>LR990992.1:10007500-20007500 GCA_905163435.1 Mamestra brassicae | reverse complement strand
CATTCACTAAAACCACAATTGTGGGAACCCAATCCTGGCAACACTCCAGTGTATTTATAGAATCGATACTGAGAAACTATTTTGTAGGATTTACCTCAACATTTTACATTTATCTTTAAAGATTTGGGGAGCTTTTACTAGTCCTCTCTTTTAATTCCACAAGGCTATACTAAACTGAGGCCAATATTGGTCGTTTTTGTCTGTTTATCTTAACTCAAAGGCAGCAGGTCTTCTGGATCGATAGGTTCTAGAGTGGCGATCGTGAACCAGAAGATGCAGCGTTGGAATGGTTCCTTTTGTTGGTTTTAAGTGGACTAATGAACTGGTGAAGGCCGTTTGCTGAATGCGAGAAGCACAGGACCGGCCGAAGTAAAACCGACCGAGTGAAGTAATGAAGCTAAACTTATCCCATCTTAATGTTTCTTCAATTCTTTATTGTACACCAAAACAACTTATACTATATTAAGTCATAATAAAGTTCATGTACAAAGCGAGCTTAACCCAAAGTTGAGTTTTCTCTCTGCAAACCTTTGAGTGATAGAGAGATACTGTGGATATCTTGAGCTTAGATCAAACTCTCAAACTCAAACCCAAAACATTTATTTTAATTAAACCTTTACAGGCACTTTAGAATAGTCAAGGTCGGTCTGTCCAAGGAGATGAAGCTAATTTAAAAAAAAAGTTTTTTGTTTTATCGATCATATAGTAGATCGATAAAACAACAAAACGTCTGGCTTTTCTGTTCATGATCTTTTATAACTTGCCTAGTATTTTTCTAACTATGTTGGAGTCAACTTAAAGTCTATCCAGATGCAGTTGATTATCAGAAACTATTTTAGGAGCGACCGGAATAATATTATAATTTGTACACTGTAATTTAAATACTAGGGGTGTTATTACGATCAATTGAAAAAAAAATAAGCAGTTATAAAATGATGGAATGGGCAGTTCAATGATGGAAAGGGCAGTTAAATGATGAATGGACAGTAGGGCCCAGGAAGTTAAGGGCACCCCGACACGGATCGGTTAGGTTCGTTTGTTTCATTCAGTTTAGGTTATTTTAAACCCTGGAGATAGTAGGAGCTCCGCGCAGCGGGTCTCTGTCGTCGAGGTTAGAATGTTGAAATTGATTGTTGTTTGAATTTAGATTTCTTTTCGACTAATTCTGATTTGTTAACTAATCACCCATTCAGTCAAATTTCTGCCCATTTAAATATTTTTTATGAATCATTTCTATTTAGTTCACTGCTCAGTTTTAACTGCTAAACTTTGTTAGTAAATATACATTTTATAATTTCTAGCTTACCAATTCTATAATTTACAACTGCCGCTTTAAATCAGTGCCTAACAGAACCAGCGTAATTCGAAGTGAATCAAAGGTCCTTGCGCAGTTGTTGAATACATTTTAGGCTAATATGAGTAGTCATTTGATTACCATCTACCAATCTACCTCTTAAATGGAGTGTCAGTGTGACATAAACAGATTTCGCGGCCGCCGTAAAACAATTGACGATGACGGACGGTTCGATTCACGATCCGACATGGTCATCGATTGATTGTATCTGCTGTTTACAAAAGGTCTTTATTATATTGTTTTCCATCATACGGCAATTTAGGAGATTTTTGGTAGAAAAATTGATAGGTGATGAATGATCTTTAGACTACCGACGTGTCTGGAAGAATCGCATTTTTGATCGGAAGCAAAATATTAATAATAATAATTTAATTCAGGACAAAATTCCACATAAAATTATTAGAAAGACTTTAAAATATTCATCTTGTCTGTTCTTCTCCATAAGTATCTACCTTTGTGAATGGACAGTAGAGTCACTTTATTTTTATACATATTCTTTTAACGGTAATGTGTCGTTCAAAAGTGCCTTTTAATGGCCTAATTGGAATAAATATTTTGACTTTGACTTCATTTTAAACAAGCGCCAAATATATATTTTTTTTATGCATTTGGTACAGAAAATTAGTAATTTATTAACACTAAATTAACACTTAAAACAGTCAAGGAGGAAATAAAGGAAAGGATGACTAAATACTAAACACACACCACTCTAATATACTTGCAAAGGATCTAATGAACGAATTGCAAATGCCACGAAGGCTAAAACACAAAAACCCACAAGATCTATTAATGTGAAGTTGTTGATCGCATAATGATGAAGCGATATTGTTAATGAACAATCTGGTACAAGCCTGCAAATACCGACCCAATGCTGAATATCGCCAAATAGATTGCATTATAAATTTATATAAAAAAATGAACACTAAAATAACTTGTAAACTGTTTTACTCTGTCTTCCCACGGAACCTCAACCATTCTAATAATATTGACAGTATTTTTGAAACCACACTGTTTCAGAGCAGTATTCAAAGTTGCTTTAATATGGAGGTAATAGTAACTTGCGTATTGATTTCAGTTATAACAAGTTTCTCATAGAATTTGTATCTCTCAGATGAAAAGTAAAAATTCTGTAATGCGCCCCCAAGACAATCAATGGCAAATTGTCAATTTGCTACGTTATTGACAATTGCAATTGAAGCGCCATTGATGTATGTAGGTTTCAATGTGTTTGCGTTCAGTATGCTTTTTGGTATTAGAACAGTTGGTATTCGCACAGGTATCTAGGAACCATTTCACTGCTGTCATACGCACGAATGGTGGACGCGATTGTCAATGACTCAGTTAAACGAAGAATTGGCAGCTTCAATGGCTCCAGCCAATGAGCATCAATCAAATTTTAATCAATTGCTTTCAATCACGTAACTGCGATTCAATTATAATTGCGCTTCAATTATAAACAACAAACAACAATAAACGATCAATAGCAATTGACAATTTTAAAAATTGACAATTGCAATTGATCGTCTCGGGGGCGCTTAAGTAATGAGAGTTATAGTAAAGTAGTTCAGTGAAGGGCTTACTTTGGATCCCATGAAAAACAAAACAATAGTTCCAAAACTCTATCTAGCCTGCTAGCCTTTCAAATAAAACAGACTGCGTAATAAACACATTCTAACTTGATAAATACAGAATTCTAAGCAGGTTTGTAACTCACACTAGAATTCTTCGTTGTTTGCACCATTTAAGTCGCTAATTGACAATAAGATGGATGGCGGAGCATCTGCCTGTGTACTGATTAGGCAGGCAATCATCGAGTCACCTGCTCCGCGTTTTAATTGTGGAATTATGTGAAGTTGTACTCGAAGTATTGTGCGGGAAAGGCCCGCGCTTGGAAGTAGATACATATGTTATTTGATAAGTATTATATTATATTTGGCACACATAGATACGCCAATATTTGTAAAAATATAAGTAAACATAATTTTAAAACAACAAAATTGTGTGCCTCACGGCTGCGTCAATAAGGTCCAGTTCAGCAAATACCAGACAGCTAGGAGTTGCCTTACGCTGGTTTTCAACTAAACCTGGTCTTAAATCACGCCTATTTTATTTGAAAAGCAGAGATCAACTACGCTCTTATTCGCCAGTAAAGGCTTATTAGTATAAAAAAATATTAATTTTGAAGTTTTAATGTTTTAACAGGAGTGTCATATTTTATAAGTGTGTTTAGTATAAAGTATAGTAAAAACGTAATAGTAACGGTCTACAGTGTGTAATGTGCGGCTTTTGTTCACAGACCATGGACCATTTTTCATCTAGAGCCGCATGCCCGGCACCCACACGTGAGGACCTAGTGACTACATCAACAAATGCTGTTACTGTTACAATTTAAGTATAAAGATAATTTATATTTGTCATCGATAAGCTAAGAAGAAGAAATGGCCGGAACATTCAAGAATGTATCTATATAATCTACATTGCTATATGTGGAGTCTCTTGCGTTGATGAGACCTTGAATAGTCTCTCATAGTCCTTGAATGAACTTGAATCCTACTAATATTATAAACGCGAAAGTTTGTAAGGACGGATAACACTACTGAATGGATTTTGATGAAATTTGGCACAGTGGTAGATTATAGTCTGGAATAACACATAGGATACTTTTATCCCGGGAATATAATTGAGATAATTTTCGACAATCACGCGGGCGGAGCCGCGGGCGGCAACTAGTAGTCTATAAAACAGATAATAAAGGAACAAAATATTATCAAAAGTATCCCGTTATTTCTGCACAGGTGTCAAAACAAGACCCCATGAAACATAGCAAGACCTTTTATAGACCACATATCCGCCGAACGATGGCATAAAAACTATATTCTCACAGTAAAAATGGCATTCTATCAAGAACAGTACCTGACATGCATTTTAACGTTTAAGTATCAATGAATGTCTCTTAAACGTGACGTCAGAGCATTGTGAGGCTTGGGTGCGATTTTTGATGTGATGGTGACTTGAATAAGTGAATTAGGAGTTGTTCTGATATTATCAATGATGACAGTGATGATATTATGTGTATTTTGAATATTGTCATGATTTCTAGGCTAGGCCGAGTAGTCTACGTGACGTATTCAAAGTAAGACATTGTCATGTAATTGACATTGTTCTAGAGTTTTAGCGTACACGTAATTTTATATCTACTGTTAAAGCTTGAATAAACTTAAAGTAGACAATTGAGACAATTGTGTTGCAGTCTAAGTGATCGTTACAATCATTAATGAATAAATAAATAATAAATAAATTAAATTCAGAAACATTTATTTCAAATAGACCATTAATGTGGCCAAGGTTGGTCAGTTAAAAAGCTGTAGCTAGGTCTACCACGCTAGCGACAAGAGCAACAACCGTGCAGGAGTTCTCATCGATTTCTTGTCCAGGGAACAGGTATTTAGGATTGATCAGTCTCTTCAAGCCTAAACCCTGGTGATGGATACCCTAAGCTCCTGTGAGTTCTCCAGAATCTCCGTTAGAAATGTATCCTTTTTTGAGAATAAATATCTTTAAACCTATCTTGGCCTTTTTGTGCACCTGCAGCTGTGTTGAGCCGTTACCACGTCCTGCTATTCCTAAGCAATTTTCCAGCACACCATTCCCACGATTTTACCGTCTACATACGGATTATTTTCTACGTCAATCTGACTCCGAATCCTTATTGTGACAACAACATGTCCAAAATCACGACATCCCCTTTTTCGTCCCACTTCGCAAACATCAAAGCACTGGTTTTTACTGAATTAAAAACATTCTAACTCATTTCGTATTCAATTCTCATTCCAGTTGGTATTTTGAGTCTCAGTGACGTATTTGGCAAATGCTTTATAAAACAACTTTGTTTCTGAGAATTGACTTGGAATACGGATAGAACCGATGCAGTTTGATTCGTTCCCGTTATGTAACATTTTCAAAACAATAGGTTTTTTATTTGAACTAGTTTTGAAGGAAATGCGGTAGCTATTGTGTGGACGTTTTAGGTTTTAAAATGGCGGATTAATGCTAAGTTATGATTGTCTAGATTGATTTGGTGACCGAGAGTCAATGGAAACCATCGTTTTAAGCATTGTTTGGTTGTTTACAATAGCTCAAGGGGTTTGTTTAGTCCCAACTTCTATTTGTCTATTATAATCTGGATTTTTTAATAACTTTAAATTAAAGTAAAGCAAGTATCAGCAAGTCCCTACAATGCTTGCACAGCTTGCACACTAACGAGAAAATAAGTTGTAACCAAAATATATGGGTCAAGCATAACATTTTTAAGACGAGCATAAAATGGCGTATACAAGAGTTTTTCCAAACATAGGTCAATATTATGGAAGGATTGAATTGGACAATTAATCCTCTAAAGGATGAAAAACCATACGAAAAGTCGTAATCTTTGCCGATCGGTCATAGAACACACGGTTTGTCTATGAATAAAAAGTAAAAATAAATGTAAGACAATGCAAAAGACTTTCCTCCATCTGCAGATATTTACCATAAACGAAATGCGTCATCTTATCGCATATTCAGAGAACAAGCGAAGTATTGGCACCGACTATCTTAGTGATCGCACGCGGCTATACGATTGATGAACTTGGAACGTTCTCGTACGTAACAGTAGTGAACTTGAACGCGGATGTGACCTAATGTAACTCTGTTACCATGTGTGAGAAATGCTTTGTAACTAGATTTATGATTGGTAATGTTACGTGGGTGACTAATAAAGATTTTGGGGATTCTGAAATGTTGACTGTTGTGACGCAACTTGAAAGAGTTGCTAAAAAGAGTAGGGGTCCCAAATAAAGACAAGCAAACGTGGCTGCTCTGTATTTTTGATTCATACCCTCGCGTTTGACCACAATCTCACATGATAGAAAGCGACGAAGTGGTCGACGATGGAGTACGCTTGCCTAGGAGTAACATATTCAATTTTGACTGAAAGACCCCCAAGTTGTAGCTGACAGGAACTGCAGACTCCAGCGGGAAAATCCACTACTTAGATGTACGCACAATGAAAGTATTGCCAAAACGTTTTGTGTGCACGGTTCGGATAAGACTTAAGATTGGGGATGGTACACAGGTAATCGATAAAGCTTTTGGGACCTCTGAAATTCTGAATTTTGTGACAGAACATAAGAGATTTCAGCTGAAAACAGAAGCGGTATCGGCCAAAGCCTAGCAAAGGTGGCTGCTCTGGTAAAAGAACCACTAATTGGCCTCTCGCAGTTCAACCTAGGAGGTTGTGAACTGCTTTTAACCGGACTGCCTGTGGCAGCCTTAGTGAAATTTTTAAGGCCTCCAGCCGGGGCTTATTATTAATTTACAAACTAAGCGACTACACGCTAAGGGCACTCCCTGTGGGGTACGGGCCTCAGCTTGGGCGTCGCCGGAGCGAGGACAGCTAGGAATGGGCTGGATCGAACTACAATTATTATTTAGGGGTGAGTTTAAGACTACAGGCAGGGGGAAAGAAATAGGTGAAAAGATGAACTTATGAACTTGACTCTTATTGACTGGACTAGCCCGCAATGTCAGAAGACAGCCGTACGTGGAAAAGGAAGAGGAAGACCGCTCACTAGTAGTGGGACATATCGGGCTAATACAATAATGAACATAAAAAAGATTAGATTGAATTGGATTAGATCATACTCTAAGAAAATATTCTTTATTTTGGTCTATTTTTCTATTTATAACGTTTTGTAGATTGAACTGGCGGACTGTTTTGGCAGAAAGATGATGAAGAACCACCTCTTAGGCCCAAAGAGATAAAAACATAAGATTTCCTTCAGGATGGTTCCCTCGATTAAATCTACTCATGAGCTAATTTGATAAAAACGTGAAGCCTAATTTGAACCCACATAATTAGACCAAATCCACAATCTATCTATAAAGACAATCAAACCACCTACCGCAATGAGATCCCCAAAATAAGTAGCGTATTGTCAGTACGTCGACTTTATATAAGTGGTCAAGGTTTCAATGACAGATAGACATAATGATGGCGGTGACCTCTGGCTGCGGAAGGAAGGACGGGGCTACTTGATGGTGACAATGTCCGTTTGATAATGTAGTCTAAGACGGAGGCTGAAGCGGAATCGATTTGAACAGGGCCACTGTGGTTGAAAAACAAAAATCATCGAGTAAAACAATACGAATTGACGAATCATTAGAAGTGTGGATAAAATTCTGTCGGGGCATTTTTTAAATCCAAACCATCAATTTGAAAGTAAATAGAAAGTAGCCTGTAATTCAACCCAATAACGTTTCGAGAAAAATGTAAAATTATTTCAAATAATTAAACCTGAATCATCCCAAAAACTCAGGAATTCATTCAATCTTTAAGATATTATAGATTTTTATATTCATGAACTATCTTCGAGTGTTAAATTTGCCCCCAATTTTTCATTTGTCATAGTCATAGCTCTTCGTTGTGTCTGTCCTCATTTTGATGAACAAACTGGATTACCTTGCTTACTGACGTTATAGTCTCTTACCCGCGACCGCTTATGAATTGATTCCGCGAAGTTCCTCACATGTCGAAATACTGTGTTATGGGAGGCCTACTTCAAACTAATTGCCTTATTTCCTACCTCCTCATTAATGGCACGACAATGCGAATATCAGAGGAAATTATTACTTATACAATTAAACAAGGTCTTCAGTTTTCGTGTGAAGTGGTGATCTACATTTGAAGAGTGACGTCCTTGATGAAAATGGACGCTCACTTAGTTTTGCAGACCATCGTTCATAGGACATGAGATACCTTTGCATCATTGTGAGTGAAAAAGGACAATCAGCCGGTCGATTCTGTAAACATGTCGAAGTGAAGGCTTGGGTGAAGTGATAACGAAGTGAGCTGTCAATCCATATAATCAAGATAGAATAACAGCTCACTCCGTGATCACGTGACATCTTGATTGTATGGATTGACAGCTCACCTCGTGATCACTTCACACAAGCCTCTTCGACATGTTTACAGAATCGACCGGCTGTAAGTGGCCCCATGATATCGCCGATGCTATTTATGAGTCTTCAATCAATCTGCCTACTCTCTAACCAACTATATTGGGGTCGGTTTCCAGTTTTCATCTACAGAAAATCTGACCTTCACCACCCAGTAACTGGGTAACTGGACTTCTGACAATCCGTTACGGTGGTCAAAGATCCAGAAATGACAGTCGGGACTAATGCCTTAACATGCTTTCCGAGGCATGGAGGAGTGTCAGTATGTAATGCATGGTCACCCATCTATAGAGTGACTTCGGAAAGTGTTGCTTACTATCACTATTTAAGGTTCTTAGATTCTTAAAATCGGATGTTGTCGAAGCAGCGAAGTCGATTAAACAGATTAAAGTCAATCGCAACAACCAAAATAAAATTACATAATACGAGTACATCGCACACATGTTTCATGTATTTTTAAAGAATTTCCCGAACTATGTAAAAACCGGAATGTTTCTCATTTTCTTTTGTTTAATTTTTCTCAGCCTTATCTTCAAGGTTGTAATTAGAGACCATGTCAACATTATTAAAAACTGACAAAAAAATTGACCTCATCCCTTAGTGGACTTTGTCATGGTTCAAAACAGGAAGAAATAATAATACCGAAAACATGTATGGGAAATCACAGAACCTTTATGTTGTGGCTCGCACCTATTTTTGTCTGCCAGAGTAACGGAATTGTTCGAAAGAGCAGCCCTGAACGCAAAGGGCAGGGTACTCACACCCCGTTCCACTCCACCCAAAGCGGGAGCAGTCACATGAAATCATCAAGTCACTGCTCGTGCAAAAATTACTATTTTCGTAATTGAACAGGCTCCTTAGTTGCTCCGTTTTTACCCGGTTCTGCGCCTGATCTCACCCCACTTGTCTCGGGTTGTCGTCCCTGAGGACTATGAGGGAGAAGGAACAGATAGTGCACCCGTGTTTGCGCACACGCTTGTGCACTATAATATCTCCTACGTACTTGGCTAATTTCTGTCGACATAGGCCACCGTGACTGAAATGTATTAAATTATAGTAGGTATTTGCACTTAAAAAAAATTGGACAAGTGCGAGTCAGACTCGCGCACCGAGGGTTCCGATCGAGTCTTGATTTTTTCCGAGTATATATTTTCATGACTAGGTCAAACGGGATATATAGGTTTGATTCCCTTTCGAGCAACAAAGAATGCACCAGAACCATGGAATGGAATGAATGGAGCATAAACGGTATTATCTTGAGAGTGCGTTGACTTAGAAGTTAAGTAGCAGACCTGAGTAATTGATATTAATTTCAGCTTTGATTCCTCCACGCGTTCCTGAGAAAAAAGAGTCTTAACAGACGGATAGATGGACAGACAGACGGACAACAAAGTGATAAAACAAGGGTTCTGTTTTTGCCGACTGAGGTACGGAACCTTAAAAATGATCACGTGAACGATCCTGAAGACTGAAACTCAAACAAAAATAGAGAAGATAGAAGAGAAGCATGTGATTTTAGGAACAGGAGATGAGTTCTATATTTAGAAGAATCTTGAGCTGATTGACTGATTAAAGACATTTAAGTAGCGTATAATTCAATTTCCTTTCAATTACTTTTTGTGAAGTTTAAAGGTACATCTACGTAAATAGTAATTTAACGCCCTATGCGTTCCATTCGATCCTTCGCGTCATTTTAAAATTATACGCTTTTTGCTGATGAAGATTCGGTGTGATTTGGCATCGTCAGTTTTTCTTCTAAACCCTCTAACAGGCATGTTTTTCGTTGGAATTGAATTATATACACAAAAATGTGAACTTTCTTTGACTCATTTTACTCACTGACGAATCTTGAAAAATTGCGGCCGCTTCAAAATATTTACGAATGTTTTATTGTATATAAAACATTCATCACATCATCATCATCATTCATCATCATCATTTCTTTCACTCTTTTTTTTCGTTTTTTGTCATTCAATCATTTTTTTTTTTTGTTTTTGTGTCAGTTTGTTGTGTTTGAATATATGGTTAGTTTAAAAACCAGAACTGCTGCAAAGTCCACCAGTAATGTTTGTATCAACCACTGGACTGTAGTCACTTGAAGTAACGGTCATTAGTCGTAATATTTTACATAATTTTGCTGTAACTTCATGACAAAAAAATGGGTCAATTGGAATGTTGGTAATATTCAGAGCTCTTTGTAAAGAGAATAGTTATCGTTTGTTTGGCTTCGACAAATGGTTGATATTACAAGTAAATCTAACATTGCCTTTTGGACAAGGGAACATAATACATATTGGGATAACAGATAGCCAGAATTGAGCTGAGTAATGTGAAGTAAACCAAAAAAAAAAGTTAAAAAATTTAAAAAAAAAACAAAGATATCACCTTCATCGTTCATGAGACCTGGATAAATAATGACATTGGTGTGATAATATGTTGATTATTGACAAGATAACTCCATAATAAAATTGCAAAGACATAATCATTCATGTGACATGCAGTTCGTTGATGTAATAAATAAACGAATATTTAACTATTTACTTACTGAGGAGTCCTTCACTGTGATTGTAGATAGTGATTGGTAAATGATTACTTGCGTAGGCAACCAAGTGACAGTACTAACTACAGCATTCTATGATACCCAATAATTTCCAGTTGGATTACTGAAATCGTACAATGATTACATTGAATGATGATACACAATATCCAACTGCAGTGTAGAATTAAAGAAAATACTATATCATTTTACATTTCTATGAAGACGACAACAGCTCGTTCCTGTTCATTTTTCATAAATATCTAATTTAATATCTTTAACGAGCAATTCTTGTATGTATGTACATATATAATCTGAATCTCTGCAACGGCTCCAACGATTTTGATGAAATTTAGTATGCAGAGGTTTTCTTAGTTCCTTGTTGGCTAACTTCATTTTAAGAAAAATTATACCAAAACTAAACCGAGCAATGCTCGGTCATCCAGGTACTGATTTTATTAATCGAATTAAACTGAAAACAGAAACTATGCCCTATATCAAGTCAGATCTCCAACTCGACTCCACCTCGAATCATTCAATTGGTATTTATAGCTGTTATTTTTTTATTTTAATCGAGGGTTTCTTCCGCTGTCATGCCGACTGACTCCTTTTTCCTCATTTTCAAACTGATTTGGTATATTATCGTCCTTTGTCTTCCTCATCTATCCCATAGGCATGTAGACAAAATATTAAAATCAGATAATATTCCATTTCATTTATTTATTCAAACAATAAACTTTGTGTAGAATATTCGCTAGGTACATAATAATATTACAATAACATTCATCTGCCTAGCCTTTTCCTAATTATATTGGGGTCGGCTTCCAGTCAAACCGGATTCAGCTGAATACCAGTATTTTACGTTGAGCGGCTGCCTACCAGACCTCCACAACCCATTAACTGGGTAACACGGTACTCCTTGGCAAGACAGGTGTCAGATTATCTGGCTTCTGACTATCCGTAACGACTGCCAAAGGACAGCCGGGACCAACGGCTTAACGTGCTTTCCGAGGCACGGAGGAGTCTCGGTATGTTAAGATCACCCATCCACAGACCAACCTCGGCAAGCGTTGCTTAACCTTAAAGATCGACTCATGCGGCTGTTATTATTTAGCCACGAGCTCCTCCCAATATTACAATAACATTGTCACATGCAAAACAATCTGCCCAATTGAAAGCTAAAGTATAGTAAAATATCAAGTCAATCCAATTTGAAGTCACAAAGAGAGTCAATAATGGAGTCTGTGAATGCTTTGTTAAATATTGCAAGTGAGATTGAAGAAGTAAGAAGTCTTGAGCTAAACATTTAACCGACTACTTAGTACCGAGTACGTAGAAGGTGGTAATTATTTTCACACTGAAAAGGAAAGGAACACCCTTTCTCTAATATTGTCGCGCCTGCACATCAAGCTAGAACAATCTGTCAATTTTTCAAATATATTTTCAACTTTAACGCTACAGCATTAGATTCAAGGTTGATTGGGGAAATTTGACAGTTTCGGGTGTTCACACAAATGTTGAGCACAAGAAAATCGACTACATACTTCCATACTACTATTATAAATGCCAATGTCTGTTTGTAACATCTTCACGTGAAACTTGGCACACCTGTAGAATATGTCCTGGAATAGAACAAAATATACTTTTATCCCGGGGACATGTTTCCTTGGGATAATTTTTAACTTTTACCGATTTACTTTACCGCGTTCATCTCTATATAAGGGCTACATTATTATATAAATCGCAGTAATCATGGGGACTGGAACTCGGCTTGGGAAATAAATAAAAGTTATTTAAAGAATATCAAGATAATTAACGGGTTTGACCTGTTCTGCCTGACTCGCCCTATCTTACTAATGAGTTGTTTATCCACAATACTCACTGCAACAGATGCTACTTTGCACTATTTAAATTCGAGTCCTTGGAAGGTCTGGTATATTTTTGTAAACATGTTGATACATTTATCGTTAATTGGTTACCAAAATATGGCTTCTAGCCAATTAAAGTAAGTTAATTACAACATCATTGAACATGCTTAGTTACCGTACATTTTCGACACACTAACCCCAAGTTTGCGGAATTTGTGCCCCGGAACGCAAATGGCTTTAGAAGGGACATAGATGGGTTTTATTCAGTAAGAGTCTGACACGCCCTTCCGCTCCAGTTAGAACGGAAGAAGTAATTTGATGATTTCCCATCCTTAAAAAACCCCTGTTATTCCTGAATGTTCTTTCTCTCAACATAACTTAGCTGTAGGCTAATATTTTTTCAAAATAATAGACAGGGTAAAGTGACATTCACAAATTTAGATTCTTATTGAGAAGAACGGACAAGAAACTCCATAGTTACAGTTTTCAAATAAAAGTTTTAAATTGTTGGGCTTCTTCAATGGCAGTGTAATACTTTATGGAGCTTGACATATTTACTTTTTCCGCTTACTTTATGGAGCTTGACATATTTACTTTTTCCAAACATCGTTTTAAGGCAGGAGCAATACAGCTACTTAATTCTTAATTACTTAAGTATTTATTTAATGTTTTTTTTTTTGTTTCTTACTAGTATTTAACGATGCACACTACTTGTCTGTTTTCTTTTAACTTTTTTTGTGAATTCGTGGACAATGTTGTGGGTTACATGTGTAGTAACATAAATATGTAATAGATTGTGTTTCATGTATTTCTAAGTATTGTACTAATTTTAGAATCTCTAGTTTAGCTTGGCATGTAACTGTTTTTTGTCCCTAACAAATAAAATAAAAATAAAATAAAATAATATTTTTGCAACCTGAACTATTTTCTACTACTTGTATAAAACAATTCTGATCGTAAAATATTTCCTTTAGAAATTTAGAATAAGTGGTATAAATTGATAAGACAACCTTGCACATCTTCAAGTCCCGATACGCCCTTTGTAGTAAAATTTCCTCCTTTTCTCACCATTTCCGCTTACATTTTCTTCCCCAACAAAATAATATAGGCCAACTCACCCAGACAGTTACCTCAAATCCCAAAGCTAAGGTCATTGGCAGCACAATGGCGCATAGTGGCCGACCATCCGTGTAGCTAGGACAGACTGGCGATATAAAACCGTGCGTAGGGCAGCCACAGTCAGTGTTGATCCAACATTATCCAGGCACCATGGCTTGCAATGTAAGTCTAAAGAGTTAAGTCTTTTATTATTTGGTGTTAAGGTTTAGGGAGTGTGGTGTTTGCGTGATTAATAAAAAAAATAAAAAAATATTTTTTTCAATAAATAGGTTTGCTAAAATGTTCTGTGAGTTTTTGGGTAAGGGTTGCTTTTTGGGTGAACAAAAATCTTTTGTAAGAAAATTTTGTATTGATAGACTTACCTATATAACTTTTTGCTTAATTAGTAGCAAATTTTTTTAAGTGTTTACATAAGTTCTTGGAAAAAATATTTTTAGGCCTCATTTGACCTACCTTTAATCTTGTACTAAGTTACCATAACGTGCTGAAAGAACATCATAGATTTTAATTTCATGAAGGTCACTTCAGTGTTTTGTGTGCGTAAATATTTTAGTAATTATTAACTCCCCATTAAGTGGTATATTTAATATTCAGGAAGGACTTCAAAATACTTCTGAAATATTTCATAAAACAAATTCTGAATTCATGAAATACTTTCATCTTTTCGATCTTATCACTAAAATAAAATTGGCTTCAAGTATTTCATAATGGGAGGATTAGCATAAGCCTGTAATTAGCCGTACGGTACATATCCGTGGGAAGTCCTGTACAAAGATCGTGAGATATGGCTGTTTGTGCATTGTCGTAGGGACATGTGTCTATTATGTACCTGTTAGGTAGATAGTAGGTAATTGAGACATAATGGGTTCGTATTTACTTTGGTGGATTGTATTGTTGTATAAAGCAGTAGTAATGTAACCCTAATTGACCTACTAGTACGGCATTTGTGTATTTTATTTGACTGCCTACTTATTTAAGAGACAATTCAATGAAATGGTTTGACTGTTCAAGTTGGTACAAGTTGTGTAATAATAACCTATTTGCTTGTTTTATTTAGACTGCATCAACATAGTTTGTTTATAGTTAAATTATACTCATTATTCAATAGAAGTAATAAATTACTACTTTAAGATAGTTTGAAGTGAAAGAAAAACATTTAAAGTCATTGTCTATCATTGACTTCGGGGTTTTACTTTAAATCAGATACTAAAATCACTTTTTAATTTCAGATCGCCTTCTTCACCGTTGCTATCTTCCTGCTGCTAGCGTTATCTCACGCTGCACCAGCTGAAGAAAAACCAGTTGAAACCTTTAAAGTAGAAGCAGAGAAGGATGACCTGGCCACGGCTGACAAAGATGACCTAAAGACTGCAGCGACGCACTGGGGCGGCGGCCACTGGGGCGGCTACGGCGGTCACTACGGCGGCCACGGATGGGGTTACCCCAGCTATGGCTACGGATGGGGCTACCCCAGCTACGGCTACGGATACTGGCCCTACAGTGGATACTATGGTCACGGGTATGGCGGCTATGGCGGCTATGGCGGTTACGGCTGGTGGTAAAACACTAAAAAAATCGATTTTAATGCCAGTATTAATTTTAAGTTTACCGTTCGGAATGCGAGTAATTACGAATTAAGAGATTGGTAGGTAAATTTGATATACTACAAAGGATATAAACATTTAATTTTGCTTAAGGTATATTTGTATTATCATACACACTCCTATGTTTTTTGATACCGTTTTTTTGAGATATTTATTTTGAGTTTCATTTTTTTTTCATTGAACCTAGTTTAGGTATGATACATGGAATATTATTTTATATAGTGTGTGGGCAATCTCATTACTTGCCGGTAAATGTGTATAATATGATATTAAGTTTAGTTTATATTAGCTTTTATTGACTGCACTTTGTGAACTTTACTGTAGTAAATTATGTAACTAAAACTTCAACAGTTGCGATTTAAATAAACTTGGGGACCAAAAAATAATTGATTATATCAAATTAATATAAAATAATATACGTTTCATGAATTCATATCAAAATCCATCCCGGATTTGCGAAGGGATTTCCCGAATTGGTACTTATGTATGCGTGACGCCTCCAAACCGATACATAAATATACAGTTATACATAGTATGTATAACTGTATATCTATTACATAGATATACTTTTTTATACAGTTAACTTATTTGGATATTCTGATGGTGTTTTATGGACTGTTGGTATGGCAACTACAATGTTTTGATTTTACCGTTTCATAATATTGGTTACATATATTGGTATTATACATTGTTTGCAAATTGAAACCATTTTTATTTCTGTACATGCTTTTATATTTTGGTCATATAACATCTTCATTTTTATGTTGGTAATGTTATGCAGGTAAAATTTACAAGTGTGTCGTAGACTTAATTTAAGTAAGAGTATAGTATCACTGCCGTGAAATGTAATGTGATGTATAATGTAATGTATAATGTATAAATAGCAATAAAATATACAATATATTTATTAAATTATGATTGAATGAATAATTTTGTCTTTTTTTTTACATATCTGTATACATAATTATATTATGCTTTTACAACATTTTCTTCGTCCTCTCTTGGTTGTTATCTGGGTTGGGATCTCAATACTTTCCTGTCCCAAGTCAAATAATGTTGACTTATCATTTCGTACAGATACATCAAGCTACACCAATCTGTCAAATTTCTTTAATAGATTTTCAACTTTATCGCTATAGTATTAGGTTCAAGGTTGGTTGGGGATATTTGACAGTTTCGTAAAATTGGGGTATTTTAAGGTCCCTTTCAATGGAGCTCCACCAGATTAATGGCGGGCGGCTTCTCCCTCTATTTTGTTCTAGATAGTTCTGTACAGTCTGGACCACATGGTCTTCGTTTCGTCTTCTGATATCACGACACCAGCGAAAGCGGTTTTATCTGCGATTGATGGTGCAATAACCTTTCTTTTACATTTTTGTATTGCTTTTACTACACGATTTATTTATTTTTATTTTATTGGTTCACCAACAATTGCTCACACTGGTTTTATGTTAAAAATATCATGCAATAAATTATTATACGTCAGTGCAACAATCGTTTATAGGTAAACACCGCATGCATAAGGAAGTGAAACGCGAGTTAATGAAAGGCCATCAAGAGAGATTTTTATGAAAATATGCTTTCGATTTACCCAAACTGACAAAGTGGATATCGATTTCATCACTACAGCAATTAATGACCTTGCAGAACCTCTAAAATGTTCATAACTACACACATAACTTCAGGGCTGTTGCTCATATTTGTGAGTACAGCGACCCCTTTCCAGGTATTGCGTTTATTCTGTTACACGTTGTATAAGTTAGTAAGAGTATTGTATTCTATTATACCGAGCAGTTCAAGATGGAAAACCTTATCACCCATCGAACTTATCGCATGAAACAAGGCTCTGCTATAGTATTTGCTTCAATAAGACAAACGAGGACGTCACCGAAGATTCATTGATGTTTTACGAAAATATATACTAATCAAACCAGATTTTGCCCCCGGCCAAGCTCACGTTAATATAGATCTCTGTGCCAAAATTCATCAAAGTCGGTTCAGCAAACAAACTCACTTTCGCATTTATAACATAAGTTAAGATGGCGACTGAAAGGATTGTTAACAATAACTAGCCACTGTTTGTCCAAGCAACGTTCGTATCTCATCATCAGAAATTGAGGCTTTTTTGACAGTTTGCGACTGAGATGAAAATTAGTAAAACTGGCACTCAGGTAATGGATGTCTGGTTCTGTATGGTGTCGAATGTAAAAGAATAGTACCAACCCATCACTTCCCGTGCGTGTCGTAAGAGGCGACTAAGGGACTCACCAAAGAATGGGCAGTGGCATTCTCCTGACATTGCAACAGCTACACTGCGATCGCCAACCCGCCTGCCAAGCTCACGTTAATATAGATTCTCGCAAAAAAAGTAGTCTATAACCGTCTCCAGGGTCCTATCTCTGTGCCAAAATTCATCAAAGTCGGTTCAGCAAACAAACTCACTTTCGCATTTATAACATAAGTTAAGATGGCGACTGAAAGGAATGTTAACAATAACTAGCCACTGTTTGGCATGCATGTGATTAAAAGCAGACAATCGTGACTTTGGAGAATATAGCATTGTTGGCATTTATGGGAGAAACCCATGCTATGGGTTTTCCCATAGACAGACGATATTTTTTGCAGACTTCTTTTTTCTTCTCAGAGTCTTTTAGTATTCACAATTTGAAATAGCTTTCAAGTATTAGCAATTTATAATAATAACGGCCACACGGGTGAATCTTGAAGTTGCAAGTAAAGCTTGCCGAAGGCAATCCCGGGATGTCACCGTTAAATAGCAACTTTCTTCCGTGCCTCAAGGGATCGGTATTCACTGGAATCCGACCCCAATATAGGTTGAGAAATGGCTTGGTAGATTGGTTGATTCAAGTAGTGTGGCGTCATTTGTCACAAAGAGAGTTTGTAAACACAACCATCAGTATAGATACCTACCGCTCGCTTTTAATAAAATCTGGGGTCTATTTATACAAGGTGGAGACGACGATACGACAATAAATCAAAACACTGGCAATACTAGTTCATACGAATATGTTGCTTTTTATAACAGATTTGATGTCACTAGCTGCAACAGACTGCTCGGAATATTTCGTCAGAATAGTAGTCACTATTCTTGATTAGTTTGAGTTTTTTTGACGTTTTATGTTATTTGAAAGTTTATTTTAAATTTCGGTGATAGGATTTCTTATAGTTGCAAATTATTCCTTTGAACTAGTATTGCCAGTGTTTTCATTTATTTTCGTATCGATGTCTCCACATTGTAAAACCAACTGGTGACAGGTGACAATCCGACAAGTTTATCACATACATTTGCTGCTTTAGAAAACATGAAATATCGTATATATACGACTACGATTTTTCATACCACACGATGAGCTCGAATGCAGATTTCCAACTATGTGAAATAGCACGATTACTCGTTGAAGTCTTTTCTATAGAAAAAGTGAGAAACACAATTGCTTATTATGCCATCTCGTGTTGATGTTGAGTATTAAAACTTGCGCGAGCGCACCTTGGCTAGACGTAGGAACCTTTACTTGAACTTGGAGTAAGTCCAAGTTGGCAGGCGAAATAACTATTGTGTGAGTAGCAACCGACTAATAGAGGGCGTTAGATGTTAGGAAAAGTTTTTCTCTCAGGAAAAGGTAACATTGGAAACAAGGCATTATTTCAATTTATTACTGAAAAAATCTAGTTTTTTAGTTAAATAGGTCAAATGTGGTCACAAAATATTTTTAACATGTAACGTTTTTCTTTATCCCTTAAATGAATGTTTTTTACTTTTTAAGCGAATTAAATTTATTTTGATGACCCCGTTCTCTGTGAAAAAAGAAAAATGGCAGATATAAAATAAATAAATTCACATTATTGTTTGTTGTGCAAGTTACTAAAAATGTATTTATTAATATGATCATAAAGTGCATTTAAAAATATTATGCCAAAATATTAGCACAAATTAACACCAAAAGCTGCATAATTATCATGTTTAATTATTTTTCTCTTAATATTATTGTAATAATATTTTTTAAAGTTTGAAGTTTTTGTATATAATTTATACAATATGCATTAATATGTAGTTCCTATGTTTTTTTCGTTTATAAATAAGTTAATAGCTTAATTAAAATTGGGTGATGGGCAGATGTATAAACAAAGACGATAATAATAATACGGGAGCGTAAAAATCATAATAAAGGTGAACAAGTTTCTGGTATCTTAGGATACGATAGGTACCACGGTTTGATGTTTATGATCTATATCAATGCGCAACTTGTTTATTATTACTAGATTTTTAACATGAATTCGTCTGCCGGTAGTCATACATTTGTCAAAAAAAGTCAAAAGTAGCGTGGGATACTTGGCACTAGTGTAGCTTAATCGGTGAAATAATTTTCTTTAACGCTCTTTAACAATTTTATACAGGTTGAAGAGTTCTTTGTTAAATAATAATAGACGCATGGATCAATATTGTACCAGTCAGTGGATAGGCCACTCATAACTTATCGGCTGTTGATCCCGACACCAGCCTTGCCAAAGGGTATGTTAAGCAATTATCCCACTAATTTTCAAGCAACGTTCGTATCTCATCATCAGAAATTGAGGCGTTTTTGACAGTTTGCGACTGAGATGAAAATTAGTAAAACTGGCACTCAGGTAATGGATGTCTGGTTCTGTATGGTGTCGAATGTAAAAGGATAGTACCATCCCATCACTTCCCGTGGGTGTCGTAAGAGGCGACTAAGGGACTCACCAAAGAATGGGCAGTGGCATTCTCCTGACATTGCAACAGCTACACTGCGATCGTCAACCCGCCTGCCAAGCGTGGCGATAATGGCAAACCCCCCCCCCCCCCCCCCAACAACACACATTTCAAAAATGTAGTTAAAAAGTAATAAAGAGAAGACTGTATTTCATATTTATCAAATTAACTAACATAGTATTAAGTGCTACTAACACCTACTATGGAGCAGAAGTTGTCTTTTTACTAATAAAATATATTTATGTATACGCTGAAATTATAAAAGTTGTTTTCCCGAGGCAGAACGATTAGCCATCAGTAGCACTATCGTAACATAAAGCTAAATTTAAAAAAATAAAACTGTTTTTGTTTTCAAATAATTTACAAAAATATTCATAAATTTAGAAGCAATAGTAACTCACTAGACGTGACGTAGGTACTCCTCGAAAAAAACGCACGCGCCGCCGTTCGCTCTTAAAATTTCACGCTGTATATAATATATATGTCACTCGTGTTACTCGTGTGTAATTTGGCCCATAAACATTTTGTTGTGTTTAAAATGTGGATAACGTCGTGGGTTACACATATGTAATTTTGTATTTTAAACACTTTTATTGTACCTTTTTTGTGTAACTGTTTTCCCAAAGTAAATAAATAAATATATGCCTCTGCTCAGCAGTGAACGTTTTTCGGCTGATATTATCATGGTGATGATTGTGGATGTCGGATAGGCAGTCGATCCATATAAAATATTGGTACCCAGATGCATCCAGTTACATTGGAAGCAAACCCCAACTCAGTAAAGTTAGGAAAATGGAGACAGATCGGTTGTCTCGTATAATCGAACAGACATATTATAATTTAACGTACGTTTGCATAATACTAGTCTACACTTAGGATTTGAAGTCAGATTATACCTAAGGATTCAGTTTCTTTTATTTTATTGTTTCGTTAATGACTCAGGTACCTAATGGCTCTGGAATTTATTTTGGTGGTACAGTCAGCGACAATATTCGATAAGCAAGTACAAATAACCAAAATTCGTCAACACCTAAAACATCAATTGTCACTGAACAGCTTTGACCACAAAATGCCTGAACGACTTGTTGTTTGAAGTTGTTGACGATTTTTTGAACTTTGAGATACTCATCGCATTTTGTCGCTGACTTTTGTAGCGCCTGCATTTGAATAAGTCTGAGTCTCTAACCTAAGCATAAATTATACGTTTAAATATAGGCGCTTAGTAAACATAAGAAGAGCCTACCTTAATGTGTGATAATACGACATTTGTAAACGCAATGTTGGGAATAAATAGTTTAATTAACAACTTGCACTATAAGTATAAAGTCCTAATACTTATGCAAAATACATACCCTTTATCTAAACTGGCTTGGGTTGGCTACACACCTTGGAATTGTCAGAGATACATAGATGTTTATAAAGGGAAATGCTTTTTCGTAATATATGGAGGAGTCCACTAACAAAATATGTAGTAATTAGTGCTACAAATCATTAGTTTTTGTTCACAACCAAATGCAGGATTTTGTAATAGATCTTCTTACTTAAAATGGTAATCAACGTTTGGTAACCTATACTAATATAATAAAGCTGAATAGTTTGTTTGTTTGAACGCGCTAATCTCTGGAACTACCAGTCGGATTTGGAAAATTCTTTTTGTATATAATAGCCACATTCGTGCGGGTAGGGGTACGGGATATGCGCGTATGAAGTCGCGGGCAAAATATATACTTAAATATTTATCAAAGTTAGAAGCAGAACGAGAGAAACTAATGTTTGGTTATATTTAACTATGTATAATCCTGGATATGCCCACTGTAGGACCAAAGTCTCCCTTCTCCCCATACACTTATCTCCAAACAGGGTTATTTGAGACCATTCTTTATCGAATAGTTCAGTTCATTTCGCCAACTGTACCTGGACTGGGTGCGATGTTGTCTGCCTAGTGTGGGTTCCCAGTAGGTCGTGAGTTTGAACTAAGCGGGTGATGTCTCCAGCTTCATTCCATATTAGTGTAGCAGCTTTCCATACAACAGCTATTTTATTGGTGGAACGGATGGGTTGTAGGATTATTCCTGCGGGGTAATTCTTAATACACAAATTCGTACATTCGATCTCAATTGCTTTCATTTTTAACCGACTTCATATCATTTCAATTGTGTGAGCACACGAATTTTAAAACATATAAAGTAGAGCTGGTCGCCTGAGGAGGGACGTTGTCGACGAGGTCGACCGCGACGAAGGTGGTGTGACGATCTCATCATGTTTGTGGGGCAGACTTAGCCAGAGATCGCCCAAGAGAGAGAGATTTGGAAGGAGAAAGGGGAGGCCTTTGCCCAGTAGTGGGACACAAATGCAGGCTAATAAAAAAAAAAGTAGAGCATCAGTAATTTTATTCGGTTGTTATTGAAACTATAGTTAAGTCTGCTACACAATATTAGCGTGCTGATCTTACAGAAAAAGAATAAAAGTATATTTATTCAGCACAAAATTTAGGCATCACGACACATTTGAAGGAAAAAAAAAACAAAATTGTAAAAACAATATTATCATTCTGTTTTTAAAATGTTTTGTTGTTTTTGCTAATTTTAAGTGTAAATGTCTTTAGGTTTGAGAACCAAATTGCTCCATTCGGCAGCTGCTGTTTTGTTTATCAAAAATAAAAATAATACCTGGTTTGTGCTAGTGCTAAAAAATAAGAAGTTCCTTATTAATGATATAGCAGTCCAGTTTTATAATTTATGAGTATCTCGTAAATAGTTCAAGTGACTTTTAATAAAATTAGGATTCTTGTAATTAAATAATAAGCAGTGTTTATGTATCTCTAAATAATTCTCTGTTCTCATTCAGGATATCTTCTGCATTTAATGTTGCGGAATCGAATTACTAATTAGGTTATTTTAATAACAAAAGTTAGGTCATGTTAATGTGTTAAATTTATGATTTTTTCAACCTCGTTTTGGAACACAATGTAATACTCACCCTTAACACAATGTAATACTCACTAAATTTCATAATTATTTGTTATAAAAATATTTGCTTTTTTTATAACAAATAATCATGAAAGAGTAAAAATAAAACACTTAAATGATTGAAATACAATTAAAAGAAAAACGGTTGTACGTTTTTTCTTGAATTGTATTTCAATCATTTAAGTATATTATTTTTACTCTCATATTTTTTTCCCCCGCTTACTAATGAGTATCTAATCTATTCCTTTAATTGTTTTAAGTGTTTCATCAAATTCCTTAGCTATGCGTCAACGAAGGTGAACTGTCAACAGCCACCGTATACGCATACACAACGAAATACTTCAAGAACCTCCCATTCAGTTCACACAACAGATAATGATGCTTGACGAATAACATTTTTCGGTTCACTTATCTCAGACAGCCATCGAAATATGAATCGATCTAATCAAACAGTACACTTACTCTTGGACTATAATTTTGTCGGACTCCTTGCCTAATAAAGGCGGCCTTGCTTCCTCAAAGGTCGCGGCGGTGACCTTTGCTACTAACTAATTTATTCTGCTTACTTCTCGATACCAGGTGATGACATCTATTTGGAGTTTTAGAGACGTAGGTAGGTATTTAGGTAATCGCATTTTTGTGTCAATTGATACCGAGATGATTATCGATCAGTTGTGAATAATCGAGTGGGTTTTTTAATTGATTTTGTCGGTTATTTTAATAATATGTGTGGCGGATTGTGTCACAACACTATTTTACATTTGAATTGGCAACACTTAATGTTTCCGGAAAAAATAGAATATCCCTTGCCGCCATAGTGTTAGACGTTTTTTCTTACGACTCGAGTCAGTGGGTCGCTCTAACCATCATTGTTACGTTTATTTATTTTATTTATTTATTTATGTACAAAGGCGGACTTGATGCCTTAGGCATTTTCTACCAGTCGACCTTAGGGTGGTGCAGAGACAACATGACAGGTGCAACTTAAAGAATAACTAAAAATAGAGAGAAGAACAATAAAATAAAATTATAAATAATTAGATACATACCTACATACACATAAACAAAGTTATTAAGAAAAAACGAATCCAACGAATTAACGCTGTGATGATTCTACCAACTTCTTACGTTACGTTATATCCTACTAATATTTTAAACGGATTGATGGATGGATCATGGATGTTTGTTACTCTTTCACGCAAAAACTACTCAATGGATTTTGTTGAAATTTGGCACAGTGGTAGATTATAGTCCGGAATAACACAAATAATACTTTTTATCTCGGGAATATGTTCCCTTGGGATAATTTTCGACAATCACGCGGGCGGCAACTAGTTAAGTAATACAAGTGATAGCGAAGATTAAACCGTTGTTCCCGTATCCACGACTTTTATTTAAGGTAGTAGTCTCCAAGATACGACCCATGCCTCTAAAAATGTAACGTTTTACTAAGTTTTTTTTTGTTGGAATGTGCTAGTTAGTAGTACTAAGAAATTAGGGCCAATTCTGCTTACTTTTTGCAACATACACAATCGCAACACAGTCGCAATCGATCATAAACAACTTTCCCTGTCCCAATATTTTGACAGATTGCGAATGAGATGCAAATGGAAACGTTATTTAAAATTCAAAGTTTTGGCCCGTGAAGGGTTGTATGTTATCGAGACGTTTATTAACATTTTCCACTTGTTTTTTAATAAAAACTTTTTTTTCTAAAAGATAAACATTCTATTCAAAGAATCTTTTTATAGCTTCACGTTCAGTTTCCTGGTCGAGGATTAGATGATCAAGTAGCATTTATTTGTATAAGTCATTTATTTTATAGTAAAAAATATTAATTAAGTGCTTTGTACTGAAATCCGTAATGATATGAACAAATATTTGGTATTATTTCATGAAAAAAAAAAGACGGATATGTAGAATCCCGATGTAATGTAAAAGGGGGTTTCACTGACTGGGGACTACCTGGCTGACATTTGTAATGACTTGTTAATTCAGAACACATCAATATAAATAAAACAAAGTCGGGTTAGTAACACCATTTATAACTCAAGAACGGCTGGACCGATTTTGAAGATCTTTGATTTGTTGGATTTGTCTTTGCCTCGAATAGCAGAATAACTTTAAGACATTGGAAAAATTAAAGAAAAAAAAATGAACAAAAATTCGAATACAACGCCATTTCTGATACGACAAAACAAAACACGGCATTAATTTATTCTGAGGCGGTACGAAGATGGCCGGGATTACTAGTTTTAAATATAATGATAATATTGACTGCAAGATTAGTATGTACCTCTTTATTAATTACATGTCTTTACTGGCAATAGATTAATTTGGAATTTGATTTGAATTTGTTCACTTAATAGGAAGTATAGAATTTAGTTATCCAAAATGTCATCATTGTATTTAATTCATAATAATAAATAAATAAAATTAAAATAAAAAAGCCTTTTATTCCATGCATTTACAAAATAATTTTACAATATTGAATACAAATCACATGCTTGATTATTATGTTTTTTCTTTGAAATATTACAAAAAATAGATTAAAATAAAAAAAAAATCAATTTGGTTATCTAAAATCTAATATAACAAATTGGAATAATCAAATATATCTTATTAAATGTAAATTATTATTAATTTTAAGGTTTTTATATTTTTAGTATTGATTACAGAATTATTATTTTTAGGAAAATCAAATTATTTAATTCATAATATTATGAACTAATTAATAAAAAGAAAGTATTATTAGCTTTTTGAACGCTTAGACCCTCCTCAACCGCGACATATGCAGTGTTCGGTAACGTTTCCTAGATGCCGAAGTTAAGCCTTGACTACACGCTCAATCTTATTTGCACCAATAATCTTGTTTGTAAAAGTAAACATGTGAAAACGGTTTACCGCGCAAATGGCTTGCACAAAACGCTAGTTTGTACAAAATAGATTTGCACAATTAAGCATGTACGTGAAGACGGTCAAACTCTAGGTAGAATATAGAACTTTTTTCGCATGCAAGTCGATATCGTGTGGACGCCATGCAGTTTTTACGCCAATTTTTGCATAAACTTTTTGTGCATGAAAGATTGAGCGTGTAGCTGACTCTTAGTTCACAGTATACATCGAAATGTGGTAGGGGAGGACATGGACAAGCCACTGTTATTGGCTAACGAAAATATGAAAATAGGCATGCCACTGTTATTGGCTAACGAAAATATAAAAATAGGCATAGATCATAGAGCTCGATAACGATACTTACTAACGATTACAGGAAAATATAGCAGAGTAAAGAACTTCACAGACGTTTTCTTCGGGTCCTTAATCAGCCCGATGCAAATCAATTAGCGTCCATAGCCTAGCTGCGTTTCAGTGACCTCTTTGCGTAAACCGAAGAATTTCACTGTACAAATTATCATTAAAAATCATCACCGAAGTTTATTTTATCGATAAAAGGCCAGCCCTCTGGTGACGTAAAGTGTAGACTAACTTGTTGATGTCCCGAAATAATCTATTCCCAAAATATTTCAAGCATTCGTTACTTATTGTTCAAGTGCTAATAACTTAAACCACTTTATTAAAACTAAGAAAGGTCATTTGCTACCTTTGTGTGTACAAACTGTACTTGAATATTGTTTATTTATTGAAGTACATAAAAACATTGACACCGTATTCACATATACACACAAATTGACAACAGTTACGCAAAATGACTTTGAATGTGATGTGATAATTAATTTGATTCTAATCTTATTAATAAATGGAAGAAAACTGGTCAAGTGCGAATTGGATATCTTGATTAGGGTATTACCACACCAATCGATCGATCGTCCATCGATGCCATCGATCGATGGTGAAATGGATTACTCGACTTCGATCGTTATTTTCTACACTAATTTGATCAGCCAAAGCTGCCATCCCAATCGATCGCTCGTCCATTGATGCCATCGATCGATGGTGAAATGGATAAGTCGAGTTCGATCAATAGTCTCTACTACACTAATTGATCGATCCTCGATCGATACCATCGATCGATGGTGGAATGAATTAGTCGACGTAGATCGATATTTTCTAAACTACTTTGATCAGCCAAAGCTCCCACGCCAATCGATCTACGTCGATCGATGGCATCGATCGGCAGTCAATCAATTGTTTATCGCCAGGTAGCCGCCGATCAACCAAAGCTACCACACCAATCGATCAACGACGATCGATGTGACGATTGATCGATTGGTGTGGTAAAACCTTTTTTTTTTTTTAGGGATGGGTAATCATCAAATGACTTCTTCCGCTCTTGGTGGAGCGGAAGGTCGTGTCAGACTCTTACTGACTAAAACCCATCCGTGTTCCTTCTAAAGCCCTTTGCGTTCCAGGGCCGCAGTGACTCTTTCGAAAAAATCCGCAACCGTAGTAACACCCTTAGTTATGAGAATTCATAGTCTGCCTACCTTCATCCCTATGCATTTGTGATCACAAAATTTCATCTTCTGCTATCTAGTGGATCCGCCCTTTTCAATGGAGGTTTGCGGGACTTTACTCTCTGTACCGCATCCCTCCATAACATCACTATCTCTCAGCCTGTATGGTCCTACTGTTAGGCAAAGGCTTCGTCCTCCCTTTTCCACACAACCCTGTTCTTAGCTAATATGGGCCAATCTTACGCGGTAGGAGTTGAGCTCGTCCTTTCATCTTTGCTTTGGTCTGCCGCGATGTCACTGTGTTTGAAATGATAAAGGAAAACAGGGATGTTTTTTTTTTAAATTTAAAACGTTGCCCCACACTGTATTTTTTTCCAGTATCGTGGGTGCGTTCACAAACATATAAACTTACATACACAAACAGCCAGACCCGGAACAACTATACAAATAGTTGTTCCGGGTCTGGCTGTTTGTGTGTGGTGAAATATGTGTTTGGCCTACGGACTATAAAAATATTTGTTCTGTGCGGGAATCGAACCAGCAACACCAAACGTAGCAGGTAATCGCTCAAGCACTATGCCAAACGTGTTGTCACAATCCGGAACCGTTCACTGCAATCCGTAATGAGTTTCAAAATAAAAAACATTAAATTAGCTTCACATTAAATAATTTAAACTGCAGATTACATATTATCTTGAGAGAAAATAGTCGTTATATTAATCTAAAACAATTTACCATCAACGTTTACATCGTAAATAACTATGATGGCGTAAAATGAGTAACACAGGATGCGCTTGCGCAAGCATACATATGTCAACAAATACCAGACTTATTTAATTGATCTGTTAGAGCAAACATGCTACCAACCTTGACCGCGAATCGCACATTTAAGAAAAAAATCTCCAATTAAACTTTTTGATTCTTGGGTTTTATTATCTTAGGCTCTGCACAACTCAATGAAAATATGCTCATAAATAAATTGGGATCCCTACTGTGAATACCCAGCGTTTTTCCCAAAACATTATCCTGTTATTTTTCCTACCTAACTTCTTTATTTTTACCTAAACTAGTTTTCGCCCGCGGCTTTGCTCGCGTTAATATAATTTTTCGCTAAAAGAGTAACGTACCAAAATTCATCAAAAGCAGTTCAGCAATTTAGGCGTGATAGCGTAGCAAACAAACAAACGAACTTTCCGTCACATTGATGATATTAAATATCGTTAGGATTTGGGTATTGACATCCACAGCTTGCAACTCAAGACTCGCAGTGTGTTTCTTGGCTACAGATACACAGTGGTATAAATTGGTTAGAATATGGGTGTTACGTTTTCCAGACGTAGTTCTTTACCTACCCACATTAAAAAAAAAAAAGTGCATTACAGGATGTTAATGATCGAAGGTGTCGCAACAACACGAGTACAACAAATACCAACATCAATAATGTGTGCTCCTGGTGTTGGAATGTTGTTAATGTTGGTATGCCTGCTGCGATCCTGACCTTGGAGGAATGCTGTGTTTACGATAATCTCTAGTCTATAGGCTAAATAGAAACATCTTATTACCTACTGTAGTACTAAAGGAATTAGTGGTGCCTTGTAGAGGTTTTTGGTAATAAAGTTCTTTTACTGACGAGGACTAATGAAAACCATTGATAATGTGTGGCCAGCTACTAGGCCCAAAATAAGAATCTACAAAGTTAAAATATCGACTTGAAAGGAAAAAAAAGACTCAGTGTTCATCATTTTGTATAATTATTCGAAGTGGAAACAACCCAAAGAGAGAATTGGAAAAAAAAATTTGAAGACTCATAGAAAGAGATCGGAATAGGTAGACTATATTTACTTAATGTTCGTGGAAGTAAGTAACATAGAGTTGATAATACCTCCTCTAAAATCCCGGAATCATAAATATGACGATTGTATCCCGGGATTTAAGAAATTGCAAATTGTTTATTGCGCTTTAATACATTTGAACAAAGAGTCTTATAATGTTTTAAGAGTTCTGTTCCGTACCTACTAAAACCGTTAAATTAAATAGATTTGTTATCGCACAACACTCTTTCTTCTTTTGATTCTTCAAATCAATAATTTGTAACTATACTCAAAGTCCAGTTCATGTTTTTATAATCCCAGGTTTTAATTGTCATGATTCTATTTATGAATTCGGGATTTTAAAGGAGGTATTATCAACTCTATGTTACTTACTTTCACGAACATTAGGTAAATATAGTCTACCTATTCCGATCTCTGCTCATAACATTACAATATAAACAGTTTATAGATTTTAAGATCATTATTATAAATCTGAACACAGTCGCATGTTAAAAGTACCTCTACGACACATACTTATGACGATAGCATTACTGAAAATTATTACTATACAATTACAGGATAAGATTCTCTTAAACTTTGACTCCGAGTAATGTGCGCAATGCAATGACTAATACGCTAGGTAAACGTGACCTGACAGACGTAGATTTTTTAATAGTTAACCATCTGACATTTCATTTGGGGCTAAGTCTGTTCCATGACTCAAATAAAGTGCCACTGTCCAACGGTAAGGTTCTAAGCAGACGAGCTGCATCAACACTGCATGACTGCTGCAGAATGACTATTTGGATACAGTTGACATGCATGGATTGCATCCAAACTGAAAAATTGCAGTTGAGGCGCCGTACAAATGCTGCCCGTTTGTTGCGAGCTTTAAGGTCCAGACTGGCGAGTAAAAGATAGTGATAAGTTCCGCGTTACATTTACTTTTTAATTTTTTAATAAGCCCTGGCTGGAAGCTTTAATATTTATATTAAGGCGGTCACAGGCGAGTCCGGTTAAGCAGTCGACAATCTTATAGGTTGAAATGCGAGAGGACACTCATAAACAATATACAATTAACGAAAGAGGGCTTGTTTACATGCAGACTAATGATGCCAAGCTGATAGTACTAGTAACCTTTTAAAACAGGAAAGAATGCGAGAAAAAAAAGTTTACATCAATTTAATAATAATAATATCTTGGGACAACTCACACACGGTCATCCGATCCCAAACTAGGCAGAGCCTGTGCTATGGCAACCAGACAACTGATAAACATACTTATATATTTCTAAATACATACATATTATAGACAAATTACACCCAGACACAGAACAAATGATCATGCTCATCACACAAAGATTTGTCCTGGGTGGGAATCGAACCCACGACCTCTGGTTTAGCAGTCAGGGTCACTAACCACTCGACCAACAGGCCAATTTATTGAATGCTGAATCAAATAAATTTAGTGAATCAATTCAATTTAACGCCTACATAAGGATAAATATTAATTCAATTTCAATGTTATATTCACTCATCGATCTAACGTCCTGCTCAAATGAATCATGCGTTATTATCAATTGATAAATGTATTTTATACTTCTCAAACTGCCTCTGGCGACTGGTAGGTCACAATATATTATTTAAATGGTCATATGTATCAAATAACTGATCATAATTCATACATAATATACTCATCGTGCGTATCAAGGTGGAAAACATAATTCACCGCATGATTTAGATCGTCCAAGAATGCGGTCTGTATTGAAAATGGATTAAAATATTTTTATGGAGGGTTATGAAGGCTAACACATCAGTTTAGCCCGGTTTTGAGAGCGGCCTTCAGTTATTATGTTACACGTGTTGAATGATACGGCAAACTGATTTCCGTAAAGCAACAATGCACATCATGGATTAATGGGTCTCGTTGAATGCCAGACAACTTCGCGGCAGACCAAGGCGTAGATGGCAAGATGAGCTCGACACCTACCGAAAAGACTCACACTCACTCTTACATTCCTCCACCTCACACAACGAGAGGACTGCTGTACCAACACACCTACTATGTTAAATACCTGAGTATGTTAGTTTTTTTTAAGTGAAAACTTTTTTATGCGCGTTGAGCACTTTTTGGGTGAACAAAAATCATGGAACTCGCGTCATCGTCACCGAACGCTTTGGGTGAACAAAAATCATGGAACTCGCTTCATCGTCACCGAACGCTTTGGGTGAACAAAAATCATGGTACTCGCGTCATCGTCACCGAACGCTTTGGGTGAACAAAAATCATGGAACTCGCGTCATCGTCACCGAACGCTTTGGGTGAACAAAAATCATGGAACTCGCTTCATCGTCACCGAACGCTTTGGGTGAACAAAAATCATGGAACTCGCTTCATCGTCACCGAACGCTTTGGGTGAACAAAAATCATGGAACTCGCGTCATCGTCACCTAACGCTTTGGGTGAGCAAAAATCATGGAACTCGCGTCATCGTCACCGAACGCTTTGGGTGAGCAAAAATCATGGAACTCGCGTCATCGTCACCGAACGCTTTGGGTGAACAAAAATCATGGAACTCGCTTCATCGTCACCGAACGCTTTGGATGAGCAAAACTCATGGAACTCGCGTCATCGTCACCGAACGCTTTGGATGAGCAAAAATCATGGAACTCGCTTCATCGTCACCGAACGCTTTGGATGAGCAAAAATCATGGAACTCGCGTCATCGTCACCGAACGCTTTGGATGAGCAAAAATCATGGAACTCGCTTCATCGTCACCGAACGCTTTGGATGAGCAAAAATCATGGAACTCGCTTCATCGTCACCGAATGCTTTGGGTGAGCAAAAATCATGGAACTCGCGTCATCGTCACCGAACGCTTTGGCTTAGTTTTCACTTCTATCGCCAGTCCCAAAAGATTGCCCCGCATGTTTTATCTCTTAATTCTTTTTCTTCTTTTTTTCTGTATTGTATTAGTAAGTATATAATAATAAATAATAATAGCAATACAATACTGTTTTCTACACTCACTGTAGATTAAGCAAATTAATCTGTGAATGAAGCTTTTTTTATATTTACCCTGTTACTGACAACCCGAATGCGTCACCGCATAACAACTTCTTCGTACCCACGTTCCGTTAACATAACAACTTCAGACCGGTGGGCTCACAAACACGCAACTAACCTTGCTCTAAGGCTTACTATGGTTCATTACTACCCTGCACTGGGCCGGTGTGTTGGTGTAGAGCCCACACCTTTTCACAAAGATAGGGCCTGTGTCCCAGCACTGAGAATTTCATAGGCTGGTAATGCTGTGCCTCATTTCAGAGGACAAAAATCACTCGACTGTATGCGCATATCCCGATTTTCCCGTTCCTGTAGGGATTTCCTATTCCCGTATAGTCTATAGCATTCCTCAGGAATGTGGCTTTCATATACAATAATAATTTTCCAAATCGGACTGGTATTCTAAAGATTAGCGCGTTTAAAGAAACACACAAACTCTGCAGCTTTATTATATTAGGTACAAGCTACCACCCGTGGCTCCGCCCGCGTTCATGTCGAAAATAATCCCAAGGGAACATATTCTCGGGATGTAAAGTACTACTATAATCTACCTCTGTGCCAAATTTCATCGAGATCCGTTCAGCCGTTCTGACGTGAAAGAGTTACAAACATCCATCCATCTATCCATCCTGGATTGATATAATTAATAATTATTTTGATATTGAGTTTATCAGTATCTCTCAAAGTAAAGTTAACTCATCTAGGTCAAGCTGGTATAGGTCTTATGCGGACGCACGTCGGATGCAATGAACAATGTAAATATAATAATTATAGCAGTTATGGATGTCGTTATGCTATGACATTCTCGACATACATATGATAGTTCTTGTGAGGTTATTGGATGAGTGCCAGACTGAACCACTGATGACTTACCCGTTTTCATATTTACTTCATTGTACATACAATGTAGGTACAAATGTAAGGAAACTTAAATTCTAACACATTAACATTGTGTGCGCCTCGACTGCGCCAAATTGGTCCAGTTGCCCTACTATGACGCGATGACGTGCTAATGCCATCCAATTTCGATAATGTAAAAGGGATAGTGCTATTCACTATGCGAAAAGGGAAAATGCTCCGTCTCCCTCTTAGAGCGGAATCATGATCGTTTTATGACTTCATAGTAGGTCCTCTGACCCTCTGTTCAACAAAATAAGGGAAAACTAGGAGTTGCCTGATGATGGTTTTCAAGTGAACCTTACGTTGAGTGTACGGGTGTAAATCAGAAGATCAGTACTGTTCAGAATTCCTAAAATCTTCTTAATTTTTTTTGACTGGCTTCTCAGTTCAGCCTTGGAGGTTATCGACTGCTTAACAGACTTGCCTGTGGTGGCGTTAATATAAATATTAAAGTCTCCAGCTAGGGCTTATTGAAAACTTACAAACTAAGCAATTACACGCTAAGGACAGACACCTCCTGTGGGGTCCTTCCACCTCGGCTTAGGACGTCGCTGGGCGGAGGAGAGCTAGGAACGGGCTAGATCGAACTAGTATTATTATTAAGGGGCGAGTTTAAGACTACAGGCTCAACGCGCGGGCTGGATCGAGCATGGGTCGGTGCGGGTCTTAAAATTAAATTGATCTGAGTCCTGATACTATTAACAATTTTTAAATGACCTGAAAATTTTCACGCCCTCGTTTTATTCACCCCGTTTTACCCGATTTTATTTAAACCATTATAAGTTACAACAGACAGGTTTGAAAGAAACTATGGTTCTTAAGTTATGCGAATAATATTGACCTACGCCAAAACCTCCTGTAAAGTCATTTAGATGTATTTAAAGACATTTTTTTGCAATTCCATCATTACATTTTACTGTGATAGACAACGAGTTACAACTTACATATCGTGACATTCATAAATAGACTTTAACTGTAAATAAATGGGCCGATTTTAAAATAAACCATATTGTGACTTAAGACGTTTTAACATTAATATTTGATTTATTTAATTATTTATATAGCGGTTAGCTTACATACTAATATTTCATATGTATGATCTAATATTAGTTTTATTACGTATACGTAAGCCACCGTACTATTATTTCGCTTTGTTTATTTCTTTGTACGTGACAATCGATCTAATAGCCTTCAACCATGTCCATGTGGACATGAAATAATGTGGTAATTCACACTAATATTATCAATGCGAATGTACAAATTTTGATGATTTTGGTGTAGAGACAGATTGGACTTTGGAGAAGGATGTAAGATAATTTTTATCAAGAGTGTTCCTTTGGGATAATTTCCCACCTTGCCTAGCGAAGCCGCTGGCAGAAGTTATATTTTAATATTTCTTATTACATAATTGTTATTAATTACTTCAATTAAAATAACGGTTTTGCAAAGGTTAATTAGTAATTTTGGCGGTATTATTGAAAATAACCGTAGTGAGATACTAAAATGAGGTTATTTGAAATAAAGTATGATCTTTAAAGGTTAGGTATTTATAATTAAGTTTAATCCTTAATTGGTTCACATATTAAGTTAGTACTTGAAATGTGCTACAATAAAGTTGTGAAACTAATTAGTTTATTCCTCCGTATAAACAGTCTATACGATCAAGTTTTATTTACTTTTATCGCCCATTATACACGACTTTAAACATTTGTAAAACTTATTTCTATGTATATACTGTTGTCCTTTGGTGCAGACGGATCTTAAAATGAAAATTGTGAAAATAGCTTGAGATGCTGAAAAGGTCTCGCTCTTGGACCACTATACTTAGAGACGTAGACAGTATGACTTCTACTGCTCCGTTGTTCTCAAGCGCGACTGCTGAGCGTGAAGTTTCAATTCGATTCCCAGGTCAGGCAAAAAGTATAATTGGGTTTTTCCAATAGAAATTTCTCAGTGACAGCCCGGAGTTTGGAAGTTGGTTGTGTGACACCTCCGTGCCTCGGAAAGCACGTTAAGCCGTTGGTCCTGCGCCAGATCTCTCTCCGATCGTGTTGGGTTGCCGTCCCATCGGAATATGAGAGTGACGGTAAAGGGAGTGCACTTGTTTTAGCGCACACACTTGTGCACTATAATATGTCCTTCGCCGATGGCTGTCTCGGTTGAGATTGGCCGCCATGGCCGAAATCGGTCAGGAAGACTACAACGTCAGATTCCCGCTTGCAGGACCATGCTCAAATGTAAAAGTGACCGTGACAAAACGGGCACGGAAGGTGGAGAAACGTTTGTTTGTCGTAGTTAGGACCGGACTATGTCCAGCAGTGGACAGCTTTAGGCTGAGTTGGTTGATATTCAGGTCCCTGAGCAGATACCCTAAAAAGTAATTCAAAATGTTTGGGTGTTGGTGGGCCATTGTTTACAGCTTCAACTTACGAGTAAGTCTTGAGTTCAAACCCAGCCGACGTATTTCTTTGTGAAATTATTTTTTTTTTTCTATACTTTTACAGAAAAATACAACCGACTTCCAAATAAAAAAGGAACACTACAAAGTAGAAGGTTGACTGGTAGAGAATGCCTATGGCATTAAGTCCGCCTCTGTACATTTGTGTGCGTAAAGTGTTAATAAATAAATAATAAAGTATAAAATAACTTTAATTTCGGAAGTCGGTGTTTTTGGTTGTTTCTTTGTATTTTAGCACCAACTTTTGTAGTGTTTTTTTTTATTTGGAAGCCGGTTGTATTTTTTTGTAAAAAAGTACCTTAACAACGCCCCTGGAAAGTCACGAGAAAGCAAAACACGCATTTTCGTTTACTTGGGTGACATATTTTCTATTTCCTCCAGCTATTTTGATATAACACCAAACTACTGAACCGATTTTGACAGTTTCTATGGAACCAATCGGGACGTATATCCTTTCACATGAAAATATAATTTTTCAAATCGGTTCATAAATGACGGAGTTATGAGGTAATCTCCTTTTTTTGAAGTCGGTTAAAATACGTCGGCTTTCTCACCACTGCTCTCAAAACGGTATAAGAAAACTTCGTGAGGACTCCGGCATGTCCTGCAACCAGATAATTCGAAGACTCGTGACATTACTTACCCGTACTGGGCCCGAGTAATGGATTACAGCCCATTCCATCTCATAGAGAGGAGCGACAGGAGGCCTGTGTATCAGAAGTGGAAACATAACAGGCTGATTATGGTTATATCTACTAGGTCCCTCAGTGCTGATGGTCGTGGCTTATGGCTTTGATATCCTGTCCCGGCATGGCCACTACGTCAGTTTCCGACGTTCTTGTGGTTTCTTGAAATGACAGGAGTCGCAGGGCGATCCCCGGCCACCGCAGGCGCGGGCCTGCGGACGGCGAGCGTTGGGTGGCTTGCTGTCCGGCCACAACCAGGCCCGGGTCGATGGCGCGTTGTGTTCCACGCGCCACTCAAAGAGATGTCAAAATAGAAGACGGGGCCCGAGCCTGCCAGGGTTGCGGAATTTATTCGAAAGAGTCACCTCGGCCCTGGAACGCAAAGGGCTTTCGAAGAAGAAGTGGTCTTTGACTCCTCGGTCTTTTCCCTGGTCATCGATATTCTGACTTCCTAAGCCTTATTACAACTGCATAACTCTAATACTTTGTGCTGATATCGTTGATGGCCTCTTGAATGGACTAACTTAAAAAGAGGTGTCAAATATTTTGCCCTTCTTATAATTATGATAGAAATAAGTTCAAGAGGTCAGGAGCATATCAAGTCACACCATTCACTTCATAGATGTCAAATTTTTGACTAGTTGAATGCAAACTCGTTAAATAACTATTAAAATTAGAGATAAAGTGTTTGAAATTTAACATAATAATAATAATAAGTTTATTTACCAAAATAGTTAGAGAAGTGTACACAAGTAGATATAACTAGTGGGTAGACTTATTGAAGGCTTTACAGTGTGTTGCAAAAAAATCTGTACATAATTAAAGTAACCCTGCCTCTTAAACTAGGGTATCCTGTATTTTAAGAGACAGTGTCTAGCTGATAAATTCACAATTTTTATACAAAAATTGTAAATTTACATGTGCTTACAAAATATCAATTAAAGTCAAATGCCCAATCAAGTGCCCTTATCGGACTTGGAAATATTAATGAATGATCAATAGATGCTCAGGATAGTTTATTTTATATGCTGGTAACTCGAATTGAAATGCTATGAACAAATTTATTATAGATGGTAGACATGTACCTAAGTGTGTCGTGTGCCTAAAATGAAACGTCTTGTATAAAAACTTGGTAACGAGCTCCTCTTGAAGGAATGGATCTTGCTTTAAGGGATGGATTTTCAAAAATCGTTCCTTCGAGGAACCCTTGTGCAAACTTTTTAAGTAGTTTAGGCTGTGCATTGGTGACACAAATGGCTGGACCGATTTTGATGTTAATTTTTGTGTATGTTTGAGTTGATCGCTGGATAGTTTAGATGAAGGGTCAAATTGTGTGCATTTTTCTTATAAGAAGCCAATGTTAGAACAGGACAACGTCTGTCGGGACCGCTAACGTATAGATTATAAGTACCTAAACATGTCGTAAACACACATTTATTTTTACTAAAAATCATCCAGGTAAAACATTTTAAAACTGCGTTGGCTAAATCAAACATGGTTGACCTACCAAAAATATGACTGAATCATTTGACCATAGGTACCTACCGCATTTTTATGACATGTGTAATCTTATTGACACGCAATAAAAACGCAATTATTGATATTATTATGTGATTGATTGCTACCAAAACGGTAAACAAGGACAAGACGATAAATTAATGTTTTAAAGCAATTTATTGAAAAAATTATAATAATTGATTTGCTCGTTATTATGTTAATAGGTTCGCTGGTTATGGTTGAAGGTAGGCCTTAAACTATTACACTTCAATACAAAACCTTTAAAGAACATAATTTAATTCCACTCATCCAACACAGAACTATAATTATGCATGCCCCGGGCCTGCGGTCGGCGAGCGTTGGACGGCTCGCCGTCTGATCAAAACCGGGTCTACAGCGCGTTGTGTTCGACGCATACCTCAAAGAGATGTCAGCACGGAAGACGGGGCCCACTAGGGCCAGTCCCTGTCATGGTTGCGGAATTTGTTCGAAAGAGTCACCGCGGTTCTGGAACGCAAAGGAGAAACACGGATGGGTTTCAGTCAGTAAGAGTCTGACAAACCCTTCCGCTTCGCCCAGAGCGGAAGGAGTCATTTAATGATTCCCATCTTTAAAAAAATGCATGCCCCGAATAGGAAGGCAAATAAAGTAGTTTATTTTTGGAAAAGCCCGCCTATGTATTTCCAACCACTGCAGTTCGAAGAGCCAGAATCAGCAGTAGTGACCACCAGATAAATACCGAGTCAACGAAGCTCGACGGGCCCTTGAGAAACGATTCAACTGTCTTGGACAAAACGACATTCAAAAAAAACAACGGAGCAGTAAGAAAAATATATAATTTCCATTTCCCTCCTAGCTCCAACAGACGTTTACAATAGAGCAAATATTTAATATTTTTTATATATTATATTATATTATTATGTTATTTCCTTTATTCATTTTATATACATACAAATTACATTTTTAAATATTAAAATACAATGATATAGTAAAAGTATTTAAAAATATAAAAAATAGTAGCCCATCGGTATCGGGAACAGGGTCCAAGCTACCGGTGGTCAGGGCCCCTGAGAGAGGAACCTCCTAACTATGCGCGCCGTGTTCAGGAGTACCTACTGCTTTCTGGATCAAACCCTTGATCCAGCTGCCCAACGAGAGCCTCTTTAGATGTTGGTCGAGGGTCTTGGCAATTATGCCATTGGCCGTCACGACTATCGGCACAATGACTGCTGTGTTCACATCCCACATGTCGACAACCTCGCGAGCCAAGTCAAGATACTTCGTTTGTTTATCTTTCTCAGTCTTCACGAGGTTCGCGTCATGAGGGACTGCTATATCAACAATCATTGCGCGACGCTCTAGTCGGTCTATCACCACTATGTCAGGCTTATTGGCAACAATAGTCCTGTCAGTGATGATAGACCGATCCCAATACAACGTGCAATTGCCATTTTCGAGAACTGGGTCGGGCACATACCTATAGTACGGTACCTCCTATTCCACAAGATTGTATTTAAGAGCAAGTTGCTGGTGGATAATCCTGGCTACAAGGTTGTGCCTGTGCAAATAGTCTCCGTTAGCCAGACTAGAACAATCGGAAATGATGTGGCGGATGGATTCCCCGGGCCGGTGACATGCCCGACATATGTCAACCGTACCGTCCTTCACAATGTATTTCCGGTAGTTGTTCGTCATCATATTATTATGTTATTTATTATTATTTTTTATTTTATTTTTTATATGCAGTACTATAGTAGGCGCCAGATAATCGTGGAATAACGGTCATTGACCCACCTACAATTATTGACATTTTTAATTTGAAAAACGGAATTAATGACACAAAGCTGTCCCGAATCATCATCTCTCGTGATCCTTAACATTGTCTAATAATGAAAAACGATTCATATTTAATTGTTCAGGTACCTATGAACAGTTATTAGGGAAAGGTCAATGTACTTTATTCCACATTTATCTGGCGCCTACTATACTAACATTTCACCAGATACGTTTATTTAATAGGGCCACTAACCAGGATTGTTATCACCAATTTGCCCCACGTAGATGAAACCCATTCAAGCATTTAATATATTTTTGAAGTAACTGATAATTGAGTATAAAGTTAGTTTTAGCTTAAAATAACGGCTGTTTGCAGATAGAGATCGATCTGCCTAATACGTCACTTATCTGGTTTAACTGGTACATTATAAATTTTTCGATTTTAGTCAAAATATCACACACCTGGAAACGTATCTGCGTCATTTTGAAGAATTAACTCTAGAAACCACTTTTCTAGCAATGTATGAACATTATAGAGATAGAGAATCTTTGAATGACACATTATGTTAACCAGCCGTTCTTGAAATCATAGTTTTTGTCCATTCTTCTTCATAAGAATCTACCTATACGAATGGACGCTAGAGTTATAATACTTTTTTTACAGTAAACGTTGCCGTTTTAAAGTGCCTTTCAATGGTCCAATTAAAATAAACGATTTTTACATAGAATGCAAGGAAATGTGAGTGGATACACGAATGGATTTAATAATAAAATGAGCACATAAGAAGAAGTCTGAACGTGTCACCAGTGACTGAAAAGTTGTGTTAAAGTCGTTGTCATGGTATGAGTGACCATTGCTGCGCAGTTATGTTAAGGAAATCAGAAAAATCTGCGAGATAAACCAAATTCCATCGGACATCTAGACGCACTGCAAGTTACCATCCCTACCGTGTTGCTATTCCACCAATTCACACTAAACGTTTCCAAACGTATTTTATGATGCGCACAGCAAAGGAGTGGAACTCTCTGCCTGCGTCTGTGTTTCCGAACGCATACAACCCTGATTTCTTCAAAATTAAAGTGAACCAGCTTCTTCTGGGTAAGCTTGCTCCATCGTCGACTTTGTCTCTGTCATCTATGACCTAGACTAGAGTCAAGAGCAAACCAATATTCAATATAAAAAAAAAATGTTCATAATTGTCCGCCTATAAAAATTTATAGAGCATCAGTTTGTTCAAAAAAACTCGTGATACACATTATGTACTCATCAATGACAATACAAAAGGTCAAGGAAATGCCATTAAAAGTGCCTTAATCTATTTCCTATCGTAATGGATTCAACAAACATAACATCGAAACGATGCGCTCACAATAATCATGCTAATTATCATTCAAAACTTTATAGCAGTGGACGGCCCTGAATTTAAAATAAACCACATACATGCATAGGTGTGAGAAAATTAAGACTTTTACATCTTGCGAGACGATGACAAATATCTCAAATTGAAAGTCAGATGGCAAGAAAACAAATAGCGCAATTCTGCATTCAGCAATAAACTGTTACAAAGGCTCAAGGTATTATTTATTTATTTAGCTTTAATTACTCTTTGCACTTACAGTACGAACCAACACGTACAGAGAGTCATAATCTAAAAATTGAAAAGTTACACACACAGGTTTTAAAAATTAACAAAAAAATACAGAATAACAAATTATTTACCAAAAATAACAACAAATAATTAATTGCTGGAAATAATAAACAATCAAAATAATCAAATAATAAAAATAGTATTAATCAAATAATAAAAATAATAATCAAATAATAATAATATGTCAATCATAAAAACATTTAAACATTAAAACAATCTTTGAATTTCTTTAGGATTAGACGCACGTCGGAGTGGAATATTTCCACATCCGGATGCTGAGCAGTCAGTGTATTGAGCAAAGACGGCGGCAACAGGCGGTCCTGTTTGTTGCTGGTATGGAAGCTCAGATATATTTTTATAATGAAGGATCTGGAGTGGTGGTGAAGACGCAGCTTCCCACAAGGTGGACTGACGACCGGGTGGAAGCGGTGGGAATCCGCTGAATGCAAGACGCACAAAACTGCGAGTGGTGGCGACACTTGGAGAAGGCATATATCCAGCAGTGGACGACTAAAGTGATGTATAAACAAACTATTGTTGTACACGTAGTATTTAATACGCAAACCTGTTAATATTTTTAGTCGAATTTGCAGCAAGCAGTTTGGCCTGAAGTGGCTGAGTGCACTATTTACAAGACTTATTTGTGGGAAGACACCTTGTTCAGTAGCTATCAAGCGGTAAGGATTTTGCTTGTGTCCATAGATATATTTCTATGCTTGTAACTATTTGTGTACCGAGAAAACAGGGGCGTTCAAACTTACGTTGGATCGATGACATTACCAAAGTAGCAGGAAATACCTATGAGTGTGACGCACAGAACCGGGTAAAGATTTTCGTAGTGGGGTAAGTTCACGCATGTATGAAATTGTGAATGCGCGAACTTCCCCCACTACTGGCCAACTTACGTGCCGGTAACTTAAGATGATACTAGTCTCTTATGATGATGATTTGTATAGCAAAGCAAATAAATCACAAGCAAAGATCCACCTGTGACATTTATTACCACTATTTTCCATGATCAAGAACCTTTGATAATATTATTGGGTTTATCTAGAAAATTGCCGTTTTATTAAACTGGCCAATTTGAACTAATACCTATGATTTGAATTGACATTTTAAATTCAAATAAACTTTATATGAACTTTATAGGAACCCTTCGTTTGAGAGCCCGACACACACTTGGCCGGTTTTTATGTAAGTACATTACTTTTTCATATTTTTTTTTGTTCTTAGCGTGTAATGTTTTTTTTTATGAAGTAACAAAATTATGTTTAAAACACGAACTCTAAGTCATTCTTTTGAGGTCAAGATCTAATATATGTTATTTTTTCCAAAACGTCGTGTCGTCTGCTTATAAAAGTCTTGAAATCGTCAGCCGTAAATATTAATGAAAACAAACGAAGATGCGAAGGCGGTCGCTTCATAAATGTCAAACTACAATATTAGTCTATTTCTAAACGGTTTTTATTCGTCTAGCTTTTTGCACCGATTCTGTCTATTTTGACCGGAACGCTAGTATTTATTTAGTCTATTTTATTCATTAAAAAATAAAAGGAAAATTTATAGCTAAAAGCTATTTCATTTTATTTTTCATTTAATTTTATTATGCATCTTTGTTTTTATTTTGCTTTGTTTTGAAAAATGTTGCCCCACGCTAGGCATCGTGGGTGCGATTACAAACATATTAACGCACATACACAAAGAGCCAGACCCGGAACAACTATCTGAAGGCCATACAAATTTCTGTCCCATGCGGGAATCGAACCCGCGACACGCAGCGCAGCAGCCAATCGCTCAACCACTGCACCAACCTTGTCATCAAGGAAAGAAGTACTGTAAAAGCCATTGTAAAAATGTTGAATTATTGTTAATTCAATAATTTAATCATTATTTTTAAAGAAATTTCCACCCATACCCATATAATCAAAGACATGATTTTTACATGACTTTGATAATGTCGGGACCATAGGGCGACTTTGGTAGGCGTATGAAGGGTCGAAGTCAACTCCAAAGAGGCCCCGTTCAAATGGAATGGGGAACAAACCGATGATTATCCGTGTATGTGTCTCCGGAAAATGGAAAACTCCGTAAGATTACAATATAACTTGAGAGATTGTAAACTCTCAATATTTTGTATATATATTTAGTATAAGATATTTTGTGATATTACGTAGTTTGCAATTATCCGGTGACATATTATGCACTATTAAAGTACACCCAAGGACAATCCCCTGGCAAGACGTCTGGACCAAATTGTTCCAATAACACACTCCAGGTACCATCGCAACCCCCAGGGTTGCGGAATTTGTTCGAAAGAGTCACCGCGGCCCTGGAACGCAAAGGGCTTAAGAAGGAACACGGATGGGTTTTAGTCAGTAAGAGTCTGGCACGCCCTTCCGCTCCACCCAGAGCGGAAGAAGTCATTTGATGATTTCCCATCCCTAAAAAAAAAAAAAGGTACCATCGCAAAACCAGTCCCTCTTTCTTCTTCATTTAAATAGTCGTAAAAGGAACAAAATGAATACGTATGTTCATAAAACGACTTTATTAATACACAGTCATGCCTTTATCACATGCTATCAAAATTTATGATTCTTTAACAATATAACTTGCTAATATGAATCCAAATTGGATTACTGATTTAATAGCGGATTCATTTTCGATTTTATCTTTTTTTATTGTCGAATTGAATAATAAATTAAGTAATGTTTATGGTGACAGGTTCACAATAAACCTGATTTTGTCACCTATTTGTCTACCCACGCAGATTGTAAAATTGACTAAAAGAAACACGTTTGCCTAGATATTAGTGAGTGGCACAGGTAAAACTTTGATTGGTATTTTCCGTTGAATAGGCTGTGGACTATAAAGAAAATCATTGCATGACAAATCTACTAAGTGGCGTGCGATTAGAGAGACTTATGTTCAGCAGTAAATAGCTGTTTGAAATGCACGTAACTAAAAGAGTTATGAATATAAATGTGGATGGATGGACAGTGAGAGGGAGGCCAAAGAAAAAATGAAAGAAAAGGGAGTTATTGATAGCGTGTCCTGTCAGGACAGAATGGAAGAAAAAAACGTGTTGCGCCGATCCAAGTAACTTGAGATAAGGGCAGGAAGATGATGATGGTTAATAGTGATGACCACAGTTCTGGAACCTGCTTGATAAAGGGGACGTTATGTTTTTCTTCCTCTTACGCTGTTTTTTTGCGATGGATATCGTTCTCATAGGGATCCAAAACAGTTGAATCGTTTCTCTGGACTTCGTCGAGCTTCATTGACTCTGTGTTTTTTGGTGGTCGCCACTGTTGATTCTGGCTTTCAGGAGTTGCAGTGGTTGGGAATGTGTGACGGGCTTGATACAGACGAGAGCTTAAACTCAGGTTATACGTTGACGTGAATATGAATACATTGTCTGGTTTGGAAAAAAGGTGTTCAGACCTCATTTCACTGCTACTGAAAATAAAGACTTCAAGTACCTATCATATTTTGAGTAGGTACAAATTCAGCATCTAATTTCATTGATCCTAAAATATTTTCATGACTGAAATATCATATACCACGATCGATTCTACGAAAGTCCTGGACCAACATTGAGAGAAATAATGAATTAATATATAATTAATTGTTTCCGACTATTGAGATGAAGATCTTTCTATGTTATGATTGATGACATTAGTGTAAACAGCTTATGTACTACATAACTCATTAAGCCTCATTAAACCTAGAGTAACGTTAATTGGCTGATTTCCAACGTTGAGTCAAGTCAGAACCGGTTCTAATAGTGGTACTAGGTGATGGACATTCGGACAACTGTCCACCTAGTACATTGATGAAATTTTTGGGTCAACATTTTGTCGTAAAAATTAGTAAGGGCATGTTTAGCTGTGGCGAAAGTGAAGCGCAAAATTATGCAATTGTGACATGGGACTAAGTTTTCAATGACTGGGAGACTGATAAAAATTAAAATTGTTTAGTCCAAATAATTTTTAATTTTATCAGTGACGTTCCTGTATTAATAATCACTGAATTTGTGTTTAAAATATTTTAGGGGTCTTGCACAGTTGCACAGTACTAACATTTGAATTCTTACAACGTGCGATATATGACCTACGGAGTTTTTTAGGGTTTGGAAGAATGGCAGAAAATCTGACACCAGTCTTGCCAAGGAGTACCGTGTTCCCCAGTTATTGGGTTGTGGAGGTCTGGTAGGCAGCCGCTCCACGTAAATTACTGGTATTCAGCAGAAATCGGTTTGACTGGAAGACGACCCCAATATAGTTGGGAAAAGGCTAGGCAGATGATGGTTTTTTATTTGACACTTGAGTTCATTGACGCACTATTCCTAAATACAAAAGGCAATTTTTCACCACGAAAACTGCTTAAAAACCTCGCTTAACTAAGAGAAACCTACTATCCGTTGGTCAGACTGAGCAGCTCCATCTTCAAATATGAAAAATCACATGAAGAGAGGAGACTTGGAAATATTGTGAAATCTTAAAATTAAAACCAGTTAATTTAATAAAACTGCGCCTCAATATTTCAACGTCAATTTTGAGCGCCATGTTTAACCGATGTCAAAGTCTTCTCCATAAACATTGATGCAATATTAACAAATAGGTGTGGGCCATAATTAATTAACTTTGACCAATAAATCAAACGTAGGCTTTGTGAAAGAGCAACGCCCATTGTTCTAAATGGTGACACGGTTTGGGTTGGATTTTGTTTGACTCGATTTATGTTTTGTTTATTGATTAATCAGTCATAATTTTGGAGGGATTGATATATATGATAAATAGAATATTTTGTGATTGTGACTTTTGACACCAGTAGCAAAATGATATCAGCCAAAAGATTTCAACTGCTGGAAATGGACATAATCGCCACGCTTGGCTGGCGGGTTGGCGATTGCAGTGTAACTGTTGCAATGCACAAAGAATTGCAAAAGAGTTGACACCCAGTCTCAACTTTGGTGCCACCATTGAGCACAAAGCCCAAACTGCGGCCAAAAAGCTGGGCATCCTAAATAGAGTGAAGCGATACTTCACGCCTGGACAGCTTTTAACCCTCTACAAAGCACTAGTCCGATCCTGCATGGAGTATTGCAGCCACCTTTGGGATGGCTCAGCTAAATACCAACTTGCCACGCTTGACTCGGTGGAACGCAGAGCTAAAAGGCTCATTGGCGACGTAAGACTGGTGGATGCCAAGCTTCACAGCTTGGCTCAGCGCCGCAAGGTTGCCTGCTTGTCGGTCTTCTACAGATTGTACTTCGGGGAGAGTGTCCAGGAACTCCACGACCTCATCCCACCGGCCCCCTTCTACCATCGGACATCTAGACGCACTGCAAGTTACCATCCCTACCTTGTTGCTATTCCACCAATTCGCACTAAACGTTTCCAAACGTCTTTTATAATGCGCACAGCAAAGGAGTGGAACTCTCTGCCTGCGTCTGTGTTTCCGAACGCATACAACCCTAATCTCTTCAAAATTAGAGTGAACAGGCTTCTTCTGGGTAAGCTCGCTCCATCGTCGACTTTGTCTCTGGTATCTATGACCTAGACTAGAGTCAAAAGCAAACCCATATTAAATAAAAAAAAGAAAAAAAAAGAATGCTACTGCCCATACTCTGATGAGTCAGTTAGTCGCCTCTTCCACCCACGGGAAGTGATTTAATTTATTTATTAATTTGGATCTCCAACAAAGGATACACAGAATACCATATGTACATAGGTCACAGTGATACAGGTGGTTCATTTACGTGTACTCCTTCAGTTATAGGAGGCCATGGCATGCACATTTATCTAGGTTTACAAAACAGAATAATGTTACATATACAGAATTAACTTAAACATAGGGTAAAATCATTCCATTACATTAAATTAAATAAAAAAATACATTAAATTAAATTAGATCAAATTATTCCAATAGATTAAATTATGATTATTCCAGTATATTAAATATTGAATAGCTTCACACATTATTGATGGAACTATTAGCTGAATATTAGTCCTCCAATTTAATAATATATTATTAATGCAAAATAGTTTTTTTTTGTTTGATACGCTTTCTAATTAGTGATTTTCACTGAAGAATTTCACTGCTGGACTTAGGTCTCCTCAAAGCGAGGGGGGGGGGGGGGGTTGCCATAATCACCACGCTTGGCAGGTGAGTCGGCGATCACAGTGTAGTTGTTGCAATGCACAGAGAATGCTGCTGCCCATTCTCTAGTTAGTCCCTTAGTCGCCTCTTACGACACCCACGGTAAGTGATGGGATGGTGCTATTCTTTCAAGTCTGACACCATACAGAACACACCGACACGAGCACCTGACATAAAACTACGGTATCCCTAAAAAGACACAACATCTGCATGATTCCCATGATGGGATCGGTCAAACCAAGGTGATGTCTTGACTTTTAAAGAAACCTCTGAGTTTGTTGGGTCTTCGCCATGTGGTCTAATTTCATTAAATTTAGGACACATTGTTTGAATCTCTAAAATATATTTCTTCTGTTTGACTTTTTGCCTAAACCGATTTATAGAAATCTTTACTATAATATTATAAAGAGGAACGATTTGTATTTTTGTATGTTACGAATAAACTTAAAAACTACTGGACCGATTTGAAAAATTCTTTCAGCAATGGCTAGCTACATTATCAGCGAGTAACATAGGCTATATTTTATCCCCGTACTCCCACAGGAACGGGAACTACGCGGGTGAAACCGCGGGACGTCCGCTAGTACATTATATAATTAAAATGAAAGCTGTTTTAAAGTAAATTTTCAAGTTAAAATTTCTGAACTGTTGTCAATAAATTTTCATGTTGAGCCTATTTGTTATTTTTACTCTTTGCAAAGTGGAAGTATTTGTTGATTTAATGTAGTACAAGACGTATGTAAATACAAATAATGAATGCGACCTCAATTAACCTTAGCCGCTTAGTGTGAGCAAGATAAACTCATTAAATTAAATATTCTTATTACAAGAACCATCAGCGGTTATTAAAATTATGTCTTGATTGGTGCGCTACTAATTTGTGAGTCACGGTCTGAGTTGATTGAATAATAAGTTAAGCGAGAAAAGTGAGGCTATAGGACATAAAACAGCTTAGAAAAACCTCGTTAAAGCTAAATGATCGTGAAAAAATGATTTGCAACACAAAACGGAAAACCATGCTTGTTCTTGGTTTTCAAAACCATTTTATTTTTACACTTTCTATTCAAAAAAATTCAAAACTTTATTTTATATTGTGAACACAGGGTACAATGGTGTTATGTATATAAAGTGATTGGTCCAACCTATGTTCCGCCGACAGGCATACAAAATAGTGATGCTGTGATCAAAATTAAATTAATTCTGTAAATCTCACAATGTCAACAAATAAAAATTGTCAAAAGTTAAATAAAATAGTAAAGAAAGATAAAACAATGTCAGCAATATTACAGTCGTCAAAATTAATTAAATTAAAATAGTCTAAATGTAATAAAAAAAAAATACTAGTCAGCAGAGATTAAAATTATCAAAAATTACAATTGCATTATAATAAAATAAAATAAAATAATAACATAATAATAATTCCAAAATTATGATAAATTAAATTTGTCATTAAGAAACTGGTCTAACGTGTAATAGCAGTTTTCCATTATGATGATTTTAAAAGACTAGAGAGATATTCACATTTCCATACAAATGAGGTTTGCACTATTTACTCCCTATTCGAATCCATAATACGAATGTAGTTATGCTTTATCCCAACTATGTTGAAGAATTTGACAAGGAGGGGCTGCCTTTCTGACCTCTACAACCCACTAACTGGGTACCATGATACCCCGTGGCAAGACTTCTATCAAACCAGGCTTCTGACTTCCCGTAACTACTGTCAAAGATCTACAAATGACTCTCATAAAAATTAGTCTATGCAAATGACAGCCAGGAGCGATCTCGGTATGTTCAGATGGTCACCCAACCACGAAATGACCTCGACAAGCGCGGCTTAACCTTGAACCCTGGCTGTTATTATTAAACCACGAGTTCCTCAAACCACAAGCTACAGCACCCACTAAATGATTACCACTTCTGTGTAATCATTAATGTCACATTTTATAAAATGATTATTCATTTGACTGGCCTGTTGGTCGAGTGGTTAGAGACCCTGACTGCTAAACCGGAGGTCGTGGGTTCGATTCTCACCAGGACAAATCTTTGTGTGATGAGCATGATCATTTGTTCTGAGTCTGGGTGTAATTTGTCTATAGTATGTGTGTATTTAGAAATATATAAGTATGTTTATCAGTTGTCTGGTTGCCATAGCACAGGCTCTGCCTAGTTTGGGATCGGATGACCGTGTGTGAGTTGTCCCAAGATATATTATTATTCAGCCGGGGATTGCGGAAGTCGCATACGTTCCCGTGATCCCCGGCGTAGGTGGAAGATGGAACACCGGGGTGGTTTTAGTCAGTAAGAGTCTGACAGACCCCAGGATTTCCATGAGGATTTCCCCCCGAAAAAAAAAAAAGATATATTATTATTATGTCAAGTTCAACTATGATATTAAAAAGTGATTTGGGTCTCTCGTTAGATGATGCGTGAGGACGTCACATTACATCATGATGTGTCAGCGGATGGACGGCGAAATGTTTGATTTTCATTAAGTAATAATAGTTTTTAAGAAATTAGTTTTGTAAGAAGGTTTTGTTGTGTTAAGCAAATAAGGTTGAGTTCAAGTTATATTTGAGATCTAAGAATTGAGTCAACATTTTGTGGCAGCAATATATATGCAAAATTTGGGAGTATGCATGCGCGTGCAGTAGGCTACAGTAACGATAGGCCAGCCCATAAATAATGCCCAAAAATAAATTTTTGTCCACTTTAAATTTGGACGAAAATTCCTATCGTCAGTATCGTGATTTCAACCCTGAATAATGTGGTGAGTTTTTTTTTGGGCTGTATGTATGGGCTGGTCTACCCTTACTGTAGCCTACTGCACGCCCATGAGAATGATGTGGTTTTATTTATTTATTTATTTAAACTTTATGTACAATAGTGGTACATGGGCGGACTTAATGCATCAAGGCATTCTCTACCAGTCAACCTTTGGGTTATAAAGACTATCGCTAGGGCTATAGTCTTTCATAGGCCCTCAGCATATAAAATATTTTTATCATAGGTTACAATAGTTTCAACAGGGTATTTGATTGCTTGAAAAAACGCGCGTCATGTCTTTTCCTTAGGTTCTGAGTTTTGCAATAAAATCCCGCCTAATAGAATTTTCAACTTTAAAATTTTGAAAGCTTTAATGAAACTGTTTTTATTTCAAAGTTAAGTCGATCAATAAAATACAGAAATGTGGATTTATTACTTGAAAATAATTGTTATAATAAGTTAAATGTTTACCGCAAAGACAAGCTTTTATTTAAATTGTAATGTACATATGTATGTTACTAAGTAAATACGAGTACTTAAAGCGACAAGCTTTCGGAAGCAACAAAACAACGTGAAAAAAAAATCGATTGCCTCATACATACCTAATATGCATACCCTTATCTCCGAAATAACTAAGCGAAAATCTATTGATCACAGGTAAATCTATAAGAAGTCCATGGTTTTAAAGTTCCATGTTACAAAAATGAGATTCGTTCGGAACCCTCGGAACATTCGCTCGCGAGGTCAACTCGCAATTGAACGGTTTTCGACTTAAATGATGATGATGCTTATTGGTCTAGAAACGAGCTCTATCATCTATGAGTTGAACATTAATTTAAGTTAACATTCAAATACTGATGTTGCAACTGGAAAAAGTATATTGTTCAGAATAGGCTCAACTGATTGATTGATTGCCCGTTTTAGCATCAGAAGCCAAACCGCCGCCTTTATTATACATATATACAATGGCACTGCCTATTTAAGACTCCGTTCACATAATGAACAAAGCCTTATCAGTCAACATAATTACAATGATAGCTCAGTGAATTCATATCTCAATAACATAGGTCTATTCAATCTTAACTTACATGTCACCGCAAAATTGCAAACGCCGTAAGATTGCTAAAATATTGCGTGAAAGTGTAAAATATTTTTTACACTTTCACGCAATACGGATATTTTGGAAAATATTGGAATTTGGATGAGATTTATTGTAAACAAAACGGTTTTTTCAGAACACATCGGGAAATTATAATATAACAAAGATTTCATTATGACGCAGACAAAGTCGCTGACAAAAGCTTAGCATAGCATAACCATAAAACACGACGATTGCATCCGCAGCATACCAACTGTCGTTACAGCGGGATGACCTATGTCTATTTTGTTAAGGACTTGTAAGACGAGACCTATCACCAATTGCGATGTCGTAAGTTTTGACGTTTAGTAACGTTTCGCTTCTGCATTTGTAATAAAGACGTAACTAACGTCAAAAGTGATGAACTGCATACGTATTTGACTTCAGTTTTAAACAGACTGAGCCTTCCAATCTTTGTGCCGTTACAGTTCAGCTATTTTCAGAATGTCCCTCGGAAAACTTCGTTTTTCGACGGTCGTCGGATTTCTTTGAGAAATAGAATATAGAAAATGCCAAGGGGCATTAAGTCAACAGTACCTACAACTATTTTCCGATGGTTAAAAATCCGACGACTGGCGAAACACGAAGTTTGCCGAGGATCATTAGGAAATTTTTGTACTGTACTTATTTTCTCAGAGCAGATGAAGTAATATTTGAAGAAGAAAGAAGAAAAAAGAAAGAAAAAAGAAGAAAGAAGAAAGAATAAAGAAGAAAGAAGAAAGACGAAAGACGAAAGACGAAAGAAGAAAGACGAAAGACGAAAGAAGAAAGACGAAAGAAGAAAGAAGAAAGAAAAATGTTTATTTTCATGTTTTTTTGTCAATTCATCTAAAGAAAATGTATTCTTTAAGATGTAGGATTTTCCTAGTTTGATAGACATTGGTCTTGCTCACTAGTAAAAGTCATATCTAGCCATTCGTGTGATAACAACACTGATGTAATGTAGGTTTATCTTTGTGTTCACATTCTTGCTTACTTACATTTCATAACACTCCCAACTAAATTTCGGTCATGGTGGCCAAGAAAAACACGATGGGGATATTTAAGTGCACAGGTGGGGATATTTAAGTCGCACTATGTTAATTAAGGAATATGGAGTAAAGTCTATATTCCTTAATCCACATAGTGCGATGAACTTTTTATCCGGCGCAATCAAGTGTACCGGTACCAGTTTTACGAGCTTTCAGAGGCATAGGGTTTTGCACCACCGACTATCAAACTCCTGGCTGCGAATGAGGAATTTCTGTTGGAAAGACTGAGTAAGACATTGCTCGACTTGGAAGTAGAACAAATGACCCTTCGCTCAGTAGTTACTGTAGCGCTTGCTATCTCGATACCAAGGGACGCTTTATATGATTTGTGCCAAAGGGATGGTTACGGTAAGGCTCCCATGTATTTCAACAGTTCAGTGCATGTTTTTCGTTCACTGAAAGAAAAAACTTAAAACAAACCAGTTTCTTATAATAGGTTAATAAAATACTTTTATTTCAACTCTCAAACCCACCAATACAGCGACATTGGTTGGTTTGAGAGTTGAAATAAAAGTTTTCGACCAAAATACTTAAACTTACATAATTTAAGCACAACCTATCACGATACGTTAAATTAAAGGCAAAAACAAACAAATTCTTGAAAATATGCTAAGCATCACATTGACATCAAATTCCATTGACATCTGACAGATCACAGAGGGTACCTACGTGAGATACATGCGCTAAGTTTGTTGAAAGCTCGGGTCAAGAACAGCATCGTAAGTATTTACTATTTACACTGCTTTATAGAAATTCCTTTGTTTTAAGTTTTTGGAAGCTTAGAGATGATTTTAATATTTTTTTAAGGAACGGTTGCATTCGTATCGCAGTACTCAATATCTAAAATGATCTCTTAAAACAGAGTATCACTCTCTCTTGAAGACCAAAATGACTTTTTCTAGTCCCTTGTTACATCACAACAACTTTCTTCCTGCATGTCAATTTAATTCTACCTGAAACAACATTAGATCAGCTAAGGAGTGGAATTCCCTGCCAGAGTCTGTGTTTCCTAATGTAGCTATTAAGACACACATACTCTGGCAGGGAATTCCAAACCTGGGAGTCTTTAAGTCAAGAGTGAATAGGTTATTTCTAGGCAAGCGTGCGTTCGACCACATCATCGCCTACCATCAGGTGAGATAGTGGTCTAACGCGGGCCTTACAATATAAAATAAAATAGTCTCACTCGTTATCACATTGAAAATAATGCATTTCAATCAAAGGCTAGTTATTCAAAAGTTCGAAGATGATAAAAACAGTTACAGAATTTTTAACACAAAAAAACGACCCAGTTCGCGTTGGGCTAAGCGAGTATAAGATCGCGTAGTTACCTTCATAACCATGAAAATGAAACCTGTTCCATGTCAAAAAATTGTTTCACTGACGCCACCATAAAAATAAACATTAGAAAACAATTCAAAAATAGATGTTCCAGATTTATTTATATATTCATCAAAATTATAGCTTCGCAGCATCAATTATTGTCTCTGAATTAAACCGAGGACGGTTGGTCGAATGGACGGACCGACTGACATGGTGAAACTAAAAGGGTTTCTTGTTCGTTTTAGTGCGGAACCCTAAGTCCTACAAGACGTCTGAAAAATATATCAGAAAGAAACCGCTAATATATTTATGAATAGGTCAAGATCAACGTAATAACTCGCACATTCTGATGCAAACATTCTATTTAAATACAAACAACGTCGACATTTGGTTAGCGTCAATTATTTGTATTGATTCGAGTATACCTGCGACAGTGAAAGGATTCGAGGACTATGTAACAAATCGAGAGAAGTCTGTTGTAGGTTTTCATTCACTGTTTTAAATCGATCTTAGGTGGCTTGAAATTGAAGGATCGAGGTCCAACAGGTCCCGTCACTTCCCGTGGGTGTCTTTTTTTAAGGATGGTAAATCATCAAATGACTTCTTCCGCACAGGGTGGAGCGGAAGGGCGTGTCAGACTGTTACTGACTAAAACCCATCCGTGTCAGGGCCGCGGTGACTCTTTCAAACAAATAGTGGGTGTCTTAAGAAGCGACAAAGGGACTCACCTGAGAATGGGCAGCAGCATTCTCAGTGCATTGCAACAGCTACACTGCGATCGCCGACTTGCCTGCCAAGCGTGGCGATTATGGCAACCCCTTTGAGGGAGGCCTATGTCCAGCAGTGGACGTCTTTCGGCTGATATGATGATGATGAAGTCCAATAGGATCATTTAAATTTAAAAAAAAATCTCAACTGTTTTTATTTGTTGGTACAGCAGTTTTCACCCCACTGTAATTAACGCAGCTCTTATTGAAGCTGTATTAAAGGTGAATAAAAAGAGAGTCCAAGAGAAGATAATATAGAACATTAATAGAATAATGTTTACTAACAGAGTCATAAAACAAAGTACCAATCGCTTTTTAATCAAACAGTTTGAAAATTCAATAAAACGAAGAATTTTGGACATAATTAATTACTTGCAAAGTTAATACTTTTCGTGCATTGTATTTTGTATGGTTTTATCTTGACGCAAATACATAATAGTCTGTTATAAACAAAATTTAAATATCATTATGCCAAATCTTTATTTGTTTACGTATTACAGAAAATCGTTAACATTTTGCATTTTCACAATCCTTTCATTAATAAATCAATTAAGTTAGTAATAAATTCGCTTTTAATCACTACACGTTAGTTTTAAATATAAACAAGCCTTCGCTAAATTGAAAGATGCCATTTTAATTAAATACTGCTTACTATGAGCTGTCATGGTTTGGAGTCGAAGGCCGTGACTACGCTTTATCAATATGGTGTCAAAATGTTTTTTAAATAATAACATCCTTGTTATTCAGAAATATTTTAAAATGTAGGAAATAAATCTAAAATAATATTAATGATGGCTTCAAAATAGTGTTAATAGAAGTAGGTACTATCTAGTAGACAGGTTTCACAGTTTTCCATATAAAAAACTTGAAAATTCTGGCTAATGAGAATTTTATAATTTCATAGAAAAGACATCAACGCGCCAAATTCATGACCGGTGGAACCAAACCATAGATAGTGTGGTCGTTAAAACATTGTCGAACAAAAAAAATAATTTGTTTAATACTTGTCCAGTGGTTTAAATAGAAAACATCGCGAATAATTGGTCAACCCTAACAAGCGAGGTTGAAAAGTCATATGCGACCGTACCGGAACTAACCGCACCTCAAAACGAAACGCAGAAAGGCTCATATCTACTTCCCGTACAAGCTATTTCCCAAGATGCTCCACTATGATTAACTACAATATCTGGCAAATTCTTCCACTATAACATCACCAAATAACATGCACATTAAGTTCTCATCAATTCGGTTGCGGCGCCGACAATCAGCGCATTATTTATGGGCGACGTAAAGGTTGACTCGAAATAAATATCTTGAAACATTGCACTGACTTGTACGCATAATGTACAATCAGGTCAGAGTTTAGACTCACTGGCTCATTTGTCAGTATCCGGTTTTGAAAGGTATTTATTCTAATGTGTAGGCAAGTGGCCTCAGAATGGTGCAGTTTGATGAGATCGTAAAAATATTTAAGTATAAAAACAATACTTAAATATCAAAAAAGAACATAGGAATTCTAATGTATGTATGTATCCACACTGATATTATAATTACGAAAGGTAACCCTTTTTTTTTATAGGATGGGAAATCATCAAATGACTTCTTCCGCTCTGGGTGGAGCAGAAGGGCGTGTCAGACTCTTACTGACTAAAACCCATCCGTGTTTCTTCCAAAGCCCTTTGCGTTCCAGGGCCGCGGTGACTCTTTCGAACAAATTCCGCAACCCTGGCAGGCTCTGGCCCTGGCGGGCCCCAACTTTTATGCTGACATCTCTTTGAGGCGCGCGTGAAACACAACGCGCCATCGACCCGGGCCTGGTGGTGATCGGACAGCGAGCCACCCAATGCTCGCCGTCCGCAGGCCCGCGCCTACGGTGGCCGGGGATCGCCCTGCGATTCCCGACGCCCGGGGCGTCTTCTACTGTTGCGGCGGTTGGGGCGAAGGCCTTGCCTTTCCCTCGCGCGGCCCGCCTCCTCCTTCACTAGCATTACTGCTTCGCAGAAGGAGGTGACCGCTTCCCAAGCCTCCTCGCTCCGGACCATGGATTCAACCAGGGCCGGACGCGAGAGGTTGCCGCTGCCGATCGCCTCGACAAGGACACGGCGGTGCTCAGCCCAAGCAGGGCAGATCTCCACCGTATGCTCCACCGTGTCCTCCGGGCGATCCTCACAGTGCTGACACCCGGGCGACCCACACGCACAAAACATTTTGGTAACACATTCATTGGGCTGTTTCCTGATAGCTACAACCTGGAAGTCTTTAAATCAAGAGTGAATAAATTACTTCTAGGTAAGCTTGTTCCATCTTCGAACACATCATTGCTTATCATCAGGTGAGATAGTGGTCAGACGCTTGCCTATCCATAGTAAAAAAAATAAATAAATACATAAACGGCTGAACAGATTTGGAATGACCTGAATAAAAAAATTAAGACAAAACACTTTTTTTTCTATCATGTGCGAGTCCCAAATAAACATTTTTCTTTCTTTCTTTTCTTTAATTATATATTTTCGTTGGGAGTATGGGATAAATTTAAAACTTCACGAGAGCAAAGACGCTGCCAGTAAACTCACCTAAATCCCAACATATTTTTTTTGGATACTATACTAGATAGAGAGAATTTAACCGAAACTTATCCAGTTGCAAAACATGCAGTAAAGTTACCTTTTATATTTCTATCTGATGTATATTAGATATCAAACAAAACTATTCAATTACACTTCTGATTAACAGCCAGATGTCTTATTAAATTCACCTCAGTTATAAAATAATGTATGTGCATTGCCGGATTAACAAAAGGACAATTATAATAGAGTTCGCGTAGTACCGTAAAACATATAAAACCTACTTATGTTGCTCTCCTTGGCACGATCGCTTGAAGCTTAAAATTTTAATCGATGACATGTGCCAAGAATGCGATGGTTAAAAAGTTAAGTTTATCTCATTATTCATTAATGGTACAACTTGCTTAATCGGGGTTTTATAGGACCATTCGGACCCCAGTTTTGAGGTTGGAATGTATTACGTTACAACCATCAAAACCATGGTCGTCTTACGTGTTGTCCTGCGTGCCTTGACCCCGAGTTTTTAGTCGATCTGGAAGTAACTGATAAGTGTTCACGAGTGCATTATACGATGTGATTTTGTATCACAATCCAAAAATTCCAGGCAGCAGGTCAGGATTTAATTAATGACTGTTCTATGCCATGAAAACAGAAAAAAATAAAAAAATGATTTATTAAAAAAAAACTGTTGTTTTTTACTTATTAGCTGTTCATTGTCAGTCTCATGATTCGAGAAAATGTAGTATGATTTTTACTATTTGCTTTCTGCATCCGTGTTGTCCTGCGTGGCTTGACCCCATTTTCAGTGGATGTGGAAGTAACTGATAAGCGTTTACTAGCTACACGCGAAACTGTACCAGAAACAGTTATGTACACGACTGCGAGAAGCGAGAAGATTAATGCTTTTTCTATTTTTATAGTAACCCAAAATTGGGTACGAAACCTTTTTCTTGCAGTCGTGTATTTTAGTTATAATAGGCCTTATCGTAACCTACGGACCATTTTTACGATTAAAAAGAATATTGATCTTGAATTATCTTGATTGACAATTAGGAAGTAGCGTTAGGTGCACAAGATTCCTCATTATAATAAATCTTAATTTCAATGCAACATTTAAATAAATCATTAATAAATTAGAATTAAGTCGGATTTAGACAGGCATCGTTTTTCTCATAAACAATCTAGTGACAAACGTACTAAAACGAAATAATTAAAAACTAAAAACGACATTGATTCACGAAATGATTGACATAGAGTTGCGAAAATTTTAATAAATTATGCATTTTTAATTCTAGTTTTTAGCATATTTTAATTATAAGCGTTTATGATGTTATAAAAGTAATAATAAAAAAAAACATGTTGTTTACCTAGCTTCTTCACTTAAAATCTAATAATGACAGTAGTGAGGTATATGTATATTTTATATTATTTCTTGGTATTTATAATTATTAGGCAGGTATGAATGAGAATGTTTTTTTTTGTAATCGCAGCTCTGGATAAATGTTATGAGGGAAACAAAAAATGCAATAGGTGGCAGGATTCCATGAATTGCTAGCAGTATGCCACCAATGTTAGCTGCTGCGATCATCATTTCCGCCGATGGACGTCCAATGCAGAACATAGACCGCCTCCAAGTGTCGCTACATTGTCCAGTCCTGTGCGTCAGGCGTCCAGCGGATCACCGTGGTCTTTACAAGGTCACCGGTCCCCTGTGTGTATTCCAACTTTCCGGTACAAAATACTCCATAAATTTTCGATCTCATCGGCTACTTAAGTTTAATTTGTTCGTTGATATTTAAAAAAAAAAACCGAGTGTTAACCTTCTTGTATACGGTCTACGGGTGGCAGTTACGATTTCCGCATGAAAAAATAAAACAATAAACGCTTCGGATCTGAAAGCTTTTGCATTGGATATTTGTAACAATATAAAATAATTTAGCCATATCTGTACGCAGTTATTTCCAATACCTAAACATGTGTATAAAAAGGTTTCGTCGTGATCAATCAAAATCAAAAGTCATTTATTCAAATCAGGCTGAGTGTCAGCATTTTTTGAAAGTCAAAGTTCTGCATAAAGACAGTCCCCCAAAACGCCCGTCACCACTTCCTAGTGTTTTAGCTGGGAAGAAGAAGTGGCGCAACCAACTCCCCAGCAATCTGCATTACCAAAGGGTTGCATCAAATAAGTTAGTATGTAGTAATGAGTTAAGAACGGTATTGCGTCTCATGTCGGCATCATTAGACATATCTCGCTAAGATTCGTGTGTTAACTATAATTACGACACAGAAAACCGCAAGAAAATCAATATTACCAAACAACTTCGACGGTCACAAAATCCATTAAGGAAACAGAGCTAAAACTTCGTTTAATAAAATGAAATTCATGAATATTAATGAGAACGATTGATACATTTCGTTTACAAATATATGTGGTTCTATTAATGTTTGATGAAAACATTTTATCACAATTTATACATGCATAGACGCCACTAGTTGGCAACAGATACAATATTTAAAGCGATGTATTTCATATCTAAATTTATCAAACAATATATTATATTATTTTATATATTATTTTTCATACGAATATGAATTTACCAACTCACTCGAATAAAAAATATATTTATGATTGGAAGTAGTATGTAGGGACATAGTCTTTTATACAAGACAAAAATTCCTTCCACTCCTTTCTATCCATACTAATATTATAAATGCGAAAATGTGTCTGTCTGTCTGTTACCTCTTTACGCTTAAACCGCTGAACCTATTTAGGTGAAATTTAGTACAAAGATAAATTAGACCTTGGAGAAGGAAATCTTCCATCATCATCTCATTTTGTCGCGAGAAAAGGGCTTGAAATAGGGGATGAAAGTTTGTATGTGAGTCCGTCATTATTGAAGATAAAACAATGAACCTTTGTATTTAGGCATTTCATAAAAAATAAATAAGCAAAAACATGTTCAAGCGGTTTTGAAAAATAAGTACCTTAAAAATAAAACTGGCTACCCAAAGTAACTATTCCACGCGGACGAAGTCGCGGGCAAAAACTAGTAATTTTTAGGAAAGGCTATTACTCCAGGAAATAGTTTACGTGTGTACCAAATTCATCCAAAACCGATTTGTTAAATTTAAACAGCTAGACTTTCACGATTAAAGGTACAAATATCTAGGTTTTGTGTTGTTTCGCGAGTTTGGCCCATTGATTCTGGGCTTTAGTACGTACCAACTGCATATTCGACTACGGTTTAACCGTTAGCCTATAGCCGCTTATGGTGGTTATGGGGTCCATGTTTACCATAAAGGTACAAGTACTGACATTTAGGTACGCACTTTTAGTACAATTGTCAAATTATAACTTCAAGGATTCTGTTACGTCACCTAATAGGTACTTGCCTGTTTGTAGTTTTGTGGGTGGATAGCTCATAAAATAAGGATCGGCGTCTATAAAATAAATAATTGATATTTACTTTGTTTCTTGTTTTATTTTATTGTCTTTGCGAGATGAGACCTTTAAGGTAGTCAGCAGTTAAGATAATGAAATTACATTGTTTAACGATGTAGCATTCATTTTAATTTATAAGCAGGATGGACAAATTACTCAAGTTATAATAAAGTTGGAATGTGCCTTTTAAAATGCACCCCTTATTGAGATATCCATAAGGCCGATTATAGGTTACATACTCATACTTATCCATCTTAATCTTTTAGTATGTTTCTTTCTTGGTCTGGTTGAACGTGCAGATCTCAGAAGCTGAAGATTCGCATTGAAAAATTATTTAATGTTGTATAGCCCATTTATCGAGGATAGGTAGGCTATATAACGTTACGCTACGACCAATAAGAGCGGAGCATTCATGAAAAATGTGACGCAGACGAAGTTGCGTAGGTCAGCTAGTGATACATAAACATCGCGCCTATAGTTCCCCATCTGCCCGTTGATGTCTAGGTCGCAAGTGCTGCCGAGCATGGGGTACTGAGTTCAATTCCCAGGTCGGGCAAAAAGTGTAATTGGGTTATAGTTAGAAGTGCACGTAAAGTCTCAGAAAGCACGTTAAGCCGTTGGTCCTGCGCCTGATCCCTGGTCCTTCGTGGTTGTACCATATTCTTGACCTATCGGATATTATGAGATTAAAGGAATGGTGCACTATAATTTGTCCTGCGTACTTAGCTGTTCACCAGTGAGATCGGCCATCGTGATCGATAAACGGTCGGGAGGATTATTCTTATTATTTATATCAGAGCTTTATATAAGAGCTTATTGCCACTAACTGGGAATAAATACACTTTTTAAAGTCGTTTTTAGGGTTCCGTACCCAAAGGGTAAAACGGGTCCCAATTACTAAGACTTCGCTGTCGGTCTGTCCATCTGTCACCAGGCTGTATCTCATGAACCGTGATAGTAAGACAGTTGAAATTTTCACAGATGATGTATTTCAGTTGCCGCTTTAACAACAATATGGATTTGTCTTTGCCTCGAATAACAATATAACTATTAAAGAATTGGAAAAATATCTCCGAAAATCATTTTCGAAAACATTACCATTAGTTATACACGACAAAAATAAAATACGGCAAATATTTGTTCCGAGGCGGTTCGAAGTTCGCCGGGACCACAAGTTTTATATAAAATCTCTTTGTTTCACAAAAGCTCCGATTCAAAACAAGTCCCTCCAATAATATTGATAAGCGATAGTATTGAGAAACAATGTGAACATTTCCGCGGTTCTTATCAGTCGATCGCGGATGTAAACTGATTGCCACCTGTCCAAATAAGCTGTAGAATGTGGTGTGACCTTTAGTGCTTCTTGTGTCAAATGTGAGCTCCTGCAATTAATAACATGAATAAAGAATTTTAACTCGGTGCCTGTGATTGACCAGGACTATGAAGTGCTAATGCCATCCAATTCCGACGATGTAAAAGGGATAGTGCTATATGCTATGTATAGCTTCGTCTCTCTCTTGGAGTGGAATCTCGATCGTTTTAAGACTTAATAGTAGGGCCCCTGATCTATAAAACAAAATAAGGACCAACTCCTCTGTATTGGTTTCTGTTACACCCATATTCCTTCTCATTGGCGTAATTCCAGAGAGTGACAGTTAGTGTATTGTCCCCTATGTAACTTGTGCCGGCACACGGAGCCGTTACTTGGGACTGGTCAATCATGGACGCGAGTAGGTGTGTGATCAGTTTTTGAGGGGCGTCTCTGGGTGTCGCATTGTATGACTTCTTTTATTACCTTGGGTTCTGCCTGTTAAAATAATCTTATGTATAAAATTCTCGTGTCACAATGTTAGTTACCATACTCCCCCGAAACGGCTTGACCGATTTTTATGAAATTTTAAAACATATTCAGTAGGTCTGAGAATCGGCTACTATCTATTTTGCATACCCTTAAGTGATAAGGGTTGTCCACCCCTAACATTTTTTTTTTATACTTTGGACAACATTTTTTTTTAGCTTTTTAATGTGGCACTAAAATAGATACAACCTTCTACCTTCTACCACCAACCCTTTCTTTTCATAGCGATATTAGTACTTTAATTATTTTCTACTCTCGGCGGTCGATAATTGATCATTTACCATTCGATCAGAGATTCTTGACTATTTATAAGAAATTTTAATAGAATTGAAAAAATAAGTGTTGGGAAGCCTATTTATTGAGGGAGACTTTAGGCTATACAACATCACGCTATGGCCAATAGGAGCCGAGCATTCATGAAAAATGTGACGCAGACGAAGTTGCGTGGGACAGCTAGTTGTATATAAATAAATATTTTCTAGCAACTTCAAATAAGCTACATAGCTGTTTGAAGCGATTGAGAAGAAAATTAAGACGAAAAACATGGAGATTATACCACAAAGAAACATGCATACATTTTTTCTTGTGATGACAAAGTAGAGTGATCTCTGTGGTATCAATATTGGTTTTAATAAAACTATCATGCAGTTGTCATTAGAAAACCGAAACCACTATAAGAACATTAAAAACTCTAATAGCTCTTAAGCTGAGCACAAAATCAAATTTCTCGAAAACATATACGGATGTAGTCGGGAAAATTGGAATTGTTATTTTTTACTCTCATACGTAAAGAAGATGCAAAAAGTCAATGATGTAACGGGAAAGACCCGAGTTCAGAACGAGGTTTCATTTAAAAGTTTAATGTAGATCGGTTCCCCCTCCCTTAGAAATCTTAGGGTTGACCTTATTCTGATCATAAGTCATCACTGAAAGTTAAAAGTACTCGAACTTCAAAGGTTCAGTACATCAATGTCAGTCGAATTTTCAGGCTTGTACATAAGATGGTAGGCGGTATATATTATATGCGTTCGTCTCGAGTTAAGCTCAAACGTATTCGCGCACGCGCAGAGTGAGACGCGTTTGGTGCAGTGTGATCTATAGATCAATAATATGCAGTGTATGTGCTAGTCAACCGAAGGAAAAATGGTGAGTTATGTGATTTTCTGTTGTTTTTTTGCAATAGGGATTTCGTGTGCAGTGATGTTGAGTGCGAAAAGTTTGCGAAAATAGTTTTTGGATATTTTCCTTCTTAAGTAATTTAGTGGAAAACTTTCGTTTTAAAAGAAGTACAAGGAACTTTTTTTGCAATTGGTCCCACTGAACAGTTCTTTTGATTTATGACTTTATTTTAAAGTGGCAAAAAGTCAAGTGGAAACTGATCCTTCGTGATTTCTACTTAACATAGTTACTTAATTCGTTTTTGACAAAAACTTAATTGCAACTTGAGTTCATCAAACTTGTTTCCAACTCGTTAATTTTTATAACAATTTAAATGAACCTACTATCTAGTACCTACTATTATAATATTTTCAATGCAAACATCAAATTCCGTTAAGTTTTTCGCAATATTTGGCGATATTTTAAAATCGATGAGTGCGAAACTGTGACAATTTTGCAATTTTCTTTCCCTAAAAATATCAAATTAGCATTTGATTCGTCTTACGTTAAATGTCATAATCATAATATATTTCTAATCTATGTCATAATGTTCGCAAATAATAGTGTTCGCGAATAATACTGTTCGCGCAGTCGTAATAATTGATTTATTATTATGTAAAACTTTTTGCATAGTTGTTTACTTGAGTGCACATCGTATTATTAGCTACGTACTCAGTTTACTTATTATAATTTTGAAAGTAGGTTTTTCAAATAATTAATATTTTGACCTCATTGGAATTAATATTTTGTTCTACTGATCAGGTCAAGTCATTTTATATTAGTCAGACTGTTTATACATATAAATCATAAAATATATATAAATATAAAAAAGCTTAGGACAAACTGGCATTGAAACCAGACTCGGTACAAATAATAACCATCATTTAACTCCAAAAAAACGTGATACCAAAAGCAACAAGTCCACTAAATCATGGATAATTGAATAACAGTAACTAGTAATTAGGGTGCGACGTTGTTCCAAGTTAAATAGTGAAGCTACAAAGATGCGCATGCGCCGGAGGACAAAGTTACGCAAGCCAGAAGGCCGCCGCGCAAAGGTCACATCCACCGAGAGACAGATTCGACCGTTGTTAACTGGAATATAAGCATTTAAAGCGCTTTTCAATTTATATTTTTTTTTTCAATGATTAAAAATAGAACATTATCTCATTGGTTGGTTATGTAAACATTTCTAGACCTTTCTAGCTTTTCTGTTAATGGGGTCATACACTTTAGGAGTTGCGATTGATAACATAAAAGTAACTTTTTAATTTATTTAGTCTTTTTTAAATTGCGAGTACAATCAAAATAATTTTATTTACTCTGCATTATAGCAATAGAGTCAATTTCATTTAAAAGTATAAAATATTAACGTGACAATTATTTATAACTATCGTTCTAAAGATTTACTACAAGTTCCGACAGCCGTGACTTTGAAGCGGCGGTTCTTTTTATAACATGCATATATTTCATTACTTATAACTATGTAACTGCCAAATATTTGTTGAAACAAATTAATCAGAATTGATTTTAAAAGCCTATTACAAAATTTTACTAATTTAGAGTTACTTTAGTTAAAATTAAATAAATTCGCACAGAAAATGTTACTTAAGCGATTCTTAAATCGATACGTTAGCGGCATGTCATGACTTATGCAGTGATCTTTAACCCGATTCGTAACATGTAGTACTGTAAAGTTTATCGAATGTTACTTCAAATGTTACCGACATTTTGTATTGAGAGAGATGTGGTGAGATCTGCTTGTCTGATTAAGACACAGCTGTCAATAGGAACTTTTCTCGCTGCTACATCATTATTCGATTTTCAAAATGGCCGATGACATGGTGTCCACCTTTGATATTAACATTAGAACCTTAAGTGTATTAACAGTTCTATTTTATTAAATTATGTGGTTTCTTGCACTTTGCCGATTTTTTTATAATATTGAAAAAAAAGAACTGTATAAGTAGTAGAAACTGTATTTATTTCTAAAAAAAATATTAGTTTTTAACAGCGGTGACAAACGATGAAATTTTTTGGGACTTAATCATTTTATTCTAACCAGACTATGGAGACATTTGATAGAATACATTAATATCTAAATGATGATGTTCGTCCTTCCCTTGGCCATTATCCAGAACGTCCTTTAATCATCATTGCACCACCACATTAATAAATAAAAGAAAACCAACTTAGTCATCTAGTGGCACATCTGTTCCATATTTTTTCACGGTCGTAGACCATAATGTCATTGTAATCTCTGCTATATTGGGGTCGGCTTCCAGTCAAACCGGATTCAGCTGAATATCAGTATTTTACGTGGAGCGGCTGCCTACCAGACCTCCACAACCCATTAACTGGGTAACACGGTACTCCTTGGCAAGACTGGTGTCAGATTAAGTCATCGTATTCTGTTATTAATGCAAAGCATAAAGAAATAACATCTTGCATGCCTACGTTATTTTATATTAATATACAAAAACCGGTTTCCAAATATTATCAGGTCAAATAAAACCATTGTTTGGACAAAGGAATCTTTAAATCGATCACGCTTAATATTTGTATATTTAAATATACCACATGCCAAGGTTATATCTTACGTAAATGAAGCCTCGTTATTGGTCACTCCTTGAAAAACGTAACAGTATTATTTTACATAAATATTCCGAACGCTCCTGTGATCTCAAATAAAATGTTGATTTTATAGACCTAATGCGCAATGCTAGACGAGTCTGATCGTTTTGCATTAGTTACTAAATAACGTGACACTGTTCGCCTCACTGACATGTGGGTTTATTCAAAGACAACTTCGTACCACCGCCAGACAAAACTGCAAACCATAAACTATTAAATTATAGAATGGGTATTTAGGTTTCTTTGTAATAGACCATCTCTGGCAGTACCTACTGATCCAATTTGTTTTTAGCCGAGTCTGGAACCCTATTACTAAGCCTCCGCTGTATGTCCATCCGTCCGTCTGTCTGTCAGCGGGCTGTATCCCGATAAGCGTAATAGGTACACAATTGAAATTTTTACAGAGTATGCATTACTATTGCCAAATTAATGGGGGCTCCCATCCCAGAAACGTGTTTTTTTTTCGGTTTATGATACGGAACCCTGTGTGTGAGAGTCCGACTCGCACTTGACCGGTTTTTACTGAAAGACTCTAGATAGAAAGCTATACTATTTCAATTACTGCGTGTCAGAGGGTAGCTTTATACAGAAAATACTTTAGAGATTTAGAAAAAAAAACTATTTTGTTTTTCCTATTGTAATGTATTCATTTTATATTGAAGGGTACCAATTTCGAGGTAAATAAAAAAGCTATCCAATAAATCTCTCTAACTACCTACTAGGCTACTTCAAAACACGTATAAGCGCCATTTTCTACAATTTGAAGAAGCCTCTAATATTTGTATATTTAAATATCAAACCACAGACCAAGGTTATGTTACGTAAACTCGTCATTGGTCACTCAAGAATGTATTAATTAAAACATATTTAAGTAATGATGTAGCTATAAAAGGTTTTATTATATTTTTTCTTATCATGACTGGCTGTAAATAAGTTGTAATTATCGGATTAACAGCGGTTAGCAATTAAGGAGGCGTTGCTTATTAGCGCATGGTTCGCATAACCAGGGGCTCATTATGAAAGATTATTTTATTGTGGTTGCCTATTTTTAATCGTTGTCGATTTTTTTTTCTAGCTGCTGCTAAGTATGTTGCGGTATCCTGATTCAGGATTAAAATAAAAACGTTTCAGCAACTTGGTCATAAAAGAACTTAGGTACCTATTAGAAAGAATAATGCTTCCGCCAATGTTGTGGGAACATTCAACCAGTAAAGTAAGAGAAACTGAACTTTACAGAGTTTGCCCACTAAAATAACCGCAAAGTAATCAAATTTGATTGGCTAGCAACCCACAAGATGTGTTTCAATAACCTTTAAACATGGACTTTATTATTACTACTCAAAGTAAAGCTAAACACTCACCTCTATACAAAATCACTGCGTGTGGATAGCAAACAGCTTATGAATTGAAATATGAAGCATAACTTATATTATAACAGTCACTATTTACAAAGTAATATAAGACGCTCAAGCTAGCCTGGCTTTAATCTAAGGCCACGTTTACACCTGCAACCAGCTTGCATGCCAGTTGCATTACATTCCGTGCTACCGAGATATAATGAATCGATCAATCACTCGGTCATGCCTCGCAATAAGATTCAACGTGCATGCCAGTTGCTTGTAGGTTGTGGTGAAGACGCACCTTAAGGCTCCAGCCGGTCGATTCTATAAACATGCACAAAATGCACAAAATTAGCTGTCAATCCATGTAATCAAGATGGAATGACAGCTCACTTCGTGATCACTTCACTCAAGCCTTCACTTCGACACAGTTGGAAACGCACCTTGCGTTTCTACTGAAATTGTTACAACAATAGTATGCCAATGTCATCACGTGTCTGTTGTGATAAAGGAATAGTACTAGTCTCATTCAGAGAACAGCACATCAAGCTTAAACAATCTGTCAAATTTCTTTAATAGATTTTCAACTTTATCGCTGAAACATTAGGTTCAAGGTTGACTGGGAAAATTTGACAGTTTCGAGTAGTTGCACAACCTCTGACCGCTAACATTTTATTCTGGTCGAAGTTTGGGACAAATTTAGCTGAATAAAGGTCAAAAGCATTTAATATTATTATTTAGATTGAAGCAAGTTTGTTTAAAAACTATAGTTCAATATCTAAAAACTTAAAGCTTAGTATAAACAAGTGCGATGCCACGATAATTTTTAACAGAAATTGTTGTTGAAAAAAAAACATGACATAACGCCTTTATTTCCCGAAGGGTTAGGCAGAGCTATCTATTAGCTTATAGAATACCCATATTTCGTCGGTTATGTTTAAGTCCCATATAATGTGTCTGGTTCATGTCAATTGCCATGAACCAGACACAAATTCAGACTTCGGGCTGCTACTCAGAAAACTTCAGATGGAAAAACCTAATAACACTTTCTCGATCGGAAACTGAATCCTGGACCTCGAGATGGGTACGGTACGGATACTATTTATATTCAAAAGAAAAAAAAAAGGTTCTCATTGTCACAATTATTTGAAGTGAAAACTTCTTTAGCGGCGTCGTGCATTTTTAGGATGGGTAAAAAATGTTAAACTCGTGTCAGGACACGTGACCTGATCGAAAATTCGTAAGACGGAGGGAAAGTTCTGAAGTTTTAAACTTTTAATATAATATAAATTGTCATGTTCGTGTACGGTAGCGCAATAAATGAATATTGTATTTTACCACATAATGATAGTACTTTTATACTGATAATTAAAGCAATTCGTGCGAAATTATTCCCTAATCATTCCAAAATATCAAAAATGCACAACGTTAATGTTCAAGCAACCCGTTGTTTTTTTTATATATTTATGGTTGCATCAAAATGTCTAGCAAAATTAAGTCTGCCTGTGAAATATTCTAATGTCTAGAACTCTGACCTCTGCTTTCAAAATATTATTGTAATGTGTCAGGCGTTAAATTAAATTTAAAAGTTGCTGGTCAAAATGTATTAATACATTAGGTCATGATGTGTTCAAAATTGACACTACCAATAATTAATTAGTCAAAAGATTTAGTATTTTAAATTAATAAATTTTACATCTTCTCGACTTCAAAGTCAATTCATTTATTTCAACTAGACCATTAGAAGGCACTTTTGAACGTCAAATTTACAGTTTAAAATTAAAATATTAGTGACAAACTGTCCATTCGCAAGGAGTAGATTCTTATGGAGAAGAACGGACAAGAAACTCCATAGTTACTCTTTTCAAATATAAGTTTTACAATATTTTGTCTATGTCACCGAAAAATTGCAAACGCCGTAAGATTGTAAAATATCGCGTGAAATTGTAAACTATTTTTTCTTAATAAGTTACTGATATATTAGAAACTATTGAAATTGGATGGGATTAATCCTATACAAAACGATTTGGTCATAATATGTCGAGAAATTATAATCTCATAAAGATTTATTACAATCTTACGGAGTCTGCAATTTTCCGGTGACATATATGTACATACATTGACTAGTCATGAAGCACTATTGCCTGCAAAAATAAACAAAAGCTCTTGCAAATAATAAGTTCTTTGTGAAAAACACTTAATAGGATATTTATTCATAAGAGAAAAACTCCATAGTAACAGCAGCATTTTAATTGCTTGTTTAATTTTCGAATGAAGTTATGATATAAAACGAAATTATCCCAGTATGAAATACCAAACATATCAAGATTGAATAGAAAATTGTACTAAAGTACCTTTTGGTTGGTATTATTTTTCGCCATTTCGTGTATCTTTGTGTTACTGAAACCCATTGCGTAATAAACAAAGGCTCGTAATCTAAATACCCAACAATCCTTCATTGTTGGTGAAACAAAACAGTATTTTTTTTAGCAAATATTTTCATAAACAATAGAACTAGAGGAATGTTGCGTACGTTTGTTACTTCTCTATGGTACTGCTGTAGTCCAAGTGGTTAAGTAATAGCGATTTTAGAGTAGATAGCACAGTGTAGTTCAGCATCAGTAGTTCAAGCAGTACCAATAATACATTGATGTTTTGTTTGGTCTGTTTTCCGTAAAACAGCAATTCAATATTCATTTAGTAATCAAAAAAAAATATTGAAGGGTGGTAAAATTGATTGTTTACAAAAGTTAATCTCCTGAAGTACTGAACCAATTTATACAAATTATTCACTAATAAAAAGCTACTGAGTGTCATGGGCTGATGGGCTACTATTTTGTTTTAAATGGTCGCAGGAGCGAAGAAGCGGGACAAAACTAGTCAGTAATAAAGTTGAATATCCAATAAATTTCTTGACGCCATATTTTAGGGTTAATTTAGTGAGGATTTTACGTTTTTATTCCCAGTGTATAATGTTAGAACTATACTTATTAAAAGAGTTGTAAATATCTATGTTAATAAAAGTTAATATCTTTACAATATTCCAAGAAATAAATACACATCCTAATTAATTTAACCTAAAAAACTCATTATTTATTTCTTCTTAATATTTGAATGATTACCAGTCAATGGAAATTAAAAATTATAATCAAATCATACCTGCCTGATCTTAGAATAATATCCATGACCTCAGAGAAGTATACATGCACTAACATAAGACAAATGATGCGATTATCAATATAAATCATGTTAACACTACTAAAAACGCCGAGCTAAGGTCGTAGCGTGTTAAAAATTAATAAATAAATATGCTGCGTGTTTACAACATAATTTATCATAAATAAATAGTATTTAAAGAACAAATATGAATTAGTTATTAGTATATTTGTAGTTGAAGGTTTGTTTTGATTACACAATGTTTTAGGCGCCGCAATAAATAATGGTTTTAGTAAACTTAGAATTAGGATATTTGTGACTCAAATTATTGCATTAGGAGATAAGAATCTTTCAGCAATCATCATGTTGTGCTCACCAGCAAACTTAATATCATTAAGTCACCATATTTTTTACTTTATAAAAATTGTAATACCTTCAACAAAACATTTATGATCGCTGACAATGGAAGCATACTTTTCTTCCTCAGAGAATAGTTACAGCAGAAATATAACATTTATTGTTCAGTTATATCGTAAAAATTCTGTACCACAACCTATTTGAGATGAATTTGTGGCCCATAAGAACATTTTCCATCCCGCTACCTCTTATGACTTAGGTCTGAACCTGAGCAATGTACGCACAACGCGTCCTACTGTACGAGATGCAACGACAGATAGTTTTGTGTTGTTCGCTTTGTTTGGCCACCTGACAGCCTACCAACTATGTACACTCGCGGTGACAAGTTCACAACTGATCGGAATTATTTAGTTTGTCATAAGTGTTCGATAACGATGTAGTGTTTTGTTAAAAATAGTGTACTTATTTACCTTATCGGCTTGTATTAAGTTTTGTTAATTAAGTTTAAAGAAAAAGGGTTTATTTTCGCCAAGCATGACGAATACCATGATTTAGTAGATTTTAATTCAGTTGCGACCTTTGGTTAATAGTGAAATATTAAGTGAATCTAGTGAAACGTTTAATTGTGAAAAGTAATTATTCTAATAGCCATTTGGCTACCTAACTCGTAGTTATATAGTGACAAAATTAAAATACTTAATTATTTCCACCTTATTTTATCTTTCAAAATACTAAGGCTTATTATGGAACCTAGACCTTTTAATTTGAAACGCTTTAAGTATTATAAACTTCTTCCTAATTGGTTTATCGCGAAATACCATTGTATTTTTTCCTGGCAATTGCAATTATTTTTGAGTTTGCAAAAAATAATTCAATTACGTAACAGTTTTTTTATTATAACTTAGCCTATTAACAAAATTGACCGTAGCTAATGCATAATTCAATCATTCTTCCGTGAATTATTGATACGCGTTACTTATTATTTTTTAGAATTTACTTATTTTGAATCAATTCTGGGTTTTTTTTTAATTATAAGTGTTTACAATTGCGGCATTATATTTGAAAAAAATAATAATAGAAAAACAAAATACGGGGACACAATCGTCGACGACTGTACCCATATGTGACGCAACCCAGTAGCCTCTTTGACATGTTATGAAACTCTGATTGGCAGTTATACACAAAAGCGGAAAGTTCGACATTGTATTTATGTAGTTTTCTTAGTTTTTCTTCAAGTCATGCTCATGATGTAATTGATGGCACGTGAAGTACGTAATTAAAGTTCTAGACAAATTATTCTACGATATGTTTAATAACATCTTAATTAACTATAAAGATATTTCCTAATTAAAATTCTACGTGTATGTGCATAACACACTATAAATCTTGTTAACTTTTAAGTTACTTCTAAGTTAGGTATTTTACTGCTGATTATATCTTTTACAACATTATTTATTACTGTGGCTTCAAAATTTTAAGGAAGGCTTAAGTTTATTATTTCAAAATTATCATCACTGCTAACAGATTAACAATTTAAGCAACGGTTAAGTAAGAAAAATCCGATCTAATGAGTTAATAAAAAAATTATTTAAAAAAAAATTAAGTCGTGTTTTTTCCAAAAATAAGCTATATATAGACTTCCAATTTATGATGTTTCTTCACACCAATATTGTGAGAAGGGAATACCCCAGCCGAATATTATGTAGATAGGTCATTCGAAGTATTAGACGCTAGCTTTTCTCATGGCGTTCGCGGCCTATCTTGCTCGAACTTTATATTTTCACGAGGCAAAAATAGCGTTTGACACTTTATTAAGTACAGTCCACAAGCCAGCACATCAAGCTGCCCGAAACTGTCTAATTTCCCAATCAACCTGAAACCTCATGCTATAGCGATAAAGTTGAAAATCTTTTAAATAAATTTGACAGATTATTGTAGCTTGATGTTCTGGCGTCTATACTAGTTCTTGCCCTCGAGTTCGTCAGCGTATATCCCGTTTTTTCCGGTCCCCGTAGGAACTTCGGGAAATCCTCTCTTAGTGCTCTCCTACACTCCCCAAGAAACCTGTGCAATATCAGCTTTCTACGGCCAGTAGTTTCGGCTGTAACGGAAGAATTTTATATATTGATCATTCATTCAAACAATACTTTATATAAAATCTCTTTGTTTCACAAAAGCTCCGGTTCCAAGTAAGTCCCTCCAATAATATTGATAAGCGTGAGTATTGATAAACAATATGAACATTTCCACGGTTCTTATCAGTCCTCAAGGAACCCAATTTCAGTTTTCTACGACCAGTAGTATCGGCTGTGCGTTGTCTATCAGTTACTCAGTTACGGAAGAGTTCTATATGTATTGATATGATATTGATTGATGATTGGCAAAGATATCTTTTCAGAACTTTGTCAACAATTTAAACACTTTATTATCTTGGATAAAATACTTTAAGATTTAGACAATGTCCATTTATTTCTTCTATATTTGGCTTTAAGTTTCTTCTTCGGAAAATTGATTACTCGATTGTTCACAAAGTATGTTGGCTACTTCTCATTATTTGTGATCGTTATTTTGCAATGCTATGGAAACCTGATAGGTCAGATGTGTATTTGGCAATAGGTAATTTTGCACATTTTGAATAGGTTGAACTGGTGAAATTACAGGGACATAAGAATTTACAACTTTGTCTTAAAGGTCGACACAGCATCTTCCTTTCGATTTCCATTCATCATCTCATATGATAGATCTTTAACATAGGCGTTATATACTTAAGTTTAACATAGGCGGCAGTCACTTTGCATTCTTATTTGATCGTTTTACAATACGTTTTAGGAAATTCCAGTTTCGACAAGTAAATTGTAGAAATACAAGTTTGATTTATATGCCGTTATGTCGACTATTTCTCACCCTATCTTAAACCAATGTATTTGGGGATGGCGCAGCATTATGTTTGCGACATATTATGAAAAGAAAACTGTAAACTAACACGAAAGTCAACTTAAGTATTGCGGGAACATTACACATCGGGACAAAATAAATGACAGACGTTTATTTATTCGATTATATCACGGCGGACCGTAATCAGGTGATTCATCATTGTGTAACCCTTATTATCGAATCATTGCGTTACGAATTTCGGTTTAAAAGTATTGGTACACACATAACTAAAAATGACAGCCTGATCGGGGATTTTTTTTTTCTTATAATTTTGAGTATACCGAAATCCAAGGATATTAGCCCGACTGCGCGAAGCAAAGGAGGGTAATGTATTTATTTACTAGAATGGCTAGCAGTTATTTCGAAAAATATTTTTTTACCTACATATTTTTAAGTAAAGTAAATCAGAAATACCAGACAGATACTACGCTAAAACAAAAATAGTTTTCATTATACATATTTTCAGTCAGTTAATTTATCCTTTTAAAAGTTATCCTTAACCTCATAATCTGTTTTGTTCGGAACAATAGAACACAAAAGAAACTTTAAAACTTCACACTTATTGTTTCTCTGATCGTTAATTATACGGTACGGTTAGTTTAGTACTAAACATAATAGGTGATATAAATGAGATATAATACCTATTCTTTGCATAGGTATAAAAGACGATGTGCATTTGTTTTATTTTCTTTACAATAAAAATAAAATAAAATAAATAAAATATAAATGTTTTTTTTTCAATTAAGCAAGGAATTGCTCGTATTAGGAGACTCCGCACTGCCACGTGTCATTTTAATGGAATTGAAATGTAGACAATGTAAACATGCAAGACTAATTAAAAAAAAACATTATAACATATTATTATTTTAGCGATAAAAACATTATCGATCGAAATCAAAAAAATGGCTCTCCTTTAATTTTTGTTGCTGATTGTACATTTAAACAGCAGACGATTGTAATTGATACCTTAAAAATAATTGTAGCTTTTGATGATGAACACTAATTTCGCAAATCGTCGTGTATCCTGTTATGCAAAAGGCTTTGACCGCAAATGATTAATTTTTAAATTCCTTATAGACACGGATTTAGTTTTTTGCAAAAGGCATCCACAATTTTATGAATTAAAAAAAAGTGTTGGTATATTAATAATCGGTACGACCAGGACATCCTACTTGATTTTGTTCTGTAATTGATAAAACACTTGCCGCAGTTTTACGTAGCGGAAAATATAAACGCTTTTAGTACTCACAACATAGAGTCTACAATCGAAGCAAAAATAATTAACAGAAGTGCAAATAAACTTGAATTTTCAATGTCAATTATTAAGCAAATATGTCAAAGGTTACCTGAAGTGTCGTCTTCGCGGAAGAACATGCTTACATACTAGATAAAAAAAACTCTATGAATAGATGATTAAGGATCGTGTTTACTTGTAAACTATCCGTCACTTACGTCATAGGCATTTTTGCAAAAAATAGGTAAGTTGGCGAGAAATTAATGATTTGAATATTGATGTAGAAAAGCCTTGAACTTTCATAGTTTTATGTATAAATACTAATTAGTGGACGTTCAGAAATACCAGTGGCTTAAATTGTATCAAGTGGGTCGTAAATTTTAATTTTACCGGGTTTTACAATCCACTTTGGGAAATCCTTTATTTGTTTCTTATGTAGGTAGCTAACGCGGAAAATTAAATTAAATTGTTTATTAGCTTTTGCCAGCAGTTTTGACTTTGTCATTTGATTGTAAATGGTCTATACGTGTGCCAAGTTTCATCAATCCGTTCAGCCGTTAAGATGTGAAGAGGGAAAAAAGAAAGAGACTGACTTTTTTTTTTGTGGGTGACGTCTCGCAGTTTAACCTATGAGGTTGTCGACTGCTTAACCGGGCTTGCCTGTGGTGGCCTTAATATAATATTAAAGCCTCCAGCCAGGGCTTATAAAAAACTTACGAATTAGGCGACTACACGCTAAGGGCACCCCCTGTGGGGTACGGGCCCCGGCTAAGGGCGTCGCTGGGGGGAGGACAGCTAGGGACGGGCTGGATCAAACTTCACTCTAACTACTCTCTCTCTCTCTCTACTTAAACTCTAAATCAAGCTGGATAGAAATGAGACAGACCGAGTCACTCTCACATTTGTAGGATGAGTATAGTATAGATGTTCGTTGGGAGAACTTGTGAAGACTATTTTAAAACTTTTAATAACAATGCATTATAACGTAGAACATTGTTGCTTTTCGATAAAGCTTGCAATGCGTGTCCATTTCCTACATTAACAGCAGGTTTTTAAAGTAATAATTAAATTATTAATTCAAAGCATATCTCGATTCAAGTAAATGGTTAATAATGGTTTATAAACCACAATAATAAGACATATTTGGTAGGCTCAATACTTAACCCACCCACGCTGGCTACCATGATGTAACAGCATATTACATTATTATGTAAATACATTTTTTATCATTTTGTAAATAATGCCACTTTTATTTCATGTCACGGCGCCAGGTACTTATGTGGTTTATGTAATAAAAGTGCAAGGGCATTTAAATCATTTTTGTTCAAACAAAATTATCGCCAATGCAAGAGATTTGTAAGAGTGAAACGAATTTTGTTGAAACTTTAGTGATTTCTGCTGAAAATACGAGAAGTTAGATTTAATTAACAATTCACCAACAGAGTATTAGTATGTGAATAAAGATTATTTTTTTGTAATGGTAAATTGTAATAAACTAAATGTAGTAACGTTCACAATAACTAAGTACCAACATATAAATTTTATTCATAATCCAAATCAGGCAAAAAGTCATTAAAAATAATTTTATAAAACATCTCTACTACCAGTTATGGCAGCAAAGAAGAAATAGTAAACTAATTAGTGATATTATGTCTCATTTGGATAACCTTTGAAGAGCATAAAGGTTCTATCAATACATTGTCGTTGAGCAATTAATATTCTTAACTATCTTCTACCTGTGACGTCGTTCTCGAGGAAAATGTCCTTTTTATGGAAATTCAAAGTCAAAGTCAAAACGTTTATTTCAATTAGGCCATTAAACGGCACTTTTGAACGTCATCATTTACAGTTCATTAAAATAATAATATTACATTAATAAAGTGACTCTACTGTCCATTCGGAAAGGTAGATTCTTCTGAATAAGAACGGATAAGAAACTCTTACTCTTTTCAAATAATGATTTTACAAAATTTGGTATACAAAAATTAATTTAATATTATGTGAGGGATAAATTGTACATTATGATACTCAGCTATTTTTTAGGATTACTAACGCAACGTAACGGAAGTTCTCAACGTAACTTCCCTCTTACATACTTATGATATAAACAGGTAAATACTTGTTTGATATGAAATCGCGTCAGAAATTATTGTCTAATAGGCCGTTAGGACCTTTCGTTTAGTAGGTTCCTACGCCAGAATAGTGAATACAATACAATGTGGAGACATCGATACGACAATAAATGAAAATACTGGTTATTGCCAGTGTTCATGGGAATATTTTGAAACTATTATAAATCCTGTCACCCAAATAAAAATAAAACTTTCCAATTAAATAAAACGTTAAAAAAATGCGAACTAGTCAAAGATAGTGACAACTATTCTGACGAAATATTCCAAGCAGTCTGTTGCAGTTAGTGACATCAAATCTGTGATATAAGACAACATATTCGTATGAATTACTATTGCCACTATTTTGATTTAATGTCGTATCGTCATCTCCACCTTGTATATTATATTGTACCTTAATATAGCTTTAATCTATCAATTAAGACAATATTTTGGCCATTAGGAGAATTGTGTGTTTTAAAATTTAAATATAGAAAAAGTTCATTGGCCTTACGGTGTTAAAAAAAAATGATAAAACGTTTAACAAGTTTCTTTTTCGCAGAAATTAGTTAAATTCGTTTTTCTAGAATATTTTTATGATGCTGCTCCTTATACATTTTCGAAACGTTTAGATGTTTGATTATTTACTAAATACCTACCACTTAACTTAAAATAAATAATTGTTTATCGATTGATGTGAAATTAATATTTCTAGAAATCTAGCGAACTTAATTGTTAGTTTTGGTTTTTGATATTAAATTAGTTTAGAAATATATGTTTTGTTTGACAAAAAAATACCTATGCATTTGACATTCAGATTGCGATTGGCTGTATAAAATCATTTATCCTCGATTAAAGGATATATTTTATTTTATAAAAGAGAGTTTTTGACCGTCAAATTCATTAACTCTCGGTTTCTGAAAATAACCTAAAACTCATACACCCGCGTATGAATATATGTCACATTTATTTTGCGATAATTTTCGGCCTTAATATATATTCAAGAACATCTGAAATGGCTGTACCATGTACTCTACACATAATCCTATTAAATAATGTTTTACGGTCATCTTCTTCGAGGGTCACAGTGGTCAAGTTTGCGAATCATCGATACCGAAGGTCACATTGACATCTTTGACGTGGTTACGCATAATTTTGTGTTGCGCAATTATAGCCTTTGTTTAATATATTGATAAAACTGCAAGAAACATACTGGTACACACATAATATACTCACTACCTAGTACCTAGTTTTCCTTTTAGATTTTCATAATTTTATTTATTTATATTTTACCATGACTGTCTTTCGTGATCGTCAAGGCGTTTTCACCAAAACCAATTTATTTCAAACAAGAAATTAATGACAGATTATTTTTACTCATTTTCTTAATACAAATCTTTAATTAATTCTAATCGATTCTTGTTTTATATTAGTTAACCGGTTTTAGTCCAAAATCACAAATTTAATTTAGATAGTGATAGTTTTTTTACTTCATAAATTAATTACTTAATGTCAAATTCAGTGACTGTAGAACGTAACTTGCTTTTTTATTGTCTTCACCGAAAATAATACTTTTATAATATCCAGGATGATCTCATAGGATACAGAAAAAAACACATTTTATTTTTAATTTATCATTATTAGATATATCTTTTTTTTTTTGTATAATTTAATTTTAAAATCTACGGTACAAAATATTTATCAATTGCTTCATACCACACCTTTTTGGAAGTTCATTGAGTAAAGTGTACCTACTGGGATTTCTTTTAATGACCCAAGAGTACAATCTATCATTTCAATATTTATTTTAACTCTCCTTCCTTAAGCTTTCGTAACATGAATTAATTAATTCTTTAAACTTTCTGGTTTTTTCTCTTTGTACAGTCACTCTTAAGTGTAGGTATATTTTTCTGTTTTCATAATTAGTCCATACTTCTTGTTGTACAAGTAACTACAGCCCCTTCACACGCTTTTAAATCATCTTGAAAAAAAGTGGCATATCTTCATTGACCTCACTTTTCGGCACTTACACAAGACAGATAAAATTATTATAAAAACCAGTTCCCAAATAAATGTTTAATAAGTGTCATCTTTGGCCACCTGTGGAACTAATTATTACTATTAATTATTGTAACCTTGGTGACTCCACAGATAATATATGAAATCATTTAATAAAATGTCTTTTCTTTTGAGGAGTCAATGGTCCTATAATAAAAGTCGTCGGGTTTTCAAATGATCACACCCTATTATGAAGTCTTAAAACGATCATGATTCCGCTCTAAGAGGGAGACGGAGCTATACACAGCGAATAACACTATCCCGTTTACATCATCGGAATTGGATGGCATTAGCACGTCAGAGAGGCTTTTTTTTTTTGAATGGGAAATCATCAAATGACTTCTTCCGCTCTGGGTGGAGCGGAAGGGCGTGTCAGATTCATACTGACTAAAACCCATCCGTGTTCCTTCTTAAGCCCTTTGCGTTCCAGGGCCGCGGTGACTCTTTCGAACAAATTCCGCAACCCTGGCAGGCTCTGGCCCTAGCGAGCCCCGTCTTCTCTGCTGACATCTCCTCGAGGCGCGCGTGAAACACAACTTGCCATCGACTCGGGCCCGGTGGTGATCGGACAGCGAGCCACCCAACGCTCGCTGTCCGCAGGCCCGCGCCTATGGTGGCCGGGGATCGCCCTGCGACTCTCGACGCCCGGGGCGTCTTCTCCTGTAGCGACGGTTGGGGCGAAGGTCTTGCCTTTCCCTCGCGCGGCCCGCCTCCTCCTTCGCTAGCATACGTCAGAGTAAGGGGGGGGGGGGGGGCTGCAGGGCCAATTCTACAAAAAAGAAGTATAAGGAAATTGGATTGGATTTTTGACGAATTGTGACTGGGGTGTGAATGCGAAGGTTGCTTAAAAATTAGTTGAATTTGCACCTCAACAACATAACATAAATAGCAATTATACACTAAAGATAACTGAGCTGAAATCTAGATGTTATGATATGCATCGAATTCGAAGCTTTATTTTCCTTTAAATAAAAAATGTATAATAATGTTAAAACTGGTATAAAAACAAAAGTGAAAATATTTATAACCACAAGACTTCCATTGATTAAAAATGCAGTTCCAAAATAAACCTACACAAACGAAAGAGATCAAAAATCTCATGACACTACAAAACATTAATAGAATCAGATGACATTGCGTTGACATTGAAAGCCCGGATCTATGCGTAGGAGCATCGTAACTCAGCTGTCCTCATATGGGTACCTCATGATTGGTAGGTAGGTCACTCCTAGTGTAGGTGCTCTGGGTCAATAGCTTCCTTCGCAGTTCTTTGTAGTGCCTTTATTATGTTGTTACTAGGTGATGTATTTGCATTAATTGAATGTTTAACTCAAAATTCATTTGTATTTTTAAGTTTCAATATTTTTTTGACAACAATTTTATGCTTGGCCATTATCTCATCTAATGGATAGTGATGATGTGGTCAATGATGGAACTCGCTTGCGTAGTAGTCACATATTCGCTCTTGACTTAATTTTCAATAATCAGCTTTTAATAGCGTCGATACAAAGTCAACATTTAACGTTTTTAGAACTTTGACAAAAGTTGTACCGCAGCCGAAGCTTTGTACCAATATAGGGTCTTAATTAATTGACTACATACCAAAAATTTAAGCACTTGTGGAAGAAAAGGGGCACTTCATTTATAATTTTCTTTCATTTTAAAGACTACTACAGTTGCAACTCGTCAATGCGACAAAAATGCGACAGTGTGCATCGTCATGTGGTTGCGTCTCGCCAGTCGCGGGAGGCTTACCTAACGGCGTATACTCACATCACTTCTGCAATTTCCCATAAAGATGGTACTTACTAAAATTTAAACACCGTTTAATTGGCACTTGACACAAATGAAGAAAGTATGAACCAACCAATTAATTAATAACCAGTAATTAAACAACACACTTTTTATCCAACTTCGCATGTTTAACAGTTGAATAGCAGAAGACAATACGTTTTTATCCACACACACAAAGATAATGATAGGAATTCAACTCCTTTGTTTACAATTCGTCTTACATTTCGTACTCAATGCCAAATGTAAATAAAAACGGAATTGTAATATTGTTGCATTAAATACGACCTATTATTTTATTATTCTTATTATTAAGATGGTATCTATTTTAAGTTTATGGTGGAACAAATAAATGGTATTTTAGTAGTTGGTACCTGAATTTTATATTTTTATCGATGAAAGATTAGAATTGTAGAGAACATTAAAACATTATATTGCAGTTTTTTTGATTAAAAGCCCAATATGGCCGCAGCCAATAACGATAGTGCGACATTCTACCAAGTAAAGCATTTTCGAATTTTACCTCCTACATACAAAAAAATATGACCTCTTTGAAATGAAAACTTATTTTATACTTACTTTATTTTACACCTAATAGGGGAATAGATTTTTTTGAGAATTTTTGATCATTACTTTTGTTAACATGGTATGTTCACATGGTTCACAAGCATAAATTGACGACTTTCATCACCATCATCTGCCTAGCCTTTTCCCAACTATATTGGGGTCGGCTTCCAGTCAAACCGGATTTAGATGAATACCAGTATTTTACGTGGAGCGGCTGCCCATCAGACCTCCACAATCCATTAACTGGGTAACACGGTAGTTCTTAGCAAGACTGGAGTCAGATTTACTGGCTTCTGACAATGCGTAACGACTGCCAAAGATCTACAAATGACAGCCGGGACCAACGGCTTAACGTGCTTTCCGAGGCACGGAGGAAACTCGGTATGTCAAGATGGTCACCCATCCACAGACCGACCTTCGCAAGCGTTGCTTAACCTTGATCGACCCGTGCGGCTGTTATTCTTTAGCTATGAGCTCCTCGACGACGACTTTCAGCTGTACTTAATTATAAGGCATCAAAATAATGAATTAGGGCCAAGGGAAGATGCCTATGTATCCTTTTGCTTATTGAGATCTTGTTAAAAGCTCCATAACTAATAAACCAGTATGCCGTGACGACTCGGACTATTTCGAAAAACAAATATGCAGATCGTCTAAATATTATAGATTGTGAATAGTATTCTCGAAACTTGTTTAAGTTCAGGAAACTTGAACAGGATTCTTCATCTTAATTATTAAATTAAAAACAGGCTATTAATTACCAGAGTTATGTTTTTTAAAACCAAATCCTGTTGATATTTTGCTATCATTATGTAAAATCACAGTCATCATGATAGTGAGATACTTAATTTTATTTTTATAAAATAAGTCGTTTCTGCTAGCGGCTTCGTCCTCGTGAATGTTGGAATAGTCTAAAAAAAAAGCATGGTCTATCCAAATTCGTTCAGCCGTTAAGATGTGAAGAGAGTTAAAGAGGTAACAGACAGACAGAGTTACTTAGACCTTCATAATAAAATTAAATGTAAATGTATTATCCTTATCTCTTTTCTAAGTTAATCATGCCTAAATCGCTGAACCGATTTTGATCAATTTTGGTACAGAGAACTTTATCGCGAGCAAAGCTGCGGAATAAGTTAGTGAAATATAAAACTGGTGGCCACAACAAAAACAAAAGGACATAACTTCAAACAGAACTATCTTTTGATGTTATCATTACAATCAACGTTCTATATTTTATCTCGCTCATGTTACTCGTGTGTAATTTGGCCCGTAACATTTTGTTGTGATTAAAATGTGGATAACGTCGTGGGTTACACATATGTTATTTTGTATTTTTAAACACTTGTATTGTACCTTTTTTGTGTAACTGTTTGTTTTCCCAAATTAAATAAATAAATAAATAAATAAATAAATAAACACCTCCTTATCAAATCTAAAATTTTAAGAGCTTCCAACACAAAATGCAACACTACGATTGACGGGCGACCTCAAAACGTTATCATTCATCAATCAGGTCATCTGACGTCAAGTGTGAACTATTACCCAACAGAATGCCAAACAATTCCTTGTAGCTTGCTAGATTCACTATTGATTTAAAGATGTCTATGTAGGACTAACAATGTTGGCTTCTGCGAAATCATCGTTAGGATTTGATAGTATCCGGGAGATAAAGGAAAACCCAAAACACAAGGTATTTGTTATTTTGCGTAAGCTGTGGACGTCAATAGGAAAAGGGCATTGGACTCACCAAATATGCGCATAAATTTTATTAAACCTTAGAATTAGTTGTTAAGGTGGTCGTAGTGAGAGGCTCATAAATACCAATGTGTATTAAGGATGACCACATTAAACAGAAACATGTTGCAAACTGAAAACATATTGTAATGTAATAGTCGAAATCAAAATAAAAATGATTTTAAAGCAGTAACCTCATGAATTAAAAAAAGAAAAGAGACACGAACAATAAGGTTGGATAAAGCTGTAAAATAGAAAAAATCCTGCTCAAGAAACAGTTTGTAAATATTCTACAAACATAGAAACCACCGTCATCTTACACAAACACGACATAGGTAAAGAATAAAAGAAGAGATAAGCCAAATGTTTTCCCAATACAAAAATGAAAACGAAGAAACAACGTTCAGTTTCATCACCTGACCCGGATCTTCGAAAACCATCCGGACAAATACCGGAGCAAGGACAAATTCTTAAAGCAACAAATAGCCCAAATGTCAAGGCTCCAAAATAGCCATCCACTTTGATTTACGACCGAAATTAGCAATATCCAGGAATCATATTTCATTGTAATTCGGAATCTATTCAATGTGACGTATATGGTCCGGTGTATATTAATAAAATTGATCGTAACTTGTTCTTTTGATTGCTTGATTTATGATAGATGCTTCAGCAAAATGTTAGCGTCGGTTATTGTGAATGTATCCTCTTGAAGCTGTACGGTTATTAAATGTTATTGCTGTATGCTTTGAAGAGTTTCATCATTATGATGTTTTTTTTTGTCGATAACTTGCCAAACAAAGGTTATGGTATATTGTTGAGAAAGCAGAACTTTTCTTACTTTACAGCGTTTCCAGTAAATATTGATTAGTTCATGAAAACTCTTCTATACTTTTATATTTTTTGTATGATTTATCAGTGTTTTAAGAGTGAGTTTTTTTACATTTATCTGTTCCATATTTTGTCTTCTAGGCCATATTACACTTTTCAGTTTAAATATCACATTAATAGTAACAACATCTCAGTAATAGGTGTTCACAAAAATATGTAATAAAGACGTAAGACTATAATTGCAGTTGATTTTACTTTTTCATCAAACGCTTGCATTAATTTGATAGCTTTATTAACCTTTAACTATAGTCTTTACCATTAACTTGGGTATTTCAACGAGTCCTTTTAGTGTATATCTGAATTCTCTTAGAGATACCGCTACTGCAAGGACATTACCTTAATCGTAGGCTTTAAAAACTAAATGGTTATCTTAATTTAAGCCACTTTTGGCACTCACCTTAACAGCATCGGTCGCTTTATAAAAATGTTTTCCCTTTGATGATGATTTTATTAAAGTATTATAAAACCAAGTCAAAGGTTCCACTTAAAATGGCTACAGAAACAATTTTCCTTTTAACCGTTCACTTAACTGCAAAACTGATATAAAGCTAGAATAATGAATAGTAATGAAGGTAAATTAATCAAGTACTCGTCAGAGGCATTTAAAATAATTTACATTCACAACCATCAACAAATCATTTAAGCTATAATGAGTGAGTTTTACGCTCAAATTACTGCCCTGGGGTAACCCATAAACAACATAAAACATAAAGGATGTTCAAAACTCAAAACGTAATTTAATGTAACTGTCATGTTAAAAATAATTACCGTTCGCGAGGTCCTCATTACTATCCTACAAAAGCTTGCGTTACTTGAAGTTACGCAAGAGAACCAACTGGACATGCCATGTATGGTACGATGACACCAAAAGACAATAAAATTGGTTTCGATTGAATTTTGTTGAGACGTGTGAATGATTTTAGTGTTTTGAAGGGACGAAATAGGGCCAAGGTGTGTTGGATTGTTTTAATTTGATTATTTATAGCTAGCTACATTTTCATAGACGCTGAGGATGTTGTAATAGAAGTGGGCCAAGACTCAGTTGAGGACGGACAGATATTCCATAAGAATTACAGAGACAACAACCAATTTATAAGTCCAGTTCTGGGGTTAAATAATGTGAAAATACTATACTGTAAGATATATATCGAACCTACTTAGGTGCATCTTATGAATCCTCTATCATTTTCAAATGAAGTATAAAATTAATACTGTATCCTAAGAAAATGTTGGGTCCTTTGACTTGGTAAAACATTTACCTATTTATTTCCAAATCATGAAAAGATATTACTACTGTTCTCATCACCATGTTTACAAATTGAACTCGTAAATTAACATTAGATGTACAACTCCTATTCGTCGAATCATTAAAATCCTGGTTATCTTGAATGTAAGTGTCCTAACATCACATTATAAAGCAGTTAACACAAAAACCTAATGGTCGTTTAACGTAAACCTTGGAAGTCCACGTAATCTTTCACCGGTTTCTGGACAAACTGGTTGGAGCTAAGTTGATGCTGGTAAGTTTAATGTAGTTAATTTATTGTTTCTAACGTTTAAGTGGGATATCTCGTAATAAATGTAATCCTGTATGGAGTATACATAACTGGTCCTCAGTGAAACAAAATTTGTTCAGGTCAGTCTTTTCTGACCACGACTGTTTTCTGAGTAAATTACGATTACTCATTACGTACTGCAGTATAACAATATTTCATATTTTATTATTAAAATTGAAAGTAGGACCGAGCAGCTGACCCAACCTGTCGCTGTGCATTAATGGGTTAAGATATCCAGTAATATAATATTTGAAATACAAGTAAGGAAGTGAGAGATCGGTACACGTTCGTGATACGAAAATATGTGCCAAAGATAAAGAAAACATCACTGCAAAAAGAAAACAAAATATTTATTTCGCTGTCTTTTGGCGCCGTTTTCTTTAAGATTATTAAAGCATGCCATGATTTTATCAATGTATATTTAAGTCAGTTACCGTCTGAAATCAATACTGGTAATAAAGATGCAAATGTAATCTCAAGAAGTATTTATGATTCAAGTTACCTTTTAAACCAGCAGTTACTTTTATCCGATTCGTAAAAAGATTGATTCCCAACTAAAATATGCTTGGATATAACGTGTAAAAAGTAAATATTAAATGTTAAGATTGCCTTGAAAAGTACACTGAACTAAAAAGTTCTTTAAAACATAAAAGTGAGAATGCATAAATACTTACTAGAATACGTAGTAATCCATAAATCAAAATAATTATGGGCTTTATGAATAATTACGGTCAAGTCGTCAGTACTATAGATGTAATAAACAATTACGAATAACACCTCAAAAAGTTAATAGATTGCTCAAAGATAATCATAATCCCTGGAGGCATGACTGGTATTAACAAAATGGCTGTTAATATGATTCCGGTAAACGCAAAGGTGAAGGTCGTTGATGATCATCGATTTAAAGTGTATGTAATTAGCGTGAAACCCTAAGGCGATATGATGACAGATTGTTGGATATTAGCCAATTGAGATGTATTGCTTTATACGGAAAAGAGGGTTTGCAATATTTCGATTGAAGATTGGAATTTATATTCAAACAATTTTTTTGAATCGAATTGAAATGACCGTCGAACTCTACAGGTGACATGAGCAGTATGGCAAACATTACCCGACATGCCGTAGTAGATATCTGCATTCACAATAACATCACTGGGTTAATCGCAACCTTCGAAAATTATTATTATTATTTCTAAACATTAGTTCATGAGCATTTTACTAACAAATCTAACATTTAACTCATCCTCCCTTTCACCAATTACAAAACCAACTTTACACAATATAACCATTACACGTACTTCCGAAATTCTATCATCCGAAATCAAATCTTCGTCAAAACTCAAATCATCGATCATGGCTCCCCACAATTTATTATTGACAACGTCTAATTTATAAACATTAAGAAATCTGAAGCAAACAATGGATTCTTCATCATCTTTTGACCAATTTAACCGTGATATAAGGGCCACTTGACACCAATCTGTCTGCTTGTTACTTTAGCAATGTTTAGCACTTGTATCATAAATGGTTTACAATTCAAGATCTTCATTGTTATAAGGTTTAATTTTGATTTCGTATTGCGTTTGATGTTGTATTATCTTTGTTGTTTTACATCCCACATAAGTCCATTATTATTCAAGTGTTTTGCTGGCTATCAAATTTTGTTTGACTTCAAAGAATTGTTTAAGAACCCTTCAAGTTGCTCGTTAACTTCTGTCTCACTACCGTCTACCCATCCAAAGTTTTAGAGTATCAAGGCTATTGTGGAATACCACTTCACCTTACTGGGTTTCTATGGGTTATGGATAGTACTTATCTACAATACGTAGTTTATTTTTGGTTTTGCATTTATTACTTGAATAACTTGGAATTTGGTATGTGGATTACATTTTAACATTATGCCGATCAAATACACACTGAAAAAAGTTTCCATCTGTTGAAATTCCATTGGACTGATAATCTTCAGTTGTTGTGCCTTCATCAAGCACGAGAAATGTGACTTCTAAATGATAGTAATCAACGTTTTTGACCAGTGTTTAAACGGAAACCAAATTAATGATGATTGAATATGATAATGATGAAGAAACTAATATATCTTCGGAATTAAGAAACGCTATGATCTTGCACAAGCAAGCTTTGCATCATGTTATTACGCTATAGTTTACTTTAAACTTGCCTTAGTATTGACTATTGATTCTATTGACTTTGAATTAATTATCTCATAAGCTTAACGTTCTATGTGATAAGTGGCGTGACCTATAAGTGTCATTATTACTAATATTTGGTTTTGACGTGCGAGATGTAACGCGATTGATTTCACAGCATCAATTTACCTTGTGGTGTCTTATCGTATATTCCATTTTGTACTTCTGTCTATTCACTGGGACTTTTACTTCTTTATGAAACATTAATCAATGATTGTGAAGTCTAATACAAACTCCTCTTGACAATCTTGAACAACAATAAGGTCAATCTTACCACGAAAACACCATAATAAACACTGATGTCTTTCATCGCAATACAAAGGGTGTGACAAAGTTGCAAAGATACTCATTTTTCTAAACCACTTGACCAACATATTGCGAGCTGTTTCCAATCGATTCGCTACGTTTGGAACGTGTTCTTTTATCTTAATGGGACGAGTCAATCCCCAAACTGAAACTGGCACAGATACTGTTGTAACTTAAGTTATGGTTCAAGTTGAAATTAACAATGCTGTGATATTTCTAGTACCATTACTTAGATGTTACAGTTGTCCTAAAAACGTAAGGAATCAATTTTATTCTGTGTGAGTATTAATAATGTCTTACAGCGACTGGTGTATCAGAACTTAGAAATGAATTCACTTTTAGCATTTCATTCGTCACCAGTAGCTCACGTCGAGTTTGCAAGATGTTGCAACCTGGGGTCAGCGCTGACTATTATATATCTTAAGTAAATAATTACTTAGACGATGTCGTGCGACCTTCGGGTCCATTTGTTAATTTTTGTGTGTCATCTGCTAATGTATATGACCTAGGGATCGCTGGCCGTTCGGTATTCGTATCGATTGTATTGCCTTCGAATTGTTTACTGATTTCGTTTACATTCTTGTCTCAAAAGTTGATTCATGAGGTTAAATTCTAAGTTTGTCTTTTAAAAAAAATAGCATTAAGATCACTACATAATACCTATATCACTTTGCCATTAAGTTGCACTTGTCATGTCTATCTTTGCACCACCCTATGATCGAATGGTTGAAACTTTAGTCGAGCCTTTTTACCCGACGACTGCGCGATGCAAAGGAGTGGTAATATAGGGATCCATTATTCGAGTCAATCTAATTTTTCAATGGATTCTGACTGTTCAGTTGTTATGTTCCATTATTAGAATACGTTTTATTTTCTTTAATAGTATTCATTCAATAATATATTTTAGAATTCTAGACCACCGGACATCTAAGTGCTTGTTTTTTTCTTTTCAGCTCTTTTTAAAGTTTAAATAAATAAATAAATATTCATTAGATCACTCTTCTATATCGCAATCTCTATTATATATTGTCACTAGTCTAAGAACCGTAGTTGCTAGCCAGAACGAAGTTCATAGACCCATTACCCCGATAAACCTCGAAAGATAAGCAAAAACAAATCCAACAAAAAGCCGGCGCTTGTCGGTATTAGTTGTAAGTTTGTAACCTACTTACAAATAGTTGTATATTACAGACACCACGTGTGTACAACTCATTACAATTTCCGTCAATGAACAAAGAAAATTAGTTATGTAGAACACGTTTTTACGAAATAATGTCACACTAATGTCAATGTGACAATGTCTGGTCTAGTATTTAAGCCTTTGTTTAAGTTGCAAATTGTTTTAACAATTAGCCGTGTTTTGTTTAGTAATTATAGGCTTTTTGGGGAATCTTTGTTACTTTTACGCTTTAAGGAAGTGCTAATCGGTTTAAGGATAGTTCTTGCGTAAGTTCTTGAAATTAGTCTTTCCATTCTTAATTTTGATGAAGAGTATGGTCAGAAAACTAAGTTTCTATTTAATTTTCGCCCAAATTCATTTACTAATAAAAAAAAATAAAAAAATCTCACCATAATATTTAAAGATTACATGGAATACTGTTTAGTAATAATATTTAAATTATAATAATAATAAGAGGTAATAATAACAATTACCTTGGACCCTGTTCCCGAAACCGGTGGGCTACTATTTTTTTATGTTTTTAAATGTTTTTTTTTTGGTTTTGTATTTTTTAAGAAATATTTAAAAGTAAGTTTAAAAAAATGAATAAAAGGAATAATTATAGTTATAGGTAAGTTTAATTTCTACCAGCCAATATTTAGCACTGGGTAACATTAAACCTATCATTACTAAACTACTCATATCGAAAATCAAAATTCCCAATCCATACAAAATCGATATTATTACTTATCTCTAACATCGAATGTTTAAATTACCATACAATTATATCTGCACATTGTAACTGTTCAGTTCTTGCTGTGCCCAAACTATTGTTTGTACAGTAACAAGTAATTAAATGCCCACAAACGCCGACGCGTGCCAATTATTTATTGATGTAATTAATATGCCTGCACCTACTGCCGAATGTAATGATGATTTTGGCGGTGGCAACAATGTTTAAACTTAGTTAAAAGGGATAGCCATTGTCTCTACCAACCGACTTCGTAAAAAATTATTAAAATGTGAGCCCAGCTATAAGGGAGGTTAATTTATAAATACTCGTAGCTAAACTAATAAGCATACGAATATAATCAATGTGAAAGTTTGTATGTTTGTGAGTTTGTATGTTTGTGCAACAATCAGGAAAAAACAGCTGTAGGGATTTGGATGAAATTTGGCACACGTAGGCTACTTTTTATGCATTTTTATGCGAGCGAAGTCGCGGCGGTAGCTAGTTGGATTATAATTTTAAGATTAACTATATTTTGTTGTTGTCAAATGATTTGCTGAAAATGGATTTTATTATACCTAAGTAAAACAAAACACAAACTAATGTCAGGAGTCCGCCATTCTTCAGTCAAATATGTATAATTATTATGAATTTTTGGGTATACAATTTTGACGATTAAAAATACCTATTTTTGAATGGAATAAATTATTAGTTATTTCAGTTTGTTCTTACAGTATTTTGTTTAGATTGGAATCAACTGTCGAAAACTGTATCCCCCAAAATGTGAAAAAGTTCCTATCCCCAAAAAATCGGCCTATAAAAGTAGTGAGATCATATAATAGGCCGAGCATTTCAGAATTGTCTTTTGATAATACCAGTGAACAGAGAACTTGGATTTTTCCTGACCGTATAAAAATTATGAAACATTCGGAAAAACCTTTTTTTTTAATAGGGCAACTTGGCAACATTTTTTCTAGAACATCGATTATGGAATCAATTCATTGAAGAAACAAACTTAAAAAATAATAACAAGTTCAGCAGTAAAAACTGAGCAGTAAACGAAATGGAAATTATTCCTGAGAAAAATTTAAATGGGCAGAAATATGACTAAATGGGCATTTATTAACGGTCAGTTAACAAATCGGAATTAGTCGGTACAAAAAAGTAAATTCCAACAATCAATTTCAACATCTAACCTGGGAGAGAAAAAATATATAATATATAATTTTTCTCTCCCAGGTTAGTTTTCAGTTACGTTTTTTTTCTTAAACACCAAGAAAATAAACATTATTTTTCAAAACAATATTTATTTTCCTAAAACATAATTTACGTTTGTGTACCTATCTGCTAAATATGGGCCTTATGACCGGTCCTAAGGGATATTGCCATACAGATCACCCTTGACAGACAGAGTATATGGCAGTATGAAGTTTTTATTTGAAAGGAGGAAGGTGGTATTATCCGCTACATAAAGCAATTGCCTTTTTAGTATGACAAAAAGGCATTTGTATATGCATAGTATTACACACAAGCAACTTGATAAATAAAACAAGAGCCAACATTTTTGACCTCCGTTTTTTTAGTATCGTGCATTGTCCCACTTCTGGGCAAAGGCTTCTCCCATTCCTTCCACTTCTCTCTTTGCAGAGCTTCAACACATCAATTCACTTAGAAGTCAGAAATCATACATAAGTAACAATAATTTGTATCTGAAATGACATTGTATAAAAGAAAAAAGAAAATCGTTATAGATCTTCAACAGCATAAAGACGAGACGAGCAAGAAGGTTCTCCTCATATTAAATTGTTTAAAATAAATTCGCAATACTGCAATAGCCATTACAAGTAATGATTAAAATTTAATAAAAATGAAGGACAAGTCGTCATTACGCATAATAAGCAATCAGGCAACAAAAACAGTTGAATACGACTGTGTTGACTTAATTAAATCATTGTTAGTGACAAAATACTTCATCAATGTCGTCGTGTGGTCCAAGTTACAAGGCCGACGCGAGAATTTTGAATTGGTGTGATTTATAAAAAAACTGATTCATTACTATTGAAAACTAATTAGATACTTAATAATTAACCAGATAAGCTAGGGATTGTAATTATAAAGACGGAGTGCATATTCATAATACCATAATATTGCAAAAAGTGTCATAGACTATACTGTCAACGAATGCATGCGTTCATATTTCCAACAATTGCAAAAAACTAGAAGAGGGATTTACTAAATTAATTAATGGTTTTGATTGTTGAATATTTTACTGTTTGAGGAAATAAAATTTTGTACTTTTTCGTGTCTGGTAAATGAATCAGTAAAACATACTAACTACTTAATAAAAAGTAAATGACATATTTTAATCTTAATTAGACATAATACTGTTTATGTGTGATAACCAAAGCATGCAAAAAAAAAAATAATTTCTAAAAAAATTAAAGGACGATTATAATGTTTTAATGATTTTCTGACGTGATTGACAAAAGCGTGAACTTACTAAAACTAAAGCTATACCTTATTTATCTGCGATTTTGTTTTACTAACAAACAGATTTATTAAAGAAAAAGAAGAAGAAAAAATGGTTTATTTTGTCATCATTAGAATCAAAACGCATGATAAAAAAGTTAAAACCGCGCTACCTTTTAAATTCAACCTATTCTGGTAATAACAATAAAAAATTAAGTGTGTATCACAAAATGTCCACTTATTTTTCGATTATAAATAATTAAAAAATTAAATAACAAGTCGATTATCCTTGGAAGGAGTGACTATTACTTTTTACTACACCATTTTAATACAAGCAACAAGAAGCCTACTTGATTTCCCAACACGGAATAAACCCATAATAAATCGATTTCGAATTTTAAACAAAACTGGGTAATAAATTCATCCATAAAATTTTACGGCAGTTGACGAAAGCTCTTACCTTGGACCAAACGACATACAAGTATAATTCTACCAGTGCTAACCGGAACGCCTTGAGCTTCTTTAACGAAATGTGTTTCACTGACGCATATTATATGCGAACAGTCGTAACTTGTACATACCATTTGTATGGTAATTGTTTTAAATACATTTTCTTATCGAGAAAATATATTTTTTCATTTTAGCTGACTTATGTTACGAACTTACGATTAAGAAATCGAAAAATGGTGTTGAATCTTTTGTTGTTGAAAGCGCCTGTGGAATTTAATATATCTATGTTCTATAACTAAGTAAGATTGCTGTAGACAGAAAAAAAAACTTATCACTTTATACTTAACGTAATAATTTCTATGTTAACGTACCTTTTAACTGTATTATTAATTTTACAATATTTTGTCATAAACCATAATAATTTAGTATGCATCCAAAACAAGTGTTACTGTAACCAAATAGTTTTTACAAAAAAAAAAAAAAGCTTTGATTAGCAGTATTGTCACAGGGGGGCTACTCTTTCAACCCGAAGTCCGTAGTTCCGGGCTAAGTTGCGGGCGTATTCTACTCCGTATCATCTACGGACTTACGATTAGTTCCGAAATCGAACTAAGAGTGATTGACACCAATCACTAAGAATTAATGACAACACGATTTGACAATAACTGTCAAATCGTGTTGTCATTAATTCTTAGTGATAAGGTAATACGGACTAGAACTAAAAAGCAAACAAGCCCGAAACTACGGACTTCGGGCTTGGAGAGTGGCCCCCCTGATTTCTTAAGTTTCACCGATGACCTATCACCTATATAAGAAAGATCTCTTGCTAGAAGTCCATGTAGGAACTAATTTCATCGTTGCTTCGAAAAACAGAAATACAACTAATTGATAAAACTTTTACATCAGGCGCTCATAATCAGTCTACACTATGTGAGTGAGCACATACATTTTCTATTTTTAAGTAGTGAAACATTACATATTTTTGTTTATAATTAAGCAACGGGAAGAACAATATAATTTAGACAAGACTTGGCCTTGACCCAATTTTAATAGAACTATAATTAAGCCTGAAAACATGAAAGTGTCCGTCATATAATTTTACTCTTAACACACAGCTATATTCTAAGTTCATAAAAAAACTCAAAAAAAAAAAAACGTAATCAATGTCAACAAGTGTGTCAATTTGAGAGAGTCCGAGAGTGGACTTAGAATAGAGCCCTCATTTCACAAAAAAAAAGTTGTTGTCAGTAAACAAAATGTATGTTGAACTCAGTATCTATACTGCGCGAATGAACCAATAAACCATACTAAAAATAAATTACAGATGACATATTCATGGAATTAAAAGTGCTGCGCATAATTAATTGATATTTAAATATTAATGACATTATTCGTTGCATAAGATATGATTAATGTTACGCACGATGTCAAACGTTGACCACGAGGGGTCAAATGTTTCCAAAGCCAATGTTTCGAAATGCTGGCCATGACACGAAGACTCAAATTAAGTACGATTAGGGAAAAGATAATCCATAATTTAATAAACATCCTTTTGTGTACGAATCATGAAATAAAACTGTTTGATTCATGCGAAAAATCTAGAAGCAAATTAACACTAAAATTCTCTATTCTTCCAGAGGCTGTCACTGCACCTGGCAGTGGTGCTCTTGGCAGTGTACCACACTTGCACAGCAGAGCGAGAGACACGAGCCATCCAGTTCGGCTCGCCACAAAACTATGCGGTGATCGGCTCTCCCATCTCAGCAACACTTGATGAAGATGGCTACTTCTACCCGAAGCCGAAGATTCCCTTCCCGCCCCCGCCGCCGCCACCTACGAGGCCCCCGCCTCCTCCACCACCTCCTCCAACCAGGCCCCCCCCACCTCCGGTGACAAGGCCTCCGATTACTGAAGCTACAGGATACGTGTATGAAACTCCGCGCATACCGTTCCCGCCGCCGACCAGGCCTCCGCCACCGCCGCCGCCGCCGACCAGGCCGCCACCACCACCACCGCCGCCGCCAACCAGACCTCCTCCACCACCTCCACCACCAAGAACCCCACCTCCACCACCACCAACTAGACCTCCTCCACCTCCACCACCTCCACCAACCAGACCCCCACCAACATACAGACCGCCAACCACGGGCTATTCTTACGAAACTCCGCGCGTCCCATTCCCGCCGCCAACTAGGCCTCCACCACCGCCACCGCCGCCTCCAACGAGACCTCCTCCTCCACCAACGCCACCAAGAACCCCACCCCCACCACCACCAACTAGACCTCCACCACCGCCGCCACCCCCACCAACCAGACCCCCGCCAACATACAGACCGCCAACCACGGGCTATTCTTACGAAACTCCGCGCATCCCATTCCCGCCGCCAACTAGGCCTCCACCACCTCCACCTCCACCCCCAACCAGGCCTCCACCGCCACCAACGCCTCCTAGAACTCCACCGCCACCTCCACCAACAAGACCGCCACCCCCTCCACCACCCCCACCAACCAGACCACCCCCGACCTACAGACCTCCAACCACAGGTTATTCGTATCAAACACCCCGCATACCCTTCCCACCCCCAACTAGGCCTCCACCGCCACCTCCACCACCTCCAACGAGACCACCGCCACCACCCACAACAAGAAGGCCTCCACCACCACCACCACCACCTCCAACTAGACCCCCACCCCCACCGCCACCGCCACCAACTAGACCACCACCTCCTCCAACAACCAGAAGACCGCCACCCCCGACAACCACTAGGCGGGCAACCACCATCTATGATAACTTCAGAACCACAGGCTACACGTACCCAACTCCACAAGTACCGTTCACTTACCCAACCACCACCAGAAGGCCTTACGTTCCTCCTGTGACACAGCCAACTACACAGAGGACGTTCCCTCCAATAACGTATTTACCTCCAACTACGACTAGAAGACCTCCGCCCCCAACGCCTCCTCCTACGAGACCGACCTTTAAAACACCCGCTACGTACCTGCCACCACCACCCCCAACAAGGCCACCAACACCACCTCCAACTAGGCCTCCACCACCCCCGCCACCGCCAACTAGGCCACCAACATACTTACCTCCTCCACCCCCAACGAGACCACCAACACCACCCCCTACGAGACCGCCCCCACCCCCGCCTCCACCAACCAGGCCTCCAACATACTTACCACCTCCACCACCAACGCCTCCTCCCACCAGACCTACCTTTAAAACACCCGCTACTTACCTGCCACCACCACCCCCAACTAGGCCACCAACACCACCACCGACTAGGCCTCCACCACCCCCACCACCACCAACAAGGCCACCAACTTACTTACCTCCTCCACCCCCAACTCGGCCGCCAACACCGCCCCCCACGAGACCTCCCACATACATACCACCCCCACCCCCAACAAGGCCTCCCACTCCACCTCCAACTAGGCCCCCACCACCAGTAACACCACCGCCTTTCAAAACGACGGGCTATGACTACCCCACACCAAAAGTACCGTTCACCTTCCCAACTACAGCTAGACCAGTCTACACTCCACCCCCCACGAGACCACCAGTCTACACTCCACCCCCCACGAGACCACCAGTGTACATTCCTCCTTCAACAACTAGACTCCCAGTTTACATTCCTCCATCGACCACCAGACGCCCAGTATATATTCCACCCCAAACAACGAGAACGCCTTACACGCGGCCGCCAGTGTACATCCCTCCTCAAACAACCAGGGCACCGTACACCCGGCCACCAGTGTACATTCCTCCCCAAACCACTCGACCACCAATATACATTCCTCCCTCGACCACTAGAATACCCTATACGACTCGACCGCCCTTCATCGAAGATAAGGGCTATTTCTACGACAAACCATTGGTACCGTTCGTATTCTAATTTAGTTTAGTTTAACTAGAAACCTGATGCATTAAAATTATGTCAAAATATAGAAAACAACACTGATTTGTTGAGGGTGCGATTCCAACTCGGGTGTAATATAATTAATTTTTCTTACAGAAAAGTTTGAATTTTATTGTAATTTGACGTTGGAATTGCGTCGGGAAGTCAAAGTCAATTCATTTTAAATTTCAACTAGACCATTAAAAGGCACTTTTGAACGTGGTACAAGAACTATCAATTAGAAGGTCACTCACTCATTGAAGCATTATATGTATTTTGTTATTGTCAAAGATCGATGAAAACTAAACATGATTGGATAATGCACGAAAATATTTCTAAATTTAATAATTAATCATACACTTTGATTGGGCTCAGTGACATGTTGTCGAAAATCTAATAATTTTGGTGTGATCAGGTGTAAAATAAGTTGCCATAAAATTGTGATACCAAACGAGTACAACGTACTTACAGTCGCAATAATATTATAATAATATCTTGTTAATAATGTTTGTTTATATATTAGTAACTAGTTATATATATTATTATGTAACGGTAATACTCAAAAACGAAACGCGGAATCACTGCCTTTAACTAATTCTACGTCTAAGATTGTAAAATATTTTTTAAAATTAAAAACGAAAAATGTTTATATGGTTTCTTTTACCAATTCCCTGCTGTCATAATAGGGATGATTCCTGAGTAACCAATATATGATTCTATGTAATCCGTCAGTTAGATTATCAAAAAATATTGGACGCATTTTTTTTGCTTAACACATCAATAAAAAATTACGAAAATAAAGCGCGTCAAAGTTCAGGAGTGGGGGCTGGTGACGTCACATTTCAGTACAAAGTGTACTCAAATGTGACGTCACACAACTTTTCAACGTACTCTATTGTCTTCATTTTTAGTTAACGCGAAAAAAGAAAAACAACATTTTTTGGAAATATATCTGACGGAAATATATATTACATTTAATCATCAACCCTATTATTGTTGAAATTGGAAAGCAGTTATTAAGAACTAGGTCTATATTCCATACACCAGTAAACCTGGTTTTGATATTTTTTTGATATATCAACTACCAAGTTAAACACCATCCTTAAATATGACCACGCATTTCTGCAACATCCTGTAAAATGATTTATTAAGTAAAAATATTTCTTAAACTAAATCACTTGATTAATAGATAATTGTGAAAGTACAAGATCATAAAAATAAGCAAAAATATTCAACCAAAAACTAAGTTTCATTTTTCTAACGTTTTTTTTTCTAATAAATCAGCGCAGACTGTTGAAGCGCGAAGTTCGCCGACGCACTGTTTATCATCGTTTTAATGTATGCGCTTCGACTTAGGAATTTCAGTGTTCCTAAGTGAAAATACTGAAAGAAATGATGACAGCTTGATGTATTAGAACTGTTACGAAATGATCGATCAAAGAATAATAAGTACATCGATCATTGTTTGAAATTAATATGCAAAGTGACCGACGAAATTAATCGCTAGGTGATTTAATTATCGATGCAGGTTTCTAGAGAGCTCTTCATAACTGGACGTGTTACTATGAATCAATGTCCAAAGTATTCACACCTTTTGAAAATGACAGGCTTATGTATATCCTTCCCTAGATGTAAGCTCCTTCTTACTTCAATCTACATAGATACCAAACCAACTACTTACACAGCATGGGTTACATGTCTGTTATAACAATAAAAATCTATATTATAACAAATTATATAAACAAATAGCTTTTGCCCGTGAATTCGTACGCGCATATCCCGTTTTTCCCATTCCCGTATAACCTATAGCCTTCCTCATGAATGTGACTATCATATAAAAAAAAACCCAAATCTGACTGGAAGTTCCAGAGATTAGCGCGTTCAAACAAACAAACTCTTCTGCTTTATTATATTAGTACAGACTATATTATAACAATAAAGTCTAAATCGAGTAACACGACTGGAATATTTACGTACAGGGAAAAATAGGCCTGGATCTGGCTGTCATCGGATATGTACGGTAAGCAGGATTCCATAATACGATAGTGAAATATTTAGATGAACAATTTGTAACATGCGTCTTAAATTATGACGATTAATGATATTTATTTTGCAAGTAGGTGAAACATAAAACTTTTACACGCCAATCTTTTTTGGTCATTTTAAGCTAGATGAGGTCGGTGTTTCCTAGCTGACTAACCTGAGAGGTCAAAGTCTATTTTAAAGTTCATACAATCTGTAGTGGTCAAATCATGTGAGAATCTATGTAGGTTAGTGTCTGAGGTAGCCTTTTGAGGAAAGTGCCACACAGATTTGAGTGGACCTGTCCAGACAGTGCAAGCATTTGTCAGTTATCGTGTAGCTTACATTGGTCTTACTGGTTACATTCGATGGAAGTGGTCCGACGCAGTGCAACGTATTGGGGCTCACAATTTGCCTTGCAATGTCAGGTAGGTATTAATGAAGCCATTCGGATACGTCTCTCTTTATTTAATCTGCCTGCCATTTTCCAACTAAATTGGGGTCAGATTGCAGTATAACCAGGCTGAGTAGCAGTATTTTACATGAAGCGACTGCCTATCTGCCCTCGACAACCCACTACCACTGCAAAATACTAGTGTCAGATTTTCTGCCTTCTGACTATCCATCACGAATGTCAAAGATCTTCAAATGGGACCAACGGTGGCAGGAAGAAACCTCGATATATAAAAGATGGCTCGATATCTAAGGATCAGGCAAGCGTCGCTTTACCTCCAAGATCAACACATTTTTTTTTTTTAGGATGGGAAATCATCAAATGACTTCTTCCGCTCTGGGTGGAGCGGAAGGGCATGTCAGACTCTTACTGACTAGAACCCATCCGTGTTCCTTCTAAAGCCCTTTGCGTTTCAGGGCCGCGGTGACTCTTTCGAACAAATTCCGCAACCCTGTCAGGAAGATCAACCCATGCGAGTGTTATTATTTAGCCGTGAGCTTATATTTCATGTGCACCTTGATTAACTATAGAAAAAAATGCTCGTTATTGTTTGTTTATACATACACAGCACGTAACAGTAGTTTCCTCAAAGAGAGTACAAGCAACAATGTATCATCGTCTGTCATAATAAATTGAATTCAGCCGCTATTAGTTACTGCTCATCATTTTCACGTTATCGACGCCTCAACGCGTGTGGATTGGAAAGTTCATTAAAATTGTAATTGTGTTAATGTAAGAGATTGTACAGTTATCTATGCAATGGTTATGATGTAATGAATATTGTACATTGTACAATACGCGGCTGAGATATATAAGGCTCATTGGCGACGTAAAACTGGTGGATGCCAAGCTTCACAGCTGGACCCATCACCGCAAGGTTGCCTGCTTGTCGGTCTTCTACAGATTGTACATTAGGGAGAGTGTCCAGGAACTCCACAACCTTATCCCACCGGCCCCCTTCTACCATCGGACATCTAGACGCACTGCAAGTTACCATCCCTACCGTGTTGCTATTCCAACAATTCGCACTAAACGTTTCCAAACGTCTTTTATAATGCGCACAACAAAGGAGTGGAACTTTCTGCCTGCGTCTGTGTTTCCGAACGCATACAACCCTAATCTCTTCAAAATTAGAGTGAAAAGGCTTCTTCTGGGTGCTTACCCAGAAGAAGCCTTTTCACTCTAATTTTCTCGCTTCATCGTCGACTTTGTCTGTGTCTAGACTAGAGTATATAATAAACAAACCCATATTATATTAAAAAAAAGTAAAAATAAAGCCTATACATGGAGCAATCAAACTGATTTAATATGATCGGAGGGGACCCGTTGGTAGACCAGAGGCCATACTGTGATCTTAAAACCATAATGATCCTGGTGTGGGCCCATGTCGGAGCCAGACTGATCTAAACAAGACACATAGCATTATTCCTTTTTCATGACCGCACTGAAAATATAATAAAAGCGATGACGGAATCATGATGACATTTATAGTATCAGGGCTGAACACAATAAAGGGCCCTAAAACTACTGACCGTCGTTAACACAGATATAATGTTACTTAAATCGGCAATACCTAACGATTGTCATAAGTCCGAAATGTTTAGTATTGACCACGCATTGTCAATGTCAATTTCATACATAGGACTTTTTGACAACTGTTATCGCTTAGAGCGGTTACGCACTGCATCCGATCCAAATCCGTGAAAATACGAATATAAAAAACTCGGACCGTATTCGGATTCGGATAAAATGCAGGAGTGAATAAAAACGAAAGTTTAATTGGAATTTTCACGTTATTTAAATATTGTTTGCAACAATGAAGAACTCAAATTTTTATATATTTTTAAATGGATGATTTAAGTGATTGAAATGATTCCAATATTAGTTTCGTTTTTATTCACCCCTGCATTTCTATCCACCCCATGTTACGGTATTAGTTGTACGTTGATATAAATCAAATCACTTTGACAATGCGTTTCATTGCAACAAAACAGTCTCGTTATAGTGATTGCAACACTATTGTTTGCATAAAACACTAGTCAGTCTAAATGCCTAACTAAATCGCTAAACAATTGATGTAATAAAAATGATATATTATTTACAAAAAGTTGCAACGCCTGCGACGCTAAGTGATAAATAAGTGCATGCAATTGTAATGTTTTTTGAGCACTTCCTTTGCAAAGAAACATTTTAGATTTCGAAAGTTGGTAGTACCATATCTGAAGTTACTTACGAGAGGCTTCCTTTACCAGGATCTCACAGGCTCTTCTCCCATTATTTGGGGTTGGCTTTTCTCGTCATTCTTCACCATACGTGTTTGTGCTGGGTCTTCGAAACGTCAAATTTTTCTGCTTACAGGTCGTTTTTCACGACGGTCATCCAGGTTAGTACCTGTCCTAACCTGGATGGTGTCGTAGCACCGGTGCACATACTCAAGGCTGCTTTAGTCTTCTGATCTTCAGGAATAGGAACTGAGAGTTAGGATCTTTATCAGACCTGACGGAATTTCACACCAGCTAGGTCTGAAAAACAGCCTTCAGCTAAAGACTAAACAAGAATGAAAGAGCCTACTAATTGAGACTACCATAAAACCTGCTAATCCGTCGTAAATAAAGAGCGTAAAGCTAAATGAAACTCGATAATAACATAGTACAGTTGGTAATTAAAATTGATAGCAATGGTAGCGTTGCACTCAAGCGCGGTAAGTAGAGCTCATTCGGTATCATCGAGCTGAATTAAGATCTTTATCTAGCACGGGCTGTAAGACCTGTCGCACATAGTAGGCTGAAAATAGAAATACTAGGTTTTATTATAGAGAGTTTGACAACATCTGGGCACTGAATAGATAAGTACCGTCAAATGGGGTGATAGGTACGGAGGGGTGAATCGAAACAAAACTTTGACAGGGATTTTTATTGTAATATCATATTATTGGTTTTCTAAGAAAGCAACTTCTCTTTATTTATTTCAATAAAATAAAAATAAGAGACCGTTAATGCTGCCAATAATATTTCAATAGCATGAAAATCCCCTTCAAAGTTTTGTTTCGATTTACCCCTGCATTCCTATTCACCCCGTTTGTAAGTACTTGACCTGGGTCATACTACGAGTGTCTACGAGTCAACCCAACTGGCTTTTTCCCAACCATGTTGGCTTCCAGTCTAGCAGGATGCTGCAGAATACCAGCATTTTACATGGAGCGTTTGCCACCTCAGTCGCAATCCGTCAGAAATACCTCTAATTCCCTAAATATTGACAGATTGCAACTGAGATGCGAATGCGAACGTTGCTTAAAACTTGGTAGAATTGACCTTCTGATCTCCTGCAACCCTGTTACGGGGTAATACAATACTTCAAGGCAAGACCATGTCAGATTTTATCAAGATTGTCTATGGTTAGTGCACCACGTGTGTGTTTCAGGATTTTTCTCATAGTTCCAAGTCTCAAATGACGATACGATTTATGTAATAATTGTTATTATTGTACAATTCAATTCGGCCTAAAATGGTAATATTTTATAATATAGATTTATACTAGGCTTTTGAGGAGCTCGTGGCTAAATAATAACAGCCACACGGGTCGATGTTCAAGGTTAAGCAATGCTTTCCAAGGTCGGTTTGTGGATGGGTGACAATCTCATGACTCCTCCGTGCCTTGGAAAGCACGTTAAACCTTTGGTCCCGGCTGTCATTTGTAGATCTTTGGCAGTCGTTACGGATTGTCAGAAGCCAGAAAAATTGTTTCCAGTCTTGCCAAGAAGTACCGTATCACCCAGTTTATGGGTTGTGGAGGTCTTGTAGGCACTGTCACTCTACGTAAAATTCCTGGTATCTGAATTCGGTTTGACTGGAGGCCGACCCCAATATAGTTGGGAAAGGCTAGGCAGATGATGACTAGGCTTTAAAGAAGATATTTTTGTTCCTGTTGTACCTGATGCATCCGCAAACGTGTTTTAGGATGCCGCCAAGAAAAGCAGCAAGGAAGCGGAAGAACCCTGACTCCTTTCCTATCATAGCAGACGCACTGGGCCTCATAGGGTGATGGGGTTCGTATGAATCTATGCAGGCTAATTTCAGACTTCCGGAACCTGATAAATGAACTTCTCAAGTCCTCCAGCGTCCCGGCCAAAAGTAGTTTAATAAAAAGTTTATTGTGAGAAAGAGCCCCTCCGCCCACATGCCAACAAGTATACCCAGTCAAGAAGAAACGGAGACCTTTGCTGGCGTTGGTATCAATTAGATGGGAGTTTACAAAACCGTTCATAGTGCTTTGTGATTTGTAAGTTTGAGAGGCCCATGTCTGTAGCAGTGGACTTAAATAAACTGTATTAATTGAGGGCTTCAATTGTTTTGTTTTAAGACGAGGAGCAGCAAGATAAATGGATGAGATCGTTGCCATCGTGGGTAGAACCTGGATGAGAATGGCACAGAAGCGTGGGATTGGCACAGGAGAAGAGAAACTTGTCCCCAGTAGTGAGCCAAATCAAGCTATGGATGATGATGACGATGGCGAAGACAACAATCATAAACCAACACAAACAAAAGTCTTTTTAATTTGCCTGCGTACTTTTATTTTACACGTCTTGCATTCACATTCAAACTGCAATTTTTAGGATAATTGTCATACAAATGCTAGCAATTTCTACACTAAAAACAGTGGAAGTCCGGTTGAATGACGTAACAGCAGAACGTCAGAGCAATTGACAGAATACGACACTCTCTACTCTATTAGAGAAAAGAGTTGAGCAATTTATGAGATTAGTACACATAAAATAAACAAAAATTGCTTGTTTAATAACCTTACAATGTAACTTAGTAGTGATGTGAATATATTACACATAATCGTGATTTTCACTGGTGTTACGAATATATTCGGTCGTGTGGGAGCGGTGGCCGACACGCTCCGGTAGCTTGCGTCCGCGCATCGTGTTGGCTAGTGATGGGAGGTGTGAGATATCGATGTCGATGATTTGATACTTATTTTAACTTCTGTAAATCGTAAAAGAATTTTTAAAAGTCAGTTAAAATCAATCACTATAATTTTAGTTAAAGTGGTACTTAATATGTCATGCAGAAAGCTAGCTAAAGTAGAAGGTCTCATTACTGTGGAAAATCTACAGCCCGCTGAAAACCATTATGTGTTTTTAACGTAGAAGCACAAAACAGCCGTAATTCATTAAATGCTTCAAAAACGTAGAGAGCCCGAAAGCAAAATATAGCTGCAATCTAATATTTAAGTTTGGGTTACTCATTCATAAAGTTAAATGGAAAGTTTATTTCTTTCAAAGAAATTATGTAAAAGAGAATACAATATTACACAATTAAAAGTATTTATTTGGTTTCATAATTTATACCTTCCATGATTAGAATTAAATTGCACAAAATAAAAACACCTAAGAAAAATAAACCGCGAAATATCGACATCACCGCATTCAACCCAACCCTACAATCTCAAAGGAAAACATTATCGTTGCGCGAAGAATCCGTCACATTTTCTAGTGCGGACGCGATCGACGCGCGCGCAGTAAACAAGCCATTCCTACAGTAGTGATGTGTCGGTAACATGTCCAGTGAGGGTTCAGTGACGTCCAGCGGATCCCAGATCCGACAGTTCGGGTTGTACAGGACTATTGATGCGAGGACCGAGGAGTTTCTGAGGTCGTCGAGGAAGCGGCAGATAAGGCAAGGATGCGCTTGCGCTGCCATATCTACGGCGATCACAGTTACCGTTGTTGTTGTGAGTGTCAATTTTGTTGTTTTTTTTTTCTGGAATTTATCAAATGCTTTAGTGTGTTCAGTTTGTTATTTTTTGTTTTGTGGGTTTATATATTATTTTACGTGTGTGTGCGTCACTTTGTAAAATTTTTATAAGGTGCGCAAAAACTGTGTATGTTTTTGGTCTAACATAATACATGTATTTAAGTCTAATTTACCATCACAAATTAATTTGCTTATTTGTAGTCTAAAGTTCCTTTATTAGTTTTTCTAATGAAGACCAAAACTGTCTATAAAATAAATATTGTATATCAGCCACAGTTAATACTTTACAGGATAAAGTGAAATTGGTACAATTTCACGTTATGGTCAGTTTTCTATTGCTACCTGTCACTATTCAGTATTAAATAGTATCTGTCTAATCTACCATGATATCCTGCAGTTAAAATTCAATTAACACCAAGTTAGGGAAACAGATTACAGATTAAGTGCGTTTTAGTGTTAAACGCAATATTTAACTTGGAAAAAAGCAACACATTTCAGAAATTTATGTCTGTAATAAATTTTACGAAAGAAACAGCCTTAACAACAGTTATACATTGATTTGCGGAAGCATTATTGACTGCAGTGAAAATAATACCAATTTATAAACAATAAGTGTTTATAAACAAACACATTGTTGAGTTATAAAAACATTCTTGAGTGTTCGATCTATTGTCATTTGGTAGATTATTTTCTTCGAGCATAGTAACATGGACGATCATTGTCAAATGGTGATAGAAATTAGATCATGTTTACTTTGAATGTCATCATTGTTTTTATGTTCTCCTCCTTATTTAATAGGAGAAATAACTGCTTTTATCTTCTTCTTCTTCTTCTTAGAAAACCAGCGTCAGACAGCATCAGTCTGTCTGAAATATCGCTAAAATGGACGTTTTTAGTACAGCCGTGACACACTCTTAGTTTTTGACAGACCTACCATTTTTTGTTTATTTATATGTACCGTGCATACGTGTATCATGTGTATGTGCTAAATAAGTTTTATTATTTATTTCTTCTATTCCCTGATATGTAATTCTCTTCGCTTTCACTTTGCTGAATTTCTTTTTAAAGTTAGGTCATCACAAGCTTCGGTCATCGTCAGTCATTGCATTAGGTTGATAGAATTCCAAATACTTTGTTGAATTTATTGTTTTTTGGTAACAGCTGGTCATCATTTTGTTAAGCTTCAACTTTGGGACTTAGATTGAATACACATCCTCTAGTACCTACTTAGTAATATTTTCCTGACATTCTTAAAAATACATTTCGTCTTGACGTCATTGCTCACTAATATTCCAAACACGTTGTCGTTTGTATACATAATTGCGTTTGTTGCTTTTTACTCTACTTTTTATTTTGTAAACACTTATTATACAGTGATTATTGATTCGCTTCCTTTTATTAGCACGCGATAGTTTTTAGTGATGCACATAGAAATTGCAATATACTGATAACGAATTTTTGTTTAATATTTTCAGTAAGCTTATCAGTATTTTAAATTATTCGTTAGCATGAATATTATACACGGTGCCATTTTAGACGTCTTACATCGGTAGCCCACTTAATTTATCCATTGACTTCTATACATTCATTAAAAAAAAACATATTAAATTTATGAACATTTCAATGATTTAAAAAAATAAAATATTATTTATTATCATGACGCATGACGTAGTTTGAATTAATTTATTGTTTGTCAGAGGTGTAAAAGCAGTTCTTATTATAATAATATGAAGATCGCTGTAACATTTTTGGGCGTACAACATCTAATAATAATCATTCAAAATCAGTTTGTCATTAATATCATTATTAATGTCAAAGTACATTGTAATGAATTACTATTATCACCCATGTCAAAATAACTTTAAATAAAATTAATAAATACTATCTATATGAAACATCCTGTAGCGCAGTCCGAGCCTTATGTTCCAAGAACGGCGCGGAATGGAACGACGACATTGTTTTTTTGATTCGTAAATATTCATAATTATAATGTATTTTTTTTTTGTACCTATTATCTTAATGATATATTTAAAAAAAAGTGCGCCTACAGGTAGTTTATTTCGGGTAGCTTAAGTTTTGACTCATTCTACGAAACATTTATTGAAATCAATATGTTCTTTAAATAGTTCCACTTTTGAATTATATTATATTGGAAAGGAAAAATCCGGAAAAAACACCAATTATATTGGAAAGAAAAGTGTTCTAGGATTTTTTGATAATGTGTAGTTTGCACTTGGTAATCAAATTGTGTTCCAATGTTTGTATCCTTTTGATGCTCTATTCCTGATATCAACTACTGGAATTTAACTTTGTAAACCTTGACGTTTATAATTTTGTTAAAATAATTTTGTTTAATTTTGTTTTGTTTGTTATAATCATGAAAGTTTTTGTCATCAAGCGTTATATTTAGTTTGTTTAGAACACTCCTGCATTGTTAACAGGTACGTACTTATTCACTCCTTAAAAGTAACACGCACATATATTATTACGTTGTCTATTATAACTATATATCGTTGTATATTATATATATCTAAACCTATAGAAACCACACTACTCAGAAACCCACTCTTCCTTGCGTGGTCAGCAGAGATATACCATCCACACTATATGGAAATAACATACAATGCAAATATATAATGTTCGAGCTGAACAATGCTATGTAGTTAACATATTGAGCGTAATGTGCATACTTTCTGCTTTCTTATCGTCGCAGGCGCACGCCGTGACGTCAGATGAGTCAGATAGTCTAGTGTTTTAGTGAAAGGTTTCTTGAGATTAAAAGAATTTAATGATCCATTACAAGGAGATTAAGGAGACTGTTTAAAAGTGCTAATAATAAGAAACTAAGAAACAAATTGGAACGTACATTTTGTTTCAACTTTCTGAGTAATTCCTTGATCATTTTACACATTACCTGTAAGCGTTCGGTTGAAAGAAATGAATTTGTGCTTATGTTTGAGTACAATGACAAAAATGTGTCTTACAAGAGTCGTGATTTTGAAAATGTCTCTTATGCTCAGTCAATATTTAAAACCAGCCATTTAAAAAGTGTTAGAGTAATTAAAATGTAAAGCTTAATATTTCGCAAACGCATCCTTCGATGGAAAAATGGCTTTAGCCGTTGGATAGGTCCCTCAATATTTAAAAATATTGAGGGACCTATCCAACGACACCCCGCACTATGAAGTAGACAATAAAAAAATAATACACGTAGGGGCGCCACCCTAAAAAAATAATGTTTTTCATGATTTTATTTAACCATTTTGTCGGCGTGATTAATATGTATATACCAAATTTCAACATTCTAGCGCTAAGCGTCTCTGAGCTAAACCGTAGACGGACAGACAGAGAGTCAGACGGACATGGCGAAACTATAAGGGGTCCTTTTTGACTACGGAACCCTAAAATAGCCTATCTTTATGCTACCGTGGATTTTTAATCTTGCCTTTTCTGTAATACTATTAGGCATGGTCGTGGTCTTTGTTTTGGTGTCTACTATTAAAGTCGAGTTCAAAGATTTATTTACAACAATCTCTTTTGTACCTATCTATTTTTTTTTATTTTTTTTTTATTTAATATGGGTTTGCTCTTGACTCTAGTCTAGGTCATAGATGACAGAGACAAAGTCGACGATGGAGCGAGCTTACCCTGAAGAAGCCTGTTCACTCTATTTTTTTTTTAAATTTTTGTTCCTTTTAAGTAAATAAATAGAAATAAATAATGTTACTGAAATACATGCTTTGAAATTGACTGAGTACCAAAAGTATGTACATACATAAATATGCTGCATGACGTGCGTGGCGGTTGCGCGAGTGCGTGACACACACACTTATTCGCCAGTAAAGCCATCCTTAAAACATTAATGTCACTCACAAAACATATAAAGCTGAAATTGTATGCTTTTGCATTTTTAACAATCAATATCCAATCTACTGAAGCAATTAATTAGCTATCAATCTCAAAAAAATACTCTTCACAGTTGACTAATCTAATATCTAATAGGTAATAAATATTGATTTAAGATAAGATATCATATGAGATAATATAACAATATGAGATAATGATATATTATGTGTGATCAAGACCATTATTTTTAAACAATTAATCTTTTAAAACACGTCTTTAATGTAAACAAGGTATTCAATATTAAGTGGGATTATTATCTTAACAGGTGACTTCTTAGCAACGAATCCCACTCCTTACTCTTCCTCGCGTTCATTAGCTGTGATCAAACAAGGTTGCGTATCATGCCAGGGTTGCGGAAGTGTTTGAAAAAATTACCGCCGCCCTGAAACGCAAAGGGCATTTGGAGGAACACGGGTAGGATTTAATCAGTAAGAGTCTCACACTCCCTTCCGCTCCGCCCAGAGCGAGAGAAGTATTTTGATGATTTCGCATCCAAAAAAAGGTTGTGTATCCTAACGTAAGGGGCCATTCGTTTATTACGTAAGACAATTTAGGGGGGAGGGGGTCGACCATGTCTTATTTTTTCTTACAAGGGGGTGGGAGGGAGTCTTGATAGTTCTTACGTAAGATCATAATTATACACAAAGTTTAGATTTGAAAAAGCGCGGGCCACTAAGTGAGTGCCGAGGTGAGCTCGGATGCGTATAGGTAAACTATTTCCACGGCAACGTACCCGCGCTACCCGTAAACGACCGCGACACTCGTTATTGCGTGGATTATTTAATATTTGATATATATGCGAACGTAAGACAAGTGAAACGACGTATAGCTGGTAGCACACTAAGTTTATTTGACAAGCGACACAACTTATATAGGAGTGGATGCAACCACCCTCATATTACTAACAAATATACAACATTCCTCCCCATAGCTTGACAACATAAACATGATATGATTTACTTAGTAAAATTGTTTATAATCGACCCTAGGTACAGTTCGCAGTTTTTTCCCGTCACTCATTTGCCTTTCTGGCTGTGGGGTCTGGCCTGACCCTGCCTCCACGAGGGGTTCATCCTGAGACCCTTCTGTTGCCTCATAGAATTTGTCGTCTTCCTCTTGTGATGTGCCAGTCGTTGTTTCCGTATCCGTTCTTCCCTTTCTCTCACTATTTCCCTCCCCTCCCGTGTCGGACTCCTTGTCGTCCATTGTGGGTGTTGGGTTTGGTGGTGAAGTTCCTCGTGGAGTAATGTCTTCGATTTCAATGGGGCAATCCTCTAACCGGTGAGAAACTATTGCTGTACCTTTATAAGCTATTAATTGATTTTTATGTTTTTTTACTTTACAAGAAGTTAAGCAGTCCTTAACTATATATACTACTTTTCCGATTTTTTTTATTACTACTCCTTTATTCCATGACCCTTTCTTATTGATGTTGTTTTTTTTATACAAAACATAGTCTCCAGTTTTAAAATATTTGCAAGCTTTGTTGTCGTTTAACTCTTTAGACTGCAAACACTGATTGTTTTCGACGTTTCGAGTGCGAGTGACAGACGCCGGTGATGGTGGGTTAGGTTTGATTAAATCTAATCGCGATCGCAGCTTGTGTCCGAACACTAACTGGGCAGGTGAACAGCCCGTTGCCGAGTGAACGGAATTTCGATAGTCAAATAGATATTTAAATAACTTGTTGTTCAATGCCTTTGTGTTGCTATTATTTAACATACAAGATTTTATCCCCTTTTTCACTATTTTCACGTAGCTTTCTGCCTGCCCGTTACTGGCGGGATGATAAGCCGGTGACGTCACATGCGATATTCCGTTTGATGTGCAAAACATTTCGAATTCTGCAGGAGTAAACTGCGTGCCATTATCACTGACTATGGTATGCGGTAAGCCAAATCTTGCCATATATTCAAACAATTTACTAATCAGCGAACCTGATGACGTACTTGACCCCATATCATACGCTTCTACCCACTTTGAGTAAGAATCTACAATGATTAAATACGAACGATTATGTATAGGGCCGAGAAAGTCAATATGAATTCGATAAAAAGCCTGCGGTGTGTGTGGCCATAGCGCTGGAGGCGCACGCGCTGGTAACTGTCTCAACTGTAAACAAACCTCACAATCCGCAATCATTTTTTCTACCGCGTTATCTATTCCCGGAAACCAAAATCTACTGCGCGCTTCAGCTTTCGTTTTTACGATACCTAAATGTGATTTATGTAGTTCTGTTAATAATTTAGTTCTGAGTGTATAGGGTATTACCACTTTATGTCCTCGCATAATACAACCGCTTTCATAAGACAGCTGGTCTTTACATAAAAAATATGGTTTTAATGATGTATCAGATAACCTCTCAGGCCACCCCTTAATAATATATGATAAGACTTTATTCAATATTGCATCCTTAACAGTTTCACTATGAATTTCGCTACGCGTAACTGGTAAACTGCCATCGATAACGAAATTAACATACGACGCGCGATCTTCTACCGGCACTAAACTACCGTCGGCTTCGTAGCCGCACCCCCCTCTTAGCGGCGTTGACTCATAGTCTGGTAGACTGGCGCGCGAAAGATAATCGGCGCTGTTATCAGCACTGCGTATGTACTCAATAGAGTAGTTATAACCACTAAGAAACATCGCATAACGCTGCAGCCTATTTGCAGAAACTTCTGGTATTCCACGATATGGCCCAAAAATTGATAAAAGTGGCTTGTGGTCTGTGCGAAGTACAAACGGAACCGCCCTCCCGTATAAGTATTGGTGGAAACGTCGCACACCAAAGATAATTGCAGTAGCCTCTTTTTGAAGTTGTGAATATCGCTTCTCTGCGGAATTGAGTGTACGAGATGCAAACGATACTGGACGTTCCACTCCATCAGTACCTATCTGCGATAAAACAGCACCTAGACCACTGGGCGATGCGTCTACCGTTAAAATAATTTTGGCATTCTGATCAAAATGTGCTAGAACCTGATTTGAAGTTAAACATTGCTTAATTGCCTTGAATGCTTGGTCATGTTTGACCTCCCATTTCCATGTATTTCCTTTTTGCAACAATGAATAAAGCGGGGTCAATATTGATGACGCGTTAGGGACAAAGTTCCTATAATAATTTACTAACCCTAGAAATGACTGCAACTTATTCACGTTTGTCGGTATAGGCGCCTCAACAATTGCTTGGACCTTTTGTTTCGATTTACTTAAGCCATTCTTATCTATGGTATAGCCTAAATATTCTATTTGGTTCTCAAAAAATACACACTTATCTTTACGAAGTGTTAGACCTGCGTCCTGCAGTCTTTGCAACACCGCGCTCAATCTCTCTAAATGTTGCTGTTTAGTATGTCCCGTTATACAAATGTCGTCCAGCATACACATGACACCGTCCAACCCTGATAATAAACACTCCATTGCCCGTTGGAAAATAGCTGGGGCACTAGCGAGACCAAAAACTAAACGCGTATATACAAACAACCCACGGTGAGTATTAATACAAGTTAAATTCTGAGATGCCTCGTCTAAGACAAATTGTGAATAAGCTTGCGTCAAATCTAATTTGCTAAACTGCTGTCCCCCGTGTAATTTTGTAAAAAGTTCTTGTGCCGTTGGTAAGGGATACTGTTCTACAACTAGCTGCTTATTTACGCTTACTGAATAATCTACGCACAACCTAATTGAGCCATCTCGCTTCAATACAGGAACAATAGGCGACGCGTAATCAGAGTACTGAACCGGTTTTAGTACACCTATACGTACCAAACGCTCGAGCTCGTCGTTTATCTTATCTTTAAGTGCAAATGCTATAGGACGAGCTTTGAAAAAAACCGGTTTCGCGTCATCTTTTAATTGTAGTTTTACCCGATACTTCGTAAAAACACCTAGCTCGTCTGAGAAAACTGATGGAAATTGTAGTTTTAATTGTTCGGCAATATTCTTTGACTGACAGTAATTTATTTGTAGCATTTGTAATTTAAACAAACAAATAAAATCTCTGCCTAAAATTGGGGGTCCGCCATCACGTATCACACGTACATTAACTACGTGTGTTTTGTCTAAATATGTAATAGGTAATTGCACTATTCCTAGACAGTTGATAATATGACCTGTATACGTAAACAGTCGATCCGACGTTGATAATAACGGAAACAATTCAAAATATCTTTTGTACACTTTTTCGGAAATCGCTGTGACTGCCGATCCGGTATCGACTTCGAACTTTTGCTTTATATTTTGTATCGAAACTATTATAGTCATAGGTTCGCCGCTGCGTGAACATATTTTTCTTGACCTACCGTCATCATCACTCTCGCTCGACCCGCCAGTTCCTACGAAATTTATTTTCTTGCACATTCTACTTAGATGGCCTTTTTTGTTACACTTTTTGCATGTATAGTTAGCAAACCGACACTGAGACGTTTTATGATTTTTGTAGCCGCACACGGAACACTTTTCTTTGTTAGCACTGGCACTGGGTTCGTTTGTGGCGATCTTGAACAGCGCTTCGCTCGACGGTGGCGCCTGCGTCGACGCCGATGATGATGCTGCTGCTCCCTTCCGTGCACTGCGCACGCTCTCCGCTAAATCCACCGCTTTTGCCAATGTCAACTCCTGAAGGTCACGCACGAAAAGCTTGTCCTTCTCCGGTCCCGGCAGCATACCCATAACGAAGCGATCACGCAGCGCCTCTTCTACATTCAGGAATCCGCAATGTGTAGTGAGGCCACGTAGCCTCGCAGCCCACTGTGAGAATGTCTCTTCTGGACCCTGAGTGGCAGCATAGAAATTATACCGCTCACCAAATCCGCATTTCCTTGGTGTGAAATGACTGTCGAGAAGTGTCAGAATGTCTTCGTATGGTGTCTGCGTGAGCTCCTTCGGTAACGCCAAATCGGCCGCCAGTTTGTACGTGCTGTCAGTGAATGCACTCAGCAATATTGCCCGTCTTTTCACTCCCTTGGGATCCTGTACGCTGTCAACATCGTTCGCAATAAACCATTGTAAAATGCGTTGTTTATAGTTTTGCCATGTATGGACATTATGGTCAAAACTCGATAAAATTCCAAAATGTGACATTTTTAACGTCTTTTTTCTTTCCGTAATCGCGGGTAAGTACTCGTCGCCACTGATATATATGCGAACATAAGACAAGTGAAACGACGTATAGCTGGTAGCACACTAAGTTTATTTGACAAGCGACACAACTTATATAGGAGTGGATGCAACCACCCTCATATTACTAACAAATATACAACAATATTGCTGGAACTTATTTTATTGATGTGTGTCAATTAATGTCTTTATTGTGTTTTGATCATGACCTCCTTTTTGAATACCGATCAAGCGTATATTCATTTTTTTTTCCTTTAGATTCTTGTATAATAAATATTAAAAAGGGGGGGAGGGGTCGGCTTATTCTTATTTATTTTTATTTAGGGGTCAAAAACTAGTATAAATCGGCTGACGTAATAAATGAATGGCCCCTAACAAAAAGAAAAACAAATGAATTATAGTAATGACACAATTTGACATTAAAGTATACCTAAATTTTTTTATGCAATATCAAATAATACAACAAAATGTTGCAGTTTTCACAATTTGATATTATGCAGATTCTAAATCACACCCACTGTCGTAAAGATGAACTAATAAGCAATTTTATGACGGATTTATTGTTTGATAAATCGTTTTTAACGACTTTTTGCAACATTTAGTGGCAATAAATTTCATAATTTGTATAATTACTCATGTAGTCTGTATAATTATCCATCAGTGTTATTAACATAGAACAAGCAAATTGATGAAAACATTGAATGTGTCCTACTTCCTCGTTATGTATTTTAACCTAAAAACAAATATGCACTATACAGGGTGTCCCAAAACTCAACGTCAAGCCGAAACGGGGTGACAGGATTGATCATAACCATCACGAGAAAAATCTGAAAAAAAATCTATCCCATGCAGTTTAAAAATTATGGGCATTTTAAGAAAAACCTAGAAATTTGATCAAACTGTACCATTTTTCGGTTATTGTGGTTATTCTTTTTTATTTTTGTTCATTTGAACTTTGGAAACGTAATCCTAAATAACATTTCTAGAATCCCAATAAAAAATAATGACACAATTGCCTCAAGTTTCCGAGAATTGAGACTATTTGTTAAACTACGAATTTAAAATTTTCAAGATTCGTCGACTTTGACAGGCCCTCCTATAAAAAAAATGTACTAGAGTGCCTTGGCATGTGGCATTAAAAGTTGGCGCATTTAATCAGAATTCTAAAATGGTACAATACTTGTTAGTTCCATACAATAGAAAAGAGTAAAAAAATTAAAACCTCAAGTAACCCGATTTTTGCTATCTCATTTTACTCAGTTAAAATGTTTTTAATTCACACAAGCTCTAGGTAGGTTCTTAATTTTAAGACAAAATGATGAGAGAGATGGATAATGGGTATGTTCGCCATGAGTGAGCGAGACAGATAGTGACGTGTGAAAAATGTACTAGAGTGCCTTGGACTCTAGTACATTTTTTTTATAGGAGGGCCTGTCAAAGTCGACGAATCTTGAAAATTTTAAATTCGTAGTTTAACAAATAGTCTCAATTCTCGGGAACTTGAGGCAATTGTCATTATTTTTTATTGGGATTCTAGAAATGTTATTTAGGATTACGTTTCTAAAGTTCAAATGAACAAAAATAAAAAATAATAACCACAATAACCGAAAAATGGTACAGTTTGATCAAATTTCTAGGTTTTTCTTAAAATGCCCATAATTTTCAAACTGCATGGGATAGATTTTTTTTCAGATTTTTCTCGTGATGGTTATGATCAATCCTGTCACCCCGTTTCGGCTTGACGTTGAGTTTTGGGACACCCTGTATAAGAATACCTATACGTATTCTTGTGACAACTATCAGGTGATTTCTGAGAGGCCAAATCTGTCATCCAGTTTCACGTGAGAAGATGATATTGGATGTATGATTATTATTGTAATTGTTGTGTAATTTATTACTATTATTAATTTTGTTTTTTTTGGTTGTTTTTATTATTTTAAATTGTTTTGATTTTAGTTGTTTCGATTTTATTTTAGTATTGACTAAAATAGTTTTAAGACCTTTGTTACTAACAAATATGGACATTATTAGTCTGCAAAAATTAATTAATAATAATTGGTAAGTTTAGTATTTACGTATTGTTATTAATCACTTATACTAAAATTTGTATTTTAAATAAATTAATAAATTAAATTCTATATATTTTTCAACTCAAATTATTCATTTAACAGTTATTTTCTCTTTTTTCAGAGCGTCATACTGGTCTATGAATATAGCATCAACTCAGAAAGTAATAATGTTAATAAAAAAAACTCGATAAAACCAAACTGGATTGGACTTATGAACGATAGTGATATAACATCAATCAGTTCTAAGTTCAATAAGAAAATAAACTTCGACAGAACAACACTCAAACTGCTGCCAATATTATTGAAGGCCCTTAACAAAAACCGATACTTGGAGAAAATCCTAGAAGAGTACTCCAGTTCTAGTCCACCCTATACAGATAATGACTCTACTGAACCTACTTTAAAAAAAAATATTTTCTCTGATTCAAAGTATTGGTTAAAATTGCCGACCACTAGGCATTACTCGACTGATCATAAAACATCTCCTTTGATGCACTGGAAAACTCCGACACAACGCTTGGAATATCTCACTAAAATTAGGAAGATAAGAGACTACGAAAGAATGTTAAATTATTTCGACAAAATGATTAATGATAAAGTTGGATTAAAAAAAGAATTTGACAATACTGAACGTCCTTTCACTACTGAAACCGTACCCATGAAAAAAATAGACAAAATGAGAAACATTCAGCAGATGTATCATTCTCATCAGAAAGATACGGATAGAAAAGAAACAAAAACTGAAGGTAACGAGAGTACACTTATTTGTAATTGCCCGAAGAAATTGGGGCTGTTATTAAGTAAATTGATATCAGCTCTACAAGATATAATTCCACAAGTTATCGGTGACAAACTTGGCTTGAGTGCATGTCTAAATAAAACAAAATCTATTGAAGCTCAAAACAAATTAATAACTCCTCGAACATTGCGACCAAAGAAATATAGCAGAAATTACCTAACCACGGTTGCTATGAGATCAAGTAGAAAGACTATGAAAAACAGTCTAAAAGAAACAAAAACAGCCAGAAAATGTTGTATTACAAGTACCACTTCAAGTATCACTACTAGCACGTCTACAAGTACCACAACTACTCCTAGTACTACAACCACAGTTACTGAAACATCAGAAACATCAACACGGACACCCCCACATAATGAATATCAAATTAAATCATCTGAAGACATTTTAATACAGAAGTCAACCGAAAAAAACAATAAGATGCCTGTCTATCAAACATCAGAAAAAGCAAGTACGGAATACACCACTCCTCTTATTACACCCACTGAGTCACCATGTACTGAAACTCCTAAAAGCCCAGAAGTAAAACATCAAACTACAGAAACGAATGTACCAATTAGATTTATTTCCAAATCGAACGCCGACAAATGGTTGCAAGCTTACGCTTTAGATTCGCATTATAAGCGTTTGAATGTACCATTATATAAAGAAGAAGAGTATGATGATTATTTTAACAATAAACACAGTAAAACGACTGAATTTGAAAACAGAGACGTTCACAGCATGGAATCATTCAAACCTAAAACCATGAATATTGGTCTAGGTCTAGGAGATTACGTAAAACCTATGAATAATAATCCAGCTACTACACAACAGGACCTAGACTTTACTTCAATGCGAAAATTGGCCGATATGATATACCTACCTCAAGAAAAAATTGCCAAAGTTTGGAAATATACTATAGAACCTGAACCTACAACGCCATTACAAAAAAAAATTAAACACTCAGGATTGCAATTTAATTCTAAAATCCCAAATTCATTTGAAAGTTCTTTTGATTTTACAACAAGAAAAATATTTTTCAATACATTAAAAAATATTCAAATAACTACTTCTGCTCCTGATGTAACGACTGATCATTCCAAATCTACGGTTAAATATCATTCACATTCATTTAATGCTGACCAACTGACCAGCGACAATTTAGGTGATGATGACTTTCAAGATGAGTTTTCACGACCAACAGAGAATACCATAGCTTCTTACAAATATAAAAATAGTAATAATACAAAATCAATGGACACTAGCATAGAAACCATAAAACACTCCAATCCATGGGCGTTGTTAAAAACTGATGAAAAAACAATTACTAAATCTATCAATTCGATGTTGCCTGCTTTGCGACCGATATATTTGGAAATTCAACGAAACAATGAATGGAAACAAGATGAACATGGTGACTTTGACTTGTATAATTTCAACAGCAATATCTTTGATTTACCAGAAATTGATTAATGGACTACTGCATCTAGAACTATAATAAGCAATAGTCATTTTACAGTTTTTCTGGTTGCTATTTACTTTTACTATTATTTTGATTATGCACCGTGCTATTTCTGAGATGGGTGGGAATGAACACTTGTCACTCGTGTAAACCTGCGTCGAAGTGGAATGTAGAAAACATACAAGCTTGTATATGACTGCAAAATTCATGTAACACATGTAGTTTAATTTAATGAGTATAATTATGAGGAGTCACAAAATTATACTTCGGTTTATTTTTAGCTTGGTCAACAGGATGTTCAATTCCGGTACGTGAGGGTGCCATTCGTACTAGCGTTTGTACTTTGTTGATGTTTCTTGCTCCAACTTTGTAACTAATAATTACTTCTTTTGTTTGTAGACATTAATATTTTTTCCTCTAAACAATTTTTTTTTTGTTTTTACTCTTGTCGATTTCGAGCCCTAATATGGCTCGCCAGACTGAATTTAAAATACCCGAGGGGCAATTATTGTATTTTACAAAGCGTTCTTGAATTTGAATGCTCTTAAAGCATGAGAGTTGCCCATTTTTTCCTCTCTGCCGGTCACAAATGATGCATTACAGTTAAAAGAGGGCCGGCAAAGTATTAACTAAATAAAAGTGAAAGAGTATAAAATTGTTTAAGTCTCTGTTAACGTATTTGGCGTTTTTAGGGTTCCATACCCAATGTGTAATTAACGTAACCCTATTACTAAGCCTCCGCTGTCCGTCCGACCGTCCATCTGTCTGTCTGTAGGCGGGCTGCATCTCAAGAACTGTAATAGGAAGACAGTTGAAATGGACCGTAATAGAACGCAGAGTGCCTATTGCCGCTATAATAACAAATAATAAAAATTAAATTAAATTAAAAATTCAAAGGGGGCTCCCATGCATGAAACGTATTTTTTTCGGTTTATGATACGGAACCCTTCGTATGAGAGAGAGTCTGACTCGCACTTGGCCGGTTTTTTATTTTATAATATTAAATGGCTTTTTGCTCGAACTAACCAGAATATACCAGGTACCAACACTGAGCCCAGTAGCCAAACTTATGTGAAAAAGTGCTGATAAAACCAAAGCAAACAGTTTCTAACGTTTCCTCGATTTCTGTTATTAATCCCATTTTTCTGTCGGGTTTACGATTACATGACAAAGTATAAATATTTCTGTCTCTATTTTCAGGTAATTCTACTGATCTACGAATACGCGATTGCTGTAGAATGGAGTTTAGTACAAAACAAGAAAGGCGTGAACCGAACCGATGGCGACCAACCATTTGCCGACAGACTCGACCGAAGCTACTTCGGACTCGACCAAGACTATTACGAACGTATGCCCCTACTCATAAATGCTTTGCAGGAAAGTAGCTACTTTGACCCAACTCTAGAAACGTCTGGACCCTTCTCCAAAAGAAGAAGATATAACATGACCATTATTAAACGTACAACATCAAGACCGACATTCAAACCAAGCGCGGTCAGAAGAACCAGTCCACGACCCTTTTTCTTTGAATACAGAAGTGCTACCCCACTGCCCTTCAGCAAAACATACGGATCTAGGAGTTGGGTAGAAAGATATCGAAACGAAGAAAGGTTAAAAAATATACGACAGATCATCAAGTATTTAGAAACAACAATCAATGCAAAATCAGGAGATATGAATGCTAAAACTCCAAGCACACAAATTGCATTCACAGGTCTTTATATAGAACCTATGATGGAAAACAAAGGTTCAGATACTGATTCCAAGTCAGATTTACAACAAGAAAGTTCAGAAAACATTCAGGCGTTTAAATCTAATCATCTAGCAGATCCACTCTTCAATTTCAAACCAGAAAATCCTGGAGATGTGAATCTGTTAGCTGATGATTTCTTGCGATTTGCACCAATTCCCACTCCCAGTCTTTTAGATAGTTCCAACAAGTATCCAATGTTCCGACAGATTCCATTCCACAAAAGGAATTGTCTAGGTAACAGATGTGAGGAAAATGATAAAGGAAGCCATAGATTACTAACAAGTTCTAGTGAAGTAATACAAACTGAAGCGACACCTGTTAGCACTACTAAATCATTCAGTGTTATGCTCAATTTATTTCCAGTCAAAAAAGAACAAACAAGCACTGCAACATCTTTAGATAATATTTATCTCACTACATCACGGCCTTTGATACAATTTAAAAGAAAATCAAATGTGGCATTCCGACGCATTTATACTCCATATAAAAGGCCCAGATATTTAAGCAATTTAATAAGTAAACAAAACAAAGTATCGAAAGTCAAAGAGAACCAAAATAAAGAAAATATACAAACAGAAACAGGTACTCAAATGATTGTACACGTTAAAGTATACAGTCCTGACGAAAAAACTGATATGAAAAACGAATCGATAAGATTACATCCTACGATACCGCCGACGCAAACAAATCCATATACTTCGAAAGCTCCCATAGAACTTTCAACATCACAAATTGAAGATCACCACGTGGGAAGTTCAGGATACATACCAGTAGAAGTTAGATCAGAAACACCATCTCTGCCTAAAGTTACAACCATGCAACCTTTCTTTGAAATGACAACGGAGTATCCATGGCCTGCTCCTACTGAAGTATTACAATTCAATGCCGAAGATGCGAAAGTACCAAATCAGTATGTAGATTTAGAAAGAAGAAAAAGTAACTATCAAAACATAGAGATTAGTAGGAGAAATTCTGGCGACCAAGTGGAAATACAAGAGGAACCTAGTACGCTTATTGTTAAGCTTAAAAACGAATTTGTCAGAACTACTTCCGAAACTCCTGAGATTAACAAAAGTACAGTTGACGAAACCACAACAGTTTGGACGTATGTACCTCAAATAAATGGCCATTACAGAAGCATTAATCAAAATTCAAAGAACGTTAACGTATGGTTGGATGCGAATCCAGAGAATAATAGGAAAAAACGCTTAGAGCAATCTGTGTCAAGTTTTCATACTTATGATCCAATGTATGTAGAAATTAAAAGGAATCATTCTCAGACGGCTGTCAGAGAAGACGATGTTAATGACAATGATGATAATGTTGATAATAATCGTAAAGATTGATGATGTATTATTGTGATTGTAAAATAAAACCTTCAATGTGGATAAGTAGATACTCGATAATTTAGGTAGTCATTGTAAATTATATAAATATTTATTTTCTGTGTCCCACCGACTTTACTTGCTACCCATTAATGTGTCTTGTGCTGATTTCAACTTTGTGGGAACGTTTGTAAATAATACAATAAATTATGGAAGTTGTGGTTGTTTTATTTGAATGATCCAAAATTATTTCAGCCTAATAATTTATTAGCAGAAGCAAAAATGACTCTAAATTATTAAGAACTTATATAACAGTGAGGACAACCTAGTGTTTGGTGAAGTTTTGTGAAAAAATAAACACACTACTAGCGCCACAGTGTAAAGTGGGGGAGAGAGGAACTAACCACACAACGGACACTTAAAATGTGATCCTCTGTTGCACGTTCACGCGCATAGCTATTTAACACCAGTTGTAGTTATTATCTCGTTGGATAGATGGCAGCACTATTAATCGACTAAGCTTATCAAACATGAATCCTGTAGGAAGGGATGGGTACACAAGGATAGGAAGCGGCGTGAATACACCTTCATGTCACTACTATCTTTAAGGGTTTATTATGCATATCCCAGCATTATGAAAAACTTGACGGGGAAAACCACTCCAGGTAGAATAATGATGTTCAGAAAAGAACATTCTTGATAAACATGATTATCGTGAAATGTTTAATGAAGGGGTTGGGGATTCGAATAATGACACAATTTTGTACAAAAACATAAATCGGAATGGATCAGTCGAAATCGGTTCTTCAAGCTTTCTTACAAGCAAAACATAAGTGAAATTTTGGCAAGTAATCGCCAAACCGTATCAACATCATTAAAGGTAAATATTGACCAGTTAAAAACGTAGAAAGTGACATGAAAACGCAATATCATTATTGATAAATTCTAAAAACCTTGCCAACTATATGTATAACTATGTAGTTACAGAAATTCAATCGAATCTAGTTCAATAATAAAATTGAAGTGTGTTCAATCGCGGAGCTTTGCTACGATGTACGAGTACCACAACGTCGCGCATTGTCTACTAAACTCTTAGAAAAACAGACAGGAGCATCCCAGAGCCTATCATTTGATACAAACTCCTCCGATCCAATTTTAGATTCACTAGGTCCTCTATAACTCACGACTTTTAAATCGTGAGCTTAATTTGATCCGTTTCGTTTAATTCCAGTTGAAAAAGTTTTTAATGGATAACTCAACAAGGCATGTTATGTTATGTACCTATGGAATATTTTAGAATCTTCCTCATTTTATATATTCCCATCAGAATTTAAAAAAGCTAGTAAGGAAAATTGCAAAGATGCCAAGTTAACAGTACCGGTGTAGGTCAGTGACCAATCAGAATTTATACGGCTGTCTGTTGTCGGATCATTGTCTACTTGGCACAGATTTCGTTAACATTTTAATTGATCAGGCAGACCATGAAATATCGAGGCGGATGTGTTCAAGGCCAGGGTTGCGGTAAGTGCCAGATTTAAAGAGGGCCATGATTGGATTTAACTTTAGATAGAGATGTTGTCTTGGTAGAGGTATTGTGTTTATGCAGTGTAGTAAGGACATTGCTGTCGAGGTTGACGCAGTGAAGGTGGCGTGACGATCTGATCACGTTTGGGGACAACTTGACTGACAGATCGTCCAAGATAGACATGTTTGGAAGGAACCGAATTGCGGAGCCTATCAAGAAATCAATGAAATCTTTTCTAGGTAAGATCCTCGGTACTGAGGAATTAATCAGGAATATCCTGGCTTCCACACTGGTTGATTTGCCGTGCTTCACCAAAACTATCGATGCCTGACAACTCGGTTGCCCATGTGATAACCAACCTGACAAACCATCTTCCCTGAGGCAGTGGGACGAGCCGTCTGCAGAGTTGTTCAAACAACATACTGGTTACGTCTGCTACTACTGCTGAACGTGCGCGTTGGCTGGCTGTGGGAAAATGGGAGTCAGGTCTTTGGCTTCATGCAGTACCGTCGGCGGACCGAGGCACTTTGTTGGAAGACACCACTTTCCGCCTCGCTGCTTAGTGAAGCAGCGAGGCGGAAAGTGGTGTCGAAACGTAGTGGCGTTTAGGAGCTCCTTGTTGTTCTCCTCATCTCGGACTCCACGGTCTTTCTTGTAGCCACAGTGCGGGCGTTTTACGTGACACACTAATTTAAACGACATTATCCGACGAGCTCGTGTCACCGTCGGCGTTCAAGCCGTATTAGAACCCAATGTCTTGGCACGAGACGATGGCAAAAGATAGGACGGCATGTCTTTGTTTCCATGGAAGATGGGTAGGCCTTTAGTATGGGACGCAACCTGCGTCGATACTCAAGCGCCATCCCATCTTTCTAGTCCATCATGTTGCGCTGCCGCTGCGGCTGCGGAAACCAAGCGGCGTAAATAGATTAGGTTTATTGGTTGCGGAATTTGTTCGAAAGAGTCACCGCGACCCTGGAACGCAAAGGGCTTTAGAAGGAACACGGATGGGTTTTAGTCAGTAAGAGTCTGACACGCCCTTCCATTCCACCCAGAGCGGAAAAAGTCATTTCATGATTTCCCATCCTTAAAAAAAAGGCTTATTGTTTACTATATTTTCGAGTCGTTTGGGGTTGAAACCCTCGCTAAGACCCTTGTACTCACAGCATTTTCAAAGAAATTTCGAAATGGCTGGTTGACACTTCCCGTGACCCAAGAGCTGGCTTTAACTTTGACCAGAGGCCATTGCCATTAAACGTGGTAATTCCGCCTGTCTCTTGGGCACATTACCAGCTGACGGCGTGAGGGCGAATTTTTTAAAGCTATATTTTAGTTTGTTATTTGCAAAATAAACGACTTACTTACTTACTTACTTACTTACTATAAGTTTAGTGTATTTGTTAATTTTAGTTTTTATTGTTGATTTATAACTTTAATAAATATAGCACATTAAAAAAAAAAGGATAAGATACTTGAAAGAAAAATATACACGTAGTTACATTGCCTGCATTACTGTAATCCGGTAATATGTGAGCTGGGACTTTTCAACTACGTATCTATCTAAGGTCAGCAATCCACGGGCAGGTGGCTAAAGGCGGCGGGGACTACTTTCCATGAGGTGTGCCGCATACCGTCGGTTTGTTAACCCAAACTGGAAGTTAGGATGTTAATTAAGTATCAATGAGATTTGATGCATTATGACGCCATCTTAACTAATATTCTAAAGAATTATTTTTCGTCAAAGGTAATTTATTGAATTTACTGATGGATAAAGCTACACTATTGACGAGTCTCCTACTCTTAAACTGGAAAAAAATATGTTTTTCTGCGGAATAAGCCACGGCATCCCATCACTTCCCGTGGGTGTCGTAAGAGCCGACTGAGGGACTCACTAGAGAATGGGTAGCAGTATTCTCTGTGCATTGCAACAGCTACACTGCGATCGCCAACCCACCTACCAAGCGTGGCGATTATGGCACCTTTGGGGAAGGCTTATGTCCAGCAGTGGACGTCTTTCGGCTGATATGATGATGACGATGAGGCCACGGGGGCAAAGCTGTGGAAAAATGGTAGAATTTAATTGGTGCGTAAGAACGATCCCACAAATCCTCATAAAGACATCTAAAATAATGTAACAGTTTTAGCGGAGGTTGAAATAAGACATGCTATGCGTTGTAAAAGTTGGTAACAGGAAACCGTTTACGTTCACAATCTTGGAAGACAATGGGCTCACCGTCATTTGTTTCTTGCTAAAGTTAACTATTACGTTACTTATGTGTAGTTTTGCATGCTCACTCTACTCATAAATTGGTGGTTAAAGTTAGAACTGCTTGTTTCCATGCAATTTTATGATGGATGGACGTCGATGTATGGATTACGGTTTTGTTAGGCTTATCCCCCTCGGTTTCAATGAATGTTTCAAAAAGAGATGTACCTAATAGTCCTTTATTGGAAAACACATACATAAGCTATAGCAAATTGTCAAAAATGAAAATTATATTGGATTGATAAGTAAGATAAGTCCCATTGAAATGTTATATAAAGTGATCAATTCATTACCACACACATTTATTCACATTTTGGCGTTCGACAATCGCTAATAGGCTTTAATAATAATAATATTTATTAGCGTAAACATGGTATACAAAGATGTTAATTCCAGATTTCAGGATTCAGAGTCGGATTCGGACTCGGCGATTCGGATTCGGATTTCAGGGTCTAAAGCCCTTGGATATGTTGTTCCAAATTAATTAGTTCTTTTTGTACCGAGGGAACAATCTTTGGTTTCGTGGAATGTGTCAAAAAGGGGATGATAAGAACCGGTAGGATCATCTTCCGGAGCTCTTATCTTTTTTACTCTAACGATGTTAAAATAAATCTACTTACATAATTATGCTGTGTTTTTTGTTGGTAATATAACGTAAAGTTTTGAGACGTCTTAATTAAATCACAACCATTGAGCCCATGTTTAACACTATGCTTTAATTATTGGTTTTAATAACTTCCTTTGTTTATGAGTCCTTGCAAACTTCCATTCTTCATCTATCGTAACATAATCATAACTTAAGAGTAATTCCAGAACTACACTTTGCTCAATCCGCGAATCAAACCTGGGACTTCAAGATAAGTAATTTAGTTCTTGTGACCTCTACACCATCGTAGCAGTAACGACAACTTAAGAGTAAAGAAAGGAGTTACATTTTAAGTACTAAACGTTTGGAACTTATAGTAGCATAGGTACATCATATGGACTACTAATATATACCATGTGGAATAAAGCAGTTTTTAGATTTACTTATACCTTTCAACTTTACTGCTTAGCTATGAGAAACAGGTTCATAAAAGATACATGGGAAGGTGCAAGTCAATTTAAAAAGACCTTGGCACCATGTTGCAACTTCAATGTTGTTAAAATGGTCGCAAGTTACCTCGTTGGTTTAGATCTCGGTCATGATTGTACAAACATTACAGTGTCTTGTTTTAGGTTAACGTGTGAAAAGTAACTTTTGTAGCATCTAATATATGTAAGTGTTGGACTGTCTGGTGGTCACTGTGTCACTGCTGAGCTTTAGATCTTGGATTAAACTCTACCTCCGGGATTATCCATGTAGAATGTTTTCTGTAGCATCCTGGAGTCTTGATTTGTGCCCGGTTGATGCCAATAGATCTGCAGTGTGATTCTGTAAACATCTCACCGTGTAAGCCGAAGTGAAGTGAATAATGAACATACAAACAAGAAGGAATGACAGTTCACTTCACGCTAATCCCATCTAAGTTTACACGGTGAGATGTTGTGCAGAATAGACCGGCTGATCCATAGATATAATGACTGTGTGTGTTTATATTCCTATGGGCTGGTCTCATTGCATGTGGCTTCTAAAAACGATGACTGGCGAAATTTTTATGCGCAACAGGGATACGTTTAACTTACCCTTTCTAAAAAATATGCGTGATGTTATCTTAACCCCAATATTTCTGGAAAAAAATATGTATATCGAAAACCGGAAATTAAACGCAAGTCAATTGATGCGATTTTCTGTTGAAAACTGATTCAACCAATCACAGATAGATAATGCGCGTTTATACAATAATTTTCGAGCAATAAAATGGGCCTTCAGACAGATATCATCATTATAAATATTTTTTTTACACTGCCCTTGAAGCAACCTACAACTTATTTTAATAATATCCCATCGTATGGTAATACATCTACTAATTCCTAATCCTTATTCTATTTATGCCATGCAACCGTCAACTAGTCATGCATTGCATTTTTATTAGTTTAAAACTATTGACCAGCTTTGACAATGCAACGTCAAAAAAAACGGCACTACTTCACGTTCCAAACGGCTACACAGCAAAGAGTGAAATGACCCAAAAAGGTAAAATAGCCTTTATTGATAGACAATAGTGCCGGGTACTAAGTTCCCTTAGTACCAAAACATTTCTCGAATGCAACGGACCCCCTTTAGAACGTGACCTAGTACGCCTTTTCTCTCTCTCTAACAGCATTGACCTCATATCTCCTGTCTCGCATCACGCATCTTAAGAAAAACCCCGTTACTTTTACCTGTGCAAAAAGGCTCTATCTGTTGCGGTGAAAAGACGGGCTGACGCGGTCTTGCTGCCTCTTTCTCGCATGGAACTGTAGTAAGTAAGTCAGAAAGGGTAAGGTACAATGCTAATCCGGTACCGTAGACCGGTGGTGCAAGTTTTTGACAGTACGTATCAAAGTTAGCGGAGAAGTTGAGTCGGTGTATAGTGTATTTAGTTTCGTTAGTGTTATTTATTATTTATAAATAAAAATATGTAAGATTGTGTGATTTGTGAAGTGTCTTGTGTTTGTTGGAATTACTTTGATTAAGGTACGTGATGAAATGTGTTAAATGTTGCAATAAGGCGTATTTACACTGGACTTTCTTTGCATAACACGTAAGTTAGTCATCAAGGTCATAAAATATCTCGTGTAGTCTGACCTTTAGAAAACGGATACCGACATTTGTACCTAAATAAAACAAACTCAATAAAAATCAAAGACGAGAATTGTTTGATTGACATTTAGAAAAATGATGATATCATGTAATTTTACTAACATAACAATATATTTTTATCGGCTCAGCAGTTTCCAAGTTTATACTAAAATATGTACACACAAACAAATTAATATTTTAATGCATTCGCTTCGCATCCGGGTATATTGTTCTTGTGAATGAAACCTTCTAAATGTTTACGTATGCAAGTTTTCGAGTATTTTAATGCCAAGAATATTAAGTTGAAAAATTTGGGATAGGTATTGGGTTGCTAGTAAAAATCATCCATCATACTTAGGAAAATTATTACGAGATTCAATTCAGAAAGCAATTTCATAACAAGATTATTCATACTGTCTTGAAGACTTATCTCTTAATAGGGAAGATAAAAAATACCAAATAATGGCGGCTGTATTTAAGGTGACCAAGGCAGTTTTTCGATCAAAGCAATAGAATTCTGACTAAACGAATTTGGGAACAAGTTTCAAACGGTACTATTTGTATGTCAGTAGCGCGGAGACATTCAGATAACTGATATTACTGACTCTTGTGGTATGTCAATATATCACGCGAACCTTTATGCTAGCTGGGTTTATAATGAGTTATATAGCGTGAGCGATATGACCCTTAAACTGTTGTAAAACAATAGGATCGCTGGTGTCATCATTTTTATCATCACATCAGTAATAGGCCTATCCCAAGCGTCACCACATGGATAGGTCCTGTTCTTCTCCCATCCAGCGGATTCCCGCGGCCATCACCAGGTGATCGGTCCACCCAACCCAATGACCCATTGTGTACCTTGCCTAATAGTACACCCATACTTCGCTAAAGAAAGACAGAAAGAAAGAAAGAAATAAAGAAAGATAATCGCATTTATTGGCACAATAAAAAAGCACCTTATAAATAGAGAATATCAAAAATTAAATACTTATAACAATATTGTGCCAAAAGGGCCTCAGTTCAGCATAATGTCAGGTGGCAACAGTAGGTATTACCACCTAACGCTTTTCAGCTGCAGCCCACGGGTACCATACGCTAGTTATGTTTATATCTCATGTAAAAGGGCCATTCATCATTTGCCATTAACAGAAAATCTGGACACGGGTAACTACTAGGAAATTCTTGATATATTAAATAACCCATTAACACTGTGCCCGACCTGAGAAACGAACTCAAAACCTCATGCTCACTGCTCAGCAGTTGCGTTTACAAATACATCACGAGGCAGTAAGTCGATTAATAGTCAATTTTATTATAAATAGCCAATCAATCTCCCTAGCCGGTTCCAACTAAGTTGTAGTCGGCTTCCAATCAAACTGGATACAGTTGAATATCAGTATTTCACACGTAGCGGCTGTCTTTCTGACCTCTTCGACTAAGAAACGCGGCTTTTGACAACCCGTGAACTTTGCCAAAGTTTCTAATTTTCCCTCCAAAAAGTATTATTCCCAGTTTCAAAATGTATTTATTTTCGTAACGCATCCGTGTTTGGGTGAATTGGTCTAGTAGATTTGGAGAAAATTGGCTTTGACAGACAGACCGACAGATAGACGGACAGACAGACCGACAACCGAGTGATCCTACAGGGTTTCTGTTTATCTATACAGAGATTCGGAACCATAAAAGGACAACAGTTACCCACCCATTCACCAGTTTTGCGACATACCCAGTTTAAAGTATAATAAAGATCAAGTCATCCTTTCTAGATTGAATAGACCTTGAATGGAATATGCAAAGAACAATGACATTTTGCGTTTCTATTTTGAATGCTCTGCTCTGTGCAATATTTTGGACATTGCAGTTGCAACATTTTAATGAGCTGTTATATGTACATATATATGAATTTAGCAGCTGCTCAATAACAAATTACTGACAAGACAGAAGTTATTTGACGTTGAGTACTTTGTCCAACTCTAAGTTTGCCTGAAAACCTGTCAATCAATCAAAATCCTTTATTTCAAAATAGTTACCGCCCGCGGCTCCGTCCGCGTGATTGTCGAAAATTATCCCAAGGGAACATACTCCCGGGATAAAAACTATCCTATGTCCTTTCCCGGGACTCAAACAATCTCTATACCATTTTCTCTCTACAATTTCATCTAAACCGGTCCAGCCGTTTGCGCGTGAAGAAATAACAAACATACACACACACTCTCAAACTTTCGCCTTATAATATTAGTGTGATGTGATAGACTATTTACAGACACTTTAAAAATTGTTAAAGCAAGTCAAACATTGTCATTGAAGTAGGTTTTGACAACACAATGTGTTTATTGATTCTTAGTTATCGTCCAATAACATTTAGCATAGATTTATAAAAGGACATGGTATTACTATGAGTTTGTATACATGCCTTCTAAAGGTGAGTACAGACTAAGTAACATGTTGTACAACTTATGCCTATAACACGTTCACATTATTTAACATTGCCTTATAACAGTGCTTTTGTTTTTAAACGTTGCGCCACACTAGGAATTTCTCCTGTGTCGTGGCTGCGTTTACGAACTCACATACACAACTATCTGTAGGCCACACAAATATTTGTTCCGGAATCGAACCCGCGACACGCAGCGTAGCAGTCAATCGCTAAACAAAATGGTACCGTGGACATGGTCCACACTAATAAAACACGTTCAATAACGTTTTTTTATAACATGTTTTGTATTATAGTCTGGATTCAACTTAAGTATATTTTGAAATTGTTGTCGGTCACCGAAACAAAAAACAATGAGTACTTAACACGAGTATAAGCCACTATAGTGGTTCATGTAATATTATATTATATAGGTATAATATAAAGTTCGTATAGATCGAATAGATTACTACGCCTACATTAAAGTGTTCTAGTCCCTTATAAGGAAATGAAAGCGTGAAGGTATAGATAAATACAGTATCAATGGGCAAACCGGTCATTGGTATTGTTTGTGAATGTGCAATACATAAATAAAGAAAGAAAGAAAAAGTATTTAATTGCCATAAAACGACATACCCACAGACTTTTATTTTTCTTAAACTAAACCCAAAACGACTTGTTACACTGGATGCGTTCTGCGTCCTGCGGTCCGGTCACATCAAACATACGCAGAAAGCACCCAGTGTGACAAGTCCTTAAACGATAGTGTTAGTAGTTCTTAAATTATATTAGTAAAGACACGTTAAAACAAAAAGAAAAAAAAAACAAAGTATGAGTGGGTATAAATAAAGTAGATGCATGTCGTGGTTGTGGCAAAAGGGCTTCCACTCAGCATAATGCTGTGCCGTGGGGGACCCACAGCACGCCGCTGATTTTCAGTGGTCGCCTAGGACATGACGTATGTTACTATGGTCTTATGGTTATAATTGTTTGGTAAATGGCAATTTCCAACACTCTTTCACTTTCAACTGACAAAGTGTTTTGGAAATGACAAGCAGATATAAGTAATTCTTGGGTGATAGATCCTTCATAGAGGACTTGAACAATACAATCTAGTAGTTATCTAAATCTACCTAATTCGTTTAGATCATTTATTACAAAATAAAATAATAATAAATGAAAATAGTTTATTTCTCACCAGCATAGCAACAAGGATTACAACTAATTACAAGTAGGATTACTTAATACTAGCGGCCCCGGCAGAAGTTGTCCTGTCCGAACGTTTGCTTTGTAAAAAATTACAGAAATCGATTGCATTGCAATGTGAATCTAAACCATTCTCGAATCCCCTTGAACACACACAAAAAAATTCATCAACATCGGTCCAGCCGTTTAGGAGGAGTTCAGTGACATACACACGTACACAAGAAATATATATATTAAGACTAGGTAGGTATACTAATAGGTAGGTAGGTACAGTAATTTTCATTATGATGGATTCTAGCTCCGATTTCCGGAAATCGATGTATAAGCTGGATATTTGAGCAGCCATAAATATAACGAACACTGGTTCGGTCAGGCTCGTTCATTTTCGGAGAGGAATCATAACATTTCTTAGAACGAGAATTACTCAGTCGCTTCTGGTCAAACTCTAGCCTCTCCGTCTTTTAGCGTGTAAAATAACAGTAAATAGATATTACTACACGTCATCCTATTCCCGGAATAACAGAGATAAGACATTTTTAATGAAGACATACAAACTCCGATAGGATCTTAGTATGTGGGAACATATAGTGATTATGTATTAGCTTTTCCGTGTAAACGATAGTTAGCGAAGGAAATGAGTTACTTAACGATGAACTAACAAGTTGTAGTTGCTCATGCTTTGGTAAGACATGTTGGGAGGTTGCTTCAACATGTTCCCATGCACTTACCAAGTTGTGGTTGACCTGCCGTGAACATTTTATGCAATAATGATGTACATGGTAGTGTCAACAAGGTTTGGCAATGGTCAAATTAGGTTCAAAGTTAAACATATGCTAAAACCTCTAAGAACTTTGACACAGTGCTGGTTGTTGGAATCCATTTCTGTGAACCTATGACACCGTGATTGTATTTCCGAAAGGTGCAGGTACATGTATAGCTACTACAGATAGTAGTTATACATTTCGTCAGTGATATTTTAAAGATCGAACTTATTGCCCAAAATCCAGAAAACGGAGAGCTAAGTTACCCTTCATTATCTTTCACTTTATGAGTAAAACCAACAACACTGCACCACCTGTGAATCGAACCCAAGACTATCACAGCAGCCGCAGAAAGCAACGACACAGCCACGCACTCTACGCATCCGGTAAAAGAAACCCAACAAAAACATCTCAACCTATTCCAGGGTTCGAAAGCTTCTTATAAATCGCTCGATATATTCTAGGTTGAGGCGGTAACGCAACGCCATTGTATTCCGACCTCGTGTCACTGAACCAGGCACAATGCTCGTGAGAAATCGCCATTATTGTTGGTTTGGGGGCATGAAACCAGCGAGAAGTGCTGGCTGAGCTGAACGGTGGCAATGGTGAGCCATCAATCGACAAACTAAACAAATAATCATATGAAGATCTTTATCTTCATATTATTATTTGTGATTATTTGTGATGAGACGATTCAGCTTCCATAGAAAACGTTTTGTATCTTAAATCATCTGCCTAGCCTTTTCCCAACTACATTGGGTTCGGCTCCCCGTCCAACCGGATTCAGCTGAATACCAGTATTTTAACGTGGATCGGCTGCCTACCAGACCTCCACAATCCATTAACATTAACATGATAGTTCTTGGCAAGACGATTCAGATTTACTGGCTTCTGAAAATCCGTAACGACTGCCAAAGATCTACAAATGACAGCCGGGACCAACGGCTACTATTAACGTGCTTTTTGAGGCACAGAGGAAACTTGGTATGTTAAAATTATCATCCATCCACAGAGCAACCTTGGCAAGCGTTGCTTAACCTTGAAGATCGACCCGTGCGGCTGTTATTCCTTAGCCACGAGCTCCTCATGTTTCAAGCCTATTTAGGAAGCTCCTTTTGTATTAACGAGAGTTCGATTACCTTTTTTTTAAGGATGGGAAATCATCAAGACTTCTTCGAAGGGCGTGTCAGACTCTTACTGACTGGAAACCATCCGTGTTCCTTCTAAAGTCCTTTGCGTTCCAGGGCTGCGGTGAATCTTTCGAACTCAGTAGATACTCTTCGAAAACAGTGTAATTTGACCCCCAATAGATCGGGGTGTCAAAATCGTTGTAAATTAGCTTTAGAAATTTAACCTACTCAATTACCAATCACCCTCTGTATACGTTTGGTCGACGCCCCATTTGCGACCGCTCCTCGCTGGTTTCGTGGCCTGAGGCTTATAGCTCCTTCAAGCCACTGTTTTTTGTGGCAGAGGAACTTTGCTACTAATTTCTTTGTCTAAATGTTTTGTTGTGTGCCGTTGATTCTGGTTTATAATTTTTTTTTTTACAATTATTCCTTTTGCGATTTTCTTTACTTGTCTTCGATTGTATTAAAAAAAGAAAGTACCGAGAAAATAAATTACGTTACGTTTTTTTGTTGTTTATTACCGAATCACTTTACAAGCCAAAACAAAGGGGTTCGAAAATTTTCTATGAGAGCTGGCATAGCCACTATTTTGATTTTTAGGGTTCGAACCTCTGTATGGAAAAACGAAATCCTTATAGGTTCGCTTGGTTATGTTATGTCTGTCCGTCTATCACAGCTGATTTTCTCCGAATTTACTGGATCGATTCAGTTGAAATTTGGTACATATTATATGTACTTCTGTGACCCAAACACGACCATGTCTCAAAAAAATTATTAAAATTTTGTCACTTTTTGGAGCTGAAATGCGAAAATTAAAAAAAGTTTTTGCAACTGTACCGTGTGACATATCAAATCAAAGGGCTCATTGTAAGGGTCTAAAAATATTTCTTTCATAATTAAAAATATACAGGCGCTAGACGGAAGGTGGGCCATGGTCTGCGGAGAGAGTACTTATGTTCCTCCAAAATAAAACAGAGAGTTACCAATCTCACACAGAAAAAGTTTAAAAAAAATCATCTCAGTCCCAAGAATCAGTATCACACAAACTCATAAGCCATATACATCACGCACACAGATAATAATTATGTATTCCGATATTATTAATTAAATACATTGAAGCAAATGACACGATTACAAGCGTGGCGTCACAGAAGTGCAAGCGTAGGACTATGAAACAATGACATTCTTAGTCATTTGTTTACATATTCAGCCGTTCCTATTTATTAAAAAATAACCCTAATTAGCAGATTCTTAATTGAAATTCTCTGTAGGAATGAAGAACCCATAAGTGTTTTGTTTAAGAATGCTAAGGTCGCTAGGCACGCGGGCCTGCGGACGGCGAGCGTTGGGTGGCTCGCTGTCCAATCACCACCAGGCCCGGGTCGATGGCGGGTTGTGTTTCACGCGCGCCTCAAAGAGATGTCAGCATAGAGGACGGGGCCCGCTAGGGCCAGAGCCTGCCAGGGTTGCGGAATTTGTTCGAAAGAGTCACCGCGGCCCTGGAACGCAAAGGGCTTTAGAAGGAACACGGATAGGTTTTAGTCAGTAAGAGTCTGACACGCCCTTCCGCTCGACCCAAAGCGGAAGAAGTCATTTGATGATTTCCCATTCCTAAAAAAAAAAAGGTCGCTAGGCAACGTTTGATTACTATAGAATGCTTAGCCTATAATTATGCATTCTCTGTCAATCATCGTTTGGGTTTAGATAACTCAAATTCGAATTAAGAATTATTAATCTAATCAGTATTAAATAAATCATTATTTTGTCAATCATTTTGACAACGGTTGTCAAAAGTCACAGTAACAGTATATGTAGTTATTTTTCACTTTGATGGTGTTTGATTTGTGTTGCCTTTATCTATTTCGCCTTTCGTTTCACGTAGTAAAGAATATTCATTCGAAAATATATATCCTTATTTATTAAATTTTTCTTTTACTGATTGACTAAGTGTCTGACAGACAATGCACAGCCGAAACTACGGGTCGTAAAAAGCTGAAATATGGCATGTAGCTTCCTTGGGGAGTGTAGGGGAAAACTAAGAGAGGATTTCCTGAAATTCTTACGGGAACGGGAAAAAACGGGATATATATGTGCTTACGAAGTCACGGACAAAAACTAGTTTTCTATAAAAAAAAAAAAAAAATATATATAAATTTAAGGCCGAATCACTTCTTTGAAACAACTAATTATGCAAAAATACCAGCAACTTCTTGAACTATCTACTTTTTTTTATTTTTTTAAGGTTGGGAAATCATCAAATGACTTCTTCCGCTCTGGATGGAGCGTAAGGGCATGTCTGACTCTTACTGACTAAAACCCATCCGTGTTCCTTCTAAAGCCATTGCGTTCCAGGGCCGCGGTGACTCTTTCGAACAAATTCCGCAACCCTGGCAGGCTGAACTATCTACTCACCCCATCATAAAAAGTGTAGCGTAAACATACTCCAGTGAACCACTTACCCAACGGCAACTGTTTTGCGGTCAGACATTCTTGTATAAACACTTACGTCAGCGCATTGTTTTGCAACAATGATCTTTGGGCGACGATGACTGGCCATTGCTGACATTTGTCAGGGTACACAGTGGCTCTTAGTGGACATTGTTTTACGTCATGATGACTCTGAAGTGGGAAGAGCTCGTGGCTAAATAATAATAGCCACACGGGTCGATCGTGGCATAGAATCGCTTGCCAAGGTTGGTCTGTGGTAGGATGACCATCTTAATATATCGAGTTTCCTCCGTGCCAAAGAAAGCACGTTAAGCCGTTGGTCTCGGCTGTCATTTGTAGATTTTTGGCAGTCGTTACGGATTGTCAGAAGCCAGTAAATCTGACTCCAGTCTTGCCAAGAACTACCGTGTTAATGGGTTGAGGAGGTCTGGTAGGCAGCCGCTCCACGTAAAATACTGGTATTCAGCTGAATCCGGTTTGACGTGAAGCCGACCCCAATATAGTTGGGAAAAGGCTAGGCAGATGATGATGAGTCTGCAGTGAATCAGATAAGTAGAAGCATATTAAAGCATAGAAGTAACAAAATATTCTTTCATTGTGTGTGTATCACTCCTTACTATCAAGAAATACAGTCTGATGGCTGTAACCTGGGAATATTTAAGTCAAGGTTTTATTCTACACTAGCGTCCTCCATCTGATCCACTAAAAAGTGTCACTTGATTGCCCGGTTGCCTCGTTGCTTGCCAAGCGAAACATGATAATCGATGATTGATCATGTTTTGAAGTTTAATAAAGAGCAAGTAAACAACAGAATTCCATGGAGTAGTCAAACTATTAAAAATACTCAAAAAACTGTACTAAAAACACATTTCATGCTTGCATTTCCCGTCTGTCCAGTGAAGAAATTGGTGCTAAGTGTTGACCAGTCGAATTCGGATCGGATGTTGCACAACCGGTTATACAAATAAATGCTGCTTCCTACAGCGGGGCCGAACAATACTCCGAACATTTTTTATTTGGAGCACACAAGATACAAAACAATATAGAAGCGCCATACCTAACCATCAGGTCCTTGGTGGGTTCGATTACTGGTTTGGGCAGATTGTTATTAGGGTTTTCTATCTGCAATTTTACAGATAGGATAATATTATAAGCTCAAACATGTGTATAAATACAAAAATAAAATACTGCCCGCGCGTTGAATTTGTAGCCCGGATGATGACATATGGACATTTCTGTTGGAATATTAACAAAACTAAACCTAAACCAACGCGCTAATATTTCTCTCTCTTTCTAACTTGTAAACTTTACGTGTGAGAACGAGCCAGCCCTCTGCATAAACTTGAGATTCCTGATATTTTTCTTTAGTTTGTATACTCTCTTAGCGTCTTAGTGGACGCGTCACACGACCTTCCAAAGCTAAGTAAAGGATAATTAACCCTAACAATTTCAATCGTCTGAAATAAACTTTTATTTTTTTTTTTTTTTATAAGGTTCGCCTCCTATAACAGGGACATTTAACCACTGACAAAACAAAGGAGTACTATAGATAGTACATAGGTACACCTCTAACTCTCTGGGGAATACAACCGATATGTATGCTGTCGGAAACTTCAAACCAAGATAATATACATTGAGAGACAACTACATTAGCAGTACATTTCAAGTATTACAAGCAAGTTACAATGTCACAAGCTTGCGGCTGGCCGATTGAGAAATTAAACTAAAGCGACAGGTTGATTGTTCAATATCTGGTTAAGTGGTTATATTTGCATATGTAAACGTTGCTATTACATTGGGATTTGCTGTGGTCAAAAATAACCAAGTGTGTATAAAAATATGAAAGTGTTCTTAGCGACATAATAGCAGCCGCATGGGAAATAATAACGGCGTGTTGTGTTCTACGTGCGCCTCAAAGAGATGTCAGCAAAGAAGTCGCGGCCCGCTAGGGCCAGTGCCCGTCAGGGTTGCGGAATTTGTTCGAAACTGTCACCGCGGCTCTGGAACGTAAAGGGCATTTGAAGGAATACGGATGGATTTTAGTCAGTAAGAGTCTGTCACTCCCATCCGCTTCGCCCAGAGCGGAAGGAGTCTTAACATATTTTTTCCCGCTATTTTGATTTAAAACCCAACTTCTGAACCGATTTTGATGAAATTTCTATGGGACCAATCGGAAAATATATCCTTTCACTCAAAAATGATTTTTTCAAATAGGATCAAAAATGACTTAGGAGCTCGTGGCTAAAGAATTAGAACCGCACTAGCCGATCTTCAAGTTTAAGCAACGCTTGCCAAGGTTGGTCTGTAGATGGGTGATCAACTTAACATACCGAGTTTCCTCCATGCCTCGGAAAGCACGTTAAGCCGTTGGTCCCGGCTCTCATTTGTAGATTTTTGGCAGTCGTTACGAATTGTCAGAAGCCAGTAAATCTGACTCCAGTCTTAGCAAGAAGGATCGTGTTACCCAGTTAATGGGTTGTGGAGGTATGGTAGGCAGCCGTTCCACGTAAAATACTGGTATTCAGCTGAATCCGGTTTGACTGGAAGCCGACCCCAGTATAGATAGGAAAAGGCTAGGCAACACAAAAAAATACAACAGTATTGAGAACCTCCTCCTTTGTTTGAAGTCGGTTAAAACAAGCTAAATCTATACATTCACTTGCCAACCATAAAACTGTTAGCCGATATACCCTAATACCGGTTATTTATAGTAATACCGGTATTGTGCAATGCACTAGCTCAGTAATACTGAATAACCAAGTGTTATGAATGTTAAGTATTTTTAATTACGTACAACTATTATGAATCGTTATGACTATGAGTCTTCATGCATGAGGAGAGAAGACCTCGAAATATGTAACTGGTTTATATTTTTGTGAATATTGTTGGTTCTGGGGCATGCTCTTGGCTTACTAAGTATTAGGTCCCGTTATTAAATGAATTACTGAAATATTAAGTGGTGAAGGACTGATCCTTCTTGATTATAAAACCGGAAAAGATACATAGCTATAAATAATATTATGTGTTTGTTGCGTGTTGCGGGTACTCGTACAATGGTGGTGTTGACGGTCTTATCACTGATAGTGATATCTACCACACAACCAAACCTGACAACCTTCTGTTGAACTCATTTTTTTTTTAAACAAGCTTTTATTTAGCGGCCATTTTGAATTTAGTGTATCTTTTTCGTTTTCTACAATTTAAATGTGGCATAAGAAGTGATTTCAAATTTCAATCACCAACTTTTTGGCGAGAACCAGAAAATCTGAAACTCAAAAACCAGAGCTGATAAAAAAAACTACTTATAAAATTGAACTAAGCATACCATGTGTAGTCAGCCTTTTCATTTTATAAGTACCTACCCATATTAAGGGGGTTGAGAAACAATATGTATTCCGCCATCTTGGAGCGGCGGCCATATTGAAATTAGTACAATATTGAGTACTGCATATTTTATTGTCACCAGAACTAAAGGTGTATGCAAAATTTCAGCTCAATCCAACAAATGGTGAAAAATGGTTTGCAAATTATGACGGAGAACTTACAAACATACATACATACGAACAGTGCAAGTTAAATAAAAGTTTGTAAAAATGATGATTAAAATTGGACAGTTCATTCAAACATACCTGTTCTAGGTATGTCCAATTTAACCTAAGCGCAATTGACTGGGAGCTTTCTGCAGATCTCATAATTTAATTACTTTATACAAATTCTGTAATATTAACATTCTCAGTTTCAGAATGGCAGAAATAATATTCCAGCGCCGAAAGATTCCAACAGTGATATCGGACCCAAACCCGCTGATAATCCTTCTGATACTTTCCCTGCTACAATCATGCTGGAGCCAGGTCATCAACAGGGCGCCTCACTTCGTGCCGCAGATCGGGGACATGTCACAGTTCAGCCTGTCTGAAGATACGCCTGTGGGGACACCGGTATACCATTTAAAAGGTAAAAAAATCTATTGTTCAATTTACCGAGGATTTTCTAAGCGCGAGATGACTATTCATTAAGTTAATTGCGGATAAAAACGCGCCCTATTTATATATACATATATCAAGTTTCGGATGACCCATGATTTTTTAAGTCAGTGGTAAAAAAAAAGAAGTATCGAACAAATTCTTTGTAAATCAGTAGTGAACTTCCAATTTTTTTTTTGTAAACATCTTTAACTAATTTTTACTTACCGTCGAATATAAGACGCAATTTCCGTAAAAAAAAGTTTAATGTTCTTTGTATTTTTTCAATCACAACAATTGAATTTCAGGTGTGGATCCAGAAAATGGTCCGCTGCGTTACTCGATATCCGGGCAGTACTTCTCAGTAGACTCGCTGACAGGCGTCGTCACACTTGCCAAGACTCTGGACAGGGAAGAGCAGAACGCCTTGGAAGTTATCATCAGTATTACAGGTAAGGTGCTACGATACTAGAATGTCTCCAAATTTCTTTCGGGCTCTCCGCCTTATTGTATTAAACTAAAACAAAACCTAAAATTTTACCGATTTTTGGCCGCAGCTTCGCTGGCGTTAAATGTAAATCTGAATGAGTTCAAGGCACCGAAAGTTAATTTCCCCGTTGAATATCTTTCTAAGCAACAGTTCCCTCATTATCGATACCTTGCTAATACTGCTAATAATTTCCGTTCTTTCGGCCACGTAACGGTACCTTTTTCTTTTAGGTTAGGTACTAAAAACCTCAGACAGGTTTCGTAACAGGTGATTTGTTTTCAGGGTTTCGTACTGCTGGTTCCGTAATCACTGATTACGGAACCAGCAATACGAAACCCTGAAAACATTTTTTTAATAATTTTATTGTTGTCTTCGAAAATGTATGTACACGGTTGACAATCAATCTTCTTACAGATGAAGGCATAGCGAACACAGAGCCAAATACAGTGTCGTTGAGGCGAGTCATCCCAGTAAAGGACGTTAATGATAACCCACCTGTATTCCATAACAGGCCTTACATTGTAAACATCAGTGAAGCCACTGCTGTCGGTACTGAGATTGAGGTAAGCATAGAATTTAATGGTGGAATAATGAGATGGGAAAATATCGCATTCAATACTAAAGTAAAAACCAAATAATACTTAATGTCCGATGGTTATTGTGTTTTAAAACATATAACAAATTGCGTGTGAAATATATAGAAAAACTTAATAGTGTATCCAATTATCGACCAAACAAAAAGCAGTTTCCACTCTGCCAGAGTGACATCATTGGAAACTATTTTGATGATAAACATCGCATAAAAATTGTGCAATTTGGTGGTAATAAAGTTTAGTAAAATGCGAGTTTGTATTTCTGCCTGCTGTTTCCCAGGTATGTTCAGGTCGGCTTCCAGCATAACCGGATGAAGCTGAGTACTGGTATTTTATGTGGAGCAACTGCCTATCCTTCACAACCTAGAAACAGGGTAACACGGCACCCCTTGATAAAACTAGTGTCAGATGTTGACGTTGCTTAATCTTGTAGATCAACCTGTGAGGCTGTTAAATATAGCCTCAAGCTCCGCAATAAGCTAGATATAGTCAAAATGATTAATTGTTTTCAGGTAAACCCAAAGATAACAGTGACAGATCGTGATGAAGGCGACAATGCAAGGATACGAGTGATATGTTCTACCAAAGAGAAAGGAAGTGATTCTGAAGCATGCGCCACGTTCAGAGTTGAAACTGATATGGTAAGCAAAGAGAGAGCTCAATAAATTTTACTTCTCTACGAGTATTTCTATTGAATACATGTAAACTTAGATTATATATTAACAATTCCTGCGACTGATTGACTATCACATCAATGCAGCGTAAAATAAATTAGCAAAAGACTTACTTGAATAACCAAGCATTTTTTTAATGAATATTACAGATAACACCGAACGAATATCAAGTGCGATTATTTTTGAACCAGCCTCTAGACTTTGAGAGTAGATCAGCTTACGTCATCAGTTTAGAAGCTACAGATTCATCTGATCGGCCACTGAGAGCTCTGGCTAGTGTCGCAGCAGCAGTATGGGATGTACAGGATCAACCACCAGTGTTTCTTAATGCACCGTTCTCAGCTACAGTACCAGAAAATACAGCACCGGTATGTATTGTTCCAAAAAAGCTGATAATAATTATTTAGGTACCTACTGAATCTACCTAATGTGATGTAATAAGGTTTACCATATGAAATAAGAAATATAATAGTTATTTTAACACATTTGCTCAAAAAACGCATTTACGAAGCCTGTATACAGTGTTCGTAAGTTAAAAATTACGCATCATACCATGGAAAGTGCGGCAAAATAGGTACTCCCATCTAAATACCAATTTTGTCGCACTTATCGTTGTATAGCACCGTGCGTATCCTTTACGGTTTTTTTTTTAAATTTCCTAAATAAATGTATAAGATTTCCACATCCAATGAGTTTCACATTAGTAGAATAAATAAGCTGAATGATCGAACCTCCTTGGAAGCGCTTTTGCTCAATACGTTTATCTAACTTTAATACTTAAGAGAAAATGAGAAGAACGATGTAGTTCTAATATTTACCACGCGCACGTGGCGCCATTTCCGAATTCGCGCTATTTTCATATGACACGTCAAAGATTGTTGCGACTTATCCGACGACCTATAATTCTGTTTTCTCGCAAATGTGTTGAAAAACTCGTGACTTTCGTAAAAATCAACTTACCGTAGTATAATAGTTATTATATATTTTATAACTTTTACTCGAACAAATTATATTATTTTTTAAACAGGTAAAAAAAAGTGTGTTTGCGCTCCGACGTAGGACTCGAGTTTACTCCTTATGAACTATTATTGTGTAAATTATGTAACAAATTAAAGCATCTTAAATAAACTGAGTATACTTTGTATATGCACATACATAATCTCGAAGTGAAAGGTGCGCAAAATACTCTACGCAAAGGAACGTAACGCCTCACTTTTAGTTAACGCTCGATTTTACTCCTCATAAAATTTTCATACCGCAGGCTAAATATGAAAATCGTTTCTTAAGGAGTAAACTCCAATAACACTTACACGCAATTTTTTGTTTGTAATTTTAAACTAGATGACGGAATAACAGTAATATATTGTTTGTCGAACACAAGGTTCCTATTTTTACTAATTCATCTGTATGTTCATTTTATTTTACACACATTAAATTCATTATTATTAATTAAACATTAAATTGAATATTCCACAGAACACAAGTATAATGGAGATCATAGCCAAAGACGGAGACACTGCTAATCCTCGACCAGTTCTATTGACCCTTGAAGGCGACACGGAGCAGTACTTCAAGCTACTTCCCGACAGACCTTTAGGACGAGCTACACTGGTCGCTTCCGACATTCCCATTGACAGGGAAAGTGATGTCGTGATGCAGAACGGAGGAGTTTACAGTTTCTTTGTCAAGGTACTCACGTTTGTGTATTGTTTTTTTTTTAAATTTTGTAGTGATTTTAGAAGCAGATAAAACTTGTATTTTTAAATGTAGCTGTAATGAAATAACCCTGCACTGTTTTTTGGCATCTTTGTTAAGATTCATCGTCATTTTTAGACTCGTTCCACAAACTGCAATAAATATATACCTACATTTTTCCTGAGGCTTTTCTTTTGTGCCCTGCTTTATTCACGTTTATCTTTTTACCATTCGTTTACTCTAATTTCAGGCCACAGAATTGATAAATAACGAAGTACCATCAGACTTCACAGTGACAACTATAACGATAATTGTTACTGACGTTGATGATCATGTACCGAAATTCAACAAAGAAGAGTTTGATATCTCAATACCTGAAAATATAGAAAATGGTAGTCCCATCCCTGGACTGTCAATATACGTCGAAGACCATGATATAGGGCAGAATAGTAAATACGATTTAACACTGAGAGACGTTTGGAATTCTGAAGGCGTATTTGCTATAAGTACAGATCACGGTGAAGGACGAACTCCAATCAGCATAAAAGTTAAAGATTCTTCAAGATTAGATTACGAAGTAGACAATGATGAAAAACGCCTATTTAATTTTGATATTGTTACATCAGCAAATGGAAGAGAATTATCATCGGCCAGAATCAACATTAAACTTCTTGATATGAACGACAATGCTCCAATTTTCGAAGAGTCAACTTATAAATTCAATATACCTGAAAATGCAACTATTGGGACTAAAATTGGTGATGTGTACGCTACTGACAGAGACTATGGAATATTTGGTGAAATTGAATACACTTTGACTGGGTTTGGATCTAATATGTTTAATACTGATAAGAATACAGGTGGAGTGTATGTGCGACAGATATTGGATTATGAGAAACAGAAAAGCTACAGTTTAACACTCTTCGCTAAAGATGGGGGTGGTAAAGGATCTACAGCGAGTATTTTTATTGAAGTGTTAGACGTCAATGATAACGCTCCTTTATTTGAAGCGGCAGAGTATAGTAGAACTATAAGAGATGGAGCTACTAGTTTTGAACCACAATTCGTTGTTCGGGTAAGTAATGTTACTTTTAAAATGTATTCAAATTCACATATGATACGTAAGTATCATATGTGAATTTGAATACATTTACAAAGTAAAGTAAAATTAAAATTGAAGCAAATGATTTTCAATGTTTTCTTATTCTTTTATTTATAATAATAGGCTACAGATGCGGATGGGCCTTCTCAAGGCGATGGCCAAATAAAATATTCATTAGAATCGGATAACAGTATCAGCCGGAAAGGCAATGTCTTCACAATTGACGAAGATACGGGAGAAATAAGTATTATCGAAAAGGTAGACAGCATGGATACTCCTCGTGGGCAATATGAGCTGGTTGTGAGAGCTACTGATTATGGTGAGTTTATAAAGAAAACTATTAATTTAAAGTAAATTCAAAAGTATTTACCTCGCATAGTACAAATAATATATTATTTATATAAATAAATTTTCAGGTGTCCCACCTCTCCACAATGAAACTCGAGTTTACATTCGAGTAGGTGTCCCAGGAAACCAACGACCAACATTCAAGGGCAACTACCATCACTACAAATACACCGTCTCTCAACACAGTCCTGAGACTACAGAAGATTTTACCTTTGACCTAAACCCTATGAACTACAAAGCAAACATTAGGGAAGATGCTAAACCTGGTCAGAATGTTACTATGGTAGTGGCTAATGATCCTGATGGGTTGGATGATTTGCTTACGTATCATATCGTGTCAGGATCTAGAGATAATTTTATCATCAATGAAAAGTAAGTTCACTCTACCGTAATACGATAATAGTAAGAATTCAATATAACAGAACATAACTGTGTCCTTAACTTGAAAAGTCTGTAGCCGACAATCAAAGAAAATTAAATGTATTATTGTTATACTTTTGATATATAAATATTGTTAACCATGACCCTGTTCTTTAATTTCAGATCCGGTCTTATAACAGTATCAAATGATGCTAACTTAGACCGTGACATAAATCCTGACCGGTATGAGATTATTGTCTCAGCAGTCGATAGCGGAATGCCAATACCAGAAACCGCTACCACCACTGTATTTGTAACCATTCAAGATGTTAACGACAAACCACCGAAATTCAACGTATCCGAATCTACAACACATATTTCGGAAAAAGCAAAAGTGGATGATTTGGTTACGAAGATAACAGCTTATGATACTGACATCAATGCAAAACTACAGTACAGCATTATGAATCTCAAGGCTCTTTCTAAAGCAGGTGTCCAACTGAAACCTAACTCACCATACGATTACAAGCACATATTCCGCATTAATGAAGAAACTGGAGAAATATTTGTCAACGGAACACTGGATTACAGTATGGCATCAATAGTTATACTGACAATCAAAGTTGTAGACGTGAACGCGGAAATTAATAAAGAAAAGCAATTTGCTATGATTGAACATACGATTTATATCCAACCGTATGCTGATAAAAATCCTCAATTTACCAATGCAGGCTGGACGAGTTCAAATCCTGTGATATATCATAAAATAAAAGAAGAACAACCTATTGGAAGTACAGTCGTCGTTTTGACTGCGGAAGATCCTGTGTCTGGACATTTAGTATCAAGTTACAAAGTCATTAATGCGGAAACCGGTCTGCTTCAAGTAGATCCTTTAAGTGGCCAAGTTGTTTTAACTAAACATTTGGATTATGAAGACCTTACGACACCTAATTTAACAATTACTGTAAAAGCGGCGAGTAATGACGGCAGTAAGCATAGTATTGCCAAAATTATTATCGAAGTAATGAATATCAATGATAATCCACCGATATTTGAAAAGGAGGTAACGAGTTTTAATTTTTAATCCTTGAAAGTAAATACAAGCAAACTTTATTAACAAAAAACATTATAATAAACTTAAATTCCAGCTTTACAAAGTAAGCGTATTGGAATCAGTAAAATATCCAGAACAGATTGTTACCGTCAAAGCACACGATGCAGACGCTGTACTGACTGATGAAGACAAAGCGAAGGGATATTCTGATATAAGATACACGTTAAGAGGCGAGAATTCTGATCTGTTCAAAATTGATAACGTTACTGGAGTTATACAGGTAAAACTACTGATGCAAGACATGTCTCATGAGTTATTTTGAAACAACAAACTAATCATTTTAATTAATTCAGGTAGCTGAAAACAAAACATTGGATAGAGAACGACAGTCAGTTCTCAGGCTAGAGATAGAAGCTGCCGATACTCCAAGGGGTGGAGCTGAAAAATTGAAGACTACTGCCACCATTCTAGTCGATGTTCTCGACGTTGACGATAACTCGCCTGAGTTTGAGAAAAATGTTTATATTGGTAAGAATTTTATACGGAGTAAATAAAAACATTTCCCACTTTCCCATTAAAAGAACGTGATGATAATTATAACCTAGCTGAAACTTAAACTGTTCTTTTCATTCTTATTTAAGCTGTGGTACCTGAAAATGTCCCGATCGGTATAAGCGTCATTAACGTCACTGCAACAGACCCTGATGAAGGATTAGGTGGAGAAATCAAATATGACTTTTTAGATGAGGGAGAGGCTAATGGTAAGCATTCGAACTTTATTAATAAGACAAAAGAAATAAATTTTGGGAAAAAGATCACAGATGTTGTAAAAATTTAAGAAAAAAGTATTGAAGTAATTGGTTGATTGTTTTAGGTCTCTTCACAATAGACGCTACAACAGGAGAAATCAAAACCCGTAAGGACCTAACTGGCCGTGGTCGGACAGACCCTTACAGGCTGCTAGTTGGTGCTACTGACGGTGGCGGACATTCTGGAGACACGTCATTATCGCTGTATATCGGTGACGTCAGCGCTAATGATGGCGTGCCGAGGTTTATTAGACCGGCTGCTGGAGAAATACTCAGTATTAGTGAGGTGAGAAATGAGCTTTTACTAAAAATTCAAAATTATATAGCACCCGACAACCAAAGCTGAAAAATTGTGAACGTACCTATCTAAATTGGCTTTAATTTGAATACGTGTAATTTAATTAATCCCATCAGATTACATTTGTCTCGTTATTCTTGTTGTATAATTACATATAATGTTGGCTATTTATTCCACAGAACGCAACTATTGGATCTGCTGTATATCAAGTGGTAGCAAGTGATCCTGACGATCCAACTCAACCTTCTGGACAACTTTTCTATTCTATACAGCCAAGCAACGCTGATGCCAAGATATTTGCAATAGGTAGGTGATCCATGGAGTCCGTTTACGGCTAAAAAAGACTTTTATTAATAAATGTTGTGATTAACATATCTGTTCCTTTTCAGATCCCCATTCAGGCCAAATTACAACTCGGCAGTCATTGGACAGAGAACGTAAAGCATCATACACGTTAGTATTACTGGTCACAGATAGAGGACAACCGCCTCAGCAGAGTACCAGGATCGTCACTGTCATGGTCACTGATGTGGATGATCATAAACCACACTTTGGCAGAAACTCGGTAAGTTTGTAGCAGCATTAATACCGCTACATGAAAAACAAAGAAATGAAATTTGTACGGCCACAAAAAGAACCGCAACGCCATCTATCCTGTCAGCAAAGAACTTCCAAATATATAATATCGAAATCCTGCATCGTGCAAGCAAAGTTCTCCGTGCGATTCAAACATATACAACAATCCGTATATCAACTATCGGGCAGTTGCCCATCAGACACAACAACCGTCTGGTCGGAGGATCCTCCCAATTCAACGGAGGTATGCGGGACTTTACTCTCTGTTCCGCATACCCTCTATAAGTTCTTATAAAGAAAGTGAAAAAATAACAATTTCGCCTCATTTTTATCCACCATTATCGTACGTTGGATAAATTAGGTAAAATTGACTGGCAGCAGAAAAAATTAAAAGGACCTAAATCCCCCAAGAAATTTTGTATGCTACATTGTTTCAGCGGCTTTGCCCGCGTGAATTTCGGAAATCATCCCCAGAGAACACATTCCTGGGATCGAAAGTAGTGATTCAGTAACAGACATTCATCCATCTACCCAAACTTTCGCATTAATAATTATAATAGTAGTAAGATTGTTTTTTCTAACTAAAAAATGTTTTTCTCAGGACGACCCTCCAATGCTAATGACAGTCAAGGAAGAAGTCCCGATTGGTACTGTAATTGGACAGCTAGAAGCAATTGATGAAGATATAGATGAAAATGCTGCTGTTGACTATGCTATTACAGGTAAATAAGCCAAAATATTCAATAATGATGAAAAATATTAAGATGAAATGAGAGTATTACAAGTAAATTTTATTTACAGTGGGTAACGACAATGGCTTACTCAAATTGGAGAGAACAAACGACAGCAAGGCGTTGATCATCGCAGCAGCTAGACTGGACAGGGAAACAATGTCCAAACAGCTGATCACAATAAAGTGCTTCAAGTACGGCACTAAACCAAGACTGACTAAATCGTATAATAGACTAGTAAGTAACACTAAAAATCTAAACTGTGTAAAACTGGTTTAAATTAAACTGTCGAGGTTAATAAATCATTTCAAAAACACGCTTTGATTTTAAGAAATTAAAAAGGAGAAACAAATCGTGTGTCGATCATCATTCCAATTAACTACAACTGATACCGGGGCCAACGACCAAGCTGGGTGATAATTTCTCTTTAAGTTTATCTTCAAATTCTTCTTTTTTAAATGATTCTTCTAATTTTCTTTGTCTTCTTATTTTGCCTTCAAATCAAGAGTGAACAGGCATGCTCGCTCCATCATAGACCACATCCATCGCTTTCCATCAGGCGAGATCGAGGTCAAGAGCAAGCCCATTCCTCAATAAAAAAGAATATTAATGTAATGACGATGATGGGCGTGATGGTTATCTGTATTATACAATACTAATTTGATGCATGCAATAATCACCATCACTTATACACATTTCTTTAAAAATGATTGACTTCAGTGAATAAATATTATCAGCCTGACAATATTTATTTCTTCACCATTCAATCTGAAAATGCAATCCGCATCCGTATAATTTTAGAATCCTTCCGGAAGTCGCCTAACAGACATTTCTTTTCAGGACCCCTCAGAAATCCAAGTGCTAATCAAAATCCTAGATATTGACGACCACCTCCCTGAATTTGAAAGTGCCAACATGACAGTAGGAGTCAGACTAAACGTGCCCATAGACACACTGATAGCTTCCATCAAAGCTACTGACAAGGATCCTGATGCCAGGCCTATCAGCTTCAGTATTATAAACATGAGCTTCGAGTCACCGATCAAAGGGAAATCTTTGAACAATATCACCGATGTCATTGTCTTGAACAATGTGACCGGGGATTTGAAGATTATGAAGAATTTGATACATTATGCTGATGGGATATTTAGGTTAGTATTGTTACTAAAATATGATCACGAAACAGTGTTTACTTCAATTTCCTTATATTTTCGCCATGTCTGTCTGTCCGTCTGACTGTCTGCGGTTTAGCTCAGAGACAGATCGCACTTAAAAGTTAGAATTTGGTATTGATATATATATTAAGCACGCCGACAAAGTGGTAAAAGAGAATATTGAAAAATTTTGTAAAAACAAAATCACCATTTTAAGTCGACATTTGTGACATGCAACTTCGGAACCATACACTACGCGTGGCCAAACACGCACTTGGCCGGTTGTTTTTTACATGGTAGCTCTCTAAACCAGCTGCAATGGAATTTGATATCGAGACACATGGCAGTGTGTCAGCCAAGTTCGCAAAGGAAAAAACCGATAAATCGGTCGTGGGTTATATTACACGATCAATTTTATAGCCGTTACATATTTTACGGCCAACTTTCGTAGTTTTCATCACCAATATATTGAAGGAATTTATTTTCCCGTGGCTTTGGTTTATTCTGCAAGAACCTTTAATTTTGTGAGTAAATGAAAACTTTCGAAATCGGATCAGTACAGTCAAGGGATAACATTTTACAAACAAATGATTTTATCCCTTAAAAAACCTAAGTTTAGATCAGGGAAACGTCCAAGTTGTTTATAATAAAATAGATATTAAATGCTAATGTTTAAAATTCTTCCGTTACTGACTTACTAATGCCCGGTCTCTGAGGTACTTTATCGGTCGTTTATCTGTCCATTAACCACTAACCAACCAATGGCGTTATGACAAATAGCGTTAACAGACAAATAAACGACTGATAAAAACCTCAGAAACCGGGCATGAGTGACTGAGTGACTGTCCTCCTTCCTGCTTCTAGGGAGTACAGTGCGCATAATCAATAAATTTAGCGTAGTGAAAATATTGCATATCTTTGAAACGGATTATTATAAATAAATTATTGTTTCGTGATTAATTTTATTTGTCATTAAAAACAACTCCTTAAATGTTTTGCAGTTGATTTTTAACACTTTATATAAACTTCTTTTGTTTCAGATTGGTAGTGCGAGCGAACAACAGCAACGAACCAGAAAGATTCAGCGATATCTTAGTGGAGGTAATTATGCCAAACTCGTTTCATCTCGTTCTATTGCGCATTCTATTCGCATATTTGTGTGTGTCCAGGTATTTAATAGAATACCGAATGAATTAAAAACATTAAATACAAGATTGTTCAAAATTAAAGTATACAAATGACTATCTACTAATAGTTTATACAGTGATAAGGAGCTCCTGGAACATAAAATAGCATGATGAATTATTGTTTCGTAACGCATGTAAAATTTGCACGCTTATAATATCTATTAAGCAAATATGTTTGTTCACATTATTAACACAACCATCTTTATACCATGTTTTTATTTTGGCAAATAAATGATATTCTATTCTATTCTATTCCACTCTATTCTATTCTTTTCTATTCTATTCTATTCCACTCTATTCTATTCTATTCTATTTTTGTACTTACTAGTAATTATTTTAATCAAAAATATACAAAAAAGTAAAACATTAAATGGGTTTTCCCAGAAAAAAACAACAGGCTGCATTTATAACATAGCAAGAACAATGGTGTTGGAAAAGGCATAGCAATATCAGAATCAAATCATTATAAAATCAATCAATAATCAATTGATCTGGGATCGACGTGGTTTTCTTCCAATCATCTTCTATTTGCCGCTTTCTCAATAGTCAGCTCCTCTCGAGCCTTATCAGTTTCACATCCAGCTATCGTGTCTTGGAGTTTTTTTTCTTCTGTAGCCACATACTCGTGCACACATCCAGAGTTTCTTTAATCTTTTTTTTACCGCCGTCGACCCCTACGCGGAATACCTATATTTTTTCTTTTAACTTACACACTGTTTAATTAATGGTTCCAATATTTGTAAATATGTGAGTAGGTACCATTTACCTAAATTTCTTTAGAAAATGAATAATATATACCTACTTAATAATATAATGAAATACTAATAATATACTTATGCTGGTAAAACTTTGCTCCTATAAGTAGCATACTCTGGGTGCATTGTCCTCACATAATATTAAATTATTTTCTTGTATACCAAATTTTGTAAAACAATTTTTAGAAAAGAGTAACTATGGAGTTTCTTGTCCGTTCTTCTCCATAAGAATCTACCTTTCCGAATGGACAGTAGAGTTACTTTATTAATGTAATACTATTATTTTACTGAACTGTAAATGATGACGTTCAAAAGTGCCGTTTAATGGCTTAATTGAAATAAACGTTTTGACTTTGACTATAGGAACGTGCAGTGAGTGTGTTTTTTCTGCAGAACGTACTTGCTGCTCATGTCGCTAGCGCGGCAGAATTATCTTCATCTGTTTGACTGACTGACCTTGATTATTCAAAATAATTTTGAAGTTGGTTTGATTTTTACATTTTATGTTTCAATTCTCCAGGTTGTAGTAGTGAGGGAACGTGACCTCCTACGACTGGTGATGCCAGGTGGAACGAGACAGAAGTATGCAAACCTTCGAGACAGGATGTCAGCAGCTTTAGCAAAGAAGGGACTGCGGATGCAGCTGCATGATGCAAACACCGCCTTCTATGCTAACCCTGGGTAAGATTTATAATACGGGCTGTGAAACAGAAATAGGTCAGAATGCCTATTCTCGAACTAGAAAAGCGTTAAAATTCAAGTCGCAATATAATGTCAGTGACGATCAATGCAAAACACTTATACATGAAGCACGCGCGGTACATAGAAATAAACAAAAACTGATAGGTATGCCAAAAACTAAGTGTCTCACGGCTGCACTAAAACGGTCCATTTCAGCGATATGTCAAACAGATTACTGCCTGACGTTGGTTTTCTAATGTACCTTTCGAAGGACGAGTGGCGGTTCATTTGAATCAATCTTCTGTATATATAAATATGAATCCCTATTTTCCTTGGTCACGGCATCACGCGTGAACGGCTGAACCAATTTAGCTAATTATTTTTTGTTGTGTTCGTTATTGTCAAGAGAATTTGAATTGAATTTGAAAAAATATTTGTTATGAAAAAAAAAATGAAAATATATAAACAATACATCCGGGCGAATCCGGGGCATATACCGGTCACTTGTATAATATAAAGTAAATAAAATAGTAAAGTGGAGCGGTTTGACGGTTTGCGACTGCGATGGGAATGCATGTTACTCTCCTTAAAAATACAAAAAAAATATCTCTCTGATTCTATTGACAAAATAAAGAAATGAATATCGCTTCATGTAAAAACAGCAAACTTGTGTCTTGGAACCTGTCCTTGTTTAGCAGGTGCTAAAGAGTACATAGTTTTTTTTATAAATCGGACGAAATTATATCATCATCATCCTCCTGCCCTTATCCCATGTTACTTGGGATCGGCGCAACACGTGTTTTTCTTCCATTCTGTCCTGTCAACCGTCACGCTCCCTTTTCTTTCATATCACTCCTAATACAATCCATCCATCTTTTCTTTGGCCTCCTCTCCCTGTCCATCCATCCACATTTATATTCATAACTCTTTTAGTTACGTGAATTTCATCCCTCCTCTTCACATGACCAAACCAAGATAAGCGGTTCCCTTTCAATCTTTCCGTTATTGGCGCCACTTTTAAACTACCTCTAATGAACGGAATTATATAAAATGAATAAAACTATTATTATAACAATAGCCAGATGGGTTCACAATTCACAGACTCCTGATATTGTTTCTTTTTTCTCGACGAGCATGAACGCCAGAACGTGAGAATGATGCAAACTCCTCCGTAAACAGACGTCAGACGTCCAAAAGAAATCCCACATCAGCATAATAAGTCAAAAGTAACAAATTGTGGAGATCTTATCAAATATTGATTTACATAATTTGTGCGAAATTTAATTTGAAACTTGAATGTATCTGTGTTTTTATTAACTAACACTCACGCCAAGGTCAGGATTAAGTTGTTAAATATTTTACTTCCTTGGATAATTAAAATAATCTTCTAATACAATGCAAGTGATTATAGTGGGTCTTTAATAACTATAATTTTTGGATTATTATGCAAAATATCGGAATATTTATTTATTTATTTATTTATTTAAACTTTATGTACAAAAGTGGTACATGGGCGGACTTAATGCATCAAGGCATTCTCTACCAGTCAATGTTCAGCTCATAATAACTTGATTTGTCTTTTTGAAAAAGGTATTAAAAATATTAATCAAGAAACTTTTTATCTCTTATAAGCAGAGATAGGAATAGGTAGATTTATCTAATGTTCGCGGAAGTAAGTAACATAGAGTTGATAATACCTCCTGTAAAATCCCGGAATCATAAATGGAATCATGATAATTAAGACCCGGGGTTATAAGAACATGAACTGGACTTTGAGTATAGTTGCAAATTATTGATTTAAAGAATCAAAAAAAGGAAGAGTTGTGCGAAAACAAAGCTATTTATTTTAACAGTTTTAGACGGAACTCTAAATACATTCTACAATATAATCATTTTGTTCAAATGTATTCAAAGCCCAATCAGTAATTTGCAATTTCTTAAATCCCGGGATACAATCGTCATGTTTATGATTCCGGGATTTTAGAGGAGGTATTATCAACTCTATGTTACTTACTTTCACGAACATAAGGTAAATATAGTCTACGTATTTGGATCTCTGCTTATAAGACTCATCTTATGCATTTTTTTATTACATGTGTCTGAATTGTATCAAATGCATTTTTCTCGTTTTATCTACGATTTTTATTTATCATGATGCTGAATACCAGTATTTTATATAGAGCGACTGCTTCCGATCTGACCTATACAACCCAGTCCCAGTACCTAATTATTTTTCATTCATTTATTTTAATAATTTTGTTGTTCACAGGCCATGTTTCCAATTCAGAAAAGTAGAATCCGGTGAAGCTTTAACACCGAAAGCCATGAAAGCAACTATTCGTGCTTTAGGGACAGAGTTCCAGGAGATTCTTGAAAATTACAGCGTACACAACATTACAAGTTGTGGTGTGTCCCGGACGAAACATTCGCCGGCGCAGCATGCACTGCTAGCTCTGGCTGGAGTGTTGCCGTTTGCAGCCTTCATAGCCACGCTTGTATTATGCTGTATGCATTCTAGTGGTACGTATTCTTTTGTTTTTAATCCTAGTAGGTTTTCTATCGTAAGTACCGCCTTATCCGCCAGTGTTGCGGAATTTGTTCGAAAGAGTCACCGCGGCCCCGGAACGCAAAGGGCTTTAGAAGGAACACGAATGGGTTTTAGTCAGTAAGAGTCAGACACGCCCTTCTGCTCCATCCAGAGCGGAAGAAGTAATTTGATGATTTACCATACTTAAAAAAAAATTGTACCTACATTCAAAGGAAGACAGGAGAATATGATCAGTGGGCCAAATCTTCTAATTTATAAGCAACTTTCGCATTTGCATGTCAGTCACAATCTATCAAAAAATTATGGAGATTTAGACTTGTTTGACAGACTATATAAGGAGGAGAATGTATTAGAAATAATTTAAATCTACAAAGAGATATTCTTACTCGCAGAATAAGAAAAGATTTTTTTTTTAATCCTCCTTAAAGTACATTAAACCAAACTGATATACAAACACATGCAACAGCGGAAAGTAATCTCTCAAGTTGACCCCTGCGCGGACCATGACAACCAAAAATCGCTGAATAGGTACCTTTTGTGCAAAATCCAATACATCACGTCATCAGTTAACCAAAAATCGGTAAATATAAATACCTGGTTGAAGTGGGGTGAAGAGCTAGCTCATACACTTGGAACGAAAATATTTGCATACACGAGTGTTTGAATTTAATTTGATTGAGCATCTTTACGGAAAAACCATCTTGTTCATCAACGTCAATAAAACATTGGGAATGTCGTTCTAATACCAGGCATAAAAATAAATCCTAGATCCTCATTTTGTTGGGCTGGACTAGTTTTCCCAGGCTGCGACTTTAGTCCTGGGTTCCTTGAGCCCTGACGTCATTGAGCCCTGGAGTTTTTGCAGTGAAAACTTCTTTAGGCGCGTTGAGCACTTTTTGGGTGAACAAATATCATGGAGCTCGCGTCATCGTCACCCAACGCTTTCCATGAGCTTTATATTGTATACTGTGTCTATATGTGTACTTTTTGGCTGATCAAAAATCATGGAACTCGCGTCATCGTCACCGAACGCATTGGGTGAACAAAAATCATGGAACTCGCGTCATCGTCACCGAATGCATTGGGTGAACAAAAATCATGGAACTCGCGTCATCGCCACCGAACGCTTTGACTTCGCTTGGTTTTTACTTCTATCGGCAGTCCCCAAAGACTGCCTGTTTTTTTTTAAGCGGAGTCTTTCCTAAGAGCAATTCTGTAATAGGCTTGTCTACTTTTACATACAATTTTAGCGAAATTTGCGTGTCCTAAACATCTCGGTCTCCTTTAAGTTTCACCCGTCATGTTCTGTCTCTGGACCACCTTAAGATAGGCTGGCAGGAAATGCCTAAGGCGTTAAGTCCTGGCCCTGGAACGCAAAGGGCTTTAGAAGGAACACGGATGGGTTTTAGTCAGTAAGAGTCTGACACGCCCTTCCGCTCCACCCAGAGCGGAAGAAGTCATTTGATGATTAGATGAGTTAGGTACACCTACGTACAGTCTATTTTACTTCTTAAGTTAGATAGTTCGTATCTATTTCAAATCCACTTCCATCTAAAACATTCTACCTTCTCTTGCAGCCAAGAAAAGGGCTCGGGAGGCGCTACTCATCACTAGGGAGCCTCCACCAGTAGCCGCCAGCAATATATCCGTGCCGACCAGACTATATGCGGAACCATTGTACACCACGTGACGCAGCAACGACGGCTAAATAGATTTACAAGAAGCTCTAGACAACGGGAGAATCTAATAATTGGAAAGAATTTTAAAATGATATGCCCTACCAAGATGTCACGTGGTCAATCTCTAATGCGTCGTCTACAAAACGATCTTCGCGTCAATACGCAATCGTCTGGTTACTTTGTTCGACAAAATCGGAAGTGTTTGCCGTACATATGAACGTGACGATCGCGTTCGATCGGATTTCACAGGATGATCGCAGTCGCCAATATTTTGAATTTTCGACAATCAAACACCGCTGTCTAGAGCATAAGGTGTACTTGAAATTATCTTCAAAACCAAATAGGATTACATGTAATCGTTATAAACTGCTATCACAGTTAGACATACCCTGGGTATAAAAAACAGCGGTTCCATCCGTTTCGTCTTGTCATGTAAAAATATATAGCAGATTGTTATTTCTCGGATCCACTGTGAAGTTGTTTGGGTTATTTTAATGGCCCTTTGTTTGTATTATGCCAAATTCAGCTCATTGTCTGATTTTAAAATATGTAAAGTGTTCGCCAGGTATAATTAAAGTGTAGAATTTAGCATATAGTTAATTTTATAAAAGCTGAAGTAACTTTTAATACTTGTTTTGAGACCGCAAACAATGTATGTGAACAAGTTTTAAAACATTATATATGTATATCTCACATAAGTGAATCTAAACTATATTTATTAAATTACCCGTAAAGTAGCGTCAGGGTAGACCACGCGATTTTTAATGCCACATCTTGGTCCAAAATGGGCCCGACCAGACCGAAGCAAACTCACTACTTAGTCGGCTATCTTCGAATGCGGTCGTGTGTACAAAAAACATGGCATTAAAAATTGCCATGTTTTTTGTATCGTGAACGAGTACAAGCAAATGTTCGGACGAAGCTATCTTTAAGCTAGGGGCCACATTACTATGTCGCGTTATATCATGTCGCATATTGATGCAGTTGATGGTTACAAAACTCATTGTCATATGACGTAGACCTTAACAGAATCGTTTGGTCCTGTGAGACGCACCAATCGAATGAATCTGTTTAGGTCACGACACACTGATGTGAACCTAGCTTTACTATTTAAAAATATATGTCTATACACTAACTGGTTTTGGTTGGAAATCGGCTTTAGAGGAATGTGTGTAACTCTGTGTAGAGCATGATTGAAGATGTGTTTGTTTTATGAATGAGTGAGTTAGTTATATTAGAATATTTGAGAGAGTTAGTGAGAGAGAAGAGTGATTGTATGTCTGTATGTATGCGCAGTCGTTTCTCAAAAACCAGCCTGGTACATTCAGTTTGGAATTATGTCTAATACATAATGATGACGGGACCCTAAACTAAATATTCATATCGACAAAAAACAAATGTAGATATTTAAATTCTTAAGTATAATTTGTATGAATATTTGTAAATATGCTAGCAAAAAGTTAGCATAAGAAGAACATTTAAATAATATATTATAAATAATAATTTACTTTGTATAAATAGTGCTTTTAAGGCTATGTACATTTTGCAGTTTATTACCTACCTAATAATTTTTATAATAAGGATAAGATCAAGAGCCTCTTCTTTATGTTTTACTATTGCCAAACAAAATTAAATTTGTTGCTGCCATTAAAGAAAATAAACCAATTAACCCAATCGCCAAAATTGCCAGATGTAAAATTATTATACGTACAAAGTTTTTTTTTTTATGACAGCCATTTTGAAATTGAATAAGAAGTATTATAGAAAAATGTGTCATGACCATAATAATAGTGTGATAATATTTTATAGTTTTTTACTTAATCTAAGTCACAATTTGTAAACGAAATGCTATCGTATGAAAAGCGATAAATAAATAATTTATAAATTAATAAACAATGCACCAACATTGTGTGTCTTATAAATAAATTATTTGGTTTTTATTTCCAATTGTATTATTTCTCCATCACAAAGGTGATACAGGTTTCCCAAAAGTGACCTCTTACTCAAAATTTATTTATGTACATAAAGCGTTTGTACATTCCGAATTTCAACGGGATCAGTTCAGTACAAATTTGGAGAAAATTGGCCGTGACAAACGGACAGAAGAAAGCACGAGTGATCCTGTAATAAGGTTTCCGTTTTTTACGGATGTTCGGAACCCTAAAAATATTTATTTGCCACAGAGTCGGGCATTTAATTGATAAAAAGGGAAATGGAGGTTCATATTGTACTTACTACCTTACATTTTATTATGTTAATGTCTTATTGGGCAAACCGAATGCAATATTATATTAGATAGTGTTAAAATTACATCTGGAGTTGTTAACTACACAGACCTTGTTTAAACTAAAACAAACATATTATAAGCAAAGAGGAATAGCCAAAAATAATAATAATTTAATATTGACATGATTGTATTCCGAAAGAAGAAATAATACCTAATAAAATGAAATAAAAACTACCTCTCGAGGTTGCTCCGTGCCAAGGGATCCAAGCTTTAATTTGAAGATCATTGGCAGTTGTAGGTAGGGTGTACACATGAGATTCAGCTATTCTCAATTCTTTATTGCGTACCATAATGCACCTATATATTTGTTGGTAGGGAAATAATTTTATTAGTCACAATAATTATAGACGCTGTCGGGCATAGTATGGATCAAGTAGGAGAGAGGAGGAAGAACACTGTGTGTGCTAGTTTTTACAACTAGTTAAGTAAGTAGTTTCTAAGTTATATTGTTTTATATATTTTTATATAAAGAATTATAATTATTATTTTATAAATTATATACATTAGTTAATTGTAAAAAAAAAGATATTTTATTATTTAATAATAATCATAATAACCTGGATTATCCATCAGCAACTTGCTCTGAAATACTCTCTTGTGGACTCGGAAGTGCCGTATTACAGGTATGTGCCCGACCCAGTTCGGGATAATGGCAATATCACATTGTACTGGGATCGGTCCATCATCACTGACAGGACTATTGTTGCCAATAAGCCTGATATAGTGGTGGTGGACCGAATCGAGAGGCGTGCAATGATTGTAGACATTACTGTCCCGCATGACGAGAACTTCGTGAAAACCGAGAAAGATAAACAAATCAAATATCTTGACTTGGCTCGCGAGGTTCTTGACATCATCTCAGGAAGCTCTCGTTAGGCAGCTGGATCAAGGGCTTGATTCAGAAAGCAGTACTTCTGGACACGGCTCGCATTTTTTGGAGGTTCCTCTCTCTGGAGCCCTGACCGCCGATAGCTTGGACCTTGTTCCCGATACCGGTGGGCTACTATTTTTTTATATACGAAAACTGTATAAACTGCACAATACGAAGAGTATTGTGCAGTCTAGACGTGAACAAGGCCAGCGGGCCTGACGGCATTTCAGCGAGAGTGTTGAGGCAATGTGCGCCTGAACTGTCTCCTGTGTTGACACGCTTGTTCCGCCTCTCTCTTGAAAAAAGAACGGTGCCAAAATCCTGGAAGCTTGCGAATGTACAGCCTGTGCCAAAAAAGGGCGACCGTGCAGACCCTGCTCATTATCGACCGATCGCCATTACCTCCATTCTGTGCAAGGTTATGGAAAGGGTACTGAACAGTAAGTTGCTGACCTACCTTGAAGGCAATGATCTCCTCAGTGACCGTCAATATGGCTTTCGCCGGGGACGGTCAACTGGCGATCTTCTTGTGTATGTCACGCACTGCTGGGGCGAAGCCATCGAGAAACACGGCGAAGCACTTGCTGTATCGCTCGATATCTCGAAGGCCTTTGATAGGGTGTGGCACGCAAGTCTACTCAGCAAGCTTCCTGCTTATGGCATCCCAGCTGATTTTTGTAGCTGGATATCAGACTTCCTTAGTGAACGGTCGATCCGAGTAGTCGTTGACGGCTGCTTCTCTGACCTCATGGCTATTAATGCCGGAGTTCCTCAGGGGTCTGTTCTCTCTGCAACTCTTTTCCTGCTGCACATCAATGACCTGCTTCAGCCTGGTATTGTTGGGTATGCAGATGACAGTTCGGTTTCAGAGAGATACTTGTCTAGCGCAAAAACCAGCGGGGAAGAAGTTCGTTCCTTGAGAGAGGCCATGGTAGAGCGGACAAATTTGACCTTAAGTCTTGTCTCCCAGTGGGGTGATGACAATCTGGTCTCTTTTAACGCCACCAAAACACAAGCATGTCTTTTTACCGCGAAAAGGAGTCGTTTCGACCTAACTCCGACTTTTCGGGGTACATCTGTTCCTGTAACCGATCGGCTCGAGCTCCTAGGCATGGAGTTGACAACCAGTCTCAACTTTGGTGCCACCATTGAGCACAAAGCCCAAACTGCGGCCAAAAAGCTGGGCATCCTAAATAGAGTGAAGCGATACTTCACGCCTGGACAGCTTTTAACCCTCTACAAAGCACAAGTCCGATCCTGCATGGAGTATTGCAGCCACCTTTGGGATGGCTCAGCTAAATACCAACTTGCCGCGCTTGACTCGGTGGAACACAGAGCTAAAAGGCTCATTGGCGACGTAAGACTGGTGGATGCCAAGCTTCACAGCTTGGCTCATCGCCGCAAGGTTGCCTGCTTGTCGGTCTTCTACAGATTGTACTTCGGGGAGAGTGTCCAGGAACTCCACGATCTCATCCCACCGGCCCCCTTCTACCATCGGACATCTAGACGCACTGCAAGTTACCATCCCTACCTTGTTGCTATTCCACCAATTCGCACTAAACGTTTCCAAACGTCTTTTATAATGCGCACAGCAAAGGAATGGAACTCTCTGCCTGCGTCTGTGTTTCCGAACGCATACAACCCTAATCTCTTCAAAATTAGAGTGAACAGGCTTCTTCTGGGTAGGCTCGCTCCATCGTCGACTTTGTCTCTGTCATCTATGACCTAGACTAGAGTCAAGAGCAAACCCATATTAAAAAAAAAAAAAAAAAAAAAATATTTTTAAATGTTTTTTTTTGTTTTTGCCAAATGCAAAAACAAAAAAAAACATTTAAAAATATTTTTTTACATTAAGAAATATTTAAAAATGTAAAAAGTAAGTTTAAAAAACGAATAAACGAAATCATAATATTTTTTATTATTACTTAATTTACTTATTATTATTTTACTGGCCAATCAATAGGCAGTTGCTTCTCGACAAATACTGGTACTCAGTGGAATCTGGTTATACTGGATATATACCAATAGAGCTGGGTATGGCTCAATTTTTTTTTAGTTTATACACTACATTTTAACTAATTTAGTAATCGTAAACGCAAGCCTGATTGGTAATTATGTAGATTGGTAGAATTTTCTAGGAAATTAAACAGTAATTATTTTAAAGACCAAGTAATTGCTTTTAATTGTGTTTGGTAGGTATTAGCAGCTTTTCAACAATGTTAGCGTTATCATTAATGATTATCGTGAACTAGGACAATTGTGTGAAACATTACAATGACGCACATCAACTAAATGAAAGAAAATTATAATATATTTAAAACTAAATGTACAAAAGTACACTTTGTAAACAAGCATATTACAAATTAGAAGATTACATTCAGGATAAGAATGCTTGGAAACATGCTGGTCCTGCTCCATAGGACAATCAAGGGTGTAGACAAAATCAAACCAGTTGATTTATGAATTAACTTTATAGATACCTATACGGTTTCTTTTTTGTGTTTTTATTTTCTGTTTAATTAATGGTTATTAAGATTATCTGTAAATTTGTGAGTACCATTTACCTAAATTTCTTTAGAAAATGAATAAGTTTACCTCTGATGATAATATTTTATTCTTATAAGTAGCATACTCTGGACAGAAGACGGGGCCCGCTAGGGCCAGAGCCTGCCAGGGTTGCGGAATTTGTTCGAAAGAGTCACCGCGGCCCTGGAACGCAAAGGGCTTTAGAAGGAACACCGATGGGTTTTAGTTAGTAAGAGTCTGACACGCCCTTCACGCACGTCTTGGCGGTGTCTCTTGACATCGCCAATGCCTTTAACTCCCTGCCCTGGAGTTGCATTAGGGAGGCACTCCGGTACCACCGGATGCCGACCTACCTCCGTCGCGTGGTCGAGGCCTATTTGACGGACAGGGCCGTCATCTACCCCGGTCACCGGGGAGAGTGGAACCGGCGAGAGATGTCGTGCGGTGTTCCACAGGGATCAGTTCTGGGGCCGCTCCTGTGGGACATCGGCTACGATTGGGTGCTGCGTGCCGACCTCCATAGCGGCGTCAGCGTAGTCTGCTACGCTGACGACACGCTGGTTCTAGCACAGGGGGGGTCGCACCAAGCGGCGGCCGACTTAATGACACGCGGGGTCGCGATAGTCGCTGGAAGGATCCGGCAATTGGGTCTCGAGGTGGCCCTGCACAAGTCCGAGGCCATGTGCTTTCATGGTTCTCGGAACAGGCCACTAGCGGGATCCCAATTAACGGTAGGAGGGGTTCACATCGGCGTCGGGTCGACAATCAGGTATCTGGGGCTCGTTCTCGACAGCCGGTGGAACTTCGAGGAGCACTTCCGACGTTTGGCTCCCAGACTGGAGCGGGCTGGAGCTGCTTTCAAGCGGCTCCTGCCCAATCTAGGGGGTCCAAACGCCTCCTGCCGGAGGCTCTATGCGGGGATCGTGCGGTCCATGGCCCTTTATGGGGCCCCTGTGTGGGCCCTAACGCTGAAGGGGCGACCAGCCCGCCAGCTCAACGCGGCTCAAAGGGTCATGGCCATCCGGCTGGCTCGGGGATACCGCACGGTCTCCGGCGAGGCGGCGAGCCTCCTTGCCGGATTACCGCCATGGGATCTGGAGGCGAGAGCCCTCGCGCACGTTTATGCGTGGCGCGTGGAGGTGCTTCGCCGGGGCGAAACTCCGCTGCCACGGCAAATTGCATCGCGGCGGACGGAGCTCCGGCAGGATACTATGGCGGTATGGAGACTGCGACTATCGCAGCCCAGCGCTGGGCACGCCACAATTGCGGCGGTAAGGCCCCTCTTTGAGGAGTGGCTGGAGAGGCGCCACGGCGTCCTCACTTTCCGCCTGACGCAGGTACTTACCGGACACGGCTGTTTCGGGAGGTACCTGTTTCTGATTAAGCGGGAGGACACGCCCGGGTGTCAGCACTGTGAGGATCGCCCGGAGGACACGGTGGAGCATACGGTGGAGGTCTGCCCTGCTTGGGCTGAGCACCGCCGTGTCCTCGTCGAGGCGATCGGCGGCGGCAACCTCTTCGCGTCCGGCCCTGGTTGAATCCATGGTCCGGAGCGAGGAGGCTTGGGAAGCGGTCACCTCCTTCTGCGAAGCAGTAATGCTAGCGAAGAAGGAGGCGGGCCGCGCGAGGGAAAGGCAAGGCCTTCGTCCCAACCGCCGCTACAGGAGAAGACGCCCCGGGCGTCGGGAGTCGCAGGGCGATCCCCGGCCACCGTAGGCGCGGGCCTGCGGACGGCGAGCGTTGGGTGGCTCGCTGTCCGATCACCACCAGGCCCGGGTCGATGGCGGGTTGTGTTTCACGCGCGCCTCAAAGAGATGTCAGCAAAGAGGACAGGGCCCGCTAGGGCCAGAGCCTGCCAGGGTTGCGGAATTTGTTCGAAAGAGTCACCGCGGCCCTGGAACGCAAAGGGCTTTAGAAGGAACACGGATGGGTTTTAGTCAGTAAGAGTCTGACACGCCCTTCCGCTCCACCCAGAGCGGAAGAAGTCATTTTGATGATTTCCCATAATTAAAAAAAAAAAAAAAGCGTCTCTGAGCTAAACCACAGACAGACACAAAGACAGACGGACATGGCGAAACTAATAAAAGTTCCTTGTTGACTACGGAACCCTAAAAAAGACAAATTAAAAAATGACAAAGTAATCTCCGCACTTGCAATCAGTAATTACATTTTATTTGCTATTACTTTAATGAAGATACATCTGATCAGCTCGATAAATCTAATAAAAGTGGTAAAACGCACGTCTGTCATGCCGACACTCACCTATCTGAAGAAAAGTTGTTTTATCTAAATCCTTTATTTCAAATATACAATTCCATGCACCGTTTTTTAGGATTGTTGCCTCACGCTAGTAATTTCTCCTGTATCGTGGGTGCGTTTACAAACTAACATTCACAAACAGACCCGAAACAAATATCTATGGGCCATACAAATATCTGTTCCGTGCGGGAATCATACCCGCGACACGCAGCGCAGCAGTCAATTGCTCTACCACTGCGCCAACCGCATCTATTTTGATTGTCAAGGTCTGTCTGTAAAATACAGCTAGTAAATGAACCTAGTCCTGCCGCGCTAGACATAAGAGCAGCAAGAATATTCTTTAGCAAAACACACTCACCGACTCTATTACTGGCGCAGCAGTTGCACGTTCCAAAGCGTAGATCCTATGGAGAAGAACGTGCAAGAATCGCCATGGACACTCTTTTAATACAGTGTATAGTTACTAAATATTGGTTTCTTTCGTTTGGATGCAGATTCTTTATAACGTACATACATCATCACCATCTGCCTAGCCTTTGACCAACCATATAGGGGTCGGCTCCCAGTCAAACCGAATTCAGCTGAATACCAATATTTTATCTAAATATGTATCTTTCTAACGTTACATGATATTTTCAAAAAGCCTGCTTTTAATTCAATCAAAATAAGTAATTCTTCAGCCTGCCCTCCTAATTCAAATTAATATTGTTTTTCATCACAAATATGATTTATGCCTTCTGACCACAAAAAAAAAAGTTCATCATCAGCATCATATCAGCCGAAAGACGTCCACTGCTAGTGTCGCCACAACAACCGGTCCTGTGCGTCTCGCATCCATCGGCTACCTACGACCCTGAAAAACTGTCCAAACAAAATAAATGCGTCAGCGAAAAATCAACATCGAACAAGTCAGGCAACCTCGGCGAGCGGGAGTTCGTGTTTTACTGTAGGCAAAAAAATAAGTTTTGGCACTTTATATATGAGACGCTAAACTGATTATTGACAGTTTGCTTTTGATTGGCATTGACACAGGAACTATGTACGGCATCATACTCATCATAGCTGTGGTCATCATAACTTTACTTGTTATCATGATATACCAGAAGACTACAAACGCAGTATGCCTCTCAAGAAAACGACTAGAAGGGAAAACAGTGCTTGTAACCGGTGGAACCGCAGGGATGGGCCTTGAAATAGCCACCGACCTTGCCCACCGGGGAGCTAGGGTCATCATAGCCTGCCCTTTTGAAGATGAAGGAAATAATGCAAGAAAACAAATTGTTAAAGAAACGGAAAATGAAAATGTTGTGTTCAAACTCCTTGACCTCGGATCTTTGAAGTCTGTTCGGAAGTTTGCAGCAAATATCCTGAAAACCGAAGACCGATTAGACGTTTTGATAAATAATGCCGGTATTGGTGTTCCCGGGGACTTCTTAACTCCCGATGGAATGCATGTCATAATGCAAGTGAACTACTACGGAGGATTTTTACTGACACTCTTACTTCTTCCACTTCTGAAGAAAACGGGTAAACCAGGGGAACCGAGCAGGATTTTATTGACAACGTCAGTTTTGCATAGAATAGGACGAATGGATATTGACAACCTTAACAAGACTCGCTATTGGTACAGATTGCAGGTCTACGGGAACAGCAAGCTGTGTCTCATACTATTTGGAAATGAACTGTCAAAAAGATTGGAAGGCTCCAACGTTGTGGTGAATAATGTAGATCCTGGAGCAGTTGGTACAAGGATTCATGATTCTGGGAACAAAGTAGCAGGATTGATCTTAAAAGTTCTATTTAATGGCATGTTTAAGACAACATGGCAAGGAGCACAAACGGCTTTGCATGTGGCGTTAGACAAGGCAGCTGGTGAAGTGAGTGGGGGATACTTCCAGAACTGTGAAACTAGTAGGGCAGTGAAAAGGGCGTATTGTGATAAAACTGCCAAAACTCTCTGGGAGGAATCCGTGAGATTGGTGCAGTTAACTGACGATGAGCTGGATCAGTGCTTTATTAAATCGTTATAATTTTATATGAATACTGGGATTAAGCTAGTAATGTCAACACTAATACACTTCTATGTAAGCTTTCGAGAAATAGAAGCGAGATGTTAAAATATGTCTAGTTTATATTGTTTACGTCCAGTGTTGGTTTGCGATCGCGACCTGTAAGGCAAAAGGGTCTTATAAAGCAGACGTTCGAATCAATGAAGGTCAACTGGTGTGGTATAATTAGGTATTCTTTAATACTTTATTTTAAACACTTGCGTGTAGCATTTAGCTTTTATTTTGTGTTGGATCTTAATTATATGTCATCCAGTTTATGGATTAACGTAATCTAAATGTTTTGCACTATTTTAGATTTGTTATGATTATTTTTAACCCTGGATAGCTTATCTGATTGTTATTCATGCTATAAGTGCATTTATATTGCATACATTGCAAAATATCACATTAAGAGATATTCTGACATAATCATTTTTAAATTTTTACATAGGTATCTATGGTAAACAAAGGAAAACTTCAAAATGTCGTCAAGACTAAACGCTCATAGATACAGCAATGAGGTTAGGTTTTATTGATTGGCTCAGATTTTTGGTACAAAGATACACTCCACCTATTATTTTGTGAATAATTTCTCTAGCACGAGAATATTCTGGAACTATGAATTTAGTATTAAGCTGTGACTTCCGTCGAATACAAGGGAGAATTAGTTAGTAGTACATCATAGTCGTGTAACTGGCTCTTTAACTTTAAAACCTGTGTTTTATTGGAAAGACCTGAAAATCGTGGAGGAGCGGTGCTCCGTCAGACAGACGAAGCCTTCGGTGTGTGGTCTAGGCCTACGACCTTAGGACTTTAGGGCTACTACACTTAGAGACTCGAACATGCTCGGAAGCCGCGCTCATAACTAGTCGCGCTCCGGGGCAATTCTTCACTCCAAGGTCCGTTTAACTCGAATGGTGACCTTATGAACAGATTCCTGACTCTTGAGTTGGAGATCCTTTACTGTCACCTGGCGATAGGCCGACTCTCGTTCTTGAACTCCTACTTCGGGCCAAAAACTGCTTCTGCTGCATGATGTGGCATTTATCCTGAACTTCGAACTGTTGCCTGCTTTATGATAAAGAAGTTCGTCGAAATACTGCGATCCCAGGATACGTGGAAATCAAGACACTAGGGTATCAGGATTTGTGTAACTCTTCCATAATTTGTGTGTTGTTGTTAATTCTGACATTATCAGGTCGGGTGAGCCGTAACGCTACACTGAGTACCACAATGTCAAAGTCAAAAGTCATTTATTCAAATTAGGCTGAGTGAGTTTAAGTTCTACATAAAGACAGTCTAGCACGCCCTTTATGACTGGAGGCTAATTAAGTTTGATTTAATATTGTTTTTGGTCTTGAGTTTGTATGTTAATGCTGGCATGATGGAGTGTGCTAGCTTACAAGTAGCGAATAATTTAGTGTTAGGTTTTACGTGTTACTTTTGTTGTATTGTTGTCTTTGCAATAATGCTTTGCATACTTTTGTATAAATGCTAGTTCGTCTAACTCAACAGACAGATGTGTTGCTGGGGAGTTTATTGCGCCACTTCTTCTTCCCAGCTAAAACTGTCGGAAGTGGTGACGGGCGTAATTTCTTTTTGTTGCATGTTTGTTACATTATATTACTGTTTAGTTATTAATTTTATTTTACTGTTTTGTTTGTCTTGTGCGAGTCCCAAATAAACATTTTTCTTTCTTTCTTTATTTTTAAATTTGAATAAATGACTTTTTTAAGGTTTTTTTCCGTACCTCAGTTCCATACCTCAGTTCCGTATCACAGTTCCGTACCTCAGTAGGTACGGAACCCTAAAAAAAAATTACCCAAAAACGGAACCCTTATAAGATCACTTAGTTGTCCGTCTGTCCGTCTGCCAAGACCCCTTTTATCAGGAACGCGTGGAGGAATCACACTGAAATTAACATCAATCCGGACTGCTACCCCTTGGAGCAGTGAATAAAACCAAACTTGTAAGTCAACGCAATCTAAAGATAATGTCGTTTATGGCGCATTATTTTTTTCTGTCTGAACTGAATCGAGACCCCGTTCAGCATCAGCACTTGCGTCTATTAGACACACTGTATCGAGGTATCTACCTCGATACAGTGTCTCTATTATCCAATTAACATTTGACACGGATGCCTCACATAATTTGTTTTTGTTAACATTGTTATTAAATTAAAACGTGTTGATGCTTTTTATAGCAGTTTGTAAAATTGTTTTGTTTACCTGTATTATCAAGATTTTATAACGCTATCGACGTCATCTAAGATTATAATCTGTTAAATAATAATAAACATATTAGGTATAGTAAATCTTAGACAACTTCATTCACCGGTCAGAAAAATTGCATTAGGTATGGGGGCAAGATTGTCCTTGAATTTGCTAAGTTATATACTCAACGGCTAATTATGTATGTGTATGTACCTACATACTTCTATAAACGAGTGTGAACTAGCGTTTGTTACGAATATGAAACAAGCGATTAGGGGACTAGCCTTCCTTATTCAACTCTGTTCAGTCATTGTCCATAGAAAACAACGATTTTCATCCGTTCAGCTTTTCGCGTCCATTCAGTTGTCGCGGCAAACAGGTATAAAATGAAGACAAATGTGTCAAGATCGTTCAACGAAACGCGAATAAATGTAGTTAGTCCCTTAGGCTGACTGTCCAGTGGAGCGGAGAAGAGAGGAGTGGAGCGGACCTGTGTAAACAAACCATAAACCAATAGAATTGCATAAAACCTCCGCCGCTTCAGTGGACAAGGATTTGCGAACAACTTTAAAAATCATACAAAACTGGGTAGCGGAGCGAGGCAAGCTGGGCGCGGTAGCGTAGCGGGGAAACGGAAAAATCCGACCGCCTGCTCAAATTACTCGTTGCGTGATCACGGCCCAGCTCCGCACAGTCCACAACTCCGCTCCGCATTACTCACTCGCTCCGCTCCGCTGCCTCGCTCCATGTCAGTGGATAGGCAGCCTAAAGAACGCTTACCTACAAGGTGGACCTATGACCTGATGAGGACCAAGGAATTTCGACGACGTAAATAACGCCTGCCTGCATGCTCCATGCATGCTCCTGCATGGCCATATAAAACTTGTTCCGTACGAGAATCGAACCCGCGAAACGCATCGCAGCAGTCAACCGCTCAACCACAGCGCTATCCGTGTTGTCAAATGTCGGAGTCATAGAATTTTTAATTCAGAGTTTAAAGTCTGTATCGTGTGGACCCACTATAAGAGATACCTATTTGAGCCTATCTAAGCATGCCAAGCTTTTTTTTTTTTTTTTTAAGGATGGGACATCATCAAATGACTTCTTCCGCTCTGGGTGGTGGAGCGGAAGGGCGTGTCAGACTCTTACTGACTAAAACCTATCCGTGATCCTTCTAAAGCCCTTTGCGTTCCAGGGCCGCGGTGACTCTTTCGAACAAATTCCGCAACCCTGGCAGTAGCTTGCCAAGCTGGGACATGCAATCTGTGCTGTCCTCTTTTACTATGTATTTTATTGCCAGAATATTACCACCGCCATTAAATACACGTCCATATTTTGTTTTAAACTACTTTTAATATAGCCTACTTAGTACGGCTTTAAAGACAGACTTGTGTCAGACAGACAGATAGACGGGCCGATCGATGGTTTAGTGTTTTACTCTGTAGGTACGATACCGGGAACCCAGACAAATCTGGTTAACCTTTTGAGCGCTGACGCCGAGCCACAAACTCGCCGTACTTTTTGTCACTTATTTGTGACGTTTGACCTACAGGAAACGCGCTTGCTTGTCATGTAGCTATACATGACAATGGCAATCAAAAGGTTAATGTTCGTTTATACGTCAATTAGATGCTATTTTTTAAGTCAATTTTAACTAATTAGTTTTAATATAGAATTAGCCACAATCGCTGGAAATCAAATTCCTTTTAATAATCATAATAATCATTTTTATTATCGGCTGCTGAGGCCCATAGACATATTACACAAAATAATCTTAAAACAATAATAAACTAATACATATTAATATAACTTATTTAACTATTGCACACGAAATGACGGCGTCGTGTTTCGCTGACTGGTGTCGCGCAGCTGGCCGCGGAAACGTCGATAAACGACACCCTTCGGCCAAAACTCTTCTTTGAGGAATACCTCGAGCTGATGAGTTGGAACCCGCACCACAAACGACTTGAAGTTTGTGTTGTGACGCGACTCCAACTTCACGACCCTCAAAGAAACATCTATGCCGCGGGTAAAACCGATTTTTGGCGTGACGATGCATGCCGAAGGCGACGCGTCGCCACGCTTTATGATAGTATATTTATACAGTCTATATGTATATTTATATGCCATATTTAGCTCCAGCCGTAATCTGTACTTTTATGCATATTACTTGTGCAAAATAATTTCGATGTTTCACATCTGCCAGGTGTCCCGTGACTGCTCACAATTTTTTTTTTTGTTTCCGGTCATGATCGATCGATCGTTTCTATAAAAAATCCACTATGAAAACCAAGGACAATTTTGCCTTGAAGTGAGCTGTTATTCCAACTGATGCTGACTCCTGACACTGTTTGACTGACAGCTCACTACAGAGTAACACTACAGCCAGTCAATTCTGATAAAATGACACAGAGAAAGCTCAGATGAGTCAACTGTCAAAGCAATGGATTGACAGCCCTCTTCACATACATTTTTACGAAGAGATTTTATCAGAATAACACTGCAGATCATTGTCCCGCCTGGCGCCTCGGTCAACCAGTTGCAGGTAGGATGGAAGAAAAATCAAGGAAAAAAATTTGGGACAGTTTAGTTGACATGATACATTGACATTTAATTCGTTAAGTTTAACAATGTCGTCGGTGTCAAATAGGGGTTCGAAACTCGTTTGTTCGATTTTCATTAATCCGAACACGATTGTACGAAACCACGTTGGTGTGTCAATTACCTTTAACCGCTTTTACGATTTTTTAAGCTATTATTTATTCGGGAGCAAATAAACTGTTTACTGCTGCGTATTTTCACAGTACGCGACGATGCGTGACGGCGGTGAATCTTAACTTTGTTCAGTGTACATAGTTGGGTTCACATTCAGTATAAACTATAATTGAATGTTTATAAGTAATAACAACATGTCTCAACTACCTTGATTGATCTTAAATTATAGTATGTTGGGAAATTCCAACATTCTCGAGTAGTGTTGGCATTTAACTAAAAAAAAAATGTTTGTGGCTCATGGTTCCGCTTGCAAGGGTTATAAAAATTACAAAAAATAAGGAAAGGCAGAAAGCATGTTTAATTGGCACACACACACTGATTGTTGGAACAAAAATAAGGAGACTTGATTTTTTTTTTGTGCTTGAGTCATACCTATGGTTAACCGGGTTTTTTTGTGTTAACTTAGGGCAAAGCCACACCCTGTTGTTTCGTGCGACGCAGGTCGTCTCGGGGCATGGCTGCTTCAGGAGGGGGAGGTTCCTGTGTCACATAGGACGGGAGCCGGACGCTCGGTGTCGCCATTGCGTCGACTGTCGGGAGGACACGGCGCGGCATACGCTGGCAGAGTGTGCCGCTTGGGAGGAGCCGCGCCGTGCCCCCATCTCTGTGGTAGGCAGAGAACTCTCGCAGCCGGCCGTAGTTCGTTCTATGGTTGGTGGCGAGGTGTCCTGGGACGCGGTGGTCTTCTACTGCGAAACAGTTATGTGTGTGCGCCTCTCTTTGACGTAGCGGGGGGAGGTGTAGGTGGGAGTTGGAACACCGGGGTCGTTTTAGTCGGTAAGAGTCTGACAGACCCCTCCGCCCGCAATAGGGTCCGCCCTGTGTGTGTCTCGGGGGTAAATCCTCATTTATTTACCCCCGAGATCAAAAAAAAGGGCAAAGCCACACGATGCGTTGCCGGTGCGGTGTGTGACTTGGTAAAGTGATTTGTTTGTAGGATGACGCAGCTGCACCGTCAACGCATCGCGCTTTCGGATCCTAAGCCGATAGCGACACTATGCCGCTTGTAGTGCACTTCCTATTTCATACATATTTCATCTTGTGCTAGTGGTAAATACTTATTATCATTATGTGTGTGTGTTAAGGTTAAAATAATTTTAATCTCTTTTATTTTTCCACAAATGAATTAAGTCCAATTATGGCACATATGAATAAAATAACGTGCTCAGAATTTCCCGAGTCGTTACAGTTCATCATCATCATCAAAAGGTTAAAGTTTAATTATTTAAACATTTTACCAAAGTTATCTAATAAACTTAATTTCAAAGTCGTGTTGTAGTTAACTATTACCTTTGTTTTTGACAGGACTCCTTGTTCACAATAAAATCTGAAAATCTTAATTAACCAGGCTTGCATTATTGTCCTTAACAACCAATTTATTGTGATTGGTGACTTTGATAAAACTTCGTTACATTTTCAAACCGTTTTGTTTTTATTTTAGCGCAATTATTTTACAGTCCCACACTCCCACCAATACAATTGCCAATTATTTTATTATCTAAATATATTTATAAAAACAATTTTGCGAAATAATCTTTAATTATATAGAAAATACACGTTTTTCAGACTTCAGTTATATTTAGAAAATGTTATAACACAATGATAAACTTGTAAACTTAGCTATCTAATAATTAACAATTCGTTATACAATGTGGAGACATCGATACGACAACCCTGCATAACAATAATTTCTTTGCACAAACATTGATCAATGCTCAAAGTAAACCCACATGGGTGATCATGATCAATGACACCAATAAAATATGCCGCTTAAAAACCAGTGAACTTTAAGGTTTGATTTGCAATTTAAAAAAAAATTGCAATTCGGCACGGTCCCATCCACAGCGACTGAATACACGATGAGAGTGACATTGAATGCTGCTATCCATTAAATAAAGAATTAAAGGATGCGCTCAGAATTCACACAAAACGGTTTGAAAATGTAAAGAAATTTTTATCAAGGTCACCCCGCAATACAAAGTAATCCTATTTAACTAGTTTATCCTTACTAATATTATAAATGCCAGAGTAACTCTGTCTCCCTGTCTTCTTACTAGGTACATTTTCACATCTTTACGGTTGAAAGGATTCGGATGACACTTTCAATACGGGTAGACCATGCCCTGGAATCGGACCTAGGCTTTTCGTCCTCGCGGAAGGGAGTGTCAGACTCTTACTGACTAAAACCCACCCATGTTCCTCCAAATGCCCTTTGCATTCCAGGGCTGCGGTAACTCTTTTTTGCGTTCCTGGGCCGCGGTAATTATTTTAAAAAAATCCGCAATCCTGGCAACAATTCCGCAATCCTGGCAACAATTCCGCAAGCCTGGCAACAATTCCGCAATACTGGCAACAATTCTGCAATCCTGGCATTAATTCCGCAATCGTGGCAACAATTCTGCAATCCTGGCAATAATTCCGCAATCCTGGCAACAATTCCGCAAGCCTGGCAACAATTCCGCAATCCTGGCAACAATTCTGCAAGCCTGGCAACAATTCCGCAATCCTGGCAACAGTTCTGCAATCCTGGCATTAATTCCGCAATCCTGGCAACAATTCTGCAATCCTGGCAACAATTCCGCAAGCCTGGCAACAATTCCGCAAGCCTGGCAACAATTCCGCAATCCTGGCAACAATTCTGCAATCTTGGCATTAATTCTGCAAGCCTGGCAACAATTCCGCAATCCTGGCAACAGTTCTGCAATCCTGGCATTAATTCCGCAATCCTGGCAACAATTCTGCAATCCTGGCAACAATTCCGCAACCAGTATGTTTCCGAGGGATCATTTTAATCTTTCACGTGGGCGAAAGCACTGGCAGAAGCAAATTTTTATATCTTTTTAATTTCCTCAATGTAAGACCACCCCTATTACAAAGCATAACGTGCAAAACGTCGGGGTAATATAATAGGAACACTTCTGACTAACCAGCAATATACAAGCGTGATAATGTTACGAAAGACAACATTTTCTTAACGATAAAGTAGTAGTCACATCACAGAAAATCAATGATTGTGCAATGCAACAAAAGATTTTGACCTACGTATAATAAATTGCAACTTAGGCGAGTTTTTTGATCCGTAGTTACCCTATGGTTAAAATTATGGGTCCCTAAATTTCGTTAATGTGTGCTTTTCCATCAATAATTGGTTTGAAAAATGGTCACATAAATAACTATTAGTTAAAGTCTTATTCATAAAACGTAATAACCATTACATAACTAAAATACTGATAAGCAGACTCTTTTTTTTTCAGAGGACGGTGGCGGAACATTTGTTGAGTGACAGTGTCAAAATATTCTCTTACGTTTAAAAATAAAAGCAATTTATTTTTCACAAAAACTTTATTACCAAAAGACAACAATAAATGCAAATCGCAAGTGACATTATTAGCAAGTGATATTGTGGTGTGTACAACATACAAAAACCAGTAAAAACCGTGGTTCAAAGTTACCTACCCGATACACGTAAATAAACACAAACATTTTTTGCGTAGTTACTGTAAATATTATATAACCTAGTTTCAGTGTGTGCAAGTCTTTGCGTTGTAGCGGTGCGACGACTTATGGTGTCACAACTTGCCATAACACTGTGATAACTGCCATAAACGCGTTACTGAAAACAGCGCCATCTATTGGTCACCGAGCGGACTGCATTATCGATCAACTGGTTAACGAGATCAAATTTCAATATGGTTAAGTGTGGTGGCTGCGGTAAATTCCTGACGTCGTCTGATGCGGCTAAATGCGACCAATGCCGATCTTGGTACCATAGGCAGTGCGTTGGAATCAAGAAAACCGGCTCTTTAACGTCTCCTTGGCAGTGCCCGGAATGCGAGAAAAACCTGGTGCGGGACAACCGTTCCGAAACACCAGTTAGAGGGCGTGCAGATGCTCCTCTCTCCTACTTGTTCTATGCTGTGCCCGACAGGGTCCATAACCCTTGAGAAGGCGCGCTATGAGCAATTTACTCACACAAAAATTTAAAGCAAAATTTTTTGGCGATACCGACGCCCTAACGTCTCGAGCGCCTAGGTACCTTCCTAACTATTCATCCCCTCCCCCGTGACGCAACTCTCGTGCCGGTCAGTTCTGTTGCGACCGCGCAGCTAAGTGTTTGTGGAGGCCGCGTACCATCGTGCGGCAATTTGCTCATCACGCGCCCATCCGTGTAAGTATTTATTTTTCCAATTAAAAAAGTATAATTGTGTTTTCTAGATTATATTATTTTATTTATTTATATTAAATTGGTTAATTATTACGTAAATACTCTATATTAATATTTTAATAATAATATTTTTTGTTTTTAGCTACAACACACATGTAAAATGGGCGACCGACGTCAAGCACAAATTTGTTCGTGGCTGGAAGAGGATTCTGGTGATGAAGCATTGGATGTGGATCTTGAGAATTTAGAACAACATCGTGTTGACACCATAGAAAGCGATACTTCCATCATTTGCAGTCCTCATGCAACAGATACAGAGCAATCTTCGGATGAAACTGAAGCTGACATTTCAACTCCTGCGCCACAACAACTAAGAGGTAGGACTCCATTCTATACTGGAAAAGATCGATCAACGAAATGGCTTATGCATAAACCTTTACGTAACGTACGTACCAGGAGTTGTAATATCGTTATCCACTTACCAGGAGTCAAAAATGTAGCCAAGAATGCAAAAGAACCCTTGCAATGCTTTTCATTGTTTGTGGATGATTCAATGATAGACAAAATAGTCCTGTACACAAATATATACATCACAAAGTTACACGAAAAGTTTTCACGTGAACGGGATTGTAAGCCTACAGATACAATTGAAATAAAAGCACTGATCGGAGTATTATACATGGCAGGCTTGAAAAAGATCAGTCATTTGAATGTAAAAGAAATGTGGCTTGATGATGGTACAGCTTGTGATTTCTTTAGAGCAACGATGTCAATAAAACGATTTTTGTTTTTATTACGGGTTCTGCGATTTGATGATATCAATACTCGGGATAACAGAAAAGAAAGCGATAACCTGGCGCCAATCCGAGAAATATTTGAAAGCTTCGTTGCTCATTGTAATGAAAATTACACTCCCGGAGAGTACTGTACTGTCGATGAAATGTTGGAATCATTCAGAGGTCGCTGTAAATTTAGAGTGTACATATCCAACAAACCCGCAAAATACGGCATCAAAATCTATGCGCTTGTAGATGCCAAAACCTTTTACTCAAGCAATTTGGAGATTTACGCCGGAAAACAACCTGCAGGACCTTTCAATTTGAGCAATTCTGCTACGGATGTTGTCAAGAGAATTGCAAAGCCCATATTGAACACTGGAAGAAATATAACTATGGACAATTATTTTACATCCATACCGTTGTTTGATGAATTAAAAAATACCTACAGAACAACTGCGGTGGGTACACTGCGAAAAAATAAAAAAGAGATTCCGCCATTATTTTTGTCGACGAAGGATAGGCCAATGCCAAGTTCCATTTTTGGTTTCGGTGAAGATATGATGATCTTATCATATGTACCAAAGAAGAAAACCAAGAAAATTGTCCTTATGCTATCATCTCTTCACGATGACGATAAAATAGACCAAGAAACTGGAAATGAAGCTAAACCCGAGATTGTAACATTTTACAATTCCACAAAAGGAGGAGTGGATGTAGTAGACCAAAAGAAAGAGGATTATTCCGTTGCCAGAATCACTTCTCGATGGCCAATGCGCTTATTTTTTTCCATTTTGAACATAACTGGAATCAATGCCCAAATAATATATAAAGCTAACACCAAAACTTTGATTGAAAGACGTACATTCCTAAAAGAAGTGGCGCTTGAGCTGGTAAAACCACATATTTCACGCCGAATTTGCATGGAGAACATATCTTCAGATCTCAAGATTCTAATGAAGCGATTTGTGTCGGCTCCTAGACCTATTTCAGAACCTAGGCCAAGCGGATTCTGTTCTATATGTCCTAGACGTAAGAATAGACGGGCAAAAAAAGCTTGCACTTTGTGCAAGCAATCACTCTGCACCGAACATATTACATATATGTGTTTAATGTGTTTCGAGAGGCACACTTGTCCAGATCTCATGGAAGAGTAATTTTTTAAAGTTTTTGTTATGTAAGATTTTTTATTGTGATTTATATGAAGACTGTCATAATTAGAAAATAAAAATTTGTTGATTTGTTATTTGTTTAAGAAGTTGCATTTATGTTTCATATTTTTAATAAAAATACTTATTTTCTTACTTATTAAACCTTGTTTTATTCATGTAAATCCATTACAAGTCAATAAGTACTATAAAAGTAGAAATATGAGCATTTAAAGTAGTGTGAGTAATTTGCTCGCGCGCGCCTCTCCATGTAACAAACAGAGGCGCGCCTTCTCACGGGATAATTGTGACTAATATAATTATTTCCTAACAACTTTATACATTATGGTACGCAATAAAGAATTGAGAATTGAGAATTGAATTGACAGTATGTTGGCTGATCTCATAGACACGAGTCCTACAAATACTGCCACTACCGCTTCTGATGCTGCTCAGGTACTCACCCAAAACATCAGAGCTGAATTAAGAAAATTTAAAGAGGATTTTATTAAAACGGTGCGCAGTGAGTTTCAGTTACTGCGCGACGATCTGGCGGATTTGAGATCCTCATTGCAGTCCACAAATGACCGTATGAGCTCTTTGGAGGAAAGAGTGGTGGCTATTGAGAGTCAAAAACCGGTCGAGCCCCAGGTGTCATCAGATGTGAACCAGTTAATTGCCCAATTGCGAAATGATTTAAATGACCGCGATCAGGAGCTTCTTGCTACTGAGATACAGATCTCAAACTTGCCAGAGACGAGCGGTGAAAACCCCATACATACAGCAATGCTTGTGGCGTCTAAGATTGGAGTGGAGGTCGAGGCTCGCGATATTGTGAGTGCCGATCGTATTGGTGGTAGACGCATCAATGCAACGCAGCCAGTGCCGGTGGAGTCCCGCCCGCGCTTTCTCGTCGTGCGCTTCGCGCGCCGTGACCTAAGGAACGAGATGCTGGAAGCCGCACGAGTACGTCGTGGTTTGACTTCTGCTGATCTCGGGATGCCCGGTACGCCAGCGCGTTTTTACGTCAACGAGCGCCTTACGAAACAAAATCGTGAGTTGTTTCGAATGGCGCGGGAGGCTGGGGGTAGGCTCGGTTGGCAGTTTGTATGGTGCAAACGCGGACGTATTCTCGCCCGTCACAAACCCGGGGACGCCGCTTTCCAAATCCGCTGCGAGGCTGATATACAGCGTATTTTTGAACCCTTATCTGTACCGGTTACTGTCGGCTAGAGGTTGTCCTACAGATGATTTATTTATAACTGTAATTTCTAGCCTTAATATTTATGTGTTTGTCTGTTTTAATGTTAACCTTAAGTTCTATGTTTTAAACATACCCATGACGTGTATATTATTGCACTCATGGTTCTTTAAGTATATTATGTTAATTGAAACATCTGTATTTGTTGATCGTATTTCGTTAAGTGTAGCTAATGTTTGTGTCACGGCGGCTCAACTCACTGGACTCGTAAACCGGTTTCATTACATTCTGATAATATTATTTATTTACTACTTCATTAAACCAGCTGTTATGTCTATCCTATTTACAATTTTACACATAAGAACATCAAATTACTATCTTCCTAACTATTCAATATTTACAAATTACTATATAATTATTCTATTTGCCATAAACACTACTACTATGATACTACGACTTTGGATTAACGCGGAATGCAGGTCGAGACACATCAAATGGTTACTATTAGGCTCAGTAGTTACACACTACAGACATGATGCCTAAAAGTGGGAAATACTTTAAGGTTGGCTTTCTTAACGCAGGTTCTCTGGGTACAGGCCATGACGATCTGATTTGTGCAATGGACAAGTATAGTTTCGATGTTATGGCTATAAACGAGACTTGGCTTCGGCCGGGCGGGGAGGGGCGCGCGCCAGTCGTGCCCGGCTACCGACTACGTCACACGCCGCGGCCGTCAGCTGTTCGCGCGGGTCGTGGTGGGGGCGTTGGGTTTTATCTGCGCCGTGGCTTGAGCGCGCGAACCTTTACTGGCGCGGTCGATCCCAGGTTCGATTCCGTCGAACAGATGTGGTTGACAATCTCACTTAGTGGGAAAAAGATTGCCATTGGTACAGCGTACCGGCCACCTTGGTTCGACATTGACCTGTTCCTGGATGCCATTACAAATACTGTAACATCAATAGGTAACTGTGACCACTATATTTTGCTCGGAGATTTTAACGTCAACATGCTCAACATAAGGGAGACTAAAACGAAAAAGGTAGAGGAATTTTTAAATTACCTAAGTCTCATTCAGCTAGTTATGGTGCCGACTCACTTCACTGATTCGAGTGAGACTCTAATCGACCTCTTGTGTACAGACCTTAAGGCAAGATACACGACAGTGGAGGCTTTCGGTTCAATTACAGGACACTCCATTATAGTCAGTGAATTTCATGTAAAGCGGGAGAAATTTATACCATTTGTAACCAGATTTAGGCCGATTAAAAATATTTGCAGGGATAGTTTTTATACGGATTTGTTGACATTAAACATAGAGCGTATTTGTGAATTGGTCGATATTAATGATATGGTTGAAAGTTTTAATAACAGTATGATAGCCTTGTTCGATGTCCATGCTCCGATTAAAACTTGCACAATAAGGGAAGTAACGTATCCCTGGATTACGGATAACATAAAGCTTATGATGAGATTACGAGATGATGCACTAGCTAAATACAGGACGACTAAAGCTGATATAAAAAAAGATTACTACAAACAGTTGAAATCGTTAGTGCAAAGTTCCTTGTTTTACGAAAAAACTGCATACTTTAGGCACAATATAAACAGCAAAATAAACAATCCAAAATTACTATGGAAGAATATTAAATCCACGTTCGCACCTACAAAGCCAGGAAATGACCTTCCATCGCACTTTAGGAACCCAGATTTGTTAAATAACAGTTTTGTGAAAGTCCCTGGTAACCCGGTAGCTAGCACGTCACTTATGTCATTCTATGAGTCCCACAAATATAGTGAAGCTATTTTCACACTCGCTCCAGTGGACCAAAATGACATATCCTGCATTATTTCTGACTTAAAGTCTAACGCAGAAGGGTATGACAATATAACCTTAGACATGCTTACCCTAACCCTACCACATACTTTGGCAATTATAACCTATATTGTGAACTACTCCATATGGACAGCTAAGTTTCCATACCAGTGGAAAATTGCCACAGTAAGACCACTACCTAAGAATCCAAATCCTGTAGAAGTTAAGGACTTGCGGCCTATCAGTATTCTGCCTTGTCTATCAAAGGTAATGGAGAGGGTTGTGTGCCGTCAACTACTCGGTTTTTGGAAGAAAACGAAATATTACCTGACCTACATCCGGTTTCAGGAAGCAGCGGAGTACTTCTACGGCGTTGCTGGATGTTACTGACAACATTCTGGCTGCCCAAGATAAGGGTATGTGTACACTGATGGTGCTACTGGATTTTTCCCGTGCCTTTGATTGTATTAATGTCCCACTGTTACTGTCAAAGTTAAAATACTACGGGTTTGATGACAATGCAATCCAGTGGTTCCACAGCTACCTCAGTGGCAGAAAGCAACTCGTGGAATTACGTTTAGCTGATGGTACTACCTTGACCTCAGCTCTTGCTTCTATAGAAAGAGGAGTTCCTCAGGGATCAATTCTGGGTCCGATTATTTTTATACTATACTGTGCGGATATTATAAAGTGCCTTCGGAAATGTAAGTATCACATTTATGCCGACGATGTGCAACTGTATTTGTCTTTCAGACCAGATGATCATGACACAGCCATTAGGGATCTAAATGAAGATCTAGATAGGATATCCGCCTGGTCCGATGAGAACAGTTTAGCATTAAATCCCATAAAAACCAAGTGCATGCTGTTTGGTACGAAGCAGCAGTTAAAGCGGCTACCTTCAAGTTTAAGTTTGACTCTTATGGGTGAGCCTATAGAGCGAGTCGATGAGGCGCGGAATCTTGGATTGTGTATGGACAGCGGCCTTAGATTTGAGAAGCACGTTGCTGATTCCGTTAAAAACTGCTTCTTTCGCCTGAGGCTGCTGTACAAAATAAAACCATTCGTGTCCGAAAAGCTTCGCGAGCAGCTAGTCGAAACCCTAGTCTTATCTAAATTAAATTACGCTGATACGGTTTACGGCCCGCGCTTGCTGGATCGTACAGATAGGCTAATACAGAGAATCCAAAATGCTTGTGCTCGTTTCTGTTATTCGGTTCCCCCTAGAGGTCATGTCACCCTCACATGTCGATGGCGCGTTGTGTTTCACGCGAGATGTCAGCATAAAAGACGTGGCCTGCTAGGGCCAGAGCCTGCCAGGGTTGCGGAATTTGATCGAAAGAGCACCACGGCCCTGGAACGCAAAGGGCTTTAGAAGGAACACGGATGGGTTTTAGTCAGTAAGAGTCTGACAGTCATTTGATGATTTCCCATCCTTAAATAAAAAACAAAAAAAAGACTGTAAGCTAAGAACTAAGAATTGGTCGAAAAAATAATTTTAACGTCATGTTTATCATAATTTTAACCATTGGTTGATTTAACTGCCGCGGATCAAAACACACCCTTAGAGTGAGTTATTAAATGCGTTTGCGACCAGTTGTTAGAAAAACGCATTTCTACGAAATTTATGTACCCATAATTTAAACCAATGAGTAACTAAGGATAAAAAATCTCACTTCCCGGCCGACGGCCGAAGCAACACTAATCAAACAAACGCAATTATTTCGCAATTACGTATCGTTTCCACGATGTGTTCTTAAACAATAGGACCGTTTCGAGTTTAAGTCGTCTCAGATTTATTTAAATATGTATGAGAGTATGTGTACTAACTACACCTTTACCACAGACATGACAGAAGTATAATCTGCTACTCTGCTTAGCGTTAGTGAGCTACACGATAACTGACAAATGCTTGCACTGTCTGGACAGGTCCACTGAAATCTGTGCGGTACTTTTCTCAAAAGACCACTTCAGACATTAACCTACATGGTTCTCATATGATTTGACCAGTACGATTGTATGGACTTTAAAAGAGACTTTGACTTCTGAGTTTGTTTCGGTGTTTCTTCTCAGGGTAGTCAGCTAGGAAACACCGGCCTCATTTAGTTTAAAAATGACCAAAAAATATTGACGTGTTCGTTATCATTTATCATTCATTTAACTATGACTTTGACCTTCGATTTGCTTACGATATAGTCGTCATGGCTGCGACTATGGAGGAGCTCAGTACAATGCTCGGTGATCTCAGTAGAGCTTCCAAAAGAGTGGGTCTTAAAAGGAACATGGTCAAAACCGAGATCATGGTAAATACCCATGTAGTACCCACTCCTATCAAGAGCAGAGACTCTACACTCGAAGTTGTACACGACTACGTCTACCTGGGACAAACGGTCTAGTTAGGTAGGGCAAACTATGAGAAAGAGGTCAACCGTCGAATCCGACTGGGCTGGGCGGCGTTCGGGAAGTTGCGCGGTATCATCTAGTCTCACATACCACAGTGTCTGAAGACCAAAGTCTACGACCAGTGCGTGTGGCCAGTGATGACTGAGAGAACTGAAACGTGGTCGCTCACAATGAGCCTCATCAGAAGGCTTCAAGTGACCCAAAGGGTAATGGAGAGGGCAATGCTCGAAGTTTCCTTGCGTGATCGAATCAGGAATAACGATTTCCGCAAGAGAAATACCAACATATCCCGAAGGTGATGAAGTGGCAGTGGGCAGGGCACATTGCACTCGCAGAACACATGGTCAATGGAGCCCAAACATTTCAGGAGTGGCGACCGCGTACCGGAGGATGCAGCGTTGGAAGGCCTCCCTCAAGGTGGACCGATAACCAGGTGAGGATCGCGGGTAGCCGATGGGTGCGAGATGCGATGTTAACCCCCCCTGTCTCACTCCACACTCCAACCTGTACTCGTCAGAAAGTTCTCGTCGTAATGATGACCCCCGACTAATGAAAAGATTAAAATGAATAATAGCTGAGTAAGTATAAAAATATGAGTGTTTAAAAAAAAAAAAATAATAGTGAATATTTGAGTCCGATTTATTTTATTAAAATTGTTTTATTTGTATTTTGTATTATGTGTTGATTATATTAGATATTATTTAATAATTATAACTTTATATAATCTGACATTCCTTAAATATTGAATTGAATCTATGACATTACTTACTAATTATTTTTTATTTGTGACACTGTATAACTTGTTAAGTTCATTTATTCTACAAGTATGTAAAACGTACGCATTTAAACAGATCATAAAATTTATGCAAAAATAGTTTTTAGGGTTCCGTACCAAAAAGGCACCCAACGGTACACTGCTACTTAGCCTGCGCTGTTATGGCCGCCCGTCAGTCAGTATTGTGGACTGTATCTCATAACCCGTAATAGGTACCTAAAAGATTTTAAGTTTTACTGAGTCCTATTGCCGCTACAAAAACAGGTATTTAGTAATAATAGTAATATATAAAAATAAGGAGAAAACGTGAATTTCGTTCAGCCGTAAAAATGGAACTGCATTAAAACATCCAACCTTGTTTTGCACATATTGCTTACACTAAAGAATGTCATCAAATCCAATGCCGCATCTTTGGATATCCACAAAACTTATAAGGCACTTGCCGTTGACCTAGAATAATGAAGAAGCAAGATCTCCTAATGATACGGAACCCGTCATGTGAGTTCAATTCGCACTTGACAGGTTTTTTCTATAATTTTTTTTGCAAAGTAGAATTACTACTTAAAGCGTTACCAAACTTAAAATGTTATTTTAGTGGTTAAAATTATAGAAATAAGTTTCCCGTAAGTGTACAGGAAAAAACATTGTGAGAAAATATTATTGTTAAAATACTAGAGTGTCTCCATCAAATTAACATTTTGTTGTGATGTTAAACTTTAACCGTTCAGTACTTCATTAGCAGCATTACAATTTTAAACCATAATATTAAAACAAAAGTTCCAGTATCCACAATGTACGGACTTCTACTGATTATAGCCATCATTGTCATTATTACGCTCATAGTGGCTCTGTACCAGAAGACCACGAATGCAATATGCATCTCGAGAAGAAGATTAGATGGAAAGACAGTCATAGTGACCGGAGGAACTGCGGGAATGGGCCTTCACATAGCAACAGACCTGGCCCACAGAGGAGCCAGGGTCATCATCGCCTGTCCCTTCGAAGATGAAGGCACAAACGCGAGGAAGCAAATAATCCAAGAAACTGCGAATGAAAACGTCGTATTCAAACTTCTTGACTTAGCATCTCTGAAGTCTGTGAGACAATTCGCAGCAGACATCTTGAACACCGAAGACAGACTAGACATTTTATTGAACAATGCTGGAGTGGGAACCCCTAAGGATTTCTTGACGGCTGACGGAATGAACTTCATGATGCAAGTTAACTATTACGGAACGTTCTTACTGACTCTTCTGCTCCTCCCACTTTTGAAAAAAACCGGGAAGCCTGGAGAGTCGAGCAGGATTATTACAACAGCATCAGTCGCTCACATGATTGGAAAAGTGGACATCAATAATTTAAACAGAACGAACTATTGGAACGTATTAAGGATTTACGGGAACAGCAAGATATGTCTCGTGTCATTTGCAAACGAGCTGACCAAGAGGTTGAAGGGCTCAAATGTTGTGATTAACAATGTGGATCCAGGAGCGGTTGGCACTAGGCTCTATGACTCCTGGAATAAAACCTGTGGATGGATTATAACTTTAGTGTTAGTTTTATTCTTCAAGACGCCGTGGCAAGGCGCACAGACGGCTCTCTACACTGCTTTGGATAAGAAGGCTGGAGAAGTAAGTGGAGCATACTTCAAGAATTGTGAAGCAGTGGGAGCCGTGAAACGTGCTTATTGTGATAAAACTGCTAAAGCGCTCTGGGAAGAGTCCGTGAGATTAGTGAAGTTAACTAAAGACGAAGTAGACCAGTGCTTAACACTAGTATAGTACAGCATCGTAAAGGTAAAACAATGTACATGTTATGTTAATCTAATGAAATACTGATTCCAACTCAGATACATGGCTGGTAATATTAGTTTAATGATAAAACATGAAATTATGCATAACCAACGTTTATATAACCAGACTAGTTTATTTTTGGATATGTCATCAAAAAATTGTAAATATTGTAAGATTATTAAATATCGCATGAATTTGTGAACTACTTTTTATTAAAAAGACACCGATACATCGGAAACTATTCTATTGGGGCGGGATTTATTGTATACTAGCTGTTGCCCGCCACTTCGTTCGCGTGTATGTTAGAAACTAAAAAGCTGTCGTTCTGTTTGTTAAATAATAAAAAATTAACTGATTTTAATTTAGTTTTTTTTTTTTTTGAAAGGTGAATCAGTTTGCAGTCCTCTTAGCTATGTTTGATGAAAATCGGTGCAAGATGGCCGCCACCACAAAATGGCGAATTACAGATTTTTTCACAACTCCCTCAATATGGGTATCAAATGAAAGGGCTTGACTATTAGAATACTACTTACTATGATAAACTTCAACACAAAGATGGCCGCCACCACAAAATGGCGAATTAGCTATATTTTTTTCACAACTGCCTCAATATGGGTATCAAATGAAAGGGCTTGACGAGTAGAATAATGCACACTATGTTTAAAGGGACTGAGAAATATTAAGAACAATTTGAAAACAAAAAGATTTGTATGTTTGCGTGTCTATACTAACATTATTTGTCTGATCAATGCCCTACCTAGATTGATGAGGAAAGTGGAGTGGTGACTGGTACCTAGGACCTAACGAATTATTTTTTATTTAGCTTTTAGTACATTATAGGTAAATTATGTTTAAAAAGCATGAAATCAAAAAGAAAACGAAAATGTATTGATCCTTTTAGTTTAATATAGGTACGATTCTTTGGGCCAAGCTTCTTTTTGAAGTATTTTTGTCTGGGGTTTTTTTAAATTTTCTGTACAGCAGCTGTCAAACTGTAAATTTTATTTGCCACGTGAACAATACCTATAATATGACTTACGAAAAATCAGCTCAAAAAAGTTTACTTTATCTGATGCAGTTCAGTCACTCAACGTCAACTGCATCAGACTGCTTGAAAAGCGACTTGTTTGGAACTTATTAGTCGTTTTTAGCGGTCGGGTTTTTTTACTAAGTCAATACTTTTAATTTCATACCTTTCAGAGAGTGACATTTTCGAAATTGTGTCTTCGAGCCCTTTATGTTGATACCGCACTCGATAAGTTTTGAGGAAATTAAATTTTTTGAGACATCTTATAGCGCTTAAATTTGCCATTTTAAATCGTAAATACCCAGTGTCACTTTCACAATCATGACGAATCTAACGATACCTCTCAAGAAATCCATCAAGCCGTTTAGGCGGAGCGTGCCGAAGAAATATACATACATACACTCGAAAAACATAACCCTCCTTCTGGCACAGTCAGGTAAAAACTTAGCTTTATTTTAAAATAAAATCCACTACTATATCAAAACCAAAAAATGGGCCTGCGTCAACCGGCGTCAATGTTTATGAAATGTATTTATTTAAACCCAAAACTCAACTCAAAAACCAAAGTATTTATTTTAATTAAACCATTACCGGCACTTTTGAATGGTCGAGGTCGGTTTATCCAAAGAGCTGAAGCTAATTACACGTTCCAAAGCGTAGATCTCTACGGAGAAGAACGTACAAGAAACTCCACGGACACTCTTTTAAATCAATGTTTTTACAATGATATGGTTACATCATTTTTGTGAAAATTATACAAACATACAATATATGTGAGAACGATGTAGAAAGACTTGTACGATCAAGCGTCCAAAGTAAAAAACAAGAAACAATCAAGGAACAAATAATTAAAATAAACCGTGGCAGCTGAGACATGACCATTCCTAGCTGACGGCGCTCGCTCAGCAATATGACGCCTGCGCTAGCACCATTCGGCTCAACCACTTTGAAGAGTGCCAAATAATCCAGCACCATCAGCCAGACTTTTAAGTGAATATGACACTCTCAACCGCCAGGGCACATTCAAGTCAAAGAAAAATAATAGTTTAAGGTACACAGTACTCACACATATTGTGCCGTTAATGCATGAAATTATAGTGCTAAATTAATTGAGTCTATACAATGAAAATCGGATGCTGTGGAGCAGGACCAGCATTGAGCCAAGCATTTTTATCTTCAATGTAATCTTGTTATAAGTAGCATACTCTGCGTGCATCGTCCTCACATAATATTAAATTATTTTAGTATACCAAATTTTGTAAAATCATTATTTGAAAAAAGTAAGTATGGAGTTTCTTGTCCGTTCTAAGCCAGAAGAATCGACCTTTCCGAATGAACAGTAGAGTCACTTTATTAATGTAATATTATTATTTTACTGAACTGTAAATGATGACGTTCAAAAGTGCCGTTTAATGGCCTAATTGAAATAAACGTTTTGACTTTGACTTTGAATCTCCCAACTTATAATATGCTTGCCTGCATAGTGTGCGTTTAATACAAGATTGAAAATTTGTTTCATTTAGTTCTAATATCTGGGGAGGTATTTTGTTGTACCCCACGAAAGTTTTAAACAGTACCCCATGAAAAATGTGGCTACTTTAGCAAGTCTGAAACCTGGTTGAACTAATTGGTTCCTATTTCTAGTGATATAGTTATGTCTGTCGCCTCGTTTATTAAAAAGATGCAGATTATTTCTAACGTACATGATGTTTTCATAGATATATTGACAAGGTTCCGTCATGATGTGAATATTCTTAAACAGTTCCCTTAGAGAATCGCGCCGGCAGAGATTGTAAATGGCTCTTACGGCTCTTTTCTGCAGAATAAATAGTGACTCAATGTCTACACCCCGTCCCCATAGTAAGATACTGTAAGTAATTAAATAACTAAAAAATATTAAATAACTAATGAAATAAATAAAATACTCTGAAAGTAACTAAAATATACTAGTCTCTCGGTATCAACATCTGTAAATTGGCGGATTTTCGTAATAGTATATGCTTCTCAGTTTAGCCGTCCTGCAAGAGATGACAAATGAGGACCCCACTGTAGCCCTGAGTCAAGCGTAATCCCCAGGGAAAACGTTCTATCCACGAATTCGAGTTTCTGCCCGTTCAATACTATGTAACAATCACTACATTTGACATTTGGTAAGGCAAACCTTATGCACTTCGTTTTTTTTTCCATTTAAAACCAAATGATTAGCAATGAACCAATTGTGGACTTGCAAAAGGGCGTTATTTACTTCGTCAAGACTATTACTACGTCTATTTATTTAAAAAATAAAGAAGTGGCATCGGCAAACAATACCACGTTTAGCTTGTTTTGTAATAAATAAAAAAGGACCCAAAATCGAGCCCTAGGGAACGCCTATTTTCACGTTTAGTCCCGAGGAATTGACACCATTTATTTGAACTAATTGTTGTCTATCATTTAAATAAGATTTGACTAAGTGTAACGCTGTTTTGCATAGTCCGTAATGCTCGAGCTTCAGCAATAATATTTCGTGATCAAACGCTTTAGACAGGTCGCAGAAGATACCTTTGGCATCTTGCGCTTCTTCCCACGCATTGAAGATATGTTTTAGTAAAGTTACACCAGCGTCAGTTGTACAACGTCCTTTGGTAAAACCATACTGTTTATCGTGCAAGATGTTATTGGTGTTAAAGTGATAAAGCATCTGATTAATCATCACCTTTTCAAATATCTTGCTGAACGAAAAAATCCGGGGACAGTAAAGACACAAATAATTATAGACCAGTATCCGTGTTGCCAAACACGGATACTGGTCTATAATTATTTGTGTCTTTACTGTCCCCGGATTGGAAAAGTGGTATCACCTTACTTAATTTCATTAGGTCGGGAAAGACTCCTTGATCCACACACAAAATAAATATTAAAGCTAAGTACGGCGCTATAGTCTCAATAATTGAGGTACAAACTTTGACAGACAACCCCCACAGACCTACTGTCAATTTAATTTTGATTTTTTTGAAAGCTACTATTACTACCTGTGGGGTGTATATGCTTGAAATTAAATTCAGTCGGGCAGGCTGAAACGTTCGCCTGTAATAAATCAAAAGCTAGCGAAGGCGAGGAATTTAAGGCTTCAGTAGTTTTAATTGGGATACTGGTAAAGAAATTAATAAATTCTTGAGCAACTTTTTTTATATCGCTAATTAAACCATAAGAAGTCTCCAATGTGTAATCAGTATTATGTATTTTAGTTCTGTACGCTTCAATATTTATAATTTTCTAAACCGTCTTTATTTTATTTTGTGCTCATTTAACCTTACTGCTTATAGAGCCTTAGCCACCTTACAAGTATTTTTATAAATTTTTGAGTAGGTAGCTACATACTTATTAAAAGTTCCAGTGTTAATATAAGGCTTAAGGCCATACAGCTCGTAAAGTCGTTCCCTACTTTTTCTGAGTCCTTTAGTCGCCCAGTCACAAAATAAAACTTAGGGCAGATAGTTTTAGTTTTCTGTTTAAACGTATTGTGGAACTCAGTTTCGACTACAGAAAAAAAATCTTTATATAAAATATTACCATTGTCCATCGTAAGATTCCGATTACTTAACTTGCTGCTTAGAGTGCTATTAAATTTATTTAATTTACCTGCTGTTATTGGTTGAACTGTCTCTGCACTTGCGGTATTGGTATGTTTGACTCAGAAGTTACCGTTAGCCCGCTGTGATCGGAAGGGAGACAATTTACAATGGCTTTTTCTAAGTAGTTGCAGCAACAAAAAGCATTATCAATATACGTAGCAGTTGTTGTAGTTGTTCGAGTTGGATCAATAAAAACATTTGACAAATTAAATTAATTAAAGAGATTCAATAAGCGACTGCTATCTGAATTACTTTCTAAAATATTGATGTTAAAAACTTGAAAACTTGCTACTGGTAGCAAGTTTTGCCAAAACATGTTTCATGACTGACTCAAAAATAGAATAGTTTTGATAATTTGGGGGTCTGTAAACGCACACTCACACATGCTTATCTAGCTCAACACAGAACAATTGAATGTTATGTTCAACCGACATTTCAACTATATCTTTACGAGTTTTAAATTTAATAGACCGTTTAATTGAGATAAGTGAACCCCCACGCAGCATTGATTTTCGGTTAAAACAACTGCTCACACTATAATTATCATAATTAATTAACATTTCACAATCCTTTAACCAATGTTCAGTAATACAAATAATATCAAACAGTGTTTTTTCTAAAAATAATTCAACTTCCAATTGCTTCGAAGAAAAGCCTTGTATGTTTTGAAGGTATAAAGTAAAGGATTTCTGCTTAGCTCCATTATTTTGAGTGCTAGAAGATACCTTGTTGTTGATAAGTTGAGCGAAATTGCCTATGGTACCATCTGTTGTATTATTACCTAATTTGAATCAGAGCTAGCAGCCAAGACATTAGTACTATTACTAATTATTGTGATGCTTGATAATTGTGATACTATCAGTGAATCTATCATCTTTTTTACATTTGAACTATTCCCTACAAATACAGTAATAATAGCATAAGAATCATATTCATTCACAGTTATCGAAAATAGTATGCTTTGATAGGAAGTCTGAGGTGTACAATAGTTTTGAGTAACAAAAGGAAGGCTATTACTAACTAATTTCGCTAACCCTCTTCCTATATTGTCTGAAAAAATAATTGACTGACAACAAACCTTGCCACTAGGAGTGGAAGTTCTGTGCAATGAATGGACCACTTGAGATAATTCTTGGACACAACTTCTATATTTATTATACAGAGACTTTAAGGAATAATCAAGACTTTGTACACTCTCCTCTCGCTCCTGTAACATTTGTTGACACTGGTGTTTTGATTCTTGAAGTTCTTGGAGGGCCGTTCTCAGTTTTAGCTCCATATCCTGAGCGGTAGCCTTACGTGTCATCACAGGCATGGTTTCAGAATGTGTTACTGACAGACAGAAATAAAGAAACGGTGAGAACTAAAGGGATAGACAAAATCAGAAAAGTTGGAAATGGAAGGATACAAAAATAAAAATATATAAAATTTAAATATGGGCAAGTTATGAAGTTCAGTTGAATAAAATAATGAGGTAGGCTGATGTGTTGCCTTGAAAATCTATTTCTTATTGAGTTTTGTTGCTTTTCATTGCCTTATAATTTAACTTTTATTGAATGTAGGTAGGTTGACTAGAATGTGAATTTATGGATTATGTCAGTTACTTTATAATACTGGGTTGAGCAACAAACATTTGAATTGAATTGAATTGGGGATTGAACCTTTTACAGCCCTCTTACCACCAGACTGCGAATGCATTATGTTTCAAAATCATAATCAAAAGTCATTTATTCAAATTAGGTTGAGACTTGAGAGCCAGTTGTGAGTCATTTATTATACGAGTATGCAAATCGTGTGCATTATAAACAGCTCAGAATATGTATGTAAAATAGTTTTTAGGGTTCCGTACCAAAAGGGCATCCAACGGTACACTACTACTTAGCCTGCCCTGTACCTACGTATGTCCTTCCGTCAGTCGGTATTGCGGATTATATCTCATAACCCGTAATAGGTAGACGATTTTAATTGTCACAGAGTCTTGTTGCCGCTTTAAAAACAGATACTAAAATTAAATATATAAAAAATAAGGAGACCCATATAAAAACGTGATTTTCGCTCAGCCGTAAAAATGGAACTGCATTAAAGCATCCAACCTTGTTTTGCATATATTGCCTACACTAAAGTATGTCATCAAATCCAATGCCGCATCTTTCGATACCCGCAAAACGTATAAGGCACTTGCCGTTGACCTAGAATAATGAAGAAGCAAGATCTCCTAATGATACGGAACCCGTCATGTGAGTTCAATTCGCACTTGACAGGTTTTTTCTATAATTTTTTTTGCAAAGTAGAATTACTACTTAAAGCGTTACCAAACTTAAAATGTTATTTTAGTGGTTAAAATTATAGAAATAAGTTTCCCGTAAGTGTACAGGAAAAAACATTGTGAGAAAATATTATTGTTAAAATACTAGAGTGTCTCCATCAAATTAACATTTTGTTGTGATGTTAAACTTTAACCGTTCAGTACTTCATTAGCAGCATTACAATTTTAAACCATAATATTAAAACAAAAGTTCCAGTATCCACAATGTACGGACTTCTACTGATTATAGCCATCATTGTCATTATTGCGCTCATAGTGGCTCTGTACCAGAAGACCACGAATGCAATATGCATCTCGAGAAGAAGATTAGATGGAAAGACAGTCATAGTGACCGGAGGAACTGCGGGAATGGGCCTTCACATAGCAACAGACTTGGCCCACAGAGGAGCCAGGGTCATCATCGCCTGTCCCTTCGAAGATGAAGGCATAAACGCGAGTAAGCAAATAATCCAAGAAACTGCGAATGAAAACGTCGTATTCAAACTTCTTGACTTAGCATCTCTGAAGTCAGTGAGACAATTCGCAGCAGACATCTTGAACACCGAAGACAGACTAGACATTTTATTGAACAATGCTGGAGTTGGAGTCCCTGGGGATTTCCTGACGACCGACGGAATGAACTTCATAATGCAAGTTAACTATTACGGAACATTCCTACTGACTCTTCTGCTCCTCCCACTTTTGAAAAAAACCGGGAAGCCTGAAGAGTCGAGCAGAATTATTACAACAGCGTCAGTCATTCACATGATTGGAAAAGTGGACATCGATAATTTAAACAGAACGAACTATTGGAACATAGTCAGGATTTACGGGAACAGCAAGATATGTCTCGTGTTATTCGCAAACGAGCTGACCAAGAGGTTGAAGGGCTCAAACGTTGTGATTAACAATGTGGATCCTGGAGCGGTTGGCACCAGGATCTTTGACTCCTTGAATAAGGTGTATGGAACGATTTTAACCGTAGCGTGTCTTTTATTCTTCAAGACGCCGTGGCAAGGCGCGCAGACGGCTCTCCACGCTGCTTTGGATAAGAAGGCTGGAGAAGTAAGTGGAGCATACTTCAAGAATTGTGAAGCAGTGGGAGCCGTGAAACGTGCTTATTGTCATAAAACTGCTAAAGCGCTCTGGGACGAGTCCGTGCAATTAGTGAAGTTAACTAAAGACGAAGTAGACCAGTGCTTAAAACTAGTATAGTACAGTATCGTAAAGGTACAACAATATTTTTGATATGTTCGTGATTAATACAAGTTAATAAAATACTTATTCCGATTCGGACATATTTAGACCGATATTTAATGAAATAGCAAACAAGTTTAATGATAAGTAAAATATACAATAAACACCCATAATCAACATTTAAATATAATCAGACAAGTTTATTTTTGGATATGTCACAAAACTGCAACGGTCGAAAGAATATAAAATATTGCGAGAAATTGTAAACTATTTGTATCTTAATAAGACACGGATATATTGGAAACTATTGAATTTGGATGGGAATTTTTTGTATTCAAAACGATTTACCAATAATATATCGAGAAATTATAATTTAATACAGATTTATTACAATCTTACAGAGTCTGCTATTTTCCGGTGACATATATATGTATATACAGCCTTGGCCAAAAGTATTGAGCACCTAACAAATTTCGCTCGATCACGGTAAGTATGGGAGAAAACCAAATCTACTGTTCAACAGTAGATTTGGTTTTCTCCCATACTTTCTCGGTCATCTACAAATATTTAAAAACAATGACCCACGCCGCAGCTAGCAATTAAACACCTGGGTGCAATAAAATGTGTCTTTTACATTTTTTTTATTTATTTATCAGTTCGCTACCATCGCTCGTTGTGAACACATATAGTGCGCCTTTGGTATTTTATTTCAAAGTTTTAAATGTTATCGTTGCAATATGCCAAAACGAAACGAACTTTCTTTAGAAAAATGTGTGCAGATACAGCTTCTGCATGTGCAAGGGAAATCACAAGTAGAGATTTCCAAAACCGTGAAATGGTCGCGCCGATCGTGCAATATGCTATTAAGTGATTGTCTGCCACCGGATCACATCAAAATAGACCGAGAACCGGGCGCAAACGCATCACCACAGACCGACAGGATCGTCAGTTACTGAGAGAGTCGTTAAGAAATAGGAAAAATAACATATTCAGAGCTCGCTGCTGAGTTGTCAGAACAAATTAAGAAATCAATTTCTGCTCGAACTACTCGTAGAAGACTTCAGGAAGCTGGTCTGAAAAGCTGTAAAGCTGGGAAGAAGCCATGGCTCTCCGACAACAACAAAAAAGCTCGGTATAAATGGGCCTTAAAACGCCGAACTTTCACCGCTGAAGAGTGGTCAAATGTTGTGTGGTCAGACAAATCAAACTTTGAGGTGAGTAAGTCAATTTAATGCCTTAATAAAATTATATAAAATGGTTTGAAAACCAAAGGCATAGATGAAGTTATTTTTTTTTTCCGGAACTCAATATTTTTCTCTTTATTGCAGATTTTTGGTATACCTGGTGTGACCTTTGTGCGTCGCCGGGTGGGCGAAGAATTTAAGCCAGAGTGTGTGATCCCAACCGTAAAACACGGCGGCGGCAGCATAATGGTCTGGGGTTGCATGACCGATTCTGGAGTTGGCGAATTGTTCGTGTATGAGGGCCGCATGGACTCTACTAAGTCCATAAATGTAATAGAAACTGCGTTACTGCCTTCATTCACGAAACATTTCGGCGACACGAACATTGTTGGTGTTAAATTCCAGCAGGATAACGCGCCATGCCACAAATCAGCCCGCACCATGACATGGTTTCGGGAAAATAACACAGAGCTTCTTGACTGGACAGAGAGGATTTGAAACGCTACCTGCGCCTAGAATGGAACGCGATTACTGCTGAAGACTGTAAAAATCTTGTTAGCTCTTTACCAAAAAGAATTTCTGCCTTAATTAAGGCAAAGGGTGGACCCACAAAATATTAATTTCCAATTAATAAATAGTAAAATAAACCTATATAAAACGTTTTATTTTATTTCTATTTGACTCCTCATAAAACTGAAAGATGTCATGGGTGCTCAATACTTTTGACCAAGGCTGTTGGTACTAGCACTTCGCCGGCGACTTCGTTCGCGCGGATTTAGCAGGTACTACCCAGCCATTTCTGCTTCTGACTCTGTGGTCTCTGGATCAGCGCAACTATCCACCCCGTTCACCTCGTCAGAGGTTGATTTTGCAAAAATTGTGAGATTTGTTTCAATTATCCAACATTTAATTTGTTCATACCAATTCCTACGTAAATTGAAGTAAGCACTAATGTCCTCCCGTTACATTTCATTACCCCTTTTCACCCCTTAAAAGATTTATTTTCAAAAAATCCAAATATTTCATAGTCTTATTTTTTAAATACGAATCATTAATGCTGTTTCAACTTCATCGGATTTTCTTACTGAGAGCATTTTTATACCCGTCATAACTTTGAAGCCAATGGTCCGATTTAAATAATTTAAAGTGTGATTTACATGTACATAATTAACCTTAATAAAATTATGAATCATTTAAATGGATAAGGATCAATATCTTGATATCAAAATCATCACTTTTTCTTTCCAACTGGGCTTTGATTGAATCATTTTAAAAGAAAGCGGTCATTGTGACTTAACCATAATAGTTAGACATATTGTCTTGAGTTTTTTTTTCTAGGCAGTAATGTGTACTTTAATTTTCTAGTACATTATTTCTATGTATCATCAATAGTTTTTGCCTCGCATGCGATGAAAGACATTTTATGTAATTTTTTTTTTACACCGTGGGTTACTTATTCAAGTTTTAGTAGGAATCTAGCTTATGTTACTCGGTAAAGATGTAGCTTTCTAACGGTGAAAGAATTTTTAAAATCGGTTCAAGTGTTTTAGAGCCAAATCGTAACAAACAAATCTTTCATCCATATAATGTTAGTTTAGATATAATTTGAATCCGCATCCGACCTCCGGGTTCACAGGACAGGGAGGCGGAGCTGTACGAGGAATGCAGAGTGGCGAAGGCCGCCCTCCAAGCGGAGATCCTGTCGACCAGGGATCTGGCTCGTAAAGAGATGCTGGAGTCTCTGAACGGGGACCCGTGGGGACGCCCTTACAAAATGGTCCGGGATAAACTCCGCACCTGCCCCCCCCCCCCCCCCCCCCCCCGTTGATGCAGAGTCTCCGGCCCCACGTGGTGAGCGCTCTGTTCCCTTCGCGAGGGGAGCATACTCCCCCGCCTATGGCTCCGCCACCTGCGGTGCCGATGCGGACCACACTGACGACGGCGACGATGATGACAACGCTCCGGAGGTGACAGAGGTAGACCTGAGAGTGGCGTTTAACAGGCTGAAGGCCAAGAATACCACCCCAGGACCCGTCGGCTTACCTGGCAAAGCCTTGGAGGCCCTTGGGCCTCGACTAAGGGGGTTCTTGAGCGCATGCTTGGAGAGAGGCCAGTTCCCACTTCGTCGGAAGACGGGGAGACTGATCCTCATTAAGAAGCCTGGACGCCCTACATCGTGCTGCTCGACGAGGTGAGGTGAGGTGGCGAGGGATGCGGTGTCCCGGGGCATGGTCGTCGTGGCGGTGTCTCTTGACATTGCCAATGCCTTTAACTCCCTGCCCTGGAGTTTATCACCAGATGCCGACCTACCTCCGTCGTGTGGTCGAGGCTTCTCTGACGGAAAGGGCCGTCATCTACCCCGGACACCAGGGAGAATGGAACCGGCGTGAGATGTCGTGCGGTGTTTCACAGGGTTCGGTTCTGGGGCCGCTCCTGAGGGATATCGGCTACGACCTCCCTAGCGGCGTCAGCGCAGTCTGCTACGCTGACGACACGCTGGTCCTGGCGCGGGGGGGTCGCATTAGCGGATTCAAACAAACAAACAAACTCTACTCTCTCTCTCTCTCTCTCTATCTCTCTTAACTCTTAAGCAGCCGCTTCACGTAAAGTATTGGTAATCAGCTGAATCCAGTTTGACTGGAAGCCGACCCCAATATAGCTGGAAAAAGGCTAGGCAGATGATGATGAGATATAGTATAAATAGACATTTTTCAAACTGCGCCAGTGGTAAATACTTATCATAATCAGAATCTGTGTGAGTTTTTTGGTCGAAAATCATTTTGTTTTATTTCTTTTTTTGTCTACAAATGAATCGCGATCCCGGACCAGATATACTCGTAGCAGCACTCAAATGAAGAAAACTATTCATTACTTTTGTTTTAAAGTTAAGAATATTATTTAAGGACACCCTTAAGTACGTGTGTGTAGCGGATGTGATACATAGTATTGCTGCGCCATATAGAATAGCCGCGGCAACAAAAAGTTATTAGATAAAGGTTTTATATATTAAATAATAATTCTAACTAGAAATACTAAACATTAAAAATGCGAACAGAAGTTTGTTTGTTCCGTTTTCACGCCTAAATCGTAACCGTTAACCGATTTTAATGAATTTTGGTCCCTGGCGTCACTTTTTGCGTCACTTACAAACAAATCGCAGAAAAACCAATGCTTAAAATCATATTTTCAAAACTTGTATATTTAAGAGTTAAACCGATAATATGAAAAACCGGTCAAGTGCGAGTCGGATTCTCACATGAAGGGTTCTGTACCTACCACAAACTGAAAAAAAACACGTTTCATGAATGGGAGCCCGCTTTAATTTTTTTAGTAGGTATATACTCTATTTACACCTCATAACAAACACAGTAAAAACTTTACAAAAACATTTGTACAATGGGCGGTATTTCGCACAGGGCAATCTCTTACAGACAACCTTTGGATGGACTGAACGAAAGAAGTTAGATTTAGGGCGGTCAGTGTACAAACATCAAAAACAATATTAATAAGTATAAAATAACTTTAATTTCGGCAGTCGGTGTTTTTGGTTGTTTTTTCGTTTTTTTTTTTTAAATCTTTTTTTTCACTTTTTTGTGGTTCACAAGTGCTTACAAGGGTAAGCACATGTGCACACAGCGCACCGGCGTGATGTTACGTTATGAACTGGTGTTAACAATAGAAAAACATGAGATTTCACTAATCCCAGTCCCTTTGATATCATTTATCGAGGAGTTCCGATGCCTTTCTCCGAAGTTCTTCATCAAATCTCTCACCAAATTGAAATCGAACCACTCCGAGAAATTACTCTTCCAAAAACTACCGAAATCGCTTCTAGTGTGCCTATAAAATTTGAAAAGTTTTCTCTATTTCACCAGGATCCCATCATCAGATCCTGACTTGATGATTATGGTACCACTTGGGAATATATATAAACCCTTTCAAAAAAAAAAAAAATCCAAATACGCTACAGTAACGCGGTAGCCCCATCAACACCCTGAAAGCATTATTAAACTGTACACGCAGGGCGTCGTATGTCCTTTGCGTTTATTTAGTCCAAAAACTGCACGTGTAGAAGGTCTGGCGGAATGCCCTAAATAGTGTGACCTTCACTTGCTCAGTACAACGTAATTCAATGGCTAAACGACAACCATTTAAAAAAATAATCTTGAAAATATCCATATTTTGGACTTCAACCAAAGAACGAATTCTATTCCTCTAAATGTTAGATTTAAACAAAACACGATCTCTCGACAGCACAAAACTTTTAGGCCTTTGATTAGATCAACACATTACACGAAAGACACACGTTGATCATTAAATTAAAAAAAAAATCAGTATTGCTACGCGTTACACGATCTAAGCAAGTTTACCAATCGTAGTATGGTCTTACTAAACTCTGATAAAGTAAGACTTTAGTTTTAATTTGACGAAAACCTTTACATTGTCTTATGACAAAACCCATCATCCTGGATGCTATTTTAGAAATGAATGAACTCCAAGGTCACGTATAGTGTACACTTCATTAATTTTGTCCACATTTATGTAATACACGTTCTGTATTGGATTATTCTTTCTTGTATATTTAACGTGCTAGCATTTCTTCCTATTCAAATACATTTCATTACTTTTACACCATTCAATAAGACTATTAAAGTCCATCTGTAAGAGTGAGGCGCTTCACTCTTACAGTTGGACCTTAATAGTCTCTCAGTATGCATGATCAAAAACACTGATAGCTGCAAAGCTTTCTTTATTAATTTGTAAATATCAACACATCCGTTCTTATATAACGTGTGACAAAATAAAAGCAATACCTGAAAAAGGTTCATTGTACTTATAATTATGAACAACTTTTACCATAACTAACACTGAAATCGCGAAAAAAATTCGACTGCCCCAAACATTTTACACACAACTCGACCAAATGTACTAAACAGCTGTTTTTGTCGCAATTTCTGGATTGATCCCATGGTACAAAAAGCATAGGAGCTCAAAATGAAAATGTTAACTTATTCATTGTTAGTGATTAGTACCAGAAAGGTAACCGTCGAAATCTTACTAAGCCGGGCCACCGCTATCCATCCGTCCATCTGTCAAAATTTTAAAGTAATACCTACCTCTCTTCTGGGATATTTTTGCGTTATTCGCATTATTAGTTTCACTGTCAAGCTGAGCAAGGTCTCTCCTTAAACGAAACCCTTCATTCACAAGTCAGAATCGTACTTGTCTGGGATTTTTATATAAATTGTTTTGCAAAAAAAAATATTACCAACTTTGAACGTTACCATACTGTAATCGATAAACAATTTATTTTCTTGCAACAATAGAAATATGGTACTTAAAAGCTCAGAAAAACAATGTAATAAAATGTTATTGTTTTTATAACATATACCATCGTGACATTTTGAGCGGTGTCAAACTGATCAATATTATATTAGCGAGACCAGTTTCAAATCATAATATTTAAACTGAGGTTAAAAGAAGTATCGCTTCACTAAGTTTTACAGTGTGTATACAGCCGGCGCCGGAGACGCAACCATGTACGAACTTGTACTGATTATAGCCATCGTTGTCATTATCGCGCTCGCCGTCGCTGTGTACCAGAAGAGCACGAATGCAATATGCATCTCGAGAAGAAGATTAGATGGAAAGACAGTCATAGTGACCGGAGGAACTGCGGGAATGGGCCTTCACATAGCAACAGACTTGGCCCACAGAGGAGCCAGGGTCATCATCGCCTGTCCCTTCGAAGATGAAGGCACAAACGCGAGTAAGCAAATAATCCAAGAAACTGAGAATGAAAACGTCGTATTCAAACTTCTTGACTTAGCATCTCTGAAGTCAGTGAGACAATTCGCAGCAGACATCTTGAACACCGAAGACAGACTAGACATTTTATTGAACAATGCTGGTGTTGGAGTCCCTGGGGATTTCCTGACGACCGACGGAATGAACTTCATAATGCAAGTTAACTATTACGGAACATTCCTACTGACTCTTCTGCTCCTCCCACTTTTGAAAAAAACCGGGAAGCCTGAAGAGTCGAGCAGGATAATTACAACAGCATCAGTCGCTCACATGATTGGAAAAGTGGACATCGATAATTTAAACAGAACGAACTATTGGAACATAGTCAGGATTTACGGGAACAGCAAGATATGTCTCGTGTTATTCGCAAACGAGCTGACCAAGAGGTTGAAGGGCTCAAACGTTGTGATTAACAATGTGGATCCTGGAGCGGTTGGCACCAGGATCTTTGACTCCTTGAATAAGGTGTATGGAACGATTTTAACCGTAGCGTGTCTTTTATTCTTCAAGACGCCGTGGCAAGGCGCGCAGACGGCTCTCCACGCTGCTTTGGATAAGAAGGCTGGAGAAGTAAGTGGAGCATACTTCAAGAATTGTGAAGCAGTGGGAGCTGTGCAACGTGCTTATTGTGATAAAACTGCTAAAGCGCTCTGGGAAGAGTCCGTGAGATTAGTGAAGTTAACTGAAGACGAAGTAGACCAGTGTTTAAAATCATAATAGTACAGTTTATTTTGTTAAGGTATAAACAAATTATTATGACCATTGTAAGTACAAGTTAATTAAATAACGCTATCGACTTCAATAGATTGTGTTTTTATATTTAGACCGACATTATACAATCCTTCTAATTAATATGTGTGAATTTTTAAATATAACCGTTCCAATTTATTTTCCGATCTGTATCAGGTCTAATGGACTGCTAAGCGGTCATGGACACTGACTTGATTCAACTTTCTAGTTGAACCGACATCGTTCGCACTTTGTAAGGCGAACGAGATCATTCCGTACTGGTTTTTAATAAAGGCGTGGATTAAACATCCACACTCACTATTAGTTACTGCTGTATTCTATACCGCAATTTTTTTTTTACAGCAAATATATTAATAATTTTTACTTACTAAATATACCGTTAAGTAAAAGAAAACTCTTCAGTAACAGTATAGATTATTATTTATAAATATTATAAAATTGAAAAATTCAAGCAGGTAGGTTAACAAATCCTTGACTTATTAATGTTACAAATACTCAGTATTTGCATCAGTTAGAAACAAAAAACAATGCCAAGATTTGCTGATATTATGCATCGTTTTTGCACGCTGACGCAAAAGTGGCCATTGTTTTCTAATTCCTTAAAAAATATCTCATGTCCAAAAATATGTTTTTAAATTTTTAACTACATACTATTTATTTTTATTGCAATAGAATAGAAGGACACTGATTTATTATAATGTGACAGTGACCGGTCAGTTTATTTAATTTAGAAATGAATATGTAAATTGTGTCAAAAAAAGGTTATAAAATGAGTATACGACGTAAATTGTTACGTAACGTGATCACGGAGTGAGCTGCTGTCATTCCGTCTTGATTATATGGATTGGCCGCTCACCTCGTGATCACTTCACCCAAGCCTTCACTTCGATATGTTTTCAAAGTCGACCGGCATTGGTACTGACGAGAAGTTGAGGATTAAGGCCACTGGGACCGCAATTAACTAGAACCACGGTCCCAGTTGCCGGATCCATTTTTTTTGACCCATGAGTGGATAAAAAAGAACTTTAGTTCAAGCCAAAAAAAGTACAGTCAAACGAAAAATGTTTAAAACACTCTTAGATAAATATCCAAGAATGTTTTAAACATTTTTCTTCAGTCCAGTTCCAGTCACTCATAAAAAAATATGAATCTGCCTTTCCAAATGGACAGTAGAGTCACTTTATTAATTGAATACTATTATTTTACTGAACTGTAAATGATGACATTCAAAAGTGACGTTCAAGGGTCTAATTTAAATAAACGCTTTGACTTTGACTTTGACTTTGAACCTAGAAGTTTGTCCCCTGCTTAGCTGGACTTGCCTGTGACGGCCTTATAAATATTAAAGCTTTTAGTCACGGCTCATAAAAAACTTACAAACTAAGCGACTACACGCCAAGGACACCCCTTGTGGGGTATGGACCTCGGCTTGAAACGTCGCTGGAATATTTTGGGACGAGTTTAAAACTTCACACTCAGCGGCGCGAGCTGGCTCAAGTAAAACTCGGGGTGCATAATGATGAGGACGTTGCGACGGGCTTTGGCGGCGAGGGTGAAAGGACGGCGGTTTTGTTTTGTGCAGAGAGCTGGTCTCTCTTCGGCTCTTGTGGAGGAGGGTGGTGGATTCATCTCGAATGACTAGGGTATGGTATCGGTCGGCGAATCTAGGAGATGCATCGGCCACCTAATAATCGGGCGGCCGATGCGATAAATAAATAAAATAGATTGATTTTATTTATTTATGGATACTCTTAGTCGGTGGTGTTTGACAGCAGTGTCGAAGAAACGCTTGGTTAGTCGCGTTTCATGAACGAATGGTGGCCAATTTGAGGTTAACGTGTAATGCTTTATTATTTATGTTAAGACCGCCACGGGCAGGTCCAATTAAGTTGAACTGTCAATACAGTCAAACGAAGAAATGTTTAAAAACTTTTTGGCATGAACATATATTTTTTTATTTATTTATAGGTAGTACTAGCCACCGGAAGACAATTAAAATTAAAAGGATCCGGCAACTGGGATCGCGATCCCAGTTAATTGCGGTCCCAGTCGCCGGAAGCCTCTTATAACATGCTGTGAGTTGTTTTAGTTTTCAGTAGGAGTTGAAAAAAAAATTCTAAACTATATATTTTTAAATATGAAAAAATATTTGCGACTCGTACTATTTTTTTTACCTGTTAAATGTAACACCATACCAATTGTTTTTTTTTTGTTAATTTTCTTATTGTTCCCCTAAAAGTGACCCCATACTCAACAGTTTTTAATTACGTTACACTCATTGCCTTCAATCGAGCACAAATCTGGACTCCAGCTGCTACTGAAAAAAAACTGATAAAAAATTACAATTACATATGACCCGACGCGACGTGGGGAATCGAACCCTGGACTCTTATAGATGACTAGCTGACCTGCGCAACTTCGTCCGCTTCACATTTTTCATTAATGCTCTGCTGCTATTGGACACAGCGTGATGTTATATAATTACGGCCTTCTTCGATAAATGGGCTATCGAACACTAAAACATTTTTCAAATTCGAACCAGTAGTTCCTGAGATTAGCGAGTTCAAACAAACATACAAAACAAAAAAAAACTCTTGAGCTTTATAATATTACTATAATATAGAATATTACTATAATTACATAATTATTGCCAGTAACTAGATTTAAGAACGTAAAAGAAGTAAGTTACTAACTATGTATGCAGAAACGGGTGTGTAATGTCTCTTTTTTCCAGCAGATTGATCAAAGTTAGTTATACAAAATGATAATTAGATCAAAAGAACCTTATACTAAATGAACGTTAGAGATATTGTTGTTATAACATATGTTCTTATACAAACTTGACTTTATATCAAGTGAAAATTATGATAAATGTTGGTAGATGAAGTAAACGTTATGTCATTTGAGCGTTATGGTTTTTGAAAATAGATCAAGTATTCTTATTACTAAATGAACAGAACAAGGCAGAAACTATAGAAAGCCAACTGCTGCTATCCTTAGGGGATTTCAGCAGATCTATAGTTTCTGCCTATCCCCATGAGAAGAAGACGTGAGTTAATTTAAAGCTTTCTTAGAAGTTAGCAATATATAAGGCCATAGAAGTGGTATCACTTCTATGGCCTTATACTCTAATATCTACAAAAAAAAACACACGCTCGTAGGAAATTATGTTCTATTTGACCCCAGTCAGATTTAATATTTTTACTTAGAAGATTTCATTCCTACTTGCTACGAACTTACCTACTGTTTACACAACCTCATTACCGGAAAAAACTGTTATTACTGTAAACTATGACTACAATACAAAGTGCTTATTTACCTAATAACCAAAATAACTAGTATTTTATGTCTTATTAAATAAATAACAGTGAACAACTACTAAACCACATACATCACGCGTTGCATTGAGTGCAATGAACGGAACTCATGTATTAGGTGTTTTGGAGTCAAGGTAGGATACTTAATTCATAGCAAAATGTTGGCGTTATTAAATGCAAATACCGTTTTATAACGAGTTTGGTATAATCTCAGAAACGAGTCCTGAATTTTATTCATAAAGGTCGTCAGCCTTAGTGCAAAGGACTTATCTACTCTTACTCTACCCTCTCGTCTTATCTTATCATCGGTAAGACAGTAATACCGATATTATTGTTATGCCAAAGAGTGACAAACTTGAATGTGGTCCCCCAGTCAAGTAAGGTAAGTCTTTGGACATCTACAATACCAGGGTTACTATAGGTGCGTTGTCTATATACTCTTTTCAAGTCTCTTCAATAGGATATTTAATTTTGACTGATTTAACCTTTAAGTATGGATATCAAATATTTTTAACACTGGTGCGGACGTGGAGTCTCTCAGGCTGCTATATTCAAATACATTCTTTTTCTAGAAACTGACTCTGAACCGCGTCAAAACCCTACCTGTATCTGAGTATAGGTCTGTAATAAGACAAAAAACAGGTATTTGTAATCAACTGTCTTTACTATAATTATAGAAATTATGAAAAATTAACAATCATGGCATTTTATCAAACTTTTTGGGGTTATCATTTCAGTCAAAAGTGAAGTTACTGAGACGCTCGGGTGGAGCGAGGGGAAGGGTGTGAAACTAAGAACTTGAGAAACGCGCGCAGCCTGTGAGACTCCACATCCATACTTAAAGTTAAAAAAAATCTAAATCTCAAAATTATGCTTGATCAAAACGATCATAATTTTTTGTATGACGTCATTCACCAGCATCAGTTTTTGCGCTATGCAGTACAAACGACGTTTTGCGTGACAAGGATAGAATAATCATTAAAAAGCGTGTAAATTCTCTATGTTTCTGTCGATTTAATTTATTTTTCATAAATTACTTTGTTAAGCATCTTTCAAACAACTGTTTAATTTATTTATTTATTAAAACTTTATGCTCAAGTAAAATCACTGTACAAAGGCGGACTTAATGCCTTAGGCATTAAGTCCGCGTTAAGTTAGTATATTTTAGATACCTACTCCATTGCAACATTTATATTTCGGTCCCATGTACCTAACCATTAGTAAGCCTATTTCTCGGTTACGGTACAAATCCGGACTCCGGGCTGCTATTGAGAAATTCCAGTTGAAAACCAAATGAATAATACCAAATGAATGTCACTGGAAAATCGCAAACGCAGTAAGATTGTAAAATATGGCGTAAAATTGTAAACTATTTTTTCATAATAAGACACGGATGTATTGGAAACTATTGAATTTGTATGGGATTTATTGTATACAAAACGATGTTTTCATAATATATCGAGAAATTATCTATCTATATAAATATAAATAAATCGCCAAATGTGTTGCTACGCGCAAAACTCGAGAAAGGCTGAACCAATTTTGCTAATTCTTTTTTTGTTTGTTTTTGTGTTTCTTATGAATAAATTTGGAAAAAAAATACATTAGGGCAAAGCCGGGGCGGCCACTAGTAATCTAATAAAGATTTATTACAATCTTACGGAGTCTGCAATTTTCCAGTGATAAATATAAATGTAGATAATTGGCTAGGGAGAGGCCAAAGAAAGAAAAGGGAGTTAGTGATAGCGTGACGGTTAACATGACAGAATGGAAGAAAAAAACATGTTGCGCCGACCTCAAGTAACATGGGATGAGGGCAGGAAGATGATGATGAGTTGAAAAAACCTAACAACCCAGTCGTCTTCTTTTCGAGTTTTTTTAGCCCAAAAACCTCAGAACATCTTGGGAACCAAAACCCAGGACCTCATTCAGCAGTAGCACTTACAATGACTAGACAACGAGGACAAAGGACTTCTGGTCATTTAATGGTACTCATATAACATTACATGCGGCAGGCAGTGTTGTGCCAGGACTCTCAATTTTTGAAAGAAGAAGAAGAGAGAAAGAAAAGATAGAAAAAGAGTTTATTCGCAAAAGCATGATTGTCGCAAATAATGTTATATGAGTATGCCAAAAAATTTAAATAAACAAAATTACAAAAGTTATGCAAGTTTTCTTTCTTCTTTATATTAAACTAGCTGCTATAATAAAATTTTCTTTGACCTTAAATAATAGTTAAAGCCACTGATTTAAAGCCGCAGTTGAATATTGTAGAATTTGTAAGATAAAAATTACCTAATGCATGATTATTAACAAGTTCAGCTAAATAGAAAATTATCCGTAAATAATATTTAAAAAAATATTTAATTGGGCAGTTCTTAGTGGGCAGTTAAAAAATCGGAATTAGTCGGTAAGAAATCTCCTTCTAAACAGTTTTTTAAAAATGAGGTGGTAAAATGTATCCCGTATTTATTTCAGCGTGTAAAGTATAAAAAACTCACCCCGTGATCTAGAAATAGAAATCGCTCTGTCACACATGACGGTCTGTCAAACCGCGCTTTTTTTTTGTGAGTGGCTTCTCGCAGTTCAACCTATAAGGTAGTCAACTGCTTAACCGGGCTTGCCTGTGGTGGCCTTAATATAATATTAAAGCCTCCAGCTTATAAAAACTTACAAACTTAGCGACTACACGCTAAGGACGTGTACGTGGGGTACGGGCCTCGGCTTAGGACGTCGCTGGGGGGAGGACAGCTAGGGACGGGCTGGATCGAACTGGTCAAACCGCGCTCACTTCGCTCGCAATTTATATAACACTCTCTAGCCCCAAGTCGCCGGAGCTCCGCGGCACCTTCATCCTACGCTCCGGTGTCCCTGAGTCGGGGTGGGAAAAAGTCAGATTAAGAAAAAGTGTCGATCATGCGCTACGGTGAGCGTCACCAATGCACTTTTTCAATCAAAGTAATGTTCGGGTGTTACCGCTCACCATAAACTGCCCAAATTATTTATGTAACTGCCCATTTCATAATTTTACTGGTCATTAATTTATTACACTGCTTAAATATTTTTTGAACCTGAAATAACCGCAAAAAATTCTTTTACTGCTGTAATAATTTACCAACCACCAGAAAATTTAATATCTGCCCATTATTTATTTCAACTGATTATAATAACATCCCTAATGTTTAAATAAAAGTTGTAAATTATAACCCTTACTTAAAGTGTTTTTTAGATCGGCTCAATACTTCAAGAAATTGCCTCTTCCAAATAAACCGTCATTTTTCCCTCTGTATTACCTATCTGTTTGTTTAGACTTATTTATTAATTAATTAATAATACAGGGTGTTCCAGAAGTCCGCGGCTATATTTAAGAGTGGTGTTCTGTATCTGCTATATAATAAAAAAATATCATTTTTTGACTTTTTTTCGAAATACCCGACCGCAAAAAATCTACAAAAAATTTAAAAAAGCACTTTTATAGCTGTTTGATGCAGTCAATGGTGTTTATTTTAGTTCAATCATAGATTCAATGTCACAGACTGCTTGAAAAGTGGTTTTTTGGAACTCTTTAGGCGTTCTTAAAGATTGGGCTTTTTTTAAACAAGTCAATATTTTTCATTTTGATATTGTTTCTTTTCAATACAGTACCTAGAGAACAACACCCTTAAATATGACCACTCACTTCTGTAACACCCCGTATATTAATTAAAACTACATTAAATTAGTGGTTATAGTTTTAAATACTAATCGTGTCTTCAAAGTAAATGCCTACATCGGGAACACGATAAGGTGACATTATGTATAGTAGGCGCCAGATAATCGTGGAATAACGGTCATTGACCCACCTACAATTATTGACATTTTTAATTTGAAAAACGGAATTAATGACACAAAGCTGTCACGAATCATCATCTCTCGTGATCCTTAACATTGTCTAATAATGAAAAACGATTCATATTTAATTGTTCAGGTACCTATGAACAGTTATTAGGGAAAGGTCAATATACTTTATTCCACATTTATCTGGCGCCTACTATAGGTTTATGTAAATGGCAAGAAAAACATCAAATATCTCACCTTAAGGTCAAAATTATGTCGGTATGTTTTTTTGTAAACATTGTCAGTTTGGTATTCCATGGCCATATGCCAGTAGCACTTAGGTGTTTATAAATAGAAGTTATAACACACTAATATCCAACACATTATTTTTTCTGAGTCAGGCTGATCGACAAACAACACATATCCCGAATCCTCTAAATTACTAAATACAAACAATGTTCACCTTCGAAGATAATATTATATTATACTAGCGGACGTCACACGGTTTCACCCGCGTAGTTCCCGTTCCCGTAGGAATACGGGGATAAATTGTAGCCTATGTTACTCGCTGAACGGTGAAATGGTGAAAGTATACATAGTTGTGGGACTGGCACGGCAAACCGTTATCAGGTACTTTGTACGATGATATGATAGAAACGCGAAAAGTTTTTAAAGGTAAACTAAAGTGGTGTCAAAAGCACTAGGAGGAAATTAGAATGGACATCTTAGCCTCACATCACACGAACTCCGACTTTCGAAGTTTCTGGAAATGTACCAGTAAAATTGACTCAGCCCAGGGCCTCCCCGTGAGTGTTGATGGAGTCAGTGAACCTCAATTAATAGCTGAGTTTTTCAAAGACCACTTCACGGTTCGCTCACCATTGGGGCCAGCGCAGCAGGTGATCGATACTGAGACCTCAATAGGACCGGTTTCGACTCTTATCACAGCTAAAGATGTTAAGATAGCTCTTAAAATATGAAAAGGGGGAAATCTCCGGGACACGATGGTCTTATTATTGAGCACATGCAGCACGCGGGGTGCCACTTACCCAGGGTTTTGGCATTGCTGTTTAACCTGTGTATTGCACACTCCCACTTGCTGCCACGGTATTGCAGCGCATCAGATATGTTTGCACAAGCCAAAGTCGACAGCTTCTCAGCTGTCGTGCGCAAGAAGAGTGCATCTCTTCTTGCAAGATTGCGTGGTAGCGGCAACAGCCTACTGAGAGTGATTGCGGATAAGTTTGATGAGAGCCCCATTATGAGACATCTCATCAAGACTACAATGTCTCTCGTAGTATATACCTAAGTACTAACATAGGGTACAAGCTGTTTTTGTTACTAACATATTTTAAGTATTTTGTTTGTTGTTGTTTGTGTGTGTGAATGTATGGACTATGTTGTCTGATATAAATAATAATAACGGGTGCGCTCACGGCTTTACCGCAAATCGGATGCATCACCCACCGTCATCGGTGATGAGGCTGTATATCCCGCGGAAGTGCGGGCGTCGTGGCTTCCTCAATGCTAAGACCCTGCACAACCGCGAGATATGCAACCTGAGGGAGTTCTTCCTAGAGGCCGATGTGGGTATGCGTCGGGATGTGGTAGCAGTGGACAAAGGCCTTAGGTACTGCGCTCTCCTTGACTAACGAGAACTAGCGCAAACCTGTGGTATTAGATACTAATGACCGCAGGGAGGTATGGCAGAGCAAGGAGCTTCACGGACGCTTTTACCGGGTCCTACATGGGCCCGATGTCGACTTTTTAGCGTCCGTTGCCTGGCTGCGTTTTGGTGACCTCTTCGGGGAAACCGAAGGTTTTGTCTGTGCGATTATGGACGAAGTTATGATGACGAACAACTACCGGAAATATATTGTGAAGAACGGTACGGTTGACATATGTCGGGCATGTCACCGGCCCGGGGAATCCATCCGCCACATTATTTCCGGTTGTTCTAGTCTGGCTAACGGAGACTATTTGCACAGGCACAACCTTGTAGCCAGGATTATCCACCAGCAACTTGCTCTTAAATACAATCTTGTGGAATCGAAAGTACCGTACTACAGGTATGTGCCCGACCCAGTTCTCGAAAATGGCAATTGCACGTTGTATTGGGATCGGTCTATCATCACTGACAGGACTATTGTTGCCAATAAGCCTGACATAGTGGTGATAGATCGACTAGAGCGTCGCGCAATGATTGTTGTTGTCCCTCATGACGCGAACCTCGTGAAGTCTGAGAAAGATAAACAAATGAAGTACCTTGACTTGGCTCGCGAGGTTGTCGACATGTGGGATGTGAACACAGCGGTCATTGTGCCGATAGTCGTGACGGCCAATGGCATAATTGCCAAGAGCCTCGACCAACATCTAAAGAGGCTCTCGTTGGGCAGCTGGATCAAGGGCTTGATTCAGAAAGCAGCACTCCTGGACACGGCACGCATAGTTAGGAGGTTTCTCTCTCAGGGGCCCTGACCACCGGTAGCTTGGACCCTGTTCCCGATACCGGTGGGCTACTATTTTTTATATTTTCAAATATTTTTATATCTTTGTATTTTAATATTTAAAAATGTAATTTATATGTATATACAAATGAATAAAGGGAATAATAATAATAAATATAGAGTAGAAGTAACGTTTCTTATGGTCGTTGAAAAAAACTTTTATTTTGTCAGCCTTGTCAAACGATCTATACCTAATTTTTAACGGTGTTTTTTACAGAATAGACCAGCAGGACTCGGTCTTGTTACCAGGCGAGATCGCGCTCAATGACGGATTTGATTCCACTAACTGCATCAGACTGCCTGAAATAAGACTTTTTTTGTATATTTTAGCAGTCGGGATTTTTGGTAAAATCTTTTTTTTTACTACTAATTTAGGTGGGTATCATAATACCTCATTTGTTTAAATCTATCCAGACGTTTAGGCGACAGGGACTACAGAGCGTGCTAAAGAAATGGACATACAAACATACATATATACTCTCTAACAATATTTCCCTTCTTCTGAGCAGTCTCATTGCTACCTTTTTTTTTAAATTGGCCTGATTTGTTTTTCTTTAGTCTTGTGCGAGATATTTCTTTCTTTCTTTATTTATTGACCGTGAAGAAAGACTAAGGTAATTAACATTTATAATATAGGCATATTTAATTTCTCCCCTACTACATGACCATAATATTACAACACAGTTGGTTATATTTATTCATTTATCATAATCACCATGAGTCGTATAAAAATTCTGCAATACTAAAATATGATTAATGTGCCAAAAAAAAATCATTTTTGTTTAATTTTAGGTATACTTTGCTCTTTCCAACTTTTGGGCAATTTGTTGTAGATAATTGATGCCATACAAAAAACACTCTTGCGCGTAAGTGCAGTTTTTATGTATGTACACACAGTTTGCTATAATCACGTCTATTCCTTGGAAATTTGTCTGCCATACAAGGAAAAAAAAGGTTTTTTTTTTTTACGAACGTTGCTATTTAATATTTAAAGTGAAGGTAATGTTAATATATGATATTTGCTGACATAATTTTTACAGCTATCGGTAGTTTTGAGTTTGAACATAGACATTAAGCAATAATGACGGATTCAATTAAACCATAGTAAGCAATTAATAGCGCTTCTATATTTAGAGTACGTGATGAATTATATAAAGCATATGCACCACTGCTTATTCTTTTGACTAGAGCCTCAATATGCACTTTCCAATTTAAGTTTCTGTTGATTGTTAGGCCTACATATAGTGTAGTATTAGCTGTCTTTATTTTATTATTATTATATTCGATGTTAAGACTAGAGAATAATGATTATCGTTGGATGTAGCGCATCATCAAAGTTTTTTATTTATATTAATTCTTTAAAATAACATTATTCAGCTTCAATTAATGTATTTTTTATGTCCGTTTCATATGTATTCTTATCATGGCATGGTATAGTTATCGTTATCGCAATGTCATCCACAAACAATGTCATGTGATGTTTAATGAATTTAGGGTAGTAATTAATATAGAGTGTAAACAGGGGTGGTTCGAGTACACTGCCTTGCGGAACTCCATGAGGGACGGTACGCTCGCATGACGTGAAAATCTCTTCGTGTTTGGAGCTCATATTTATTCTACTAATTTGCGTTACTTGTTTTCTGTCTTGTAGGTATGATTGTATTAGATTAAATATGTTTCTGTAATACCATATGTATCAAGTTTATTTATAAATATATTATTTTTTTATTTATTTAACAGTTTATGTACACACATTTAACAAATACATAAGAAGAAGGGAACAGAAAAATAGGTACAAAGGTGATGCTTATTTCTAAAGAAATCTCTTCCAGCATACCTGCGAAAGGAGAGTCGAATAAAATAGATGTAGACATCGTGTGTAAAAGTTATGTTAACATAAAAAGACAAAAAAAAACTTTAAATATAACATACTATAGTAAATATGACTAAAATTAATATCATACTAATACATACTACTTAAATAATACTATAAGAAAAATAATATAAAGAATAATATATACTTTAAATATGCAACTATGATGGTACCGAAAGGTAGTGTTCTTTCACTCTTCTTTTAAAATCTGTTGGACATAATCAAATGCCTCGCAGAAAATGGCTCAGACGAGTGTATTTTTATCCATGTTCGTCAGTATGCAAGAAGTCGTATATGGCCAAGTTAATTAACGGCACGTCGGAAAGACGAGATAAAAACGGTCGCTGGCATAAACTGGATTTTCACTGAGCGGTTCATGCAACCAAATAGAATTAAATTTAGTTCTAATTTAATTCTTATAAATCTTTTTAATTCAATGTTTCTATTTACATAATTATTATTGTATATAGTGTATTCTTATCTACGTTATACTATTATAATTAATTGATTATTTAATCTGAAATTAACCTTTTGTACAAACATTTTTTGATTATGTTGAATGGATTGGTTTGGTAATTATTAATTTATTATTTTAAAATATGTAATTGAAGAAAACAGTAATAATAATAATGTTAGTAACAGTTACCAAAACTGTACAACGAATTAACGCCATTGTCACGTGACAAGCAAGCGCCAAAAAGTACGACGAATTTGTGGCTTGGCGTCGAGGCACGCCGATTTGTTAATGTTCTGGCGTTCAAAAGGTTAATTCATTTGCCTGTAGTCTACTAATGTTTTTAGGGTTCCGAACATCCATAAGAAACGGAACCCTTATAGGATCACTCGGCTGTCTGTCTGTCCGTCTGTCACAGCCAATTGTCTTCGAATCTACTAGACCAATTCTGTTGAGTTTCAAACTTCTGTGACCGAAACACGGACTCGTTACGTAAAATTAATTTTGAGTATTGGGTCCCTTTTGGGGGACCATCTATTTTCATTTGGCCAAAGCCCACCTTTACTTGGCGCAGAGGTGCTTTAAGAAGGAATTTTACGAAAATCCAATCCAAAAGCAGTCATAATAGAAAATAAAATGGGAGGTATGCAAAAGCGAATTCATTTATTTAATAAAACTTCATGCAACACAAAGGCTTAATGCCTTAGAGCCCTTGTCCACGGATAGGTTTAGTTCGGGTGACGGAATCCGGCGTTTTGACGGAGATGGATGACGGATGACGGAGACTAATCACGTTTGTCCAATGCGCTCGGATCCGATCCGATCTCGAACGAAATATCACTCAAATGCGGTGTAACTAAGAAATCGTGTGCACGTGCTTTTAATATGGAATTTACGTTAGAACGCCGACAACTTCTTGTCATATTATTGTACGTACGAAGAAGCAGGAGGCAAAAGAAGTTTTGGGTTCACCCTCTTTTGAAAGAGAGATACCTCGAAGGAGCATTTTATACACTTAACGATAAATTACGACGACATGAAGATAACTTTTTCGATTATTTTCTTTGTAGTGTTTTATATATTTGTCTTACATGTACTCCTGATTGAGGCTCCGGTACATCCGATCAAGTAAAATCCCTGGAGCCTGCAAAAGAACGGATGACAGATCTCGGACGTCGGACGTCGTGTGGACAAAGGCTCATTTAAATGTAAATGCCGCTTCTTCAGTCCGGGTTTTTCTCGGATGACGGATCCGGCGAGACGGATGCCGTGTACGAACGGCGTTAGGCTTACTTTATCAGTCAACCATGGCTGGCCAAGGGTTCCGTTTCGATAAAAATAACAACAAGCAACATTCTTTTGACGTGACAACGTCTTATAAATTGGTTTGCCGGGTGACACTTCAAGAAACTGCGTTACGCTCCGCTCACGTTATGCGCTCACAATGAGAGCGAGTGAGAGGCACAATGAATATTCACATTAAAATTATTTTACCACTCAAAGTCGTTGTCACGTAAAACTTTCGCCCGTATACCGACTTTACAGGCAACCAATTTTTTTATTTCTCCTTTCGCAAATCTGCTGCAAGAAAATTCTTTAGAATTAAGCACCTTTGTACTAACAATTATGATGTTTTTAACACGCTTTTATTATATCTGTACTGTTTCTCTGTGTGTACATGCATTATAAAATAAATAAAAAAGAACACAGCTTAATTTTAAAACAAAATATTGTATGCCCCGCGGCTGCGCCAAATAGGTCCAGTTCAAAAACAAAGTAGCCAAGAAGCTACTTTACTAGTAATGCAAACAGGGTATTTCAACACAAAGCAATTGAATATTTTACTACTAATAAAAACGAATAACACGCTTGTTATTTAAATTTAAGCGTGGCAGTTTATGGATTTATATTGATTTATTAGTCGTTACATTATTAGTAGGGCGGGATAGTTACTTATGCTGTTTTGGAACAATTTTTGTTGATTTGTTTGTTTGTTTTGTTGATTGCTAATTATAATAAATTACTAGATAAAAATATATATAATACTAGCGGTTTTAGTATCAATAAAGGTCAGTATAACACACAAAACAAATTACAGCGTAATGGGAGTTATTGGATCTGTACCTACCATTTAAAAATGGAAATGTAAAAAAAAAATGCTAAACCCACAAAAAAAAGAAGTACCTAACTGATTACTATTAATTCGAGATTTTGAAAATATTCTTTACCTATGAAATGGCCTCTTTACATTAATTATAATCAACTTTTTTCTGATGTTTAAGATCAAGAACAAGCACAACAAATTAATTATAACAATTTATTTTGAATCATAACATCTTTCTCACAATGCATCAGTCGCAGCCGAATAGCTTAAGCCTAGCCATTTCATTGAACTGTGCCGATTTTTCAGCGACCTAAGTGACATCTTTGGTTCAAAATCGCTTTATGACTTTTAAAAAAAAATTAATATGGGTTTGCTCTAGACTCTAGTCTAGGTCATAGATGACAGAGACAAAGTCGACGATGGAGCGAGCTTACCCCGAAGACTTGAATGATTTGCCCATGTCATTTATTTCGCTGATTAAAAGTCGCAGCTCAATGAAAAGGCTGGGCTTTTAATGAAACGGCTGATTAAGCAAGTTGGCTGTGACATATCCATCGTTAAATCGTTGCTAATGTCCAGTCCTGACAGCGAAACCAGTATTTGTTTGTGTTGATAAGTTGTGTTCTTTTAATTGTATTCTTTTTGTGCGTTATTTCGGGTGAAATAAACGTGTTTTCTTTTTTTCTTTGGTCTTCCTCTACATTTACAAATAACCATCAACAATAATTCTTGGTTCTGTATGGTGTTGGACGTAAAAGAATAGCACCATCCCATCACTTCCCGTGGGTGTCGTAAGAGGGACTCAACAGAGAATGAGCAGCAGCATTATCTGTGCATTGCAACAGCTACACTGCGATCGCCAACCCACCTGCCAAGCGTGGCGATTATGGCAAACCCCCCCTTTGGAGGAAGCCTATGTCCAGCAGTGGACGTCATTCGGCTGATGATGATGATGATAACTCTTAAACCATTCTTCACAACATAGTTTCTGAATTTAGATTTTGAAGGTTTGTATTTGTCAATTCACCAAAATTTGCAGTAAAGTAAGGTTTGAGACGTTAATGCTCAATTCATAAACCAACCCGTAGAGCGTTTCCGCACTACGTCCGATCCGAACCCGATCAGTATCCGTGAAAAGACGGTCCGGCGTAGTCGTAGAACAATTTGTATGTTAGCTTACGCACTATTCGATAATATAATAATTTCGGATAAGATTATTTACGTATGTACCTAAGTGGCCATAGTATTATTTGTATGAACAGTTGCGCACAACGTCTGAACGGAACCCGAGCTGCGTCTGAGAAAACAGGTTTAACTAATGTGACAAATCTATTGACGGCTTCAAAAACAAAATATCGACAACGAATGCATCGACCAAAGAGTAAAATAATAGTGACGTGAACGCTCTGTAGCGGCTTCGCAAAATGACGTCTGAATCAAGGATTGGGTAGTGCGTAAGCAATATCCGAGTTCTGTCCGAGTTTTCTCGGACAGTATTTTGACGGATTCTGATCGGATTCGGATCGGACGTAGTGCGCAACCGCTCGTAGTCCTCATCTTCGTTTCATATTTCGTACGCTACCATGGCAACTGATTTCTATACAATTATTCGGTCACATGTGCCTCTTACCGAATATTTTTATAATTTCAAGGACTATTAGAGTCTCGGTGTACAGTTAAGTGTATAATAAATGAATAAATAAATAAAGGTGTGACAAGAGTAGTACAAGAACCTGAATAACAACTTCTAAATAGATTTTATTGTTATTTTTGTTTTTATCACCGAATTACATCAAATCCGGATCTTGTTTATGGACACCACCAGATATAAATAGAATAAAGTAGATGTGAGTGAACTTTGCTTTGGTGCTTCCAATTACAACGTATCTTGATCAAAACATCCAATTATACATTGTCTTTAAATAGTTTGCTACAGTAAACCATAACAGTTCAAGGCCCTCAAGATCTGCCTATTTACACAGCCTAGGTACTTAAATTATATGGTATTCATTTCAGAGAGTGGGCCTTGAAAAAAACACATTGATCAAAATGGAAAATGCATGTTGAAAAAACAGTGTATTCCCGTTGTCCCCTAAATCTGTGTCCCCGTCACGGGGACAACAGAAAGTTATCCCCCTTATGTACAAATGGGCAACGGGGACAACGGAAGTTAAGATTTCACGTATCGTTGTCCACTTTAAATTTTGATTTATTTTTTAAACATTTTGTTTACCTGAAATACAATGTTACTTCTGTTTTTTTTTTTAGGATGGGAAATCATCAAATGACTTCTTCCGCTATGGGTGGAGCGGAAGGGCGTGTCAGGCTCTTACTGACTAAAACCCATCCGTGTTCCTTCTAAAGCCCTTTGCGTTCCAGGGCCGCGGTGACTCTTTCGAACAAATTCCGCAACCCTGGCAGGCTCTGGCCCTAGCGGGCCCCGTCTTCTATGCTGACATCTCTTTGAGGCGCTCGTGAAACACAACGCGCCATCGACCCGGGCCTGGTGGTAATCGGACAGCGAGCCACCCAACGCTCGCCGTCCGCAGGCCCGCGCATGTTACTTCTGTTACTAGGAGAACTTGGATGCATGAGCGAGCTAAGCGAGCTCGGGACTTGGGGCACTCCGACTCGGACAGGTTAGGTTAGAAGGGGATGACGGGGTCTAGTGAGCAAGCGAAGCGAGCGAATCAGACCCCGATATCCCTTTCGTGGTTGTTTTTTTTTAAACCATAGAGCCCCGCTTCTTTGGTGAGTATTTATCCATTCTGGCAGGTATTTCGAACATGGCCTATGGGGACAACGGGAATTAATTAATATTCAATAAAACAGCGGGAAGTAATTTTAATTATTTAATTAAATTCCCTTCGGCCATGTCCCTTTAACGGGGACATGGCCTTCGGGGACAACGGGAATACAGTGTAAAAAGATCATAAGTGTTTTAGCGGCTGGGCTATGCTTGGTTGGCTGATTTTTCAACAGACCATATCATTTTTTCCGAAAACCGTGCATGTTATGTTTATTCAAATTAATTAAAATCCCGTGTATATGTTTGTGGGTACTAACGACCCGCTCAGGCCACGCACGGTTGAAAATTATATAGGTACATAAACCTTTCTCGTTAATCGTTCCAAAGTTCCTCCTCCCAAAGGATTTTTTCAAAAATCCTTTCTAAACGGTTGCTTATTTCCGTTATATAATAAACCTGTATTTGAAATGTCAGCTTTTTTTAAATACCTAGTTTTGGTTGTGCGTTGATAGTCGGTCAGGACGAAACGATTTTATAAGTATCAAAAGATGACAAGGTTTTAATCGGATGCATTTATTATCTGAAGTAGAAAATAGCATGCATTTATGAAGCCAGGAATCACTACCGTGACGGTTCTTCAGTTAAATGCCCAATTAGCTTATTAAGTAATTTGTCAAATGATACCTTGTGATACTAACAGTTTATAATTTTATTGATGTTTACAGCACATTGTTAATGGCTTTTGTTTTTTTTTTTTTTTTTTTTTTTTAATTTAATTTTAAAACACTTATTTTTCTTTACAATTGTTTTGCTAAACACATAAACCTCTCAGGGCTTATCTGTGTGCTGGCGAGTAGATCTTATATTCTTAAATACATACTATGTTTTTACAATAAAAACTAAAACGCATTCTGAGTAAAGAAACACTTAAATTTGTACTAGTGTCTTCTCGAACCTGTTTTATATACATTTTGTAAGTCATCTGGAAGTTTGTTAAGAAGGTAAGGTACTAAATATGCAACAACCCTGGCCCCAGACACATTGTTAAATCTTGGTAGAATATATTTATTTTGAAGTGCTATGGTTATATATTATATATATAGTTATATAGTGCTCAAGAAGTCAGGTCTTGTTTTTTTTTGTTAGCAACTCGGGTCTATTTATTTCCACAAGGGTGGAAAATTACACCTTTTTAAAGACATTCATAACATTACAGTATTTTAATGAGTTGTATGTGTCACCGGAAAATAGCAAACTCCGTAAGATTATAAAATAACTTGAAAGATTGTAAACTCTCGATAAATTGTCAACTGAACATTTGAAATACTATTTTACGTACCAAAATTTGCTAGTCTATAATCTCGAGAAATCTCGAAAATGTCAATCCGAGAAATTGTGGATTGACAATAAACTGGCGACCAAATCCGTATCACCTAACCACTAAGAATTAATGTCAACACGATTTGACAGTTACTTCTTATTTCGGGTTCAGAACTAATCGTAAGTTACGGACTTACGATTAGTTCTGAACCCGGTGATACGGAGTAGAATACGCCCGTAACTAAGCCCGAAACTACGGACTTCGGGTTTAGAGAGTAGCCCCCCTGGCGCTAGTGAGCCCCGTCAACTATGCTGCCATCTCTTTGAGGCGCACGTGGAACACAACGCGCCGTCGATCAGGTGTACGTTACCTTGGAATAATTTTCGAGTTTCACACCACCACCGGCCACCGGCAGGGAAAAGCTTGTAATGTATATTTAGTACCTACTTACTGCTTGCACGTGTTTGCCATCAGGTTCTAGTTTGCTGACCATTGATCTTCACATGTTAACTAGTAATTCAACATATTATAATTGTATAATACTACTAGTACTTCGCCCGCGACTTCGTCCGCGCAGATTTAGTATTCGCTTTCCTCTGCAAACTTCGACACCCCACACCGCGTCCCCCTTTCAAAAAAAAAAAGTCAAAAACGTTTATTTCAATTAGGCCATTAAACGGCACTTTTGAACGTCAGCATTTACAGTTCAGTAAAAATAATAATATTACATTAATAAAGTGACTCTACTGTCCATTCGGAAAGGTAGATTCTTATGGAGAAGAACGGACAAGAAACTCCATAGTTACTCTTTTCAAATAATGATTTAATTAAATATGATTTTTTTTATAATGATTTTATTTATGAATTAATTTAATATTATGTGAGGACGATACACCCAGAGTATGCTACTTAAAAGAACAAAGAATAACCAGCAGAGGTACTTATTCCTTTTCTAAAAAAAAATTAGGTAAATGGTACTCACATATTTACAGATAATCTTAATAACCATTAGTTAAACAGAAAATAAAAACACAAAAAAGAAACAGTACACCTATCTATAAAGTTAATTCATAAATCAACCAGTTTGATTTTGTCTACACCCTTGATTGTCCTATGGAGCAGGACCAGCATGTTTCCAAGCATTCTTATCCTGAATGTAATCTTCTAATTTGTAATATGCTTGTTTACAAAGTGTACTTTTAACATAAGTTTTAAATTTTCTTTCATTTAGTTCTAATATGTCAGAAGGTATTTTGTTGTAACATTTAACACAATACCCCATGAAAGAACTGTGGACTTTAGCTAATCTAAAAAATGGTTGATCTAATTTGTCTTTATTTCTAGTATTAAAATTATGTCTAACACTAATTTTACTAAAAAGATGACTATTTTTCCGCACATACATAATATTTTCATAAATGAATTGGCAAGCGACTGTCATAATATTAATCTTTTTAAAAAGTTCCCTAAGAGAATCACGGCGACGCAGATTATAAAGGGCTCTGACAGCTCTCTTTTGTAAAATAAATATGGATTCAATGTCAGCAGCCCGACCCCACAGCAAAATACCGTACGACATAATGCTGTGAAAGTAACTAAAGTAGACCAAACGTGCGGTTTCTACATCTGTTAACTGTCTTATCTTTCTAACAGCATACTCGGCTGAGCTTAAACGACCCGCAAGAGATGTTATATGAGGCCCCCATTGTAATTTCTCGTCCAATGTGATACCTAGGAAAACCGTTTGCTTAATGAACTCCAGTTTTTCTCCATTCAACATGATGTCACATTCGCTACTTTTAACATTTGGTAAAGAAAATCTAATACATTTAGTTTTTTTTTTTATTTAGAGCCAAGTTGTTTACCGTAAACCAATTTTGGACCTGATGAATAGAACTATTGACGTCGTCAAGATTTTGTGAACGTCGGTCTATTTTAAATATTAGTGATGTGTCATACGCAAATAATACCATCTTTGGTTGATTTTTAAGTAATTGGGGCAAACCATTTATGTAAACTAAAAAAAGGAATGGACCCAATATTGAACCTTGAGGAACGCCCATTGTCGTTTCCGACCCCAGTGAGTTTACACCGTTTATCTGAACTTTAACCTGTCTGCCCATCAAGTATGAACTAAGTAAACCAAGGGCTCTATTCCTAATCCCATAGTGCTCAAGTTTCAACAAAAGCGTCTCATGGTTAACGCAGTCGAACGCTTTCGAGAGGTCGCAGAATATTCCAATGGCATCTTGCGACTCTTCCCAGGCGTTAAAAATGTTCTTTATTAGGGTGACACCGGCGTCAGTTGTACAACGCCCTTTGGTAAAACCGTACTGGTGTTCATGAAAGATGGAATTTTTATTAAAGTGACGTAACATCTGACTAAGCATTAACTTTTCAAACACCTTACTGAGAACTGGCAGAATTGACACCGGCCGATAATTGTTGGGTTCTTGAGAATCACCCGATTTGAACAATGGAACGACTTTACTGTGTTTCATGAGATCCGGAAATTCTCCTTTGTCTACACTAGTGTTAAATATGACAGCCAAGTAGGGGGCAATAGTTTCAATGATAGATCTACAAACTTTTACAGATATTCCCCAAAGATTTTCTGTTGATTTAATTTTAAGATCTTTAAAAGCTTTTATAATGGCCTGGGGGTTTGTATGTTGGAACTTTAACTCCGATGGGCATACCTTTACATTCTGTCTAAGTAAGTCAGCAGAGAGCGCGGATGACGAGTTGAGAAGCTCTGTAGTTTTAAGAGGAATATTGGCAAAGAAGTTATCAAATTCCTGAGCTACCTCTGCGTCCGAGTTTATTTGGCCATGTACAGTATTTTAATTTAATTTAGTTTCACGCTGTTTCTTCCTACCTGTTTCGTTATTTATTATTTTCCAAGTAGTTTTTATTTTGTCGTCTGCTGATTTTATTTTATTGCTAATATGCAGAGCTTGTGCTGTTTTGCATGCACTTTTATATGTTTTTGAATATTTTGCAACATACTTATTCATATGCTGCTTCAGGCCATACAGTTCATATAACTTTTCCCTGCTTATACGAATGCCTGGAGTTGCCCAATCGCTAAATAAGAACTTAGTGTAAATACTTTTAGATTTTAGAGGAAAAGTGTCATTAAATCAAATTGAGTGTCATTAAATCAGTGTCTACCAAATACCTCTTTAAATACCAGTCAAACGATTATTGATCTGCAGGAAAAAATTAAACAATTGTCCCAAGAGTTAGAAAGTGCCCATCAGGAAATAGAGAATTTAAATTCTGAAAACTTTCGACTTAAGACAGATGTACAAAAATATATTAAAATTGTAAATGCATACAAAGAAGTAAAAACTACCGAAACAAAAAATGTAACCCCTCTCTCTAGCCGAAAGCGGAAAACTAAACAGAATAAAGAAACTCCTATAACAAAAAATAAACAATCTATCACAATGACACCAATAATATTACACAGTGAACAAGCAGGAGGCTGTCAAAACACATCTGCAGAGATTATTGAAAATACAAATGCACCTGGAAGCAGCAAGAAAGCAGTCATACAAATAAATTCGCCCTTTGACAACCACATCAATCAGACCAATATAACGGAAACTTCACAGAAAAGCACCGAAACACATCTTTCCCTAAATACAAGAATAACAGAAGGAAACAATGAACGACAAACTGAAGCACATATAACTACATGCAACAACAAAATTTATATTCAAACGTTCAAATTAAATAAGGAACCAAATTTACCATCAAAATCACATAACAATGAAACAAACAAGAAGAAAATAATTATCATTGCGGATCAGCAAGGACGCTTTATTCAGAGAACTCTGCAAAAACTTTTAGGTGACGGTTTTCTAGTCCGTTGTTTCTGGAAGCCAGGAGCATCCTTTCAAGAAGTTTTAAGGTCAGAAAAAACAGAAATCAATCGATTGGATAAAAACGACTTCGTGATTGTTTTGGGTGGCATAAATGATAAAAACCCAGAGGAATTTCAATTTAGTCTTATGAACTTTTTAAATACTACTACAAATACTAATGTTTTGGTCTCTGAAGTTCTCTTTAACACATATCTAAATGAAAGTAAGTTGAATTATAAATTAAAATTTATTTGTTCTCAATTCACTCACACAACCTATGTGGATATGAATTTCAGCTCCTATGTACCAAAATATCGCTTTTTGCCATTACAACAGATGAAATTTTATAGACCTATAGCCTTAATACCTGTTTTTGCAAAAATATTTGAAAAAGTTATTTATAACAATATATATAACTATTTTGAAGCCAATAACATATTCACAAAAGAGCAATTTGGATTTCGTAAAGGCAAATCGACTAGCGACGCGCTGTTAAATTTTTTAAAGACAGTTATGACATGACTTGACAACAAAAAACAAGTAACTGCAATATTTATGGATATGTCAAAAGCCTTTGATCATGTAGATCATAATATCCTCATAAATAAATTAGAAAAGTACGGAGTGAGAGGAAATGCATTAAAGCTAATTAGATCATACTTAAAAACAGGTTTCAAATAACTCAAATATCTAGAACAGCTGATGATACAAAATATGAACAAACGTTTAAGTCAGAGCCTAAAATTGTTAATTTCGGAGTGCCCCAAGGTAGTATTGTCGGCCCGCTTTTATTCATAATATATATCAATGACCTCCCAAAAGTCATAAATAATGAGATGATATTATTTGCGGACGATAGTACTGCTATTTTCACTGACGAAATTCAAGAAAATTATGAAACGGACATAAATAACTCCCTCGAAAGTATAATAAATTGGTTAGGGGCAAACAATCTAAAAGTTAACATTGATAAAACATGCTATATGTCCTTTGCAAATAAAAATAAAAAAACAAAAAATCTTCAAATACATTATAAGGGTGAAACGGTGAAGGAAGTTAAGACTATAAAATTTCTTGGCTTTCAAATTGACTCTGAACTAAATTGGAAAACGCAAGTCGACCATGTTTGCAAAAAACTAAATCAGTTTTCATACGCCCTCTATATGTTACGTAAAGTTACAAGTGAGAGTACTTTGCTGAGTGTCTATCATGCATATGTGGGCTCCACATTAAGATATGGCATCCTCTTCTGGGGTAATTCAGCAAACAGGGAGTACGCTCTTAAAGCCCAAAAAAAATGTCTCAGAAGTATATGTGGCCTTAGAGAGACTGAATCATGCAGACCAGAATTCAAAAGATTGAAAATCTTGACCTTACCTTCATTATATATATTCGAAGCGGTTATGATGGTAAAACGCGATATAGGTAGTTATGAAACATTGAGAAGTGCGAGACACAAAACGAAACTAAGAGGCTTTATATGTAGAACTGTAAAGTATAAATCAAGTGTGTTTGGGATGGGAATAAAAATATATAACAGACTCCCAATTTGTATTAAAAATATCCCGTCCTTGAATGTTTTCAAGGTCAGGCTTAAAGAGTTTCTTTTAAGTAAAGCTTACTATTCAATTAATGAATTTCTGAATGACCGAGCTATTGACTAAATGTGTATAATAATAATGTAATTTTAAAACAGCTAAATTGACTGTTTCATGGTATTATTATGACTAATTACTGTATGATTATAAATTAAGATTATGAATCCAAAACCAATTTGTCTATATTAAAGTACAAAGTGTTCAGGACGTAATTTATTTTAATTGAAATTGACATGTGAATAATATTGTAACCAGTCATGTATTTTATATTAATTGAAATTGACATATAATTATTGTGGCCGGCGTAATTTATTTTATTTTTAAATGAAAATAACATGTATATATTGTAGTTAATGTAATTATGACCAGTGATGTATTTAATTTAATTTAATTTTAATAATTATTATTTTCTTAAACATTGTACACCCCATGGGTATGTTACAGAGATATTATTACAAATCATTATAAGAACTGACCATACACCTGTAACAAGCAATAAATGAATTTGAATTTGAATTTGAAATTGCGTGTTTAATATAGAAAAAAACTCGGCATAGAACTCATTAGGGTCGTCTATGTTATTAAAACTATGAGCACCTAGTTTACTAGCCAAAGTATTGTTTAGTTTTTCCAAATTTTTATCTGTAATTGGTCTAAATTTTATTAGAATTTTTTGCAAAGGAATGTAAGTGCAAAACGTTATTGTTTGACCGCTGTGATCAGATGGTAACTTATTTACAATTTCTTTATGTAAGTAATCACAATTACAAAATATATTGAAGGGTTAAGGGTAATCTTGCAAAATGAATAGTTGCGATCTTTATTCTTTACCAACATAGTTATTTGCAGAAAGATTCTAAATCGAAGAAATGAGAAAAAAGAATTAGAGAAATAGTAAAAATGGATTGTATTATATACTAGCTTTTGCCCGCGAATTTGTCAGACATTTTAAATTGGCATGACTTTATTATTTAAAAATATATTATTGACATGAAACAAACATGAAGCTTACCACAATGTATTAGTGAAAACCACATCTAAATCGGATAAGCCGTTTCTGAGATTAGCGTGCACAAACGCTCAGACAAACAGATAATCAGTTAAAGAGACAAACAGACAAAAATTCTAACAATCATTGTTTTGGGTGCCATTTGCGTCGATACATTTTTGTAATAATATTTTTTCTCATATATCTTCCATGTACAGACAGCGATCCGTTACATTTGAAATATATGTATGTACCTATAAAGTTAGTAACGATTTTTTCGTAATCAACTCCTGATTTCAAAAAAAATCTTAGATCCGTTTCAAAAATACCACTTTTAAATTGTGAATACCAATTTCCAAGTAAATTGAGGTAAGCAGTAAAACTTTACCCCTTCAGTGGTTGATTTTAGAAAAAAAACCTAAAAAACATATTTCTTACTTTCAACTTTATCGGACCAAGCTTTAAAATTCTTCCATACAAATTTGAACACCCCCTAAATCATTTTTGGGGGTAGTCCTGAAAAACTAATGATGACAAACTTTATAATTCACTTGGTCAGTATTCGTACTAAGTTTCAAGTTAATAAACCTAAGGGGTAAGATTTTTCATATAAACTTCAACCCCCTATTTAACCCCTTTACGGGGGGAGTTTCCTAAAATCTTTCCTTAGCTGACGTCTCCTGCTCAAAATCTACCTCAAAGCCAAATTTCATCTTCATAGGATAAGTATTTTTTGAGATTTCGTGTTTAATCAGTACGTGAATGAATAAATGAATGAGTGACCTTTCGCTTTTATACATATAGATAGGTAATTGCCATTTTGAGAAATGTTTTAGTAGGTAAAATAAAACAATAACAACGATAAGAGAGAAATGAAGATATTCCATCTACCTGGCCTATTACCAACTCATCATCTGCCTAGCCTTTTCCCAACTATGTTGGGGTCGGCTTCCAGTCAAACCGGATTCAGCTGAATACCAGTATTTTACGTGGTGCGGCTGCCTACCAGACCTCCACAACCCATTAACTGGGTAACACGGTACTCCTTGGTAAGACTGGTCTTAGATTATCTGGCTTCTGACTATCCGTAACGATTGCCAAAGATGTATAAATGACAGCCGGGACCAACGGCTTAACGTGCTTTCCGAGGCACGGAGGAGTCTCGGTATGTTAAGATGGTCACCCATCCACAGACTAACCTCGGCAAGCGTTGCTTAACCTTGAAGATCGACCCGTGCGGCTGATATTATTTAGCCACAAGCTCCTCCTACCAACTATTACCAACTACTAACTTAAATTTAAAAAAGAAACAATAATACAGTTTAAGTTTTCATCTAAATCGGGATCGAGACTCCTTTCAGTATTTTTCGATATTCCTCATAGTTTCGGATTTGGCCTTCCACGCACACTTTTAAAATTAACCTGTATATGACACATCACGCGACGACCAATAGGAGCTGAGCAAGAGCATAAATGAAAAATGTGAGACAGACGAAGTTGCGTGGGTCAGCTAGTGTATAGATTGTGTGTTATCATTTTTTTAGTCCCACATAGGGGGAGATTTACCATATTACCATTACATACATATTACCATAAACCGAGCAACAACGGATCAATTTAAAAAAATAGCCAACAGGCGCCTGTATTTCCACACTTGGCAAATCCGCTACATGCGTCATAGAAGTATTTCTATAAACTCAACTTCTTTAATAATCAAAATGCACATTAAAAAAATGAGGTTAGGGATGTGAAGGTAAGTTGTCACTGCCACCTAATCACAAACATCTGCACTACCAGAGATATTTACAAGTAAATTGTTATCGCAAAATCTGGGGAGCCCGTGGCTAAATTATAACAGCTGCGCGGTTAGATTTTCGAGGATAAGCGACCTTGCCCAAGTCGCTCCGTAAATGGGTGATCATCCATTACATACCAAGACTACTCTGTGCCATCGCGTCGGTCCCGGCTGTCATTTGTACAACTTTGAATCGTTATAGGTTTTCAGAAGTTGTCACCAGTCTTGCTTAGAAGTACCGTATTATCAAGTTACTGGGTTGAGTAGAGCAACAGTGTACTCGCTTCATTAAAGTACTGTTACTGCACCTGGTGGGGATTGACCGCCAAGGTGTCTTGAAGAAACGGCACTGAGTATCAGTGTTGCGGCGCGCTTGCAGTCCCACTCGCATCTACACTTACAAGCGTGCGTTGCTATTTTATTTTGGCAGGCGCATGCCAACATCTTTTTGCCTAATTTGGCAACCCAAGGACGGGTCCGCGGATTGCCCCCGCGGGTAGGGTATGAAAGTCCCGTAACTGCTCGCCACGTCCCCAGATGGGAACGTAGCGCCTTCCCACGACGTACTGTTACTCAACTGCATCCAGTCAGGCAGGAAGCAGGCTCGAACTAAGTTGGGAAAGGGCTTGGCAGGTTAATTGCTGCGCTGGCAATAAATCTGCCTAGCTTTTTCCACAAGCAAAAGCTTTTCTTGTTAAATCAGCATCACGTGTAAGTATGGAAATCTGGGCACAAGGCGCCCTCATAATCGACTGAATTGATGTACCTGAATTCCACCATCTTCCATGCAGGGCACTCAGCATCTCCTGATCTATGATTGCTGGGTTTATAGAAGCGTGAACAAGTTGTACATTTCGGAATCTCAGCTTTCGTGGCGCACTCTCGACATCGAGTGTCCTGTTCACCATTTTTTACAGTCACGCGGGCGTAGCCGAAGGCGGCAGCTGGTAAAATTTAATCCAACAAGAACCAAAACCGATAAAAGTATTTTTTGTTTATTTTCTAACTTCTTTTCTTCTTCTTTTTGTAACTTATCTTAATAAAAGAGAAGTTTTTAGACCAGAGAGACAATGGGACTGTGTGATATAGCTGGAAAGGAGAGTGACCAAGACATGTGACTTATTCGGTTTAATTTTATTTCATTGTTGGTATTTATTTATAAATCTATTTTTTTTTAATCAGCAGTCTATCGTTCTTGAGATACAGCCCACTGTCAGACAGATGGACAGCAGAGTCTAAGAAACAGGGCTCCGTTTAGAAGGACTACTGAAGGAGACTTTTATCATCAATTTTTTTGCTTATTTTAAAAACCGTTCTTCTTCATCTGAATGCTTGGTATGGTATAGCTAATGCCAAGATATTTCCTTTGAAGTTCCTCTTTATCTGGTATGGCGAGGCTCCAACGACAGAAATTTATAAATAGGCGTCTACCTAATATGTTTACATGGTAAATCTCAACGCACTATCCTTCAAACCTGCGTATAATATGATAATCTCACAGGTCAACAATCAAAATTAAAAAAATACCACCTAAGTGCGAGCCGGAGTCGCGCGCAGAGGGTTCTTAACAAATCTTATTTTTGAACTTGTTTGTCTATTACCATAGACAGAAAGAGCATTTATTTGATGCAACACAAAAAAATTATATCACACAAAAATACAATTAAATTATTAAAAAGCTAAGCATCCAAACAAAAAAAAGAAAACGATAACAAAATCAAAACAATTACAATTTTATATTTGTGATGCCAACATAAACAAAAACGCTAAAGACAAAGGAATATTATGTCGCAGGTATCTAAAAGTAGGTACCGAGTAAAAAAATCATGCGGGGCATTCTTTGGGGACTGCCGATGAAGTGAAAACTAAGTAACTTGTGATTTGTATCGCCGAGCTATTAGATTATTATTTTTTTAATTTGGAAAACGGTCGGCGACGATATGACGCGAGTTCAATGATTTTTGTTCACCCAAAAAGTACACATATATACACAGTATACATATAGCTCATGGAAAGCGTTCGGTAAAGATGACGCGAGTTCCATAATTTTTGTTCACCCAAAGCGTTCGGTGACGATGACACGAGCCCAAAAAATCTTATAACAACAAATTTAACCCCATATTTTCGGGAGCAAAATCTACTTATCTCTTGTTACTCTTGTTTAACCCCTTTCACGGAACGCGCTCAATTACCAGTCACTACCTCCTTAGTCTCGCCGTTGCAAGCGCAACAGCTACTGAGCGTGGGGGCCTTTGTTCGATTCCCAGATCGAGCAAGTGTTAGTGGGTTAAATAATTATTGACTTTAGATACTCTTAAAATAAGCTAAAAAAAAAACAACAAAGAAAAAAACAATGTCCATTTACTTCGAAGAAAACTGGTAGGACATACAGACAGACACACGAGTGATTCTATACGGATTCTGTTTTTCTTTTTCATACGAACGCACGGAACCCTAAAAGCAACAATTACTAATAACTAAATGATTCGAGTCGGTCCGACGGATTTGAGGTGTTATTCAATTTAACGCTTGATTTTATTAATTAATATCTTTAATCTGTGATTTAAAACCTGTTGAATTATATAGTTTTAAACGCATATATAGAAAGATTGTATATTAGAAGTTTAATGCTAGCTTAATCTACTACTATTTATAAAAACGGCAAAAAATATCACGTTTGTTGTATAGGAGCCCCTTAAATATTTATTTTATTCTGTTTTTAGTATTTGTTGTTATAACGGCAAAAAAAAACATCATCATCTGTGATAATTTCAACTGTCTAACTATCACGGTTCTTGAGATTCTTGGTGACAGACGGACAGTTGGACAGCGAAGTCTTAGTAACAGGGCCCGTTTTACCCTTTGGGTACGGAACCCTAAAAAAGAACTACATGTTTGAGATGGTCCTGAGATCTCACCCTCGACCCTCCTTAAAAAAAGTTTTACTTGTATGACAACTCTTGTATATAATAATATTCGTAATAAATAATATTAAAGAGTACTTATTTAGAATATTTAAAAATCATCTTAGTAAATTACTTATCGATAAATGTTATTATTCTGTATCAGATTTTATAGTTATGAGTTTATTTAAACCTAGATTTTTTAATATTGTTAAATAATTGTGGATGTTTGCATGCATTCTTTGCAAATAAAAATATTCTATTCTGTTTATTATGGGCTAGCGGACGTCACGCGGTTTCACCCGCGTAGTTTCCGTTCTCGTGGGAGTACGGGGATAAAATATAGCCTATGTTACTCGCTGATAGTGTAGCTATCCATTTCACAAAGGGTCATGGCCATCCGGCTGGCCCGGGGATACCGCACGGTCTCCGGCGAGGCGGCGAGCCTCCTTGCCGGATTACCGCCATGGGATCTGGAGGCGAAAGCCCTCGCGCACGTTTACGCGTGGCGCGTGGAGGCGCTTCGCCGGGGTGAAACTCCGCTGCCGCGGCAAATTGCATCGCGGCGGACGGAGCTCCGGCAGGATACCATGGCGGTATGGAGACGGCGACTATCGCAACCCAGCGCTGGGCACGCCACAATTGCGGCGATAAGACCCCTCTTTGAGGAGTGGCTGGAGAGGCGCTACGGCGTCCTCACCTTCCGCCTGACGCAGGTGCTCACCGGACACGGCTGTTTCGGGAGGTACCTGTTTCGGATAAAGCGGGAGGACACGCCCGGGTGTCAGCACTGTGAGGATCGCCCGGAGGATACGGTGGAGCATACGGTGGAGATCTGCCCTGCTTGGGCTGAGCACCGCCGTGTCCTCGTCGAGGCGATCGGCGGCGGCAACCTCTCGCGTCCGGCCCTGGTTGAATCCATGGTCCGGAGCGAGGAGGCTTGGGAAGCGGTCACCTCCTTCTGCGAAGCAGTAATGCTAGCGAAGGAGGAGGCGGACCGCGCGAGGGAAAGGCAAGGCCTTCGTCCCAACCGCCGCAACAGGAGAAGACGCCCCGGGCGTCGGGAGTCGCAGGGCGATCCCCGGCCACCGTAGGCGCGGGCCTGCGGACGGCGAGCATTGGGTGGCTCGCTGTCCGATCACCACCAGGCCCGGGTCGATGGCGCGTTGTGTTTCACGCGCGCCTCAAAGAGATGTCAGCATAGAGGACGGGACCCGCTAGGGCCAGAGCCTGCCAGGGTTGCGGAATTTGTTCGAAAGAGTCACCGCGGCCCTGGAAAGCAAAGGGCTTTCGAAGGAACACGGATGGGTTTTAGTCAGTAAGAGTCTGACACGCCCTTCCGCTCCACCCAGAGCGGAAGAAGTCATTTGATGATTTCCCATCGTTAAAAAAAATAAAAAAAAAAAAAAAAAATAAAAAAAAAAAAAAAAAAAAAAAAGCTATCCATTTCTGAAAGAATTTTTCAAATCGGTTCATTAGTTTTTAAGTTTATTCATTACAAACATACACACACACACAAATATTTTTTTTTCTCTTTATAATATTAGTGTAGATAGTGTAGATGTAGATGTAGATAACAATCTGTCTTATCTGTCTCTCAAAATGGATACAGCAATAGGTCCCGCAGTACTGAGGAGCTGTTTTATATATGGGCATTAGCCAACTGCCCATATTTATTTATTTATTAATTGATGCACTAGTAAAAACACAGTACAAAGTCTTCTACCAGTCGACCTTAGGGTGGTGCAGAGACAACATGGCACATGCAACTTAAAGAAAAACTAAAAATAGAGAGAAGAAAAAAATATAAATATATGGTCACTAGCTGTTGCCCGCGACTTCGTTCGCGTGTATGTCAGAAACTAAAAAGCTGTCACTGAAATAACATAAACTTACCGTCAATATCCTGCATTACCTGACCCCTTTAAGAATTAGGACCTTGGAAGAGTATGACGCAAGGCACTGACTGTACGGGGCCCGCTAGTAGGTATATAGACATTAGATTTTGAAAAGGCTGGTGACTCGGTGCCTCATGCATGACTTATGAGGGTGTTAGAATTGTTTAAAATAGATGCAACACTTCGCACGACGACAGTCCTTCGATATCCAGGATCTCGACTCATAAATAGGAGAAACTAGAGATGTATGTGTTTATTTTAGGTGTGATCTTTAATCTACTTGACCTAACGTTGGAGCCGGCTTTCAGTTTACCGGATGTAAAATAGCTGTTTTGTGTTTTTAGCTCTTATTCATTTTAAGACACTATTGTGGCTATCTTCGTCATAACATTATTATTCAACTGGGTCTCGGTCAACAAAGTGCAACATTTCGCTTAAATTAGTTTTTGTGATGCTCAGTGACCAAATATTTAACTTCTCTTCTTGACTTTTTAAATGATTGCACCCTATAACATTGCACAATAATATTTATTTTATTAAATTTGTTATATTTCTAATTTTATGTAAGTAAAGTTAATGTATGACTATTGTTTTTCCGGTAAATTTGACTTTTTAAGAATAAGACATTTAAACTGATAACCTGACAATTATTGATTAATATAGATTTGCAATACTTATGATTATTATATGTTGCATGCCAGACGGTAGAATGTACGGGATCCAATTGTTTTTTCCCTTTACACCATCAAAACTATGCTTTGATACCTACATTCTTTGCAAATAAATGATTTCTGATTCTTATCATAATTTTCGTGACGTTAAAAAACTCCATGTGTGTAAAATTTCGGTAGCGCAAGTCCATGCCATACATTTTCGGAAATCGTTACCGCTGATGTTAGGTATATCACTTTAGACACTATATTCAGTTGTAACCTATTTTAGGAGAACACAACCTGTTTTCGTCTTCCATTCTCGCCTGTCAAACGTCACGTTATCATTAATCCTACTACTATTATAAAGGCGAAAGTTTGTAAGTATGGATGTATGTATGGATGTTTGTTACTCTTTCACGTAAAAACTACTGAATGGATTTTGATGAAATTTGGCACAGAGGTAGATTATAGTCTGGAATAACACATAGGATACTTTTTATCCCGGGAATATGTTCCCTTGGGATAATTTTCAACAATCACGCGGGCGGAGCCGCGGGCGGCAACTAGTTCAATATAAAATTGCCGTATCAAAAACATTTACACGAGTAGTCGAAACAACGTCAAACTGAGAACATATCTGTCCAAAATCATGTTGATAGAGTTATTAATATCGATCGCTATTGTTTTTCTATTATACCAACGTTGGACTAAAAGAGCTGTTTATAAGTTAGGGAAACAACTAAATTCTGGAGTATGGACGTTACCATTTATCGGACACAGTTATTTGTTCTTTGGAGATAATCACAGTGAGTACCTACTAAGTTATATTCGTTAGTGTAAGAAAAATTATTTCCAATATTTTTTCATTATATCAGTTGTAGTAATGAGTATGTCAGCCCAATAACTGCCCCCTGTGGGACCCTTTATGGTAATCTTTAAAATGGTAATAAATAATTGGATGATTGTATTTAATATAATAATAAGTTTAACTCTGAAATTTAATGTAAAATGTAAAAATCATTGATTCAATCATAATAGTTGTGAGTACCTACGATATTTGCACGCCATGAGAAATGGCAGACATGTCGTGAGCCACTATTATTTAAGATTTTGCATGCATGTATTATTTTAATTCTGTTTTGTATACATATGTTTGAGCAAATAAAAAATCTTTCTTTCTTTCTTCCCTTACTTTGAGTCCAGAGATATCTTCTCTTAGTCCATTGGATGCTGATGCAGAAGTACAGGATGTGGCGACCCTTGGGGGCGCCTATGTTAATAATATCTATTCGTTTTTCGGCTAAAATGTAGAATAATGAGCAACTAAATACTACCTACTATTGAAAGCCATTTACTTTTAGTCACCAATCTGTGTTTTGTGTCATTATATTTATGATTGCAGCACGTATGAAAGCCTTTCAAATTCTTGGTCGGGACGCAATAAGCCATGAGAATGGTTTAACATCATTTTGGCATGGAAATTATTTATACGCAAGTAAGTAATAATTTTTCTATGAAAGCTAGATATATGTACGTATTCGAACAGGTTTAAGATTAAACCTGCAGTGCGATTCTGTAAACATGTCGAAGTAAAGGCTTGGGTGCTGTGATAACGAAGTGAGCTGTCAATCCGTGTACTCAAGATGGAATGTCAGCCGGTCGATTCTGTTAACATGTCGAAGTGAAGGCTTGGGTAGTGTGATAACGAAGTGAGCTGTCAATCCATATAATCAAGATGTCACGTGATCACGGAGTGAGCTATCATTCCATCTTTATAATATGGATTGACAGCTCACCTCGTCATCACTTCACCCAAACGTTCACTTCGACATGTTTACAGAATCGACCGGCTGATTTAAAGAAAACAAAATGAAGGTCTGCCGAAAACTAGCCGAAAGTTATATAGAAGAAAGTAATGTTTGTGGGCTTTGAGATCTTGCTCTAAAAATGTTTACTTTGTATCCAGTGATCGTAGACCCTGATGCTGCTGAGTTAGTGTTGAAGACCTGCCTTGAGAAAGATGACATTATGAAGATGGCCTGCCTATTTGTTGGTAATGGCTCAATATTTTCTCCAGGTAAATCGAAAAACATTAACAGTAAAAAGCGTTTCTTCGTGACATGGCTCGCATAGTTAGGAGGTTCCTATTTCTACAGCCCTGAGTGCCGATAGCTTGGACCCTATTCCCGATACCGGTGGGCTACTTTTTTATATTTCAAAATGTTCTTTTAATGCGTATTGAGAAATTTTAAATACAAAAAATTAAGTGAATAAAAAGAAAAATATTTAGACCACCGTTAATGACATTGTAACATTTAGGGTGCGTAAAAGCTAACCGTACAAATGATTTCATAAATTATTGTAAAAGTAATAGTGTCAGGATGTTTGTAAACAAAACACGCTTCACGATTGGAACAAAACTTGACACACAAGCAGGCGGGATATTTTAGTCGTAACTAACTAATCATGCAGGCGAAACCGCGGGCAGAAACTATCAGGCAGTACTTTTAAAATAATAAAATAGGTAACCGATTTGTCTCATTCTGATGCATAGAACACGGGCCTGTAACTTACTCCTTTATTCTGAGGCATTTGGTGAACAGTATACGTAGGACTTTTTTATTTTTATTTTTGTATTGTTTATCTAGTAAGACTAATTTTGTACGCCATAAATGACAAAACATGTAGCTACCTCATTTTAATTTTAAGACCTGTATACTGTACTCATGTTTTACAAAATAAATTTCTTATCTTATCTTAACTTGTCGTATCCTGTTTTATCGTTCTGTGAACCACCTGCTTTTCTATATGGTGTCGGACGTAAAAGAATAGTACCAACCCATCACTTCCTGTGGGTGTCGTAAAAGGCGACTAAGAGACTCAAAGAGAATGGGCAGCAGCATTCTCTGTGCATTGCTGTGCCACAGCTACACTGCGATCGCCAACCCGCCTGCCAAGCGTGGCGATTATGGCAAATCCCCCTTTGGGGGAGGCCTATGTCCAGCAGTGAACGTCATTCGGCTGATGATGTTGATTTTGATGAACCACCTGCATTAGACACCTACTTCATTGTTTGTTTTTGTCCCTGTTGTGAATCAATAACAGTAGTTAAAAGGTTTATCTAATAAAATCAGGAGGAAAGAGATTAAATTAATTTAACTTTCGATTTTAGTTTCAATCTGGCGACCTCGTCGAAAAGTCCTAGCTCCGAGCTTTTATATGAAACACTTGAAGCACTTCATGTCGATCTTTGCGAAGGAGAGCAACGTTCTGGTGCACAAGATGGGGAGTTTGGCGGGAACAGGCTCACTGTCCGCGTTCAAATACTTTACTGCTTACACTATGGACTCTATTGCAGGTACAACACAAAATAAATTTATTTTTACAGATTGACTGGTTATTTAGTACGTATCTTGAAATTATTTGAATCCAACATGTATGTAACTACTGTCATTTGTTCGTCAATCGCCATAAATTTATTTCGAGTGAACTATCTAATGGGGCAGAATAAGGAATATTCAAAGAGCCCGCGACGATGAGACCTTCGTTATTTTATAAAAGCTGAAAGTATCGCTGTGTATGTCCCCAATACAGGTAAGATCAACCCCGACTATGAAGTTTGGATCATTGTGGCTTTGGCTGGTAACAGGTAGCAAAGGTATATAAAATTGTAGGTACTTCAAATTCGCTAAAGTATAAAGGCCAGTTAAGTACATTTTATTAGCCAAGCTACCGTGTTGCGGAATTTGTTCGAAAGAGTCACCGCGGCCCTGGAACGCAAAGGACATTTGGAGGAACATGGATGGGTTTTAGTCAGTAAGAGTTCGACACTCCCTTAGAACACTACCCTTGAAATGATAAAGACTCTAGAAATGTTTATGTTATTTTTATCGAAAATCTAAAGTATAGCAAAATCGTGGGCAAAAGCTAGTATTTATAATAAAATGGTGCAAAACCCTTTTCCGGTAAAGGCCTTCTCCAGACCTTGTCAATTGTCTCCATCCTAAGCTTCACTAGCCCCGTCCTGACCCTCTGTGGGTAATATCTGCCCACCATATGGGTGATCTGCCTCCCTATGGCCCGTAAATCCTGGCCACGCCATCGGTCTTAACGTCCATCTGTCGTCAGTAATTCTGGCTACTCAGCCTGCCCACCTACATTTTAGTTTCTGTCCAAAGCATCAGCTGAAAATATAATAGTTATTGGAAAAATATCTGTTAATTTGTATGAAAAACATATGTTTTTGTAATTTAAAGTTGTTTTTGGTCCGTCCACCCTGTTCTGAAAACTTTAATCATCGTTGCTTATACAGAGATGACTATCGCCTACAATTTCCAAGCGTGCATGTTGCGGACTTCGGCAGGCGAGGAGGCGATTACACCGAGTTTTAGGACGATTTTCGCTGCCTGACAAAGTTTCTAGTTGACCTATTGTTAGAGTGGCATAAAAATTGCAATGCGATGTCAAAAGTGATCTGGATGTGACTGGTTATCCTACCACGTGTTGGAAGTAGGTTACACTTAGATCTTGAACTGGGTTAGCGTCACGCGTCATACGAAGTTGTAGTAGAATTCGAGGCCAGCTTTTAGGCACTGGTTTTGTTACCACTGCCGTTGGTCGAGTGCACATATTATATAGTTTCGGAGTATTGCTTTTTTTTTTTAAATTTAATATGACGCACATCATACAACTTTTGAATTCCAGAATCAACGCTAGGCTACAGAATGGGTGCCCAAAAGGATAATAACCATCCTTTTTTGAAAGCATTTGGGGAGGGGCTAGCGAAAGTTGCAGAGCGCCTTTGCCAACCCTGGTTACATAGTGACCTGGTATATCTCAATTTGCCGGTATACTCGCAGCTACTGAAGACCACGAATTTCCTGTGGGATTTCATCAAAGAGGTAATAAAATTATTCGCTGTTTTCAAAAATACGACAGTGGAGAGTTTACCACCAAACCAAAGTCAATATACATATATTGACTTTGGTTAAGGGGGGGTGGTTGGTAGGATATTAATGTCAACTTTTTAATTTCAGTTGATAAGAACCAAAAGAAAAGAACTCATGGAAATAAAGGATACTCGAGAACAAAATGGAAGTAAGTAAAAAGGTATAATGGTGCTTATAGAAGTCCGTTGTTTTATTGACTGCCCAGAATTCCACCGAATAATACATAATAATTAGATTACAAGAATACATATGTGCGTTGTTAAAACTAAATTGATCAACATCTACTTCGCACACACTCTTTGCAACACATTGTTTATGTCCATTTATACTTATTGCAACAAAACAGGAAAAAAACACCTAACGCCACGTTTCATCATCTGCCTAGCCATTTCCCAATTATATTGGGGTCAGCTTCCAGTCAACTGAATACCAGTATTTTACGAGGAGCGGCTGCCTACCAGACCTCCACAACCCATTAACTGGGTAACACGGTACCCCTTGGCAAGACTGCTGTCAGATTATCTGGCTTCTGACAATGCGTAACGACTGCCAAAGATCTACAAATGACATCTCGGCTGTCATTTGTAGATCTTTGGTTAAGCCGTTGCTTAACGTGCTTTCCGAGGCACGGAGGAGTCTCGGTATGTTAAGATGGTCAGCCACCCACAGACAAACCTCAGCAAGCGTTGCTTAACCTTAAAGGTCGACCCGTGCGGCTGTTATTATTAAGCCACGAGCTTCCTCTAACCTAACCTAACGCCACGTTTATACGTATAATTTGTTCAATTAAAAAAATCTCCGAAATCATAAACAAATAAAAAACTTGAGTGGATTTCTTTTGTTAGATTGAAATAATTACACTCAACACACGAGCCTATCTATAATTCTGGCTTAATCATTAAGGTGTATTGTGATTATGATTATGATTATGGTTTCGGGGGCGATAAATCTTTATAAAACGTTTAAAAAAAAAACCGAGCAAGGTTCGGTCATTCAGGTACCTAATATAATACCTGAGCCACTCGTCGGGAATCGCAGATGAAAGATCGATTCAGTACTACCGCTGTAATGCTGTATTACGGGTAGAATGAGATCTGCAAATTTTGAAGCAGAGCCCAGACCGTGGTGACGCTCGGGCCCTTGGACCCAGCAAGTGCACAAGGACTCTTGCCTCAAGCCCGCACGATGTTAGCACGGAACCAGAAAGTCTGCAGGCTCCAAAAAGGTTCGTGTGTTCAGCCCGTACGGAAAACAGGAGTCCGGTTTCAAATAAATTATATCTACAGACTAAAAAATGACTAATCAACACTACGTTACAAAAAGAGTGAGAAATCAGGAAAAAAAATTAGGAAAAATCCAGAATAAATACCGAAATTCTTGCCAATTGCCCTTAATTGATCTGCGTTATATTCGTGAGGCAGCACGAACCGTACACTAGATGTCAATCTATATTAAAACTCCACAGGGATATAAGGGTTGGCAATTCATTTCTGCTTCCTGTCACGGTTTTTCTATACTCAATGACTTTTTTCCCCTCAAATTCTGTGTTACGATTTTCTTGTCCATCGAACTTTCGACAACTAAAAAAACTATGACGAAAATTCTTGTAGCAAATTTTGCTACAATGTCTAGAGCTCTGGAAATTACTGTTACGAGCTTGGGGTTCGTGACAATAAAAACAGCCGATTAAATAACCAAAATGACACTTTAATTTAAAAACACTAATTACAACTTTTAAACTCACTAATTATTAAACACAAGTTCACCACTGATCACTTTATTCGCACTTGAAGATCGCTTCCGAAGTATTCGCTTGTATCGCTAATCCAATACTGACCCGGTCTTGGTGGAAGTCGCTACGTCCCCGTCAGGGGACGTGGCGAGCGGTCACGGGGCTAGGCCCCCTGCCCGCGGGGGCACCCCTCGGCCCATAAAGATGGGCCCGTCCGTCGTGGTGCACGATTTTGTGCGGAGCTTCCTCGGGCGCGCGCCTACTCAAAACGAATAGCAACGCGCGCCCGTATGTGTAAATGCATGTGGGCTGCAGGCGCGCCGCGGCGACTAAAAGATTTAACTCCGTGCCGCTTCTTCACGACATCTTCGGCGGTCGGTCCCCGCCGAGTGAGACCCCCAGTGACCTGGGGGAGGCCCAGCGAGAACGACCAGCGACGAAAGATGTCGGCTTTGGACGAACCTGCAGTAAGTATGTGGCCCCCGTCCGTCCCGTTTCCAGAGCTAGCCGGTCACGTTCCGGACCGCAGGGCCGTCAAATGTGTGTGTGTGGGCGGCCTTGAAGTGTGAGTACTGCCGCCCAGTGCGTCTGCACCGAATAGCGAGTCCACAGTGCAATATTCGGTGCGTGAGTTTAAGCGCCTGTGGAGAAAAGCATGTGTGCGACGGAACGCAACTCGCCTATATTAACTTAGAACAAGTTGCGCGCCGTAGTGAGAGTAAGGTGGGCAGTGTTATTGTTTGAGTAGGTCGCGTGTAGCCTGGGGCGGCCTACTCAGGCGTCATGTCCGGTGCGACGGGGCCGTCTACGTCCCCGACCAGGTCGCGGGGCAGACGCCTCGCGTCAGGAGGGCGCGCGTGCCAGGGCGCAAGTTGCTTGACGTGCGGCCAAGCGGATGCGTCGGCACGCGCGAACATGTCCTTCGCGAGGCGCTGCACGTGCTCGTCCAGGCCCTCAATCCCGAGGTCCCGCTGGATGACATCGTTCCTCACGAGGTAAGGGGCGGCCACAATTGTCCGCAGCGCAAGGTGTTGCTGCGCGCGGAGCTTCTTACGGTTCCCCTCACCTGTGAGGGCGAACCATGCGGGGGTGGCGTACGTCAGTATTGGGCGCACGTACAGCTTGTACACGCCCAGCCTGACGTGCGCCGGGAGATGGGATGAGAGCACTGGTTTGAGGCGGGCGCGGGCGACTCTTGCCTGCGCGGCGACCCGGTGGACGTGTGGCCCCATCGAGAGCCGGCGGTCGATGGTCACACCCAGGTACTTGGCCCGGGGCGTCCAATCGACGTCGACTCCCTGAAACTTCAGAGGGGGTGGGAGGGGCGCGGAACCTGTGACGATCGCCTGCGTCTTACCCACGTTAACCGACAGTCGCCACTTGGCGAGCCAGTCGGGGAGAAGGTCGAGCGCGCGCTGCATTTTCAACGCCGCGTGTTTCCCGTTAAGGGATGTTGTTATGTACGCGGCGTCGTCGGCGTACAGCGCGAGCGTCGACTGCGGCGTCGTTGGTATGTCGTCGGTGTAACGTGAGTAACACGCCGGCGACAGGCAGCTGCCCTGCGGCACGCCCGCCCGAACTGGGCGGGGGGCGGACAGCGCCCCGTCGACCACCACTCTGAAGCTCCTGTTGGACAGAAAGGATTGAACCACTTTTACGACGCGGCGGGGCGCGTCGGACGTGGCCAGCTTGTGGGTCAAGCCGTCGTGCCATACGCGGTCGAAGGCCTTCTCCATGTCGAGGAATACTGCTACCGCGTACTCCTTCTTGTTCATCGTTGATGACAGCAGGTGCAGTACCCTCGACAATTGGAGCGTCGTGCTATGTTCCGACCGAAACCCGAATTGTTCCGGTCGTGGGGTGATGTGGGGTGTTAGGTGTCGCAGCAGGAGCGACTCGAACACCTTGGAGATGGTGGACAGTAGTGTGATCGGCCGATAGCTCTCTGGCTTCAGGATGTTCTTCCCCGCCTTGGGCAGCATGATGACGCGCCCTTCCTTCCAGGCGGCGGGAAAAACCCCCGTGCGCAGTATCCCCGTAAACAGGCGCGCCAGGGCCGCGACCATTTTGTGCGGCAGGTGGCGCAGCGCTGTGTTGGTGATACCGTCGGCACCGGGGGCCTTTCTGGGCTTCGTGCGCCGGATGGCGCGTCTGACTGCGCCCGGCGACCCGGTCGCGGAATACGCGCTCCTTTTATAGGTCAGTTTATTCTAGAAACTTCCATTCTCGAAACATCTGGAAAGTACTCGTAACTACCGCTGCCGACTGACTAGATACCGAGAAGTGTAGAATGTTCTGGCAAAGAAATGTCTAGAAGGTACTTGACTCTACTAGTTCTGCTACTCGATACTAGATGGCGCTAGTAGTAACTTAATGTACCCGACATTAATTCTGGCGCGTAACACTGCCCCCTCCTAAGACATGCTCGTCCCGAGCATTATCGGTCCCATAATAACGCGCCAGTCGATCCACATGGACGATCTTAGGAGCACTTCTTGTACCTTTCTGTATACGGTAGGTCACGTCGTTAATTTTTGTCACAATCCGGTACGGCCCGTCCCATTTAGCTTGAAGCTTAGGAGATTTCCCTTTACTGCGAACTGGATTGTGCAACCACACTAGTGAACCTTCGTCGAACCCTTTATTGTTCATTTTACGGTCATAACGGGTTTTCATCTTTTCAGACATTTGCTGGCCCGATTGTCTGACGTGCTCATAAATGTCATTCATTTTGTTCCGCAAGTCATTCGCATAATCGGTTATATTGCGTGGGGCATGAGGTGGTATTCCGGTGATCAGATCTGCAGGCAGCCGCAATTCTCTTCCGAAGTCGGCGAAGGCTGGTGTCACCGATGTACTTTCGTGAACAGCACTTCGGTATGACAGCAAAAACGGTTGTATATGCTTGTCCCAATCGCGTTGCCGGTTTTCCACGACTTTTGCCAGGTATCTCTCCAATGTCTGATTAAATCGTTCCACCATTCCATCCGATTGTGGGTGGTAAGAAGTTGTTCTCGTTTTATGAGTACCCATAACTCGACAAGTTTCCTGGAATATTTGGGACTCAAAATTCCTTCCTTGATCGCTGTGAATCTCCAAGGGTACTCCAAAACGACAGAAGACTTCATGAACTAGTTTATCTGCAACTGTTGAGGCTTCTTGATTTGGAATGGCGAAGACTTCCGGCCACTTAGTGAAGTAATCCATTACAACCATGAAATACTTGTTACCACTTTCACTTTCCGGAAAAGGTCCCGCAACATCTAGGGCTATCCTTTCCCATGGTGCACCGACGTTGTACAATTTTAATGCACCTCTACTGCGAGTCTGAGGTCCTTTTACAGCCGCACAACTTGTACATTTGCGACACCAGTCCTCGACATCGTCACGATAGTGGACCCAGTAAAACCGTTCTCTTATCTTCAGTAGAGTCCGTTTTACTCCCATATGGCCTCCTGAAGAACCATTATGGTACAGCTGTAGGACATTCGGTACTTTTGCTTTAGGGACAACCATTTGCAAATGACAGCTGTCTCCCCGAGCATTTTCCCATTTACGGCACAGGACTCCATCCTGAATCACTAAGCTGTCCCATTGGGCCCAATAACTTTTTGTGATCGAACTCATCGCTGAGACGTCACTCCACGTGGGCTTAGGAGCACTGGCCTTCATCCACTCCAGAATCGGCTTGATGTCCGAATCTTCCTGCTGTGCACATTGTAGGCTTTCCTTCCACTCGCTGCTGAGGTCTGTCTTGAGCATCCTCACAGGTACGACTTCTTTACCCTCTTGCCTAGTACAATGCTTGCAGTCTTCAGGGCAAGGTCTTCTTGACAATGCGTCGGCGTTGCCATGAGATCTTCCGCTGCGATGTTCAATCACAAAGTCGTATTCCTGCAGTAGTTCAATCCATCTCGCAACTTGTCCTTCTGGATTTTTGAACTGCAATAGCCATTTGAGTGCAGCATGGTCTGTACGTAAATGGAATTTCCGTCCCAGCAGATATTTGCTAAAATGCTGCAATGACTTTACCACAGCTAGCAATTCCCGTCTCGTGACACAATAGTTCCTTTCTGGTTTCGACAATGACTTGCTGAAGTAGGCTATCACAACCTCTTGATCGCCATTCCGTTGAGATAACACACCGCCAAGTCCGATATCACTAGCGTCTGTGTCAACTATAAATTCCTTGTTCGCGTCAGGATACCCCAAAATAGGTGTTCTGCACAGACGTTTCTTTAGCTCCTGGAATGCGACGTCGCAACTTTCATCCCAGCAGAAATGTCGCTTCTCCTCGGTTAGTTTGTGGAGGGGCTTGGCTATGTCCGCAAAGTTCTTGACGAATCGCCGATAATAGGAGCACAAACCCAAAAATGCTCTGACCTGCGTCTTGTCTTTTGGAATTGGCCAATCTTTAACAGCGGCGATTTTCTCTGGATCCGTGCGGATGCCTTCTTCCGACACAACATATCCCAAAAAGCTGACTTGACGTTTGAAAAGTGAACACTTCTTTGGACTCAACTTGAGATTTGCACTCTGGATCTTCATGAGCACGCGTTCCAGGTTTTGAAGATGTTCTTCAAACGTACGGCCTACAATGATGATGTCGTCCAAGTAGACCAAACAGGCATCGCCAATTAACCCGGTTAGTACAAGTTCCATCAATCTTTCAAACGTTGCCGGAGCGTTGCATAATCCAAACGGCATAACATTAAATTGCCACAGGCCCTTTCCCGTCGAGAATGCAGTTTTCTCCTTGTCCTTAGGGTCGATTTCAACTTGCCAGTAACCACTTTTTAGGTCTAGCGTGCTAAACCATTTCACTCCAGTAAGCATGTCCAGCGTGTCATCAATTCTTGGCAAAGGATAGCTGTCCTTCTTCGTGACGTCGTTTAGACGACGATAGTCAACACAAAACCGCATGCTGCCATCCTTCTTTCTTACCAGCACAACTGGTGAACACCATGGACTGGATGAAGGTTCTATAACACCATCCTTCACCATTCCTTCAGTCATGGTTTCCACTTCCTTTTCACGTGCTACCGGCAATCTCCTTGGGCGCTGACGGATAGGCAATTCTTCTCCTGTGTTTATTTTGTGTTGAACTAAGCCAGTCTTTCCGATGTCACCATCGTTTGAAGAGAAAACACTGGCGTACTTCTGTAACATCTTCTTTGCCTTGACCAGTTCATTTTGAGACAGAGCGCTGAGACAGTCGTCTAAAAGTGTGGTCACTTTCGTTTGTGCGTCCTTGCTGAGGGTCCCGGTCGAAAGATATTGGCATCGACGCAACCAATCCACTTCCTCGCAAGTACCAATCAGAGTGCCTTTTTCTATCATCTGTTCCTTATCACTAAGGTTCAGCACACGTACCCCTGAAATGTCGGTGGCTCTGACCAAAGTTCGTGCCACTTTCCATGGAAGGTCATTGTCTACCTTTTCCACGAGTACACAACGATGATTCTGCCCAGGATTCCGAGGAAGACTAACCGGCACAATCGTTTCCGATCTCGGAGGAAGAACAATCTTCTTTAGGCTGTACACATTTCCTGGTAACGCCCCTTCCATGAAAAGTTCTTCTTGTCCACATTTCATAACTCCTTGATTAACGTCGATCTCACAACAATTCTTTCTCATAAAGTCTAAGCCCAGGATGCAATCGTCCATTATATCAGCCACGACAACATTATGCAGGTAGATTCCGTTGCCTAGCTTCAACTCCATCTCTCTCTCTCCTCGGACGGGTATACGCTGACCAGTGGCTGTTACCAAATTTATGCGGTCTCGGTTGAGTACGGAGTCCCCAAGGAACCGACTTACAAGTTGGGAACTGACGACCGTGCGAGAAGCTCCAGTGTCTATAGTCAGCTTACAAGGCATTCTGTTGACCTCGCCTTTGATGATTAGGCTATTCCCGTCATGGGTTTGTGAGATCGAAATCCTTGGGGCTCTTTGAACATCAGCCAGCACCCGCCCCGCAGTCCTGGCTTTCACTCGTTTCCCTGCTGTTGCTGGGCGGTGCTGTTAGCAGCCCTACCCTCTGGAGATTGGCTACCTTCCCTTTCTGCAGTCCGCTTAGGGCAACTGGATCGAAGGTGGCCCCTTTCCCCACAGCCGTAGCACCTAGGGCTGTATCCTTTTAAACGGTCGCGAACTGTAGGCGCTGCAACCTCCCTGATGCGATGGGAACGATGATCCTGTCGCACAGCTTCCACCTCCAGTGCATGAGCCAAGGCGTCCTTAAGCGTCCCGTGGTGCCCGAGCCTTACAGCAGCTCTAACTTCAAGGTCGCGGATTCCGTCAATGAATGCCTGCACCAGATTCCCTTGAATGAGTGCGGGTAAAGACTGGTATGCTTTACGAACCAGTTTCTCGACTTCAAGGGCCCACTGCTGCAGGTTTTCACCGCTGCGTTGCACGCGATCCTTGAGCTGCGCCCGAAACACGTGTTCCAGATGAGCGTCGCCATATCTAGCTTCCAACGCCTCAAGGAGCTGCTCATAAGTCACTTCCTTATCGAGAGCTTCCAGGACAGTTAAGGCCTGGTCGCGCAGGCCTAGGGTGAGAGCAGTCATGGCCTGATTTTTACTCCACCCATTCGCCTTCATAACAGCCTCAAACTGTCTTCTGTAGGCTGACCAGGAAGATGTCCCATCGAACGGCGGCACTTTGAATCCACGTAGCGAAGGTGTAGTAGCTACTGACACTGCCACCCCATCTCCAACTTTTAGGTTGTCCATTGTTTTTTTCATTTCAGCAATCTGGGTTTCAGCTTCTATCAGCCGGTTCTCGTGCTGAACTACCTTATCTTGTACGACTTTAATTTCTTTACCGAAAGTGGCGTGCAGATCCTTCATGAGGAACGTCTGTTCTTCTTGGCGGCGCATCTGCTCCTCCTTGTCACGCTGCAGCTGTTCTTCCAACCGACGGGCCTGTTCCTCCTGCCGGCGAGCCTGTTCCTCCTGCCGGCGAGCCTGCTCCTCCTGCCGGCGAGCCTGTTCCTCTTTGTCACGCTGCAGCTGTTCTTCCAACCGGCGGGCCTGCTCCTCCTGACGGCGGGCCTGTTCCTGCAGCAACAGCATCAGAGCAGCAAAGTCTGGTGCTGCAGATGCTGGAGCTGCTGTGGACGGACCGGCCTCCATAATCGGCAGCTGGCCCTCCGACGTCTGCGGCGTTGTACCTCCAAAACGCCTCTGGTCCGTCTCCTGCTGACGTTGACTCCGGGTACGGATACCCTCCGTGTCGTCCTTTGGTAGAATCGGCATGGTTTAAATATCCCACTTCTGACACCAATTGTTACGAGCTTGGGGTTCGTGACAATAAAAACAGCCGATTAAATAACCAAAATGACACTTTAATTTAAAAACACTAATTACAACTTTTAAACTCACTAATTATTAAACACAAGTTCACCACTGATCACTTTATTCGCACTTGAAGATCGCTTCCGAAGTATTCGCTTGTATCGCTAATCCAATACTGACCCGGTCGCGGAATACGCGCTCCTTTTATAGGTCAGTTTATTCTAGAAACTTCCATTCTCGAAACATCTGGAAAGTACTCGTAACTACCGCTGCCGACTGACTAGATACCGAGAAGTGTAGAATGTTCTGGCAAAGAAATGTCTAGAAGGTACTTGACTCTACTAGTTCTGCTACTCGATACTAGATGGCGCTAGTAGTAACTTAATGTACCCGACATTAATTCTGGCGCGTAACATTACGAATTTTCTCATTCCAGATTCGGCCGAAGGAAACTTACAAACTTTTTTGGAAAGTGTTATAAGACTATCAGGCGGTGATGAAGGGTACACAGAAATTGAAATTGTAGAAGAGCTGATGGTTATCATGATAGCTGGAAACGACACTTCAGCAGTTGGAGCATCCTTCACAGCCGTGTTGCTTTCCAGACATCCTGAAGTACAAGAGAAAGTTTATGAAGAGTAAGTGTCCCAGATATTATATGTACATGCAAAATCAAAATCAAAAGTCATTTATTCAAATTAGGTTGAGTGCCAGCACTTTTTTAACGTCAGAGTTCTACATAAAGACAGTCCCCTAAAACGCAAAAAAACAGTTCTACCTATCCTACCTACCTAAGTATATCTAAATGTATATTTATGTAGTTTGAAACAAAGTAACTTATTCTTATATACTTGCTTTTACCCGCGACTTCGTATTCGCATATCCCGTTTTTACCCGTACCCGTAGGAATTTCGGGAAAATTGTCTTAGTCCTCCCCTACAGAGTGTAGGGAAGCTACATGCCAAATTTCAACTCTCCATGACCAGTTGTTTCGGCTGTGCGTTGCCTGTTAGTCACTCAGTCAGTAACGGAAGAATTTTACAAATTAGCATGATTGTTATATCACTTAAAATTCAGAAAGGTTTATGTTCTAATGCATTAATATTTAATTATGTAGTTCGCCAGTTATTAGTAACATAAAATTCAGATATTGATGAGTGTCCGTGGAGTTTCTTGCAGGTTCGTCTCTATACAAATCTACGCTTTGAGAAAATGCAACTAGCTTCATGTCTTTGACTGACCAACCTTTAAAATTCAAAAGTGCCTGTAAATGGTTTATTTGAATTTAAGTTTGAGGTCGGTTTCAGGTTACAAGAAGTGTTCGGAGATTCAGACAGGCTGGTAACTTTCGAAGACCTACCTCGTCTCAAGTACCTGGACGCAGTGATCCGGGAGACGCTGCGACTGTACCCCCCTGTGCCTGTCATCACCAGGAAAGTTGAAAAGGAGGTCGTACTACGTAAGTTCGTTTATGAGGACCACCTGAGGCTCTAGACTCAGGATTGTTTAAATGCAATATAAGGGATGGCAAGAATTAATTACGTGACATTTCGACAACGTTTGTCATTCTTGTACACTTTTGACGTTTTGACAATCGCCTTCGCCACGGATAGAAATAGAGGCTGTTTTTAAATATTTAAACGCTGAAGGAAAAAAAAACATAATTTATTAGTAAAGCTTATAATAATTTAAAAGAATCAGTAAAACTTCCAGTACATGTAGTTCATATTGAGTTGGTAATCATTATACAGTTTCTAGCAAAGTATTTGATGATTAACAAGAAGCTCTTAACACTGTATTTACCTTTGGTTTCTTCATAGCCTCTGGCATCAAACTCGTGCCTGGCACTGGAGTTATGGTGAACATCTGGGCGATACATCACAACCCTCGCTACTGGGGAGACGACGCGGAGCTGTTCCGTCCTGAACGGTTCCTCGACGCGCCGCTCTCGCACTCCGCTGCCTTCATGCCGTTCAGCCATGGACCACGGAACTGTGTTGGTAAGATAAATTACTCATACTCATTACTCTACTGTACTCATGTTTTGTAAAATAAATTTCTTATCTTATCTTATCTTATCTTATCTTATCTTATCTTATATTATATTATATTATATTATCTTATCTTATCTTATCTTATCTTATCTGAACTATTTCTTCTTTTCTGGCTGCTAATAAGTTTTAATATCAAAAATTCATAAATTAATGTCGAAAATTATCCCAAGGGAACATACTCCCAGAATAAGAACTATTCTACGTCCTTTTTCGGGACTCAAACAATCTCTCTACCAAATTTCATCTAAATCGGACCAACCCTTTGCGCGTGAAGAAGTAACAAACATACACACTCACACTCACAAACTTTCGCTTTTTAATATTAGTGTGATGATGATTCTACAAAACAGGTCCTTAATTTCATTTTGAGAGGAAAGTAGTTTCTAAACATTGCCGGTTAATATTAGACTCCGAAAGAAATAAGGACAAAATTCGCCTCGCTTTGTAAGATGTAAGATTGCAATTGGAAAATCCTAATCCTTATATTCCAAATCATGCCCACCGACTTGACTCCATCTTGATTCATCAAATTGTCAATAATTACAACTTACCGTTGTGACTCAGTCGAGTGGGGATCCTTCCAACTGACTTAGAATATGAGCCTAAGTGTAGTATTTTTCTCAGGTTACCAATACGCTATGATGTCCCTGAAGACGGTGTTGTCAGCAGTGCTCCGACGCTACAGGTTCCTGCCGGCTACTGCACCAAACAGCAACTCTGAGTACCCACCACTACGTCTCAAGTTTGACCTGATGATGAAGGATGAAGACGACTTCCAAATACAAATAGAATCTAGACGTTAATTAGGCACTGATAAATACGATTTATAAATGAACATAGTTAATGAAGAACTTTCTGTTGCTGTTGGTTTTTTAGGATTTGATTTTATTAAGCTGTCTTCGTATGTATATAAACATGTTCCACAATAGTGCCTAAACTAATAAACTGATTTCATAAATAAAATATAAATAGATTCGTTAATGTTCCGGGTGACAAAGACATTTTAGGCCAGCAAAATTAGCTTTGAAACTTGCAAAAAAATATCTGTTCTTTTTCTTGAATCGGGTACTTGATCATATACATGTACCCACGCTTTTAATAATAACCAAAAATTAAACATTTTCCATAACCGGCTCAGGGTAAATAAAAGTTAAAGACAAATAAAGTTATCTCATTTTTTTAACAATATTTCAAAAATTGGTAAAATGTATTTATTTTGTCAGAATTAAAATATTTATCCCCACAAATAGCGTTAAAAAATATAACAAACATTTTTGAAAAATTGGTTAGATGTGTTGCAGATATTGTTTTATTTTGTTGGTTTATTTAAAATATTTAATTAAGTCATTCCATAAAAAGAAAGCAGTTATTTTTTTATGATTACGATTAGTAATATGTATGTTCAAAACATATTATTCGTTTGGAACCTTTTGCACGCGAGTTCGACTCACACTTGGCCGATTTTTAACCGGCTTCACAACTTATTTTTTTGTGTTTATTACCTCATAACTCCGTCATTTATGATCCGATTTGAAAAAATATTTTTTTAATGTGTAAGGATACATACAGCATTTAAAGGATATTTTTTTATTAAAATGGGTTCAGTAGTTTGGTTTTTAAAAATTGCTCGAGGAAATAGAAAACATATCATCCAAGTAAACGAAATTGCGTGTTTTGCTTTCCTATGACTTTCCAGTAGTATTGTTAGGGGTACCTCTAAAAAGTGTAAAAAAAAAAACAGAAAATACAACCGACTTTCAAATATCATTTCATATATAAAAAACACTACAAAATATTAAATAACTTTAATTTCGGAAGTCGGTGTTAAAATACGAAGAAACAACCAAAAACACCGACTTCCGAAATTAAAGTTATTTTATGCTTTGTAGTTTTATTTTCATTTGGAAGTCGGTTGTATGTTTTTGAAAACAAGTTTTGTTTCGGTCAATTTACAGCGAGACACGACACTGTGCGTACTTCTTAAAATAGCGATGCAATATAGTACTTGATTTACTACACAAAAAGATAGGAACACATTTCGTACAGAATTCGAAATTGTAATCCGTGAGGTGTGTTTGATTTCTCACTCTGGGAAGTAAATTAAGATAACCGAAAATGGATTAAGGGCGATAAAAAAGGAACATACAACACAAAAAAAGTTTTTTTGGTTTTTTTGTCGTTCTGTCTGTCTGTCTGTTTACGCTAATCTCCAAAAATACTGCACAAATTTACTTGGAGTTTTTACAGTTGCACGCGGGTTAGTTCTGAGCAACATTTAGTCTTTGTTTCATTTAAATTGGTGGCCAGGAAAAAAACCGTATCAATGTTTTATGACACGTTTTGTTCAAAGTCAAAATCAAAGTCAAAATCATATTATAAGATCGGCCATTTTCAAATGAACGTCAACAAAATTCATGGACCGACGGATCATTGACTGCCTTTCAATACATACGCAGTTGGTTCGAACCCAAACTTGATTTCTTTTTTTTAATTATTATGAAGTTATTTTTGTACTTTTTGCATTCCTGTAATACATATTTTTCGATAATATTTTTTTTAAATACTTTTTACAACATTATTATTTTTTAATATACATTTATGTATATCTTAACCCACATGTTTACTACTACGTACTAACAACGTAAGAAATTGTTTCTGTAAATTGCCAATTTTGAATAAAAAATTACAGGGTATTCGATCCAGTGAAGCAGGTACACAGCGCCATCTATTAATAATAACAATGAATCATAGATTCTTTAATTCCATGACAAAATCAAAAAACTTAATCTGATTTATTTACAATGTATATCGATAACAAAAAAGCGCATGAACATGTTCCCCATTCATGGCTTTTAAAAGTTTTAGAAATCTATAAAATACACCAAACATTTTTTTTTTTCTTGAACGTCATGATGTGCACTTTAATGGACCACAGTACTTAGACTCACTACCCTAAAAAACAATAGATACCAGCCCAATAAAAATACAGAGAGGTATCTTCCAAGGAGATGCACTTACCCCTTTATGATTTCATTTTTATATCATTTAGAGCAAAGCAGAACTTTGCTCTAAATGAAGATGTGTGAGAATTACGCGGTAGCTCATGGGCTTAGGTTTAACGTTAGTAAGAGTGAGTTTCTTGTTTTTAAAGTTGGCACCAAAGGTGACGTGAATGTGCCGCATATCTCATTGGCAAATACTCCCCTAAATTGGGTTACAAAGTTTAAATACCTGGGCCACTGGGTCACTGACGATCTATGTGATGACCTGGACATAGAGAGGGAGCGCAGAGCGCTGTCTGTCCCTGGTAATATGTTGGCCCGCAGATTTGCACGGTGTACTCATGAGGTCAAAATGACCCTCTTTCGAGCATATTGTCAGACTTTCTACACATGCGGTCTGTGGGTAAAGTATACGTAGACGGCATACAGCGCTCTGCGTGTCCAGTACAACAATGCATTTAGAATGCTTGTGGGGCTGCCGCGGTTCTGTAGCGCATCTGGTATGCGCAAATATCCGTAAGCGTTGCCACAGCATGCTGAGTGCATTGAGTGACCGGTAGGACTGTCCAATGCTCGGCCGATGGGTGGGACTGCATACTCAGGTCGTAGCTAGGTGAGTGGACTGGCATATTTGTTTGTGTTAAATTGTAACTGTCTTGTTTTTATTGTATGTGTACTACTAACAATAGTTTTATAAGCTTAATGTATTTACTGACGCTATAGACCTCGGTCTGCAAATAAATTAATATTGTTATTATTATTAAATCCTTTCTCCAGTATTTAAAATACAACGTCTGTCTATTAATACAAAGTCTCTCTATTTTTAGTTTTTCTTTAAGTGGCACCTGCCATGTTGTCTCTGCACTACCCTAAGGTCGACTGGTAGAAAATGCCTAAGGCATTAAGTCCGCCTTTGTAAAGTGTTTTACTAGTGCATAAAGTTTTAATAAATACCTAAATAAATATGACATTGTCTTGCGTTCAAAACAGCGACCAACTATTCTAATCATCTAAATAGTCATTAATAGAATAGTATGCCTTCGAACAAAGGTTAGATTTAACTTTAGCTTTAAATAAGTTAAAAGGCAGGTCAAGAAAATACAATTCTAAAAACACAACTCGATTCACGAAACACAATAAAAGCTATCAACATCTTTGCTATACTACTGTACTCACCTATTCTTTCGGCATAATCAACTGGACCAAAAGCAGACCTAAAAACCGTACAACATAAAATTAACACGACAATGACCAAATTTCGCAAGCACCATCCTAGATCATTCCAGCAAAGGTTAACTCTACCAAGAAAAGAAGGAGGCACGGGTCTTATTGACGTGTCAAACCTACACAACAGGCAGATCGCAAGTTTTAGACAATACATCTTTCCAAAATCTACGTCTTCCATACTACACGTTGTTTCGTTTTTTTTCTAATGTACAACTAAACTTATTATTATATTCTCTTTATTCATTTCACTTACATACTAATTTATATTTTTAAATATTTCTTAAAAAAAACATACATTAAAAAAAAACATTTAAAATAATAAAAAGCAGTAGTCCGCCGGTGTCGGGAGCAAGGTCCAAGCTACCGGTGATTAGGGCTCCAGAGAAAGGAACCTCCTCACAATACGAGCCGTTTCGAGGAGTACTGCCTTCGGTATCAGGCCCTTTATCCAAACGCGTAACGCCAGCTTCGACAGATGGTCGTCGAAGCTTTTGGCCATCAGGCCATTGGCCGTAACGACAATCAGCACAATGACAGCCGAGTCCACATTCCACATGTCGACAACCTCGTGTGCTAAGTCGAGATACTTGATTTGCTTCTCTTTCTCAGCCTTCACGAGGTTCTCGTCATGCGGGATGGTAACATCGATTATTATTGTGCGGCACGCTAATCGATCTATCACCACTATGTGAGGCTTATTGGCAACAATAGTCCTATCAGTGATGATAGACCGGTCTATCCCAGTACAACGTGACATGGTCATTTTCGAGAACTGGGTCGGGCACAGTCGGGCTTTGAGAAAATATTCTCTAAGACTGCACATCTCACGGTTGTGGAGAGTCTTAGCATTTAAAAAGCCTCGACCTCCACACTTCCGTGGGATGTACAGTCTCATCACCAACGATCGTGGATGATGCATCCGGTTTACGGTCAGCAGTGTACGGACCCTCCTATCCAGGGCGTCGAGTTCGGTTTGAGTTCATTTGAGTATGCCGAAAGTGTACATTAATACCGGCATGACCCAACCCTTGAAGGCGCGCACCTTATTTCCGCCCGACAAAAGGCTGTTTAAAACCTTTTTCAGGCGGCCAAAGAAGCGCTCCCTCAGCGATTGCTTCATGTCAGTACCGTTAATGCCCAACGCTTCCGACATACCCAAATACTTGTAGGTTTCGGTTGAGCTGAGGGATCTAACCTGTATGAAATCCGAGAGTTGAATTCCTCAGATTCCATAATCTCCCCTTTCTTTACATGCATGACTGCACATTTGTCCACACCAAATTCCATCCTGATGGCACCACTGAAGGTTTCAGTTACCTTTAGTAGCTCCATCAGTCGCAAATTGTTGGGGGCAAAGAGTTTCAGATCATCCATGTAAAGAAGGTGAGATATGGCCTGACCACCTCTTCTCAACCGATAGCCTAGGCCTGAATCCTCCAGCAGTGTGCTTAGAGGATTCAGAGCTAAGCAAAACCAAAGTGGACTCAAACTGTCGCCCTGAAATATTCCCCGTTTAATCCATACAGGCTCATCACTCCCTTGGATCGGTCGACATCCTGGATAGCGAAGGACTGTTTTCCATTATTATTATTATTATTACACAAAAAAATAGCACAAAACGACCAACACTTCACAGCTTTTAAAGATATTAAGCCCCTAAAACTTTGCATTGGCAATCGGCTGAAAGTCACAAATCTCCAACAACAACAACAAATGTCGTTCAAGCCCTTGTGATGTTTTGTTTCATTCCCAAGATCCGTATCATTCCCAGTAATTCACCAACTTCAAAACAGGAGGTTCTTTATTTGCACGTATGTATGTATGTTTGTATGTGCGCAATCCTTTGTCTGTTTAGTTTCAAACGTGTTCAACTCCCAGTGAGCCTATGATACGTCATGGCCAGACATCATCCGTTGTGAGGGTACAATTCTCTTCTGGTTGCTTTTCCACTGGCCAACTTTATGAAGTTTTATCACTTTTAAGTAGGCTCCAGGTGATCCCGCCACTAACAACGTGTACCTATACAGAAGCGTTATCATTAAAAAGTTTTTAATTTCCAATTTCGGAATTTTAAAAATTTCGGAAGAGGTGATACAGTCAGTGTCTTGCATAATACTCTTCCTAATTCCTAATTTTAAGTGGGTTCAGGTGATGCAGGATGTTGACCTGAGATATTCCTGAGATTTAAGTGACAGCTTTTTAGTTTTTAACATACACGCGAATGAAGTTGCGGGCAACAGCTAGTATAGAATAAACAAAATAAATCGTATTCTAGACAGTTCTAGCTAAACATTGTTGTGAAGTTGGTCGTTGAGCGCTAAACGCGGAATAAACTCGTGGTTGGTGTACGTACCGCCTTAAACTGGTAAAGAACATTTAATGGTATTTCTTCAGTGTAATCAAGATAAACCGATATTATCTACATTCTTGAGAACACACACACACACACCAATTCACATTCATTATTTTATTGAAATATTATGCAGCAAACATTTTTAACAATGGTATATAAATTAACTATGACTATATAATTAATATGCAATTAACCTAACCCTGCGTCATTCTGGTGGAAAAATTGCACACCTACGTTAAACTAGGTCGTTTTGTCCCTGTTACCAGGTTCGATATTTTTTAAATCTATTAATTTTATTTGATATATTTAAACCTTTTTTTTTCAGCTTTATTATATTAGTATACATTACAATACTTAAAACTATTTATATGTACTAAACCTAATTATATACCTACATATGAATATACAAACACAAAAAATACACTTAGGCGTCGAAGTATTCCTCTGGCAGCATTGCCACGTTGAATGGCAATACTAATTCTTTGAGCAAAGAAGGCAGTAACGATCAGTCGGTGAGATATGTTCTTAGAAAGGAGACGCGCACTCGGACCCCATGACCCAAGCGTTTCGACCCCAAACAGTTCAAAACTGTAATTCCCAATAAGGTTACGTTTACGTACGTTAAGCCGGATATCGTGGTGATAGACCGATTAGCGCGCCGCACAATGATAATCGATGTTACCATCCCGCATGACGTGAACCTCGTGAAAGCTGAGAAAGGGAAACAAATCAAGGACCTCGAATTGGTTGTCGACAGTCATGTGGAATGTGGACTCGGTTGTCATTGTGCCGATTGTCATTACGGCCAATGGCCTGTTGGCCAAAAGCTTCGACAACCATCTGAAGTCCATCTATCGAAGCTGTCGTTGCGTGGATGGGTAAAAGGCCTGATACAGAAGGCAGTACTCCTCGATACGGCTCGTATTGTAAGGAGGTTCCTTTCTCTGGAGCCCTAACCAGCGGTAGCTAGGGTTCAAAATACCGCTGGTTAGGGCTCCAGAGAAAGGCTCTCGACACCGGCGACACCGGACTACTATTTTATAAATATATTTTTTGTTACAACTGTTTTTATAAAAAGAAATATTTAAAAATGTAAATTTATATGTACAGAAAATTAAATAAACGAAAAAATAATAATAATATATCATTTAAGCCAGGGAACAAAGACCCATAACATATATACCTTACAGACTATCATACATATTTATTAAAACCACAAAAATATTAATAAACTATTGTTCACGAAGTGACGGCGTCGTGTTGCGCTGCGTGGTGGTAAATAAAAAAGTACTTAACTTAAGTTCAATGATTTTTATTATACATATCGGCGTAATTACAATAGTTTGTCATTACCAGTCTTCGTAAACCACGACCGCCGTCCTTCCGCCCTCGCCGCCGAGGCCCGCCGCGACGTCCCCGTCAAAATCCGCCCCGACCCTTGCTCGAGCCAGCCCGCGCCGCTGAGCCAGTAGTCTTAAATTCGCCTCTTAATAATAACTCCAGTTCGATCCAGCCCGTCCCTAGCTGCCCTCCCCCCAGCGACGCCCTAAGCGTGTAGTCGCTTAGTTTGTAAGTTTTTTATAAGCCCTGGCTGGAGGCTTTAATATTATATTAAGGCACTGGCAAGCCCGGTTAAGCAGTCGACAACCTTATAGGCTGAACTGCGAGAAGCCACTCATATGAAAAAAAAGGCTTTCGGGCATTCAAGCTTGAGCCGCCGGACAGTACGGACCTTTCTGTTACGTCGTTACGCTATTCGTTGAATAAACGAAGTTTGAAACAAGTTGTGAAGTTTTCTTTTGAAAAACCAATAATGAGTAATCATGATGACATTTGTGACGTCAGCTATGATGACGTCACACTTTTTAAAAACACCACGGAGGTTCTTTCTCCGTTATATATTAATTCAACAACGAAAATTTAATTCTGCTAAAAAATGATTTCATAACAAGCCAATATAACTTTCTGGTGAAAAAAAAAATAACCCAACAAAGCAACAGCTGTTTTTTTGGCGATTACAGGGTTTATCATTTGGTAAAAGTTGTTCATACTGATGAGTACCCCTTTTCAGATATTGCGTTCATTCTGTAATAAGTTGTATTATCTACAAAAAAAAACCTTTTTTACAAAAAATTACAACCGACTTCCATATAAAATACAACAAAGTCTAAAATAACTTAAATTTCGGAAGTCGGTTTTGTTTCTTCATTTTGACATTTTTGGAAGTCGCTTGTATTTTTTGTTAAAAAGATTTTTTTATCTTGTAACAGTAACAGAATGATACTAATTACCCGACGTCATTTTATCATCCAAGTAAGCAAAATGATACTAAAATCAAAAAACTACTGAATAATTTTTTACGGGACCAAATTGCAAGTATCGAAAAAAGAATCACATAAAACGGACCAGAAACCTCGGAGTAATCGGTGTACATACATTAAAAAAATACCCAGCGAATTGAGATCCTCGTCCTTTTTCGGTTAGTTAGTCGGTTAAAAGGTGGCGTGAAGAAGTAAAAATACATAAAACTTAAAATTATGGTTGACAGAAAGCAGCAACGTCGCCGTTGAGCTGGTTCATAATTACCCGGTCGCAGGTTTACGCACGTGTTGGTCCATGCACAAGCGCTGGACGACTGCAGTGAGGACCACGACGGGAAGAGGCGATCTTTAATTCCAGCTACTGAAACACGTGGATAAATGCGAAAATTATTTCCGAGAAATCTTTCAAACACAACAATTTGAGGCAGGGTCAATATGACCCTGCCTCAAATTGTTGAAGACTGGTCAAATATAAAAAACACCATCGTCTGTCATCTATGACCGAGACTAGAGTCAAGAGCAAACCCATCCCAAATAAAAAAAAAACTCATCAGTAACTAAAATCTTACTTTCTTAGTTTATTATTTTAAGTTTATACAGGTTGTTTCAAGTGATTGATTTGAACTTTTTAGGAGATTTTGTGGTCGTTAGTGAGTAAAAAACACTTGAACCTACTTATTTTTGTGAATACTTAATTAACTAACTTTTATCTCTTAAAACGTAGGCTTTAACGAAATACTTTACGTTGAGATTTTCCACTGAATTCGTTTAGATATTAGAAATGTATCCCAGGGTGAAATGACTTATTGTATAGAAAATTACTTATTTTCTTACAAACTTCCTACCCCCATTTACCTCAATTATGGTGGCCATACACACTAGGGTTTGTTATTGATGTTGATATTGATAGTATAACCTAACATGCATATCTCGCCTGTATGACTTTGACTCAATGAAATTTCAAAAGTCCTTTTACAGGGCTCTCTGAATTACATATAATACAATTTGACCACCCAGCCAAACTAAATGCGTGAAATTAAATACATTTATTTTATTGTATGCTTAATCTTTCTGATTCTGTGTGAAGGCAAAGTGGAAGAATAGCACTATCCCATCACTTCCCGTGGGTATCGTAAGAGCCGACAAAGGGACTCACCAGAGAATGGGCAGCAGCATTCTCTGTGCATTGCAACAGCTACACTGCGATCGCCAACCCGCCTGCCTCCTTTTGGGGGAGGTCTATGTCCAGCAGTGGACGTCTTTCGGTTAATATGATGTAGCTCATCCTTAAGCATCACTGCGAAATTCGATGAGTGCTAAACACGCAAGGAAAACAATAAACTCATGGTTGGTGTCGATGTTGCTTTAGACTGATAAAAACCTTTACTATTTATTAGGCATTTTTACTAGTCAACCTTTGGGTGATGTTCTTTTTTTTAAGGATGGGAAATCATCAAATGACTTCTTCTGCTCTGGCTGGAGCGGAACGGCGTGTCAGACTCTTACTGACTAAAATCCATCCGTGTTCCTTCTAAAGCCCTTTGCGTTCCAGGGCTGCGGTGACTCTTTCGAACAAATTCCGCAACCCTGACAGGCTCTGGCCCTAGCGAGCCCCGTCTGCTGTGCTGACATCTCTTTGAGGCGCACGTGGAACACAACGCGCCATCGACCCGGGCCTGGTGGTGATCGGACAGCGAGCCACCCAACGCTCGCCATCCGCAGGCCCGCGCCTACGGTGGCCGGGGATCGCCCTGCGACTCCCGAAGCCCGGGGCGTCTTCTCCTGTAGCGGCGTTTGGGGCAAAGGCCTTGCCTTTCCCTCGCGCGGCCCGCCTCCTCCTTCACTAGCATTACTGCTTCGCAGAAGGAGGTGACCGCTTCCCAAACCTCCTCGTTCCGGACTATGGATTTAACCAGGGCCGGATGCGAGAGGTCGCCGCCGTGCTCAGCCCAAGCAAGGCAGCCCTCCACCGTGTCCTCCGGGCGATCCTCATAGTGCTGACACCCAGGCGTGTCTTCCCGCTGAATCCGAAACAGGTACCTCCCGAAACAGCCGTATTCGGTGAGTTCCCAAGATCCATCTCATTCCCAATAATTAATTAACCGACTTTAAAACAGGAGGTTCTGTATTTGACCCGTAAGTTTGTATGTGCGCGATCCTTTGTCTGTTTAGTTTCAAACGTGTTCAACTCCCAGTGAGCCTATGATACGTCATGGCCAGACATCATCCGTTGTGGGGGTACAATTCTCTTCTGGTTGCTTTTCCAATGGCCAACTTTATGTAGCTCTATCACTTTTCGAGTAGGCTGATCCCGCCGCTAACATCGTGTACCTATACAGAAGCGTTATCATTAGAAAGATTTTACTCTTCTAAGTTCCTAATTCTTAGAGGGGTCAGATAATGCAGGATATTGACGGTTAGTTTATTTTATTTCAGTAACAGCTTTTTAGTTTCTTACGAAGTCGCGGGCAACAACTAGTTATGATATAAAAAAGGAAAAGTAAATATGCTTTCAGAAATATGACTCAGTACTTGTGAAACACCTTGTTTTGTTAGTTAAGTATTAAAAAGATAAAATCTAAAACTTAATTTTGAGAATAACTAATTGACTATTGTATTGAATGGCTGTTTTTTTTGAATATAAACAACAGGTTTTAATGAATAAGTCTACGTTGAGATTTTCCTACGAATTGATTTATGATTATCCATGGCGAAATAGTGTTTATTCTTTTATTTATTTTTAACAACAGTTTAAATAATTATTTTCCTGTAACGAAAAATTCATTTAAATAGTGTATCCAAAAGCACCCTGCCTAAACAAAAATAGTATATTATTACTCACATACCTCTAATTAAAAGTGTAAACATGTTGATAGAATTGTTAGTACCTTTCGCCATTGTTTTTTTAATATATCAACGTTGGACAAAACGGGATATTTACAAGTTGGGAAAACAATTAAATTCTGGAGTAAGGACGTTCCCTTTTTTAGGACATAGTTATTTATTTCTTGGGAATAACCAGAGTAAGTACACATCGTTAAAGTATTAAATATACAGTATTTTCTAATCCTAACTGCTTATGAATACGACTATATACTTTAAAAAATCACCTATCTGACGAATTGACAATCGTCGATTTTAATTAATGAAGAAGGACACTGCTGCGTATATTCTCCAACTTATCTCTAAATCGGATCTTTTCTCTCTAAATCGGTGTTTTTTGTTGTTTTTTCGTTTTTTGACACCGAATTCCGTAATTAAAGTTATTTTATACTTTGTAGTGTTTTTCATTTGGAAGTCGGTTGTATAATTTCGTAACGTTTTTTTTTATTTCACTTTTAAGTGGTTCACATGTGCTTACCCCTTCATAGCGTACCGGCGTAATGTTATGTTATGAACTGGTGTAAACAATAGACACACATGAGATTTCAGCAATCCCAGTCCATTTGCTATCATTTATTGAGGAGTATGGAGGATTTAGATAGGAGTACGTTGCCTATCTCCGAAGTTCTTCATCAGATCTTCACCAAATTGAAATGGGACCACTCCGAGAAAGTACTCTTCCAAAAACTACCCAAATTGCTTCAAGTGTGCCTGTAAAATTGGAAGATTTTTCTCTATTTCTCCAGTATCCCAACATCAGATCCTGACTTGATGATCATGGGACCACCTGGGAAGTATACCCTTTCAAACTAAAAAAAATAAATAATTTAAATCGGTCCAGCCATCTTTGAGTAATCGGGAAACATACATAAAAAAAAATGTTCCAACGAATTGAGAACCTGCTTCTTACATACCTTTGTATAAGTGATAGTTCTTATAACTCAACAGATAGATGTGTTGCTGGGGAGTTTGTTGCGCCACTTCTACTTACCAGCTAAAACACTAGGAAGTGGTGACGGGCGGGCGTTTAGGGGGACTGTCTTTATGTAGAACTTTGACGTTCAAAAAGTGCTGGCACTCAGCCTAATTTGAATAAATGACTTTTGACTTTGACTTTTGCCCCTTTTTTGAAGACGGTTATAAACTAGAGAACAACACGGTTACAAATGGGCAAATTTCTATAAATTTAAAAATCAAAACTGATCCCAGAATCAATCCTTGTGGAAGCTCAAACGACTGAAACATCCTACTCATATTATAAACGCGAAAATGTATGTATGGATGTATGTTTGTTACTCTTTCACGCAAAAACTACTGAATGGATTTTGATGAAATTCTGGAATAACACATAAAATAATTTTTATCCCAGGAGTATATTCTCCATTCACGCGGGCGGAGCCGCAGGCAGCAGCTAGTAACGTTTATATTCTTCCAAGTAGAATAAGACTTTCTATTAACATTCTGACAATTGTTCTTGTTTAAAATTATAATGTATAATCAAATTACAGTTTATTAGTGTTTAGACACTTCAATTAATAGTGTCATTAAAATGTCGTTTTCACGTTTTCTGGTTTTCTTTCTAACTCGGGATGAGTCCTTTTTTCAGTTCTTTTCTTAATTTTGAATCCTTCTTTCTGTGCACAAAGCACAATGAATAAAGGACTATGTACCTCATACTATGCTTATTCTTCTACTTCTATCTAATTTTCAATTGTATTTCCTCTTATTAAAAAACATGTTTTAACTATTGCGGGACTCTCTGATCACCCTGGATCTTTGGGAGGCCCAAGCCAACCACTGAGGTCTGTTAGAAACGTTTCATGAAATCAGGCACCGATCGAGCGGCGATCATACATGTATGCTCAATGCACGCATTCCCAAGGACTTCCCGAGTTGGTCCAAGATAGTTGCAATATACGGGAACAAAAAAATGTTGAGCTACATGCTTGAATGGCTTAATGGAAGGTGACCCACATAGAACTTTGGAAACACCTAGAACTATAGAGGAAACATAAAAATATACGAGCAAAATAGCATAGCGTGACTTGCATACTCGAAAACAGCCGATAGGCAACATGTCTTGAGGTGTTTGAAGAGTGGATAGGTATACCACGGCTCACGATTAAGATCCCTGAAAGAATCTTTGCTCTGAGCACGTTTGCTTATCCTTTGTTTACTATTGCAGCACAAATGAAAGGCTTTCAAATTGTCGGTGACGACGCTATCAAGAAGGAGAATGGTCTGACATCTATGTGGCATGGAAATTATTTATACACAAGTAATTATAATGTCTTATACCTATTTATATTACTAAGTTTAGATATTAGAGTGAACAGGCTTCTTCTGGGTAGGCTCGCTCCATCGTCGACTTTGTCTCTGTCATCTATGACCTAGACTAGAGTCAAGAGCAAACCCATATTAAATAAAAAAAAATAAAAAAAAAGTTGCAAAAAACGAGAAATTCTGAATTCAGATTACGTCAATTGTTTTTCATTCATTAAATTTATTTTACAGTGATCGGTGACCCTGAGGCTGCGGAGTTAGTATTAAAAACGTGCCTAGAAAAGGATGATATTATGAAAATGGCAGCAGTTTTTATTGGCAATGGCTCCATATTTGCTCCAGGTATAAAATATTGATATATGTATATTTCTGGTGAAAAATCTGAATTAATGTAAACGATTAATTAAAACTTCTTCCATAATTACAGTTTCAATATGGCGACCGCGTCGAAAAATCTTGGCACCAATGTTCAACACGAAAAAATTGAAATATTTTATTAAAACATTCGCGGAACAGAGTGCGATCCTTGTGCAACATGTAGAGAAAATGGTGGGGACTGGTTCAGTGTCTGCATGGAATTTTTTTACTGCTTATACTATGGATACTACCGCAGGTGAAGACAGTTATTTCATTACCCTTTTGAAGAAAATACAGCCGTGCAGAAGGGAATGTCAGACTCTTACTGACTAAAGCTCATCCGTGTTCCTTCTAATGCCTTTTGCCTTCCAGGGCCGCGATGAATCTTTCTAAAAAAATCCGCAACCGTGGCTCGAAACTCGTATACACCTTAATTTTGGGTTTCTAAATGTTGTGTCAAAAGTCTCACAAAATCTCATGTCTGCGTCGTAAGTTATTGACGGACAAAGGTCACAAAAATCGTTTTTTCGGTATTATCTCAGTTTCTATAGCTTCAATGATATTATCACCTATTATCATAATTTTAGAGCGTGAAATTAGCAATTAATTTTGTATTAAACATTTTCATGAACGCAACCGTTTCCGAGAAAGAGGACGGAGAGGGTGCATCGCTCAGCCATACTGTTATATGTAGGCAACCGTGAATCTCGGTGAATTATACCTTGTTAAAAGTAAAATAATCATAATAATAATGTTGTTTAAAAATCATTAAAATATGACTAGCAATGAACAATTTGTACTACACCGGTCGTGGTCGGGCGGCGTGTTGCCAAAATGTATGATGACCCAGACACCCATTGTCTGTACTGAAATCACAAACAAATTGGAGCAAAGTACATACGAGCTCAGAGCAATCTGAGAAGGCATTTTGCATAAGCTTATGTTTAAACGCCTACCAGAAAAGTACCTACCTATTTTACTACCAAAAAATTCGAAATATGTGCCAGAATGGATAAATGCTCACCAAAAGGCGAAGTCGTCTATGATTAAAAAAAAACAACCACGGAGGGGATAGCGGGGTCTGAATCGCTCGCTTAGCTCGCTCACTAGAGTCCGCCATCCCCTTCTAACCGGACCTGTCCGAGTCGGGGTACCCCAAGTCCCGAGCTCGCTTAGTTCGCTCTTGCATTCAAGTTCTCCTAGTAACAGAAGTAACTTTGTACTTCAGGAAAACAAAATGTTTGAAAACAAGAACTGGTGAGTATTTATCCATTTTGGTAGGCAAAAAGAATACGGCGCAAGTTTTAGAAGACAAGGCAGGCATGATAGCGCACCGCGCAGGAATAAAAGACATAAAACATGTCTGCACTCGCATGCATTTTGCTCTAAATTATCGATGCCATATTATATACTACACCAGACGTATGGACGTCTGGACTGTTATGTATTTTACTCTAGTACTTTAAAGCAAAATGTATTTTGATTCAGACACTCTCTGAATAGGTATACAGTTTGCTCTTCAACTACAAAGGCAAACTGCTATCGAACTCAGAGCAACCCCGGTCTGGGTCGGCACCCGACCGCGTATTGCCAAACATACAGTTTGGCAATACGCGGTCGGGTACCAGCGCGGCACTCTGTTTGTGTTTTATTTTTTTTTATTTCTGTATACTTAACTCGTATGTGAAGGCATTTCCTTTGTTTTTGGAGTTTCTCCATATCGCTCAATATTGTCAATACAAAAATTAAAATATATATAATATAAAATTAAATTGACGCTTTTTGTCGTGTACAGGTATTGCTTATAATTGATAAATATTCACTGCCCGTGTAATAATACCTTTAAAGTGTATTGTTTCCAGAATCCATCTATTCATATTATATGCGTGTTAATGAAATTCCAGAGTCAGCACTGGGTCACCAAATAGGAGCACAAAAGGATACCGACCACCCTTTCTTGAAAGCATTTCATGCTGGGCTTGCAAGAATCGGAGCCCGAGTCCTTCAGCCATGGCTACACAGTGACCTAGTCTACAAGAACTTACCAGTTTACACAGAACAGATGAAAGATAAAAAGTTAATGTGTGATTTTGTTAGCGAGGTAGAGTTTCATCGTACCTGACTGTGGTTAAATTATTAGAAAATTAAATATCTGTTTCATCAACGAAACTTATAAATTAGCTCTTTTAATTTTAGTTAATAACAAACAAACGAAGAGAAATTAACAAAAACAACAATGGCCAGGAACATGTTGAAAGTAAGTGCATTAAAATCTGTCACGGATTTTGTTCTATAGAGGTATATATATTTATTGCTTCCACATGTTAGCTTAGATGGTAGGTTTTACAAAATTATGATCAATGTGGACCCTGTCGGGCACAGAAAAAGTAGGAGAGAGGAAGAGGGCTTTTATTTAACTAGTTGAATACGAGTATTTATATATTTATACCATAGTTACATATCCTCCGAACCAGACGGTTATTGTGTCTGGTGGGCGACTGCCCGGTAGTTGATATTGGGACTGTAGTATATGTTCAAATTGCACGGAGAACATTGCTCGCGCGATGCAGGATTTCGTTGTTCGTACGTTGTAGATGGCGCTGCGGTTCTTTTTGTTGCAGTACAAATTTTCCTTCTTAGTTTTTCATGTAGTGGTATTGATGCCGCTACAGTTCTATACTTTGATTACACTATAGACAGATTGTAGTAATCACCCAAATTCTTAAAAAGGCGGGGGAGCAATCAGTATATCAATCTATATATATAAAATTCTTCCGTAACTGAGTGACTGAGTGATTGAGTGGCTGACAGACAACGCACAGCCGAAACTACTAGTCGTAGAAAGTTGAAATTTTGAAGGAAATTATTCTGGGGAGTGTAGGGAGCACTAAGAGATGATTTCCCGAAATTCCTACGAAAAATACGAAGTCGCGGGCAAAAGCTAGTTCTCTCTTAAGGCTTTGAATTTTTTCAGGTCGAATTTATTAGCCGGTGTCCAAGTGTTTATAACCTTCATTGATTTCAGATCCATCAGACGCCTGCTCGAAGACCTTTTTAGAGAGTCTTATGAGGTGGTCAGGCATTAACAATGGGTTATCAGATATAGAAATAGGAGAGGAACTGATGGTTATCTTGATTGCTGGTAACGACACTTCAGCAGTTGCAGCGTCCTCTACATCTTTAATGCTTTCTCGATATCCCGAAGTGCAAGATAAAGTTTATCAGGAGTAAGTTACGAAAAACAAACTGAAAATGCAGCGAAAGAAGTTCAAAAAACTATTTTAGATTCCTAAAAAACTATACTTATATACAAAAAAAAAAAAAGTTGTGCGGTCGGGGGACCCCCGTCAGGAACGAAGTTCCATATCAAATACGTTTTCACGAAATCTACACGTGTCAACCGTTTGTTGAGGTTACATAATAAAAAGAGACTGAGACGGAGAGAGAGAGAGTGTTGCGCACCCGACTGCGCACTCGCTTGAGTGCTCATTTGCTTGTAGAAGGCTCGATACACACGCAGCACATGGCATTTCGTTACGTGACGATTTCTACAAAATTGCACTACCCGTGAGCCGCGTTAAAGAACTTAGTTCCAAAAATAGTTATTTTTAACTAGGTTACAAGCAGTGTTCGGTGACTCCGATAGACCGATCACTTCCGAGGACTTAATTCGTCTCAAGTACCTGGACGCAGTGATCCGGGAGACGCTGCGGCTGGACCCCCCTGTACCTATCATCACCAGGAAAGTTGAAAAGGAGGTCGTACTACGTAAGTTCGTGTATTAAAATACAACCTTGGACTAATTATTTCCCATATACTGTTAAAATCATTTGTTACTTCACAGCCTGTGGCATCAAACTCGTGCCTGGCACTGGAGTTATGGTGAACATCTGGGCGATACACCGCAACCCTCGCTACTGGGGAGACGACGCGGAGCTGTTCCGCCCTGAACGGTTCATCGAAGCGCCGCTCTCGCACCCTGCTGCCTTCATGCCGTTCAGCCACGGACCGAGGAACTGTGTTGGTGAGGGGAAAATTAAACCGCTTGCAAATGAAATCTCGTATAACACTGCATTCACACGCATGATTATTTTAAAACATGACATGCGTTTTTGCGAAGTCAGCACATCAACATTGACTGCTATATGATTGTCTTTTTGTTCAGGTTATCAGTTTGCCATGATGTCACTCAAAACGGTGTTGTCAACAATCCTCCGACGCTTCAGGCTCCTGCCGGCTACTACACCAAACAACACACCGGAATACCTCCCACTGCGACACACGTTTGGTCTCATGGTGAAGGATAAAGATAACTATCAAATACGGATACAATCTAGAACTAGAGCTAATTAAAGTTTTTGAAGTGAAAACTTCTTTAGCGGCGTTGTGCACTTATTGGGATGGGTAAAAAATATTAGACTCGCGTCAGGACACGTGACCTGATCGAAAATTCCCAAGACGGAGGGAGAATAGACCGCCGTCGCGGCGTAGGAGAGGAAGTAATATCCCGCTGTCTTTCTACCGCGCGGCGAAAATGTATGCCTGCTCCTGCTGTTTTTTTTTATGAATTTAGTTCTTATGGATCATTCTACGGGGTTTCATAAAGGGTGACCAAATCTTGGTTATTTTTGCGATTGGACTTATCGTTTTCGAGATATTTAAGATTCTATATCTCGAATCGATCGCGATTCGTTACGATACGTCGTAGCGCGCGTTCGGCGACGGTAGTGGATCGCGAGCCGCGTTGGGCATATTTGTTCTAATAGGCTCAATACAATGAGGGGAAGAACTCATATCTGTAATAAAATGCGTGTCACTATCGTATGCCTAAATGTGGATTAAAGCATATTATTCTCCTAAACAATATTGATTCTGAAAAACTTTTGAACAAAATAATACAACAGACTTCCAAATAAAAAAACACTACAAATTATAAAATACCTTTAATTCCGGAAGTCGGTGTTAAAATACGAATAAACAATAAATACCAAAAACACCGACTTCCGAAATTGTTGAGTTTTTGTTTATTGAAAGTCGGCTGTATTTTTTTGTAGAAAGTTCTTTATTTTCACAAACCACGCAATTTCATTTACTTGGATGATACATTTTATATTTTCTCCAACTATTAAGATTTAAAAACCAAACTACTGAACCGATTTTAATGAAATTTCAAAACGTTTATTTCAATTAGGCCATTAAACGGCACTTTTGAACGTCATCATTTACAGTTCAGTAAAATAATAATATTACATTAATAAAGTGACTCTACTGTCCATTCAGGAAGGTGATGATGGAGAAGAACGGACAAGAAACTCCATAGTTACTCTTTTCAAATAATGATTTTACAAAATTGTGTATATAAAAATTAATTTAATATTATGTGAGGACGATGCACATAGAATATGCTACTTTAAGAACAAAGTATTACCAGCAGAGGTAAACTTATTCATTTTCTAAAGAAATTTAGGTAAATGGTACTCACATATTTACAAATATTGGAACCATTAATTAAACAGAAAATAAAAACACAAAAAAGAAACAGTATATCTATAAAGTTAATTCATAAATCAACCAGTTTGAGTCTGTCTTATGAAGCAGGACCAGCATGTTTCCAAGGATTCTTATACTGAATGTAATCTTCTATTTTGTAATATGCTTGTTTACGAAGTGTACTTTTAACATAAGTTTTAAATTTTCTTTCATTTAGTTCTAATATGTCAGAAGGTATTTTGTTGTAACATTTAACACAATACCCCATGAAAGAAGTGTGGACTTTAGCCAATCTAAAAAATGGTTGATCTAATCTCAAGTCTTTATTTCTAGTATTAAAATTATGTCTAACACTAATTTTACTAAAAAGATGACCATTTTTCCGCTTATCCATAATATTTTCATAAATGAATTGGCAAGGGACTGTCATAATAATAATCTTTTTAAAAAGTTCCCTAAGAGAATCACGGCGACGCAGATTATAAAGGCTCTGACAGCTCTCTTTGGTAAAATAAATATGGATTCAATGACAGCAGCCCTAACCCCAGAGCAAAATACCGTACGACATAATGCTGTGAAAGTAACTAAAGTAGACCAAACGTGTGGTTTCTACATCTGTTAACTGTCTTGTTTTTCTAACAGCATACGCGGCTGAGCTTAGACGACCCGCAAGAGATGTCATATGAGGGCCCCATTGTAATTTTTCGTCCAATGTGAACCTATGAAAACCGTTTGATTAATGAAATCCAGTTTTTCTCCATTCAACATGATTTAGCATTTGGTAGTTTTAACATTTGGTAAAGAAAATCTAATACATTTCGTTTTTTTTTTATTTAAAGCCAAGTTGTTTGCCGTAAACCAATTTTGGACCTGATGAATAGAACTATTGACGTCGTCAAGATTTTGTGAACGTCGGTCTATTTTAAATATTAATGATGTGTCATCCGCAAATAATACCATCTTTGGTTGATTTTTAAGTATTTGGGGCAAATCATTTATGTAAACTAAAGAAAAGGAATGGACCCAATATTGAACCCTGAGGAACGCCCATTGTCATTTCCGACCCTATTGAGTTTACATCGCTTATCTGAACTTGAACCTGTCTGCCCCTCAAGTATGAACTAAGTAAACCAAGGAATCTATTCCTAATCCCATAGTGCTCAAGCTTCAGCAAAAGCGTCTCATGGTTAACGAAGTCGAACGCTTTCGAGAGGTCGCAGAATATTCCAATGGCATCTTGCGACTCTTCCCAGGTGTTAAAAATGTTCTTTATTAGGGTGACACCGGCGTCAGTTGTACAACGCCCTTTGGTGAATCCGTACTGGTGTTCATGAAAGATGGAATTTTTATTAAAGTGACGTAACATCTGACTAAGCATTAACTTTTCAAACACCTTACTGAAAACTGGCAGAATTGACACCGGCCGATAATTGTTGGGTTCTTGAGAATCACCCGATTTGAACAATGGAACGACTTTACTGAGTTTTATGAGATCCAGAAATACTCCCTTGACTACACTAGTGTTAAATATGACAGCTAAGTAGGGGGCAATAGTTTCAATGATAGATCTACAAACTTTTACAGATATTCCCCAAAGATCTTCTGTTGATTTAATTTTAAGATCTTTAATATAATATAATGGCCTGGGGGTTTGTATGTTGAAACTTAAACTCCGATGGACATACCTTTACATTATTTCTAAGTAAGTCAGCAGAGAGCGCGGATGATGAGTAGTTTTAAGAAGAATATTGGCAAAGAAGTTATAAAATTGGCCTTGTACAGTATTTAAATTAAATTTAGTTTCACGCTGTTTCTTCCTACCTGTTTCGTTATTTATTATTTTCCAAGTAGTTTTTATTTTGTCGTCTGCTGATTTTATTTTATTGCTAATATGCAGAGCTTTTGCTGTTTTGCATACTAATATATACATAATCGATTAATAAATGACGTCTCAGGTAACAAATGTTTAAAAAAAACCAGTCAAGTGCTAGTCGAACTCGTGAGCCAAAGGTTTCGTACCTACCCATTATACCGATATAATAACATTGGTATCATTTTTATTGGTGGCAAGCGTCAACTATCTATGTATGTATACACCCTGTAATTTAATTGTTTGGATTTTTTCCTTTATTTGTGCTTTTTGCCAAATTTTGGGGTTTCGAGCCAAAATCTTTAGGATACTTCCGGTTGACCTAGACCTATTTTGTTTATTTAATATGGGTTTGCTCTTGACTATAGTCTAGGTCATAGATGACAGAGACAAAGTCGACCATGGAGCGAGCTTACCCAGAAGAAGCCTGTTCACTCTAATTTTGAAGAGAATTGTCAATTTCGGTTAAAAGTAAGGTCTTACAGCACAAGTAAAAGGAAAATTCCGAAAAATAAAAAAAGTTGAAAATTAACGTGACTTTTGGTACTTACAAGTTTTCGCGAAAATCTAAATTTAACCATATCTTTTTATAGTGTTGACGCGGGACCTTGATTTAACACACCTAAGAGGGACTATAAACTTCAATATCTAGTATAAATTTCAACTTGCTAGGTCTACCCGTTCCTGAGAAAATCGATGGTGACACACGGACAGACAGACGGATGGACGGACAAGAGAGTGATATTATAAGGGTTCCTTTTTTTACCTTTTGTGGTACGAAACCCAAAAACAACTAAATTGAGAACGTCCTCCTTGAGTTCTCACGGATTATCACCCTGTTGGCGCATCACATATGCGCGTTACTAACAGCGGGGACTGCGCGGGTGTCGGGGTACCGAACCCGGGACACGACGGCCGCTGCGCGCCCGCCACACCACTCAGCTCACAGACGCGCTCCACTACGGGCATTTCTTTGTATTAAATCTATTTACGTTGCTCATGTAAATTATGGTATTAAACCTATTTTAATACAGTCCACTACTTATTCATCTTTCATTCCGATTGAGCCCAACTACTCCCCACGCTTTACATGCATGATCGCACATTTGTCCACACCAAAATCCATCCAGATAGCGTTACTGAAAGTTTCAGTTACTGAAGGCAGTAGCTCCATCAGAAGCTGATTACTGGCGGCAAAGAGTTTCAAAACATTCACGTAGAGGAGGTGAATCCCTGAAAAAAGCCCTGAATTCACCAGCAGTGTTGCAGGGCTAGGCAAAACCAAAGCGGTCTCAAACTATCGGCCTGAAATATACCCCGCTCGATCTTTACCGGATCGCTATTCCTATGGATATTTTGACAACCTGGATAGAGAAAGACTGACTTCCATTGCCCTATACACGACGCGTAGCTTTGTATTAATTTTATACAATTCTAGCACCCCCATGAGCCATGTATGAGGCACATGCCTTCGTATAGTCTATCCAACATGTAGATGAAGCCTTTCAAAAACGCCGAACCTATTAGCTAACGGTCATATTTTTACAGTATCGTATGTTAGGTAGGAGTGAGTTCCACAATCGTACTGCATGAAAAGAGAAGGAGTGGGAATATGAATAAGTTTTATGAGGTGGGAAGTTTAGATGATGTTTGAGGTGGGATCTACACAGGGCATAGGCAGGGCGTGTTAACGAGAAACGATCGCGCAGGTAGCCAGGATATTCAGAATTAAACAGGATATTATACAGGAGACATAATAATAGAGTGTTCCTGCGAAGACGGATAGGAAGCCACTTGAGACCCTTGCGGAACTGAGAAGTCATAGGTATAGGTCGTACAAACAACAGGACAAAAATAAAACGAATGCACAAGCTTTGCAAGCGCTCAACCTTGTTTAAGGATTCCTCAGTGGCATCTATAGATGTTACATCACTGAACATTTTGTCAAGACAGTTTCTTTTCGAAAAATTAAAGAGGAGGACCTGCATATTAATTTGTTCGAATAGGATACGTTGTAGAGAGTTAGTTGTGGAAGTAGCACAATAATCAGTGACCGGTGTTTTCAAGTGCTGTGGTATAGAGCTTATAACTCATAATATTATAATTGTCTGCGTATATACAGTGTGTCCGGGCATGGACTAGCGATATTCTAAATACTTAAATATAAACTATTTTAAAGTACAATTACACTCTAGGCTTGGGTCCAATACACTTCCCCGCTATGTGGCAACCATTTTGTTTTTTTTGTTGAAATATGCTCTATGCGAGTACAAAAAAAATCATAAATCTCGAAGTTTTAGTCATACTGAGATAAAAATAGGCTTATTCGAAAGGTAATGATATTGTCGACCATCTGCAATACAAAGCAATGTGTTCACAATTCCATAACTTTTGAAAAAAAAATGTGAGTCGAAAAAAAAAACAAAAATTATGCAATTCAACCAATAACTGTTAATTACTACAAAAACATAACCCGAATTTTTTTTTATTTTTTTTACTAGATCGACAGATTTTGAGCTAAGCTACAATACAACATAAAATTCACAACTGTATGTCTAATACTTTAAGAGTTATTGTTGTTTGAACATAGCGTATGCGCAAGCACAAAAGGCCTTTGTCGGAACCCTAAACAGGAAATCATTAAAAACACATAACATTCATATTGAATTTTATTTAAAGTTTTTTTCAATATTAAACTATGATTAAAATATGTAAAGCAGTTGCTCAAAGTGGCCACCTCCAGCTTGTAGACACACTACGGCTCTCTGTGCCACCTGGGCTGATGAGCGCCTAATTAAATCCAAATCGGATCTAATTTCTTCGGCGACTGCCATAATTCTTGCGACGAGTTCTCCCCTGGTGTTCGGAACTGTAGCGTATACTTTTTGCTTCATATGACCCCACAAAAAATAATCTAAGGGAAATAATTTATCGCCGTGGATCGGTCGCGGTGGTGTAGTAGCGTGGCCGCCTCGGTCACCCGATTTGACACCCTTAGATTATCTTGCGCATACGCTATGTTCAAACAACAATAACTCTTAAAATATTAGACATACAGTTGTGAATTTTATGTTGTATTGTAGCTTAGCTCAAAATCTGTCGATCTAGTAAAAAAAATAAAAAAAATGTCGGGTATGTTTTTGTAGTAATTAACAGTTATTGGTTGAATTGCATAATTTTTGTTTTTTTTTTCGACTTTCACATTTTTTTTTCAAAAGTTATGGAATTATGAACACATTGCTTTGTATTGCAGATGGTCGACAATATCATTACCTTTCGAATAAGCCTATTTTTATCTCAGTATGACTAAAACTTCGAGATTTATGATTTTTTTTGTACTCGCATAGAGCATATTTCAATAAAAAAACAAAATGGTTGCCACATAGCGGGGAAGTGTATTGGACCCAAGCCTAGAGTGTAATTGTACTTTAAAATAGTTTATATTTAAGTATTTAGAATATCGCTAGTCCATGCCCGGACACACTGTAGAATATCCCAATTTAACCATAACGTGTTTTATGAAACACTGGACGACATATTGTGAAAAATTCGTTCACTTACAAATAAAGAATAATTTTAACAGGATATTTTATTTATGTATTTCTTAATATTGATACAATATTGGCATGCGTTTGATGATGGTTAGCGATGATGTGTTTGAAGATGGAGCACACTTGCCTAGAAGTATCCTATTTACTCTTGACTTAAAGACCATCCCAGGTTGTAGCTATCAGGAAACACGGACTTGCAGGGAATTCCACTCCTTAGCTGTACGCACAATGATTGTGTTCCCAATTCGTTTATGCACATGGGTTCTTCTTCAATATCGATGTACTAAAAAGAAACGAAAGTACATTCAAATTTGAAAATTTTCGTTTACAATATTTTTCTTTTACCTACAAGATTAAGTAGTAATTCTTGCATCGACAATTTTGTACTCTTACCGAAAATAATGTAAAGCGGAAATAATTGATCTAGTTCCTTCGGATCATACTTCTCAGTTACTCAAATTACCTATCAATAAAGTCTGTACGCAAAAATTATGGAAAACTTAAATACAAGACATACAGCATGTAATTTATGCAAATTAAAAAATCACTTGAAGTGTTTATCTTTCTTGCAAGTGTACAACGTCAAAGATGCAAACGAGTCCTACGATAAATTTTAAAGATGACTTTTTGTTATTATAATATACTAGTGGACCGCCCCGGCTTCACCCGGATGTTAATGTTTTGTAAATTTTCTTTCATAAGAACCTTCCCCTGACAATAACAAACACAACAAAAAAAGAATTATCGAAATTGGTCCTGGTCTCTAGCCGTTCTCTAGTTTTTCATTTTTATTTATATAGATAGATCTATGCTCTCCGGAAAAAAATGTCATTAATATTTGTACTACCTTTGTTTTTAACAGGCTCTTTATAAATTTACATAGATTTGGATGAGTGCAGTCTTCTGTAACAGGTATTTCCATACTTTAAATGAAGACATTTAGACAACATACTAGTTTGTAAAACATTTTGTAAACGAAATAAATGATTATAAAATTATTAATATTAATTATTTCGTTTATTAATTAGACATACGTGTAAATTATAATTAAACATTTCAATATCTATGCTTACTAATATAATAAAGCTGAAGAGTTTATTTGTTTGTCCGCGCTAATCTCTGGAACTACCCGTCAGATTTGGACGAAATTTAAGAAATTATGTTTGTATTTGATTCATGAGGAATTCTATAGGCTATACAGGAACGGAAAATTCCTAGGGAAACGGGAAAAACGGGATATACGAAGTTGCGGGCAAAAGCCAGTAAATAATAAAAAACATTAAAAATAGTAGGCGATCAGTATCGGGAATGGGGTCCAAGCTACCGGGCTACGGTCAGGGCTCCAAAGAGAGGAACCTGCTAACAATGCGAGCCGTGTCGAGGTACCGCTTTCTGAATTAAGCTCTTCCAGCTGCCTAACGAGAGCCTCCTTAGGTGTTGGTCGGGGCTCGTGGCTATTTAGCCACTGACTGATACGACTATCGGTACAGTGATTGCCGAGTTCACATCTCACATGTCGACAACCTCGTGTACCAAATTGAGATGCCTCATTTAAATCTCTTTCTCAGCTTTCACGAGATTTTCATCATGCAGGATGGTAACATCAATTTTATTATAATCAGTGTGCGGCACGCAAGACGGTCTATCACCACTATGGCTTATTGGCAACAATAGCCCTAACCATAATATAAGTGATTATAGAACTATCTCAGTACATCGTGTCATTGTCATTTTCGAGAACTGGGTCGGGCACATACTTGTAATACAGTACCTTAAAACCCACAAGTTTGTACTTTAAGCAGGTTGCTGGTGAATAATCCACGTCACCACGCCTGGCCACTTGTTATGCTTGTGCAAGTACTCGCCTTTAGCCAGACGAGAACAAGCAGAGATAATATGTTTGATCGACTGACCCGGAAGGTGGCATGCCCGACACATGTCAACCGTACCGTCCTTTATAATATGCCTCCGGTAGTTGTTCGTCAACATTATTTTTTCCATAATTGCACAAACAAAACCTTCAGTTGATGAGCATGATCATTTGTTCTGTGTGTAATTTGTGTATAATATGTATGTATTTAGAAATATATAAGTATGTTTATCACTTGTCTGGTTGCCATAGCACTGGCTCTGCCTAGTTTGGGATAGGATGACCGTGTGTGTTTGTTCCGAGATAAAGATAAAGTTTTCCCGAAGAGATCACCGAAACGTAGCCAGGCGACGGATGCTGGGAAATCTACATCGGACCCATAAAGAGCCCGATAAAAGCGCCCATGAAGCTCCTTGGCTTTCCATACCTCCTTGCGGTCATCTGTAGTAAGTATCACAGGTTTGCTCCAGTTCTTTTTAGCCATGGACAACGGGGTGAGTCCCTTGTCCACTGTGACCACATCTCGGTGCATACCCACATCGGCTTTGAGAAAATATTCTCTGACACTGCACATCTCGCGGTTGTGGAGAGTCTTGACTTTTAAAAAGACCTCCACACTTCCGCGGGATGTAAAGTCTCATCGCTAACGAACGTGGGTGATGCATTCGGTTTGCGGTCAGCAGCGTACGGGCCCTCCTATCCAAGGCGTCGAGTTCGGTTTGAGTCCATTTGAGTATACTAAAAGAGTACATTAATACCAGCATGACCCAGCCGTTAAAGGCGCGCACCTTATTTCCGCCTGACAATGGGCTATTTCAAACCTTTTTCAGGCGGCTAAAGAAGCACTCTCAGCGATTGCTTTATGTCAGCAACATTAATGCTCAACACTTCCGATATACCCAAATACTTGTAGGTTTCGGTCGAGCTGAGGGATCTTACCTGTATGGAATCCGAGAGTTGAATTCCCTCAGATTCCATAATCTCCCTTTTCTTTAAATGCATGATTGCGCATTTGTTCACACCAAATTCCATCCTGATGGCACTACTGAAGTTTTCAGTAGCTCCATCAGCCACAAATTGTTGTTGCCCCCATCATTGTGTTTTAGGTCATACATGTAAATAACGTGAGATATGAGCAATATGCTTAGAGGATTATGAGCCAAGCAGAACCAAAGTGGACTCAAACTGTCGCCCTTAAATATTCCCCGTTTAATCCATACAGGCTCACCACGACCTTGAATCGATCGACATCCTGGATAGCGAAGGACTGTTTTCCATTATCTCATTCATTACTCAAGGCAGCTGCGCAAAGTTTCATCTATTTTGTACAACTCCGACATCTTCATGAGCCATGTATGCGGCACAGATTCATGGGCCTTCTTGTAAGCTATCCAACATGCCGACAGATCCTTGCGGGTTCGACAAAACTGTTGGCTTATGGAGAGATCTGAGAGGTGGACATAATTGAGTTATTCTCTATGTGCTCATTAATTTTTACTCTCAGGATGGATATAAGAAGTTTATAGACCGTGAACAATCGTGTAATCGGTCTATAATTCTTGGGTTTCGCGGGACTACCGGTCTTATGGAGCAGGTGGGTAACACCAGTTGTTAGAAACTGTGGTAGAGACCCAGACTCTAAGCAAGACTGGAATTAAAATGCTAGTTGCGCTTGTGAGCTGCTATACCATTTAAGCCAAAAGTTGTGCAGTCCGTCCGGTCTCGGAGACTTCTAGTTTGGTAAAGGACGGACTGTTTTGGCTATATCTAATTCTGTGATGGCGATTTGTTAAATTTCTGGTATAGCATCGTTAATATATAATAACAATAATTATTAGGCAAAACAAAATTAAAACATTAATTAATAATTTTCTAAACTTATTTAGTTCTAGATTGTATCTGTATTTGATAGTTGTCTTTATCTTTCATCATGAGAAAGAACGTGAGTCGCAGGGGGGGGTATTCCGATGTGTTGTTTGGTGCAGTAGCCGGCAGGAGCCTGAAGCTTCGGAGGACTGTTGACAACACCGTCTTCAGTGACCTCATGGCAAACTGGTAACCTGAATAAAAAGACGATGGATTAGACTTCACTTCTTTCCCAATTGAACCGAATGCGGACTTTCAAGAAAATTCACGCCACCAGTTACCGCTACTTTAGCAAGAAGTCTCTACTTTAAAAAGGTTACTTGCACGTCGTCAACGTCAATTTATCAAAAGTCGATTTGACAAGTACCTATTGTACACCATTTCAGAAAACCTTCACTGACTGGATGCGTAAGACGGTTGCCACACGGTGCGATGCGTTGCAATGCGTCGACTGTTATTAACATACAAATCAGCCTATTCTGTCTATTCTGTCAACGTATCACTGTATAAACTTAGGTGAAGTGAGCATGAAGTGAACTGTCATTCCATCCTGCCGGTCGATTCTATAAACATGAAATGAAGGCTTGGGTGAAGTGATCACGAGGTGAGCTGTCAATCCATACAATCAAGATGTCACGTGATCATAAAGTGAGCTGTCATTTCATATAATCAAGATGAACGACCGGCTGTTTGTATGGATTGACTGCTCACTGAACGCTTGTCATGTTGTAGAATAATCATTTGTGTGAACGCAGTTATACTTTAAGTGATTGCACTTTGCAAGTGGTGTGTTATTTTAACCACGTGCCCTGTACATATATAGGTGTAATTTTCCCCTCACCAACACAGTTCCTCGGTCCGTGGCTGAACGGCATGAAGGCGCCAGGGTGCGAGAGCGGCACTTCGAGGAACCGTTCAGGTCGGAACAGCTCCGCGTCGTCTCCCCAGTAGCGAGGGTTGCGGTGTATTGCCCAGATGTTCACAATAACTCCAGTACCAGGCACGAGTTTGATGCCACAGGCTGCGAAGATACAAATAATTTTAAAAGGGGCCTGTAAAAAGTTTGTCCTTGCCCCGGTTCCGCCATTTTGACAATAAAAATAGTCTAGATTTTATCTTTAACTCTAACCTATGCATAGGGTAGGTTTTGGCAATATGACACTTCAGGACGCTATGTCACGGAATATTTGTTGCTCGTATATACGTCTCCTAACGATAAAGATAGGTACATTTAAAGGTATCAACGTAGGACGCCTTTAAAAAAAAAACACAATTTGTTAGCCAGGAACGAGGCCAGCCTATAAAAAGTTCAAACATCTTAAAGTGAATGAATTTGGTCAAGGAAGTATTTTTAATACACAAACTTACGTAACACAACCTTCTTTTCAACTTTCCTGGTGATGAACAGGCACAGGAGGGTACAGCCGCAGTGTTTCCCGGATAACTGCGTCCAGGTACCTGAGACGAGACAGGTCTTCGGATGTGGTCGGCCTGGCAGAGTCTCCGAACACTGCTTGTAACCTAGATAAGAATCAACTATTTAAAAGTTTCACTGAGATCACCAAACCGCATGCTAAGCGTGGTGATTATGGCAACCCCTCCAACTTGGGGAGGCCTATGTCCAGTAGTGGACGTCTTTCGGCTGGTATGATGATGGTGATGATAAGTTTTAGGATCCCAAGGAAGTTGTTGTTTATTTACAAAGATGTTTTTATCAGTTTGTTTTTTGTGACTTACTCTTGATAAACTTTCTCTTGCACTTCAGGATGTCGAGAAAGCATTAAAGATGTAGTGGACGCTGCAACTGCTGAAGTGTCGTTACCAGCCAACAAGATAACCACCAGTTCCTCTCTTATTTCTGTATCTGATAACCCACTGTCAATGCCTGACCACCTAATAAGACTCTCTAGAAAGGTCTTCGAACTTTCGTCAGACGAATCTGAAATGAATGAAGGTAGGTAATATAGACTTACAGCACCTTCCAAATTCGAAATTCAGAACCCTAAAATTGATTTCCTCGTCTTTTTAACCGACTTCAAAAAAGAAGGAGGTTCTTAATTCGTCGGAACCTTTTTTTTATATGTTCCCCTATTACTCGAAGATGACTGGACCGATTTCGATTATATTTTTTTTGAAAGGGTATACTTCCCAGTTGTCCCATGATCATCAAGTCAGGTTCCTGGAGAAATAGACAGAACTTTTAAATTTTTATAACTAAGCACACTTGAAGCGATTTGGGTAGTTTTTGGAAGACTTCTTTCTCGGGGTGGTCCCATTTAAATTTGGTGAAAATCTGATGAAGAAGTTCGGAGATAGGCAACGGAACTCCTCAATAAATGATAGCAAATGGACTGGGATGGCTGAAATCTCATGTTTGTCTTATGTTTTCACCAGTTCATAACATAACATCACGCCGGTACGCTGTGAAGGGATAAGTATATGTGAACCACCAAAAAGTGAAAAAAAAACTTTTTACAAATAAATACACGTGTTTTTATTTGAAAGTCGGTTGTATTTTTTTGTAATTTTTTTTTATACGTCTAGTCTAGACGTATCACACTATAGAACAAAATCCGCTACACATGTTTCAACCATTTTGATGCACTTACATTCAATATGAACCCGGCCATGGTGGTTCTGTTTCATTTCTCTTCGTTTTTTTGTTATTAACTGAAATTAAAAGGGCTCATTTATAACCAACATTTATGAAAAACCTTTTAATGTATTTTCTCCTCCGCTCTGGGCGCAGCGGAAGGGAGTGTCAGAATCTTACTGACTAAAACCCACCCGTTTTCCTCCTAATGCCCTTTGCGTTCCACGGCCGCGGTGACTCTTTCAAACAAATTTTGCAACTCTGGCAGGCACTGGCCACCCAACGCTCGCTGTCCACAGGCCTGCGCCTACGGTGGCCGGGAATCGGCCTGCCACTCCTGACGGCCGGGGCGTCTCCTTCTGTTGCAGCGGCTGGGGCGTAAGGTTAAGTTAGCTTTCCATCACGCGGTCCACCTCCTCCTTCACTAGCATTACTGCTTCGTACAAGGAGGTGACCGCTTCCTATGCCTCCTCGCTCCGGATCATGAATTGAACCAGGGCCGGACGCTAGAGGTCGCCGCCGCCGATCGCCTCGACGAGGACACGGCGGTTCTTCGCCCAAGCAGGGCAGACCTTCACCTTATGCTCCACCGTATCCTCCGGGCGATTCTGACAGTGCTGACACCCGGGCGTGTCTTCCCGCCAAATCCGAAACAGGTATCACCCGAAACAGCTTTCCGGTAAGTGCCTGCATCAGGCGGAAGGTTAGGACGCCGTGGCCCCTCTCTAGCCACTCCTCAAAGAGGAAACTTATCGCCGCAATTACAGCGTGCCCACTATACTAACTATCAATGTATTGTTAATTTGATTTATATCTTAAGACAACGCGATCGATAATGGAACCGAAGGTATGACGAGACATTACCTCACTAACAAAATCCCACATTAGCTTTCTGCCTTTCATCTGTTCTTTGTAGACTGGTAAGTTTTTGTAGACTAGGTCACTGTGCAGCCATGGCTGACAGACTCGATCTCCGATTCTTGCAAGCCCAGCATCAAATGCTTTCAGGAAATGGTGGTCGGTGTCATTTTGTGCTCCTATTTGGTAACCCAGTGTCGATTCTGAAATTTCATAGATACGCGTACGAATATGAATTGACAGAACTTAGAATGAGTTGACTTTAAAAAGTTACTTCCCATTAATTCTGGGCTTTCAAATCAAGACGATTTTTTAATTCTACATGTAGTTAATTAAATTGTCAATACGAAGCAACAACAGTATTTCTTTCAATAAGATAATTTAAAACTATGTCTTTACCTGCGGTTGCATCCATAGTATAAGCAGTAAAAAACTTCCATGCAGACACTGAACCTGTTCCAGCCATATTTTTCATCTGTTTCACAAGGATCGCACTTTGTTCCGCAAATATTTTTATAAAATATTTCAATTTCTTCATGTTGAAACTTTGCACTAAGATTTTTCGACGCGGACGCCATATTGAAACTGTAATTTTGAAAGAAGATTGATATTCATTAAACATTTACGTTTCTTTTGATTTTGAAACAGAAAGATAATATAAGTACAAATTTATATTTTCGGTTGAATAAAATTGACCGTGACGTACACCGATGTATAGGAGACCATTTTGTTCAACAACAAAGTTAAGTTTGTCCTTCGATCTCACCTGCTATGTAGGGTTAGGATTTTTTTCTAGGCCTTATGACATTATCAGATATCACAGAGAAACAAGGGGAATCCTCATGGATGTCCTCCGACCTGGGGCGGGCCGAGGGGTCTGTCAGACTCTTACCGACTAAAACCACCCTGGTGTTCCATCTTCCACCTACGCCGGGGACCACGGGAACGTATGCGTGTTCCATAATCCCCAGATAAACAAACCTTTTTTTTATTTAATGTCGGGGGGATATCCTTATGAAGTTCCTCCGTCCTGGGGCGGGCCGAGGGGTCTGTCAGACTCTTACTGACTAAAACCACCCCGGTGTTCCATCTCAAACCTACGCCGGGGATCGCAGTAACGTATGCGTCTTCCATAATCCCCAGACAAAAAAAAACTTTTTTTTTTTTGATCTCGGTGGGAAATCCTCATAGAAATCCTCCACCCTGGGGCGGGTGGAGGGGTCTGTCAGACTCTTACTGACTAAAACAACCCCGGTGTTCCATCTGCCACCTACGCCGGGGATCGCGGGAACGTATGCGACTTCCGCAATCCCCGGCTGGTGCCGGCCCGCCAGGCACCTCGCGTCGGCGAGGGAAGTGAGGTGTTTAACTCCCCTCGCTACATCAAAGAGGGGCGCACGGGAACACCACGCGCCGCCACCTCGGGTCCGGATGAGTGGGGGGCGACGGACATCCCCAAGTCCGCCGCCCCTGGACCCAGTTAGGGGGGCCGGAAGAAGAGCGTATGCCCTCCTCCGACGCCCGATGCGCCTGCTGCGGGCAGGGAGAGCGGTTGTGATCTCCCTCTCCCTTTCCGCAGCCTCCTTCTGCGCGATAACTGTCTCGCAGAAGGAGACCACCGCGTCCCAGGACTCCTCACCGTCGACCATAGCATTTACTACAGCCGGCAGCGAGAGGTCACCGCCTACAACAGAAACGGGGGCACGGCGCGGCTCCTCCCAAGCTGCACACTCTGCAAGCGTATGCCGTGCCGTGTCCTCCCGACAGTCGACGCAGTGGTGGCATTGAGCGTCCGGCTCCCTACTCGTAAGCTTGTCCCGCCATTCTGCGAAGTGACGCGAGCACTTTCGCCTCCAGGTCCCACGGCGGAGATCCGGCCAGTGCGCAAGCCGCCTCGTAGGAGATCGTGCGATATCCCCTGATGACTCTGACGGCCATCACCCTCTGCGGCTTCCGCAGAACAGTGATGGTGCTGGCCGTCAGGTCAGCTGCCCAGATCGGGGCCCCATAAAGGGCCATCGATCGCACGATCCCCACGTACAACCGCCTACAGGCGGTGCTCGGGTCCCCCAGATTGGGAAGCAGCGTTGACAGCGCCCCCGCCGCGCCCAACAACTTGGGCGCCAGCCGCCGGAAGTGGGGGCCGAAATCCCACCGGCTGTCGAGCACCAATCCCAAATACTTCATGGTGGACTCGACAGCGATACGGGCCCCCCCGACCACGATGTGCGACCCTGGCGGCGGCGCTCGCCGGGGGCCATGAAAAACAATGGCCTCCGACTTGTTGAGGGCCACCTCCAGGCCGAGGCGCCGTATGCGGCTCACCACCTGTGAGACCGCAGCCGTCGCCAGTAACGCTGCCTCCCTGTGCGTTCGTTGTTCATGGATGTCCTAACCTAACCTAGCAGGTAAGATCGAAAGACAAACTTAACTTTGTTGTTGAAGATAATATTCTCTCAAGTATAAGTTAAAACTTTGTACCTGGAGCAAACATGGAGCCATTGCCTGTAAATACTGTCGCCATTTTCAAAATATCATCCTTTTCTAAACACGTTTTTAATACTAACTCTGCAGCCTCTGGTTCACCGATCACTGTAAAATAAACTTAATGATAGAAAATAAAATACAACGAGTGATGAAATCTGAATGCGGAATTTATCGAAAAAAAAAATTGTTTTTCGCAACTAAAGTAAGTGGAAATATAAGACATTGTAATTACTTGTGTATAAATAATTTCCATGCCACAAGGACGACAGACCGTTTTCCTTTTTTATTGCATCACCACCGAGAATTTGGAAGCATTTCATTCGTGCTGTAATAATAAACAAGATGTTGAGCTTATTATCTGAAAGCAAACATGCTTTCGGGAAGATTGTATATTTGTATCGTCCAGTAAGATGCTAATGATGATCTTGACCCGACTTCTGGGCTTGTTCTGATTGCCGACTTGATAGACAAACGATTGTCAAAACATAACAACTAAATCTTATCATACTTTTAATTTTCCTCGTAATGTCCTTTGCGTTCCAGGGCCGCGGTGATTTTTTCGAACAAATCCAGCAAGGAGGAGAGGATACACGGTTCTTTTTCAATTACAATCGACGATCAACAATCCGTCTGATAGGCAAACATATTATTTAAGTAAGTAGTCCCGTATTCATTAGCATTACTAATGTAAAATGTAATTAATGTAAAATAAACTCAATGATAGAAAATAAAAAAACACGATTGACGTAATCTGAATTCGGAACTACGCGTTGTTCGCAACAAAATAATCGGTAAATAATATCCATGTGACATTTTTGACAGGAAGAAGTTTCCTTTTATTTTTAACTTTATTGTGTGTATCTGTGTGTGCCAAATAAACTACTTTTCTTTCTTTATTTTCTTCTTAATTTGAAAGTATGTATCTCATTACAGTACAGAACTTTAGTAATTAAAAGGGTGTGAGTGACTCGGACCCCTCGTATCTCCCAAAGGGCTCAAGAGTCCCGCAATCGTAAAACTCTAAGTATATTTTCTCTTACTATAAGAGAAAATGAGATCGAGTTGGAGAAGCATTAAATAAGGTTTGATAATTTATTGAGCAGAACAGTACAGAAATAAGGATTTAAAGTTAAGGACTAAGTAAAAATGGAGGTCGTAACTAAGAAAAAAAAAACCTGAAAACGGCATTTTAAGGATTATCTTAATTGAACTGTTATGAACTTTAATGAAACAATTTTTTTTTTCTTAAATTAAAAAAGGACTTGTATCAGAACTACCCGATCGCAAAAAAACTCCTAAATAGTTCAAAACATTCTCTTTTGAAAAAGCCTGTATAAACTTAAGTCTATGTGTCTACGAGCGATTTTCACGCGGCTGTGACGCATATCTTCCCAACTTGCATTACTTTTGTAATTTTGTATATTTTTAGTTTTGGTGTGCGTCATACTTACAAATAAACTCTTTTTCTTTATTTTCTTTCTATGTATGTATCATTTAAAATGCGTGTTTCTGACTAATGGAGTGATGGATTAACGCAGAGCCTAAACCACTGATGATGGAGACGTAAAATTTGGAGGGCGTATTACTTATATAATGTAGACATAGGATAAGAAAGGATTTTTTGATATATACGAATATATTCTTATCATAAAACTAGCTTTCGCCCGCTTATTTGACATACCTACTACGTCAAAACAACAATAACATGTTGATCTTGGTCATGCATCAGAAGAAGAAGTGGGGTTTGTAATGGTTTAATTTTATACTAAACTAGCATTTCGCCCACGACTTTGTCCGAGCGGATAAACATACTTTACTATAGGCTAGTTTCACAGCTATCTGGAAGATCCGTACGGGCCGCCCGTACAGGCTCATGATTGATTGACACGGGATCTCTCTTAGAAATCTGTGATTTTAGAAGTAATCATTATCTGTTTAATTTCTATTAAGTGTTTATTTTTGTCAGTACGAGAGAAAACAAAACAAAACTTCACAACAGGATTCTGAAAAAATTTAATGTAGGTACCAGAATAAAAATATCACTAGGTTTACTGGAAGAAAACTCAATTTTCGAGTAAAGCTCTACTTTGTACATGAAATATTAAATCACGGTATATAATAAATCATTCTAGCCTTTCAAATTGACTGTAACTGAAAAACCCATTGACCAATAACAGAGAATAGGCAACAAAAAATAATTATAATCTAAGCAATATATCGACTAATATACCATCAGTGTAAACAAAACCAAAATTGATCAAAAAACAAACGAGATACAACTATTTTTATATAAATGCATCGGTCCCTCTCGCAAAAAAGCAGTTATGGGCGTCGTGGTTCAGTGCTTTCTAATTGTCAACTTTGATGCTTTATAACTTCATCGCTGATTAAGATATTTAAAAAATTCTTTCATAATTGTTTACTACAGCTCATATTCTATTTAGCAAACTAGGTAACCCGGTGAACTACATGCGTAAAATCTAAAATTGATTAATCACATCAAAACAACAAAAAAATAACATTGAAATCGTTCAAGCTGTTCTTGGATGTTAGCGAGACAAACGAATGGCAATTGATTTTTATTTACAAAAGAAGATAATTAAAAAAACGTTCATACTTCATACTTCATTCATACTTCTTCATAGTCTTTTTACAAGCTGTACAGTGAAATTGTCAACGTCCTTCATCATGACATCAAACTTGACCCTCAGAGGCTTCAGATCTACATTTGCAGTGGCTGGCAGGATCCTGTACTGACGCAGAAGAGCTGATAAAGCAGTCTTCATAGACATCATCGCGTATTGATAACCTAAAATAAAGCAAAATAAACAGTTACAATAAAAAAATAAAATAAAAAAGGTTCCGACGAATTGAGAACCTCCTCCTTTTTTTGAAGTCGGTTAAAAATCCATCATTTGGAGGCCTGGGTGACAAAAGTCCGGAGGGACATGCTAATGCCTTACTGGTGACAATGCTTGCCAGGCAAGTAAATGGCGCCGAAAGATTAACAAAGCCGAACCCGCGTAACGGAAAGAGACGAAGGCAGAAAGAGATTTATAGGACGAGACAGGATAATGACCAGAGGGCGGAATTAGGTAGAGTTATTTATGTACTTGCATCGAAATGTTGATATTAATATGGATCTTCCCGGGATTTCTAATAGACAATCCCGTGTGGCCAACAATATTACAAATAAATAATAATATTTTTTTCTTTTGTGACAAGCTATGTTGTGCGAACTAAAAATGTGGCAACATCGCGCCTGCTTATTGGAATTTTGCAACTTCGGATGATCCGATGTCGTTGATGTAGGTAAATTTGGCAACGTCGCGCGTGCAGTGGTTTAAATTAAGTAAAAGTAAATAACTTTTTTATTTAATAAATCCGGGATTTTTCTGCTCTTTGAAATTAATCTCGGGATTTGAGGCATATCCACTTTATTCTTTCGCTTCATGAAATCAGTCTAAGTACATCAATAACTCTACCTAATTCCGATCTCTGGTAATGACCTGGTATTAATTGACCGTTGGTGGGCATAGGATTAGAGGTGGACACTTCACTGTAGAAGTTAAGAACAACTGAGATGAAAGCTAAAAGAGACTTAAGAAAGAACACAACATGCTGTACCGACCACTAATAAATTGGTACAAGATCGGGAGAATGATAATGATGATGATGACTTCACTCGAAACCTGTTATGGACCTGATGTAAAGAGTATGAATAAATCAGCTCTTCAAGACAAATAATAATAATAATAATAATAATAATAATAATAATAACTTGGGACAACTCACACACGGTCATCCGATCCCAAACTAGGCAGAGCCTGTATTATGGCAACCAGACAACTGATAAACATACTTATATATTTCTAAATACATACATATTATACAAATTACACCCAGACACAGAACAAATGATCATGCTCATCACACAAAGATTTGTCCTGGGTGGGAATCGAACCCACGACCTCCGGTTTAGCAGTCAGGGTCACTAACCACTCGACTAACAGGCCAGCCTGGTTGCATTTTAAAGGTAATACATGAGGGAAAAAAGATTACACAGCAACGTTTAACTACATTGGAAGCACAGTTTTCGCTGAGCACGAGTCGCAACGTTAGCCGTATCATCGACATTATTAAAAGTTGACCATACATACTAATATTATAACTGCGATAGTAACTCTGTTAGTATTTCTGTCTGGCTTTACGACTTTACAGCTGAATGGATTTGGATGAAATTGGCTCTCGAGTAGCGCTTCTTCTAGGACGTAGGATGGATCTTTTATCCTGAGGGTATATATCTTCATAGAGTGATATCCTAAGAGTTAGTTTCTAAGAATTACTTAAACTAATTTTAAGACCTGTTAAAAGTAATGGAAAATGTAAAAGTTGTTCGCGGTCGATCCAGCTCGTTCCCAGCTGTTCTCTCCCCCAATGACGCCTTAAGTCGAGGTCCGTACTCCACAGGGGGTGCCCTTAGCGTATAGTCGCTTAATTTATAATTTTTAATAAGTCCAGGGGGGCTACTCTCTAAACACGAAGTCCGTAGTTTCGGGCTTAGTTGCGGACGTATTCTACTCCGTATCACTTACGGACTTACAATTAGTTCCGAACCTGAACTAAGAATGAACGACAACACGATTTGACAGTAACTGTCAAATCATGTTGTCATTAATTCTTAGTGGTTAGGCGATACGGACTAGAATACGGCCGCAACTAAGCCCGAAACTACGGACTTCGGGTTTAGAGAGTAGCCTCCCTGGTTGGAGGCATTAATTTATTTTAAGACCGCCGCTGGCAAGTCCGGTGAAGCAGACAACAACCTCTTAGACCTGCGAGAAAAAAGTAAAAGTTGTATACTTACCAATGCAAGCTCTCGGTCCATGACTGAACGGCATGAAGGCGGCGGGATGCGAGAGCGGCGTGTCGAGAAATCGTTCAGGTCGGTACAGCTCTGCGTCATCTCCCCAGTAGCGAGGGTTGCGGTGTAACGCCCAGATGTTGATCACTAGACCGCAATCCTCTACTAGGGTTATTCCTGATGCTGGAAGGGAAAAACAAAACTTAGTAGCGTATTTAAAACTAACTTTTTATTAGATCATAAGTAATAGTCTTAAATACGATCGACATTTGTCAGCGTGGTCGTGGTGGACATTTGCCAGATTTCATTTTTCATACATAATTGCTAAACTTTACTCGTAATACAATCAAAATTTGAATCATCTTCATGTAAATTCTTTGTTATTTTTTTTTAACAAATTTCTTGTTGAAAAACCCTTTATAATTAGCAACGACCTTGCTTATCTTAATGTTAAAAATAAGTTGAATAACAATGCAAAATCGAATTGAGAACTGCCGTGAAAAAATAATAAATGTGGAAAAATAGAAAAAAAGGCAAACAAATGACGGTCGGATTGTATGAAAGATAAAAGAGACTACTGAAATCGCGGAATACATATGTTCGGTTGAAGAAGATTTGCTACACCAACAAAATAGGATGAAGACAAGAAAAAGATAAATAAATGTGGGGGGGTATATGGTAGACCAAAATAAAGGCTTTTGATTTCTTGAAACTGCTTTTTATTTATTAAAACTTCTTCACCTCGTAGTTACTCACTTTCTCCCTTCCCTTTCACACACATACCCTCTCATTCACTCATCGCTGCGTTCATATCTACACCTTTCAATATTTTAAAGTTTCTATGCGTTCTAAATTAAAAATTCTACATAAATATGCTCTTCATTGTACACCATTACAAATCAAATCATACTCACGTAATGTAACCTCCTTATCGACTTTCCTAGCAATGATTGGCACTGGTGGGTACAACCGTAACGTTTCTCTTATCACAGCATCAAGATATTTCAGTTGAGGAAGGTCTTCAGCCGATGAAGGCCTGTTCGACGCCCCAAATACTTCCTGCAATCTGAAGAAGTAAGTTATATAGTCATCAGGTGCCAAGCCTTTTCTAACTTTGTTGGAGTACGCTTCCAGTCATACCACAGGCCTCCACAACTCAGTTTCTGAGTAATTCTATACCACGTGTAACAGAATAAACGCTTGCACCTGAGAAGGAGTCATTTTTTTTTGACTTCATCACTAGATTTCGCCCGCGGCTCCGCCCGCGTTTATGTCGATATATCCCAAGTATTTATCCAAGTATTTATTTCAAATATTATCCCAAGTATATCCCAAGGGAACACCCAATTTGAAATCTCCCGGGATAAAAAGTAGCCTATGTGTTAATAAATATGTAGCTTCTTGCATAACAAATTTTATCAAAATTGGTCCAGCCGTTTGCGCGTGAAGAAGTGACAAACATACACACACATACTCACAAACTTTTGCCTTATGAACAACTTTTACAATAGGCCCAACACCGAAATCGCATGCGCATAACTCGTCAAAATGTTCTGAACCTCTGTTTTTTTTTCGAGATTTCGGGATGTTACATTTAAAATGTTAAATACTTATCTATTAACTTTCTGTTTTTATTATACAACTTACTCTTGATAAACCTTTTCCTGTACATCAGGATATCTGGCCAACAGCATGGAAGTGAAGGCAGTGCCAACTGCAGAGGTGTCAGTACCAGCCAGCACGAGAACCAGGGTCTCTTCTCGTAGTTCCATGTCAGTGTAGCCGCGGTCTCCCCCTGAAGTGTCTATGAGCAGTTCCAGGAAAGTCTTCAGACCATCGTGTTTCATGTCTATAATAAATGGTATAAGACTTGATTTTTTAAGAAATAATCTTATTTATGTTGATATTATGTGAAAGGAGGAGGAGGAGCTCGTGGCTAAATAATAACAGCCGCACGGGTCGATCTTCAAGGTTAAGCAACGCTTGCCAAGATTGGTCTGTGGATGGGTGACCATCTTTACACATCGAGACTCCTCCGTGCCTCGGAAAGCACGTTAAGCCGTTGCTCCCGGCTGTAATTTGTAGATCTTTGGCAGTCGTTACGGATAGTCAGAAGCCAGATAATCTGACACCAGTCTTGCCAAGGAGTACCGTGTTACCCAGTTAATGGGTTGTGGAGGTGTGGCAGGCAGCCGCTCCACGTTAAATACTGGTATTCAGCTGAATCCGGTTTGACTGGAAGCCGACCCCAATATAGTTGGGAAAAGGCTAGGCAGATGATGATGATGTTGATATTATGTATTCCAGTAAGAGTTCTCTGCTTTGAAACATGACAAAAGTCATTATAATTTAATACTGCGATTTCAGTTAAAATATCTTAATTCCCATTAAGACAATAGACACTTGCATGAGAACAAAAGCATACAAATTTGCTTTAATATGCAGTGCGGGTAAAACAAAAATAGTTAGTAATCAAAAAGTTAATTGTCATAATCCTAATCTTAATTAAATTGAAATATTTACTTTGATCAGACTCAGCCATAGACACTTTCTCGTCTTTCAAAGATTGTTTCTTGGAGTGTATGATCTGGAACGTAACAAAAATAATATTAACCAATTTTATAATCGAACTTTACAGACGTTGATATAAAAAAAATCTCCAAGATGGTTGCCTAGAGTGTTGGCAGACTATCACTCAGACGATCTACAAAGGATCGCAGCAAAATCCTTGATGACATGCACATGCAGTCAGACCTGAAGGTCAAAACTCAACTAATTTTAAAGCAACTTTGAAAATGTAGGGATATAAGAGGTCCAGGGTTGCGGAATCTGTTCGAAAGAGTCACCGTGGCCCTGGAACGCAAAGGGCTTTAGAAGGAACACGGATGGGTTTTAGTCATTAAGAGTCTGACACGCCCTTCCGCTCCACCCAGAGCGGAAGAAGTCATTTGATGATTTCCCATCCTTAAAAAAAAAAAAAAGGGATATAAGAGGTGATTTTGACTGATTGCGACTGAGATGCGAATGCGAACCTTGCTTAAAAACTGGCCAAGTGCAAGTTGGACTCTTAGGCGAAGGTTTCCGCACGAATCTCATTTTTGTAACATGCTACTTAACACTTAAGTTTTAATTTATTTTACTTTTCAGTTTGTTTTGTGCGAGGCCCAAATAAGTATTTTTCTTTCTTTTCTTTCTGTCTTTTAACGCTATAAACTTCTTATAGGTTTTCCTGTAATCTGTAGGTAAAGAACTATTACTTGCATTTAAAAAAAGATAGGCTCAGTAGTTGTTCGCCATTTTTTACCCTAAGAATTTGTAGAATTTGCCTTCAGAAAGATATAACCCAAAAGGAATGATGCCTACCCATACTCGGCACACATTCAACTTGAACAAAGATGCCGATGACGATGAAGATGACAATATAGGAAATATGTAAGGATTTTATAATTACTCACCATGTCAACAAATTTCCAAATATAGTCCCTGCACTGAGCATGCTCCCTGTAAGCCGGAGTCATCTTGTACACAGACATGTTGTATAACCATGGCTTGCAAAGACGAGCTGAGTCCAGTTGAGTACATCTGTCAAAAGCTTGTAGAAATGGTTGCTCCGATTGTTTTTGTGAGTTCACCAGAACGCCTAGGGTTGACTCTGTAAAGATACATGATTTTGTTAACTTGTTGCCTTTTTTGTAATGAGCTATTAGTTGAAGCCCCGTATCCACTAGGCAACATTTGATGCGCGACATGATGCACAACATTAAAATTTTGCTCATCATGTTGAACGGCAACGAAGAACTTTCATTTAATAACATTGTCAATGTAGCGCGCCTGCTGGCAACGTCGCGCGTTGTTGTGCAACGTTGCTGAACATGTTGGGCGTCATGTTTTGTGCGTCAAATGTTGCCTAGTGGATTCGAGGCTTTAGTCAACTTGCTGTTTTTTTAGTTTCACTCAATTTAATCATCACGCGAACACGCGATCGTCTAAAACGGGAAGGGCCCTCTGCCGGCGCGACAACGCATTCGTATTTTCTGAAGAAATGATAGCGTTACGCCTTTTCTCGTGGAGTCTTCTTAAATGTTATGAGATATTTAAAAGGAAACACTTTCTCACTTTGATATACCTTGCATCCTGCTCAACCATTACTGGCTAAAATTAATAAACACCGAGACAGTTTCAAAATAAAAAATATACATCTTCTTACCACAAACAGAATCCATAGTGTAGGTAGTAATGTACTGCCATATGGAGAAGGCTCCTCTTCCTGCAGCAGCCTGCAACTGTTCCACCATGATAGAGCTCTGGCGGGAGAAGATCTCGGCAAACTGGGCCAGATTCTTTGGACTAAAGGTGGGAGCCAAGACCTTACGACGGGGACGCCAGATGTTAACTGTTGGAGAATTTGTTCGGTGATTCTCCCAAATTGTCAGGAACTACAGTATGTATTGAGGGTGGCCCGTCTACCACCGTAGTCTAAAATAGTTTTTGAAAGCCTATCTCCGAGGGCTTTCAAAAACATCCCATGAACTACATTCAGCGAATATCTATTTATAGCTTTGAAGCTTTTTCTTTTAGAAAGGAGGATTTTCATTACATAAATTCAAATGACAAACAAATACAAAAACAACACCACAACTTAACACACAACCAAACAAACCACAACAACAAATACAAATGATAACAGGAAGTTAAATTTAGCTGAAATATTGAACCTAATAATGAAAATAACATATCTTCTTATCTTTTTATTGTTAATCTTAGAAAAGAGTCTATTGTACATGTACGTACCTGCAGCAAAAATACTGCCATTACCAGTCATCAATTGCAAACATTTCAGTGCATCATCTTTCTCCAGACAGGTTTTCAAGAGTAACTCCGCAAGTTTGGCATCAGCAGTCACTGTTAACAAAACAACATTATGCTAGTCTAGTTTACACAAAAGTTAACGTCATCATTATCATCATTATAACCGAAAGATGTGCACTGCTGGACACAGGCCTTCCCCAAGCGACGTCACATCGACTGGCCCTGTACCACTTGCATCCAAAGGACTCCCGCGGCTGCATCAGATCATCCGTTGATAGCAACTTAAACCGTTACAACCAAGATTTGTGGTGCATACAAATATGTTCCTCGAGTGGAAAACGAAGTAAGCGCTTCAGACAATTGCCAAAGTTTGCCGACAGTTTTGCATTTTTGCTTTGAAAACCATTCAAAGCAAGTAGGTAGGGCAGCGGCTGCCACAAACTAAAGAACTAATTTAGCCAATTAGTCCAGGCTGGATAGGCTAAGCTTACTTTTTTTTTTAAGGATGGGAAATCATCAAATGACTTCTTCCGCTCTGGGTGGAGCGGAAGGGCGTGTCAGACTCTTACTGACTAAAACCCAACCGTGTTCCTTCTAAAGCCCTTTGCGTTCCAGGGCCGCGGTGACTCTTTCGAACAAATTCCGCAACCCTGGCAGAGGCTAAGCTTACTTACCAATGTAAAGCCGATGTCCTTGCCAAATGGTCGTCACACCATCGTCGTTAGCAATTGCTTCACGTCCCAGTTTTTGGAACTGTGTCATGCGGTCTAAAAAAGTTAAGATAAACGTAATAATATATCAATAGTTTCCATAATAATCCTATCTTGGATACAATATTGTAAATGTGGTAGTCTACAGTTTGAATGTTTGAAACATGGATAGACCATAGTTTGGGCTTGAAAATAGAATGGAAAATGGAAACATGCTGGTCCTGCTCCATAGGACAATCGAGGGTATAGTAGAAAAAGTCAAACTTGTTTTATTTACTGGTGTACTTTCAGGTTTTTAATATGTAATTTAACTCACACACTGATCCATTGTTTTTAATTATATTGTAAATATGTGAGTACCATGTCCCTTACTAGCAAACTTAATTTTATCTCTGCTGGTATTGCTTTGTTGTACCTATAGTATATAAGTGTGTGCTGTATATTAGTGTAATGTTGGATGCATTGTGCTCACATAATATAATCAATTGATCAATGTACCTATGTATACAAAATATTGTAAAACTTATATTTGAAAAGAGTAACTATGGAGTTTCTTGTCCGTTCTTCTCCATAAGAATCTACTTTTTGCGAATGGACAACTAGAGTCACTTATATTTTAATTTTAAACTGTAAATTTGACGTTCAAAAGTGCCTTTTAATGGTCTAGTTGAAATAAATGAATTGACTTTGACTTTGACTTTGACTTTGAATATTTTTTTATTCTGGTAGTTCTTACACTGGTCGTGGGAAATATTACTTTACATACACACAGGCAAAGCAACTAGCAAAACGTAGCACTTAATGAAATATGCAAAGACATGAAAAATATCTACCGCATAATGTTGTTTTCTATACTTGCCTGAATAAAAGCGATATTTAAACTAAAGAGGAACAATTGTACGTCTGTATAATTATATATTTGTGATAGGTAAATAACTGGAAGTACTGATCCCATTACATTTTTTATTGATTGAAAGTTACATTATTGCTTTGCGAGTGTCTGGCTACATTTTATGTTGCATAATAATGAATTAATTCACCGAATTTTGATCACGGTAGATAATCTCCGGAGATTAGCCAAGTATGCAGGAGTTATTATAGCAACTATAAAAAATATCCAAAAAATCGTTTATAAGCAGTCTTTTGCCAATTTTATCGTGACAGTAATTTTATCTACATGATATAATTACTGCTCAAAAATGATTTTTTGTATATTTTTAAACTTCATTTACTATTTTAAAAATGCCAACAGACTGCTAAAAAAATATCTTTGTTTGATGATTCATGAGATGGAATGCCCATTTTTTGGATGGGAAATTATCAAATGACTTCTCCAGCTGGCGCCTTACTAACTAAAACCCACCCGTGTTCCTTCAGCCATACTGTAGTTTTCCATAAACAAATTGTAATCACATTACGGAAAACATACAATAATAGAAGTGCTTAATAATGAAAAATAGTCGTAGAGTTTTCAGTTGGGTCTTACAAGTCCAACTCTGATTTTCGTTCGCCTGTCTACACTTCCGCATAATGGTCGAGTCCTATAAAATAGGCCTTTTGAACATGTAGACATATTTACATGTCCTATCTATAACTTCAAGTATTATTATTATATTTTTTAGTTTTCCTTCTCTTTATTTATTCAACCAAGTGATTTTTTCTGTGTTTCCGACCGCTTATTTGTGAACTGCGTTGTGGGCTACAATATTGTGATATGTTTTGTGTAACTTTGTTGTCTATGTTTTAGATTAATTTAATTTGATTTACAGTTTGAATATTTTATTTTTCTTTGTCATGTATTGTAAAATACTTTACATACTACTGTATAAATTCAAGTTTTTTAAACTTAACAGACAGATGTGTTGCTGGGGAGTTTGTTGCGCCACTTCTTCTTCCCAGCTATAACACTAGGAAGTGGTGACGGGCGGGCGTTTTGGGGAACTGTCTTTATGTAGAACTTTGACGTTCAAAAAGTGCTGGCACTCAGCCTAATTTGAATAAATGACTTTTGATTTTGATTTTGTTGTTCCTTTTACATAAAAATAAAATAAAATAGTCAAAACACTTACCTTCATCACTTCCAAGGAAAATATAAGCATGTCCAACAAAAGGCAGAGTTCTATGCTTAGTAGCACTGAGTTTGTGTGAAAGGTCTATCATCTTTCTCCTCTGCCATCGTAACACTAAGATCCAGACTAGGATGAACAGTACGAGGAGTTGCCCTAACATAATGTAGGTAACTAAACAAAACGCTGGATTCCACAGTTAAGTAAAAAGAAACCGGGACTGGTCTAGAATAATAGTTCGATGAAGAAAAAACCAAACTGATATCGTAGTAAAGAAATTGTTCTACAAACTATCACTTTTCCCAAACAAATTAATTTAAAAAAAAACAGATAATCTGTATTGGTTCCATAAATTAAAGTATGAAGCAAAACCTTTCAAGAAGCCTCTGATACTAGATGTGACAAAATAGTTTTGTGCGGTATTGATGATGTATTTAAAGACATACAGTTTTTTGTAATCAGTACTTATAGTTTTAGGGTCTTGTATGAAAAGTGCGTGATGAGAAAACGATTGATGTATGACGTTATGTTGAAATAGAAAACTTGTTTGATACACCTAATAGATCGTTTTGCATTTTTTATCAGAATATACGACAGAAAAGACAGGGTTTTGTTTGCCACTGATAAACAGTAATTTTCGGTGCGTGAAACGTTATTTTTTACTGTTGACTTTTGTCACTTGATTTTTTAAATTCCGAAACCAAAATGCATGATGATGGCCACCAAATATCCGCACAGCCAAAAGTTTCAAATAAAATTTAATTCATCCATAAAAGATATTATGTCAACCCTAAAAGCAGTTTACGATAAAATATTAATGGTGGTTTAGCTTACAAAACCGCGGTCTCAGCATCAAAATACTGCTTTTCAAAACTAAATACTAATTGCATACTTTCTGTACCACCTAAAAATCAAATCCAAAATATAGAGATCCATATCTATATTCTATCCACATCCTTTACCATGTACTTGAATGGGTCTTCAAAAGAAGACTCATTCAAGTACATTACGTTCAATATTCGAGTACATTGCCTGACGTAATTGAAAGCAAATAACGCTTCAATGAAGTGTACTAGATAATTTTAGTTGTAGGTACATTTTGCTCATGGTTTATATCAACATGACAACTTTTCCACGTACTTACTATGAAAAGCAAAATAAACATCTTTCGGGCAATGGAAAAAATAGTAAAATGAGAGATGTAAAAAAACGCACACACACAAAACAGACATTCGTTTCTAGTCAGACAGAAAAGCCCGAAGTTCACTGCGACTGTTTTACAAAGGGCACAGGTACTGGCGTATCTGAGGGTATCGTTTTAATCAGTGCAACTGGGCCGTGGAAGTCAGAAATGTATTCACTCCATGTACATACTTTGACTGATCTGTTGGTCGAGTGGTTAGTGACCCTGACTGCTTAGCCGGAGGTCGTGGGATGGATTCCCACCCAGGACAAATCTTTGTGTGAAGAGCATGATCATTTGTTCTGTGTCTGGGTGATATTTGTCTATAATATGTATGTATTTAGAAATATATAAGTATGTTTATCAGTTGTCTGGTTGCCATAGCACAGGCTCTGCCTAGTTTGGGATCGGATGACCGTGTGTGAGTTGTCCCAAGAGATATTATTAGATATTATAAGAGAAGAGATATTACATACCGGTACCTAGCAGCTTAATTGCGTGATACATGTAGTGAATGGAATCGGGTCGCATATACATCCATTTTGACATAACAACCGTATCCAATGCGTGGTTAACGTTGTCAATCAAACGATTTTTGAAACATACAAAGCAATGGATCTGGACTTCTTTTCGATTGTGATAGGATATGATATTTATGAGATACGCAAGCTGACTGCTGGGAAAAGATTACCCATTTAGTGCTGAACTCAAATTTTGCCGTTGAAAATTGTTTCAACTGCATAATTTGTATAATATAAAAGAATAAGCACGCATTGGCGTGCTTATTCTTTTATATTTTGGACACTACTGCGGTTTTATTACATAGGCATTTAACCTGTTTAACGTTAGGGTAATACCGCGAAATGTTGATAAAATATGTTATTCAGGTGTTACATAAATCCAGACATTCTAAAACACTGGCCTTCCTTAGTTCCTTGCCTCGCCTGACAAATGTAATGCATGTCTCAAACAAATGAAAATAGTCTCACTGAAAAAAAAAACATGCGGGAAGTCTTTGGGGCCTGCCGATAGAAGTGAAAACTAAACGAAAGCTAAAGCATTCGGCGACGATGACGCGAATTCCATGATTTTTGTTCACCCAAAAGCGTTTTTACTTCAAATTCTTAAACTAGCGTAATCATACTTTTTGGTAGAACTTGGTTTCATAATGTTGAATGTAAGTTTAAAAAAAAATGCATTTTTAAATTTTAGTTTAATTTATTACAAAGACAGCATACAAAACAGCCTTTTACTAATAATAAAAAAAAACCTAGTTATTAATATATATGTCATTCAAATAGTATGGAGCCACGCCACCAGCAGCTACAAGAAAAGCAATCAGTAATAATATTGCTGTTCGCAAGTATTAGTCATTACATGTCATCCGTGTGGATAAAAACCCCTTATTAATAAAGCCTGCATCGTTAGAACATGTTCACATCATCATCATTATCATCATATCAGCCGAAAGAAGTCCACTGCTGGACATAGGCCTCCCTCAAAGGATGCCATAATCGCTACGCTTGGCAGGCGGGTTGGCGATCGCAGTGTAGCTGTTGCAATACACAGAGAATGCTGCTGCCCGTTCTCTGGTCCCTTAGTCGCCTCTTACGACACCCACGGGAAGTGACGGGATGGTGCTATTCTTTTACGTGCGACACCATACAGGTTTCCTGGGTAGAAATATAATAATAATTTGGTCCGTTACTTACATAGATTACCAAAAATATTGGACTTGTATTTTTTTTCTTTTGCTTCGTAAACAAATATGAAGACTATACAATGTGTTAAAATTTCGCGTAACGTCACGCATTGGTGAACTTTTGTCAGGTAAATACTCTATTGTCACGGACCGTCCACTCAATTCTTTGTTTTATGATAATCGTTGACTATGTTGCCTCTAGCAGCGGCTGCTGAGGCGTCTTCATGCTCTGTGCTTATAAATAATGACAACCTGTAATGTATCTTGATCTTCATCATATCAGCCGAAAGACATCCACTGCTGGACATAGGCCTCCTCCAAGGGAAGGGAATCACCACGGATGGCAGGCGGGTTGGCGATCGCAGTGTAGCTGTTGTTGTGAGTCCCTTAGTGAACACACGGGAAGTGATGGGATGGTGCTATTCTTTTACGTCCGACACCATACAGAACAATCGAGATCTTAAAAAATCAAAAGTTATTCTTAAAAAAAAATGAATACCAAGTGCTAGACAATTTTTTTAAAGCTTCCTAGCTACGCCTATACATAGAAAAAAAAGTTATTTTTAGGTATCTTACTTAACTATTCTAGTATATTAATTTATTAGTAACTAAACTAAATTCTACAATTACACATGTCTGTTGCTCTTTTTCTTCAATAAATGCTTATACCGACAGCCTTTGTATACCGGGCGTTTTCCAAAATATTAAGACCTTTCATCATTTACGAATCGATTCCAGTTGTAATTCAAATTTGTCCACATGTTTTAGCATGATGTCAAATCTTACTCTCATGTTTGGTTTGCTTAAATTATTATTGTTGGCCTCATTTGGATTTTCATTTCTTTCTTTCATTGTTTCAGCTGGTATGATGCGGTAACGACGCAGTAGTGTTGATAAGGCCGTCTTCATTGACATCATGGCGTATTGATATCCTGAAAAAAAATAATTATTAATAACCATTTCATTTTCTTGAATTTTCAATCTAGGTCATGCAGGTATTTCCAGATTTATTTGAAAGAGTGACTGCGGTTCTGAAACGCATAAGATATTTGGAGGGACACGGGTAGTTTTTAGTCAGTAAGTGTCTGATACTACCTTTCGCATTACGCAAAGCGGGAGGAGTCATTTGATGATTTCCCATCTAAAAAAAGTTCAAGCAGGGATTGTGACAGATCTACGGTATCCTAAAATCTGTTCAAAAATCTAGATAAAAAATCAGTGCAATTTTAATAAATACAGCAAGCATCAGCAAGATGTACATCACTCTCAATTGTTCAAATATTTGAACACATCAAGTATCTGATACTGTCATATGTTTTGACCTCACCAAAGTTTTGAGTGCTTAGCAAATATAAGACTAACTACTGCAATTTAAACTTTTTGTAAACATAATCAGTACCGTCCCAATGAATACAATCATTTTTAATTACATCAATTATCATCAGTCTCATTTCACCAATCGTTTGTTTTTATATATCACTACAATGTTAAGTCATAGTGTGTTGACCGTCCACGTAGCACGTCAATACGACGGCAAGAGAAATATTATGATAAAAGATATTGCAGCTTTCTTTAACTTCTCAAAGGTCATAATTACCACGCTCGCATTGTAATCTCGAGCCAGGGTTGCGGAATTTGTTCGAAAGAGTCACCGTGGCCCTGGAACGCAAAGGGCTTTAGAAGAAACACGGGTGGGTGTTAGTCAGTAAGAGTCTGACACACCCTTCGGCTCCACCCAGAGCGGAATAAGTCATTTGATGAAACCCCATCCTCAAAAAAAAAAAAATTGTAGCCTTGTAAATACCTAAGCAACTCCTGGGTCCATAACTAAACGGCATGAAGGCGGCGGGGTGCGAGAGCGGTGTGTCGAGGAACCGTTCAGGTCGGAACAGCTCTGCGTCGTCTCCCCAGTACTTAGGATTGCGATGTATGGACCAGATGTTAATTAAGAGGTTGCAGCCATCTATCAAGGTCACACCAATAGCTGCAAAAGAAAAATAAACGATAAAATTGTCGACTGGGGATTCAAATTATAACAGCCACATAGGTCGATCCTCGAGGCTACGGCTAAATACTGAGACTCCGCCGTGCAAAGCACAGTTGATCCCAGTTGTTATTTAAATATCTTTGCCATTTAACACCAATTTTGCAATAGAATATCGTATTACCCAGTTACTGGGTTGAGGAGTTCAGATAGGCAGGCGTTTCATCGCACAGGGAGGCAGCGCGCACAGGGAGGCAGCGATGCTGGCGACGGCTGCGGTCTCACAGGTGGTGAGCCGCATACGGCGCCTCGGCCTGGAGGTGGCCCTCAACAAGTCGGAGGCCATTGTTTTTCATGGCCCCCGGCGAGCGCCGCCGCCGGGATCGCACATCTTGGTCGGGGGGGCCCGTATCGCTGTCGAGTCCACCATGAAGTATCTGGGATTGGTGCTCGACAGCCGGTGGGATTTCGGCCCCCACTTCCGGCGGCTGGCGCCCAAGTTGTTGGGCGCGGCGGGGGCGCTGTCAACGCTGCTTCCCAATCTGGGGGACCCGAGCACCGCCTGTAGGCGGTTGTACGTGGGGATCGTGCGATCGATGGCCCTATATGGGGCCCCGATCTGGGCGGCTGACCTGACGGCCAGCACCATCACTGTTCTGCGGAAGCCGCAGAGGGTGATGGCCGTCAGAGTCATCAGGGGATATCGCACGATCTCCTACGAGGCGGCTTGCGCACTGGCCGGATCTCCGCCGTGGGACCTGGAGGCGAAAGTGCTCGCGTCACTGCATAGGTGGCGCGAGGGCGCGCGGGCGCGCGGTGAAAGACTGACGGAGCTGCGTCGGTCGCAGCTGCGCGAGGTCCTGGTGGCGAAATGGCGGGACAGGCTTTCGAGCCCTACCGCCGGCCTCATCACCATCGAGGCCATCCGGCCAGTGCTCGACCTCTGGCTCGGGAGAAGGCACGGCTCCCTGTCGTTCCGTGCGACGCAGGTCCTCTCGGGGCATGGCTGCTTCGGGAGGTTCTTGTGTCGCATAGGCAGGGAGCCGGACGCTCGATGCCACCACTGCGTCGACTGTCGGGAGGACACGGCGCGGCATACGCTGGCAGAGTGTGCCGCTTGGGAGGAGCCGCGCCGTGCCCTCATCTCTGTTGTAGGCGGTGACCTCTCGCTGCCGGCCGTAGTTCATGCTATGGTCGGCTGTGAGGAGTCCTGGGACGCGGTGGTCTCCTTCTGCGAGACAGTTATCGCGCAGAAGGAGGCTGCGGAAAGGGAGAGGGAGATTACAACCGCTCTCCCTGCCCGCAGCAGACGCATCGGGCGTCGGAGGAGGGCATACGCTGCCCTGTTCCGGCCCCCCTAACTGGGTCCAGGGGCGGCGGACTTGGGGCTGTCGGTCGCCCCCCATTCATCCGGACCCGAGGTGGCGGCGCGTGGTGTTCCCGTGCGCCCCTCTTTGACGTAACGAGGGGAGTCAAACACCTCACTCCCCTCGCCGACGCGAGGTGGCCCGCAGAGGCGGGCCGGCACCAGCCGGGGATTGCGGATGTCGCATACGTTCCCGCGATCCCCGGCGTAGGTGGGAGATGGAACACCGGGGTGGTTTTAGTCAGTAAGAGTCTGACAGACCCCTCCACCCACCCCAGGGTGGAGGATTTCCATGAGGATTTCCCCACCGAGATCAAAAAAAAAAAAAAAAGGCAGGCGTTTCATGTAAAATACTGGTTCTCAGCAACATCCGGCTAAAATACGCATACGAACGATAGTTTAACGTGACAACATCATAACAAAACATAGATGAAATGATCATAACGTTACAATGAGCGAAACGATACAATGATCGTAACGTTACAATGAGCGTAACGTAACAATGAGTAATCCTTTTTCGTGCGTGCAGCCGGCGTTCATCGATTTATTAGACGTTGTCACGTCAAAAAAACTACTTTGCGATTTACTGATTGTTTCCTCTGATAATTTCATTAAATTTGATACACAGAAAGAGATCCACCAACACGTACCGTACTCCTACCCGTACTGTACCTACTTCTCTCCACCATGCAGGCCCACCTGCCTGCCTGGTGAGGAGTAGGTACAGTAAGAACTTTATAAACTACTTTGCTTAACAATTGTATAAACTATTTTTGCAAAGCACTGCCTCTGGTCGACTGGTTACCATGAAACTGGATTTTGTAGTTTGTCTTAGCTTTTGGATATACCTGAAAACTTCGTCTAAAGACTGGCTTCGCAAATCCAACAACTTGAACAGGAAATGTCTTAAATAACTTACGTAACTTTACGTCCTTCTCGACTTTTCTAGTAATTATAGGTACAGGTGGGTACAGCCGTAGAGATTCTTTTATCACTGCGTCCAGGTACTTAAGCCGAGGCAAGTCTTCATGAGTGGCTGGTCTGTCTGAGTTGCCAAAAATTTCTTGTAGCCTGGTAAACATCGATGAAAATTTAATGATTACTTTCTTCTCTTTATGAATTCGCATTTCCTGTTAATTTCCCACAAAGGCTAACTACCTCTTGCGAGCTTTCTCTAACGGACTTTGACTATGACAGGGGTAACAGCTTTTAGTTGCAAGAGTGAGGATGAGAAGATATTTTGTGCACATAAATTATGACAAGGGAAAAAGAGTCATGGTTGCGGAATTTGTTAGAAAGAGTTACCGCGGCCCTGGAACGCAAAAGGCATTAGAAAAAACAGTGATGGATTTTAGTTAGTAAGAGTCTGACGCTCCGTTCTGCTCCGCCCAGAGCGAAAGGTTTCATTTGATGTTTGTTCATCCATAAAAAAACTAAAGGTGTTAATGGTATCAAGAGCAATAACAAGACAGTGAAGGGCAGTAGGACTTACTCTTCAAATACTTTCTCCTGTATGTCAGGGAATTTAGCCAACATTATCATAGTGAAAGCAGCTCCGACTGCTGACGTGTCAGTACCGGCCAGCACGATGACCAGAGTTTCTTCTCGCAGCTCCAGGTTACCATAGCCTACTGGAGATTCTATGAGAAGTTGCAGGAATGTTTTCCAACTGGTCTTGTTCCCTGAGAAGAAAGAAAAAATTAACATTGTCGAAATTTCTAAAACTCTTATCAGCCCTCTGCAAATTGCAGCAGAATAGATGCTAGTTCCAAACTTACCTTGATTTGATTCCGTTTTCTCGATTTCCGTTGTTTGTTTATCTTTTTTCAGTTTTGTCCATTTCGTCTCTATTATCTGAAAATGAAATTTTAAGTGTAAATATATTTACACTACAAAAAACTATATAAAACAAAATCTCTTATAAAGTACTTCACATGGCCGTCATGCGATGCTACGTCCCGGAATAGGACGGAGCGCGCGTGTGACGCAACGGCGACGGAGATGAAAAAAGTTGATGTGTGAATCGGGTGCTGTGTAGTTAGTGTTGTTTGTAGGTTTATACGCGTTTGTAGTTTGTGTTTCCTATATTAAATAGACAAACTTTCCTCCTCATCGCTGTCGACTGGAAGAGTGCCCAAAAGACTGGCGGCATTGCCTTTAACTTTAAATTTGTTAAAAAGTTTTTTAATACGTAACAAACGTATTTAAAAACTTTTCGGAAGTAATCTGATAATACCTTGATCTGTTCACCTCAATTAAATTGTTTGAACAGTAATGGCTATCCGCTACCTTTTTAAGGTTCCGAACATCCGTAACAAATGGAACACTCGGGTGTCTAAATGTCGGTCTGTCCGTCTGGCACAGCCTTTTCTCCGAATAAACTAGACCAATTCTGTTGAAATTTCGGGAATATCTGAAGTTCTGTAACCCGAACAGGGACGCGTTACGTAAATTAATAAGTTTTGGGAGGATCATTTTTTGGAGACAAAATGTAAAATTTCAAAAAAGTTTTTCAGACTGTACCTGTTTTTGTATGACATATCAAATCAAAGAGCTTATTGTATATTTATATATTTCTTTTTAATAATTTAAAAATACAAAGGTTTTGAGTTATTCAAGATATTAGACGAAAAATGACTGTACTAAATCCCCGAAACTACTGATCCTAAAAAAAAATGCAGATAATAGTTCTTTATCTATACATTACAGGAAAACCTATTAAAAAGTCTATAGTTTTAAAATAACATCTTAAAAAAATGAAATTCGTTCGGAACCCTTTGCACGCGAGTCCAACTCGCACTTGGCCTGTTTTAATATGGTTGATGTTGTCAAATTTAAAAGATACTGTAACATAACACTGGACTTGGTCTACCTGATCCATAAACTTCCAAATAAATTCTTTACTCCGTTTATATGACTCGAAAGCCTTCTTGTAAAAGATCTTGTTAAGTGTATCATTGTACCGCCAGGGCTGCATGATGCGTTTGGCATCTATACGACAGCAGTTTTCGAAGTTGTGGAGAAATGGCAGTTCTGGTTCCAACTGGGAGTTGACTTGTACGCCTAAAGTCGTTTCTGCAAAATAATGAAAAGCATATCAGTAAGATTCATACAAGTACAACACACAAACAAACAAACTTGTGTATGTAGGTGTGTCGTTTAGTGGCGATTAAATATTTTTTCTTTCTTTTCTTTCTTTTCTTTCTTTTCTTTCTTTTCTTTCTTTTCTTTTTTTTCTTTCTTTTCTTTCTTTTCTTTCTTTTCTTTCTTTCTTTTCTTTCTTTCTTTATTTTCATTCTTTCTTTCTTTTTCTTTCTTTCTTTCTTTTCTTTCTTCTTTTATCACTTATCAGGTATCTCTATTAATTTTTAATGATTTAAACTTTATGCACAATAGTGATACATGGGCGGACTTAATGCATCAAGGCATTCTCTACCAGTCAACCTTTGGGTTATAAAGACTACACTGTGGTAGGTGTACAATAAATAAAAATAAGATCTAAAATTGAATTTTAACATTTCGGAAAGAATATGCAGATAATAATTATGATATATAATAATCATACCGATTAAGAGAATTCATAATAATCATGATCTGATATGTATATCAATAATCTGAGAAAGTTTATTTATTTATTTATTTATTTATTTAAACTTTATGTACAATAGTGGTAGTGGGTGGCATGGGCAAGTTCCTTTCAAGTAAACAATATTTAGGGACATCAGTGTGTATTCAATGGGCCCGCGCAATTACGATGACCAAATAAGAATATATTGATCAAAAACTATAAGGACCATACCGCATACTGAATCCATGGTGTAGGTAGTGAGGTACTTCCACACAGAGAAGACTCCCTTCCCGGCGACGTTACTGAGCTGGTCCACCATGATGCTGCTCTGACGAGCAAACACCTCCACGAAAGAGTTGAGGTTCTTCTGACTGAACGTGGGAGCCAGAATCTTGCGACGGGGGCGCCATATTGAAACTGTAAATAATTTATTAAAGACCAAACTTAGACACCCAGACAATATTTCACTTATATCTAAATATGATTGTTGATATTATTTTGACCAATTGGCCGCATGAGATTTAACAGCATAACAACTTCAGAGACACGATTCAGTAATTAGAAGGGATGTTGAGTTGGGACCAATGATACTATCTAAAAACCGGCCAAGTGCGAGTTGGATGCGCACGAAGGGTTCTTGATGAACCTGCTGATTTTTTGCGTTTTTATAGATAATGGTACCATTATCTATAAAAACGCAAAAAATCACGTTTGTTGTATGTGAGCGCCGTTAAATATTAGTTTTATTTTAATTTAATTATTTATTTTTAAAGTGAATAATATAACTCAATATTCTGTGAATATTTCAAGCGACTACCAGTTGCCGTCATCAATATCGAGCAAAAACGAACGAAAAATCACGTTTGTTGTATGGGAGCCCCCTTAAATATTTATTTTATTCTATTTTTCCGTTTGTTTTGTTATAGCGGCAAGAGAAATACATCATCACAGAAAATTTCAACTGTCTAACTATCACGGTTCATGAGATACAGCCTGGTGACAGACGGACAGACAGACAGACGAACGGACAGCGGAGTCTTAGTAATAGGGTCCCGTTTTATCCTTTGGGTACGGAACCCTAAAAAGACGTAGTTATCGAACTAGCGTTGCAGACAAATTTGTTGTTGTGTTTTGTTATAATTTGCCATATACATAGTTATCTCTTTCTTTATCATACGTTTCGTATTATCTATCGCAGTCGTACAATAAAGTACATTTAAAATAAGAACGCTACTGATCACCGCTCAGTATGAACGTAGCGTATCTTTCCTTTGTAATATCAATATTTGAGACGCGTAAGGGCGCGTACCCACTATGTCGTGACGATTTTATCATTGGACGACTGTCACATACATTTTGTATGTAGAAAGTCGTGGACGACGGTTAATCGCGTCGTCCATATGTAAACACCTCCATTTAAATACACAAGCCACGACGCTTTAAACGACACGATAATCTGTCGTCACAACATAGTGGGAACCGTCCTAAATCGGCGGGCTACGTTAGGGTTAGAAGTCTCTTTCGAGAAAAGCTTTAAGAGATCGCACAATTACAATTCAGTACTCCGCGCTCCAGGATAACCCATTTCTTAATACTTTCCTTTTTTTTTCATGTTTGTAAATGGCGATCTCTGGAAATCCGATTCCGATTTTTTTTCACTGAAAGAAATCCACGGATTTTTTTGTATTTTTTTTTTTGAAAAATTATTATAATAGGTGCTACGTATTACTAACCAGGCGCAAATATACTGCCGTTTCCCAGTAGGACTCTGAACATTTTCATAAGTTCCACTTTCTCCAAACATGTCTTGAGAAGAAGTTCAGCTATCACAGGATCTGCTACGCCTATCAAAGGTATCAAACACATTAATTATTATTGTACATTGTCACGTACATAATTAAGCAAACTTACCTACAGGTCGTAAATATTGTAAGTAATTATTTACGCGAAACAACAATGGAACTAATTATAATATTATATACAAATTGTGAAAACATGACGTGTTCAAATTTAACAATTTGCTTGCCAAATAGACTAAATATTTATCGTTGAATAAACATGATGTATACACATTGCTGTATAAGTAACTAATTAGAAATAAGGAAACTTGAAGTGCTCGTATTTAAAATTGCAGTCGCACGAAGTCTGCAATTTTAAATACGAGCAACAATTTTAAGTTCGGTTCATCAGCACCTTTTTTGTGTTTTAAGGATGGGAAATCATCAAATGACTTCTTCCGCTCTGGGTGGAGCGGAAGGGCGTGTCAGACTCTTACTGACTGAAACCCATCTGTGTTCCTTTTAAAGCCCTTTGCATTCCATTCCGCAACCCTGGCAGGTTCATCAATATCTACATACTGAAACTCTTCCGCGCCTCAGAAAGCACGAAAAGTTGGTACGGTGGCAAAGATTTTTGACAGTCGTTACGGATAGTCTGAAGCCAGAAAATCTAACATATCAGTCTTGCCGAGGAGTATCGTGTTTCCCAGTTACTGGGTTGTGGAGGTCTGATAGGCAGTCGCGCTATGTAAATTACGGGTGTTTAATAATAATAACAAAAGCTCTATTGATTATATGACCTAATTTCATTTAATATACTTTTTTTTGATATAACGATCAAATGATATAATGAATTTTTGATATAATTTCAATTTACCTAATTTTTTATGGTATAATGAATATTTTATTTAATGCACATTTGACATAATATTTAATTAGTATAATATTCAGTTACTATAATATTCAAAATCTATAAGTAACGTTTAATATAATTTTGCTTGTAGTTAAATAAGGCCAATCTATTCTAAAACCGAATCGGGACACCCCGACTTCACGTAGTCTTTTGGCTGCTACCCCTAGAGTGTATATAAAAACCGGACGTGCGAAGGGAGAGCAGCCCCCCTCCGCTGTAACAACCGCCCCCTGTAACAAAGCAGTGGGTGCCTATCCTTTGTTACGTAAGAGCGAAGGGGTTGCACTTCCCACAGCGCCGGAGACGATGCAGAAGCAACTTTAGTGTTTTGAGGTTAGGTAACAGTAATATTTTTTTCTAAAAAAACGGCGCGTTACCGTAAAAAATTAGGTAATATGAAAATTAGGTCAAAAAAACGTAATATAAATAAAAACAGCATTATACAAATTGAAAATTATATGAAATGAACGTTATACCAAATGTTATTAGAGTAAATGAAGGTTATACGAAATATAACATAAGACCACATGGAATTAGGTTACCTATGTGTTTTTATAGCATATGAAAATTATATCATGTGAACGTTATTTCAAGTGATATAATACTATCTGTTATTATACCTTACATTACACACCCGTAAAACAACAGTATTTTACATGGAGCGGCTGCCTGCTAGCTGAGTATCAGCTGCTGCACTGAAGATGACTGGAAGCCGACCACCAATTAGTTAAGGCGCTACCCCGACCAAAACCGATAGTACGTTTTTCTTTGTTATTCAGAGTATATTAACTCATTACATAAGAAAAATAAACTATATTTAAAAAGCACATTATTAATGTTCGATATCCTACCATCACATTCCACGTTCTAATTTGTTTTTATGTGTTATAATTAGATTTAAAAACTACTTTTAAAAAATGACTCAAATCATTGATTGCATGCACAGATATAATAAACAAGATTTCTATGATTGCATGCATCTGTTGCTAAAGGCGACGCTCTAATCATTTGAGTTTTACAGTAATGGATAGATAGTATAAAAATCTAAATTATTCCCGTTTTAATATAAAAATAATTCCAAAAATTGTGTGATTTCTATGATAAAAGGGCGTGCGAAGGGTGCGGGCAGAGGGAACGAATGCTCAAGGTTATTTGCTCAGGGAAACGCCTTAAGAGAAGGCTCGCAGATTGACAAGCAAGGAAACGATTCACTTAAGGAATAATAAGTTAAAAATTCTAAGGCGCGCTTATTGGTTCTGTGCTCTAAAATAGTGAAGAAAAACGAGACTTTTTCTTCTCCGTGAATTTAGTTGGTAATTCGTAAATAAGGGTAAATCTAAGGATGTTACCACACCAACCGATCTATCGTCGATCGCTGTCATCGATCGACATCGATCGACGTTGATCGATTGGTGTGGTAGCTATCGCTGATCGATGAACACCGGGCGATAAACAATTAATTGACCACCGATCGATGCTATCGATCGACGTCGACTAATCCATTCAACCATCGATCGACAATCAATCAAATCAAAAAAACGCCGGTGACTGAAAACGCCAATTCTCAAGATTCACCCAATAAATAAATATATTCATTTTTAAACTTACATATAAAAAGGAGGTCCCCTTGCCACTGACTTATAACTCCGCCTTTTTCATATGCCTCTTCTCCAATTTTTGACATTGCTTCCATGCGAACTGAAACACATTATTCCATAGGTATTTAAGGGCCCACACATAACTGCGAATTCGCAACGCATCGCGAATATCTGCGAGCTCGCACGTACAAGTTCCTGCGATTGCGGCATCGTATCGCATCGCATCGCGGTTATGTGTGGGCGCCCTTAGTCAATCAATGACACGTTCGAAGATAGAGACAAAAATATTTGACTTTACCAAAACTAACGGATATCTCCGTTAGTTTAAACAGTAAAGTTTAGTTATAAACTTTAGTGATGTCTGCTGCTGGACAGGGGGCTATCATGATTGTCACTACTTCGGCTGTATTAGTGCTTCTTGTATCTGTCACTGGAAAATAGCAAACTCCGTAAGATTATAAAATAACTTGAGAGATTGTAAACTCTCGCAAAATTGTCAACTGAACATTTGGAATACTATTTTCGCATCAAAATTTGTTAGTCGCCATTTTACGTCAGTTCACAATTTCTCGGAATGACTTTACGATATTATAGACTATCAAATTTTGAATGAAAAAAATATGTATTATCTAATACATATTTTTTTCATGCATATTCCCTTTTAGTAATATAATCAAAAATATTACCCTCATCACTGCCAATAAATTTATAAGAATGTCCCACGATCGGAAGACAAACACTCTTCGGAGACAAAATCTTTCCCAAAGCGTTTAGTTTCCTGTTCTTCCACTTGGATATCGCTATCCAAATGATGAGGAGCACACACGCTAGGATCCACAGCATTTTTTATTCACATAAATAATATAACTCAAAGATAATAGGATAAAACTATTTTGGAAGTGTTCGCGGTCGATGTTCATGCAGTGTTTAGTGAAATGTTGCCAAATTTTGGAAACAAAGGTAAGGATTAATTTGTTTTTTCTTAACTAGTAGTTGTGTGTGGGTTTGCTTTTCATTTTATCTTTTAACATAAAAAAGTAATATGTTTTAAAATAAACCGGATTTTCTGGGCTATTAGACAAGTATATAGTCCTCCTGACCGATTTCGGCCATGGCGGCCAATCTCAACCGAGACTAGCCATCTGCGCGGGACATATTATAGTGCAGGCTTGTGTGCGTAAACACGTGCACTCCCTCTTCCAATTCTCACATATTCCGATGGGACTGCAACCCGACACCACCGGAGAGAGATGATCTGGCGCAGGGTTGGTCCTGCGCCAGATCATCTCTGTCTCTCTCGTGTCGGGTACGGCTTAACGTGCTTTCCGAGGCACGAGGGTGTCACACCACCTACTTCCAAACTCCGGGCTGTCACTGAGAAATTCCTATTGGAAAAACCCAATTACATATTTGCCCGACCTGGGAATCGAACCCAGGACTCCACGCTCGACTGTCGCGCTTGCGATCGCGAGACCATCGGAGCAGTTAGAAAAGTATTGAATATTCAAATAAGGCTGTAATGGTGTAAAATGTGTGGTCGTCACGTCTGCCAGCGTGGGCACCGCCGACTTCCGACTTCCTAATCCTCTCTGTCACACCCTCACTCACGCAATACAATTCTATCATCCCTATATTATTATTCCACCCTGTTATTTCAATTTATATGGCACCACTGAAATCAAATCACGGCAGTGCTACTTTGCCGCTAGAAAAATCTAAACTGAAACCGACTTCGAAATAAAAAACCACCAAGTACAAAATTACTTTAATTTTGGAAATTGAAGTCAACAAACGAAGAAACCACACCGAAAACACAAAAAGTTTTTTATTTGTCATATTTATTAGTTTATTATTTTAGTATACCTATATAAAATTATATTTTATTAGTATTATAAATATTATTTGTGTATTCTTTCCGAAACAAAATTATATTTTAAATGTTATTTTAATTTGTTGTAAACCTACCACAGTGTAGTCTTTATAACCCGAAGGTTGACTGGTAGAGAATGCCTTGATGCATTAAGTCCGACCATGTACCACTATTCTACATTAAGTTTAAATAAATAAAAATAGTGCAAAAAAGTAGGTAAATGAACAAACATCAAGAAAATAGCATTTAATGTGCGCAAATAATGAAAGTAAAATTTTACATTTAGACAGTCTCTATTAATTTTTGTAAATTCAAACACTTAATCGATTACATTTAAATATTGCATTTTGAATAATAATATGTTTTTTCGAGAAAAATGTTAAACTGGGTAGTTACAAAGAAAAATCAGTGGCCCTACTATGACGTGCTAATGCCATCCAATTCCGATGATGTAAAAGGGATAGTGATATTCGCTATGTATAGCTCCATCTCTTTCTTAGAGCAGAATCATGATCATTTTAAGACTTCATAGTGTGCTAATGGAGCATTAGATATAGAAGAAGACAGGTTGCGCCTGTAACATAACCTATTTAAGGGTTGCGCGACCTCTGCAAAATTCGAAATAAACTTTCTGTAATAATTAGCAAAGGCCACGAAGCGCTTGACTTCATCAACACTTTGTGGCCTTGGATAATTTTCTAAAGCCTTTATTTTTTCCTTATCAGGTTTAATACCGTTTTTTGAAATAACATGACCGAGGTACAAAACTTCTTTTTGTAGGAAATTACACTTTGGTGGGTTTAATTTCAAATTTACATTACGTAATCTGCTGAAGACGTCCATTAAGTTCTGATTATGGGATTTCAAATTTCGACCGAACACCACAAGGTCATCTTGATAGACCAGGCATTTGTCGTAATTTAGACCTGACATCGCTATTGTCATCATCCTACTGAAGCTATTGGGACTAGATTTCAAGCCCATTGGCATTCTTGTCATTTGGTACTGATTTTTCCCAGTTGTAAACGCTGTGCATGGCCTACTGTCTTTTTGCAAATTCGTCTGAAAAAATCCCTGAAATAAGTCAAGATGCGAGAAATACACCGCTCCCGATAAAGAATCCAATATGTCTGATATGTTGGGAAGTGGGAATTTATCGTCCTGTATTTTATCATTTAGTTTACGGTAATCGATTACTACGCGCCATTTTTTTTCCTTAGTAGCGTCAACTTTTTTCGGAACCAATAATAACGGACTAGACCATGCACTCCTGGCTTCTTCTATTATCCCACTTTTTAACATGCTATCAATTTGCTTATCTAATTCTGCCTTTTGGGCGTGGGGTAAACGGTATTGCTTTGTGTAAATGGGGGTACTATTTGGCTTTAGCTCAATAGTTTGCTCATATACTGAAGTGACTGTTAACTTGTCGCCAGGTAAATGAAAGACGTCTGGAAACTTTGCACAAATTTTTTCAATTGACTTTTGTTCCTCGTCATTTAAATGTGTCAAATTGAGTAATGTGAATAATAATTTCACCCGATCCGCGTTTATACTGGGCCTATCAAATTTACAGATAAGGTATTCATTTAAATTATTTGTTTTAATTTGAACTGAATTTAATTTAACTTCTGTATCCCTAGTGTTTAAAATTCGTATCGGAATTTTTCCTTTAATTGGCCTGGACAATGTACTGGCTAGGAAAACTCCTTCGCATAGTTCCTGAGAAGTTACTACACAATCTTCCCTTATATTAGACTGAATATAATGTATTGATTCGCAACGCTTAGGTACAATAATGTATGAATCACTTGAGGGTGTCAAGTAATCAACCCGTAATGTAACCCGTTCGTTCCGTTCTGTTACTAATTCTAAACTGTTTAACTCATAATTTATAAGTGCACGATATTTTTTAAGAAAATCCTGTCCTAAAATTCCCTGCGTTTTGCAAGGCAGGCTTTTAAATATAAAAAATTTATGCGTAAAAATGTTCCCCTTATACTTTAACTCTAAATAGCAATACCCTTCCGAAAAAATATCTCCTCCGATACCTTTGACCGTAATGTTCTCTTTATGGGAAGGTATTTGTAAACGTTTCACTGAATCGGATTTGATAGCTGAAATCGATGCTCCAGTGTCTATAAGTAAGTCATGTCCACATTTGTCGATCAAGAATGAAACTTTGTTTAAACTGCTACATGATAACATAAACTCAGTCCCGAAAAAAATTATTCAGCGTTTCCTTATTGGGACTTGCTTGTTCCGTGGTATCTGGATCATTGCCCTCTGTTGTCACGAGATTCATGTTACCCTGAGTGGAATGATTTTCTGCACGATTTTCCGAATAATTTCCGTTAGCGTAATAATTACTTCCACGATGATTACCTCTTGAGTACGGTACCTGGGATCGCTGAGCAGGCGTGCGCCGGTACGTATTATGCGTGCGTCCTCTGGAGTTGGGTTGATAGCCTCGACCTCCTCTGTACTGGCCACGTTGAGGTCTCCTCCCTGTGTTGAAACGATAACTGGAGTTATTCATACCTATCATCTCCCCCGTAGCGGATTGAATTTCTTCATCTTGCGCCGCCTGGACTGCTTCTGTCAAGGAATCGAAGTTTCGCGCAGCGATTATAGTACTTAGCCGACGATCTCGCAGCCCGTCGGCAAACCTTTTTATTGCCAATTTCTCATTAAGAGGTCGCAAAACATTATAGTTGTTAGGGTTTCCATCTGCCTGCGAGATAGTCAGGTCTATAAACAAGTCTGAAATTTCCTTTCCAAAGTCAAGAACCGTTTTATTTTCCTGTTGAGCATGCTGTAGCTTTGTTTGTAAAGCCACATAACTTTTGCGGGGTAATAATAATCGTCGCATGTCCTTTACAAGCTCATCGACAGTATCATATTTCGGTAGTAATTTTAGCTTTGCCTGCTGCGATAATCGGCTTTTCAGTATGAACATTATTAATTTATTTTTACATTCGGGTTTTGTTAGCACTGAGTCATAATATTCTATAGACTCAATTAATTGCTTTGTATTCTTATCTTCATCCGTCATGACAGGGAATAGGCTTAAAGCTGTTTTTAAATCAAAATTATCTCCCGCCATTGTTTGTGTTTCAAGCAAAGATTTCTTAGTCCCAGACTGATCGATACACAAAGAAAGGACTTCCGTAAATAAATTGTCAAATTCTTCACAAATTTTGGTAATTAAGGAAACTTCTTCTTTCGAGTATTTACCTAATTGCGATTTATATGTCTCTAAAAACTTATTATATTTTAATAGCACTATATCTGCTTCGCTTCTTTTTATCTCTATTACTTTACCTACTCTACGACCGGGACCGATTTTAATAAGGTACGTTCTTATAACTTTTAATTCATTTAAAATTATCGCCAATTCCTCTGCCATAACACATAATTATCTTCTAAATAAACTAGCGTTAAACATTATAATGTGCATTAATATTCATAACCATGCACATAAATATACTAATACAAAATATGTTGTTATACCGTATCTAAAAGAAAAGTGTAATACATAATATTCATATATCTATAGCATAGCAACGTTAAGCACAACTAAATAGACAGTATAGTACTCATTACTAAACATTTCCTTTAAATACGGTCACATTGAGCCCCTTACAATTTATGCACTGCATACTCGCATCACTTTACGCACTGGGATATGGGTAATCTTTGCACTCCGCACAAATCACGGCACCAACACTAACACTTCTTCTTCACCTCATACTACACTGTCTGGTTTGATCTCGTGTCTGCGCAGGATACTCGCATAGCGCGTCAGCCTTATCTCATCCAATCTCCTTAGTATTTGCTTGTCATGGCACCTTTTTGCCAATTTATACACGACTATGATAATTCCAAACACCAACGTAGTACATATGATGATAAGTAAAATATTTGTCGTTTCGTGTTGCTGAACTTGTTGTGTACTAGCTGTATTTTGGCCCCCGCTCTGAGCAATTACAACTTCCTCCTTTGAGTTGGTGCCTCCCATTTTTGAAGATAGATAATACTTTCAAGACCGAGTTTTTGATTAAATTGTCGCGACAGTTGCACACAGTGTCTAGCTTCTGAGTAATAACACATCTTGGTAAATTGAATAATGAATAATTACATTCAAAAGTCACTGGTCCTGATAGATGTTTACATAACTTAGTCCTTATTGGGACGCGCGAACGCACTCGTGCAGACTTCGGGTGTCACGGTCGCCATGTAAGGATTGGCGTAAGGATAGAAATGAAGCAACTGAATGCTGATATAAGACTGACTATTTATTGGGATAACACACCGTTATATATGAGATTACAATAGTCTTAAAGTTACTTGGTTACACTACCACTACACGCCGATACAATAAGGACACCGTAACCATGGCATATCCTGCAGTAGAAGCGCGGATAGCATAGCACGCCAGCATTAATGATGATCTGTCGGGCTCTTGTATGGGGTGCCAGCTGTATTAGAACCGAATAGCTTGGCGCGAGACGATGGGAAAAGGTCTGACGGGATGACCATAATGCCTTGGAAGTTGGGTAGGCCTTTGGCGTGGGATGCAACATGTGTCGACACCCTTGCGCCATCCCATCTTCTTAGCACGGCGGGTTGTGCTGGGGCGGCTGCTACGGGTGCAGAAATTTCAAACGGCGCAAATACAACTAACTTATTAGGGATTATGTATTAGAGCCGTTTGGGGTTGAAACACTAGGGCCATGGGGTCCGAGTGCTCTAGTACAATTAGTCGACTCTTCACGTGACCAGAGGACTGGCCTTTTCTTTGGCCAACGAATCAGCATTGCCATTCAACGTGGCAATGCGGCCAGTGTTCTGGGCACTTTTCCCGTTGACAGCGATGTGGAATATTTTTTCGATGACCTATGTGTTCTTCCGCTCCGCTTTTGTTCCGCTTGTACATATTTTTGTACATATATACTATCTAATAAGTTTTTATGTATTTGTAAATAAATTACCTTAGATTATATTTCTGTGCGTGCCGGGCCCATAACCTGTTAAATTAAATACGAATTCGGCGCATTCACACAAAGAATTGGGAGAAGGGCAAGAGAAAGATAATGATGAGTTATTTTTTCATAAATCACGGTGGATAAACATTATTGCTGTAAAAAAAACACACACACATGAACAAAAAATTTACACCCAATCAAAAAACAATGAATAAGTAAGTCTAATATTTCAATTTCAATATTACTAATTTGTTAATGCAAATCAATATTCGAATTGAGGTGTAAGGGGTTGTGGATTTTGTTAAAATTTTCGTAGTTCACACACAAATGCATATTTATGAGTAATTGTTGTAAACCATTATACTACAGAATAGAAACAAACTACACTTCAATAACTTCATGTATGTTAACACTGTTTATTATCATTTTCCTGTACTCTCCTAAGAGGCATCCATAGGTGCATAGTACACACAATTTTTTTCTATATCGTTAGCTTCTCCTATATGTATGATTGAGGATCTTATGGCCATTAAAAGGGTACAACTTCTGACTGCTTCTGAGAAATTTCTATTAAAAACCCTAAACTCTACCCGAACTGGGAAGCTGGGAAGAAACCTACGAGCGGCCTATGTTCGGCAGTGGATTGCGACAGGCTGAGTTGATTGATGTAGTTACGAAAATGCTACTGAGAATACATAAACCAACACTTTGCCTAACCTGGGGATGGAACTCAGTAGGTCAAATAAGGCAGTCGATCAGTACATCCCTTAAAGGCTCATTTACATGGTGCCATTTTCTTGTGTAATAAATTAAGCGCAATAATTGACTTTCAAGAATCGTGAGCAATTGTTTATACGCGAATATAGTAAAATAAAAATGCAATTATTGGATGCATGTCTTGACAAAAAATAATTGCAAATGTATTTTGTTTATACCAACATTATTATATTATGTTTAGGAGATTATTGCTAACAAGTTTTGACTTGTCATTTATTGGCGGGTTGCTTCAAGTATTGCACGTATTTGCGTTGGCGAAATTGTTTTAGAAGCTACTGTGTTTATAAATAAAAAATATGAGTAAAAAAGTGTTAAAATACCGTTTTGCTGAATACAGTTCATTATAATTTATTGCAATCATGAGTGGTGTTTATTGGATACTGAAAACGATAATTTTAAGAATGGTGGTGCATGTAATGCTGCACTAGCAGCACTTGTACTGGAACTTGGAGTTGACGGTTTTGGACCTAAGGAAATAACAAACAAAATAAAAAATAATAACAATTAACACACACTCAATCACTGCACTCATGTTTGCAAATGAAGAGATAATCCAGTTGAATACAATTATTGCTTAAGAAATAATTAACACCAAGAAAAGTTTTGAAACAATACTTTTATAACAGGTCAAGAATCCATACCATAGAAGCCAGGGGAGTCACGGACACTCATATTCGTATACTCTCCGACAGCGCCTCAGTTCTCCAATCCCTAAATAGAAACTACACCACCTCGAAACAAATACAAGAATGCCACGATGCACTAGAACGCGTCACGGTGACAAACCGCAACACCGTGACGCTGCAGTGGATAAAAGGTCACAGCGGATCACTAGGAAATGACGCACGCATGCATGGAGGAGGAGGAAACGGTGTCGCACGTGCTCCTTGAGTGCACAGGCGTCGCCGATATACGTAGACAAACGATAGGAACACCAAATTCACTCACAGACACCCTGAACTCTTTAGGAGGACTGATCTGCTTCTGGAGGGAGGTCGGCTGGTTGGAATGACGGCCGCCATGGCCCACGCACAATAGTCCAACATCAGGACTAAGTGCGGAAACCATACCCCAATAGATAGATAGATAGAACAGGTCAAGAATGTTACGAGTTGTTTAGACCATGCAAGTCATTTATTGCTTTAATTTAATTGTATGCAACAGGCAAGAAACTTGCATCATGTAAATGGGCCTTTAAACAGCAATAATTTATTATTTATGACATTTTATTATTCAACCATTAGTAGGTATAATAAATTGCGCTGACCTCTGAAACTTAACCTGTTCCAATATGACGTCAAACAAATACATCGTTTGCTAGTTTTGAACCAAAACGAAATAGCGGTGTGGTGCGATAAATCAAAATTTCATCGGAACAATATTCGATGAGCAAGTACAAAGAACCAAAAGTCAAACACCTAAAACATCAATAGTCAGTCAACAGCTTTGGCCACAAAATGCGCTAAACAGATCAATCGATCAACTTTTTAAAATTGACATTCTAGTTCTAGTTCACCGACTTAACATGGTGCACTAAGGACGTTTTAAATATTATAGAAACCATGCCAATACAGGCATAGCGTCCTGCAATTTTACACATTTTTTCGTAAAAAGGACACACATATTTCCGACAGAAAAAAATCTCAATGCAGTGGTCGGCAGAACCGTAACTTAATCTGCAATAGTTATATAGGCGGTTTTAGTAAAATATTTACAAAAATCACAACGTATAAGTAAATTAACTCGCGTCAAAGCCAACTAACAGTAAAATTTGACATTTCGATGACCTCACGCCACACTGACGTCTAGCGGCGAATTCAAAAGCGATAGCTTACGCGGATTCTACTGCGTTATAGCAGGATTCAGTAGGCTTGTGTTGCGGAGGAACGTCCCTCTGTGTACTCGTACCTTCGTGCTTCGGGTGCTGCGCGGTGGAGCTCGCCACACGAGGAAATATTTTAAGACAAACCTCCAAGTTTGCCCACTTTGAGACCCTTACGATAAGCCCTTTTATTTAATAATTCTTGTTTTAAAAATTGTATGATTTCAAAAAGTGCCCCCATTTTCAATATATAATTATGTTCTTACGTGTCCATGACAAAGAGGGAAGTGTTAAGCTTCCTCTTCTTTCTGCTCTTGGCCCTAATCCACTCAGTCACTTTAGCGAGTTCATCCTCATCATCACCATCATCATATCAGCCGTAAGACGTCCACTGCTAGACATAGGCCTCCCCCAAGTGTCACCACAACAACCGGTCCTATGCGTCTCGCATCCACCAGCTACCTGCGACCCTCACCAGGTCATCGGTCCACCTTGTGGGAGTGCGGAATTCAACGTCACTTTTAGTAAGCTGGGCAAATATTGTTTTCTCGCTTTCCTGTTTTTCTATGGGTTCTTTACAACCTTTTTTTTTTTTGTAAGCAATTTCAAGCAAGCCTTTCAAGGAGAAAAAACTTTAGTTTTGAAATTCGGTGTCAAAAAACGAAGAAACAAAATCAAAATAATAAGTTTATTAATGCTTCAGTTTACATAAAGGGTTTAGTGTATGGAGCCTCTTTTCAAAGCAGATAATGCCTGTGTTAGGAGACTCCGCTCTTCCATAATAAAGCAATAATTACTTACACTAGAAATTACAAGTAGAAACTTAAAAATATCAAATAATAATAAAGATGATGTTGGGAGTGTTTCTCAATTGTGGGTACCTGTGCGTTGTTAAACTGATGGAGGTGGTAGTGTGTGAGGCCTGGATGTGAGATGTGAGAGTGTAAGTGAGGATGTGTGTGATTTTAAGCAAGTGTGCATGTGAGAGTGTGTATATAAGTGTATGTGGTAGTACATTTGCTAGTGTATGTGCTCTAGCAGTGCCTCCGTGTCGTCATAAATTAAGTGTCCAATTGGTTATTTAGATTTTCTTACATTCAAATCTTGGTTCATTGTTAAAAATTTTGTTTATATTATGAGAAAGTTTAGCTGGTCGATCAACAATGTCAGCCCTTCTTTTCTGCAACAGTGTTTCAATTAGGAAATCGATTGTATTTAACAGGCATTTATTTAAATTGCAATGTATGTATGTATATATGTATGTAAGTAACTATGTTTGTTCGGCAAATCAATTTTGAAGCAGATATATCTTCAACCGATTGAGCTGAAATTTTGTAAACACGTTCGGTTTGGAAGACAATGTATGGTACAGGTAAACTATGTGACGTCATTCTAAATTCAACATGGCGGCACACCCAAGATGGCGAACTATAGTAGGCGCCAGATAATCGTGGAATATCGGTCATTGACCCACCTACATTTATTGACATTGTTAATTTGAAAAACGGAATTAATGACACAAAACTGTCCCGAATCATCATCTCTCGTGATCCTTAACATTGTCTAATAATGAAAAACGATTCATATTTAATTGTTCAGGTACCTATGAGCAGTTATTAGGGAAAGGTCAATATACTTTATTCCACATTTATCTGGCGCCTACTATAGTTATTTTTAATGCACTCCCACAATATGGATATCAAATGAAAGGGCTTGCTAAGAATAACTCGAAAAATAAAGTGACGTCACTCTAAATCCAATATGGCGGACTTCTAAAGCTTGAAATTCAATTTTGAAGCAGATATTTTCAACCGATTGAGCTGAAATTTTGTATACACATTCAGTCTGGATGACAATACGTGGTGCGTTGTGTGATGTTATTCTAAATTCAACATGGTAAAACACCCAAAATGGCGGACTAATTATTATATGTAAAAAATGGTATACAATAAAGAATTAAGATTAGCTTAAATTAAACATCTTTTTTAGGTTCTCAAATCAAGTTTAACTACAAAATCATCCACATCTTTCATCATGACGTCAAACTTTACTCTTAGTTCACTTGAGCGATTCTTTGCATCACTTGAACCATTCTTCGGATCACTCGTTTCGTTCATTACTTCAGTTGGTATGACGCGGTACTGACGCAGTAGCGTTGCTAAAGCTGTCTTCATTGACATCATGGCGTACTGATATCCTGAAAATTATACAAAATGTTCATGATTTGACCACAATCTATAGATTCAATCAATCTGCTTACTCTTTTCTCAAAAATGTTGGGGGTCGGATTTTAGTGTAGGTAACCGGTACCAATGCGTACCAGTATTTTACATGGACCCTTTGGCACAAGTGGTGTCAAATTTTCTGGCGATCCTTGCGGCTAATATAACTTAGCCATGAACACTCCGCTAACAGATTTAATATAGTTTTATGAAATAGAGAGAATGAGATAGAGTATTATCGTAGCCCTACGTATCAAAATAATGACTTTAGCACTGGGACAGCCCCATGCTGACTCACTGGATACGGTTGCACACGTAGGTGTCAGTCGTTTCAATATTGTATTTAAGTGTGATTTTTACTAACATTAGGTTAAGACTTTTACTAACAACAAATGGATCTTGTGAAATAAAATATTTATTATTATTATAACAAACAATCCCCTCTGATACAAAAACCAGGTGCAGGTACAGGTTCCGAAAATATGTTTTTTGCAACTATCATTTTCATGAAATGAATTGTAAATTGACCGAACTGTACGATCATGAGAACGGCCTGGGAAAGGGATAGTGTTATTCGTCCTGTATAGCTCTATCTCTCTCACACCGGAACCATGACGCTTTTAAGACGGCATTGTAAGCCACAGTCGTCGTAAAACAAGCCATCACTAGGCAGTTTTCCTTTCGTTATAACTACGAAAAATATCCCAGAAAAAATCGTATCATTATTTTTGTTGTGAGTAAACCTGTTTTTTTTTTTAAACGGTGGGAAATCTACATTTATATCCTCCGCCTTGAAGGGTCTGTCAGACTGACTAAAACCACTCCGGTGTTCCATCTCCCAGCTACGCCGGGGATCGCAGGAAAGTATGCGACTTCCGTAATCCCCGGCTGGTGCCGCCTCTGCAGGCCACCTCGCGTCAGCGGGGGGAGTGAGGTGTTTGGACTCCCCCCGCGACGTCGTCAGCCACAACTGTGGTTATGGGTAAGCCTGCTAGTTTTAAAGGTCCCATGTACCACTACTGTATATAAAGTTTAAATAAACAAATTGATGAAATCTTGTATACTTCACCTAAACAACTTCTCGGTCCATGGCTGAACGGTATGAAGGCGGCGGGGTGCGAGAGCGGTGTGTCGAGGAACCGTTCAGGTCGGAACAGCTCTGCGTCGTCTCCCCAGTACTTAGGATTGCGATGTATGGACCAGATGCTGATGAAGAGGCCACACCCCTTTAGTAAGGTTATACCTGAAGCTGTAGAAATAAATTAATAAAACGTTATGATCAACGAACGTGTAGATTTGATCCAAAACGTGAATAAAGCATCCAAAGAAATTCTATTACTTCTATCCGCACTATGGGTACCTACTTCAAAGTACAAAGTACAGACAATAATATAATCTCAAAGTTAGTAATTTCTCCGCACTTGTAAAACCCGAAATCTCATTTTGTACTAACTACCAAGGTAAAAGTTTTTTAGTTTAGGTAAAAGGAATTCAGGATGTTTGACTTTAACTTTCTATAAGTAAATGAATTGTCACAATAAAACAGTAAAATCACCTAGGTACTCAGTAAGTGTTCAAAATCATGTCATCCCTACATTAAAAAGTTTCATGATCTAAAATGTAATCAATAGATACTTACGCACTGTAACATCCTTCTGAACTTGTCTAACAATGAAAGGTACAGGTGGATACAACCGCAGTGTCTCCTTGATCACTGCTTCCAGGTACTTCAGGCGAGGCAGATCTTCAGGAGTCACTGGTTTGTCTGAATCGCCAAACACCACTTGCAACCTGGACAACAATCGGTCATTTATGATGCAGTGGTTTATCATTTAAGATGATCAATTCGGGGACCCACCACCTTGGTCCCCGATCACGGCGGTTTTTTTATTCAGCCTATACTGTACCACTGCTGGCCAAAAGCCTCTCCTAAATGCTTTCATTTATTCCTTTCCCTCATCACCTCGAAGCCGCCTGTGTGGTAGGCATCAAGATCATCTTCCCTCGTCAGCGGCGCCGCCTATCCTCAAGCAACCATCATCATCATATCAGCCGAAAGACGTCCACTGCTGGACCCACTCGCATCCACTGTGTGAAAACTTATTGCCCAGCGGTTACTGTGCATGCGGGTGATGACGTAGCCAATTATTAGAATAATATTCAAGAGAAATCAAATGAAAACATTATTTTTCGTCAAGATAATGCAAAAGCACGTTGACCTTCTCTTGGCTTAGCTTTACCCTTTTATTTGCGGTCGGCTCTCCTCGTTATTTTTCGCCAGATGTGTCAGTACTGGGTCTGGGTACAGGTTGTTGTCAAAAGAAAAGAAGAAAATGAGTTTATTTGTGCCAATCATAACACGATTGTTAACGACAGACACAAGAGTGTCTTCAACGTTTTTTTAAAATCCGGTTTCAATGGTTATGACATAAGTGGCCATGTGCTTTTCAAACCCTCTCATAAAAAAACACTTACTCTTTGTAAACCTTCTCCTGTATGTCAGGGTATTTAGCCAGCAGGACTGTGGTAAATGCAGTTCCGACTGCCGAAGTATCAGTACCGGCCAACACGATGACAAGGGTTTCTTCTCGCAGCTCCACGTTACCATAGCCTCCTGGGGATTCTATTAGAAGTTCCAGGAACGTCTTCCAACTTTGCTTGTACGCTAAGGGGAAAATAATCGTTTATCTTATTCTTTGATCTCAATCCAATCAAATAAACAATCGTTCATTTGAACAATGAACTCACTTTGTCTTGAATTCGATTCTAATTTTTCTTTCTTCAGGGAATTCCATTTTGAAGAAATGATCTGTAAATGGAAATAATAATTAATCTACTGTTAACATTGTAGCGGCATCAATGAAAAACTAAGAAGCAAAATTTGTACGGCAACAAAAATAACAGCAATGCCATCTATCCTGTCAGCGACGAACTACCAATGAAATCCTGCATCGCGCAAGCAAAGTTCTCTGTGCGATTTGAACATATACAACAATCCGAATATCAACTATCGGGCAGTTGCCCACCAGACACAATAACCGTCTGGTCCCTCCCTTTTCAGTGGAGGTATGCGGACTTTACTCTCTGTACCGCATACTTCTATAATACTTACGTTCTCTATCTTACTTCTATAATCTTACGGCCGGTCTCAATAATGTATTTACCTTTGGCAAACTGTCAAGTTAGCTACCATCAGTAGCTAAAACGTCATATTTGCCTTTCAAACATTTTAGCTACTATTGGTAGCTAATTTGACTTAATGAAACTGGCCGCTGGGCACGCCAAACATAACAGTCTCATTCATATAAATCTTTGAACTGGTCACCTATGAAACAACTGATTGATGAAAATTGTCCACATATAAAATTAAGTTAGCATTATACAACATATAACACGTACAACGCAACACAACGCAACACTCTTCTTCCAGCATCTTTGCATTTTTAGAAAATGTTTATATTCACATGTTTTGCAAGATAATTGACATTGAACAATAACTCTAGGCAAAAATAAATTAAATTAAATAAAAAGGCAAACGAAGGACCCTTAAATCCACCACCACCACCACCACCTTTAATCCACTTTAATCTTTCTTAGTCTGTCTGACATATCGCTGAAATGGACCTTTTTAGTGCAGCCGTGAGACACACACTTGGTTCTTATCATACCTACATTTCTTTTTTTATTTCTATGTACCGTGCGTGTTTCATGTTAGTGCTAAATAAATAGTATTCTTTCTTTCTTTTTTTCTTGTACTAAAAAACGGCCTATATTATCTCGAAGTCAATGTAATTTAATCTACTGACCAATCACTTTGATTTTTACCATAGCAATTTCCTCTAAGACTGTTTATTGCCATTAGAAACCTAAAAGTCAACTTTATTACGCTCACCTTATTCATAAAACTCCAAATCAGTTTCTTACTATGTGAGTGCAACACGAAGTCATCAGTACACAAGATCCTGTACATCTTATCATTGTATAGCCAGGGTTGGCAGATGCGTTTGGCGTCAAGTCGGCAACAGTTCTCAAAGGCATTGAGAAAAGGCTGCTCGGGTTTCAGCTGCGCATTCACTTGTATGCCTAACGTTGTTTCTAAAAAGACATGATAATTTATTTATCAACACTATTTTCAAAAACATGCTCTGGGTTTAGATTAATAATGAAGAGAATAAACGAAAAAGGGTATAAATGTGTATGTGTGTATATCGTTGTTGCTAGTGGATGGGTGGCCCTCTCATTAATTCGTCTTTAGTTAAGTTTATTATTTTACACAATATGCTGTTTTTCTCCTGATATTTTTACAAGTTAAATGTGGTCTTGGGAATCCGCCAACATTTTTATATAAAGCAAAGACTCGTAGCGAAAGACACAACCATTAATCTGTCTGCCTGATTTTCGTCTCTTCACATCTTTACCGCGCGACAAATTTGCATGAAAATTTGCGCACGCAAAAGTCTGGAATAGGACATAAGAGAAGTACTTACTAGGAGTGAGGATAATTTGTGATTTTCACGCGGGCAAAGCCGCTGGCAGAAGCTTAAGAAGAAATACATAGGTACACTGTCAAAAGTATACACTTACCACAAACTGAATCCATGGTGTAAGTCGTGAGGTACTTCCACACAGAGAAGGCTCCTTTACCAGCGACGTCACGAAGCTGGGCCACCATGACGCTGCTCTGACGAGAGAATACCTCCACGAATGAGTTGAGGTTCTTCTGACTGAAGGTCGGAGCCAGAACCTTGCGACGGGGGCGCCATATTGAAACTAAACCGGTAAAACGTTAGGATCATTAATCTCTGTACAAATGCATGAATCCAAGTCGCCCGCGCCGTTCCTTTAATAATATTCAATAACTAATGATAAGATTAAACATAGTCTTCGCACTACTATTCATCTGCGACCAGTCTGGCAAGATAATCGTTTCACTTAGCCTGAGATCGTCTTCCCTAAGTATGAGGTCTTCACTCAAGAACACATCTACTCCATCCGTTATCGGTACTCCTTTATCACGACGGAGTCAAGGTGACATTGGCACTATATACTATGGCCCCAGCTCATTTCTAGTCTGGACCTGCCTCGTTTATCTGTGTCTCTTTAGTTGGACTTCATACAAATCAAAGCTATTTGTTTTTTTTAATTACTAACCTGGTGCAAATATACTGCCGTTTCCTAGTAGAACTCTGAAGAACTTCATGACGTCATCCTTGTCTAAACACGTCTTGAGAAGAACTTCCGCAGCCTCGGGGTCTGCCACCACTGTAAGTGAGGTTAAGATGCTGTTGAAGAGTCTGGTGCAAGATTTGAACAATCTTACGAAATTGAAGCTTCACTTATATTGAGTATTTCGACTTGTGGATAAATACTTAATACATTAGTGAAGTGAATAGTCAATAGCTGGTAAGTAGTAATACTTTGCCTACGGAAACCATCCTTATCATAATGAAATAAAAGCACTATTCATAAGACTTGTGAAATCATGATCAGCAGAAACACGTCCACTGTTACAAAGTTCCCCGGCCAAATTGACGAGCCCTGTTCTTCTCACACCCCATCCTTTTGTGAGGGTATAGCTGATTGTACCTACCTACCCTCATGTATACCAATATTATAAAGAGGTCAAGTTTGTGAGTTTGTGAGGTTGTAGGTGGCAATCTCAGGATCTACTGAACCGATTTTGAAAATTCTTTTGAATATAATAGCCACATTCATGCAAAAAGCTATAGGCTATACGGGAACGAGAAATGCCTACGAGAACGAGAAGAAACGTGATATGCGCGTACAAAGTCGCGGGCACCAGCTAGTTTATTATAATTATAAGCCCTTAGTGACCCACTGCAGGGCAAGGCCTCTTTCCTTTCTTTTTATTGCGGAAGATATGGTGTAGGTACTTCTTTAAATATTTAGATTTCTTACGTATATAGAGTCGATCCCCTTGCCAGTGAGAGATAAGGCCGCCTTTCTCCATAGCTTCTCTGCCTATTCTTTTAAACGTTTCCATGCGATCTAGAAAAAGCAGACATTCTTATTATACGTTTGTATCCAGAGCGGAAAGCATTTATTAAATAAAATATGAGAGGTATGGGAGGTTAGTCTTAGAGAGCACCGTAGAGGGCTACGGTGCTCTCCGTATAATATTTCCGGATCAACCGGACCCGTCAGTGTTGTGTATCTATCTATCTATTTGGGTATGGTTTCCGCACTTAGTCCTGATGTTGGACCATTTTGCGTGGGCCATGGCGGCCATCATTCCAACCAGCCAACCTCCCTCCAGAAGCAGATCAGTCCTCCTAAAGAGTTCAGGGTGTCTGTGAGTGAATTCGGTGTCCCTATTGTTTGTCTGCGTATATCGGCGACACCTGTGCACTCAAGGAGCACGTGCGACACCGTTTCCTCCTCCTCCATGCATGCTCTGCACAGAGGACTGTCTGTTATACCTAGTGTGTGGAAATGCTTATTCAGTGAGCAGTGTCCGGTGATGGTCCCCGCCACCATTCGCAGGCTGCCCCTATCCAGTCGCAGAAGGCGCTTGGTAAGTTTACTGTTAAGGAGTTTAGTGTTGTGTATTTAGAGATGTAGCTTCAGGACACTGACGTCCTGGATGCGCCTAACTCAGAACTGTGTTCAATTGCATTTATTCAGTTACTATTGCATTGCGTTCGAATATACGTAAACATAATATACATTAAAATTAAAAGTAAACACCAAAATATTTAGAATGACATAATAAATAATAATAAATTACATGCAAGCATATGTAAAAATATTACAATTCTCAACAATGAAGTAAATGTTCATCAACATCACAATAAAAAATATTACAAAAAACAAAAAATACAACTCAAAAAAAGCAACGGGTTGCACTCCGGAAGTGCCGGCAGAAGTGAAAACTTGAACATTAACGTTGTGCATTTTTGATATTTTGGAATGGTTAGGGAAAAAATTCGCACGAATTGCATATGCATGCATTGAGGCATACATTTTCGCCGCGCGGTAGAAAGAGAGGGGGATATAACTTTCTCTCCTATGCCGCGCCGGCGGTCTGGTCTCCCTCCGTCTTACGAATTTTCGATTAGGCCACGTGTCCTGACGCGAGTTTAACATTTTTTACCCATCCCAAAAAGTGCACAACGCCGCCGCGCAGCTAAAAAAGTTTTCACTTTAAAAATGACTAGGCACCAAAACTACACCAATAACACCAAGTTATAACTCATCTATTGAGTAGAGGCATCTTTCCTACAGAAATCTTGTCTTGAAGACACAGAAGTCTTGAGCCTTGCTTTGAAAGAGCCTGTGCTGTGTACCATGTGCTTTTCAAGCCTAAAGGCATTTTATCAAATTCCCTTAATATAAATATTAAAGCCTCCAGCCTGTGCTTATTAAAACTTGAAACTAAGCGACTACACGCTAAGGGCACCCCCTGTGGGGTACGGGCCTCAGCTCAGGGCGTCGCTAGTGGGAGGACAGCTAGGGACGGGCTGGATCGAACTAGGATTATTATTCAGGGACGAATTTGCTTTTCTCGAGCAAGGGTCGGGGTGGATATTGACGGGGACGTCGCGGCGGGCCTCAGCGGCGAGTGCGAAAAGTGGTGTGCTGGTCTCTTTGCGACTCTCTTTGAGGAGAGTGGTAGAGTCATCGGGCGGAGTACCTTGGAGATGCGGGAGGGTTCGAATCGGGCGGCCGATGCGATAAGGGGGTTGCGGTCTTTTACAGCAGTGTCGCAGAAACGTTTGGCTATGCGTTTCATAAACTGCTGTATGGTGGGCAATTTAAGATCTACATGTAGAGTCTCATTTGGACATAGTAAGGCACCCGTGATTTTGCGCAGGAAACGGATTTGGAGCGTCTACATTCTTTGAAGGTGATGAGGCTTTGCGTGTGTAAAGACGGCGCAAGCGTACGTCGATGGGACGGATGACCGCCGTGAAAAGCAATTTGCACCTGAGTGACAATTTGCTACGGGCGGTCGTGATGAAATGAAGCCTTATTTGAGCGAAGGCGGTGCGAGAGCAGGCCTGCCTTATGTGCTCAGCGAAGGTGAGGTGGCTGTCCAGGATTACCTCCAGGTATTTGGCTTGCTTCAGCCAGGGGATCGGCTTGCCATACATGGTGATCGGACGAGGGTCAAATTATAATCATTCAACATTGCTATTTATCGATCGCCCGCCGAACGACAATGAATCATTGCCGAGAAGAGCCGAACTGTGAATGCACAACAAACGCGCGAGGAACCAGGAAACATACCATTCCCCGTGGCTCTGACGCACGATTGTATCGGCTCCTTTCGCAATGACGTCCGTCGTATATCTTTTTATTTACGTTTTTTATTTGATCCTATCATTGTTGTATACATATATTTATACGGGATCGGAAAAAGACGGGATATGCGCGTACGAAGTCACGAGCAAAAGCTATCTACACTAAAAATAAAATATAAGTTAAACTTATTTTATATTTTAACTTATTTTAAACGGTACACCTGATGTTCGATTAAATAAACGTTATATCCAATAACGTTATACGAAATAAGTTTTAGAGTATATGAATGTTATATGTAAAGAAAAAAATCTTGCAACTTGGCAAGTTCTTTTATAAAAGGGAATCTGCAGAATAGTACATGTTCTCATGTAACTGTTAACTTAAGACCATGTTATATACATACCGACCATGTTCTGACAAATAAACAATTATTATGGTTATGGTTACTAATTTTATAGGCCGAATTTTTGGGTATAGGAACTTGGCCTTTTTTCACATTTTTGTTTTTTGGGGTAATTAATATTTATTACATTATAATTTATCCATAAATTATGAAAAAATCGTATAAATACAATAAATCCCATTCTAATTCAATAGTTTCCAATATATTCGTGTCTTATTAACAGAGATCGGAATAGGTAGGATAAGTAATTTGCAATTTCTTAAATCCTGGGATACAATCGTCATGTTTATTATTCCGAGATTTTACAGGAGGTATTATCAACTCTTTGTTACTTACTTCCACTAACATTAGGTACCTAAATAAAGTCTACCTATTCCGATCTGTGCTAATTAAGAATAGTTTACAATTTCACGCGATATTTTATAATCTTACGGCGTTTGCAATTGTCCAGTGAAATATCCAAAAATAAACATATCTGGTTATAATTAAACCATGACTGCATATTAATCGAAAATTTTATCATTAAACTTGTTTGTTTATTAAATGTCGGTCTAAATATAGCCAGACATGTATCTGAGACGGAATCAGTATTTTATTAACTTGTACCTACCAATCATGAACATACCATATATTGATGTACCTTTACGATACTGTACTATACTAGTTTTAAGCACTGGTCTACTTCGTCTTCAGTTAACTTCACTAATCTCACGGACTCTTCCCAGAACGCTTTAGCAGTTTTATCACAATAAGCACGTTTCTCAGCTCCCACTGCTTCACAATTCTTGAAGTATGCTCCACTGACTTCTCCAGCCTCCAGCAGCGTGGAGAGCCGTCTGCGCGCCTTGCCATGGCGTCTTGAAGAATAAAAGGAACACTAAAGTCAGTAATAATCGTTCCACAGACCTTACTCAAGGAGTCAAAGATCCTAGTGCCAATCGCTCCCGTTTTTTTTCCTTTTTTAAGGATGGGAAGTCATCAAATGACTTCTTCTGCTCTGGATGGAGCGGAAGGGCGTGTCAGACTCTTACTTACTAAAACCCATCCGTGTTCCTTCTAAAGCCCTTTGCGTTCCAGGGCCGCGGTGACTCTTTCTAACAAATTCCGCAACTCGAACAAATTCCGCAACTGCCAATCGCTTCTGGATCCACGTTGTTAATCACAACATTTGAGCCCTTCAACCTCGATCAATTAAATCATATGGAATCTTCTATACATATAATAACAGTTGGAACCGTTATGAACTATTTTGCCAAAAATGGATTGGGGGCAATAAAAAAGGAACATACTACACTAAAAAGATTTTTAGTCGGTCTGTTCACGCTTATCTCCGAAGATATTGCACAGACTTACTTGGGGTTTTCACAATTGCATGCAGGTTAGCTTTGAGTAACGTAAAATGAGTCATTGTTGCTCTCAATAAAGTTATTATTATAAAGATCAAAACACAACCAAATTGGCTTACCCTCATCGTTCCCCAAGAACCGGTAAGCATGTCCTATCAACGGCAACGCAATACTCCTTGGAGCGAGCTGCCTCGCCAACGCGATCAGTCTTCTATTCTTCCACCTGGATACCGCTACCCAGACCACGAGGAGAACACCCACTAGGAGCCACAACATTGTCTTAAATCCACAACACAATTGAATAAAGACCTTAATGAGGTAATCAGAAGGTAGCTTTTAGACAATGGTTGTGTCCGCGACCGATATTCATGCGAGCTTTTCGCGGACTGTGGTCAGTTTGTATGTATTTTAAGTGGAAATCTGTCTTTTTTCACTTCTTGTGGTGCGCGGTTTTTTTCTGTTGGGTTTTAAGTTCAATGGCTATGTGTGTAATGTATAAATATGACGAGCTCATGGCTAAACAATAACAGCCGCACGGTTTTTTATCTTCAAGGTTAAGCAACCCTTGCCAAGGTCAGTCTTTAAATGGGAGACCATCCATTGCATACTGAGACTCCTACGCCTTTTTGACAGCCGTTACGGATTGTCAGAAAATCTGACACCAGTCTTGTCAAGAGGTACCGTGCTACCCCGTTACTGGGTTTCAGAGTAGCTGCATGTAAAATACTGGTACTCAGCCTCAACCGGACTGGTAGCCGATTCCAAAATAGTTGAGGAAAGGCAGACACAATGATTGGTTTAGATAGATAGATTCATTTATTTGCCTGAAATATGGTATTTTACAGATTTTATCACACATACGCAACAGTTCCTCGGCAAGCATATTTTGTGACAATAATGATCCTAGTTTAATCAATTTAAACAAAATAATTAAAGTCCCATGTCAAAAAAAGTACTAAATCAATAATTCTCTACGTATTGTCAAATTACAAATGTCAAAGAAAAATAATTAAATTACAATTTTACTAAATATTAAATTTAAAATGACAACCAAAGAAATGAAATTACAAATGTCAATAGCTTACATTAAATTTTCATGTCATACAACTTTCCCATTTGTCCTAGTGTTCATAAATTCCAAGCCATGCTTTGAGATGCTTATGAAATAAGCTGGTTCGCACCTTCGGTATCTTATTAAATATAAGATATTTCCATTGCCATTCGACTTGTATTTTTATGGCAGTACGCTGTTCTACATCTGGGCATTCCCAATCAACCTTATAAACATTGTCGCTATCGGCTTTCCTGAGTAGATGAGGATGTTTCTTAATACTCCCTCCCATTTCCAAAATGTATAAGCATACTAATATTAATAAATTATGCTTTTTAAAAATATGTAGGTCGGTACGATTCTAATGGGTCTGCACCAAACACTACTTAAGTGTATTAGCTTAAGATGCATTGAATTTTATGGGGCTGTATTCTATTTTATTATGAAGTTAACCGTAATGCTTGGGAGGGCTTCAACCAGCAGAGGGTGATGATATGAAGAAACTAATCATACTAACACTGAAATACATGTCGAAGCCATCAGCCGTTTAGTTGACGATCGATATCGAACCAAGTCATTTATTTTTTAAATGAACATCTAGGGTTCAATTAAATGTATTTGCCTAGCATGTCACTAAAGATACTGATTGAATTGGTGCTCAATGAAAAGGCTAGGCAGTCAATTTAACGGCTGATCAAGCTTGTTGGCGGCGATATCATATTCATCATCTTCCTGCCCTTATCCCATGTTACTTAGGGTCAGCGCAACACGTTTTTTTCTTCCATTCAGTTCTGCCATATACATGTATATGTTCGTATTTATTTTCATCCAGTTTAGGTATATATCTACGCAACACAATACCACGCCTCTAAACCCCGAAGGCGCCTCAAGTAAAACCTTTCGCCAGTTTTACCTTTGGACGCCATTGTCACGTATACATGACAACAAGCGCGTGCCCTGTACGCCAAACGTCACAAATATGTGACAAAAAGTACAGAGAATTTATGCCTTGAGTCAGGGGCACGCTGATGTATTTATGCTCTGGTATTCAAAATGTTAAGTCCAATGTGTTAGGAGCGTATTGCACTCAATCATGTCAAAAGCCAAAACGTTTATTTCAATTAGGCCATTTAACGGCACTTTTGAACGTCATCATTTACAGTTCAGTAAAATAATAGTATTACATTAATAAAGTGACTCTACTGTCCATTCGGAAAGGTAGATTCTTATGGAGAAGAACGGACAAGAAACGCCATGAGTGCGAGTCCTGATTCCAGTCCGCTTCTGAGTATTTTTTTACTAATGCTTTGGCCTTGCCAAGGAATTGAACTCAGGAGCTCACGCTCAGCAGTACCACTTAACAAGGCGGCGTTAATTAATGTAAATTTATGGAAATATGATTTAAAAAAAAAAGTAAATAAGTACTAACTACCTATATGTACGTGGTTATTATTTCACGTGTTACACGTGGTTTACCTACTTATGATGTAGGTAAACGTAAACGCGTTTCGTTATGTAAATTTGAACAAGGTAAGATTAATAAACCACTGTGAATCAATAAAGAGATGTTGATGTTATAATTTCCAGGTACCTCTAACTTTTCATCGCGACTTCGGTCACGTTGATTGCGGTTATTAAAATGTTATTATTTGGAACTAGCCTCCTGTCCGCGGCTTCGTTAAAGTAGCCCATAATCATCTGACTGGCCTGTTGGTCGAGTGGTTAGTGACCCTAACTGCTAAACCGGAGGTCGTGGGTTCGATTCCCACCCAGGACAAATCTTTGTGTGATGAGCATGATCATTTGTTCTGTGTCTGGGTGTAATTTGTCTATAATATGTATGTATTTAGAAATATATAAGTATGTTTATCAGTTGTCTGGTTGCCATAGTACAGGCTCTGCCTAGTTTGGGATCGGATGACCGTGTGTGAGTTGTCCCAGGATATATCTCCAGGATCTCATCTTTCTCGACCTGAATTTATCAAAATCGGTTCGACGATTTAGGCGTAAATGCGTTACAAACAAACTCACTTTCACACTATGTTATTTATTTTTTAAATATCGTAGCATATGCTCAAATAGGGACCTCTTTGGCCTCGCACAGATAAAACACATGTTGTTAGCGTTTATTAATTTAATCTATTTTACTGCTAGTTTTTCATTTATTTTACTTTACTTATATTATTTGTAAGTCTTGTGCGTGTCCCAAATCAATATTTTTCTTTATTTTCTTTCTTTCTTTCGCATATACACTGGTGTTGAAAGAAACTGCATCAAAGCTAGCAAATTTAGCTAACATTAAAAATTAAATATTTCTTAAAGTAAAGAACGCTTCCTTGATTTAAAAAAAAATATATATAAATGGATTTATCACTGCATAGGTACGTGATTTATAGCTTAAAAGAAAGGTACTTATACCTACGCATAATCTTATACTAACTTGTTGTTGGGGTAACGTTTTAATAAATAAAAAGATAAGGGATTAAGCCCAAAAACGGAGGCTTTTTTTGATGGTACACTAACGCTGCTTTGTTAGATGTGTGGAGTACAGCCGGTCGATTCTGTAAACATGTCGAAGTGAACGCTTGGGTGAAGTGATCACGAGGTGAGCTGTCAATCCATATAATCAAGATGGAATGACAGCTCACTTCGTGATCACGTGACATCTTGATTATATGGATTGGCAGCTCACCTCGTGATCACTTCACCCAAGCTTTCACTTCGAGATGTTTACAGAATCGACCGGCAGTACACAGCTAACGATGCGGCGTGTTCCATACAAAAAATAGTGACACTGGCAGCTCAGCTCTAAAGTAGGTACATCCGTCTTGTGTTATGTAAAATACTATGAAAACTTGTAAATTTCCAAAAATTACTTAACTTCGCATGGTATTTTGACGCAGTTTTTAGGGTTCCGTACCCAAAGGGTAAATCGTGACCCTATTACTAAGACTTTGCTGTCCGTCTGTCACCAGGCTATATCTAATGAATCGTGATAGTTGGACAGGTGAAATTTTCACAGATGATGTATTTCTGCTGCCGCTATAACAACAACTACTAAAAAACAGAATAAAATAAATATTTAGGGGGGCTACCATATAATAAACGTGATTTTTTGCCGTTTTTATAGATAATGGTACGGAACCCCTCGTGCACGAGTCCGACCCGCACTTGGCTGGGTTTTTATTTTTAAAACGAGTGTATATTAATAAGGATTTCTAGGTAACTAGTAAGTTAGTAATACTAGCTTTTAAAACAACAACTTCGTCCGCAATGATTGCGGTTATAATTGTTTTCATAAGATTCTATTTTAAACATTCTTGACTACCTTTTCAACGTCAATCATATCTGGTAATGTGTGATGTCTAAAGAACCCTAGACTCAATTGAGTATTTATACAAATCCTTGATGAGTGCGTGTTCACGCATCAAACTCGTGAGCATATATGGACTGACGTCACCGGCACCTGAGGCGGCATACGACCAGCGTGCGGCAGACGACGAGCGGCGCCGGCATTTCTCGATCCGACTTCTTCAGAGGCACTTGCATCCCTCTATCGACACCTCGCTGTAGTACTGTTTATTTCTCGCCGTTATTTATTATAATCTTCAAATAGTATACAGTACACTTATTTATTAATCTCCCTGAGATCCTGAACAGTGCGACTTGTTAGAAATACCTGCTGATGTCTGAAATATTTGCTCAGTTCTTGCAACGTGACGTTAATGGTCAAGTATCAATTCTTGATACTTAAGTACCAAAATATTGTTGCCAGGGTCAATCAGTTGACAATTTAATATTTTAAGCACTTTTCACAATCGATTAAACTTAAAAGATAAATCGCTCTGAAGATACCTACTGACTGAATATTATGTTCTATTTATTTTGAATCGAACTATTGACATATTTTTTAATTGAATATTATTAATGTTAATTGTTGATTTATTTATAGTGTCATTCTTTGTATTTTTGTTTTGTCATTTTATTATCTTTGACCTAATTTGTGCACCAGCCATGATCAAACATGTTGAGCCAATAAATTACCTACCTTAAAACACCAATAATGATACCATGTACATATATATTATGTACCTACACATGTTTTTGCAAATAAATGAATCTGTATCTGAAGTCAGTAAACTTGAACGTTCCTAATTTATTACAATAAACAAATTTATTATTTTGAAATGTCACCAATCGTCGATTAAGTATCCCTGTATACACTATGCAAGTGCATCCAATAAATAAAAAAGGATGATGGGCCATGTCCAATTAAATGATCCATTTGTGTCCATTCTCCTTTTCAACGTCTTACGGCCGGTTTCAATAACGTCTAGCCGAAACGTCATGTTTGCCTTTGTAACATGACGTTTCAGGTACTGTTGATAACTAATTTGACAGTTGGTTAAAAATGTCTAACCATTCATTGTCATTTTGTCGGGGCGCTAGGGTCTTTGGAATGCGTAGGAGGAACCAACCGGCGAATATCCCTGTTTGCACTGCAAGTCAACACAAGAATACACTTAATGACAATGCCCGGCAGGTGAAATATGTACACCAGAAATACAATATGCTAATGTTTTTATACATGTAATCATAAATTAATAATAACAATATTTATGTAGGTTTATTTGATACTTTAGTCAAAGGCTTCACATACCCCTTTTCTTGTTCTTTCTTACACAAATCTTTTTTATTGTCTTGTTTCTTTCTTATTGTCTACATTTCTTTTTCATTTCTCCTATCGCAGGTCTGCTGGCCGCTACAGGAGAAGACGCCCCGGGCATCGGGAGTCGCAGGGCGATCCCCGGCCACCGTAGGCGCGGGCCTGCGGACGGCGAGCGTTGGGTGGCTCGCTGTCCGATCACCACCAGGCCCGGGTCGATTGCGCGTTGTGTTTCACGAACGCCTTAAAGAGATGTCAGCATAGCAGATGAGGCCCACTAGGGCCAGAGCCTGCCACGGTTGCGGAATTGTTCGAAAGAGTCACCGCGGCCCTGGAACGCAAAGGGCTTTAGAAGAAACACGGATGGGTTTTAGTCAGTAAGAGTCTGACACGCCCTTCCGCTCCACTCAGAGCGGAAGAAGTCATTTGATGATTTCCCATCCTTAAAAAAAGGTCTGCTGGAAGAAATTTCTTTGAAATAAGCAGTACCTTTGTACTAATAATTATACTGTTATATCTGATACTTTCTCTGTGTGTACATAAATTGTAAAATAAAAAATAATTCATTGCCAAACATAAAATAAGACCTTTAATTATGGGCCTATTTCAAAAATACACATGAAAGTATCTATATTCTAGTAATAATCATATTCCATGCAAACATTACGTACGAGTATCTACTTCAAAGTCATGGCAGCCAAATTTTTATTTGTCAAGCAAATAGGTTTAAGCTACGTTTGTGGACGTAAGTACTTACCATAGAGCACAATTACATGTCGGCGACAGCTGCTAGAGGCACTGCCGACATTTTTCAAAAAAACCAAGCGTATCACCGTTTACTCGCAAAAAAAGGTTTAATCGACCCACAAAGCGATTCTGCTAACATCTCACCATAAAAACTTAGGTGAAGTGAACAGAAAGTGAGCTGTCCATAAAAACAAGATGGAATGATATTTTACTATACGCTCACTTCACCAAACACGGTGAGACGTTGACAGAATAGACTTACTGTAGCCCGTACCTTATTCTGTCTCTAACTCGACGACGGGTGTAGCTATTCCACATTCTATGATCAGTATACAACACACCATAAATATAATAAGTTTTTTTTTATAATTCTATGCAACACACACACACAGCAGACACATATTTAATTTTGGTAAACATAAAACTTTATAAAAAATGCATAGTTACAATTTCAAATTCGAATTTTTTGAGATCAAGATTAAGATAATGTGATACCGATAAGGTTCCAAACGCCATTAATACCCCCGACCAAATTTCGATCACGGTGGCCAATCTTAACAGAGATTAGTCATGTATTTTCTGTACCATAGCATAGTAGAATAGCACCATCCCATCACTTCCCGTGGGTGTCGTAAGAGGCGACTAAGGCACTCACCAGAGAATGGGCAGCAGCATTTTTTTTTTTTTGTGCAAAGAGAAGCCAGCATAGGTGACGGGGTCCGCTAGGGCCAGAGCCTGCCAGGGTTGCGAAATTTGTTCGAAAGAACGCGGCCCTGGAACGCAAAGGGATTTAGAAGGAACACGGATGGGTTTTATTCAGTAAGAGTCTAACCTTTCCGCTTCACCTAGAGTGGAAGAAGTCATTTTATGATTTCCCATCCTTAAAAAAAAAATCTGCATATTTGTATATTTTACACAGCTATACTGCGAATGACAACCCGTCGTCGTTGTCATCGTCAACCCAACTCCAAATGTTATCATTTGGAGTTGGGTTGACGATGACATTTCGACGCCCCTAGTGTCTGACAATCACAAATGACTTCCCATCAAAGCATACTATCATCGATAACTGTGAATGAATATGATCCAAATGCCATTATTACTGTATTTGTAGGGAATAGTACAAAAAGATGATATCACTGATAATATCACTAATAATTCTGCGTGCTTTTCCATATTTTGAGCACTTATCTTATAGGCAAAATAAGTAAATACACATGCTTAATAAGCATATGCATTTTTTAGCTAGTCACTATGGTGACAATCTTTTATATTTTGATATTAGCTTTTAATATTCACTCAGATATATTTAGTATATCGAAGTACTCTGGTATTAGCACCACAATTAGTAATAGTACTAATGTCTTGGTTGCTGGCTCTGATTTAAACTAGGTAATAAGACAACAGATGGTACCATAGGCAATTTAGCTCAACTTATCGACAACAAGGTATCTTCTTGCATTCAAAATAATGGAGCTAAGCAGAAATCCTTTACTTTATACCTTCAAAATATGCAAGGCTTTTCTTTAAAGTTGAATTGCTACTGGTATCAAACTTTTGATTTTCTGTAGTGATTTTAATATCAGATTGAATCTCTTTAAATCGTTTAATTTATCAAATGTGTTCATAGAACCAACTACAACAACTGCTACGTATATTGATAATGTTTTTTGTTGCTGCAACTACTTAGAAAAAGCCATTGTAAATTGTCTCCCTTCCGATCACAGCGGGCTAACGGTAACTTCTGAGTCAAACATACCAATACCGCAAGTGCAGAGACAGTTCAACCAATAACAGCAGGTAAATTAAATAAATTTAATAGCACTCTAAGCAGCAAGTTAAGTAATCGGAATCTTACGATGGACAATGGTATTATTTTATATAAAGATTTTTTTTCTGTAGTCGATACTGAGTTCAACAATACGTTTAAAAAGAAAACTAAAACTACCTGCGCTTTAGTGACTGGGCGACTAAAGGACTCAGAAAAAGTAGGGAAAGACATTACGAGCTGTATGGCCTGATATTAACACTGATTTTTATAATAAGTATGTAGCTTCCTACTCAAACATTTATAAAAATACTTGTAAGGTAGCTAAGGCGTTATATATAAGCAATAAGGTTAAATCAGCAGATAATAAAATAAAGACGGTTTGGAAAATTATAAATAATGAAACAACAAGGACCAAAAACAGTGGACACTTCTTATGGTCTCATTAGCGAAAACCGAAAAGTTGCTCAAGAATTTGTAAATTTCTTAACCAGTATCCTAATCAAAACTACTGAAGCCTTAAATTCCTCGCCCTCGCGGCCTCGCTTCGATTTATTAGAGGCGAACGTTTCAGCTTGCCCGGCTTATTTAAAGCATATAAACCCCACAGTAATAATAATATCTTTCAAACTAATTAAAATTAAATTGACAGAAGATTTGTGGGGGTTGTCTATCAAAGTTTGTACCTCATATTGAGACTATAGCGCCGAACTAATGAAATTAAGTAAGGTGATACCACTTTTCAAATCCGGGGACAGTAAAGAGACAAACAATTATAGACCAGTATTATGACACTGACGAATACTGCAGCAAGATATTTGTAAAGGTGTTGCTTAATCAGATGCTTCATCATTTTAACACGAATAACATCTTGCACGATAAACAATATGGTTTCACCAAAGGACGCTGTAGAACTCACGCTGGAGTAACTTTAAAAAACAAGCTAACCATGGTCTGGTTTGCCGATGACACTTCTTTGATTTTTAAAATAAATAGACGTAGTAAATAATGCCCTTCTGCAGGTCCAAAATTGGTTCACTGCTAATAAATTGGTATTTAATGGGAAAAAACGAAGTGTATAAGGTTTGTCTTACCCAATGTCAAAAACCACCCAGAAATAGGAGCCCCGCAATGCGGGGCTCCGTCGAACTATCTTAGCGCAGGTGGTAATCAGTTACTAGTTATGTTTTTATATCTTTTGAGTGGTTTGTCAAACGATTTTATATTTAATGTAATGTTATTTCAAACGATTTTATATTTAATGTATGTTATGCTTATAAAAATTTGTTATTTTAAAATTATATCAATCGTTTATTACATTAACTAATCGTTATATTAAATAAAATTATAGCTTCCGTTGTTATATGTCGTAAATATTAGAGATTTTGTTGTTATATCATCTATTACTTACCCGGGTTGCGGAATTTGGAATGGGCTTTAGAAGGAATACGGACGGGTTTTAGTCAGTAAGAGTCTGACACGCCCTTCTGCTCCACCCAGAGCGAAAGAAGACATTTGATGATTTCCCATCCTTAAAAAAAAAAAACCATGGTTATGTATCATCCGTACTTAGATACGGCATTGTAATATGGGGTCATCATCATCAACATATCAGCCGAAAGACGTTCACTACAACCGGTCCTTTGCGTCTCGCATCCATCGGCTACCCTTGACCCTCACCAGGTCATCGGTCCACCTTGTGGGAGACGTTGTGTCTTCCGGTAAGCGTCGTCACACCATAAATTTTCGGCCCCATCGACCATCGATGTGCCCTGCCCACTGCCACTTCAATTTGGCGTTCCTTCGGGCTATGTCGGTAACCTTGGTTCTCTTGCGGATATCGTCATTCCTGATTCGATCACGCAAGGAAACTCCGAGCATTACCCTCTCCATTGCTCTTTGGGTCACTTTAAGCCTTCTGATAAGGCCCATTGTGAGCAACCACGTTTCACTTCCATAAGTCATCACTGGCAACACGCGCTGGTCTTAGACTTTCGTCTTGAGACGCTGTGGTTTGTGAGACGAGAAGATACCACGCAGCTTCCCGGACGCTGCCCAGCCATTCAGATAATTTATTATACCTACTCCTTGATGGAATTCTTATAGTTTTTATGAAAATTTGAAAAGACCGTAAAGGATACGCACGGCGCTATGCAACGAGGAGTGCGGTAAAATAGGTACTTACGATGAGAGTATCTATTTTACCGCACGTTCCGTTGTATGGTGCGTAATTTTGAACTTTCGAACAATGTACGAGTATATAGGCTTCGTAAATGCATTTTTTGAGCAAATGTGTTGAGAAGTATTTTTTTGGCTAAAATTATAATTTTATAAAGCTGTGTTCACAATGCTGCAGTAGGTAGCTGCAGTAGTTAGGTAATAATAAAACTTCGCCATGTTTTTATTTATTTGTAATGAGTATGACGTCTCTATTGGTAAAATCTCATTGGATACATGGAGGTCAAAGGTAAAGGTGAACGTCAACTTGGAAATCTTGCTTTAATATTAGAATAGAGAATAGAATATAGCTGGATGTGGATAAATACAGTGTTCAGTGGGTAATATTATTGATAAATACCCTGAACTCTCAATAAGGTTTTGTAAAAAGGTTGTTTCGCGTAAGTTTCCGAAAATTGTTGAGGTTAGTACTACTTTATTACTTTGATTTTTATGACCAGATAATTAATTAACTGATAACGTTGTTTCGACTAAGCAGAATATAGGTGCATTATTTATAAAGTGATTATATCAATATATAATTAAGCATTATTGCAGTTTTATAGTTTTAGCTAAGTTGTTATTAATGAACGGTGGTATCAAAAAATATTTTAGGTTGATAACTATTATAATAATTTATTGTACTTTAACTTGTATTTTAGCTGCAAGTCATACTGTTATTGTTGTGTGCATTTGTACGTTATTTAATTGTAACTTTTGTATATTTTAGTGTAATACCGGTGTCTCGAAATGACTGACAAGGAGTTCATTAAAAGAAGGGCAAGTTATTTTTAATACATATTTTATTTAATAAACATTTAGTGAAATTCTAACAGCAATAGTATGACAAATATAAATTTACAGTTGCTAAAAATAGAATTCTATCCGATCTAGGTTTATTTAAACCTGTGTTTCAGGCCATCTCTTCACCACGGTACTTTTCAAATAGGACATTCAATTAATCAAATTTACATATATTTTCAATATCTAAGTAGGAACAATTTTTTGTGTTACCTTATTATAAACTAGGCTTATGGGATATAATCATATTTAAATACTCAAATAACTTATTATAGTATTAGGTTAGGTAAATACATTTAAGTCAGCTACTTTATTTCAGGACCTCTAAGTAATTTAGTTTCGATAAATAATCGGATAACATTTTATTTATTTATTATAAACACACTATCTTTACAGGCAGGTAATACTACACCTAATATAACTTAATTATATGTATATCTTTAGCAATTTATGAAAGTTATTATATAAGTGAAGTCCTAGAAATAAGTAATATCTTTTTGTGAAAACATGTTTAGTCTGAGGGTTAGTGCAAACCAGGTCCACCACACAGGCCTCGCACAGATAATTATTTTATAATACTGTTTAGTTATTAATTTTATTTTACTGGTTTGGTTGTCTTGTGCGATAATAAACATATTTCTATTTCCTCTTTCTTTCTTCTCTTGTCTGATGGTACTGGTTTAAAATCTAGTTCAGTGTGTTGCAGTAAAACTATACTTAGAGCAAATAGTTATAGAACTGCAATATACAGCTGATTTGCGGGAAATCTGAATAAGCGAAAGGTGACTGTTGAAATTGCTCTTTGAGCACGTTCTAGTAGTAAACTTGATTTTGCGACACCACTCCAGGAAGCTATGCAGTAGGTAAGATATTTTTTCAATTTGAGTACTGCTTGGCTCGTTGATCTTTTAGGCCTTAAACCACATTGTTGATCTGGAAGGAGTTTGTTATTTTCAAGATATTTTACTAGCCTGTTATTAATGATTATTTCCAAAACTTTTAAAGTCCCGTTGGTACTGAAGTAGGTCTATAGTTAGTCACACAAGTTTTGTCTCTAGGTTTGAAAACTGAAACACATAAATAATCAAAATTATATAATTAACAAATAAAAAACTGAATAGAACGCAATTTAAGCAATGTTAATGTTAATATCACCCAATGTTAATGTTAATATCACCCAATGTTAATGTTAATATCACCCAATGTTAATGTTAATATCACCTAAAAATAGAATGTTTTTAAATGATGATATTTTTCTTAGGTTTATATTTAGCGAGTCTAAGAATCTGTCAATATTCTTGTGGTCTATAAAAAGCCATAATTACCTTATCGGAGGAAATTTTAATTATCAAGCAATTACAGTCTTGAAATAAGGGTTCATCTACCCTTACTTCTAAATTATTTTAAATATACACAAGTAAGCCACTATTTTGGTTTATGTGGATATTGGTTTTGTGTAAATTGTACCCGTCTAGAAATGATATATTCGTTGTTTTTTCAGAGAGCCAAAAACCTACCTATGGTGTTTACTCACTAACCTCACCATGTATTAAGCAGCACCCTAAAATTGCGTAACACATTATCAATCAAGATCTGAATGATTTTGAAACATATTACTAATCCATTGCTTCATTTGTTCGAAAAATTGGTCTGCTCAACAAAGTAAATAACGCAATGAATGTTGTTGCACTGTCATGATGAAAGCGATACCTATACATATAAGTATATTACGGAATAACCCCGCAGGTAATAGGTTTTTGTTCTAAAAAAACCCTAGTTGGTAAAGAAAAAAGTTAGAAAAATTTGGTGCCACTGCTTAGAATGCATAATTTATTCTTTTGTTTACTCTTTGCAATGATATCTACCAGCTCTTTTTTACTATGTTGAGGTTTGTTACTACTGACAGATAAAGATGAGAGTACTTCTTTTAAATTGTTTGCCGTCTGCGTATGGGCATGGCAAGAGATCTCTTTGTCAAGCATGATCATCAAGCTTTGAGGGCAGTCACCAGATGGTTTAACTGGATCATTGTTTGAATTATCGCTTGTCTCAGTTTTGTTATGAATCAGTATTTCTGTTTAACGGACTGATTACGGTGTCCTGCTTCTTTTCTCAGGTGATAAGCACATTTGTTTATATATATTGATAGTTTTTAACGAATTGTGAAAATCAGATTTAAGCCGTAAGTTTTCGCTACTTAGGTTCTTTATTTCTAGATGAGCGCTCTGTAATTGTGACGTGAGTAAATTTACTTGTTCACTCAAATCATTTATTTTCGCACTATTGTCATGCAAGCTATCCGGTACACTCATAATTGTAGCATCGAATATGTTTTTGTTACTGCTACTTGTCATGTTGTTAAGATCATTTAACGAACTTGTTCTACAGATTTTCCGAAAGGTAATGTTGTCTCTTCCTTGATCCATTTTTTTGAATTTTTTATTTATGCACCGTCATCGTATCGCCTTGTTGAGTTCTGGTAATAACTCTGCACGGATATTTTCTTACTGCGGGTGCTTTTTTCTCTGTTATTTTTTTGGATTCAGTAATCATACAAAACGACAACCATAAGGTGAAGATCGAACTTGCGGCACCTCGTTCCGAACTCTTGTATAACGGCTCTTGTGGACACTCGAACACGACATAATTTATGTCGACGTAGTTTATATTAATTCCAGAAATAATTAGGGGTCCCTACTAAAACATGAATTATGTAACCCAAGATGTAAAAAAACTGCCATAAAATATCTTTCATCGCATGCGCTGCAAAAATTATTGATGATACATAAAAATAATGTAGTACATAGTTAAAGTACTCATTATTACCTAGAAAAAAGTACGCGAGGCTATATGTCTAACTATTATGGTTAAGTCACAATGACCGCTTTTTGTTAAAATTATTCAATCAAACCCAGTTGGAAAGAAAAAGTGATGATTTTGAAATCAAGATTTTAATCGTCATCCATTTAAATGGTTTGATAATTAAGGTTGATTATGTGTATGTAAATTACACTTTAAATTATTCAAATCAAATTTATAGGCATACTTGAAGAGATTTGGGTAAAACTACCCAAATCTCTTCAAGAAACTACCACTCTGAGAAAGTACTCTTCTAAAAACTAGGAAGAGTACTTTCTCGGAGTGGTCCCATTTCAATTTGGTGAAGATCTGATGAAGAACTTCGGAGATAGGCAAGGGAACTCCTCAATAAATGATAGCAAAAGGACTGGGATTGCTGAAATCTCATGCTTGTCTATTGTTTACACCAGTTCATAACATAACATTACACTATGAAGGGGTAAGCACATGTGAACCACTAAAAAGTGAAAAAAAAAACTTTTTTGGATCGTTACTGATTACTTTCAGTGAATTTCACAATTTGAATTAAGAATTTTCTTTAAATTTTGATTAAAAATAGAAAATCAACTGTCAATCAGGTTTACTATAAAATTGTGTAATGGCGTGTTTACAAAACCATTACAATTTCTGCATCAGAACTGAAAAAAATTGCATCGATATGGAGCAACTACAACATTTGACACGAGAAGACATGATGAGAGCCGTCGGAATGGTGCATGCTGGTTCCAGGCAACGTCCTGTGGCTGTCGCTCTTGGCACTACACAGAGCGTCATACGGGCTGCGTGGCCGAGTGACATGGAGGAGGATCTCGCATCACCAGCAGACAGGACCGGTACATCCAAAATACTGCTCGACGGAATCGTACCATGATCGCCATGATGCTGGCTACGAGGCTCCACAGCTCTTCAAGCTTGCTAATAAGCGACCAAACCATTCAAAATCGTTTACTTGAAGTGGGTCTGCGTTCCCGAAGGTTGCTGAGAGTTCCACCAATAGCACCCTTGTGCTTGCGAACACAGAAATTGGGAGGAAGAAGACTGGCGTTGTATTTGCTTTTCCGATGAATCTCGTTTCGGTATGAGGCCGGTTACAAGACGTACTCGAGTTTGGTGGACCTCTAAACGTCAAGAACGTTTATTCATATGGAGCAACAATAATGGTTTGGGCCGGTATTTGGATCGGTAAAAGAACGGATCTCATTTGGATCAGGGGCAACCTCAATGCTCAGATTTATGCGAAGAGAGTTGTTTCAGACGTGATCATCCATTTGCAAAGCCGGTTGGGTGAATCGTTTCGACTAATGCACGACAATGCACGCCCACACACGGCAAGAGTCGTAACAGGCACTATTGCCGATGCTCGCATCAACGTTCTGCCGTGGCCTGCTCAATCGTCAGACATCAACTCAATTGAGCACGCATAGGATATGCTTCAAAGAAGACTCTGTCGAGTATGGATGCCGTGGATACCCCACAACAACTTTTTGACTTGTTAAAAAGAACGTGGGCGGCCATTCCTCAAAGTGATTGTGTGATTTTTGTCAATGGTAGAATCACAGATTATTATTTTTTTATCTTTACTTACATAAAATAATTTAAAAATCCTCAGTTGCCTTTTTTGACATTTAATTATTTTAATCGACGATATTATCTTAGTTTAATTTCCCACAGTTTGTAAATAATACAATGTTTCTTAATTTTTACAATATATAAGGATACCTAACTGAAACACACTTATTAACTTTGTGTAAGTTTCAAAAGTGTCTAGATTCTTTGTGTGTCTTTGTGAAGTTTCTTTGTGTAGGAATTAAAGTAAGAAGCCAGTCTGAAAGACTGGATTTGGTAAATATTAATTGGATTTTCAAAAGTGTCTAGATACTTTTGACGTGTTTATTTACTAGTATTGTGACTCGGCCCTGACCTTGCAATAACTACTTACGACCGCGCGGTACGTAAACACGTGATAGAGCTGCCCGTCCAGAATTTTCCGTTTAAAGACATTTATTTCTCAAAGAACAAAACAACAATTCACTTAAAAAAAACTTAACTAAATTAACAAAAGGTTGTAATTTACATTACGTCGTTCAAGCCATCCAAGAAACTGAGCACTATGGTTATATTATATATTTATAAAATAAAGCAATTAACTTAAGTCTATTAATTAAATACAAAACAGTTCAAGCTAAACGGTATGTGTCTTATATAGATAGCTAAACTTTTATGTCTATAGTAGGCGCCAGATAAATGTGGAATAAAGTATATTGACCTTTCCCTAATAACTGTTCATAGGTACCTGAACAATTAAAATATATGAATCGTTTTTCATTATTAGACAATGTTAAGGATCACGAGAGATGATGATTCGGGACAGCTTTGTGTCATTAATTCCGTTTTTCAAATTAAAAATGTCAATAATTGTAGGTGGGTCAATGACCGTTATTCCACGATTATCTGGCGCCTACTATAATATATAATTCCTTAGGCCTGTTATAAATGTTGGTATGTTTGTACCACTCTCTGACTTTTTTAGGCAATTTATTGTATAGCCGAATCCCCTCATACTGTATACCTACGTTTCCCACCGTTCAGGGTTCTCACTCTTGGTACTTCTAGGTCTAGGTCTTGAATACGGATATTATAATTCTATGAGTCCTTTTTTAAAATGAAATATTTGTGTGGCGGACATAGTGGGGGGCTCCCGTGATCTTACGGAAGAAATGGTTTTCGAGCGTCTGCATCCTATGGAGGTGACGAGGCTTTGCGTGTTCAAATACAGTGCAAGCGTATGTCATGATGGGACGGAGCAATTTGCAACTGAGTGACAATTTGCTACGGGCGATCGTGATAAAGTGGAGCCTTCCCTGAGCGAAGGCAGCGCGAAAACGGGCCTGCCTTATGTGCTCAGCAAAGGTGAGGTGGCTGTCCAGGATGACCCCCAGGTATTTGGCTCGCTTCTCACAAGGGATCGGCTTGCTATATATGGTGATCGGACGAGGCAGAGTGGGTTTATACCGCGGTTTCGAAAAGAGAACCGCCTGCCTCTTGTCGTGGTTTACCTCGATTCTCCATTTCCTGAACCTTCTGCCGAAGTTTGGACAGTGCAAGCGATAGAGTCAGGGTCGCGACCGGTATAGTAAATGGCCGCGTCGTCGGTGAATAGTGCCAACTAATAGGATAACATTGAGCCCTGGGAGACTCCTGCTCGGATGGGGTGAGGGGACGAGAGTGCACCCCCGATGCGATAGTGAAAGGTGCGGTTCGACAAAAGTCTCGCAAGATGAGCACGAGACGGTTTGGCACGCCGAGTTGGTATAGCGCGGTGCCCCCAAACTCGGTTCCACGTCGCCACTGCCCGCGAAGCTGTTGCCCGTGGTGTCCGCTTGGTGGCAGCAGGTACTCGTAAACAAGCACAAATGCAGACTACTTACTCAAAAAGTCAAATTGAAAAAAAAAATTCAAAGTTTTCTTCCGCAATGTTTTTCTGTTGTTTTTAACAAGATATATTTGTTGGTTTACAGGAAAACCCAGTAGTGACTGTCAAACAAGGCAAATTGAAGGGAGCGGTCCAGAAATGTTTAGATGGAAGCCCTTACTATAGCTTCAAGGGGATTCGCTATGGACAGCCGCCCGTCGGAGAGTTGAGGTTTAAGGTGAGGTTCATTCTATTAATTCTTCAATATTCGATGAAGTTTCAGACAATTTACAGAATAACGCTTAATAATAATTGACATCGATAATTGTGAATACATTTGCGCGCCATGTTATGGCAGGGTATGCTGAAACAAATTTACTGTAACACCATATTGTACCATATTCTAGCATTGATTGATTGATTGAACGCACTATGACTTAACTCAAGCTCAGTGCAGTCAGAGTACCTACACTTATTGTTCATACTCATATGAAATCAAATGCTTATTAAAAGTCGCTTATACATGCACAGTAATTGCAAAAAAAAATACAGGGTAAATTTTTAAAGTGCGACCAAATCTGAAACTATAGAATTTCTGAGTTAACCCACGTTTAGCCGGAATTTTTTAAAGTAATTTTAAAAATGAGCGCTTTCCTAACGTTTGCCTTGTATTATTACTTCCCAGAATTTAATCCTTACTATAGTAGGCGCCAGATAATCGTGGAATATTGGTCATTGACCCACCTACATTTATTGACATTGTTAATTTGAAAAACGGAATTAATGACGCAAAACTGTCCCGAATCATCATCTGTCGTGATCCTTAACATTGTCTAATAATGAAAAACGATTCATATTTAATTGTTCAGGTACCTATGAGCAGTTATTAGGGAAAGGTCAATATACTTTATTCCACATTTATCTGGCGCCAACTATAGCAATACTTTCGGATGGTGTAATTTGGCTAATCAAGCTGTTTTTTTTTTCAAAATCAACTGGTTCGATTCCGGGCTAGACAACCACTTAAAAAAAAACAATGATGCAGTTTTAGTTTTCATCAAAATCGGGTTCGAGACTCCTTTCAATGCTTTTCGATATTCCTCATAGTTTCAGATTTGACCATCCACGCACACTTTAAATATCACTCTGTATTCGAGTGAGGTTATTTTCGTTAAATGTGTAAAGGGCAAAGGCCCAAAGATTATGCACTAAGTGAAAACTTCTTTAGGCGCGTTGAGCACTTTTTGGGTGAACAAAAATCATGGAACTCGCGTCATCGTCACCGAACGCTTTCCATGAGCTATATGTAATAAGCTAAATGTAAATAATCAATTAAGTCTTTTTTTTTGGATGGGTGGATTGGTAACAACTGATTGTAACATAGTTTTAAGAGTATTTCAGTAGATCTATCAGCCATTTGTCTTCTAGTTCTAACAGAAAGATCAGAAATGTTAATGTGGTTTTCGAAAGCATCTTCAGATAGATCCAATTTGTAATACAGAATGTATAGTTAATTTTTACTGACACGAACTTGTTTGATTTTAGACCAAGGCACTTTTTGTCCTTCTGAATTTTTAGTCCAGTTAAAACAAGCACTCGCTTGCATATTTTTGAAGTCGAAAACCATGTTTTGAGATACATCGATAACATTATAAGGAGCTCCTTTTACTTTAGCCCATCTAATTAATGAACTCCACTCAGAAGGTGTATAAATATTCATATGCCTTGAAGCTTTCTCAATTGTGGCATGTATGGAATCGCCCTCATTTTGAGTATGTCCTTTTTCTAGGAAAGTATGTTTAATATTAACACTAAGCTGTTTAGCTGCATAAAGGTACATAAAAAACATTATCCTATTTCTATTTTGGCCAGTACAATTATCTGACCAAAGTCTAAAGTCATCACAGCCGTCTTTAGTCTTAACTTTGATAATATCATATACACAGCTAGCTATTTCGTTTGAGCCCTTCATAGCTATTTGTTCATTCCACAAGTAACAGGTACCCACTAGATTTCCAACGTCAAACACGGATAAATTGTGAACTTTCAATCGCTTACAATAATAAAATAAACTAATTTCACCACTAGGAGCCAGCAACACCTTTTGTAAATCAAATGTAGCACAAAATATTTTAGGATTATTTTGTGACTCATGTTTATCGTTCTGTTTTAAAGATCTGGACAATTTTTTATTGTTTATGTGATTTTCAAAGTTTTCTCTTATTTCCGGCGTAATGGGACTGTGTTAATAGGAATGACAGATATGACATTGATCCTTTTTGGGTTGGTGAAATGACAGATTTATATTTTTATTCACTACATCTCTATACTGCCTTAATGACTCGCACTTGGTACCATACTTAGTTGGATCAAACCACTGTTTATATAAAATAAACATTCGAGTAAAACTTAACGATCCGTCTAAATAAAGCTTATTACTGTCTTTACGACAATAATGTGAGTCAACCGGTTCGAATGAATTCACGTGATCACAAATACTTTTGATCATTTCTGGATCGATTGATGTTTTATGGTGATTATGGCGACCTCTATTATCTACTAAAGCAAAGCTACCGGTCTCACTTGATTTAGATATTGCGGTTCTTATCATCTTTGGTCCACAGCTAAGAGTATTCAAAAACATCTGTTTGCAAACAATTAACTTAGAATTTTGATTGTTTTGAATACAAGGCAAATGATAAATGTATGTAAATGACCTCCGAGATTCACCTTCTGTAACTGTTCTTTTTTTATTTATTTTAACAACATGGTTAGTAATAAAATCATACTGTTTAGAATGGTCGCCAATATCCCAGAACTTATTAAATATTTCACTTCTTGTGTCTTCATCAAGTTTTTGAAAACATTTCAGTTTACATGTGTTTTGACATGGATCACCCATTTTTTTTCCAGATCTTATCTTACCACTTCGACTATAATATGATTTTCCAGCATTTTTCAGTCTTTTTCTCTTTAAATCTATCCATTCATGACAAAATTTTTCTCGCAATCTTCCACTATCTCTTTTTTTAGTAAATTTTCTTTTCCTGGAACTTAATGGAACGGAAATCTCTCCTGATGAGTATTGTGACATCGGAGAGGACACATTGTCATCCGTCAGTAAAGATGCAACTGATGGGATTGGTTCTTCTTCACCAAAAAGGTTAATACTGCCAGCAGGTGATGGCATAGGGGTTGGATGTTCGTTACTTATATCTTGAAAATCAGGCTCATCAGTGTCGCTAACTTCTTGCAACAGGTTACTAGTTGTTATAGGACTATTCAAGGACACATTTCCTATAGTGGGTTCATTTGGCTCATGGTTATTTAGGTGTGAATCATTATAATGTTCTTTACCCAGGGGTTGAGTCAGTTGAACAGATGCTATGGAAACATTATGTTGCAATTTGTTGATTTGATTGCTTTGATTTAACTCTTCATCGTCATCAAAGATGTCTTGCAAAAGATTCAGATTGCTATAATTGTTTAATATATCATCAGCTTCAAATGGCAACGGAGAAGCTGAAAGCAATATATATATATATATAAATATATATAAATTTATATATTTATGTATATATATGTAGTATGCGGTAATGTGGGTAGAAATGAATTAACATTTAAGCTACTTAAATCCATTCCGGTGTGCAAGAATGGCAAATAAATCAATTAACAATTTGTCATTCTACACGAATAATGTTACACCAATCATGTAATTTGTACAACTAACATTTAATACTTACAAAGTTCGGTTTGTGTATTTTCGTCGTTTTTATAACCTAGTCCATCACTCGTGTCACTAATATTCACATTACCAATTGCTAAATTGACTAAATTCCGACTTCTACTAAACTTAGAACGATATTCGGACGTCATGTTTCACTAATTTACATCTAATATCATACAATAATAAATATTATTCACTAAAAAAATGGTTTCACAGCGCGACATACGTTCCGTGTGACGTAGAAGTGCTTAACTGGCTGATTGACCGTTGAAGTAAACAAAGACGCGGGATCTCCCCGCGTACAAGTCTCGAACAACCGATTGGCCTTTATACGTTTAAAATTGTGTTACATAAGCCCTTTTACTGCAGCAAAAAATGGTATTTTCACCTATAAATGTGTACTTTTTTTTAGTGCACATTGTTAAATAGAGTAAAAGGAAGCGTTTAACACAAAAAAGTGAAAATGCTCAAATTTTTACATTGGCCCTTATACGTAGGACCCATCGACATCTAACAAGGCCGCGTCAGTGCGCTCTAAAAAATAAATTCACCAGTTGCCTATACAGGCAAAGCCCTTTTAAGTTTGCTCTAAAAGTAGATTCTCATATAATTTAGATTATACTATAATATTAAAAAGAGGAAAGATTTGTATGTTTATATGTAATGAATACCTAAACTGAAAAACTACTGGACCGATTTGAAAATTTCTTTTAGCAATGGATAGCTACATTATCAGCGAGTAACATAGGCTATATCTTATCCCCGTACTCCCACCGGAACGGGAACTACGCGGGTGAAACCGCGTACGCTAGTAGACTATTATAGAGTCTGAATAAGTCCAGAGCAGCTTCAGATACTAACAATAAGGTTGCCTAAATTATCCTTATGATAAAAAAAAATGATCAAACTTATAAAAAAACTTTAAAAAGTATAAAATAATGTGTTTGTGATTCTTTTAGTTTAATGATTCTTTGGGCCAAGCGTCTCCGCCTCGGGAGACCGTATTTTTTTGGATTTAAGTGATCCCCCGACGCGATGACGCTTGGCCCAAAGAGTGGTACCTACCTATATTAAAATAAAAGGATCAATACATATTATTTTTTACTTTTAAAGTGTTTTTTATATTATTATTTAATTTGTATTTCATGCTTTTTAAACTTAATTTACCTAATAGTTGCTGCTAGAAACCCTATGATTTACACTGACCTAAACGGCACTACACCGTTTAAAAAAAATCATATCGGTAGAACGAGTGAAAGTAGTTAAGTATCTCTTTTCAACTTCACCATCAGATCACAATCTACCACCACCACCATCACCACCATCACCATTCACCATTCCACACCACCACCACACCATCCACCACCACCACCACCATTTTAGTGAATATAAATACGAAAGGTCTGCTGTAAGTAAGTGGGAAGTTGGCTATCCTGCAGATTTCAAGTCATGCTGCAGCATCAGGTCAATGTTACCATGTTCTTGCAATTTCATTAAAGTAACAGAATACCAAATTTCGAATTGATCAAACATATAAAACTTGCTCACACCCCTTCATCAAATACTTCTCCTTTCAGGCGCCGTTACCAGTAAAGCCATGGGAAGGCATCCGCGACGCCACGGAGCACGGGCCCGTGTGCCCACAGTTCGACATGAGTGTCGTCGACTTCATAGAGGGAAGCGAAGACTGCCTCAGCCTGAACGTCTACACAAAGTCACTGGCACCCAGCTCCAAAATACCCGTCATGGTCTACATACACGGCGGAGCCTTTCTATCAGGTTCAGGCAACTCGGAGACATACGGCCCGGAATACTTCTTTCAACATGACGTTATCATTGTGACCATAAACTACAGATTTGAAGTCCTAGGCTTCCTTTGTCTAGACACTCCTGAAGTCCCAGGAAATGCTGGCTTGAAAGATCAGGTCCTTGCTCTACGTTGGATCAAGGAGAATATTAGCAAGTTTGGAGGAGACCCGAATAATATCACTATTTTTGGGGAAAGTGCTGGAGGGTCCTGTGTCACGTTCCACATGCTGTCACCCATGTCGCAAGGGCTTTTCAATAAGGCAATAGTACAGAGTGGAACTTGTCTGCCATACTGGGCGATAGCCTATAAACCCGTAGAACGAGCCTTTAGAGCTGGACAGACATTAGGAAAAGACACTAAGGATGTCAATGAACTATTACAATTGCTAAGGTCAGTGCCGGTTCTGGACTTAGCAAGAATTACCATAAAATCTAGAACAAAAGATGAAAATGTCATAGGCGTACCCATCTACTTCATACCAACGATAGAAAAGAAATTCGAGGGTCAGGAACAGTTCCTGACTGAAGAACCTATAGATTTGCTTCTAGCAGGAAAAGTAAGCAAAGTGCCACTCTTGATGGGTTACAATTCAGCAGACGGTATATTGATGGTCAATGATCATAAGAAGAAGCTAGAACTCTTGAATAAGGACCCATCTTTCCTGGTTCCCAGGGATCTAGCGACAACAGTGCCTAAGGAACAACTAGATGAGTTTGGTCAGCGGGTGAAGCAGTTCTATTTTGGTGGCAAAGACGCAACAGAGGAGGATACTCAAGCCATTGTACATGTACAGACGGATATTAACTTCTCGTACCAAACACATAGATTCTTGCATTTCTATCACAGCTTGGCTCCAGTATTTCTGTATAAGTTTGACTATGACACTGAATTGAATGTTGTGAAGAATATGACTGGTGTCGACAATGTGAAGGGCGCTTGTCATACAGATGACCTATTCTATCTCTTCCACAGTGAAATGAGTCAGAATTTTCTTGAAAAAAATGATGAATTGAAAAAAGTAGTGTACCAACTTACTAAACTTTGGGCAGATTTTGCAAAGACTGGGTGAGTGTAACCTTGTAATTGTTTGTATAATATGGCTCGCAAGTTCGCAACTGAGTAGTAGCAATTGCACGGGTATCATAACGGAAGATTTTAGGTTACGAGGTTAAGCAACATAGTTGGAGCTCGGGTCATGGATGGGTATCGTGTTACATAGAAACGTCTCCTGTGGTCCCAGTGAATTTACAGATCTTCGACAATCATTTCGGGTAGTCAGAAACCAGGAAGTCTGACAATCAGGACTGTGTAACTAACATATTTGACTGGATCTTTTTATTATATAGGTATCTCAAAACCTAGAGAGCAGACAAGATACAGTTAAAAAATATTGCTTAAAAATGGTGGTGTTGTCAGCGTTTTAAAACCTTTAATAAACAGAGACAACAGTAATTGCGTGTGACGTCACTCACAAGTCCCGCCATATTGAATTGAAGCCATTTAGTGTGCCAAGGATAGAAGAATGAATTTAATTTCCCTGTTTTACGACCGTTTTTATTTAATTTTGCACAAATCGTTGAATATCTTCTATCAAAACAAGTATTCATTCATTTAGATTTTTCATACCAGTCAAACTCCCTATTGTGAAGGTCAGATAGGGGCGCTCCATGTTAAATACTGGTATTCGGCTGCATTTAGAGAGACTACATAATTGACAAAGTCTAGGGGATTTTGAGGCTAAAAAAAGATGCTTCGGATTATCAGGGCTGCCAGATGTATGAGAAATCTAGTGCGTGTACGTGATTTAACATTATGTGATGCTGGGAGATCGAGAGAAAATCTGACTTCTGCCTGTTTCTGACGTCAGATGTGGATGATTCATACAAGCAATGTCTAATTATAGAAATTAATTTGTCACGGATTTTGTTAATTTCTATTTTACGGTTACCTCCAGGATCTGGCAACCCCAGTCGGATACGTGTGTGCCCACCCTTAGTCTTTATGTGTTACATTATCAATATCATACAGCAATTCTTTATTTTTGAATGGCTTGCAAATGTCTTCAAGTTCCAAGACGGAAAGCGATGATGTGGTCGACGATGGATCACGCTTGACTAACCTAACCTATTCACACTTGAATTAAAGAGCCCAGGTTGTAGTTATCAGGAAACACAGACTGCGGCAGGGAATTCCACTCCTTAGCTGTACACACCATGAATATTATGATTATTTATTTTGTAATCCTCTTTATTTCCAGTAACCCAACGCCAACTAAAGGAAGCATAGAATGGCGGCCCTACAACTCGGCAACTAAAGAATACTTACTAATAAACCAGGATATGAAACTCGCAAACAATATGGACAAGGAGAGAGTAGAGCTGTGGAACAAAATCTATGCTGACGCTGGCAAACCTTCTATAACTAAGTCTAATTTATAGGATTGTGTGGTAAAATATTATTAGGAAAATTTATTTGAGTCGCGAGAATATAATTCCGATGTTTGTGAAATAAGCAGGGCCTGCCTGACACCCTTCTTTGTGAGAAGGTTTGTTACCCTTTAAGGCGCAACCCCACCGCGGCGCATGCTATGCACGGGCACGCGGCGCATGTTCGCTGCGTGGATGCACTTGTTTGACAACGTGGCTCAACGTCACTGCAGTACACACTGCACACCCGCAACTATGTACTACTGTAGCGTGGCTCACCGCGGCGTACTGCGCTGCGATACAGTTGTACATGGTCGTGGGTTAATATTCGTGTAGAGTGTGTACCGCATGCACAGCGTGCGTCCATGGCCTAGACAGCGTTGAGCTATGTGGGCGTACGTTCGAGCAAGCCACGCATGTACCAATGATGTCAATTGATGCGTAGCGTGTTCGTGGGTTATAGTGGACACAATCACATACATTTTATTTTAAAGCGAAGTTAAACATACGTGCGTAGCTTCTCCGTGCGCCGCGGTGGGTTCACGCCTTTATTATGACTTATACTTACTTATGAATTTTAGCATATTCACGAGTTCGACAACGCTAGGTACTTAAAACTTTGCTAAATACTTATTAGCACAAGGCGAGAGTCACGCTTAGTTTAATATTAATTTTAATTTAAATATTTTTTGGTAATTAATTTATTAATTAAAAAAAGATATTTTATGAATTGTATTTATTAAACACCAAGATCACCTGAAATGCAAACAGTTATTGATGTTTTAATCTTTTATAGATGCGTATATTTTCATAGTAGCAACATTTAATGTAGCAAAAGACTTATTGTAGGTATTTAAGATTTTATATTCATTTAAGTATTGTATTTATAAGTGGAGTAAATTTTTTGTAATGCTATAACGTATTTTATGTCAGGCATAGGAATCGAAACCCAGGACCTCACGCTCGGCAGTCGCGCTTACGACCACGAGACCAACGGGGCTGACGCCATTATAAAGTTCCATTTTAGTCGTCTTACATCGGCAGTCCACTTCATCTATACAATGACTACTACACATTCATTAAATCCTACTAATATTAAAAACGCGAAAGTTTGTATGGATGGATGGATGGATGGATGTTTGTTACTCTTTCACGTCAGAACAGCTCAACGGATCTCGATGAAATTTGGCACCGAGGTAGATTATAGTCTGGAATAACACACAGGATACTTTTCATCCCGGGAATATGTTCCCTTGGGATAATTTTCGACATAAACGCGGACGGAGGCGCGGGCGGTAGATTGTAAATAATATGAATGAACATTTGATTTATTCAAAAATTTCAAATATTATTCATTATCATAAAACTACGTTATTAGTTTGAAACAGCCTGAACCTAGCGCAGCTCGAGCCGTCTTTTTTTTTGTGAGTGGCGTCTCGCAGTTCAACCTATTGTCGACTGCTTAACCGGGCTTGCCTGTGGTGGCCTTAATATAATATTAAAGCCTCCAGGCAGGGCTCGTAAAAAACTTACAAACTAAGCGACTACACGCTAAGGGCACCCCCTGTGGGGTACGGGCCTCGGCTTAGGGCGTCGCTGGGGGGAGGACAGTTAGGGACGGGCTGGATCGAACTAGAGCCCGAGCTGTGTTTTTCAAGGACGGCGTGGAATGGAACGGCGACATTGTTTTGATACATAAACATTATTAACAGGGTGTTTCATAATTCTAATGCATTCTTTATTTTTATTGTACCTAATATCTTAATGAATTTATATTTTTAAATAATTCAATAGTCGCGCCTAGACGTTCTTTTTGTCGGGTGCATTTAGTGGCCTGCCTTTGTAAGACAATTAAAATGACACCGTGTATTTCGCATGAAATAGGAACACATTCTAATTAAATGAATACAGAAGTTATGGATGGAGGAGCTTGTGGCTAAATAATAACAGCCGCACGGGTCGATCTTCAAGGTTAAGCAACGCTTGTCAACCCAGTTAATGGGTTGTGGAGGTCTGGTCGGCAGCCGCTCCACGTAAAATACTGGTATTCAGCTGAATCCGGTTTGACTGGAAGCCGACCCCAATATAGTTGGGAAAAGGCTAGGCAGATGATGACAGAACTTATGGATGTATAAATAATTTCATTTATTACGAAATCACTGTTAGTCGAGTATACACAGACCTCTGTATTTAAATACAGTAATTAATTTATAAATAAAAATGCTTTTGAGCATCGATTTAAACGAATAAGTACTTAATCCTCCTTATACATAATTAATTACAAATTATTTGTAAAACTATATTTGTATAAAACATGGTTTTCATAACGTGGTTGTGAAATAAAATAAAAAACATTTAAATTAAATTATTTTGTTCATCGTACAATTCAAATCATATCACACTGTTAATCATACTACACTGTGTATAAACGCGTTACATATTTGTGAGCAGGGATGGATGGATGTTTGTTACTGTTTCACACAAAAACTAATGAACGGATAACACTTTACAATAATTATTACAATAATTTATAGTTTATACATGAGAATAACACAAAGTGTCACCGTTAAGTCGGGTTACTTTGGCCCTGAGGTATAACTTTGGCCTTAAGAGCGGTTACTCACTGGATCCAATCAAAATCCGTGAACATACGGATATAAATAACTCGGACCGAATTCGGATATTGCTTACGCACTAATCCAATCTCTGATCCAAATCCAAGATAGTTGCCATCTTTGGATATGTCCGTTTTGAATCCGAGGTACCTAATGCGAAAGCGTTAATTCGAGCAGTAGTACGTCTACTTCGGTCCGTCAATATTTGTTCCGAATCGGAGACTCACAGATGATAGATGGAATTCGGATGACGGAAGTCCGATCTAGTGCATAAAAACAACCATACAAATAGTTCTACAACTTCTTCGGAACGTATTTTTAGGTATTCGGATCGGATGCAGTGCGTAACCGCTCTATCTCGTTACCCAATACAAACATAATTTTCACACTGCTGTTAACTCAGTTTCTATTGGTTAAAAGTTTGAGCCAAAGCTATGTCACAGGGTCAAAGTAATCCAACTGTATATCATCAAGAGGGAAATTACTAATTATACGTGTGCGGAGACGCGGGTGGCAGCTAGTAGTACCTACCTACTTAAACATTAACATTCATATTGACCCTGGCTAGTGTTGACCTGGGTGAGAGTCGCGGGTAGCCGATGGATGCGAGATGATCAGGACCGGTTGTTGTAGCGACGCGGGGAGGCCTATGTCCAGCAGTGGACATCTTTTGGCTGATACGATGATGATGATGATGATTCATATTATTTTGTTCATCGTACATTTACAACTATATCACCATGCTTATTAATTTACTATATTCTGTTCGACATGAGTATTATTTCACTTTTTCCTACAATCCAACTGCACTGTAAACTTATCAGCATCCTTCATCATGACATCGAAGGTCACTCTGATGGGTTTTTCTTCTGTACAACTATTACTTCTGCTCATGTCAGAAGACACTCGGTATCTTCTGATAAGCGTCGCTAGTGCTGTCTTCATTGACATCATTGCGTATTGATAACCTGGAAAAAGAACACCATTTGAAAATGCTTGTTGCGACTCTTGACTTAACGCGGACTTTGGGTTGTAGCTATCAGGAAACAGACTCCGGCAGGGAATTCAACTCTTCGCACAATTTAAGTATTTCCAAAATAATTTGCGCGTATGGGATAGAATGTCTTCCATGTGACGATGGCGCATTGTAGTACGTCTGAACCAATGATGAAACAGCCTTGGTGGAATCAAATTGTGCAATTCCGATGAGTTCCGAAGTGCACACTCCAACTATAACAGGTAGAAAACTGACTTTTGGAGCTTTGACTTCTGCCGTACCAACGTCTCGTTCAAAGATAGAACGGGCTTGGCGGAATTAAAATGTAAAATTGTGACTTCTAGTGTTTTACAAGTAGAATCTGTGTAACTTACCTTTGGAGGGTCTAGATGACGAGACTCCGAATTCATACTAACCTAAACAATTCCTTGGTCCATGACTGAAGGCCATGAAGGCGGCAGGATGTGTGAGCGGCGCGTCGAGGAACCGATCAGGTCGGAACAGCTCCGCGTCGCCTCCCCAGTAGCGAGGGTTGCGCTGCGTGCCCCAGATGCTCACCAAAACGCCACAGCCTTCCACTAACGTTATGCCTGATGCTGTTATAACAGTCATTTGTATTTTTATTTTTTAACCGACTAAAACAAGTTGCAAACCTATTCTAGTTTTGCCTGGCCCTTGTAAAGTTCCATCGACTTTTCACTCGACGAAGGTTGATACCTGCTGGTCGATTCTGTAAACATGTCGAAGTGAAGGCTTGGGTGAAGTGATCACGAGGTGAGCTGTCAATCTATATAATCAAGAGGTCACGTGATCACGAAGTGAGCTGTCACCTATTCTAGTTTTGCCTGGCCCTTGTAAAGTTCCATCGACTTTTCACTCGACGAAGGTTGATACCTGCTGGTCGATTCTGTAAACATGTCGAAGTGAAGGCTTGGGTGAAGTGATCACGAGGTGAGCTGTCAATCTATATAATCAAGAGGTCACGTGATCACGAAGTGAGCTGTCACCTATTCTAGTTTTGCCTGGCCCTTGTAAAGTTCCATCGACTTATCACCCGACGAAGGTTGATACCTGACAGTACGTGCCAGGTAGGTATACAATCTTGAGACATCGATACAACAATAAATGAAAACACTGGCAATCCTGGTTCATAGGAATATTTTGAAACCATAAATCCTGTCACCGAAATTAAAAATAAACTTTCCTATTGCATAAAACGTCAAAAAAACTCAAACTAGTGAAGGATAGTGACTACTATTCTGACGAAATATTCCAAGCAGTCTGTTGCAGTCAGTGACATCAAATCTGTGATAAAAGACAACATATTCGTATGAACTAGTATTGCCAGTGTTTTTATTTATTGTCTAATCGTCATCTCCACCTTATATAAAATGCTAATCCCCAAAAGCTTAGCTACCCTCTAGGCTCTCACAATACTAACGTTATAAGGCCTTATTTATAAAAACTTTTTAACCATACCTATGATTAGCAGATTCTCTATCAAATTAATTATCTATAGAAAATTTGACTTATAAAAGGGATCGTGCACGCCACTGAAAATGCCATTTAGTTTTGAAAAGTCGGAACTTTTACCTTATAAATACTTTACATTGACACTTTTGTGCAGCCCTGCCACTTATAGGTTTCTGCACGTTCGATATAAGAATTCACTCGAGTCTTGAGGACTGATAATAGCAAAAACTACATACGGAGTTCTACATCCTTCTCGATTTTTCTGACAATGACAGGCACCGGGGGGTACAGCCGCAACGTCTCCCGGATCACCGCGTCCAGGTACTTGAGACGAGGTAGGTCTTCGGAAGTCACTGGTCTCTCGGAGTCACCGAATACTTCCTTCAATCTGAGACAAAAAAAAAGTAATAAGTCTTTAGAAACAAAATTATATTTTTATTATTTATTTATTTGCATATAATATGTTATCGATATTATAACTATCAATGAAATTAACCCATTGTCCATTGGTTCTTATTTCGTTATGATTAACATTCAACCTTAAGCCTTCCACATGAAGTTTTTTAGTAGACCTCCCCGTAATATCGATGGCAGATAATGTTGTGCCGCTCTTGCATCCAGTGGATTTACAAGACCTCGATCGGGTAATCGGTACACTATGTACAATGTTATTGTTTTAATACTAATTCCCCTCCTCCCTCCCCCCCTACCCTACCAACGGAATTGAATCACCACAATCGAAATCGGCGTGGGATATAACTATATGTATTTTTATTTTTCCCGCGCCTTCATACGTGCATATCCCGTTTTTTCCCATTCCCGTTGGAATTTTGGGAAACTCTGTCTTAGTGCTCCCCTAATCGAACCTACTCGAAAAATTTCAACTTTGGACCAAAAATTTGGACTTTGCGTTGTCTGTCAGTCACTCAGTCAGTAACGGAAGAATTTTATATATTACGACATTACTATGTTTCCTTATATTTGTTCCTACATTGTTTCACATGTTTTACATCTTCCTTTCTTGTTACATTTGCGATTCGATTACGTAGGATAATTACAACTTAATTCAGATCTAGGGCATGATACCTCCTGCCAGCCAGGGTTGCGGAATTTATTCGAAAGAGTTACCACGGCCCTGGAACGCAAAGGGCTTTAGAAGGAACACGGATGGATTTTAGTCAGTAAGAGTCTGACACGCCCTTCCGCTCCACCCAGAGCGAAAGAAGTCATTTGATGATTTCCCATCCTTCCCAAAAAAAACAAAAAAAAAGGGCATGATACCTACTAATTATTTTGCTTCATACTATTTTTTTTATTTTTTTTTTATTTAATATGGGTTTGCTCTTGACTCTAGTCTAGGTCATAGATGACAGAGACAAAGTCGACGCTGGAGCGAGCTTACCCAGAAGAAGCCTGTTCACTCTAATTTTGAAGAGATTAGGGTTGTATGCGTTCGGAAACACAGACGCAGGCAGAGAGTTCCACTCCTTTGCTGTGCGCATTATAAAAGACGTTTGGAAACGTTTAGTGCGAATTGGTGGAATAGCAACAAGGTAAGGATGGTAACTTGCAGTGCGTCTAGATGTCCGATGGTAGAAGGGGGCCGGTGGGATGTGATCGTGGAGTTCCTGGACACTCTCCCCGATACTATTGTACAAACTAGTTCTTCTAACTCAACAGACAGATGCATAGCTGAAAGTTTCTTGAGCCACTTTTCTACACAGCTAAAACACTAGGAAATACTGAACTGGCGGACGTTTGGTGGGCTGTCTTTGTGTACAAGTTGACGTTCGAAAAGTGGCACTCAGCCTAAGTTTAATAAATGTCACTCACTCCTTATACACCTTCTCCTGTACATCAGGATGCCGTGCCAACATAGACACGGTAAAGGAAACTCCAACAGCTGAGGTATCAGTGCCAGCCACCACGATGACCAGGGTTTCCTCCTGTAACTCCAGGTCAGAGTACCCTCGATCTCCGCCGGTTGCTTCTATCAACATCTCCAAGAATGTCTTCATGCCTTGCTCAGAATCTGGAATGATATATATATTTTTTATATTGGAAAACAATTTCATTAGAATGATACCAGTAATAAAGAATTTTAAAAAGAGTCTCCATGATCTGCTAGTAGACAAGTGCTACTACTCTATAAAAGACTTTCTTGCAGACAAATCACTGCTCCAATATAGTCCTCCTCAGTCATGAAGCGTTCAGTGGCCCACTCATGTATTTTGTTATTAACATTTTTTTTTTATCATTGTTTTTACTCCTAAGGTAATTATTGTGTGCCCTATGGGCGGGACATAGCTGATCATTATTTAATTTTTAAGACCTGTATTATGTTTTAACCTATGATCCACAATAAAGATATTGAATTGAATTGAATTGCCTCTTTTCACGAACTAGTAAAAACACTGTACAAAGGCGGACTTAATGCCTTAGACATTTTCTATCAGTCGACCTTAGGATGGTGCAGAGACAACATGGCAGGTGCAACTTAATGAAAAACTAAAAATAGAGAGAAGAAAAAAAAATAAAAAACATTAATAAATACATAGATACATACACACACATAAACAAAGATACCAAGAAAAAACGAAACCAACGAATTAAGAAACGAAGCTCATGTATCACCTATTTAGCCATGTTTAGCAAGTAAATTCTTTGATTTTGACTGAATTTAAGTACCTAATGCTTCTTTAACAGTAATTCTAGAAAAAAAATATGTGTTTGATCTGGCCGCCATCATTTGATTTCAGAATAAATATCCTTATAAAACTGACGACTTCTTTCCGCAAATTATTGTATAAATAATCACGCACGGGTACTTATTTTTATATTGGTACATTTATAGCTTGAAATAAAAATGAAACCAATAAAATAAATTGAAATATCAAACAGAACCACATAAAATTCAACAAGCTTCATAATACTGCAAGATTACTAAAGAAAAAAACATAATTATAGAACACAGAACCGTGTCCTTAAAACAGCAGCAATGAAGAGCGCACTGTTAATAATTATAGTATATATTGTCTCTATCATAAATTCCAAGTCAGTCCAGACAACAACGTCAATTCCTGGATTTATACAATACAATGAATATGAAGGAATCCCTCACAACTTCGAAGATGTACTTCTTATTGCAGACCTAATACCTACAAAAAAAGATGATCCCAAAACGGGTGTTAAAAAGGGACGATTCAAAAAAATTAAGTGGCCCCAGACTACGTTTACAGTCGAACTCACAACGGAGAAAATGTGGACTGTACTGGACGAAGACGGCAAGAAGTGGACGTACAGTCCGGAAATGAAACCGATGAACAGTTCCAAAGTCAGTCCGCAAGAAAAGTCGATGAACAGTTCAAATTTCAGTCAGAAAGTCAGAAAGGCAATTAACACGTCATTTGTCGATTTAACTTACCGAAATTCAAAGCCATTCATTTGCAGTCAATGCGGTGCCTACAACATTATTTGGTAAAACACAAATGATTGTGCTACTGAAAAAATCTACTTAAAAAGTTCGTCGGGTAGATTTCTAAAAAACATTGGACACGTGTTTTTTCTTTTTTCACGTAAACCAGAAATGACGAAGATACAGTGCGTTGAAAACTCGCGTGATGTCACTACGATAGTACAATTTTTACTAGCAATGTGACGTCACCAGCCTCTCTCTTGAACTTTGATGCGCTTTCTTCTTCTCTGTCGTTTCACTCTTGACAGAGCCGTCGTGGTCACGTCGAGGCGTCCATGTCGGTGGTAGAGGCGAACACAGCTCTCCGCACGATCCCCGCCATCTCTCCCTGTTGGCAGACTGTCTGGCGCAATCAGATACGAGGCTTCCTAGTGCGGATTTAATTTGATCAGTCCAACGCATAGGTGATCATATCTTTATCATTTTTAGCTATTTGTAATGGCAAAAAATACGTGTCCAATATTTTTTGAAAATCTAACGGACGGGACTAAATAGAACTTTTTTTTCTACCTAGGGTATTCTAACCCTATTGTTAGCACTATGACTCATTTCGTCATAAATAAACATGCAACTATCTAGGTAAATACCTATTAAGTTTAATAAATTCAACAAAAAAATTACCGTAATTAGAATATGAAATACCAGCTTTTATCCCGCAACTTCGTACGCGCATATCCCGTTTTTTCCCGTTCACGTATAGCTTATAGCATTTCTCATGAACGTTGCTGCATGCTATCATTTTCAAGAGTATGGAGTTTCTCCGTTCTTCTCCATAAGAATCTACCTTTCCGAATGGACAGTAGAGTCACTTTATTAATGTAATATTATTATTTTACTGAACTGTAAATGATGACGTTCAAAAGTGCCGTTTAATGGCCTAGTTGAAATAAACGTTTTGACTTTGACTTTGAAGAGGAATTTTTCAAATTCGACTGGCAGTTCCAGAGATTAGCGCGTTCAAACAAACAAACTCTTCAGATTTATTATTAGTATAGGTAGGTATAGATTACGAAAACTGAGTAGGGTTTAAACGGAAGAGGTGATACAGTTAGGGCTTTGGTGGGTCAGGTAATGCCTTTCTAAGGGATCTGATCTAGGGACATCATTTTTGTCCGACATATACGCGAACGAAGATACCGGCATCAACTATACCTATAGGATAACAAATCTACTTATTGATAAATGCTTTTACAGTGTGCCTGAGTTTTTAGATTATAAGTTGTGAACCGGTAGAGGATAACAAGGATACTTAAAATTTTATATTTCAATTTATGTCAATTAATAAACTTTGACTGCTTGCAAGAATTTTGACTTGAAATGATGTAATATCTTCTATGACTAATTTGCACGCCGAAATTAAAGGCAGAATACGAGATGTGTCATTATTTTGCTTAAGAACTTTCTGTACCTTATTTACGCAAATAAATTACTTATTATTATTATATAAAGTCCTCCTGACCGATTTTGGCCATGTCGGCCACTCTCAACCGAGACTAGCCATTTCCGCGGGATATATTATAGTGTACAAGTGTGTGCGCAAACACAGGTGCACTCCCTCTTCCATCACTCTCAAATTCCGATGGGACGGCAACCCGACACGACCGGAGAGAGATCTGGCGCAGGACCAACGGCTTAACGTGCTTTCCGAGGCACGGGGGTGTTACACCACCAACTTCCAAACTCCGGGCTGTCACTGAGAAATCCCTATTGGGAAAGCCCAATGACACTTTTTGCCCGACCTGGGAATCGAACCCAGGACTCCACGCTCGGCAGTCACGCTTGCGGCCGCGAGAGCAACGGAGCAGTTACTGGGCAACAGCTAGTAATGACAACATAAAATATAAATGACAAATTTAACTAAAGTCGATCTTTAAGATTCAGTATCGCTTGTCGAGGTCGGTCTTTGGATGGTGACCAATGACCATCAATTACTTAGCAAGTCTCGGAACGCGCAATATCCCGAGTTTAATTCGTAATTCTTTGACAGTAGTTATAAATCCGGTCAAATTTGACCAAAAAGGTCAGGTAGGTACTATAAACCGCATAGAGCTAAAAACTGGTACAAATGTTCGGAACACCATTATAAATGAAAATAATACGATCAAGTTCAACTTGATTCTAACTTGAATAGTTCTAGGAATCAATTTACGAATAATTAACATTTTGACCGCCACGGTCGGCTATAGCCGACAAATGAAAAAGTACCCAACACGCCACCGTCGGCGTTTAAAAGGCTTTTGAACGCCAGAGCATAAACGCATCGGTGTGCCCACGACGCGAAACCACGAATTCGCCGTTTTAAGGGTTCCATACCTCAAAAGGTAAAAAAAGGAACCCTTATAAGATCACGCTCTTGTTTTTGCCGGCTCAAGTCGACGGTGGCGTGTTGGGCAATTTTTTCGTTTGTCGGCTATAGCCGACCGTGGCGGTCAAAAGGATAAAACAGCCGCTAAACTTCACTCGAAAATCTGATACCACTGTTTCCAAAGGGTAGGCTGCTTATTACGCAGTTACTGGATGCCAGGCAGTTGCTCCATGTAAATACTGGTATTCAGCTGCATCCATTTTGGACCCCAATATAGTTGGAAAACGGGTCGACAAGTTCTTATCCATTCTCTGGTGTATCAGTCTCCAAGAACATGACTTAATAACCTTCTCAGTTTCAATTTGTATTTGAATTTTAAAATTGAAATTTTATCAATGTAATTGTAATGTAATGAAACAGCAAAATTTATTTATTGGACCAATTTAATTTAATATACTTGGTATTGGAATAATTTTATCTAATTTAATTGAATGTAATTAATTTTAATAATTTTATTCAAATTCAATTTTTTTTTTTTTAATAATATAATTTAATTTTCTGATTATTTTATTTTTATTTTGTAGGTATGTAAACCTAGTTATATGTGCATACTGTGGTCTCCTATAACTGAAGGAACACACTTGAGTGAAACACTGTATCACTGTGTTTTATGTTACATGTGTGTATCTTTTGTTGGAGATCCAAATAAATACATAAACATCTACATTTACATCATAATGGCAATAAGTAGGTATATTAATTATTCATGACTTGTGTATTTTATGAAATGGACCCCAAGGCTGTTATAATTATGTCTATTATCCAGTGGTTAACCTGTGTTTACCACAGGGCACTACTCTTGGCCCGCTAATAACCCTACTTGTCTTGCCGACCAGTTTAAAGTGCAGTTATAACGGTTTATTGTAATTGTTTGAAGGCTCCTTATTAGCGTAAATGCGTCAGAAATCATGCAGGTAGTTAGTATTACTCACTTTTCTGAACAACACTCTCATTTTCCTTCATGGTATTCCGTTTCGATTTGATGACCTGAAATAAAACGATATTTCAAATCTATAATAGGTATGTCACCGGAAAATTGCGAATTCCGTAAGTATGTAAAATATCGCGTGAAATTCTAAACAATTTTAATAAAACAGAAGAATTTGGCATTTATTGTATAGGTACAAAACGATTAGTTTATATGGAGAAATTATAATCTTATCAAGATTTATTACAATCTTACGGTGTCTGCAATTTTTCGGTGACATTTGTAAGACACAAAAAACATTTCTACCTATGTCCGTTATTGACTTTGAAACCATCCGACCGATATGCCCCAAATTGGTTTCATTAGAAAGGCAATAATGCGAAAATCAAAATCAATCAAAAGTCATTTATTCAAATTAGGCTGAGTGCCAGCACTTTTTGAACGTCAAAGTTCTACATAAAGACAGTCCCCCAAAACGCCCGCCCGTCACCACTTCCTAGTGTTTTAGCTGCGAAGAAGAAGTGGCGCAACAAACTCCCCAGCAACACATCTGTCTGTTAAGTTATGAAAATGGTTTTAGACCGGAATGTGCGCGTACGAACTGGCATTTTACACAATTATCAAAATACAGTTATCATTATAAACATCACCTTACTGATAATATTTCGAATGATCTAACGGCTCAAAATCAAATCCTACTTGAAAGTGCTTTATATTTTTTCCCAAAAACGCTGATTACAGCTTAAGAATATTAACTAATATTATAAAACCGGCCAAGTGCGAGTCGGACTCACACGAAGGGTTCCGTACCATAACCGAAAAAAAACTTCTTGTATGGGAGCCCCCTTTCCGAGACCGCGGGTTCCGCGTTAGTTCCCTATAGTATTCCCCTTTCCAACCAATAGACCGAATGTTAATTTACCGTGTCAATAAAACTGCAGATCCTGTTCTTGCACCGCTCGAAGTTGGCGTGGTAGGGGAGCATCCTATACACGGCGTCTGCGTACAACCAGGGCGACACCATCCGCGACGCCATCAGCTTGCAGCATTCGTCGAAGGCCGTCAGGAATGGCTCGTCGATGGTCTTTTGGGCGTTTACATTCACTCCTAAGGCCGTTTCTGCGAAAAATCTTTATATTCAATTTGTCTCGAGCGTGATCTTCAGCTAAGTGCACTAAGTTTTGGAGGGATGTGAATCGAAGGTATGTGGAATACAGTCAATATTGGTAAAAAGAGTTTAAAAAAATGGGAACACAAGAGCTGCATTTTAAATTAAGCCTGCCGCATATACCTATACAACTTTAATCGAAAAACTATTAATTAATATATCTAAAGTGCATAAGAATCAATGGAGATGGCATCTCATCAACTAGATAGTTGCTTTAAAAAAAAAACAAAAAACCTAGCAACGAGAGGTACCTACTCGTAGGTATTGGAGCGCACATACGCTCGACTAAACAGTAGATCCGCGATACGCGCCAGAAAACAAAAATACGTAGATTCAGCAAGACTGTATGCGAACTATCGTTGACTTAACTGTTTGATCGTCATGAAATCGTCACAAACACACAACTTGACCAAACAGTTTGGTCGATTTGACAAGTATATACGGCAGGCCTCAGCTAGGACTTAAAATGGCGCGATGAGCTAACCAAAATTAATAACCAATGGTCCACGTAGTCCTGAACCGAATTACAAGGAAGGCTTTTGTCTAATTGTGGGATGATATAAGCTGACAGGCACTAGGCTCAACTGTACTTTAACGGAGCCCCTTCTATGTGCGGATGGTGATCACCGGGGTGGCTTTAGTGAGGTAAAAATCCCACACCCCCTGGTCTTTACCCTAAAAGTCCAGGCGCCTTTTGAAGGTTTCACCCCGAAAACGAAAAAAAAAAACTTACAAAAATGCTCAACTGGGCTTAGAACGAACTTGAGCGAGTTTTTTTAATCGTAGTTACCCGTCGGTTAAACATTTTGGCCACCAAAATTTCGTTAGTTTGCGTTTTTCGATCAATATTTATATATTAATGAGCTTTACCAATGGTAAATTAAATAACTATTAGTAAGTTACTAACAAAAAATGTTCAAAGAATGCATTTTAACGTGCCCGAAACTTTTAACCAACCCTTAGCTGCTTAATAATACATTAAAAATCTAGCTAAGCCTACTGTTAAAAACACCAATTCACATAATCGCACAAAAATATAGCAATGCTGATCTGAATCTAATCTTTTTTTTTTAAGGATGGGAATTCATCAAATGACTTCTTCCGCTCTGGGTGGAGCGGAAGGGTGTGTCAGACTCTTACTGACTAAAACAAGTCCGTGTTCCTTCTAAAGCCCTTTGCGTTCCGGGGCCGCGGTGACTCTTTCGAACAAATTCCGCAACCCTGGCAGGCTCTGGCCCTAGCGGGGGACTTTGAGGCGCGCGTGGAACACAACGCGCCATCGACCCGGGCCTTGTTTTGACCGGACAGTAAGCCACCCAACGCTCGCCGTCCGCAGGCCCGCGCCTACGGTGGCTTGGGATCGCCCTCCGACTCTCGACGCCCGGGGCGTCTTCTTCTGTAGCGGCGGTTGGGGCGAAGGACTTGTCTGTCCCTCGCGCGGCCCGCCTCCCCATTCGCTAGCATTACTGCTTCGCGGAAGGAGGTGACCGCTTCCCAAGCCTCCTCGCTCCGGACCCTGAATTTAACCAGAGCCGGACGCGAGAGGTCGCCGCCGCCGATCGCCTCTACGAGGACACGGCGGTACACCATCCGAGCAGTAAACCTCCACCGTATGCTCCACCGTATGCTCCACCGTATCCTCCAGGCGATCCTAACAGTGCTCCCGTTAAATCCGAAACAGGTAACTCCCAAAACAGCCGAGTCCGGTGAGTACCTGCGTCAGGCGGAAGGTGAGGACGCCGTGGCGCCTCTCCAGCCACTCCCCAAACAGGGGCCTTACCGCCGCAATTGTGGCGTGCCCAGTCTGGATCCAATCTTACCAACACAGTTGCTTTGAATGAAACGAGAATGCCCCCATTCTTTTCCGTCAACTAGGTACTTTTAAGACACGTGATTTTCAAGGGGATGACACTATAGAATAATAAAACTTACCACAAACAGAATCCATGGTGTAACTCGTCAGATACTTCCACACGGAGACGGGTCCTCTTCCTGCAGCCGACTGCAACTGGTCTGCCATCACGATGCTCTGACGGGAGAATATCTTCACAAAGTGGTTCAAGTTCTTCGGCGTGAAGGTTGGAGCCAGGACCTTGCGGCGAGGACGCCAGATAAACACTGCGTTTAAAAGGAATAAGTATGCTTGAAAAAAAACGAGCGAGTCTTATGATAGTAGTAGTAATATTAACATTAAAAGTACCAACTGACACCCAACTCGACCACAGCGCGCGCTCAGTGGTCAAATCAAATAGGGCGCGCTCATTAGTCAAATAAAATAGCGCTGGCTCATTGGTCAAATCAAATAGCGCGCGCTTCCTCGGCTTCCTGTAACACACTTCCGTCCCATTTCACGAAATCACTCCCACAGATTGCAGGAAAGCGAGAGGAAAGATGTTACACATCAATAACTTTCTAAAGTCCTAGGTACCGATATTGTGAACGGGTAGTATTTAAATGCAAATCAAAAAATATCCTTGTTCTATGCAATAAGATACCAAATTCCCATCAAAATTACTGATTGCACAGCAAAATATTCAACTCAAAATATCACTAAACACACTACAATTTATTTTCTCAGCGTACAGCGATTTTTCCTTACGCAAAAGCTTTTTCATCAATGCACAGCTAATAATCTTAATGCACATTATACACGTTAACTCTTTTTCTTTTAAATATAGCTTCTATTTTTATATTATTTACAGAAGTTTTTCTATATAAAACAACATTTTATTAGTCACAGTCGTCTTATTATTTATTAATTACCACATAATGAGATCAGCAAAAAAATATATAAAATTAGATACAAAATTGTAATTTATTGAATTATTAAAGCGGGAACGATCAACTTGACAAACCTCCGACCGCAATATCGGGGAATAAAACTTGAACTCATGTAATAAAAAAATAAAAAAACCTAACCTAACCTAACCTATCTCTATCTTACTCGCTCGCGCCACTCTGCACTCCAGTGACGAAAAAGCGCGCGAAGCCGCGAACCTTTTTCAGTTAATTTGTTCTGCTTTTAGAAATAATGCAATGTGACAGGATTTTTTTGTTATAATAATCATTAAATTTGCCGAGCATGGCTTCTTGAAAATTAAGACAAATATGATGAACAGGTTTTGTTGTACTTACTGGTTAATATGCGACAGGGATAGTTATTTTGCTATGAAATATGGAAAATTTGCTTTGCAGTCAGTATTTATGCTATGTATGTAGTATTTTTGTACAAAAATAAATTTAACTGTATTGCATTATGAGGAAAAAAGTAATGTCATATTGATGTATAATTTCGAATTATCTGCAGTTTGAGTTTTGTTAAACATTTAGTTTATTTGTAGTGAAGTAAGTTATTTGATGTAAAAAAGAATATAAATGATGAGTATGTATTGATAGGCGATTATTTATTTGATATGCAATTTATAATAACCCATTGTGAACGTGAAAGTCTGCATGTTTGAATGTTTGTTAATCAATTACAGCGGTCCTCAATCGCCGAATGGATTTAGATGAAACTCGAAACATTATAGACCATGGCCTCGATTACGACCCGTAGTATGATATCGAGGGTCAATTTTTTACTTTTACGCTGGCAGCGGCCGTTGAATAAAGGTTCCTATCTAATTTTTTAGGTGTGTGTCAAGATTACCAACGGAACCGACACGATCCACCAATTATAAAACCCTTCACAATGGTACACAGAGAATTTATTCAAGACCGTCACACATAAGTCAAAGGTACCTACTATTGTATTATTGGTATTGGACTCCGTTTTTCCCTGTATAGGTTTCCAGATTCCTCATTAATAAGTAAAAACTTGATTTACCTGGTGCAAAAATAGTTCCATTGCCAATAAGATTTCTCGCAAATCGCATGACATCATCTTTTTCAAGCGAAGTCTTCAGGATAACTTCCAAATCCACTGGGTCTACCACAACTGCGAAGTATATAAAGATAATAATAATAATAATATATTTATATTTTTAAATGTTTTTTTTTTTAATGTATAATAAAAATAATGTAATATAATTTAATTTAAAAATATAAATTAGTATGTAAGTGAAATGAATAAAGAGTATAATAATAATATCTTGGGACAACTCACACACGGTCATCCGATCCCAAACTAGGCAGAGCCTGTGCTATGGTAACCAGACAACTGATAAACATACTTATATATTTCTAAATACATACATACATATTATAGACAAACTACACCCAGACACAGAACAAATGATCATGATCATGTCAGATTTCAGCATAATGGACGGGTCCACCTAGGACCAGTGCCTGCCGGGGTTGCGGAATTGTTCGAAAGAATTACCGCGGCCCTGGAACGCAAAGGGCATTTGGAGGAGGAACACGAGTAGGTTTTTACCGGACCGGTTTAGAATCGGACGCTCCCTTCCAGAGCCCTCCCTTCGCCCAGAGCGACAGGAGTAATTTAATGATTTCCCATCCAAAAAAAGGTGCACATGTTGCATAAATTAAAATGAAGAAAAAATGTATTAATAAGTTGAAAAAAAAATACCTAAAGGAAAATCCCAGTCTCTACCTACCACCACTTAGTGAATATACCGACGTATGAGTCAAACCAAGGGTCAACAAACAATTTGCTTAACCTTTTCCAAAATATTCTGGGGTCTGCTTCCAGTTTAGCCGAAAGCAGGTGAATACAAATACCTACAATGCAATGCTATTTACCTATTAAGTACCACTACTGTACATAAAGTTTTAATAAACAAATACCAATATTTAACTTCCAGTAACTGGATGACACAATACCCTTAGCGAGGATGGTGCCAGACTAAACGTTTTTAACTTTGACTTTCAAGCTTCTTAACGAATGTCAAAGATCTTCAAATGACAACCGGGCCAACGGCCGTGCTTTCCGAGTCACAGAAGTCTCGGTATTTTATGGATGGTCGCATTTGTCACCCATCCATGAACCGTCATCATCATCAGCCGAATGACGTCCACTGCTACACATAGGCCTCCTAAAAAGGGGGAGTTTGCCATAATCAACACGCTTGGCAGGCGGGTTAGCGATCGCATTTTAGCTGTTGCAATGCACAGAGAATGCTGCTACCCATTCTCTGGTGAGTCCCTTAGTCGCCGCTTACGACACCCACGGGAAGTGATGCAGTGAAACCATACAGAACCCAGCCACATGCATATTATTTTGCCATGAGCTCCTCACTCACGATCAGCACTCACTATAAAGTTTAGTATAAAAATAGTAACTTACCAGTATAATATTGCCCTCCTAACCAAAAATTAGTGAGTCCTCCATTTTTTATCGCTTCTCGACCCAACATTTGGAATGATCGCATACGTTCTGCAACAATCTCACACTATTATTCACGAATATTTTGCATTGTTCGTAAATTCTGAAAAATAAAATAAGGTTAGGTCGTGGTAAAACGATTATTTTTAGTCACGAACTTGGTTAAAGCAAGGACAAGGACAAGGAAGGAAAATATCAATAAAAACTTAGGATGCGCAGGCGCATTGGCACCAAACGAACTTAGCAATCAATAGTAAGGCAAGGATAAGCCAATTCTCAATCGAAAATTCGATAGAAATGGCCAATCACCAAGCTCACAACCATTCGATCCAGGATTCCTCACAATGTTTCCCTTTACTGAGGCATATACTTAGTTCTTGACCAAACTTTGGGCATAAACGATCCCATGATTATCTAGCTTGTCCACACCATCGTAATCCTTAGTAATATTACACTCGTAAATGCGAAAGTGATTTTGTTTGTTACACATTCTCGCCTAAATCGCTACACCGATATTGATGGATTTTGGTACAGTGATAGATGGGACCCTGAATACGGTTTATCTATAGGTTAATTTTTAGCGAAAATCTTCACTAAAGCAAACAGAACAGCAGGCAAAAGCTACATATGGCAAATCCAACTTACCCTCACCACCCCCGACAAACAAATACGCGTGCCCCACAAAGGGGTAAGCTTTTATATCACATTTTATTTTACTAGCCACTTGCAATATCCGCCGGTTCTGATACCTTTTGACGACCAGCCAGAGAGCCACGACAGACAGAAATATTAGCCACAACATGGCTTCGCCAGCCCCCGTAGTCAACTGTACCTATCTAACCAAAGCACTTAACTTATATATGTATACTTACCTAGATACCTATGTAGTTGGTAATTAAGGAACTCGTTCTGCTAAAATATGATTGGAAGCTGTATTTTTAGGGTGCCGTACCTCAAAAGGTAAAAAAGGAACCCTTCTAAGATCACTGTCTTGTCCGTCTGTCCGTGTGTCACCACCGATTTTCTCAGGAACGGGTGGATCGAGTGGTACTGAGTCAACACGATAAAAAGATATCGGAAAATTTAGATTTTAGCGAAACCTTGTAATTACCAAAATTTACCTTAATTTTCAACTTTTTCGGGATTTTCCCTTTACTTGTGCTATAAGACCTTGCTTTTAACCAAAATTGACTTGAATTCTAGGTCAACCGGAAGTACCCTATAGGTTTTGGATCGAAAATCTATATGGTAGTTCCCATTGACCTAGAATCACGAAATTTGGCAAAAAGCAATATCTTACAGCAGAAATAAAGGAAAAATTTAAAAAAATGTAAATTTAAGGGTGTCCCCATACATACATAGTTGACGCCTGCCACCAATTAAATGATACCAATTTTATTATGGCGGTATAATGGGTAGGTACGGAACCCTCGGCGCACGAGTTCGACTCGCACTTGACCGGTTTTAGACTAATGTGAAGATTTGTTTTTTACTTTATTTAGGCGTTTTTTAAGGACTGACTACATGTCAGTCCTTAAGAAACAGATTGCAGTGATATGGAATTTTTTGTCATTTTTTTTTTTGAGAGTTTTCGCTCAGAAGGAGGCTGCGGAAAGGGAGAAGGAAATCTCGACTGCTCTCCCGGCCCGCAGCAGGCGCATCGGGCGTCGGAAGAAGGCATACGCTGCCCTCTTCCGGCCCGGCCCCCCTACTTAGGTCCAGGGGCGGCGGACTTAGGGATGTCCGTCGCCCCCCATTCATCCGGACCCGAGGTGGCGTCGCGTGGTTCCCGTGCGCCCCTCTTTGACGTAGCGGGGGGAGTCAAACACCTCACTGCCCCCGCTGCCGCGAGGTGGCCCGCAGCGGCGGGCCGGCACCAGCCGGGGATTACGGAAGTCGCATATGTTCCCGCGATCCCCAGCGTAGGTGGGAGATGGAACACCGGTGGTTTTAGTCAGTAAGAGTCTGACAGACCCCTCTGCCTGCCCCAAACGGAGGATATCCATGAGGATTTCCCTCGATTTAAAAAAAGGTTTCGTGTATACATATCCATCTTTTTTTAAAGTCCATTGCCAGTTGTTACCAGTGGCAAAAACAAACCCAACTGCTGCCAGTGGCACTCTCATACTTTACTAGTTGTCGCCAGTGTCGTCGTTGCCACTGTAGACAGTTAGGATTTGTAGCCACAAACGACGGGCCCGTGTTTTGCGGGTCCAGGTATAGCTCCCGCGGAGGGGCCTCAAGACCGCTCGCAACGTCCCCTTAGGTCAGATATGTCCCCAAATAAAACAACCGCTAGATGTAGTAAACAAGGAAAATAAAGTGTAGTATAGGTAAGCTCAGATCGATTGTTTTTTTTAATATTTTTTTTTATTTAATATGGGTTTGCTCTTGACTATAGTCTAGGTCATAGATGACAGAGACGAAGTCGACGATGTAGCGAGCTTACCCAGAAGAAGCGGACTTAAATGCATCAAGGCATTCTCTACCAGTCAACCTTTGGGTTATAGAAAGACTACACTGTGGTAGGTTTACAACAAATAAAAATAACATTTAAAATATAATTTTGTTTAGGAAAGAATACACAAATAATATATATTATACTAATAAAATACATAAATTTGCTAAAATAATTAACTAATAAATATCATATTCAATAATCTTACTGATTAAGAGAATTCATAATAATCATGACGAAGAACAACTAAGAATGACACGCTTTTAAGAAGTATTTTCGTCTTCTTCTTGGTGTGATTCACCAGTGGTATAAAACCTGTGGTTAGGTACAACTGGGAATAAACGGATATCAGGACACATGCCACTGTTAGAGCCTTAGAGGCCCACTTGAATCGACCAACAATCTAAAAAGGCCGTTCTGGACATACTGGATGCGAAATTGGTGAACCAGCACCACAATGCCGTACTTCGTCATAAACTCATAAAATCCTTACTTCACATCCTCCCTCTTTCACATTTCTTTCAGTCAGCCTCTTGTTCAATTAAAAATAATGTACTTACCTACCTACATAACATCGGCGTTGAAAGTAAAATTAATCAAGTTTAAAATAACAGTTAGCAAATTAAATCAAATTAATTGACCTCCAATTAAAAAGTGTCAGAACCGGAGTATCAACCAGAAGATCCGACATCCGACTTATCGGAGTTGGAGATGAAGTACCGGAACATCCCTAAACCAGATCCGTTGCTTCATAATGCTGAAAAATTTGTTTGCTCGGCAACGTAAAACGCGCGTCAGAATGAAAGCATATGCGACCATTACATTCATTTTTAGGGTTCCGTACCCAAAGGGTAAAAACAGGACCCTATTACTAAGACTCCACTATCCGTCTGTCTGTCTGTCCGTCTGTCACCAGGCTGTATCTCATGAACCGTGATAGCTAGACAGTTGAAATGTTCACAGATAATGTATTTCTGCTGCCGCTATAACAACAAATAATAAAATTAAAAATAAAACGGGGGACCCCATTCGAGAAACATGTTTTTTTCGGCTCATGGTACGGAACTCTTCGTGTGCAAGTTCAACTTGTACTTGGCCAGTTTTTTTTACTACGCAATGAAGCTGCAGTTGTTGTGGTGAAACTTTGTATGTCTAGTAGATGAACTGCAATCATTTTGCCAATTTCATTTATTAATTAACGAGCTTAGGTTTAATTACACAATTTATTTCCTGCACAGACATCTTCAAAGACTGCTCGACGCAGTTTTTACCCCACCAGGGCTAAAGATCAAGTAACACCTACCTACGATAAACTTAAATGTTATTGTAATTATCTCATTTAGATAATTACATAGAAATAACTCATATGTATTTATAATTACAGTCTTGATTGGGGTCACCTAACGAAACTAATAATTACCAGGATAATAATAATGTATTCTAAATAGGTACCTACCTTTGTACGTCATATATAATAACTTACGGAGTCATAAACAATTGGAATAGGTACCTATTGGTAGGTTTTTATTGACGAAAGTAATTCAAATGACTTCACCCCACTACCCCACCTCCAAACCGGAGCGGAAGGGAGTGAGTCTCTTACTGACTAAAACCCACAGGTGTTTTGAAGAAACTAAGTATTATTAAAATTCAAGATTTGAAATCTTGAATTTTAACAGCTAAACTGAAGTAGTCGCTTTGGTGAAAAAGATCCTCAGAAAAGGCTATCGCCCTGCATAGGTATATCAAGCTAGTAATCAACTTTCACCTAATCTGGTCGAGTAGCTAGGTCGCCTGCACATTTTCCTCTTAATCCCCAGACAAGTATTGCTCCACCTGAATTTGACCTGATTGTAAAACGTAACCCGCCACCCTACAGTCTCAGATCCAATGAGTGTTTTCTCAAATAGCGTACAGCAGCACTGAGGTGTCAGCTGCCGTCTATAAGCTTAAAGGCCGCTAAATGACATTTGGTCATTTTTCACTTTTTTAATGTCATGGTACTTATTAAAAAAAAAATCTCTATCGATCTGTCTAGGAACGGTTATTCTATCTTTTACCGTTATCAAGATATATTTTTTTAAAAGGCAGCTAAATACAAAAAAAAAATACTTTACATCGCTTAAAGGTCGCTAAACAGCACAACTAGATTAGAAGGCAGCTATACTACTTTAACGTTTGGATCGATTGAACATTTTTACTATCAACGCTTAGCTATAAAACAGTTATTATTTAACAGTTAACTAAAAGGTAGCAAAAGTATTTTAGCGGCTTTTTGCCTTGGTTACGTTGGAGTATAATAATTTGCATAGACTCAACTAAAAGGCGGTTATACGCTCTTACCGAACTAAAACGCAGTTAAAATCATTTAGCGGCCTTTAAGCGTTGTAGTGTTACTACTTTTACAATTAATAAACTATTATAGAAAGCCTTATTAGACCGTACGTAAAGTAAAATAAATATTTTCTTCTGTGTCTTGCATAAAAAAAAAGCCGTTAAATAACAAAACATCGCTAAAAAGCCGCAAACTGCACAACCCCCGCGCCACTCCAAGTAGTGTAAAAAAATATTCTCTGCAGAGATTAGATCACTATTCACTATATGAGTCAAAAATGAATAAAGCAACCAATTTTTGTTCTGCGAGCTGCAGTTGTCGAGCCAAATATTTCTGGTCTGTATGTCCCGGTATCGTAGCAGAAAATGATAAAATGCACTCATAATATCCTCCTGTTTCCTACCAGCTATGCCGTCTTGCCAAAGTACTGTAAGTGGTTTTGATTCAAGAGTTATTTTGCCTAAAGGAGCAAAAGTTTGATTAAAAACGATTAGTCTATTACAGAAAATTACTGCCTTAAATGTGTCAAGTCGCGGTAGCATTATCACTTTTTCTAAGTCGGTACTGTAGAATATCTGGGAAGAACTTTGCTCTTGGGTTTTATGGAATTCATACAGGTTTCTAGCCTTAGTGTACTTTTCTTGATGCCTTGCCCAGTTAACACAAATATCACATTCAGCAACTAATTCTATAAGGACATCGTGAGAAGTTTGCTTTTTATGCAAATCATATTCTTCACACGCCTCACATTCTTCGTTCCCAAGTCTCGTGAAAGATATATTCATTTTCTTGACGTGTGATCGGTATAGCTCATAGGAAACAGTTAAGTTAGGATGTTTTTTACAAAAATCTGCATGCATTAAGGTAATGTTAACATCACTCGGTATATATCTACGTAGTGGGGCGTGCTCTCGCCGGTAGTGGGGTTCTGTAGGATGAAAAGACTCTACGTGTTGTGTTAATAAGTTTCGATCAAATGCTACGGTTTTAGTATGTTTGCCACGACTATCAACATTACAATTCTTCAAGGCGTTGTATAAAACTTTATCATTAGTTTTTTTGAAACATAAGGTGGTTAAAAAAAATATTTTACATACTGGTATAGATATTCCATTTGAGTCCTTTAGTCTAAAAGATTTTCTAGCGTCTCTTTTCGGGCTGGATGTGATCTTCCTCTTGGGTACAGAAACAGATACATTGTTTCTTATAAAATTACGTCTCTCTTGCCAGGTAAGTTCCCAAAATAGACTGTTCACAGCCTCACGACTTGTATTGTCAAAAACATTTGAACATTTTTTCCGACATTTATCATGACATCCTGGCTTCACTCTGTGCTCTTCTCTTTTACTGTTCACTATTACTTGCCTTCTTTCCGCTAAGCTGGTGCTATATTTTTTCCTTTTTTTTAGTAGACTGGGATTGTTTGATAGAAAAAAATCATTGCAACTATTGCTTCTCGTGCGGCTCATCGTTTGTATGTTTGTATCCTGAAGGGACCGGGAGGTATCTAGAGTATTTCGACGTTTATTAAGAGAATTTGGAACGTTTTCTTTTATGGTGATTCTATCATTTTCTTGTCTCAAAAAAGGTTCAACACTAAGTGAACTAACCCAACTCTTTGTCCTCTTACGGTGCAACACTTGGCTCTGCAAGTTCACATCTTGAAGTGATCTAAGAGAATCCAACGTATTTCTACGTTTGTAAAAGGCTTTTTCTTTGACGGTGCATTGGTTGTCCACAAGAGGTTGAATAGTATTTGTACATTTCAGAAAAACTTTTGCTTTTACAACATCGCACGCGAGAGGTTCGATTGTCTTGGTCAATAATGCATTTCGAGCTGTTAATAATTTTATTTTTGAAGTCGAGCCCGCGATATGTTTGATTCTGATAAGTACTTACTAATTGCAAAAAAAAAAATGTAAAACACTGATAATAATGAATGATGACATTATTTTTAAGTGCGAGTTTTTATCACCTGAAATTTCAATTTCAGTTATATTTTGTGGTTTGCCATGCGATTTTTGAATATAGTTTTTAAAATAATTATTTAATACATTTTTTTTATTTTTTTATTTGTTTAGAAGAAGTTGCAATTTTTTATTTTGTAATAATCACCATGCCCGATAGTTTTGTGGCAATAAAGAACTTGTCTTTGCAAAAACTTTGTTTGATTTTATAAGTTAACGTTTAATTTTGCAGGATTCGAAAAGTACAGATGTGGATAGTGCTAGCCTATAAAGCAGTTATATGAAAAGGTTTATTAATTAACCGCCTTAAAGTTATGCATAGCTGTATTAAAAGTTGTTAAAAAATCTTGGAAGAGAAGTAAAGCGATATCTACTTGGCTAAGAGGCGGCTATAAGTAATTAGCTGCTTTTTTGTTATGGAAAAGATCAATATAATAACATTCGGTACTAGGTTTAAAAAACGCAAAATAACATAACTGCTTTATAGCTATGTAAATGTTAATAACTTTCTGTCTCTAAAAATACTTTTGGCAGTTATTAATAAATCCATAACTTAAAAGCAGTTATGATTCTTTAGCCGCCATTTAGTTCTGCACACTTGATGCGAGCCTTAAAATTTTACAAGGTTAGAAAGGAAAATGTGTATTTATTGACAAAATTATTAATATTTTACAAAATCAACTTACTTCACGCGCAAGTTGAAAAAATTACCTTTTTTTTGGTATATGACAACATGACAAAATGTTTATAGATACTGAGGAGCATCGGTTTGAAAATTTTGCCGCCTTTTTCTGCTCTAGCTCAAAATAAGGATTTGTCATTTAGCGGCCTTTAAGCTTATAGACGGCAGTCAGGCACTTTACAATACGCTTACGTTTTACAACATACTATATGTACGTCAAAGTTATGTTTTCAAAGAAGAGGACCTTTTCGCCTTAGTGATGCCAACTAGCGGCGTGAAATTTCCAGAACAACACCATTCATCATTCCCCTCAAGCGCCTTCTTGCGTCTGTTCAAGAGACAGACGATATGCAGTATTGCTATAAACTTTCCATCAGGCACTACATCGGTCACGGGTCAGGTGCCGTATTCTTAACCCCCGACGCAAAACGAGGGGTTATAGCCACAGACTATAACGTTTTATATCAATCTGATTCCAGTGCCAGATAAAGACGGAGCTGTGTAATAACCAGAGTGCCAATTCTATTCTAATTTTCAAGTAACGTTTGCATTCGCATGTCAGTCGCAATCTGTCAAAAATTTATGGAAATTGAGGCTTTTTGGCATTTTTGCGGAATTGGCAATCTAATAGCAACACCACATATTCGACTATTAATACGACACACAGGGCGGCGCACTTGGGGCGATTCGCTGGGAAACAAATATTAATCTAGCACAGATCGAAAAAAATATCTATATAAATAGATACTTAGGTATATATCAAATTATAAAAAAAAAAAAATTGTGCGGTCGGGGGACTTGAACGGAAAGTTCCATAACAAATACGTTTTCACGAAATTTACACGTGTCTGTACAACCGTGTGCTGAGGTTATACGATAACTGATTGCTTTAGTATTTGCATATGCAAATATGTGCTGTAGGTGAACCTTGAAGTAAATAAAAAACACACCAATCGATCGACCAATTCACAAACCAGGCTATTTGATAACAAACCAATCGATCGATCGACCAATCGATCGAGGACACAGAGAGAGAGAGAGAATAGCGCACCCGGCTGCGCACTCACCCGATCGATCAACGTTGATCGATGGTATCGGTCGACGATCGATTGGTGTAGTAGCTTTGGCTGATCTGTGGTTATATGATAAAAACTTTTTTACAAAAAACCGACTTTTTACTTTCAACTTTTTCGACTTTTTTTCACTTTTTAGTGGTGATACCCCTCAACTAAGTGACATTATTCCCATAATTAGTGGTTGTAGGTACTATTTGCCGTTAAGCGGTTTCTTTGTGTGCCTTCGCAGTCCAAGTCCAGACCAGCTCATACCTAAATATCTACTTTGCTTTGGTACTAGTTTTTACTGATTTTAAGGTGAGGAGGTCACTGGTTTATCTTTCAAGTTCACAGTACAGTGCAAATACAATATAGCCACAACTAAACTCAATGCAAAAAGAATCATCAAGATCGGTTAATAAACAAAAAAGTTATGCCCCAAAAAAAAAAAAACCCAAAAATAATTCATAATAATAATGAAGGACGGGACGGTTGACGTGTGTCGGGCATGCCACCGTCCGGGTGAGTCCATCAGACATATTATCTCTGGTTGTTCTCGTCTTGCTAACGGCGAGTACTTGCACAGGCATAACCAAGTGGCCAGGATTATCCACCAGCAACTTGCTTTAAAATACAAACTTGTAGATTCCGAAGTACCGTATTACAAGTATGTGCCCGACCCAGTTCTCGAAAATGACCATGTCACGTTGTACTGGGATCGGTCTATCATCACTGATAGGACTATTGTTGCCAATAAGCCTGACATAGTGGTGATAGACCGATTAGCGCGCCGCACAATGATAATCGATGTTACCATCCCGCATGACGAGAACCTCGTGAAGGCTGAGAAAGAGAAGCAAATCAAGTATCTCGACTTAGCACACGAGGTTGTCGACATGTGGAATGTGGACTCGGCTGTCATTGTGCCGATTGTCATTACGGCCAATGGCCTGATGGCCAAAAGCTTCGACGACCATCTGTCGAAGCTGGCGTTACGCGGTTGGATAAAGGGCCTGATACAGAAGGCAGTACTCCTCGATACGGCTCGTATTGTGAGGAGGTTCCTTTCTCTGGAGCCCTAACCACCGGTAGCTTGGACCTTGCTCCCGACACCGGCGGACTACTGCTTTTTATATTTTTAAATGTTTTTTTTTAATGTGTGTGTGTGTGTGTTTTTTTAAGAAATATTTAAAAATATAAATTAGTATGTAAGTGAAATGAATAAAGAGAATATAATAATAATATTTAATAATTCAGGTTGACTTGCACAGCTAAATTGACTTTATTCCCACGATGAATGGTTGCGCTATTTCCCGATAAGGAGTTTCTTCGTAGTCCAAGTCCAGACCAGCTCATGGTTACCTAAACATCTACTTTGCTTTGGGATTGACATTAAACCTAACAATATCTCACTTTACTAGATTTTTATAGATTTTAAGTTGAAGGGGTCACTTGTTTATCTTTGAAGTTCAACGTCCAATGCAAATTCAATATATATAACTAAACTCAACACAAAACGCATAATCATGACCGGTTCATAAATAATAAAGTTATGCCCGAATATATAACCCCAAAAACATGGTTGACTTGTACATATCTGCGTACCCCTTCACAGCGTACCGGCGAGATGTTATGTTATAAACTGGTGTCAACAATTAACAGACATGCGGTTTCAGCATTCCCGGAATATTTCCTATCATTTATTGAAAAGATCCATTGCCAGATCTTCACCAAATGAAAGTAGTCTAACAAAAAGAGAATCATCGAAATCGATTTACAATTTGGGGAAAATAATGCTGAAAAAGCTAAAAGTCGAATTGAAAACCTCCTCCTGTTTTGAAGTTGGTTAAAAAAGTAAAAATTATAACGAGTAAATATGATTTGTAAATATATAGTTTATTATAACAAATAAGTTAAAGCATTACAAAATATTTTCTCGACCTATAAATAAAATACTTATAAAAATCTTAAATACAATTAGTCTTTTGCTACATTAAATGTTGCTACTATGATTAAAACATCAATAACAGTTTACATTTTAGGTGATCTTGTATTTAATAAATTCAATTCACAAAATATCTTTTTAAAAATAAACGTTTATTACCAAGAAAAAATTTCCTATCACATAGGAATAAAATTCGCACTTAAAAATATTAAAAACTACTCTTGTATAACCATGCGTCACTTTATTAACAATAAAGTTTTATTTAGAACCACAAAGGTAGAATACTAAGAGTTGATTTTTCATCTATCGTAGATGGAAAGAATGATTGTGATGAATAATTTACGATTTCAATTCAACATACGTATTCAATGTACGTTATATAAGCCGTGTCGTGGCCATATCGTAGAATTTGGCCATGTCATGATGTGGCCGGCTATTTCTTGAAATGTCTGGCCACTTTATGAAAGGTCAACTTCCATCCTAATTCCGACGACGGAGCCCTATTCGACGGTGCTCCTATTCCTGTCTGCAGGGTTGAAAGGGAAGCTAACATGAATGGTATGACAGAAGCTAAGTTCGCTCACTCTAGCTCCCGTCGACCTATTCGAACCTAAACGAACCTCGGTCACATCATGAACTAGCCAATTCTACGATATGGCCACGACATTTACATTCTTTCAATCTAAAATGCACTGGGTAAATGCTATTTAGGATTGCCTTTATTGTGTTGGTTCAGTTAACTTACGTAAACCCTTGCCTTTTTTTTGCGTTTGATCTCTCGCAGTTTAAACTATGAGTTTATTTGACCAAACTTTCCTAAGACAGACTTTTATAAATTAAAATTAATATTAAACTAAGAGTGACTCTTGCCTTGTGCTAATCAGTATTTTAGCAAAGTTTTAAGTACATAGCGTTGTCGAACTCGTGACAATGTTATAAATTCATACGTAAGTATAAAAACTTGTCATAATAAAGGCGCGAACCCACTGCAGCGTATACGGAGAGTCTACGCACGTATGTTTAGCTTCGCTTTAAAATAAAATGTATGTGATTGTGTCCACTATAACCCCCGAACACGCTACGCATCCATTGACATCATTGGTAGATGCGTGGCTTGCTCGAACGTACGCCCACATAGCTCAACGATGTCAACGCCATGCACGCACGCTGTGCATGCGGTACACACTGTACACGAATATTAACCCACGACTATGTACAACTGTATCGCAGCACAGTACGCCGCGGTGAGCCACGCTACAGTAGTACATAGTTGCGGGTGTGCAGTGTGTACTGCAGTGACGTAGAGCCACGTTGTCAAACAAGTGCATCCACGCAGCGAACATGCGCCGCGTGCCCGTGCATAGCATGCGCCGCGGTGGGGTTGCGCCTTAAGGCGAGCATAGCCCGAGCGCCGTAGGCATTTAACGCATACCCCAGCCCCCGCAACGAGTAGCGATACGAAACAAACTACGAAGCGCGGAGACGCGCGGGCCCAGCGTGCAGCGCACCGCTCGCTCAATGAGTTCACGAACTCGAGTAGGTACTAAGTTGCGTCACAAAAAAGAGAAATGCAGTAAATCAACTCGAATGGATTTATAATTTTTTATTTTTTTATTTTTAAGGCGAGCATAGCCCGAGCGCCGTAGGCATTTAACGCATACCCCAGCCCCCGCAACGAGTAGCGATACGAAACAAACTACGAAGCGCGGAGACGCGCGGGCCCAGCGTGCAGCGCACCGCTCGCTCAATGAGTTCACGAACTCGAGTAGGTACTAAGTTGCGTCACAAAAAAGAGAAATGCAGTAAATCAACTCGAATGGATTTATAATTTTTTATTTTTTTATTTTTAACCCCCGACGCAAAAAAGACGCGGTTTTATAAGTTTGACGTGTCCGTGTGTGTGTGTGTCTGTCTGTGGCATCGTAGCTCCCGAACGCAGGAACCGATTTTGAATTTGTTTTTTTTTTGTTTGAAAGGTGATTTAGTCGGGAGTGTTCTTAGCTATATTTGGTGGAAATCGGTCCAAAATGGCCGACGCCACAAAATGACAAGTTACATATTTTTTCACAACTCTCTCAATATAGGTATCAAATAAAAGGGCTTGAGTAGTAGAATACTATATACTATGACAAATTTCAAATCCAAGATGGCGCAACCAAACAATGGCCACAGAATATATAATAGTACAATGGCGAATAACTTTTTTATATATAATAAGTTGCGTCACAAAAAAGAGAAATGCAGTAAATCAACTTGAATGGACTTATAATTTATTTTGTTTTATTTTTCTAGTAAGTATGTACTTTTTTAAGGTTGTTTATAGGTTAGGTACGTATTCTATGAATTTGAAAATGATTGAAAAAAAAAATGAATGAATTGAAAATGAGTAGGTATACTTATTTTTTTTTTTGTGAATGTCATGAATACAGAATAAGATTCAAAACCACGCGCCACCGCGTGCCATTTGACCCTACATAAGGGTGCGAAATCTTCATGCTACAGTATAAAAATCAGGCCGTAGGTAGGCACAATTACTTTAGAATTATCTTACAATTCTTGAATTACAATGTCAATATTGTAAGGCTTAAAGGTATTGGGCACGCCACAATTGCGGCGATAAGACCCCTCTTTGAGGAGTGGCTGGAGAGGCGCTACGGCGTCCTCACCTTCCGCCTGACGCAGGTACTAACCGGACACGGCTGTTTCGGGAGGTACCTGTTTCGGATTAAGCGGGAGGACACGCCCGGGTGTCAGCACTGTGAGGATCGCCCGGAGGACACGGTGGAGCATACGGTGGAGGTCTGCCCTGCTTGGGCTGAGCAACGCCGTGTCCTCATCGCGGCGATCGGTGGCGGCGACCTCTCGCGTCCGGCCCTGGTTGAATCCATGGTCCGGAGCGAGGAGGCTTGGGAAGCGGTCACCTCCTTCTGCGAAGCAGTAATGCTAGCGAAGGAGGAGGCGGGCCGCGCGAGGGAAAGGCAAGGCCTTCGCCCCAACCGCCGCAACAGGAGAAGACGCCCCGGGCGTCGGGAGTCGCAGGGCGATCCCCGGCCACCGTAGGCGCGGGCCTGCGGACGGCGAGCATTGGGTGGCTCGCCGTCCGATCACCACCAGGCCCGGGTCGATGGCGCGTTGTGTTTCACGCGCGCCTCAAAGAGATGTCAGCATAAAAGACGGGGCCCGCTAGGGCCAAAGCCTGCCAGGGTTGCGGAATCTGTTCGAAAGAGTTACCGCGGCCCTGGAACGCAAAGGGCTTTTGAAGGATGACGGATGGGTTTTAGTCAGTAAGAGTCTGACACGCCCTTCCGCTCCACCCAGAGCGGAAGAAGTCATTTGATGATTTCCCATCCTTAAAAAAAAAAAAAAAAAAAAAAAAAAGGCTTAAAGGTATAAATGGTTATTTTGTGTAAAACATTATGTGAAGCATGTTTTGTTAAAAAATAATAAAATATTTTATTTTGTAGTCAAAAATATGCTAATAAATGAAACACTTAAGAAATAAAAATAATTTATTTGCTTTATATAATAATCAGTAAAAATAAAGTAAGAGTCTTTGTATAAGTCTTATAATATTCATCAATATTAATAAATTCTTATTGTGTGGGCAGTAGGGTAACCTAGTTATTTACTACTAGTCCAGTCCTAAAATAATACCGAAATAAAAGTGCGAATTTCCTACGTGAGGCTCACGTAGATCCAAGATGACAGCTGCAATAATTAAATGTTTTTCAGGTGCTAAAGCCGATAGAGAGCTCAAAATGTAAATCCAAGATGGCGGTTGCGATTGTCATGGGTGTCGTTTTCATAGTTTTCGAGGGTGGTAAAGCTAATAGTGAGGTCAAAATGTAAATCCAAGATAGTGGCTGCAAAAATTTTGTTTTGTTTTAAATCATACGTGAAAAGGAACTTCTTTCCTGATTGGGGTCCCCCAACGGCACATTTCATCTAAAGGCATTTCAGGGGCATTGGCAGCATTATTTATTAGTCGTTCTGTAACAATATAATAAATGATGTTCAGTTTCAAATTTCAATATTCATCATCATCATCGGCAGCATTGTTCCACCAACTGCTGAGTATAGGCCTCCTCCCTTTTCTGCAAAGCTTCCCTAGTCTGTGCAAGTCTCATACAAGTCTTCCACACGATCTTCTGTAGATACCCACTTGGTCATTGGTCTGCGAACGCTCCTTCTACCGTTTCTCGGCAAACATGCCAACCATTAGGGCTCCGCTCCACCTGCCATCATTACGTCTAGCCAAGTGTCCTGCCCACCTCTATTTCAGAACCTCTACCTGCTTTCAATATTCATAGTTATAAGAAAATTTTCATATAATTTAATATTAAATATTAAATTATATGAAAACTTTTGCGTTACAGGTCAATAGAGCACGCGGAAGGGCGTAACGTGTCTCCATTGATGACTTTAGAGCCTGTTTATTTGAATAACCCTGGGATTGAGGAGTAAGTAACATAAAATTTATGTTACTTACTCCTCAATCCCAGGGTTATGAAAATTTATGTCAATCCCCATCCCATATTATTTAGACCTCTCGTCGTTGAACGTCTCCGCGACTTTTTCTTTTAAGAAGAGGTAGTATACCTCCCCCCCTCCTATCCCCCACTCTCAATACGACGACGTCAATGGAAAGTCGTACCAAAATAATTATATTCGTAGGAAGTAGTCATTCTGTCACATTTCTACATTATGGCACTAGTAAACTGCGTGTTGGCATCTAGACGAGATCACGAGACCTACACAAACGTTGCAGATACCATAAATGTTATTATTTTTTGTGTTGTGGTTTGTGTTGTGACACAGAATAAAAATACTAACATGGTTGCTGTGGGTAGATACATACGAGCTACACTACCAGTATAAGCTGATCTCGCACTGAATATAATTTCCGTACAATGACAGGTCAGCTTATACTGGAAAATTACAGAGTGATATGTGTGTACTGACTGTGTACCTAATTTGTAATAAATAAATAAACAGTAACGAACTAATATTACTTATCTTACTCCTAAATGAACAACTAAATATTTTACAATACACGTAAGAAATACGCGTTTTATTCTACAAAAACACCCGCACCAATGCCGCGGGGTGACCTATGTACCTAGGTATTTGGTATTTTGCGCGCACTGGATTTTCAACTCTCGGTGTTGCAGAAGTCGGCTTACCTATAACTTTCGTGCGTGGCGTCTTTGTTTATATTGTCATAGGGGTTAAATTCAACTGTTTTACACATATTTGCGGTTTGTAAATCTATTCCGCGTAGGTACAAGCCTAGTAAATAAAGTAAAAATATAATATAGGTAAATAATAATACTGTCAAAGCATCCTTACCTTTTTTTTTATTCAGTCTTCGTAGAGCCAGCGATGACAACTTCTCATATGTTTTGGTTTTGCCCATTTCGTTTCACAAAATTGCCACTAAGTATAGGTAAAGTATTTAAAACTAAACTCTCAGATTTTAATAAGGGTAAAGTATAGATAAGACTAAGGTACTTATTATTATTTTTATAAACAATTTTTGGCTCGACCGGTAACAGATTAGCGGGAGCGGCGCGCGGCGGGTTTGGAATAATTGGCGTGCGTCCGACCTCCATGACGTTCCGCTCGGGACTGAGGACACGGAGCGAGCGCGTAAATACAGAAAAACACTGGATTTTGGAATTAGTGCTATGGATATTTTGATATTTCATATTATTTTGGCCGTTTTATATCCCATTTTTTATGACCTTTATTATGGTATAAGTTTTATTTTTCAAAGCCTCATATAACTGAAATGAAATAAAAAATAGATCATAATTTAGACCTGTCTTTGCGATTTAATTGGATGCAGTGAAATGTAAGTAATCGTGTATCGCACGGCCGAAATATCTAGATCGAAGTGTGAATTATGATATATATTTTTTTAAACATTTAAATCTGTGTTATCTACGAATAAAACACTATCTAAAACGACGTTAATTCGGGGGGTTACCCGAATTAACGTCGTTTTAGATATGTTTGCCTTAACCCCCGACGCAAAAAAGACGGGGTTTTATAAGTTTGACGTGTCCGTGTGTGTGTGTCTGTCTGTGGCATCGTAGCTCCCGAACGCACGAACCGATTTTGATTTTGCTTTTTTTTTGTTTGAAAGGTGATTTAGTCGGAAGTGTTCTTAGCTATATTTGGTGGAAATCGGTCCAAAATGGCCGACGCCACAAAATTACAAGTTACATATTTTTTCACAACTCTCTCAATATAGGTATCAAATAAAAGGGCTTGAGTAGTAGAATACTATATACTATGACAAATTTCAAATCCAAGATGGCGCAACCAAACAATGGCCACAGAATATATAATAGTACAATGGCGAATAACTTTTTTAGATATAATAAGTTGCGTCACAAAAAAGAGAAATGCAGTAAATCAACTTGAATGGACTTATAATTTATTTTGTTTTATTTTTCTAGTAAGTATGTACTTTTTTAAGGTTGTTTATAGATTAGGTACGTATTCTATGAACTTGAAAATGAATGAAAAAAAAAATGAATGAATTGAAAATGAGTAGGTATACTTATTTTTTTTTTGTGAATGTCATGAATACAGAATAAGATTCAAAACCACGCGCCACCGCGTGCCATTTGACCCTACATAAGGGTGCGAAATCTTCATGCTACAGTATAAAAATCAGGCCGTAGGTAGGCACAATTACTTTAGAATTGTCTTACAATTCTTGAATTACAATGTCAATATTGTAAGGCTTACAGGTATAAATGGTTATTTTGTGTAAAACATTATGTGAAGCATGTTTTGTTAAAAAATAATAAAATATTTTATTTTGTAGTCAAAAATATGCTAATAAATGAAACACTTAAGAAATAAAAATAATTTATTTGCTTTATATAATAATCAGTAAAAATAAAGTAAGAGTCTTTGTATAAGTCTTATAATATTCATCAATATTAATAAATTCTTATAGTGTGGGCAGTAGGGTAACCTAGTTATTTACTACTAGTCCAGTCCTAAAATAATACCGAAATAAAAGTGCGTATTTCCTACGTGAGGCTCACGTAGATCCAAGATGACAGCTGCAATAATTAAATGTTTTTCAGGTGCTAAAGCCGATAGAGAGCTCAAAATGTAAATCCAAGATGGCGGTTGCGATTGTCATGGGTGTCGTTTTCATAGTTTTCGAGGGTGGTAAAGCTAATAGTGGCTGCAAAAATTTTGTTTTGTTTTTAAATCATACGTGAAGAGGAACTTCTTTCCTGATTGGGGTCCCCCAACGGCACATTTCATCTAAAGGCATTTCAGGGGCATTGGCAGCATTAGTAGTCGTTCTGTAACAATATAATAAATGATGTTCAGTTTCAAATTTCAATATTCATCATCATCATCGGCAGCATTGTTCCACCAACTGCTGAGTATAGGCCTCCTCCCTTTTCTGCAAAGCTTCCCTAGTCTATGCAAGTCTCATACAAGTCTTCCACACGATCTTCTGTAGATACCCACTTGGTCATTGGTCTGCGAACGCTCCTTCTACCGTTTCTCGGCAAACATGCCAACCATTAGGGCTCCGCTCCACCTGCCATCATTACGTCTAGCCAAGTGTCCTGCCCACCTCTATTTCAGAGCCTCTACCTGCTTTCAATATTCATAGTTATAAGAAAATTTTCATATAATTTAATATTTATGTTACTTACTCCTCAATCCCAGGGTTATTCAAATAAACAGGCTCTAAAGTCATCAATGGCGACACATTACGCCCTTCCGCGTGCTCTATTGACCTGTAACGCAAAAGTTGATTATGACTTGTTGGTAATAAAAAGTTATTTTTTTAAATTTTCTTTACAAAATATCTCGATTAAACCAGCCTGTTTATAAATTTGTCCATAAAATAAAATTAAAAACTTACTCTTTATCCACCGTATCATTACTTGATACATGCGTATTGCTCTTGGCCTGCAACTGCATTGCTCTAAAACATTAAAAACAGACGTAAACATTTTTCATACCATGGATAAAGTTTGTATAGCCTAACTAGACATACTTATAGTTTTTTTAATGAATTTAGAGCATGTCATAGTTTGATACAGTGCTTTCTGTAAGTAAGGGGTTGGCTCAGTTTTCCAATGACGTCCGTCGAGTTAGGATTTGATATTTTTTTACAGAAAAGTTACATTATTATAAGTACGCACGCAAAGTTTCAACATGCGGAGACACGTACTTTTTGAGAAAAAAATACTTATTGAAAATGAATTATTATAGCAAAATTTATGTCAATCCCTATCACATATTATTTAGACCTCTCGTCGTTGAACGTGTCGTTTTACCTCGACTTGGACTTGGGGCACCCCGACTCGGACAGGATAGGTTAGAATCGCCATCACCTTCGTGGTTTTTTTTTTAAACCATCAGGCCCCGCCCGCTCCCTACTACGCCTTTTAGGCAACTTTTTGAACGTTTTGAGGCTAGGTTACTAAATGAGTTTTCCTCAGAAACAGTGCGTTACCTTGTCTTGGGAGTGGTGCCAAGGGAGAGGGAGCAAACCCTCCCCCCCCTCTCCCCACCACAACCCCCTCCTCTTGCCAAACGACACTAAATTTTCTGAAAAATTTCCTCAGAATTAAAAACTAAAAAACCTCGAAGACTTTTTCTTTTAAGAAGAGGTAGTATACCTCCCCCCTCCTATCCCCCACTCTCAATACGACGACGTCAATGGAAAGTCGTACCAAAATAATTATATTCGTAGGAAGTAGTCATTCTGTCACATTTCTACATTATGGCACTAGTAAACTGCGTGTTGGCATCTAGACGAGACCTACACGAACGTTGCAGATACCATAAATGTTATTATTTTTAGTGTTGTGGTTTGTGTTGTGACACAGAATAAAAATACTAACATGGTTGCTGTGGCTAGATACATACGAGCTCGGTGTTGCAGAAGTCGGCTTACCTATAACTTTCGTGCGTGGCGTCTTTGTTTATATTGTCATAGGGGTTAAATTCAACTGTTTTACACATATTTGCGGTTTGTAAATCTATTCCGCGTAGGTACAAGCCTAGTAAATAAAGTAAAAATATAATATAGGTAAATAATAATACTGTCAAAGCATCCTTACCTTTTTTTTTTATTCAGTCTTCGTAGAGCCAGCGATGACAACTTCTCATATGTTTTGGTTTTGCCCATTTCGTTTCACAAAATTGCCACTAAGTATAGGTAAAGTATTTAAAACTAAACTCTCAGATTTTAATAAGGGTAAAGTATAGATAAGGTAGGTACTTATTATTATTTTTATAAACAATTTTTGGCTCGACCGGTAACAGATTAGCGGGAGCGGCGCGCGGCGGGTTTGGAATAATTGGCGTGCGTCCGACCTCCATGACGTTCCGCTCGGGACTGAGGACACGGAGCGAGCGCGTAAATACAGAAAAACACTGGATTTTGGAATTAGTGCTATGGATATTTTGATATTTCATATTATTTTGGCCGTTTTATATCCCATTTTTTATGACCTTTATTATGGTATAAGTTTTATTTTTCAAAGCCTCATATAACTGAAATGAAATAAAAAATAGATCATAATTTAGACCTGTCTTTGCGATTTAATTGGATGCAGTGAAATGTAAGTAATCGTGTATCGCACGGCCGAAATATCTAGATCGAAGTGTGAATTATGATATATATTTTTTTCAACATTTAAATCTGTGTTATCTACGAATAAAACACTATCTAAAACGACGTTAATTCGGGTAACCCCGCCTTAAAGGGTAACAAACCTTCTCACAAAGAAGGGTGTCAGGCAGGTCCTGCTTATTTCACAAACATCAGAATTATATTCTCGCGACTCAAATAAATTTCTCTAATAATATTTTACCATATAATCCTATAAATTAGACTTAGTTATAGAAGGTTTGCCAGCGTCAGCGTAGATTTTGTTCCACAGCTCTACTCTCTCCTTGTCCATATTGTTTGCGAGTTTCATATCCTGGTTTATTAGTAAGTATTCTTTAGTTGCCGAATTGTAGGGCCGCCATTCTATACTTCCTTTAGTTGGCGTTGGGTTACTGGAAATAAAGAGAATGTCAAAATAAATAATCATAATCCAAAAACTTACTTCTTCACATCTCTTCTCACCGCACCGGGTTTTTGTCTAATTCCTACGCTATTTCTACCATTTAACTCTGGAATATGCTACCCCTTGCCATCAAGAAGGAGGAGTCAACATTTTCCTTTAAGCGAAAAATCCGAAAACACTACTTTAAAGTCTTAGATGTTCTTTGTCATGATTATTATGAATTTTCTTAATCGGAATGATTATTATATATCATATTTATTCGCTTATTATTTCAACATATATCGCACCTTTAAAGTAAAACCGTTACTAAACGAAATTATGAAATTTTATAGGGGAGCCAATATTAGAAAATACTCATTGACTCATGAAAATTTTCGTTTAGTAATTTTACTTTAAAGGTGCGATATATGAATTTAATTAGTATTATATATGTATATTATTTGTATATATGTATTCCGAAACTTTATTTTATTTTATTTTTATTTATTGTACCTACACCTACCACAGTATAGTCTTTATAACCCAAAGGTTGACTGGTAGAGAATACTTTGATGCATTAAGTCCGCCCATGTACCACTATTGTACCTACATAAAGTTAAGCTAAGGAGTGGAATTCTCTGCCGCAGTCTGTGTTTCCCGATAACTACAACCTGGAGGTCTTTACTTCAAGTGTGAATAGGTTACTTCTAGACAAGCGTGATCCATCGTCGACCACATCATCGCTTTCCGTCTTGGAACTTGAGGACATTTGCAAGCCATTAAAAAATAAAGAAATGCTTTATGATATTGATAATGCAACACATAAAGACTAAGGGTGGGTACACACGAATCCGATTCGGGTTGCCAGATGCTGGAGGTTATAAATCCGTACAAAAAAACAAAATAAAATAAAACGTGTGCGTCTCCGAACGCCCGACAGAAGTAATAACTTAAACTAATCTAAGTTGAACTATTTAATATGGGAAGCGTCTGTCCACAATACGACTAGCGCTGTGGGTCAGAGTGAGACAGGAAGAGCCTGCCTACCGCTGCCGTGTACGTGAGAGAAAGAGAAGCCAGACAGACTGGCGCCGCAACGCGTTACGTTACGAAGCGGTTTACCCTCCCATAAGAAGTTATCACTACAAAAATGTTTAAAAATGTTTCTGACAACCCGAAACACAGTTGAAGATCTGTAAATCAGGAGACGTTTCGATATAACACGATACCCATCCATGACCCAAGCTCGAACTATGTTGCTTAACCTCGATAATCTCCCGTAATGATACCCGTGCAGTTGTATTGTTGCGAACTTGCGAGCCATGTTATACATATAATCATAAGTTGTTTAAAAAAAATTGGTTGTCTGTAAAGTCGGTTTACGGACGATAGTTTAACGTGACAACGTCATAACAAAACATTTATGAATGATTATAATGAGTCATCCTTTTTCGTGCGTGCAGCCGGCGTTCGTCGTTTATTAGACGTTGTCACGTCAATATTTGAAATTTAATTAAGGTTACACTCACCCAGTCTTTGCAAAATCCGCCCAAAGTTTAGTAAGTTGGTACACTACTTTTTTCAATTCATCACTGTCTTCAAGAAAATTCTGACTCATCTCACTGTGGAAGAGATAGAATAGGTCATCCGCATGACAAGCTCCCTTCACATTGTCGAGGCCAGTCATGTTCTTCACAACATTCAATTCAGAGACATAGTCAAACTTATACAAGAATACTGGAGCTAAACTGTGATAGAAATGCAAGAATCTATGTGTTTGGTACACGAAGTTAATATCCGTCTGAACATCTACAATGGCTTGGGCATCCTCCTCTGTTGCGTCTTTGCCACCAAAATAGAACTGCTTCACCCGCTGACCGAACTCATCTAGTTGTTCCTTAGGCACTGTTGTCGCTAGGTCTCTGGGAACCAGGAAAGATGGGTCCTTATTCAAGATTTCTAGCTTCTTCGTATGATCTTTGACCATCAGTATACCTTCTGCTGAATTGTAACCCATCAAGAGTGGCACTTTGCTTACTTTTCCAGCTAGAATCAAATCTATAGGTTCTTCAGTCAGGAACTGTTCCTGACCCTCGAATTTCTTTTCTGTCGTTGGTGTGAAGTAGATGGGCAAGCCTCTGATTTTTTCGTCTTTTGTTCTCGTTTTTACAGTCATTCTTGCCAAGTCCAGAGCTGGGACTGACCTTAAAAATTGTAATAGTTCATTGACATCCTTAGTGTCTTTTCCTAGTGCTTGTCCAGATCTAAGGGCTCGTTCTACGGGTTTATGAGCTGTCGCCCAGTACGGCAGACAAGTTCCACTCTGTGCTATTGCCTTATTGAAAAGCCCTTGCGACATGGGTGACAGCATGTGGAACGTGACACAGGACCCTCCAGCACTTTCCCCAAAAATAGTGATATTATCCGGGTCTCCTCCAAACTTGCTAATATTCTCCTTGATCCAACGTAGAGCAAGGACCTGATCTTTCAAGCCAGCATTTCCTGGGACTTCAGGAGTGTCTAGACAAAGGAAGCCTAGGACTTCAAGTCTGTAGTTTATGGTCACAATGATGACGTCATGTTGGAAGAAGTATTCCGGGCCGTATGTCTCCGAGTTGCCTGAACCTGATAAAAAGGCTCCGCCATGTATATAGACCATGACGGGTATTTTGGAGCTGGGGGCCAGTGACTTTGTGAAGACGTTCAGGCTGAGGCAGTCTTCGCTTCCCTCTATGAAGTCGACGACACTCATGTCGAACTGTGGGCACACGGGCCCGTGCTCTGTGGCGTCGCGGATGCCTTCCCATGGCTTTACTGGCAACGGCGCCTGGAAGAAAGAAAAGTATTTGATGAAGAGATGTGAGCAACTTCTACAGGTTTGATCGATTCGTTTGGTATTCTGATACTTTAATGATATTGCAAGAACATGGTAACATTGACCTGATGCTGCAGCATGACCTGAAATCTGCAGGATATCTAACTTCTCACTTACTAACAGCAAACCTTTCGTGTTTGTGTTCACATAAATGGTCGCAGTGAATCTAAACTAATATTACAAAGAGGAAATATATATTTGTTTGTTGTATGTTTGTTACGATTTGGCTCAAAAACTACTCAACCGATTTTAGGCTATAAAAAAGTTTATATTTCAATAAAAGATACTAGGATATCCTACTATCTTTTCGATATAAGCAACTTTTTGATTCAAATGTTAAAAAATATAGTAATGAAACTTTTTTAAAAATTATGGTTGTAGTTATTATAATATATTGATACTTCACCGCCGATATGTGTACTAAGTTTCAACGGAATCGGTCCAGTAGATTCGGATAAAATCGGCTGTGACAGAAGGACAGACAGCCAACCAAGTGATACTATAAGGGTTAATCACTTTTTGGAAAAATGTCTCTTTCGTTAATTGCGTCACGGATTTTGAGTTGTAAGGCTGCAATCGATTCGATGGGCTCCGTATAGACTGTCTTTAACAAATCCCCACGAAAAATAATCCAGTTAAATATTAAATCACACGATCTGGCTGGCCACTTAACAGCTGAATTTCGTGAAATTATGCGATCGGGAAATTTGGTTTGCAATAAATTTATGTTTGATGAAAGAATCGACACCTGTCAGCGTGGTCGTGGTGGACATTAGCCAGATTTCATTTTTCATACATAATTGCCAAACCTTACTCGTTGTAATACAATAAAAAATTGAATCATCTTTATCTAAATTCTTTGATTTATTTTGTTTTAAAAAACAAAGTTCAAAAGTCAAAAGTCAAAACGATTTCAATTAGGCCATTAAACGGCACTTTTGAACGTCATCGTTTACAGTTCAGTAAAATAATAATGTTACATTAATAAAGTGACTCTACTGTCCATTCGGAAAGGTAGATTCTTATGGAGAAGAACGGACAAGAAACTCCATAGTTACTCTTTTCAAATAATGATTTTACAAAATTTGGTATACAAAAATTAATATAATATTATGTGAGGACGATGCACCCAGTTCTTGTTGAAAAACCCGATAGATTGGGGCGCGTAATTCAAGACGGATAGAGGTAAGCTGCCACAGTCACGATTGTTTGTATGGAAGTACTCTACACACACACCAACAAGATGGCGTTAGAGTGCCATCAAAAAAAAAAAACGCCATCTTTAGGCATGGCCCTTTTAAGGGTAGTAACACTCACCCGTATGTAGTTACAGTGAGTGTGCATGTATAAGAGACTTTTAATAAGCATTTAATTTCATATGAGTATGAACATAAGTGTAGATACCACAAGGTGCATTAACCGACTTCAAAAAAAGGAGGAGGTTTTCAATTCGGTTTTTTTTTATGTTTGTTACCTCATAACTCCGTCATTTATGAACCGATTTGAAAAAAATATTTTTTCATGTGAAAGGATATACGTTCCGACTGGTCCCATAGAAATTTCATCAAAATCGGTAGAGAAGTTTGGTTTCTAAATCGAAATAACTGGAGGAAATAGAAAATATATCATCCAAGTAAGTAGACAAAATTGCGAGTTTTGATTTTCTGTGACTTTCCAGTGATTTTGTTAGGTGTGGTAAAAAGTGAAAAATAAAAAACTTTTTTACAAAAAAATACAACCGACTTCCAAATAAAACAAAAAAAACTCTACAAAGTATAAAATAACTTAATTTTGGAAGTCGGTGTTAAAATACGAAGAAACAACCAAAAACACCGACTTCCAAAATTAATTTATTTTATCATTTTAAGAATATTGAAGATTGAATAGAATAAACCTCACCTTAAACCTCAACTCTCCGACGGGCGGCTGTCCATAGCGAATCCCCTTGAAGCTATAGTAAGGGCTTCCATCTAAACATTTCTGGACCGCTCCCTTCAATTTGCCTTGTTTGACAGTCACTACTGGGTTTTCCTGTAAACCAACAAATATATCTTGTTTAAACTAGGTATACTTAAAGAAAAAAGCATGAGTTTATGCCTGCATGTATGTACCTGCATCAATTTACCCAACCCTTTGGAGAATACAGTTGTGATATAATACAAGACTACAATAAAATTGAGAGAGCCAGTGAGACAACACGGTTGCCGCAGTACTTGAGCGATAGCACCGCAAGGAACAAATATTTGTATGGCCTACAGATAGTTGTTCCGGATCAGACTGTTTGTGTATGTGACTTTATATGTTTGTAAACGCAGTCACGAAAAAGGAGAAATTCCTAGTGTGGGGCAATGTTTTAGAAAAAAGAAAAAAATAATAACTAACCATTCTCAAGCCGCTCAACTTTTATGAAAAATTAAACTGAAGAATGTTTTCACAGATGTCAGTGTCATAACTAGGTATGCAAAACAACTAAAGTATAAATACACTAAAACAGCTTTATATTTGGAGCCTAATTGATGAGATTAGATCGTATCGTATACCTACTAAGTTTTTTTTCATTTTTAATCAAGTTAAATTCTCAGCAACAACAATGGTTATTCATATAAACTACGTCATTGGCAATCAACAACAATAGGTATATTAAAGTAGGTGTGTTTTAGAAATATATTTAAAAACTTTAATTTATTTACAAAAAAAAGTCTTCAATGTACCTACGTAATACCGAGCTTAAACAGTGTGGGAAACTTCTTGCAGGCATAAAGTAGTAGTAAAACTTATTTTTAACCATTTTTTAAAGAACGTTTTCAAAGACATTCTTTCATAAACATTTTTATTTGTGTAACATAGGTAGTGAATACAGTTCTGAATGATGATAAATAAATAAATCAAAAATTATAACCAGAAATTTGAATTATAAATTTGATGTAATAATGTTATTTAATGGAATAGCAAAATTTAAATTGAGTGGAACAATTTAATTCACTGGAATCATTTTAATTTCCATTGGAATTAATTAAAATTATAATTTAATTTAATGGATCATTTCATTGAATTAAATTAAATTAGATTCAATCATTCCAATAGAAATGTATTAAAATTATATGTATGTATTTTCATTTTGCTATTCCATTAAATTACATTATTATGTCAAATTTAAAATTCAAATTTTTAATTAAACTGTGATGATAATAAGTTACGAGTATAAGAAAAAGATAAACATACTTCGTTAATTTTCTGTGGCTAAGTTCTTTTTAAAATTTTGTGATTGAGAGGAATATATCTGTCACTGGAAAAGTGCAGACTCTGTAAGACTGTAATAATTCTTTATTAGCTTATAATTCCTCCATATATTATGAAAAAATCGTTTTGTGAGCAATAAATCCCATGCAAATTCAATAGTATCCAATATATCTGTGCCTATTAGAAAGAAAGAAAGAAATAAAATGGTGTTTATTGGCATTATAAAAAACATAAACACCATAAAATTAAACAAAATAAATACTGAAAACCCACAATGCCAAAGGGCCTCAGCTCAGCATAATGCCAGATGGCAACACAAGGTATACCAGCCTGACGCTGATTTTCAGCTGCAGTCCATGAGTGCCATACTACGCTAATTACAATTTCACGTGATATTTTACAATCTTAAGGCGTTTGAAATTTTCTGGTGACATGTCCAATTTAAAACGTTTTGACAGTTTGTTGTATTGCGTACAGAGTCTTGGGAGAGTAGCGTTATTTATTAGTAGCTTTAGCTTTAAAAATAGCTGGAAATAATCTTGGTAGATACAACAATAGATACCTAAATGTTATCACATAGCTTACTTTAGTATCTTATCTATTTGGAACTGTGAAAACAAATAAAATGAACTTTGGACATACCTAAACGTTCCTTGATATTTTAAATAACAAATTATCAAGTCCAAAGTACAAGGTTGGTCTAATTTTGCAAAATGATATACCCACCAATGTATTGTGAAACATACTTTAAATTAGGGTTGTCAAGGTACCAAAGTCCATCCTAAACATGTCTGGCACAAATAGCTGACTGCAATAAGATTATAAGACTGATCTTTTTTTAGCCAACAGCGGCAGAGCCCAAAAGGAAGGGATTTTTTTTTTTAAGACTAAAACTCTTGCATCCTCTAAGAGTAATGCAGGTTTTATGTTATTAATATCTCATCTGCCTAGCCTTTTCCTCGCTATTGGGGTTGTCTTCCAGTCAAACCGGATTCAGCTCAATTCACAGATTTTATGTTACACCTACCTATCTATCTATTGGGGTATGGTTTCCGCACTTAGTCCTGATGTTGGACCATTGTGCGTGGTAGGACACACCTACCTATTGAAAATTATTATGTCCTTCATTGCAAATTCAGTTAGCTAACTACAAAACATTATACACAAGTGCAACAGTAAACTTATAGTGTAATTTATAATCTAAACCCGATTAGCTACAATGAGTATAAGGAATTACATAGAAGGTACTTTTTAACCCGACAATATGTTTCTGTGAGATAAAAACACTTTTCATGTGGACAAAGACCAGAGTGAGGCCATCAAAGCTTGGCGTGACTTGAAATCTGTTTTACTTAGTAAAAAGTGGAAATTATTCTACAGGAATATACCATCAAGGTAAGGCAGAAGCTAATAAGTACTGAGTAATTTAACACTTCTTGTTACGAAAGTGAGTCTGAACCACTTGACCAAGGCAACCGATCTTAGTACCCAACTTGACCAGCATTCTTTTTCTAAAGTGTTTTTTACAATTTTTTATATGAATATACCTAATGAATCTGCCCATGAATTCGGTTCACTTCATCAATTATTCTTCTTGCTTTTATTGGTCTAGTGTCTTTTCTGTTATTTATAAATAAGTATATGGAATAGGACTAAGATTCACCTTTGACCGAAAACATGACAAGCATTAAGATTTGTTATTCTAACAGGCATTTGTATTACGATTTAAAAAATAACTAAGACTTACCTGTTCCATGATGCACACCTAATTTGACTATTTAATTAGTTTTGCTTTGTTAATTCATTACTAAGCAGCTCAGCTGTTATTTACTTTGTCATTTGTCATAATTTCGTTTGTTTAGTTTTTACGATCCGTCAGTAGTTACACTGGTCACTGTAATAACAAAATAAAGTGGAAAGATTGTCGTTTTATATGCGTAACTAGCTCATAGTGAATATCTAACATTGTAATTGATAATAATTATAACTAAGGACTGATTATCAAGATAATCAAACGTAAGTTTAAGAGACAACTGTCAGTCAGTGTCAAAAATATTGTAAAAGAAAAAGTCTGAAATAAATAGTGTTGTATTCGGTCAAAGTTCGTGCAACACTATCAGATTTATCAAATCACATGCACCCAACATGCACCCACTGTTTTATCACTATTATGACTTACCTTTGAACTGTCAATGGACGAGAAACACCTCGCAGTCTGCTTCGTGCGAAACACTAACTTTTCTACAGATTTTATAATAAACATCTTATACTCCGAAAGTTTTAAATACCTACTCTGAAAAATAAATTAGAAAAATCTGCGCCTACCAAACTCGCAAACATAAGACTCTGCAATTTTTTATGGACTCCGTTATATATATTTGGCAAGTAGTTTTAATATACGATCCAAAGGTTAACGTCGGTGCGTAGAAAGAGATACGAATAAAAATTCGTTAGCAGTTTTGTTCACGTGTGAAAAGGACGCTGCTTTAATCTGTTATTCGCCGGTTCCTGACGGCCACGACTTGTTATCAACGAGTGTATTGGTTACGACTGTTCAAAGTCCATTGATGATGACATTAGTTCATTTGTGTACCTTCTTAGCTGTACCTACCTACCTAGCTGTCTGTTTCATCTTCACTAGTCTTGATTGTATTTATTTATACGTAGGAACTGATAAGATAAAATTGGACATCCCTAATATTTGGTCAAGAATGGCCATTCTCAAATATTAATTTAAACGGACGACAACATTAGGTAGGTAGGTAAGTACCGTTTACTACACTAACAATAAGTGAACTAACGTTCTTGCTAGTGGTTTCGCTTTAGTAAGTAGTAGGTAGGCACCTAATCAAGCATGGGAATAAGGAATACCTACGGAAGTTTCCTTATGAGGTTGGCTCATAGATTTTTATATTTCTGTGGGTTGGCTTAATCGAATTACGTACCTACCTAGTGCGATCGAACGAATCGATAAAAAATATACTTAATAAATGATATTTTTAATGGGAGATATAAATGTATAGGTAAATATGTACCTATGTAACCTACTGATCAATAAAATTGACAAGTTAAACTGGTTTTAATTTTGGATGTTTCGATGTAGGTCGTGTCCTCCTCGCAAAATAGTAAATAGGTAATACTACCTACTTGTAAACTTCATAGGCCTTTTATTTAATTTATTAGTACCTACCTACCTTTGTTTCCTCTGCAATATCGTATCACTCGTCTCTCATTTCTGAACGCCTAACCCTTTTTTAAATGCAATGAATTGCTAATGTGTGTAGGTACGTTATCAATCGACCTACTAGTTGCATGACTTTTTTGATCAGGGGCAATGTATGTAATATTGTGAAAATGAGACGACTTAACTGTAAGACAATCTATTTTTCTAACATAATGCCTTCAGAATATTGCCTTTTTTTTCAGAAACCTACCAGATGCAAATCGGTACTTATGTCATACAAATTATTAGAAACAATGTACCTACCTAAATTGGTTGAGCAAAAAATCCTTAAGCGGCCTGTGACAGTGATTTAAATAATAATGTATCACTATTAAACATGGTGATTCACCTTCTACACATAATCGATCATTCAAGAAAAGACAGATACGGCTTAATTTACCTCATAATCCCACAGTAAAAAAAAATAACCTGACAGGCAATTTAATTAATCTGACTTCATTCATAGTACGAAATAAAACAGCTGCTCGAAGGTCGAACGCTAAATATTACCGCTATGTGGCGCTAGTAGTAGCATAAAAGGGCGCGAGCGCGCTATGTATCTTTCGCGCGCCAAGTTTAAATTGAAATAGTGACATTAGCCAACAAATTGCGCTTCATTTTATTGATTAATTTTCACATTTTATTTGTTTAAATATTACTATATTCACGATAAAATACCCCTTCATTTGCACGACAAAAATTGACAGGGCGATTTTGATGTCGCGATATGGCCGCAAAAATTCACCAATAGAAATTGCTGATTTAGTCTACCTGCCAGCTTATCAGGGCACCCACTTCACCCACCTTCAGTGTAAATAAGGATTAGCACGATTATCAGTTTTATTGTGGCCAGGAATTATTTTAGAACGAGTTTTACGAGCGGCGCGCGTTGCATTGAACAATTGTGCAAATAAGTGCGATTTTTTGTTACTATTTGTATTGGAATTATTATTTTTAGCTTTGTATAATATTATTGAGTATTTGCCGCATGTTATGATGTGCGCGATTGTGCGCAAACATGCTGAATTTTGACGATACCGCGCCTCATAAAGCGAAGCTGCGCTGAAATACGCTCTTGTAGCACCTCATAGTATTCGATTTCAAGAGAACCGTATGAATTTTATATAAAAGTACAAAATATATTCGTATAATTTTATGCTACTGATTTAAATTTAGTTTTTTAACCCATAGTAGCCATAAATAACTAAGCTAATAGCTTCCATAGACGAAGTCAAAACGCAACGCTTAGTACGCGGTTAACACTTGCTCTATTTCGATTATTTTCAAGCGTTCGTTGAAGCCGAAATGTAGTTTTTTTTTACTGTGATTAAGTAAAACTTTATAAAATTTTATACGAGATCGAAAAGGATGAGGAAAATAAGTCATGCTTAAGTGCTTAATTTTCCAATAAAAATAATTTGAAGATGAATGAAATAATCAGTTAGAATTCCAACAAGTTATCGTACCAACTTAGTCTGATTTTTGAAGAATTTGTCGACAGGTTGAATAGAATATTTTAAGTTGTGCAATACTATCCGTGCTCAGTTTTGTTTTATGAGAAAACGGCTTTGTTTTTATGTTGATTTTAAGGTAAACCCCCTGTGTTTAGGTATTGTACCGAAACGAAACAAATAGGTACCTACAGAGATAGACAATCACGAAGAAAGATTTGAAACAAAGTGCTCAAGTTGGATACTATTTGGAGTGGACGATTAGGTATCAAACCTTGATTGTATGAGACGTCAATATTCAAATGCAAACAAAATATGAAAATACCAATAACTGTAAAATTAATATTTGCAATACAATACAAAAGTAATCGCACAGTGGTGCAAATAGCGAACGCACCCGCGCAAAATCACGATTCCAATAAAAAAAAATATTGCAAAAATTAATGAAACCCGCTATCTATGCTGACATGTGTTCTTGAGGATTATTTTCTCACGGCTTTATCAATAATAATGTGGACTATTTTAATAATTACACTCCTCCTGGACTGTGATTTGTTCGTACAAATATGAATTCTGATTGCGTTTTCACATGTTACTTGACTTATTTTTGGATAATTCTAATATATGTGACAAGAATTGACGACTTGTCAATAATGTGTCGAGATAACGTCATGTTCGTTGCATTCGATATGCAGGGCCATGAATATTGTGTTAGTTTTGAACCTATTGACATGCCCATTCGTCAGGTATGGCAGAAGACATTTTTTGGAGATAGTATTTTATTACTGTATAATATTTTTGTCCGTGTTTTTTTTTAAAAAAGCATCCGTCAATCTTGTAACAAACAATCAAAATCAAATTCGAACTGTTCCTTTTAAGAAGTATATAAATTCAAGTTTAAAAAAAAACCGGTCACAATCTTCAGCGTCGCATTTCTAACTGACCGAAAACGTTTTTTTTTTATTTTATTTTAAGAATACATTTTTGCCGTAACTTTAACAATGTTTCTTTGTTAAAAACACGCACTCAGCTTCAAAAAGCAACCCTTTTAGCGACCGTTTAGTTTTCTATAAAGACTTGCACCGTCATTATTTACAACCCTTCGGATAAGCCCTTGACAACAAACCTTTTTAACGTTTTAAAACTCCGGCCAACAATGGATGATGTATAGTTTTTTTTACTCACTAGGATTATGCAACTCTTCTGTATAAATGTTTTAATATTTAAAAGATTAGCGTCATGTTATTGCGTTTTAGTTAAAGTAAATATTTTTTGGATTTATAATGTTTTTATTTATAAAAAAGATTGTATTTTTTAAGTAGCTACAATATTTGCACTAATTACAGTTTCAGGATATTATTAGAAAATTGTCGTCACGAAAATTAGCTTGGCGCAGTGTGCGCGCAGTTTAAGAATCTTCTAAGAAAAATGAAAAGATAATAAAAATTTGATATTGGTGAGTTTCGTTGATATCTATCTACATAAAAAACTAAATAACTGGCCACTGCTCTTGCTCTCCACAGCAGCAACACATACATTTTTATTTTTTCTTCTTAACGGCGGTAAACCAAGCTTATCTACTATTGTAGGCGCCAGATAAATGTGGAATAAAGTATATTGACCTTTCCCTAATAACTGTTCATAGGTACCTGAACAATTAAATATGAATCGTTTTTCATTATTAGACAATGTTAAGGATCACGAGCGATGATGATTCGGGACAGCTTTGTGTCAATAATTCCGTTTTTCAAATTAAAAATGTCAATAATTGTAGGTGGGTCAATGACCGTTATTCCACGATTATCTGGCGCCTACTATACTAGCCCCCAATCATATTAGCACGTTCATGCTGTCTAGGTAATTTATACTTCAAGATGCTAAATCTACTTAAACAACCGTCGTACCTTCAATAACTGTTTTCAGTTTGGCTGGCTTGACCCCTCCTACTGCTCATGTAAGCGTGAAAGAAAAATATAATAATTATTTCATCAAAATATATATTTTAAGACCAAGTTAAGTCTGCAACAAGCAAATAATGATCTGGCTGCGCGGGCGCGGGCTAAGTCCGCAGAATTATGCTCGGTGGCGAGCTGCTTGGTGGCGCGAGGGGCGCGTACGATGGGGTTGAACTCCGCTGTACTAAGGATGGTACCTGTCGATAGTTAGAAAGAAAAAAAAAAACGTTTATTTGGCACGCGCACAAGATCGCGAGTCGGTTTATTTTGAAGTAAAAACTTCTTTAGGCGCGTTGAGCAGTTTTTGGGTGAACAAAAATCATGGAACTCGCGCCATCGTCACCGAACGCTTTGGGTGAACAAAAATCATGGAACTCGCGTCATCGTCACTGAACGCTTAGTTTTCACTTCTATCGGCAGTCCATGCATGCATGCAAGCATGTTGTCCTTTGCTCTCTGATTAACATTGCGCACACGTTTTTGTGTGATTGGTTTTTGAGTGGCGTCTCTGAGTGTAGCAATTTGTAGCTACTTTTGTTACCTTGGGTAACACCTATCTGTATAAACAACTGTATGGGTTAACTAATGAAAGAAAATGATTTGCCTTTGGAGAGAGAAAAACATGTTTAGATATTTCTTCATCCCTTTAAATCATCGACATCTACCAAACCAATACGGCAGGACCACATCACTAAAATCACAGTATTAACCCTTCAGTGTGCATGTAGGAACATTTAATGCATTCATGGGCTCTCGAGCGTGGCAACGCCAAAGTAACTAAAGTAGACTGCCCCAACGTTCGCTTTTTATTTATTATTTTAAAATGGGACGGGGTAATTTTGAGATTAGGGTCTTAGTAGTCGGTTGTTATTGAATTTGGGTCCCACCGGTAGTTTAAGATTTTTTTCGCTGTGTTGTTTGGGAAAATTATTTTTAATGGCTCAATTTTGGTGGAAATATTGAAAGTTCGATTCGTTTATCTTACTTAGATTGTTGAATTTAAACGAAGCAAAAGGAGTAGTTGTGTGAGTAATGAAGCAGGTGGCATTTTGTAGTTTCTCCTTGACAATTCAAAAGTGCCTCTGTAAATGGTTGCCCCAATTCAAATAAAGGCTTTGAGTTTTGTTTAATTTTTACCTATCTCCCTGGTAAAACGCGAGTTTATGTAGTTATTATATAAAAATTGTTGGGCCTCAATCTGGTCACACATTGTTTGATGCTGAGCACTGTTTAAGAGATAGAAGAAGTTAAACCATCCAATATTTACATTGATTCATTGGACGATTGGGCCAAAAGTCGCAGTATTTATTACCTAGTTCAATACTATCTACCATATTTTTAACCCTTTGGCAGCTACCGTGAAGCAGTTAGTTCAACAATTACACAGGAATTGCCGTTGATCCGTGACGGTGACATTTGGTGTTAAAACGTTGCTTTGTACGACTATTTGTCAACCAATCAGCCGGAAACAGTTATGACGAATCGTAAAAACATTGTTGATGTGGCAGAAAACATTGAATATATCGATGTTCTACTGCGCACTCAATTTTTGAATTATTAATCAAAAATTGAGTGCGCAGTAGAACATCGACCCCTAGGTCCCCAAAAAATGTACAAGACGGTTAAATATAACAAACGTTAAACTACCAAAAAATGTACAAGACGGTTAAATATAACAAACGTTAAACTACCAAAAAATGTACAAGACGGTTAAATGTAACAAACGTTAAACTTATTAGTTTAACGTTTGTTATATTTAACCGTCTTGTACATTTTTTGGAGACCTAGGGATCCCGGCCTTACTTACATACATGTATAGTACAACCAAGGACAACCCAGATTTGGTGCAGGGCTATTGCAAAATATGAAGTCAAAAACCGGCCAAGTGCGAGTCGAATTCTCACACGTAGGGTTCCGTATCATAAACCGAAAAAAAAAACACTTAATTTGATTTTGCTGCTATAACGGCAATAGAAAAAGACACTTGTTCTTGAGATACAGCCCGCTGACAGACAGACAGATGGACCGATAGCGCAGGCTTAGTAAAAGGGTTCCGTTGGTTACCCTTTGGGTACGGAACCCCAAAACAATGAGAGGCTATGGGTTTGGGTGGTTTTTTGGACTGATTACCGTATACTATGGAAGAACTATTGACCCCTGCCTGACCACTGATAATATCTTTTATATTTAATCATTTATATTGTTGGTTTAGATCATTCTTGTTTAATTTGTACGAGATTTGTGCGTATATTATAGCTTAAATATATTCTTTGCCCGAACTTTTTGGTAGATCAAAGAGTTGAAAGCTTCTCCAAAAAAAAAAAAGCCTTTAATTTCATGCGATGTAAGTAAACCTTCTTATAAAATTATTTAACAATTCATAATTATAATTTCATATTATTTTTCTTGTAAAAATATTTTTTTAAACCAAAACGAAAAAATATAATACGTATATTTTTTAATTTGGTTGAAAATTTCTTTTAGAAATAAAATAATAAAACCATTTTATTGTTTTCTATCCGCCAGGATCGAACTCCGACTCCCAGCACAAAAGGAGCCAAAACATCCACCAAAACGCGTGTCTGATCAAATATTTATATAATTTATTGCTTGTCAATATCGACAAAGGGTTGGCAATAAAAAAACGACGCAGTTTGCACGCGCTATTAAACTATTAAATAAATTAAAGCAACGCGTAGTAAGGTGCCAGTTGTAACTAGTTGACAAATATATGTTACACTTTTACACTGTAGCGTTGGGAAGGTTACATTTGAGCCGTAGCAGTGCTAGGGTTGGGAGAGGGAGAAAAGAGGTATAAAAAAGTCCGAGTGTAAAAATTCCAACTCGCGGACAGCGATTCTCACAAGTAACGGACTACGGTTGCTGTATTTTATTTCTGTTTGCCTTTCCATATATGTAGTTAATTTTTTTTTTTGTGATTGATATGCGTACGAAAGTCCCATACCCAAACGACACAACAGACCTAACGGGACTCCTCAGAAGGGTACATTATTTGGATTTGTGTTTAAAACTACACAGTAATAGTTTTGATTTTCCGTTCCGTCTGTCCATTGTAATCCACAAGAAAACTTAAAACGCTGTTCACTCCACGACTGTGTTCTTTGCATCTGTACCTATCTTTAAAGTACACGTAATCGTATTGAGTTTATTAACCGGTTTCTAAAATATGGAATCTCAAATATCCTCCAGATCATAACTATTAAGTACCTACTTTTTTTTTTTAAGGATGGGAAATCGTTGAATGACTTCTTCCGCTCTGGGTGGAGCCGGATGGGCGTGTCAGACTCTTACTGACTAAAACCCATCCGTGTTCCTTCTAAAGCCCTTTGCGTTCCAGGGCCGCGGTGACTCTTTCGAACAAATTCCGCAACTAACTATTAAGTACTTAGATTTAGAGAATTGTTCAATCTGCCTTAAATGCCTTTATGCTCGTATTTATACAAACATAGCTGCCCTGCACCATAGGCAGGGGTTTTAGATACTAGTTGCGGAACTGCTCGTAAGAGTCACAGAGGCCCTGGAACGCAAATGGCTTTAGGAGGAACACGAATGGGTTTTAGTCAGCATGAGTGACACTCCCTTCCGCTCCGCCTAGGGTGGAAGAAGTCATAAATTTGATGATTTCCCATCCTTAAAAAAAGGGGGTGGTGTTAGTCTGACAGGATGCTGAGTACCTGAAGAAGAAGAATAAAGAATAAAATTTATTTATCACTTAAGTACATAAAATACGCACGGTATCTACATAAAAATAAAAATAAATGTAGGTATGCTAAGAACCAAGTGTGTGTCTCACGGCTGCACTAAAAAGGTCCATTTCAGCGATATGTCAGACAGACTGATGCTGTCTGACGCTGGTTTTCTAATGAACCTTTCAAAGGACGAGTGGCGGTTCATTTGAATCAATCTAATATAATCGTATTTTTACATTTTATTTTTGATTTCTCGGAATGACTTCGCGTAATCTTCTTTTCTTCTTACTTCGCGACTATCAAATTTTGATGCGTAAAATAGTATTCCAAATGTTCAGTTTACAATTTATCAAGAGTTTACAATATCTCAAGTTATTTTATTATTTTCCGGTGACATAGGTATATATCATCCAAATAAAGTAAATAAAAATTAACAGATATAATTGAAACAATGTGTATGAATGTGTTTGTGTACGTGTAATGTGTTAATGAATACTTAGAGAAACAAATACTTGGAACCAAAACAAGCCATACGGCCAATTATAACAGTAACAAACCCTCTACCTATTATTATTTTCCACAGAGCGACTACATATTTGACCGCCACAGCGCAATAACACAGAACAGAAACTGATCAAAAAGTGTCGTGGTACCTACCACGACACTTTTTGATCAGTTTCTGTGTTCTGTTATGATGACTAATCGTAACAACTGCCAAAGATGTTCAAATAACAACCGGGGCAATGGCTTAGCGCGCTATTCGAGGCACGAAGGAATCTCGGTATGACATGGATGTTAAACCATCCACAAATCAACCTTGGCAAGCGTTGCTTAACCCTAAAGATCGACCCGTGCGGCATTTGTTCTTTACTGAGTCTTCTATTGCCAACAATATAACTATTCAGTTAGCTATTACGTGTCGAGATGTTGTGTCGAAATGCTCACATCTCGACACGTTCCTAAAGGAAGAATTTTGGCCAAAGGGTTTAGTCTACCGACGTTTTCGCGACAGGCTACGCGACACCGCGCGGCGTAACTCGACGCCGTCACTTCGTGTGTCTTAGTTTATAGTTAAGCAAGATTAATATCAATTAGTTTTTTTTTTTGTATGTTTAATTGGTGTATTTTATCTATGAGCCTTAGTTGCCTGATAATAAAGAATTATTATTATTATTATATTATTATCTGTGCTATTACCAACCTACTAAATCCACTCATCAAACTTAAACCACGCTAAAAATTAACCAACAATTTTCCTCTCCTCTTTGAGAATCAAGTGTTGTAGGCGGAGCTTAGTCCGCCCCATAGGACCATAGACTCGAAGCCCATAAAGCAGGGTGCCGCACTGTCACTACCCCCAGTACCTAAGCGTCGCAGGCGCGGACGCATAGTGCGCGCGATCTCTAGTCATGGTGGACAAAGTTATTTTAATTTAATATTTTTATACAGTCTCAGTATTTTTTGTAGACTTTACTGTTGTGATTGTGTTTGGTGGTATAGTCTGAGTTATTGTGGTGAAGAGTTTTGTCTAACGTAAGTTTTAATTAAGAACCGTTTTTTCTATATTTTTATTTAGATATAAATTGAGGTACTTCACTAAAATAATAAAGGTAGTACTCGAATAAAATTGTAACAACTTTATCTTATTTTTAATCTGCTATTAAAATTAACAAATATCCTAACTAATATAATAAAGAGATAAAGTGAGTTGTTTGTTACGCTTTCACACCTAAATCGCCTAACCGATTTTGATAAAATTTGGTAACGAGATAGGTGGGACCTCGGAGACGGTTATAAACTCCTCAACGTAAGCGAAGCGCCGGGCAAAAGCTAGTATCTTACAAAAAATAGTTGGTTGGTTTAGAGAATTAATTGGGTAGTTATGAGTTGAGTTGTTGATATTGTATATCAACAACTCAACTCATAATCTATAACGTATAAAACAATTCAATAGCAATTAACTTGCCGACTCGGTCGCGGTTCGCTGGTTAAAGTCGGTCGGAACAAACAAATGCCGGTCGCGTGCCGGACGCCTGGTAACACAGGTGGCGCACCCTACCGATTGAGCGATTGATTCGAGTTGGTAGCTGGAGTAGTGTAGAGTGATTATGATTAGGAAATCTAGTTCGATCATTAAAGAAATGCTGGCCATAAAATTACAACAGTATCCTTTTTACTGTACCACATACATAGCTAGAAGAGCAGAATAGATATTGGAATAATGATGATATTGGCTGCTGATTTTATTAATGCCGCCTCAATCTTGTTTCCAATGAAGATTTAGGAATTTCTTAGTCGATGATAGCTACAGTGTGGTTCACGCTTGCCCAAAGTCGAGACGAATGGAAAAAAGAAAGGGCCCTGCAGCGGGACAGAACGGCCTGAAAGAAAATGAGTTAATAATGTTGATAGGCTATGAGTTTAAAATTGGGTTTTTTAATGGTTTTTCCATTGCAATTTCTAATAGCGAGTATGAAAACACAGTAGTTTACTCGCCATTGTCACAGAATATCCGAAACATTATTCCATAGTACGCATTAAAATTGGTTTCATACGAACGAGCCCTAGGACCACATGGCTATTGAAACTATCATACACCAAAACAGATCACGGCGTATGGTGTAGTGGTGTGGTGTGCGGCACGCGACCCGGAGCGTGTCCAACGCGTGCGCATAACAGGTGGCGTTACGCCTATTATGTCAGTGATTAAGTCATTGACTACGTATTAACAGCACTGGTTTAGGGATTTTGATAGAGTGCCATCATCATTGCCACATTTTTTGTTTTGTTATTTGTAAATACCTACGAGTATAGATACAGTTATAGATGTGCAGATTTTATACAAGTCGTTTGTTGTGATGTTTTATGAGCTTGAAATTTTAATCAACAAACGGTACGATATGCCTTTATATACCCTTTTCGGTATGAACACCCTCGACATAATTTTACTGTAGAAATATTCACAATTCTTCGGCTGTGTCGAATAAATGTTTTTTATTCTTTCTTTTATAATTATTTTTTAATTGTTTTTCAAAATAGAGAGCGTATTCGAGCACCCTAAATCGGAAATCTGTCCGGAAGTAGGAAGTGATAAAGTTCAACAGTAACTGACTTTATGTAGTGTTGGTCACGCAATCGTCTGAACATGGGGTGGGTCACCTGTCTGTCCCGCCAGTGTAATAATTGGTGCAGGACAAATAATGAGGGTTAGAAGTACGGACAAATATGCAGGACTTGTAGAAAGAAACATGTTCAAGTAAAATAACGTTGTTTATGTGGATTATCAATAAAGTACTACGCTATGATTTTAACGAAATTTTAGTATTGCTGGACTTTGATTAGCGTTACAGGATTTACGCACATTTTATGTATGGAAAATCATCAAATGATACCTCCCACTGTGTGCAGAGTGGAATCAAGTCAGACTCTTACTGACTAACACCCATTCGTTTTCTTTCAATTGCTCATTGCGTTCCAGGGCTGCTGTTACTTTAACGTACAATGCCGCAAAGGAATGAGGCACCTCACTTGTTTAATATCCAATATCATCAAAATTTAATAGCTTTTCTTTTCTTTCCAGGTTTCCATGATGTTCAGCACCAACTTCGAAGACTACTGTGACTTCAACGACAGCATCTGCAGCAACGACTCCGGCATCGACAGGTCCTACACAGACTCTTTCGTAAACTCCACAAACAGCACTCCATTAAAACATGAAACATCTGACCTCGGGATATCACTCACGCCTACCAAAGATGTGAGAAGAAAACTCTTCAACGATGAATACGAAGGATTCCAAGAACCAATAGATGATGTTAAAATATTCGCCGAAAATTTACAACCAACAAATACATCAACGCCTAAGAAAGAGAAGAAACCGAAAGATCCTAATAAGCCTAAAAGAAAATACGCCAACGGAAAGAATAGAATTTCAAGATGTAAGAGTCCGACGCAGCTGATGAAGATTAAGAGGAACCGAAGAATGAAGGCCAACGACAGAGAAAGGAATAGGATGCACATGTTGAACGAAGCCTTGGACAGACTACGCTGTGTACTTCCAACATTCCCTGAAGACACAAAGTTGACAAAAATAGAAACTCTACGGTTCGCACACAACTATATTTTCGCTCTAAGTCAGACATTAGATTCACTAGACAATATAAACTCTGGACAAACTCCGCCAGAAGAATTCAGTCTAAGTTATGATAAGCTACAAAATTATCCAATAACTGGCGATAAAGTCCCAAAAGATGCCTTCAGAGATATATTTTCAATTCCAAACAAACCTGAAGGATGTAACGATGGTAGTTATAGAAACTTCCAAGGATTTAGCAGGCCATTTCCAAATGGGTCTAACTTTATGCAGACGACTGAAGGAGTGCTTATTAACGTTGGAAACGTTACAGTGTCTGTGAACAATAAGGGTGGGAACTGCATCACGTCAACTACTGGGACTGGTTTCTTCACTCATCCTTCAAGTTTCAGTGAAGATATGAATCAGCAAGCTTATCAATATCAAAGATATGGAGCATTTAGCTATAATGAAGCTACATACGAGGCAAATAATGTTAATGGAGAATATTTCAATCAGAAGAATTACGAAATATTCAAAAATGCTTTCGATACTGCAAAGAATAAAAAGATTGAGAAGACTGAAAATTATATGTATGGAAAATATAATAATTCTATGTATGGATACACTGACACAACTTGTTATAATGGAAATACCAACGAATATTTACAGAATAACTATTATTATAATGATCAAAGATGTTACAGAAACTTTTATAATAGAGCTCCTAGTGTTGTTAATGCTCAAATCTGATGTGTGTAAAGCTAGTCACTATGTACAAAGTATTTTTGATATAATTATACAAATTAGTTTTAAGCACAAATTGTACTATACCAAAGACAATAAGATTTAGTGTTAGGGTAAGTTGGTTTTGTAAAAGTCTATTTCGCTAGTCATTTTTGTGAAATAAAATATACTTTTTTATATTTGTATTTACTTGTTTTATTCAAAAGAACAGTGTTTTAGGTCCAATCGAACCAGGTACCTACTGAGATATTCATCGAATCAGTATTTAAATGCATAATTATTTAGATAGTATAAATATCAAACAAAGGTAGTTTGCAACACATCCATCTACTGTCAAGTTTAAACAATAGTAAATAAACGGTAGCCCAGTTTAACGTATAGAAAGGGAGAAATTGACGCATGATTTACCACCGAGTAATAATACAAGTAAGCACCATGAATATAAATCAAATAGGAACAATAAACGTTAAAGAGCGAAAAGTTGTGAATGCTTATGCGCACCCCTATGGCAGCTTTGTTTGGGATCTATAGAAAAACGAAGCCACACATGAGTCTTTGAACTATGGTCCTTATTCAGTTGATATAGAGTCTATCACAACTGCTAAAGTAAGTTGGTGAGTCAAGAATAGGGGCACCCGTTTGGATCGAGTTACGATTTTCGAAAACTAATGTTTGCTTTGAAAATTCGTTACGAGCATTGTTACTGGACACCGATGTTTGCTCCAATTATTTAGATGTCATATTTCTGGCGTCATTGTTCGATCGGAAACCAATCAATAATATACCTTGTTACACAGAACTAAAATTGTACTTTCTGCAACGTAAGAGCCAATTAATTATTTCTCAGGAATTGTAATGCAGTTCTTGGATATTGTTTTATTTACGCTTTTCTAGAAGATTTATCTATATCATTTATATTTTCAATGACACTTAAGTACTCATCATTTGCTTTTATACAACAAGGGCAAGCTGCCGGTCGATTCTGTAAACATATCGAAGTGAAGGATTGGGTGAAGTGATCACGAGATGAGCTGTCAATCCATATAATCAAGATGGAATGATAGCTCACTCCGTGATCACGTGACATTTTGGGCTGGGGTGAAGGGGTTTGCAGAATCTGGGCTGTTTATAAGCTGACACTTCGTGCTTTCATAATCATCAACATCATCCACAGTTCAACTTTACCCACTGTTGGCCATAGGCCCCTCCTTTCGTGTGCCAGTCCCCACGTTCCTGTTCTCACCTGGTCCAGGTTCTACCCGCGATGGTAAAAACGTCGTCTGCCCATCTTGCCGCTGGACAACCACTTCTTCCAGTCCACGGACGCCACTCGGTCACCGTTCGCTCATTTTAGCTTCCACCAATTCATTATTTGTAAGTTCTAATACAAACAAACCTAGTATATTATCCATAAACATACGAAGGGCACCTGGCGTCCAACTGTCACCCAATATTACAATAATTACAGAACAAATCTGCGCTTTTGTCACGCACCATTGCGCGGGAGTTCTGATTCGAAATGGTGCAAACAGGAAATTAGCTTCCGACTAGGAGTTAATTTCGGTGTCGTTTTTGTTTTTGTGTGATTGCTGGGAAATCCGTAGTAAGCAGAAAATGAGCATTTTGGCTAAGAATAGATTCTCAAATGATTGTATACAAAGCTGAGTCAAGCAATGTGGATGGACTCTAAGAAAAACATCCCTAGGTAAACTCTTCTACGAGAGACAAATGATAAATGATTATTTTTGAAATCGCACTAATATTATGAAGGCGACAGTTTGTGAGTGTATGTGTAAATGTTTTTTACTTCTTCACGCGCAAACGGCTGGATCAATTTTGATAAAATTTGATATGCAGAAAGCTGATACTCTGGATTAACACGTAGACTACTTTGTATATATATACTAGCTGCGCGGGTAACACCGCGGGGCGCAGCTAGTTGGTTATAAATTACACTTTTATACGTCAGTTTACTTTTTTAACTAGATGAGGTCGGTGTTTCCTCACTGACTATCGAAGAAACCTGAGTTTGACGGTCTGAAGGTCAAAGTCTCTTCAAAATCAATACAGTGTACACCATTGTGTTGATAACCTGAAATTCGTAAGTGAATTCAATGACATAATATTTTAACAGCGGGATTACTTAACCCCTGCGTCAAAACGAGGTAAAACTCGCACCTATTACAATTTTCTGGTCACAAACCTCGTTTATTTAACTCCATTGACACTAGAATACCGAATGACACGCCGTAACAGCCATGTCCATACACAATGCAGCGAGACCGATGGATTATCACGGCTACCGATGGAAACCAAACATTTATCCACCCCATTCCTAACATCTAATCTGTGTCATTGCAAATTATTCCTTATTGCACTGAAAGGAAGACTGTAAATCAAATGGTTATACGAGATTTTGAAAAAGAAATGTGGTTGAGGAAAATGTTCAAACCAATTTATCCTTGACACGACATTTTGGCCGGGATTGCGGATTAAAGGACCACAGTGTATAAAATGACCAGACTGACAGCGGTTATAAAGCAGGTAAATGTTTGGCAACTTTTTATTTCCCGTATTAACAGTAATGGCGAAAGCTTATTCTTTTAAAACATATTTGGAAGCACACTAGAATAAAAATAGGTACAATTTTGGTAATTTTTTCAATTTCTGAAAACCGATTTCCCTATTCCATTAGTTAAAGTGTTATAAATTGAAAACTAAACTAACACAAAATATCACAGATATTGTTATCTACTACACATCGAAACTGCTAAAATGCAGTACTTAGCGATATCTCCCCACAAATCTGTCGTAAATGCACCGGCCGCTATTAATCCAATGCATTGAAATTTCACCCCATTGCAGTAAAACCAATCAATTCTTTTATTATATGGACTTTATGGTGGAACATTTTGCTAGTTCGAATTGTTACAACTATGGTTGATTTTGAAAACTTAGTTTCTATTCGCTGTGTTAGAGTTATTTTAGTTCTGATAATGATATAACCAAGGATATAATTTTCTATTGAATTAATAAGGACATTATTTTTAAGATGAATACAGATAACTGGTAATAATTTGCAAACAAACGATTCTTTCTATTTTAAATTTACCAGCGGATGACATTCACACAAATCTACAAGGGTCTAAAATATTATTCTACTCTACTAATTGCTACAAATGAATTAAATCTTTTTTTTTTATTGAGGAATGGGCTTGCTCTTGACCTGGATCACGGCTGATAGAAAGCGATGGATGAGGTCTATGATGGAGCGAGCGTGCCCAGAAGATGCCTGTTCACTCATGCTTTGAAGGCAAACGAGTTATATGTGGAAGATAGCTATCTAATAATGTGGCAGCGTTAAAATTTAAGTATTATCTCAGAGGCCATTAATGTCAAAAACTTATCAAAATGTACGGAAATTAGAGGTGTTTTAGCCGTTTAAAATTGCAATGCGAATGCGAACGTTCCTTAAAAATACGAGAATTTGTTAGCCCCTATTGGGACAATTTCATTGATCATATTTTTTGTCAAAAATCGAGAGATATCAAAACCGTTACCGCAGGATTTATTCATGAGATGGAACACCCTACGGCTGTGTACCAAGTAAATAGACCACAAAAATCCCGTATAAATTCAACCGTAAATTTAATAAAAAAAGAACCTTACCTACACACATAATCAAATATAGAACACATGTCTGCTATCGTATGTCCAGAAACCTAGCCCTGGGCTAATTGGTCCTCCATCTTTGTTTGTCTGTTTGATTTTGTTTAAAATTCATTCCGGCCCCGGGCCAGTATTTGTTTAGTCCACTAAGCTAATATACTCGTTTATTTAAGTTTTTTAATGGAAGGGTGATTTTATTTGATTTTGATAATGTGGTCGCTTCTGAATTTTGTTTTGATTGACTCGGTAGTGTTTTAAATTAATGCAATTATCATTTATAATGAAAGAATAGAATTAATTGTGTTTCAAAAATTTGAATGTGCATATTTTTTTCTGATTGACATCTAGTTTGTAACACTGTGCAAGTTTTCAAAGGCAAACGTAATTATTACTTTTTAATAAATTGTATTGAAGTTTATTTGTTTTAGTAGAAACCTTTATCTACCGGTTTGAAATAAACCTAAGGGTGAAAGAGAAGCACTTAAAAAATTAATGCACAATTCGATTGCTAAAATCTATGACAAATATTCATACGACCCAATATTATCTAATCCCAAACATTATACTAATATAGAAAAATATCAATTCTGTCATTCTCCGCATTTAATACCACAAGATGAATTGGCATCACCACAAATTAGCCATCCAGCTGACGTTGCATTTACCAACCAATTACCATTCAAACATAAACTCTAACAGTTCCACATAAGACTGAAATTACAGTAAGAACTTTACGAAAACGTCACCAACAGAGAAAAAACCCCACTTTGCCTTGTGTCAAAATAAATTGGTACGAAAGCTAAACTGGCCAGGATTTGGTAGAGGTCTTATTAAACTGGTGCAAGTAACTTAGGGAGAAGAGCTTAGTGATTTGACGTTCAGCAAATATCGTAAATAATTTATTATAAATATTAGTTGGTGTGTTCGATCGGTTTTGTGGCTACCGTTTTTTGAAAAGGAGGATTTATTGAAAAGTTTAGTTGTGAGAGGATCGAATTTATTGATTATAAAGCTGGTTGAAGACCATTGCCAAAACTAAGCTGGTGTCACACCACCTATGCGAGCTTTATGATCTATCTGAGCTGTAAAGCTAAGCTATGTTTTCATGCAGGTAGATACTTATTTTTGTGTGTGCTTCAGAAGGAAGTTTCAGAACACAAAAAAATAAGTACAGTAAAACCTGGTTAAGTGGGACTATGACGTGCTAATGCCATCCAATTCCGATAATGTAAAAGGGATAGTGCTATTCGCTATGTAGCTCCGTCTCTCTTCAAGAGCGAAATCATGATCGTTTTAAGACTTCAAATAAGTGAGAAACCTCCTTAGCTGGAACCGATGGTGAGGTCATGACACTTTGGCACTGAATTACCTCTGTTAGTGGGGCAAAACAAACCTCTGGGATTAGTTCTTTCGATTTTATGAACATAATTACCTCTATAATTGAGACAGCGAGTGTATTTTACCTTTTATACTGAAATTATATTTTAAAGAATACCTTTGCTAAATTATTTTCATTGAATTTTATATGTATGTCATCTGTAACTAAGATAACGTCAATTTTTTACTTCTCTAATTAGGACTTTATTGTAGATACATTTCCGAAATAACCTCTATTCACACCTCTATCAATGGAACCTTCCGTAAATGAGACAGATATTTATTTATACCTGGATATCTAAGACCCTAGTAAGTGGAATACCTCTTCAAGTATGACAAATCTGCAGGTCCCTTAATGTCACAGTTATCCAGGTTTCACTGTATTAAAAATTATATTAGTGTAGGCTTTTAAATGGCCGACTGTAGATTATGCGTAAATGCATGAACGGCTCGTTTCAATAACGTATCTACCTTTAACCAACTGTCAAATTAGCTACCAATAGTAGCTGAAACGTCAGGTTACAAAGGTAAAAATGACGTTTCAGCTACGGTTGGTAGCTAATTTGACAGTTGGTTAAAGGTAGATACATTATTGAAACGGGCCGTAAGTCCGTCTATGTGGCACTACGGTACTAAAGTTTAACTTCTTAGCTATTCGTCTGCCTTTGGCATTTTGCTGAATTTAAACGCACAGCCTCTAGATATTACATCATTTTTTATGGCTATCGTTCTTTTCTTGTCTTTTATTATTAGCCTTTTTAAATTTATTAAAATTAATTAACAGATTACTAAGTGACCAACAACGCAACTGCCAGTACCTACCTACTTAAATTAAACAAGCAAAACCATTGCATTTCATATACTTGATAGGTTTATTCTACACCGAGCGTAAACACTTGAAAACCATTCATCAATCTCACCTTAACACACGAAATTACACTTTATTGGGTAGATTTATAATTCATTTTTGAACACTCTGGTAACACCAGCCATAGATGTTTTGCCGTGATTGAAATTCGACATAAAACTAGAGACGGTAAGATCGATATTTGCTTGAGTTTATTTGCTAGGGTTCTCCTAAGTTGTAACATTTGGTACTATGGTCGAGTCTGGTACTTGAAGTTGATTGAAAACTAACTGTATCTTTGTGTGTTTGTTTGTTGAAATAATATTAGATAATATGGGTTACGCTATCAAGTGGAGTGTGCATCTGTGGCTAGTTTTGGCAATTAATTCATGGGGATTAGCGGTTTTATAAAAAAATGTAAGTAACCACATGAATTATTTGATTATGTACTAGATTAGCTTAGTACTTATAGTTTTTATTAAATCTTTTTCAGAAGAAGCGCGAAGGATATGTCAGAAATACAATCAATCAATCAATCAATCAAATCTTTATTTGCTAGAATATGGTATAATATAAGGTGTTACAGTATTTTTGTTTCAGCATATCCTGCCATAACCTGGCGTGCAAATATATTCGCAATAAGCGATGTCAGTAAAATTAGGTACTTAGTCTAAGTTAAAAATGTCCGAGTCTATTGACTTGTCTTCTAAATAGTCCTTAACGGTGTAATAATTTTTATGTAGTAATAATTTGAAAAGTATTTTTTAAACATTGTCAGCGGTAACTCTTGCAAACTATTTGGTAAATGATTGTAAATAATAATCGACATGCAGTATACATTTTTCTTGAATAATTTTAGTTTTATTGCCGGCAGACGCAATGAGGACTACGGACCAAATTTTTAGAGACAGCTTTTGCGTTGTCAAAAATGTTCATAAAAAGGTGCCACTACTCATTAAACACAGTGCCAGTTTAAGACCAGAAGTTTTCACATTACGACGTTAGTAGCGCGACAGTAGCGCGGCAGAAGCATATGCCTTCACATTATAAGAAACAAAAGCTAAAGAAACTACTAGAAACTTTAGCCATGCGACTGTCGCGCTGCTAAAGTCGCCTTTATGTGAAAGCGGTCTTGTGTTGTCCCGCACTACTGTCGCGCTGCTTACGTCCTAATGTGAAAGCGGCCTAAACGTCATTGAACCATGTCTCAAAACGAAAATCCACGACGACGTAGAATAAAGGTTTAGGTTATTTATATATGTATTCATTATTATACCTACAGCAGTAGGAAAACCACACGTTTAAATAATTCTAAAATCCGCATGTGCCCCCTGCTCACTGGCACTTGGCAGCGGGCACCGGCGTTTCTCGTAGAACAGCGGGCCAATTCTGTTAATTTCAATCATCAGCCAAAAAAGCTTAAATGACACTTATCTACTTTTTTGACAGTTTGCGACTGAAATGCTAATGCGAACTTAGCTTAAAAATGATGACCTGGTGAAGGATGCAAGATGCACGGGAACGGTTGATGTGGCAGACTTGGGGAGGCTTATGGCTTATAGGCCCTATGGCAGGGGTCACCAAATGGCGGACTGCGGTCCGGGTCCGGACCGCCATCCAGACCATAAGTTAACAGTACAATATACAACAGAAATTTTTCAAGATAAACTCCATAAAAAATGGAGGGAGTAGGTAGTAGGGACTTTGAAACTCATCAAGTACTTATATAAAAAGTAGATACGGACCGCGACAGTCATATTATTTTGTAAAACGGACCTCACATGAAACTAATTGGTGACCCCTGTCCTATGGCCTTTCGATTGTAATTAAAACGATTTTATTAATAGGATTACCATTCAAAATCCTACCCAAGTTCGAAAGCTCAGACCAAATAATTTCTCACGACCATCAAAGTACCAACCAATTACCAAGTACCACTAGACAACACTTAAAAAACACAATTCTAATGATCCTATAAAAATATCACCAAAAAGTTTCACACGTTAACAAAGACAAAATTAACCCTATAATCGCTCATGGCTTTTTAAATACTGTGTAATGGTAATGTTGATCCCACTTAAGTAAAAGCGTGTCATATTTAGTGGCAAAAAGTACCACCTATTAGAATGGTCTCGAGTGTCATTTTAGGATTCCGGATTACAAATGCTTTGCGTGGTAAAAAATGTGTGTGAAAAATTCACACGGGTTTTTGAAGTAAAAACTTCTTTAGGCGCGTTGAGCACTTTTTGGGTGAACAAAACTCATGGAACTCGCTTCATCGTCATCGAACGCTTTCCATGAGCTGTAATAATATGTATACTGTGTATTTTTGTTTATTTTTGGGTGAACAAAAATCATGGAACTTGCGTCATCGTCACCGAACGCTTTAGCTTTCGCTTAGTTTTCACTTCTATCGGCAGTCCCCAAAGACTGTCCCGCATGTTTTTTTATCCAAGGGGGCGAAAGATTGTTATTTTTGTGCTGATGATTGTCCTTGGCCTTGTATGTTGCTGATCTGGGAAAAGCAAGCTTATCAGCTTAATAGTAGAGAAAGCTACTCACCGAGAAGTATTGCGAAGAGTACTGTGTATTTTGTCGCAAATAAATGCACAGCGCGAGTTTTTTAACGTTCTCAATCGCGTCAGCGTAAACACCAATTTGTATTGAAACTGAATATGCGCCGTGTGGCGGCAACTTTTTTTATTTTATTTTTGATGTAAAACATCGAACGCCAACAATCGGTAGACCGCAGGTAAAACCGATTGTTCGCGTGGCGACGCATGCCGTGGCGACGCGACGCCACTTATACGATGGTATAATATATTGTATAAACAGTCTATATTGTATTTTTTTTTATTAAGTTCCTGTCGTAATATGTTCTTTCGATGCAATAATTTCGATATTTCCCATCTGCCAGGCGTCCCGTGACGGCTCACAATTTTTTTATTGAGAAATGGGCTTGCTCTTGACCACGATCACGCCTGATGGAAAGCGATGGATGAGGTCTATGATGGAGCGAGCGTGCTCAGAAGATGCTTTGAAGGAAAACTATAACGGAAAATCTTTTTTTTTTCAATACAATTTGACATAAGTGAACGTTTACGTTAACGCGATCGAATACGTAAAAAAACTCGCACTAAGCCCTCTGCGTAGAGTTTGTCCAAGTAAATTGGTACAGAATATACTAAATTGAAACATAACATTTAGATATGTCAAAAGAATTTAAAGTTACAGCTCGTTTTATTTGTAAATTAGCAACAGTTAAGTACTGTTCAAGTTTTGATTTTTTAACTCATAAAGCTCATTTTCACAAACACGTATGGTTGGAGCTGATCAGATCGAAACACTTGATACAAGATTTCAGGTAGTTGGGTTTAATTGAAATGTCTCAACAACTTTGTATCAGAACTGCAAGCTTTGGTAGTTTTACAAACCAACAGTAAGGAAGGGTAGGTGTAAACAACCATATAATAATTTTATTAATAACACACACACGCCGTGTTGGTGAACAGTTTGCCAAGTGTGACGTCGCGCGAGACTCGTGGCGGACACGTGGCGCCACGTGTGGCGTATTAACTGTTATGATACCCAGATTGTAGGCAGTTTATAAGGAGCAACAAGTGGAATCCGCAGATTGGATGTAAATATTTATTAATATATGTATATAAAATTCTTCCGTTACGCACAGCCGAAACTACTGGTCGTAGAAAGCTAATATCTAGAAGGACTTGAGGGAGGCCTTTGCCCAGCAGTGGGGTAGCAACAAATATAAAAAAAGACAATTTTTTGAGCATCTTTCCGTAAACTAGGTAAGCACTACTTCTAAATCGAAAACTAGACTAAAGTAGTACTGATGATATAATTAAGATGGACACTTATTGACTGCCATCGTCCTTATCTCGGTTTAGATTAAGATACGAATTAAAAATCATAGCAACCCGAGATTCATTCTCTCCCAACAGAGAATATGCGTTTAAAGCCCAAAAAAAATGTATAAGAAGTTTTATTATGTGGACTTAAACAGACTGATATATGTAGAGCAGAGTTTACTAGGTTGAAAATTTTAACTCTCCCTTCAATATATATTTGTGAGGCTGCAGTGATGATAAAACGCGATATTAGTAATTATGAAACATTAAGAAGTGCACGACATAAAAATGAATTTTGTGTTATTAAATGTAGGACAGTTAAATTTAAAACAAGTATATTTGGGATAGGGATAAAAATTTACAACAGACTACCAGATTGTATAAAAAACATTGAAAAACTAAATATTTTTAAAGCTAAACTCAAAGACTTCTTAATAAGTAAAGCATACTATTCGATCAATGACTTTTTAAATGATAAAAATATTGACATAAAAACATTGAAATAAAATAAGTACCTATGTGAGACTATTAAACATGAATTTGACTATGTGGACTATATAATGTGTTAGCTGATATTAATGAATGACAATGTAATTTTGACATGAGTAAATAATATTATGAATGATAATGTAATTTTGAAAGTAGTTTTGACATATTAATGAACGATATTGTTATTGACATAAGCAATAATATTAATGTATGATTTTGACATGAGCTTTTGAAATATTAATAATAAATGAATTGAATTGAATTGAATTGAATTTCAAATTATCCCTCCAAAGGATACTTATAGCAGTACATTTAGGTTTAAACGTTAAATTAATTAATTTTTATTAATGTTACACGTATTGCTACTGATATTAGCGTAAAAAATATGCATCTATTACCTATACTTTAACACCCACAACACGCGTCTTAGAAGTGTAAAAACGTGTTGGTCTCGTGCCGGACTCGTGCCGAACGCATGCCGGTCACGTGCCGGACGGTATGGATATCATAAACTGTTTATAATACGCAGATTGGTGACAATTAGGTGGTTCATTTGAGTGCTAAGTAATATGGTATAAGTGACCAAGGAGGGTGATTTTTGTCATGTTTTGTAGTGGCAGCAGATGGGTTGGTTAATATAGACCTATTATATTTTGAATATCATCTCTTTTTACTGTCCTAATGCTTCTCAAAAATAAGATAAACTACCCAAAGTTAGGCTGATTTCAATTTTGCTGAGTGAATATCACGATTGGTTGACTAAAAAAAACGATTTTGACATTTGGTTAAGTACCTACTAAAATGATTAATTGATCGAGTGCGGCAGAATCCTGGTGTCTATGATTCCAAATTTCTTTGTTATTATTATTATAATAAGGGTAGCGTTTGACCTCAATCTCACCTAATGCAAAACGACGTGTTCGCCAATGGAGCATTGTTGCCTAGAAGTAACTTATAACCTATTCATTCTTGTCTTAAATAGCCCAGGTTGTACCTCTCAAGAAACAAAGACTTCAGCGGGGAATCATAGCTTTAAAATTAAAACCTTAACAAAAAGCAATATTTTTTATTAAGAAGTAGGTGAGTCGTTCATCCATATTTAAAGACAAAACGCCAAGCTAACAAGCGTCAAATTAACACAAATAAATAAACATTAAACGGATACTCCATTTGCGGCGGCTGCACTCCCACGCATGTCGAATGTACGAATACCACGCCGATGACACGCTTGTCGTGACTTAATCGGAGCTACTGGCTTAGATTAAATACGAATTTACTTATGGAAGGGTCGTCTGACGTGTGTTCTGATTCTGAGCTTACATTTTTTAATTATTTTCAACAGAAAAAAAAGAAAGAAAGAAAATCAGTTTATTCTGCCGAAAAAAACGCACAGAAACACGTCTATACAAATAAAAAACTTATCAACTACAATTATAACAAAAATAAATAAAAAAACAAAAACGCATCACTATCAGCCCATGTCGGGACCGGACATTAATTAAACGAGTCTCTGGTCACACCACAGACAAAACAGAACACAGTCCTAACAGTAAAATCCCGTGATAGACGCAAGAAAAATAGTCTTGTATAGGTTCCAATTTCTACTATAAGATAATTAATATCGACTAATATTAATGATCTGTGTACGTTTGATTTCTATTCTTATTCATTTATTCAGTTTTTTTTATTTTCCTTGTGTAATACGTTCTCTATCTATATTTTGCAAAGGGTTGTTTTTATTTAATATGGGTTGCTCTTGACTCTAGTCTAGGTCATAGATGACAGAGACAATTGAGAGGTTGAGACCCGAAATAGGGAATTAGAAAAAGAGTAAGACCGTTGCGCAAGTGGGAGGAGGACCTGAGGTCGACATCAGGCGGGACATGTAAGAGGGAAGCTCATGATCGAACTGTTGAAGGGTCTGGGTGGGGGCTATGCTGGAAAGTAAAAAAACTGTCTAGCGATGTCCAATGTAGGTACAATCATTTTTAAATTAAGGGGATAAATGCGAAAGTAACTATGTCTGTCTGTCTGTCACGCTTTCACGCCAAAACTACAGAAACGATTTAAATAAAATTTGGTACACAGGTAGTCTAGAGCCTGAGAAAGGACATAGATACTTTTTATGCCGAAAAAAGGGTTGTAAGGGGTTGAAAGGGGGGTATGGAAGTATCGTCATTTTTAGAGCTAGAAGCTTGAAACTTATTTTTTAGGCTGTTGATTCGATATACCTAAATAAATATGACATTCAAAGTCAGCAAAAGTTTTACCCTCAAGGGTGTAGGAATAACAATAGGGAATAGGGGATGAAAGTTCGTTTGGATATATGTTCGGTTTATGTGAATGTAGTTAAAGATAAAAACATGAACTTTTGTGATTAGGCACTTCATAAAAAATAAATAAACATTATGGTTAAGCGAGTTTGAAAAATAAAAATGGCTGCCCAAAGTACCTATTCCACGCAGACGAAGTCACGGGCAAAAGCTAGTTTGAAATATTTTGCATGATGAAAGAAAAAATATATTTGTTACATGATGGATAACATCTACTTATTGATAAACCATATTTGCAAATTAACGATTTTTAATTTTAAGCTTAAAAAATTAGAACTGTTTTAATAAATACTTAACTAACTATATACACATAAAATAAAAATAAAAACTCCTAAATATAATATGGCATCAAAAAATTCATCCGCATGGCTATCGACTGGAAGTAAGCCCAAAAGACTTGCCACGTTGTATGGTAATGCTTAAACTCTGTCCGAGATAAAAGCCAGCCCTTGGGTCACGCGAAGTGTCAACTAAGCGTCACCGTTCAACTTAAAAATAGGTGAAACTTACCCTATTTCTTGGGCAGTGGAATAAAAATGGGTAACAGAATTCTAATACAGATACCGCTTCAGTAAATAATAAAGGATCCGTTGACGTAAATGCGACGACTGCTACGAGCCTACGCTTCATGAATTCCGTAGAGAGATGCTACGCCTGATTCGTAGCGGTAGCGTCTACTTTGAAAGCTACGTAACTATTCAAACGTCCTTCGTAGTTAATTTTGTTTAGAGCTCAAATGGCAACCCAATTAGATTTGATTGTTTAAATGCTAACGTAAGGTCCTTAAACTTATTTACATAAACAGTTAGATTCTAAAAGTACATACCTACATTACAAACACTCATTCAAATGTTGTAAATTTGTAAAAGTTAAACTGACAAAGTCAAAGCATATATTTCAAATAAACCATTAACAGGCACTTTTGAATTATCAAAGTCAGTCCGTCAAAACCATGAAGCTATTTACACGTTACAAAGCGTAGATCTCTATGAAGAAGAACTTGCAAGAAACTCCACAGACACTCTTTTAAATCATTATATGTTTACAAAAATCCTGGTTACATTAAACTTGTTGCTTCTATATATGAGAACAATGTAAAGAAAGGAAAAACTATTTATAGTATCAAATATTAAATTGTGCTAGTGGCAACTAAGGGATGACCAGTCTCTACTGACGGCGCCCGTTTACGAACATGACGCGTGCATCAGCACCATTCAGCTCAACCATTTTAAAGTAAACTTAACTTAACATACCACCAAATCATGTGTTATTATTTTTCTTTAATATTATTTCCAGTAAAATTCAGAACGTATTTTGTCTGTTGAAATCTTTCCATATCCGTCATACTCTCAAAAAAGCATCCACCATTCATCTTACATTACTCACAAACTTTCTCTATTATTATTACCACAGCACACAGAGAAATCTGACCGATTGTCGCGGTGTCAAACCGTTTACCCTTATCGCTTCCACCCAACACCATGGAACACCATGCCCCATCTGTCGCGATGCATCGATGCACTGAGAACAATGGTGGCATTCATGAGGCGAAGTTTTTATCGAAAAAATGGATTTTGGGCCAAAAAATTGTGTGTAGAATTTCGGTCGTAAGTAGCTGTCCCCCTACTGAGGGGGAATGTGGTGTTGTAATACGAAATTGGGTTATACTTGGGTTTTGAGATTAAAGCTTTTTTATCTGTATTTTTTTTCATTGATAAAAAGCAGGTAATAAACGAATTACCATCACATTTTCACTATAATTATTTAATTTAAATGAAGTGTGTGGTTGTCTCGGAAGTAAATTATTATTATTTATTTATTTCGGACAACAGTGATCCATATGTTTATTCGTAAAACATACACACTATATTGTATACAATATACAATTATTAATCAAATCATTTAAAATAAAATATACAATTTCATAAAATTATTATTGAAAATTAATTAACATTCTTTCTTCATCTCTTTGGTTTTATTTTAACTTCACATAAACATGTTGGTTTAAGTTTTGCGTTTGTATTTAAAATAAAGCTACATCTTTCGCAAACTTTAGTTTTGTATTTTCTTTGTGATAATCTTTAGTTTTTCTACATTATTTGATATAATGCGTGATATTTCTTATAAGATGTACTTAGTAAGTATTTAATAACTTTGTGTAACGAATACCTAAACACAATCATTCATTTCACAGTGTTTATTTATCCAAATGCTTTATATGCATATAGGTAACAAATTGTTTATTTTTTATTGTACCTTAAATTGTTACTTTGGTGATCGCAATTATATAAAAATGGAGCTGGAACAGGCCACCAAACTTGAATTTTAAGGCAATTTTTTTTCCCTGATTATTCATAAACACATATATAAAAAAATGTGTCCCTAATTGAACCAAGTTACGTAGTTCACTGTAAAAAAAATAGAAACGTCCTATCATTTAACACCTTAATTCTCAATGTGGACACGTAAAATTTGCGGCAGGGATATTCACCCATAACTACCATCTTCGCATCAATCGAACTACCAGCAAATATAAAATAAAATAAAGTCAACTAAAGCTATTATACACGAGCGGGCACCTGGCCCATAACCCTGGTGCTATGGCCTATTGTGTGCACCCTCGCGCAGAGCCAGTGTGGAACAGCCCTTAAGATTTAATTACGGACCTTTATAGCTACCGCTACTGTTTACTTTTATTACTTCCTTTTGAACAGGGTCAATTTTGGACTTTGAAAGAGACTTTGATATCTGTGTTTATTCCGGTGTTTCTACTGGAGCAGACAGCTATGAAAAGCCACATCTAGTTTAAATTGACAAAAAGATAAACTATTATTTTTACCTGTTTACAAAATAAATAAAAATAAAAAAAACCCACTGATCCAACCAAACCCCACCAAATAAATTTAGTATCTTTGAAGACAACGACGTATTACCTACTAGGAAAGCTACATTGACTTGGATATAACAGTCTTGGAAATAAATAATAGAAAAGGCAGAGAAAATCGTGTCTTAAAGTAAAAGCTGATGATGTATAGTGTTTTTTTTTTAGATGGGTTTGCTCTAGACTCTAGACTAGGTCATAGATGACAGATACAAAGGAAAACATACAGAATCAGGTAACCTCATAATTTATTTACATCAACAACATTTTGTATAAGTGAATCAGTCATCCTCATCTTCGCTAGCAGTACGACAGCAGCTCGTCCATGGTGCAGGGCTTGTCGCAGCACTCGTCGGCGAGGCCTCGCTTGCCGCGCACGCCGCCCAGCGCGCGCGTCGAGTGCTCGCCACCCCACCAGCCAGCGCTGCGCTTCTCCTCCACGCCCCAGCAGATAGCTGCCATCACTTGCGAGAGACGACGGCCGCAGTAAACATTGGCACCGCTTTGTGCCTTACTGCACCACAAGCATGCTACTACGAGCATGAGGACCAGAGTCAGTTTCATGATGACTGATGATTTGCTGGAGCTAAAGGCAAGTTATTGACCCAAAGGGTTCTTAGTAATGTTAGAAGATGTAAGAAGGTTACACCCCCACGAATGTGCTTCGAATGTGCTCGTACTCAATAATCCCTATCTTTTATACCTGGAGGCAGCTCATTAGTATTCAAATAATTTTATTAGTATGTCCCAAGTTAAATCTGCGCGTCGGAAAATCCCACATGTCACCTTGGTTTTCCATTTGGATGAGCACCTTAAAAATGTGGCTTAGAAATAGATCATTGTGTTTATTTTGTCCTACATAGGAAGTCGTGGCTAAATCATAATAATTTAGAGCATTGGTGAGACTGGAAGCCGACCCTAACGTAGTTGGGAGAAGGCTAGGCAGATTGATTCTTAGGAACAAATGAAAAATCAATTGAAGATCAAGAATTCATTTCGAACCAAAGATAAGACTCAATCGTGGAAAGTTGCTGTCAATCAAAGTCTTTACCTAAAGTTTTGCAATAGATCTAGAAGACGTAAAGTGCAATTTTTAAACAGGCTGACTTATAAGTCAGCCTGTTTAAAAAGTAACCAAGACGACAACTCACACGTCTTGGTTACTTACACACTTGCGAAGAAATATTACCTACTGGACTGCGCTCACAAGACACGATATGAAATTACGATTCAAATATACATGGTTTTAGATGTCTAATAAACTTCGAAGCTGTTAGACTTAATTACATAAATGTTCGAAGTTTCTAGTATCTTTCGTTGCATCATTTGGAGTAGCTAGGCTTTTATATAAAATAAACTTCTGCGTGCCATTAGGATCGAACTTTTTTTAGTAAAATAACACTTAAATTAAGTCAGACCTTGGCTCTAACGTAATCTTATAACAAAATTGTTTATTTATTTTAGAAGATAATCTCTGGACGTACTGATCCAATTACAAAAAATCCTACAGATATAGAGATAGAAAACTACGCAATCGCTGAATTCATACCAAAAATTATAATAGAGGGTTATTTATTGTTCCTGCTGAAAAGATCACAAGAGAGAACCCTCGGGATAAAGCTAGTCTTCTTTAACATTTATCCTTATCAATTCTTTGCCTTGATTTATTATTTAAAATTGGCACTTAAGTGCTCTGTTTCGGTCGCATTTTATAAAGTGTTCATCCGAATGAAAAGTCAAGGTAACATGTAAGGGAAATTTTACCTAACCTGCCCACAGTTAGTTGGGACCTATGAATTAATTTTGTCTGCATATTAATGAGCTTTCTAAGTATAAAAGCTAAGTATACCACAGGGTATAAGCACATTTGAATCACATTCGTGAAACCAAGAACATCCTACACCCTTCAGCGGCACAAAGTCAACAATTTTCTTAAGATCTAAAAAATCATCAATTAACATGAAACTGACTCTGATCCTCATTCTCGTAGTAGCATGCTTGTGGTGCAGTGAGGCACAAAGCGGTGCCAATGTTTACTGCGGACGTCGTCTCTCGCAAGTGATGGCGGCTATCTGCTGGGGTGCGGAGGAGAAGCGCGGTGCCGGCTGGTGGGGTGGCGAGCACTCGGCGCGCGCGCTGGGAGGCGTGCGCGGCAAGCGAGGCCTCGCCGACGAGTGCTGCGACAAGCCCTGCACCATGGACGAGCTACTGTCGTACTGCTAGCGGAGATGAGCATGACTGATTCACTTGTATAGATTGTGTTGGAACTAGTAAATAAATTGCGAGGTTATTTAATTCTCCATGTTTTCTTTAATCATCATCATCTTTACGATTGTTCCTTAAGAATCAAGGGACGATTTTTTTTTGTATTTTCTTTTTTCCAATACCCAATGACAAAACATTACCTTGACAAAAGTTTACCTTGTCCACCGGGTTGATAACTTTTTGACAGTTGGAACTTGTGATTGCAGCAACGTAACATTTTATTATCGATTCGATAATAGATTGAATTGAATTGAATTGGTATGTAGTGTCGATTATTAAAATATCTATTACTAGCTTTTGCCCTCGACTTTGTGCACGTGAAATAGTTACTTTGAGCAGCCATTTTTATTTTTAAGACAATTTTTTTAAAAACGCTTGAAAATATTTCACAACCCAGATAACTTGGCGAACAAATTGTGTTCATGAAAGAGTAATCGACCTGTTGTTTATAAAAAATAAGTTTCAAAATTTATATGTTGAACTTTACGATGCTTAGTTTCCAAAGTAGGTAAATGGTATTTTTTTTTAATATAATTCATGGGATTTATTCAGTCATGGGTGAATTATAGAACTTTCAGAAATAGCTTACAGTTTCAAGCTCATGTCATTTTTTTTTTAACTTGAGCCTTATAAACTTATGTGGAAACGTAAGCCATTGACTAAAATAAATCAGAAATGAAACAGACACCAAAGGAATATTTAAAAAAAAAACTAATTTTATAGTAAAACTTTTTCAATTAGGTAATCTCAATACTTTAAGCAGTCATCAGTCTTAATACAAAACTGAAGTATTTTTATAAATAAATTAATAAAGGAATAAAAATCTGCACACAGTCAGCTAATTAAATAATTATTGACAAGATAATCAATATAACATAATGCAGAACATAATCAATGTAGTTTTGCAGTGAAATCTTTTGAATCCTCCTGATGAGCACTACTCATTGTTGTTCGCAACAGCCACAATCAATAGTATCCACCCGTACGATTCATATGAGCCCACAGGCATACATACTTGTAAGAGTGGATGAATAATAACTTTTCTATTCTTCGTCTAAAGGAATACTTACTCAAGCACATATTATACCTAATATCCATGCGTTAGCCATCGAAATCGGAAATAATATACATATTCTTTCTCTACTTAAAATTACAAACAAAATACGATAGGTCTCAATTCTTTCGGACTCTGGGTCAGAAATGGCGACGAACACATTTGACCGCTTTCCACCTTTTGCTCTTCATCATCAGACCCTTGTTATCAACAATGCATCGGGACGATTTAAATGGACTCAAACACGACCGGCATACTCGTAAAAATGGATGAAAAATAACTTATCGACACTTCGTTTGAAGATATATTCAAGATCATATACTTGTATTTATGCATTAGCCATCGAAATCGAAATAAAAAATACTTAATCTTGCTCTACGTCAGATGACAAAAAAAATACGATAGGTCTCAATTCTGTCGTACTCTGGGTCAGAAATGACCATTCTTCTTTGAGAGCATATCGCGACAAAGAGAAATCTGAATCATCTAAAAATAAAAAAAAAATGCAAACTTTTTTAATTTAGTGTGACGAATATTAACTTTATCGTTTTCTACTCTTCAAGCCCTTTCATTTTAGAAGACGGGGTCCGCTAGGGCCAGAGCCTGCCAAGGTTGCGGAATTTGTTCGAAAGAGTCACCGCGGCCCTGGAACGCAAAGGGCTTTAGAAGGAACACGGATGGGTTTTAGTCAGTAAGAGTCTGACACGCCCTTCCGTTCCACCCAGAGCGGAAGAAGTCATTTGATGATTTCACATCCTTAAAAAAAAAACTTTCATTTGATACCCATATTAAGGGAACGGAACAAAAAAAAATCCCCATCTTGGAGCGGCAGCCATATTGAATTTAGTGCAACGTTATTAACTTTATTGTTTTCTACTCTTCAAGCCCTTTTGTTTGATATCTATATTAACAGTGTTAAGAAAAATATGTAGGTAATTCGCCATTTTAGAACGGCGGCCATATTATAGTTATTTATGATACTAGTGCGTTAAGTTGGTTTTTACTAACTAGTAGACGAACGTAATAAAATAAAGAAACATACCATAGTCACGAGTGTAAACCAATTTCCGGACGTGTGTCATACAATGTTTTCCAACACATTTGCGAGAAAACAGTACATTATAGGTAATGAAACAAACTTAGTTTTTAGACATCAGTCGAAAAGTCGCAACAATCTTTGACGTTTCTTATATGAAAAATAGCGCGAATTTGCAAATGGCGCCACAGGCGCGTGATGAAAATTAGAACTACACCTTTAGCCTTATGTTCTCTTTAGTATTTAAAATGAGACAAACGTAATTAGCAAAAGCGCTTTCAAGGAGGTTTGATCATTTAGCTTATTTTTCCAGTTATGTTAAAAAAAATAAAAACCGTAAGGATACGCACGGCGCTATACAAAGAGGAGTGCGGTAAAATAGCTACTTAGATGAGGGTACCTACTTTACCATACGTTCCATTGTATGGTTCGTAATTTTTAACTTTCGAGCAATGCACACAGGCTTCGTAAATGGAATTTTTGAGCAAATGTGTTGAAAAAATTATTAAAATACTGAGTACCTATTACACATTGCATTGTCACCAGAAGTAAAGGTGTATGCAAAATTTTAGATCAATCGTATACCAACAAATGGTTTGCAAATTTTGACGGACAACTTACATACATACCAACAGTGCAAGTTAAATAAAAGCTTGTAAAAAAAAATACAACCGACTTTCAAATAAAAAACACTAAAAAGCATAAAATAACTTTAATTTCGGCACTCGGTGTCAAAAACGAAAAAACAATCAAAAACACCTATTTTTTGTAACTAGTTTTTTTTTCACTTTTAGTGGTTCACAGGTGCTTACCCCTTCACAGCGTACCGGCGTGATGTTATGTTATGAACTGGTGTTAACAATAGACAGACATGAGATTTCAGCAATCCCCGTCCATTGCTATCATTTATTGAGGTGTTCCGTTGCCTATTTCCGAAGTTCTTCATCAGATCTTCACCCAAATTAAAATGGTGGTTCCATTTCAATTCCGAGCAAGTACTCTTCCAAAAACTACCCAAATTGCTTATAGTGTGCCTATAAAATTTGAAAAGTTCTCTCTATTTCTCCAGGATCCCATCATCAGATCCTGACTTGATGATTATGGGACCACCTAGGAAGCAAAAAAAAAATCCAAATCAGTCCACCCTTTCAAACAAAAAAAAAATCCAAATCAGTCCACCCTTTCAAACAAAAAAAATATCCAAATCAGTCCAGCCATCTCTAGTCATCGGGGAACATACATAAAAAAATATATATTCCGACGAATTGAGAACCTCCTCCTTTTTTTGAAGTCGGTTAAAATATGTTATCAGCATCACACAATTTTTTTTTGAGATTTCTCTTTTTCACGATTATAATGATAAAGGAAAACAAACAATCAGGTAACCTCATAATTTATTTACATCAAAATCAATTTCTACAAGTGAGTCAGTCATGCTCATTTTGGCTAGCAGTACGACAGCAGCTCGTCCATGGTGCAGGGCTTGTCGCAGCACTCGTCGGCGAGGCCTCGCTTACCACGCACTCCGCCCAGTGCGCGCGCCGAGTGCTCGCCCCCCCACCAGCCGGCGCCGCGCTTCTCCTCCGCGCCCCAGCAGATAGCCGCCATCACCTGCGAGAGACGTCGTCCGCAGTAAACATTGGCACCGCTTTGTGCCTCACAGTACCAAGAGTATGCTACTACCAGGATAAGGATCAGAGTCAGTTTCATATTGATTAATGATTTGCTGGAGCTTAAGTCAAGTTATTGACGCAAAGGGTTCTTAGTAATACTGTAGGATGTAAGAAGGTTAAACTGTTTCACGAATGAAGCGAATTGAATGTGCTGATACTCAATAATCCCTACCTTTTATACCTGGAAGCAGCTCATTAGTATTCAAGTAATCTTATAAGTATGTCCTAAGTTAAATCTATGCGCGTATGAAAATCCCACATAAGACCTTGTCTTTCCATCTGGATGAGCACCTTAAAGAATGTAGCTTAGAAATAGAGCATAGATCAATGTGTTTATTTTGTCCAACATAGGCAAACGCACGTGAAGTCGTTGGTTCTGAATGTCATTTGAACAACTTTGACAGTCGTTACGTGTAGAAAGAAGTTCGATAATCCGACACCAGTTGCGACAAGGGGTATCGTATTACCAAGTTGGGTTGTGGAGGTCAGATGGGCAGTCGCTCCATGTAAACATTGGCAGCTGCATCCGGTGAGACTGGAAGCCGACCCCAACGTAGTTGGGAGAAGGCTAGGCAGATTGGTTCTTAGGAGCAAATGAAAAATCAATTGAAGATATAGAATTCATTTCGATCCAATGATGAAGCAACAGGGAAAAGGTTCTACGAATCAGAGTCTTTTAAGTTTTGCAATACATCTACAAGCAATCGTCTTCTGCAATGTTTGGAACAGCAGCTACTGAACCACTGATGTCTATCTATTAATACTCACATGCCTTGTTTACTTATAAACTTGCTGATAAACATTACTTGACTGCGCTAACATGACAACCTTATGAAATTGCGATTCAGATGGACACGTTTTAACGCTGCCTAATAAACTTTAAAGCTGTTAATTACATGTGTTTAAAAGTTTCTAGTATTTTTTGCAACATCATTGCGAATAGCTAGACTATCAAATTAAGTAAACGTCCGTGCTTAAAAGAGTCGAGCGTTTTTGAGTAAACCCCACTAAAATTAAGAAACATCGTAGCTCTAACGTAACGTGAGATGATAAAAAAGTACTGATCAAAAATCTACCACTGGTCTTTACGAAAATTCTTATATCGATAGAAGGCCAAAATGCAAGGTTATTATTTTTTCCTGTGCGATAGATTACAGGATAGAAGCAGCGGAAAAAGCTTAAAGTAAGATAGATTTAATTCGTACGAAAAATCGGTACTCATATGTTTCTAAGTCACCCACATCTTAAAAGCTGTTCATCCAAGCGCAAAGTCAAGGTAAATGTCAGGGAAATTTTCCTTAACCTACGCAGTTAGGATATATTGATCAAATTTGTCTACATATTAATGAGCTGTATATGAATAAAAGCTGAGAATATCAGAGCATCAGCTCATTCTAACCACATTCGTGGAACCAAGAACTTCCTTCACCCATCAACAGTATCAAACTCTTTGGCCAAACAATTTTCTTCAGTTTGAAGTCCAGTAAATCATCACCATAAAACTGACTCCGGTCGTCATTTTATTAGTAGCATGTTTTTGGTACTGTGAAGCACTAAATGGTGCTAATGTTTACTGCGGACGACGTCTTTCTCAAGTGATGGCGGCTATTTGCTGGGGCGCGGAGGAGAAACGCGGTGTCGGCTGGTTGGGTGGCGAGCACTCGGCGCGCACGCTGGGCGTCGTGCGCGGCAAGCGAGGCCTCGCCGACGAGTGCTGCGACAAGCCCTGCACCATGGACGAGCTGCTGTCGTACTGCTAGCGGAGATGAGCATGACTGATTTAAGTTGTTGTTGATGTAAATAAATTATGAGGTTACCTAATTATATATGTTTTTTTTTTATCACCACAAATCATCATTGTCACCTTGCTTTATCACACCACAATTTCCTGTGCCTGCTACAGGTATTTTTATTTTCAAAACGGTAGTATCAAAAGGAATCTAGGATTTTGGGGATCAAAATAACTAAAGCATTCATGATATCCATCTACGTTAGAAAAAATCTACATCTTTTTAGTAGAAGAGGCAGTAGAAATGTATGAATTTTGGAATGTAAGTTCCAATATTCAAAGTCAAAGTCAAAACGTTTATTTCAATTAGGCCATTAAACGGCACTTTTGAACGTCATCATTTACCAAATGTAATATTTCTAGTGTTCCAGGCTGGTTTCTAACTTTAATTCCTATGTTTAAGTTTGCAACTTATCCCTGTTTCGTAAAAATTAAGAAAAATTTGATTTTTTTCAAATTGTGGGAATTGAACCTAAGTTAATGTCGTCAATTAAATGGCAAAAGGGCTAAAATGAGGATTTTTAATTTTTTTATTGTAAAGATAAAAAAATATATAATCTATGTTTCAACCATTGACATAAATCACACAATCATTCATCAACATCGATTTGGCATGCTTAAATACAGTTCTTACTCGGCAGAGCTCTTCTTTGGAGCATATCCCATGCGTGCTTAATTGGGTTGAGGTATGGCGATTGAACAGACCACGACAGAACGTCCAGAGGTCCTCCAAACAAGAGTACGTCTTGAACCCGGCCTCATACCGAAACGACATTCATCGGAAAAGTTGTCTTTCAGGGTGACAAGGTGAAACTCTCAGCGGTCTTTGGGAATGCAGACCCATTTCACGTAAACGAATTCGGATGGTTTGGTTGCAGCAAGCCTGAAGAGCTGTGGAGCTTCATAGCCAACATCATGGCGGTCATGGTACGATTCCATCGAGCAGTATTTTGTATGTACCGGTCCTGTATGCGAGCGGTGATGCGAGATCCTCCTCCATGTCGCTCGGCCACGCTGCTCGTGATACGATAACGTGTTCAGAGGCGGTTTATGACGTTCCGTGTACTGCCAAGAGCGACAGCCAGAGTACGTTGCCTTGAACCAGCTTGCAACATTCCGACGGCTTTCATCATCTCTTCTCATGTCAAATGAAGTTGTTTTTTTTAAAAGGATGTGATCACACGGCCTACCCGGCTCTAGGGGCCTTGTACTCACAGCCTTAGCGGCTCGAAAATATAGTTACCAATAAGGTTACTATATTTACGCTGCTTGCAGTTTTCCGCAGCCGCAGCGGTGAAAGAGGACGATGGGATGGCGCAAAAGTATCGACACAGGTTGCGTCTCACACTAAAGGCCTACCCATCTTCCATGGAAACAAAGACATGCCGTTCAGTCTTTTGCCATTCTTACGTGCCAAGCCATTAGGTTCTAAAACAGCTGGAACGCCAACGATGACAAGAGCTCCTCAAAACAAACCACAGACACACAACACAGAGCAAACAATGCATGTTTGTTATATGTTGTTGTTTTAGGAAATTTGTCTATGCCGGGAATCCAGGATCAATTTTCCCTACAAGTGTTGAAAGCCAGAGTGTTTTGTCTTCTGGACAAAATGCTCGACACTATGTGGTCTTGAGAACAAAATATTACCAACGCGAAAAAAAAACATTCTTTACAGTCTTAATTTCTAATTTCTAATATTACCTATTGTTCTTAATTGTTGATTTTGCTTCAACATATTAAATCCAACCTCATATCGAATTTGTGCAATTTATAAAGATAACTTATTTAAAGATCTCTCAAGGCGCTTAGTTGACACTTCACGTGACCCAAGGGCTGGCTTTTACCTTGGTCAAAGAATAAGCATTGCCATACAACGTGGCAATGCCGCCAGTCTTTTGGGTACACTTCTAGTCGACAGCGATGCGGATGAATTTTTTGACGCCATATTTTAGGGTTTATTTAGTTAGGAGATTTTATTTTTATTTCTAGTGTATATAGTTAGTTAAGTATTTATGGAATAAAAGTTCATTTATGCCTTATATAATTTCAAATATTTTGAAAATGATTTACAAAGAAAATATGCAATTTCGAATGTGTACAATTTCGTTATTGATATCGAAATCTCGATGTTGAGGTCAATGTTAAAATATGTAGGAAATAAGTATCGGTATTGAAACCTGATAATGTACTGTTGTAAAAAATTGTTGGTTAACCTGAATAAAAAATAAGAAAAAAAACCTACCGATATTGCATGTCCTTGCAGGTTGAGATAACCGTGATATAAAAAAACTGTAAAAAAATATACCTATGGGTGATGATGACGATGTTTTTTGTGGTGATTAAAGAAAACATACAGAATCAGGTAACCTCATAATTTATTTAAATCAACAACAATTTGTCCAAGTGTCATGCTCATCTCCGCTAGCAGTACGATAGCAGCTCGTCCATGGTGCAGGGCTTGTCGCAGCACTCGTCAGCGAGGCCTCGCTTGCCGCGCACTCCGCCCAGCACGCGCGCTGAGTGCTCGCCACCCCACCAGCCGGCGCCGCGCTTCGCCTCCGCGCCCCAGCAGATAGCCGCCATCACTTGCGAGAGACGACGTCCGCAGTAAACATTGGCACCGCTTTGTGCCTCACTGCACCACAAGCATGCAACTACGAGGATGAAGATCAGAGTCAGTTTCATGTTGATTTGTGAGATTTTCAAAATGAAAAAAGAAATTAACCCGAAAGATTTTATGTTGCTGATGGTCTTAAGAAGTTCTTGGTTTAACGAATGTGGATCGAATGTGCTGATACGCAGTTACATGCAGCTTTATACTTAGAAAGCTCATTAATATTCAGACAAATTTGTATCAATATGTCCTAACTGAAATCCAAGTGCGTAGGTAATAGAAAATTTCCCTCACATGTTACCTTGACTTTCCATTTGGATGAACAGCTTATAAGATGTGGGTGACTTAGAAACAGCACATGAGTGCCGATTTAATCGAACCAATAAGAATAAGAAAGGAAAGGAATTAATAAGAATCTACGTTTCAGAAAACAAGTTTTATACCGCGCCTTTTTTTGAAAAAAAAAATGTATTATGTCGTATAACGTAGCTTTCTTTCAATAAAGTATTTTCGAAATCGTAGCAGTACTTCCAGAGTAGAGAATTGTTATTTTATCGAAAAAGCTCGATTTTAATGTTACGGAAAAGTTTAACTAATTTAATATTCTACCTATTTGTAATGATGCAACAAAAAATACTAGTAACTTTAAACAGCAATTAAGTTTAACAAATTCCGAGTTTATTAGACAGCTGAAAACCATTTGAATCGCAATTTCATAATGTGTCATGTGAGCGCAGTCAAGTAATATTTTTTGCAAGTTTGTGTGTTACCAAGACATGTGAGTAATTGGGGACATAAGTCAGCCGTCAAGTGTGTACTGTTTTAAACTTTACACTTACTTCTTGTAGATTGATTGCAAAACTTTAAGCATTCTGAATGATAGGACGGTCTGAAAATCATTCATTCCATCTAGCCTTTTCCCAATTCTGTTTGGGTGGACTTTTAATCTTACTGATGCAGCCTAATATCAGTATTATTACTAAACATGAAGCGTCTGCCTATCTCCTCAACGACGTAACATACTTTCCGAGGAACATAGGAATATCGGTAAGTCGATGGTCCCTAATCCACTGTTAGAGCTTGGCAAGCGTTGTTTAATTTTGAACATCGACCAATAAACTGGTTCGTTATTGCTCCATTTCTACACCCCATTCTTTTAAGTGCTCATCCAAATGAAAAGCATAGGTGACATGTAAGATTTCCCCTTAACCTACATGCATAAATTTTACGTAGGACATATTAGTAAAATGATATCTGAATATTAATGAGCTGCTTCCAGGTATAAAAGGTATGGATTATTGAGCATCAGCACATTCGAACTTCATTCGTGAGACAGTATAACCTTCTTAAATCCTCCAACATTACTAAGAACCCTTTGGGTCAATAACTTGACTTAAACTCCAACAAATCATCAATCGACATGAAACTGACTCTGATCCTCATCCTCGTAGTAGCATGCTCTTGGTACTGTGAGGCACAAAGCGGTGCCAATGTTTACTGCGGACGACGTCTCTCGCAAGTGATGGCGGCTATCTGCTGGGGCGCGGAGGAGAAGCGCGGCGCCGGCTGGTGGGGGGGCGAGCACTCGGGGCGCGCGCTGGGCGGAGTGCGTGGTAAGCGAGGCCTCGCCGACGAGTGCTGCGACAAGCCCTGCACCATGGACGAGCTGCTGTCGTACTGCTAGCGGAGATGAGCATGACACTTGGACAAATTGTTGTTGATTTAAATAAATAATGAGGTTACCTGATTCTGTATGTTTTGTTTAATCACCAAAAATCATTATCATCATCATCTTGACGACTCTTCCTTTTGTATCTAGAAGCGACTTTCTCCTTTTTGTGTTTCTTTCATATTTTCATGACCTAATGGAAAAGTACACAATACAAGTTTAGTAGGTATTGTAACTTCAGCTTTCCCAATTTAGACAAGTTTTATTTGCCGATTTTTTATTCAGGTAAAATTTCATCAAAAGGATAAATTTATAACTGTTTGAAAGTTTTTGTTAAAAAAAAATCAAACCGCCGTATTAATTCTTTGGATAAAAGTTATCCGTCTATAAACAAAGCCCAAAAGGAACTAAAATAAATTCACCAGTCAACACTAATATCATCAAAGATTTCTAAGCAATTATCAATTACTGTCTAACGTAACCAAATCCGCAGTACGTTTTGATCCCTAAAATCCTCAGGGAATGATCATGAATATCAAACAGGCATCGCATGGGCGAAGCTCTAGTTATCTGATCCGGATTAAACCGGTAAAAAGCGGTCATTATTCCGCCTCTGTGGGCCAAATGGGATTTTTTATTTGAGCCACACCTCGGGCTATTGTGTGTGGATTGTCATTGGGCTGGAAATTTTAATTTGACATATTAGGGTACCATTACTTTTTTTTGCAAAAAAACGTGGCTGACTGTTTGTTCTATATCTATATTTTTTTTACCGAAACATGAATTTTTTCGAGATATCTGTACACTGTAGGTTTCTATAGAGTAGAAATTCTAGTGATCACAAATAAAAATGGCAAGCATAGGGTCCGGGGTTCAATTCCAGGGTCGAGCCAAGTGTCATTGGGTTTTTCAGTAAAGAAACTTTTATTTATTGTGAGATCATGCAGCTCGAAGGATTTGTGAAAAAGGACGCAGTGTAGGTTTAAATAACATACGAAGGGTCTAGGTGTACCCACTTATATACTGAATATATGTAGGAGGATACAAGCGCTCTTGAGGTAATGCTATCAAACTTCGGTACAAAACAAGAAAAAACTTAAGTAGGTATGTGAAAACTTCAAAACATGAAATTCAAGCAATGAAAACTAGAGTCTTACACATTAAATCCTACACGTTTTTGTACTCCGGAACATAAGTCCATATGGATCCCTCCGTTAAGATGATATCTCAGCACATTAGCGATAATCCCCGAGATAAGGATCGGGTTTCACAATAATATCGGTCTTTGATCTACCCCTGTCGATGTCCAACACTGGGTGACAGTTATTTGTCAAACTCGTCAGATGGCCTGTTTTTTTTTCTTTGAATATTTGTTTGAGTTGCCAAAGGAGGTTTGTTTGTTTTGAGTTTGAGAATGAGAATGATCTTTTTTTTTGTTTAAAAGTCTTATGTCTTGTGTTTAAATTTCTGGTTTAAGCATTTGAAGTAGAGTATTTTTAAAACTCAACTCTAGGAAACCTAAGATTTCTTAAAGTTTTGCGAGGAAAACCTCAACTTTGGGTGACGATCGCCTTTATAGATAAACTTTTTTACTACTAACATGGTATCTGGACGTACAGACGCCAGCACATCAAGCTACCCACAACTGTCAAATTTTTCAGTGGTAAAGTTTTTTTTTTTATTTCCTTTTATGGCAACTGAGCCGGTTCCGACTATTCTGCCAGTGTCACGTCGTCGTGCAGTGATAAAGTTGGAAATCCATTCAAGAAATTTGACAGATTGTTGTAGCTTGATGTGCTGGCGTCTGTACTATGATTGGACCTACATAACAGAATTTTTGTGACGGAGCCTTTTGCCACCATCAAGGAGCTAGAAGCAAAGCTAAGAGCTTCTTTGAAGGAGCTTAAAGAATCTAAAGCATTAAATGAAAAGCTGCTCCAGGAAATTGCAGAAGGCGAGGTGGAAGTGAAAAATGTAATACGTAAAAACACCTGCCTCAAAAATGAGCTGGTTGAGCTACACACTCAGCACATGGACTTAGCCGAACAACACAGTCAACTTGAATATCATGTGTCAACATTTCAAAAGTGCAGTGACACTTATGAGCTGACTTTGCACCGTGTCTCAGAACTTGAACAGGATTTGTGTGATGCCCATAAGGCACTATCGGTTGCAGAGTCTGTCAAAGTCAGTGAACAGTTAACTAACACAAATAGTTTATATAACACTTTTGTAGGATAATTACAAAATAATGGGTATGTACCTATTCCTACCTAACACCGTTACCTCACTGATGGTTTGTAGGGTTCATTAAAAATCATAAAAAAACACCAGCCAGACACCATACAACTAAAAAGCTCATCCCTTATTTGCACCACAAGCGAAACGAATCGATATTCACACTCCTCTATATTTACACACTACAACAATATAACGCAATTATATATTCAAAATAATGTTAACACTTGACAAAAGTTTACATTTGACAATAGTTTACATTTGAATGTAAAGGATTAACACGCGGTCGACTGTGACCGATGAATGTAAAAAGACAATGATTTGATTTATCGTGGACACGGATTAAAATAATTGGCTTTTGGAGAAGAACTTGGGTACGGTGATTTTGGATATTAATTAAATTTAACTTTTCGTTGTTACAAAAATTGTTTTAAGTATATTTGTCGTAAACGTTACAATCGGTCTGAATGTTGATGTTTTGTGTAGTTTTTTAAGAAAAAACGCCATCGTTATCTCAACTTTATAATGGTGACATAAAATCAAACTTAGACATGACGTCAAGAAGTCGGTAAGTGTGTTATTTAGCAATGCATAATCAGCCTTTAGTGAAGAGCCTTAGAGGAGCTCGTGGCTAAAGAATAACAGCCGCACGGGTCGATCAAGGTTATGCAACGCTTGCCAAGGTTGGTCTGTGGATGGGTGACCATATTAACGTACCGAGTTTTTGGCAGTCATTACGGATTGTCAGAAGCCAGTAAATCTGGCTGCAGTCTTGCCAAGAACTGCCGTGTTATCCAGTTAATGGATTGTGGAGATCTAGTAGGCAGCCGCTCCACGTAAAAACTGGTATTCAGCTGAATCCGGTTTGACTGGAAGCCGACCCCAATATAGTTGGGAAATGGCTAGGCAGATGAACCAGCCTTTAGTGTTCCCACTGCTGGGTGGGTCATGGGCCTCCTCTCTGAGAGGGAGGACGGAGGGGTTATTAATTAGAGCGATAGAAAAATTGTTATTAATAATAACAAGCGGTGAAAACTAAAACTGGGAGGTGATATTTCTGTCGGCCCTGTCTTCGGTCCTTGAGCATTATATTCTTGTACCCGGATGACCGAGCTTTGCTCGGTTTTTTTTCTAGTAAACGTTTTCTAAAAATGTAACCTAGCTAGATCGATTTATCGCTACCCTGCATACTAAATTTCATGAAAATCATTGGAGCCGTTTCCGATATTCACATTATATATAAATATATAAACTCGCTCGTTTAAAGGTATTAGATTTGGCATCTCAGTATTTATGGTCCTTTTTTAGACACTCATAAATCAGTACTTAGTGCTCAATAAGCTAAGATTTAGAGCAAGCGTTTCTAAGTCATAACATAGGTATTTGAAAAATAATCGCCAGACTTATCTCCCGCTATAAGGAAGATTAATTTGCTAAGCACGGTCCCGAGGTTCATCCCGAACATCTACAATCCCTTAACGTATAGTAAACGTGTTCCATTCACAGAAACTAATAAAATACCAAACTATATTCAGCTAACGAGCGCAAAAATGCAAATCAACTTACGACATCCAACAAAAGCGGGGTAAAAGTTTCTCCCCGCCCCATACACCCCATCCCTTGTTGCCCTCATACCACCCCACCCCTATTTTAGTGCCCTACTTGTAACGTACTTGCCACCCTCGATTTTAAATGTTGGTACTTATTTTTTTGATGGACAAGCTTGGTTATTCCTTTTGATATATTTTTTCTAAGACACCTCTAAAAAAGAATCTTGCTACATCATCATCATATCAGTCATGCACGCTGGTCGTGAGTACCACGCACCTGGCCTTTCTGAAGAAACGTCACTAATAAGAGCTGTGTAAGTCCTTCCAGGGAGTCCCCTCCCGGTATTTTCATTCACGTCTGCTTTGGATTAATGAAACACCTAACACAACCAAACCATTTAAGTATAATCTAATTTCTTCATATTTTAACCCACGAGTTATATATATATGTACCTATCATTCTAACATTTTCGTTTTTAAGGTTCCGAACATCCATAAGAAACGGAACCCTTATAGTATTACTCGGCTGTCTGTCTATCCGTCTGTCACAGCCCATTTTATCCGAATGTACTGGACCGATTCTGTTCAAATTTTGTACACGTATATACTTCTATAACCCAAACACGGACGCGTTACTTAAATGAATAAATTAGGTATATATACGAACTAAAATGTAAAAAAAAGGTTTCAAACTGTAGTTACCATGCGACGTATCAAATAAAAGGGTTGTGAGGGTATTTTTTATATTTTTTCGTAGTCTTCTACGTACACGCATACACGGAACTGCTCGAGCAGTCGCGACTGCTTCGGGCGGTCGGCAGTGCGGCCAAGCAGTTGCCAGGCATACACTGACTGCTCCCGCGCTGTTACCCCAGCCCGCACTCTGCATTGTTTCTTGTTTTGTTTGTTGAATAGTTGATACCAACTGCTGCAGCAGTTATCACTGCCAGCTTCAAGCAGTTGAATTTGAATGCAAGAGCAGTACATGTATGTTGATCACTGGTTAACTGCTCGCAAGACCGTGTTTGGCCGGCCTAACATTACCAAATGGCAGGCGAAACCAACGGCTTAGTAACAGTTCTTTACGAGGTACGGAAAGGTCTCGACATGTAACGGACGGTCATCTATTAATGCACTCAACAAGGCAAGTATTGCTCACCCAGAGGGGCCCGATGAAAAAGTGATTGATTATTCAAACTGAAGATTATTTTTTTAAAGGTGGCGAGAGTGAGGTGATAAAGTTAAAGAAGAGAGTGCAGTGGGAAGCCTCATAATTTATTTATTATATATTAGGTAGGTACACCAACAAACATACAGCTATTTAATAGGAAACGATACTTAAATATGAGTACAAGTATGTATGCCTATTACAGGTATACACAACTTACACGGTATTTATATCAACAATTTATTACACAGTCGTTTTTATTACTCTTGTGACTTAAAGCTGGTGTTTCAACTCTAGCAGTAGGACCTCAGAACTTCGACAGTGCAGGGTTGGTAGCAGCAGTCTTCAATGATGCCTCGCTTGCCGCGCACGGCACCCAGCGCGCGAACCGTGTCCCCTGGCAACCACCACCCAGCGTCACGCTTCACTGAATTAGAAGCAAAGCAGACAACCGCCATCGCATCTGCAAGATATCGCCCACAATATACTCTATTTTGTATTGACATTTGCTCCTCAAAGCACAAAGAACCCGCTACCACAAGAAGAAACACCAAAGTCAGTTTCATCTTGATTGATTTGTAGAATCTTTAACTTAGAGATTCAAAAGGTGTTTAATGTCGATGAGTAGCCGAACTAGGTTCGAATGTGCTGATGCTAAACTAACCCTAGCTTTTATACCTGGAGGAGCTCATTAATATTCAAACTAAATTTAACCTAACTGGAACCTGAGTGCGTAGGTTATGGAAATGTTTGCTCTACTTGTCACCTATCATACCTGATTTCATACCTGGATGAGTTTTGTGTGATGTAAAGATGCGAAATATAGGTGAGGAAATTGCTATCAGCTGTTATCCTAACTAATACTATAAATGCGAAAGTGAGTTTGTTTGTTTGTTACGCTTTCACACCGAAATCGCAGAACCGATTTTGATGCATGTTGGTTCAGGGATACCTGGTTTTTTTAGCCACTTATGGCCTACATATGCATCCTTTATATAAAAATGGTTGATACACTGAATATTATTTCTGACCTCGATAATTATCAAGTTTCTAAGTCTTTCAAAGTACCAATAGTTGACTGCCATAAACTTATTAAAAACATTAATAGAAATTTGAATATACTACACCTCAATATCCGCAGTATCAACAAAAACTTCGATGAATTTACAGTTTTGCTTCAACAACTTCACTTCGATTGTGATGTCATTATATTAACTGAATGTTGGCTAAGTAAGACGACAATAATCCCCACTTTACAGGGATATCAATCACACCAAACAATGAATTTCAGAAATCAAAATGATGGCATCGTTATTTACACAAAACATCATTTAAATTGTAAAATTATAGAACCTGAATTTAATGAATCCAACTGCCTGGTTTGTATAATAAATGACGATTCAGCTGTCATTGCCCTGTATAGATCTCCATCCTACCAGTTTATCAACAGTTTTCTGAATAGCTTAGGTGATGTCCTATCACTCTTGAAAAAATACAGTCAAATATTTCTAATCGGTGACATAAATATAGACATTGAAAATAACAATAAAGACCGTCATTCTCAGGAGTATTTGAATTTTACCGCATCACAAGGCTTACTTCCAGCTCATCTGTATCAGACCCGTATCAGTAACTGCTTAGATCATGTCTTATTAAAAACAAATAAGGTAGCCACTACTCTTGTCATAGAATCGCACATAACTGATCACGAACCAGTCTTGTTAAGTGTTGTTACGGATAGGCCCAACTTGAAACCGTGCATAACAAGAACGATGGTTGACTATACCTCGATTATACATGACATTGAACAGGCAGATTTCTCTAATGTTTTATTTTCCACAAATGCCAACAAAGCAACAAGCATTCTTGTCTCAACACTCTCAGAAATTATATGTAAGCACACCCGTACAACTAAAGTATCTAAAAAATACCGGAATATAAAGCCCTGGATCTCTCGCGGTCTCATCAAATGCATAAGAAACAGAGACCGCATGCATAAACAGCTTAAATCTCAGCCTGATAATCACATTTTGAAACTTACCTATCACAGATACCGGAACTTTTGCAATGCTCTCCTACGAAAACTAAAACGAAGTTATGAAAAAGAACAATTTGCCAAAGCCAAAAATAATATTAAAGCTACTTGGGAAGTCATCAAAACTGTAACATATACTAAACGCCAAACCCTACCCGCACGTGATTTAATTTCATTGCAATCCATTGACTCCATAAATTATTTCTTTGTGAATGTGGGTAAAAAATTAGCAACAAAAATAAAAAAATCCTCATCGGTAGATTGCATGCAATTTTTAACTCCAAAGAACTATATTAATTCCATTGCCCTATTTCATACGGATATTAAAAAAATTGAATCAATTATTCTAAATCTGCGAAATGATTGTTCAGTTGGAATAGACTCTGTATCGAGTAGAGTACTCAAGGTGTCCCGCCATGTTTTAGCCCCGCTTATTGTACATATTTGTAATATTTCTTTTAATACCGGAGTTTTTCCTGATGCTCTTAAAAAAGCAGTAGTCCATCCTATCTATAAGAGTGGAGACAGAGACTGCGTAAATAACTACCGACCGATTTCTGTACTTCCGGCAATCTCGAAGATATTAGAAAAACTCGCCTGGTTAAATTCTTGAATGCAAATAACATCTTAGCGCATAATCAATATGGTTTCCGCTCAGGTGTTTCCACTGAGGATGCTGTGTCTGCTCTGTCCGATGCTGTGACTAAGCACCTAAACAGTAAAAAGAAATGCCTTGGTATATTCCTGGTTTTGAGCAAGGCATTTGACACGGTCTCTGTTCCTACACTTTTGGCGAAGTTGTGTAATATCGGGATTCGTGGCCATGCTTTGAAACTCTTTGAGAGCTATCTTCAAGATCGTTCTCAGCATGTAAAGATAGACAATATTATTAGTAGAGAGGCTAAAATAGAATACGGGGTGCCCCAAGGGAGCATTCTCGGCCCAACATTATTTATCATTTATATAAATGACCTCTGCCTCCTTTCCCTTAAAAATTGTTCTGTCTTTGCATATGCTGATGACACAGTTTTACTGATTCATGGAGATACATGGAATGAGGTTGTACAATTAGCAGAGACAGATCTTAACATAGTTAGTAGTTGGTTCTCAAAAAACCTACTAACATTGAATGCAGAGAAATCCAAAATTATACCCTTCTCAGTTTCCCAATCTTCTCAACCAAAAGACCCTATACCAAGAGTCAAAGTTCACTCTTGCTTAAACCCTTCTTCCCATTGTTCTTGTCCACCTCTCTGTGTATCCACCTGCATCCGTTACCTGGGTGTCTACATAGATCATTTTCTAAACTGGCATAAGCAAATTGATAATTTAGTCAAGAGATTAAGGGTGCTTATCTATATTTTTAGAAATTTGAGGCAATCTGCCGATGTAGCCACTCTTAAGCTTGTGTACTACGCTCTGTGCCAGTCTTTACTTTCTTACTGTATAGTCTGTTGGGGGGGTACTGATAAAACTACACTTTTAAAGCTTGAAAGAGCACAAAGAGCGGTTCTGAAAGTTATGTTTTATAAACCGTATAGGTACCCAACAACTCAACTGTATTTTGATAGTGAAGTATTAACTGTCCGGAAACTATTTGTGCTTCATACTATGCTAAGGAAACATCGTAGTCCTCTTGTTACTACCACGAAACCACGGGCTGACATAGTATTTCGCTCAGAACCCCACGGCACCGCCTTTGCGCGTAAACAATATCCTTTTGTCAGCACCAGACTTTACAATTAAATAAATAAAATTCTTAACATCTATACCTTAAACAGACAGGAATGTAAAAGTAAGTTGAAGGTTTGGTTATTCACTTTGGACTATAGTGATACAGAGTCACTTCTAATATAATATGCCACATCTGTACACACGCACCCACTCACACACACTAACATACGATCTCACACACTGACACACCATCTCACGCACTGACAAACACACTAACACACTGACACACCATCTCACGCACTCACACACACACATACCATGCAAGTTGGTTGATGGCAATCGTACCTATTTAATATTAAACTTATTTTTAATTTTAGTAACCTTTTCTGTATTTGTTTACTTTTCATTTTTAATTTTTTACTTATTTTTTTTTCCTTTTAAGTTCACGCCGTCTTACACGGGCTATAAACCAATGAACGTATACTTTTTAATATACTGCCTCCCAAGATACAGGTTTTTGATAGTTTTGGAGACAGCAGGCCATGTACGTCTGTTGAATTAACTGTTCCTTGTTCTAGCTATTAAGACTCTGTAATGTATGGTTGTGTTCCAAATAAAAAATATTATTATTATTATTATTCAAACTGAAGATTTTTTTTTAAAGGTTATTCGAAAGTGAGGTGATAGAGTTAAAGAAGAGAGTGCAGTGGGAAGCCTCGTAATTTATTTATTATATATTAGGTAGGTACACCAACAAACATACAGCTATTTAATAGGAAACGATACTTAAATATGAGTACAGGTATGTATGCCTATTACAGGTATACACAACTTACACGGTATTTAAATCAACAATTTATTACACAGTCGTTTTTATTACTCTTGTGACTTAAAGCTGGTGTTTCAACTCTAGCAGTAGGACCTCAGAACTTCGACAGTGCAGGGTTGGTAGCAGCAGTCTTCAATGATGCCTCGCTTGCCGCGCACGGCACCCAGCGCGCGAACCGTGTCCCCTGGCAACCACCACCCAGCGTCACGCTTCACTGAATTAGAAGCAAAGCAGACAACCGCCATCGCATCTGCAAGATATCGCCCACAATATACTCTATTTTGTATTGACATTTGCTCCTCAAAGCACAAAGAACCCGCTACCACAAGAAGAAACACCAAAGTCAGTTTCATCTTGATTGATTTGTAAAATCTTTAACTTAGAGATTCAAAAGGTGTTTAATGACGATGAGTAGCCGAACTAGGTTCGAATGTGCTGATGCTAAACTAACCCTAGCTTTTATACCTGGAGGAGCTCATTAATATTCAAACTAAATTTAACCTAACTGGAACCTGAGTGCGTAGGTTATGGAAATGTTTGCTTTACTTGTCACCTATCATACCTGATTTCATACCTGGATGAGCTTTGTGTGATGTAAAGATGCGAAATATAGGTGAGTAATTGCTATCAGCTGTTATCCTAACTAATACTATAAATGTGAAAGTGAGTTTGTTTGTTTGTTACGCTTTCACACCGAAATCGCAGAACCGATTTTGATGCATGTTGGTTCAGAGATACCTGGTTTTTTTAATAGGATGGGAAATTACCAAATGTCTCCTCCCCTCGGGTGGACCGGAAGGGAGTGTCAGACTTACTGACTAAAACCCAACCGTGTTCCTCCAAATGCCCCGCTTACTATGCTGACATCTCAGCATAGTAAGCGGGACGCTCGCCGTCTATAGATACTTAGGTACATGGTATCCTGGCGAAGGTTTTAGACGGTTCTTTTGCAAATAGCTTAAACACGAGCAAAGATGTGGGGAAAATCTAGTAGTAGGTACTTTCATATTGTGATATAATTAACATTGAATTTAAGATACCTACCTATTTAATTATAAAATGTACGTCATACTCATTACTCTGAAATAATAATTTTTCGATTCGACCTACTTGGTCATATTTGAAACTTTATGCTCAAACATTCAAATCCTGGCACACAAAAACATATTACGCAAATTCGAACATGGAATAAAAATTTACAAGAGATCCAAGCGGCCCATCAGACGGGCGCTGATTCGCAATTTTTTCAAAATTTCAGTCCTGTTTCTAAATTTTTGTAACTGAATAGTTTTATAAACAGTTTTTTTATATATTGTTTTGCACGGATCGTCAAAATTACCAGTATCCATCATGGTAAGTGATTTTAGAAATATTTTTTTGTTGAATAGGTATGTGCGTGTGACCTTAGGATCATAGTTTACCGGTAGCCCTAGTTTGCTAGTTTATTTCATACCTAAACTTTGCTAATTCTTGTAGTGTTGAGTATCAATAAAAAACCCTAATTGCTTTAATTTTCGTCCTGATATATTTTATTTCCATTGCGTCATATTCCAGAATTGACAATTGACGGCCATTTTTGATCCATTTTTTTTCGCCTATCTTAGTTGCTGTTTTTTTAATAAGTAACAAAGATGGGCCTCAGTGGGTTATGCAAAATGTTACATTCTCCGCGTTTAGTTCTCCAAATATGATCGAATAATACCAACCCTTGAAGAGCATGAACCTTGCGTAGCCCTCCCAAAAATGCTGGCGAAAATCATCTCTGACAAATTCTGTGTAAAGAAATTGTCACTGACTACAACAGACTGTCAACAAAGTGTCACATTTTTTTTTGTCGTGAGCAGAGGGAGTGCATCTCAGTGCACGTCGGGCAGGCGGGAGTGCAGATGGGGGTGGCGTGCTGGCAGCTGTACTGCCTGGAGCACGGCATCCGGCCGGATGGGACCCTGCCGGCCTACGAGCAGGACCAAAACGCCGCCGACTCTTGCTTCAACACCTTCTTCTCTGAAGCCGATCGGGGGAAGATGGTGCCAAGAGTTGTGATGGTGGATTTAGAGGCCACTGTTATTGGTGAGTCACTGTTTTAGATGCGAGATCTTTCAACTCTTTTGCAGATTGGCGAGAGTCCATTCCGAGTTCTTTGGCTGAAGATGTCATGGTAAGTCTAAGTTATAAACACGTACCGATAGATTGTTCAGCTTGCTGTTGTCAACATTGATTTGCACCATTCAGCTGCCTAGATGTTTTAAAGACCTGCTTCAGTATGACTACAACACATTTTTCTTGGAAAGTATTTCAACTGGCATGTCCTCTTGTAAATCTGAGTAGATGTAAAATTTTCCAGATTAACGACGTTAGAGCAAATAACTTTACTGCATCGAACTTTCAATAAAAAATACTGTTGGTTCAGTAGGCCACTTGAACATGGCTGCTTTTGATAGCGTCGCTGACTAAAACTTGTCTATTTTTAGACGAGGTCCGTTCAGGCGAGTACCGGCAGCTGTACCACCCTGAACAGCTGATCACAGGCAAGGAAGACGCGGCTAATAACTACGCGCGAGGCCACTACTCCACCGGCCGCGAGGTGCTCGGGCCCGTCATGGAGCGAGTCAGGAAGTTGGCAGACCAGTGTACTGGACTACAGGTATTTGGATAATTTTTCATCATTAACTAGACGTTCAACGCATTTCTTTATAAAAATAAATCTTCCCCCAAGCTTCCTCTCAACAACCGGTCCCCTGATGTGCCTGTGCTTCGCGATTTGGTATTCGTGGAATGGTGACCTCGATTGAAACAACTGGTGGGCAGTAAGGTGACCTATTTTTGCCCATCAGATTTTCAGTACCTACATAGTATGTACTTTTTTCTCTTCCCGTTTGCTGTATTCGAGGTAGTAAAATATGGCCGACAAGATAGTATTGAATATTCGGTCTGTTGAACCTCTTTTCTTGTTGACGTCAATTTAGGCTTTATGTTAGTTAAATTAATTGTTTCAAAAATTAATAACTTGGCTGTTTTTATTATTTATTTATTATAATTTAAACGACATACCTGCCTAGTTTCTTTTCCATTATTGACTGGCTCACGTTTGACTACCTGACCTGATGGTAAGCGATGATCATGCGCGTGCAGTAGGCTACAGTAAGGGTAGGCCAGCCATTATGTCCAAAAAAAAAAATTCGCATCGTCAGTATCGTGATTTCAACCCTGAATAATGTGGTGGTTGATTTTTTTTTGGGAATTATGTATGAGCTGGCCTACACTTACTGTAGCCTACTGCACGCTCAAGGCGATAATGTGGTCGACAATGGAGCACGCTTGCTTCATCTACAATTCTAACTAGAATTAAAAATTGAAACTGCTTACTAGACTGCTGAATGTCTACTAATTTGGTCTCCAGGGTTTCTTTGTGTTCCACTCGTTCGGCGGCGGGACAGGCTCCGGCTTCACCTCGCTTCTCATGGAGAAGCTCTCGGAAGAGTTCGGCAAAAAAAGCAAGCTGGAGTTTGCCATTTATCCAGCGCCACAAGTAAGGATCCATTTTTTTGTAACATACCACCCAACTTGCAAATTCAAATTAAGTTTAGAAATCTTAGACGTCTTGGCTTACTTAGGTTTTTTAGGGTTCCGTACCCAAAGGGTTAAACGGGACCCTGTTACTAAAACTCCGCTGTCCGTCTGTCTGTCTGTCACCAGGCTGTATCTCATGAATCGTGATAGTTAGACAGTTGAAATTTTCACAGGTGATGTATTTCTGTGGCCGCTATGACAACAAATACTAAAAAACAGAATAAAATAACACGCCTGTGGCCGATTTTTTTAACTTGAAGCTAGGCACTAATAAATATTAGACGAATCTTTCTCTCATTTTAAGCCAGTTTCAGTAACGTATCAACCTTTAATCAACTGTCAAATTAGCCACAATACCATAAAGGTACGTCAGCACTATTACATCCGGCCCTGGTTAAATCCATGGTCCGGAGCGAGGAGGCTCGGGAAGCGGTCACCTAGACAAGGCCTTCGCCCTAACCGCCGCTACAATATTAATTAATTTTAATTTAATTAATTTTTAATTTTTAACAAAATCTGACCCGAGACCCTTTCGAGTATTTTTCACTATTGATCTCGTGGCTAAAGAATAACAGCCGTACGGGTCGATCAAGGTTAAGCAACACTTGCCTAGGTTGGTCTGTGGATGGGTGGGTGACCATCTAAACATACCGAGATTCCTCGGGCCCTCGGAAAGCACGTTAAGCCGTTGGTCCCGGCTGTCATTTGTAGATCTTTGGCCGTCGTTACGGATTGTCAGAAGCCAGTTAATCTCGACTCCAGTCTTGCCAAGAACTACCGTTTTACCCAGTTAATGGGTTGTGGAGGTCTGGTAGGCAGCCGCTCTACGTAAAATACTGGTATTCAGCTGAATCCGGTTTGACTGGAAGCCGACCCCAATATAGTTGGGGAAAAGGTTAGGCAGATGAGATGAACGTTCTGATTGGCCAACCACACCCACTTGAAAATTTAGTTTTATTAATATCGTAACCTATCTACTTCTTTGTTTTCACTTCCCATCAAAGAATATTTAAAGTATCTCCTTTGCAACCAGGTATCCACAGCCGTGGTGGAGCCCTACAACGCGGTGCTGACGACCCACGCCACCATCGGCCACTCGGACTGCGCCTTCATGGTCGACAACGAGGCCATCTATGACATTTGTCGGCGGCGGCTGTCCATCGAGCGGCCGTCGTACGCCAATCTCAACAGGCTTATTTCACAAGTGAGAATCTATCATCAACCAACCAATCTCACTAATCTACTGAATAACTGGCCTTTCCAAAATTATTCTTCTCTGTTTTCTGATTTCATTGTTTGAGCCGTGATAGCTGTGCAGTGGGAGTTGATATCTGGAATTTTTTCTACAAGACTGCGCTGTTTTTTTTTCATTTGTCGAAATAATTTTGAACAGATGCGAAGCATGATGGTGTCTAGTGTTTTGAACACTAGACGCCATCATGCGTCATTGTGACAAAGATTTCAGCAAAGAACTTCTTTGGCAACTCAACGAAATGCTCAACGCCATCTAGCGGGGAAACAGTGAGCCAAATGATACTCCAATCAGAATTTATTCTAGCTGGAATTTGAATTACAACGCTATGATTTACTCATTGGAATAGGCGTATTATTTATAGATTAATAGAATCTACCAGTACCTACTTTATTTAACACAAAAAACGGGTGTACTGGTACAACTATAGCAGTATTCTCTCATGTCTGCCTCCAGCGAAGGATTGTCTAGTAAGACTGTGTTTCTGCCTAGGTGGTGTCGTCCATCACAGCGTCATTGCGTTTCGACGGCGCGCTGAACGTGGACCTGACAGAGTTCCAGACGAACCTGGTGCCCTACCCGCGCATACACTTCCCGCTCGCTGCCTACGCGCCCGTGGTCTCAGCCGATAAGGTACACAATGGACTGAAGTTCCAAGCCACGTCTCCACCTGCAACCAGCTCGCATGCAAGTTGCATTACCTACATTGCTGGCTACAAAGGTATAATGTGATCAATCGATCGATCGGGCCCCGCAATGTAACCAAACTTGCATGCGAGTTGCTTGTAGGTTCAAAACTGAACGTCGGATCAAAATTGTTATAAAGTGATCAATACCTACATCAACATTTTCTAATTTTAAAATGAAATCAAAAATTTTGAGACTGTCTGGACTTTGCCCTGACCAAACAATTCTCCCTCAGGCGTACCACGAAGGCATGTCAGTGTCAGAGATCACAGCGGAACTGTTCGAGCCTCAGAACCAGATGGTGAAGTGTGACCCTCGCGACGGCAAGTACATGGCGTGCTGCCTCTTGTACCGCGGCGACGTCGTGCCCAAGGACGTGAACGCTGCTATAGCGGCCATGAAAGGCAGGGCTGGAATACGGTTCGTGGATTGGTGTCCTACTGGGTTTAAGGTGAGAATGAAGATTTTATGTAGGTTTGTACCTATTTGGTTATATTTGTATCATCATCAGCTTTAGCCATTTTGCTGCTCGGTGTGTCTTCTTCCGTACATCTCAGTTGGCCATCACCTTAGTTGTTATGGGATGCCTTTGTCATCTTTCCCTAAACTTTTATATTTACACTTTTTTAATCATTCATTTCTGCCATAAGACCAGATCCACTGCTGGACATGGGCTTGCCCTATGTGTCGCCACATCAAATAATCCTGTGCGGTGTGCCTGTTCACGCATCCAGATATTATTTGCTATCTCTTCTGAGGAATTAAAATCTTTTCAATGGAAAATGTTAGACCTCCATATTTATTCCTAGGATCGTTTTTTCAGTCATCTGGTACTTTCTACTTTTCTAGATAATTTATCTTAAAACTAAACAATTGGTTTCTTTTCCAGGTGGGCATCAACTACCAGCCGCCATCAGTAGTGGCGGGCGGCGACCTCGCGCAAGTGAAGCGAGCCGCCTCCATGCTCAGCAACACCACCGCCATCGCCGAGGCCTGGGGCAAGCTCGACCACAAGTTCGACCTCATGTACTCCAAGCGAGCATTTGTGCACTGGTACGTATCTTAGTAGGTTCAAAGCCGATAGGTGGGCTGGTTTCCCAGCGCCTAAAAGCAATGGATCACGTAGTTTTCATCCGTTTTGTACGAACCAATAAGAACCAGTGTCAACAGGCGTTGACCAACTTCGGTCTGAATCGTTTGGCGTCGGTGCGTGCGGGTAAACTGGCACCAGCTATACCTCGTGAAAAGTAGAAAGCTAGAATAACTTGGCTGGTTTTTTAAGCGATGTCGTTGGCAGCAATGCCAATCGCCGTTCAAAGGGAACATGGGAACCAATGAGGGTTTCCTGAAATGTTAAGCACCAGGTGGCAGCAGAGGTGTCAGGTCCAGGCAACTGTCAAAACCTAAATATTTTCTGACATTTGTTATATTGACAACAACGTCATGTTTACGTCAACTCTCTTATTCAAGGAAGAGAATACATTTTCCTAGAAACTCTCATATTCAAGGAAGAGAATACATTTTCCTAGAAATTCTCATTATCCGGTTGTAGTTCTGGTTTAGTGCCTTGGGGCCTTTAAAATATTTCTGCAGCGATCACAAACCGTACCTAACGTTCTTTGGTCACAGGTACGTTGGCGAAGGCATGGAAGAGGGTGAGTTCTCAGAAGCACGTGAAGACCTCGCAGCGCTCGAGAGAGATTACGACGAGGTCGCCATCGAGACGTCGGACATGCAGCCCGGCTGCGACGACGAGCTATGACGTCACCACCGCGAGGAGGGCCGCGCCCCCTCCGCCGCACCCTCCGCGCTCGCTGCAGACCGCCCCGGCGCTACCCTGCGGCGACCACGCTGCACCACAGTAACTCGGCCTACAGTGCACGGCCCAGGGTGCACGATTCTGCTGTACCTATACTGCAAGAAGGTCGTCTACATTTGAAACCTACAAAGATATGAAGAGTAACATCTAATCCGGTGCACAGTAAGACCTGCAACTCATGTGCTGTGGTTGGTCTGTGCGTGTCGACACGGCGGCTGCCAGCGTCGCCGCCGAAGCGGACGCCACAAAACCGCGGCCGCACGTTTATTGATATTGATTATTGCAGAACTGTGAAAATTTTATATAAAGGTTCGAAAATGTCCGCGGAGGTCGGATGATGCTCGAGTTGCCGGTGCTACCACCGACGTACCGATGGCTGCGTGGCGTGACAGAGTTGTGCTCCCTCGCCACCACTCCCACTAGTTTCTCCGTCGAGCAGTCTTGCGACGTCTTTTTTTAGTTTTATTTTCTTTGGAGTTTTTTTTTTAAATTTTATAGCAAATACTGGACGGAGAAATGCCCAAGTTTTTATCATTTTTATTTACACTTTATAGAAATTATGTGGCAAGTTTTGTGGCGAATCGCGTTAGTGTGTGGTGTGAATGCGGCGCTATTGATGTAAGTGTAATGTTTATTATTTGTGTACGTCCGTCTGTGTTCAAAATGTTTTGAAAAAGTTTACATTGTTCCGTCTGATGTTCTTGTAACAATAAAATGTCCAGTTTATTTTCATTAATGGTTTCATTTTACCCAGCGTTTACCTCAGATCGTCGGGTCAGATTTTTTGACATAACATGATGGTAGAGCCATTCAGACACTCACAAGGCTGACACAAAGCTGATAAGGCAGACACAAAGCTGATAAAGCAGACACAAAGCTGATAAAGCAGACACAAAGCTGATAAGGCAGACACAAAGCTGATAAGGCAGACCCAAAGCTGATAAGGCAGATTAAGCTGATAAGGCAGACAAAGCTGATAAGGCAGACACAACGCAGACACAACGAAGACACAACGCAGACAAGGCATACACAACGCAAACAACGCAGACAAGGCAGACACAACACAGATACAAGGCAGACAAAACGCAGACACAAGGCTGACAAGGCAGATAGGGCAGACATTCCTTTGGTCTGCTGCCTCGTGATCCAAATAATCCCCTGTTCCTTATATCCCTACTGGATATATCTTTACTGGTATGAATACTTGGGGAGTTTTTTTCCAATTATCGCTACCGGTAGGGATATATGGAACCTTCTGCTCCATATATCCCTACTGATCCGTACTGGTAAGGATAGTTTTAAACGGATTTTTATAAACCTCTGGTCCGGAAGTCTCGACACTAGGTTGGTAGTTACCGATCGCCTATCGATCGAGTTCTAACGATTAGAACATACCGATATTTGGTAGGTAGTCTCTACATTGAAAGCCAGCAAGTATCACCTTTAGTAAAGGTCAAATTACCGAGCTGCCAGTGACTGCACCCACATCACATGAATGATGGTACCATCATGCACAGAGTGGCCCTCACACCACACGCACATATAATTTTAGTCCCAAAGTTACATGAGAATGAATCCGCGGTTGCGGAATTTGTTCGCGTCACCCTGAAAGGGCTTTAAAGGAACACGGATGGGTTTGAGACAGTAAGAGTCTGACACGCCCTTCCACTCCACCCAGAGCGGAACAAGTGAAAGGGCTTTAGAAGGAACACGGATGGGTTTTAGACGGTAAGAGTCTGACACGCTTTTTCGCTCCACCCAGAGTGGAACAAGTCAAAGGGCTTGAGAAGGAACACGAATGGTTTTAGACAGTAAGTCTGTCACGCCTTTCCGCTCCACCCAGAGCGGAAGTCAAAGTCAAAGTCAAAGTGCTGTATGTGCGTGCAACTGTGATGCAGTTTATGTATCCTTCAGTTTATTTTTGTAATGCTATAACTTGGTAGGTACCTACTGCTTAGGTATTTATATGTCCTATAGGTAAATTTGTTTTATTTGTATCGCAATATATAGTTAACTAGCGACCTCGGATTTTTTCCTATTAATAATGTGCATTTGTAAAGATTCAAATTCTTCTAACAAAGCAAGGCAGATGTGTTATTGGGATGTTTGTTGCGCCACTTTATTCCCAGCTAAAACACTAGGAAGTGCTAAAGGGCGGGCGTTTTGGGGAACTGTTAAGTATTTGTAAATATTCACCAACAAAAACATAAATGTGACGATGGAAGTCAAACTCAATATCTATCTATACTTACCTACATACCTATCATAAATTTGTAGAACAATCGTTTCTGTGGAGATTCGAAAATGTGTTGAAAAAAAATAGTCAGGGTGTTAAAGGAGGAGAGGAAGGGGGTAAGGGTAGTTTTTTTCAACACATTTTCACAGCCCAGAACCCATTTCCAGCATTTTTGGAAGTTTTGTCTGTTTAATCTGCTTGGATGTGCGTGCTACACGTAAAATGTACGAAACCAATGTAGATAACTTTTATTTCTTAAAATTGTGCGTAACTTGACGTATTATTTAGTTTTAGTTTCATCGCAATCGGTTCATTCTATCAAAAGATAGGTAGGTAGGTATATGAATTGAAGTGTTCAAGAAGTAAAATATCACGACACACGCGATTCACATACTCGCAACGCCATCTGAAGATTAAAAATAGAACTACTGTTGACAGTAACTTGAACTCCATGTTCGATAGATGGCGTGCTCCAAGTGCACAACGCCCCCATAGTAAGATACCGTAAGAGATGAATGATACTACGAAAGTAACGATTGAAAATGATTGAAAAGTACGCAAAATTTGTAAAAGCATGGACATTATTATTATTTATTTGTATAATCATCACTTACAACTATTATTACAGGTACAACCCAATTCAATATGAAGCAAACCTAATAATAACAACTTATTTTCTAAAACTTATTGCAGAATAATGTTATCCTTGTGAATTCAAAAATATCTATCTCCTCTGCCACAAGGTTAACCTTTTGAACACCATTGTCACGTATATGACAAGCAAGCGCGAGCCCTGTACGCCAAACTTCACAAATATGTGACAAGAAGTACGGCGAATTTGTGGCTTGGGGTCGGGGGCATCAACATGCGTTTATGCTGTGGCGTTCAAAAGGTTAGGAGTGCGAAGCGCCCGCAATTATTTTATTTCCATGCATCAGCTAGACTAGACAGCGCGTTAGCGATTTTGTCGGCAGCTTGCGCGAACAGCATGGAGGCTTCTGCCTGTTTCTCTGCTGCCTCTGCCTGCTGCACAGCTGCCTCCGCCTGCATTTTGGTTGAAGCTACTAGGACCTGCAATATAAAAATATCATTATTATTTTTTATGAATTCAAAATTCAATTAAAAAAAAATAATTCAAAAGTCATTTATTCAAATTAGTCTGAGTGCCAGCACTTTTTGAACGTCAAAGTTCTACATAAAGACAGTCCCCCAAAACGCCCGCCCGTCACCACTTCCTAGTGTTTTAGCTGGGAAGAAGAAGTGGCGCAACAAACTCCCCAGCAACACATCTGTCTGTTGAGTTATAAGAACTATCACTCATACAAAGGTATGTAAGTAGTCAGTATTCTTACAAAGAAAACAATACAACAAAGGTAACACGTAAAAACATAAAACTTAATAATTCGCTACTTGTAAGCTAGCACACTCCATTATGCCAGCATAATGTAAATGAATGCTGGTTAACCTGTATTGGCAACTGTGAACTGGAGGCTAATTGCACTGGATACAGAAGATTTTGATTGACATGTACATGTAAATAAACAAGGCTAAGTTTACCAACACGGGCTCAATTCAAAATAATGAAACAAATATACATACATTGTATTTTTGTGCAGTGGCAGTGGGCAGAGCACATTGCTCACAGAACAGATGGTGGATGGCGCCGAAAAGTTCAGGAGTGGCGACCGCGTACCGGAAGACGTAGCGTTGGGAGGCCTCCCACAAGGTGGACCGATGACCTGGTGAGGGTCGCGGGTAGCCGTATGCGAGACGATCAAGACCGATTGTTGTGGCGACACGCGCGGTGAGGCCTATCTCCAGCAGTGGACGTCTATCGGCTGATATGATGATGATTTATTTATTTATTCATTCATTATTATAACATCTTTACAGATACATCCAAGGCGATGTTATAACTTAGGTACATATTAAACATAATATATAATACAATACATCAGATACCTTAATCATTATTTATATTGCTAGACCGTTTTCAATTAGATTTAGCGCTACTCTTACAAATCTCGGCAAGTTCTGGCAAAATATATCTTCCGACAACACTATGACATTAATCAAACGTACCTATGGCTCGCGATGATGGTGATATACATTGGAAAGAACTAAAAAAATCCAATTTTCAGCCCCAGAACGTCGTTAAAAAACAAGATTCCTACAACATCTTTCTTCTAGCTGCATAAAAGCATAAATCTATACAGAAAACTCTTGAACTGGGACACAGTAATCAGTTTTTCGCCTTTTTTGAAAGTGTTTTTTTTTTTAGTTAACCCTGTTTAGATCTGGGTGTGCGTATCTACGTTTTTTAAAATATTTAAAACACATTATGATTTAACGTACCTTCATGGCTTCTGCGTTTGTTTTGGCAAAAGCCAGAAAATCCTGGGGAGCTGTGTTATGTTGCTCTTGAATAGTTTGTCGAGGATTTAGATCTGAAAAACCCAAAATGTATTGTCGCGGGAAAAAGTTAGTCATACTTTAGAATAAGTTAGATTTAACTTATTTTATAGTATGACTGGGCAGCCATTTTTATTTTAAAGTTACAAATTTTTCAAAAATGCTAAACTTATAATTTATGTTTATTTATTTTTATCAAGTGCCTTAATACAAAGGACATGGTTTTGTCTAAACATAATCTTCAATAATGAAGGACTCCCATACAAACTTACATGCCCTTCAAGTCTTTCCTCGCGACAAGAGGTAGCCTAGGTCCTTCCCAAGGTCTAATCTATCTCTGTACCAAATTTCATCAACATTTGTTCAGCGGTTTAGGCATGAAAGCGTAATTGACAGACAGACAGAAATATTAGGTCCTTCCCAAGGTCTAATCTATCTCTGTACCAAATTTCATCAAAATTTGTTCAGCGGTTTAGGCATGAAAGCGTAATTGACAGACAGAGTTACTTTGGCATTTATAATATTAGTATGGAAGTGAGTGTGGATTTTCAAGTTGATTATTAAAATGTTAACTTACTTCTATTTGTTGACCCATCACATGGTGCAGTGGGTGCGGGTGACGGTGTCACAGGTCTGACAGCTGAAATAATTAATTCACATTAAAATCAAATTACTAATACGTATTTTAATGTAATAACAATAATAGAAATTTACACACATCTTGGTTGTTCGGGCGACCCAGGAATTACATTTAAAACTTACATTCTTGTTGTAGTGCCATTGAATCTGCAGCACTTTCTGTTTTGGATTTCGGCATCTGTTATTAATAGTCACATTATTTTATTTTAGTATTACGAAATACAGATGAACTTATCAATATATGACTATCAGAACTCACATCGTCCTCCAGAATTGTATCAGGGTAATCTGTGCCATAATCCACACAGACAGCAGATATCACTCTCCGCTCCACATCGGTTAGTGGCTCCGAGACACTTCTTTTGCCTCTCTGCGCACTGTTCTTTCGTAGACGGGCTGCTTTGCTGCACGTTTTGCTTTTCAGATCTCTCCATACCTACAATGAAGACAAAATAATCAAGTTAATATTTTTAGTAACTATAAGTAAGCGGGCACTTAAATAAATAATATAATAAAAAAAAAAAAAATGTTTATTTCAATTACAATAGGCAATTTGATACATATTATTGGAGATCACTTTTTAAGCAAGGAATTGCTTGTATTAGGAGCCTCCGCACATCCACTTGTCATTTTTATGCAATTGAAATGTACACAATGTAAACATGCAAGACTAAAAAAATAAAACAAAACATATTATTATTTTAGCTAGTATCATTTTGTATAGTACTTGCAAATAAAATAATCACTTAAAAATTATATAAAACAGCTCTGCAAATGAATGAATGTTATGCAGAAAAAGCCTGGATCGCATTTGTGCGTGTGGTGTGTGTTTCATGAGTGAGTGTGTGAGTGAGTGTGGGTGGCGTGTGACTAGTGAAGTTGTGTGGTGTGTGAGTTATAATATCCTGTCTATTTATAACATAACGGTATAAATTGAATTATAGGTACAAAGCATTGCTAGAAACTGAAATGTAGAAAATACATTATATGAAACGAGCTTAACTTTAATCCACTGCTCCGGCGACTTGATAGACCCGTTCGGCATTTCATTGAGGTCGGCGGCTGCTTCCTGCCAGCCGGACTCATAATTTTCCTGGCCTAGAAGGCCAGTAAACTTGCGGCGATGCAAGCACGGGCGGGTCTCCAAAATGGATAAAAGGGCATCTATTTGCCCTTCTGTAACCCGTGCTGTACGCTTACGCCTGAAATATTAAATAAACTACATAGTAAGTACCTACCTATGTTTCGAAAATAAATACAACATGGTACAAATCAAAAATAAAAACCGGTCAAGTGCGTGCTGGGCCACGCGCAGTGTAGGGTTCCGTAGTTGCACGTCATAATTGCCGACTGAGAATGGTGCATTTTGTTTGATTCTATGAATATATTAATTGAGTTTATATATAAATATTCCTTCTCCAAGTACATTTTCTAAGTAAAAGTCAATTCATTTATTTCAACAAGACCATTAAAAGGCACTTTTGAATGTCAAATTTACAGTTTGGAATTAAAATATTAGTGACTCTAGTTGTCCATTCGCAAAAAGTATTCTTATGGAGCAGAATGGACAAGAAACTCCATAGTTACTCTTTTCAAATATAAGTTTTACAATATTTTGTATACATAAATTGATCAATTGATTATATTATGTGAGCACAATGCACGCACACATAGATTGGTCTTACTCACTAACGGCCGGTCTCAATAACGTATCTACTTTTAACTAACTGTCACATTAGCTACCAACAGTAGCTGAAACGTCATCTTTGCCTTTGTAACATTGACGTTTCGGCGACTGCTGGTAGCTAATTTGACAGTTGGTTAAAGGTACTTCGTTATTAAAACAGATTGTTAGCTGTTATAGTTTTCCTTTTAAATTCATTGTATATGCTACTGCCATAATTTTTTTCACTTCACGTCTCTAACTACCTTTTAGCTCAAGTGGGGAGGGGGGTCCTCGCCACTTGAGTTGATGGAGTTTCTTGTCCGTTCTTCTCCATAAGAATCTACCTTTCCGAATGGACAGTAGAGTCACTTTATTAATGTAATATTATTATTTCACTGAACTGTAAACGATGATGTTCAAAGGTGCCGTTTAATGGCCTAATTGAAATAAACGTTTTGACTTTGACTTTGACTAACAAAAATAAAATTAGCACTTTAAAGCTTAATATTTTGAAAACGGTTCCTTGGATGGAAAAATGTTTTTGCACACCATCAATATTTTTTAACGACCTATCCAACGATACCCCACACCATGGGACAGACGATAAAAAAAACATCGTTAGGTACCTACTTTACGTGTAGGTAGCGTACCTACGGGGGTTACACAAACTAAAAAACTTTATTTTTATTTTAGGTGGGTTTGCTCTTGACCCTACTCTAGATCATAGATGACAGAGTGTATACCCAGTCTCTGAGCTAAACCTTATTGACTACGGAACCCTAGAAATTAAGCCGTCTTCATAAATTGCGCACCACACTGAACCAAGAAATACATTCAAAAATAGTTTGTAGGTACTTACTTGACACCGCTCGGCCTCGACCCTGCAGCATCTGTGTCATTATCTTCAAACATTTCAACAATTTTTTTTACAAATAAATCAGCTGTTTCACAAATAAATCGAACTCCGCCCCTAAGGATACCCACTGACCGAAATCAGTGTCATTGCAGAGAAATCAGGGCCCGAAGTCTCGACATAGATAGCGATTTTGATCATTACTACCGATCGTTAAAACTAACGAAAAAATTGGCTAGCCATTGCCATTAATGACTTTTGCGATAAATGCAAATCTCGACTAGATACCGTACCCATGCCGATACGGTACCGAACTTGTTTATTGTTATGACATAAAATATGACATTAGGCGATGGCGTGTGGTAAACAAAATTACCAGCAGCCAAAAAATCTCCTCGAATATAAGGAAACATTCATTAACAATATTTTGATTTTCTGGAGATAGGCGCAGAGACAACGTAGATACTATCTTAAAACATTATTTTTCATTGAAAGATATAAGTTATATAAAGATTAACGAACACATTTTTCCGTTATAAACAATTAAATTAACTTTTCAAAATATTTAAGGACACAAAAGTTTGCCTCCTTGCAACATTAAAAACCTACTTCAAACTATAACTGTCAATATTGACATTGACAAATTCATGTTTATCCTTTAAACTTTAAACTATTTATTTATTTACGATAAATATTGTTAATATTTTTTCATTAAGAGCCTTAATATCAACAACATGCTTGGCTCAAGCTGCAACCCCACTGGATATAACTTCTCATTAAAGTGAAAATCAGCTAAGCAATAACACTCAAACACTTGGGATTCGACATAAAGTCAGTAATGCAGGGTGTAATGAAGGGTCATCAACGACTCGTCATGAAGAATAAGAAGGCGGTGAAACTGTTAAATTAACAGTTTTTAGTACGAAACTCTAAAAACATATTAAGATTCTACAATATACCTAATTATTTAGTTCAAATGTATTCAAATTGCAATAATTGATTTGCAATTTCTGAAATCCTGGGATTTAATCGTCATGTTTATGATTCTGGGATTTTAGAGGAGGTTGTACCTACCTATTGCCAGGGCTGCGGAATCTGTTCGAAAGAGTCACCGCGGCCCTGGAACGCAAAGGGCTTTAGAAGGAACACGGATGGGTTTTAGTCAGTAAGAGTCTGACACGCCCTTCCGCTCCACCCAGAGCGGAAGAAGACATTTGATGATTCCCATCGTTAAAAAAAAAAAAAAAAGTACAACCTACCTATTATCAATTCTTTGTTACTTACCTCCTCGAAGTTAAGGTAAATACCTATTCCAATCTCTGATCATCATTATGTCTACGAAATAACTAAAAAAAGGTCTTAGAATATAAAACTCTTAGATACTCTTAGAGTGCTATGTTTTGTTGAAACTGGTTAGGAGCTATTGGTTAAAAGCATTGCCATAATAATATGAGACAAATTGTTCTACTATAGTAGGCGCCAGATAATCGTGGAATAACGGTCATTGACCCACCTACAATTATTGACATTTTTAATTTGATAAACGGAATTAATGACACAAAGCTGTCCCGAATCATCATCTCTCGTGATCCTTAACATTGTCTAATAATGAATAACGACTCATATTTAATTGTTCAGGTACCTATGAACAGTTATTAGGGAAAGGTCAATGTACTTTATTCCACATTTATCTGGCGCCTACTATAGCATGAAACTCGACTGGAGGCATTAAAAATAAAATAACACAGCTTAGGTTAACCTAAGTCTAGTGTTACATACACTTATTTATTTGAATTTGTCATAATTAAAGCCGATAAGAAGGTGCTTATGATTGGATCCATTAAACATTTATGGTATTTCATACGAGTTAATATTATTTGACAAGAAAAACCATGGGTAGAAGTGTGATGTTAACTAAGTATGTTGTTCTCTAATAAAGTGGAAAATACGATCTGATTTTGTGTTATTTATTTACAAAGCCTTATCTTTGTAAAGGGCTTATTCCACTGTAACGCCATCTGTCCCGTCAGCTGTGAACTACCACAGCGCCATTTAACTACGGATAAAAAAATCCCCCTTTGACAATACTCAATTCTTACTTTGGGTATCCTTTCTCACATAATTTATCTCAATATTATCTTTATTTATTTATTTTATTTTAATTACTCTTTGCATTAACAGTTATTATCAAAAGTCAACAATAACAATTAATTATAAATTATTATTATTAAGTAGATATATAAAATACCTACTACAGAATATTATTCATGTCAATTCATCCATCTTCTTGATGGCTCATCATTCCAAACTCTTCTCTTTGGACAACTAATATTCTATTTTTCTATGGTAATATTTACTTGGTTAATTGCATAGTTCAATTCGAGACGAGTTCTGCTTTATAACTTAGGTAGATACATACTTAAATGACAAAAAAAAACAACTGCACCTACAAACATATTTATTTTTATTCTGAATTACACATACAATTTAATTATATTTATAAATTCTATTCAAAACATTAGGTACTTTGTATATAATACTAGAATACATTAATTTCTTGGTACATAACATAATTTTCAAATTGAAATCGCAAAGAAACTTAAAACTCATAGGTATATAGGTAATGAATGATGAATAAGACAATCAGCTTTGATTTAAAAACTGCAACCATTTTGCATGTTTCGAATCGCTGCGTTTGCTTCTCAATCGGTAGATACCTATACCAAAAGATTTGATGCAGTTAACTAACTAATTTGTTAAATATCGGGATCATAATTATAGATATTGGTCTATACTACACCATAGGAAAGATCTATTTAAATTAATTCCCAACATTAAATATATTTTTTCACAAAAATAACATAAGCCCAAACTTTTATTGAAAATGGGCAATCTATAGGATTTTTGAATATCACGTCATCGCAAGCTTATTAAAAATAATGGTGTATCAAAATATAACATTCGAATAATAAATAAGAAAATACAGAATATTTTTAAAAATAAAAAACTAACAGGTTTTCTTGGTATGGTAGTCGCTCAACGACATGATTTTTCATTCTCGATTTGCAATACAAAAGTGTCCCAGTGTTATCCATACTGGGACACTTGGGAGCCTACACAGGTTTTTTTTGAAATGTGAATATACCTTCTCGAATGTATTACTACCAAAATTTAATATGCACTAATTTTCATTAACAACATTATCTATGACTAATTAACTATCTCCTTAAAAAGCATTATGTTTTATGCCTTACCTACAGATCATTATATTGATGTAGATATATAAATAGGTAATACCAATCCACTACAAACTTCAGTATCTACGGGTATAATATTTTAAATACTCTTCAAAACGCTAAAGATTAATATAGTCCTGAACAATAATAAAACTTCTGTACTTCATAACATAACAAAATAGAAACTATACAAAAGACATTTAATAACAATGCCTTCGATATGTTATATTCATACTAATGCAACATCGACGATCTTAGCCAAAAATTACAGATTCTACATCAAACATACAGCATAATAATATGTATAGACATTTTAATAAAGCTAACGATATTAGGGTTATTTTCTTGAGAAGAGGGCGTTTTGAATTAGAAAGGCAAATCCATACCTGCCACTACCACCAATATGCATAGTCTACAGTAGATACTCGTTAATATATCTTATTGAAAATACAATTCGCTTACTAAATACAATTTTGGTGCGATGACGCCAGAAAAACCCAGCCATACATTTGCACTGACGATTATAGTTGTGCACATGAACAAAAGACAAGGACTAACGGCCGGTCTTAATATCGTATCTACCTTTAACCAACTGTTAAATTAGCTAACAACAGTAGCTCAAACGTCATGTTTGCCTTTGTAACCTGACGTTTCAGCTACTGTTGGTAGCTAATTTGACAGTTGGTTAAAGGTAGATATACGTTATTGAAACCGGCCGTTACAGGTCAAATAGGCAGACGCTCCATTTTAAATCTGGTACAGTGGAGACTCGATTAGACGGATTGCCAACCGCAATTAAATCTTTGTAGTTTTATAGAAAACCATACGCCGGCGACAAAGGTTTCTAAAGGTAACATGTAGGTACCTAATATCTACTATAATCGATTTTCTTCATGCATTCAACTATCCGGGTTTCGGATTATTGGAATAGGTTACCATAGCAATATGTCCGGTTAATCCTTTGTATTCAGGTGCATCCTGTTAGAATGGTAGCCGAGCCCAACAAGTAACAAATAATTTTGAAAATCAATCCACTATTGGCAGAGAAATCGGGGAACATAAATAAAAAAAATACATACAGTCGAACATAGAACCTCCTCCTTTTGGGAGTCGATTAAAAAGCTAGAGCATTTTGTCTATGTGAACAAAGATGGTACACAGACTCATCCTGAATTTGAAGCCTTGCTTGAAGTAGCACTTCAACTCCTGAAAGCCAGAATCAACTGTGGCGACCACTAGATAAATGCCGAGTCAATGAAGCTCGACGAGTCCCGGAGAAACGAGTCAACTGTTTTGGATCCCGCTACGTAATTAATCAGAAAAGAACAGTGGAGGAGTAGGAAACATTTTAGTTTTCACTTCCGGAACATCGTGATACAAACACTCAGCCAATACTATCTACATCCTTATCCACGCAACAACTACTCTACCCTTACTTCAAGACGCCCCCTTCCTCCTACCCGTCTCCCAGCAGCCCCCTCAAACCGTCTCCTCTCGCAAGGAGTCGGCCCTGTTCAGCTAGAGCTTCCTGTGCGGCGGCGACTCGGCCGCGCTGGGCGTCAGCGAGAGGCGCCGGATGTTCGGCTTGTCGTACTCCTCCATGGACATGGCACGGGACATGCGGCGCTCCACACCTGGAAAATGAAAAAAATGGTTATGACAGAACAAAAAACACTTGATGGAGCGAGCATGAAGCGATCTGTCATTCCATCTTGTTTGTATGGATTGACAGCTCCCTTCATGTTTACTTCACCTAGGCTTACACGGTGAGATGTTTACAGAATCACATTGCAGGCATAATATGCCTTTTCACTTGATGGAAAGTGATGACTTGAAGTGAAAAGGCATATTATGCTAAAAGGACACCAGCTCAGCATAATGCCGACCACAGCTACGTAGGATATACACAGAGAGGTTTGTTAAATTAGCTGCGTGCTTCATTTGTTTTTCAGCCACAGATCCGAGCGTAGCATGGCCGTGTGACCAATCCCAGTGGACGATACCACTTTTTTTTTAATTCATTTAATATTGTAGTTTGCTCTTGACCCTATTTACTTACTCTTGACTAATATTCTCTTAAAAACTTATTAGTTGTACATTAGTTGTACTTAGTAGGCTGCACGTTTGGAGCGGCGCCATATGTTCATTTCCACTGAGCACTAGTTGAAGCGTTGCTAACATAGAAGGCGCTTCTGGCAAACCTACTGCAGCCTGGCAGATTTTGGTTGCATTGTATCGTCAGACGACTAGGCGTTTTCAGTGGGTTTGGGCTACTTTAGTTGCATTGAATCTTCAGACGACTAGGCGTTTTCACTGGGTTAACGAATAATGGCGGATTCATGAGTCGCTTATTTAAATAATTAAATCGCATGGGGCACAGTACACTGCCCTGTGGGACACCAAAACGTTGATGCACTGTTTCCTGATTGGGAACTTACTTTATTAGGTACTACCTGACGTTGATTTTAAGCTGCAACTCACGAGTACCATACTCTCGAATTAGCACATGCTCAATGCATGCAATTGCGAATGCAACAGTTTATTAAAATAGTTTTAAAATATTACCTGGTGGAGGCAGTGACGTCAATAGGCCCTGGCCTTGGCAGAATAGAAGGAGGGACTGCGCTATCTTGGCTGGCTGGAATAGAAGAGGTTTTTGTGGTGGTGAATTGGATTTTGATTCAACATTATTGACATTTAGCCAATAACAAGGATTCAGATCATATAGTTTTGCCAGAAGATATAAAGTCAGATTTGAAATGCCCGTTAGCCGCTTGGCTTTAATTTACATTTAAAAGTAAGGTGTTGTGTTGATGTTTTACATCCGGAAGTAGGTAGTATAAAAACAAGAGTTAGCAAACAAACCTCAATTTGGTCTATTAGGTACCAATATAATTAATAAATAAGTAGTAATAGTAATTTTAGTCATATTTATTATAGAATGTTATATTTAAAGTTTTTTTTTTTCTTTTTATGTTAACATAACTTTTACACACGATGTCTACATATCTTTTATTCGACTCTCCTTTCGCAGGTATGCTGGAAGAGATTTCTTTAGAAATAAGCATCACCTTTGTACCTATTTTTCTGTTCCTTTCTTCTTATTTAGTTGTTAAATGTGTGTACATAAACTGTTAAATAAATAATTATTAGGTACAGAATAGAAAACAAGCAAGGTCTAGTAAAAACATCATTAACCTAGATCCTAGCTTATATTTTAGGCATTATCATTAGACGATGAGCTTGGTAGACTTACATAACAATTTTACTAGAATGTGGAATAAGATATATGAATTTTAGAATTGAATAAAACACACATATTATTAAAACATACAATCAACTCGTCCTCTTTATTGCAAACATAGTTTTGTACATACCTATTAAAATAAACACTTTGGAAATCATTATAATTTAGAATATTCACAATGATTGTAATTATTCAGTCATATTTTCAGTATCAAGTTTCGATTTTGACATGCTTGTTAATTAAGTGTAGACGTAGTGTAAAAAAGGAACCGACCATGCACTAGAGCGGAACCGAGGCACGCAATATGCTATTAGACTACCACATACTACTGCATATTTCATTACAAGTCAACAGAAATTAACATTAACATCCTGAATGAAAATTACCCTGAATAAGTTTACAAATTTTTATCACTAATATTTTACACGACAGTATATCAATAATTTTGAGTCTTAGGTGTAGACCTGTTCCGCACTGTGCCCGATGTCCGATCCGAAATAGAAAAAAATCGGTCAGAAGTAGCCATAGTACTACTTGTAGGAGGCGTTACGCACTAGATCCGAATTTCGGACGTCCATCCGGATTCCAATTAGGATAAATTTCGGAAGTTAAATTCGGATCAGATGCTGTGCGTAAACTCTTAACTAAGAACTAAAGCACTGATTTAGTTCGTCATCACTAAGTTTCACAAGCCTCACTGACTCCTCCCAGACCCTCGTAGCCAGTTTCTGATCATACACCAGTTCACCGGCTTGGACTCGTTGACAATTCTTAAAGTACTCTCCTTTAAATTTACCAGCCCTGTTACTAGTGGCAGCATATATAGCAGTTTGTGCACCTTCCCAAGGATGCTTGAACAAGATCAGGGCCATAAACGATATAAAACTTCCCCACGCAATCTTGGAACTGTTGAAAATCTTGGTTCCAACTGCACCTGGATCGACAATGTTAACTATAACATTTGGACTCTTCATCCTTCTAGCCAACTCTCGGGTGAACAGCGCTAAGCATAATTTACTGTTCCCGTATATCCTCATCTTAGCCCAGTACCCTGTCTTGTTCCAATTCTCGAAGTCAATTTTGCCGAACTTGTGCAATACAGATGATGTGTTTACAATCCTACTCGGTTCAGACGAGGAGCCCGTTTTCTTCAGAAGCGGTAGGAGTAACATGGTCAGCAGGAAGGTGCCGAAATAGTTCACTTGCATGATGAAGTTCATCCCATCGGCGGTGAGGAAATCTCCCGGGATCCCGACCCCAGCGTTGTTTACCAAAATGTCTAATCTGTCTTCTGTTTTTAAGATATCTGCTGCGAAGTTTCTCACAGATTCTAGAGAAGCCAAGTCCAATAGTTTGAAGATCACGTTTTCATTGCTAGAGCTTTTAATTATAAGTCTTTTGCCATGTAAGCCTTCATCTTCATAGGGACACGCGACGATAACCCTGGCACCTCTATGAGCGAAATCCGCAGCAATTTCAAGTCCCATTCCAGCTGTTCCACCGGTCACTAACACTGTCTTCCCATCGTATCTCTTCTTCGATTTGCACACTAAGTTAGTATTCTTCTGGTACAGTCCAACTACCATGCCACCAATTATGATAATTTCCACTATCAACAAAATCACTGACATTTTGACCGGCGTTTTTTAGCACTGTTCAATTTAACATGATTCAAACTGTTCATTCACAAAGTTGAGACAAAACTTTATCGTAGTTTTGTAAACTGAGTTTGCGTATTATCGCAAAGGGTCTCGGTGAGTGAATGAACGCGTTTACTTTTACTTTGTCGTAACAGCGGACGAATGATTGCGTTGCGACGGTTGCACAGGGGGGGCTATTAGATTCGCATGCGTCGGCGCCATTTGACGAAGACCGACGTAGCTTACGCAATATGAGTGGATTTAATCAATATCTTAAGAAGTTATGTGTGTTGTATAATGTTAAATGTCCGGTCAACTCAATGATATAACGGATTAAAAGACTGTGAATACAAAACTAGGTTTACTGGTTGTTTTCAAGAACGATGACCTATATTCCTATTTACATGTAATTAACCACTTCAAGCGACTTACTACGAGTATTGTAGGAACTTGCTAAAAATTTAGGGACATCTCTCCAGTTTCAGTCAAATAACATCCTTATAATGAGGGTCATAAGGATACTTACAGTCTCAGCCAGTACATCACCCGCCCTGTCCACCTTGAGGATGGTGACCCTCTCCTTGTCCAGCTCCTTGTACATCTTCTCAATGACGGTGGAGTAGGGGCTCAGCATCCCCGTGATGAGTAGGATGTCGGGCTGGCAGCCGCGGAGGATCAGGTCTTTACGACTGGAAAGTGGAGAAAAAAAGTTTAAATATTGTGCACGATAAATTGTGCTATTTGTAATTGAAAGTTTTGAAAGGGTACATGCTAAAGTGTTTTACAAAAGAAGCCTTAAAAATTATCGTCGCAAAAGTTATGTAATACTTATAAGCCTTTAACCTTTGTCGACGTTCGTAAATCCTGTAAAATGATAATATCTGCTCATTACGTTTATTTTCTATTAATCTTAATTTAACCTGTGGTGCTCATTAATTAATGTTTGTTTTGTTTATTTTTATTTATTAAATCTTACTGTGTACGGTTTACATGTTAACCCGACTGCGGCGCCGCCCAAAAGTAGAGTTATTTAAAATATAGCTAAAATGTACATATACAAGGCATTCATCAATATCTCCAGAAATTTCTCAATAATTTCATCAGAATGTTCCCAGTATGATCATAATGACGAGACGAACTAGTGACTCTCTTGTATGCGTCATATAGTGAAAAAAAGGTCAAAGATGATCATGATGCTATAACTATACCCAATCTGCAAGCGCAACTGCCGAGGGTTCGATTCTAAGGTCGGGCAAAAAGTTCAATAGGAATTTTCCAATATAAGGCATTTCTCAGTAGCAGACCGGAGTTTGGAAGCTGGTGGTATGACACCCCCGTGCCTCGGAAAACACGCAAAGTTTTGTTGGTCCTGCGCTTGATCTCTCCCCGGTCGTGTCCCGTTGGACTATAAAAGTAAAAGAACAAAGAGTGCACCTGTGTTTGCGCACACACTTGTGCACTATAATATCTCCTGCGTACTTGGCTAATCTAAGTTGAGATTAGCCACCGTGTTCGAAATTCGGTCGGGGTATTATAATCGAGTAGCTGTCGCTGTCGTGTGAATGTCGAAAATTATCCGAAGGGAACATACTCCCAGGAAAAAGGTATCCTATGTGTTATTCCAGACTATAATCTACCTCTGTGACAAATTTCATCAAGATCCGTTCAGCCGTTCCAACGTGATTGAATAACAAACATCCATCCATCTAAACATGTAGATCGCCATATTAGGGGTTAATTTTATGTTAGTTTGGCAGTTTGAATTCTTTATGCGGCCTACCCAAATGACTATACTTTGGTATTGTTCGTCAAATCGTTGAGCTCCTTAAAGTTCTAAGTTTGAGCTACACGATAACTGACAAATGCTTTTACTGTTTTGACAGGTCCACTCAAATCTGTGTGGTACTTTCCTCGAACCTGGACCATATGGACCTTTAAAGAGACTTTGACCTCTGAGTTTGTTTCGGTGTTTCTTCTCAGGGTAGTGAGCTAGAAAACATCGGCTTCATCTAGTTTAAAAATGACCAAAAAAGATAGACGTGTAAAAGTGTTATGTTTAACCTACTTACAAAATAAATATCATTTATTATCCAAACATCCAAACTTTTGTATTTATAATATTAGTATAGATACCATTAACGTACTTGATAAACGCCCTGACATACTGCTTGATGTTGTGAGTGTTGAGGTTCCCGCGCAGGCGCGAGCGGTACTCCGTCAGTGTGCGGTCTCGTTCGCCACCTTCGCTGGAGTCGCTTGAGATTTGCTAGAAGAAAAGAAGTTTATCAGAATAGAAACAGCGATGAAAGAAAAAAAGAACGTAGAGAAATGAATGGCTGGTTGAATGTATTAGTTGCTTGTCGAGTAAAAAATTGTTTCAAAATTTTAGTGAGACGCTACTTGCTACTTGTTGTTGTGTTGTTGTATTTTATTTTGGAGAGTTGTCTGTAAGTGCTATTATGTAAATATTACACCGCGAAAACTAAGTGAAGTGATCTATGCATTCCTTATGACAGCCTATAAATCCAAAATGTTCATAGTAACATTTTCATAGAATTGATGACCCGTTCACAGGTTGACTGTGAGCTGGCTGAAATAGTAAAAATTTATGTCCGTGACTACCACCATCGCCAATCGCTTCCATATTTGGTAAATAATTAATTAGTTCTCGAACAAGTCGATTTTCTCGAAAACTAGTAAGCTACCAATTCTGTTGTTCGAGTACTAGTTAGTATAAATTGAGTAGGTACTAACTATTTAGTAAATATGGGAGCGATTGGCGTTGGTGGTCCGGCGGCAGTCACGGACATAAACTTTCATGTGGCAAAGTGGCTTGAGTTTGGTGGATTTTTATTTGTACCAATCTATAAGTTCACAATATCATTCGTTCTATTGAAAACCATGTCATGGTATAATAATGGGCAATATTGGCAGAAAAGCTAGAACCGTGCTTAAATACAGCCATAAAATAATGCAATAGCTCGGTTATGACTGCAATATCGCGAAGCTTGCGACACGTTGCGAAATAGCGAGACCTACTCATAAGTGCATTAGGGTTAGGTACTGACTTTGAGGCATTGAGCAAAGTTTTGAGATCCTATACTATACGCGCATAACGTTATTTTACAAGCTTTTGTTTAACTTACAATTTGTGAATGTAGATATGTTTGTTCGGTATAAATTTTGCAATGGAATTATAAAGTGCTTAATTTCGTGTAAGTCGGGGAATAACTGCTACATTCAATGTAAAGCCAGGGAAACAATTTTTTTATTTTTTCAACCTTTTACATCAATTTGCAGTAGACTGACAGTTTACTAGAGCTGGAACATATAAATAAAAATAGACCTAATCGTTTTATAAGGGTCTTAAGAATCTTAAGATAAATGTAGAAAATTCCCTGACTGAACATTAATGCAGGAAAATCTTGATCGCAGTAAAATTAAAACACAAAAATATCTACTTACAACTACAAATAAAGAGCTAAAGCATAGAAAACGAATAGAGGTTTCATAAAATCATGGCAAAGAATAATTATTTATAATAATATATTGTAATAGAGAGCACAATACACAAGCTAACTAAAATACTAAACTTGAATAAATAAATAAAAGCAAAACTAGAACTAATAGATATGGTTAGTATGTAAGTTGAAGCAAGGAAGATGCTTCTACAGGCAGAGAAAAAAGTGGAATTATCTTAATCAAAGAAACACATCAATCAGATAAAAACATTTGTTTATATTATTTCACAATATTTACGTTACTCTTTTATAATATCTCATTATATTTAACTACGTTACAGAGTTAGAGCTGACCCCAGTAAGTTATGAAATATACTTGTGTTTAAAATAACTCCACACAATCTGAAGTAGTATTGTCGTCTTCAAAAATTAAATGAGTACCAAGAAATTTACATTAAAGTTGAATTAGATTAAGAAGACCTTGAAGAAGATTACGATTCATTCAGAAAAAGTCACGAAGCTTTCAATACAGAAGGCACAGACAGTTCAAAGTAAGACTCACACAACGATATTTCTGAACACAGCAAACCACACGCTTACCCCAAAGAAGCTCGAGCTGAGCAATTAGTAGAATTAGTAACAAAAACAGAAGAAGGAATACCTGGTAGCTATAATCAAGCTGTTCTTGTTCAAAACTCACGTGGCCAAACTTGTGGTAGATGAGGAAATCCTCCTCGGATTGGGAGATATCAGCCCCCCGCCATCTTGAGAACCTGCTGCGGAAGGCGTCGGCGACTGACGAGGTGGATGCAGTGCAGTTGACGAGGATGAGGCCCAAGAGACGCCTGGGGTGGGCCAGCCCACACCTGGCGAGGACGTTGGCGCCTGCACCTTCGCCGAGGCCGACTGCGTAGCGGACGTGGAGGAAATCTAGAACGGTGATGAGGTCTTCGCCCAGGGTTTGGAGTGAGGGAAACTGGTAGCTGTGGATAAATTTGATTTTCGTGAATTAATATGATGTGCAGAAGACGGGAGAAGCCTTTATTACCCAGCAGTTGGTGACGATGGTCCTGAAGATTTGAAGCGCATGATTTTTTATTTATTCAAGCACAAATAAATTATGTGTTGTACCTTCTAGACCTACCGATCAAGAAATCTGATTTATTCCTTTGTCATTTTCATTTATAGACCACGGCTTACGGCTTACGAGTACAATACAACGGTGAAGATTTTACAAAAGCGTTACCGACTCACTTGAGACACTTCATTTGAATTTCAGAATAGTTCGCCTAGAGGTCTCACAATTCTTATTTTAAATGCCCTTTGACTTGCAAAACCGTAAATAAATTGTATTCCCGGCGTCTCGCTATCCAATGAAATGGTGAAACGTTAATGTTGCTACGTGTCCTAGCCTCCATTCTCGTAGATTGTAACTGTCTTATCGTAGCACTTTTATTAAACTTTACTTTGTGGATTAAAAGACCGTATTGTTGTTTTGTCTAATACCAACACAAAACCAGTGACTAATCGTCTAAGGGCCTCGTACCTAGGTATTTGTAATTTATACCGCGTACTTGGGAACGCACGTTAAGCCGTCTGTCCTGCGCCAGATCGCTATCTGGTCGGATTATGAGAGGGATGAAAGGGGGTGTGCAACTATGTTTGCGCATACTCTTGTGCCATATAATATCTCCCACGCCGACGGCTAGTCTCCTTTGAGATAAAGTCGTCCGTCTAGAACACAGTGATGCTGAAATGTTGCTAGAATGTAATAATGATATCAAACTCACGAGTCCGGTAAATCCGGTGAGTTCTCCTCATGTCCCGGTACATCTACATGGATGAAGCAGGACCGCTCCTTGATCTCCGACATAGCGGGGCTGTTCACGAAGTCAACCATTGTCGAGTCTGAAATAACAAAGACGATGTCAATAAATGCCTAATCGAATCTAAAGGAATTCAAATTAATATGTTTATTTCACCAAACACTTTAAGGCAGAATGTCTAATAAACGCTAGATTAGCAGCAAAATCATCATCCTGCTCTTGTCCCATTTATTCGGGTTCGGCGTTACAAGTTTTTTTTTCATACGTCACTATTCGCTGTCATCTCAATTGTCACCTCCTTTATATAGCCATATTAGCTTTTGGCATAAGCTTCTTTTGCGTTAAATTAGCCTATAACCGTCTCCAGGGTCCCATCTATCTCTGCACCAAAATTCATCAAAATCAGTTCATCAATTTAGGCGTGAAAGGGTAACAAACAAACAATCTAAATCACTTTTGCATTTATATTAGGATTATCTTTCACACAGTCAATATATCGTTTCTTCGGTAGTCCTCTACCCCTTTAACCATTCACATACACACTCAAAATCTTCCTCACAAGATAATAATTAATGAGTTAATAAATAAGTGTTTCACTGCATCATATTGTGGATTATAGTAAAAATCAAACAACCATAGCTAATAAGCTCGAACGTAGATTAACTGCCCAGACTAAGAATGGGTCGTTCTAAAAATAAACTCAAGCTAAGTAGACAATTGAGGTAGTCTAATTGAGTTTACTGTTTACGAACGAATTTGGGGGTAGGTACTAAACATGTTCATGTGACAAGGATTATTGATTGGCTCTATATTGCTTGGTTAGTAGTAGGTACTTTTAAAACCCCGACCAAAAAGAGGGGTGTTATAATATCTTGTATCTAATATCTAATATCTTGTATCTTGGAACTACTCACACACGGTCATCCGATCCCAAACTAGGCAGAGCCTGTGCTATGGCAACCAGACAACTGATAAACATACTTATATATTTCTATGTATTTAGAACATGTACATATTATAGACAAATTACACCCAGACACAGAACAAATGATCATGCTCATCACACAAAGATTTGTCCTGGGTGGGAATCGAACCCACGACCTCCGGTTTAGCAGTCAGGGTCACTAACCACTCGACCAACAGGCCAGTCAAGTATAAGTTTGACAGATACACGTATCTGTGTTTCTGAGTCTGTTTATCTGTCTGTGGCGTCGTAGCTCCTAAACGGATGAACCGATTTTGATTTAGTGTTTTTTGTTAGAAAGGTAATTTAATCGAAAGTGTTCTTCGCTATAATTCAAGAAATTCGGTTAAGCCGTTTGGAGATTATTAACTCTTTTCTAGTTGATGAAGGAATGTGAACAACTTCCGCAGGTCTGATCGATGCGAAATTTGGTATTCTGTTTTGCAAAAACATGGTAGCCTTGACCTGATGCTGCAGCATGATCTGAAGTCTGCAGAATACCCAACTCTTCGCTTACGTACAGCAGACGCTTCGTGTTCGGACTCATTTAAATGGTCTCTTACTTTGTTTAATTTTTTAAATTATTTTTTATACCTAGTACTGGTACTTCTTGTAAAGTTTAATCCTATATTCATCATATCAGCCAATTGCCGTCCACTGCTGAACGTAAGCCTCCCCCAAAGATCGCCAACCATCCCGGTTTTGAGCGGTTGAATATATTCCTCGGTCTTTTGGATTATTTGCCTAAGGGTGTTTATATGGTCCACGGTGCTGTAGCCTTTTCGAAACCCGGCTTGCTCCGGCGGCTGGAAGTCATCAAACTTTTGGGCGAGACGATTCGAGATAACCCTCGAAAACAGCTTGTAGAATTGGCTCAGGAGTGAAATGGGGCGGTAGTTCTTAAGGAGCGTGTGAACCTTTTTTTTTGGCAGCCCACGGTGCGAATCCTATATTAATAGAAGTAAAATTGGAAAAGCTACATTTTCAGTGTATTACGGCATAGATGTACATCACAACCCATCGCCCCATTCGCCTTTTGTTTGCAAATCCATCAAACTCGACAATAATCCATCGATAAGTGTGTCGCACCACGGTCATAATGTACACTAGGTACCCATATACCGGTTTGTAATTAGATCAACTATTAGTGGCCATTACTGTACATTACTCGTATTGGCAATCATTCAAACATCGGCCTGGCAAATAAAACTGACTTTATGGTAACAATAAAACAGGATTTTTAGGAAATCTTGGCTGAGTGAGGTTTATTGGAATACTAAAACAAAGCCTCTAAACAGTTAAATAAATAAAGAAGATAATACATTTTTAGATGATCAAGAGATATAAAAATCGTAATTTACACTATAGATTCAAAAATAATAAAATACCCCTCTTCTATCGAAATTCATTAATCTACTAAAGTCGCCAAGAAAGTGCAGATGCCAATGCAATACCACACAAAGGAGAAGTAAAAATTAAGACCTGTCAAAAGTCGTCTTTGTAGGTAAAGTATTTTTACTAGTAAAGTTTTAATAAATACTTACGATTGGTCCCAAGATCGTGGACTGTCAGGAAAACGCATCGTTTATCCTGTTGGCTCAGGTCCCCCTGAAAATTGAGAAACATTTCAAATACCCAGGTACACACTGGAGTATAGCGTTACAGCAGTGCGATTCTGAAAACATCTCAACATTTAAACTTAGCTGAAGTGAACATGAAGTGAGCCGTCAATCTATTCCAACAAGATCGAATGACAGTTCACTTCATACTCTCTACCTAAGTTTACACGGTGAAATGTTTGCAGAATAGACCGGCTGGTTTCATACTCAAATACGAATGACGATACGATTAAACATAGAATGCCGTAGCACTGTGTTACAGGGACCAGAATTAGGTTATCTGTCCAATGAAATAGACATGCCCTGACTTGAATTAGCCTTTGTTGCAACCTACAATTCAGCTCAGACGTAGCAAAGCTTTCTGTTGTCTTCCATAGCTAACGTTATCCGAAATGTCGGACGTCAGAAACCGCAGTCAAAAAGATTAGTCCTCCTCAGACAGTCGATCCGCTTTGAGGAGTTATACAACAGAATCCTACTTCTCAGAATATTCCACTATTTGTCCTTTATTCAATAGACATAGACCCGCCCACAATAGAGAGTAACTTTAAATAAAAGACGAAAGAACTCTTTCTTCTTTTACTATGAAACCAACCCTGAAACGCGGAAAAGAAAGGCGTTTCCCTCAATCTTTGCTACATTATTCCAGTTCTACCAACATGTTCTGAACTTTTGTTTTGCTTTTCATATTGCAGAGTTGCAGCCATAGTAAAAATCCCCCCTTTAAAGATTTGCAATTACCTTCAATTCAAAGATGCTATTAAGTGAAAGATACAATCACATTTTCAGGTGGAAACTGTCAAAATACACAAGCAAAACTCACAAGGGTGCCAGGTGGACGTAAACAGTATGAATATGTAGTATTATATGCAGGTAAGTAGGTTGTAGATGAAGATCCGACGTCTATTGGTGTTTGTGGAGCAATAACAACACACTCTCTCAAAGGCATACAGAACATAATGGTGTGAGGAGTGACGACAATGATTTATGAAGCTTGGGCATACGATACTAATGTACAGAAGGGCCATTTTATCGACAAGCGCTGGATATCGTATCGAAGGTAGAAGAAGAAAATTCTCGAAGGTTTTTAGAAAATGCTAAATCCTGCAATGAGCAGCTTAAACAAAACTGAGAGGAAAAGAGAAGTCTTAAGCAATAAAAAAGTTTTTTTTATTACTCTGTTCTGTTATCATCTCCATAGGTACATTATTTCACCAGACATTAAGTCACCACATCAACGAGTTTCTTTCCCGAGCCCGCCAGACCAGTCGGTCTATTCTGTAAACATATCCCCGTGAAAACTTAGATAAAGTGAGTTTGAAGTGAACTGTCAATTCACCTTGTTTGGTTGGCTTGAGAGCTCGCTTCATGTTCAGTTCACTTAAGTTTCGACGGTGACATTTTTACAGAATAGCACTGCATATCATTTGTCCACCTTGTGAGAGGATTTCCAAAACTTCGTCTTCGGGTAAGCTATCACGACTCCGGAGGGCCAAGTGCCAGTTTCGAGTACGTAAAAACATCGCACTCCATTTTTGTGAGCTCTCTGTTTACTTCAACGAAGTACTTCAATCTATCGTTTGCCTACTACTACGAGATATCTCTTCTCCATTAGGTCTAGATGAGAACCGGTGCGCTACAAACGATGGTCCTTCTGTTCATTCTCATTTCTGTGCTCTTTGTTGGTTCTCCTATGTATCTTATAGGTCTTAGATGTCTTAAAAACTCATACATTATAACGTCAAGGTGTTTTATATCAAACACCATGTTATTTCATCTGACACAATTTGGAAAAGTATGAATTTATAATATAGAAACGTGAACAGGAATTTAAAAACCACACATTTTTTTAACTTACCCTGTTCGGTGGAGCTAATATTCCCTGGTTAGCAGAAAAAAAAAACAAAATGTAAACGATTGATTAGGAAGATATTTATTTAAATAAATGCTTAAGTATTGATAAAGATTTTTTACTTACACCTACCTATTTTAAATGTAAATAGTTTTCTCATCAACTGATAGTGTTAAAAATGGCATAGCTTGAAAATGTTTTAAGAGGACTTAATTGAAAATAACAGTTCGCCTATAAATTGGCTAAACATGTCGAAACGTCTAAACTCTAAAGCTAAAATATCTTAAACGTAAACAGGGCACTCCCACTGTGTAACAAATACAAAGTAGAACAGCATGACATCAACTAGAACGAATGGCAGCATAAAATGAAATTAGTTCCCATAGCAGAAACTTATAGCCAATAGGTTATCTGTAGGTACCTAAGTACTGAATAATACTTCGAAATCAATCTAGCTTATTCCCAACTATGTGGGGGTCCGCTTCCTGTCTGACCGTCTCTATTTCAGAAGGAGCAACTGCCTTTCTATCGTTCTGTTATTATAAATTTGTCTGTTCTTTATGTTATTAAACATTTGTCTGTTCTGACGTTACGCGACCGATAAAACGCGACGCATACTTTTGTCAGACGACAGATGTGCTGTGTGTGTGTGTGTGACCATCCATTACATGCTGAGATATGTATCTTAGCATGTAATGGATGGTCACCCATCGACGGAACGATCTTCCGTGTGGCTTTTATTATGTGGCCACGAGTTCCTCTATCTAATATAATGTACCTACTTATTACAAGAAAATTTGAAAAAGAAAAACCTAAGCAAGATATAATTATTTCATAACGTCTCATTTTACTTAAATGTCACCCAATTTAGTTACTAACCGCAGACGGCAACTAATTTTCTCGGTCATAATTTGTTTTCCCAAGATGGCGTTGGTAAACGTTTCCCGCCAAAAGTCAAGGGAATTGAAATGTCAAACGGATTATTTTCATTCCATTTTCATAAATGGCAATGACAATAGACATTCAGTCTGACATACTTTTATTTGTTTAATTCATTCAATGGATGGGTGTGACTTGTGACATGTATGTAGGTCACTTAAGCTTATACTATAAATTAGACTGATTACTGAGTAAAATGTTTGATCACGGAGACAATAAAATTGATGTTTTAAATTTATTTAAGGGTTCAAATCAGTTAACTGATAGACTCTGAAATATAATAAGTGTTTGATGTAAAACTTACTTGAACGTGAACATGGATGTCTCCACTCCGATCTGTACTGACGACATATTTCTGAAACAATAGAAAATCATTTTCAATAAAATTGTTAACAAACCATGTAGGTAGTGATTTTATCAAAATAAGTAATTAAAGAAAGACAGAAAAGGAAAGAGAGTGTGCCTCTGTGTTTGCGCACAAACTTGTGCACTAATAGCTAACTATGAAAGATAATATCTCTCGTGCCGATGGCCAGTCTCCGTTGAAATTGACCGCCATGGCCGAGATCGAATAGCGGGACCATTATAATAAAGAAATACCTAAATCAAACGAATGACAAATCTAATGAAAAAAGATTGCATGTATCGGAGATGAAAATGTTGTGATGGATGTGTGGAGTAACGGGAATAGATAAATCAAGAAATTTGTTCACTAAAGGTAGTTTAAAAGTGGCGCCTGTGGCGGACAAGTTGAAAGGGAACTGCTGTTATGGTATAGTCATGTGAAGAGGAGGGATGAAACGCATGTAACTAAAAGAGTTATGAATACCTATATATGTGGATGGATGGGGAGGGAGAGAGAGGCTAGGAGTGATATGAAAGGAGAGGGTAGTGATAGCGTAACAGCTGACAGGACAGAATGGAAGAAATAAACTCTTTTTTCTTTGTTTTAAAAACATGTTGCACCGACCCCAAGTATAAGGGCAGGAAAGTGATGATGACTCAATTCAAACAATATTAAAAATGAACCTTGCTACTCGTATTTTTGAAGTTTGAAATGATTCAGGGAGATCTAAATCTTTGGACTATCACCAAATTATTTTGATTTAACTACTTATTCCACTCAAACGCAGAATTATTTCAGATAGTACCTATTGATTAATAAACCCAATTGCAAATTATTCAGTCATTTAGGACCAAATAGCACCTGATAGTACAACACAATATAAACACAGACAACACGAACACATTACGTCGCCACGAGCATCGAGCCACGAAGCCACGCACAATAAAGCTGATTACAGATTGAAATAATCCATTAGTACAGACTTACAAACGGTTGCTAAGCTGTTAAACCAAATACTTTTAGAAACACCAAATTTCATTTGATTTTAATAGTTTTTTAGTATTAAAATCAAATGAAAATGAGAAACGTCAGCACACGAAGCTACAACAATCATACAAACTAATAGATTTTCAACTATATCACTAAAGCATTAGGTTCAAGGTTGACTAGGAAAATTTGACAGTTTTGGGTAGCTTGATGTGCAAGCGTCTGTACTACTAGCTTTTACCGCGGCTCCGCTCATGTTAAAGTAGCTTACAGCCGTCTATCCCATCTATCCCTGTGCCAAAGTCCTTCAAATCGGTTCGGCGATTTGGACGTGAAAACGTTACAAACTAACATTTATTTTGATTAGTTAGCATACCAAGTTATGGTTATTTTTGATAATGATTTATGATTGATGGCATCGATCGACGATCGAATCGAAGGGCGTGTCAGACTCTTACTGACTAAAACCCATCCGTGTACCTTCTAAAGCCCTTTGCTTTCCAGGGCCGCGGTGACTCTTTCGAACAAATTCCGCAACCCTGGCAGGCTCTGGCCCTACCGGGCCCCGTCCTCTATGCTGACATCTCTTTGAGGCGCGCGTGAAACACAACGCGCCATCGACCCGGGCGGTGGTGATCGGACAGCGAGCCACCCAACGCTCTCCGTCCGCAGGCCCGCGCCTACGGTGGCCGGGGATCGCCTTGCGACTCCCGACGCCCGGGGCGTCTTCTCCTGTAGCGGCGGTTGGGAGAAAGGCCTTGCCTTTCCCTCGCGCGGCCCGCCTCCTCCTTCGCTAGCATTACTGCTTCGCAGAAGGAGGTGACTGCTTCCCAAGCCTCCTCGCTCCGGACTATGGATTCAACCAGGGCCGGACGCGAGAGGTTGCCGCCGCCGATCGCCTCGACGAGGACACGGCGTATGTAGACACCCTAAGAACCAAGAGTGATCGTGTTCTACCATAGTTTAGATGCTGCTTACATTAAATTATTTGCATGGTAAATAAATAAGAAGGCAAGTGACGAAACGACACCTCAGGCAGGTTCCCTAAACTGGACACATTTATGTTCAGAAAGTCCGTTGATAATCTCACTATATTCTAAAAGGCATTTTTGACAGATCGTGTAAGTAGAATTGGTCCTAAATTCTTCAGAAACTACTTGTATATCTGTGGTTCTTTTGAAATTTCTTGCATCATATTAAACCTTTGTTTGTTTATTTTGTACGAACTCGATGGCGCAAACGTATACGTTTAAAAACGTCATAGAAATTAGTATTCCACCATCGTCACCAAACGGCGTTTATCTAGTTTCAATATAAATTTTCTTTTACGTGTATGCAATCGAGTACTTTTATACGCACTCGATTGCGTTCACGTTAACGGAAACTCGCACTAAAGCCACTATAGTTTATCTTTCGGAATACTAAATATCGGATAAACTTTTGTCCCTTCTAAAGTGTTAGCATCCCAATCAATGAGCAACCGCGTTATATCATCAATTAGTGCGTGTAATCTAGTCGCGCCCGCGAGGCGCACCAATCCCATTAGCCCTCGATCGACGGTTGGTACTCGAGTGGGTTTCATGCTTATTTCTTATTTGCTTCTGTACCATTTTCTGTTTATTTATAAACTTGATAAGTACAGTTCTATAAAACGATGCTCATCCACGTAAATTAACAGGTATTCAAAGAGATTACATTTTTCGTTTGTTATTAAATGGTAAGCTCTGGAATTAGTAGGTTGGCATGGTAACAAAGCCACAATAAAAGAAATCAAATAAAGACAAATTGAATCCGATATTAGTCTAGATAATATTGCTATCGAGACGGGTTTGAAAAAGATTCCACCAACATTTGAGGGATGGCTCATTTCTATTACCTACTTCTGGATGGCTATTCGAACGTGAGATTCAATCCTATGTCGTGGCTGTAGAATTTAAGGCCAGGTTTAAGATAAGGAAGACGAGGTAGGTAAGGATTATATAGCAGTTTCGAAACGAGTCAAGTCAACAAATAGCTCCCTACCCAAATGGCCAGTTATTTTAATGCTCCATTTGCCAAAAAGCTCATATTTATTAGACCGTCTACAGAAACGATACAAGACTGCAATCAGACTTTCATCACAACACAAAATAGTCTCACGTACCTAAACAGCCCAAAATGGCCGATCAATGTCAACACGTGCAGTTTGACTCACCTAAAACAACCAATATATCTTGACATTTAACCGTGGCGCTGCCCGTGAAAGAAAATGTCAACAATAATGTCAAATCTTAGGCTTTCAATTAGTTTCGTATTTTCCCGTATACCAAGGTAAAGTGGTGAAATGTTATGAATTGAAATGTTTGGAAAAGCTATTGGACTATGAAATGGAATTTGTTTAATTGGCAATATAGGATTACTTAAATTAATTCGCTAATAGCGCTTACCTGATATTTGACGTGGCAATATGGACAGGTCGATGGGAGCAAATATTGTTTATGGATTGTTATTGTTATGTAGACAAACAGTGTTAATTTGAGTGTGTAATCCATACTAATAATAATGCTGAAGTTTGAAGTGAGTTTGTTTGTTTGTTTAAACGCGCTAATCTCACCGCACCGGCACCGCTCATTAAGTAGGTTTTACCCTGTTGAATTATCCTTGTGTTTTCTTTAACTTCATGGTGATCGAGCATGGTGGAGAGCGGTAGATAAGATCTTTTATAGAACGAGCGAGCTAATACGATGCCAATTCACTCTTGCTTTTAAAGCTGACTGGTTATAGGTGCTTTTGAAGAATTAATGTTCAATACTTCTCAGTTCAGAATCCCAACTCAAAGGAAATGGTCCAGTTAAGTGAGCGAATTATGTTGAATTATTATTTTACACATCAAATTATTGATGAAGATACTAATTATTATTTAACCTAATCCTAGCTTAATATTATATAAATTCGGATGTGGGATATTTTGTTTGTTACGCTTTTACGTCTAAATAGCTGCACCGATTTTAATGAATTTTGGTAGAAAGATAGATGGGACCCTGGAGACAGTTACCTATAAACTACTTTTTTGCTACAATCTATGTTAACGTGAGAGAAGCCGCGTGAAAAACTAGTATTCAATATTTTTAAGTGAGCGAATGAAATTAAATGCTGTACACTTGTGGAGTTAAATTTCATTACTTTGGTACCTACAGATACCCTAGTAGGTAACTGATAGTAGGCAAGGAGGTCAGCTCTCCCCCTTTACGGGGCAATCGAAGCAATCAGCTCCAAGTGGTTTCGAAGGATTGATGAGTTTATAGGTCTTCTTAATGAGTACCTTTCTTGAGCACTACAATAAAATGCAATAACGGACTAGGTTTCTGGCAAAAATATATGGAAAATGAGGTTTTTTTGCCAGATAGTGACTGAGATGCGAATGCGAACATTGCTTGAAAATTAATAAAATTAACACTCTTGATTTTGCGAAAATAATCGCTAAAAAAATGTAACAAATAACAACAATCATGCTGTGTTTGATTAAATTCTTTTGCAACAGCTGATCACATCTCTTGGCTTGTGTTTAAAGAACGTGTAAATCTGCGGTCGTTAAATGTCATAGAATTTATATTGACGCACGAAATTTATGGAGCAATTGCATTTTCACAGCTCTTAGAAATATGTCAATAATTTATGGTGGTGTCAACTACTCAATTCACGAATCTGCGGCCCGCAGTGATACCTGAAATTGTCTTAAGTGGCCCCTGAAATTGTCCTAAGTGGCCCCTGAAATTGTCTTAAGTGGTTGGGCCACTTAGGACAATTTCAGGGGCCAGTTGCCATTCCAGAAATAAATTAGTAAAAAAAGGAGACCCAATAAAAGAAAATATTCTATTTTCAATTTGATTCCAAGTGACACCTAACCCTTATTCTGCCGCGTTCTATATTCGCGTTCCAAACCGCAAATATGAAGACGCCTCGCGAAGTGGGTCGGGTTAACTGGTCAGTTATAACCGTTTGTTTTACGGCTAAACAGCTAAACTACTGGCATTTCAACTTTATGACGACCGGCGACGCACGTACTAAATGCTAGGTAAATGGTTTCCAGCGGTGGTATTTTAATGCTAAATTTAATGCCTTAGCAAATTGTTACATTTGGAGTAATAATTCTCTATTGCTGGTTGGCATTATATCCCTCAATTTGAGGAGAGATGTCAAGACATCCGAAATCAGATAGTCGACTCTTCGCGTCAACAGTTTTTTTTTCGGAAAAAAAATAAGCATTATTTATTTATTTATTTATACTTTATGTACAATAGTGGTACATATAATATGTACAATAGTGGCGGACTTAATGCATCAAGGCATTCTCTACCAGTCAACCTTTGAGCTATAAAGACTATACTGTGGTAGGTGTACAATAAATAAAATTAAGATACAAAATTGAATTACATTACCATTCCACGTGGCAATGTTGCCAGTGTTTTGGGCACTATTCTTTTTGATAGCGATTTGGAATAATTTTTGATAACCTACCCAGTATTAGCCCACTCCCTCCCCCTTCTTAAACGTAACAAAAAAAAAATTCTTCACTTTGGTATTCTTCAGTCTATGCATATAGAACCAAAATGTTGAGACCCAAAGACCGTTCCATTGGACCAAAAATGTTGATGATATCAACAATAAGTTGTTAGTCTCCTAACACAGGCATTACTTGCTTAAAAGGAGGCTCCAATCACCAAATAATGTAAAACTTTTTGGTTCAAATCCGGTTCTTAAGTCAGTCGCCTTCAGACGCTTAAATCAAATGGTAAGACACTAAAATCTTTAGGCCTTGGAATATTAGATTGATATGAAGTCTAGAGCCAAGATTCTGAATCGAAAAAAAAATTGCTATAGACAACAAGAGTATCTTTCCGCACAGCTTCACTCGATGACTCTCTCATCGTCCAAAAGCATTAAATTGGATCAGTTAAAGAAATTACCTTCTATAAACAAGATTTTTCCTTTTATACAATTAATTGGCAGCTTGTTTATTATAGTATAGAAGATATCAAATAATTTCAAAATGTATACTTTAGGTACAGAAAATCTTCAAGAAGTCTGGCATGTAGCTGAATCCTAGCATTGGCAAGTAGCACCGCAGTTAGGCGGTCAGCAGCGTCGGGTAAACAAACAGCATTAGAGCAACAATGCGTGTTTACAGCGCGCTCCGGAAATAGATCTGCGCGCGCGCAACGCAGCGAACGTTTTTATGGAGCTATGGCTTGTGGCAGTGGAGGTTATGGTCGGTTGAGCGAATTATTACGGCAATGCGCAAAATTTTGTGTACCCACTATGAAGTAGAATTTATAATATTTTAGATAGCAGAGTTCTTACTATAAAAGGTCCCTTTAAGGTTGACCTACGACCTGGTGGAGGTCGCCGGGAACCCGCTGCATACGCGAAGCTCGACGAAAGACCGGCCCATGTCCGGCAGAGATCGGTTTTTAACAAAAATCATAATGTTGATCAGGACTTTACCCTACAGGTACCTATTACATATATGATTTGTGACGAGGCCAAACCGTGTTTGTTCAGTCAATAACAAGTTATTCTTCGCAATGAGTGAATGAAAATATGTTTGTATGTATTTTGATACGCAACGAGCACGATACCTTATTTTACAAGTGGCATGAGATCAGAGGGCCCTTTTTTAAGGATGGGAAATCTTCAAATGACTTCTTCCGCTCTGGAGCGGAAGGGCGTATCAGACTCTTACTGACTAAAACCCATCCGTGTTCCTTCTAAAGCCCTTTGCGTTCCAGGGCCGCGGTGACTCTTTCGAACAAATTCCGAAGCCCTGGCAAGCTCTGGCCCTAGCGGGCCCCGTCTTCAATGCTGACATCTCTTTGAGGCGCGCGTGGACCACAACGAGTCATCGACCCGGACTTGGTGGTGGTCGGACAGCAAGCCACCCAACGCTCGCCGTCCGCAGGCCCGAGCCTACGGTGGCCGGGGATCGCCCTCCGACTCCCGACGCCCGGGGCGTCTTCTTCTATAGCGGCGGTTGGGGCGAAGGCTTTGCCTTTCCCTTGCGCGGCCCGCCTCCTCCTTCACTAGCATTACTGCTTCGCAGAAGGAGGTGACCGCTTCCCAAGATGTTAAGGTAGTTTTTGACGTTAAGTTACTTCCATAAATTTTACTACGTCTATAATACTCGTTTCGCGCATAATATTTATTTGAATCGTATACTATATTCATATATCTGTATAATAAATTGTGTATGTCGCATAAAATTAAACCTAAATACTATTGGGTTGTAGTTTTTTTACGTCAAAACATTCGTGATAAGTCCTTAGCTGTTTGAACGTAAACGAAGCAAACTGATAGTATAAGGATCTTCACACGTTGCGTTCTGTTTCTGCCTAGCCCCATAGGAAAAAGGCGTGGGTGTATGTATGTATACCTTATTTATCATCAAACCGAAACAACCAGCAAGACTTGAATAGATAAACCTCGATAACCAAATTAGTTCCAGACAGAAACCGTTCCTTAAACCCTCAAACGTGGGTAGGCCATAAATATTTGCTGTTATCAAGTTGAAACTTCAAACAAGATTATTTGTATCGGCACAAGACACTAAACAGATGCTGAACAAAGCTTTAAAACAGGCGATGTTGTTGTGTTTTGTTCACAAAAGTTAGCCAGGCTCACAGATCTCGGAGAGAATTCAGTGGCCGTTGTTGAGTCCAGGTTGCAGCGCCGGTTCAAGCTGGCACTACCCCTGATTCCTGGCACCCAAGGTGGACTACATCGGCGTCAGTTTTAAGAGAATTCGTGCCAAAATGAAACAAAAATGGAATCAACTGAATAAATGTGTAATTTTTAAATTATTGACTGTCAGTTGACTTAGACTTGAAGTATCGACCACGTTATCGCTTTCCATCAGGTAGGAGATTGAGATGAAACACAATCCTACTAATAATTTAAAAAATAACTACATTTTTGACGTAACTGATCAGCGACGTGACGGCAACGTATCTGATGTGTATGCATAATGATTCTATAAGAACAAATGAGTGATGTCAAGCCGTGTACGCACGAACGAACAAAAACATCGTGAACACGAACATCGAATACTTTGTTCGCACGTGCGTACCATTAACGAACATCAAACACTGTGTGTGTAAAAAATGTTCTCTTGGTTGTTCTGTGCAGAGTAGTGTACGGAGAAATTTCATGCAACATTTAATGTCGACCACTTCCAAGGGTGCATCCTGGTTACTGAGGGGTAGAGCGCGAACACAATTAGAACCGTGTTTGCTTTGCTAATTTACGTCCACACGTACGAACTAAAAGTTCCGTAATCGATGTTCGTGTTCACCATGTTTTGTTCGTTTGTGCGTACACGGCTTAAAGAAACGGACGAAGATGATAGTTGTGCGCTCAACGCACTGTTCATCATCAACATATCAGCCGAAAGACGTCCACTGCTGGACATACGACTCCCCCAAGTGTCGCTACAACAAAATATCCTGTTCGTCTCGCATCCATCGGCAACCCGCAACCCTCAGCAGGTCATCGATCCACTTTGTGGGAGGCCTTCCAACGCTGCGTCTTTTATTATTGTCTCTAGTCGCTGCCATGATCACGATTCCGTACTCTATAGCTGGCCATAGTCTTAAGCTGAGTTTTTAAGCCTGGGCTTAAAAAGACAGATTATGGACGGAGTGAAACATGCTTTGGGATGTGCAGTGTTTTGTCACTTTTTAAGCTGTCCAATAAAAGTTAGGGAGATTTTATAAAATAGTCTTTTTCCATGTGTTGTGCAGTATCCAGGATAATCAGGCAATTGATACGAAAGACCTTGGAGCATTGCACTCATGTTTGTAAACATAAACGAATGATATTTTAGGAAACAGACAGGAGGAGCTCGTCGCTAAATAATAACAGCTGCACGGGTCGATCTACAAGGTTAAGCAAGCCTAGGTTGGTCTGTGGATGGGTGACCATCTTAACATACTGAGACTTCTCCGTGCCTTGGGAAGCACGTTAAGCCGTTGGTCCCGGCTGTCATTTGTAGATTTTTGGCAGTCGTTACGAAGTTAGAAGCCAGTAAATCTTACACCAGTCTTGCCAAGGAGTACCGTGTTACCTAGTTAATGGGTTGTGAAGGTCTGGTAAGCAGCCGCTTCACGTAAAATACTGGTATTCTGACTGGAAGCCGACCCCAATATAGTTGGGAAAAGGCTAGGTAGATGATTATTTTAGGACACGACGCGAAACATTTAATCCCTAATTCCAGAGTTTTTTCTTATGCCAATAACCTTTGAATGAAATGTTTATTTTACGTAAAATAAAAAAATCTGTCTGATTTTCTAGATGAAGGATTTGTCCGACCCTCGTACGGTATTAGAACCCCGATATGTACCTAAAAAGAGTTAAACTAGACTTGGCAAAGGCTGTATAAACATTGAGTCACTATTTTTTTTAAGATTATTTATTATAAACAAACACTCAACAATGGCTAATAAAACATAATTCAATCAAGAAGCAAGTTTGCTGTTTTAAATTAGAAACAAAACGCGTCAGAGTACAGCTCGCTAGGTATATGCACTTATTTATTTTTAACACTGGTCGATATCAAAGTTGTGACCTGATAAACCAGGGCTAGATTTGTTAACTAGAGGCTGGTACCTGGGAACTGTGTCTTCGTTTATTAACTTTATCACCGTCTTTTGGTGCTCACTTGGAAAAATCAAGGTTATCAGTGACTGGGAACCTTTAAATGAAAAATTTACGTAATATTAATATTTCCGGGGCGAACTAAAATTCGAGTCAAGATCATAAGGTATTCTAATCAGCTGAATATTTAGTTTAGAAAGCATTAGTTCAACTAAAACACGACAAGACACAACACAACAGCAACGAAAAACAACGGCCAAGTGCGAGTCAGACTTTTACACGGGTTCCGTACCATAAACCGAAAAAAAAATACGTTTCCTGTATGGAGATGGGAGCCCCTTTAATTTGAAATCAAATATTTTTTTATTATTTGTTGTTATAGCGGCAATAGAAATGCACACTCTGTGAACATGTCAACTGTCTAACTATGAAGGCTCGTGAGATACACCCCGCAGACAGACAGACGGACGGACGAACGGCCGTACGGACGGGTGGATGGAAGGACAGCGGAAGCTTAGTAATAGGGTTCCGTTGGTTACCCTTTGGGTACGGAATCTTAAAAGTAAAAGAAATAATACCTAGTAGATAAAGAATGAGTAGATATAAATATTTACATATATTAATATTTATCCTAAAAAGTTACAAAAGACTGTCTCAAAAATGGTCCACTCATTATGTTCTAATGTGATGAGACGCTTTTTTGGGGAAAATAGTTTCACCATCTCCTTCCGTCATTTCAATTGTGGTGTCATTTTCCTAGTTATGAGGGCAATTACCGAGATATGCACAGTGCACGTGGCCCGACAGGCCGACACGCACTTGGCCGGGTAACTTTTTTTTTAATTATTTAATATGGGTATTTAGTATGGGGGCTCTTGCATAGATGACAGAGACAAAGTCGACGATGGAGCGAGCTTACCCAGAAGAAGCCTGTTCACTCTAATTTTGAAGAGATTAGGGTTGCATGCGTTCGGAAACACAGACGCAGGCAGAGAGTTCCACTCCTTTGCTGTGCGCATTATAAAAGACGTTTGGAAATTTTACTTTCCTACAGCAACAGATAGATGTGTATTTGCTGCTACGAAAGTGGATTACAAAACATGATATTAGTAATAGATATGTCTAGTATAAGGGCGCTCACACAAAACCGCGATGCAATGCGATACGACGCCGCAATCGCAGGAACTTGTACGTGCGAGCTAGCAAATATTCGCGATGCGTTGCGAATTCGCAGTTATGTGTGGGAGCCCTAAAACAGTCTTCTTCGTCTAGCGTGTAGGCGTGAGGCGCTAGCGACACATTAATTGCCGTTATCAAAAGATTAGCCAGGCAGGTTGTATCCGGGCCAACATTTTAATGTTGGCCCTGGCACCTAACAACTCTCTGAGGAGGTCTTAAAGCATTTTAAAGAACAGAAACTAGACAGAATGTTGCGAAATAATTTACATTTTTTTGAAAAAAATGTGGTTACTCTGAAGGTATTTAAAGCATTTTATACAGCAGAAACTAGATAGAATCTTGTACATTTGCAAAAACTCGAACGTTTTAATGGAAAAATTTTAGTGAGAGAATACATTGGACACATTGGTCATACACAGTGTCTTGTGTGTGACCGCAGCCGCGCTGTCCACATTTCGGATAGATCGTAGTTTGAGTTTGACACAGGGTACTATGTAGGTGTCTATACGATTATATATACAACAACGACATCAATATATACTTAGTGTATGATAAATGAGGTACAATAATTATTTGTTTCTTGAGTATGTGATCCCTAAAAATGAACAGTTTTTGTGGGATAAACCACAGGAATTGAGGGAGCCATGACGCATAAAAACACAATCAAGCAGTCAACAGATCAAAATTGAAAGTCCAATTTGAATGAGCTTATACCCTTAATTGTGCTCACATAAAATAATCAATTGATCAATGTAAACTGTAACTTATATTTGAAAACTAGTAACTATGGAGTTTCTTGTCCATTCATCTCCATAAGAATCTACTTTTTGCGAATGTAAATTTGACGTTCAAAAGCGCCTTTTAATGGTCTAGTTAAAAATAAATTAATTGATTTTGACTTTGAATTGCATTGCTAAAATCTGGCGATGAATGAAAGTTCCTTTACCAATTCCACGTAAAGCTTTAGCAACCGTACTGGTCACTTTTAAGTAATTAAATACATAAATGTAGATACGCTCTCAGACATTCCTATAAAAGCAGCACATGCAATGCAACAAAGTTCTCAGTTACAAACTCGAGCACAAGCTAACAAGGCTAGAACTAAAACTAGTGAGCGGCGTTCACTGCGCGCCTATAGACGGACACAAACATTGTAACTCGTATGGAAACTGCTGAAAACGATCCGTCGCGCAAACACGACGGACGGCTATACTGACTATACCTTGTTCGTAGAGGATGTATCACCACGTACGAATTAGACTAATTGGATGAAGTTGTGGTCAACACGAATATTCAAAGCTTTTTGGCGCACCTGTACAAACTTTTCCTAACTGATGTTTTGTGTGTTCACAACTGGTTGTAAGTACCGGTAGAGTTTTACGGCCGGTTTCAGTAACTGTCAAATTAGCTACTAAAAGCAGCTGAAACATCATGCTTGAAAGAGAAACATGACGTTTCAGGTACTGTTGGTAGCTAATTTGACAGTTAGTCAAAGGTAGATACGTTATTGAGACCGTCCGTTAGAGAATCAAATGCAACATTTTTAAAACTACTAGCATATAATACTACTAGTATATAATGACAGCCCCTCAAAATGGCTCCTCACCACTTCCTTGTGTTTGAGCTGGGAAGAAGAAATTGCGAAACAATCTCCCCAGCAACACATCCGTCCATTAAGTTATAAGAATTTGAATTTATTCTATAGTATGCAGAGTACAAGTAGGCCCAAAATGGTTATCATAAAATTAAATGATTTACCACTCATTAGCTCACTCCCGTATGCCATCAAGAACAGTCAAACTCAAGCATAAAAATGTAAACCAAATAGATTTGTCTACTAAGCATGTACATATGAATATCTACTAGTAACTAACTGTTGCCAACGACTGTATGATGACCAGAGATCGGAATAGGTAGACTATATTTACCTAATGTTCGTGGAAGTAAGAGTTGATAATACCTCCTCTAAAATCCCGGAATCGCATATTTTGTATAGTATTTTTATGTATCGCTGTTGGTTACCTAAATAAAATAAAATAAATAAATAAACGTCATTTGTCATAACGCCATTACATACAGATAAATACATTATACACAGATAAACGACCTATAAAGTACCTCAGAAACCGGGCATTACTAATTTTGGCTGTGCGACGTGCGTTCATAGTCAGTCAGGATAAACCATTTTATAAATACAGATAGGTACACTCTAGCCTAGCCTACAATTTTATGTACAGATATATCTATTCAATGTCCGGCCGCACTGTCGGGAATGGCCGGGGTTAATTGGCGCCCACTCTGCCCTCCATCCCGTTCCTACTCGGACGGAAATCAAAACTGCACGGAAAAAAACTGGGTGGATAGAGGAATTAATTTGCATGCTTTCGTTGTCTGTTACAGGAGTTTTAGTTGTTGTTTTTCAATAACACTGTGAAGAGATGTGAGAGATGATATGGTATTTTACAAGGTTTTATTTAACTTGCAATGTTTGTATGTACTTATGTTTTTCCGGGTGGATTCTTGCAACTCAATTTTGAAGCAGATATCTTCAACCGATTTAGCTGAAATTTTGTATACACGTTTTCTTTTTAGTGCATTTAAATAAAAGCTTGTTTTTTATTTTTGACCGACTTCAAAAAAAGGAGATTTTTATGTTTGTTACTTTATTACTCCGTCATTTATGAACCGATTTGAAAAAATATTTTTTCATGTGAAAGGATATTAAGTTCCGAATTGGTCCAATAGAAATTTTATCAAAATCGGTTCAGTAGTTTGGTTTTTAAATTAAAATAGCTGGAGGGTATAGAAAATACATCATCCAAGTAAAAATTGGTGTTGTTAGGTGTGGGGGTACCACTAACAAGTGTAAAATAAAAAACATTTTGAAATAAAATACAACCGACTTCCAAAACAAACAAAAAAACATTACAAATATAAAATAACCTTAATTTCGGAAGTCGGTGTTAAAAAACGAAGAAAAAAAATGATGATGATGATGATGATGTATGTATGTAAGTTTTCCGTTAAAATTTGCAAACCATTTTTCAGCCATTTGTTGGTATCTACTTGAGCTGTAATTTTACATACACCTTTAGTTCTGGTGATAATACAATGCTCTCAATACTCAATACTGTATTCATTTCAATATGGCCGCCGCTCCAGGATGGCGGATTACATATTTTTTCTCATCCCTCTTAATATGGGTTTCAAACGAAAGGGATTGAAGAGTTACAAACAATTAAAATCTTGTTTTAAAAAAAATATAATTACAAGCTTTTATTAAAGTAGTAATAACATTTTCAGCGGTCTTCTTAATATCAATAATTTCAGAGGAATTAAAAAAACAAATGTCTCTCAACAAGACAAGTGGAACTACAAAAAAGTATTACCTACGTGCGATTTTCTCATAATAACCACACTTAGTTAAGGTCTATTTTGGGTAAAATTCAGAATGGAGATCGATACCAGGGGTAGGGTGTCAATCATTGATATCGGAGGACGCCCTTATTAGATTGACATCTTATTGACAAGGAGTAATACGATGAACTGCGCGACCTTCGATATATTTTACGTAGCTCGTAGACCAAGATATATTTCATCGAGTGTTTGAGAAGGTAGGAGTTAGGTGATTTGTTGGAGGACCTTTTGAAAGCAATAATATATTGTGAGATATGAAGCCCAGGTGACATATAACTTCTTACCCAACTTTACTTTATTGAAACTCGTAAAAACATTACTCACATCTCGCTCGCACTACCTAGAGATCTACGCTTCGGAACGTGCAACTAGCTCCATCTTTCTGACTTCAGGACAATTCAAAAATGCCTGTGAATGCTTTACTTGAAATAAATTACTTGAAATAATTTACAAAACTCAATAGTTTTTTGTGGTGACTAAATACTCCACGGAGTATTTAGTCACCACAATAAACTATTAATATTGGTTATTATCCTGATAAGACATAGGTCATAGTGCGAGTTTTTAAACGTATTCGATGCCTCTATACAGAAAGAGAAAAAATTTTTGACGTGACAACGTCTAATAAATCGATGAACGCTGGCTGCACGCACGAAAAAGGATGACTCATTGTAACGTTACGTTCATTGTAACGTCACATTCATTGTAACGTCACGTTCATTGTAACGTTACGATCATTTCATCAATGTTTTGTTATGACGTTGTCACGTTAAACTATCGTCCGTAAACCGACTTTACAGACAACCAATTTTTTTTGCGCCAAGCATGAAGCATGGCAAAAAAATAATAAAAACAAAATTAGGTATAATGAGTTTTGCAAGTTGTGAAGATATGCGTCAAAGTCGCCCGAAACGGTCATCACTAAGCATAATGCTGCTGGGACTCGTGTGCGAGACAGAGCCACATCACTGGTTTTCAGCAACCATGCGGGCGTTGTATATATACCTATCTACTATGTTGTTAGTACCAAAGTTACGTTGTGTTGTTTATGAATGAATTGAAACATTAGTAGTTAAATGTAGCGGTAGCAAACTTGGCAACTAAGATTGTTGTTCAAACAATTTATATTCGTTCAGGTGCCTCTTTGTTATAAACCCAAACTTAATATAAACTGTCGAAGACTGTGCTAGTATTAAAGTTGAGGAGAATAATTTAGGTTTGACTGTCGAAAATCTTTTCTGAAAGCTTTTAAAAAGAAGTTTTTAAAAAACTGAAGCGAGACGCTGATGTGAAACGAAAACGATTTTTAAAGGCTAGATCATTATTTTAAAGTCAAAGTCAATTCTTTTATTTCAACTAGACCATTAAAAGGCACTTTTGAACGTCAAATTTACAGTTTGAAATTAAAATATTAGTGACTCTGGTTGTCCATTCGCTAAAAGTAGATTCTTATGGAGAAGAACGGACAAGAAACTCCATAGTTACTCTTTTCAAATATAAGTTTTACAATATTTTGTATACCTACATACATTGATAAATTGAATATATTATGTGAGCACAATGCACCCAACATTACCCTAATATACATATTTATTGGAGGTATTTAATATCTCATTGCGGCATTGCCACGTTGTATGGCTATGCTTATCCTCTGTCCGAGGTAAAAGCCAGCCCTTGGGTCACGCGAAGTGTCAACTAAGCGTTTAACAAGTTCTTTATATAAAGCATGAGCATAACGATTTTTTTTACGCCATATTTTAGTTAGGAGTTTTTATTTTTATTTTATTTTTAGTTAAATATGTATTAAAACAGTTGTAAATTTCGATATCTCATGTAAATGCCCCTCATTTACATCCAAGATGGCATAAATCATATATTAATTATACTAACTTTTGCTCGCAACTTCGTACGCGCATATCCCGTTTTTTCCCGTTCCCGTAAGAATTTAGGGAAATCCTCTCTTAGTGCTCCCCTACACTCCCTAAGGAACCTACATGCCAATTTTCAGCTTTCTACGACCAGTAGTTTAGGCTGTGCGTTGTCTGTCAGTCACTCGTGAACTTTATCTATATTGATTGATTGTACCTATAGTAGGCGCCAGATAAATGTGGAATAAAGTACATTGACCTTTCCCTAATAACTGTTCATAGGTACCTGAACAATTAAATATGAATCGTTTTTCATTATTAGACAATGTTAAGGATCACGAGAGATGATGATTCGGGACAGCTTTGTGTCATTAATTCCGTTTTTCAAATTAACAATGTCAATAAATGTAGGTGGGTCAATGACCGATATTCCACGATTATCTGGCGCCTACTATAGCATGTTTGTTTTTACACTCTAATTTTGAAGAGATTAGGGTTGTATGCGTTCGGAAACACAGACGCAGGATTGATTTTAATACAAATCATTGTCTTTATGTCAAGATTCCCAGCATTTACTTTTTACTTCAAAAAAAATCACTTAACCTTCTTGTCTAGCTCACTAAATTGCGAATAGGATATTATGTAATGTACTTAACCGATTTTTATAAAGGTTACAAAACCTCAATAAGAGGAGTATGTCAATAGAACGCTTTTTGATATGTTTACATTTATTGATATCATACAGTGCATGGTAACATTACATCACTAGCTAAAATTAAATACTTAAATAAAATTTTTTTCTTCATCATCAAATCTATTTCGTATCTGGTAGGTAAAGTATTTGTAGATTTGAAATAAATAAGTTAAATTTTGTGTTTACGATCGAATTTTATTTTACAAAGTTAATGCGAGCTTTTTATTGCATTAGCCAGCTGTTTTATATTAAGTATACTAGCTGCCGCCCGCGGCTCTGCCCGCGTGAATGTCGAAAATTATCCCAAGGGAACATACTCCCGAGATAAAAACATTATACGTCCTTACCCGGGACTCAAAAAATCTCTGTACTAAATTTTATCTCAATCGGTCCAACCGTTTGCGCGTGAAGAAGAAACAAACATACACACACACTCACAAACTTTCGCCTTTATAATATTAGTGTGATGTGATGTGATTTCGTAATATGCAATCTATACACTCATATAATAAAGCTAAAGAGTTTGTTTGTTTGAACGCGCTAATCTCTGAAACTGCTAAACGGATTTGGAAAACTATTTTAGTGTTGGATAACCCATTTCTTGCGAAAGGCTAGGCTATGTAACATCACGCTACGACCATATACGGGGATAAAACTTTTTACAAATAAATACAACCGACTTCCAAATAAAGAAAACACTACAAAATAAAAATATATAAAAAAAATACAACCGACTTCCAAATAAAAAAACACTACAAAGTATAAAATAACTTTAATTTCGGAAGTTGGTGTTAAAAAAACGAAGACACTACCAAAAACACTCGAAATTAAAGTTATTTTGAATTGAGACCTTCCTCCGTTTTTTGAAGTCGGTTAAAAAGAATGCCATGACATCCATTGATACTGCACCTACCTAACTTTCCATCAATTAATTTTCGTAATAAGATCATAGGTCCTAGCACGAATTTTTTGACGTAGGTACAGTAACGTTACAGTATCGAATAGAATATAAAAACTAGAACCCGTATTTTGGTTTAATTTTATGCGACATACACAATTTATGTCATACAAAAATATGAATACAGTTAATATTAATTCAAATAAATATTAAGTGCGAAACGAGTAAGTATTATAGTAAATAGTAAAATTTTACGTTACTATACGTCAAAAACGTTGGCCGCGTTGACACGTTCAAAGTCTGCTTTAACAGAATATTTGTTTTATGACTACGCTACGAAACGAGCAATCAAAGCACACTAAACTTTCAAGTCTATGGTCAATCAAAGTGGACTTGGTTCGTGTTCTATTTTCAAGCCAACTGTCAAAAAACGAAACAAAATGGCGTCTATGTAAAACGATTGCATCTCGCAATAAAAGTAAGCAAACAGATTCAAATGCACATCAAATTTGATTACAGCTATTTTGAAGTGACTGCGTCTAATAAATCGATGAACGCCGGCTGCACGCACGAAAAAGAATGACTCATTGTAACGTTACGATTATTTCATCAATGTTTTGTTATGACGTTGTCACTTTAAACTATCGGCCGTAAACCGACTTCACAGACAACCAACTTTTTTAAAGTTAGTCTGTCAAAGCAGACTTTGAGCGTGTCAACGCGGCTTTACAAACAAAAAACAATTTCATCTCTTAAAATGTTTCATTGTCTTAATATTACTTTCGATGACTAAAGTCCCTGACCAAGATTGTGCAATAAATCTCCATCTTCTTCAAAAAAGAATTAACGTTTAACCACGTTTATTATTGCAAAGATAAAGCATATATTTTTCCTTTAATCCGAGATCAGCTTGGAGGTAACCAATTATGATATGCTAATAAGCAAAAGCAATGCATTTATTATCCGAGCGCAAATTACATCATGGCGGCGAAAACAAGTAGGTAACTAGGTACCTACTCTAAAAACTTTGTCACCGTTTGTGTTGTTGTCGATAAAACAAATAACTAAATAATAGTTTGGAAGCTTTATCACCAACAAACGTTTTGTTTGTCTTTTATAAGTCAAGTTATAACATAAAAGTATTGTGGCTGTCACCGGAAAATTGCAGACTTCGTAAAATTGCAATAAATCTTTATTAGATTGTAATTTCTCAAAATATTATGAAAAAATCGTTTAGTATACAATAAATCCCATACAAATTCAATAGCTTCCAATTAAAAAAAATAATAATAACAATAAAAAAAAAACAAATAAAAAAATAAAATCCGTGTCTTATTTAGAAAAAATTAGTTTACAGTTTCACACAATATTTTACAATCTTACGGCGTTTGCAATTTTACGGTGACATATATAAATTGTGTGGGCGTACCGTATATATTTATATGTTATACAATATGTTTTCGATTGGGAATTAAACCCATGACCCGAAGTGCTAAAACCAACTGAACGAGTCCCAAACGTGCCGTCAAAATAAAGTAAAGCTCTTACAATGTTGGTACTACTGTATCTTTGTATCTTGAATGCCATTCCTATCCGTCTCGTATTCATAACAAATTTACAGCCAATTTAACAGTCAAAACAGGGTTGTTGGTACCTAGTTTTAGTGACAACTAGCTACCGCCCGCGGCTCCGCCCACGTTAATGTCGAAAATTATCCCAAGGGAACATACTCCCGAGATGAAAAGTATCCTATGTGTTATTCCAGACTATAATCTACTTCTGTGCCAAATTTCATCAAGATCCGTTTTGCCGTTCTGACGTGAAAGAGTAACAAACATCCATCCATCCTTACAAACTTTCGCGTTTATAATATTATTAGTAGGATATAACAATATATTGTTCAGAAACATATTGTTTTGTTGCATTTTACGTCAAAATCATAACTAAAATGAACTAAATCGCTGAACGGATTTTTATAAATTTTGGACAACACTGGAGAAGGGAAAGGCACCTTTAAAAAAAAACTTAACGAGTGTGAAGCAAAAGTTAGTTTACCTTTAATCAAAAAGCTTATTAGTTAGCGTCGAAAAAATAATATAACCGATATCCTGGGTGTATTTCTTCGAAAGAGTCACTGCGGCCCAGGAGGGTTACTCTCTAAGCCCGAAGTCCATAGTTTTGGGCATAGTTGCGGGCGTATTCTCGTCCGTGTCACCCTAACCACTAAGAATTAACGACATTTGTGTGTCATGTGTTCGAATTCATTCTTAGTTCGGGTTCGGAACTAATCGTAAGTCCGTAGGTGATACGGAGTAGAATACGCCCGCAACTAAGCCCGAAACTACGGTCTTCGGGTTTAAGAGTAGCCCCCCTGGAACGCAAAGAGCATAAGAAGGAACACGGATGGCTTTTAGTCAGTAAGAGTCTGACATTCCTTTCCGCTCCGCCCAGAGCGGAAGGAGTCATTTGATGATTTCCCATAGATAAAAAAATGTGTAAGTATATGGATATGTGGCGGAAACCTATGGATCATTCAAGGCCTTTTTTATTCCTGATGATCCCACTCTTGACCTCGATCTATAATGAAGTGTGCTAGCTAGCAAGTGGCAAATAATATTTAATTTTATGATTTCCATATTCGATAAGTACATTTTTTTCTGTGTCATGTATTTATTACTTTGCATACGATTGTTTAAATTCAAGTTCCTAAAACGTAACAGACTTGCTGGGGAGTTTTTTGCGCCACTTCTTCTTCCCAGCTATAACACTAGGAAGTGGTGACGGGTGGAGTGGGCGTTTTGGGGGACGGTCTTTATGTAAAATTTGACGTTCAAAAAGTGCTAGCTCTCAGCCTAAGTTGATTAAGTGACTTTTGATTTTATTTTTTTTATTTTGATCTCGCCTAATGGTAAGCAATGGATGCGATCTACAACGGAGGAAACGAAAGATGCCAGTTCACTCGTGCTTTAAACACTGTCGGATCTTAGGTTGATGGGAAGTCAGATGCAGACCGCGAATAAAACAAAAAATAAAAAAAAATAAAACAAAAAAAAACTTCTTCCAAAAACCGTTATTTAAAAGAAATATTTTGAGCAATTGTAAGCCTAGGAAAGTCCCCACTAGCGCACAATACCTAAGCATTTCAACCACCAGCAATTGCCGAGTTCCGGAACTCAGCATCGCTGGCTCGCTAGGAATATTACAGGCGCAAGACAATTTTCAATTTTGTCTCGAATGTCAAAGGTTTTTAACGCATCGGCAATCCCTTTGTTTACCAGAAGCGTATATCAATGCGAATAAGATGTTACTTTACTTGAAGATTTATTAAATGGATTCTAGATTTTTACCGTGACCTATATCGCAGATACCTTGCATTTTTCTTCACGTATTAAAAAACTTCATGCATCACAAACATATGGACAAAGTCATGGTCGAGCTAGGTCTCTACCTACCTCGACCATGACTGGTCTGTCCACCACCCTTGATTTCAAGAAAATAATGTTTACCGAATAAAAAGTAGCCAAAACATTTTTTATCGGATAAAAAGTAGCCTTATGAAATTTATACTATAATTTTCTATCAGTCAAAGAATCGTAATTGGATTAACTTTTACAAACACTTATAATATTAGTTTGGAAAACCTTAGTGACAATGAGCAATTCTTCTCGAAAAAGTCTACCCACTACCATAGAGGAAAAATCCCATGTAGATGCCATCGACACCTTATCTGTTAACCGCCGATCTACCTACAAAGCCATAGATTCGGGTCACTAAAGTTCAAAGGTCAAAGCCGAGGCGAGTTCGCCCACAAAGGGAAAAAATCCTAATCCGCTCAAAAGGATTAAGAATCGGTAATCTTTTGTAAAAAATGGTACCTCATGCTTAATTAGTTCAGTTTTCGTTCCTTTTGTAATTTTTCGATAAGGATTATTTTAAAGATGTCTCCGACTTCGACTATTCCTTTTTGAAGTGAAAACTTTTTTAGCGGCGTTGTGCACTTTTTGGGATGGGTAAAAAATGTTTAATTCGCGTCAGGACACGGGACCTGATCGAAAATTCGTAAGACGAAGGGAGACCGTCGCAAAATGAATATGTTTTATATCCGCAAAATATAAAAAATGCACAATGTTAATGTTCAAGTTTTCACTTCTGCTGGCACTCCCGGAGTGTAACCCGTTGTTTTTTATTTTAAATGTAACTAGTTAAAATGTACATTTGTCTCGGTTTTTCGCAATTAAAATAAAATTCTGAAGAAACGCTTCACATTATAACTTGAAGTTTAAAGTTACGACGAGTAATAAAAAGTTAGACTTCATAATTTTAATAAGAAACCGTTATTTGAAAAATAAAACCGCAAACATGTAATAACGAATAAAAATTATTTAGAAATCGTACAACGACAACAAATCCGATTAAACGTTTACCATCCAAGACTCGATCACTATCCCTACGAATCGGATATAAAGATAAACCCCCACCACATTCGATTAACTACGCAAAACACATCCGAAAACTTCTAAATATATCTGAAACGATCACGTCAACAGTTGCCACGGTACTACGGTACTCCAAATATTCATAAAGTATCATAAATAAAAATAAACTGCATATAAACTTTTTCCACAAAAAAAAATGACGTTCTAAACTTTTTTAAACTTACTTGGACTCCTTTCTCCTCCGTTTCGGCCATCACTATTTTCAACCGGATGCCTTATAATATTTGAATGTGGAACGTCCAGTGCACGGGAGAGACGGGAATGCAATGAAGGAACCGCGGCTGCGAAGGGAAGCCGTATACTAACTCCGACGGACAGTCGGTTTGAGAAACGCGCCGTTTGATTTCAGTGTTTTATTGAAACAGTTTGAGAGGTTTGGTTAGGATAAGTGGATAAGTTTTGTTATCTTTGGGAGGAAAATGGTGGAAAGGGGAAGTATTTATGAATCTACTAAGATGTCCGATTAGACAAAGGAGTTTATGTATTCTGAAGTTCAGTCCTTATTTATTGTTGGTTGAGAACAAAAGGTACCATAACAAAACAAATGAATACAACATGATTGAACCAAAAGAATTATAAAAAACTAGTGTTGCCCGCGGCTTTACTCGCGTTAATATAAATTTGCGAAAAAAAACCGGTCAAGTGCGAATCGAACTCGTGCGCCGAGGGTTCCGTACCTACCCATTATACCGCCATAATAAAATTGGTATCATTTTATTGGTGGCAAGCGTCAACTATGTATGTATGGGGAAACTCTTTAATTTTCAACTTTTTTCTTTTTTGGAATTTTCTCTTTATTTGTGCTGTAAGACCTTGCTTTTTGCCAAATTTTGTGATTCTAGGTCAAAAAAGTTACCCAAAACCTATATGGTTTTATGGTTTTATTTTTCGGGTTTTTTGAAAAATTCCGAAAAATAAAAAATGTGTAAAATTAAGGTAAATTTTGGTACTTACAAGTTTTCGCGAAAATCTAAATATGCCCATACCTTTTTATCGTGTTGATTCAGGACCTTGATTTTTATACACCTAATAGGGACTATAGAACTCAGTATCTGGTATAAATTTCAACTCGCTAGATCCACCCGTTCCTGAGAAAATCGATGGTGACATATGGACAGACAGACGGACGGACAAGAAAGTGATCTTATAAGGGTTTCTTTTTTACCTTTTGAGGTACGAAACCGTAAATAGGGCCAGGGTCTCATCTATTGCTGTACCAAAATTCATCAAAATAGGTGTAGCGATTTAGGCGTAAAAGTGTAACAAAAAACCAAACACTCTTTTTAATTTATAATATTATTATTTATGATATTATCTAATTAGGTTACTGATAAGATCAATATGAAATTAGATCCTAGAAGACCCAATCAGAAAATAGTAAAATTCGTAAAAAAATGGCCGTGTGTTGAAGTACCAGAAAATATTAGACACGTATTTACTGAGCTCTTATTTATTTTTTAATACTTTATGCACGCAAATTTACAAATAAATTATTTAATTTTCCAGGCGGTTCTATCACAACTTTAATAGTGAGCAGCGGCTGATATTTTTAACTTTATTGCGTTTAGTTTTCCCACTGCGCGTTGTACCTTCTCGATTGTTTAGCAAAGTCTATCAGTGAGTGGAAAATTCAATATGTACACAAAACATGTAAAATGTATGCTCATGAATTCATGATCTTTTTATAATAATATGGTTATCATGGAACTCGATCATAAATGAAAATAAGATCATTGTTTCCTTTTAAACGTTTTGGTTCGGAGTTTATACTATTTTGTGTTGATTTTTATATAGCAGAAGGGAAACCTAATGTTTGGGTATTTTTTAATCTATCACGCTTCAAACGTTTAACGGTTTTGGATGAAATGTTGTATTTAAGTTAACCGTAGCCTAGATTAGTAATACATTCCCATGTCATATTTTTGTCTTTTTTGCGGGTAAATTATTTGGAAAAAACTAGTTTGTAAGAATAATATATTGCCAGGGTTGCGGAATTTGTTCGAAAGAGTCACCGCGGCCCTGGAAAGCAAAGGGCTTTAGAAGGAACACGGATGGGTTTTAGTCAGTAAGAGTCTGACACGCCCATGCGCTCCACCCAGAGCGGAAGAAGTCATTTGATGATTTCCCATCCTTAAAAAAGAGACCCTATAAGTTTAATATGTTTGCAAACTTGTACATCTTCTCCGTAACAACATTACTGGGAACTGTGAAGTGTGCTACCGTCAAAGTTCGCTAAAACATATAAATTGATTTACCCTTTAATTGCATCGCTTTTGGGAATACGTTGATAGCGAGACATGAAATAGAAGTTGCTTTCACCATAGCACACAATAGGTACTTATATATTTTGTAAGTACCTAGGTACTGTTTTGATTTTAGTTGACATCGATATAAATTGTAGAAATGGAAAACTTAAAGGTAATCTTCAACGAACAGAACCAGAATTAATTAGACAACATACTGATTTTTAGAATGTCTTGTTCTGGATATTATTCCCAGATCGGAAGTGTTAGTGGGTTTTCTATCAGAAATTAGCATTTCACTTAAATAATCATCTCCTTCTTGAAGATTAACTGAACTTTCTTAAACATGTACCTATTTTATTAGTCAGTAATGAGGCCCTTTTTTAATAAGTGCCAACTTTTATATTATCGCACCTTTAAAGTAAAACCGTTACTAAACGAAATCATGAAATTTTATGGGGGAGCCAATAATAGCCAAGTAAATAAACGAAAATTTTCATGAATTGAGGTATCAATGCCATCTATCTAAAACAGTGACTATTTTCTAATATTGGCTCCCCTATAAAATTTCATAATTTCGTTTAGTAACGGTTTTACTTTAAAGGTGCGTTATGTGTTTTTGTGTATCTATACGAACTTTCTTCTTTTCATTTAGTCGCTTACTCCGCAGTTCAGCATTACCCACCCATGAAAATCTTAAACACAATAAACCCATAACGAAACATTGCATACTTCGCAATCGTAACACTGACCGGTGCAGCTTCTAGTTTGTGTCCAATTGTACTAAATTATGAAGTGTGGGCGGAGCTATTCTTGACTCCGTTACATAAAGGCTGCTGCCTCAGAACATTATTGAATGGGGAGATGTTAACTATGGACAGCAATTTGAAATAAACAGACAAGATTATATATAGTGTTCTTAGTCCTTGAAAATGAAGGATGGGAAGTTGCGAGGTAACCCCATCACAAGTATCCTTATTACCGGGGCTGCCTCAATTTTGTGCTGTAGAAATTGTATGAAAAACAATAAAAACTTCTTTTTTTTAATTTTATTTTTTATTATTTTTTCAAATGAAAGTAGTTTAAGTATAGAGGCCCTTGTGCTCACAGCCTTTTCAAAGACATTTTGAAACGCCTGGTTGACACTTCCCGTGATCCAAGGATCAGGGGCTAAGCATTGCCATGTAACGTGGCAATAATGCCAGTCTCTTGGGCACATTACCAGCTGACAGCGTTAAGGACTTTTTTATGCATTGCTTTAGATTGTTATGTGATTTCTTTATTAGGGTTCCGAATATCTGTATGGAAAAACGTAACCCTTATAGGATCACTTCGTTGTCTGTCTGTCCGTCTATCACAGCCGAATCTACTTGACCGATTTTGTTGAAATTTTGGTACGCATATAATTTTATGTGACCCAAACACGGACGCGTAACCAAAATATGAAGAAGAAGAAGAATGCATTTATTTGTCAGAATATTGTACAAAGTTGTTATATGGATAATATTAAGATCATAATATTCTGCCGTTTCCGGCGTACAAATATGGTTTGTAAAATTATGGATCATCATTACATTAATATCTACATTAAAATTAAATTATTAATCATTATAAATAATTTGAATAAATTGGACAATAGTTGTAAAAAAGATCAATTATATAAGTCAAAATTCAGTTTGGTCAAGGAGATAAAATATGTTTTATAGGCAATGTCAAATATTTAGGTCAATTTTTATTAAGGAATAGGTATTTTATTAAGGAATAGGAATAGGTCTTTATCTATAGATTGTAGGAAAACCTAACGAAGTCTATGTTATAAAGTAACATTAAAAAATATTATTCGTTAGAAACCCTTTGCACAGGAGTATATTTCACCAAGAACTAGGTTAGAATAAAAATGTAGGCCTAATTTTCTTATCATAATGGGTACAAAATGTTTTGACCACACCACAATTCCATCCTAACTGCCACACCAAGGTCAAACTCAGACATAAATTAATTACACTCCTGTTCGATACCACCATACGTACAAACATACACACATACATAAAACATGTCCATCCCCTCGTCCACACACGTCCCTCATTCTTATGACGACGCACGGGCCGCCGGCCGGCCGGCGCGGGAAGGATGCGCGGTAATTACGGGTCGACCTAATTACTAAGCAATTGAGAGTCGTACTACATACCTACCTAACTGTTATATACTGGGCTTCGATAGTTACTTTGTAAGAGGAAGTTGTAGGTGAGTGTTTTTTTTTTTAAATCTCCAACTTAAGGTTTGCCAACGCGCCAAGGAGCGCAGGATACTAGGTGTTAAATTAACAGAAACACAACACTGCGTTCCAAAACGCAAATCGTTGATGTGGCTCAAATTGACAACTTAAATGGGACATGTCTGCTGCATGCTGTGGGCCTATAACAAACAGGATTGGCGCCCTGAAACAAAGGGCCGCAGCAGACTGCGAAGGAGATGGCATGACGACCTAGATGGCTTCCATAAAAATTGGAAGGAAGAGGCACAGAGCCAAGTACGCTGGTAAGAATGAAGAGAGACCTTTGCCCACTGCTGGGCTACACTGTAGGCTAGTAATACTAATATAAGAATATAATTTTGTATGGATTGTGTATGTATGTAACTACCACCAAGGTTATTATATTTCCGCTGCTTGAGGTTCTCTGCACTCCCAGCGGCAGCGCCAGCACAGCACGAAGAGCTAGAAAAATGAGATGGCGCAAGTAGCGTCCCACACTAAAGGCCTACCCATCTTCCATGGAGGAAATAACGACATGCCGTCCGGTCTCTTGCCATCGTCGCGTGCCAGGCCATTAGTTCTAACACAGCCGGAACGCCGACGGTGACAAGAGCTAGTCGGATGATGTCGTTAATATTCGCGTGCCTTAATTAAATCAAGATAATGTTTTTTTGGGAAGGTCAAAAACACTGTATAAGCATTTGAAATGAACAATGGGTGTTTAATATTGACTCTTTCTTCGATCGGTACCCTCAATAGGTAGGTACCTACTTAATAATATAAAATAATTAAAATCAAAATTAAAATTACTGCGTATGTCTTGAGAAAAACCTCTGTGATTGACGGATGAAAAGTGGTTTCAGCTCTCGATTTCCTTCTAAGGACCCTAATACCCTCATGTTAAAAGTACACTTTGTGAACAAGCATATTACAAATTAGAAGATTACATTCAGGATAAGAATACTTGGAAACATGCTGGTCCTGCTCCATAGGACAATCAAGGGTGAAGGTCAAACTGGTTGATTTATGTATTAACTTTATAGATATACTGTTTCTTTTTTTGTGTTTTTATTTTTCTGTTGACTCACACACTGTTGTTTAATTAATGGTTCCAATGTTTGTAAATATGTGAGTACCATTTAACTAAATTTCTTTAGGAAATTAATAAGTTTACCTCTGCTGGTGATACTTTGTTCTTATAAGTAGCATACTCTGGGTGCATCGTCCTCACATACTTAATATTAAATTAATTTTTGTAAACCAAATTTTGTAAAATCATTATTTGAAAAGAGTAACTATGGAGTTTCTTGTCCGTTCTTCTCCATAAGAATCTACCTTTCCGAATGGACAGTAGAGTCACTTTATTAATGTAATTCTATTATTTTTACTGAACTGTAAACGATGACGTTCAAAAGTGCCGTTTAATGGCCTAATTGAAATAAACGTTTTGACTTTGACTTTTGACTTTGACTTTGAAATAAATAATGAATACTTAAGTACCTACACTACTTACTTACAACAATTTTAATATAACTATCCGAAAAAAATAACAGTGCACTTGAACCCAGACCAGAATATGTACCTACTCGAGTACACATAAAGATTTTGTTTGATAAATCATGTTTGTATAAATCTATCAAAACAAATTCGCATCGTGTAAAAATAGCTTATTTAAACCGCCAGCGATAAACTAGCGCCATCTAGTTTAGTTTTCCGACAACGTTCGGAAAATCCCGAGCGTTTGTTTTCAGCCGAGCGGTGCTTGAATTTTCAGAAGGCTGTTTAGTTTTGGGAGTGCCCGCTTGGTGCCGCTGTAAGAATTTCTTATTGAGACTTCATTAAGTTTTTAACATTTTTTGCTGTGTTATGCTATCTTATTACAGTATATTAAAAAAAAAAAATAGTAATGGTAGGTTAGTAGAAAAAATTTAGAGCGGCAAAAGAAAATTGACCTATTTTTGTTTCGTTTTTACTAACCAGGGGATTTTCTATCGGAAAAAGTTTTTTTTTTTTTTTGACGATGACCACTCGCAGTTCAGCACAATAAGGCTGGTTACTGCTTAACCGATCGGAAAAAGTGACAGAATTGCATATTATGTATGTCCACCCCTATTAAATCAGTTAATGAATTTAAAATATTTTATATTTTACTAGTAGTCCGCCCCGGCTTCGCCCGGATGTATACATTTTTTTACAATTTTTCTTTCATAAGAACCTTCTCGTAAATACAACAAAAAAAGAACTAGCGTAATTGGTCCAGCCGTTCACGCTTGATGCCGTGACCAAGGAAAATAGGGATTCATTTTTATAATTATATATAGAAGATGTATATAGAGATAGATGCGAGTGGAAAGAAGAAACAAGAATCCTACGTCAAAAGGAACTCGCTAATTCCACCAACAAGCCGAGATTCACTCTGACCTTTAAATGCGCTCCTGGACAATAAAGAAACGATTATAATCCACTCCAGCTGATTGACAATCGCATCACGTGCAGCGGCTGATGACTACGAGACTTCCTTTTTAACCACAATATATCCAACATCGGAGTAAGAAACCATAGATAAGAATTGAAGATAGGCTACGGATGAGTTTCCATAGAGATCTACGCTTTGGAACGTGCAAATAGCTTCATCTCTTTGGACAGACCGGCCCTGACAATTCAAAAGTGCCTGTAGTGGTTTCATTCAAATAAATGCTTTGAGTTTGAGTTTGTCCATGTAGTTTCTTGCACGTTCTTCTTCATAGGATCTACTCTTTGGAACGTGCAACTGCCGCCCTGAAAATCGGTGAGTGTATTTTCTGGGGAGCATTTAGCGTGGTAGAACTAGCTTCATCTATTTGACTGGCAGATCTTGACAGTTGAAAAGTGCCTGTAAATGTTCTATTTGAAAAGAAGTATTAACAAAAAACCTGATGAGTAAGTTTATAAAAGGAAGCATAGTCAGCGATATTGGCTTCCCAACGGCTCGGATGCAGTTGAATACCGTAGTATGTGTTTCATGGGCAAAACGTCTAAGTGCTACTTGTATATGTACCCTTGCACACATTTTTATTTTATTTTCAGTTTTTAATAAAATATAATTTCTTTGTTCGCCCGCTGCACGTACCAATATTTAGTAACCGCAATAAGACTCAGTATAAATGGATACTATTTCCTAAGATACAGACCGGTTTCCTGCCAAGTTTAGGAAAGGGAGTCCTATGACACATTTTATATTTGTTGTACTGGTTTTTCTTTATAAAAAATTATTCCATATTATATACTTAACTAACTATATACACTAGAAATAAAATTAAATCTCCTAACTAAATAAACCCTAAAATATGGCGTCAAAAAATTCATCCGCATCGTTGTCGACTGGAAGTGTACCTAAAAGACTGGCGGCATTGCCACGTTGTATGGCAATGCTTATTCTTTGACCAAGGTAAAAGCCAGCCCTTGGGTCACGTGAAGTGTCAACTAAGCGCCTTGAGAGATCTTTAAATAAGTTATGTGCACTCGGACCCCAAGACCCGAGAGTTTCCACCCGGCAAACGGCTCGAAAATATAACTACCAACAAGTTTATTATATTTCCGCCGCTTGAGGTTCTCTGCAGCCGCAGCGGCAGCGCCAGCACAGCACGAAGAGCTAGGAAGATGGGATGGCTCAAGAGTATCGACACAAGTAGCGTCCCACACTAATGGCCTACCCATCTTCCATGGAAATAACGACATGCCGTCCGATCTCTTTATAGCATTTATATTTTTCTTTATAGCATTTAAGTAGATAAGACCACTCTGTATACTATGTACAAACTTCCTATATTGAATAAACTTATTATTATTATATTATATTATTATTGTAAATGCTTAGAAGGGGGGCTGGAAAAAACAACAGCTACCCCCGATTTCTGTATAACCATTTGATCTTGAGTATTTCACAAACTCTGCTTATGTCTGAAAACCTGTAAACATTACTGAATAGCACACGCATTAAAGTACTGGTTGACGAGTTCTAAACTCATTATTTACGATTCAAAAAACTTCCTTAACTCATTTTGTTGCTTTTTGAGAAGAAAAGAAATTGAGGAGTTCCCCACAGAAATGCATGAGATCAATCAATCAATCGTCAATAAAAAACGTCAAATACCTATTCTTAGTCGTTGTACTTTTTTGATTGTATAGAAAACATCGCACTATATATAGAACTACAAAGTGGATGTCTCGAGTTACAGGAATATGAATACTAAGCGGCCCTGTCAAATTGGCAAGAAATATCAGTCCCGGAAACTATGGCCGTTCCGCCCAGTTACGGGGAGAAAGTCAGAGATGACTGCCAACTTTTAGCACTCAAAGAAACAAATCAAAACTAAAATGAATTTAAAGGCTTTGGCCAAAACCGTCGTACAAATCTATACTAATATTATAAAGCTGAAGAGTTTGTTTGTTTGTTTGAACGCGCTAATCTCTGGAACTATCAGTTGGATTTGGAAAATCTTTTTGTAAATGATAGCCACATTCATGAGGAAGGCTATACGGGAGCGGGAAATTCCTACGGGAATGGGAAAAAACGGAATATGCGCGAAGATACGAAGTCGGGAGCGAAAGCTAGTTATACTATAAACGCAACTTCGAAATTAGGTATCGAGGTGAGAATCTTTGTATATAAAAAGAATCCTTATTTCCCTTAATCACGGCATCACGCGTAAACGGCTGAACCAATTTCGCAATTTTTTTTTTTTTTGTTTTTCAGGAGAAGGTTCTCATGAAAGAAAATTTCGAAAAAATATAAACATCGGGGCGAAGCCGGGGCGGGCCAATAGTCTAAACGAGTGCATTCGGTTGCATTTCTTCAAAAAAGAATGTGAATGTTGTATCATCAAGAAACCGATGGACAATCACTGCTGGACAATATTCATAGACCCCAAGCAACGGCATAACGACCAATCTGCCTTCTGCCACCAAACAGGCCTCCTTCCATTCCTTCCACCGTTCCCCCATTTTGTGCCACGTCTTGCCAATTCTTAATAGGCAATTCTTAACAGATAACGATTGAAATTTTTGATTGTCAAAAAGTCAAAGTGTTCAAAGCAAATTGTATGGAACCTCGTTATCGACTTTATCTAGATCATCTGCGAACTTGTACGATTCTGTCCTCACAAACAGAATGATACAAGTTATTCTTGATAACTTGTCTTTTCCTACTCTTTGTCAGCATCAACAAGTCAGATTACATCACAGAGAGGCTCGTCCGTCGTCTATTCTTAGGCCTGGAGACATCCAGCGTAATTGGCCCAATGTAAGCCACTGGGCTATTTCCATTGTGCAATCGCGTTAGCCCACGTAATAATAGCTGTTTAGGAGTACTTAGGGAGTAGAAGTCAGCTGCAGAGGTGGAAATACTTGGGTATGTGTGTGATTTTACTCTAGACGAAGTTAGGTACTTCGTCTAGAGTGAAATTTCAATTTCCAAGCTTTTTCAAACGGGTTGGCCCGCGTTAAATTGGAAGATTACCGTGGTAAAAAAATATTTATTTATTCTATGTTCTAAAACAGGCCACAGTGCTTCCAAATCCATCGGACCGTTGAGGCATGATAAATTAACAAACATAACTAAAGACAATAATTTTATATAACTAGTTGCCGCCCGCGGCTCCACCCGCGTGATTTTCGAAAATTATCCGAAGGGAATATATTCCCGGGATGCAGACTATAATCTACCACTGTGCCAAATTTCATCAAAATGCATTCAGTAGTTTTTATGTGAAAGAGTAACAAACATCCATCCATCCATCCATCCATCCTCACAAACTTTCGCATTTATAATATTAGTAGGATATAAAAAAGGAAGAAAGATAAATTCTAAACAGCACCAAACTAATTGAGTCTTCTAGTGTAATGATTTCATCTCAGTAGCTATGTTTGTCTATAATTTAAATCCAGTTTGTTACAACATACTATTGGAAATCTTCTTCAACAGTGATGATATTTTAAACAATGATGACAATGACAAATTGTGTACTCTAGTTGGATAATTAGCTAATGAGAAAAACACCATGTGACATAAGTGATGGATGAACAATGCAAACTTTTAATGAACCACATTGTCTTCTTTGAGTTTTCAGCAGTCACTAGAATATTAAGAACATTGTTTCAACCAAGCATCAATAGAACTCATTAAAAAAATACAGAACAAAATTTTCCAATCTACTCAACTAATAATAATAATATTTTGAAGAGAAGTACTGATGGATGCACAAAATGTGAAAATAATTTAATTGATGATTCAGAGCAAACAGAAAGTGAAATTAAAGGAAAGTTAATATCCATCATATACGAGCTGTTGCCAAGAATCATTTTTGAATTATTGCCATAACTGACGAAGAAACAAAAAATTACGCAACACTGAACAAACGAAAGTAGATTTGAAAAAACAAATAGACAAGACAGTGTCATAACAATAGAAGAAAAAGCGGATCGTCTATTAACATGGCTTTTACAGAAAGTACGTTTAATAATGACGCTATCACTCCAAGTCTAGACGCCATAAAAACTAATCAAGTCACAGACATTGAAATAATAAAGTTCCATTAAGCATCATTCCAAAAGAAAAACATTGTGTGCTTCATCAATCAGTCAAAAATGCGACAAGTAATTATCTCTGGTAAACCGAACAGTCGTTTTGAAAACACCAAATAACTCTTGGACAATCACATTATAAAAGTATTTTCACAACACGGACGAGAAGAGGAGGCGAGGCTAAAAATAACTAAATCACTTGTCGTCTGCAATTATTCTATTGGTTGCGCGGGCGCAATTGAGCGTGGTGGTTTTATATGCTGCTTAAACAGAATTTTTAGGTTGTTATTCGGTTCCATCAAGGGATTCGTCATTGTCAACTCCTTCTATTATCCGAAGATTTATATTGACGACGCAGTAGGTAAGTGATACGCACATATCTACTGCGTCGTTTTCTTGTATAGGTTCTTTTCTTTATGCTTTCATCTGTAAATCCTGTCTCCTCAATTCCGTCATCTATTCTGTCATCGAAATCACTATTAAAGTAATGACCTACATTGAGTTTTCCTATGCTCACACCATCTTATACTTCGTGATTCCGTTCACGTCATGAGAAAAATAAAAATATAGCAACGTCGTGATTTATGAAAATTATTCGGAAAATCGCTTCATTCCTGATAGGCTGACCTATATCAATTTAAATGAGTTCAAAATAAACACGAAAAGGTGTTCCTACATGTAATCCCACTTTAACATCATCTGCAGAACTGTGAACAGTTATTTTTAGTTTGAATACTCTGATATTTTCAATGTTTATTAGAGCGATATAAAAATACAAGTTTATTTTTGAAGCAGCCATGTGAATCTGGGATTAAGCCGTGAACATCAGCTGTGAGAATCGACAGTATATTGTAAAGCTAGGACTCACTAGTCCACCATGTTCGCACCCAATTGTACTTCAAGCATTGTTCTTGAACACACAGTGCACAAATATGTACATTTAAAAGTAAGAAGATACTACAGCCGGTTGATTCTGCAAACATGTGGAAGTAAAGGCTTGGGTGAAGTGATCACGAGGTGAGCGGTCATTCCATCTTTATTAAATGGATTGACAGCTCACCTCGTGATCACTTCTATTTGTCCACGTTAATACGTCTGAAGCATTTGACAAAGTGTCATTAAGTCATTATACAAAACTAACCAATATAATCAATATAACAATATAATATCATTGACATAAATAAATACACTGCCTAAACGACTCACGTCAATGAGATGGGTTTTCACTTCTCGACTATCGATATTGCTGATAGAATTTAACTCACTTCTTCCTTCTTTCTTTTTTCTTCTTAGAGCTTCAGGTGTAGGTAGGTATAGTACAACTTTTTTTAAGTATGGGAAATCATCAAATGACTTCTTCCGCTCTGGGAGGAGCGGACTCTTACTGACTAAAACCCATCCGTGCTCCTTCCAAAGCCTTTTGCGTTCCAGGGCCGCGGTGACTCTTTCGAACAAATTCCGCAACCCCGGCAGGCTCTGGCCCTAGCAGGCCCCGTCTTCTATGCTGACATCGAGGTATAGTACAACTAGTGTAGTTATTGTAAAAACAGCTTTACAGAATCATGATTTGCTAAACGCGCCGAAATTCAGGTAAGTGGGCGATTCAATTGCTTATTTTTGTAGCAGGAATTAAAGCATCAGACACTCTCATAGATGATTGAAGCCAATGCTGATCAGAGACTTAACGATGATTGATTGAGAGCCTACTCGTATTTACTTTGAACAAATTTATATCTGCTATGTCTGTCTATAGAATTTCTGCTGCAGCACCACCACACATGTATTTGGATCGAAAAGATACAAGGTAAAATGAACCTGCACGATTTAGTTTTCAGTTTACTTAAAAACTTTTTTATGATTTTAAAATAATATAAAAAAAACTTTGATTTAAATCGCGTACTATTCTACCTTTGTTTTTTTTTCCACCGACATAAAAAGGAGGTTCATGTATATTTATATTTCCGCGATGTTCTCAAAAACTACTGATCCGATTTGGATGAGGTTTTCGTTATCCCTCTTTTAAAATATTAAACTTAAGTAAGTTAAATTACATTGTAAGCATGAGTTAAAATAAAACTGTGTAGTATTTTTTTTATTTGGAAGTCGGCGGAATTTTTTGTAAAAAGTTAATTATTTCTCACTTTTTAGTGGTACCCCACACCTAACAACACCACTGGAAAGCCAAATATACCAACCTAATAATTATTGCTGTTAGTTACCGCACAAAATAAAAAAAAAGTATTAAAAAAAAAAGTTCAAAGAAAGTGCACACAAAATAGAAATAAATAGGACCCCATAAAATATTGGAAATTACTGCGATTTAGAACTAAGATTGTTTCAGTTATATTTATTGTGGCAACTCGAGTTATAAATGATAAATAATATTTATTTTGCAAGTAGGTTTAACATAACACTTTTACACGTCAATCTTTTTTGGTCATTTTAAGCTAGATGGGCCAGTGTTGCCTAGCTGACTACCCTGAGAAGAAACACCGAAACAAACTCAGAGGTCAAAGTCTCTTTTAAAGTCCATACAATCTGTACTAGTCAAATCATATGAGAACCATGTAGATTAATGTCTGTGGTGGCCTTTTGAGGAAAGTTCCACACAGATTTGAGTGGACCTGTCCAGACAGTGCAAGCATTTGTCAGTTATCGTGTAGCTCAAACTTAGAACTTTAAGGAGCTCAACGATTTGACGAACAATACCAAAGTAAGGACACTTGGGCAGGCCGCATATATATAACTCTAATGGTGTAAATCATGTCAAAGATTTTTCCCACACATTCTGCGCGAAAATGAGGAGCTCGTGGCTTAATAATACCAGCCGCACTGGTCGATCTTCAAGGTTAAGCAACGCTTGCCGAGGTTGGTCAGTGGATGGGTGATCATCTTAATATACCGAGACTCCACCGTGCCTCGGAAAGCACGTTAAGCCGTTGGTCCCGGCTGTTATTTGTAGATCTTTGGCAGTCGTTACGGATAGTCAAAAGCCAGAAAATCTGACGCCAGTCTTACCAAGGAGTACCGTGTTACCCAGTTAATTGGTTGTTGGCAGCCGCTCCACGTAAAATACTGGTATTCAGCTGAATCCGGTTTGACTGGAAGCTAACCCCAATATAATTGGGAAAAGGCTAGGCAGATGATTCTGCGCGGAAATCCAACGTGTCTATGACCACCGTAGTCCGTTACATCATATCAAAGACTTTATACCGCATGAATCGCTTCAATAAACCGAGCAGGTTCCGAAACTAGTTTGTGGTCAGCTCCAGGGCTCATAAATAGCGAATATAAACATTTTATACAACTGACACCTTTCGATTTATGAAAATACTCGCTTTTGCCTGAGGCTTCGTTCCCGTTTATACAGATTTTCGCCAGAAAAAAACCTCTCACCTGTCTTTTTACTATAATTCATCAAAATTGGTTGGTTGGTAAGATATTTAATATCTATTCTTACGGAGTTTGCCATTTTCCGGTGACATATTTAAGTTTAATCCAAATTAATTGTTGTAGAGGTGTAATTGATAAACAAACACACAAGCAAACATACTTTCACATATACACCTATAATATTAGAAGGATAAACATTTTACACATCGAACACTCGTAAAATGTTTACAGCGAAGATTTAGTGTAATTTTATACGAAATTAATTATAAAATAAAACAGCTGCGCAATTTTGTAGCCATTCTAACTCATGAAACTTTAGATTATGTCATTTGTGATGAGGAAAAATTATGGGCAGTAATTCTTTGAGGAAAATTACCTATGTGTGATTTCAGAGACTGGTATCTCTTCATTTCTGTATTAGATTTTTTTTTCTAATAGGGAATTGAGTCATCATCATCATATTTATCAGCCGTAAGATGTCCTCAGTTGCACATAGGCCTCCCTCAAATGGAAGGGGGGGTTTGCCATAATCGCCACGCTTGGCAGGCGGGTTGGCGATCGCAGTGTAGCTGTTGCAGTGCACAGAGAATGCTGCTGCCCATTTTCTGGTGAGTCCATTAGTCGCCTCTTACGACACCCACGGGAAGTGATGGGATAGTACTATTCTTTTACTTCCGACACCATACAGAAGGTTTAGTCTTAAACCATACGAAACCTGAAGTAATAATTGTTTTTTATGTTTGCAACAGCTGTGGTGCTATTGTGTAAGAATCTAACCTTGAAAAGTTAAGTGAAGTGAACTGTCAATGTAGCTCAATGACAGCGCACTTTAAGGTCACTTCACACACGATCGCACGGTGAGAGTATTACAGAATTGACCGGCTGAAGACACGGATATGTCACCGGAAAATGGCAAACGCCGTAAGATTGTAAAATATCGCGTGGAATTGTTAACTATTTTTTTCTTATAAGACACGGTTAAATTGGAAACTATTGAATTTGGATGGGGTTTTTGGTTTAAAAAACGATTTTTTCATAATAATCGAGAAGTTATAGTCTAATAAAGATTTATAGCAATCTTACGGACTCTGCAATTTTCCGGTGATAGATACACAGCTCACTTCACCTAAAATTTTACAGAGAGATGCGATGGCAATGCGAATTATTCTATAAACTTAACAATATTTCATTTATATTGCGTTATTTATGTTGTAGAGCGGCCGAAACTTTGAAGCCATTGCTCAACCCATTGTTCGGCAATAAAAATCCTTTGCAATTCTGATAGAAAACGTGTTTCATAACAGGGTGGCGTCTTTAATAGTTTTGCAGTAAAATCAAGAAAATCATAAGCAAAAGAAACATGTAAGATAAAACGTGCACTAAAACAAGAGTATCGTCCCTGAACCAGTAACGTGCGTACGCGCGTTATAAACAAACACTGTCACTTTGTTTGTTTTTACTACGAACGTATGTAACTCGCACTAAAAGATATTATATCAGAGCTCACTCAGGCGCTTTCTTCTCGTCAGTATTCTCTTGCTTTACTCAAATATCTGAAGTGAAAAAAGGAATATTTCCATGATGGGACAAGCTCTATGAATGCGTTTGCTTTCCAATCTTAACTTAAATCGATACGATTCGCAAATCTCATGTTTAGGTAAACATACGATTCGTGTATCGTCTCGATTTGCACATCGCGATCGTCTCATTTCCCCTACAGAAATCCTAAGGTATGCGCGTTTTCTGATAAAAGCATTGCAAAATATAAACATTTTCAAAAGACACGTTCACGTTTTATGTGACTTCCATCAAGGTAGTCATTTGAAAACGTGATTTTGATATTGCTAAATAGGGCTGATTGTAAAATTATAATTGGAATGCACTGTAGAATTCGACTTATGTACCTACGGCACCAATATCTAAATCAAATGTTAAAATGAGAAGCCATTTGTAGGTCATGCTGATACTAGGGAAGCAGAATAAAGCAAGTTCCATACCTTTTTTTTTTTTTTTCAAAGGATTGGAAGTCAGCAAATGACTTCTTCCGCTCTGGGTGGAGCGGAAGGGCGTGTCAGACTCTTACTGACTAAAACCCATCCGTGTTCCTTCTAAAGCGTGGCGTGACTCTTTCGAACAAATTCCGCAACACTGGCAGGCTCTGGCCCTTAGCGGGCCCCGTCTTCAATGCTGAAATCGCGTTGAGGCCCGCGGGAAACACAACGCACCATCGACCAAGTTCCATATCTTGCAAGAGGTTTAGAGGTCGTGAGGAGGATCGAGAGATAATGTCAGAAACTGATGATAAAGATATACATATTTATAGCATACCTGTGTCCATTAACTTCTTATTAGAAAATGATATATTGTTACTCCTAAGAAATTGGTGTCTTTTACTTCTTCAATCGCTGTATCAGACATAGTATGTACATTAAATTTTGTAGGTTTACTTTTATAATTTCTAAATTGAATCAATTTTGTTTTTGAGTCATTATTGAATTTTAAATTTTAGAATCAAGACCATGAGGAAGTGGTCAAAACTAAACTGGCGAGTTGCTAAGTGAAGGCAATATTTTTTTAGGGTACCCAAAGGGTAAAACGGGACCCTATTACTAAGACTCCGCTGTCGTCCGTTTGTATGCCTGTCTGTCCGTCTGTCACCAGGCTGTATCTCAAGAACCGTGATAGTTAGACCGCTGAAATTTTCATAGATTAAGTATATATTTTTGCTGCCGCTTAAACAACAAGTATTAAAAAACAGAATAAAATAAATATTTAAGGGGGCTCCCATCCAAAAAACGTGATTTTTATGCCGTTTTTAAAGATAATGGTGCGGAACCCTTCGTGAGCGATTCCGACTCGCACTTGGCCGGTTTTAAACAACGTTAGCATGTCAGTCGCCAACTGTTATTTTCTTTGTAAAGAATGACGTGAAATTAATTTCCACGCCGGAAATCTTTGAAGAGTACCTAGGTATGGCAGAGGTGTACGAGTACCTATTATACTCGACATTTCCTACATTAATTCTCGTTTTTATTGCAGACAAACATCGTGTTTGTTTTCATATTGTTCGTATGTAACGCTAATAAATACAGCAACATTTAATGCGTCTCAGCACGACAGCGACAATACAATAGTTTTGTTTATTTGTTTTGCCCGTAAACTCGGAATGCCAACTGTCGATTGGATTTAACATTTGTTTTATAACTCTCGTGTTAATGACATTGTTTGTTTTCTTATTTCTCACTTGAATTTTCAGAGCACACGTCTGACGCTCAGGGAAAAGCTTGTAAAAATAAACACAGGTACGTAAAAATCACTTCCCGTGGGTGTCGTAAGGGGCGACTAAGGGACTCACCAGAAAATGGGCAGCAGCATTCTCTGTGCATTGCAACAGCTACACTGCGATCGCAACCCGCCTGCCAAGCGTGGCGATTAAGGCAAACCACCTCCTCTAGAGGAGGCCTAAGTCCAGCAGTGGACGTCTTTCGGCTAATATGATGACGTAATAAATAACTTCTAACTGTAAATTCTTCGGTAATGCGTCTTATGAAGGCCACTATGGCTAGTCAACATAAACGACTACCTATCATAAGGGAACTATTTTTTTTAGCTGTTGCTTAAATATTCGAGATGTTTTTATGATCAGTTGGAAAACATATTGAGCAGTTATTTAATTTAATGGCGGTTGATTAAATTATTGCGAGAGTAAAACATGGACAGTAATAAGAAATCAATTAGTCGGTTATTTTATCATACAATGTCAATTCTAAAAATAATTGAGCAGTCCAATAACTGAATGAGCGGTAACAATGATTGCTTTTAAACATTGAATTTAAACAACAGCTCAAAAAATTAGTTCCCAAAAAATATTAAGGCAAAAATAAGATTTTTGGTTAGGTTAGGTTAGGTTAAAACTGTGAGCTCCTACGCACGAGCCGAGCGAGCGAAGCGAGCGGTGCCATGGCAGTAGCCGGTGAGTGCCAGACACGACTTGCATTAATAGAAAAAAAGATATTGTTTTTAGTAGGTTACTGCTTCGAATGAGATTTCTTACCGACAAATTCCGATATATTACTGCCCACACGCAACCGCTCGTTCAATATTTTTTACCGCCCGTTTGACTATTTTCCTGCTCAATTATATATTCACTGATCCATTTCATTATTTTTTATTACTCATTTGTGTTTACTTTACTGCTTAGTTTTAACTGCTGAACTAGTTATTAAACGTGCCATTTATAATTTTTACTTTCCAAAACTGCTATTTACAACTGCCTCTTTAAATCAGTGCCCTATCATAAGTCGACCTACCAGGGTTGCGGAATTTGTTCGAAAGAGTCACCGCGGCCCTGGAACGCAAAGGGCTTTGGAAGGAACTCGGATGGGTTTTAGTCAGTAAGAGTCTGACACGCCCTTCCGCTCCACCCAGAGCGGAAGAAGTCATTTGATGATTTCCCATCCTTAAAAAAAGATAATAAGATTGTCTTTATATTTTACCTCATATTCTACGACTTAAAAGTCTGTCTGAAATCCACGTAGAAGTTAAGTCAGCTTTGGTAGCCACAGCCGGGGATTGCGGAAGTCGCGTACGTTCCCGCGATCCCCGGCGTAGGTGGGAGATGGAACACCGGGGTGGTTTTAGTCAGTAAGAGTCTGACAGACCCCTCCACCCGCCCCAGGGTGGAGGATTTCCCCCCGACATAAAAAAAAAAAAGCTTAGGTAGCCAAACCAGTCTAAGGAAAATCTGCAAAGTGAAACTAAATAGGTGTCACAAAGATATTTCCGGAAACATTCTCAGTAGCTTTTAATGTTCGCAATAACAATACATTTCCGAAACATATGCGAACCAATGACCACCAGTAAAATAACATGTGTCAACACAGTTGTAAACAAAACGCTATTTTAGAGTCCACTTTAATACTGTGAAGACTAGTCATTAAACAATGCGTTGATCGCAATATGCTAAATAGGGCTGATCGTAAAATAGACTAAGAAAATGCACTGTACAATTCGATGTAAATGAGACACCGGCCAATACATTACATATGTATTTGTAGGTCAAGCTGATACGAAGGAGCGACGAACTGCAATAAACAGGCCAAGGGTACAATCAGACGCACTAACAAAGTCGGGCATTGCCAACCCTAGCAGGCACGTGATCTTGTCAACGTTACCCCTCGCTGCCAAACTATGCGACCGGACTAGCCTAGACATTGTTCACGCTAAGTGCGCTGCAGAAAACCTGGTCGGAACAACGCATGTAACATTTCTGAAGTCGGAATGATTCAGTTTGTTCCACAACTTCTGTTTTTTTTTTAAAACGTTGCTCCTTTTTAGGAATTTCTCTTGGGTACGTTTACAAACATACAAAGTCACATACACAAACAGCCAGACCCGGAACAAGTATCTGTAGGCCATACAAATAAATGTTCCGTGCGGGAATCGTACCCGCGACACGCAGCTAGACTACGAACGCTGATGAAATACTGAATCTCAATGTTCAGCTGTACAAAAGCATATTATTTAAGGGCGAATCTTCATAATCTTTACGCTATCATATTTATGATCTGCCGGATTCTGAGTTTCCTGATAGACAACCTGGTCAAGTAAGTCAAGAGTGAATAGGTTTCTTCTAGGCAAGCGTGACCCACGCTTGCCTAGAAGAAACCTAGCAAACTTATTCACTCGCTTTGCATCAGCTGAGATCATAAGAAAGAGCCTATCAATAATAAAAATAAATTGATAAAGCTCACATACCTAAGAAATATATCGTTTTTTTTTTTGTGGGTGGCATCTCGCAGTTCAGCCTATGAGGTTGTCGACTGCTTAACCGGGCTTGCCTGTGGTGGCCTTAATATAATGTTAAAGCCTCCAGCCAGGGTTTATAAAAAACTTACGAACTAAGCAACTACACGCTAAGGGCACCCTCTGTGGGGTACGGGCCTCGGCTTAGGGCGTCGCTGCGGGGAGGACAGCTAGGAACGGGCTGGATCGAACTAGAGAAATATATAGCAAGCACAAAAACGGCTTTGTACTTTTGTAAAATCACACTTTGGGCAGTGGGACATATTTCAGTAAATAAGAATCTTGAGAAGTAAAAGCATCGATGATCAAACATTCATCATTTGTGTCAAGGTGGTGACCAAGTGGCGTCCAAGAACTGGTAGAAGCAATGTTGGTCGTTCAGTAGCGAGATGGGCATATTGTTGCTTTCAAGGGTAGAACATTTCTGATGCTGGTACTGGAACGTGGGGTATAAGTACAGGAAAAGGGTGTGCTTTCACCAGAGCTGTGCGAGGATGCGTAGTGAGGGATGTGTTTGTGAGAACCAAAAGAATCGCTTCATTTATCTAGCCTTGCTACAGGCTAGGTAAATGCAGCGATTCTTTTGGTTCATCTTTGGTGGAAACGCACCCTAAGAGAGGCCTAAGCTCAGCTCAGTTGATGAAATCGGGTTGTGGATGATGATGATTTAGGTATCCAAAAATGTACTCAAATAAGCGCATCGCACATCAAGGTTAAAAGGACAGCCCTCAACAGTTTATCATTCCCGTTAGCGTTCAAGCTATGAAAACATGGGAACATAATAAATACTTAGAAAAGAGGAAAAATCGGACAGACCTTCTGGTTTTAGCCATTCTGTGTTCAGCCCAGTCTAGACAAAGACAATGATTTAGCTCTTATTTATATCCTCGTAAACGACAGACGGGCGTTTATCGTCTCCCTGAGTTATGGTTTCGATTGTTGCCTTCGAATTAGTGCGAAAGGGAAAATGCGAATCTATCTACATAACGTTTTCTAAAAATAAGAAAACTGGTTGAAATTTTTAACTTAAATTCAATTTTACAAGGTGGACCGACGAATTTGTGAGGTACGCGGAAGTCCTCTGGATTGAGAATGGAGAACGATGCGCAAGATTAGTCGATGTGGGAGGGAGCAGTGGAGATCTTTCGGCAAAAGTTATGACGATAATGATCAGAGATCGGAATAGGTAGACTATATTTATCTAAAGGAGCTCGTGGCTAAATAAAAACAGCCGCTCGGGTCGATCTTTAAGGTCTGTGGATGGGTGACCATCTTAACATACCGAGACTCCTCCGTGCCTCGGAAAGCACGTTAAGCCGTTGGTCCCGGCTGTCATTTGTAGATCTTTGGCAGTCGTTACGGATAGTCAGAAGCCAGATAATCTGACACCAGTCTTGCCAAGGAGTATCGTGTTACCCAATTAATGGGTTGTGGAGGTCTGGTAGGCAGCCGCTCCACGTAAAATACTGGTATTCAGCTGAATCCGATTCGACTAGAAGCCGACCCTAATATAATTCGGAAAAGGCTAGGCAGATGATGATTTATCTAATGTTCGTGGAAATAAGTAACATAGAGTTGATAATACCTCCTCTAAAATCCCGGAATCCGATCTTTGGATATAATACGAAAAATAGAAAATAATAGATTGTCCGTTCTTAACACAAAAATATTTACGACAAGGAAATAATTTCTCGCCAGCCAGCCGTAACAAACGCGTCCCGCCACGCTATACTTCGCACATCAAACAAAAATACAACACAATAATAAAATAATAAATGATTATTTTCAAGCATAATGCTACGGATGTGCGTACAGTGGAGCTTTCGCGTTTATGATCCACGACATAATCGCGACCTGGCAAGTGGCACGACACTATTTAACACTTTATTATACTGAAATTACTAAATACATTAGGTAAACACAACGTACCTACCTCATTATATCAAATGTTTGTGTACTGGAAAAATGTATCCAGTAGTATAATTTAATAATCCTACTAATTTTATAAACGCGAAAGTTTGTAAGTATGGATGGATGGATGGATGGATGTTTGTTACTCTTTCACGTCAGAACGGCTGAACGGATCTTGATGAAATTTGGCACAGATGTAGATTATAGTCTAGTCTAGAATAACACATAAGATAATTTACAACCCGGGAGTATGTTCCCTTGGGATAATTTTCGACATTATCGCAGGCAGAGCCGCGCGCGGTAGCTTGTTTATTAAAATAAAAACGTTTACAAAAGTGTACATTTAGCCAACAGTAATATTATCATACAAATATACATTTTCCATACAAATATATTGCCTAAAACTAAGATATTTTTATTAAAGGTGCAATTATTGGTGGTTGGAATTGCAATGTTAGATAGCGATCCGCCCGATCTAAGTTACTTTAAATTTGTTGGAGTATTTTTCCAAATAGGAATATTTTAGAAGATTTAAGAGTCACTATCTCAGAAAGCCACGGAAAAAATAACTGTTACCCGTCTGTGGTTATTGGGTTTTGTGGTACGCTAAAGAAGCACGGCATAACCCGGGGTAAAACCTAGAAGCACTTACACATTTTACCTTTCATAAAAGTCCAGACCAGTCCCAGAAAACAACAACCCAAAAGCTAAAATAATCAAAACTTGCCAGTCGGAAAAACAGTTCAGAGAGATTGTGATTTTTCACTTTCTATAAAATACCTTTTTTTCCCTCTGAACTCTTATTCGAACAGCCAATAAACTTATTTTTTAAATCTAGTTTTTTGCACCTACAAAGTTTAATTAAAATCGGTTCATTTATTTGAGGGATAAACGCTGAACATTTCGAAATATAAAAGCACAGTTTTAAAAGTTTTAAAAATGTGTTTAGCGTGTCACGTTTCTGGCGAAGAATAGAATAGGTAGGTACATAAACTGTCAATCGTCGCTTAGCTAATAGTATCCAATACATACCACTCACGTCTGCTGATCCCACACTGAACAGCTTGTCAAAACGATGGAGTGACAGACGGATTTTAAATGATTGTGTTTTGAAAAGTTTTCTAAACGTAGGGAGATTTTGTTTGTATGTTTTAACTTGTGGATTCATCAGCTAATCTTAGGATCAGGCGGCGTATCTATTTAAAAAGTTTAAACCGCAATCGTTCTGTTGTTTCTGCCTACCCATGCAGGATGCTAGGCGTGTTTGTAGAAATAATCTAGTAACTTGGTATATGTTCAAGAGTTTTTGAACTGTCGGTCGATTCTGTAAACATGTCGAAGTGAAGGCTAAGGTGAAGTGATAATGAGGTGAGCTGTCAATCCAAATCATCTGCAGCTGTCATCAAATCTGTGTGGCACTTTCCTCAAAAGGCCACCTCAGATGTTAACCTACATGGTTCTCATGATTTGACCAGTCCGGATTGTATGGACTTTAAAAGAAACTTTGTCCTTTGAGTTTGTTTCGGTGTTTCTTCTCAGGGTAGTAAGCTAGGAATCACCGGCCTCATCTAGCTTAACATGACCAAAAAAGATTGACGTGTAAAAGTGTTATGTTTAACCTACTTGCAAAATAAATATCATTTACGAATGACAGCCGAGACCAACAGCATTACGTGCTTTCCGAGGCATGAAGGAATCTCGGTATGTTAAGATGGTTACCCATCCACGGAGCGAACATCGGCTAGTGTTGTGGTCCGTGCAGCTGTTATTATTATTACCCACGAGGTGTTGCTAATTAAGCAATCAATGTTATTAGGTGCCTATCCGCGAACGTAGGCTGTACGGTCGGAGCCCTTACACGTTCAAGTGATTTGATCAAACAGGCTGGTTCAAACCGTTTTCTCAAATTGACGTGATGGTCTGTGAGAAAATTATATTACTATATATCTTTATTCAAAGTATATAACTTAATTTCGGAAGTCGGTGTTAAAATACGAAGAAACAACCATAAACACCGACTTTGTAGTGCATTTTTTTATTTGAAAGTTACTTGTATTTATTGTAAAAAAGTTTTATATTTTACACTATTTAGTAGTACACACCCACACCTCACACCTAACAACACCACTGGAAAATCACTGGAAAGCAAAACACGCAATTTCGTTAACTTGGATGATATATTTTATATTTCCAATTTTATTTAAAATTTCTATTAAACCAATCGGAACATTTATCCTTTCACATGAAAAAAAGAATTTTTCAAATCGTTTCATAAATGACGGAGCTATGACGTAACAAACATAAAAAATACATCCGAATTGAGAACCTCCTCCTTTTTTTGAAGTCGTTAAAAATGAGTTGTCAAATAGCCTGAAGTAATATGACATTTCGTATTTCTATTTGATTAGACAGTCTGAATGGCCCGCATTAGACAATAACAACAATAATTTCAACTTTATAATTTCTGTTTGTCACCAGAAGAAAATTAACCACCAAACTCCTACATTTTGTCTATTTAATTTGTTATTCAATTTTACGTTTCCTAAACATAGCAACAGCGATTGATGACCCAATGTGAAACGTCTGAAGACATCAATAAAAAGTAAATTAAAAACGGCGATAATTTATGAACAGCTGGTTGATCGCTGGATGTTTCAGAATTCAAGAACGGTACTTCCTTTACGTCAGGGCAAGTTGTAACAATTTTTCTGTGTTTTTTGGATTTTTAAGATTATTGTAGGCGAAAGTGCTTGTTTAGAAAAACATCCCAAATCTTCTGGAAAGGAGGAAAACTATTCGTTTTTCACTTTCGTAGTGGTACACTTTCGAGGGTGTAGTAGAAAAAGTCAAACTTGTTTTATTTACTGGTGTACTTTCAGGTTTTTAATATGTAATTTAACTCACACACTGATCCATTGTTTTTAATTATATTGTAAATATGTGAGTACCATGTCCCTTACTAGCAAACTTAATTTTATCTCTGCTGGTATTGCTTTGTTGTACCTATTAGTATATATAAGTGTGTGCTGTATATTAGTGTAATGTTGTATGCATTGTGCTCACATAATATTATCAATTGATCAATGTACCTATGTATACAAAAAATTGTAAAACTTATGTTTGAAAAGAGTAACTATGGAGTTTCTTGTCCGTTCTTCTCCATAAGAATCTACTTTTTGCGAATGGACAACTAGAGTCACTTATATTTTAATTTTAAACTGTAAATTTGACGTTCAAAGTTGAAATAAATGAATTGACTTTGACTTTGACTTTCAGAGGATTGTAATTGGAAATAATATATGTCATCATCATATCAGCCGAAAGACGTCTACTGCTGGACATAGGCCTCCCCCAAGAGGGGAGTGTTGCCATAATCGCCACGCTTGGCAGGCGGGTTGGCGATCGCAGTGTAGCTGTTACAATGTACAAAGAATGCTGCTGCCCATTCTCTGGTGAGTCCCTTAGTCGTCTCTTACGACACCCACGGGAAGTGATGAGATGGTGCAATTCTTTTACGTCTGACACCATACAGAACAATAAAATAACACATGATAATACAGATGCTAATTATTTTTCTAGAGCTAAAGAAACCCTGGATCAATGGGCCAGGATCGTCACACTTTGGATGCCTGAGGATGGGCATCATAACGGAAGAAACCAGGGACCATATTGATATTTTACTTTGTTGTACCATCTACATATTATGGAATGCAATAAAAAATTGAGTATTGAGTAACACTGGCGTAACGCTAAGGAGTCGTTCCAGACTGACTGATAACCGGAGAAGTCAAAATACAAAGAAAGTTGAAAACTATGATAAGACCATTGCCTAGCATTGAGACAATACGCATTAAACAAAAAAACGTAAATAATTATTACGTGGAAAGTTTAACTGGTCTTCTTTGAACAGAAATTAACGTTTTACTTTTGAAGATAATCTTTTCATTCTTTCAAAACCTATTGTTTACATCCGAACTATAAATCGTTTATCTTTCGGACAGAACTTCCCGTTTCAATTTAAAACAATTTTTCTTTGTTGTTCTCTTTTTTCTTATATTTCAAAGTTGATTAAAAGCAGCGCTATTTAGATACGTCATGCAAAATGATATTGAAATCTGGTTTTCATGATTTTTTTCATAAAAGTAAACAAAGGCGGTTACGAGTACATGGAGTACGCGAAAAAATATGTAAAAGAACCTTAACAGTGGTGATTATTGGATAGAAAAATATATAACGACTTTCGTTTATGTAGGTACGAAGAAGAAAATTATTTATTGATCAAGCACAGCTCACCAACATTTTTACAATGATATAAAAATCAAACAATCACATTTAGAATGAGAGAGCGCCTTGACTTCTATAATCAAGTCAAGGTCAAGTCAAGTTGGACGTCAAGGTTCACGTACGTTATTTTAATGTGCAATAACTTTTTATTTAATTTTTTATTTCCTAAATTATGTGTGAATATAAATACAAAAAATAAATTATACAATACAACATTATGCTCTACACAACATTAAACACATGATATTATACACAACGTTCTTAATGAAAGATTAACAATAAATTAATTTATACAAATTAAATATGGAGAAAGACTATAGTAGGCGCCAGATAATCGTGGAATAACGGTCATTGACCCACCTACAATTATTGACATTTTTAATTTGAAAAACGGAATTAATGACACAAAGCTGTCCCGAATCATCATCTCTCGTGATCCTTAACATTGTCTAATAATGAAAAACGATTCATATTTAATTGTTCAGGTACCTATGAACAGTTATTAGGGAAAGGTCAATGTACTTTATTCCACATTTATCTGGCGCCTACTATAGTAGTCTTCCTCCTTCATATTTTATTTGTATAAGGTTTTAATAAAATAAAAATAGTAATTTGGTACTGTTTCTATTCGTGTAACCCTGCAGCCCTAGTATGACGTGCTAATGCCGTCCAATTCCGATGATGTAAACGGGATAGTGCTATTTGCTGTGTATAGCTCCGTCTCCTCTTAGAGCGGAATCATGATCGTTTTAAGACTTCATAGTGTGACCTGAGTTTCGCCCGGAGGACATGGTGGAGCATACGGTGGAAGTTTGCCCTGCTTGGGCTGAGCAACGCCGTGTCCACGTCGAGGCGATCGGCGGCGGCGACCTCTCGCGTCCGGCCCTGGTTAAATACATGGTTCGGAGCGAGGAGGCTTGGGGAGCGGTCACCTCCTGCTGCGAAGCAGTAATGCTAGCGAAGGAGAAGACGCCCCGGGCGTCGGGAGTCGTAGGGCGATCCCCGGCCACCGTAGGCTCGGGCCTGCGGATTTCGAGCGTTGGGTGGCTCGCTGTCCGATCACCACCAGGCCCGGGTCGATGGCGTGTTGTATTTCACGCGCGCCTTAAAGAGATGTCAGCATAGAAGACGGGGCCCGCTAGGGCCAGAGCCTGCCAGGGTTGCGGAATTCGTTCGTAAGAGTCACCGCGGCCCTGGAACGCAAAGGGCTTTAGAAGGAACACGGATGGGTTTTAGTCAGTAAGAGTCTGACACGCCCTTCCGCTCCACCCAGAGCGGAAGAAGTCATTTGATGATTTCCCATCCTTAAAAAAAAAGGTCTCTGAGTTGTTCGATAGTCAATTTTACAAAGTTGACATAGGCCTAGGGCCTAGCATGAATGTTTTTGACGTATAATAATAGTACCGTAACGTAAAATTTACTATAAACATAACACTCGTTTCGCACATAATATTTATTTGAATTGGATCCTATGTTTATATTTGTGTATACAAATTGTGTATGTCGCATAAAATTGAACCAAAATACTACGGGGTTGTAGTTTTTTATATTAAAAATCTATCTTATCGATACTGCAACGTTCATCATCAGCCGAAAGTTCACTGCTGGACATAGGCCTCCCCCAAGTGTGGCCACAACAACTGGTCCTGTGTGTCTCGCATCCATCGGCTACCCGCGACCCTCACCAGGTCCTCGGTCCACCTACGTCTTCCGGAACGCGGTGAAAACATTTGGGCTCTCAGTACGAACAAATCCCACAGTCCGGACCTGTCTTACGACCTGTGGGAAATTGGTAGCGGCATTAATGAAAACAACTAAGAAGCGAAATTTGTACGTCAACAAAAAGAACCGCAACGTCGGTGGCAGGAGAGATGGCTTTCCTGTCAGCGACGAACTACAAACGAAGTCCTGCATTGCGCAAGCAAAGTTTTCCATGCGATTTGAACATATTCAACAGTCTGAATATCAACTATCGGGCAGTTGCCCACCAGACACAACAACCGTCTGGTCGGAGGATCCTCACATTTCAGTGGAGATGTGCGGGACTTTACTCTCTGTTCCACATACCTCTATAAATTTAAGGAAATTCCTACCAAAGACGAGCTATAACATACGACACGATCATCAGAATACACACTACTTCTACCTTTCACAAATAGAACGTTTAAAAAAAATAGATACCCAAGCCTAAATTAAATAAATAAAAAGCCTAGCTAATTTTTTTCTACACATTAATTTCATACTATAGGTAGGTACTATATAAAATCGTAATGTATGTGTCACTTTCACGTATTTACGTCAAAAATATACTGGATACTTATTTTCGTTTAGAAACTATAAGTCATAATTTAAAGTGCGTGTGCGTCACGTCCAAATTGATGACGTTGTCCATCACAGTCTATCATAATTATTGTCAAATTAATAACAATAGTCATATCCTATTGTCATCAATTTATAGCTCAATGTGGGTTTCTGCCAAATAGTCAAAAACATTGTTGGTGGTCGATCACATTACAGACAAATCTCATCTGTTCCATTTTCTCCATACATTCTCAGCATAACTCTTCCTGGCGACAAAGCATTACACTACACAGCCCGCAACTATTCATTAATATGTATCTTTGTTATACTTAAACGCAATTTCAGATGCTACAAGTCGAAATGGTATTTTGTTTTCTATCAGTGGCAACATTGACAGGCCCTATCAGAATACCAGCGCTGCGTTATTTATTTTTTAGATATCGCAGCATAAGCTGAGATAGGGACCATTTTGGCCTCGCACAGATAATTATTTTATTACATAATTATCCATGTTTATTACATTATATTACTGTTTAGTTATTAATTTTATTTTACTGTTTTGTTTGTCTTGTGCGAGTTCAAATAAACATTTTTCTTTCTTTCTTTCTTTATCTTAGTAGATCGTTACGAAAGACTACAACTAATGAAGTAATGAAAGCCACACACGATACTAGTTGCGTGACAAAAGTATACTTTTTTGCGCAAGTTTTATTAAACTAGCTTTTGCCCGCGACTTCGTACGCACATATCCCGTTTTTTCCGTGCCCGTAGGAATTTCGAATTTTCACTCACTCAGACAGTCAGTACAGCCGTTCCCTTGTAGCCTATAGCCTTCCTCATGAATGTGGCTTAGCCTATATATAGCCTTTCTCACGAATGTGGATATTTAAACAAAAATAATTTTCCAAATCCGACTGCTAGTTCCAGAGATTAACGCGTTTAAACATACAAACAAACTCTTCAGCTTTATTATTTGTATTGATTTGTCTGAAAAATTTGTTACTTTAAACAAGTTACAAGTTATTAGGCGAATTTACTTGTAAGCCCAACCGTTAATGAAAGTATTCATCGGTAGATGGAATAGCCTTAAAATAATACGAAAAGAGTTTAGTGTTCTTTCAGTGAAAACCTCTTCGCTTACGTACCTTTACAAATAAACTTGCATAAGTTATTTTTTTAGTTGATAAAACCGCAGGTAGTAGTGGTTTAGAAGCAACACGGATGGGTTTTAGTCAGTAAAAGTCTGACACGCCCTTCCGCTCCACCCAGAGCGGAAGAAGTCATTTGATGATTTCCCATCCTTAAAAAAAAGTGTTAGGTTAGTAGTCGGTAGCCATAGCATGAAGTAGCATAGTTGGACCAAGAATAGAAAATAATATATAGTCAGTATTAATATTTGGATTACGGACGGCACTCTAATAAAATCTCATAAATATTGGATCTCCATTTAAAACGAAAACAAAAGAACATAATCAAACAATAATGTTTACAAGAAAGGTCGTGACGTCCACACAGACCCTGGAGTTGCCAGCAATCTAAATCTGCCGCGACAATGAGAATATTGTTCTACAAAATATTTATTTGAACTTTTAGTGCTCCGGCTAGGGTTGTCAGACGGCCGGACAAAGATATTTAGGATGTTTAAGAACTACATATGTCACCGGAAAAGCATAAACAAAACAAAATTAAAACTTTAGAACTTTCCCTCCGTCTTACGAATTTTCGATCAGGTCACGTGTCGTGAGTTTAACATTGTTTACCCATCCCAAAAAGTATACAACGCCGCTAAAGAAGTTTTCACTTAAAAAAAAACTGCACGTAAATGCAGTCATCTTGATCCTATACAAAATCGTCTCAGCTTATAATGAAACAACTGAATTATTTGACTGTTAAAACAAAGTGACTGGGAAAATGTAATAAAACCGAACAAGAGTGGGAAAGGCGGGGCATACCCATTTTGAAATATTTTCAATTCGGATAAAACTTGGAATTCGAAATTGGATTGGATGTGTCAACGGAAAATTGCAGACTCTGCAAGATTGTAATAAATCGTTATTAGATTTTATTTTCTTGATAATTATGAAAAAAAAAATGTCAGAGTCAAAACGTTTATTTCAATTAGGCCATTAAACGGCACTTTTGAAGGTCATCATTTACAATTCAGTAAAATAATAATATTACATTAATAAAGTGACTCTACTGTCCATTCGGAAAGGTAGATTCTTATGGAGAAGAACGGACAAGAAACTCCACGGACACTAACCTAGCAAGCTTTGTTGTTGTTTTAGACACTTGATAAAAATGAATGAACAAAATAATTATGTCCAAGCGATTTTCATAAATTAGTATCTTAAAACTAAAAATGGCTGCTCAAAGTAACTATTCCACGCGGACAAAGCTGCGGGCAAGAGCTGGTGTTTAATAAAGTACCTGGATGACCGAGCTTTGCTCTCTTTTTTGATAAACGTTTTCTAAAAATGAAACCTAGCTAGATCGATTTATCGCTCCCGAAACCCTCTGCATACTAAATTTCATGAAAATCGTTGGAGCCGTTTCCAAGATTCAGATTTTATACATACATATGACTGGCCTGTTGGTCGAGTGGTTAGTGACCCTGACTGCCGCCGGAGGTCGTGGGTTCGATTCCCACCCAGGACAAATCTTTGTGTGATGAGCATGATCATTTGTTCTGTGTCTGGGTGTAATTTGTCTATAATATGTATTGTATTTAGAAATATATAAGTATGTTTATCAGTTATCTGGTATGACCGTGTGTGAGTTGTCCCAAGATATATTATATATATACAAGAATTGCTCGTTTAAAGGTATTAGATAGATAAGAAAAAAGAATACCTAAAATTCTGGCAACCCTAAGCTCTGGCAATGGGTGCGCGTTAAAAATAATAGCTAACTATTATTAGGTCGTTATGTAGAAGCTATTGGTTTCAACTAAGAGGCGTACCTACTGTGTCACTTGGCAGGAGATGTGTTTATTGACAGACAGGTTACGCGGTGTTACTTTGAAGAATGATTGAAGATTTCATGGTTGTGCTGTAAGGTCTCGGTCAAGTTTATGTGGTACAATCACATTTCCGCGTTGAATGATGTGGCAGTTTCAGATGTGAATTGATTGGAATTTGGATTATTTTAAAGCAGTAGTCGCAGCTTATAAGTAGAGATCGGAATAGGTAGACTATATTAACTTAATGTTCGTGGAAGTAAGTAACATAGATTTGATAATACCTCCTGTAAAATCTGCTAGCACATAGACACAAGCCGCCTTGAAACTGAAAATTCACGCCTAAAAACAAATGTCATAAGAAAAAGTTTTGGGGAAAACAAACGATATATAATCACTATAAAAGTAGTTTTTAGAGTTCCGTACCCGGAGGGTAACCAACGGAACCCTATTACTAAGCCTCCGCTGTCCATCCGTCTGTCAACGGGCTGTATCTCAAGAACCGTTATAGGTGGACAGTTGAAATTTTCACAGAGTGTGTATTTCTATTGCCGCTATAACAACAATTGAACTAGATTCAAAATTAAAGGGCTCCCATACAAGAAACATGTTTTTTTTTTGTTTTTTGGTACGGAACCCTTCGTGTGAGAGTTGGACTCGCACTGGTCCGGTTTTTATATCTACTTGGATCCCCCATCATGCCACTTTGATTAACCACCTCATAAAGTTGCAATATAAATGCTTCATCGATAGCAGGTGCACTGCCCAATATAGGTAAGTATAAGAATCGTAAACTGTTTAGTCTGCCCGATATTTGGGTTAAACACCGTTGTAATCGGCACGTCACATATCGATCATTCCTTCGTTAATGCTGTTATTTTGAGTAACAAGCGATACCTAATTGACGTTCGATTAGTCTTTTGTATTTGTATTTGGGTTATGTCTGCGATTCTCGTCTATGAATTCATTTGGTTTAATGTTAAAGTACTAAATAATTTAATTTATAGCCGATAACTCATCAATCACTGATCAAGTCTTATCTATTTAAATCTATGTCTAAAGTTTGGAATGTTTATAATCAAATTTACATAGATATTTACACCTGTTTTTATTAATACTTAACTAACTATTTTTACACTAGAAATAAAAATAAAAACTCCTAACTAAATTAACCCTAAAATATGGCGACAAAAATTCATCCGCATCGCTGTCGACTGGAAGTGTACCCATAAGACTGGCGGCATTGCCACGTTGTATGGCAAATAAAAATAATAATCAAATTAAAAACACTTTTAAAGAGTCAGGGGCCCTACTATGAAGTCTTAAACGAGCATGATTCCGCTCTAAGAGAGAGACGGAGCTATACATAGCGGAGAGTCCTGTCCCTTTTACATCATCGGAATTGGGTGGCTTAGCACGTCATAGTAGGGCACCAGTTCCCTTGAACGTATCTTAACTACAATTTCTAAAATGCGAATCTTGGTCAGCATTTGGGAACTTAAGCGGAACCAGATATTTCAGAGACCATTTAAAAATAAGGAATCAAGTAAGGGTCTTAATTTAATTAATTGTGCTAATTCAGGATAATGCTCCTAGGAACTGTGGGGTTTTAGTCCGTAAAGAGTCCGACATAACTCTCCGTTCGCCCCAGACGGATGGAACCCAAGATTTCCCCAAAAAAAAAAAAAAAGGGATCATGGTCCTGATCAGTTGTGGGTCACATAATATACTTAGAAACGCTAATGACGCTTGTCCATCGAAAAATAACAACAAATGCTTCGGTTTGTTAAGAGAAAGTAAAACAGAGAGTTCTGTTATAGGTAACACAGAAAGATTAGATACATTTAATGAGCGACCTACCACTACACCGTCGCAGAACCTGAAAACGGTGCATATGTCACCGGAAAATAGCAAACTCCGTAGGATTATAAAATAACTTGAGAAACTGTAAACTCTCGATAAATTGTCAACTGAAAATTTGCAATACCTTTTTACGCAACAAAATTTGATAGTCTATAATCTCTCGAAGTCATTCCGAGAAATTGTGGACTGACATAAACTGGCGACCAATCAGCTGTCTGGTCTACAATTTGTCTGTTTTGGTGTGATAGTTAAACTGGAAACTTGGCCCCTCATTGGTCTTTGTTTTCTCTGAAAATACCAATGAGAGCTTTGTTTCTAGGTTTACTATCACAAGAAAACAGATAATTGTAGACTTGTGCTCTGATTGGTCGCCATTTTATTATAATCCACAATTTCCCGGAATGACTTCGCGAGACTATAGACTATTAAATTTTGATGCATAAAATAGTACCTATTCCAAATGTTCAGTTGACAATTTATGGACACTTTACAATCTTTCAAGTTATTTTATAATCTTACGGAGTTTGCTATTTTCCGGTGACACATACATATATTTGAAAATAGTCAACACTCAACAGGCTCTAGACAAAATCCCATTCTATCAATACAATTGTCGAAATTCCAAAGTACAAAGGATTGTGTCACGTGACAACTTGACAGCGTTCGTCAGTCCCATACATTTTTGACGCGCTACCGTTGACAGAATATCCCTTGTCTAGAACCCAACAAAACCCACATAGAAAGCGACACTCACTTAGCCACAATACACACAATAAGGTTTCTAAACTATACCTGATTACAGTCTTTTCTCGGGCAGGGTACCATATGGTAAATGTGGCTCACCGGAGTCAGTGGGGAGGGGATGCTCGCCGAGCGGAGCATGCTCAGCTTCCGCCTCTGCTCGGCCGATAAGGATGCTCGCCGGCTCCTGGCAACCGCATAGCCCGACACGTCAGCTGAGTCCACACTCACGCCACGCAAGAGTGACGGACGAAACATTTTGTGATTGGTTATTAGACAAGTTTAGAAGAAGGTTATTGGTGATCTGTGTAAATCAAGTAGTTTTGTGTGTGTTGTACTGAATAGTGAAGTTAAAACGTTGGAAGCCTGATATCAGAAGTAACGAAGTTATTAAAAAGTTGTTAGCGTGATACAAAAATCGTTCAGTTATTGAAAAGTTGGTAGCCTGATATCGGCAGTCATACATTTATTGAAGTTAGGAAGCCAGACATCATAAGTCGGGAAGTTATTAAAACGTTGGAAGTCTGATATCAGAAGTCGTTAAGAATCAGCACTTATAGTAAAAAAAATGGAAGCCTAAAAACAGAAGTTAATAGGTACGATCGGTCAAATATTGACATTTATATCTATTACTAGCTGGCCCACGCAACTTCGTCTGCGTCACATTTTTCATGAATGCTCGGCTCTTATTGGTCGTAGCGTGATGTTATATAGCCTATAGCTTTCCTCAATAAATAGACTTCCTAGGATTAGCGCGTTCTACCAAACAAATAGTCAAGAATAACTAACTGATCGAGTGGTAAATGATCAATTATCGGCCGCCGAGAGTAGAAAATATATATACTTAGCCCTAATATCACCATTAAAAATAGGGGTTGGTGAGAAGGGTCAAAATTTAGGGTTGTACTTATGTATTTTTAATGCCACATTATAAAAAATAAAATTTTGTCCAAAAAATAAAAACAAAATATTAGGGGTGGACAACCCTTATCACTTAGGGGTATGAAAAATAGATAGTAGCTGATTCTCAGACCTACTGAATATGCATATAAAATTTCATAAAAATCGGTCAAGCAGTTTCGGAGGAGTATGGTAACTAACATTGTGACACAAGTATTTTATACATATATAAGATTTTCGCATCCTCAGATTGGTCGGTGCTCAGCTGATAAGGCTTCTCGCCGGCTCCAGCCCGACACGTCAGCTGAGTCTACACTCACGTCACACACAAACAGTTTTTCATATTTTTGTGAAAATTATGTGTGTATTGAAGTGAATTTATTAAAACGTCGGAAGCCTGATAGTATCGGATATCTGCGGGTCGAAAGGGTTCCGAACGGAATCTTATTTTGTTAACATGTTATTCCAAAACCTTTTTTTTAATTTATAAGCAAAGAACTGAACAGTACTTTTAAAAAAAATTAGGCTACGTTTTTTCATTCGGACGTACGTAACTCTAAAAACCCTACCTATCCATGCCTACACGTTGGCTCAAGACTCCAAAGTGTCCAAACAGTTCAGAGGGCCAGTTTTGTAATTTTAAAGCAGAATTCGCATCCGCATCTCAATGTGTCAAGTAACACCAAACACGTCTTATTTCCCTACATTTTGACAGATTGCATTAATTTTGCCATCAGCTATAATTATGATTTCTTCTTAATATTAAGGCCAATGATGTTAATTTTAAAGCAAGGTCCACATTCGCATCACAGTATGCGAATGCGATATTTTAAAGAGCATCATAATATAGCTGATTGCAAAATTAATTGCCTGAATATTATTGAGTTTATTATCAGACCGCATATTAACCTTTAGTGAGTAACAAAGAGAGGGCTCCGTGGCCATTGTTGCGTAGCAAAAATAAACAACAGGTACCTAATCAACTGCAATCTCAATAAATGTTTTGTTTTGAGTTGTATATTAATAATTTGCCAACTACCTGACATATTTAACTAATGTTGAATTTCCTGACACAACATACCTATTGTAAATTTCTAATTGAAATCAATTATAATTTTTATGAAATTTACCTAATTAAATTTTTGTTTTGTTCTGAAAATTAAAACTTTGTAGTGAGGTTACAATATTTAATGTTTTATATATGTGAATGTGCGCGGGCAAAAGATATTTCAAACTTAAAACAATAGCAATCGGACATTCATATTATTGATACCAGAAGTATCAATTGACGTAAGTACCCAAAATACCAAAATGTCCTTGACGTTAATTGATATTTCTGGTATCGTAATGATAATATGCATAACAAAATAATTAGTAGGCATTTCATTTAGCGGATTTCTTGGCTCCAAAGACCAACTCCGATATTAAGCAAATGCCTTACTTTGGATCTGATTAATAACATTGTAGTTGTATAAACTACAAAAGTGACCTCTTCTAGAAAACAATGGCTTCACCTACTTTAAATTGACGTGTAAAAGTGTTGCTCCTAACAAATTAACAAAAAAAAAATACCATTTAAAACATAGCATAGATGTAACCAAAGTTATTAACAGGTGCGAATGATACGCAATGATTTTAACTTGACAAACCCATTGCTGAACTTTTTGCGGAAGTATTGAACTGTATGTCATTCAGAACTTACGATGCAAGCAAGCAAGTTTGACAGTTGACCTTGTGGTCAACTGTCAAAAGTGACATTTCATAGATTTAAATTAATAGAGCAGGAGTATGAACGGTAAAATAAAATAAACAAATGGAAACGTTTCAATGTCAGAAAAATAGTAAAACTATACAAAACTAAAGCATACGAAAGATTTTCATACTTAACATAAGTAACAGAATTTGTATTTATTTTTTAAACAACGCATCGTACCAAAGCTTTTTGTATTAAAAATACTGTTTTGACTCAAAATAATCAAATCAAGGCCAGAGGTGTAACATTAAAGTGGTGATAAATACGATTAGAGTGCTTTACGAGAATTCTGTTCGAGTTTCAATGAGGTTATGTGGAAATATTATGTATTAAGATATTAATGCTTTATGTATAATGTCTTGTTAATAATAAATGGGCTCACGTTGACATGTAGGTGGACAGAAATGGCATTTCTGTCAATTCCGATGCGCAAATGATGTACTTATTAGTCATATAATTATTTATTGATTTATCACATGTAGTAGGTATGCTTTGGCTAAGTGTATCATAATTAATTGATAATTGAGTTTGATGTTTGTTTACGAAAATTTTACTTTTGCATGTAGCTAATGGATAATGGGTCTATGTTTATTAATTACTTTATAGTCGAGTGTAATCAATGTTTGTGTAATTAATTTCATTAGTTAACCTAAACATGTTTTGGGCACAAAATAACAAAAAAAAAACTTAGTTAAATAATAATAACAGCCAATTATCAACGATCATTAAGACCGTATCCACAAACAAATCACCTTTTCCTTTCCATTCTTTCGCTTTTTTCCATTATGTACAAAAAAAACAAAGTCTCCAATCACTTCTTAAACACCTATAGGAACATTGTCACTACACTGGTTTATTTCGGGATGAAAAAGGGTAGTCCCGTTTTTATAAAAAAATATGTGTGTCGGCGTTTAAGACGCACGTTTGTGCGGTTTTCCCGCGCGGCAACCGCTCGCCGGGGCTGGGGAGATGGACTGAACCGAAGTGTTTCGGCGCGAGACAGAACTGCGGGTTGATCGGTCGCCAAAACGTTGCACAATTATCTATCTGACATTTAAAATTGGATCAGACGGTGCGTAGACTGGAGCGGGAGACGGGATGGCGGCGGCTCCTGATTATTATATTTTTGGCGGAAATATGTAGTTACATTTCCCGTTCCCGAATAGCCTTCATCACGATTGTGGCTATCAAATCCAAAAAACATTTTCCAAATCCGACTGGTAGTTCCAGAGATTAGCGTGTTCAAAGAAATAAACCAACTCTTCAGCTTTATTATGTTAGTACTAGTTGCCGCCCGCGGCTCCGCCCGCGTGATTGTCGAAAACTATCCTAAGGGAACATATTCCCGGGATAAAAAGTATCCTATGTGTTATTCCAGACTATAATCTACCTCTGTGCCAAATTTCATCAAAATCCATTCAGTAGTTTTTACGTGAAAGAGTAACAAACATCCATACATACATCCATACTTACAAACTTTCGCCTTTATAATAGTAGTAGGATAGATTTGCGCAGGACTGAAAATTAAAAACCTGTGTCATATTGAGAACCTTCTCGTTTTTTAAAATTGGTTGAAAAGCTTAACGACTGAACTGAAAAATTTACTCAGTCAAATTAAAATATTAATGTTGGTACAAATGCTCAATGGCAAACAATGTATATTTAAATTACACCATTAAAAGCCACTAGACTTTATGAACGTCAACATTTACAATTTAAAAAATAGAAAAATAATGAGACTTTTAGTTGTCCTTTTCAAAGGAGGATTCGTATGGAGCAGAACGGACAAGAAACTATATACCTACTTAGTCAGTATTTTTTAAATAAGTTTCTCAAAATATTAGAGAAACATTGTCTCTACAATACCCAGTAAAAAAATCTGTCAGATCCTGACCAGAAAAAAAATGAATTAAGAGTTTTTTTCTTAATATCCTGTAGTAATAAGTACTTACTCATAATATTCATAATGTCATTCGTTATATTTGGCGCCAATAAACACTTTATACAAGCTTTTATTTAGTTTCACCTGTCCCGATGTTTGTCTGTCATCAAATCTTGCAAGTTAAATTTTATTTCTTTCTTCTTTATCCAACACTAGTTGCCGCCCGCGGCTCCGCCCGCGTGATTGTCGAAAACTATCCCAAGGGAACATATTCCCGGGATAAAAAGTATCCTATGTGTTATTCTAGACTATAATCTACCACTGTGCCAAATTTCATCAAAATCCATTCAGTAGTTTTTGCGTTAAAGAGTAACAAACATCCATCCATCCATCCTCACAAACTTTCGCATTTATAAAATTAGTAGGACTTTGCGAGGTACGGTATTTTAAAATGACATATAATTATCCTCTTTATGCTTCAAATACACATTCCTTTTTCTATGTTGCAAGTCTATAAACAAATAGTTTATTCCTTCATACAAAGTACCCATGGTCTAGAGTTTATCTTTAGCGCATCTACCATTTAATTGAGGCTATTACGAGCTATTACGGCTTAATAGCCCGAACGTGATAACAGACATACTAAGTGCTTCTCACTACTGCATAAGCTTTACAGATTTTAGCACTGACAAAACGTATAGCTTGGCTTTGTACTGATGCAATGCAGGCCCTACTATGAAGTCTTAAAACGATCATGATTCCGCTCTAAGAGAGAGACGGAGCTATACATAACGAATAGCACTAAGTATCCCTTTTACATCATCGGAATTGGATAGCATTAGCACGTCATAGTAGGGCGTTATATTGGAAACTAAATTTGTTTATTTTATCTTTGCTTTTCTGTTCTTTTCCTTTGCATTATATCTCAACATTGACCATAACCTATGGGGAGTTGCGAGGTAACCCCATCATAAGTATCCTTATAACTTACCGGGGCTGCCTCAATTTTGTGCTGTAGAACAATTGTATGAGAAACAAAAACTTTTTTTATTTTATATTAAGTGTTGTTAAGGTTTTTTTAGCCAAATATTTTCTTGGACTTTAGTAATTCTACTTAGGTAGGACGACGTTGTATCGTGTTACTCAGTTACTGGGTTGTGGTGTTGGAGGTGATATAGGCTCGCTCCATGTAAAATTGACAACACGGTTGGCGCAGTGGTTGAGCGATTGACTGCTGCACTGCGTGTCGCTTGTTCGATTCCCGCACGGAACAGATAGTTGTTCCGGGTCTGGCTGTTTGTGTATGTGAGATTGTATGTTTGTTAACGCACCCACGATACAGGAGAAATTCCTATTAAGGGGCAACGTTAAAAAAAAATCGTCCTAACATTCAACGGCATCTGGCCAGGCTGGACTACGATCCCAACATAGTTGGGAGGAGGCTCGGTAGATTGATTGACAGTAATTGTAACTAAGTAAAAAAACCATACTCCGTAAGATTGCAAATCGAGAAATGATAATCTATCGAGAAATGATAATTCATTTCTCGATATATTATGACAAAATCGTTTTGTATACAATAAATCCAATAGTTTCCAATATATCCGTGTCTTATTAAGAAAAAATTGTGTACAATATCATCCGATATTTTACAATCTTACGGCGTTTGCAATTTTCCGGTGACATAGTTTGCAATTTTCCGGTGACATATACATTGAAAATGAAAACTAGCTGCGACTTCATAATAAGCATTACATCTTTCCATTACTAATACCGTACTACGTGTATTACTAGAAGTTAAAGCGTAGAAAATGTGACATAATTACCAAACACAACACTCAAGGGGTTTACTAATGGTAAGCATAAAATATATTGGCACAATTTACAATGGCATAACGAAATTCAGCATAATGATCATTACGCATAATATTATTAGGCATAAATATTTTGCCATAATGCTTGTTGCCATAATAATAATGAAGTATACTTTATAAAGCATAGGTATTGTTACAAAAAAGTAAGTGATGAGCAAAATCACGAATTGATATCTAAATAGATACCAAATCACAACCATGAACCAAATGCTTCTCGTGAACAGGTGAGTTTTTCATTTTTACTGTTTACGTTGATATAACTGATATAAAAACAAACATGTTCGCGGCTCATGGGTGGCCCAAGGGCCACTCTCGCCGCACAATAGACTATTACAATAGAGTAATTCCCAAATTATAATAAATAATGTAGGTAAGTACTTAACACCTAATTTTTATTTTTCAGATTCAAAACACTATCAACAAAATTAAAAGATGACGCCATTTCTAATTTGTTTTATGCAACTCCAACTTATGCCAAAACATATTAGACTAAATTATAGTTATGCTAACCTTTGCATTAGATATGCCAAAGCATTATTATACTAATAAAAGTTATGCGAAAACCAGGATACCAAGATACCAATTTATGCCAAGATACCCCTCTTGGCATAAAATTTTTTGCCAAGAGGGTTATCTACCCACTCAAGGAATGTCAAAGCCATTCCTGCATAAAACACACATCTTTACAAAACATTTTAACTCTCTACAGCCATTTCCGAATACTTCTGAACTAAAATAAATAAAACCAACAAAAAATAGTTTGGCTCAAAGACAAGAACCGAGCTCCCGGGCTATCGTAGTTTGTTGACATCTGTAAACTTTTGTATTTCTGTTATTATATATTTTTGTCAGTCTAAATACAGCGCCATTTGATATAATGTATGGCTCAAAGGAAACTTTAACAACATGCTTATACACGTAACTTCAAAGAGTAAGTTGATAGGTAGAAAAGGGGTGGAATACGTCGATGTTGGCTGTTGATATTTGAGATGTGATATCTTTTTCGTTCGTCCTACGTTATCGGCCCACGATGTGTTCTATTTTCTCTTGGAGGTAATGTTTACTACTATTTGGAATAGGATAGGTTATATGAGACAGCCATACATGGGCGTATGCGGAATACCTTCTTTTTTTTTTTGATCTCGGGGGGAAATCCTCGTGGATTTTGTAGTGTTTTTTATTTATTTGGAAGTCGGTTGGGGTCGGCTTCCAGTCATACCGGATTCAGTTGAATACCAGTATTTTAAGTGGAGCGGCTACCAGACCTCCACAACACAGTAACTGGATAACACCAACACGGTACCCCTTGTTATATTTTCAATAACTTCGAACAGGTAACTTCAGGTTTCTAAAAGATCCGTTTGAAACATTGTTTTTTGTTTTACCTAAGCTCACTTTAAACACAACATAGGTATGTCTCTTCTGAATTCAAATTTTCACAACTCATTTCAATTCAAAAAGGACTGGGTAGATAATATAATAATATTAAAACAGTTATATGTAAAAGTACTTATATTAAATGTGTTTGAAAAAAAACTATGACAATTTCGCTCAACATTATATAACTAGAGATCGAATACTCGGATGCATTTACCTTAACTTAATTTTTGACAACATATTATAGAGGCGGCTTAGAATCTTTTTATGAAAAATAAATTTCCTGGATCCCGGGATTGCCAATCGTAATCTAAAATGAAAAACATAAATTAATATAATAGAACCCGCTTATTACGATTTCCCGCACAAACCGCTATTTTAGGACAGTTCCTGCAACTTAAGAGGCATATTTTTTCTGACAGTAAAACTAAAAATAGCAATCATATTACGTTGTAACAAGGCAACTGTAATTTGTATCAAATCGTGCTTATTACATCTCACGGAATATCCACTTTAAGTTGATCCCGGAATTTCGGAATTTTTTCGACAAAAATTTGCTTTCTATAATAACCAGCAAATATGCATCCGAATACCCGATCCCTAGATATAAGTTAACAAATGCAAACAACAATAACAACCATCGATACGTATTACTTACTTAATCTTTGCCAACCCCAGCTAATATCCCAAATTACACCGGCAATGATCTATCCGACACAGACACACCTAAAATCGAAATTACACGCTTGTCATAAATCATAGTGTCCATAAAGATCGACTGTTTACAGCGAGCCCAAGTTGTTTATCGATAGTTTTATCGCAAACGTTGGCAGCACTAGACAAACACTTTGTCTCTGATCGCACAACATTAACCATTTTGTTGTTTTACTAGGATAACAAACTGCAGTTGAAGTGAAGATAAGGTGATGACCAGAGCAAACCAGCCAGTCGATTCTATAAACATATCGAAGTGAAGGCTTGGATGAAGTGATCACGAGGTGAGCTGTCAATCCATATAATCTACATAGAATGACAGCTCAGTCCGTGATCACGTGACATCTTGATTGTATGGATTGACAGCTCACCTCGTGATCACTTCACCGAAGCCTTTCGACATGTTGACAGAATCGACCGGCAGATCATCACCCACATGGTCGAACCACGTATATGACCACGCACTTCTGAAAGACCCTGTATACCCTCTAAGTCAGACAGAAAAAAATATCACACCCGACCGTAAGCGTGAACATTTCGATCACTTCGACATGTTTACAGAATCGACTGGCAGTTGGCTTAGGAAAAGAGATGGCAATGCTGCCAGTGTTCTGGGCAACTTTCCCCATTTTAACAGCGACGTGGATGAACTGTTTGATGCCCAATGATTCCTTTTGAATGTTTTTAAACGCTTTTACAGACGCCAGCACAGCAAGCTACAATCAACTGTCAAATTGCTTTAATAGATTTTTAACTTTATCGATAAAGCATTAGGTTCAAGGTTGATTGGGAAAATGTGACAGTTTTGGGTAGCTTCATATAATAACGCGAATTTATTGGTCTAGTTGTTTATTAGTATTCGTTACTTTACCTGTACATAATACATTTATTGCTAAAAAACCGTCGTCGAACTACAGATTTTAGTCAGAAATGTTAGGTTGGTCGGAGTCCCTTCAGTGTTTCCCCGAGATGATCAAGTAGGTTTTCAGGGGCTCCTGCTAGGGTTGCGGAATTTGTTCGAAAGAGTCACCGCGGCCCTGGAGGCTACTCTCTAAACCCAAAGTCCGTAGTTTCGGGCTTACTTGCGGGCGTATTCTACTCCGTATCACCTACAGACTTACGATTAGTTCTGAACCCGAACTAAGAATGAATGACAACACGATTTGACAGTAACTGTCAAACCTATGGACTTCGGGCTTAGAGAGTAGCCCCCTGAGACGCAAAAAGGCTTTTGAAGGAACACGGATGGGTTTTAGTCAGTAAAAGCCTAACACGCCCTGCGGTGTAAGTGGAAGAAATCATTTGTTGATTTCCCACACTTAAAAAAAGGCTCAGGGGCTCCCGACGATCTCATCACGTGCTAATACCACCTAACTCGTGATTTATTGCAAATTTGTGATGAAACGATCAAATTATTTATGTGCAACGCCACCAGGTTCTTCCTGAATCTTCACAAACTAGGGAATATTTTCACCTGGAAACGACCTTGAAGACTCGTAAAATGGCAGGTCTTCCCTTGAAACAAAAGTGGCAGCTTATCAAGACTGCGTTTCGAAAAGAATTTCTTTCATCTTTTTTAAGCAGTTCGAAAAGTGTGTCATGTACCCTGATTAAAGGAAGTCCTGTTTTCCGCGAAAACATAAAACTTGTTCCAAGATGACATAATGCTCCAGTGATTTATTATTCATGCCAATTGAACACGATTTTTGAGAAACTCCCACGTTCTCCATACGATTTCAGCTCAGTGTAAAAATAGACGTATAAATTGAGTAATTCTGTATTATATTTAGACTGCCTGGGGATCCGGTAATTTGGGGTCTGAAGGGACGAGGAATTGGGTCTTTATGGTAATGCTGGACGGCCGTGACCGTGTGTCGTAGGCAGAAAGAATGAGCAATCTAGTTTGGAAGTGCGGCCTTTGAAGCTTTTTTTCTGTTAACAGTACGATGGAATGATCACTAAGTAAGAAAAATGCCCTTAAATAAATTTAGAAAAAAATAGATTGTCTCATTCTTTCATTACTTATGAAGCCTATTACCATAAAAAGTGTCCGTGTGATCCGAACCCGATCAGTATTCGTGAAAAGACGGTCCGGCGTAGTCGTAGACCAATTTGTATGGTAGCTTACGCACTACACCCGATTACTGTCATCCGATTTCTCTCCGTTATCCGAGAATCTCCATTTCGGATAAGATTATTGACGGACCGAAGTGGCCATAGTATTATTTGTATGAACAATTGCGCATTACGTCCAAACCGAATCCGAGCTACGTTCAAACCGAATCCGAGCTGCATCCCAGAAAAGAGGCAGAGGGCAGGAGTGTGACGTGACTCAGCGATGTTTTTGCGTTAGTTGAAAATGTTGAAAATAGACCCAAATCAATACAAATCAAATCTGTAGACGAATACAAAAACCCAATATCGACAAGAAATGCATGGACCAAAGAGTAATATAATACAGTGACGTGAACGCTCTGTAGCGGCTCCGCGTAGAATGACGTCTGAACCACGGATTTGGATCGGAGGTAGTGCGTAAACAATATCCGAGTTCGGTCCGAGTTTGCTCGGACAGTATTTTGACGGATTCTGATCGGATTCGGATCGGACGTAGTGCACAACCGCTCTAACAGTGGTTTTAGATTCCCCAAACAACTGATTTACTAAATAATTGTACTCTGTATACAATGTCTTCAACGTCTTGTCAATTACGGAAAACCGGTCCCTATACTAAAAATTCTTCACAGTATACCGACCCCCTTTTCAGTTCTGGCGTTTATCTGTAAATCCCTGTATAGGCGCCTTCTGCGACTGGCAGCCTGCGAATGGTGACGGGGCCCATCACCGGGCACTGCTCACTGAACAAACACTGCAACACGATCATGCATGGAGGAGGAGGAAACGGTAGCTCACGTGCTCCTTGAGTGCACAGGCGTCGCGTCGTCGAAATACGGAGACAAATAATTGGAACACCGAATTCAATTCAATTCTGAATGAACTGGCAGACCTGATCTGCTTGTGGGTTGGCTGGATAGAATGACCTTCGCCATTACTCACGTACAATGATAAATATCAGGAAACATACGTGCAGCAACCAAATCCCGATAGATAGATCGATAGACCCTGCCGGTCGATTCTATAAAGTGTGTGAGCCTGGAGATCTGTCATATAGGTCCCGAACCCAGTATAGACTCCAGCTCTCACAAACGTTTAAAACTTCCTGTGACTTAGATACTATGTACCAAATTGTACCTTTTTGAGAGAAAATAAACGATATTATTATTATATTATATTATTATAAACATGTCGAGCTCACCTCGTGATCACTTCACCCAAGCTTTCACTTCGACATGTCTATTTGGTTACCTATATCGGTCGATTCAGCCAATCGATTCTATAAACGTGTCGAAGTGAAGGCTTCGGTGAAGTGATCACGAAGTGAGCTGTCATTCCATCTTGATTAAGTATATGGATTGACAGCTCACCTAGTGATCACTTCACCCAAGCCTTCATTTCGACATGTTTATAGAATCGACCGACAGAATTGACCGGTATAGGTTACCAAATAGAAAAATCATCTGTTTTAGAGCGATTGTTTATCTATTAATTAACCAGACCCCATCCTTAATTAAGTAAGCCCATACCTTTTTATTTAACCTGGTTAGCTTCCATGAGCGGCCCTTAACAAAGTAATTAAGTCGCCGATAACTTAATTATTATCACGATACGAAGGCAATAGGGCGGGCGAGCCTGTGCATAGAATATATCTGTACCAATGTGACGGTTCTTCATACGTAGTCTCAACTTACGAAGTCTTTTATAGGTAGACTTCTATTAAATTGGTCTGGCTACTCTAAAACACACTTTCTTATCAATGATTAAAGCAGTATAATAATTCTTCGGTTTCCCAGTTCTCACCAGCCCGTCCCTAGCTGTCCTCCCCCCAGCGACGCCCTAAGCCGAGGCCCGTACCCCACAGGGGGTGCCCTTAGCGTGTAGTCGCTTAGTTTGTAAGTTTTTATAAGCCCCGGCTGGAGGCTTTAATATTATATTAAGGCCACCACAGGCAAGCCCGGTTAAGCAGTCGACAACCTTATAGGTTGAACTGCGAGAAGCCACTCATAAAAAAAAAAAACCTTCCGTTTCCACAACGAAATCAAAAGTAAACGGCGTGGAGACACCCGAAGGAGGCATATGACAAGCAATGGACTTCTTTGGGCTGAAATGATGACGATGAAAGAGGTTCATCATCATCATATCAGCCGAAAGACGTCCACTGCTGGACATGGGCCTCCCCCAAGTAATAATAATATCTAATAATAATATCTTGGGACAACTCACACACGATCATCCGATCCCAAACTAGGCAGAGCCTGTACTATGGCAACCAGATAACTGATAAACATACTTATATATTTCTAAATACAATACATATTATAGACAAATTACACCCAGGCACAGAACAAATGATCATGCACATCACACAAAGATTTGTCCTGGGTGGGAACCGAACCCACGACCTCCGGTTTAGCAGTCAGGGTCACTAACCACTCGATCAACAGGCAGTGTCGCCATAACAACCGGTCCTATGCGTCTTGCATTCATCGTCAGCCCGCGACCCTTACCAGGTCGTCGGTCTACCTTCTAAGCCCGAAACTACGGACTTCGGGTTAAGTAGCCCCCCTGGCTGTGCGTGGTAGAACCCTAACGGCACCCCCGAAAATGGGAGTATCCACGCACATAGGTAATAAAGCACAAAACTAATAACACAGCTATTAATATCGATCTAGAAATTGAAACTAATAGACATTTAGATGTCTGTGATTATTATCCAGAATTTATAACCATTCATCTTTCAGCAAATTCAGTTTCAGTAACGACTTGTTGTAAAATAGGTGCACTGTTTTGTATTATACCTAATCGTGTGGCTGAACGAATAATCTAGTAATATGCATCAATATGTGGGAGAATAATGTGGCCACTTAATAAAACTGAGTTAGTATGTTATTTGCTGAATATTTTGAGATATTGGCGAGAAATTAGGTCTGGTGTATAGGAGACAATGTTTTTAGAGGATTCTAAAATGTTTTGTTTATAGGTTAATTATTTACGACAGGAAAAATGTAGTTATGTACCTATTTAATTATAATTTATGACAAATCTTACTTATTTGTTTTTTCGAAGATAAAATTTAGTGTTTTATTTTTTTTTATGAAATTAATTTCTTACTTAATAGTAATTTCCACACTCAATAAGTATACTTTTTTGTTTTAAAATAATAAATTTTAAAATAAATAAATAAAATTAAATGAATACATTTTGTCCCTTTGTGGCTAACTCAAAAGTTTTATCAAAATCTCACAGACGATGCACTTATGTATACTGGTCAGGCGGGTTATCTAAGAATCATTGGGTCAGTGGGTATCCTTTGACTATATTAACCTATGCAAGACCAAACACTTTCTTGATAATAACAAGAAAAAAGTTTAACAAAAAAGACACCACCAAACTTTTCCCGTCCAATTCTCAAACCAAACAATACAAAAACTCACCCTTTCAATATACGGCCGTCGTCTCCGAAAAAAGTCCGAAATCCCACACAAATACATTGTTCTCACTTTCACATCGAATTAACAACTAAAACAATAATTTATCTCGTTTGTTTTAACAGAATGAAAACAAATCTCTTGAGGGTATTGTACCAAACTGAGTGACATTGTAGCTGTACTGTTACCGATAACGCCGCGACTTCTTAATAAACTAACTATTACGAATTACTGACACTGCACAGGATGTGGTCATAGTTATAAAACTAGATTTTTAGTATGGATTGGATCCACAATAAATCATTATTTATTGACAGGCGGTTTGGCAAGAGCGCATGTTATTTTATACCGACTTTTAAATCGTCAATAAAACAACATGTGTTATAGCAATTATTTCACCCCATTATTTATTTGATAAGAATTTCAATTCCATGATAGATTCAACTACTGACTGAAATCAATGACATATTAGTGCACCAACAATACAGCTCTAAAAACCGGCCAAGTGCGAGTCGGACTCGCGCACGAAGGGTTCCGTATCATTTATCTATAAAAACGGCAAAAAAATCATGTCTGTTACATGGGAGCCCCTTTATATATTTATTTTATTCTGTTTTTAGTATTTGTTGTTATAGCGGCAATAGAAATACATCATCTGTGAAAATTTCGACTGTCTAACTATCACGTTTCATGAGAAACAGCCTGGTGACAGACGGACAGACGGACGGATAGCGGAGTCTTAATAATAGGGTCCCGTTTTACCCTTTGGTTACGGAACCCTAAAAACAGCTCAAGCACTATCGGTAATAAAGTAGCAAGATATATGTTGTATAAAATAGAAAGGTAAAGGGATCGTGGTAGTTAGGTACCTACCATTTGAAAGTGCCGGCAAGGCAACAATCTATACTAATATTATAAATGCGAAAGTTTGGATGGATGGGTGGACGTTTGTTACTCTTTCACGTCAGAACGGCTGAACGGGTCTTGATGAAATCTGGCACAGAGGTAGATTATAATCTGGAATAACACATATGATACTTTTTTATCTCGGGAGTATGTTCCCTTGGGATAATTTTCAAAATTCATGCGGGCAGAGCCGCGGGTTAATATCATTGACTGAAATCGACTGACTTTATGCTTTTTATGTTATGGAAGAAGCAGCGCAATCTGGAATCTTTTTACATCTGAAATATCAACTTATTCATTCACTTGCACATTAGAAATTACAATCCCCAGATCGTCTCGCAAGCATGGTGATCGCTAGCTGCGAGGTACCTATTCTAATAACACATCTTTCTTTTCCTAGAATTCTACAAGCAACTGCTTGGAAACATGCTGGCCCTGCACCTTAGGATAATCTATAGTAGTCGCCAGATAAATGTGGAATAAAGTATATTGACCTTTCCCTAATAACTGCTCATAGGTACCTGAACAATTAAATATGAATCGTTTTTCATTATTAGACCATGTTAAGGATCACGAGAGATGATGATTCGGGACAGTTTTGTGTCATTAATTCCGTTTTTCAAATTAACAATGTCAATAAATGTAGGTGGGTCAATGACCGATATTCCACGATTATCTGGCGCCTACTATAGGGCGTAGACAAACACAAATTGTTTGATTTAAAATGTATATAGTTACCGTTTTTTGAAATGTAAACTTCTTTAGGCGCATTGAGCCCTTTTTGGGTGAACAAAAATCATGGAACTCGCGTCGTCGTCACCGAATGTTTTCTATGAGCGATATGTAGGTATACTGTGCATGTGTGTGTACTTTTTGGGTGAACAATAGTTCGATGCTACAATTCACAAGTTACTTAGTTTCCACTTCTATCGGCAGTCCCCAAAGACTGCCCCGCATGTTTTTTTTTTACTATCGAATTACTTCAAAACCAGTAACAGTAGTAACTCTAATTTAACAGTAGGGTTTTAAAAAATCAAGCCCACTGTATACAGCGCGTTAGTTAAAACCGCTTCGATCCTGCAGGAACTGAATACTATTAATTGTTAGTACTGCGTCTCACATGGTCGCGTGTGTTGCGTCGACACTATGGCCAATAACGAGCCGTTGTTTTATTAAACGGTAATCGATACACGTCGCTTGATCATGAAGATTTAGAATAGAACAGAATAGAAAACATTTATTCGGCATAGACACAAACACACAGCAACAAAGACATAGTAACAGAAATAATACAGTAGTAGTAGGTACAGAATTGCGCTGAGCGTGTCCATACGGAAAGGGTTACCATCTCAGCATTTGCTAGGTATCAGACACCCAGCGCTTTTTTTTTTGTGAGTGGCGACTCGCAGTTCAACCAATGAGGTTTTCGACTGCTTAACCGGGCTTGCCTGTGGTGGCCTTTATTTAATATGAAAGCCTCCAGCCAGGGCTTATAAAAAACTTACAAACTAAGCGACTACACGCTAAGGCCTCGGCTTAGGGCGTCGCTGGGGGGAAGACAGCTAGGGACGGGCTGGATCGAATTAGACACCCAGCGCTGGTTTTCAGTTGGCACCCTGCAGTGACACACGAACGAAGGTAAATACAATATATTGTACAAAACCTAAACAAGATAAACAAAATACTTAATTAAATATTGATAGGTTATGTTAGTAACAGTGTTTGTGTGTGTGTTTGTATTTGTGTGTATTTTGTATTTGTGGGTAGTTGACGATTTTTACATTCATACAGGTTCAGCCGTTCAGGTGCAGTAAAGGCCGTTATAAATAAGCCTGTACTATAACTTACACAAAAGTATAAAAGCCTTGTATACTGACTGACTGACTGACTGAGCGAAATGTCCACGGGAACTGGAAAAAACGGGATATGTGCGTACGAAGTCGCGGGAAAAAAAACTAGTTTTATATACCTATATTGATTGACAACAGAACTTGATAATATGGCCATTGTAACCATAACAATAAGGTTTTTTTTATTGATATATTAGTTTTTTAAATATCAATGATCGTATTACTATTTTTGGTGTACAATAAGGTACCTATAAGTATTCTGTCTTATATCTATTTAAAGGCACTATAATTTTGCGCTTGCATCGTCTTGGTATCCAATACCATCTCTAATCTCCTCTAAATATTATAAAACAACGTCTATGGCCGCCACTGCCTGTATCTCCGCTTAATTCTCCTAAACCAGGCAACGAATTTTGATACAGTTGTCACTTATAGTAAGAACAATAAATGAGGAAGGTTTTTGTATATTAATTACACCAGTGCAAAACCGCGCCGAGTCTGATTCGACTCTCGCGTCTATCTCGCGCGAGTTTAAATGGGCCAAAGGAAACATCTCCAATTTGAGGTGGGGCGCTGAAGATTCTCCCCCTAAAAATAGTCCTGCCAGCACCCATGGTCCTATTGTCACGGCGATCAGGGTAGGTATCTGATAATGTACAGGTTAAAGTTGTAATCACACCTCAACACCCCACTGATTCATACAAAAGCAATATAAAATTAAATCTGCCTTCTACATCGGCGATGACCATAACGATATTTTGTATAGCTCGTTTATCCATGCCACAAGAAACGCGTTACGTTAATGTGTATATAAGGAACATTGGGATCAACAAATAGATCAGGAAAACGATAATCTGAGTGTTCTCAGTAGACCCAAATTATCGATCACTAGTTGCCGCCCGCGGCTCCGCCCGCGTGATTGTCGAAAACTATCCTAAGGGAACATATTCCCGGGATAAAAAGTATCCTATGTGTTATTCCAGACTATAATCTACCTCTGTGCCAAATTTCATCAAAATCCATTCAGTAGTTTTTACGTGAAAGAGTAACAAACATCCATACATACATCCATACTTACAAACTTTCGCCTTTATAATAGTAGTAGGATTTGCAACTGACTCATGCAACTGGGTAACTAGGTTCGTAGCTTCATCACTCTCACCTGTTGGCATTCATTCAATCTGATACATTTGGCAGACCGTATGCTGTAGCATTTTGCCGGCTCATTATCTAAAATATTACTCACCTCTCAGCGACCAATGAAGACGGTTTTTCAGGTTGATTGAATGGAATTGGCTGCTTGCTAAATAGGCACTGCCATATTTTTACCCACAATCAACTCGCATGCAAGTCACACGATATTGCGGGCTACAAAGGAACATGCAGGTGATTTATCGTTCGATCTTGTTCCACAATTTAATTTAACTGGCATTCGATATACTTGGAGGTCACCCGCAGAATATGTTCCTATAACGCGTTGGGCATATTGTATGGAGCCCCTTTTTTCAGCGTAGTTAGGACAAAGCTCTTCTAATTGATTCTGTGTTAATCAAATGCCCATTAAAGTAGGCAATCTCTCAATTGAGGACAAAAACTGAAACTTTTTTTATGTACGTGCCGTACTATAATAACAAAGAGCTGTAACATCAGCTTACCACAGCATTAAAAAAAAATATATGGTGTTGGGCGACCGGGGCTTTTTTTTTTTTTTTTAAGGATGGGAAATCATCAAATGACTTCTTTCGCTCTGGGTGGAGCGGAAGGGCGTGTCAGACTCTTACTGACTAAAACCCATCCGTGTTTCTTCCAAAGCCCTTTGCGTTCCAGGGCCGCGGTGATTCTTTCGAACAAATTCCGCAACCCTGGCAGGCCCTGGCCCTAGCGGGCCCCTTCTTTTATGCTGACATCTCTTTGAGGCGCGCGTGAAACACAACGCGCCATCGACCCGGGCCTGGTGGTGATCGGACAGCGAGCCACCCAATGCTCGCCGTCCGCAGGCCCGCGCCTATGGTGGCCGGGGATCGCCCTGCGACTCCCGACGCCTGGGGCGACCGGGGCTACCTATTAATATAACGGTACTTATAGAGTTTTTGACTTCGTATCTTTGTTTTTGTTTTTTAACCTTATAATAACTACAATATTATATTAAGTACATAACTATAAATTACACTAGATTGAGTTGAATCGATATCGTATTTTAACAGCTAGCTTGTATAATATTTGTGGCTTTATAGTGTCACCGGAAAATGGCAAACTCCGTAAGATTATAAAATAACTTAGGAGATTGTAAACTCTCGATAAATTATCAACTGAACAAATGGAATACTTTTTTACGCATCAAAATTTGATAGTCTACAGTAGCCGAAACGTCATGTTTGCCTTTGTAACATGAAGTTTCAGCTACTGTTGGTAGGTAGCTAATTTGACAGTTGGTTAAAGGTAGTTATTGAAACCGGTCGTTACACACATCTGCGCGACTGTTGGTAGGTTACGATTTATCAATATTGCTCAGCTGCTCACCTTGGAGAGGAGCTCGTGGCTAAATAATAACAGCCGCATGGGTCGATCTTTAAGGTTAAGCAACGCTTGCCGAGGTTGGTCTATGGATGGGTGACCATTTTAACATACCGAGACTCCTCCGTGCCTCGGAAAGCACGTTAAGCCGTTGGTCCCGGCTGTCATTTGTAGATCTTTGGCAGTCGTTACGGATAGTCAGAAGCCAGATAATCTGACACCAGTCTTGCCAAGGAGTACCGTGTTACCCAGTTAATGGGTTGTGGAGGTCTGGTAGGCAGCCGCTCAACGTAAAATACTGGTATTCAACTGAATCCGGTTTGACTGGAAGCCGACCCCAATATAATTGGGAAAAGGCTAGGCAGATGATGCTCAGCTGCTCACCTGTTCCAGTGTCAGCTGTTCACATAATGAATGACTGGAACAGGTTACCTACACTGTAGATAATTATAATGAGTCATTTGTAGAAAAATACAGCGCAACTGTGATGTAAAATGAATGATGCTAGAATGAATGCTGGCCGATAATCTGATAGAGACCAATCATGACCAGGCATGGACGTAACCTAACATTTGGTTAGGGTTTGTCTCACCGGGAATCAATCCCAGTACCTCAGTCGAAGCGATTACTAGCCTAATAAAGCAAAGAGACGCTTATAAAGCTAAGCGCATTATTGAGCAAAAATATTCAGCTTATAAAGTTCTCACTGCCGGGCCTGTGACACAATCCAATTTTATTAGGTATATTACTAGTGGCCCGCCCCGCCTTCATCCGGATGTACTTTTTTTCAAAATATTTTATCAGCCGGACAATTACGAACACAAAAAAAAAAAATATTTTTATTTTTAGCCAATTGTGTCCCACTGCAGGGCAAAGGCCTCCCTTTCTTCCTTCCATTCCTCCCGGCTTTGGGCAAGTCTGGACCAATCTGGCCGATAGGCGTCAAGTTCGTCCCGCCATCTTCGCCTGGGTCTCCCGCGATGTCGTCGGGCATTTTCTGGGACCCACATTGTGGTTGCTTTAGCCCATGAACCGTTGAACATGAACGAACCACGAACAACAAAAAAAATATTATTTAAATAGGTCAAGCCGTTTTTTAGTTTCAGCGTGACTAACGAACAGCAATTGATTTTATATAAGGTTCAATTCACACAGCTTTCAGTACGTCTTACCAAACATATCCAAGCAATCAAAAAGATTATTGTGTTTTTATTTTGGCCTAAAATAATAAATTGCCAAAGTGTATTTACGTTATCATTTTTTTTTTCTTGTAAGTAACTACCAATCTAATGCGTTTTTCTTATTATTATTTTTTTACCACTGTTTTTTATTTTGGTGGTTTGAATGCCTGAAAATGAAACATGATTTAGGCATCTGTGTCATGAGACAATTTTTTTACAGACAGGTATTTGAAGTCGAATGATTTTTTTCAAGATTTAATAAAACTGTTTTCTGGCGGCATTAAAAAAAAACACGGGCGGTGCTTTTTATGTTCAAACATTTTTAAATACATGCCTAGTTATTGTTCCTTCTTTTGAGGTATCATCTACGCGGATAGCTCACAAACTATTGAAATTAGGACCTACAAACCAAATTGAGGGGGTTTTTTTTTAAGAAGGTTGATAAAACGACTTTCGTGCTTTAAAAAAAACTTTTATGTTGGAAATGATAATTTAAGGGGACTCTTCAAACAAAGGCCAACGCGTGACGCATGTGATTGGATGGCAATGATGGTTCTTAAAGCCAATCTTGTGGACAGATGAAAGTAAATTTTCTAGGGAAGGCACTACTAATTTCCATAAATGCCAACTGGCACAAACGGCTGATTGGGCCAGTTGGCTGCGACATACAGAGTGTTCCAGAAGTGCGTGGTCATATTTCAGGGTGGTGTTCTGTATCTGCTCTATACAATTAGGAAAAAAAAATCAAAATATAAAATATTTTTGTTTTTTTGAAAACCCGACCGCAAAAAACGTCTGACATGTTAAAAACAAAACCAGCCAAGTGTGAGTCGGACTCTCACACGAAGGGATCCGTACCATAAACCAAAAAAGAACCACGTTTCTTTTATGAGAGCCCCTTTAATTTTTAAGGTGAAAATTTCAACTGTCTAGCTATCACGGTTCATGAAATACAGCCTGGTGACAGACAGACAAACGGACAGTGGAGACAATGGAGTCTTCGTTTTTACCCTTTGGGTACGGAACCGGAACCCTAAAGACACTTTCCAAGTTGTCCGGTGCAGTTAATGTTTATTTTAGTTCAATCACAGATTCACAACTTGATAAGTGCTTTTGTTTTTACTTTTTAATCGATTTTCAAGGTTTTTTGAAAAAAGTCAATATTTTTATATTAAAATTGTTCTTTAACTCTATATCAGATACAGAATGCCATGCACTTCTGGAACGCCCTATACCTAGCTATAGATAACAGTTCTACTAGCTAATGATTGAATAACATAATCCCTCTCATCTAACTTTACAAATTCAATTCATTTGTTCTGCCCACAGTAAAAATCTTCGCTCTACCAATAATCGCCTTCTACGATGACCCTCTCATCGCTCGGGTTTACCCGCTCCTCTTTTTTGTTCAAGCAATTTTCCTTTGGAATGCGCTCCCGCTGAACATCAGATGGCAAGAAGTCGGTTGTCCTTTAAGGTCATCATCACAGCGTTAATTCGTTGGATTCGTTTTTTCTTAATAACTTTGTCATGTATTTATAATTTTTTTTTTCTTCTCTCTATTTGTTTTTCTTTAAGTTGCACCTGCCATGTTGTCTCTGCACCACCCTAAGGCCGACTGGCAGAAAATACCTAAGGCATTAAGTCCGCCTTTGTACTGTGTTTTTAGTAGTGCATAAAGTTTTAACAAATAAATAAATAACAGATTTTCATGTTAATGAACTTTCAGGCTCGTACTGACTGTCCGCCTTACAATTCGCTAACGAATATAAATTATGACATAAGTATTGCATGACAGCATTATTATTTACATATCATGTTATTGTAAAAACTTCTGATTAGGTATGTGTGTTACATTTATAGTAGGCGCCAGATAAATGTGGAATAAAGTATATTGACCTTTCCCTAATAACTGTTCATAGGTACCTGAACAATTAAATATGAATCGTTTTTCATTATTAGACAATGTTAAGGATCACGAGAGATGATGATTCGGGACAGCTTTGTGTCAATAATTCCGTTTTTCAAATTAAAAATGTCAATAATTGTAGGTGGGTCAATGACCGTTATTCCACGATTATCTGGCGCCTACTATAGTACAGTGATAACTAGGGTAGGTCAAGAATGCATGAATTTAATTGAAGTCGTGATCATGATAATATACTTTACAGAAAGATGTGTTGCTGGAGAGTTTGTTGCGCCACTTCTTCTTCCCGGCTAAAGCACTAGGAAGTAGTGACGGGCGGGCGTTTTGGGGGACTATCTTTATGTAGAACTTCGACGTTCAGAAAGTGCTGGCACTCAGCCTAATTTGAATAAATGAATTTTGATTTTGATACGTGCAGTTTATTTTTAAGTGTAGAATAGTTTTGGATATAGAATGTCTACCCTAATCCGAATTTGAGTTCCCAAGTTCTATCCGAACTGGAAGTGCTCTAAATTCCGACGAACGACATTCGGATCTAGTGTGCCTTACGCTGGCTAGTTTGGACCGACATTACCCGAATTCGTATGCGGAGCCGGTTTTATAGGCCACAGGTGTTACTGTAAGTAACCAACATTATCACTTCTTGAGGTTTTCCAAAGAAAATCAATCAAAGAAAATAAAGAGAAATTAAATTTATTTTATTATTACAACAAACACTTTTTCGCCCTAAAGATAATTATGTCTGAACTAAGAACAAAAGCTCCACATATAATTCCACTCCTTATCCCCATTTAATTCGATACTTTGCAGCTATTACGCGTTTATTTGATGACGGTACCTTGTCAATACATATACGAAAACATTATGTATGTTCGGAAAAATATTCATCTTTTTAATAAGATTAGTGATAGGCATAATTTTAATACTAGAAATAGGAATAAATTAGATCAACCCCGATTCAGATTGGCTAAAGTACACACTTCTTTTATGGGATATTGTATTAAGTTTTATAATAAAATACCACGTGAGATTCTCGAACTGAATGAGAAAAAATTTAAAACATGCATAAAACGCACTCTATGTAGACAGGCATATTATAAACTGGAAGATTATATCCTTGATAAAAATGCTTGGCTAAATGCCGGTCCTGCTCCACAGCCTCAGCCGCTTGGTTCCACTAGTTAGGTTTTATATTTGGAAGAGATGCTCACCCTCTTTTATGTCTAATAATAATACTATTCCGCATAATCTTATATTATGTTTGGAATAAACTTTTCTTTTTCTGTATTTTCAGATAGACATAGTTTTATATAATTTAGAAGCAATTTTTATTTCAAGTTCTGTAAATGTGAGAACCCTGGACCATTATGTTAATAGATAGTTTCCTTGTTTGACATGAAATAGCAGGGGCAGTTGAGGGTGTGTCATGCTCACTCCAATGTCTCGCTGATGGTGGCGCGATCATTCAGTTCCCTTCAAAATGGTTGAGCTGAATGGTGCTGATGCACGCGTCATGTTCGTGAACGGGCGCCGTCAGTGGAGACTGGTCATCCCTTGGTTGCCACTGCCTCATTTTAATATTTCATACTATAAATTGTTTTTTTTTTTTCTTTACATTGTTCTCATATATAGAAGCAACAGGGTTTATGTAACCAGGATTTTTGTAAACATAAAATGATTTAAAAGAGTGTCCGTGGAGTTTCTTGCACGTTCTTCTCCATAGAGATCAACGCTTGCGAACGTGCAAATAGCTTCATGTTTTTGACGGACTGACTTTGACAATTCAAAAGTACCTGATAATCGTTTATTTGAAATAAATGCTTTGACTTTGACTTTGATTTACAATACCTGCCAGTAGCAGTGTTATTCTATAACAATCTCACCGAGATATATAAGTGAGTTTGAAGTGAGCTGTCAATCCGCAGCATCAATTGGATTGACAGCTCACTTCCATGTTCAATTTACTCACTTCATCACGGTCAGTTTTTTACAGAATCAACCGGCTGTATTGTCTGCTTGCGCTTTCAGCCAAAAGTTTTGACCAAAATGCACACTATATCCATTTGCAGTAGATACAAAATAGCTCTCGTAGCCATAAGTACAGGATCGACTATTTTATTGCTAAAAAACGATATCTTACAACAACGGTTGGCATAAAGTACCTATGTCAGTATATATACTGACCTCACTGGCTTGGTAACCAAATCTATGTAGGTACAACTTTCAGAAAAATCGGCAACATAAGACTGGTCCTTATGTATTTTACTAAACATTTTTTGTTCACGCTTACGGTCGGGTGTTATATTTTTTTCTGTCTAACTTAGATGGTATATAGGATCTTTCAGACGTGCGTGGTCATATACGTGGTACGACCATGTGGGTGATGAGTTGTCACGTGATCACGAAGTGAGCTGTCATTCCATCTTGATTATATGGATTGACAGCTCACCTCGTGATCACTTCACCCAAGCCTTCACTTCGACATTTTGATAGAATCCACCGGCTGTATCTGGTACTCCTACTTAGAGCCGGTTTCAATAACGAATCTACCTTTAACCAACTGTCAAATTATACATAAACAGTACCTTTCAATCATGACGTTTCAGCAACTGTTGGTAGCTTATTTGGCAGTTGATCAAAGGTACCTTTTTTTTTTAAGGATGGGAAATCATCAAATGACTTCTTCCGCTCTGGGTGGAGCGGAAGGGCGTGTCAGACTCTTATAGACTCAAACCCATCCGTGTTCCTTCTAAAGCCCTTTGCGTTCCAGGGCCGCGGTGACTCTTTCGAACAAATTCCCCAACCCTGGCAGGCTCTGCGGGCCCCTTCTTTTATGCTGACATCTCTTTGAGGCGCGCGTGAAACACAACGCGCCATCAGATCAAAGGTACCTACGTTATTGAGACCGGCCGTTGAAATAAAGAAACAATTGCAAAATAAAATACCGGTATCAAAAAACCCTACCACAAAAAAACCGCACTTTTCAAGCAGTCTGCTGCAGTTGGTATCAATAATTTTAGTTTAATCACAAATTGGACGGCACCAACTGCATAAGACTTAGTTTTACGATTGTTTCTTAACTGTTTTTTTTTTTTTTTTTGTTGGCGACCACTCGCAGTTCAGCACGCTAGGGCTGGTGACTGCTTAACCGGACTATCCTGTGGTGGCCTTAAATTACTCTAAGGCCCCCAGCCAGGGCTTAACTGTTTATCAGAATGTCATCTTATATACCTATGACCACGTACTCCTGAAGCATCCAGTATCACCGGAAAACAGCAAACTCCGTAAGATTATAAAATAACTTGAAAGATTGTAAACTCTCGATAAATTGTCAACTGAACATTTGGAATACTATTTAACGCATCAAAATTTGATAGTCTATAATTTCGCGAAGTCATTCCGGGAAATTTTAATCTTACATCATACCAATTTAGGAAATCTGTAGTCGAATCTATCCTAGCTTTATAAATTATTATGTAGTGTAACTTTATTTTTTTTTCTGGTTTTCTATCTCGTACATCATAAGAAAGCAATAATTCATTCCTTCATTCAATTTATCAACCACTGAAATTAATCGTTCACTCCATTCACTCATGTATTTTGTTTTCATGTTTTTTTGTTCTCACGTAGCATTTAAGATCATCATATTAGTAATAAGTGGATAATGTTGCTAGTAGTATATATAAGTATTTTGTTTAACTAGTAAGACAGTATGTATAACATTTAATTGTATTCCTGTTTTTTATCCCGAAATAAAATAAAATAAAATAAAATAATAAAATGGCAACCAATCAGAACACAAGTCTACAATTTATCTAACCAATAGCAATGACATAAACTGGCGACCAATCAGCTGTCTGGTCTACAATTTATCTGTTTTGGTGTGATAGTTAAATTGGAAACTTGACCCCTCATTGGTCTTTGTTTTATGTGAAAAGACCAATGAGAACTTTGTTTCCAGGTTTACTGTCACACGGAAACAGATAAATTGTAGACTTGTGCTCTAATTGGTCGCCACAATTTCTCAGAATGACTTCGCGAGATTATAGACTATCAAATTTTGATGCGTAAAAAAGTATTCCAAATGTTCAGTTGACAATTTATCGAGAGTTTACAATCTCTCAAGTTATTTTATAATCTTACGGAGTTTGCTATTTTCCGGTGACATAGCTAATAATAGATATCTATTGATCTCAAATCGGCTAACTTCTACCAAAACGCTACCTCTCCATTATTTCTTCAGCCAAACGCTTTCCGAAGTAGAATCTTCTGCTGGGAGCTCTTGGTCTCTTCTTGGGCTCTTCAACGTCTGGATTCTGATTTCTACAGTATACCCGCACTTGGCCCTTGAGGTCGTGGTGGGCCTTGGCCTTGATGACCGCCGTAAAGTGCCTGTAGCCTGCGCCTCCTCTCAGCAGCACGGGAATTGCTTCTGTGGATTCTATCGCTATGTGTGAGATCTGGAGGGGAACACAGGATCGGTTATTTACGGAAGACAAAAAAGAGTAATGTTTTAACAAAAACATTTTTGGAGTGGGGAAAAACGAGGCTAATAACTTTTCTAATAATTCTTGGTAATTTTTATGTAGACTTTTTGTAATAAACCTTCTTTTTATTTACATAGAAATTTAAATCTGCTTCAATAAATAATTAACTAACTATATAGACTAAAAATAAAATTTAATAAAATCCTAACTAAAATATGGCGTCAAAAAATTCGTCCGATTCGTTGTCGACTGGAAGTGAGCCCAAAAGACTGGCGGCATTGCTTGTCCGAGGTAAAAGCCAGCCCTTGGGTCACGCGAAGTGTCAACTAAGCATTTAGCAAGTTCTTTATATAACGCATGAGCACTCGGACCCCACGGTCCAAGTGTTTTTGTAATTATTCTAACATAAAGAAGGAAAATTAGCGCCTGTCGTTTTTCTATCAGTCGATATAGTGTTATTGCTATTCGTAATTTTGCTTACTTGGAAGTTGCTAAAAATAAGAAGACTGTAATCAGTGGACCAGGTTTTCCAATTATTTCGATACTAGCTGCGCCCCGCGGTGTTACCCGCAGTTTATCAGATACTCCTTCTCTTCACTAACACCGTGGGGCGCAGCTAGTATATATATAAAAAGTAGCCTATGTGTTAACCCAGGGTTTCAGCTTCCTGCATACCAAATTTTATCAAAATTGGTCCAGCCGTTGCGTAACAAACATACATACACACACTCACAAACTTTCGCCTTTATAATAATTATTAGTGTGATTCTTTATTTGCCCTGTCGTAAATGAGGTTCTGATAATATGCTGATACTCGAAGAGACATCCTTTTTTGGGTACAAAAAGGCACCGGGTAGATACCGCGACACTCACCATGCAATCAAAAAGTCCTTTGCAGGTAATCTGCTGCCCTTTCAGCATAGCTTCATAATCGAACTTCTTTCTGAATACCCTCGTGTCATCCGTGTACCGCAACCCCTGGTACAGGGTCGTGTAAGGAGACATCACGACTTTGTTCTGGACAGCAGGCAGAGGCTGTGGGTATGCGAACCTATCGAAGATAGCTGCGCTTTTCCTGGAAAATAAATATTTATTGTTAAGGGCTCCGCCATTTGAGTGTCCAACAATAGGACTTTGAACCATGTTTTGAATAATAAAATTGAAGATATGATGTGCGTATTCTCATCAATTTCAGATCCTTAGGACCTGTACATAAATGTGTTTGTAAATACAAATTAATTCATTATACTCACTGACCAGGTCCGCTTCGTAAAGCAGTGTGGTTCACAGAAGGTTGCGTCTCTTTCTTAGCGAATTTAACAGCGAGCTTAGCACTAACTAAACGCCCGAATATTAAATAACAGAACACAATACATAAATTCATGGTTATTCTCATAATAAACAATTCTTCATAACGATCTAAGAAAAATGAGTCTTGCTTTATTTATGGCAATGAAGTCGGTTAAAAACATGAATTCATTGTAAAATATTGCCAGTCTACGGTACTCGTATTATATACGACCAATATGCCCTGTGGCGGGTATTTTACGAGTTTTTTATAGCCACGCCTACGATTTTCCACCATATGGAAGTTATAAAATTTTTCGTCAAGGTGTTGAAAAACAATCATTCTTGATGAGAAAAAAATAATAATTGTATAATCAAATTTTGCCTATTAGGTGTATGAACACGAGCGTAACAACTATCGTTACGTAGCTTAGGTACGTTGAACTACGGTAGATAATCTCTTCTTAATATCTAACAGGAGTTCATTGAAATTGATTAACAGCGTCAAATGTAAGTAACCATGCGTTCAGCAGAACTTGTGGCCAACGAGGTCCCTGGCATTCTTGCAGTATAACAAGTCAATTGCAAGTCTAGATTCAATGAAGGGATTCAGATGCGTATCTCACGTAGGGCGAATACTCTGATGTATGAGGCGCTACATATGGCAGACCGAATGCCGTCCCGTAGGAAAAATAAAAAAGGAGAGAGAAGTCTCCAAGACATTATAAAAGTGTTGAAGGAGACCGACCCCGGACGATGTGCCGAATTTCGTGGCAAAGGACTTGCGCAAGCTGCCCCCTGCCACAATCGACCACGTCAACGTCACACACCTACAATTAAATTATAACAAGACTAGCTAAAATCGTACGCGCATATTCCATTTTTCCCGTTCCCGTAGAAATTTCGGGACGAATAATTGGTACACCTAAAATTAAATCTTCCTCATAAATAACCTCATCTATTGGAGAAAACCGCTTGAAATTCCATTCAGTAGTTTTTGAGTTTATCGCGAATAGACAGACAGACGCGGCGGGGGAAAAAACGCCGTGTTTCAATAGTAGTTCCATCGGTGTAGCTACTGCATTTAAGTTAGATAGGGTAGGTGTTTAGCCTATTCAGCCTGCATCATCCAACTGAACATCTCCGTTCATGAGTTCCAGATATTTCGACTTATGGCTATCGTAAACTATTGTTGGTCAGTATTTTCCAGCTCGACTTGCCAGTTCGTAGAAAAATGCGTTTAATAGCCGGAAAGTGCTGCGTTGGCTGCATCGCGCCAGGGCTAAGAGCTCCACATTTTCACACTGTTTTAGTAGGAAGCACAGAAGTGCATGGAACCTATTTCCATTCGGTCCGTTGCGCGTAGATGTCCTGGCTAAGTTAGCCAGATTAGCTCCGCCCAAAAGCACAGAAGCCTTCGGGTTGTTCCTCAATTTCCTCAGGTTCCGAGGATTTTCACGTCGGGAAGCCACGGCCTCACTTCTAGGAACGGACAGCCAAATTTGCAGAGGTTGCTTCGGCGTCTAAGCAACCTCTGCAGATTTGGCTGTCGGTAGCGCCCATGTTAAAGAGATATCTTTTAGGGGGAAAAGAACGTAATTGTGCCTATTTTTATTAGGAGGTTATTTGTGTAGTTAAAAATCAAAACCCGGTACCTACGTCCACTCTTAGTGAAAAATGGGAAATGAATGAAATAGTTTTTTTGGCTAGGTATACTTTTTAAATTATGAGTTTTTATATTGAACGACCATTCATAAAAAAAAAAATCATAAAAGTAAAGGGTTAAGCTAGAAAATCGGTTTAAAATATGGACATACCGGTGTTTGATGTACTAGCGAAATGTACCGGCGGAGTTTGAAAAAACACTGGATTTTGGTTTTGAAAAATAGCGAATGGACTTAGGTATCTGGTTTTGTCGAATCCCACTATTAAAGGACGTACTTAGGGTAGATACTTAATAATATTTTATGAAGAAACCAAAAATTAAACAAATAATAAAAAAGAACAATTATTCTTAATTCTTAATTAAGTACTCTTAATTATTTCTAGAGGAATCACTGACTCTGAAGATACAGGTTTTCAAATATTGTATTTGAATTTAACTGTAAGCCCTACCTCATACGTTACAATGTATACCTACCAGTAATGTGACCCCCATTATCCATTGTTTACCTAAATTATTTAATGTAAACCAATCTGTTTTGTTCTGTTTATGTTTAAAAATATATTTTTGTTTTTTTTTATAGAGGAAAGTAACCAAATATGGAATACCATTTTGTTTTATGGACAAAAAAAAACTAATCACAAATCAAAAACGTCTGATTGAAATCCTAATCAGTCATCTATCTATTCGAAGTCAGTAATTGATATTTGCATGTTAAATATGTTAATTATCTAACAAAGTAATATCTCCATTTTACCAAAGTAACAAATGAGGAACCAAATATGGAATAGGGTACCAAAAATGAAATATGGGCTTGAGAATCTGATAATTATGGTCAATAATATAAATTACTTGTTTTACAACATAACAAACTTAGAATATGTTGAACTCTGAACCATCGAAATCGTTATTTTCCCAGAGCCCGCAAATTCAACACTTGATTTAAGTTTATCTCCAACTACCCTCGGAAAATGTAGTTTTTGGCAAAACATACATTCAGCATCATCCGAGTCTAAAGATTCTCGCTCCATGAAATTAATCAAGTTCACTGTCAGTGCCAAGCTGGATAGCATCCCCTCTTCAGGGTATTATCTTCAAATTCCAAACTTGGTCCATATTTGGATTTTCGCACCGGTTCCATAATGTGCTCATATTTTACAAACTACAATTACATCAATAGTAATATTTCCTAATTATAAAAACATATATATATTTAAACGACATGATTTATAGTGTAACACATGGAAATACATAGATAGCACCATAAAGACTTGTGTTTTTTACCATACCCATTAAAGTTATTCGGTGAAGACACCAAAACAGCTCATAAGCAGGAAAATAAAACAGCCTTGAGTAGTCACAAATTCTATGGCTACAATTTAAATGCGTACCAAGTAAAATATGTCAACTTCAAATAAAATAAAACCACTCTATACCGAGGTGCCTAAAGAACAACTTTTTAACTTCCAAAATAATTATCACTCATCAGCATAATGTACGTGTTGTATTTATATTCTTTTTGCCTAGGTACCAAAATGGATAAATGCTCACCAAATCTTGTTTCCTTGAAATACAATGTTACTTCTGTTACTAGGAGAACTTGGATGCAAGAGCGAGCTAAGCGAACTCGGGACTTGGGGCACCCCGACTCGAACAGGTTAGGTTAGAAGCAGATGGTGGGGTCTAGTGATCTAGCGAATCAGACCCTGCTATCCACTTCGTGGTTGTTTTTTTTAAAACCATAGAGTCAATCAAATCTGGCAGGTATTTCGAATTGTTTGGTAGTGAAATAGGTACTTTTCTGGTAGGCATTAAAACACAAGCCAAATTCTATAATCATATGCTACTTGGCCGTTCTTGGAAGACGCCGAGAGATGGCAGTTACTGCCCTCCTTCTTCAAGTGGTCGGGGAATTCCCGATCTGATGCTTATCGTTTATTGGGCGTTGTTGGGCACTGGACTTGTCATTCGACATGAGAGTTTTGATTACGCGAGAAGTTACTGAAGACTTTTTTACGACTTTTATTCCTTGAATTAGTATATACAATATCGTTTACAGACCGTAAAGAGAATTATGTTACTGACACATTGTCGCGTGAATGCGCTGATATCGAATCTCGTTCAACAAAACTTGTTTCCTTGCATGAAATCCTTTGCCACCCTAGAGACCCAAGAATGGTACACTGGACGAGACCTAAGAATCTACCCTATTCTATTGAATAAATTAACTGATTCCATTCCACAAAATGAACCCTTACCCTTAACTGTATTGCCATCCCAAGGACAAGATAATACACAGGATACTACACCACGCTCAGAGTCCCGGCGTTTCAACAAGGGAACGCAGACCGCCTGTTCGGTTTGGAGATTACGTTGTTTCTTAAGAAGGTTGGAAGAATGTATTATACCAACCAAACTCTTTAAGGATGTGATCATAATATGGCATCTCTGTATTGTAATCTCACTGACTATGTCTTAACATATTTTATCAAATTGCCTATCGTCTATTTTGTTGATTAAAACCGTTATTCTAAAGGTTTATCTTATTACAGTAGAGGTGAACCTCACTTTTCGCCAGGTATGTTATTTGTCCTATTGTAGTAGGGGGTCCGATTCCAGACTCCGTGCTTCTATTGGGAATTTCGAAAATCGAAAAACCAAACAATACTGTGCCCGACCCGCTATAAGAACCCGAGCAGTCGTGTTCGACCATCGACGCATCTGTGTTTTTGTTTCTTCAATGTTTTTTTTTGCGGCCCTCCAAACTATTTAGTCATTTTTATTGGATCGTATCTGGTTTGGACACCCCTTATCTAGCATATTTTTTTTTATTATCATCAAATAACATTATGCTTTAAATTTGTCACTATTCCAAACAAAATATATTATATTTTGTTTTGCATAATATTCTGTCAAAAGAGCAGTACAATTGCAAAACGTAAATCACAAATTTCTAGCGCATAAGCAAAACGTTTTTGACATTGACAGTTTTCGATTGATTGGATAGTCTTGTCAACCAATTTTTCTTGCTTTTGTATTATTTCAATAAATTAAATTATGTGCATTATAAAAACTGCAACACTATAAATTTACTCTTTGCGGCGCTTGATTTCTCCTTTTATAAATTCACTAAATCTCTACAATGGACGGTAAGATAGCTTACAAAACTGATCGGTTTTTGTAATAAAGTTTAATTATTGAACTGTAGGTATTTTAATTTTATTGCTATTTTAGGCGATTCACCAAAGAAATCATCATCCCTCGAGACGTTGGTCATTCAGAACATAGCAAATGTTAACGAACTGAAGGAAAAACTCAACAACATCATTAAAACCGGGAAAGATTATGAATATGACGTTTCCGAATGTATAAAAACTTTGATTATAAGCAGTGATCCAGAAATTGCACATTTAAGTATAGAAGCGATCGCAGAGCTTGTCAAATGTGAAGAGAAGCGAGAGAAATTCGCTAACAAAGAAATAATAGGCCCTATACTGGAAATACTGAGAAAAGAAACCACTTCAGACAATGTTGAGCTTGTTAGGCAGTGCTGCAGGGCTCTTGGCAATTTGTGCTGCGATTGTGACACTGCTAGAAACACAATTATCCAGCTTGAGGGCATTTCAGTACTTATTAAGCTTCTTGAAACAAGTATAGACATGGATTTTGATGAAATACAAATGCTGTCAAGTAAATCACTGCTGAACTTTGCTATTGGTGGAGCAGAGTTTGCAGAGGCAATATTTCTTGGAGGTGTGGTGGATATGGTCCAAAGAATGATATGTATAGAACTTGAGAGGGAGGAATATAATAATGAAACAATTGCAACTTGTATGTTGTTATTGAGTGTTATAAATGAGAACACTCCGGATTTACTGTACAATGAGATTGTAAATAAGTCTGTTCTGCATATTCTGAGGGAGACGTCAACTGTGGAGATCTCTGAAATGTGTTTGGATCATTTGCACACACAAGCAGAACACGGTGAGTGGTTTGAGGATAAAATGTGAAATGATGTTTATGAATCATTTTGTTTGTAAGATAAAGCTGCACTTCCTGTGGTAACTGCATATTCCGTTATTTTATTTGGTTCAGTTTTTTTTCTTTTATAGCAAATTGTCAATTGAAACTTTTATTTCAAAGGCACTTTTCAATCAAGGTTCAACATCTGCCTTGCCTTTTCCCAAATATATTGGGGTTGGCTCCCAGTCGAACCGGATTCAGCTGAATACCAGTGTTTTATGTAGAGTGGCTGCCTACCGGACCTCCACAACCCATTGATTGGGTAACACGGTACTTCTTGGCTGGACTGGTGCCAGATTGTCGAGGTTGTTGAGTTAAAATCATGAAGCTAGTTGCACATGCCCGCAAGGTTGCCTGCTTGTCGGTCTTCTACAGATTGTACTTCGGGGAGAGTGTCCAGGAACTCCACAATCTCATCCCACCGGCCCCCTTCTACCATCGGACATCTAGACGCACTGCAAGTTACCATCCCTACCTTGTTGCTATTCCACCAATTCGCACTAAACGTTTCCAAACGTCTTTTATAATGCGCACAGCAAAGGAATGGAACTCTCTGCCTGCGTCTGTGTTTCCGTACGCATACAACCCTAATCTCTTCAAAATTAGAGTGAACAGGCTTCTTCTGGGTAAGCTCGCTCCATCGTCGACTTTGTCTCTGTCATCTATGACCTAGAAAGTTCACTGATGGTATTTATTATTATTTATTTATTTATTATATATTTTATTGTACGACCCATAATATATTTTTTTTATGTGCTTGTATGAAATCAGTTTTACTTTACTATAGGCAGATAGTTTGTGAAGTTAAGTTAGGTTAGGTATACCTCATAATAAGAACAGGACAATCAAACATAAAAAAGTGTACAATGGGCGGTCTTATCGCACAAGGCAATCTCTTCCAGACAACCTTTGGATTTAATTATTTTTCTATTATAAACCAATTACAGAAACCGTAAAGACATTAATAACCAAAGAAGGTGGAGTACAACTGGTATGTTCCCGTCTCGAAGATTTTGTGAATCTGCACAACGCTGGGGAACTGAATATTGAAGATGCAGAAGTGAACCCTATCATGAAGCAAGCTTGCGAGCTGGTCATCACTGTGTTGACTGGAGGTAAGATTTATTTTTGTGTTGATTGCTCTGTCCGTATCTTTTATATCAATAAATTGATTAGTGTTTTGTATCCTCTAATTTTATGTAAGCAACAAATGAAGATTTCAAGAGGCAGAAAAAAACTGCAATAAAATTACATAAAATCTATGTACTTACAGGTAGATTCAAATTTAATGTTGGCTCTGAACACTCTTTTGTTGCAAGTGGCAAGTAGGAGTGAGATGTTGGGTACTGGGCAGCGATAAGCGTATTTTAGAGCCGCCATTACGTTTCGATCTATAATTGATTTTTCAAATATCCAATGAGTTTTGGTTTCTATCGAAATTGGGCTCTAGACACCTATTTATTTTTCACTATTTCTTATATTTTTGGAATTGGCCATCCATGCCCTCTTGGAAGATTCGACCAGAATAAAAAAATCTCTTAACATTAAGCTTTTTTAATGTTAAGAGTTTTTTTTTAGTTTTCAGAGAAACACTTTGATTTCCCTGAAAACTCCTTGCAGATCCAAAATGGCTACCTATTTTGGGACATTCACATAAGCCATGTTACTTCAATCCATTAAGCCATGTTATTAGAGTGAACAGGCTTCTTCTGGGTCGCTCCATCTTCGACTTTGTCTCTGTCATCTATGACCTAGACTAGTCAAGAGCAAACCCATATTAAATAAAAAAATAAAAAATCAATATGTGCATTTAGAAATTAATGAAAATATTGAAACAACTTTTCGTCCTTCCCAAGATGAAGCAATGCACATTCTGTACAACAATGGCGTCGGTGAGGTGTACCAGACAGTAGTCAAGTGGCTGGCCTCACAGAACTACCAACTGCTGACCACCGCTGTACTGGCTATTGGCAACTTCGCCAGGCAGGATGATTACTGCACCCAGATGATGGACGACAAGATATTTGATAAGCTGCTGGGTGAGTCCACTTTTAATTAGAAAACATAAATTATATAATTATAATACCTGATTTTATCATTCGAAATAACTTCAATCCATCACCACCAACTCAATTATCTCTAGACTTTAGTGTTGTGTATTTTAATTGACCATTAGTATTAAAAACCGGTCAAGTGCGAGTCGAACTCGCGTGCAAAGGGTTCCGAAAGAAAATTAAAACAAAACATATTTTAAAATCAGATACTTATAGGTTTTCCTGTAATCTCTAGGTAAAGCCCATTTTCTGTATTTTTTTCAAAATTTTAGGCCCAGTATTTTCGGATATATGGGAGTATTTTCATATATTTTTGAGACCTTTATAATGAGCCTTTTGATTTGATGTGTAATTGAAAAAACTTTTTATTAATTTTCTCATTTGAGCCCCAAAAATATATATAATTTTCAAATATTTTTTTTTCTGACTTGGTCGTGTTTAGGTCACAGAAATACATGTGTGTACCTAATTTCAACTGAATCGGTCCAGTAGATTCGGAGAAAATCGGCTGTGGCAAACAGACAGACATCTATTTTTCCCATAAGAACTTTTGAACTCAAGAGGGTGTAGGATTACAATACAATATCTGCCTGCGTTTATGCTCATAAATCTGTTCATTCACGCATTCTGGTTGGGAGTACTTTTTTTTCACGATCATGGATTTATCATAAAAAGGAATTTACAAGTCACAAATAATTTAATAGTGATAAGATAATATACCATTTTATAGGTACATAGCACTTCGCCCACGACTTCGTTCGCGCGGATTTAGTAGAAACTCCAGAAATTTCCGTTAAGGGATAGACTTTAACGGGTTGTTTTTGAAAATTAATCGAAACAATTTATAAATTAATATTTTTTTTTTTTACACATTGGGTTACATTATTCAAGTTTTAGTAGGGATCCCTAATTATTTCTGGAAATAAATACAGCCTATGTTACTCGGTGAAGATGTAGCTTTCTAACGGTGAAAGACGAATCAAACGAGCCCAAACTCGATGGGATTATGTCGTTTTATTACGGACTTCCTATGGCCACCTTCCAGCTCCGTCATCAGACCCTGATTACCATCTAGAGACAAAGTACTCGTCAAGAGGAATCATACAAGCCCAAACTCGATGGGGTTGCGTCGTTTCATTGCAGAGTTCCTATGGCCACCTTCCATCATCAGATCAGCTCCATGTCATATAATATTGCATTGTCACGCGACATACACATGCGTGCAAAATTTCAGCTCAATCGAATACCGGGAAGTGTGTCAAATATAACTTGCTAGATTGATTACAGACAGACAACGGGACAAGTGAAACTAAATAAAACCTTGTAAAACAAATATATTAGGTATCTAGTGTTTTGAAAAGACTGATTCCTGCGAAGATTATTTCGTTATTGTTGCTAAGATCAAAATCTTTACTTCAAATATCCCACAGCAAGGAAAGCACATAAACACAAATTCATAGCTTCGGCTACCGGCTTCGCCCGCGTTTATGTCGGAAATACTGCCAAGGGAACATACTCCCGGTTAAAATTAGCCAATGTGCTGTATTCTATCTCTCAGCCAAATTTTCATCCAGATCCGTTCAGACGTTTTGGCGTTAAAGAGTAACCAAACGTCCATCCAAACTTTCGCATTTATAATAGTAGTGAGATACTAAATTAACCGTTATTTCCAGATATATTCGAAACCTACAACAACTTCAGCATACAGATGCAGAAGGAGCCAGAGAAGCCGAAGCCCATAGACTCGGTGACGGTGGTGAAGCTCCTGCACGCCGTGCTGTCCACGCTGCGCAACCTGGCCGTGCCCGTCGCCAACAAGCGCGTGGCGGCGGCCCAGACTCGCGCGGCGCCCATGCTCATCAAAGCGCTGCACACTACTGAGGACCATCATGTGGCTTATAAGCTGCTGGCTACGATCAGGTTGCTGGTGGATGGGCAAGGTGAGTTATTGTGTGTTTTAGAATGTGATCGGCATTTTTAACCAACTTCAAAAAAGAAGGAGGTTCTCAATTCGTCGGAACCTTTTTTTTTTATGTATGATTACTCGAAGATGGCTGGACCGATTTGGATTTTTTTTTTGTTTGAAAGGGTATAGGTACTTCTCAGGTGGTCCTATGATCAAGTCAGGATCTGATGATGGGATCCTGGGGAAATAGAGAGAAGTCTTCAAATTTATAGGCACACTAGAAGCGATTTGGGTAGTTTTTGGAAGAGTACTTTCTCGGAGTGGTCCCATTTCAATTTGGTGAAGATCTGATGAAGAACTTCGGAGATAGGCAACGGAACTCCTCAATAAATTATAGTAAATGGACGGGGATTGCTGAAATCTCATGTCTGTCTATTGTTCACCAGTTCATAACATAGCATCACACCGGTACGCTGTGAAGGGGTAAGCACATGTGGACCACTAAAAAGTAAAAAAAAATCTTTTTACAAAAAAATACAACCGACTTCCAAATAAAAAACACTACAAAGTATAAAATAACTTTAATTTCGGAAGTCGGTGTCAATAAACGAAAAAACAAAAAACACCGACTGCCGAAATTAAAGTTATTTTACACTTTGTAGTGTTTTTATTTCGAAGTCGGTTGTATTTTAGCAGCAGAAGGACATTCTCAAAAATCAATACCTCAAAAACTTGACTCAATCTACATTTTCACAAGGTTTTTAAAAACTGTCAGTTTGCTACTGCAATGCGAATGCGAGCGCTCCCTAAAAATATGAAAATTGCCCCTCCGATTCAACTCCCACTTACATAGAATATTTTTGACTTACAAATAGTTCAGCTGAATATGAATAAATGTTGTTTGATTTCTAGGTACAAACTTAGAAAAGATAATTAAAATACTCAGGTGCAAAATCTGAATTATAGTGTTTGTTTACAAAGTATTTGTTAAAAAACCGGTCGGACTCGCGTGCAAAGGGTTCCGAACAAATAATCTTGTTCTTTTAATTTTAAATCATAGATTTCTTATAGGTTTTCCTAATTGTGTTTTGTAATCTGTAAGTTAAGATCTTGATGAAAGCCTATACTCCTGAGGTGGTCTAATTGGCACCAATTGGTCAGAATTGGGTGATGGGATCCCAGGAAAAATGCTCGTTCAGCGATATTTTCGCCAATTGTCAATCGATTTGGATGATTCTTTTTTTGTTTGGAAGAGTATTTTTCCAAACTGGTCCCGTTTGAAACGGGACCGGGTAGATCAGTTCAATTTGGTGAAGATCTGATTAATAACTTTGGAGGCAGTCAGGAACTCTTCAATAAATGATAGCAAATCTCCCGGGATTGCTGAAATCGCATGTCTGTTTATTTTTTCACCAGTTCATGCAGATGCAAACAAATCAATCTGAATTAACATATTTTTAGGGTTAGATATCTATTCGGGCATAACTTTATTGTTTATTAACAGATCTTTGTGATTCTTTTTGCTGGGGTTTAGTTATAGCTATATTACATTTGGATTGGACGGTGAACTTCAAAGATAAACCAGTGACCTCCTCAACTTTGAATCAATCAAATCTAGTAACAAAGCAAAGTAGATATTTAACTACGAGCTGGTCTGATCTTGAACTGCGAAGTCACACAAAGAAACTCCTTAACGGCAAATAGTAAAACCACTCATTATGGGAATTATGTCACTTAGTTGTGGGGTATCACCACTAAACTTTTTTGGAAGTCGGTGTCAAAAAACGAAAAAACAATAAAAAACACCGACTTTCGAAATTAATTCGTTTTTTATTTGGAAGTCGGTTGTATTTTTTTGTAAAAAAGTTTTTCTTTAATAACTTCGTACTTAATAGATTATTTAAAAATAAAATACTTCTAAGATCCTTACGGTAAGCTCTTTGATTTGATATTTATTTTTTATTGTTTCCAAATTTCCTCCCAAAAAGTGACCTGTTTTTTTTTTATTTATTTCTTTTCGATACGCACCCGTGTTTAGGTCATACAAAGTTATATGTACATGTACCAAATTTCAACTGAATCGGTCCAGTAGATTCGAAGAAAGTCGGCTGTGACAGATAGACAGACAGACAACCGAGTGATCCTATGGGTTCCGTTTTTCCATACAGAGGTTCGGAACCCTAAAAACGAAACTCACCCACTCATCTTATTCAAAATTAATATTTTCTTCTTTCCCTAAAAGAGGGCGTCGCGAAGGCCCTGGCCAGTGACTCGAAGGCGCTGAATGCGATCGCTAAGTGGGGCCACGCCGCCGAGTACGCGGGCGCCGCCGGAGAGGCGCCGCGCCTGCTCGCCTGGACCGTCAAGCAGCTGCGCCACCACCACCACTGGAGGTACTTCGTCGAGGTGAGAGATCTCTCTTCTTCTTCAGAGGGCTCAGCGAAGGCGTTGGCCAGCAACACAAAGGCCCCGCATGCTATCACCAATAGGGCCACACTGACGAGTACGCGGGCGCCGCGCCTGCTCGCCTGGACCGTCAAGCAGCTGCGCCACCACCACCACTGGAGGTACTTCGTCGAGGTGAGAGATCTCTCTTCTTCTTCAGAGGGCTCAGCGAAGGCGTTGGCCAGCAACACAAAGGCCCCGCATGCTATCACCAATAGGGCCACACTGACGAGTACGCGGGCGCCGCGCCTGCTCGCCTGGACCGTCAAGCAGCTGCGCCACCACCACCACTGGAGGTACTTCGTCGAGGTGAGAGATCTCTCTTCTTCTTCAGAGGGCTCAGCGAAGGCGTTGGCCAGCAACACAAAGGCCCCGCATGCTATCACCAATAGGGCCACACTGACGAGTACGCGGGCGCCGCGCCTGCTCGCCTGGACCGTCAAGCAGCTGCGCCACCACCACCACTGGAGGTACTTCGTCGAGGTGAGAGATCTCTCTTCTTCTTCAGAGGGCTCAGCGAAGGCGTTGGCCAGCAACACAAAGGCCCCGCATGCTATCACCAATAGGGCCACACTGACGAGTACGCGGGCGCCGCGCCTGCTCGCCTGGACCGTCAAGCAGCTGCGCCACCACCACCACTGGAGGTACTTCGTCGAGGTGAGAGATCTCTCTTCTTCTTCAGAGGGCTCAGCGAAGGCGTTGGCCAGCAACACAAAGGCCCCGCATGCTATCACCAATAGGGCCACACTGACGAGTACGCGGGCGCCGCGCCTGCTCGCCTGGACCGTCAAGCAGCTGCGCCACCACCACCACTGGAGGTACTTCGTCGAGGTGAGAGATCTCTCTTCTTCTTCAGAGGGCTCAGCGAAGGCGTTGGCCAGCAACACAAAGGCCCCGCATGCTATCACCAATAGGGCCACACTGACGAGTACGCGGGCGCCGCGCCTGCTCGCCTGGACCGTCAAGCATATTTTTGTTTCTATCTACTTAATGCGAAACATTCCAAGCTGAATATTTTCACTAAATATTATTGACTAAACGAACTAATTCTTGGATTGAGCCGGTTTTTTGGATTTTGCTGTCAAAGTTATGACACCGTCGTTTTGACTTTTTAGCAATATTCAATAACGCATGCATGCACACTTTTAAACTTTTTATGGTTCAGTTACAGTTTCCAGTGAGCTTATGTGTCATTTACGCGCTGCGATGTTTTTTTATAGTTTTCAAAAAAGTGCGTTTTTATTTAAATTATAAATATTTTCCTAATCTTACTCTGTCACAAATATGCACAAATAAAGAACTACTCACAATACACTGTACACACAATGGTTTAGAGATACACGATTCTGCAAAACGTTACTCCAGCAGTAAATGCAATATCTCGAAACCTGAAGACGCACATATTATATTTTCAGTGCACATTTAAGCGCAAATATAAGCTCTCTACCCATGCACAATATTTCTCTCTCCGATCATTCTTTTAGAATTTTCCTGCTGGAACAACGTTACTCCAGCAGGAATCGTTTTTTCCGTTTTTTTTTTTGCCAAAGGGACAACACGCACCATTTTTTGGGTGGCGCACATATACAACAGATTACGCACTAAGTATACGTTCCACTCAAATCACTCTTCGAGCCACTTTCCTGCTGGAGTAACGTTCACTCCAGCGCATAGGCCACCTAATACAGCGTGGCAAAATTATTTTAACCTTTAACCAAATGTCAAATTAGCTACCAACAGCAGCTCAAACGTCATGTTACAAAGGCAAACATGACGTTTCGTTTAGCCAATTTGACATACGTATTTCAGTTACATACGGTTAAGCATGTGTGTATCAAACTAATCAAAAACGGAACCAGTCACCCCGAAACTTTATTCGGATTGTCTGTCCATCGGACCAATAATATTTTACTAAAGACTATCTGTAGGTAGGAAGGCTTACCTCTAAGCCGCTGTACTAAAATCATTATGAGCGCTCAGCATTAAAATACTGTCAAAGATTTGTGATAATTAACCTTTTGAACGCCAGAGCATAAACGCATCGGCGTGCCCCCGACGCCAAGCCACAAACTCGCCGTACTTTTTGTCACATATTTGTGACGTTTGGCGTACAGGGCACGCGCTTGCTTGTCATGTATACGTGACAATGGCTTTCAAAAGGTTAATGAAGACTTGTTCCATGGTCGACGATAAGGTTTTTTATTATTGGATTTTACGAGTTATCTCGCTCCCGGGTTTCATTCCTGACTAACTAGCCCGTTGTGCCCTTAAGACCTGAATTAATTACGGTCACGGTAGCCAATTTCCATCCATCCATTGAATACTCGCACACTACACTACACTCTCACTTCGCTCACTCTCACAGTTCGATGCGACGGCAATCCGGCTCGACCGGAGAGAAAACTGGCGCGAAGCAATCACAAAATATCATGTAATTAATTCCCATAATATAAATTGATGTCCTCTGCACTTTCAGGTGGATGGCTGCATATCAAGTCTAGTAAACATGATAGTAGCTTCCCACTCACTGATGCAGAATGAAGCGATCCTCGCCCTTACGCTCCTCGCAATAGAGTCGCTCAGGACACCCTCGCCCGACAGCCATCAAACATTCGACTACGAAACGAGCTTTATCAACCAGCTAATAAAGTCTGAAATCGGTAAGCACGTCAAAATACTCGTAGACACAAATTGCTCGAAGATGCCGTTCGAAGTGGCTGAGAATTTGCTCGCTTTCTTGGATATAACATGTAAGAACAAAAAAGTTGTCAGCGATTATAAGGAAGCGAAAGTTCATGGAAGCCTGATGAAATTTACACATTATAGGATCGATTTGAGTAAAAACATTAAGTCCTGCATTATTGCTGTGTTCGCAGTGATATCCAACTATGGGAAAGATGAATAAATTGGTAGATTCACTTAATTATTCCAAGGAGAAACACCAAATACTTTGGCCAGTTTCGTTGACTTTATGTGAATGTGAAAGTGTTATTTTATTTAATGTTAAGATTCCAATCGGTTTTGTTCTGGGTGATTTAATTTGGAACAAAACTAAGATGGCGTGTCTGTGGTCAGAAATAGGTCGTTGCCATAGATTAGCAAACAAGTGAAATGTGTATTATTTCACCTCCAAATATGAGTCTCTCAACTATGTATTGTAGTTTGACATTTGCACATTGGCACTCCATTCGTTTATGCATCTGTGGTCCCTACAAATTGAGCCTTTGTGTACATGACATCTATGACCACAGCCTAGCTAAAAATATTTGTAGTTAATATTAATTTTTGAGCAATTATTTAATCAATTCGTAGTCTACATGCATGTGTGATAATCATGATAAAAATATTACATTTCATTTAAGATCAAGTGGTTATTATCGATAGGTTAATTTTAATTATTATTCTATTACTATTGGATTTAAGCCCGGTTCCCATATCGAATAAACAAATCGTCAATTTTTATTTTATTAACAAGTGAAGCCAAACTTATCCCTCTCTAAAACGGTTGGTAACTTTGGGAATCGGGCGTCAGTGAATCGCGATATTAAAAATCAATCCTAAATTTTTATAAGCTTTTTAACTCTCTCTAGTCATAGTTTTAAACTTTCTCTACTTCTGTAAATGCTAGAATTTGTGCATTTAAACTTACTATGTAACGTTTATGCGTATTTTCCTATATAAGACATTTATTTTTGCGATTCTCTCGAATTTTTACATTCCAACCTTTTAGAAATTTGCCTTTTTATACTGTCAATCTTATCTATCTACTCTATGATAGCTTGCTTGTGGACTGGCTCAGAAATTAATCACAAAACAATTACTCTTTGAATATTTTGTGAGGTATTCAATGTTCATAAATAGGTACCTATTTACTTAATTTTCAATAATTTTGATAAGTTGAATTGTGTAATGAAAATAGTAAGTAAATAGTAGAGCTTTTTTTTCTATCATTTAAAACACGATGACAACTGTAATTAATTTCTGAACAAGTCGAAAAATTCACGGTTGTAATTAAAACTATTCACATACTAATAATAGCAATACTGATGAAATACTCAAAGTACAATGTAGATTCACATAGTGAATTATACTGTAATATTAAATATATCCATTTTTAATATTTAGTACGCAAATATTGCTTGATATACGTACGTCATAGTTACCTTAGTGAGGACACGTCTCTATTTGAAAACAGAGGTAATTAGCAAGAAATATAAAAAGTTGGTAGGTACTTCGCATTACGGCACTGCGAGTCCGTGGGTGGTCAAGTCCACCCACGGTTTGAATCTTTGGCAAGTCTCAGTATAAACACTTCGTGTATTGGCCAACACAAGATTTTCTCGAAAGAAATATAAGAAAATCCTAAAGACGTGTTCCGTACCTATCCTATTCACTTTAATCGTAAGATTTTTGATAATCCGATAGTGCACTTATTGAATAGTTTGAATTGACGCTTGTCTCGTGAAAGTGTACAATTAGATATAGCTGTACTTACAAGGAACTTTTGGCGCGGAACTAATGCAACCACCATCTTTTATTATTAAACATATGTTCCTTAGACAATTTCAAAATTTTGATTTTAGCGTCAAGATATCCTTGTAGCACTGTAATGTGTCAAGAATATGCTAATTAAGTGTGTTCAGTAATGTATTAGTTTTACTTTGTCTTTTAGTCAATTCTATTACATATTATTATATTAAATAAATATCATTAATTATTGTAATTATGTCTCCAAACTCGGCCAGTTATTGCTGTGCGACTTTGTCACACTAAGCAGTATGAAAATATATCATATATCTGAAAATAACAGTTTAGTAAAAAATATTGTAACAAGGCTCTAGTGTAACTGGCTCTGTTTATAAATCAATCTTCGTAATGCTAGATGCTGATTTTTAGGTCACTTTAATTTAATAATTGCAATTAGGTACTACTTTTTACTATAGTTTTACGTGTATTGCATGATAATTATATAAAAATCAACTATATTTTATAAGTATGTGGCAGTCACCAAATCTGGCAACACTTAATTATTGCAAGACGTTATAACTCATGTTTAGATTAGTCGCTTTTACATAAAAACACAAAGAACGTCCTAATTGCCTATAAAATTAATACAAACGCAGTAGGAATTTTAAGTTCTCAAGTTTTTTTTTATGAAAAAGGGGTTATTACTGAACTGCTCAGCCTGTAAGGCCTAACATAATTTTGATGTGCACCGTTCTGCTGTGACAAATTGATTGTTGTATAGATATAGGTAATCAAAACCACCAATATATTATTTATTTTAAGATTGATAAAAGTGCTGTTTTCAATTATTTTACACACGCCATATTTAGTGTGATACTTACTTGAAATAGTTTTTTTGTAGTATATTGTAGGTCGGCCAGAAAAGGAATCCTGAGCATCGACTAAGCTGAATCTTATTTAACACCAAAAAGTGATGATTCATACACCCAGTTCCGCAGGTGAATGTGATTGGCTGTTAAAAAATCATGCAACCAGTAACGCAGAAAATGCGCGTTTGAAAATTTGTCTCAATGATTTTGCGATATTTGCACCAGAAACTAGACCATATTATTGAAAATCACTTCAATTTGTGAATTTCGGTTGTAAGTCATATTCAAGCGGATCAAAACAGGAAGATATCAAGTTGCATAATTTATATCTTAAAATATTTTACTATGCTGCTAAAATTGAAATGTTATGCTAAACTCATGAACTTTCATCTTTTTCTGGTCGACTTTAAATATTAGTATGAGCTTCATAGTTTATTAGTGTGAAACATTAATCTTGTTAATGCACTTTTATTGATACCTATAGTTTTATGGACCAATATTTATAAATGATTATTATTAATATTTTTTCATCAAGATTGGTTTTTTGAATATTTTCTCGCTTTTATTTAATCAAACGTGCATAGGTTAGCACCTGTTTTAAACTTTTGAACGTCATTGTCACATGTATGTGACAAACGAAAGCTTACCTAGTACGCAAGCGTCACAGATATGTGACGCCGATGCGTTTATGCTCTGGCATTCAAAAGGTTAAAAGCGGTCAGATGAGGTATCTACCAGATATTAAATAACTGAATCTAATCCAAAGATAGTGAAACAGTCCACATTTGGCAGGCTACAAGGAATTGGTGTCTACTTTAAACCTTATAAAAATAAGTTAAAGGGAGAAAGAAATGTCTCCTGTCTTGGACAATGCTTTAAATATATAGTGCTCACTGTGATGACAAAGTGCCACCACACTAAACCCGTTTGGGACTAGTCTTGATGAAAAATATTGAATAACAAAATGCATTGTTATAGATATTAATAGATTTTCGCTAAAATACATTATATTCTACATGTATTTGCTATTTTATTCAGCTTGCTTCCTTTCCTTTTACTTTTTTATACGAAATAAAAGTCTAAATTAAGTTTAGAAAAATGTTTATTTTAGTTTTGTAGGTTTGTATTTACAAAAGTAATCAACACTGATCTTCTAATATCTATGTCGCGGCCATACCGTAGAATTGGCCAAGGTTAGGTTAGGCTCGATCCCATTCATATTAGGTTCCTTGAACCTTTTGAACGCCAGAGCAAAAACGCATCGGCGTGCCCCCGACGCCAAGTCACAAATTCGCCGTACTTTTTGTCACATATTTGTGACAATGGCGTTCAAAAGGTTAAACAATGTAGACAGAAATAAAAGCCACGTGCAGCGCAGCTCCGTCGTCGAAGTTAGGTTTGAAATGACAACAGCCTGAAAAGCTGAAGTTTACGCATTTGGGGGTTTGGATCTAGGTTCCAAACATGGGCGTGCAGTAGGCTACAGTAAAGGTAGGCCAGCCCATACATGATGCCCAAAAAATACTGACGATACGAATTTTCGTCGAATTTTTTTTTCCTTGCCATTATGTATGGGCTGGCCTACCCTTACTGTGGCCTACTGCACGCCCATGGTTCCAAACCCCCAAAAAGATTTGTGTTTTTAGTTCTGAAGTTCGAAGTTTCCGTAATAAGCCATACAATAAATAACATTGAATAATGGGATTAAGTGTTTGTATTAGGGGGTAATTAACTCATAGACATCCTGAACTCATTAGGAGGACTGATCTGCTTCTGGAGGGAGGTTGGCTGGTTGGAATGACGGCCGCCATGGCTCACGCACAATGGTCCAACATCAGGACTAAGTACGGAAACCATACCCAAATAGATAGATAGATGTATAAGGGTGTTACCACACCAATAAATCAATCGTCGATCGATGTCATCGAACGATAGAATCATAGAATGGATTAGTTGACGTCGATAGATAGTTTCTACTACACCAATCGATTGAGCGTCGATCGATGGTAGCATGAATTAGTCGACGTCGATCGATAGGCAAGCGTGCTCCATCTTCGACCACATCATCGCTTACCATCAGGTGAGATAGCGGTCAAACGCGTGCCTATTAAAATTAAAAAAGAAAACTGATAGATTCTACTGCTATCTTCGATCAGATGAGCTACTACACCACACCACACCAATCGATCAACGTCGATCGATGGCATCAATCGGCGGCGACGGTCGATCAATTGTTTATCGACCGGTATCCGTCGATCAGCCAAAGCTAGGTACCACACCAATCGATTGATCGATTGGTGTGGTAACACTCTAATACAACAATAATAACATTTGCTTTGAAAAACCAATCATCTGTCTCAAAAGAAAAAAAAAAACAAATTCCTCATCAATATTAAATACTTGAAATTAAAAAAAATGCATTTAAAATGCCATCGTTTCTATGGAATAACGCCTCTTATGACTGGCACTCCAAATGCCATAATAATAAAATAATAATATAATATATCCTAGGACAACTCACACACGGTCACCCGATCCCAAACTAGGCAGAGCCTGTACTATGGCAACCAGACAACTGATAAACATACTTATATATTTCTAAATACATACATATTATAGACAAATTACACCCAGACACAGAACAAATGATCATGCTCATCACACAAAGTTTGTCCTGGGTGGGAATTGAACCCACGACCTCCGGCTAAGCATAAACTAGAATGTGCACAATTACACAGTATCATCCAGGTTCATGATAGATCTCTCTTGTATCATGGTGGAGTGTTTGGTGATGGTCATACGGAACTTGAGCTCTTCATCAGATATCAGGTGGTCTCTTAGTATTGGGCCTCGGTTGCCACAGCCAGCCACTGGAATAAAAATATAACTTGGTGTGATATACAATGTGGATACGTTGATACGACAATAAATGAACTCACTGGCAATACTGGTTCTTAGGAATATTTTTGAAACTATTGTAATCCTGTCACCGAAATTAAAAATGAACTTTCCAATTGCATAAAAACGTCAAAAAACCTCAAACTAGTCAAGGATAGTGACTTCTATTCTGACGAAATATTCCAAGCAGTCTGTTGCAGTTAGTGACATCAAATCTGTGATAAAAGACAACATATTCGTATGAACTAGTATTGCAGTGATTTGATTTATTGTCGTATCGTCGTCTCCACCATGTACATAATAGTTGATTGTAATCTTGGAAACTTGAAATAAACCCTCATTCGTAAAAGCTAAATTTTAGGGTTTACTTCAACCATCAGGTGAGATAATAAGGAATATGCATGAACTTTTTTAAATTATCTTCACAGTTTATCTAGAAGTATACAAAAATATAATACTAACAATGAAAAACACAAACGAGATATAACTATTTAAAAAAATATATATCTATCCCTCTCGCGAAAACGCTGTTTTCTATGGCAGCTGTATAGGCGTCATAGTTTTGACGACACAGTTTATATCGGACTTCTCTTTCTAATTGTCAACTTTGAAGCTAAATAACTTCATCAGTGATGAAGGTATTTTAAAAATTCTTTCATAATTGTTTACTAGAGATAATAAGTATTTTATTTTGCAAATAAAAAAATTACATGTATATTCCCTATTATTTATTGTATACCACATAAAACTGAACAGAGCATTATATACAAGAAGAAGTGTACAGTGGGACCACCCATCCAGACCACCCACCTTTGGAAGGATTGAAAGAAAGAAGACCGAATTTGGGATATGATTATGACCAGTAGAGTATAATTGCTTGTATAATAGAGGGATCATTCATATTATCATAGCGTTCTTCCTCACTGAAGAAGGCAAAGCGAACAACAACAACTTGCATAACTTTTATAATTTTGTCTATTATAAAAGTTATGCAATGGTTGAAACCATTGCTTTCAACGCCCGGGGGCATGTTGAAGCACCTGATCATCACAGCATAGCAGCAACACACTTAATGAGCAATTAACCACTAATAGGTGTGCATGTCCTTTTTGTTAAAAACGTCACTTGCTGTACTTAGCCCGTGTAGTCAACACCAAATATTAAATTATTTCTTGCACTGAGCATCCTGCAGTTATTCATTCAGCAAATAAACTCTTTTTCTTTCTTTTCTTTCAACAGATGGTTTATTTAAAATTAGCTTATTCCAGCAGCTTCATCTACATCATCTACATGAAAGGCAAAAACTATCCCAAGGGAACACGCTTCCAGGATAAGAAGTATCCCATGTCTTATTCCAGAATATGGTCTACCCATGTTCCAAGTCTCTTCCAAACCTGTTCAGCCGTTAAGATGTGTTAAGGTAACAAATCGTGGGTTTGGATGTGACATCTCGTATATGCGAACTGATGAGCTTTTCAGGGGAGACAAACAGGAATTTTACAAAGTAGGTATAATATACACATTTTATTAATTTTATCTGGTGTAACCTTGTAAATCTAACGAGACTAGTATATTTTACGAGGTAACAATAAATTAAGGTTGTTTTAATGCTTGTTACGAGAGGTAACTGCAATTCATTTTTTTTCTGTCAAATGAATATAAATTGAGGAGGCAATTGCAAGTTAACTCCAGAATTATTGTTTGAATCTTTTTGCATAAAAAACAAATGAGGTGTTACATCCAGACGAACGAAATATATGTACATACAGTAAGCAGTTTATAATATTAGTATGGATGGTCTTCGATAAGATATAATATTTACCTGGACATTTAGTTCTAGGTTTGGTTGCAATTAAGTTTATTATGGATTCCATCTCATAGATGTGACCACACACTGAGTTTTTCACCGGGTCTGTTACTGGTCTCTTTGTAATTGGGTCCAACTGAAATACAAATAGAAATGTTAAATACAAAATAATATGCTAACATCACTTCACAATAAAATTGCTATTTTTTCCATTGTCGACTTTGTCTCTGTCATCTATGACCTAGACTAGAGTTAAGAGCAAACCCATATTAAATAAAAATTTAAAAAAAAGGTTTTTTATTCATAACAGCAATAGAACTTAATAATACTCACATATTGCTCCTGCGATTCAGTTATAGCCAAGTCTGATTCATCCAGGTTACCTGTAACATATTTAAATTCATAAAAGGTATTCTTACATCACAACTTAGGTACCCTGACAGGATAAAATAACTCCTAAGGGGCAATTATTCTTGTGTTTTATAAGAACTGTCATAAACTGTCAAAAACACCTTTAGATTACCTACATTTTAACAAGTTGTTACTGATTGTTGCAGTGTGTGAGAATTGGCCTTTTTGGCACAAATTACTAAGATCAAAACATTTTTGAAATCCATTATTTTGAAGAGAACATTATTTTTTAATGATCAATGAATTCATTGATGTGTATGTGGATTAGGCTTAAACTGGTTATATCACTGCTCTGATGAATCAGACCTCTATTAAAAAAATAGTAAAGTAAAGTACTTACGTGTAGCACTTTCTGATCCTTTTTGGAATCTCTTGTTGAATTCCATCATATAAGGATGATTGTCAACCCTAAGCCGTTTGCCTGCTAAGTTGCTCAGGTGGGACTTGAATCTCTCCTCCAGGGAATCCACATTGGAAGTATCAGTCTCTCGCTGCAAAGTCAAATGATTATTGCTTTAATGTCAGGTTCATTTTTATAATTTATTGAACACACAAAAACATACAAACACAACAGGACAGCTTATCGCACAGTGAGAATGAAAGTGACCGAACTGAAAATCTCAAAATTTTTGGAAGGTTTTTTTAATGATTATTTTATAAACTCTTAAGCTCTTATTTTTTCTAAACAATATATTAGCATCATAAATATGTAAATAGCTTTCCATTTGAAAAAGTTATGACATATTTTATTGGAAACTCCCTAAAATACGAAGTCAATTTTGTGATTTCCCACAAAATGCAAATTTCGTGTTAGGTCACTTTTATTCTCATGGTGCATTATGTACAAAGGTGATCTTAGTTCAGAATTGGGTTTTCTAACAGCAAACCTCAGTATGATAGAAAGATTTGCAAATGAGTGAGTATACTAAGGGCACAACAAAACTAGGCTAGTTTTTCAGCTTCTAGTCTAATTGGATTCATGATACCAGTAGGTACTATAAGTACATTGTGCAACTGCCTACCAAACTCATACTGCCATCATGCATGACATATTAATAATTAAGATGGTATAATATAAACTTAATGTAATAAGTACTCAAAGCCTGTTCATTGCATCAACCTTGTTACTATGTTGATTAGTTTTCAAATGATGATAAAGACGTTGAAGTATTAAAATTTGATCTACAGTTAGAGTAGGTACCTATTCAGGTGATTCATCACATCAGTAAATTACAAACTATATACTTATCACCCTTTGCAATTGGATGTCCAGTAATTCATTAAAGTCGGTTTTGAGTACGTATAATGTGCTAGCAAGTTGAGGTAAATTCATGCTTATGCATGAATTTACCTCAACTTGATAAAACAAAGAAATAATTATAACAAAATAACCTTAAAAAAATATGTATTCTCTATTTCTAACCTTTGCTCTCTCCAAAGCTTCAATGGTAACGTCTTGCTGTGCTTCTAAGGTACAATACTGCTGGACACACATCTTCAGCTTATCAAATTCAGCTTCTTTTTCACTATCTAAATATTTTGATACGTTGTCCGTACACAAATACAGGCTGGTAATGCACTGTTTTCTTAGATCTGCTAAATCGTTGTCTGCCATCTTTACGTATAAAATATATTACACTCTAGTAAAATTATTCTAATTATTAAATGATAATTATATTTTGATGCACACTACAAATAACAACTTCAGTTTATTTACAAAAGAAGAAAACAATTCCCGCCATTTTGTATTTATTTTGACTTTGACATTTTAATAAAATGACACATGCATGACCAGATTGCTAGATGTGAATTATGGTTTTTCCCCAAACTCAAATTATTGTTACCCATAATAAAAAAAAAAACATAAGACAACGATTAGAATAGAAAAAAAAACTGGAAAAGATATAATTTTGTTTGATTCATTCATTGCATGTCACGAATTCACCCATTAAAACTGTTTACTTCCACTGTTGTATTTTGTGAAATCACCTCTAAGATTTTACCACAGTGTCCAAAGGACGCACTCTGAAACTTCAAAGCTAAGATAAATTTCGAGGAGCTTATTTTTTAACCAGTAAAAAATACTACCAATATACCTACTATTAATTAAAACTTTGAAAACTTGAAACTCCAGAAACAGATATTCTTTTTTTTTTTTCAGTGGAAGTGGCAAAGTATTTTTGGGCCAAGAAGCTGGCATACTCAAGAACAGACTAGTTTCTTCTTTCTTTCTATGAGGTTGTCCTCTGTGTAAAAGACTTGCCTTGTGGCTATAAGTACCTATTCTAAATTATAACCCCTAGCCAGGACTACTTACATAAAACTTGGAACTAAGCGACTACACGCTAAGGGCACCTCCTGTGGGGTACAGGCCTCTGCTTAGGGCATTGCTGGGGGAGGACAGCAAGGGATGGACATGATCGAACATTGATTATTTCGGGACGAATCTAAAACTAGGCTCAGTGGCGAAGAATGGCTCGAGCAAGGGTCGGAGCAGACTTTGACGGGAACGTCGCGTCGTCAAAGACGGCGATCGGGATTTATCGAGTGATTATTTCCCTATTGCTCTCTTGGAGGCCGGAGGGGTATTACATCAAGGAGTTGCTGCGCAGAAAATTTATGTGACAGCGGGAGTGAAAGCTGGGGTATTGTGCAGCGAAAAGTCAACTTGACAGACGTCATAATCATGTTTTGAACCGACCTAAAGCTTACCCATACGTGATACGTCCCAAGTGTACTCACATTACGCTATAATTGTAGCTTCCCGAAAGTGACGTCGTCTAAGGGGTTCTCAGCTGTCTCTATAAAGGGTGTGGCCTGTGGGGCACGATCAATCTCGCATTCAACCCAATCAGATAGGAGATCTTCATCGCAAATCGTCTTGTAGTTGTAGAATAATAATAAACTTGTATAAGTTATATCATAATATATTTATTGCAAATAAGAAGTAAAATGCACTTAAAACTAAGATATTATAATAATACATAATAATCTGACTATCTAATAAATAAGTTTCTGATGAGTAAACATAAAGTTGTCTTTTAACAAAATATAATTAAATATTTTATAAGTAAATAACATTGCTAAGGCACGCCAAGCATAAAACATGTTACAATTAGTTCTTTATCACCATATTTTTTTTTTTTTACTTTCATGCATAAACTCACACCTTTCCCCGTGGGGTAGGCAAAAGATACAGAATACCAACTCCATACTTATTTTGCTTCGTTTACGTTTCTCTTTCGGTGTTTTTCTAAATAGTCTAAGTATACAGTGACTCCAACATGGCCCAGTGCGGCAGACAGTTGCTTGAGATGCATCTTCATATCGGCGGGCGATATGCTGCGACGACTCTCGATCACTTTGAACGCTTTCAAGTATTCTAGCTCGGTGAACAGGGTGCCTTTCTCACAGATTGATATTATTTTTATTTAAATACATGTTGTTAAGTCTATACAGTGACTCCAACATTGCCTAGTGCAGCAAACAGTTGCTTTAGATGCATTTAAATATTGGCGGGCGAGAAGCCACGACGAGACTTGATCACTTGAACGCGTTAAAATATTGTAGCTCGGTGAATTAGGCGCGTTTCTTGCGGACTGACGTTAGTATTATGTAAGTGTTTATTGTATTACTCTATACAGTGACCCCAACATGGCCCAGTGCGGCAGACAGTTGCTTGAGATGCATTTTCATGTCAGCGGGCGATATGCCGCGACGAGTCTCGATCACTTTGAACGCGTTCAGGTATTCTAGCTCAGTGAACTGGGCGCCTTTCTCGCGGACTGACGTAATTATTTCCTGTGGACAGTAAAAAAATAATCTTAGTTTTATTGTGTAGAATATTGGGTTTGTGGTGTCCATTTTTATGGATAGGGTGATATAGATGTGGGTTGGAGTATTTGGAGTGTACGTAACGGGGCAGTGAGGAAAAAAGACTCGCAAATCGTTTATTTTCTCGATTTCATCGCATGTAACACCTAAAAATAAGGCGAAAAGCATCTTGGTGATTTTTGTCTCCGACCAACCGTTTGTCGAAAAAATGATGTCGAAGGCGAAGGGATCGGTACAAAATGCAGTATTCCTGTACTAGGAGAATTCAGGATGTAAGAGCGAGCGAAGCGAGCTCGGGAACTGGGGCACCCCGACTCGGATAGGAGGGCTTCGTCGAGATGACCTCCGGAATCACTTGACCTTGACCATCACTTGTCCTTGACCCTAAAGTCACTAGACTGACCTAATGATCACTTACCATCAATTTTGACCTGTTTCTGCTCCTGAAAATCACGGATCTTGACTTTCGAAAATTGTAAATAGCCTTTGAATATTTTTCAAAATATTCTGGTAGTAAATGCCTAACACCTTTGTACATTTGTGTGCGTAAGTATAAAATAAATAAATAGCGGCTGTTATTCCCAGAACAGCTAGTTGCGGGCCCACCCTCGCGCTACGCCACTGAGTCTGGCCAAAAAACAACACGTTAATTTTCCCAAAAATGGGGTCCCTCACCTCCGGCGTACACGTGAGCAGGTGCAGGTAGGTGTGCGCGCGGTGCAGGCCGCGGTGCGGCAGCGCCAGCGCGGCGAGGCAGTGGCGCAGCGTGGCCAGCCGCGCGTCGCCGCCGCGTGCGCCCGCCTCGCCCTGCCAGCGCCACACCACGCCCGCCGACATCATCTCGCCCACGCCTGACATTATGTACTGGAATTTCCGAAATTACTTGTTAAAATCATGTTGAGAGGAGCGGATTTTTTTAGAGGCCATGTAATTATAAGAAATTACTTATTTTAAATACTGTGATAAATGTAATTTATTCAGCGCCAACACATTGGCGGCCTGCTCGTGGAGGGCGAGCAGCGCGTCGCCGCCCGCCTGCTCGTCGGCGTCGGCTCCATCAGTACCGCGCTCCTCCTGCCCCAGGCAGTGGAAGCACTCGATGACACCACACTACAACTCACCGCAAGTCTATGCGGCGCCAGCACATTGGCGGCCTGCTCGTGGAAGGCGAGCAGTGCGTGCGCCAGCAGCGCGGCGCCGCCCGCCTGCTCGTCGGCGTCGGCTCCATCAGTACCGCGCTCCTCCTGCCCCAGGCAGTGGAAGCACTCGATGTCACCACACTACAACTCACCGCAAGTCTATGCGGCGCCAGCACATTGGCGGCCTGCTCGTGGAAGGCGAGCAGTGCGTGCGCCAGCAGCGCGGCGCCGCCCGCCTTCGTCGGCGTCGGCTCCATCAGTACCGCGCTCCTCCTGCCCCAGGCAGTGGAAGCACTCGATGACACCACACTACAACTCACCGCAAGTCTATGCGGCGCCAGCTCATTGGCGGCCTGCTCGTGGAAGGCGAGCAGTGCGTGCGCCAGCAGCGCGGCGCCGCCCGCCTGCTCGTCGGCGTCGGCTCCATCAGTACCGCGCTCCTCCTGCCCCAGGCAGTGGAAGCACTCGATGTCACCACACTACAACTCACCGCAAGTCTATGCGGCGCCAGCACATTGGCGGCCTGCTCGTGGAAGGCGAGCAGTGCGTGCACCAGCAGCGCGGCGCCGCCCGCCTGCTCGTCGGCGTCGGCTCCATCAGTACCGCGCTCCTCCTGCCCCAGGCAGTGGAAGCACTCGATGTCACCACACTACAACTCACCGCAAGTCTATGCGGCGCCAGCACATTGGCGGCCTGCTCGTGGAAGGCGAGCAGTGCGTGCGCCAGCAGCGCGGCGCCGCCCGCCTGCTCGTCGGCGTCGGCTCCATCAGTACCGCGCTCCTCCTGCCCCAGGCAGTGGAAGCACTCGATGTCACCACACTACAACTCACCGCAAGTCTATGCGGCGCCAGCACATTGGCGGCCTGCTCGTGGAAGGCGAGCAGTGCGTGCGCCAGCAGCGCGGCGCCGCCCGCCTGCTCGTCGGCGTCGGCTCCATCAGTACCGCGCTCCTCCTGCCCCAGGTAGTGGAAGCACTCGATGCGCATCTGTCACCACAAACATAAGTTAGGCCACCTTTAGACGTCACTCACAATAATGTGGTGTTTCGAAGATTAAGGGCCTGTGGAAGATTTAGGTGGTGACACTTATGATAAAGTTCCCATGTCTTCTTTCTGATCTGAAATCTGTTTCTATTTTTTAATTTTTCACAAAATATTGGGCCATCGAGAAATAGGCTATAAGACTCTGCGGTCAACAAAACGGCGGTTCACCCTTGTTTGATAGAACAACGTTTGATATAATTTTACTAAATCGAACAACGTTTAAGAAAATCATCACTTTGTATAATATCGTTTGACAGAATTTTCAGTTCATCGAATATTTATTTGCTATAACAACATTTGCGCTAATGATCAAAAGGTATAATGTTCAGATGGTATAACCATGTATTTAACACTTAACGAAACCTTAAAATATTCTATGCATGGTCGAGGGTGGGCTTGGTCGACGGAGCCCCGCTTCGCGGGGCTCCTACTTCTGGGTGGTTTATAAAAAAAATAACCACGAAGGGGATGGCGGGGTCTATTCGCTCGCTTCGCTCGCTCACACGACCCCGCCATCCCCTTCTAACCTAACCTATCCGAGTCGGGGTGCCCTAAAGTACAGATTGCATCCAGTTTCTCCTGGTAACAATAGTTGAGGGTGGCAGGTGTATAGGGTATAAAGAATAAAATTAGTGATATCTATTCGCTCGCTTCGTTCGCTCACACGACCCCGCCATCCCGTTCTAACCTAACCTATCCGAGTCGGGGCGCCCTAAAGTCCAGATTGCATCCAGTTTCTCCTGGTAACAATAGTTGAGGGTGGCAGGTGTATAGGGTATAAAGAATAAAATTAGTGCATTTGAAAATTCGGCGAAATGAAATTAGTTCAAATAAATAATTACGCTAAATAAAAATTTACCAATGAATTATTCGGTCAAATGAATAATTCTTCGAAATGACTTTATTGCAACTAAAATTCGATTTAGTAATATTATATCAAACGTTGTTCTATCAAACAAGGGTGAACCCAAAACGGCTACCTCCCACAGAATATTTTTATTTTATTTATTTATTTATTTAGGAATAACTAACAGTTACACATTAATTCTTATAAACTAACTATCTTATTCACATGATGCAAATGTGCAACTCACACCGTTATCCACAGCATACAAATGGATTTTGGTTATGAGCAAAACGAGAAAAAACAAATAATCATCATTTATCTTAATTTCACATATTGTTAAAGGCCCTTTATGGCCTCAATAAGGCCGCTGCAAAACCCTTTAGTGGGCATCGCAAATATATCCAACTCGGTAAAAAGTTTATTAAAATTATTGCAAATACGGCGCAACGGTGCGCGAGCTCCAGCATTTGATTTACATAGAGAAACCGTAAAAAGAGTGCGAACGCGCACCTCTCGCCTCAAAACACTCCTAGGAACAAAGTAATGTACTATATTGGTTATGTCTGAGCAGTCGTACCTGTAATTGCACACATCGTAAAGGAACATCGTTTCAAAAAATAATCTTCTAGTCTGTAGCATCATATCGTATTTTTTTAACAAATCATTGTACGACAGAAGGCTCCGGCAACAACGGTATTGCACGGACCTTAAGAATTTACGTTGGACCTTCTCTATGCTCTCTGCATATTTATTGTAATAAGGAGGAGGAGCTCGTGGCTAAATAATAACAGCCGCACGGGTCGATCTTCAAGGTTAAACAACGCTTGCCGAGGTTGATCTGTGGATGGGTGACCATCTAAACATATCGAGACTCTTCCGTGCCTCGGAAAGCACGTTAAGCCGTCGGTCACGGTTGTTATTTGTAGATCTTTGGCAGTCGTTACGGATAGTCAGAAGCCAGAAAATCTGACATCAGTCTTACCAAGGAGTACCGTGTTACCCAGTTAATGGGTTGTGGAGGTCTGGTAGGCAGCCGCTCCACGTAAAATACTGGTATTCAGCTGAATCCGGTTTGACTGGAAGCCGACCCCGATATAGTTGGGAAAAGGCTAGGCAAATGATGGGTTCCATATTACCACAGCGTATTCAAGTTGGGACTTTACAAGTGACCTATACGATGGCGTAGAGTAGAGCAATGAATGAAAAAAATGAAGCGTTTCCGCCATCGCAAGTCAACGCTGTTTCGCTACCAAAACTGGTAGGTTGTAATCGCCGAATAAATAAAAAATATTAAAACCAAATTCATCTATTAATTGTTGTATAATTTCGAAGTGGGCAATGTAAACGCATTCAGACGATTTGGGGGGAACATAAATCACAGAGATAAGGAATTTGTTACTTCCAGAACCAGGAAGCTGAACAAAAATGCTCTCATATCAGAGATTCAGGCGTTACAACGGCACACCGTAGGCTTTTTAACACTGCAATGAGAACTTCACCACCATCTTTTTTGTTGGTACAATCCCGGTTACGGTCACATACTATAAACTGTGTACCTCTAGTTAAGTTAGTTGTTTTTGGTACCGAAACGCACATAACATGTTATCTCGTAAAATACTCCCGAATTTAGCAAAGGGACTTAAGAGCGACCAGCTGAGTTTTACTGGAAATTCAAATCATGTGTACATGCATGAACATAAAACAATTATTTCGTCAATGTAAAGACGCAGCTACCAAAAACAATTTTAAATACATAGTGATGTCTTCTATAAGATTCAACAGGTTTTCATTGCGCTTCTCAGGGAAATCCAAATTCCAAATTACATTGCCGAGCCTGTTGTTCAAGAGTGTCGATTTTATTTTCCAGTCCAGATATCAAATTTTGCAAAACTTGATATCTGGACTGGACTGTATTCTTTGTTTCGCTGGATACCGTCCTCATCTAATTCGTGAGTTCCACTTGCTGATCCATGGCATATTGGAGCGAGTTTTGAAGACTCGCCATACCTTAGTCACAACAAGGTGATTTAAGTCAAGGTTACATACCTGTTTTTCTAGGTTGATATGATCGGATCGCAGACAGTTTAACTCATTTTTATTTCTGAAGTAACTTGAGTTGTAAGCTCAATCTTGATATCATTGAAATTTTCAGATATTTTGGTTATGACACAATCCAGATCTCCACACCGATCATCAAGTTTTTTATTAATATCGTAAGATTGTTTGACAATCGCATCTGCAAACTCCGATTCCGGTTGTTTTCGTTTCTGATATCGATTTCACTAGCGAGATCTGGATTCTGGACTTGATGAGCACTTATCATTCGGTGATCGGAACATTGTGCTTTTAAAATATCAAAATATCTACCTCTTGCTCTTTAAAAGTCGTGACAGATGATTTGATATACTAGTGGTCACCTATTTCACTTAGCGTATTCTACTCCATGGTAGTCCAGTGGCGGCGGCACCAACTCGAATTTGCAGCAGTCGAGTTTTACCAATTCTTCAAATTGTTTTACAATCGACTTCACTCACCCGCGCAGGAGCAGGATGGCGCAATACAACTTCCAATATTGCGCTGTGTCTATATGGGGACCTCGGCAAGATAGTAAGAGACGCAATGATTTCCGAACAAATAACTGACGACACCAAACGACTATTAATTGTAAATATAAAAAAAAAGGAATCGAGTAGTACACGTCCGCTCACAACTGTCTAACAGCGACGAATGATTTTTTTTCTTCCCACAACTGGGCATTGGCCTCCCTCAAAACCACCCAGGTAATGTTTTACTGTGCTCGAACCAGTCGCCCTGGTACACGTTTAAATCAATCCACCTTTATTCTGAATAAGTCTTAAGGCTAAATTTATTTTTTTTTTTTAATATCAGCTTCACAAAAAACAAACATAAAATAAACTACATTGCTACTACTTGTATGCTTTCAAAGTCACAATATCACTTCATAACACAAGGTTCTACAAAAAACTGACATACGGTTTAAATTACAATAATAAAACCCTAACATGGTAACTCACCTCCAAATGCAGGAACAGCAGGCACTTGTGCGAGATCTCGTCGAAGATCATAGCGGCGGCGGCCACGTCGCTGACGAACTTGTCGGGCAGCCTCAGCCCGCCCGGCCCGCCCAGCTGCGCCGCCAGGCTGCGGGTGTTGGCGGCCATCCAATCCTGGGAAGCAAGTGTTGACCGCTCTTTGAAGGCTTTACTTTGAAAACAAAAAAGATTCGGCTGTGTTAAGTATTGTCTAAAGCCGCAAGCGCTTTACCAAATCATTGTAATACAACGATAGCGCAATAAAAGTCGCCAGTACCATCTACCGAAGCTGTGTTGTTAAAAAAAAATTCAAGGCCGATATTTTATTTTCAATCGATATTCTAACTTTTACCCGACGAACAAAAATGTCGGTTTAGCAGTTTATACCCTATTGCCCTACGTAATGTTTTTGTACAGAAAATATGTGAAACAGTTTGTTTATTCTTCAGATATGTACGTTGTCTGAGAAATCAGTCGTAAGTCGGTCAGAAAACTGCTCTCCAATACCAGAATATATTAACCTAGCTTCTGGTCTACAAGTTTGGTCAAGAGCAAGGATAGAGCCGACAGGATCTACAAATTATTTTTTACTATATTTGGATGGCTTACAGCAATTCAAAAAAAGATACCATTGAGTTAATCACCCAAATTCCCAATCCGCAAAACAAAAAATGTATTTCGAAGTTGTCAAGGATTGTTACATAACTTACCATAGTCTCACACAGCACCGCTAGATCAGCTAGTGCGTTGATATCCGATATGATTTCCTTGCGCGTAACAGCCCCATCACCGAGGCTGGACCCTAGGATCTCTGCTTCACGCTCATAGGCCTGCTTTAAGTCCTGGTAACAGAAATGGTAGAAGTTTTGAAGGGCTATCTAGTTAATCTAGAAACAAATTAGCAGGGTTATTAACCATTTCAAAGGATTTGGTATGACAAGATGCGTAAAAGCGCTCACTCATTTTATACATCAGAAGATTACAGCGTCTGCATACTGCATCCGTTCCGAATTGAAATTCCAATTTCTATCCGAATTGGAAATTTTCAAGACTCGACGGCTCGATGAACCATAAAGATCTTTATGGTACTTCGGGCCGTCGAATTTAGAAAATTTCGCAAACCATAGTTTACCTTACCGATGCACGGATTATAGAATGATCTACTACATAGGTGAAAGTATTATTGAATGATTAATGAGTGCACGCGGTATGAATGCTACGCGTATACTGAATACACTCTAGATACATATCAATATGTTGGCAGCTAACATATTGATACGTACCTGGAGTGTGCTTGCACTCTACAGACGGATTTCGGATCTAGTTTAAAACACTCCATGCAATTAGTAATACGATTATTTCGGTTTAATTTCTCGGATTCGGATCGAATGGTGTACGAATAACATTTCAAGATCCAGCTGCATCACACACACTACATTTCAAATGACGGTTTGCGTCATGCTTGGCGCAAAAAAAACGCTTTTTCTTTGTTTGTTTCAAACGAAAAAAATTAAACATCATGCTAATTCCGATAGACTCAGTCTTTAGCTACTTCAAAACATTCAAAACTACATCATGCATTTTTAAAATATCGTTTTATATTTTTTTTTACAATCCACTCCCTGCAATGGGAGTGTCTACATTTTTAGTAACAAACTTATATTTACGTTGGCAACATTCTTTGCATCATGTTGTTCTGTAGTCCAAGTAGATGGCTGTAGGATGTGAAAATGGAATGTTAGATGTATGTATGATCGTAGTGTTTTTACAGTCAACGGCACGTTTTCCTGAGAAAGTCGGGGGGAACCGTGGTCAACCGAAGTTTGCGGGGCCTTATTATAGCAATTTAACTTAGTAAGCGGTTTTACATTTCGTAGCACTTTCACCATTATCGATATGTCATGATGCTGACACGCTGACGACCATATTATAATTCATAGGACAAATTAAAAAAATCTAACATCTCTTGACAATGGAATAAATGCTGTTGCTAAATGGTTGATTACATTAGTCATAGTTAAAAACTGATTACTAGGGTTGCCAGTTGATTTAATAGGTCACGTTCGTTTTATAAATCACTGTCTTACCTGGGAAGTCGTTTTCAGCAGATTGTTTCATGAATCATTGATGACTGACATGAACAGAACCAAAACAAAGAAAAGATGGATAGTATTGTGTGAAAGGTGTGGTGCGATACGACGAATGGAATATTTATGGAACGCATGATTTATAAAAAGTTGGTCAGTTACTGCCAGTGGCGTATAATTCAAATCGTTGTAGGTTCTAATATTTACCTCAGCACTAAGCTTCGCATCTTGGTGAATAGCAGCAGTCCAGTTGGGAAGTGATTGCAGGAACCTCACGATGTCGTCATCAGCCAACCATCGTTGAGCCCTTGGAGGTCCTTTGAAGAAACATGGTAAAAAAAAACCTTTTATTTCAAATAAAACATTACCTACTACTGTATTGTCAAGGATGGTCACTCAAAAAGGTGAAGTTAGTTGCACTTTCCAAAGTCTACCTCTATATCAATGGAGAAGAACTCCATGGTGTCCATGGAGTTTTTTGCACGTTCTTCTTATAATCAGTACAAAGGTATAAAATAAATTCAAGTGGACTAGCATTGAACCAAGCATTTTATATATCAATGTATCGCCCAATTTATAATATGCTTGCCTGCATACTGTGCATTTTAAACTTCGTCTCATTCAGTTCTAATATGTATATATAGCGATAACTTTTATAATACAATTTTAAACAGTTTTCCATGAAAGATGAGGCTAGATGTTCGGCAGTCATTACATGTTAAACAGGATTTTCAGAAGCCGGAAAATCTGAGACAAGTCTTGGCAAGGCCAAGAAGTACCGATTTACCCAGTTGGGTTGTGGAGGTCAGATTGGCAGTCGTTCTACGTAAAATACCGGTATTCAGGCTGTATCTGATTTGACTGGAAGCCAACCCAAATATAGTTGGGTAAAGGCCAGGTAGATTAGGATGAGAGATGAGTCTTTAGCTAGTTTGAAACCAGGTTGAACTTATTGGTTCCAATAACATTATGTTGTTTTGTCTATCGCCTAATTTACTAATAGCCTCGAGTCAACCGTAAACCCTTGGAAAACTGTTTCAGCGACGAATTCTGGTTTCTCCTAGTTCAATACTAGTTCTCAATCACCACTTTTCACATTCGATAAAGAAAATCGAATGCACTTCGTGAACCAATTATGTGTCGTAAGTTGTTGATGCTGCAATAAATAAGGCAGATCATTTTTATGTATAAGCTAAAAATAAGAAAGGACCCAGAATTGAGCCATGTGGTACCCTCATTTTCACTTTTATTCCCGTTGAATCGTTAGCGTTTATGTCAACTACCTGCTGTCTATCGTTCAAATACAATGTAAGTAAGTTCAAGACTGTTATGCATGATCTGTAATGCTGATATATCAGGAGTATTGTTCCGTGGCCCACACAGTCAAACGCCTTCGACAAGTCGAAGAAGATACCTATGGCATCTTGCACTCTTCTCACGCATTAAAGATTGTATGATCGTGTTATTATAAGGTGACACCGGCGTCAGTTGTAAAACGTCCTGTCATGTTCCTGCTGTAGTGCGTAGAGCCTCCGCGCTGGTTATAGAACCTACCTTGTGCAGTAGTAGGCATGTGTCTCGCATGCGCGGCCCGGCAGTGCGTGGCGGCGGCGGCGAGCGCGGCGGTAGTAGCGCGCAGAGCCTCCGCGCTGGTTATAGAACCTACCTTGTGCAGTAGTAGGCATGTGTCTCGCATGCGCGGCCCGGCAGTGCGTGGCGGCGGCGGCGAGCGCGGCGGTAGTAGCGCGCAGAGCCTCCGCGCTGGTTATAGAACCTACCTTGTGCAGTAGTAGGCATGTGTCTCGCATGCGCGGCCCGGCAGTGCGTGGCGGCGGCGGCGAGCGCGGCGGTAGTAGCGCGCAGAGCCTCCGCGCTGGTTATAGAACCTACCTTGTGCAGTAGTAGGCATGTGTCTCGCATGCGCGGCCCGGCAGTGCGTGGCGGCGGCGGCGAGCGCGGCGGTAGTAGGGCGCAGAGCCTCCGCGCTGGTTATAGAACCTACCTTGTGCAGTAGTAGGCATGTGTCTCGCATGCGCGGCCCGGCAGTGCGTGGCGGCGGCGGCGAGCGCGGCGGTAGTAGCGCGCAGAGCCTCCGCGCTGGTTATAGAACCTACCTTGTGCAGTAGTAGGCATGTGTCTCGCATGCGCGGCCCGGCAGTGCGTGGCGGCGGCGGCGAGCGCGGCGGTAGTAGCGCGCAGAGCCTCCGCGCTGGTTATAAAACCTACCTTGTGCAGTAGTAGGCATGTGTCTCGCATGCGCGGCCCGGCAGTGCGTGGCGGCGGCGGCGAGCGCGGCGGTAGTAGCGCGCAGAGCCTCCGCGCTGGTTATAGAACCTACCTTGTGCAGTAGTAGGCATGTGTCTCGCATGCGCGGCCCGGCAGTGCGTGGCGGCGGCGGCGAGCGCGGCGGTAGTAGCGCGCAGAGCCTCCGCGCTGGTTATAGAACCTACCTTGTGCAGTAGTAGGCATGTGTCTCGCATGCGCGGCCCGGCAGTGCGTGGCGGCGGCGGCGAGCGCGGCGGTAGTAGCGCGCAGAGCCTCCGCGCTGGTTATAGAACCTACCTTGTGCAGTAGTAGGCATGTGTCTCGCATGCGCGGCCCGGCAGTGCGTGGCGGCGGCGGCGAGCGCGGCGGTAGTAGGGCGCAGAGCCTCCGCGCTGGTTATAGAACCTACCTTGTGCAGTAGTAGGCATGTGTCTCGCATGCGCGGCCCGGCAGTGCGTGGCGGCGGCGGCGAGCGCGGCGGTAGTAGCGCGCAGAGCCTCCGCGCTGGTTATAGAACCTACCTTGTGCAGTAGTAGGCATGTGTCTCGCATGCGCGGCCCGGCAGTGCGTGGCGGCGGCGGCGAGCGCGGCGGTAGTAGCGCGCAGAGCCTCCGCGCTGGTTATAAAACCTACCTTGTGCAGTAGTAGGCATGTGTCTCGCATGCGCGGCCCGGCAGTGCGTGGCGGCGGCGGCGAGCGCGGCGGTAGTAGCGCGCAGAGCCTCCGCGCTGGTTATAGAACCTACCTTGTGCAGTAGTAGGCATGTGTCTCGCATGCGCGGCCCGGCAGTGCGTGGCGGCGGCGGCGAGCGCGGCGGTAGTAGCGCGCAGAGCCTCCGCGCTGGTTATAGAACCTACCTTGTGCAGTAGTAGGCATGTGTCTCGCATGCGCGGCCCGGCAGTGCGTGGCGGCGGCGGCGAGCGCGGCGGTAGTAGCGCGCAGAGCCTCCGCGCTGGTTATAGAACCTACCTTGTGCAGTAGTAGGCATGTGTCTCGCATGCGCGGCCCGGCAGTGCGTGGCGGCGGCGGCGAGCGCGGCGGTAGTAGCGCGCAGAGCCTCCGCGCTGGTTATAGAACCTACCTTGTGCAGTAGTAGGCATGTGTCTCGCATGCGCGGCCCGGCAGTGCGTGGCGGCGGCGGCGAGCGCGGCGGTAGTAGCGCGCAGAGCCTCCGCGCTGGTTATAGAACCTACCTTGTGCAGTAGTAGGCATGTGTCTCGCATGCGCGGCCCGGCAGTGCGTGGCGGCGGCGGCGAGCGCGGCGGTAGTAGGGCGCAGAGCCTCCGCGCTGGTTATAGAACCTACCTTGTGCAGTAGTAGGCATGTGTCTCGCATGCGCGGCCCGGCAGTGCGTGGCGGCGGCGGCGAGCGCGGCGGTAGTAGGGCGCAGAGCCTCCGCGCTGGTTATAGAACCTACCTTGTGCAGTAGTAGGCATGTGTCTCGCATGCGCGGCCCGGCAGTGCGTGGCGGCGGCGGCGAGCGCGGCGGTAGTAGCGCGCAGAGCCTCCGCGCTGGTTATAGAACCTACCTTGTGCAGTAGTAGGCATGTGTCTCGCATGCGCGGCCCGGCAGTGCGTGGCGGCGGCGGCGAGCGCGGCGGTAGTAGCGCGCAGAGCCTCCGCGCTGGTTATAAAACCTACCTTGTGCAGTAGTAGGCATGTGTCTCGCATGCGCGGCCCGGCAGTGCGTGGCGGCGGCGGCGAGCGCGGCGGTAGTAGCGCGCAGAGCCTCCGCGCTGGTTATAGAACCTACCTTGTGCAGTAGTAGGCATGTGTCTCGCATGCGCGGCCCGGCAGTGCGTGGCGGCGGCGGCGAGCGCGGCGGTAGTAGCGCGCAGAGCCTCCGCGCTGGTTATAGAACCTACCTTGTGCAGTAGTAGGCATGTGTCTCGCATGCGCGGCCCGGCAGTGCGTGGCGGCGGCGGCGAGCGCGGCGGTAGTAGCGCGCAGAGCCTCCGCGCTGGTTATAGAACCTACCTTGTGCAGTAGTAGGCATGTGTCTCGCATGCGCGGCCCGGCAGTGCGTGGCGGCGGCGGCGAGCGCGGCGGTAGTAGCGCGCAGAGCCTCCACGCCGCCACACGCACCGCAGCGTCGTGCGGCACGCGCTGTGTCGCACACAGCGCGCCAGCCGCTGCCGCAACACGTAAAGATTGTGCGATGGCGGTTGCTAGAACGAAGTTGTGTCATAGTACAAAACATTTAGATGTTTAATTAACCAAGCAACACAGAAACAGCCCTCAATTTTGTAACCCTATACGATACATACCCAGACTTTATAAGAGTAGGTGGTGGAGGCCCCCTCTCCCTCCACGCAGAGGGCGCGCGCATGACGTCATCGATGGTGGCCCTTGCTTGCGCCGCAAGCCGCTCGCTCTCGCCGCAGCGCACGTAGTCTGTTATGAACGCGCGGAGAGAACACTCGCCGCCGCTGAGTGACAAGGGTAAGAAAGGCATTCGAATAAAATGCTTTAAAAATCTGTCACGCGATGCAAAATGGCAACGTCGTGCGCTGCTACAATAGTAAAGCAGCATTGTATGACAAAACATTATAAACAGTGACTTAATTTCTTACCATAAGTCCATAGGAGTGACTAAAAGTTCTCAAGCTAGTGGTCGATGATGATGGCTCGGGTTTTAGTAAGTTCTGTGTCATGCAATAGTTCCAAAAACATTAAGTCATTATTTTTTATCGAGATGTCCAGTTTGTCTTCTGAAGGTAAGGGCTTTTGACTCACACGAACATGTTTTTGGTTAGTTTTCATTTTTTATTGTAAGAGGCACGCTTAAAAAGTCTGAACATCTTCCTGAGACATACGACCTCTTCTGACGCCAGTGCGACTGACGACAGATGTAAACTTTGGAAGAAAACTCAGCTTACCCCTTCGCACTTAATCACTTTGGCAGAGCATCTCTCCCCGGGACTTGAACTGTAGTGGCCAATCTGGAAATCTCTGGTCTTAACCAATTGCGGGCCCAGGTTGGCCGCTGTGCAAGAAACAATCGGGCCAAATGGGGTATCATAGACGCATTCCAAACACTGTCAGTGTGGAGCCCCATCGCAGGTTATAAAGAGAGAGAGTGAGTGTCGAGTGAGAGTCGGAGATTGATCTTACCTGTTTTTGGGACATACACAGAGAAACTTTCAGCTTTTATAAAATAACGAAGGTCTGATCGTCGCGGGCTCTTACTCTATAAGGATTGAAATCGCGATAAATGACAAAGTAAGGACATTTGGGTAGGACACAAGAGTGCTCAAACTGCCAGACAATCATGTAATCTACCCGAAATATAACAACCTACACAGTCCTCACGTTCACAATCTGTCATTTGAGAACCATGCAAATTAGTGACTGAGATGGGTTTTTGTGCAATCCACCACACCGATTTGAGTGACCTTTACATTCAGTACAAGCATTTGTCAGTAATCGTGTAGCTCAACTAAAGACTACTAAGGAGCTCAACGTGTCGACGAACAAGACCCAAGAAAGGACGAAAAGTTGACGACTATAAAAAAAACACATAAATATTTCTTTTTTTTATCGTTTTAGCTTGTACACCTTTTTATTTGAGGCTGGAAGAGTTAGAAAATACAACGAAACGCTTCGAGAAAAGGTCTATAGTGCCCCGCTTCCTTTGGCTTGCCTTAGCACTATAGCACACAAGGATTTAAATTCCAAAGTACACCTTTCGGGAGTCAAATCTGGGGGGCACGATTTTGCCGAGTGATGTACGAACTATCTCACTGAAATATGTACCTTTTAGTACACTTAATAAAGCTGTATATGGTATCGCTATTTTTTAAGTAGTATCGCTGCGCAGCGTCGCATCTTAATGTGAGCCCTTAACGTGTGAATGACTGAGTTTTGCTGAGAAAACAAATAACTTTTTGATATGCACTTATGTATACTGTACTTCATTTCTATTCTATTATATTTGCAAACCTATCATTCACACTGAGGTTTGCTGTAAGAGAACCGCATTGCTGTGTTAAGTCGAATTGTACATAAGCTATTCTATTTTATTGGTAAAACCCCTCCCTAAAGTTAGATCATTTGTACAGTCGTGACGTCACCGTGAACACTCACCCAGTAACAGGTTCAATATGAGCACATAAGGGATGCAGCGCGGGCAGCACGGCGTGCAAGTGCGCGGGCTCGGGGCGGCACACCAGCGGGTAGCTGTGGCGCCGCGCCGACAGGCTCGGGGACACCGCGGGGGGACCTGACGCAGCGAACATTCCAAATTTATAATAATATCTTGGGACATCTCACACACGGCCATCCGATCCCAAATTAGGCAGAGCCTGTGCTATGGCAACCAGACAACTGATAAACATACTTATATATTTCTAAATACATACATATCATAGACAAATTACACCCAGACACAGAACAAATGATCATGCTCATCACACAAAGATTGGTCCATCCCCGGCGTAGGTGGCAGATGGAACACCGGGGTGGTTTTAGTCAGTAAGAGTCTGACAGACCCCTCCACCCGCCCCAGGGTGGAGGATTTCCATGAGGATTTCCCCCCGAGATCAAAAAAAAAAAAAAAGGGTGGGAATCAAACCCACGACCTCCGGTTAAGCAGTCAGGGTCACTAACCACTCGACCAACAGGCCAGTCAAAAAGCGAACATTCATATTAATGTTGAGTCTTAGGCCTGGTCCTAATCTGGCCAGGTTTGCGGAAGTCTTTGAAAGAGTTACCGCGGCTTGGAACTCAAAGGGCATTTGAAGGAACACGGGTGGGTTTGAGTCAATAAAAGAATTACACGCCGAGAGCGAGAGGAGTCATTTCATGATTTCCCATTCAAAAATGTTTCTGATATGTTTAGGCCACGGTTAATTTTGTTTGCGTCCTCTGGATGTACGACGACGCATTCAGATTCGCCGAAAAAAAATGAACGTCGTAATTTTGTCGTTACTGTTGAGCTGTATCCACTGAGGGTTGAGCTGTTTCCACTGAGGGTTGAGCTGTATCCACTGAGGGTTGAGCTGAGCCCACTAGGCGTTGAGCTGTGCTCATTTAGTGTTGTGCTGTAGTAACTAATAGTTGAGCTATAGTAATAAACTTACCAGATAACTTGAACAATTTAGACCGTCGTCTTTGTGGCCTCTTTTTCGCAAAGTAGTCAGCTAGTCGCAGTTCTGTCGTATCTGTTACTGCTGAGCCCACTGAGCGTTGAGCTGCCAAGTTTACGCTCTCAATCTCGAGGTATTCTGTTAGGAGGAGTTGGAGCTGCGAACGAAATAAATAAAGTTTCTTTAGCCAATTTTGACGCATGCAGCTTTGGAAGTCCTCCCACAAGATAATAATAATACGTTTATTTTCACCACAATATTTAACAGAAACATTTACATATTTAATTGCCAAGTAGAACAACAATGAAAATATTGTGGGGACTGGTGCCTAAGCTAGGCCAATGGCCTGTGTTTCAGGTCACCAGGTCCTCACTCCGTAATACTATGTCAGAATTGGTTACGTACTAGTGACAAGAGAGAATAGGGAATACTGTGATGTGAATGGGTGTAATATTTTTGTAAATAATTATGAAGGGAGTTGTGTTTGTGATTTAGTGTAAGTGTTAATGTGTGTGTTTGTTGTATATAGTGTAAGGTTGTGTGTTATCTATTTGTTTATTATATTAGCATTAATTAATTTGGCACAAATAAGCCAAATTAATTAATGTTTAATAATTATATTGAAAAAAGATGATGAGAGATGTACCGATGACCTGGTGTAGTTTGCGGTAATCCGCCTTCGACCGGATTTGTGCGCCTCGTATGCAGGTGAGGAGCATAGGAGCGGCCCATGTGGCTACACTTGAGGGAGGCCTTTGTCCAGCAGTGGACGTCTTGCGGCCGATGAGCCAATTTTGATGTTTTGGTGTAGGGAAGATTGAGAAAAAACATTCCTGAGGGCTTTGTGTTTTGGAAGACTGAATAAGAGAGACTGTCTACACTTACCTAATAAACAAGAAAAAAAAATATTTATGGTTGACTAGCTGCCGCCCCCGTGAACGTCGAAAATTATCCCAAGGGAACATACTCCCTGGATAAAAACTATGCCTATGTCTTTTCCCGGGACTTAAACTATCTCTCTACCGAATTTCATCCAAATCGGTCCAGCGGTTTAAGCGTGAAGAGGTAACATACAGACAGACACACTTTCGTATTTATAATATTAGCATGGATTATTGGATGGTCATGTTTAACAGAGTACATAATTGACTTATATTACATTCAGGATAAGAATGCTTGGAAACATGCTGGTCCTGCTCCATAGGACAATCAAGGGTGTATTCTTTTTTGTGTTTTTTCTTCTGTTACCTCACACACTGTTTAATCAATGGTTCCAATATTTGTATATATGTGAGTACCATTTACCTAAATTTATTTAGAAAATGAATAAGTTTACCTCTGATGGTAATACTTTGTTCCTATAACTAGCATACTCTGGGTGCATCGTCGTGTAAATGATGACGTTCAAAAGTGCCGTTCAATGGCCTAATTGAAATAAACGTTTTGACTTTGACTTTGACAAAAAATTATAAAGTAAAAATGAATCTTCATCCAAAGTTATATTAAAAGCACACTTTGTAAACAAGCACATTACAAATTAGACGATTACTTTCAGGATAAGAATGCTTGGAAGCATGCTGGTCGTGCTCTATAGGACAATCAAGAGTGTAAAATAGATGTAGTTTTTTTTAAATTTTTCTATTAAATAACTCGCACACTGTAAAATCAATTGTTTGCAATATTAGTAAATATGTGAGTACCATTTATTGTAAAACTTTTATTTGAAAAGAGTAACTCTATGGAGTTACTCTTTTCAAATAAAAGTAAACTCCATAGTTTCTTGTCCGTTCTTCTCCATAAGAATCTACCTTTGTGAAAGGTCAGTAATCACTTTATTTTTATACATATTCTTTTAACTGTAATGTTGACGTTCAAAAGTGCTTTTCAATGGCCTAATTGGAATAAACGTTTTGACTTTGACTTTGAAAGAAATGAGAATGAAACACTCACAACTTGTTGCACTGCGCTCCAGTAATGCTGCTCAGTGTGCAGACAGGAGTCGGGTAAGCGATACTTTTGTAACGAAGCCCTCCATAGTTGTAGCAACCTGAACATAAAAAGTTCCTTGAAGAAAAAAGGATTGTGTGGTTTTATGACACCACGGTAAAAGTGAAACTTTTTTTCACATTATACAGGGTGTCCCAAAACTCAACGTCAAGCCGAAACGGGGTGACAGGATTGATCATAACCATCACGAGAAAAATCTGAAAAAAAATCTATCCCATGCAGTTTGAAAATTATGGGCATTTTAAGAAAAACCTAGAAATTTGATCAAACTGTACCATTTTTCGGTTATTGTGGTTATTCTTTTTTATTTTTGTTCATTTGAACTTTGGAAACGTAATCCTAAATAACATTTCTAGAATCCCAATAAAAAATAATGACACAATTGCCTCAAGTTTCCGAGAATTGAGACTATTTGTTAAACTACGAATTTAAAATTTTCAAGATTCGTCGACTTTGACAGGCCCTCCTATAAAAAAAATGTACTAGAGTGCCTTGGCAAGTGGCATTAAAAGTTGGCGCATTTAATCAGAATTCTAAAATGGTACAATACTTGTTAGTTCCATACAATAGAAAAGAGTAAAAAAATTAAAACCTCAAGTAACCCGATTTTTGCTATCTCATTTTACTCAGTTAAAATGTTTTTAATTCACACAAGCTCTAGGTAGGTTCTTAATTTTAAGACAAAATGATGAGAGAGATGGATAATGGGTATGTTCGCCATGAGTGAGCGAGACAGATAGTGACGCCACTTTTACCAAAGTGAAAAAAAGTTAGTAAAATTAGTAAAATAATTAGGTTTGTTGGAATAAAAGTCAGATGATAGAGAAATAACGTTTTTTATTACAATAAATGTTCAAATTGTTTACCATCAGCCTCAATACAAGCCCTACATCTTCTTAAAAAAGATCTACTTATTAGTCGGGCATATCTTCGAGAGTTGATCGCCTCAGCTGCTTGAGAAATGCGTTCACGCAGGTCGGCTACGTTCTCAATGGGCTTTGAGTAAACTTTTTCTTTGAGAACTCCCCAATAGAAAAAATCCAGGGGATTTAAATCTGGTGAACGGGCGGGCCACGAGATAGTGCCCGAACGTCCAATCCACCTTCCCGGATATTCCTGGTCAAGGAAATCTCTTACTTGCACTGCGAAATGCGCTGGGCAGCCATCTTGTTGAAACCACATGTCGCGAAGATCTGCTAGTGGTACGTCCTCTAACAGGGTTGGTAAATCTTCTCTTAAAAAATGTAGGTAATTAGTTCCATTCAAGTTCTCAGGCAGTTCAATAGGCCCAATAATTTTACCGTTTAAAATTCCGGTCCACAGGTTTACTTTAAAACGATACTGGGATCTATCTTCTCGCATTAAATGTGGATTCTCCACATGCCACTCGTGATAATTGTGCAAGTTCATGTAACCATCTTTTTTAAATGTCGATTCATCTGACCAGAGAATTTTTTGGATGAATTGGGGATTCTCATTATGCCTCTGTAGCATTGTTCTACAAAAAGAAATCCTTTCCTGATAATCTCGAGGTAGAAGACTTTGAACTCGTTGTACGTGAAACGGATGCATTTCGGCTCTTTGTAAAATACGATGAGCAGTGCTTTTCGGTATTCCCGTTCTTTCTTCAATTCCACGTACGGAAATACTTCGGTCACGTGCGACCTCTTGCAATACTTCTTCCTGGAAAGGAAACACAGGTCTACCTCCAGCCTGTATTTGATTCGGGAAATGGCCGCCCTCTGTGAGTGAACGGTGCACATTAACAAACACGCGGTGATCCGGGTAGCGCTCTAAATTTGGATATCTTTCACGATAAAGTCTAGCGGCAGCACTTGCGTTGCATCTGCATTCCCCATAAATGAGGTGCATGTTCGCATATTCTTGTGAAGTGTAGCGCGTAGGCATGGTAGATAAAAAGGATGCCAACACAAAAGTCCAGAGAGAAGCCAAAGTTGCCGGTATGTTATCAACAAGTCCAATTCACAAAGATTCAAGTCCAAAAAGAGAAGCCAAAGTTGTCAGTACTAAATCAACACAAGCGAATACGAACGTGCGCAGTAGACGAATGAGCGAAACGTACTAACTGGTTGGTGTCGGACTGGTAGCGTAGCCATTTGCTTGGCTGAAACTAGTGCGAATGAAACAGATAGATGCCATAGCATCTATCTGTTTCATTCGCACTCGTTTAAACGACGCATCTCCGTCTCAATGCGTGGCGTCACTATCTGTCTCGCTCACTCATGGCGAACATACCCATTATCCATCTCTCTCATCCTTTTGTCCTTAAAATTAAGAACCTACCTAGAGCTTGTGCGAATTAAAAACATTTTAACTGAGTAAAATCTGATAGCAAAAATCGGGTTACTTGAGGTTTTAATTTTTTTACTCTTTTCTATTGTATGGAACTAACAAGTGTTGTACCATTTTAGAATTCTGATTAAATGCGCCAACTTTTAATGCTACTTGCCAAGGCACTCTAGTACATTTTTTTTATAGGAGGGCCTGTCAAAGTCGACGAATCTTGAAAATTTTAAATTCGTAGTTTAACAAATAGTCTCAATTCTCGGGAACTTGAGGCAATTGTGTCATTATTTTTTATTGGGATTCTAGAAATGTTATTTAGGATTACGTTTCTAAAGTTCAAATGAACAAAAATAAAAAATAATAACCACAATAACCGAAAAATGGTACAGTTTGATCAAATTTCTAGGTTTTTCTTAAAATGCCCATAATTTTCAAACTGCATGGGATAGATTTTTTTTCAGATTTTTCTCGTGATGGTTATGATCAATCCTGTCACCCCGTTTCGGCTTGACGTTGAGTTTTGGGACACCCTGTATATATTTACCTAAAAATTTTCGGAATAATATTCCATTAAGTGTATAAAAATCGCTTCATCAATCTTCTATACACTACACGGTCAGCTGATGGAACTATAGACGCCGCCATATTGGCCTCGGCTGCTCTGACGAGCGCCTTTCACTTTATCCCTACTCCGCGGCCGACCGTCACGCGACATGCGATACACAGACCAAAAAATTTGAGACGATGTAATAAAAGTTTCACTTTAAAATACTATAACAAATAGCGGAAAGCAGTACTCAGTCAAATCATCATCTCTCACACCTTGAATGTTGCGTACAGTACGTAGTACGTGATTAGTCGGGTCAAAATGAAAGACAGTTCCTACGTTTACTTAAAAGTAACTGAGACGTTTAGCGTACGATGGCTGGAAGCGGACTGAAATAATGGCGCGCGAGCATTTTCGCGCGCAAAGATGTTTGGCAAGCAAATGTGAGCTCTTTGATTTGCAGTGTTGGAGCGAGACGAACTGATTTTACTTAATTACCGTGGCGAGGGCTCAATCACGAGTTTGTTTTATTAATTGATAGGTACACAAACTGAATGTTATTAAAAATGTTTCTTTATACGTAACACCTTGGCCTGAATCTTGTCACACATGCTTTAAACTCTTCACTAAGAGTGGCAACAAGACTCTCTATCCTATTTTGTTTTATTACACATCTATCAACTCCAATTTTCCGTTCCATGTAACGCACGATCGGGACTATTCGACAAGACTCGTAACTAGTCTCGCAAGAGCTCGCCCCGTCTCTGGGGGGGGCTACTCTCTAAGCCCGAAGTCCGTAGTTCCGGGCTTAGTTGCGGGCGTATTCTACACCGTATCACCTACGGACTTACGATTAGTTCCGAACACGAATTAAGAATGAATGACAACACGATTTGATAGTAACTGTCCAACCGTGTTGTAATTAATTCTTAGTGATTCCCGCAACTAAGCCCGAAACTACGGACTTCGGGCTTAGAGAGTAGCCCCCCTGTCATTCCCTTACTCTCGGTTAGCTCTATCTTCCTCACTCACCACACAACACCCACCTTTTATATCCTCGTGGTGCACACTCGTATCTTTATTATTCTGTAGTTAGTAAAGAGACTCTTTACTAACTACAGAATAATGATCATTTCCTATACTCTATCTCTGTCATTCATTCAAGAACTCATATCTTTGTCCCTCTCCCACCCCCTTACTTGTTTCATCTTGTAACACCAACCTTTTATTCCTCGTAGCGCACGCTCGGAACTCCTCGCCGAGACTCGTGACTAGCCTCGCGAGCGGTCGCCCTGTCTCTGTCACTCCTTCACTGTCGGGTATCTCTCCGTCCTCGTCTACATCAGCATCGGCCTCTACCTCTCCCTCTTCGATGATACGACGAGAAACTGAGTCTATTACTTCTAGTAGCTCGTGTTGGATCTGGACTTTGAATTTCTGGAAGTAAATAATGAGATGTTTTCGTAAAAATCTGAATGCGCTATAATATCTAAGCAAGCGAAGCTATATTAGAGGTATGCAGAACAGGGTGTAAAGTCCCGCAAACATCCATTGAAAAAGGAGGATCTTCCGACCAGACGGTTGTTGTGTCTGGTGGGCAACTGCCCGATAGTTGATCTTCGGACTGTTGTATGTGTTCAAATCGCATAGGAAGCTCTCATACCGCGATACAGGATTTCGTTCAGTAGTTCGTAGGTGGCGGGATAGATGGCGCTGCGTTACATTTTGTAGCGGCACAGATTTCGCTACTTAGTTTTTTTGTGGCGGCGTTGATGCCGCTACATCACTCCTCTCCGGAGGCCGGAAGTCGGTAGTGGATGAGTCGTCCATACATCTTAAGATGCTTGCCAGGCCAGTGGAAAGCTGGTTCCAGTGAGTAGGAACCGGAAGTCGCAGAGTTCACGGTGAAGCGGAACTGTCTGCGGTGTCCCAGTGAGTCGGGGTGATGCTGCGGGCTCTAGTGAGTCGGAGTGGTGCTGCTGGCTCCAGTGAGTGTGAGCGTACAAGCACTTCGTTAGTTTTTTTTTTCTAGTGCCGGCATTGATGTCGCTACACTATAATGGACCAACAATACTGCAAAGATCATTTCATACAAAGGTCGATCCTGCATGCGAATGATAGACAGATTGTCGAAGGAATAAGTCAAGAAAGTGTTGTAGATCATATTTGAGTTCCGTTTATAATTCCTTTGGTTTCTTGATAAAATTTCGGCAGTGGAGCAATCATATCGATAAGGCACTATCGCTATAACTTTATGCAGCATTAATTTGAACCTGATTTAATAAAAAAAAACCAAGCAGATCCCAAAATTAAAAATCGAGATTTATGAAATAGGCCTTACCTCGGTAGCCTCCTTCAGCTGCTCCAACACTCCGAGAGCCTCCAGGGATATCATGACAGTAGTCTCGAAGGTCTTATCCTCTTCCGACAGAGAGGCTTCGAACTCAGGAGTGACTTCTTGTAAGTACGCGTCTGTTACTTCCTCACTCTTTGTAAGTTCTGAAAAGAAGGTCATTGTTAGTGAAGAGCAAGTAATATACTGCTAAGCCACGAATTTGTCTTGAAAAGCAGATTGAATTCATACTTTTTCAAAAGCAGGACATAATTTATTTATTTAAACTTCATGTACAATAGTGGTACATGGGCGGACTTACGACCGGTTTCAATAACGTATTCATTAATTACTACTAGCGCTATCTAGTTTCGAGTAGCAGAACTAGTAGAGTCAAGTATCTTCTAGACTTTTCCATGCCAGAACATTCTACAGTTCTTGATATCTGGTCAGTCGGCACCGGTAGTTACGAGTACTTTCCAGATGCTTCTATAGTAGAAGATTCTGGAATTAATTGACCCTTATAAGCGCCGCATAGCCCGCGACCGGGTCAGTATTGGATTTGCAATACAAGCGAACACTTCGGAAGCGATCTTCAAGTGCGGTTAAAGTGATCAGCAGTGAAGTTGTGTTTTATAATTAGTGATTTTAAAGTTGTAATTAGTGTTGTTGAATTAAAGTGTCATTTTGGTTATTTAATCTGCTGTTTAGCTCGTAACAATATTAAACTATATTCTCACCAGCCAATAACAAGGCAGTTCGCCTTCTGGCCGATACACGTCTGGTAAGAGGCGCTCGTTCATCCCGGTAGACTGCCTCGCTTAAGCGACGGACTATCACCTCTACTAGCTCGCATTTCTTTTGCTGAAACCAAACAAAGTATTCAAAATGATAATTTAACCTTTTGAATGCCAGAGCGTAAACGCATCGGCGTGCCCCCGACGCCAAGCTACAAATTCGCCGTACTTTTTGTCACCTATTTGTGACGTTTGGCGTACAGGGCACGTGCATGCTTGTCATGTATACGTGACAGTGGCGTTCAAAAGGTTAAAGGACATAAAACAAAACTGGCACATGATGGCAGAGTCGGTTCGCAGTTAAAAAATTGTAATTTTGTAAAAAAAAATCTCTTTTTTGTTTTAAATCTCTACATTTGTAGTTCAGTCAACAGGAAATCAACGATAATACTTGATGAATTGTGTTGTCACGACTACATACGTGTCGGACGTAAAAGAATAGCGCCATCCCATCTCTTCCCGTGGGTGTCGTAAGAGGCGACTAAGGGACTCAACAGAGAATGGGCAGCAGCATTCTCTGTGCACTGCAACAGCTATATTGCGATCGCCAACCCGCCTGCCAAGCGTGGGGATTATGGCAACCCCCCCTTTGGGGGAGGCTTAGGTCCAGCAGTGGACGTCTTTCGGCTGGTATGATGATGATGATGATGATGATGATTATGATGATGACTTGATGAATTAAAGACAGAGACTCGCGGGTTTCTTGCTCTAATACTACAACACTGTGGACAAGAATCATTTACCTGCAAATGTTGTCTAGTGCCGTTGAGAGCGTCGACATGCGAGAGCGTGGTGTCGGCGGTGTCCAGCGCGGCCTTCAGTGTCTGTGCGGCCGCTAGCACTCGCCCGGCGGACAGAGACTCGCGGGTCTCACGCTCTGATACTACGACGCGTTCACTGTGGACAAGTGATATTGTAATAAACATTTAATCATTTGAAATGCTATTGAGATAGTGCCGAGGTGTGGAGAGTGCCGAGGATCTACTCACATGTCAGTCAACATCTGCAGCGCATAGTGATGCGTCCTGGCGTCCGCCCACAGTCTCCGCAGGTCGTCACGCCGCAGTCGCAGCAGACCGCGACAAGCTCCTAGCCGCGCCACCACGGCGTCACAGTGCTGCCCCCATACTGAGAGGGCAGAGGTTACGCTGCCGAATTTCTGTGGATATAAAATGAAGGAAAATTATGAAATACCTAAAAAAAACTTAATATCAAGCCTGTTATTTCTACAGGGAATGTTGAAATTTATTCTCGATTGTATGGAAGAGATTGCAGAATGCAATAAGGTCCCAAGTTGTATATTTTATACTAGCACTTCGTCCACACGGGTTTAGTAGGTACTCCTCAAACTTCAACGTCCGCTCTACCCCCTTTAGTTTTGGAAAAATTAAGCATAACGATTTTCATTCATTACCAAGCCATTTATGCTGCTGACTATGTGATCTCTGGATCAGCGCAACTATCCACCCCATTCACCTCGTTAAGGGTTTATTTTGCAAAAATTGTTAGATCTGTTTCAATTATCGCAATGTTAGATTGTTCATACCAATTTCCACATAAATTGAAGTGAATGTTTTCCCCTAAAAACTTTATCCATTAGGTTAATTTTCGAAAAATTCAAATACTTGTTACTCTTATTTTTTTTTATCCAAATCATTAATGCCCTGTTTCAACTTCATCTGAGTTTTCTTACTTAGAACATTTTTATACCCATTGTAACTTTGAAACAAAAAGTCCGATTTGAATAATTTAAAGTGTTATTTGCATGTACATAATCAACCTTCATTATTAAATTTAAGATTTAAATGGATAAGGATATAATATCTTGATATCAAAATCATCATGTTTTCTTTCCTACTGGGCTTTGATTGAATAATTTTAACAAAAAGGCGGTAATTGTGACTTAACCATAATAAATAGTTTTTGCAGCGCATGCAAGAAAAGACATTTTATTACAATTTTTTTTACACCTTGGGTTATATAATTCAAGTTTTAGTAGAAATCCCTATATCTTTCTCAAATTAAATGTTACTTGGTGAAGATGTAGCTTTCTAACGGTGAAAGAATTTGTGAAATCAGTTCAGTAGTATTTGAGCCAAATCGTAACAAACAAACAAACAAATCTTTCCTCTTTATAATGTTAGTTTAGATGAATGAGCTTCATGAGGTTTAAAGGCAAAGTCAGGAAAATATTATGTGTGTGAGTAGTTCTATGCTCAGATTGTCTGGTCAGAGGGTCCTCTAATATTCATAAATAGAGTCTGTGTGTTTATCTTTATATATATAATTCTTCTGTATGTGTGTTGACAGGGAACTCCTCCTAAACGGCTGGACCAATGTTGATGAAATTTTTTGTGTGTATTCAAGGGGATTCGAGAATGGTTTAGATTCACAATTGGACCCGGTAGGTGGCACTGCAATCAATATCTATAATTTTTCGCCAGACACAAAGCAAACGTTCGGACAGGGCAACTACTGTCGGGACCACTAGTATTTTAAAAGAGTTGATCTATTTCTTTGAGAGACTGCCCTTCCTCTTACTTCCTGCCCTATGACCTACTGGGATGATCAAAAGTTTGTACCTACACCAATTCCCAAATAACTGTTATTATTACATCATTTACTTTACCTGCATAACTTCCATGATCTCCTGGGCATGTTGTTCCACCAGCTCATCAAGTCTTGCATCACTCTTCTTGTACTCCTTCTCTAGTTTCGCTCTCTCTTTCTCTCGCTGTTCATTTGTCTCACTTGCAGAGAGTGTGCGGATCACTGACATAAGCAAGCCGCTCTGTGGAAAGTGGACAAGTCTAAATTTTTTAGTGAATATGACTTAATTTAGTGTGATGAATATTGCGCTGAATATACTAAGTTTATTTTCTAGTTGACGTCGACGCCAAAAATGTTGGCTTTCATCATCGTCCCCCAATGCAAAGCAAAAGGTTGTTGAAAAGTAATTGGTTTGTGCTAGAAAAACATAATTATTTCGCAAAGTGAGCAAGATTTACGTCCATAGTATTAACATAAAATAATTTTCACTAAAAGTAAGCAAAAAAAAATATGCCAATACCAATAGAAACTTAAAAATTCCTTACTTTATCTCGTGAATACCGTGGATGCATGATTGACGATGAAATACTGTAATACTCACTGTTTCTTTTCCTTGTTTAACCCCCCGAGGGGGCTTGGTAGGAGGAGGAGAGGACATTGTGTTTATTTGTGTTAAAATACGATGTTTTCCTTATTTTTGTGATAAATGTTATGATATCACTCCGCCCCTTGTATTGAATCAAAGCTGTCAATACGTAATTCAGAATGTTGTCATTTGTCAATGTCATAATTTGACAGCACATTCTACCGTTCAGAAATCTAATTGAATCCAGTTAACAACCGAGAACCAAGGTTACCGACATATCCCGAAGTATCGCCTACCGAAGTGGCAGTGGGCGGGGCGCAAAGCTCGCAGAACCAGATACCAAAGAGTACTGTAAGTATAACAGGTAGTCCCTACCCAGATGGTGATGAATATGGTGATATCTTTTATAATGCGCACAGCAAAGGAGTGGAACTCTCTGCCTGCGTCTGTGTTTCCGAACGCATACAACCCTAATCTCTTCAAAATTAGAGTGAACAGGCTTCTTCTGGGTAGGCTCGCTCCATCGTTGACTTTGTCTCTGTCATCTATGACCTAGACTCATTAGAGTCAAGAGCAAACCCATATTAAATAAAAAAAAAAAAAAAAAAAAAAAATGAAACAATCGTTCCGGGACTAAAAATTTTTTATTTTTCATTTCATTTTCTATATGAATAGTAAATAGTAGTGACATTTTTTTAGTGTAATAGTAAACACAAAAAAAAATTCACTATTGTAAGAAACCGAAACCATGGTGATAAGTCCGTATTCTAAGAATTTCTTCTAGTTTTAGGACGAACAAGGTCACGTCTTTCTTTAACTTCATCTTCCTTCATACATAGGTACATGTCACTTTTTGAATTCGAAAAGTCCGTTTTGTTTACATCGTTGATATTTGTTTCGTGGTTAGTGAAATTGTGATACAAAATATAATACAATCCTGTAAGACAAGTTAAGATAATAATTCTGCAATCAGTATTTATGTTCCATTAAGATGGATTACTCCACTATCAGCAACAAGACCACTAATTGTACAGAAGTTGAAGAGTTAACAAACGGTGAACTAAGTGAACGGTATTATTTACTCAAGAAACAATACGACAACCTTTCGAGCAGCTATGAAGTTACCAAACAAGAGCTACATGATGCCAGACGAAGTTATCAGACAGCACTGGATGTGCAGAGGCATTTGAACGCAGAATTAGAAAGTTATCAGGCTGATGAAGCCCGTCGTAAGAATGACTTCACATCGCGAATAACAATACTTCAAGAAGAAATTTCTGAGCTGCGAGAAGAGCGGACTGAGATAACAGAAAAGCATGCAGCAGAAATAAAGAAGTTCGAAATACAAATCCGAACTTTGAAAGAGGAACAGTCTATGAAAGAGCGAGAAAGTCCGGAGCGCGATAATTCAGAATTGGAAGAGGCGCGTAAAACTGTGAACAGCGCGTTGTCTGACGCGGCTGCAGCGAAAGAAGCACTTGATGAAGCGAGAATGGAAATTGCTTCCTGGCGTATTAAAGCTGATGAGTTGATTTCGACGATGGGCGAGATGCGTGCAGCGGCTGACTTGCGTAGGGAGGAGCTCAGGGCAGCCAATGAGCGCGAAGCTACTGCGCTGGCTGAGTTAGCAGAGGCCAAAGCCATGTTGCATCAGTGCACAGATACACAACAGGACCTGCAACCTCATGGTAAATTTAAAAGGCTCTATTTTTTCGTCTATTTAGGTTTGACAAACAGTATGGGCCTCATTCAGTTTTTTTTCAGAGAAAAGTAAAATGTCCTACATCAATGCATTGCTTGGGAAATAAAGCCTATGTCCAGCAGTCTCCATGTATTGCTGACCCCAGAAATAGGCCTGTCTGCTCTGGAGCAAACTTGCTACTCAGCAGATTTCTTTGGGAGCAGTTGTGCGCACATTTAAAATGCTTTGTTTCTTGAACATGTTAAAGCTATTTTTATGTGTTGTCTTAGTTGCTATTTAAATCTATTACTTATACCAGCTGTTGTATTTAATTACAGAGTTATAATTTCTTTTTTTTTTTTTTAAGGATGGGAAATCATCAAATGACTTCTTCCGCTCTGGGTGGAGCGGAAGGGCGTGTCAGACTCTTACTGGCTAAAACCCATCCGTGTTCCTTCTAAAGCCCTTTGCTTTCCAGGGCCGCGGTGACTCTTTTGAACAAATTCCGCAACCCTGGGAGTTATAATTTCTTACTGGCACTATTAAAGTAGTACCTACACATTCTTAGAATGGTACAAAATAAAAATATATCATTGTGTGTTTCAGCTGCTAAGGGCAATTCTATATTTGCTGAAGTTGAAGACAAGAGACAGGAAATGGCTAAGAATCTCATCCAAATGAAACAAACCAATTCTAGGGTAAAACATTTTATTCAAATTTAATAAATAATTTTAATTCATGTAATTGGACCACGGGGTTCAAGTGCTACACTATTTAATTTTAAGCCACCAGGCTCTTGGGCACATTACCAGTGGACAGCTTTGAGGACGAATTTTTAATGCTTTATTTTAGTTTTTTGTAAGTTTAATGTATTTTTTAATTTAGTTATTTTTTTTTTAAAGATCTATCAAAATGTCTAGTTCACACTTTGCATGACCTGACTGGCTTTTACCTGGTTAAAGTTAACCTTTGAGCACACTTCCAGTCAGTTGACAGTGATGCAAATTAATTTTTGATGCAATATTTTCAGGTTTACTTAGAAAAAAGTTTTTGTTTGAAGTTGTATTATAAGCTGTTTTTTTACTGCTGTTGCTGGGCGAATGCATAAATTTAAAAGCAATGTAGTAACAATTTATTTTTGGTGTTTTTTAAATAAATGGTGTTGATGAATATAAACTAAAATAAAGAGGATGAATACGCTATTGTTACGCTATTGTTACGCGCCAGAATTAATGTTGGGTACATTAAGTTACTACTAGCGCCATCTAGTATCGAGTAGCAGAACTAGTAGAGTCAAGTACCTTCTAGACATTTCTTTGCCAGAACATTCTACACTTCTCGGTATCTGGTCAGTCGGCAGCGGTAGTTACGAGTACTTTCGAGATGTTTCGAGAATGGAAGTTTCTAGAATAAACTGACCTATAAAAGGAGCGCGTATTCCGCGACTGAGTCAGTATTGGATTAGCGATACAAGCGAATACTTCGGAAGCGATCTTCAAATGCGAATAAAGTGATCAGTGGTGAACTTGTGTTTAATAATTAGTGAGTTTAAAAGTTGTAATTAGTGTTTTTAAAGTGTCATTTTGGTTATTTAATCGGCTGTTTTTATTGTCACGAACCTCAAGCTCGTAACACTATATAACCCTCCAATGTTGTACAGACCCCAGCACATTAAGCTACTAAAATCTGAAATGTCTTCAAGAAATTTTCAACTTTATCACTAAAGTATTAGGTTCAAGGTTGATTGGAAAAATTTGACAGTTTCGGGTAGCTTGATAGGCTGGCGTCTGTACCAAAAATTTTTAGTGCATCATTATCACAATAAAGAAATTAGTTTTGAGCATCCTCATGGTTGCATAATTTATTGAATATTATGATGAATGGAAATGGGTTTATTCAAATAATGGTAGGCATTTTCCAGTCAGCCCACTGATTAGTGAAGTTAATTAGTTAAAAACCATACTTATATTTTTAAAAGTATTATTTTAAAAGTAAGTTTCTTGCTAGTTGTTCTCTAGAACTTGTATCATTTCAGTTGAGAAGAGAGTTGGCAAACAAACAAGCTGAAGTGGATGCCTTACTGCATGAGAAACAGACAGTTTGGGAGCAGCAAGCAGGCGCTTCGGCACATTATGATAGAGAGCTCATTGGTAAGTCATTGAAGTAAAGAACAAAACCTCTTTCTTTAGAGACATTCCATTCAGTATGAATGTCTTCAATCTGCATACTCTCCTAGGCCCAGTGATTGTTTACGGGACAACTATAAAGGACTGGTGGCCCGCCCTGGTTTCACCCGGTTGTTTTTTTTTTTTTTTCTTTCATAAGAACCTTCACCTGACAATAAAAAACACGACAAAAATAGAATTAGCGAAATTGGTCCAGCCGTTCACGCGTGATGCCGTGACCAAGAGAAATAGGGATTCTTTTTTATGTATGTATATAAGATGGAGTTTATAATGATCAGATTACTGATATAACTCTATAGCTGAATGATTCTATTATATCGAACTGCAACAATATTATGATATAATGAGTGCTCACGGCGAAGACCGAACGCGGGCTAAAGTAAATTACGCACGCGTACAAAACTGCTTATGTATCTTAAAAGGATATGAATTGCACGGGTGGACCATACAGGTTGCAAGTAAGATTTTCGACTCCTAGAGAAGCCAAAAAGCTACAGTTTATTTGGGTGTAAGTTCAACAGAAGCTATCATAGTTCAAAGTGGCTTGAAAAAATCACGAAAAAGTCTCACAAGTAAAGACCCAATGCATACTATGACGCAACTATTACACCACTACTGTTGTCTAGCATTTTGCTGTACTGGCCCTATTGAAAAAAAAAAAAAAAAAAAAAAAAATTAAGCCTTCTTATTTTTCCTTATGTTCCTAGATTGTGTGTATCTGTGCGTGCCATATAAACATGCTTTCTTTCTTTCTCTGGCTAGCACTTAATATAAAACAGTTGTTGTTAACATCACACTGACAACCTGACATGTGAATCACAGAAGGCTACGAGGAGCGCATCAGTCAGCTGGAAGGCGCGTGCGAGAAGCAGCGGCGCGAGCTGGCGCGCTGGTTCGGCAAACTGTGCGAGCCCACCGCCAACGGCTGGCTGCCGGCCGTGCTGGACCACCTCAAGTATGTCTAATATAGTGATATACCTACTGTAACAATCTCTCTATGATACTTTAGATGAAGTTAGCTTCAAGTAAGCTATCAATCCTTAGCGTCAAATTGAATGACAGCTCACTTCACCTTAGTTTTCGCAGTGAGTTTTTTTAACAGAATGACTGGCTGTACTAATCAGATTTATGGAAAAACTGTGTATTGGATCAAAGTGCTTGTTGACCCAATAAGCTTATTGGCTTGAATAGAGTCAGATTGATACCAGAGGGGCAATTCTCGTGTTTTTAAGAAACTTTCTCATTTGCATCTGAGTAATCTGTTAAAGACACCTCTAATTTCCGGTATGGTACCCGCATGTGAGTGTTAAGACTTGAACGGCAAGCTGTATTAGGTGATACTACACTAAAGCTTTGCCAAAATCAATTTTGAATTGTTGACGAAAAATCGGTGGTCGAATTTCGACGTTTTCGAGTAGGTTTGTTTTATATTGCCCATCCAAGCGTTACGCTCGCATCTTCGCAGCGTAGTCAGAGTTGAGCTCTGTTTTAGTATGGGGCGACACAAGACTCAGGGCCAGATTTTGAATTGAGTATTTGGAGTTTAGAATGTGTCAAACCCAACTGTGCCATGCTAGATAAAGCTAGGCAAAAACTCATCTTCAAATTCTAAATTCAGAACACCGAGGTCAGTGGTTATAGAAATTCCGTTCTCTAAATCTTAACTAATTTAAAAAGAGGAAAGAGGAGGTGTTTGTTTGTTACGATTTGGCTCGAAAACTGCTCAACCGATTTTAAAAATTCTTTCGCCATAAGGAAGCTACATTATTAACTTAAAACATAGACTATATTTCATTTTCGAAAAAAAATAGAGATCCCTACGAAAATTGCAATAATGGAACCCAATGTAGCAAAATTTTGCCTAATAACTTCATTATTTGGCGTGCGCTGAGAAAACTATTGATGATACTTACAAATAATGTACTACATGATTAAAGTACAAATTATTACCTATAAAAAAGTCCACGAGCGCATATGTCTTAACTATTATGGTTGTCACAATTACCGCTTTTTGTTCAAATTATTCAATCAAAATCAGGGTGGATTGGAAAAGTGGTGATTTTGTTATCATGATATTAATCCTTATCCATTTAAATGGTTTGATAATTAAGATTGACTAAGTACATGTAAATTATAGTTTAAATTATTCAAATGGGATCTTTCGATTGAAAGTTATGATGGGTATAAAAATGCTGAAAGTATGAAAAATGTTGCGGTTTGAGTGAACTGGGGAGAATCTTAATGCTTGGTCCGATAAATTTGAAACACGGCATTAATGATTTTGGTAAAAAATAAGAACAAATGTTTGGATTTTTCGAAAATAAACCCCTCAAGAGGCGGACTGGGGTGGTGAAGGTATTAGGGGAGGATATTATTGCTTGCTTCAACTTACGCGGAAATTGGTATGAACAAATAAGAAGTGGGATAAATTTGAAACAGATCTATTTGCATGATTCATCCCTGACAGGATAATAGTGGCACTGATCCTGAGAGCACAATGGCTGGGTAATTAATGAAAATCGTTGAGCTTAATTTTCCAAAACTAACTTTTAAAAGGGGATAGACGGGGCGTTGTAGTTTGTGGAGTATCTACTGAATCCGCGCGGACGAAGTTGCGGGCGAGGTGCTAGTGATTAATATTCATCATTTTCCTCGCACGTTATAAGACCTTTACTGCCAGAACCATGCTACAACTGAGATACAGTGCCGCCACGCCAACAAAGCCAGAAAGGTCTTCTATCCCTTTGTTTTGTTATGTCCAGATCCGAATGCGAACAACTAAGAGCGGAGGTGTTGTCCCGCGGCGCGGCGCAGCTGGCGGGCGCGGCCCAGCTGCGCGAGCTGCGCAGGAAGCTCGCGCTCGGCGCCGGCGCCGCCACGCACGGCAGCTCGCCCGACAACTTACCTGACACCAACGGCGAACACAATCACACCGGTATTGGCATGCCCAAGGTTGCGGTGCAAATCAGAGCTAAAATTAGTCCTGATGATGTTAAGAAGAAAGTTTCTTTTAATTAATTTACGGCTAAAAGTGATGTAGGGCTGTGGCTTGATATGAGCCCAAGGCGGAGAACTTTGAAAATCGCCCTTAGTGCTACGAGATAAAGATGCTGTCCATGTTAAATTGTTGCCGATTGTAATTGTTTATCAACCTAAGGTTGAACATCATTTGCATGTCATAAACAAGGTATTTATATCTATATAACAATTTCAAACTTATACTTGAATTTAGAATTGTAGATAATCATGAAATGTTCGAACACCAAAGTCTATATTGTACCCGACAAAATACAAAACCCATACTTTTCTAAGCCCTTTTTATACGAATGGTTACTCTTAAGATATACAAGTATTAAGTCGATAGGTACTTGAGTTGTTAGCGCTTTATTCCAATTATCTTGAATTAAAAATTCAAGCATAGTAGGTATAATTTTATTTTACTGGGAGTTGTTAAAAATGTTAAACAATAATTTTCTCTGACTTTACCTTCGTCTTTGAAAGCAACTTAATTTGTTCACTATCTCTCGTTCATATTTGTACACAGCCTAAAAATGTAATTCTATAAAATTAAGCATAATCAATAAGTTAAATAAAAATATGATCAGCATATTATTAACTTTTATTAACGACACTTACTGTAATATTTACATCCAGACTCCCTAAGAATACAAAAATATTATTATTATATTATTTTGAGAAATAATTTCTGAATCCAAAGCTTTAAATTAAACTATGAAAATAATTTTTCATAAGATCCGGGCCCGAAGGTCATCATCTGCCTAGCCTTTTTCCAACTACAGGCTGTTCCAGAAGTGCGTGATCATATTTAACCTTTTGAACGCCATTGTTACGTATACATGACAAGCAAGCGCGTGTCCTGTACGCCAAACGTCACAAAGATGTGACAAAAAGAAAGGCGAATTTGTGACTTGGCCTCGGGGGCATGCTGATGCGTTTATGCTCTGGTGTTCAACTGGGTAACACGGTACTTCTTGGCAAGACTGGGGTCAGATTTTGTATAAAATATATTGCTGTTATTATCGCGTCTTTAGGCTAAAATTATGACTCAATAGGGGGCAAGTTTTTGCTCCGTAGTCTTCGATCACGGTCCGTAGTCTTCGATCACGGTCCGTAGTTACGTGGTTAAATATTTAGTTTTCGGTCAATATTTGGCTTGCCAATTGGTCACAGAAATAACTATTAGTTCATAACTAAAAAATGGTCAGAAAACGCATTTTATCTTTACCACAACTTTTAACCAACGTTTATCTACGGATCACAAATTTCGCTCTTTGGGCCTACGCACACTGGGACGGAATGGCAGAGTATTAAATTTTTTACCAATTGACATTCCAACTTTTCTAGTAGAAATACGACATAAATGCCAATGTTTTATATTGATTCCTTGGCATCGAAGGGGATTTCTTGGCACGGCATTGGGGAGCGCGCTAAGGAATCTCGCAGCGGGATGCAGCAGCACACTGCGGTATACAACGGTATGCCGAAGGACGCCGTGACATGCGGGATGTGTTGGTAGGCCGCCGGAATGCTACAGTACCTAAGCGGCTAGTGTGTATTGACCGGTGGCGAAATCATCTGCCATTCCGTCCCGGTGTGTGTAGACCTTTAGTCATCTTCCAGAATTCCCATTACGTCATGATTATTATGTTATTCTAAAGCTTTGACGATTTTGTAGTATACATCTTATTACTATTATACGCGAACGTTTGTCAGGATAAATACGGTTATAATATATGAGGGATACGCAAATATACTTCATGGATTTTGATATTTTTCAAAAATATACCTGCTTTATAAATGAGAATAATACGTGGGCTATAATGTACCGTATGGAGGGGAATTACTAATTCCACGCGGGCGGAGCCGTTGGCTGTAGCTAGCAATTCCTAATTTGTGAAGAAACGTAACTCGCAAACAGTATCCGCTTTGATTTTGGTCCCATTCTTACTCCTCCTTCCTTTACTTTCGAAGGTTGTCCTTTATTTTACAAAGTAAGCGTTTATACGAAAATGAACCTTATATCAAATTCAATTTCCATATTCATATTAGCAAATGTTAAAAAGCCATTCAAACGAATATGAAGTCATCTATAATAATGTTCTTATTCTCTTAAGACGTTTACTTAGCGTAGTCATAGTGCGATTTGTGAATTTCGCCTTCATTAGAGTTCATCCACGCTTCTTCACATAGTTATTATTTTTCGTTATATAGGTCTTCCGCTTAACGGAGCCAGTTCCCGAGGTACCGAGCTAGCTCTGAGAACCGACTCAGTTAAACGTTTGACCTGTATTGTCGAATACATGTTTTCACTACCACGGGGTGTCACATTTGAATTCAGAATTCGAGGTAATTATCAGATTTTGGAACAACGAACTCTATGTCATACAAGACAAAATCGAAATTCTATTGCAACCCTTTTCTTCGGGCCCTTTTGTAATACAAATGATCACTTCAAAATAAAATACACAGATCTAAAGGTGATATTTGAGTTAACGGATTCAAATTACTTCGAATTTTAAATTCATGTACAAACCCCTTTAAAGCGCGCTGTTGAATTTTCATTGCTCGGCTCAGCGCTCAGAGTTGAAAATCCAATAGTGCAACAATACTTAAGGTTAGACTTTGCGTGCGAAGACGAGAAAATCCTTAGTTGTTTCCTAATGTTAGTGAGAACGGGCATAATAGTCAGTGGGCGTCAGTTAGAGGAGAGTTCCCTCAGCGCGTGCTCCCGGGCGTGCGCGACGTGGCGCGTGCGCCGCGCCCGCTCGCGCGCGTCCCGCACCGTGCGCGCGCGCAGCCGCGACGTCGCCGCCTCCTGCACGCACTTTGTGAACGCTCCTGCAGATAATACGAAAACGATTAACATAACATCACACTTTCTCCAAAGGTGAGAGGTGTACCTATTATGGCCTGCGCAGACTGGCGGATGGGACGGCAGAGGTTTTTTAATTTAATAGTTATCCAATCCAAATAAGGTATATATTTCAATGCTCGGTGATCGGCCTCGGAGCATCGCAGCGCAGTTTTCGGCCGTTCATAGACTCGTCCGCCAGTCTGCGGCGCAGACCATTACTGTCACATTCCAAAAGTTATGTTTTAGTTCCATGTGATAGGGGCGAGTCAATCGCGTCAACCGGGCACAAATTCAGACTTCGGAGACTGACTGAAAGGACCTCATACTCAACGTTTGTGACCGTGACGAGTCGTGTAGCATGTTACAAAAGGATAAAGTAAGTTTAGTTTTCGTTGGTCGTAAACCATAACACAAGTCTGACTAACATTCTTACATAGCCAAGGGGTAAGAGTAAGAGTCGTGGAGATCAGTTTCCCAGTCGCTCCATGCACTGGTATTCAGCTACATTCAGTTAGCTCCGAACCTGGGGGCTAATCTCTAAACCCGAAGTTCGTAGTTTCGTAGTTAGTATCCTAATCCGTATCACCTAACCACTAAGAATTAATGACAACACGATTTGATAGTTACTGTCGAATCGTGTTATCATTCATTCTTAGTTCGGAACTAATCGTAAGTCCGTAGGTGATACGGAGTAGAATACGCCCGCAACTAAGCCTGAAACTACGGACCCCCTGACCCCAATAAAGTTGGGAAAAGGCTTCCCAGATTGACTGTTTCGCCGTTGTAAATTGCTGCTTCTGAAATTCTTGTCGGCCTCAAAATGATGATGCCATATCAAACTTACCCACAGTATCCCAACACTTGATGATATCAGTGCCCATCTTGGCGTCGTCGTAGCACTGAATGACCTTCTCCTTGCACTCAGAGCATATCGGGTCCACGCTCACCATTTTAGACGTACGCATGTCGATCCGGGCTGCTATCGCGCTCAGATCGTTTACTGTGATTCTGGAACATTGGAAAGACACGTCGTAATTTTCCTACCCTTCTATACCAATTTATTTGAGGTCGGTGCAGCGTTTCTTCCATACTTCTCCATTAGTTCCCTCCTCTTTAATCATGTCATCTTCAACCACTTGAACGCTAGAGCCTAAACGCATCGGCGTACCCCTGACGCCAAGCCGCAAATTCGCCATATGTTTTGCCACATATTTGTGACGTTTGGCGTAAAGGGCACGCGCTTGTTTGTCCTGTTGTGACAATGGCGTTCAAAAGGTTAATTCAGTTCTTACATCGTTTCTTTCATTCACATTTCAACCTAATCATTCTGCATCACATGCACATCTATATCCATACTTCTTACTAATATTATAAAGAGAAAAGATTAATATTATTGTATGTAACGAATAAACTTAAAAACTACTGGACTGATTTGAAAAATTCTTTTAGCAATGGATAGCTACATTATCAGCGAGTAACATAGGCTGTATTTTATCCCCGTACTCCCACGGGAACGGGAACCGCGTGATGTCCGCTAGTTTTAAATATACGCACAGTGTCCTATACTTCTGTGATGGAAAGTAAGTACCTGACAATTAAATTAAAGTCTGCCCACCTGTACATCTCGTTCTAAAAATGTGATCATAAATGTTTTTGGTTTAACATCTATGATGGGACCAAGAAAATTACCACGATTATTCTTGAAGACAATAACAAAAAGCGTTCAGAGAAATTCTTATTTTCTTCCCGAAGGTATCGATTGTATTTCCTACTAAGGTATTTTCATAATTACTAACCTAATTGTGCCCTTCTATGGCTGATGAGGTGCCTGGCATGTATGGTTAAAAGTCCATGATTTCCTTATGGCGGTAAAAGAAGAGGGGCGGCGTGCGGCGTGACAGAGGATACTGCTACCGTCAGGAGTCAGCGAGAGGCGACGACAGAGTGCCAAGCTGTAGACATCAAAGATTTAAATCGTTAGATTTGCCTCCGAAGGCTATAGGTAAGAGTACAGAAACGAAGGTCTGTGTGAAAGATGATATGTGACGAAAGGGGGGTGTGACTAGGTACTTGATGACGTCTAAAAGAAAAGTATGGAAGGAAACACACGTTTCGCGGACTTCAAAAAATTGTGATAGGGGGGCAAGGAAATGCTGATTTACCCTTTTTTTTTATGTCGGGGGAAATCCTCATGGAAATCTTCAACCCTGGGGCGGGTGGAGAGGTCTGTCAGACTCTTACTGACTAAAACCACCCCGGTGTTCCATCTCCCACCTACGCCGGGGATCGCGGGAACAGATGCGACTTCCGTAATCCCCGGCTGATGCTGATTTTGCCCTAACCGAACTAAGTTGCGTGGAAATGAGTCCATTCTGAGAAGAGTGAGCTCACATGATAGGTACTATCTAATAACTCTGTGTGTAGGTACCTGAGGTGTCAAAACGAAACAAAACGCGGCCAATTCCTGACGAGACGAATCTAACGATTTAATTTCTGAGGTTGACTTGTTGTTGTATCAGTAGGTATCGTCATCGGCTTCTATAAAATAATTAAAATAAACCCCAAAATAGAGAGCCAGGAAAATATGTTCGAAATCTAAAGCTGAGAACACTGCTAACCCGACTAATAAAACGTAAGTAAAACTGTTTTTGTGCGCTTGCCGCATTACGTATATTTCTAAATAGCTGACTGACGGCGTGGTGGTGTGGCAGGAGCGTGGGGATTGGCACAAGAGAAGAGAGGCCTATGCTCAGCAGTGGGCGAAGTCGGGCTGTGGATGATGGATGATGACTGACGGCACGCAGTTGCCAAAAGAAATCATGAATGCATTATTTTCGCAAATAGCAGGCATGTTGATCCTGCATACTAGCTAAAACTGGAAAGGATATCACTATATGGAACGTGCAGGAACTATAGGTGGCACCACAGAAGTGTCATTGTCAAGTATATTATAAGAAGTGTCAGTGTCAAGTATATTTTACCCCATAAGTTTCGAAATTGCAACACTAGATGGCACAGTCTACTTCTTACCTACACGTTCCCCATAAAACTGTGGTTCTTACCTTTTTAGTAAAAACTTCCTACTTTTTAGTAATAAGGTACCATTTGGCAAGAGATCTGTCTTCCCATGGACCACTAACTTTTTAGGGTAACAGGAATAAAAAAAAATTGTACTGTTGATACTCTGTACTAGCTTCTGTATCCGAATTAAGCAAGGTGACGTAGGTAGTAAGTAGCACTTTCTTGAATCTTTGATAAAAACATTGTCTTTTGTCTCTAAAAATCTTTTATCTAATTAATTTCCTGTCTCAAATGTTTCTTTCAAGTTCCATTTTATGGATTTCTATGACTTACTCTTTTCTGACCCATGTATTTTAAGTTTCAATTTATTAATATGTGCGAAAATATCGCAATATAGGATGGATGCGGACCACTTCAGGTTCTGCCAGGGACCAACAGCGGTCCGCGGACCACCGCCCGGTTAAGAACCACTGCCCTAAACGGAGCGTGTAGGAACTACATGTGGCAGCACAGAAGCGTCAGTGTCAAGTATTTTTAACCATAAAGTTTCGAATATGCAACACTAGATAGCATGGTCAACGCCGTGCACGTTCCTGTGGTCGTATGTTATGTGGTGTGGTTACCTATCTTCTAAATCTTCTTCATACATCTTCTATAAATATAAGAAAAATGTAACGGATCGTTGTCTGTACATAGAAGATATATGAGAAAAAATATTATTGGGAACTTTGTCAACGCAAATAGCACACAAAACAATGATTGTTAGAATTTTTGTCTGTTTGTCTGCGCGTTTAAGCACGCTACTTAGCGATGTAGATGTGGTTCATTTCGATTCACTTATACATTGTGGTAAGCTTCACTTAATATTTAGTGTTTGTTTTATGTCAATCGGTTCATAAATAAAAAAGTTATGCCAATTTAAAGAATCACGTCGAACAGTTGTTAATTTATCCATATCTATCTATTCTTTCTCTGTCAGTAGCATTGACTGAAACTTTACTAAACTTCATAATCTTAAAATAAAAATGTCTGCCCCAAGTACTTAACTATAATATAATACTATAACTATAGACATAAGATAATCGTAGCAAATTCATGGTAACCGACATAGTCCAAAATCATTGCTCACTGAACGAATGACCGAAGGGGAGAAGTCAAAGTCAATAACTTAGTTCTCAACTTCTAAGTAGGAAGCAGGCAGCTAGCATTCAGATCTGAGCTTGGGCATATGACAGAGCTTGTCGGCGCTGGTTCTTAACGATTCAGCAATTTACCCGGTTTACAGTCCTAGAAATCAGATGTGGTCAACGCTGATTGTTTAACCATTGTGTCTGCTGTGCGGATAGTGAACATGTTAAAACTGCCAACACCGTCCACCGCTGATAGCATTTCCAGGTCGTCACCAGCTGCCTGCTTTTAAGGCAAATTTTTGAGTGATTAAATACGTACCCCGTTATCTCAGAATGACTTTCGTCCATGCACTTAAGCTTCTCTATGTATATCTTGTCTCTGTAGGCACCGCGTGGTGTGGGTAGTCTAGCTTTGGAAGTGGCCGCCGCAGCCCCGCCGGCCAGGGTTGCATCTTCCACCAATCTCTCCACCTGAGGCATAAGCAGGGTTAAATGAGTTCGTTGGAAAAGATCTTCTACTAAATCATCATTGCTGTCCACTGCTGGACATGGACAAAGGCCACTCAACTCGAACGCTATCACCATTCTAAGCAACTCTCACCCTAATGCTTTCTCCTGCAAAGATATTGGCTCTACCAAGCGTAAGGCTACTTGAAAAATCCTGAACCACTAGACTAGCTAGGTCCAGCTTGACATTTTACGCACTAGTTCCATAATTTTCTGTATGATTGGTGTGTCTGAGGGTCGGTTTAAATTTAAGAGGGAATTAAATATCGTGATTGTCGCTGATGGGAAATCCCATCGGGCACGCAGCTTGTTTCTAACCCGCTATAGTCCGTGTGGTGTATAATCGCTCAAGTCTTCTCACAGTAGGTAGTGAGAAGACTTGGGCGTTAGTGTAGGTACAAAATAAAGCTCGGATTCGAACAAACCATTTTATTCGAGATGCTAATGTGATGATCATCAGGCTCTTCGTCAATGAAAGACTCCGTGGAGGTCGCTTTAGGTCGCTGGAAGGCTGATGTACGAACTGACTGACCGGCACCCATGCTGGGGAGAAAACCTGAAAACAAAAAAATATTTTAGTTGTGAGACTGTTTTTTAGTCTGCTGCGAAGGTAAGCCCAAGATGGGGGAACACACGAGATAGGTTAAAAAAAGAAAATTAAGAAAAAGAGCTTATTTGCGACAAGAATGACGCTTACCAAAGAAATAAAATAAACTAAATTAGAAAAGTTATGCGAAAAAGTGCCGTTCTCATATCTGTATCTGTATCATATGTGTATCTGTGGTGTGTTCACAAAAGGAATTGTCAATAGGATAAGCAGCGGTTTCCAACTGGCTGTTAACTTACGTTGGTATACAAACATACCCTAATAAAATCATAGGAATGTTAGGCAGATACTACTGTAGTCCCTTGTGGTCTTTACATAGCATAAGCATAGAGTAAGTACCTAATCAGCCTAGACGTTCCCGCTCTCAGTGAGATAGATAGGGTTTTAGTAGTTCTACCTCTTCTAATCTGCAATATGCAAAGCAAGTGCGAGTTGGTGTCTACAAATTTTTGGTTCTAGGGATTGCCAGTTTCGACGATTTGCTTTATTGTTTTGAGAGCAACGGTCCTTACATGCTTATTGGATTACTTTTATCCACGTTCATCTACCAATAGATTCGTTAAAGTATTACGTAATGCAATTTTTGAAGATTCTTGACCCTCCCTCCCCCCATGTAACGCGCCATAACGTTTATCTGTACCCCCTCCCCCGCCCTAAACGTTACGTATCATCCAAGTGACAATTTTTAACTAAAAGTCACAATATGTCTACTACTCTCATGTTACCAATTTTTTAAATTAATAAATGTAATTTCACGAAAAATATTTATGTTTATTTTTGTTTGGCAAAATGACTACTGTTTAGTGACTGTGTATCTCAAAAATATGTTTAGTGAGCTAGCGCTAAATAAAAAAAACAATGTTACGTAACGCGTTGTTCGAACATTTCTCCCGCCAATTGCAACGTTTTACAAGACCCCGCTCCCCCTAAATTGCGTTACGTAATACTTTAACGCCCCCTTAGTAGAAAGAAGATGCAAGAAGTAGGTACCTAATAATGACGTGACGAGATCACGAGATGCATTATTGTTAGTCATGTAGGTATATCTACCTAATCTTATATTTGAACCAAGTGAATCATTATGATTATTATTTATTACCTATCTTGTTAACTGACAAATTATCGGCAAAAAAAGAAAATGAAATATCGGTTTTTGGGTACCTACCTATCTAAGCTTAAATTGCCTCATTTTCATTTTTAACAGACTTCAAAAAGGATGAGGTTCTATGCTCGACTGTATGTAGGTATTTTATTTTATGTGTGTGAACACAAAAAAAATCGCCAATTTCTCCGCCAATTGTGGATCGATTTTCAAAATTCTTTTTTACTGGAATATAATGATATCACTCTTTTTAAAAATAAACATGTTATCACGATGTAGGTATCTCTGATAAGGTTGACAACTCTTAATTTATGCAGGACAATATGATTTATATTACCTACTGTCAATACATAATTTTCATCGAACAGTTCCGGGTTCATTAGTGCATGTGTCGGTCAATAAAATTATAAAGGAGTTTGACGTTTTTAAGTAAAAAACTGATCGAATGAACGCTTAAGCTTATGAAAAAAAAAATAGGTATACACACACAAACACATAGACACAACATAACATAACATAACATAGGTAAGTACTTGCAAATTAACAGGGTACTACGAGAATCTTCGGTCCAAATTATAGAATAGAATACTCTTTATTATGTACACCATATAAGTTACAGAAAAGATAGATGAAGAAAAACATTACATAGGGTGACACAATGTGCGGCCTTATCGCTAAAAGCGATCTTTTCAAGACAACCTTTGGATGGATTTTAAAGAGAGAAGGAAAGACAGTGCTGTAGGTAGTCTTAGTTGTACCATTTAAATACAATAAATACATTTATACAATAATAATTATGAAACAAAAACAGAGAACCCAAGTAAGGACGATTAAGGAGAGAGAGATAGTGATTTTTCACCATAGTTTTAAAGGATGTTGGTTGATTCACCTCATTCACCATATTATAGGCCGATAGAACTATATTTCTTCTCCTGATGCCCTAGTCTCCACGTGATGTTCCGTATGGTGTCGGACGTAAAAGAATAGCACCATTCCATCACTGCTCGCGGGTGTCGTAAGAGGCGACTAAGGGACTATCCAGAGGGCAGCAGCATTCTCTGTACATTGCAACAGCAACAATGCGATTGCAAACCAAGCGTGGCGATTATGCCATTTTGGGGAGGCCTATGTCCAGCAATGGGACGTGTTTCGGCTGATATGATGATGATGTCCTACTCCTTCCTAGGGCGCCCCACACCTGCAGGTGTGGGGCGCCCTAGGAAGACGAGAGAGAGGTGAGAGACCTATAGGAAGCTCCTGCTAACGCAGTCCATGTGGTCGCAACTCATTTCGTAATCATCATTCTCCATGATCTTACCACAGTTTGCATGAGGAGCTTACCTATTGTGTACCTAAGGAAAATATTTATTTATTTATTTATTTATTCATATAAAAATATCATATATTTATTCATATAGAAAATATTAGAATCATACCCAATAAGAAGAAGAAGACGGAACCTACTTAAAAGAAACATTCAAATGAATGCAATTCAAAACGACTACGGAGTAATTAATTACCTAACACCTGCAGACGACACATACCACACCATCGGGATTGCCCAGACATTAGAGAATAGAGCCAAAGTCATCAAATAATCTTTTGCCCCCCTATTTCTACAGGAACTTTATCCTCAACAGTTGCAGGAAAGCTCCATTGCTTGAAGTACTTCCCCACTTAAACCTTTTTGATGAGGATATTATAGGTAATGTTCTGGGAACTTCAAAGTACCTAATCAAAACTGGCCAGGCAGAAATGCCTTAAAAAAAACTTCGTGTAAGTTCCTATTCCATTTATCAACACGCATGCCCGAGTCGGAAGTTATAATTACAAACCAAATGCTTTTCGATTTCATCAACCAGCGATAGTCATTATTCATCGCTAAAAGCTACAATCATTGAGTCAATGACGTAATTATAGGGACCATAGATTCCAGACTCCAAAGATGGCCGCAGGGAAGTAGTTCCAAAGATATGGGTCCGGATTTCTATCGAAATGATTTTAAATGCATGTTTTCTCGAGTGATTTGGTTTTAAAAAAAATATTGATGGATCTTATTGTTGTAGGTATTGCAAGAATGTAGGTAAACTAGCCATCGATCTGTAGCTGAAGAATTTACTTAACCTAAAATTTAACTCCCCATCTTAGAAAACTATTCTCTCTTTTTGTAGAAAAGATAAGTAGGTAAATACTGGTTGAATTTCAGTAGGTACCTATTAGTAATTGGCTGTTTTGGCTAAACGTAGTGTGAAGAAATAGTACCTCTGTACTTCAATATCGTATTTATTATGTTGGCATCGAGTTTTAAATTAAAGCGTAAAATAACGCTAGTCCGACCACAATCTCTTTTATTGTCTCAATGACTCAAATTGATGTTATTAATTAGTTAATTGTTCTGCCATTATATAATAAAAAATCACAGATGTGTGTTAGAATCACCTAAAACTACGAATAAAATAAATTTTTCATAATATTTTTCCTACCTACAAAGGTTGACCGCATAAAAATGTCAAAGAATGATTTGTAAAAAAATAACCGCGAAATTCGTATTAATTTGATGATACTAATGTTTAAAAAATCGTACCGTAAATGTGGTGAAATAGGTAGGCATTTGTGTAAATCATTACCTTATGGCCGGTCTCAATAACGTTTTTTTGTTTGCCTTTTTAATATGACGTTTCAGCTACTGTTGGTAGCTAATTTGACAGTTGGTTAAAGGTAGATACGTAATTGAAACCGGCCGTAAGTCTCCTCCAAAGGTGGTTTACACAAGTAATGTATAAAGTATGTAGATTTCTCTGTGACGTTCCAACTTGATTTATAAGTAGGTAGGTAGGTACATGTGCCTGTCATGATCTAATTTTAGTTTAGGCTGATTTCGCAGAAAACATGTGAGAAATACTGTTTTTTTTAATAACGACCTTGTTTGGTGTTGTTTTGGGTGATGATCACTTTATATTTGGAAAATATTTTGTCACACCGAACCCTTTTAAAATTCCTATGTTATGCTTTAAAAAAAAACTTTTGTTTAGGTTGGTAAACGGCATGGTGACTTACCGCGTGGCAGCTTAATAAACACTATAATATCTGAGTAGGTACCTTATGAAATACTTTTATTTGGATTCGTATAGGACAAACAATAAAATCAAATTAATGTATTAATAAGACCAACAAATAATTAATAAAAGCTAACAACATAAAAAGACCAAAAGTGCGGAGCCAAAAAGGCTACTATCTCAGGATATTATGCGATTTAAAAAAATAACGGAAGCGTTAAGAATGTATTTAGAATGCTTTCTGAATTCATCATCTTGGTCTTCGATATTCCAGACAGATTTTGGGGGTGGTACCTACAACACGTTTTATTATTCCATGTTCGCCAGTTAACCGTCACGCTCTCATTCACTTCCTTTTCTATCTCTTGTCATTTATCACACTAGAATATGCTACCCCTTGATATCAAGAAGGCTGAGTCAAAATTTTCCTTTAAGCGTAAAATCCGAAAACACAAATTAAAAGCTTGTCATTCTTAGATGCTCCTTCGTCATGATTATTATGAATTCTCTAAATCGGTATGATTTTTATATATCATATTTATTCGTTAATTATTTTAGCAAATATATGTATTTTATTAGTATTATGTATATTATCTGTATATTTTTTCCGAAATGTTAAAATTCAATTTTAAATTTTATTTTTATTTATTGAACTGAACTGAAAGGTTGACTGGTAGGGAATGCCTTGATGCATTAAGTCCGCCCATGTACCACTATTATACATAAAGTTTAAATAAATAATAAATAAATAAGTAGATATAGATAGTAGATTTATTCTAATTTATTCCAAACTAACTTTTCTGCGTTCCGGCGTGATTCGCTGTGCGTTGTTGCGGAGGCAACGCGATCTTTCATCTGAAGACCTTGAACTTTATCAACGACGCCCATGTAATTGGTGTTGAAGAAGTTAAGAATGTCGGGTCAAGTTTGATGAATAAAAATATAATTATGTACATCTGCTACTACCGGCAGAAAACCGAAATTTAGGAAATTGATGGGGAATATTAAATTAGAGATATTATAACCTTATACAAGTAGAGGGATATGGAAGAGGTAGACATTTTGCACCAACACGACCCCAAAGAAAAGATATTAGCATTAGGGCAAGAGAATGGTGATGATAGGAATCCTAACGCCACATTTGATGATACCAATATTATAAAGTCCCGTACTAATAATACCCCAGAGCTGGGGGGCTACTCCCAAAGCCCGAAGTCCGTAGTTTCGGGCTTACCTAGTTGCGGGCGTATTCTAGTCCGTATCACCTACGGACTTACACAATTTGACAGTTACTGTCAAATCGTGTTGTCATTCATTCTTAGTTCGGGTTCGGAACTAATCGTAGATAAGTCCGTAGGTGATACGGAGTAGAATACGCCCGCAACTAAGCCCGAAACTACGGACTTCGGGTTTAGGCTTCGGGGTTTCGGGTTTTTCGGGTAAAGAAAACTAGTTTATTAAGCACACACAGGTACACACAAAATAGGTACAAATAAAAGGAAAATGCCAGACAACTGGAAGCAAAGAGCTGCCTGACGCTGGTTTTAAACTGAACCTTACGTTGAAGTATACGGACATAGTATATAAGTTGGACCCGTCGATGCGGCGTCGCCGTCGCTTCGGTGAGGCTTATGTAGGTAATAATAATATAATATAAAAATAATATCTTGGGACAACTCACACACGGTCATCCGATCTCAAACTAGGCAGAGCCTGTACTATGGCAACCAGACAACTGATAAACATACTTATATATTTCTAAATACATACATATTATAGACAAATTACACCCAGACCCAGAACAAATGCTCGTGCTCATCATACAAAGATTTGTCCTGGGTGGGAATCGAACCCACAACCTCCGGTCTAGCAGTCAGGGTCACTAACCACTCAACCAACAGGCCAGTCATTTAGTATTGTTAGGTATTATGTCAGTCAGTAGTGCACGTTTTTTGGCTAAAATGATGCTGCTGATGTCAAGTCACGTCAAGAATGGATAGTTGAACTGGATTGTCTTTGGTTGATTGTTAACTGACCCCATATATTCTAGAATGGTGTCTAGGTCTCAGGCCCATACCATTTGATGGGACTCACCGATCCAGGAACTTTTATTACATTTAGATGTTGTAAATTTTTAAGCGGAATGGATTAGCTTTTCTTAGAAACAGCTGGGTTTTCCCCTCCTGACCTTGAAACTGATTACAATATTCTAATATTGATTTAAAAGACGTGGCTTTTAATCATTGACTGTTGTGTCGCCGTCTTTCTCGTAGTGGCCTTGAACTTTAGAGTATCATCACTACGCTAGCCGGTGTAATCGGTTTACGGCGACTCGGCGACACAGGTTAGGGATGCCACGTCACACATTAAATATTTTCTACCGGAAAACTGCGTCAATTTTATTGTGGTTTGAAGGTCTACCGACCAAGATGCAAGTTGCAATGAATTTTGTGGGTATATTGTCCCATTACGTTATCTTAATATGACTGTCCTTTTAAATAGAATTTGACACAATAATGACGCTGCAATTATGACTATTGTAATTTCAGTGAATTTTAGAACCGGTAGTGATTTTTGAAACTATATTTTCGCAGTATTTGGAAGTGACTATGTAGGATTGATGACATTGATAAAAAAATAGGCCAACTCGTCAGGATACTTACAGGTAAATAGGTTTACATAGGTATGTAAATTTCAGGGCTGCGGAACTTGTTGGAAAGAGTCAACACGGATGGGTTTTAGTCAGTAAGAGTCTGACACTCCCTTCCGCTCCACCCACCCATTTGATGATTTTCCATCCATAAAAAAAAGTATGACATCGAGTACCAAATTGATAGACTTTATACTTCAGCTACAACATTATGAACAGCTGACGCTGCTGAACGTAAGAAAATGTTCTAAATTGATTCTTGGAATAATCCACTACGTAACGTTCCATACATAAGCAACATGGTATACCCCTTGAAAACTGAAGATTACCTAAACCAATACAGCTTTAGACACACGGAAATACATCTTTTCAAAGATAGGCATCATACTATTATTATTCCCAATATTTTTTTAACATGCACCAGCTATAAACTCAAAAGCCATTGGACACGACAATATTAGATATTCTCGATTGCCTTTTTTGTCACAGTTACTGAATAACAATATGAGATTTAAAGAAGATGATATAATTTAAATAAGATGTATGGGTGCCATAGGAGGTCCACCATTATTATTGGCAACAAAAGCTGGAGGGCATTGATCTACATAAGTTCCGCTTAACATAGAATTGTCATTTGTGTGAGTTATGTTACCTGTCTAAGTTCATTGCATTGGGTTTCGAATGTAATTTATTTACTTGTACTGAAAGTTCAGGTTCACACTCTAAGTGGCGGTTTCGGAATTGCTCGAAAGAGAGTCACCGCGGTCCTGGGGGGCTACTCTCTAAACCCGAAGTCCGTAGTTTCGGGCTTAGTTGCTCTGTATCACCTACGGACTTACGATTAGTTCCGAACCCGAATTAAGAATGAATGAAATCGTGTTGTCATTAATTGTTAGTGGTTAGGTGATTCGGACTAGAATACGCAACTGACTTCGGGCTTAGAGAGTAGCCCTCCTGGAACGTAAAGGGCATTAGGAGGAACACGGATAGGTTTAAGTCAGTAAGAGTCTGACACGCCCTTCCGTTCAACCCAGAGTAGAAGGAGTCATTCAAATGACTCCTTCTACTCTCCACAGTTCAATCTCAGAATACCAGATTTTCAAATGACCGGATCCTCAAAACGCCAGATTCGCAAAATTCTCAAGATTTCCCATCCATAAAAAAGGCTCTTAGTGCCAAGAAACTTGCCCAGACGGAGATGGCGGGATGAGCTGGGCTCTTTTAACAATGATTGGTCCTTGGCTCTGGTCAGAGAGAGCAATGGAATCACAATAGGGACACACCTTTGCCGAGTAGTGGCAAAACAGAGATTCTCACAGATCACAGAATTATAATAATAATAATATATTTATTTATTTATTTATTTGTTTATTTATTTATTTATTTATTTATTTATTTATTTATTTATTTATTTATTTATATATATATATATCTAGTTTATTTCTGTCATAAAGGTACATTGTTACAGTAATTTATTAGTATTATTCTGCCTTATGCTAGAACCTTTGTGAGAGCTGGAGTCTGTACTAGGTTCGGGACCTGTATGACAGATCTCCAGGCTCACACCCCTATGAACATGATCATATTTTACGGCATCTTAATTCCGATTATACATAACACTGTTAGCTTAATAACAATTTTGAAAGAGAGGTAAATCTATTATAAAAGTATGGTTATGTTTGTGATTATAGCACCAGGAGGCCTTAAATCAGCAGTGAGTAAAATAAAGTTGCCAACGATGACTGCTGATTGTGAAAGATCAGGTCGTAAGGTTACAAAAACCAATAAAACGCTGCCTTTAGCAGGATATTTTTACAAAAACACAAAGGCTTTAAAATATAAAATTATCATTTTAAAGACATGTGGAATTTATTTTATAAAATTTTAAACGTTAACTATTCATTAAATTGGCATTTTGTATTATTAACGCCAGAACATTGTCCAGTAGGCAGCAGGTACCTACGGCCCTTTAAAAAAAGATGGCGACAGTTTTACATAAAACAGCGTTCAGAGAACCGACCCGGATGTATTGCTTCTCAAACTTTTTTAAAGATGGGTAATACTATGTATTTAAAAAAAATAAACACATTGGTATGAAAATATCAATGTCCTGGCATGTTTGTCATACGGAAGTCTTGGTTTAGGTCATCATCATCATCCGCAGCCCCACTTAGCCCGCTGCCCCGTAGCATAGGCATCTCATTTCTGGTTAAGGTTATATGTCAAAAAGAAAAAAAGCAATGAAACATAGGTCGGATGTTCTGCAATGAGTATTATACGTATAATGAAATGGGCTCACGATCTATCTTAATATATATATATATATTTCTTGTGTACGTGTATGTATGATTTTTTTGTGTGTTCAAGGGGATTTGAGAGTGGTTTAGATTCACAATTGGACCCAGTAGGTGGCGCTCCAATCGATTTCTATAATTTTTCGTCAGACACAAAGCTAACGTTATATATATATATATATATATATATCTCTATTTCCCTTGGTCACGGCATTACGCGTGAACGTCTAGACCAAGTTCGCCAATTCTTTTTTTTTTGTGTTTGTTATTGTCAGGAGGAAGTTCCTCTGAAAGAAAATTTAAAAAAATGTACACCTCCGGGCGAAACCAGGGCGGGCTACTATTCAGAAATAAAACTACGAAAAGAACGGAAATTCACAGCTTGTCTGTGTCATAAGTACACCAAAAGGACCAATGAATTATGTATTAATGATATACAAATTTCTCATTCATCATGATTATTGTAGTATGCTAACAAAGTTTTAATGGGTATGTTATTAATATTAAAAAAAAAACTAATAGAATCGTTGATGTCTTTTCTTCTTCGATAGCCAAGCAATATTTTAAATAACTTTATGACTATTAAATTACCAAAACCAATATACCTAATAAAGATTTATTGAGTAATAATTCAAATTCATAATTGAAACTTAATACGTAAGTTATATAAATGACTTTTCTGTCCGTATAGGACATCATTATAACATTTTTTAAAGGCGATATTATTGTTAGGGCATTGGCATCAGAACCTGAATAAATTAAATAGGTTTTATTCATTCAACTAAAACCTTCTGTATTTTTCCCACACCTAATATTGTAATTTTTGAACTGGACGAAACCACTGATCGCAAAAAGGAATTACTCGTACAAGGGGAGCTCTTGCCCTGAGGAAGACATAAATGATAAATAATAGAAGCAGAAAGAAAGAAAGAAAAAGTATTTAATTGTCACAAAACGAGGTACCCACATACAAAATTTTATTTTTCTTAAACTAAACCCTAAACGATAGTGTTAGTAGTTCTTAAATAATATTAGTAAAGACACGTTAAAAACAAATAAGAAAAAAAAAACAAAATTATGAGTAGGTATAAAGTAGATGCATGTCGTGGTTGTGGCAAAAGGGCTTCCACTCAGCATAATGCTGTGCCGTGGGGGACCCACAGCACGGCGCTGATTTTCAGTGGTCGCCTAGGACATGACGTACGGAAACCAGTCATGATAGATCTTATAAGTTGAGGGAATCCCACTTGCATTTTTAAAGTTCAAATCAGCGTCAGTCCTCAGCATAACATTAGGATCTCATACATATTTTTAGATTCATTAATCATTTCTCAGTTTCATTAACTGTGGCCGATGCATATACTTATTTGTTAGGCTGGGTTCTGGCAGGTCATATTCTACTGAACGTATAGGACATTATAAGCTAGAGTCGTCACGGAGTGGATGCCAGAATCCGGGTGACGTCACTAAGGCAGCCCAAGTTACTATTGTGCGCGTGAGGGATATGATTAATACGGGGTGGTCTAGAAGTGCGTGGACAAATATCAGGGTGATGTTCTTTGTAAAATGTTGCGTTGCGAGGCGTAATGTACTTAACATTTTATAAAGCGAGCATTCGTACAGTCAGTACGAGATAACGGGCACGAACACGTGAGCTTCAACCCGTTCGTTGTTCGTCCGCCCGCTGCCGGTTTTTTGGCGAATCCCTTTAAGTGTTACGCGGTTCAGTCAGAGCATGTTACACGGATTTTAGGACACAGCGTAACGCGACATACTCGCTGCAAATGGTGCAATACGGCCTGTAACAGCGGTCAGTAGTCACCTTTAGGCTTATAATAAAAAAAGTCAGTACACTTAAGAACCACTGCCTCTCGGTATCATCACAGGAGAATAATTTCTTCCTTAACCGGTGACTCACATCGATGCTGATTTATAATGCGTAAACATGAGAATGTTAATTATAAATTATGACATCAGGTTTTTATTTTCAAGTAACGCGGAAGTGGTTGAGGCACGTTTGTAGTAGTAAAATTAATTGCTACCCTAAACTGGGAATGAAAATAAAAATTCGTACGAGTATTGTTGGTAAATAATGTGAAAAGGAATCTCTCTGTCCGTTTGGTTCAGCTTTACAGTTGAACCACATATAAGATTTAGTAGAAGACCTGAAGAGCCCGCCGCCTTACAAGCTCATATGTGAGCGAGTCAAACGAGATAACTTTTCTGAAGGATGCAGCTGATGCATCGGACATCTGAGTAGGGGAGGATGATATCCTGGAGATGTTAGAAGCAGTTGGGGCTCCCGTGCCCTTAATTGTAGAGCATTTTTGTGCCGACCGTACACGACATTTCCACACTTTCCTTAAGAGGGCTAAATCAGAATTCAGTCACAACTTATTGAAAAGGACAAACTCAGCCCGAAGTCCGTAGTTTCAGGCTTAGTTGCGGGCGTATTCTAGTCCGTATCACCTAACCACTAAGAATGAATGACAACACGATTCGACAGTAACTGTCTAATCGTGTTGTCATTCATTCTTAGTTCGGGTTCGGAACTAATCGTTAGTCCGTAGGTGCTACGGAGTAGAATACGCTCGCAACTGAGCCCGAAACTACGGACGTAATGTGAACCTGACTTTATTGTAGCAGAACTTAATGCTAGGACTCCACTTGGCGTTTTTGGAGAAATATTTGCATCACTTGTGTAATAAAAAATATTCATTATAGCTTTCAGATAAGGTTAATTTTCTATTGCTAAAGTGAAGTGCCAGTATAAGGATATAGTAGCCTATTTCTTGATTACGTAAGTCTTTGAAGATACTATTGTTCAGCTGTTACTGCAGACTACCTGCAAAATAAATATTGTCCAATCCTAAAATGTATTCTACGACGACGAACTCCGTAAATAGTCCAATACAAATAAAATGAATTGGAAATCGTTACGTAGATCGAGGTGCATTGAGAATTTTTAAAACAAACGCTCCATTCATAGAGCTGTTTCCGAGTTATAAATAGCATTCAATTTGTTTGAGTCTTTAAAATAAATAAATAGGTATAGAATTCGGGTTTTTCAGGAAGAAGGCTTTGTCAGTTTTAAAAATCTTATAATAGGAAGACCTGTGTTTAAGTGTCCTAATTATTTCAAAGTATTTCTGGTGGTGGCGAAAAGTTTACGCTTCTAAAACTCATTGATACAAAAAACCCTGTATCAAAGCATGAATTTTGTTTTGTTTAAATAATATTGAGGGGTAGTGAAAAAATATTTTAATCGGCCATTTTGTAGCAGCGGCCATCTTGGATTTACAATTATGTTAAATTGTATTGTCATCAGAACTAAAGGTGTGTAACACATTTCAGATCAATCTATCCGCAGGAAGGGGCAAGCTAAATAAAATCATTTGTTAAAAGAAAAATTGTTGATGAAACAGTACCTACTGTCGTCTGTGATGTTTGGACGAAATAAAAAAAACGCAGATACTACGTCTCGGGAATACATTCATTGCGCGCAGAGCTAAGGAGTTGAATTCCTTGCTGGCAATCTGTGTGTCCTCATAGCTACAACTTGGGGGTGTCTTTAAAAGTGAATAGGTTACATCGTCAACTAATAATTCACTTATCATGAGGTGATATAGTGATTAAATGCGAGTCCATCAATAATAAAAAAACATTCAGTTAATTTGGCTAGCTTCGAGAAGCAGGAAGCATCTTTCGGTAAAAGAAAGCATGATGAGGAAACCTGGAAGACAACAGAAGGCAGTATTATACGACTGAAAGGCAGTGAGTAAGAAATACCCAGAAAACGTCTTCTTTATTACCCAAATCTTAAGGTTCAAGATACCCATTGAAGCCATTACTTGAGTTAAAATAATCAGCAAGATTTATTATTATTTCTGCAATGTTTTAAGGATATCTTCATGAAATAAATTCAATCCGTGCGGCTTCTTTGCGACAAGCCATTGAACCACAAAATTAGCATTTAGGAACATTATTTGCTATGCCCAGAACAAAACCGAAACTGACTAGAAAAAAGGCAACACAATCTAAAAAATACTCAGACGAAGTCATAGTCAAAGCTAGTTTCAAGAGTGCGTCATACATCGCTGGTTTCAAAACAAACAAATACACGTTTGGTGTAAAAACGTCGATGTAAGTTAAACGAAGGTCAAATGTCGCGAAGATGTCTCGGAACAAGTTCGGAGGGGGAGTGGGGGGGAAGTGTGACGTCCGAAGAGGCTGCGACGATATATAGGAGATGCGCTCGCGCATCTCACAGTTGTATATTACTATATTTGAATTGTGTGAGGAGCTAGTTTATTGTGAACACTGAAGGAATAAATATGCTACGTTTTACGATATTAGCCGCCGTGGTGAGTTAACATATTTATTTTATTAGTTTTTGTTTTGGGGGTTTTCAGGAATTTGTATTGAATAGGAATCAGGATAATACCTAGGACCTAATTGTAATTGTTTTTTTTGTTTTCCTTAAGTTACGGTTACGAGGACTAAACTAAAGAATTTAATGGACATCGTTTGTGTATTTAAAAATTTCGCGTTCTTTGTTATATTTGATTTATATCTGAAAAAAACAATGCCTTCAAAATTTATAAAAATTGACTAAAATATTATAATTTAAATAATAAATAAAAAAAATAGGAATGTAAGCCAGGAGAGTTTTAGGGCTGAAAATACTGAAGAAGATGCTGTAAAGGAAAAGGTTTTTGTTATTCATATAAATCTAGTTATTTATAGATACTACTGAAGTACTATGAATAGTAACCTTCTAGGCCAAGTTAGGTAACGTGGGCGATAGTGTCGCCATGCTGTCTACCATAAAATACCCAATCAACTTCGATTCATATATTTATAAATGACAATATAATCTTACACAAATAAGTACTTGACGTATATGAATGATGAGTTATTGACATTCCTAGTCAGAGTAATTTGAGTACACTTGCGTGCACAAAACCGACCCAAGATAAAAAAATGTTCAACTAATAAAAACCTAATGCTATCCTTAATACAGGGTGAATTGTTCAAGTGTGCGTGAATGGCCAAATCTGAAACTAGGAGGATTAGCGAAAAACACTGAAAAGAATCTCGAACCCAATTTAGATCAAAACTAAAACTGCATCATTGCATTTTTGAAAAATCGGAATGCCTAGCCAGGAAACGAACCACCTGATTTTGAAAAAAAAAATGCACTCCGAAATTAATTCTGGGAAGTAGGAACAAATTTTTATGTATTGTAAATATTGACGTGTAAAAGTGTTATGTTTAACCTACTTACAAAATAAATATCATTCATGTTTAAAAAAAAATCGCGAACCTTGTTTCTTCTGCTGGCTAAAAACTCAAGTTAAGTAATAATGAATTCCCCGGTCAGCTATATGTAAAATCACGAGCACTTTCTATTTCAGTTATTGTAGATCAGAAAAGCACTTGGTGGGCCGATATTTTCGCACGCAAGTGTATCTATTTTATAATACAGTGTGTATCCGAGTATCACACGTGATAATAAACGTGATATATGTGATTATACGTAAATTGATTTTGATGATAATGATAATTACTTGCGATGCTTTTTTGTCGATGACTATTATGCTGTTTACACTTTGAAAGCATTAATAAAATAATGCTTGATTTATGAGTATTTAATTTCGCTATTATGTTCTCATTAATCATACACAGGATACAATAGAAGTCACAATAATGCTAAAGGTTATTTTACGTGTGGTCCTTCTGGTATTCCACAGCTTACACCATAGTGTAGCTGGAAACACGATAAAATTTAAAAAAGCATAGGTATGACTAGCATTTTTATCAAATGACTAGCGATCCGCCCCGACTTCGCGCGGGTGCATTTATTTTTCACTGAACAAAAATTCATACAGACCTTGTCCTGACAATTACAAAAAGTCGAGCTGTTCTCAAGTTATACTCCGTCATACATGTGGCATTTAATTTGTATTTTTTATATTTATGGTGATAGAACCAAGGTGGATTGATTAGAGACATGGCAATGGCAGTAGAAAAAGGATTATTTTGTTTATTTTTTCTAGAATTTCACAGAACTATTTCAAAAGAAAAAAAAATGCGAAAGTAAATCAAGATTAATCCCAAAAAGACTAAGTTAATTGATAAATACGTACCTAGTAGGTATATATTTTTTTGCTAGATGATTTCATGTTCTCTTTTTATTTGAATGGTCCAATAGATGCATTAATAGGATAACAGAGTTTTCGAGCTTTATATTTCACAATTAAGTGATAATAAATCGTGCATTTAAATCTTTATTCAACGTCAGGGTTGAAGTTATTAGGAATGCGACTTATTCGTGTTTATGACACACTAAAGTGTGAATTTCTAGAAGCATCTCATTGGTTCTACAAGACCTTGGGCTGTTCGTATTTTATTTAAATCGTAATTAGAATTCTTGGTTTTAGTTCTGTAAATATTTATTTTCAATTTTAAAGATAATGATTTATAAGTCTCGTGGTCAATTCAAAAGCATTGGAAAGCTGTAACTTTAAATTTAGTTATTTTACGTTTACTGTTTAAAATGTTGCTAAATTTTTTTTTGCTTGCCTAGTTTTGGTAAATATATTTCCAGTATAAAGACGGAACCATAATAGCACACACATTTTTTTTGAATGCAGATTTCATCATTATAATAAAAGACGCCATATGTAAATTGGAACTCAAACAATCTTACGACCGGAAACCAATTTTCTATATTATCGCATCACACGCACGCCCTGTGCTCCAGGGCAAAACATTTCTCTTGGTTACATATTATTATTACAAATAGATAGCCCGCCTCGGCTTCGCTCGGGTGTTATTTTTTAATATATTATTATTTTTAATAATTTATATATGCATAAACCTCGTCCGGACAATTACGAACACAACAAATAAATCTTATTTAAATCGTTCATGTCGTTCTCAAGTTATGTACGTATATACATACATTTCAGCGACTCATGAGTTTCCCTAATATTAGTAGGGGCCTAAGAACCAGACGTATTTTGACGTAGACTCAAATTGAAAGTCCTGTTTGATAGTGTGTGTGTACAGAGCAAAGAATTGCGCTTGCGCAGTTGTAACCAGCGCACATTTGTCAAAATCTAAGTGCTCTGAGACAAAATAAATAGAACTTATTCATATTCATTGACCACAAAACACAATACATAAGCTAAAATTAAAATAATAAATAGTGACCGAGTTTTGTACCTAGTATCAAAAACATGGATCGGAAGGTATAAGACAACGTTGGCGTCGGCTTCCAAGTTAAGTTCATTTATTTAGTTATCTTCCATAATACCTACCTACTTATTTAAATAAGAAAATATTTTACAGAAGCCTTAAAAGGGGTCTCAGCTGTATCAGATAGCGAGATAGCATCGTATTTATTAATAATTACTCTTCACGTCAATTAACATCTATTACAGCGATCACTAACCCGCTTGTCAAGGCTATAGAATAATTAAGGTAATAATTAATAGAAATAACGAACTAAGAATGGTCATTGTACTCTTTGACATGCACTTATCGAACTATCCCTTAACTAGGTATATTCTCGGCTTCGCTATTGTCACCTGCAGAAACCGGGCATAAATCCAGGATAAAAAGTAGCTTTTGGAAGTCAACGGTAGTGTAGCTTCCCATTAAATATATATGTTTTTTGCAATAGGATTGGTACTATTACCTTTATGTAGTAGAATGGAAATACTCTTTGTTATTCACCATACAACAATTACATCAGAAGCTTAAAAATATAAGAGTGTAGTATTAGTTTAGATAGAGGAAGGCAAAAATCCGATTCTTAAATCTCTCAAAATGGTTAAAGTTCCAAGGTTGTTGGTACCTTTAAGCATGCCCTGTTTGATGAGTCATCAAACATGCTTTGAGACCAATAACTAGGATATCTGCAGCCCTACTATGACGTGCTAATGCCATCCAATTTCGATGATGTAAACGGGATAGTGCTATACACTATGTATAGCTCCGTCTCCCTCGTAGAGCGGAATCATGATCGTTTTAAGACTTCATAGTATTCCTTAAAACCGCATTGGTTCTGCCAAATCTTTGCTACCCAGTTCTTGGCCTTCCACATTCTTCTCCACCTCAATCATTTCCCTCATGTCATCAGTTCATGTGGCATATAAACGCCCATGTGAAATTGTGTATCAGTGGTCTGTGATAGGAATTAAGATTATGTACTTACCTGATACTTAATCTTCAATAGAAACCAGTAACAACAGATTTGTTTCACAATAATTTTGGTCTAAATTCTGACATTTTTGCTTGTGATCGAGTGACAAGATTGACAATACTGGAGCAATAGACACCGATAAACCAAAAACGTTATGATGAAATAGGTTGTTTTTCAATTAACTGTCTCCAGAACTCGAGACTGTCAAAAATAAAACGAATAGAACATTTATTTTAATTCTTTATGTACATATACAAAAACAAAGTACACTCAGGCGTCAAAGTATTCCTCCGCATCGCTGTCATCCGGAAAGGTGCCCAGAAGACTGGCAGCATTGCCACGTTGGATGGCAATGCTAATTCTTTGAGCAAGGAACGAGCCAGCCCTCTGGTCACGCAAAGTGTCGATCAGTCACCGAGATATGTCTTTGAAAAGAAGACGTGGACTCGGACCCCATGATCCAAGCGTTTCGACCCCAAACGGCTCAAAACTGTAATTCCCAATAAGGTTACTGTATTTGCGCCGCTTGAGGGACTCAGCAGTCGCAGCGGCAGCGCCGACACAGCCTGCCGTACTTGGAACATATGTACATACTTAGGTTTAGTAGATGTAAATAGTTTTAAGATAGTATATAGTTATATTATGTTAGTCAAATATATTTTTATTATTCTTTATTATATCTAAACATTTAAAAATTACAATTCCTTCATTATTACTTATTGCTTTACTTTAAATATGAGTAATACCTTCTTAGACGTTCCAATTCCTATTATTTAAAACTAGCGGACGTCACGCGGTTTCACCCGCGTAGTTCCCGTTCCCGTGGGAGTACGGGAATAAAATATAGCCTATGTTAGTCGCTGATAATGTAGCTATCCATTGCTGAAAGAATTTTTCAAATCGGTCAAGAAGTTTTTAAGTTTATTCGTAACATACGAAAATACAAATCTTTCCTCTTAATAATATAAGTATAGATATAGATCGAGTTCTCAGATTGAAAACAGATTTTAAAGCGTCATACCAATAATTTAAAAACCCACATAAAATAAACTCAAAAAATACTATACCTGAGTACCTGGGAAAACGACCACGACCTTGTTATGACTAAATAACATAATCCAATATGTCTCAAATTCATTAGCACGAAATCGCACTTAAAACAGCTCAGCCGTTTCTAAGAAATACGTAGACATGACAAACAGACTCGCGAATATTACTTCCGCTCCTTGAAATTAATAGATAAACCAAATATTGGCTGTCGTTTCCTTAATATTCAAGTAAAGCATCTCAGTTATGGTTTATTATTAGAATATTTTTCTCAGAAAACATGTTTTTATTTTAAAACGGGTCCTTTTGTTTACTTCAACTTGTTGTAAAACAAGTGTCGTCGAAGGTAAAGTGTTAATGAGCTAATAACTTTAAGGTTGAAGTGGAAAAACGAATGAATTTTCTTCATTGCGATAATGAGTTCCGGATACCTAAGGCCGATACTTTTTTTTTTAATAACTTGGGACAACTCACACACGGTCATCCGATCCCAAACTAGGCAGAGCCTGTGCTATGGCAACCAGACAGCTGATAAACATACTTAAATATTTCTAAATACCTACATATGATAGACAAATTACACCCAGACACAGAACAAATGATCATGCACCCAAATCATCACCTCCGGTTTAGCAGTCAGGGTCACTAACCACTCGACCAATAGGCCAGTCAAAACTTGCATCTTTACAAGTTAAAAGAGAATTGTTGTTAGAAAAGTTTGAGTTTAAAATTCCAATGCGGCAGTTACATATTTTTTACTCTGAAATATGTACATTTATTCATTTTCCAGTGTAGAAAGATCTGCAAAGTGCCAAGGTATTTAGTTCTGGTTTTATTTTGGCTTATTTATTTGTAATAAGTAGGTGCTCGTGGTTACAGAATAACAGCCACACGAGTCGATCTTCGAGGTTAAGCAACACTTGCCAAGGTTGGTCTGTGGATGGGTGACCATCTTAACATACCGTATTTCCTCTGTGGCTCGGAAAGTGCGTACAGGCGTTGGACCCGGCTGTCATTTGTAGATCTTTGGCAGTCGTTACGGATTGTCAGAAGCCAGTAAATTTGACTCTAGTCTTGCCAAAAACTACCGTGTTACCCAGTTAATGGGTTGTGGAGGTCTGTTAGGCAGCCGCTTCACGTAAAATACTGATATTCAGCTGAATCCACTGTGACTGGAAGCCGACCCCAATATAGTTGGGAGGCTAGGTAGATGATGATTTGTAATTAGTAGATAACGTTGAATCAATTTTGATTGATGCAATAAAAAATATGTTAAAAAAATCTTGAGTAGAACTGTATAGTTCTGCGCAAAAACTATAGGAAATGAAGATGAGGATTTCATATTATAAGATTAAAATCGCTTAAAATCGTGTCATAGTTTGGACATAAAGTTAATTTACGTCGTCAAACTTTAATAACAACTTATAATTAGTGTGTTTTCAAAACAACACGAATTTAACCTTACAAAGAAAAACTAAATAATGGGCAATACAATAATAAGAACATCAATCAATACTTTTGGAAATATCCACGAAACAAATCACCTTAGAAACAAAAAACATAATCGAATTCCGCACACAAATATGTAATACAAAATGTTTTATTCCGTCTATCTGTCTACCGTCAGTTGCAGTTTTTTCTAGACAGCTCTAATACATGTCGATCTTTCAGTTTAGAATTCTGACAGGGATATCTTTAAAACTTTTTAAAATTAAATAAGTAAAATATGTTGTAGGTATACGAGTTCTGAGACTATGACATAGGAAAATAAATGCTTATGAAAATATTTAAGTAATATTATTATTTAAAAATAGTCTTTCAGCAAAGCAACTAAATAAGGTTTGAAATGACAGCCGCGAAATTGGGGGTTTTAGAAACCAAATTAAGTATCTAGGATATACTTAGATATTACTGTACAGTACGGAACACCGTAAATATGTGAATTATAGACATAGTTTACACAAGTTTTTGCAGAAAAGTCTAGAATTGAAATTGGTTTTTTTGAGTGTTAAACTTAGTATTGGTTCGCAATCAAATTGGTTTTGTAAGAGGATATTGATCCTTGTATTATCCTACTAATATTATAAACGCGAAAGTTTGTAAGTCTGGATGGATGGATGGATGTTTGTTACTCTTTCACGTCGCCAGCCGCTCTGGCTGAACGGATCTCGATGAAATTTGGCACAGAGGTAGATTATAGTCTGGAATAAATACTTTTCATCCCGGGAATATGTTCCCTTGGGATAATTTTCGACATAAACGCGGGCGGAGCCGCGGGCGGTAGCTTGTTTTTAAATAAAAGTATTATTAACTTATACTTTGCCTTCAGTCGAACGTTATGAAATTGTAATGATATTGCTTCTACTTTGTATAATGCAATTTAAATGTAATTTTGAAGTGGAAGTGACAGTAAGCGATACTATAGAAGAGAAAGGCAGCTCCATCTTTTTGTCAGAGATATTGTCGTGAGATATTACTGAGATCATTAGTTACGGCAGTTTATCCGGGAAAGCCTTGTCTATCAACAGTATTACTGAGTTCCTATAACAAGTCTATAAGAAAATCTATACTAAAGCTGAAGATTTCGATCGCGCTAATCTCTGGAGCTACCAGTCGGATTTGGAAAAATATTTTTTTGTGTATGAAATCCACATTCATGAGGAAGACTATAGGATACACGGGAACGGGAAAAAACGGGAGAAGCGCGTACGAAGTCGCGGGCAAAAGCTAGTCCAGCAGAAGTAGCTAGTATTTTGATTAAGTAGACGTGCTGGTGGAAGTAAATTGCGTCGTGCCTTCTTACCAGGACATAGGCGTGTTAAAATTCATCAAAACGTCTGTCTAACTAGCTTTCAATGCGTCCGATTGCCGCTGGATTTTAATTGGTGCATTTTTATTTTCATTACTATTGGTAGGCTCGTTTTTTACTACAACCTCACCTGATGGAAAGTGATGATGTGGTCGACGAAGGAGTACGCTTGCCTAGAAGTATTCTTCACAATAATTTACAACAACCACAGCCCAGACCCTTGATAGCAGCATCTTCAATGATATGATGGCATGTCTTTTGGACATAACCTCTAATCTATTTTAAAAGCTTTTTTATCACAATAATATTATAAAGGCGAAAGTTTGTGAGTGTGTGTGTATGTTTGTTACTTCTTCACGCGCAAACGGCTGGACGGTCTTGATGAAATTTAGCACAGAGATAGATTATGGTCTGGAATAACACACTTTTCATCCCGGGAGTATGTTTCCTTGGGATAATTTTCGACATTAACGCGGGCAGTAGCTAGTTATATCTAAATTTAAACAGGAAACAGGAAAATACCAGTGACTGATTATCTACAGTGCCATGCTAAGTGTGGAAATGATAAACGCGATGAAGGAGACAGCTCACTTTATTTCTTGATGTTCATTCATATTCATGAGTGTCATCGTTCTGTTCCTGAAGACCTTCGAGTGAACCTTGGGGCTAATGGGTGGTTCGATCCTGTTATTAAAGTGTTCGTGATGGTAGACAGGGCCGGATTTTTAGCGTGTTTTGTCTTATGTTTGGAGGAGACGTCTATGAGTTAATCCTTTTTAAGTATATTTTGTAGAAATCAAGATTAATAATACAGTTCATTTGAAAACGAGAGCAAAAGTGTAACAGGATGTGAACAGTAGATGTGAAAAATATCTTTGCCCTTAATGTGATTTTAATAATTGATCGAATATGTTTTTAAAGTTCACGATTGCACATTGATGGACTCTTATTAAGTTTATAAATTAGTCCTTTTAGTTTATCAATGTACATCGTTTTTTTTCCCGAAATAACTCCATTGTTAAGACCAAATAAAGCTGCTATTTTACATAACCAAGCCTACACTACTACTTAGTGTAGGCTACATTCACAATATCATCTGTAGTGTAGGAGATTCTAGGTAATGTCTTGAAGCCCATATCAAAGCATTACCGTAAAATCTTATCACCCATAGTACACGTTCTAACTAAAATCAATAAAATATTTACATTTAGATTTCGTTCCGTATTGAAAATCCACGTTCGGAGCAAACCGTTTCAAACGGCCTGGTCTAGAATTACGTTTACTCACATTGAATGCTAATTGATTATGCAAGGTCGAATTTTGGCGGTCTTGAGCCATGGAGACTGCTGTTTTGTAAGGCTTCATTTCTTTTCGTATCTTTGTCGTTTAGAAAATTAATATCGTTCATCTAGTAATGATATGCTTTTGATGTCCCATTCCATTCTTCACGTTTGAGCTTTAAAATTAATATAGCACGTATGATTTATCTCAAGTCAGGTTCCTGCTTATGAAAGACTAGCTTGAGGCCGCGGCCCCAGGCCCCCATCTATCTCTGAACCGAAATTCTACAAAACCGATTTAGTGATGGGCTTCAATTTTAATGCGTACCACGTAAAATCACCCCGACTCGGACAGGTTAGGTTCGAAGGGGATGGCGGGGTCTCGTGAGCGTGTGAAGCGAGTGAAGAAAAACCCCGCTATCCCCTTCATGGTTGTAGCTCCGACTTTATCCATAACATTTATAACTGTTTGGTAGTAAAATAGGAACTTTTTTTGTTAGGCATTTAAACTCAAGCCTTAGTGATGTAGGCGTGAAAGCGAATATTTTCTTACTATTGCATTTATGATTTAATGTAGTTGTTTTTAATTCCACAATTTGACTAAGCTTTTGCGCCTTTACTAACAAAATAATTACACAAGAGACCGCTCCACACAGTCCGCTGTACTCCTAGCCGCACACGCAACGTTGCTTGCATTATTGCCCGTTCAAGTTCATGGCTCCAAACCAGTTTCGAGCTCTCGCAAGCATTGATTTGTGCTTTTTGTGGCACCAGTCACCTTTCTCAAGTTATTACGTCACAGTCTCTAAATCAAACTTGTTACGTATATTTGTGTAAGTATTTTTTACTGGAGGCAGTTTTTTGATTCATGGGATACACGTTTTTAGTTGAGAAAGATTGTAATTTGTTGGACGCTGTTATCATGCTAGCTGTTATTTCTACAAGCAACGGAGTTTCATTTTCCCAATTCCACATTTTTTTTTTTTTTTTTTAATTTAATATGGGTTTGCTCTTGACTCTAGTCTAGGTCATAGATGACAGAGACAAAGTCGTCGATGGAGCGAGCTTACCCAGAAGAAGCCTGTTCACTCTAATTTGAAGAGATTAGGGATGTATGTTCTATTATCGCCATAGACCAAGATTACTAGTAGTGTTTAAGTAAAATTACAACTATTTTGAATTTTACAAAGTCAGACATTTACAATCCAGGGTTGCTGATTTTTTCGAAAGTGTTACCGCAGAACCTGGAACGCAAAGGACATTTGAAGAAACACGAGTTTTAGTTAGTAAAAGTTTGACTTTCTCCCGCTCCACCCAGAGCGGGAAAAGTCATGTGACCATAAAAAAAAAGAAAAAAATTGCATGTAGTCAAAGTCAAAACGTTTATTTCAATTAGGCCATTAAACGGCACTTTTGAACGTCATCGTTTACAGTTCAGTAAAATAATAATGTTACATTAATAAAGTGACTCTACTGTCCATTCGGAAAGGTAGATTCTTATGGAGAAGAACGGACAAGAAACTCCATAGTTACTCTTTTCAAATAATGATTTTACAAAATTTGGTATACCGTAGTAACGACGGACTGTCCGCGCTATCAAAAATAATATACCAATAAAAAGACATAGTATCACCAGTTCTAATAATGAAGCAACAATCAATACAAGTAAATCAGCATTTTTTTACATTAACCAACAAATTTATATTATAGGTAGACAATAAATTTTCAAAATACAAAGGTCAGGCGTCTCGTCAATTATGTTAATGAGTTCGTAATCAATTTAGTCAGAAGATAAAAGAGTTGGATAGAGATGCGTTGGTGCCTAATAAAATTAATGATTCAGAACCTAGTGAGGTTAAAGATCAGGATTTTGTTAATCCGGAGATGGAAATCGAAGTAGACAGAACACAGGTGCCTTTTAAGCATACATAGTTCCTAATAGAGTTGAGCGTTTATTATGATTATCCCTTCTCTTTACTATCCTGCACACTCCTAATTCTCCTTAATACCTTCGTGAACGCTTTGAGTACCTCGTCCCGAGAGGTAAACCATGTCGTACTGCCACTTCTCTTCTCCTTCGTATTCCGCGTCACACTTCCAGCCGCTATGGTGGATCCTTCTCTGTTACTGCAGTGCGTCTCTGGAACTCTCTCCCACTCCTTACGCGACAGCCCTTCTCTTGACGTCTTCAAGAGGAAAGTTAAAGAGCATTACCTTTCGCAATGACATAATATTTGTAGATATGTATGTATATTTATATGTTTATGTATGTAGGTATATTTATGTATGATTAAAAATGTAGCATTATAAAATTTGTGCACTGGGTCCTACCCTCTGTTGTGATCTCTCTCTATCACTCAAAGGTTTGCTGGTAGAAAACTCATTTTTGAGTTAAGCTCGCCTTTGTACATGAACTATTTAAATCACTGTGAATTTATATAAGCTGTTATGGTGTACAATAAAGAATTAAAGTATGACCTGGTGAGGGTCGCGGGTAGCTGATGGATGCGAGACGCACAGGACCGGTTGTTGTGGCGACACTTGGGGGAGGCCTATGTCCAGCAGTGGACGTCTTTCGGCTGATATGATGATGATGTTTATTTTTATACATCGCACTAACACAGATTGATGGCTGAGTTCAGTGCGTGGATGGGTGTCCATCCATTACATGCCTACCGAGACTCCTCCGTGAGTCCGAAAGCACGTTAAGCCGTTGGTCCCAGCTGTCATTTGGAGATCTGTGGTAGTCGTTACGGATAGTCAGAAGCCAGAAAATCTGACACCAGTCTTGCCAAGACGAGAAGTACCATGTTAGGCAGGAGCTCGTGGCTAAATTATAACAACCGCTGCATGGGTAATAAACATAGACAGCACTAATTGCGTGTGATGTCACTCACAAGTCCCGCCATATTGATTTGAAGCCATCCGGTACAATTTATATTTTGTGTGTCAAGGATAAAAGAATAACTTCAAAAGTGTATAACTTCAAAAATCGTAATGTTTTATCGTTATTTCAAATAAGTATTCATACTAATTAAATACCCTATTGAATCCAATGATAAGGATTAGACGGTAAGAAGTGGTAGTTAATTGATCAAATGGGTGGCTCGCTGTCCGGTCACAACCAGGCCCGGGTCGATGGCGCGTTGTTTTCCACGCGCGCCTCAAAGATATGTCAGCATAGGAGACAGGGCCCGCTCGGGCCAGAGTCTGCCAGGGTTGCGGTATTTGTTCGAAAGAGTCACCGCGGATCTGGAACGCAAAGGGCTTTAGAAGAAACACGGATGGGTTTTGGTCAGTAAGACACAGAGAGCGAAAGAAGTCATAATTTGATGATTTCCTATCCCTAAAAAAAGAAAAAAAAAAGGTTATTGATCAATCAAAGATTAGCATCTAGTTGTCTCAGAACTTCTAGAGTCTGAAAATGGAATAATTGGTTACTTCTGTTGTTGATTTCAGATCTTGAATAAATTAAAGAAACAATTTGAGGAATTTGCGTAAGATCAGACAAAAACATAAATTATTTTAATTGCAATTCTTGGGCAGTTTTTATGTTATTTTATTACTCACATGTTTAAACACGTAGTTGTGGATTTTCCATTCTTATAATAGATTTTTTTATTATTTTAATGCCGAATTAATTTAGGCAGGTTTATGTTTTAAATTATTAAATCACTACCTACATCACGCGATTTATTTAAAGGATTAGAAAGGCATGAAAACGTAAAATAAAAGATAAATAAACCGATTAATATAAATTGCTTTGACCGCAGCTTCGGTCATCGCTAAGTGAAATATACCTACAATAGTTTGAATTAATCAATAGTTTTTATACAATCTTTGTGGTAATAGATTTTCCTTCTCAAAGTCACCTGTAGGAAATAATAAAATATGAATTATATTACCGTAGTACCTCACCCATCTTAACATACCGAATCCGTTTCCTCCGTGCCTCGGAAAGCACGTTAAGACGTTGGTCCCGGCTGTCATTTGTAGATCTTTGGCAGTCGTTACGGATTGTTAGAAGCCAATAAATCTGACACCAGTCTTGCCAAGAAGTACCGTTGCTGGGTTGTGGAGGTCTGGTAGGCAGCCACTCCACGTAAAATACTGGTATTCAGCTGAATCCGGTTTCACTGGAAGCCGACCCCAATATAGTTGGGAAAAGGCTAAGCAGATGATGATTACCGTAGTACCTCGTAGCTTATAAAAGGCAATAAAAGGACTTATTCTTGAAGAGTATTTTATACTAAAGACTAAGCATAGAAAAGTGCACTACCAATCATGAAGAACCTGAGAAAAGTAAAGAAATATATATTTAAATAGGTGCATTTCTTTAACTGTTCTTTGTGTCCATCCCTTCACTTCCCGTGGGTGTCGTAAGAGGCGACAAAGCGACTCACAGGAGAACGGGCAGCAGCATTCACTGTACATTGCAACAGCTACACTGCGATTATGGCAACCCCCCTTTTAGGGAGGCCTATGTCCAGCAGTGGCCGGTCTTTCGGTTGATATGATGATGATTTTTTTAACAAAAAAGTTTTAAAGATTAGATGGTAAGTTTGTAAATCATCAAACTTTAAAACGCGATTCAGATAAAATAGCAATTCTTGCAATTCAGTGATTATTAACGAAAAAAAAAATCAAGGCTACATGTATAAGTAGCAGTAGTATTTCTACTACTCATTCTTTAGCAAAATACTTAATGATTATCGAGTGGTAATCTTAGCTTGTTTTGGCATTAATAGTATTCATAATTACGGAACTGACTTCCTCGGCCTTTGTGGTGGTATCGAGTTCTATTCACGTAACACACCTTGACCGCCTGCTTTATTTATTACGAGGCGTTTATGAATGGCGTTACATCATGTTGTCATCCTTTTTTTTGTCATCATCAAATGAATCCTCCCGCTCTGGGCGTAGCAGAAGGGAGTATCAAACTCTAACTGCCGGTCGATTCTGTAAACATGTCGAAGTGAAGGCTTGGGTGAAGTGATCACGAGGTGAGCTGTCAATCCATATAATCAAGATGGAATGACAGCTCACTTTGTGATCACGTGACATCATTATTATATGGATTGACAGCTTTACAGAATCGGCCGGCTGACAAAGACCCATCAGTGTTCCTCCAAATGCCCTTTGCGTTTCAGGGCCGCGGTGACTCCTTCAAACAAATTCCGCAACCCTGGCAGGCACTGGGGCTAGCGGGCCCCGTCAAATTATGTGATCTTTGGTGATAGGAATAGAATTAAAGATTTTACAGCTGGGTATGCAATAGTCATTGAAGTTAGAAACGCAGACTAAGATTACGTGAACACAAATTTTAAATGTTATTAAATAAAATATTATTATATTTTTAAATTCATATACCTACTACTTACACAAAATATTTTTAAATAGTACTTGAATTCAAAATTCAATGTCCCCGAACATAAAATTAAAATAGGGGGCTATTATAAGGAACTCATCAGCTGAAATTCGTTTTTAAGGACCTTGGCAACCGGACTGACTAAGAAATTCTAGGTTCCATATTGTAGACGAAGTAATTAGTAATGTATTTGCTAAGCCAATTAGTATAGGTCCAGTTTTAAGCAAAGCAAATCTAGACGAGTTTTTTCAAGCCATGTTGAAGGCCTTACTTCAGAATAGATATCACATATAGGGAGTCCAAGAAATGCCCGTCATATTTAAAGGTGTCGTTCAGTGGTTCAGTGGGTCTTCTAAAACACGCTTTAGAATAATTAATATATATTATGTAACATAAAACCACTTTAAAGTGTCGTGAGTAATACCTACTCGTACCTTACTGATTCATTATGCTAACTCCCGGATGAGAAGACAAATATCAGTCATATCTATGTTTAAACTTTATACATATTTATGTAAATGTTCATAAAAAATAAACACGTGCTTATAACATATAATGATCGTATATTATTATCATCAATAGCGTAAACCACAATACCTGTGATCTTGGCAAAAAAATTGAAGATTAACATTTTTTTTCAATTAACTTAAAATGGTTTTTAGATATTTACAAGGTATCATTTTAGATTGATTGTGTTGGTTTTTGATCAGGAATACAAATCGGAAGGTAAACATGGCGACGTGACAGTAAACGTGTGTATGTTTGTCATGATTAACCTTCTAAATGGCTGTATCAATTTAGGATCTATCAAATGAGTTTAAATTGGTTTTATAATATTCCGATGATCTGTACGCCTATAATTATGTTACTGTTTTTTTTTTGATTCGCTAACGATCTCTTGTTTGTGTTATTTAATACCGAAGTAATTTCCGATACACAAATAAAATAAAAAATCTAAAATATCACGTCATATTAAATGAATACATGTTGTAAAAGAAACCACAAACAAAAACAGATTAATTATTGTAATTTGATACGCGTAGGTAATATTTTTTTTCTAAAAATATTGTTTACGAGCCAGAATCTTCAAAAATAAACACTAAATAAGCCATTAATATGGCTTGCCTCCGATTTCTGAAGTAAGCATTTGATGTTGAGTGTTTCTCAAACTTTAGTTTAGCCTGAAAACCTATCATGACACGTTTTTAATTCAAAATACTTAATTAAGAAACCCGCACTGAATAGGTGAATAGTTCACCTACATATACATACCTAGGCCCCACATCTACATACTGCCTACAAAGAAACATCATTATCATCATATCAGCCGAAAAACGTCCACTGCTAGACATAGGCCTCCCCTAAAGGGGGATTTTGCCATAATCGCCTCGCTTGTCAGGTGGTGTGTATGTCGATCGCAGTGTAGCTGTTGCAATTCACATAGAATGCTGCTGTCCATTCTCTGATGAATCCCTTTGTCGCCTCTTACGACACCCACGGGAAGTGATGGGATGTTGCTATTCTTATACGTCCGATACCATACAGAACTACATACATAGGACATAATATTATTTACTTGCTAGTAGGTAGCTAAGACGGGCCCATGATTCCTACCTTCGTGTAGGCATCTAACGCTGAGTTTTGACACCTACGTTCAGTGTACAGACGCAAACACATCACGCTACCCGAAACTGTCAAATTTATCCAATCAATCTTGAACCTAATGCTTTATCCATATAGTTGAAAATTTATTAAAGAAATTTGACAGATTGTTCATTTTACAAAGGTAATAAAATAGACAAATCTAAAATACACGAATGTGTTTTGCTACCTATACAATTCAGCTGTCAGAAATAATCCTGCCGGCACACAATAGTGTTTAAATCTCAGAGTCACGATGTGTGGCGAATCTTCTTTGCCACAAGTGCTCAAAGCGAAGTCGGCCATGTTTGTTACAGATACTATTGTGCTAAATGCAAGGTGCGTTTAGCGTAGTATTTTAGTACATTGAAACATGGCATGTGGTAATCATATTGCACTAGTGGTTAAACGGAAGAGTATTGTACTTTCGGAACGACTTCCAAAATTTAAACTTGTAGAAATAGATTTTTATTTAATAAAACGATAAGAAGAAATACTTGCGTAAACCAGAGTTATCTTCTTGGGCCTCATCAGAAGGCTTCATCACCCAAAAGGCAATGGAGAGGGCTCGGACTTTCCTAGCGTGATCGAATCAGGATTGTTGATATTCTCAACAAAACCAAGGTTACCGACATAGCCCGAAGGATCGCCAAACTGAAGTGGCAGTGGGCAGGGCACATTGCTCGCAGAACAGATGGCCGATGAGGATGAAAGTTCTGGAGTGGCAACCGCGTATCGGAAGACGCAGCGTTAGAGCGCGGGTAGCCGATTATGCGAGACACACAGAACCGGTTGTTGTGGCAACATTTGGGGGAGGCCTATGTCCAGCAGTGGAAGTCTTTCGACTGATATGATGAAGTTGGTAACACGAGGTTAAATAACACGTATTTCATAAATAATGACCCCGCATTAGCAACTTACTCGTAGTGAAAGATAACTCAGATTTGTTCTAAATTAATCGTCAAATGCATGATGAAATTATTATTTTGAATTGTCTGCAAAGGAAACTAGACATACATCCTGTTATGTGTAATGGAAAATCTACTGAATTGTAATGCTAAATTATTCAATATAATATTCAATCCGTTGTCTTGTTAAAAAATTATATGTCACGGGTCAACGATTTATTTCTTTATTAAGCAAAATAATATGGTTGCGTGTTTTCCAGAATGTTATAAATATTGTTTTATTTTATTCAATTTACATCACATTCTGTTTTTGCTAAAGCTCTGCTATGACGTGGGTACATCGATGCTTATAAAATTTCTATTATGTTCAAATATCAAAGGTCAAATCGATTGTAGTGAAGATGATACTGCAATATAGCATTTGTATATAATAGTTTGTCTTACCAGTCCATTAACACTAACCCTGAAAAAAGTTGACGATGATGAATGAAGACAGTTCATATTAGCACTTATAGTAGCACGTTCCATTTTTTTGCAACTATTAAACGAATGAATTTAACAAGCCAGGGAATCATTAAAAAGTACAGTGATTCAAATTGGGATATTGCCCTTAACGCGGTAATTTATTGAACAGTGATACTTAAAGTAATGTGTTTAAACCAATCGACCCCAAATAACGTTGTTACAGGAAAAATGCTGCTAAGATATTAATAGGGAAAGAATATCCAAAAAATACTTTAGCAACTATCTTGCTCATAAATTGTATACAGGACGTGATGCACATAAATAAAATGCACGGTATAATTATGTTGTTACTATATACACAGAAAACATAGTAATGATATCATTATATGTTTTATAAGGATAAGATATATGTACATTCAGGCAGTAAATGTAATAAGGACTGCATGCATCTTGATACAGTTATAAAAGAAAGTCTGAGGTTCTGAGTTATATTGACCGAAAACACAGAATTTGCAGATAGATAAAAAATAGTTAAGAATTAATATAGAATCGTTTGATAGATAAGGTAACCGTCTCTTAATTGCAGATGGTGAAACAGATCATCATCACGGCAATATTTTATCAGAACATAAAGCGTCTGAAAATATCTGACATGACTACTGTAAATCTGCGACCATGAACTATTTTGACATACAAAGGTTACGAATTAATTAATATAATGCATATAGTAAATAATACAAGTCTACAATAGCATCGAAAACAATGTGACGTTGTTAACATGCCCATAAAAATGACTTGTAAATTGTGTTCAGTTAGTTGGTCAATAAGTGTAGTGATAAGCGGAAACTAAACAAATTGTTTCAACTAACATAGACAAACAATAAAGAATGCCATTAATAGATATTAAACAGCCTAGCTTGGCATTGAAGTTGAACGCAGATTGCGTATCTGCGTTCAACTTCAATGCTTCATTCATTACAATAGAAAGAAGGTTTATTGAAATGATGAGCACCAGGTTAGCACTGAGGCTTCAGGTCCCTGTCAAAACGCTAATGTTTTCTGGCATTTGTTAAATTGACGTCAAAGTCATGTTTACGTCAAAGACACTTTTTCGAGGAAGAAGACTACTCGCCTATGTGGCGCCAACTGGTGGCGTAAATTTACCTGGAAATCCTCAATGGAAACGATTAAGCAGCGTACCGTCGAAGTGAATACAGTTGTTATTGAAAGTTCATAAATAATTCATCAAAATATAGCAAGAGTACCTCAGCATGTGGAAGATCATCAAATTGTGAAATTAATTAACACAACGAGTAATAAGTTTTCTTTTAAAGTCACATAAAATTCTTTCTCGAAAGAGAAAATGCTTAAACTATAAATTTAAACTTCTTAGTAGATAATGACTAGACGCGAAATGAATTATGACAATAATGAAAGTATGATTAGAGAAAATATGTTAGTATTTGATAAAAATATAGACATAAACTAACATGATGGTATAACGCATAAACTTCAAGGTTTATTACCAGAAGATATTCAATTTCTATTCCATCTCGTATTTTTATAATTAGCGACAAGACGACCATGTACCTTTTCTATAATAAACTAGAAGATTTTCTTGTAAAACTATAAAATTGATAGTATGTAATTATAAGTTGAAACTTGAATAACATGTTTTTCAGGTCAGTCTAGTACATGAGACAAAAACAAGTTTAGAATAAAATAATAAAGAAAAATCATGAGCAAGGTTGTGGATGAATAACGAAAGATTGAACATAATCAATATATAGACGTTGAAAATATTAATAATCCTAACTCAAGAAAACAGCAATGTAGGTAATAAACAAATGTGACAGACAGACAGATAGATGAATAAATAATGAATAGGGCGCTGATCTCACCACATTTATCAAAATGTAACTTTGTATCAAAACATCCTGCATTTTATATTAACATAAGAAACTCGTGTAGGTATCGAATCAGACGCAATAGTACTTAATTAATTCCCTTTATCATCATATTAAAATTTATTCGTCTTGTTAGTGAAACTACTAACCATTATAACTTGGCTAAGATTAAATTAAGATTGTATCTGAATATACTGAGTATCCCATCGTCATATTTGATGTTACAAGCAGAGCCATCATTGAAAAAAGGATGAAAATTATGTATTGTCACAGAAGTGACATGTATACCAATGTATTGATCATCTTGATATTCTTGACCGTAAGCGTTACTCCTGAGCTTAGAATGCTGGACTGAATTACAATGTTCGACAGTGCAGTTTTTCTGTAATAGCCTGAAAATACCTGGGGGAGTGTAGGTGTACAATTTTCTAATCCTTCAGGGAATAAAGTAATGATATTGTGTGTGTCTGAACTCTGAATATGTCCCCGTAGACTTTATGTACTATAACAAAAAAAAAACAATAGGGTTCCACTCTGGGAGTGCCGGCAGAAGTGAAAACTTGAACATTAACGTTGTGGATTTTTGATATTACACAAACATGACAATTTATATTACATTAAAAATTTAACACTTCAGAACTTTCGATCCGTCTTATGAATTTTCGATCAGGTCACGTGTCCTGACGCGAGTTTAACATTTTTTACCCATCCCAAAAAGTGTACAACGCCGCTAAAGAAGTTTTCACTTCAAAAACATGCGCCATATTTACTACGCCTCTGGCTAAATTATCAACGTCATTTTAATTCAGCAAAGCTATTGCAATGTCTCCAAATAAACTGGATATATCTACTTCCGTCAGTTAAAAATTGTTAGTGCCAATATGAATAATATAGTGACGTCAGGTTTGTGCATGTTGATGTGAAATAAGCATGAATTATGTTAAGGCCACTGTATGGTCATTGATGTTTGTAGTAGTATATTTTATCTTGAGTTGTTTTTGCACAATAGTTTTGCGAGTATATGAAGAAACGGGTGCTAATAGAATAAGTGAAATATTATTATTTGTTATTTTGCCAAATCATGCGAAAATGTCTGCCAAAACGAAAATGAGTTTCGGCCTGTTAAGAAAACAACGATCTATTTCACTATCTGGTTCTTTAAAACTTGTTCTAAATTAGAGAAGTGGTTTTGTGATGCATTCGTCATTCATGTCACAAGATTTGAAGTATTATGTTTGTCGCATGAACTGTCGTCTTACAAAACAAGTAAGATCATCATCCAAAAGTAAACAGCTTACCATTTAATATCCATTTCAAAGTCCGGTTGTGTATGAACCGGCTAAGCGCGTTGATGAGTCAGTCAAGTTCTGTAGTAACTTATTATTTTGGGATCATCTCTAATCTATACCTCGTTATTATGTTGTAACCTTGAAACACTTTAAGATCCTGTTAACATTATAATTTATTATGTTATTTGTAAGTTAGGATGATGAAACGTTGAGTGTTTTTGAGGAATTGGTGTGCATTTGTCTACAGTTGTATTGTCATGTAAAAGTAAATGTGATATGAAATATGCATTTGCACTTTTACACATATTTGAAATAGTTATTCCATTTGTGGAACCTAGACAAAGAATGGTGGTTGCGGAATTAGTTCGAAAGATTTACAGCGGCCTTGGAACGCAAAGGGCTTTAGAAGGAACACGGATGGGTTTTTAGTCAGTAAGAGTCTGATACACCCTTCCGCTTCACCCAGTGTGGAAGAAGTCATTTGATGATTTCCCATCCTTAAAAAAAAAGACAAGGAATGTTAGCTACTTACTGTTATTTGCTTGAAGTTAGTATTACTTTAGAAGTGCATTCAGTGCTTTTGTCTATTGACTATCATCACAAACATGTTTTATTTTACACGATCTTTATGCATGCTATGATCCTCTTTTATAGCAACTGCTAAACTGTCTAGTGTCTAGTTATCCTTCTCAATTAATTAAGTGCTTATTTTTCTTTTTTTTCAGGCGGTATTCGCCTCAGGCGCGCCCCAGTCTAACTACATCTTCAAGAACGATATCACTCCTGAAGAAGCGCAGTCGTACCTCAAGCAGTTGCCGTTCAACGAGCCCCAGCTCTCTGGACGTACCGCTGTCTTGCCTCTGGTGAGTTGCGTACAATCTAACCATATTTAGTACTTCCTTTACAGTGAAAACAAGTTTAAGCAACGCTTGCCGAGATCCATTGCTTATCGAGATCCTTCCGTGCCTCGAAGAGCGCGTAAAGCCGTTGGTCTTGGCTGTCATTTGTAGATCTTTAGAATTCGTTATGGGTATTCAATAGTCCGACAGTCTGCCAGTGGGTATCGGTATATTGAGTTACTTGGATTAGTCTGGGTTCTGGGTTCACTTACCGGGTGTATGACGTCAGTCGCTCCAGCTATTCAGCAGCTGGACTTAAAGCCAATGGCTAGGCATTGGCAATGGCAAACAGAATGGCTCTGCAGATTGTATTTTTTTAATAGCCTGCACTGGTTAAAAATTTTTCAGGAAGTATAAAAAAAAACGTACTTCAATCTCTACTCTCATAAGACCACTTATGATGTCATCATCGGCCTAGCCTTTTCCCAACTATATTGGGGTCGGCTTCCAGTCAAACCGGATTCAGCTGAATACCAGTATTTAACGTGGAGCGGCTGCCTACCAGACCTCCACAACCCATTAACTGGGTAACACGGTACTCCTTGGCAAGACCACTTCTGGTGTAATCATTATTATTATTTTGACTGGCCTGTTGGTCGAGTGGTTAGTGACCCTGACTGCTAAACCGGAGGTCGTGGGTTCGATTCCCACCCAGGACAAATCTTTGTGTGATGAGCATGATCATTTGTTCTGTCTGGGTGTAATTTATCGATAATATGTATGTATTTAGAAATATATAAGTATGTTTATCAGTTGTCTGGTTGGCATAGCACAGGCTCTGCCTAGTTTGGGATCGGATGACCGTGTGTGAGTTGTCCCAAGATATTATTATTATTATTAAAAATGTGTAGGTACCATTATAACACGACAAAGCAATGTTCTGCGTATTACATGGCCCAATTAAGATGATTGTTAACGGTTCACTCAAGTGCGTGATTGAATTCATTCACACGCTCGTTGAAAACGGTAACTTCGGTCTTGAAATGAACATTTTTCACGAAGTTTTCTTAATTGGTATCTGTTTGTTTCAGGTCCGTTACGATGACCCTAGGTTTCGTTCCGCTGAGGCTGGCCCAACCCTTGGCCACTACTGGAAGAATGGAAAGGAGATCGAGAACACAGACGACTACGTTGAGGAGGTATGGCCTTTTGATGATTTATTCGAATATTACTAATTTTAACCTATAATGTCATCTTTAAATCTAACAAACAATTTGAGCGTTTCGATCAGTTGCGAATTAAGACTCAATTTTTTTTAAAGACGCTTTATAGTTTTTTTTTTTAAATACTCTTACTTATTTAAAACATTTGGATGAATAATAACTACCGTATTGTTCAAAATTTGAAGTTAAGCAATTCTTACTGAGGTGGTTCTGAATGGGTGATCATCCATTAGGCATTATTGACCAATCAACGATGAAAGTTATGATTGTATTGCAGGTGCATTGGAACGTTCATGACAGATTCTCATCCATAAATTTGTTTTCATTGACAAAAAGTTGCATTAGTAAAACTTTGTTCATATTTTCAAGGTCTACAACGCAGCCCAGTACCACGGCCAGGACGGTCTAGGACAATACGCCTACGGCTACGAAACTCCTCAGTCTTCCAAGGTTGAGAACCGTGAAGGTTCCGGAGTTGTCTCTGGATCTTACGTCTACCAGGTTCCCGGCCAAAAGGATCTCGTCAAGGTATTGATACTTCAGCGATATTTAAAGATGATTGTTGAGAATACAGTCTATGAACGCGCACTTCTGGAACACCCTGTATAAAGATCATATCGTTGGGTTCGACAGAGTCATACTAACTACATTTAATAAACTTACTAATAAAAATCAAATTTGTAATCCTGATCGCCAACCCCAATAAAAAAATTCCCGAACTGGAATCGGAACCAGGATCTTATGAATATTGATAAAGCTTGTGACTGCTAGACGAATGATTCAGTCTTCTCATTAACCTCTTAAACAATCCTGATGTAAATAAATATAAAAGTGTTTTTTTAATCACCTGTGTTAACAAACCTTCTCGGATGTTATTATTTTCAGGTCAGTTACTATGCTGACAGCCAAGGCTTCCACCAGGAGGATAACCTCCCTAAGGTCGAGCTGCAGCCCGCACAAGAGACCCCAGAACTGTTGGCCGCTCGTCTGGCTTTCGAAAAGGCATGGAAAGAGGCAGCTGAAGCCAACTCCCACGCACCCACTGTCCAGCCCCCAGTCAACAACTACCAGTGAGTAATTTGATATTTTTAAAGTTAACAAACTTTAAAATAACGTGGCTATATCAACGTTTAAAAATCCCTTATAAAACGTCAGAAGCGAGTGCACGGTTAGAATCGGTCATGTCCTAAGGAGAAGAACCAGCAAGATCCTCATCATCTTTTTCGATAGGTGGGATAGTGATATAGGTGGATAGGTGGATAGGTGGGATAGGATAGTGATAGTTGATATTTATTAGTATATAAATTGGTATTGTATTTATGTATTTTTATATTATTATATCTAATTATTATTGTTTAAAACGTTTGTACACTGACAGCCCTAAATCTATCTCCCATCGTTCAATCCATCCAAAGGTTGTCTGGAAGAGATTGCCTTGTGCACAATGGGCGGTCTCCCATTGTGCACTTATATTATGTATGATTGCCCTGTTATAATTATGAGGTGTACAATAAAGTATATAATAAAAATAAAAAAAAAATATAGTGATCCAACAATTACATATCAAAATGTCCACTCTTAGTAAATGAATTGCTCCTTTAGTCGCTCTGACAGAGCTCCTCAATAGTGACGTTGAAAACCTGATTATAAATAGCGAAAAACGTGTTTTTTTACTAGAATCAAACTTTGTGTTTACAAAGTCAAAAGACGAACTGGTAAAACCATCATAAAAATCTTCTTCTACAGACAATACAACAACCAATACCAAGCCCAAGCTTCAGAACCCGAAGGCGTCGTGGTCTCCGCCCCAGCCCCGGAGCAGTACCAGGCTCGTGATGGCAAAGCCCTAGCGTACGCTCAGGCACAGAGCTTCCAAGGCAACCAGCAACAGCAATACAGCCAAGGACAGCAGTACGCGCAGCAGAAGTATGGTGGACAGCAACAGATTGGACTTGATGGCAAACTTGAAGAGCCGGAACCTACTGTAAGTAATTTTAATAAACCACCGTAAAAATATCTCATTCACTATGAGAAAATTGATACTAAAGGACAAAGAAAATATAGTGAAAGCCACGACATAAAAACTAAATAATTAAACACAGTGGCTTCTGCGTGCGTATTTGCAAGTTGAATTTACTGCACTGATAAATATATTTTTGTTGTTAAGGCTGTGATGGTTGCTCGGTGTCCTTGTCCATTAGAGTACAGTATCAACTACTTTGAAAGAGAATACTAGTGTGAGACTATGACAATGCACCTGCCATGTTATCTCTTCGCCACCCTTGGTTGAGAGAATGCTTAACGCACTAAGTCCACCATTGTACAGCCACCATTGTATTGCCAGCACACCAAGCTACAACAATCCGTCAAATTTCTTTAATAGATTTTCTACTTTATTGCTGAAGCATTAGGTTCAAGGTTGATTGGGAAAATTTGACAGTTTCGGGTAGCGTGATGTGTTCGTCTGAACCTTTTTGCATGAGACAGAGAGTACACATGGACTTTTTACTTTGGACGCGTTAAAATATCCCTAAACAGCTCCACACGGAAAGTTCAACACTTTACTTATTTACTTCTGTTTCCAGGGTCCTCCCCACGGTTTCTTCTACAGCTTCAACTACCCAGTCTCCATCATCGTCCCCAAGAAGGAACTGGACGCCCAGAAACCCGTTGACTACGACACCGTAGGAGTCAGCAATTAATTAGACACTCACGCTTGACATTTTTGGATAGATCCTCATATGTTTAAGTTTAAGTCTTCTATAGTTGTGATTTGGTCCAAAAATGTTTACTTTGTTAAGTTAGATCTAGACCTGAAAGTTTTGACAATTTCTAGAAACGAATTTTGATTTACAATTTAAATAACTTGAAAATGATTGGTCTTCAATTTTATTTGTGCCGTCTATCGAATCTATAACTAGTACAAAACTTTCTAGGCCTTCGATGGCTGTTTGATTTCGCCTATTGATAGTTCAGTAGGTTGAAACCGAAAACGGCCATGAAGATATTAGTTTTATGAGTCCCTTAGATGGCCGATAGTCTAATGAGGTAGTTTGTATGACACTGGTATCCTAATTAAGAAGATACTATATGTTTTGTCGTTAGATTATCGGCCTGTACTATTTACGTTGCCATTTTAGGAGCGATTTTATCGCGTTTCCTTTTTTGATCCGAAGTAGTATGATTGAAAGTAGAATACTTTTGTGATTATGTATATTTTGTTGTTGTTTTTTTTTTTAATACTCTTTGGTTTATTATATTTGCTACTTTGGATTAATTCTAATTTCTAGCAGCAAGGTTAGAGTTTGATAGTGTAACTTTTTCAGCCCTAAAATTGTCAATAGCACTTAGTCAGAATATTTTTTTTACTTTGATTTTATTCTGGTTAGACTCTTGAACTCAGCCTTGCTAAGAGTTAAGTTTTGTTACCATAACGTCTTAGATATAATGTAAAATATTATATGTAGGTATGTTATTTTAAGGCTTCAGTTTTAAATGTCAGCAATTTGTAATAATAATTATTTTATAATAATAAAGCATTTTGCATAAAATATGGCTTGTTACTTTGTTTGAATAGGTACATGGTGTTTCTACGAACGATTCCCATACGCCCTTTTTTTAAGGATGGGAAATCATCAAATGACTTCTTTCGCTCTGGGTGGAGCGTGCCAGAGTCTTACTGGTTAAAACCCATCCGTGTTCCTACTAAAGCCCTTTGCGTTCCAGGGCCGCGGTGACTCTTTCGAACCAATTCCGCAAACCCATACACCCATACACTATAATTACCTTATCCTCAAACCACATACGGTACGGTACTCGTAGCCAGAGTTCTAAACATGGCCGTTAGTGATTTCTAGCAAGAACTATGTCAAAGTAAAAACATTAAGTAGTAACTGGTCAGACGTTTTTACAGTACTGTAGTTAGTTATACATACAGGCTCTTTTGATGGTCTCCTATTGTGAGCACTGGATTCTTGTTGCGTTGATCAATAAATACCCAACTTTAAAATTACTAAAATATATTATGGACACAACCATTCTTTACCACCATTTTTTATAACTACACCAGTACTATTCTTTAATAGCAACAGTCACTAAGTTTACAGTCAGTCTTCCTCACTCCTTAACATCACTATTCACTTATTGATTCAAACCAGGCATTGGTCCTGGGTAGGGCATCACGATAACTGGCATCTGACCTCTGCTTGGTAGCGTCTTCATGCTTCCAATGGGCACCTGTCCTTGAGGCCTGAACCATCCTCCAGTGATCAGGTTCGTTATCCAGGAGATTGTATCAGGAACGTTGACTTCTATTGGCAGGAAGGGAATGTATGAGATAATCTGTCCTATGGAGAATCTTCCTTCATCAGGGAGATATACTACTGCATTCCTGGTTTGAGTTTCTGGTGTTTTTGGGTTAGCATCTACAACGATGGCATCTTTGTTCTCGTCTACGTGTCCATTGTTACTTTTGAGGTTTGCGTTTGGTATTTGTTCGTTGAGGTTTACGTATCTGTCATCAGCTTCTTGATTGGGTGCAGCATTTGGTAGGACGATCACCAATGGCTGCTGCTGTGGGTACCTGGAATTGATTGAAATCTTTGTGAATTTCTAGTATTGTATCCAGACGCTGTGCAAAAAGGCGTTCTAGTTGTAACTACAAAATCTTTACCGGAATCCAGATTATCTATATTGGATGTGGTATGTCAGATCGTCTAGAAGAGATTGTAAGCTCAGGTTTTGAACTACTTATAGTATGCTCAATTCGAGAACAAAAAATGTACACAAACCGTGTTACTGGTAACTTGACTTCTACTAACTTGTTTCGAATCATATTTACCATCTTAATAGCTTAACTGTGACTTCAGTAAACATCAAAGGCTACACCCAAATTCTGCGAAATTCTTGCTTACCAACGAAAATAGTGTGAAGGGATTTAAGAAAAAAAAAAACGGCGAAGTGCGAATCGGACTCGCACAAGAAGGGTTCCGTACCATAAACAAAAAAAAAACACGTTTGTTTTATGGGAGCCCACTTAAATATTTATTTTATTCTGTTTTTTTAGTATTTGCTGTCATAGCAGCAACAGAAATACATCATCTGTGAAAATTTCAACTGTCTAAATATCACGGTTCATGAGATACAGCCTGGTGACAGAAGGACAGACAGACAGACGGACGGACAGCGGAGTCTTAGTAATAGGGTCCCGTTTTACCCTTTGGGTACGGAACTCTAAAAGTCGTGTTTTACATCAACTGTTCTTTTAAAACGGTGCAGGAGAGCATCGTGAGAAAACCGGAATCTCTTAGGAACTAATTTCAGAGACATGAGATATCCTCAGTGCGTACCGAGCATCAGTTAGTTATTATTGAGTGGGAACTGCTGACTATGCATTCTCTGAGACCAAACACCAAAGCGGTAGGGTATGTAGTTACAAAGTACTACAAATTTTCTCCTGTTAATGTGTAGTTTACACATTAACAGGAGTAGATTTATAACTTGAGTAAGTACTAAAAATGCTTTTTTAAATCACATTACGTAACACATGTAAACATTGTCATAAAAATTTTTGAATGGTGAATCTAACCGGGTTTGCAAATCGGGAAGACAAATAAAACAATACACAAGGAATACTTACACGGGAGCTGACTGTAGATTTGGAGCCATATTCCTCAGGAACGGAAGCTGTGGCTGCATCCCGTACTGCATGGGCAAGTACGGCAGTTGCATTGGTGCGCTGAACACCGCAGCAATGCAGAGGTACAACACTATTACCAATTTGGTATTCATTTTTGCCCTTGTTTCAAACTTTGTGGTTGATCTTCTTTGGTTTATAGCCGTAGGTTTAGCTCTGTAGCTCTCTTCTTTAGAGAACCAAGAGTGTATCTGGCTGTATCCAAGTCACAAGCCCTTGGAGATTCTATGTCACACGTGACCGTTGCGAATCCAACTTCGATAACGAAACACAGGATGAACACACTGATCCCTTTGCCAAATAAAAAAAAAATAAACGTCAAATATTGTTCTGGCAGGAAAACTTTGACAGTTTGTTTTTCAAACTTTTTTTATTTTATTTTTTTTCGAGTGTCAAGGAAGTGCGGGAGCGACCGTTTGTCTGCCGGTGAGGAAGTGTATGTCTGTATGTGCGTTCGGTGCTGAGTTATTATTCAAGCTGTGACAGCGACCTACTCTTCCAGCCCTGACCTTACGGCGGGCATTGCTTTCTTTTTTGGGGTTCATTGTTTCCAAAAATTATAGATGGTGTTCAAAATAATAATATTAATAAATAATGTTATATTTTGATTTATTTTTAAAATATTGTCTAGCCTGGCGGAAACATCTGTATCTGGGCGTGTAGTTCTAGATTTGATCCTTGAGACGGATAACGTAATATTGGGTTTTTTAAATTAAGAAACACAGCACCCGTACGGTGACCATGTAGTCTTTGGGTATGTTTTATGTAATACTTATGATATCATTGGCAAAATACATGAATATACTTACATACTCCTTTACTTTATCTTATTTCGAAAACAGCAGTGCAGGATACGTGCAAGATGTTCCTGTTTACCAATATTATGCCAAATAACTTTAATATCACGCGAACCTCCTTGCAGAAACTGAACACTCTAGTCAATCATTTTGGATGTCAAAATGTTTAAAAACATGAGAGTAAAACGAAAGCTGCATTTATATTCGTTGATGTATATACCTATTGAATGTCAATAGCTATCGAGTTGCTAGAACAATCAGACAGATTGAGAATATTAACCCGGTTTACCTAGATCCCAGGATCGGTCTGTCATAGAAATCAATTCATAGAGCTACTTCGAATAGTAACTAAGCTGAGCTCTGATTTGTTTCCAAAAACTGTGGTTTTAACCTTTCAATATGTGGTTTTTAATGATATTGAGATATTTGTAACATTTTATTTTAATAATAGATACTTCATAATAGGTAAATAGATAGTTCTTTACCTATTATTTTATTTTCATTTTATTATATAAATTCAAACAATATTGAAAATTATTTATTTTAAATGATGAAAAAGAATAATTTCAAACTGTGTTGTGAGTTTCGGTTTTTACGGATGTTCGGAACCCTAAAAAAATAACATAGAACTGAATTGGTGCAGTAGGTTCGGAACAAATTGTCTGTGATAGATAGACTGATAGGCAGACACAAGAGTGACCATATAAGGGTTTAGTTTTCATTTCATTCAAATGTAAGGAACTCATGGAATATTAAAACCTAACGACCATTCTTTTTACACTTTCATGTTTGAAAAAAAAAATGTATTAAGTAAATTCATTAGGTGTATTTTACCCTAATCAATTTAATTTAATATCTACTGTTTTTTTTTCATATAATTATTCCAAATATAAACAAAAACAATCGCCTAGAATATTCGTCTACACAATTCAAACACCCTGTACTAATAAAGCAAAGGTTTATCTTTGCAAATGGTTAAACATAACTTCGACAAAAAACAAAGTGATATTATGTGGGTACCTACTTTTTTTAATCCTAGGTAAAATATTGGCATGCATAACTTTTAATGTTTTCACATTAATTTAGCACAAAAACAACTAAGTACTTATTACACTCATTACATGTGAACATGTAATCATTACAGAACCGTTATGTTATATTATCTTACAGTTCCTTAGCACCGATTTTTTTTCAGGAGACTGAAATATTTTATGTAAGTGATTTACTTTGTTAAATTAACAAATTTAATTTATTTTCCAAAATTAATGTATTTTTTTTCAACTGAATACGAGGTCTTCTCACAAATGCTAAAATGCATTATACATTTGATCGAATGCAAAAAGGAATATTCTTTCTAGGAGGTATGACTTGAAAAAGAGTGTGTCGAACAAAACTGGATATTTTATCAAAGCCATTGTTCATATTAAATGTTTTCTATTTTCTTTAAATAAGATAACATAAAGTTATCCCGTTTTGAAAAGGCACTCCTATACCTTCATATTTTTTTTTCCATTTTCGGTTGCTGTACCTACGACCATAGCTGGATACAGGCCTCCCTCAATTATCTCCAAGGCAACCGGTTTTGTGCATCTCAGATTAACAAGATTTCCGCGGCCGTCTTGTGGAAAGCCTCATACGCGGTTGCCACTCGAGAACCATTCAGTCCAATCAACCATTTTTTACTATAATGCTAAAAAGACCTTCAAATCATATCAATCGCATAGGATTCCGAAAACAAAACGCAAGTGAAGTGATGCGATTGGCTGTTGAAAATCATTCAGCTTTCACAGCGAGATAATGCGTGTTTGACAATTTGTCTCAATAACTTTTTGATACATAATTTACGTTCCAGAGAATGGGCCTTTTTATGAATGGTAAATAATCAAATGAATCCTCCCGCTCTGGGCGGAGTGGAAGGGAGTGTCAGACTCTAACTGACTAAAACCCATCCGTGTTCCTTCAAATGCCCTTTGCGTTCCAGGGCCGCGGTGACTATTGCGAACAAGCCCGCAACCCTGGCAGGAGACTGGGCCATTATTAGCTATCTACAATTCCATTTAGCTTAACCATAAACCATATTTTAACTTGTTGCAATTTCAAAGTTTTAGTTTCTTAAATCGTACGCTGAATATGACTGAAAATTTAAGCAGTTCGTAGCACCCATTACTATTGTCATTTCCGCAAGTCGTAATAGCTAATTGCTGCAAAAGATTATTGCGGTCGTGGACGAGGGTGAACAACCTGTGGTTATGTTTGTGATAATGATTTGCACTTTAGTATAGTGATGGTAGAAAGAAAATGGCTTCAGTCTCTTCTACTTAGGCGAAAGAAAGAAGAAAGATACGACAGTGTTTCCCTTCTGGAGATCGGAGGAGAATTATAGATTATTGGCGGCAACTTTGATTGAATTAGGTATTGGTTTTTAATGTGGACCGGTTTCTGACTGGCATAGGCTACATTTCAACGAAAAAAAAATGCAGTTTCTTTGCGATTGGTCACGGGAAACCAGAAGATATAAACAGCTAGGTAATGTTCAATTCTCACACTAATGGGCTCGCTAAAACACAATAAATTCAAGCATGATCGCAGTATAAAATATGCTTGTCATAACCTTCACAATATGATTATGTTTATGATACATAATGCTGTCCCGACTGCCGGATGAACCTATACATAATTTTCTCTACAAAGCCGGCACAACACTTATGAACTAAGGATTCCTGCAGATTGTAATAAAATCTCGCTAAATTATACGCAGTCAACCTTAAAATGTCTCTCTTACGTCTTACGTCTGTACCTACCATGAAAAGAATTTAGAATTGTATTTCGTAAAATAATTGTAAACACTGTTACTGTTACTGTCACTGTCACTGTATTTAACCTATTTAACTTAATGTGAATAATTCTAAGTTGAAATTGTTCATAATTTTTCATTGTAAATTTTAATTATTACTTGTTTTTCTCATTGTTTCCATAGCAGTTTATGCGTACAGTGTAGTGCATTTAGTGCTCTTCTTTAAGTGATGAGGCACTTAAACTTAAGTCTGGAGTGACTTCTCTCAAATGTTATGGTGTACTCATTGTTGAAGAGCCAAATATAATATATAAATAAAATAAAAAAAACTTTAGGCACAGTTCAGTAGGCAGTATCAATTTGAAATTAATAGTCAAATTTTGTTTGTGTCTCGTAGCAATAAAGATGATATTTGATGAAAGAAAGGAAAAAAAATATTTCCGTCACGCACAGGACAACCAATAGCATAAAATAAATTATTAACAAACAACTTTTTTTTTTTCATTTCTTAATGTAATACACAAGTAAAGAAAATGTTCTAAGTAATAAAGCGCTTACAATATAAAAAAAAGCCCTGTGCGAGGCACAAAACAGGCATTTCTCAGCATATACTTCAATTCTATACTACTATACATAATTATATATTTTATCTATACTATACTAATATAATAAAGCTGAAGAGTTGGTTTGTTTGAATGCGGTAATCTCTGGAACTACCAGTCGGAATTGGAAAATTTTGTATATGATAGCCACATTTATGAGGAAAGCTACGATTTATGATACGGGAACGGGAAAAAACGGGATACGGGGGTACAAAGTCGCGGGCAAAAGCTAGTAATATTATAAAGCTGAACAGTTTGTTTGTTTACTCCGGAACTACTAGGTAGAATTGAAAAAATCTTAGTGTTGGATAGCCCATTTATCGAGGAAGGCTTTATGCTTTATACATATAACACAGCATAAATGAAAAATGTGTCTCAGTCGAAGTTGCGCGAGACAGCTAGTATTAAATAAAATGTAATGGATTTTGTATTGCAAGTATTACCACGGATTTGCAGAATTTGTTCGAAATTATAAATGCTAGTTCTTACAACTCAACAGACAGATGTGTTGCTGGGGAGTTTGTTGCGCCACTTCTTCTTCGCAGCTAAAACACTAGGAAGTGGTGACGGGCGGGGGTTTTGGGGGACTGTCTTTATGTAGAACTTTGACGTTCAAAAAGTGCTGGCACTCAGCCTAATTTGAATAAATGATTTGATTTTGATTTTGAAAGAGTCACCGCGGCCCTGGGGGGCTACTGTCTAAACCCGAAGTCCGTAGTTTCGGGCTAAGTGTCAGGCGTATTCTACTCCGTATCACCTACGGACTTACGGTTAGTTCCGAACCCGAAATAAGAATGAATGACAACACGATTTGACAGTAACTGTCAAATCGTGGTTAGGTGATACGGACTAGAATATTAAGCCCGAAACTACGGACTTCGGGCTTAGAGAGTAGCCCTCTGGAACGCAAAGGGCTTTAGAAGGAACACGGATGGGTTTTAGTCAGTAAGAGTCTGACACGCCCTTCCACTCCACCCAGAGCGGAAGAAGTCATTTGACGATTCTAATCTTTAAATAAAAAGGATTACCACGGAGGGATGGCTAACTTTACTTACTCCGCTTCGCTAAACTACGACTCACATAATTAATATGCGCCATGCGTACGTACAGCTTTCGCGTTCGTTGCGTATTTGTCAATGATAATATTATTTTCATTACATTCCTTTGTATTGATCGATTTTTATGTGTCTTCCGGGCGACTGATTTATTGATAAAAACAATGAATGAGTTCCATAATAGCTCTCTCTCATCAAAATGCTTTACTTTAGTATGCATATCTGATGTGACATAAAAATAAATAAATAAATATCTCATGTGATTGTAAAAGAGTAAGTACATTAATATGCCTAGATCTATACATTTATTAAATCGCTGTTGATCGCTGTCTGTCCATGGATATATAAGAAAAAATATTATTGGGACCTTTAGCAAGGCAAATAGCACCCAAATCAATGATTGCTAGAATTTTTGTCTGTTTATCTGTGCGTTTGTGCACGCTAATCTCAGAAACGACGATTTAAATGTAATTTTCATTAATAGTTGTAAGCTTCACTTAACATTTAGTGTTTGTTTCATGTCAATCGGTTCATAAATAAAAAAGTTATGTCAATTTAAAGAATCACGTCGAACATTAGTTAAACTATCTATATTTTTCTTAAATTAAATTTCAGTTCTGCATGGTGTCGGACGTAAAAGAACAGCACCATCCCAACACTTCCCGTGGGTGTCGTAAGAGGCGACTAAGGGACTCACCAGAGAACGGGCAGCAGCATTTTACATTGTAACAGCTACAATGCGATCGCCAACCCGCCTGTCAAGCATGGCGAGTATGGCAAACCTCCCAGGGGGAGGCCTATGTCCAGCAGTGGACGTCTTTCGACTGATATGATGATGATGATCATTAAATAAATTAGTTCAGTTTTCCATTCACGCCATTTTTTTTTGTATAAAGTTTGCTGATGTCTCAGAAAACTTTATACAAAAAAAAAAACGACTTTTCACGTGACCAGAAGATTGGGGTTTTCTTCGGCCAAAGTGGCAATGCTGCCAGCATTCCGGGCACTTTTCCCATTGACTGCGATGTTTATAACTTTTTTGATGAGTTCTTTTTGAACACGCTTGTACCGACATACTTTTTATTTATTACACTTTGCTTATATACTAACAACCTTTTAGGGAGTGAAAATACACATTATTATAAGGAACTTTTACAATAAGACCAATCCTGAAAATCCGCTGTTCAGTGCATTTTGTCTAGTTATGAACACATAAATGTGTGGAGGCGGCCATTTTTTTTCCTGATTTCGGGTTTAGACCCAAAGTAATCATTGTGTACTTTCATTCCCAAAAAGGTTGTCAGTGTTTTACTAATAACCCTGTATGGTAGTTAATAAGTATGCAAAATGGATCATGCTGTTTAAAAATGGCCCAACACAAGGTCAACAAAAATACATAAACCATTGTCATTTCCAAGAATCCCACAACTTTACCAAGAGAGGTGCTCCATGCACCGTTGTGCATACATTACGATGACTGCATAATCATGCTGTGTGTGTCCAACCAGAGATGCACCTAATTTGAATTCGAATAGTGTGCGTGTAACTTCCGTGTTTCGTTCACTTTCGCTATAGTAGGCGCCAGATAAATGTGGAATAAAGTATATTGACCTTTCCCTAATAACTGTTCATAGGTACCTGAACAATTAATAATGAATCGTTTTTCATTATTAGACAATGTTAAGGATCACGAGAGATGATGATTCGGGACAGCTTTGTGTCAATAATTCCGTTTTTCAAATTAAAAATGTCAATAATTGTAGGTGGGTCAATGACCGTTATTCTACGATTATCTGGCGCCTACTATAGTACGGTCATAATCATTCACCTGTTTTATAGAATCGAACTCCTACAAAAATTCTATCAGCATCTCAGTCAGTATCTGTCAAAACAAATCTTAAGCCGCATTCACACGGGATCCTGGCTCATGACGGATGGACTTTGACATTGCATATGGAATCGTGTTTTTTCACGGTGACTCTTTCGAACAAATTCCGCGAGTGATGAACTACTTCTACCTACTAAATAATGCGGTTCCAGGCGGGTGGGGCTCAGTCCGTTACAAAACTTTTACGATTCACGTTTATTGACGAAAGTGATTTTTAAAAGACGAGACGTGATTTAAGACGTGTCCGTCATATTTCACGATGCGTGATGCCTGTGACCACGGGCATTCAAAAAGCATTGCCACCGTCAAAAAAAGAAACAAATCATGAAAAAAGACGATTCGTCAAAGAACACGAATCGTCCTCATGTGAATGAGCCCTAATTTCCCTACATATTGACAGATTGCTTTAAAAATAGAAGAGTTGGCTCTCTGGTGGATAAACTATTCCGCAAATACTTGCGAAATAGTTAATCGATTTTAAAGATCTTGCTGGTTCAGTAGCTGCAAGTGTTGCTTCTGAGCATGAGATCCTGGATTGGATTTCCAGGTTGGAAAAGACTTAGTCATTTTGACTGTGTGTTGAGTCAGTAGAAGAAACGACCTTTCTAAATATAGAAAAATATTGAGTCTTTTTTAGGCAGCGTCTCCAGCTTTCTGAAGCAAGCATAAGACTTTTAAGTGCAAATCTTCTGGTCATACTCATATTTTGGTCAGCTAGACTACACCAGCCTCATCTAGTATAAAATAAGGCTTCCGGCTACTGGAACCGCGATCCCAGTTGGATCGCGGTCCCAGTTGCCGGATCCATTTAATTTTATTATTTGTCTTCCAGAGACTGGGACCACTCATAAATAAATAAAAGGAAACTATTGTTCAAGCCAAAAACAATACAGTCAAACAGAAAACTTTTAAAATACTCTTTATTTTTTTTTTTAATGACTGGCCTCGCAGTTTAACCTAGGAGGTTGTCGACTTCTTAACAGGACTTGCCTGTGGCGATCTTAATATAAATATTAAAGCATAATACATAGACCTTAAATATTGCTCACCATTCTTTCATGAAACGCAACAAGTCAAGCGTTTCCTCGACACTGCTGTCAAACACCGCCGACTGGGACCACCCAGGGCGGAAGGAAAACGGTCTTAGTTTGCGCCGAGTGCTGGTCTCTCTTCGGCTCTCTTGAAGGAGGGTGGTGGAGTCATCGGGAGTGACTAGGGTAGGTCTAGGTTGGCAAATCTAGGATATGCAGCGGCCGGTGTACTGTTTTTGGCTTGAACAATAGATTTTTTTAAAATTAAATGTATCCGGCAACTGGGGCCGCGGTCCCAGTTAACTGAGATCCCGGTCGCCGGAAGCCTCTTTGAAATTACTTAAAAGAATGACGTGTAAAAGTGTTACGTTTAACATACTTACAAAATACATACTTATTATTTCTATGTAAGCGAGCCCTAAGAAAACTCACATAAAGCCGTACACAATCGGTACACGTCAGTAATCGTGCGGTTTAGTAACCGTGCGTCCCGTAGTTTATATCTGCGCCACAACGCTGTTAGTTTATAACTAACTGTTCTAGGATTTAAAGTTATGGTTCCAGACTTTAATGGCACAGAGCTTGTCTACATCAATATGTAGCTGTATTTCAAAGGAAATTTGACCCTTAGGCTTTTGAGAAGAAAAGTGAGTTATTCCAAAGTCTAGTGCGGGATTGCGCCACAAATCAAGTGATGCGTTTCATTGATGAAAAGTCATTCAACCAATCGGATAGCGCGCTTTTGTCAATTTATCACAATAATTTTCGTTCGAGAATCTGAGCAAAAGTCCCCACAGGTACGATGCAACAGTTTAACAACAATTCGACAGCCAATTTTTAAAGAAACTGTTCTCGGTTTATATTATCCGTCAAACAATTTCGTGATTAGAGGAAGTTCATAAGTTTCCTTGTTATAAATTACTAGCGAAAGTCACGCGGTTTCACCCACGTAGTTCCCGTTCCTGTGGGAGTACGGGGATAAAATATAGCCTATGGTACTCGCTAATAATGCAGCTATCCATTGCTGAAAAATTTTTTCAAATCGATCCAGTAGTTTTTAAGTTTATTTGTTAAATACAAAAATACAAATCTTTCCTCTTTGTAATATTATTATTAGTTTGGATAAGTATAGATATAGATTATTTGATTATCGCCAGTCAATGACGTGTGTTCAAAAAACAGTCTGATCTAAAATAGATAAATTTGTTGTATGAAAATGATCCTAATGCCGTTTTTATTTCAACTTTATTTACAGAAGCACATACGCCAAATTAATGGAATATGGCATTCTCTACCAGTCAAGCTTTGGGTTAAAATACTACACTGTGATAGGTGAACTACAAATAACTAATATTTAAAATCGAAATTAGTTTTACTACCAAAGTGTGGTACTCTCTGCCAGTGACTGTGCTCCCTTCCTCATATAACCCGTCTGCCTTCAAAGCCAGAGTGAACAGGCATCTTCTAAGCACGCTCGCTCCATCATAAACCTTCTTTCCATCGGGCGAGATCGAGGTCAAGAGCAAGCCCATTCCTCAATAAAAAAAAACCTTGATATGGTTTTCTTAGAGATGTTAGTACTAAGAAAATAGGAAGTTACATATTATCAGTTTATCGTCTAAATATAATCAGACGTGCTTTTTTTAAAATAATTAATGATAACATTGTCTAAAACAAAGGGAGTTCCACTTCCAGACATATATGTCTATGTGTCTACATATGTATGTGTCCAGTATGCGTAGTGATGAACTTCTTCTAAGGTATTAATGTATAGATACTTTAACGTGGCTTCTTTTTCAATAATGATTGATAACTTTGTCTAGAAACAAAGGGAATTCCGCTTCCAGATATACACACAAAGGGACATATATGTCTGGAAGCGGAACTCCCTTTGTTTAATGTCCCTTTGTGTAAAAAAGTAATGTAAAAGTATACACCTGTATACCCTACATTTATACCTATTGGAAGACATAGGCACTTTGAATAAGTTCATACTTACGCATACTGGATTAAGAATCCAGAAAGGGAAGACGTCTCCTCCATTGATAAAACAAAATACTAACGGTATATTTAACGAAAGAACAATAAAGTCATCAAGAAAGGTCCTGAAAGCAACTAGCAATGCTGTCAGCTATACATTACGATAGGCGCTAGAGTTCAAGAAACTCCATTGTATTTTATTTATTGTACTAGCTTTTGCCCGCGACTTCGTCTGCGAGGAATAGTTACTTGGGGCAGACATTTTTATTTTAAGATTATAAAGTTTAATAAAGTTTCAGTTAATGTTCCTGAACAGAGAAAGAATAGATAGTTTAACAACCGACGACGACCGTCCGACGTGATTCTTTAAACTGGCATAACTTTTTATGTTTAGTGAAGCGTGACCCAATCAATGTATTAGTGAAAACCACATCTAAACCGGATAAGCCGTATCTGAGAATAGCCTGCACAAACGCACAGACAAACAAATAAATATACAAAAATTCTAACAATCATTGTTTTCGGTGCTATTTGCGTTGATAAAGGTCCCAATAATATTTTTTCTCATATATCTTTCATGTACAGACAGCGATCCGTTACATTTATATTATATTATGTATGTATATGTATAGATAAAATGGTAGGTATGAGTATACACTGGCATTTTGAAAGTGGTTTTCAGTGAGCAAAGCTGACATTTTGCCATAAAGGAAAAAGAGGCTTTACTTGAATTATTAAAAAATCGGAAAGCTTATTTCCGTCTACAGTAATTTAAATTTCGATTGTCTTTTATTTTTGTCTGTGTTTTTTATAATTGGTGAAGTTTATTAACCTTTTTCGAATCTGAAAAAGGTTAATAAATAAATTGAGAGCGTGTTTTGATTACACTAAAACTTGTGGGTGTCAGTTTTTAATATTTTAGGACTGATTTTTTTATAGTCAGATAACTTTCATATGAGGAATAACTATGGTCAAAAGTGAAATCTTTTTAAAAGAACACAGTAAGTGGATTTCTAAATAAATGCAAACAAAGACATTTTACAAACTATGCATTGACTTGAAAACTTTTTCAGACACCAGCAGAAAATATAATAAAACAAATATGAGTTAATAGAAGTTAAGTACATAAAACCATAAGTTATTCAATGAACAACCAATTATATGTGTCTAACGTGATAACAAGAAAGTAGACACAGATTTGTTAACAACCAGAAAAATAAACAAAGTACAAAAATAGTAAAATAATTTATTACGAACTCTAAACCTTAATGATATGGCAAGAATAAACAAAATAAATAATGTTACGACTTCAACTTAAAAAACTAAATTAATATTAATAAATGCAGAAATAAAGATATCACGATACTAAGACAAACAAAATCTACGGAAGTGACATTTTTGTAACGAAACGACTTATTCCAACAACTTTATATTAACCAGCACGAAATTTTTTACTCAACATGTTACATCAAACACCGAGATTATATAACTACTTATGGATATAAAAATATTTTTGTTTTGTATTTCTCCGTAGCTATCGAACATGCTTTAATAATAAAGTCGTACTCAATTGTTTCCATGCATTCACATCTGTGCTTTTTGGACCGGATTCAACACATAACGCACCAGCTGCTTACGTCGTCTTCTCATCAGGCTGGCCGTCGTCCACAACCATGTCTATCTCAACTTCGTAAGTTCCAGGCTTTGTGCGCGATGGCCTCACCACTATTCCAGGCATTTTGGACTCTTGCACTCCATCAACTTCGTTTTCCGCATTGTTACCAATAGGCACCTCACCCTTCACTCCAGACGCCGCATCAGAAACAGATATGCCGTTAGGCTGGTCTTGTGGCAGCTTCACGGACATCAACCCTTGGAAGCGTTGGACGAACATCTCCAATATTGGCCCAAACCGGGACACCCCGTCGGTTGACAACAAGAATCTGTCGGCTGCTCCTTCTTTGGGTCGGAGCACAAACATGTTGAAGTTAAGGGTCTTTTTGACCGGGCGGGCCGCGGCCTGCGCGAGGCAGGCTATAGCGACGAGTACGAGCAGTGCGCGAGGGGACATGGTGTCTCAGAGAATTCGCGAGGCGGTAGCGTGCGCCCACGGCGGCGAAAGACTCCACACTGCGCCAGTTGCGTTTTTGCCGCGCATCTAAGCCAAGATAACGGGTCCACGGCAAAAAGATCATAATTGCCTCGCATCGTACCGAACGCCTGATAATTGCAACGATCTCTCGACACCTTTCCTTTGGAAAGCGATTCCATCTTAATTCAAGTGAGTCATCATTATCAGACGCCCAAAATCTGATGATCTTCGTTGACGAGTGTTGTCCACAAAATTCGGTTTTGTGCTAGGTGTCCGCGAACATAGATATAGTTCAAGCTTGATTGGTTTTAACTGGACCATTAAAGTTCGAATAAAAAGATACTGATACTATAGTGTTAATGCTGTGCTAAAGCGGTGAACGTTAACTCGTAGACTCTAAGGACCAGATTTGAATGTGCTGGAGGTGATATAATTTGCGCATTACTGCACATGTAGTTTTAAATCATATTTATGGGCATCCATCATGAGAAGTTCGTGTACGTGATTGATGGTAATATAATGATGTAGTATCAAGGTCATCACAATGCAGGTCAATGAAAATAAACAAAATGCGGTTTGTGGGCTTTGCTATTGTTCTTAGCTTTTATTTGTTTTTTATGATAGAAATTTTGATGGCCAATTAGTTGGAACGAATTGTGAATTTTAACTTTAGCGAAATGATAAGTGTGAGTAATTTGATGTTTTATGGTTATTATCTTGGTGAAAATGCACGATTAGAGAATGTCTAAAGATAAACTACCGAGTCTTAATTAATAAAAACATTTATTATATTGTAAGTTGCATAGCTGCATTCGTCACCAAGAGATTGTTTAGTTGTATCACCTGGGCTGAGAGCATTTTGATAAGACTTTGAAAGAGCTATTTCCGACTAAACAATTCAAATCTATACTAATATTATACAGAGGAAAGATTTGTATTTTTGTATGTAACGAATAAACTTAAAAACTACTGGATCGATTTGAAAAAATCTTTCAGCAATGTATAGCTACATTATTAGCGAGTAACATAGGCTATATTTTATCTCCATACTCCTACGGGAACGGGAACTACGCGGGTGAAACCGTGTGACGTCCGCTAGTATGTCATAAACCACAATATTTCAAAAATCTCAGCATCATATCTGACCAGCGCGAGAGACTAATGGCACAACACACAATAATTGAAACAGCATTACAATTTAATTGAATTAAACCGTCCACGTCTTTCTCGAGCCAATTATCCGTTATTTATGTCCAATCACATTTCCAATTGGCCATAATTATACGTCCGATTCCTTTGGAGATCATAAACTGGAAACCATTCTTGGAACCTGACAATTTTAGACAAGAAGATGGAGAATAGTTTGACGTTACAAAATCTACCTTATTGGAAGAGGATAGAGGTGGTGTAAATGATTCTGGATGGTAAGTCTCAGTTGGTCTATGTTATACTTTATAGGATTGGACGCCACCACAGGATGAAGCTCCGTTAGAGACGATAAAATGCAACTTAAGTGCTAACGGTAGCAGTTTCGCAGATAAAACTGGGATTCCATCAGGAAGTTATATTGTTAATGATGGCAATTTCACTTAAGGAAGTGTTGATAAAAAATAATTATTTAATTGATGTTTTGTATCGATGGAATCTTTATGTTTTGGCCCAAACGAGTTTTTGGTTACTTTCGTTTTTTGAGGCTCTATGGAAAGTTAAACTTCCTGTGCCTTTAAGAGGTTTTAAGAAAAAAATGCTAACAGATTCTGGTGTTGAGAGAATATCTTAGCTTACGACGAAGCTTAGTATCAATCCTCGATCGTAAGCTTGAAGATGAATATTTATCAAACTCAAGCGTGATAACCTGTTAAACTTTGACATGACACGAGTTTGGGTTTGACAGGTTCTCAACTCTAATAATCTCTTCAAAAACCAACCTTCTCGATATTCTTCTTAAATCATTATTTCAGACAAGTTACGTTCACTGCTGGTCTCATATGCCTCCTTGATATAGAAAAAGAAAAAAATCTGTTCATTCTTACAGAAATGACGCACGAAAAATAAGTTTAATTGAGAACTTTTAACGTTTAGAAGAAGATTGTTCATGTATTTTATTAGTATTATATATATGATCTGTATATTCTTTCCGAAATGTTAAAATTCAATTTTAAATCTGATTTTTATTTATTGTACAACTACCGCAGTGTAGTCTTTATGACCCAAAGGTTGACTGGTAGAGAATGCCTTGATGCATTAAGTCCGCCCATGTACCACTACTGTACATAAAGTGGGTAAGTATTGTCAGGAGAATCTCCTTGGCTCCAGGTCTCTGGCAAACAAGGTAGCCCCTTGGAAGCGTCTGGCAAAAGGTAAAAGAGAATTTGAATTAGGAATATGTTTTGTTTTTATATGGGACTCCGGTACCAGTACTCATTTAAGGCAGACGCCAAATATATTATGAAGTTTAAACCACAACCATTGTTTTATTTTATAATAATATCAGTAAGTAGCACTAGCGTGAGTCCGCTAATATTAAAGTATCTACTAATCTTACTAAATATTATCTCAGCTGTCAAATTTTGTCCAAGGTATTTGACGAAAAGCAAAATTAGAATGACATCTACATTATCTCTGGTCTGATTTAAAAGCTCTATTTTGACCAAGCTAGATGAGAAGGATCATAAAATACATCGCAAGAATCCGACATAAGGAGACAATACTGACAGATTTGCAACCTGTCAAATTACGATACTTTACTACGACTTAAGAATGAAAACCCACTCAAATCATAAATCTTATTGCATGCATGAACGGAGCTGACATGTTTAATGTAACCGTTTTTCACCTTAAAGAGGAAAATGGTGCAGTTGATAAATCTCGGGTAATTTTATCTACCAGTGGTACAGTCAGTGTTAAAATTGTTTTGCCGCCTTAAAATCTGTTGTGATTAAAATAATGTTACAGTATCGTTAACGTAAGTAAATTTTTAATAAAAGAACTACAATTCCATTGTATTTAACATACACAATTTATAACATAATCTTTTTTTTGCTCGTGAGTGTTACGCTTTTGACCACTATGTCACTTGATGGTAACGGAAGATGTGGTCGAAGATGGAGCACGCTTGCTTAGAAGTAACCTATTCACTTAAATAAAAGACTCCCAGAATAAAAATATAGTTTCCCACTCAAATAAATATTATGTCATCATCTTCCTGCCCTTATCCCATGTTACGTGGGGTCAGCGCAACACGTTTTTTTCCTCCATTCTGTCCTGTCAGCCGTCACGCTATCACTAACTCCCTTTTCTTTCATATCACTCCTAACACAATCCATCCATCTTTTCTTTGGCCATCTCCCTGTCCATCCATCCACATTTATATTCATAACTATTTTAAATATTATGTGCAAAACGAATATTATCATTATAGTAAATTTACTACGTAACTATACATAAAACATTCGTGCTAGGCCATCAAAGGGGCAATATTCATATTTTTAAGGAGCGTTCGCATTAAAATCGAAGTTGAAAATTGTCAAAAACATCTCCAAAATTACAAGTTTTTGACATTGATTGTAGTTAAGATTGCATTGCGACTTACATTTAAACGCTTCTTTTTTATGTTCGCGATATTATTTGCTTTACTCTACTTACTGAGTTTCGTGTTAATGTCAACGTTACAAAATGAAATTATCTATGATGAATGAATAATAAAAATTAGTCGTACTGACAAGCTGACTATTCAATGAAACCAATTCGATATAGGTAAAATTGATATTCTATTAAAAAGGTTTAACTCTGATGTCAGCAAGACATTATGGCAAAGTTTATGATATTTTAACAACTGACAAAGGTATTAACGACTCGATAGTACAAGTCACTTATATGATAGATGGCACCATAATTCGCGTCGCTGTTAATTTATTATAGGAGAAAGCGACCGGTCCTGGCGGTACTAGGGCGATGTCGCTCCATATTAGTTGTACAGTTGCTAGTGCTGATTTTCTAAGGAATTTACTGGAAATTGCTGTTTACTTAAGAGTTAAGTTAAGAGGGAACGGGGTAATAGAATTGAGAGTATATGTGTAGTGACTAGTTGCTTATTGATATTTACTTCCCTGATTACATTTATTCAATCTCTATCTATATTTTACCAACGGCTTTTCTCATAACTGGGTGTTTCGTTAAATTAACGGAGCCTGTTTTGTACTTGTCGTAGGTATTTTATCTTACGACAAATCTTTGACCTGATGCCAAAAATCAAACAAATGTGACTGTGATTAAGACCCAAACTCGAAACAGCGTGTGCGTGTGATGGGCACACGTTGGCTCAAGTTTAATTTATTGCAATATCAGCTTATCACGAATTGATGATGTTTGGTCACGAATCTAGCCTGATTACAACGAAAAACTTAAACAATTCGAGCAAATGTGAAATAATGTATGGATAGAAGGCCCAAAAAATATGTTGGGTCCTGTTATGTATGGCAGGATGCAGGAATCATATAAGATCGAAAAGATTTAAAATTGACAATACGTTATAAATATAACTCATTTAGGTTCGAACATTTAATTTTCGTAATAAATATAAGAAACTATAATTGCATTGTTATTTTACAAACTGGTAACAAACATAAAATTACCTACATCAAAGTACACTTTAACAATCATTGTATCGAATACTAGTTCTAAAACTAAAATCACTAGATTCAGTACTGTTACATCTGAATCAAATATTTGAGCTGGTGTGGTTACAATTGGTTTAATTGAATTAAACTTATTGCTTTCGTTGAGCTACGCTTTGTTTCGTGTGAGGGCTTGTGCTCGGTGGTTCGATTTGGCTTCAACTGCTTCTTTGGTTTCTTCGTCTTGTTTAAGTTGAGCTGGGGCACCTGGAATTCCGAAAATAATCATCAGTATTTTCGTGAATTGTTTTTTGTTACTTATTATAAAAGTTTTTATAGGGAGGAGGCCTGTGTCCCAGTAGTGGAAATATTAAAGGCTAGTGTAATGGATTTTTGTGTAGAGTTTTCTCTTGTAACTCTTCACCACATCTTTGTTATTAAGGCTGAACTTTTTATATTCACACTAGCTTATGCCCGCGATTTCGTATGCGCATATCCCGTTTTTTCCCATTCCCGTAAGAATTTCGGGAAATCCTCTTAGTGCTCCCCTACACTTCCCAAGGAACATACATGCCTAACTTCATTTCTACGACCAGTGGCTGTGTATCTGTCAGTCACTCAGTAAGCCACTCAATCACTCAGTGACGCAAGAGTTTTATATATTTTGATTGTATTAATCGCTTTTCATCGTGTTCACCATTGTTGCATCTAAAGGCGTTTTCTTTTCGATTGTTTTGAAATAGGTGTATGTTAAGCAATTCAAAATGCCTGTGATCCTTTTTTATTGCTACCTTCACTCTTGTAATAGTTAGGTATTTTATTAATTCTAACTGTATAGCACTTTTAAGTTACCACATGTCAAAACCACAGGCTTTGTTAATTATTATGACAAGCCAGGTCCTTACCGTTAGGAGCTCTCGTGTTAGCTTGGCCTGGGTGAGCAAGTTGGACACCTGGGTGAGCAAGTTGGGCACCTGGGTGAGCCAGTTGGGCACCTGGGTGGGCAAGCTGGGCAGCTGGTCCCTGGTAGCCAGCATGGTTGACTGGTCCCTGGAGTCCGACGTTTTGTGAGAAGTGGATGGGTCCTCTGCCAGCTTCTCCTTGGATTTGTTGACCAGCGCTGTGGAAGAAAAAAATGATGTAGCAATTTGACTTTAAGGACTGTTGGACCTTGAGGACTATTACAGCTTTTAGGATGGAATACAAGATTCTTTATTATGTAAACTATATAAGTTACAGAAAATATACCTGAAGAAAATATTCCTTAAAAGATAAACTGGGTAAAGTTTTTCTTTGTAATTTGTTTGAATACAAAACGCACAAACCTTTTAATGGTTTTTTTTTGCAAGTTTGACGATATATGATGATAACAAATTAAGTATAACAATCAAAGTTAAAAGTAGAAAGTGAAGATTATTCTCGAAAATCACTGTCCAAAATCGAAAAGCCAACAACCATTTCATCGCAAAATTGGTTTGCAATCAATTAAATATTATACTTCTTTCAATCATTCAATATAAATTGAATGATTGAAGAATTCTAGTTCAGAAACTGAAATGCTACTTACGGATTGGCTAGTCCTTGGTCCTGGTATACTAGGTCATAAGGTCTGTTGGGGTATGCCAAGGGAGCGCCCAGGACTTGTGGCTGAACCAAGTTTCTAGGGTAACCTCCGAATGGGTTCAGGATACCTTGACCTGATGGGTCCAGGAGAACTGCATTCTGGTAACCTGAAGACAAAATAGTGGGAAAAGATTAACTTAAAATATTTTTAAACAGTATTTTGCTTGGTCCTTATGGGCGAGGCATGATTTAATAAGTCTATATAATTATACTAATGTGAAAATATAACCAATCATTCTCATAGGCGATTTATTATTGCAAATGAGTTGGTCATCAACGACAATCTTGCCTCACTAATATGTGAAAGTATGAGAAGATAGTGAAGAGAAAATGGGTAAGAAAAATCATCAATCTAGAATATTAAAAATAAATAAATTGACTTTGGTTTCTTATAAACTTACCATTTCCAGGGAATCTACCGTTTCCTTGAGGGCCTGCAGCAACTATGTACACAGGTTGGTATCCTCCAATGCTGCCGGGACTAAAACAAGAAACAGATCAAAATTTTGTTTTTTTTTTATAATTTTGGTAGGGGATGTTAAATACAGATAGTATTTAACATCCCATCCATTTACTTCAAGGCTCTACTCAGATTTTCTTTTTCTTTAATAATTTTATCTTCATTGTTCATAAATCTTATATATATAGTTATGGCTCGTGGCTGAATAATAACAGCCGCACGGGTCGATCTTCAAGGTTAAGCAACGCTTGTCGAGGTTGGTTTGTGGATGGGTGACCATCTTAACTTATTGAGACTCCTCCGTGCCTCGGAAAGCACGTTAAGCCGTTGGTACCGGCTGTTATTTGTAGGTATTCGGCAGTCGTTACGGATAGTCAGAAGCCAGATAATCTGACACCAGCCTTGATTACCGTGTTCCCCCGGGTATTAGGTTGTGGAGGTCTGGTAGGCAGCCGCTCCACGTAAAATACTAGTATTCAGCTGAATCCGGTTTGACTGGAAGCCGACCCCAATATAGTTTGGAAAAGGCTAGGCAGATGATGATGTTCATAAATCATATTCTTTCGTTATGGATAAATTCTTACCTGTATCCAGGAATTGGCATGTGGACTATAAACACTCGTTGTCCGGGCAATAATCCAGGGATGTTAGGAGCTACTGGGTTCTGAAAATGAAATACAACAATATGGTTATAGTAGGCGCCAGATAAATGTGGAATAAAGTATATTGACCTTTCCCTAATAACTGCTCATAGGTACCTGAACAATTAAATATGAATCGTTTTTCATTATTAGACCATGTTAAGGATCACGAGAGATGATGATTCGGGACAGTTTTGTGTCATTAATTCCGTTTTTCAAATTAACAATGTCAATAAATGTAGGTGGGTCAATGACCGATATTCCACGATTATCTGGCGCCTACTATAGTAAGAGATAAACTACTTTTAAGGTGCCTAAACAACAAATATGACTTCGACTGCCGTCGTTTTGCTATTTAGTTTCCTAAAGGCAAAACGTCATCGTCCCACGATTGCCTCGTTGACCTAATAGTCGAAAGGGGTGTGTAATGTTTGGCATAATAAGAAATGCTCTAATTTCACTTGAACTAACGTTCATATGACATAATATCAAATGACATAAATTCATATGACCTAATGTTTCATATCATATAATATTCATTTAACATAATAACATTTAGTATAACGTTCATTTTATATAATTTTCAAATTCTAACCTAACCTATCCGAGTCGGGGTGCCCTAAAGTCCATTACAGATTATGAATGTTATAGTTAATGAATAATATGCTAAATGAATATTATGTGAAATGTGCGTTATAGGACATGTTCATTATGTCATATGAAATTTGGTAAAATGAAATTATATCAACAATTCATTATGTCAACTGATCGTTATGTTAAACAAAATTATGTTAACTGAAATTATGTCAAGTGAACGTTAGATATTTTTTTATTATGTCAATCGTTACACACCCAGTCGAAAGTGCCATTACTGAGCTGGAGATCGGGGTTAAAATTTCAGGACGGCTAAAGTTCCGTTGAAGATTTCCATCAGTTTCTCTCCTGGATTTGGCCTCGGTTGACTTGGGCTTGCCCATATTGGGGCTACAACATAAGTAGTGAAACGTGGACTGGAAATGCACCTCTTCCTCACTCTTTAGGGCCAACATGCGTGATGTTTATGTTATATTTAGAGGATATGAACCTGTTGTGGAGGCTGCTGTGGTTGCTGAACTCCTGGTACCAGCTCCACTTCACTGTCAGGCTCCAGAGACTCCAGCCGCGCAGGCGCACCTTGGGGTCCGTTGGCGCTTACTGGAATAAAATACACAATGGTTAATAATATTTTTTTTAAATGTATTACTGATAATTTCATGTTACCTTATTTATACGCGAACTCTTAAGTAAAATTATCCAATTAAGACCAGATTTTTCAATAGTCAGACAACTTTTACATGGGGAATTAAAAAAACGATTTCACAGCTTTTGTATAGAAATTATAAATTTCAAACAGCGTTAAGTACCGCTGTTTGAAATTTATATTTAAATATGTCTATCTATTTATTTTTTACGGAAGAATATTCTTCAGTAAAAGATGATATATTGAAAAATCAGCCTTTATTGGAGTGAATGTAGTCCGCAGATGTAATGTGATGTCGGGAATGTAATTGCAGCGTCTTTGAAAAAGGTATGACCTAAGAGATATTACCTACTTCTGTAACTGATGTTTTAAAAAAACATTTCAATAATCAATTCAGTGCAAGAGCCAAGGAAAAACATAGTCTATAGTGCACAGGCACCATGTGATACTCGTATGTTAGGTTAGATTAATTTGTTTTCCTCATTTAGACGAGGAAGATTTCTAGCCTGTTCGAAGATAGCTAAAAATAGTGCATTATATCTAGGGACATGTCGTGATGTCATAATTGTGTTAATCAATGTTACGGATGCATAACACACGTTGAAGATTTTATTGCCTGCCATAGTTTTCCCGATTGATTTTCCTTCATCGTTAATAATATCCTTCGGGGCATATTGTTAAAATTGCAATATTCAAGAAGCACCAGATTTTGAATAGGATAGCCTTTACAAAACACGAGCGATTTTTATATTACTTATTGCTTTCTCATTATGTAAAACTGGGAATGTTTCATCGTGTATTTTCTTGGGAAGTTCGTCAGCGAGAGTTAGTCATGTGTGCAATGCTACTTCATGACTTTTAGGTATGCGTACTATTTTCTAAAATTTCTATGGCAATCCCTAAACAGTCATCCGTGAGTAAGTCCGTAAATGAACAAAACATTCCTCCAGTATTGTCGCTTTTTTTCGGTTTCGTACCCAAAGGGTAAAATGGGACCCTATTACTAAAACTCCGCTGTCCGTCCGTCTGTCACCAGGCTGTATCTCATGAACCGTGATAGTTATACAGTTGAAATTTTCACAGATTATGTATTTCTGTTGCCGTATAGCAAAAAATACTAAAAAACAGAATAAAATAAGTATTTAAGGGTACACCCATACAACAAAAGTGTTTTTTTTGCCGTTTTTATAGATAATGGTACGGAACCCTACGTGCGCGACTCGCACTTGGCCGGTTTTTGTTATCAAGGAAAGTAAGCACTGGCTCTAATAATAATAGTGTTTTGGTTTTGACGTGATAACGTCTAATAATTCGATGAAAGCCGGCTGCACGCACGAAAAAGGATGACTCATTGTAACGTTACGCTCATTGTAACGTTAAGATCATTTCATCAATGTTTTGTTATGACGTCGTCACGTTAAACTATCGTCCGTAAACTGACTTTACAGACAATCAATTTTTTAATATTAAACGTACCTTGCTTCTGCTCAGCTGGCCTGTAGTAGTTATCAACTGGTTGCTCCAAAAAGTAGTCCAGTCTAAAATAAGAAAAAATAAATGTTTAGATTACACTTACTCGTAGAACGTTAGACGTTTGTGACAATAATAAAAATAGTTCTCAATTTGGTCAATCAATAATTATTTTGATTGTTTCAAATTCACTGATTAAGAGGACCGATATCATAGCTTTCCCAAAATCATTGTGATTTAAAGCTGTTAGAAAATTGGCAGCCATGTAAGTTATAAGCCTCTTTTATTTTGCAGCCATCCATGGGGACAATGATCTCTTTCTTCTTAGTCTTACACTCTTGGCAGAGTGGAAGCTTTAGAAGTCCGCCATCTTGGATTTAGAGTGACGTCACTTTATTTTTTGAGTTATTCTTAGCAAGCCCTTTTATTTGATACCCATATTGTAGGAGTGCATTATAAATAATTAGTACGCCATCTTGGGTGTGCCGCCATGTTGGATTTAGAATGACGTCACACAGTTAACCATGCATTGTCTTCTAAACCAAACGTGTATACAAAATTTCAGCTCAATCGGCTGACGATATCTGCTTCAAAATTGAGTTGCAAGATTCCACCCGAACATATGACATGACCTAGACTAGAGTCAAGAGTAAGCCCATATTAAATAAATAAAAAAGAACGTTCATACATTGCAAGTTAAATATAAGCTTGTAAAAATGATAGTTATTGTAAAAGTAATTACGGGTTGAGTTGGTGTAGCCCAGTTTGCTGCGGGTACCGCTGCTGCGCCGCAGGGGGAGCAGCATTCACTGCCGCCACCACTGCCGCTATCAGGTACTGCAAATAAAAGAACAACGGATCATTAAGTAGATGCCTATATCAGCTTTTTATGGGGACATTGTTGATCCGTCTGGGTGAGTAAACAAACATGTGTGGTATGACTGAATTAATCAGGCTTGCTTACTTAGGTAAATAGAATTATTGAGTAAAGATATTTTACCTGTTAGGTGCCTAATTTACTGGTCCATACATCGTCTGTGTGGTCAATTGACTCAAAGTCAAATCGCTGTGTCAAAATGCTACTGTATTTGTAAGGCACACCATTCAAATATACCTCTAGTGGAATTTTAACCACACATGGCTTGTGTGTTTTGGTGCACTTCTGCTTTACAGGCGTGATGTTATGTTACTTGTGAACCACAAAATAATTTCTCAACGATGAGACTTCAAAATTCTCCATAAAACGAAGGACATTCCAAACCATCTCGTTATCTCAACACTACATCTTAATCGGCCCACAATTACAATTCTATACGTCTACCTACCTAGCCTTCTATACGTCTCCTTAGGCAGCCTTCACATGGGTCACCATTACTGAGGTCAAATCGTTGCATACATTACATGGACGCGTCATCCTTACTGTCGCAAAATTCTACGATCATATCTCCAATTGCATACGTCTATCTAACTAGCCTTCTATACGTCTCTTAGTCAGCCTTCACACAGGTTACCATTACTGAGGTCAAATCATTGCATACATTACATGGACGCGTCATCCTTACTGTTTCGAAATCAGACGATAATTTCTCCAATGCCATAGGGTGACCTAACTATGTTCAACGACAGATAAAATGCAATAACGGTCATTGACCCACCTATATTGATTGAAATACTTAATTCCGAAAACAGAAATTCAGCCATAAAGCTACCCTGAATCGACATCTATCGTGATCCTTTACATTTTCTAGTAATGAAAAACGATTCATAATTTATTGTCCAAGTACCTAGGAAGAGATATTAGGGAAAGGGCAATGTCCGTTATTGCAATATTATCTGGCGTCGAACATAGCCTTCCATACGTTTTCTTAGCCAGCCTTCACACAGGTCACCATTACTGAGGTCAGATCATACATAACATGGGCGTGTCATCACCACTGTTGCTAAATTCTACGATCATTCCTCCAATTCCATACGTCTACCTAACTAGCCTTCTATACGTCTCCTTAGCCAGCCTTCACATGGGTCACCATTACTGAGGTCAAATCATTGCATACATTACATGGACGCGTCATCCTTACTGTCGCGAAATTAGACGATCATTTCTCTAATTCCATACGTTTACCTAACTAGCCTTCTATACGTCTCCTTAGCCAGCCTTCACATGGCTCACCATTGCTGAGTTCAAATCATTGCATACATTACATGGACGCGTCATCCTTACTGTCGCGAAATTAGACGACAATAAGGTAAAATATAGTTAGGTCACCCTATGGATAGGGTGACCTAACTATGTTCAACGCCAGATAAGTTTGCAATATCGGTCATTGGCCCACCTATATTGATTGAAATACTTAATTCCGAAAACAGAAATTCAGCCATAAAGCTATCCTGAATCGACATCTATCGTGATCCTTTACATTTTCTAGTAATGAAAAACGATTCATAATTTATTGTCCAGGTACCTAGGAAGAGATATTAGGGAAAGGGCAATGTCTGTTATTGCAATATTATCTGGCGTCGAACATAGCCTTATATACGTTTTCTTAGCCAGCCTTCACACAGGTCACCATTACTGAGGTCAAATCATTGCATACATTACATGGACGCGTCATCGTTACTGTCGCGAAATTCAACTATAATTTCTCATTAGCACTAGGTATCGGGACTTGTAATTGTTGGACGTTTTCCTGTTTTGGTTAGATGTGGTTCGTTTCCTTAATAATGTATGTTTTGTAAAGAGTGTCGTTTAAAATAAAATAAATGGAGCGTAGTGTTGAATATTAGTTCCATTGTCATATGATCGTATTTCTTGTTTTATATATGTCACCGGAAAATGGCAATCGCCGTAAGATTGTAAAATATCGCGTAAAACTATTTTTTTTAAATAAGACACGGTTATATTGGAAGCTATTGAATTTGGATGGGATTTTTTCATACTATATCGAGAAATTATAAATTATTACACACGGCTGCTGCGTCGCCAGTTTATTTTTCTTTGAACAAGATTTATTACAATCTTACGGAGTCTGCAATTTTCCGGTGACTTACATATATATTGATGTCGTGTATTCCATGTCAAATTAAGCTGTTACCACATCATTAAATTTGCCCTCATCGAAAAATTGATTTCATAGCTAGGGAATTCTTTAGTTATGATTTCAGGAAAATGGTTCCAAAAATATTTGTTTTAGAAAGCTTAAACTTAAGTCTCAGAATTTTATTTGAATCATACTTCAGTGAACGTAAAGCATGACATAAGGCCTTTAACGAAATTTAGGTTTTTAAGTGACCAAGATTTTATGCCAAGACGTTCGACTTTCTTACATATGTGTGACCGGAAAATAGCAAACGCCGTAAGATTGTAAAATATCGCGTGAAATTGTAAACTATTTTTTCTTAATAAGACACGGATATATTGGAAACTATTGTATTTGGATCGGATTTATTGTATACAGAACGTTTTTTTCATAATTAACCGAGAAATTGCAATCTAATAAAGATTTATTACAATCTTACGGAGTCTGCAATTTTCCGGTGACATATGCATAATGAACAACTATTAAATAACTTGCAAATAAATTCACACGATCCCTTTATTACAAAACAAATGCCTATCGCAGTTAATCATCAAAGTTCATTCAATCGATGATCGTGTGTTGTTTTTGTTTAATGATTTATGTAACGATCGGATTTAAATGGTGATGATGGTACAAAGAGAAACATGCCAGTGCCAGCTGATTGGCATGCCATACAGGTTGTGTGAACTTTTATTGGCTTATTCCTTATTCATGATCGTTAGAACTGCAGTTAGCTAATATTAGCTGAGGCATTAACGTCGGTGACAGTACCTATACTGTGACTCCTAAGTCAGTGGGGTTAAGTTTGCAGTAAATGGAATGAAGCTAGGCCAATTAAGGAGTAGAAGCGAACTGTATTTATACTTATACTTGCTGCTGATGCGGCTGCGGGGAGTCAGTGGGGTTAAGTTTGCAGGAAATGGAATGGAAGCTAGGCCAATTAAGGAGTAGAAGTGAACTGTATATTTACTTATACTTGCTGCCGATGCGGTTGCGGAGAACCTGAAGCGGCAAAAATACAATAACCTAGTTGGCAATTATATTTTCGAGCCGTTTGGGGTTGAAACTCTTGGACCGTGGGGTCCGAGTGCTCATGCGTTATATAAAGAACTTGCTAAGCCCCTAGTTGAAACTTCGCGAGACCCAAGGGCTGGCTTTTACCTCGGACAGAGGATAAACATTGCCATGCAACGTGGCAATACCACCACTCTTTTGGGTTCACTTCCAGTCGATAGCGATGCGGACAAATTTTTTAATGCCATATTTCAGTTAGAAGTTTTGATTTTAATTGTTTGTAGTTAGATTAGTATTTAAAACATGAAATCCTCATTTGAAATTCCCCTTATAGAAGGACTGAAGTAAGTATTTATCACTGACTGGCCTGTTGGTCGAGTAGTTAGTGACCCTGACTGCTAAACCGGAGGTCGTGGGTTCGATTCCCACCCAGGACAAATCTTTGTGTGATGAGGATGATCATTTGTTCTGTGTCTAGGTGTAATTTGTCTATAATATGTATGTATTTAGAAATATCTAAGTATGTTTACCAGTTGTCTGGTTGCCATAGCACAGGCTCTGCCTAGTTTGGGATCGGATGACCGTGTGTGAGTTGTCTCAAGATAAGATATTACTAAAACCGGAGAAGATGCTGAAAGATCGTTTTTAGCGATAAGGCTGCCTATTGTGTCCTTTTGTAATGTTTTCTTTATCTATATTTTCTGTAACTTATATGGTGTACATAATGAAAGTATTCTATTATATTTTAAAGAGATTTACTTTTTTATCTTTCATGGAAAGAGGGGGTCCTAAGACCACACTGATATTGTGTCTCGTTGGCAATTGCCCAACGGTTGACAATCGATGATTGATGAATCGATCCAGTAGATTCGAAAAAAATGGCTTTTACAGCCAGCCAGACAGATAAACGAGTATTCTTTTTTTTCGGATTTTTCATTCGGATGTTTTTTCATACATTGTCCGATAGGCTATTGATATAATAATATAGGTATCAAATAAATCTTCTTATTCGACACTTAGTCAATCGTCCTACTGTTCAAAATGCTAAAGTTTAGATATATAATATATAATATAATAATATAATATAATTTATCTTGGGACAACTCACACACGGTCATCCGATCCCAAACTAGGCAGAGCCTGTACTATGGCAACCAGACAACTGATGAACATACTTATATATTTCTAAATACATACATATTATAGACAAATTACACAGATGTTTGTTACTCAATGAATCCAGAAAGGCTCAACAGACCTAGATGAAATTAGGAACAGAGATAGATTATACTACTGCCGATCGATTCTGTAAACATATCGAAGTGATTGGTAGCTTGGGTGAAGTGATCACGAGGTGAGCTGTCATTCCATATAATCAAGCTCACTCCGCGATAACGTGACATCCTGATCCGGCTGGTCTCAGGAGGATATTCCCTTGGGATAATTTCCTACATTCACGCGGGCAAAACATCTGGTAGAAGCAACATATGACAAGGAAGAAACAACCGTAAAATTACACATACTACACATGCAGGTATTGAAATTATTCTGTAATTCCGTTACGCACAACCAATTTATTCGTAACATATTATTTAAAGGTTCCACTGCAATGGGCAGGGAAATAACATGATTTCTCTGTGATTTATATCATTTTGTAGCCGGAACTAACGCTTGTATACACAAACTGCATAATGGGAGTCACGCAAGAACATTTTATTGTGAAGTTTTAGGTACTTACTGCTTAAAGTAGGTCTTTCGAAAGACTAAGGTCTTGTCTGCATTGCCTAATATGAAAAAGTGGGCATACACCGCAAATCACTGTTTACTTTTTCCAGTGGTCTGCATCTGCTAGGCGTCCGTATGTCACTAGGTTTTTTGTTTTGGTAATCATCATATGACTCTTCCCGCTCAAGACTTTTCAGCGCGAGAGCGAGTGTCATTATTTTTTTTTTTAAGATGCGAAATCATCAAATGACTTCTTCCGCTCTGGGTGGATAGAAGGGCATGAAGACTCTTACTGACTAAAACTCATCCGTGTTCCTTCTTAAGCCCTTTGCGTTCCAGGGCCGCAGTGACTCTTTCAAACAAATTCCGCAACCCTGGCAGGTCCTGGCCCTAGCGGGCCCGAGTGTCAGATTCTTACTAACTAAAACCCACCCATTTCCCTCCCCTGCAGTGCCTTTTGCGTTCCAGGGCCGCGGTAACTCTTTCGAACAAAAGGGATATTACCTGAGTCAGAACAATGTGATTCGCATAAATTCGATAAAACGCATCAAAGATAAGGAGTGGTGGCTTGTAACATCACTCTCCAGTAAAAAGTGTACTGGTAAGTGACATCACACGAGTTTTCAACGCACTGTACCGTCTACATTTTTTATTTACGTGACAAAAGAAAAAATACGTGTCCAATATTTTTTTTTAAATCTATCTGACGCACTAATTAGATTTTTTTTTGTCAAATCTATTTAAAATCTAATCTATTCGGCATCACTGGCACCGTATGTCACTACTGGGATCCAGCAGAATACCAGCGTCAGTTATATTTGCCTGGCGCATGCTGAGAACTTCCTTTTGGTGCAACTTAGATATACAACGCACGTTGGTTTTCTGTGTTATGTTAATGTATTATTTGTTATACATGTAGACTGTCTTAGCCATAAAACATATAATATCTGTCTTTTCTTTGTGTTAACATTTTTCTTTATGTATTTTTCATGTTTGTATTTTATTTATTAATTTATTTGTTTTTATGTTCTAAGTCACTGTGCTTTAGTGTGTTGTTTTCTTTTGTTGTTGTATCAACTTTTTTTTATTTATCTATTGATAAATAATATCTGTTTTCTTGTTTATGTAATTGTTGTTGTGATTGTATCACTAACATAGTTATGAGTTTATTTATTTTTACTAAAACTATGAGTCATTGTTGGTCTCAATAAAGAATTTATTATTACTATTGCATAGTTAAAAAAATTGGGGTGATATTTTAAAGGGGTTTCGAACGAATTATGTTTTTTAACATGTTACAAGTTTTTAGAAATATTGTTTGTACTTTTTTTTTATTTTGGCTCATTAGTTTAGGAGTTATGGGTAAATTTTCATCTATTCTATTCATTTATTGCAAAAATATGAAAAAAAGAGACCATGTAGGTTCGAAGCAAATTAGCTGTGACATACGGACAGAAAAACAAACATAGTTATAATCCTACAAGGGTAGGTACTTACCGTTTTTTCAAACTGACCCGTGGGACTACATTTTTTTTTTAAGGATGGGAAATCATCAAATGACTTCTTCCGGTCTGAGTGGAGCGGAAGGGCGAGTCAGACTCTTACTGACTAAAACCCATCCGTGTTCCTTCTAAAGCCCTTTGCGTTCCAGGGCCACGGTGACTCTTTCGAACAAATTCCGTAAACCCCTCCTGACCCATGGAACCCCAATTTTTTCATATATTTGCGTGTGAAATACCTTTGCATAGACAAATATTTATTTTTCTTTTGCCTTTTACTTAGTGTATTTCCTTTGATGACCATTCAAACTTTGGTGTTGTTTCTTATGGATAAGCCTACGTCATGTATAATGAACTTTATTCAATTACCATAGGTATGTGTACCAGTATGGTTCGTCCGAATTAATTACCCATCATACGTATTTACTTTGTTTGTTCTAAGACCGATCTTTGTTGATTCTTCTAACTAATTGAAGTTAATTGGTGTATTGCATTTATCTTTATTGATGGAACGTGTTGTTATTTTTTATTAATTGCTTTGTGTGATTTATGTGTTATGTTTAAATTAAATGTAAAGTTAAATGAACTGTGTAATTGCTGTTCTAAAAATAATTACGTAGCTCTTATTTATGGTGCCGCTACAGGAGAAGACGCCCCGGGCGTCGGGAGTCGCAGGGCGATCCCCGGCCACCAAGGCGCGGGCCTGCGGACGGCGAGCGTTGGGTGGCTCGCTGTCCGATCACCACCAGGCCCGGGTCGATGGCGCGTTGTGTTTCACGCGCAAAATAAATAAAAAAATAAATAAAAAAAAGCTCTTATTTATGGTACCTTGTCCTCTTTGAGTTCCATTTTTGTTTGTGCAATGGATAATATATTTCTTTAAGTTTATTCATTGTTGTAAGTACACTACTGGCACAACAGATTTATATATCTTTATATATATAATTATATAATTCTTCTGTACGTGTGTTGACAGAGAACTCCTCCTAAACGGCTGGACCGATGTTGATGAAATTTTTTGTGTGTGTTCAAGAGGATTCGAGAATGGTTTAGATTTACAATTGGACCCGGTATGTGGCACTGCAATCGATTCTATAATTTTTCGTCAGACACAAAGCAAACGTTCGGACAGGACAACGTCTGTCGGGACCACTAGTTAAAATATATAATGCCAGAGCTACGTAAGGATTTTGAGTTGTAAGTTACTTAATTTACGATTATAGAGGTACCTATTACTCGTAAATTGATCTTTTGTTGTATAATTACGAACCCGTTTCTAGAACTCAAAACGGCAGTATCAACGAAGCGGGTTCTGATGTAACTTTTAGCAAACGTTCCTTCTTTGCTGAACGTAAGAAAACATAAAAGTTACCAGGGGGGCAATTCTACTCATTTTTAAACAACGGTCGCAATCGCAAATCATCGATCAAAAAAACCTTATATTTTATGGTTCCGTACCCAAGGTGTAAAAACAGAACCCTATTACTAAGACTCCACTGTCCATATATCTGTTTGTCACCAGGCTGTATCTCATGAACCGTGATTGCTAGGCTGTTGAAATTTTCACAGATGATGTATTTCTGTTGCCGCCATACAAGAAACATGTTTTTTTCGGCTTATGGTACGGAACCCTTCGAGTGCAAGTCCAACTTGCACTTGTCCAGTTTTTCATACATTTTTGAGAAATTGCGACTGAGATGCGAATGTGAACGTTACTTGAAATTTAGTAAAATTGCCACTCAGTTGACGATCTTGCAAACTTGCAAAATGAATATAATTTATCATTATTAAATGAAGACACGAATTACAAACACAATGAGCACAGAAATATACCTGACCTAGCCGGCCACAGCATCCTAGGGTTGTCAACTTTTTTTAGAAGAAATAGAGTATTTCTGATTTTAGGAAGGGTTAATGAAGAGTACAGTTATATATAAAAGAGTACCTTTTATTGTATTACTTATTCATCATCATCTGCCTAGCTTTTTCCCAACTATATTGGGGTCGGGTCCCAGTCAAACCGGATACAGCTGAATACCTGTGTATTTCGTGGAGCGGCTCCCTACCAGACCTCCACAACCCATTAACTGTGTAACACGGTACTTCTTGGCTAGACTGGTGTCTAATTTTTTGGCTTCTGACAATCCGTAACGACTGCCAAAGATCTACAAATGACAGCCGGGACCAACGAATTAACGTACTTTCCGAGGTACGGAGGAGTCTCGGTATTTTAAGATGGTCACCCATCCACAAAACAACCTCGGCAAGCGTTGCTTTACCTTGAAGATCGACCCGTGCGACTATTATTATTTAGTCACGAGCTGCTCCTCTACGAAACCAAAATGTTGTTGTTTTTATCACCAATTTGCAATTATGACCAAAAAAAAAACCTCTTCAGTGGAATATTGAAATAACAGGATATATTCAGTTTAATTACAAGACGGAGTCACTATACCTATCATATAAGACAAAATAAATAGAAAATTTTAGTGTACTCTATTGCTTTTGTAGATTTTAGAGTACGTCTACGCAAAATAGAGTACAATACTCCATTTTAGAGTACGGTTGGCAACCCTAATCCTAACTTCATAATACCTTCCACCGGACACCCATCACATCTACGTAATTTGATGTCACGAAACGGAAGGAAGCCGGTACGTAAGTAGCCGTCACATTAGTATGTGACTGACGTCCGGACCTTAACCCACTTGGTATATCATACAGGCGATACTCGTGGTCATTGAAATCGTAAACGGAATTTGTCACATACGATGTGACGATGCGGCCTTGCTGTAATTGGGAGTAAGTCTCGATTTTATGTGATTTGAGATGAGCAGATTTTTTTCCTTAAAAAGTGTTAATTACTGCACATTGGTATCTCCGGATTAATCTGCCACTTAAGAAGACTTAGCAAGAAGCATTGCAAAATATCTTTGAATATGTAAAAGTAATAAAAAAAAGGGAAAATATTTGAAAAAAAATGATTTCTATTAATTTATTCGTCTATTTACGATAGTAATATTAATTTATTTCAGCAGTAATAACTTCTTTTTTTTGTATTTGGAAACGGCGAAATAAAATAAAATGAAAAAACTGCCTGTCATGTTTGTGCCTATATTTTTGACACTTATTGCGAAATAGCTAAAATATTGTTGTCAACAAGATTTTTTTTTATGAAAAACATTGAACTTGATTCTTTAAAAGATTTTTCCGCGAACTCGTAAGTTGACATAACTTTTATGTGATATAAAATTCATATAACACTGCGCCCTTGACCTCGTATAGCAGTTTCGTCTGAGTGACACATCAAGGGATCGTTCAACTCTGTCCTACACTCGTCCGCTCAGTGAGAACCACACAAGGTTGATAATTTAATTGTATCGGAGCATTGTCTGAGAAAGGCATTGTTTTGATAAAATGGCAGATTTTTTAAAACATTTTTGCTATGTGCGTGAGAACGCAGTCTGATTTTTTAAATATACTAAATATAAATTATAAAACTCCATGGCTATTTACACAGTAAAAGTTAAAAAGGTCACTGAAGATGACATTGTGCTCATTAAGAAAGAAATGGCTGAAAATGAGAAAAATATGCATATGAAAATAATCGTCTTGAAAATTACTAAAACTGATTCATGTGAAAGTTTGCTAATAAGCAATATCTTAAAAAGTTAGATTTTATGAAAAATACAAATTAGTTCGACCAGTGGCGTAGCTATGGCAATTTATATGCCACTCACATACATACAGTTAAAATCCAACAAAATCATATTTTGCCAACACATTATAAAAATAGACGAACTAGAATCCTCGCAAAATCGTCCTCGAAAACATAACTACCTAACCAGTTCTATTCATCAGATAACTAAGACCACCGTAGTTTTCCCTAACACATGGGTCGCAGTGTTGCGAAAATATTGCAAAACGAACAATGACACAAACTGTCACACGTACTTAAACACGCGGCATGGAGGTGAGTAAGTGTCTGAATGATTCCTTTTATTGCAACATAGTGTAACGCAAGCTCAAAAGGGTAATTTGGACGTAATTATGTGTGAGGACAGTTAGGGACGCGCGTCGCTGGTCGTGCCTATATACTACTCTTATGCGACCCGGTTTTGATTGAAGGAAGTTCGTGCTGTGGTTTTCTAGGTAAACGACTGAACGTTTAACGTCTTCATAGAAATGTTAAGGAGTTATATTGTATTGTGTAGCTATTGTGTTAAATAATGTTTATCATTAGATTATTATCACGTTTTAATTATACGAAATCAAAAGAAAGATGAAGCACGTACTTGATGGTAATTGTCAACTGAATACAAGTGGTCTTTTGTTATCATATCACTGAAATCTTCGTTTGTTTTGATGTTTTTCTTCTTTCCGAGTCGATGGTTAATTTTTTTGATGTAGATTGCTACGTATCAGTGGCAATAAATTCCCCCATAGTACAGATGTTTAGGCACTCGGTGCACTGTAACATGTGGCTCACGTTTTGAAACGGGGCATCGCAATCACATTGGATATTTGACGGGTTTGTTTTTTTTTTAGTTGAGCCTTTTCCGTTTGATTTTTAACATATTAATAGCTATCAATATTTCTATCTACAAACGTATTGTGATTTGCATAGTGATTATTAAATCAGACAGTTTCAAGACCTTACTACCATGCGCAGTCCTGCACACGTGAGGGCTTAATGACTGCGTCAGCAAACGGTGTATCCGTAGCTGAATATTGGGACAAACAAACAATTTAACTGTGGGAATAAGAAAGTATATGTTTCATTGATATGCTTAAAAGAAGACCTTACAAAAAATGTACAGTTTTAATAAAGCAAATAAGTAGAATTAATAATACTATGTAATTTGTCTTAAATATTTGGTTTCAATTTCCTATACAGCCCTTGTTGGAAGTTTGCCAAAATCCGGCTTTAACAATGCGTCATCTTGAAGACGCAAGCGTATTTCAGCGCAAGTTTTCATGAGCAGAGTGGCGCAGTGGAAGCGTGCTGGGCCCATAACCCAGAGGTCCGTGGATCGAAACCACGCTCTGCTAGCTATACTTTTTGGTGGCACTTATTTTCATTCTGTTTTTTGTTTTCACTTGTTTTTTTGTACAAAGATTAATGATTTATTGTGGCTCTCAAGAAAATTCTGAAAATGGCCACAAGAATAATTTCGTGATTTTATTTGCTTCCAGTTTTGTAACTTTGAAAAACTCCTAATTATTTCTAAACTATATTGCATGATTATTATATTATACATATATTTAAATGTATATTTACCTGTGTACAAGAAAGACTCGACGTGTCGCAAAACTTTTACCCAATACGTAAAAATTACAATAAAATAAAATAAATAGCAGATTTTCTAAATCAATCTTTTTTTTTGTATTTTGTGTCAGTTCTGAACTATTGACGTAGAAGAAAGAACGTTTATTAAACACCTTAATAAGCTAGAAAATTTGATAAATTTTTCATTGCTTTTTCATCATCAAATATAACAATTAAATTAGATAAATAGCAGATTTTCTAATTCAATCTATTTTTTTTTTTTGTATTTTGTATATTTTGTCAGTACTGAACTGTTGACGTAGAAGAACGTTTATTAAACACCTTAAGAAGCTAGAAAAACTGAAACATGTTTAACTACTTTTTGATCATCAAATAATTTACCTAAAAAAAAATTTAAACCTGCCCAAACAAAAAAAAAAATACATACCTGACTGGACTTTACAAAAATTGCATCCGGGAACTCAAAGATGTGGATGATAAATACCAAACACAGTTTTGTCGACATTCAGTATGTTATGAAAATAATTCAGAAGCAGTGTTCGTTAATTACAACATAGCATAGAAACACGCCTGAAATCATCACAGGGGTAGGCAGATTTTGTACCTTATTTTCGCCGCGATATGAGCGATTCCATCATGTCTGCCAACTAATTTTATCTGACTCAGTAGGTCCATTATTGCACCATTTTATAGCCACATGATTTTTGAGGATACTCTATAATATCCATTTCCATTGAATTCAAACAGACAGCATGAGTAAGTGAACATTTATTGTAGATAGACTCCAACAATAGTAGATAGGCCAATAATAACGTATTGGCAAAATTAGGAGATCGAACTCTGAACCCTTCTTTGAGCTATCGCATTTGCGACCGCTACGCTAACTTACGTACCATTCGTTTTGCTTATATCATAAATAATTTATTCTTACGGTGTACCAAATATAATATGGGTTCTATGTGTTATTAACTAGCATAATCTAATTGCCGAAGCTTGCTGAGGTTAACTACCTCTTTCTTGACTGAAAATAATACCGTTAGCGATAAAATTATGCAAAGAAATCAATGAAATTCTTACTTTTTGAAAAAAAAAAAAATCTTCCTTGTTTTTTTTATTATTAATAATAGCCTCGCGTTTGACCACAATTTGAATAAAAAAATCAACAAAAGGTATGCTTTTCGTTTAACACCAATAATGGTAACTGTGAAGGAGTAAAAAGGCACTTTTTTTTTCAAATGATCTTTTCTAAATTTCCTCCAATTAATTAAAAAAGAAAACAAAAAAAACTTACAAGTGTACCAGCCATATTTGTCACGACACGTCTTGACCCGCGCACTATAATGGTCACTGAAACAATGCGCGCACGCCGACCCGCGCGCACTTATATGAGTCGCGCGGATTGCATGTGCGCACTATAGGGATAAATATACGCTTGGCTTTATGGAAACATCTCTTCGGACTTTTGGAAAAAAATCTGTTTCCGAATACCGGCTTGGATATCCTGTAGAAGACCTTTTATGTACCTGAGATTCAAGATAGTGTTTGGTAATCGTTCGACGGTATGTAGGAGACGCTGAGTTTGATGTAAAACTAATTGAGTGAATACTTTATTGTATTTTAGAAACTATCTTCATGAACAGTCAACAAAGCTATTTGGTATACATGCAAAAAATTTAGTTTTTTCTACTTCGCTGCCAATATTTATTTCTAACTAGTGGACAGCCCCGGCTTCGCCCGGATGTTAATGTTTTTTGAATTTTGTTTCATAAGAAACTTCTCCTGACAATAACAAACACAACAAAAGAAGAATTAGCGAAATTCGTCCAGCCGTTCTCGAGTTTTGCGCTTAGCAACACATTTAGCGATTCATTTTTATTTATATAGATGTGTGAATTATAACTTTTTAAGCTCATGACATACTTATGAGTGTGGTGTACAATAATTATCTACTCAGCATACTCACAACATTGTCTAGAAGTAGTTGCAAGTGACCTGCCTGTATACCAAACAGCTTTGTTGACTGTACTTAGTTAAAATGCAGCGTCAAACTTTCCAATACAATGTCAAAAATAAACAACAATAAATTAATAGAAGATACAAATTCAAAAATCTGTATTTAAATTTATTTATTTATTTAAACTTTATGTACAATAGTGGTACATGGGCGGACTTAATGCATCAAGGCATTCTCTACCAGTCAACCTTTGGGTTATAAAGACTATATTGTGGTAGGTGTACAATAACAAAAATTAGATTCAAAATTGAATTTTAACAATTCGGAAAGAATATGCAGATAATATATATAATACTAATAAAATACATATATATGCTAAAATAATAAACTAATAAATATGATATATAATAATCATACCGATTAAGAGAATTCATAGTAATCATGACGAAGAACAACTAAGAATGACAAGCTTTTAAGTAGTGTTTTCGGATTTTACGCGCAAAATGCTATACAACGTGGGTAATGATTAATAATGTACGCACACAAACATACCTTAAATTTATTTTTTTCCTTTATATATATATTTAAATTAAAATCCAGAATGACCGTTTTATAGGTACTGTATCTGTGTCTAAGCTAGTTTTTAAATACTTTTTATTGTAATCTGTGGAGAACGTAGTGGGTAGCATAATTGTTTAAAATGTAATATTTAAGATATTATGACTAGTTGTTATTGTGCTACTGTTTGTTTTTCCTTAAATAAATAAAATAAAATAAAATAAAATAAAGGAAAATTTTGACTCCGCCTGGAATACCAAAAATTAAGGCGATGAAAGTGGACTGAATGTGCCATTGGTTATGGGAAATGAAATAAAACTAAACCTCACCAAGATAAAATGATTTTAGTGAGTAATTTGATGAAAAATATAACATTTATTGGAAAACCAAACCAAACCTTTTTGACAGCTAAAAACAAAGCGAAAAACGAAACAGAATGACAGTCAAAATAAAGAATACTAAATAGAATAGATTAGTTTTGGTTTAAAAGGCACATATCGACGGCGAAGTGCCAATAACTCCTAACTGCTGAAATGAAATGATTTACACAAACAGAAAGAAAAAAAATAATTTCTTGAGAAGTTGAAAAATAATTAGTATATTGAATTACTTAATAACCATTTAATGCAGGTGCAACTAAAAATACACTTCGGAGATTTCACATAATACATAGGAAAAGCGCCAGTAAATTAAGATGTAAAAAATTAATCTCTCGAAAAATTACAGTTAGTAGCTTTGGTACTTCACCGTCGATATCCCATTTTCTTACATTTTGGACTTACTAGAAAATATAAAAGTTTATGTGAGTAGTAAAGTAACGTTTTCTTCTGAAGATAATGTTTTTCATTCCGCGTTCGTAACACAACTGCGTCAGATGGGCTGCTGTGGTGCTCTTAGGCCAGTAACCGATGACAATAACATTCTATTTCGATACGGTTAAAACGAAGTCATCAATGTGAGGACCATGTAGATCGCAATATTACATGTTAGTCTGGCAGTTTGAGTTCTTTATGCGGCCTACCCAAATGTCCTTACTTTGGTATTGTTCGTCAAATCGTTGAGCTCCGTTTGAGCTACACGATAACTGACAAATGCTTGCACTGTCTCGACAGATCCACTCAAATCTGTGTGGTACTTTCCTCAAAAGATCACTTCAGACATTAACCTACATGGTTCTCTAATGATTTGACCAGTACGATTGTATGGATTTTAAAAGAGACTTTGACCTCTGAGTTTGTTTCGGTGTTTTTTCTCAGGGTAGATAGCTAGAAAACACCGGCCTCATCAAGTTTCAAAAAACTTTTTACAAAAGAAATACAACCGACTTCTAAATAAAAAACACTACAAAGTATAAAATACTTTGTAGTGTTTTATGTGGAAGTCGGTTGTATTCTTTTGTAAAAAGTTTTTTTTTCTCTTTTTAGTGGTTCACATGTGCTTACCCCTTCACAGCGTACCGGCGTGATGTTATGTTATGAACTGGTGTAAACAATAGACGGACGTGAGATTTCAGCAATCCCAGTTCATTTGCTATCATTTATTGAGGAGTTCCGATAGGCAACGGAACTCTTCAATAAATGATAGCAAATCTTCCTGGTCTGCTGAAATCCGCATGTCTGTTTATTGTTTACACAAGGAGTCGGTGTCAAAAACGAAGAAACAGCCAAAACACCGACTTCCGAAATTAAAGTTATTTTATACTTTGAAGTGTTTGTTATTTGGAAGTCGGTTGTATTTTTAAGGTTTAAAAAAGGTTTTTTTGTGAGACTAATTTTGATCAGATGATACTAACTTTGGTACCGTATCACATAAAAGCCCAATTAATTTCAATGTACACATTTATAAAAATTCTATTATAGCAGATGGAACTAGGTCAGTTTGTAAGAGAGACTAGAACAATAGTTGTAATATTTTGAATGTTTAGCAATGTCCATAAAGATGATCTAAATATCTTACTTACTTCACACAAAACTCGTTCAATGAATTTAAGTTGAGTCACTTGAGAGCTGGGTTGATAATCTAGGCGTACTTGATCAGCAAAGTAAAGTAAAGTGTGGTGTAATAACACAAGATGTGTTTTAGTTTTCAAAAATCCAAAGATGAAATGCATGAAAACTACAACTGTAGTTTTCATCAAAATCGGGTTCGACTCCTTTCAGTGTTTTTCGATACTCCTCATAGTTTCAGATTTGGCAATCCGCGCACGTTTTAAAAATTCACGCGGACGGTATTGGGATGGGTCGCGCGATTACAAGAAGAATTGCTTAAATTGCAATTTTAGGCAGAATTATCTGAGACGAGTATTCTTAGCGATGGAGATGAAAAAGCCCTGCTGCCATTTTCAATAACTCATTTGTGTGAAGCAGGATTTTCTTGTCTTGCTGTCTTAAAAATGTTGTTTTATTAATATTATAGAATTTATAATATTGGTTTAGATGACATCAATTTTAGCAAACCACGGGCTTATAGTTGATTCTATTATTTATTATCACTGGAAGATAAATTAAACATTAGGCTCACGGGCTTCAGAGATTATATTTATACTTTGGGTCGCCGGCCGAAAAGGTTAGGAACCGCTGGTCTTATATGTTCTTGATTCCAAATACTCAAATTTAGCAGCCATCTCTAACGGTGACGGTTACAAAATTATAACCTAAACTACCGCAAAGACATACCATATACAACGTGTAACAGAATAAATGCAATACCTCTTAAGGGGTCATGGTCGATGGACAAACTTTTAAAAATCATTCAGACCACCAAAAAAGGACAATGGTAAAAAAATAATAAGAAAAACCCAATAGATACATACAAGAAAAAAAATCAGCTAACGAAAATACACTAAAATTGTAAGCAATTTATTGTTTTAAGTCAAAATAAAATCACTTTAACGGCTGTTTTTTTTGCTTGGGATATCTTTGGTTGCACTTACAGAACGCTGTTTTAAAATTTGACCTTCTATTTTAATTGGACCATATATATATCCCAAGTAAAAATTAAACATAACAAAAGATATTGGTTTGTCAACGAAGAATTTGATGTACATGTCAGCATATAGAGCTACAAAAATCTGACAAATTTCTTTAATAGATTTTCAACTTTATCGCTAAAGCATCAGGTTCAAGATTGATTGGGAAAATTTGACAGTTTCGGGTAGCCTGATGTGCTGGTGTCTGTACAAATGAACCGCCACTCGTCCTTTAAAAGGTTCATTAGAAAACCAGCGTCAGACAGCATCAGTCTGTCTGACATCGTCGGTGATACTGCAATACCGCGAAACTACACTTTGCTACAAGGCCTAATTTTCAATAAAATAAAATCGAAAATTAGAACTATACTGCAATACCGCGAAACAATACTTTACATTAAGGTCTAATTTTCGAACCTGCAATGCCAAAAAACTACACTTTGCTACAAGGCCTAACTTTGCATAAAATGATATAAAAAATTAGACCTTACATCAAAGTGTAGTTTCGCGGTATTGTAGTATCACCGGCGATATCGCTGAAATGGACCTTTTTAGTGCAGCCGTGAGACACACTTAGTTTTTGGCATAACTACATTTTTCTTGTTATTTTTACCGTGCGTGTTTCATGTACCTGTGCTAAATAAATTTTACTCTTTCTTTCTTTCTTTTCTATCTTTACAAAGAATGTATTTAATTACTGTCAATAAATTCTTGAGTCATGAGTCCCCATACATCTTCATCGCCACATTGACAAGAACTAGGAAACATTGATGTATTAAAAGATAAGTAAGCGATGACTGTTTACGAATGATTATATGCACAAGCAAAACAAACAAACAAACTCCTTGGTTCTATGTATGGTTGTACTTGGCAGGTTACCAAAGTAGGTATCGTCTTAGGGTTAAGAGAATCCAGCTGTTATTGTTCTTAATTGTTTGTCGGCGGCAAAGAAAAGGTGTATTATTTTATTTATTTAAACTTTGTGTACAATAGTGGTACATGGGCGGACTTAATGCATCAAGGCATTCTCTACCAGTCAACCTTTGGGTTATAAAGACTGTACTGTGGTAGTGTACAATAAATAAAAAAGAGTGTGTGTACTTATGTACACGCGTTAGAAGTTATACTTCTTTGGCGTATGGAAAAAAAAACATTCACAACTAAAAAAATATAAAAGTTTTAAAATATTTGTATTGTTTTCAGCTTCAATTTGTTGCGTTCGAACGATCGCCAATTAAGTCTATTACACTAAATTTACTGATACGTTTCATAGTTTTAAAACTGTTTGTTCATAAAATAGGGCAGATATCATGCAAAATTTTTTTGTTTGATTCGAATGTTTTGTTAGTAGTATTTGAAATTAATACCAACTTTCTATTCTGGATGGTGTGTACCTGAGAAGTTTATGGGTGCCTACTTACAATGACATATAAGTTACGAGACTCCTTTTTTCAAAATAGTCAATACTAATAATTATTATAAACGGTCAAATTCTTTGTTCCGTTCTACTGTAGATACAAATCCGATTAAAAAAACTCATTAATGAAGAGGCTGTTTTTTGTCTTCGAAAAATCATCATATTCCAATAAAATCTTCTAGGATAGAATAAAAGGAGCTGAGCCGCGGGAAAAATTAGTGTCTAATCAATTCCTTTAATCAAAATATTTGTATCTTATATTTTGGCGCTTTATTTCGAAATTAAAACCACATTCTTCTTCGAAATTCAAACATAAAAGAAACAAAAGACAAAAAAAAAATACTAGAATATACAACTTGAACATAGTTATCGATTTTCATGCCACTTAGAACTAACTTCTCGATGTAGAATTCAGGTGTCGGTGTGCGCGCGCATCGTAAAAATTCACTCTCATCAGTTTTCTCCATCGCGCCAAAAGAAGTATAACTTCAATAAAATTTAAAATTGAATTATTATTTATTTTAGTCATCTTCTGTTTTTTACTATTAATTCTAATTGTAACGTTATTATAACACATGGTGTGTTACAATAAATAGTAACAACCCACAGTTCAGGGGTGGAATTCCCTGCCAGAGTCTATGTTCGTATCGTGATGGCTCTTGTGTCTTGTCATGAACCCCATTTTTTAATCAATATGTTTAAACTCTTCCGTTACTGAGTGATTGACTGACTGATAACGCACCGCCGAAACTACTGGTCGTAGAAAGCTGAAATTTGGAAGTAGGTTCCTTGGGAAGTGTAGGGGAGCACTAAGAGAGGATTTCCCGAAATTCCAACGGGATATGCGCATACGAAGTCGCGGGCAAAAGCTAGTTTTCAATATGAGCCTTTCCAAAACAGAGCAAAGACTTCCTGCCCACCTTCCACTTACCCTAGTCTTCTGCAGTTTTGGGCCATGAATACCATTCCAGGCTATAAAATATTTTTTATATCTATTCTTGTTGTATCAAGGTATTGCGTAAAATCTGTTATGCAAGCTGATATTATACTGCTTCAAATGTAAACTGCAATTCAACCTATGAAAATATTTCCCTACATTCGACGATCATAAAAAATATTTTGCCAAGTGTATGTTGGTTTGGTAATATTTCAGCAGTTAATCATCATCTGCCTTGCCTTTTCCCAACTATATTGGGGTCGGCTCCCAGTCAAACCGGATTCAGTTGAATACCAGTGTTTTACGTGGAGCGGCTGCCTACCAGACCTTCACAACCCATTGATTGGGTAACACGGTACTTCTTGGCTAGACTGGTGTCAGATTTTCTAGCTTCTGACAATCCGTAACGGCTGCCAAAGATCTAATCAAATATCTAATCAAATATCAAATAACAGCCGGGACCAACGGTTGAACGTGCTCTCCGAGGCATATTTTAGCAGTTAATAAAACACGTATTTAGGTAGGTATTTAGATATCTTGTAGGTTCCTTATACCACCCTTGGGGTGGGACGGTTTTGAATCCTTGATCTACAAAACGAATAACGCCAACAAAATTCACCATAGAAATGCATTGATTTAACTTGACAGAAATTACGATCCTGTTAAAATCAAGATTGTTCCTCTTTTTTTTTCTTAATTTAATATGTGTTTGCTCTTGACGATGGAGCGTAATTTTTATTGATTGTAAGTACACCTACCACAGTATTGGCTTTATAACCCAAAGGTTGACTGGTAGATAATGCCTTGAAGCATTAAGTCCGCCCATGTACCACTATTGTACATACATTTTAAATAAAAGACCTTTTCTTCGCCTCCGACAAACGATTAAGAACAGTAACAGCTAGATTCTCTTAATATGTGTACTGTGCGCGATGTAATACTTAATTTAAATGAATATAATTAAAAACGATGTTTAGGTTGAGTATCTGCAAAAGCATTTGGTTTATTAGCACTTTTTCGTACGCCATAGCTTGGAGAACTAAGCAATACCAGTATATGTTTAAGCTCCTTTCAATTCTGATAAGTTACTTCATAACAAACTACATAATGTACCATTAAGTCTCATTTACATACATTTTAAACGAATGTTCGTATGACATAATATTGTGTCATTGACCCGCCACTGTTTAGACAATACCGCCTCGTGTCTTTCTTTACCGGACGTTTATGGAAATTGCGTAAAGAAGACAGTTTCGTGGACTAACATATGGACGCAATAATATGCGGTCAAATGTAGGAATTTCATTGTTCCCTTGTATGCAAGCTGTAAAAAGTATGCGTTAAAAAGAATAGGCTAGTAATGGTCACTGTGCTGAAATAATTGGGTGACTATTAGGTTTAAGGGCCTACAAATCACACTAATATTATAAAAGCGAAATTTTGTGTGTGTGTATGTATGTTTGTTACTTCTTCACGCGCAAACGGCTGGACCGATTTAGATGAAATTTGGTATACTTAGCGATTGTTTGAGTCCCGGGAAAGGACGTATGATAGTTTTTATCCCGGGAGTATGTTCTCTTGGGATAATTTTTGACATTCACGCGGGCGGCGCCGCGGGCGGTTGCTAGTAATGAATATGACTGATGAACTCTTGACTGCCGCTGGAATCTGCTGGAAAATTCTCTCACTAATATCGCTGACATCTTCTTTTTAATTGACTTCAAAAAAAGGAGGAGGTTTTCAATTCGGTTGTTTATTTTTTTTTAAACCAGAATATGCTCCGCGGTTCCTGTGTGATTGGCACAGGAGCAAAGCTGCGGGAATACGTACTACTGTACTGTTTAAGATGGTAACTAAGCTCGTCTTCGTAAATTGCAAAATAAGAAGAGATACACCTAAGGCCACGTTTCCTTCAACAACTTGTTTTCATGCAACTTGCATGACATTGCGAGCTACCGAGGTATTTTTTTTAAGGATGAGAAATCATCAAATTACTTCTTGGTGGGTGGAGCGGAAGGGTGTGTCAGACTCTTACTGACTAAAACCTATCCGTGTTTGTTCTAAAGCCCTTTGCGTTCCAGGGCCGCGGTGACTCTTTCGAACAAATTCCGCAACCCAGGCAGGCTCTAGCCCTACTGTGATTAATTGCACGATCCTGTCCCGCAATGTACCCAATAAAACTTGATGCGCTTTCCTTGCAGGTGGAAACGCGACCTAACGATTTTACACCTCTTTGCACACTATCATCATTTTTCATTTTAACTGATCATCTGCTTGATGAACTTATTATAATATTGCTTAAGCTGATAGATAATAATCATAATGAAGAAGAACAATGTCGTGATTATGGAACAGCCATACCTCCTGTCATAAAAAGCTGAAGGCTGTATACTTGATATGCAAGGCAAGTCTGTTGTTTTATTTATTTTTTATTTAATATGGATTTGCTCTTGACTCTAGTCTAGGTCATAGATGACAGAGACAAAGTCGACGAAGTAGCGAGCTTATCCAGAAGAAGCCTGTTCACTCTAATTTTGAAGAGATTATTATTATTTTTTATTTTTTTTATTTAATTAAGGTTCACCAACAGTTTCTACAGATATTACATAGATAGGAACATATAAGTAATTGTGTCTTAAATCTAACTGCACAACCAATTACAGGTAAACACCACATGCAAAATGCTCTTTCTAAATATAAATTTTAGTTTAAAGATTTAATGTACTTAAATTCTAGATAATTATACTAAATATTAATACTAATTACGTCTGACAAACGTCGATATTGAGTCTGCGTGGACGTCAACCAGGTCGCTGCCTGCGTTTATGAGTTTGCACATGCGGGGTATAGGCGAATTAGCACCAAACACTGTACGGCGAAGAGGGGGAGAGAGAGAGATTAGGGTTGTATGCGTTCGGAAACACAGACGCAGGCAGAGAGTTCCATTCCTTTGCTGTGCGCATTATAAAAGACGTTTGGAAACGTTTAGTGCGAATTGGTGGAATAGCAACAAGGTAGGGATGGTAACTTGCAGTGCGTCTAGATGTCCGATGGTAGAAGGGGGCCGGTGGGATGAGGTCGTGGAGTTCCTGGACACTCTCTCCGAAGTACAATCTGTAGAAGACCGACAACCAGGCAACTTTACGGCGATGAGCCAAGCTGTAAAGCTTGGCATCCATCAGTTTTACGTCGCCAATGAACCTTTTAACTCTGTGTTCCAACGAGTCAAGCGCGGCAAGTTGGTATTTAGCTGAGCCATCCCAAAGGTGGCTGCAGTACTCCATGCAGGATCGGACTTGTACCTTGTAAAGGGTTAAAAGCTGTCCAGGCGTGAAGTATCGCTCACTCTATTTAGGATGCCCAGCTTTTTGGCCGCAGGCCGCAGGATTGAGCTTTGTGCTCAATGGTGGCACCGAAGTTGAGGCTGGGTGTCAACTCCATGCCTGTTAGGAAACAGGCATGGACTTAAAGGCTCTAAAAAATGTAGCTATCAGGAGATAGCTACATTTTTTAGAGCCTTTATGTCAAAAGTGAATGGATTAATTCGAGGCAAGCGTACTACATTGTCGACCACATCATCGCTTACCATCAGATGAGATAGTGGTCAAACGCGGCCTATTAATTGTAGGAATGACAAAAAGCTTATGTGGAAACTACATAATTAAATAAGTTCACCGTAGAGTAGGTTTAAGAGTATGTTTACGTAGTATGTAAACCAGTAGGTACAGTGCAAGTTTAAAGGTATTTCTTTGAATGATATTGCAAGTCAGTATTCCCTTGAACCTGCTTACTGTTGACTCACGAACTTTGGTGAGTTGTTAATATTTTTACTTATTTTGCGGTCGGCTACCTTGCTCCCGTAAATAAGCAGCCATTGAGTCGGATGTTTAAAATGACGTACATATGGATGTTTTTATGCGTCAAGAGGATTTGTTTGACCTGAATCAATTTGGATTACTGGGAATTCCAGAAAGGGTCAGGATTTGCATTGTTTTCTGTGTGGTCTTGAGTAAGTAGCTTTTTAAAGGGGCTTTAGTATCTTCTTACGCTGCTAAGACTGGGCCAGCTTTGAAACAAAGTTTGGCGACGTTACGTTGTTTTTTTTTTTTTCCTTATCCTATTGTGTCGCACTACTGGGCAAAGGCCTCCCCCATATCCTTCCAGACATTCTTTTCTTGCGCTACCTCGAACCAGCCTTCGCGGTGTGCACCTTTGGTTTATAGTCGCCTAATGTCGTGAAAGATTGGTGCAAGCTGAATGAAAAGGGGAAGAAATCAATAGGAATTCGCTGCTAATCATCGCCGGGAAATGTGTCCATAACGACTAATCGCAGGCTAAAGGCGAAAGAACCAACGTGGCAATGCTGATTATTTGGCCAAAAAACGTTGTACTCATTCAATGAAACTATTTCAATAATAAATAATGACCCCTCGCTGGGGTTTGCGTAATTCTCTGTCATCTATGACCTAGACTAGAGTCAAGAGCAAACCCATACTAAATAAAAACAAAATAACGACCAAATACTTTGCACCCTTAGTCACAGCCTCCATAAATGCAAATAGCCACGCCTTGTTTATTTAAAACCCTAGATTTTAGTGCGTAGTAAAATGAATTAATAAGGTGTTTATCTCACAAACTATTACCGATACCACGTGTTTGAAATATTTACATTTCCACATGGTCAGGTGGTATAGAAATAGCGCATGTTACACTTTTTTACGAACACTGCTGATTATAAATAGAGCACTTTACATAAATTGCAAGATCTTAGAATTATAAGTTATTACGTAGCTACAGATAGTAATATTTAATAGCACTAAGCATTTCATTCGTTTTTGAATTTATCTAGAACTAGCACATTGCCCGCGATTCCTTCCGCGTAGATTTCGGCTGCCAAAAAAAAAAACCTTCACGCAAAGTTGCCCCTGCCATTGCCCTTAAACTTGAAATTTTCAAAAATCCTTTCAATAAACCTATATTTCAAATTTTAGCTTTCTAGTCTAAGTAGTTGTTATTGTACGATGATAGGAGTAGGTACAAACGATTTTATATTATGGAAAAGTTTTAGTAACACGTTCATTCCCTTCGAATCGTTTTTTCTTGAATTTTAATGTAAACAAGCAAAAAAACCGGTCAAGTGCGAGTCGACCTCGCGCATGAAGGGTTCCGTATCATTGTACAAGATTTAATACACAGTATGTGAAAATTTCAACTGTCAACCTATTATGGTTTATTAGATACAGCCCGCTGACGGACAGACGGAAGGACCGCGGAGGTTTAGTAAAGGAGTCCCGTTGGCCTTTAGGTACGGAATCCTAAAAATCTCGTCTAAGAAAAAGAGTATGTAAAACATACGACATGCACAGTAGGTACGTGACAAGTACAAAATAATGAAGCAATGCCAAATAATCATCGATTAGTAATGCAGTTTTTTAGAATTTTGAATACATAGGGGATTCCCTATGAGTTTAATCCTTGAATCACTGTCTGTGCATTGTATGCATATTATTTCCTGTTAGAGTTATTTATAGTTATTTATTACTTTTGTAATTTTCCCTGTGACATGGAAATGAAAGTGTACAAGATATTATAAGTGTACAGGATATAGGAAGAAACATAATATCAAGCTTGTATTCCCAAGGCGCGCGCGGGCCTGCGGACGGCGAGCATTGGGTGGCTCGCTGTCCGATCACCACCAGGCCCGGATCGATGGCGCGTTGTGTTTCACGCGCACCTCAAAGAGATGTCAGCAAAGAGGACGGGGCCCGCTAGGGCCAGAGCCTGCCAGGGTTGCGGAATTTATTCGAAAGAGTCACCGCGGCCCTGGAACGCAAAGGGCTTTAGAAGGAACATGGATGGATTTTAGTCAGTGAGAGTCTGACACGCCCTTCCGCTCCACCCAGAGCGGAAGAAGTCATTTGATGATTTCCCATCCTTAAAAAAAAAAAATGGGTATGCAGAGATATTTTTGTACAAGATTTTATTCAAATCTGTGATTGAACTAAAATAATTGCCGCCAACTGCATCAGACTGCTTAAAAAGTGATAAAAAAAAAATGTTTTATTATTTCTCTAATGTATAATCAGATACAGCCGGTCTCAACATATAAACGAAGGTGGAGTGAGCATGAAGTGAACGGTCATTCCATATTGTTTGTATGGATTGACATCTCACTTCATGTTCACTTCACCTGACCTTACACGGTGACACGTTGACAGAATAGATCGGCTGACCATCACCCCTTAAATATGACCATGCACTTCCGAAACAACTTTTACAGTTCAACTAAAATTCGACATTTATGTTTAAGTCGCATGTAGGTAATAGAGGCGAGGCTATTCCAATCAAACGGGTACAAATCCAGACACCGGAGTGCTAATAAGGAAATCCAATCGAAAACTGGCCAAGTGCGGGTCGGACTCGCGTGCAAAGGGTTCCGAACGAATTTAATTTTTTCAATTTTTTTTTAATCATTGTTTTGTTTTCTTAATCTGTTAGATATGTGTGTAGCCGCCGCTGCTTTCTATGCTTTATGTTTAAAAGGACAAACTATTTGATTTAACTTCGTTACTGTCCTTGTAGGCCTCCTTTATCTGGATCGTTTGTAACGGTTAATTTTTAAATGATATCCTTAGGATACCTACATTTGTAAAAATAGTAACTCAAGATGTACACTATCGCTAACACCAATTCTTTGACCTTAATTCTACTTTTCCTTTATTACTGCTTACTATAAGTGCTCATTAGTAATTAGTCGCTTGAATAGTATTTTCTTCTTATTGCCTACTGAACCTAGACTAGCCTTCTAGTAGATGCCAATCTCTTTCTGTAAGGGCTTGCAATTGAGGCTTAGCGAGAAAAGGTGCTAATGCCATTTTGGAACGGGGTTCCAGGAACTTCTGCACGGCTGAAGATCAGCGTAGCTGGCTGACTGGACGGCCCCCTTGGACCGGCACCCGGCACTGAACCACCCTGCTAGACTAACTCCGAAGCCATCACCGACGTCTCCGACTGGCACCAAGCAGGAGAGTGCGGTATTGACGGCCTTCTACGTGGTCCGACCTTTGACCGGCCCTACCTCTACCCTCTCGTTTCGGATTTTTTTAACTTTAAAATATATTCGTTTTTTTTATTTTAAACTTCAGCGTTTCCTTTTTTTAAAAAACCTAACAGCTAAGGAAGAAGGAACGTGACAGTGGAACTGTAATCTATAGGTAAAAAACTAATCTCTGCATTTTTTTCAAAACAGAATAATACTTTGTTCAACCAGGAAATCGAACCCTTATGCTGTTGCGGAATTTGTTCGAAAGAGTCACCGCGGCCCTGGAACGCAAAGGGCTTTAGAAGGAACAGGGTTTTAGTCAGTAAGAGTCTGACACTTCCTTCCATTCCGCTCAGAGTGGAAGGAGTCATTTGATGAAATCTATTAAGAAAAAGGACCAAACTTGCAAACTTGTTTTTAATTAGGTAATTTTTCCTATTACATGGAAACAAAAGTTTATACAGGATATCGTAACCGTGTTTGAATACTGTGAAAGTTATAAATGTTCATTCAGGAAACTCAAAGATGTTCGTTAAATGTTAAATGAACCATAAGATAATAATTATTTAGTACATACTTAGAGTTGGAATGCCGTAGTAAATGCATATTGAGTTTGTGGTCAGTGTACCAAGATGGTACGTAAAATCCGACTGCGTTTCTGGGTAATTTGGAAATAAAAAACCCTAAAACAAGAAAGTCGTCTTTCTTCGAATTGCGCTTAACTTAAGAATCGCCAATATTTTTAAGTTAAGTACAGTCGGGACTTATTCTGGAAAGTCAGCCGTCTAGTCAGTAGATTGGAGTAATCTGCAATGTAATATAGGTATGTACTCTCAATTCATTAAGCCTCCATTTCTAGAATGGGTCCGTCCTTCTCGCGCAGTCGGGTAATAAACGTACCTAGTTAGTTTGAAAGATCAAAATGTTTTCATCTTTTTGGCTGTCGTTTTACATAATATTTTTACAAGTAAGTTTACAGAATATGCAATTGCAACACGAATCATTAGGGAGACTTCATATCAGTTATAAATGGACTGCATCTCCTTTGCACGATTTTTAATACTTGACAAAACACCGACATTCCTTTATTATGTGCAAGTTTAATAGGAATATAGGATATATAAACCATTGGAAATTAATTTATGATATACCAGCGGTTCCGAGAGACGTTATCCTGCCCAAACGCAGGCTTTTCGTAAGAAGAAAAGATCTAGAGCCCTATTGCAGCCACCCACCCAAATGTGAATTTAAACCATCATGGGATCTCACGAAATTGATCTAAATCGGTTTAGCCCCCAGGAGGAGTTCAGTGTTTTTATATCTATATAGTAGTGCGATATTATCCACTGTCTCGCAAAGCATAGTCAAAGAATTTGATATAATATAATGTGGAGGCTTACTCATGTATAAACAATTTTCGGGGATTTTATATTTCCTATTCTTTACATGGCTCTAAAAGCAAGTATCTTTTGTTTGAGAAGGTACATAGATATATATATATATATATATATATATATATGTATATATAGATACATAGCGTTTTTGAGTAATTCCCAGGCTTAGTAGGTATTTTTGAGTGGAGGAGAGAGAAGATATAGAAGGTAGCTTCTATATCTCAGAAATGGAAGTTGCTTGCAGTTTCATAATAATTTGTTTTTTTTTTATTATTTAACATGGGTTTGCTCTTGACTCTAGTCTAGGTCATAGATGACAGAGACAAAGTCGACGATAGAGTGAGCTTGTTAGTCTCAAGTTATGTTTTGATTTCATTGTAAGGAGTTATTGTTGTTGATGGTCAGAAAATCAGGATTGGAACAGCTTTCTGTTTTTCAGGACTTACAGAGCCATATGCTGTGCATAGCATAAATTGCCTCTCTGTTCGCCGACTAGGGCGAAGTCGGGCTGTGGATGATGATGACGACGATGTTTGATTGCTATGATTATATTATGTAGTTAATGTGACTCGCTTCTAACTGTCCTCTCATAACAATATTTCTGTCCAGTTGAGGTATTATAACAAGGAATTGTGCGGTTTACCTTAAGCACACCTTAGTTATGAGTGAATTAGGAGTCAGCATTCAAATACGATGACATACCTAACAGTAGACATACCTAAAGGCGTTATCACACCAATAGATCGATCGTCGATCGATAGTTTCTAATTCACCAAACGATTAACGTCGATCGATGCCATCGATCAGTGGTCGGTCAATTGTTTATTATTTGGTATCCGTCGATCAGCTAAAGCTACCACACCAATCGATCAACATCGATCGTCGATCGATCGATTGGTGTAGTAACACCCTAAGTCTTAGTATAATATTGTTTGATTCGTGATCCTTATGCACTCTTGTCTCTTTCTTATTACGATTTAGGGTTTTTTTATTTATTATATTTTTTTATTCTAAATAGGCACGCGTTTGACCGTAATCTCATCTGATGGTAAGCGATGACGTGCTTGAAGATGGAGCAAGCTTGCCTAGAAGTAACCTAAACACTCTTGACTTAAAGAACATCAGGTTTCAGCTATTAGGAATTACAGTCCAGTTTGTGGAGTCCTTATGATATTCATCAGTAAGAGCTTTGTATTCTTATATATGTTCTGTATGGTGTGGGATGTAAAAAAAGCACCATCCCACCACTTCTCGTGGCCGTCGTAAGAGAGTGGGACTCACCAGAGAATGGGCAGCAGCATTCTCTGTGCTTCTGTGCATTGCATAAGCTACACTGCGATCACCAACCCGCCTGCCAAGCGTGGTGATTATGGCAAACCCCCCCTTGGAAAAGGCTTATGTCCAGCAGTGGACGTCTTTCGGCTGGTATGATGATGAGGAGCTTTAAAAAAAAGCTTAAAGTCTTGACAAAAAAAAAACTGGAACAAGATTCTTGGAACCTACCCTGTTTTTCGTCGTTTTAAAATCTTGGGAATCTCTTGAGCTTTACTTAAATGGCAGTAGTATCAGTAGCCTTGATCGTTTTTAAACATTAAATGAAACGACAATCGCGTTGCAAAGTTTATTAGAATTAAGTATAAATAAATAATAAATACAATTTTTGTCTTCACAAGACATTACTATCACACTCATTCACACAGTTATGGCAGATCTAACTCTAGTAGGTGTCCATGCAGAAGTACAATTTAATTTACTTTTGAAGAATAAAAAAAAAAATTGGAAGCCCGGTTAACTTTAAAATTTGGGTTTCACCTACCAGATTTGATTCTTTTGAAGACAGTTGACTTATTAAATACTAGCTGCTCCACCCGCGGCTCCGCTCGCGTAAATGTCGAAAATTATCCCAAGGGAACATACTCCCGGGATGAAAACTATCCTATGTTCTTTCTTGGGACTCAAAAAATTTCTATATCAAATTTCATCTAAATCGGTCCAGCCGTTAGCGCGTGAAGAAGTAACAAACATACACACACACTCACAAACTTTATAATATCAGTGTGAAGTGTGATATAGTGTGATGTGATAACTGAAAAAACGATAAATAACAAAAAAAGCATGAAAGAAACGTCCAAATTGACAAATATTGAATATCCTCTTTGAGTCTTAAATTGTAACAACTGCATGCACTCTTAATTCTAAGGGTAAACATTGTCACCTGCTAATATTCAGTAAATCTTAATACCAGTGGGTAAAACCTGATGGCTTAAGTATCACTACTTATTGCTTACTTTAAGTCAAGCATGACCAATAAGTCATGATTAACTAAATTAGTTCTTATTGTAGATAGTGTCATGCCTATTATGCCTTGAAACTGTGCATAAACGTCTTCAGTCCAACTTGAATATTTACTCAAAATCACTAAAATGATCATCCAGCCAAAGTTCTAAACTATTTAGCTAGAGCATAAACGCATCGGTGTGCCCTCGACGCCAAACCACAAATACGCCGTAATTTTTGTCACATATGTTATTGTGACGTTTGGCATACAGCGCTTGCTTGTCACGTAGGTATCTCTGACAAGAGAGTTCAAAAGTTTAATGAGTCGAATTTACACTAACGTAAATATTTTAAATGCAGAAGCAGAATTCCAACTCGATCGAGTTTTTGTTGTGACATGGCTTTCAGTACCCTTGGTTTTCTTCCAGTAGATATATTTTAACTAAATTGGCACAGTTATCTATATAATAATTCAGAATTCAAGATAATTAATTATCAAACCTTGGAACAACTAACTCTATGTCGTGCAAAACAAAACAAAGTTCAAATTCTATTGTAACCCATACTTTTTCAAGAGATCACTAAAAATAAACTTAAAATGCGCAACGCTAAAGTGGATCCTTGGGATGGTGACGATGGATTCAAATTATCTCGAATTATAAATTTAAATATAAAATGTAATAGGCACAACAACATACTCTCTTGCTATCTAAAATTCTTAACAGACATGGAGTATCTATTACGCATTCAGTTCAGATTTGACTTCTTCACATGATTCAACTGCAAGTTAATGCCCAAGGCTGCTGGGTCCACGCCAGCAATGGCCGTGGCTATGGGCCTGGCGAGTGCCACTCCAGATGCGGCTACAGCTGTGGCCATCGGTCTTGAAGCTGCCAGGCCATTCTCACCGATGACTGCTAGACCTGGAAGTAAATTAAATACCATTTGTTGTATTACATGTCTTAAAAAACTTTAATGCTCAAAGTTATGGGCACTAGTTTTAGATATATGACGCTTGATTAGGTTTGAGCCTTAACGTGCAAGTAGCGACATCTAGCTGCGAGGATAAACATCACTAAGGTGTGTTACTTTCTACGTGCGTCGGCGTCGTTGACCAGACACCGTACAACTCTATGTAGGAGTTACTTTAGTTTCTCAATGTACCTATCGATGGCAGCACCGTCGCAGTTTTTATTCAGGTATTATAACTTTTTGGGATAAAAACAAAAGGTTTAAGATATATTATAAAGTACTAGCTTTTGCCCGCGACTTCGTACGCGCATATCCTGTTTATTCCTGTTCCCGATTTCGGGAATCCTCTTAGTGCTCCCCTACACTCCCCAAGGAACCCACACTTTCTGCGACCAGTAGTTTCAGCCGTGCGTTGTCTGTCAGTCAGTCAGTCAGTAACAGATTTTTTTTTTTCAATTTTTTTTTTAAGTAAAATCGTTGCCCCACAAAACGAATTTCTCCTGTTTCGTGGGTGCATTTTTATACATTCAAACATACCTACATACACAAACAGCCAGACCCTGAACAACTATCTGTAAGCCATACAAATATTTGTTACGTGCGGAATTTGAACGCGTGAAACACATCGCAGCAGCTGATCGCTCAACCACTGCGCCAATCATGTCGTTTATGTTTTAGGATTGAATGATTCAATATTTTAAAAACAACACTTACCAACAGGTTTGGCTTCAGCAATGGTTCCTCTTTCTAGGAATTCAGCACCACTGCTTCCATCGTCTTCATCGTTGGAAGCATCAATGCCAACGCCCTCTTCTGCAATCTGAATGGAACAAAGTATTAGTTTTCTTTGTGCTTAATTCTTTATTTTCAGAAAATTGCCTTTACTATCGTGATGTTATGGTTCTTTTTCAATATTTATTCTTCTTCACGAGTGTGGACATTTTACTGAACTAAACAATTCATAAAACCATTGACGATCCCTGAAGCACAACGCTAAGCAATCATTGGGTTAATGCAACATGATGCTATCAGTACTTATAAGGATGAAGTTGCCCGTCTCTTTAACAACATAATTATGAAACATGGAAATTGGAATTGTCTTTTTTTTGTTCTATATTTGCTTTATCGTGATGGATAGTAAGATATTTAGTATTCTTTTTCATTTATTTACTATCCTATACTGACCCAGAGCTGGGCAAAGGGTTTCCATTAGCACCAGCTCTTATTAACTAAATAAACTTACATAGTCATCATCCTCTTCGTCCTTAGTCCTCACGTTGACATTCTTTTTGAACAGCATATCAACGTCATCAACTTCTTCAATCAGCTTTATGATGTTCGAAGCAGCTTCTCCCAAGGATGCCAGTTGAGCCTTAAATCTAGTCTTCTCAACATTCCCCAGGGACCCAGTCTTACGACCAAGAGTATGCAACTTCAATAAGTTTGTTGATAATGATTTGAGATTTTGCAAATTCTTGGCCATGACTTTAGCAAGGAGATTTTCATCGCTGTTTTTCATGATATTTTCGCTGCTGATGTTTTCTTCCGAGACTATTTTCTCGCCAATTATCCTGCCAATATTATCTTTTTTAATCTCCAAGTATTGGCCCTTAGCTCCTCCGTAGAATGGTACGTATTGTACTGATGCCCTACAAAGGTTGAAAATTATAGGTAAATCGTTGAAAATGTTTTACCTGATTATTTTTGTTTGTGTAGGTGTGTATTACATGACCATATAACAATATTATCTAGACAAGACATTGAATCATACGTTCAGAGCTCTAACAGTACATCCACATTTGGGAAGTTGTGGGTGTATAGGAAATCAATTCTACATAATTTGCTCAATTCTCCCGTGGTTTGCGTGAGCGTGACCGTTATATTTGCGTCTAATCCATTTAGGATAGTGACCTATCACAAGAATGTTATGAGCTTGAACTTTAGAGGTATTATTTATAACGTTATAAATAATTCTGTTGTAAGACTGGTCAGGTTAGATTTGCCTACGTTGTTAAATCACAATAAGGATTATTTTGTTACGATCCAGATACATCGCCAAATATCTTCATCTTAATCAGAATTCAATTTCATCAACATATGTACATTTTGATAATAATATCTTCCAACATATAATGCAACTGACCATGACATTACTAGAGTGTTTCAGATAAAATAAAACAAACATGACTTCAAATAAAATTAACATTTATTATACTTTCGCGTTTTACATCAATCTTATATTATTCCAAGTTCAATTCGAAAATCAATTTTAAGTTAACAGTCAAAAGTAATTTCCGAAAAAAAATCAATTACCAATATTACTCTTACTTCCTAGTTAGTGATTTACTGATATCATTGATTTACAAATTCGTATAGATAAAGGTCTGATTGTGCGTGGGCCACACCTCCAGGGCCTGCCACAGCGGTTGCAAGAGGCGCATGGAATATAGTTCCACTCTGATTCCTCGCAATTATTACTTGTGATATGGGATTAGCTAAAGCTATCCCTTGAGAGTTCAAAGCGTGCGCTATCGGTTTTATAAACAGCATGAATGTCGTGTCTTCCAATTTCAAGGGCGTTTCCTGAAAATTCATGCCATCGTATATGTACTGATCTGAATGCTTCACTGATCTGCTCCACTCTCCGTCTCCTCGCCGTCCTCGTCCGTAGAATCTAATAAGTGAGAAAGAGAATAGTTTAATGAGAAGGAAGACATGATACATGTAGGTTAGTTAGAAATGGCTATCAGTTGTTAGGATGGTAATAAATAATAGGACCAGTAGCAACTATTTTTCCTTCAGGTATAGCTTGTAATAATTGTGCAATAGAACCATCTATTTTACTTTGTTCTTGTAGACGATGGGCGACTGATGTGAGGTCGGCATCGGAGGATAATGCTACGATTCGTGCGGCGGGTCCGGCTACAGCGAGCCCTCCTGGTTGGGTGTAAGCTAGACCTCCGGGGCCTACAATGGCGGTCCCACCTCTGCCAGCAGTCGCCACTCCTCCAGGTCCAGCAATGGCCACCCCTCCTCGCCTAACCTTGAGCCTGTTTATGAAGAAACCAGGCCCAGCAGGCTGTCTGTTTGATTGTTTGTGACCAAACAGATCTAGAAACGGAAATCGCACATCTCCTTCATGGTTACCAACGGTTTTAGTGTCTTGTGTTTTTGAAGGTTCTCGCTTCGTGGGCTTTGCCGTAGTAGAACTAGGTTTGATTGCAAAGAATTTATTTAGTTTAACTGGGTCAATTTCTTGCAATTGACTTCCATGAGCAACAGTGCGTTTCTTAACTGCTCTTTTTTGCCTTGACTTTCCTTCTCTAGTTGGGTGCACAATTATCTTTCCAGGTTTTTCAATTTCATTTTGATTTGTTATAACATCTTCAATAATAGGTTCATTCGATTTTTGTTTCCTGCAAACATCGGCGTTTTGACCATACTCAATGAAATTGTTCCATCCTCCGCCATTCATGATACTGAGTAATGGGTCTCTTATAAGAATTGGAAATAATGGCGCGAAGGGCCATTGAAAAGGTGGTAGACTTGGAAAAGATGGAAACGGAGAAGGTGATGGACCCTCTTGGCGAGTCTGAATTTTCGTAGCATATTCCATCGGATTAATGTAATTACTGTATACAGATTGCATATTGTTCATGGGCGGCATGACAAGAACAGGCATACTCGTGATGTATGCACCTGGCATCATTGGCATTTGCGCTTGATTTCCAGATAGTAAAGAAGCCAGCTGTCTTGAATATCTGGTATCATCTAGATCATCATTGTAGATTGAATTACTCTCTTGTTGTTGAACATTGTTAGGTTTTTGGTTCAGTTTGCCAGAAGCTATAACTTGTTGAAGTTTTTCCAAAATTTCTTTATCAAGGACGTATTCTCCTCCCGACTGATGCGGGGCGTTCCATTGGTATTGATTTCTCTTGCTCGGTTTCTTGAGAGCATCATTTATAGCTTTTATCTTTTCTAGTATGTCTTTACTAATATCTTCGACTTCTCTGTTAGTTTCATCGTAAGCTAGTGACCTCTCTTGTTCTATTGGTGCTTCTCTTAATTCATCATCAGAAGTCGCTGCCCTGAAATATACATCATATATATATATCAGTTTTGAATTGTTTCTATAATCATTTTTCTATATTTGTGATACCTTTATCCATAAGCATTACTTTTTCAGCGTGTAAATCACAAAGCAGTGTTGTAGCTTACAATGTAGTAATAAAAGTGAACCATACCTGAACTACTGCTGATCCCATGTAGGTTTCCACTAATATTTTTAAAGTTTAAAGCTCTACTTTTTTTTGTTAGTTGTGCTGGTTCTACTTAGGTGTGCATTTCTACTGTTGTAAAACCGTTGTCGTTAATGTTTTAAACAATACCGTAGCAAATTTTTCAGTGTTTTAAACATATTAAAAATACGCGTTACTTTGTATTTGAAACTGAAATCATTGTTTTTTTTCTTGACTAGACAATAGTTTATATTCAGGAATGATACACTTTCATTAACCGTTAAAATTCGTTTTAAAAATAATATTGTTATTTTGATAAGTTGAACTTCAAATAAGTAATCATTTTGAAAGTTACTGTTTTCCATTAAATGAATCTAATACTAAATGAATGAAATGATCATGGCAATAGATGCAATGAATTCAGTTTCAAGTTTAAAAATTATTGATTAGTTTGTGTCAAATATGTATAGTTGCAGTAAACATATCGCTAAAAAGTTATGTAGGTACTTATTACATTATCTACAATATTAATAATTAATGGAGTGTATTATTTTTGGTTGTTATTAAACTTACTCATTATTAGACGGCCGAGATGATACCTCCAGACAAGAACAAGCGAGCAGCACCTGGAATTAAAAAAAATACAGTAAGAATAGTTTAACAGCAAAATTAGCAAGGTATTAAAATAACCTTAAAGTATTAACTTATACAGTTGGAAGTAATCTCTAAATAGTATAAAACAAAGAATGCAGTCTGCCTCTGTCTATTCCTCCGCTAAAGTTAGCGGACTTTGACTTTGACCTAACTACTTTGACTAACTAACTTGAGTAACTACTGGATACGCTACTAAAGTCAGATCAAAGTCAAAACGATTATTTAAATTAGACCATCAAGAAGCACTTTTGAACGTCAACATTTAAAAGAACATAAATATCAAAATAAAGTGACTCTACGTTCCATTCACAAATTTAGATTCTTATGGAGAAGAACGGACAAGAAACTCCATAGTTACTCTTTTCAAATAAAAGTTTTACAATATCTGATATACATTAATTCATTTAATATAATATGTGAGGACGATGCACCTAGTGTATACTATGTACTAATTCTAATTAGGTAATACCTGCAGAGGTGAACAAATTAATTTTGTAAATAGAGACACTAAACTACGCAACAAATTTTGATATGAATTTCACTAAAGGAATAAGCGATAAAAGAGGAAGATTTGTGTATGATTTACAACCATGCGAACTCGAGACGAGTCACAAGTTCTTTATAATGATGGTAGATTTTTTCCAGACTAATATCATTTCGGAAAAAAATCTACAATCTATAAATCTACAAGTCAGTGGTTATTACATGCAGTAGTCATAATATATTAGAAGGTTACTCTTAATCAGTATTGACAAACAAGTATTCATTAGCTCTATTTTGTGTCGCAGACGAAACCGAGACTTTCAAGAGAAAGTCATGCATCATAAACACAAAACTTGATGATACATTAGCAAAACATAACCGTATTTTAGCTAACCTACAAATCAATAATCACATAGAATATTGAACTAAGATTTAATAAATGAGAACGTTCGAGAGAAGTAGGATTCGACTTTTCAAGTGTTTTTAAGAAACCCACATACATGTCGCCATTTTATGTCGACACGCGATAGAAATATGTAAACACATATTTCTATCTGTCGTCGGGTATTTTTCAATCTGGAACAATTGAAAAAAAATGATTTCTCTACAAATAAAAGCGGCCAAATAATGAATAAGACTGGGGCAAAGTAGGTAAAAAAATGTGATGAAACAAATAAAAAAATGTGGGCGAATAAGAAAAAATAAAATTTGGGCGAATCTGGAAAAAAAATCAATTTTAAAAATGAAATAAGTGTTGATTTATAAACTATGAATAGTAAAATGTATCCTGTCTTTTAACGGCCGGTCTCAATAACGTATCTACCTTTAACCAACTGTCAAATTAGCTATCAACAGTAGCCAAACGTCATGTTTACCTTTGTAAACCTTTGTAGTGTTCTTCTAATTTAGACTAAAAGAAAGTGAGATCGAAGTGAAACTAGGCGTCCGTTGGCGACGCCTGTGCGCCTACCGGTTTCGATGTTTCTACAAACAATTGCATGGTAGCTTTTTTAATGAAGGCTAGTTTACCTTGTAGTTATAGGTACGTACTATGTAATGAAGTTGGCCAGGCGTGGCTTTAAATATGTCTGGTTTCTGGCCCGGGAAGTATTTTTATGGGAATGCAGAGCTGATGATGACTTGATCATAATGACAGCAATTTATGGTAATGTAGGTATCTGGGTGCTGAACGGGTCATAATTGGCATTTGGCATTTGGTTTGGAATGCGTCATGTTTGTCGCAAATAAACTCTTTCTTTTCTTTCTTTTTTCTTTCTGATGTATGACACTAGTGAAGTTAATCATTTATGATCCAAAGATTAATTATTCATAATTTGTAAGTCAATAATGCTCATAGTCAAAAAGCAGTTAATCTGACACTAGTCTTGCCAAGGGGTATGCTGCCCAGTTACATGGTTGGGTTGGTTGAGGTCTGATGGGCAGTCGCTTCAAGTAAAATACTGGTGAAACACCACTTCTGGTTAGACTCGAAGCCGACCTAACATAGTTGAGAAAATGCTAAACACATAATAATTTATATTTAACTGTTTACTACAAATAAGCCATCGTGTTCGAGATGGTCCAAAACCAATCAGTTGTCTCATATCAACATTTCAATCGTAAAATTTTAGTAGCATCGTAAAGGAGAGTCTGAATTACCGAGACAGTATAAATTATAACGGAAAACAAATACGGATAATGTGTCGATAAAGGTAACTGTGTCAAACGTTGATACTGTTTTGGCGATCGGCCCGAGAAAGGCGAGGTCACGACGAAAGCTGAGCGAGGATGTGTCGAGAAAGCACACAGTAGCTTTACTACAAAGGTTTTGAAGTGTTCGTCTAGAAGTAATATATTCACTGTTTACTTACGGCCGGTCTCAATAACATATCATCTACCTTTGACCAACTGTCAAATTAGCTACTAACAGTAGCTGAAACGTCATGTTACAAAGGCAAATATGACTCTTCAGCCAGTGTTGGTAGCTAATTTGATAGTCGGTTAAAGACAGATACGTTATTGAAGACGGCCGTTAAAAGCCTCTGGTAGGGTATTCCACTTGCTAAGAGAAAAAACGTACTAACAAGCTCTAAGATTAGAGATGTAAATAGTAATACTAGTTACTAGTACAACATATGAATAACAATTTAAATTCCTTCTATCCTCATAATTTTCTTGCCTGTATCCCAATTTATTTGAGGTTTTATTTTCTCACGCAAATTTCTCTATTAGTTGTCATTTCAGTAGTCACCTCTTTTTAAGTCACACACCTTAACTCCTTGGAACATTAATACAATTTATTTGCTTCTTATATTTTTAGTCCTACGAGTTTTCTGCTACGCCAACGATGAGACCGTACCTTATTTCAAACAGCGTACACCTAAGATGGAAATTACTGGGTCGCGTACACTTATTGTGTTGGTATTTGGCAGTAGTACCGTTAGCTTTACTTATTTGTACATATTGCCAATTGGTGGCTACAAAAAATTGGGCCGCTTTCGTTGACTGTCTGTGTAAATTGCACTTAGTTAGAAGTACTTTTCTGAGGCGCCATTTTTGATTTTGTTTTGTTTTTCTTTATTTGACTGACGTATTGACGTTCTAATTGCCAGTATATATTTTTTTCGGTAATTAGTCAAAGTGTCAGTTATAATGATGAATATTCTTGACGGCTACACGTAACGGGTTGAGGTTAACTTGATTGGGTTCAAAGTGCATAACAAAAAAACCGGACAAGTGCGAGTTAGACTTGCGCACCGAGGGTTCCGATCGAGTCTTGATTTTATACATTACCTACGGATACATCAATGTACGTCACGGTCATTTCTTCAACCAAAAAAAAAAGTTTGTATTCTCATTATCTTTTTTGTATTTATCAAATAAACAAATTCCTTATATTCGGACTTTTTCCTGTACTTATGCTTTAAGATCTATCTTTTTGGCAAATTTCAGGACTATGGGTCAACGGAAAGTACCCGGAAAGTACCCGGGAGGTTTTGATTCCCTTGCGAGCGTCAAATAATGCGCCATAACCGGAGCTTAAACCACCTTATCTTTAGATTGCGTTGACTTAGAAGTTTCGTTTTTTCACTGCTCCAAGAGGTAGCTGTTCTGAATATTTGGAGTTAACTTCGGCTTGATTCCTTTACACGTTCCTGGGAAAAAAGGTCTTGACAGACAGACGGACAACAAAGTGATCCTATAAAGGTTTTTGCCGACTGAGGTACAGAACCCTAAAAATTATATGAAAGGGGTTTTGACTCATCGAAGATGATTTCAACTTGTAGAGTTAAGCTCGTCTTTGTAAATTAATATTTGATAAACATGTACCACGTCTTGTTTGGTGTACAGCGAAGCATTAAGAAGAGTGAAGTTCTTAATACTCGTCTCCACCGATAATGAAAATAATTCCTTAAACATAATTCAATCGTTTAAAATCATACCAATTTCTTTGTACGTCTTTGTCCATATTAATTACAAGACAGAATCATAATCAACTTTAAGATCGCAGTTATTGTCTTTTCAGACAAAAACAGCTCTCATTGACACGCGATAACCATGTAAGGATTTAAACATTTTTTTTTTATTTTTATATGGGGTTGCTCTTGACTCTGGTCTAGGTCATAGATGACAGAGACAAAGTCGACGATGGAGCGAGCTTACCCAGAAGAAGCCTGTTCACTCTAATTTTGAAGAGATTATTATTATTCTCTTTGCTGTACTATGAGTATGAACCTCAGAAGGGCTAGAGGTCACACTATTCTTGCATACGAACTAGTTCTTATCTAAGATCTCGCTTGAAGGTCCACATAACCATACCTTAGAGAAAAGGAAACAGGGCACTTAGATAAAGTTCACACCTACATATCTTTTGAAAGTGTCTTCCTCAAAACCTACATCGCATCTCGGATTAGAATCTGCTATCTGTGTTGCATGAATATTAAAACGGCTTTTGTTTAAACGCTTACCAGAAAAGTACCTATTTTACTACTAAAAAATTCGAAATACATGCCAGAATGGATAAATGCTCACAATAAGCCGAAGTCGGTTTTAAAAAAAAACAACCACGAAGGGGATAGCGGGGTCTGATTCGCTCGCTTACTAGACCCCGCCATTCCCTTCTAACCTAACCTGTCCGAGTCGGGGTGCCCGGACGCATTTAAATTGTAGCCTATTAAAACTACATGTATCAAATGTGACTAAGTGTCGGGTGATTAATAGATGAAACGACTAAATAAATATCTATACTATAACATATCATTTCTACACCTACTAATATAATATAGTTGAAGATTTTGTTTGTTTGGTTGGACGCGCTACTCTCAGGAACTACTGGTTCGAATCGAAAAATTCTTTAATATTCAATAGCCCATTTGTCGAGGCTATATAACATCACGCTACGACCAATAAGAGCGAAACATTGATGAAAAATGCGGTGCAGACGAAGTTGCGCGGGTCAGCCAGTTCTTCGCATAAAACATATATACTGAAAGGACAATGGTGATGATTGAAGCATAAGTCAATAATCTATTGTAATCCAAATCAATATCACTTTCTACATTAATCTCTGTCTTGGCACGTGAAGGACAAACGCAAAAACATGAATTAGTCAAGACCATATTTCCACTTTATACAATCCCACTCTTTATACACAACTACGGAATACGAATGGTAATTTGACTTTGTGTGAATCACTAGGGATGGGTCAAGCTAAGCGAAAATTCGAAAAAGTATCGATGTCACATTGTCTTTTATTTAATTTAAAACAATTGCATTCGACTCCTGTCAAGATTTAAAAGGCTATAACGGACTACATTTTTTAACACAAAGAACTTTAGTTCCGGCTGACTTAAAAGGGCAAATCGGTCAAATCTAAACTTGCATACCAAATTGGTAGCTAATCTTAGATCTATGCTCGTCAAGCGTGTATCGGTTATAAATCTTAATTGTTTTATTGTGGGTCTCAGTTTTTGAGGGCGATGAATATCAAGTGTCCACAAACTTGTTATTCTTTGAGACTTTAATTTATTTTGACAAGTGTTGAGCGTTTTGCAAGTAAATGTTTTGTTGTAAAATATAGTCATGGATAATCTTTTTTTTATATTTTTATTTTTTTTTAAATAACAATAACGTAATGCCAGCAAGATTGTGGATTTTTTGAAGTGTTTAATCACTCTTTCGAAAAATTTGAAACTACAGTTGTGCCCTTGTTTTGGCGAAGCTACGTAATCGGGAAACATCCTAATTTGATTTAACATTCTTAAATATCAACAGAATTGACAATACTTCTTTGAGTCATCGGGATGTTTATTTATAATTGCATTAAACAAAAAATTAATTTAGTTTTTGCTGAACTCTACAAATAATTTAAGGAAAACCAAACATAACGCTAATTTACCGATAACGTAGGTCATTTGTGGGTACACATTTATTTTTCAAAGTATAATCATGTTATAAGAATAAAACTAAGAGGTTTATTAATATTTTCTGTGCACATCAAGTTATCTTCGTGCAGAAAAACATCGTTAACTTTGGCTGCGGAATCGATTTGGCAATAGTGAAAGTGTTTGCAAAATTCAGCCATTTCTTTTAGAGTGATCTGAATACAAATGTTTTGTTATTATGAATAGAAAACATCCAATTTAAATAAATAACTTTTGGAAATCCTATAAAAGTAATACATTTTCACATTATAAATATTTACTCTTTTGACAATGACCCACATTTTAAAATCGATTATGTATTAACCAGATATATCCTCAATAATTTCCATATTTTATTGTGATAGGTCGTAAAAGGAAAAGCAGAAAACTTTTTTTAGATGATTAATTAAATAATTTTTATTCAAGCGCCGCTTAATTTATTCAGCGGTATCGATAGTTTAACCACAACGATGTGACATCACTATTCCATAACCATAAATCAGCTAGAATATAATTTTATTATCAACATTTTTTAAAATTAGAACTTGAACATTTAAAACGACAATTAGTCGAGTATTTAAAATATAATATGTACAAACAAATATATAAATAAATAAATCCAATCTAATACAAATAATTATCACTTATCTTAACACACAAATAAATCATTTGATTGATTGATTAAGCAGGGATATCAATTTAAACAAGAAGACGGAAGTCGGAAACTACTAACAAGAAACATTTTTTTTTTTAAATAGTGAAGTGTTGGTTATTCATTTTATTATTTTGTTTTCATTCGTAGAAAACGATTGCTAAAAGTGATACTTAATGACATTTCTTTTGAAAACCAGTTTCGTTGACATAGGAAAGTTGAAAATAGTCGGTAATGAGGGCAGCGTCTAAGCACGCAATGTCCATAATGTCTTAGAACGAGTGTAAGTAAAGTTATGATGCTGTGACCTGTGAGATAATAGATGGAAAGTGCTGGTAGGTATGAATTACACGTTTATATTGTATTTTGCGTCGGTAAAGAGTTCTGTCTGGTCGAAGGTCTTTGGAACGTGAGATTGTTATTTCTTTTAAGAGTGATTATCAGAGATCGGGGAGGTAGATTATATTTACCTAATGTTTGTGGAAGTAAGTAACATAAGAGTTGATAATACCTTTACCTACTAATTGCTTTTAAAACCAAAAAATAGAAAGGTAGGTAGGGTAGCTACCTACCTTTCTATTTTTTGGTTTTAAAAGCTTCCCTGTAATCTGGCGAACAAACAAAAAAGAATCAGGCAAATCGATCAAGCCGTTCTAAAGTTATAGCGTGACAATTTTAAATATATAGATAAGACTTATTATGTACCATGTTTTATACAAATAAAAAATTCTTATTCTTATTCCTGCTGTAGTTTTTAGTACACGAATGTAACGTGGGACATTAGAAAATCTGGTAAACTAAAAGACAAAGGGTCAAGACTTAAAACCTTTGTTTCCTATTCATGTCAATGATCTTAACAAATATAATTTTGACTGTGAGTAAAGGTGTGTATGTAAGTACAGTGTACACAAGTTTGTTTTAGCTTAGTGACTTATCCGAAACAGTTAGCTTGAAGAGTTTTTGTAATACTTCTGGACATCATTATGATATACAGTTTTATGTATTTTATACTTACGGTTTAAAAAAAAAATATTACTATTATTATTCACTTATAATAGAGAAACAATAAATATCTTAAATCTAAGTACAACATCAGCTAGTATGAATAAGACTGTGCTAAATACTTTCTTAACTTTACTTTACATACATTTACATGACTGGCCTTTTGTCGTGGGTTCGATTCCCACCCAGGACAAATCTTTGTGTGATGAGCATGATCATTTGTTCAGTGTCTGGGTGTAATTTGTCTATAATATGTATGTACTTAGAAATATATAAGTATGTTTATCAGTTGTCTGGTTGCCATAGCACAGGCTCTGCCTAGTTTGGGATCAGATGACCGTGTGTAAGTTGTCCCAGGATATTATTATTATTAATAGATTTTGCCATTATGAATTCAGTTGGTAAGTTATTATATTGTCTTGTTTCTTCAAATCTTATGTTATGCCTACCGCAGTTAGTTTTGGCACTAGGGACCTCGAATTTTTAAATTCTTGAGTCATATTTGTATATTTTCTTCTTAAATGATATCTGAGATCGTTGCCTACTTTACTTATACTTAGCCTTTAGTAAACAAAATATTTGGTCAGTGGGTCATCTTAGGGGTGGTGTGTTCATGTTGACCTTTACATTTTTGTTACATACTGTACTGCATACAGTTTTGAACGCATGTTTTTACTTGTGGGATTTTATTGTTTATTCTCAGGAGAAAGTTTTTATGAAAGAAAACTTTGAATAAAATAATAAATACATACAATAAATAAATAGAAATAATAGAAAAGTAATAAGTCAGTTTTACATAACAATTTATAAGTAGGTACATATCTAACCGAAAAATGGTAACGAATAATTTTCTACGTTTCAAAACGTTTGTTTGATGTGAAGAATATTAAGCAGTGTTTTATTTACAAAAACAACTTTCGTAGGCATACTAGGGACATAGTTAAGTAGGTACATAAGTGATATACGAAATAAAAATACATATATATAACAGTTTCGAGCGTCAAGTACAAAAATAGCAATACCTAGTCCAATAGTGACATTTACTATTTTTTTCATACATTGCGGTGCTATGCTAGTCGATGTATAGAGTAACCCGTTCTGTTAAATATAGTAGTTTTACAGGTTAAACAGGATGATAAACAGTTACTGCATTTATTTATGTATTTCTGCTTTTTTAGGGTTCCGTACAAAAAGTAATACCTACAGGGAGAATTTTATTGAGAACTAGCGGACGTCACGTGGTTTCACCCGCGTAGTTCCCGTTCCCGTGGGAGTACGGGGATAAAATATAGCCTATGTTACTCGCTAATAATGTAGCTATCCATTGCTGAAAGAATTTTTCAAATCTGTCCAGAAGCTTTTATGTTTATTCGGTACATAAAAAAATACAAATCTTCCCTCTTTATAATATTAGCATGGACTAGTATAGATATAGATAATTATGTTTGTCTGTCTGCTACTTTTTTCAGGAACTACTAATGTTACCGACTAAGAATGCTGAAATAGGGACCATTTTGGCCTAGCACAAATAATATCCATGTCTGTTAGCCATATTAATTAAATATTAATTTAAAATAATTATTAATTTAATATTATTTAGTTACTTATTAATTTATTTTACTGTTTTGTTTGTCTTGTGCGAGTCCCAAATAAACATTTTTCTTTTTTTCTTTCTGATGCTGAAAAATTTTAGACAGTAATATTTTTTTTAAAGTAGAACACAATATTTCTCCGAAGTCTGCAATGCAAAAACCAGAAATGTGTCTAGTTGATGGTTCATGTAAACGTGAAGCGTGAAATCCTTTACCATCTAGCTTTTTTTTGTGTGGTTGCATAAAATGAATATTTCACGATTAATATGTACAAATAGTTTTTCTAACAAGGAACGGAACTCTCGGGGTGCCAGTCCAGCTCGCTCTTTGCCGGCTTAATTTTTCTTGGAAAGCTATTTCACCTTCAACTGCAGCGTTTCATTATCTTACAAATCGGTAATACGTTTACTTTTAAGTCCTAGATAATGGTTCGTCTTGAAACTTGATTGGTACTTTTGCAGAGCTTCTTAAAAAGAGTTGAATGAGGATTGGTTTATTATCTCTTCGGCTTCGAAAATCTGACTACTATTATAAATATGAAGATGGAAGTTTGTAACTCTATCACGGCAGAATGACTGAACGGGTCTGGATGAAATTTGGCACAGTGATAGAATATAGTCTGGAATAGCTAGCTATGTGATTGTTTTTTTATCTCGGGAGTATATCCCCTTGGGATAATTTCTGACATTCATGAGGGCGGAGCCGCTGGCAGAAGCTTACTGGCTACCGCTAGTAGTAAGTATTTACTGTAATTAACGCGTTTATAGGGTTATGTGATAATAGATCGTAGTTTTTGTTAGTGACTGTTAGGTATTATTAAAATCATTTACTAAACATGTCTTAACGTCTTATTTGCCTTGAATTTGGGAATTTAAAGGAAAACGTTTATTTGCTGGAGAGCTTTTGTGTGTGTGAGCTTTAAAAACTTCCTGTGAAATCTAAATAGATTTACAATTAGATTTTTTTTTATAAACACAGAGAAAGTATCCGATATAACATTATAATTATTAGTAAAAAGGTTTTATTTAGTTTTTTTCTCACTTATCAATGAAGATAAAATGAAATTGTAAACGTACTGTGTAAACAATTGTTGGTTAACCAAATAAATAAATAAACTTTTTTGATAAGAAAACAACCACTTTTTGTGTTGTTTTCTTATCAAAAAGTTTAAGAATAGAAAAAGAGATCAACTCAAATGTAAAAAGGTTATATTCTCAAAATTTTTCGTAGTTTTTCCTGAAACGATGGTCAAACTTCACTCTGACGTCTTTTTTGAAGAAAATGGCATTGAATATTGAAGGTTTACCATAAGTTATGAAGTTTTTTTTTTAAATTCCTTCAAGCCACATGCAAAATGAAGAGTTTAGCTTCTCATACCGTGCGCAGTGTTGCTAATATTATGTTACACATTCTAACAATTATGGAACAAAATTGACCGAAATCAGTAATTTGATAGCACGGACTCTTAAGTTTAAACAGTGTAAGCGGAGCACTTGTATTTCGTCACTAGGTGAAACGGTCAAGTTCAGATGTTGTATGCAAACAAATTTTGTAAACTTCGTCATGCATACTTACATCTATGTACCTACATATGTGCAGGCAAGTGTTAACCGTTAGGTACTTCAAGCTTTCGTTTTATTTCTAAATGACTTCATTTATGGCTACAGTTGATTGAAAGAGAATTGAGCTGTCGAGTGAGTTTTGAACATTAGAGGGCCATAACAAATATCGAAGAGAGAATTTTTAAAATATTTGGTAGAACCGAAAATAAATAATTGTAAAACTAAAGTTATAAAACTTTACTACAGCAAAAAAAAATATTCTGTTGAAGAAAAAGAGACTTTCTTTTTAATTTAAAATTTTTGTAATTAATATAAAGTAATAATTTCAAATTATAAGTGTATTTAAATGAATTAAGGAAAGTTGAGCAGAGGAGTTTTTTATCACGAACCTTTTATATTTTTTGAAGATATTAAAGTAAAGTTATTAATTTCAAACTCAAAAAATAAAAGGGTACTCACCAAAATTCCAAAAAGATAGTGACGCATCATCTTTCCAGGTATAATAATATCGATAAAAATAAAACACGTTACTTCTAAATAATAATCGAGTATCGGTATTTAAAAATTTGAATTTGGAACACGTGCGGTCACTCGCGCTATCCACTGGCGAGTTCGAAGCTTCGGCCGAGTCGCCAGCTTTTTGCTACACGTTGAAAATTATTTTACTACGAGTTTGAATCTCGAATGTAAAAGTGATCGAGTGAATGTGAGATGTTTTGTGTTTAAATGTATTATTGTGTTAGTCTTATTTAACAAGCTTTTATTAACTGGCTTGGTGCGTATGTAATCCATTTTTCAAGCATGTTATGACATCCGATTTAGCTTAAACTGGACAGTTTTGTGTAACTTTGGAAACAATGCAGTAATTGAAGATACAAATAGGTAAGCTTATTCTTTCTATTTAATTTTTGTTGTTCATACATATATTGGACGGAATTTATGGTTATATTTTAAATCATAATTCATCTAAATTATAATTTATACCTTCAACCTAGAAAAATAAATAGGTAATATCATTTAGGACTAGGTGAGATGAATTTAGAAGTAGTATTTTGCTTCATAATAATTATGTAAGTTCCTATTTAGAGTCGAAGAAAAGTTAAGCTTTTCCGATAGTGTAACTGGAACATTTACAAGTTCCTTTAGAAGGTGGTATCTACCACCCATTTTCGTTTCTTTTACTAAGGTACAATTCGATGAGGATCTTTACTGCCAAGTTTTCACGACAGGTGGCGCATCGTCGGCATGGCCATTGAAAGCTGTCAGTTCAATACATTTCATAACCTGTAATTCAATAAGTTTTAATTTTCTCGAAATATGCCTTTGTGTGCCAGGATGTGCCCCCGGTGTACATTTATTTACCAAAGACACAACGCTAAAAAAGAAGTGGGAAAAGGCTTTACGTCGCAAAAATCGTTTTTTTAGTTCGTCTTTCAATTCTTTAACCTTCCAGGTACAATAAATGTTATCAATAAGGATAGTGGAACGGTTCCAACACAAAAAATATGAATAACCAAAGCGTAAACAAAGCAAAAGCGATTTGTCAGCAGCCATCCTGCCGCTGGCAACATCTGCGCTGAGCTTTGCGTGTGGATCCCCATTAGCATTCAAAAGTGTGCCTGTTTACATTAATTAAAACTTTTCATTCCATTCCTAGATGACCTTTACGTACCACACAATTTACCCGTGAAGTCACATAAAACAAAAAAGAATTACCCTACAAGCTTAAAACAAAAGATAGTGTCAGCCTCATACGTGAACAACAAAGATTTTATCGATGCGTTTCGAGTTACATTAGTACAACGAAACAGCCCAGGGATGTGAATTGTGAAAGTAGCTACCTCTTAAATTGATTCTACAAATTCGTCGATGTTTTGCTAAAAATATCCACCGACTTGAATAATTCTTATTTAAGATTATTTTTGCACTGGTTGCTAAAAAAACTCCTCGTATTTTTTTTGTCGTTCTTAATTGTCAACATGTCGGAATCAATATTTTATCTGTTAATGTGCGAAATGTGGGCTTAATTATAATTTATTTTTATCTGAAGTCAATCAAGAAGGATCAAACCTTTTTTAATTGTGAGATGTCGATAATAAAACATAAACAATTAGTTTTTTTTATTGAATTGACAGCGGTTACATTAATCGTGTTTCATAAAAAGTAATCAGATCACTTTGGTGAGTATTTTATTTTTATAACGTTAAGCTATTTTATTGCACGAAGTTTTGGCAATTAAATTTTATTGCGTAATTTAAAAACACCCAGCTATTAATTTAACTTGTAAATATTTGTATTAATAGAAAAATCGATTAGTTTAGAACCCGGATGCAGCACCAAAAAGTCAGATAATATTTTTCTCAACAGAAACTATGGTCATGGTCAGGGTTCATATAAGATGGGTTCCTAAAGACTTATACTCCATTTAAGAATACAATTAGTATTTATATATTGATAGCTCGGAAAATTCCTAGCCCGGCTTAGCTTACTTCTACCTAAATCTTTCAATAGTAAGTGCAAAATTTATTTTATATTCTTGATGGGCCCGCTCTTGATTGATGATATAGTAGGCGCCAGATAATCGTGGAATAACGGTCATTGACCCACCTACAATTATTGACATTTTTAATTTGAAAAACGGTATTAATGACACAAAGCTGTCCCGAATCATCATCTCTCGTGATCCTTAACATTGTCTAATAATGAAAAACGATTCATATTTAATTGTTCAGGTAGGTACCTATGAACAGTTATTAGGGAAAGGTCAATGTACTTTATTCAACATTTATCTGGCGCCTACTATAATAATACATGTTTTTTTTTCGAAATATCGATATTTCGGTACCTCACCCGCCCACCACTATGACAGCATCGAGTACCGTATTACAATCACTTTTAAATTAACTTAACTTGAACTTGACCTTGGACTTTAAAGACTGCTGACCCAAATATCAACGTCGAGTTTTTGTTTGTATATAGTAATTATTATAAATTATTGGTTACTGTTATGATCTATCAAAATGTAGATATTTCTTTATGTAAGCTAATTATTATCCGTGTAGCGGTATTAAAGAAGAACTTAAAAATGATGACCAGTAAATCTTGACACACGGAGATCTAGGGAACTAAATATTCTAATACGGAATTAGATACTTTGTTATTCAGCCTTTGCAAACAGCGCTGCTTGAGGGTTCAAAATAAACTGGCTAGTTTGTGATTGTGTTTTGACATTTGAATGATGCGAGGCATTAATCTTGGGCACATAATTCTATTGGAAAACATGAGACAAAGTACATCATATATTATTGTAAGAAATTGAGGTTTTTGAGGAGTGAAATCAGTTAAGACGGGATTTCTCAAGAAAAAAAAAAAGAAATTACTTTTGACTACTATACACCGGAATTTCTGTCCAAAGTAGATTTTGTTTTAATAATTCTCTTAAGCAACTTTCTTTATCTTACAGATGTGCTGGTGCTCGGTTATTCTGTTTAATTTTTCACGTAAATAGTGTCATGCGTTCTGTATGGTGTCGGACGTGAAAGAATAGCACCATCCGACACCATACAGAACGCATGACACTATTTACGTGAAAAGTTTAACAGAATAACCTTGTTTAATTTTTCACGTAAATAGTGTCATGCGTTCTGTATGGTGTCGGACGTAAAAGAATAGCACCATCCGACACCATACAGAACGCATGACACTATTTACGTGAAAAGTTTAACAGAATAACCTTGTTTAATTTTTCACGTAAATAGTGTCATGCGTTCTGTATGGTGTCGGACGTAAAAGAATAGCACCATCCGACACCATACAGAACGCATGACACTATTTACGTGAAAAGTTTAACAGAATAACCTTGTTTAATTTTTCACGTAAATAGTGTCATGCGTTCTGTATGGTGTCGGACGTAAAAGAAAATAAATAATTGTAAAACTAAAGTTATAAAACTTTACTACAGCAAAAAAAAATATTCTGTTGAAGAAAAAGAGACTTTCTTTTTAATTTAAAATTTTTGTAATTAATATAAAGTAATAATTTCAAATTATAAGTGTATTTAAATGAATTAAGGAAAGTTGAGCAGAGGAGTTTTTTATCACGAACCTTTTATATTTTTTGAAGATATTAAAGTAAAGTTATTAATTTCAAACTCAAAAAATAAAAGGGTACTCACCAAAATTCCAAAAAGATAGTGACGCATCATCTTTCCAGGTATAATAATATCGATAAAAATAAAACACGTTACTTCTAAATAATAATCGAGTATCGGTATTTAAAAATTTGAATTTGGAACACGTGCGGTCACTCGCGCTATCCACTGGCGAGTTCGAAGCTTCGGCCGAGTCGCCAGCTTTTTGCTACACGTTGAAAATTATTTTACTACGAGTTTGAATCTCGAATGTAAAAGTGATCGAGTGAATGTGAGATGTTTTGTGTTTAAATGTATTATTGTGTTAGTCTTATTTAACAAGCTTTTATTAACTGGCTTGGTGCGTATGTAATCCATTTTTCAAGCATGTTATGACATCCGATTTAGCTTAAACTGGACAGTTTTGTGTAACTTTGGAAACAATGCAGTAATTGAAGATACAAATAGGTAAGCTTATTCTTTCTATTTAATTTTTGTTGTTCATACATATATTGGACGGAATTTATGGTTATATTTTAAATCATAATTCATCTAAATTATAATTTATACCTTCAACCTAGAAAAATAAATAGGTAATATCATTTAGGACTAGGTGAGATGAATTTAGAAGTAGTATTTTGCTTCATAATAATTATGTAAGTTCCTATTTAGAGTCGAAGAAAAGTTAAGCTTTTCCGATAGTGTAACTGGAACATTTACAAGTTCCTTTAGAAGGTGGTATCTACCACCCATTTTCGTTTCTTTTACTAAGGTACAATTCGATGAGGATCTTTACTGCCAAGTTTTCACGACAGGTGGCGCATCGTCGGCATGGCCATTGAAAGCTGTCAGTTCAATACATTTCATAACCTGTAATTCAATAAGTTTTAATTTTCTCGAAATATGCCTTTGTGTGCCAGGATGTGCCCCCGGTGTACATTTATTTACCAAAGACACAACGCTAAAAAAGAAGTGGGAAAAGGCTTTACGTCGCAAAAATCGTTTTTTTAGTTCGTCTTTCAATTCTTTAACCTTCCAGGTACAATAAATGTTATCAATAAGGATAGTGGAACGGTTCCAACACAAAAAATATGAATAACCAAAGCGTAAACAAAGCAAAAGCGATTTGTCAGCAGCCATCCTGCCGCTGGCAACATCTGCGCTGAGCTTTGCGTGTGGATCCCCATTAGCATTCAAAAGTGTGCCTGTTTACATTAATTAAAACTTTTCATTCCATTCCTAGATGACCTTTACGTACCACACAATTTACCCGTGAAGTCACATAAAACAAAAAAGAATTACCCTACAAGCTTAAAACAAAAGATAGTGTCAGCCTCATACGTGAACAACAAAGATTTTATCGATGCGTTTCGAGTTACATTAGTACAACGAAACAGCCCAGGGATGTGAATTGTGAAAGTAGCTACCTCTTAAATTGATTCTACAAATTCGTCGATGTTTTGCTAAAAATATCCACCGACTTGAATAATTCTTATTTAAGATTATTTTTGCACTGGTTGCTAAAAAAACTCCTCGTATTTTTTTTGTCGTTCTTAATTGTCAACATGTCGGAATCAATATTTTATCTGTTAATGTGCGAAATGTGGGCTTAATTATAATTTATTTTTATCTGAAGTCAATCAAGAAGGATCAAACCTTTTTTAATTGTGAGATGTCGATAATAAAACATAAACATTTTTTATTATTTATTATTATTATTAAACAATTAGTTTTTTTTATTGAATTGACAGCGGTTACATTAATCGTGTTTCATAAAAAGTAATCAGATCACTTTGGTGAGTATTTTATTTTTATAACGTTAAGCTATTTTATTGCACGAAGTTTTGGCAATTAAATTTTATTGCGTAATTTAAAAACACCCAGCTATTAATTTAACTTGTAAATATTTGTATTAATAGAAAAATCGATTAGTTTAGAACCCGGATGCAGCACCAAAAAGTCAGATAATATTTTTCTCAACAGAAACTATGGTCATGGTCAGGGTTCATATAAGATGGGTTCCTAAAGACTTATACTCCATTTAAGAATACAATTAGTATTTATATATTGATAGCTCGGAAAATTCCTAGCCCGGCTTAGCTTACTTCTACCTAAATCTTTCAATAGTAAGTGCAAAATTTATTTTATATTCTTGATGGGCCCGCTCTTGATTGATGATATAGTAGGCGCCAGATAATCGTGGAATAACGGTCATTGACCCACCTACAATTATTGACATTTTTAATTTGAAAAACGGTATTAATGACACAAAGCTGTCCCGAATCATCATCTCTCGTGATCCTTAACATTGTCTAATAATGAAAAACGATTCATATTTAATTGTTCAGGTAGGTACCTATGAACAGTTATTAGGGAAAGGTCAATGTACTTTATTCAACATTTATCTGGCGCCTACTATAATAATACATGTTTTTTTTTCGAAATATCGATATTTCGGTACCTCACCCGCCCACCACTATGACAGCATCGAGTACCGTATTACAATCACTTTTAAATTAACTTAACTTGAACTTGACCTTGGACTTTAAAGACTGCTGACCCAAATATCAACGTCGAGTTTTTGTTTGTATATAGTAATTATTATAAATTATTGGTTACTGTTATGATCTATCAAAATGTAGATATTTCTTTATGTAAGCTAATTATTATCCGTGTAGCGGTATTAAAGAAGAACTTAAAAATGATGACCAGTAAATCTTGACACACGGAGATCTAGGGAACTAAATATTCTAATACGGAATTAGATACTTTGTTATTCAGCCTTTGCAAACAGCGCTGCTTGAGGGTTCAAAATAAACTGGCTAGTTTGTGATTGTGTTTTGACATTTGAATGATGCGAGGCATTAATCTTGGGCACATAATTCTATTGGAAAACATGAGACAAAGTACATCATATATTATTGTAAGAAATTGAGGTTTTTGAGGAGTGAAATCAGTTAAGACGGGATTTCTCAAGAAAAAAAAAAAGAAATTACTTTTGACTACTATACACCGGAATTTCTGTCCAAAGTAGATTTTGTTTTAATAATTCTCTTAAGCAACTTTCTTTATCTTACAGATGTGCTGGTGCTCGGTTATTCTGTTTAATTTTTCACGTAAATAGTGTCATGCGTTCTGTATGGTGTCGGACGTGAAAGAATAGCACCATCCGACACCATACAGAACGCATGACACTATTTACGTGAAAAGTTTAACAGAATAACCTTGTTTAATTTTTCACGTAAATAGTGTCATGCGTTCTGTATGGTGTCGGACGTAAAAGAATAGCACCATCCGACACCATACAGAACGCATGACACTATTTACGTGAAAAGTTTAACAGAATAACCTTGTTTAATTTTTCACGTAAATAGTGTCATGCGTTCTGTATGGTGTCGGACGTAAAAGAATAGCACCATCCGACACCATACAGAACGCATGACACTATTTACGTGAAAAGTTTAACAGAATAACCTTGTTTAATTTTTCACGTAAATAGTGTCATGCGTTCTGTATGGTGTCGGACGTAAAAGAATAGCACCATCCCATCACTTCCCGTGGGTGTCGTAAGAGGCGACTAAAAGACTCACCACTAAATATAAAAGTTTGCATAGTGTTGTTCTCATACTTTTTGGGATCTAGCCCATGTCTAGAAGATTGCAAAAATACCTTGTAGAGTTTCCAAATTGATTAATATATTGATTGCTTGTCCATCTAAGTATAATGTCCATCAAGCGGCTTTTTGGAAATTTATTATCTATGATGGTCCTGTACATCAAAATTCGGTTGCATATACGGTACAAACTTGATTTATATTTCAACTAGCACTTCGCCCGCGACTTTATCTGCGCAGAATTATTACTAACGATTTTTTCCTCTTTTCAGCCCCCCGAAAGGTTCAATTTCCAAACATATTGTTTTTAATAATAATTGATGTAAAGAAGCCTTGCGTAAAATTTCATGCTCCTGTTGCTAGTAATGCTAATTGCTAAATAAATTTTAATCTTTCTTTCAAATCTTTCATGTCACTTTTATAATGCGCACAGCAAAGGAGTGGAACTCCCCGCCTGCGTCTGTGTTTCCAAACGGTTACAACCCTATTCACTTCAAAATTAGAGTGAACAGGCTTCTTCTGGGTAAGCTCGCTCCATCGTCGACTTTGTCTCTGTCATCTATGACCTAATTTAGAGTCAAGAGCAAACTCATCCCAATAAAAAAAAAATAGTTTCGGCTAGATATGTCACATAGTCAGTTTCGCTTTTTCATTTGCAGATTATTAACGTTGATGATCCTGTACATCAAAATTTGTTTCTTCTTCGGTACAAACTTGATTTATATTTCAATTAACTGCTGTGATCTTCCAAAACAGGAAATTAGATAATTTTAACTGGACATTGTAATTGAATGACGGATCGCAAAGGATTTTTTTTAAGTCTTCATACATATTCATCTTTGTTGCTGATTTAATGAAATGCTTAGAGAAGAGTGATGATTTTTATGATACCTAACCTATTTTATGAGTGTTCGTTTCCGTAACTCGTAATTTTATTAGATTAATGAACTTACCTAATAGCTTAGCTTTAGAGAAGTAGTGAGGGAAGTTTTGGCAATTAATTAAAACAACACAAAACAATTAATACTATTGTTACGCACCAGAATCAATGCTATGTACATGACGAAATTAGTTACTACTAGTGCCATCTAGTATCAAGTAGCAAAAGTAGTAGAGTCAAGTACCTTCTAGTATTTTCTACGCAAGAACCTTCCAGGTTTCTCGACATCTGGTCAGTCGGGACCGGTATTTAGGCGAACTTTCTAGATGTTTCGACAATAGAAGATTCTGGAATTAACTGACCTATATAAGGCCCGCATAGCTCTAGTATTGGATTTGCGATACAAGCGAATACTTCGGAAGCGATCTGCAAGTGCGATTAAAGTGATCAGCAGTGAAATTGTGTTTTATAATTAGTGAGTTTAAAGCTGTAATTAGTGTTTTTAAATAAAGTGTCATTTTGGTTATTTAATCGGCTGTTTTTATTGTCACGAACCCCAAGCTCGTAACACTATCGTTAATGGTTATATATATAATTATGCATGACAGTTCTGTGACAATAAATACTTTCTATTTCTTGATTTGCAATAGAGATGTAGAGAAGGGGTAACTACTGAGAAGACAAATAAAAGAGAATAATGGTAAAAGAAGAATTTGTTCGCTGAACATAAACAAATTGGGATAAGAGCAACAAAATTATGATTCTTGGTGGAAATCTTTGTGGTGGGTTGTAGAGGTATCTTCAATTTAATATTAAAACCACTGGCTAGATAAAAATCTCTGTGATTTTTTTTTTGTTTGTAGAAATGCCATTGCATTGAGTTTTCTATTGTAGTCTTTACATCACAACTCTATTCAAGTTATGCTATTGCTTATTAGTCATGTTTATGATTTTCTGTTTTTTTTAGGATTCCACACCCAGAGGCCAACGGGACCCTGTTACTAAGCCTCCGCTGTCCGTCCGTCCATCTGTTTGTCAGCGGGCTGTATCTTATGAACCGTAACAGGTATGAAATTGTTATGATTTTCATTGATTGTGTATTTTTGTTGCTTTTGCAATACAATACAGAGATAAATTGAACATTAAAAGGGGCACGAAAAAATAAAGGAAACGTGTTTTTTCTTTCGGTTTATGGTACGGGACCCTCCATGCGCGAGTTCGACTCGCACTTGGCCGGTTTACCCTTGCCTAAGTGGTTTGGATGACGTATCACTTTACCAATATGTACCGATTCATCAAAATAAGAATGCCAATAGGGAAATCCTATTCATTTATCCTCTTTTAGTTTGAGAGGTATATCTTTATCATAAATCTTTGGTTTGGTCCTAATGATAATAATTTATTACTTAGAAGCAGGCATTTCGTCTTCACCTCAGTGAATTAAATAATTCGTATTTTGGGTTAATTATGAAATCCGTTTCTTGGAATCACTTGTCAATGATCAGATTTTGGTAGATTACCTTCAGGTAGCAATTTTACATCCTTGCATGAAGCGTTCCAAAGGTGCGATCGGTACCTAATTTCTTTTTTACTTTTTTAATTTTTTTTTTATTTGTGATGAGCTTGCTCTTGACTCAAGTCTAGGTCTTAGCTGACAGAGAAAAAGTTGACGATGGAGCGAGCTTACCCAGAAGAATCCTGTTCACCCTAATTTTGAAGAGATTAGGGTTGTTTGCGTTTGGAAACACAGACGTAAGCAGAGAGTTCCACTCCTTTGCTGTGCGCATTATAAAAGACGTTTGGAAACGTTTAGTTCAAATTGGTGGAATAGCAACAAGGTAGGACTCAGCTTATTTAACCTAGATATTTTTCTTCTTCACCATCATTTCAACCTTTCAATTCTAACGAAAAATTTAAAAGAAACCGCTTGTCTTGGTATGGTCATGTGGGGAGTAGGGATGAAACGCAAGAAACTAAAAGAGTTACGAATATAAATGTGTATGGATTTTGTGAGGAGCGATATGAAAGAATTGGGAGTTTGTGATAGCGAATGAATAGAATGGAAGAAAAAAACGTGTTGCGCCGACCCCAAGTAACATGGGATAAGGGCAGGAGGATGATGATGATGATTCTATCGACTATCTGTTCTGCTTTCAATGTGCCCTGACCGTCATAAATACTATGATTTAATTAAATATTTAATGACATATTTAATGCAAACTATATAAGAGGATACCGGTTTGTATATTACTGAAGATTCTGAATTTCAAATTAAAATCAAATAAATAAAGTTTTATCACAAGCTGGACTATAAAATAATTCCATTAAGTATCTGTTAGTTTAGATTGTAAATTAACTTTCCTAAATATATTTTTATATCAGCCTAAAGTGACTTGAATTGAGCTTGTATGTTTACAAAAATCTTTGTTTGTTTGTTGTTATAATTTTGTCAAAAGTCTTTTTAGTCTGTCAAAATACATTTTTTTCTATTATTCTGCCTGCTATTAAAAAAAATACTTCAGCCACAATCATTGAACAGTTGCTCATCTGACACGTAGGTGTGGTCTGAGGATCCTCCTTTTTTAATGGAGGATGAAAAACATCAGACTTCACTCCTCATTCTTCTAAACCTTAAATAAATTCGTCAATTTAGTCTTTATTCATATCGTCACAGAATCGTTAAGATATTTAAATACCTTGACATTTACCTTCTTTCTCTATGGTATCTCTGATTCAGAGCGTGCTCTATATTTTAATAGCATACAAGGAATTAGATCGGCGTTTGATGCCAAACGGCCTTGTAAAGAGACTGGTACACGCACATCAGGAAGATATTACTAATGTTCGTTGACATTTTGACGTCCGAAATATTTAAGAGCTTGATTGTTGGAAGCATAGATAAGAGAATGGACTGAACGTTACTCTCATAAAAGTCACAACTTTATAGCGGCTAATATTTATCTCCTTTATCATTCCTTATGTCTATGCGCAAAAGTCATCCGCTCCTGTGTCGAGATGAGATGAGAGTTTTTAAATGTACGTAAAGGTTCAATTATGACAATTTGTTCAGAAATAAAGAGGTTGTTCGTTATTGTCACCAGACGGCGTTTATACAGTTTTATTACAAACTAGTGGACCGCCCAGGCTTCGCCCGGATATTAATGTTTTTTCAAAGATTTCTTTGATATGAACCTTCTCCTGACAATAACAAACACAACAAAAAAAGATTAGCGAAATTGGTCCAGCCGTTCTCGAGTTTTGCGCTTAGCAACACATTTAGCGATTCATTTTTATTATATAGATAGAAGATAGAAGAAGATTGACGAATACGTTATCGCGATAGAGTATGTATTAAAACGCACGCTAAGGCCACATAATTCAAGAAAAAGAGAACTACTGACTGCACCATCGCTTTATTTCTCTTACATTTGTCTACCCGTATTCACTCCGAGAGAACGCTCCATCTATTCTCTATATCTATGGTTATAAGGTAAGTTTGGTATAGCAATAGTAGACCATGCTACCAATAAATTAAAATACTTTTTTCTTGACCTGGATCATGAAGTGTTAAGCATGTTTTTTGTGTTAATAATAACTTGAGTATTACTATGTTTTCGTTTATTCGATTAAATATGCCTGAATGTATGTAGGTATGTCATGTCCTGGACACTTCCTTATAACATTTTCAAATCATTAGTATGCTCAATTAATTTGGCATTTGGAATCTAGTAATTCCAATCCGGAACTTTTGGAGATAAGATGCAAATATGGATGTAGATATAGACTAAGATTAAGAATAAGTTGTTAGCAAAATCCCTTCTTGTTACCTCACAAAGACCAACTGTGTTTCCGAACACATACAACCTTAATCTCTTCAAAATTAGAGTGAACAGGCTTCTTCTGGGTAAGCTCGATCGTCGATCGTCTCGCTCCATCGTCGACTTTGCCTCTGGCATCTATGACCTAGACTAGAGTCAAGAGCAAACCCAAATTAAATAAAAACAAAAAAATACTAAAAACTAATATCAAACTTAAAAATTGTTGTGACGTAAATTTAAAAGGCAAAAAGTCATTCAAGAATTATTGTGGTCTAAATAAGGAATATATTAAGTATAATGGTTTGTGAAATTTTGGTCACAATAGCGTGGGCTGGTAACGGTGCATTGTAATAAATACAAACGAATGAAGTTATATTGTGACGACTATTTCAATACTTTCTGCAAAAAAATCTTTGTTAAAATATCATAATAGGAATATTTCAATTAGAGTTTTGATCGTTTTAGCTTTAGGGATAACAAACGGTAAAATAATTGAAAATACATCAATCAGAATCTCCTGCAAATTATAATTTATTACGTGTCAAAGTCAAAGTCAAAGCATTTATTTCAAATAAACCATTATCAGGTACTTTTGAATTGTCAAAGTCAGTCCGTCAAAAACATGAAGCTATTTGCACGTTCGAAAGCGTAGATCTCTATGGAGAAGAACGTGCAAGAAACTCCACGGACACTCTTTTAAATCATTTTATGTTTACAAAAATCCTGGTTACATTTACCTTGTTGCTTCTATATATGAGAACAATGTAAAGAAAGAAAAAACAATTTATAGTCTCAAATATTAAAATGAGGCAGTGGCAACTAAGGGATGACCAGTACTGTATAATAGACTATTCTATCTATCTGTCGATCAGGGTGCCAATTCTAATAATTTTTAAGCAACGTTCGCATCTCGCAGTCTGTCAAAAAAACCTCAATTTCCATATCCATAGGTAAATTTTTGACAGTATTTGCAGTCACAATGTGTACAGCACATGCGAATGCGAGTGTTGCTTAAAAATGTGTAGAATTGGCACTCTGATTAAAACATTGAATTTATAACAAAAAACTTTTTATATGGTCCGATTCCAATATCTATCTGCCAAGGTTTTTCTCAGTGGTCTTCTCGTTGGGACTTCCAGTCTAAACGGATAGAGCTGAGCACCATTATTTTACATGCGACTAGCGAGCGAGCCAGTTTATTTGACCTCCACAGCTCAATAACTGGGCTACCACAGGGGTGGTTGTGGTGCCAATAATGGTCGACAGTTTTATGAACCATCATTCATCATTTCACGCCTACGCTACTGGTAGGCGTGAAAAGAGGATGGCTCCAGAGCCATTCTCTAGGACACACCTGAACAAGGTTGCCCCTTTGTCACACGACATAAGTTTGTTGAATATAATTTCCCATGACGTAGGTATATTTTGGTGCAGTCTGATGAGCAGAGATCGGAATAGGTACACTATATTTACCTAATGTTCGTGGAAGTAAGTAACATAGAGTTAATAATACCTCCTGTAAAATCCCGGAATCATAAATGGAATCATGACAGTTAAAACCTGGGATTATAAAAACATGAACTGGACTTTGAGTATAGTTACAAATTATTGATTTGAAGAATCAAAAGAAGGAGTTGTGCGAAAACAAAGCTATTTAATTTAACAGTTTTGTAGGTACGGAACTCTAAAAACATAATAAGAATAAAATAATAATATATAATTTTGTTCAAATGTATTCAAAGCGCAATAAGTAATTTGCATTTTTTTTTAAACCCGGGATACAATAGTCATGTTTATGTTCCGGAATTTTAGAGAAGGTATTATCAACTCTATGTTACTTACTTCCACGAACGTTAGGTTAATATAGTCTACCTATTCCGATCTCTGCTGATGTGGTTCACAGAAGTAGCACTGAGGTATATTGAAAGTGTAAAGAGACGAATTTGTTGTTATTTTTGACAGTTAATATAGTTATATATACACCGTTGGTGCATTACAGCTATTAATGTGTTACTTAAGAAATTTTAAATAAATAAATTTTGAGTCATGCATACAGGAATTAAGAGCTAATATTTTCTACAAAGTGTATAAATAGTATGAAAGAAAAAGAGTTAAGTTGCGTAAAGTACGACTCATACCATAGAGTAATAGAAAAAAAATACAAAAGCAAATTAGTTAACAGAGAAAAATGCGTCACAGAGGCGAAAAAGTTGAAAGTAATTTTGGAAGGATTTGTATTTTTTTTTAATTTTGACCTAAGAAAACCTTCATTCATGGTCGTCTGTGGTTCTTACATTTTCAGTAAAATAAACGCAAAAGTAAGTAAGAGAAGTAATGCGGCGCGGGCGCACTGACGACACGCAGTTTGCTGTTGATGAGAAATGGCCTTATGAGTGTGTAGATTAAGACGTCAAAGTTGTTGTATGTATGTCACCGGAAAATAGCAAACTTCGTAAGATTATAAAATAACTTGAGAGATAGTAAACTCTCGATAAATTGTCATCTGAACATTTAGATGACTTTTTTACGTATCAAAATTTGATAGTCTAAAATCTTTCGAAGTCATTCCGAGAAATTGTGGACTGACATAAAGGTCTACTATTTATCTGTTTTGGTGTGATAGTTAAATTGGAAACTTGACCCCTCATTGGTCTTTGTTTTCTCTGAAAGGACCAATGAGAGCTTTGTTTCCAGGTTTACTATCACACGAATACAAATAAATTGTAGACTTGTACTCTGATTGGTCGCCATTTTATTGTAATTCACAATTTCTCGGAATGACTTCCGAGATATTATAGACAATCATATTTTGATGCGTAAAAAAGTATTCCAAATGCTCAGTTGACAATTTATCGAGAGTTTATAATCTCTCAAGTTATTTTATATTTTTACGGAGTTTGCTGTTTTCCGGTGACATGTATTTTAGGAAAAGTGGGTCGACGACCTGACGACATTAGTGAGGATGGTGGCACGCGTTTAAAGACAGCAGTGGATTTGGCAGATGATGGGGTTCTTGAGGATTTCTGTTAAAAAATTGTTATGGAGAACAATGTGTAAACTAAAAACCTTTGTTTGACTTTTATAGATCTTCAAAACGGTTAGTTAGTAGTAGCAAAACGCCATTTACAAAGTGTTGACATACTTTAAGTTTATGGTCATAAAAGACAAATGGAAAGTATTTAAAAAGCCCTTTTTCTTATTACATTAGCAACATTTGAAGGCTGGCAGACACAGATTTGTTCCATAACCGATGGTAAGCTTTTAAACAGATATTTATATTCCACTTCATAAATGTATATTTAGGCTTATGCTGTCAAAGAAGACGTTATTCAATAAATCTTTAAAACCATAAAGAGACGGTTAAAAAATAACTTTATAGAAGTGAAAGGCACGATGAAATGATAACTGTAATTAATTATAATGTTAAAAGCTTCAACCTATAAATTAATACAAGTTAATCAATGCAAAGGATCATTATTGAGATGAATAATGTATTTCAATAATACACACCTTTGAGATACAATGTAATTAAATACATGAATTAAGATTTAACTTAATTGATTCTTATCTAAATTGAATGTTAGAAGGCTTAAGACAAAGTGTTATTGAGTATTTTATCACTAGTTCCAGTCTATCACAATTATTACTCAATTTTATAACTCTGTATTTGTTATTTTGTATACGTTTTGTAATTTCCATATATGACCATGTTATCGAAAATTCCATTCTAAATAGAAAACAGGATTTGCAGAACACTGTCGAGTTTCCGAGACTCCTGGCTTTTGTCAGGCTTCCAAGTAGCTGTTTCGCACATCATCATGTCTTCTTCAATTTTAGCATCTTCATCAGCAGCAATCATTTTGATTTCTTGTTTTACATTTGAAGGCTTCTTCTTGTTTCCCTCTCGTTCGATCTTGATTTCTTGGTTGATGTTGAATATGTTCTGAACTGGGTCAGTTCTGTTACTAGGTACTTCTCTGCTTTCAAGTCTAATATCACTGTCTCGATGAGTGACTGAGCCTCGGATATTGACAATTACAGTTGGTTTTAGTACTGTTTGCGATTCCCTGTTCCCAATCTGGCTTTGTCCAGCCATTGTGTTAGTCAATGGTGTAAAATCATCAGGCTCATTATCAGCATCAGCTTCTGAATCAACGACGTCTTCGTTTTCTTTATTCTTGTTTGGGTTTTTATTTCTATTGTAGGTAGGCCGCGGGCGTTTGTCCTTTTTAGGTTTTGAGGTCGTCGATTTATGTTTATTAGTGTCTATGAACACAACTACTTCTTCTCTAGACTTGACATTTTCCTCACTTGTGCTAGTGTTGATGCTTTTTGGAAAGCGATACTTCATCGATGGCATTTCAATTCTATCGTTTCTTCTTGGAATGTAGTCAGCATCACTGGATAAAGACGGTTCGTTCTCATATCCGTATCTAACATAATTTTGGGACAAATTGTTTTCGTCATTTTGATTTATATCTTCAGGTAGTTGAGAATGAATTCTTAGAGATTCAATGACATCTCGGAACAAAGAACGTTTCTCGTGAGTTGTGGTGATTTCTCGATCTTTCGTAGGACTTGAACTGCATAAGATGATCATATACGTGACGCAGATGAAACACTGCATCTGAAATAGAAAAAATCAATATTGTTTTACTATAAAATTCCATGGCAAATTAATACTTATTCAAGTTTTGTTACCAAATGTTGTATACAATAAGATGTTTATAACGTTCTTTATAGCTACTACAATGCAGATTTACGTATACATAATTTGTCCTACTGGCCTATAAGCCGGTTTGTGGTCGACAGAAGTGTTGGATTGGAGAACAAATACACTTAATTGAACAAAGCATTTTATGGTGAACGACGATAGTAAACCCGCGGTCTTAGAAATCTAACTTTCTTCTTTCTTTTCTTCTTTGTCTTGCTGTAGCAATGCTACGTGATCAGGTGTGTTGAAGCTTTTATCATTGTTATTGGAAATGTTGAGCGAGATTGAGGTTACACAAAAAGCTTGTTAACCTCCGACAAAACAGAGAGAAGGAATGCTTTATTTTATAGTTTTTCATGTGTAACGATATCAATAATCGTAAAGTCAAAGAGTCAAGCAGCTAGAATATTATAAAAAACCTTTACAATCCGACGGTATATACCTATTTCCCGTATTAAAAATCTGATAACTTTAAAATCATCTTAAAAAGTTAAACAAAGCTCCCTGTAGCTATTTTACATATGCGGTGCAATTATTTCAAATACTATCACTTTTACCACATATTCGTAAACAGATATCGTTGACTTTACAGGCAAAATTAAATTGTCTATTATAATATAACACATACCAAAAGACACCAGCACAAAATAATTAAAGAATCTCTCCACACAAATTATCAAAAGTTACGTCGTGAGTTGTAGTACGTTTGTTAAGTTACCATTTTTTTAAAGCAGACCTAATCCAAGAACACTGGAATAAGGGCAATAATAATAATGACTCACCTTGATAGTGTTCCGTGGATCGCGTTCACGGAGCGACTAGTTGCGCAGGAGTGGATGCGACCGGGAAGCGCTCGGAAGGTTGACTGAACTCGCCTGAACTGAGGCAGGGGTAGGCAAACTTGATAGGGATACGTTTTCTATATCTATCAATTGATTTTTTATAGTTCTTAAGGTTAATCCGGATGTTCTACGCGATAGAGATCTTTACGAGGCATCTTTGAGTGCCTTCTGCAATTGGCATTCACATAAAACTTATCGTAATTATTACCCTTAAATAATTTATTGATTTCTATAATATAAGCTACTGCTTCTTCTGTAGTATGACACATATCAACAAAAGCCACAAAAAGTAATCTATGACGCGGAGGAAGTGGAACCCTATTACTAAGCCTCCGCTGTCATCCGTCCGTCTGTCTGTCAGTGGGCTGTATCTCAAGAATCGTAATAGGTAGACAGTTGAAATTTTCACAGAATGTGTATTTCTTTTGCCGCTAAAACAACCAATAATTAAAATTAAATTAAAAATTAAAGAGGGCGCGACGAACCCATACAAGTACCGTGCTTTTTTCGGTTTTTGGTACGGAACCCTGCGTGAGAGAGTCCAACTCGCACTTGTCCGGTTTTTGTATTACACAATTAGACTGCAGGTTTTTACAATGGGCCTTAGTCGGGTTCATTAAATATCCATGGACTAGGGGTTCACTAGTTATGTATTTCGTGCACTTAACTTCTTTGTTGTTCTTGTCTCTTCTGGTATTTGTGATTGACCTGTGAAGGGTGTACGTACTGAGTTTCCAATAGTTCTTCTAATGTGCAACACTTATAATGATACAGGTGTACTCTTAATATTTTATACCAGCCTAAAGACTTATGACTTAAAAGAAAACAATTCCCATCAGAGACTAATAAATATCCAGTAACCAGGATCCTCAGTAATAAGTGCAGGCCCCTTTAATTTTATTATGTGTTGTTATAGCGATAATAGAGACACACACTCTCCAACAATTTTAAACTGTCTACCTATTACGGTTCATGAGATACAGTCCGCTGACACACGGACGGATGGACAGCAGTAGCTTAGTAACTAAACACATGGCTGAAAACACTGGATTACACACAAGCGAAAAAAAAAAGATTAAAGAATGATACTCCTAATACCTAAATAGTAACGTAGACAAGCAGTCTCTGATATAATAGTCCTATTTTTTAATATATCATTATTTGGTTTTTGTAATTTTTTGGAATGTTTTCATAATGCACTTGTTATCGCATTCTGCCGTTTTGAATTTTTGAATATTAATGTTACTTTTTATTTGTTAATCTTAATGTTTTAATGATAATTTTGATCTTTGATTCTAATTTCTATTATGATTTTGTCTTTTTTATATACTTAATGTTTTGTTCTTTGTTTAGTTTTTGTATCCTTACGAGTAAAGAATCTTGTTAAAACGTATGTTTAAGAAGCAATTTTTTACGTAAGTGCTGTGTACGACTGTAAGTGACTAATTCACCATAACTCAATGCATGTGTAATTTTTATTATGTTAATGTCACTAGTGAAGAGGTCGTTGGTGTACCTATCAAATTAAATAAAAATATAATAATCTAAAGTACAACCATCAAGCACAGTCACTCAGCAAACGCACAAAATACAACATACTCCCACATACACACAACACACACACACACACACACACACACACCATTCCACACAAGATCAGCTTGCTCCTCATTTTAATTTTAATTTTAGTGTTTAAATTGTAAATGTTCCACAAGCGGGTGAAGACACTGATTCCTGTAACACAGGTACCACCTAGCTCAGGAGTCAGGGCTTCAATTGAAATGTAATAAAACTTTTTTTAGTATTATAATAGAACCTCAAAAACATAACAGAGGCATAGAATCGCCGGTCTAGAGTATTACGATTTTATAGCAGGACTTTCAATAGCACCAGGTTGCAGCACCCCTGTCCAGAATTAAATAGCAACTTGTCTTGTCGGGAACTACTAGACTTCTGATGTCCGGAACTGTGGCCATTGTGCCATAATACCATAAGTGGGCCGATTACCAACCTTATCTTTACGGGTAAAAAGGAGAGCTGGAATGTAAGTGTAAGGTGGGAATTTTTGCTTGCAGTATACGTTTGTATTGTGCAGTTCTAGCACTGATTATGGGGTCGAAATGTATTCGTTTTTAAGGTTTCATACCCAAAGGGTAAAACGGAACCCTATTACTACTCCGTTGTCCGACCGTCACCAGGCTGTATCTCATGAACCGTGATAGTTAGACAGTTGAAATTTTCAAAGATGATATATTTCTGTTGCCGCTAGAACAAAAAATAGTAAAAATGAAGTAAAATTAAAAATTAAATTAAAAATAAAAGGGGCCCCTATACAAGAACATGTTTTTTTCGGCTTATGGTACGGAACCCTTCGTGTGCAAGTCCAAATTGCACTTGGCCAGTTTTAAGTTTGATATAATACTTATTGTTGTAAAAATAAGTGATGTTCACTAATTTAAAGATTTTGCTGTTCTCTTATGTATTGGCACTATGTTCTCTATTGCACTTAGGTTAGGCAACCCAATGCTGGATTGAGCTCGCCTATGCACATCAAAAAACAACAATATGTCAAATTTATTTAATAGGCTTTCAACTCAATCGCTAAATGTATTAGGTTCAAGGTTGATTGGTAAAATTTGTTTCGGGTAGCTTGATGTGCTGACGTTTGTACATAAGCTGTATATTATTTGTGTGCAAAATTCAAGTTTGTTTTTGTTCTCCTCTCGACTCTATTTACTACCACGTTTCATTAAAACCCCTTGTATGAGCTTGCAGGCATTTGTAAGCTCCCCTCCACCCATGTTCCCTCATGTTCCACATTTTCCCTACAAAATGGTTGAGCTGAATGGTGCTGATGCACGCGTCTTGTTCGTGAACGGGCGCCGTCTGTGGAGACTGGTCATCCCTTGGTTGCCACTGGCTCATTTTAATATTTGATACTGTAAATTGTGTTTTCATTCTTTCCATTGGTCTCATATATAGAAGTAACCAGGATTTTTGTAAACATAAAATGTTTTATAAGAGTGTCCGTGGAGTTTCTTGCACGTTCTTCTCCGTAGAGATCTACGCTTTGGAACGTGCAAATAGCTTCATGTTTTTGACGGACTGACTTTGACAATCCAAAAGTACCTGTTGATGGTTTATTTGAAATAGATGTTTTGACTTTGACTTTGTTCAACACGTCGACGAATAAATATGATTCACCGATGAAGCTGTCCATCATTTGTTTTGATGCTTGCCAGCTCATAAAGATTTGTAAATATTGACGGCTATCTACGAAGGAACAATTGCCGTACTTTATCATCAATAGTGTAGTAGGTACATTTGTAGCAAAAATTACAGTCTATTAATTTAATTTTTTAAAAGAACAAAAGGGTTCGAACTTTATTCATGAAAGTAGGCCCAGTCATTCCAGTCAATGATTACTTGAGTCAGTGCGAACTTATGCGTGTACTTAGTCACAATTTATTACTTAACAAACCTGATTTCCTGGTTACTAATAGCATCCTATCCAATCGACGTGTCATCGAACTAAATGCCGGCTTATTGCCAGCCTACCGAGAAAGGTAATACAAAACTGGATCCACTGCTTACTATCCCACACAAGTTTTTATTTTCGCTAATCTGTGGTTTATTGGCGTTAGCTTGTTCTAGAAAACGACTGAATCTGGAGTTTGAAAATAAAGGTGTATTTAAATATATATATATTTTTTGACTAGCCTATTGGTCGAGTGGTTAGTGACCCTGACTGCTTAACCGGAGGTCGTGGGTTCGATTCCCACCCAGGACAAATCTTTGTGTGATGAGCATGATCATTTGTTCTGTGTCTGGGTGTAATTTGTCTATAATATGTATGTATTTAGAAATATATAAGTATGTTTATCAGTTGTCTGGTTGCCATAGTACAGGCTTTGCCTAGTTTGGGATCGGATGACCGTGTGTGAGTTGTCCCAGGATATATTATATTATATATTTAGGTAAACAAAAATACTAGTGCCTGCCGCCTGACAGTAGGGACTGCAAAACTCTTTCAGTTTTTAAAAGAAGAGTGTAAGAACACTACCTTTCGGTATCATCATAGTTGCATATATAAAGTATACATTAATTTTTGTCATATTTATGAATAGTATGTTATATTTAAAGTTTTTTGTCTTTTTTCTACGATAGTCTAACTTTTACACACAATGTTTACTTACATCTCTTTTATTCGACTCTCCTTGCGCAGGTATGCTGGAAGAGATTTCTTTAGAAATAAGCATCACCTTTGCACCTATTTTTCTGTTTCCTTCTTCTTATCTATTTGTTAAATGTGTGAGTACATAAACTGTTAAATAAAAAAAATAAAAAAAAAATAGTTAAAATTCTTAAAAATGTATCTGTCACTGGAGTATTGCAAACATCGTAAGATTGTTAAATATCTTGATTATATTATAAACTCTCTATGTATTGTGAAAAGATTATTTGGAATACACTAAATCTCATTCAAATTCAATAGTTTGCAATATCTACCATCATACGTGTCTTATCGACAAAAAAAAAAGAAAAGGAAAATCCAAATAAATAATTAAATAAATAAATAAAGAGTTTACAATCTTCCTGTGACATACCCAACCGAAAATGTTGCTTATGATACGCAAAAAGAAACAGTATAAAGTAAGAGCAAAATCAACGACTTTAATGTACATTAAAAAAAATCAAATCAGACAACTACCCAGGTCTAACTAAAAATATTTTTTCATGTTCGAGGTTCCAATATAACTTGGAAATCATCTGCTGCTCTCAGCATTATATCAAACTTTAAGTCCAAAGGCTTTCCTAAGTCCAGCTTAGAGACTGGTAACACTCTGAATCGGCGAAGAAGTGTTGCTAGTACTGTCTTCATTGACATCATCGCGTAGCGGTAGCCTGAAAAAAAGGAACAGTCGGTAATCATTACTTAAATAGATAAAATCAAAATCAAAAGTCATTTATTCAAATTAGGCTGAGTGCCAGCACTTTTTGAACGTCAAAGTTCTACATAAAGACAGTCCCCCAAAACGCCCGCCATCACCACTTCCTAGTGTTTTAGCTGGGAAGAAGAAGTGGCGCAACAAACTCCCCAGCAACACATCTGTCTGTTGAGTTATAAGAAGTATCATTTATACAAAGGTATGTAAGTAGTCAGTATTCTTACAAAGAAAATAATACAACAAAGGTAACACGTAAAAACATAAAACTTAATAATTCGCTACTTGTAAGCTAGCACACTCCATTATGCCAGCATAATCAGACAAACTCAAGCATAAAAACAATATCAAATCAAACTAAATAAGCCTCCAGACATGAAGGGCGTGCCCGCTTACACGTGCAGAGGGTAGAATTTAATAAAAGATCTGTGACTCGACGCCACAAGTGATAAACCAGGGCCATCAAAATTAAACATTAAGCATATAATCGTTATAACAATAGTAAAAACCATGGCTACCAAGACGACCTTTCACGAATGGATATTATCATCATCATATCAGCCGAAAGACGGCCACTGCTGGACATAGGCCTCCCCCAAATGGAAGGTTTACCATAATCGCCACGCTTGGCAGGTGGGTCGCAACCGGGAGCGCTCATTTTAGTTCGCTCTTTAAGTTCACCAGCTCCCGGCTCGATGGATCGCGACAGGAGCTGACTCACTGACTGAGCTAGTGAGCTGAAACCGGCAGATTGTTCGGGAGCTTTGTAGTTTTCTCTTTACTACTACGCGCGATTTTTTGTTTGTAAAGAAGTTATTTTGTTTTTAATATTAGTTTTGTTCCTGGTATTTTCATTGATTTATTAGTTCAATATTAAAAAAAAAACATAAGTGTTTATAACTTGCTATAAACGCTCTGCTCTTACGAACTAGTTCGTTCGCGAACTATACAAGACTACAGTGTAGCTGTTGCATTAAACAGAATAGATATGCTGCTGACACCCACGGGAAGTGATGGGATGGTGCTATTCTATTACGTCCGACACCATACAGAAGCGTCTGACACGATACAAAACCAGAATAAAATCTCTTTTACACAAAAACTGAATTCTGTGCGTACAATATTGTATAGTCTCATCGCAGACAATATAGTATACTAGACAACATTTGGATGCATTAAAAGCAGTTAAAATAAAATTGGGTGGTTTGTGGTGTACTGCAGCTTGTATTAATACCATTAACATTTAAGATCAAGTGCATTACTTGGTGCAAGGTTCTATCTAGATTAGCCTCCTCCTAATAATATGAGAGTCTAAAATGTCTGAGACATAGACATAGCCTAGTGGTATGATTTAGTGAATCATCATTATTTTACTCCTCTATAACGCTACTAAGGCACAAGCAAGCGCCAAGATAAGTAAGAATAATTTAAAAGTTTCTCTCACTTTACTTTTGACGTGACGTCTTATAATTCGATGGAGGCGGCTGCACGCACGAAAAAATATGACGCATGCGGCGTTACCTTGCTCTGAGGCGTTCCCGTTGCCACGTTCAACTATCGTCAGTACACCGACTTTACAGACGAACGATTTTTTTTTGGCTTCAAAGTCAAAGTCAAAGTCAAAACGTTTATTTCAATTAGGCCATTAAACGGCACTTTTGAACGTCATCGTTTACAGTTCAGTAAAAATAATAGAATTACATTAATAAAGTGACTCTACTGTCCATTCAGAAAGGTAGATTCTTATGGAGAAGAACGAACAAGAAACTCCATAGTTACTCTTTTCAAATAATGATATTACAAAATTTGGTTTACAAAAATTAATTTAATATTATGTGAGGACGATGCACCCGGAGTATGCTACTTATAAGAACAAAGTATCACCAGCAGAGGTAAACTTATTAATTTCCTAAAGAAATTTAGGTAAATGGTTATCACATATTTACAAACATTGGAACCATTAATTAAACAACAGTGTGTGAGTCAACAGAAAAATAAAAACACAAAAAAAGAAACAGTATATCTATAAAGTTAATACATAAATCAACCAGTTTGACCTTCACCCTTGATTGTCCTATGGAGCAGGACCAGCATGTTTCCAAGCATTCTTATCCTGAATGTAATCTTCTAATTTGTAATATGCTTGTTCACAAAGTGTGCTTCCCTTGTGCAGCTATCGAGGACCAATCTTCAGTTACCACAGCAGGAGTGAAATTAAAAACTCGCGGTAGATTATAATATGAGGTTCTGAGGAGTCGTCCCAAGGCGTCATCCTAGTTCAAAGTAATTTTCGTGTGTATAAGAAGATATGGAACGGCGTCTCCAACCGCCGCTACAGGAGAAGACGCCTCGGGCGTCGAGAGTTGCGATCCCCGGCCACCTACTGCGCGGGCCTGCGGACGGCGAGCGTTGGGTGGCTCGCTGTCCGATCACCAACAGGCCCGGGTCTATGGCGCGTTGTGTTCCACGCGCGCCTCAAAAAGATGTCAGCATAGGAGACGGGGCTCGCTAGGGCCAGAGCCTGCCAGGATACAGGTATTTGTTCGAAAGAGTCACCGCGGCCCTGGAACGCAAAGGGCTTTAGAAGGAACACGGATGGGTTTTAGTCAGTAAGAGTCTGACACGCCCTTCCGCTCCACCCACAGCGGAAGAACTCATTTGATGATTCTCGAAGGATGTACATGGATACAACGATTATAAACTCACCAATACAATTCCTAGGGCCGTAACTAAAAGACAGGAAAGCAGCCGGATGCTTGAGCGGCGCGTCGAGGAACCGTTCAGGTCGGAACAGCTCCGCGTCGTCTCCCCAGTACCGGGGGTTGCGGTGGGCCGCGTACAGGCTCAGCATGATGCCTGTGCCTTTGGGTAGGGTGTCTCCTGAGGCTGGAAAGAGAAGATAAAAAATGGTAAAATAGGTGTCATTTTTTAAGTTGAGAAGTTTCAATAAGAAGGTCTCTACTGCTTGGGGGAGATACATAATAAACATTCTACAACAAGAATCTATTGTCTTGTTTCTAGATTCAGAGTCTGCATAGGCAACACACGACACTGATATGCAAGAAGAATCATACGTGCTCCCAATAAAATGCGACATGTAATAATTATAGTTCTGTAGAAAAAAATTAACCCATGAAAATACTTCGGGCGAAGCCGTGAGTTATAATTATTATGTGGTGCACCTAGTTATCCAATATTAGAACCGAAATGTGATGCTATGACATTTGCAGTACTTATCAAAATGTTTACCGTGAATTTATTGTTTTAACAGTGAATAACTTTTAATGGTCGGTTACTGAATGAACAATATTTTACTGCCAAACATTGACGAGTTTTCAGGATAAAAAAGCGTTTAACAAACACTTACGCAGAATAACATCCTTGTCAACTTTTCTCAATAGTGTTGGTGCTGGTGGGTATAGCCTTAGGCTCTCCTTGATCACAGCATCCATGTACTTGAGCTTAGTTAAATCTTCAGCTGTGACGGGTCGCTGCGAGTCGCCGAAGACATCTCTTAACCTGTTTGTAAATCATTCATTAGTGTGAGATAAGTTTGCGTAATTTCATTTACATTAACATCATGTTTTCGGGATTTATCAAAAGTATTTGATACCTTCCTTTTTAATTTATTTTTTAAGTTTCTACTAATCTATACTTCTAAATAAATGCGAAAGTTTGGATGTTTGTTAATCAATCACGTCAGAACGTCTGAATTGTTCTTGATGAAGTTTTGGTACAGGTAGATTATAGTCTGGAATAACATAGGTATATGTCAAAGTCAAGTAATTTATTTCAACCAGACAATTATGTTCCCTTGCCGCGGGTGACAACTATTTGGTTGATAAATGAGTCGAAGAGGCTTTTTATAGTAAGACACCTATGCCTATAGAAATTTACTATAGCAGAAGCTCTGCAGATGCTTCGCTATTTCGGTGTCGATGACGGCAACTGAAAATGCCTTAAGAGCATATACTCCTTACGGTATTTCACACTAACAAGTCCTCAGTTTTAGAAACAAAACTCTAAAATATAAATTAATTCGTTACAATGTTTTCGATCAATAGAGACGATGAGACCTAGTTTGCAATAGAAAGTGAAAAAGCTCTCCCTCTCTCTTTCAAATATCGTGACGATAAAACGCACTTAGGGTGTTACCACACCAATCAATCGACCGTCGATCAATGCTATAATGTGTTAAATATTGATGGTAAAATGGATTAGTCGACGTCGATCGTAGGTTTCTACTAAATCAATCGTTCGGTCGTCGATCAATGGTAGAATGAATTAGTCGACGTCAATCGATGGATTTTACTTCTTTTTACAATCAGCCAAAGCTACTACACTAATCGATCAACGTCGATCGATGGCATCGACTGACTATCGATCGATTGGTGTAGTAACACCCTTAAGTTTTGCAAATAGCTTGCTCTTTTATTCACCCAGCATTATCTTCGAACTATTAATCAAGAGTAACTTACTCCTCATAAACTTTCTCCTGTATTTCAGGATGTCTTGCTAATAACACACTGGTGAATGAGGACCCAAGTGTAGAAGTGTCAGTTCCAGCAGTAAATAGCACCACTACTTCCTCCCGAAGCTCGGTGTCGTTGTACCCCTTGTCTCCTCCTGAGGACTCGATCATGAGTTCTAGGAAGGTTTTGAAGCGGTCGTCGTCTGAAATGAGGAGAAATGGAGTAAAACAAACCACTTTTGTACCAAGTAATTATGTTTCAGTGTTGATATTTTTTGACGTGACAACGTTTAATAAATTGATGAACTCACGAAAAAGGATGACTCATTGTAACGTTACGGTCATTTCATCAATGTTTTGTTATGATGTTGTCACGTTAAACAATCGTCCGTAAACCGACTTTACCAATTGACAACCAATTTTTTTGTTACATAACATGAATACAACCGTGCAGGTTTGGTAGGCCTGTTATTTTGTTACAAAATTAAGGGTCAAAACTAAGATAAATATAAAAACAACATTGCACAAAATAATTCCGCTGAGCCCGTTCCATCATCGGACAACAAGGCGTAGTGATGCGCTGCCGGTTCATGGTGGACATCCCACCCATACGCAAAAAACGTTTAGGGAATAGTTTAATTGATAAAGGATATTTATTTTACAAATAGGTTACAAGTAACTGTTGCACACGTCAAATTTATCTAGATGAGGCCGGTGTTTCCTAGCTGACTACCCTGAGAAGTCTCTTTTTAAGTCCATACAATGGTCAAAAACATTTGAAAACCATGTAGGTGGTTTTTGAGGAAAGCACCACGCAAGTTTGAGTAGACCTGTCCAGACAGTGCAAGCATTTGTCATTTAATGTGTACCTCAAACTTAGAACTTTAAGGAGCTCAACGATTCGAAGAACAAAACTTAAACTGCCAGACATCATAAAATGAACCCGACATGTAGCGATGTACATAGGTCTCACATTACGTCATAATGAACCATGGAGATTAGAACCTGAGATGGTCTTTTTTTATATAATATGTGTTTGCTCTTGACTCTAGTCTAGGTCATAGATGACAGAGACAAAGTCGACGATGGAGCGAGCTTACCCAGAAGAAGCCTGTTCACACTATTTTTGAAGAGATTAGGGTTGTATGCGTTCGGAAACACAGGCAGAGAGTTCCAAACTGATTGTGCGTGTTTGTTATAGCTAGCAAGATGCCTCTAGACCATTGTGCTCCATCGTCGACCACCGCTTTCCATCAGGTGCGATTGTGGTCAAACACGAGCCTGTTAATAAGATTTTTTTTTAATCTAGTAGTATTAGATACTTCAGAATTTTTACCTTCATCGTCTTTTTTAGCATAGTTGTTTTCAGCTAGTTCTCTCCGTTTATTTTGAATGCACTGTGAACACAAGAAAAATAAACAAGTTACGTCTGTGAAAACCTGGTTGCCATAACATAATTATCAGGCGTTTCGTAATAATATTTACTAGTTGGTCTCGGGGTTGCATCCGCGACTTCTGAGCGTGGGATTCTAGGTTCGACTGCTTGAGAGAGGAAAAACCCAGTAACACTTTTTCATCATATCATATCAGCCAATTGCCGTCCACAGCTGAACTTAAGCCTCCCCCAAAGATCGCCAACCATCCCGGTCCGCATCCATCCGCTGCCAGCCACCTTCTTCAAATCATCGATCCATCGTGCCGCAGTGCGTCCCACACTACGTTTGCCCATACGCGGTCTCCACTCTAACACATGTCTGCTCCATCGACCGTCTGTCCGTCTACAGACATGGCCGGCCCACTTCCACTTCAGCATGCTCATTCTACGCGCAATGTCGGTGACTTTAGTTCTCTGGCGAATGACTTCGTTGCGTATCACACAGGAACACTTTTTACCCAAGTGAAAAGTGTTATTGGGTTTTTCCATTTGGAATTTTTTAATAGCAGCCCAGAGTCATGTTGGTGGTGTGGCAACCCTCTTGCCACGGAAAGCACGTACAGCTGTTGGTCTTGCACCTGATCGCTCTCCGGTCGAGTCGGAATGCCTTCCCATCAGACTATGATGGTAAAGGAGAGAGCAACTATGTTTGCGCACTCCCTTGTGCTCTATAACATCTCCTGAGTACTTGGCTAATCTCCGTTTAGATTGGCCATCGTGATCGATATTCGATCGGGAAGCTTGTTTAATTTTTTACAGCGTTACAACTGCTTAATATACTTATTCAAGTTCTACTATTTTTAATAAGTGTTTCTACTATTAGTATTAAAATAATTACCTCGTTAATAAACCTGGTTATCACATCATTGTACTCCATGAACTGCGTATAGTCTGCCGTGAGCTTGTACAACGGGTCCAAGTGTAGCCACGGCTTGATGATACGGTCTGATATCAGCTGGCAAGACCCTGTGAAAGCCCCCAACAGCTTCTGATTCGGATTCTGTAGGGCGTTAGCTGTGATACCAAGGGCCGTTTCTGGAAAACAAAAAATATTTACTGGTAATCATTTGTTACAACAGTAAAGAGCCTTAGCTCAATCATGTTAGGGTCGGATTGTGCATGTGTCTTTTTTCCATGTAGCTATGTGTTTTACGTGGACAATCTACATATCTGACATCTGTTTTTTACATACTGCATGATACCCCTTGGTTCTGTTCTTTTTTTCTGACTAATGGTAATGACCACCGGGCACTGAATTGCATATCCGCGACTGTACCGGCGAGTCAACTCGACCAGTACCTAAATTTAAGTGCTTTGAAGAAAGATCTATAAATAATAACCGTTACCAACGGCTAAAAGCTTTTTTTGACACGGAGAGACGTATATGTAGTTAGGGTAGATGAGTCAAATAGAACTTGAAAACTGGAAAACTCTCAAAGGAACACTTACCACAAACAGAATCCATGGCATACGCCATAATATATTGGGACAAGGAGAAGCTTCCATAGCCTGCCACTTTCTGCAACTGTTCCACCATGATAACACTTTGTTTCGAGAAGATCTCCGTGAACTTGAGCAGATTCTTTTGGCTGAATGTTGGCACCAGGATTTTGCGACGAGGACGCCAGATTGGCACTGTGGATGAAACATAGAAGAAGTTAACACTGTAATGTAGAACCACTACGTTAAAAGAGAATGTGCTCAAGAGGGACGAAACGCATGTAACTAAACGAGTTATGAATGTAATTGTAAATGGGTGAAGAGAGAGAGGGAGAACAAAGAAAAGATGGTATGATTGTATGAGGAAAAATATGAAAAAAGCGAGAGAATGATAACGCCATGCGCCACGGTTGACAGAGAAGAATGAAAAAAGAAATCGTGCTACGGCAACTCTAAGTGACATGAAACAAGCTCAAGAAGATGCTGACTATAGAAGAGATGTAAAAGAGAAGGATAGAATTGATTAAGATTGTATGGAGCAAAGTAATAAATAAAGCTAACAGAATACTGACTGGCCTGTTGGTCGAGTGGTTAGTGACCCTGACTGCTTAACCGGAGGTCGTGGGTTCGATTCCCACCCAGGACAAATCTTTGTGTGATGAGCATGATCATTTGTTCTGTGTCTGGGTGTAATTTGTGTATAATATGTATGTATTTAGAAATATATAAGTATGTTATCAGTTGTCTGGTTGCCATAGTACAGGCTCTGCCTAGTTTGGGATCGGATGACCGTGTGTGAGTTGTCCCAGGATATATTATATTATATTATATTATATTAATATCAAAATACAAAATGAAATAGAAAGGAGGACAGAGGACAAAAGATTTTCAGAATAAAGTAAGCATCAGTGATAGTGTTAAATATGAATGTTTAATATATACCTAAAATATCTAATTTCAAGTCATTTAGATAGCTTATTAGAATAATAAACTATGTATTTATGAATCACGTCAAAGACGGACCTTCAGATGAATAGGTACTTAGAACATCTTAAAATGGCCTTCTACTAAATGGACACTGAATTTAGAAACTTGGCAACAGAACAACTTTTAATGTACCTAAGTATTCAATTTGAACATAAATATTCATTATCATCAGACCAGCCTTAAGACGTTCACTTCCTTATGCATCCTTAAAGCATTACCACCTAAAGCATTAAATCAAAGCCTTGATATTTATTAGGTACAGTTGAATTTTTTGACTCTTTAAGATCCATATCGCAGATCATTAAAAATCCAACAGAGAGTATTCAAAGGCAAAGTCAAAGTATTTATTTCAAATGAACCACTTTTGAATTGTCAAAGTCCGCCAGTCAAAAACATGAAGCTATTTGCACGTTCCAAAGCGTAGATCTCTATGGAGAAGAACGTGCAAGGAACTCCACGTACACCCTTTTAAACCATTTTATGTTTTACAAACATCCTCTTCATTTATTTTGGTATTCATCTAGATAATGTGATCTAGTGTGTAAATGAGAGTGACAACAAGTATTTGAGTTACCGGAAGGCACAGCGTAGGTAGGCCTCACAAAAGGTGGACCGACAACTTAGTGAAGGTTGTCGGAATCCATACTAATATTATCCATAATATCCTAAATACAATATTATGAAAGTGAATCACTTCGTTTCTTATTACTTCACGTCTTAACCGCTGAATGGATCCATCATCTGCCTAGCCTTCTCCCAACTATATTGGGGTCGGCTTCCAGTCAAATCGGATTCAGCTGAATACCAGTATTTTACGTGGAGCGGCTGCCTACCAGACCTCCACAACCCATAAACTGAGTAACACGGTACTCCTTGGCAAGATTGGTGTCAGATTTACTGGTTTCTGACAATCTGTATCGACTGCTAAAGATCTATAAATGACCGCCGAGACCAACTTAACGAGCTTTCCGAGGCACGTAGGAAACTTGGTATATTAAGATGGTCACCCATCCACAGACCAACCTTGGTAAGCGTTGCTTAACCTTAATCGACTCATGTGGCTGATATTTTTAGCCACGAGCTAAGACGGCTACGGGTGGATGAAACTTGAAATAGAAATTGGACAAAATACTTTCTATCCTGAGATGCGTGTCCTGGGGTGTGTGTTTTTTCCCTTAGGGTATTTTGTCACCTAAGGGGGGGAGGAAGCCGCTGGCTGAAGCTAATAAGTCATACATTATGATACTTTTTGCAATAGATTCCTTACCATCAGCAACTGCACTGCCGTTTCCAACGAGAGACAGAGTAAGTTTCATTGAGTCGTCCTTTTCTAGGCAGTACCTCATCACACATTCTGCTACCACAGGATCAGCTACAACTGTAAAACAGAATGAATATTTTTCATATTGTGTTTGACATTTTTCAGCTTTTAAAAAGCTTTTTCGAAACAAGTCAGGGCACCACCACGATCTTATATTTTTCTTTGTTTCTTATTTTTAACAATTCAATTTCGTACCCAAGCTGTCACAGAATCTTGTTTTGGTTTTTATTAGAACTACCCTTCGATGCTTTCATCCTTATTTAACCAATTTTTTCCATCTGTCAAAAGGCTACGAGGTGCAAAGGTACTCACGGAAATAAAGTCTGTGCAGGTTCCACGAAGCAGTCACGCCACCTTGCTTCAACGCCTCCCGACCGAACATCTCCAGTAAACGCCATCGGTCTGGAAACGCATGTTTGAAGATTTTAACACCACAAAACACCTCTACCATACCCTTTGGTGAATATAGGCTTGACGGTATGTTATACATCGGCAAGAACACAGACTAAGATTCTTCAGTTTATTTTAACTTTATATACCTACTGTAGTGGTACATCATCATCATCACAGGCTTCGACTACACCCTCTGCTGGGCATAGGCATCCTGTCTTCTGTCTCAAATCTTCACGCTCCTACGCCGCCTTAATCCAGTTTCTACTCGCGATGGCAACAATGTTGTCTGTAAATCTCTCTGCCGGACGACCGAATATTCTTCTTCTACCAGCCCTTGGACGCCACTAAGTTCCTGCCTTACTCCACCTGTCATCGCCGCACCTTGCCATGTGTCCTACCCAACTCCATTTGAGTTCCTTAACCCATTTACGTCTCAGTAGTGGAACATAATTGGGCATGATCTTCAAAAAAGTTCACCTAAATTTCTGATTCGCGATATTCAACTTTTTGGATGCAGTCTTACTCGGCTGCTTTTTGAGATCTTGACCCAACGATAGCCTATCCGTGAACCGCATAAAATATTGGTATTCAGTTATACCCGGTTAGGCTGGAAGGCGATCCCAACATAGCAGGGAAAAGCCTGGGCAGACAATGATTCTGGAATCAAAGTGTCCCACAAATAAAGCAAAAAAAACTTACCACTATCAGTTTTACATTTGATAAACCAAAACGAGTGTCCAAGTACCGGCAAAGACTTAATACTGTTTTTAAATAACTTCGCGAACTTTATCCGATGCCTTGCTTTCCATCTTAAGACCAAACAATATACTATTATCACACCCACGAATAACTGCCAAATCATTTTTTAACTTAAATTTAAATACGTTTAAATAATGGAACTTAAACACTGTGCATGGAACTTGGCTTGAAATTAATTGAAGTCCTTTTAAAAAAAAGTTCTAACATTCAAACGTGTTGTGTTTCATTTAAAAACAAAACACTACTGACAGTAATATCTACAATATTTAAATTCGTCAAAATACTCGTTACAAACATTTGTTTCTGGTTAGGCAAGTATAAAAAATCCGGTTACAGGAAATAATATTACCTATGTATTTATGCGGTAACAAAATGTGGCTATATTGTATTAAATAAACTAATGTTCACAATGAACATGGCCAGTTCAATTTGAAATTCAATGCCAACGCTAATTATATAGTTTTAGAAAAAAAATGCCTTATGCTTTACCATAGTCTATATCTAGAGACCAAGTATTTTATACCTAACCTTTTTAGTACTTTTGTAATGCAAATGGTCACTTTAAAATCAATGTTAAAAAACATAATACTAAAGTCGATATTTGAGTAGGTGAAGATGGATCACATTTACCTCCAATAATGAATTCAAGTCAACTTGTTTAATTAGAGCATCTAAACCAATGTTAGAGACAAAATTAAAAAGAGCAAAATTGTTTGTTTGTTTATATGCTAGTAAGAGGTAATCCCTGGAAGTACTGATTCGATTACGAAAACTTTTCTTCACTGATAATAGTAGACAAAGTCAAACTTGTTGATTTATTTACTATAGGTATATATACTGGTATACTTTCTGTTTTTTTTATTATGTAATTTAACTCACACACTGATCCATTGTTGTTAATTATATTGTAAATATGTGAGTACTATGTTCCTTGCTAGCAAACTTAGTTTTATTTCTGCTGGTATTGCTTTGTTGTACCTATTAGTATATAAGTGTGTGCTGTAAATTAGAGTAATGTTGGGTGTATTGTGCTCACATAATATAATCAATTTATCAATGTATGTATACAAAATATTGTAAAACTTATGTTTGAAAAAGGACTATGGAGTTTCTTGTCCGTTCTTCTCCATATGAATCTACTTTTTGCGAATGGACAACTAAAGTCACTTTTATTTTAATTTCAAACTGTAAATTTGATGTTCAAAAGTGCCTTTTAATGGTCTAGTTGAAATAAATGAATTGACTTTGACTTTGGAAATTGCCTCATCATCATCGTATCAGCCGAAAGACGTCCACTGCTGGACATAGACCAACCCCGCGTTGCATAATCGCCGCGCTTGGCAGGCGGGTTGGCGATCACAGTACCTATAGATGTTGCAATGCACAGAACCACAGAGAATAGAATGCTGCTGCCTATTCTCTGGTGAGTCCCTTAGTAGCCTCTTACGACATCCACGGGAAGTGATTGGATGGTGCTATTCTTTTATGTCCGACGCCAAACAGACACCAAAAGTAACATAGGCATAGTAAAAATCCAATTTGGTGAAAAATCCTACTAATATTATAAACGCGAAGGTTTGTAAGTATGGATGGATGGATGGATGTTTGTTACTCTTTCACGCAAAAACTACTGCATGTATTTTGATGAAATTTGGCACAGTGGTAGATTATAGTCTGGAATAACACATAGGATACTTTTTATCCCGAGAATATGTTCCCTTGGGATAATTTTCGACAATCACACGGGCGGAGCCGCGGGCGGCAACTAGTTTAATATATGTATATTTGTAAGTGCGGTAGTTATGCAAACAGGACATGTAGAATATATTATTTAACATTTCTCAGTAATGTTAATTTTATGAAGAACCTATTATGATAATGGGAATCTTTTTGTGTTAAATATGATGAATGACCAATAGTGCAAAGCTTATTTTGTTTTGAAACAGCATAGTTCAAGGAAATAGCCTAGCAACTAGGTATGAATTGCAATGGGGTAAAGTAAAGTAAAGTAAAGTAAGGTAAAGTAAAGTAAAGTAATGTAAAGTAAGGTAAAGTAAAGTAAAGTAGAGTTTATTTGCTAAAATTGCAGTTACTTAAAATAAGGTGTTACAGTAAGATGGGTGAGCCTTGTACAACCTACCTTACATTAGGCATGCAAAAATTTGTGAAATTGTGAAACGACATTAAAAATTTAATTAAATGGTTAGCAGTTAAAAACAATAGTAGTATAGTAAATTCACAATATTAAATGAAAATAAAATCGTTTAAATTGAAAGAATGAGATCATTTGGTATGTCAATATTAATTATAGGCACGCTCAGCTAGCGGCTGGCTAGATAATTTATTGTTGCCTTATGATTGTTCTCTTTTTTACTTTGTGTTTTGTTGCTGTTGTGTTGTGTCTGTATCGGATAAATGTTTTCTATTCTATTCTATTCTATTTTAATTAAATTACATTAAATTATTCAATACATAATTAAGTCATTATCATTCAGCAAGCAGCAGTACCAGCAGCTGCATTAGCAGTTACCTACATAATAATATATAAAATATTCGTATATTATAGTCGTTGCGATTACCATCACCTGGGCAAATTCACAATCTTGGCTGCCACTGAAAAAAATTAAATGGACTGCCAAATAAAAAAAAATCAATAAAAGTATAAAATAACTTTAATTTCGAAAGTTGGTTCTTAAAATACGAAGAAACAACCAAAAAACTGACTTTCAAAATTAATGTTGTTTTATACCTTGTAGTTTTTTTTTATTTGGAAGTCGGTCGTATTTTTTAGTAAAAAGATTTTTCATTTTTCACTTTTTAGTGGAAAGCTCAGGAAAGCAAAATATGCAATTTCGTTTACTTGGATGACATATTTTGATTTAACAACCAAATTACTTAACCGATTTTGATTAAATTTCTACGGGACCTTAGGAAAGTATGTATATCATTTCACATAGAAAAGGTTTTTTCCTAATCGTTTCATAAATGACGGAGTAAGGAGGTTAAAACATAAAAACTACAACCGAATTGAGAACTTCCTCCTTTTTTTGAAGTCCGTTAAATATCCAGATGGAAAAGCCCAATAACACTTTCGACGAGAGAATAGAACCCAGGATCTCATGCTTAGCAGTAACGCTTGCGACTTACCATCATATAGCTAATGCAGTTACTAGATAGAATGGATTCTATAATAAACCTCTGTAAGCGCCATCTAGGAGAAACAGGCTCAACTATATAAAGCCTTGGGAAACCGCTTTCACCTCAGAAAACAGTTTGGTCCGTTCGTTGTTCCAATATTGTACAATAGATGTCAGTTAGTTGAATCACTTGCAATGCCTCTGAATGTCTAGGTACGACTTGTTGCGGAATTTGTTCGAAAGAGTCACCGCGGACCTTGAACACATAGGACATTTGGGGGAACACGGATGGGTTTTAGTCAGTAAAGTTCTGACACTCCCTTCCGCTCCGCCCAGAGCGGAAAGATCCATTGATGATTTCCCATCCTAAAGTCCATTGCCCACCTTTAAATTACTAAAGCTAAAAAGTAGGTATATCAACTAATTGAAACTTACCTTTAACTGATAATGACATATGTTTCAGTGAACTCATGTTCTGATACAAAAATGAATATGTATTTCTAACGCGTCTTTCCTGATTTGGAGTTTATTGTACTTATTCTTGCCGTTATATCACATTATCGGCACTATATTATGGTCTATTGTGAGGAACCAAGTGTCTTAAGAATTATATTGTTTGTATATGAGTGTTTGAAGCCTAAGTAAAACAAAAAAATTAAGTAAACATCATATAAAAGAAGCATTATCATAAAATTTCCCATCAGGAAAAATATCGGGCCTAGTCGGCATTATAAACGGAAAAGATGATACAATCAAGTAAAGTAAAGTAAAGTAGAGTTTATTTGCTAAGATTGCAGGTACTTAAATAAGGTGTTACTGTAAGATGGGTGAGCCTTGTACAATCTACCTTACATTAGGCATGCAAAAATTTGTGAAATTGTGAACTACATTAAAAATTAAATTAAATGGTTAACAGTTAAAACAATAGTCGGCATAGTACATTCATAATATAAAATGAAAATAAAATCGTTTAAATTGAGAGAATGAGGTCATTAGGTCAATATCAATTAAATTCCATTAAATTATTCAAAACATTAAATAATTCAATACAATAAATTATTCAATACATAATTAAGTCATTATCATCAGTGCCTTGCATTACCCAGTTCCTGTTTTTTTTTATTCTGAAAGGGGTCTGTTAATGCAGAGTATTAGCTATAGTCATGTGACTTCCAGGACTTGAACGTGACTAATGACAGAGCGGTCCAAGTCAGACAAAATTTGAGGAGTCAATAGACACGAAAAGAAGGTATAAACTGTATGACGTACATCTGTCACACATTCTCACGTATATATCAACTATGCGACACACTATTTGAAGTGAAAACTTGTGACTTGAGCACTTTTTGGGAGAACAAAAATCATGGAACTCGCGTCATCGTCACCAAACGCTTTCCATGAGCTATATTTATTTATTTATTATATACTTTATTGTACACCTCATAATAAGAACAGGACAATCATACATGAAATAAGTGCACAATGGGCGGTCTTATCGCACAAGGCAATCTCTTCCAGACAACCTTTGGATGGATTGAACGAAGGGAGATAGATTTAGGGCTGTCAGTGTACAAACGTTTTGCTTGTATACTGAAAGATTTGTCAAAGAAAGAAGTGGAATGCATACGAATACTTAGTTTTAGATTCTCCAATGATCTCAAAGACCTAGAAAATGTGTCACAGAGGAACTGAAAGCGTTCTTTAAGATAGAAAGGAGTAGAAGGATTAAAGAGTACATTATAAAGTAGAAAAAGTATGTGGGCATTCCGTCGAAGGCGAATAGGAAGCCTTTTTGAGCTTAGTACGAAATTCAGATACGTGGTCATACTTGCGCAAGCCAAATATAAACCTGATACAGAGATTTTGAAGTCGCTCAAGCTTGTCCAATTGGTCTTGGGTGAGATCAATATAGCTAGTATCAGCATAGTCCAGGATGGGGAGAAGAAGAGATTGTGCTATCGCAATTTTAGTAATGATGGGAAGAAAATTGCAAGTAGTTTACGACTTACTTCCTGCAGTTGCTTAGTCCAAGAAAGAGTTCTGTCGATATAAATCCCCAAGTTCTTTACAACGTGACTTACAGGAATGGTGGTGTTATTAAAAGAAACCTGGGGCAGTTTCGACCAGTCAATCTTAGAGAACGTCCGGGAACTACCGACAACAATGATTTGCGTTTTTTTTGGATTGATCTTCAGCCCAAACTCAGTGCTCCATTCACCAATTCGAGCGAGGTCCCTATTTATCGTCTCAATAGCATCTGATAACTCCCCGAGAGGGCTTGAGTGTAAATTTGAAGATCATCAGCATACAAGTGGTAGAAAGAAGAAAGTCTTTGAGAGATGGAATTATTAAAAAGTGCGAAAAGTAGAGGAGATAACACGCCACCCTGCGGCACACCAGCAGAGGCATCACACCAAGAAGAGAAAGATTCCTCAATGCAAATACGCTGTCGGCGGCCAAACAGGTAACAATGAAACCAGTCAAGTACTGAAGGAGATATGTTAAAAGAGTATAGAATGCCGAGTAAAATGTCGAAGTCAACCGAATTAAAAGCATTGCTAAAGTCAAGAAGTGCCAGAACCGTTAACTTCCCCATTTCCATGCTAGACCTGATATCGTCCGTAATATGCACGAGTGCCGAGGTAGTGCTGTGTCTAGGTCGAAAACCAGATTGGAAGGGATTCAGCAGCTTGTGCTTGGAAAGGAATGTGCTGAGTTGTTGGTGGACAAGTTTTTCAAGGACTTTGGATAGGAATGGGAGAATAGAAATGGGACGATAGTCAGAGAAAGATGCAGGATGAGATTTTTTAGGTAGAGGAATAACCTGGGCATCTTTCCAGGCTTGCGGGAAGACACTACTGGAACAGAGGAGTTGAGAATATAAAGGATAGCAGGAAGAATGTTATCAAGGATGGGTATGATCATTTTACGGCTGACACAGTCACTACCCACGGCGTTGGTTATCGTTAGAATACTCTTTTTAACATCACAAGCAGTGAATTGACTTATGACAAAAGGGGAATAATCAGGTATCGGAAGATTTGAAAGATGGCTTAGTGATGACTATATGTACTTATACTGTGTATATATGTGTACTTTTTAGGTGAACAAAAATCATGGAACTCGCGTCATTGTCACCGAACGCTTTGGGTGAACAGAAATCATGGAACTCGCGTCATTGTAACCGAACGCTTTAGCTTTCGCTTAGTTTTCACTTCTATCGGCAGTCCCCAAAGACTGCCCCGCATGTTTTTTTCCGACATTCATGCGACACATTTTTTTCCTGACAGCCACGCGAACGAAGTCGCGGTTACAGATAGTCATATATTAGGATGAGCAGGATAAAGTTACACGTTGTTTTGTTACTTTACTTTTTTTTTCTTAGCGTGTCGGTGGCAAATACACTTATGAAATTTTATTATTGACCCAATACTCAGCAACGGCAACACCGTTCGCTGACGCAGTCATAGGGTCTTTGGTCAATGTACAGGTGACAGGGCATGCGGCGCAAGACAAGAGGTGGGCTGTGACTGCGGAGTGACGCCACACAAACACTGAAGATCGGAGCCATCCGAGAACCTATTTCGGATTACTATACCTTTGGAAAAATCTTTAAAAATAATCTGATTCAGAAAATTCTGTTACTGGTACAAAATTACATCAATCGCTTACATACATTAAATAGACAAATGTTCCGTAAATAACATAAAGAAAAACAACACAAACTTAATACTACGACAAGGGTCATACATAACAACATTAATTATGCAGATCAAGTTACTGTGTTATTTCCTGTTGGCGATAGTTTATCATAACGATCATTAAGGCTTTGCAATTAATGGATCATGAATGGGTCACATTTATCTTGAAATGTTCTAGTAAATGTTGTACAATTCAGAAGGCAGCTATTTAAAAAAACATTTGTAAAAATAATTATGTTTCAGAATTTGAAGGTACACGTTTTTTCATATTTTGAGTGAATAATAATAATCCTCCCGAGCTAAGGCTATTTATTTTCGTAACAAATGATAACCAGTAAATATTTTTTTATTTCCAGAAACAGCCCTCGGTATCACAGCAAACGCCCTACAGAATACCGAATCAGAAGCTGTTGGGAGCTTTTACAGGGTCTTGCCAGCTGATATCAGACCGTATCATCAAGCCGTGGCTACACTTGGACCCGGTGTACAAGCTCAGAATCAGAATCAGAATCAGAATCAGACTTTTTATTGCTAATGTAGGTACAGTATAAGATTTAAAACATAGTTTGGGTATGAGATCAGCTACATTTTGCCTTACGGCGTGCAATCCATTGGATTAAATACAAATAAAAATACTACAATAATGTCAACAATAGAAATACAATAATAATTAATAATGAGATAAAAAATAAATGTCAAAAGTCACTAAGCTAATAAAGTCACAATGGTAGTATAAAGTAGTCATTTTCATAGAGTCAAATCATTTAAAAAGTCTCACGGCAGACCATACTCAGTTCATGGAGTACAATGATGTCATAACTAGGTTTATTAACAAGGTTGGTAATTATTTCAATACTAATAGTAGAATTTAAAACACTTATTAGTAAGAGTAGAACTTGAATATATTAGATTATAAAATATCTCAGTACAAACTGTTTTAATTCTGTAAAAAATAAAATAAGTTTCCAGACCAAATTTCGCTCACGGTTGCAGATCTCAACGGAGATTAGCGAAGTACGCAGGAGATATTATAATGTACAAGTGCTTGTCTGCAGATGTTCTCTGTTCGTTTATCTCTGTGCTTTTAAATAATTGGCGAAACAGGCAAAAATAATCAACTACAATTACCCCAAAGTGTACCACACCAACAATAGCGGTAGCATATAATTTTAACGTTTCGGATAGAATATACAAATAATATATAAAATACTAATAAAATACATATATATGCTAAAATAATAAACTCAATGGTTAATGTTTTCCTTGTTTTTTTTTCTGTCTTAAGTTATGTTGTGTTTTATTTTAATTATTTTATTTTAGTAATTCTTTTTTTATTAATTACTAACTATGTGAAAGATTAAAGGTAGATTTTTGAGGAACTAATTATTTATTATTAAGATTTCATGTAAAATGTACCAAAAATCACACCAATAAATAAATGAAAATGAAATAAAATAAATTGTAAAGGTGCCGTACCTATATGTATGGATAACCAAATCGTAGAATTGGCCATTACATGATTTGGCCGAGATTACGTTAGTTTGGGTTTAATAGAACTTAGAGCACCCCGACACTGATAGGTTCAAATGATGACTGAAGCTTCAATCGTTCGCATTGCAAGCTCACTCTAGGCTCCCGTCATCCCATTTATGTAAGGGAACTAGTAAACTCTGCAGAGAGAAATAGGAGGTTGGAGGTGACTACTTCATAAAATAGTTAAATTAACGATTGCGCTGCTACATAGACACAGATGCAAAACCCCATGCGACACTAAGTTCCCTCATTAACATTACCATAAACGCATAACACGACCAAAGTCTCACAATTTACGCTTTAGCCTTTAATATAGAGCAGCCATATTTCTTTTTAATGCGTTAACTCCGTAAGAAAATTTGAGGTAGTACTATCAAAGTGCCCTTATCGGCCATCGTAGGCCCAAGGTTTAAAGGGAAATGGAAGCTGTGAACAAAGGATAATGAATTCTCTATGAGCCCCAAGAGAGGTATTGCAGGTTAGGTTAGCCCTGGGCTTTCTTCTGTAGGGTAATTTATTGGCGTTTCTTGTGGTAGGTAGCCACTCAAATTGGGAATATGAATACTGTTTTTGGAAGAGATGATAAAACTTTATTTCTATGTCAAATCAAATTGATTGCCTGGACGGGCTAGACTGATTCGAAAAAAAATATTGTGTTTTGTTTTTGACGTGACAACGTCTAATAAATCGATGAACGCCGGCTGCACGCACGAAAAAGGATGACTCATTGTAACGTTACGATAATTTCATTTATGTTTTGTTATGACGTTGTCACGTTAAACTATCGTCCGTAAACCGACTTTACAGACAACCAATTTTTTTTTTGGTTGGTGTATGAAGAAACTGTGTTACGGTCAAATCATTATAGGTGGTACGAAGTTCACCATGTAATCTAGTATTAAAAAAATGACTTATAATAGTTCTTTCTTGCATTTTCCTTTCTAGCTTAAAAGAACTGGTTATCTGTCAGATTGCTGCTAAAGTCCATTTTAAAAGTAGACAAACAATGTAACTAGAAGGTATGAAAGTAGGTGAGGAGTTATAAAAATTTCACTAAGAAAATACCCGTCAGTGTTCAACATTTTAGAAAGAAAAATATTCAAAAAATCCTCCGTCCATTTAGCAGTCGACGCCAACGTCGGAACGTAAGCTCGTTTTACAACATCCCAAGTAACCTTTTACAGGGTTTTCACCTCACAAAGTATGAGGTAATTCGGGCATTCCTGACCGGCGCACTTAGGGCTGTATCCTAAATATCTGCGCATTTCCCTTGGGAATTTACACCGGCTCTTAAAGACCGATGGTCATTACCACCCCCTCCACCCCCCATTATTTCCCGTGTCGCGAGCAAGAGCGTGCCTAGAATAGTGAACTGATGCTTATTGAAACACACCTTTACGTTTGCATGTGAAATACCCTTCTCACAGATACATAAAGTTTGAATTCCTTTGATTGGAGTGAAGGTGTTGTCTGGTGATCATAGCACAGCAATCACGGATCTTTAGGGACCGTTACAAACAAGTGTCTTTGTGTATGTGTGTACTGTTGGTCGTCCGATTTTACTGTGTACTATAGTTCCTTTGTTAGTTATCTTATTAAGTTTACATTTGGTTCGGTCTCGGAGGAGACGTTTAATGCGGACTTAGGTACCTAGTAGTAAGTAGTAGTAAGAGGAGCTCGTGGCTAAATAATAACAGCCACACGGGTCGATCTTCAAGGTTAAGCAACGCTTGCCGAGGTTGGTCTGTGGATGGGTGACCATCTTTACATGCCGAGACTTCTCCGTACCTCGGAAAGCACGTTAAGCCGTTGGTCCCGGCTGTCATTTGTAGATCTTGGGCAGTCGTTACGGATAGCCAGAAGCCAGATAATCTGACACCAGTCTTGCCAAGGTAGGCAGCCGCTCCACGTAAAATACTGGTATTCAGCTGAATCCGGTTTCACTGGAAGCCGACCCCAATATAGTTGGGAAAAGGTTAGGCAGATGAGGTAGTAAGTCTGCGAAGGAACAGATGCCGTAAAGTAATGAAGTCTGCGCCGTGAAAGAAACTTTAATAACTTAAAGAGACAAAAGCTAGCGCCATGCTGTATTCAATGCACATTTTCTAGGTTGAATTCTTTTTCTAATCGTATTTATTTTACTTTGTACTTTCAAAAGGACATTGCGCTTTTGTCGTTTTTATGAAATAATTACAACGTTGCTCGCGGACTTATGTTTCTTTTGAGGTTGTAGAGGAAATTGCTGCGCTACTTAAAAATAGCTTTGCTACGAATAGATACAGTATCAGAGAGTAACAAGGTTTTTTAAAAGTTCAGGGAAAAATCCTTAACGTTGTGAAAACTAGAAGAATGGTGTAGATAATACTTTGCATGCATTCGAGGCACGGAGGAACGGCAATGTGAACAGTCCACTTCATCTTTATTTGTTTGCACGATAAAGTACATTTAGGAGTTCTAGAATATTTCGTAGAATTTAGTTTTAAATCACAAAGACGTAATAAAAATATAGGATGGCCTTTTACTCATTGGCAATATCTGAGGGGACACAAGTACTCGTGAATATCAACACCGTGGGCACACCATTTATGCCCGGAGGCATAATTAGTTTGGTTCACTTGTTAAATGCTTGAGTTTGTCTATTTCTGATGGCTTAATGGAGTGTGCTAGCTACCAAGTGTCAATTAATTTCATTTAATTTGATTTACAGTTTTGAATATTTTATTTTCTGTGTCATGTATTGTAAAATACTTTGGATACTATTGTATAAATTCAAGTTTTTAAAAGCTTAACAGACAGATGTGTTGCTGGGGAGTTTGTTGCGCCACTCCTTCTTCCCAGCTACAACACTAGGAAGTGGTGACGGGCGGGCGTTTTGGGGGACTGTCTTTATGTAGAACTTTGACGTTCAAAAAGTGCTGGCACTCAGCCTAATTTGAATAAATGACTTTTGAATTTTGAATTTTTCAACAACTATTATTGGCATGTGATTAGCTCACAATATTATGAAAAAAAATAGCTGTTCAATACTTTAGTATTCGTAACTTCGTACAACTTAAGCTATATATTTTTATTATTGTTGTTGGGCTCATGTTTGATCACAATCTCACCTGACGGTAATCGATGATGTGGTTGACGATGGAGCACGCTTGCCTAGAAGTAATCTATTTACTCTTGATTTTAAGACGTCCAGGTTGTATCTACCAGGAAACACATTTTCTTTTTTTATTAATGTTCAAAATATATTGCACGGTATCAAATATATATGCTAAAAATCACAGAAGCCGTTGAAGGCTTATATATGGCTAGTGAGTTCGGAATAATTATTTTTAAGACTACTACTATTAATTAATTTATTTATTTATTTATTTATTGCACACAATGTACACACGGTTACAGACTTAACTAAACTTTGTGAATACATTACCCTGTAAGTGCGCAGCAATCAACTTATAGCTAATCATAAAATAATTATCTTTAACAAAATAATAATCTTTATCTAATCACAAAAAAAGAAAAAAAAAAGGTTCCGACGAATTGAGAACCTCCTCCTTTTTTTGAAGTCGGTTAATAAAATGAATACACAACACTAACATTATTATTAAGAACTATAGCTGTAAATTTTTGGGTATACGTTTGGTTAGTTTTTACTGAAAAAAATACTTAGGTAGTTATTATATAAATATTTGACAAAATTGTTGCTGACCAAAACTTAATACTAAGATACAGATGATAAATTTGTGAGTTTTACATTCTATTAATGCTTTTAAGTACTTAATAAAGCACATTTAAAGATGGTAGTGAGTATATCAAACTAAAGTGTATACTCATGATGTGTAATTTGCATGAAATGCTTTTTTAATTTACTTTTTTAGGGACATATAAGGTTAGATTAAAATAAATGGTCAAATTTTAACACAGCGTTCAGTACGTCTACCCAAAGATATCTAAGCAAAAAAAATACTGATTAAAGTGATTTTATTTTGATCTAAAATAATAAATTGCCTTGCATTTTTAGTGTATTTTCGCTTAGCTGATCTTCGTTTATTTTGAATTATTATTTTATAATTGTCCTTATTTTGGTGGTCTGAATGATTTCTAAAAGTTTGTCCATCTATTTTAATGGGACCTTTGGGTTCCCACAATGCCTTGTAATGTACTTCGGATTTAAGTATCTGTACTTAGCAAGTAATTCACAGTCATGAATGATTTCACCACTGATTTTTTCCATTGCAATCTGGATTAAAAATCACTCCACAGATATTATTTAGGTTTATTCAAGAGCAGCTTCAAACTGGTACACAAGATGCCTAATATACGCTAAGCCCAATTAATTTACGAGGTAAAGCAAATAGAGTAGGTATACCGGTATACCGTATCGTACCAAAGTCTATAATACCGGTACGAACCACAGATACCCGCGACACGATTACTTACGGGGATAACTATAAACAATTGGGGATTACCCTGTTTTGGGGACATATTACAGAGACGTAAGGAGAAATTCTTTTGTCTATGTTTTGTAAGGATTTTGGTGGAGAGGGATGTAAGAGTGGTTTTGAGGAATATAGGGATCTTGATACTGATCACGATCGCTGAAAAAATTGCACTATTTAACGAGACACCGAGCTGGTTAAAAAGTTTGATTATTTCATCACATTTTTTTCCTGCAGCTTCCAGGAACCCTGGAAAATTTCTGATACATAAATCTTCAGTTTTTAACATCCTTTTCTTTAAGTATTATTTCGTGTTCCTTCTAAAGCTCTTAGCGGGCACCGCCTCCTATGCTGACATCCCTTTGAGGCGCGCTTGGAACACAACGCGCCATCGACCCGGGCCTGGTGGTGACCGGACCGACCTTCGGTGGCCGGGGATCGCCCTGCGACTCCCGACGCCCGAGGCGTCTTCTTCCGTTGCGGCGGTTGGGGCGTAGGCCTTGTCTATCCCTGTTTTTAACATCCCACCTATTAATAAATGAACTACTGGACTTAAATTAATACATGCGACAGTCAGTTTGTTTATTAGTTACGCTATCACCCATTTTGATGAGTTATGGTACAGAGATAGGTAGATGGAACCCTGGAGATGGTTTTGGGATTTTTTTTTGCAAAAGCAAAAATTATAAATGCTAGCGAAACCGCAGAAAAAAGCTTGTATTACATAATTATTTTCAACTAGTGGCTCTATAAATAAGTATACTATAATACACAACAATACTGCGCATCAAAGAAAAACCTTCAGCATTTGAACAAGCACTTTTCCGGACAAACAGTTCAAAAAGAGCTCCACAACAACGAAGATTTGTGAGGTAACATTTTGCAGTTTCAACACAAATGATAATTGCCACAATTTACTTCTGAAACTCACTGAAACTGCCTGAAACTCGGACAAGTTCAGTTCATAAACAACGTAAGTGGTAATGTGCATAGTTTTCAGTGTAATCACTGGGGACCCCGGGGACACCGGGGACACCGGGGAGCGTCGCTAGTTTAACTTAGCTGTTGGGTATTGACTAAATTGCAAGTAAAGGTAAGTCGGACGTAAGTTATACTTAAGAGCGCTTAGTCCTTACACTCATCATCATTATATCAGCTGAAAGACGTCCACTGCTGGACATAGGCCTCCCCCAAGTGTCGCCAACCGGTCATGTGCGTCTCGCATCCATCGGCTACCCGCGACCCTCACCAGGTCATCGGTCCGCCTTGTGGGACGCCTTTCAACGCTACGTCTTCCGGTGCATGGCGTCCTTACACTCATCATCATCTTCCTGCCCTTATTCAATGTTACTTGGGGTCGGCGCAACACGTTTTTTTCTTCCATTCTGTCCTGTCAGCCGTCACGCTAACTACTAACTAACTAACTCCCCTTTCTTTCGTATCACTTCTAACACAATCCATCCATCTTCTCTTTGGCCTCCCTCTCCCTCTCCACCCATCCACATTTATATTCATAACTCTTTTAATTACGTTCATTTCATCCCTCCTCTTCACATGACCATACCAAGGTAAGCGGTTCCTTTTTAACTTGGATGGTGTCCTTACAATGTTTGATACAAACTCGCGAATGCTTATTCTTCAAAATCTATGGATCGATTTTAATGAACTTCGAGTAAGATCTCAGAGCATCAGATATTACTTATTTTCTGAGAAACAAAATGTGTGGATTAATTAGTGTTATTATGTAAATTTAAGTTACGAATTCCTGCTAGCTTGGGTCGACGGTTTAAATACTTTTTTACTATGTATTGATAGACTAGTGTTGGACCACAATCTCTCACTTAAGGGGGATTCGTAGTAGTAGCCAGCGAAATCCAAATTTTCTTGTTTTTTTTTGCAATTTGCAGGTCAGTGTCAGGTTGTAATTTGATCAAAATATGATCCGCGACAATAACAAGTATGTATTTGTTTTATGTTTTTGTAAATCGCCAAAAAAAATCGATTCCTCTATTTTATGCGCACATAAATATGTGCGCATAACTCGACAAAATGTACTGACAGCTAATAGCTAATTTTTTCGCGATTTCGGGGTTGGTCCCATTGTAAAAGTTGTTCATAATGATGAGTACAAGGACCCCTTAAGAGTTATTGTGTTTATTCTGTTACACGTTGTCTATAATATTTTTTTTAATTTAAAAAGTAGTTTTTTTTTAAATAAGGTCTTGGCCTTGTGTATATCTACGCTATTAAGTAAACAGTCGACGTTGTCTACATTCATGATATCAAGTCTTTTTGCCTCCTATCCCTCAGGGAAATTAAACTTTCTCAGTTTGATGTATTAGTTATTTTATGATAGTATTTTTCTGTTAGTTTACGTGTAAGTATTGTAAATAGGCTCTAAGTGAGCCTTGCTTACAATACTTACAGTCGTGCAAGGAATGAAAGATGAAAGGTATTTTATTAGCTGACTACAAAAAAAAAAGAGTTCGAATGTTTGTTTTTTCAAAATCGTCGAGGTTAGTTATTATAGTTCTGTTCCCAAAGGGTTACCAACGGAACCCTATTACTAAGCCTCCGCTGTTCGTTTATCCATCCTTCCGTCCGTCTGTCAAAGGGCTGTATCTCAAAAACCGTAACAGGTTGACAGTTGAAATTTTCACAGAGTGTGTATTTCTATTGCTATAATTAACAATAAAAAATGAATTAAGTTAAAAATTTAAGTGTGCAAGAAAAGTGTTTTTTTTTTTCGTGTATGAGTCCGCCTCGCACTTGGCCGGTTTGTTGTGGTGGTTTAGCTGGTGAACAACCTAGATTTCATTTATTATTTGAAATATTTTTTAGGAAGCACACATTGTACCTATCATAATAAATGTTTCAAAATCGTCTCCTCGGAAATGGTAATAACGCAAAGAATATTGTTATACTGCACAATTTATTGTCATGTGAGATATATAAGTATGCAATTTTCATGCGGAACATTACGATTTGAACTTGACAATAGCAAAAGTGCTACTTAAGCGCCATTGTTCAACTTGCTACAAATCTTTATCAGAAACTAGCGTTTGCCAGCGACTTCGTACGCTCTTATCCCGTTTTTTCCGTTCCCGTATAGCCTTCTCCTCCTCCTCATGAATGTAGCTATCATATACAAAAAGAATTTTCCAAATCCGACTGGCAGTTCCAGAGATTAGGTCGATCAAACAATTCAATTCAAATTCATTTATTGTTTGTCACAGGTGGAAAAGCAGTTCTTATCATAATAATATGAAGATCGCTGTAACATACCCATTGGGCGCACAATATCGAATATCATCACAAACAAACTCTTCCGCTATTTTAGAATGAATAGTTTAAATATTTTTATTTTATTTTATTTATTATTGAAAACAAACAGTGACACATTAAATGTTTAAGAAAAAAATACAAAAGAAAATGATGAAAAGTGTCACCAACAACATTTTCCACGTAATACACATAAAAGATCTTTGCAAAGCATGCGATTTTAACTAAAGGCCTTAATTAAATAAACAAAAAACAAATAAAAACATTTTTTTTTTAAACAATTAATTGCTTACTGGGTCCTTATATCAAAACTAAAGCGAAATTTAATACTAAAACGAAAAGACAATTTTTTTTAAATTATAATTACAATAAGTAAAACTTAAATGATCCACTACTGACCTAATGTTTTGAGTATATTATTTTTGAATTTACCAGCAGAAAGAACAAACATAATTATCAATGTGATGGGTATAGTAGGCGCCAGATAATCGTGGAATATCGGTCATTGACCCACCTACATTTATTGACATTGTTAATTTGAAAAACGGAATTAATGACACAAAACTGTCCCGAATCATCATCTCTCGTGATCCTTAACATGGTCTAATAATGAAAAACGATTCATATTTAATTGTTCAGGTACCTATGAGCAGTTATTAGGGAAAGGTCAATATACTTTATTCCACATTTATCTGGCGCCTACTATAGATATCAAGACTCCCTTATTCCATTCCGCTACCCACTCATGTCTACCACCAAACCCCCGATTTGAACTGATAGGACCCTTGTGACTGTAAGTAGCTTTTAAAGTACGTACTTAGACGGGTTCTGACTAGCGGAAACTTGTCAGGGCGTCGTCACGGCTTCGTCACGCTCTCGTCAATGTCTTGTTTACACGAACGCGACATGTTTGACACGCACATCAAAGTACTTAGGGTGACGTGACGGGCGCACGTTTTGCCTATTTTAAGATCTATTTAAGACAGGGAAGATGTGTGGTCTAAGGAAATAAGAATGATGTATGGATGGACGAATTGTGTGAAACGATGTTATTTTAGTAGAAGGGATTTGACTTTTCGTATAGAAAAAGAAGCGGAGGATACTGTAGCGATGTAATTAAATTCGCTAGGGCAAAAGAAATAGAAACAAAGGTCCCATTAAAACTTTCAATACAGATTTACGATCTTTTAGATGGTAGACACTAATCAAACCGGATTTTCTTCCAATCAAAACTAATGGAATAATGGGACATTATTTTCTTTTTGTTTTAATGTTTATACGATAATTTTTGGAAGTAATCCGATTCCGAACTCGATTTTAAATTATTTTACTGATAGGAAGCTATGCTATCTTTGAATAACACAGGCCACTCTCCCGGAAAACGTTACGCTTTCTGTGACAATTTTCTGTAGAACAGGAGTTCCCAAAGTGCTCGCCGTAGAAAGTAAACAAGGGCGCCGCAAGACGCTCCTCTTTTCTATTCTTCGGGAACAAGACTTAAGTATTCGCGGTTACAATATTTAATAAACAGTTCAAATAAACAGTTCACAAATTTTCACAATACTAGAAGCGTGCGCGCTGTTTAGTATTTTTAACCGACTCCAAAAAAGGAGGAGGTTCTCAATTCGGTTGTACCTATTTTATTGAGTATGTTTTTTACCTCATAACTCCGTCATTTAAGAATCGATTTGAAAAAATGTTCTTTCATGTGAAAGGATATACGTTCCGATTCTCGAAAATTGGTATAGTAGTTTGGTTTTTAAATCAAAATAGCTGGAGGAAATAGAAAATATAGGTAACATCCAAGTAAACGAATTTGCATATTTTGCTTTCCTGTGACTTTCCAGTAGTGTTATTAGGTGTGAGTGTGGGTGTGTATCACTAAAAAGTGTAAAATAATAAACTTTTTGACATAAAAATACAACCGACTTCCAAAGAAAAAAAAAAACACTACAAAATATAAAATAACATTAATTTCGGAAGTCGATGTTAAAATACGAAGAAACAGCCAAAAAAAGTTATTAAATATGTACTTTGTAGTGTTTTGTTTTATTTGGAAGTCGGTTGTATTTTTTGTAAAAAAGTTTTGATTTTGATATATTGTGTAGCAATAGGGAACGTGCACGGCGTTGGCTATACCATCCAGTGTTGCATATATTCTATACGTTAACGTCATGAATACTTGACGTTGACGCTTCTGTGCTTTCACCTTATAGTTCCTGCACGCTCCGTTTAGGGGAAGGTGTGCGAAGTGGACTGCGCCATCTAGCTTTTCAATTTCGAAACTTATAAGTAAAATATACTTGACAATCAATGACACTTCTGTGCCTACCTATAGTACCTACACGTTCCCTATATGTAAAAAAAACTCAACATAGATAAAATTGTGGTTGTTTAAATTTTTGTGCCTAACATAATTGTCATTTATTTTGGCAAGCTAGGACGACGGGACATAATACTAAACGGTGTAGGGTATATCACTGCGGACTGCGAGCTTTGGATGGCTCGCTTTCCGATCACTCACCACCAGTCCCGGGTCGATGGCGCGTTGTATTCCACGCGTACCTCAAAGAGATGTCAGCATAGAAGACGGGGCCCGCTAGGGCCAGAGCCTGCCAGGGTAACGAAATTTATTCCATAGAGTCACCGCGGCCGCAAAGGGCTTTAGAAGGAACACGGATGGGTTTTAGTCAGTAAGAGTCTGACACGCCCTTCCGCTCCACCCAGAGCGGTTATTTCCCATCCTAAAAAATTGGTATTTCAATCCGAATTGAAATAGAATTCCTGCTGTTATACTACTGACTATCTTGCCTGCCTGTATACTCAGGTACTTTAGCAAACTACAGTATCTTCTTTCATTCAAACTAGATGTTCTACTGTTCACAGTATTTTTCTTGTCCATTAGTGACTTTTTGCTGTGTTCATGGACTGTTTGCGGTGAGTGTTGGTTTTAAAGTCGACTGCACTTACGATCGATGTTAACTGCTAATGTTACCTATATTTGGTTTGCCGTGGCGTGGAAATAGTGCGGAAATGCATTTTTCTTACAATTGCATAGCTCTGTCTGACATGTTTGCTTAGTTAATTGATGGGCTTGGTGTTGTTAATCGACTTCAAAAAAAGAAGGAGAGTCTCAATTCGGTTGTATTTTTTTTTATGTTTGTTACCTCATAACTCCTTCATTTATGAATCGATTTGAAAAAAATATTTTTTATGTGAAAGGCTTTCCGATTGCCCCCACAGAAATTTTATCAAAATCAGTTCAGCAGAATATAGCTGAATACTAGTATATTACGTGGAGTGTGACAAAGTCAATAAACCTGTAATTGGGTAACACGTCTAGGCAAGAATGGTTTCTGGCGACTGTCAAAGATGTTTAATTGACAGCCGGGATTAACGGCTTAAAACGTGATTTTCGAGGAATTGACAAAACTCTGTGTGTAATGGATGGTAACCGAGACGCCTCAAAGAGATGTCAGCAAAGAATTCGGGCTTCTTTAGGGCCAGAGCCTGCCAGGGTTGCGGAATTTGTTCGAAAGAGTCACCGCGGCCCTGGAACGCAAAGGGCTTTAGGAGGAACACGGATGAGTCTGACACGCCCTTCCGCTCCACCCAGAGCGGAAGAAGTCATTTGATGATTTCCCATCCTTAAAAAAAAGGGACCGAACTCGGCAAGTGTAGCTCAACCTCAGAGTTTGACCCGTGCGACTGTTATCATTTAGCCATGACCTCCCTAAGCTTAAAGTAAGCATAACTATATGAATTTTAATATTTTTTTTGTGCTTTCATAACTATTTTGTCAAACGCTTTCGTTAATCTGTGGATATCAAACATTTAACGGATAGTTTGATTTGAATTGGTATTAGGTAAGGAGTGGCGACTTAGTTAATGTATTACATTTAACAATACACAATCAATCAATCAAAAGTCATTTCTTTCATTTATTCAAATTAGGCTGAGTGCCAGCACCTTTTGAACGTCAAAGTTCTACATAAAGACAGTTCCCCAAAACGCCCGCCCGTCACCACTTCCTAGTGTTATAACAAATTCCCCAGCACACATTGCACTGGCTATATTTATGTGCTTATAGCCAAAGTCTAATAACTTAGGGGAGAGCGGGGCTAAACGTACCGCGGGGAAGTTGTTGCGATGTAATTTTACAATGAACTGAACGTTACTGGCCAAACTAAAATAGTTGCCATCGGTGCGCTGCAGCGTTCCGATTTTTGACGAATTTACTTGATATGTGTTTCTCTTTTTTTCATAAAGCCTGTTTCAATCGGTACAACTTTTCTTCGGCACATTTAGCCCCGATCTCCCCTACTAGATCACTTAAAGGACATATAAAAGTTTATCTCACTTTTAATATTGTCTCAAATAGTTTGTAAATACGCCACAAAACTAGACCTTATTGTTTTCCCCATAGAAAAGATAGAAAAGTAAGAAAATACACGTTTACACGAAAATCCTCAGTTATTTCACCGAAAGGTAACAAGTAAATACAATATTCAGTATTATTTGAGAAAACGGTACAGGTAGCGTCATCTGGAAATATTTTTAGGGTGCAGACCAACATGGCGGAACAACCGCTGTAACTTTCAAGTTATGGCGGTTGACCTTAGAAACATATATACCAGTAATTATGCTCCATAATTATTGGGGCCGAAATGGTACATAGTATGTTCCTCCCCGATAAACTTTTGTATTGAAGATCCCATCAATCACACATCAGCTTAACACTCCCATCTCCTTCATGTCATTCATTTGAAACAGAGTGCCAATTCAGCAAATTTTTTTTAGCGACGATTTCATTTGCATATTAGTCACAATCTGTCAAAAAAATATGGTAATTGAGGCTTTTTTCACAAATTGCGATTGTCATGCGAATGCGGTTGGCGGTCGGTGGGGTCGGCTTCCAGTCAAACCGGATTCATAATTAAGTAGAATACAAGTATTTTACGTGGAGCGGCTGCCTACCAGACCTCCACTACCCATTTACTGGGTAACACGGTAGTTCTTGGCAGGACTGGTGTCAGATTTTCTGGCTTCTGACTATCCGTAACGACTGCCAAAGATCTAGAAATGATACAATTTAAGCTGAGAAGAAGAAGTGGCACAGCGTTCTCCCCAGCATCACATTTGCCTTTTCAGTTAAAATAACTTGAATCTATAAAGTGTACCTACTAGCCCAGTGTGCAGATTTCGATCTTTTTTTCATTCACTCGTGTATTCACGACTAATCTTTATGAGCTATAAGGTAAGTGCAAAATATAATAATAGATGAGTATATTAAAACCAGGATGTCCTGCGTGTATGCCACTACAGTTCTTTTGAATGCAACCGGAGATTATCTTTGCAAGCCGTCTTCATAAAAGGATTCATGAATTATTTCGTTAATTAATTTGAGGGATGTTCTTTAAGTACTTCTAAACTAAAAGCTTCATGAAAGCTTCATGAAGCTTATAGTTAAGAAGTACTAATATGAGTTTACTAGTTCATTTGCCAATTAATGCGGATTCATGTATTCCACGAACCCGCATTGGATGGAGGTGTCCTCGTGATGTTTTGGATTTGATACTCAGGGGGTGATGGCAGAAAGTTAACTGTGTATTTTCTCTTTCTAGACAAGGCAGAAGAGTTTAGTGGAGGAAGGTCGAATTTAAAAAGTTTTCTTTGATACTCAAATTTGATTGAACACTATTTCAGATTATTTTAGTTAGTTTAGAGTTTTCTTCTTAATTGAAGTACTAGTATAATAACTAGATAATTAACTATTGATAACACATTTGAGTTCCTCATCTGTCGAAAATCCCATCAGACCATATTCCTAAAATATACTTATCTGAAAGCCATCGCTAAATTGTGCGTTTTCTGAAAAAAAAAATTAAGCTTTTGAAGTTATTTTTCTATCCTTGTCAAGAAAAATGTCGTTTGTACTGGATGACGCAAATTTACAATGGCGATACTAGTGAGTAACGTCACACGCAATTAGTACTGTCTCTGTTTATCACAGTTTTTAAAATACTCACAACTCTGTAATTTTTTGAGTTTTTAAAAATATTTTTTTCTTCGCTTGCTCTTATCTATATAAAAAATCCAGTCAAATACCATATTATGACATTACAACAATTATTATTGCATTCACTGACAGAATAGCACTTGTGGAGCCTCTGATGGAAGCCCCGCGTCACAACCGCCAGTCTGGATGAAGCCTTATTATCTGGAACGCACAAGGGCGTTTATTAGTGATTTCCCAACGGTTACGTACACTCGCCCTCCGGGTTTTATTGTCTCTGCCAAACTCTATTGTGGCAAGTTTATCCGTATATGAACACAGTTTCTCCTAAACGTGTGCTTAGCAAAACTTGCTTATGTAAAAACATATTATTGTGGGTTATGTAACATGTAGGTACTTGAATAGTTTCTTTGAATGATAATGATTGTATTTTTAGTATGCCCTGTATGTCTTAACTACCTTTCTTATCGTGGCAGCAATAATTACATTCATAAATTATTTTTCTAACTCGTATCACTTCTGTGTTCGTATAGTCAGGGTCCGTAAGTATGAAATATCATCCCCGGGCGTCGGGAGTCGCAGGGCGATCCCCGGCTATCGTAGGCGCGGGCCTACGGACGGCGAGCGTTAGGTGGCTCGCTGTCCGGTCACAACCAGGCCCGGGTCTGTGGCGCGTTGTGTTCCACGCGCGCCTCAAAGAGATGTCAGCATGGGAGACGGGGCCTGCTAGGGCCTGAGCCTGCCAGGGTTGCGGAATTTGTTCGAAAGAGTCACCGCGGCCCTGGAACGCAAAGGGCTTTAGAAGGAACACGGATGGGTTTTAGTCAGTAAGAGTCTGATACGTCCTTCCGCTCCACCCAGAGCGGAAGAAGTCGTTTGATGATTTCCCATCCTTAAAAAAGAAAAAAAAAAGCATGAAATTTCACGCTTAAGTAAATCTTTATGTTCTTTTTTCTTCTTCATTGACATCTTCATGATGATGAATATATCACCAGTTTCAGAGTAATAGTGTACAAGGAAGTAAAGTATTGGAGGTTTTGTAATTAAATATTCTTTGCCTATAAATATTTTCACACCATTCACATTAATTATTTCAATCGCCCACCACCCTTTTAACCAATTACATTGTAACCAAGAGTTTTAAACCGAAATTAAATTAGCCAGTCGCTCCTTATCTTCAAACAATTCAGTTCACGCAATGAGTTAATTGGGCTCAAGAGAATTTGTTAAATTGTCACCTCAGGGAGCGCACCAACAAAATTTATATAAAATTGAAACGTGACTGGGGTGTACAGTCATGTTCAAAAAGTATATAGTAAGCGAATATATCGATTGGAATTTATTATAAGGTAGGTATTATGTATCGCATCATAAGGTATTGAGTACTATCCGATTTTCAATAATACGCTTGAAGGTCCCTTACTTAAAAGTGAAACTTCGTATTCGTCTATCAGGCACAGTTTGTCAAAACACCACTAATTGGCCTTTGTCGTCACGCAAGTCCAACATCGCGCCATCAAAGAAAACAACCATTGAGCAGTTTCTCACCAGTCACCACACATGTATGGTAGGAGGATTCTCCCTTTTCAATTTGACGGCACGGTTGGTGCAGTGGTTGAGTGATTGACTGCTGCGTTGCTTGTCGCGGGTTCGATCCCTGCACGGAACAAATATTTGTATGGCCTACAGATAGTTGTTCCGGGTCTGGCTGTTTGTGTCTGTGAGATTATATGTTTGTAAACGCACCCACGATACAGGAGAAATTCCTAGTGTGGGGCAAAGTTTATTTTATATAAAAAAAAAAAAAATGATAAATGCGAAATTTTCACCCAATACTGCAAACCTCTTTTTTTATTTGAGATGGGTTTGCTCTTAACTCTAGTTTAGGTCATAGATGACAGAGACAAAGTCGACGATGGAGCGAGCTTACCCAGAAGAAGCCTGTTCACTCTAATAAGGTGCATTATGTTATTGTTATATTGTACTTTCAACTTTGACATGTTAAGGTGAAAGCGTCAGGGTAGCCCACGAAATTCAAATTTTCATACGTTTTTTGCATTTTGCAGGTCAGTGTCAGGTAATATGTTAATAAAAATACAATTGCGACCGTAACAAATATTGATATCATCAATATAGGTTGTATCATTCATGTAACCTGATTGAATGACTTTTTATGAAATAATCATTCATTCGAGTTTTATGAACTTAGAGGGTTATACTGATGATTTTAATGATTATAATACTGTAAATAAATACGTGTATCGGTTGCGAATCATATTTTGTTCAACATACAGCCTGACACTGACTTGCAAATAGCAAAAAAACATAAGAAAATTTGAATTTCGTGGTCTACCCTGGCGCTTCCACCCCTTCGCTACCCTTCGCTTGGTGAGAAAATCGAATTTTAAAAAGAAATTTGAATTTTCTATATTTATCCGTTTATTTATTGATAGGCACGTGTTTGACCACTATCTCACCTGATGGTAAGCGATGATGTGGTCGAAGATGGAGCACGCTTGCTTAGAAGTAACCTAGGTATTCACTCTTGACCGTACTAAGACGTTAGTATACTATCGTTTTAAGAGTTGCAATGTACTAAAATGGAATATGTTGGCAATAAAATATTTATTGCTTCGATATTATTGTTTATTCTGTTCAAGTTCGGATGGTAAAGGTTATAATAATATCTAAATAAAGAGAAAAGTCTTCAATTTAGTATTACGGCTTAAGAAAAGCAAACCTTGTTAATATACAAATAACTTCAGGTTCAAGGTGAAAGGTGATTCAAGGTTTTAAGAAAATTTTGGATCTCTGATCTTTCCCACACACCTACAGGAATGAAGGTAGAGCAATTTGAAAATCATGAGATTTAATTAACTGATTTAAATACAAGATTTATCTTATACTAGTTGTCGCCCGCGGCTCCGCCCGCGTGATTGTCGATAATTATCCCAAGAGAACATACTCCCGGCATAAAAACTCATTTCATCTAAATCGGTCCAGCCGTTTGCGCGTAAAGAAGTAACACACATACACACACTCACAAACCTTCGCCTATATAATATTCATTTTTTAACCGACTTAGAAAAAAAGAGGAGGTTCTCAATTCGGTGTTTTTTTTATGTATGTACACCGATTACTTCAAGGTTTCTAATCCGATTTACGTGATTCTTTTTGAGTTTGATGCGGTAAACTTGCCATTTAGTCCCGTTAAAATTAATTTATTCAGTTAGGTTAGGTTTTTTTAATAAGAATTTTGCTTACTTGTTGCTTACTTGGCTGTAATTACGTCGTCCAAGCAAGCAAAATGACGTCGGGTAATTAATAACTCAATTAAAAAGTTGTCAAAATACTTTTTTAGAAAAAAATTCAACCAACTTCCAAATAAAAAAAACTAAGTACAAAGTATAAAATAACTTTAATTTCGGAAGTCGGTGTCAAAAACGAAGAAACAAAACTAAAAACACCGACTAAAATTAGTTTTTCATGTCGATTGTCACTCGACCAGTCCTGTGCGTCTCGCATCCAGCGGATTCCCGTACCCTTCACCACGTCATCGGTCTCATTATAATTATTGGAGGCCTTCCAACGCAGCATATTTCTTTACGCGGTCGCCACTTCTTCAGAATTTTGCGGCCCCATCGCCTATCTGGTCTGCGAGTAATGTACCCTGCCCACTGCCACTTAGTCGAGACTTTTAGTCTTGACTGGCCTGTTGGTCGAGTGGTTAGTGACCCTGACTGCTAAACTGGAGGTCGTGGGTTCGATTCCCACCCAGGACAAATCTTTGTGTGATGAGCATGATCATTTGTTCTGTGTCTGGGTGTAATTTGTCTATAATATGTAAAAAAAAAAGAAAAAGAATATAAGTATGTTTATCAGTTGTCTGGTTGCCATAGCACAGGCTCTGCCTAGTTTGGGATCGGATGACCGTGTGTGAGTTGTCCCAAGATATTATTATTATTTCGTTTATGCATTTTTTTTTTCTTATTTCATACATTTTTAAATATTTCTTAAAAATACAAAAATAAAAAACATTTAAATATATAAAAATAGTAGCCCACCGGTATCGGGAACAGGGTCCAAGCTACCGGCGGTCAGGGCTCAAGAGAGAGGAACCTCCTAACAATACGAGCCGTGTCCAGAAGTACCGCTTTCTGAATCAGGCCCTTGATCCAGCTGCCTAACGAGAGCCTCCTGAGGTGCTGGTCGAGGCTCGTGGCTATTAAGCCATTGGCTGACACAACTATCGTTACAGTGATTGCTGAGTCCACATCCCACATGTCGACAACCTCGCGAGCCAAGTCAATATATTTGATTTGTTTATCTTTCTCGGCTTTCACGAGATTCTCGTCATGCGAAACGGTTATGTCTACAATCATTGCACGCCTCTCGATTCGGTCCACCACCACTATATCAGGCTTATTGGCAACAATAGTCCTGTCAGTGATGATGGACCGATCCCAGTACAATGTGATATTGCCATTATCGAGAACTGGGTCGGGCGCATACCTGTGGTACGGCACCTCCGATTCCACAAGAGAGTATTTCAGAGAAAGTTGCTGATGGATAATCCTGGCTACAAGGTTGTGCCTATGCAAGTATTCTCCGTTAGCTAGACGAGAACAACCAGAGACAATGTGGCGAATCGATTCTCCCGGACGGTGACATGTCCGACATATGTCAACCGTGCCGTCCTTCACAATAAATCTCCGGTAGTTATTCGTCATGATAACTTCGTCCATAATTGCACAGACAAAACCTTCGGTTTCTCCAAAGAGATCACCGAATCGCAACCAGGCTACGGACGCTAATTGATCTACGTCGGGCCCATGTAGGGCCCGGAAATAGCGTCCGTGAAGTTCCTTACTCTGCCATACAGCCCTGCGATCGTTAGTGTCTAGCACCGTAGGTTTGCGCCAGTTCTCATTTGCCAAAGAGAGCGGGGTGAGTCCCTTGTCCACCGCCACTACATCTCGATGCATACCCACGTCGACAGCTAGGAAATATTCCCTGAAACTGCATATCTCGCGATTGTGGACAGTCTTAGCATTTAAGAAGCCTCGACATACAGTCGATATACAGTCTCATTACCGACGACCGTGGGTGATGTATTTGATATGCAGTAAGCAGTGTACGGACCCACCTATCCAGGGCGTCAAGTTCCGTTTGAGTACGCCGAAAGAGTACATCAATACCGGCATGACCCAACCATTGAAGGCGCGCACCTTGTTTCCGCCTGATAGAAGGCTATTGAATACCTTCTTCAGGCGGCCAAAGAAGCGCTCCTTCAACGATTGCTTCATGTCAGTAACATTGATACCTAACGCTTCCGACATACCCAAATACTTGTAAGCTTCAGTTGAAGAGAGGGATCTGAGGTTTATGGAATCCGAGAGTTGAGTTCCCACGGATTCCATAATCTCCCCACGCTTTACATGCATGACCGCACATTTGTTCACACCAAACTCCATCCTGATGGCACTACTGAAAGTTTCAGTTACCTTCAGTAGCTCCATCAGTTGCAGATTACTGGGGGCAAAGAGTTTCAAATCATCCATGTAAAGGAGGTGAGATAAAACCTGACCACCTCTCTTCAACCGATAGCCCAGCCCTGAATTCTCCAGCAGTGTGCTTAGAGGGTTCAAGGCTAGGCAAAACCAAAGCGGACTCAAACTATCGCCCTGAAATATACCCCGCTCGATCTTTACCGGTTCGCTGTTCCTCTGGATATTTCGACATCCTGGATAGCGAAGAACTGTCCTCCATTGCCCCATACACGACATCAGGAAGGTGCGTAGCATTGTATCAATTTTATACAATTCTAGCACCCTCATGAGCCATGTATGAGGCACCGAGTCATAGGCCTTCTTATAGTCTATCCAACATGTCGACAGATCCTTTCGGGAACGCCGAACCTGTTGGCTAATGGCCATATCAATGAGGAGTAGCTCCTTAGTACCGCGGGACCCATTCCTACATCCATTTTGAGAGACAGACATGATGTTGTTGCTGTTAATATGATTATTAATTTTAGCTCTCAAAATAGATGTAAGAACCTTATAGACCGTCGGTAGACACGTGATCGGTCTATAATTTTTGGGTTCCGCGGTGCTACCCGATTTGTGGAGCAGGTGGGTAACTCCTGTAGTAAGAAATTCGGGTAGCGAGCCGGACTCTAAGACAGTTTGGTACTGAGATGCCAAACGATTATTATTATTATTATTACTTAAGGTTGGCGATTCTTTGGACTATTTCATACTATGGTGTCGGACATATAAGAATTGCACCATCCCATCACTAAGGGACTCACCAAACAATGGGCAGTAGCATTATAATAATAATAATAATAAATCCTTTATTTCTCCTCACAATGGCAAGCTTATTCTAGATTTTACATACCCATTATTTTTTTTTTTTTTTTTATTTTATTTAATATGGGTTTGCTCTTGACTCTAGTCTAGGTCATAGATGACAGAGACAAAGTCGACGATGGAGCGAGCTTACCCAGAAGAAGCCTGTTCACTCTAATTTTGAAGAGATTAGGGTTGTATGCGTTCGGAAACACAGACGCATTATTGTCTAATTATCAATGTGAGGAGCTGGTGTTTGAGTTAGGCATAAAATGGCTGTATTACAGATCACCAGGTCTCCACCCCACGGAAGAACAGATAGTTTTATCTCTGTACATTGTAATACCTACACTGCGATCGCCAACCCGCCTGCCATGCGTGGCTATTATGGCAAACCCCTTTTTTTGGGGGAGGCCTATGTCCAGCAGTGGACGTCTTTCGGCTGATATGATGATGATAATGTCATACTAATATAAAGTTTTTACAATACGCTTTTTTATTTATGCACCTACCAACAATACAACAACAGCACTAACATATACACGTTTTTTTTATTTACTTCAGCATGTATATATATTTTTTTATTTTATTTATTGGGAAAAAAATAGTTACATGCTTAAAATAAATAAAGAAATTCTAAAGATTAAAATCACAAACATGTAACCCACACCAATGTCCATGTATTCACAAAAGAATAATAGAAGTGAAGGACTGTGGTAGGTTCACAAATTTCTGTGATAGCTTCCATAATATAATAAATTTTAGTTACATTTAATTTAATTTCCTTTCCAATTTTGTCAGTAAAAGATTACAGATCTCTGTGATAGCTACATACAATATAATACAGTTCAATTTAATTAGGTACATTAAAATTCATCTTTTTTTTGCCTGCCACAGATAACATATCTCTGTGATGGCTTTATATAATATCTATAATATTATTCAATTCAATTTAATTACATTACTTTTTATTCAAATCTGTGTTATTCAATTATTTAATTCAATCAATATAACGCGGGATGCGTTATGCTAAATTGCAATTTTTCAGGAGTAGCACTTAAAACTTTGACATCTCAAAAAATAAAACTTTGACATTTCAAGATTTAAACAAGATGAATAGCTTTTACTACAACGTCAAACTATCTGTACTACGAATGTAACGTTATCGCACTAAGTAAAAGGGTGCTTTAGGGCAGTTATTACATATTTAACTCATTATTGCAATTTTTTCATAAGTGACAGTGTCGCACCGGGGGTGCGATAATTTTATTTTATTTAGTTCAACTTAACTTAACTTTAACTATATCCTCCATACCTGGTGTCATGAACCCATATTGCATTTTCACTCCAGCATACATACATACATCCTCTCTACCTAGCCCTATAACAGCCAAGTTAACAAGATATGGTTAGCCATTAGCCACACGTCCGTATCTGAAATTAGTCTGTTTACATGTCAACATGTCGGGGGACTTGTTCGGGCTTGTCTCGGGTTAGGGGGCTTCAATTAAGTGGCTCTGTCCGTTTACACTGGGATAGTGAGGTGGTTGAATGAGGAAGGTGGATTAATTAGGTGGAAATAAGAATAAATGATAAATTAAATTAATTTTGTTAGTAGGTTCAACATAGCACTTTTACACGTCAATCTTTTTTGGTAATTTTTAAACTAGATGAGGCTGGTGTTTCCTAGTTAGACTACCCTGAGAAGAAACACCGAAATAAACTCAGAGGTAAAAGTCTCTTTTAAAGTCCATACAATCGTACTGGTCTTGTCATATGAGAACCATGTAGGTTAATAGCAGCACACTTTGAACTCTGATAAGTTTGGGGAAGTGAAGAATTTCATGAGAAGTCTTGAAAGACATGTATTAATGGTCGTTGTTCCACAGTGTCTAGAGAGCCAATTCTACTAATTTCTAAGCAACGTTCGCATAGATAATGATGAGGAACAAAAACTTTGAACGGAATATTGCATATTTTTTTTTATCTACCTCAAAACCGTCCCAATTTGATAGTCCATCCCCATGAGCTCTTCTCATCTTAACGAGTAATAGTTTTCTTGACACTAAGAAATCGCACATCCATGCACATAATGCCAAAGCAACTGTTCGATTAATCGAAAACATCATTTATAACAGGTACCATCGGATAACCATTCAAAACCAACAATAATACAAAAGACACAACGGTTACATTATATATATGTGACCGGAACATTGCAGACTCCGTAAGATTGTAATAAATCTTTATTAGATTATAACTTCTTTTGTATAGCTAATGTAATAAAACTTGTTTTGTATAGGTACAATAAACCCCATCCAAATTCAATAGTTTCCAAAATATACGTGTCTTATTTAGAAAAAATAGTTTACAATTTAACGTGATATTTTACAATCTTACGGCGTTTGCCATTTCCCGGTGACATACAATAAAACAGTGGCATGAAACACAACTGTACACAATGCGCGGAAGTCTAGGTGACATAATACCGAAAACACAGTAGAATAAATGTGTCATATTAGGTACAGAAATATAAAAGATGATATTTGTGTTGAAAAGGGCTACAAATCCGAGCTGACGACTCATAAGCAGTAGGTATGGAAGAAGAACAAATCTAGCACGAACCCTGAATCAATTAGGATGAGGACAAGATAACGGTGAGTAACAAAAACGTAGAACTGAATGTTGCATAATTTATATACCACCCCCAAAACTGCCCAAATTTGATAATCCATCTCCATAAGCTCCTTTCTCATCTTAATCAGTGACAGAGTTATCTTGGCACGAAACAATCGCACATCTATGCGCATAATGCCGAAGCAACAGTGGCATGAAACACGACTGCACACAATGCGCGGAAGTCTCGGCGAGATATCCAGCTAACTCACCTCACTCGCTGACAGGTGAGGCCAGGGAAGCAGCGGGGAATGCAGTTGAATTTACTGAGGTAAACGTTAAAGAAAGTAAGAATGAACGAAGAATGACGATAGATGAAGACAAAGACAGACAAATTAAGAACTAAAAAGTAGGTTTAAAATACACAAACGAATTTTAGAAAATGCTAAAAATCCACAGGGAGTTAAGTGTTTCTGATTATGTTCAATAGAGTCAACGCGGCCCCGGAACGCAAAAGGCATTGAGAGGAACACGGATGGGTTTTAGTCAGTAAGAGTTACACTCCCTTCCGCTCCACCCAGAGCAGAAGGAGTCATTTGATGATTACACATCCAAAAAAAGGGAGTTATACATATAAATTGACACTGATGTGAATGATAGAGATACAAACTCAATTAAACGTACAAAAGTGTGAACTTCATAAAAACTCAATGCTGCTATTTCTTTCCGAAATTTGAACACCGACCACCAATTATAGATCAAAATTCTGTCAATGAAATTTCAGAGACAGCCATTTGTAAAAAAAATTGTGTGTGAGAAGTGAAATATTTTATGTATTTGTTGTAAAGGAATTCAGACAAATACAATGCGAACACGTTCTAAAGAATACGAGAACTGTCCTTCAGATTAAAGACTAAGAAATTAAGAGACTTATCAAAGTTACCTGTAGTAGACTAGGCAATAGCTACCGCGGTTTTAAGTTCCAAAAAAAAAGATGGCAACAGGCAAAATGGCTGAGCCACCTCCGTTTCCCTGGCCCCACAAACCTGCAAGCGGAACGACCGGCATGATTCCATTCATCACGTCGACGGCTCCGTTGCTAAAGCATTTTATTAATTTATCTGCCGCGCGCCATTCTACCCGTTACAGTGGCTTCTCTGAATCTTAAACTTGTTATTCTAGCAGAAATATGCAAGCGATGTTACCGAGTTTGTAGTTAAAAGCATCTAGCTTTAAAAGGTCGTAAAATGTCAGCTTTTATTCTTTCAAAAGGCGGTGGTTATTGTCGCTTTTGGAGTTTTAAGAATGTGGGGCACTATGTCGAGCTAAATATTTGTTTGTTACGTGTTTATTTGAGCGTATGCAGTTTAAGAACAGTTTAAATTTGTGACTATCTGTACCCGCGACCTTGCTTATGTAAATTGTGTAATGCGTATAAATCTCTGAATTGTTTCGCAGTTTACAGATTTTTATACATAAGGGTACGTTTATGCCTGAATCGTTCTGTTGTATACCTTCGTTTTTAGAACAGATTAGTTTTCAGATTTATGATTAACTAAAGAACCATCTCATATTCATATTCATATCTTTATTTGCATTCCATAATGTGTGAAGATCTTACTACAGTGGGTTTAAAGCTAAGGTACAATTACGGAACCTGTAGGGCACAGCAAAAAGTATACAATTAATGTTTGAAAAAAAATAATATTAATAATCTCAGCGACTACTTATCAACTGATCGGAAATACTACAAGTCTTCGACTCGTAAAGTTGAACAATTATTGTAAATACATAATTTTGACTAATTTTGGTCTTGAGGTAACATAGAGGCCAGCTATCAGTCTACATGGCAGCTGCAGGGGTAGGTTTTGGGAAAATGGGGTTTAATTTGGGTTTAATTTTACCCCATTAGTTAATATTAGGGGATGCGCGCATTGTACACGTAATAGCTTTAGCAATGGTAAGCTCTTTGTGAAAAGTCTTGTCCGGGGCAGTAGGTAATACCACCGTAATTATTTCTACCGTCAACCAGCATTGTTTTGTTTTGGTTAGAAGTGTCAGTCAAATTGCATTTTGTTTTTAACGGACGTCAAAAAGGAGTATGTTTAATGTTAGTGCCTTTTCTGCATCAGAAGGTTTTTGTCCTGCAAAGGAGCAGTTACACGGTCATTTTTTATTGGGGAAACAGATTTAATTTCATATTTGCCACTTTTTTTTAAATCAACCACGTTGTCCACTTCTAGGAAACTGTCACCCCCATAGCCTAGCACTCTTCTCGATGTGTTGCCTTCAAGCTTCTAGGCCTTCCTCGGCGACGATGACCTCCGGCTGGTAACGACTCTAGCCCATTTGTCCTGGTGTATTCTACATTAATTTGACAGCCCAACCCCTTCATTTTAGCCTAGCAGCCTTGTTGCCTACATCGGCTATTCCTGGTTATGAACGAATCATGGTATTACGTATTCGCTCGCTAATCTTAATACCTAGAACACTATGCTCTATCGCCCTTTGGCAAACCTTGAGTTGGGCTTTTGAGACTCAGTCAGGAACCAAATTTGCGCACATTAGGATAGAGGGGTAGAATGCACAACATAATATTCGCGCTTCAGGAATAGCTCACCTTTCTTTAGCGACATGGACCAGTAGCTCGTCTAGGCATTCTCGTTTGGCATACGATTTAAATCAATAAATAAACTTTTTTATATAAAGAAAATCGATCAGTAACTTATATCTCAACCTAAAGCATTGTTAGCCAATGCCGATCAAAATTCCTGGCCTATTTTTAGGCAAACACTAAAATATTCAAATCAAAACCGGTCCACTAATAAAATATGGATGCATGTGAACAGCCGGTGCTCTGAAATTCCCACTTCGGGCATGTGAGCATCCACCGGTAAAGTTTCAGGGGCTGAAAAACCACTAGATGAAATGCTACTGAAAAATGCATGCTGGTGGCGCGTTATCAAATCTGCGTGAACTGTCGTTAGGGATGGTTTTATCATATTTCATGGGATTAGCGAATGAATTTTTGATGATATGGAAAAAGTGCGGAACAATTAATGTGATGCAGAAGGTATGCAATGGGAAATTCGACTTTCGATTGAAAGTAGGTTTTACTGGGTTATGGGTATGGAGTTTCTTGTCCGTTCTTCTCCATAAGAATCTACTTTTTGCGAATAGACAACTAGAGTCACTTATATTTTAATTTCAAATTGTTAATTTGACGTTCAAAAGTGCCTTTTAATGGTCTAATTGAAATAAATGAATTGACTTTGACTTTGACTTTAACTTTGTTAGATCCTCTCTATAAGACTGCCATAGAGCCTCTCCTAGTGTGAACTTTACATGAGTCGATCTGAACAAAAACCACGAGCTTATAGACCTGGATTTGAATAGACGCCTCCGCATCATAAAGTCCAATTAGAAAATCGTCCTATTCGCTATAGTCTTAAGTAGCAGAACGTCTTAAAACAAGAGAATGGGAAAAGTACAGTCATACCACACCAAAATATAAATTATAGAAGTAAATACCGACAATTTTTTTTCGCGGTCCATCCCCAAAATAGTGACGTGATTCAATACTAACTTCAAGAGTTTTCAATAATGTCCCTAAAAGGTAGACATTTGTAGATTTAGGTTCAGAGTGAAATTGAAGTTTTTTTTTAAAGTAAGCTAAATAATGACCCATGATGGATAACCAAAAAATTTTTTTGAGGTTAACTGTACTTTGACAAGGGCGTTCTGCTAATAGGACGTTTTGAGAATATAACGTTTTGATACGGTGGCGAATAGACTACACAAGTTTACACGACGTACATAAATTCAGAATTCGAGATAATTTTTGTTCATTAATATATATTTTTTTAAATTTAATTTTTTTTATTTATTTTTTTTTTATTTATAGTTATTATAAATACATTTTTTTCCCTAAAATAAATAAAATAATAAATAATTCTCTTTTTGAACAAAAAGCTACATTAAACAAAGTCCTCATCCATGGCTACCGTACTGTTTTAGAGCCTTTATTAATACAAATAGTCATACAAAGTTCAACTTAAAATACAAAATGCAAAATCAAGTATCTACTTAAGATACTTGATTCGGTGGCGATGCATGAAAATAATCCCATTATAATTTTATGTAAATAAACTAATTCATTTTCATTATTTTCAGTAAGTTTTTGTTAAAAAAAATAATCACGCCAAAATAATCTAGCAGTTTCAAGAATTCACACCCTCAACATGGTCACCACCGACTCATACAAAATTCCCCAACAAACAATGTCCCACCAAACATTCTATAAATACGTTTGGCATTTGACGACCATGTTCCTAGAACATGAAATGTTGTTCAAATACGAGTTTCAATTAGTTTCCTAACAGTTAAATAGGGAAATGTACAATGAGAGAGTTTAACAAAACAGTGGCCGTTGGTAGTGCTGGTAATGTTGGTACTAGGGCGTGTGGAGTGGGTAAGAGTGGCAAACATGAGTATTGTGATACCGAGTATAATGAACTGACGTTATTAGTACATTGGTTAGGTTTGGGGTACAACTGGGACAACTAAAGTAAAAAATGTGAATAAAACTCGCAACATGTACAAAACCAAGGTCATGGTAAATACCCATGTAGCACCCACTCCTATCAAGATCGGAGAATCTACACTCGAAGTTGTACATGATTACGTCTACAGGACAAACGTCCAGTTAGGTAGGGCAAACTACGAGAAAGAGGTCAACCGTCGAATCCGACTGGGCTGAGCGGCGTTCGGGAAGTTGCGTGGTATCTTCTCGTCTCACATATCTCAGTGTCTCAAGACGAAAGTCTACGTCCAGTGCCAGTGATGACTTATTGAACTGAAACGTGGTCGCTCACAATGGGCCTCATCAGAAGGCTTTAAAGTCACCCAAAGAGCAATGGAGAGGGCAATGCTCGGAGTTTCCTCGCGTGATCGAATCAGGAATGACGACATCCGCAAGAGAACCAAGGTTACCGACATAGCCCGAAGGATTGCCAAACAGAAGTGGCATTGGGCAGGGCACATTGCTCACAGAACAGATAGTTGATGGGGCCAAAAAGTTTTGGAGTGGCGACCGCGTACCGGAAGAAGCAGCGTTGGAAGGCCTCCTACAAAGTGGACCGATGACCTGGTGAGGGTTGCGGTTAGCCGATGGATGCATGACGCACAGGACCAGTTGTTGTGGCTACACTTGGTGGAGGCCTATGCCCAGCAGTGGACGTCTTTCGGCTGATATGATGATGGAACCTCGCCGTTATTACTGGTTTCCTAGTCACTTAGGTCCAATTGCACCAAAACCTTAAGTCGGAGTTAGTTGCTAACAGGGGGTTAGATTAAATATACATATTTCATAGATTAATAAATCCGTGATAGCAACTCACTTGGAGGTCATAAAATAACTCTGGCTGGTGCAAGCAGGCCTGGGTGCAAGCTGGCTCTACTATGATATACTTAAAACGATCATGATTCCGCTCTAAGAGGGAGACGGAGCTATACATAGCGAATAGCACTATCCCATTGGATCACCGGAATTGGATCGCATTAGCACGTCATAGTAGGGCTGCAGAGTCATTATTAGGATTTGTGAGGATGAGGAGTTACAGTTGATGTAGCCATGTAGTGATGATAGTAACAGACGATATAGCAATGCAGTGATAATGAAAAATAATGTCTTTTGTGCGGATCTTAAGAATCAAATTAAGATTCAGGTGTAATTAATATCTTAGCTAACTATCTAAAATGGCGAAAACAGTAATTGCAGTAAATATTATATAGGTCCAAGAAAACAAACATTAAAAATAATCGTGAGGTTATAGAGGTATGCGGAACACAGAGTAAAGTCCCGCACACCTCCACTGTAGTGGGAGGATCCTCCTACCAGGCGGTTGTTGTGTCTGGTGGGCGGCAACTGCCCGATAGTTGATATTCGGACTGTTGTATATGTTCAAATCACACGGAAAACTTTGCTTGCACGATGCAGGATTTCGTTGGTAGTTCGTCGCTGACAGGATAGATGGCGTTGCGGTTATTTTTGTTGCCATACAAACGCTTCTTAGTTTTTCATGTGGCGGCATTGATGCTGCTACAAGGTATCTTTAGAAAATCAAAAAATGTTATAGGATTGACATGCGCTACCTACCGGAATGTAATGTGGTCAATCCCCAACCATTTCGGCATCCTCAGGTTTCTAAACACGTTCTGGCAAGCCAAAATCTACTTAAAACTGACCCTATCAATACGCTGTGGAAACCACAATGCATTCAGTCTCATATATTGTACCGACGCGTCTTTGCTTCGCTAGAATTTGTAGTGCAAGCTAGATTTACTACTGCTTTATTAAAGTACCAATCGAAGTAATAGAGACGTGGACGTAAGTTCGTTCACAAACAATAAAGAAGGTTATTGGAATCTTCTTTAAAAATGAGACTGAACGTGATTATATGTTTACCTATGTATTATTTTATATCGAAATATACTCCCGCCTCTGTCTGTAAACTCAAAAAGTACCGTTTCGATTTCCATACGGTTTTCACGGAGTGATTCATGAGGAAGGTTTAGGTACATAATTCATTAAGATTTTGTGTAAATTGGCTAAAAATGACGGTGATGTCGGATTTTTTTTGCTGACTGAGAGCCCGTGCGAAGCCAGGGTTGGTTGCTGGTACTTCATTACTTTTAGAATGGAACTGACACACAGATCTATACTGAGATTTCAAAGCTGATTAGCACAAAGTTCCAAAGGTTTAAAGACCGCACGAAACGCAAGCCTTTAGTTTATCGTCAGCCGAATGACGTCCACTGCTGGACGCCATAATCGCAACGCTTGGCAGGCGGGTTGGCGATCGCAGTGTAGCTGTTGCAATTCACAGAGAATGCTGCTACCCATTCTCTGGTAAGTTCCTTAGTCACCTCTTACGACATCCACGGGAAGTGATGGGATGGTACTATTCTTTTACATCATACAGAACGCCTTTAGTTACTGCATCTAAACTTAGTTGCGTTCTCGTAGATGGAGAAAGTCATAACAATCATAAAAGTTATTGCTATAAGTGCACCTTCAACTTAACGGGTGTATGCGTTACGACTCCACGTTCATAAATATTGGCGCGCACCATAGAGCTCGGAAACGACTCGATGGCTATCGCTATATGCGGCACTGTCAATAGTCCAAAACTTCTACACAAACTAAGCATGCACGCATGCACTCTCCTAGGTATATGATTATCCGCACCTTGAATTGAAAGCACAATTTTCAAACAAAAATGCATTTATTTAGAGTATATCCAACTTATAAACTAACTAGCATTTGGCCACTACTTCGTATGCGCATATCCCGTTTATTCCATTCCCGAAAGAATTTCCCGTTAGCGTATAGCCTCATGAATGTGCCTATCATTTCCAAAAAATATTTTACAAATTCGTTTGGTTGTTTCAGAGATTAGCGCATTCAAACAAACAAAGTTGTCAGCTTTATTTTATTAGTAAGTATAGATAACTTTTTGTACTTACGGCTACCAGAAATCAAAAGTGATCTATTTATTTAATACGTTACAGTAGCATGTTACCGTATTTGAATGGCGCAGATGACAGATATTGTGAGTTCATCGGCTCACCGCTTTTTCAGCGTCAGGAATTAGATTGTACCTGCTGCCTAAATGGTCTGGGGAAGTAACCAGAATAGATAGGGTCTGCAACGATCGGTGGTTCTTTTAAAGTAGCTCCAATATAGGACATATTAACGGCAGGCATATTTAAGTGGTACAGATCTGAAGTGAAAATAACAGAACAGCGTTTTGTAAAAACGGCTATGAACCAACCAGAAGGTAAAAACGGCCGAGGAAGACCTCTTTGATATCATGGATAAGTATGATGAAGCTTCTTCAGATGCAGAAACTTCCCGACCCGACATCCCTTGGCAGAATGTCTTTCACGAACGTCAGAAGAATAACCGCCCCACCTAAAGTGGGAAAATACTATTATTTAGCATTGTATAATTTCATGCATTAACTGCACATGTGTGAGTACTGTGTACAGTGTATCTTAAACTTAAATTATAACTATCACTTTTGGGTGTCTCGATTTGAATGTACTGTGTGCGGTTGGGAGTGTCATGTTCATTCAAAAGTCTGGCTGATGCATGCGTTGGATCGTTTGGCTCCCTTCAAAATGGTTGAGCCGAATGGTGCTAGCGCATGCGTAATGTTCGTGAACGGGCGCTGTCAGCTTGGACTGGTCATTTCTCGGCGCCCACGGTTTATTTTAATTGTTCTTTCCACTCCGGACGCTTTTATCCTGCACGTCATTTTAATCGTTCTCACATATTATATGTATAATTTCAACAGGAATGATGAAACCATGAATTTGTAAAAGTTATTATTTTTAAAAGAGTTGTAGTTGCTGTCCATGGAGTTTCTTGCACGTTCTTCTTCATATAGATTTACACTTTGGAACGTGCAAAGAGCTTCATTTTTTTGACTGACCGATTCAAAAGTGCCTGTAAATGGTCTAATTGAAATAAATACTTTGAGTCTTTGAGTCTTTGACTAAGAAGAAGTAAATACTTTCTACGTATTTTCGTGCTCTATGCTCTATGGCGTGGACAGTCCGAAGTACGCCACATAATATTTACTGTTCGTTCCAATAATGTAATTGTTTTAGAGCCCGCTGTCACATTAAAATGCTTTTAGCCGATACTACAATTATTTAATTACGATGTGTTGTTATTGACGCGGTTTAGTATGGTAATAATTTTCAATATGCCCAGAGCATAATACTCAGAGCTTTATAGACTGCTATCAAACTATTCAGGTAGTTTACCAGAACGGAATGGTTTCCATGTAAGCAGACATATAATGTGAAATTCAAAGCCTAGAGATTGGAATAAAGATCTCATCAATTAGTATTATGAACTAGCTTTTGCCAACGACTTCGCACGCGTGAAGGTAAAAAATTAGTAATAATTAGTAATCCCTGTCCTACTCCAGGACATGGTCAACCCGAGTGTCAAGTTTCATCTAAATCCGTCCAGCCGTTGAGACGTGAAAAGGAAACAAGAAGACAGATTAATTTCCGCATTTCTAGGTGAATAGGTTTTGCCAGAGACTTCGCCAAGGCACGATGTATCACTGTAGGTACTAAAATTCATCGCATTCAGCGATTTAGACATGAAAGCGTAACAAACGAACGTACGAACTCACTTTCGCATTAGTAATATTACTCAGGAAGGGTATAAGCATTGATTAATATTATTCTTCACACACCAACAAGCCTAGACTGAGACCCCAGACCTGCCACACCTCCCTTATTATCTCACTAACAAAATAATGTACGATAGTATTGTGTTAGTATGTACTTTAATATTAACATACGCATACCTAGTAGCTTTTTTTTTGTGATGTAGCAGTGGTATGGATGGTATATACATATAAATCCTGGCAGACTTTAGCGTTGGTTATTTGCACCTATTAAATAAACTATGCCCAAATTTCAGCATTATGGAATAGGATCTTACTCTGGGTGGCGACCAGCTCTTAGACTATTAAAATGACTTATCAGTCGTTAAAATATGATTTAATTACTAATCAGCACCCCGTCTTAAAAAAAGTGATTTAATTGCTTTAGCACCTGATACCTGGAAATCGGCCCAAGCTATGTATGTATGCGTATGTTAAATGATATTTATTTTATAAGCGGGTTAAACATGACTCTTTAACACGTCAATCTTTTTTGGTCATTTTAAACTAGATGCGGCCGGTGTTTCCTAGCTGACTACCCTGAGAAGAAACACCGAAACAAACTCAGAGGTCAAAGTCTCTTTTAAAGTCCATACAATCGTACTGGTCAAATCATATGAGAACCAAGTAGGTTAATGTCTGAAGTGGACTTTTGAGGAAAATACCACACAAATTTGAGTGGAACTTGTCCAGACAGTGCAAGCATTTGTCAGTAAATCGTGTAGCTCAAACTTAGAACTTTGAGGAGCTCAACGATTTGACGAAAAAATACCGAAGTAAGGATATTTGGGTAGGCCGCATAAAGAACTCAAACTGCAAGAAACAACATGAAATGAACCCCTTATAAAGCGATCTACAGTACTACTACAGTACTACTAGTTAAGAGTACATTGTATACTAACGCTACTCTATCCCACACAATTTTACTAGTGAGAAAATAAGGGAGGTCTGACAGCTCTGGGATCTTAGTCCATGTACCAATTTCTATAAAGTTAAAGTCACAGTCAAAGACAACTCATTTATTTCAACTCGACCATTACAAGGCACTTTTGAACGTCAAATTTACATTTAGGTATCAGGTACAACGCGACACTCTTCCAACATCGAGAAAAAAAAACCGAGTGTTAAATAAAATCTGTTCTAAAAGCCGCACAGAAAGATGTTCACGAACGAAGTCACATGAGAATTATCATTTGAATGATTCAAAGTCTTGCTCCTTTGAAAACCACATCACAAAGACATGCAGTTCCAATAAAGTATGCTATTCAAAGAGTCAACATACAAACTGCGAATGTAAATATAGTTTTAAAATCAGTATCCAGGTGTGATGAATAATTCAGAGGGAGCAACGAAAGAGCGAGCGATGCTTCAATATTAAATCTTTGACATCGATGCGCTGGAAACAATGTGCTTATGTGGAGGGACGGTTTTCATTCTGAATTTAAATTATTTAGTATTGGACCGATTTGTATGTTGTTAACAAGATTGTACCACATTACTCCGACAAGCAAAATTCCGACGAACGCTATTTCGACAAATCATTTTACCGACCTGCAGAAAACCGACAGAACAGTAAGCCGATGGAGTTTACCTCGACAGAACGATATCTCGATATTTATTTGGTCGACAAAACACTACTTCGACCAACAGTTGACCGATTGAATGTAAGGTTTATCATGCCTGAACAATATTAAACAAAGCTGAAAAAGTTTTTATATACAGGAAGGGGAAAACCTTTCTGGCTCGCCCGGCCGCCATTTTTATATTTTAAAGTCACTTTTTGTTATCAGCATATGTGTATTATAGAGGATACTTAAACAAACGAAAACAAATTTATTGTTGCAATAGTTATTATAGCGATTTCCCAGTATAACTGTCTCAACAAGATTCTTTTAAATTTGACACCGGTCTTGCCAAGGAGTATCTATCGCGTTATCCAGTTACTGTGTTCTAGAGGTCAGATGTCTGTCTATCTGAACTTCAGAACCCAGTAACTGGGTTAGACTGAATACCGACTTCAACTTAGAATACGCTATTCAGATTGATGGACCTAGTACTACAAAATATAAGTTGTTTATTAGAATAATTCTGATTCACCATAGCAGAGCATGGCAGGAGCTTCTGGCTAAAGAATATCAGCCGCACGGGTCGATCAAGGTTAAGCAACGCTTGCCAAGGTTAGTCTGTGGATGGGTGACCATCCTAACTTACCGAGTTTCCTCCGTGCCTCGGAAAGCATGTTATGCCGTTGGTCCCGGCTGTCATCTGTAGAATTTTGGTAGTCGTTACGGAATGTCAGAAGCTAGTAAATCTGACACCAGTCTCGCCAAGAAGTACCGTGTTACCCAGTTAATGAGTTGTGGAGGTCTAGTAGGTGGCTACTTACTAGACCTCTACTGAAAACCAGTATTTTACTTGGAGTGGCTACTCCACTTAAAATACTGGTTTTCAGCTGAATCCGGTATGACTGGAAGCCGACCCCAATATAGTTGGGAAAAAAGGTTAGGCAGACGATGATGATTGACCATGGCAATGAAAATTTTACGCCGAATCAGTAAAATCAGTGGCAGTTCTTTTTCAAATCGATTTTTATAAGAAAGCTCTCTGAAAGTTTTCACAACAGCCGGTCGAGTCTGTCAACATGTCGAAGTGAAGGCTTGGGTGAAGTGATGACGAGGTGAGTTGTTAACCCATATAATCAAGATGAAATGACAGCTCACTTCGTGATCACGTGACATCTTGATTATATGGATTAACAGCTCACCTCGTGATCACTTGACCCAAGCCTGCACTTCAACATGTTTACAGAATCGACCGGAGTTCCAGTATCGTTCCTCAGAATCCCTCCACTAACAATACTGTCGCCTTTCCTCGGCTGAGCGAAGCGATATCAACGTTCGAGAAAGCTCTGGCAGCATTCAAACGCTCATTATTTACTAGGTACTGAATCTATATCCTCTTACTTATACCAGGCAGGCTTAGGCTTATCTCTTATACTGGGGAATACTTACCTTTGTTCTAAGATGAATACTGGAATAATCCTGTTAGATTAGATATTGACGTGCGGTCTGAGTTTCTTTGAATAGTTGTCATGCAGATTTTTGTTTTGTTCTCAATCTGGGTATGGTTTGGTTTTGGACGGACGAAAATATTAACTATTAAGAAACCGTTTGCGTTTTATTTGGAGGAGCTCGTGGCTATAAGATATCAGCCGCACGGGTCGATCAAGGTTAATATGTATCTATGTATCATAAACTTAAGCCTTTTTATCTCGGGGTAGGCAGTAACAACATAACTTGAACTAAACGAGTGGGTCTAAGGGCGAGTTAGTTATGAACTAACAGTTTTTAACTAATAGTTATTTATTTGACCATTGGTCAAGCTAAGAATTATTATTCGTCGACAAACGAAATTTAAATATATTTAAGACTATTGGTTGAGTCGAGTTTGATCCGTAGGATGAACGAATTTAAGATGTTACCCATGTTGCGGAATTTGTTTGAAAGAGTCACCGCGGCCCTGGAACGCAAAGGGCTTTAGAAAGATCACGGATGGGTTTTAGTCAGTAAGAGTCTGAAACGCCCTTCCACTGCACTATGCTCAACGTGCAATTATATCTGTTTACTATTTTATTTACTTTATTTCGACTATATTTATATATTAGAATTTTCTATTGATTCAAATGAACCGCCACTCGTCCTTTGAAAGGTTCATTAGAAAACCAGCGTCAGACAGCATCAGTCTGTCTGACATATCGCTGAAATGGACCTTTTTAGTGCAGCCGTGAGACACACACTTAGTTTTTAGCACAACTACCTTTTTCTTGTTATTGTTACCGTGCGTGTTTCAAATACCTGTGCTAAATACATTTTATTATTTCTTTCCTGTTTACCCAGACCGGAAGAAGTCATTTGATGATTTCCCATCCTTAAAAAAGGATAAAAAAATCGCCACAGCATTTAAAGAGACAAACCAGACTAAAACCCCACTAACACCAAAAACATACATCCTCTACAATATATATTCCCTACCAAAAGCAGTCGCGACAAGAACAAGACAAGACAATGTAGACACATGCCACAGACGTAGCAAAATGGAACATATTAGATGCACTGACACTTCAGCAGTTTGTGAGTAATGTGTCGCAAGCCGCAGGACTATCTGCTTTGTGATATAAAAGTGGAAACTTTTCGTTTAGTTTGTAACCCTTCCGTTCAAAGCTGGGAATTGAAATTGTTGATTGATTTTGGACTTTGTTGCAGAATTTCGGCAAAAAGTTACCGTTGTTTAAAGATCTCTCAAGACGCTTAGTTGACACTTCACGTGACCCAAGGGCTGGCTTTTACCTTGGTCAAAGAATAAGCATTCGTAATAAGCAGCCGCCAGGCTTTTGTGTACACTTCCAGTCGACAGCAATGCGTATGAATTTTTTGACGCCATATTTTAGGGTTAATTTAGTTAGGAGTTTTTATTTTTATGTCTAGTGTATATAGTTAGTTAAGTGTTTATTAAAACAGTTGTAAATATCTTTGTAAATAAAAACCCCTTTATTTGGTAATTTTCTCGTTGTTAGAAATAGTAGTCTGTCTGTAGTGTGTGTATAATAGTAGTCTTCAAAACGGGCTCTTGTCATATATGAACCTGGGTAGCCTTTTGCCTTCTGTGTTGGGCTCGGCTTCCAGTCAAACCGGATTCAGCTGAATATCGGTAATTTATTTGGAGCGACTGCCTATTTGACCACAACCCAGTAATTGAAAGCAAGAAAGAATAATATTTTTATTTAGCACTTACATAAAATACGCACGGTACATAGAAATACCAAAAAATGTATGCTAAAAACTAAGTGTGTGTCTCACGGCTGCACTAAAAAGGTCCATTTCAGCGATATGTCAGACAGACTGATGCTTTCTGACGCTAGTTTTCTAATGAACCATTCAATGGACGGTTCATTTGTATCAATCTATTATTTTTTTTATGATTGGGCATTAATAAATACAAACAACCCTAAATTTTCACCCTCCTACTACCAAACCCTATTTTTTAATAGCGATATTAAAACTTTAATTATTTTCTACTCACTGCGGTCGAATTGATCGTTAATGAAAAATGTGACGCAGAAGAAGTTGCGCGGGTCAGCTAGTCAATTTATATAAAACTTCTTCCGTTACTGAGTAAGTGACTGATAGAAAACGCACAGCTGAAAGTACTGATTGTAGAAACCTGTAAATTTGGCATTTAGCTTCCCTTTTTTTTGTTTTAAGGATGGGAAGTCATCAAATGACTTCTTCTGCTCTGGGTGGAGTGGAAGGGCGTGTCAGACTCTTACTGACTAAAACCCATCCGTGTTCCTTCTAAAGCCCTTTGCGTTCCAGGGCCGCGGTGACTCTTTCGAATAAATTCCGCAACCCTGGCAGACTCTAGCCCTAGCGGGCCCCGTCTACTATGCTGACATCTCTTTGAGGCGCGCGTGGAACACAACGTGCCATCGACCCGGGCCTGGTGGTGATCGGACAGCGAGCCACCCAACGCTCGCCGTCCGCAGGCCCGCGCCTACGGTGGCCGGGGATCGCCCTGCGACTCCCGACGCCCGGGGAGTCTTCTCCTGTGCTTATAACATCATCTATCTACCACCGAGAGTCTAGTACCGTATAACATTCATATGCATCATCATCTGCCTAGCCTTTTCCCAATTATATTGGGGTCGGCTTCCAGTCAAACCAGATTCAGCTGAATACCAATATTTTACGTAGAGCAGCTACCTACCAGACCTCCACAACCCATCAACTGGGTAACACGGTCCTCATTGGTAAGACTGGTGTCAGATTTTTTCTGGCTTCTGGCTATCCGTACTTAACGACTGCCAATGATATACAAATGACAGCCGGGACCAACGGCTTAACGTGCTTTCCGAGGCACGGAGGAGTCTCGGTATGTTAAGATGATCACCCATCCACAGACCAACCTCGGCAAGCGTTGCTTAACCTTGAAGATCGACCCGTGCGGCTGTTATTATTTAGCCACGAGCTCCTTAATATGCATTTACTAAAAACGATTTGTTCCGTTTCCGTCTAATTTTTTCGCCCACTTTTGGAAAAAAAAAAGAAATATTCCTTTTTCGCCGCATTCTGAACCAAGTTCAGTTTTCTCCAACATTTGTTACATCCTTCTAACATTTAATCAAATTGAGAAAGTCGGTTAAAAAGCAGTTATTTTGACATTACAGACACTTCAATTTTTATTATTTATTTATTTATTCAAGAAAGTTACATGGAAAAAAATACACATATCGTCTGCCAAACTGATGTATAGTTTGTCGGCAGTGTTCTCGTGGATACAGTTTTGTGATATACAAGTAGATACTTATTGACTACCTTATACTATTTGATTAATTTGTATAGATAGAGAAGTCAATCTTCTGCAGTGCCTCGTCTTGCAGTACATCCTGATCAATTCTATTTGGTTTATATTGTTCTCATTCAGCATCCTGGATCTTACTTAGTGCCACACCGACGAATAGATCTCAGACATCGCTTTATTCGCTAGAGGGGGAAAATCTTTGAAATCTAGGTACTGTAGAAGGTGCTCCTGGCTAGATAATAAGCGTTAGAATCTATTGATCTGTGAAATATGGAAGCGTTGATTGGACCTTTGGTTGCGCTCTATTATGTAGATGGATGACGATTATTATACCTCAGAAATCCTGTCGTGCCTTGTTTAATCCGGTCTCCTAGATCTGATAGTTTTCAATTTTAAGGCGATTTTACCAGAACGAATCTGACAGCAGTCTTAACAAGGAGTACCTACCGTGTTACCCAGTTAATGGGTTGTGGAGGTCTGGTAGGCAATTGCTCAACGTTGAATCCGGTTTGACTGGAAGCCGACCCCAATATGATTGGGAAAAGGCTAGGCAGATGATGATAGAACTCAATAATTCATATAGTGAGCCCAGACTTAATTGATACATTTTTTGGCAATAAGTTTTCAATTTTACGTGATTTTACCAGCACGATTATTTTGCGTAAATTACGTTGGTTTATTCTATTTACAAGTTATATTTTGTGGCTGCAAGATTCATATGCCAGAGATCCACAAATGACAGCCGGGACCAACGGCTTAACGTGCTTTCCGAATCACGGAGGAGTCTCGGTATGTTAAGATGGTCACCCATCCACAGACCAACCTCGGCAAGCGTTGCTTAACCTGGAAGATCGACCCGTGCGGCTGTTATTATTTAGCCACGTTCAGTCAGTTCTATATGTTCCAAAAACAGAAGGCACATAACCCAAAAGTTACCATATAGAGTACAGAATAAAATAATTTGAACACAGCTGAGTCGTGCATTCAATTCCTTCAGATCACACCATATGGGCTGATTAGATATTCATTGGATCCGCTCCGATGCAACCGCCCTCGATGTTCGAGAAAATTCGAGAACCACCAGAAATTCTTTGATATGTGAGCAAAATATTTATTGCATTTGACGATTTAAGCGAAAATGGGTGAATGTTTTGGTGGATTTAATGTCTTTCTTTGAAGATTTTAGTGGAATGATCTCCACTTGTTAATGACGAGTTGCGTGAAGCTGTGTATTTTTTCAGACACAAGAATAGAGCTGAGAACTACCTTTTATGGCCCCGAAATTTTTTTTTAATTAGAAAGAAAAAATAATCTATAGAAAATTTATCTTAAATTAAGAAATGTTACATTACATACAATTTTAGGGTAAACTAAAAAAATATTGCTCGCAGAACAGATGGTCGATGGGGCTGAAAAGTTCTGGAGTGGCGACCGCGTACCGGAAGACGCAGCGTTGGAAGGCCTCCCACAAGGTGGATCGATGACCAGGTGAGGGTCGCGGGTAGCTGATGATGCGAGACGCCCAGGACCGGTTGTTGTGGCGACACCTGGGGAGGCCTATGTCCAGCTGTGGATGTCTTTCAGCTGATATGATGATGATGTTGATAATATAAAAACATACTAGATAAGACTCATAAAAGGTAACTAATGCATATCAGGCGATTTTGTTAGCAAAATTTTAAACAGCAGTTCGTATTCTAGTTTAATTTTGATTATAAAATCGTCTACCTTGATAATTTTAGAGATATTGCTAAGCGTTTTTCATAACTGATATCCTTCTAGAAAACTCCAATTAAACGAACACTTCTGTTTGTAAGAAGGTGATCATAATTCAAGGTTTCGGGTGTGAAAATGTGACAGTGCGTTTCCATAAATTAATATTGTGTCATCTGTTGTACAATTTCTATGCAAACGAGTTATGGCATTGTCGCATCGCGCCTGTGTGCTAGATCCAACCCGCTCACCCATGATTGGTGACTTCACTAGTTTACCGCTCCCCGTAGTACGACTCAATGAATATTTGACTTTAGAGAAGTACCAAGTAACAGTTACTGTGGCATCATAAAAAATTCCCACATCACTAACCAATCTAGCTTCGAATTCACAAGGATCCGCACTTACCCTGTGACACGGTATACCGGTATACCTGTAGTGAGGTATACCTTCACTGGAGGTATACCGTATACCGTCGTGATGTGGTAATCTTGTATTCATTGGCTTCGAGTGCACAGAGCGGTATCAACTGCACTTCCTGTTAAATATTTGTACGTACAGTCACACGGAGTACTGGAGTGGAGATTGAAGCTGTAAAATATATTAGAAATTGGTCTAAAGTGAGAAATATTGAAAAAAACAAAAAAAAAATCGTGACTATGTTTTTTTTTACAAACGTGTTAAACTCTTGTACCATTTTTAGGGTCCCGTAGATGATCTGTATGAATTACCGGGATTATAGGATAATTAGTGTCTATGTCTACCCGTCTGTCATAGTTAATTTGCTCAGAAGCTACTGAACAAAAGAAAATAGTTGAAAATTGACCATTCCCCCTTAAGTACAGACGATATTTCTTTACTGCACCTCCACACAGGGAATCCTAGTGTGGAGACCAGTGATTTATTTGATTGAATCATGTATTTTTCTGGACAATAAAGATTATTATTATTATTATTATTACTTATAAGATAATAATAAAAGACATGTTACTAAACTATGGTTTGTTATGAACCATTAGCGCACATACAACCCTAATCTCTTCAAAATTAGAGTGAACAGGCTTCTTCTGGGTAAGCTCGCTCTATCGTCGACTTTGTCTCTGTCATCTATGACCTAGACTATAGTAGGCGCCAGATAATCGTGGAATAACGGTCATTGACCCACCTACAATTATTGACATTTTTAATTTGAAAAACGGAATTAATGACACAAAGCTGTCCCGAATCGTCATCTCTCGTGATCCTTAACATTGTCTAATAATGAAAAACGATTCATATTTAATTGTTCAGGTACCTATGAACAGTTATTAGGGAAAGGTCAATGTACTTTATTCCACATTTATCTGGCGCCTACTATAGAGTCAAGAGCGAACTCATCTCAAATAAATAAAATTAAAAAAAGCTTGGCCGGTTTTTATTAAATATACATACGTAAAATATTTGCTCGGTCATTACGGTAGGTATGTATAATAAACACAAACCACATTTATATATAGGTAAGTTTTAATCCAGGATTACCAAGCCATTTCACACAAACATAAAAAAAATACTTTGTAGTTGTACTGCGTGGGAAAAACCGGTGTTGCAATAAGTAATTTTTGGTTTATTTAAGAGCGATACAACCACAAACGTTATATTTATGGAAACATCAGAATTTACATTTTACGATGCGGTTAACTTCATGCTTCATTTAATAATTACAATGAACGAATCGTATTTATACAATAAACTTGTTTTCGCTGTAGTAAATAACCAAATAAAATACTTAACAATGATAACTTTCAAGTATGATGTTAACGTAAAATAATACAAAGTGAACAGTTACCTTTATGAAGCAATGCCAAAGAGAAATCCTGAAATAATTGCCTTTTCATAGAAAATTTAACAGGATCTTACGAAATTATATCTTCGAAGGAAAAACCTTCTGTTTATTATATTTTCTGTACACCATAATTAGGAGACTGTCTGGTAAGTAATCTGAACTAATTTGAGAATGTGGTGACATTGTTTATGTTTCTAGATTGTCTCTCATCTCTCGATCTTGTACTGAAAGAATCCTCTGGAAATGCATGATTTATGTAGAATAAACTGCATATTCACACTAAAAGTATTGTGAATAAGGAACTAAAGAAGCAAAACATATCGAGGAGAAGTCTGAAAGTTGCCTATGCTGTCCCCCCTCCATCCAGATATTCTTTTCCACAGCTACCCTAAACCAGCCCTTGCAGTAGGTGGATCCTCCGGGTGTCAGCACTGTGAGGATCGCCCGGAGGACACGGTGGAGCATACGGTGGAGGTCTGCCCTGCTTGAGCGGAGCACCGCCGTGTCCACGTTGAGGAGATCGGCGGCGGCGACCTCTCGCGTCTGGCCCTGGTTAAATCCATGGTCCGGAGCGAGGAGGCTTGGGAAGCGGTCACCTCCTTCTGCAAAGCAGTAATGGTAGCGAAGGAGGAGGCATGCTGCACGATGGAGAGACAAGGCCTTCGCCCCAACCGCCGCTACAGAAGAAGACGCCCCGGGCGTCGGGAGACGCAAGGCGACATAGGCGCGGGCCTGTGGACGGTGAGTCTTGGGTGGCTCGCTGTCCGATCACCACCAGGCCCGGGTCGCTAGCGCGTCGTGTTTCACGCGCGCCTCTAAAAGATGTCATAATAGGAGACGGGGCCCGCTAGGGCCAGAGCCTGCCAGGGTTGCAAAATTTGTTCGCAACCCTGTGTTTGGTGCACCGCGGCCCTGGAACGCAAATGGCTTTAGAAGAAACACGGATGGGTTTTAGTCAGTAAGAGTCTGACCCTTCCGCTCCACCCAGAGAAGAAGAAGTCATTTGATGATATCCTATCCTAAAAAACCACCTAGGCACCCACAATGTGGAGAATATATGACGTGACTCGCCCTGGAATGAAGTCATAAAATCAACTCAAAATACTTAAATTACCAAAGAACTTAATCATTGCAAACCAATTTACTTAAATCACATGGAACTGTTCAAACCAAATCGCTAAAATTCACCCAAAACGGAGTTTTATTGAAACAATTTATACCACTTAAGCAGATTCCGTCAAACACTTTAAGATATTTTAATTATGCATATCGGTGTCGTTACGTCCTTAATGCTATATAGCTTGTACCATTTGCAAATTTAACAGGAGTCTAATAAAGAGATTGTGGCAGTGTTGGGCCATGGAAACAGTTGAAAGAAAAAACATTTACTTGACGACAGTCCGGGAAAACACACGAATGAATGCATCCGATACCGATACCGGTAATGATATATCGGCGATATCGCGAGTTTTCCGATGTATTGGAATTGGCGATATCAAATTTGCAGATACACCGATAATTTTTGAATTTCGCGCTATAGCTTTGCTTCGGATGTGGGATATGGAGCGTTTGTGAAGATATTATTGAAGAAGTTGAAGCAGATGAGCCGTTGTCTATTTTGAGCACTGATTTTCATAAAGAAGAACTAGAAAAAAATCACAGATCACCCAATAATCAAGAGAATCAGAACCTCTCGTTTTTTGGCGCAATGACATTTGTCGGGGTACGTAGCAAGGTGTTGGTGTTTTTGAGGAGAAACAAATGTTATGTTTGAACACTATTTATTGAGTCACTTTCAAACTGTTCTTAATGTTAAAATGTTAAATTAAATGTTGATAAAATGTTAGAATACACCCGGCTAACGCGGTAGACCAAAGTGCACTGAATATAATGTAAAGTTATAAGTAAAAACTGTGTTTAATAAGAAAGGAAATTAGGTCAACGCGTTACGCCGATATTGCTTACAAAGATGTTCGATGAAAACACCGAACAACATTCCATGTACAAATTTGAAAAAATATAGCACAAATATATTTCACTGTCCAAATGAGTTCTGTTGCATATGAAAGACTATTTTCAAGTCTCACCCAAACATATGTACTTATGAAATCGGCTTTAATTTATTTTTTTTGGAGTATTAACAGTCCGGCAGTTATTTATAATGGGTATTGTATTAAAACAGCAGCACGGAGATCTAACATATAGCACGGAGTTTACTAACAAAAGACGTAAAGATTTAGTCTGTCCTCAAAACCATACCAAACATGCTTTCTCATCAAAATTTTATATGTTTCTTGGTCCTTTCCTCTACAATAGATTGAATGCGAAAGCAAACATTTATAGCCTGAATAAAGTTAACTGTAAGAGAATTCTTATGAAAACTCTTCAAAAAATGTCCTATGATGATACAGAGAATTTACTGAAAGTGATTTTGTTTTTATGCAATTCTTGACCTAGTTTAAGTACCTTGTTATTTAAAAAACTGTACGATTTATACAATTTTAGACCTAGTTTAGTTAGTTATCTAGAAGTTAAGTTGTAAACTGTCTATATCACAGATTTTTTACACATATGTATTGTACTATAGAATCCTTTTGATTATTTGTTAATTTTAAATTATTTTAGATCTTCTCGCCTGAAACACAGGTTTTCCTAGTTCAGGCTCGTAATCCTTAGAATTAAGATATATATTTAAGACTTCTATGTAATTTGTCCAGTAAAATTGGTAATAAATAAATTGAAATTGAATTGATTGAATTGAATTGAAATTGATTGTTGTTTCCCGAATAAAAATCTTATATCTGTGAATAGTAATTATTAAGTTTTGTCTTCACTGTTAATAAGTATGAGTAATTCTGTCTGTTTCTAAAGCCACGGCTTTAAAGCTTTCTTTGAATCTTAACTGGCCGTATCGATACCGGTATCGGTACCGGCAATACTTTTTTATAAATATCTGTATCGGTATCGTATCGGCCGTGCGTTTTGATGCATCCCTACCGTGATACGGGTATAAAATAAAAATAAAAAATTCAGTAAAAGCTTTAGTGCTCATCTTTGAAAACCTAGCTGAAGTGAACATGAAGTAAGCTCCATAAAGTCGAGGGGGACGTCAGTTGGCTTCAAACTCACTCCTAGCTTTCTCGTTGAGGTGTTGACAGTTGACTTTTGCCGTGGTTGACAAATGAAATATCTTCTCTCAGTTGTCCAGTGAGTGACGTAGTTCTGAAAAACGTTTATTATTGCCAGAGATCGGAATAGGTAGACTATATTTACCTAATTTTCGTGGAAGTATGTAACATAGAGTTGATAAAATCTCGGAATCATAAATGGTCCAATGACAATTAAAATCCGGAATTATAAAAAATGAACTGTACTTTGAGTACAAATAATTGATTTGAAGAATCTAAAGAAGAAAGAGATGTGCGAAAACAAAGTTGTAGTAGGTACGGTACTTTAAAAACAATAAAAATTTTGTTCAACTGTATTCAAAGCGCAATAAGTAATAATCAATTTCGTAATCCCGGGATTCAATCATCGTCATGTTTATGATTCCGGGATTTTAGAGGAGGCATTATCAACTCTATGTTAATTACGAACATTAGGTAAATATAGTCTACCGACCGAGTCCGATCTCTGATTATTGCAGACAGGGAATTTTACGCTTACTACAAAATATTTAGTTTTATCATTCATCATTACAATCACAAACCACTCACCACGTGACCAATCATTCATCAGAGCAGACCACTACTGTGGTAGACGGTTGTCAATACTGTCATGGACGTATGATGTGATTGAGTAATGCTATAAATATTTACTGACGTATTTTTTCATCAGCACAAATTCCAGAAAGAAAAAAAGTTATCTCCAAATAGACGCACATTTCTGATCATGAAAAATGGCGCCCAGCTGTTGTATGTACTCAATTCTCAATTCTTTATTGCGTACCATAATGTATAAAGTTGTTAGGAAATAATTATATTAGTCACAATTATGGACCCTGTCGGGCACAGCATAGAACAAGTAGGAGAGAGGAGGAAGAACACTGAGTGATTAATGTGAAAACTTTTATTAGATATTTGTTAGTTTTACTGGTTTATTAATGCAGAATTTAATTTAGGAATTATAATGATTGTTTTATAAATTATATAGGTATTTTAATTAATTTAGTAACATTGTAAAAACAATTTTTATTATTATTTTACTAATTTATTATTATTTATTACGTAATTATTATTTATTATCCGTAAGATAAGTAATTTATTGGACGCTTCGTATTTATTTAGAAATTAATTTTTACGTTTAATGAGTAGGTAGTGAGCTTTAATACACAACATTTATAGATATAAATAGATAGTTGCAAATTAACTGTAGGGAGCTCTCTAACTGCCAGGGTTGCGGAATTTGTTCGAAAGAGTCACCGAGGAACTGGGAAGCAAAGGGCTTTAGAACGAACACGGATGGGTTTTAGTCAGTAAGAGTCTGACACACCCTTCCGCTCCACACAGAGTGGAAGAAGTCATTTGATGATTTCCCATCCATAAAAAAGGGAGCTCTCTAAAACTGCTACAAATTGAGGTTATAAAAGTAGGTTTCATAAATTGCACGTTGTTTCTTTCTGTCTTTAAGGCTTGATATTGAAGTTAACTAATCAGTAGGGCACTGACTTTATCAGTATTTAAGGTAGCAGACACACGTGGTTCTCCGTGTCATTTTGAAATATAATCGTTTTTAACACCTATTATTTTTATAATACTACTAGCTATTGCCCAGGACTTCGTACTTCGCATATCCCATTTTTTCTCGTTCCCGTATACCCTATAGCCTTCCTCATGAATGTGGTTCTCATATTCAAAAATAATTTTCCAAATCCGACTAGTAGTTCCAGAGATTAGCGCATTCAAACAAACAAACTCTTCAGCTGTATTACATTTAATTAATAAGTTTAGATTATTTAGCCGTCATTGTCATTTCTTTTGGTGTACATAAATACGGTTTACGGACGATAGTTAATAACGTGACAACGTCATACCAAAACATTGTAACGTTACAATGAGCGTAACGGGACAATGAGTTATCCTTTTTCGTGCGTACAGCCGGCGTTCATAGATTTATTAGACTTTGTCACGTCAGTAAAGGGTTTATATCTAAAAACCAAACCAAATTAATTCATAACATACTTTAAATCAAAGCCCGTTTACATAAAAAGATTTAAATTTAAGCTTAATGTGGCTTCTAGTTTGGTATACAGGTGGTGATAGTGAAACAACATGGCAACGTGATGTAACTACACGCGATTTAAATAAAACCGTTTCCAGTTAATTTGCCAAAGTGATTTCGCATTCGAACCGGGTTGCAACTACGTCCAATATTTAAATAACGCAATTTACTAGCGTGAATCAAACATTATATAAATTCGTTAATCGGTTTAAAATGAGATTTAAATTTTGATGAATGTGTTTGGGTAAAGCCTAAAATTTGATGCGTTTGGGCTTTCTACTTAGTTGAGCAAACATTTGAATTTTACATGCATACTAAACTCAAGCTCTCTCCCATTTTAATATTATATTATACTAGTGGTCTCGACAGACGTTGTCCTGTCCGAACGTTTGCTTTGTGTCTGACGAAAAATTATAGAAATCGATTGCAGCGCCACCTACCGGGTCCATTTGTAAATCTAAACCATTCTCGAATCCCCTTGAACACACACAAAACATTTCATCAACATCGGTCCAGCCGTTTAGGAGGAGTTCAGTGACATACACACGTACACAAGAAATATAAATACCTATTAGGAAGATAATATATTTTGTAATTATATAATCCTACCTGGTACGATCCTTACGTATTCCTTTTGCTTCATTTACGTGGAAAATTGTAGGTAAGCTTTTAGTTTTTGAAAAAATCTCGCAAATATTTTTCGAGTCCTTAAAATCGCTCTTAATTTTTTTTTGGTTTTTTTAGAGAAATTGTCCTCGCATAATTTAAAATCGATCCTGCAATAATGTGCTAACAATTGCACAAAAAGTTTATTTTTTATTTTATTTGGCTCTTCAACAATGAGTAGGTACACTTATAATATTTACAAGAAATCACTTCGGACTTAAGTTTAAGTGCCTTATAACTTAAAAAAGGGTACTACATGCACTATACTGTACGCATAAACTGCTATGGAAACAATAATTTAAAAAAATAAAAAAATTTGAAAAGTTAGAACTTAAAATTATACTTAACTTACTTAATTACTTAATTATACATTAAGTTAAATAGGATATACCAGTGTTTACGACAATTATTTTACGAAATACAATTCAAGACATTCCGACATTTGAATAAATCTCAATCTTGGAAACCTGAACTTCCCTCGAACCTAGTGGCCTCCTCGTTGAATAGTCGGTGATATCACTTATCGTTGGGCGCAGCGCGCTGTGATGTTCCCGTAACTGTTACAATTCCGCCCCGGGCCATCCGAACTCAGAGTGATAGAAAATATTCATAGGATGGTCGAGATACTGTCGGTGAACTGCATCTAATTAAAGTGGAAGTAGATCACATGCCGAAATTCTTGAAAAAAGTAAAGGAAGTAGCTGAGGTCTCTGCGAATGAATTTCTGAATGAAGTGTATTTAGTTCTATCTGAGACTTTCTTTACTTGCTGTGTGATAAAAATTGGTGAAAGTGGCATTTATAAAAATAAAAAAAAATCCTACCTTGCATTGGTCTATTTTAATCAAAGAGATTTAAAGATACAATAGAGCGGCTATAAGAAGAAATGTCAAAGAAAAACTGTGATCCCATGCCTCAGTAACGCCATCTAGCTTTGAATAGCAAACATGGAAATGTTCTAGAACTATTTATGAAAATGATTGAATTCTAATTTATTACTGAGTAAATAAAAACAATATTTACGAAAATAAACCGAAGGTAGGTCCTGTCGTTTTACCATAACGAGATTTGCAATAACGTAATGAGCAACTCGGCATATTTTCTTGTCAAATGTTTTTCTTTTGGTGGACACAAATACGACTTGACATGCAGGGGTGTCACATTAGACAGCGACTTTTGTCCACTAGGACATAAATTCAAATTCAAAATCAAAAGTCATTTATTCAAATTAGGCTGAGTGCCAGCACTTTTTGAACGTCAAAGTTCTACATAAAGACAGTCCCCCAAAACGCCCGCCCGTTACCACTTCCTAGTGTTTTAGCTGGGAAGAAGAAGTGGCGCAACAAACTCCCCAGCAACACATCTGTCTGTTGAGTTATAAGAACTATCACTTATACAAAGTTTCGGATTACGATTTTGTTCGTTATGTCCTGTCTATTGGTAGTATAAATTTAATGTCTTTGGTTTTAATGCATCTGCTACCACAGATCAGACGGGTGTATTCATACAATGGCCTTTCCAATGGTTATCATCTACCTTGCCTTGGAATTTCTATTAAAAGTCCTAAGACTTTCTTTGCTTGCCGCGTTGTTTTGTGCTTACTTGGTGGGAGTGATAGAACTTACCGGTCCATTTAGAAAAAAATATTACTACCTTTCAATGGTCTTTTTTAATGCATCTGCTACCACAGCTCAGACGGGTGTATTCATACAATGGCCTTTTCAATGGTCATCATCTACCTAGCCTTGGAATTTCTATTAAAAATCCTAAGACTTTCTTTGCTGAATACCAGTATTTTACGTGGAGCAGCTGCCTACCTGACCTCCACATTTCCACAACCCATTAACTGGGTAACACAGTAGTTCTTGGCAAGACTGGAGTCAGATTTACTGGCTTCTGACAATCCGTAACTACTGCCAAAGATCTGCAACTGACAGCCGGGACCAACGGCTTAACGTGCTTTCCGAGGTACGGAGGAAACTCGGTATGTTAAGATGGTCACCCATCCACAGACCAACCTTCGCAAGTTTTGCTTAACCTAGATCGACCCATGCGGCTGTTGTTTTAAATACTCGTATTAAGATACATAAAATAATGTATGTTTTCGGTTTCCCGTGAAGCCTTCTTCATGGGCCTAGTAAATTTAGTAATTCACAAGTTGACGCGCGCAACTTCTTCTGCGACACATTTTTCATTAAAGCTCCACTCCTTTTGGTCGTAGCATGATGTTATAGCCTACAACCTTCCTCGATAAATGGGCTATCCTAGACTAAAATATTTTTTCAATTCGAAACAGCAGTTCCTGAGATTAGGGCGTTCAACCAAACAAACATACAAACTCATCAACTTTCTAATATTAGGATAGATTATAACTCTACAGGCGCATGACATAACATGACGAGTAGTGACTGCGCTGACAAGTTGGTATTACCTAATCTGGTGTCGGTCGCCGCGGTTGAATGCGTGACAACTGATTAATTTGTGCTGGGCCACTTAATACGTGGAGTTTATAGATAAGCATAGGTTCTTTGCACGTGTACTATGTCACTTAACTTAATTTTCCATTCCAGGCAACTCTCATCCAGTTCTACCAATCAACGTTTATAAATCGTCGCAATTTTCACACATTAGTAAGTGCCTACTAATTACAGTTGTCCCATAGAAAGTACTAGTATTCAGCTACATCCAGATAGGCTGTAGCTGAAGCTGCCGACCGAAACTCTGTGAGGCTCGCCCGGAGGACACGGTCGAGCATACGTTGGAGGTCTGCCCTGCTTGGGCGGAGCACCGCCGTGTCCTCGTCGAGGCGATCGGCGGTGGCGACCTCTCGCGGCCCTGGTTAAATCGATAGTCCGGAGCGAGGAGGCTTGGGAAGCGGTCACCTCTTTCTGCGAAGCAATAATACTAGCGAAGGAGGAGGCGGGCAGCGCGAGGGAAAGACAAGGCCTTCGCCCCAACCGCCGCTTCAAGAGAAGACGCCGCGGGCGTCGAGAATTGCAGGGCGATCCCCGGCCACTGTAGGCGCGGCTTGCGGATGGCGAGCGTTGGGTGTCTCGCTGTCCGATTACCACCAGGCCCGGGTCGATGGAGCGTTGTGTTCCACGCGCGCCTCAAAGAGTTGTCAGCATAGGAGACGGGGCCCGCTTGGGCCAGAGACTGTCAGGGTTGCGGAATTTGTTCGAAAGAGTCACCACGGCCCTGGAATGTAAAAGGCTTTAGAAGGAACACGGATGGGTTTTAGTCAGTAAGAGTCTGACACGCCGGAAGAAGTCATTTAATTAAGATTTCCCATCCTTAAAAAAGTAAAAAAGTCGACCGAAACCAGTAACTGGGTACTTCTTGGTAAGACTGGTGTCAGATTTTCTGACTTCTGAAAATCCATAACTCTCGATATGTTAAAGTGGTCACCCATCCCAAGACCGACCTCGGCAAGCGTTGCTTAACCTTGAAGATCGATCCGTGCGGATGTTATTATTTGTACTCGAGCGCCTCCAGGCTATTAGTAGTTCATTATAACTGTACAGGCGCACGTGACGCGACATGACGTCTATTGACTGTGTTGACATGTTGGTATTGTGGACCAAGATCCCTGAGCTGCCAGGCATAACTTATTTTCTTACTAACAAAATGTGTGGGATAGAATAGTGTTAGTATGTACATTTTTTAAGTCTGTAAGCTGATTTTATATCAGTTTTACAGAATATTGTTAAATACTTAGTAAAATATTTAAACGACTGATGCCACATTGAGTGAGATCCTATTCACAATGCTGAAGATTTGGGCATAGTTTATTTGGTAGATGCAAATAACGAAAGCTAAAGTCTGCCAGGATTTGGGCGGATACAAAACTACCTCCTTGACTACGGAAATACGGTTGATAAAGAAAAAAATAAAATAAAATAAAAAAAACATGGAGGCAGTCTTTGGGGACTGCCGATAGAAGTGAAAGCTAAAGCGTTCGGTGACACAAAAAGTACACATAAATACACAGTTTACTTAAAGCTCATGGAAAGCGTTCGGTGACAATGACGCGAGTTCCATGATTTTTGTTCACTCAAATAGTGCTCAACGCGCCTAAAGAAGTTTTCACTTAAAAAAATTGGCCGTCGGCCCTAGCCGGTATGTGTCGGTTAGTATATAGCAGGTATGTGTATGTCAAAAGTACATACTAACACTACTCTATCCCACATAGTTTGTTAGTGAGAAGATAAGGGAGGTCTAGCAGCTCTGGGCTCTGAGTCTATTACCTGATCTAGTATCGGCCGCCGTGCTTGAATGCGTGACACCCGATTAATTTGCGCTGAGCCACTACATACCTACTAAATACGATGTTTGCAGTAACCTGGTAATATAACTATATTTTACCGGGTTATTGCAAACTCGTAATGTTGTAAAAAATCGCGTGAGATTGTAAACTCTTTCTTTTCAATATGACACAGATTTATTGTTAACCTGAACCAAGATAGGAAGACAGTTCTAATTTTCTCATGTTAACTAAAGACGTTGACGACACGGTTGTTGCAGTGGTTGAGCGATTGACTGCTGCGCTGCGTGTCGCGGGTTCGATCCCTGCACGGAACAAATATGTGTATGACCTACAGATAGTTGTTCCGGGTCTGGCTGTTTGTGTATGTGAGTTTATATGATTGTAAACGCACCCACAATACAGGAGAAATTCCTAGTGTGGGGCAAAAATTTATTAAAAAAAAGACAAAAAAAAAGATAATGTAATAGACAGTAGGTATGAATGCAGATACTTAATTAACTTGAAACGAACTTTATATTAAGTAATTCAGTCAAAATATAATAACGAACAAATCAAATATATTAATCGAATTTAATCTTGGTTCTTCCATCAAAATCGGTTGATCACGCCACTCGATTCCCGCGCCGCTCTGCATCGGCTACGTCACACCCGTTCTCGGTCGCTTTACTCGGTGTTGCCAACACACAGAGAGTAAATTTCTTCTGTAGTTATAAGTAAAATAATAGAAAAGTCAATAAAATAGTTTAATAATCACCGAAGGCCACATGAGTGGTTCATGGCACTGTGAACCGTATAAAATTCAAGGATATTTTTTCCGTTTAACCCTTCGGGTGCGAGTCAAACTTGCCTGACTTTTTGTTTTCATAAAATTACCGATTTTCAACCGTTTGGATTAACCGGCTTACTACCCAAACAAAACTGCACCGTAAATACTTTAGTGGGTCCTGAATGAAAGTCAAAACTAAAGAAGGAATTCTAAAAGTTAATTGTCACTGTAATGTCTGTAATTGGCTCCGATTGGTTGGTCTAATTAGTGACGTTACCAATTCAGTGGACCCCGATTGACTGTTGACCTACATTCAATTTGGATTCCTAAGGGCCAATTCTATATTAAATCTTAATGAGGAACGCATACGAGAGGAAAGTTGATGCCCATACCTACAATAGGTTGAGTTTGAGCAAAAATAATACAAATTTTGTCAATCACTGATATCTGCAGATGCATTTTAAAAAAAAAATTAATATGGGTTTGCACTTGACTCTAGTCTAGGTCATAGATGACAGAAACAAAGTCGACGATGGGGTGAGCTTACCCAGAAGAAGCCTGTCCCTGCATCAACGAAAAACGGTACTAAAATAAAAATAAGACTTTTTATACAAAAAAATACAACCGACTTCCAAATAAAAAATACACTACAAAGTATTACATTTCGGAAGTTGGTTTTTTTTGTTGTTTCTTCGTATTTTAACACCGACTTCCGAATTAAGAACCTCCTTCTTTTTTTGAAGTCGGTTGAAAAATAAGAGAGAAAACACGTAGCATAGATGAGATAGATTAACTAGACTGTCAAAATATCCCCTCGAAAATGCTAGCTACATTATAATCTCTTTTTTCTACTCACATTAAAAAAAACGACCTATTTTATCCATTCAGAATTCAACTCACACCTAGTGTTCAGATACCCGCTAACTTTTCCACCTCGGAACATATTTCTACCTCTTAACTCAGTATTTCACCCTCATCTTGCGAGTGTACTCCCGGGGGAGGCACGGACGCAGTTTAAATTCCTGCTGATTTATGTGCTCCTGGTCACTTGAGCTCTGATTTCTGGTGTATGATACAACGTTTTGTGTGTTATTTAGTTGTTTATTTTTGTTAATGTTGGTGCAGATGCTACTATTCTATTTTCTATAGTTACAGAGATAAATCTGTTTGGTTATAATAATTATGTACCATGTCTACTATAAGTAGGGATAGGAGGATCTTAATGATTTGATTAACAAGACTTGCCAAACTTTTTGAACTCAAATAAAACCAAGTACAGTGGTGCTATCTATAGCTTAAGTGTCCAACAAGAAAGAAAAGAAAAGAAACGTTTTCTTTCTTTCTTTCTTCTTTTAAGAAATACTAAATGAGACAAGTTCTATCACTTTTTTATTACGGAACTTTCATATTTGTACCAAAATGTATTAATCCTGGATGATGTTCATTAACATTTTCCGTTCACGAAACGGATAATAGATGGGTTCAAAAGATTCTGGAGCGGCTATCACGTACTGAAAGACGCAGTTTTGGAAGGCCTCCCAACCCAGCTGGACTGATGCCCTGGTAAAAGCCGTGGGAGACGCACTGGACCAGTCGATGTGGTGACACTCGAGGAGTCCAATATCCAGCTGTGGACGTCTTCCAACTGATATGAAAAGTATCAGAGATATCATGAACATGATGATGACATTTAACGAATGCCAAGTGGTTCATCTGACTTAACCAAAAACTATCGTAACGCAACAGTGGTTCTTCAAGTTTTGGCAAAATAAATTGCTCTTGTAACCTTTCTTTGACCGTGATCCTGAAAAATGATACAGTAGAAAGATTTTATTTGCGTTATCTTCTAGTTACATTCAAGATGTATTACATTAGCTAAAATCTATTTTTACGCATTAAAGGTTTAGCAAAATAAATTGCTCTTGAAACCTATCTTTGACAGTGATCCAGAAAAATTATACAGCAGAAAGATTTTATTTGCGTTTTCTTCTAGTTACGTTCAAGATGTATTTTGTTAGCCAAAAACTATCGTAACGCATTAAAGGTTTAGTAAAATAAATTGCTCTTGAAACCTTTCTTTGACCGTGATCCTGAAAAATAATACAGTTGAATGATTTTATTGCGTTTTCTTCTAGCTATGTTTAAGAAGTATTTTAATAAAATCAACTGTCTCTCAACTGAAACCAGAGAATTCCTATAAGACGAAACAGATTTGAAATATAGTAAACTTACTCCAGAATATCATTTCTGTAGTAAATTCTGGATAGAATCTGTTTGAAGAGACGTGAATATCTGAACTATAGAATTTGTGAGAATTAGCAAAAATTATTTATATTCCCAAACGTATAGGGGAGAGCGGGGCTAAACGTGCCGCGGGGAAGTTTTCCGATGTAATTTAACAATGTACCGGACGTTACTGGTCAAACTAAGTTGCCATTGGTGCGCTGCAGCGTTCCGTTTTATGACGAATTTACTTGACATGTTTATCTCTTTTTTTTATAAAGCCTACTCAATCGGAACAACTTCCCCACGCCACGTTTAGCCCCGCTCTCTCCTACAGTTAAGCGAGCTTATGTGTTGTTTTAATAAAATTCTAGGAAAAGGGAAACTGAAATTTCAGACTGTAACGTAGGTACTAGTAGTAAGTAGAAACATAAACGATTTTCTTGGATATCTGAATTTGTAGTGATGTGAAAACAAACCGCCTAGGCCCATTTTAAATTCAATCGGAGGAAAATAAAGTGATATTCTATCAGCAATATCGATTGTCGAAAAGTAAAAAAGTATGTCATTGCTATGCGGTACCGAAAGGGAATAAAACTGTCAGATATTTCTTCTAGCTAAAATTCTGGCGTTAAATCCAGCCAAGATTGGTCCCGAAGAGTTCGAACAACAGATACAGGGCAGACAAGGGTTTTTTGATACGGTCATTTGGAATCCTAAATGTCTATATTTCTGCCAACAATATATAGCAATTACCCTTGATTTAGCAATAAAGGATCAAAATTCTATATAAATCCTTCTCAAGGATGAAACTCAATGACGTGACGTAACATCACATTTTGAAGAAGACGGTATTGCATTATTAAACAATTACACACTTCATCGTTTCTGATTTGTACGAAACCCTGAATCACAACAGAGAGGGATTTCATTCAATTATAAGGCAATACGGTGCTTCGATGAACCGATTTTAATGGAACAATCGATTTGGATGTTAATTGTGTTTTTGCTAAAAAAGGATTGAGTAAAATTCAGTAACCTTCTGAAGTCGATTAAAGAGTTATATTAATATGTATAGGTAATATAACTTACTACAATATAACCTACTAGGTAAAACTGGCGTTCGATAACATTGTTTATCTGCTGTGGCAGGAAACACATATTCCTGCCCAACTATAACGTGTCCACGCCATCATAGTGCCGTTGTAAAAAAAGGTATCGCGCTATTCGTCTTGTAAACCTCTGTTTCGCTCTCACAACGGAATACTCAACTCTATGTTACTTACTTCCACGAACGTTAAGAAACGAACTTCGTCACAAAATAAAAAGCCAAAACATCATTTGATTTCAACTTGCAATTCCTTCGGGCGTTTATTTTCAACCAGCCACAAAAAAATACCATAATGACCACATTAACTCATTTAGTGCTTGAAGAGAGTCACGTAGAGGTCTGCTTATTTGTGCAAGAGGGACGTGAGAGGAATGGCAAAGGGCTGCCAGAGATTAATTCGCGTATAGTCGACGACAACACCACGACTACGTGACCATAATTCATTATATTAACTGGATTTGTTTACGACTGGGAAATGGTGGGAGTCTTCTTGGTAATTTACAAGAGTTGATTGAGTGAAGGTGATGTTAGATAAGGGAATTTTATTATTACTACTACTTTATTATATCTCGGAGGAGCTCGTGGCTAAATAATAACAGCCGCACAGGTCGATCTTCAAGGTTAAGCAGCGCTTGCCGAGGTTGGTCTGTGGATACCGAGACTCCTCCGTGCCTCGGAAATCACGTTAAGCCGTTGGTCTCGGCTGCCATTCGTAGATCTTTGGCAGTCGTTGCGTATAGTCAGAAGTCAGATAATCTGTCTTGGCAAGAACTAACATGTTACCCAGTTAATGGGTTGTGGAGGCCTGGCAACCGCTCCACGTAAAACACTGGTATTAAGCTGAATCCGGTTTGACTGGAACCCGACTCCAGTATAGTTGGGAAAAGGCTATGCAGATGACTTTATTATATGCCTGGAGAGGTTGGGAATACGCTGACTGTATTTCATCTGGGTATCAGGTTATCCACATAGCCTGAAGAATCGCCAAACTTAAGTGGCAGTGGGCAGGGCACATTGCTCGCAGAATAGATAGTCAATGGTTCTGGCAACCGCTTTCTGGAAGCGTTAGGCCTCCCACAAGGTGGACCGATGATCTGGTGAAGACAGCGGGAATCCGCTAGATGCAAGACGCACAGGACCGGAAGATGAAGAGACTCTTGGTGGTGGCCTTCGTCCAGCAGTGGCTGGTGAATGATGATGGTGAAAATGATGATGTTGTATATTTTATACCTAGAGCGGTTGGGTAGACGCTGACTGGGAAAAAGAGTTGATATAAAGGTTCATTGTTAAAACAGACGTTCATTATCGACTTCGCCTTTTTAACACGCTTTTATTAGTTTCACCTGTATGTTTGTATGTCTGTTTGTATGTCTGTCTGTAACCGACCCTTTTGAGCTCGATTTTGCCCCTTTGAACGATCAGATTTAGTTCAAACTTAGCACACCTGTCAAGGATCAATGACAATGCAAGAATTCAATTAAAATATCCGATTATCCTAATTAGATTCGCCAGGATTAATTAATTAAAATTAAAAAAATATTCTAACAAAGCAAAACATTATCCATAAATACACACTTTTTTATTGTTCACAAAAACACACATATTCTATTTAACTAACCTTTAACAAAAAATAATAAAAAAATAATAGTTCAAAAAAACAAGCTTTTATAGAAAAATCCAACTAAAAACAGAAAATAAAATTTAATAAATTTGATTAAGAATAGTGTAAAAAAGAAATAATAATAATAATAATAATAATTTATTTATTTCTTACCACAAATAACAGAGAAATGAATGTACATTATTGTTAAAAAGCGTGTTTTTTTAGTTTTTTTAAACTATTTTTTTTTCAAGTATATTGGGTTGGGCTTCTAACCGGATGCAGCTGGGTACCAGTATTTTACATGGAAATTCCAGTAACTGCGTAATACGATACTTCTTGGCAAGACTGGTGTCAGATTTTATGGTTTCTGACTATCCGTAACGACTGTCAAAGATTTACAAATGACAGCCGGGACCAATGGCTTAACGTGCTTTCTGAGGCACAGAGGAATTTCGGTATGTAATGGATCGATACGTTGCTTAATCTCAAAGGTTGAATTGTACCGCTGACACTATTTAGCTACAAGCTCTAAACAATTTCAGTAGGTAATCTAAATACAGGTTAGAATCTTACATTTAGGTACCTACCGAAATAAAATTAGCATTAGCTAGCGTGAACAAGACATCTTTTTTATTTTACTATAGTGGGTGCCAAATAAATGTGCAATAACGGTCATTGACCCACATACTTTTTTTGACGTTTTCAATACCAAAAACAGTATTAAAAACATAAAGCTGTCCTGAATCAATTTTTACCGTGATCCGCTACGTTCTCTAGTAAAGAAAATCGGTTCATAATTTTTTTTCGGGTATCTACGAAGGGAAAGGTCAATGTACTTTATTTCAGGTTTATCTGGCTACTGTATGGTACCATATAGTAATCATCTAAAACCCATCCGTGTTCCTTCTAAAGCCCTTTGCGTTCCAGGGCCGCGGTGACTCTTTCGAACAAATTCCGCAACCCTGGCAGGACCACATAGTATTACAACATTAGAAATATTCAGTTATGCAAGTTACATATATCTATTCCACAGATACAGGGTGAATCTTTCCGCCAGTAACTGGTCTTTATTTACAAGGGGTGTCCTGAAACCGACACCGTGTTAGCTAAAGGGTGTGACAGTATAATAAAAATTATTTATTGCTCGACGTCTATTATTAAATGAGGAAGCTAGCGATTAAACGGGTGAAATGTTTTTTATGGTAATAAGTAAACCCTTTTGAATAAAATTTGTTCAGGCTAAATCGTGTTTTTTACAAAACATAATTCTACCTTAAAACGTTAAATAATTTCACTAGTCCGTAGCACCAGAGCCCATATAGTTACACCGAGTTCGTGTACCACATATGGTACACTGGACTGTACACGTATTAAAATGTGCACGTGCCTGTGCGTGTAAATGCGTACATTTATGCACGTATTTACTTTTCTTTTTTTACATTTTCATTTCGTGATTTTGTTGGTCAATTTTTAATTATGTGTAGGGCCGGCTCTTAAACTCGCTCACAAAAAACTAGTGTATGTTATTTCGTAGAATCAGTTCTAGCACCACTCCTACAACGCACATCCCTTTCTTTACCCACCAACTTTTAAAAAAGAACGCCCCACTATTCGTGCTGCATCTAATTCGTCAGTCCGCCATTTGGTCACGTAGTGTAACAGTGATGACGCCACGGCACACCACTTCATTACGCCTGTCGTGTGCGCGCATAATGGCACAGAGTGAAAAATGCACAGCCTAAGGCTGCGTTTCCACCACAGATGCGCGAGGTGGCTGGGCGGTGCATGGATGTGTAGCGAAGCTGTGGAATCGATTGGTAGCCGACTCTTTTCAGCTAAGAGTGCTTTTCTACAAGAGATGTACGCTGTAGCTAGGTGTAGCGAGGATGCGTAGCGTAGCTTTGAAACTGTATGTAGCTGTGCTGTGTGAGTGGTGTGAGGATGCGTAGCTAACTTTGTTCTGCTGTACGTGCATACCTAGGGTGCTTTTCCACTAGAGATGTGCAAGGAAGAGAGGCGGTGGGAGGATATGTAGTGGTGCAATGAAACTGTTTGATTGATTCTACCTAAGAATTCATAGCGAAGCTGGGTGCCGTTGAGTACAGCGAGAACAAGCGGACTCATTTCAGATGTGTACGTGTTCTGTGGCAGGATATTCGTTGGCCAATATTGCCCGCTATTATCCCTCCTCATCATCATCTCAGCCGAAAGTCCACTGCCTGATATAGGCCTCCCCCAAGAGGGAAGAGGGGCGGTTGCCATAATCGCCACGCTTGGCAGTCGGGTTGGCGATCGCATCGAGCTGTTGCAATACATAGAGGTATCTCAGTTTTTTACCCGACTACGTCAAAATAAAAAGGAAAGGCATGCATGCATGTACCTGGCTCTGCTAGCATTTCAGCAAAATTGTGCTAAGCCAGGAAAGTAAAATGTAGTGATGGCATTGTTGGATGTTTCGAATAGAATAGAATAGAATATTTATTTATTTGCTCAGAATGTAGGTATTTACAGTAAGGTGGTTACAATAGTATTAAAGAATCCTTGTACATTGTACCATTTTGGCATGCAAACATTGATGCAGTTCATCATCAATCACACAAAAACATTGATACACAACTAAAACTTATCAGCTAGAAAATCCGATACGGAGTAATAACATTTATTTGTTAAAACCTCTTCTATGGAATTAGGAATGTGGTTAAAAATAGCCGGTTTTTCCTCGCGTTCAACGTAGCTACCTCGCACATCACTACTGGAAGCCTCGCACATCACTACTGGAAGAGCTACCTTACACTGGAACCGGTTATTATGCCGCTAAAGCTTTTACTTAGACCGGGGTAGACTGTGGCGCTTGCCTAGTTTTCTTTGTAGGGCTGTTCAAGTGGCGTTTTGGTGGGTATTGTTAGTGTTGTTTGAGTTAACAGTTGATGTTTTGTCGTGGGGTTGGTTTATTTCTTAGAAAAAAATGTTGGATGAAAGGGTTTGTGAAAATTGCTCATCCACATGAGCAATTTTCTGAAAGGAAATGCGTTTTTCATTCGCAACTGAAAGAAAATGCGTTTCTCATTATTTTGAACGGAATAGTTGTGCCCATAAAAAGTTAAAGTGGACTTCTAGAAGTAGATTAAAACTCTTTCACTGATTCATTAAATGGGATTGGTATATTTTTCCAGAAATATGCACGGTTTGGGATAAGCCAAGGGACCACAGTCGCCAGCATATAATACTCGTATAGGGCTTCTATCTGTATTTACAAAGAAAGAAAATAAAACACAACCAAATTAAATAAATAAAATAATAAATAATTAAAACTAAATAATAAAAGCTACCTATGCAAGGCCGGCCATAAAGGCTCTAAAGGTGAGTACTGACTGGTGTTACGGGCAGTAATGTACCATTCGCAGCGAGCACGTTACGATACGCCACGTATCATGCGCGTAATCGTGCCCGTACTGACTGCATGAATGCTCGCTTTGTAACATGTTTCATTACGCGTAACGTAACACCGGCCAGTACCCACATTTAGCTTATGATGCGATTTAAAAAAACTGGCCAAGTACAAGTTGGACTTACACACGAAGCGTTCCGTACCATAAGCCGAATAAAACATGTTTCTTGTATGGGGGCCCCCATACAAGAAAGCCTTTTATTTTTAATTTTATTAAATTTTTATTATTTGTTGTTATAGCGGCAACAGAAATACATCAGCTGTGAAAATTTCAACTGTCTAACTATGACGGTTCGTGAGATACAGCCTGGTGACAGAATGACAGACAGACAGACGGACGGACAGCGGAGTCTTAGTAATAGGGTCCCGTATTACCCTTTGGGTACGGAACCATGCGCTTACGTAGTATTAACGTTTACTACCTTTTTTTTTGTTTTCGGGGAGAAACCTTCAAAAAGCGCCTGAACTTTTGGGGTAAAGGCCAGGGAGTGTGGAATTTTTACCTCACTAACACCATCCCGGTGATCAACATACGCACATAGAAGGGGCCCCGTTACCTCTTAAAAGACCACTGCGGAACCCCCTCTGTGCAACGCCTACGTTTACTACCTACAGCAACCGATACCAATTTACCCAATGAAATCTCAGCTATAACCTCAAGGCTTATTTTACTCATAAATAATTTTCTGTGGACAGAAAACAGCTCCACCACGGAACATAACTCATCATAGTAAATACTTGGCACAACAAGCGTACACGTTCGTATGTAATGTATGGCCGACATGACAAGTGACGCTATCTATCTTCAGCGGTATATACAATTGACTTTACTACATAAGCCGTGTGTCTCGGGATGTTTGAGATCGTGGGAAGGATAGTTTTCTTTTTGTATCGTGTAGGAAACTATTTGGTAACATATACAACGTGTAACAGAATAAACGCAATACCTCTTAAGGGGTCATTGTACTCATCATTATGAATGGGACCAACCTAGAAATCGCTGTTCAACAAAAAGTGATCAACGCGCCTAAAGTTTTCACTTCAAAAAAAATGAGTGAGGCTAACATCCCCGTCGTAGGCTGGAAACAGTCGCTCCGGTTTCTCTTCCGATAGTCGGATCAGGGCTGCCAGACGTACAAGAAATCATTATGCATTTCGATTTAGTATTATGTGATTCTGAGAGATCGATAGAAAATCTGACCTCTGCCTCTTTCTGAGGTCAGATGTGGATGATTCAAACAAGTACTATCTCGCCGACTGATCGACACTGCGTGACCAGAGGGCTGGCTCAATTTTTGCTCAAAGAATTAGCATTGCCATCCAACGAGGCAATGCTGCCACTCTTCTGGGCACGTCTCCGGATGACAGCGATGCGGAGGAATATTTCGACGCCCAAGTGTATTTTGTTTTTGTATATTTGTCACCGGAAAATTGCAAACGCCGTAAGATTGTAAAATATCACGTGAAATTGAAATTTCTTAAAAATAATGTACGAATATATTGGAATCTATTGAATCCGGATGAGATTTATTGGAAACAAAACGATTTTTCAGAATTTATATTGTGATATTATATTATTAAAGATTTATTACAATCTTACGGAGTCTGCCATTTTCCGGTGACATATTCATATGTAAACATTTATAAGTTAGTTATGTACATTTATTATGATTTACAAAAATAAAGTTTGTAAGTAATGTCTAATTATAGACATTATGACGTATTTTCTATGACGCTACAGTCGTTCAAATGTGAGCTACGGATTATGTGAATTTCTATTTTTGTACAATGTTACAACATCCAGCATATAGCAACCAGAATTGGATCAGACAATCGGATACGTGTGTGCCCAACTTTAGGGTTCTCTTACTTTTCCACGGTTCTTTTCAGATCAATTTGAAAGAAAGAAGAAATAACGTTACTAGACAGTGACACAAACATAGTGAAAGTCCTCTTTGCCTTGAAATTCAGAAAGCACGTTAAGCCGTTTGTTCTATTTGTTATTTAAAGATCTTTGACGCGCGTTACAAGCCAGAATAACTTAAATCTTTATAAACCTTAGACTCTAAATTAAGGTGAATCGAAATGTTTTTAGGTCAGCTATAAATGGTTTACTAGACCGATAACTCTTCTGAAAGGGATTTACGAAATTTAGCTACGTGAAGTTTTTACTAACCGTTATATTTTTATTGATACATATTGGAAAACAATGTTAGAAAGATTCAAGTCGGTTGGGCAATTTTTGCTCTTATATAAGCCTATTTTATGTTTGATATTACACAATGACATACATTTTTTTTTTATTTATATATATATTAATATTTGTTGCATTTTTACCCATACTTATACTTATTATTTTACTTGTATATTTCTTTTATATATGCTCCGTGAGTGTATCCGTGGCACCACTGACTGGCCCTATCAGAATACCAGCGTTGCGTTATTTATTTTTTAGATATCGCGGCATAAGCTGAGATAGGGGCCATTTTGGCCTCGCACAGATAATTATTTTATTAAACTGTTTAGTTATTAATTTTATTTTACTGGTTTGTTTGTCTTGTGCGAGCCCCAAATAAACATTTTTTCTTTCTTTCTTTACACCAAAACGTTTTACAATTCTGTTCATTATGCGTACTAAGCAGCAAAATTATAGCTATAGTAGGCGCCAGATAATCGTGGAATAACGGTCATTGACCCACCTACAATTATTGACATTTTTAATTTGAAAAACGGAATTAATGACACAAAGCTGTCCCGAATCATCATCTCTCGTGATCCTTAACATTGTCTAATAATGAAAAACGATTCATATTTAATTGTTCAGGTACCTATGAACAGTTATTAGGGAAAGGTCAATGTACTTTATTCCACATTTATCTGGCGCCTACTATATCTCCGGAATTTGATCGAAAGAGTCACCGCGGCCCTGGAACGCAAAGGGCATTAAGAAGAACACGGCTGGGTTTTAGTCAGTAAGAGCTGACACTTCCATCTGCTTCGCCCAGAGCGGAAGAAGTCATTTGATGATTTCCCATCCTTAAAAAAAAGCACCTAGAGTAATTAAAGTCAAGAGTTAATATTAGGTTACATGCTTGTATATGTCACTGGAAAATGGCAAACTCCGTAAAATTATAAAATAACTTGATGGATTTGGAATACTTCGAAGATTATAGATATTGTGAACTGACATAAATGCATGCTGCTGACATGCTGGAAGAGATTTTTTTAGAAATAAGCATCACCTTTGTACCTATTTTTCTGTTCCCTTCTTCTTATTTATTTGTTAAATGTGTGTACATAAACTGTTAAATAAATAAATAAATAAAAATAAAATATCGATCAATCAGAGCACAAGCCTACAATTTATCCGTTTTCCTGTGATAGTAAACCTAGAAACAAAGACCGATGAGGGGCCGAGTTTCCAATTTAATTTACTAAACGGGTTCTTGTAAATTAAAATTTTAAGGGGGTGAAAAGGGGTAAAATCGTTTGTAGTTAATCTGCGCAGACGAAGTCGCGGGCTGAGCGCTAGTTAATCATAATAGCTTGTATTCCACATGCGGGTAAGCAGATTTTCATAAATACACTTCCCGATTGAACCGTACTCGGTTCTGATCAGCTTACCTCGACCTCATCAATCGTGAAAAACACCCACAGCTGTAGATGCCTTCAAGCATAACGGCCAATTAATTAGTTACCTCTTCTAATTCTTTGAATATCATATTGTTTTCTAGTTAAAATATTAAGGTATTTCAGACATAATAGAGGACAAATAATAGTTAGGCACAATCATCCCATTCAGTAACTATGGTAACACAAGCAATGATTGGTCGAATAACATAAAATAAATAATACAACGGTTCGCCATTGTTTAATAAACAATTATGATATTTAATACCTTGGTAATAATTTCATGTTTAATTATCGGTATTTGTTTGTTGCTGTGTGTAATTAGCGTGGGTTTATTCTTACAGGATGTTTGTTAATATTCAAGTAATTATAAAATAAGGTAAAAGTTAACCTTAGAAATAACAGATTTTTAATTAAGAAACTCGGGCTGCTTTATCGGGTGATCTTGTTACGAAAATTATTTTACTAATTCAAAGCCACATTATCATCTTGGTTGTCATGGGGTGTTTTTATATCGGTAATATGTACGGTTTTGTGGGATAGAACCACGGGAACGAAACCGCGGAATCAGAATAGTACCAGTATACAAGGTAATTTTTTTTTAAATGTGCGTGTATGGCCAAATCCGGAACTATGAGGATTAGCGAAAAACACTGAAAGGAGTCTCGATCCCGATTTTGATGGAAACTAAAACTGCATTATTTGATTTTTGAAAAATCGTTAATGAGCTCTTTCTTTTAGTTTGCCATGTTTATTACTTTCCAGAATTTGATCCTTATTAACGGCACTTTCAAATGGTGTAATAATATAGGCTGTATGTTTATTTTTTCAAAGTTATTAAGTTATTCGCAAATATGGGTAAACAATATGCGGATGTTGTACAATCATGTGACAGTGGTATATTAAAGTTTTGGTATCACCATATTCTACATTTCGCCATGCAAATATAGAAACAAAATCAAACCGTTCGATTCCTAGAAATACCGATTTTCAAAAATCCAATAATGCCGTATTCTTTTTCATCGAAATTGGGTTCGAGACTCCTTTCAGTGTTTTTCGATATTTGTCATAGATTCGGATTTGGCCATCCACGCATACTTTTAAAATCACCCTGTATATAGACTGAATATTTCAAGTGGGCGAAGGTGGCCCCAATCCGAAACCATGAAGAATTGCCAAAAATTCTCAAAGGACTCTCATTCTTGATTTTCATGAATAATAAGCCTGCATCACTGGTTTAAAAAAAAAACTGTATGTCTAGTCAGAAAACTACGATATTCCTTTCAGTATTTTTGACCATCCCTCTCAGTTTCTATTTGGAAGATTTGGCCACCCAGGCCTACTAAAAAAAACTTCCTGTAGGTATAGCGAGAATGTAAATTGAAAGCCTGTATTTACTTCAATAGAACTAATATTGAAATCAATTTGTGGTGTGATAAAGCGTCACAATTTCGGTATTATTTGAAATAATGTTATTGGACTAAATTAACAGCAATCAGCAAATGGGATTAGCATTTATAATTGGACTACTGTTATTTTATCAATTAATGATTGTGGGTAGTATTATGGTTAGCTTCACTTGTTGGTGTTAATAACCAACACACGTATGTTGTGTTGTGAAAATTAGGTTTGGAACAGTTGGCTTGTCGCAAATAAACTATTTTTCTTTTCTTTCTTTCTTTTCTTTCTTTTCTTTCTTTTCTTTCTATTCTTTCTTTTCTTTCTTTTCTTTCTTTTCTTTCTTTTCTTTCTTTTCTTTCTTTTCTTTCTATTCTTTCTTTTCTTTCTTTTCTTTCGTTTCTTTCTTTTCTTTCTTTTCTTTCTTTTCTTTCTTTTCTTTCTTTTCTTTCTTTTCTTTCTTTTCTTTCTTTTCTTTCTTTTCTTTCTTTTCTTTCTTTTCTTTCTTTTCTTTCTTTTCTTTCTTTTCTTTCTTTTCTTTCTTTTCTTTCTTTTCTTTCTTTTCTTTCTTGGCCCACGGCATTGCTTCACGTAAAAAACCGGGTCATCAAATGTCATCCAGAATAGAAAAAAACATTTTGTTAACGTATGATTTTTTCCGGTTCACACTTTAAAACTTCTGTATGGTGTCGGACGTAAAAGAATACCACCATCCCATCAATTCCCGTGGGTGTCGTAAGAGGCGACTAAGGAACTCACCAGAGAATGGGCAGGAGCATTCTCTGTGCCTTGCAATAGCTATACTGCGATCGCCAACCCGCCTGCCAAGCGTGGCGATTATGGCAACCCCTTGAGGGAGGCCTATATACAGCAGTGGACGTCTTTCGGCTGATATGATGTTGACTTTAAAACTATAAACCCTGAAGTAAAAAACTATTATCAGTAGTTCCGGAGCAATTGTGCAGTGACAAACTGACAAACCGATTACAAGTAATCCTATAGGGAGCCTGGCTCTAAGCCAGCTTCTCCAATGGCCCCTTTTCCCTCAGAAAGATAACATATTTTGAGGGTTTCCCCAATACTGCCTAATTACACAGTCGACCTCACCCCGCTCCATTTATCAGCTTCGAGTGAATATTGTGTCCTCTCGAGGTAACTCCATAACAATAATGGCCGATTGGCCCGGAACATTATGTTCCGTGTATGACACAGATTGGGAATATTGTTCACGTGACCTGTCTTTGTAGATTAAGTTTATGATCTATTTTTTTTTTAAGGAATGTTGTTTATTAATATTATTAGTTGCTTTATTATTTTCTATTGGCTATAACTATGAGCCATAGAGAAAAACCGTAGTCTGCATAAATATACTGATCCAATTGTAAAAAAATTTTTTTTTTGCACTCATCTTGCCAAACGGTACTGGATTTCTCAATTACTGAGTTGTGGAATTCAGTTAGGCAGTCGGTCCACTGAATACTGATATTCAGCTGGATCCGGTTACACTGGAAGTCGACCCCATCATAGTTGGGAAAAGGATAGGACAATTAATTGATTTTCATTTTGAGTGACATAACTTCAATCTAAACATTGTAGACCATCAAAGATATCGATGAAAAATATTGAACCCTGTAACGCACACCATGGGCTCTAACACGGATCTTAAATTATCATAAGATTAAATATTCAAATGAAAATCTATAAGACGTCGATTATAAAGCGACTGACCAGCCAGTCTATTCTGACAACGTCTCATCCTGTAAACTTAGGTGCAGTGAGCATGAAGTGAACTATCATTCCTTCTTGTTCGTATGGCTTGACAGCTCCCTTCATGTTCACTTCACTTAAGCTTACACAGTGAGATGTTATCAGAATTGGTTTATATGAGCGGTCTTTCAAGTATTGGGATTATCTACAGAAAACCATCTTATATATGGGTACACTTCCATTATTGGCAAATAAATTTTTTTGCAAATCTATTTCTATATCGTATTATTGAAACGTATTGTTTTCCACTTTGAGGACACCTTTTTTTTATGATTGGAAATCATCAAATGACTTCTTCCGCTCTGGGTGGAGCGGAAGGGCGTGTCAGACTCTTATAGACTAAAACCCATCCGTGTTCCTTCTAAAGCCCTTTGCGTTCCAGGGCCGCGGTGACTCTTTCGAACAAATTCCGCAACCCTGGCAGACTTTGAGGACACCTACAGATTCAAATAAAGCCGAGACTCAATTTTCAAAAACCACAACGCAATGTAAGTAACTCAATCGATCTATGAAATGAAAGGGGAAAAGAGTCTCCAATCTATTTCCCCTCGAAGGGAACCCCACATCAGCGACACTGTACATCGCTCCCCACAGACAGCGACAATGTAATTCCGCCGGAGCTCGGAGCTCGGAGAGGTCACGGTACAAATGACGAACAATTAGCTGCACCTATTATGTTGATTGCGGGCAGAGTGCCACCGTGTTACTGTGCGATGTATTTCTGTTCAGTTCTGCTATAGCCGTAGCTACATATACTAGGGACTGCTTACGTCGTTGTCGGTAAATAAATCAGGTGTGTCTGTGAAAAAGCTGCATCTTTAATATATATTTTTTTGTTCTGTAAAAGAATTGGACCTTCCCATCACTTTCCATGGGTGTCGTAAAAGGCGATTAAGGGACTCACCAGAGAATGGACAGCAGCATTCACTGTGCATTGCAGCAGCTACACTGCGATCGCCAACCCGCCTGCCAAGCGTGGCGATTAAGTAAGGTGGTAAGAACTGGCAATACTACCTGCGACTGACCGAGCGAATCGACAAACTACATACGCATCTATTTGTATTTATGCAATCCTACTCAATATAAAGTCAACTAAAGACACACACGAGGCTTTCCAACTGAAACGTATGCGTTCCTGTGGGAGTACTCCGAGTACAACGAGTACACAACTGATGAGCTACAATTATCCACCTATTATGCTGATTGCGGACACAGCTCCACACGTGTCCTGTATTGTAAGTGCCTGTAACTTACTGTGAAACGGTTTTGGTGATATTATACGTACAAGTTCATCTATGTATGTGCATGTGATGAAGATTCTATCCCCTACTTAATAGACCTCAATTTATACTTTTTATTTTCAGTTCTGCATTGCTTTTGTGGTGTTAGAGATATTATGTTGTGTTAACGATATTCCCAAATATCACTAGCACATGATAGTAGGGCTGCTATGATGCGCGGGCCTGCGGACGGCGAGCGTTGGGTGGCTCGCTGTCCAATCACCACCAGGCCCGGGTCGACGGCGCGTTGTGTTCCACGCGTGACTCAAAGAGATGTCAGAGCCTGCCAGGTTTGTGGAATTTGTTCGAAAGAGTCACTGCGGCCCTGGAACGCAAAGGGCTTTAGAAGGAACACGGATGGGTTTTAGTCAGTAAGAGTCTGACACGCCCTTCCGCTCCACCCAGAGTGGAAGAAGTCATTTGACGATTTCCCAACCTTAAAAAAGGCAGACAAATTCTCGGAGTTATATAGAACAAACAGCACTATTCTTTTTTCACAACGGATGGGACGGAAAAGCAAGTCAAGTCATAGTAGCTGCACATCATATGTCATGCAGTCAGTAAGAAATTGGTTAGTTCCCGGCAGTTATGCCTAGCCTATTATGATTTCTATACCATTTCGCTTTTATATCATTACTATCCTTTATAATTTTTCATTTAAGTTAATAATAATTTCTCAACGCTGGAGCACTGACGCATAAACATTTTTGTAAGGGCGTTAATGGCTGCGACACAGTTTATAACTAATGCAGTCATTATCGTACATAATTTTATTGTAATTTGTGTTTTAGTTCCAATAAAAGTTATTATTATTATTTCCTTTATTAATTTGTATATACATATAAATTACATTTTTAAATATTAAAATACAGAGATATAAAAATATTTAAAAATATAAAAAATAGTAGCCCACCGGTATCGGGAACAGGGTCCAAGCTACCGGTGGTCAGGGCCCCTGACAGAGGAACCTCCTAACTATGCGTGCCGTGTCCAGGAGTACTGCTTTCTGGATCAAGCCCTTGATCCAGCTGCCCAACGAGAGCCTCTTTAGATGTTGGTCGAGGCTCTCGGCAATTATGCCATTGGCCGTCACGACTATCGGCACAATGACAGCTGTGTTCACATCCCACATGTCGACAACCTCGCGAGCCAAGTCAAGATACTTCGTTTGTTTATCATTCTCAGACTTCACGAGGTTCGCGTCATGAGGGACTGCTATATCAACAATCATTGCGCGACGCTCTAGTCGATCTATCACCACTATGTCAGGCTTATTGGCAACAATAGTCCTGTCAGTGATGATAGACCGATCCCAATACAACGTGCAATTGCCATTTTCGAGAACTGGATCGGGCACATACCTATAGTACGGTACCTCCGATTCCACAAGATTGTATTTAAGAGCAAGTTGCTGGTGGATAATCCTGGCTACAAGGTTGTGCCTGTGCAAATAGTCTCCGTTAGCCAGACTAGAACAACCGGAAATAATGTGACGGATGGATTCCCCGGGCCGGTGACATGCCCGACATATGTCAACCGCACCGTCCTTCACAATATATTTCCGGTAGTTGTTCGTCATCATAACTTCGTCCATAATCGCACAGACAAAACCTTCGGTTTCCCCGAAGAGGTCACCAAAACGCAGCCAATCTACGGACGCTAAAAAGTCTACATCAGGTCCATGTAGGACCCGGTAAAAGCGTCCGTGAAGCTCCTTGCTCTGCCATACCTCCCTGCGGTCATTAGTATCTAATACCACAGGTTTGCGCCAGTTCTCGTTAGCCAAGGAGAGCGCAGTAAGGCCTTTGTCCACCGCTACCACATCCCGATGCATACCCACGTCGGCCTCTAGGAAGAACTCCCTAAGGTTGCATATCTCGCGGTTGTGCAGGGTCTTAGCATTGAGGAAGCCACGACCCCCGCACTTCCGCGGGATATACAACCTCATCACCGATGACCGTGGGTGATGCATCCGATTTGCGGTAAGCAGTGAGCGCACCCTCCTATCCAGGGCGTCAAGTTCCGTCTGAGTCCATTTGAGTATGCCGAAAGAGTACATCAATACCGGCATGACCCAACCGTTAAAGGCGCGCACCTTGTTTCCGCCTGATAAAAGACTGTTGAGTACTTTTTTTTTTTCAGGCGGCCAAAGAAGCGCTCCTTCAACGATTGTTTCACGTCAGCAGCATTGATGCCCAACGCTTCCGACATACCCAAGGCGGCCAAAGAAGCGCTCCTTCAACGATTGTTTCAGAAGCGCTCCTTCAACGATTGTTTCACGTCAGCAGCATTGATGCCCAACGCTTCCGACATACCCAAATACTTGTAAGTTTCGGTTGAGCTGAGGGATCTAAGGTTTATGGAATCCGAGAGTTGGGTTCTCACGGATTCCATAATCTCCCCTCGCTTCACATGCATGACCGCACATTTGTCCACACCAAATTCCATACTGATGGCGCTACTGACGGTTTCTGTTACCTTCAGTAGCTTCATCAGTTGCAAGTTGTTGGGGGCAAAGAGCTTCAAGTCATCCATGTAAAGGAGGTGAGATATGACCTGACCACCTCTTCTCAACCGATAGCCTTGACCCGAACCTTCCAGCAGTGTACTGAGAGGGTTGAGGGCCAGACAAAACCACAGTGGACTCAGGCTGTCTCCCTGAAATATACCACGCTCGATCCTTATCGAGTCGCTGTTCACCTGGATCTGTCGACATCCTGGATAGCGAAGGACCGTCCACCACTGCCCCATACACGACATCAGGAAGGTGCGTAGAACTGCATCTACTTTATACAGCTCCAGCACCCTCATGAGCCATGTATGTGGCACCGAGTCATAGGCCTTCTTGTAATCTATCCAGCATGTCGACAGATCCCATCGGGAACGACGAACCTGTTGACTAATGGCAATATCCATGAGGAGCAGCTCCTTAGTACCGCGGGACCGGTTCCTACATCCATTCTGAGAGGCAGACATTATTGAATTAGTTTCAATGTGACTGTTAATCTTTGCTCTCAAAATGGATGTAAGAACTTTAGAGCCCGTCGGTAAACACGTGATCGGTCTATAATTCTGAGGCTCCGCGGTACTACCTGATTTATGGAGCAGGTGGGTTATTCCTGTAGTTAGGAACTGACTCTAAGGCAGACTGGAATTGAGATGCCAAGCGAGCGTGCGATCGTTTGAACCATTTGATCCAAAAATTATTATTATTATAGTTTTACAGCTGAAATGATGATATAAAGTAGTTCATGACGTTCTGGCCACTCTTTTCTTTGCATATCCTAATGCAATATGCATAGTTATCCACTTCGTATAAAGTAACAGCCGAGGCCTACCCTATTTAAAAACACTGAACAATAAATAATAAAGGAATGTAAGAAAAAAAAATGAACGTAAAGCAAGCATTTACCTAAACCTAACTAATCAAATCGTATAAAAGGTATGATCTATTCTTTGTGGGTCAAATAAAACTCACCCTTGAGACAAGCACTTATGGCTTCATTGCCCATTAATTGCACTTGTTTATTTGTATACCCAACAAACTATTGCAGATAGCGACTACACTCCAAAAGTTTACCGAATCGAGAGAGTCTGAACAAATTTGACAAAAACGATTTGTCTCTATCGCTCCGGCCATTTATTACGTTGGCTGTAAAATGCTACGTGTATGCATGTGGAAAACTTTTCTTTATTGATGTTATATTGTATTGAAATAACGGAAAAATAGGTGTAGAAATAGGTACCTGTCTGACTTGGGGTCGTGGTTTCGAATCCCAGTTTGAGCAAAGTGTTATTGGGTTTTTACATCAGGCTGAATAAATGATGTTAAAAGGTTAAAATAAAAAATAACACTTGAACACGTCAATCCTTCTTGGTCAGTTTAAATTATGAGGTCAGTGTTTCCTAGCTGACAAACCTGAGATGAAACAAACGTCCATACAATTCGTTCTGGTCAAATCATGTGAGAACCACGTAGGTTAATTCAATGTTTTTTTTTTAATTTAGGTTAATTTAATGCGTTTTAATTTAGGTTAATTTAATGTGTTTTAACTCAGGTTAGTTTAATGTGTTTTAATTTAGGTTTATTTAATTGTTTCAATTTAGGTAATTTTAATGTTTTATTTTAAATTTAATTGCTCAAGGCCCACACTTTTGAGGAACGTACAGATTTGGGTGGATCTATCCAGATTATGCAAGCATCTGTCATAGTGTAGCTAAAATTAGAACTTTAAGGAGCTAAGTTGCCCTTACACACTATTGAGGACTTAAATGAACTCAAAAAGAAGATGATTGTCTCAAAAGCAGTCCGAGTTTACATTTGTGACCGTATATACTAGCAATAAGGTCCACTCCATTTTTAACACACCTCTTCCGAAAACACATGCTTAATTTATGGTAATCTTAAATACGTATTGTATCGAAAGGGAAATTACATACAAAATTACTTCGACCTCTAAGAGAATATCCCTAAGGATGTCACTAGAATTCTCCATTCACTCTAACACCTACAATCAGAACTACCCTGAACATCCCAAATTGTCTATTGTTCTACAATTTGTTCATGTCGCTCGCCCCTATGGAGACACTAGTCAATACTGCTCATTACCCGAGACAACCCTAGCAACACTACCCCGACAAGCAAAATTGAACGTTATTCTTGGAAAAATAAAGACGTTTCTATCTGTATGGGGGTCATTAACAGTGCAAAATTAGAGTTGAAGCTGAGTTACGCAAAATTGAAGTTTATTTTGTTGTTGATAAAGCTGGCTGTGGCAGTATTGATAAAGTGGTAGTTGAAGAAGGATTAAAGACAGACGAAGCTAAAGGATACGGGGGCAAAGAGGTTGCAAGCGGCTTTGTCTATGGAGCCATTGGTCTTTTGAAATAATATTGTGAAAGTGTCGTAATATCTTGGAGGTTTAAAGATGAATGGGCTGTAGGAAATAGTGGAGAGAGTTATTAGTGAAGGTGACTATGTTCCCGCTGAATTAAGTAGGTACTGAACTGTCTTGTCAGATTTTTAGTTAACAGAAAATGAAATTAATAATTTGCTTGTCGCAAATAAACTCTTTTTCTTTCTTTCAGAAATGTGTTCCTTGTAAATCTATTCGATGCCGATAGAATTTAAAATACACAAAACGATATAAGTATTGCGAAACTTTGTACCCATTATCACTATCACTACCTAGTATAAAACAAAGTCGCTTCCCGCTGTCTGTCCCTATGTATGCTTAGATTTTTAAAACTACGCAACGGATTTTGATGCGGTGTTTTTAATAGATAGAGTGATTTAAGAAGAAGGGTTATATGTATGCATAATATAGAATAGAATAGAATTATATTTATTTGCTTAAAAACATGGTACAAAAAGATGATAGAATACAAAACAATAACTGTAGCAGACATGTTTTTGCTTAACAGTGATAAGCATGCAAATTTTTACAAGCATATTTAACATTTACTGTTTAGTGTCTATAGTAGAGTAACATTGATAATTATTGTCGTAAATAAACACATTTATTTGGGTTCAGCCATCATTTGCAATGTAAGCGACATTGCAAATGATGGCTGAACCCTACGAGATAGATCAAAATAATATACTACAGTATTGTACACCTCAAGAAGGTCTACAAAAAGTCTGCAATGGTATATGTCTATCTCTTAGGGATAACCCACAATAACCATTTTTATCCTTTACTGTTTACGAGAAATAATGGCTTATTTACGAAGCGATTTTAAGCAATACAGCATTAATCCTTATCCAATTAAGTACCTTAAATACATTGTGTATTTAATATAGATCAATATGTTATTTTACAGCATCTAATTTAAATGAATATTTTCGAAAATTATTGCTTATCAATCTGAATTAACTTTATAGATATACTGTTTCTTTTTTGTGTTTTTATTTTCTGTTTAATTAATGGTTATTAAGATTATCTGTAAATATGTGAGTAGAATTTACCTAAATTTCTTTAGAAAATGAATAAGTTTACCTCTGCTGGTAATACTTTGTTCTTATAAGAAGCACACTCTGGGTGTATCGTCCTCACATAATATTGAATTAATTTTTGTATACCAAATTTTGTAAAATCATTATTTGAAAAGAGTATCTAACTATGAAGTTACTTGTCCGTTCTTCTCCATAAGAATCTACCTTTCCGAATGGGCAGTAGAGTCACTTTATTAATTTAATATTATTATTTTACTGAACTGTAAACTATGACGTTCAAAAGTGCCGTTTAATGGCCTAATTGAAATAAACGTTTTGACTTTGACTTTGTAATATTTTCGAAAACACTTATTACAGATTTAAAATGCAGGGTCATAGCGGTTGCGGCGTTTAACGTGTAGTCGCTAAGTATGTAAGTTTTTTATAAGCCCTGGCTGGAGGCTTTAATATCATATTAAGGCCACCACAGGCAAGCCCGGTTAAGCAGTCGATAACCTCATAGGTTGAACTGCGAGACGCCACTCACAAAAAAAAAAAAGGTTGCCGCGTTCAGTATCAGCATTGCACCCGTGCGAAGCCGGGGCGGGTCGCTAGTTCTACATATTTTACAAAAAGAATCGCTGGGCCGCTATCTTAGATAAGCTTCTTAACTACTTACTAATGTAGGTATATGCATATTTTTGTGACTCTAATAATCAATTAATAACAAAGCATTCAAAGTGAATATGTTACGAGTTATTTAATGTATACAAATTTACAATATTTAATCTGAAATACATCAAATCTACTCTTCGATATTTTCTTACTATTGCCAGGTAACTATTAACAAAACATAAGCAATTTCTAGATGTTATTTCGTTTGAAAGTCTCAAAGTTATACATAAATGATGAAAGGTATTCCTATAGAGGTAAAGATTTTCTGAAATGATTTATGTTAAAAGTAACTCTTTTAAAATTTAGAAAGGAGAAAAATAGACCATCCAATTTTCCCCAAATTATTATCAAAACGCAACCTATATTTCTACCCACCCCACAACGGAGATGAAAGTAAACAGATGACGTACCATTACGTTTCAAATTATAATGAAACAGACTGAGTGACAGCTACTTACGTCTTCCCTTCATCCGAGACACAAATTATCATAAATATAAGGAAATACAATCAAAATCTTCAATGACACAGGGACAGCAATAATCTCTACATGGAAATATTCTGTTAATGATGAGTATTGGACTAGTATGAATAATCTAAATTAATGAATACTTATTTGATAAAACATTATAATTTGTAAAAAAAAAATGGTCAAAAAACAGAGAAGTTTTTCTTTTATCCTTGTCACACAAAACGTCATTTGTACTGGATGGCTTCAATTCAATATGGCGGGACTTGTGAGTGACGTCACACGCAATAAGTGCTGTCTCTCTTTATTACAGATTTTAAAAAGCTGACAACACCGCAATTTTTTGAGATTTTCAAGCAATATTTTTTAACTGCGCATTGTCTGCTGTGTATGTTGTAAGAAATGTAATAAAAAAAACGAGCGAGTCTTACAGTAGTCGCATAGGATGTGTAACATCTGACGTCTAACCTTGGTAAAAAGCAACATTAACATTAAAAGTACCAACTGACAGCCAACTCGACCACTGCGCGCGCTCATTGGTCAAATCAAAAAGCGCGCGCTTCCTCGGCTTCCTGTTACACACTTCCGTTACATTTCATGAAATCACTCCCAAAGATTGCAGGAAAACGAGAGGAAAGATGTTACACATCAATAATCCTGTTATATACTCTTTTACCTATGTAGCAAGCAGCTAGTAGTTCAATAGAGGGTATGCGGTACAGAGAGTAATGTCCCGCACACCTCCACTGAAAATGGGAGGATCATCCTACCAGACGGTTGTTGTGTCTGGTGGGCAACTACCCGATAGTTCATATTCGGACTGTTGTATGTGTTTAAATCGCATGAAGAACTTTGCTTGCGTGATGCAGAATTTTGTTGTTAGTTCGTCGTAGATGGCGCTGCGGTGCTTTTTGTTGCCGTACAAATTTCACTTCTTAGTTTTTCATGTGGCGGCATTGATGCCGCTACAGTTCAATCAATCTGCCTAGCCTTTTCCAAACATATTGAAGATGGCTTCCAGTCTAGAAAGAAAGAAAAAGAGTCTAACCGGATGCAGCAGAGTACCAGTATTTTACATGGAGCGGCTGCCTAACCCCCAGTTAGTGGGTTATAAGAAACCCCTTGGCTAGACTGCATGTTAATATAAATCACGAGCCGCTAATAGTTCCTAAGTGGACTGTTTATATACCGTACTGGTCGATCTTCCCGGTTGGGCAATGTTTGCCGAGGTTGGTCAGTGAAGTGATCCAATCAATTTATATAAAATTCTCCCGTTACTGACTGACCGACTGACTGACAGACAACAAACAGCTGAAACTACTGGTCGTAGAAAGCTGAAATTTGGCATGTTACTTGGAGAGTGTAAGGGAGCACTAAGAGAGGATTTCCCGACATTCTTACAGGAACGAGAAAAAACGGGATAAGCGCGTAGGAAGTCGCGGGCAAAAGTACTACATATCAAGGCATCTTCGCATGCCGCCTTCGTGCCGACTGACGTTTGTCCAGGATGTCATATGAACCTCTTTCATAGTCGTTATGAGTAAAGCCCGAAATCTTGGCAATCAGTCTTACATGGTTACCGTGTTCTGTCTTACTTAGTATCTGGGTCGAGGAGGTCAAGTAGGCAGTCATCAATACATATGAAACTCTTTCGTTACTGAGTGACTGACTGACAACGCTCAGCCGAAACTACTGGTCATAGAGAGCTCAAATTTGGTATGTAGGTTCCTTTGGGAAGTGTTCCCGAAATTCCTACGGGAACGGAAAAAAACGGGATATGCTCGTACGAAGTCGCGGGCAAAAGCTAGTTGCATATTAAATACTGGTATTCATCTGCGTCCAATTAGACTGAAAGTGGACCCCAAAGTTGGGGACAACAAGTGTTGGAAAATGAACACTTTAAGTACTTTATTTATTATTTTTTTATATGTTGTCTATGGAAATAAAAGAGTGTTATCTGCAATTATTCTGATCTGTGGCCTCTTTTTACAATAAACAACATAACTTTTAAACCTACATATGAACTTCAAATAACGTCTATTAATCCTGGCTTTACTGTTCTTCATGAAGTTCGTACAGTCAAAAATAATTTGAAGCAACGTTAACTAGGTAGGGAGGTAATTAAATCGTCCGCGATGCTCGTTGTGCTCTGTCAACGGATGACGAATGAATATTTCGGTTCCGTCACAAAGATACACGTTTTTCGCATTTCCTCGCTCATTTGATTATGCTCAACAATGATTATTTTGCTTACTTTCATACAAAAAGCCCCAATTTCCATGTATTTTAGACAGATTGCGACTGACATGCCAATGCGAACGTTGCTTTAACACAGTGGTTCCCAACCTGTGGTCCGCCAGAGCTAAAATATGGTATGGTAATGTTTGAGAATTAAACTTCATAATATATTTTGGTAACTGCCTTCGACGAGAGTCCCATATAAAAACAAAACATATTTTCATATTCCTAATTCGAATACTCTTTTACCTTTACTCGACGCCTCCAAAGTTCTGTCTTGTCTGCCAGAGACCTGCAGCCAAGGAGGTCCTCTAGATAATATCCAGTGGTGGAGTCGTCTGTAATTTATTATGATGATGATGATTTCAGATTTTAGTCAGTTTCAAGATACTTTTGAATAACTAAACAAATTTTTGCTTGCATACGTCGGTAAAATTTTGTGAACAAAACATTGATTTTTTTCGTTTTAACCGACTTAAAAAGAAGGAGGAGCTTCTCAATACCTTTTTTTATGTATGTTCCCCGATTACTCGAAGATGGTAGAACCGATTTGGATTTTTTTTTGTTTGAAAGGGTATACTTCCCAGGTGGTCCCATAATAATCAAGTCAGGATCTGATGATGGAATCCTGGAAAAATAGAGAGAATTTTTCAAATTTTATAGGCACATGAAGCGATTTGGGTAGTTTTTGGAAGAGTTCTTCATCAGATCTTCACCAAATTGAAATGGGACTACCATTTCAATTTGGTGAAGATCTGATGAAGAACTTCGGAGATAGGCAACGGAACTCCTTAATAAATCATATCAAATGGACTGGGATTGCTGATATCTCATGTCTGTCTATTGTTTACACCAGTTCATAACATAACATCACGCCGGTACGCTGTGAAGGGGTAAGCACATGTGAACCACAAAAAAGTGAAAAAAAAAACATTTTACAAAAAAATACAACTGACTTCCTTATTTTTTTGGGAATGCATTTTGCACAAATAGTACTTTTGATTAATACATAATGTTTGGAAAAAAGGCTAGTCATTAAATTATCCCTGTATGATATAGCACACACTTCATGGACATAAATATCTTCTCTCTTTTTAATAATAATAATAATAAACGTTTATTTCGACCAACAACAGCACACACATTACACATAATAAAATAATAACAAAAACACACACACACATAAAAATACCAAAAACACAATAATTCAAATTACTCATATTACTGGTTTCGGTTGCTCAGTAAGTGAACCACACAGCAATGGTTCAGGTACTGACAATCGAACCTCTGCGCGAATGCCCTCACGATGCCGTTGAAACTAGCCCGAACCCTTTTAGTAAATAATTTAAATATTTGGCTATTTATACTATTACACAATTATCTTAATTCAATTAACGCGATGAACATTTCTCTAACGTTCCTATTTGTTAACATGTTAATACGTGGACAATGGTGTGGGTTATATGTTTGCCAATGTATTATTTTATTCATATTTTTATTTTAAACCTTAACATGTAACTGTTTTGTAACTAATAAATAAATAACATTTTATGTAAGAGAGGAGTTCGTGGCTACATAATAACAGCCGTACGGGTCAATCTTCAAGGTTTAGCAACGCTTGCTAAGGTTGGTCTGTGGATGAGTGACCATCTCAACATACCGAGACTCCTCCGTGTATCGGAAAGCAAGTTAAGCCGTTGGTCCCGGCTGTCATTTGTAGATCTTTGGCAGTCGTTACGGATAGTCAGAAGCCAGAAAATCTGACTTCAGTCTTACCAAGGAGTACCGTATTACCCGGTTAATGGGTTGTGGAGGTCTAGTAGGCAGCCGCCCCACGTAAAATACTGGTATTCATCTGAATCCGGTTTTACTGGAAGCTGACCTCAATATAATTGGAAAAAGGCTAGGCAGATGATGTAAGCGAAGAGACTCATCCAACTAGATAACAATTTAACAGTCTCCACGCTCACAATTTCAAGACTATTATCCCTGGAGAGATTTCCATTCTAGCGGCTACTAAACTTACTTCCGTACAGCAGTAACTCCCTACAACCTCTAACATTTAATATGAAAGCCCCTAGCTTCCTCACTCTAATGATTCTTAGATGAGGTCACTAAACTCCCATTAAGTCCAATCTGAACAAAACGGGGCAAAATAAAAGCAAACGTAAAAACAATGGAAAGAAACTTGCTTCTTAGGAACAAAAGATTGTGTAAGAAATAAGGAACAATCATCGAAACCCGTGAGATTTCACTTAAATAAAAGGGAACAGAACAAAATGGATACAATGTTCTTCGTAAATAAATGAGAAGAGATAGGAACAGAAGTCACATCTAAGTATTGGAAAGTCTAAAAAGAGAAATACTACAAGCCTCCGTTCTTCAAGTAAGTAGAAAAGAAACATGGACAAATACTACTACATAACATAACACCTAACATAACTTAACTACCTCTTTCTTGTTATTTTTACAGTGCGTGTTTCATGTACCTGTGCTAAATAATTTTTTTTTTTTTTCTTTCTTGTCTTTTCTTTTCATAACGATTTTTTGGTGATGGAATTTGTCCATGTCCTGTGGGGTCAGTTCTATCGACTGGTATTTTTTCCCTCACGCATAATTAGTACTTCTCCCAATATCTTCAAGAATTATAGCCTACATGCTTTTTCGACTTCGCACGCGTTTCTCCCGTTTTCGTATAGTCTACAGCCTTCTTCATGAATTGGACTGGTAGTTCCAGAAATTACCGCGTTCAAACATTGAAAGAAACTATTTATCTTTAAACATGGACAAATACTACCACCATAACGACTTTATGGTAGTATTATTTGTCCATGTTTCTTTCTTTCTACAAAGTCGTTAGTCTAACTGTGGGGTCAGTTGAACCAACTTGTATTTTTTTCTTCTCGCGCATAATTAGTACTTCTCCCAATATCTTCAGGAATTACAGCCTACTAGCTTTTGCCCGCGACTTTGTACGCGTTTTTTCCGAAAAGCCTATAGCCTTCTTCATGAATGTAGTTATCATAAACAAATTTCCCAAATCGGACTATAGTAGGCGCCAGATAATCGTGGAATAACGGTCATTGACCCACCTACAATTATTGACATTTTTATTTTGAAAAACGGAATTAATGACACAAAGCTGTCCCGAATCATCATCTCTCGTGATCCTTAACATTGTCTAATAATGAAAAACGATTCATATTTAATTGTTCAGGTACCTATGAACAGTTATTAGGGAAAGGTCAATGTACTTTATTCCACATTTATCTGGCGCCTACTATAGTAGTTCCAGAGATTACCGCGTTCATACATTCAAACAAACTCTTCAGCTTTATTATATTAGTGTAGATTTGTTATTCTGTGGTGTAGGCTACATATTATTGATATTTCATCACTCTCCGTACAGTAGTTCTTGCGTGAGAGTAACAAACATCCATACGCTCTCACAAACTCTTGCTTTATATTAATAAGTAGGATAAGTAGAACTTACATCACCTTTTCTCTGCCTTTCAACATTGTCACTTACGCAGATTTTTATGCCTACATTATACCACTGGTGAGCGTGGCTACCCAACGTGAACAAATCCTCGGAACGGTGAGATTGCTCCGCGAAGTCTGAGAGGCTCCCAGGAAGCTTCTGTGCTTCTGGGCGGAGCTAGGCTGGCTAACTTAGCCAGGACAGGTGTCCTGGCTAGGTTAGGTTACTCCCACTTGGTCTGTTGTGCGTAGGTACGCACAACGGACCAAATGGGAGTCTAAGTGCGGAAAATGGAGTCCCTACTCTACTCTACCACTGGTGGGCCAAGACCTCTCCTAAATTCCCATAAAATTCTTATGTAGATTGACTTGTCATTTTATTACCTTTTTATGTAGTCCCTTTTCATGCAGTGAGCCTTTTGGATTCAGCTTTTATCGTGGCTCCATTTCTGCTAGGAACTAATGGCGTCGCTGAATAAAAACAGACCCTTACTGCATTCGGACTAATGCTGTTTAAAAGGAGAGAACAACTCAAGGATGCTGCTTACTTGATCTTGAGACGTTGGAAGACCTGAACGTGTATTTGTTAGGTCCTTGTTCGTGTTTTGTACTTGAATATGTGGAAGATACATAGTATCAGAGTCAGACAAAATTTAACATTGTGGGAGACTGGTGCCTAAACCCTAGTTTAGGCACCAGTCTCCCACAGTCACACAATATATATTTCAGGATACCAGGACTCCGCCCTGGTTATACATTTTATTTTGTTATGTACTTGTACACTGACAACCTAAGAGATAAAAAAATCAATATTATAAAAAGATTTGGTGGAGATTTAAGCCATAAATTTTTGTTAATAAGTTATTTGTGTATGGAAGTGTGTGTGTGAAGTGGTATGGTGTATGTATGTTTTTTTTTTTGGCGTGCGTTATTGAATGATAGTGTTATATATTATTATGTGACTGTAACTGGACTTTGGTAATTCACTATTGTTTTTTTTTATGGTAATCTTAAACGTAACTTTAAGACTTGTCATAAGGTTTCTATTTTGTATGGTTATTGCCTCAGCTGCGATAAAAGATAAGATTGACCAAAACAAATTATAAAAATATGATAAGTTGAAATGCAGATTAGCGAATTCAAGATGTAACCCATATGGCATCCCCCAAGGTTGCGGAATTTGTTCGAAAGTGTCACCGCGGCCCTGGAACGCTAAGGGCTTTAGAAGGAACACCGATGGGTTTTAGTCAGTAAGAGTCTGACACGCCCTTCCGCTCCACCCAGAGCGAAAGAAGTCATTTGCTGATTTCCCATCCTTAAAAAAAAAACCCCATATGACATACATAGGTACTAAATAACTAGGCAAGTTAAATGAACGCTTATGTTAATAGAAAAGTATGAAAGAAGAAAACACCTAGCGCCGACTTATGTAGGTACGATATTGGAAAAAGTTCAAGAGAATGACGACATCCTTGTTCAATCCTTGTTGAACGCAAAGGGCTTTAGAAGGAACATGGATTGGTTTTAGTCAGTAAGAGTCTGACACGCCCTTCCGATCTGTCCAAAGCGAAAGAAGTCATTTGATGATTTCCCATCCCTAAATATAAAAAGCAAAATACCAATAAAAGATTTAGATGGCAGCCTTCATAGAACTGCAAAAACTTTTGACGAAATGAAACGATAAATTATAGTCTCTGCCGATAACATGTATCGGGTCACTCAACCGAATCCTGATGCAACAACACTGATTTCACGTATCAAAAAAGATGTTTAATCATTTAACGTGCTTCATTTCACCCTTACTTAGTACAGAAACTGCGAATTCATTCTGTCTAATTAAACGTATTAATTGCCCCCAAAACTCTAATAGTAAAACGCAAAAATAACCACCAGCCGAGGCAGCCGATCCAAATGAAGACTTACATAAACATAGCCCAAACAAATACGAACTACTAATTTGTTGTGCAAGACACCCTTTCAAATATTTGTCTGAACCTGAGGCGAGTTGACTGCGGAGAACAAATATTGCTGATTGTCCTGTTTAGTTGTCTGCTTCTAAAGACCTTCGAATGTCTGTGCGCCTGGTACTCTAAGTTAAACGTATGTCGTTTTAAAGGTCGAATAAACATGTTGTTGATGAAACTGTCTCTCTCCCTTTATCTTCTTTTGTTTCACGGTAATCAGTTCTTTTTGAAACGAAATAAGAAGTAAATTTCCTTGTTTTTTAATCAATCTTTACGATAAACCTTTGAATGTCTGGGCGCCTGGTACCCTAAGTTAAATTAATTTAATTTGTCATCGTTTTAAAGGTCAGACTTATTTTGTTGATGAAGTTGTCTGAGATCCCACGCTTTACCTACTTTACCTACTAGTGGAGGATTTAAAAGTGTAGTGCCCAGAATCAGTTTTATATTCAGAAAAATAAGGAACAAAGTTCCTTGATCTTCATATCTGTAAATAATCATCTTTTTCCACTCATTTTACCACTGAATAACCATTAAACAAATAAAATCACAGTCAAACGAAAGACGTTTGAATGTATGGCCGTCTGGTTAAAATTAATCTAATTTGAAATCGTTAAAAAGATAAAATAAATGTCTCACTTATTTTATTCATGAAACTGAGTACCTACCTTCTACGCTTTACCTACCTAATTTTAGACATTTTTTCTAGAATCACATTCCTTGATCTTTCTAGCTGTGATTAAACATAGGGATTCTTTAACACTGTAAATAAATAAACTACCAAAACCAGTCCTTGAAAAATGAAAACAACACAATTAATAATATTTGAGAGAAATATGTTTTGTATGTTACTGAACCAACCCTACAAAAAAGACCAAAATGATAACACATATACTAGTCTTAGATCCCTCGAAAGCCAACCACAAAACCTAGACCAAAATAAAAGGTAGCTACAATAAATAAAACAAAGCAAGTCTCATGCAAATAGTTACATAAGTAGGAATTCGCTCCGACCTCGACGATAGAACCTCTTTTCCACAAACACCGGTGATTGTCACTAAACATACTGGTTGGTTAGTTCGAAATAAAACAGAACTTGGTGACCTACTCGTGTACCTGAGTACAACTAAATGAAGTTCTAACTCCTGTTACATAAGAGAAGTTTACGACAGTAGGTAACATGGGGAATAGAAAAGTAAGGATTAATTCAATTATGAAGAAAATACTTGATGATAATAGATTCTAAATTTATATTAGCCTATACATATACTATTGATAAACGATAAATTATATTTATTTTTATAGTAGGTTAAACATAACACTTTCTTACGTAAAAAACACAGTATTTAATAATTCTTAACATTATAATTGATAGCCCCTGACATTGTATTTTATAGTACTTAGTTAACGTTTTCCTTATTCTCGACATTGTATGATTTATTATTAATTTTAAATTCTTTGAAATATTTGTACGCTGGAAACAGCAGAATATTATGGACATCATATTTCGTGTAACACCAATGTAACAACAATATTCTAACAAATAAACTTATTATTATTATTATATTATTATTATTAAATCTTTTTTGGTCATTTTTAAACTAGATGAGGCCGGTGTTTCCTAGCTGACTACCCTGAGAAGAAACACCGAAACAAACTCAGGGGTCAAAGTCCCTTTTAAAGTCTATACAATCGTACTGGTCAAATCATATTATGAGAACCATGTAGGTTAATGTCTGAAGTGGTATTTTGAGGAAAGTACCACACAGATTTGAGTAGACCAGTCCAGACAGTGCAAGCATTTGTCAGTTATCGTGTAGCTCAAACTTAGGACTTTAAGGAGCTCAACGATTTGACGAACAATACCAAAGTAAGGACAATTGGGTAAACCGCATAAAGAACTCAAACTGCCAGACTAACATGAAATTAATTTTTATTGCGATCTACATGGTCCCCACATTCACAATACGTTATATGAGGACATGCAAATCAGTGTCTGAAATGGTCTTTTGAGGAAAGAACCACACAGATTTGAGTGCTCCTATCCAGTTTGTATTATTAGCTTCTGTTAACAGCTTCGCCCGGGTGAAATTCGTAATAATGTTTCCGAACGCATACAACCCTAATCTCTTCAAAATTAGAGTGAACAGGCTTATTCTGGGTAAGCTCGCTCCATCGTCGACTTTGTCGTTTTCATTTATGACCTAAACTAGAGTCAAGAGCAAACTCATCTGAAATAAAAACATAAAAATAAAACATCCCAAGGCCACATACTCTCGGGATTAGGATACTTTTTATTCCGAGAGTATAGATGTTCTTTAATCTTTTTATCCGAAAATAAACATCGGGGATTTTTACCACTGAACTCTTCTCTCACTTTTTACCTATTAAGCAATTTATACGATAAAGTCAAAGTCAAAACGTTTATTTCAATTAGGCCAGTAAACGGCACTTTTGAACGTCATCATTTACAGTTCAGTAAAATCATAGTATTACATAATAAAGTGACTGTACTGTCCATTCGGAAAGGTAGATTCTTATGGAGAAGAACGGACTAGAAACTCCATAATTACTCTTTTCAATTAATGGATTTACAAAATTTGGAATTCAAAAATAAATTTAATATTATGTGAGGACGATGAACCCAGAGTATGCTACTTATGGGAACAAAGTATTACCAGCAGAGATAGATCTTCGAATGTCTGGGCATCTGATAAACCTATATCATCTAAACTTATTTAATTTGATATAGTATTAAAGGTCAGACTTATTTCATTGATGAATGTCTAGATCTCGCACCTAGCTGCGGAGGATTTAAAAGTGTGGTTCCCAGAATCAGTTTTATGTGCAGAAAAATAAGGAACAAAGTTCCTTGATCTTCATTTCTGTAAATAAACGTCGGGAATTTTTATTTAATGATGTCCTATTCCAGAACATGGTCTACCCGTGTGCTAAGTATAGGGTTTCTGTTCGAGAAATTTGCCTTTAGTCGAGACGGGAAAATAACGCCTTGAGAACTCGAGAAATCAATTCCGTGTGCATAGAGAGAGTCTAGAGTATCGTCTCGCTGACACTGTCAGTGTTTTTCAGCCCGCACCGCCCGTATTATTAGCAATTTTTTTTTGTTTTTTTAAACAAGTATGATTTTGACGTGACACCGTCTAATAAATCGATGAATGCCGTTTGCACGCACGAAAAAGGATGACTTATTGTAACGTTACGCTCATTGTAACGTTACGATCATTTCATCAATGTTTTGTTATGACGTTGTCATGTTAAACTATCGTCCCGACTTTACAGACAACCAATTTTTTTTGTTTTATTTTGTTCAAGACTTGTATATTTGGGAACTCGTAGGGACCCAGTAATTATAAAAGTTCTACAACCCTAATCTTTATTTTTTTTATAGACCAGCCGATAATAGTTTGTTTAATTCATTGTTTGTTGTTGATTTGATAATTAATGAGTACAATTTAGGGTAACAAAAATTAACATTTGCTTTAATTGATTTCATCCATCAATCTAGTAATTAAGCTAAAATTTAAAAATAACATTGAGTTTTATTAAAAAAAACAAAATTTCTCGAGGAACTTGTGTGAGTGCGCATTACTTGTTTAAAGATTTCTCAAGACGCTTAGTTGACACTTCGCGTGACCCAAGGGCTGGCTATTACCTTGGTGAAAAAATAAGCATTGCCATACAACGTGGCAGTGCCGCCAGTTTTTTGGGTACACTTCTAGTCGACAGCGATGCGGATGAATTTTTTGTCGCCATATGTTAGGGTTATGTAATAGTTATGGTTAATTTAGTTAGGAGTTGATATTTTTATTTCAAGCATTATCATAATAAAAATGCCTCTTTAAAAAGTCAATAGATTCCTATTAAAATCTTTAATGTTCGCGCTGCTTTTTGTTTTTATATTCTAAAATAATCACTTTTATCAAAAGAGAGAGAGAGAGAGAAGATCGAAAAGATAACTTATTTTAAGGAATCTCATATCTTCCAAGGATATTACATAAAAAACTTATTTTCGCCGCGTTTATTATATAAAAAAAATACCTTAATTTTCCCGTTTGAACCGCGTACAAATTCCTGGGTAAATCCCTGAACGATCCGGGCGATCTATAGGCTGGGGGTTCACTGATGGCGGAATTAAAGAGATAAGGAAAATGTGATGCATAAATGTTTAAATCAGACTTTGATTAGATAAGTGATGGATATTCAGGTTTTTTCCCTAAACAGGCCTTATTATGATGTATGTTGGTTTAATGGGGCTGGTATCTTTCTTGTTCCAGGTATCTTAACGTTGTTTCGTGAATCGTGAATTCGGATTGTTCCGGATTTATTCAGAGTTATCTACGAAGATGTTATCTATCTGTTTTAGATTAAGCCATCACACAAGTTTGTTTTTTAACCGACTTCAAAAAAAGAAGGAGGTTCTCAATTCGCTTTTTTATATTTGTTACCTCATCGCTCCGTCATTTATGAACCGATTTAAAAATAAAAAATCATGTGGAAGAATATAGTATACGTTCTAATTAGTTCAGTAGTTAGTTTTTTTATCAAAATAGCTGGGGAAAATAGGAAATATATCATCCAAGTAAACGAAATAAAGTCCCTAATATTTTAATTTCAAACTGTAAATTTGACGTTCAAAAGTGCCTTTTAATGATCTAGTTGAAATAAATGAATTGACTTTGACTTTGACTTTGTGACTTTCCAGTGGTGTTGTTAGGAGTGGGGTATTTTATACTTTGTAGTGTCTTTTTTATTTGGAAGTCGGTTGTATTTTTTTGTAAAAAGGTTTTTTCATAATTGTTCTATATAGGATTTTTCATATCTTTGGCTGCAGCGGAAAACAAGGTTAGAAATACTATCTCGAAAAGTTGTATGTACTATCCCAAAGAACCCAGTTCTAAAGTTACATATACCTATAATTACATCAGAACCCACACTATCTAAGATTGAAAGTCGCTTTTCGCTTCCACTACCAACTCTCCCATGGGCTTAAATGGACTTAATTCACTAAAATACAATCCAGCGGGTGCGATAACTCGGCGAGCTCGAGTCTAGCTCTGACGTATAACAGATACATTTCTTTTTATTTCTACAACGTACCACTAGTGTGTTGTCAGCCTATAGTTATAATCCGCTTAGGACTGAAACAATAATATTCTCAGAAATGGTGAGAGCTTTGATTTTCTATTCTAGCAGTTTCAGCTTGTCTGTTTGTTTTAAGGTAACATTTTGCGTTTGGTTATGTAGGTATTATTTTGGCACAGTTAGGCCTAATAATAACAGCCGCACGGGTCGATCTTCAAGGTTAAGCAATGCTTGCCGAGGTTGGTCTGTGGATGGGTGACCATCTTAACATACCGAGACTCCTCCGTGCCTCGGAAAGCACGTTAAGCCGTTGGTCCCGGCTGTCATTTGTAGATCTTTGGCAGTCGTTACGGATAGTCAGAAGCCAGATAATCTGACACCAGTCTTGCCAAGGAGTACCGTGTTACCCAGTTAATGGGTTGTGGAGTATCCACGTAAAATACTGGTATTCAGCTGAATCCGGTTTGACTGGAAGCTGACCCCAATATAGTTGGGAAAAGGCTAGGCAGATGATGAGTTAGTCCATAAAGACTCGTAACTTTTAATGTTAAAACTGAAGAAAATTGTTCATTGCTCCCCTTATCTCTGAAATTACTTAGTCTAAAATAAAACATAAAATACTGAAAAAAGAGTCTTTACGTGTAGTGTACAGATAGTCTATGGTTTCAATATGATTCGTTCGGAACCCTTTAAGCGCGAGTCCAACACGCACTTGGTCGGTTTCTTTGACAAATGTGACGCAATGTCAACAATAGAATTTGAAATGAGCACCTGCTCAATCTACTTAGTAATCATCTGATTCCTCACATTATCTTGCTGCATTTACATTGATCACCAAACCCACTTGAGTAACCGTCCTCAATTCCCTAATACCACTCAGTCCACCTGAATCATGAAACCATCAACAGAAAGTAAGTAATAAAAACGCAACATGTCAAGCTATCAAGCTCCTTCAACCAGAGAAACGCTTTTAAATTTCCATAGGTAATGGTTATTTGATGGGCTCCTGTACTCAGTGGCGGATTTTACCGTTGCGAGGCCCCGGGCCGCAGATCTTTGCGAGGCCCATGTTTTTTTTGTTGTTTATACCATCACCATCTGCTTAGCCTATTTTCAACTGTATTGGGGTCGGCTACCAGTCAAACCGGATAAGTATTTTACGTAGAGCATCAGCCTATCTGACCTTCACAACCCAGTAACTGGGTAACACGGTACTTCTTGGCAAACCGCCTTTACCAGCTTTGCCGGTTTACAGACACCTGACTATTCGTAACGACTGCCCAAGATCTACAAATGATAGCCGGGACCAACGGCTTAGCGTACTTTCTGAGGCACGGAGGAGAGTCTATATGTTATGATGGTCCTGGCAGACCGACCCATCTACCGACAAACCTCGGTAAGCGTTGCTTAACCTTGAAGATCGCCCCGTGCGCCCGTTATTATTGAGCCACGAGCTCCTTATGTGTCATTGAATTTCTCAAATTCAATTACACTTATTGCTTCTAAATATGATTAAAAGAATTTATAATGAAATAATTACGTTTTATTGCTAAAATAAAAAGCAAGGCTTTTTTAACTGGTTGCGCGAGGCCCCTGCAAAAGCGAGGCCCCGGGCAAGTACCCTGCTCGCCACCCCCTAAGGCCGCCACTACCTGTACTCTTGATACAAGATTGATGTCCTGAAATATTAGCAGATAGCGACGTAATGAGTTCTGGGTTCACTGACTCCTGAAGGCATTGAATTGGTGTGTCTACCTTATTTCCGTGTTGGATTGATGGCCCTGATTTTGTGTATAAATGGGGTAAATTGAAGGTATTGACGGTTAGGTATAATGATTTTCGTTAAATGAGTTGTAGCTGAGTTTAGAATCAATGTGTTCGAGTGCCAAATGCCTCCAATAGAATTTGCAAGAAATAGTTTTGCGACAATCCTCCTTTTTTTGGCCCGGCTGGAGCGCCGCTCGGCCACCACACGCTCCGCTATACATCGCTACGCTAACTCCTTGGTGGCCGCGGTGCGAAATTGGGACAACAGCCCTTATCATCAAAGGTGGCAGTCCTACCATACGCCGATAACATGATTCATGGCGTCTAAGTTTGCATTTGTCATGTTATTGCAACTTATTTTATGTAGTATTGTAACATTATTTTTAATATTTACTCTTATCTATGTGTGCTATTTGGATGTTAATCTGGCAATAAACAATTTCATTTCATTTCATAGTTGGGACATCCGTATTCCAAGATTTTTTACCAATGCCTAACTGTACGTATCTATGCATAGTAGCCGTACATTGAACTAAGCAGTAACTTCAAAAGATAATAAAACATTAAGGAAATCCCACAAAGGAAGACGTGAAGCAAAAAGTAGGATTTAATTTTAAGTCTTAGGACTTTTACAGAATGAATAGTGGTTTTAAGACATCTAAACGGAAACTAAACCCGACGAAAAAATATATGGAAATTATTCAGGCAACATTTCATTTGCGACTGCCGAGACATTTTCCAAAAATGACAAACATTTCAGGTGTTTCGTAGCTGCTAAAGAATAAAATGATTAACAAGGGCCTGCCACAATCAGATACCTGTTTTATACCGACCCCGGTGAAGATGAGTAATGGCGTTTTTTACTATTTCTCCTAAGATAACAGTCATATTTAATGTCGAATTTTTTTTTCATATTTTTGTACGGCTGTTGTAAAATGCTGTGATGTTTCGTTTGTTTGCAAATAGATGAATGGTGTTTGTTACTTTATAAAAGTCAATTTTGAGACCATAATGTTATCTAAAAAGGCTAACTAATAACAGCCGCACGGGTTGATCTTCAAGGTTAAGCAACGCTTGCCGAGGTTGGTCTGTGGATGGGTGACCATCTTTACATACAGAGACTCCTACGTGCCTCGGAAAGCACGTTAAGCCTTTGGTCCCGGCTGTCATTTGTAGATCTTTGGCAGTCGTTACGGATAGTCAGAAGCCAGATAATCTGACACCAGTCTTGCCAAGGAGTACCTACCATGTTACCCTGTTAATGGGTTGTGGAGGTGTGATAGGCAGGAGCTCCACGTAAAATACTGGTAAGTATTCAGCTGAATCCGGTTTGACTGGAAGCCGACCCCAATATAGTTAGGAAAAGGCTAGGCAGATGATGAATGTCATCTTAAAAACCTTAAACATGATAATATCATTAATGTTTTTTTAAAGCTTTTTTCTAGCAGTAGACTGCTGAGTCATGAGTCAAATTACATTCATATTTAAGTTTCTAACTGAATTTCAGTACGTTAAGAACCTCATAACAATATCTTACAAGATCGTAAATTCTTTTCAAACCGAGCTGCAGTGGGAATAATAAAAGTCTCATGCACGTTTCTTTGGCACCATTCGAAGCCCCGTTTGGCAGTAAGTGTTAGTTTTAAAACCACGATAGAACCTTTAAAGTGACTTTATCGTTTCTGGATCGTACGCCACGAATCTTAGTGAAGTTTTACTACGTGCAATGTCGGTTACAACGATTTTCCTAGGTCATTTTAAGGAATGGATGGTATGCTTTTGAGTGTATTGTTGGTCGAGGTGGTCGCCAAACATGGGGTTCTAATGTTTAAGTAAAATTTTGCACAGCTTCTTTATTAAGAACTAGGTTTTGCTTGCGCCTCCGCCGCGTGAGTGTCGAAAATAATCCCAAGGGAACATGCTCCCGGGATAAAAACTAGCCTATGTCCTCTCCCGGGACTCAACTATCTCCATATAAAATATCATCCAATTCGGTTCAGCGGTTTAAGCGTGAAGAGATAACAGATAGACTTACAGACAGCGCAACCGCATTTATAATATTAAGAATGGATTAAAGTAACAGCCCAGAGTTTAGAGTTGTAACGATAGGTTTGCTTTTAAGTTATTTATAGGCTCGCGTTTAATATAATTAATTTATTTCAGACCCACAAGATCCATATTTTGTTAGTAAAAGTCTTAACCCAATATTAGGTCAATTAAGAAAGTACTCTACTAAGCAAGAGAGAGAGATTTGGAAGGAGAAAGGAGAAAGGGGAGGCCTTTGCCCAGTAGTGGGACGCAAGAGCAGGCTAAAATAAACGATTTGAACTTATTTAAAAACTTTATATTTTCCATCAAAACGCTTAAAAAGCCCTGAATCACGGTAGCGGCTTAAGTTACAAGCCAGAGAAAATCTGATTCTGTTTCATGACCCAGTCGTGGGCTATGAATATGGAGTCATTGGGCCGATACACCAGTTAGAAATCTAACGGTATTAAGCTTTAACAGCCCCAATTTTCTTCGACAATAGAAAATACTCATTCAATACGAGTATCAACAGAACTCGAGCCATTTACCCTTAATTACCTACAACAAACTATTTCAGTAACAGCCTTTTTACTACCGAGATAACATCGGAGCCGAGTCTAAATCGCGATAACGAAATTATCTAACTTCTTAATATAAATAGAAGTTTCCAGAATCTTCGGCTGAAATCTCCCGGCTTAGTGTGCTCAAGTACCTAATAGATAAAATATGTATATATGGGTATTCAAAATGTAAATAGGTATTTGGGTTTATCGAAGGATTTGGTTTTGGTGTTAGATTTTCTCCAAGTAGTAAAGAACAAAGTCGAAATCTACCGCGGTCTCCGCTAACTTTTTCTAATCTATGCAACAAATTTTGATACGATTTTCATAAATACAAAGAGAGATAAACGAAACAGGTTTGTGTCATATAATTTGCACCCGACCGAAGCCGAGGTGAGTCGCTAGTTGAAAATGTCTCTTTTTAGAGTTCCGACCATCCGTAAGAAATGGAACCCTAATAGGATCACTCGGGTTTCTGTCTGTCTGGCTGGCTATCTGTCCATCTGTCTGTCTGTCCATCTATCACAGCCAATTTTCTTCGAATCTACTGGACCAATTCAGTTGAAATTTGATACTTTGTGACCCAAACAAGCGTTACGTAAGTAAATACGTTTTGAGTATGGGGTCACTTGCACGCGAGTCCGACTCGCACTTGGCAGTTTTTTTTGTTGGTTTGTACCTACCTACATATTAATGAGATAGTAGATATTATGTTGTGTTTTTTACTTACATTGTGTTTAAATATGTGTGCCAAATAAACAAGTTTTCTTTCTTTATGTAAATTAGTAAGGCATTCGTTTCTACATCGGTCTTCATAATTGTGATCAAACTTTAGAAAAAGGTGCCTCTGAAATATGAGACTTGAATATAAAAAGACAGATCTTCGGATTCATAATTAGATTATAGCCAAAAAACAAAATTGGAAATAGGCAGGACACATAGCTAGATATCAGGACAAAAGATGGACTTACCAAACAATAAAATGAAAGAGCACATTTGGCAAGAGGAGTGTAGGTCGGCAAAGGAAAAGATGGGTGGATGACATTATTCACACGGAGAAGAACGGATAGACGGGGCCCGCCAGGGCCAGAGCCAGCCAGGGTTGCGGAATTTGTTCGAAAGAGTCACCGCGGCCCTGGAACGCAAAGGGCTTTAGAAGGAACACGGATGGGTTTCAGTCAGTAAGAGTCTGACCGCTCCACCCAGAGCGGAAGAAGTCATTTGATGATTTCCCATCCTTAAAAAAAAGGAGAAGAATGGATGCAAATTGCAAAAAAACGCGAAGAATGGTTTAAGTTGGAGAAGGCTTTTTACCCAAGAGGGACTACATAAATCAGCAAATATTTTTATTTTTTTGTTAACTCTGTAAATAGGTATGTAGTTAAGTAAAGGTTTATTATTCAGACGAAAAATAAAGTAAAGACAATGTATATAACATTAAAGTATAATATTATTTAAGGCCGATGACTTTAACTTGAGGAATGAATAAGGCAATTTGGTAGCTTTCAAATAAAAAATAAAATGTCAAATCACCATATTTATTTTTTAATGAAATCTGAAAAAAAAATAATTTGTTTTTTAAATCTCAACTTGTATCAATATTTGCACACCATATCAATATGGTAGACATGTTAGCACAACTCCGTGTACTTATATCACCTTGCATGCATTTTTTCTTTATATTTGTATGTACACATTTTGGCAAATAAAGTTATCTGAACCTGAATCTGATTACTGTGTCATAAATTGACACTAAGAAAGAAAGAAAAAGAGTTTATTTGCGACAACCATGACGCAAGGCAAAAAAAAACAGTAAATTATAAAAGTTATGCAAGTTGGGAAGGTATGTGATATGTTTAACTAAGACACATATGCCCTGTGTCGTGGAACCTTCTTTCTTCGTTATTAAAAACAGGAGTAGATAAAGTACCTACTATATTAATTTCAGTAGTTTAATCCCATCAGGCACCCTTTTACTACCGAGATTTCATTATTTACTTCCCTTCGCCAATAAACCCTTCATATTCTTTGATACCCCACCTCATTTATCATTCTCATCACACATACTGTTTCCCAACAATTTGGGACTTTATTCAAAATATTCTCCTCAAATTATTCCGGTATCCACACTGACCTGATTATTTAAAATTAAATACACAGGGCGCGCGTGCGAAAGTAATTTACGCGCCATAGGGGACTTTGATACCGATCTCATGTTATTTTATTATTGCGATATTCAGCCGGCTGGATGATGCAAATTATGGAAAGCTTATTATTTGTTAATTGCGATATTTTAGTTTTATCTTAATGGAAATCCAATGATTAGTTATGTGTAGAACTGTTTCAGGGATGGTCTGTTGATTGTGGCACATTATTTTAGGTAAATATTTAACTATAGTAGGCGCCAGATAAATGTGGAATAAAGTACATTGACCTTTCCCTAATAACTGTTCATAGGTACCTGAACAATTCAATATGAATTGTTTTTCATTATTAGACAATGTTAAGGATCACGAGAGATGATGATTCGGGACAGCTTTGTGTCATTAATTCCGTTTTTCAAATTAAAAATGTCAATAATTGTAGGTGGGTCAATGACCGTTATTCCACGATTATCTGGCGCCTACTATAGATGATTATATTAAAGATAAGAATGCTTGGAAATATGCTGGTCCTGCTCCATAGGACGATCTAGGGTGTAGTAGACAAAGTCAAACTTGTTGATCTATTTACTATATATATATACTGGTGTACTTTTTGTTTTTTTTTTAAATGTAATTTAATTCACACACTGATCCATTGTTGTTAATTATATTGTAAATATGTGAGTACCATGTACCTTGCTAGCAAACTTAATTTTATCTCTGCTAGTATTACTTTGTTGTACCTATTAGTATATAAGTGTGTGCTGTATATTAGTGTAATGTTGGGTGCATTGTGCTCACATAATATAATCAATTGATCAATGTATGTATACAAAATATTGTAAAACTTATACTTGAAAAGAGTAACTATGGAGTTTCTTGTCCGTTCGTCTCCATAAGAATTTACTTTTTGCGAATGGAACACTAGAGTAACTAATATTTTAATTTCAAACTAAATTTGACGTTCAAAAGTGCCTTTAAATGGTATGCTAGCAGTTGCTACCAGTATATCTTAAGGTGGTGCAGAGACATATAACATGGCAGGTGCAACTTAGCAAAGAAAGAAAAATACCATAACTAGTACAATAACAATTTCATCACAATAATTGTTATTATTTATTTATTGCATAGTGGAAGTGCCTCTGATCTGAATTGGTTTTGTAGCTATATCTAGCTGTATAGTAACTGATTTATTTATTTAAAAATATTTGTTAATTTTTATAATGCTCGTCTAGTGGCAACCACAGATCTTTAGAAATGTCTTATCGGCGGATAATGCAGTGGACTGCAACATTACTACTAAAAGTTTTGTTTACATTATTATGCATATATAATATGTTGTACTTGTTTGATATCCCTCAATAAATAAAAAAAAAAAAAAAAATATACGAGAAAAACCAATTTAAGGTATCGATAATTTTCTTAAGATAACGTGTCTGCAAAGCTTTGTTAGTTATCGTACTTTATATGACGCCCCCCAGTTCCTCATCATCTTCCTGCCCTTATCCCATGTTACTTAGGGTCGGCGCAACACGTCTTTTTCTTCCATTCTGTCCTGTCAGCCGTCACGCTATCACTAACTCGGTAACTCCCTTTTCTTTCATATCACTCTTAACACAATCCTTCCATCTTTTTAGGCGTCTCTCTCCCTGTCCATCCATCCAAATTTACATTCATAACTCTTTTCTGCGTTTCAATTCATGCGTTTTATCCCTCCTCTTCAAATGACCGTATCTACCAAGTCAAGGAGATTTTTTATAATACCTACAGGCTGGTATTTAATGTTAATCTAACAACTTGAGAAAATAAATAAATTTTATTATTTATTATTATAATCTGACACCAGTCTTGCCAAGGAGTACCGTGTTACCCGGTTAAGGGGTTGTGGAGGTCTGGTAGGCAGCCGCTCCACGTAAAATACTGGTATTCAGCTGAATCCGGTTTGACTGGAAGCCGACCCCAATATAATTGGGAAAAGGCTCGGATGATTATTATAACCAGATCTGCTGTCGACCAAAAAAAAATACGTGCCTGTAGAAATAAAAAAGCTGTATTCCTAGAACAAGAAGATGTTCAATATGAAACCAGTTTCCAATGTCCCTTTCAAAGTTCTAAAAATAAGTTTAGCTGCCTTACCATCGTGCAATAATTGCAATCATTTTGGAATAACATCAACACATTAACTCGAACGCCGATAGCCCCGGGTCCACACGATATTGTGAACATTGCAGTTTATTTGATAAGCTCATTATTATAATTGTTTTTATGACGGCTGTGTTTTGGATGACAATGTTTTGGCTGGGTGTTGTGATGGTAAACGGTTGGCTATATTTTTGGAGATTTGGAAATATTGGTGCTTGTATAGAAGTATCCGTGGGCACAATTCAAATGCTTCCAGTGATCCTTGCTAGCGCGGATCCATAAAATTTAAATTATTCTGTTCTGAAATTTATTTATCATTTTATTTTATTCTACTTTCATTTTGTTAATGGGGAATCATCAAATTACTACTTTCACTCTGGGCGGAGCAGGAGGGAGACTCTTACTGACTAAAACCATTGTGCACTTATTTTATGTATGATTGTCCTGTTCTTATTATGAGGTGTACAATAAAGTATATAATAAATAATAAATAAATAAATAAAACCATCCCGTGTTCCTTCAATTGCCCTTTGCGTTCCAGGGCCACGGTTACTGTTTTTAATTCCGGTCCTTCATTCCGGGATGAGGCTTGTATTCCATAAAGTCTAGCACATCAACGTAGTCAAATTAAGCCATTACTCTTTTAAGTATAGCTACGTGTTAAATAACGATACTTCTAACACCCAATTTAATTTAATCAAAGCGGATTATATACTTAATTATTAACGAAGCATGCATGTAGCGGTTTTAAACAAAAGACGCGTTGAAAAGTTAATTAAGTGGATGGATCGGTTCGCCGCATACAAGCTCCCGGACGCGAGGTAAATGAAGTGTCATATCTGTTACTCGAAAAGTTTGTAAAATCTGGATGAAAAGCTGTTTTTTGGAGCGAAAAAGATGTCAGTTTTAGGGGATGCTCGCTAAAAGATAACTCACACATCTATCATACTACATTCTGTGATAACCAATTTGTTTACAAGCTTTGGTGAATGATTTTTTTATAATTTAAACAAGCTGAAATTTTAATGGTGTTTTCCCACAGTGAAATGAGTTTGTCTTGGTAATACAATCGATTTGTGAAAAATAGTAAATTTAAAATCAAGAATAATATTATGATCAACAAAAAAAAATACTACGTACGAGAGCTTATTTTGGTCTGAAAATTTATGAATCACTTTTCACTTTATCGGCGCGCCGCCGCTCTGCCAGTAGTACCTACGTCACGTCTAGTGAGTTACTATTGCTTCTCACGCTTTCGAGTTTATGATTTTTTTTTAATAATGTGAAAAAAAAACATATTTATTTTTTAAGTTTAACTTTATGTTTCGATAGTACCACTGATGGCTAATCGTTCTGCCGGGGAAAACAACCATTAAAAATTTATCGTGTATAACGACAATTGGTACTTAGTCTTCAGCAGTAAAGATCTAACAAAATATTTAAAATAATGCGCACAGCAAAGTAGTGGCATTCTTTGACTGCGTCTGTGTTTCCGAACGCATACAACCCTAATCTCGTCAAAATTAAAGTGAACAGGCTTCTTCTGGGTAAGCTCGCTCCATCGTCGACTTTGTCTCCGTCACCTATGATCTAGACTAGAGTCCAGAGCAAACCCATATTAATAAAAAATAAAACTAGACTAGACTAGTTTTAAAATATCATAAACGAATAGCGTTATTAATCATAATCAAGATCATATAGAAAATAAAACCAAAAAAGATTTTACTACAGGAAAACTAATTCATAGTACACAATTCACACATCACATGTACTCGATATCAATCCGAAAATGAATCTATCTTTATATATATACATTTTTCCTAATCAGTCAATATCTCTCACTATATACAGCCTAACAAAATAATATAGAATTAGTTAGTCACGCACCGTTATACAGTGTAACGGGCCTGTCAGTTAACCCTACCAACTAATTTAATACTGCAAATGTATTGCGTGCGCCATAACCCTAACGTTTAGCGCTAATAAGTTTCGCGTCATAATCCACACGCGATTCTTTAACCCCTTCTGACTCATTGTTGTGAGTCATGCGGCACTTAAAATGGCTTTAAAAGAGAAAACGTTAACTTGGTGTTATTCCTGGAAGTTGTAGAAGAAAGCCTGAATTAGAGAAGAGCTTTTGACCAAATAATAAGGAGGAATTTGTATCTACAATATGTCTGTCGGTGTGTGTGCCAAATAAACTAGTTTTCTTTCATATCTTCCCAACTTGCATAACTTTTATAATTTAATTTATTTAATTTTTTTGGTATGCGTCATGCTTATCGCAAATAAACTCTTTTTCTTTCAATTCAATTCAAGTTTATTGTTTGTCACAGGTGGAAAAGCAGTTCTTATCATAATAATATAGATCTCGCTGTAACATATCCATTGGGCGTACCATATCTAATAATTAATCATTCCAAATCTATTTTATCATTAATATCAAAGTTCTAGTTCTTTCTTTCTTTCTTTTCTTTCTAAGACATTTCACGACGTAAGACCTTTAGCTACGTCTTTTGATCTTTCCACCTCCATGCCCTGCCCATCAAATTCCCTCCTAATCCGAACACAAAGATCAGCTACGTATCACTCTGACCACTGACTAAATAGGTTTATCATTCAACATAATATTTCAGTCGAGTGGTTCCAATCAAACAAATTAATTAATATTTCGCGTCGATTTCAGCCGATTGCATTTAAATGCTCCGGATAACTTGTGGCCTTCGTTCGAGTGATTAAAACAAATGACAGGATGCCATAATTAATGGATTTATTTATTGGCTACTATTTTTAATGAGAGTAATTTAATGTTATGATTACAGCTGTTTTATGAATTGTCATTTATTTTACTGGTGGGTAGTTCAAGTTAAAATTAGCTATGTTAAATTGCACATTTTTGTTCAGAGTTATTATAATAAGGTGTGTTACCGGTTACCGCGCCGTTTTTGATGTGTAACATCTTTCCTCTCGCTTTCCTGCAATCTGTAGGAGTGATTTCGTGAAACGGGACGGAAGTGTGTAACAGGAAGCCGAGGAAGGGCACTATTTGATTTGACCAATGGGCGCGCACAGTAGTCGAGTTGGCTGTCAGTTGGTACTTTTAATGTTAATGTTGCTTTTACCAAGGTGCGACGTCAGATGTTACACATCCTATGCGACTACTGTAAGAATCGCTCGTTTTTTTAATTTTAATAATATTATTGAGAGCGTAATCTTGTTTAACCACTATCTAAACTGATGATAAGCGATGATGTGGACGACGTATACTGAATAGTTAATATAACTATCAAGTCTAAGCATGTATATTCCTTACAGTTGGAATCTAGTTGCTGCCCATTTCCCTAACGTTATGATGAAATTCAACAAAAAAAATTTCAGAGTCAATAAACTATTTCTTTCCTTTGGCTACAATATTAATAAATGAAGCAAAATACCGCAAAAAGAAGCCAAGCCCGCATAACACAAACTATCGCCAACCATATGCATCATAAAGGTTTTCGCCTTTGCGAAACGAACGGAGCACTTGATGACTACGAATGCAGTTTACCAAGACGTGATGTATAGTCACTTTCATACAACTTCACATACCTCTAACATCTATCAAACTTAACTTATCGTCACATCAAAAAGATTAAACAGTCGATTAAATCCACTACATTCAGACTATACGTAAATTAAATTACAAAATCCCGAGCGGTCACTTAAGAGCAAGTTCTCATGAAACTGGTTAATCAAAGTTGTACTATTGAAATGTTCGGAAAGTTTCGTAAAGTGTATTTGACACGGAGCCCTGAAGGTCTGTGGTATAAAATAGTAAAGGAACAGAAGGTTAACTCCACCATCCATGACATGACTGAAGGCATGTCATGGATGGACCTACAATACCACCATATGGAAAGGACCTGAAGGAAAAAGAAGGAGAGGAAGACTCTACCCGATGGGATGATGAAATCAAAAAAGTTGCTGGCTCAAACTGGTGGCAAATAGCACAGGATAGAGAGAAGTGGGCATCTTTAGCGGAGGCCTTTCCCCAACCTGGGGACCTTGCTCAATGCATATTAATGAGATAACTAGAAATAAGTAATTTAGTATCATTTAGTATTAATAGAAATGAATTAGTAAGTAATTAATTTATTAAACTAAGATGAAATGTTGCTTGGTCAAATAGAGTTTTAATATACTTATTTTTTTATTATATCACTCTTTGACAGCGCTTGTGTTCCGCTCCATCTACCATCTACGTATGTCAAAAGAACTTTGCTACAAAGTGAGAGTGAACAGGGATCTTTTGGATCTGCTCGTTCCACCGTAGATCTTATCCGTCGTTTTCTTCTGTCGTGATCGAGAAAGCATAGTCATTGGGAATTTAAAGAATATCTTGGTATCTAGGTAAATGGTTTGTGAAGATTGGGATAGGCAGTTGCTCCATGTAAAGTTAGTACTTTTCATTGCGCGACTGCCTATTCTAACTATGTATAGCTGGATACTAATACTGACCACAATAGTTGGGGAATGACCAGGCACATGATGATGTGAATGTGTTCATGAAGGAAAAAAAAAAAATTTATTCGCACTTTTTTTTTTGTAGAAGTTAGGGGCCTTTATACTACCACAAAAAATAACGTAGCAACATCTATACCGTCAGACATGAACTACCTCATACAAATCCTGCATTACGGTATCAGTTATCCGTGCGATAAGAAGATATACAACAGCCTACATATCAATCATTGGGCAGTTGCCCACCAGACACAACAACCGTCTGGTCGGAGGATCCTCACTTTTCTAGGGAGGTTTGCTGGACTTTAGAAGCATCTTTTAATTTTTTGATTAACTGGTTGTTTGAAACCAACCTTCTGTTTCTGTATTTTATATGGCTGAATGGTTTCCGAAGACTTTGGGCACTTTATAATTAGTGTAATTTCTTGATCGTTTTAGACATGCAGCTCATTTAGTTGTAAACTAATTAGACTTGATTGAAGTTTGAAGGATGGTTTTCTAAGAATTGTTTTGTTAGTCTTGTATTATCAAAGTCGATTTCAAGACAACGCCTACGGCTTCAAGTCGTCCTTTCTAAGAATTTTGCTTGTTTAACTTATAACCTTATTGTTTATCAACGTAAAAGTTTGGACTTTGTACGTAATAAACAAAATTGTATCAACAAAATGATTATCAAATTTTACGCAAAAAGATAGGTTATATCAAATTAGGTTAGGTTAGATAACTTAATTTAATTCCTAGTTAAAAAATCTGAAACTGGTTGAAACTCTCGGGTCGTCGGGTCCGAGTGCTCATAACTTGTTTAAAGATCGTTCAAGATGCTTAGTTGAAACTTCGCATGACCCAAGGGCTGGCTTTTACCTCGGACAAAGGATAAGCATTGCCATACAACATGGCAATGCTGCCAGCCTTTTGGGTACTTTACCAGTGGCCAGCGATGTGGACAAAATTTGGTCTATTTTTAGTTCGTTTTTTTTTATTTACACTATATATAGTAAATAGTTGTACATTATTTATAAAAATCTCTAATTCACCAAAAGACAAGGAACAACCTTTGGCACTGGTTATAGAATGAAAGAAGCGTGAATCACAGACCACAAAAAAATCCTTTAGGGGCCGTGATATGTGAAATGAATACACTACACTAACACACACACACACTACACACACTACACTACACTATACTTAATGCTGAAGAATACTTGGAATATTTGTTAATTGACTATAAATGTGACAATTGAGTTATTGATGACGAGTACTAAATCAATGACAATTGTTGTATTGTAACATCAAAAAATAATGATTTTGCATACCGTAAGGCAGATTGTAGCGGAAACACACAATTCTGTACCATCACAAACTTGTACCTTCATACATTGCTGGCAAACAAATAATTTTGATTCTGATTCTATATACTTCTTCTTTAGTACTAGAGGAGAGTTCTTAAAAATGCATCCTTTGTATGGAAATTCATTAATTTTTATCGGCACACAATCATATTTCCTGAACAAATTATTATTATTAGAAATTCTTTTTTATTTTTATATGGGTTTGCTCTTGACTCCAGCCTAGGTCATAGATGACAGAGACAAAGTCGACGATGGAGCGAGCTTACCCAGAAGAAGCCTGTTCACTCTAATTTTGAAGAGATTAGGGTTGTATGCGTTCGGAAACACAGACGCAGGCAGAGAATATTCTAAAATTATCCAACAGATTTCCTTGTTTCGTAAATTCCAAACGTTCCCAAGCCAGGTGCGTTTAACGTTGATAACAACTCTATTACCTACAAGTTAGTTCTGAACTACAAGTTAACTACGGAACACCCTTTGACATTTACCGTCATCGCCTGACGCCATACTATATAATTTCCGACTGGATAATTTAGTGGGAAATATGTATTATTTATTTATTTTATTTATTTATTTATTTATTTATTTATTTATTTATTTATTTATTTATTTATTTATTTATTTATTTATTTATTTATTTATTTATTTATTTATTTATTTATTTATTTATTTATTTATTTATTTATTTATTTATTTATTTATTTATTTATTTATTTATTTACTTAAAACTACCATTACAGGTCTTAACCTAATGCGATAGCTAAGTCACACACCCAAACTTAAAATTAAACCACAATATACTAATACAATACCTATTAAGTTACCTATTTTGGTTCTTTTATACTTGGGCTGTTGTATAGGTTCGTGAAAGGTGACGAATTGATTTTATTTATTTATGATTAAACGTATAATCTTTCATTAAGTTTTCTTTTTTTTTACATAACGAAACTTCACACTTACAATCCCAGATGGATTAGGCAGAGGGGTATCCATACTCAAGCCATATTTTGTTAATTTAGTTTAAGTCCCATGCTATTACAATAACCGGTAATAACTCGTGTTTGCTAATGCGAAATCCCAGATCAAAAAATGTAATAACATTCAACAAAACAATTTCACTAACCAGCAATTGAACCCGTAAACAGGTCCTCTATTTACGGGATGTAACAAGCTCCCTCTATTTCCTAGAAACATACTGAAGTGCATAAAAAAGTCTTCAGTACCAACAATGTTTTAATAATAACCATAACATAGCACACATAGCCATGAACAAAGAATAGAAACAAGTCATGGTCGCTTATCCTTTGCTTGACCATTAAATGGCACCATGCAAGTTGCACACGAAGGAGATGGAAATTTCACAAGGCTTAGATACAGATATCTGTTTTGTCCTGCCTCAAATTACGTACCTGTCCCGTCTCCATTCAAGGCGAACTTTGTGGGCGAATCCGGAACAAATCAATCCAACACATGTGTCGTTTCCTTTGTGTGTATTCCGTGCCGAATGTAACTTCAACCAAAGAGGACTACAAACAAGGCCAACAGATTCTAGGAAAAAGAACTAAATAAAGATCCTCTTGTCTCATTACCCCGTGTCATGTCGATACTACACAATGTTCTTCCCAAAGCGAAAGTTCCGACATTTGATGACAAAAGTGAACAAGATTACGAGAAAGTTTTCCCGCGGTACAGTTCTTTGGAAGCAATTGAAAAGTCTGACTGCAAGCCCGCCTTGTTAGAAACACTCTTTTGAGTTTTGAGTTCCTCTGAACTAAACAAGGATTGTGATCGTTGTTAAAAATAGCAAGTTTGGTGTTGTTGTTGAAGCAAAGTGCATGGGAGTGAACAAAACTTTTCAGGCCCCCGTACTATGATTTTTTTCAATAACGAAATGGTACCATTATGAGAGAAGAAGAAGAAGAAGCTTTATAAGACGAATAATGCTATCCCTTTTTCACGGCGGATTTATGATGGCAAAAGCACGTTATAATTGTAGCGGGGTTGGAGACAACTTTGATTCCATACCCTGATGCTTTAAGTTTAGATGTTCTTTTGTCTACTTATGGCTGGTTTATACAGTGTGAGCTAGCGCGCGAGTCAGCCTGCCGAGTAGCTGCAGTGAAGTATTTTGAATCGTTTGGACTGAGATGGATAGTAAGTAACTCACATCCGAGTTACTTCAACAGTTTTTGTTTTCACTCGCCTGTCCGCCGACAGTAGCTCGCACATGACATCAGCTCGCCCATCACTCGCATCGTTCGGACGCGTTCGACAATAGCTCGCCACTGTCAGCTAGGAAATTGCAAGTGGGTCTTGTTTTTTGTATGTGCTGCGACTCGCAGGAAACCGGGCAGTTACTATGACCGCGTAGACAGCTAAGCCGAGCCGATCTACTAGTATACGAATAGACGATCCCAGTAACTGTTTACTGTCTAATCAGCAGCTCGCACTGTGTGAACTAGCCGTTAATGTGGGTGAATACTGTACTGTGTTGTATGATGGCTGATCGATTTTGTTAATAGGATTGAATAGAGCAAGTGTGCATACGTCATCGTCATAGAGTGAACAAAGGAATAATTGTATTAACTGCTGATGAATTATTGTTCACTAAAGCGAAAATGCTTTTCAAAACATCCTTTGTCTTTTATTAAATAACTAACAATAAATGTACATTACTAACTTAAACTACTTACTTAACTTTATATATCTACTAACTATATAGGTACATATGAATATACAAAAACAAAATACACTTAGGCGTCAAAGTATTCCTCTGCATCGCTGTCATCCGGAAACGTGCCCAGAAGACTGGCAGCATTGCCACGTTGAATGGCAATGCTAACTCTTTGGGCAAAGGACGAGCCAGCCCTCTAGTCACGCAAAGTGTCGATCAGTCGGCGAGATATTTCTTTGAAAAGGAGACGCGCACTCCGACCCATGACTCAAACTTTTCGACCCCAAACGGCTCAAAACTGTAATCACCAATAAGGTTACAGTATTTCCTTTGTCTTATAGTGAGTTACTACTGTCTCACTTGATGGAAAGTTATGGTGTGTTCGACGATGGGACACGCTTGTCTAGAAGTAACCTATGCACTCTCGACTCAAATATCCCTAGGTTGAATCTACCAGGAAACACAGACTTCGACGGTGAATTCTTTAGCTGTTTTAGTTAGTAAATATGGAACTTTTTAATCCAATAACCCTTTTTCACATAAAACCCTTCTTTCCTGAAAAATTCTGATCGATCATTGCTGTAACATCTAGCTGCATTTTACAGTTATATTTTAAAGTGATATTTCGTGTATGATGTCAAAATTTGAAATCCAGGTAACACCGTACATTTTATTAATATGATTACTTAAATATTCCACGAAGCTTCTAAGTTTAATAAAACACGAAATATTACTTTGGGGAGTTTTTTCTGTCGCGTTAAAATAACAAGAGTGACAAGGACAGACCTGTCTCTATCTCTTGTTTTCGTTTTATTAACTAAAGAAAAAGTTAATTAGTTAAAATTTTTAGCACCAACACTTGGAAGGAATTTAAATCTCTGCGTGACTGGTTGTAACAGTGACTTATCTTAATTTTAAGACGTTCATTAAATTATTCATTGTGATGATCCATAATTTTCAAGTTTGCAACAATTTGTCGGCTATAAGCGTAGTTTGGAAGTTCAAAGTTTTCAGCTGTGATAAAATTATGACTTCATTATTATCTTTATGCTCTATTTCGCTCGTGGGGTGAGGCTGAGCTGAGGGAGTCTCTGAGAATTCAGGAAACAATTCCGTACAATTTTCGTGATCCGATAGTAGGTACTTACATATGTAGCTATTGTTAAAGAGAACTAGCAATAGTTGTTACTATGTTGTTATTACATAGGCTGTATTGAAATAGCTAAATGAACTTAAATCTTAGTTAATATTATTAAGTTTATATGTTTGTCAGATTTTACTAAATTTCTTCATTGATAGATAGTTCAGATACACACAAACACTTTGCATACTGCTGTATAAATTCAAGTTTTTAAAACTTAACAGACAGATGTGTAGCTGGGGAGTTTGTTGCGCCACTTCTTCTTCCCAGCTATAGCACTAGGAAGTGGTGACGGGCGGGCGTTTTTAGGGACTCTCTTTATGTAGAACTTTGACGTTCAAAACGAGCTGGCACTCAGCCTAATTTGAATAAATTACTTTTGATTTTGATTTTTTTGATTGATTTTGAGGAATGATGATATCCGCAAGCGAACCAAGGTTACCGACATAGCCCGAAGAATCGCCAAATTGAAGTGGCAGTGGCCCATTGCTCACAGAACAGATGGTCGATGGGGCCGAAAAGTTCTGAAATGGCGACCGCGTACCGGAAGACGCAGCGTTGGAAGGCCTTCCACAAGGTGGACCGATGACTTGGTGGGGTCGCGGATAGCTGAGGGATGCTGAAATCTGGCAGCTTGAAGGGCACGTTCACCCGTGCCCTGAAAGAGGCGGCTGAGGGCATCAAGGAGGCGGCTGGGGTCCTCCTTGATCGCACAAGCTCTGAGGAGACGGCGAAGCTGTGGGAAGAGAACGGCCGTCTCCGAGCAGAGCTGGAGGACCTCAAGAGGGAGGTCACCGCACAGAGGGGGTCTGCCCCTCAACAGAAGCGTGCGGCTCCTGCAGCTGCCGGCTCTCGGGCAGTTGTGGCCCCGCCGTCGGCCCCTGCCCCTGCACAAGCACCCGATGCGGACATCGAAAAGATTGTCCGCATCTGCATGCAACAGTGTGGGGGCATGATGAATGCCCGCCTGGAGGCCTTGGAGTCAAGGCTCCTCCCGGCCCAGAACCTCCGGCCACCGCTTGCGGCGGACAGGCGGAGGATGGAGGAGGCCACAAGGCCCGGGCCCCCAGCCGAGGCGGCCAGAGCTGGTAGGGGGGGCAAAAAGCCCGCGGAGGGGCCCAAGAAGCCCGCGGAGGGTGCGTCAGCACCCCCTCCCAGCTCGACTGCGACCCCGGCGACCGCATCCCAGCCCACGGAGGCTTGGACGACGGTCGTCAAACGGGGTCGCAAGAAGAAGGCGGCGCCGCCAGCTCAGCCCAAGCCCGCGCCTAAAAGGAAAAGGAGGTCCCGGAAGGGTAAGGCCCCACGCTCGGCTGCTGTGGTTATCACACTGCAGCCCGCAGCTATCGAGAGGGGCCTCACCTACAAGCAGGTCCTCGAACAGGCGAAGGCTAAGGTCGCATTTCCCGACCTCGGCACACCGACCGGCTTCAGGATGAAGTCGGCGGTTACAGGGGCGCGTCTGTTCGAGGTGTCGGGACCCTCGGGCAGCGAGAAGGCGGACATCCTGGCCGCCAAACTTAGGGAAGTCCTCAGGGAAGAGGACGTCCGAGTGTCCAGGTGATTGGTGATTGGTGCTCCAGGAATATTTACATTTAGACAAAAACCAACTCATTAGGCGCAATTTAGTCCCAAAACTGAGATTCATATACCCACCTCCTAATTACCATTATAAAGGTCTACCAATATTTAAAACTCAGGCAAACTCGCTTAAACTTTAGGCATAATTAGCTACTCTCATTTAAATACTTTTCTGATTTCCAACCGTACCTACTCAACTTTCTACGAGGTGTGGATTTGGTGAAAAGTATTTTTGTTCTGGATAATTTTGAAAGTAAAACAAAAGACTGGCGAGTTATTATTGTTCAATTGTAATGAGCAATTCAGTGATTATAATTTATACAGGGTGTCCCAAAACTCAACGTCAAGCCGAAACGGGGTGACAGGATTGATCATAACCATCACGAGAAAAATCTGAAAAAAAATCTATCCCATGCAGTTTAAAAATTATGGGCATTTTAAGAAAAACCTAGAAATTTGATCAAACTGTACCATTTTTCGGTTATTGTGGTTATTCTTTTTTATTTTTGTTCATTTGAACTTTGGAAACGTAATCCTAAATAACATTTCTAGAATCCCAATAAAAAATAATGACACAATTGCCTCAAGTTTCCGAGAATTGAGACTATTTGTTAAACTACGAATTTAAAATTTTCAAGATTCGTCGACTTTGTCAGGCCCTCCTATAAAAAAAATGTACTGGAGTGCCTTGGCAAGTGGCATTAAAAGTTGGCGCATTTAATCAGAATTCTAAAATGGTACAATACTTGTTAGTTCCATACAATAGAAAAGAGTAAAAAAATTAAAACCTCAAGTAACCCGATTTTTGCTATCTCATTTTACTCAGTTAAAATGTTTTTAATTCACACAAGCTCTAGGTAGGTTCTTAATTTTAAGACAAAATGATGAGAGAGATGGATAATGGGTATGTTCGCCATGAGTGAGCGAGACAGATAGTGACGCCACTTTTACCAAAGTGAAAAAAAGTTAATAAAATTAGTAAAATAATTAATACGAATACGAACGTGCGCAGTAGACGAATGAGCGAAACGTACTAACTGGTTGGTGTCGGACTGGTAGCGTAGCCATTTGCTTGGCTGAAACTAGTGCGAATGAAACAGATAGATGCCATAGCATCTATCTGTTTCATTCGCACTCGTTTAAACGACGCATCTCCGTCTCAATGCGTGGCGTCACTATCTGTCTCGCTCACTCATGGCAAACATACCCATTATCCATCTCTCTCATCATTTTGCCTTAAAATTAAGAACCTACCTAGAGCTTGTGCGAATTAAAAACATTTTAACTGAGTAAAATCTGATAGCAAAAATCGGGTTACTTGAGGTTTTAATTTTTTTACTCTTTTCTATTGTATGGAACTAACAAGTATTGTACCATTTTAGAATTCTGATTAAATGCGCCAACTTTTAATGCTACTTGCCAAGGCACTCTAGTACATTTTTTTTATAGGAGGGCCTGTCAAAGTCGACGAATCTTGAAAATTTTAAATTCGTAGTTTAACAAATAGTCTCAATTCTCGGGAACTTGAGGCAATTGTGTCATTATTTTTTATTGGGATTCTAGAAATGTTATTTAGGATTACGTTTCTAAAGTTCAAATGAACAAAAATAAAAAATAATAACCACAATAACCGAAAAATGGTACAGTTTGATCAAATTTCTAGGTTTTTCTTAAAATGCCCATAATTTTCAAACTGCATGGGATAGATTTTTTTTCAGATTTTTCTCGTGATGGTTATGATCAATCCTGTCACCCCGTTTCGGCTTGACGTTGAGTTTTGGGACACCCTGTATAAATACTTAACTAAATATATACATTAGAAATAAAAATAAAAACTCCTAACTAAATTAACCCTAAAATATGGCGTCAAAAAATTCATCCGCATCGCTGTCGACTGGAAGTGTACCCAAAAAACTGGCGGAATGCTTATTCTTTGACCAAGGTAAAAGCCAGCCTTCGGGTCACGTGATGTGTCAACTAAGCGTCTTGAGAGATCTTTAAACAAAGTTATGTGCACTTGGACCCGAATAATAATAATTCAGTGATTATTGAATTGTAAAAACGTTTCTTCTTCACCTTGTCAGGACCGATTTTCAGTTCCTTATATGCTATGAATCTTTCTCTGTTTTTTTGAGGCCGTGGTATTTCTATTATTTATTTATCACAGTTTAAAGCAGCGTCAGTGACCTTCATATTAGGTCCTCGTGTATGTGTCACCGGAAAATTAGGTTAAAATTTCTCGATATGTCATGAAAAAACCGTTTTGTATACAATAAATCCTATGCAAATTATTTATTAATTATTTTATCAATAGTTTCAAATATATCTGTCTTATTAAAAAAAATAGTTTACAATTTCACGCGATATTTTACAATTCTTGCATGGCACTCACATATGCTAATCCTATGACAGGTACATATGTAAGTCATGGCATGACAAACTTTCGAGCTATTTACAGGAAGACATTGATGTTCAGTTACAATATTTAGCCCTTACTGAAAACCTGAAATAATAATAATACGACTCGGATTGTGAGGAACTCTTTCTAACCCTAACCACCGGTAGCTTGGACTCTGCTCTCGACACCGGCGATTTTAAATGTGTGTTTTTTTTTAATATTTAAAAAGCTAAATTAGTATGTAAGGAAAATAAATAAAGAGAATAATATAAATTTATTTCGGGTGGCATAAACCCACAGAAACCTTAACATTGTTTATATCTATTTCAAAATGCCAATTAATGATGATGAAAACTGAAGATGAAAAAAATATTATTATGAAATAAAATGCCATTGCATTGATTAATAATATTATTATGAACATTGTGTTAAAGCTACTTTTGCACTATTTGCAATGGTGTATGTACGTGTGTTGTGTGTATTTTGTGTTGCTTTGCTGAGTCACTCAGAAAAGCAAAGCTTGATGGTTGTACTTTGGATTATATCAGAGACAGTTAGCCTACATTCAAATTTAGGTATTACGAGTATTGTTCTTCAAGCATGTTTTCCGTCTGTGAGTAATCCAGTGTTTTCAGCCATGTGTTTAGTTTCATCTTTGTTTTCTTTTTAGTAAATAGTTGGTACAAATATTTCCAGTAAGTACAATGCTACGGAAAAGTCATATTTTTCTTTTTATTCCAAGTTATCGCGGAAAAAATATTTATACACAACAATTTTGTATACCACAAAATCAGAAATACATACATATGATAATTTTCTGAACAAACCCCACATTTCTCCAATGCAGCCATAGATAAGTTAAGATATTTAACAAATGGGGCTCGAAGGATGATTTATTCCACTAGGGTTGTGCCATCATAAGTCAATGTCACTTTGCGTTCTTTTTCACATCACTAGAACATGTGTTCATTATTATAATGGCGTGTCTTTGGCGTAGTTACACTTTGTTTTAAAATTATGAAAATACTTGAGGATCACATGTCTTTTCTTGTTGAATTAAGTTAATTAGGGATCCTATTTGGTCTATTTACAGTATAGCTAGATTTAGTGTTCACTGAGCTTATAGAAGGTATGCGGAACAGAGTGTAAAGTCACGCAAACCTCCATTGGAAAGGGAGGATCCTCCGACCAGACGGTTGTTGTGTCCAATGGGCAACAGCCTGATAATTAAAAATTGGACTGTTGTTTATTTTCAAATCGCACGGAAACCTCAGATAACGCGATGCAGGATTTTGTTAGTAGTTCGCTGCTGGCAGGATAGATGGCGTTGCGGTTCTTTTTGTTGCCGTACAAACTTCGCTTCGTTGCTTCGCTTATCCTTGAAAGTTTGTAATGTTTTATTATTTAAGATAGGCTTAAAACACCATTTCCAACCACTGCAACTTTTGAGAGCCAGAATCAATAGAGGCGACCACCAGAAAAGCGCCGAGTCCATTATCCTCGACAATCCCCGAGAAATATTTCAACTTTCTTAGATCCCGTAATGTAAAAAATCAGAATAGAATAACTGAGGAGAAACATAATTTTCACTTCCTTCTTTATCATGTAGGAGTTAGAACAGAGCTAAGCTTAAGTCTTGTGATGTTTATGTGCACTCTCGTTATTATCATTTCATTCGAAAGACGTCATCATCATCATCATCAGACGTCCACTGCAGGAAATAGGCCTGCCCAAGCTTTGCCACATCTACCAGACCCGCCGTGCACTAATCAATCTGCCTAGACTTCCCCAATAAAAGTAATGTGAAAAAAAGCCCTAAATGAAATAAAATACCACGATTATTAATTACACTGTTGTTGTATTTTTTTGGCACGTACACATTTTGAATAAAAATATATTATTTTAATTAAAACCAAGCAATCAAAACAATCTTGCTTAAAACGTAATCACAAACCAAATAGTAAACTGTGATTACATCTCAAGTATAATAATAGTGTCATTAATAACGAGTAAGCTTTGTTTCGTCTCACGCAGACTTGTCTGTGAATTATTGTTTCAAGTAATAATTACTTGTACACTTTAATTAAGCTCGACATACTTGAATGAATTTATCCTTTGTAACATGTTGTTTAGAGGATACATACCATGATCTTAAAACCTAGTCAGCTCATCAGCTGAGTCTCTTCTCTATCCTTCTAAACCTTTGTCGTCATAAGCGCCAGTATAGTCCGTTCTACTGCTACAAATCCTTGATTTAACACTTCTCTCTCTTTACCTAACCTTATCCCATTATTTGCGGCCAGATCTCCTCGTCACTTTTTGCCAGACGTGTCTGTGCTGGGTCGTCAAGACATCCAAATTTTCTGCCTTTGGATCGTTGGTAACGTTATGTTATTTGTTGTATTTTCGACTAAAACACTTGATCGTTTATGCAAGTTTTGATAGATTTTTACTCTGTTACACTTAGGTTCTTACTGGATACAGAACCAAAAACGTGGGCTGTGTTTTCACATTACATTTCATCCGTCACTTCATCGTATTCAACCCTCATAATCATTGCAACCGAAAGCTGTCCATTGGATTGGATATAGGCCTCAATTAAGAGTCGTCAAACCAAAATGTACATCTAGCAACAGTTCCCAGGTCACCAGTAAACCTTACAGGAGGCCTACCAACGCTGCGCCATCCGGTAGACAGTCACCACCATCAGCCAGCTATTTCGTAGCTTCGGTAACCTTGACTCTTCTATGAATCTCTTCACTTCTACCACGCACCATGACCACGCAGGGAAACTCTTAGCTTAGCCTACTCTATCACCTAAGTCTAAGATAATAAAGTGGAAGAGTTTGTTTGTTTGAACGCGCTAATCCCTGGAACTATCAGTCGGATTTGAAAAATTATTTTTGTATAAGATAGCCACATTCATGAGGAAGGTTTTAGGCTATACGGGAACGGGAAATCTAACACTATAATATGATATCATATTACATCTATAGTAGTAATAATCAAACAAGGAGCTCGTGGCTAAATAATAACAGCCACACAGGTCGATCTTCAAGGTTAAGCAACGCTTGCCGAGGTTGGTCTGTGGATGGGTGACCATCTTAACATATCGAGACTCATTCGTGCCTCGAAAAGCAGCCAGTCGGTTTTGGATTTTTTTTTTTATAATTATGATAGGCACATTCATGAGGAAGCCTAGAGGCTAAAAGATAACGTGAAAAAACGGGACATGCACGTACGAGGTCGCGAGAAAAAGCCAGTTAACACATATATCTAAACGATAATCACTCAATCCTTACACATTTAACAACAAAGAAATCAAACTTTATCCACACGCCTCCAGAATAAACAACCTCGAACAACACCCAAAACCCAAGACTGTTTCCCAATTCATTTTGCGTTGCAATCTAACAAACATCCGAAACTTATTAAGCTGTTTAAGTACTTCTTGAGGAGAGAGATAGCACGATCTTCTTTCCCTCTCTAATTCCCGGTCACGTACGAGATTCTTAACACGTAGTTTCGGGACTTAATAGGTCATATTCGTATTAATCTCGGCTCGAAGTTCTTGAAAGTGTTGCTTCGTTTACTGTTGTGTGTACTGAATTAATTATGTTGTGGGCGAAAAGATTTTCTAGAAAATGAAATAATGATAAACAGGGTAGAATTCTTGTAGAATAGCGACCTGAATATATTCGATGGTCAATAGGTAGTTTTGAAAGTAAAACTAATATATGTCACGGGAAAATTGCAAACGACGTAAGATTACAGAATATCTTCAGAAATTGTAAACTCTCATATCAAAATCTTGTATTCTATAATATCACCGTGCCGGTCCAAAAAATTGTGGACTGACATAAACTGGCGACCAATCAGCACTCTGGTCTACAATTGATCTGTTTTGGAGTGTTAGTTAAATTGGAAACTTGCCACTCGCAACTTTAGATGTGAGCTCACACCAACAAAGACATTGGTTTATAAATACTAAAGACATTGGTCTTCGTTAGTGTAAGCTTAATGAGACCAACAGGAGCCTTATTTCCAGGATTAGTTTTACACGAAACCATAAAATTTTAGGCTTATGCTCTGATTGGTCGCCATTTCATGTCAGCATTTTGTGTCAGTCAATTTCTCAGAATGACTTTGAGAGAGTATTTCAAATGTTCAGTTGACAATTTATCGAGCGTTTAAAATCTCTCACGTTATTTTATAATGTCACGGAGTTTCCAATCATCCGTGTTCTATGAAAACTATGGACGACTCGCACCAACCCTACAGAGGCACAATTAACATTATCTTTTTTGTCATCCCGCTCCGCCTAAAGCAGGAGAACTCATTTGATGATTTTTCTAGAGCCTTATACTCCTGTGTCAGATTCTTTTTTATGGATGGGAAATCATCAAATGACTTGTTCCGCTCTGGGTGGAGCGGAAGGGCGTGTCAGACTCTTACTGAATAAAACCCATCCGGGTTCCTTCTAAAGCCATTTGCATTCCAGGGCCGCGGTGACTCTTTCGCTAGCATTACTGCTTCCCGTGTCAGACTTTTACTGACTAACACCTACCCATGTTCCTTCAAAATGCCCTTTGCCTTTGGGTCGCAGTTACTCTTTTGATTAATTCCGCAACCATATGTTGACATCCCACTTATACAATAATGATGATACCAGAGTGACACTAAAGTGATTCAAATAGAAGAGTTGAATATTCTTAAAATACTGGTATTCAGCTGAATCCGGTTTGACTGGAAGCCAATCCCAATATAATTGGGAAAAGGCTAGGCAGATGATGTTTTGTATCTGCTATACAGTAAAGAAACAATATTAACTTTGTTACGGTCGGCTTCTACAACCGAGTAACTGGGTAACGCGATAGCCCTGGGCAAGATGGTGTCAATATTTTTTGACTATCGCTACGATTGCCAAAGAAATACTTGTGACAGCCGAGACCAACGCTTTAACGTGTCTAGTTCGATCCAGCCCGTCCCTAGCTGTCCTCCCCCCAGCGACGCCCTAAGCCGAGGCCCGTACCCCACAGGGGGTAGGTACCCTTAGCGTGTAGACGCTTAGTTTTTAAGTTTTTATAAGCCCTGGCTGGAGGCTTTAATATTATATTAAGGCCACCACAGGCAAGCCCGGTTAAATAGTCGACAACCTTACAGGTTGAACTGCGAGACGCCACTCACAAAAAAAAAACCTTTAACGTGTTTTCCGAGTAGGAGGAGTCACGCTATGTTATGGATGGTCACCAATCCACGGACTGACCTTGACAACCGTTGCTTAACCTTGAAAACGGCTTGCACGTACGTTAACACTAAAGACAGATTAATACATTCCTGCATAAGATCCAACTAAAAAGGATTAAAGTAACACCTTTCAGAATCAAACGAGAATTGTTAGCAACGAAGCAGATTTTAACTAAAATTCTGTACAAACTTCGTCTCTGACTTGAGGGTTGCTACGGTCACTATATTAGTGGAGGCAGTGGTAAAAGATAGAAAAAATCGCCAAATAATATTTTTAACACGTTATTTTAAAAAGGGGAATTATAAAACGAGCGATTAAAAAAAAGCTTTGCGACTGATGATGACATACTGTATTAATAACTTGAGCGGTATGAATTTGAGTAAGCGAAAAATTAACTAAACTAACGACGAATATTGATTAATAATAAAATCCAGAACGAGCTTACAAAAAGTGGATTGTGATAAATCCATTTCATATATTAAAATTTTATCCGAGCGACTACATTACTAAGTGAGCGACTGGAAATACAGAGAGGGCAACTTCAATATTAAGATAGAATCGATTTTTCTAAGTGAGGTTATACATAACGTACTACTAAAAAGTTCACTTTGAGCAAAGTTTTGTAAGCTGCTTTATTAATGATTATTAGTTCCTGATATTCTATTTGAGGGCTTATGTTTTTATTTTGATACGTTTTTTAATGAAAACTAGATTGTTAAATGCGCGCGAATTCAAATGGGGGCGGGAAGACGAATCGTTGCTGTCAGGTGAGTTGGGCTGCGGACCAATAGCGTTGCGTGTTTACCATTGCCATGCGCTCGCACCACTGGTTAGGTTAGGTTAGGTTTATTTTATTTTTGTTCATTTGATTTAAGTAACTGCATACTACTTTAGTTTTTACGGAGTATGTTTTATTTAATTACCCTTAAATTTCAATAATAAAATTACTTAGCTAATAGAATAGTGTTTCTTCAAATAGTTATATCATATTATTATTTTTTTAATGTGAGCTCCTTATACTCTGCTCATTAGTGTATTTTTCAAAATGGTTTTTGTATTCGAAACACTTCATTTAAGATAAAATGCCGCTCAGTATAAAAAATACATTTGCCAAATATTGAAAAAAATGCAGGACGTAACGTTGACACTCAAACAAATATTAAGTCGCTCAAATATTATGAAGCTGCTCATTTTGTATTTTAAGTAACTCAAATTAATGTTTGTAAGATACTGTTCTGTTGATTTTTCGTCACTTACAGTCAGTCGCTCACTTAGTAATTATATAACCCAAATTAATTAATTTTGACACTTAAAATTGTAATTTACAGTCACTCGTTTTATTGCTACCCTTTTAAAAACTTAGATTTCCTGTAATCTGCCCTCTATCCTTGACTTTAATAAGTATTTTTTCAAAATTTTTGGCTCGGTAGTTTCGGTGTTATTTAAATTGATCATCCCCCCTCCGGATTTGGTAAATTTTCATTAATAACTTCGGAATGGAATATTTTAAAAAAATATATTAAAAAAATAATTTGAAACCCTTACGATGAGCCTTTGATTTGATAATAATATATCACATGCCTTATTATTCTCTTAATTAGTCCTTCGTTACAATTGCGATAGATTTCGCATTTGCGGAGGCGAGGTACTGCTACATCCCTATGTTACATACAGATTGTATAAAAGCTTAAAATAGGAGGGATCCTTCGTACCAGCCGTTAAGTACAGACGCGAAAGTTCGCTAGTTTATCTGTATAAAGAGTATATTAGATCCGTGTTTTGAATTCTTATTCTTTTGTATTTTTAGAGGTTTTGAATTACTGTTCGACAAAACACGACTATATCCCACAAAGGAATAGGTAGAGATGTACCGGTTACACCAATTCAGCCGAAATACATTCACTGCTGCAAATAGGCCTCTCTCAATTGTCACCAGAGAAATCGGCCCTACGCGTCTCGCATCCAGCAGAATCCCGCGGCCTGCTCTGAGTGGCTTCAACCTGTAGCAGATCTTCTAACTCTGCGTCTTCCGGTACGTGGTCGCCGTTCTCGAACCTTTCTAATCAATTTACCTTCTGTCCGAAGCCGGGACGGGTCGCTGATTACTTAACTTTTTTTTCAGGCTTCAAAAGCCCGTCAAACATGTTGAAACATACAACAATTCATATAAAAAATTAAAGCAAAATTATCCACTCCCACCTCTGTCTTAAACATAATTTCGCTGAAAACGTCGTGCTTAATTTCAACCACTGCACACTGCACAGTAAGATGTTCTCCCAGTGAGTAGGTACACACGAGCAACTTCGTTAGTTCGTCAAGAAAAGTTAAGGCATTAGTTCAGCTCGTGTTAATGAAATTCATGTCTTGGTGCAGTGGACTGTTGAAGTTGGCGCTGGTAAAAGTATGCCTGTAAAATACTTTAAGTATTAGTTTGAACTGATTGAATAACAAGATTTTAATGATTCATTGCTGCTGTCACCCGCAGTTCCTCCCGCGTGAATGTCGAAAATTATCCCAAGGGAACATACTGCCGAGATAAAAACTATCCTATGTCCTTTCCCGGGACTCAAACAATCTCTATACCAAATTTCATCTAAATCGGCCCGGCCGTTAGCGCGTGAAGAAGTAACAAACATACACACTCACTAACTTTCGCCTTTACAACATTAGTGTGAAATGGGTTCTATATGACATCAATAGAATAAATATCAAGTTCAATCATTTTATACTGATAAGAAAATACTAAGATGCAGGATAAGTCAAATTTTCTAGTACGAGTTTTACTTTCTGGCCCCTACTATGAAGAATCAATGCCATGATGGTTCCATTGTGTAAGAGAGACATAGCTATACAGGACGAAAATTTAACTAAACACTATTCATTATTTGGATTCACGATGGCATTGAAAGGTATTGGGCAGAACTGCGTACCCTATATGGGCAAGCCTACAGCTACTGAAAAATCCCTGATGGAAAAACTATTTATAAAATTTGCCCCACCTCGGAAATGAACCCAACTTCCACACTCAACTATAGCGCTAGGGAAGTTAAAACGATTACCATGCACACAACCATGACTTATTGAATTACTCGCGACACATTATTATTAATAGTATTTATTTATTTATTATATACTTTATTGTTCACCTCATAATAAGAACAGGACAATCAAACATAATATAAGTGTACAATGGGCGGTCTTATCGCACAAGGCAATCTCTTCCAGACAACCTTTGGATGGATTGAACGAAAGGAGATAGATTTAGGGCTGTCAGTGTACAAACGTATTAAACAATACTAATAAGATATAATAATATAAAATACATAAATATCAAATATATAATTGAGACAGGAGCATTCATGACACCATTATTTTAAACACTGGTAGCGTTTGGGCACGCCTCACTTCTATGGGTAATGCATTCCACAAACGAGCCGCTTGTTTACTGAAAAAATTGTCAAAGAAGCAAGTGGAATGCATACAAATACTTAGTTTTAGATTCTCCGATGATCTCAAAGACCTAGAATGCGTGTCACAGAGGAATTTTATTATTTTTCTTGTATATTTTTCCCACCACTTTCTAATTAACCTAGCTCTATCAATGCCGTGAAAGTCTGTTATTGGCTTAAGAGATAATTGTCATCATCTCGTTGCCACTGTGCAGTGTATGCAGTCTCTAAGATGTCGGTCTCGTAACGCAACTGCAATGGCTGTTCATTGATAGGGAGGTGAACATTCATAACTCTTGTAAATTAATAATTAAGCTGTTGAGTTTCCAAATAAATAAATAAATAAAAGTATTTATCATTTATTTTTTTGGTAACAATAAATAGAGTGTAACAATCACTTACAGATAAACTCTTCATGCACTCAAAAAAGATTAAACCTTATAAAACAAGGTAATAAAAATATACTTACGTAATATTTGCCTTAATGCCTTAATTCACACCCAGCGAGATAATGCAGGGCTAAGAAACTCAGTGTTCGGGGAGATACTTATAAAAACTAGCTTTCAATTTGCCTAAACCGTCAAAATGGAGGTCGATCCGATCACTGCAACCGTTCACAACCCTGCAAAACCTCGCGTAGGGAGGGAGAACTTGCACCCAGAACCGTTCTATTCTGCGGAGGGCAGAGTGGCGTTATCGGACTGCGAGGAATTCTTGAGGGGGCACGGAAGCTAAAATTATTTAATTTTTGATTATTTATATCTTCTATACTTAAGTATATATAATAAAACAGTATGTACATCAAAAATGGATTAAGGGCGATAAAAAGGAACATACAACACAAAAAAAAAATTGAGTAGGCCCCAAGTGATTCCGCCGCTAACATCGTATACCTATACAGAAGCAAAATCATTAAAAAAAAAACATTTTAAATTTTGGCATTTTAAACGGATGAGGGGATGCAGTCAGTGTCTTGCATAACACACTTCCAAATTCCTAATTCTAAGAGGGACCCCTCGGGGAGGGATCATCATCATCCACAGCCCGACTTCGCCTACTGCTGAGCATAGGCCTCTCTTCTCTTGTGCCAATCCCCACGTTGCACCAATGGCAACAATGTCGTCCACTCATCTCGCCACCGGCCGACCAACACTTCTTCTTCCAGTCCTCGGGCGTCACTCGGTCACTGTCTTACTCCTCCTATCATCACCGCGCCTTGCCAGGTGTCCTGCCCAGCCCCATTTTAGTTCCGCAATTCGTTTTCCGATGTCGAAAACCTTCGTGCGTCTTCGGATCTCGACGTTTGGAACTCGATCAAATAGACGTATGCCAAGCATGGAACGCTCCATGGCTCTCTGTGCAACTCTCAGTCTGTACACAGCCTCCTGTGTAAGCGTCCATATCTCAACACCGTAAGTCATGGTGGGCAAAACACACTGGTTACAGAGGCGGTACTTCAGACATTGTGGAATTTTGGCAGACTTCAGAATGTCATCCTATTTGCTAAAAGCGGCCCATCCAAGCTGTATTCACACACACACACAGTTAGACAGTTAGTTTATCTTATTTTAGGGACAGCTTCTTAGTTTCTAATATACACGCGAACGAAGTCGTGGGCAGCAGCTAGTAAATAAATAAACACACTCACTGCAACAGAAGTGTAAGAATTTCAAAACAGAACTGCTGAGAACTCCAAGCAAATAAGTACCAGGCTATTCATTAGACCCAGGCCAGCACAAGTTTTCCAGTTCATCAAGAAAAGTTAGGACATTAGTTCTCCTTGTAATGAACCACATATATTGGTTCAGTGGTCAGTTGAAGCTTCGGACTTTCAATAAATAAGGATCGCTGTTTACAGGGAGCGGACTGTTGGATTTTTTTTTTAAAGTTACTTCACAGACTATATGAATAGGTGTAAAAAAAATTGCTACTCAGAAAAACGATGAAGGATTGTGTATCATAAAGCAAAACACAACACTACAAAATTTAAAATAACTTTAATTTATAAGTCGGTGTTTTTGGTTGTATCTTCGTATTTTCACACCGACTTCCGATATTAAAGTCATTTGTTTGGAAGTCGGTTGTTTATTGTAAAAACGTTTTTATTTTTCACTTTTTAGTGGTACCCCACACCTAACAACACCACTGGACAGTCACAGGAAAGCAAAACACGCAATTTCGTTTACTTGGATGATATATTTTCTATTTTCCCCAGCTATTTTGATTTAAAAACCGAACAAACCCTACGTGTGAGAGTCCGACTCGCACTTGGCTGGTTTTTTCAACACAAATGTTTTCCCGCTTGAAAAAATCCATGCAGAAAGTTTGTATTACAAAATCATTTTTTCCTCTACCAACGTTCGAACTTTTGCCAACTGATTTATATTTGCGCGGTACATTGTCAAGGGAATAGCTGTGAAAAATGTAAAATGTAACTCACGTACATATTGTGCTGGGCTTTAACTTACTTCGGATGCTGTGTTGCAAATTGTACTTCTGGGCGTGAATCACTGATAAAAGTGCAAGGTCGGGTATAGTGAGCGAGTCGTAGTGGGTGAAGAGCAGTAAGTCAAGTACTGATTTTTTGACGATATGGAAAGACAGTGATGGTATGAGTAAGTATCTTCGGGAACTAATTACAGGATGGTATTTACTAAGTATTTGTGGTTCTCAAAGCCTTAAAGACACTTCGGGTTATTTTAATTTTACATTCCATTAAGGCTAAGTTCAGATGAACGCGCGACGACGCGCGCTGCCGCGCGATTCACCTGTTAAGATGGCGGTGGCTTGCGCGCGACAGTCTAGCGTGAACATTCAGTGAGAGTGGACGTGGAGGAGGAAATTTGCTTTTTTTTTTCTTCTGAGTCACCATGGTCACAGAAAATTAACACAAATTCTTCCCAAGACCTTCTTTTTATTATTCTATTTGAATAGTTCTTCGAGTTAAGATTCCAAATCGCATCTCTTTTTTCAATTTCGTCTATTAGTAAATCCATTGATATGTCGTCCTACATTTTTTTCGTCGCTCCTTGCGTCCGTCCACCTCAAACCGCGCGGGTCAACTGAACAGGTCGATTTTTTTTTTTTTTTGTGAGTGGCTTCTCGCAAATCAACCTATAAGGTTGTCGACTGCTTAACCGGGCTTGCCTGTGGTGGCCTTAATATAATATTAAAGCCTCCAGCCAGGGCTTATAAAAAACTTACAAACTAAGCGACTACACGCTAAGGGCACTCCCTGTGGGGTACGGGCCTCGGCTTAGGGCGTCGCTGGGGAGAGGACAGCTAGGGACGGGCTGGATCGAACTGGAATTATTATTAAGGGGCGAATTTAAGACTACAGGCTCAGCGGCGCGGGCTGGCTCGAGCAAGTGTCGGGGCGGATTTTGACGGGGACGTCGCGGTGGGCCTCGGCGGCGAGGGCGGAAGGACGGCGGTCGTGGTTTGCGAAGAGTGCTGGTCTCTTTGCGACTCTCTTGGAGGAGAGTGGTAGAGTCGTCGGGCGCGACGAGGGTATGCCTTGGTCGGCGTACCTTGGAGATGCGGGAGGGTTCGTATCGGGCGGCCGATGCGATAAGGGGGTTACGGTGATTTACAGCAGTGCCGAAGAAACGTTTGGCTATGCGTTTCATGAACTGCTGTATGGTGGGCAATTTGAGATCTACATGTAGAGTCTCATTTCGGACGTAGAAGGGGGCACCCCCGATTTTGCGCAGGAAACGGTTTTGGAGCGTCTGCATCCTGTGGAGATGACGTGGCTTTGCGTGTGCAAAGACGGCGCAAGCGTACGTCATGATGAGACGTAGTGGATTTCAGCCTTTCTCTTACTTTCCTCCAGTCGGTGATCACTTGAGACGGGGGAGGTTGGTCGGGGTCGGGCTGACCCGAGCGAGGGCCTAGGTGCATGATCACTGGACGGTGGTCTGAGTTGAGCTCGTGTGTCGTTTCTATAGATAGCAAACGGAGGTTTACGTTCTTTAGCAACGCCACATCGAGAACATCGGGCCTTTGGTTGGGATCGTGCGGGAAGTGAGTTGGCGTCATCGGAGCGATGACGTCATAGTTGAGGGTTGCACCTAGGTTAAACACCACCCTGTCTCTTGCATTGGTTGTTGAACAGGTCGATACAGGAGTGTAGATCTTAAACCGCGCGGTGTCGCGCGGGTCAACATCTTGCGCGCGGTGCATGGCACTTAAACCGCGCGCCGAGCCAACCGCGCGTCGTCGCGCGTTCATCTGAACTTAGCCTAAGATTGTAACAAATCAATGTTGTTGTGTACAAGACCGCGCGTCACCGCGCGTGCCCGCGCGCACCGCCATGCACCGCGTGCAAGATGTTGACCCGCGCGCTACCGCGCGATGACGCGCGGTTTAAGATCTACACTCCTGTATCGAGCTGTTCAGTTGACCCGCGTGGTTTGAGGCGGACGGACGCAAGGAGCGACGAAAAAAATTGAGGACGACATTTCAATGGATTTACTAATAGACGAAATTGAAAAAAGAGATGGTTTGGCCTCATTACTGCTGTGAACAACATACCTTATTACTGTGAACGCCATACACTGTTAAGACATGATGACGTAATGTAGTCTGCATAATGTTGATTTTAAAATAAAAAGTTACTTACCTCAATGTTACTCTCAGTTTTTCTTTTGGTGATATGCAATATCTTACAGCACCATCTGTAGGTTGCAAATCCTTTTCAACGCAATCATATAAAAAGTCAAAGGATGCAATCGACATCATAAAATTGTTGACAAATCGATCTTCGTGTAGTCTTAATGTGGGATATAAAGTCACAAACAGGCTTAACGAAAGTCTTTGACTTAAAATAGGGTGCACCCAGTATCGTCTTTGCTTTCGACGGCGACGTCGCAGTTTGCGGTATAAAACCCACAAGCAAATTGCCTCCTCCACGTCCATTCTCACTGAATGTTTATTAATTTATTTGGATCTCCAACAAAAGATACACACATCTAACATAAAACACAGTGATACAGTGGTTCACTCAAGTGTGCTCCTTCAGTTATAGGAGACCACAGCATGCACATATAACTAGGTTTACATACCTACAAAATAAAAATAAAATGTTCACGCTAGACTGTCGCGCGCAAACCGTCGCCATCTGAACAGGTGAATCGCGCGGCAGCGCGCGTCGTCGCGCGTTCATCTGAACTTAGCCTTAAACTGCGCGCCGAGACAACCGCGCGACGTCGCGCGTTCATCTGAACTTAGCCTTACGGATGCAAGTTTGCAATCTTGACACATTCATTTTAATATTATAGATCCGGTCTATAGAATGGAATTAATTTCGACATTGGGTTGGTCTCTGAAATAGTGACTTTTGAAAATCTACTTTAATATCAAAGTTTGACAGGTTTGAGGCTACAGTTTGATACATTCTCAACTTCAATATTTTAGTTTAGAAATTAAAACAAAATTGATACAAAAAGGTAGGTATGTGTATCCCTGATTGAAATAGTCACCGATACATGACCAACTTCAACGTAATCAAGAACCTCAAACCTCTCCAACATTCAGTTCCAAAACAGTAATTGAACTACACAACATGTAAAAAACGCAGACTTGATTCACTAACCCCTGCACTGTGGCTCGCGGTCGGTTTCAGCACTAGCTCTAAAACTTTTTCGGTGTGCGCTTGAGTCTATAACGAGTTGTCGGAACTGGTGGTAATGGTCTGAACGCTACCGAGTTCCAACTCTCGCCCGATTTGTTCGCACCGCTCAACGGCGACGCAGCGATACTATTAAACAGTTTTTAACGTCTACGATATTCGACTAACGTTATTTTATGGGGAAGCTTTATTTTTGTGGGCTTTTGACGTGACTTTTAGTATGTGGTTGGTAAGGAGTTTCCTTGTCCTTCGACGATGAAGTTTGGCAAAGTTGTTTTGGGAGTGCAAAAAAGGGAAACGTGATGCAATGTGTGACTTGAGGGAGGGTTTGTTTGTTTATATTAAAGTAGTAGTGTTCTAGACCAGGGTGCCCAAACAGTCGATGCTTCCCGAATCAATCGCGGAAATTTACAAAAACAAAATTGAAACAACGGTGGTGATGTTCTTTTTCGCTACGACTGAAGTAAGATTTGACTGTATGCTGATTTAGGTTCCTCGTTCAGGCGATAGGCGGCGGCGACCTCTTGCGTCCGACCCTGGTTCAATTCATCGTCCGGAGCGAGGAGGCATGGGAAGCAGTCAAGGAGGAGGCGGGCCACTTGAGGGAGAGGTAAACCTCATGCCTCAGCCGCAACAGAAGGAGACACTCCGGGCGTCAGGAGTCGCAGGGCGATTCTGGGCGGTGACGATCAGAAACAGACCCGTGTTAACGGCGAGTTGTGTTTCACGCACGCCTCAAAGAGATGTCAGCATAGTAGATGGGGCCCACTAAAAAAAATCTGATTTAGGTAAAAACTCACTTAAAAGTAGTAATTTATTTTTTACACGAGTGACGCGATTTTGTGTTAACAAAGAAAAAATAAGAACGAATGACAGTAAAAAATATTAAGATCAAACTGAAAGGCACACATTTCGGTGTTGTTCTGTAATCAATCGCTCCATACCCCCTTTTTTCCAGGGTGGGAAATAATCAAATGATTTTTCGCACAGAGCGAAAGGGAATGTCAGACTCTTACTGAATAAATCCATTCGTGTTTCTACTCGAAAAAATTCCGCAACCCTGGATCGCTACATGCCTACATTTGTATTTTGTGGACGATCGTCGACGATTTCGATATATGTAGTCTCAGTAATACAGCTCTAAATAGACAGCAAGACGTCCTGTAAACGTTCAGAGTTCAGTACATACAAGAATAATATTATCCTAAGACGTAACAGTACTCCGAGTAACGCAACGTGTAGATGTATGTAGATTCAGCCGACTGTCTTGAGTGACGTTTTGGCCCTTTGCGAAATAGACCGATGTATGCAGTGTAGCGTAAACGGTTATGGTCCAGACATATATGACTGGCTTCCCTAATTGTTGTAATGGATAGCTAAGGTATACATGTTAAGTCTGCGAGTCTACGTACTGCTTTGGAACATGGTGGTAGCTTGAGAAGTATACGGTACATTTAATACGTATACCTTGGCTTAATTGTGGCGTGTTTGTTTGTGTTCCTTGTAGAAGATGGTTGGCTGATAGGACACCGTTAAGAAGGAAATACTATGAACTAGCTTTTTCCCGCAGCTTTGCTCGCGCTAAAGTCAACGTCTCCAGGTTCCCGACTATATCCGTACCAAAATTGATCAATTTGATTTCTGTGATTTAGGCGATAAATCATAAAAAACAAACGGAGTTAAAAGAAAAAAAGGAAAACAAAACGGAAAAAATTAAGGCAATATAAAAGGAAATATTTGTACGCCGATGTAACATGATTGGGCTTAAACTGACTGCGATGTAATATCTTGCATGCTCTTGTATGTATACAATGTTTAAAAGTAATGCAATGTTTAAATAAAGAAATCTTATTTTATCTTATCTTACTTCGAATTAAAAATATTTTTTTAGGATTTTAAATACCAAAATTTTGTTGCTATTCCACCAATTCGCACTAAACGTTTCCAGACGTCTTTTATAATGCGCACAGCAAAGGAGTGGAAGTCTCTGCCTGCGTCTGTGTTTCCGAACGCATACAACCCTAATCTCTTCAAAATTAGAGTCTTCTTCTGGGTAAGCTCGCTCCATCGTCGACTTTGTCTCTGTCATCTATGACCTAGACTATAGTCAAGAGCAAACCCATATTAAATAAAAAAAATAAAATACAACAAATATTCATGAATTGCTTACTAGTATACGAATTCCTATAGTACAATAATTACAAAGGTTTATCTAAGGCTATGCTTTCGAAGACATAGTAACACAAACCAACTCGTCAAAAACAACGATTTACCAACAGAATTCTCGAAAGAAACAAGATAAACCCTCAACAAAATTTACAAAACAAAATCAAGCGTCAATTTCAGTACGCGAGCAGCCATTTTTGGGAGCATCCACGAAGATTCAGCCCCGTAATGACGGGCCGTCCCCCAACCGACAGTCGGTCAAAACGTGAATTTTATCACTGGCCCGGATTAATTCAGAATCAATTACGAGCGACGGAGCTTCCATTACATAAACAGAGAACTCATTTAACGTGAAACGGGGGTAGGTGTACACTGTAGTGTAACATTTTCGGATATTGGAATATATTTTTGCTCAAGTGATGAAGGCTGTTTTGATTGGAGTTTGAATTTGGATCGCTGAAAGGTTTAGTATATAAGCTTTTAATGTTGAATAACGGTCAGTATTTTACTATAGTAGGCGCCAGATAAATGTGGAATAAAGTACATTGACCTTTCCCTAATAACTGTTCATAGGTACCTGGACAATTAAATATGAATCGTTTTTCATTATTAGACAATGTTAAGGATCACGAGAGATGATGATTCGGGACAGCTTTGTGTCATTAATTCCGTTTTTCAAATTAAAAATGTCAATAATTGTAGGTGGGTCAATGACCGTTATTCCGCGATTATCTGGCGCCTACTATAGTCTATAGGTAGGTTCATTTTGGTCAGGCTTTGCAACTTATTTTTAACCGACTTCTAAAAAAGGAGGAAGTTCTCAATTCGTCGGAACCTTTTTTTTTTATTTTTCCTGATTACTCGAAGATGACTGGACCGATTTGGATTTTTTTTTGTTTGGTAGGGTGTACTTCCCAGGTGGTCCCATGATCATCAAGTCAGGATCTGATTATGGGTTCCGGGAGAAATAGAGAGAACTCTTTCACTCTCAAATTTTAAGGCACACTTGAAGCGATTTGGGTAGTTTTTGGAAGATTACTTTCTCGGAGAACTTAAAGAACTTCGGAGATAGGCAACGGAACTCCTCAATAAACGATAGCAAATGGACTGGGATTGCTGAAATCTCATGTCTGTCTATTTTTTACACCAGTTCATAACATAACATCACGCCGGTACGCTGTGAAGGGGTAAGCACATGTGAGCCACTAAAAAGTGAAAAAAAAAACTTTGTAGTGTTTTTATTTGGTTTTTAGTCGATTGTTTCTTTAGTAAATAAATTTAACCTGCATATTATGATGTAAATATTTCTGCCCGTATGTCTTTCTTTAGCTACTAAGCTATCTTCTCATGGCGTTCACTTTGGTTCACAAGACGCTTCTCCGTGATATAGGAACAGAAAACACAACTATCAATATCTTAAAATCACACATTGTGTAGGAATTACCATACCAAAATCAAAGGTAATTTCTTCAAGTTAGACTGGGAGCCAGCTGTTATTGAACTTTAAAGTTATACATAAAAATGGTAGGTTCCCTAAAACGCCCGCCCGTCACCACTTCTGTTCACATCACTAATGTTTTATCTGGAAAGAAGGACACAAATTTCCCAGCAACACATCTGTCTGTTAACTTGATAGAAGATATGAATTCAACACTTTTAGGGTTCCGAACATTCGTAAGAAACGGAACCCTTATAGGATCATTTAGGTGTCTGTCCAATAAATAAATAATACTTTTGAAGGACAAACTGTACCGTGTGACATATCAAATTAAAGGGTTTTTTTTTGTGAAAATTTTAATTATATTTTGTTCATAATTTAAAAATAAATAGTTTGGAGTGATTCAAAAAATTTCACGAAAAAATACAATTTTCTCCGAAGCTTTAAAATGAATACAGATAATAGTTCTTTGTCTATAGATTACAGGAAAACCTACAAGAAGTCTACAGTGTTAAAATAACATGTTTTATAAATAAAATTCGCTCGGAACCCTTTGCATGCGAGTCCGACGCGCACTTGACCAGTTTTATAAAGAAAAAGCAATAGAATATTATTAAAATTTTCGTAAGAAGTGCAAAACGTCGACGAACAAAATCTTCCCCCACCAACACTTGGGTGTGACAGAAGGACATGTTGACCTTAGCCCTCCACAGAGGTCAGCAAATAATTGTAGTCGGCAATTTTATTTTATTCCGCCTCTGATTTCCACTATTCAATTATCTGTTCGGCTGAGTACTGATGTGATTGGGTTGTGGATTCATGGCGCTTTTCGCGGGTTTATGCCATAAGTAGAATTGGAAAACCAGGATGGTTGGAGGGGCTTTAAAATATGATTTATTTAAAAAGTTCCTCGTTCCCGTACGTGCCTGAAAGAAAAATTTAATGAAAAGAAAATAGAATATCTTTCTTTTGTTACATCAGAAGATTTAAATGCATTTAAATACCAATAGTATAGGCTATTGCAGATCAGTGACTTCATTTAGTGAGTTGTAGGTCGTGTATTGGAACCCAGACAGGCATATTAATAATAATAAATAATAATAATATCTTGGGACAACTCACACACGGTCATCCGATGCCAAACTAGGCAGAGCCTATGCTGTGGCAACCAGACAAATGATAAACATACTTATATATTTCTAAATACATACATATTATAGACAAATTACACCCAGACACAGAACAAATGATCATGCTCATCACACAAAGATTTGTCATGGGTGGGAATCGAACCCAAGACCTCCGGTTTAGCAGTCAGGGTCACTAACCACTCAACCAATAGGCCAGTCAACATATTGTCTGCTTTATGTAATTTATTTGCTCATCACTACTCTCAAAACGTTTAAAGATAATATTTTAGTATCGTAATACTACTGCCATTGTATAGCATAGGACAAGACAAACTTAATTCAGATCTGACGTACAAGTTAATGCTAAGTTGTAGCAAAAAACAAGATCCCCTTTCTTAATAAGAATTAACAACTCTTATCTGCGAAGCAAAAAAATCCTCCGATCGCAGCATCCGTTAAAAAGGCCGCATATTTTCCAACATCAATTTCAAGAAAGGCAAACAGTAAACGGTAAGTCTTTGGAGCCTCGTAAAAGGGTGAGACGTGTTTATTTCCAAAATTCAAAACCCTACATTTACTTAGGTGAGGGTAGGTAAACAAAAATATAATACGCCCCGATGTGATAATACGCCGCTGGTGGAGCGAAATGGTTTGCGTTGAAGCTGATAAAAGCTTGCGTGAAATATTTTTTTCTTACATGTGAAAACATTGAAAGAGAGAAAGAGAAAGAGAAACATGTTTATTTGGGACTCGCACAAGACAAACAAACCAGTTAAATATAATTAATAACTAAACAGTATAACAAAATAATTTTATCTGTCATCATCTGCCTAGCCTTTTCCCAATTATATTGGGGTTGGTTTCCAGCCAAACCGGATTCAGCTGAATACCAGTATTTTACGTGGAGCGGCTACCTACCAGACCTCCACAACCCATTAACTGGGTAACACGGTACTCCTTGGCAAGACTGGACTGGTGTAAATAATTATCTGTGCGAAGCCAAAATGTTCCCTATCTCAGCTTATGCTGCGATATCTAAAAAAATAAATAACGCAGCGCTGGTATTCTAATAGGGCCAGTCAGTGGTGCCACGGATACACTCACGGAGCATATATATAAAAGAAATATACAATTAAAATAATAAGTATAAATATGGGTAAATATGCAACAATTATAAATATAAATATATATATTGCAGGCACATGAGATTTTCTTTCATTCTTTGGTTCCAACAGTCTCCTTGGTGTTTTGGGTGACTGTAAAGTCGACGTGACCTTGTGTTAGGAAGGATTTCTGCTCATGAGCCAATTCTACTTTTGGACATTCAATGACCTTTGTATTACGTTCATCATCTGATGACTTCTTCCGCTCTGGATGGAGCGGAAGGGCGAGTCAGACTCTTACTGACTAAAACCCATTCGTGTTCCTTCTAAAGCCCTTTGCGTTCCAGGGCCGCGGTGACTCTTTCGAACAAATTCCGCAACAGCAATTTTATAGCTAGGTCAATGATTAAGAACTTATAGTTGTCAACATCTTTGGATGGCAGCATATAAAGAGGAGGTTATGGGGTTTATGCATGTCCGACGATCATACTTATGCCGTCAAAACTTCGCAGATAAACTGACGTAGCTTGGTACTAAAACCACTCAAATCGATATTAAACTCTTCCCTAAATCATCAATTTCTAAAACCACTAGCAAAGTTTTAAGCGTTGAAGTAAGATAACTTGTGGAAGAGCACATGTTTATGACTTCAGTGCCAAAAGTTTTTAAAAGAAAATCATAAATTGCCAACGAAGCGAGTTCGGTCACGAAGAAGTGGTCTGTTGCATTTGGCATGAGGTAACTGCGCGAGATAGATAGCGAGTGCAATACTATTTTCGATATCATAACTGAAACTATTAAGTGGAATGGAATTTCGAGATCCTGAGCTAGTGATGTTGTTGTAAACATTGTCATTATGAATGTCAATGGTTATGTCACCGGTAAATTGCAGGCTCCGTAAGATTGTAATAAATCTTTGTTAGATTATAATTATTCGATATATTATGGAAAAATCGTTTTGTTTACAATAAATCCCATCCAAATTCAATAGTTTCCAATATATCCGTGTCTTATTAAAATAAAAATTGTTTACAATTTCACGCGATATTTTACAAGCTCACGGCGTTTGCAATTTTCTGGTGACAGCTACAAAAGTACAAGAAGACCAAGAGACGACGGAATATTTGTGTGAAGGTTTCTAACTCATGTTATAAATGCGAATGTGAGTTTTTGTTTATAACACTTTCACGTCTAAATCGCTGAATATATGAATTTCTTCTGTTTCTGACAACGCACATCCGAAACTACAGAACTACTATGAAGTCTTAAAACTATCATGATTCCGCTCTAAGAGGAAGACGGAGCTATAAATACATAATAATAATCTATATATATATGTATATTAAAAAAAAAGTCGGGCTAGTTACACCATTTATAACTCAAGAACGACTGAACAGATTTTGAAGATATTTGGTTTGGATTTGTCTTTGCCCCGAATAGCAGACACAATAACTATTAAAATGTTTAAAGAAAAAAAAATACGTAGGTACAAAAATCATTTTCGAATACAACGCGATTTCTGATACATGACAAAAACAAAACATTGCAAAAATTGATTCTTAGGCGGCAAGAAGTTTGCCGGGACCAATTTTCTTTATTTAATATGGATTTGCTCTTGACTCTAGTCTAGGTCATAGATGACAGAGACAAAGTCGACGATGGAGCGAGCTTACCCAGAAGAAGCCTGTTCACTCTAATTTTGAAGAGATTAGGGTTGTATGCGTTCGGAAACACAGACGCAGGCAGAGAGTTCCACTCCTTTGCTGTGCGCATTATAAAAACGTTTGGAAACGTTTAGTGCGAATTGGTGGAATAGCAACAAGGTAGGGATGGTAACTTGCAGTGCGTCTAGATGTCCGATGGTAGAAGGGGGCCGGTGGGATGAGGTCGTGGAGTTCCTGGACACTCTCCCCGAAGTACAATCTGTAGAAGACCGACAAGCAGGCAACCTTGCGGCGCTGAGCCAAGCTGTGAAGCTTGGCATCCACCAGTTTTACGTCGCCAATGAGCCTTTTAGCTCTGCGTTCCACCGAGTCAAGCCCGGCAAGTTGGTATTTAGCTGAGCCATCCCAAAGGTGGCTGCAATACTCCATGCAGGATCGGACTTGTATATTAATAACTTTATTTTCTCGCCACAATACACAATAGATTCAAACTCAAACTCAAATTATTTATTTCAATACCATTTACAGGCACTTTTGAATTGTCAAGGTCGGTCAGTCAAAAGAGATGAAGCTATTTGCACGTTCCAAAGCGTAGATCTCTATGGAGAAGAACGTGCAAGAAACTCCACGGACACTCTTTTAAATAATTTTTAGATTATACAAGGTTTCCAAGAAACAATAGTACACAGTAAGAATATCGTGGGAGACTGGTACCTGAACTGGGCTTGGGGCTTGTATTTCAGGAAACCACCATTTACGATATACATACATAGCGAATAGCACTATCCCGTCTGCATCATCGGAATTGGATTTCATTAGCACGTCATAGTAAAAAACTGGCTGGTCGTAGAAAGCTGAAATTTGGCATGTAAGTGTGGCGTATAGGGAAGCACTAAGACAGGATTTATCGAAATTTCTACGAAAACGGGAAAAAACGGGATATGTGCGTACGAAGTCACGGGCTAAAGCTAGTCGGTTTATATCAAAAGTCAAAACGTTTATTTCAATTAGGCCATTAAACGGCACTTTTGAACGTCATCAATATTACATTAATAAAGTCTAGACTCTACTGTCCATTCGGAAAGGTAGATCCTTATGGAGAAAAACGGACATGAAACTCCATAGTTACTTATATATATAGACTAGCTTTTGCTAGCGCCTTCGCCCGCGTGAAATTCGAATATTATCCTAAGGGAACCAATTCCCATGATAAAACTTATTCTGTATCCTACTCCAGAACATGGTCTGCATCATAGTTTGCCGCCCCTTTTCACTCTTTGAAGAGTTAAATTTCAGAAAATGTCGAAAAGGATTTTGATTAATTATATCAAAATGTTCCATACAAAGTTTGCATGGAACATTTGTAATATAACAATTAATAATGTTCCATACAAACTTTGTATCCATTTTTCACCGTTTTGAGGTGTATATGAAACTTGTATTATTTACAGGGAAAACCGACTAAAACTAAGTACAATTATTTTGGAAAAAGAAAAATGTATCAGCCTAAGGTAATTTAAGAGCAGAAACACCTTCCATACAAACTTTTACAAGTCGTAAATCGCCTTTTGGGGGAAGTCGTGAAAAACGAATATTAACAACTTTTTATGATTTACTTTGGCCAGTATTAGTTCTCAGTTTCAAGTACATTTCTCCAAGGAATAAGATTTTTCCTTGCAAAATTTAGCCTAGATCTTTTTCTGGGGGTAATTGTGAAAATGACGATCTTATTATTTACTTTGGCCAGTATTCTATAAATCGCTGGTAAAATTTGTACCATCGTAGCGACGTCACGCGTGTTTTCAACGCAATGTCTTCAGTTTTTGTTTGAGTGAAAAAATAAAAAAATACTTGTCCAATATTTTTTTGGAAATTTCTCTGATGGACTAATTAGATTTTTTTACAGTAAAATATCATTATGATAATGATGATACAATTAAGTATTTAAAGATATTAAGTCAAATATCCGATCCTGATAACCATAAATGACGACGCGGTCTCTTGAGTAACAAATCTATTTTATTTTTTAATAAATACTTCAATGTGTTACCTGGCAACGATCCTCGATAGTAACCTACTATCGAGGATCGTTGCCAGGTAACTTGCTTCTTTTTCAAAACCATTTAGGTACCTACCTAAATGATTTTGAAAAAGAAGCAAGTTGTTGACAATATCATTAATGTACAGTAATCTACTTTTAAACAATGTTGTCAGTGTGTTGAGTAGACAATTGTTATACAGCACACTTGTAAGTACATATGTCATAACCTTAAAAAGTTATAATTCACACATTAGTTATAAATATTGGCTGTGCAGTGGAAAAATTAATATTTTTGCCTGTATACCAAATAGCTTTGGTGACTTTACTTCTATAATAAAAATATTTAAAATTTTAATAACTAAGTATCATAGTCAAGTATCATTCAAAAGTAATGAAGTCACAAAGTTCGGTAGATCTTTAAGAATTTGGTTAAGAGTCTCGGTAGTTTCTTCAAGGACACTTTAATAATTCATCAAACTTCTCCGTTTATATTACTTAGTTACTTGGACCTTTTTGATCTGTTTCATTTCCAGACTTCAATTTATCAGAACTTCTTCAGGTTCCATTTCGTTCAAGTATTGATCAATTTTCCATGTTTTATACAAATATAATATTAAAATTAAATTAAATAATAATTATATATAATTATACAGGGTGTCCCAAAACTCAACGTCAAGCCGAAACGGGGTGACAGGATTGATCATAACCATCACGAGAAAAATCTGAAAAAAAATCTATCCCATGCAGTTTAAAAATTATGGGCATTTTAAGAAAAACCTAGAAATTTGATCAAACTGTACCATTTTTCGGTTATTGTGGTTATTCTTTTTTATTTTTGTTCATTTGAACTTTGGAAACGTAATCCTAAATAACATTTCTAGAATCCCAATAAAAAATAATGACACAATTGCCTCAAGTTTCCGAGAATTGAGACTATTTGTTAAACTACGAATTTAAAATTTTCAAGATTCGTCGACTTTGACAGGCCCTCCTATAAAAAAAATGTACTAGAGTGCCTTGGCAAGTGGCATTAAAAGTTGGCGCATTTAATCAGAATTCTAAAATGGTACAATACTTGTTAGTTCCATACAATAGAAAAGAGTAAAAAAATTAAAACCTCAAGTAACCCGATTTTTGCTATCTCATTTTACTCAGTTAAAATGTTTTTAATTCACACAAGCTCTAGGTAGGTTCTTAATTTTAAGACAAAATGATGAGAGAGATGGATAATGGGTATGTTCGCCATGAGTGAGCGAGACAGATAGTGACGCCACTTTTACCAAAGTGAAAAAAAGTTAGTAAAATTAGTAAAATAATTAATACGAATACGAACGTGCGCAGTAGACGAATGAGCGAAACGTACTAACTGGTTGGTGTCGGACTGGTAGCGTAGCCATTTGCTTGGCTGAAACTAGTGCGAATGAAACAGATAGATGCCATAGCATCTATCTGTTTCATTCGCACTCGTTTAAACGACGCATCTCCGTCTCAATGCGTGGCGTCACTATCTGTCTCGCTCACTCATGGCAAACATACCCATTATCCATCTCTCTCATCATTTTGCCTTAAAATTAAGAACCTACCTAGAGCTTGTGCGAATTAAAAACATTTTAACTGAGTAAAATCTGATAGCAAAAATCGGGTTACTTGAGGTTTTAATTTTTTTACTCTTTTCTATTGTATGGAACTAACAAGTATTGTACCATTTTAGAATTCTGATTAAATGCGCCAACTTTTAATGCCACTTGCCAAGGCACTCTAGTACATTTTTTTTATAGGAGGGCCTGTCAAAGTCGACGAATCTTGAAAATTTTAAATTCGTAGTTTAACAAATAGTCTCAATTCTCGGGAACTTGAGGCAATTGTGTCATTATTTTTTATTGGGATTCTAGAAATGTTATTTAGGATTACGTTTCTAAAGTTCAAATGAACAAAAATAAAAAATAATAACCACAATAACCGAAAAATGGTACAGTTTGATCAAATTTCTAGGTTTTTCTTAAAATGCCCATAATTTTCAAACTGCATGGGATAGATTTTTTTTCAGATTTTTCTCGTGATGGTTATGATCAATCCTGTCACCCCGTTTCGGCTTGACGTTGAGTTTTGGGACACCCTGTATATTAAATTAATTATATAATATTTAGTATACAAGACCCTAATTTCTTCCTTTCCCTCCAGCATAAATGAAAACTAATTTTCCGCCAGCCTAATTCCTACCCATATAGCAGTTTCTAAATAAAGCCCCAAGTTACCCAAGATAGAATTTCTATACAAAATACCAACAATCAAAACTTTCCGGTTTAATACAGCTAAGGAAACAATTAAATAAATAAACTCAATTCAGACTAATTTTGCAAATTCCGGTGTTTGGAATACTTACCCCAAAAATATTTTTTCGTGAAATGATTTTAGCAGAAGATTTTGCTATCAAAACGTTTTAATTCCTTTTAAACGAAATTAAACACGGAACGGCTTTTTAACGCTCAAGGGGTGTTCTATACCCTTCGGTTGAATGTAATGGTCTTATTGTGGAATTGAGAGATACGGGACGAAATGTTGTGCAATACCTTAAGAACCTACCTTTCCGAATGGACAATACAGTCACTTTATTAATTTTATATTATTACTAGCTGCGTCCCGCGGTATTACCGCGGTTTATATATATGTATAAAGTAGTCTATGTGTTAATCTAGGGTGTCAGCTTCCGGCATACCAAATTTTACCAAAATTGTTTAGCCGTTTGCGCGTGAAGAAGTAACAAACATACACACACACACTTACAAACTTTCGCCTTTATAATATTGTGATAGTGTGATGATTTTAACTGTTAATGATGACGTTCAAAAGTGCAGTTTAGTGGCCTAATTGAAATAAACGCTATGATTTTGACTTTATCGTGTAGGTATGTGAAGAAAAACTGACGAAGAGTCCTTCAGAGGTTATTATAGGTCAGAGAGGCATTCGCTCTATGTACAGTACTGGTATTCAGCTGAGTCTGGTTAGACTGGCAGTCGACCCCAATACATATTGGAAATAGATGGGCACATTATAATCTAAATCACACTTTTTGTGAAACGTTTTGAAAAGAATTTCAAATTAGCATCGGGCTGACCATATAAGCCTAATGGCTAGTTTACACAGTGCATATAAGCCTAATGGTTAGTTTACACAGTGCATATAAGCCTAATGGCTAGTTTACACAGTGCATATAAGCCTAATGGCTAGTTTACACAGTGCATATAAGCCTAATGGTTAGTTTACACAGTGCATATAAGCCTAATGGCTAGTTTACACAGTGCATATAAGCCTAATGGCTAGTTTACACAGTGCATATAAGCCTAATGGCTAGTTTACACTGCCACATACGAGTTGGATAGTAGCTTGCATCCGGGTTACTTCAACAGTTTTTGTTATCACTCGCCTACTCGCCTGACAGTCACTCGCACGTGGCAGCAGCTCAGACATCACGTCGTTTGGACGCGTTCGGCAGTAGCTCGCCAGTGTCAGCCAGGTAGTTGCGAGCGGAACCTGTATTTTTTGTGTGCTGCGCCTCGCAAGAGATTGGGCAGTTACTATCATCGTGAAGACAGCTAAGGCAAGCCAAGCTACTGGCATACGAGTATCTGTCTACTGTCTAGTGAGCAGCTTGCAGCGTTTTTTTTTTTAAGGATGGGAAATCATCAAATGACTTCTTTTACTCTGGGTGGAGCGGAAAAGCCGTGGCAGACCCTTACTGACTAAAACCCATCCGTGTTCCTTCTAAAGACCTTTGCGTTCCAGGGCCGCGGTGACTCTTTCAAACAAATTCCGCATCCCTGGTGAACTGTGTAAACTAGCCATTAGAACTTATGTCCGTTAGAGTTAATGTGTTCTTGAGTAGAGACTGCGAATTGGCAAATGAAGGTAGGACGTTCTCGGGTTGATGGAGCCAGTATATTTTTTTTTTTAATAAAAGCGCTGCCTCACACTAGGAATTTCTCCTGTATCGTGGGTGCATTTAAAAACATACAAACTTACATACACAAAAAGCCAGACCCGGAACAACTATCTGTAGGCCATATATGCTTGTTCCGTGCGGGTATCGAACCCGCGACACGCAGCGCAGTGTCATTTGCTAAAAGTATCCCATCTTGACTTAAAAGCGCCAAGATTGTGGCTATAACTAATTACCGAGAATATAGATAAGAAAATACCGGTCACTGTTATATTTTTTGACATGAGCAAAGCGTTTGACTCTGTAAAACATGACATACTGCTAAGAAAATGTGAGAGTTGCGGAATAAGAGGTAAAGCGTTAAAGACTACCTAAGTAACAGACAGAAACGTGTGGAAGTTCTAAGTATGAACAAAGAAAGAGAAGTGTTATAAATCTCAGTTTAGGACCAATACATATGGCGTGCCTCAAGGTAGCATTTTGGGGCCAGTGCTCTTTCTTCTGTATGTGAACGATTTGCCTAATGTAACACAGGATAAATGCGTGTTATTAGCAGATTTAATTTTATTTATTAAGGGATAATAAACAACTACAACATATATATAATACACAAGATTAACAGAATTAGGTGGTAATGTTGCAGTCCACTGCATTATCCTCAGATAAAACATGCTTAAATAACAGTGATTGCCACTAGACGAGCATTACCAAAATTAACAAATATTTTGAAATAAATAAATAACACTATAAAGCTACTACTAAATCAAACCAAATCAAATACAATTTCATTCACTTAAATTAAATTATCAATAAATAAGTAATTATCAGATTACAATTGAGATAAAGAATTTATAACATTAGATTTAAATTTATTTTTCGAGCATGCAAATATGTCGATATCAATGAAATTTGAATTATAGGATTCCAACATTCTATGAATAGGGCAGCGTAAGCCAGAGTTCGTACGACAGGTAGTAAGCGCGAACAAAGTGCGTGTACGTACCTGACGCACATGAACTGTTCGGGGGACAGAATAACACAGCTTACTCGTTAGATCAATGGCATCAAAATTATTGTGAACAATATCATGAAGTACGTTGGCCTCCAGGTATTTGCGCCGGTTCTCTAAGCTGATAAGCTTGTACTTATCAAGAAGTTGGAAATATGACAGATAAGTCTTAGTCCCATAACATCTGTAGTACATAGCACGGAGGTACTTGCGCTGGACCCTTTCTATTCCAACTACGTACTTTTGATAGAAGGGGTTCCAAATAGGGACCGCATATTCTAACTGAGAGCGAATGAGCGACTTATACAGATAGAGATATGTTGAGGTACGCTTAAATTCTGTTGACGACCTCATCACAAATCCATACATTTTAAAAGCACTATTGACAATGGCTTCGATATGCTGGTTCAAGGACAGTTTGCTATCAAAGAGGATACCTAGATCCTTCACTATAGAAATATTATTTAAGGGGATACAGTTAAGGTTGAAATTGAAATTGATGATATAATTATTTTTAGTAAAGTGTATATAGTTACACTTGGGGATGCTAAGATGCAATTTATTCTCAATACAGTAAGCTGTTAGTCTATCTAGGTCCTCCTGAAATGACTGGCAGTCGTTCATTGTACGTATTACATGAAAAGCTTTCAAGTCATCAGCGTACATCAAAAATTTGGAATTTTTAAAACATTTCTTAATATCGTTGATATATATAATAAATAATAGCGGTCCCAGAATAGAGCCCTGTGGAACTCCGGAAGTAACATTAACAGAGACAGACCGATGACCATTGACCACTACCCTTTGTGACCGGTTTTCGAGGTACGACACAAACCAACGCAACAAATTTCCGCGTATTCCATTATAAGCTATTTTACTCAAGAGAATCTCATGGTCGACCTTGTCAAAAGCTTTTTTGAAGTCAGTGTAGACTGCATCTATTTGCAACCGCCTATCAACATGTTCAAAAAGGTAATTAGCAAATATTAACAGGTTAGATGTCGTAGATCGGCGCTTAACAAACCCATGTTGTTCAGAAATTATAATGTTATGTAGAAGAGGGTAAATCTCGTTGTGAACAAGTCTCTCAAAAAGCTTTGACAAGGTCGGCAGGATTGAGATGGGTCTATACTGCTCGACATCATGCCTCGAGCCACCCTTATGCACTGGGGTAATGTTAGCTCGCTTCCACACTACCGGGAATACACCTTCCAGCAGACATCTATTAAAAAGAATATAGATTGGCTCACAAATATTATCAGCCGTAGCCTTAAAAAAGGCCGCCGGGAGACCGTCGGGTCCTGCCCCCTTAGAGGGGTCCAACCGTTTTAACTCGCTGAGTATTTTTGACTTATCGATATGTAAATTACTTATTAAGCTACTATTCTCTGCGCACTGCTGCGGTGGAACCCACGTGTTGAGCGTTGGTGACACAGGCTCAAATACGGACAAGAAAAAATCCGAAAACATGTTGCAGACAACATTAGGATCACTTGCCTTGACATTCTGGTACTGCATCATAGATGGGATACCTGACTTACTTTTGCGGTTAGAAATATAGGACCAAAAATGTTTTATGTTACTAGAGAGACTGTCTTCAACCGATTTAATATAACTGGAGTAACAGGTTTTACACATGTGTTTGAAGATAGACCTACATTCTGAGAAGTTATTGTAGTCTTTGACGTTGCTGTATTTTTTCCACTTTGTCCAAAGACGTTGCTTCTTTTTAAAAATTTTGATTAATTGTGGCGTAAACCAGATTGGGAAGTCAAGCGATCTGGTCCTTGCAAGGGGGACTAGCTGGCTAATTATGTCACTCAACATACTGTAGAAAGCCTCAACAGCCTCTTCCGATGACAGATTGTCGAACAGCGCAGACCAATTGACCTCTTCCATGTGTTTGTTGATGAGTTCGTAATTAGCTTTACGGAAATTATATTTATTAATCGGTTTTCTTTTCATCATTTGTGTAGATACGCTAACAGGTGCGGTTATAACAAAAGGGGGGTGATGGGGGTCGACTGGTAATAAAGGATCTTTAAAGTGGCCAGTCGAACAGCAAGTGTTCGATATAAACAGATCCAAGGTCTTCCCTCCACTATTAAGCGAGATGTTATATTGATGAGCATCTAGCGAAGACATGAGCTGCGTCAGTTCAGAGCATATAGGATGCGTACAAACACATGCCACACATGCCTCTTGCCCCGCCGCTATCGCGCTCCACGTGACATTAGGGAGATTATAATCACCGATGATGTACACATTCATGACATTAGGTGCATTTAAAGTGTCCTGTAGAAAGTCAAAATGAGTTGCGCTGTTAGCTATTTCTGGAATCAGCCAAGTCTCTGTCAATACTATGATGTCGTATGAAGATGCCAAGATATTCATGAGCAACGAGTGTAGCTTAGTTCTTATTCCCCTACATGACATTGCTTTAGGAATAAATAACGAAAATGAAAATGAACATGAGGACAAAATAAATACTGCGGTAGAATGCATACTAGATTGGTTCGAACAAAATAATTTAAGCGTAAATATTTCTAAAACAAAATATATTAATTTCTGTAATTACAAGATGACAAATAAAACAATGAAAATTAGTGGCCGTGATATTGACATTGAAGAAGTTAATGATACAAAATTCTTAGGCATATTAATTGATAGAAATTGCAATTGGAAAAAACATATAGATAACATATGCAACAGGCTAAACAGCTTTGCATTTGCACTTAGAAATCTTAGGAAAACTGTTGGAGTAAAGGCCGCTCTACTGGTTTACCACGGTTAAGTCTCCTCTGTGCTTAGATACGGCTTAATAATATGGGGCAATTCTACGGACAGCGACAGGGCTTTTATTGTTCAAAAAAAGTGCTTACGAGCTGTATTTGGTGCAGGCCCATTGGAATCATGCAGACCCATATTAAAAGAGCATAAATTATTATCACTGGCATGCTTATATATATTGGAAATGGGAGTGTTTGTAAAAAAACACCCTAACCTATTTTGTAAAGCCGATAGTGTAAACATGTATAAAATAGGTAAACACTCAAGGGATCCAACCAGATTGGCTATGCCTAGGTGTAAAACAGCATTTTGCCATAAAAACACCAGTCGAATGGCAATAAAGATATATAATAAGATACCTAAGATAATTAGAGAACTGCCTACAAATCTATTTCAAAAAAGACTCCGAACATGGCTTATTGAAAACTGTTTCTATTCGATTAATGAATTTATGAATTATAATACAAAGAGGAATTTATTACAGACATGAATAATGTAATTGAATTAACTTTGACATTCCTGTATGCTTATTTTGATTGAACATTGTAACCTTTGTAGTTCTAACATTAGTATTTTTTAGAGTTGACATTAGTAATTTTCATAGTTTGACATTTTTAATATTCATAGTTTGACATTTGTATTTGAATTCTTGACATTTTCCTATCGTACATTCGTAATTTTCATAGTTTGACATTTGTATTTGAATTCTTGACATTTTCCTATCGTGACATATTTGAATTATTACGATTATTATTGGATTCATAACAATTATGTCACAATCTAAATTTGCATGCTGAATTTAGTAGGCGGAATATGCAGTACTGTATATAATGTATTTTAAGATCTGTAAGCACCATATTTCATGCAAATAAACGATATTATTATTATTATTATTATTATCAGGATCACAGACTCCCGCAGAGAATTCCACTCATTAGCTGTACCTACGTTAAATCGAAATACATCGATATATTCAAGAAATTATAAGTGACGTCACCGTTACGAACATCCTTCCAACCCGTATATTTTCTTACATTTTTAGCGAAAAAAAAAAGACATTTGTTTTTACAGTACCTACTAATGTTTGGGTGCTTAATTCATTAGCTCCGACTGAATTACCAATAAATTGCCAAGCCCTCGTTAGGGGTGATCGCATAGAAATTTATTTGCACGCCAACACCAATAGGAGCGGCTCAATGCCTTTCGATTGGCTGTTCACTGTTCGTTTTTATTGAAAATTAATTATTTGGAGTGGTTTGTGGCCTCGTTATGTCAAGTTTTTTACGGCAAAGTGGTTCACTAATACAACTGTAGCTAACATGCCTAATTGAAATTAAGAGCTAAGGCATTTTTTACTTTATCATCAGTTATGTTAACACTAGAATCAGATTACTGTTTTTTTAACTGTTAATGTTGACACTTATAAGGGCCTTTTGATGTTTTAATGCAAAAACAAAATATTTACATAGATATTTAAAACTGTTTTAATAAACACTTAACTAACTACATACACTAGAAATAAAAATAAAAACTCCTAACTAAATTAACCCTAAAATATGGCGTCATAAAATTAATCCGCATCGCTGTCGACTGGAAGTGTACCCAAAAGACTGGCGGCATTGCCACGTTGTATGGCAATGCTCACGTTAAATGCTTCTTTGACCAAGGTAAAAGCCAGCCTTAGAGTCACGTGAAGTGTCAACTAAGCGTCTTGAGATCTTTAAACAAGTTATGAGCACTCGGATTCCACGATCCGAGAGTTTCAACCCCAAACGGCTCGAAAATATAACTACCAACAAGTTTATCATATTTCTGCCGCTTGAGGTCCTCTGCAGCCGCAGCGGCAGCGCCAGCACAGCACGAAGAGCTAGGAAGATGGGATGGCGCAAGAGTGTTTTAATTGAAATAAATGTTGTCTTGGACTTTGATACCGAGATAGGGCGATTCATACCTGTAGAGTTTCGATATTTCATTTAATTTGCCCCTTACTATAAAATATTTAAATAATATTAGTTCAAGTTTCTCTCTATCCCAGCCTGTTTGCCAGTTTTAGATCCCTAACTAATTAACGGTTACACTTATCTTTTAACATTTATGTAGGTCCACCAATCGGTCACTGACCTTTCATTACCCATACAAAGTGTAAAACGATGCTTATAATAGACTTAACACTTTATGTAAACGAAGATTGTGCCGTCAGTCGTAATCTACCGGGAATTATCCGGGTATAACCGGCCGGGTACAGCCGGGTCCGACCGGGTCCAACCCGGTTACGCGCTCTATCGCTCATGTAAGTTTTTTTTCTTTTTTTGCTAGTGGCCCGTAGCAAAGGTGAGAAAACGGCTGTGAAATCAACTCATGCTTCATCGCTTCTATTTTAAAGTGTTTTGTCAAGTATTGTGCTCACATAGAGCGACTGCCTATCTGAACTCCACAACCCAGTAACTGAGAAATGTGATACCCCTTGGCAAGACTGATGTCAAAGTTTGTAGCCTCTGACTACCCGTTATGACAGCCGGGTCCAATGGCTTAAAATAATTTCCGATACTCTCGGTATCTAATAGGTCACCCATCCACAGGCCGGTCTCGACCTGTACGGCTGCTTTTATTAAGCCACGAGCCCCTCGTCAGCCTAAACGATGAGTCTCTGGAATAAAAAACTATACTAAAACTTCCATGCTATCTGTTTAGCCTCACCTTAACCTTAATGATGCCGAAGAAACAGCCGCCCACGTCATTCTGGAATGCGAGGCCGTGGCTACCCAACGTGAACAAATCCTCGGAAAGGTGAGGTCGCTCCGCGAAGCCTGTGAAGCTCCCAGGAAGCTTCTGTGCTTCTGGGTGGAGCTAGGCTGGCTAACTTAGCCAGGACACCTACGCACAACGGACGGAATGGGAGTCTAAGTGCGGAAAATGGAATCCACACTCTCTTCTCTACTCTACTCTACTCTACTAGGGATTGGTTCCAATCTAACCGGCTACCAGTATTTAATGATTAGGTTTACAGATCAGTCTTGAAAATAATATTCGCTAGATTACGAAATAAGTACGTAAAAGCAAAAGATCTACTCTCGCGTGTCTGTTTAGTTTTTCAGTCTAAAGCTGGGTACTGACCGGTGTTACGGGCCGTAATGTAACATTCGCAGCGAGAATGTCCTGAAGTCCGTGTAAAACAAAACACGCACGCGTCATGTTTGTACTCGTTTCCACGTCCTGACTGTACGAATGCTCGCTTAGTAACATGTTACATTACGCCCCATCTTTACATGCCTTCCTAATCTCACAGACCGTATTACTTTTAATTTCCAGTGAGTATTGTTTTATTTCTTTCATATCAGAATGATTTGATGATTCTCAGTGGAAGAAGTTGTACATTTAGTTTAGAGTAACGGATACAGAGACAAGGTCTTGTTAAAAAAGATCTTCTCTCTCTCTTGATTATTAGTTTGTTTTTCCTGTAGGTAAGCAATAATAATATGAATGAAAAAAACCTGGTTCCAGTTTTGATTTTATTAGTCTTTAACAATTCTCCTTTTATATTGCATTTTCTATTTCGACAAATATTAGCAAAAAGATATTCTGAAACCAACATTTAATCTTGCAAAAAATTTAATAAAAGATGGAGGCCTGCAATCCTCTTAACTTCGATATAAATGAAGAAAAGTACTCACACAATATTATTTTAGTTGACGGCCTCGAGGATGGCTAATACCAAAATCTCTTTAAAGACGACAATAATCCGAATAACGTGTATTTCTAAGAAATTCGTAAAGGCTCTCTTTCATTACATATTACAATGGCAAAGCCGAATGTATTTTCGACGGTAAAATTATTTCAATGTTACGAAAAGTTCTGTTGTCATGTGTTTAGGTATTTCAGGGAAATTTGTGTTATAATAAAAAATAAAATGAATTTATTTCGGGCATAGCACCATAATTATCACATAATACAATTTAAAATCACACATTAAATAAACAGAATAGAATTGGATATGGCATGTCAAATTAAACCAGCTCACAAATACATTAATTAAATCACAATTATAACAGTAGTATGTCGAAAAACGTGGTATGAAATGTCAAAGTTAGAAGAAGGGATAAATTAAATAATATTTTATTAATGATTATGTTAATTGATAAATTAATTGATGAATTATTGATAAAATTATTGATTTGATAAATTAATAAATTAATGTCAAACTGTGTGCCTAATATAATTTTACAAACTAAATAAACTGGTTTTTCTCGGGAATATGCTCTCCTGGAACATATTAATCGTTAGGTTTCCGGTAAAAACGAATTATTGTCCTTATCGGATGAGTTATTCTTGTAACCCCTACCTATTATGACTAAAACGTATTAATAATAATAATGAATTCATATATTCAAGTAATTTACACCCATTGCACAGTAACATTAAAAATTAAAATACCTAAACATTAATTCTAGAGAAAATATTTTTAGAGAAATGGGTGCAATAAATAAGTAAGCATAATCGTTAAATAAAAATATTTACTTACTCAGCCTTATGGGGCATCAAATATAATGATTATCTGATTCCGTCAAGTTTTCTGTCCGTCACAACATATCAATATTTTGAAAATTTTTGCAGAGAGTCGTTTAAGAGTTTAATTTGAAAATTAATTTCATTTATTTATTTATTGCACACAATGTACACACAGTTACAGACTTAACTAAACTTTGTGAATACATCACCCTGTTAGGGCGCAGCAATCAACTTATAGCTAATCATAAAATAATTTTATTATCTTTAATTATTTCGCATCTCGATTGTTGACGTCATTTCCTAAATCAATGATTTATCAATATCTCTCAATGGTAATGTTGTCAGCCTTTTGGGTACATTACCAGTGGCCAGCGATGCGGAGGAATTTTTTGACGCCATAATTTAGACTATTTTAAGTTAGTTATTTTATTTTTTTTATTTAAGTGTATGTATAGTAATAGGTATTTTTACATAAATAAATTAAGGTTGAGTATAAAATATATATATCTCATAATATTGATAAATACAGGACTGAGTAGCATTTAATTTTTTAACAACTTAGTTAAGTTTATTTTGATGACTTCTAAAAGGACAAAAAAAGAAAATTTTATATTGAATCAAAAAAGTTCCATTTTATAGTGAACGAAATCAAGAAAAAACTTAACTACGATTTATATTTCTATTAAAACCTTTGCGTGCTTTATTTTTACACATTCCACCACAAAAAGTAACACAGAAAACATTTTCACTACAACCAAATACTATTCCTCTCGCAACAAAGATGGCGGTCCTGTCAATCCGTATAACTAAGTTCACTGATTATTTCAACGAGATGTTACAAAAACAGGAGACCCGGGAGATACGTCGGTTTACTTTGCCGGATTGAATCCCTAGGGGCTAAGTTTTTTTGCACCGCATCGTATATTGTTTTTGGAATCGATTTCGACCTATCCGATTCGTCTTTCCGATCACAAGTAAGTACTTTTCTACTTTCCTGTTTTTAATTTGATTATGGTAAGTTAGGCTTGGGATGAAATTATAATATGTATATTGATTGTTTAAACCTATTTCTTGTTTATCTACGGCTTTGAGAATATTTTTTTCTAAAATGTGGAAAACAAGAATCGCATATTTCAGCCTTAAGAGTCTACCTTAAAGAAAGCACTGTATGAATACGCGATCGTAGCGTTCATTTGTAGATATTTCAAACGTGTCGTCGCGACGACCTCTGTCCCAACCAGCTGGTTGGGCCCTCTGTTCCAACCAGTTTTGCTGAAAAATTAACGAGTCGATAGCGTATTCGCGCAATGATCACTATGTTATGTTTAACAAGCCGTAAGCATACTTACCTGTTCAATTTATGATTTTTTCAACTTCATCAAGGGGTCGGCTTCCAGTCAAACATGATTCAGCTGAGTACTAGTATTTTACGTGATTTTTTCAACTTACAGACACAAAATATCATGCAAAACTTTACATTTACCCTAGGTTAAGAGTACGCTTCCTTCCCGTGCAAAATACCTACCGTCCTTAACCCCCGTCGACCGCCAGAAGGATTTTATGTACACTCCGTCAGTGTACACCTCATACTTGGCACATAAGGACAGTGTAGCCGGCTGTTTACCTCGTTATCACATACGGGATTAGTGAGGAAACAAGATGCTGACGTTCTGAAGATATTATTTTCCTTCAGCGGTAGAGGGTTGGGTAAATTAATAACAAGGTTTTCCTTATTCCTTATAGCTTGAGTGATGAACACAGGTGATTATCTAGTTTTTGTTGAACTTGGTACGTGTGTGTTAGTTTTGGCAATTGATTTATTGTTTATATCTTCACTAATATTATAAAGACCTAAAGTTTGTGAGATTGTGAGGGGTAATCTCTGGATCTACTGAACCGATTTTGAAAATTCTTTTACCAATAGAAAGCCACATAATTTGTGAGTGTCATAGGCTATACGGGATTAGGAAAAAAATCGGGATATACGCGTACGAATTCGCGTGCGAAGTGCTAGTTGTTCATAAGTAAAGTCTTCTTCCAAAAGCTCATGTATCTGGAACGGTTGTTTAGTTAGAAACTCCAGTGGTAACGTCCGCGGCTTGTCTACTTTTGTTAATAGTGAGTTAAGAACTTAGTAAGCACATTATTAATTTGCCAATTCTCTTAAAACGGTAAAGGAAATTATCGTGAGGAAATTGGGATGAAGAAAAAAATCTCATAGAAAGGAAGCCGAGGTAACAGTATAGGCTGAGTCCCATCAATTCCACCTTCGGCCTTTCCAGTTTTAAACAGTTCATGTCATACATGAACTGTTAGTAAACATCATAAACTACCATTTTCGTTCAGAAAAATAAAGCCCCGCTTTTATCCTGAACAGTACCTTAATGTTCCAATATCCCCCAGATCTCCACAAAAAATTCACTCAATCTCCGAAGGCCAGTTAATTGGCGCTCTAGCCACAATCTGCAGGTAAATGCGCCCAGATTAAATAGACCTTTGCTTTCCCCTCAATATGGATAGAAAAGGTAAAGGCAGAAGGTTCATCTTAAATTCCAGACGCAGATTTGTAGAAAACTTTAGCTCTTTGTGGAGAAGTTCATTCAAGGAAGCCAGCTAAAACACTAGGAAGTGGTGACGGGCGACTGTCTTTAACTTTGACATTCAAAAAGTGGTGGCTCTGAGCCTAATTTAAATAAATGATTTTTGATTGGTTTTGATTTTGAAGTAGTACCACTTTTCTTTCGCCTGGCAGACTATCCGAGACTGTCAAGTGTTCCCGTATGAAGGATATGAGAAGCAAGGTTTTGGGTTGCTAGATAAGGGCTGGTGTTTCTAGGCAGTGGAAGAAATTTGCTCTATCTCTGGGATGACGACGCATCTTCCCGATGCAACCACCGCTTCTCGTGTATCATCACCATTCTCTCACTATTATGTTTTTTTTATTTGGTAACATATTCCATAATTCTTTTTTTTCATCACTGTCGCCACCACACGCAGTTGCACCGATAAACCGAAGGCGGCATTTTAAATCCTGTAATGTTTAGCAAGTTCGAGTAACCCAAAATTGGCTGGAGTCAAGCTTTTCAGGATATTGTTTATAGCGGAGGGATAAGATTTTTTTTGGAGTACATGCTTTTGTACCAGCCCGAATTAAATGTATGGAAAAATATGCAACACATTCCTGAAAAATAGGTACGCGCGATACCATCTGCGAATATGTTGACTGCGGTTTTGTGTGGCACGATTGTAAACTGTTCAATTTGATATTTACTTATTATCGGGTAGCACACAGGCCGGCAACTAATTTGATGAAAAGTAGACACCGTTTCTGAGGAAATATGCCATTTGAGTAGGAAGGAAGTAACAATATAAGTGACAATTATTCTGAAAATATCTCAAGATACTATGATGACACCGCACTAAAACCAGAATATAGCCACGTTGCTTTGCTTTGATAATATGATCTTGCATGGATAGATAGAATATACTTGATATTTGATATTTATATGTATATGTATTTGTGTGTTTTTGGTATTTATATGTTGATATTTTATGTATGATTGTCCTGTTCTTATTATGAGGTGTACAATAAAGTATATAATAAATAAATAAATAAATAAATACTTTTTTGTACACCGAAAATTTCAAATCTTAATTATTATTATTTTAAATTATTATTGTTTTAAATTATTATTATTTTTTATCATTATTATTTCGTTTATTTAATTTTATTTACATACCTATACATTTTTAAATATTTATTTTTATAAAAACAGTTGTAAAAAAAAAAAAAAAATATTATTATTTTTACTAGACAACCTTTGAATGAGCTGAAAGAACTTAAAGAAAAAAGGGATCCTTTAAATCCTTGCCTTATACGTTGGCTACTTGAAATACATAGCGTATCACTCAGTTATTGAATGTTGTCCCATATTCATTTCGCATGTTTCTGAAAGTGGCTTTTCTGTATATTCTTACCATCCAATATAGACTTCAAAGTTATCGGGCAAAATGGTTCTGTTTTAATTTCGTTGAGGTTTTCAATCTCCTTGCTTTAATGGCTCGCTGGCCTGTAATCTGCTTGATAAAAGTTAATGAGTATCGTTTATAAATATAATAGGTTTGCCAGATGGTATGTTTTTGGCTCATTAGTAAGATTTAAAATTTTGGAGTGCCGCTGACCGGAAAGGTATGTCGAAATCTGTTGTCATAGTTTGGGCATGTGATGCTATGGTCTGAGGAACATGTCTTGAGGAATTTTTTCAGTATAAATGTGCATGGTGACAAGGATAGAGGAAGGCTGAAGAGACGATGGGTGGGTTGTGGGGAAAAGGATATGGCCAGATAAGAGAGAAAGGAGATATAAGGAGAGAGTGAAAAAATGGATATGTTGCGCCGACTCCATATAAGTTGGGATAAGGAAAAGTTTGAGGTTGATGATTTTTGCGATTCGAGTGTGTTATTAAGGTAAGAAGACATTTAAGGTAGGATCAACCCAATTTAGTTTCGTTGTAATGGGATTATTGAAAAAAAAATGTATTTTTTGTCAAAGTTTTCCTTGACAAATATGTTATTATCCTCTGACCAGGAAAAGGGAAGGAAGCTCTTTGTTACGATAAAGTTTTTTGAACATATTTATTTTTTAACAGTAATTCGATATTTTCCTGAAAAATAGAATTAGTCCATCAGATCGATGTTAAAAAATATTAGACACTCGTACTTTTTATAATTTCACGTACCTATAAAAAAAATTTCGAGTGCCGTATCGTATTAGTACACTTTTTACTAAAACGTGACGCCCCCACTCTTGAACTTTGATGCGCTTTACCTTTGTAAATTTTTATCGATTTAAAAAAAATGCTTAAATGTTACAGCTTAGTCAGAGCAGACGTGATTTGGACTCGTGATGGTCTTGGGTAAAATGCCTACCTGGGTTCGAACTGAGGTAGGCAATTCTTTCAAAACTTTCGTGTATTTTTTTTCATCAAGCGATGAAAAAAAAATGTAAATGTGAAATGTGTGATGTGTTGTAATGCTGTGAAACATTTTGCGGTTACTGGCAATCCTGCAATCAAAAATTAGAAGACGTGATTATAAGCTCGTTCCTAATAGGCGAGGCTTTTAGTATGCGAGTAAAAATAGCACCAGCCCTTGGACAGAATTCATAGTGACCACAACCGCTCTATCAAGAGCCAAAAGAAGAAAAAAAATGTAAATTTGTATGGTGTACAATAAAATTATTATTAATTATTTATTATATACATAATTCTACACCGAGAATAACATGAAAAGAAAACTACAAACTAAAACACATGTACAATGGGCGGCCTTATCGCATTCCGCCATCTCTTATTATTATTTTATTATTAGTATTTTTAGGTCCCAGTCCCTTTTACAGAGAAGAGGGCACGTAGGCCCCTTAGCTGTGTGAATATTATAATGTGATGCATTATGTTGCATTGTGGCTTCGTATCGCTTACATTTTTATTTGGTCGCTTACTTCATTTTAAAAGTTCAACTCTCTCAACAAATGCCTATTAGAAAGAGTCAGATATCAAGTAGATCTTACTTAAAGTGACAGTTTAGCTGTAGTAGAATCCACCATTAAAGTGAATGCAAGTCGTAAGATTATCTCAATGTTTCAGAGCTTGGAGATAAAATTTCATATCTGCGAAGGATTAAGTTGGGTAAAGAATAGTTATTGTTATTGCAAATTGTTTTTGAGAGGTGACTTTGCGCTTTTTGATGTTGAATAATATTTTCTGCTAACCGATGATGTTTGCTCGACAAATTACGGGAATGTTTCTTCTCTTCTTGTCGGGGATTTGTTTGTTCAAAATATTGTTGTTGATGTAATTTTTACGGCCAATATGTACCCGTAAAATGTTGTGTTCCAAAAAAGTGTGTTTACGAGACATTCCGTTTTAATATTAATTTCAAAGACTTTTCTTCTTAAAATAATACTTTTTACGAAACTATGTGTTATTGCGAAAATAGCGGGAAAAGAGGACCCCTCATGAATTCATGAAGCCAAGAGATCACTTGTCTCCCGGTCGTGAATAGCAGTGGTCCATTTAATTTGGAAAGTACTGAATCGATTACCGAACCAGAACACGCAGTGTGTTGGAAGGCCTCCCACAAGGTGGACCGATGACCAGCCGGTCGATTCTGTAAACATATCGAAGATACACGGAATACGAACAGATGGAATGTCAGTTCACTCCGTGATCACGTGACATCTTGATTCTATGGATTGTCAGCTCACCTCGTGATCACTTCACCCAAGCCTTCACTTTGAAATGTTTACAGAATCGACCGGCTGGTGCGGGTCGTGGGATGCCAATGAATGCGAGACGCATAGGACCGGTTGTTGTGGCGACACTTGGCGGAAGCCTATGTCCAGCAGTGGACGTCTTTCGACTGATATGATGATGATGATGATGAAATTGATTACGTTAACGACACTGCAAATATAATTTGGTAAAATAGAGGATCATCGATTCATTCAACATCCAGTGCGAGTGTAGTGGTCTTTATTAGATTATGTTCCATTTGCGAGAGTGTCCATTTCCACGTAACATGGATAGCTCTGTACGTACGCATGGTTCATACACATAGCGTAAACATAATAAACCTTCTATTTCAATTACATTCCATCTAATCTCCAACCCGAATTTCGCAAGAACTTCAACATAAACAATGTATACCCGCCTAAACTCCATTAAAGAAACATTTATCGTTCCCTTTCGACCGTTTCACCAACAGCCCCTAAATTACACATAACGCTTAATTCACTAGTCGGCCATTTGTTCGAGTTTTGATTAGCTACACGTTCGCCCTGTAAGTGGCCGACAATCGGGAGGCGCTCATTTAGACTGGATTAAGAATTAATTCCCGGGTCCCGGATCCGCGATTAATTTCTGGGGATCCGCGGTTTCGCATCACTAGTTGCAGGGGCGGATTGGGGATCGTATTGGTTCAATTAGCACCTTGAATGCTGATGATTATTGTCATGGTATCGGCTCGTTAAAGATCTTTGTCTCTATAGACCACCTTAATAGATTATTATGGAGAACCACTCATAGGTGACCATTGAAATTGTGTTTTTATAGGAATGGCCCTCTTAAACTAATATAATTATGTATTTAGCAATAGCTTCTGTCTCCGGCTTCGCCCGCGTGAACGTCAAGTTTCCCAAAGAATTATAGCTCGTAGTGAAAAGTCATGTATCCTATTCCAGGACTTGGTATAACCGTGTGCCAGGTTTCATCAAAATCCATTTAGCCGTTAAGCATGAAGATGAACGCATAGACAGACAGATTTATTTTCGCATTTATAATGTTAGTATTGATGGAACCAAGGTTACCGACATAGCCCGAAGGATTGCCAAACTGAAGTGGCAGTGGGCAGGGCACATGGAAGGATAAATAGTTACACTTTCACTATGAGCTCTGATTTCAAAACCGTAAAATACTCAGAAAAACTATTTCCCTTACTCATTTGAGCAGTAAACATCTAAATACTAATAGCTTTTCCTTCAGAATTTTCTTTACAAAACTCCAATACAACCAATACCATCTTAGCTCTTTGTATAAAACATCTCGAATAGAAAACTTGCACAAAAACCCTCTCAAACTGAGGAGCTTCTGTAACTCAATGTTTTTCTTCAATTCCTCGACCAGCCAAACTAAAAAAGAACGAATAAATAAACTGCACAGCTAAACCTGCGCGAATCGCAGGTGCTATGTAAAGGAAAGCAAATCTAAGGGTGATAGCAGACACGATGCTTCATGGCAAAGATAAAGGTGACTAAGTACTTTGGCTTAGCATTATTTCTGTTATTGTAGCGCAACAGTCAAAGTACAAGTGCAAGATAGAAGCAAAAACAGTATTATTTTAAGCTGAAGCACGTACAACGTTCTGTATGGTTTCGGACGTAAAAGAATAGCACCATCTCATTTCTTCCCATGGGTGTCGTAAGAGGCGACTAAGGGACTCACCAGAGAATGGGTAGCATTCTCTGTACATTGCAACAGCTACACTGCGATCGCAAACCTGCCTGCCAAGCGTGCCGATTATGACAACCCCCCCTTTGGGGGAGGCTTAAGTCCAGCAGTAGACGTCTTCCGGCTGCTATGATGATGTACAACAGGGAATGTCTTAATATGGCGACAAAATAGTGGGCAAAAGAGAACATTGAGAGCCTATTTGGTGATCGTATCAATTATCTAAGCAACTAGTGATATCTTAGCGTTAGTGCTGTATTCCAACAGGCTACTGACAGTAGCTGGAGCTGTATCGTAACATATGGAGGAAAAGCGTTGATATATTGTAAACTAAGTCACGATTCTCAGCAGTGAGACAGCGTTTATGAGAATAGCACGTATTGAGCACCAAGTAACTTAAATAAGTCTATGCATTAGCAACCAGCGAATCAAATAGTATTCGGAAACTTCAGTGACATTTAAATATCAGCAACGAGCAATAACTGCAACATTTAGCAACGGCGATCGAAAAGCAGACGTCCAGTTGCTGGACCGAAAATGATCACAAAATGAAAGTGGCAGTACTCAACGTACCTTAGTTGCTGTGAATGAACCATTAACATCCAATGGCAGCATTTATCTCGCATTTACCCTTTTGAACGCTATTATCATGTATACATGACAAGCATGCGCGTGCCCTGTACGCCAAATGTCACAAATATGTGACAAAATGGACGTCGAATTTGTGGCTGTCGGGAGCACGCCAATGCGTTTATGCTCTGGCCTTCAAAAGGTTAATTAGCACTACAGATAGTTGTCCCGGGTCTGGCTGTTTGTGTATGTGAATTTGTATGTTTGTAAACGCACCCACGATACAGGAGAAATTCCTAGGGTGGGGCAACGTTTCTTTAAAAAAAAAAAAAAAAAAAATTAGACTGAAAGAGTTGAAAAACACGATGTAGCATTAAAGTAGCTTCCAAATCGCTGATTTCAAAAGTATCATGTCTGCTACAACGTCAACTTATTTCCCACCTAGATTCAGCTCTGGCAATATAGATGAACCGGATTAGGTGGTCCAATTCAATCGAATTGAATTTTAATTAAATTACCTGCCTGTTTCTGTGAGAAGTTTAATTTTCTTCGAAAGAGATGGGACTAGTGAAGGATTTCGGTTTTAAATTACACTCTACACGGTAGATAATTTTGTGCGATTAGACATTTGACGCGGCGTATTTATGCTGTTATTTCGTGGAGAGATTTGGAGTTCATTTATTTAATTCATTTTAAATATAATATAAGGTTTTGCGAGGAAACCACTATACTAAGGTATAATTTTTTTTAATAAGTCGGTTTGAAATCATTTCTTTTAAACTGACCGACCTTTTTTTAAAAATATTTTTCTTCGTCTATCTTTTCTGTAACTTATATGGTGTACATAATAAAGAGTATTCTATTTTATTCTATTCTATTTGCAGCTTCCGCCAAAAAAATCCAAATTAATCTTAAATGTAGGTAGTTTTCGTTTAGAAGACAACATTTGACATTATTTTTATAACCTGTGTCGTAAAATATAAGCGTTGTGAAAGGTACCTGTCATAAAACCTCATTGTCGCCACCTGGTGCATGTCAATATCATAATAATTGTATATGTTGTAATAATATAGGTATAGAATCGCAGTATTACTACTAATTATTAAGCAACGTTCGCATCTCAGTAGCAATCTGATAAAAATTTGGATTGATTATTTCAGTGAACTTTGAAAGGAATCCATCGAGGAAGCCCTTCCCAGCAAAAGCGTAAAAACATTAAAGCCCCTGTTCAATTCTTGATGCTACTGCATCTATAATTAGGTCTTTCAACCCTCGTTCCTCTTTTCAACTGTAGCCTTAAAGTTCGGAGTTGGGAACCACTTGTAGTTGGATTTAATGACAGCCGATGTTCATATCGGACACTGGCCACTTACGGCTGGCTCAGCATTCTGAGAACTTTTTCCATTTTTAAAATGATTTTTACATTTTTCTTCGCCTAGAGAAACTCGTTGGTTGGCAGAAGTCCAATGTTTATGGAATGTTTTAGTGAATTACATCGTGGCTTCTTGTTAAAGTTTGCGTGGGGAATGACTGCCCATTTCTGTAAGAGACTAGGGGCCTGCCCCGGCTTCGCCCGGATGTTTTTTTTTTCCAATTTTTTTTTGGTTGTAACTTCTGACAATCACAAACACAACAAAAAAAATAGCGAAATTGGTCCTGCCGTTCGCGCGTGATGCCGTGACCAAGGGAAATAGAGATTAATTTTTCAAGCACGCAAGTGAAGCTTTTCAAGGATGCTTCTAAGGTTTTTAACCTTTCGATAATTAATTGTTTACTAAGAAAATGTTCCAGGTTACCAAAGAAAAACGGCAAATAAACCAATTAAATAAATCAAGTCAAAATCAAATTTAGCCACAAAGAAAGAAAAAGGTAAGGAAAAAAAAAATAGGGTTGGGTATCTGTTCCGTAAACATTAATCTTTAAAGTGCTAATTTTTGTTAGAGTCAAGTGTCACCCCCCCCCCCCCCCTGCCAGCTAAACGGTTGTTTTTCCTGCCAGGGTTGCGGAATTTATTCGAAAGAATCACCGCGGCCCTAGAACGCAAAGGGCTTTAGAAGGAACACGGATGGGTAGTCAGTAATAGTCTGACACGCCCTTCCGCTCTACCCAGAGCGGAAGATTTCAAATCCTTAAAAATAAAGCACCTGCAACCACAACACCAACGAGGCGATCAAAAAACAAAACCCATCAACAGAAACAATAGCCTATTCACAATGAAACCGACAAGTAATCTCAAAGTTAAACGAATATATAACGTACAAGTACATACACCGTATATACTAAGTTTGCCTATCGAACGCGCTCACCTTTTCCTTCTAATTATTTGTGCTAACTCACACCTCGGAAACTAAGCCTCTTACTGGGTAATAGAACTTGAGTTACTGGATGTGCTTCAAAATTATTAGTATTACTTTATTTTCTGGACCGAACCTTTCGTTCTTTCCTACCACTTTAACGAACTTATTTGGCTGATAATTACTTCTCTTTGAATAAGCTAGAGCAGGGGTAGCCAACTTGACTAGACCCAAGATCTACTTTTTACTGACGAAACTCTGCGCGTCAACCAATTACATACTTCTAAAAATTTTCATTTTAAACAGTATATTACATATAGTAGATGCAAGTATGTAGAATTTTTTATTTTATTAACCCAACCTATTTATATAGTTGCACAGTCCGTTATACGTATTTATATTTTTTGCCTTGCCGCTATCGACTAGACCAATAACCGTGATCGACTGGTCGATCGCGATCGACCGGTTGGCCATCTCTGAGCTAGAGGATGTGCCTTTCCGGATATCAGGAGCTTAAAATTTTAGCATAAACATTGATTACTTGCACTATCAATGACCACTTGAAAAACTAAGAAGCGAAATTTGTACGGCAACAAAAAGAAACGCAGGAGCAGCCCACCAGACACAACACCCGTATGGCAGGAGGATCCTCCTATTTTCAGTGGAGGTGTGTGGGACTTTACTCTCTGTACCGCATACCCTTTATAGCACATGAAATGTTTTACGAACAATATATTTTTCTTAGGCTGAGTTTGCCATCTGCTCGTCGAAAGCCAACGTTAAACACTGTCGATATGGCTGAAAACTAGTCTCATAGTATTTGGAGTTATCGATACAATGAAAATGAGGAAACTTATACGATTTTGAAGCATTTTGATACAGAAATGGATGGGAACTTTTTAAATATGGATGGGAAATCATCAAATGACTCCTTACGCTCTGAGTGAAACGGAAGGGACTGTCAGAATTTTACTGACTAAAACCCATCCGTGTTCCTCCAAATGCCCTTTGCGTACCAGGGCCGCGGTGACTATTTTGAACTATTTATGCAACCCTGGATGGATGGGATCCTGGAGACGATTATATGCTACTTTAACTCGAGCAAAGCCGCGGGCAAAAACTAGAATTCTAATAATTCTTATATGACTTGATCAAACTAGTCTGCAGTACCTAAACGTTTCCAAACGCCTTTAAGCGCACAGCAAAGGAGTGGAACTCTCTGCCTGCGTCTGTTTTCGAACGCATACAACCCTAATATCTACAAAATTAGAGTGAACAGGCTTCTTCTGGGTAAGCTCGCTCCATCGTCGAGTTTGTCTCTGTCATCTATGACCTAGACTAGAGTCAAGAGCAAACACATTTCAAATAAAAAAAAGCACGGCCATTTCCAGTATCTCCTTGATCCACTCCTTACCTCCACAGCCGGTAAACAATCTAACTGCGTTAATACTAAAAGCTTAAAGCAAATCTCATCTGACTTATCCGCTTCCCAGTTCAGGATATAAACGTTATTATACTAAGATTAGGGGTATACTGTCACTACGCTACTTAGGTATCGATTTGAAATAAAGGCTTTGGGAAAATAATTATGCTTCAGAACAGTTCGCCAATTATTTTGAATAAGATAGGAAAGTATGTAAAGATCGAAAAAGGAGCTGTTGTAATTTCTGCCTACTGCACGGGGAAGGCGGATTTGGGGATATCATGAAAAACCTTAACACTAATACAATATGTACTTTTTAATTATTTATTACAGACATACATACAACTATCACTACACAAACCTGAATCCGGTTGACTGGAAGGCGAACCCAATATAGTTGAGAATAGGCTAGGCAGATGATGAATACAATAAATTAATCAATTTAAAACAATTATTTTAATCAATCTAAATTTAACTAATTACAGCAACATAAAATGTTATATTTGTATAGTTATAGTTGGAGAAGCTCGTGGCTAAATAGTAAAAGCCGCACGGGTCGAACTTTGAAGTAAAGTTACTCTTGCAGAGGTTGGTCCATGGATGGGTGGATTCATTACATATCGAGTTTCCCCCGTGCCTCTGAAATCACGTTAAGCCGTTGGTCCTGGCTGTCATTTGAATATTTTTGACAGTCGTTACAACTGTAACGACTACCAAAGATGTTTAAGCCAGATCAAATCAAATCGAAAGTCATTTATTCAAATTAAGCTGAGTGCCAGCACTATTTGAACGACAAAGTTCTACATAAAGACAGCCCCCAAAACGCCCGCCCGTCACCACTTCCTAGTGTCTGTTTGACAATCTGACACAGGTCTTGCCAAGGGGTACCGTACTATCTAGTTCCTGAGTTGTGGATGTCAAAAAGGCAGTCGCTATATGAGTCTACCATTCCGCGAATAGGGCAGCGCAAACCAGAGTTAGTTCGACAGCCATTTAGAGCAAAAAGGGTACCAGCACGGACACTGCGTTTGTTAATGGTGCGAGGGACAGCATAACATTTTGTGTTGTTGTATAGATCAGATGTAGGTGTGTGGAATGAGTGTTAGATCACGCAATAAATGTCTTATTTTCTATTTTCTGCCTCTCTGAAAGACGTAGCGGTGTGAAAGTAACAAGCTACTTAGCAACACCGCTCACAATCCACCAGTCGTTAACATTTTTACTTTAATAAACTTGTTTACGTCATATTTATAAATAAAATCCGCGATCCTCATTAAAAACGTGGCGCATATTCTCATCACGAGTCACGAGACCATGCTTTTTGTTACCCATCATTTGCCAACATGAAAATAACTTACACATGAAAATAGGACTTTGAGAAGTTGGGGTAAAGTTGGTTTTTGAATGGTGATGTTAGGTCTTAAGGTCGGAGTGAAGGAAAACGTAACTTTGTCAAACCTTGGAAGCCGGAGGCTGCACAAAATTTCCATTTTCCACACGATTTACCACAAATTAATGCTTCGAATCCGTCCGCGCTTCGCCAATTTATAGTGGGGATTTGCATCTAACCAACTTTAAGTTAAGTTTTTCTCGGTCGAACGGTGATTGCAATTTATTAATAGAGTAATAGGTCGGTCGGTGAGGTCGTAACTTTATTTTTCTTAACGACGTGGCTTTAACCTTTTGCGTGTCTTAAGTTACACAGTTCGACATAAGAAAAAATGCTCCAAATGTCTTAAGTCGGACAGTTACACTTAAGGGCTTGGTCAGGATTGGACGATAAAAATCTGTGGTAGACACGCAAAAGGTTAAAGTTGTTTAGATATGATTTTTAATTTTTTTAAAGGAAATCGTTGGTGGTTACGTTGCTAGGTTGATTTAATTTTTGCGTTTTTAATGAGAAATAAAAATACTAAAATAAATTAACATTAAAGAAACATAATAAAAAACTGGCCAAGTGCGAGTCGGACTCGCGCACGAAGGGTTCCGTACCATTATCTATAAAAAACGGCAAAAAAAACACGTTTGTTGTATGGGAAACATTTAAACATTTGTTTTATTCTGTTTTAGTATTTGTTGTTATAGCGGCAACAGAAATAATCATCTGTGCTAATTTCAACTGTCTAACTATCACGGTTCATGAGATACAGCCTCGTGACAGACGGACAGACGGACAGCGAAGTCTTAGTAATAGAGTCCCGTTTTACTCTTTGGGTACGGAACCCTTAAAACAAGTTTTTGTTTTAACTCGCTTAACAGAAGAAAACTCCCACATGTGTACTGCTGACCGTTGAGGAGTTGCTTCGTCTGAAGCCAACCCCACATGAAGAATCAGATCATAGTTGTCATCCAAATTATGGTCGGAACTGAACCAACATGTTTCAACTCTGTATGGTAAGAGAAAGTTGTTCAAATTCAGCTTGCAAGATTGTCGACCTAAACATACTATAAAACATTGCAAATTGAAGGAGCTTGTAATAACTGATAGAACTGCTTTTGAACTGATTTATATACTACAACGCCCCTGTAACCCTTTTTAAAGGTAAGTTTTGGAGAATTAAGCACTGCAATATCCATTCAACGGTCGCAGGATCAACCTACTATTCACCCCGTTAACCTGTCAGGGGTTGATTATGTAAAAATTGTAAATCTTTCCTTTTTATAATATTAATCTACACTAAAATTATTTGTATTTCATCTACATGTAGATATAAATCGACATGTTTCTGGACTCCTAGTACTCAAGTACCCTAGTAATCTTTAGTGCTCAGCCAGCAGCGGCTCTGAATTTCCACTTACTCCTCAGTCCTCATTAAGCCATGCCATTTACCGGGAAAGAAAGTAACTTATGTCTTATTCCAGGATATGCGCTATATGTGTGCCAAATTTTATCTGGTTTCCTTCGGCCGTTTCCGCCTGATTGTTGCACAAACATACAAACATCCAAATATATAAACTTTCATATTTATAATATTAGTAGGATTCCTTTACTTGTTTATATGTTGAACATTATACACGCTGACAATTCTCATTTCAGAAGCTAGCATTCAGAGGTGAAAATTTTCACACAGACCTTATGCCACTGTACCAGTGAACGTACCACAGGTGACCAAACCTAAAATAAATTAAAACCAAACAAACTATTCACCAACATAACAGCCACAGCTTTAGTCCAGAGTATTATAAAACACTTTTTTTTTAATGATGGGAAGTCATCAAATGACTTGTTCCGCTCTGGGTGGAGCAGAAGGGTGTGTCAGACTCTTACTGACTAAAACCCATCCGTGTTCCTTCTAAAGCCCTTTGCGTTCCAGGGCCGCGATGACTCTTTCGAACAAATTCCGCAACGTTATAAAACGCTACTGTTCTAATTCAGAGGCTTATTATCATTTTATCCGTGTCCACAATCAAAATTCACGTCTCAGTGCCCCTGAGTGACGTGCGGCTAACGACCGCCGGTCGCGACAGTTGGGGTCAGAACTGAGTGCTAGTGGGGAGCGGGGTTGACTGACCCTTTGTGAAGAAAAAATCAAAGTCGATCGAAGATTTTCAGTCTTATTTCCACGCTTTCAGTCGAATAGTGACACTGAATTTGTTGCGCATAACTCGACAAAATGTACTGAACAGCTATTTTTTTTGGGCGATTTCGGGGTTGGTTCCATAGTAAAAGTTGTTCATAATCATAAGTCCAATGATCCCTTAAGAGGTATTGCGTTTATTCTGTCACACGTTGTGTCCCTGTTTAATATCCATTAGTAAATAAATAAAATGGCAATAAAATAAAACAATCTGTTTTCTTTATACCCAAAGGCTGACTAGTAAAGAATGGCTTGTGGCATTGAAAATTAAGTTTAAATCAATAAAATCTTGGTTAATAAGTTTATTGTGTTTGTTGAGTACTACAAAGTCCAAAAAAATTAATATCAATTTCATGAAGACTATAATTACATTTTCAAACAATTTCCAACTATAGGGTGAGTCTCCTTTTACAGTGACTAGAGTTATTTATAAGCGGAGAGGGATAAATAAGCGGATAAACAAAGTGAGTTAGAATTATCACTTTGGACTTTATCAATTACTAGAATAATTTAATAGGAATTGTGTTAATATGCGAGAGAGATTTAGTGTGTATGCACTTCATCACTAAATTTATAGATTTCGAAACTCAATTAATCGCGTCAGCGTTATCAAAGGAAAAACCCAAACTTTAAAATCAATTTCCTACAATTTTGACAGCTCTACTAATGTGGTTCAAGCCTTAGTTTTATAAAATGTTTTTATCTAATGTGAAAAATGTCAAATAGCACCAATCCATCACTTCCCGTGGGTGCCGTAAGAGGCGACTAAGGGACTCACCAGAGAATGGGCAGCATTCTCTGTGCATTGCAACAGCTACACTGCGATCGCCAACCCGCCTGCCAAGCGTGGCGATTATAGCAACTTCCTTCCCCTTTGGGGGAGGCCTATGTCCAGCAGAGGACGTCTTTCGGCTGATGATGATGATTTGATTTCTCTCGTTCTTTATCTCATCATCAAATTCATTGTAGGTATATGTAGGTGACCTTTTATTTTCCCAAAATTAATTAAATAAAAGCCTGCAAATATACTAGTCTTAAGTAATGTACTTTTAGAGTTCTTCCTGTACAATAAAATAAATAAAATAAAAAAGTCTATTAGTTCCTGTAAAATTAGGTTTATTCTATATATTATTATTTTTTTTTAATATTATATTTAAAAAAAGGTAGGTACTATTCTACTATCTCTAGTAAGTTTTTTATTTTTTATAATAGGATATTATTGTATAAATAATGTGTTACGGTTAATAACGTCATCTCTCCTTGACCGACATCAACACCAAAAAATTCCCATCAACGCCAAAACCTTGAAACGATATTTTTTTCAGAACACTAAGCAATTAATGATATTTCCCTGAAAGTGAGTCACACCACAACCTAACTGCGTTCGGTCACGCGTTTGGTTCCCGGTTGAATCACTGTGTAATCGGTGTGGCGGACTGAATTAATGGGAATTCCGCTGGCAATTTTATTATACGGTCCTGTCGGTGACTTATAATTATTTTATATCGGCTTTTTGATATTCTTTTATGTTTGCGTGTGACATTTTGTCCTTCGTTATTATGGTGAATATTTATAAACGGGTAGTGGTGGTAAGTGACTTGGTTTGGATTTATATTAAGGGCTACGGCGGTTGTCGCTTAAAACCAGCACAGCATTATGTTGAGCGATGGCCGTTTTGCGCGAATGTGACGCATATCTTCCCAACATGCATAACTTTGTAATTTTGTCTATTTTTTGCGTCATGTTTGTCGCCGATAAACTTTTTTTGTTTCTTTCTTTCTTTTCTTTGATACCGATGATGAACGATGTCGGTTTTACCATTTTTAAAAGCTGTTTAGTAGATGCCAATACTTTTGGAATAATATACTTAAGAGTTTAGTGGTAGCAGCATCAATGCCGCCACATGAAAAAAAACTAGGAAACAAAATTTGTACGGCATAGAAGAACCGCAGCGCCATTTACGACGAACTAACAACGGAATCCTGCATCGCGCAAGCAAACTTCTCCGTGCGATTTGAACATATACAACAGTCTGAATATCAACCATCGGGCAGTTGTCCACCAGACACAATAACCGTGTGGTAGGAGGATCCTCCCTTTTTCGGTGGAGGTGTGCGGAACTTTTGCATACCCCTATATAGTAACTAAAAAAACAGGATAAAAGCTGGTTAAATATGGAAACTGATATTAGAATCAGAACGCAAACAACTCTATCAGTAAACTTATAAAGGACGTTGCTACGCCGTAGCACTCTGGTAGCTTATTCGTAGATGTGCAGGCTCGCTTGCTACGAAAGCGTAGCAAATTGTAAACACCTTGGACATTTTATGGTAAGTATTCACTATGTTCGCGAACCTCTTGCGCTCTGCGCTCCTGCAACTGCTCCACATAGTGGATACTTTTACGAACTTGACACACAAAGATTTCAGTTAAGTTTTATTCAGTAATTTGAAGACCTGAACAATTTTTCGTGATTATTTACAAGAGATATTGAGGAACCTCAGTCATGTAAGTATTGTCAATAGAACTTATCTGGGAGATTACTTTGATCAGATTTGTTTCTCTTCTTTTATTTATCTAAAAGGGTACAACAGGATCGTTATCGTCAAAAATATTTCAGGCTGAAAGATTTTTGACAATAACGACCTCAACTCAAAACTCAAAGTATTTATTTCAATTAAACCATTCACAGACACTTTCGAATTGTCAAGGTCGGTCGGTCAAAGAGATGAAGGTACATATTCGCGTAGATCTCTATGGAGAAAAACGTGCAAGAAACTATACGGACACTCTTTTAAACCAATAAATTGTTACAAAGTTATGGTCACATTGTTCTTGCCGTTAATCGAAAATATAGAAAAAACTAAGAAAGAAGAAAGACGTGCACGATGAAAGCATCGAACAACCCCGTGACACCAATTGTCAAAACAACAATACAAAAATTAAATTCAAAATTTAAAAAACCCCCGACACACGATGTATTGATCCTATAAGTTTAATATAGGTTTTATACACTTCTGGACACATCTATTGGCCCACCTTAGAGTTTGGGTTTCGATGGCCCCTACCGAAATATGATTGCTAGATTGAACAAAAACTGTTGATGCAGTTTTAAACCTGATACATTTTACCATCTTTTTCGATCGTATTGTTTTAAATTTGAATTCAGAATACCATACGACATGGCGCTACGCCTAACAAGTCGGATATGCGCCTTGTTAAAGGCAATTGATTTTTGAATAAAAAACATGTTTTATCAAATAAAGGTTTAATTTAATAACGCGTGTTGCCTCCATGGGCATCTACCACAGCTCTCATACGATTAGGCATAGAGCTTATCAACCGCTCTATGCAATTTTGAGGGATCATCTCCCATTCCTCTTCTATGGCAGTTTTCAACTCCTGCATCGTCTGGGCAACTGGCTGACGAGCCCTAACACGTCTTTTTAGCTCGTCCCACATTTTCAAAATGGGGTTCATGTCTGGGCTTCTGGCTGGCCAGTCCATAACTGTGATGTTCACATCCCGAAGATATTCCCTGACGATGCCGGCCGCATGGGCTCTTGCATTATCATGCATAAAAAGGAAATTTGGGCCCACATAGTCCGCGTATGGTATCACGTGAGGTTCTAAGCACTCACGAATGTACCTTTCAGCATTAAATGTTGGCAGCCGTGGTCCTGTAACAACCTCAAGTTGAGTTTTGACGCTCGCGGATATACCGCCCCAGACAGTCCATGAGCCACCGCCATAAGCAACCCTCTCTTCAAAGCAGCATTGTGCGAAATGCTCTCCCTTACGTCGGTAGACCTTCTTCCTTCCATCATTGCCATGTAACACAATTTTAGACTCATCAGAAAAGAGTACACGGCTCCAATCTTGCTGTGTCCAATTTAAATGACTGCGTGCGAAATGAAGGCGCGCTGTTCGGTGGGCTCGCGTTAGTTTGGGCCCATTAGCTGGCTTGTGTGGTTCCATATCGCGTTCTTTTAACCTTCTCCGAACAGTTCGAGCGCTCACAGGTACTCCGTGGAAGTCGCGAAGTTGGTTTTGTATCTCAATGTAGGTAATGACGATTTAATAATAATAATAAAAATAATAATTTAATTCAGAACAAAATTCCATATAAAAAGATTAGTAAGACTTAACAACTATGTTAGTACCTTAAAACTACTTATTTATTTACCTTAAATTATATCTTACAATGTTCACACTATGCACCCTATTCCAGTGCCGCACAATAGGGCACTCCACCCTTTCCGGTATAGGGTTTAGAAGGCCATTGGGGCTGCCCCGCACACGACACATCAGAGAGGCCACTCTTTTGCGCACAATAGCCCAAAAGCCATCGGTGTTGGCCTCCGCAAACATCCCTGACGCACTACAGTATCGCGGCAACCCCATCAGCATCCTAAACCCATTATTGTAGAGGACCCGCAGGGTACTGAAAGCCTTCTGCGTATAGCGGACCCATAGGCTGCAAGTGTACATTGTCTGGCAGTACGCCTTAAACAGAGTAATTTTAACCTCTTTTGTGCACCTCGCAAACCTACGCGTCAACATATTGCTTCTGACTGCCAGTGCCCTGCGTTCTCAAGCTGGTCGTCACGATGAATCGATCCTGCCTTTCAGTTGTGACCCGAGATCGTGGCCTTCCTTGGCGACGAACAAAGCCGCCAGTCTCTAGGTACCTCCGATAAACATTTCGGACCGCAGATCGACTTAAATTAAGTTGAGCACTCACGTTTCTTTGCCTGTGTCCGGCCTGAATAAGTGCCACAGCTTGGGCGGCGACTTCAGGTGAAGTATCCATAGATTATTGATAGAACCTCACCTTAATGTTAAGAATAAGTAATGTTTGTTGCAAAACCAAAGATATCAATCACTTTTTCAAGAATTAAATCCAAGTAAACCAATAAAACCAAGTTTTCTTAGTATTCGATTGTTTGATATCAACAAACAGGCTCCAAATTGTCTTTTGTTTCTTTAAATTCTGTGTTCGAAATTCAAAAAAAGACTATTGAATGAAATTGTGAATGTGCCAGGTTCAAAACTGCATAAAAACTTTTTGCCCGACCTAATATAAAATTTTTGCTAGGACCAAACGAAACTGAAAATACAAGGTGGGCCAATAGATGTGTCCAGAAGTATATATATATTTATATTTTATATAGGAGACTGCAAATTTTGTAATTACATACTTAGTATAGTACGGTTCCCGACACGATGACGCTTTATGCTTTAAACTTAATTTACCTAAAATGTACTTAAAGCTAAATAAAAAATAATTCGTTAGGTCTTAGGTACTAGTCATCACTCCACTTCCCTCATCAATCTAGGACATTGATCAGACAAAAAATATTAGTATAGACATACATAACATACATACAAATCTTTTTATTTTCGTTTCAGTAGTAAATATTCCTCATTTACTTTCAATATACTGCATATTGTTCTACTAGTCAAGCCCTATCATTTGATACCCATATTCAGGCAGTTATGAAAAAAATATGGGTACCTAATTCGCCATTTTGTGGCGGCGGCCATCTTGGACCGATTTTCATCAAAAATAGCTAATAACACTCCCGACTAATTCACCTTCCAAACAAAAAAAAAATTAAATCGAAATCGGTTCATCCGTTCGAGAGCTACGATGCCACACACACACAGTCGTTTTTGAGTCGGGGGTTAAAAATGGAAGAAATCAGTAACATCCATATCAATTACACTAACTATATCAGATTATGCAACAGAATTAATGGCGTATTACGAAGACGAATGGCCTTAATAGTCTCTCAAGATATGAACAGTCTCACTGTTTAGTAGGTCAACTACTGAACTCTGAATTAAACGTAGGCTTTTATAAGTTGAAAGTATAGAAGAACAGATCGGTTATGAAGAGGGACTTGGGAACTGTGTCATAAGGATTTGTTTGAAAATCATTAGCTTCAATATGAGCTATGACAGGTATCTTTTGTAAGTTCAATAAAAAAAACTAGTCAAGTGCGAGTCGGACTCTCACACGAAGGGTTCCGTGCCATAACCGGAGAAAGCATGTTTTTTGTAAGGGTTCCCTTTAATTTTTATTGTTGTTATACAATACAAATATACATTCCGTGAAAATTTTAACTGTCTACCTATTACAGATCTTGAGATACAGCCCGCTGACAGACAGACGAACGAACGGACGGATCGATGAATGAACGGACGGACGGACGGATTGACAGCGGAGGCTTAGTAATAGGGTTCCGTTGGTTTCCCTTCGGGTACGGAACTCTAAAAAATGGAAAACAAAAAAAACTGTCTGTCGAATATTTTACCCAAAGTTTAACAGAGGTTATTTTATAAAGAGGATTAGCTTCTTTATTTTTTACTTATAACAAACAAACTGATCTTATGGCTGGAATAATTATTTCAATATATTATATCATAATTGTCCCCCTCTTGGAAAATTCATCTTTGTTAATGAGAGCCAGTCGTTTTGAACCCTTGGTTAGTTCTCAGTTATTCTTTTAGCTTACAGCTCATCTTACGTAGTTATTTAGCTAGAATTATATTAAAATATCAAGTTAATAAAACCGGTATAAAAGCTTATCTGTGTTTGTAAAATGAATTAGTTTCCACCCGCATACAAGTTCAATCGGAACTATTTGTCGAGTTTCAGTCTGCCAAGACAAAATACAGCTGTAGATTCTTAGCAGTCGATTTTTACTGTAAAAAGTGCTGGTCGAATAGTAAATTGTACTGAACTTTTTCGTAGAAAATGCAGGAGGGATTGAGGGAACAAAAACCTCAACTCACTTCTGCAAAACACTGATTATAATTATTGCAATCTCTGACGGGTTTTTATTCGTGTATTTGTAGGTAGTGTGTCCTAACTTTTAATATCATTGTAAATTAAGTAAAGGTTGCATGTATGGATAGATAGCGAGGCAAGAATAGGTCTAACGGCCGGTTTCAATAACGTATTTAACATTAACAAACTGTCAAATTAGCTACCAACAGTAGCTGAAACGTCAGGTTTGCCTTTCAAACATGACGTTTCAGATACTGTTGGTAGCTAATTTGACAGTTAGTCAAATTCATGGACATATAAAGAAGGTCGGACAGATTCTCGCTAGCACACTGTGCCACTCAGAGTCGGCCAGTTCGCTAGACGTACAGCCCGGTACGCACACATTCACACATTAGTCAACCATTACGCCCATTTTTTTTTTGATATCTTGGGGAAATCCCTTTGGATGTCCTCCACCCTGGGGCGGGCGGAGGGGTTTGTAGACTCTTACTGACTAAAACCACCCCGGTGTTCCATCTCCCACCTACGCCGAGGATCGCAGAAACGGATGCGACTTCGGTATTCCCCGCCTCTGCGGGCCACATCACTCGATAGTGATGAGACCGGCGGAAGGGCTTGAAACCCTGTCCCGCCATTCCGCCACCAGGACCTCGCGCAGCTGCGACCGAAGCAGCTCCAAGTGTCACTGCATCGTTCGCTCGCCACGCGCCCGCGCGTCCTCGCGGCACCGGTGCAGTGACTAGGGTTGCCAACATTTCTTCGACGAAATATAGTATTTTTCAAATTAAGCTATAAAAAAAATAGTACACTTCAAAAAAATATAGTATTTTATAGAAAAAGCAATAAATAGCCAAATATATATTTCTTACTTATTTATTTCTATAAAAACTATATTTGTTTAGGACTTCGACTTCTCAAAAAAAGAACAATGTCTGATTGGAACTAATTACCAAATTCCCAAAACAAAAATAAAGCAGACCAATGAACGAACATTCGTTTGACATTGACAAGTTCGGAACGCAGCAGTGCGTCGGAGAGACGTTCGGTTCGGATACACTAGATGACTAGAGTCAAACCAGAGAAAGAGTCTTTTTCTATCGAGTGGTGGGGACTATGTTCCCCACCACTCACACCGTTGTTATGGGAAATCTGTTGTTGTGGGACGACAACTCTTCCTCCGGTTCGACTATACATGCTACCGCATCAGTCAGAAGTTAATGTAAAGTTAGGTTGATTGTTAGATTTCGGTGTTGAAAATATAGTATTTTTTCGTACTATATATTTCTTCAACAGTATATAGTACGCAGACCCGAAATACAGTACAATACTATATTTTATAGTACGGTTGGCAACCCTAGCAGTGACGCGAGGACTGGCGCCCATAACGCAAGTTTAATCTTAGCTTGGGTGGCAGAGGTTGATAACCTGTGTTACATGCAATTTTTAATAAATATAATTTTCCTTGTTCTACATTTTTTAAGAATTTTATTCTTGTAAAATTTTTAATATGGAATTAAAGTTTTATTATTATAACACGTGCAAACGTTAGCACAGCAACACGTCTATGCGGCCAAAATATATAAAAAATACAGCATGTATTGTGTGATGAAATGGTGCAAAAACCGTATTGATCAAAAGAAAAAAAACAGGTATCATGTTTCATAGGCAAATGAATAATTCAATCACATAGTTCCCAATTTAATACATTAAATCAATCTTCATTCACCAAATTCATGACAAGGCCAGTGATGCCATTATTTACTTGTGTTAATCATCCGAAATATAGAAAAATAGTTTATTGATTAAATTCAATTTATTTAGGTTATTTGTTACTAGGTATTTTGTTTTAATTTTTTTTTTTAATTTTGAATAATTAAAAAAATTTCACTAAATTTATTTTATTCATATTTTATTGACAGATTTGTTTATTACCATAAACCTTTTTATATGGCACGATATAAATCTGCCTACATTTCCAAAAAAGTTATCTACCGACCTGTATTTATCTTAAAAATCAATAATAAATGGGTTAATTAGGCTAACATGGCAGCGGGCCTGCGGACGGCGAGCGTTGGGTGGCTCGCTGTCCGATCACCACCAGGCCCGGGTCGATGGCGCGTTGTGTTCCACGCGCGCCTCAAAGAGATGTCAGCATAGAAGACGGGGCCCGCTAGGGCCAGAGCCTGCCAGGGTTGCGGAATTAGTTCGAAAGAGTTACCGCGGCCCTGGAACGCAAAGGGCTTTAGAAGGAACACGGATGGGTTTTAGTCAGTAAGAGTCTGACACGCCCTTCTGCTCCACCCAGTGCGGAAGAAGTAATTTGATGATTTCCCATCCTGAAAAAAAAAAGGCTAACATGGCAACCCTAAATACACCAACAGATAAATAGTCGCCGCCATTACAAAACACAGTTTTGTCTTAGCGGGAGTTCCGTCCGACCTTTGTACACGTCCATGGTCAAATTCGTAAATATTTTATAACAAATTCATTGATTGATTGAAATTGTTATAAAAATATTTACGAATTTTATGTTCGTATTTATTTGAAGGCGATAAAATGCCAGTGTTCATCAAATTCTGCAATCTAGGCCATCGGATACCTATGTCCAAGACACTTCTGTGTCGATAGTCTATTAAATACTTGACTCGCTCCCCGCGCTCGCTCACAGTTAGACGTGCTACAAGTTACTCACTCCGTAAAATATTCTATTTGGTTAAAATCTAATTATTCAGTTCCGTTTCTATATCTAAATTCAATTCCAAATTCACATAATGTTAATATAATAACAAAGTATTACAAATGAACCATTCTTCTAAAAACTACGAAGAGCAAGTAAACAATTAGTGACTCATCGGCAGCAGCGCTCCTATTCGTCGTTAGGCGGTGAGTCAGACATCGCACGACACTGCTCAAAACGTGCCCATATAAGGTCACAAAGTATCACTTCGAGGCTTGGATCCAAACTCGTGTCCTCAGATGCAGCATAAACTCACCTAATTCACAAAATAAATTAGCAACCACGGTGGCGCAGTGTGATTGAAGACGCCTCAAGCGTGTAGTGTCTTGGGTTCGATCCTGCCTCTCCGCAAGACTTTTTGTGTTTATTATTAAGCCAAAAATGATCCATTCACCTCCAACAACAAAAACTGTGACACAATCTCGTTCAGACTCGAATATTAACAAATCATGCGAAATTGAGCAAACTTCTGAGTCGAGTACGCCTCATGTAACTCAAAGAGCAAAACGTCCGAGGTCATCTAGTAATAACAGCCCAAATAAATATGACTTAGACTTAAAAAATGAGCTCAAAGACATGATGAGAGAGTTTATCTCAAACCAAAACTCTCGGCTTCTGACCCTCGAAACGCACATCATGGATCTCAAGAAACTTACGACTAAAATAGAAACCACGAACACAGATCTGGTCAGTTCCATGAACAATGTGTCAGACCAATTATTTTCTCTGGAGTCTAAAATTATAGGGCTTGAGAAGGAGCGCGCAGAATTGTTTTCCCAGCTACTAAATTTGGATCAAAAAATAGAAAGCTTGGAACGTAACCTAATAAAAACACACGTTGAAATTAGAAATGTTCCTCTACGCCAACGAGAGTCTAAGCAGGACTTATATAACACTGTTTCTCAACTGTCCACCACTATGGGTGTTACCATAACACCTGAAATACGAGATATATCTAGATTTCGTATTGATAAGAAAAATAATTCGTCGGCAATAAGTATTGAATTCACTAACACTCTTATAAAAAGTAAATTCCTGGAATCTGTAAAACAATTCATAAAGAAAAATCCAACCCGAAAACTGGACTCTGTAAGCCTGGGGTTTCAGTTAAAGGAACCTATGCCGATTTTCATTGCAGAACAACTAACCCCGCAGGCTAGAAAACTGTTTTACATGGCTAGAAATCTTGCTAAGTCGCAGAAATACGAATTTTGCTGGATATCTAACGGCCGTATCCTAATGAAAAAAACAAAGGAATCTCCCTACATAGTAATAAAGAATGAAAACCAATTGCAAGACCTTTCAAATTCACCAGAAGCATGACTACCTGTTCTGGATCTTAAACTCGATTTACGTTTGTGGGTCCTCCCGAGTTGTTTAGTTTTTGGAATAATGCTTATAAAATCAAAAACTGTATTCTTTCTACTCTTAATGCATGCACTTCATATTATATTAATTATAGTTATAAAATCTCTGCTGTTAGAGTCCACCAACACTCACACCACTCACCTCTTTACACTCACACAACAAACATACAAACCCGAACTATTTCCTTTTACATATCATAACACATCACCGCATAACCTTCAGCAGGTCAAAAACCACGCTTTTGTCTACATGTGCCCAAAACATCGCTCGGACTGTGTCATATTACCTAATATGTTACTCTTAAATACTAAAATTCGATAACATAAACACCCTAAATGATAATTTGGATAACTTTTCTGTATCTAACATTTACCAATGCACCCCAGAAGAATGTTTACCAATAATTAAGAACCCTTCTTCGTACCTCAAAATCTTATCGCAAAATATAAGATCTATTAATCGCAACTTCCTTAGTTTTGAAACTCTTCTTACACGTCTCTCCTTCGATTGTGATATAGTCATACTATCCGAATGTTGGCTTCCCTGCACAACTAACTCCAACTTACCACACCTCCAAAACTTTTCTTGTCACCACACCGCTAAACATCTGAATCAAAGTGATGGGGTGGTTGCCTACATAAATTCAAAACTAGTCCATAAAGTTTATGAACCAGACTTTCATGGTTCTGCCTCTGGCTTAATTATTGAACTACAGTCAGATGTAGCAATCGTCTGCGTTTACAGATCTCCCTCAAATGAGGATATTTCAACATTCCTTGGTTCACTTAATGAAATTTTACCCTCCCTAGCCAACTTTTCTACAGTTATTCTTACAGGTGATATAAACTTAAACATAGACAGCTATAGTTCTCCCTTAGAAAACCGCTCTCATGACTATCTTAACTGTCTCGCATTCCATGGCTTTTTACCGACTCACTGTCTACCAACCAGAGGAGGAAATTGTCTTGACCACACTGTTCTTCGAACTAGATTACCGTCTTCAACCTTCATTGTTGATTCCACCATAAGCGATCACTGCTCAACTATTCTTTGTATAAATTCAAAGCCTCGGCATAACTGCCACTTGACCACAATTTCACAGATCGACTATGCTGCCCTGGATCTAGCTATGGAAAAAACTGACTTTTCACATATATTATCCATGACTGATCCTAATGAAGCAACAAATACCCTAGTACAAACTCTCTCCCAAAATATCACCATGAACACAAAAACTAAAACAGTTCCAAAACGTAAAAGGATCTTAAAACCGTGGATTACCCCTGGACTTCTGAGGTGCATGCGAAACAGAGATGCCCTGCATAAAAAGCAAAAACATTCTCCTGACAATGAAATGCTTAAAATTACCTATTTGAGATACAGAAATTTTTGCAATAAAATCCTCAAAAAAGTTAAGAGACAGTTCGACTCTGATGAATTGACCAAAGCTGGACGTAACAATAAACTTTTATGGCAAACAATTAAGCGTATCACTAACACCAACATCACTACTCACATTCCCACAGAATTATTTTCCGCTTCCACTTCCCCGTACCAATCTGTTAATGAGGTTAATTCTTACTTTGCAAATATTGGAAAGAATCTTGCGGATTGTATTAAAAAAAATCAACCCTCGTCTCATCTTCTGGATCCACATATGTGCCCTGCGTGCACAAGTGGTCTTAACTCATTCGCTATTTTGGGAACAACCCCTGATGAGATAATCACTGTTATAAACTCCCTCAAACTGAACGCTGCAATGGGACACGATGGCATTTCCACGATATTTTTGAAAAGGTACTGCAGGCTTCTGTCACCCATTTTGTGCCACATTTTTAACCTATGCTTTGACACCGGTACATTCCCGTCCTCATTCAAATTGGCTATCATTCATCCTATATTTAAGGGAGGTGACCGTGGTGCTATAAATAACTATCGCCCTATCGCGGTGCTATCTGCCCTATCTAAGCTCATGGAAAGACTTATAAACAAAAGACTCATCAATTACCTTGAGACTAATAACCTGCTCTCAACCAACCAATTCGGTTTTAGGAAAAATAAATCGACTTCTGATGCGGCTCTGAAATTGATAACTGGTATTGTCGACAAGCTCAATCAACGCAAAAAATGTCTCACTGTATTTATTGATCTAGCCAAGGCGTTCGATACCGTTCCTCTCCCTATCTTATTATCCAAACTAGAATGCTTAGGTGTCAGAGATTTACAGCTTCAACTCTTTCGTTCTTATCTGTCAGGCCGCTCTCAGAAGGTCAAAATCGACAAATATTTAAGTGACGAACTGCCTATTGCCTACGGTGTACCGCAGGGCAGTGTTTTAGGTCCCACCTTGTTTTTGGTATTCATCAATGATCTCTGTAATATGAAATTAAATTCCGGAAGCATTGTTTCTTTTGCGGATGATACTGCCATCACTTTTTCCGACAGCTCGTGGTCTAATCTCCAGACTACAGCACAGAAAGAGTTTGATGCTGTATGTGGTTGGCTTGTGTCTCACTCACTTACCTTAAATGCCTCTAAAACAAAACTCATTACCTTCTCTCTCAACAGCACTTCACAACCTTCGACTCCTATAACCTTGCAAGCTCACTCCTGTCAATTAATCCCACCCAACTGCAGCTGTTCACTAATTCGATCTACTGATACAATTAAATATCTTGGTATAACTCTCGATAAGCATCTCAACTTTAAAACACATACTTCTCTTCTGACTGGCCGAGTCCGCAAACTGATTTACTTTTTTAAAACCCTAAGACACACTGCCAACGCACATGTTATACGGTCCGTAAACTACGCAATGTGCCAGTCTGTAATCTCTTACTGTATTACAAGTTGGGGTGGTGCTGCAAAATCAATTCTCAAGCCTCTCGAAGTAGCGCAGCGAGCAATCCTGAAGGTAGCTACTTTTCGACCAATACTTTATCCTACGTTTGACCTCTACCAGAAATGCAGGGTTCTTACTGTTCGCCAAATGTTCATACTCAACACTATTTTGCAACAGCACACTTATGTTCCAGTCGCACATCGGCCGCCAATACCCAGGAGAAGAAACAGGGTATGTACTGTACCTCATACATACTTTACTTTTACAAAAAGATTCTTTTTTTATCAGGGACCATCTTTGTATAATAGATTAAATGCAATAATTCCACTGCAAACTTGTTGTAAAATGACTTGCAAAAAGCGGATTACTGAATTCCTTTCTACCAAAAACTACGCGGATACCGAATCTCTTCTCTTTTTGTAATAATAAAATAATTCATAATACACACTAACCATCACTCACACGCACATACACACTTTTTAAGTATTGGACTTTTATGAATTTAATTTAGTTTTAATTTAGTTGTGAACAGTCTAAGCACTAATTTTGTCCTTTTTCGGGAAATGAGAGCTGTTTGTCCTTAATACAGGCTACTAAGTAACCTAGCTAGGACATCAGATTATAAAATTTGTATTGTTACCTATGTGTTAAATTATCCCTAAGTTATCATTCTACCTTGTAACAGATTGTACCACTATTTTTTTATGAAATAAATTATTATTATTATTATTATATTATTATTATTATTAAATAAAATTACCCGGATGACCTGGTTTTTTTTTTGACAAATGTCTTCTTAAAATGAAACATAAATCGATTTATCGCCCCCGAAACGTCCTGCATACTAAATTTCATGAAAATCGTTGAAGCCGTTCCCAAGATTCAGATTATTTATATATATACCATAATTGCTCGTTTAAAGGTACTAGATTATGTTTGTGCATAATGAACAAAGAGACAAGTCTCCGCCTCTGTAGCACAAAGGGGAATTGTATTCCGTCTGAGACGATGCGCCAAAGAGGTATCAATTTAACACAATATTACCATGCATATTGCATACAGTATAAATATTCCGAGAATGTCTTTGAATATACTGATATTTTACTTCAATGACCCATGGCACTTCACAGAAATCGATGGATAATTAATTATTTTCTTTTGCACCGACTACTTTTTAACGCCTTATCTACTTTTATACAGAAAAAAGTACTGGGAACATTCACTATTGATTTCATCCAACTTTCCTACCGCAATTAAATTCACAACCAAATTCTCTGTCATTTTCTCACAGATTTTCTCTGATTAGAGAATGTATATATTAATTTTGCAAACAAGCAAACAATGTTTTTTGGGTGATTCAATTTTTTTAAAAAATGCTACACAAAATATTGTGAAATACACTATTATAATTTCCCAAAACAAGAAATCTATCCATTTGTTAAATATGTCACAAGAGATACTGAGTTTTGTTTTAATTTTCTAATTTATTCCCCATATTCAAAATTTATTTATTTACGTTACGCGTCTGTGTTTGAGCCACCGAAGTTCATTATGTATGTCAAATTTTAACTGAATCGGTCTTTGAAAATTTACATGAGATTTGGAGTATATTGGCTGTGACAAATGGACAGACACATACACCAGTCGTCTTATAAGGGTTCTTTTTTTTTCAAACGAACATTCAGAACCCTTAAAGAAAAAACCAAAAACACTGACTACCGAAATTAAAGTTATTTTATACTTTGTAGTGTTTTTTATTTGGAAGTAGATTGTATTGTTTTTTGTAAAAAAGTTTTTATTTTCTACTTTTTACTGGTGAAACCCCACAACTACGTCCCATAGAGAGAGTGGTTGCACTATTTGCCTTTAAGGAATTACTTTATGTGCCTTCGCAATCTAAGTTCAGACCAGCTCATAGTTAAATTGAAATATATAGTCGAATAGAGAACCTCCTCGTTTTTTGAAGTCAGTAAATAAGCAATGTTTGTGGGACCATAAAATAAAACAAAATGATTTAATCACGCATATCATTTTATTAAGAGTGTTGTAGCTAGGCTCTCTTCTATTTTTCAATTAATTACACATTAATTGACAATAATATAAATTATCCTTATAATTAAGGGTACAAAAATAAAATGTAAAAAATTACAAACTATCTACATACGTAATTACGATACAGGAGAATATTTATCGAACTAAACAAAGCATTGAAGACAGGTTTTAGCTTAAACAATATTATGAAGATATATATATATTAGCATGTTCTATGATATAAAGCTGAGTTTTCAATAGGCAGATAACTTCTGCTAGAAGAATAAATAACAATATGTATTTTCGATACAAAACCTGTCATATCGCCATTTTTTCCCATAGCTAAAAGTTACGTCACTATTGAAAAATTAGCCTCTAAAATAGGATAGGCCGTCGAACATGGCGGTTTAAGTGAGACTAGTTATGCGATACTTTATAAAATACAGGCATTATGATGTGATGTTAAATCAGAATTATCACACAAATCAATTTTTAAACTAAAGCTTGAGTGAGAGTTTGTTGTTTTGAAAAAAGTAAAAAAAATGACAGTAACAATATTCTGCCAACCTAAAGTGGGACTCGCATAGTTTTTGGATGTATTAAGGGTGTTACCGCACCAATCGATGCCATCGATTGATGATAGAATGGATTAGTCGACGTCGATCAATAGTTTCTACTACACCAATCGATTGATCGTCGATCGATGGTAGAATGAATTAGTTGACGTCGATCGATACTTTTTACTTATTTCTTCGATCAGCCAAAGACCGAGGCTAGCCCAAAAATGCGTGACTTTTAAAACTCATTCCTGACAGTTTAAATAAGACAGTAGACAGAGTAGATTAAGCTGTCAATTTTAGGCTAATAAATAAAAATATATATTATCAGTTATCATTTGATTTGCGGAAATACGTACCTATAGTAAGTTTGGACTGCGATAGATTTACCAAAAGTAATTAATATTTTGCGGAACCGAGAGGTTCTGAATGAGAAAGGGGAGACCCATGTCAAACAGTAATCTGATAATCTGATAATCTGGATATTCAAGAAATGTACTTTCTCAACTGACTAAATTGATAATCTTTTCTAAACATTAGGAAAAAATATTAAAAATAACAATGGGTGAAAATATTAAAAATAACAGTAGGTATAATGTGTGCTTGAAAATGAGTCAATTTTATAATGTATATTTTTTTCTATCTACAACAAACTTCGTATCTATTCAATAACTCCTATTAGATTACAAAGTCTTTCTGTTTTCTAAGTTTTTTTTTTTGTATGTTAACAAACCTTACGACTTTTTTTTTCTATTTATTATACACAACTTCAATTTTATTGGCATTATTTATCAGAATAAATAAAAGTTAAATTAATTTTTAATTTTATTTACAGTTAGAAGCGGTCACTGAACTAAAAAAAAATATATAATATTTTTTTTTTATAATTTAAACTACGTAGTTTTTTATTAAATGGGTGATAATGAATGCCAGTAAAATTAATAAAACACGCAGAATATCTATGTGAGTAGAGATAGTTCACAAATTCACTAGAAACAGACCAGTAAGTTAATATTATATACTATAAGTTTATTTATACAATATCTAAATAACTATTTTTAAAATCGCTATCAGTCTGATTTCAACAACAGTAATGCTACACATTTATTTATTTTTATTATATACAATATTATATGGATTTATTAATTCAGTATGTATTCATTGCGTCATTAATAGTAGTTATCAAATGGATTATTAATTAAAATTCAGATTGCGCATTAAATTTAAATGTATTATAATATTACGAACAGAATTAAATTAATTTAAAGTACAAGTTTCATTAATAAAGTCGAAACAATATTTTACGTAGAATCCTTTAATGATCGAGTTATACAAACATGTGTGAATCCGCATCTGAAAATAAAGGTTTAATAATCCAAAATATAATTTTTCACATTGATTTATCACTCCATACATATTTCCTTTGTGGCAAAATGAATTCAACATTAAAGTTTATTTACAAAATAATACATTTCGTTTGACTGAATCAACTGTAAAGTTAAAAATATAGGTATTGCTTCTATTTTAATTGTTTCGGCAAGAAAGGGCGTTGCTTTGAAAACATCTTTGGATAAAATATGAAATAATGCTGAGCCAATTGAAAATGAATACACGAACAGGTATTTGTTGAAAATGTGTGATGAAGTATAAAATATCTTAATATATCACATAATCGTGTATTCAGTTTCTTGCCCTTGCATAATTACAATACATAGGCACATTACGGGATTATAAAACAACATTTAAATCTATAAACAATTAACTAATCAATCGATGGCTAATATTACATTAATTTAGTTATAATTATTTTGTTCATGCCGTTAAATCGTATTTAGCGATTATTTTATTATTTAATGAAATACATACATTTATCGGTAGCTACTTATTATCCAGTAAATCTGTACAATTTGAATTTCGGCGGATATTCATTGTTTAACTTGAAGAATATAAGTATTCACATGAGTATACCAGGGGCAGCGTTATTATGTTAGCATTTTTATGTTTTAAACATCAGAAATAAGCAAATGGGCAGCAGAATTTTTCAAGCCAGAACATGATCATTATTCAAGTAAAAATGTATTTTACTAAATAAAGTTTAACCAGACATTATCTACTGTAAAATGTTTTTTACTCACAATACCTGCTCATGCTAAAATCCTGCCTGTTGGCGAATCGTTCAATGTTTTTGACCTTTGGTCCTTCAAAACTATCCAAACCCTTAAATAACTGTCCATCTCTAAACAGAATAACACCTTTTTAACCCCACCCAACATTTTATTATTCATACCTTGTAGTAAGTTTAAAATATTTTACATTTATTATTATTTGCACCATTCTATAAAATAACATGAACGCCTTAAATGTGCGTATATAATTATAAGTGTTTCATTTACAATTTAAACCAATCCTTAATAAGTTATTTTGCGTTCACTTTGATTAAAGATTTTCATCAAAAGTTATGCACGCTTTAATTTATTTTACACAATTAAAATATGCACACACTTCACCGTTACATTTAAATGAAAAGTATTTAAGGCATAACACGTTATTTTCAAGCCTTCTTTTCGTTCTTAACTTCAATAATAAAGGATCAATGCTAATCTAACATAACCACCCAACACTAATTAATTATTTACAATCCTTAACATTATTTTAAGTACTAACTATTACACGGCCGTATGAAGTAGGCAACTTAAAGCTAAACTTTCCATTGTCTTTGGTGTGATTTCACTAAAGTCGGGTTATACACTAAATCGTTTTAGTCACAATACTACTGTCACTCGGGCTGGAGCTGTCATCGAGACGCTGGTTCCTCAGTTCCTGTAACAATAGTAAAAAGGTTTAAAAATATGAACATACAGTATTTACTCAAACGGAAATGAAATACAATTTTTAACACACTTCAATTAGTTACACATTAGACAAAAAAAACTGTACAAGATAAAAGGATTCATATCATCATCTGCCTAGCCTTTTCCCAACTATATTGGGGTTGGCTTCCAGTAAAACCGGATTCAGCTGAATACCAATATGTTACGTGGAGCGGCTGCCTACCAGACCTCCCCAACCCATTGACTGGGTAACACGGAACTTCTTGGCCAGACTGGAGTCATATTTTCTGGCTTCTGACTATCCGCAACGATTGCCAAAGGTCTACAAATGACAGCCGGGACCAACGGCTTAACGTGGTTTCCGAGTCACGGAGGAGGTTCGGTAGTAGCATGTATAATGAATTTAAAAGGAAAACTATCACAGCTAAGCAGGCTTTATAAGTTAACGAGTAACAGTGGACCAACTTAAAAAATGTAACTGGGTAAGTAAAACAATCGTAATAATTCCATAGAAAATTACTTAAAACCAAGTACATTTGTAACTTTGTAATCTAATAATAGTGAAGTATATTTAACTATTTTTCTGACATGGTTTAGAAAACGGTTAACTACGGAACACTACACCGTGCCTGGTCCGACACGCACTTGGCCGGTTTTTTTTAGAAAGTTGCAGCGTTCTATTTCTTTAAAATAATATATAAAAAATATTTTCACAACATTAAGTACTAATAGTGATAATTTAATTAGTACTGTAATGGCAGATTGGCAGGTTATATTACCAGCAAGAATTCTATGCAGTGCCAAACATTTCTCATTTACATCTCCAATATCCACGTTTCCCTATCCAATAATTCCGGCAATGTAATAAGACCAGCTGCATAACCACCCATTATTGGTATTCGATCGTGATAGGCAAATTTAAGTTCACCGTTGCCCCCTCATAATTCATTAATGTAATTAATATTCACCCCTTATTCATCCTTTGCTGGGTAGCTAGGTGTTCTATGCTAAGGTTTGGATTTTATGATAGCCTTTGTGATCCTATTTCATCGCAATTTGTTTTAATACTAGCCAGTTTGGGAGGAATTCATGGCTAAATAATGACAGCCGCATTGGTTGATCATCGAGGTTAAACGACGTTTGCTGAGGTTGGTCAGTAAAAGAAAGAAAGAAAGAAGGAAAGAAAGAAAGAAAGAAAGAAAGAAAAAGAAAGAAAGAAAACTAGTTTATTTGGCACACACAGAAACACACAATATAGGTACAAATATAAGGAAACTTTATTTTATAAAATTATGTATGTATATTGTGTGCCCCACGGCTGCGCCAAATAGGTCCAGTTCAGCAAAGTGCCAGACAACTAGGAGCGGTCTGACGCTGGTTTTCAACTGAACCTTACGTTGAAATGACGGAAGTGAATCAGTTTTTTGAAGCGTTAAATATACAGGTAAATAGATAAATGTTGGTGTGTAGTAATCAATATATATATTTCTATAATTATAATAATTTGGCGTCCAAGTGGATGGGTGGCCATCGGTTACATACAGGGAATCCTGCTTTATTAGTCCTGGCTGTCATCAGAACCCATATAAATCTGACACTAGGCTTTCCATGAGGGTATTTTGCTAACCAGTTTTTGAAGTGATGACTTCTAATGGGAGGGTAAACCGCTTCGTAACGTAACGCGTTACGGCGCCAGTCTGTTTGGCTTCCCTTTCGCTCACGCATACGGCAGTGGTAGGCAGGCTCTTCCTCTCTCACTGTAACCCACAGCGCTAGTCGTATTTCGGACAGACGCTTCCCATATTTAATAGTTCAACCTAGATTAGTTTAAGTTATCACTTCTGTCGGGCGTCCCAAGACGCAAACTTTTTTTTTTTTTTCATATAGTTAATTCGCTTCATTTAAAATACTGGTATATACTAAGCTGCATCATTGGTAATAGGTAACGCAGATTGATATATTAGCATGGTTGACTGGTTGCACTATGATGGTACAATTTTTACCGGCGAAGTGACGTCACGCGTGTTTTCGACGCACTACATCGTCTTCATTGTTGATTATGAAAAATACGTGTCCAATATTTTTTTGGAAATCTATCTGACGGAGTAATTAGATTTTTTCAGAAAAATACCCTATTCTGGGAAAAAAAATCTAATTTATACCTTTTTCTTAATTTGTTTTTGAACAAAGACGAAAGACAACGTTATTTTCGTTGACAAAAGAATCAAGGCGAAATTTTGTGATTAGCTCACACAAGCGACAATTTCTTGCCATTCGACTGTGAAAGCGCCACATTATTGGGTTCACAAGGAATTTTACATGCATCATATTTGAATATGTTCGCAGACGTAAAATATACAGTTGCTTTTGGGAATTCCTTTGTGCTTTTTAGATGACTGTGAAATATTATACGGGGAGTGTTGGACATGTTTTGGTGTTTGAAATAACGTTGGAAAATGAGGGTAGAAGAGAATTTTATGCGGCACTAGTGCTGGGTTGGTTAGTTTTATGCGGAAACCAAGGAGAGCGCTTACCACTCAAAAATGTACAAAAGCAGCTGTTTAACAGTATTCTAGCTTCACATGGTTGTCTTTGTTATAAAACTACAAGTATGGTGTTTATTGGCGCTTTGCACAAAATTCTTTTATCCATGATTACGTGAAAATTTGTTGTGGTCTAATCTCAGAACTATCTCTGTTTTAAAATTAGCCATCAGTGAATTTGTTACGTTTTTGAAGTGATAACTTCTTATGGGGGGGTAAACCGCTTCGTAACGTAACGCGTTACGGCACCAGTCTGGCTCGCTTCCCTTTCTCTCACGCATACGGCAGCGATAGGCAGGCTCTTCCTCTCTCACTGTAACCCACAGCGCTAGTCCTATTTCCGACAGACGCTTCTCATATTAAAAAGTTCAACTTAGATTAGTTTAAGTTATCACTTCTGTCGGGCGTCCCGAGACGCACACGTTTTTTTTTAATGTTTTGCGATAATCAAGTTAACAATACAGAATATTATTATTACATCAGCATGTCAAAAAGTGTGAGCAATTCTAAGCGTCTTTCATCATATCATCTGAAAGATGTCCACTGCTAGACATCGGCCACCCACAAGTGTCGCCACAACAGCCGGTCCTGTGCGTTTCGCATCCATCGGCTACCCGCGACCCTCACCAGGTCATCGGTCCACCTTGTGGGAGGCTTTCGAACACTGCGTCTTCCGATATCTCTCATACAATTGCTCAATTCAATTCAATCAACCGAGAGGCATTTGTGAATTCGTAGAGAAAAGGTACAAGTTATGTTATGTAAACTCGCTGAATATTGTTGTTAATTTCTGGAAATAAAGATAAGTTAATTGAATTGAATCTTACCCTAGAAGTGACGAGCCTCTGCACGACAATCTCGAGCCGGTCTCCAGCGGACGCGATCAGGGGCACCGTGAGGCAGCAGTCGTAATCCACTGTCCTTGTTCCATTCACCTGGTTACAATAAAAAACTAAGTAAAGAATAGAAGAAAAAGAAATGACTGGTAGGTAAAACCAAAATCAAATGGAAGGAAAATTGTCGAAATCTGAGAAAGAGCACGTCTATAAAAGAGAGGTTGCAGATGCTAGTAAGCATATATTCTATGGAACAAACAAATACGCGAACAAACACCCACCGCTATTTTTTTCTGCACAACCGGAAGATTGACTAGTAGAAAATGCCTAAGGCACCTTTATTCTTTTGTGTGCATAAAGTATTATCGTACGTCTGCGCATCGTTCGCTTTTAAAGTGGTTTCCCATACGCGAGCGCAGAGAGCAAGGAGCTCTTCCTACCTTGTTTTCATTTCTCGACTCTCCTAACTCCCCCAGTTATCTAGCCCCTAGTCCCCAGTTATACTTTCAATATATTTGCGCCAACCACAATCGGAATCTACGCTCATCACAAATTCTTAAATTTCCCACTCGCCGTACTGAATTTTTTCACACTTCCTTCTTCGTTCAGTCTATTTCCCCATTGAATACGCTACCCCAGGAAATCAGGATGGTCACCAACCGATTAACCTTCAAAGTTAAAGTTCGCGAATGCGTTCGTAAGAAGTTGTCAATAGGATCATCACAGCGCCTACCAAGAGGTAGGCGCTGTGTTCTAATTGTTTAAATATTTCTTGAACCTATTTATCTTGTTGATTTGAGTATTCATTATATATTTATATTGTATGTATAGTTTATATATCTATATTATTTATTTAAATGTTTGTATGTAACTAAATATCAATCGCGTTTTATTCTCCATATTACACCACCATTATCTTCATCACCCAAAGGTTGCCTGGTAGAGAATGCCTATGGCGTTAAGTCCGCCTCTGTACATTTGTGTGCGTAAAGTATGAAATAAATAAATAAATAAAAACATTGTAAAGATGAAATAAGATATAATTAACATGAATAAATTCACAGAAGATTAAATAACTTTGACTGAAGTTGTAACTAAAGTCTGTGTCATAAGTAGGCCTAGATACCGTTACAAAGTTAATAACAAAAGGTATATGAGGGCTTTAAAAAATAAATACCTAAAAACTTCGTTTATAAATAACGAGAGGTCTAAAACAGGGCACAACATTAAGTACACCTGTGAGGCGTAATTGGGTAAAATAACCTTGCTTTATAAAGCAAAGTCAAGTACTGTATTAAAAAACGAGGAGAATATTCCTTTTGAACTAATTTTTAATCAACATAGTACTAAATATTTGTCTATGAGTACGTTTAATATAAAAGATTCCCAACTTCTTTATTCTAGATTTAATTATCAACCTGTTTATGAGCTTATATATGACTATTTGATTCTGTCAGCGGCTGCACCCGTTGGAAATTTGAAAATTATCCCAAAGGGACATATTCCCGGGATGAATAGTATCCTTTGTCCTATTCCAAGATATAGTCTACCTGTGTACCGAGTTTCATGGTAGTCAAATCCGTTCAGCCGTTACGACATGAAGGCGCATTTATGATATTAGTTAGGATATTTTGTAATACCAGTTTCTTTTTAGGGTTCCGCAACCAAAGGGAAAAAACGGGACCCTATTACTACGACTCCACTGTCCGTCTGTCTGCCAGTCATCAGGCTGTATCTCATGAACCGTGAGCTAGACAGTTGAAATTTTCACAGATGATGTAATAATGTGATGGTGCCGCTATGACAACAAATAATACAAATTAAATTAAATTAAAAATTAAAGGGGGCATACAAGAAAGGTGTTTTTTTTCAGTTTACGGTACGGAACCCTTCGTGTGAGAGTCCGACTCGCACTTGGCTGGTTTTTTATTTTATATTAAATGTTATACATACGTATGGACAAATGCCGCTCAATAACGTAAGCTATAGGATACATTGCTAATACCTTCGTAATTTAGATAACAAAAATCATTTGTATTGCTATTAAGAGTGTGCTACATCAATTAATAATTTAGCATCAATTCTTTCAAACCCGAACTATTAATGTCACGTATTAGCTCATACGGTAAAACGAGTATACAAACCTGCAAAATCCTATCATACGGCCTCAACAACCCCACAATATCAGCGGGTCCTCCCTTCCGAATTCGGTTGATATACACTCCTCGTTCATACAGTCCATCGGACACTGAGAAGCCATAGTCATCATAGATCGCATCTTTGTACAAGATCACGTGATGCACTGAGCCTCTGGCTGGAGATGCTGCTTCGGTACTGTAGAGGCCTGTGAAGTATAGAATTGAAAAAAAAAATGTAGCACATTCTTATTGACCATAGAGTTGGCTACCCATAGATAGAAAAGAAATAAAAAGAATTAATCGTTTCATAATATCAGTCCTGCTAATTGAAAGTGATACAAACAATGAAATGTAAATTACTAACATTGAATATATTGTATGTATCACATTATTATAGAAAGGCAATTAGGTATGTTCTGGGTTCATTATTTTAAAGTCAGATTGCAGTACAAGTCAAATAAACAGTTTTAGAGCAAATTATTATGCTAATGAGTAAACATAATTACACGTAACAAACAACAAAGCGCTCTTGCTAAATATTAATAATAGTGAGCATATTTATTATATTTACCTGGCACTTCATTTTCATAAATTGGACTTGTCGAAAATTGAAAACTGGTCCCAGGAACTCCAGGCTTCATTGGCGATTTCTGTGGTGTTGTCACCGTATATATTCCATTATTTAAATAATCGCTATCCCAATTTGGTCTTCTTGTTTTCGGTGACACGATTCCATAAGGACCCATTTGAACGTAATCACATTTGCAAGACGCCCTTTCCATATTATGTAGTTGACAATCTTTCATGTTTGAGGTTAGAATTTCTATTTGTTGAACATCGTCCTCTCTTGTGATGTTCTGTTTATTTTTAAGAGTATTTTCGGGAATGATACATGTGTTTTCATAGTGGAAAGTCTTCAAAGAGTTGTTCAGCGAGTAATTTGGTAGAGGTAAGTCATTAATGCTGTAAGGTGCCGCTGAATTGAAGTTTGAGGCCATAAGTTTGTCTTCGTCAGTCGGGGAGTAAGGTTGCTTGTCCATCATTCTCGTCTTATCTGGTACTGCGTATTCAATTACTTCAGAGTTACCTATAACATAAACTATTTCTTTTATTATGTGGCACTATCCTTTTTTTGTTCTCACTATTTTCAATCTTTGACACCTTTGAACAAACTAAATAATTATCAGTTTTTTCATTGATTCAGCAACATTTTTCTGTCATTTTAAAGCGGGTTTTTAATTGAGTACTTTTAGTTGAAAAAGGCGTCAAACCCTATTTTAATGCCAAATTTTGACAGATTTTGTTGAAGAGATTGAGAAATACAAATGTTCAATTCAGGGGGCAATTTTACTCATTAAAAACAAAAATACATACAATACTCGTTTAAAACTATAATTTTTGACAGATTGTGACTGAATGAATGATGTTTAAAAAATAAGTAGAAACTGGCCCTCAGAAATCGAGGACAAATCTAAAGTTAAGTTAAACACATTTGAAATATAAAAAAATATATCACAAGAGGAAGATTCAACAAGAATAAATTATAACACATCAACGCAGATTGTGTACGTTTAACATAAAGTGTCTTACCGCAGTTAGCACTGGTCCTGACTGGCGTGTTCTGATCCCACGACTCAACGGCGCTGTCATTGGATAAGCCCGGGCTTGACGTGGAATGACTCGAGTCTCTCGCACTGGATTCTGCACTCTCGAGCGACCCTAAAGGAGAGATGATTTATTAATTATATATGGTTTAAACTTGACTTACTACATTTTCACTTTGATATGTGATGTTAAGTTGATGTTAATTTGAATAGAATGTCTGCTTATGTTTTAGAGTTTCTTTTATCAAATACTTTAAGATTTCCCCGATATGTGACCCAAGCTTTGTGAAAAAACCATTAAAATCTATAAAATAGGTTTAAATTGAACAGTTCTTCATACGCGTCACGGCATATGTATCAATGTAACTTTAAATTATAATTACAAAAGATTAAAAATAACTTTACCTGATACTTTTCTACACAGTTGTAGCTGGACTCGCAATCCACTTTGCTGTAGCAATTTGATTGCTTCAGATAACGGTTTGTTTAGGACGCTTTCTCCATTAATAGTTAGCAGTTCATCACCTATTGCTAACTTACCACACTTTTCTGCTACACCACCTGTAATTACGCCATCACATTTAGTGCCAAGACTAAAAATGTGGATTTCAATTATTTTATCTTGATTTTTTTTCTTTACATATTCCTTAATAAAATTACAATACCTTCAACAAGTCCACTCAACAATATAGGCTGCGTCACATCTTCACTGCCTGCTATAGTCAAGCCTAAAGGTCCACTTTCTTGTTTGATCAGTTCAACAGTAAACACAGCGGTATTTCCATTATCATTGCTACCATGACTCCTTTCACTATCTTTAGCACTATTATTCGGACTTTCCGTATGATGACCAGAATCTTCACCACTATGGACTACAGCTTTGGTTTCTATATTGCTAAAGCTTTGGAGAGTTAATTTGGCATTGTGTTTGTGAATATTGGACCAGTCTTCTGTTAAGTCACGTTTACGGATTTTCAGGGTGATTATATCTTCTGGTGAGTTTTGGAGGATATTAAAAGCTGTGTCCTGTAATTAAAATTTTGATATTAGGAATGTATTATTTGCATACTTGTTTGATACGGCAAAATTATTAGCAAATTATTTTGACATTGCGTTTCGATCGGTGATTGACCGTCTCGTTGACCTCATCAGCAGAGTTATGTGCGCTATTATTGGAAGGCATTTAGAACAATAGGTCAGAATTGTCTTAATGATCTATGATTGTTAACGATGGCTTAAATATGACTTGCAGTGTTTGGCTCATATTGAGATTATTTTCGTAAATCCCTATGACTATTATAAACATGAATGATTATGTGGATGGATGGATGGTTGGATGTTGTTGTTAAGTCTATCATGCAAAAATTACGGAACGGATTTTGATGAAACTTTATATAAATTATATTTATTTTGTAAGTAGGTAAAACATAAAACTTTTACACGTCAATTTTATTCGTCATTTTATATATGAGGCCGGTGTTTCCTATCTGACTGCCCTGAGAAGAAACACCGAAACAAACTCAGAGGTCAAAGTTTTTTTGACATTTGTTACTTATTATTTTTTTATTGGCTATGTGCCTAATTCTTGAATAATAATTATGAGTATTTAAAATAATTATAGTATGTTGCTTGATTTTTTGGTTTTTTGTTTGTCTGTTTTATACTAAATAATTTTGCATGCCGTGAGGCAAAATGTATCGGGACTATCATCAAAATAACCATGATATCTGTATACCTATATTATTGGCAAATAAATGATTTCTATTTCTATAAAAACATGTACATACGTTAATATCTGAAGTGATCTTTTGAGGAAAATAATACACTTCTGGACACATCTATTGGCCCACCTTAGAGTTTAGGTTTCGATGGCCCCTACCGAAATATGATTGCTAGATTGAACAAAAACTGTTGATGCAGTTTTAAACCTGATACATTTTACCATCTTTTTCTATCGTATTGTTTTAAATTTGAATTCAGAATACCATACGACATGGAGCTACGCCTAACAAGTCGGATATGCGCCTTGTTAAAGGCAATTGATTTTTGAATAAAAAACATGTTTTATCAAATAAAGGTTTAATTTAATAACGCGTTTTGCCTCCATGGGCATCTACCACAGCTCTCATATGATTAGGCATAGAGTTTATCAACCGCTCTATGCAATTTTGAGGGATCATCTCCCATTCCTCTTCTATGGCAGTTTTCAACTCCTGCATCGTCTGGGCAACTGGCTGACGAGCCCTAACACGTCTTTTTAGCTCGTCCCACATGTGCTCAATGGGGTTCATGTCTGGGCTTCTGGCTGGCCAGTCCATAACTGTGATGTTCACATCCCGAAGATATTCCCTGACGATGCCGGCCGCATGGGCTCTTGCATTATCATGCATAAAAAGGAAATTTGGGCCCACATAGTCCGCGTATGGTATCACGTGAGGTTCTAAGCACTCACGAATGTACCTTTCAGCATTTAATGTTGGCAGCCGTGGTCCTGTAACAACCTCAAGTTGAGTTTTGCCGCTCGCGGATATACCGCCCCAGACAGTCCATGAGCCACCGCCATAAGCAACCCTCTCTTCAAAGCAGCATTGTGCGAAACGCTCTCCCTTACGTCGGTAGACCTTCTTCCTTCCATCATTGCCATGTAACACAATTTTAGACTCATCAGAAAAGAGTACACGGCTCCAATCTTGCTGTGTCCAATTTAAATGACTGCGTGCGAAATGAAGGCGCGCTGTTCGGTGGGCTCGCGTTAGTTTGGGCCCATTAGCTGGCTTGTGTGGTACCATATCGCGTTCTTTTAACCTTCTCCGAACAGTTCGAGCGCTCACAGATACTCCGTGGAAGTCGCGAAGTTGGTTTTGTATCTCAATGGAGGTAAGGTGACGATTTCTCACGCTGACCGTCACGATGAATCGATCCTGCCTTTCAGTTGTGACCCGAGATCGTGGCCTTCCTTGGCGACGAACAAAGCCGCCAGTCTCTAGGTACCTCCGATAAACATTTCGGACCGCAGATCGACTTAAATTAAGTTGAGCACTCACGTTTCTTTGGCTGTGTCCGGCCTGAATAAGTGCCACAGCTTGGGCGGCGACTTCAGGTGAAGTATCCATAGATTATTGATAGAACCTCACCTTAATGTTAAGAATAAGTAATGTTTGTTGCAAAACCAAAGATATCAATCACTTTTTCAAGAATTAAATCCAAGTAAACCAATAAAACCAAGTTTTCTTAGTATTCGATTGTTTGATGTCAACAAACAGGCTCCAAATTGTCTTTTGTTTCTTTAAATTCTGTGTTCGAAATTCAAAAACAGACTATTGAATGAAATTGTGAATGTGCCAGGTTCAAAACTGCATAAAAACTTTTTGCTCGACCTAATATAAAATTTTAGCTAGGACCAAACGAAACTGAAAATACAAGGTGGGCCAATAGATGTGTCCAGAAGTATATATTTCTTATACTTCACAATAACATAGGCTATAGTTTTTTTTTAAGATTTTCTGCAGGTAAAGGTACTCGTATAATCATTTCAAGAGTGGAGTCGCGGTCAGGCAGCTAGTCACATCCATTTAAAGTTTTTACTTTGAGTTAACGTTTTCAATAGTGTAAATGATTGTGTGCGTTGAGATCTCACTTTGATCATCATAATTTGCGCAAAAGTTGTTAATTAATTTATCTTGGCATCTTTTTGAGACGTGAAAATTAATTGACGACATTTTAAACGAATTAATGTTGTATGAGGAAAATAAGAGCTTTTCAGGCAAAATCAAATTAGATACATACAGTCACTATCGTTATTTTACGTAAAATATACTTCGGCATAATTACATGAAACGGAATATTATCAGAGTTTTAATAATTATAAAGGTAGGTAGGTAATAAAATTACCATAAAATAAATTAAAATGTTTGAAAAAAGAAAAATTACCAAAGATAAGTTATGCAGTGGCTGTCCATTGATGGCTAGAAGTTGGTCTCCAGGTGCTAAGGCTCCACTTCGATGAGCTACAGATCCTGGCTTGATATCCGATATCACCATAGGTTCCTCGTTGCTGAGCAGTTTCTGTTTGCATCCTGTGAAAACAAGTACTAGGTTTTTAGAAGTTCAGAGGAGTTTAAGCCAGCGAGTCCTCCCTTGCTCTTTGAAGGGAAAAGGCGCTAGAAAATTCGCTTTGTATGAATGATGATCAAGGGAGATTAGTTGGGCAGGTTAGTATCTGTTTCAATGGGCATTCAGCCTGCTATGTTCGCCTAGTACGTTAGTTTTAGCAAGCGAACTTATTTACAGTGCAACGTACCATGACATGCCTTATGCACGTCGGTTTGGCTAACGCAGCTTGGCTGCGCAGCCATGTTGCTTAACGTAGTATCTGTCAAAAAGACTTTAATGAACCTGTCTTTCTATAAACTAGTGCCGAAAAGCCTACATTTCTATATAGCTTCAGAAACTTCAAGTGATTCAAAACAGGCATGCATGAAATAATTCGTGACAGAGTTGAAAACCTGTAAAGCCAATGGACCATCAGTCAAAAATGTTTGGCTATTAACAAAAGACTGGATAGAAAAAAAAATGAAGACAATAATGAAGATACAAATGAAGGTGAGAGGAAATTTACTGAAGTGAAAACAGAATATATCTAAATATATGAGCGCACAACACAAGAGAACACACCTGTGATAGTAACGCCTAACCCAGCAGTTGTTTTAGCTAGTTTGACATTAAAAACTCCACTGGAAGCTTCAATAGTGTTGGGCATGCTGAATTCCACGTTCAAAGTCAAATACTTAGGGTTGTGAGAATCGTTTCTTCTCTGCAGGATTTCGTTGGCAACGTCAACTGTTAGATTCTCATGACCGTTTATTGACATTACCCTGTCTCTGATTTGGAGGCAGCCGGATCTGGAAAAGAAACGTTGTCCTGAATTTACTGGTTTTATGAAATCGATCAGCTTTGTTGATTTTTGTAATTCTTAACAAATACTATTTATTTTTATTTCGCATCCACGCTGTCCTTTGGCATTGTATCCACAATGCAATAACATTACACCAGGATAACTGTTTGATACAGGGACAACGCAACACGTTAAACAATCTCTAGGATTAGGAATTATTATCTCATCACTTCCCGTGGGTGCCACCAGAGAATGGGCAGCAGCATACTCTGTGCATTGCAACAGCCGCTTGCCAAGCGTGGCGATTATGACAACCCCCCCCCCTTGGGGGAGGTCTGTGTCCAGCAGTGGACGTCTTTCAACAATTATTTGGCAAGTATCGTTTTTCAGATTCACTAGTTTAGAAGAAACAATAAGTAATTGGGTTACTGCAGTGCGATTCTGTAAATATCTCACCGTGTAAGCTTAGGTGAAGTGAACATGAAATGAGCTATCAATTCAGGCAAACAATAGGAATGACAGTTCACTTCATGCTCACTCCACCTCAGTTTATACGGGAAAACGTTGACTACGTGACGTGAATTTGAAGAGAAGCATGATGATCACAGGACCTCTCAACTTCCTCCTTCCTCACTTCCAAGTCCAAGCTTACAAATCCGCTTTCTATAACATATATTAATGTTTTTTTTTAATATCACAAACCACTTACCTGTAAGCCGGTGATTGTGAAGCGACATGTGATATCACCAGCATAGCATTGTCTTCGTGGACAGCTAAGCCTGAACTCTGACCAGGTGGAACTTCTAACTGTATGTTGAGGGATTCTGTTCTGCATACACCCATACTCATGTAGTTTTGTTGACTATCTGTTGGAAAAATATAAAATATTTAAGAATACTTTCAGCTAACAAGTTTTTATTTTTTATTTTAAGGATGGGAAATCATCAAATGACTTCTTCCGCTCTGGTTGGAGCGGAAGGGCGTGTCAGACTCTTACTGACTAAAACCCATCCATGTTTCGTTTACGTTCCGGGGCCGCGGTGACTCTTTCGAACAAATTACTCAACCCTGGAAGGCTCTGGTCCTAGCGAACCCCGTCTCCTTTACAGCTAACGAGTGGAATACCCTGCTTGATATGTTTCCTGATAGCTACAATCTGGGGGTTTTTAAGTCAAGAGTGAATAGGTTACTTCTCGCAAGCATTCTCCATCGCCGACCATTTCATTGCTTAATATAAGGTGAGATTGTGGCCAAATTCGAGTCGATCAAAAATAATAAAAGTGACGCAAATAATTCGCGTAAACATTTCAGAAGAGAAGTGTCCACTGTTGGAGATTGGCTTTCTTCCTGTGTAATTATTGTACAACAATCTTAATCTACGCGTACTATTAAAACTTTCAGTGCCCAGAACTCAGCATATGGGTCGAACAATTTTTGTTTCTTGTGCCCACGAGTCGTCGTTATATGTTCTTCTTGTTCTAGATGCTTAAACAAGAGGTTTTATAGTACGCATAGATTCGCACTAGATGGCAACATTCATTAGGAATACGCTACGCTGTACGGGAACGGAAAAAAACGGGATATGCGCGTACGAAGTCGCGGGCGAAGTGCTAGTCTCAAATCAAATCGCAAATGTAATCCATAATGCATACACATACAGCTGCTAAAACTAGTCAACAAGATTTTGTCACAAGAAATTTGCTTACTAATTGCGAATTACCTACCTACCCTTATTCCAAAATCATATTTATTTGGTTTTCATCAGGTCTAGTTTTTGTGTTACAGCTACTACCAGTAACATAATTTTCCCTTAAGCTTGTAAATTCCGTTTTTTTATTTTTCAATAAAGTAGCTGTTATTTCAGTTTACTGAGTTATTTTATTCTTATATAATATAGAAAAAGTGTTCAAATGATTCTGTCAAGTTTCTTTACATATATGGTGAAATTATTTATCATCATCATCTTCCTGCCCTTATCCCTTAAAGAAATTCTGCACCATCACATTTAAAAAAAATGTGAGTTTTATTTTGTCATTTTTTAATATAAAAGGATAGTTGAGTATACTGACGTGCCATCTGCTACACAAATAATCCTTTAATATGATAACGTGCCTGTATTAGAATCACCTGAAAACTTCAGTTTTCGTTTCAAAGCACCACTTCAAAATCAGATGACAGGAAAACTGTTCGTGTTTCAATAATTCTAATTTCAGTTCTATGATACTTAAGCCTGTTCTTAACATAATTAGTTAAAAAAAATCTTGTGACACACAAAAAGTGTTTTTTTGTTGACCAGTGATATTAATAAATAGCCACAATTATGAACCCGCATCATGAAATGGTCAATTTTAAGTTTTGGCTACGACAAACACAATGAAGGTTAGTGCTAATAATCGCGTAGCTCATAGCCTAAGATTTTTATCATATCGCTACAAGTGAGTGAGATCTCATATCATGATCATTTTAGTATTAAAATGTGATAATGTAATAATAAATAATAATAATAATAATCTGTGGCCCGGCTGTCAAGAAGACAGTCAAGAAATTTTTTCTCGCCGATTTTTATTGTGATTTATTTAAACCAAACTATCAAAAACTATCAAAATGAACTCGAACCCGAAAACCACAAAAAAAAATCAATAGTACAATAATAGAACTGAAAAACAATTAACATATGGCGCAGAAACTGTGATATTGATGACATGCTGACGAGAAGCCGGGCACGTCACCTAGCCACACACCCATCACCTTCGGCCTCGTCGCTCAGCTCCGCCTCGCCGCCGCCGGAACCCAGCCCCACTGTGAGTGCTGTGACACCGGCCGTGGCAGTTGCGTCGAGCTCGAGCGACGAGTACTTCTCACCGCCCACGACGCCACCACCTGCACGTCGGCGAAGAGGACGCCGGCCGCCAGACGGCTTAGGACCTCGAGGCCCACCGGCCTCTGATAGGGTCCCAGCTCCCGGCGGAAGTGTGCAGCGCATGCGATAGACACAATCCATCAATGAAAATGTCATGCGCTCATACTTTGGGGCTACAGAGGGGGGAACTAACCTGACTGCGTACCGTGGTCGGATGCTCTCTCTGTTTCAGGTACTTGAACCAGCTGTCAACGTTTCGGCCCAACGACTGTCGGATCAGGTGCGCGTCATCCAACGTAACCGTATGTTGGATGACAGTGTGCTTGATCGCCTCCGAATGGAAATGTGTGGCCATGTCATTACTCCTCCGTCGCAGACTGTGGCACCACCGCAGTCGCAAATATCCAGCCACGCTGACGAGGAGAGTAATGACAGGGTTACAAACGTAAGTACCCAGTGCAATGAGGAATTGAGGAGTGCTTTAGAGTGTGCTATTCGGGAATATCGCTACGTACCGCCTGAACTAAGACCACGCTTACCTCGTTTGCCCATGCATAACAAAAATAGAGCGCTGGTAGCTGCTCTGGATTCGCAGTTGTCAAATTATTTTGATGACTGCGAAGACCTCACTGATACACACTCGATTATGTACTGCGCGGCTGTAGCGGCATGTCGTGTAGCTCATGTCAAAATGACTAACGACAGAGTTACACGACCAAAACCAGCCGTACCGGCTGGGCAGTGCAGGATCGAGCGTCGTATCGGTGGGGCCAGAGCGCTAATTGGCAAACTAATCTGCTTCAGGGAGGGCAACACTCGCCCTAGAGTGATGCGTTTTGTGAGACGGGCATTTTCGGGGACTGATATCAGCCCCCGAGATTATATGTCACGTGTCACAGAGCGCATCGACTTCCTGAAGCAGAAAGTGTATGCATGGGCAAACCGTATTCGTAGGTATAGGCGGCGAGTGGAGCGATACACCCAGAATCGCACATTCCGAAGTAATGACAGGTGGGTATATAGGGTTTTGGAGCAACCGGACCAGGGTGTGACTGACACGCGCCTGCCGGATGATGACGCCATGTGTTCGTTCTGGCGCAACATCTGGTCGGTGCCTGTCAGTCACACCGAAGGTGGTTGGATTCGAGAGGTCGAGCGAGCGTGCGATCCTTTGCCAGAAATGGGGGCAATCACAATCAGCCCCCAAGATGTAGCCCGTGCAGTCCGTCCGTTGCCTAATTGGAAATCTCCAGGGCCGGACGGACTGCACAATTTTTGGATTAAGTGGCTACAAAGGTCGCACGCTCGTTTGGCATCTCAGTACCAAAGTGCCTTAGAGTCCGGCTCGCTACCCGAATTTCTTACGACAGGAGTTACCCACCTGCTCCACAAATCGGGTAGTACCGCGGAACCCAAAAATTATAGACCGATCACGTGTCTACCGACGGTCTATAAGGTTCTTACATCTATTTTGAGAGCTAAAATTAATAATCATATTAACAGCAACAACATCATGTCTGTCTCTCAAAATGGATGTAGGAATGGGTCCCGCGGTACTAAGGAGCTACTCCTCATTGATATGGCCATTAGCCAACAGGTTCGGCGTTCCCGAAAGGATCTGTCGACATGTTGGATAGACTATAAGAAGGCCTATGACTCGGTGCCTCATACATGGCTCATGAGGGTGCTAGAATTGTATAAAATTGATACAATGCTACGCACCTTCCTGATGTCGTGTATGGGGCAATGGAGGACAGTTCTTTGCTATCCAGGATGTCGAAATATCCAGAGGAACAGCGAACCGGTAAGGATCGAGCGGGGTATATTCCAGGGCGATAGTTTGAGTCCGCTTTGGTTTTGCCTAGCCTTGAACCCTCTAAGCACACTGCTGGAGAATTCAGGGCTGGGCTATCGGTTGAAAAGAGGAGGTCAGGTTATATCTCACCTCCTTTACATGGATGATTTGAAACTCTTTGCCCCCAGTAATCTGCAACTGATGGAGCTACTGAAGGTAACTGAAACTTTCAGTAGTGCCATCAGGATGGAGTTTGGTGTGGACAAATGTGCGGTCATGCATGTAAAGCGTGGGGAGATTATGGAATCCGTGGGAACTCAACTCTCGGATTCCATAAACCTCAGATCCCTCTCTTCAACTGAAAGTTACAAGTATTTGGGTATGTCGGAAGCGTTAGGTATCAATGTTACTGACATGAAGCAATCGTTGAGGGAGCGCTTCTTTGGCCGCCTGAAGAAGGTATTCAATAGCCTTCTATCAGGCGGAAACAAGGTGCGCGCCTTCAACGGTTGGGTCATGCCGGTATTGATGCACTCTTTCGGCGTACTCAAATGGACTCAAACGGAACTTGACGCCCTGGATAGGCGGGTCCGTACACTGCTTACTGCATATCGAATGCATCACCCACGGTCGTCGGTAATGAGACTGTATATCCCGCGAAAGTGTGGAGGTCGAGGCTTCTTAAATGCTAAGACTCTCCACAATCGCGAGATATGCAGTCTCAGGGAATATTTCCTAGCTGTCGACGTGGGTATGCATCGAGATGTAGTGGCGGTGGACAAGGGACTCACCCCGCTCTCTTTGGCAAATGAGAACTGGCGCAAACCTGCGGTGCTAGACACTAACGATCGCAGGGCTGTATGGCAGAGTAAGGAACTTCACGGACGCTATTTCCGGGCCCTACATGGGCCCGACGTAGATCAATTAGCGTCCGTAGCCTGGTTGCGATTCGGTGATCTCTTTGGAGAAACCGAAGGTTTTGTCTGTGCAATTATGGACGAAGTTATCATGACGAATAACTACCGGAGATTCATTGTGAAGGACGGCACGGTTGACATATGTCGGGCATGTCACCGTCCGGGAGAATCGATTCGCCACATTGTCTCTGGTTGTTCTCGTCTAGCTAACGGAGAATACTTGCATAGGCACAACCTTGTAGCCAGGATTATCCATCAGCAACTTGCTCTGAAATACTCTCTTGTGGAATCGGAGGTGCCATACTACAGGTATGCGCCCGACCCAGTTCTCGATAATGGCAATATCACATTGTACTGGGATCGGTCCATCATCACTGACAGGACTATTGTTGCCAATAAGCCTGATATAGTGGTGGTGGACCGAATCGAGAGGCGTGCAATGATTGTAGACATAACCGTTCCGCATGACGAGAATCTCGTGAAAGCCGAGAAAGATAAACAAATCAAATATATTGACTTGGCTCGCGAGGTTGTCGACATGTGGGATGTGGACTCAGCAATCATTGTACCGATAGTTGTGTCAGCCAATGGCTTAATAGCCACGAGCCTCGACCAGCACCTCAGGAGGCTCTCGTTGGGCAGCTGGATCAAGGGCCTGATTCAGAAAGCGGTACTTCTGGACACGGCTCGTATTGTTAGGAGGTTCCTCTCTCTTGAGCCCTGACCGCCGGTAGCTTGGACCCTGTTCCCGATACCGGTGGGCTACTATTTTTATATTTTTAAATGTTTTTTATTTTTGTATTTTTATGAAATATTTAAAAATGTATAAATAAGAAAAAAAAAAATGAATAAACGGAATAATAATAATATCTTGGGACAACTCACACGCGGTCATTTGATCCCAAACTAGGCAGAGCCTGTGCTATGGCAACCAGACAACTGATAAACATACTTATATATTTCTAAATACAAACATATTATAGACAAATTACACCCAGACACAGAACAAATGATCATGCTCATCACACAAAATTTGGCCTGGGTGGGAATCGAACCCACGACCTCCGGTTTAGCAGTCAGGGTCACTAACCACTCGACCAACAGGCCAGTCAAAATAAGTTAAGTAAAGTTAATGTATAAATGTAATGTATTTATAACATCGACTAGTCTCAGGTTTCTTGCATCCAAAAGTGTATTTGTGTACTGGAGCATATTCTGGCAAAATTAAAATATAGATAAATAGTGTTTTCACTATTTAAGTAGACAATTTTGACTTGATAGTAATAGCCTAAAAGTAAATGCATCTTGACAAAAGGCCACCGGCACTTCCCTAGAGACAAATAAAGGAATTTATAGTCAAAAGTAAGAGAGAAATATTGCTTGGCCGCAGCAACAGATACAAAACTACTTGGATAAAATGTACTGTTGATAAAGTCGAAAATTGCTTGTTTTTAACCATGATACGAAAACCACGAGTGTACTGCATTGAAATCCACGGTATTTAGCGACACCACGTCTGCTTCTTACTAGGCTATTACGAGATCCGTCCAATTAACATAATGTTTTAGACCAACGTGCGAGGGACAGCGAACAAACTAGGAAGTGCAGGTCCTAAACAAATATGTGAGAAAGATCTACCGAGCTCTCTTTTTTGGGGTTCCGTACTAAAAGAGCAAGAACGTTAGCCTATTCATGTCTGTCTCTTCATACCTAAAGTTGAAAGAAAAAATATACAAAAAGGAATATTTTTCGGGTATGTATCTGTCTGTCAACGTCCTGTATATGTCACTTGAACCTTTAAAAAAAAAAGCATATATAAATTGTGAGCCGTCACGGGACTCATGGCAGATGATGACATAGAAATTATTTTGTAGAAGTATAAAGGAACAGATTACGACAGGAACTAAATATGGCATAATGAAAAATGCATATGGACTATTATATATACATATATATATACCGTTGGTCGCCACGTCAACAATCGGTTTTACCTAGAGAGATGTTTCACATCAAATCTGCGTTTTCAAAGCACATAGGTATTAGCAATATAAGCTAATGTTGCAAACAATAAAGTATCACAATCAATGATAAAAGCCGGTCAAGTGGAAGTCGGACTTGCGCACCAAGGGTTTCCAAGGGTTCGCACTCAAGGATACAGTCATAAGTTCTTTTATCTTCTGACCTGTGTATTTTTAACCGTAATGGCTAGTCAAATAGAATTATCACAGAGTTCTTGTTATGTGTGTGGGTTTTTTTTTAATAAAAGGATTTTCTCTTGTATCGCGGGTGCGTTTACAAATATACATAAATGATAAATGGTATTTATTTTGCAAATAGGTTACAAGTAACTCTTTTACAAGTCAAACATTTTTTTTGGTTATAATAATCTAGATGAGGCCGGTGTTTCCTAGCTGACTGATACAAACTCACACACATAATATATGTAAACAGCCAGACCAGGAACAACTATATGAAGGCTATGACATAACATGCTGGTCCTGCTCCATAGGATAATCAAGGGTGTAGACAAAATCAAACTGGTTGATTTATGTATTAACTTTATAGATATACTGTGTCTTTTTTGTGTTTTTATTTTTCTGTGGACACACTGTTTAATTAATGGTTCCAATATTTGTAAATATGTGAGTACCATTTACCTAAATTTCTTTAGAAAATGAATAAGTTTACCTCTGCTGGTAATACTTTGTTCCTATTAAGTAGTATACTCTGGGTGCATCGTCCGCACATAATATTAAATTAATTTTTGTAAAACCATGATTTGAAAAGAGTAATTATGGAGTTTCTTGTCCGTTCTTCTCCATAAGATTCCACCTTTCCGAATGGACAGTAGAATCACTTTATTAATGTAATTCATAAGTGCCGTTTAATGGCCTACTTGAAATAAACGTTTTGACTTTGACTTTGACTTTGGCTATACAAATATTTGATCCGTGCGGGAATCGAACAGCCAATTTTATTACTAAACCAATGCGTCCACCATGTCGTCAAAAAAGTTAACAATGCATGACCTCTATCATAGTAATAACTCTTGGTAGTACGGCACCATCATTACACGTTTACAGCTCGCACTTAGCCGGTTTTTCTGGTACAAATTAATTACTACGCCTATCCTTTTCCCTTTGTTTGAGGAGAGTTCGCCTGATTTTGTTTACGACGACTGTGTTTGGGTTCCGGTACTAATAGTGGAAGGGAAATGTGGTTTCATTAACTTTGTGGACGGATTTTTGGTCGGGAGTTTGTAATTAATTGAAGTGCTGGTTTTGGTTTTTAAACTATCCTTTGTAGTTTCCTAATTGGTGTTTAACTGAGTAAACTGATGATGTTGTTTTCGTTTGTAGGCAGATAAATTGATAGAGCCTATGGACGACCTGCTATTTTATTTTTGTCTTTGAAGAATGAAAATGTTTGATACCTTTCTGCGTAAAAAATGCCTTTTCTAACCGTTTATCCTTCCAATTTAGGAAGCATACCTAGATACTGTTGTTCAAGTTCCTCAGACAGGTGTATGACTTGATCTACCCAACCAAAACACTAGAAGGTGGTGACGAGAGTCGTTTTGGAGGACTGTCTTTTTGTAAATTTTAACGTTCAAAAAGAGCTGATTCTTAGCCTAATAGAATAAAATACTATTTGTTATGTACTCCATAAAAGTAAATTTAACTTTTGATAACAATAAACTTTACGATATAGAAAAATGGAACGCGTATATTTCTGGAAGGGTTAGATAGATGTGTACCCCACATTTCACCACAATATTTTCATCGTCATCAACATACCAGCCGAAAAAGACGTCCACTGCTGGACAGATGAGGATGAAGGATGAGGGGAGGGTTTGCCATAATCACCACGCTTGGCAGGTGGATTGGTGATTCAATTGACACAATGTTTTAGCCCAATGCATTAGGGGCAAGCCCAACCGACCGGTTAATTTTAAAAAAAAAGAACAATAGAAATTATTCCCCGTTCACTCGAAATTATTAAACACATCATCGCTTGTTCAATCCGTGAAGATTTTCTCAATAAAATATAGTGAGTGGACATCGAGAACTGGCCCAGTTCAGATCGAGTATAGATGATTTATTACTGTTAATTTATGGTAACTATGATCACTATAGTAGGCGCCAGATAATCGTGGAATAACGGTCATTGACCCACCTACAATTATTGACATTTTTATATGAAAAACGGAATTAATGACACAAAGCTGTACCGAATCATCATCTCTCGTGATCCTTAACATTGTCTCATAATGAAAAACGATTCATATTTAATTGTTCAGGTACCTATGAACAGTTATTAGGGAAAGGTCAATATACTTTATTCCACATTTATCTGGCGCCTACTATAACGTAACTGGTAACTATGATTCGTTGTAGAGGTCTTGGTAGAATATTTCAATTAGATCGTGCTATTTTTAGATGCATATTGAGATGGATAAAAAGTACTGCTGTATTGGGTATCTATTCGTTACGATATTTTTGACTGGCCTGTTGGTCGAGTGGTTAGTGACCCTGACTGCTAAACCGGAGGTCGTGGGTTCGATTCCCACCCAGGACAAATCTTTGTGTGATGAGCATGATCATTTGTTCTGTGTCTGGGTGTAATTTGTGTATAATATGTATGTATTTAGAAATATATAAGTATGTTTATCAGTTGTCTGGTTGCCATAGTACAGGCTCTGCCTAGTTTGGGATCGGATGACCGTGTGTGAGTTGTCCCAGGATATATTATATATATATTATTATATTATTTCATAGAAACTCGCACAAGAGTTGGTGATTTTGCACTTTCTATAGTAAAATTAAAATTACTGTCAATGTTTGTTTTTTAAAAAAGGTTCTTACACTCACTTTATGGTTTAGTTAGTTATCTTAGTCTAAAGTTTAGCCCAAAGTATTTTGCGTATGCATATCAAGTTTGCGTATAACTTATTTCTAAGAATGAGGATTTGCGAGTTTGAATACCGTGTCGAGTAAACACTCTTAAGAAAATATTGTATACCATAGTAGGTAGACTTATTTTATGCCTTTCAAAATCTCTTTATCTTACGTATTATTAAAACTATCTCACCGTTACTATATTCATAAATACAATCTGTAAACCTACTTCAAAACTTAAACTCCTCTCTCCATCAAGAGCCATTTCGCCCGAAGCATCCTTCAGAACTTCACTTCACAACTTCTGATCGATCTATCTCATAATGATAATACAATCGATACCCCGTCCAATATCTTACCGTAATCGTCTTGTAAACCTAGTTTGGGCATCGAGCTCTGCCTGTAGTTCCTCTGACGATGTTTCTTGGCGTTCAACGTCGACGTTCCCGATATTGAATTTTCTGAAACAAAGTATAAGCTTAAAATGATGATATTTACTGCGAACATTTTTATACGTTGTCGTGTCATTTTTGCTTGTTCTATTTCCACATACAAGGGTTATTTACTCTTTCCACTTTCATGCAAGAAATTTAGCATACAAGGACCGTTTATTTTCCTATGCACTATTTATATTTCAAAAGTTCAACTACATATTTCAAATTGGGACATATGTACAACAAACAATAACAAATGGTGCCCTAAAGAGCTCACCTCTATATATCTGTATAAAATGGGATCTTTAGGGACCTATTTGTCTTATTAGTTACACTTCCGTGTAACTACAGACTTCTGGTGAAACTGGGATTATAAATTATTGTTATTGTTTTCTTAAACATGGATAGTAGAATGAGATTAGGTAAATGTCCCTTTTCGCAAAATTCAACAGATCCTAAATGACATACAAAATTGATGAATTATTTGTATATATTTGATGGGACATCGGTCGAACGCTGGAGCCGGTTGCTACGAGAATCTATAATACGTATAAACATAACTAAGCGTTTCCAAACGCCTTTTATAATGCGCACAGCAAAGGAGTGGAACTCTCTGCCTGCGTCTGTGTTTCCGAACGCATACAACCCTAATGTCTTCAAAATTAGATTGAACAGGTTTCTTCTGGGTAAGTTCGCTCCACCGTCGACTTTGTCTCCGTCAGCTATGACCTAGACTAGAGTCAAGAGCAAAGTCATCTCAAATGAAAAAAAACACGAGCGCAATCTATATAAAAGCTATAATCATTCCCATTTCGAAGTCGTATTCGCGCTGAAACTCTCTTCAAATCGTAATTTCGACAGCACCCGCATTAAGCAGACGCATTGATGCCCCAACTTCAAAAATACGTAATAACTCACCTGGCTCAAAGAGGACTTGAAGGTAGAACTCTAAACTGAAGTTTAAACTTGAATTTATGTACCAGCTCCGTACATTAGTGGAAGCATATTATAGACATCAGAACTTAAGGCTTTTGAGTTATACGAGCCAAGTTTGATGTTCATATATTCGTTCTTGTTAGTCGCGGTTCAAGCCACGAGAGAAAATCTAAAGGATGTATGTCCAGAGTTCGTAAACTTTGAAGATGTTGAAACCTTTCCCGAAGATTTCCAGTTTGTTGGAGTGTTTTTGGACTATGAAAATATTTGTGTTGAGATTTGAATGACCTTTCCTGGTAAGAACTGGGGTTCGAAGTTAGTATTTTAGTTGCTGCCAAGTTGTTGAAGCTGATCTTTAAAGCACACATAAATTTTCAGTACCAATAGCCTTCTTATTGTTACTCGTGCGAGTCCCACATTAATTTGCCGATTTTTACATATTTATTTTTGCAGCTTATTTGTATTAAAACACAGACACACACAGCTCAAGCCAAGTCTAAGAACAAGCTCCTGACTTGGAGAAGCTAGTTCCGAAGTTCGGTCATTCGGCAAGTGGCCTCAGGCTTGCGAAGAATTAACTCAGTAATTATTATACCTCCGGAATTGCTTACGAAAGGTGCTATTGCAGAAATTCTAGGAGCAGGGAAAAGGTATAATACTTTCTTCAGGGTACGCCTCGAGTATTTCGTGAATAATTCTCGACATCCGTTAGTGTTATTTGCATCATGAATATCCATTTTGGTTTAAATTGTTGTGAATGGTAGTGCAAAGTGCAGGGAAATATTCAGTTTAAACTTTACGAACGTCGAAGAAGAAAATCAGATTATGGGAATAGAATTTGAATAAAGAGACGAAGAAAATTGCAATTACCATCTTTCTTTAGCCTTTATTTTCTACTATAAAGTGCTTAGCAAGATCACAACTCTTCTGACTTAATCTACATGACTTATCATCACTCAACTTTAATTGCTTCTTGGTATAGCGTTTATCAACATAGGATAATATGACCATTGCTAAGAAGTTCGTAAAATTATCACAGCGAATTGATGGATTGGTTTTTTCACACATTATATTTTTTATTAGTATGTACTCGTATGTATCTAAGCATATTTATTTTTGCCTTTCCATTAAGTTGCATCTGTCATGTCTTTGTACCACCCTAACAAGAACGACTGGTTGAATTTGTAAGGCATTACGTCCACCTTTTCGTTTTTAACAGTGCATAATGTTTTATAAATATTTAGATACGTATGAAAATACTCTATATAAAAATCAGTTCCTATCTCATCATGCTCCATCTTATACTATACAGCCGGACACGACTATAAAGTGCTTAGAAAGCTCATTTCATTAATCATATACACTTGCATTGGTACTCCGAGCAGCTATTTACACCAACCGAGACAAAATCATCGGCTACTTTTCATCATTAGTTGTAACAAATACTTCTTTGAATTCATCGTTCTTCAATCGTCCAACCTTTGTTTAAATATTAAACCTAAATCATTTATTACATCCTCACCTCTACTGAACCTCCCACAATGGCCAACAACATGCCTGGGAGCCACATGCAGCCTCGTGAACCCTCCTTCACAGTTCTCCAGGTAGCACATCACTTCTTCAGCTGTGTAGTTGTTTCCGTCGATCACGTGATCGTCAAACGCCAGGATCTGGTCTCCTGGGTGGAGGGCTCCGCATCTAGAATATTGGGATGAATATTAGAAATGAAATGGAATTCTTGTTTTAACATGAACTAGTCGGTCCTATATGGTGTAAATAATAAAGAGTACTCTATTTAGGGTTGCGTTTACATCAAACGTATAATATCGGTCGCTAACTGTGAGCATATTTTAAGAAGAACATACAGTCGTTGTTTTTTAACAATCAGTGGCCGACTATACGATAAATACGTTTGGTGTAAACGTGGCCATAGGATAAAAAAATTCATGCCTGTAATCTTTTTTTTTTTTGACGATGACCACGCGCAGTTCAGCGCACTAAGGCTGGTACTGCTTAACCGGACTATTCTGTGGTGGCCTCAAATGAATTTAAGGCCCCCAGCCAGGGCCAAACTAGCTAAATTAAACTAAATGACCGCTCGCTAGGGCATCCCCTGTGGAATACGGACCTCGGCTTAGCGGCGCCATTTCGGGAGGACAGCAAGGGACAAGCTGGGTCATATCATTATAATTTGAGGATTTTAAAGCTACTGGCTCAGCGACGCAGGCTGTCTCAAAGGTCGGGGAGGGTTTTTCAGGGACGTCGCGACGGGCCTCGGCGGCGAGGCCGGAAAACGGAACGCGGTCTGTGTCTGTGTTTATGAAGCGTGCTAGTTTCCCTACAGTTTTCCTGAATCTGAGTGATGGATGCCTGTAATATAGCAGAAAACAATTTAATAGTGAGGCTGACTGTCCACAGTGCGCTAAGGGAGCATTTGAGTATTGTTACTCATGGAGGCTCGATCACAATAGTCTGCGTCATCTTAGTTATTGAAGTGTTATTTTTCACCCTTCTATTTATTCTCTAAATTGTGATACTCGTAAGAGGGTCGCTTGATTTTGTTCAACCTGAATAATTCTGGTAAATCAAATAATCCCTCAGTGATACTCAAAACATATACATAGATAAACAAATGGTAAATGGCGATTGGCGGTCAGTAGGATCACCCTCAGCCAAAAACTCGTAAAATAAAGGCCACAATTTTTATTACCGAATTAAATTCAGCCAAAGAAAGAAAAAATACTTGAAAAAATTCGCAATGTGCCTGTACATCTCTCTAGTAAGGCTTAGTTTAAGCCCAGTCCGATCCCAGGGCTTACTGCAAGCCTAGGCTTGCAATCAACGGCTCTAACTGGATCTCTATTTGTATTACTCTAAGTACGTAAGTAGCTTTGAAAAATAAGAGATTATGTGTTAGATTATGGCGTAAGAATAATAGAAAATATTAAAAACTGAAAAGCAAAGATTGATTGGTTTTCTTTCTGATGTTCATGTGGTAAAGCAACGTGGGCGGAATAAACAATGTAACTGGAATGGAAAATGCAAGGCACTATCTAGTGTTTTTCATTTAGATTCAAATCTGCCTGCCTGGGCAGATTTTCCCAATTTTGTTGGGGTCAATATCTTGTCCAACCAAATGTAGCTGTAAACAAATCCTAATGTAACGGCATCAATGCCACCACATGAAAAACTAAGAAGTGAAATTTTTACAGCAAAAAAAGAACCGCAACGCCATCTACGACGAACTAACAACGAAATCCTGCATCGCGCAAGCAAAGTTCTCCGTGCAATTTGAACATTACAATAGTCCAAATATCAACTATCGGGCAGTTGCCCACCAGACACAACAACCGTCTGGTCGAAGGATCGTCCCATTTTCAGTGGAGGTGTGCGGGACTTTACTCTCTGTACCGCATACCTCTATACTAATATATATACTTCTTCCATTACTGACTGACTGATACACAACGCACAGCCGAAACTACTGGTCGTAGAAAGCTGAAATTTGTTCCTTTGGAAGTGTAGGAGAGCACTAAGAGAGGATTTTCAGAAATTCTTACGGGAACGGGATATAATGGGATATGCGCGTAACCTGAGAGACTTTAAGTCAAGAGTGAATAGGTTACTTCTAGGCAAGCGTGCTGCATTTTCGACCACATCTTGGCTTACCATCAGGTGAGATAGTGGTCAAACGAGAGCTTAACAGTAACGGGCTTACTAGTAAAAAAGCGTGCAAAAGCTTGTTTAACATTTATAGCGACTGCTTATCTGAACCTCACGAAACAGTAACTGGGTAACACGATAGCCCTTGAAAAGAGTGATTGTCAGATTTTAGGAACTACCCGTAAATACTTATTGTCACAATCTACGAATGAAAACCTAGACCAACAGCGTCTAAGTTAAAGTAAACTACTGAAAATCGACCAAGTGCGAGTCGGACTCGCACACGAAGGGTTCCGTACCATTATCTATAAAACGGAAAACAATCGTGATTTTTTTCCGATCCCTTAAATATTTATTTTATTCTGTTTTAAGTATTTGTTGCTATAGCGGCAACAGAAACACATTATCTGTGAAAATTTAAACTGTCTAACTATCACGGTTCATGAGATACAGCCTGGTGATGGACTTACAGAAAAACAGACGGACGGACAGCGGAGTCTTAATAACAGTTTCCCGTTTTACCCTCTGGGTACGGAACCCTACAAACATATAAAATTGTATCTGAAAGTATCAGAACGAAGAAGATAAAACCAACTTCGCAAATATTGCAACTTCGTTTTGCTATTATCATAAATAGAAAATTAACTACTTTAGAATAATATAATGAAGCAATCAACAAAGTTCTCATCTTACCAACAGCTCGGATTTATAAACAAATTACAAAGCTATACAATAAAAGTTTTAAACTATTTTAATTCAAGCAAAATGAGTTTCTCAAACATTAGCTGAACTTTAAAGCGTCTCACAATATTAGTTAAGTATGAAGTAAGGAGTTAAGCGCCCCTGGTGGGAGAAGTTTGTAATTAATGTCAATTACTTGTAGACGATGCTTTTAAAGAAGTAGAAAGAGAACTGCCACTTTTTTACTCTCCAGAGTAGAAGGTACTACATATTTTTCGAAAGAGTCACCGCGGGCCTGAACGCAAACGGCTTTAGAAGGAACACAGGTGGGTTTTTGGCAGTAAGAGTCTGACACGCCCTTCCGCTCCACCCAGAGCGGAAGAACTCATTTGATGATTTCCCATCCTTAAAAAAAAAGGTACTACATAATTATATACACATAGAAAAGTACCTATGTTGATGATTGATAAATAAATGCCTGTTTGTATCAAATTACGTTTTTCAACGCATTTACTCGACAGAAATGAATAATTTTTTTATAAATAAAACGTTTTATAATTATTCGCAGACTTTTTTTCGTATAGCGCACGAAAAGTTTGTTAGCAGAAGAAGCTAGCGGACAAACAGCCTAATCACACTTAATATTATAAAGGCGAAAGTTTGTGAGTGTGTGTGTGTGTGTTACTTCTTCACGCGCAAACGGCTGGAGCAATTTTGATAAAAATTTAGTATGCAGGGAGCTGACACCCTGGATTTATATATATAAATATATATAACACGTTTTTGTGTATCTGATAAACCGCGGGTAGCACCGCGGGGCGCAGCTAGTACTAAATAAATATAAAATTAAATAGTTTTACTTAATATTATAAAATATTTTGTTGATAAAGGTACTCGTATAATACTGGTACTTCTTTCGTTTAGTCCATCCAAAGGTTGTCTGTAAGAGATTGCCCTGTGCGATAAGACCGCCCATTGTACACTTGTTTTTTAAACCTTTTTACTGTGTTTGTTATGGGGTGTACAATAAAGTATATAATAAATAAAAAATAAGAATCTGTGGAAAATTAAATGCAATAAGCCTTATCTCTAAAGGGACACTGAAATCGCGAAAAAAAAATCGACTCCCCCATACATTTATGTGCGCATAAAACTCGACAAAATGTACCGAACAGCTGATTTTTTTTTGCGATTTCTGGTTTGGTCCCATAGTAAAAATTGTTAATAATGATGAGTACAATGACCCCTTAGGAGGTATTGCGTTTATTCTGTTACACGTTGTATATAACTGACATCGTATTAATTTATGATGTCCAATTTACTATCAATTAATTATTTACGTAACTATTAGGACTCTAATGTGTCGATAATTTATATAAGAAAGAAGCATTCCATGCGAGCAGAGCCGCGGGCGTCAGCTAGTGACTGAATACCGCTCTATTACAAAATTTTATTCCACATTTATAAAAAGCATTTTTACAACCAAGACCTATTTCTTATTCATTGAACTCAATTAAGGAACCCCAAAGGGATGCTTACTAAAGACAGATATTCGTATCGGAGAACTAACATTTTTCTCTAAAGCGACTAATGGAATGTAATTAATTTTTCTTTCCCCGCTAATTGATTAAAATAATCGCATTGGAGAATTGGGAGTTGGAGTTTTCATTTGGGTAAACACTTGATTCTGGGAATCGACTTAATTTTATTATTTTTGGCTCTTGTGGCGGTGTTGGTTCCAAGAAGGAATAGCAGTAAGTCTGAGTTTCTTTATCTATCCGAGAATTTGTGATGGAAATCGATTTCAGCTTCTTTTTAAAGTCCAATTTAAAATACATAATGTACTTCACTTAGTCAAACTTTCATGGCAGTGAAACATTTTTTGCAGTTTTCAAACGATACACGATTGTGATCATCTTCATGATTGGATTCACAAATCTTTTAACTGGTAGTGCTTATAGCGCGAATATTTACATTTACAGTTTTAATATATTATGACGTATCTAACAGCCACACGGGTCGATCTTCAAGGTCAAGCACCGCTTGCCGAGGTCGGTCTGTGGATGGGTGACCATCTTAACATATCGAGATTACTCCGTGCCTCGGAAATCATTTGTAGGTCTTTGGCAGTCGTTACGGATTGTCAGACACCAGAAAATCTGACACCAGTCTAGCCAAGAAGTACCGTGTTACCCAATCAATGGGTTGTGGAGGTCTGGTAGGCAGCCGCTCCACGTAAAACACTGGTATTTAGCTGAATCTGGTTTGACTGGAAGCCGACCCCAATAAAATTGGGAAAAGGCTAGGCAGATGATGATGAACCTTGTATACAATCAAGTTGTTCGTATTTCTGAAATCGTGTTCCTACTTGTTCATTATCTTGAGAAATATTATGTATGACTTAATTATAGAAATAGTTACTTGATATCAACAAACGATACACGATTGTGATAAACCACTGCTCCATTGGTATCGCGGTCACAATCGCAACTGCCGAGCGTGGAGTCCTGGGTTCGATTCCCAGGTCGGGCAAAATGTGTTATTGGGTTTTTTCAATAGAAATTTCTCAGTGACAGCCCGGAGTTTGGAAGTTGGTGGTCACCCCGTGCCTCAGATAGCATGTTAAGCCATTGGTCCTGCGCCAGATCTCTCCACGGTCGTGTCGGGTTACCGTCCCATTGGAATATGAGAGTGATGGAAGAGGGAGTGCACCTGTGTTTGCGCACACACTTGTGCACTATAATTTATGTCCCGCGCCGATGGATAGTCTCAGTTGAGATTGGCCGAAATTAGAGTGAACAAGCTTCTTCTGAGTAAGCTCACTCCATCGTCGACTTTGTCTCTGTCATCTATGACCTAGACTAGAGTCAAGAGCAAACCCATATTAAATAAAAAAAGCATTGAATAAGGAATTGCTGAAGTTATGCCAAACTTTCATATATGGGTTTCAAGAGGCATATCAAAACACCTTTGTGAAAACTACTCACCTTGAAAGGCAAAGAGCATGACGACAGCATATTGAATCTATTCCTTTTAAAAACACAATTGGGCATCGACCCGCTCTAAGACATCGAAGGTTGACAAGGGTCAAACATCCCTGAGGCGCGAAGGGTTTCCATGGAATGACGAATGAAGATTCATGATATTATTTTTAAATTCACTGCAGTGTTTCCCTAAGAGGTCAGCCATTTTTTTTGTTTGTCATGTCATCCTTTGTGAGATTGGTGACCCAGTATGTAATGTATATTTTTCTTGAGTTTAGGGGCTCAAGGAAAATAGAACAGGTTGATGTAATTAGAATGTAGCTGACGAGGTTTTGCATAATCATGGATTATATCAAGAGAAACATTAAGAACAGACAAAAAGTCAAAGTCAAAACGTTTATTCCAATTGGGCCATTGTAAGGCACTATTGAACGTCAACATTACAGTTAAAAGAATGTCTAAAAATAAAGCGACTCTACTGTCCATTCACAAAGGTAGATTCTTTTGGAGAAGAACGGACAAGATACTCTATAGTTACACTTTTCAAATCAAAGTTTTACAAAAAATGGTACTCATATATTTACAAATATTGCTAACAATTGATTTAACAGTGTGTGAGTTATTTAATAGAAAAAAAACCACAAAAAGTACATCTATATAGTTAAATACATGTGTGAGCATCAAAAGCACCTTAGGCATTATGTCCGTCACTGTAAATCTATGTGCGTAAAGTATGAAATACATACACACTCTTATTTCAAACGATATCCCTGATGTTGAAAAATTTCAGCAACAACCCGGAATCAAGGCAGGCATAGATTCCCTATATCATAAGTAGTGCGAATAACGTAGCCATATACTGAGCCCAAACAATATTAAGGGTTAATCATCATCTACCTAGCCGTTTTTCCAGCTATATTTGGCTTCCAGTCAAACAGGATTCAGCTAATTACCAGTATTTTACATAGAGCGGCTGCCTACCAGACCTCCACAAACCATGACTGGGTAACACGGAACTTCTTGGCATGACGGGAGTCAGATTTACAGGCATCTGACAATCCGTAACGACTGCCAAAGATCAACAAATGACAGCCAAGACCAACGCCTAAACGTGCTTTTCCAGACACGGATGAAACTCGGTATGTTAAAATGGTCACTCATCCAAAGACCAACCTTGGCAAGCGTTGCTTAACCTTGAAGATCGACCCGTGCAGCTGTTTTTCTTTAGCCACGAGCTCCTGCTGCATTGCCTCGAAAATAAGAAGACAGTGGACATAAACACCTCTACCTACCCCTTTTAGGGATAACAAACGATGTCTTATGACGTGAAAAAATCACACACGATAAAAATCATCTTCTCCAATAAATAATATCTCAAGATATCGTCAAGGATCATATTATTATTCCCGGAATATTTTCTGCCACGTCTCAAAGTGCAGTGAGCTGAAACTGGGCTAAGTCGATATCTTGTAACCAATTTAAATATCGATAGCTCATCAGTTATGGTCCCGTCACTAATTATGCAGTAGAGCGGGGCTTCCACTTCAGGCTTTGTTGATGAATGTGACTTTTAGTAGAAGGCACTAGTTTTAGAACTAGGGGTTATTAATATTAGTAAAACACTAATATTTATAAGAGCTTGTGGCCAAATAATAACTGCCGCGCTGGTCGATCTTTAAGGTTGGTAACCCATCCACGTATCAACCTCAGCAAGCGCTTCCTGAGCTTGCTGAGGTTGATACATGGATGGGTTACCATCCGTAGCATAAAGAGGTTTCTCCGGCTGACATTTGAACATGTTTGAACAATCGTTATTGATAGTCGAAAGCCAGAAAAATCTGGCATAAAAAGGCTAGGCAGATTGACTCATATTTAAACACTAACATTTGCCCGCAACTTCGTACGCGCATATCTCGTTTTTTTCCCGTTTGTTGTGAATGTGGCATATATACAAAAATCATCATATACAAAAATAATTTTCAGATATTAGCGCGTTCAAACAAACAAACTCTATATATATATATAGATTATAGAAATATTTATAAAATAGCATTTATTTTTATATATTATACCTATTATATTATTGATTATTATAGTAGCACTTTTTTTAGAATAGGTATCAATAAATTCCACGGACATTCTTTTATTTTCCGACATCATCACATTGTTTTTTTTTTATTTATATTAGCCCTGTATTATACCTACTCAAGAGCTAGTAATCAAAAGTTAATGCTTCATATTAAAGTTAATTAATGAATACTCTACTTCCCATTCTACTATATTGAAATAAATTTAATTATGACACAACAGTTCAACTTACAAATTAAATTCTCTCATTTAATATTATAATTACTATAATTGTTCACTTGCTTATTAATGTAAACAGTAGTAAGGGAGGTCAGGTTTATAAAGGTAATTGAAGCAATTAAATTATAAAATATTGATAAAATGCATGGAATATACCAATACTTTTAAATTGAAATTTTCAAAAATATTTTAAGGCAAACCTCAGCTTTATAGACTTAAGTTGTTTTGGATGTGCGTTGATAGTCATTCAGGACAATCGATTTTATAAGTATGGAAAATTTTGATTTATCTTCACGAGAATTACGAGCCTCCACGCAGCTCCCACGAGAAATCAGCCGACAAGTGATGCTGATGATACGCGAAAAACCTAGGTAAGTACACAATATATGGCTCAAATTGAAGACGGAGAATCTAAGAAAACAAAATCAAAAATCAGACTCACCTGTCACTAATGCTGGCCGGCAATATACTATCGATATAAATAGCATTACACGTCCCAACTCTTTGATACGTATCGGATCCAGAACTGTAGACATCGTCAGAGGAACACCTCTGATTGGTCAGGAACAAGCCCAGGTCTTCATTGCAGGGCCTCTCTATCTCGATGAGGAGGGGACCAGTTGCCAACTTGACGGACTCCATGATGGAGACGTCGTATTCTATCGTGAGGCTGGTTACTTGTGGACAGTTCTGGAGGATGTTGTGGACTTCTGATAGGGTTTTGTTGGTAAGGGAGACCTGGGAAAAAAAATCATCATCAGCATACCAGCCAAAAGACGTCCTCAGCTGGACATAGGCCTCCCCCAAAGCGGTTTTCCATAATAGCCACGCTTGGCAGGCGGGTTGGCGATCGCAGTGTAGCTGTTGAAATGTTCAGAGAATGCTGCTGCCCGTTCTCTATTGAGTCCCTTAGTCGCCTCTTACGATACCGACGGGAAGTGATGGGATGGTGCTATTATTTTAAGTCCGACACCATACAATACAATGGAGAAGAGAAATACATTAGTCGTATATATTTTTCTTTTCAGTTTGGCCTTTACCAAACTAAGTTATGGTTGACTCAGTAGGTCTTTGTAAGGTTCATTGTGAAATGATAGTGTGATGTCAGCCCGTATTATGTCATTGCATGTTTTTGCAATGAAACGTTATTTTACTGACACAGACGTGAGATTTAAACATACCCTTCATTATGTTTGAACTAAGGTAAAAGTGGATCTACCCTGTCTCATTCTAATTACTCTTTAAAAATAATAATCTAAAATATGTCGTCGTGTTCCTCCCAACGCTCTGTCCACTGGTAATTTGCCCAGAAGTCTGGCGGCATTACCATGTCGTATTTCAATTTTTCGACGCTATATTTAAGATTATTTTAGATTTTAGTTAGATAAAGCTAGTTTAGCATTTCATATACATATGTATGTTCTTTAAAAAAACCAAAACTTACGTGATCAACTTTCAACAGTCTATCTCCAGGTTTTATCCTGGAAGTATTATACGCTGCACCACCAGGCCTTACATGAGTCACCACCAGTGGCTGAGCGTCTAAGGACCGGCTGTTCAGTACCAGGTCGGCACTAGGAGCTGAGTTCTCCGGAAGACCACCTCTGATGGTGATACCAAGAGAACCGCTGATCTTCTCAACAGGGACCTCTGCTAACTTCGTGGTGATGTACAGTGAATTTTGGGAAGCTGAAACAAAAGAAGGTAGCTGTAAGTTTTAACTGTACTTTCATTAAAACGAATGGAAGCTTAACCAACCGTGCCATGTGCGGTCCGTTGGTTACGTGGAAAATAAAAGGAATGAAATGTTACCGCGATTTAATTCGTGTCCGTAGTTACTGGTTTAGAGTACTCCCTTGGGAAAATGGACTGTATTTAGTACTTTTTTTTTATGTCCGGGGGAAATCTTCATGGATGTCCTCCGCCCTGGGGCGGGGGAGGGATCTGTCAGACTCTTACTGACTAAAACCACCCCGTTGTTCCATCTCCCACCTACACAGGGGATCGCGGGAACGTATGCGACTTCCGCGATCGCCGGCCCGCACTGTATTTAGTACTGACGCAACTTCTTGAGACTTATTTGTCTGTCTTTTCATTATTTTATTACCATTCTTACTTGACAGTCTTCTTTTGGAAATCAGAACAGAATTACAATTCAATCCACTACCATCCAATAAAAAAGTATTACATTTGGAAGTCAAGAATGAACAAAACGAAAAATGAAATGGATACTCGACACCAAATTGAGAAACAAAGAAAAATGTAGAGGGCTAAATAGGAGTCGGTCGCTATGCTCAGCGGTGTATGATAACTAAGGAAACTAGCGGACGATTCAAGAGAAAGGATGAGCGCCCTGGGCTATTTTTGTGCTCATCCGACGCCGCTCATCGGAAGTTCTTGCTCAATGTGACAGGTGGCGATATTTATACCTCTTCTTGGGATGTTAGAATTTATTTTAATTACACGCTAAAGATAGAATCATTTGATCTACCATTGAAGAAGTGTATGCACCGTCTTGTGTCTTTCGGATCTTGGGGACTAATTAGTCGGAATTGGATATTGTGTTTTCTAATTGTAAAGGATATTTAGAATTTAAGAAAGACTGAAATGAGGTAGGTGGACTCTGATTTTAGATTAAGAAAATTGAAGAATTGGAAGATGGAAACATATATTTATTTATTTACAGTTTACGCCTATCCCAAATGAATTAGGAAAAAGCAAGATAACGATGGCGATGATTGTGTATAGATATCAATTTACTTAGTAATTTAGTTTTTTTCTAAATTAAATAACTTTATTCCATAAATACTTTACTAACTATATATGTACACTAGAAATAAAAACAAAAACTCCTAACTAAATTAACCCTAACATATGGCGTCAAAAAATTCATCGTAATTTAGTTGATTAAATAAAGTTCTGTTTTAAACAGTGAGTGTGTTGCCTGTGTGAATTAATGCAAGAGGTAAAATCAGTAATAATCAGCAAGTTGCTGAAATTCAGACCATAAATATTTTTTTAAAATTAACAATGAAGAAAAACTACTTCATAAGTAAAAAATGACTATAATTTCAAACTACTATTAGTATAAAACTAAATAGATTAATTCTAAAATTATCCAGACTTAGAACTTAGTTTAGCAGGATTAATGACCACGAGATCTGAAAGAGGTGTGTCGGTAACAAAATGAATTGTCCGCTTGTCTTGTGCAAAATGATGTACGATTGCTAAGGCTTAATTTATGATGTTTGTTTTCAGTTTAAATTAATTTTGAAATACATAACAAATATGCTATGTTTTTTAAGGATGGGAAATCATCAAATGACTTCTTCCGCTCTGGGTGGAGCGGAAGGGCGTGTCAGACTCTTACTGACTAAAACCCATCCATGTTTCTTCTAAAGACCTTTGATCATTACATGCGCCGTGAAACACCACGCCATCGACCCGGGCCTGGTGGTGATCGGACAGTGAGCCACCCAATGCTAGCGGGCCGCAGGCCCGCGCCTACGGTGGCCGGGGATCGCTCTGCGACTCCCGATAACCGATCAAATATGCATAATTTTTATATTTCTGTTGAATTTTTAACCGACTTCAGAAAACGAGAGAGGCTCTCTGAATTCGTATTGATGTATTTTATTTATTGACAACCTTTTGCCTTCTTCGTCCTTACTTCGTACGCGCATATCCCGTTTTTTCCCGTTCCCCTACACCCCCCAAGGAACCTACATGTTAAAGAAAAATGTTCACTTTGGACTAGGTCACTTTCGGCTGTGCGTTGTCTGTCAGTCACTAACAAAATAACGGAAGAATTTATGTATTAGGATGTTTATTGTGCTGTCATAGCTTCGTTGTTTACGAACTGACTTTATTTGTTTGTATTGTATAGGGAATGTTTCTCAGACTTCTCTGTCTAATTTAGAATCAGATACATATTTTGAATATCACAAGTTGATAAGAAAGGCTTATTATTTAACACGAATTATCCAAACTGTATTGAGACGTTGCATTGACCGTTTTCAGATAAAACGGCAGAAATTAACGATATTCTCATGGACTACAGAAGTAATTTTAAAGATGTCACAAGTATATGTACATATATGAGAAACCCAAAACTATTACCAGATTTTGATGATAGGTTAAACATACAAAAACACTGAACAAGTTAATTTATCGTAGATAATGTATAGTCCTCCTGACCGATTTCGACCATGGCGGCCAATCTCAACCGAGACTAGCCGTCGGCGCGGCACATAATATAGTGCACAAGTGTGTGCGCAAACACAGGTGCACTCCCATCACTCTCATATTCCTATGGGACGGTAACCCGACACGACTGGAGAAAGATCTGGCGCAGGACCAACGGCTTAACGTGCTTTCCGAGGCACGGGGGTGTCACACCACCAACTTCCAAACTCTGGGCTGTCACTGAGAAATTCCTATTGGAAAAACGCAATGACATTTTTTGCCCGACCTGAGAATCGAACCCAGAACTCCACGCTAGACTGCGAGACAAACGGAGCAGCTCAGCGTAAATAATGTACAGTGTCACTGCCGTTAAAATATATATCTTTGTGTACTAGGATTATTTAGGTTTCGCAAAGCCGTTAAGACAATATTTAATTTGACTATTCCAAGAATTTTGTACTATCGCAAAAGACAAAGTCCCCAACATTAATATTAAGACAGCCGTCCAAATTCAATATTGAATGTTTTATAATACCTCGAATTTCTGTGATAAAGTTCTGTCTCTAAACTCATTAGTAGTCTGTCAAAATAATCTAGGAGGCACTTAAAATTAGTATGGCGAACTAACGAGTAATTTCTCTATTGACAAACCTTACAAAACTGACAAAGGAATTGATGTAATTGGACCTATTTTGTGGCAGTCGAAATTATAAGAAAATTTCAGTTTTTTTTTTTATTATTATTATTGTTATAACGATAAACCTACAGTTTATAATAATAACTATGTTGGCTCTGGTTCATCAGTTGTGGTTTCAGTCACAATCCTGTTGTTAGATTATACCATTGCACGTGTAAGCGGGCACACCATTTATGCCTGAAGGCTTAATTAGTTTGATTTATTTGTTAATGCTTGAGTTTGTTTGTTTTTTTGATGGCATAATGGAGTGTGCTAGCTAACAAGTGTCAATTAATTTCATAAAATTTGATTTACATATTAGACATATAATTTTCTGTGTCATGTTTTGTAAACTTTGCATACTGCTGAATAAATTCAAGTTTTTATAACTTAACAGACAGATGTGTTGCTGGGGAGTTTGTTGCGCCACTTCTTCTTCCCAGCTAAAACACTAGGAAGTGGTGACGGGCGGGCGTTTTGGGGGACTGTCTTCATGTAGAACTTTGACGTTCAAAAAGTGCTGGCACTCAGCCTAATTTGAATAAATGACTTTTGATTTGATTTGATTTCATAGTTCGAGTATTGGGTTTAGTACCTACCTATATTCAAAAACGTTTTCTGTGGCACTTGGCTTACTCTTCTGGGATAGCTAAAAAGAAACGATCGTACAAAGAGAGACTCCTGCATTTTAAGATGATATCCCTACAAAAAAGAAGAGATTTACTAGATGCAACATTTTTATTTAAAGTGCTGCGATATAAAATAGACTGCCCGCAATTGTTGAGCATGTTTAAACTCCGTGTGCCTACAAAAAGCCCACGAACTCCTATAACCCCATTACGTCCTCCCTTGCGCAGAACCGTTCTAGGTGCTAACTCTCCTGTACCCCGTCACTGCAAATTATTAAATAACTGCAGTAGTCTGGTCGACGTGCACTCTGACTCACTTAGTAGGTTCAGAAGAAGTATTATGGACATGTGAAATCTTTCTGTGAATTCTTTTTGGTGACATGTTGGTTTTTATTTTTAATTTGTATTTCAATCTTGTTTATGATTTTGATCATGATTGTGTTTGATTTGATTTTTGATTATGTTTCTGTCTAATTTTAATTTCGATCGTGATTTTAATTCAATTTGGTTATGTTATCCGTATAAATTTAGTTCGGTTATATTTTTCGGTTATTTATTTTTGTTTGTTTTTAATTATGTTTCCGTTTAATTCATTTTGATTATGTTTCTGTTGGATTTTAATTTTGTTATGTTTTAATTATTTTGAATTTATTTAATTTTATTATGATTTTAATTCGATTTGAATTTTATTTATTTCTTAATTTGGTTTCTGCCTATGATTTTTAATGTTTTATTTCAATTTTTAGTTTTCAATTTGACTTGAGGAGCCTGATTGTTCTTTGTGTATTTAAATACCCTCTAATTGTTAGTAGCCTTTATATAATTTCAATTTAACCAGTATGTAATGCATGATGTGCTTACCTGTAAGGGATTGATACACTAGACCCGAATTTGATTGTATGTAACCCATAATTGTATGAGTGTACTCAATTGTTGGTGAGCCAAATAAATAAAATAAAATAAAATAAAATAAATATTCTTAATACTTTGTAGATTTTGCTAATACGATGTGTTCTAGAAGTTCGTGGTCATATTCAAAGGTGGTGTTGTAGCTGCTATAGATTTGAGATCTCTTATTCTTCAGTCGGTCCCTCATTACTGAGGATCGTGGTCACTGGACCCCTTTAAGCGGACAATCTGTCTCCATCGATTCCGGTCCAAAGTTGCCATCACCGCCTGCTGGAATTTGCTTGAGGACATAGCTTCTTTCACGTGGTCCGACCATCGTTTTGGCAACCGGCCTCGTGCTCTCTTTCCTTCAGTATTGTCAACAATTACCAGCTTTTCAAAGCTGCTATTTCCCCTTCATATGATGTGGCCAAAATAGGTCAAAATACGCTGTAAGAAAACTGTAGACAATCGGGTCTTGAGTTAAGAAAGGATAGACACATTTGTGCGTTTGGCTGTCCATGGGATTCGGTGCATCCGCCTCCTGAAAAACATTTCGAATGCGTCTATCCTCTGTCTTTTTCTTGCTCGGATTGTCCACGTCTCAACTCCATACCAAACGGACCTTGGTTTTGAAACTTATACCGCGATTTTTCCAGATGTTCTGGAGACGCGTCATAGCATCTTTAGCCATAGCTAAATTCGCTTTATTTCCGGGACGCAGCTGCCTTTATTATTGATACTAAAGCCCAGATTAATACAACTGTCCACGGTATCGATGCCCCGGATGCTATTGGCGCCCGCTAGTTTTCACGCATGATCTATCACCATAAGCTCGGCTTTCTGCCTATAGATTTGAGATACAATATCTATACAAAAAAAATACATTACTTTTTAACAACCCGTCCTCGAAGATCAACCAAAAAGCCCCAACAAAATCACTTTTCAAAGTCTCATGCATCTTGGCATAGAATCTGTGATTGAACTAAAATAAGTACCACTAACTGAATCAGACAGCTTGAAATGGGTTATTGCAGACGTTGTTTGCGGTCGTGTTTTTAAAAATTGCATTTTTGTTCCTTATTTTATAGCAGGTGCAGAAACACCAACCTTAAATATGGCCACGCACTTTTAGAAAACCCTGTATAATCTAAATTTGAATCTGATTGACTGAAAGTCATGCTAAAATGAAACACCATGAATAAACCATTATTAAAGGTGATTCTTTTTAAAATAGCGGATATTGCTCATTTCCTAATCTTAGCTCTTTGTAAGAAACGGAACAATAAACTAGGTATGTCTCGTTTTCCATATAAAAATAAAGTTTTGTATCTCGATAGATGTCGATTCAAGACGGCTTTGAAATGACAAATGCTATAAAACACACGTGGACCAAGGGCCCTACTATGAAGTCTTAAAACGATCATGATTCCGCTCTAAGAGAGAGACGGAACTATACATAGCGAATAGCACTATCCTTTTTACATCATCGGAATTGGATGGCATTAGCACGTCACAGTAGGTTGGCTGTGTAATCACAGTATGTATATCTATATAAATAAATATGAATCGCTAAATGTGTTGCTAAGCGCAAAACTCGAGAACGGCTGGACCAATTTTGATAGTTCTTTTTTGTTGTGTTTTTTAATGTCAGGGTAAGGTTTTTATGAAAGAAAATTTTCAAAAAAATGACATCCTGGCGAAGCCGGGGCAGTCCACTAGTTTGTTATGAATTTCAAGATATCATGAAAGGATATTTTCTAGAGGGATAATCAAAGTGATTCTTCTAGAAGTAATCGCCACTTTATTTCCGATTTTGCTTTGAATGTCGAAAATTCGAGACGTTAAAATTCACAACAAACGTTTCAAAATAATGGTGTTGATAAAAATAACCATATTGTTGACCACAAAAATTAAAGGTACAAAAATAAGCGGATCACAGCGGTCGTTATTTGAATACAAAAAAGTGTTTAAAAATATTTATCTTGATAAATAATCGATAAGGATAATAGCTTTAGAAATCCGAAAATAAAAAAATAGACGTGCTTTGGATGAGGAATCTTCTTTCTTCTATTTATTCAGGTTTGACGATCAGCTAACCACGCTTTTTTTTTAAGTATGGGAATTTTTCAAATGACTTTTTCCGCTATGGGTGGAGCGGAAGGGCGTGTCAGACTCTTACTGACTAAAACCCATCCGTGTTCTTTCTAAAGCCCTTTGCGTTCCAGGTCCGCGGTGACTCTTTCGAACAAATTCCGCAACCCTGGCAGCTGATCACGCTTGCGAACTGAACTTAGGGTGCTTCTACACCAATTGATCGATCGTCGATCGTTGCCACTGATCGACATCGATCGACTTTGATCGCTTGGTGTGGTAGCTTCGGCTGATCAACGGTCACCGGGCAAAAAACAATTAACCGACCAACGATCGACGTTGATCGATTGGTGTGGTAAACTTTGGCTGATCGAAGACAGAAGTAAAAACTATCGATCGACTTCGACTCATCCATTCCACTATTGATCGATGGCATCAATCGACGATCGATCGATTGGTGTAGTAGAAACAATCGATCGACGTCGACTTATCCATTCCACTATCGATCGATGGCATCAATCGACGATCGATCGATTGGTGTAGTAGAAACCATTGATCGATGTCGACTTATCCATTCCACCATCGATTCATTCAGAATTCGAGCAAGCAAATTTTGAAACAAAAAGGTAGTCCAGCCGTGGGTCACAACTAAGGCTACATACAAAATAACCTTATTTGATCGATGTATGTATGTATGTCTCAATCATTATCATCTTCCTGCCCTTATCCCATGTTACTTGGGGTCGGCGCAACACGTTTTTTTTCTTCCATTCTGTCCTGTCAGCCGTCACGCTATCACTAACTCTCTTTTCTTTCATATCACTCCTAACACAATCCAACCATGTTTTCATTGGCCTCCCTCTCCTTGTCCATCCTTCCAATATATACGTCTATATTTATATATGTCTCAATCTGAAATTAATTTAATACGAGTTGGCATTCTTTTAAATATTTTCCAAGATATAACTGTCTCTTTTTATTAGATTTGGTATATCGATTTTGTATTAATACTGGTTACAATGTTTCATAGTTCAATGATCAAAGAAATCTCATCGAATTTGCTGAGTATCTACTCTACTAACCTATATCATATGGATTCAATCAAGACTCCTATTTATTCTCTTGCCTATCATTCTGTTTATATTTTTTCTCACAGCCTAGTACTTAGGTATCTGTTTATATCAAAATTATTCCGTAATATTTTCAGACTAGTTTTTGAAAATAATTATTTATTATATACTTTACTAGCTGTGCTCGCGACTTCGTTCGCGTGTAATAGTGTCTTTGGGTAGCATTTTTAATTAATGTTACATCAGAATAGCTCCAATATTTTGTCTCTTGTCGCAGACTTATAAAACATTCATCCCCTATTCCCTATTGTTATTTTACACTCTTGAGGTTAAAACTTTTACAAACTTTGAATGTCATATTTATTTATATCGAATCAACAGCCTAAAAAATAAGTTTCAAGCTTCTAGCTCTAAAAATGACGATACTTACATACAACTTTTCATCCCCCCCCCCCCCCCCTTTGAATCCCTTATAACCCTTTTTTTGCATTAAAAAGTACTACACTAACTATCATTCTGTGTACCAAACTTCATTTAAATTTATTTATTTATTAATTTAAACATTATGTACAATAGTGGTACATGGGCGGACTTAATGCATCAAGGCATTCTCTACCAGTCAACCTTTGGGTTATAAAGACTATACTGTGGTAGGTGTACAATAAATAAAAATATGATTCAAAATTGAATTTTAACAATTCGGAAAGAATATACAGATAATAGGTATATATAATACTAATAAAATACATATATATGCTAAAATAATAAACTAATAAATATGATATATAATAATCATACCGATTAAGAGAATTCATAGTAATCATGACGAAGAACAACTAAAAATGACAAGCTTTTAAGTAGTGTTTTCGGATTTTACGCTTAACGGAAAATTTTGACTCCGCCTTCTTGATGTCAAGGGGTAGCATATTCCAGAGTTTAATCGGTTCAGTAGTTTTGGCGTGGATCGCGACAGACAGATGGATAGAGAGACAGAGCTACTTTCTCATTTATAATAAGAAGTAAGGATTAGTAAGGATTGTACACCTCATAATAAACACAGTAAAAACATTTACAAAAACATGTGTACAATGGGCGGTGTTATCGCGCAGGGCAAGCTCTTACAGACAACCTTTGTATGGACTGAACGAAAGAAGTTAGATTTAGGGCGGTCAGTGTACAGACATCATAAACAATATAAATTATACATAATAATTAAAACATACACACAATACTAAATAATACACAAATAAATATCAAATATATAATTGGGAAAAGAGAAGAAAATTTGAGTGAGAGGTGATGCTCCTTCACCAATTTAATGAATGAGAGTGGGATTAAGCATTGTTTACGCCGGGGCAACACTGTGCGGCATTGTGGCATTCCACAAGGTCGCATGTTACAATAATTTAAAAAGTCGCAAATACTGAGGAATATTTTTAATAAAATTCCAAACAAGGCCGAAATTTATTAAAGTATAAAACAGTTTAATATATTTTAAAGCCTTGTTAACGCCGGGACAATACTGTGCGTCCTTGTGGCGTGCCGCAATGTCGCACAGTGTTACCCCGGCGTAAATAAGGCTTTAAGTTTGAGATATTTTTTAAATTATCGAATCATCCTGTCCGATTTTAAGCGTTTCATTTTTACGTTTGACATTTACGTTTTCGGGATCGAAATGATCGTAACGTCAAAATGGTCATGCAAACCATGTGTCAAGATTAATTTTGCGATAACTTTCATTCCAGTCACTAGGTGTTAAGCCAAATGATTACACTCACCGTAGTTAGGCATATAATATTCCACCTCAAGCGAGGCTCGTTCCTCCACATTATCGAGGAGTCGCAGCACCTCATCATTGGTCAACCTTGCCGTAGAGATGCCGTTGACACTGCAGATCCTGTCTCCAGGAGCCAGCCGGTCAGACTCGTGGGCCACCGAGTCTTTTGTGAAGCCCACTATCGAAGGTACTATGCCGGGTTCCGATCGACCTGTGGGCAAGGAAAATAAAGATTTAAGCATGTGTGGAAATTATTTGTGTGAACATAATAATACTAAACTTACTATTATTACATTTAAATAAAATGTTCTGATTTGACTTAGTTAGCAGTTTGAATTTAAAAAATGGCATCTAAATAATCGTGCTCAGTACTGTTGACTGGAAATTGCTTTATTTATAAATTCACAATGGACGTTTAAAAAAATAATGGATAGATAAAAATAACCATTTTGTTGACCTCAAAAATTATAGGTTTTAAAATAAGCGGGTTAATGCGGTCGTTATTTGAATACAAAAAGTATTGAAAACATATTTAATTCTATAAATAACAGTCTATCTTGATAAAAAGCATTAAAAATCTAAAAAAAAAGTTCTTTGCTCCAAAAATTGAATATATATTTTTTCGGTGTGATAATCTGTGGCTCTAGACAAAAAGGCGATTGTGAAAAGTTTAACCGTCAAAAATGTGTGGGATTGACTAACGCTAACGAATATAAAAAAATGGCGTCAAAAAATTCGTGCGCATTGCTGTCAACTGGAAGTGTGCCCAAAACACTGGTGGCATTGCCACGTTATATGGCAATGCTTATCCTTTTGTTCGAGGTAAATGCTATTCCTTGAGTCACCTAGGACGTTTGAATGTTCACATTTTTGTGTAACCAGATTTTTTTTAACAACTGAATCAGAATGTTTTATTTAAATAAAAGAGTTTCTAAATGTTGTTTCACTTAAAGGTTTTAGAAAATTTAAAAAGTTTTTAAATTCTAAAGTTTTGAATATAAATCTGGCGTTAACGTAGCAACGCTATTTATAACTTTTATTTTAAAGAGTCGACAAGAATGCCATTGCAATGCCTGATTTAGTCTCTGCCAGGGTTGCGGAATTTGTTCAAAAGTCACCGCGGCCCTGGAACGCAAAGGGCTTTAGAAGGAATACGGATGGGTTTTTAGTCAGTTAGAGTCTGACACACCCTTCCGCTCCACCCAGAGCGGAAGAAGTCATTTGATGATTTCCCATCCTTAAAAATACCTGATTTAGTCTGTTAAAGAGTGTTAAACCAAGTTCTAATAATCCAGTTTATTTAAAATAGCAAGTAATCGGCTAGAAGAAAACCGAACACGTATCACACTAAAACAAGTTAGTAAAAACAGAAACCCAGTCAGCCCAGACAGTAAAGACGTGTACACCCCTCCCCACAAGTCCCAAAACGTCTCCCAACAACATACTTACAATGATGTTAAACTTGGAAGTGCTAGTGTATGGGCTGGCCGTGCTAACTGAGTCATAAACATCTTGCTGTTTGAACCTTCATAAAAGGATCAAAATTGCTCATAAATATGAAATGGCACTTTCTACGACCGGCTATTCAGAACCATGGACTTAGAGAACTAGACTAAGCGTTCCCCATCTGGCTCTCAAAAGAATATTGTGTGAAAAAAATAATTCGATAGCGGGTTTTTTGTGGTCTTTTTTAGAAATATTATTTGTCCACGTCACTGGCTGTCAGTCTCAGCTTCGTCAAAACGAACTAAAATGAAAATTTCACCAGTTGGCGCTGCTTTGGCAAGAGGGCTTATACATTGAAGCGTAACATGATGACGTCAATTTAACTAACTTTATAAATAATTTCCACGAAAACTATGTAACCACAACTTTGTAACAATTTATTGATGTAAAAGAGTGTCCATGGAGTTTCTTGCAAGTTCTTCTCCATAAAGATCTACGCTTTGGAACGTGCAAATAGCTTCACCTCTTTGACTGACCGACCTTTTTTTTTAAGGATGGGAAATCATCAAATGACTTCATCCGCTCTGGGTGGAGCGGAAGGGCGTGTCAGACTCTTACTGACTAAAACCCATCCGTGTTCCTTCTAAAGCCCTTTGCGTTCCAGGGCCGCGGTGACTCTTTCGAACAAATTCCGCAACTGACTGACCGACCTTGACAATTCAAAAGTGCCTGTAAATGGTTTAATTGAAATAAATGCTGTGTTTTTTTTTTAACGTCCGATAACTAAGCGCTTTAATAGGTTACTGTATCTAACGGCTCAGTTTTGCCACCTAGGTGTTGCAACATAGTCATTCATGAAAACTCTAATTGGCACAATTGGACAATGGCTGTCTCTTTCTAAAGAACAGTCAATTTCGTGACCATAACGCTCAGTCGAGTTCTCTATATCTAAGTATGTACAGTACTGTGTGTAGTGCGATGTAAAATACCTAGTTTTTGTGAAGTGGACCTGCCATTTTTAGTGTCCAAACTTTTTAGGGCATCCAATTTTGTTGGGTATTGTTTTTTATGTTGACTATTTCAGAGTGTTTTCGGTTTTGGTCGATATTATGTTGGAACGGTTATCGTGTGGATATTGTAAAAGTTTTTAGGTCACGTGGTGATCTAAATATGTATTGAAAGCAAATATGGTACTAGTTACTAAACTAAAGTGATAACATACATTTTCCATCAACAGCTTGTCTTTAAAAGCGGCCCAGTGTGTCACCCTATGTAATGTTTTCTTCAACGATCGTTGCTGTAACTTATGTGGTACAAAATGAAGAGTATTACACACAACGTGTAATAGAATAAACGGAATACTTGAACAGGGGTCATTGTTCTCATCATTATGAACAAGTTTTACTATGGTGCCAAAACCGAAATAGCGAAAAAAAAAAAACGGACCAAAACCATTTTGTCGAGTTATGCGCACAGAAATGTATGGGGCAGTCGATTTTTTTGTGTTTTCAATGTTGATCAAATAAAAGTTGTACATAATGATGAGTACAATTACTAAACAATTTTTCTTGCCTGTATTTTTTGAAGGGTAAGGCAGAGATGTACCTCCTACATTTTACCAGTAACATTATTGAAGAGTCGTATGTAATAGGGACCGAGCTTGTAGTCATCAACCAAACACAAATCCAGACTCCAGGCTGATACTGAGATATTCCAAGCAGGATAACCCAATAACACCTTTCCCTCTGATATAACCCAAAGTACAACCACCAAGCACAGTCACTCAGCACATACCTACACACAACACAAACACACAATTCCACGCAAGATCATCTTGCACTATTTGTACTAATTTTATTTAAATTTTAAATTTAGTGTATAAACTGTTAATATTCTACAAGCGGGTGAAGACAATGAATCCTGTAACACAGGTACCACCTAGCTCAGGGGTAAGGGTTTCAATTGAAATGTAACACTTTTATGTCAATAAAACATTTACAGTAGAAACCGTTTATTATGACTTCGGTTATATTGACCAACCGCTTACTATGTAAGTAAATACAGTGCGAAGTTTGGTTTTCACATAAAAGTCTTTATAAAAAGTTCGGATATTATGACTTCGCTTTTGAAGATATCGCTTATTGTGAACTATTTTTAAGGAATTATGTTCAGTTATAGTGAGTGACATGATTACTAACACCTTCACTGGTTTTTGTGATCATTCCCACCCCTTTCCCTGCGACGACATATTGTGCAATTTGAATAGTTTATCTCTATTACACTAAATTTCTCTCAAAAATAGGTAGTTGTGTAGTTAGCTTAGGAATATGTTTTGTATGACGTTCGTTTAGTGTGACGTGTTTTTCACTTCCCTTCGATGTCATTATAAGCGGATTTTACTGTTTTATTTATTTACCCTTTACCCGGATATCGAACCTAAGATCTCAAGCGCAGCAGAAGTGCCTACAACTACAAGACCAGGAAATTATATCCAACCAATGTCACCACAAAACAACTGAAAATTAATAAAATACAAACAAAGTATTACATTTAGAAATAAAAATAGATGATTTGACAGTTTGTCCGTGTCGCACCCACATCAAGGGCCTTATATTCCCACCGATATAAAACTGTAACTCTTTATCGATTCGTTATCATACAGCTACCTTTATTTTACGCTTCGGGAATACGAATTTGGATATTGGAAACTTATAATATCAAACAGTTGTATGTTTGTTCTGGGTAAGGTAAGGTAATACCTGCCAGGGTTGCGGAATTTGTTTGAAAGAGTCACCGCGGCCTGGAACGTATTGGGTGTTTGGTGGAACAACATCGTCATCATCATCATCATCATCATCATATCTGCCAAAAGATGTCCGCTGCTGGACATAGGCCTCCACCAAGTGTCGTAACAACAACCTGTGCTGTGCGTCTCGCATCCATAGGCAACCCGAGATCCTCACCAGGTCATCGGTCCACCTTGTGGGAGGCCTTCCAACGCTGCGTCTTCTGGTACGCGGTCGCCACTCCAGAACTTTTCGGCCCCATCGACCATCTGTTCTGCGAGCAATGTGCCTTGCCCAAAGCCACTTCAGTTTGGCGATCCTTCGGGTTATGTCGGTAACCTTGGTTCTCTTGCGGATATCGTCGTTCCTGATTCGATCACACAAGGAAACTCGGAGCATTGCCCTCTCCATTGCTCTTTGGGTGACTTTAAACCTTCTGATGAGGCCCATTGTGAGCGACCACGTTGGAAGAACATGGACGGGTATTAGTCAGTAAGATTCTGACACTGCTTTCCGCTCCGCCCAGAGTGGAAGGAGTCATTTGATGGTCACCAAACCTTGAAAAAAATTTAATAAAGATAGGTATCTAATAGAAATGTGGTAGGTACTCACAACTGGCGTGCGTATGTGAACAGTGGGTGTAGACAGAATGACATTTTAATAGCGATATTATTGTCAATAATTAATAAAGTTTGCATGCGCTAACGAAATGGCACGTGTTTAATCCTTTCCAATTATATCCTTTCATTAATCGCTATCACTTATACAATGAAACTGTCTAAAATTCTAGATGAAAAAGGAGACGTATAAGGCGGGAGGATGAATCAATACGAGTAGGTAGAACCAAAGCATACGGCGTTTTATTTATTTCGTAACAATTGCTTACTATACTTACAGTTTGCACCAAAGCGTACAGTAAGCCAACAACATAGAATTCATCGTTTGAAAATTTATGACCAAAAAAAATTTTTTTTGTTGCTTCTGCCAGAAAAAGGGGTGAGGTTACATAAAATATTTAATAAAACTTTTCACTATGTATTCGGATATAATTATATTATTGGGGTTTAATGAACATGGAGACCTATGTATGTATTCATGTAGGCCTTGATACGAAAGTCTCATAATACTAGGTTCGGAGAATATAGTCCTCCTGACCGATTTCGGCCATGGCAGCCACTCTCAACCGAGACTAGCCAACGACGCGGGACATATTATAGTGCACAAGTGTGTGCGCAAACACAGGTGCACTCCCTCTTTCATCACTCTCATATTCCGATGGGACGGCAACCCGACGTGATCCAGATCTCTCCAGTCGTGTCGGGTTGCCGTCGCAGGACCAACGGCTTAACGTGCTTACCGAGGCACGGGGGTGTTACACCACCAACTTCCAAACTCCGGGCTGTCACTGAGAAATTTCTATTGGAAAATCCCAATGACAATTTTTGCCCGACCTGGGAATCGAATCCAGGACTCCACGCTCGGCAGTCGCGCTTGCGACCGCGAGACCAACGGTGCAGTTAAAAAAAGTTGTTCGGAAAATACAGTCAAGGCAGAGCACCGGCAAGATGGTCAGACGTAATTAGAGAAGCTGTCGGAGGCAGCTTGTACCAAGCGGTTTCTACTTCGAAAGACCGCATGGTTCGGAGACGTATCGTATGGGGTTGCAATCCTTACCAGCGAGAAATGACGATGAGAGCGGTATTTTCCGTAAACTGATTTGATAACATACTCATAGTAAAGAGGGCGAATATAATAACACAATATGAATATACTATAATACAAAGGTTTTTTCTTTTTTTTATGGATGTGAAATTAAATGACTTCTTCCGCTCTGGATGGAGCGGAAGGGCGTGTTAGACTCTTACTGACTAAAACCCATCTGTAGCAGAGGCACCATCACTCTACCATAATTAAGAAACCAATGTAGGTAATAAATAATATTGTTTTGTTATAGTTCCGAACCTGTAAGAACCTGTCGAGTAGGTCACGTGACGTAATAATGTTTTGTTATGATTCCTAAAACGTGTAAAAACCTGTCTGATGGGTCACGTGACGTATATGCGAATATGAACCTTATGTTCAGTAGGCAAAGTGAAGCGATTCATTACCATAAAAGGTAATGAAACGCTCGCAAAGAGTCAAAGGGCCTATGATTGGCCGAATTAATTGTGGGCGTAGCTTTGTCATAACAGTCTACGGACAGGTCTGTTCCTGTCCGCAGAACCATGCCTAAAATGTTAAGCTTAAGAATTATGATTGGACGTTCGGTCGGGTTCCCGTGGCACTACGTGCGCCCTATGACACCGACTATGAATATAGGTTGTTTTTAAAATATGAGTGAGTCCAGCCCGATCACCATGTTTGGTAAGCCGATCCCTTGGGAGAAGCAAGCCAAATACCTAGGCGTGATCCTTGACCGACAACTTACGTTCGGTGAGCACATAAAGAAGGTACGCTCGCGTGCCTCTTTCGCTCTCGGTAGGCTCCACTCCATGCTGAATGCACGCAGCAAGCTATCCCTAAGATGTAAACTGCGCATCTTCACGACGTGCATACGCCCCATAATGACGTATGCGTGCGCCACCTTCGCGCACGCAAAGTCGCATCATATCCATAGGATGCAAGTAGTCCAAAATCGACTCCGAAAGGCCACGGGCGCCCCGTGGTTCATTAGGAACGAACGACTTCATGTCGACCTCAAAATCCCGACAATGAAGCAGTTCATGAAACGACTATCGCAGCGTTTCATCGAAACTGCTTCAAAACACCAAAATCCCCTTATCGCATCGGCTACCCGATACACCCCCTCACAGATCAGTAGGATTTGCCGCCCGCGGCATACCCTCGTCGAACCCGACGACGCCATCACTCAGATCCAAGAGAGCCGTAGGGAAACCAGCACTCTTAGAAAACAAAAGAACAGACCGCGTTCCGTATTCCGGCCCCGCCGTCGGGGCCCGTCGCGACGCCCCCGTAAAGATCCCTCCCGACCTTTGATTACCGAGCCAGCCCGTGTCGCTGAGCCAGTAGTTTTAAACTCCTCAAATAATGTTATGACCCAGCCTGTCCCTTGCTGTTCCTCCCAAAATGACGCCGCTAGCCGAGGTCCGTATCCCACAGGGGATGCCCTAGCGAGCGGTCATGTAGGTTTAATTTAGTTTGTAAGCCCTGGCTGGGGGCCTTAGAGTCATTTAAGGCCACCACAGGATAGTCCGGTTAAGCAGTCACCAGCCCTAGCGTGCTGAACTGCGAGTGGTCCCCATCAAAAAAAAAAAAAAAAATATGAGTGAGTCCTCAACGAACAGTCCTCAATAATCATGTGCCGAAAAGTTATGTTTATTTTAGTAGTTCAGTTTAAGTTTAGAATAGTGACCGTTGACCGTAACGAAAGTGTGGAGTTGGTAACATTGTAAATAGCTTGTGTTCTAATTGTGAAAGTGTAATTATCGTATCATAAAGAATACAACTGTGTGAACTTTACAATCTGCGTATGTTTTAACCCTCCCCGCACCCGCTCACTCATATTTCCGCAGCAGTGCGGCACACGCGTCGAAAGACTACTCAATACCCGTACACCAAACCTCAACCCTCGCGCCTATCGCGATTCAGTCGTCCCCTACACCATCCGTGTTCCTTCTAAAGCCCTTTGCGTTACAGGACCGCGGTGACTCTTTCGAACAAATTCCGCAACTCTGGCAGAATACTAAGGTCTTACAGAGGTGTATTTACAGCACACATCCTTGTTGCGGAAAAATACATCTTTGACTTGATACAGTGAAAAACGGCCAGTAAATAAAGATAGACTTAAGCTCTCCTATAATTTATTTATCCCATTAATTCCGCCGTTCAAATGTATTGCCTTAGCTGTGATCGGGTAAAAACTGGGTAAAGACTTTAAAACCAAATTCGGTCTGGAAAGTCATATTTGAATGCAGGCAAAAAATGAGTAAGCAGATACATGTATAACAAACCGCAAATCGAATTTGAATAGGCAAAGTTATTCAGAACATCATCCACTAACTTCTATTTAAACGGTAATGGAGGAATTTTGTTAATACATAGATATAACCGTAGACGAAATTCTATTTAGCAACAAACCTAGACGGCAAACAATTTGAAGCCTTTGCTTGATACTAAGACTATAGTCAAGAATAAAACAAACTTAATTGTATAGAACGCGTGTTTGTTTAAAAGAACTCATTTATATAAATACAGCTTATGAACTTAGATCCCAGAACTCTCTTATTTTCTAACTTAAAAAAATGTGGGATAGTGTAGTGTTAATTTGTACTTTTAACATACGCATCCCTGCTAGCTTGGACGGACGTCCAATATTATTATTTTCGAAGTAAAAACTTCTTTAGGCGCGCTGAGCACTTTCTGGATGAATAAAACTCATTGAACTCGCGTCGTCATCACCGAACGCTTTCCATGAGCTATATGTTAAAGTTACGTGCATTTCATCCCTCCTCTTCACATGACCATACCAAGATAAGCGGTTCCCTTTCAACTTTTCTGTCACTGGCTCCACTTTTAAACTACTTCTAATGTACTCATTCTTTACTTAATCCATTCTCGATACTCGATAGACACATCCATCTCAATGTTCTCAACTCCGCTACATGCAATCTTTTCTCATCCTTTTTCTTCACAGCCCACTCAATTTTTTTAATTACTCTTCATAAATATTAAATTTAACGCCATGTAGGTCTCGTTGACGAATTTTCATAAAACCAGTATAATCAGCTAATAACAAATTCAGTTTGTGTCACAACCGACCCCAGTACAATGTGAACTTTGATGACCCGGTATTATTTTGTACAGATTTATCTGGGGACCAAACCACAGCAATACATGCGGACAAAATATGTGGAATATAAATTATAATTTCCGCCGTTCTGCAGGAAACGGGAAAGCATAGAGCAGAACGTTGAACACGGTGGAATGTATCTTTTGGATCCGCCATTTTGTATTATAGGTTTATTGATGGCTTTTACTAGAAGTAATGTTATGTTCCCAGGAAAGGACAAATCTTTGGTGTAATTGATGATTACATCGGCCTGAAATCGGATAATACATTGTGAATAGTGAGGTATATCTCACACACAACATTAATGTCATATTATTATATTACACGTGGTTCGATTTGCATCGTGGTTTGGAGATTTGCCTGATGAATTTGGCCTCAAATTTTTATTTAGTTAACGATTGCCCCATTGGTTCTTCACTGAATAATTTTAACTAATAGGATTTGATTGGAGGAGGTAACCTCTGGATTGAATGTCCATTATGTAATCAGTACCTACAATTAAGAAAATCTGGGATGAGTCTAAAAAGCAATCGAAGAAATCTAGTTGCCAATTCAGGCGACATGTTTTTAAAGACGTTTGTTTAAAGTGTGTAAGCGTATTTTATTTATAAAATCTTTAAAAAAAAAGAAAAAATAAAGAAAGAAAAAGGATTTAATTGCCACAAAACGACATACCCACCCACATACATAATTTTACTTTCCTTAGACTAAAATAAAAGTGCAAAAAATATTGATTCTATTGTCTAAAAATAATCTATACTACTTATCTTAACCCCTGAACAAATGCTCTGTGCATTTCTCGTTTAACTCTTAAATCCAACTTAATTGCTATAAACGCCCGTTTCAGGTTTGCTTAAAAGTTATCGCATTTTGCCGAAGTACATAATCCGAGCCAAGTTTGTGCTTGTTATGTTAACTTATTTTTCTTTAGAAGATATTTTTGCTAAGCTTGAAGTTAAGCTAAGATATTTAACATTAACTTAGGCACGTTTTAATAGTTTTTAAGTGGAGTTTATAGTTTTATATTATCAAGATAATTATAATGGTTTAGCCGAAATTCATTTAAAGTTTTTAATATTATAAAAATCTGGTTAAGACTGAACACAAAAGGTCAGTCAGAAACTGCTACATTTTCAAATGGTTAACTCCAGCCGGTCGATTCTGTAAACATGTCGAAGTGAAGACTTGGGTGAAGTGATCACGAAGTGAGCTGTCAATCCATATAATCAAGATGTCACGTGATCGCGAAGTAAGCTATCATTCCATCTTGATTATATGGATCGACAGCTCATCTCGTGATCACTTCACCCAAGCCTTCACTTCGACATGTTTATAGTATCGACCGGCTGACATGCTGCTACTGAAAAATTCTCAATGGAGAAACCTAATCATTTGCATGCCTTCGATTTCTGAATTAAACATTTGAAGATGAGTATTTCTCAAACCCTACTTTAACCTGAAACCTGTCTACATTTGAAATTAAAGTAGTGCAAAGTAGGAAAACTACTCAAACATGTAATCTACATCATCATCATCTTCCTACCCTTATCCCATGTTACTTGGGGTCGGCGCAACACGTTCTTTTCTTCCATTCTGTCCTGTCAACCGTCAAGCTATCACTAACTCCCTTTTCTTTCATATCACTCATAAACATGTAACCTACATGTTATACCTATATGTCTACTATAGGTTTTGGTTTTGATGGAAAGAAATAAGTAGAATAATAATCAGTTATTCTTCTAAATAACTGCACAAAGAGACCTAATATTTTACAATATTTTTGAGCAATATCACCAAAATTAATTTCCACCAATTTACAGCTTTCATTCAAAACCATCAATTTGCAGATTGTTCTACCAGCTCGGTAATACTCAGCATACCTCGGGAAGATTCGGCAATATTCGGGATTACACCAGCATTTCCGGCATCCGAGAGAACGGTATTTATTTGGGACAACATCAACATACGCTATATTTATTTAACTCTACAGCTGAACAAAAATATTTACGAGTGTCTCATATTTATTAAGATCTTCTTTTATGAACAGGTAAGTATATTAAATTTAGGGCAAATTAATTACTCGCATATTTGAGAGTTTCCTTTTAAGTACACATTTTCATTTGATATCTTCTGTGCAAAAACATTACTTTAGGAAATAAAATCAGATGACTTTGCAGAGAGTAATTGAAATGAATAGAAGTACCCAATTATTTATGTTCAATACAACAGCTTTGCACCATATTTAAACATTTGAACAAAGCAGTTTAAAGACGTACTAATATTGCTCTGTAGATAGTCAAATTTCTAGGAATTGTTGCGTCGCACTTATCTGCACCCATAACGTCAATTCTCGTACCTACTTAAAAAGCGTTTAAATTCAAGTGGTAATATCAACTCAACGACAATAAATGTTAAAAACTTGTTAAAATGAAGGGGAACTCAGAGGCCTCCTCTTAATCCTTAAAAATACTTGAATTTCCCCTCTGAGAGGCACTTCTAATAATTTTTATGCAACGTTCGCAGTCGCAATCAGTCAAATTGTAGGGACATTGAGGCTTTTTGACAGTTAACGACTACATGCAAAAGCGCACGTTTAAAAATTGGTAGACCATTGGTGACCCTTAGGTCCCATTTAACCCTCAAGTATTTCCATCATGACGGATTGTTCCAGCCCACATAACGCACACTATCACTGACCACATTACCATTTAGATACATCAATAAAACTCCACTTATTTAATAGCAAAACCGTTCAGAACAGCGCCATTATCCGATTCTATTCCAATAAAATTTCCCTCAATTCCTTATGGTGTAATAAAATTTATTCAAAGCAAAATCACTAACGACCGGAACTCACATCAGCATACGACTACATTTATTCCCTGTAACATGCAGTTTGCGGCTTCAACGACTCACTTCTGTCCCTAACGGAGCTGTTTGAATCTCGTCCAAAGCTGGCTATGCACGTAATGGCATAGTATTATCGGTTTCATGTGCGATCACAACAAGCAATGTACGATTGTACTAACGATTTTAACGTCGAATGCGGTTGTAAATGAATTATGTTGAGAGGACACATCTTTTGAAATGTGTTTTCGGATGTAAGAACTATCTTTAAAAAAGAAAAAAAAGTTGAAAATTAAGGTAAATTTTGGTACTTACAAGTTTTCGGAAGATCTAAATTTGCCCATATCTTTTTATTGTAATGACTCAGGACATTGATTTTTATAATCCTAATAGGGACTATAAATCTCAGCATCTGGTATAAATTAAAACTGGCTAGGTCCACCCATTCCTGAGAAAATCGGTGGTGACACACGGACAGACAGACAGAAGAACAAGATATTGATCTTATAAGAGGTAAAGACCTGACGCCATACAAATCCAACATCGCAGTATCAATATTTTCCGCGAGATTTGAGCATATAGAACCACCTGATACAACACCCGTCAGGTCGGAGGATCCTCCCTTTTGTGGAGGTTTGCTGGACTTTACACCTCGTACCGTCACCATAATTTATTTAATTTTCAACTAGACTCTTTTTTCCATAGCTTACATTCAAAAGTCACATTCTTTCCTCCAAATAATCATCATCTGCCTATCCTTTTCCCAATTATATTAGTGTCGCTATTTTACGTGGAGCGGCTGCCTACCAGACCTCCATAACCCATTAACTGGGTAACACGGTACTCCTTAGTATGATTTGTGTCAGATTTTCTGGCTTCTGACTACCCGTAACGATTGCCAAAGATCTATAAATGACTGCCGGGACCAACGGCTTAACGTGCTTTCCGAGGCACGAAGGAGTCTCGGTATATTAAGATGGTCACCCATCCACAGACCAACCTCGGCAAGTGTTGCTTAACCATGACGATCGACCCGTGCGGCTGTTATTATTTAGCCACGAGCTCCTCTAAATTACATCAATATTTATTATTTCCTTTCAATTTTATAGTTACAAAAAGAGGTCGCGCGTCTTCTTCACCGTACAGCGTTTATATCAATGCAATGTTATCCTTCAAATAATACTTTCTACTAGGTACTTTCAACTATCAATCGCCTACCGCTTGCTAGTTTGGCTGGGAGCCAAGAAAACTGTGACTAGTTTACGTGTTTTCAAGCGTCATCACACCTTGTACCGATACTGGTACAAAATATGTCATATTTAACACACAATTTTAAAGAGGAGGCAGATCTTGGAGAATGTCTTCTTAATTCAAGGACCTTGTGCAAGTTGTTTGTAAGTTCTTTAACAGAAACAAACACTGACACTGTTATTATAGCATCATAATATCAAACCTGTTTGTCCGTACGTTAGAGGTTGCAAAAGATTAATGAAACAATACCCACAATATTTTTACACTCAATCCGAATTCAATTGCAGCTAGTACAAATCTGACACTCTCATCAATAGATTGATTTTACTTTTTAGGGTCCATATCTAAAAGTCAATGGGACCTATTACTAAGCCTCCGCTGTCCGTCCGTCTGTCTGTCAGCGGGCTGTATCTCATGTACCATAAAAGCTAGACTGTTGAAATTTTCACAGAGTGTGTATTTCATTACTCAGTATTAAATCTTGCACGATGGTACGGAACCCTTCATGCGCGAGTCCGACTCGCACTTGGTCGGTATTTTTACTATTAATAGGTTCACCTTTCAACACTATCTCACACACGTCACAGTAAAAGTATTCTTAAAACCTTTTGTGCTTGCTTGATTTTAAAATCGATTAGGTACTAACTCGCATGATGATGCAAAAACCAGCCAGATGTTGTGTTTTGCCAGCATATTACAGAGAACAACCATAGATCATGATATGAGGTAAACCTATTGGAATCAACGTACGACAAATTCAGAGAGGTACCTATCAATTACTGAAATGACTGAACGGACATGATACTACACACGCACACAACAACCGGTCAATTCTGAAAACATGTCTAAGTGAAGGCTTAGGTGAAGTGATCACGAGGTGAGCTGTCAATCCATACAATCAAGATGAAATGAAAGCTCAGCTCAGCCTTCACTTCAGCATGTTTTCAGAATCGACCGGTATAATGACTTCACTTATCCATTTTCCATCGATTCTACTAATCACATCAAACATACCAACGCCATAATTCCAATAAAGTAGATCGTTTGACGAACGGACAAACGAAATCGAAAAACGCCATATTTATGTCAACTTAAAATTTTAGTGTACACGTTCGTTCGTATTCAGTTCGCGTGTTCATCGGTGCTTCATTTAATGAAGGTTGATTGCACATTTGTGTGCCGCTAATATGGCAATATTAGCAATTTACGGAATTCCAAAATGTTTTCTATACACAACTCAGTAAAGCAGCGTTGGTAGTCACGTCACTACATTAATGTTAAAACCGGCCAAGTACGAGTTGGAGTCGCGCGCAAACGGTTCCGAAAGAATAATATGTTTTAAACATGTTACTTCAAAACCATAAACTTCTTACAAGTAAAGGATTGCTATCTGATTTTTTTTTAGGTAAAGGCTTAGCAGTTTCGGAGATAACGGTAAATTTTCATCTATTTTCTGAAAACGGATGACTGTCAAGAGACTTAAAAAAACGAATATTTTTTTATTTAAATAATCCTGTGTTGAAAAACTCATTGAGCCTAAAAAAATACATCGTATATGGAATTACATTTCATCAACCCTACAGGGTATTCAGTTTAACACAACGTTTTTAAGTTCATTGGCCAGGATATGCGGGTCAACCGAGAGCAGTTCAGCGTATTTCTTTATGAATATTATATTGTAAGGTAGTATTATATGTTTTATTTTTTATCGTTGATTTAATTTTCTTTCAAGATCACTTTTTATCATTGATTTATAAATTCCTTATAATCTTGCTAATTATTTTGTTAAATTTTATAATTATCATTGTTTTTGTAAATATTGTGCACGTCAGTAATTGACAGAAACACTAGAATAAGACCTTATATAATTTAATATGTCCAAGTTTGTGTTTGTGTTGTTGATGTGCCATTAATAAATAAATAAATAAAAAGAATATTGTCTTTATTTTAGATTGAACGGTGGAGAAACACAGAACTTACGTACTTGTGACGGTTTGCAGTATGTTTTATCTGAGATAGAGCCTATAGAGGAATTCCACAGGTCCAGAAGGTTTGTAAATCGGTAACTTGCCAATGCACAGAACTGAGTTTCTATTCATAGGCCAGTACAGGTTTTAGTATAAAAAGTATTGACAATACTGGAATGAGCGGCCACCGAGACATTTCCGAACTCTATGGTTTTATAGGTGTGAGGGAACGGTTAAACTGATTTGGCGGCGCCAATAGGTATGGAGTGTATTTGATCAATTTTTTTACGTGAATCTGATTTACTGTTGGGTTGAGCGAATGATTTTTTACACATGAGTGTGATTTTGGTCGGTAATAGAGGTTCGGTGGGTTTCTGTTTTGGTGTTTAAGTTTTACTTACACTTAGCATGATATTCGAGTTGTAACAGAAATAAAGCAAAACATAAAGTCGTACATATCATTCTGAAAAAAAAATGTACGGGAGGCCAACCCTAAAATTGCGAATAAAATCAGCATGTTCAGAACATTTTGTGTCTAGTTCTGGGATCGTCACATTGTAAAATTACTCCTTTTCAGATATTGCGTTATTTCTGTAACACCCATGTATGTATGTCTCTTGAACATACATACATACATCTTTATGCACCATAAGACCCACACTGACACACTTTCAATAATGCGACCATCAAGATAATCGACAAAAAAAAAAAAACTTTTTCCATTACTTTCATGATTTATTTGCAAGTAAAAGATATGACATTATTTAAGGCACTGTCCACACAACCGAGACGATTATATTTGTGTATACTTCGACAGACTATTAAAATACATATAAGACCAACTTGATCAATTCTACCGATTTCCCCTACGAAAAATAACTCGTGCGTGGAAATTGGCAATCGCTACGATTTTCCTTTTCTATATAACGTTAAAAATATATGTAAGCTTTCCGTTATAAACGTATAATATTTTTTTAGTTAATCCCTTTATAATTCCGTTTTGGGATAAATGGAAAGGTGAATTTTATTAATTTGGTATTTTGTTAAAGTATTAATACAAATATGATGATCTAAAAGTGAGTGACCTTTTGTAACCCTTATATTACGTAACCCTTGTTTAGACAAGCTTTCAGTTTTTATGTAAAGTACGTAGTTTTATTACGATAATAATGTAGGGGTTTGAACTTAAAAAGCGCTGATTTACAGCTCGATGAATATTGTTTCTTTTTTCATATATTTTTTAGGTTGATCTGTGGATGGGTGATACCATCTTAACATACCGAGATTCCTCCGTGCCTCGGAAAGCACGTTAAGCTGTTGGTCCCGGCTGTCATTTGTAGATCATTGGCAGTCGTTACACATTGTCAGAAGCCAGAAATTCTGACACCAGTCTTGCCAAGAAGTACCTTGCTACCTAGTTGGGTTGTGCAGGTGAGATAATATGTATCTGGTTGTGTAGAATACTGGTATTCGGTTAAATTCAGTTTGACTGGAAGCCGACCCCAATATAGTTGGGTACAAGGCTAGGCAGATGATGGTTTATTTTTTACACATTTTCAGCGAAATTGCTCGAACATTGGGTTTGATTGGTATTATATTGCATTCAAATTTGTAGTAAGTAACGCGATGAACCCGGTCATCGTTTTATTGTAATTAAACAGTAGTCAACAGGATCATTCCTCACGCGTTATAATTTACATGGTCATATATTTCATAATTTCATCTGCTCGTCCACAGCTGGACTAAGGCTATTAAATTAAATATAATTAGAATTACTCTTACATTGGGCCATGTATTTGGATTGGTTTTAAAAAATGGGTCTGTGATCAATTGCTGACATCAGAAATTGACATTTAAAGGAGAGGCGAAGAGAGGGAGAATTGTATAAAAATTGTATGACAGAAATCAGAGTGTTTGTCAGTGTGACGGCTGGCAGAGGAATAATGCAGGAAGAAAACTTCTGACGACAATCCTAAGTAAAACTGGACAAGGACAGGAAGACGATGAAAATAATATGGAAACTAAGATTTAAGGTAGCTAGGCATTTGTTTATTTATTTGAATTTTATAATAATTATTATTTTTTGTATTTGTATATAAGGTGGAGACGACGATATGACTGGTTCATAGGAGTATTTTGAAAAAATAAATCCTGTCGCCAAAATCAAAAATAAACTTTCCAATTACACAAAACGTCAAACAAACTCAGTAGTCAAGGCAAGTGACTTTCTAACGAAATATTCTAAGCTGTCTGTTGCAGTTAGTGAAATCAAATCTGTGATAAAAAAAAAAATTGTATGAACTAGTTTGTCAGTGTTTTAATTTTGTGTAGTATCGTCGTCTCGGGCCTGGACGACTCCGTCACGGAGGAGGAGGTGGTGGCCGCTGTCGTCAGGACAGGGGGGTGCTCTGTCGAGCAAGTGAAGGCAGACATCATACGTCCTGACCACACGGGCATGCGAACCGTTGTGGTAAGCTGCCCCGTAACACCGGCCAAGATAATTTCGGAGGGCCGAAGGCTTCTGGTGGGCTGGGTTTCTGCGCAGGTCAAACTGCTAGAGCCCAGGCCTCTGAGGTGCTTCCGCTGCCTAGTGGGCAATCATGCGGGAGCCCTCTGCACCTCGGAGGTGGACCGCAGCGATCTTTGTTTCCGCTGTGGTCAGCCCAGTCACAAGGCCGGCTCGTGTAACGCCACGCCGCACTGCGTTGTATGTGCGGCAGCTGGCAAGCCGGCCGATCACTGGGCTGGGGGCAAGGCCTGCGCCCCACCCACCAAAGCCGGGGACAAGAGGAAGCCCTCCGCCACCGCCGTCTCTGCCGTAGCAAACGCCACCGCCATCGCCGCCGCCGCCGCCGCCGCCACAACTGCGAATGCCGCGGTGGAGCCCTCACAAGGGGCTCGGGAGGAGGCCGTAATGGAATGCCAATAACGGCCCCATTACGCCTCCTCCAGGCGAACATCAACCACTGCGCCGTCGCTCAGCACCTGTTGCTCCAGAGCATGGCGCAGTGGTCGATCAACATCGCCGTGGTCGCTGAGCCGTACTTTGTCCCGCCCAGGGATGACTGGGTGGAGGACCTCAACGGCTCAGTGGCCCTAATTTCGTCGGCCGCCGCCGGTACCCCGTCCCTCGAGAGTGTCAGGAGAGGACAGGGGTGCGTAGCAGCACGGTTTGGGGAGATTGTGGTAGTGGGGGTCTACTTCTCTCCAAACCGATCTCTCGCCGAGTTCCACAACTCCCTTAGGGAGATGGTTGTTGTCGTCGCCGGGTATCGTTCCCTCCCCGTGCTCGTTCTCGGGGACTTCAATGCCAAGCACTTGGCTTGGGGTTCCCGATATACGGACACGAGGGGCAGGATGGTGGAGGACTGGGCTCTGGAGACAGGCCTAATCGTCCTCAACCGGGGTTCTGTCCCCACGTGTGTGCGGATGCAGGGTGAGTCCGTGGTGGATATTTCGTTCGCAAGCCCTGCTCTGTCACCGCGTGTCGTCGACTGGCGCGTCATGGAGGAGGTGGAGACGTATTCGGACCACCGGTACATCCGGTTTGACGTCTCCGCCCAGACCTCAACCGCGCCAGTCCGAGAGGCCCCGAGTGGTCCGCGGTGGGCGCAGAAGCAGCTGGACCGGGAGCTCCTCCTGGAAGCTTCGAACGTGCAGGCCTGGGTGTTACCACCGGACAGGCCTGCTGACATCAACGACGAGGCGGAGTGGTTCCGGGAGACCATGTCAGATATATGTGACGTGGCAATGCCCCGGGTCCGGCCAGGACGCGCCCGCCGCCAGGTGTACTGGTGGTCGCGGGAGCTGGCTTCGCTGCGCGAGGCATGCGTTGCTGCACGGCGCCTGTACACCAGGCATCGCAGGCTCCGCATCCGGCCTCCGGCTGCTCAGGCCAGGGAGGTGGAGCTGTACGAGGAATACAGAGTGGCGAAGGCCGCCCTTCAAGCGGGAATCCTGCGGGCCAGGAATCTGGCTCGTAAGGAGATGCTGGAGTCTCTGAACGGGGACCCGTGGGGACGCCCTTACAAAATGGTGCGGGATAAACTCCGCACCTGGGCCCCCCCGTTGACGCAGAGTCTCCGGCCCCAGCTGGTGGAGGACGTGGTGAGCACTCTGTTTCCTTCGCAAGGGGAGCATACTCCCCCGCCTATGGCTCCGCCACCTGCGGTGCCCGATGCGGACCACACCGACGACGGCGACGACGATGACAACGCTCCAGAGGTGACTGAGGTAGACCTGAGAGTGGCGGTAAACAGGCTGAAGGCCAAAAATACCGCCCCAGGACCCGACGGCTTACCTGGGAAAGCCTGGGTCCTGGCCTTGGAGGCTCTCGGGCCTCGACTAAGGGGGTTCTTAAGCGCATGCTTGGAGAGAGGCCAGTTCCCACTTCGCTGGAAGACGGGGAAACTGGTTCTCATTAAGAAGCCAGGGCGCCCTGCGGACTCTCCGTCCGCTTACCGGCCCATCGTGCTGCTCGACGAGTTGGGCAAGCTCTTTGAAAGAGTAATTGCAAACCGCCTCGTCGGGCACCTGGTGAGGGTGGGGCCGAACCTGGCGGAGAACCAGTTCGGTTTCCGCACGGGGCGCTCAACGGTGGATGCCATCATGCGCGTGAGAGCCCTCACGACGGGGGATGCTGTGTCCCGGGGCAGGGTCGTCTTGGCGGTGTCTCTTGACATCGCCAATGCCTTTAACTCCCTGCCCTGGAGTTGCATTAGGGATCCTGGCGGAGGAAGCGGTGTCGCGGGGCGGTGTGTTGTTGGCGGTGTCCTTGGACATCTCCAACGCCTTCAACACCCTGCCCTGGAGTTGTATTCGGGAGGCACTACGATATCATCGAGTGCCTTCCTACCTCCGCCGCGTCGTCGGGGCTTATTTGGCGGAAAGGTGTGTCACCTATCTGGGACGCGATGGCAGATGCCAGCGCCCTATGTCGTGCGGTGTTCCACAGGGTTCGGTCTTGGGCCCGCTCCTGTGGAACATCGGGTACGACTGGGCGCTGAGGGGCGAGCTCCGGCCGGGAGTGCAGCTGGTGTGTTACGCTGACGACACACTGGTCACTGCCCGGGGGAGCTCGCACAGGGAGGCAGCGTTGCTGGCGACGGCTGCGGTCTCACAGGTGGTGAGCCGCATACGGCGCCTCGGCCTGGAGGTGGCCCTCAACAAGTCGGAGGCCATTGTTTTTCATGGCCCCCGGCGAGCGCCGCCGCCGGGATCGCACATTGTGGTCGGGGGGGCCCGTATCGCTGTCGAGTCCACCATGAAGTATCTGGGATTGGTGCTCGACAGCCGGTGGGATTTCGGCCCCCACTTCCGGCGGCTGGCGCCCAAGTTGTTGGGCGCGGCGGGGGCGCTGTCAACGCTGCTTCCCAATCTGGGGGACCCGAGCACCGCCTGTAGGCGGTTGTACGTGGGGATCGTGCGATCGATGGCCCTATATGGGGCCCCGATCTGGGCGGCTGACCTGACGGCCAGCACCATCACTGTTCTGCGGAGGCCGCAGAGGGTGATGGCCGTCAGAGTCATCAGGGGATATCGCACGATCTCCTACGAGGCGGCTTGCGCACTGGCCGGATCTCCGCCGTGGGACCTGGAGGCGAAAGTGCTCGCGTCACTACATAAGTGGCGCGAGGGCGCGCGGGCGCGCGGCGAAAGACTGACGCAGCAACACTTGGAGCTGCGTCGGTCGCAGCTGCGCGAGGTCCTGGTGGCGGAATGGCGGGACAGGCTTTCGAGCCCTACCGCCGGCCTCATCACCATCGAGGCCATCCGGCCAGTGCTCGACCTCTGGCTCGGGAGAAGGCACGGCTCCCTGTCGTTCCGTGCGACGCAGGTCCTCTCGGGGCATGGCTGCTTCGGGAGGTTCTTGTGTCGCATAGGCAGGGAGCCGGACGCTCGATGCCACCACTGCGTCGACTGTCGGGAGGACACGGTGCGGCATACGCTTGCAGAGTGTGCAGCTTGGGAGGAGCCGCGCCGTGCCCTCATCTCTGTTGTAGGCGGTGACCTCTCGCTGCCGGCCGTAGTCCATGCTATGGTCGGCGGTGAGGAGTCCTGGGACGCGGTGGTCTCCTTCTGCGAGACAGTTATCGCGCAGAAGGAGGCTGCGGAAAGGGAGAGGGAGATCACAACCGCTCTCCCTGCCCACAGCAGGCGCATCGGGCGTCGGAGGAGGGCATACGCTGCCCTCTTCCGGCCCCCCTAACTGGGTCCAGGGGCGGCGGACTTGGGGATGTCCGTCGCCCCCCACTCATCCGGACCCGAGGTGGCGGCGCGTGGTGTTCCCGTGCGCCCCTCTTTGACGTAGCGAGGGGAGTCAAACACCTCACTCCCCTCGCCGACGCGAGGTGGCCCGCAGTGGCGGGCCGGCACCAGCCGGGGATTGCGGATGTCGCATACGTTCCCGCGATCCCCGGCGTAGGTGGAAGATGGAACACCGGGGTGGTTTTAGTCAGTAAGAGTCTGACAGACCCCTCCACCCGCCCCAGGGTGGAGGATTTCCATGAGGATTTCCCCCCGAGATCAAAAAAAAAAAAAAAAAAAAAAAAAAAGGGAGGCACTCCGGTACCACCGGATGCCGACCTACCTCCGTCGCGTGGTCGAGGCCTATTTGACGGACAGGGCCGTCATCTACCCCGGTCACCGGGGAGAGTGGAACCGGCGAGAGATGTCGTGCGGTGTTCCACAGGGTTCGGTTCTGGGGCCGCTCCTGTGGGACATCGGCTACGACTGGGTGCTGCGTGCCGACCTCCCTAGCGGCGTCAGCGTAGTCTGCTACGCTGACGACACGCTGGTTCTGGCACAGGGGGGGTCGCACCAGGCAGCGGCCGAATTAATGACACGCGGGGTCGCGATAGTCGTTGGAAGGATCCGGCAATTGGGTCTCGAGGTGGCCCTGCACAAGTCCGAGGCCATGTGCTTTCATGGTTCTCGGAACAGGCCACCAGCGGGATCCCAAGTAACGGTAGGAGGGGTTCACATCGGCGTCGGGTCGACGATCAGGTATCTGGGGCTCGTTCTCGACAGCCGGTGGAACTTCGAGGAGCACTTCCGACGTTTGGCTCCCAGACTGGAGCGGGCTGGGGCTGCCTTCAAGCGGCTCCTGCCCAATCTAGGGGGTCCAAACGCCTCCTGCCGGAGGCTCTATGCGGGGATCGTGCGGTCCATGGCCCTTTATGGGGCCCCTGTGTGGGCCCTAACGCTGAAGGGGCGACCAGCTCGCCAACTCAACGCGGCCCAAAGGGTCATGGCCATCCGGCTGGCTCGGGGATACCGCACGGTCTCCGGCGAGGCGGCGAGCCTCCTTGCCGGATTACCGCCATGGGATCTGGAAGCGAGAGCCCTCGCGCACGTTTACGCGTGGCGCGTGAAGGCGCTTTGCCGGGGCGAAACTCCGCTGCCACGGCAAATTGCATCGCGGCGGACGGAGCTCCTGCAGGATACTATGGCGGTATGGAGACTGAGACTATCGCGGCCCAGCGCTGGGCACGCCACAATTGCGGCGGTAAGGCCCCTCTTTGAGGAGTGGCTGGAGAGGCGCCACGGCGTCCTCACCTTCCGCCTGACGCAGGTACTTACCGGACACGGCTGTTTCGGGAGGTACCTGTTTCGGATTAAGCGGGAAGACACGCCCGGGTGTCAGCACTGTGAGGATCGCCCGGAGGACACGGTGGAGCATACGGTGGAGGTCTGCCCTGCTTGGGCTGAGCACCGCCGTGTCCTCATCGCGGCGATCGGTGGCGGCGACCTCTCGCGTCCGGCCCTGGTTGAATCCATGGTCCGGAGCGAGGAGGCTTGGGAAGCGGTCACCTCCTTCTGCGAAGCAGTAATGCTAGCGAAGGAGGAGGCGGGCCGCGCGAGGGAAAGGCAAGGCCTTCGCCCCAACCGCCGCAACAGGAGAAGACGCCCCGGGCGTCGGGAGTCGCAGGGCGATCCCCGGCCACCGTAGGCGCGGGCCTGCGGACGGCGAGCATTGGGTGGCTCGCTGTCCGATCACCACCAGGCCCGGGTCGATGGCGCGTTGTGTTTCACGCGCGCCTCAAAGAGATGTCAGCATAAAAGACGGGGTCCGCTAGGGCCAGAGCCTGCCAGGGTTGCGGAATTTGTTCGAAAGAGTCACCGCGGCCCTGGAACGCAAAGGGCTTCAGAAGGAACACGGATGGGTTTTAGTCAGTAAGAGTCTGACACGCCCTTCCGCTCCACCCAGAGCGGAAGAAGTCATTTGATGATTTCCCATCCTTAAAAAAAAAAAAAAAAAAAAAAAAATCGTCGTCTCCGCCTTGTATTTCTATTAGTATGTGCTCCGTGAGTGTAATCGTGTCACCATTGACTGGCCCTATCAGAATACCAGCGCTGCCTATGCTGAGAAAGGGACCATTTTAGCCTCGCACAGATAAAAGCCATGTTTGTAACCTTATATTAATAATAAAAATAACTTTTATTGGAACTAAAACACATATTAATTTATTATTAGATATTAGTATTGTTAGTTATTAATTTATTTTCTTTTTTGTGTGTTTTGTCCGAGTCACAAATTATCATTTTTAGGGTTCCGTACCTCAAAAGGTAAAAACGGAACCCTTATAAGATCACTCTCTTTTCCATCTGTCCGTCTGTCCGTCTGTCTGTCCGTGTGTCGCCACCGATTTTCCCAGGAACGGGTGGACCTAGCAAGTTCAAATTTATACCAGAAACTAAGGTCTATAGTCCCTTTTAGGTGTATAAAAATCAAGGTCAAGACGATAAAAATATATGGGCAAATTTATTCATTATTTCTTTGCAATTAGAACGTTCATGCAAACTTCAAATTAATTGACACCACGAAGAGAAATCTCTAAAACAACAAAGTAGGTACTTTCCAACAACGAGAAAACTATGCTATTGTTTAATAAAACAGAGATACAAGCTCCAAACCCTTATTGTAACCAGTCTTGATTGTTCCTAGATAGCACAAGAAAAACGACTCTAAACAAAGTGTGGAACGGTTCAAAATCCATTAACATCTATCAATAGTTCTCCTATGGACAATGTAGTTGTAGAAACCGTTTGTAACTATTTTGTAAACAAAAGTAATAAAAAGTCAGAACTGAGGTTTGTTCTAAGATAGTGTTGAACATCGGTATTAGTTATCGCTGTATGTAAACTTTTGGTATTGTAACATCCTCGTGTTTGTTACTATATAATGAATGTTTGTAATAAGTAATTTCGAGAAGACTCCTTTATCATTTTAGACGAGGTTCTAACAATTTAGTGTTATTATCAGGGGTTGGCAATATCGTCATATTATATAGAGATACTTAATTCAACACCAACAAAGAGAGTTTACTGACTAAATCTGGGGGGCTACTCTCTAAACCCGAAGTCCGTAGTTTCAGGCTTAGTTGTGGACGTATTGTACTCCGTATCACCTACGGACTTACGATTAGTTACGAACCCGATCTAAGAATAAACGACAATACGATTTGACAGTAACTGTCAAATCGTATTGTCGTTTATTCTTAGATCGGGTTCGTTCATTAATTCTTAGTGGTTAGGTGATACGGACTAGAATACGCCCGCAACTAAGCCCGACACTACGGACTTCGGGCTTTGAGAGTAGCCCACCTGGGTTCGTGTGGTAATTATGCGCACCATATAAGTTACAGAAACTATAGATGAAGAAAAATATTACACAGGGTGGCACAATGGGTGGCCTTATTTTCAATACAACCTTTGGATGGATTTCAAAGAAAAAAGGAAAGACAATGCAGGTAGTCTTAGATATACAAAATTTAATCAACGGGCTAGCTGGATGCTTAGCCCGTTAATAAAATACGGTAACCGTGTGACGAAAATAAAATGAAATATTTAATCATGGGAATTCTAAATTGAAACACCAATCAATTTCATTCAACATTTTAACCTCGACGACTATATCTGAACGAATATTTCTGTCTGCAGGGTTTAAAGGAACCTAACATGAAGGGCATGACGGGAGGTAAGTTCGCTCGTCTTTCGCCTCAATTTCCAGACACTTTTGGCAGATTGCGACTGACATGCAAATGCGAACGTTGATTAAAAATTTGTAGAAATGGCACTCAGTACTTTGCATAGAGCTACAGCATACGTAACCTCTAAAACCCAGTATCTGGTTACCGAAACCAACTTCTTAATGGAAGTTGGTTTCGGCCTATATTTCAAACTGATAAACAATTCCTCCGATAACTCTACCTATCAGAGCTCCGAGCAAATCTCCATAAACGCCAATAATAGCAGGATATATACGTGATCATGGCGTTTGAGACGTTTCATATTATGGAAATGACATGCAGGCTCCGAACACGTGACGATCAGACTTGGGGCTGCATAGTGATTGATATTGTTTGAGATGTGGGGTGAGCAGAACTGTTGAGAGTGTGGTTATTTGGTTTTTTCATCAGCATCACTTAATTTTATCGGTATCAATCAGAAACACCAAATTGCTCCATATTATTCATAATCAGGAGTGGAACTCTCTGCCTGCGTCTGTGTTTCCGAACGCATGCAACCCTAATCTCTTCAAAATTAGAGTGAACAGGCTTCTTCTGGGTAAGCTCGCTCCATCGTCGACTTTGTCTCTGTCATCTGTGACCTAGACTAAAGTCAAGAGCAAACCCATATTAAATAAAATAAAAAACATATAAGGAGGCAATTTAAATTATAATGGTTTTTAAAGGCAGCCAGAGGACGGGCGGCGTCGCCGAGGCCGGCCCAGAAAGCGGTGGCGAGATGAATTGGATGCACACCGCGAAGGCTAGTTGGAGGTGGTGCAAGAAAAGAATGTCTGGAAGGATATGGGGGATGTCTTTGCCCAGCAGTGGGACACAATAGGCTAAGGAAAAAAAAAGGCAGATACTCAAAGAAGCATGTCAGCCAAATTATAGAGCTTCAGCCCCATTCTCCTTATCATTATCATCAGCATCCAAAGCTGAGAATAGGCCTCTCTTTTCGTATAAAATCGGTGAAATCGGAGATTTGATCAAATCCCTAAGATAGAACATAACTTAAAAAAACTGTGTTTCCCTAAAGGGTAATTCGACCAAATCCCTTAGTTTATATTAAAAGTTATGAATTTAATGTACGGTTTCATTCAAACAGCATATTGACCTATCCTATATTGACTATCCCAGCTGACAAACAGTCCAACAGTATTTCAAAGTCAGCCAATATCAAGACTCCAAAATTTCCATTACAGCTAGAACATATACAAGACCGGAGGTAACTTTTAAAGTGAAATGCTTCAGTAGCTACTCAAAGGCATTGCTTTCCAGAGTCGATGCAGCGGACATTCTTGGAGAATCTGCACTTTGTATGGCATACCGCTATTCTAATTTATCGGTGATTTTGTATAGGTACGGATGATGGCCAAATAATATATTTTCAAAGAGGACTTAAGTAACTATAATTTAAACTGTTATTATCAGTGGTCGGAATAGGTAGAGCTGTTTGGGGTCAATGGCCTCAAATGTATATATTAATATGGATATGACACTGGGATCCCGGGATTTTAAATTTATCCGCTGACTGAAACTTCATTTTACCTAATATTGGCTATGTAAAAAAACAACCTAACATACGGTACCACCGCGATATGTTTCACGTAAGCTTAGGAATAATCTAATTTTATGCGGTTAATTCTAGTTTTATTTAAGTTCAGATTTAACCCGTGGCATATATACATACGAGCACCTCTAAAAATCATCACAAACCATAACAAGTATAGTTTTTAAATCACAGTGTTAGTGAATCCCGGTATCTCTGGCATGTCCATACTATGAAACTGTGTCGCAAGTACCAAAAATAGCTCTTCCTACTCCGACCACTAGTTATTATGTTGAAGTCCACATGTTTGGATGATTGTTAATCAATCACGAATCAACAGCTGACGAGAACAGTTAAAAAGAACTTGGATGCAACTTAACACACTGATTTTTATCCCGGTAGTTGTGGTTGACACATGGACGCTCACGCAGGAGATTGTGTATTGGCTAAGAGTTGCACAGAGAGCCATGGAGCGATCTATGTATGGCAAAAGGCTTCTAGACCGAGTTTCAAACGTAGAGATCCGAAGACGTATGAAGGTTTTCTTAATTGGAATACGGGTATGGAACTCAAATGGAGTTGTGCAGGGCAAACGGCAAGCCAGTGATGACAAGTGGAGTAAAACAGTGACTGGTTAGAGTTAGAGTATCCAAGGACTGGTTAGAGGGAATGTTGGTCGTCTGGCAGCGAGCTGGGTAGACGAAGTTGTTGCCATCGGGTTGAACCTAGATGAAGGTGGCACAGGGAGCGTTAGGGTTGGCACAGGAAAAGAGAGGCCTATGACCAGCGATGGGCAAAGTTGGGCTGTAGATGATGTCGATGATAAGTACGTCTTTTCAACCCTGTATCATGTACTTTATAAACCGTGTCTCCGACATAAAAGCCTTCAGTGTTCGTTTATGTTTCTATCAGTGGATACATTTTCGTAATTAAACAACAAATAATTCCACCTTTGTGCAATATACTTTTTAATTTCTTTCAGTTATTTTGGTTTAAAGACGTTTATTTCTCAAAGAACAAAAATGACAATTCACTAAAGATAAACTTTACTAAATTAACAATAGGTTATAGTTTACATTACGTCGTTCAAGCCATCCAAGAAACTGATCACCATAGTTTAATTTATAAAATATAGCAAGTAACTTAAGTTTTAATGAAATACAAAACACTTCAAGCTAAACGTATTTGTCTTATATAAATAGCTAAACTTTTATGTCTAATATATAATTCCTTAGGCCTGTTTTAAATGTTAGTATGTTTGTACACTCTCAGATTTTTTTAGGCAATTTATTGTATAGGTGAATCCGCTCATACTGTTTACTTTTCTTGCCTTGCAGGGTTCTCACTCTTGGTACTTCTATTAATTTTCTTTCTATTCATTTAGAATATATTTCCCAGCAACACATAATTATAAAATACGTAGGTACAAATTCACACAATCAGACCATTTGAAACGTAACACAATAAAATGATTTTCATCCCATCGCAAGCCCCACATCTTTAATTCAGAAGATCCCTCCATTTCAACAGCTAAAGTGATCTGCTTCGACGATGTGAATCGAGTTTTAAAACTTCCAGAATCGTTACTAAGCAGTTAACCAGAGTTTACAGCGGGTTAAGAATTTAAAGGTACTTTAATACTTTTAATTAAGTTTCGTGTTTCGTACGGTTGTTGCTTTTAAGCAAGGTGCCAGTATTATTAAGAATTTTGAATGTTTATTGGAGGATTAAGAGATGGGGAGAGGTAAGCCGGATTATTTTGAGCATTTTTTGTGGATTTGTGTTTCGAAGAATTGAAGCTGGTCTTGTTTTTTTATTCGAGAATATTTTAGGTAGGTCACTTTCTAAAAATTTCGAGGTAGAAACAAAAATAAATGTGTCTTAAAAGATTCTCAGTAATCGAACTAAAAGAAAAGTGATTTCTTAAAACAAGAACAAAAACTGAGCTAAGAAGAAAGTACAAGAGGAAAAGTTTAACTGCCCAAGGGAGATTACAGGATAGCCGGTATTGGATCAGTCCAATCTCCTGCATATTACATCAGCGTTACATCCCAAAATAAAACCTACCTACACTAAGCGAAATACATCGTTCTTTAAACAGTCTTTATTTTTAGAATAATAAAGGAAAGATTAATCAATAATGACGTCTGTGTTCCTTGAAGCCTCGTATACACTAGGCAACATTTGACGCGCGATATGATGCACAACAAGTTGCTCATCATGTTGAACGGCAATGAGGAACATTTTTTTACTTATATTGTCAATGTCGCAAGCTCGTGGCTTAATAATAACAGCCGCACAGGTCGATCTTCAAGGTTAAGCAACGCTTGCCTAGGTTAGTCTGTGGATGGGTGACCATCTTAACATACCGAGACTCCTCCGTGTCTCGGAAAGCACGTAAAGCCGTTGAAGCCGGATAGTCAGAAGCCAGAAAATCTGACACCAGTCTTACCAAAGAGTACCGTTTTACCCAGTTAATGGTTTTTGGAGGTCTGGTAGGCAGCCGCTCCACGTAAAATACTAGTATTCAGCCGAATACGGTTTGACTGGAAGCCGACACCAATATAATTGGGAAAAGGCTAGGCAGATGATGATTGTCAATGTTGCACGCCTTCTGGCAACGTCGCGCGTTGTTGTGCACGTTGCTAAATATGTTGCGCGTCAAATATTGCCTAGTGGATACGAGGCTTCAACGGTAAGTCAGAGACGTACGTAGTATGTGCCACATTTAATTTCAGAATCATGGGGCTTATTACATGTAAGAAGCTGCGAGCCTATCACCACCAGCAGGGCACTAATCCAAATTTCGGGCTCCTACTGCGAAATTCCGAATGGAAATACCCAATTACTTTTTGTCCGAGTAAAGAGAATGTACAATTTTCATTTATTTTCTTAAATAATTTTAAAATTATTTACAGATAGACACACGCGTGACCTATAAGGGTTCCGTTTTTTCATTTGGATGTTCGCAATGTAATAACAGAGAAAACCAGCCAATATTTTCGTGACACACGCAATACGGAACAACAGCAAAATCGTTTCATCATCAGCTCTGTTCAATATCCTTTAATAAATAAGTGACACTAACATAAAACGAAACATTTTATCATCAATCTCTCAGCGCCAATAATTTACTAGCGCGAGGCAACCATCACTAGTAGTGCGATACATCACAATGAGTCAAATTGCAGTGCTTACATATGTTTATGCCCCATGAAACAAGGACACGAATAAAAAACGCTAAAATAGTGAACTATACGTTACACTACAGAACCAACTAATATTTTCGTGACACACATAATACGGAACAACTGCAAAATCTTTTACTGATCAACTCAGTTCAATACCCTACATTACATAAGTGACACTAACATAAAACGAAACATTTCAGCATCAATCTCTCAGCGCCAATAATTTACTAGCGCGAGGCAACCATCACTAGTAGTGCGATACATCACAATGAGTCAAATTGCAGTGCTTACATATGTTTATGCCCCATGAAACAAGGACACGACCAAAAAACGCTCAAATAGTGAACTATACGTTACACTTCAGAAGTAACCAATATTTTCGGGACACGCAATACGGAACAACTGCAAAATCTTTTACTGATCAACTCAGTTCAATACCCTACATTACATAAGTGACACTAACATAAAACGAAACATTTCAGCATCAATCTCTCAGCGCCAATAATTTACTAGCGCGAGGCAACCATCACTAGTAGTGCGATACATCACAATGAGTCAAATTGCAGTGCTTACATATGTTTATGCCCCATGAAACAAGGACACGACCAAAAAACGCTCAAATAGTGAACTATACGTTACACTTCAGAACTAACCAATATTTTCGGGACACGCAATACGGAACAACTGCAAAATCTTTTACTGATCAACTCAGTTCAATACCCTACATTACATAAGTGACACTAACATAAAACGAAACATTTCAGCATCAATCTCTCAGCGCCAATAATTTATTAGCACGAGGCGGCCATCACTAGTAGTGCGATACATCACAATGAGTCAACTTGCAGTGAATCATATCGGCCAAGACGATACGTGTGGTATCTTTAATTCAGTAGCTCAGTGAACGAGAGAATGGTGTGAGTTATGGGTGTTTGGCGAGCTTGAGGTGTCAGAAACATAATTATTTTTAAATGTTTAAAAGTTTCAAAGACAAAAGATTAGAACACTATCAAAATAGTTTTTTTTTGTCGTTTTGATATTGGCATAGAAACACAATCGAATCTTCACAATGTTCTTTATACTGCTCCAATTGGCATAGAATCTCAAAGAAATAAAAACAAAACGCAAACAAATAAATTCACAAGAAAATTAACTCAATGGCGCGGTACACGGTAAATAAACCAAATAATTTATTAACTAAAAAGTAACAGAAAATCGTTCAAAACAACTCATTCATTATCCTCTATTGGCGCTCTTCCATATTTACAGAACATAATCAAATCGCTTCCGCTCGTACATTACAGAATGAATAATATACTCGTATATATTTTTGTCCCTCCAATGCTCTTATATTTCAATATTTTTTACCCGAAACGAATTGGGATAACTAGAGCGAGCTTGAATCACAATTTTGCTAGATTTTTTTATCATACTCATTTCGGGGCAATTTTCGGAAAAGCCCCTCCAATAATTCATGTTAAGAAAATGGTTTGGTTTTTTGCTTAGAATAAAATGAAAATCTTGCTGTTCCTTTGTTAGGAAAATGAATACGGTTTTCGTATGGATGGTGAACAGGTGTTGATCGTAATGTAAAGAATGTAATCAAGAGAATAAATCGTGATTGTTAAAAGATGCTGTTATTTCGTGTTTGCCAAAGTGAGTAATGATTTGGTTCGGAATGTCTTTCGCGTTATAGATTGTAACATTAACATACGTCACGTCTGTAGGTGTTGAATGAAATAAAAAAACATAATTAAAAACCTAGTTAATAACAATTAATAAATATGATTTTCGTAACATGAATTCGGCGTCATTTCGTTGCAGTACAAAGTATCTATATTTTTCTAAAAACAGACAAAAAATCGTTTCATATCAGCCGAAAGACGTGCACTGCTGGACACACGCCTCCCCCAAAGGAGGGGGTTGCCATAATCGCCACGCTTGGCAGGCGGGCTGGCGATCGCAGTGTAGCTGTTGCAATGTACAGAGAACGATGCTGCCCATTCTCTGATGAGTCTTTTAGTCGCCTCTTACGACACCCACGGGAAGTGATGGGATGGTGCTAATCTCTTACGTCCGACAATATACAGTCCGACAGTATAAACGTATTAAACTCAAATAGGTATTGATTGTACCGACTGATTAAACATTTACAAGAAGAAATATAGCCAATGTAAAAAAATTATGATTTCGTATGGAAAATATATTTTTCCTGACCATGGCGACCAATCTCAACGGAGAGAAGCCATCGACTCGGGACATACTATAGTGCACAAGTGTGTGCGCAAACACAGGTGCACTCCCTCTTCCATCACTCTCATATTTCGACACGACAAGAGAGATCTGGCAGGACCAACGGGTCACACCACTACTTCCAAACTCTGGGCTGTCACTGAGAAATTCCTTTTGGAAAAGCCCAATGACACTTTTTGCCCGTCCTGGTAATCGAACCTACGACTCCACGCTAACATACATAGTTATTGTACCTTACTTTACTGCCTGTAAATTACTGCAATGCCTGTGACGTCAGAGGCAATGTAATTGATTGGTGATACATCTATGCCTTTCCAGATCGCTTTGAGATACGACAGTGATCTATATAGATAGATATTGTTTTAGCCCCCAAAGGCTTTGGTAAAGACATTACATATATGCCTAGTTCACATAGTGGTGACGGTTTGTCGATGGATTGAGAGACTATGTTGGTAATACTGTCTAAAAGTGGGGCATAATATTTTGGGCTTTGTAAGCATTTTGAATCAGTCTAGCCTCTTCTAATACAAGTATTTGGAGCAGCTGCCTATCAGAGAACCAATTCTTCTAGTTTTTACGGTTCCGTACCCAAAAAGGCTGTATCTCATTAACCGTGATAGCTAGACAGTTGAAATTTTCACAGATGATGTATTTCTGTTGTAGACAAGCAAAAGTCCACACTTCTTTCATGGGGTATTGTGTTAAATGTTACAACAAAATACCTTCTGACATATTAGAACTAAATGAAAGAAAATTTAAAACTCATGTTAAAAGTACACTTTGTGAACAAGCATATTAAAAATTAGAAGATTACATTCAGAATAAGAATGCTTGGAAACATGCTGGTCCTGCTCCATAGGACAATCAAGGGTGAAGGTCAAACTGGTTGATTAATGTATTAACTTTATAGATATTCTGTTTCTTTTTTTGTGTTTTTATTTTTCTGTTGACTCACACACTGTTGTTTAATTAATGGTTCCAATGTTTGTAAATATGTGAGTACAATTTACCTAAATTTCTTTAGGAAATTAATAAGTTTACCTCTGCTGGTGATACTTTGTTCTTATAAGTAGCATACTCTGGGTGCATCGTCCTCACATAATATTAAATTAATTTTTGTATACCAAATTTTGTAAAATCATTATTTGAAAAGAGTAACTATGGAGTTTCTTGTCCGTTCTTCTCCATAAGAATCTACCTTTCCCAATGGACAGTAGAGTCACTTTATTAATGTAACATTATTATTTTACTGAACTGTAAACGATGACGTTCAAAAGTGCTGTTTAATGGCCTAATTGAAATAAACGTTTTGACTTTAACTTTGTTGACGCTATAACACCAAATAATGAAAATTAAATTAAATTAAAAATTAAAAGGGCTAATTAAAGGGGTTTTCGGTTTATGGCACGGAACCCCTCGTGTGAGAGTCCGACTCGTACTTAGCCGGTTTTTATTTACATATTGACAGATTACGACTGAGATGCGAATGCGAACTTTGCTTAAAAATGAGTAGAATTGGTACTCTGACCTGATAGGAGCTCGTGGCTAAATTATAACAGCCGCACCGGTCGATCTTCAAGGTTAAGCAACGCTTGCCTCGGTCGGTCTGTGGATGGGTGACCATCTTAACATACCGAGTTTCCTCCGTTTCTCGGAAAGCACGTTAAGCCGTTGGTCCCGGCTGTCACTTGTAGATCTTTGGCAGTCGTTACGGATTGTCAGAAGCCAGTAAATCAGACTTCAAGTCTTGCCAAGAACTACCGTGTTACCCAGTTACTGGGTTTTGGAGGTCTGGTAGGCAGTCGCTCCACGTAAAATACTGGTATTCAGCTGCATCTGGTTAGACTGTCCCACCGTAGTTGCGAAAAAGTTAGAAGTTTAGATCGTTAACACGACTTGATGTAGTTATAATAAATAAAATAATCTTTAATTCGGATAAGCAACATCCATATGGGTTAGTAAACAAAAAGATTAACGAACTGTAAAATGTACAAATAACAACTAAATACTTAATCAACTAGATTAATAATCGCGAAATTATGTACAAACGCGTATAAATCATTGGGCATCAAAAATTCATCCACATCGCTGTCAATGGTAAAAGTGCCCAGAACACTGGTAGCATTGCCGCGTTGAATGGCAAAAGATAACTTCTTCCTATGTAAGTAAACTAATAATCTATTAAGAAACTAGACTGTTGTTGGAAATGCATCTCCGAACAACATCACCTAACAAAGGAGAATCATTCCTCCCCGCTATGGTTTTGAGGATGGAGTTGGAGCTGGCCCGCACTCTGCAGAGCAAAGAGGCAGATTTATGTCTGACATGGCTTGGAAGCCCTCGACGTGTGCTTGAGCAAACATACCTGATGCACTGCAGAAACGGGGCAATCCCATCAACATCCTGAACCCGTTATTAAACTGGACCCGTATATAATAGTACTCTATAGAAATTCGAAATCTATTCACTCCTTGAACTCTAAAGACCGGTTTCAATAACGTATCTACCTTTGATCCACTGTCAAATTAGCTGCCAACAGCAGCTGAAACGTCATGTTTGAAAGGTATAGTGTTGCTAGGGAGTGCACAACTAACTACACAACAGATTTTCTATCTTACGTCTACTCGTGACGACTGTAAATGATGAACTCAAACTCAATTTCAACTCAAAGCTTTTATTCCAATGAAATGAAACTATTACAGGCACTTTTTTGGGTTTCGTACCCAAAGGGTAAAACGGGACCCCATTTCTAAGACTCCGCTGTTTGTCCGTCTATCTGTCTGTCCGTCTGTCACCAGGCTGTATCTCATGAACCGTGATAATTAGACAGTTGAAATTTTCACAGATGATGTATTTCTGTTACCGCTATAACAACAAATACTAAAAAATGGAATAAAATAAATATCTAAGGGGCTCCCATACAACAGACCCTTTGTGCGCGAGTCCGACTCGCACTTGGACGGTTTTCAATTGTCAAGGTTGGTCAGTCAAAAGAGATGAAGCTATTTGCATGTTTCAAAGCGTATATCTTTATGGAGAAGAACGTGCAAGAAACTCCACGGACACTCTGTTAAATCAATATTTTTTACAATGATATGGTTACATTGTTCGTGTGGAAATTATACAAGCATAAGTACATATCATATGTGAGAACGGTGTAGAAAGACTTGTACGCCTTCGGAGTAAAAAAATAACAATTCATTGAATATTGTTGGCCCGGCTTGACAAGTATTACTTTATCTCGAAGATGGACCCGCACGGCAGAGCTCCGAGTCACTGATCTTGACCGTAGCATTTAATTAAGTAGCTAATGACAATCCAATCTCACCAAAGCCCAAATTGTCTCAAAACCAATTAGAACTGTCTTACTCTCTACTGAAATACCAGCTTAGTAATATCTGAAGACAGGTTATAAAGTGGAAACCAATCCTTATTTGACACGTGGCAAGATTCAGAGTTCAGTGACTCATTTAATTGTTTCATCATTATTGTTTTTAGTAGCGACTTCCACGAAATTCTGAATCAGAACATTTTATCTTTCGACACGTTGAAAAGTGTTTGTGAATTGTTAGTTATTAACCGACTTCCAAAAAAGGAGGCGGTTCTCAATTCGACTGTATGTTTGTTATGGGATCATTCCGTCAATTATGAATTGATTTTGATGATTCTTTTATTATTCGAAAGCCTATAATACTCCAGAGGTGGTCCCGTTGGCACCAAGTCAGAATCAAGGGCAACCCTCAAATTTTAAAGGTACATACATTGGGTAAGCTCGCTCCATCGTCGACTTTGTCACTGTCATCTATGACCTAGACTAGAGTCAAGAGCAAACCCATATTAAATAAATAAAAAAATACAATGGTTTTCTTATACTTTTTTTACTTTTAAAGATCTTGAGGATTTTAACTTGGAATTCTACAGCTACACAGTTCATTGACTCAACATGAATAACAACGACGGCGAAAAAGAACAGAGGTGTAAGAGAAATTTTCTTTACACCAAACCCATTAACGTAAACGTTCACTTTCAATTGCATGGAACAAAAATGTTCGCATGGCCTACAGTTGTCCCGGGTCTGGCTGTTTGTGTATGTGACTTTGTATGTTTGTAAACGCATCCACGATACGGGAGAAATTCCTAGTGTGGGGCAAAGTTTTAATAAAAAAATTGTATGGAAAAAAGGTTTTCCGTTATTGTCGCCAGATGGCGCTTATTCAGCTTTAATACAATCTGACGTTTACGTTAACTCAATCGGGTACTTATGAAAACTAGTACTTAACTGAAAAGTTATTTAACTGAAAAACATTATTGTATGTGTAGGTACCTACATGCTAGATACTTCACACTATTTTACGGAATTTGTTCGATAGAGTCACCGCGGCCCTGGAACGCAAAGAGCTTTAGAAGGAACACGGATCATTCAGTTCCCTTCAAAATGGTTGAGCTGAATGGTGCTGATGTACGCGTCATGTTCGTGAACGGGCGCCGTCAGTGGAGACTGGTCATCCCTTGGTTGCCACTGCCTCATTTTAATATTTCATACTATAAATTGTTTTTTCTTTCTTTACATTGTTCTCATATACATAGAAGCAACAAGGTTTATGTAACCAGGATTTTTGTAAACATAAAATGATTTAAAAGAGTGTCCGTGGAGTTTCTTGCACGTTCTTCTCCATAGAGAGCTACGCTTTCGAACGTGCAAATAGCTTCATGTTTTTGACGGACTGACTTTGACAATTCAAAAGTACCTGATAATGGTTTATTTGAAATAAATGCTTTGACTTTTGACTTGACTTTTGACTTTTTTTGACACGGATGGGTTTTTAGTCAGTAAGAGTCTGACATGCCCTTCCACTCCACCCAGAGCGGAAGATGTCATTTGATGATTTCCCATAAAAAAAAGCTACTTCACACTTACGTGCGTAAATCTTGCGTGTTTGAATGTTACCTAAGTAGACTTTTCACTGCAGGCTGTGAAATGAGACTAGGTAAAGCAACTAGCTCTCTGTTCGTGATTTAGTAAAAACATATGAGTGGAAAAACAACTTTAAAACCCACAAAAAATGTCCAGTTTGCACTGCAACTCCAAAAAACAAAAAAAAACTTCTTCAATAGTACCAGTCACTCTGAAATCAACAGAATTCACTTACCGTAAAGTTGATGTTTATTCAACTGAAAACAACATGAAATTGATATACACACACTATTAGGCGTTACGTCACACGTCTGACGTCACGTCTTTAACATTATTACCCTCGGGTGAAATTGAAGTCTCAGTTTTGTTGAGAATTAATTACCAATGTTATTTGTGTTAGTTTGATGGGGAAGGCTGATTCCACGTGATTTTGGTGTTACATAATGAACCAGTATTTGGGGCAAGGACGTTGGGAATATAAATGACTGGTAGTTTTATAGAGGGTATGCGGTACAGAGAGTGAAGTCATATCTCCACTGAAATGGATCCTCCGAACCAGACGGTGGTTGTGTCTGGTGGGCAACTGCCCGATAGTTGAAATTCGGACTGTTGTATGTGTTCAAATCGCATGGAGAACTTTGCTTGCGCGATGCAGGATTTCGTTGTTAGTTCGTCGTAGATGGCGCTGCGGTAAAGAACCTTCGTTTTGTCTAGTTTTAGTCCCATATTAAAAGATGCGACCCTACGGCCATGCACAAAGAGTACATAGATCTAATACTCCAGGATGCTCTTGAAAAATCTCCCTCTGATCTGTAAAATATCAGAAAGAATTTCCATCTTTCTATTCTGAAAAATAGTTAGTTACAACCACAGCATCATTCTTACCTTACATACTCACTGTCAACTCTCTAGAACTCCTAAATCACACCAACCTAACTCAAAACCTTCAACCCTAATTCCTTCAGCATGTATTCCAAAATTTGTTAGATTAAACCCAGCTGATTGGCCCCGAAGATTACGGTCGGGCACATATCAGCACCATGTCAGTAATTGGCGTAATAACTTACTTGTACGTAAGTATCAGTTACAAGGAGGTGTAAGCTCATCAATTTAGTCAGGAAGCGATGCCTTTAAAGGTCGGATTTCAGAGGAGCATGTCGTGTTCTATAATTGGCGAATATTATAAGGGCTTCTTGACACCTTGTCGATTATAACCCGGAAGAAGGATAGAGATGATTTTGGATGAGGTGAAATTATGATGAGAATAGAATACTCTTTATTATACAGTACACCAAATAAATTACAAAAAAAATAAAAGAAGTAAACATGACATGGGGTGACAAATTACATGAGGTAAGGTGTGTATGAGATTGGCAGTTTTACAGTTGCGTAGGGATGTTCCAACGACCCACTAGGAAGTGATGACGGGCGGACGTTTTGGGGGACTGTCTTTATGTAGAACTTTGACGTTCAAAAAGTGCTGGCACTCAGCCTAATTTGAAGAGAGAGTTGATTTAGTATATACCAGTCTGTGAGGATCAAGATGCTTAAAATAAGAATCTCTAACAAAATAACTAAAAGCCTTTGTTCTGATCGTAGATCGTCTGATGAAGTGTCAAATGAAGAATAATGTCTAAATAAACACCCTTTTTTATGAAAAGCGACTATAAGTATGTCTTTAATAAAAGGAATATTCATCTTTACTAGGCTTCGTGCTTACAACAGAAACTAAAGCCATTGAACTATCACAATGAAAATCGCTATTATGTAAATAGGCCATAAACTCAATCAACGAAGCCTTTCAAGTTCAATGCTCAGTATTGACCTTTCAATACCTAATACAATGTTGAACCTAAAGCCGTTAACACTCAAGAGGTCAATAGGAATGTTTCCTGAATAGAAAAATTAAATACTCAATTCTATTTGGTAAAATAAAAAAAATAATAATGGACACGTATCTTTAGAGATCCGTACTCGAAGGGTAACCAACGGAACCCTATTACTAAGCCTCGGCTATCCATCTGTTCATCAGTCTGTCAGCGGGTCGTATCTCAAGAATAGGTAGACGGTTGGAATTTACACAGAGTGTGTATTTTTATTGCCGCTATAACGACAGATAATAAATATTAAATTAGATTAAAAATTTAGGCGGGCTCACATACAAGAAACGTGTTTTTTTTGCTTATGGAACGGAACCCTTCGCGTGAGAGTTCGACTCGTATTTGGCTAATATTTTTACCTTTTCAAATCACTAAAAATCGACAAGTTGAAGCATATCAAAGTTCAGGAGTGGAAGAGGTGGTGACGTCACGCGAAATTTCAACGCCCTGTGTTGACTTAATTTTTTATTCACATGACAAAAGACATTTGCATATTCCAGGAAATTACCGTATTCAACACCAAGGCGATTTCAAACAAAACATACAAACGCATATTACAGCATCGTCACTAATTTGACGTAACCAGATGTTTATCCACACCCCAGTTTAGTTTACCAATGAGGTTTTTTGCATAAACAAACGGATTTACGGTGCAAGCATAAAATAAAAAAGACGTTAAATCGAACAGAGTTGTAAATCCGATAATGGCCGGATTTACAGAAAACATTCGACGTTAAACAGCCCATCATAATGATATATGGCTTCGGTAGCCAGGTGGCCGGTATAATGTGAGAAAATTGGTTCAATTCTATTTTAAATCATTTGGAAGATATCAGTATGATAATGAAAGAAATGGCACTCGATCCGTTTCTTGTGTGTCAAGAAACGTTCATTTTTAAAAGTGTTCCAATCGAAAGAAAATAAGAATTCAATCATTTTAAATCAGTGAATTCGAGAACACATTTCAAAAATTGCTAGATGAAAAAACCGTTGAGTGGAGTTTTGTTGTCTTTTGCCTCGGTTCATCAAAATAATAAAACATACTCATCAAATTCATAAAAAAGAAACTCCCAAGAGTGTGTTATATTTGATGAAATTTATGATGAATCGTAATATTTTAAACCTAAAACGAATTGTTGATATCAACTCAAGGATAGAGGCGTCGCGTCGTGCACAAACATGACGGTTCCAAAAAACAGCACAGGCGCTATCGGTACTTATCGGTACCAAGATTACCATCTTTATGTTGTCAAGACGGAATATGCATTCAACAAATTTTTATAATCTAGGAATAGTCAAAAATATCATAACTAACAGTGAAAATAAAATCAAAATTGACCGAAAAACACCTTCCCGCGAAAACGCCGTTTTCTATAGCAACTGTATTAAGGCGTCATAGTATTTGACGTCAGTCTTCTTTCTAATTATCAACTTTGAAGCTTTATAACTTCATCGCTGATGAAGGTTTTTTAAAAAATATATATAGGTAGCCCTATATATATATATATTTTTTTTTAAATATATGTAGGGCTAATAAGTATTTTATTTTGCAAATTAAAAAACGCATGTAAATTCCCTATTCAGCATGCGGGTAACTCATTTCCAGTTTAAATGTATGTCATTGTTTCAAAACAGAAAAACTGCCGAATTTCCTCGAAACCAAAACTAAAAAGAGTGAACTATAAAGAGTGCAAAGCCAGCAAAGGTATGAATTACAGTTGAAATCAAAACGGCACATTACCAAGAATCGCTATTCACGATCGTCGATTACAGACATCGTTGCGCGGCACTCGCTTTAATCGATTTAATCGTTTCCTAAAGGGATGTTACTCAGGCCTTAGCAGAAGCGGAAGTGAAGAAATATTTTATCAACTGGTTCACTGACCGCATACAATAGTTAACTATTGTATGCGGTCAGTGAAGCGAGGACAACATGTGGTTCATAGGACTGCGAACCGGCTACTGAGATAAAAAACAACCGATTTTAATACAACAGGAGAGGCAAACCCTACTACTATCTCACCTGATGATAAGCGATGATGTAGTTGACGGAACACGCATAGAAGTAACTCATTTATTTTTTTAATACATTTTTGAAGTGATAACGTTGTGCTCTTTTTGGTATGAAGGAAGTAGTATCCCCCTCTATAATAACTCTATAATAATATGCAATTCGTGCGAAATTATTCCCTAACCATTCCAAAATATCCAAAATGCACAACGTTAATGTTCAAGTTTTTACTTCTGCGGCAGTCCCGGAGTGCAACGCGTTGTTTTTTTTTTATTCTTTATTGGACACTAAACATACGGTAACACTTATAACAGGACACTGAATGTACAAAGAGGAGCTAAACCCATAATGCGATTTTCGTTCGCAATTGACTTAATGACCCCTCTAGCCATCAGGAAAGAGACTGTCGGCATGGAAGTTATGTGGCTTTGTCACTTTACTGATTAGGAACTAAACCTGGCGGCTGCAGCGTTATGAGATTCAAATCTTTCGCGTTCTTCTTTACGTGAAAGGGTATTAGTTGGAGTCAACTTTCCTTTGTAGACATGAAACTTATGGGGATCTGCATCTGCCTCTACTTTTTTTTTTATATAAAAGTGAGTTTGCTTTTGACTCTAGTTTAGGTCATAGATGACAGAGACAAAGTCGAAGATTGAGCGAGCTTACCCAGAAGAAGCCTGTTCACTCTAATTTTGAAGAGTTTAGAGTTGTATGCGTTTGGAAATACAGACACAGGCAGAATTCTATTCCTTTGCTGTGCGCATTATAAGAGACGTTTGGAAACGTTTAGTGCGAATTGGAGGAATAGCAACAAGGTAGGGATGGTCACTTGCAGTGCGTCTAGATGTCCTGTGGTAGAAGGGGGCTGGTAAGATGAGGTCGTGGAGTTCCTGGACACTCTCCCCGAAGTACAATCTGTCAAGCACAATCTTTCAAGCGGAGGACGACTTTTTTGAAGAATTCGCGTACTTGCGGAAGTGAAGACGAGGTTCTGGTACAGCCCTACCTTCCTGTATGAATCGTACGTTACCAAATTGTCTTTGAATATCCTTTAAATGAATGGCACGCTGATTGTGTGCGATGTTTTATGTGCTTTTGTTCGCGTGGAGGTCGTATTGATTATAGGGGTGAGCTGCAAGATATCCGGTAATCGGTTTCATGTGAGTCAACAGTTTCGGTTGAAGATTCTTTGGAATTACTGGATGTTTGATGCTGAGTGTCTGTTTTATGAGTTCAGGGATAGGAATTACTTCAAGGTAATGGAATGCAGTGATTCCACAAACGGTTTTTTGCTATTTGACAACAAACTGCTTTTACTATCCGACTGCAAATTTGTCTTTGTAGTTCTAACTTTAAAACCAAATTTATTTATTTATTTAAACTTTATGTAAAATAGTGGTCCATGGGAGGATTTAATGCATCAAGGCATTCTCTACCAGTCAACTTTTGGGTTATAAAGACTGTACTGTGGTAGATGTACAATAAATAAAAATAAAAAAATAAAATTGAATTAAAAAAAAATGCGTTGTGTGTTCATTCAAAACAAAGTTGGGGTCCAAATGTTTTATTACTATTATTGCCCATAAACCATTATACATATTTAGGGATCAGCTTTTTTTTTAAGGATGGGAAATCATCAAATGACTTCTTCCGCTTCCGCGGGTAGAGCGGAAGGGCGTGTCAGACTCTTGCTGACTAAAACCCATCCGTGTACCTTCTAAAGCCCTTTGCGTTCCAGGGCCGCGGTGACTCCATCTAACAAATTCCGCAACCCTGGCAGGTTAGGGATCAGCCTAACAATTGTTTTCGTCGTCCAAAGCCAAGCTTTGAATTACTTCAGTAGTCGCGTTTTGTAGCCATATCATACATATGTATTTCACACAGTCCGTTTCTATTCTCTCATCAATATCTACAACTCCTATTTATCCCCTGGCAGATATAGCTTCCATTTACTCATTATTGAGTCATTCCACATAAATAGATTATTTCCAGCAAATCAATAATTCTCTCACGGGCTCATATTCCTTTCATTTCGCTTTCCTTCCTAATTCCAATTTCTCGTTCACCTAATGACTATTCAATACTCCTGCGTTGCCCCAATTCGGCCATCGTTTATTATTAAAATTGCCCCTCCAAGTTCCTGAGCTCGTAACAGATATTTATTGAAGCAATCCTTATAAACAATGACTAAAATCTAATATAGACTGGTATTTTGCCAAACGTTAGTACAATCGCGTTCAAAATTATATTTAATGCTGTAATTTGGAGAAAATTGCGCTGATTCGGTACTGGCGCAAGGTATAAACTGATGGCAGATTGAATTTAGGTTTGCTTGTTTCGTAATTGGCGTGATGAGTTTTGTTTTCGATTGTACAAAGCTCGATGAAAGCAGAAAATAAATTGCTGTTTGTTTAATGTTTCATGTACCTGATTAACGCGACCGTTTGACATTTTGTTTGTGATCAATACTTGCATACCGAGTTTTTTTGCTGCTCATATTTCTATGTAACAAAAAATGGAACACAGTTTCTACCAACGAGGAAAATATTAAAGACTAGCGGACGTCACGCGGTTTCACCCGCATATTTCCCGTTCCCGTGGGAGTACGGGGATAAAATATAGCCTAATCTTTCCTCTTTATAATATTAGTATAGAAGTATAGATATAATAAACAAACATACACAATATTACATTCGCTTGGCGTCCCCAAAATAATGTAAGTCATGCTTCTTAACTAACACAAACTCGCGCCCGCTACCACTCATGGCTTAAACCAAGCAAATTAAAGATTGCAAGTGGTAAATTCAGCAAGTTGTTCGTCGAGACAGGCCGGACATCGGCACTCTGAACAGATGGCCGGCTTAAAGTTTCTCTCGAGCGACTATAGATACGTACTATGTTGTATACTATAGATACGTACTAACGATGTTCTCCAATGTTAAGGGGAGTTGTGCTGTGAAGCAGTTTTTTGTTTGTTGAAGGATGAAGTGGGAGTTGAAAATGTTTTTGAAGAGTTGCTTAGCAATTGTAGACTCATTTAAAAACATTGTGTTTGACTGGGGTATATCTATAACGCCCTATACTTTGTGTACAATTTTTCATAGAAATTGGTTACAAAAAATGTGCGCATCACGCATATCTGTTGAAACCTTAAATATCTGTTGGTTTTCACAGCCCTTTCAGATTTTTTTTATTCTTAATCCAAGCTGCGTATGCCTGCAATATTCCTCTTTAAAACAGATTTTAAAAATGCAAACTGATCTATTTGTATCATCAAGGTATATTTTTTACCAATTCTCTTCGGAGCTTCGTATCTCCCCAACTTTGTCAACTCCACTACAATGTCTCCCCCTTAACTCTGCACACAATCAGTGCTTTAAAACTAATTGCAACTTTATTTTATCCTTGATCTTAAATGCTATCTGTAAAGGAATGCATTTTAGCTACGCCGCGGCGTAGCCAGTCCGCTTATGGCTACGCCGTAGCACTCGCAGCAGATGCCCAATCCGCTACGGGTACTACGGAAACTTTGTTGTGCATTTGATTAAAGTCGTTTCAATTACGATAGTATAAATCTTTTGACGTGTACAATACATATTAGTGTTAACGTTCGTATTTGACAAAGAGGTAGTTAGATAGAATTAACAATTTTCTACAAGAGTATTACCAACCTGTAATTGTCCGACTCCTCCACTGTTTGGCAGGGGCCTTTTATTGCTGACTTATTATAATGCCTGAACTATCCCAATGCTGGAAAAACTAAATAGCCAGAAACTGGGAAAACGAAATACTCCCCGTCCCAGATTCATCTAGAGTTCCAGAGAACCCACGAACTTTGGACCTAAGACCAAGGTCCAAAGATCGTGATCGTGGTTCGTTTGAGAACACTTTAATAAAAAAATAAAAAGTGATAAGTACACATATTTTTTCACACCAACCCGATACATAATCCGTATATCCCTCAACCTAAGTTTACTCAAACCACTCCCTCCAATCCGACCATCGTTCAATTCCCTTTGAGTCGTCTTGACAGAGATTAAACGCCTACTCTATGTACTCGGGAATTTTGTCAAACACAAAGAGAATTTCTGATTAGGACTTAGCCTAGGTTGGACTGAGCTGTGACTTAATCAGGCTAAAGAGTTATAAGGTGATTGCTGTCCAAATACAACGCTTTAGTACGTAGTGTTGCATGATGACTGTATGCATAGTTTTTATCCTAGGCTTAGGAAGCCTATAACCCTCTCCAGGATCCTCTCCAGCCAGGGTTGCGGAATTTGATCGAAAAAAGTGAACAGGCTTTTTTTAGGCAAGCTCGTTCCATCGTCGACTTTGACCTAGACTAGAGTCAAAAGCTACGTCCACTACAGAGATATAATAGCTATTTTTTTTTAAACATGTGAAATCACCAAATGACTTCTTCCGCTCTGGGCGGAGCGGAAGGGCGTGTCAGACTCTTACTGACTAAAATCCATCAGTGTTCCTTCCAAAGCCCTCTGCGTTCCAGGGCTGTGGTGAGTTTTTCGAACAAATTCCGCAACAGTGGTCGTAGCTTGTCTCTCTTCAGTCGTACTCTCGTAACAGCACGAGTGCATGACTGAAGAGAGTGACAGAAAGACCCATGTTAAGCCCACTCCTATCTATATAGCAGACTATACTCGAAGTTGTAAACGATTACATTTACCTTAGGTAGACCCTTTGAGAATAATGTCTGCTGATTAGAAGTCCTCCCACAAGGTGGACCGACGACTTGGTGCAGGTGCAAGAATGCGCTGCATGCGAGACGCGTAGAACCGCTCGATGTGGCGACACTTTGGGGGGCCCTATGACTAGCAATGGAGGTCTTTCGGCTGAAAAGATGATGATGACGAGTCTAAAAGCTGTCCTTATAAATTAGTCTAGCTTTTGGCCACGACTTTGTACGCCCATATCTCGTTTTCTCCCGTTCGCGTAGCAATTTCGGGATATCCTCTCTTACTGATCCCCTACACACCCCAAGAAACCTATATGCCAAATTTCAGCTTTCTACAACCAGTAGTTTCGGCTGTGCGTTGTCTATCAGTCAGTCACTCAGTAACTGAAGAGTTTTATTTGATTGAAGCGATCGATTTTAAACGCCTAGACACATCTAGAATACATATTGAAAACCATCATCATCTGCCTAGCCTTTTCCCAACTATATTGGGGTCGGCTCCAGTCAAACCGGATTCAGCTGAAACCAGTATTTTACGTCGAGCCGCTGTCTACTAGACCTCCACAAACCAACACCTTAACCCAACTGGGTAACACGGTAGTTCTTGGCAAGACTGGAGTACATATTGAAAACCCATCATTATTATCATCGTTATGGCCGAAAGTCTTCCACTGCTAGAAATATTCGCCCGGTCTCGTATATAGTGAATTGCCTTGGCCTTCACCAGGTCATCGACTCAATTTGTGGGAGGCCTTGTGGGATTAAAGAATATATTTATAAGTTATAGCCGAAAAAAAGGGCATCAAAATGACTGATTCTTTTAGCGATACAACATTCCAGAGGAGATGAAGTATTAATATTAATGATAATTTGTGAACAGCGCTGTGGGCTACATTATTACATAAGTTATTTTTGATTTTCTATTTGTTATATTACATCGTGTAGCTCTGATGTTATTTCATTTAAAAAAAACATCTTTTGTAGCTAAAAATGATATCGTGTTGCGTAGACCCGTTGTAAATAAACGAAGTAAACACCATTAATAGTGCAAGAACAAGATGTATTATCAGAAAGTTCGCAAAAGAAACACGACCAAACAAAAACCAGACCCAAAAACAGATTCATAAAACACTGCACCGGGATACAAAACTTTGTAAAACTTCGGACGGCCCTTAAATTGTGCAAAGTAAGCCTTAACAATGAATTTGGTAAGTGTCAACCTAAAGCACCTCTCTCACCGCTGAAAATTAGCGAGAAGCAAGTAACTAGAGCTAGCAGTTAGCGATTTTGTTATTTGATACATATTGTCACCGCGAAAGAAACTTATAGAAAGTGGCAGTGTGAACAGTCAGCAATCAACTACTTTGTACGTTTATTGGACTCTAGAAAAAACATTCGGCGATAATAATTGTTCTATATTCAAAAATGTCATCATCATCATATCCACAACAACTCAGGTCCTGGGCGTCTCGCATCCATCGGCTACCCGCGACCCTCACCAGGTCATCGGTTCACCTTGTGGGAGGCCTTCCAAAGCTGCGTCTTCCGGTACGCGGTCGCCACTCCAGAACTTTTCGGCCCCATCGGCCATCTGTTCTGCGAGCAATGTGCCCTGCCCACTGCCACTTCAGTTTGGCAATCCTTCGGGCTATGTCGGCAACCTTGGTTCTCTAGCGGATATCGTCATTCCTGATTCTATCACGCACGCCCTCTCCATTGCTCTTTGGGTGACTTTAAGCCTTCTGTTTGAGGCCCATCGCCATTGCATTCGAAAAGATGACAACACAATGATATGTACTATCAAAATGTCACGTGCTCAATCCCAAACATTTTGAACATAGCTAGAGGCTCTTGAGCGAGAAATCAGTCGATAGCTCTCTCAAAGGTTTTCTCGGAGGTTTTTCTTAAGAGCTCTTTTAGTGTACAATAATTCTACTGGGTAGAAAAATACAATTCTATTTAGTCCGTCCGTTATATTTTCAAAAAATATTGGACACGTATTTAAAACGATAAAGCGCATCAAAATTCAAGACGACGCTAGTGACGTCACATCGCTAGTAAAGTTGTACTATCTCAGTGACGTCACGCGAGTTGTCAACGCACTTTGTCTTCCTAATTTTTTGTTTCCGTGAAAAAAGAAAAAATACGTGTCCAATATTTATTGAAAATTTATCTGACGGACTAATTCGATTTTTCCAGTAGAATATCCTATTCAGAGTCACTTCCTCGTTGACGGTGGGACCTGAGCCTTAGCTCAACGTTCCAGGGGCTATAAATATTTCTATTAGCGGTCCGAAGGTGGCACCACCATCTATTTGAAAAGGGTCCACGTGGCAGATAAACAAGTTTTGGTGAGTTTAGATTTCAGTAATTAAATTCTGTTTTCGATAACTTTGAGTGTGAGATTAGTGATCGTTTTTGTTGTGTGATGAAATCGCTCGAATTTAAGTTTAATAAAAAAAAATATAAAAAAAACTATGGTACATTTTTGAGCGAGAGAGGTTTGGATTGGTAATTTTTATAACCTTGTTAAATTGTTTAGTCGCACATCTGAACCAGTGGCTTAACCCGAGATTGCTTCACACCTGTGTTCCCCGAAAGGTCTGGCTGTGGTGTAGGTATCTTAATACACCCTCATTTTGTCATTCGGACATAAGCCTCTGGCCTGTTACAAAGAAATTCCAGATGGTAACACCAAATAACACTTTGTACGGCCCAGGAATTGAACCTGCTATCATGCTCATCATCAGCTATCAGAACCAAAAAAGAAAATCGTTAAAAAAATACACAGCAGCAAAATTAAATCACCAACTAATATTGCTCATACTTAATCACAGCTAAAATATTCTTCTCACAAAATACACAGTCAACGACAAAGTCATTTGCTTTTTATTTTATTTCGCCCCAGTGTGTTCGGGTAGAAAAAACTGTCATTCGCACTCTGACATGTAACGTCAAAGTTTACTTTGCTCATTTTTAACGCTTTTAGGGTTCCACAGCTTCAAAGAACCCTTTGGGCTTTGTTTGGTTCTGTGTGCATTTGATCTCTGATATTTATTACAGCCGCAAGGTTTTATGGGCGTCGTTTATGATGATAATATCAAAATGTAGGTTAATATTTTAAATTTTATTATGAGTTAATGATTATTTAAATCATGTTTTCCAAGAATTTTATACATCACAGCGTAATAATTTGTTGCTTTTTCAAATCTGTCACTTGTATTTAGGTCATAGCCGAAACTGAACTGTGTGAAAACCATTGATTAAATAATAAAACAAATTTACTTACACAAAACCCTTCAGAACATTTTATCTAGCTCTCAGTGTGTGATGAGCCGAGAAAAATCGTTTACCACAAGAAAACATAACACATTTAATAATATCCACTGTAAAATGAGCATAAAATTACTTACAACACAATGTTACGCTCGAGAGATTCCATAAAAGTCAATTGCGAATCAAATCAAGCGTGTTTGAGGTACAGTCATGCACAACGATTAATTGTCGCTCCTACGACTAAATCCGTCGCCTGACTTGACAAGCGACATTTTCTGGTCACAGCTGTCAATTACATAGCGTAGGTATTGACGGTTTAAACTGGGGTTTTAGACTTTGTTCGGAAAGTTTGGTTTAAGGGGAACAAAGCTGGACGAACCTTATTGTAAATTAATATGGTAGTATCAATACTGTAAACAGTCATTAATATTATGTTAAGGTTATTTTGTTATGAAAATATTCCTTTAATTTTAACGTTAAGCAAAGCATATTTATTTTATTGTTTATTTTTTGCAAACAAACTAAATACAAATATTAATGTGGTTTTAACTTGTACACTGTCCATGTACATGCTGCATGAATTTAAGAGCTGTGTTATATGAATGACCCACTAACTCCCTCGTTAAAATATTTTTTTTTTTTTTAGAGAATTAAAATAAAAAAATATGTCTCATATTTTCGCCCAACTAGGTATATCGAAGCACAAAGAAAGATTATGATTTAAACCGTCTATGTAGGTATTCAAATAACGAAACACATAAGTATTTCTACAAAATGCGTTTTCAATCTCTTTAAAATAAACTACACGGAAGATGGATTAAGGTCCTAAATGTATCCGAGGAATTTGAGTCAAAGAAATGTTTATTTTATGTATTCACTTATGTACCTAATTATACATAAAGTCAGTAACAGTTCTAAAAATGGTCAATGACATCAAAATCAAATAAATCAAAGGTTCATTGTTGAGGATAAAGCTCTTTCCCATCACGTGTTTCATTGTATTGGCTTGCTTAACGTCCTCCAGTCGAACAGACATTAAACTGAATGAGATTTAGCAGGTCTTAATCCTACAACAGAGCTGTAATTGCTGCTGAAGTTTGATATAGCCCGAAGCCATTGGATTTTGACGCAAAAATACTTTAGTAAATAGGACAGATAGATTTAGTCTTTGTTACAGTTTTATATTGTAACAAATTTTAATTAGGGCTTACAAAATAAACTGGTTGTCGCTGAAAACCAGCGCTGTGGCTCTGTCTCGCACACGAGTCCCAGCATTATGCTGAGCGATGGCCGTTTTTTTTTATGTGTCATGTTTTTGAATTTAAACTCTTTTTATTCCTTTCTTTCTTTTCTTCTTTCTAATAGGGTGTAACAGGGTTTTGATATGTAGGATTTAACATGACTTCAGATCTATAATAAGCTTGATTAAGTTATGGTTGATTTGTTTCGTTCGAAATCAATGTTCAGCCCTGAAACAATCATAATAAATGAATTGTGAGGGCTGTTAGGGTAAAGAATAACCAAAGGAATTATGAATGGGTTGTGTATCTGAAAGATGATACGGCTATTGAGATGAGCGCGAATATGTGAAGATGTGGAAGGTGAAGATGCTGCGCCAGTCAATAAATTAAAATGCTGTACAAACTATTCTTTCTGTAAATAACTCATTTGACAAATAATTGAAAGTTAACATTTAATTACATCGAAACATCATTTGAAAACTAATATTTTTATATATCATGTTAATTGGTAAAAAGCATAAATAACTTTAGACAAAATGGGTTTAGGTTAGCTTAATTTAGGTTAGGTAATATAATAAATCTGGAGAGTTTGTTTGTTTGAACGCGCTAATCTCTGGAGCTACCAGTCGGATTAAAAAAAAAATATATAAATATATTTGTATATTTTTTTTGTTTTTGTTTATGATAGCTACATTCATGAGGAAGGCTATACATATGATAACGAAAAATAACGGAATATGCGCGTACAAAGTCGCAGGCAAAAGCTAGTAATTAAATAATATAGATCTGACTGGTCAATGCCGATTAAATCAAATTGAGATAATGCTTTTGTAAAATTGCAAATTTGACAAACGAAGTAGGTACTTGGTCAAATGAATATTTCTGGAATAATATTTTAACATTTGAAATATTTGTAAAGTAAAGCATTTGCAATCTGTAATTTGTCAAATTATTACTTATAAAGTAATATGTTTGCGAAACGAGATGTTTGTCAAATTAATAGTTTTTATAATGTTATTTTTAAAATGACCATTTGTCTCCTCATCTAGCTTAAAATGACCATAAAAAGATTGACGTGTAAAAGTGTTAGGTATGTTTAACCTACTTGCAAAATATCATTTTTTTTTTCATTCTATTTTTGTCAAACATTATTGAACCTTAAACGACTCCATTATTATTCCATAACTTTTAATTCATTTTTTTTTTTACATTTTAAATATTTCTATAAAATCATTAAAAAATAATTTGAAAGGAATAACCATTAAATTTATTTTATGACTTTTATTTATTATTATACTGTTATTTCTATTATACTATTATGTCTTTGTTGTTGTACGTTTGTGCCCAATAAATGTTTTCTATTCCATACAGTGATTATATGATCCGGTCTAAACTGAAAATTGCGTAAATTTTTAATTTTGCGTGCGTGTTTCCAAGTATCTCTTAGATTGATCAATTAATAAGACCGATTTCACAGAATAGCGTTTTAACTGTTACGGTGAAGTCTTGATTAAGATAGTTTTTTAATAGTTTTATGAGCATTGATAAAGTTTCCTGTGTTTAGCTTAATTGTAACGCCTATTAAAAGGTCATAGTTTAAAGAGCACAACAACGAAGTTAAGCAACTGAAATAGAATAATCTTGTTCAAAGTTTCTAAATTATGAGACTAATTTCTTTAAAACTACAGTTAATTTGAGTCTCACAAATTCAGAAAACGTTCAAATATTTTGTTTGTTTGAATAATTCTCAACTTGCAAAAACAAAGTAAAACAATTTATTTGACTGAATAGTTTAATCTAAATTACTTAAATTATTAACATTTGTTTTAGTCTCATTTATAAACAATAGCTTTTGCATGCGACTTCGTACGCGCATATCCCGTTACCGTATAGCCTCCGTTCCTTCCTCATGAATGTGGCTATTATATACAAAAAGAATTTCTCAAATATGACTGGTAGTTCCAGAGATCTGCGCGTTCAAATAAACAAACAAACTCTACTGCTTCACTGTAATATTATTATATTCAAATCTATACAGTATAGATTTGAAAAGTAGAAAAACAATCGAATAAGAATATACACAAGAGAACAAAAACAATAAAAATACACGTGTATGTTAATGTAGGAAGATACACGTGTAGGTTTGGAACAGTACGAGTCATCGAAGGCTATTAGCCGAACACAGAATACCCATGAGAGTGAGTAGAACATTTATTTCTACTTGAGTTTTACAACAAGGTACTTTAAGTAATACTTTGCTTAACCATTCATGGACTCGAAGAAATAACCTTCAAATAATTTCACACTAGGTATAACAGACAGTCCTCTGTGCAGAGCATGACAGGCGTCGCCGATATACGTAGACAAACGATAGGAACACCAAATTCACTCACAGACACCCTGAACTCTTTAGGAGGACTGATCTGCTTCTGGAGGGAGGTCCGCTGGTTGGAATGACGGCCGCCATGGCCCACGCACAATGGTCCAACATCAGGACTAAGTGCGGAAACCATACCCCAATAGATAGATAGATAGAATTTCTCAGTTACTTTAACAACTTATCTAGGCAAAATTACCGAATGAAATTTAAAAACAATTATTTAATTTCTAATTTTGAAAATTCTTATTTTGTTATTGCTCACAATACAAACAGTTTATGTATGTAGAAAAATTGATATTTAATTTAAATGAAACGTTACCACAGTTTTGTAAGCGAAAACGCTCGAAAAGGAACTCCAAGCTACAACTTCTCTAGTTTGTTTATTCAAACAAACACGATTTCAGATGTTGCATCTAATACACCCGTAAAATGCACGTATTACACATTTACAAGTCAACGTTAACTCGAAGTGAGCCAACCTTTTCTCAGCTGTAAATTTATTTGCAGTCGAGGAAAGGAGTTTTCATAAATTAAATTTCGCGGAACCCAAAATTGAATTTCTTTACGACTGCTCCGATAATCAAATGAATAATCCATTTACAGGAGTCTTGTAGGGTGTCCGTGAGAGAAAAGACATTTTTTTTCTAACGCCAGTTCAATGCTTCTACAGCAAATTTTATTTTCAATGTATTTTATTCTATTCGTATTTTTTTGGTCCATTAAGCCGCCAGGTGGGAACGGTGTTTCAACTGGAATTTTTAATATGGTCTCCGGAATGAGACTGTCGGTGACTGTACGTGGTTACAATTCTTTATAAGGTTGGAAGTGTAACTTATTGTTTTTCGAAGAAAAATTTCGGTCGGGTATTTTCGCTGTAGTTTCTTGAATCCAATATTTTTTTCAAGTTGAATGTATACTTCTTTAGTCTCACTTATATTGGCTGCCCTGTAATAACAGAATCTTGGTATTATGATTGTATCGGATACCGAGTTAATCCATTGAAATATTAAAATGTATCTTCACAATTTTTTTTTCGTTTATCTTTCATGAAACTTCTGGGTAAGCTCGCTCCATCGTCGACTTTGTCTCTGTCATCTATGACATAGACTAGAGTCAAGAGCAAACCCATCTCAAATAAAAAAAAAACTCTGCAAACCCATCAAGCTTACTTAGTAACACTAAATATCATATTATTATGTTGAAAACCACGTCTTTTAATATGCCTAACTATTGTCTCAACCACCTTTCCACAGATAAAAAAGACGCACCGCTAACGTAATCAAAATGGCTGCCATACTAACTGGCTGCTATACTTTCCCCCAACCGTGACAATACACATTCACATTTTCTTTTTCAGCACACAATAGGGACACAAAATTTATACTCCAACAAAACCCACGGTTAAATTTTAATTTCAGTAAGTAGTTCACAAAACGAGTTGTATAAGCCAGGCAGACATAACTCATCTCCCGGGTACCCGGGTACCCGTAAAAAATCTTGCGCAGCGAAGAACCGTCTCAGTGCATTATTCTCATCAGCATAATCCCAATTACTTACGATCCTTCGTCGGTATAATTTACCGCCCGGTTACAAGACCAACTTAGTTTGGTATTCATTCATTTTTGCAAACTGTCTTAGAACTTTTGGGGTTGAGTTATAAAATAAGTTTTTTACTGTGGTTTTTTATGGAGTGTGGTTATTAGAGGTTTTTCGGTAGCCAATTTAAAATAAATGGGGACACAGAAATGTGACTACTGTCAACTTTGTTGCTTTATTATCTAAATCTTTAGTACTAAACAAAAAAAAACGAATAGCTTTCTAAATTATCTTTAAGCCAAGCGCTAAGATTAATATTTTTGTCTTTCTTACTGTCTTTTGCTTTCTATGAGTAATTACGATGCCTTGGAAGTGGAGTCATTACCCAATTGTAATGACTCCACTCACAATGGTCCACTATAACGACTAAGTCCGGAAACCCAAAACCCTTATAGGTGGATAGGGCTCACAAAATCAAATAACAGTATGGACACATAGAAGAGAAGGACAAAAGAAGACGAGAAGATATTATGTCATCTAGATTGCATATGGCAAACATCCTTAGTCACAATCATCTCCTTAACTTTGTAATGGTAATACACAAATTAATATCGCAAATAGCCAATTAAAATCTGCATAAACCATATCTAATACAATTCGACAATGTATTAGCAAGCTCATCTAATACCAATTATTGAATAATTGGTACCGTTTGCATATCAATCTGTTCGCATCATTTATCAACATGTTCATTTATTATGATAATATATTCCCTTTCAGCCATTGTCTTTTATTATTTTTGCTATAAATGCTTCCCCACTTATCCATCTTCATTATCTGTATACGGGATTATATCAATATATTATTTGGAGTGAGTTTCATTATGAGTGACTCTTGTTGGTGATTGTACTCTTTTGTTGAAGGGCTATTCTTTTGTTTTTGATTTTGGTTTTTTAATAATAAAGCTATGACTTGTGAGAATGAAAAAGTTATTTAAATCTTCTATCTATTAAAAGTTGTTTAAATCTTCAATCGTTATATAGAACGAATGTTAAGCTGGGTACTGACCGGTGTTACGGGCCGTAATGTAATATTCGCAGCGAGCATGTTATGTTACGCCGTGTCCTAAAATCCATGTAAAACAAAACACATACGCAACATGTTCGCGCTCGTTTCCTCGTACTGACTGCACGAATGCTCGCTTTGTAATTTGTTACGTAATGCCCCGTAACACCGGCCAGTACCCACCTAAAGACATTTTATACGATTTTGTTTCGTTATGTTTTCATTACGCTGTTAAAACATGCTAAAATTTTTCTACAGCGTCACTTTTAATTCGTAAGGGTTGAGATAGGTGGGACAAATGGTCATGCCGTCATACCATGGTAAAGGCTTTTAAATCCTATTTAAATTGACTAGCTAATTGCACGGAACGTTTGTTCAAGATATGGCTGAAGCTCATCACCACAAAACATGATTAAAGGTAAAAAATATCTTTTTCCAAAAATATTCAACCCTCTCGCTGCCGGGTCACATTGTCATCTTAGGCGTAAGTCTGGAAATATGTACTTGTAACACGTGGGGCGCCATCTGGTGGGAGAGGTGTCGATGCGAGGAAACGGGTGAGCTATAAAATTGGTAACGATTTAGGCTCGGCGTAGCATGTAAGCAACAGATAATATTATTTTTATATTTTTGTGATTTTCGGGGTGTATGAGTCGGGGTTTAGTTGTGTTGATCTGTTAAATTATATTTATTTTGTATGAAGGTTAAAAATAACACGTCAATATTCTTTGGTCAGTTTAAAACTAGATGAGACCGGTGATTCCTAGCTGATTACCCTGAGAAGAAACACCGAAAAGAACTTTCAGGTAAACTTAGGTGGCTCTTATTACTAAGAACAATGAATTAGATGACATCATAATTTAGAAAAACTAGCTTTCTGCCACGGCGTTGCTCATGTATTCCTCTCGGGATAAAATATAGCCTTTGTACATTCAGCGATAGTAAACCTTTCTTAGTTAAACAATTTTCTTACTGGGATCAGCACCTATTTTCAGAGTTAACATAATAATATTTGAAAGAAAGAAAGATAGAATAATATTTATTTAGCACTTACATGAAACACGCACGGTACATAGAAATAAAATTTAAAAAAAAATGTAGGTATGCTAAGAACTAAGTGTGTGCCTCACGGCTGCACTAAAAAGGTCCATTTCAGCGATATGTCAGACAGACTGATGCTGTCTGACGCTGGTTTTCTTTGCAAACATCAATCAACATATTATTTTACCTTTAATAAAAGCCAGATTAAAAAAAAATAATATTATAAATATTAATTTTTTTTTAATCTGGCTTTTATTGTTAATTTTGTAACTTTTTGAACTCATTAACAAGTTTTTATATTTACTCCAAAATTTTAAAAAAAAAACATTGTTATTGGTCTCACACATTTTTCCATAGCACATTTGATATTGGCAGAATTTTCGGCATCAGCATCATTGCCATAAACAAAAAAAAATCGTTTATATATCAAACGTCGCATTATTTGTAACCCTAGTCACAAAATTAAAACAAGAAAAAATAACCTCAGACTCATTATTGTCTAGAAAAACTTGTTTCAAAGCTATCCAATTTTTTTTTTCCCGTCATCCTTCTTTCATTTCAAACCTATCTCAATATTTTCTCCACATATGCCCTTCGCTTTACTCGGACATACTCGTTGGGTTTCAAGGCACGTCTCCGGATCGACACGTTAGTGCCGGGTCATAGGACTACAGTTTGGTATTTGGGACCGCCGTGGTCTTTTACGGGTTGACGCGGCTGTTCGATGGGTTGACGTGCGTTTTTAGGGATGTCCAGTGATACGTTTTATTGAGTAATTATGTAGTCGCTTTTTTAGACCGAGAGGTTTGGACTTTTGAATAAAATTCTTATTTAAATAGGTATTTTATTTTGGACTATTATATTGTCTAAAGTCTAGTCTCTAGCGTTTATTTGGCCGTTTCATATTTTTTCTTAGGCGTGAGCGCACGAAGATATTAACTATTAAATTTGTTCAATAATGGGTAAAAATGTACTTATTTAGAGAGCACTAATTAATGTGAGAATACCAAGAAAAGTGCAGCTGCATATATTTGAGAAGTTCTAATAATGAAATAAACAACTAAATAGAAAAAACTGGAGAAGAAAAAGAAGATGAATTATAAGAATAAACAGATGCAAATATTAATTAAATATTAAACCTTTTCTGGAAAAATAAATGGAAGGAAGAAGTTCTGTGAGAAACGCTGAGAAAAAGACAATAAATATCCTGCAACTGGCATGGTTAATTCTTAGAATAATTACATCGAGTAAGTTTCTTGATAAATTAATTAGCACGAAGGCATGGTTGGCGCAGTGGCTGAGCGATTGGCTGCTGCGCTTCGTGTTGCTCGTTCGATTCCCAAAATATTTGTGTGGCCTACTGAGGTGTTCCTAATGCGAGAAAAGATTTTTTTTCTTAGGCAAATTTGCAGAAAATATCTGTTCCACTCTAACTTAAACTCGAAGCATTTATTTCAATTGAACCATTACACTTTTGAATTGTAAACGGTTTGTCCAAAGAGATTAAGCTATTTGCACGTTCCAAAGCGTAGATCTCTATGGAGAAGAACGCGCAAGAAACTCCCTAGGTACCTATTAAAAAAAAATGTTATATGGTCTGTAAAACTCTAGTAGGTTCATCATCCGGTAAGGCTAGGAGACGCCTCTATCTTATTCAGGAAAAGGTAAAGTAGATTAAAAGATTGATTCATAACTAACGCAAACAAGAGCTATAAGTAACTACATATTTTACAAAACTCAACCACAAAAAAAAAACCTACTTTAAAATTTCCTAAACCCATTTAACCGAGCTCCTGCACAAAAAAGCCCGACGAATTTTTCCCAACACCATTTGCCAGCCAAGAAAAAGAGTCGGTCATAACACTCATCTTCAGTCTCTCGGCCCGAGTCCAATGAAACCATAATTAGGGCCGGGTTGCGTAATCTCCTTGAAATAACTGGCCCTCTCGATGGGCGAGATTCGACGTTCACTGACGGACTGAATGACGGTAATAGACACGGTGGTATAGAGGTTAAACTGCTTTTGCGGTTGGGTTTGCTTGTCTTGTGAAATGATGTCGTGTGCCGAAGCCCAAAGAGAGGGTTTTGTGTTTGACCTGTATGTATAAAGTATGTATGTCCGCTCGTAACTACTCAACGGCTCAACCGATTTTAATAAATTATACGTCACTAGATTTGTCTTGACAGCACTAGTGTAAAACATAACGTAATAAAACATTCTTAAAAAATCAAAACGCGGGGTTTTACGCGCTTTAATGTGCGGGCTCAAAATGGTTATTCGAAAAGTTAAAACAAAAATGAAAATCTCGAAATGCTAAAATACACATTATGGACGTGAAAACTTCTTTAGGCGCGTTGAGCACTTTTTGGGTGAACGAAAATCATGGATCTCGCGTCATCGTCACCGAACGGATTTCGCTTAGTTTTCAATTCTATCGGCAGTCCCCAAAGACTGCCCCGCATGTTTTTTCTCCAAGGTACCGTAACTACTGCATACCGGAATAAAACGAAATAGCATGATATATCCTGATCCAGAACAAGGTATACCCATGGCAAGTTTCATTCATATCCATTCAACTGTTGATGCGGGATTAGTTTAAACAAACATCCAGACATTCCCATTAAAAACATTATTATAGAATAGGGTTGTTTATTTCATATTCATCCACATAGATTACGCAATGCGTTAGTTGAATGAAATAACTTTAGCACCACCTACCTACATGCGTTGATAACCGTTTGGTTCACGAAATTCATTGGCAACGCTTACAGTTGGACCTACTATGCAAATAGGAACCAAGTCACACAATTATCATTTATTCTTGATTGTTTATTGATAATTGTATTATGATTTAATGACATTTAAAATTTTTGTTTTTTCTGTTTTTATTTCTGCCTAGATTTGTCAGGTTTTGTTAACAGTGGTATATATTTTTATGTTTTTAAATATTTCAATTTTGTTTTGGACAGACCAATAACTTGTTTGTGTGGTTTTTAAACTGTTTGGTCAAGTTGGTTATAATGATAAATAAATAAATTAATATGTTTTGAGCAAAAGCCGTTTTTTATCTAAATTGTGTATATGTAGAGCTAAAGATGAGTGCGTGATTAGCTGGCTTATCGTACGTTTATTTCTACACCCCTCTTTAAAAGAGAAATATAAATAAACCTAAGATTAGCCAGCTACCAGACAATTACACTACTCCACAATTACACATACACAAAAATACTCGTAGGTACATTTGCACATTTTTAAATATTGTTTAGTTTAAAAAAAATATACATATAGAAAAGTTAAATAGTTGCATCTCTTTGCATATCTTACTGGCTACAAATTATTGTCTGTTTCGAGGGTTTGGCTCTGTATGCTGAGATACAGGACTCGTCTTAGTTCGGCTACAGATGCTACCACGTTGTTTTTATACTTATGTACTAGCCTTTTTTTAAGGTTGTTAAATCATCAAATAACTTCTTCCGCTCTGGGTGGAGCGGAAGGGCGTGTCAGACTCTCACTGACTAAAACCCATCCGTGTTCCTTCTAAAGCCCTTTGCGTTCCAGGGCCGCGGTGACTCTTTCGAACAATTCCGCAACCCTGGCAGGTCGAAACAGAAACAGACTTATGTACTGGCCTTTAATTATAATAATATTATGTAATTTGTTGAATTGCTTTGGTGAAAAAAATAATAATATTAAAATTTAGATAAAAAACTACTTTTTCCCAAAACTGTGTGGTTTGGTTCCTGTTTGCATAAGCAGGTCCAGTTGTAAACAAGAGTAGGTACATGATAAGCCTTGAACGCCACAGTGGCGATGCATCTGCAATGCGTGTTTCGTGTTTAATTATGTATTGAGACGTCATATGGTTCATTGCTTACAGATTTGCTAAGCAATTAATGGGATGATGACATAAGAGAATGTTTTAATACATCAATGCTACTTTAAATACCAACGGTTTATTATTGTTATAACTGTTTATTTATTTTACTACGATGGTCCTAGTTTGTCACTCGTGACTTTGAAACACAACTTATTATTCAATTCCAGCATTTATGCCTCAAGGATATTTTTTTATTGTTTTTGTATGCTTGAGTTCGCTTATTGAATTACCTATGTATTTATTTCTAACATTGTTTCAGATTTTGTTGATTGCGTTAATAATATAGTGTGCTAGCTGACATGTGCCATTTCTTTAAATGTATATATAATAATATATTTCAGCTACCCAACATAATTCTTAAATATTACCTCGCACTTCTGGAACACCCTGTATACACTTCTGCGTTGAATAAATCTGTTAAAGTGTTAAAAGTTATTTAAATAGGAATCTTTGGTAATTCCGATACTATTACGATTTTTTTGTTTATGTAGCTTCAGTTTCCCTGATGGCCTGGCCTGGAATAATTGTAGATTGTAGCACATGGCCTATTTTTCATATCAAAAAATGGACATATCCGATGCGATATGCCACGGAATAAAACTTTTTACAGATAAAATACAAACAAAATAATTAGTTCGTTAAAATTAAAACTAAAATCAGTATCATATCGCAGATACAAACCGACTGATTCCTTAAAATAAGCGGTTTATTTAGAACCGCTTTCAAGTCTGGTCGCCATTTTTCTATCGCCCGTGACGTCATAATGATGATTTATGAGCTAAGACAAGCTCAGTTTAGAATGGATATTTGTGGTGATTCTTACAGGCAAATAATTTTACACTGTGCCTTAGTAGGTGGCTGAGATTTTTTTTCTCAATTACTGAAAGTCAATGAGTCATTATATTGATTGCAAAACGAAGTGAGATAAAGAAGTCATTTCTTGTAATAATAAGGTAAATTCTGTGCTATGGCAACCAGACAACTGATAAACATACTTATATATTTCTAAATACAGACATATTATAGACAAATTACACCCAGACACAGAACAAATGATCATGCTCATCACACAAAGATTTGTCCTGGGTGGGAATCGAACCCACGACCTCCGGTTTAGCAGTCAGGGTCACTAACCACTCGACCAACAGGCCAGTCACACACACAATTACAAATTATTTAAGATCAACACGATTATATTGATGATGATTTTAGCCACTGAAAACAAAGACATCTAAATAACTAAACATTTACAAATTGATAATTATGGAATTATAAATTCAAGCGAATATAAAAAAGGACAGGGAAAGAGTTCATTGCGTATGAAAATACCTTAAAACACCTATAATAATACCATGTTTATATTATGTACACATGTTTTAGCAAATAAATGAATCTGAATCATCCCTGTCAATAGGAAAAGTGTCCAGATCACTGGCAGCATTGCCACACTGTATGGCAATGCTTATTCGTTGCCCGAAGAAAAGACCAACCCTCTGAATACGTAAAGAGTCAACTAATCGTTTGCTGATATCACGATAAACACGATGATTATTCGAACTAACATGGGAAATGGGTGTCTAAAATTATATGTATGTTGAAAAGTATATCACACGAGGACGAAGTCGCAGGCAGACGTTGTTACAAAACAGTTATAAAAAATAGAGACAGACCTTGATCTATATTATGTTAGTATTATAAAAACTTATAATACAGGTTTACATAAACACAGGTTTAAATAAACCTATAGTAGGCGCCAGATAAATGTGGAATAAAGTATATTGACCTTTCCCTAATAACTGTTCATAGGTACCTGAACAATTAAATATGAATCGTTTTTCATTATTAGACAATGTTAAGGATCACGAGAGATGATGATTCGGGACAGCTTTGTGTCATTAATTCCGTTTTTCAAATTAAAAATGTCAATAATTGTAGGTGGGTCAATGACCGTTATTCCACGATTATCTGGCGCCTACTATAGTATTATAAAAACTTATAATACAGGTTTACATAAACACAGGTTTAAATAAACCTAGATCGGGCAACGCACTATATTGCCTTCAGAATTTTATTTTTGTAACTGTAATGTTATACTTGTCATATCATAGTTTTTATCCAGATTATTATAATACTATTATAGGCCAATATAAAAATATATAATATTGAACCATATGTACACTTTATGTAAACTTATTATTTCAATAAACATTATTATTATATTATATATTATTATAAGCTATGTTAGTACAAAAATAGTAAAAGTTTTTTTTTAATTCATATACCTGTTGCACTCACCTGACGCCATGATGCGCCATGATGGTGCAACACGGCTTATCACTAATGACCCCCAGAATGCCGTTGACGCTCCCACGCACTCTGCGTATCATGGACGCAATCCTTTTTCGCAGTATGGTGTAGAAACCATCAGAATGTGCTTCGGCAAACATTCCTGACGCACTACAGTAACGTGGAAGCCCCAACAACATTCTGAAGGCATTATTATACTGAACCCGCTGTATGCCCTTGGCGTATATCGAACCCACGGAGTACACGTGTACTACGATTGGCGAAAAGCCTTAAAAAGAGTTATTTTCACTTGTTTTGTCAGAGGACTTTCTCTCTCGATTCTTGAAGAAAATTCGTGTCGTGACTTGGAAGTCACGTAGGGGATGTGACTTCTAAGTGACCACACGCATTTTCTTCACAGTACTGCATTTCTGCATATGTCGATCAACCAATCAGCAAACAGAATCAAACCGTACGATTTCTATGAAAACAGGACAGTTATTTGAACTTATAGTACTAACATATAGATCTATTCCTAGTATGTGAAGTTCAATGAAACGATATCGAGTTGCGATTGCTCTCAGAGCGAATTGACACTCGAATACAATTTCTACGGTTTCCTTTGTCGCGAGTTGCGAGTTTTCTTTTCTTTTATCTAGCTGTTTGTAACGAAATAATAGAAGGGACTAAGGTATAAAATCTAGCGACTGATGCTTCACACACTAATATTATAAGGGCGAAAGTTTGTGTATGTTTGTTACTTCTTTACGCGCAAACGGCTTGACCAATTTTGATGAAATTTAGTACGCAGGAAGCTGACACCCTTTTTTTTTTTTCGGCGTATATCCTCACGGAAATCCTCCACCCTGGGGCGGATGGAGGGGTCTGTCAGACTCTTACTGACTAAAACCACCCCGGTGTTCCATCTGCCACCTACGCCGGGGATCGCGGGAACGTATGCGACTTCCGCAATCCCCGGCTGTCCGCAATCCCCGGCTGTCCGCAATCCCCGGCTGTCCGCAATCCTCGGCTGGAGGAAGCTGACACCCTGGATTAACACAAAGGCTACTTAGCAGCTAGTTATGTATACATCTCAGGTTCTTGATAAGTGACGAAAATAAATCCTACTTAATCCTACTAATATTATAAACGCGAAAGTTTGTAAGTATGGATGGATGGATGTTTGTTACTCTTTCACGCAAAAAGTACTGAATGGAATTTGATGAAGTTTGGCACAGACGTAGATTATAGTCTGAAATAACACATAGGATACTTTTATCCCGGGAATATCCTTCGGATAATTTTCGACAATCACGCGGGCGGAGCCGCGGGCGGCAACTAGCAGAAAATAAAACATTCTGTTACCAAGTGGTTCACTTTAAAATAGATGAAAAAGGTTGTAATTTAGTAGTACTAATAAGTGTGACTTTTTGGAACAAGTACAATTGGTTCAATTAAACTTGGGTTTTGGAATATAAACTTCATACAAATCGGCTCATTCGTTTGGAAGATACGATGCCACGGAGATACTAATATTTCCTCAAACATAATTATAACACTGCTCTTAATGGTAGGGGTTAAAAAACTCGTTTTTAATCTCATTTTAACATTTCTGATGAACATTATTTGACGATTAAATTAGACGAATTTCAAGAATTTAATCTTCAAACAGTTCAACTATTAACCAAAACCGTCCAAGAAATTCCACTCCCAAAATATCCTTGAACTAGCACTTCGCCCGCGACGTAGTCCGCGCGGATTTAGTAGGTACTCTACAAACTTCAACGCCCGCTCTACCCCCTTGAGTTTTGGAAAATTAATGAATTATTATTAATTGCCTTAATTATAAAACCATTTATATGGATAAGGATTAATATCTTGATATCAAAATCATCACTTTTTCTATCCAACTGGGCTTTGATTGAATAATTTTAACAAAAATCGGTTATTGTGACTTAACCATAATAGTTAGACATATAGCCTCCGAGACTTTTTTCTAGGTAATAATAAGTACTTTAATTATGTAGTACATTATTTTTATGTAGCATCAATAGTTTTCGCAGCGCATGCGATGAAAGACATTTTATGACATATTTTTTGACACCTTGGGTTACATAATTCAAGTTTTAGTAGGGACTCCTAATTATTTCTGGAATTAAATATAGCCCATATTACTCGGTGAAGATGTAGCTTTCTATGAGTGAAAGAATTTTTTAAATCGGTTCAGCAGTTTTTGAGCCAAATCGTAACAAACAAACAAACAAATCTTTCTTCTTTATAATATTAGCTCAGATTTAGTTTAGCAGAGTGAGCCAAGTATTTCCGAAGTATTATATATAAGGCGAGTATTAGAGCGACCATTGAATTAGGTCACCGGAGGAATGCCTAGGACATTAGTAATTAGTTACCAAGTGGCTGCCTGGAGTCTGTGTTTAACGTTGAGTTAAGGCCTTATGGGAAGTGTGGCAAATGGGAGATAGTTTCTATCTATGATGATTTGTTATGTAGTAAGCAAACAAAACGAAATAGTATTAATTGCCACAGAACGGACTTGACATACAGATTATAAAATTTGTAAACTTAAACTAAAACTCCTTAACGATGAAATTTGTATCTTCAGTTATTAAATTATGTCAGTAAAGACAAATTATTATGATGCTATGTTGCGCATATTTTAATTTTAAGAATCATTCATTTTCACCAAGTTTCGTTAGTAAATAATCAAATATTATAGTTAAAAACTCGCCAAGTGCGAGTCAGACTCGCGTGTCGTGTCGTGTCCGAACGAATTTCATTTTTGTAGCATGTGGTTTTAACACTTTTAACTTCTAACATCTTACAGGTTTTTCTGTTATCTATAGGACTATTAATAATATTTTTGATTTTTCTAGGCCTAGAAGTTTCGGAGATTGGGATATTTAAAGGAGATAAGGGATAACTAAGGATATTTCGTCTAATATATTGAATAATTTCAACACAATTTACCTATTTTAGAATTATGATTAATATATAATTAAAACCCTTACAATAAGCCTTTCAATTTGAAATATCACATGGTAGAGTTTGTAAAACTTTTTTATTTTTCTAGTTTGTCGCCCAAAAGTCACCTCCGTACGCAAAATTTATTTATTTACGTAACGCATCCGTGTTTGGGTAACAGAAGTTCATATGGGTACAAAATTTCAATAGAATCAGTTCAGTAGATTCAGAGAAAATTGGCAGTGACAGACGGAGAAACAGACAGACACCCGAGTGATCCTATAAGGTTTCCATTTGTTACGGTTGTTCGGAACTTTAAAAAGAGAAAAGACTTCATGAAGCAATACTGAAAAAAGACGAGAGCGTTTGATGCAGTTTCATGTGTCATTTTGTATCAATTAGAGCTCCAGATAAAATAACATTATAACAGCAATAACGATGCCACGACAACCCTGACCAAACCCAGTCTTTACAACCCAAAGATTGACTGGTAGAGAATACCTTGAATGCAATGAATTTAGTTAAAATAAAAAATGATTATCAAAGGTCCAAAATGTTTAAGATACGTGTCACTTTTCGGAAACTCATCATAACATCAACAGGACCATCAAAACAGAAATTGCCTACGGCAAGAAACTTCATCACTAATACAGCCTATGAACACAAAACTCCCAAATTCTACTTAAATCATTTCCTTTAGACGAAACTTTGACCAAACAGTTCCCATAAACATTTGCATAAACTAACATAATAGCGGGAACCCTAATACTTCAATATTTTACCAAAATATAATACACGTGTATGTAGGTATCTACCTACAGCAGTCACCTCCTTCTGCGAAGCTATAATGATAGCGAAGGAGGAGGCGGGCCGCGCAAGGGAAAGGCAAGGCCTTCGCCCCAACCGGCGCTACAGGAGAAGACGTCGTCGACTCCAAGCGTCGGGAGTCGCAGGGCGATCCCCGACGGCGACGTAGGCACGGGTCTGCGGACGGCAAGTGTTGGGTGGCTCGCTGTCCGATCACCACCGGGCCCGGGTCAATGGCGCGTTCACGCGCGCCTCAAAGCGATGTCAGCATAGAAGACGGGGCCCGCTAGGGCCAGAGCCTGCCAGGGTTGCGGAATTTGTTCGAAAGAGTCACCGCGGCCCTGGAACGCAAAGGGCTTTAGAAAAAATACGGATGGGTTTTAGTCAGTAAGAGTCTGACACGCCCTTCCGCTCCACCTAGAGCGGAAGAAGGCATTTGATAATTTCCCATCCTTAAGAAAAAAGGCTTGTAAAAATCTTACAAACTAAGTGACTACACGCTAAGAGCACCCTCTGTGGGGTACGGTCCTCGGCTTAGGGCGTCGCTTGGAGGAGGGCAGCCAGGGACGGGCTGGATCGAACTAGACCTAAGAATTGACGTGTCGTAGCGTATTTGTGTTTTTATCTAGAAGTGACAACACAAACCCTTACTTTTGAACTGTGATACAGTTCACCTTTGTCAATTGTTATTGATTTGATAACCTAAAAATTAGTGCCCAATACTTTTTATTATGTAACTGACTGACCAAATGGAATTATATTTTTTATCCAGATAACATACCTATTGCGATATTTAATGTGGCAACACAAGGTGATGGGGTCTTTAACTTCATATTACCCACCTTTTGCTCACTAATTAATATCACGGATCATATTGCAAATACGTCAGTTACCTTGGCAACTAATAATCAAAACATTCCTTTCAAACGCAAACGCAATCAATTTCACCTCTCTCAAGTACGGCAACAAGTTATTAATAGCAATGTATTAGTAAACAAACCGTTTTTGGGGCATGCCGCAACTCCGGCCGTTCCCATTAGAAAGAGATTTTGTTAGTGATATCATCATTAGAAGTGAGTTTGAGTCGTGTTATTTAGCTGGGAGCTTAGGGAGAATAAGTAACTTACACATAGATACTCCCCAGTATCCATGACATTTCGATAGCGCACAAATTATCTTATGGAAATCATTTTCGCTGCGACTGATACATACTCTAAGAGTTTTAGGTATTAGTACTATGACGTACTAATGCCATCCGATTCCGATAATGTAAAAGGGATAGTGCTATTCGCTATGTATAGCTCCATCTCTCTCTAAGAGCGGAATCATAATCGTTTTAAGACTTCATAGTAGGGCCGACTCAGAATCAGAATCAGAAATCATTTATTTGCAAAGAATGTAAGTAACAAAACATAGTTTTGATGGTGTAAGGGCTCCGACTCCGTCATTTATCAGCCCGTGAATGCTATTTGCCATAACGCCATTGGTTGACTAGTGGTTAACGGATAGATACACGACCGATAAAGTACCTCAGAAACCGGGCCTACAATATTTTACCGTAGTTTAACAACAGAAGTTAGTTCTGTTAAAAGAAAATGTTGTACGGCAATTGAAAGATCATTTCAACCCATGTACTCGTAGTTCAACCACTAAGCAGTAGGCCAGTCACTTTCTTGCACGCCACAACTTATAAGGAAATATCATTAAAGTCCCATAAATAGAAGATGGACTGCATTTGGACACAATTTAAGCACACACGGTAATCAACATACTACAAACCAACGAAGCTTACAAACCAGGGTACCTATTATGACGTCTTAAAACCATTTGATTTCGGTGTGGGAGGGCGACGGAGTTATACAAGACGCATAACGCTATCCCTTTTTCACAGCTTAATCATGATGGCATTGGCACGTCATAGTAGGGCCCGGTAGTTTAACATGGACGGTTTTGTTACTATGCAAAATGCAATATTTCACAAAGTAATGGATATGTTGAAGTATGGAGCAGAAATAGTGTTATATTCAAAATCATGAATTGTTTTTTTTCTAGTTTTTGGAAGTCCTAAAAAGAAAGCGGAAGACAGAGGTTTGTCCCTCGATTCCTGGTTCTTGATCACTCAGCCGTAGTAGGTAACTAGGAATTAATACGGATTGAGGCCGATGGCTATCAAGGGAATAGATTACTTATCTGGCTTCATGTAATTATGTATTGGTACGAATATAGAACTTAGTAAGTACTAATATGATAGGTAAATATAATCCTGTATACATTCAACTTTGGTGCCCACATTTTGTAAGTTATATTCACTCGTACAGGTAACTTAATTCAACTAATTCTCCGCAACAAAACTTGCGCTAGATTGTAAGCAATTCCAATTCCATTAAACATTCCTAGGTATCTGCAAACACAAACCTGCAATAGAGCTGCGTGGTGGTGTTACAAACTCGGAATAAACGTGCAGCTCTAGTCTGTACGTCAGTCACGCGCGCGGAAATGCAAACTAAGACACCTGCGTTTCCCCTCTCTAATCAAAACTGTCAACACTAGAAACAATCCTTGTACAACCGCGGATTGAGAGCAGATTCACTCGGCTCCAATTTACACAAATACAAGCCGCATCGCAAAGCTCATTCCGGATTTCGCGACGCATCCCATTAACAGAAACATCTAATTTTGAAGTTTGTTGGTACGAAACGAACAAACAGGCCCGCACCTCATTAAGCCGTGTTTATTTTTGCATTATACAAATATAAGCTGTTTATAGCCAAACTTACGTCTTTGATGTCGTCTCACACGAGACAGAGTTGGAGTTTTCGGTGGTTTGGTTTTAACGCTCCTGTAGCAGTACTGAGGATCTTCTTTGCTTGTTTTTTGCTTGAGCATTGGCAGTTTGAAGTTGGAGAACATTTCCGAAAGCACATCACTCACACATTAAAAAAAAAAGCACTGTCACTGTCACGTAAATGAGGAATCCATTTTTGAATTGGTCGTGGAATACACCGTTGCTAGAAGCGTGCGTTCCCGCGTCGGTTTCTAAATATTGTGACTTGTTGTTTTCTGAGCACGCGGGTAGTTTAAATTTAGATCGCACGCGTATGGTGTCGGCTCTGGCCGTCCGTTATACATATACATTCGTTTTTAATAAATAAAACCCGATACAAATATTACCGGCAATAAAGTATTATAAATAGTTTGTTCGTCTTTTATCTTGAGTTAATGGATGGTTCTCTGTGCACGTGTGATTGGTCTCGTTTGGTAGACAGATGTTTTTTTGTTATTAATGGTTCGTATCAATGCGATGTACCGTATCTATGACGTAAGGTGCAACTGTTGGTGGTCAGATTTTTGTATTCTCTGACATACTGACATTAAAATTGACATTTGTGTGACGCTTTCGACGGATGACAGACTAATCGCTGTGACGATTTAGCTCAGCAGGTGCTATTTAAAAAATATTTTTTGTTTCTGATTTGGCAAGTTCGTGATGTTGATGTATAATTATGTAAAGAAAAAAAAAAAGTGACTCATAGTCACAAATGAACATTATTTCTGTCTCTACACGCATTAGTCATACATTTCTAGGAAACGATCGAAACGTTTGACTGAAAACCGTCTAGGCAAGTCTCCGTATGCCAGATGTCACTAAGTGATGACTTAGAAACTACTAATAATTTATATGATAAATAAGTGCTCTAAAATTGGTGTTTCTAAGCTGACGTTCAATTCATAGTCATAGTCATATTATGTTGGTAATGGATTCTTAGTCACGTCAAACGAAAAATTAACTTTTATTCGAAGTATCCAATCATTCTTCTGCAAATGTGTATTTAGACAGTACCAATTAAAATAACAAAGAAAAATGGCAAAAAGAAACCTCCTTGTACAGGACGAATAACGGAAATATGTTTTACTAGCTTTTTCCCGCGACTTCGTACGCGCATAACCCGTTCCCGTAGGAATTTCCGGGAAATCCTCTCTTAGTGCTCCCCTACACTATCCAAGGAATCTACACGCCAAATTACAGCTTTCTACGACCAGTAGTTTCGGCTGCGCGTTGTTGTCTGTCAGTCACTTACGGCCGGTCCCAATAACGTATCTACCTTTAACCAAGCTTTCAGCTACTGTTGATAACTAATTTGACCGTTGGTCAAATGTAGATAGTTACGTTATTGAAACTGGCCGTAAGTCACTCACTCAGTCACTCAGTCAGTCACCAGTTACGGAAGGTAAAAAAGGTGAAGTTATAAATATTTATTTAAAACAAATAAAACGAGTAGGTACAAGGTACAAATACACAATTTGTCCATATCTTCAACATTTTGTAGGATCACTTCGTTCAAAGCAACATTTATTGGCAGTATAAATTCTGATATTTTCCTCTTGTAACGTGAGAAGTAGGTCTTTAACAGTCGTTACGGATTGTCAGAAGCCAGTAAATATGACTCCAGTCTAGCCAAGAACCACCGTATTACCCAGTTAATGGGTTGTGGAGGTCTGGTAAGCAGCCGCTCCACGTAAAATACTGGTATTCAGCTGAATCCGATTTGACTGGAAGCCGACCCCAATATAGTTGGGAAAAGGCTAAGCAGATGATGATGAACGTGAGAAGTACTCGGAATATAATACTTTCGAGTAGTAGTAAAATAACTCGATGTTTCAGGAATCTTGGTCTGTTGTCGTTAATAGGAATATAAAATATTTTTAGGATCTGGCATTGTATTGTTTCAGTGAAATAAAATAGGCAACTACTTATTAAATGTTTTATTTTAATAATTTAAAATATTTTAAGTATTTTTTTAGTCTTTTACGTAATTGAATTGAAGTTTTGTAATTTAATGTTTATTTTCATTTAATAATTCAATTATTGAAATCCTATTAATTTTATGTTATATGAATTTTAACTCAACTAAGAATCGTGTTATTTTTTATGTACCATAACAAAAATCCCGTTTAAATTATTCGCAATTTGTTAATGTAATTTTTTTTACTCTTTTTACTCTTATTTCATAATAATTACAATGTACCACTCGCTTTATGAAAGTTGTGCATGCCTGTAAGTGACGTGTATTACACAGGACCCTCGATGTCACAATTTATATTATTAATTTTGTAAATAAGCTGTTGGTGTACCGTATAAAAATATAAATAAATAAAATGTTAGCGACAGTCGAAAAACAATTTTGGATTGTCTTTTAAAAGTATTTGTTCTTCTTATTTTTGAGTCGATAGTAACCCTTAACGTAAGTGGTCAAGTTTATAGCGGCATCAGAAGCAACAGTGTTTGTTCGTGTTTTTAATTATTGCATTTCGTTTCGAGTATACTTGCTTTTTTTGGGTCCCTTTGTGTAATTCTTTTAGTTACTTACTAATCATGAGAAATGTTAAAAAGGCTTTTGTTCTCAATTACAAATATTGAGAAAATTATAAAAAAGCATAAGAAGGATCTACCGGTCGATTCTGTAAACATGTCGAAGTGAAGACTTAGGGGAAATGATCACGAGGTGAGCTGTCAATCTATATAATCAAGATGGATCGACAGCTCACCTCGTGATCACTTTACGCAAGCCTTCACTTCGACATGTTAACAGAATCGACCGGCAGGACATGAATAATATCAATACAAAATTTTCAACGTTTTTTTTATGTTATAAAAAAGTTAAGTGACGAAATACTAAAACTCTTACGTACTCGTAAAATATATGATGAGTAGGTAATCTACCTAAACACCACTTTGGCACAAAAGAATACGGAGTCAAATTTTGACTCAATGTCATTTAATAGAGTACGATGCCAACGGTCGCGTCATTAAAAAAAAACACTCTGAAAATAATCAGTCGCGGACCACACCGGAAATCGGCCATCTTGTATATACGTCAACGGATAAAATTATGTTTTTTTTGGGAAGTAGGTTAATTTGTAGCTGAGTGTAAGAGGATAGCATTTATTATTTAATTGGAGTATTGATTTGGATCGCTACCATTACTCGTCTACAAAAAATAGATACTGCTGCAAGATACCTTTATGCGTGTTTTTAACGTGGCAATGGCATCATAGTAAATTTTTATCAATATGTATAAAAATCTTTCATTACCGAATGATTGGGCGACTGACTGACTGAGTGACTGATAGACAACGCACAGCCGGAACTACTGGTCGTAGAAAGCTAAAATTTGGCATGTGGCTTCCCTACATTCCATAGGGGAGCACTGACAATTTCCCGAAATTCCTACGGAAACGGGAAAAACGGGATATGCGCGTACGAAATCGCGTAAAAGCTAGTTCAATCTGAATAAGCCGTGTCCGGTAACGAAAAAGCTCTATTTGTCTACATGTACGTTTAAAAAACTCGCGTTAAGTGCACCTCGATCGTCCGTGACAAAATGACTTGTGCAATAATGTGATATCAATGACGGAACGGTGGTTATTCGGTAAGTATTGTAGTGTGTCTGTTTTAAATAAAAGCTGCCTAATTATTATATTTCTGACGTGACAACGACTAATAAATCGATGAACGCCGGCTACACGCACGAAAAAGGATGACTCATTGTAACGTTTTTTTTATGACGTTGTCACGTTAAACTATCGTCCGTAAACCGACTTTACAGACAACCAATTATTTATGGGATAATATTAATGTTGAATTATGTGGCTTTCAGAAAATGTTGTATGTGAAAGACGGTGATCAAAGAGGCAGACCGAGAAAGACAGAGAGAGGAGATGTGTTTAAGACAGGGAAATAATATTAGAAGAAAGGTGCTAAGACGTATGGACAGTTTGCACAAACTCAGAAATCACTATCTCACCTAATGGCAAGGCTTGGTGTGGTCGATGATGGAGCAGCATAATTGACAACAAGACAAGCCAAGTTTGTAAGCATTCTCTCTCTCTACTGATCCGTAAGCAGAATCTGTCCGTATCAGTCGAGATGAAGATACTATAGTAGGCGCCAGATAAATGTGGAATAAAGTATATTGACCTTTCCCTAGTAACTGTTCATAGGTACCTGAACAATTAAATATGAATCGTTTTTCATTATTAGACAATGTTAAGGATCACGAGAGATGATGATTCGGGACAGCTTTGTGTCATTAATTCCGTTTTTCAAATTAAAAATGTCAATAATTGTAGGTGGGTCAATGACCGTTATTCCACGATTATCTGGCGCCTACTATAATATGTAGTAGTGTAAGTACTAAGCTCCAAAGTTCTATAGATAGAGCCGTGTGCTGAGTCAGCTGGTTTGTTTGTCGGTTTTGTAGAATGTGCTATTTTACCATTGAACTTCGAGTCGTTGAGCTCCTTACCTAAGTTGAGCTACTAGACTACTGTCAAAAAGAAACGGTCGAATAATTTATTTCAATTAGGCCATTAAAAGGCATTTTCGAATGTCATGATTTTACATTTAAAAAGTTAACAAAAAGTGATTCGAGTATTCATTTGCAAAAGTCGTTTCTTATGCAGGTTCAGTTGGACGCCGAGCATTGGGTGGCTCGCTGTCCGATAACCACCAGGCCCGGGTCGATGGCGCGTTGTGTTTCACGCGCGCCTCAAAGTGATGTCAGCATAGAAGACGGGGCTCGCTAGGGCCAGAGCCTGCCAGGGTTGCGGAATTTGTTCGAAAGAGTCACCGCGGCCCTAAAGTCAAAGTCAAAGTCAAAACGATTATTTCAATTAGGCCATTAAACGGCACTTTTGAACGTCATCGTTTACAGTTCAGTAAAAATAATAGAATTACATTAATAAAGTGACTCTACTGTCCATTCGGAAAGGTAGATTCTTATGGAGAAGAACGGACAAGAAATTCCATAAAACGCAAAGGGCTTTAGAAGGAATACGGATGGGTTTTAGTCAGTAAGAGTCTGTAACGCCCTTCCGCTCCACCCAGAGCGAAAAAAGACATTTGATGATTTTTCCCATCCTTAAAAAAAAGAAAAAGGCTCACTTGGTTATTCAATTCAATAACAATTTACACTATGCCTGAATGTGTTACAAAAAAAAGTTAAATACACAGACAAAAAACAACCGAATTAATAAAATAGACGAAAAAACAAACCATCACTATCTCAAATCTAACGTTAACACCAAAAATGGTTACACAAACTTAATCCTATGAGTACAGCAGCACTCCTTACAGCACACTTCATTAATATCTAAGTAAACACATAAACAACATAACACATATTTCTTCAAATCCTCACCAAAATTTCACCTTTGATAAAAACCTATTGAAAAATTTTCTCATTAGAACATCGTCTAAACTCCCTACAGACTCGACTACACACCTCCCTTACATCAATGCCCCCTCTATAAAGTCCTACAGGGACTAAGAATGGACTCATGAGCACGCGGCAGGTTTAATTACACCCTTAACGAGGCCGATGGTGTATCGTTAAGACCGTGCTTAAGGTGGTTTTCTAACAAAGATGAGCTAGGCGGTGCGAGAGGAAAAATCCTTGGTAAACCACATTTCCCTAGCCTGGCTAAGCAGATACAAAAGTTTAACAATCAGCAAAGACCACATGTGGTTCATGGGGGTCTGAACCCAGCTCTGGTGGGAAAGGGCTAGCAGTATCTTGTATTTGTTCATACAAAAAAAGCGAGAGATCAAAGAAAGTCAAAGTCAAAGTCAAAGTCAAAGTCAAAGTCAAAACGTTTATTTCAATTAGGCCATTAAACGGCACTTTTGAACGTCATCGGTTACAGTTCAGTAAAAATAATAATATTACATTAATAAAGTGACTCTACTGTCCATTCGGAAAGGTAGATTCTTATGGAGAAGAACGGACAAGAAACTCCATAGTTACCCTTTTCAAATAATGATTTTACAAAATTTGGTATACAAAAATTAATTTAATATTATGTGAGGACGATGCACCCAGAGTATGCTACTTATAAGAACAAAGTATCACCAGCAGAGATAAACTTATTCATTTTCTAAAGAAATTTAGGTAAATGGTACTCACTTATTTACAAACATTGGAACCTACTCACCCCGTCTCAAATCTCCTCGCACAGTTTTGGCGAAAACAATCACACATTTTCAGCGTCACTACACATCTTCGCACTGCCTAGCTACCTTGTTCATCTCTCGTGAAAAAGCACCCTTAGTTCAGGTGGTAGTTGGCAGGTTGGAAATGGACCAACTTTTGCTATTTGCGCTCACGATGTGTTTTTGTTTTCAGGGCCTTCCATGGTTTTTGGATATTTTGTGGCCTGACCCTAAAGTTTATAGGTTCAGGTTTCTAGTAAATTAATGTGGATAAGTTTTGTTCTGTCGTGTGATTTGGATTTTAGTGGTCGAGGAAGAGTTTTGGATTCATGAGCAATAAAAAGGTTTTTGTAATTAATTGGGTTGTGCGTCGTTTATTAGAAGGGTTTTATAAATGAGTTCTATTGAAGTAAGAAATACTCGTATATACAACGATTCAAGTTTTTTTTTCAATGATGGTTTTACAGTTATTAAAAGTGCCACCTATAGTAGGCGCCAGATAATCGTGGAATAACGGTCATTGACCCACCTACAATTATTGACATTTTTAATTTGAAAAACGGAATTAATGACACAAAGCTGTCCCGAATCAGCATCTCTCGTGATCCTTAACATTGTCTAATAATGAAAAACGATTCATATTTAATTGTTCAGGTACCTATGAACAGTTATTAGGGAAAGGACAATGTACTTTATTCCACATTTATCTGGCGCCTACTATAGAGAAGTTACTTGAAAAAGATTTTTTTTTTTCACTTTTCAGTGGTGAGTTTCCAGTGGTGTTATTAGGTCTTTGGATTGGATCACATATTTTTTCCAGCTATTTTGATTTGAGAACCAAACTACTGAGTCGATTTTGTTGAAATTTATGTGGGACCAATCGGAAAGTAGGTAAGTATATTCTTTCACGTAAAAATATTTTTTTCAATTCGGTTCATAAATGACAGAGTTATTAAACACAAAAAAAACATACAACCGAATTGAGAATCTCCTCCTTTTTATGAAGCCGGTTAAAAACAGAACAGGAGGTTAATAATTATTCATTTATGTGTTTTAATTCGTTGTACAAATAATAACACTAGAGCTTAGAAAACAAATAACAACTAAATCATTTAAAGTAACACAATCACTCAAAACTTCACCAAACTTAAAACCAAAAATTCCGAATGCGGTCACTAACGCATGAACATCCAAATTAGTGCTAACATACAAACATTCAAATATTCCACCGAAGCTGGTAAAATTAATTTCAAAACTCCGGTGCCCCGGAGTAAGTGTTGTGCCACCGTTAATCACTAAACTAAACCCACTGAGGCAAGTTAAATTAAGTCTAAGAAAGTTATTACCTGCCGAGGTAGCGTATCAATGGGCGACCTCGAGCATGATTTGAACTGTATTTCATTAAGATTGCCGTAAACGGATGCGATGCGAAAATGCGACAGCAATATCGGTCAATTTTCATGTAATTTTTTATTTGGGTATGGTTCTAAAAAAATATCTATGTAATAATTTGGTCGTTGCATCAGTGTTGCATTGTAGCGTCGCGCCTGTCTGTAGGAGCCTTCTATAGCCTCCAAACAAAGTGACATTCTATTAGTGTAAAGAATGGTCGAAAAGTAAATAATCTAAATTTAAAACACAAAAAAAAACAAGCATTTAGACACATTTTTAAAAGATTGTAAAAATGTTGTCCGCCGTCTTGGAACGGCAGCCATATTGAATACCTATAGTGTAATGACATGTTATTATCTTTAGCGTTTTCTACTCTTCTAGCCCTTTCATTTGATACCCATATTAAGGGGGCTGAGAAAAAATATATAATCCGCCATCACAGAGCGGCGGCCATTTTGAAATTATTGCAATACTGAATATTGTACCTTGTATTGTCACCAGAACTAAAGGTATTTGCAAAATTTCAACTCAATCGGATACCAAAAAATGGTCGAAAAATCGTTTGAAAATTTTGACGGACAACTCATGAACGTACAACAGTGCAAGTTAAATAAAAGCTTGTAAAAAATTATGAAATTGACATGAGCTACCAAAATATCACGAAGACAGTCCTACAGATTTTTTTATTTCGACAATCGCTAACGCGGCTATAATATCAGTTTGTTTATGATAGGCCAATGTTAGCTTTCCAACCAGATTCAAGTTTAAGCGCAGGCCACACCGCCAGCTAGCGAGCGAGCTTTGGACAACAAGTTTAGAATAATTTAGCTTATCTCTGTAGTTCGGGTGTGAAACGATGCTCGCCCGGCTCGCTCACTCGCTCGCTAGCTGGCGGTGTGGCCTATGCTTTATTGTTGTCAGTTGACAATGTATGGACTTCAGATGGTATGTTGATTTTGGGTTCGTCTTGTATTAAACTTGCTGAATGAGAAGCTTTGTTTACAGTATTTAGTTTTAATTAGAATTAGTTTACTACGGTCTGAGACTACATTTGATTGCATATTTAAGTTATATTATATATCAGATGGATGGCAGTTTGAAACTTAATTGTTTTGTTTTGTATTTACTGTGGATCTTTTGTTTGACAACCAGACTTATTTACGAACATCGTATAACCCCGTATTTGAGATAACAAAAGCAGTGATTCTACAATGTGTAACAGAATAAACGTAATTCCTGAAAAAGGGTCATTGCACTTATCATTATAACCAACTTTTACAATCGGACCAACATTGAAATTGCGCAAAAAAAAAACGTGCGAGGATTACAGTACTCGGTAGGTTGGTAGTAGTCGGTCCCATAGTAAGAGTTATTTTAAATGATGAGTACATTTACCCTTTTTCAGGTATTGCGTTTATTCTGTTACATGTTGTATATGTCACCGGAAAATAGCAAACTCCGTAAAATTATAAAATAACTTCAGAGATTGTAAACGCTCGAAAAATTGTCAACTGAACATTTGGAATCAAAATTTGGTAGTCTATAACCTCGCGGAGTCATTCCGAAAAATTGTGGGCTGGCATACTAGTTAAATTGGAAACTTGGTCCCCTCATTGGTCTTTGTTTTCTCTGAATAGACCAATGAGAGCCTTGTTTCCAGGTTTACTATCACATGAAAACGGTTAAATTGTAGACTTATGCTCTGATCGATCGCCATTTTATGTCAGTCCACAATTTCTCGGAATGACTTCGCGAGATTATAGACTATCAAATTTGATGCATAAAATAGTATTCCAAATGACAATTGACAATTTATCGAGAGTTTACAATCTCTCAAGTTACCTATTTTATAATCTTACGGAGTTTGATTTTTTCCGGTGACATATATAAAATACTGGTATTCAGCTGCATCTGCATAGACTGGACCAAACCCAAGTCCCAACATTATGTGGTTGGCCAAAATGAAGTTATTATGAACTTTTTCGAATTCTATTTCAAGATCGACTCCAAACCCAAATTACTTCAAGATCTCTCCATTCCATCTTCTATTTCGAAATGCAGGATTCATTATAGACATAGATAAAGAAACTCCATTTGGATCCTTTTAATCCTAGAAGGATCTTACTAAGTTCACCGCTGGTACTGCTCGTGTATTTCATTTGGCTATCGAGTGATCCTTTATTGGAGTCAGGCGATAAATAGAATTGATAGACTTTAGAAGTGCTTAAGAAAACTCCGACTTGCTTCAACCTGTATACTTTTCTTAATCTTAAGAACCTGGGCAGATTGATAGGGGTGTTCATAATTAAATTATGTTCCAGAAGGTTTCAAATAATGAAGGTTTCAAATAATTATACCAAAAAAAAATCCTGTGTGATATGCAATTAAGCTTGATTAAAATTGCACCCGTTTCAAATTCACCTATTCCACGTAAAATATAAAAACTAGCATAGACCAACATTGATATTTTCTCTAGCTAATGAACAAATAAACATAATACTAATACAATCCACAGATATACAAGTTATAAAAGAACTAACGCAAAATCAGAAAAGGCGTCATTGTACTCATCATTACGACAAGTTTAATATCTATGTAGGTCTATATGCAATTATTTAACTGAGGAACTCGTGGCTAAATTATATCAGTCACACGGGTCGATTTTTAAAGCTTGCCGAGTTTGGTCTGTAGATGGGTGACCATCTTAACATACGGAGACTCCTCCGTAATTCGGAAAGCACGTCAAGCCGTTGGTCCCGGCTGTCATTTGTAGATCTTTGGTAGTCGTTACGGATAGTTAGAAGCCAGAAAATTTGACACCAGTCTTGCTAAGCAGTACCGTGTTACCCAGTTAATAAGTTGTGGGGGTCTTACTTCACGTAAAACACTGGTATACCGCTGAATTTGGACGGGAAGCCGACCCCGACATAGTTACAGGCTAGGCAGATTTGAGATGCAAAATTAAACTCTCCAGGTGCTTTGGTACTTAGGTACCTACTAAAATACTATGTTAAGATTTTCCCATACAGGCCTGCGGGTGGCGAGCGTTGGGTAGATCGCGGCCCGATCACCACCAGGCCTGGGTCGATGGCGCGTTGTGTTCCACGCGTGCCTCAAAGAGATGTCACATAGAAGACGGGGCCCGCCAGGGCCAGAGCCTGCCAGGGTTGCGAAATTTCTTCGAAACAGTCACCGCGGCCCTGGAACGCAAAGGGCTTTGGAAGGAACACGGATGGGTTTTAGTCAGTAAGAGTCTGACACGCCCTTCCGCGCACTTGAGTTTCTACTAATAATACATAAAATTATTTCTATATATAATCTTGCAGGTATTATTAGCGTTTGAAGATCATGAACTTTTGGGTTCATAAAACATTGACAAGACATAAGAAAATGTTTTTTTCATAGAACCATATCTCGAATCACTATTCAAAACTGTTTTAACATTTGGTATGAATGTCACGGTACAAAAAAAATCTATTCTTCGGTTCTTTTGGATTAACTTCTTATTGCTCATTTGGCACTTTGTCTCGACTCTCTGGTTAGAGAAGCGTTGAGGTACTAAAAGTCGATCCGTTAGTAGAATTGTATCTTTGTATGATTAGGTTCAAACACATTGTGCCCTCTTTCCTAGCCTGCATATATCAAATAGCTAGCTACTGCAAAGTAAGGCGCCTATTACACGGTAGTTTGTTGTCAGTTTAACCACAGTCAACGCCGTGATTGACAGATAACCTGTCGTTTAATGCAGTAAGTGCATGAAATTGATTGACGAAAATCTGGATATTTGATTAGTCACTACTTTTAAGTGAATAAGTTTGTTTTTTATGTTTATGGACCCATTCCATAAACCTTTTCCTTTTTCGATTCTCATATATCGTTGCCATATTGATGATTATTTTAAGTTTAGATACGGTAATGTCGATTGAATTTCATAACTCACCATCAATCATCCGTAAACCATGATTTTTGGAATTGATTGACGTTTGCATGAGCGTGTAACGGACGTCTAACATTTATTAATTCAAAACTCATATTAAAATAGTCAAAAATAATATTTCAACATCGTTCATAAAATAAGTTAAAGTCTTGCGGTGAAAATGCGAGTAAGTTACATGAATATATTCCGTTCATAAAGATTTGAAATAAAAAATATGCTTCGAAAAAGCAATGAAGCAGAAAATAAGAGAATCTTTTACGAAAAGTTTTACTTTTGTAAATGGAAATACATACAAGTGTAATATGAAAATTATTTAAATGTATTCTAGTATTTATTGAAGACGTATTTCGATATTGATATTCGTTTTAGAAATATCATAATGGGATATGATATCGGGTTTGAGTTTAGTCAATTCAATCATGTGAGGTTTGATGCTTTAAATTCTAGACAATTTGTTTTTTCAGTGTTTCCACTCGATTTAACCACCGCTAATTTTGTTATTTTCCTTTAAAAATTAAATCGTTTGTATTTATGTAGAAATACACCTTTCACAAACAGTTCTGTTTGGTGTCGGACGTAAAATAATAGCACCATTCCATCACTTCTCGTGGGTGTGGTAAGAGGCGACTAAGGGACTAACCAGAGAATGGGTAGCAGGATTCTCTGCGGTTCTGTGCATTGTAACAGCTACACTGCGATCGCCAACCCGCCTGCCAAGAGTGGCGATTATGGCAACCCTTGGGGGAGGCCTATGTCCAGCAGTGGACGTCTTTCGGTTGATATGATGATGATGTACACCTTATACTACGCAAATAAAAAAAAAACGTGTGCGTCTCGGGACGCCCGACAGAAGTGATAACTTAAACTAATCTAAGTTGAACTATGTAATATGGGAAACGTCTGTCCGAAATACGACAAGCGCTGTGGGTTAGAGCGAGAGAGAAAGAACCTGCCTACCGCTGCCGTATGCGTGAGGAAAAGGGAAGCCAGGCAGACTGGCGCCGTAACGCATTACGTTACGAAGCGGTTTACCCACCAGAAGTTATCACTTCAAAAATGGATTTGGTGTAGAAAAGCAAAGAGCTGTTCATAAAGTTGTATTAAACCCTCAAGTTCACGTCCATTCCTTTATTGTCAAAAAACTTTTCAGGTTCACAAGAAAGTTTGACAGATAGCCTTTAAGCACATTTTCTAAATCATGTAAAGAATTAATCTCAAATTTTCTCATCCACGAACAGTCAACAGCAAAAACAAGTCAAAAATACTGAAGTGGTGGAAAAAATTTACTACATTCTCCACTGACAGCCAATTCGGGCGCACATGATAAAATCACCGAACAACTTTCAACTGTCTGTGCCATCACCTCTATTTACGAGTCAGTAAGATTCATAATCGTTTGCATTTTAGTCTGAAAACAGTTGTATAATTTTATCGACACTAACGCTCTTATTTATTGAACGATAAGGTTCATAATTGCTTGTATTTTATTCGCGATATAGTCGTACGGTTTACTATGACAGTACGCCTGTTCGCTTTTATGGCGACAACTAATATGAAAGAATCAAGTTTTGGTAAGTACCGAGAATTGTTTGTTTTTGTTTGGCGAAGCGATTTAGTGTTAAAATGTTTTGTGGCCCCATATCACTTGTTGTACAAATGGATAAATAGTTTTCGTATGGTTTGTACTTATTTATTTGATGATCTGAAATGGGTTTCAGCTGTGTAACATTTTACTCAAGTGGAATATCTACATATACAAGGTGGAGACGACGATACGACAATAAATCAAAACACTATCAATAATAGTTCATACGAATATGTTGTCTTTTATCACAGATTTGAAGTCACTGACTTAACAGTCAAAAGACTGCTTGGAACATTTCGTCAGAATAGTAGTCACTATCCTTGACTATTTTGAGCTTTTTTGACGTTTTATGCAATTGGAAAGTTTATTTTTAATTTCGGTGACAGGGTTTATAATAGTTTCAAAATATTCCTGTGAACCAGTATTGCCAGTGTTTTCATTTATTGTCGTATCGATGTCTCCATATTGTATAGAGTCTATATTTATTTCAGGATTTCTTAGAAATGTTTGACCGACTGAATATTTGTGAAATGTAATAACAATTCAATTACCTTTTGCATAAGTATATGAAAATAGAAAAAAAATAAAATGCTCTAATTGCTAACTAGCAAGTAGAGCATTATCATATAATAATATGGAATAGGTAAATGTGGGGAATTGGAATAAAAATGAATGTAAAGAGCCGTTTCAAAATAAATTCATGTAAGATCACAAATAATTAGTAATGAATGAAGTAAGATACTGTACTGTACTGTGATAAAAATAAACCATAAAATTTACAAGAATTAAATTAATGCGATCATGGCTTTGGAACATTAAACACATGAAAACATTAATAATCCAAATAAAAATAACAGATAACCTCACTACCCAAGCGAATATGAAAACAATAACTTACAAAAGTCATTCATAAGAAACAAAGCAATAAATAAACGAAAAAGAGAAGAAAAAAAAAATAACGTCCCATCATACAAACAGGCCGTGAGTTTGGCTCACCCCCGTTTACATAAACCTGATTTATTCGAGCTATGTCGGAGCCAAAGTTGTTTAGTACAATGTGCTTGTTATTTACATACATTTGTGTAAATATTACAAGTTACAGACGTTGAATTATGTTGAATTGTAATAGTGGAGTTTGGAACAGTTTTGGGACTTGGGTAAGTAGGGACCACTGTTTTGATTATACGTGTAGGTATAGGTACATAGTTGTGTTGTGTGGTCCCTGGCTTGAGGATAAGGGACCGCCTCTGCTCTTGGGGTCATGAGAAGGTGTGATTAAATCTGATAGATGTAATAGCTCGTGGTAAAAAATAATAGCCGTACGGGTCGATCTTCAAGGTTAAGCAACGCTTGCCGAGGTCGGTCTGTGGATGGGTGACCATCTTGACATATCGAAATACCTCCGTGCCTCGGAAAGGACGCTAAGCCGTTGGTGCTGGATGGTATTTGTATATCTTTGGCAGTCGTTATGGATAGTCGGTTGTCGTTTAGGGTTTAGTTTAAGAAAAATAAAATGATGTAAGTATGTCGTTTTGTGGCAATTAAATGCTTTTTTTTCCTTCTTTCTTTTTGATACCAGTCTTGCCAAGAAGTACCGTGGTACCCAATCAATGGGTTGTGGTGGTCTAGTAGGCAGCCGTTCCACGTTAAACACTGGTATTCAGCTGAATCCGGTTTGACTGGAAGCTGACCCCAATATATTTGGGAAAAGGCTAGGCAGATGATGATGAGATGTTAACACTCAAACAGCTGCATCTGTTGACTTCCAGATTTACATTTAATCATCGTCATCAATGGTGAAAAACCCATCAATTCGCACAAAACGTTTTGTGTACAGCTAACGAGTGTAATTCCCTGTTAGAATCTGTGTTTCCTGAAAGCTACAACCTGGGGTTCTTGAATGAAGAGTGAATAAGTTATTTCTAGCCAAGCTCGCCTCTTTGTGGACCACATCAACGCTTTCGTTGGAAAACGACTACGGTTAAACCTTCCATTAAAAAAAAAATTTCTAAACCATGTACAAGTTTTTTTTAAATGATGACTGTAAAAGCAGCCAAAATACTAAAAACACAGTAGGTACAAGTACAAGAAATGATATATTTATTACACTGTACAAAGGCGGACTTAATGCCTTAGGCATTTTCTACCAGTCGACCTAAGGGTGATGCAGAGACAACATGGCAGGTGCAGCTTAAAGAAAAACTAAAAAGAGAGAGAAGAGATAAAAAAAACATTTATAAATACATAGATACAGACATACACATAAACAAAGATATTAAGAAAAAACGAATCCAACGAATTAACGCTGTGATGATTCTACCAAGTTCTTGCGAATGTGCTCACCTTAAAGGACAACCGACTTGGCTTGGCTTGCCTAGTTTAACTTGGCTAGAAGTAAGCAGAGTTACTTCACCGCCTCACGCAATTCGGCAATTCCAAGTTGATATGGGAGTTGCATTGTAGGCTCTGGGAAGACCGGAGCCCAATTAGTAATAAATTGCTGACTGAACTCCGGTACAATTTCACACCAATTACTCTTTGGGCATCACAATACACAGATATTTGTTTCAGAAGATATTCTTGACAATTATTTTGAACTGTTGGACCTACCAAGGGTATTTGTCGCCAATTTTCATATTAATTTCTCGAGTAAGGCTTATTTTTCAACGTAATAAATTTTCAGCATTTTATTTAGTAAGATTTTCAGCACCCAAATCGATGATAGAAATGATTTTCAGGAAATTAGTATGTTCTGCAGCCAAAAATTTGAAGATAATTGTTACATCCACCAACTTGCACTTGGCCGGAAAAAAGTTGGATTATGGCCTCTTCTCCTTTTGGAGAAGGTCTATGTTCCAGTAGTATAGGCAGGCTATAGGGTAATGATCATCATCATCATCATATCAGCCGAAAGACATCTACTGTTGGACATAGGCTTCCCCCAAGGGGAGGGTTGCCATAATCACCACGCTTGTCAGGCGGGTGGCGATCGTAGTGTAGCTGTTGCAATGCACAGAAGCACAGAGAATGCTGCTGCCCATTCTCTGGTGATTCCTTAAGTCGCCTCTTACGACGGCCACGGGTAGTGATGGGATGGTGTTATTCTTTTACGCCCGACACATACGGTAATGATGCTGATATGAAAAAAACACAATTGTAAAAGTGTCAAGAGCTAATGGTATTGCCCAGTACCGTCTGTTACCTGCTAGCTACAACCTGAGGGTGTTTAAATCAAGAGTGAATAGGTTACTTCTAGGCAAGCGAGCTCAATCGTCGACCACATCATCATTTCCTATCAGGTGAGGTCAAAGTCGAGCCTGTCAATAATAGGAAAAAGATTCTAACAAAGAGAGAAGGCTCAAAAACAAATCAAAAAGTGGTTGTTGAATAGACAAAGCTCAAACTAAAATCTATAATATTTTTATTTATTTATTACAGACATACATACAGCTATCATTACAGTCACCCAATGCAATAGTGCAGAAAATAAAATAATAATTACAATAAAAATACATTTCAGTTCATTAATTCAATTCAATTAACATTTATTATATAAAACAATACAATACAATAAATTAATCAATATAATACAATTATTAGAATCAATCTAAATTAAACTAACTACAGTAACATAAAATGTGTAACGTGACTTTTGCGAACTCATTCAGTGAACAAGAGAGTACATCTATCTCATCGGCAACCAGGTTTAGTGTGCGCAATGTCCGCGAGAGCGGGACCCTGGCCATTAGCTTGGTGCGATCGCGCGGCAGTGCGAACAAATCAGGCCGTCTACGACGCTGCACTTACCCATCGGGCACGCACAAACCCATCTGCTGTAACACACCCGGATTGTTTGTGTTACCCCGGAACATACCCGTATGATGCCAACGCATCCATGCCATGCCATGCCATACAAGACAATCCACTAAATTCATTATAAAAAGAGATCACATAACACCAATAAAGAACACATATTATCATAATCTATAGCTTCACAAACTGCCAGTAAATTCAGTTAAACTTCCCCAGTGTGAGACTAGGGGGTACTGGGGCGCTGGAAAAAAGCTCGCCCTACATCATTATCAAAAAGTTATTAAGGCCCGCCTTGAAGCGTCCAATTTATTACCAAAGGAATCGCTGTAGCTGCCAACTAAGGCGTGATCATTATAGTTTATTTGTTCAGCAATGGTGATTATAATTTTGGATGGAAATTATATTTTGATTTAAGTATGGTTGGGTAACAAAAATGATAAATGCGGTCGTTAATTTTGTAGTTATATTTGGCCGTAGTTTTAGTTGCATTTTAGGGGAACTACATATTATGTATCATAAATACCTTTACATCTGTACAGTATCTTAGGTGTTAATAAAGAACATAGCTTACCTACATATATTATGTGTGCCCGGCAACCTAATTCATTCAGCTATTCACGGATTCAAATATGACGGAGTTATAACAGTTAAGGGTAGCCAGAAGCCAGGAAATCTGACGCCAGTATTGCCAAAGGATATCGTTTATAGCTCAATAAGGTATTTAAGTAAATAAAAAAAAAGAAGACGACGCGTGACGTCACGTCGCTGGTAAAAATATTACTCAATTGTACCACCATAGTGACGTCACGCGTGTTTTCAACGCACTGTATCGTCTTAATTTTTTATTTACGTGAAAAAAAAAAAATCGTTTCCAGTATTTTTTGGAAATCTATCTGAAGGACTAATTAGATTTTTTCAGTAAAATACCCTATTTTTTAATTCAGAAAAGCAGTCCCTTCACGCAAAATACATTTGCAACGTATTTTTATTATTTGGGATAAGTTGAGGGCGTTTTATATTAACCTTTTTCACCCACTGTTGCGTATCTGCCTCTTTCCACGTGTCATTTTCACATTAAATTTCATGATTTTTCACATTAAATTACGACCTATTTTTTCCGACTAACGCTATCAATTTTAACAGCAAAGATGTTCCTTACAACACATGATATCTCTTCTAAAACGGTACAATGTCTGGGTCGACGTCTCCTAGGGGAATGCGCGACAATATTGGATCTAATTCTATCGTCATCGGGACATCGTAGGTTAAGTCGTTCGAGAGATTAATATAATATCCTTCAACCTTTACACTATATACTAGTTTTTTTCAGCGTCTTCACTCCCTTACCCTTTCCCAAAGGAATCGTGTATTATTTCGATATAGAAAGTAGCCTATATATGCCACTCCGCCATTTACCTTTAACTTTATATAGCAGATTATCTCTTCTAGAGATCACCATTTACAAACATAGAAGGTGTTATAGAAGTGCGAGACCACGCTCTTCTGGAACCAAATATCAAAACATAAAAAATGCGACATTTATCAAAAAAAAACGACCACAAAAAACGATTAAATAGTTCCGAAGGAACTTAACTCCAATCATGATGACATAAGTAGGTAAGTATTATTAGAAATGTCCCACATATTGACACAATATTTTATTTGTGGGAGACTGGTGCCTAAACTAAGCCGAAGCCCGTATTTCAGGACACCAGGTCCGCACCTAGATGCTTGAGATTATATAAAGTAAAAGTAGTTATACGCCAAAATTATAATAATAACCGAAGAAAAGTTGATTTGAAAATGTCTATAACCAATATAAACAAAAACTATTGAATTACATATCGCACCTTTAAAGTAAAACCGTTACTAAACGAAATTATGAAATTTTATAGGGGAGCCAATATTAGAAAATAGTCACTGTTTTAGATAGATGGCATTGATACCTCAATTCATGAATATTTTCGTTTAGTAACGGTTTTACTTTAAAGGTGCGATATGTTATTCATTATTTCCCACAGCTACTTGTTATAAATATATTGCATCAGACTTCTTGAAAAGACATTTCTTCGGAACTTTTTGGTCGTTTATTTTCTTGTTTTGCTAGTTTTCCTAAATGTAATAGCAGCTACTCAACTTCGCCCTTATAAATGACCACTTACTTCTGGGATACCCTGTATAAACAAAAATAGAACACCACCTCCTTAGAGAGGAAAATAGAAATAAATTATGTTAATTTGAAACTCACAGATACACAAAATAAATGTAAGAAAAATATAAGGGAACTTAATTATTAAACAATTACATTGTCTGCCTCATGGCTACGCTAAATAGGTCCAATAGGTATTTGACTGGATTTTTTATTACATTTCTCAAAACCTAAAGAGCAGACAGACGCAGTTAAAAATATTGCTTAAAAATCTCCAAAAATGGCGGTGTTGTCAGCGTTTTAAAATCCTACTACTATTATAAAGGCGAAAGTTTGTAAGTATGGATGTATGTATGGATGTTTGTTACTCTTTCACGTAAAAACTACTGAATGGATTTTGATGAAATTTGGCACAGAGGTAGATTATAGTCTGGAATAACACATAGGATACTTTTTATCCCGGGAATATGTTCCCTTAGGATAGTTTTCGACAATCACGCGGGCGGAGCCGCGGGCGGCAACTAGTCTGTAATAAACAGAGACAGCACTAATTGCGTGTGACGTCACTCACAAGTCTCGCCATATTGAATGGAAGCCATCCAGTACAAATTACATTTCGTGTGACAAGGATAGAAGAAATAACTTCAAGTGTGTATATAACTTCTCAGGTTTTCGAATATTTTAATTATACTTTTTCACAAATCGTAATGTTTTTAATATCTGTCAAATAAGTATTCATTCATTCAGATTTTTCATACTAGTGAAATACCCTTATTTAATCAGTCATTAATCCATTATTCCAGGAGCTTGTGACTAAAGAATATCAGCCGCACGGGTCGATCAAGGTTAAGCAACGCTTGCCAAGGTTGGTTTGTGGACGGGTGACCATCTTAACATAATTATCGAGTTTCCTCCGTGCTCGGAAAGCACGTTAAGCCGGTAGTCCCAGCTGCCATTTGTAGATCTTTGGCAGTCGTTACGGATTGTCAGAAGCCAGTAAATCAGACCCCAATCTAGCCAAGAACTACCGTGTTACCAGTTAATAGGTTGTGGAGGTCTGGTAGGCAGCCGCTCCACGTAAAATACTGGTATTCAGCTGAATCGGGTTTGACTGGAAGCCGACCCCAATATGTATAATTGGGAAAAGGGTAGGCAGATAATGATTCCAGATTGCTAGAAGTTGCCTGGCTTGATGATATTAGTTTAATAAACATCATTGTTTAGGTAAGTAAATACCACTGACTGGCCCTATCAGAATACCAGCGCTGCGTTATTTATATTTTAGATACCGCAGCATAAGCTGGTGACCATTTTGGTCTTGCACAGATAATTATTTTATTATATTGTTTAGTTATAAATTTTATTTAAATGGTTTGTTTCTCTTGTGCGAGTCCCAAATAAACATTTTTCTTTCTTTCTTTCTTTCTTTCTTTTTAGATACTAAAATCGATTATGTGGAAAAGGTAACACGTCATAACAATAGGCTCCTATAGGTTCATTCTCCCAAAAAATACGATAGATTACACCCACTAAAACTTTTATTAACCTTTAAATTCTTAACAAAACATGTCAGTGTATAGGATTACCGCGATAGTTTCCCAACGGATGCGAGGAAGTATCCTCACCTTTTTGGCACAATTTTATGGGCAACTAAGCCTCTACGTATGCCTTAATGGGAAAAGTCACTTAGCCTCTGTAGCCATGATAGTGTAATATAGGTTTTTGTTAAGTTGATGGAACCAAGTACATACAAGTTGTGTGTTCATCACAAAAGCATTTTGTGGAATTGGAAGACCGGGGTCAGACAGTATCTGTTCTCTGGTTATTGCTGAAAGCAACCTTTGTCTGATCCTAGCCTGTTTTTTTTTATTTTTTGTGAGTGACGTCTCGCAGTTCAACCTATAAGGTTGTCGACTGCTTAACCGGGCTTGCCTATGGTGGCCTTAATATAATATTAAAGCCTGCAGCCAGGGCTTATAAAAACTTACAAACTAAGCTACTGCACGCTAAGGGTACCCCCTATGGGGTACGGGCCTCGGCTTAGTGCGTCGCTGGGGGGAGGACAGCTAGGGACGGACTGGATCAAACTAGTGATCCTAGCCTGTCGTCTAAGGGATTTTATATACAAAACGTTCCAGGCGCATGGACAGGGCGCTGTGACGAAAATTTATGACGTACGAGTAGGTACGTCCGCGCGCCCGCAACATCAAGTATTTCGTTCCTTTGACGCCATACATTTATCTTGTCAATGCCTTGGCCGCGCGCCCTGTCCGCTTTGTATATCAAGTCCCTAATACCTAATTGATTTTTCTTTTCCTTTTAAAACTTATTTTTCTTTTTAAAGCTGCCCGATCTGGGACCCTGGCAATATCCCAGATTGCCCAGATCGGGCAGTTTTTGAGTTTTTCCATTAGAAATATTTCAGTAGGTTTATTATATATATAGATATATTTATTTTAATAGTGTATTTGTGCTTAAATTCCGTAATTTAGCGTTACATGAATTAAAAAAAATAAACAAAATAAAATATGTTTAATTATGTGAAAATCTACCTAACTAAATAAGTCAAAACTGTTTTATAACTGCATTTCCTACTCCTATGTTTAATGAATGCCGTGGCAGCTTTTAATCAAGGCTACACTATAAAATGTAATAATAAATGTTATGAGTACTGTAACATGTATATTGTTGTATGCTTTGTTGGTTGTCTTTAAATAAATAAATAAAATGGTTACAGGCCCGCCCTAATACAGATCTTTAACCTGATGCCAATCTAGATGTACTGTAGGTAGATCTCCTCAGGAACATATACCACCATGAAGTTCTTTGATGATTAATTATTTTACTTTGTAGGGTTCACCCCTAACACATAGTTTATTTACGTTTAAAATACATACACACATTACAACACAACAATAACACAAGCATAAACACAACAACATTATTATTATCATGTACGTATATACATAGCACTACTCAAATCATTCACGGCATTTATAATGTTTACATTATAATGTCGGATGGTGTCGGCGGCCTGCTCATGCGCATCTATTACGGCAGCGTGATGCATGTGACGTCGCTCGCGCCGGCCGGCCGCTGAGCCCTTTCACTTTTGAGGTCAGTCGGTCATAGCTCCCGCCGCTTATCGCCTGCGCCGCGCATGATTTGTATAATTGTCCGAGTTATTTTCTTAACCTCGCGACCGCGTGTTTTATGTAATTTAACTGTTATTGTGTGTGTCTTCCGTCCGTACTCCTTCTAACAAATTGTACTGTATGTGAACTGTGTATCGTGTTGTGTACGTCTAATAATATAAACTGTGAGTAGCAAAACTTTTATTCTTTCCACCGCTCACCGTACAACTACTACACTCACGTACCTAAACTGGTGACCCCGAGAGGAACACAAAAATGACGGACAGTGAATCGGAGCACACCGCGTCGTCGCAAACCGCCGACCACGTTACGCACCGCGCGCGCAGAGCCAAGCGCTTATCGGGTCCAAAGGTCGCGGCGGCCGAAATGTACCGCGTCGCTTTACGCCTACCGCCGTTTTGGCCAGAGGAACCCGAGATCTGGTTCAAGCAGATAGAGGGGCAGTTCGAAAATGCTGGGGTGACGAATGACGTCACGAAATATAATTACGTCCTTGGACACCTCGACCCCCAGCATTCAAAGGAAGTCAAGGACATCATCTTGAACCCCCCCGCCAGCAACCGGTACGAGAAGTTGAAGACCGAATTGGTGAGGAGACTATCGGCCTCCCAGGAGCGGAAGGTCAAGCAGCTGCTGATGCACGAAGAGCTGGGAGACAGGAAGCCATCGCAGTTCCTGCGCCACCTGCAGGGGTTGGCAGGCCCGACCGTGCCCGAGGACTTCGTGCGCACCATCTGGTGCAGCCGACTCCCCACCAGCATCCAGCCCCTCCTGGCATCACAGCCCCACATCACCCTGGAAGCGCTAGCCGAGCTGGCAGACCGCGTCCAGGACATCGTCGTGCCTGCAAGCACCGTCGCGGCGACCACGTCGGCAGGGCCCTCGGTCAGCAAGTTGGCAGCCGAGATCGCCGAGCTGAAGCAGGTGGTGAGAGGCTTATCGCTGCAGCTGCGCGACAGCCGATCACGGAATCGCTCCGACAGCCGTTCGCGGAACAACTCCCACAACCGTGGTCGAGACGCGCGACGGCACTCAAGACACCACTCGTCACACCGCTCGGACTCCAGCTACCGGCAGCATCCGGTGTGCTGGTATCACGCGACGCATGGTGAGAAGGCGAAGCGCTGCATCAAGCCCTGCGACTACCGGCAGGGAAACGCCGCGGGCAGTCGGTGATGGCGACGGACGATTGCCCTCGCTCGACCGGTCGCCTGTTCGTCACGGACCAGAGCACCAGGACGCAGTTCCTCGTCGACACGGGTAGCGACCTCTGCGTCTACCCCCGCCGTCTACTCAGTGACCGTCGCGTGTGCACAAACTATGAATTAGTGGCCGCGAATGGCACCCCCATAAAAACTTTCGGCTTTATAGATTTAAGTTTAAATTTAGGACTCCGTAGAGACTTTAAGTGGCGTTTTGTGGTTGCCGAGGTTACCAAACCAATTATCGGTGTGGACTTTTTATGTTTTTACTCGCTAGTCGTTGACTGTCGTAATCAACGACTAGTAGACAGTAGCACAAACTTGTTTTCTGTAGCCTCGAATCACTCAGACTCATCTTTATTTTCTGTAAAAATTTCATCTGGTGATTCGAGGTACCATAAAATTTTAGATGGGTTTCCCGACATCACCCGACCCGCCGGTACACCACGCACTACACCACACAACACCGTCCACCACATCCGCACCACCCCAGGCCCTCCAGTTTCATCACCATTCCGGCGACTAGCGCCAGACAAGCTGAAAATTGCTCAGCAGGAGTTCCACCTGATGCTGGCCAATGGAACAGCCAGACCGTCGGAGAGCCCATGGGCATCACCACTGCACCTCGCCCCCAAAAAGGACAACGGTTGGCGACCCTGTGGTGATTACCGGATGCTCAACGCCCGGACCGTCCCTGACAGGTATCCCATTAGGCACATCCACGACTTTGCACACAGCATCGCTGGATGCAAGGTTTTCAGCACCATTGACCTCGTCAAAGCTTATAACCAGATACCTGTCAGTCCAGACGACATTCCGAAGACGGCAATCACCACACCGTTCGGCCTGTACGAATTCCCGTACATGACGTTCGGTCTGCGTAACGCAGGCCAGACGTTTCAACGTTTTGTGGACGAGATGACCAGAGGTTTGGACTTCTGCTACAGCTACTTGGATGACTTCCTAATTTTTTCAAGGTCCCAGGCTGAGCATGAAGAGCACCTCCACACTATCTTCGGCAGGATGAAGGACTACGGCATGCTGGTCAACACGTCCAAGTGTGTTTTCGGTGTACCAGAGGTAACCTTCTTAGGTTATCACATCTCGGAAAAGGGCACCAAACCACTTGACTCCAAGGTTGACGCCATCAAGAACTTCCCGCCGCCCAAAGATGTTCGACAGTTGCGCCGTTTTCTGGGTATGATTAATTTTTACAGGCGTTTCATACCCCACGCAGCACAGATCCAGGCGCCGCTTCACAATCTGTTGACTGGCAACGTAAAGGGCTCGCAGCCTATATGTCTTGCGGAGAATACTTTGCAAGCATTTGAGGACTGCAAGGCAAGCTTAGCTAACGCTGCTCTATTAGCTCACCCCGATTGCAATGCCAAACTCGCGTTGGTTACTGATGCGTCGGATACTGCAATCGGCGCGGTGTTACAGCAGCTTAGCGATGATGGCTGGCAGCCATTAGCTTTCTTTTCCAGGAAGCTCAGCCCTTCGCAAACGAAGTATTCTCCCTATGACAGGGAACTGCTGGCCATTTACGAGGCCATCAAATACTTCCGACACATGCTCGAGGCCAGGCACTTCACAATCTACACGGACCACAAACCGATCAGTTTCGCATTCCACGAGAGGAAGAAAAACTGCTCGCCCAGGCAATTCCGGTACCTAGACTACATTGCCCAGTTTACCACCGACATAAGGCACATTTCCGGCAAGGACAACGTCGTAGCCGACCCCTTATCTCGCGTGGATGCGCTACATGTACCGGTCAGCAACGACACTCTCGCGGAATCGCAAACATCGGATCCGGAGCTGTCCAAGCTACTCCAGGAAGGCTCATCATTGGTTTTGGAGAAGGTGCAGGTTCCAGGGGAGCGTTTTTCAGTGTACTGTGACGTCAGTACAACGCCTCCCAGACCATTTGTGCCCGTTATGCTACGAAAGCAAGTTTTCGACAGCATGCACTCCCTCAGCCACCCCGGTGTATCAGCGTCTGCCAAATTAATCGCAGAGCGCTTCGTTTGGCCAGGCATTAGGAGGGACTGCAGGGAGTGGGCACGAGCCTGTCTCGAATGCCAGCGGGCCAAAGTGAGCCGACACGTTTCTGCGCCATTAGGGTCGTATCACCTCCCACGTGCAAGGTTCACTACTGTCCACATCGACCTTGTGGGCCCGCTCCCAATATCGCAAGGCTTCAGGTACTGTCTGACGGCAGTCGACCGTTTCACCAGGTGGCCAGAGGTCATACCTATTGTCGACATAACTGCCGAGACAGTAGCTAAAGCGCTGCTATCCGGATGGATTGCCCGGTTTGGCTGTCCGACTGATATAGTCACGGACAGGGGTCGTCAGTTTGAGTCGGCCCTCTTCGAACAACTGTCCAAACTGGCTGGATTCCAGCACAAGCGGACAACGGCATACCATCCGGCATGTAATGGCATGGTGGAGCGATTTCACCGGCAACTCAAGGCGTCCATCACGTGCCATGCAAATGAAAAATGGACAGAGTCCTTGCCGTGGGTATTGCTTGGTATACGGAGCGCATTCAAAAAGGATGCCCAGGCGTCTTCAGCCGAACTTGTTTACGGCGAACCGCTAAGGCTCCCAGGTGAATTTTTCGCACCAAGTGACGACGGAACGACCGACGTCACTGACTTCACTGCGCGCATTCGCAAGTTCGCTCACAACCTGCAACCAACTCCAGCATCCCGTCACAGCAATAGCAGCATTTTCGTTTTTAAGGATCTGCAGACCACTGATCACGTGTTCCTTCGTGAAGACGCATTACGTGGCTCGCTACAACCAGCGTACACAGGTCCTCACAAAGTTCTGCAAAGGGGAGACAAAGTCTTCAGAATTTTATTCAAGGGCAGAGAGGTCACGGTATCAATAGACCGCCTTAAGCCAGCTTATATTTTGGCAGACAAAGCTGACCCAAAAGAAGTCACTCCACCTAGCAGTAGCAAGGAGTACACCACTCGCTCTGGTCGTCATGTCAGGTTTCCTGATTTTTATCGCCCTTGACGGTCTCTGGAGGGGGGTGATGTAGGGTTCACCCCTAACACATAGTTTATTTACGTTTAAAATACATACACACATTACAACACAACAATAACACAAGCATAAACACAACAACATTATTATTATCATGTACGTATATACATAGCACTACTCAAATCATTCACGGCATTTATAATGTTTACATTATAATGTCGGATGGTGTCGGCGGCCTGCTCATGCGCATCTATTACGGCAGCGTGATGCATGTGACGTCGCTCGCGCCGGCCGGCCGCTGAGCCCTTTCACTTTTGAGGTCAGTCGGTCATAGCTCCCGCCGCTTATCGCCTGCGCCGCGCATGATTTGTATAATTGTCCGAGTTATTTTCTTAACCTCGCGACCGCGTGTTTTATGTAATTTAACTGTTATTGTGTGTGTCTTCCGTCCGTACTCCTTCTAACAAATTGTACTGTATGTGAACTGTGTATCGTGTTGTGTACGTCTAATAATATAAACTGTGAGTAGCAAAACTTTTATTCTTTCCACCGCTCACCGTACAACTACTACACTCACGTACCTAAAACTTCTATATCAATCAATATATAAAATGCTAAAGGTACTGCTTAACCGAATAAAAAAAACCATCCTTATTTGTTTTAAAAATCGTTCCGACTCTAAATGTTTATTCATAAGTATTTTCGTATCTGTAAAACATTCACAAAACCGGGAATAAGCGATAACTTTAAACCGGTTCATATGTTTTTCACTTTCTTTCAAAATATTGGCTTACAAAAGTATTATTTAAAATCTATTTACATAAATATCATGTATTTATTAACCTTTGTTTATTTACACCATGCCATAAGGGAATCCCTCAGAACTAACGCGTTCTAATGTTAAACTGAAATACGTACTGAGTGAGATATTTCTCTAGAGAATCGGAATTACGGCGGAAATTTACCGGACGGCCGTTATTGAAACCGGAGATGCATCGTGCGTTAATACTGAACGTGTTTAGTTAGAGTGGATAATGTTGTTACGTTATTAAGCTTTCATCTATACTAATATTATACATGAGAAAGTTTGGATGTTTGGATGAATATTTGTTATGTAACAAATATTCATCCAAACATCCAAACTTTAAAAAATCAGTCAGAACGGGTGTACGGATCTTGAAGAAATTTGACACAGAGGTAGATTATAGTCTAGAATAACACATAGGATACTTTTTACTACGGGAGTATGTACCCTTGGGATAATTTTCGACAGTCACGCCGGCGTAGCCGCAAGTGACAGCTAGTTATTTATTTATGCTCGAATAGTATGGTATTTCAGTTAAGTTGATTGTATTTTTTTTAAATTACTAGCGTTTGCGATGTAACTAAGGCCGCTTTAATATTTTTTGGCTTTTGCAAGCAGAACAGTAGTTGTCTCCAGTGTCCCATCACTCACATCTATCTTTGTTAAAATGCATCTAAATCGGTTCAGTAATTGAAGCGTAAAAGCGTAACAAACTATAGAAGTATGAGGAACAGAGAGTAAAGTTCCGCAAACCTCTACTGAAATGAGAGGATCCTCCTACCAGACGGTTGTCGTGTTACGGTGGGCAACTGCCCGATAGTTGATATTCAGACTGTTGTATATGTTCAAATTACACGGAGAACTTTGCTTGCGCGATGCAGGATTTCGTTGGTAGTTCGTCGCTAACAGGATAGATGGCGTTGCGGTTATTTTTGCTGTCGTACAAATTTCGCTTCTTTGTTTTTCATATACAACAGTAATTAGGTTTAGGTTTTCGTCTTTCGCTATCTAAGACCGCTTTCACATGTAGGCGACTTTAGCAGCGCTAAGTGCTAGTATATTGTTTAGCTTTTGTTTCTTATAATGTGAAGGCATGTGCTTCTGCCGCGTTACTGTCGAGCTGCTAACGTCCTAATATGAAAGAGGCATCCTCCTGTTCTTATCCTAATATATCTACTTAGGATCGGTGCAGCATTTCTTTTTCTTCCCTATAATCTTTCAACCGTCATCTTAATAATCACCTCTACCTAGCTAAATCATCTTTCACACGTTTCTATGGTCTATAGCCTAATATTGCGCATCTACATCCTACTTCCTACTAATATTATAAACGCGAAAGTTTGTAAGTATGGATGGATGTATGGATGTTTGTTACTCTTTCACGCAAAAACTACTGAATGGATTTTGATGAAATTTGGCACAGTGGTAGATTATAGTCTGGAATAACACATAGGAATCCCAGGAATATGTTCCCTTGGGATAATTTTCGACAATCACGCGGGCGGAGCCGCGGGCGGCAACTAGTAATTAATATTTTATAAATTATGTGAGATTATTCGAATACTCAGGCATGTTTATGTAATAATCACGAACAGTTTTTAACTTATTCAGATGATACCATACCATACCCCTCTTGCCATAACATTTTATGGCATAATATAGTTTGGCATAACGTTTTCGAATAACTTTTATTAGCATAAAAATACTGATGCATGATAATACTTTGGCATAACGCAAAGGTTAGCATAACTATCATTTAGTCTAATATGTTTGGCATAAGTTGGAGTTGCATAAATTTTAAAGGCTTGGAATAGGTTAAGGTGCGGCAAGGGTGGCCCTTGGGCCACCCATGAGCCGCGAACATGTTTATTTTTGTATGAGTTATATCAACGTAAACAGTAAAAATCGAGCTCAAAAGGGTCGGTTACATACATACAAACATACATACAGGTGAAGCTAATAAAAGCGTGTTAAAAATGAATAACTTACCGTTTATAACATTATGCGTTATAAAATTATACTTCATTATTATTATGCTAGCAGTATTTATGGCAAAACATTTATGCCTAATAATATTATGCGTAATGATCATTATGTTGAATTTCGTTATGCCAATGTAAATTGTGCCAATATATATTTTATGCTTATCATTAGTAAACCATACCATAGCCCCTCTTAAGAAAACTTACCGTACTCACTTGTTCGACAACTCCATAATCAATAAAATATATTTAACTATTTAAACAATCAACTTACCGTAAGAATTTAATCGATTCTCAAAGTATTTGTCAAACAGCTATTACGCAACCTTCGGGGCCGGAAGTGGCGTAAGTAAAGCAAATATGGCGGCCGGATGTCGATCGTAAGTCACGCCGCAAATACCCGGGCAGACATCCGGGCGACTGGTATAAGACTGTATGTTTGTCTGTCTCGGTTCAATTGAGGAATTCACTGGTGATTAGTAATTGTTTGATTTGGTAGACGCAATTAGATTTGTTTGTTCTTATTGTTGGAGTGTGCTGGTTTAATCGGCTGTAGTGGCTGAGATTATGTACTAAGAACCTATTTCGTGATACTTGAATAGTCACAGTAAACAAATAATTTATCTGCCAATTTGAAGGGAACATATTTTTTTTGGCAAAAAAAAAAACATATTTGATGTCACCAACTGCATCAGACTGCTTGAAAAGTAATTTCTTCGGAACTTATTAGTAATTTTTGGGGTCGTTTTTTTTTTAAAGTCTGATTTTTAATGTATTGATATTTTTTCCTTAATTTAAATCAGTTACCCAAAATCACCCTTAAATATGACCACGCAATTCTGGAACACCATGTATCTATGTGTCTAACTAAAAAAACAGTTCCCCTTGAAAACCGTTAGGAGAAGTTTTGACAAACCCAGCTTTTAGACTGAGTTTACGATAACTCTACCTCTGATAAACTAAACAGTCAAAAATCACGTTAACTAAGTCTCTGTTTGACAATCAATCAGTCTTACATTAAACTGCTTATCAAGTACAACCAAAAACATTTTTCCAAAAAAATACAACCGACTTTCAAATAAAAAATACAACCGACTTCCAAATAAAAATAAAAAAATACTACAAAGTATAAAATAACTTTTTTATTTTATACTTTTTAGTGGTACGCACCCACACCCACATTTAACAACGCCACTGGAAAGTCACAGGAAAGCAAAACACGCAACTTGCTTACTTGGATGATATTTTTCCTATTTCCTCCAGCTATTTTGATATAAAAACCAAACTACTGAACCGATTTTGATAAAATTTCTATGGGACCAATCGGAACGTATACCGTTTCACATGAAAGATTTTTTTAAATCGGTTCATAAATGATGGAGTTATGAGGTAACAAACATTAAAAACTAATTGAGAACCTACTCCATTTTTTGAAGACGGTTAAATCTAGATAATATCCATCCCGGATCGAGCCTAAAATAGCCAATTAATTCACTACACACCTACTCAACCCACGTTTGTTAAGGCTGCGGTCACATATGACCGGCCAGTGGCGTGATTCATTGGTCCAGTTCACAGTTTCAAAGGCATTCCATGTCCGTAGAACGTAAACCACGGGTGGTGCAGTTGTCGACCGAAGATGGACAAAGGTAGAGTAAGGTACATATGACAAAATAATTCGAGGACAAAGGTATGTCAAATGACAGAGTTGCATTTGAATTACATTATTGTCCAGGTTAATTAGGTAATAGGGTATTCTACTGAAAACATCTAATTAGTCCGTCAGATAAATTTCCAAAATATATTGGACACGTACCTTTTTTTTCTTTTTTTCACGTAAACAAAAATTACGAAGATACACTAAGTTGAAAACTCGTGTGACGTCACTATGATAGTACAATTTTTACTAGCGACATGACGTCACCAGCTTCTCTTGAAATTTGATGCGCTTTATCTTCATTTTTAACAATTTGAAATGGCAAAAAATACGGGTGCAATATATTTTGAAAATCTAACGGACGGACTAAATAGAATTATATTTATTCTACTTAGTAGAATACATATTGTCTTGCATATATTTTAGAAATAGTCAAGGAGTTATGGGATAGTAAATGCCGATTGGTTATGGAGATTTGCAACCAGAGAGAATTGGGTTTGATGAGACAAAGTTTAATCGTTACGGCCCCTGTGCCTTTCATCATAATTTCGGAGAGAGGCCTCCCCCAAGTCTCACTTCATCGAGTGACACTAGGGGGAGGCCTATTCCCGCAGCATTCACCACGTCTCGGTCCAGGAGGCTTCCTAACGCTGCGTTTACAGGTACGCGGTAGCCACTCCAGTACCTTTCGGCCCAATTGACCTTTCCTTGCATATGCCTTTAGATAGCCAATAAATCCCCATAGCATAGAGCTTTACAGAATTGTGTACCACAAACAATTTTGGAAACGTTAGCATTATTTGGACGGATTCGTTTTAAATAGAGAAGCAGGCATAAGAGTACACACAATAGTGCATAATATAAAAATAAAAGACAAAAGCATTCATCAACGAGCAAAAACCAGCACAGAAAAATACAAAGTACCCATCATTGCCAATTTCTAACGAGCAATACTACAAAGAAAGATAAACAAAAAACAGTAAACAAACAAAGAGAGATATACTAAGCTACATATAAGCAGAAATAAATCCCTCTCTTTCGTTATCATATGGGTATTACCGAGGTAGCCATTAGGCAAATAATATATGCAAAGGCTGGCTTACTTAGACGGATATAGACGGTATCGTATGATAAACATTTACTTACAGAGGATTATACGTGTTCTAGCTTTTGGGTGTGGTTTCACTTCCTTGCTTGGAGAACTATTACTGCCGGCCGATTCTGTAAACATGTCGAAGTGAAGGCTTGGGTGAAGTGATGACGAGGTGAGCTGTCAATCCATATAATCAAGATGTCACGTGATCACGAAGTGAGCTGTCAATCCATCTTTATTATATGTATTGACAGCTCACCTCGTGATCACTTCACCCAAGCTTTCACTTCGATATGTTTACAGAATCAACCGGATGCAGGTACCCGTATAAGAAGTCTACACGAATGACAATCCCATTTCATGTCGAAACAACCACTGCCCATATCAGGTCGCTTGGAAGAAATCGCAGAATGCATTATGGCCGCAGTTGTACCGTTGACCAAATTCGTGAAATAGATAAAAAATATTGGCTCCTAAAAAATATCTAGTCACGAATTCAGTTCGGACTAAACTATGACTTTTTAAAACCATCATGATTCCGGTGTGAGAGTGACTAGCTATACAGAGAACCATACAAGACGTATAGCACCATCCCTTTCTTACAATGGAGTCATGATTACATTCGCACAACGTAGTCATTAATGTTTCTCAATTACTTAAACTCGAGACTAATTTGCTTCAAATTTGTACGGTTACTTATATTAGAACACGAGCCCAATGATCTCATCAGAATCTTTACTAAAACCAATAAATCTGATATTTTTGTTATAATAATAATAATGATAAATTCATTTACTCAGGTAATTTACACCTATAAAAATAAAAAATAAACATTAAATCTGACAATAAAAAAAAATGTAATAAAATAAAAATAATGTCAGACGATTACATAAAGTATAGAGTTAAAATTAATTCATTAAATAAGAAACAAATACAATAAATTAAAATCCACAAATTAAAATTTAAACCATAGGTACCTACATTAAATTTCCATTAATAAATTAAATTTTATAACCTGATGCATTGACTCCTATTCAATCTACCTGTCTAACCAGATGTAGCTATATACCAGTATATTTCAAAGCCAGTAACTAAGTAACCCAATACCCTTTGGTAAGGACTAGTCTCAGATTTTCTGGCTTCTGACTATCGTACTGATTGTCAAAGATTTACAAGTGACAGCCGGGACCAACGGCTTAACGTGCTTAAAGAGGCACGGAAGAAACTCTGTATGTTATAGATGCTCACCCATCCACGAACCGACCTCGACAAGTGTTGCTTTACCTTGAAGATCGTCCCATACTCTTATTACTTACTGTTTGACCTCTACTCCTAGATTGGAATAAAAACATTCAATTTTTATGTAAGAATTCAGTTTGTAAGTTTGTATCAAATGGAATGCCTAAACTTCTAAAGTAACATTACCTGAGACGTTGTTATCTATGTTTTCAGAGCATTACACGTTCATTTTTATGATCAAAATGGCCGTATAGTAATAAAAATAAAATATGTTCTCTGTAAAAGGTATCAGGCGTTAAGATAAGAATGTAAAGAGCTTGAACATATAAAAACTTGATAGGTATTGATAATTTAAAAATATATATTTTTATAACGTATGTCAAAATTATATTATTTTCTGTGATATGAACTTCATACAGTTTTCTCAGTCACTCTTTACGAGACGAGTGCTGCCAATTCTTCAAACAATTTTATTTTCTTGAATTTTTTTAAGGAGGACTCTCCGCAGTAACCCTGTATACTATTACTATTTATACTATTCAACTATTTAGTCCAATCCTAGAAAGTAGCCCGATGACCATCCATCACTAAGATGTGGTGACACTTAACCTTTAAGTATGGACGTGGAGTCTCACAGGCTCCGCGCGGTTCTCAAGTTCTTAGTTTCACACCCTTCCCCCCGCTCCCCGTACCCGAGCGTATCAGTAGCTTCACTGGTGACTGAAATGATAACCCCAAAAAGTCTGAAAAAATACTACGATTGTTCATTTTTCATAATTTCTATAATTATAATAAAGAATTTTGGTAACAAATACCTGTGTTTTTCTTATTACAGACCTATACTCAGATATAGGTTTTGACGCAGTTCGGAGTTAGTTTCGAGAAAAAGAATGCATGTGAATATAGCAGCCTGAGAGACTCCACGTCCGCACCAGTGTTAAAAATATTTGACGTCCATACTTAAAGGGAGGGCTACGACCAGCAGTACACGTGTGTCGCAGATATGATGAAGTTGATATCAGGCTCCAGTTATATCAGACTTGACCTATTAGTTTTGCAATAACGATTCTGCTCACTTTGCTTGCAAAACAAGTTGCAATATTCGAAACGTATCCGCGTTTTGAGGATGATAAATTATCCGATGAATTGAGTTATCTGCAGCGCAATTTCACTAATTAAAATCGATGGAAATGTGTGTGTCGGTTTAAGCTGACGGTTGGAATATTAGCTTTTGCATTTTCTTTTATAAGAGAGGGATTCCAATCACGGTTTCGTTTTTTTTTTTGTGAAATTAAGTTATTTGAAGCCGATTTAAGCTTGCCCTGTTTCTTTCGTGGGTGTTAAAAAGCGTATTAAAATTATATGAACATAAACACGTTATGAACGTACATGTTTAATTTTGTTTAGATAATGTTACTGTATTGAACACATTTAAAAAACGTTGCCCCACACTAGGAATTACTCCTGTATCGTGGATGCATTTACAAAGATACAAACTCACATACACAAACAGCCAGACACGGACCTACTATCTGTAGGCCATACAAATATTGGCTCCGTGCGGGAATCGAACCCGCGGCACGCAGCGCAGCAGTCAATCGCTCAACCACTGTTATATTTAGTTAGGATTGATATATTAAGTAATTCAAAGTTTTGGAGTGTATTTAGGAATACTGTCCTTATTCGAAAATCTCTAGGGAACTCAGGTCTGCTTTAAGATAATCCAATCCAGGGTTATGTTTGCTTTTACATATAAGCTATCTTGTTTTATTTAAATATAAATTAAAAAAACAATGTTTAAGAATAAGACGCAGCTAATAACTTTGGTCCGGTTTATAAATTAAGAATTTCAAGTCCATGACGTATCAAACGTGATAAATTAGTAAGTGTTGGTCAATATCACTAGTCAAACTATTTAGCCCTGCAGTGGGACACTACTGGTTCATAATAATAAATTAATAATAGCCACGAGTCTCGACCAACACCTCAGGAGGCTCTCGTTGGGTAGCTGGATCAAGGGCCTGATTCAGAAAGCGGTACTTCTGGAAACGGCTCGTATTGTTAGGAGGTTCCTTTCTCTGGAGCCCTGACCTAGCTTGGACTCTGTTCCTGATACCAGTGGGCTACAATTTTTATATTTTTAAATGTTTAATTTTTTTATAATTTATATTGAGATTTAAAAAAATATAATTGTATGTAAGTTTAAATTAACACACGGAATTAATAATAATTAATAAACTACTGTAAAAAAATAGTTTTTTTACTAAAACAATATTTTAATGTGTTAAAAACTGCATGTTGCATTAAGAAAAACAAAAGCGCAATTTGGCATGAAAAATAAATGATCAAAAATAATACCTGAAAAGTCATCATGCATTCGAAATGAACTTGTTATAATTAAAAGTCCGATCTCGATCTTCTCATTATCATCAGTTTTCATACGGATTTCGTGTCAAAGAGATTTTAATGAAGGTAATATTGACAATGACGTATTGAGGTAGAAGCAGGGTTGCCAAACCAATCCTAGAGAAAATCTGCATACTGGAAAAAAAAATACCTTAATGTAGACACGTAACAAAGAAATTATAAACGAAAAAATATGCAAAAGTCAAACTCTTCATCAGAAATACGAAATAAATTTGAAAATAAATCATGATACATACATAATTAAACACAACTTGTAACAGAATAAACGCAATACCTCTTAAGGGGTCATTGTACTCATCATTATGAACAACGTCAACTATGGGTCCAACCCTGATTGCGAAAAAAGCTGTAAATTTACAGAAAATAAGGTAGGCTTCCCTGGGTAGCAAATACAGGAACCGGGATCATAAAGGCGATACCAGTGAGAGTAATTATGAACGACTTCAATTAATGCACACAATAAACGTATCGTTGTAGACAGACAATGAGTACGCCAATGTTTAATTTGTGCTATTGTAAACACCTGGCGATTTCTCGTTATTGAAGATATTATTGAAAAGGTTAATGTTTACAGGTGGGTTGAATGTTTCGGAAAATTTTTATTGATACAATGGCGTTAATTTTGAGATAAGTATTGATTTAATTAAAGAAAACAAGGAATGGGTCGTGTTAAAGGTGGTGCCAGGTAATATAGTCCTCCTGGCCGATTTCGGTCATGGCAGCCAATCTCAACCGAGACTAGCCATCGGCGCGGGACGTATTATAGTGCACAAGTGTGTGCGCAAACACAGGTCCACTTCCTCTTCCATCACTCTCATATTCCGATGGGACGGCTACCCGACACGACCGGAGAGAGATCTGGCGCAGGACCAACTTCCAAACTCCGGGCTGTCACTGAGAAATTCCTATTGGAAAAATGACCTGGGAATCGAACCCAGGACTCCATGCTCGGCAGTCATGCTTGCGACCGCGAGACCACCGGAGCAGTTCGGTACCAGGAAATAGGGAGTGAATGATCAGGTGACAGCTACCATGAAATAATGGAAGACAAACTCTTTTAACGATACAACATCATCATCATCCACAACCCAACTTCGCCCAGTCAGTCACCGCCTTACTCCACCGACACCCAACCAGTCCAGCCCAGTTCCATTTCAGTTCCGAAACACGTTTTCCGATATCGAAAACTTTCGTATGCCTTTGGACCTCGATAAAACACAAACAAAAGAAAATAAATAATCTTTATTTTAGCCGATTTACTACATATTGAATAAATACCCAAAAACCGTCTTACCTTTTAAAAAACATCACAAAAATTTTGTCTCTTCCAAAAATTCTTCAGAATATTTATTCTCCTACAAAAAACTTTTCCAACTACAAGACGTTGATTTACATTGTTTTCAAGCAAACTGTGAACGGTGATTGTATGATAGGGGAAAACTACATTTTTGAAGGAAAAACTTCCTTAAAGACTTGGTAAGGTTGAACGAGGAATGGTTTTTCTATGGATGTGTCCCATCCATAGAAAAATATATGTATCTGTATGGCCTACAGATAGTTTTTCTGGGTCGGCGGTTTGTGACGATACAGGAGAAATTCCTAGTGTGCGGCAACGTTTAAAAAAAATGGTCACCCATCCACGCACCGACCTTGGCAACCGTTGCTTAACTTCGAAGATCGACCCTTTTTTTATTTTTTTTAAGGATGGGAAATCATCAAATGACTTCTTCCGCTCTAGGTGGAGCGGAAGGGCGTGTCAGACTCTTACTGACTAAAACCCATTCGTGTTCCTTCTAAAGCCCTTTGCGTTCCAGGGCCGCGGTGACTCTTTCGAACAAATTCCGCAACCCTGCCAAACTTCTATCTTATAAATAGCGTGAAGTCTATTGTTTTTTAATATTGTTTGATTATAGTAGGCGCCAGATAAATGTGGAATAAAGTATATTGACCTTTCCCTAATAACTGTTCATAGGTACCTGAACAATTAAATATGAATCGTTTTTCATTATTAGACAATGTTCAGGATCACGAGAGATGATGATTCGGGACAGCTTTGTGTCATTAATTCCGTTTTTCAAATTAAAAATTTCAATAATTGTAGGTGGGTCAATGACCTTTATTCCACGATTATCTGGCGCCTACTATAATTACTAAACTTACGATTAGAAATGTTGTTGTTGTTGTATTCAGGTTTAGAAATACAATAAGCCCTGGCTTTTGGACTTTGGTCTTATTATTTATTGTTTGAATATTCAGGGAAGATATTTTTAGAATTGATCTCTCGCATTGAACTTCAAGGCTATTGTTGATTTTGAATTTAGTTAAGGTAAGGATAATATAGGTATTTGAAGTTATTGACGCAGCTGGTAAAGTCAATAAACCTGACCGCTATTCCAAATATAACATTGGAGAATGAACTTATAATAAGGCTGGCGATGTTTTTGGTTGTTAATTCGTTTTTTAAACACCGACTTCCGAAATTAAGGTTATTTTATACTTTGTAGTGTTTTTAGGGTTCCGTACCTCAAAAGTTAAAAAGGAACTCTTATAACATCACTCTCTTGTTTTATTTAGAAGTCGGTTGTAATTTTTTTTGTAAAAAGTATTTTAAGAAAATACAACCAAATTCAGAACCTCCTCCTTTTTTAGAAGTCGGTTAAAAAGAGCGTAGTTATTGCTACAATTGAAGGTTTCCTTTACCGATTTTAATGTTGTCCAGGATAAAGTTTAACTTGATGAATGTCATATTATACTTAAAACTCGTATTAATCTTCCTTCGAAATACCCTTTGCGTTCCATGGCCGCAGTAACTCTTCCGAACATTCAATATTGCCTTAAACACAACGTAACTGGAACACCATCACTTTATTCATAAAATCAAACGTCCCAAGTAATAAACGTTTACACCGCCCTTCAGGCGTGCGAGCCATGTCTGAAACTCTGGAAGTTATAATGAAAGTCCGTCCAGGCAGACTGGGGAACTTTACATACGGAACGCCAAGTGAACAGTTACTACTTAATCATGTTATATTTTGAAATTGAATTGTCTTTTAGCTTTGTGGGGCGTGTGAAGTTTGGGGTTTTTATTCTGTTGGTTTGATGTGACAAAGTGAATGGTGCCGACGCGTTCGTCATGCTCGTGAACGGACGCCGTCAGTTGAGACTGGTCATCTCTCAGCTGCCATGGTTTATTTTAATGATTTGTTATTTGAATCGTTGTTTTTCCTACTCCGGACGCTTTTATCGTGCATTTTTTTTATATATCGTTCTCACATACATGTAAAACAAAAATGATTTAAAAGAGTGTCCGTGGAGTTTCTTGCACGTTCTTCTCCATAGAGATATACGATTTGGAACGTGCAAATTAGCTTCATCTCTTTTGACTGACCAACCTTGACAATTCTAAAAGTGCCTGTAAATGGTTTAATTGAAATAAATAATTTTAGTTTGAGTGATTTTTTCATTATAATATCATTATTTTAGAGGCTCGCGTTTAACTACGAGATCACCTCTTGAAAAGTGATGATGTGGTCGACAATGGAGAACCCTTGCCTGCAGCCGTACTATGACGTGCTAATGCGATTCAATTCCGATGATGTAAATGGGATAGTGCTATTTGCTATGTATAGCTCCGTCTCCCTCTTAGAGCGGAATCATGATCGTTTTAAGACTTCATAGTAGGGCCCCCTGAATGGAGTACATTAGCAGTAGTACCATGCTTTATGGTATTTGCTCCCGTGTTAACTTCTAAATTTTCAGATTTTTGGTAACTCATTATTTATTTTTTTAGCGATGCAAACGAATTTTTTGACGCCATTTTTTTAGTTAGTAGTTATTATTTTAATTTTAAGTATATATAGTAAGATTAAAAAAACTTTTTTGAAATTCTTACTATTCTAAACAGACGTAAGCGACCAATGACGTCATACAAACGATTTTTATATTAATAAACATGTAAATTTTATATTTTAGTTACTTATCTAATTATATACACTTAAAATAAAAATAGAAACGCCTTACTAAAAAATGGCGTCAAAAAATTCATCCGCATTGCTGATTAATTTAGTTAGAATATTACTCAAAATATAAAATGTACGTGATTATGAGTTCTTACAAAATAAATTATTAGTTATCTGCTTCATCGATTTGTTTTCACAGACCTGTATGCCATTATTATCTGATAGACACAACCTGGGAGTCTTTAAGTCAAGAGTGAATAGGTTACTTCTAGGCAAGCGTGCTCCATCTTCGACCACATCATCGCTTACCATCAGGTGAGATAGTGGTTAAACGCGTGCCTATCAATAGTAAAAAAATATCTCTTTGCTAACTCTAATACTTTCATAAGAAAACTGAAGAATTAGACGAGTATGTCGGTAATCAAAACATAAAATCTCTTCATAGGGTTAAAGTCGTTATTACTCCTGCCTCGATATCACGAGTTCTCATTTTCTGTTATGTTGCCTTATTTTACGACACAATAAAATTGCGTGAACTGATGAATATTTTCCAAGTATAAATCCAACGTATAGGTGTTTGCTTGTGTGAAGTACTAAATTTATACTAAAGACTTGCGGACGTCACGCGGTTTCACCCGCTTAGTTCCCGTTCCCGTGGGAGTACGGGGATAAAATATAGCCTATGTGACTCGCTGATAATGTAGCTTTCCAATGGTGAAAGAATTTTTTAAATCGGCTTAGTAGTTTTTGAGTTTATTCAATACAAAAATACACACACAAAAATACAAATTTCTCCTCTGTATAATATTAGTGTAAAAGTGTAGATATCAGACGAAATTGTTATTTCGTCTGATATCGACAAGCGACCCTAGTAATAAAAAACGTACGCATCACAACAATGTGAACGTTCTAGGTCTAAGAAGATCACAAAGATAATTTCAACATAATCTCAAACTATAACAGCCCATATCCCGTTCGAAATAGAATCCACACTGACCGAAACTACCTTTGGTAATTTACGATCACATCAAAATAGACGAGTTCTCAAAGAGAAATCAACTTTATGACCTACAAAATTAAGTTCAGATTGCTTTGGGCTCGTAAATGGAAGTTCCACAGCGTTATAGGGCCCAACAAGTACATACATAACGCTCGAATGGTGTCAGATATTCGTTTTAGTATTCGCTGAGTTTCGAAAAAATCTGATAATATTTCTATGGGTTTGAGAATGGTGGTTCTCAATAAAACTTATCACGCAGTCTGAAGAAATTGATCCGTCGCTTTCATCAGATTAGGCTCTCGATCTGAGTTTTATTTTTTATTTTTTACGACTTAGGACATTCGTCGAGTAAGTATTTATCTACCTAAACCTTTGATTTATGGCAATCTACATAAAACTGTTCATGCCTACTAATATTATAAACGTGAAAGTTTGTATGGATGGATGGATGTCTGTTACTCTTTCACGTCAGAACGGATGAACGAATCTCGATGAAATTTGGCACAGAGGTAGATTATAGTCTGGAATAACACAAGGGATACTTTTCATCCCGGGAATATGTTCCCTTGGGATAATTTTCGACATAAACCCGGGCGGAGCCACGGACGGTAGCTTGTGTAAAATAAATTGAGTAAGATATACCCATAGGTACAAATATAGTTAGGTACAATAGGGATCAAGTTCAAATAAATCTGTTGCCACCAGCGTGTTTGGATTTAAAAGTAATTTTCTTTCACAAAATATTTTTCGTTCTGTCAGTACCTATAGTGGGTATACAATCTGCTACTGTATTATTTATTTCTACAACTAATTCTGTACAAATTCCTAGATATAAACATTTAACAGCTCATATCTTTTCGTTGATAAAGTGCGCTTCATCCAAACCTTGGACCTCAAATCTTTATGTTAAGACGAGTATGCAAAAAATACTCATAATATTTTATTGATATTACCAACAGCTAGTGCGTTTTGCTTGATAAATACGAGGGTCTATACGGAAGAATATTCGGCCAGTTTATGAGGCCTATTGGCCTCCGAATTGGTGGAAAATAGATCCATCATCTTGGCTATGGAATTTTTCCATGCTGATTTTTGGAACAAAGGAAGATCGTAAAATATGGTGAGAGATTTGCAGCTAAAGTCGGGAGTGGATTAAATATGGGTATAACACGTAGGTACATTTTATGTATAAAATTTTTAAAAGAGAAGGTTGATTTTCTCATTTTAACCGTCTTCAAAAAACGGAGGAGGTTCTCAATTCGGTTGTATTTTTATGTCTGTTACCTCATAACTCTGTCATTTATTAAACTTTTTTCATGTGAAATGATATACGTTCCGATTGGTCCAATATAAATTTTATCAAAATCGGTTCCATACTTTGGTTTTTAAATAGCTGGAGGAAATAGAAAATATATCATCCAAGTAAACGAAATTGCGTGTTTTAGTTCTTTGTAGATTTGGAAAGAAAACATATTCACATCATCAACATGAAAATGATGTTTTAAGGAAAAAACTTTTTACTAAAAAACCAACCGACTTCCAAATAAATAAAAAAAACTACAAAGTATAAAAGAATTTTAAAATGCGAAGAAACAACCAAAAACACCGATGATTTGAATATATTTTCTTTCTAAATCTACATATAAGTAAACCAGGTAGAAATTCAACAACATTTTTTCTTAAGAGAACCATTAACTTAAATAAAGCTGTACTTTTATTCACAATAATCCTCTTAAAACTTATCGCCTACGACGAGAAAACTACTATTTAAACTTAGTTTTCTTCCGTTAACACAATAATTTTTACTTACAGCGGCAGAGAACTAAGTTATACAATAAAGGCAACTTGACACATTAATGTGAAAAGTTGAAATTTTTATCGGATCATAAATCACTATTAAACGGTTCAGAGCCGCGTATCTCTATTTTCCAAAGTTGCAATTTTAAAAATGTTATTTGTCGCGAGATTGGCAACGTTGCCTGGGGCCGTTGCAGGGCTGCTTCTAGCAAAATACTTTACTTTGCTGCAAAAATGTATGCAGTTGTGACAGGTTATTTTAAATTGCATGACTTATGCCTTATGGTGGAAGGAGAAATGTTCCAAGGAGAGTTGGATTTCGTTGTTTAAAATAGCCAACGTACAGCGACCGTGTTTATCGCTGTTTGTGTCTAATACATTTTCTGCATGTGAAAAAGCTTTGTATTAAGCCAGTTGTACTGTAACCACTCTTAATTATTCCACCAATTCGCACTAAACGTTTCCAAACGTCTTTTATAATGCGCACAGCAAAGGAGTGTAACTCTCTGCCTGCGTATGTGTTTCCGAACGCAAACAACCCTAGTCTTTTCAAAATTAGAGTGAACAGGCTTCTTCTGGGTAAGCTCGCTCCATTGTCGACTTTGTCTCTGTCATCTATGGCTTAGACTAGAGTCAAGAGTAAACCAATATTAAATTAAATAGAATACAAAAAATACTGCCATGAAATGATTGCATCACGTCTCGTTTTCCAAAGTAAGGGTCATTGAAATTGACCTTATCACAGTATCACATAACCAATACCGTCGACTTTGTCTCTGTCATCTATGACCTAGACTAGAGTCAAGAGCAAACCCATATTAAATTAAAAAAAAAAAAAACATCACCAATTCTTCTCCACGTATTTACACATAAGTCTCGAGATCAAACCATCGTTACTGATTCTAGGATGCTTTGGCAGAAGTGTGAGTAGAATCTTCCGGTTACAGTATGTAGTCAGCTAATTAGGATCCATGCAAGCAGAAAAGCCTATTGTGGGCACTTTGCCAACACTAAGCTCTATGCAATGATTGTGAACAAAAACTCGTTTCAAACATGTTAAAATGAACGTGCATTTTCATAAGTTGATCGTTTTTATAAGGCACTTGATGCATTGAGTTTTTATCAGTGCTAAAACTCATAATTTCAGCCGAAGACGTCCACTGGACATGGCCTCAAGTGTCGCCACATCGACCGGTCCTATGAGTCTCGCATGCCTATATCAAGTCATCGGTCCGCCTTGTTGGAGGCCTTCCAGCGCTCCGTCTTCCACTACTAATACTGGTATACTCTCATAGACACATCTGATGAATCTCGGAGAAACATTGGGCAAAATAATTAAATTAAAAATTTAAAAAACCGCCGACAAAAAAACTTTAAAAAGTAAAAAATTAAATGTATTGATCTTTTTAAACTAATATAGGTACGATTCTTTGGGTCAAGCGTCTTCGCCTCGGGAGACCGCAATTTTTTGTAATTATACTTAGTATAGTAGCGGAATCTATCAGGGTTGCGGAATTTGTTCGAAAGAGTCACCGCGGCCCTGGAACGCAAAGGGCTTTAGAAAGAACACGGATGGGTTTTGGTTAATAAGAGTCTGACACGCCCTTCCACTCTACCCAGAGCGGAAGAAGTAATTTGATGATTTTCCATCCTTAAATAAAAAAAGCAGTCTCCCGACACGATGACGCTTGTATGTAATGAATATGTATGAATATGAATATGTAATCCACCATTTTGTGGCGGCGGCCATCTTGGACCGATTTTCATCAAACATAGCTAAAAACAATCTCGACTAATTCACCTTTCAAACATAAAAAAAAACAAAATCGGTTTATCCATTCGAGAGCTACGATGCCACAGACAGACACACCCACACACACACACACACGTCAAACTTATAACACCCCGTCGTTTTTGCGTCGGGGGTTAGAAATAAGTGTATCACAAAAATAAAAAACGTCATTGCGGCAGACTTAGGACTGCAGGACACCTCCTTAACAGCGACTATCGCGGCCCAGCGCTGGGCACGCCACTATTGCGGCGGTAAGGCCCCTCTTTAAGGAGTGGCTGGAGAGGCGCCACGGCGTCCTCACCTTCCGCCTGACGCAGGTATTGACCGGACACGGCTGTTTCGAGAGGTACCTGTTTCGGATTAAGCGGGAGGACACGCCCGGGTGTCAGCACTGCGAGGATCGCCCGGAGGACACGGTGGAGCATACGGTGGAGGTCTGCCCTGCTTGGGCTGAGCAACGCCGTGTCTTTGTCGAGGCGATCGGCGGCGGTGACCTCTCGCGTCCGGCCCTGGTTGAATACATGGTCCGGAGCGAGGAGGCTTGGGGAGCGGTCACCTCCTTCTGCGAAGCAGTAATGCTAGCGAAGGAGGAGGCGGGCCGCGCGAGGGAAAGGCAAGGCCTTCGCCCCAACCGCCGCTTCAGGAGAAGACGCCCCGGGCGTCGGGAGTCGTAGGGCGATCCCCGGCCACCGTAGGCGCGGGCCTGCGGACGGCGTGCATTTAGTGGCTCGCTGTCCGATCACCACCAGGCCCGGGTCGATGACGCGTTGTGTTTCACGCGCGCCTCAAAGAGATGTCAGCATAAAAGACGGGGCCCGCTAGGGCCAGAGCCTGCAAGGGTTGTGGAATTTGTTCGAAAGAGTCACCGCGGCCCTGGAACGCATAGGGCTTTAGAAGGAACACGGATGAGTTTTAGTCAGTAAGAGTCTGACACGCCCTTCCGCTCCACCCAGAGTGGAAGAAGTCATTTGATGATTTCCCATCCTTAAAAAAAAAAAAAAAGGACACCTCCTTGATGGACTTGCCAACACACAAGACAAGAAAAAGAGGAAAGAGATAAAGGAAGCCCTAGAGCTGCACTGAATGTACCTCAAAGGTTTGTCGATATACATTGTAAAGTTCAATATTTCATCGACATGCACGGTTTCATCAGCTGCTGCCACAATGTAAATCGAAACACTTTTCAATTCGATCCAGTGCCACTGTTATTTTACTGCAGTGTAAAAATATTGTGAAGCTAGAAGCATTTCACAGTTATGTATTGAATATAGCTGAATAACTTACAATCATATTGTATGACATAACAAATTGCAATTATAGCATTGCTTGAAACTATGGACAGATATTTCACAGTTAACTAGCGCAAAATATTAAATAGTAAGATAACTTTTAACAAGACAATAAATATGGTCGTTTCACATATTGCCTATAGAATAGCTGTCGAATCGCCATTTTGGTTTTGAAGCTAGTAAAGAGATCAGACGAAAAATGGTCATACCTCCCCCTATATCTCTAAAAGTACAGGGCATAAAATAATATATATTTACTTATAAATAACAGGAAAACTTATAAGAAGTTTATGGTGTTAAAATAACATGTTGCAAAAATTAAATTTGTTGGGAACCTTTTGATTGCAAGTCGCACTTAGCTAATTTTTCCCATCGGGTGACAATCAAGCTTGTAGAACTCAAAACATGCATTGCAGAAAAATACGAGTGTGCTTTTGACCACACGACTGAAGTAAAACTTAAGTAAAGCTCCATCTATCTATATGTGTGTCTATATATATATGTTTAAATATGTATAATCGATCCACCAACCAACCACCAATCGATCGAGGATAGAGAGAGAGAATGAGAGTTGCGCACTCGGCTGCGCACTCACTTGCTCGTGTGCTCATTTGCTTGTAGAAGGCTCGATACACACACGCATACACACACAGCATACGGCATTTCGTTCCGTTCGCCTCGCCCGATCACACTTTTCCTAACGCTCTCGTCACGCATTCACGATGAAAATGAAAACGTCATGCGCTCATACTATGGGGCTTCAGAGGAGGGAACTAACTTGACTGCGTACCGTGGTCGGATGCTCTCTCTGTTTCAGGTGCTTGAGCCAGCTGTCAACGTATCAGCCCAACGACTATCGGATCAGGTGCGGGTCATCCAGCGTAACCGTATGTTGGATGACGCCGTACTTGATAGACTGCGTCTGGAATCACGGAATGGCCGCGTCTCAGCTGCTTCACCACCGGCCGCGGTACAAATACAATCTAGTGTTTCACCGCGACCCAACATCGTCAGGGAAGATGATGATGATGGGGCTATATCCGTGAGTACCCAATGCAATGAGCGATTGAGGAGCGCTTTGGAGGATGCTTTCCGAGAGTATCGCACCACACCGCCTGAGCTTAGGCCCCGTCTACCTCGTTTGCCCATGCATAACAAAAATAGGGCGCTGGTGTGTGCTCTAGATTCGCAGCTAGCAAATTGTTTTGATAGCAGCGAAGACCTCGCCGATACCCACTCGATCTTATACTGTGCGGCTGCAGCGGCATGTCGTGTAGCTCATGTCAAATTTCCTAACAGTGATAGAGCTACACGACCAGCTGTACCAGCTTGGCAGTGCAGGATCGAGCGTCGTATCGGTGAGGCTAGAGCACTCATCGGCAAACTTATCTGTTTCAGGGAGGGCAACACCCGCCGTAGAGTGATGCGCTTTGTGAGGCGGGCATTCTCGGGGACTGATACTAGTCCTCGAGATTATCTGACCCGCGTCACAGAGCGTATCGACTTCCTGAAGCAGAAAATCTATGCATGGGCAAACCGTATACGTCGGTACAAGCGGCGAGTGGAGCGATACACTCAGAATCGCACATTCCAAAGCAATGAGAGGTGGGTTTATAGGGCTTGGGAGCGACCGGACCAAGGTGTGACTGATACGCGCCTACCGGATGATGACGTCATGTGTTCATTCTGGCGCAACATCTGGTCGGTGCCTGTCAGTCACACTGAGGGTGACTGGACTCGGGAGGTCGAGCGCGCGTGCGATCCGATACCAGAAATGGGGGCAATTACCATCAGCCCCCAAGATGTAGCTCGTGCAGTCCGTCCGTTGCCTAACTGGAAATCTCCGGGGCCGGACGGGCTGCACAATTTTTGGATCAAATGGTTCAAAAGATCGCACGCTCGCTTGGCATCTCAATTCCAGTCTGCCTTAGAGTCAGGGTCGCTACCCCAGTTCCTAACTACAGGAATAACCCACCTGCTCCATAAATCAGGAAGTACCGCGGAGCCTAAAAATTATAGACCGATCACGTGTTTACCGACGGTCTATAAAGTTCTTACATCCATTTTGAGAGCAAAGATTAACCAACACATTGAAACTAATTCGATAATGTCTGCCTCTCAGAATGGATGTAGGAACCGGTCCCGCGGTACTAAGGAGCTGCTCCTCATCGATGTTGCCATTAGCCAACAGGTTCGTCGTTCCCGAAGGGATCTGTCGACATGCTGGATAGACTACAAGAAGGCCTATGACTCGGTGCCACATACATGGCTCATGAGGGTGCTGGAGCTGTATAAAGTTGACGCAGTTCTACGCACCTTCCTGATGTCGTGTATGGGGCAGTGGAGGACGGTCCTTCGCTATCCAGGATGTCGACAGATCCTGGCGAACAGCGACCCGATAAGGATCGAGCGTGGTATATTTCAGGGCGACAGCCTGAGTCCACTGTGGTTTTGTCTGGCCCTCAACCCTCTCAGTACACTGCTGGAAGGTTCGGGCCAAGGCTATCGGTTGAGAAGAGGTGGTCAGGTCATATCTCACCTCCTTTACATGGATGACCTGAAACTCTTTGCCCCCAACAACTTGCAACTGATGAAGCTACTGAAGGTAACAGAAACCTTCAGTAGCGCCATCAGTATGGAATTTGGTGTGGACAAATGTGCGGTCATGCATGTGAAGCGAGGGGAGATTATGGAATCCGTGGGAACCCAACTCTCGGATTCCATACACCTTAGATCCCTCAGCTCAACCGAAACTTACAAGTATTTGGGTATGTCGGAAGCGTTGGGCATCAATGCTAATGACGTGAAACAATCGTTGAAGGAGCGCTTCTTTGGCCGCCTGAACAAAGTACTAAATAGTCTTTTATCAGGCGGAAACAAGGTGCGCGCGCCTTTAACGGTTGGGTCATGCCGGTATTGATGTACTCTTTCGGCATACTCAAATGGACTCAGACGGAACTTGACGCCCTGGATAGGAGGGTACGCTCACTGCTTACCGCAAATCGGATGCATCACCCACGGTCATCGGTGATGAGGCTGTATATCCCGCGGAAGTGCGGGGGTCGTGGCTTCTTAAATGCTAAGACCCTGCACAACCGTGAGATATGCAGCCTTAGGGAGTTCTTCCTAGAGGCCGACGTGGGTATGCATCGGGATGTGGTAGCAGTGGACAAAGGCCTTACTGCGCTCTCCTTGGCTAACGAGAACTGGCGCAAACCTGTGGTATTAGATACTAATGACCGCAGGGAAGTATGGCAGAGCAAGGAGCTTCACGGACGCTTTTACCGGGTCCTACATGGGCCCGATGTAGACTTTCTAGCGTCCGTAGCCTGGCTGCGTTTTGGTGACCTCTTCGGGGAAACCGAAGGATTTGTCTGTGCGATTATGGACGAAGTTATGATGACGAACAACTACCGGAAATACATTGTGAAGGACGGTACGGTTGACATATGTCGGGCATGTCACCGGCCCGGGGAATCCATCCGCCACATTATTTCCGGTTGTTCTAGTCTGGCTAACGGAGACTATTTGCACAGGCACAACCTTGTAGCCAGGATTATACACCAGCAACTTGCTCTTAAATACAATCTTGTGGAATCGGAGGTACCGTACTATAGGTATGTGCCCGACCCAGTTCTCGAAAATGGCAATTGCACGTTGTATTGGGATCGGTCTATCATCACTGACAGGACTATTATTGCCAATAAGCCTGACATAGTGGTGATAGATCGACTAGAGCGTCGCGCAATGATTGTTGATATAGCAGTCCCTCATGACGTGAACCTCGTGAAGACTGAGAAAGATAAACAAACGAAGTATCTTGACTTGGCTCGCGAGGTTGTCGACATGTGGGATGTGAACACAGCAGTCATTGTGCCGATAGTCGTGACGGCCAATGGCATAATTGTCAAGAGCCTCGACCAACATCTAAAGAGGCTCTCTTTGGGCAGCTGGATCAAGGGCTTGATCCAGAAAGCAGTACTCCTGGACACGGCGCGCATAGTTAGGAGGTTCCTCTCTCAGGGGCCCTGACCACCGGTAGCTTGGACCCTGTTCCCGATACCGGTGGGCTACTATTTTTTATATTTTTAAATATTTTTATATCATTGTATTTTAATATTTAAAAATGTAATTTGTATGTATATAAAATGAATAAAGGAGATAATAATAATACGTTTATTTTCACCACAATATTTAACAGAAACATTTTTACATATTTGATTGCCAAGAAGTACTACAATGAAAATATTGTGGGGACTGGTGCCTAAGCTAGGCCAATGGCCTGTGTTTCAGGTCACCAGGTCTCCACTCCGTAATACTATGTCAGAATTGGTTACGTACTAGTGACAAGAGAGAATAGGGAATACTGTGATGTGAATGGGTGTAATATTTTTGTAAATAATTATGAAGGGAGTTGTGTTTGTGATTTAGTGTAGGTGTTAATGTGTGTGTTTGTTGTATAGAGTGTAAGGTTGTGTGTTATCTATTTGTTTATTATATTAGCATTATATATATTGAAAAATTTAAGGGTATACAAATCAAGGTGTTACGTGATAATGTCAAGAATGTCTTCAGTGTCCTCGTATGTTAGGTTTTGCAGCCAACTAGTGAGTCTGTATTTTAATTTGTGCTTGGGTAAGGCGTAGAAGTCGCACGACTTGGGGAATAAGCTGGTGAATACTTGACGCACGCTTGTGCATAAAGAAGTTTTACTTCAAAAAGAGACGTTCGGTAATCTGTCAACGTTTTCCCTTCTAAGTTGGGGTTGGCAACTGAGCACCAGTATTTTACATATGTTGACCTGACCACCACTATCCAGTAACGCGGTAGCACGATACTCTTTGCAAGTCTGGTGTCTGATTTTAATGTACAATTTTTATATAACCACGACCTCCTCCTCCATATTTCCTATTTCTAGAATCCGAAATCAAACTGAAATTTTACCAGTGAATTCTCACAACCCTGTGCCATGTACGCCGTACGCGTGCATCGCCTTCCCTCAAGCCAGTCATTCACTCAAGCCATTACACTACCCTTCGTGTTATTGCGATCTTCTTGGGTTTTTAGGTCATCTTCAACCGGTTGAAGCAATCCGTCTACACTTATGTAAAGTTAAATTGGTGCTCGCCCCTTATTACGAGAAATTTGGAACTTAGCTGGTGAAATATGGCTCTGTGGTCGACCCACAAAAACCTTTACTTAGATAAGGTTCTTAACCTTCCCAAATGGTTGTATTGTGAATTATGGTCGACCTAAAAAACGTAAACAATTCTTACAAAAAAAAAATACCGGCCAAGTGCGTGTTGGAGCACGCACAGTGTAGGGTTCCGTAGTTACCTGTCTCCTTAACCATGCCAGAAAAATAGTAAAAAGTACTTAGGTACATTACAAAGCTGGTGAAATATGGCTCTGCGGTCGACCCACAAAAACCTTAACTTAGATAAGGTTCTTAACCTTCCCAAATGGTTGTATTGTGAATTATGGTCGACCTAAAAAACGTAAACCATTTTTAGAAAAAAAAAAATACCGGCCAAGTGCGTGTTGGAGCACGCACAGTGTAGGGTTCCGTAGTTACCTGTCTCCTTAACCATGCCAGAAAAATAGTAAAAAGTACTTAGGTACATTACAAAGTTACAAATGCACTTGGTTTTAAATCATTTTCTATGGAATTATTAGGATTTTTTCACTTACCTAGGTCCATTTTATAAGTTGGTCGACTATTATTCATTAACTCGTTAAGCCTAGGTAGCAGTGATAGTTTTCCTTTTAAATTCGTTTTATGTATATGCTATTACTATGATTTTTTTCACGTCTCCAACACACTAACAAAAAATTGCTCTTTAAAGCTTAATATTTCGGAAACGGATCCTTGGATGGAAAAATGGTTTAATGGTCAAAAGCAAACCCTCAATATTTTAACGACCTATCTAATGGCACCCCACACCATGGGATTGACACACAATTCATCGCCACTTTACATGTAGGGGGCCACCCTAAAAAAAATGTATTTCAAGATTTTATTTTACCACTTTGTCGGCGTGAGTAATATGCGCTAAGCGTCTCTGAGCTAAACCGCGGATGGACAGATAGACAGACAGACAGACGGAGATGGTGAAACTATTAGGATTCCTTGTTGACTACGGAACCCTAAAAACAGCCATTCATTGAAATAGGGATGACATTCATTACTTTTCGAATGACTGTTATATATACATAAAGGCAAAAACAGGTGTAAATTGAGAAACCTCACACCAAATAGTTACAAGAAATAAAGTATTACCTATCTACTTATCCAAACTTATTCGGTGAGTTTCGGATTTGGCCATCCACGCACACTTTAAAAATTCAGCCTGTATAGTTAGATTAGTATTTAAAATAATTATTATTAAATGTACATGTTGCTACAATCACAGCTAAATATCCAATAAAACGTCCAATACACATAAAGATATCAACCTTCATACAACAATATCAAAAGTTGCCACTTTTAGATAGTATAAAGAAATTGAAATAATACTAACCCTTTCAAACAGCTTGCGTAAGCTAAGATGAACGTCCCCGAGAAAACAAAGTTTACATAAGTTGGATGTTTGATGTCTCCGTGCGAATATGATGTTCAGTTACATCGATCAATGTGTGGTAGATTCGTTAATTGTGTTACCTTTATTTGTCCTTACTAACATAATATGTAACTCACATTCGCATTTATAGTAATCCTATAGTAGGCGCCAGATAATCGTGGAATAACGGTCATTGACCCACCTACAATTATTGACATTTTTAATTTGAAAAACGGAATTAATGACACAAAGCTGTCCCGAATCATCATCCCTCGTGATCCTTAAGATTGTCTAATAATAAAAAACGATTCATATTTAATTGTTCAGGTACCTATGAACAGTTATTAGGGAAAGGTCAATATACTTTATTCCACATTTATCTGGCGCCTACTATAATATATAAAATTCCGTCCATTACTGACTCACTGAGTGAGTGACTGATAGGCAACGCATAGCCGAAACTACTGGTCGTAGAAAGCTGAAATTTGGTATGTAGTATCCCTACACTCCGTAGGGGAGCACTAAGAGAGGGTTTCCCGAAATTCTTACGTGGACCGGAAAAATGGGATATGCGCGTACGAAGTCGCGGGCAAAAGCTAGTAATTACATAAAGGAACTCGTAGACAATAAAACGTACAAATACTCAAAACTCAAAATTCAAAAAAAAACAAAATTCAAAAGTCATTTATTCAAATTAGGCTCAGTGCCAGCACTTTTTGAACGTCAAAGTTCTACATAAAGACAGTCCCCCAAAACGCCCGCCCGTCACCACTTCCTAGTGTTTTAGCTGGGAATAAGAAGTGGCGCAACAAACTCCCCAGCAACACATCTGTCTGTTAAGCTTTTAGAAACTTGATTTTTTACAATAGTATGCAAAGTATTTTACAATACATGACACAGAAAATAAAATATTCACTGCCGGTCGATTCTGTATACATGTCGAAGTAAAGGCTTGGATGAAGTGATCACGAGGTGAGCTGTCAATCCGTATCAATACGCGGCGACAAATCAGGCGGTGCCTTTGCTCAATACGCTCACTGCTTAGCATCCGGATGTGGACATATTCCACTCCGACGTGCGTCTAATCCTAAAGAAATTCAAAGATTGTTTTAATGTTCAAATGTTTTTATGATTGACATATTATTATTTTTGATTATTACTAAGTTTATTATTTGGTTTTTATTATTGTTTATTATTTCCAGCAATTAATTAATTATATGTTTTTATTATTGGTAAATAATTTGTTATTCTATATTTTTTTGTTAATTTTTGTGTGTGTAACTTTTAAATTTTTCGATTACGACTCTCTGTACGTGTTGATTCCTAATGTAAGTGCAGAGAGTAATTAAAGCTAAATAAATAAATATAATCAAGATGGAATGACAACTCACTTCAAGATCACGTGACATCTAGATTATATAGATTGACAGCTCACCTCGTGATCACTTCACCCAAGCCTTCACTTCGACATGTATACAAAATCGACCGGCTAGTTATGTTCCGAAATCGATGCCTTAGTTTCTAATTTAAATTAATCTTCCAATGTCTTACAAACTGCTTTAGGGTTAACGACAGTCAATTTTTTTTGTCACGTTTGGCAATTAAAACGTACCTACAAGTTGAATAGCTAAGGGACCACACAACTCTAAAGTACTCTATCCCTATTGAAGAAAAATTAGTTCATTACTCGTCGATGTTAGGTTTCATTTTCTTATGCTCTCTGAATTATACGTATTGTACTTAATTATGAACTCATATTGATGCCTGTCTCATGAGGTAGGTACTTGCCATTCAATATGCAATATAACCACACATGCTCGTTATGAGTGTTAACTATGTACTTCAGGTGCTTCACCCTTTTCAAATGCCTGAGTGTCAATATCTACCTCCATCTGTCCCAATGTTTTTGTGATTTGTGAAAACACCAAATTCATGTTTTTCATGTTTATGTTGGCAAATGGAAAATTAATGATACCAATATCGAATAAAGAAATGTTCTGCTAGCAAGGTGATGAGATAGTCTGCCAGGGTTGCGGAATTTGTTCGAAAGAGTCACCGCGGCCCTGGAACGCAAAGGGCTTTAGAAGGAACACACCTTTCCTAGACTGACACCTCCACCCAGAGCGGAAGAAATCATTTGATGATTTCCCAACCTTAAAAAAAAAGGGGTGATGAGATAGAGCCAGATGCATTTTACAAGTACAATTAATATCTCTCTTTTTTGTTGTTGTCCTGCTTTAACGTAATTGTTTAAAGAAAAGAGAGAGAGAGAGAGAGCTCTTTTCTTCAAAGAGAACCGAAACAAATTAATAAACTTGTACATCAGAATTGACGACGGGTTAAGAGAGTGCACTGAGATAATACTGCCACCGTATTTACATTATGTAAGAGGCCTTAATCCAATGGTCGTACTACATTTCTAACAATATACTCCAACGGTATTGTTACACATACTTGCATAATAATTCACCCAGCACAATGCTATAATCAGCGCTCACATGAACAGCTAATCGGTTTAACAAAGTCGGAGTGACGCCATGCTGAGTGTGTACCGCTAAGATATGGAACACTGTAATGCTGTAGGTATACATTTTCCTGGCCTCGTGTGTATTGTTTCATATTTGCGTTGAGATTTGTTAAGGGGAGAAGGATAACGTTTACGTGTTTTTCTAGAATAGAATTCAAAAATTTGGTTCAGCCGGTCGATTCTGTAAACATGTCGAAGTGAAATGATCACGAGGTGAGCTGTCAGTCCATATAATCAAGATGGAATGACAGCTCACTTCGTAATCACGTGACATCTTGATTATATGGGCTGACAGCTCACGTCGTGATCATTTCACTCAATCCTCCTCTTCGACATGTTTACAGAATCGACCGCCAGTAGGTTTAAGAATATATGTATATATTTTTTACTTGAAATAATTAATTGATTTTATCATTTATTATAAAACCAGAGTTATTACTGCTCCCCTGAAAATTCACAATCGAAATTTATGAAAGGGATAAGAATATACATATCTACATTATCGCGCGACCCATGGGCTTGCTTTTACCTTGGTCAAAGAATAAGCATTGCCATACAACGTGGCAATGCTGCCAGTCTTTTGGGTACACTTCCAGTCGACAGCGATGCGGATGAATTTTGTGACGCCATATTTCAGGGTTAATTTAGTTAGGAGTTTTATTTTTATTTCCAGTGTATATAGTTATTTATGTATTATTAAAATGTAACGTAAACGTAAAAAATATCTATGTTAATAATAAATTACATAATATACAATTATTCAGTTACTTAAGGAAATAATAAATAAAACTACTATAACAGCTAAATCTTTTTAAATCTCAGATTTAAAACGCTTCAGAAAACAAAAATACCGTGCACATGCTCATGTTAGCAAAATACATAAGTACAACAAAATTAAAAAGTACTTCGCTCCAAAAATAATCTTAACGACACATCTCAAACAATCTCCTTCTCAGATTAAGCAAATACGATAAAAAGTAAGATTAAATAACCTTAGACTGAAACACTCTAACACACAATAGGAACTTGAGTTCATTTAATTGAAAAACTTTTTGTTGTTCAAGCAAAAAAGCGCTTTAATTTCATTAACGTGGAATGACTTCGCTTTGTTTCTCTGTTACTATCGCGGATAAAAAGAAAACTTATAGCGACTTGATTGCTTAAAGAAATTGGGACTTGGTTGTTTGAAGCCGCTGGAGAACAAAGGTGGGGTTCCAACGGGATGGAAAAGTTGGGAGATAGAAGCTCATTTAGATCAATGATGTAATATACGTAGATACATTTAAACGAGGTCTGCGCAGCATACAAACACAAGGTAAATCCCTTGAGGCAACCCAGTCCGCGTTGGCGTCTGACCGCGATCCGAACGTATGTCTAAGCGGGATAATTAATAAAAAAAAAAAACAAATATTCTAAGTTGGGCGTTTAAAAAACGTAATGCTGCGACGGTTCTACAAGGCAAAAAAGGTGTCCATTTTCATTTGTAACTACTGTTTAATCTGTTTAAAATGGAAAATCATAAATTTTATTTCACTCAAAAATGTCCGCCTTGCTGTTGCCGCTGTGTCACCTACATGAATGAGACAGGTAACAAGAGAACGAGAAAATGACACGCGTTGTTGTCCGTTCGAAATTCAAACGACGCAAGAGGATGTTGAATTTCGCCATGTTTTTATTTCTTTATAATGCGTATGACGTCTCTATAGTTAAAATCTCATTGATTTAAACCATTCTATGTTTAGTTCATGAATAAGGGTTTTATTGCAGTGACTTTGTTTACTAAAAGAACTATGTACATGCAACTATCAAGAAATAAAATTTGTACTATAAAGGATATTATAAGAAACCAGTCCTCATTTTTGGAGCCTAGGATTTATGCAGATAGCAAACACTTGAAAAAAGGAGAGAAGGGCATTTTTTTTATATTTAGCTGATATATATATGTACTTCTCTTTCTTTAAAATATATATTACGTATTGGAAAAAAGTCTTCAATGCTTAAAGTTAAGTACCTACCTTTATATACAATTATACAGATAAGTGTTTGACCTTATTCTATTTACTAAAAATAAAATATAATTATATTTACAGAAAGCTTAACTAAAACAACAGGTAAAGTATTTATTGAAAACTCTGTACAGATTTAGAAACAATAAAAATAGGCTGACGCGTAGATCCAATTATAAATTATTTCTGGAAATGCGTAGGTACAGTAGGTTATTATAGGAAATTAAGAACCAAGATATTATTTAGCCATCATCAGAGATCGGTATTACAGTTTCTTGAAACGTATCATACTTCGTTCTTGCTAAAAATAAAGATACACAAGACTGTGAAACCTGAGAGAATAATGCAGTGACAATAAAAAAAACCCAAACCACAGCACGAGACGTCAAGTATATAATTCAATCAATTACCAATCAAGTACCAATTTGTCTTTCCCTAATTCCATGTATGTGTATAAATAAAAAGATAGGTTCTATTTTTAGGTTTGTTGATTCTAGTCGAATTTAAAAGTTATTTCTGTTACCTACTAAAATACATTGCGATAGATTACTTTCAATCAGAAGTGCAATAAAATATAAAAATAATAATAATACAATTATAATTTTTTACATTTTGAAATGTTCTTTTTTTGTTTTTATATTTTTTAAGATATTTTAAAATGTAAAAATAAGTTTAAGAAAACGAATAAACAGAATAATACAATTATAACTAAATATTGTAAATGCGATAGTTTGTTTGTTTGTAACGCTTTTACGCTTAAATCGCTGAACCGATGATGATGGTTATTTGTGCAGAGATAGATGGAATTCTGGGGACGGTTATATATATAGGTACTACTTTTCTTTGCAAAAATCTATATTAACGCGAGCGGAAATGTGGACAAAATCAATTTTTTAAATATTTTTTGTCACTTTAGCAGTCCATCTCTACACAGTCTTTAAAAATGATGATTTCGTATTTTATACTGAATTTCAGAAAGCGACCAACCCTCGGCAATTCATTAAGACGGATGACGAAGCTCTTCACTAATTCACAGAAAAGGCGTTCTTAATTCGTACCCAAGTGTCTTGATACCTTAGATCCTCGAGGATAATCTGGTAAAGCCACCAAACCATTTCCTGGACTTAATCCATCCACAAATAGGATAAGACCCATCGAGTTGGAACGAATCAAATGAATCGGCGATCGAATTACTCGCTGAGATACTTGAGACCTTTAATTTGTTTCCAAGGTTCAGTCATGATTTGTTAAGACGAATAGTGTCTGTGTTAGTTGTCTTGCGAACTGATTAGTTGTTGGACAGTTGAGGAATGTTACTAGTTACTAGTGAACTACTCTACTAGATACACACACTCTAGTAACTAGGTGATTTGTATGTTTCGAAATTAGAAGGGCAAAGGATTTAAATTCAAGACAAAATTTGATACAAGCCTAATTTAAAAACAATAATGTTGGCATTTTGAATACCCTTAAATAAGTACATAACCCATAATTCGTTCTAATTGAGTAAACCCTAAAAATACACAGCCGTGCAACCAAAATAACCATTTATATTTAAAAATACAGTGTCGTGCAAATAAAATGAGCTGTTACGTTATTCTTGGTACAATTTTACGCAAAGAAACATTACAGTGAGTGGCCAGAAAAACTGCATATATATCGTATAAATTCACACAAATTCTGACGGCTACGGTTGATTTGTGGCCGCGGGAATCCACTATAAATCTCCGTTCTTTTCTTTTTTTCGTTTAAGTCATGAGCTTAAAGCGGGTGTTCAGCTGTAGCGATAAGACGACTTACACGCTAAGTATAATAAACTAGCTTTTGTTGCGACTTCTTAATTTCTTTAGACTTCGAATTTCTACAGAAACGGGAAAAACGCAATATACGCGTATATTGCGTTTTTCCCGTTTCTGTAGAAATTTCGGGAAATCTGCTCAAGTGCTCCCCTACACTCTCCAAGGAACCTACACGCCAAATTTCAGCATTCTACGACCAGTAATTTTGGCTGTTCGTAGTGTGTTATTCACTCAGTCAGTAGGTCACGGAAGAATTCACTATAAAATTGAAATATAGTCTGTTTAATATTTGTTTTAAACATCAAATTCTTAAAGTTCTTTGGGGTAAAGCTTGCTAAATTATCAAATTATGTATGCTTTATGGCTTGCAGAAACTGAAGGTTATTGGCATGTTAGCAATGATGACAACTTTAGGCAAGAAATTAAAGTTTTTCTTACTTATTAGCGTCCAGCATTTGACAGTAATTTTAAATTGCTTTCAAACTAGTATCAAAACCCATTCCAAATTACACCGCGTTTTCAAACCTTTCATTTTTTCGTTTTTGCCTTTTTCTTTTGTTTTTTCTACACTTCCTACCCGCTACCTCTCATCAGTCACGCCACACTATGGCAAAGGCATTCCCTTTGTTCCGTGCGCGAGTTTATTATTAAAATGTTATTAGGAAGCAGAGTGGATACTGCCATAGCTTATGACTTGGCAGACACTGTATATTACTTTTTTTAGCCTACTTCAAAAGGAGGTCTTTCCTGCTCGCTTCGTAGTACAATTGACATTACAATACACTGGCTGGTTTGTTCTCGGGAAAAAAAAACTCGTTTTAACATGAATAGCATCGTATTGTGTTGGCGTTCTTTCTGTGAATCGTTTTGGTGGGTCAGTTTTTGTTTATTAAATTGACATTAAGACGAGAGTTCTTAATGTGTGTGTGCCTGGCGATTAGTAGGTTTCATCTAAGCAAACGTTCTTTATTGTCCATCATATCATAACTTTCCATCAAGCGAGATTGTGATCAAATCATAAATGTTTTTTTTTTTGCAAATATGTTACTAGTAACTCTTTTACACGTAAAACACTTATTTTTTGGTTATAATGAACTAAATGAGGCCAATGTTTCCTCGCTGACTACCCTGAGAAAAAACACCGAAACAAACTCAGAGGTCATAGTCTCTTTTGAAGTCCATACAATGGTCAAAAACATTTGAAAACTATGTAGGTTAACGTCTGAGGTGGCCTTTTAAATAAATAAATAAATAAAATAAAATATTTTTATTTCAGACCTTGATCCATATGATGTTAGTAATACACGCTACTTAAAAAACTATGTTAGTAACAGACACAATACAACACTACTTTTAATTCATATATTTAATTCATATATTTATTGCGCTCACCTGACGCACCGGGCACATGCACATGTGTATGTACCCAGTGCGCCATGATGGCGCAACACGGCTTATCACTAATGACCTTTAGTATGCTGTTGAGGCTCCCACGCACCCTGCCCATCATGGATGCCGACCTTTTCCGAAGGATGGTGGTGAAGCCATCAGTGTGCGCTTCAGAAAACATTCCTGATGCACTGCAGTAACGTGGGAGCCCCTTGAGTCTTTTGAGGTTTGAGTGGCAGGTCCACTCAAACCTCAAAAGGCCACCTCAGACGTTTCCCGACAGTGCAAGCATTTTTCAGTTATCGTGTAGCTCAAACATACAACTTTAAGGAGCTCAACGATTCACAAACAATACCAAAGTAAAAAACAAACACAAGCTTGTCCTCTAAAATTTTAATGCGAGAGTGGTTTTGGTTTTATTTGTTATCCAAATTCATTTAGCTGTTACGATGTTTAAACGTCGTAACAGCTAAATGGATTTAGATGAAATATGTCATGGAATAAGACATTGAATACTCTTCATCATCCCGGAATATGTCCGTGAAGCAGCTAGTCAGTAATAAAGAAAAAAAAAAAAGTTTATTTATTGTCTTTTCTCTGTCACCGGAAAATTGCAAACGCCGTAAGAAGATTGTGAAATTGTAAACTATTTTTTCTTAATAAGACACGGATATATTGGAAACTATTGAATTTAGATGGGATTTATCGTATAGAAAACGATGTTTTCATAATATATCGATAAATTCTAATCTAAAAAGATTTTTATCTTACGGAGTCTGCAATTTTCCGGTGACATCTCCAAACAAACGTAAGCTACAAATACCTTCACTAAACTAATTGATTGCACCTTAATCGACCATATTTTGATGCTTAGCAAATACCTAATTAATGCAACGTCTGTTGGCGATATAACGGCTATTATGTGTAACCCGAGTATTTGTTATTGGAAGCATTTAGATAAATTTGCCTTGCAGGATTATGTCATTAGATTGGGACATTGTAGGTCATTATAGGTTGATGTGGAGGTCGATTTCTGTATAATGACAGACAACAAAATATGTCTTATTCCCCGAAGGGTTAGGCAGAGATTTAAGTCCTTATTATAGTTCACCTACGTTTCACCGACATGTTTTAGTCTTATGTAAGAAAAAGTGAACTTGTTTTTTTCAGCCTGATAAATGAGGGCAATTAAAGGTATCTGTCATTCTCTTTTTTAATTAGACTTTTCCTTTACAAATGATAGTTCTATGTGTTACTAGCTGCCGCCCGCAGCTTCCTATGTGTTATTACAGACTATAATCTACCTCTGTGAAAATTTCACCAAGATCCATACAGCCGGTTTGACGTGATTGAGTAACAAACATCCAAACTTTCGCATTTAAAATATTAACTAGTGGCCCGCCCCGACTTCGCCCGGATGATTTTTCAAAATTGTATTTTTAAGATTTTTTTTCTGATAATAACAAACACAACAAAACAAGTATTAGCGAAATTGGCCCAGCCGTTCTCGAGTTTTACGCTTAGCAACACATTTAAAGATTCATTTTTCTTTATATAGATAGATATAAATTATGATGTATAAGCTAAATTGCTGTCAAGTATTTTTTAATCCGTTTAGTAGTAATGGCGCTTAAGCGAAACAAACACCCATCCTAGAAAACTATTGCGTTTCTAATAGAAGTAGGCATACAAACAAAGCAAGCAATGACGCATTTACTCTGAATTGGGGTAGGTTGAGCCATTTACAAATATCACAGTTCAAGCGCCAATGAACCCTGATACCATTTACCTGGACAAACAGGCCCCGTATAAACGCCAATGTTTGAAGTGTACCCAGCAATGAAATAAAAAGGGCTCGTTTTAAACATTTTGTCAGCAAAAAAGAAAGTGCTAATGTTAGGCCGTTAATATAAAAGTTGTTTGTATGTGGCCATTAGGCAGGACAGTCATGTTTATAGCCCGGGGCGACTTTTTTTTGTCGAATATTTTGTAGGCCAGAGATTTTGGCCGGTAGTGTAAATAGGTAAAGGTTTTTGTTATGATTTTGTTCTAGAAAAATAATGATGGTCACATTTTTATGACGTTTATCACATGTCTAATAAACATTCATTCGAAACCCTAAAAATAAGTGCCCACCTATTTTAACGTAGTCTTACAGTTTTGTGGGGCGCTGTTTAGATGTAATACTTATGTTCATTTGAATACATAAAGATACCTAAATGGTAAAAAAACGTATAAAAGATGACTAAAGCAAGGCCGTAAACGATTTTATTCTCATCTAAAAATTGTGTTTATTATTTTATTCATACTTTCAACGTAAGGTTTACTTAAAAACCAGCGCCAGCAACTCCTTAGATGAGGCCCGCTAGGGCCAGAGCCTGCCAGGGTTGCGAAATTTGTTCGAAGGAGTCACTGCGGCCCTGCAGCACAAAGCATTAGGAGAAACACGGATGGATTTTAGTCAATAAGAGTCTGACACTCCCTTCCACGCCGCTCAGAGGGAAGTGAAAGGAGTCATTTGATGATTACTCATAAGTAAAACAAAACATAAAAGGCAATTTCTAGTTGTCTCTCATTTTGATGAACTAGACCTAATGGGCATAGCCAACAAACTATAGGAAACTGTGCCCTACACTTAAGTTCCCTGATATTTGTACCTACATTATGTGTATATGTATGCCAAATATACAAGTTTTCTTTATTTCTTAAGTGAAATGACTTCGTAACCGGAGAGACGTGAGGTCGGGAAATCGGGTCAGCTCAAAGTTATGCAAAAAAATTAAAATTCATTAAAAAAACTGGCCAAGTGCAAGTTGGGCTTGCACACGAAGAGTTCCGTACCATAAGCTGAAAAAAACACGTTTCTTGTATGCCATTTTTATTTTTATTATTTGTTGTTATAGCGGCAACAGAAATACATAATATTCATAATCACGGCTCATGAGATACAGCCTGATGATAGACAGACGGACAGTGGAGTCTTAGTAAAAGGGTCCCGTTTTTACCCTTTCGGTACGGAACCCTAAAAACTGCGAGCCCCCTACGCCCAGACTAATAGAAATATAAAATAACAAAAACAATTTAACATAACCATTGCGACCCACTTCAAATTTGCCGCCGTGCGTCGGACATTAAAAATAATCGTGTTTTTATTTTTATTACGTGTATTGCGCGTACGTTCACCGCTGTCCCGTGCTTATTATTTATTTGTACTGTTCTGGACCCCAGAGCATATGGCCTGCAAATTTTAGTGAAGTCACGTTTGTCGGTAACGTCCTCGCATGATAAGTGTTGGAGTATTTTTTGGCCTTTAAAGCCTGTTATTTTAATTGGTCGAGTGGCTCTGGAGTTTTAAATAATGTGATGTCAGATAGGACCCTTGTAATGGCGTTTAAGTTAAACACTTTATTTTGTGGTGGTCAAAAATTTATATGAACTGGGACTCTTTTGGCTATAGCGAAATTTTTGGGTTTGACCACGTGAGATTTCGACAGCGCATGGCATTCACGCATACCTGTCAGTTAAAAAGTTCAAATTCAACAGTCTTGAAAGACAAAGACGTGTCAAAAATGTACCTACAGATATAGACGAACAGATCGAGATCAGAATGCTACCGTTCTTAACACGAAGAAAATATTGCCGTTGACCGACTTCATCTTCCAGCAGTTTAATCAATCTTTAACAATCGATTTCCTCTCTAACCCAACACAAAGATGAAGAAGCTACGAAATTCAATAACAATAATCGTAGCGAGAGCTACGAGGCTACGAGAAGCCAGGCTCGTAGCCGTGACCTCATCGCGTTTGCTACGCCGTAGCTCGTAGCATCTTTTATTCTTAACACTATTTATTTTTTATCTCTGATCCTATTATATGAAACGTTTTTATGTAACACCTTGAGAGAAATGGAATATTCGTAGAAATAAATTATTAAAGGCGCAGATTACTACAGAAATTGATATTTATGATATTTGCTTTCTGCATAGTCACTTTGGATAACAATGGATCATAAGAGTATTTATAATAATGAATGAGTATCTCTCAACTCAACAATGAAATGATAAGCTATGTGTCATGTTCAAATTAAACAACCAAAGACTGGTTTGTAATCTTCTATTGTTTAATTGGGGATACACACTAACAAACCAGCGACAGTAATTTGAAAAAAATATGAATAAAACATTTACTTACTCTATTCAAAAGTCAATTAATTCAAGCCCAAAATCCGTCCCACGGAACATGCATTTACAGCCCCATAAATATAAAAACTAGCATACATTCAACAATGATCTATAGCACACCAATAATAAAAATGGGGACAGAAATCCATTCAGATCAGGACCAACGGCGTCCCTTGCTAATCCCCACATAAAATTGCCAAAGAAAAAGGCAGTAATCGAAGCACCGAGTCGTAACTTTGGTCCTTCACTTACAAGGGTTTTAGAATGGCCCGTTTTGGAAATAGGCTATACATTTTAGGAGAACTGACAGCCTACTAATGGCCTAGTAGCCTGGAAATGGATAATTTGTGTCTTAGGATTTCTTTTGAACAGTTTTGGGATACGAATGGTCAGGCTCTCTGGAGAAATCCGCGGGAGTCGGATGAGACTGGATTAAGTTTGGAATTGAAAAGTTTAGAAGGTTGAAAATGAATTAGTTAATTTACTCTTTGTCTACGCACACGTCAACAGACTGTAAAGGTATACAAATAGAATGAAATAAAATGAATGAATGAATAGAATGAATGACCTATAAGTAAAAAATATACAATCATGTTGACTAGAGAACCTCCGGCTCCTTTTTCGCTGGTTAAAAAGTTACAGTACGGATGACTCTCAAAAACACACATTCCTCCTACAAAAACCATTAAGGGCGAAAAGCTTCCAATCGTTCTTCAAAACGCAACTGACACCAAAGCCATTGGCCCTTAAATATTAAAATCGGGCCAAACTGTCGGTCAAATAACTGGAATTTTATTCATAGCATAGCCCGGGTTTTTCGAAAGCAATTTTCGTTGATAACATAAATTAGTAGTCCATTTGCGTCACCTTGTCGAGTCCTGAACGAATGAGGTTCGTTATGCAATAACTGCTTTTACGCCTTTTCACGGTCTCCGGAAAGCCCATGACGAACGGGAAATCGTATTAAAATTTTGTAGATTAATTGAATAACGCAAGATTTGGAGGCTGGGGGCTTGAAGATTTGGTTTGTAATCAGAATTCAATAAATAATAAATTTAAATTTAAGTTACTTTTTTATCAATCTGATTGGGTCGCTTAGCAGAGGATGCGATGAGTATGCATATAATCATTTTTACATTGAAAATCATTTTAATTGAAAAATAACAACTTCCAGAAACAAAAATACAAAACTGTGATATTATTTCGTTTTAATTAATTCCAAGAAGAGACTTTTTATTTGCACCGTACCAATACACATTATTAATATTAAACGAAATGATTTTAAGTTTGTTTTAAATCCAGTTTTATCATCAAAGGTCTTAACGTGTTCATTCTGAATCCACGAAATTACAGAGATTTAAAAACAAACGGATTAAATTGCATTTATTGCACACAGTATACATGCACAGTGATTTATAATAATGAGTAAACATTAAATCGAGAAATTATTTACAGGCATCAAATTGTGTTTGCAATTATTAAAGTTTTTCGCAGTAATACCTTGATAGCTGATATTCATATTATAATAATCCCTGAAACGGAAAATGGAATTACAGGATCAGATAAGTCTGGAATTGGTTTATTATTCATTTTGAACTTATCAATAAAATAACCGATCAAACGAATACTTGTATATGGGTATGCATGCAAAGAGTAAAGTCCCGTACACCTCGACTGAAATGGGAGGATCCTCCGACCAGACGGTTTTTGTGTCTGGTGGGCAACTACCCGATAGTTGATATTCGCACTGTTGTATATGTTCAAATCGCATGGAAAACTTTGCTTGCACGATGCAGAATTTCGTTGGTAGGTTGTCGCTGACAGGATAGATGGCGTTGCGGTTCTTTTTGTTGCCGTACAAATTTTAATTCTTAGTTTAATGGTGGCATTGATTCCGCTACAAAAAAAAGTATTCCATGTGTTATTCCGGACTATAATCTACCTCTGTGCCAAATTTCATCAAGATCCGTTCAGCCGTTCTAACGTGAAGGAGTAACAAACATATATCCATACTCACAAACTTTCACATTTTATAACATTAGTAGGATATAATATTAGTTTGAATGTCTCCTTACTGTATGGCAGATACAAAACTAATCTAAAACCTGTACTAATTACTAATGAGAGCTAAGCCGCGAGCAAAACCTAGTAAACAATAAATTATTATTTGAGGCTAACAATTAAACATAATAATTAAAAATATGTGTATTAATTTTCTATAAAGCTCAATGAAATCTACAAATCGTGAAACATAACCTGTAAATACATTATCTACTGTTTCACCTTCTCTACACTAAACATAAAATCAAAACTACCGAACATTTTGCTATGAAAGAAAATAGTGACATGAAGCAAACGTAATGCAATAAATCCTTTAAGAAAAGCCAATTTATTTCGACGCAAAGATACGTTCCGTTTTTATTTGTTTACAGAGAAGAACACGCTAGTAAAAACCAAAAAAGATTTAACAAGCACGATAGGCACGGAATATTTAACACTGCCTTGGTTCATATTTTTATAATAATAAACTTTGTTTTGCTTTATCTTTTGGCTTGTGAACTTTATTACTTTTGGCTTGGTTTAATAGCTTTACTCATCATCATTTCAGCCAAAAGCCCTTCTCTGCTGGACAGGCCTGTGTCCAGTCCATCCCCTAAGTGTCATCACACCGACCAGTCCTGTGCGTCGCATTGCATCTAGCCGTTACCAGGTCATCGGTCCACCATGTGGGAGAACTTTCAACGCTTCGTCTTCCGTCACGCGGTCGCCACTACAGAACCTTTCGACTATTTGTTCTGCGAGCAATGTGCCCTGCCCTTAACTTTGGTGACTCTTCGGGTAAACCTTGAACTTTGCAGCTTTTCTATAACATTCATTTAATGAAGTCAGTTTGTTCATTATGTTATGCAGCTCTTTTTACCACCTTAAGGTTGAATATGCAGCTTATTTCCAAGATAGTCAAATATTTTGTCGTACACAGAATTCAAGGAGTATTTGAAATGCTTGAATATAAATGTGTCTTTCCTCTGTCGTGGCTTGCGTTTAGTTAAGAACGAAAACGTTGGTCTTTGTCCAGTCTACATTCTTTTGCGGAAACTTAAACGTTTTTGTTCAAGAAGAATGTTTTACAAGAGCACTCATGTGAAATTAGAAGAAAGGATGTTTTTGCTGCATTGAGCTTTTTTTTTTAAGGATGGGAAATCATCAAATGACTTCTTTCGCTCTGGGTGAAACGGAAGGGCGTGTCAGTCTCTTACTGACTAAAACCCATCCGTGTTCCTTCTAAAGCCCTTTGCGTTCCAGGGCCGCGGTGACTCTTTCGAACAAATTCCGAAAGTGCTACCAAAGGGTTTTCGTCAAATGACCTTGTTTTTATTTTTTGTAATAGTACAATGTCTGCGAACGATATTTTACATTAATATATTTAATAGTATTTGATATTTGGAAGTAAAAAAAAATAAATAAAAATAATTCAGTAAATTCATTGCACAATTTCAATCGGGTAAAATGTTTAATGATGATGAGAGGCTATTTCACATTAAACTGAACAAAAAACTCAAATTTTGATTCTTAAAAAAGTATTTTGATTCGTAAAAAAGTATTCCAAATGTTGACAATTTATCGAGAGTTTACAATCTCTGAAGATATTTTACAATCTTACGGAGTTTGCAAGTATCCGGCGACAAATACACTATACATATTTATTAGTATTGTAAAAAGCCTTCAAATTTTGATTAAATCTGAAATATTCACCAAGAAATACGTCTCTAAAACGTCAGCAAAAAACCCTCTGCTTGTTTATTATCCATGAAATTCTATTCAAAACAAAGAACCTTTTAAACTCATGACAAGTACATCTTTTATTGTGAAGTAACTTATGACATAACAAGAAAATATCAAATACCGCCACTTTCGACATCAAAGTATATTTTTCCAAATATGAGGGTAGGAGCTGCGAAGCAAAGATTACAAAATAAGTGGGTAAGAGGTGGTGGGGGGGTTGGCCTCTCACCCGCTCAATAGCCTTCCGGTATTCGAGGAAAATATGTTATTTGAAAGGTGGAATATTTTTAAATGTTATTTTGAGAAGGTATAGTTTCATAACGGTAGCATTGGAATAATAGTATTGTGATATTTGAGGGAAATTTTGTTTAGATCTTGGTTTTATTATATTTCGTTTGTAAATGTACTTTACACCGTAAAAAGATTTTTTTAGTTTTTTCTACACAAAATTAATACATTTTAGGTAGTGCCATTGCTTTACCGTTGCGTAAAAATAACGTTGTGAGCAGACTGTACAATCTGGTTTGGTGCGAATAATACGGATTGTTACACAGAATATAAATACGGAGCATCACGGCTCTTTAAAAATAACCCTTTCAAGTAAAACTTTACAAGGTGAGAACCATTTTGTGGGTTTCACGGCTTTCACCACAATATATTCGAGGGAAAAACAGCCTCTCCCCATTTTACAAATATTTTAAGTCTCGAAGGGAATTCGCGTTACTGCCTATGGTATGGTGCGAGCCCGAAAAATTGGATCAACAATTTCGGCACAGCAAAAAGGTTCTGCACAGCTCATTGGAATATAAAATTGGCTTTTTGGAATAAACTGTTGCGAGCCAGTTGCGTCTCACTTTAAGAATTTTTCGAACATAAAATTAAAGTTTGCTGATATTTAAATTAGTCTCTCTCGTCCTCTTTTATTTTCAACTATGTAAAATATAGCCAGCGACCGTCAGTCACAATTATATTTTGGTCACTTTTTGTCTTTTTATATTGGCATATTTTACCTCCGTTTGTTGGCGTGCAAAGGGTGGGAGGAACACGGATGGGTTTTAGTCAGTTAATTATGACACTTCCTTCCGCTCCGTCAAGAGTGGAAGGAGTCAATTGATGATTTCCCATCTTTAAAAAAAATTTACCATATGTAGGTACATTTTTTTTAAGGATGGGAAATCATCAAATCGGCGGTGTGGTTAATTATATTGTTACGATTGCAATTAAAATAGTAAAAGATTTTTTACGGTTAGAATTATAAAAACAAATCTGCACACTGTCATTGTTCTACAAATTTAGCAATAATGTGTAGCAATGTAGCAAAAGTGTCAATAATTCACCTTATGTAACGCAGAATTAAAACATATCCTCAAACAAAAATAAAATGAGAGAAACATAATTGCTACTCGTAATTACGAATTTAAAGCAAATGATCTAATAAATTCCTTATTCGCTAACTAGGTAATGATGTAGAACTCTTTTTACTATCTTTCATTTTTTATAACACTTTTTCTCTTCACATTTTCTATCTTTGCTTGGCGCCAGTGTTGAATGAGAAAAATGTCGTTTCAAATGATTTAAATATACAACCTTAATTAGGTCGAGTTCGTTTAAAACAAACAGAGATCCCTAAAAAAACATTTTCTATCGTCAATTATAAAAGCCCGGAGTACAATTCAAGTTGACTTCTTAAGGCGGTTCTGCTTTTTTACATTTTCTCAGTCTATCTCGATGGCAATGTAGATAACGTTTATTAATAAGAATATAAGTTAGGAAGCCAAGTCAGGTAGCGGTATCTTTACAGAAATCTAGCAGAGTTTTAGGAAAGTGTTCGAATAGGTCCTGTCCTAATTTAGAGGTCCATATTTTTTCAATACATATTTTTTAAGTTCTGCGATAGAGACAAGTATTCTCACTTATAATGAGTCGAGCTGCAATAATATCTAGGTCAAAAAGGCCTAAAATAGTAAGACCGCATTTGTGCCTATGTGCATGAAATTTTATTGTTGTTGAAAGAATACTGAAAAAAACAATGAATTCTCATCATTAGGTAGTTCGGACATCGTTTAAAAATAACCCTAATTTAAACTGTTTAGTTATATAAAACAAAGCTACACCAAAAAAGAAAACCGACTTCAATAAAATGTTGAATCCTATTAAACAATTTTTTATCCAAGTACCAAACTTTGAGAACCCACTTAGCTTAATGAATTAGGGAACATAATTCAGGTCCAAACAGATCAAAGCGAAAACTTTCCAGACCATTACGAAACGATTTTACATAGAATATATAGATAAAATTAAATCAATAAGGATTGAAATATAACACATAGTTGTACTACATAATCCTTGCTTCGTTAGCTTTCGGATTATTACCGAACTTTGTACCTACAGTAAGTAACTAATAACAATTTAGAAATTTACATACCTGCTATACAAAACAACGGTGTTTGTTAAACTTAATCCCTCAATCTGACACACATTGTTTAGCTAAAAACGGGTAGGTATTTGGTTTTAACCCGATTTATAAACGTATTCTAGGAAAAAGGTTCTTTGTAATAATGGATTTAAGAACAATGTGAGTACTGTGTACTATCATTTTCTTTGACTTGAATGTGCTCTGGCGGTTGGGAGTGCCATGCTCACTCAAGTCTGGCTGATGGTGCAGCCGGTCGATTCTGTAAACATGTCGAAGTGAAGGCTTGGGTAAAGTGATCACGAGGTGAGCTGTCACTTCGACATGTTTACAGAATCGACCGGCTGGATGGATTATTTGGCATCAATCAAAGTGATTGAGCCGAATGGTGCTAGCGCAGGCGTCATAATCGTGAGCGAGCGTCGTCAGCTAGGACTGGTTATCTCTCAGCTGCTACGGTTTATTTTAATTATTTTTTCTATGAATTGCTTTTTTTACTTCGGACGCGTGATTGTGCAAGCTTTTCTACGTCGTTCTCCCATATATGTCTTTGTTTGTATAATTTCCATGAATGATGTACCTAACCGTACCATTGTAAAATATATTGATTTAAAATAGTGTCCGTGGAGTTTCTTGCACGTTCTTCGTCATATAGATCTACGCTTTGGAATGTGCAAATAGCTTCATCTCTATGACAGTTGAAAAGTGCCTGTAATAGTTTAATTGAAATAAATGCTTTGATTTTTTTTTTAAGTTTGAATGTTTCGGTTAACTTGCTAACAATTACATACATACCTGTGTTTATGTAGCTTCACGTAATATTGTTTGAGTTTCAGTTGTTTTCTTTATAAGATTTTTATCTTGCGGATTTTTCCTGTAATCTTAGAAAGTTTTGTACGGTGTTTAAAGATCTTCTAAGTGTTCACAATTTACCTGTAACAAAAGAAAAAGAGCTGTTTAATTATTTATTGGACATTACATGATTTAATTTTTTAGCTTTTATGAGATCAGCTCTCTTTGTGGGAGCATTATGATCAACACCGAAAAGGCGAAGAAAAAATTACACATACAATTTTTCGCGATTTAATCGTTGGTCCCATTGTAAAAGTTGTTCATAATGAGTACAATGACAAAATACATATTATTGCTGTGAATTTAGTAAAAAAAGAGTAAAAAATATTCTAATCGAGTATTTTTAAACGACTACAACTATTTTAAACGACTATTTCAAGTTTTACTCAAAAAAAGATCCCCACCAATCCACCCTTCCTAAGCTAATCTTAATACATTCTATGCCATATTAACTAAAGCAGTTATTAACCCCGACAAATATTAATAGAAGCCTAAAATCAATATATTTGGGTCATATATCATGCTTTTGTCTCTCGCAGCTGACAGGTGCCTTCAATCAATCATACACTGCATTATCTCGCTCAGTTAGAAAAAAAGCTATCTGAGGTTGCATAGGAAAGTCATTTTAGAGGGTTTTCTTTATTTATAACCCTGTGGATAAAAAACAGGTACTGGTACGGGTGCGGGAATCTTCTCAGAGGATCTCAACATTCACATAGCCACACCATTGGGGGTCCACAACACAGTGTTTCAAGCTGAGTGCATGGGCATTTCCCTGGCGGCTTCAGCCATCATAAACAGGGAAGTTAGGGACCACTCAATACGCATACGTAGATAGCATGACCGACCTGCAAGCTCTGAACAGTCACACAGTTAACTCTGGTCTGATTCTCGAGTGTCACCAACGTCTCAACCAAGTTGGTAGATACAACAAAGTAACCATTCGATGGATCAAGAGACACAGCAAATCCCGAGGCAACGATGCAGCGGACGAACTCGCCAGAAGGGGGTCGAGTATGTCAACGATAGGACCTGAACCAATCGCACCACTCCCCTTCGGTTACCTACGCAATCTGGTAAGAAAACGCGCCAGTGATAAGCATCTCAAGCTATGGATTGTCCATGGTGAGACCAGGCCAAAGAGGCACTTTTCTCTATTGAAGGCCGTTTCTAAGCTATACGGGAACGGAAAAAATGTGATATGCGCGTACGAAGTCACAGGCAAAAGCTAGTTAATAATATTAGTATGGATTATTTTCTGTCATATTTTGCAATTTTATGTAAATAATGTTTACTTGATAGTGATGTGATGTGACATCACATCACGATAAACCACAGCCTGTCAAATACTTTATTTGCTGAACTTTTAAAATTGCAACTAAGAAGTTTAGCATCGATTAATTAATCAGGTCTAAAACAATACTACTATTATGCAAGATTCTTGTGAAGTTTCAATGTAATTCACTAACTGTATAACCCAATAATGATCTCTAAAAAATAACCAGTATTTATTCGACGTCAAATTTGAAGCTCTCTTTTAATCAAAATTCCCTAGAATCATATTTTATTCGTTCAATAAATAAAGAACCTCGTCAACGAGAAAAAGTTAAATTAATCACTCCTTTATTCAAACATCCAAGCTAAATTACTACGACCCAACTTTGGTATGACGTGGACCACATCACAGATTTAATTTTCATAACCTCTTTATAATTCTAAATTCATCCATAAATTAACTGAATACAAACTCGACCGCAAAACATTGGCGTCTGCCCAAACTGGCCCTGAAAAACTCCATCTGAATTTCAAATTTGAGACATTTACGTTACCGAAATGTTATTTCGCCGCTAACACTTTTAGGTGACACAAGCAAGAATCACCTTTATGCTTTGAGCATTAGAGTTCACGTAAAGTGTGTGTTTATTCTGGTAATTGGCTAAACGCTCGGATGGGCTACATTTTCATTTTCTCTGGATAGAATTGTGTAGCTCTGCTATTACGTGATGGGTATAGTTGTGCAACTCCAACAGTCGCAGTACATTTATCCCGATTGAATTCCAAAACTGAATTTTTGGGATAGGTGACAATGTGTCTAAGATTCTGGAACAAAAATGTGTCGAATACGCAGAGCAAGACGAAATCCTGATAACCGAACACATGTTTTTAAGGAAGTGTGATACAGTGAAGTTGATTTATGATGTTTTAAGAATGGACTGAACAGAAACTTTGTATTATATGTCACCGGAAAATGGCAAACGTCGTAAGATTGTAAAATATCACGTGAAATTGTAAACATATTTTTCTAAATAAGGCACGGAAATATTGGAAACTATTGAATTTGGATGGGAATGATTGTAAACAAAACGATTTTTTATAATAATTATCGGGAAATTATAATCTAATCAAGATTTATTACAATCTTACGGAGTCTGCAATTTTACGGTGACAAATATGACCCGATTTCTGAAAAGCCTCAATTTTGAATACATTTTTGACCGATTACGATTGAGATGCAAATAAGAACGTTGCTTAAAAACTAGTAAAATTGTCACTCTAAATTAAGAATTCAAAGTTGTGTTTTTATACTTTTTAACCTTACTTTAGTCTGAAAAACTTTGGCATTCAAGTAGCCAACCCAAAAACAGAAACCAGCTAGTCACCAATGACATGGAAATTAACAGGCTTCTTCTGGGTAAGCTCGCTTCATCGTCGACTTTGTCTCTGTCATCTAAGACCTAAACTAGAGTCAAGAGCAGACCCATCTCAAAAAATAAAATTGCCAAATACTTACTTCATAATCAAAAACTGCGCTATACAGTTTTACTGTATCCGAAACAACTTAGCCTCTTCTGAAAACTATTAAAGGAAACTCAAAGCTTCTCTAACACAATGGCAACAGCTACGAAGTTAGTGCATTAACAATTTAAAAACAAAGAGCAAGCGTCGCTAAGTGCACATGCGGACTCCGACAATGTGTTTCTTGTTGTTACATTGTCGAGTTTGTATGTATCACTGTTTATTGTCACTAAAAGGAACGGCCAATCGACGGAAAACAATGTGATTTCGTCGTTTCAGTTTAGCGGTAGTAAGTTTGTGATTGTTGTCGCTTTTTCTAAGAGATTTACATCGATAAAACAATTTGTTTTGGCTATTATGTTTGATATAGTTGTTAAAAGTCGCGTTCATTGCTTGGTTTTAGGGTGCCGTACCCAAGGGGTAAAACGGAACCCTATTACTAGACTCTGCTGTCCGTCCGTCTCTCACCAGGCTGTATCTCATGAACCGTGATAGTTAGACAGTTGAAATTTTCACAGATGATGTATTTCTGTTGCCGCTATAGTTGTTTTAGCGGCAACAGAATACTGAAAAATAGAATTAAATAAATATTTATGGAATGGGAGCCATACAATAAACGTGTTTTTTTGCCGTTTATATAGATAATGGTACGGAATCCTTCGTGCGCGAGTTCAACTAGCACTTGGCTGGTTTTATTTTAAATTGATATTATCAGTGCAATAGACAATTTATTACAGGTTAATTAAAAACCTGCAATAATAAATACCTTGACTTATTCTAGGGTAGAGATATTGTGACATTCTATCAACACTTATGATTATGAAATCTAAAATGTATAGAATTGACATGCGCTACTTAAATGTCTCATTTGAATTTCAAATAATTTTGTACATTTGACAATCGCTATCGCTATTTTTTTATGAGTTCTTGAGTGGAAACCGCGAATCGGCAAACGTAAGGTAGGAGGAGGAGGCCCTCAGGCTAGGTGGAGAGACGATCTTCGCTGGGTGGCTGGTAGCAGCTGGATGAGAGCTGCCGGAAATCGAGTTAAATGGCGTGCACTAGGCGAGGCCTATGCCCAGCAGTGGACTTACCTATATAGGCTGATGATGTTGATGACAATCGCTATAAGTAATACAATGTCACGTTCTTACAGCCCAAGAACTCTCATTATGCTTGACCAATAATGTTCTTCTAAATCATAGCAAACTAGACAGGGCCAAAATAAGCGACCCACTGCATTTAAAAACATTTTGCCATTCGATTAGAATAGAAAGAAGTACTCTTTACTGTACACCATCACAAATTATAGTAGAAGCTTAAAAATGAGTAGGGTGAAACAATATTCGGTCGTACGGATAAAAGCAATCTTTTACAAGTCAACATTTCTATGGCAGGATTAGGTATAGTATCGAATTTATAAATTATTAATTCTTTATCAGCACCAAGATACCCGATCAATATAGTCAGCATGACCGAGTAACGGGCTAATGGGCTCAGACAAGGCCGACCTCAGAGGAGCCCCAAGAGCCTCAGTCAGAATATTACATAAATAATAATACTGTGCCCCTCAGAACTGTCTCGAATTTGCCTACTGACTGTTCATTATACTTGTATGACTACAATTGTTTAGCTTTACATATTTAATGGTGGGAACATTTCTAAACGTTCTTGTTATATTATGAGAAATTCTCGTAAGCGAATGTGCCCAGATAAATTGTTTGGAAGACTATTTAAGTAACTATTCACTATATACTATTTTGTTTAATTATAAAACTCAAATCATTTATTTTTAGTTGGTGGATTGACTTATAACAAAGCGTAGATAGATGGAGGACAGCGTTCAAGTGTCTCGATGTACACTTTCTAACATTATTTTCTTTAACAGTATTTGTTGTTGTAATATTGATAAACTTAAGAGTCCACAAAATATTGATAACATAATTCACTTTGACATTTGTGTAAGTGATGAGGATATAGAACCTATTAAATTCTATTTATATATTGTCGATGCACAAAATAGTACGGTTGGTGATCAATTAAAAACTGTTTTTAAATTATTCAAACAGGTTACTGACAGATTCCATGCAATAACAATCCCACCTAAATGTGAAACAGCAAGAGATAAAATCTCTAGAAATAAAGATCTTCACCATTTTCATATTGACGTAAAAACAAGCGGTCTCGATCAAACTAACTAAACGGCTACAATGGCAACACTCGCCAAGCTTTTAGATAATTAAATTAACCGCACTCATTAAGTCTGTTTGTTTCAATAATAAAGCTAATGTTATCAATAGTTACTTGGATAATCTAGTAACATCCCTTGAGTGAATTGTATCTTTGTTGAATGAATGGATATAACGGATCCCTGTGGGAGGAAGGTGGATTTATAGTGGTCGTGTTTTATCAGTCTGTGTGAGATTATTAATTAGTTGGATATTGTTGCTATTACCATCTCCTTTATTTTTTGCTAAGTGTGATTGCGATAAATTATGAGCTTAGGTTTTGATTTATATTGGAACATTCTCTCCCTGCTTGTTTTTAGACTGTTTATCACCAAAAGACACTCTCTTTTTGCTTAAACTTTCTCATTCCAATTTATTAAGAGCCAGTGCAACATGTCTTCTGCTCTTACATAATATGTACATCTGTATTAGATGTCATATCAATATTCTACCCATATTTTCTACCCATTACACTTTCATATTTTTTTCCACTTTTACGAATGGTATTATTTTGACTGTTATGGCTGAATTGAAGCAATTGCACCATACGGTAATTGAGATCCTTGTCGAATCACATGTTGAATAAAAAAGAATAGAAATCTTTTTTTCGACACAGACAAAACACGACAGCAACATACACATAGTAAGAAATAAAAACAATAATATAACATAACAATGTTACAGTAAACCTGAGCTGAGCGCGCCCATACCGAAAGGGTAAACATTTCAGCATATGCAGCATGTTCATATTGCTAATAAAACATAATTATCGATAAACGGAATACAATAATACGATAATGTATGCCGCTTATCCTACCAAAAAAAAAAGATAAAGGAAACCAACTATTCCAAACAGTAACGATAACACTATCGATACCCAGAAAATATGAGAAGAAAATATAGGTACGCGATGAAGAGTAAAACAATCTCAAGACCGTCACTGAAGACAATGTTTATATGCAATCAAGCGTGGAAGGTAACGTACTCGACACTCGAGGCATCCCCGAACGAAATTAACCATTCAACGTCACGCCAATTTTGAATTTTAACAAACGCATTTATATGCATGAGGTGTAGGATTTTCATCGAATCCGTTCGTCGACTTATCTTTTATTTATTTTCCTCGAAATTCATGAATCTCACGTTGTCATATTATGAGTTATAAACGGTTTTATGTTGGAGCGGCGTTAGCGTTGATGTACTGGAGAGTGAAAATGATCTGTCGCTGTTGGAGGCTGCAACGAGTTGATGGGCGCCCGTATGAAGTGTCATATCTGTTGAAACATGGCCTATGATGTTGAATTTATAACTGGTTATTTGTAGTTAGTGGGAACCTACACTATTAATTTGTGTCCACTGCTTTACAAATGTCACCGGAAAATGGCAACCGCCGTAAGATTGTAAAATATCGCGTGAAATTGTATTTTTTTTCTAAATACACATAGACACACGCATTTATTAGAAACTATTGAATTTGGATGGGATTAATTGTAAACAACACGATTTTTTCATAATATATCGAGAAATTATAATGCAATAAAGATTTATTACAATCCTATGGAGTCGGCACTTTTCCGGTGACACCAATATCGAAATATGGTATTTAACAAAGTAACCATAAATCAACTGTATCCATAGTTTCTGGTGTAGGAAGGTATAAAAGTGACGCATACTTCTGAAAAAGCAACATAACCGAAATTGATATCTGTTAAAATCAAAATAAAATACCATTCACAACAAAAACGTGGAACCAGTTTTAAAGATACAGATCCAAGTAATAGGCCATAAAACGCCAAGATGAAGATGAGATAATGAAATCATTCAGATAAATCAATATCAAATCCTTATTTCCTCACTTTCTCCGATTTCGGATTCGTAATATCGTGCCTACGCCGGCATTGTTACAGTTAATAATCGTATTATTGGACCCATCAAATTTTATGTTTACTATTATCGTTTGAATCGATGGTTGAAGGGGCATCTCCACTTGTGTCATTATAATATATATCTACGCACAAAGAATTTGTAGATAATATTATAGCAAAATTCGCCCTAAATATTCTTGGAATGTCCTGATCAAGTAGGAAGATCATCTGAAGTCTGTCCTTAGTTCTAGGTTCTCATATTAGACGAAATGAAGTTTTTTTTCTGATTTTCGTTCTAGATTTTATCGATGTGGACTTCTATAAGATTTTTAAAACTTTCTCTTGTTCAGAACTAATCAGATTTTATTCTGGGTAAGGCGGATTTCGCTTACAGCTAATATCATGCAGATTAAGTTCGTAACTATATAACGTTTTAATTTTAATAAGCTATTCACGAATTCAAGTCACAACATAGTGTAAGTAGGTACATCGCAGCATAATTATCGAAATACGGAGGCGTGGAAAGTTAGGAAACGGGTCAAATGAACCAGGTCAAATTAACCGAGAGGTGTGTGAACAACGTTAATAATTATATGGGACGGAAAACAAGTACGTCTTTACAGAGTAATGACATAAGCATAAAGCAGCATATTATTTATTTTAGCCATATACCATAAATCAAATTTTGTGATCAGGATCAGAACATTCTGTATGCTATTGATTTTTCATCATACAAATCTCTATTCCCCTTTTACGACACCACCAACTTACAGACGATTCACTTACTTTTCCCATCATTTGTTTACCCATCTCATTCCCAAAATTACCCTTTAAAATTTTCCACAAGACACATAATATTTTATACGCCACAAAATTCACTCCAACACCCAGCATTCATCAAAAGAATTTCACTAAACACATCAGTGTAACAAAAAAGTCAACTTTTGTTCCTTGAGTATAATACGTCTCACTTCAGTACTATTGTGATGAAACTCGCTTAAGTTTCCGCTGCAGACACTCAAGGCATTACTATCGAGACTCGCGATGAAGATAAGAAAGACGTCTGAATGCTACAAGACGAACTCGGATGTTGTATCGTTTAAAATGGTGTTGTAGATACTGAACTTGACGCCCGTATAGTGGTTTGAGAAAAATATAAAGAATTACATGAAGTAGACAATGCTTCAGACACTGTCAGTCAGAGTCACGTAGTAGCATTATTTGAACGTTTTATTTCTAACCAAATTGATGTTAGGTAGAGCTTGTTTTACATCAAAGACAGCAGCCTATAAGAGTACACAAACCTTTACGAGACTTACTTTCGCTGTGTTGTTAAAAATGATTAAAAATGCATAATATAAACAAACTCAAGTTAACTTAACCCGACAACAATAAAGTAGGAAACATCAAAAATGCAACATAATATAAATGCCAACCGCATAGTGAAATTAACTCTCATAACACAGACGCACGACAAATTCTCGACTTTCAACACCATGGTTACAGTTCGCCACTTGAGGCCGCCATCTCTTTTTGCACGGTTATTACACATGACACGCTACGCTTAGCGTACGTCCCGAGCTGCCACCCTCTAATTTTATTTAGCATATGAAATTTTATCTCCAACACATCAAAGGGACTTTGAAGTTCCTGTAACTTTAAAATTTTGTCGCGTTTCTACAGCCGATGGTTTCTCGCGTATAGGTATATTTTTTGGTTTGCGGCACTTTTAGTTCGCGATGAGGACGTTAATGAGGCACTGTTTTGCCCGAGTATTTTAATCATCTCCCTGTTCCACGTTTAGCTTTTAGCTTTGTTTTACAAAGAGTTACAATTGTAATAATAAATTAAATGGCTTTGTTTTTAAACACGCGTAATTAGCTTCACCTGTAAGTAAGGTAACAAAAATTACATTTTATTTATTTAATATTCTCTTTTGTAATTCCTGCAGCAACGGCTGCTTTTACAATAAATTCAACTCATATGTTAAGTTTACTGGTTTGACGGAACAGTCGCACCTGTTAGTGCGCTGACATAACTGTCAAACTACTTTACTCAAAACATTACAATTGACGTCAGTCACGACTATACCTAACAGTGCCAAATAAACTTATCTTGCAAATGCGTCCATCATATAAGCTACCTGATTTTGACATGTTTTGTTCCAACATTTCTAAAAGTTCCTCTTAACTGAAATACGAGCCTTACATCAAAACCTTTATTCTATAAAATTCTCCACATTCCCCTTTATCATCAATATCATTATCTACATCTAAAATCACTGTTCCGTCTACCCTTTCACCCAATTTTAATTCCATATAATCATACGCGTATTAAGCTGTAGCCACGAACATCCACTCATATTTCATCTCAGCATATTTCCATTAAGAATTTCATTTAGAATATTACAAGAGGTTGTTTGGGGACGACGACCTGACACCGTTGGCCTCAACGAACCTAAGTTTTTATTTACATGAAGGATGATAATAAAACCTTACACCGAATCACAATGGGAGTTCATTTTCTTCAAGAAAATTGTTTTCGAGATCATCTCGTCTGTACTGTGCTTTTTGCACTATCCTCTTACGAGCATGTGTGATGAATTTTGTTTTCCTTTTGGAATCGAACAAAAAAATAGAATGTATTTATCCGTTTTTCAACATGTCAATTGAGCCTCAATCGATTGAAGAGAAGGTTTTGTTGTTAGGGGTTGAATGACTGACAACATGTCAAAACAATTATACCACTGTTAGATTTCGATCATGTAAAGTGTGAGCGTTCCTTATTTTGAAATTTATCATTTTCTTTTTGATCATCATAGTAGGCGTTCTCTGAAAAAATGTTATATGCAGTTCGTGCGAGAAAAAATGTATTACTTGTGTCCTTTTTCAGATACCAAAAAGTAACCAGAAAATGAAACATTAAAAAGCAACGACCCAAAGTGCCTTCTACCATTTACGAAATCAAGTCCATCGCGAACACGAGCGAGCTTGTCTATTCCCACGTTTTAACATTTAGCAAGTGTAACAACGAATCCCGGTGGTACAAAAATAAAATAAAAAACAAAGGAACTAAATTGGCATTCAACTGCAACGCTCACATCCCCCAAGTGGACAGAGCTATCCGAATTTCCGATGAGTACGTCTGTTAGTTCGACGTTCGATTCCCGTTTTGTTATCGCTCCCTAAACGTGGGGAGGTTTTAGCTCTCGATACCCTTTTCTCTCCTCAGTATGAGAGTTTACATTCTTACAGTCTTTATCGACTAACGTTTTGAATTCAAGAAAATTGTTGCCGTATTTGCTGACGGTGAATTCAGTTAAAATGGGAATGCTTTCAGACGTGTTTTGTTTTTTTATGATCTGAAAATAGTAGGAAATTGAGGGGAGTGTGGATTGAAGTAATGGACTATCCATTACTTATTTTACATTACACAAGTTGCTTAATACGAAATGATGCTGAATTATTTCTGTAAGTGTATCAGACGTTAAACAATAACCTTAAATGTAAGTATACAACTTGTAACAGAATAAATGCAATACCTCTTAAGGTGTCATTGTACTCATCATTATGGTGTATCGAGATCGGAAGTCGATTTTTTGTTTCGCGCTTCGGGATTGGTCCCAAAGAAAAAGTTGTTCATAATGATGAGTACAATGACCCTTTAAGAGGTATTGCGTTTATTCTGTTACACGTTGTATATATCTCAAAACTTTAATCAATTCTAAAATTTATATGAGATTTGTTTTTGTACTACTTGAACGACTGAACTAGAACTTTTGAATACTAGAAAACGTAACCGTACCAAAAAATATAAAAACGTTACCGTGACTGTACTTCTCGAATCATCCCTTCAATCCACATTGAAGGGGTGGGATATTTCTAAACTACAGTTCCAAAGACTCAAAACTTAATTATGCCACGACATGACATTTAAACTCAAGGTAGATATTGAAACTCACACGATAAAACCAAACAAGAATCCCACATCTAATAAACCAATAAAGCTAATTATAACTCCCATCACGAAACATTAGCAGGAAACGCTTACATGCCATTAATATGGGTGAGGCAGAACAATCAAAGGTAAATAAACAGAAGAAGTATGTAGGACGGGATAGCATGGTGGTGGCGGTGCTCCCGACAACTAAATGTACGGGACGTGCCTGTGGGTAGGGCTGCGATTGCAACTTTGAATATTATAATTAAATATTTTTATGTTTAGGGGTCCGTACCTCAAACGGTAAAAAAGGAACCCTTATAAGATCACTCTCTTGACCGTCTGTCCGTCTGTCTGTTCGTGTGTCACGTCCGATTTTCTCAGGAACGGGTGGACCTAGCAAGTTGAAATTTATACCAGATATTGAGGTATATAGTCCCTATTAGGTGTTTAAAAATCAAGGTCCTGAGCCAGCGATGTTTTACCAATTGAAGTACAAAGCTGTGTCGTAATCATATTATTTACCTTGCTATGATTTAAACAATGCAGTATGGTACTTTTAGAAAAATATAAAGTGTCAGGAAAATTGTTTTGGTTTAAAAACGTTTATTTATTTTACAAATTTATCTACACACATTTAATAAAAGATAAGAAGAAGGAAACAGGAAATAAGTACAAAGGTGATGCTTATTTCTATAGAAATCTCCTCCAGCATACCTGCGAAAGGAGAGTCGAGTTAAGAGATGTGTAACGTTATCGAAATAACGTACAGAACGATAAAGACTCGTATAAATACGAACAAAATTGTTTGTAAATCAGAGACTGATTTTGAAAAAAAGTAATGGCCTGCCAGTTACCAGTGTCTGCGAATTGTATTTCATTATTTTTATAAAGTTATTTCTTTAGAGTTTTCAAACACAATTCCATCAGTCTTAGTCTGCCTATAAGCCGAGAGGATACCAAGACTCTGTGGTCCTTAAATCATTTTGTTTTTCTGTCTATAAATTAAAATAATATCTTCTAATTACAGCCCACCAGCCCTGGCTGCAATTGCAACATGTAATTAGAACGCTTCTGAAATTAACGCGCCAACCGCTTTCAAAACCGAAACAATCGCGGTCACAGAACAACTAGGAATACTGTAATTTATGTTACGTCTGTTTCCAAGTGGCTTTTGTGTGCTTGTTAAGGCACGGTGAGGTATTCGAGGGAGACGCCATTTTTTAAATAGAGAAATGTTGTTTTGTTTTTTGTTTTGTTCGAACGAAACAAAACATTGGCATTTCTGGGGGATGGAAAGTACCCCCTAAATATGTATGTGAAGATGTCATATTATTTAAAAAACAGTCTTTGTTACATCTAGAAACTTCAACGATATATTAATTGAATTAACGATTATGATGAATTAACTTTATAGATTTTATGATGAATTAACTTTATAGATATACTGTTTATTTTTGTGTTCTTATTTTTCTGTTGACTCACACACTGTTTAATTAATGATTCCAATATTTGTAAATATGTGAGTACCATTTACCTAAATTTATTTATAAAATTAATAAGTTTACCTCTGCTGGTAATACTTAGTTCTTATAAGTAGCATACTCTGGGTGCATCGTCCTCACATAATATAAAATTATTTTTTGTATACCAAATTTTGTAACATCATTATTTGAAAAGAGTAACTATGGAGTTTCTTGTCCGTTCTTCTCCATAAGAATCTACCTTTCCGAATGGACAGTAGAGTCACTTTATTAATGTAATATTATTATTTTACTGCACTGTAAATGATGACGTTCAAAAGTGCCGTTTAATGGCCTAATTGAAATAAATAAATTTTGACTTTGACTTTGATTTATTTACATTTTTAATTTAAACCATCATTACGCAGAAAAACGGGAATGACAATAAAAATCGAATTTTCAATTTCAAAGAAGAAAGTTCATCAATTATTATTGGTATAAGAGAATACAAAATTGCGCATAAACATTCTTTAAAAACCTTTTCCATTCCCAGAAACTGGATTTAATTTCAAAAAACCTCTAGATTCTCGCTCCGGCACGTATTCAAGCGTTTTAATTCAAATCAAACCTATCCCTATTGTCCAAACTATGCGGAACCACGAAGTTTATTCAACGTCAGAACAAACTAGATATCGCATCTGAATTTCAAATGTGACACTGCGTAGAACTAGTTGTTTTTGGAGACATTATTTTTAAAGGTCTTGTCTGGGTGAACGGATTCGCTATGCAAAGTAAGTGTTTTCTATACTTACAAAAGAAGTTATGCTTTTGTTACTGAAATAATTTTGTAAGTTGGAAATATCTTTGAAGTTTGTGTAGAATTTGCTGAACGTTTTGTGAGTTACGACAAGACGGAGCAAAATAAGTGAATTACGAGTGTGTTTAGCACAGTTAACGTTTAGCACAATTTTTACTTATTAATTTAATATTCATTCTAAATGTACTACCGTCGATAAAGATGAGAGTTAGTAGAGTGAACGTGTGGAAACGGTAAGTAATCTATACTTCTATTATATAAAATATAATATAATTATAATTAAGTAATACTAATATTATAAAGAGATAAACTATACTAATATTATAAAGAGGAAAGATTTGTATTTTTGTATGTAACGAAGACACTTAAAAACTACTGGACCGATTTGATAAATTCTTTCAGCAATGGATAGCTACATTATCAGCGAGTAACATAGGTTATTTTTTATCCCTGTACTCTCTCTCTCTAATAGCTGAAAACCACAACTTTCTATACTGAACCAATGTAATATTTTGACCATTAGGAAATCTGTTAACTAGTACTTAAGTCGTCTACCGGACGGTTTCAATAACATATTTACTTTTAACCAACTGCCAAATTTGCTACTGTTGTTAGCTAATTTGACAGTTAAACGTGTTGGTCAAACGTCTTTGAGACCGGCCGTACATCAGTTTAAGAATTGAACTCTTCTATTGATATTATACAACAGATTAACAAAAAAAAAAATACTAAGAAAATCTCCAATATACTCTCATTCCACAGCCTTTAGGAACCCAAAAACATAAGTCTTAGTGTAAGAGCCAGAACCTTATTTCGTGATAAAAATGGAACCTGTAAGGCCAAGCTGTCTGAACGTAAAATAAAAATAAATTGCTTATAGTCTCAGTAATATTCAGTTATAGCATTTACCTTTTTATTAGAATGTGGGGTGCTTTTTGAAGTTTACAAGGCGTTTTATGATCATGTCGGGTTTATTTTTAAATGAAAACTTGTCTTGTCTTGTGTGTGCGTACAAGAGATTTTTTAGGGTAGGGTTGGAGCAAAGAGCTCATGAGTAGGTTCACAAGTTCGTCTTGTGAAGTAACAATGATTTTCTGTAAAGGACCCACAAAAAAAAAAAAATTTTTTTTTTTGTGGGTTCGCGTCTGACCACAAACTCACCCAATGGAAATCGAAGATATAGTCGATAATGGAACAAGCTTGCCTAGAAGTTACCTACTCATCATATCAGCTGAAAGACGTCCACTGCTGGACAAAGGCCTCCCACAAGTGTCGCCACAACAACCGATCCTGTGCGTCTCGCATCCATCGGTTACCCGTGACCAAGTCATCGGTCCACCTTGTAGTGTGGTGGAAGTTACCTACTCACTCTTGACTTAAACACTCCCAGGTTGTACCTTGCTTGGTTGTAGGTTATACTTGCAGATACTTAAAGCTTTCAGTCCAATAACTCTACAGGTCACAAAGTCTTTCAAACATAGACATGACACTGAGAACATTGTGCCGTCACCAACGAATCCACCAAAAACAAGAATCTAACAACAATATGAAAAGAAAACAAACACACAAAAACAAGATATTAAATGCATGATCTACTCAAGCACAAACCAACGATAAAAAACAATTTTATCGCGCCCATAAATCCACATTTAAGACCATTCTTCTCAACGAACGCGTTTAGCCAAATTCTTTGCGCCACATCAGAGCCAAGGATCAAGGGGCATTTGAAATTCTGATGCGGTTTTCTTGTTTGCTCCACTAACGGCCATTGTGTGGCCAGGATTCGCATAAGGACACATTTACCTAGATTGGAATGTGCTTTTACAAGGTTTTTGGCTGCCTGTAGTTGGGACAGTTTTTGGTAATAGCCGTGGTCTCATGTTTGCTTGGCTGTTGACTTTTAATATGGAAGTAGGTATCTTTTGTTACTTTGTAGAAGACTTGTGGATTCAAGTCGGTGTGGTCTAGTTTTTGTTTGGGTAAATATTGTAATAATGAAATTTTGTTATCAAAAAATTTCCTCGTGTGAAACTGCATATGAAAGTTTCGAGCAGCATAATCGTTATAATCATTTTTATTTGTCAGAATTTGGTCGGTATGTATATTATATTGCCTTTAGTTTACATAGATTGTCTCATCACATTTTACCACATGGGCATACAAATGTAAAATATGAAAAATTGGCGAAAAATTATAATAATAATATATTAAATAATATAATATTAAATAATTATATTTAAAATTCTAAAAGGCATGTCAGTTAGAAATTAAATAATATAAATAATAATAATAATATAAATATTTTTATATCATTGTATTTTAATATTTAAAAATGTAATTTGTATGTATATAAAATTAATAAAGGAGATAATAATAATAATAATAATAACTTTATTTTCTCACACAATATACATACATAAATTATCTTACATTGGTCAGATTCGACGATAATACATAACTCGGGTAAGTATATATTGTGGGAGACTGGTGCCTAAGCTAGGCTCGAGGCCTGTGTTTCAGGACACCAGGATCCCACCCCTTTACATTTTCATTTTATAAATAAATCATGTATTAATCGTCAATTATAAATAATAATTGACGATTGTTCTCTTGATGTCTTCAAGAGGAAAATTAAAGAGCATTTCCTTTCACAATGACATAATATTAGTTGATATGTATATGTACATATATTTGTAGTTATGTATGTAGGTATTTTTATGTATATTATTTGTATACTGGTTCCTACCCTCAATACTGATCTCTCTCTATCACTCAAAGGTTTGCTGGGAGAAAACTCAACTTTGAGTTAAGCTCGCCTTTGTACATGAATTTTATTATGACTGCTTTATAATATAAGTAATTTTGTTGTACAATAAAGAATTATAAATTATGAATTGAATTAAATTAATACGTCATTTATGTAGTCATTCTAATTTTAGTAGCAATTATTTGACAACATTATTTTGAATTGCTTTTTAAACCCAACCAACTCTAATTGATCACCGCAAAGACTGTGTAGTGTGAGCCAACTAATTTCAAATTTTGCATAAAAGAGGCAATTCTAACAATCAGTGTAGTTTTTTTCTGTATGGCCATTTGCAGAAAATACTGAGACAATGAAACTTCTTTACTTCCATTACAAGACATATAAATAATTGATGTAAAATCTCTTCTAGTTCATTTACATTACCTTTGAGAATAGTTAACAAATGTCAGCAGAATTTCCAGTTCCTACATTTCTGAGCATCTATTATTACAATTTGAGCTAGACGATCTAAACTTCAAACATGATTGACTGTCAGCCGCAGGCCTTGCTACTCAATGAGCCGGCAGGACAAAGCAAAATGTTCTGTGATTGGGTGCCATTTACCAATTGTTTTGGTCAACCCTTTGTAAGTCCAGAGAGGAGCAAAATTACGAGAGAGATTCAAGGGAAGCTGCTGATGACGTATAATTGTCAGTTAACGACAGTTTGAATTTGGTACGTCATGAAAATAGATTGGAAGTTTAGGAAGGTTCGTATTTAGTGGATGTATGTATTTACATTTATTAACATCATGATGTGCGTTGTTAAAAAAACGTTCAAAATATTGGTCGCCATTTCATCTCGGCAACAGAAAATTATAAAAACGGTCCTAAAAATGTCTCTACCTACATTTTGAGATAACAAGTTTTTGTGACGTGAAATGACATATTTTTTTTAGATGTTTTTGACAGATTGATACAGATATTAGGCTGCGTTTCCACCAGATATGTGCGAAGAGGCGTAGCGAGGGATGCGTTTGTTAAGAACCAATAGAATCGCTTGCGCTGAACGAGGCTAGGTAAATGAAGCGATTCTATTGGTTCTTAACAAACACATCCTCGCACATCTCTGGTAGAAATGCAGCCTAAGACTGGAAAAGGTTCCTAACGAAAATCGCCGATCATTATAATGTTATTCTCATCTCATATCAGCCAATTGCCATCCACTGCTGAACGTAAGCCTCCCCCAAAGATCGCCAACCATTCTGGTTTTGAGCGGTCCGCATCCATCCGCTGCCAGCCACCTTCTTCAAATCATCGATCCTTCGTGCCGCAGGGCGTCCCACACTACGTTTGCCCATACACGGTCTCCACTCTAACACATGTCTGCTCCATCGACCGTCTGTCCGTCTACAGATATGGCCGGCCCACTTTCGCTTCAGCAAGCTGATTCTATGCGCAATTTCGGTGACTTTAGTTCTCTGGCGAATGATTTCGTTGCAAATTCTATCCACCAGAGAAATCTCGAGCATTGCTCTCTCCATTGCACGCTGAGCAACCTTGAATTTGTAGACCAGGCCTATGGTGAGTGTCCACGTTTCGGCTCCGTAAGTCATTACGGGTAGGACGCACTGGTTAAAAACCCACTGGTTAAATAATGTTATTACAATTTGAATACTTTTTATTCAGTTTAGTTAAATTCCAAACACATTTCGAGAAGTACGGAAACAAGAACTCCATCTTCCAAAACATTTCGAGTTCAACTACTGGATCCACAAGAAAAGCTAAGCTAAAAGCTAATAACCTAATATCCCATAATAATAATAAGTTAAGCTAATATCCTATTCGACGTTATTGTAGAAATCTCTAACAAAATTTGTCTCATCAGCCCGCAAACATTGCTTGCACGTGCAAACAATTTGAATAAGATTTTCCACACAAACAAATAACATAAAGTTTGTTAGAATCTCGATGCTCCTGAGGAAGTTCATTAAGAAAGAGGACGATCGTAAGGCACGTGCAATAGTTTGCCAAACGCTGTTGGATTCTCAGTATTCAAATACACGGGTCCAAAGTTTGCGGTCAAACGTTGGGAGACGCTACGTTTGAGATGAATGCTTTTATGGTACGGGTAGTTCTAGATAGCCATTGGTGTTGAATCTGGCGGTTAATATACAAGGGTCGTGTTTGAATGGTATCAGTTTCGGGAACACGATTTCGAATACGGTCACTGTTATTGGATACTATAGGCTACTTTTATCCTCAAAAAGTGCGCGGTTTCTGTACCTTATTAAACCAAGAAGGTGAAGCGGTAGAAACACGTTTTGATGCAATGTAGTGTTTAAAAAAAAACCTTTTCTGTGTGAAAATCATGGGCTTTTTTGATCAAGCAAAATTAAAACTGAATATAAATTGGTTTTCATATGGACACTTTCAGATTTCATCATTATCTTGTACCTGCTCTTAACTCAATTTATTTGTTATCGGTGCAGAATGTCTTCTTCAATACTTTTCAATAGTCGGTCTCCATGAGATGGGCGAACGACATTGTAGAACCTGGATGAGGCTGGCACAGGAACGTGGGGATTGGAACAAGAGAAGACAGGCCTATGCTCAGCAGTGGGCGAAGTCAGGCTGTGGATGATGATGATGATGAGTCGGTCTCCATTAATACTAATTGATCGTCATCATCCATCACCTGACTTCGCTCTGTGCTGGGCATAGACCTCCCTTTTATTGTGCCACGTCCAGTAACATGTGACTAAACTTCTAAAATGAACTAGCTGCATAGCCTGTACAAAAAATTGTCTTATTCCATTTTATTCTTATCTGTGAGCTGCAGTCACACACAAAACACTCGCTCGCAGACTTCGCGGACAAGTCGCGATGGTAAAGAATTGCAATAATAATTATTATGGCTGCCCAAACATCGTCATATCAACTTGTCCTATGCTTTTTGCATCAAATTGGCTCCTGCTGCCCTTACCAGGATATTGCTTCAGCTCTTGCGAATTGAACGAAAGTTACGGCTTCTGGTACTCAGTCGCCAGTCCCAGTCCCTTTCGCCCCCATTGGCTATCCGTTTAGCGAGCAATGTGCCTTGCTTACTGTCGCTTAATTTTGGAAAAAAAATGAAATATTTTGATTGGAAAAGCATTAATTTAATTTATCACTAGCATTAAGCTGCGTCTGTAGACTATTCTATACAAAATGTGTTTTATTCCATCTCATTCTTATCTGTGAGCTGCAGCAACTCACAAAACACTCGCCTGCAGTCTTGGTATTGTTAGTGCTCACTCGCCTTCGTTACGCAGTCAGGTGCCGCGGTAATCCGGTTATCCGTTTTTGGGTTAGAGTGGATGGGGAAGTGATGTTTATGATTTGTTGAAAGTGTTATATTTTTAGAAAAAACAATAATTTTACGACATTGTATGTATATTGGAGCAAAAATATAAGTGTGAACATTTAGGTGTAAGCAGTTTCTCTAAATTTAGATTTGACAAAATATCGAAGAAAAATATTTTTGCACAAAAGCAGAAAAAGCTAAAAAATATAGGTACATATTTCTGTCGAAACAATGAAATTAAAACAAATTGACTTATTAAAATAAAGAAACAAATAGTGAAAGTAATAAAAACAAATATCAAATTAATTATCCAAATCTTCAATTTGCTTGATCCGACAAAAGACTCCCCCCAAAGATATACTAACACTACAATAAATCGTTACCAAGACAAACAAAACAATGAATAGAGTACAAAATTCCCTAATGACTACCCAGTTAGGCATTACTCAGTATCCCAAAAAACGACGGCCCAGCCCGCAGACTAAACTTTGCGACCGAAAAACTAGAAACTTTCTTTTTAGTCCGAAGCGAAAATGTCCGAAAACGTAGGTATTTACCTACTGGAGTTGGTCCTAACTTTTCACTGAAAGTCTCTTTTGGATTGCCTGTGACATGTTTACTAATGTAAAGCCGGTCCATTGGTCTATACTTACTACGTTCTTTGATACCAGTCTGGTTTTTGGTGGACGGATCTATATTAAAAGGACTACAGTAGCATTGATACGAACGTATACAGTCCTCCAGACCAATTTCGTTCATGGCGGTCAATTTAATGGAGACTAGCCATCATATTATAGTGCACAAGTATGTGTGCAAACACAGGTGCACTCCCTCTTCCATCACTCTCATATTCCGATGGGACGGCAACCCGACATGACCAGAGAGAGATCTGGCGCGGGACCAACGGCTTATCGTGCTTTCCGAGGCACGGGGGTGTCACCACCAACTTCGAAACTCCGGGCTGTCACAAAGAAATTCCTAATAGAACCGACCTGGTAATCGAACCTAGAACTCGGCAGTCTTAAGGATGGATGTTTGAAGGATGGGAAATCATCAAATGACTTCTTCCGCTCTGGGTGGAGCGAAAGGGCGTGTCAGACTCTTACTGACTAAAACCCTGTTCCTTCTAAAGCCCTTTGCGTTCCAGGGCCGCGGTGACTCTTTCGAACAAATTCCGCAACCCTGGCAAGCTCTGGCCCTAGCGGGCCCCGTCATCTATGCTGACATCTCTTTGAGGCGCGCGTGAAACACAACGCGCCATCGACCTGACCGCAAGACGATGCGTATGTACAATGTACAAGTACCTATTTTGATAAATCTGTTGTGGGTGTAAAGTCCAAGCTCTCGAGACCAATGAAATCTATTTCTAAAGTGACAAATGTAGTCACTAGGTATCGCCCGCGTCTTCATCTGCCTAGCCTTTTCCAAATTATATTGGGGTCGGCTTCCAGTCAAACCGGATTCAGCTGAATACCAGTATTTTAAGTGGAGCGGCTGCGTACCAGACCTCCACAACCCATTAACGGTACACACGGTACTCCTTGGCAAGACTGGTGTCAGATTATCTGGCTTCTGACTATCCGTAACGACTGCCAAAGATCTACAAATGACAGCCGGGACCAACGGCTTAACGTGCTTTCCGAGGCACGGAGGAGTCTCGGTATGTTAAGATGGTCACCCATCCACAGACCAACCTCGGCAAGCGTTACTTAACCTTAAAGATCGACCCATGCGGCTGTTATTATTTAGCTACGAGCTCCTCCCGCGGCTCCGCCCGCGTGCATGTCGAAAATTATCCCAAAAAAAATCTCCCGGAACAAAAAGGACTATGTGTTATTGCAGACTTAAATCTATCTCTGTGCCAAATTGTATCAAGATCTGTTCAGACGTGTTTGAGTAATAAACATTCATCCAAAGATGAAAACTTTCACATTGATAATATTATTATTGATATGGAGATTTCAGGAGATTATTTGGTATTGATCTATATTATCCTATATTTATAATATGTCAAGGCTCGATGCCCTGGATTCAAACCGAACTCGATGCCCTGGATAGGAGGGTCCGCACACTGCTGACCGCAAACCGGATGCATCACCCACGATCGTCGGTGATGAGACTGTACATCCCACGGAAGTGTGGAGGTCGTGGCTTTTTAAATGCTAAGACTCTCCACAACCGTAAGATGTGCAGTCTCAGAGAATATTTTTTCAAAGCCGATGTGGGTATGCACCGAGATGTGGTCGCAGTGGACAAGGGACTCACTCCGTTGTCCATGGCTAAAGAGAACTGGCGCAAACCTGTGATACTTACTACAGATGACCGCAAGGAGGTATGGAAAGGCAAAGAGCTTCACGGGCGCTTCTATCGGGCTCTTTACGGGTCCGATGTAGATTTCTCAGCGTCCGTGGCCTGGCTACGTTTCGGTGATCTCTTCGGGGAAACCGAAGGTTTTGTCTGTGCGATTATGGACGAAGTTATCTTGTCGAACAACTACCGGAAGCATATTATGAAGGACGGGACGGTTGACGTGTGTCGGGCATGCCACCGTCCGGGTGAGTCCATCAGACATATTATCTCTGGTTGTTCTCATCTTGCTAACGGCGAGTACTTGCACAGGCATAACCAAGTGGCCAGGATTATCCACCAGCAACTTGCTTTAAAATACAAACTTGTAGATTCCGAAGTACCGTATTACAAGTATGTGCCCGACCCAGTTCTCGAAAATGACCATGTCACGTTGTACTGGGATCGGTCTATCATCACTGATAGGACTATTGTTGCCAATAAGCCTGACATAGTGGTGATAGACCGATTAGCGCGCCGCACAATGATAATCGATGTTACCATCCCGCATGACGAGAACCTCGTGAAGGCTGAGAAAGAGAAGCAAATCAAGTATCTCGACTTAGCACACGAGGTTGTCGACATGTGGAATGTGGACTCGGCTGTCATTGTGCCGATTGTCATTACGGCCAATGGCCTGATGGCCAAAAGCTTCGACGACCATCTGTCGAAGCTGGCGTTACGCAGTTGGGTAAAGGGCCTGATACAGAAGGCAGTACTCCTCGATACGGCTCGTATTGTGAGGAGGTTCCTTTCTCTGGAGCCCTAACCACCGGTAGCTTGGACCTTGCTCCCGACACCGGCGGACTACTGCTTTTTATATTTTTAAATGTTTTTTTTTAATGTGTGTGTGTGTGTGTTTTTTTAAGAAATATTTAAAAATATAAATTAGTATGTAAGTGAAATGAATAAAGAGAATAATAATAATCTTTATTTTATCCAAAAACATACAGAATTTTAAATACAGTTTGATATTTAGTTTAAAAATATATTTAAAGTTTGTGTTGCAAGCTCTGTACAAAAATTATACTCTACCTCTTAAACTAGGATATACCTGTATTTTAAGAGGCAGTAATATACGGTCAGGGTTTACAATTACCAACAAAACTTATCTAGACTACATATCTACAAATTATAATAGTGAAATTCTTTGTGAGTGGTGGATGTGGGTGTGTGTATGTGTGTGTGTGTGATGGTGTGTGGGTGAGTGTGTGCGTGTATTACACTAGATATGTAAGTAGAGACTCCGTGTAAGAGTAATCCTTTAGGAGCAGCCACTCTGTTACTTTGGATTTTAGTGTATGTGAGTTTAAATTTACGATGTTAAGGTGATTGTTTATGGTTTTATAAATATGAGTACTTAGTAAGTGCTCATAAGTTGTTTAAGGATCTGTAAAGACGGCTTAGTTCACAGTTCGCGTGACCCAAGGGCTGGCTTTTTACCTTGGACAAAGGATAAGCATTGCCATACAACGTGGCAATGCTGCCAGCCTTTTGGGTACATTACCCGTGGCCAGCGATGCGGAGGAATTTTTCGACGCCATATTTTAGACTATTTTTAGTTATTTTTTTTTATTTTAATAAATATATAGGTAGAAACAGATAGTTGTGCATAAATAAATTAAGGTTGACTATCGAAAAATTAAAAAAAAATATGTAAAAGCTCAAAACGACATAATTTTTTCTTGAAACAAACGCGATAGTTCGGTTTCTTTATTACTTTTCTTTGCATTCTTCGTATACTTTACCGACGTAATATTCTTAAACCGCCTTAAAAAAAGCGGAGTTCAGACGTGACTTCCCTACAAACGCGGGCTTACACTAAGAATATGTTTATTTCCTGCACAGAAACTGTAGTTTGTTTAAAACTTAAACCGTTATATTTTTCTTTGTACAACTATCACGTAAGTAACATCAGAAGTTCATACTTATAGCGTACAAAGAGGATTTACTTTAAAACTTCAATCTCAAAGATTAACACTCATGAAGTTAAGAGGAGAATTTTCACAAAGAAAATTAACTAGGAATAACAAACTTCGACGCGGCGCCGGCGAAAATGTATGTACCGTGCAGACTGACTGTACTTCTCAGGGCTGTCACCGTCACCTGCTACAGTATATGAACCGCTAACTTTGCACATAATTAAATGGAGATAGATTTTAGACAGGAACTGATTTAAATATCTGTCAGAAGACGACGAGACGAAAAAATTGTAGATGAATAAGTATCTACAAAATTTTTCGTCTCGTCGATCCGTCGAACCGTCGAACCGTGGAACCGTCGAGCCGTCGAACCCTCGAACCCTTGAAACGATTTTAGAATAAAAAACAGTTTGACAAAAATAATATTACTTCAAGTGTCCTAAAATCCTCAGGTTCCTACCAAATTAAATTCCAATATAAACATAACTTACGCCTATTTACGAAACAAATTCTCTCTCCATCTAAATAACCGAAAACCAACAGGCTCAGTCTAATATAGATACCAACTTCTCCGCCCCATAAACCAAAACAATGTCCAAACGTAGCAGCCCTGCCTCGCACAACCGGCTGAGACTAGTTTAAACTAGTATTATAACGATAAGACAGGGCGGAGCGTTTGTTCTGTGCGACGTACGAAGCCACTTCGCGTGAAACGCTGCTCGGTGGCTGGCTCATACACTTGTACAGGCGAATACGGTTGTGATTCTCGGATAACCGTACTTCCGAATACTGGGAATTTACAACAGCTTTTAAAGATGTGGTGACGCGGTTTTAAGTTCCGACGGTTTGAAGTTTTAAATTGTGTGTCGGGTATTTCTGCACGTTTTGATGGAATGTCGGAAAAAACATGCTTGCAAAATAATCAAGACTAGATTGAGAATCGATGTTCAGAATTGACGATTAATAGGAATTGGTACGATTATCTAAAGAATACGAGAAGGATTATAAATAACATGATCATTTCAGGAGAAAGACGCTATGTACTGTTGAACATTATTGCGGAAGGTTATGTATTGACCCACGCAGGCAACTGCAGGTCCCATGCTTGCAAGAAGCCCGAAAATTTGCCAAACTTAAATGTCAATGGGTAAGCTACATAGCTGGCAAAACGGATGGCCAATTTCTCTGGCGACCGCGTACCAGAAAACGCATCGTGTTCGTGCAATGAAAAGGTGGATCAATGATCTGGTAAGGGCCTCGACAGTCTACGGGGCGCGAAAAATACAAGTCTAGAAGTATTTTTTATCCACATTTTCGATTTTCGATTGGCCAACATTATCGATAAAATGCCTTTTACAACGATTCTTTTCGACGAACAAAATTTTGAATAATAAATAATTCCCCGAACAGCTTAACATCGCAAGTGTACGTCCGTTGCCAGCCTAGCGGTGTTTGTACTCGCTGCGGCATCGTTAATTAAGTTATTCCAAGCTATAATACTCACGGATCTGCTAGTAAGTCAAACAGAATTAATATATTAAGTAAATTAATACTACCTATAAGTACTCCTTATAACGCACGTACCTTAATATACCTATGTGTGTATGTGTATATAAATTGATGCGATCTCGTAAATCTATACTAATATTATAATGAGGAAATATTTGTATTTTCGTATGTTACGAATAAACTTAAAAACCACTAGACCGATTTGAAAAATTGTTTCAGCAATGGATAGCTACATTATCAGCGAGTAACATAGGCTATATTTTATCCCCATACTCCCACGGAAACGGGAACTACGCGGGTGAAACCGCGTGACGTCCGCTAGTAAATTATATTTTAAAGATCTAAGCCGTGACATGCACTAATTGAAAAACGGTAACAAATTTTCAAAGAGTTACCTGTAATGATAATTCATTTGATATGAGACAAAAATTAAGAACGTAGGTTGCAAATGATTATTTAATCAATCGGTTCATAACAAGAGTTCTCTACATTAATAACTGCAGTTATAAAACTCAAAAGTTGCAAAACACTACAAAACTAGGTCGAGAAAAACTTCAGAACAAAGTAGAAATTTTCCGTTCCACGTTCTCCCCTCGTTATTGGCTGCAAGCTTCATACGGTAAAAAGCAAAAAAAGTAGTTTGAAATAACCCAGTAGACTAATTTACACAATTAATCGATAAAAAAGTTGATCGAAAAAGGATTGTCAATAAAATAACCTGACTTGGGAGTCTTTAAGTCAAGAGTGAATAAGTTACTTCTAGGCAAACGTGCTCTATCTTCGACCACTTCATCGCTTACCATCAGGTGAGATAGTGGTCAAACGCGTGCCTGTCAATAGTAAAAAAAAAATACAATATTACATGGAAAATAAAAACACGACTGCTAAACAAATAACTTTTCTAGAAATATAGGTTAATACAGGAATATAGGTAATATAGGTAAATAGTGTACATGAAAAGAAAGTTAATGTATTTATTGTCACCACAACACTGACATCATCATCATATCAGCCGAAAGACGTCCACTGCTGGACATGGGCCTCCTCCAAGTGTCGCCACAACAACCGGTCCTGTCATCCATCGGCTACCCGCGACCTTCACCAGGTTATCGGTCCACCTTGTGGGAGGCCTTCCAACGCTACGTCTTCTGGTACGCGGTCGCCACTCTAGAACTTTTCGGCCCCATCGACCATCTGTTCTGTGAGAAATGTACCCTGTGCGACATGGAAACAAATTATTAACTATGCTTAGTATTTGTATTATGTCAGTAAAGACAAATATTAAGACTAACATTTAAAGACAGAAAAAAATGAAGGATCAGAAACTACCTCATCCCACCGGCCCCCTTCTACCATCGGACATCTAGACGCACTGCAAGTTACCATCCCTACCTTGTTGCTATTCCACCAATTCACACTAAACGTTTCCAAACGTCTTTTATAGTGCGCACAGCAAAGAAGTGGAACTCTCTGCCTGCGTCTGTGTTTCCGAACGCATACAACCCTAATCTCTTCAAAATTAGAGTAAACAGGCTTCTTCTGGGTAAGCTCGCTCCATTGTCGACTTTGCCTTTGTCATCTATGACCTAGACTAGAGTCAAGAGTAAACCAATATTAAATAAAAAAAATTAAAAAAAAAACTAGGTAAATGCACGTCGTTACTATGGCATGTAGTGTCCCACCCGGCACGATGCTATGCCATGGGCGGATCTACAGCACATTTTCAGTGGTTGCTTAATTTATGATAAATGAAAGTCAAGTTTAAGGAATACAAATACTATATGATAAGACTGAAGCCGACCCCAACTTGGTTGGGGAAAAAACAGATGGGCTAAGTTAATTTAAACTAAGCTTTATATTAAGTAATTTTGAAAATTATGTAAACTGAGCTGTGTAAAAATGAAAAATTACTGCGAGCTAAGCTCTGTCTACAACCGGCTTAAAATGAATGGCCGCCTTTTCAAGCCCAGAATTCAAGCATATGACCAATTCCCATTCACCTCGGCCAAAAGCCACCAAAAAATTGTCTTTCAATTGCGTGTCAATCATGAGTGGATGGCTGACACACGATGTATCCACGTCGCAGCGTTCCTGCCCAGAGTGACATATGACGCAGATTTTTCCTGCTCATCAATATGCCGCATATAGGGCGATACTGGTAAGCTTTTTATGAAGGCCGCAATGCTGAGATTGCATCTTGATTAGGCCGCTAAGTCCAGTAAAAAGTAATTAAGATATTGTTCTTAAATTTAATTTGTGAAATATGCCTAGAAAACGTAGCCGTCCTTTCAAATTAGTAACCTGAAAAGTATAATACAGCAGCAGTTAATCTTAAATAACTTATGAGCACTAACTTGTCTCTTCATTATTTGTGTATAAGAACTAGCAAATGGTTTTCCCTCTTTTTCACTTGAACTTTTTACTTTTCCCCTTCTCCCACTTTAGGCTGAGTGGACGGAGTGTCAGACTCTTACACTAGGAAGTGGTGACGGGCGGGCGTTTTGGGGGACTGTCTTTATGTAGAACTTTGACGTTCAAAAAGTGCTGGCACTGACCCTAATTTGAATAAAGACTTTTGATTTTGATTTTATTGACTTAAACCCACCCGTGCTCCTCCAAATGCCCTTTGTGTTCCAGGGCCGCGGTAACTCTTTCGAACAATTCTGCACCCCTAGCTGTCTTAGTGCTCACATCAGCATCTGCCTAGCCTTTTCCCAACTATATTGGGGTCAGCCTCCAGTCAAACCGGATGCAGCTGAATACCAGTATTTTACGTGGAGCGGCTGCCTACCAGTTCTCCATTACTAACGGGGGAACACGGTAGTTCTTGGCAAGATTGGAGTCAGATTTACGAATCTCTGTAAAATATCTACGAATGATAGCCAAGAACGTACTTTCCGAGGCACGGAGGAGTCTCGGTATGTTAAGATGGTCACCCATCCACAGCACAACCTTGGCAAGCGTTGCTTAACCATGAAGATCGACCCATGCGGCTGTTACTTTTTAGTCACGAGCTCCTCCTTAGCAGGCTTACTGCTCACTTAAATCATAAAACAAAGCCTTGTGCAGATATTAATGTTACAAGTCCTAACAGTTTCAGCTGTTCGTTGTAACGTTAAACAGTCAGTTTCCCCTAACACAATAAACGCAACACCTGAAAAGGGGTCATTGTACAACACTAAAATCAAGTAAAAAAACAACTTCCCCATACATTTCTGTGCGCATTACTCGACAAAATGTACTCAACAGTAGTTTTTTTCGCGATTTCGGGCTGGGACCCATAGTAAAAGTTGTTCATAATGATAAACACAAGAACCCCTTTTTAGGTATTGCGTTTATTCTTTTACACGTCGTATATTTTAGATATTTCTCCAACAAAAAGACTTCACAGCTTAAACTAAATCTACCATAATTAATGTTAACGCTCTTAAAACCGACTCCCCGAAATCCAATTCTCCCATCCTTTTCACAGCACAAAAGTTATCCGAAACCTGTTTTCCCCCAACAGCCAAAACTTGAACAATATTTAAAGTCCCCACTGAAAGGAAACAGGAAATCCAAAGCACCAATTCCTTAAAAAACTCAATTGGACTTGTGATGCAAATTCACAAATCTACTTTACCGCTTCGGAGCTCCGCGTCTGAATTAAACTCTATTTAGATATCCACGATTTGCTGAGTGATCTAACTCGTCCATGAAGTGGTTTTAACTTATTTTGCGCGGAATTGGTTTTCAAATGAGACTAAGCTTAAATTACTGGTGTATTTTGTACGAGTTTTTTTTTGTTTGGGGAGTGGAAGACGTGTCGGTTTTTCGTTGGGCGTTTAAAGGAAACGGATTTAAATTATGTTAACTTATTTTGTGAAGATAATAGAAATTATACGACCCTTGCCAAATTTTTGAGGAGCTCGTGGCTAAATAATAAAAGCCACACGGGTCGATCTTCAAGGTTAAGCAACGCTTGCCGAGGTCGGTCTGTGGATGGGTGACCATCTTAACATACCGAGACTCCTCCGTGCCTCGGAAAGCACGTTAAGCCGTTGGTCCCGGCTGTCATTTGTAGATCATTGGCAGTCGTTACGGATAGTCAGAAGCCAGATTATCTGACACCAGTCTTGCCAAGGAGTATCGTGTTACCCAGTTAATGGGTTGTGGAGGTCTGGTAGGCAGCCGCTCCACGTAAAATACTGGTATTCAGCTGAATCCGGTTTGACTGGAAGTCGACCCCAATATCAACTATATAGGAAAAGGCTAGGCAGATGATGATTTTGTGAATATAAATAAGTAAGTAGTTGTAGTTTTAATAACTTGACTCAGTACTGATTATTAATTACTGCTGGGCACAATAAAATTATGTTTAAGGGTCATCATCAACTCTAAAAAAAGAAGAATATTATTGCCATGTTATCGGAACCAAACGATCTTATAACGCTCAATAAATAGACAAGATATCTACCTGAGTGTTAAGATCATCATATTTCACTAGACATTTTTGCAATATCCTATATCAGTCAGCAAATATACCTGCGTATGCAATTAACACCTTTATGTACGATAAATCTAAAGGAGAAGTAAATATAACAAGTTCTGCTAAAGTTTAATTTATGATTGTCGTGTATCAAAACCGAATTTACCTGAGTACAGCCGGGGGTGGTACGTGCAATCACAGTTTGTTGAACAACTTTGTCGAAAACGGTGACACACTTATTTGAGCTCTTCGGGAAGTGGGTCATGCATTTTTTCCGATATGTAAGTATTGGAAAAGTGTCATTTGAATATATCTTAGCGTGGGGATATACTTGGTCAAGGTCACGGAATTCCGTGATAATTGGAGGACTAGCAGCGATCGTTCCATGGTTGTGTTGGCAAACAGCTTTTTCAAAATAGTCACTGATGAATAAGCATAGTTCAAAAGTAGAGACAATAGCTTATTTTGAGAAATGCAACCAAGATTCCAATTCCGCAACATTTTTTTCTGAGAACATTTGAACTGAAATGAACATTGCACTAACTCTGTTAAAAGTTACATAACCACACTTTACAACCACTAAAGGATACGGAAACAAAGACGTATGATTCCACTAAAGTAGTAAAACTACACAGCAGTACTAATAGAAACATAATTTGGTATCAAAATGTAGGGTGCTCATAAATTTTAATAAAATTCGGACGTTTAATCTGCTAGCGGACGTGTCTAGCCCCAAGTTGTGTTTGCACACGATATATGATATTTTATTCATTGTATTATATTTTGAATTTAAATGGGATTTTCGTGATTTGGGAATGTGATTTAGTTTGGGTAACACACATAGAATAGTAACCCGCAGCTAGGGTTACTATTCTATGTGTGTGGATATTAATTTGTAAGATTAACGTGCTTTCGAAAACGTATTTTCATGGTACAATAAAGATTCCAAGGTATAACCTCATACAATTGGGTCTGCATAATGGACATGTTAGAGTACCATAAATTATTAGTAGGTCTATTACCGTGGTATCAGCATCAATTTTCGAGTTATTTGCTTACATATTGTTTATAATTTCCAAATTAAAAGAAGGGGGGGGGGGCACTTTGTAATTCAATGTAATATAAAAAAACATGTATTTATTTAGACTGCACATAGAGTATAAAAGCTAACTTAATTCCCTATGCATTTTCCACTAGACGTGGTGAAAAAATACCATGGCTGGTGAAGTGTTGAATCAGTTGGAAGAAAAAAAAAGTGTGCGTCTCGGGCCGCCCAACAGAAGTGATAACTTAAACTTTTCTAAGTTGAACTATTTAATATGGGAAGCGTCTGTCCGATATACGCCTAGCGCTGTGGGTTAGAGTGAGAGAGGAAGAGCATGCGTACCGCTGCCGTATGCGTGAGAGAAAGGGAAGCCAGACAGACTGGCGCCGTAACGCGTTACGTTACGAAGCGGTTTACCCTCCCATAAGAAGTTATCACTTCAAAAAATAACAATAATTCTAGATTATTGTTATCTTTCCTTCTCTTCCAAAAAGCTAAATTATGTTACTACCCTCATTTCAGTACTTATAAAAATATTCTACTCCCTAGATTAAAATTATAATATAAATCAGATCTCCCCGGACAATTCAGTGCACGTCTCATTAAAAGTCAGATGTGCGGTCACCGTACTCGCTAAGCCGTATCGCTCGCTGTATGAAATTCAAATACTGACCCGCTTGTAACCTAAAATAGGAATAGTTGACTTAAGGCCGATACAGGTTGTGTTTGTCGTTCGCAGTTCATTCTCGTTTATTTAGAAAGGATACAGGACTATAGATATTGAAAGTTTTGGTTGTAAAATACCAGCGCTGCGTTATTAATTTTTGGATATCGCAGCATAAGCTGAGATAGGGACCATTTTGGTCTCGCACAGATAATTATTTTATTATACTGTTTAGTTATTCATTTTTTTTTTACTGGTTTGTTTGTCTTGTGCGAGTCCCAAATAAACATTTTTATTTCTTTCTTTCTTTTAATAAAATAGAGCATTTAACAGTTCAGCACAACAAACATCACACCGGCCGAAAGACGTCCACTGCTGGACATATGCATCCCCCAAAGGGTGAGTTTGCCATAATCACCACGCTTGGCAGGCGGGTTGGTGATCGCAGTGTAGCTGTTGTAATGCACAGAAGCAGCGAGAATGCTGCTGCCCATTCTCTGGTGAGTCCCTTAGTCGCCTCGTATGACACCCACGGAAAGTGATGGGATGGAGCTATTCTTTTACGTCCGACACCATACAGAACTGTATGTGAATGGTGTATTTCTACATAAATACAAACGATTTTATTTTTAAAGGAAAAAAACAAAATAAGCGGTGGTTAAACCGAGTGGAAACACTGAAAAAACAAATTGTCTAGAATTTAAAGCATCAAACCTCACATGATTGAATTGACTTAACTCAAACCCGATATCATATCCCATTATGATATTTCTAAAAACGAATTTCAATATTAAAATACATCTTCAATAAATACTAGAATACATTTAAATAATTATCATAAGTAGGTATATACTTGTCTGTATTTTCATATAAAAAAGTAAAATTTTTCATAAAAGTTTCTCTTACATTCTGCTTCATTGCTTTTTGAAGCATATTTTTTATTTCAATACTTATGAATGGAATATATTCATGTAACTTACTCGCATTTTCACCGCAAGACTTTTAACTTATTTTATGAACGATGTTGAAATATTACTTTTCACTAGTTTTATATGAGTTTTGAATTAATAAATGTAAGACGTCCGTTTTATTTTCTCTTTCGTCCAACACCATACAGAACCACACACACACAACACACGTAGCGTTTAACAGTTCAGCGCACCCTAAAGCCACTTAAAAGGTGATTGGCTAATATTTTGCCACGTCTAACGGAAAAATATACGTGTACAATTACTCCTCTGCATCATCTTCAGCTACATTTCAGACGGAAGACATCCATTGCAGGACAACGCCATCGCCACATGGACTGGTCTTCTGTGAGTCTCGCATTCAGTAGATTCGGATTTACATCACTGCGTATCCTCTAATTTTTTCTTGCAGAAAAATAATCACATATTTGTAACACAAACGAACGATACCAATTTTTTTTATTGAAAAGACATTAGTTTTGATATATTTTTGTTCCGATATTGTAACTCATTAACTTTCCGTTGCATATCATATGCAACAAAATGTTGATTTGGGAATTTATTCATAAAAGTACTGTGCAGTTTTTCCATTTTTTATTAGTATCACGTACCTCCACGTACTACACTGCAATATTGTTGTGTATACGTACTGTATACACAATAATATTGCAGTCATAATTTGTGTGTGGTTTTATTTCCGTCGTCAAATGGAAAATTTTGTGGTTTCCTACCTGTACATTTTAAATTTTAATGCCGGTACTATCAAGTATTGTTGAAAACCTACTGATTAAAATCACTCGTTACGCCACCTGTAGTTCAGCCAGTATATTCTATCAATATCTTAACTTGTAAGCTTTGGTGGAGTGAGCGTGCAGTGAACTGTAATTCCATCTAATTTGTATGGACTGACAACTCACTTTATGTTCACTTCAGAATTACAGAATCGCACCTCAGTTGCACCTAGTGATGAAATAGCACAAACTTCCAAAATGATGACGTACTCTAACTCTCCGTAAGTTACTAATTATTCAGTTCGCAACACAAAGTAAAGCAACACCATTTTTACAAATTAAACTTTAAAACCAGCAAGCAACACAAAATTAAATAAAATGAAGCCAGAAAGGACCTCTCCCCAGCACATTAATTTCAAAGTTACATAGAAAATAAAGGTCCCATTTCCAAAACTTACGTAACGCTCTCGAGTACGGAGCTAAATAATCATAATTTATATCTGGCCACATATAAATTAACACAGGAAGCCATTATCAGGCTAACAGATGACAAGCGAGGCATTAAAGTCTAAAATTGTACAAAACTAATTACCACGAAGACCGTTTGTAAAGGTGGCCGCTGTGTAGCAGTAATAAGAGTCGAGCTAAGTTTAGGTGGGCTGTAAACTTGCGATTTGTCGCAGAAAAGTTATTCGAGCTAGATGCACGGCGGCTTTTGTACGACAAATGTCAGTGCAGTGTGCAACACTAGGAAGTTTTAGGGTAACATTAGCCAAGTAGTAGTTGTAACTGGGTAAAGCATATTGTCTTGCGATATGCATGCGCTTCAATTGGAAAAGTGCTTCTTTGATCTAAGAAATTATGAAGTGAATAAACTCTTTTCCCTATATCCTTTCGAAGTAAAAAAAGAAGGGAGATGTACGCTTTTGTACAAGAAATGCCTGAACAATGCTAGGAAGTGTAATGGTATTTGAGTGACATTAACCAGGTAGTTGTTACAACTGATAAAGTAAATTATCTTAAAATTGTCTTTCGAAGCAATGTTGCTTGCATTAAACATAGAAAGGTGATTTTACTCGAACTTAGAGATTTTGAATTGAAAAAGGTTACTGTAATTTGTTGAGAATAGTAAGAATAGAACACTCACATATTTTACACATACGAAAACTTCTATTTCTTTTTTTTTTGAGTAGAGTAGAGTGTTGCCCTGTGCCATCGTGAGGAAGTATTTATTGCTAATTTTAAAGCTAAAATAACCAATTTGAGAACACTGAAACTAACTTAAGTGTAGGCGATGGCAACACTAACATCCATCCACAGTCACACATGAAGTATTTTCAGAAACAACTCATAAAATGTCTACCGTTTGCAAAAACCTTTACGTTCTCCTTAAGTTATCCTTTAGTAACACTATATTAAAGCGTAACAACTGAAGATGTAGTGGGTCTTTGAAGTGGATGGAGAAGACGACGGAAATGTTGCCAGTGGCGATAAATACTTGGGTAATGGTCCACCGTGGCCAATCAGCACGACTGCTATGCTGGTCACGGTTGATTTACTTGAAGAGTGGTCAAATAATGGCATCGGAAAAGGATCTGCTAAATATAGTTTGCGAAGATTTTGTGATAATGATAGCAATAGAGGCAATAATAACGAAACTATAAAAACAAAACCCATTAGTGTTACTAACAGCAAATATAATTCTAAATCAATATAGAACGGATAAACATTTTTCATCTAGGTACAGTAGAGTCACAGCTAACTCTGTCATGAATAGTAAACATGGCTGTAACTAGACTAAAAATAATGTATAATTTGTAACGCTGAAATTCCCATGGATGCTCCAACAAAATCTCTTTCAAAGTCCCGTTATCGCACACCGAGAATCTATTAATACTAGATTATTCACATGCAATATTCCCCTTTGAGCGATAAAATACGTGCAGATTTCATATTTGATACTCATACGCGATGAGAGTCTTTATAAGTTTCTGCAACGTGAAATCTCCTTTTGGCCTCGGCCAGAGTGAGGAGCTTACGCGGATTTGAAGGATGAAACAAATGAAACCGCTGTTTGTGTCCAGTGTCAAGCATGAAGGGAAAGAGCGAGGTAGCAAGCGAGCGATTTTGTTTTATCCAGTGGATGTATGACCTACTACGGCAACAGAATTGTGAAGCACCGTAGTGACGTAATCTCTCCCGCTACCGGTCCCGCTTCCCCTTATGTAAGTGAGCGTTCAGCCTAGACGTGGCTTTTATATTTTAATGTAAAATATTTGCAACGCCTGCAACCAAATCTGTCTTGCGCGGCTATCTTATTAAAGCTCATTTCCGCATTAGGGATTATGAGGAAACCAGTAATGGTATAGCTTTTAATCTTAAACAGCGTTAAGATAACAAGGTAACTTGCGTTTTAATAGTATAATATTTTACCTATGTAATATTAAAGAACAGCTTCATTAACTGAGGCCACGAAAAGAAATGCAGCTTTCGTCTACATTGGGTATGATACACGCTTTCAAACAAAAATAAATGTACTTACTAGATATAAAAACAGTTATAAAAACCTTCGCACTTTACCAGGAATGTAAAAAGCCTGCACATGTCTGAAAATAACTGAAAAACCCAATTTGAGTCCAACTGTACGGCGTCTATTCATTTCAAACGTTTGAATCCAAAAAAGAGAACTAGAAACGGTTGCTATCCTAAAATGGACCCTGAAATATGGTAGCACGATTTAATACGTTTTGCAAACAACTCGAGGCTGTATGCTACTCCAAAGATTGTTCAAATTTGAACGTTCACCTTCTTTGAATAGAACTGAGATTTTTTTAGACACCGTTGGTTTGGTTTTAACGCCCGCACGTGTGGAATATGTGAATTATGCAACTTTGAGCGTTGCGTCGAGTTTCCAAACTGGAATGACAAACATATCAAAAGGATTCACTTCTTTATGAAATTATAGATCTAAAAAACTAATCATCCCTGCGACTGAGTTACAAAAACTACTTCATAACATACGAAAAAAACACACATGAATTGATTTTACTTCCAAAATCTCTATAAAGGTAGATTCCTGCAATTCCATACTAGAAATCAATAAGTGAATTTCAATGTTAAAAAAATATTTTACCACGATGTTCCTCGAAAAGTATATTTCAATACGTGAATTTTCCCAATCAAAATAACTGACAGCCTATCAAAAACATCAAACCACCACATACAGAAAGGCTACAACGTCACACGTTAACAATTTTGCCGGAATCGATTACAAAAACCCTATATTCGTTATGACGCAATCGATATTGCTCACTTTTGGGTTTCACTTAATTTCACGGTGGTCAAAGTAAGTGGGTCTCACAGGGTTCACCGCTTGGTCCGCTAGTTTTTCAATTTGCTATGTTGCGATGCGCACGTGGGCCATATTGCGATTTTATTCACTCCACCGTTCAAATAGGACGTTTTAGATTGCTGCAATACAGATAGGCTTTTGACCGTTAGTATTTGTAGTATTAAAGAAAAACAATGCGGAATTAAAAGCAAGAATTTCTGATGGATAAAAAGTGTTTAGGGATTCTAGTCCTAAATTGCTCAGTATATACGGCAAAAAGTTCAAACGAATGTTCATGCAGAAATTTTCTACATAAATGATGTACAATCAAGACTATCTACAACAGAAATGTTTTATTGTACATGGATTTGTTTCACAAAGTTCTATTTATCCGGGATTAATTTCAATATTTAGTTTCATTGTTGATCATCCATAATAAATTAAGTTTGTTTTAATTACTTTCGACACAAATATTCCAAATATTTTGGAAGTTCAATAAGTAAACAGGAAACAAATGGTTTCTCTCCATTGTTAATTAAAGAAGATAGAAATGAAGACAGTCGCATTCAAAATAACATAAACAACTTTAATTTTATACTAACAGAATGAAAGCGTAGGAAAAACCCATGTAATGAAACATTAACAAATTAACTGTAAAGGAGATTGCAACAAAACGGAACAGATTTGAGTAAAATCAACAAGAAAATTGTTTCGCATAAAGTACCGATATTAAAACAGTAATTTGAAATTTTATTTTCTATTAACGAGGCTTCTTTCTCCATTCACAAAACAATAATAGAAAGAGCCTTCATCCTCCGCTAATATAATAAGTGCGACGTCTTTTCAGGCCATCGAAATTCTGATCCGGTTCGAAGGACCTGCAACTGACTTCCCGCTGGCAATGTGCCAATAAAAGAATATCACGCTATCCCGACTACCCGGCTACCCTCTTAGCCTTTTGTTGCTAACTACCCCACTCGGTCCGCCGATGTTAATGAGCCTAAAACTTTTAGCCTAAATAAGTAAGACAACTTGGTTGTTCGAAAAATCAGGAGTATGTCGATTAATGGTTTGGGTAAATTAAATTAGTTTAGAACGAACATTTTGGTGACATAAATGGCTAAGACGAGGGCGCGATGTACTCTATTTGCAATTTAATTTTCGTCGAAAAACATGATTACATATTATTTCAGATTACGACAAAGCCTGGTGTTTTAATTTTTGGCTTAACAGAGATGTTTTCAGGTTTCGAGTAATTAAAATTATGAACACACAAAAGTATCTCAATGCTACATATCCAATAAATTGTCCCTTGAATACTAACACACACCCAATAAAATATTGATATTTTATTCTACACCCTAATCTCAATTCATATAAAACTTATTGTATTTTGTCTACAACGCTGCTACGCGGCAAGCATTCATATTGCTATCTCAAACAATATGAAAGTGAAACAACCTCTTGGAACGTTCCGACTTACATAAGCCAGTATATTTTATACGGTCTATGTCTTCTTAAAAGGTCAGAGCAACTAGCATAAGATATTTGCATTTCCTCATTCCTTCTTTACATTATCTCGATTATAAAAATGGGATCTATTTTTCAAGAGGAAAATACTGGCCATGCTAATCTTGCTAAGAAAAAACAGTACAGAGCCTTATCTAAATGAAAGAAATTATTTTCCTGTCTAACTTGGAGGAATTAATCAGGGAAACGAATCACCATTTGGGGGATAGATGTGGCAACCGTATAATCTAACCGCGTCTTGAACATTGTTACGATCTTTTGATGTATTTGTTTTGTGTTTGAGAAGTAATTTACTTTCTCACCCTCACGACACACTTGACGCCAACGAAGAACGTGACCAAACGTGGCAAATTAATGAATTTGTGACTTAATAAAACTTGTATTATGGAGCATTTATTGTAATGTCCGTTTTTACAACGTCATCCTTCAAAAATGATTTATCCTGTTTGTAGCTTATACTTTCTTTTTAAATTTTAGATTCGCCGTAGTTTTCCAAAATATTACTCGTGCTAGTCTTTTTAAAAACGAATAAAAACTGCGTTATCATCAATTAAACAAAATAAACAAAAAAGTTAAGCCGAGAGCAGTCAACTTAGTATTTTAATAAAACATCAAGTAAAGACACAACACAACGAACACAGTATTTTCAATACTCGATATTACTCGGCGTTCGGCTGGCAATTTGTCGTTCTTACACGTACGTACGATACGCGTAGGTCACAGGGTTAAGTAATAAATGCTGTAAGTTATTTCAGGCGATAACATCGCCTTAAGTGTCATGTCACCACAAATTGGAGTTTCACAATTTATTGAGAATAGGGCTGAAGTAAATTGCTTTTTAAAAAGTTCTCCGTCAAGCAACACGAGGAGGATGATTCTACGAAACATGCGTAATTGCGTAGCCAGATATATATTTTTTTTAAATAAGTACGTTCTACGCCCATTTCTCCCAAAGGACAAAGGTATAAATAAGCGCACTCACAAATTGCCACTTATTTCAGTCTATGCATGGAGAGGTAGTTTTAAATTCACTCAAAATTGGACTTTGGTACTTTATCCTTATATTCGTGTTTCAACTAAATAGACAAACACAGAACAACTACATACAGCTTAGTAGTCAAGAGCACCTAAGCAACTGCTAACGTAATGTAAGCTCCATATGCATAAATAACGGTGCTTCCTAATCTCTCCTTGCATGTTGCAATACAGAAACGCGAATTAATAACAACGCACAATGCATTCTCTACAAGTGAACGTTTAAAACACTTTATTCTTGAACAAAATGCTGTGTTGAGGATTTCATTATAAGCGTTGTTATAGGAATTTGTAAGGATTTTGCTTCGCTAGCTTTCCTTTTGTCCTCCGCAAGTATTGTTTAAGTGAATGTTGCCACTTATAAAATAAATATAGGAAACTAATATTCTAAAAGCAGCTTTTATTTTTATATTGCGCTTGAAGTTCCGCTCAAGGCTGCTTATTTTCCTTTTACAGTTTTAAATTGAGTAGGTACGCTTAAAGCGTTATTTTAATGTAAAGTATATTATTAAATGGCAATCATGCTAAAAGTTTATAATGTCACTGTATTTAAATAAATCGTCTTTTATTTGCATCTACAATGTGTGTCTGTGTGTGCCAAATAAACTAGTTTTCTTTCTTTCTTTCTTTTATTTAGTTATCACCCCTTAATGATTTCAAAAGACAGTTCTCACTCTCTGGAGCAATTACATTTTGCTTACCGATTTTATTGCAAAATTAAATTTCGGTGAGCTTACACATAGTCATGCACATAACCAATAGATTCGTTGACTTTAGCTTACAAAACCAAACTTAGGGATTAATCATTCCTTCTATCACATCACGCAAAAAAGATTTCACAATTTCGCTGAAATCAGGAAGCAAAGGGGTCTCAAAAAGATGCTAATGAACGCCAGTAACACAGTAATGGTAGGACTTTCACACACATAATAGATAGAGAGGCAAAATTTATCACGACTGTGCTGGACATATACGGTGCTAATTTGTACGGCTAAATGGGGCAGCGACGCCCCAAGAGTATTACCCGGCTAAGTTACAAAGAGATGTAGCTGATTGATAATGTTATGCTGAATGATGTTGCTGTATTCGGTGGGGTTATATCAGTAAACAGGGATGGAAAAGGCTGGCTTGTTGGCAGTTAATGGGAATTTGGGGATGAGTGTGGGATTGATTGGTTTGGATGTTTGGTAGGATGGGCATAAATCTGGAATAAAGAAATAATCCTTTTAAAATGCGTTATTCATTTACTGGATATTAAATTATTTACGAGTTGGTTTATTGAAAAGATACTCATGCACCGTTAATGACCTTGTACAAAACATTTCTGTAACATCAGCTGTATAAAATACAACATTTTTTACATGTTCAAGTATATTTTAATGGTTCGTTCTGATGTACTAATAAAAAGCAACGCTCATTGCATTTTATGGATGTTACAAAGTATGAAAAATATTTTTCCTAAAGTTACATATGTCGTTTTATTGCTGTCGCATTGTTAAGCACAAGTATGTTTGTGTGGTGTGTTTGTCGTTTAGTTGTTTTGAGTAATACAAGGGAAATAACCTAACTATGTCTGAACGTTGGTGCAGTACGATTATATGTATTTCAGTTATTAGTTTCTGTAGCATGCATTATCATGGTATTCCATTGTATTCCACTACGATGACACTAGTGTCATCGTAGTGGGAACATAATACGATGATAATGCATGCTAGGCCATCTCTTATAAAAAGATAAACTAGAGTCTAGTATGACATTTATTTTTTTTGAGCTTAACTTTAGTCCACCAGTCCATGGACTCAATCATTGATCAAATATTTTGCAGGAATCAAAGTAGTGCATCAGGGATGTTCGCGCTATATCACACTGATGGCTTTCATACCGTCATTCGCAAAAAAACGGCATCCCTGATCTGCAGAATGTGTGGCAGCCGCAATAAAATCCTGACGACTGTAGCGGACAGGATCTCTTTCCCATTGTGGAGGTCCTTGGTTCGCAGAGTCATTTAATTGTAAGTTGATTTTTATTTTTGTATAATTTCCCATGTACCTACATATGGATTTAAATTATGCGAAATAAAGAATATTTTAACATCAAATATGTATTCAAAACGCTAATGATCCCTGAAAGCCTAGCACTCACAATCCACCCACAAACTCAAATACAGCGAACGAAAGCCAAAAACTTATTTATTGTTAATCCGAGCATATAATGTTTAATCTTTCCGTAAAGTCGAGCGTAAGGAGACTGAGATAAAACGAACGGTACTGTATAGTAAGCGTAAAAATACAAAACGAGTTTATTGTACTCTTACACGATGTGACGAGGATAGTTTTGATGAATATATTCTGAGTAGAATAGAATAGAAAGATGTCTATTTCCCTAGTCCATATGTTACATTATGTCCACAGGTCGGTGGTGTATTCGGCATGTGGGTGTGTAAGCCTCTTACAGTCCACCTATGTTTGTCTAAAAGAGATCTATATAAGTGTCGTGAAGTGTGTGCTGTGAGCTTGTTAGTGTGTACAGAATAAATTTATAATATTGTTCTATATTGCCCTAACCTATTTACAGCTAATTCAACAATTTATGGGGACGTGGAGCTGACGTTCGCTTGCTGAGCAGCCGACTCCTGTCTTTTTTTTGTACATAGTCGATTTCACCTAGTCTAGTATTAGTTAGGAGGGGGTTGTGCTGTCCGTATACGAGGTAGGCGTCACTAGGGGTCTCTAGATCCTCGAGGTGCATTTCGCGGAGTCGGCGCAGCATATCCTCGTTTAAGTCTTGTGCACGGAGGTGCCATGGATCCTCAGAGTACTGTGATGATGGGTGGCACTATTTATTAAACGGACAAAAAGTAGGTTTAGAAAAATAGGTACAAACGTGGTGTGAGATTGTATGAGAAATAGAGAAAAAGCAACATTAGAGTAATATTAATGCACAAGAAAGCGTCTTATTTAAGGTTTAGGGATTACACTAAAAGGTTCTCAGTATGAATGTGGCTAAGTTTAGTGAAGAAGGCTATAAACAGGGTGACCAATAAGAGGACGACTTAAACAAAGTAAGGAAAAAAAAAAGGGATTGTCCTGACCCTAAATACAAGGGCAAACAAATGGTTATAACATCAAGAGGATTAGTACCGTACAGCAGTCTGCTTATCAAAATCTACTGGTAACTTCCAAGTAAAAAAAATACTATGTACCAAATTGAAGTAGACACAGACCATTAGTAGCATTTCTTAAGTACACGTAGATACTAAATTGAGCTATCTCCTTAAAATTATTTCGGAGAACTCATGTAATCCAAATCGTTATTAAAGTTGATTTATTCAACAGTACTTTTACTTTATTCCTGTTTTATACTACGTGAGATTGTGGTTTTTAGGATTACCTAGTCAACAAGGAACCCTTATAGTTCACCATGTCCATCTCCAGAGACGCTTAGCACTAGAACGATGGAGTTTGGTATGGATATGTCACCGGAAAATTGCAGACTCCGTAAGATTGTTATAAATCTTGATTAAATTATAATTTTTCGATATTTTATGGAAAAATCGTTTTGTATACAATTAATCCCATCCAAATTCAATAGTTTCCAATACATGCGTGTCTTATTTATATTGGCGTTTGTCATTTTTTGATGAGGATGTACATGTTTATCTCACCGACAAAGTAAATTAAACCCCTACACGTAAAGTGGTGATGATTATTTGTTTTGTCGTCTGTCCCATTGTCTGGGTGTCGTTGGATAGGTTGTTTACTACTGGGGGTGTGCAAAAACCATTTTTCAATCCAAGGATCCGTTTGCGAAGTATTAAGCTTTAAAGGGCAATTTTTTTTTAGAGTCAAGTGTCTCTGCCAGCTAAACAGTTGTTTTTGGATATGTGAAAAAATCATGACTTTACATCACTGCTAAGTAGGCTTTACAAGTTAACGAATAATAGCCGACCAACTTATAAAATATAATATATATATAATACTAGTTGCCGCCCGCGGCTCCGCCCGCGTGATTGTCGAAAACTATCCTAAGGGAACATATTCCCGGGATAAAAAGTATCCTATGTGTTATTCCAGACTATAATCTACCTCTGTGCCAAATTTCATCAAAATCCATTCAGTAGTTTTTACGTGAAAGAGTAACAAACATCCATACATACATCCATACTTACAAACTTTCGCCTTTATAATAGTAGTAGGATATCCTGGGACAACTCACACACGGTCATCCGATCCCAAACTAGGCAGAGCCTGTACTATGGCAACCAGACAACTGATAAACATACTTATATATTTCTAAATACATACATATTATACACAAATTACACCCAGACACAGAACAAATGATCATGCTCATCACACAAAGATTTGTCCTGGGTGGGAATCGAACCCACGACCTCCGGTTAAGCAGTCAGGGTCACTAACCACTCGACCAACAGGCCAGTCAAAATGTAACTGGATAAGTAAAACTTTCATAATAATCTCATAGAAAGTGCGTTTGTAACTTTGCAATCTTATAGTAAACTTGGCTATTTATTTTTGCGACACGGGTTACGACACGGGTTACTACGGAACCCTTCAATGTACGTGGCCCGACACGCACTTGGCCGGTTTTTCTTAAGTAATCATAAGCTAGGACAGCACATAGCACATAATAATATCAATTGATCAATGTACTTATGTATTCAAAATATTGTAAAACTTATATTTGAAAAGAGTAACTATGGAGTTTCTTGTCCGTTCTTCTCCATAAGAATCTACTTTTTGCGAATGGACAACTAGAGTCACTTATATTTTAATTTTAACTGTAAATTTAACGTTAAAAAGTGACTTTTAATGGTCTAGTTGAAATAAATTAATGGACTTTGACTTTGACTAGGTATCATCTATGTCAGTTTCAATATTATGTTGTAGTTGTACAATATACCAAATTGTGGAACAATGGGTATTAATTCTAAACTAGATACATAGACAGGCCTATTAATGAGGATTATAATAGCGCCTAAGCGTTTAATACTCCTTCATATATTCAAAGAATCGATAGAAGATAAATTAGGCAATGATTTTCAGTCATTTTCATCATCAACAACATTTCAGCCGTAGGACATAGACCTCCTAATCATCACCACATCGACCGGTGTGGTTACTTCCATGTTTTCAGTATGAAATCCCATTTAATATTTTATATTGAAACCAACCCACAAACAGACAGTTCCTACCAGTACAATAAAAACACAAAAATCATACCACCTTCGAATACTTGAACTCATTTCTCAATAACCTCTCTAACTCCAGTCTGTAAAAATATCTCTTACTTTAAACCCAAAAATATACTTTAATTGGAGCCTCCAATACATAAAATAAGCGTCTTGTCACCGTCGAGAGCGTTTCAAAAGTCCTGACGTAGAAATTTGAAGTCGAACACTTGGGGTTGTTAGCCGACGTCAGCCGCGGCAGGGTGCTTGAGCCAACAGCCCCTGTTCACGGCGGAGCGCCAGTCGATAAGTTAACTCATTTATAAATTAACTAGGAGGAAGGCTTTGTACGCGTTGTAGATAGATAGAGAAGTGGTGAGATCAATAACTTTAAATAGCTTAGTTTTGACAAAGAAATTGTGTAAAAGATGATATGGCCAGAAAAGGTTATTGACTCAACATCGTGAAATAAAAACCACTACAAAGTACAAAATGATTTTAATTTTCGTCGATTCGAAGTCGATGTCGAAAAGCAAAGAAACCACAAGAGAAACACCATACCGGTCGGTTGTACTTTTTGTAAAAAAGTTTTTTTTCTTCACTTATTTGTGCTACCCGCAAAAAAACCAAACAGTCTATATCTATTTAGCTACCTATCTCTGAAGTTCTTCATCAAATCTTTAAGAAATCTAAATGGTTCCAATTCTGAAATAAGCTGTTTCGAATAAAAAAAGAGTTTTGCAAATCCGTCTATACATGACAAACCGAATTGATATGTAAATTAGGTGTGAAAGAAATAGTTGACCCGACTTCAAATAAATTGGGATCGGAGCAAGCGAATGATGATGATGATGTTGTGACGGTGACATTACTGATGAACATTTCTATGATGACAAAACGCTGTTGGCTTATCAGGTTCAATCCAGAAATACTACATTGTAATGAAGAATAAAACTGCCAGGTTTTTGACGTGAAAACATCTAATAAATCGATGAACGCCGGCTGTATAAATTCAAGTTATTAAAACTTAACAAACAGATGTGTTGCTGGGGAGTTTGTTGCGCCACTTCTTCTTCCCAGCTACACACACTAGGAAGTGGTGACGGGCGGGCGTTTTGGGGGACTGTCTTTATGTAAAACTTTGACGTGCAAAAAGTGCTGGCACTCAGTCTAATTTGAATAAATGACTTTTGATTTTGATTTTGTACGCACGAAAAAGGATGACTCATTGTCCCGTTACGCTCATTGTCCCGTTACAATGTTTTTTTATGACGTTGTCACGTTAAACTAACGTCCGTAAGCCGACTTTACAGACAACCATTTTTTTTTACTTCGGTAGCCAAAACAGTCGAACATACAATACAATCCAAAAGTCCGAATAACCTACATTACAAAACCAACAAAATTAAAAGAAACTACAAAAACATTTCCTACCTACGAGAAAACTTTAAAACCTAAGCCAAAATTCAATTTCCTATGAGACGATTGAATTTAGTTCACTTAAATGTGAAGCACGTGACCTCATTATAATTTTTCTCGAGTTCGATACATTTGGTGTTCAGGAAAGTGTTTAGGAAAGAAAATCAGAGAATGAAAGAACAAAACTGGACAGCAGCCAGACGGGATCTTAAGGGATTTCTTCGGGATAGTTATTGAGCTGAAAAAGGAAAAGTGCCAAAGTAATGGGATATTTTAGGGGTATCCGCTATAGTGCTGTATGCGCAATATTTTATTGGATTTTTCTGTGTGAGTACTGGAAGAAATATTGATGTTTCGTGATGTATGGAGTAAATAATATGTTATCTTGGTCCTTTTACCAGTCTCTGAAGGCTTACAATTTATGTTTATCCAAAAAGGATCAAGGGTTTTATTTTTTTGTTACAAATTCTGCTGAACATTCCGATCCTTTGTTTAAAATAATTGTTGTTATCTAAAGGAATAAAATGTTGTTTGTGAATGCCACCGGATAATTGCAAACTCAGTAAGATTGTAATAAATCATTTTTAGATTATTATTTCCCGATATAATGTGAGCATAATTACCATTTTGAATACAACAAATCTCATCCAAATTCAAAAGTTACCAATATATCCGTATTAGTTTACAATTTCACGGGATTATTACAATCTTATGGCGTATGCAATTTTCCGGTGACAAATAATATATAAGGTCATTATTAGAAGTTCTTATGTGTGGTTGTTTAAAAATATGCAAAATCGATAGTGCAGTTTTCTATAAGTGTGTTCCATATTTAAATAAATGGGTGGTTACTGAGGGATAGGTCATGAAGATTAAGGTAAAAAAAAAACTAGAAAAAAAATAAAATTGGGTGTCTGTAAAGTTGGTTTACGGACGATAGTTTAACAACGTGACAAGGTAATAACAAAACATTGATGAAATGATCGTAACGTTACAATGAGCGTAACGTTACAATGAGTCATCCTTTTTCGTGCGTGCAGCCGGCGTTCATCGATTTATTAGACGTTGTCACGTCAAAAATAAAATAAACATTAAGGGTACTAGAACCCACAGCATGTTTTCCCAAAAAACCTTCACATTTTCCTCTAAAGACCGAAACAAAACCGACAGAAACAAATTTTATCGTCCCTTTCCCAGATCAGCAGGGAATAAAATATTTCCGCAGATAAGTCCCGTCCAATGGGAACGAAACCCAAGGTTTTTCACTGTCGCGAAGTGATGTAAAGTGTCAATTCATAGTACGAAGAGGGCGCGGTTAATTTTCTTCGGAAGACCCTCTATTAAAGTGCAGTCTAAAAATAGGTTGGCAATTTTACCCTGATAAAGTAAGAAGGCTTCTGGCCTGGTTACTATATTGAAAAAAAGGTAAAATAAGCTGTTGCAACTTATCGTACCTTTTTTTAAGACGATTTGATTATTAAATAGACATGGTTTTTTTGAAAAGTAACAGAAAATAAATACATCGCACCCTTAGAATGAAAGTGACCTAACGCAAAAATTGCGAGAAGCAAGAAAATTGTAAAGAAGTAGTGTTAGGTATATATATCTCCCATGACCTATGTATAAGCTGCCCTTCCCCACTCATAATTTGGATTCTTTTTCACCACAGGGTTTTAGAGTATGCTTTTTAAGATCAGTTTATATCAAAATTAGAAGTAACAGGAATTCTGAGTTAGATCACTTTCATTATAAGGTGGGTGCGACATAAATTTCACGGGGCTTTAGTTTAGTTTATTGTAAAAAAGGTAAGATAAGCTGTCCCATTGCTGTGTGCTGTGTGCTCATCTTACCTTTTCTTCAGACCATTTTTTTATTTTACTGCGATATGTATAGCGTAGTAAAATTAAAAAATCGTCTTCTCAAGGTTATTTTTCTGCGTTCATCCCCTATTGATTTTAAATAGACATAGACTCATTTTATGAAAAAGTAACAGGAAATAAATACATTAATCGTGACTCGGTGAAAAAAAAACAATATTGACGTTACCTTTTTCGGCGTTCAAATAAAAGAAGATTTATTTTCTGCGAATCTAGTCAATTATTCACCAAGGGTACTTTACCTGTAACAAAAGAAAATTAAACTCTATTAGTAAGTGTTAGTCAAATAAGGTGCCAAATAAAAGTTTAAGAATAAAGGAAATTAAATTCTATAAATCACAAGATATTTTGGGACCCAAAACAAAATGTAATAAAACATAATTTGGAGTCCTGACATACTATGTATCAAAAGATATTTGCCTTGTGTTTTTCGTGAATAAATACAAATTATTTGGATTGGTTGCTTACTGTCTTTTATGAGTCGACTGAAGGAAAACGTTTTCATCTGTGACAACGTTGATATGATATTATGTGGGAAAAGTGACAGTGATATTTGTTGTCACCCCTCACTTAGGCACTTTCATTGCCATGTATGACATTTTGAACGCTTCCATAACATTGTCATTTTTGATAACAAGCAGAATGGGTGTAAACGAGGATACCGATTTTAGTACACAGATAGGTTTTGATATTGAAATCAATAAGAATTCTCATTTTGGTTTGGGTAAATAATTGAAAACGAGAGGAAAACCTCCATAAAGCCAACACGTCGAAACAAAAGTGCCTTGTTCAGAAAATTCGTGACAAAAATCAGAACATGAAAGCCACTCGCGCTGGCGACGTGACAACAGCGCGTTTTGACTTGGATGACGCGAATCGAGAGGCCTCAAGCACTGGACCGCAAACGCTGACGCATTCACTTTGAAGCCAAACGAGTTGGCTCTTAAAAGATCCGCAAGTTTGACGTCAGTGTCCAAGTACCCTCTAGCCGTCAGAGAACGTGTCTCGTCAGTTTTTTTGATACGCCCACTCGGATCAAAGGAGAGGTTATTGATCAAAGTGGATGTACGGAAAAAATCGGGACGATAATGGCAGAGGACGGATGTTACGAGGTTGGAAATAGATGTCAAATTTAAGGGTCTGTTAGTGATGCAAAGATAATTCGCGAAGGGTTTATGTTATAATCCAATTCAAAAGAAAAGCTTTTACTAAGTGGAAATTCTATACTACACAGCACTATTTTTATCAATCCTAATTTATTCTAACAGTCGTCGAGTTTCTTTGATCTCGGCACAGATTTAAAGGCTTTCGCTCCTAAAATAGAATCCATCATTGAAGGTAAATTCTTTGAAGATAACAATGACTGACATTAATATTCCAGTACTTCTCTAAGTTTAATTTCCAGCCTTCATTAGGTGCTAAGTGAAAAGTTTCCTTGTCTCCATAATGATGTTCAGACAGATTAGAATTTGAAATTGAGGAAGAGACCGAAGTAATTTGTTTTGTTCTATTACCAAGTTATATTCGTAACAATTTGCTTGTCATTTTAGCAACAGCTCCCCTGGAAGTTTTGTCCCTGTCTTATTTAAATTTGTTCAAGAAAAAATGTTAATGGAATTTTAAATTATGTTTTATTAAATGGGACAAAAGGTTAAGGATCGTATTTCAGTGAATAGCCATGTTTTAATGGAATGGAAAGTTTTATAATTATCATCTTGGTTCATGGTAAGTATATTTTCACCCCTACGTATTGTCAGATATTTAGCTTGTGTATTTCCAATACTTTTGTTTTTTATGGTGTTGGACATAAAAGAATAGCACCATCCCATCACTTCTCGTGGGTGTCGTAAGAGGCGACTAAGGGATTCATCAGAGACTGGGCAGCAGCATTATCTGTGCATTGCAACAGCTACACTGCGATCGCCAACCCGCCTGCCAAGCGTGGCGATTATAGCAACCCGTCAAGTGGACGTCTTTCGACTGGTATGATAATGATGACACTATAGCACTTAAGGCCTGTTTCATTTAAATCAGTCAGTCTGGTCTTTTCCTAACAAAGTCTGGGTTAGCTCTCAGTCCAAGCGGATGCGGCTGAGGACCAGTATTTTACACAGACCGACTTCCTATCGGACCTCCTCAATCCAGGAGCACGATACCTCTTGACCTGACGTGCTTCAAAACCAGAGTTGCAAAATACTGAGGGGTTACTTAGAAATTTTCTTAGCCGGTACGATTGTATGGACTTTAAAAGAGACTTTGACCTCTGAGTTTGTTTCGGTGTTTCTTCTCAGGGTAGTAGTAGTAGCGATTATGGCAACCCCTGGGGGAGGCCTATATCCAGCAGTCAAGTGGACGACTTTCGGCTGATGTGGTGATGATGATATTCGCTACGTGGGAGATATTATAGTGTACGAGTGTGTGCGCAAACACATGTGTAGTCTCTGTTTCTTTAGTTTCATAGTCCGCTGGGATGGCGATCCGATATGCTCGAATGAGACCAAGCATAAAACCAACAGCTTTACGTATTCTCAGAGGCTCGGGTTTGACACAACACCAACATTAAAACCCCGGGCTGCTACTGAGAAAAACAAAATACCACTTTCTATCACCACTTCGATCTAAATAACGGTAGCCGATCTCAGTGTTCGATTATTACCAAATCACTACGCTCTGCTCCGTCACTTTCAACCCAACTTCTAGTTTTTCTTTCAGTCTTGTGTGCGGCAAGTATTAACATCGAAAGTTAGTCCTCCAAGGTTGCTTATTTCAGATATCGTTACCCCTCATTAGCGTGGGATCTACCGTAGATAATACACATGCTGTCTTCTGGGTCAAAATTGATCTGAAATTTCATTGAACTGTCCACCTTTAATAATATGTAAGGGGTTCCGGCTTTCGGATTCAGCGGGAGGAATCGCCTGGGTGTCAGCACTGTGGGGATAGCCCGGAGGACATAGTGGAGCATACGGTAGAGGTAGAGCACCGCCGTGTCTTCGTCGAGGCGATCGGCGGTGGCGACCCTGTCGCGTCTGGCCCTGGTTAAATCCATGGTCCGGAGCGACGAGAAGGAGGGAAGCGGTCACCTCCTTTGGGCCGCGCGAGGAAAGACAAGGCCTTCGCCCCAACTGCCGCTACAAAAGAAGACGCCCCGGGCGTCGGAGTTGCAGGGCGTTCCCGGCCACCGTAGGCGTGGGCCTGCGGACGGCGACCGTTCGGTGGCTCGCTGTCCGATCACCACCAGGCCCGGGTCGATGGCACGTTGTGTTCCACGAGCAACTCAAAAAGGTGTCAGCATAGAAGACGGGGTCCGCTAGGTCCAGAGACTGCCAGGGTTGCGGAATTTGTTCGAAAGAGTCACCGCCGCTCTGGAACATAGATGGGTTTTAAGTCAGTAAGAGTCTGACATGCCCTTCCGCTCCACCCAGAGCGGAAGAAGTAATTTGATGATATCCCATACTTAAAAAAAGCGTTTTGGTTTTAATGTGAAAACTTGCTATAATTTTTGAGTCCTGCAGTTTAACATTAAACTTTTAAGTGTTGGTTTTTTTTTTTATTTGTATGAACAGGCAGTAAAAAAACATAATTATTACTTGGATAAAAACCTTCGGGCTACTTACACATTACAGAGACTATACGTATTTTGCGCCTTCGCGGAAATGAGTCTTGTGTCCTACTTCAAGATTTTTGGAATTATCAAAGATTTCCTCAAACTGATAATGTCTTATTTTTCCAACCAAATTCAAAAGAAAGTCACGAAGATCAAACCAAACATTTTCTTAAATCACGATAACTTACAAAATGTCTCCCCGCACATTTATCATCTTAGAAATGATATTTCAGTTTTGTTTCATCCTTCGCAAATTCAAAGAGCTTTTCATATAAACAAGACTAAGTCTTTGCATTCATCCTCATTAAAATTGTATTGCATTAAAAGGAAGGAAAGGATACTGATAGGCAAACGATGGTTGCTCTTACAAACATAAAAGGTTTTAAAAACACAACCTTTATGTAAAAGTAGTAGAGTTCATTTCTAAATGGATAAAGTAAACAATTATGTTGGTAAAGCAACAAAGTTAAAAGATGTCAAAGGAGTGACATGAAAGCGACGAAAGACGAAGTTACATCAAAGCATGTTCTTGTTTTTGATATGATTATGAGTCATGCGTAAGAATCTTGGAAAATGTTTTTGTAAAGGGTTCATGACAATAAAGGATTCGTTCTTGAAATAATCATATGTAACGAAAACGTAAATAAGTGTTATGTGAACAACTTTGGACTTAGTAGGACTTGTTAGAACAGCGGAATTAAAATGGGTATCAAAGGGACAGAATAAATAAACTACATTATTTTCATAACGACCAGTTTCATAAAAAGCTTCAGATAACTTACCTCTGCCAGTAACTTAACCTATTATTTTGTTAAAGCCAAAACGCATTATTAAACAAACCACCGTTTATTAAAACACCAGCGCTTTTTGCAAAAGAAAAATAATTATAATAACGTTTTCACATTCACTGAACAATTGTTGCATCCTAACGCGAATCCAACACAAATAAAACTTTTCTCATCACGGAATGAATACAGTAAACACTGAATTAACAAAGCTCCAACTTCAGCGTAAAACCGTGAGTTAACGCTAGAACATTATCTTATAAACCACATGTGTCTGACATCTAATATCTAAACGAATAATATTCAAAAAACCAAATTACCATTCACATCTCAAATAACCTGTAAGACCTAAAGCATTAGTTCCTATTTCCATTGCCGAAACACACGCGGTTAATTTGGACTTTTTCATAGAAATAGAGGAATGCAATTTTCATGCAGACAATAGACAGAATTAACCGTTCCGTGATATCAGCGTTTTAAATTTCAACAAAGGTTTTATTTAGTGCAAATTGTTTGGTTTTTGAGGTGTGATATTTTAATGAAAGACTTAACAATGAAATAAACGGTTAACTGGCTTTAAATGGGTTTAGAATGGAAATAGCCAGTTTAGTTTTGCATAGTGAAATGGGTAAGAGGGAAGTTGGAGAGTGTTTTTAAGTATCTTAAGCATTAAAGAACATTAAGAAGAAATCAAGAGCATTAAAAAACTTTTGCTCTTCTACGCTGGTTATCATAAAAGACGCAAATTTCTTTAGAAAATATTCATGCTCAAGTTATCTTGATAAACCCTACACGTGCCTGAATTCATTCAAGCATGAGCATTTCAGTCATATAGTAACATATAAAAGCAATTCCGATAGAATCTATTACGTGCATCTCCTTCTTTGATAGACGTTTTATTGATCCTCTAATCCCATCTAAATCATAGACTGCCTACGCATCAAGATCAAACGGAAGATTATCATGCCTTTCAGGAATAGTTATTCTACATACTCGAGACAGAACTAGATCAAATATATCAAAATAGACGGTTGAGCCGGCACTAGTATTACAACCGAGTTTACCTCAATGCAGCTATTGTCGCTAGATTTAATACGTAGATTACAAACCACTAACTAAGACTGGACTAAGTTTTGCTACATGAGAAAGTTCTTATTAAACTAAATACTGCCTTGAGCTTGATGGTTATTAACAATAGTGCTATGATGATAAAATCCTATTCCTAACTAATACTATAAATTCGAAAGTGAGTTTGTTGCTTTGTTACCTTTTCACGTCGTAACGCCTGGACGTATTTGGATAAAAGTTGGCATACGGACATAAGATACTATGGAAAAGGACAAAAGATACTATTTTTACTCCGGAAATCTGTTTCCTGGGACAATTTTCTAGTTTCAAGCGGACGAAGTCGCGGGCAGACGATAGTCATACATAAACTCATGGCTTAGTCCCATGGGAGTAAACAGAAACTACAGAACTCCACCTGCTACGACCTTAATATATGTTCTCAATTTGCTTTCTTAACACGCATACTGATTGTAGGCACTTCACGTTAGAGAACACAGCACCAATAACAGAAAAACGAAAACAAAACATCACAATAAAACAGATAAAGCTCTTCACCACAAAGCAATAAAAAACAATAATTCAAAACCCACAATCAAATCAGAGCCACAGCTTTTTCAATTAACTCCTCAACGAAGTCCAAGGGCTATAAAATCGCGGCTTACCCTCCTACAGTCAAATGACAGGGGAAAAACGGGAAACATATCACCGATGTTATCAACGTAACGTGTGTCCATTTATCAACAGGGTGAGCTATTGCGTATTATTCGTACAATATTGGTTGGGTCGAAGAAGGAAGATCCAGCGGGCAGAAGGGCAGACTTTACATGAGACTTTAAAATAATGGATTTGGCTTCCAACATTTTCACCATTTTGCAAAAAGAAATCGAAGTCTTCGACTATCATCTTGCCTTTGTCCCCTGTTGCTTGGTGTCGGCGCATCACCTGCTTCGGCCAATCTCTCCTGTCATGCACGCCTTTTATAACATATATATATATATTTTTTTGTTTTTTTTTTATGTGTGTGTAAAACATGTACTGCTACTACTACTTGATGGTCAAAAGTTATAAAAGACTAGCTTTTTCTTGCGACTTCGTACACGCATTTCCCGTTTTTTCTCACTCCGTATAGCCTATAGCCTTCTTCGTGAATGTGGCTATCATATGCAAAAATAATTTTCCAGATTAGCGCGTTCAAACAAACAAAGTATTTTGCTTTATTATTGTTTATCTTGGGACAACTCACACACGGTCATTCGATCCCAAAATAGGCAGAGCCTGTGCTATGGCAACCAGACAACTGATAAACATACTTATATATTTCTAAATATATACATATTATAGACAAATTACATCCAGACACAGAACAAATGATCATGCTCATCACACAAAGATTTGTCCTGGGCGGGAATCGAACCCACGACCTCCGTTTCAGCAGTCAGGGTCACTAACCACTCGATCAACAGGCCAGTCAATATTAGTATTGATATTTCCCAAAAAACACAACCATGTACCCTTTGAATAGGATGCATGCTTGTATGTTTGAAAGCATTGGCTTAATCATCTTTTAAACTCATGGTTTGCGACATCAATGCCTCCTATAACTTGAACCATTTCTCGTGTTTTCAAGACGTAGAGTGCGTGTATAATGTATCCTGGCCGTGCATTATATTAAAAGTAATATATCAACTGTAGAGTGTGTGTTCTTCTTACACCTCTAATCCTCTAAGGGGTACTTTCATTAAGTTCACCACAATTTATATTACGCCTGGTGACAGTAAATTTTCAATTTTTTTCTTAAGATAAATTATGCGATCTGTGTTTTTGTACTATGAGAGACGGTATAGCATCGTTTTGCTAGACTTTGTGATTTACACTTTTATTTAAGCTGAGTTAGAATGAACTCTAATTTAGCCTTATGAAGTGTGGCACTGATCCGCCCATACAAAGCAAGTCGATTTTGCCCTGAACGAGACGTGTCGAATTAAATCGGGTTGCCTTAAACAAACTTCGGTCAATAAACTTTACCCGTTGGTTGGTATTTCACCACCAGTAGTACGAAGGGATGTCACATGCGCGCTTGAAAAAAAGGACCAATAATCCGATTTCCGACATCATCCCTGCGATTACACAACAGTCCCGGGTAGGTTTAAGAGCCGTAAGAGTTTTTTTCGTTCACAGAGGCCATCCAATACCGTCCACCTAATGTGAGAGTGTAAGCTGTGGGAAAAACATCATTCACCACCACCCGACTACTTGCAACTCCAGGAACATCTGCCAGCTGGACGTGATCTGCAGTGGCCTATATGGAAAGCACTGAATCGGTTCCGCACCCAGGTAGGCCGGTGCAGAGTCAACCTGGCAAAATGGGGTTTCATAGACCTGTCGGATACACAATGAAATGAGTGCGGTGCTCCTGTTAAAAACATGAGCCACACGTTGAAGTGCCCAAAGTGACCATGCACCTGTACTTAGAGGGATTCAATGAATGCCACCGACGCTGCAATTGATGTGGCCACCTACTGGGCCCAAAAAATCTAAGGAGTTAAACATGGACTCGCAAATAAGAATGAAGCAGATAATAGTGTATTTGTTTTGAGAACTTCACTAGCTATTTCATCTATTTGGCAGCAAAACTTTGACTTAGTGATTTTCCTAGAAGGTCCATTTCTTATCACTTGCACCAAAAGTCTGCGTGATTCTAAGCAACGGAGAGCAAACGTAATGTATCCTAGCCGTACATAATATCGAGCTCAATATATCAAGAGTTGAGCGAGCGCTTTTCTCTACACTCAACATAGACTAAGATATCAGTGTAGAAGCGAAACTCATATTGTTTCTATTGGGCGATATCGTTGAAATAATAAACTACGATCTTAGGGCCAATTCTACAAATTATTAAGTAACGTTCACATTCGCTGTTTACAGTCGCGAATAAGATATTCGCGACCTGTCAGAAACACCTCAGTTTTCCTACATTTAAGACAGATTGAAAGATGCTTAAAATTAGTAGAATTGCCATACTGCACTCAGTCGACTCAAACAGAGTTGACAATACTGTCGATATCAAGAGCACCAAAAGCAATGACAAAAACAATCTTCCTCGCAACGTGTCAATGGCAATCTGTTTTGAGAAGGCCCATAATTTAGATACGAGCTTCGCGCCATCAGTGGTATCCATCAGTATCTATAGCGTGCAGGCATCAGGGCACACAGGACAATAAAATATCAATATAATTTCGTTTGTGGAACAGCATCATGTTTGGGCTCCAGGCCAACCTAGAGTGCAAACATGAGGTTGTATTCCAGGATTCTTCTTTCTGCGAAAAGTAATGCTAGCGAAGGAGGAGGTGGGCTGCGCGAGGGAAAAGTAAGGCCTTCGCCTAACCGCCGCTACAGGAGAAGATGCCCCGGGCGTCAGGAGTCGCAGGGCGATCCCCAGCTACCATAGGCGCGGGCCTGTGGGATAGCGAGCGTCGGGTGGCTCGCTGTCCGATCACCACCGGACCCGGGTCGATGGCGCGTTGTGTTTCACGAGCGCCTCAAAGAGATGTCAGCACAGAAGACGGGGCCCGCTAGGGCCAGAGCCTGTCAGAGTTGCGGAATTTGTTCGAAAGAGTCACCGCGGCCCTGGAACGCAAAGGGCTTTAGAAGGAACACGGATGGGTTTTAGTCAGTAAGAGTCTGACACGCCCTTCCACACCACCCAGAGTGGAAGAAGTCATTTGATGATTTCCCATCCTTAAAAAAAACTCCAGGATTCTCTATCAATTTCTAGCTGAACAGGTGATAGAACCCTAACTTTGTTGAATATAATAACATTACAAATGTTTGCAAGTTTTACTTCAATACATTTATAGTCTTTGACTAGTCCTTGTATTAGTATTCCTCAAGTTTTTCAGTTTCCAGTCACTTCATCCTTTGCCCAGAAAATACGCAAGTCATGGACTTCAATTTTGTTTAACAATAAAAGAAAATTACTCAAGTCATCTTGTCTTTATTGAGAGGCCTTCATTGATTACGTCTTTACCTATCTTAATAGACATTAAAGAATTTAGAATTCTTTAGAAATTGCATTTTCTTCTTTGACTTACTGTTGAGATTTTGCTTTTAATATTTAAAATCTGGAATTGTGTGCACTTTAAAATAATAGCTTTTTATTTGAAATAATTTAATCAAATATTTGTAAAGGCTGGTACAAAGCTTACTATCACAATAGACTGAGACTAACTTAGAATATTATTAAATTTAAAATGCCCTTGTGAAATGCTTGAAAATCTAAAACCCAATATTAAATAGGTACTAACATGATTTTTACATTTTCTTCCATTATATTGAAGTCTGAAGATAAATAGACGTTTCTATGGAAAGTTTCAGATATATTTTTTAAGTTTTCAATCGTTTTTGAAAGAAAAAAGCCGAAGGTTAAACCGAATCTAATATTAAGAACTCAAATACTTACTACGTTTTAAAACAAACAACTTAGATATCACTGAACAAACTCAGAGATACATTCAAACAAGAATTTTAAAGACACAATATTAAGTTCCAAATTACGCCCCAGAATAACAAAATGAAGAAATTAATTCTGTCCTGCGCAAACCTTGCGAAGCAAACTACACGAAATATTTGTACACTGTGTCTGGGGCAATTTTCTCTAAACGATTCTGCCTTATCGTTTTAGGTCTTAGAAATCAAATAAAGACATCGGAGACACTGTCTCCTAGGAAATTAAAGCTAGAGTCAAGCCAAGACAAGGTTATTACGTTAGATCTGTTTCCATACGCCTTAATAATGATTTTCTTGAAATTACAGTACCATCTTCTAAGTCTATAATGCCTACCGCTTGAAATTCTAGTTCTTCCATGAGGCATAATACATCAACAAAGTATGTATCATAATACACACGACTATTCCTTACAATCCACATCTACATCTGCAAAACCTTTCAGAAATGTTGACATAGGCACAAAACAGGAATATGACAAATCGCCGAAAGAAGTCCATCTATTACAAAAGGGACCTAAAATATTCAGAGCCCTTTTTATTTATACAACAAAAACATTGGCTCCAATAAAAATTGTAGCAGCAATAACAGTTAGGTTTGTAGTGGGAAACAAAACAATGATGAACGCAAAGAATATTAGTGTGAATTTATATCAACCTTTGTTCTCATCGTGGGGAACGCGCATTTTGTTTTTGGACACACGGTGTTCTAGAATGATGAGCAACTTTTATTATTAACTGAATAATAATTTTTATTTTGAACCACGTCAAAGAAATTAACTAAGGAGTTTATCAAGATTCATAATGTGAAGAAATCGCAGTTTCCGACTTGTTAATAAAGAAACTTTGAGGCTGAACACCAACTGATGATAAAATGAAGACACATTTGGATAATTTCTCATACAAAAGACAAAGAAGTAAGCAAGAAAATACCAGTGAAAGATCTAAATGTTCCTGGCTCCGTGTATACCCGAACAAAGTAAGACATTGCATTCAGTTCGCCTCCTCCACCACAAACTTCAGATCTCGATTGCAATTTTGCTCACCTCATAAGACAAAACGCGAGAAGTGAACACGAACAAACTCGATTACTTCAAGGATATTCACGAAAGTTAGTATATTTCCGATAGTGCATAGTTTCTGTTACCGTTCATTAGTATGTTAAATGTTCAAAGTGTGAGAACTGATATGTCTACGTTAAATACAACGACGAACGTCTACCTACATTAAATCTACAGAGTTTGATGTGACTATATTGTGATGTGGAATTCAAGACAGTGTCCATTGTGGAATTACATTATACATTTATATGAAAATGTATAAATTGTTTTTTTTTGTTTTCTTTTATGCATGTCATTACATATTTTCCTTAACGGGGCGGGCATGTCTAAAACTAAACAGTGCGAAATGCTTTGAAAAGCGAATCCTATTTAGATTAGTGTTTATACAATAGAACCTTGGTAAGAAGATAGGCTTTTTGCAAATAAACTATTTTCTTTCTTTCATTTCTTCTACTTTTTGTAGTATTGTTTAAATAACAACTAAACTAATTAATTAATTATAATCGTCAACAATATTCAATTAACTCAAATAGCTTCGTTTGATCTTGCCAACAACCGAAATCAACGACCATGAAATTTTACACCACCCAAGAATTTCATCGAAAACATTTGCCTACCCTGACCTTGACCGTCATCCTGCTTGTCATTCCCCAAGTCTGTATGTACGGAGTAATAATGGAACATTCGCATAATAAATGGCGACACGTTCGCAAGGTAACATCGCTCTTTCATTTTTCTCACGGTCGATTAATCTTCCTGCGTTGGGATCTTCTGGTTGGTTATTCGACGAGTATATATCGACAAATGGCTGGGAATTTATTGTATACGGTTCAGTGGTTTCTGAAGTATGGTAAGTGTTAGGGTTTTAGTGAGAGGTTTGTGGCTTAGTTTCGAGTTTTTGGGGAGTTTGTGAGAAGGAATACTGTTAGTAAAGATGCCAATGTGGTTAATGAAAACTGCTTTTACGTTAGAACCAGTTACAGGTAGTAATATTAACGGGTTCACTGTCCGCAAAGCAGACGCAATAGTTGAACAGTCAGCGAATACCACATGTGGTTTGGAATATAGTGAACTGTTTCAATAGGTATTGAATTTGAAGCAAACTTTTTCCGAACAAATATGTTGTATTAAACTATAAAACCCAAAGCCTCTGTAAGAACTAAATCAAATCTTGACCACAGTTAAGGTCAATACTTATTATCATTTATTCTTTCAGTAAAATCAGTCTGCCTAGCTTCTGCCCAGCTATATTGGGATCGGCTTCAAGTCTAACCAGATGCAGCGAAGTACCAGCAATTTACATGAATCGACTCCACAACCAGTAACTGGGTAATACGGAAACCCTTGGCAAAACTGGTCTCAGATTTTCTGGCGTCAGACTATCCGTAATGATTGTCGAAGTCCTGCCAACGTGCTTTCTGAGGCATGGAGGAGTATCGGTATATAAGAGATGGTATAGAATTCTAGATGGTAACCCATCTACTAGGCGACCTAAGACAGTATTGCTTGAGCATTAGGATTTGAACCATGTGGCGTTCTTATGCTACGATACCACATCTTATTCATTTGCTACTTCATTATTCAGATTTATTCACAACAAAACCATAGTTTTACTACGTATTAAAGTTATTACCAATATTCCAAAGTCTATATGGGTCACTACTATGTCACTAACTATGTTTGATGCTAGTCTAAATTGCTTAACAATTATTTAGGATTAATATCACAAAATCCGGCTATCATTGTTTTGTCCAGTTTAACAGTACGGAATATTGATCAAACAGAATGTACAATCGAGATTAATTTCACTTGGCTGTCGATAATACGATCAGTTTCGATTCTATTTGCGTAATTGGTTCAAATTGTAACAATGACAAAGTATTGCGGGAATCAAAGAATGAAAAATATGTATTTGGGAATGGTCTGTTAAAATTACTAAGCAAAAATGATATCTCTTCTGTTTCGAAAATATAATAATGTTAAACCGCTTCTCCTACAATGTCATCCTTAAGTTTGTATTCGTGGTACCGGTTTTGGATGTGGGTTTCTTCCCGTTTCTTTTCAAGTTATTTAGTCCGACATATAAAGCTTTGTGTAAAATTAAAATAACAGTACATACGAATGACAATATAGACGACATGGTTGGCGCAGTGGTTGAGCGATTGGCTGTTGCGCTGCGTTTTGCGGGTTCAATTCCCGCACGGAACAAATATTTGTATAGCCCTACAGACAGTTCTTCCGGGTTTGGCTGTTTGTGTATGTGAGTTTGTATGTTTGTAAACGCACCCGCGATAAAGAAGAAATTTCTAATATTTTTAAATTATAAGTAATTCCCAATTTTGAAATGTTAAAAAAAAAGATCAGTAATAAAAAAAAATTGTTTCCATTACCGCCCACTTCGTAAAAGGAACATTGTAAAAGACCATTATCATCATCTCCTTGCCCTTGTCCGATGTTACTTGCTGACAAAAGTCGTGCTACCATTCAATTTCCTTTATGATAGATGGTTTAAACTAAAACGACTTTTTACTTCACGTGAGGCCTTAGACTTAGTGCCACTCTTTAAGCGATGGGGTTTGTCGAAATGTCAAAATATGTCGATGTGTCCTTCTTATGTAAAATATATGTATAAAAATGTAAAAATTTGTGTCTGTCTAATATAAATTAATATCTATAAGTGTCAAATATGTGTCTGTCTAATACGTGACATTTCGTCAGTGTTTGTTAATCCCAAACACTTTTGACGTTTTGACAATCTCTGTCGCCACGCCACCGCTGTCACAATTTCAGCTGTCTAGAGCCTCTGACCTCATATTTTGCTTTTGAATAAAGACAGATATAAATTTAAAAGTAGGTATTGTAAATAATACCATTTCCGAATATTCTGAAGTTTCTCAACACAGTAACAACTTTTACCACATAATGCTTTTATAAAATTATGCACAAAATCTTTGCCATCTTCAAAATAATATTGTGTTCCCAAACTTTTGAAACCAGCAAAAATTTTCGTCGACAAGAAAGCGGAAGTCTCTGCCGGTACAATTTTAAAAGTTTTATCTTTATTTTTTTCTTTTCTGTTTTGAAATTTCAAAATTCTATTATCAAGTTTTTCTGTCATTCGGGTCGCGGTATTCTTTCTCAAATATGAGACGGTGTGTTTATTTAACTTTTTAATAACGTGCTGATCTTTGTGTTTCAAAGATAATTTGACTTTCAGAATCCTGACCAATATCATCAACATTTAGGTACTTCCCACCATTTTGTGAGCACAGGTTATTCTTGCAAAAAAAAAAAAATAGTGGCGATTACGTTTTTCTAGTTTTATTTTTATATATTATACGAGATGTATATTAAACATTACTAGCTGACCCACGAAACTTCGTCTGCGTCACATTTTTCATAAATGCTCGGCTCCTATTGGCCGTAGCGTGATGTTATATAGCCTAAAGCCTCCCTCAATAAACTAATATTATTATTAAAAAATAGGGGTTGGTGGTAGAAGGGTGAAAATTTAGGGTTGGATGTATTTTTACATGCCACATTATAAAAAAATAAACTTTTTGTCCAAAAAAAAAAAAATGTTAGGGGTGGACAACAGGTGGTGGTGTGGTGGGGTGAAAAATAGATAGTAGCCGATTCTCAGACCTAGAATGAATATGCATATAAAATTTCATAAAAATCGGTCAAGCCGTTTCGGAGGAGTATGGTAACTAACATTGTGACACGAGAAATTTATATATAAGAAAGATAGAAAAACGTATCAAGGAAAAAAATATTGACTTAAGAATTAATAAAGTTAACCGTTATACTGAAGAATCAAAACAACAATGAATCTACTGTAAAGTTCAGTAATGAGGAGCTACAATCTTGCTACTTGCTATTCATTTCACTAAATACGAGTAGGTCAAAGATAGAACTTTCAAATCTGTACGAAACCCATGTCCATATGTTGATCCAGTATTTACATTATAAAGCTTGCTTGTAACAAATAAGGGACATCCTTCAGATTCTGGGACATCACATTCGTTGGATCCTACATTATTGCTCTCGATTTGAGCAATCTTAGCCGCCAGTTGTCATTCCGTAGAGAGAAGCCGCCGACCGTCGGATCCAATATTTATAAATTCCTGAATGTTACGTGACTGGCCTCTTACTTTTGCTTACTGGGGGCAGTGCAATATTTTATATTGGATTGGTTGTGATGGAAAACAAATACAGGCAGGTACACGACTGCATAATGGCTTAAGTCTTAAGAAAAACAGAGCAAAGTGCCAGTTCAGACAATGTACGCGGTACTTCCACAAACGGGAAATGAAATTATGTATGTCATCATCATCATATCGAAAGACGTCCACTGCTGGATATAGGCCTCCTCCAAGAGGGGGGTTTGCCATAATCGCCACGCTCGGCAGGCGGATTGGCGATCGCAGTGTAGCTGTTGCAATGTACAGAAAATGCTGCTGCCCATTCTCGTGTGAATCCCTTAGTCGCCTCTTAGGACACCCACGGGAAGTGATGGGATGGTGTTATTCTATTACAACCGACACCATTCAGAACAAAATTATGTATGTGCTCTCACTAAAAGCACTTCACTGGTTTGACTGAAGGAAATTCTATCAATTAGCCAATTTGTGCTCTGATGAGAACTTAAGTACCTATCGTTTTATCACGCTAACGTTTTCCAGAAGTCATGAAACGTTCGCACCCAAAACCTGTAGTGTTAAAAATTCACGCCTCTCCATCAATTCAAATCGGCAATTCCCGAAAATTTCCGTATCACAAACGGGAAATACCGGGAAGCACTAAATAATTCCCTAACGTATACGGTCCATAAATTCCGCACGTTTCTCAAAACACTTATATACAATATTCTGGGCCAAATACGGATTTTCATATATATAAACCAAGCATGCGGATTATGTTGGGCCGACACAAAAATGTATGTAAATACATGGAGGCCACGCTAAGATATTTCGAAAACAAATCTTTGCACGCATCATTTAAAGCGTCCTTGAGAGTCGCATTGAATTTACTTAATTATGAGCAGTGCCTTGTTTGGGGATAAGCTCCGGATTTGTGAGTTTAATATGTAACAGTTGTATTTAAAGACGTTCATAAGTAGAAATGCTAAGTTGGGAACGTTTTCTTCGAGGAGTTCTCAGCTGCTGAATAAAATGTTCTCAGAAAGATTTCTACATTGAAGAACTTTCTTCACTGTTTTTTCCTACAAACTATGCTTAAAACAATGTTTATAGAAATAAAATGCTTTTGTAAAATATAAAACATAGCTTAAAAAAGTTGGTGAAGAAAAACATTGAAGTGTTGAATAAGAACTGATCACAGAACTAAGGAACAATATAAGATGTAGCACAACAAGATATGACAAAAGTGATGTACCGTAAGTAGAATCGGAAAGCACAATTGATATAGAAAGAGTGAGTGATCACCACCAGGCTCGGGTCGATGGCGCAGCGTGTTTCACGCGCGCCTCAAAGAGATGTCAGCATAGAAGACGGGGCCCGCTAGGGCCAGAGCTGCCAGGGTTGCGGAATTTGTTCGAAAGAGTCACCGCGGCCCTGGAACGCAAAGGGCTTTAGAAGGAACACGGATGGGTTTCAGTCAGTAAGAGTCTGACACGATCTTCCGCTCCACCCAGAGCGGAAGAAGTCATTTGATGATTTCCCATCCTTAAAAAAAAAAAAGAAAAGAGTGAGTGTAGGAAATTAAGTAAATGGATCTCCGGGTAAGCAAGTCGACTGCAATAACATAAGTCTCAAGGAGCTACGGGAATATATCGCTAAGGATGATAGATAGACGTAGTTAAGCTGTAATAATACTGTTGTAGTTCACCGAGCAGTATCTTAGCTTTGAATATGGACATGTAACTACTCTTCCTTTAGTTGGTTTAATATATCATTACCTTCCAGATTATGACAACGGTTGTGCAAGACATTTTTGTCTACAATGGGTGGGTAGCAATGGGTAGCTACATTATCAGCAACTAACATACGCTATATTTTATCCCCGTACTCCCACGGGAACGGGAACCGCGTGACGGCCGCTAGTGGTAAATAAACTGGCAAAGTAGCACCTCAATTAAAAAAAAAACCTTTGTATTGTTTCTCTGTATCAATCATGAACCAACTTGGATTGTATAAACCAATAAATGTAATCTTCTCCATTCATCTAATGACCCTTAAACACCGCGTTATCTTGGTCAAATCTTCACCACTTACAAAAGACTTTATCCCTAAAAGTTTTGGTGCACGCGGTTCACTAATTAAATAAATGCTCCAGTTTAACTAGTTTGTTTAGAATTACGTGTGGGCGTTTGTGGGCGAGCAATAGTGTTGGGCGATGCTGGGCAATAATTGAATTGGTCTAGGCCGAGATACGAGGCTGGGAACGAACCATAGGTGTTGATTGGATCAGCTGTCGATCGTAGCCTAGTTGTTGGAATTCAGATGCTGGGTGCAGCTATTCTGAAATTCGTTTGTGAGAGAACTGTATTGTTGCAAGATCGTTACTATGCGGCTTTGATTGAGTTAGTCATGTGATATCAACAAAAAAAAAATGTTTTCTGCTTTTGATGACCGTTTTCGTCAAGTACCGTTTATGTTTTAAACGCAAGTCGCATGTTTCACTACCTAATATACTTTTTCTATGTTTTAAAACCGATCGACTAAAATCAAACTGGTACATTGGTGTGCGCCGTGATTTAGTATCACACTCCGGAATCCTTTTATATTCCTCCTTGAATAAGATTAAATACTTCACATTCTTTATATGTAGCAGGAAGAATCCAATTCAGGGGCGTAACACGTACGCAGAGCTTTAAGTGCTTCTTTTATTCCTAAATCAAGATAGCACATGTGACGTCACAATAGGTATTTATGGCTGTACGTTATACGCTACGGAGTTCAAGAAAAGCTGAGCAATGTGATGAAGAGAGCAGTGGTGGTTTGGCAAGCTTAAGTGTAAGGGATTATAGGGTTATATGGTAAGGCGGAGTCTTAACGATTAATCAGTCAGTTCCACTAAAACCTTCATGAAGATTTCTAGGTTCTGATCGGGCCCTGCTTTTCTGCCTGCCCATTTTAAGGGGTTGGCGGCACGATGCTACGAAAGTGGGATATTTTTATACTGCGGGAGTCTGTGTGTCTCTGTAACCTGTATTTATATAACGAGTTACTTCTAGGTAGACGACGACGATAAAACACATCGTCGACCATAGCAGTCCTTACCCGCGAGCATTTAAAAAGAACTCCAGCTGGGCTGTAAAGTTAGAAATTTCGCCACAGTCAATTTAATGATATACTAGTTTTATCAGATGCATTCCACAAGTAACAACACGTTTTGGGGACACATTCATTGTGCGTACAGCTAAGTAGTGGAATTCCCTGCCTGAGTCTGTGTTTCCTGATAGCAACAACCTGGGAGTCTTTAAGTCAAGAGTAAATAGGCTACTTCTAAGCGTGCATCTTTGACCACATCATCGCTTACTTACAGGTGAGATAGTGGTCAAACAAGTGCCTACTAAGAGTAAAAAAAAACATTATAACTACACGTTAAGCTAGTAGTGGTTATCATAAAGAAAAATACGAGAATTAATTCGGCCAGCCGAACTTTCTACCCACCCACGTATTGGCACATCCCTAAACATATCTTCGAAGAATCCCACACACGAATTGTGTAATTCACTACAATTCGGGCCTTAATCAAGATGTTTTAAACACTTGATGTATTACAGGTTCTTTGTTACTTCCAAAGTAAATGTTCATTGTTTGTTGGGCCTTTAATTGCTGTTTGCATGAAGTTGATTACTTGGTTGTTTAAAAGTTTTATTGAGAATATGTTGCTGAATAAATGAATTACTTAACGGTGAAAGATTTATGTAGTCAATGTTGCGTGTATCATTAATATTCGTGTTTTATTGTAATTAATTGGTGTACCTACTCAAGGTACCGGCCATGTGTGAGTCGGACTTTCACACGAAGGGTTCCGTACCATAACCCGAATAAAAACACGTTTGTTGTAGGGTAGCTCCTTCCTTCCTTTGTTGTTATAGCGGTAATAGAAATTCACACTCTGTGAAAATTTTAACTGTCTACCTATTACGGTTCTTGAGATACAGCCCGCTCACAGACAGACGGACGGACGGACGGACAGCGGAGGCTTAGTAATAGGGTTACGTTGGTTACCCTTCGGGTACTGCGGAACTCTTTAAAATGATACAAAGCTCTAGTCATCATCATATCAGCCAATTGCCGTCCACTGCTGAACGTAAGCCTCGCCCAAAGAGCGCCAACCATCACGGTCTTGAGTGGTACTGATCCATCTGCTGCCAGCCACCTTCTCAATGCATCGATCCATCGTGCCGCAGGGCGTCCCACACTACGTTTGCCCATAACCACTCTAACACATGTCTGTTCCATCGACCGTCTATCCATCGACAGACATGGCCGGCCCACTTCCACGTCAGTATGCTGATTATACGTGCAATGTCGGTGACTTAGTTCTCTGGCGAATGACTTCGTTGCGAATTCTATCCACCAGAGTAATCCCGAGCATTGCTTTCTCCATTGCTCGCTGAGTAACCTTGAATTTGTGGACCAGGTCTATGGTGAGCCGAAACGTAGACACATTTCGGTTCCGTCAGTCATTACAGGTAAGATGCACTGGTTAAAGACCTTGGTCATAAGGGATTGTGGGATCGACGATTTAAAGATACCACATAGCTTCACATTTTATCAGCGATAACGATAACTAGGAGTCCAAAATGTTTGGGAATGTCTAACAGCTGGTTTCAATAACGTATCTACCTTTAACCAACTGTCAAATTAGCTACCAACAGTAGGTAATTTGACATTTGACAGAGACACAAAAATTTATCTAAATTGAGACTTTTTTGACAGATTGCGACTGAGACATGAATGCGAACGTAGCTTAAAAATTGGTAGAATAGGCACGCTGATTCTTTAAAAACATTTCAAATGTCAATTCAATAAAATTGATCTCGTGAAATATTGTAACAATCTAGTTTCCAAAGATTTTATTTTGGCATACAGCAATGAGCTCTGATGAATTAAAACTGCTTAGTAATGTTTTACTAGCTTTGCCCGCGACTTCGTCCGCGTGGAATAGTTAGATACTTTGGGCAGCCATTTTGATTTTTAAGACACTATTTTTTCAAAAACGCTTGGTCATAAGTTTACTTATTTTGTATCAAATGCCTAAATTCAAAGTTTATATTTTTAGCTTCAATAATGACGGACTCCCAAAAAAACTTCCAACCCCCTTTTCACCCCTTAAAGGATGATTTTTGGAATAAAAACTCCAACTATCTCTATATCAAATTTCATCTGAATCGGTTCACGGTATTAAAATTAAATATAGGATAGTTAACTTGCTGTCGTGTATATTTTAAAGTTTAGAATAAACGAGCCAGAGTATGCCTATCGATTTACACAAGACCCAAGCAAAATAGCGTTGCCCTAAATTATAAGCCCTAAATCCTTACTCCCTAGGAGGCTTATAATAATAAGCCGATTTCAACCCACCACGCTCTCTATTTCAGTTTTGGTCTTAGATATTAAATGTTGCTGTTTTGTTTATGCTTCTATATTTCTGAGATATTCAATAAAATGGTAGGATTTGTTTTGGGGTGGCCTTAATCTATTTCAAGGCAAGGCTCAGTTTTTGGGTTTGCAAGAAGTCGTGTAAGATGTTTGAGAATAGCTCGTACGTGTAAAGAGTGAAGAGCGTGTGTGAGTGAATATAATGGTCTAGCTACTCAGAAAGTCAAATTGGTGAGACTGAATGCTTTTAGTTCTCCGCATTAAGAAAGAGACGGGGAAATTGTTCATGGCTTTAAGGGTGTTACTACACCAATTGATCGATCGTCGATTGACGCCATCGATCTATATATATTGTGATAAATTTATCAATTTAATTTTAATAGTACCAACTCAAATAATCGTATTTTTTAATAATTTGTATCTCAATTGGCAAAACATAGCGCACTATTTAATTTTAAGATCTTGTATGTAATTATTACCTATGTTTAACTAATAAATTATTATTATTATGATCGACGATGATCGATTGGTGTAGTAACACCCTAGCTAGGTAGGTAGGTAGCTCTGGCTGATCGATGGATACTGAGCGATGAACAATTAATCGATCGCAGATCGATGCCATCGATCGATTGGTGTGGTAACACCCTAATATTAAATGTCACTTGGACGTCATTAAAAGTCAAGGTGTTGGTTTCGCAATTTTATTTTAGGAATTGTTGGCAATACTGGCAACGCTTTGAAGGCATATATTTGTATAATCACACGTTATACATTTTTATAGGTAGGCACTAAAAAGAGGTTACTTGAATTTGTCGTGTCACATTTTGCTAATATTATGGATGACATTTGTGACGGCACGGTTGGCGCAGTAGTTGAGTGATTGACTGCTGCGCTGCGTGTCGCGGGTTCGATTCCCGCACGGAACAAATATTTGTATGGTCTACAGATAGTTGTTCCGGGTCTGGCTGTTTGTGTATGTGAGTATTATATGTTTGTAAACGCACCAACGATACAGGAGAAATTCCTAGTGTGGGGCAACGTTTAAAAAAAAAAATTATTAAATGTAACACATTAGGACGAAACAAAAAAGTTACTTCGCAGCACGTCTTGCTGATCGTGTAGGTAAATATACAATTTTCTGTATAGTTTTCAATCTAAAAGCCTAGACGTGCCTAGAATTTCAATTGGGTATAGTTACAGGTTGAATTAAAAACTTCGAGTTATACAAAATTTGCTAATCATCCGTTATAGAATATTTATTGTTAGTCTGTCCTTCAGAAACCGTGATTTTTAAAAGTTTAAAAGTAGCATATTTATGATTAAACAACACGGCAATCTAGAAGCTTTCAATCACTGAACGAATTTTCGTAATCGAATTTGGGTGCTAAATAATTATCCTAGAAATATAACGTTCCAGTTCGATCCAGCCCGTCCCTAGCTATCCTCCCCCCAGCGACGCCCTAAGCCGAGGCCCGTACCCCACAGGGGGTGCCCTTAGCGTGTAGTCGCTTGGTTTGTAAGTTTTTTTTAAGCCCTGGCTGGAGGCTTTAATATTATATTAAGGCCACCAGGGGCAAGCCCGGTTAAGCAGTCGACAACCTTATAGGTTGAACTGCGAGAAGCCACTCATAAAAAAATAAAAAAACTTTTACAAAATTTGCTAATCATCCGTTATAGAACATTGATTGTTAATCTGTCCCTCAGAAACCGTGATTTTTAAAAGTTTAAAAGTAGCATGTGATTAAACAACACGGCAATCTAGAAGCTTTCAATCACTGAACGAACTTTCGTAATCGAATTTGGGTGCTAAATAAGTATCCCAGAAAAATATCGTACCGAAAAGGTATCGTGTTAGCTATAGCGGACAGATGGGACAGCCCCATACTGGGGCATTGGATAAGCCTGCATGTGAGTGTAATGTAGGTATATAATTGTATTCTTTTTTCCGGTAGTTAAAAGTACCAACACTAGTTTGTAAGTTTTTGTATAGGTATACCAATTAATGGACTCTGTCTGAATTAAAAGTTTTTTTTTAATACAGTTACTGGGTTGTTGAAGTAAAATACTGGTATTCAGCTGAATCTGGTTTGACTGGAAGCCGACCTCAATATAGTTGGGAAAAAGCTAGGTAGATAATCATGACGAATTTGGGCATTGAACACCAATCCACAAAACACAGACATTCCTTTTTACTAAACATAAAAGGAATTTTCAATCTTTACAACATTATTTTTTATTTAAACTACCAGCCTCAGACATTAATGTTTTTGAGACGCCTATTGTTCATTCCAATCCGATAGTTTCATATTAACCCACCAAGACACTTTGTACCGCCTAATCCCCAAAATGATTACCCCAATTTCCCTATAAATCACTGCAAGGGTTGGCAACCCTTTCATCACACGACGGCTCGCCTAAAATCATAATATATCCAAATGAAAATTAAAATCGCCTAATACTACTTAATGTTAATCTCATTGCCATACAAATTACTTCGCACCCGACACATTATACAAAGTTGGGTTCCAAAAGTACCCCAATCACGCGTTATAGAGGTCCAGAAGACGTAGGGTTTCTAATTCCGCATCTAATCATTATATTCGGGTGCGGTCACGGTGACATTAGAATACTGGAGTGATTCTAACTTAGATTAGTTGGTCGTTGGATAGGATTGCCTCGATGGATGACAAGGATTCGATTTACATAAGTGTTAGTAGTTAATTTTGATGATAGCTGTTCATATAAACAAACTTAAAGCAATTTGTTATTTTCGTAGACAGGTGGTATGTGATACGACTACACGTTTATGTCGTTCGTAGACAATCTTAAGGGCCAAAACATAGAACCTTGTTGGGGGGCCGCGCCGCACACCGCACACCATAGACCAAAAACACACTTCAAAACTCTGCTTTGCGGATGGCAGTGTTGCCGGCCGATCTCGGCGATGGGGCGCCGCAAAGCGATTACCGGTTATGTGTTACGGACCTAAAGTCGATTGTTCAATAAATGTTCTATATAAATCATAATAAATAAATATCATTTTAAGAATACAAATAAATGCTGGAAGACCATTTAACGTCACCAGTTAAAAAAAATTGTTCCGAAGTCATATTTTTTATCCTTATCCTGCCTAAAGAAATCCAAGTCTTCCGTGTGTAAGTTTGTGCCCACAAAAGTTATGAACGATGGCGTGTTCAAGTATTGGCGCTTCTCCCACGACAGATTATGTTGTTTTTGTTTATAAAGCCGGTATACTTTTATAAATGTTTCTCTTGTGCTTATTATGAACTGAACAATAAATTGTATAATAGTTACTTATTTGCAGTGTTTCATGTGAGTATTCCATAACTGGGTATATGTATATAATATACCGCGGCTGCGCTTCTGTGTCCTAAGCCACAGGAACCATTTTCTCGAATATTGCAAAGAAATAACTTGGAAGATTAGGGAGGTTTTGCCCAGCTGTCGGATTAAAAAACCGGCCAAGTGCGAGTCGAATTCTCACACGAAGGGTTTCGTTCCATAAACCGAAAAAAAAATACGTTGCGTGAGCCCTCTATAATTTTCAATTTCATTTTTAAAATGTTTTCATTTCAACACTCAGTGAAAATTTAAACTCTCTACCTTTTACGGTTCTTGAGATACAGCCCGCTGATAGACAGACAGACGAACGGGCGGAAGGGTAATAGGGTTCCGTTGGTTATCTTTTGGATAGGGAACCCTAAACATGTGATAGTGTACTTGTCTATAAGTGAATAAAATTTCGTATACAGATCTGTACCTACTTCAATAGATTATCTACCCTTTACAAACATTATGGGAAAGCATTTTTATCTCTTTTTATTGTTTGTGTATTCAGTGTCTTTCCAAGTAACTGGGTCATCCGTAGGGGGATAGGTGTCTCTGTTTTCGTGCGAAATTCGGAGCGCAATTTCATGGAAACAAGAAAAATTCACTGAAATTCAACTGCATCCAGTTCAACTGGGTGCCGGCCTATATAACGTACATAGGTTCCTGGAAAAAGTTTATTCGTTGAAACTTTTATCAGTTTTTCAGGATTTACTTGGAAGAATTTTTAATAAATCCACCTTAAAAAATATATTTTATTATTGAACTCTATTGCAGCGTTTGTCAATAGCGCTTTACAGCGATGACCGTTTTGTACAGGTGTGACGCATATTTTGTCACCCTTTATAAGTCACAAATTTTCTGTTTTAAGGCATGCGTCATGCTTGGCGCAAATAAGCGCTTTTTCGTTCTCTTTATTTTGGCTAACGTAAAAGTGCTAAATGTTTAACTTGCTCTTTGGAATTCAAATGGCTTCAGTTAACATTACGTTAAAGTATATATTATTATTATTCTTATATTATTATTAAGTAGTATGTATTAGTATGATATTAATTTTAGTCATATTTATGTATCTATATATCTATATATCTATTTGTTAAATGTGTGTACATAAACTGTTAAATAAATTAATAAATAAATTACATAAAACTCATTCAAGTGAAAACACACGAATGGATTTTTAATACCTAATTCCAGCGCGACAGTACACAAGTGTCAGACACTCGCTTCGCAATTTGTGTCGCAGCCTGAATTCAATTTAATAGCGTCGCGTTAACGCGTCTAAAACTACTAACATTGACAACTGGTGAGCCCACACTCCTTCACAGTTTTCAATTAGAGTTCAGAACTACTACTTTTATTAATGTCAAACTACGAGGAATGTAAGTGCCTTCCGAAATAATAACGAAATCGTATTGGCTTTTATAACTGTCTAAACTTTAAAATACAAGCTAAGTTTTCTATCTCACGAGCAAAAATTGTTCATTGTGAGAAATCTCCTGCACTCTCGATACTAAACTGAAACTTTTCTGTAAGATCACGAACGAATAAATCCATCGATAATAATATTATTAAATTATAGTCATTACTTTGGAAATTAAGCGTCATAAAGTTTAATCCCTGAAAATTGCATAAACAAAAGTTTGATTACTCGAAAACTAACCAATTTGGCCACCAACTTACCAAAGTCCAGGGTCAAAATCATGTTTTCAATCATCTTAATTAGCCTAGCCTTTTCCCAACTATATTGGGGTTGGCTTTCAGTCAAACCGGATTCAGCTGAATACCAGTATTTTACGTGGAGCGGCTGCCTACCAGACCTCTACAACCCATTAACTGGGTAACACGGTATTCGTGGGCAATAATGGTGTCAGACTATCTGGCTTCTGACTATCCGTAACGACTGCCAAAGATTTACAAATGACAGCCGGGGCCACTATTTTCATAATACAGGCAGGTATAAACAGATGTTAATATAAAGTACACTGTATCATGACCCAGTGTGCAAATATTTATGTTATTGTTAATCTAAACAATTATTAAAATAACATTACAAAATTATTAGACTCAAAATATTAAATCATCATATGATATCATTATGCATATTATCTCTAGAATCGTACTTCTCAACTGGTGGTCCCTGGTAGCACCAGAAGTGGTCCCCGAAGCCATTAAAAAATCCGATATTTTAGCACAGCTCAATGATCCATTTGAAGTAACGCGCTCAATTATCAATCACCTTGTATAGTGCCAATGATTCTCATGAGTTACTGGGTCTCACAAATTTTACACCTCTACGGGGTCTCTGGGTTAACATTAACCTTAACCTTTTACTGACTTTGAAACTAAGTTAGGTAAGCTATAAGCCTGTAATCTTCTACTGGACCTTTCTGCATAGTTACTAAGGTCGAAGCGCTTTTGTAGCTCTAACACTATGTAATAAAAATGTTAGTAGGTATATGGGTATGTTCTTTGAATGAGTTTTTTAAGGCTCTTTGAAAACTACCATGATACCCAGTAGGTGTAAAAACTGTTCAAGGCGTCATCCATTTTTAACCGACTTCATTACAGCACGGGTCGATCTTCAAGGTTAAGCAGCGCTTGTCAAGGTTGGTCTGTGGATAGGTGACTATTTTAAAATATCGAGATTCCTCTGTGCCTTGGAAAGCACGTTAAGCCGTTGGTCCCGGCTATCATTTGTAGATCTTTGGCAGTTGTTACGGATTGTCAGAAGCCAGAAAACCTGACTCCAGTCTTGCCAAGAACTACCGTGTTACCCAGTTAATGGGTTGTGGAGGTCTGGTAAAAACTGGTATCCTGCTGAATCCGGTTTGACTGGGAGCTGACCCCAATATAGTTGGGAAAAGGCTAAGCAGATGATGAAATAATGATGAGGCTCTGTATTTTTTTGTCTTCACAAGTTGTTTTCGTCGCTGTTTTTTTTTTAATGATGGGAAATCAGCAAATTCTTTCTTCCGCTCTGGGTTGAGCGGAAGGATGTGTCAAACTCTTACTGACTAAAACCCATCCGTGTTCTTTCTAAAGCCCTTTGCGTTCCAGGGCTGCGGTGACTCTTTTGAACAATTTCCGCAACTCTGGCTGGCTCTGGCCCTAGCGGACGCCATCTTTTATGCTGACATCTCCTTGAGGCGAGTACACTGTACCTACCTAAAATTAATATAAGTTCAATAAATAATTAAAATACTCACGACAAATTGTACTTAATTCAAATCTCAAAATAACATAAGGATCTCAACTTTGAAGAATGAACAAAAAAAAAAACTATTTAATAACGGATGGAAGAAAAGGCAGTGTAAGCAAAATTTACGGACATACTTAAATGATATTTAAGTAAAGCACTCAAGAAAACACCTCCACGAACTATCTCAACGAAAATGTAGTTTTCAACGCGAGACTTCATATCCTGCGCTCATTAATCTACGTTATCTGTAGCGCCCAAGTTGTTGTGACCTACTAAACTTGCCAGCGTCGGTTGAGCACCAAAATGTTTCAGCATGTCTTGTGTCAGATTGTTTTTGTTTTTGTTTGCGAATTTGTTTGTGTGTATGTTTGTTTTGGTCTTAAGAAGAACCCCTTTAAATCGAAACAAACACAAGTGATTATGTGTACAGCCGAGGCGCTTATGACTTCGTCAGTTTTCAAAATTATGTCCTTTATCAATTCAGAACTAAATACGGCTCTGCGCAAAAAATATTGATTTTTTTTAGAGCAGTAGGCTCAAAAAAAAACAATATTTTTTCACTTAAAACCTAAGGTTTAAAAAGCATACAATTTTAACCAATGTACAGTCGCAAACAAAACCTTTTTAAGAGACTGGCTTTTATGAAATATAAATCAAATCTGTTTGTTTAATTATCACTTTTAGTTGATTTTGACATTATAACAATAAAGCAGTAAATCATTTGCTTTCGGGACTATCGTTAACAGAACAAACAAACCTTAAGGTGGAAAACCTATTAAGACAGTGACTGTACTTGTAATGTGGGCATGTAACATAATCTTTCGTGCGAGTGCGGGTGCAGGCTTGCTGTTTAGACGGGCTTGTGAAGGATTTCGACCAATCGGATTGGATCACTGTGTGGTGTTGGTTTGAAGTTTGTATTATCTCTGGCGCTCACTCACAAAGATGCAGAGCTTATGAGTGAGGAAATAATTAAAGTATAGGAAGACAGACATAGCTTTTTGGTTCTTAAACAGCCGGTTGATTCAGTAAACATGTCGAAGTGAAGGCATGGGTGAAGTGACCACGAGGTGAGCTGTTAATCCATATATTCAAGGTGTCACGTGATCACGAATTGAGCTGTCATTCCACCTTGATTATATGGATTGACAGCTCATCTCGTGATCACTTCATCCAAGCCTTGACATTCTAGGGTTCCGTACCCTCTGTGTGTCACCACCGATTTTCTCAGGAACGGGTGGACCTAGCAAGTTTAAATTTATACCAGATACTGAGGTCTTTAGTCCCTATTATGTGTATAAAAATTGTCCTGTTCCTGAGTCAACACGATAAAAAGATAGAAATATAGAATATATTTTTTTTAAAAGAATAAATATCTTTAAACCTAAACAGACCAGTATCCAAAGAACAAAATCTTAGTATTGCCTAGTTCTATTTTTATGTAGAACAGTTTTACCAAGGTTACCGACATAGCCTGAAAGATCGCCAAACTGAAGTGGCAGTAAGCAAGGCACATTGCTGGCAGAACAGATGGTCGATGGAGGCGAAAAGTTCCAGAACCCGCGTGCCGGAAGACGTATCGTTGGAAGGCCTCCCACAAGATGGACTTACGACCTGGTGAGGGTCGCGGCTAGCTGATGGATTCTAGACGTACAGGACAGGAGGTTTTGTGGTGCCACTTGGGGGAGGTCTATATCCAGCAGTGGACGTCTTTCGGCTGGTATGATGATGACCTTTGTTATAGTTAGGTATGATTGGGTTAAAGTTTGGACTTACGTCTAGATACATAAGAAATCATTAAACACTAACCAATGATTTCTCTGCAGTTCTAATTCCATCAAACCTCACATTAAAGTCAACTATAAACAGAACCATGTACACCGAGCACAATTGCTTACAAAGAGAGCATTTTGCTAAACATCACTAAATAAATTGCTCGTAAACTGGTGTGCTACTTCGTTTTACGACCAGGTGGTTGGCTTTTTCTTCCTTTTTCCCTTCAGGGGAGAATGAGCAATGAGCAATAACATCCAACTTGATTCGAGGATGCAAATAGCTCGCTTGTATTATGATGGTTCAGAAATGCCTTGCGGTACGATTCTGTAGAAAAGCTTTTAGGATGTTAGCGGTATCAAATGGTTTTGTTTTGATAGTTTAGTTACAGAAATTGTCAGTACAGTACTGGGGGGCTACTCTCTAAGCCCGAAGTCCGTAGTTTCGGGCTTAGTTGCGGGCGTATTCTACTCCGTATCACCTACGGACTTACGATTAGTTCCGAACCCGAACTAAGAATGAATGATTAATTCTTAGTGGTTAGGGGATATGCCCACGGTTTAATTGTAATAAAATAATGCTTTTCTTAACAAGTAACAGTGAAATCCACCTACTTCTGAACCCTCATGCTGAGCAAAAAAATTGGATTGTAGTTTATAGTTATCAATAGTCAAAATGAACTCACTAGAGTATGGGCAGCAGCATTCTCTGTGCATTGCAACAGCTTCACTGCGATTGCCAACCCGCCTGCCAAGCTTGGCGATTATGGTACTCTCTCTATCGGGAGGCCTTTATCCAGTTGTGGACGTCTTTCGGCGGATATGATGATGATGAATAATCAATATACTACATTGCTTGATAAAACGACTTTGAGAGTGAAGTATTTACCTTCCAACGTTTTATTATCATCACCATCCACAGCATACCAATCTCTACGCTTGCATGCAAAATAGATTTGTGACTATAAACAGAAGATTTTCAGACGTGATCTTAAGTGTATGCTCACGTCACAAGTTCTCTTCTCCTGACAAAGTGACCAAAAGAATCGCCTCTGCTACTATGCAATGCACAAAGACATTTTCAGAACAATTTCGTCTAGTAATACTGTTGCCATAAAAGCTTGGAACACAATACTTTACGACCCACAGTTAGGTCGTATTCTTAAACTTATCTTTACTGCCCAAATCCCTGAAGTGTTTAAACCTATGTTCAAGTTTGTCATCACAAATCTGGGAAACCAATTTATGTCTTAAATCAGATTGTATTCCAATTTGTGTTTTCTACTTTAGTTAATTGTTAAATTGTATGGCCTATGTTCAAGTAAAACACTGTACACACGTGAGGACATAATGACTACGTCAGGAAATGGCTCAAAATTGGTTCAAACAAACAATTAAATTAATTTTATTATATATTTCTCATCGAAACCCTAAGGAGAAAGGGAACTTATTTAATCTTATTTATTTATTTAAACTTTATGTACAATAGTGGTACATGGGCGGACTTAATGCATCAGGCTGTAATAACCACAATATAAATACACGTAAAATAATCAACTGTCAACTTATTACAGTTTACGAGGTACAACCCGCTGATAGACAGACGGACGGACAGCGGAGGCTTTTTGATAGGGTTTCTTGGTAACCGTCGGGTACTGAATGTGTGTGAATGGAATGTGAATGAGTCCTCTTCAGAAGGGATAGGTATTGCAATTGTCCATAGGCGGTGGTGAACTGGTAACCACCTAGTTGCTTGTCATTCGCAAAGAAAAACACGAAATACCTAACTTGGAACTTAAGGACACTAAAAAGACGACAATGCCCAGTAAACCACCTCATAAGTAACAAGAGAATTTAAGTACCTCCTATTCTTAGCCTTAAAACCAACAGCAGTAAGATACTCAAACTAGGGGCGTCGAAACCATTAATATTATTTCATAGCAAGTACCTAATTAGCGATCTGGGTTTGAACCACAACAGCGCATAAATTCTAACAAAGTAGGCTCCTTATTATTCTGGTCGTAAAAGTTCAAGTACAGGAAATTGGAGTTTACAGCCTAGTGTGTTTTTTGTATTATTTTCTTTGAGTTGTTACGACTAAATGAGAAAATGTTATTTATTTTGTAAGTATGTGAAACATAACACTTTTACATTTAAATCTTGTTTGGTAATTTTTAAACTAGATGAGGCCGGTATTTCCTTGCTGACTACCCTGAGAAGAAACACCGAAACAAACTCAGAGGTCAGTCTCTTTTAAAGTCCATACAATCGTACTGGCTAAGAAAATTTCTAAGTAACCACGCAGTATTTTGCAACTCTGGTTTTGAAGCACGCCAGGCCAAGAAGTATCGTGCTCCTGGATTGAGGAGGTCCGATGGGCAGTCGGTCTGTGTAAAATACTGGTCCTCAGCCGCATCCGCTTAGACTGAGAGCTAACCCAGACTTTGTTAGGAAAAGACCAGACTGACTGATTTAAATGAAACAGGCCTTAAGTGCTATAGTGTCATCATTATCATACCAGTCGAAAGACGTCCACTTGACGGGTTGCTATAATCGCCACGCTTGGTAGGCGGGTTGGCGATCGCAGTGTAGCTGTTGCAATGCACAGAGAATGCTGCTGCCCATTCTCTGGTACCCAGTCTCATTTTTTAAGTTGGTCGACTATTACTCGTTAACTTGTTTATGTACTACCATGAAGTTGTTCACATCTTCAAAATAACCGTTTAGCTGGCAGGGACGTTTTAACACAAAAATTAGCACTTTAAATCTTAATATTTCGCAAACAGACCCTTGGATGGAAGAATGGTTTTAAAAAAACCCTCAATATTTGATTCTACTACTTTGTAGCTGTGATTAATATATAAACCTAAACCGCGGACGGACAGACAAACAAAAAAACAGACATGACGGCACTATAAGGGTTCCTTTTTGACTACAGAACCCTAAAAAGGAAAGTTAGCATCACACAAACAAAACGCACACTACAGATAAACACATGACTTTCATATGATGTCACTTTGGCTAAAAGCCTCGCATTCTAGAAAAATATATTAAAAAGCTTCAAAAAATAAAAAAAGTTAAATTGTTAGTAATATTTTCCAGACAAAAGGGAACGCGTAATTTGGAAATTGTAAAAAAATTGTGCGATTTAATATTTCGCAAACGGATCTTTGAATGAAAAATGGTTTTAGCAAGCCCCAATATTTATATTTATATATGTATATATATATATACATTTATATTTAAATGACGTACCCAACAACACTCCACACAATGGGACATGTAGGCACACCTTAAACAAAATGTATTTCAAGATTTTATTTTACCACTTTGTTGGCGTGATTAATATTGTATACCCGTACCAAAATTTCAACTCTCTAGCGCTTAGCATCTCAAATTTCATCTCTTAGCTGGCGTTGCGAAACTATAAGGCTTCCTTGTTGACTACGGAACCCTACAAACGGGATATGCGCGTATGAAATCGCGGGCAATAGCTAGTAGTGTATACATTTTTGGTATCGTTTAAACCATCTTAACTGATATTACCGATCTTTTAATTACATTCCCGTCACATTTGAATAAAACTACCTATGAATCAATATACCAGGGATGGAACGAGCCTTCAGCCTTTTCGGACGTATGTATATGCGTTCATCTAAGCATAGTCTGGCAAGGCTGACCAGTGGTCGGAGAAGGTAGAGCTTTTTTTGGTACTTGTGACAAGGTTTCATAGTATGGACACGCCTATGATATCGGGATTCACTAACACTGGGATTGAAAAAATATACTGGTTGATGCTGGTGATGATTTTTAGAGGTAGTCATGTGTATATATGCCACGGGTTATGTCTGTCCTTAGATCAAACTAGAATTAACCGCATAAAATTAGATTACTTCTTAACTTACGTGAAACAAATCGCTCGAAAATCGAATCGAAATTCTAGCGAATTAGGTAAAGTAAAATCGAAATTAATTTTACTTATTAAATCTTTACATTTAGTCAGTGCATAAATTTAAAATCCCGGGATCCCAGTGTCATACCCATATTGATATATACATTTGAAGCCATTGACTCGAAATAGCTCTACCTACTCCGACCGCTGCTCATGACTCTGAGCCGGATCGAAGGAAGACGCGCTCAAGGCATAACACATGCGTCAAGATGGACATACACATTAAGGAAGCTGTTGGAAGCATGTACCGAGCGGTTCACACTGAAGAGCGCATGGCACCACGCGTTGTATGTGTTGTCGATCCTCAGCAGTGAGCTAACGACAAGGAAGAATACATTTTGTGGCCATTAACTTATTCAAAGCACTTTTCACACCGTACATAAAAAACTAGCCCCATTCACAAAATATAAAGAAAGAAAGAAAAATATTAATTTGGGACTCGCACAAGATAAACAAAACGGTAAAATAAATTTACAACTTACACTAATAATTATTAATATAGGCTACCAAACATAGATATTATCTGTGCGAGGCCAAAATGGTCTCAAAATATGCTGCGAAATCTAACCAAACCAAACCTCTGAAACTAAACTCAATATCACACTTCCTTTAATTGAATCCCGTAGCGCGCGAAATAATACATTGAACATTCTACTAAACATAGCAAAATACTTGAGTCGTAAATGAGAACAGGATACTCAACTTAACGACAGTAGTGTTTGCTCGTATTTTTCTGTCGGTAAAACAGAAAATTTTAAAACCACTGGAAATGTCTCGACAGCTGCGCGGTGTTAAATGTTACAGAGAACTAGAGTGGATGGATGTGGCCTGGATTAGTTTTTTTTTCTGACCGAGGTATACGGGACAGTGAGTAAAGTCTCAAAACCTCATTTGAAAAGGGGGGATCTTCAGACGGTTGTTGTGTCTGGTTGGCAACTGCCCGATAGTTGATATTCGGACTGTTGTATATATTCAAATCGTACGGAGAATTTGCTTGCGCGATGCAGGATTTCGTTGGTAGTTCGTCGTTGACAGGACAGATGGCGTTGCGGTTATTTTTGCTGCCGTAAAAATTTTGCTTCTTAGTTTTTCATGTGGTGGTATTGATGCCGCTAAAGATCTTCTAAAGGACCGTTAGGTAAACGTTTAAAAATTAATTTCTGGGGAATATTACTTTTCAACCGTTCGCTAACCATATAATTGGTTATCTTAATTCTTCGTTACATTATTGAAAGAACCAACCAGTGGCCGCTTTAGAACTTCAAGACTCGATAGATTCTCAACTCCCGGTAGAAGTCTGCAGCGCATGCGATAAACGCAATGTATTAACGAAAAGGTTAAAGGGCTCAAACTTTGGAGTTTTACTTTGACACATTTGTTATTGCTGACAGAGCGTCACTTTGGCAGGAGCCTCTTGTATTGCTTGTATTCTAGCATCTTATCGTATCAAATCCGCCAGTCACTTCCAGTGAATTCCCCTGAACTATTTCTTCAAACACATGAAACTATTTTTACATACCCACACGTACAAATTTAGTCCCTCTTAGTAGCTGTGGGGTACTAATTGACGATTTAAATCTGTCCTCGCCCCGGGTACTTGTCGTACGTTTATGATTTTATACACGTAACTAAATGTTTGCCCTGACTTTGCCTGTCAAGGGAGGAATGAACTTGGTTTATTAACGTTTCTGTTGGTGTGGTTTGATGTTTTGCTATTTATTTAGCCATCGTGAGTGTTTATTTTAAACGTTTTTGTTTATGGTTTCATTCATTTAATTTACTTTGTGACATTGATACGCTGGTCCTGCTCCATAGGAAAATCAAGGGTGTAGACAAAATCCAACTGTATAGATTTATGTATTAACTTTATAGATATACTGTTTCTTTTTTTTGTGTTTCTATTTTCTGTTGACTCACACACTGTTTAATTAATGGTTCCAATGTTTGTAAATATGTGAGTACCATTAACCTAAATTTCTTTAGAAAATGAATAAGTTTACCTCTGCTGGTGATACTTTGTTCTTATAAGTAGCATACTCTGGGTGCATCGTCCTCACATAATATTAAATTAATTTTTGTATTCCAAATTTTGTAAATCATTATTTGAAAAGAAACTATGGAGTTTCTTGTCCGTTCTTCTCCATAAGAATCTACCTTTCCGAATGGACAGTAGAGTCACTTTATTAATGTAATTTTATTATTTTACTGAACTGTAAACGATGACGTTCAAAAGTGCCGTTTAATGGCCTAATTGAAATAACCGTTTTGACTTTTGACTTTGACGAATACTTCTGAAGAGGTTACTTTCCAGCTGTTACGCTTTTGTATTTAACTGACTACTTATGTATCCGATATGAACATATAATTATTAAAATATTCATCACTGACAATAATGCTGTTGTAATTAATTGAAAATTTTCTTTTAATGAACTGATAGAAACGCTGTATGCAGACAAATGATGGTGTGATAGAATTTTTTCGATCTGTTCCGGATTCGCCCACAAGGTTCGCCCAATTCTTATTTTTTCTTGTTCGCCTCACTTTTCATTTCTTTTTCACTGCGTTGTTTGCGTTTATCATTTGTTTGTTTCATATGATTATTTGAATTCTGTTTCGACCCATTTTTTGTTTTTTTTTCGACTAATTTTGTTTAAGAGTACAAAGTCTAAACAAACAAAAATCTGTATCGTGTGGACCCACTGTTACAGTTCAAATCATGTATCGGCAAAGGTATCGTAGGATACCCCCGAGGTAGGTAGACTGTTTTTTTTGATAGCTATACCCGGGAGATCTTTAAGTCAGGGATGAAAAGGTTACTTCTAGCAAGCGTGATCCATCGTTAACAACATCATCGCTTGCCATCAGGTGAGTAGTGATGATTAAAAAACTGAGCTTTACCTACGAAGCCAAGGTAACTTAAAAACCACAGCACTTCCTACTCTTATATACCGATCTTTCATGTAGCAGTCCAATGCTTAAAGAAGTTTATACTTATCAGAGTAAAACAACTTTTCACCTCACAACAAGAACACAGCCTCGCTCAGTTTGCGGTTAATTGTGGTTTTCTCTGGTTTATAAGAAGTTTAACGACTTATTTCCTGTTGAGACGGGGCACGAGTAACCTGTTTTTGTAATTAAACGTTACGAAGTAAATTCTTGGTTTCATCTTTTTGTAAACGATTACGGAGAAAATCGAAAAAGAAATGTGTTGTGAGCGACCCTTAGTAACAACTCTGCTCTCGAGCAGTGTTGGTGAAATGAGTACGTGGGTTTTATTTGAAAAATGTTTTTTTTTTGACCGATGTCAATGCTTTTTTTTTTTTCTTTTTCTTTAACGTTGCCCCACATTAGGGATTTCTCCTGTATCGTGGGTGCGATTATAAATTAACAAATAAATTTTTATTACATGGAAAATTGGTTGGCACGTAAAACGAGAGATAAGAAAATCTCCTTACATATTTTGATAAAACTAAATGTGAACAGAGACAGAGAGTGTCAAAGAAATTCTTCATTACGAATAATACCTCATTGGCTTCAATAAGTATTTTGTTTTTTGCGTAATTTTGTAAGTAGATTATATTTGTCCACACTGTAGTGAAAAAAAAGTCGCTGCAACATGTTATAATATTGAACGGATATCTCCTAAATGGTTCTAATTTTGGAGCTCGTGGCTAAATAATAACAGCCGCACGGGTCGATTCAAGGTTAAGCAACGCTTGCCGAAGTTGGTCTGTGGATGGGTGACCATCTTTACATACCGAGACTCCTCCGTGCCTCGGAAAGCACGTTAAACCGTTGGTCCCGGCTGTCATTTGTAGATCTTTGGCAGTCGTTACGGATAGTCAGAAGCCAGATAATCTAACACCAGTCTTGCCAAGGAGTACCGTGTTACCCAGTTAATGGGTTATGGAGGTCTGGTAGGCAGCCGCTCCACGTAAAATACTGGTATTCAGCTGAATCCGGTTTGACTGGAAGACGACCCCAATATAGTTGGGAAAAGGCTAGGCGGATAGTTCTAATTTTGGCAATAGCAGATTATATTTACACTGCATTTCATCAAGCATAGTGAAGCTCACAGTTAGCTTGTTCAATTAGGGAGATCAGTTGCCCTAAACTCTTGATCCCAAGAAACCAAAGCTACCCGAATATATCTACCATAATACATTTCAATAAAACACTTTTTCTCTGTCCGACAAGAAGATACTCATTAAACTCTTATTCTAGCAAAGAATGTCGAAAACGGAAACCACATTAGTAGCTAAGGAAGTCGGGTGATATTGTAAACTTGTATCTAATTTGAGTGAACACTTTTGTTTGCCAGACATTTCACTGCGGGCGGTACACCTTGCCACAATGCAGTCGATGTTCAGTAGTGTTAATTAATTTTACACTTACTTCGAATAAAATATGAACATTATGATTGTTATTGTCATTATTACAATAAATAGTAAAAAAATGGTGTAGTATTGGATCGTTGCCCACCTTCGTTTGGATTTGGAATTTCAATTTTAAGTTTTTTTTTGTATCTGTGGGTTTTTTTTCTGTTATATCGCAATATTAATTTATAATAAATAAAAAGCTTGTTTGAGTTTATAATTTCAAGTTAAACCAAAGTTAAGATCTATTGTATTTCAAAGTTTCCCGCCTATTTAATAAAACAATTTTAAAGGTTGAGTTGGATAATTTTATTTCAAATTTTACTGGAAAGATGTATGCAGGATATACACTTCTGGTTGCCCAATCTTTCGGAGGACAAAGTCTTGATTTATCACGAACTTAATTAAAAATTAAATTAGGTATTCCCAAGCCTACCATATTTTTTTAAATAAAACTACAACAATCCCTAGTCAGCTAACAAGCTCTTATATTTTAAACCATCAACATTCTAACTTTAACATAGGCAAATTACAAGACTAACAACAACGCTTAACCCTTGCCGAGGTAGGTCTGTGGATGGGTGACCATCTTAACATACCGAGACTCCTCCGTGCCTCGGAAAGCACGTTAAGCCGTTGGTCCTGGCTGTCATTTGTAGATCTTTGGCAGTCGTTACGGATAGTCAGAAGCCAGATAATCTGACACCAGTCTTGCCAAGGAGAACCTTGTTACCCAGTTAATGGGTTGTGGAGGTCTGGTAGGCAGCCGCTCCACGTAAAATACTGGTATTCAGCTGAATCCGGTTTGACTGGAAGCCGACCCCAATATAGTTGGGAAAAGGCTAGGCGGATAGTTCTAATTTTGGCAATAGCAGATTATATTTACACTGCATTTCATCAAGCATAGTGAAGCTCACAGTTAGCTTGTTCAATTAGGGAGATCAGTTGCCCTAAACTCTTGATCCCAAGAAACCAAAGCTACCCGAATATATCTACCATCATACATTTAAATAAAAAACTTTTTCTCTGTCTGACAAGAAGATACTCATTAAACTCTTATTCCAGCAAAGAATCTCGAACGAAAACCACATTAGTAGCTAAGGAAGTCGGGTGATATTGTAAACTTGTATCTAATTTGAGTGAACACTTTTGTTTGCCAGACATATCACTGCGGGCGGTACACCTTGCCACAGTGCAGTGGATGTTCAGTAGTGTTAATTGATTGTACACTTACTTCGAATAATTATACAATATGAACATTATGATTGTTATTGTCAATTGTCATTATTACAATAAAGAGTAAAAAAAAATGATGTAGTATTGGATCGTTGCCCACCTTCGTTTGGATTTGGAATTTCAATTTTATAATTAAGTTTTTTTTTGTATCTGTGGGTTTTTTTTTTATATAGCAATATTGAAAAGGCTTAAATAAAAAGCTTGTTTGAGTTTATAATTTCAAGTTAAACCAAAGTTAAGATTTATTGTATTTCAAAGTTTCCCGCCTATTTAATAAAACAATTTTAAAAGTTGAGTTGGATAATTTTATTTCAAATTTTACTGGAAAGATGTATGAAGGATATACACTTCTGGTTGCCCAATCTTTCGGAGGACAAAATCTTGATTTATCACGTACTTAATTAGAAATTAAATTAGGTATTCCCAAGCCTACCATATTTTTTTAAATAAAACTACAACAAGCCCTAGTCAGCTAACAAGCTCTTATATTTTAAACCATCAACATTCTAACTTTAACATAGGCAAGCAAAACTGCCCTCTAAATATTATTCGCGGTTAGTTAGTTACGCAGTTTCCGTACGCTCTGGCACATACATTTTGCTTCTCACTATAAAGCATACTCCCTTTGTTCTAACCTATTTACAGAGAATGGACTGAGCGTTCCTAAGCTAGGTGTGTAGTCAATAAATGGTTAGAAAAGTGTGAGAGAGAAAGCGATCGTGCGGTCTATTTGCTGTCCTTTTCTAGACTTCTGATTGGGTCACGCCACAGGCATGTAAAGAAGAAACAAGAAAGTGAAACCGTTTATTATGCCAGAAAAGACACACAAAAACGAATAACAATATTAGTTATAAACTAAATAGAAAAATAAAACTAAGCAAAACGGCCGAGCCATGTCAGGGGCGGACATTATTACCAGCTACCTCGTCTATGCGATCACACCACAGACAGGCCACGGTATTATCTATGTCATCTGTCGTACATACACAACAACTTTCAATAAATCAAAAATGATTATTATTTAGTCACAAATAACTTATTAAATACATCACAAAAATATTATAACTTATAAAATAAACCAAATTGTGCGTCATCGTCTCTACAAACTACAGAAAAGAAAAAGATAATGACCGTACAGTATCTTGATCTCTTTCTATAAAGCGGGAAAATTTGAGACAGTATTGCCTAAATATTCAATCCATTCTCCATTTCCATATTCTGACCAGACCTTCGTCCATTGTCTTTGGTGCGTAAAGTACAGTGCAGTGTTAGTGCAGAGTACAGATTTAGCGACGGCATCGTTTGACGTGGTAATTACGCCGTAAATCCTCAAGCGGACGAAATTAACTCGCGCTTCTGAGCGTGTTATGAAAATGCACTCCACTGTACACTCTAATACACTTAAAAAGGTTCTGTGATGTTGATGGGTGAATTTTTTTGGCACGAATTGTTATTTTTTGAAGAATATTGTATGAATTAAAAGTTTTTTTAATTATTTATTACGTTGGGACACTTAATAGAAATACAGGAATAGATACTTAGAATAATATGTCGAAACGTCAGCGGTGTGACGTCATCTCGAGTAGATGTTTGACTCGACTATAATTCAGTGTTACTAGATTGATTAATTCTTTAAGTTTGATTGTAACGGAAACGCCAAGAAGTACTGGGGTAGGGTCGATGCATGTGGTAGCACTGCCTGTATGTTTGACGTTTGACAGATAACAGTTTTGACAGTTGGCGTTGACATTTAGACGTGAGTCACGTGTACGTCGACGGAGGAGGCAGTGTCGTCGGTCACACAGAGTACATTGAATGTTGGTCATTCTATTGTGAGACACGACTGTAAGCAGACGTTGCCACGTGCTATAGAACTTACCGCGTTTTCCGCTTTTCAATCGGCCTGTATCTCTGCAATCCGCTGTTATTTTTGAAATCTGATTTAAGCTAAAATCAACTGTAGTGTTTTACTGTGCCTTCCTAATTCTATTTGTAGCCAGGATTCCTCCAGGATCCGAAAAATATATATTGTTTATAACCATTAGAAAGCCTAAAACTGAACAAAGCAGACTAAAAATAGAAAATGCAAGCTTCGTCCTAAAACCTTCTTTTATATCCTGATAAAAGTAACTGGCCATCAAAAAGTTTATTTAGTTTAAAAAAAAAAAACAGCCCTACGTAATAGAACTTTATGTTAGTTTTGGTGTGCAAAAAGAATATTCGTCTATCAATAATTTCCCCAAATGGATGGACACCAATATCTTACTCCATTCAGACCATAATCTAGAAATAACAAGCCTTCCATCCATTCAATATGTCATCAAAGAACAAGATTCACAAAAACTGTTACAACACGAAACAACATGTCTATACTAAATGAATAAGGTCGAAAAATTGCCTGTTATCAAACGTAGATTTCGGCACGATAAATCAAAAGGTTTTTCTTTGATAAGTCTAGGTATTCTTTCCCTGGGCGAATGTTAACACAATACGATTTGTCTGAAGAAAATAAAGGCAATTTTCTATCATTACTTACTAATGCGGAGAACTAGAAAAAGATAATGATAACCAGAAATACAAATAAGGGCTTCATTAGGAAGATTAGCGTAGGTACAGATTTTACGTTTTTCTACACGAACATTGTTATTGACCCATCACTTCCCGTGGGTGTCGTAAGAGGCGACTAAGGGACTTACCAGAGAATGGGCAGCAGCGTTCTCGGTGCATTGCAACAGCTACACTGCGATCGCCAACCCGCCTGCCCAGCGTGGTGATTATATAATCCCCCTTTGACGGAGGCCTATGTCCAGCAGTGGACGTCTTGTGGCTGATATGTTGGTGATGATTGTTTTTGACAATTAGACAATTTACATTAGCAATCAATGATGTACATATACATATGTCACCAGATAATAATTGCAAGACGCGGTAAGATTGTAAAAATCACGTAAAATTATAAACTCATTTTTTTTAATAGCATTATTATATGGAAACTATTGAATTTGGATGGGATTATTATATTTAACTCGACAAAATGTACTGAACAGCAATTTTTTGTGATTTCTGGGTTGGTACCATAGTAAAAGTTGTTCACAATGATAATGACCACTTTTATTGCGTTTGTTCTGTACACGTTTTATATAATACGTCATTGTTAGCAACGTCTCCAAATTTCCCCCACACCCTACAAAGCAAATGAAAATCAATTTAAGACAAAATAAGGAAGAAATGAAACTACAAACGGCACAATGTTCGAACTCAATCCAATTTGAAATCCAACACCTAGAATCCTGCATAAAATTAACACCACCATCACGTAGATCAGCAGATAACACGACAAATATTAATTTACCGATCGTCACAGTTCGGAATTAACATTTTAAATACATTTGCTACGCCGCCCCGAAGCCCAATCGCAGTCAAAGGCCCGAAAGTTGGTCCCTATCGATTAGACATCGCATCTGTCCCCGGAGAACCTAATAAATATGTAAATTTGTTCAGGATTAACCCCGATAGGCGAAAGAAGCTTGCTCGTGTAAATTCCAGCGAACTTGCTGTGAGTAATCATTTTTGAAGGTTTATTAAATTCGTTTTTTTTTTATTTAGGTATGGCTCCTTTTTTCTGGGTGGAATTTTAAATTGAGGGTTCAAATTGCATAACCGGAGATTGGCCCATTGAGGTTTGTGAAATAACAGGAAGGTAAACTGAGCTTGTTTTTGAATATTTGTTGATACTGTTATTTTGGCATAATGTTAATTTTCGCAAAGTTATTGCGTTATCTTATTTAAGGAAAGGAATTGGAAAAGGAAAGTTTTATAAATAAAAAACGCCCCACACATTATTTTCGTAAAAATAATGACTGGTTTTGATTTCAATGGCATTTGTCTCACCACCGACGATAAGCGTGAAGCAAGTAAAGCTAGAAACTAAATAAGAGTTGGCGGGCAGCGAGAAGCCAGTGTGTAGTTTCGATAGTTTTGTCACTCGGCTATAAGCAAGTGCTTGCTGTGCGACGGGCGATTTCTCGCACCGCTCGCTCCGGCCAGCTAAGAGGTACATTCCTGCGCAAACCTGCACCGCTACAAAGCGCTGAATTCATAATATGTTAGCTAGCAATCAGTTCCGCACTATAGGTATAAATGACCGCCAGGCGAGCATCGCTGAGCGAGTATTATAATACTCGCTTTGATAGAAAGAAAAAAGACAGTAACAAAATTGTGTTTATTGGCATTATAATAATGACCTTAAAATTAAACAAAAAAGCAATAAAGCAGCAATAATTAAGCTCTTGTCGCTACGACTAAATAGTGGCAAGAGAGTTCTCGCCAACAATGTGAACAGCCAGCAATCGACTATAAATGTGTGTTTCTCTTTTACTCACACGGGATTTATTTATTTGATTTATTTATTATAGGGCTTCTCAACAATGACTACACTATAGCTTTATAATTTGTACATTGCAAACTTAAGTCTAAGCGTCTCATCACTTACAGAGAAGCACAGTATGCACTACATTATGCGCCGATTATAACATAATTAATTAAAATTATTAAAAGCAAGATTGAAAAAAAAACTACTAAACGTTAAATTGTTTACAATTAATTAAATTAGATAATACAGGATATATATCTTTTGTCCGTATCTTCAGCGAGAAAATAGTCGATAGCTAATAGCTTCCTCGTTAGCAGTGATATAAGTGCCAATATGTGACTGGCTAGAACCTGACTCAGCTCAATTTAAAGAGAGTATAATGGAAAAACAAAAGAAAATATTCTACGAAGACTGGATGATGAAAACTAGGAATTGCCGGTAAAGTCCTTGTCTACATCTACACTAAAATTACTATATTATCCCCGTATTCCCACCGGGAATGGGAACTACGCGGGTGAAACCGCGTGACGTCCGCTAGTCGTACATAAAGTTAGACAGAAACACTGACAATTAATTGCAATAAATAATCATATAACCTTAAATTTATTTCAGATAGTCCCGCTTAATAATAATACGCCTGAACACCGCCAATAATATAAACAACACCTATCAAACAAGTTCCAACACTCTATAAAACTTTCACACGTCCACACATATGCTCCAAAAGGCAATCTTTCACAAAATAACCATTCGCTTGAAGAGATAAACCGCAGGAATATGCTTTTAATTCCAGCATGTAGCCGAAAGAATTCAGCGGTCATGAGATTTATAGGGTCCGTACAATTTATGTGGCACAACACACGGCGCCTATGGGAGGCTAACCATAGTATTATGGGCTATGGGTATTTACTCCTGGGGAGTCCATTGTTTTTATGATAGTATTTCATTTTAGGGAAGGTTACGAGTTTGGGATGTGGTTTTGGGAGCTGGTGCTATTTTTATTCTGTCGATCCGGAATTCTGTTGTCTTTTTTTTTAACCGACTTCATAAATGGTGGAGGTTATCAATTCGGATGTTTATTTATTTTTATGTATGTTCGGGCATAACTCCGTCGTTTTGTAAAAATCTTTTTGTTCGATTAAGGTTTATTTCGAAATGGACCTATTTAAATTTCGTAAAGATCTGATGAAGAACTACGGAGATAGACAATTAAATATTTGTGAACTGGTTGGAATTTTTGAGGGTAGCACTTTAAAGTGAAAAATAAAAATACAAACGACTTTCAAACGAAAACTACAACAGAGTACAAAATAACTTTAATTTTGGAATTTTAGTCAATACAATGAAGAAACCATACCAGAAACACCGACTTAAAAATTAAAGTTATTTTCTACTTTGTATTGGCTTATTTTTCAGAAGTCGGTTCTATTTTAATTAGGTGAAAGACAACGTATTGAGAAAGCACGTCTTGCAATCAAAAATGAAAAAAAAAATTGTCATAGACTCATGGCCCGCTTATTGGATTTGGTACGGCCTGAGTCACTTTTGCAGATAGAAAGTAAGAAAGAATAACATTTATTTAGCACATACATTAAACACGCATGGTACAACATAAATTAACAAAAAAAAAGAATGGGAATATGCCAGTAGGAGACCTGTTTGCTGTGACAAGAATGCTATGGCCAGTATTAAGAACTCTTCTTTTACTTTGTGTTGGAATAAATGTGTTTTTTTTTTCTATTGATATAATAAAAATTGTTATTCTAATTACTCTTATAAAAGCTATTTAACAAACTGGCCAAGTCCGAGTCGGCCTCGCGCACGAAGGGTTCCGTACCATAAGCCGAAAAAAAAACTGTTTCTTGTATGCGGGCCCCCTTTTATTTTTTTATTTGTTGTTATAGTGGCAACAGTACAATCTGTAAAAAATCAACTGTCTAGCAATCACGGTTCATGAGATACAGCTTGGTGACAGACAGACAGACGGACGGACAGCGGAGTCTTAGTAATAGGGTCCCGTTTTACCCTTTGGGTACGGAACCCTAAAAATCACTGGTGTCCGTTAGTGGCCGCCAGATGCCACAAACCGTGTGTCTCATATCAAAGTTTTAACATAAAACCATCTAGTGACAAGTACCTACGAATACACTCATGTGCTAGGTATATTGAATTTTCCCCACACAACCTGTTTGGCTTTCATGTTTAGACCGAGCTTATCAAGTGATTAGTGCTAACGCCACTAATTAATTTGATGAACTTCCTGCAATAAACTATGTGCCAACATGAAAGCTTGCGCACACGGATTTGATCTTATCACAGGTGACAGTGTGTTGGAATGATCCATGTAGTACCTATACGATAAGATAATTAATTAATTAATTTTATAATAATTTATCTTGGGACAACTCACACACGGTCATCCGATCCCAAACTAGGCAGAGCCTGTGCTATGGCAACCAGACAACTGATAAACATACTTATATATTTCTACATACATACATATTATAGACAAATTACACCCAGACACAAAACAAATGATCATGCTCATCACACAAAGATTTGTCCTGGGTGGGAATCGAACGCGGTTTAGCAGTCAGGGTTTACTAACCACTCGACCAACAGGCCAGTCAAAGATGGAGCTGTTTTGTTTTTGAGGGTGTTGGCACGTAACCTTAACCTTTTGAACGGCCATTTTAAAACATAACGAACATTTTATGTCAATATTTTGTGTCAGTCAATTTCTCGGAATGACTTCGAGAGATAAATAAACAATCAAATTTTGATGCATAAAACGTATTACAATTGTTCAGTTGTCAATTTATCGAGAGTTTACAATCTGTCAAGTTATTTTATAATCTTACTGAGTTTGCCATTTTCCGGTGACATACACATGACAAGCAAGCGCATTCTCTATACGTCACAAATCTGTGACAAAAAGTACGGCGAATATGATGGCTTGGCGTTGGGGACACGCTGATGCGTTTATGCTCTGGCGTTCAAAAGGTTAACTTGACGTTACGATATTCAATCAAGTGAAACTCGGGAGATCGTGACGCAGTCTAAGAAACCTGCTCGTAAAGCCAACTGCTGGGAAGCAGACTACTCTATTGGTTAGGGAGTTGGTCATTTATCACCATAAGGGTTTAGTGCAGGTTGGTGGACGTTTCATAGAGTTTTTGGCTTTAGTATGCGGGTTTCTCACGATTTTTTTGTATGTATGGGAAATCATAAAATGACTCCTACCGCTCTGGTTGGAGCGGAAGGGAGCGTCAGACTCTTGCTGACTAAAACCCATCCGTGTTCCCCCTAATGCACTGTACGTTCCAGGGCCGCGGTGACTCTTTCGAACGAATTCCGCAAACGTGGTTGTTAACCTACCTTGACCGCTCAAACTTGATGATTTTGGCGATACTCTCTTTGCATTATTTATTCTTCTACTCTTTAATGATTTTTCCGTTCAACAATATAGACTTCTTTGAGACTTGAAGTAAACGAAGCACTTATCGCTTCTCTCAGAACATTAAACAAGTTGTAACTTATTAGTAACACTTGGCCAGGTTTCCTTAAGACATTTTCCTAGAAAAAATGGGTTCTTGCTTGTTCAGTAACTCGTCTGATTGAATCCGCTAACGGTGTGAGATAGTTTTTCGTTGTAGAATGTTTCGACTATACTTTTGTTTTAGACGGCAGTTTAACTGTGAAACAATTGACGAGCTACACGTGTAAGACTATCTATTGTTTTCGTACTAATGGTGATTGAGATTTTCTGTTCGGTGTAGGACGTAAAATAGGCGACTAAGGGAATGGGCAGTAGTATTCTCTGTTCATTGCAACAGCTACACTGCGATCGCCAACCCGCCTGCCAAGTGTGGCGATTATGGCAACACTCCGCCCTTTGGGAGAGGCCTACGTCCAGCAGTGGACGTCTTTGATGATATTGGTAATAGATCAGACATGATCTAATGAAGTAGGTACCTTAGTGTTGTATCAAGCTCAATCCCACTTAGCTGCTTTTTTGGTAATGTCCATGATTTTGGTTTTGGTGCGAAGCGTTGTAGTCCTTACACAGTCCGAGAGACCGACCCTCTGCAATTTTTTATGGCTTGCTGGCAAACCTCGAGCCTAATGAGTTGTGCTGCAGTATCGAAGACCAGATTATGTGCAACGTATGTTATTTTGGGTAGGATACAAATTAATTGCACTAATTTGTACAATATTTTAAATCACTATTCTTTATTTTTAAGACAAGGTGGCTGTCGTATCGTTGCAAAACTATATCATCATTATTAAAATGAGTAAGTTTGAAGTTGATAGGCAGTTAAAATAATTTTTCCACTTTTATTGCATTAAATAAATCCTTCCTTACACATACAATGTGTGAAAAATATTTATACGGCTTCACCGTATGTTATACGGGTATCATTAATCGGGTGACACAGCACATTACGGCAATACGGTGCGTATACATGACGTCACGGGCGTGAAAAACAGCTCGAATTCCCCTATTTATGCACGTGGAACACAATTTATCTTGCCGAGTTAATTTTTGAATTAAAAGCGAAAAATTCTTTCACTGCAAGCCTTTGATTCACGTTCGAAATTATGCTTTTGAAAATATTCATACGGGGTAATTTTACATTCATGCACCAATCAATTTTATTACTTACTTCGATAGGACGTGCGGTTTTTTCTCTACAAAAGAGGTAATATACCAAAAAGAGTTTGTATGAATACTTGATAGTGCTATTTGTACTGTAAGGGACTTGATAAACAAAGCGGTAAGGAAGACGGACTTATAGGGACTTGATACACAAAACGGAAAGGGCGCGCGGACCGGGCGTTGTGATGTTGTGACGATAAAATTTATGGCGTCAATAGAACGAAATATCTATTTCGATTCAGCCCGTTCCAGCTGTCCTCCCCCCAGCAACGCCCTAAGCCGAGGCCCGTACCCCACAGGGGTGCTCTTAGCGTGTAGTCGCTTAGTTTGTAGTTAATAAGCCCTGGCTGGAGGCCCTATGTCCAAGTAAAGCAAGTCCGGATAAGCAGTCGACAACCTCTTAGTTTGAACTGAAAGATACCACTCACAAAAAAAAGGGAACGAAATATACTTAACGTCACGGGCGCGCGGAAAATACATTTACGTCACAGTTCCCTAGTCGCGCGCCCTGTCCGTTTTGTATTTCAAGTCCCTATAAGTCCGTCTTCCTTTCACTACGGATTCATGATATCACGTCCGGTCAGTGTAAGCCAGGTGCGTAGGACTCACAACCGGTGTACGTGTATGATATGATGCATGAAAGTGGATGAAACAAAATGTATACGTTATGCGAAGTAGGATACGTTCTGTTGTTTCTGCCAACCACTATAGAAACAAGGCGTGAGTTGATGTTTGCAATTTATCTAAACATTTTTCACTTTGACTTTCATAAGTTATATTTAATTTCATTTTTTTTTTTTTGTAAATACTTAACTAACTATATACACTAGAAATAAAGTAAAAACTCTTAACTAAATTAACCCTAAAATATGGCGTCAAAAAATTCATCCGCATCGCTGTTGACTGGATGTGTACCCAAAAGACTGGCGGCATTGCCACGTTGAATGGCTTATTTAATTTATTAAAAATAAGATCAGTAGTAAACCTACCATATCTTTTTCCTTTGCAGGAATTAATGACATCAACCACAAGTGCCACTGGATAAACAGAATAAAGAAAAATTCTTGGAAACCTACCGAGTGATATGGAATATTTTTATTAGATAAATGGGATCATGTTATTTTTTTTTATCTGTTAGTATAAACAATATTGTATGTTTTATTGGAATTATATATTAAAACATAGATATCGATGTTAAACCAATCTCTATTTTCTAATAACAAAAAATATTGGTTTTAGCTATCTACTTGTGAGAGAGTTTATATTACAGATATTATTATTCTTTTAGTTTTGGGAATCTAAAAGATAAACATTATTATATCCTTTTATTTAAGCCACTTTAGCTAAGCGTAAAAAATATATATTTTATAATTTATTATTAAATATTACAACGGTCAGTTAAAAACCAACGATAATAATTATATGCAAAAAAAGTAGGTACTCTTCGATACGGTTCATACTGTGAGTACATTTCTTTCTTTGGAGTTCTTGCCACCCGGTAGCTTGGACCCTGCTTCCGACACCGGCGGATTACAATATTTTTACGTGTATTTTATTTATTTATTTTATCAGTAACTTTACTAGTAAATAAACGAAATAATTAGATGCAATACAAGCAAAGCAATTTTTTCACTCTAGCCCAGAGCTAGGAAGAATGGAAGGAAGAAAAGGAGGCCTTTGCGATGCAGTGGGACGGAATAGGCTAAAACTAAATAAAAAATTAAATAAATTTATGTTACTTTTGCTATAAAATGTTGAAAATATTTTCCTCTTTGAGATCTTACCCTTCTATGCAAGCTTAGTACTTTCTTCTTTGTTCCATCATAGAACGTTAAGAATACGCTAGTCTTGTAACTGCTCAAAGACTCTAAGAGCATACACGTTATATGAGAAACCTTTGCCTGAGTTCCTTTAACCTTTCTACTAACGATGTTGACACTGTGACGTACAGCTTATTCTGGATTTATTTTCGATAACGTTAACAACACTGAGGTTTAACAATTTTTATTTAGCAACACCGAGGTATAACATTTTTTTAATGGAGTTTATTTTTTCATAAGACTTTTTGAACGTTTCTATATTTAAATTTCTCCTATATCCCGTTCGGCAGAAGTGCTTCTAAAGCCCTTTGCGTTCCAGGGCCGCGGTGACTCTTTCGAACAAATTCCGCAACCCTGGCAGGCTCTGGTCCTAGCGGGTCCCGTCACCTATGCTGACATCTCTTTAAGGCTTGCAACAAACCCATCCATGTTCCTTCTAAAGCCCTTTGTGTTCCATGGCCGCGGTGACTCTTTCGAACAAACTCCGCAACCCTAGCAGGCTCTGGCCCTAGCGGGTCCCGTCACCTATGCTGACATCTCTTTAAGGCTTGCAACAAGTGTTCAGTCAGTGGTAGCAAAAACTTATGGGGTTATTAAACAATGTTGAATTGTCACTTGATCATTCTGTTATCTTTTGGTATTTCGACAATTGCATTCGCTGATAGAATAGAACTTAGTGTAGAGCCTCAGGTACAAACCAAGACTACTACTGCTACTACTGAGAAACTCCAGAAGAGAAAACCCAATAACACGTTATTCAATCCTGGAAGGGAACCCAGGAATCTCAAGCTCAAAAGTTACAGCTTATTGTCTTATTAAATTGGAAATTGTATAAGAGGATAGATAGAATATACTTTATTATACAGCAAAAATGGTTACAACAGAAACTATTTAAATGTATTTAAATTGATGTTAGTTTTAAAAACTTCTGTTTGAGACTAATTCCCTAAAATTACTAATTTGTGGATTATTTGGTGAGCTACACGTGGAGGAAAACGGTGTTACTAAAGTTTAAATTGTTTAATCTTTATTTATAATACGAATAATAATGTTAGGTCTTTCATTTCTTTTCAATATACGAATCACGTTGACTTATTTTTTGGCGCAGCTTTTGGTTAAGTCGTGAAACCGCACGATTTGATAAAAAAAAAAAAAAAAACAAAAAAAAAATTGAGAAAATGGCTTTCTCTTGACCTTGATCACGCCTGATGGAAAGCGATGGATGAGGTCTATGATGGAGCGAGCTTACCCAGAAGATGCCTGTTTACTCCTTTAAAGGCACGCTTTGCCTGGTCAGTTCGAGGATGGGTGACCATTATTTATATACGGAGACTTCTCTATGTCAAGGAAGGCATGAAAAAGCATCTCCTTAGATACTTTTGATTTCATATAAAATAAATTTTATTTTCTCGTCATTTTCAAGTCCTCAAAATATTAAGAAACTGACGCTACGGACTAACATACATTTCTATTGTGGCCTAGGTATACCTAGTTTCTAAAAAAGAAGAATAGTCGTAAAAATTTAAAGATTTACTAAACCCAGAATTACCGTAAAACGGGGTGGATAGAAATGCAGGGGTGAATAAAAACGAAACTTTTTTTGGGATTTTCACATAACTGCCATATTAATGGTTTCTCACAAAGCGTCCATTTAAAAATAAAATAATTGTTTAACAAATTGGAGTTCTTCATTGCTGCAAACAATATTTAAATAACATTAAAATTTCAATCAATCGTTTTTATTCACCCCATCATTTCTATCCACCCCGTTTTACCCGGTACACTTTAAACCCAAAAACTATTACTATAAACAACATAAATTCCATTCTTAAGCACATACATACCTGCCAGTTTAAGTCCGATGCGCTTCCCTGGGGGTTTAACTAACTCAATGTGAGTCCTGCGCAGCCCTCGCTCCGTGCACAGTCCGGAGTCAGTCGACAGCGAAGTCTGGGATTTGAACACTGGAAAAGAAGAAATAAGGTGTTAAAAATTGCATATAGGTAATATTAAAAGAATGCAATTTTTATGCAGCACATACAACCAATGACTCTATTAGGAATAAACGTAACTATCTTAAAGATAACTGCCAATGTGAATCATACGAAACACTTTGCCCATACCTATTTTAATTAATATAAGTGCATTGTAGTGTTAACATTCTATACGCTGAGTCGCATAAATTTATTTATTGAAATGTATTAGGTACCTAAATTTCTAAAGTCTGTGACGATCAAGATATCACTTTTCCCCAAAGAGTTGTCAGCATAATAGACGGGGTCCGCTAGGGCCAATGCCTCCCAGGTCCAGGCCCTGGAACGCAAAGGGCATTTGGGAACACGGGTGAGTTTTAGTCAGTTAGAGTCCGACACTCCATTCCACTCCATTCCACTCCAACCAGAGCGGAAGGAGCCATTTGACATGCGCGTGCAGTAGGCTACGGTAAGGGTAGGCCAGCCCATACATAATGCCCAAAATAAAAATCACTTTCAAAGTGGACAAAAATTCGCATCGTCAGTGTCGTGATTTCAACCCCGAATGATGTGGTGAGCTTTTTTTTTTGGGCATTATGTATGGGCTGGCGAACCTTTACTGTAGCCTACTGAACGTCCATGCCACTTGATGATTTATTATCCAAATAAAACCCAGAATTAGGTTATCTAACAGCAAACCTCACTTCTTTATAGAACTGTTAGATAGAGGTTATATTTACGATTATGTTATTTTAAACTTAAGACAACAGTTAACGTTGCACTCACTATACAACGCTCAAAACCAACACTATCCGACCGAGATTGCCCCAAACTACGCCAATATCACTCACCCCACTTCCCTTGTTTGAACCAAAAAATAACCCGCAATTTCCCGAAATAACGCCCCCACGATACCCGAAAACGGTACAGTTTCGGTAGCAAAACATTTAACTGGTGGACGCACAAATCTCCGTGCTCGTTTCCGACCAACTTTTACTGTAACTGCACTTGTAAACTGCGAGGCCTCTCTTAAAATAATACCCGGTTGGGGTATCGATAGTGACTTGTGGCAGTTTGGAACTAATAAAGGACTGTAAGCAGCGTTATTAAGGGAAAGGAGCGCTGCTATGGAGGAGATGGGGCGAGATTTAGATGGTAGTGTAGCTAAGAATGTAGATAGAAAACCACGGAATCTTTTGCTACTTGACTCTGCTGATGATGACTAATTATATGTATTATTTCGGGGCAATAAGTTAGTCGTTGTTGTTTTGCCCCGATCGCTCGCGACCGCCAGCACGTATCTGCGATGGCCGGGAATCGCGCTGCAACTCCCGTCTACCCTAGTGTCCTTACACCTCCGCCATTGAGTACTTAATGAATGTCAATACTAATTGCCTGGAAGGTCTTTGAGCGTAACTCTAAGCTGCTGACTAGCATATCATTTTACCTCAGAAGAAATTAGTGATATTGTGAAACTTTTGTCAACATGACAGGAGAAGTTTCCACAATAAAAGAAAACGAAAATTTCCACAGTTGCCATTTCTTAAAATCTTTGTGACAGTTCCAATTTGTTAAATCATTAATCACGCAAAACAAGATCGGGGCAAATATTTTTTCTTAAAGGAAACAAAATATTGTAGTTTGCGACTTAACTTCTGTGCAAGTCATAAAATGTAAGTGGATAAGTTTCGGTCTTGTGGAAATGATTTTATTATTGCGAGTATTTTTTGTATCTCTAATAATATGAGAATATAAAACAACGTCCAGCAGTTTATTATGTATAATAAAAATAACCGAGTCATACATATTTTATCTGAAATTGAGGGCCAGTTGTTATGAAACACAAGCTTGGTCAGTAGCGGCATCAATGCCGCCAAACGAAAAACTAACGTAGCTAAATGTATATTGCAACAAAAAGTACCGCAACGCCATCTATCTTGCCAGCGAAGAACTAATGTGGAAAAGGATAAATATTGGAGAAAGTCCTATCCTTAAGAGAAGGACAACAAATAAGCTAGAAAAAACGAACTAAATAGGATACAAACGTAAACGCCTCATTATCATCATACCAGCCGAAAGACGTCCACTGCTGCCCATAAGCCTCCCCCAAAGGTGGGAGGGTGCAATACATGCCACGCTTGGCAGGCGGGTTGGCGATCGCAGTGTAGCTGTTGCAATGTACAGAGAATGCTGCTGCCCATTCTCTGGTGAGTCCCTTAGTCGCCTCTTACGACACCCACGGGAAGCGATGGGATGGTGCTATTCTTTTACGTCCGACACCATAAAGAACAACGTAAACGCCTACACACTTTGATACCCAAAGAGCTGCTTCTTGAAAAATCTCTTTTGAAATATTGGAACCGTTAACAAATACAGTACAAAAAACTTTGTGCCCGCTAACGCCTGTAACTGAAGCAATTATATTTTAGATTGTTGTTTGCAAATTTCAGCGGCTTCGCGGGTCGTTAGTAAAACTTGACGTTTCATTTTGAGAAAGAAGGATTGCTTTTTATTCATCTCTAATTTTCTACGGAAGAGGCTCGCTCCTCTAACTTTTTCTGTCGTTTTTACAATTTCAGGGCTTGCCGTCCCTTTACGTAATTATTCTTATAACGAATGTCATTAATATTCTAAACGTAAAAGGCTTTTTGGTGTCCTTAATGTTTTTATTCTTTTAAGATTAAGATAGATTGAATTGAATGCTTGTTTTAAAATAATTGAAGTGTTTATAGGAAATAGGCCATGATAAAATTTGATAACAATATTTATTTAGACTGAGATTCAGTTATTTTTAATTTCAGACTTTATTCATTCTTTGATATTTACATTTGTATTTGTCTTTAACTGATTTTAATTAAACTCTTTAGTATCATTATTTAGGTACCAAACCTTTGCCCAACTTAAAAAAAAAAAACATATTTTGACGTTTCAAAACTCTCGAAACAAACTGTGTTACAGGTTTTAAAAAATAACGTCGCACGTGTGACAAACACTTTTTTTCTACTATTCCAAAGTCAAAACGTTTATTTCAATTAGGCCATTAAACGGCACTTTTGAACGTCATCATTTTCAGTTCAGTAAAATAAATAATATAACATTAATAAAGTGACTCTACTGTCCATTCGGAAAGGTAGATTCTTATGGAGAAGAACGGACAAGAAACTCCATAGTTACTTTTTTCAAATAATGGTTTTACAAAATTTGGTGTAAGTACACAAATTAATTTAATATTATGTGAGATTGAAATCATAGCTAAGCTGTGTAACTTTTTGATATGTTAATTTTTGTTTTAAAACAATGGCCAATTAAGTTGGTTACCAAATAATTTCTAATTGTTCTTGTTACTACATCCCTTTTGAATTGTGTTACATTGTTTTAGGCAAAATAATCTAGGAACGAAATTGTTGATAGAAATTATAACGGGTGGCTTCAAACAAAGAACATTTAATTAATTAAATTTATTCATTGAAGGAATTACTAAGAACGATTTTATAATGTTAACCTTGTTGTAGATGTTAATTTTGAAGAAAATTGTGGTAAACTGTGCCTTACCAACAAAATGTAATTGTATTAGAAGTTAACTATAGTAGTTAACTTATTAAACCATGAACGGAACCTTTAACGAGTTACTTATATTTAAATAAGTTATTGAGTGGCCCGATGTAACGCTAATTCGGTAAAGTGAATATCTTGAAGAAATTATAAAATGGTGCTATAGAGGTATACGGAACAGAGAGTAAAGTCCCGCATACCTCCACTGAAAAATGGGAGGATCCTCCTACCAGACGGTTGTTGAGTCTGGTGGGCAACTGCCCTATAGTTTATATTCGGACTGTTGTATGTGTTCAAATCGCTCGGAGAACTTTGCTTGCGCGATGCAGGATTTCGTTGTTAGTTCGTCGTAAATGGCGTAGCGGTTCTTTTTGTTGCCGTACAAATTTCGTTTTCTAAGTTTTACTTGAGAGATGCCGCTATAGTGCGTCTTGTGATGATGACTTACTTATTTTCTTGCTCTATACGCCCCATAATCTGCCAGAAACCAAGGAAGTGGCAAAAAATATCGCCCACAAAATGTAACTGGACCATCGAAACGAAAGAAACCATCATAAAATAGAAACATAATAGGTACCTCTTTCAAACAATTAATAGGCACTAAAGACCTCCATTACAATAATGGTCCCAATCTCTTTAAAGCACGTAACAACAATGACTTTACAGACAACACTAACAATGTTTTGTTTCGTTAAAATGGATAAAACAATTGTGTTTAAGGAAAGGCGAAACCGAACTCGGGAGGAATTAGCCGACATTTCACGACGTTTCATTTATCAGGAGGTCGAAATAAGAGGTACAAACATGAGTAAATTGCAAGCACTCGTTAAGCACTCAGGGTGGAACTACAGGACCGAGCGTTAGCGGTCGATTCTGTAAACATGTCGAAGTGAAGGCTTGGGTGAATTGATCGCCAGGTGAGCTGTCAATCCATATAATCAAGATGTCACGTGATCACGAACTGAGCTGTCGTTCCATCTTGATTATATGGATTGACAGCTTCGACATGTTTACAGAATCGACCGGCTGTATTGTTTGAATGACGGAAAAAGTACGTGAGTAGAGGAGAACACAGTGGAATTAAAGACTGCAAGGATTTTTTCGAATGAAGTTTTAATTATTCGTAAATTGATTCCTAGTGGATATTGTGATGTAAATTGGTGTAGTTTTGTGTCTCAAGTGTCCACGCACCTGGGAAATACGTGAAATAATTGAAGCAGGCGCGATCACGGTTAAGTGGAGCTGAGATTTTTTTTGTAGTATTGACTACCTCAGATAAAATTTGCCGAAGAGGCCGAATTGATATATTTGCTACCAGGTACTCCAAAAACCATTAGAATATTTTACATCCTCATTCTAATGCAAAATTAAGAGTGTGTCAAAAAATCAAAACTGCGACTGAAGAACTCAGTATCCATGGTCAATAATAACAGAGAATTAAAAAAAAAGACTGCTATATTCATGACAATCTAAGATGTCGGATTTGACAGCAGGATACAACATTGCTTTACTAGTAAGTATGAAAGAGATATGAAAAAAATCTCTTTCGCACTTAGTCGTAAAGTAATCTTCTATCCCTCTCTACTCAGCTGTCAAATCCGACTTCTTAGATTGTCACGATTATAGTTACTAGTTGCCGACAGCGGCACCGCCCGTGTAAATGTCGAAAATTATACCAAGGGAATATACTACCGGGATAAAAAGTATCGTATGTATTATTCCAGACTGTAATCTACCTTTCTGCCAAATTTAATCAAGATCCGTTCAGCCGTTCTGACGTGATTGAGTAACAGGCATTCATCCATCCAAACTTTCGCATTTATAATAATTATTATGTATAATAGAAGTATATATTACTAGTACCTTTATGCAAGCCCACTCCATCGTCGACAACATCATCGTTCACCATTAACGGTCGGTTTCAATAACGTATCCACCTTTAACCAACTGTCAAATTAGCTACCAACAGTACCAAATTAATTTGACAGTTGGTCAAAGGTAGATACAATATTGAGACCGGCCGTAAGTGACATAGTGATCAAATACGAGCCCATCATTAATATTATTTACGCAGTCAAATATTCAAACAATTAAACAATAAGAAAGACGAGAAAAGGTTCTTGCCCTACAGTTAATTTTAAGCAGTAGAAATAGTACAGAAAATCGATTTCAGTAACCTTCAAACTAAAACTAGATTCGACGTTCCTTGGAATTAATATTCTCAGAATGAATAAGGTTTCTTAAGATATCGTTCTGTTTATTAAATTATAAAATTGGTATAGCTCATATAGACTGAAATCCCAGAGCTGCCAGACGTCTCTTATTTTCTCACTTACAAAATATGTGGGATAGAGTAGTGTGAGTATGTACTTTCAACATACGAATACCTGCAAAGTTGGGCTGACGGCCAATTTTTTTTTTTTGTGTAGGAGAAGTAGTTTTGCATCCTCCCAAATCCTGGCAGACACAAGCTTTAGTTATTTCCCCCTTTTTTAAGGATGGGAAATCATTAAATGACTTCTTCCGCTCTGGGTGGAGCGGAAGGGAGTGTCAGACTCTTACTGACTAATACCCGCCCGTGTTCCTCCAAATGCTCTTTGCGTCGCGGTCGCGGTGTTGTAAAAGCCGTGGGTCTGGATTGCCTTTTATAGGTCTTTCATAGACGTAAAGAAGAGCACTTCTTGCACTATACTATACGCATAAACTGCTATGGAAACAATAAGAAAAACAAATAATATTTTTATTACAATGAAAAATTATTAACAATTTCAACTTAGAACTATTCACATTAAGTTAAATAGGTTAAATACAGTGACAGTGACAGTAACTGTAACTGTGTTTAAAATTATTTTACGAAATATAATTCAAAATTGTTTTCATAGTAGGTACAGACGCACGTACATTCTACGCAATTGGGAGATGTAACTTTTCCCATAAGATAGCCGAATTTTTACGATGGATAGTGTCCAGAACGCAGTCTTAAAACTAACTTAACATAATTTCTATTTAGTTTATCATCATCGAACCAGGGACCGAGGAGGCACATTTGGTATAATTTTGTACCGTAACGTGTGTTATAATTGAATCTTTATCCCTTCTCAGCTTTGAACTGAATTAAAATACTTCAGTATTTTACTGAAAATAATTGGGCCATGGACCGGATCAACTAAATCCGTTCCCGCAATTCACTAACATTATTCATTTGACGAAACAGTTTTCATGATTCATGGAGCAGATAAAGTCCGTGGCGGTAATTTACGAATTTTCATTTAAAACATTTCTAGGTGAATTTTTACGATGGATAGTGTCCAGAACGCAGTCTTAAAACTAACTTAACATAATTTCTATTTAGTTTATCATCATCGAACCAGGGACCGAGGAGGCACATTTGGTATAATTTTGTACCGTAACGTGTGTTATAATTGAATCTTTATCCCTTCTCAGCTTTGAACTGAATTAAAATACTTCAGTATTTTACTGAAAATAATTGGGCCATGGACCGGATCAACTAAATCCGTTCCCGCAATTCACTAACATTATTCATTTGACGAAACAGTTTTCATGATTCATGGAGCAGATGAAGTCCGTGGCGGTAATTTACGAATTTTCATTTAAAACATTTCTAGGTGAAATGTGGGTTATAAATAGGATGTTAAGTCCTTTAGATGTCGAGTGATGCGAAGTTTTCATCAGAAAGGGATCTCTATTTAAAAATTTCAAAAGTTTTTTGGTAGAGGAAATACAGGTTTTTTCCAGTTCTGCCTAAAATGAGTTCTCATTATGAAAAGCTGCCAATTTGCTAAAAGTATTGCTTCCTTTTTTAGAATAATTTATAAGAAATGTTAAGTTAATCTTTCATTGTTTGTATTGTTGACGATCCTTATCAATAAACAAATAAAAGTACACGTAGTCGCACGACAAAAATCTAATATTTATTTTGACTACTAAAAGAAAGTCCTGGTTACTTGTAAGCTAATTTGATTTGACCAAGTACAACGCAATCAGGGCATTTGTGAATATCCTAACACATATATTATTAATTCTCGTATTATTCCTACATTAATATTAATAACATGACAGTTTGATAACCTTTAGTGAAGAGATGAACACATGGACACTGTACAGTCTTCAAACTTAATAGTCCTTTTGATACATCGCCGCATCGACCGTATCCATGCAAAACAAATGCTAAAGAAGGACAAGACCAAAACCACAGAGCAAGGAAAGAGCTCGGCAGTCACTGTTCAACCATTATTCCATAATATCACCTTTAGTCCAGAAATGTTACAATCACTTTAGGGTTTACTTAGAATAAATGGAAATGGTATATTAATGTAGGCTAAGGGCTATTAAATAGAGAAAGAACAAAGGAGGTTCAGTTGTTTGAATTCTTTGTTTAGCCTCCCATCGGCAGATTAAACTCTTTTGACTCTTCCGGCAATCTTTATTTCTTTTCTATACTGTGTGCAATCTCCAAGGCGCCCGAATTCGTTTTCTAGTTACTTACTTTTTTTTTATTACGAGAACACACATTCTTCGTTTTGTAGGTACACCAGATATACACACATATTTTTTTATGCATATTATATTTGGCTTGTGTAGCCAGTCAGTAAGTGTCACCGTTAACTGATAGACATTGGGGACCCGTGACCATTCTGACTATGATGATGACAAACGAAACTTGTACTCAGCACCCGGGTAGATTTCTAAATATAATCTTTTTAGTCTATGCGTCAAGTGACCAAAAAATTGAACAAGATTTTTTTTATTTTTACAAATAAATAAATAAAAAATTAAGAAGTCTCGTCTAGGCCTCGCCTAAATGTGACGTACAAGTCCACACTCTTGAACTTTGACGCGTTTTATCTTTGTTAATTATTATTGTTTAGAGTAAGCAAAAAAAACGTATTAAATATTTGATAAAATCTAACTCACGGCCTTACTAGATTGCTGATACTGTGGTCAGCACAATTTTTGTGCGAACAAGAATATTATTAGCTTGGATTCTTTAGGTTGCCAACGATTCCCTATTCTGCGAATAACACAATGCAGCGACAAGGAATTCGACTGACACTGCGAAGTGCGAATACCCTTGATTTATTTTTGGCCAGTGACTGTAACGCTAATTAACGCTTTGGAAATATATTTGCAGTGAGATATCGTTTAATTAAATAAATAACTAAGCATTACTTTGTCACATTCCTTTTAGTTGTTGGATTTAATGAGGTCAAAAAAGACTACTAATTTTGGGATGAAAATAAAATATTTCTAAAAATCAACATTCGTTTTTATATAATTTATATCCTGCTTCTACTAATAATCTATATATTTAACCTGTTTTTTTTTATTTTTAGCCAGTGACTGAAACTGTAATAAACGCTTTGGAAATATTTTCGCAATAAATGAGATAAAGTCAAATAAAATATATTAGCATAACTATGACAGATTCTGAATAACTATTGTTAATTTCAATGAGGTCAATCAAAAATTTGGGCTCCAGATATGGTGAGAATGAAAGTCAACATTTCCAAATACCTATATAGAACTAGCTTTTGCCTTCGATTTCTTCCGCGTGGAATAGTTATACTTTGGGCAGCCATTTCCATTTTTAAGATACTTAATTTTGAAAAACGCTTGACATTGAATGTTTATTTATTTTATATCAAGTGACTAAATACAAAGGTTCGTGTTTTTATCTTCAATAATTACAGACTCCCATACCAACTGTCATCCCCTATTTCAACTCCTTCAAGCCCTTTTCTCGCAACAAAATGTATGCCTTTGTCCTTCTCTATGGTCTACTCTACCTCTGTACTAAATTTCATCGAAATCGGTTCAGCGGTTTAAGACTACGGTTACTGAAACGTGGTCGCTCACAATGGGCCTCATCAGAAGGCTTAAAGTCACCCAAAGAGCAATGGAGAGGGCAATGCTCGGAGTTTCCTTGCGTGATCGAATCAGGAATGACGATATTCGCAAGCGAACCAAGGTTACCGGCAAAGCACGAAGGATTGCCAAACTGAAGTGGCAGTGGGCAAGGCACATTGCTCGCAGTACGGTGGTCGATGGGGCCGAAAAGTTCTGGAGTGGCGACCGCGTATCGGAAGACGCAGCGTAGGAAGGCCCCCCACAAGTATGTATGTATGTATGTAACTCGGGCTGGTTTCCGCAACTCCACGACTAAGCGCGTATTTTTCGTGCAGGTGGGACAAACCTCTCACAAGGTGGACCGATGACCTGGTGAGAGTCGTGGGGAGCCGATAGATGCGAGACGCACAGAACCGGTTGTTGTGGAGACACTTGGGGGATGCCTATGTCCAACAGTGAACATCTTTCGGCTGATATGATGATAAGAATAGAATATAATAGAAAACATTTATTCGATACAGACACAACACAACAGCAACAAAACACAAAGTAAAAAAGAGAACAATCATAAGACAACAATTATCAAGCAAGCCGCTAGCTGAGCGTGCCTATACCGAAAGGGTTACCATCGCAGCATTTGCTGGGCGTCAGACACCCAGCGCTGGTTTTCAGTTGGCACCCTGCAGTGACACACGGACGTGGGTAAGAGAAATAAATACATTCATACTTGAATATTAAAAATAAATAATGTTTTAGAATACGTTAATAAGTATTATTAAAGTTTTTTTTTGATGATGATGATGAATTACAACGCTAGCTGTTAATTCTATACAATTTTGACTTTTCAACGGCAGCTATTTCATTTTACTTAACAACACTTTCATCCAGCTAGATTTTCTGGATGTTAGAAACATAGAACGTAGATTTAAAACCAAAAGCACTTTGTTTGAATACATAAGCAAGAAAATTGTTCAATCTTGCAAATCTTAAAATGATTTAGCTCGCCAAAAACCGCGTCTATTCCTATAATTTTCTTCGTTAATTTCTAATTTCCCTTGCCTAATTGGCATTTCAAATACAATCTGAAACAAAACTTTCGCCACAATTTATGAACGAGTTGTCTGCATAAATTTGTGCTCATAACTTTTGATAACGAGTTGGGGGTTGCACTCATTTGTACCCTAAACTTTCCCCAGTTTTGGGAGAAATCAATGTACCCTTTTGTTACCGTCCGCAAAACAGTCTTTTGGTTTTGAAATAAGGTTTCTGGGGAAACAGCTGTTGATTTTGAAATCAAATAGACTAAATAATCAAATAGTTGGTTTCTGAAACGAAAATATTAACGCGTCACAAATAACAAACAAGTCAAGTGATGCCAATGGCTGTTGAAAATGTCTCAACCAATCACAGCTGCTACGTTGCGTTTCGACAATTTGTGACATATTTTTACCAGAAACTGGACCATAATCTCTATCTTGCGAGATAAGTACTCATAAGGTATGAGTACGATCTCGTGCTTAATAGACTTAATTTCAACTCATATTTTAAAAAACCAACAAAACCAGAAGTTACATTGGTGTAACTTCTGGTTTTGTTCTTTTAAAATCTGACTCCTAATTAAAACAGCAAATACTTCAAGTAACAACTTTCCTTCAATATTCATCTCCGCAAAAAAATATTCCCGCAAAATATATCCTGCAAATAATTAAAATTTACACACGTACGCGTAATCAGATACTCGCAAAACGAGACACTCCAAAAAACAAGAACAAAGAAATCCATCCGCCTTTCATTAGACGCTTTATTAATCCCTCCGAACAATACGTACTTTAAAAGTGGGACATGCTCTATAATCCCCGTTTATTCGACTCTATAGAACTCCTGTGCTATGAGACGGGGTCACGTAATCCATTACCATGGAGGAACGTGACTCTTTCAGGCGGTACAGTCTGTAGGTAATTTTATTTACCTTCTTGAAGATTTTGTGGTGTAAAGTGTAAGGGTTGGCGAGAATATGAAAAAAGGACAACTGCCAGGGTTGCGGAATTTGTTCGAAAGAGTCACCGCGGCCCTGGAACGCAAAGGGCTTTAGAAGGAACACGGATGGGTCTTAGTCAGTATGAGTCTGACACGCCCTTCCGCTCCACCCAGAGCGGAAGAAGTCATTAATTGATGATTTCCCATCCTTTAAAAAAAAAGCACACAAGCAAAACGCACACTACAGATAAACACATAATTTTCATGTGATGTCACTTTGGCTAAAAGGCTCGCATTTGATAAAAATATTGAAAAGCTTTAAAAAATAAAAAGTTCAAAGTCAAAGCATTTTTTTTTTCAAATAAACCATTAGCAGGTAATTTGAATTGTTAAAGTTAGTCCGCCAAAAACGTGAAGCTATTTACACTTTCCAAGGCGTAGATCTCTATGGAGAAGAACGTGTAAGAAACTCCACAGACACTCTTTTAAAACATTTTATTTTTGCAAAAATCCTGGTTACTTGAGCCTTGTTGCTTCTATATATGAGAACAATGTAAAGAAATAATAAAAACAGTTAAATTGTTAGTGATATTTTCCTGACAAAGGGAACCGGTATCTTGGACATAGTATGAAAATTGTGCGTCTTGAGTGAGTGTGTTTAGCTCTCGTGTTTTGGTCCTGTATCAGTTTTAAGGAAAGAATCACACGGTTTGTACTAAATTACATTATTTTATATCACGTTGATTTTTTTTCAAATAATACTAAGCATTTTACTGTCAATCATTGCTTTAATTTTTATGTTTAACGTTGTCATACGTCGATTTTTTTTGGGGTTTGAGTCAGAGACACCGAATTTACTCACAGACATCCTGAACATATTGGGAGGACTGATCTGCTTCTGGAGGGAGGTAGGCTGATTGGAATGACAGTTCAGGACTAAGTGCGGAAACCATACCCAATATATATATTTATTTATATATATTTTCTCTATGAGTTTTGCTTGATACAGACGTTCCCTCTTCAAACAGTGTGAACAATGTACGTCTTAATAGCTCAAATTGTTTTGTTTTTGTAGTGTTCAGGATTTAGGTATACTGGACGCAGTTTTTAGTTTTTCTTTTTGTCTCTAATATTCATTATGTTCAATGTCATGCATACCTGTCATTTGCATGGTTACTGAAATGCCGATTTTGAATGTTATTTTATTGACAGTGCTGTTGGTGTACATGGATAGACTGGGTTTGAGTCGCTTGTTACTTATAACATGGACCACACTCTCAACGGCAACTTGTTTTGTTTTGTTTGTCACGCGAAACTTTCCGAAGTTTACGCGATGTACAGTAGTCGTCTTGTTAAATTTTTTATGCTTGCTTTACGCGATGCAAGAAAAAGTAGCCTTTGTTTACTCTTGCTTCCTTGTTTCAAGAACTTTCTGTTGTTGATAGTGTTGGAATTCAATTTTGGATGATATGGGTAACTTTCTGTTGGAAACAACCGGCAGTACTAATACGAGAGTCTGTGGAAGAAGTGAAATTCTATAAATGTGATAGCGATTTTCAAAATGACAAAATATAAAGGATTCACTATGATATGATTATATCGTGACATATCCATTCTTCTTTATGGCAATCTGTTTAGAAAACAATAAGCCACCCTTTTGCTCGATTTCTCATCTGTTAATCAAACCCAAAACTCTTTCTCTTTATGCGAATCTACTGCTCGGACTGGGGATGTCATGACATTATTATATTATGGAAGCGCATTTCAATTATATTTTGTTTTTTTTTTAAGTGAAAACTTCTTTAGCGGCGTTGTGCACTTTTTGGGATGGGTAAAAAATGTTAAACTCGCGTCAGGACACGTGACCTGATCGAGAATTCGTAAGACGGAGGGAAAGTCCTGAAGTGTTAAATTCTTAATGTAATATAAATTGTCATGTTTGTGTACGATAACGTAATAAATATATGTATATTGTATTTTACCAAAAAATATCGTGCTTTAATACTGATAATTAAAGCAATTCGTGCGAAATGATTCTCTAACCATTCCAAAATATCAAAAATGCACAACGTTAATGTTCAAGTTTTCACTTCTGCCGGCACTCCCGGAGTGCAAACCGTTGTTTTTTTTAAATAGTTGATAATACATATATCACTTTGCCACGAACCCTATAGAATACTGAGAACCGTTTATTATATAAATGTTATTATTTCTTTCTAATACTTCCACATGAGTCCAAGTAAATAATAGACACGGAAATGAAATATTATAAATAAACATCTCACAATTTACTGTCCGAGAAAACTATTATAATAAATAAAGTATACATAATTATGAAGAGGGTAGATAATATCAAATTATAACCATTGCTGGAGATTGATCACTATCGTACGAATATAACCCAAAACCCCACATGTGCTAACGAACTTTAAATTTAATTACAGCCCACCATCGATATTTCATCCAGAAGGGTATGCGACTATGCGTGCGTGCCCTTATGTGAGGTCATGTACCATGAGTCATTAGGGGAAGGGACTAGTTACATGGTGATTACTGTAACTTTGAGACCGCCAAATAGTGATGGAAAAAGCAAATAAAGACGACTAAAACCTTGACAAACTTTTCATTCCGTTAATTTTCTAAAATCATCAATTTCTTAATATGAAGAGTTATGAATAGTAATGTGGATGGATGGACAGGAAGAGGGAGGCCAAAGAAAAGATGGATGCATTGTGTTAGGAGTGATATGAAAGAAAAGGGAGTTCGTGATAGCGTGATGGTTGACATGATAGAATGGAAGAAAAAAACGTGTTGCGCCGACCCCAAGTAACATGGAATAAGGGCAGGAAGATGATGATCTTAATATGCATATGAAATTCTTCCGTTACTGACTGACTGACTGACAGACAACGCACAACCAAAACTACTGGTCATAGAAAGCTGAACTTTGGCATGTAGGTTCTTAGGTGAGTGTAGGGGAGCACTAAGAGAGGATTTCCCGAAATTCTTAAGGGAACGGGAAAAAACGGGATATGCGCGTACGAAGTCGCGGGCAAAAGCCAGTATTTATATGAAGGAATTCTAGACCATAAAACATACATTATTGTAGCGGTTATGTAATTCTAATTAAATTGATCTTCGCTCCGGACCATAGATTCAACCAGAGCCGGACGCGAGAGGTCGCCGCCGCCGATCGCCTCGACGAGGACACGGCGGTGCTCCGCCCAAGCAGGGCAGACCTCCATCGTATCTTCCGAGCGATCCTCACAGTGCTGACCCCCAGGCGTGTCCTCCCGCTTAATCCGAAACAGGTATCTCCCGAAACAGCCGTGTCCGGTGAGTACCTGCGTCAGGCGGAAGGTGAGGACGCCGTGGCGCCTCTCCAGCCACTCCTCAAAGAGGGGCTTTACCGCCGCAATAGTGGCGTGCCCATCTTCCAATGTCTTACAAAATGCTTTAGGGTAACTTTTCTAAATATTTTAATAAAACTCATCCTTTTTATCACAAACATTTGAAAATATAAAATCTTCCTAGCAAATGGTACTCGCTAGAATAGGCATGTAACGCTATAAAATAAGTGAAGTGAGCAAGTAAACCAACAAAAAAAAAAACAATTATTATAAGTTCATCTGTAAGCTTACAGAATTTAATTCCAGTTTTTTAGGGAGAAAATGATATTCATAACTTAATAAATAATATTTGTAAGCTGGAAAAAAACACAAAAAAAATTAGATGAGAAGGATACTGAAAAAAAAAAAAAAAATTCCTTCATCAACCTTAGATTGCTCTCATTAAATATAATATCACAGCTATTTAAGCAAAAGGTAAATTAATTATGTTAATTGCCTCAAAAGGAAAGGTCATCGTTTGGGCTTTTGACCTTTTTTGGACCCAAGTAAAGAGAACCAATTTTAAAACGTTATTTTCAAGAACATTTTAATTTTACTCTAAACACCACTTCGTTAACTGTCACTTAACTAAAGACAGGGTTTTTTAAACTTCAAACAAAGTCTGGAAACCTTTTATTGAGATAGACTTCAAAAATCTGCTTTGAAGAACTGTGAATAATGATACTTGTGAGTTCTTGGAATTGAATTGTCGTTTTGCGATTATTTGGAGTCAAGTTTTTTGTTTTTTAAGAGCCAAATTTTTCATGTGTCAGACAAATTTTTACTGAGGAATAAAAATGGCATACTTTGTACAGATAATGACCAAACAGCCATGTTTATTCTTCAAATAAAAAAATATCCGACTATTGCAAAATCACTCTTAAACGGATTAAATTTCCTTGCTCTCCGCAAGGCAAGCTGCATGATATATGTATATATATATATATAAATATATATATATATTTATATATATACATAACAATAATATTAATCTTTATAATAACATTTAAAAATAGAATGGCCGGCTGGTCGGCCGGTTGGGCCCTTTTATCACGTTCAAGCTGTAGGGTCTGCCGGCTGCTTTTTTTCAGCTGCTATGTTTAAGATCCCATTAAAATAGATGAACAAACTTTTAGAAATGATTTAGACCACCAAAATAAGGACACTGGCAAAAAATAATAAGAAAAGGTATAAGAAAAATAACACAAAAAATGGAAAAACACATCCCTGTATTTATTATCTCACAATTCTGATACAACAAAAATGCAGACGCACGTGACCACGTCAAGTACCAACCCATAATGGATGTGTGTATTCTAATGTGCTGGCAATTTATTATTTTAGGTCAAAATAAACTCACTTTAATCCGTATTTCTTTTTGCTTTGGTTAGACGTACTGAACGCTGTGTCAAAGTTGATCCATCTATTTTAATGGGACTTTTTTTTTTAAGGATGGGAAGTCATCAAATGACTTTTTCCGCTCTGGGTGGAGCGGAAGGGCGTGTCAGACTCTTACTGACTAAAACCCATCCGTGTTCCTTCTAAAGCCCTTTGCGTTCCAGGGCCGCGGTGACTCTTTCGAACAAATTCCGCAACCCTGGCAGGCTCTGGCCCTAGCGGGCCCCGTCTTCTATGCTGACATCTCTTTGAGGCGCGCGTGAAACACAACGCGCCATCGACCCGGGCCTGGTGGTGATCGGACAGCGAGCCACACAACGCTCGCCGTCCGATCTAATTTAATGAGACCTTATATATGTAGATTTTACTCTATAAAGACCGAGATACCGAATAACCATCGACATAAACGTGCGAAAAGGGCCTAAATGTCACTAAATAAGCCTATTAGGTACGTATCCATCAATCTAGATCAAATTACTAATTCCGTTAATCAAGTCTTAGTAAACTAATCCAAAATGTGCTTAAATTAACGATTGAAGGGCTATTCAGGGGCTATGCTTTGATGTTGCCATTATACTTGATAATAATTTAATTAGAATTATTGAATCGTCGACTTAGAACTTGGTGTTCACATTAATCGTATTAATTAATGTTAACACCAAGAGGTCATTATTTTTTCAAGGAGGCTTTTAAAGAGGGCTTTTTGAGACATTTTTTTTGCACGGAACCCTAATTATTTTAAAAAAAATAGTAAAAGTTACCCCTTACAACATCAGCTGTCTGCCAGTAAGTCTCGACAAAATCGAAAATCACGCGGATGCATATGCAATTCTTAAAAAGATGTTATTTTGATACCAACAGACTTCAATTTTATTTATATATATATATATATACATATGTATATTTTATATATATATAATTATGTATATAAATGCAGGTGGTTTTACAGTGATATATGTAGTAAACCTATGAGTTGACTAAAAGGGTTAATAATTTCTAACGTTCAACGTAGAAAGTAAACATTTTTCAATCAAGGATTGTTGATGCATCGCACCCCTGTGGTCGTACAGTGAGTCACATGTACATTATGACGTCACTCACAGAGTAATATAGGTACGTGATGGTACTGTTTCTGTTCCAGTTAAATTTTATAGTCCGATGTATATGGTATAGTGTAGTAGTATGGTTTGGAGGATCCTCCCACTGTAGTGGGAGGATCCTCCATTCCAGACGGTTGTTGTGTCTGGTGGGCAACTGCCCGATAGTTGATATTCGGACTGTTGTATATGTGTTAATCGCACAGAGAACTGTGCTTGCGCGATGCAGGATTTCGTTGATAGTTCGTCGCTGACAGGATAGATGGCGTTGCGGTTTTTTTTGTTGCCGTACAAATTTTGCTTCTTAGTTTTTCATGTGGCAGCATTGATGCCGCTACAATGGTACTTATTTGAGTTTCGATGACGTTTGACCTACCTGGTGTATCTAAGATTAAAATTATATTGCTTACAATTTTCATCTTACCCACGGGAGATTTTACAAACGTTATGCGTGGAATACTATTAAAATTTGTATTGTTTATAATTTCTATTGTATCGTTTCTTTCGCTGTAAAAGTTTTAAATTAAAATAATAATATTAAGATACAAAAAGCTTGTTAAAAAACGTTGTATTAAGATTTAAGAGCAGACGATAACATGACATAGGCATAATAATAATTATCCACAATATAAAGAATAATTAGATTCACAGAATACACAAACATGGCTCATGTTTATATTAACAACTAGTTGTCGCCCGCAGCTCCGCCCGCGTGAATGTCAAAAATTATCCCAAGGGAACATACTCCCGGGATAAACAAAACAATCTCTGTACCAAATTTCATCTAAATCGGTCAAGCCGTTAGCGTGTGAAGAAGTAACAAACATACACACACACTCACAAATATTCGCCTTTATAATATTAGTTTGATTTATCAATGGATTTACCAAAATCTACTCTAAATTTTTCTTTCCACATTTTAACCCTAACAGGTTCATAAGCTCAAAATTGAGAAAAGAATTAACAACCCATGCCTAAAAGCATCGAAAAATTAAATTACTTAGCACCAACTTACTATAATAAATTATTCAAGAACCAACTAAGACGTTCTTAAGTACTGAAAGCTCCAATTCCAAGTCAAGAACATAGTGCTTTAAAATTCTCACGAGCATTTTAACGTGTGATGTATGAATAGAGCGCTCTCCTCGTAAAATTTCAAATTAGCTCTTTTCTCCTTCTTTTTATAATATTTTCTTGAGCTTGCGAAGGATTAAAAGAAATGGGAAAGTTGATGGTTCTTCTGATTTTGTTAAGCCATTAGGTTGAATTGATTTGAGAAGGAAAAGATGGACGGGGTCCTGCAATGGCTGTGGGAGCTGATTGGGTGTGGAAGCCAGAAAATCGGTTGCTCAATAATATTTTGAAGCGGTATATGTTGAGCAGTGACTAAATTATACCTGACTAGCTTTAACCCGCGAATTCGTACGCGCATATCACGTTTTTTCCCGTTCCCGTGTAGCTTTCCTGCATATGAAAGATATTGTGTAGTAGTCATATGACTACTACAAAATATCTTTTGTAAATCATAACCTATATACATTTCGGATTTATAAGCTATATTGTTGTAAAGTTTCATTAAAAGCCATTCAGTAGTTTTTGCGTGAAAGAGTAACAAACATCCATATATCCATATATACAAACTTTCGCGTTTATAATATTAGTAAGGAAATGATTAAATAAAATAAAAAATCACTTATTTGCATAATACAGGTCGATTGCAGGAACATTATAATGTAAACCTAATGGTGTACAAATGAATAGAATTTAAGACTCACAAATTAAGCCATTTTGGTAATGTTATAATAAAATCAAGTTCTCGGTCTTATCTAGCCATTCTTGTCAGAACACTGATGTTACTTATTTTTTTTGCTCAATAAATGATAACTAGGTACTTACCAGTCTTGTCTAATTCGCGAACGAACTAGTTCATAAAAACGCTCCCACAAGTGAACTACGCGAACTAGGTCCCAGATCCACTGCTCTTTAGTTCGTTAGTTCCTTCGATATGACCGACCTAATTGTATAGCGAGAGTGAGCGGGAGCGCAGAGCTGCCTAATTGCTTCGCCGTTCACTTACTCACTGATGCGCTTCTCATCGATCATGTAATGCAATATACAAGCTACTATTTAAAAATTTACAATAAATACGTCATTGAGTATATTTTATAAGCAATTTTCTATGATAATTGATGATGGTTCATCAATTAAAATAATACGAGTACAACGTATATAAAGATTTTTTTTCGGAAAATTAGTTACTTTACAAACAAAAAACATGCGCAGTATTGAACGGCAAAGAGCACGAATGATATCCCTTTATCTCAGCTTACTAGCTGTCGTCTCCCGTCTCGAAACATCGAGTTGGGAGCTGGTGAACTACAAGAGCGAACTAGTTCACCAAGGAGTCGCGAACTAAAATGATCGCTCCCGGTCGCGAACTACCATGCTCAAGTCTACTTTTTTACTAACTTATGTTACTTATTAAAAAGATGCGCAATACAAATGGACACCAAGGAAAAGTTCAAACAAAAATTAACGTTGACAAATATGAAAAAAAAAGTTATCACAATTTTCTAAAGAGATGCTTAAAATTTACAGGACATTAAATTCAAGCATTAAGACCGCTGAAGCATCAAATAATATGGTAAAGACAATAATATAAAGCACTTGATTTTTTTACTGTCATGACCAGATTCCCCATTGTAGTAATAAACCGACTTGAATGGAAAAATTAAATTGTCACTTCAATAAGAAATAATTGCTGAACATTTCTAAAGCGTCGTTGACAGATTTTTTTAACATTTTAAGGTTAATTGTTTTAACCTAGACACTGGTTTTAACGATGAAAATATTATGATTTACAAGAATAGTTCCATTAATGGTAGATTATATTCAGAATATGATGGTCATAACGAACATTCTCTTGGATTGAACTAAAGACAAAATAAAGAATATTAGTAAGAGAAATACTACTAAATATTCAACCATAATTTATGTCCGGCCTAGCCTTTCCCCAATAGGGTTTGACTACTATGAAAAATCTATATAAATGAACATTTATTTCATAGCAAAATGTCGTTTGTACTGGATGGCTTCAATTCAATATGGCGGGACTTGTGAGTGACGTCACACGCAATAAGTGATGTCTGTTTATCACAGATTTTCAAACGCTGACAACACCGCCATTTTATGAGATTTTAAAGCATTTTTTTTAACTGCGTCTTGTCTGCTCTTTAGATTTTGGGCTATCATACAAAAAAAAACAGTCAATCCCCTATTTAGTTGTGGACCATTTCTAATCTAACAGTATACAGCTAAATACCAGTATTTACAAGCATAGTCTAATGTAATAATTATCCTAACAAAATTAAATCCTTTGAACGCAGTGTGCATTCTACAAATTCTTCAATTACCGACTAAAACATGTCCTGTACCATTGCCATACAATTTAATTCCATAACCATTCATAATTCAAGGTCTACATTCGCTCACAGCTCATTTCTGTACATGCTAACACGTTTATAATTCACTGAAATAATATTAGAACTTTAGAGGACACAAAGCCAATCCCGCTTTTATAATTAGTCACTTAAGCTCGTGAATCATTCGACATCCTGCCTTGCTAAGAGGAATTCATATTGGACGGTGAATTGACAAAAAGGCTTAAACGCCAGCACCAAAAATAAAATGACGCGCTTCGGTAGAAAATATAAAACGACGATGGGCGCTTGGATCTATCTTAATTTAGAGTGTGGGTAGTGACAGTTCGTTAGTCTAATGCTTGTGGAGTTATGTCTAGTGTCTGTCAGTGAATTTGAACGATTTGCAAAGGATTATTTGTGTATAACGGGTTTGTGACTTAGCCTTCATGTAAATAGATTGGTGTCTCCGCCTTTTGACATATTGATCGTGTTTGTCAAAAGATCTTTACTGCTTATATGAAAAATAAATCGAACGTGAAATAGTCGAGTTGAGACATGATTTTAAAATGCATCGTCCACACCCATAGTTTGTAATTTTTACAAGTTTAAAGATAAAGTCAAAGTCAAAATATTTACGTCAATTAGACCATTAAAAGGTACTTTTTATCGTCAAAAGTTACAGTTTTTTTTTCCTTAGCCTATTGTGCCCCACTGCTGGGTAAAGGACTCCCCCATATCCTTCCAGACATTCTTTTCTTGCGCCACCTCGAACCAGCCTTCGCGGTGTGCATCCAAATCATCTCGCCACCGCTTTCTGGGCCGGCCTCGGCGGCGCCGTCCATCCTCTTGCACCCATTGCGTGGAGACTTTAGCCAAGGGGTCACTATGCATGCGGCTGGTGTGACCCGCCCAGTCCAGGGGCCTTACTATGAAGTCTTAAAACGATCATGATTCCGCTCTTAGAGAGAGACGGAGCTATACATAGCGAATAGCACTGTCCCTTTTACATCATCGGAATTGGATGGCATTAGCACGTCATAGTAGGGCAGCTGTTTATAGTTATTAAAATAATATTAATAGTGATTATTTTCAACGGTAGATTCTATGGAATTGGGAAACAAATGCAGCTAAAATTAGCTCGTAACTAAACACAGGTTTAATCGTAATCGTGGCAACGGCCTATTATTAACTATTGAGCAGTCAAACATTTCACTCAATCATCGGCTTTAGTCCGGCTTTTATTTACACAGGCCTGTTGATTGATATCTCCTATTAATAGCGGTTCTAAAACGTGCTTTGTAGACAAAGCTTTGCCCTAAAATAGTTCATACTTACAATGAATTTTAAGTAATAGGTAAATGATAAATGATATTTATTTTGCAAATAGGTTACAAGTAACTCTTTTACACGTCAAAATTAAAGTGTTTTTACGTAAACGTATGAAAATTTGAATTTCGCGGACTACCCTCGCGCTTTCACCTTAATCGAGAGATTTTTTCTCGTTGATATGATTACTGAGTTAAGTGAAGAGAAGCAAGTTTCCTTCAACACGACTTAACATTAATATACTAGCCTAAAATGTTCTTAATAATATTCTTTCAAGAAATGTAAAAAATCCATAACGTCAAACAGCTTTGGTAGTCCAAAGCATACTACCGTAAATGGAAAAAAACCGCCCTATTTATCAACGTTAATAACCTTACAACATAAAGGCCATTATTCTTTGAAGGCACTTAGCACATTCTTCTTTTGCAGACTCCATAATATACGTTGACAGCCGGGAGCAAAGACTTTTTGTTCCACCGTGCTTGTTTAATTCATTTCTAATTAGCGAAACGCCACAGTTACGGGGAAAAAATGTCCTCTGAATAATGTATGTTACGTGTGAATTTAAGTGAGGTTAATATTCTAGGGATTATTACATGGAAATTATATTATTGTTGAGGAAGTCACCGGGTTATTGTTGATGAAGATGAAGCCTTTGAAATGTTTGATGACATTTATTTATTTATTTAGCTTTAATTACTCTCTGCACTTACAGTATGTACCAACACTTACAGGGAGTCATAATCTTCTTATAAATTATATATCTATAATAATAACATGATATTTATGTTCTATGAAATCAATTTATTGTTGATTTCAATCATAATAATTATAATGATTATAGAGGTATGCGGTACAGTGAGTAAAGCCCCGCATACCTCCACTGAAATGAGAGGATCCTCGGACCAGACGGTTGTTGTGTTTGTGGGCAATTGCCCGATAGCTGATATTTGGACTGTGTTATATGTACAAATCACAGGGGGAACTTAGCTTGCGCGATGCACGATTTCGTTGGCAGTTTGTTGCTGATGGGATAAATGGCGTTGCGGTTCTTTTTGTTGCCGTACAAATTTCGCTTCTTAGTTTTTCATGTGTTTTGTCATTGATGCGTTTTCATCTGACGCAAACCAGCATTATTTTACGAATGTGACGATATTTAACGAATAATGCGGGATTACCATTAATGATAACGTCACTAAAACAATTAGGTTAGATATTTATTAATAAACATGTACATTTCATATTTTAAATACTAATATAAATAATGAGTAGGTAAAATATCAAAGTTATAATTATTATGTACATACATTATATTAATATCCACAATGTAAACTCTTAAGCTAAAGTTAATGACACGTACACTCACTCACGTCTCGTCTTCATAACAATCGTCTTCTCTGACCTTTCGTTCACTTACGCACTATTTACTTTCATTATTAAAGTGTACTGTAATAATCTACACTTGGGTATTAACAAGCTAATCGCAGGCTTGCGAACCGTAAAGTCACGCAGTCAACAGGCACAGTCATTCTTCAACCATTTGTTTGTTTAAATTCATTTCAATTAAGAAAATACAGGCGAAGCAATGAGCCGGGAATGCTACGGAGGTGGTTTTATCGGAACCGAAGTCGGAGCCGGAGTTTTAACATTTGCTTTATCGGAGTCCGAATGGAAGTCGGAGGTAGCAGAAGAAAATAGATACAACAACTATTCAGCAAGCCTCTTTAATTTCAATAAAAAAAAATACGGTCGTGGGACGTTTTTTTTTCAACTCCGAATGTAATTCGAAATAAAATCTGTATTTTTCAAATTTGCATAATGCAAATAATCTAAAGGTACGAATTACATCAGAAAGTTTCATCGGTCGATCGACGTTGATCGATTGGTGCGGGAGCTTTATTTATTATTTATTTATTTATTATATACTTTATTGTACACCTCATTACAAACATGGTAAAAACGTTTAAAAAAAAACAAGTGTACAATGGGCGGTCTTATCGCACAGGGCAATCTCTTACAGACAACCTTTGGATGGACTGAACGAAAGAAGTTTGATTTAGGGCGGTCAGTGTACAAACATCATAAACAATATAAATTAGACATAATAATATAAAATACACACAATACTAAATAATATACTAATAAATATCAAATATATAAATGGGAAAGGAGAAGAAAAATTATAGTGAGAGGTAATGCTCCTTCACCAATTTTTTAAACGTTGGTAGCGTTTGTGCACGCCTCACATCTATGGGTAATGCATTCCACAAACGAGCAGCTTGAATAGTGAAAGATTTGTTAAAGAAGGATGTGGAATGCATACGAATACTTAATTGAAGATTTTCCGATGATCTCAAGGACCTAGAGTGTGTGTCACAGAGAAACTGAAACCGGTCTTTAAGATAAATAGGAGTAGAAGGATTAAAAAGTACATTATAAAGAAGAGAAAGTATGTGGGCATTCCGGCGAAGGCGAATAGGAAGCCATTTGAGCTTAGTACGAAATTCGGAAACGTGGTCATACTTGCGTAAGCCAAATATGAACCTGATACACAGATTTTGGAGTCGCTCAAGCTTGTCGAATTGGTCTTGGGTGAGATCAAGATAGCTGACGTCAGCATAGTCCAAGAGTGGAAGAAGAAGAGATTGTGCTATGGCAATTTTAGTGGTGATGGAAAGAAAATTCCGAAGGCGTCTCAAGGAGCCCGCCGAAGCGAACAGTTTACGACTGACCTCCTGCAGTTGTTTAGTCCAGGAAAGAGTTCTGACGATATAAATCCCCAAGTTCTTCACAGTGTGAGTTATAGGAATTAAAGTGTTATTGAAAGAAACCTGGGGAAGTGTCGACCAATCAATCTTTGAGATGGTCCGTGAACTACCAACAACAATCACTTGCGTCTTTACTGGATTGATCTTCAGCCCAAACTCAGTGCTCCATTCACCTATTCGTGCCAGGTCTGCATTAATAGCCTCAATCGCATCAGATAGCTCTCCGAGAGGGGATTGGATGTAAATTTGGAGATCATCAGCATACAGGTGGTAGAAAGAAGATAGTCGTTGAGTTGATACCATTAATAAAAAGTGCGAAAAGTAAAGGAGATAACACGCCACCCTGCGGCACACCGGCAGAGGTGTCACACCAAGAAGAAAAAGATTCTTCTATGCAAACACGCTGCCGGCGGCCAAACAGGTAACTATGAAACTAGTCAATCACCGAAGGAGATATGTTAAAAGAGCACAGAATTCCAAGCAAAATGTCGAAGTCAACCATATTAAAAGCATTGCTAAAGTCAAGCAGAGCGAGTGCCGTTAACTTCCCCATTTCATTTTTTTTTCTGATCTGTGGTTGTATGATATAAAGAGAGAGAGAGAGAGAGAGAGAGAGAGAGTTGCGCACCCGGCTGCGCATGCACACGTGACCATTTCTACTGAATCGCACTACCCGTAAGCGGCGTTAAGGAATTTCGTTCCAAAACCTTCACAACACAGGCGTTGAAAACAACAAATTTTCAATAGCAGTCATCTGCTCATCATGCTCTCATACTGCGAGAACATCCCTCATGCGCAAAAGTGTTTTCTGCATGGCTCCAACGATATTTAATAAATTGCCTAAAAGTTGGAGAGAACTACCCTTGTCACTTTTCAAAAATAAAATGAGATTTTTTTTAGTTAATAAAGTGTACTACAATGTTTTAGATTTTTTGAATGAAAAGGACTTTTCTATTCCGACTTCTAATATATATGGTTGAATAACAATTTAATAATGTGAATTTTAAATCAATTGACTTTAAGTGATACTATTTGACAGCATAAAAATGAATATACTGGACATAATTTAATTTATTTTTGACTATAATATACTTATACGTACTATAATAGCTTGACATCAATTATTATCTATTTCTTGTGTTTTGTAAAAAAATGTAATTTTTATACCTCTAAAATTTGTACGCCGTTATTGGCAAAACATGGACGCTCACAACATAGTAATTAATACCTTGCATGTCTGATTTGATTAGTCAGTTTATGTAAACGCATGTTTGACAAATAAATTATCTTTTATCTTTTATCAAATATTGACTCCAAAAGTAGCGAATAATGAAGAAAACCTCCGATTTAAAAATGTCGCAGCTAAATTCGGAACCAGAGTTGTAATACCTCTGGTTTCGAATTCAATCAGAAGATCCGAGTCGAAGTTCCGTAACATCCCTATTAATGACTGCTGTGAAAACAGATCCAAACATAATTCCTTAGCAAATTTGTTTGATGGACTCACTTTGTCAAAATAAATTTAAAAGTTAATAATTCATCATCAGCGTTCAATTCAATGTTTTAGGATGATCTAAATTGAAACGGAAGACGACCCGGCTTTCAGATTTAATCTATTATGAAAAGTTTTCCTTTTATTATTGGGAATATTTATCAGCTTAGACGTTTTAATGTGGGTTTCTTAGTGGATTGATAATTGTATCGTCTTTTTTTATCATTAATCGAAATGAAAGTAACTTTTGAAATGTGGATACATTGATACGACACTAAATGAAAACACTGGCAATACTGGTTTATAGGAATATTTTGAAACTATTATGCAACCTGTCACCGAAATTAAAAATAAACTTTCCAATTGCATAAAACGCCAAAAAAACTCAAACTAGTCAAGGATAGTGACTACTATTCTGACGAAATAATCCAAGCAGTCTGTTGCAGTTAGAGACATCAAATCTGAGATAAAAGACAACATATTTGTATGAACTAGTATTGCTAGTGTTTTGATTTATTGTCGTATCGTCGTCTCCACCTTGTATACTCTCCTATCAAATGTAATATTTTGTACTAACATGTAATATGTATCTGTCTTAGCCATATCGTAGAATTGTCGATTTCATAATGTGACCGAGGTTAGGTTAGATTGTTTGAGGGAATTTAGGCCACTCTCACAAGGAGAGGCTAGGCTCGGATGGGATGACGGGAGCTATACTGAGCGAACAAAGCAAGCAAACTAAGCTCGAGAAATCCCATTTATGTTAGGTTTCTTTCAATCCTGCAGAATGTGGAGGCCATTTTTATTATGTAGCTACGACAAAATACACAATTTCTGTTGGCGTTAGAGAACTGAATAAATGTCCATACAGGATTGACATTAACACTTTGCCCGATTCTGTGAAGGACAGAGTCAAAATTGTATAGGTAATACTAAATCTACATTATTGTTTACTACAAATGTGACATAGGTACACATTAAATTATTGTAAGCTATAAAAATGTGTCTGTTGCTAAGCAATACCCCATCTATTTCATTTTCCAAATCAGCAAGCACAATGTTATTTATTTTAATCAAATTTTTTATCTCACTGCTTGACAACCCGAACAATACTAAACAGTTCAACACACCAAATTTAACCAAATCCTATCTTCGGAATTTTAGTAATCACAGTGAACAGCTGCGAATTATCGCTTTGGAGACACGACATTCAACAGAAACCATACAGAGGGTCTGTTTTGTATAAGACATCGTCTTTGAGGAATTCTTACCATAAAGCATAACTTCGTTATATTGTCCCCACTGCTGGGATTCAGGTCTTGTCTCTCTGACAAGGATTGGGCTATCATCTGTCACGCAATCTATTGTTGAACTAAGGCCTCTCCCAAGCTGAGCTATAGGACCTGGACCATTGCTTTCCACAACTAGTCTGTCCCAGCTGTCTCCTTAAGGCTGTCGGTCCACCTAACTAAAGGCTTCCCACGCCACGCTTGCCAATACGCGTTAGGTTAGGTTCCATAACAGTATTTATGATTGATTTACGGTGCAAGGCATTATCTTGGCTGGCCTGATGGTCGAGTGGTTAGTGACCCTGACTGCTAAACCGGAGGTCGTGGGTTCGATTCCCAACCAGGACAAATCTTTGTGTGATGAGCATGATCATTTGTTCTGTGTCTGGGTGTAATTTGTCTAAAATATGTATGTATTTAGAAATATATAAGTATGTTTATCAGTTGTCTGGTTGCAATATCACAGGCTCTGCCTAGTTTGGGATCGGATGATCGTGTGTGAATTGTCCCAAGATATTATTATTATTATATAATAATTATTATTATTATCTACCTCAACTTTTGGGTTAAAATACTGTTGTTTAGGTGTATTATAATTCAAATAGAAATTAGTATAGACTGCTTTGTCTCATTAACTCCGCCCGTATACCACTACTGAAGGTAAAGTTAAAAAAGATGAAAAAAGACAAAAAAGTATTTTGATAAATATCATATGTCACATAAAATCATATCATCGTCAGCTCTACTGGAACCGCAGCTACCAAACTACAAGATAGCCTATCCAATTAACATGTAAACCTACACAGACACTTTCTAAGAATAGTACATATTGAGCCTTTGCCGCTAGACAACACCAACCCAGCATGACTGTTTTCTTTTGTTGTTAGTTGAAATAAACCTTCTGCTACTTTGAATGAGAACATGCACCTGTTTTTGACGCAAACAATATCTGTTGCTTCTCATTATGGAAATGTATGTCGTTTAAAATAATTTTACTACCGCGTCCCTTATACTTCATTATCGTTAATATGCGACAGCGGTTTAGCTTAGCAGATATGTTTTTTTTTCAGGACAGGAAATCATCCAATAACTACTATCGCTGAGCGGAGCGGAAGGGAATGTCAGACTCTTACTGACTAATTCCCATCCGTGTTCCCTCCTACTGTCCTTTGCGTTTCCGGGCCGCGGTGAATCTTTCGAACAAATTCCGCAACCATGACAGGCACTGACCCTAGTGGGCTCCGTTTACTATGCTGAAATATCTTTGAGGCGCGCGTGGAACACAACGCGCCGTCGACTCGGGCCTCTCTAAGCCCGAAGTCCGTAGTTTCGGGCTTAGTTGCGGGCGTATTCCACTCCGTATCACCTAACCACTAAGAATTAATGACAACACGATTTGACAGTAACTTTCAAATCGTGTTGTCATTCATTCTTAGTTCGGGTTCGGAACTAATCGTAAGTCCGTAGGTGATACGGACTAGAATACAACTAGAAGGCAACTAAGCCCGAAACTACGGACTTCGGGTTTATAGAGTAGCCCCCCTGGTTTTTATCGGACGGCGAGCCACCCAACGCTCGCCATCTAAAGAACCGCTAGCAGATATGTGTAAGAGTTTTATTGTGAGTAAAGATTGTAGAGCGAAAGGCATTACGTTCATTGGTGCATATTTTGAGGTTAACGCAAAGATTGGCCATTCAAAAAGGCGAAACGGATTAGTATCGGAACGGATTTGTGTTCTGATGCTTGGATGCCCAGTATTTTCAATTTATGAGAGTGGATTTGTTCATGTTCAAATTCATAGCAGGTATAAAACATTTTTTCACTTTTATTTACATATGGTAACATTACTTATTTGTAACAAAACAAAAATGAAATTCAAGAAGCAAAAACAATTTGGAAAGTCAAACAGAAAATATACAAAAGCAACAACTGGAACTCCTATCACACAATAACTTCTCAGCGAAAGGACCACTTAGGTTTTCTGAACAATTTTAATTTACTCACTTAATATTACCCTAAAAAAGTTTTTTCTCCAACTTTCCATCTCCGAACTTCGGGTTGATTTCCAAGATAATTTTTGCGAGACCCCTAAAAAGTTTTAATGTGCCCAACCAATTCTCTTTACCATGAAATTCGAAAAAAATATCCATACAATTTTTAGGACATTTTTTATTGTCATAAAAGTAAATTAATCTATAAGTTCAATGGAAAAACGCCATTGAATGTTCATGGTTGTAAAAAATTATGGCGATAAATGTGTCACCATGGATTTAGTTTTGTGTTATCAGAAGGGCTTTTGACGAATACCAGAAGATAGAACGACAGAAAAAGAGTGGTCATAAAAGTGGATATTTTTTATTCGTTTTAGGGAAACACACATGTAGCTTTCCTATCAGATTATCCTTGATTCCAGAGATTAAATTGCTACCGTGTCGAGCTTGTAATATGATAAATAATACGTCAACTTATTTTTTAACTTATCAGAATTACCTATGCATTTAAGAATTATCGTTCTACTTTGATTTAAAAAAAGATACATAAATATTAAGTAATAAAATTTATTTATCCCTATAATTTAGTGTGATCGACATCAAATCAGAAAAAGTAAAATAACCGGAAGAAATCGAAGAGTTATTGAACTTTGTCCATCCAACGCATTGGTGACCTGCCGAGCTATTTTGCCTTTAACTTTTCCCTGCACTACAAGTCGTTCCTCTGTTGTGTCTTCTCGACGTGTGATACGTCCAAAGAAAGTGAGGATAAGACATTGCTGCAAAGGACATAGTTGTGTGGAAAAGGGATGGGGGGCCTTTGCCCGGAAGTGGGACAAAATAGGCTAGATAAATAGATAACATTTTTTTTAAATAATTAAAAATATTTTAGGTTTAAGCACTACTGGGTTATATAAGATTATATAAGAAGGTATACCAATCCATTATCGGCCGGTTATCTACCTTTGACCAACTGTCAAATTAGCTACCTACGGTAGCTGAAACGTCATGTTTGAAAGTCAAACATGATGTTTCGGGAAATACTCTCTTAGTGCTCCCCTATGGAGTGTAGGGAATGGTCGGTGCCAAATTAAAGCCTTCTAAGATCTGTAGTTTCGGCAGTGCGTTGTCTGTCAGTCACTCAGTCAGTCAGTAACGAAAAAATATTAACTATATTTAAAAAAAAACTGCACAAGCGATGGTTCATTTCGGTAAACTATCATAACCTTTTAGACATCAAAATCGACATCAACTACACAAACAATGATATCGTACAAAAAGCTACCTATTCCAGCACTCATTTATTCCAGCAGTATTTCACGGGAAACCTTCTCGAGGTGACCACAGCTTTACCTCTTAGAGCCACTTACGCCAGTGAATTATTGGTTAGTTACTTGCTCACTCACTGGCAAGCTTTGCTCTAACCCCTTTTACTACTGGCACGGAATACTAAGCAGATAGTTGTATAGTTTTCTTATATTTCTTGACTTGTGGTTACGCATTGCGAATGGTATTTAATTATAGTTTTATGGAATTCCAAAACAAATTACTATTAGACCTTTAAAAGAACGGTGCGATGATACCATTCAATAATGGGACAAGACGTTATAGAAATTATTCTACACTAGCGGACGTCACGCGGTTTCACCCGCGTAGTTCCCGATTCCGTGGGAGTACGGGGATAAATTATAGCCTATGTTACTCGCTGATAATGTAGCTATCCATTGCTGAAAGAATTTTTCAAATCGGTGCAGTAGTTTTTAAGTTCATCCGTTACATACAAAAATACAAATCTTTCCTCTTTATAATCTTAATTTATGTATGTATGTATATATTTCTTGTGTACGTGTGTATGTCACTGAACTCCTCCTAAACATCTGCACCGATGTTGATGAAATTTTTTGTGTGTGTTCAAGGAGATTCGAGAATAGTTTAGATTTACAATTGGACCCGGTAGGTGGCGCTGCAATCGATTTCTATAATTTTTCGTCAGACACAAAGCAAACGCTCGGATAAGACAACGTCTGCCGGATCCACTAGTATTAGTATAGATATCTGTAGGGAATAAATAAATAAGTTCCGCATACCTATAGAATAAAAATTAAGAAAAGACTGTCTCACCGATGTCGCTGTTTGACACGCATCCACGAGCCTTGATTATCATTTTCGAAAAAGAAAAATACTTAAATTTTTCTTTTTCGAAAACGATGATCTAAATAAAGATTACTCTCGCTTTTACAACTGCTATGAGCTGTCATAGCAGTTGTTAAAGCGAGAGTAATCTTTATTGAATTACAATTTTGTGGGTCTATTCAAAAGAGCCCATGTACTTCTATGTACAGCTTATTCGAATAAGCCGATTTGATTGATTGACTATCGCATTAAGCTCAAAAAGGAAACTCCCATCACGGCACATTGATGTTCAAAATATTCCTGTTCCATTGTCTGCCACATTTTATCACTCATGCACCCTTAAAATTCAATTTTCCAACAAATTTCTACCGGGAGGCGACGTTATTAAGAAAATAAACATACATTCTTCTACATTTTATTTTCTAGAGGCACATGAAAAAACCTTTCCTCCTTCATTTAGAAGCTTTTAGCTGTAATCCCGACGGTCTCCAGGAGTGCCGTACTAACGTCTAGGTTTTCGTGTTTAATTAAAGTCTTCTCTAATTAGTTAGCACTATAACTAAGGCAAAGAAATGCAAGAAATGTCTAGGAATATTTTCGGATACAAACCAAATTTTAAAGTCTTTCTAAGATGATGTTGTAGCTTGCTGCAACATCATCTTAGCTGTACTTTCCTGCTTTTAAACTATACCTATATGTTTGATATTTAAGCTCCTTGCATGTTTTATATTTTTTGTTTCTTTGCGTTCAACACAAGCTTGTATGTTTGGTAAGGGAATAAATATTATGACCACCAGAAAATACTTCGATACCCTAAGCTCTTTTACCAAAAATATATACTTAACACCAAAAAAATTAAGCCTAAAAAAATAATAGTTCTAGCTGTTTTTATTCACGACAAATTGTATTTGGGGACCAAATATAGTAAATGATCACCAAATTTTTGCGAGCAAATTTCTTCTTTAAACAAAATGTGTATATTAGGTTAGGTTAAAACTGTGACCTCGTATGCACGGGCCGAGCGAGCGAAGCGAGCGGTGCCGCGGCAGCGGCCGGCGAGTGCCAGAAACGACTTGCATTAATAGAAAAAAGAGATTGTTTTTAGTAGGTTACCCGGATACTAAACATTTGGCATATTATTTTGATAGGGTATCAAGATGTATAAACTTTGGTTATAATTTCATATTAAACTGCGGTTTTAATTTTGGTGATCATTTACTATTTTTGGGTCAACTATGATTTGTTTGGAGTCATTTGCTTTAATAGGATAGCAAGATGTACAAACATTGGTTATAGTTTTAAATTAAAATGCGGTTTTATATTCTGGGGATCATTTACTATTTTTACCTGTGATATTTTACTAAATCAGGTGATCAGTTAAACATAAGCCTTGTGGTAATACTAAACAAAAAGTACCCAGTAATGTTTGAATGTTATTATGGGTATTTGATTAACTCAATGCCTTTATGTATTTGGATAACGATACGATTTCTGCCAATCATGGCGCATGAAATCACTGGGAACTAATCAATCAATCTTTCATTCACTGAACATTATTTAGTGCACAAAGGGTTTTATGAACTGACTACGGCCTCTTTCACGTCGTTCAATCCCATTCATCAGAGATTCGACTCCATTTTACTTATTGCTCAAAATATTAAATTCGAAAATAAAACTTTATTGTTTTATCCGCAAACCGTACATGAGAAAAAATCTCGCAAATAAATACTAGGTGAAAAAATGCAAACAATTTTTTCGGCAAAAACAACAAATAAAATAACTCGTCAAACTGGAATAATAAAAACAAAATACAATTTTGCAATTTTTACGATGTAACAGAGATAAAATACTTTATTAGTGACACGTTCCTCAGGGCCAATGTTTTATGTTTCTACTATAATGGACAAAGCTACATAATTTGTATCTGTCTTGTAATATGTAGAAAATACATGAAATACAGCAAAATATTCTCTTTCACTGTTAAAGTTTTTTGAAAGCGAGAAAAAATAAATTTCTTCGGGGAGCAGTTTGTTCTGAACGAAGTTAGTTGTAATCGCAATTCGCAATTATAAATTAGGATTGAAAATTATAATTTTGAAGTACACCCCTAGAGCCCAAGTTAGCGAGATTAAAACAAGTGGTGTAAATCCACAGAAAATCCTCGTTTATACCACCTTGAGGGCTTTTGAAGTGAGACCAGCTATGCTACCTGTGCAGGAAAGGGTCTAAGTCTGTCAACAAAATTGGAAGACGGGATAGGATACTTTAAGAAAAAAAGACAAAACCTCTAAAAAAATAAAAACGCCAATATGGCACAGTAATGCAACAGCTTAAAAATATTTCAACTTTTGTGGAAGTAACGATCAATCATAATAATACTATGCAAAAAGAGGAAGAGAGATAAACAGATTGGAAAGAAGTTTTAAGTACAACCGCAACAAATAAAATAATCCTTTAAATACACCGAAAAGGTTCACGTTTATTGTACAAAATTGTATGTCCTTTTTATCTTTTGAAATTTATGCTAACGACGGGTGTCAGAATGAAGAATGGCTTAATGCAAAATCCAGGGGATCCGATAATTATATTCATGTTCCTGTAAACGTTTGCGGGGTACTGGGTTTATTTTTAGGGTCTTATTTTATCGTAATGGCTCTTATATGTGTATATTGTACAATATTGTACGATAAATTGGGTAATCCCAAAGAGATACTTGCTCCTGTCACATTGAAATGATCAACTAGCAGTTCAATTTTGGTAAACCATGAAAAAAAATGCAAGTCTTTCAGCTGAAATTCTTGTTACTTCATTATCAGTGATCGGATAATCGGGCGCTTATATACCTAAAATTCTTCCCGTGAAAGAATAAAATGGACATTTCTTTCTGAATAAATAAGTAATCTCGGCTTCCCGGGATTGAACAATTTTGTAAAAAACAACTATAACAAACTTAATGAAATTATAGCAGTGGTTATTTTGATTAAGTAGCTTTATTTTATTCAAAACAAATGGAATACCAACAAAAAATATAATGTGCACAATGTGGTCAATGCGTTGTATTTATTACACGACTGCCCAGAAAAAAGAGTTTTATATTTTTTATTTATTTATTAAAACTTTATGCACTAGTAAAACACTGTACAAAGGCGGAATTAATGCCTTAGGCATTTTCTACCAGTCGTTGTTAGGGTTATGCCTGAACCGACTTAAAAGCATGTCCGTATTATACTTTCGTGGAAATAAAAATGAAGTTTAAGTATATTAGCGCCCGATTATCCGATAAATGTTCATCATCATCTGCCCAGCCAAACTCTATCTACAAAATTATGGTGCGTTTGTTTTCCAGTACAACCGGTTGCAGCTAATCGACATTTGGCTTATTCAGAAGAAATACTTGCTTGTATTCTTTACTGATCAATTATCAACATAAACCGCAGTTTTCTTTTGATTAAAACTGTGACAAATAGTATGCAAGAGTTCAAAATTCTTGAAACTGAAATCAGTTGTTACTTCATCATCGTCTGCTCAGCTCTTCTCTACAAACATAGTTATGTAGGAGTCGGTGTCTGCACGGGCTAGCGGACGTAGAGCGTTGGGTGGCTCGCTGTCCGATCACCACCAGGCCCGGGTCGATGGCGCGTCGTGTTCCACGCGCGCCTCAAAGAGATGTCAGCATAGATGACGGGGCCCTTAATTTGTTCGAAAGAGTTACCGTGGCCCTTGAACGCAAAGGGCTTTAGAAGGAACATGGATGGGTTTTAGTCAGTAAGAGTCTGACACGCCCTTCCGTTCCACTCAGAGCGGAAGAAGTCATGTGACGATAACGCATTCTTAAAAAAAAAACCGGTTCGGTGTCAGTCTTATCGGTTGCAGCTGAATACCAGCCCTTATTCCACATATAACAACTGCCTAAACTTCAACATCGTTAAAAGTTATTGCACTACTATATTATTTCCAGTAAAATGTTCCATCAAATAACTATCAAACTAACGTCCTGTATGCAGAGCTCCGGGTCGTCAGCATTACTCAACGTACTCATGCATACGCTTTCATTAGGGGAGTTTTTCATTTCAACATCATTTGGCCGAGGTCCAAATTGTTCTAGATACTCCCAATTCATCTTACTCGGCGAAATGTTGTTAAAAAACTTCTCAAGGCTTGCCCAGTATTTATTATTTATTTTTGCTTTTTATTGTGTAGGCAATAATGTGTTTGGTTATGTAAGCGGAAGCTTGAGAGATCCTTGAGAAAGTATCATTTGTTTCATAAACATGATCATAATGTTTTAACTTTGATCACAGTCAAATCAATGAATAAAAATGGCAACCAAAACGACTATCGAAATTTTGAACCTGACACTGGTGAAGACGTGACCAAGAAATATTATTCTTGAATCTCCTCCCACTAATTAACCCAGGACCCACTTAAAAACACGTTTGAGTACTTCGTCAAAAAATCCGTCCTTGGCCAATTAAATTCACTCAACGCAACACTGGGCCAAAGAATAGATAGTAACAGAAATTCAAATTCATACAACATGCGAATATTCACGTATAGTATGATAGACTTGCATTTTGAATAACGAGTGCAAACTCGGTCGTGACTATCCTTGGTTTGAAATAGTTTAGGATAATGGTATTCGTTCGCCTAATCAAGTCGTCCTTCTGCGCCAACATATTCTTTGACTGGGTCATGCTCTCCCGGTCCTCGTGCAATTTTTTACGTGTCGGGGCAAAAAAAAATAAGCTTGAGACAAAAACAAATCATCCTTTGTGGCCTCCTTTTGTCGCCTGTCCCAAAAATGTAACCGAGTGGGATCTTAATTAAGAAACTGGGTGATTCAGTTAAAGTGTGCCTCATTTTGTTATGGTAATGTCGGGCTTTTTTGATTTTTGCTCACAAAATGAGAATAATGGAGAGATATTTTTTTATGTTTAAAAGTGAATTATGGTTTTGAATTGAATATTTTCTTTCAAACTTAAACTTTTCTTTATTTTGTTTGTTTTATGAACGAAGGGAAAACAAATGCTTGAAAGATTGCAAGAACATACAGTTATATAGTGTAGAACTCTCTGGTGTTTTGTTCGCTTTTAGGCGTAATATAAACGAATTCAAGCACAAGAATTCCAGTTTCTTATCTCGAGGTTCAAATGGTTTCCGAATGCTGAAATAGGTCACGCAAGTCCATTTTCCCCAGCTCGTTTGTCGTCCAGTCGGTCAAAGTAGGTTACATGTCCCCTTTTATTTTGTATAAGTATAAGAAAGCAAGTCAGTCAGAAGTCGATGACCTTTGGCATTGCTTATTGTCACGCTATGGCTATTGTCTGAGTGGGGAGACTTTGATGTTTGTATCGAGGGATATGTTTCTGATATTTCGGTTGTAACTTGTTCCAACTATAAGAAAAATACATATATATAAACTATATGAAACACAATTGTATAAATACTGGTGTATGTCTTTACAATTACCCCCCTTATAGTACTGTCGCGCTAGCGATATCAGCAGTAATCGGAGTTAAATATTGATAGGTACATATAATCAGCTAATTGCCCTAATTATGGAATACTATCTGCCCAGCCTTTTCCCAACTATATTGGGGTCAGCTTCCAGTCAAACCGGATTCAGTTGAATACCAGTATTTTACGCGGAGCGGCCGCCTACCAGACCTCCACAACCCATTTACTGGGTAACACGGTACTCCTTGGTAAGACTGGTGTCAGATTTTCTGGCTTCTGACTATCTGTAATGACTGCCAAAGATCTACAAATGACGGCCGGGACCAACGGCTTAATGTGCTTTCTGAGGCACGGAGAAGTCTCGGTATGTTGAGATGGTCACCAATCCACAGAAAAACCTCAGCAAGCGTTGCTTAACCTTGAAGATCGACCCATGCACCGTTATTATTTAGCCACGTGCTCCTAATATTGGAATATTATAATGCTTAAATTTAAATTGGCGATGAATTGAAATGATTAGCGTTGAAAAAATTGGCTTCTTAAATAGGAAAAAACGACATCAGATGTCAATCCTATTTGCATTTCACAGACAATAATTTCTCTAGCTTGAACAGATATGGTCTTAAACATACAGCAGTCCTCTCAGGGATTCAAAATTTCAACTGCAGCTACCCTAGAACTCTCAATGTAAACTACAACCAGAACTATACAACTATAAACAACACTATAACTAGTTCTTAAACAATAGCAGAGGACGTTGAAAACCGTCGTGTGTGTAATGGATTTGCTAATTGTCGCGCAAGCTATTACGTCGTACGAGACATGTGCACCGTTATTGTAGTTGTGGTTATTGCAACAGGAACTGACAAGGCAGCTTAATGATATAGAGAATATTATCTAAGGAGAACTTGATTGAAATCGTTTTAGAATCTGATTGAAGGACGAAGTGTGTAGGAGTACGATACTTTGATTCAAGAATAGCAATCAAATAAATAAATAACAATAAAATAAAAATACAAATAAATGATCTGCCAGCGGGGCTCCATGCTGAATTGTGATTGTGATTGTATATTTTCATCTGTGTCTATAACTTACTAACACTAGAACTTAAGTAAAATTGTAACTAACCCTATGGACTCCGGTCGAAATAAAAACTTTCCATTCTATTCTATTCTATGACGTGCCAATGCCATCCTTATTCAGTTGTGAAAAAAAAAAGAGTGCTTGAATAGCTCGGTCTCCCTCCCACACAAAAATTATAATGGTCACAAAATTTCGTACTCCTGGTAGAGCCCATGACGTCGCGCGTCATGGCATTAACGTCATCAGATAAAGATGAAAATTAAATTGACTTTGCACTGTACGGATTGATATTGCATGGTATTGATTAAAACATGCAGCAACTGTTCTCATCATCTGCCTAGCCTTTTCCCTACTTTATTAGCGTTGGCTTCCGGTCAAACCGGATTCAGCTGAATACTGGTATTTTACGTGGAGCGGCTGCCTAACAGACCTCCACAACCCATTAACTGGGTAACACGGTAGTTCTTGGCAAGACTGGAGTCAGATTTACTGGCTTCTGACTATCCGTAACGACTGCCAAAGATCTACAAATGACAGCCGGGACCAACGGTTTAACGTATTTTCCGAGCCACGGAGGAAACTCGGTATGTTGAGATGGTCACCCATCCAAAGACCAACCTTGGCAAGTGTTGCTTAACTTGGATCGACCCGTGCGGCTGTTATTCTTTAGCCACGAGCTCATCCCCATGCAGCAACTGTTCTATGAAATGAAAAAAAATATTCTGACTTGTAGAACTACATCACAGAACGACCAAACTCAATAAATTTTTAACAGCTTCATCGAAAAAAAGGAATTTCGAAATCCAAGCACGAAATCTCAAACAAAATTGCATTTTGTTATTTTAAATTCGCCAAGTCAGTACAATATAGAAGAATATTCAAAGGCGAGTCTTGAACAAAATTGCCAAATCATTGCATACTTGGCCAGCGTTGAGTTTAGCACGGACACTATTGGTTCTCAAACTGTATTTTTGGCTAGATAGGTATTTTAAATTAGCTTTTCCTATTGTGAAATTTTCTTTGGAACAGGATTGAAGAAACAATTGACAGTTAAAATAACGTTTCTGCCTATTTGGCTACGGTTATGTTTAATTTCGCATTTTGTAAATGCTTCGTTCGAACTAGGCCTGGCGATCTCTACTCAAAAAAAATACTTTTAGGCTCCTTATAGATAAAGGAATGAAACCTGCCAGGTATGCACTGTCCCACCACTATTGTCTCTAACTTCTGTTATTTTTTTACATCACCCGCTTCGAGACCTTTGATATTACGTTCCATAGTTCACTGACAGCAATTTTTTCTCATTCAGCAATATAGCATTAGGTAACCTAAAATTTTAAAGCAAATAATTAGTCAACATCAAAAAAATATTTGCCATACAACTTGGCAATGCCGCCAGTCTTTTGGGTACACTTCCAGTCGACAGCGATGCGGATGAATTTTTTGACGCCATATTTTAGGGTTAATTTAGTTAGGAGTTTTTATTTTTATTTCTAGTGTATATAGTTAATTAGTCAACTAATAAAAATATGAATTGTTTGCTAATATTTCAAAGGTCAACTTTTATGGAACTCTGATTTGTTCTCTTATCACAATATACGCAATACAACAAGCAGCCCGAGATTGAGATTCAATAGAGGAATCACTCAGTCTAGCGTTCACAGACAATGTCTCAAGAAAGTTTTGAATGCTTCTTCTAGCGGAAAAATGCACCGCATGCTACTCTTTCTATATTTGACCTATTTTCATCCACAGCTAAGTAAACTTACTCTTATGGAAGCCATTCGTATTGTCGCTTTGATCTCACAATTCTCTTCAAAAACAAAATTACGAAAGGTCGGTTGAACTAATTACGAAACACAAATAAACTCAGCAACCTTCTCATCAATATACATGAAGAGCTTATCTATCATAATAACATGGGCCCTTTTCTTCTTCAAAACAACATAAAAAACATAATTAAAAACAACACGACGCGGGTATTTTATAAACAACCGTTTTACCCAATTACCTTGACTATGAAACCGAAATATTTACTTTGATGTCGCGAGTGAAGCACGGCCCAGTGATAACCCGTTGATTAAAAATTAGAAGGAAAAGGATTTCATTATACCTCTGACATATAAAGGCCTGGTCACCGAATTGAATTTTAGTCGGTGAAATAGTTTGGACAACATTGGAAAAGTTTAAAAACACAAAGTTTGATCAAAAGCAATGGCGTCCGATATTGAAAAAACTGAGAGAGAATTTTGGGCTTAGAATTACTACTACACCTTTATATTTTTCATTGAATTTTGCTATTTTACTTGAAGTGATCGTAGGAACTGTCTTTTAATTTCTGATAGAATTGAATATTATATAAATCTAGAGATGGAAAAGGCTAAAGATCAAAAAGAACGATACATCAAAAGCAGACTCAAAACGGCCAATCCCTTATCATCTGAATTTGACTAGCGAGTAACTGTATACCCACGCCTTAACGGGGATGAGGAAAAAATGTGATTTGACCAAAATGAGTATACAAAGGTTGGGCGATATTTTGTTTAGGCCAGAATTTACTGGCTTTATATTTCATAAAGTGTGGGTTTATAACGTGTTATTCACGTAATCGTTTCACATAACATTTTAAGTTTTTTTGACTGTCATGAAATGTGAAATTCGTTTGATATTATTTTTTATATCGTCATCATTTAAGTTGTTTTGTGAATGTAGGCTCAGCAGTCTAGACAACCTTAATGCCACTATATTATTGATATTTAGTATTGTACGAACACTCTCTTCGATTTTTAATTACTATTCTGACGTTCGTATTAATATTTTTATAATCATCTTTTCATCAATGAAATAATAGTCATGTTTATGTTCCCATGTGACTTTCTTATTCCTTTATTCTTAACGCTACTCTCTTTTTGTCAACGATACCCTCTTGTCTATCTTCAAAGTTTGATAAATGATGTCTTGTATCATCATGTGTTTTTGTGTTGCCCGTTCAAAAAAGTGATTAACGAGTTGAATCAGTAGCGAGAATGTGAGCATGGCAACAATTTTAATAAGCACAGCTGAAATTACATTTCAAATTCCCATATCAATCTGATTTTATTAAACTGTAATCCGATTTTTTTGTAACTCTGCTTCTGTATCAACTTATTATAATAATGCTACACCCCAACGGACATGAAGTTATTTTAACAATACAATTTAATGATGAATTGGTTTAATATTGTTCTTCTTATTTCTAAAGTTAATTCCCGTTACATGCAGTACAGGTGAAATGACGGAAAAAATTTCTTACAATACCTAACTCAGTTCAGTGGTTAAGTATATCATTACTGCGAATTTTGTCTACATCCCAGATAATGATAAATTCTAAGTTAACATGGATCCCATAATGATAGCGACAGTACTAACATTAAAACCTTTGAGTGTTAGCACTGCTGATGTATGAGCCTATTCTCTTCGGAAGGGAGTCGTCAGAGCCCAGTGCGGTTTGGTGGGTGTCACACCACATCACATTTTTGGATCTAAGATATGGCAGTTACCTCACAATATTTTTCTTTACCGTAAACTTGGCTATGTTTAAAAATATCAAGTTGAACTCACCATCTAATTCATATCCTTGTCCACCCCACTGCGGTAACTCCTGGGAGTACGACTTGGGGTCGCTGCGACTGCCTATAGATATCTTGAGGCTTTTCCACAACTTCATCTTGACCACATATTTGTACACAACACTGACACTATACTGCTACACGTCACTGAAACATTTTGTCACACACACTGTCACTTTGAGTCGCGACAATCTGGAAAAGAAGAAAAATACGTTACATTGAATTATAAAAACTTTTGTTGCATAGGTACTTGACAAGAATACTGTATCAACAGATGTAAGAAACGTGAACGAAACGTGGTCGCTCACAATGGAGGCCCATTGTGAGTGACCACGTTTCGTAAGACCATCAGAAGGCTTAAAGTCACCCAAAAGACAATGGAGAGGGCAATGCTTGGAATTTTCTTGCGTGATTGAATCCGGAATGATGATATCCGCAAGAGAACTAAGGTTACCGACGTCACCCGAAGGATCGCCAAACTGAATTGGCAGTGGGCAGGGCACATTTCTCGTAGAACAGATGGTCGATGGGGCCGAAAAGTTTTGAAGTGGCGACCGCGTACCGGAAGACGTTGAAAGGCCTCCCACAAGGTGGACCGATGACCTGGTGAGGGTCGCGGGTAGCCGATGGATGCAAAACGCACAGGACCGGTTGTTGTGGTGAAACTTGGGGGAGGCCTATGTCCAGCAGTGGAAATCTTTCGGCTGATATGATGATGATGATGACATGGAAGAAAAACACAAAAGTTGCTTTCTAGTAGAAATTCCGCGGACTAACCAACAGTCACTATTATCAGTCCTGACTAAGGACAATTATAGAACACCAACAATAAAAGTAAAACTGTATGGATATAGGGAATGAAGCTAATATAAACAGTAAACTAGAAATTATCATCCCACGAAACTTTTTAATGCCAACACAAAGAAACGGGTCATTTAACAACGTAGGCGTTCTAATAAAGAACAAACCTAAATTGATTTATTATAATTAATTACAAAACCAATATATCTCAAGCCATATTGCATTTTGGACGACGTAGTAATAGGAATTATTTGCCCTGTCCATCGTCACGGATCACTAGAGCCCATCGATCAACAGACAACGACATGGTTCCTTGAATACAATGGAGCTCAAACATCTACTTTTTAATGGCTCCGACATACTTCCATGAATATAAAATGACTTTGTAAATAAATTATTCATAAATCAAAATGTGATGAATGAGCACAAGCAGCAAGGTTACATGAATCACAAGAGCAGTGTGTCTATATCATAGTCCTTCCAGAGTTTTGGGATTGTTCGAACGAGTTACCGCAGCCCTGGAACGCAAACGGTATTTGAAGGAACACAGGTGGGTTTTAGTCAGTAAGAGTCTGACACTTCCTCAGTCATTTGATGATCTCCCACCCTTAAAAATGTGTGTCTACAGAGTGTTCCAGAAATGCGTGGTCATGTTTAAGGATGATGTTGGGTAGCTTACATACATTAAGGAAAAATTAGCAAAACAAAAATAAAATTACTTTTTATCCAAAAAATCGACCACTAAAAGCGACTACAAAGTTCTGAAGATATGACTTCTTAAGCAAACTGATGCAGTTAGTGACATCAAATCTGTGATTAAACTAAATTAAATGTGAAACTGTTACAAATTGCTTGAATAGTTATTTTTTCTGGTCGAATGTTATGAATTTTTTTTTGTTATTTTTTCCTTTATTTATATTATCAGCTCCCCAACGTCCAACGTCCTCCTGAAACACCTGTATAATTATGATGATCGAGAGGTGCGCGGTCATCTTTGATGCGAAATGTATTATTTTTCTTTTTTTTGTGTTTTTAAAGTTGACATTGAACCATTTCATATAGATTTAATTTTGAAATGTATTTCTATTCTTAATTTTTGTGAGTCGACATTGAATTATATTGTCGTTGATGTATAAATAATATGCTGTCAGTTTTTAAAGTGTAATTGTGCGTGTGTTTACGAGTATTTTTTAATGTTTATTTTATAGAATTATTTCAAAGACAATGTGAATTGTTAATGAATAAATTGAATTGAATTGAAAAGGCTAGGTAGACAGACGTGTCTACCTAGCCTTTTCGCATGTCTTCACTTCGACTTATAGAATCGACCGGCTGATCTATTTGCGGTCATGTCCGGTTGCCGTTACATCAGACTTTGAGTAGAGAGGGAGTGCACCAAGTTGGGCGGCCAGTCTAATCAGATACAGGGTACACTCAAACAATTATTTATTAACATGGAGCGATTGCCTAATCCGACCCAGTCACTGGGCTGCACGATACGAGACGGAATGCGTAATTTCGGGATTAAACCAACAAATTCGATGGAAAATGATTATCATTATACCCGAATGTAACTCAATACCTTTGTTTCAATACTGAACTCGCTATTACCCTTAAAGATTTTGATTGAATTGAACAGTATTGGCATGAGCTCCATGTTTCGAATTAACCAGCTAATAATTATCTCAATCAACTACGCAATGTTGACGTATAATGATTCACTTTGATCAAACAGTTAGAAACAATTAAGGATCGTCAAGAGCGGTTTAATGAAGAGTTGTTGACAAGCGACGAAATGATTTATTTGTTTAGGATTTGAGAAGAGACAAGAGGGTTTAGATAACATGACATAAGATCAGTGACAGCAACGTTTTACAAAAATCCTGCGAAGAATGGCGTTGACATGCGCTTCTGAAATCTATTCTACAATCGTTATCGCTTCTTCTTGTTGGTCGAGTGGTTAGTGACCCTGACTGCTAAACCGGAGGTCGTGGGTTCGATTCCCACCCAACACAAATCTTTGTGTGATGAGCATGATCATTTGTTCTGTGTCTGGGTGTAATTTGTCTATAATATGTATGTATTTAGAAATACATAAGTATGTTTATCAGTTGTCTGGTTGCCATAGCACAGGCTCTGCCTAGTTTGGGATCGGATGGCCGCGTGTGAGTTGTCCCAAGATATTATTTATTATTATTATTATTTATTCTTCGTAGCCTATCGATGACAAACATAATTGTTCGTTTGGCCCAATATTCAGTTACGGAAATATCGTTTGTTGACGAAGTCATTAGGTCCTCACGTATACAGGTAACTGGTTTTCGCTGGTAGAAAGCCACTATGTAAAGATCCCAAGGTAAACAATGCCGGGAGAACCATTTTGGAAATAATTTACGAAGACAATTATGCTGAACTAAATATTTTGGCTTCAACACAAATTATTATTATTCCGAAACCGCAATCTTTCATCCCGCCATTTTCACATGAGGAAAAACATTATATCTTCGAACTTGAATATATTTCGCTGTCATATAAACGTACGCCATATAATTGCCTGTTCATAATCCAGGGTTTCCTTCATTTTTTATGTATTTATGGGTATGATTATACCCAATATGCTTTACTGAGCAAGCCCACGCTTTCTTTTTTATTTTCCCTACTTCGAGTGACTTGCAGAATCGAACGCCTTTGAGAAGTGTATTCAAATAGGGATGTGCACTACATTGTCGATATATTGATAGTATTTTTTTTTTTATGAAAGTAACATAGTGTTTATTGGCAACTATTACAATTTTTTTTTGGATTTTTGTACATATTTGGTTTTTATAGCATCGACTATTTATGTATGTCTCATAACTAGACATGAATTTCATTGTCGATGATAAAACCGATGTAGGTATCTTTCTGATAAATTATTCCAACAAAATATTCCTGCAGCCTACAACCACAATATTTACCAAAGTTTACAAAAACATGAAACGAAATAAACCATGTAACATCTGCATCAAACTCATTTTAACTCCTAACAAAAACACTTTATTTTTGTAGGCACCGCTTTGGCACACGAGGCGCGGAAACACATTCTTTCAAATCGATAACAATTTCGATGAAAAAATCGAGTCCCTATTCTTTTCCGGACTTACCGAAGTTGAACAAAGTAAAGCTGGAGATCAGTCGACTGTAACAATGCAGAATCATAGTGATGTACGAAAATACTCCCCACTCGCGATCCGAACGAGAAAACTGTTTAACAGCAATGATTTGTGTAAGCCAGAATTATTAGTTATTAGGTTTAATCGACGTGATGTTTGCTTTTATGTAATTGAGGGAAGAATGTTTTGTTGAATCTTCAAACCATACTAAATTTCACTGGTTTTCAAATAAATATAAAAAATAACATACTTCTAGAGGACCATTTTATTACAATTTTAGTATTTCAATTGAAAACTCGTTGATACTCTTAAACAAAATAGAGAAATTAATAGGCTTTATTCTATTCAAACAAACGTTTATTATATTAACATCAATAAAATTTCACAAAGCCCAGTTATATTCGCTAACAAACCTTCAATTTCTATTTTCTTTTACATTTCACTAATTGTAACGTTCCATTAAAATAATACAATTTACATTTTCAATTCACTCTGTCTTGTTGGTTTTAAGTCCATCTAGATAATAGGCCCCTGTTTGTGTATAGATTGGTTCGACCAAATTAGTTTTAAATAAATGAATAACCTTTCAATAAATAGGGTTTTGTTTAAAACAATGAATATAATAGCACTTAAACAAAAGACGCACGTAGTACATAAATAAGCTGGATTATTATTTCGTTTTTGGTTAGGTACCTACCATTTTTTATGATGCTCTAAACATGATCGTTAGTAAAGTACGACTTTCATTTTTCCAATACAACATCAATAATATCCAAAGAAGGGAAGAATTTTTCAAACATACATGGCTTGGGAGTTTCATTCTAAAACTTTCGGGGTGTGATTTCAAGCAGAGTACGACGCAAATAACATGGGGAATGATATGCATTTGGCTGACCAAACTATAATTTATACGATTTAGAAATACAATTTAGTATTTATGGATAATTTTCTCATGATATGATTTTACGCGGTTTCATTCAGTTACGAAAATCTTGGTTCTTAACACAAGTAAGCAGAAACGGTACGGCCTACTGATTTCATGATCTGACTTGAACTTTGGTCAATTTTACAAAAAAAAAACAAAAGTCATACTACCATCCTAGAATCATCATCATCATCATCCTATCAGGGGGTGTTGCCATAATCACCTTCCTAGAGTACCTTCAATTTATCATAAAAGCTTACATTAACCGAAAAGGCTACAATATAACGAGTTCTAACAGCGTAACTCAAGTCACAGAGACCAGGAGTAATCAGTTAACCGACGTCGTCTCGTTACTGAGGTCCTGCGGTCAACCAGATTAGCGTCACCAGGCAACGGACCTCTATTGTGACTCGTGACGCCTTTATTTCTATTTTTATTTTAATTACGAAGCTAAACGGATTTAAACACAAAAAAGGGAAGTTACCCAACTGAATGGATTGTTGCTTGAAAACTAAATTGTCGCTATTAGCTATGAAAATGGAGCAAGTTGGCTAAGCTGAGAAATTGTAGTTGATTTTCAGTTCTGTGGGGCTGCAATTGGGTATTTGGTTTTGAAGTTGGGTTGTTTCAGGTGCTTTGAAGCTATTCAGTTTAAACAGTTCTGTAGCCATCTGACTGAGTTAAAGAAAGATATATAGCCTGATGAAGATACAAACACGGGTTTGAAAGACGGTGAAAAGTTGTTCATAAAGGGGAAAGGGGATTACATGTTGGTAGTGGTTGGGCGATTGACTGAGGTATCGATCCCCGCACGGAACAAATATTTGTATGGCCTAAAGATAGTTGTTCCGGGTCTGGCTGTTTGTGTATGTGAGTTTATATGTTTGTAAACGCACCCACGATACAGGAAAAATTCTACGAGCAACGTTCTTAAATAAAAAGAAAGAAAGAATGAAAGAAAAGAAAGAACCTTCGTGGCAATGCATAGCCCCCCGCACCATTTTGAGTTTTTTTTTTTCAAATTTGCGGCGCATGATCTAGCATGAATAATATATAGGTAAAGAACCCTTTAACGAACGTTTTTCATTGTTCTCACATGGCGACTTTACCTTCAAATATCTCGGCAACGTGACACTTTAGGGCACCATATTGCAGACTTTTCGTTTGTTTAAGTGTCTTCTACCCATATATGTTGTTAGATGCGCTAAATAAAAAAAATACAAAGTGATAGATAAAGATAAAGGGAGGACTATCCCTTTATCTTTCTTTTTCAACTTCATCACTAAGCAGAATTATTAATTCATGACGTCCTTATGACTAATTAATTATCAGCCTCATTGGCACTCAATTGGCGTCCCAAATATTTGAATTCTTCCTTGGTTACAAATTTTCCTTTTCAATAAAATCATTCTCCCTTGAAATGATTTATTACAAAATAAAGCGTCCTCAATATTAAAATTTCTGGGTAGCGAATTTGTCCTCTCTCTGAGATACCGTTTCAGTTACTTTGTACTGTGTATACTTTTTTTACTAGTTTAAACCTACGTTGAGATTACTGGCTTCTTCTGGGTAAGCTCGCTCCATCGTCGACTTTGTCTCTGTCATCTATGACCTAGACTAGAGTCAAGAGCTAACTCATATTAAATAATAATAAAAATAACCTGTTCTAAATACTTATAAACCAGAAAGTAAATTGTAATGAAACCTTAGATCTTGATTATTATTTTGTGCTTCACTTTCACCAACCCTGTACTTCTACGTTTTCATTACATAACAATCTATTTGTCTACACATTTCATTGGAGCTTGTTATTAACTCTTTTCCAATGTCTTGTGTGCGTAGGTTCAATATTTGATTCCACGTTAACGATAAACGCTAGTTTATTTCTGTAAGTCAAAGTCAAAACGTTTATTTCAATTATGCCAAACGGCACTTTTGAACGTCATCGTTTACAGTTCAGTAAAATAATAAAGTTACATTAATAAAGTGACTTGACTGTCCATTCGGAAAGGTAGATTCTTTTGGAGAAGAACGGACAGGAAACTCCATAGTTACTCTTTTCAAATAAGTAGTACTCAACTCGCTCCAAAAAAGTAAAATTTTCCATTCTATTCCTGACACAAATCTATTACCTTACACGTCTTTCTAGTTACATCTTTTCCAAGAAAAATGTTTTTAGTTAGCAACGACCCAAATAGGCAAAAGGCTTTAACGCAAAACACGGTTATTAACTCAAGTCGAAGTAAAAACGAAACTTATAATTGCCCGTTGAGACAAATTTGAAAAGTTCAACAAAGTTCCTCAAACACATCTGTTAACTTGAAACATTAAAAGCAGATGATGGAACGTTCGGATTGAGGTTTCCGTATAAAATTATAAAAATAATTGGAAAGGTGTTGGATTTATTTTCTTTGCTATTTACGGCTAAAAATAGATTTTTTACCTTGAGACTTTTTTTTGTTATTTAATGTTATTCACACACGTTTAATACTGAACAGTTTCGTATAACGTTAACTAATTCAACAGTCTAGTCTATTAGTATCTATAGGTACTAAGCCTCACGTTCTATTGAAACCCACTCACTTGAAATTTCCAGTAAAATTAAATTAAACAGTAAACGCTTCACTGAGATTCTCGTTATAGTCCATTTATTGCAAGCAAATCTCTTTCAACCAGCTCGTAATCTACCTTCAAGTGAAATTTTACGATCTGCACCTCAATTACTTAGGTTTTCAAGTACTGACCATAACATACATTTTAATTCACACTATTTTTCTCTTGAGCCAACAATATATCTATAAAGAGTTGCAAAAACATCATAATAGAAGAAAATTAAAACATAATTATAATAACAGATATAAAAATTAAACCGTCCATAAAAAAAAATCCGTACTAAAAATGGTAATACCACAATTCATGTTTCTCTTGACGACAGATAAAACGGTATTAGCACCCGCAGGGGCGCTTGTACTGAAAATTTAATGATTTCACGCTAATCGTCCCGTACTGTCAGTTAACGATAAAGACCCATATAAACGTACACACATACTGGACGGGAATGATAAAGAATTTGTTGGGTTGGAAGAGGTATTTTGAGAATTTAGGGACAAATAAGCAATTGTGTATCAAATTGTGGGGGTTTACTTCGTAGAAGCATGAAAATATGTTTATATAAACTACTTCAAATAAGAGTACGCTTTTAATGTTGTTAAGAGAATAGCCAGTTCTAGGAAAATATGATAAGTTCAGTCAATGAAAGAGAGGATTCTTGAAACTCATTAAAGCACCCAAGTAAATAGATGAACGAAAACATGGTTAATAAAACGATTAAAAAGCCAAGTTAGTCCAAGAAATAAATCTATTAGAAACACCCCAAAAAACAAAAATGTGAAAAAAGGCCAGGTTCCTACGCCTAAAACTTCGGCCTATAAAAGTAGTGAGATAGGCCAAGCATTTAGGAACTGCAGAAATAGTCCATGACTCTAACATGATGTGTCTTTGAGAATACCAGTGAAAAATTATAAAACACTGAAAAAGTCGTTTTCATAAAAATTTGATGCCCTGTTGTCAACTTGGCAAGTTTTTTTCTTTAAACTTTAAACTTATTTTATTATTATTTTGCAATAAACTTAGTAAAAAAACTTGCCAAGTAAAAACTTCAAATTTGGTATGCAAGCAACTCTTTTAACTCATTCCTACTAAGGAATGAGTTATAAGAGTTTGAAGCAAATTTGAAGTTTCTATTGTTACACTACGCCTAAAAAAGACTTGAAAAAAAAGGAAAAACGAGGCAAATAGTCATTTGGTGGTTGTGAAACAAACCAAAAATGTTCTCTCCTTCCAAATCCGCTCACAAAAAAAAGGACTTAAAACTGCCAAAAAAAACTAATTAATAAACTTTACATCCCTGCGCATTTTCGGGGTAATTAAAATTATTATAACGTGTCGTTTATTCCAAAAACCCTCATATATTATGAGGATTACCGTTTACGTTATAATTAGGTAAACACACTGAACTGGAAAATTACTGAGTAATTTGTTTATATTTCAAGGAATATCATTCATGTGGAACACCTGCCTTATAGAGTGAGAATTTCAGATTAGTGAGCTGACTTCATTGTCCATTGTTTAATGAGGTTTGTGTGACAGGGACACCTGACACATATTATTAACATGGAGCATAGCACGTCACTGTCATCGTTTTGATCTTATATAAATTTGTTAGGGGGACAAAAGCAAGTCTTCTTCTTTCATACTCATCTCAATATTCACCTCGTTTCTAGACATAATCTAACTCATAATTTCTTTGGTGAACATCATATTATAACCACATTTAACCCATCTACCAGATTCATTCTCCAACTTACCCTGACAACATGATCACGAGTATCAATATTTTTTTATAAGCAATCATGAGAAAAAGGTTAAAGAGGAAAACCGAAATCGACTGCTCTTTACTACTGGTTGTCTTCTTAAGTTAAGAAGAAAATTAGTTTTTGTTACTTAAATGACATGCAGCTAAATGCTAACTCTCCTTATCATCATCTGCCTAGCCTTTTCGCAACTATATCGGGGTCGGCTTCCAGTCAAACCAAATTCAGCTGAATACCACAATTTTACGTGGAGTGGCTGCCTACCAGACTTCCACAACCCATTAACTGGCTAACTCTCCTTATCAATTAGTAAAATACGGCTGTATTACATTTGTACACATAATGATCCTTTTACCATAGGCAATATTATAATAAACTACTCGAGCAGAATAATTTGAAAGCTTATATGTATATAGGTACTAAAACGCGAGAACGTTTAAAATCCTGGAAACCGGAGTGAAATTGCTAGTTAAGTAGACATTAGCCTGAGACATCCTATCCACTTGAACAAGAACAGACTTAAAGTAACAGAAGATAAGGTTGAAGTTGTAACTAAAAACTTTAATACTGGATTTGTTAATTGTAACAAATCGTTTGAGATCAAACTTAGTGATTCATGTGTTGGAATAGAGCCAGTACAAAATGTGATTCAAAATTACTTAGTTTAACTTGCAGCTATTTAAGATTTAGTTATGTTTTAATTTTTGAAAGATTCATGTGGAGGAATATTGAAGAAACGATGATATGGACTGTGTAAAAGTTGATATGTCTAAAAATTACATGACTACTGAAAAAACGACTAAAAGAGAAGTAGACATAGAAGAAGAAATATTTATCATCCCAAATAAATTCGGATAAGGGCAAAAGACTGATGAAGATATAGATGATGAATCCAATCTGAAAGTTACATTGTATGACTTTAAAAGAGTTGTCACAAACCTTCTAAAATACCAGGCAGATTTTCTAAGATTTTTGTGGTATTAAAATTTGTTCCAACTACACTAATGACTAAATTAAAGTTTCTCCACGTGAAGCCACCAACAACTATGCAATAAGCCTAAGATTTATTCTAAGTACCTTTTCCACACTAATTCCAAAGTGAGTAACGAGTCTTGTTAACTCCCATTCAAATATAGCCCATGTTAGTTAAAACGCGTCGTATAAACTGTTCCACAGAAAACTAACGGCCCTGGATGAGGCTGGGGGATCGTTTAAACAAAGCCAAATAGATATATGGGTGACGACCTCAATTTACGACGTGGAAATTGTGAATGACTAAACAACCTGCGTAGCGGTAATGTGAAGAATCTAAACTTAAATTATAAAGATGTGAAATTGATTTTTTGTTTTAGGAGGTAATCTCTAGAAGATTCAGTCTGATTATAAAAATCTTTTAGAGTGTATCTTCACTTTGTTGAGTGCTATCCTTTTAGCCCGGAAAATATGGGATTCCTGTGACCACCACGGGAGTGAATGCGCATGCGCATGACCAGGTTGATATGTTTTATTTACGTCAAACGAAAAATATTTAAAGCTAGATGATATGATTTTTTCAGTGTCAGTCAGACAGTTTGGTTTTTATGAATATGTTTTTTGATGCAGTTGATACGAGTTCTACCTACGCTTTTGGTAAAGCGAAATGAATTGAATTATGGCCAGCTAGAGAAGCTAGAGAAATAGCAATAGAAAAGAAAAGAAAGAAGAGAAGCCCCAAAGGAGATCCTAATCTAAAAAATATTACAAAGTAAAATGCGTGTACATAAACTGTTTAATAAATATCACACCGGACAATGAACTATTGACCAAACCACATATAATTACACCCATTATAAGTACACAAGATGACACTAAACATAACCCCAAGAAACATAACCACCGTTGTGTTACGTTTCAAAATCCGTCAATTCAAGTAGAGGATAATGTAACAAGTCACTTAACAAAATGATCGGATTATGTTTCATTGACAGCGCAGTGCATGATTCATGTTCAGCTGGCGGCCGGCCAAACGGTGCGCTTAAATAGACGAGACCGTGCTAGATTAAGTTGTGTTGTAGGGAAGGTTAGTACCACTGCAAATACTGCAGAGACAGTCATACTCTTAGGGTTTAGCAATGTCCAAAATCTCGTAGCAAAAGTAGTTCAGAATTTTGTATCAGATCTACTGAAATATTTGCTACTACTAGTGGTTTCACTGTTGTAATAGAGAACGAACGGTTATGAAGTTACGTTCCACCTCGTTGCATTTCTAAATGTTTAGTGTAATGAGCATACTATTGAGTTAAATAGACGGAGAGAATGTGAGTGCAGATGATAGTAAATAATTTTACCCAGTTGACAGAACCCAAAAATGCTATCTACTTAATATAAATCATTCTCCGACAGACAATGCACAAGCTCAATTGGTTCTAGAAGCATTACAATTTGTATTACACTAATAAGAACTTTAGATAGGTTTCATAGGGAATGAAAGTGATTGTTCACCGTAATTATTTTCAATGGCTTATTTGTTTTTAATGGTTTCCTACCCTAATATATTAAGTAGAATATTGCACACCCATGCTTCTAAACCAGGTAAATAATCCCAACATTTTAAAGTATCCCAGTACATTGCATAATCCGAAAGCACACCACGTGCAATAGTAACGCGTTTCGTTAATGATCACATTATGCATAAGCAGCAAGTAGTAGTGTGGCTCACGTAGACTGTATCTGAGCTGAATGATACTGTTGTTGTAGAAGAGACTGCTTTTTATTTAAATTTTAGTCAGAAACCCCAGTACTCTGGCCGAGTTGAGTGTAACGGGTACAAGAATGAAATTGATAGCTTACACGAAGTTGAGGCTGTAAGGTACTAATAAATAAATGAAATGTTTATTTGTACACATAGGAAAACATACATAAGTACACAAGGATTAATTAAATATTGTACAATAGAGTCACATTCAGAGGTGAACTGATGCCTCTTAAACTAGGCCAAAATTCTGTGCTTTAGGAGCCAAATTTCCCCCAGGTATAATGTCATACAACTGGTATTAATTGTCATGCAAGTACTTATATGTGGTAATAAAAACATCAATTAAACAAATACGCCTTACTTTAAATGCAGTTATTAGTATAATAGAAGAAGCAACACAGTTATTATTGGGAAATTATTGGATAGATCTCATCAGAAAACTGAGTAAAGTGCAACGGGTGCAAGAATGAACGTGAAAATCTTTATGAAATAGATAGCTTAGTGCAATTTTGAAAAAAAGTATAATTAAACAATAAAAAAAGTAGGTTTTTTTTAAGTTTGAGGAATAAATCCCCTCTATAAGGATTCAGTAATAATTTTGAATGGCAGTGACCATGATATCGAAAACAGTGGCCATGGTCCAAGCAGTTTGACCGAAGAGCGTGCTGGCGCTTTATACTTACCTATGTACTACTGCATTAAATCCTAAACTGCTCCAAATTATTTATGAAACCATTTACAGTTCTGCAGACCTCACAAACGAAGTCTACCGTAACAATAATAAAACACATAAAGATAGACCCACACCTAACATCCATTACTCATTTTTTATCAATTTTATTACTGCGGTAAACAATCGATTAAAATAAATCATTTGCTGTCACCCGCGGCATTCTTCAAGCGATGTGCGGTCGCGTTGAAAAATATTTTGATTGCGAAAATTCTGCACCGATTTACAGAGTCTGTGGAATTTCTTCATTTAATGGACCCTTTCATGAAAAATATCCACTTTGATAGTTCTTGTGGGAATTTTCAGGACTTTAATTTTATAGTTTGACTTGTTTTAGTTTCAGTGCGTTGAGAATTTATTTTTAACTTTATGTCGAGACATTCATTTATTTTATAAACCACTTGCTGAGACTGAGTGTTTCGTGAATTTGTCTAAAAATGCAGAGTCAATATCTCTATATTGGAATACTGGTATTGTGCCTTTCATACCAGCCACTATTTGCTGGCGTTTAATATAACATATTTTGTATTAATCTGACATCAGCTAAATGGACATATAACAATGTAATGCGTGGAGAAGATATAGAAAACTTTCAACTGATTTGATCGCTCAATTTATTTGTCATATAACACTGTAGAATCTACTATAGTAGGCGCCAGATAATCGTGGAATATCGGTCATTGACCCACCTACATTTATTGACATTGTTAATTTGAAAAACGGAATTAATGACACAAAACTGTCCCGAATCATCATCTCTCGTGATCCTTAACATGGTCTAATAATGAAAAACGATTCACGATTCATATTTAATTGTTCAGGTACCTATGAGCAGTTATTAGGGAAAGGTCAATATACTTTATTCCACATTTATCTGGCGCCTACTATAGCATTTTTATTAAATTCTGCAATGCGAAATGGATACAGTTTAGAAACATTTTCATGAATCATCATCTAAGTATTATTCTATTAATGTTGATACGAATTATCACACTCAGTAAATAGAATTTGAAAACAGAGAATTCGTATGAGCTAAAAAGCAAAAATTCATCGATGATGGACTACTTACAACAGGCCTTAGATCGACACAGATAGAGGAAGATCGTCGAGGTTTAGGGTTTAGTGGAGCACATCAAAACCCTCAGGCACGTTCTTAATGTAAATGAAGAGGCGACATATTTGTCAATTAACGACATAATTGTCACATTTTAGCGACAGACGTTATTTAAATCAGAAAGTGTGAGAAAGAAACCTTAATATAATATGGCCAGAAAACATGTCACCTATCATTCTTTGAATTTATATTAACTACCTTTTTTACGAAATTTTCAATGGAATTTGTACGAAATTTTCCTTCTCCAAGTACAGTTTATAGTTTGGTAGAATATTGCTCGTTAACCTGTAAATTCAATATATTATGTGCCACTACCATGATTTTTTTCACGTCTTCAAAAACAACCGTATAGCTGACAGAGGGGAGGCCACTTGACTCTAACAAAAATTAGCACTTTAAATTTCGCAAACGGGTCCTTGGATGGAAAAATGGTTTTCGCACTCCCTCAATATTCCATTAATATACCAAATAAACCCTCAATATAACAAATTCCAACTTTCTAGTGCTAAACTTCTCTTAGCTAAATCGCGGACAGACAGACATACGGACATGGTGAAACTATAAGGGTTCCTTGTTGACTGTGGAACCCTAAAAAGGCCCTAGAAGTGAGCAAATGACTACCTACTATGATATTTCATATTATTATTATAATAACAGTATTCACAAAATACAATATTAAATGTAACCTTATTCTCCGCCATTTACAGATCAAGATGAACAAAGTATTTGACGTTAACAATAATTAAGATCGACCCTTATTGTAACCCTTTCATCGCTAATGATAATATTAAGTTACAACATTGTGGTATTCGGGTTATGATGACAGGCGAATCAATATCTCTGTAAAATAATAATAGTATATATGATACTATCTCATGTATGTCGGATAATAGCTATAAGTTAGGTGTCTGTCTATATGTATTTCTATGTCAATTTGTAATGAAGCGAGATGATAATTCTGCTGCTTTTGTAGTAGTCAGAGAATTAATCTTGCTAGAAACATACGTGGTAATGTGAGACTTCAATATTAGCCTTTGTTTTATCAACTATCATGAACTAGACGCTTTTGAAGTCTGTAGTAAGCTAATTACATTCATGACATTTTGCTTTCAAATACCGTCTCAAACATTGCCAACAACCTTTGAAAAAGCAGGTACAACAATAATTAAATCAAACTTTTTAATCACATCACCGAACCCTAAAATGCTTCACATTATTATGAAGCAAACAATTATTAATTTATTAAATTTTATAACCCCAGTCAGCCGTGACAGTTTACCTTTATCAGTCGACACGTGACGTCACCATCTGTTTTCGTCACATCAAACGCGTTTACGTTATTATAATTTATAATTACTTTCGAGTGGCGCCCTCCCACGGCGTTAAAGTGTATTTATGGTTGCTTTGATAATTAGTTAGCAGCTGGGTATAGATTTTTGATATCGTTTTGGGTTTATGTGTTGGCTTTGGAAATTATGTTTAAGCAAATTTTTAGTTAGTAACAATGTAGTTTTCCTAATATATGCGTTCGAAAAAATTATTTACATATATTTTTATCAAAGTACATTGTATCCTATCACTTAATTTTTTATTTTTATTTTCCCTCAACAATTCTTGTCTATTTCTAGAAATCGTTTGACCTACAATATATTTTACACTGTCACTGAAATACTAAGCTTACCTTTACAATAATGATTAGTGATGATTTCAGTACAAACCATAAAGCATCCTCAATAGCAATACATCGAAATAACAAAGCAATAAAAATAACGATTACATTATGAAAATCTCTTCATTGATATAATCAAACCGATAACACCCCTAATTCAGTTATAAAATGAACGAGAAGCCCACAAGATAGTATAGGCATGTAATTATTAAAACACACCAGTTCAGTAATTTAATAAAAGATGAAATAATAGTTAAATTATAATAAACAATATTACAATATCTTCAAACCACAAAGTAAAATGTATACTTAGAGCAATAAAGCAATAGAACGAAAGACCAACCACAAAACATCCTAACAGTAATACATCGAAATAACAAAGCAATAACAATAACGGTAACGTTATGAAAATCACTTCATTGTAATAATCAAACCGATACCACCCCTAATTCAGATAATGAATGAGCGAGAGGCCGCAAGATAGTATCGGAATGTAATTTCCTCCTCGAATCCGATAGGATTATGTTTATGGTTATTAACATTTATTATGTTAGTGGTTAATTATTATTATTATTTAGTGGTGTTTGCAGTTGAAGGGTTAGTTGGTTAAATTTGTTCTTGTGTTTCATTTGTTTGTGTGGTATATTGCAAAGGTATGCAAATAAATTGATATGACGGTGGATTGAATGGTACAGTTATAAATGTGTGTCGAAAAGTGTCAGTGAATAATGAAAGTGTATAATGAAGCTTTTCAAACTAACAAACCGATTATTCTTATAATCGTTTTGTTAGTTTTTCAGAAAATCTATATTGGAATAAAACATGTGCATAAATCGCCGTTAATTGGCAGATCTACTTATCAATGTAAAACATCTTTATTAAAGTATTAAAAATTTTAGAAAAAGGCTGAAAATAATTTGAATCATTAAGAAACAGAAAATAGAACAAATGAAAACAAAAGAACATCTTTTGTTATTGAAAGATGTTCTTTAAAATGATTAAATAATTATTTAGCATCGAACTGTTGTTATGAAGGCAGTCAAACAAAGTAATAATGTACTTAGAAAACAAAGGGATGCTTTTTCAACCAAGACATTTGTTAATTAATTTGACTAGGTTACTTAAAACAAATTATAACATTTTGGTTGATAGAAAATAACAGATATTTTTATATTAAATGCCGTTTACGTTTATTGTAAATAAAAACAATATTAGTGGACTAAAATATTACTCTCGTGAGCACAATAAAAGTGATGGATTGCCTTATTATACTTAAGCAAATACCCTTTTTGTTACGCCTTTTCTTTTAGCTGCAAATGGGTTACAAAATAATCCTTTTTCAAAGCCCATTTACTTTTTTCTTGCATAATAAACATGCAGTTGTTTTGTTAATTCAATGAAAAGTGTTTCTGACTCTCCATAAAAAACACAATTCTTTTCAGGATCCAAATTTTGATGTCCATCTTTTGTTCCACTGCTTTTCCACCCAACTTTGTCTTTTCAAGTTCGGGTCAAAATTTTCGGTAGCTCGTCCTGCCATTGGTCCACTGCAATATCTTCTGGCTTTAATGGGAACCATTTGTTGTTTTTTTTTTTGCCAATTTCACATTTGACATGCAGCAGACATGTCGGGCATAAGCCCGTGTAAGCCAAAGCGGTTTTTAGTTTAACGTTCATGATTTTGGTTTTGACGTGCAGTGTTCTGTTCACTCATAACTCCTCTTACAAGCTGATGCACACAAAGCGGCAGTTTACTAATCATTTTGCATAATAACAAGTAACGCTAATACGTTCAAGATAGCTGATCTAACAAGCCCATAATGCTAACATTACATTATCAATAGATCATATTGATGACTCCACTAACTGCGTCAGTAGCCACGACAAAGCAATTAGCAATGTTAAACATACCTACTACAGGATCATGCATACACACAATATCATCTGCCTAGCCTCATCCCAACCACATTGGGGTCGGCTTCCAGTCAAACCGAATTCAGCTAAATACCAATATTTCACGTGGAGCGGCTGCCTACTGGACCTCCACAACCCATGAACTGGGTAACATGGTAGTTCGGATTTTTGGTAACAATTTCAATGACGTGTCGACAATATCTGTGACGTGTCAGAGACTTGTCTTATGGCTCTTACAAACAGTCATGATGCGACAATGCGACGTGATATTTTCATTGTAATCTAAAGTAACATAATTCTAAATAGATAATGGTCTCGCTGTTTGTAGGAATTAATCTCTAGAAGTACTGATCTTATTTATTGCATGTATTTACCTTTCTAATTAACAATATTTTTTTTCTCAACACTAGTTTTTATATACTCAAAAAGCAGCATTTAAATGAAAACACGTTGTCTCATTGTCGCGTCACGCTTGTCTACGGAAGCTTTGAGTGTGTACCGTACCATTGCTCCCTCAATTAAATTTAAATAGGTACCGACATAATACAATCTTGACTAAGCACTTACTGTAAGATCAAAGAGACATCATCAATTTGAGGTCTACTTTAATTAATGTACCATTAAGATGTACCCTAACGTTTGTACCAAAAACCCGAGTTCCAATTGACGCCATATAGGGGTCAATTGTTTGATACGATCGTAATGAAACACTCTTCAGGCTGCAACTTTAGACTTTACAATTCAAGTTATAAGAGAGATAGTTCCTTGATTGTGTCCGTGACGGACGATCTAATTGTCCGATTCACTTCACTTGTTTAGCCATTAATATTGTTAAATAACGTTGTAAGTTTATCACGATATTGTATTAAAGGGATGATTTTTATATTAATGGTATACTTAGCGGTTGCGATGGGGTTATTAATGATTGATAGAACCCTTGACATGTGATAATATCAGTTTTATAAGTGTTTTGTTAACATATTTATGTCATTTGACGGCTCAAAGGGTGTTAATTGTTGACAATCAATATAATAAACGGCATTCTTAATTTAAATTTTAGTGCATTTAATAGAAAAAAAAAATGTGGAGACTCCGTTACGCCAATTAATGAAAACACTGTTCATGGGAATATTTTGAAACTATTATAAATCCTGTCACCGAAATTCAAAATAACTACTAGTCAAGAATAGTGACTAATATTCTGACGAAATATTCCAAGCAGTCTGTTGCATTTAGTGACATCAAATTTGTGATAAAAGACAACATATTCGTATGAACTAGTATTGCCAGTGTTTTGATTTACTGTCGTATTGTCGTATCCACCTTGTGTAATGAAAGGCACATCAAGATAACAAAACATCACTTTAGTTTTCGTCGAAGGATACGGCAGTGGTTTAGTAAATTAACTAAAATAATGTGTTACTTTTAGCATATAACAAGGGGCGTTCCGAAAGGTATTGTTTTGTCAGAGTAATGTCAATATTTGGAAAAAACAATACCTGCAAAGATTTGGGAGATGCCTTTGTAAAGCAGAGGGACGGCACAAAAAAGAATGTATCTACCAGATTAGCGTGGTCATATTTAAGGATGGTGTTTCTTAGCTGCTAGAAAGTAAAGACACAATTCAAAAGACTTTTTAGGGTTCCGTACCCGAAGGACTCCTATTAACCAACGCTACTAGTAAGCCTCCGCTGTCCGTCCGAATGTCTATCAGCGGGCTGTATCTCAAGAACCGTAATAGATAGACAGTTGAAAAATTCACAGAGTGTGTATTTCTATTGCCGCTATAACAAAATATAATAACAATTAAATTAAAGGGGACTCTCATACAAGTGAGCGTCAGACTCGCACTTGGCCGGTTTTTAAAAAAACAGCATATTCTATGCCATCAACTGCATCAGACTGTCTGAAAAGTGGTTTTTTTTTACTTAATAGGGGTTTACAGAGGGCGTTTTTTTAAGTAATCTTTTAATATTATTTGTTTACTGTTTAGCTATGACCACGCACTTTTGGAACACCATGTGTACATATAATAAAAATAATATAAACAAAGAGGCTACAGATTCAAGAGGCCATTGACTGTTTGTACAAAATAGACCAGAATTATTAAACAACCAGTGAGCCGACAAATTAAGTTATTAAAGTTTAACAATCCACTTGCGAAACTGATGATTTTAATGAAATTCCAAGTTCCTTCCACATCATTGAGGATCCTATGAAATTGTGGTATATTATAGTGGTTTGGTTTTCGCATGGCAATAAAGTTCACTGCCCTTTGCCCATATTTCAGAATAATAAAATACGTATTGTTGCTTGTTAGTAAAACTATTGAGAATTACATTAGGTCTACATTTAGAACGGCTTCATGTATTTGTTTTTTTTAGGGTTTTAAATCTCAGTTTTAAAACGGAACCCGTCTAGGATCACTTATTTGTCTGTCTCTGTATCCGCCACAATCCTGCCTGGTCATCTGTGACAGCGATTATTCCTCCTTTATTTACAGTATAATGGTCTATAGTTGTTTTAAAAACCACAGACAACAGTTTTTTCATAAGATCTTTACATACTACAAAAAGCGGTTTTAATGAAATTATGTTAAAAAATAATATTTTCTCACCACCATTTGCTCGCAAGTCCAGCTCGCACTTGACCGGTTTTGTTATTACGAATATTAAATGTACTTGGATCCATAATCACCATTGCCATGCTACAACACAACAGCTTTAGTTACACTACCAGCCGGTCGATTCTGTAAACATGTCAAAGTGAAGGCTTTGGTGAAGTGATCACGAGGTGAGCTGTCAATCCATATAATCAAAATGGAATGACAGCTCACTTCCTCATAACGTGACATCTTGTTTATATGGATTGACAGCTCACCTCGTGATCAATACACCCAAGCCTTCATTTCGACATGTTTACAGCCGGTCGATTCTGTAAACATGTCGAAGTGAAGGCTTGGGTGATATGTTTATAGAATCGACCGGCAGATCCTTGACCCTGATACAGCCTTAGACAAAGATTTCTCTAAACTAAACATTTCTTGGAAAACAAAAGCACAAAAGGATACCTACTAAAAGGTGGTTACAGTTCACAAATCATTCATTACTAGAACTAAAACCAAGAATGTCATTCACCGGACCAACATACCACATATTTGTAGTAGGTACATTCAGGAACAAAATTTCAAACATTAATGTTCCAAGAATTGAGAATTAATACCCTTTGGGACAATCAGCGGCAATTCACGGAAACTATAAATACAAACATCCAGGATGTCAAAATGAGGAGTCGTTAGGGTATGTTATTTCTCTGTCTTGCATTTGTATTTTGCTATTTTCGTCTCCGTTGCACACAAGTGACCTAGAAGACGCGTTTTGGTTTGGATTTTGCTCTTCCGGACTATTCTCGTTTTGTAGTTTTGGAATACGATCCGAAGTGCTTCCTTGGTTTATGTTTTAATACTCAGTTTAAATTTTGTTAGAGAAATGAATCAGGAATATCTTTGATTTGATGAATAGGATGAACTTGACAAAAAATTTTCCCGTTTTATCGCTTTGCTTTATTTAGTATATACCGGGTTAAATAAAATTAGTTAAAACAATATATTTTTAGTGTTATCATAAGGCATTGATAACATCAAAGACTCAGAAGTAATAAAATATGTTGTAATAGAAGAAGTAAAAAACTAGAGGCGAGGCGTCGCAGAGATCTCCGTCATGGTAATATATTTCAGGCGGAAAAACTACAGAGCATATTCAACTCTTTAAAGTCAAGCATTTAATAAAGATATCATATGAAAATGGTCTAGAAAATAAACAATAAAATAATAAACAATATTTATTTGTTCCAGACTTAAACCTTACAATTACTGTAGGTAGCACCTTAAATAACATGTTTTTTTAATTAGTGGCAAGATACAAAACCTGTGCAACTGGGCTTAAACTAGGAGGATTCCTGTGCTATAAGCACCAGTTACTTCCGTCACCACCGTGGTCGAGCTGGCGTTACAAATTAGCTAAAACTAGACTTAATGTATATGCCAGTTTCATTGTGCGTCACAACTTTGAAACAACACAAGGAAAATTAAAATGATTGAGCTTACTTCCATAAAAACGATCAAACCTCTTTGTTGTGCCTAAGTAATAAACTCGACAAATTATAGCTATGGTAGTCTCCAGATAAACTTGCAATAAAGAACATTGACCTTTTCCTAATATCCCTTTGTAGATACCTACACAAACAATAAATTATGAAGCATTTTTCGTTTCTAAAGAACGTAAAGGATCACGATAGAAGTCGATTTTGGACAGCTTTATATCTTTATTTCTGTTTTTGATATTAAGAAAATCAATGTGTGGGTCAATGACCCACATGTAATGATGATGTTATTGCACATTTATTTGGTGTCTACCATACGTAGTGCTACACTATTAGTGCTACAATAAAGTACGGCAATTATTATACATAGCCGTCAATATACAAATCTTCATGAGCAGGCAAGCATTAAAAACAGAAAATGAACAGCCGGTCGATTCTGTGAACATGTCGAAGGTGCAGGCTTGGGTGAAGTGATTACGAGGTGAGCTGTCAATCCATATTATCAAGATGGAATGACAGCTCACGCCTTCACTTTAACATGTTTACAGAATCGATCCGCAGCTTCTTCGGTGAATCGTATAATACGACGTGCTGAATATGAGGGGTCACGGCTTGACGGGTTCTTCAAAAGCCTACAAGCTTGTCCAACCGTGCCTAAAGTATTGAATGCTTGAGCCGTCAGACAGTAAAGTATCGACTAGTCATCATCATCTGCCGAGCCTTTTTCCAACTATATTGGGGTTGGCTTCCAGTCAAACCGGATTCAGTTGAATACCAGTAATTTACGTGGAGCGGCTGCCTACCAGACCTACACAACCTATTAACTGGGTAACACGGTACTCCTTGGCAAGACTGGTGTCACATTGTCTGGCTTCTGACTATCCGTAACGACTGCCGAAGATCTACAAATGACAACCGGGACCAACGGCTTAGCGTGCTTTCCAAGGCACGGAGCAGTTTCGGCAAGATGGTCACCCATCCACAGACCAACCTCGGCAAGCGTTGCTTAATCTTGAAGATCGACCCATGCGGTTATTATTCTTTAGCCACGAGCTCCTCTGCCCCTCATCAACTTAGCTATAAATAACAAATTTTGAAAGTAATGTGACACGAATAAAAATTGCCTTTAGATTAATTAATTTGGGATAATAATATGGAGTCATAATTAATTACTTTTCCTTCGAAAAACTCGGTATGTTAAGATGGTCACCCATCCACAGACCAACCGTGGCAAGCGTTGCTTAACCTTGATCGACTCGTACGGCTGTTATTCTTTTAGCCACGACCACCTCCTAGAAAAATATCGACTAGTGACACAGCTCACACATAAGCTTAAAGCTATTTTATAAATTCACATAAGAAAATTAAAACCAATGAGCAGGTTTCTTTGAAAGTTTTCCTATGCATCAGTTCTATTAGTAATTCAGTCTAGTGAACATCGGACTTCAAAGAGCGATGCGGACTTATTAATTTTCTTTTATGTCGTCTGTCTGTCCGTTTATGATTTGTATGTGTAAACTATAGCATAGTAATAAATATTATGGATAGTCTTCCCTTTTCTTATGTTCAGGAAGTAGTTGAAATATTTTTAGTTATTGGTATGAATTCTTCTGTTTGTTTTCAGCAGATGATTAAGGTGTGGTGGTATGCAAGTGTTTTGTAGTTATTACTGTTTGTTTGTGATTTTTAAACTTCGATCCGTTTATATGACAATCTGAACATCTTTGATGCTATTTCAAAGTGTTAATTTCTTTTTAGAAAATAAAAAAAAAACACTACGAAGTCGTTGTTTTTTGTTGTTTCTTGGTATTTTAACACCGACTTCCGAAATTAAAGTTATTTTATACTTTGTAGTGCTTTTTTTATTTGGAAGTAATCTGTATTTTTTATTTTTCACTTTTTAGTGGACACCTTACAACACCACTAGAAAGTCACAGGAAAGCAAAACACGCAATTTCGTTTACTTGGATGATATATTTTCTATTTTCCTCAGCTATTTTGATTTAAAAACTAAACTACTGAACTGATTTGAAAAAATCGTGAGAAAAAGACGGGGTTATGAGGTAACACACATTAAAAAAAAACCAAATTGTGAATCTTCTTTTTTGAAGTCGGTTAAAAACCTTAACTGAATGAAATAAGTTTGACTAACGAGTCTTGCTGAAAGTATCACCCAGTTACTGGATATTAATAGAAGATCAATAAAAGTACTAAACTACAATTAGACTGGAATCCGACCCTAATATTGCGTTTTATTGTTACTATTATTTTGAACTAGCTGTCGCCCGTGGCTCCGCCCTTATGAATGTCGATAATTATCCCAAGGGAACATTCTCCCGAGATAAAAGTATCTTATGTGTTATTCCAGACTATAATCTACCTCTGTACCAAATTTCATCAAGATCCGTTCAGCCGTTCTGACGTGATTGAGTAACAAACATATATCCATCCAAACATCCAAATTTTCGCATTTATATTATTAGTAAAGATGTAATTCTGTTAGTATTAGAATATCTTCTACCTATAGTGTACCTTGACTATGTCATAGAAAGAAAGAAAAGGAGTTTATTTGCAAAAGCAAAATCAAGAAAAAAAAAAAAAAAATTGGTTGTCTGTCAAGTCGGTTTACGGACGGACGGAAATGATTGCATACTTTTATGAATAAAATTATCGTAACGTTACAATGAACGTAGTGTTACAAGGAGCGTACCGTTACAATGAGCGTAACGTTACAATGAGTTATCTTTTTACGTGCGTGCAGCCGGCGTTCATCGATTTAAAAAAGTCATCGTAAAATTTCATACATACATTACATACAACCCCATGAAAATACAAATGTCAAAGCCGCTACACACACATGAGACTAGATCTTTATTCAACCAAACACAAAGTCAGTGAGGAGACCACTTAACTCCCTGAATCCATTGTTTTATACGATCAAATACCGTAAGATCAACACTTGTCTTAGAGAGTTACCTTCGGTTTTAGTTCCTCCATGTTTTATGCATCGAACACTTATTGATTTTGAGAGGTAAAGCTTTTTGTCAGTTTTGTAAATCGACGGTTGGTTTTATGGTAATTTTATGTTATTCGGTAAAAGGTGTGACGATTTGATATAAGCTGTAGCTGATGATGGTCTTGATAAGACATGGGTAGATGACAGTATTGCTATCGCGAATAGAACCTGGTTGAGGCTGGCAAAGGAACCTGAGGATTGGTACATAAAAAAGAGGCTTAAGCTCAGCAGGCAAGAGCTCTGGGTGTGGAAAATTATGATGATAGATTAAACGTGGGATTGGTTTTCAAATTGTCATAACGTGCGACACAGAAGGACAATAGATTGTGGGAAGAGCTTTATTTATTTATTTATTTATTTAAACTTTATGTACAAAAGTGGTACATGGGCGGACTTAATGCATCAAGGCATTAAGTCCGCCCATACCCCAGGCTTTACAAAATTAACCAGAAATAGCCCTGTCCACACCAACTTTGGAATGAAACAGATGGCATTAATGAGGCCTTTGTTCCTGCCGTGGGTTTCAACAGTGATATAAAATAATCTGGCAGTAACCTGCACGTGTATTTCAATTAGTACCTACAACCTACAAGCAAAATACAATAGGATAAGAAATTATTTTCATAACTTTTAGAGACACCTCAATTTGTACCTTCACAAGATGAGCCGCGCTCATTTCATATAAATAACGACGCCTATAGGCAGGCACAGCTACTTACCACTCACGTCTCGCTTACAAACAATTACCATTCCTTTCTCCCAAACATTGTTCTTGTATTATTGTAGCACTCACGACAACAAAATTTAAGTAGGCATACTCCAAATAAATTGAGGAAACACTACCGAAATCCGGGAGTGTACGATATCAGTATATACTCGCGTAGGTAGATAGGTACTGTCATCTTCCATCGTCGGAGATCTTGCTTTTAAACGGAAATCGTCTCGGTTCTCTCAAAATATTCACTTAGAGTGGTTGTTAGGAAGAACTCAGACGCGCCAGTCTGAGATACCACAATTTGTGTGCGGTCTGTGCTGGATTATAGTAACTTGTAAGAATATTGTTCTACATTTCTGAAACTTTAAATGAAGTCTTATTCAATGATGAAGATGAAGCGAGGAGCTTATAACTGATCATAGTGGCGAGTTTGGGGGCTAATAACATGCAGTGGACATCCCTCAACTAAATGATAATGATTATGACGAAGGCTTTGTTTCACATATTAAAGTGCTTTCGTGACAAAGTAAGCCTTTTTATTTCTGGTAATTTTCTGGACAGCTTAAAATTGAAAAGTTTCCCAAAATCCTCAAAATAGTCAAGTTCCTATATACAGTCTTCCCACTTCTTTTAGAAACGGAATAATGCTTAGTATACGTAACGTGTGAGAAGACGCTTGTTTTCCTCGACTTATCTCAATGCTGAATAATTTTATACAAACGCCTACGAATTTCTTCCGCCTCTATTTGAATAATGTTAAGTCGGCCGCTTATTAAATTCACTCGGTTTTGTAAGTATGTGTGCGGCTATATCGATAACAGGATCAGAATGATTACTATTATTCGATTACTTGATTTTATCGTCTTCATTTCCATTATAAAGGACTAGAATATCAAATGTTTCCTCAATTGCACTAGAAAAGTGAAATGAAGCGAAGATAGCCAAGAGTCCAAAACGTTTGAGATCGATCGCACGATTTTGGTGGCTGACATTAATTTCATTCAGTTTTTACTTTGTGACAGTCGTTGTCCTCTTTAATTTGCTTAACTTTTGTAACCATAGCAGGAGCTTAGTCGAAAATATTTTGGAGATGTTTTCTTGATAGCCGTAAGAACATCAGTATGTCTAGTGGAATTATAAATGAAGAAAAAGTGAAATTATTGTCTGACTGAAGATTGCTCCAAACTAAAAACTATGTATAACATCCTGCTATAAATCTACCGCTAGATATCAATTATTATTAATGAACATGGAAAAGATGGCCAAATTGATCGAATAGTTTATTTTATGGTAAAATGAAAGTAATAATTTTAGTCGTGATTTATCATGTCCGAATAAAATTTTGAGCTTGCATGCGGGTAATGACTAAACAAACCACAAATGCATTGCATATGCACAAAGCTTTAAGAAAGATAAAATTAAATCTAAATCAAAATGCGATGCATGGAAGAATTACTATAGATCAATCATAACATATAGTAACTAAAGAAAACCAAACCTTAAAACACTAAGGTTTGGTTAATCCTGTTGAATATAAAGTTGAAAACATAGTGAAAGAGTTCAAATACAACCAATGAAAGCGCTTTCCAGGTGGCTATAGACAAAAGAATATTCGATACGATAGACATACCCAAGAGAATAACTCTGACGACCACAGAAACTGTACAAAACAAGTTAGAGCAGCTTTTAAATACTTGAGCAAACGAGAATTTAAGTGATGTATCTTACTCGTAACCTTACAAGATTCAACTCACGATAAGTGCCATAGCCGATCGATATAGTACGCAGTTATCGAAAGAAGCATCGTAGAATATCATGTGAAACGTTATTACACTACGAGATATATCACACGTCGAGACACGATAAACCTATCTATTGAACTTACTTGATATGAGAATGAACATTCTGTTGAATATTACCAACGTAATATCTCAGGTGATATCGAAAGTGAACCTGACTTGTAATAGGAGTTGCGAAAGTCGATTGACTTTGACTTTGGAATAAAATGAGAAGTGACAGGCGATCTGCAGACGAAATTTTTAGAATAGCGTAGGTTAAAGTGTCAGTGATATTTATATTCGACGCTTTATTTGTGCCCTTGTCTACGATATAGAAAATAATTAAGGATAATTTTATAATACTCTTCACATATTTCTTAACACCCTCTGTGTCTGTATGACTCAATTCATACCAATGTATATCATTTCTTATTCTTGTCTGTACAAGCTATCCTTTCTTACGTGTAAAAAATAGCCGGACTTAAACTCAATATATGTGAATTTACGTATTTTTCCCCGACGCCGCCGTGCGGTCCAGCCCGAAACATCGTAAATCTGTAATCCGGAAAAATTGGCCGCGGCCGCACCGGCACGGATATGTACCGGGCACGAGTTTTACACTTCATTTGTTTGACGGATTGCTCCGGATTTCCGAGAGTTTAGTTTTGTTCAGCGAATCCGGTTAGAAAGTAATTTTAGAGTGCTGTTAGAAATTAGGTTTATAAACTGTACCATATTCCAAGTATTTTTGATTGATTTATCCTTGTATGCAAAACATGGTATTTACAGATTCACCTTAGCGTTAATAGGGAATATATATATAAGATACTAATCCCAAGGGGTCAATTTTCCATATGCCCGGAAAAAAAGTATTCTTTCTCCTGTTCCAGAACATGATAATCTCAATCCATTTAGCCGTTTAGACGTGAAAAGGTAACAGACAGAGAAAGAGACTTTCACATTTATATATGTACAAGCTGTGCCCGTGGCTTCGCTCCCGTCACCTCCCGTCAACTGTTTCCTACCCTACTCTACCTCTCTACCTACCCTACCCTATCTACCTACCCTACTTTCCTACCCTACCTACCTACCCTACTACTTATTTATTTTTTGTTTTTAAACCTACCCTGTAATCTGGCAAACAAAACAAGAAAAGAGTTAGCCAAATCGATCAAGCCGTTCTCAAGTTATTATAGACCAGGAGAAAAAGGGGTTCATTTTTATATATACATAGATGTATTGAGAAAAAATAGCGAAGTTAAAGAAATTTTTTAAGTACCTACTAGATGGCACTTGACTTGAGTGCTGTCTCTTTTTATCACAGATTTTAAAAGGCTCATAAGTCCATAATTTTTTGGCTTTAAATACAATATCTTTTGACTTTCTCTAGGTTTTGAAAATGGACTCAAAAAATCTAGACATGTATACCTACTCTTATCAAATATTTACCCTATACGTTGTCAAAGCCAAAATTCTGTTAGCCAAAACTGTTCTACGCAATAGCAGGTTTGTTTACTAACCCACGTGACGGCTAACCGACTTTTCCACAAACATTAATTTGACTTTGGCAGGCGTTAGCAAGTTGAAAATAACACACGCGTCACTCATAACGAATTCTGCTATTTTTCTGTGAAAGCTAGAAATGTTTTTCAAATAACTTCATATGCTGATGTTTGGTTTAAAATGAAAATAGAAGACAGACATGAAGAGAAACCAAACTTAACAATATTAACTTTATACCTTAGAGCAAATTTTAATACAAATATTACATTATTTACTGACGTATTCTCAAACATTATTTATTCTCTATGCATGAGCAATATTCAAGTATGTTTACATTTAAGTATGTATTTTATTTACCCACGTCCGTGTGTCACTGCATGGTGCCAACTGAAAACCACCGCCGGCGTCTGACACCCAGTAAACGCTGAGATGGTAACCCTTTCGGTATGGGCACGCTCAGCGCAATTTGTCTATATCGTTGTAATTTGAATATTATTCTTCTCTTTTTACTATGTGTTTGTTGCTGTTGTATTGTCTGTTTCGAATAAATGTTTTCTATTCTACTTACTTGATTGCGTTAATATAAACTTCGTGTTGTATTGTCAGTTGTAGTAGTAATGACTACTATAACTGACAATATTGAAAACATACATGAGAGCACAAATATTTTATACAATTTGGCATAAGTGAATGTAGACGTTAACATGCTCAAGTATGTAAGCATTAAACACGCAGGCCCTCAGACAGTGCTTAGACAACAAAAGATTGGTCCCCACAAACAAGAAATATTTACTTTAGACGAAAATGGTTATTCTGAAGTAATTACTGCAGGTACCGAGGCCGACAAGGATAAGCCCGATTTTGACCTAAGCTGGGACAAAAGGAATAATTAATGGTAAGCTCTTTCGTAAAGGACATCCAAGTAAGTTTCTTTGACCGCTACAAAAAGATGAAAAGTAGTATTTTTTTGCTAGACACATAAATCTTTGACAGTGTATACCATTTTGGGATTTCCTTTGCATTTATGTATGACAATAAGCAGATTGATAGTTTCTGCTCCTAATGTATTTCCGTATTGTTATACAAGAGGATTCTTATCATTTACCATAGATGGTCACAAATATATGTGTTAGTTTACTTTTTATTTTTTCTATCTATGATCTTCACAACTCTCGTTTTGAAGATTCTAATGTTCTCGTGTTATCATCGTCTTAAAATGCAAATCATTTTTACCTACGTACACATTATACTTCCTAATTATTATTTTATTAGTACGTAAGTAATTTTTCGGTTTCCATCGAAAACTTTAAATAGAGTGACAGCAATTGTATTATAAAATTTGTTCATACATTTTCAATAATAAGGACTTGCAAAATGCTACGAAATACCATGAGCAGTACCTAAATGCTTTATACAGACAAATGGATAACTTTTGCACCATCAGCATCAATGAACAGTATAATTGACTCTTAGTCAGAAACAAAAAGTATTAAAGGATCTTTACTGTCAGTAATTATTGACAGCTTTATGATCATGATAATATCAATTACGAAGACCACAATAACTTAATCAATTTTGTTACTTGTGGCGTTGTGGCGTTAAACTTTTCTCTGAACTTATGGTTTGTGATCTTGTTGTCCCATATGTTCGTTTCTGTAGTTTTAATTATAACTATTTTTATTTGGTGACATGATAAACTGTTTCATGATGACATGGTTTAATCGGTTTCTTCGATTTTATTAAAAAATCTAAACTGAAGTTCTTCCTATAGTTTATGTTCCTATACCTGTAAGGATATATTCCTTACAGGTTATACAGAAGAATATTACTCACCGAACATTTGTAGTATCGTCCCTTTCATCATACTTCTGTACTATCTACTAAAGGCCATTTACATGTTAAAACTTTTCATTGAATTTTGAAACTTATTACTATAAGTCAAAGGAGTTAAATTCTTTGAAACTCACCCTAAAACGATTATAAAAGTCGTCCACCGAGAAAATTTTACTGAAGAATTTTTCGTTTACGTTAAAGTTTAGATAAGGAGAGAAAGGTGATACATCACAGTCCTTAAATTACTTTAAATTACAAGTAATATTAGAACGAAATATTCCCTAGATTTATATCAACTAAAATTAATGTAGGTGCCTAATATAAACTGGGTTCTCTAATAATTCTTTAGTGTAGGATCCTGTTGAAAGGTAATATTACATTTTGAAATTGATCCTTATTCTAATAAGAATATATTTCATAGTCAATTGTTTTATGAATAGGTACATAATTAAAAAATACAGTGATCATTAACTTAGGTTTGCAGAAGCTAAAAGATGATAACTTTAGGACAAAAACTAGAGACTTTACTAATAAAAACAGGACGTGCTCAAAATTATAAAAAAGACCAATATTTGAAAGAAGAGACGTCAAAAACTCACTAGCCAACGTTTCCTAAGGACAGTCTACCCCAGTCCCAACATTTATTCAACAATTTACACAAAGACCAAGGATATTATTAAGTTCCCCCAGAAGTTAATATTTCTTCAAAAATTTCTGGGGAAATATTTGAACGACGAAAAAACCATGAATTACAAAAGTTTGCTCACACAAAGAAAATTCAATTTATTTAACGACCATCGTTTAGTTTTTCTAATTTATTTTTTACTTCACAAGTTTGACGCTTCTCCTCGTAAACACGTCCAGACATGCTTCATAAAGATGTCTGTGGTAAAGATGAGTAGAAAAATAAGTATTCTATGTGTCGTCGCCGATTAAAAAGGGGATAATGTTTGGGCACAAGTCTAGAATAAAATCAAAAAAGTCTAGAATCTTTCTTGAATTCAAAATTTTCGACAAAATCTTTAGCAACAATTCACAGTCAACAGTCACACGAATTGCTGACATAAATAACAAACATGGTGATTTCGCGAAAAATAAAAATGAAGCACAAAAACAAAACATGTAAACTCAGCAGAATGGAGGCAAACATAAAATATGAACAATTCACAATATCCCTAGAGATTTATGTAAGGTTAATAAAATTAACAATTTGCTTTCAGGCTTTGATTTAGTGTTTTAATTCAAAGCGTTACTCTGTTGATTCGTTCAGTAAACTCTTGTTCTCCTTTATGGATGGCAGGGGAATTGATTGCAACGATTTCTTGTTTTACAGGAATTAAGCTTGACACAGATTGAGAATTATTATAACTGCTATGGGAGGCATTTGGATCAATTAGAAAGTAACAACCCACTCTCATAAAATCTATGAACTTTACATTAACAGGAAGTACCAACTTGTAAAATTAATAATTATTCGGAAACAAGCTCGTGTCACATTCAAATTGTTACCAATTATTACTTTTAACTCAAACACAACTGACATGAAATAAGAACACGAGAAACTCAAAGTTCAACAGGAGCATGAATTTTCATTTTGTTCTTTGCCATCAATAAGGTCGCAAAACAAATCCTTTTATAAACCCACCAACAAAGCTCTGCAGAGACAACCGTCGATCCATAAAACAAAGAAACGTACGCTCTAAAAGACAAACAAAAGAGACTCTAGCAAAAAGCTAATACCAAAGTTGAAAAGACTATCGATCACAAATCAGCAAAGTAATTTCCATCCATGGCTTTGCTTCCTGGATTATGGACTCTGGAAGAGATAAATTAAAAACCATTTTTCAAGTAATTCCCTACTGTCGGACCGGACGGTGTAATCTATACAAATTGGACGACCTCGCCACACGTTGATACATCAATAGGGGATTGCTCCATGCCATTTTTGTTTATCCCATTGATGGGTTATTAATATTTGCATATCAGTTTTCGGTCCAAAATAACGAATGAAAAATTATCAGCTGATGGATTGGTGAATATTTGGCTGGTAAAAGCTTTTGGGGATTGATTCAGTGAATAATGTTGTTACAATGTCAAAGATAAATTTGTGGAACTCGAAATTTCAGATGTGTGAGGTGTTTTAAATAAAAACCATTACAAATGTTGAATCGTAGTTTTATACTTTTATTTAGTGGAGCACATATACATATATGCTTTTTGAATCTGACACATAACTGATTTTTAATTGGGTTAAAAAAAAAACAAATAATTGAAGCCCATTGTAATTATAATCGTAATCATTTACCAAAACCGTTTGAACTTCTAAAAAATCTATCATCCCAAATACAACAACGCAAAAGTACAATTCTTTTATTTCTGACAACAAAACGGACTTAATAAAATCAATACTTCCGCCCAATTAAGATTAGATATAATATGAACAACGACAGGAAAACCGAAAGAAAAGAGGATACCCGTACTAGTATAGTCTCCATCATTACCTATCAAAGAGCTGCGCAATATCCGTAGCAGTGACATTCGGTCTTTTTTCGATACAAGACTCACGATTAGGGATGTAGCGAAGGCCAACTTAGTAAGATAGAATATACGAGTATTTTATTGTGCTTACATCCAAGTTAAACATTTATTTAACAGATAAAACATTAGAAAGGGAAAGTGGTGACGGACGGACGTTTTGCGCTGAGAAATCAGTCCTCGGGAAATTCGACAACCCCCCAAACATCTCTCCTTGTACCTCATCTGCGCAACCACGACCACTCTGATTCAAGTGTCCGACTAAGAAGAATATACATGAAACACGCAATCACTATAAAATTTGTATGCTGAAAACAAAGAATGTGCCTCTTGACCCATTTCAGCCCATATGGGCGCCCACACAAAACCGCGAAGCGATGCGACACGAAGCCGCAATCGTGAAAAAATTGTACGTGCGAGCTAGCAGATATTCGCGATGCGTTGCGAATTCGCAGTTATGTGTGGGAGCCCTATAACAGAATAGATGCTGTCTGACGCTAGTTTTGAATGAACCTTTCAAACCAACCGACCAGTGGCCGTTCATTTGCAGATAATATTTTTAATTTTATTCCGTTTGTTCATTAAAATAAACACATTAATCATATCTTTCAATATTTAAATCAAAAATATTAAAAAAAAACACAAATGTTATAAATTAGAAAATATGTAATTTTACGGTAAATATTTGATGTGGCGGATGCGGAGATACGATTGCTTGCAGAAAGTCTACATTTTGCGGAGGCTTTGCGTTACAACCCTACTTTCAATACTCGGCCCCAATAATTTGAGCGAGTGTTTCATCCGGGATCAACGGATCAACAGTTTAACTGTCCTTTTCTGATACTAACTAGTTTCCCGACTCTAAAGGGCACTTTGATCATTGATTCTTTTCTCTTTGTTATTTTGTTCGTGGTACTTGGTTGTGGTTGATAATTATTTTCATTTCATTATTCTTGAATTGTATTTGATTATTATTATTTAACTTTATCTGTGTTTTTTTTTCTGTTACACTGTGGTCAATTATAACTCGACGTATGTATAAACGGCCAGACATGATAGTGTGACTGACATATTTCCAACAATTAATTAACCGATGTAATCTAGGCGGAAACGTATAGAGTAAAAAAACAAATATTTTCAAGGCTCACATTTTTTGCCTTTCAATAAGTATTCGATAGTGATTTATGTAAAATATGAGATATCACCAAAATGTTCTTTGAAAGCTTATTCTATAAAATGAAGGACTAAAAAGAAAATGGAGACGATGAAGACACTTCAAGTTTTCGTTCAACTTTTTACGAGATCATTGACAAGTATTAATTGAGGTTCTTTAAAATTAAACAATGAATGATGGGACAAATTTAATTTACCTTACCCCGAATGAGTTTGTACATACAATTTTTCTTTTTAATTTTAAAAGTTCTTTGTCTTCCGTTGTTTTAAGATCTTGTTCAATTTTACGGCCGTTCTTTATTTTCGCGGAAAAATTATCAGCGTTGAAAGTCAATCAGTGTCAAAAATCCACAACAATAATATGACCCAAACAGCTCTTGAAAACAGTTTATAAAAAATATTAGCTTCTGTTAGTGTCTTCGCCTGCGTTGAAGTCGAAAATTATCTATTTTTTTATTATGTATTATTTATATATATTTTTTTAGATTAGCTAAAGTCCACACTTCTTTCTGACATATTAGAACTAAATGAAAGAAAATTTAAAACTCATGTTAAAAGTACACTTTGTGAACAAGCATATTACAAATTAAAAGATTACATTCAGGATAAGAATGCTTGGAAACATGCTGGTCCTGCTCCATAGGACAATCAAGGGTGAAGGTCAAACTGGTTGATTTATGTATTAACTTTATAGATATACTGTTTCTTTTTTTGTGTTTTTATTTTTCTGTTGACTCACACACTGTTGTTTAATTAATGGTTCCAATGTTTGTAAATATGTGAGTACCATTTACCTAAATTTCTTTAGGAAATGAATAAGTTTACCTCTGCTGGTGATACTTTGTTCTTATAAGTAGCATACTCTGGGTGCATCGTCCTCACATAATATTAAATCAATTTTTGTATACCAAATTTTGTAAAATCATTATTTGAAAAGAGTAACTATGGAGTTTCTTGTCCGTTCTTCTCCATAAGAATCTACCTTTCCGAATGGACAGTAGAGTCACTTTATTAATGTAACATTATTATTTTACTGAACTGTAAACGATGACGTTCAAAAGTGCCGTTTAATGGCCTAATTGAAATAAACGTTTTGACTTTGACTTTGACTTTTGACTTTATCCTAAGGGACAATACTCCTAGAATAAAACTGGCCAAGTCGCAAGTCAGACTCGCGTGCAAAGGGTTCCGAACTAATCTCATTTTTGTACCATGTTACTTTGACACGATATACTTCTAATAATCTATTTTCCTGTAATATAAAGGTAGAGAACTATTATCTGCATTTTTTTTCTGAATTTTAGGCTCAGTAGTTTCGGAGATAAGGGGTAATGGTAAATTTTCATGTAATTTCTTTAATAACTTCATAACTATCTATTTTAATATTTTTAAAAATATAAACAAAATTAGAAATCGCTCTTAAAAATAAACCGTTTCATTTGATATGTCACTCGGTACAGTTTTAAAAACCTTTTTTGAAGTTTTCTAGTTTGTCCCCCAAAAGTGACCCCCATGCTTATAATATATTTATTTGGGTATCACGGACGTACGTACACGTCGCGCGTCGTACACACGTTAATTATGTTTATAACGCACGGTAAACATAATCTGTCCAGTAGAATCGGAGGAAATTGATTGTGTCAGACGGACGGACAAGCAGACAGACAGGCAGCTAGTTCCGTTTGTTACGGATATTCGAAACCCTAAAAATGTACCAAGTTTCATACAAATCAGTTCATCCGTTGAGACGTGACGAGGTAACAAATAGACAGACATGCGAAAGTAACTGACTTTCTGACACTAAAATATTAGTGGTACAGATAATTATGCTCTTTATATTCAGCGTCATTAGTAAAATTTTCTCTTAAGGTGGAAGCGCCAGAGTAGCACGCGAAATTCAATTTTTTAAATGTTTTTTTTGTCAGGCTGTATGTTGAACAAAATATGATTCGTGACCGTAAAACGTATTTATTTACAGAATTATAATCATTAAATTCATCAATACAACCCCCTAAGTTCATTTAATTCGAATGATTGTTTATTTCATAAAATAGTCATTCAATTGAGTTACATGAATGATACAACCTGTATTGATGATTTTAATTATTAAAACTCAGTAAAGCCATATTTGTTACGGTCGCCAATCGTATTTTATCAACATACAACCGGACACTGACCTGCAAAATGCAAAAAACGTATGAAAATTTGAATTTCGCGGGCTACCCTGACGCTTTTACCTTAAGCAGCACTATTGTACAACAGAATTTGGTGATTCAGTAAAAAGTCTACTCACACATTTCCTCCAACGCTAGGTTCCACAGAATACGTTATGCTCCTATGTTTTTTAGTAGGGTGTGGTTATAAATTTGATCCCAGTGGATACAAACTTCAACTACGTAGACAAGAAGGAGGGTTCGAGGAAAAGGATTAGTTTGTTGTAACAGGTTGCTAGCATATCACGGAAACCCATGTCCCTACATTAAATTGTTACTCGCAAATTGTGCGGAAACTACTCAGCTGTTTTTTGAGTTCTTATGTGAGCACGAATATGTTTGAACAGAGGACGATTTTCAATAAATAGTCATTATTTAAAAGGGTTATCGTGTTGCGCAGGTTGTGGAACTTGAATTTATGTATATTTTCTACAATTACTTTCATGGTCTAAAATGTTAATATTGTTTGTTTCCATGTTGTCGCTGTCAGTCAGTCGGGCGTCATGCCAGAGACAACTGCTGAACTGTGTTCTGTTTTGTCTGCGGTGTGACCAGAGACACGTTTTAATTAATGTCCTGTCCTGACATGGGCTGACAGTAATGCGGTTTTTATTTATTTTTGTTATAATTACTGTAGCTGATAAGTTTTTTTAGTTTTTAGTGTTTATGTGCATTTTTTCCAGTAGAATAAACTGATTTTCTTTCTTTCTTGTCTTTAAAAAATACTGGTTTTCAGTTACATTCTGTTACACTAGAAGCCGATTCCAACATAGTTGGCAAAAAGTTGGGAAGACGTTGAATTATTATTTGAAATTTATTAAAGTTTAAACATAAAACAATGACTGTAAAAAAAAATATAGATACTATATACAAGCTAGTAGAAAATATACAAGCGGAGTAAAAAGGGGAGGGGAAGAACTCATAGGGCATCTAAAAATTCATCCATGTCGCTGTCAACGGGAAAAGTGCCCAGAACACTGGCCGCATTGCCACGTTGAATGGCAATGCTGATTCGTTGGCCAAAGAACAGGCCAGCCTTCTGGTCACGTCTTTACGTGCTCCGAGTGCTCCGAGTACAGTAATTCGACTCTTTAGTCGAATTACTGTACTCGGAGCACTCGGACCCCATGGACCTAGTGTTTCAACCCTAAACGGCTCAAGTTTTAATTTAAATTTCTCTCCATCGTTTTGCTCCTCATATAGTACTTAAACTACATCAAAATAAAAGACATCCTATTCATCTGCGATCAAAGAAAAATCTCGTGAAACTGTCAAATTACTTTTTCCTTTACGTTAAAACGTTCATTTACGCGCAGCATTGTATCCCAAACTTAAGTTTTCAGCTCAATACGCTGAACCTGTAAGATGTGATTCTCGACTTTACCCCAAGTTTTATTTCTAGCACTCTTATGTAGGGATGGGGTGTGTATCGATTTTTTTGTATACTGACTTGGGAATTCTATTCGATAAGTAACAGTTTGACGTGATTATTTATCAATCACTCGTTTTGAGTGCCTTTTTGAGAGATTAAAGTAACTAAACACTACGTCTATTAGGCTCTAAATTCTAGAGGCTAATAGTCTTTGAAATTACTAAAGCTTTAACTAAGAAAGCCTTTCAGTATTCTGAAAAATCAGTACAGGGTTAGTCACCTTTAAAATCAGACATAATATTAATGAGTACCATTCATCAAAAGAAAAACACAATTCGAATGATAAATTCGTTTCGATTTCAATTTTAATTTACCAATATTTTCAACTCCATCAGTATCGACATTTTGTAATCGATACTGTTTTAACCATCTGCCTCCCTACTCGACATATTGAAAGGAAAGAGTTTATTACTTCTCTTTGTGTTGAATCGAACAAAAAGCGGGTTCGTCCAGTGTTTACTGTGTGTTGCGAGAAAATATCTTATTGTGGCTGTTGAATCGATTTATGAGTCGTTAAGCGATGTTGACGTTGTTTCGAGCGGTTTCAATTTTGGATGAAATTTTTTGATAGATGACCTTTATTTGACAATAAACTGTATTTTAAGGCGTCGTCGCGTTGTATGTGAAACTGTGTGTTTGTTATAAATATTGACGTGGTTTATTACCAACATTTAGACAATTTCTTCTAAAGGTTCTTGAGGATAATCCTTTTTTTGAATGGGAAATCATCAAATTACTTATTTGGCTCTGGGAGGAGTGGAAGGGTGTGTCAGACCCCTACTGATTAACTAAAACCAACCCATGTTCCTCCCAATGTCATTTGCGTTCCAGAGCCGCGGTACTTAACTCTTTAAAACGATTCAACAACCCTGGTCTCCAAGTCTTGAGAACCATCCCACGTTTCTTACTAGTATTATTAAAATAAAAGTGTGTATATTTGGATGTGTGGACAAACGCTCAATGGCTAAACAAATTTACATAAAACCTGGCATACGGGCAGATCATGGCGTTTTATGCCTATCGCACTTTCCCGTTGAATAATTTTCGACATTTAAGCGCGTGCAGCCACTGTTGAAACAAAGAAAGAATGAAACAATGAAAGAAAAAACGTTTAGTTGGTGACAAGTTCATCAGGTAAACACATAAAATAAAAACAATTTTCTATTAAAAACTCACTCGTGCAAAGCTAAGGTAAGTTTATACGTAATACCGTGTATAGTTAGTTATATAGTTATATATTATCCACCTCCGTTCTTACATGGTAATTAGAAAATCTTACCTGTCAGCGAGCTTCGCAATATTAATTAACGATTCAAGATCTAGTTATTTTCCACTTGGTAATTAATTAAACTTAACATCTCTTTTCACAATATTATTTTTCATAGCGGCTGATGAAGCCAGTTGCTGGGAACGTTTTATTGAGAATTAGTATTTCATTAAAATTCAAAATTGTTTTTTTCTTTGTATTATTATGTTATGTAAATAAAAAAAAAAAAAAAAAATAAAAATAAAATAACTTGACGCTGCTTCCGCCAATGAAGAACTTCCACAAAAAATCGTACCTTCGCATCTGCTTTTTAGCGTTTTGACGTAACAACGTCTAATAAATCGATGAACGCCGGCTGCACGCACGAAAAAGGATGACTCATTGTAACGTTACGCTCATTGTAACGCGTAACGATCATTTCACCAATGTTTTGTTATAACGTTGTCATGTTAAACTGTGAGGTCTATAGAAACATAATGTCGGTTTGTCCAGAGGCTCTTGGTCGCTAGCGCTTCTGCCGATCACGATGTGGTCCAGCAGTGCGATTCTGTAAACATCTTACCGTGTAATGGCTAGTTTACACAGTGCGAACTAGCGTGCGAGTCAGCCTGCCGAGTAGCTGCAGTGGGTTAACTCGCATTTTTTGGAAATTTCGTACGAGTTACTGCCACGTGCGAGTTGGATAGTAGCTCGCATCCGACTTACTTCAACGTTTTTTGTTTTCACTCGCTTGTCCGCCGACAGTAACTTGCACATGGCAGCAGCTTGGACATCACTCGCATCATTCGGACGAGTTCGGCAGTATCTCGCCAGTGTCAGCGAAAGAGTTGCAAGTGGAACTTGTATTGTTGTGTGCTGTGACTGGGCAATGTGTGACAAATAAAAATGATTATTGATTATTATTGATTAACTATCACCGTGTCAACTAAGGCGAGCCGAGCTACTGACATACGATTAGACGATTTGAGTAACTGTCTACTGTCTGGTCAGCAGATCGCACGGTATAAACTAGCCATAAACTTAGGTGAAGTGAACATGAAGTGAGCTGTTAATCTACACAAATAAAATGGAATGATAGTTCACTTCATAGTCACTCCACCTAAGTTTACACGGTGAGATGTTCACAGAATAGACCGGGTGATTATAATTCCCAGGTCCAAGTCTTACAGTAGTCTAAGAGAGATATATAGAGATATGTAGTCAAAGAGTTATAAGGTTTTTCTAATAGGAAGTTTTTTTTCAACCCAGAAGATTTGTGCTCTGTTTATAGATAGCAGCAAGTTTGGTCGTTGTTACGTAAGACTTAAACATCACTGGCAAATTTTTAATTTTGTTTTAATTGTACGTTCAATGCAGGAAAAAATAATTAGTTAGTTGTCTATTGTAACGAACGCTTGTGGTTTTGGCAGCAAATGGATCACGAGATTAATTCTCTTGGGTGTCGTAACAAGCTACTAATGGATGGGCAGTATCACCACCTGGGAATTGATAACATTAGGTATACAAGTTTATAAAACTATTGAAACTGTTTTGTTCGTGGTGAGTTAAATAATGTTTTTATCTTTGTTTTAATTGGTAGTCACACATAGTCAGTCATCGTTTGGCCACAATCTCAGCCGATGGAAAGCGATGATACGGCCAACGCTTGAGCACGCTTATCTGGAAGTAACTTATTCACTTTTTAGTTGAAGACCCTAGGTTGTCACTTACGTGATCTTATTTAATTTAGCAACGACTTGCAATTGGCGGCGATACGGTTGGCGCCGTGGTTGAGCGATTGGCTGCTGAGCTGCGTGTCGTGAGTTCGATTCCTGCACGGAATAAGTATTTGTATGGCCTACAGATAGTTGTTCCGGGTCTGTGCTGTTTGTGAATGTGAGTTTATGTTTGTAAACGCATCCACGATATATGAGAAATTCCTAGTGTGGGGCAATAATTAAAAAAAAGGAGTTTTACTTTTTCCTAAACAAACTCCTCTACATACACAGGTGAACATTAAGTTTAACTACATAGATTGTGACTTTGAAAAATCAAAGTGCAACAAATTCACTAGACTTCAAAATTTTCAGATCCTAATCGAGTTCTATTCATTGTCAAAAATTGGAGCAGGTTGTCAATCAACGCGAATAATAGAAAAAAGAGCGAGAGAGAGAGGATTAGATTTACGAGTTACATGTCAAATGCTCTAGAGGGCTGAATGGTACGCTACTCGCCTATTGACGTTTGAAAATGAACTTTTTGAAATTTTCTGTCGGCATTTTTGGAATGGATTCCGAACTAGTACCTACCTACGTTAAGTAAAAAGCTAACTATAAATCAAACATAGCCATATTTTGTTTGTTTAATGAGTTTATTATACAAAGTGTTACAGAATAAACGCAATACCTTGAAAGGGATCATTGTACACATCATTTTTAATATGGGACCAAAAAAAATCAACTGTTTAGTACCTACATTTCGTCGAGTTATGCGCACACATGGGGCAGTCGATGTTATTTTCGCGATTTCAGTGTGGGTCCCTGTAAAAGTTGCTCATAATGTTGAAAACAATGACCCCTATCAAGGTATTGCGTTTATTATGTTATAGGTTGTATAAACAATGAACGAATTTTAGAGCTTTAAAAGGAGCCTACCTACATAAACTGACTCTCCTTTGGTTTGTGGTCACAAGTGGGACTGCCGGAAGCTAAGGAACAGAGAGTGCTCCTTTGTTTGACACACACTTCGGTCCCCTGCTACTGCAGGTCAGTCCTTCCGGTACCTTTAGACTGCATCTCCACCAGAGATGTGCGAGGATGCGTAGCGAGGGATGTGTTTGTTCAGAACCAATAGAATCGCTTCATTTACCTAGCCTCGGTCAGCACAAGCGATTCTATTGATTCTGAATAAACACATCCCTCGCTACGCATCCTCGCACATCTCTGGTGGAAATGCACTCTTATGTTGGTCTAGCGCAATTTCGCTTAGCATTTAATGTAAATAAGCGATTCTCTTAGCCCACAGACACATCAAACCAGCGGTATGCATATCCAACCCAATCCCACCTAAGAATTGCAGTTTTCTGGGTAACATCTGAGATGTTAGTTAAGACGCAAACTCCTTGGATAGTACACTCCTGCCAGGGTTGCGGAATTTGTTCGGAAGAGTCACCGCGGCTCTGAAACGTAAAGGGCATTTGGAGGAACACGGATGGGTTTTAGTCAGTAAGAGTCTGACACTCCCTTCCGCTCCGCCTAGAGCGAAAGGAGTCATTTGATGATTTTCATCGTTCGAAAAAAGGATAGTACACTCTATGGCATGGTGGCAAATCTAGGGGGTTGTGTCTGTACAGAAAATCGCAGTCAAATTGCGAATCAAATTATTAAATGCGAAAGTTTTTGTTTGAATTGATGAATGTTTGTTACTCAATCACGTCAGAACGACTAAACGGATCTTGGTGAATTATGCTCTGAAATAACACATATGACGTTATTCCGGAAATATGTTTCCTTGCGATAATTCACGACTATCACGCGGGTGGGGCCACGGGCGACAGCTAGTTTGCTTTAAGAAACACGGGGATGGGCTACTAGTTTCAAAATTTGAAAAGTGACAAACAACACGAAGTTTAATAATGCTGTTAGTTAATAAGTAAGCAAGCAGTCATCTGTGTTAATTGTTTAACCACTAAACATGAGATAATTATGAACTAAAAAACATACGGAGACTGAGTTACGAATCCAGCAGATAAAGACAAAGGCGATGATGTCACTCTGCCAGCGTTGAGTGTAAACCGAAGCGACGAACAAACAAAACTACAGACACAACAAACGTTATTTACAATAATAATCCTGTAACGTACCTCCTATAGAACAAATTTTATACGTTACAATGAGTTGTACAAATAATGGTATTAACAGTTTATTGATATAAAATAATTACACATTTAATGATGTCGTCACACACTTAGTATTTTGTCGTCAGATTTGGAGAATTAATGTAGAGCAGCGATGGGAATTCTTTTAATTTTCAAACTGTTCTACTGTAGTTGCATCAATGCCGCCACATGAAAAACTAAGAAGTGAAATTTGTACGGCAACAAAAACAAACGCAACGCCATCTACCCTGTCAGCGACGAACTACCAACGAAATCCTGCGTCGCGCATGCAAAGTTCTCCGTGCGATTTGAACATATACAACAGTCCGAATATCGACTATCGGGCAGTTGCCCACTAGTCACAACAACCGTCTGGTCGGAGGATCCTCCCATTTCAGTGGAGGTATGTGGAATTTTACTCTCTGTACCGCATAACTCTATAATACTACCAACTATTCGATCCAGCAGTGGACAACTATCGGTTGAAACGATGATGATGATGAGACTACTGAAATACGCATCTTACATTGAGTCTAATTAACATGTTTACTATCATCGTATTATTCTTAGAAACATAGTTTTTTCCAAAGAGGTTTTCATTCTAATCTATGTCACTTTACTCCCACACTGTACATCAGTCAATGTATCTTCACCGTCCTCAGGGATTACCCATTGTTGCCGCGAGGGATCAATATTATTATACCCCAGCGATATTGGGAGCCGAGTTTAAAGAGAGTACACGTAAATCCCTTTTGTATCAATTTCCCCCATGTTTTCCTTGTAACGATTATTTTCGAGAAAAAATATTGTTTGTTGTCATCAAAATATTATTTGATTGTAGTTCTTTGCTCGACATTTTCTCGTGTGTCCATTAGACAAGACGGCTTATGGAGAATCTCCACCAAAAATCTTTTGTAGAAAGATTTGGGAGGAACTGATTTAATATTATTATGAAATTAGATTTTTGTGAAAACAGGGAAAAATACGACTATAATAAAATTCTCGGTAGCATAGCAACTATAGCATCAATTTGCTACTATCACAGAAAAATTGGATCAACTATTTTTCTACGAATATCTAGATAAATGTGAAAATAATAAAAAAATAATCCCAAAACCTGAATAGCAAGAATGTGTTTGACGTATACGTAACGTTACGTGAAATTTTACTCAACTATAATTTTCGTTCCGCACATTATATTTATTTCAATTGGATATTATGTTCATGTTTTTGTATTATACAAATTGTGGATGTCGTATAAAATTCCATGAGGTTGTAGTTTTCATATTCAAAATTTACTTACGTTAATGACACAGTAGTATTTAAAAAAAAAAAAAAAACGGTACTGTAACGTTATTATACGTCAAAACGTTCATGCTAGGCTCTCAGCAGCAAAAAACATCACGAAAGAGAAAAAATCTTCTAAAAGGTTTCTTAATTCAATTCGTCAAGCCTTAAGTCTACATTCTGACCAAATGAGCGAATCCACAGACAAATACTGACCCATTGACCTCTATTTATTTTCTTACGCGCTTTTTCCAAGATATCCTTAAGCCGGGAACTAAGCGCGGTCTTTGTTTAACACTGAGATAAGGCAACCGTCTGATTTGAATTAGGAAATTGAGGCACCGAATCAGGGCCTCTTACTAAACCCATTTATTCGCAAATAATTCAGAGGCAGAATTAAATTTGGTCATGTTTTAAAGCGGGGCTTAGGACTACCCAATTATTTGTTCGTAGATGTAAGGTTGGAATAAGGGCTGTTATGTAAAAATAATGTGCTTTGTTTTACAAATGAGACATTTTTGCAAATATTGTATTTTTTTTAAGGCGTGTCAGAATATATTTAACGATAAAAGCGAGCATGTTTAGCATTTAATTTGTGAATATTTTATTAGGCGGCTGCCGAGGCCGTCAAGCGGCGGAAATACTGTAACACTTCGCCCGCGACTTCGTTCGCGCGAATTTAATTGGTACCTATTTCACAAACTTGAACTAGTTGAAAACTAACCTTTAAAAGGGAGTAAAGGGAGTCCTTTACACTAAAGGTTAGTTTTGTAAAATTAAGCACAACGATTTTTATAAATTACCTAGCCATTTCTGCTGCTGAATCTGTGGTCTCAGGATCAGCGCAACTGTTCACCCCATTCACCCCATCAGTGGTTGATTATGCAAAAATTGTTAGATTTGTTTCAGTTATTATTCTACTTTTAGTTTGTTCGTACCAATTTACACGTAAATTGAAGCAAGCAATAATGTCCTCCTCTAAAATTGCATCCCCTCTTTTCGCCCCTTTATGTGTTTATTTTCAAAAAATCCAAACATTTGTTATTCTTATTTTCATTAAAATTCTCCCCAGTTCGCTGAAATCGCAAGATTTTTCTTGCATAGAGCATTTTCATAACTGTCGTAACTTTTAACGAATGGTCTGGTTTTAATAATTTATATTGTTATTTACATGTACTTAATCAACCTGAATTATTAAATCATTTAAATGGATTAGGATTAATATCATGATACCAAAATCCTCACTTTTCCATTCCACCCGGGTTTTGATTGAATAATTTGAACAAAAAGCGGTCTTTATGACTTAACCATTTTTCATAAGCATCTTTAATTTTTTGAAAATAAAACATAGCCTATGTTATAAGTTAGTAATGTAGCTTAAGAATGGCAAAAGAATTTTTTAATTGATTGAGTAGTTTTTGAGCCAAAGAATTATGAAAGAGACAAATGAATTACTATCATTACCATTTTGAGTTGGTTTTGAGTTAGTGATGTACATTTATTATTTTGTTTTTAATTCTATTTAAGAATAGGAACCAGAATTTTTCCGACGATGACGGTAGCTTGAATCGATGAAAAGGTACAATAAATTGAGGTGAACTAATTGCTGGAAAGCCGTCGATTAGAATCCGTCTTCATTGAACTTATTGAACGAACTCTTTAGATTAATTGGAAAAGCTAACAGGAGGACCTATTAGGAATGCACCAATAGTTTAGTTTAGAATTGGTTGCTCTTTATGTTAACCTTTTTTATTTCGTTGCGCCTGTAGTGACAAAGAATTCTGTATCAGAGAGATTGATAAGAGTGTGGAAGACAGTTTTTCAAAATTTTACACGATACTGTCTAGCTACTATGACGACCTAAGCACTTTCTTTTCTAGATGTGAAAAAGTCTGGTTAGTACTGGAACAACTACAAACAAAAATATAAAAAGAAAACACAATATCCGCAAACTACCTTTGTAATTTTCCGCAGAATTTTACGAGCGAAATTTGCAGCCGGCTGTACTACCGTAGTCATAAACGTCCGCTTAGAAAAATGTTCCATTCGTTATGTGCCATAGGCATACTTTGTTTTACTAATATTTTAAACTAGCTAGCTTTTCTAGTTACGTTACATTTTCCATCTTTCTGCATTTCACTACCTCGTTCCATTTCTGAGTTTTTGATCATTTCAAAAATGGAATATTGTGTTTGTTTTTTTCTCATTTTCAATTTTATTTAGGTTATTTCATTTTCAAAGAAACGGGAGTGAATGATATCATGAAAGTTAACAAGACAGAATGATAGAAAAAACGTGTTTCGTCCGTTTCGAAGTAACATGGGACAAGGACAAAATGATGATGAGTTGGAATATAGCGAAATATATCATCTGACGCTTACATAAATAATATTACGATTCTTTGTCTCCTTTGATATCTATACTAATACAATAAAGCTGAAGAGTTTGTTTGTTGGTATATTTGAACGCGCTAATCTCTGGAACTTCTAGTCGGATTTGGACAATTCTTTTTGTGTATGATAGCCACATTCATGAGGAAGGCTATATGCTATACGGGAACAGGAAATTCCTACGGGAAAGCCGTCAAACGCGTACGAAGGTGCGGACAAAAGCTAGTTCTATATAATATGTACTAAGACAACACTTCATTTTATAACTCAGCGACCGCACTCGCTTTGCTCAAACTATAATCCTACTAAGTTTAATAGCTATACAATACTCTACAAACTACACTAGCAGTACGTCGTCTTAGTGTTACCCAAAGGAATCATTGTTATTGTGGGCACTAAAATTGTTGGAGCATAACATTCGTCCGGGCATGACATGTCTTTACAAGGACAACTTAGCATGTGCAGTCTTGCAAGCTACAATGGGCCTTACATCTTAAATAATAGAGTCTTTTGTAACTGCAGATATTTGGGGATATGTGCTTTTAGTGAAATTCACTGCAGTGTTTATTCACGACGAAATAATAAACTCTTCGAATTCTGATTTCAGTTTTAAATCTTATTTGTGAATAGGAGTTTATTGAATTGTTTGAATGATTCCTTCTTTGTATTTCTGGAGTTCATCAGAATTTATTTGGTATTGATGAAACATATCTTCGTGTACCATACTTTTCTGTAAGTCATTATTTCAGTGGTCACCCGCTTTTTAAGTTACATCTTTTAGAAACTTTACCATCTTTTATTTGTTTTTTTGAGGAGAAGCTCGTGGCTAAAGAATATCAGCCGTACGGGTCGATCAAGGTTAAGAAACGCTTGCCACGCTCGCTTGGTCTGTGGATGGGTGACCGTCTTAACATACCGAGTTTCTCCCGTGCCTCGGAAAGCACGTTAAGCCGTTGGTCCCACTGTCATTTGAAAAAAGTATCGAGATGTTTTTCTATTGTTTTGAGTCAATAGAATCGATAGCTAGTTTTCGTTTGCTCTTGTTGAAAGACTTTGTTTGGATTCGCAATCACAACGCGAGTCCAGATCTCGTGAAAATCTAACTAAACCATCGAGAAACAACTCTTGAATGAACGCACCATGCGCCACTCGCAATAACAGACCGAGTCGGACTCGAGTCCAAGTCGAAACAATCGAGAACCATCGAGATGTTCGAACAATCAAAACAATCGAATAAAACCTCTCGCCATCGCGCAAAGCTACTAACAAACGGAGGTCAAAACTAGAAGTAAACATCCCTTAAGTGATACACGTGTACCTACAATAACACAAATAAAAAACATAACAATCCAAAGTTTGTTAGAAAAGAAAATGATTATTCCACAAACATTGACGGCTTTTAATCAAGCATTTCAATTCCCCTTTCCCACACAAATTATTAACGTTTTCAAACCCCTTATAATATTTATTTTTCTGAAACAAATTGTAATACTGTTGACTCCACACAAAGTTTCAAACAACTCGTTGTTATCAAACAAAACTCCAAGCTTATTGGGTACTGGAAAATGTATGTATATAACATCTTTAATTACCTTCGCAACATTGTTTTCCACAAATAGATCGATAGCTTTAACAACCGCAATTAAAAATTAACTTTACGACGTGAAGCTTAACGTTCATTATAGTTTGGACGGTGTTAGGGCGATGATCGCTGTACAAGTACATGTCGATTAAAGGAACTGTTTTAGTAATTAATGCTTCGTAGTTTAAATAAGAACAAAAGGTTGGTTCTCACTACATTTTTAAGCTTTGTAGTTTATTTTTATTATATGTTTAATAGGCTAATGTTTTTGGAATCGTTTTTAATGGGGGTGCGTGTGTATAATCAACATCCCGTATAATAAAATGCTTTGCTTGCAAACGTACATTGTGTTCTCCTTTACATTAACGGAACTCTTACATATTAGAATTTGACGCATTGTCTGCCAGCGGCTTCGCGAAAGAATGAAATTATCCCAAGGAAACATACTCCCGAAATAATAAAGTAGCCTATGTGCTATTCCAAAATATAATCTATCTCTGTGCCAAATTTAATCCAGATCTGTTCAGCCGTTCCGGCGTGATTGAGTTACAACTATACATCCATTGATCTAAGCTTTCACATGTATAATAGAGTAAATATAAGTACTATTTTTTTCACACGTGGAAGGGCGTGTCAGACTCTTACTGACTAAAACCCATCCGTGTTCCTTCTAAAGCCCTTTGCGTTCCAGGGCCGCGGAGATTCTTTCGAACAAATTCCGCAACCCTGGCAGTATGATAAATGATAATACAATGTTACTTTAAATTCTAAGAAAAACCTAGGCTTATTAGAGTGCATTCCAGTCTTGAATAAAAAATAACTAATTGGACACATGACTTAATTTAAACAATCGATAAACTACATGAAATACTACTTCCAATGAACAAAATTGCAATAAAGAACATAAATGCCATGAAAAGGCAAATATTCAAAAAGCAATCCTTCTATTGATAAAGTTCTGCCCAATTTTATTACCAAACGTATTTTATTTGTTTAATGGACAGTTCATTGGGACTCCATTTTGTCGCGCCGCTTCACAATTGAAATATTTCAATATTCAATTGAAATAAAATATTGGACGTTTTATTAACATTTTAGTTTTGGGTGCTGTTGACTATGTGTAAGTGGACTCCAATTTGCGTGAATAACTTTGATGGTTATAAAAGGATGGAGGGACGAACTTGACTGCTACTGTCCACTGCCCAGCAGTGGGTTACAATTGGCTTATCAGATTTGATTTTTTTAGACTCCAAGAATCTGATTAAAATATAATGATGGCAGCAAAAATATTGATCAGATTCCTGTACTACAAAAATATATTTTCACCATCAATGAAGTGGTAAAAAGAAAACAAAAAAATACATGTATTTGAAGACATTAAAAAACTTCAGGCAGTCCCCCTAATTATGTGGTCCACAAATGTTTAGCGAATAGACTAGAATAAAAACTTTATTAAGTGTACCTACAATTATAAAGTTTACGGAGGTTTACGGACGATAGTTTTACGTGACAGCGTCAAAACAAAACATTGATGAAATGATCGTAACGTTACAATGAGCGTAACGTTACAATAAGCGTAACGTTACAATGAGCGTAACGTTACAATGACCGTAACGTTACAATGAGCGTAACGTTACAATGAGCGTAACGTTACAATGACCGTAACGTTACAATGAGCGTAACGTTACAATGAGTGTAAAGTTACAATGATCGTAACGTTACAATGACCGTAACGTTACAATGAGCGTAACGTTACAATTATGGTAACGTTACAATAAGCGTAACGTTACAATGAGCATAACGTTACTATGAGCATAACGTTTCAATGAGTTATCCTTTTTCGTGCGTGCGTTCATCGATTTATTAGACGTTGTCACGTCAAAAGATGACAAAAAAAAACTGGTTCGAGTCTATACTTAACTAAGTACCGTACTTAGTAAACGTGGTAGGATTTCAGGCATTTTTGGCACCGGCTTCTATAGCAAATACCACAAAAGGACTTAAAGTTTATCTACTGAACTTGTTTCAGAAGCAATTTAGTTCAATTCAAAGGTGTCGTGAGTTCATCAAAAACATACAAAAATATACAATATGTCACCAAAAACAAGCTATTTCTGACCAAAAAACGTGCCACGAAACAAACCATTTTCAAAACGGTGTTGCAAAAACAACGTGGGTTGTTGAAAGAATAGTTGGTCTAACGTTTCTATAGAATTCTATTTCTATTACCTGAACTCCTGGTACTAAATATGCATTTATTTTTGGTACTTCATCAATGCGAGAGTTGTTTATGTCCGAACATAACTTTAGAGGAATTAAAAAGTTGGTTTTGTGATAAGATTTGATTTTTACCATATCACACTAATAGTCTAGAATAACACATAGGACTTTTCATCCCGGTAGTGTGTTCCCTCGGGATAATTTTGGACATTAACCCGGGCGTAGCCGGGGAGGTAGCTAGTTTAAATTAAATCCATTATGGCCTTTCATAAATATTGATTTTTTATTTTTTTTTAATGTTATTGTGCAACGGGTGAAAGTTACCCGAACACTTGAATTTATTATTATGAATGCATTTCTGTTATCACATAATCCACTTGTATGACAATACCCTTATCCATAATCCAATACACGCATACTAAGCATGATGTAAGATAATATAATTGTTCTAACAATCACTTAAACATAGTGTTACATAATACATAACGCTATTGTTTAAGATGTTAATTGAACCGAAGTGATCATGCCGTTACACTTAGAGTATCTATGTAACACCAGATAAATCACAATATGCGCGTGCAGTAGGCTACCGTAAGGGTAAGCCAGCCCATGCATAATGCCCAAAAATATTTTTTGGCCATTATGTACTGTACGCGAAAGAATCAAAATGACCAAAACTCAACGTCTTTGATGACTGTGTAGGAAAGTAATAAAATGAAAATACTTTTAGGGTTCCACATATCTTTAAAAAACGGAACCCTTATAGGATCACTCGGTTGTATGTCTTTCTGTCCGTCTGTCACAGCCAATTTTTTCCGAATCTTCTAGACCGATTTTATTGAAATTTGTTACACATAATATTATCTTCTGTGATCCAAACACGGACGTATAACAGAAAAAAAATAGAAAATGGGGTCACTTTTTGAATTAGGAATCTTAAAAAATGTGTTTCCAACTGTACTGTGTGACATATCAAATGAAAGGGCGTTTTGTTAAGGTTTCGAATAAACATATGTATTTTTATATTTTTTATAATTTGAAAATAAATGGTTTGATGTTATTCAAGAACTTAAAAATTGACCAGTCCTCTCCTTTATCTCCGCATTACTGAGTATAAAATTTGGAAAAAAATACAGATAGGAGTTCTTTGATTCGTTCGGAACCCTGTGCACGCGAGTCCGACTCGTACTTGGCCAGTTTTTTTTTGTTATAATATGTGTGTCGTTGTTTAACCCACCCACATACAATGCGGCAATGCCACCAGACTCCTGGGCATATAACCAGCTGACAGCTTTAAGGATGAACTTGTTGATGATAATAATTATATTTACAAGCTGTGCCCATGGCTTCGGGGCTCCCGTCACCTCCCGTCAACCGTTACCCACCCTACTCTACCGTACCCTACCCTATCTACCTACCCTACATACAAAGTGAGAATTTGTGTGATACGCAATAACCCCTCGATTTCAGCTAAATACCAATATCTTACATAAAACCACTGCATATCTGACTTCCCCAACGACCTTAAGGGGGTAAGATGGACCCTTCATAGGAACGACTTATTTATTTATTTACTTACTTAATAAATAAATAAACGACCAAATATGAAAACTTTTTCTCTCTCCCACCTAAAATCAGCATGGAAATATATTCCTATTCCTATTCAGTCATTATCATAAGTCATCATCACCATAATGCCGTATTACGTATGCACCCCTTCAATATTACGCTAAACACAAACCTATAGTAATTTACTTATAAACGCAAATTGCGTGAAACAATAGCGGAATGGCAACAATTTCCATAGGCAAATAAAATCGGCAGTATAAATTATTATAGTCTGATGTCCAATATACAACAGAATCTGAACAATGTTTCGACCTTAATCGGAGTTTAGGGCAGCCGTTCATTAGGACCAGCGGTGAGAGAGATGTGAATCGATTTGATTCTATTTAAACTGTATCTGATTATTCAGTAATTCGTTTGTACACTGACAGCCCTAAATCTATCTCCCTTCGTTCAATCCATCCAAAGGTTGTCTGGAAGAGATTGCCTTGTGCGATAAGACCGCCCATTGTGCACTTATTTTATGTATGATTGTCCTGTTCTTATTATGAGGTGTACAATAAAGTATATAATAAATAAATATTTCATCACAATTTAAATTAAGTTGAGGTAATTCGATTCGACCATCGATATTTTTATCCTGTACCTATTTCCCCCAACTCTATGAGCTTACCCCTATCGTAAAACAGAAGATAATGTACGTGTCGGTAATTTATTTAACGCACCATAAACCAAAACACTTGAAGATACAATGTGTATTGTAAAAAGTAATGTTTATCTGAAAATGTTTTCTATTTTGTAAATCAGTCATCGAGATCACACATTCTCGTCTAGACTCTGATAAATTATGGGGTTTCTATTTTGATTTGAGTTGCAGACTATCATAGAAGCTTGAGGTTAAATAAAAACAAACCGTCGATTTACAAGGTTAAGCAACACTTGCCGAGGTCGGTCCACGGATGGGTGACCATCTTAAGAAACCGAGATTCCTCCGTGTCTCGCAAAACTGTTGACAGCGGCTGTCATTTGTAGACCTTTGACAGTCATTTCGGGTAGTAAGAAGCTTATAAATCTGACACCAGTCTTGCCAAGGGGTATCCAGTTACTGGTTTGTGGTGGTCAGATAAGCAGCCGCTTCATGCAAAATACTGGTACTCAGCTGTATCCGGTTACACCGGAAGTTGAGTCCAACAGTTGAGAAAAGGCGAGACCTGCTGACAATCTTCATCTTAGCGTGTCGGTGGCAAATACACCTATCAAATTTTATGTTTGGCCCTGTTCTCAGCAACGGCAAAACCGTTCGCTGATGCAGTCATAAGGTCTTCACATGTACAGGTGACAGGGCATGCGGCGCAAGACAAGAGGTGGGCCATGGACTGCGGAGTGACGCCACACAAAGACTTTAGATCGGAGCCATCCAAGAACCAACACTTGAGGAGGTTATCTTAAGTGTGACCGACCTGAGTGCGGAGTCTATTTAGAGTTTAGCAGCACGGCCACGGCAGCGCATTCCCAGGTGGGAGGTTCTCCGAGGGCCCGATGAAATAATCTGAAAGGAGCCTCGCCGAGCGACGTACTCTTCGACCTTCTGTAACATCCGGCGCACCCTGGACAATCGACTTCTGTCGATTGGCTAGTCCTTTCACTACGATATAAGCTAACATACAACTTTAAAATCTAATAACTTTATTCAATGAATAATTTCTAAACAAAAGTTAGTTCATTCTTTTATTTTGGTCACTCACAACAATTATGAAGAATATATTTTTAAACAATGCATCACAAGTATTTCTAAGTGTTGTTTTATTCGGTCATTGAACTATGAGTAGAGCAGAGAATAATGTACTTTCCACAGATTCATGCCAACATGCTCTCAAAACCGAAGGAAAACGTTGTATGAATTAGGTATTTTTCGTAAAAACTCCGTCACAAAGAACCTGACGAAAAACGTCACAAAGAAACTATGCCAGCCATTCGTTTTTCATACCGTGCTTAGCTTCCCCAAATTATGGTGAAGCTTCTTAACGGATTCAACTTTAGTGCCAGTATTTTGTTTGTTTTTGTTTTTTTGTGGATGTGAAATCATCAAATGACTCCTTCCGTTTTTGGCGGAGCAGAAGGGCGTGTCAGACTCTTACTAACTAAAACCCATCCATGTTCCTCCTAATGCCCTTTTGGTTCCAGGGCCGCGGTGACTCGAATGTCTAATCATCGCGGGCTCTTGGATATATTCTGATTTATTAATTGAAAAGTGCTTTGCTAAATAATAAGAGTGGCATCTAGGTTAAGCGATGCTTGCCGAGGCCCATCTGGGTAACCATCCATTACGTATTGCGACTCATGTGGGCCTCCGCAAGCCTACACAACTCAGTTGCTGGGTTACAATGTGGTTAGACTTTCTGACTTCCAACTACACAGACCACACGACTTTCAAAGAGCTACAAAATATGACAGCTAGTAGAAATGTCTCAACGTGCTGTCCGAGGCCTGGAGGGGTCTAAAGTCAAAAAAGTCAAAAAAGTCAAAAAAGTCAAAAGTCAAAACGTTTATTTCAATTAGGCCATTAAACGGCACTTTTGAACGTCATCGTTTACAGTTCAGTAAAAATAATAGAATTACATTAATAAAGTGACTCTACTGTCCATTCGGAAAGGTAGATTCTTATGGAGAAGAACGGACAAGAAACTCCATAGTTACTCTTTTCAAATAATGATTTTACAAAATTTGGTTTACAAAAATTAATTTAATATTATGTGAGGACGATGCACCCGTCTAGTTATAGAACGTGTATCAGAATAAGCGCAATACATCTTAAGGGATCATTTTACTCATCATTACGGACAATTCTCACTATGAGACCAACACTGTAATCGTGAAAAAAAGTCAACTGTCCCCATAAATGTATGTACGCATAACTCGATGAAATGTACTTAACAGATGATTTTTTTCCGCGCTTTCAGGGTTGGTCCCATAGTAAAAGTTGTTCACAATGACTTCAGGTATTGGATTTATTCTGTTACGCGTTGTACAATGGATGATCACCCATCCACAGACCAAACTCGCCAACCGTTGCTTTGAAGATCGACCCTTACCGCAGGCTGTTTTCACTTTTTCACGAGATTCTTCATGCAGAAATAATCACTAGGCTGAAAAAACACTGAATAAAACGTCGTAAAGTTAAAAGTCAATCATCCCACCGTATCCCAGTCTATCAGTATAAAAACAAAAACAAAATAAGAAAAAAAGTTATAAAACGGATTCATTATTTACGCTCTACCCAAGAAGATGTTTACGATGTTATCAGAAAAATATAAACCAAAATGTTCTTCAAGTAGTGCAGGGTTTACGTGCAAAATATTTTATGATGACCAATCCGGAAGAAGCATTCTTTTCTGAAGTATACGATCATATTTCTGTGTTTTTTTGATTGGAATCAAAAGAAAACTAGGTGCGTCAGGAACAACAGAAAACAAAAGACTGTCATACTGAACTTCGAAGTTTAAAATATCGATGTACTGTATTTATAAAGTTTAAATTGGAAAGCATGCTATGACGAATCACTGACCAAGATTCTGCGGTGGCGAATGTTGAAAGGGCTTCGACAAAAAGAAGAGGTGGCCAAAGTTTTTATCAGCTTGGACAAATTATCCAAAAAACCTAACAAGAAATATTATTACATCTGGAATAATGGGAGCTGATGAGTGAAAATAAACTAGTTAAATTAGGTAGATAGTTTTTAAATATAAAACGCTGAAAAATTACATTTTTCATTTTCCGTCACTGGACTCTGATAATAATTTATTAATAAGTGTCAATGCCATGACTGTTTCGAAATAATAAAATTTATCTCTTTCGCGTCGATTTCTAAGATCAAAATAAAAATAAAAAAGCATGGTCCTCAGGGAAAACCAGATATTACGTAATATAATATGTATAAGTACCTACTCAATAATGTGCCAAAACAAAAAATACCACCATTTTAAGCCTATTAAATTCGAACTGTAAATTAAATAAATAAACTACTGAGATACATACTTCCTCTCTATGAGGGAGAAAAATTAACTTACAAAAATTAACAAGTCTTGCCTCCAAAAAATAAACAAACGCTGTTAATATTACAAAGCGCAAAGTATAATTATAAAAACCAAAAACCTATTTCAACCTAAAATTGGAACGGCGAGCGACTTTAATTAGCAAGATGCTAACTACTTTGGGAAATTCTACCAAAATTTCTTCCCTACAAAATGACTTTGAGGACGATGCAATTAGCAATGGCTTGGTTCACCAATATTTTTATACAGATTATTTAATTAGAATGTGGACTTTGTAAATTATTTGTCTCTACTTTGTAAATTAGTTGTATCTTTGACTTCAGAGATATCAAACGGTGATACAATTATGCTACAAATTGTAGTCTCCTAAACATTACAATAGAAAATTTTCTGTCTTGGTTACCCAGATGGACCTCAGTAAGCATCGCTTAACCTAGTTGCCGCCTTTATTATTTACCACGCGCTTTTCAATTAATAAATCAGAATATAGCCGCGATAATCAGACCTTCGAGTCACCGCGGCCCTGGAACGCAAAGGGCTTTAGAAGGAACACGTTTTGAGTGTTAGTCAGTAAGAGTCTAACACGCCCTTCCGCTCCACCCAGAGCGGAAGAAGACATTTGAACATTTCCCATCCTTCAAAAAAAAAACAAAAGAAAAAAAAATGTATGTCCCCAATACATGATCTTACCGATCGACCCCTGATTATGAAGTTTGAATCATGGTGACTTTGGCTGGTAACAGGTAGCAAAGGTGTATAAATTGTAGGTTCTTCAAGTTCGTTAGTGTCAATGTCCGTTTTTATATGAACAATTTTTAACACGTATCTGTTATTAGCCAAGCCACCGTCTTGCGGAATTTGTTCAAGAGAGTCACCGCAGCCCTGAAACGCAAAGGGCATTTGGAGGAACATGGATAGGTTTTAGTCAGTAAGAGTCTCAGACTCCCTTCCACTCTAGGCAGAGAAAAAAACAACGTGTTGCACTTCGGGAGCGCCGGCAGAAGTGAAAACTTGAACATTAACGTTATGCATTTTTGATATTTTGGAATGGTTAGGGAGTAATTTCGCACGAATTGCATATGAATGCATTGAGGAATACACTTTCACCGCGCGTTACAAAGAGAGGGGGATATTACTTCCTCTCCTACGCCGCGCCGGCGGTCTACTCTCCCTCCGTCTTACGAATTTTTGATCAGGTCATGTGTCCTGACGCGAGTTTAACATTTTTTATCCATCCCAAAAAAGTGCACAACGCCGCTAAAAAATTTTTCACTTTAAAAATGTCAAGCCACCATGATCAAAACTTCATATTCGGGGATTGATCTTACCTTTATTGGGGACACACACAGATAAACTTTCAGTTTTTATAAAATAACGACGTCGCGGGCTCTTACTCTAATAAATGAATGTGTAGAAAAGACAAAAGAGTGTCAGCCTACAAATGTATCGACAAGGAAACTGGTATAGCTCACACACAAAAAGTTTAATTACAATATTCCACCGGGACTATTCCGACTCCAATTGATAAATTGTTTGTTTTGCTCCCATATCGGACCGTTTCGGTTTATGTCAAGATAATAGGATCAAAATACTGTATGTTTTGAATACTGGATAAACTAGAGTACGTGATTTTGGGGTAGTTTCAATAAGTTTATTTAGTTTTTAGTTCTCAAAGTTTTTAGCTCAACTTTGAGAAAAAAAAGGGAAAGTTTTCAGTTACAATAAGTATGCCTTAATATTGTCAGATTGTTGCACTAGTTCGATCCAGCCCGTCCCTAGCTGTCCTCCCCCTAGCGACGCCCTAAGCCGAGGCCCGTACCCCACAGGGGGTGCCCTTAGCGTGTAGTTGCTTAGTTTGTAAGTTTTTTATAAGCCCTGGCTGGAGGCTTTAATATTATATTAAGGCCACCACAGGCAAGCCCGGTTAAGCAGTCGACAACCTTATAGGTTGAACTGCGAGACGGCACTCACAAAAAAAAAAATAGATTGTCGGATATTATTAATGATTGTTCAAGTAAAGAGACTTATCTATGAATTACAACTTCCTAAACACAATATTTTTGAACATAATTATGTAAGTACAAGTTTTATTTGATATCGAATTCCAGTTTGGGTAAACAAAATGAAATAAATGTCGATTTAACGATAAGTTTTCGAATAAGACTGCCATTAACGAAGAGATATAAATTATTATTCTTTACAATGTTTTGTTATAATATTTATCCAAGCTTGCACCATTACTACCCTCTAAAGAATATTTAAAAGATGTTATCACAGCGGATTTCAGAAATGAGTTTCGTCACAGTACTTCGTATAGCTAACTTTCTACCCACACCCCAACGTAAGAAAACGTAAGTGATACATTTCCTTTACATCGAGATTTTTATCACTAGATTACTTTGATAATTTAATAGGTGATACTAAAAATAAGCACTCACCACAAGCAAAGAATTTTAAACCAAACTGGCCAGAACTCAGAGTTCAAAATTGAATGTTAAGCGCTACCCTTCTAGAGTTCCCTTCAATAACTTGTGAGCAGAAATCGACAGAATATCCCCTAAACATTTCCCTCATGTTTTTATATGGGATTCCCATTAAATTAAACATCAGCCCTTCTTACTTCTTGCCCCAAAAACAATAATATCTGTGCGGGAATAAAACGACACTTTGATTGTTTTATTATTCTTAAAATTTTATTTATAGGGTTCATAGATTTGATGTGTTTTTGTGGGGAACGGAACTGTGTGGCATCTGGATGAGTCATATTTTGTAGAACTCTCAGCTCTGATCGGAATTCTTGTATCTAAATTTAAATCAACCTTATTGGAGGTCTTATTATCATCCGAATCTTGATTTGGAGCTAAAAAATATTGGTTGTCTGTAAATTCGGTTTACGGACGATAGTTTTACGTGACAACGTCATAACAAAACATTGATGAAATGATGGTAACGTTACAATGAGTCATCCTTTTTCGTGCGTGCAGCCAATCAAGTTTTATTGTGCCCAAAGATCGAATGAATTGAAATCGCACATTGTTCGAAAATGAATAATCTATTCAACACTCGCATCATATTGTTGTGTAATTCAAAGCTCCTACATGATAATTTTCATGATACTCATAACAATATTGTTCACAAAATAAAACTTCAAGAATATAATAAAATAAATTGCAAACGTGTATCCACGTCTAAACAGAAAACACCATTCTTCTTTTAGTGCTCAAGTTATACTCGAGAAACTGGCCAGGACGCCGACGGTGACATATTATTACGATCCTTTAAACAACAGTATTACTCCTGCATCTGGCTTGAAACCCTGCAAATAACTGAGAGGTCAGAGATCTTTTATGTAATGTGAAGAATAGACTGGAGAAATAAGTAAGAAAATTATTTGTCTAGGCGTTTATTTATTAAGTAAGGCACACCAACGACAAATTTACAATTAAAAAAAACAGAAAATTATAAGTATAAAATTCTGTGCAATGCACAACATTCTCTATGAAAGATTAACAATTCATTAGTACATTTGAAACAAAATAATAATAATTAAAATTAAACAACGCATTACAAAATAAAATAAATTACACTTTATACAATTGTTAAAAAAAAAATGTCGTTTATAAATAAAAGATGTCAAATATACATAGGTATGTCACATAGCGAATAAGTTAAATTAATTACAATAAAATAATGAAAACAATTTCAAAAGAACAGTTCAATTAAATTAAAAAATAATATGATTATAATATAATAATGTTTATAATAATGTTTATTGAAATAATAAGTTTACATAAAGTGTACATATGGTTCAATATTATATATTTTTATATTGGCCTATAATAGTATTATAATAATCTGGATAAAAATTATGGTATGACAAGTATAACATTACAGTTACAAAAATAAAATTCTGAAGGCAATATAGTGCGTTGCCCGATCTAGGTTTATTTAAACCTGTGTTTTCATAATAAAAAGACATTAGAAAGATCGAATATTCTTTTAGACTGTTCATCATCTGCCTAGCCTTTTCCCAATTATATTGGGGTCGGCTTCCAGTCAAACCAGATTCAGCTGAATACCAGTATTTTACGTGGAGCGGCTACCAACCAGACCTCCACAACCCATTAACTGGGTAACACGGTACTCCTTGGTAAGACTGATATCAGGTTTTCTGGCTTCTGACTATCCGTAACGACTGCCCAAGATCTACAAATAACAGCTGGGACCGACGGCCTTACGTGCTTTCCGAGGCATGGAAGAGTCTGGATATGTTAAGATGGTCACCCATCCACAGACCAACCTCGGCAAGCGTTGCTTAACCTTGAAGATCGACTCGTTTGGCTGTTAGTATTTAGCCACGAGCTCCTCTTTTAGACTGTTCAATTGGTTTGATTTTTTTACAAGAATTTCGGGGTTGGCTTCCAATCTAAGCAGATGTATCTAATATATTGACTCAAGATCAACAAATGACAGCTAAGATCCACAAAATAACCATAATATTATTTTATACCTACATTACTGGCAAATAAATGATTTATATTTCACTAACACTTACAGCAACACTCACCAATTTAGAATAATTTAATTTTTCGCTTATTATTATATTTGTCTTTTACCAAAACAGTACTTTTCTTTTCCCTATTATAATTTGACAATTATACCAAACTCACATTGTATACAAACCGTACAAAAATGAATGTTAACGCAACTCAGGCCCCCGAGATACAGGCACTGGCTAGGTCTGGGACCACTGTGTAATCTTATGTTAAATGCAAATAGTTATAATTAACTAAAGTAATATTAAGTATCACCAAGGAAAAACTGTAACAATGGTCAATAACTTACATTTCTCAAATTCAAAACAATGAAAACTACATAAACCGCTTCAACTACATAAACTGTACTAGACACAGAATAACCAAACATCCGCAGTCCGCCGGTAATGCACCAGCTTAATAGTTAAATGTATTGAAATATAATAAAGGGAACAAAGTGAAAGCCGAGTTGCAAAGAGGATAGAACAGCTCTCGGACAAAGAAAACTTTTCAGAACCAGAGAGTGCTGGGGGATAGAAACGATTCCGCTAATTTCAAACTCGAGGATAGGGGCAATTGATTTGTATAATTGTGCAGCTTTCCATAGGAAATTGCAGATAGTTGGAGCATTTGAAAATGTAACACTGAAGTTTATGTTAGCATTAGTGCTGACAGTAATTTATATAAAGTACTTGGTAAAGCCTAAAATATCAGAACGTATTGCAACGATTTTGATCTGCATATTTGTTTAGATATTTATTGGCTCGTTAGAAAATTTTTAAGTTGTAATTGTAGGGTAGTAATAAAAAAATAACCATGGGTGGACTATAAAAAATATGAAATGGCAAAGAATAAGATGACTTCTAGAGCCTCTAATAAATTTGAATATGGGCAAGTAAATGATGATGAGCAGTTAAAGTTTAAAAATAAACTTTAAATGGATACTATAGCTGACGTTGAAACTGATGTTCTAAGAATCAATCAATATAACAGTAATAGTAGTCCTGCTACAGGAACAACTCATAAACACAAAACAGAGACCGCATGACCAATTTCACTCAGGTTGTGTGCGTTTACCATGCAGCCAGGCTTGTCGAACTGTGTTACCCAACTCAACTGCTATAGTTTGGTTGTAACGGCCAATTAGGTGTGTCTATGCAACGTCAGATAGACCAAACTTTAGTGCAGGTTAGTCCCTCTATCTCTTGTAAAGTTAGTCGGCCATATCAAATTCTTGAGTAAGATTTTAACCTTTTGAACGCCAGAGCGTGCCCCCGACGCCAAGCAAATTCGCTGTACTTTTTGTCACATACATGTGACGTTTGGCGTACAGAGCACGCGCTTGCTTGTTTACGTGACACTAGCGTCCAAAAGGTTAAAATGTTCATCAAGATAAATAATAAACATACAATTCTCTTAAATACAAGTCTTGAAGAAATTCTTCATCAGTCAATTATCTCTTGTTATCAACCACAGGGATTGTAATACGTTAGGGTTGGCTTCCAAGCCGACTAGGGGCATCAGAATATCAGTATTTTACTCGAGGAGACTGCCGTCCGACCTCTACAACCCAATTAAGTCTCAACTGGCACCCTTGTGTCCTTAGGCTATGAGCTCAGGAGCGGAGGGCTATGTAATTAGTTTTGTATCATATTTTTCGAAGATGGGTTGCAATATGTTTGAATATTTTCTATCAACAAAACTGTCTATATTAAAAACGTATCATTTGCAACAATCAGGTAATGGTTACTTTACTATGTAACAAAAAAAAACACATTTAAAAATCAATGCTGTTGACTTTTATTTCTATTTATAACTTTATTTATTTATTTACACAGATATTTACAACTATTTTAATAAACACTAAACTAACTAAATACACTAGAAATAAAAATAAAAACTCTTAACTAAATTAACCCTAAAATATGGCTTCAAAAATTCATCCGCATCGCTGTCTACTGAAAGTGTACCCAAAAGACTGGCAGCATTGCCACGTTGTGCGGCAATGCTTATTCTTTGACCGAGGTAAAAGCCAGCCCTTGTTTATTTTACCCATAACCCCGTTTTAGGAGAACCTATTTTCTTATGATACTTAGCAATAGCAAGAGCTTGCATCAGAAAAATAATTTTCGTAATCTGATCGTACTTGCAGAGATTATCCTAACAAATAAATAAACTGAATGACATACATGTATTGCATTAAGTCCGCCCATGTAGCATTACAGTAAGTACATAAAGTTTAAATAAATAATAGAATATTGTTAGGTACCTCTTTATAATATTCGTTTAGACAAGTATCAATCTACAATGACAACAACGAACCCATATTGAAAACCTAGGCGAAACAGCACCTCTACAATTCCAAAGCAAATTTGTAATGCAATATTGTAAATATGTTGTTTGCTTGTGTATAATACAAGCAAACAACATATTTACAATATATTACCCGTATTTTTACGTTCCAACAACAGAAACAGAAGTTAAAACATAAAAATACTATTAAAGGAGTTACAAAGCTGACAGCTTGATGCTACAGGGAAAGTTTCCATTAAAAGCAAAGTCTTGCATTTGTTACAAAAAATATTATTCTTTGTGGAATCGCGTGCAACTGTAGCAATGGTATTTATTAAAATAGTTCCTTTTAATGTTACAAAGTAAATTGATAGTTGGATCTTGAGTATACGTTTGTAACCGATGTTATTTTTAAAGTGGATTTTTAATAATAAAATTGATTGCCTTGATGAATTCGGATTAGTTTTTGTCCATAAAAGTGCGATTAGTTATTAGCGTTCGCATTTGTAGGTTCCATAATTGCTCCTAAGAAAACAAACACCAAGGAGATAAATAAAACTGTCAGTTTTTGGTTGTATTGTTGCGTTGAGCCTGAAGAGCCTATTTCTTTGATTTTATTTAGTTAGGGAGCTATTTTATTGAATTTCTCAATATTATGGAAATGCAAAATTACCTCATAGAACAATAAACTATTGTTATCCAACTATTTTTCAATAAACAACTAATAAACGAAATTGCAGAACATTGCCAACAGCCAATCGAATGTAGTGCAGATGCAAACAAAGCGATTGACTCCACAAAACAATTTGCTTCTAAAAATACAAAACCGAAGTTATCTCTTCAACAATATTGCTCGCGGCTAACGTTGAGGGAAAATTTAAAAATGTTACTACAGCAGAAGGTTTACACAGGAAAGAACTCTCAATATTTATTTATTACTAGCGATTTCACCTTCGTAAAAGACGGAAATTAAGCGATGGGATCATACACGCGAGATTAAAAATAACCGGTGTCCTACCAAGACTTGGTCTACTCGTGTGTCAATAATGATCAAACCTTTCAGCCATTACGACGTGATGAGAGAGACATAATACAATATTAGCTTATTTCGACATCACGACACATACAGTTATTTTGACAGAACCCAAGCTTCCAAAAGCAGCCACAAAGTGCCTCTTTCAGAGACGCCCCTCAAACACTGATAACACACAATCATCAATCTGAATGTATACTAAAAGAATATGAAGCAAGTATTCCCCGAAAATATCTGGATAATATTGGGGTAAAGCATAAAATGCCATAAGCAGAACTCAAAGTCCGACCCTAGACTGCTAGCTGTTTTTCCGACCAGGAATAAATAAATTGCTAGAAGTAATAAGCGTGACTGCTTGTTACTCCTTTACCAAAGTAGTAGTCAATCAAAATGAATTTCTAATACAAATACTAGTGGTATTCACGACTACGATGGCGGATCAAATTGAGCTGTTCGTGGAAATACAATATCGGTTTCGTCATAATTCAGGTGAATTACAGTCCCTACAGACTTGACCTCAAAAATGTTGCCTCTTCAGGCGGTAAATACGAGCTTTGACATACGGCGCGTATTATGTATTTTAAAGGGCACCTTGCCTGATACTACAATATCAGGCCAGGAAGGTGACCTCTAAAATTCCATCCATGAACTACAAAAACTGCTATAGCAAAGAGACTTGGGTTTTTGTAGTTCATTTACCAGAATGCAAACCTAATTTCGATACGGAATTGTTCTAACGAGTTACCGCGGCCAAGGAACGCAAAAAATAAAACATTCACTCGCAACTCTTACTGGTATCGGTCCGCCATTCTGTTGCTTGTCCTACCTACATACCAGGCAAACTACCAGGCGTGCTAAGATTACCAGAAAACTGTCTTGATTTTCTTCTAACTGATACTAATTTGTGGTTTTCGTGTCATAATGGTTTCTTAACTAAATATGAGTTGTTTATAGAGCCAGGCCAACAGCGGCACCATCGGTATAAGTTCCATTCATTATTGGATTCGTCTTGCTGTAATTCACCGTATTCTTCTACTTAATAATTCTTAATTTTATTTTTATTTTGACATTGTAATTTTGAATTAAATCTCGACATTGTAATAAAAATTTCATTTAGATTTTGACATTGTAATTTCTTAATTTTTAAAATTTTTATATTTGTATTGTTTATCAAGTGCGACTAATTTTGTACGCCATTAATGGCAAAACATGTAGTTACCTCATTTTAATTCTAAGACAGAATGAAAGAAAGAAAGAATAATATTTATTTAGCACTTACATGAAACACGCACGGTACATAGAAATAAAATTAAAAAAAGAATTGTAGGTATGCTAAGAACGAAGGGTTTTAGTCAGTAAGAGTCTGACACGCCCTTCCGCTCCACCCAGAGTGGAAGAAGTGATTTGATGATTCCCATCCTTAAAAAAAAAAAGACCTGTATACTATACTCATGTTTTACCAAATAAAAGTTATCTTATCGTATCTATACGGTTATAATGTTTTATAAGTGCTTTACGAGTTAACTGTTTGTTTTATTGATGAATAGCGATTGGGATTTATGAACATTCAAAGCGTGAAATTTTTATATTATTATTATTGTAGGTATTGATATTGTAAGTTGTACATGTATTGATATGTATAAGAGCAATAAAACTTTGAAAGCCTTAATTACTTTGTTTTCTTACTCAACCCCCGTGAGGTCTTACTCATAACAAATTATAGTAGTCATGTTTTAGGATGAAATAATATTATAACTACGTACCAATAAACACTTCAAGTAGACACTCACACTACCTGAAAACAAAGAATTGAAACGTGATTAATAAAATTAGAAAACTTAAATAACTAAGTAAAAAAACCCCTGTGATAATAAAATCTAAGAAAGCAATACTATATTTACAGCTACCAAAGACCATTTACCTAAACGTATAAACAATTAAACACACAGTATAATTAAACTCAAACATACAGTTAATGCAGTACTATACTAAAAAACGTTTCACAGAATTACTAGTAAACAAATGTTATTATTCTGTGCAGGCTTTCTTAAATGATAATCTTTTGTAATGTAGTAGTAGTCGTCATTATTATTCTCTACTGTGTATTAATTTGCATGCTATATTTAGGCAGAATGTACATGGATCCTATAATATAACTGAACAACTTATTTTTATGTACCTACATTCAAAGCAAATAAATAACTATTCTATTCTATTCTATAATTCTTTACCGAACATACGGGCTCCATGAAAGAATTTATTTCTACTGTGGCCGCTCTCTCCCATCCGAAGAAGGTTATCTTTAGGGTTCGACCCGACGTAGTCTTCGTATTCGATCTTATGTAAAATATTCGGATTTGCCTGCGAAGGAAGACAAATTGCTCCTTAATTTTGGATTTGAATTTTTTCTCGGACTTATCTCTGGAAGGAGCTAGTTTGCCTTAGGCTTGCTGAGGTCTATGTTTTATGTAAAGAAAGATTTATTCCGATAGTCTTGAATAACATTGTCTGTGGTTTATTAATAAGCAGGATTAGTCTTCATTAGCCTTGTTGTTTAAAATAAACGTTTTGTTTATGATTCAATCTTTAAACTTCTTTTGTCCGAACGCTATTTCGTCCTTGTATGTGTGCCAACTTCAAAATTTTGAAATAAGTTATAACTAGATCTTGTTGCAGTAGTTAATGGGAATATGTTTTATAAGAAAGCTATTGTTGTTATCGCCTACTGGCAGTTTAATTGACATCACTTCCAATAGACATTTAACATTAAAGCGTGGGACAGTAAGCAGCTGAAAAGCCATATTTTTCTATCTAACATTCCACAATTCCTTCGATCCATACTTTGCAATTCTTTCGAATTTGAGCCCTTCAAAGGCAGCACACGTCAATACAACACGTGCACACTTAATCTCAAGGAAAGAACTGAATAAGTTTGTTTTCGAAAAACCATCTTCGTCAGATCTCGATTTATCCACACTTCGGCATTCAGTGCGCGGGCTTAGGTTTCCTCCCCCTCGCCGTCCGGAAAGGAATTTTTATTATCAATATCATGGTGTTGAACTATGGCGATGTTTATGTGCTCGTATTATTTATAGTTTTCGCTATTTGTGGGGTCTCCGTGTTTATTTATAATGTTTGTTGTTCGCAGTAAATTGGATTACGGCTTCGGGTTTCTTCTCTTCGTGTTTTATGGTGTGATCAACAGTGTTTCCAGATTTGTGGGATAGAAATAAAGTGGAGAATAAATGTTTCATTTTATTTCGGATTGAAACGATTTGTGGGGAAAGTGAAATGGCTGGAGGACCTAGATACGTTGGAGATTGAAGACGTCTCATAAAACATTGTCTGAAGGTTGACTGATGTATGTGTGGGTCGTTCGAATGGTGGCAAAGTATTATAGATTCCGTGATTCTTAGTACTTGAATGTTTTTTGTGTACCCGCTTTAGTGTTTCAAAACGCGATTTTTGTACTTCTATAATTATTGATCCTGTGCTTCTTCTGTCGATACCCTATTGAATTCCATAATTACGTTGTCTTTGCATCGTTGAAATTCAATTTATAGTTCTCATATTTTTCAAACCTGCTTTGTCTCGGAACCCAAGCCATGCATTTTTCTCGACCAAGATTACTCGAGCATATTAAATTCCAAAGAATAGCTCGACAGTTGGAAATAGTTGTGAGGATCTACGGGAGCTCTAATACGATTTCATTATCAGGAAAATCGTGATTTTACGTTTTAATTAAACAAAACCTAGAAATAAATAGAGAATAAACAAAGTACTTTCAGATGTTTTTCATCTTGTTAGTGCTGTAGAAGATCCCATCTGCCTAACCTTTTCCCAACTATATTGGGGTTGGCTTCTAGTCGCACCGGATTCAGCTGAATACCAGTATTTAACGTGGATCGGCTGCCTACCAGATCTCCACAACCCATTAACTGGGTAACACGGTACTCCTTGGCAAGACTGGTGTCAGATTTTCTGGCTTCTAACAATCCGTGAAACAACAATCGGTGAACATTCAAATTTAAAGCACCGTAATATAACATGAATTAGAACTCCATAAATGTTGCCAAAAAGAAACAAACTGTTATAAAGCAGGGAGCACCATCAAACATTTTACAAGCACCAATAAAAACAATGACGCGGAACAATGGGAACTGTTAGTTTTATCGCCAAACGTATATTATGCAATAATTCAAGCGGGGAATGCAAGTGTTGAGAAAGTTCCGTAAACTGCTACTCCTGTTCCAGTAGTTCCCAAGTTGTACGTTTGGCTGACTTGCGAGAGCTAGCCTCAACGAAATTCGCAGAAAATGAAGTAATTTAAAAGTTCCCTAGTGGTATTAAGTTTTTGCATCATTGGCGCCTGTCGAATCGCAAGGATAAGCATTTTATTTTTGATTTAGGGTGGGGACGAAATTTTGTGACGGAAAAAGAAAGATTTTTCTGGTATGGGAAGAGGACGATGTTTTTAGGGTTACGTGCCTCAAACGAAAAAAAAACGGAACCCTTATAGGGTCACTTCGTTGTCCGTCTGTCACAATTCTTTTTTTCAGGAACGGCACTAGATATCATATTGAAATTAAGATCAAATATATAAGTTTATGGCCCCTTGGAATTCTGAAAAAAATAAGCGCAACGCAACGCAACGCACCGCATAAAAAAAATATGACTATTTATTTGTGCATCATTTTTGTGATATTTTTATCATCGCAAATAAATCAAAATCTTAGTAGGTTTTGATTTACTTGCAATTATTTCATGATGAAATTACATGATTCTAAGTCAACGGGATAGTCCCGTTGACTTAGAATCATGAATTTTGGCAAAAAGCAAGGTCTTACAGCACAAGTAAAGGAAAATGTCTGAATTTTGTAAATTTTTGTTTTCAGTTGAAGAAATTACCGTAATGTACATCTATGTATGGGAAAACGATTCTTTTAACTGAAAAGTTAAGTTTGTCCTTGAATCTTACCTACTTATATTTTTGTCAGAGTAATGAGAGTGCTTTTATAGTTTATACACTTTAGTAGGTAATATACTCGAGAAAAATCGAGATTCGATTCCCTTAATAGACGAACTTATACGAGTTTGTACGGATCCCTCGGTGCGTGAGTCAGACTCGCACTTGTCCGTTTTTTTTTAAATTCAATATTGAGCAATATTTCAGAACTAAGTTATGAAACTGAGACTTTTCCTGCCCAAAAAAATGGGTAAACGCTTACAAACGTGGCACAAAAAAATGGGTAAACGCTTACAAACGTGGCACAATAAAATCACAGAACTGAAACAATGCAAATTGTGCACACTTGGTACAATTCTTTGTTTAAAGCTTACTCCAAATTCAAAGTATGCTACAATTTCAGTTGTAAATGACACCCGGAGTATAATATAAGGTGCTCGCACTGTGCCAGTGAGTTTCACTGGATAATCCCAGTTTTACATAAGTGCAGGTTGCTGTCGGGTGTACGATTGTATGATTGTACGCATAACACGTATTTGTGTTGGTAAGAAGAAGGGGCTTTAGGCTTCCCACAGATAGGCAAAACGTGACAGAACTACATCTATGCGTCATGAAAGAGAATGCACAAAATTCACTGTGATAGATATACCGTATAGACATATTACACTTGACCATCAAGTCCCAATCGTGTGACCTTATGAGAGAGACGTGAAAAACAGTGCAGTGATAAATTTGCTCGCGAATTCCATCGTTTTCCAGCAGTCTACAAAAATCGGCCAATCAACTTTAACTTCTGAGGGTCGTCAGTGAGGATTGGTGCGGTCTGATCGATAGGTACTAGCTCGAAGTCCTCCGGAGTACCAACCGACGATAAAGGTTTTATAGTATGTTTAAGTGAATGTCTAACTTTATGGTTATTTTTGTATTTTAATGATTTTATTCGTTTATTGAATTTTAGAGCTTTTTGTAGTTTTATGAATTTGATTATTATTATATTTTATTATTGAAGTGATTGTCAAACGTTTTGTATTTAAGCTTGTGTTATTTGAATATTGGGACTTGGTGCATTAATAAAGTATTATAAATTATAAACGCTCCTTATGGAGACAAGCGCTACTTGACAATGTGACTATCATTTTATATAACTATTTCTATGGGTTTATCACCCATAGAATTTGTTTTCTGACTGTGCGGGGAAGCTAAAAACAATGACAGGCTTTAATTTAACATAGCATGACCGAACGATTTAATTTTCTGCGTGATTTAAAATTTTACGATCGTTAAACACAACATTTCTTATACACTAAGGCTTAATCCGTTTAATCCATCTCAAACCCCCAAAAGAAAACAAAAAGATAAAATAAGCCACACAAACTTTATCCTAAGAGAAATTAATGACCTGTATTACAGAAAAAGGATTGAAATAATCCACTTAAATGTAACATTATGGAAACGGACGAAAAGACTTTGTCACATTAAACTCGTAACTTATTAAACGTAAAGTTTGTAAGGATGGATGGATGTTTGTTACTCTTTCATGTCAGAACGGCTAAACGGATCTCGATGATATTTGGCACAGAGGTAGATTATAGTCTGGAATAATACATAGGATTTTGATGATGACTTATCATCCCGGGAATATGTTCCCTTGGGATAATTTTCACATAAACGCGGGCGGAGCCGCAGGCGGAGCCGCAGGCGGTAGCTTGTACTACATTAAATGCAGTACCTATTATAATATTTAAACTTATAGTTATGGCCACCTTTATAACTTATTAACGAAGATAACTTAGTGGCCAATTTCTTTGATCACCGTGAGCCATTTCCTCTCGACTTATAACATCCTAAGGACTATGAACAAGAATTTATGTATGCCAAAGTTATTCATAACGTTATCTTCAAACTTTGACCGTTCTCAGGTAAAATAGATCCGATGAAATTCAATTATGGCAAGGAAATGTTGAATGAAGAAAAAATGGCTTGATATAGGTAAGGTAATAGCCATTAAAAATCCAATTTAATTGACTTAAGGGCCTTGAGTTCTTCTCAAATTAGTCGCAAGGGAAATTCGCAAAAAAACATTCGTTTGACAAATTGTTCTTCATTTTCTAGAGATTGCTGAATTTTGACTTTAGTTTGTTGAAAATATTTTGAATATAGGCGAAGCTAGATTTTGTATTATTGAGTTACAATGTACTTGGTATGGTCATGTGAAGAGGAGGGATGAAATGCATATAACTAAAAGAGTTATGAATATAAATGTGGATGGATGGACAGGGAGAGGGAGGCCAAAGAAAAGATGGATGGATTGTATTACGAGTGATATGAAAGAAAAGGGAGTCAGTGATAGCGTGACGGTTGACAGGACAGAATGGAAGAAAAAAACGTGTTGCGTCGACCCCAAGTAACATGGGACATGGGCAGGAAGGAATGTACTAGCCGCTAAGTGGCCTTCTCGCTTCATTTGATACAATCTTATAATATGCAATGAATAGTCCGTAGATGAAGGATACATCGTAATAATTTCCCTAGTTTATTTCACACAGAAACACAGATAAGACCATAAAACATCTCGCCCAAACTGGACCGAATAAATAGAAACAAAAAAAGGTCCGCCTCTAAATGTATTATCCAATCTCAATTTTAGTAAGACTATTTTATTTCCAGCGTTTTGTTTCATGTTAAATGCGAGAAAGAATGTTTCCAAGTTCCCAACATTTTTCCTTTAGATCTGGCATTCAGCCAGGATCCACCTTTCGCCTGGAGTTCGAACTAAGCCAGATTCGTGAAAACTGATACAGACATTTTCAACTCAAGCCTCAACAATGATCAGTTTCAAAGATTCGGTAAAGAGAAATGCTTTCATATTTTTCAGGAGTGTCAAAAATCATAAATACTGCTTTTGCGTAACAGCTTTTTACACAGAAATTCAGTGGCTTGAGACAAAGTGCGTGTCAGCATTAGTGATTTTTGTAATGTCGAAATGTTTCAGATTACACACGCGGAATTTCGAACATTTTATAGTATTAGTAAGGGTGTAAATTAGCTTAGATTCAAACAATAAGTTTTCGTATTGCAATAATACGTCTGTAGAGACATATACTTTAAAATAAAATACAACGTGTACCAAAATAGACGCAATACCTCTTAAGGGGTCATTGTACTCATCATTATGAACAACTTTTACTATGAGAACAACCCCGAAATCGCGATAAAAAATGAGCTGTTCAGTACATTTTGTCGAGTTTTGCGTACATAAATGTATGGGGCTGTCGATTTCTTTTATTTATTTAAATTGTATGTACAATGGGCGGACTTAGTGCATTCTGTACCAGTCAACCTTCTTTTTTTTCGTGATTTCAGTGTTGATGTCATAGTGAAAGTTGTTCTTAATGATGAGTACAATTACCCCTTAAGAGGTATTGCATTTATTCTTATACATGTTTTATGTAAAGAGCTATTAGTAAAGATCATAATTATAATTATTGTACTGTATTGAAATTTAAATGGTGTTTAGTCATTCAAATCGAATACGATTTTGATTGATATGTTATTGACATGTTGTATTTTTAACTAGATTTGACTATTTGAATTTTATTTAGTGTTATTAATTTAAATTTTGCATGCATGGGCAGAATATATAGCTTAATTGTAACATTCCACCTTATCGTGATTTAAACCTACATTCTAGCAAATAAAGATTTGATTTGATTATAGGAGGAGGAAAAATAAATCACGATAGCTATTTTCAACCACATTAAGGTACACACAGATACTTTCACAACATCTTATCCGGGCACTGGCTTCCTAAAAGCACCAACCTAATAACACCTAACACTCATAACTTTCAGTAGTTGACTTACACAATTTCAGCAGACGATCCGGTTTTTCTAGCGTCCTAAAGTAACAGCCTCAGGGTCCTAAGTTATTCCAACCCGGTTTTCACGTAAGCACCCCACCGAGGCCTTTGATATACGGGTCTGTTCGCCCAGATATTTGATTATCCTTACCTGCGAAGGACAACGATTTTTTCACGGTTATGAACGAACATTTTTGTGAGGTTTTTTCTCATTTTGCTGACGTAGGCGGTAATTTTGAGGATTTATACTTTTAAAGTCTGTTATGAGTTTTAGTGAGGTTTGTTATGCTTGCGTTAGTAAAGGTGATGATTACAGCAAAAAAAGGTAGGACGGAGGACAGTTTGGATACGAAGGTTTAAGAACCCGGTTTTAAGAAGCAACCAGCGAGATCCACCTGTGCAAATTTAAACCCTATAAGTATTATTTATTTATTATACACTTTACTCTACACTAAGAGGAGCTCGTGGCTAAATAATAACAGCCGCACGGGTCGATCTTCAAGGTTAAGCAACGCTTGCCGAGGTTGGTCTTTGGATGGGTGACCATCTTTAGATACCGAGACTCCTCCGTGCCTCGGAAAGCACGTTAAGCCGTTGGTCCCGGCTGTCATTTGTCGATCTTTGGCAGTCGTTACGGATAGTCAGAAGCCAAATAATCTAACACCAGTCTTGCCAAGGAGTACCGTGTTACCCAGTTAATGGGTTGTGGAGATCTGGTAGGCAGCCGCTCCACGTAAAATACTGGTATTCAGCCGACCCCAATATAGTTGGGAAAAGGCTAGGCAGATGATGACTTTACTCTACCTAATCCCTAAAATAGGAACAGGACAAACATTTAAACAAGTGTACAATTGGCGGTCATATCGTACAGGGCAACCTCTTACATATAACCGTTGGATTGATTGAACGAAGGGAGATTTCTACTATTAGTAATGGTAATGGCTAGTTTACACAGTGCAAGCCTACTCGTATTCAAGTACCTCGGCTTGCCTCAGCTGTCTTCACGATGATAGTAGCTGCCCAGTCTCTTCTGCCTGGCTGACATTGGCGAGCTTCTGCCGAACGCGTCCGAACCAGGCGAGTGATATCCGAGCTGCTGCCACGTGCGTGTTACTGTCAGGCGAGCAGGCGAGTAAAAACAAAAACTTTTGAAGTAACTCGGATGCGAGCTACTATCCAACTTGCACGTGGCATGAACTCGTAAGATACGTCAAATGATACGAAAAAATTCTAAAAATTCCTGCACTGCAGCTATTCGGTAGACTGACTCGCATGCTAGCTCGTACTGTGTAAACCAGCCATAATATTTCACTCGGCCTTTTAAAATAATGTTTTTCAGAAATCTTTTTTGTCAAATCCCTTTCTATCCCAAAACTTAACCACGCGTATGCCTTTTACCCGGCTTTACACAGAAAGCCGTTTCTAACACACAATATATTTCATTTTGACTTAAGATTATCTAATCAGAATATCTAATAGTCTTCCTTGAGAACGTTTCTAGCCCGGAACATCGGAATCCTTTGACTATAATTGAGTCTCTTCAGTACATATATCTACATGTACATTATAAAAGGAATCCACAACCTAATTTTGGTAGGTCAGTTTCGGTTTAAAGTCAAGCACTTAAGATAACTAAATAACTGTTCCTTTGCTTTATAAGATAGTTCGGGCTTATCTTGCAGTATGTATAGCTTCATGTGTTACATTAGAGGAGCAATAGGGTATTTTACTGAAAAAAAATCTAACTAAGCCGTCAGATAGCTTTCCAAAAAATATGAGAAACGTGTTTTTTCTTGTTAAAACAAAAAATAAAAACAATACAGTGCATTGAAAACACGCGTGACCTCACTATGATGGTACAATTTTTACCAGGGACGATGTGAAGACACGCGTGTTTCGTTCAACGCACTGTATCGTCTTTAATTTTTAGTTTACGTGCAAAATAAAATTACATGTCTCATATTTTTTGGAAATCTATCTGACGGACCAATTAGATTCAATCAGTGAAACACCTCTCGTATTTTTAAGAAGCGTTCTCATTCGCGTCACAGTTGCGAACTGACAAAAAGACCTTTTCTTACATTTTGTAAATTTTTCGACTTTAGTTGTGGCTGTGATGATATATATCTATAAGTATATACATTTTTAAGGATTGGATATCATCAAATGACTTCTTCAGCTCTGGGTGGAGCGGAAAGGCGTGTCAGACTCTTACAGTCTAAAACCCATCCGTGTTCCTTCTAAAGCCCTTTGCGTTCCACGGCCGCGGTGACTCTTTTGAACAAATTCCGCAACACTGTGATGATATTGCAACTTAAATTTATCCGCTTTTTATGAACAATATTTCCTGTGTTTCAGTGCCACAGTTCGTTTTAACGGCTTGTCTGTTAAACCTTATTCTATTACGTTTCAAAAGGATAACATGAACTTCCCGGAAAATGTCAAAAATATTTTCTCAAAAGATCCGCAGAGCATAGCTAGTTAACTATTCTCCTTTTCAGAAACATAACTGCTATAAATAATACCGGCCCCACATTAAGCTTTGACAAAAACTTCGAACCGAGTAGACTCGGTAAAAAGTTCAGGAATACGGAACGTTTCGCTCTTACTATCACCCTTAATGGTCGATGTACGTGATCCATTAAGGGGAAGGTAGGAGTAGTGGGATCGTACTAATTTAATACTCAAGATAAAAATTGTGAGCAAAAAATTGGAAATGAAAATCTTAAGTTTCGTAATAATGGAGAATCGTTTTATGCTGAGCGTCATTTGGAGCGTGACTTGGTATCTGAGCAGTATCCGCAATGGAGAAAAAGCTAAGATAGTATTTAGCTTCTTTCTTCGTCCAGCCCATTAAATGTGTCAAAAGAAAGTTGTTTTTAAAATAATGAAATTTTAAATTGATTTTTTAAATTCAAAATTAGTAAGCTCGCTCCATTGTCGACTTTGTCTTTGTCGTCTATGACCTAGACGAGAGTCAAGAGCAAACTTACCTCAGATAAAAAAAAAGAGTTACAATTTATGGAAGATGAAGATGATGGAGCCGAATTGGAAATAAAAAAATAATATGTAAAAAATGCGTACACTCCAGAACTAAACTAAAGCCTCGTTAGTGCTAAAAAAGTGCTGCAGTTACGACAAAACGATGCGTACACGTAAAAGAATACTACTCGTTAGTACAGCACACAAACCAACATATTGTAACTACACAATAAAGTTTCAAAATAGCTTTCCATAACAATAAAAGGGCCCGTAAAGAGAAGCCACAGATTTGTGTTGTGGCCCAACGGGGCTATATTGATAAAAATAAACGCTCCCAATCTATTTGGAATTGAATTTGGTAAGAACGCATAAGGATCTTTATGGTAGGAGTTTTAAAAGTAATTCTTGCACTTAAGTGCGGCGGTTCAACTGATTTTGGTTATGGAGAATGAATGTTGCAAGAACTTGAGATGGTCCTGGTGCTTCTGATGGAATGATGAAAACAGTTAGATGGTTCAAAAAAGGAATCAGTGATGGGTTATAATTTTATAAAGAAGAGTATCGCATACAGGTTAAAGTAGGAGAGCTGTTTTAGGTCGATTTAGACAGGATATACAGGGACAACCCTGAAAATTTGACAGCCTGTCTTGTCAAAAGGGTAAACCTTGCCAGGGACTAAGTTGCAGATGTCAAATAGGCAGATTCGTGTAGAAGAATAGTACTAGTTGCAACTGCCTTCAGTTAGACTGGAAGTCAGCCCAAGGGGCATGTTGCGGAATTTGTTCGAAAGAGTCACCGCGGCCCTTGAACGCAAAGGGCTTTAGAAGGAACACGGATGGGTTTAAGTCAGTAAGAGTCTGACACGCCCTTCCGCTCCACCCAGAGCGGAAAAAGTCATTTGATGATTTCCCATCCTTAAAAAAAAAAGCCCAAGGGGCATAAAGCTGAGCAGATGATGTTAGTATACAGTTAGAAGAGAACATAGATACTCTCCATTGAACATTATTACAAATATAAAACTAAACCTGCCGTATTACTTTTGGTAGGAAATACCACAGAATTTATAACAAAATCAATAAAATTAAACAAATAGCATATAAACTGATAACCTATGTGCTAAATCACAACGCAATATTCGGTATTTCCAACAGAATTTGCGGTTACCGAACATTTGTTCAAGAAGTCGATAGAAGATTACAAGTAAGTAGGCTACCAAAAACCTACCTAACCTGAAATACTCGTAAAACAAACTTCACAGCAGACTGTTTTTGACACTAGCTGCCTATAACCGCTACAAACTAAAACCAATTACATTTTGTGATCGTAAATCTTATTTGGAGTTCACAAATCATAGCAGATTGTCACCCCTTCGTGGACAAAAACAACAGTGAATTATTTGTCTTGGTGTAGGTACTATCTTTTAAGCCGATGTATTAAGTTTTAATTAATTGATACGTCTTAAGTTATTGTCTATACTTTTTATTTAAGTAACCCATTGTCAGTGCAAAAAACTACATAATTTCTCGTTTCTCAAATTCTTGACTTTTGTATTTAATCAGTTCCGGTCGTTTCTGACAACATGTCGAAGTGAAGGCTTGGGTGGAGTGATCACGAGGTGAGTTGTCAATCCATATAATCAAGATGGAATGACAGCTCACTTCGTGATCACGTGACATATTGATTACATAGATTGACAGCTCACCTCGTGATCACTTCATCCAAGCCTTCACTTCGCTAGTTTACAGAATCGACCGGTGGATCTGGTCAGAGCTATGGTTGAGGTGACGAAGACTGATTCTGAAACCGTACTTGTATGAGAAATCACATGGACAAGTAAGTTAAAAACTCTTAAAACCACCAATTGACCTAATTTTGCAAAACAAAATGATCCATAACCATCATCCAGTTGACGTAAAAAACAATTAGTTTGACGAAATAATTTAGTGCCGCCATTTTTATTTTTCAGCTGAATATTTTTGTCACGTAGGTGCATTTAATATCATAAATCGACGCAGTTGTTTTGGTCACTCCGTAGGTGAGTTTGATTTAATAGAGCTGACATTTATTGCCTGCCTGCAATATATTGCTGCTTTTTAACAGATAATTGAATTCGAATAGCGATATTATAAAATATCATGTTAAAAAAAAAACCAAAAAATTTCGAAATAGAATTATAAACGTGATAGCAGCCTGAAAACTCCTACTGTTTTTCTCGATGTAGGCAGTGACATATTTATAGTTACAATGTACGAGTAAAAGCGATGTCGAGGTCACTCACCTCGTACCTTACGCTGAATATTCATTATGATGTTATGGAAAATCTCAAGTGACATTATAAAAGGGTGTAAAATATCACTATAGTAGGCGCCAAATAAATGTGGAATAAAGTACATTGACCTTTCCCTAATAACTGTTCATAGGTACCTGAACAATTAAATATCGAGGGGTGAAAGGCTATTTGTTTGAAGCGACATTTTACGAACTTTACAGGAGAGCCATTTAAAGATTCAAAATTTGAAAAAAAAATCGTTATGAAAAAACTACTGCTCTTACTTTAATGGGGATCGCAAAACTTCATTGCAAAAAAATCCCTTAATGTTTTTGTATAATTTTCAATAAAAAAACAGTTATGAGTTCCAAGATAAATGTCGCTTAATACAAAATGATCTGTATCGCCTTATTTTTAGAGTAAGGAAAAATGATTCAACTTCCAACATTGTCACTAATCAGCAGCAGGCAAAATGGTTTAAGTGACTTTACAGTACTTATGCAGGAGAAAGCAAAATGATTGAATAGACGTTACTCAATAATAATAGGAATAAGCTATTTTGTTTAACTACCAATTGGGTTTTATTAACGATACAGGCAAGTTGGCTTAAGCAACGATGAACATTCTTAATGAGTTGTTTGATGTCTCAGGTTTTGAAAGGAGTTTATATAACTTGGTTGTTGATACAAGATAATAATGACAGATTTATAGTAAGTTAAGAGGTTGTAGTATTGAAATGGGTGAATAATTACTATAATTATCAGGAATGAAAAAAAAAAATTGTTTTAATTAGATTTTTTATTACTTATATTTTACTTAATTAACAATCAGTCTTAATGAGATCGTAAATTTAATCAAAATCACAACACAGTAAAACAAACATAACAAATTATTTTTTTTTTTTAAAGAAAGCAAAATATTTACTTATTACAAAACAGAGATATGGCCGAAAAATAAAAAATAAAACATAAATTATGGATAATAAGTAAGCATTATTACCAAATCCATTTTCTAATCTAATTCCTCCGTCTCATCTTCAATATCAGTATCCACTAGTTGGTCTTTAGCGTTGTTGGTTTGCAAATTTAAGTACTCAGTATGAAATATTTTTGGAATAACGTTTGTGTCACAAAGTTTCTTAAGATCGTTGTATTTAGATTTGGTAATTGCTAACGAAGTTTTATATTTGAGATTGAGACTTTTAGGTTTAGCGTGTATTGGTATCTTTTCTTCCAGTGCATCATTCTTCATAGTATACTTAATTTTAATTTCATTTGGAGTAGATTTTTTAAATGTCGCCGTTCGGATTTTGCCGGAAAATTTATCGGAGAACTCTTCAAAGTTTTTGAAGTCAGTATGTGTAAGATTTTCGACATAAGAAGGCGCTGGCTCTTTTCGAGCTAGCTGGCACACTGTTGCCCACTGAGAAGAAGCCCACACTATCGTATTTCGCACAGAGTGCTCAATAGTCGAGTGGATGCTGTCTACTGTCATCTCCGTGTGTCCGGGGAGAAGAAAGTTCATTTGAATAGTTTCTAGATGTTTAGATTGTAACAACGCGTAATGGACGGCAGCAAGGACAATTTTATTCTTATTTTGTCCAGGGCAAGAGTCGGAATATAAAATTAAAGTTTTTATTGTGGTTCGCGAATCAACGTCTCTTATGTATTTTTGCAAAATTGTACCAATTTCATTGGCCCCTCTCTTTCCTTCTGTTTCTCCCCAGACAAAACAGAAACCATTTCTTGTTATACTTTCATAAAAGCATAAATTATAAAACGCATATTTTCGGGAGTAAAAAAGCAGCATACTGTTCCCATGGGGAGTGTTGAGAACCTTCTGGAGGTCAAAAGATGCACACAAAATAGTAGGGTTTTCTTTGCCTAATTCTCTATGACATTCCTGGCGTTGTTTTGATGCTTGTTTCTCTTCTAAATGGGCCTGCAGTTCGGGACATTCAGATGGATTCTGGCCTTCAAAACGCAAACATTTTAAGCATTTTAAATCCTTCTTAGGTACGTGAAACCCTACATTAAAATCAGTATTAAATATTTGTCGAAAGATTTTTTCACTCAAGACATCGACTCCTTTACTAATTTGATCCTCTTTATAGATACGATAGAGATTTTTGATATTTTTAAATTCGGTTGGGAGGTACAGCCTTGTACTATCCTTGCGGCAATAATGCGATGGTAGTGCAGGTAAGCTTTTAATGAAGGTTTTTGCCGATTCCCTTACATTGTCTGGAGTTTTGTTGGCTGGAACACACCTTCCTCTCCCATCTTCTTTTGATATTCCCTGGGATACATTTGTCAAGGTGTAGTAAACGAATCTTTGGGTAACGTCTACTGTGCTGATCAAGAATTTAGAACAAACCTGACGACGACCCTCTCCGTCATTTATAAAATATTTAAATGTATTGGTCCTGTAGCTGGATTGTTTAGATCTCTTTCTTTTTACCTCTTCTTTAGAGGACATAGCAATTAACCAGTCCTTTTTTCTCTGATTGGAAAATCCCCAAAAATAATCAAATATTCCTGTCCTTTTTTCTTCGTCTATTTCACTACACTTCCAGGGACAGCTTTTCCCTATGCATGGGTTTGGTTTTAACTGTCTTTCCTTCCTAATAGAACCATCTTTCTTAACATAACATTCACCTTTTGATCTAGAATCTTTTCGTTTCTTTGCCTTATTTTAATTTTTTTTCTTTAAACCTGACTCTCCTACTTTCCCATCTTCTGCGTTTACTGTTTTTTTTTTCTTTGGTTGATGCTATCACTTGAGGACTCGTCCGTCCCTTCCCAAGAAGTCGAGTCCCAGACAAAGTCTTCATCTTCGCTCATAAAATCTAAATAGCTTTTTTGAATCACGGCACGCTTGCTTTTTCTTACTTTTTTAGGAGCGTCTTCTGCTTGATTTGGTATTTCAGTTGTAATTTCTTCAGCATTATTGTCCTCCTCCAAGGATTTCCTTAATATATCCATTTCTTTTTCCGGTATAATTTCTGTTAACGTTGGTTGAAGGCTTTCATTACTGTCTGTTCTATTTTTATCGCTTATTTCAATTACCGTGTGTTGGGCCATGGGTTTTGCGATTACTTGATCAACATTATTTGGATTTTTGGTGTTTTGTTCGTGTTCTTCTAATTGAAATATTTTTGTAGGTTTATTCATTGGGTTTATGTTCTCTTCTTCAAATTTTTGGAATTCTTCATGATACTGAAAAAAATTTTTTCATAACATCAAATCGAAAGTATCATTGGTAAATAAGAGTAACTGTGTTTTATTTTTTTAATGGATTAAATACAGACAGCGATAAATTAAATAAAATTACTTCTAATAGAAGAATAAAGCAACATCGTATCAACAACATAGATCGGCCGCAAGTCACTGATAACAAGACCAGGTATAGTATAAGCTGGCCTGTTGTTCTTAGCCAGTAACTTGCATACTTTTAAATTTAAGAATTGGTACACCACTAAAAAAATAATTCAGTAACCTCGTATATTAAAAACAGTAACCGTTATTCACCTATTAAGTAGGCAGGTAGTTAGTACAGCAGGCAGCTCGGCAGGTACTTACTATGGTAATAATGTATCAGTACATGCGATAAACGATACACAAACATTCGCAATCTACTATTTACATTAAAACATAATTAATTTATTGATTTATAGACACAATATTAAAGTAATCATACTTACAAGCTTATTCTATTCGGTCTTATCCCAAACTACAACAGCGCGCGTCCTGTCTCCCGCCACACTCACGACTGACTGATGCGCCTGCGCGGGGCGGGACAGTAATAATACTGCCACAGTTTACAAAAACTATGCCAACATTTATTTGTTTTAAATTACATATATTGTTATTGCCGTATTAAAATTGGATGGTTTAAAAGACAAACTATTTATATTATGATACAGGGAAAAATGATTTTAAACTAACCACTTCGTATTAGATTTAGCTTATGTGACGTATTTAAAAAAAGTGGATACTAACAAACTGTTTAAGCGACTAAGGAACCCAGTTTTGAGTACAGAAATAATGTTTGAAGCTCCAAACAGAGTGCAAAACAGTTGCAGTGAAAAGGGTTGAACCGACATGTCTTAATGAATTTGGCTGACGGCAAATTGGTTGAAGCGACATTGCATAGTGTAAGTAGTCGTAAGCAAAATGTATGAAGAGACTTTTCATCTAAAGTTAGCTATATCGAAAAACGATTGATCTGCCATCGAACTGAAATATTAGTACCAGAATAACGGCTTATGCTTCGATTCTCTGTTTTTGTGTACAGCTTAAATGAAATACTAAAAAAATATGGCAAATTTGATGTCGGATCATACATCATGTTTGAGAAATGTGCACTAAAATTGCATTGTTTTAAGCGCCATAAAAGTGCTCAGAATTGTACGAAACCCGGCTCAGCCGACGCAGAAAAATTCGCTGAATCCGAATATGTATATAAGTCAATATCGTCCAAAATGTCGCTTCAAACAAATAGCCTTTCACCCCTCGATATGAATCGTTTTTCATTATTAGACAATGTTAAGGATCACGAGAGATGATGATTCGGGACAGCTTTGTGTCATTAATTCCGTTTTTCAAATTAAAAATGTCAATAATTGTAGGTGGGTCAATGACCGTTATTCCACGATTATCTGGCGCCCACTATAGGTATAAGTTGCTTCACAAAGTAACCACAAAATTACAGTATGGTAGGATGATGTCAGTAATAATTTTATGGCAGTCGCCATTTTGTGTTTTCGGTAACGCGTTTAAGATCGTGGAATCGAGATGATGATGATGAATGACAGTAGTAGGTTGTATCACGATACCGCCGCCGATGCCTACCCGCATGGCAAGTGAAATCGTGAAGATGTGACAGACAGATAGACAGGGTTACTTTCACATTTATAACATTAAGTAAGCATGGGTGATATTGATAAACTAAATTCGACTAGCTTTTATTTCTTGATTGCCAGTTAAGTTGAGTTAAGTAAAACCTCTTTTGACTTAAGTTCTTCAAGCTACACAGTAATTATTGGTTCTCAAACAATGACCATTTTCATACCAAAATTATTATTAAACAACTATGTAACTATTCCTATTTGTACCAGTCAAATCATCTTCAAAACGGAATCGGAGAATTTCGGCAGAATTCGGCTCTTGACAACTCTTGGTTGTAAATCACAGACTAAGTCACTCTAAACTCAAAACAATCTGTTATTGAATAGTTGAAAAGGTTATGGCAGACTTCCATTTACTCGGCCTTGTGGTTCACGTTCATGTTTTAGTTCCATTTTCTCCTAAATAATTTGATTTTGTTAATAGACTGGTGGACTAATGAAGCTGGTTCGTTATAGACTGAAATTAACATTTTCGTATTTTATAAAAAAATACTTTGTTTAAGTTATAACAAGATTAACAGTCTAACGCATAATAGGGTATTTGGTTAGATTAAAATTCTATTTATTATGTAATTCTAATTATTAAAACATTACGATTTGTTAAAAAAAATGTTTTCATACTTAAAAAACTAAATAAAAATGTTTGGAAAACAGAGAACTATACACTTTGAGGTTATTCTTTGTCTTTGTCGCACAAAATGTCAGATGGCTTCTATTCAATATGGCGGGACTTGTGAGTCACACGCAAGTTTTTTTTTTGGACATGACCACTCGCAGTTCAGCACGCTAGGGCTGGTAACTGCTTAACCATCACACGTAAGTAGTGCTGTCTATGTTTATTTACTGCTCTATTAATTTAATTCTTTTACTGTTTTTTGTCTGTTCTACAGGTTTTGAGAAATCTAAAAAAAAAATACCAGTCAAATACAGACAATAATTTTTAAACCATGAACCAAATTCGATTGTCGTAATGCCATAGTATAAAGGATTGATCTTATGACAATATTCGCGTTTTAACAATCGCCTTCACTATGCTATCGCTAACTGAATTTCATGTGTCTGTAGCCTCTGATAAATATAATTTGGTAAGGTTTTGTTGTATTCTAGTAGGTAGAAAAAAAAAAACCAATTTAGTCCGCCCGTTAGTTTATTTTTTGCCTTTTCAAATCGCTAATAAATTATAAAGCGCATCAAGAGAGGGGGCTGGTGACGTCACGATGCTACTAAAAATTGTACTACGATAGTGACGTCACGCGACTTTTCAACGCACTCACTGTATCTTCGTAATTTTTTGTTTTTGTTTTATAGTTTTAAACTATTACTACATGATTAAATATCGTTACAGTGTTCATACCAAGGATGGGAAATCATTAAATGACTTCTTCCGCTCTGGGTGGAGCAGAAAGGCGTGTCAGGCTCTTACTGACTAAAACCCACCCGTGTTCTTTCTAAAGCCCTTCGCGTTCCAGGGCCGCGGTGACTCTTTCGAACAAATTTCGCAACCCTGGCAGGCTCTGGCCCTAGCGAGCCCCGTCTCCTAAGATGTCATCTCTTTGAGGCGCGCGTGGATCACAACGCGCCATACAAGTACAAAATTAACCGTTTAAACTTGTCAAGGTAAGGGCAAGTTTCGGAAGTAAGCGGGACGGATGTCGTTAAAAATAATGTTCTTTTTTACAGTTTGTGGTAAAGGAGCTTCTCTATACATAACCATGCTCGCATGTGCATTATAGATAAGGATGTCTGTCAGGAGGATGATCCAGTTACATATTATGAAGGAACCGGCGGTATGTAGAACCAAAATATCGTAATCAAGTGACATCTCTCAAGCCGCACTTTACGAGAGGAAAAGAGTGATGATCACTAATTTCAGGTTTAGACACTTCAACTAAACATCCTATCGCTAGGTATTTCATAAAATAATATAGTCAAGGTACAACCAGCCAAGTGCGAGTCGGACTCTTAAACGAAGGGTTTAACCGTACCATGAACCGAAAAAAACACGGTTTTGGTTTGGGAGCCCCCTTAAATTTTTAATTTTTTTTTTGTTGTTATAGCGGCCATAGAATTACACACTTTTTGAAAATTTCAACTATCTACCTATTGTCTTGAGATACAGCCCGCTGACGGAGAGATGGACGGACGGGCTGGTGGACAGTGGAGGCTTAGCATTAGGGTTCTGTTGGTTACTCTTCAGGTACGGAACACTAAAAATAAAAACTAAAAATAGGTATTTTAATGGATCCGTATCAAAAGTTACAACTGGGTTGACAACCTTATTTTTTTCATTAAAAACCTATATTCAGTGCTTCTAATGAGATCCTTACCTTTGAAACCGAAGACCCGATCTCATCCACAAATCGGATACCTATTCAAATCAGGTACTCCAGTAAATGTTTCGAACAGGTTAAAATTTTAACTCTTTCACAGTTTTATGATTGTCTTGAACTATAACTCAATTTGTGAACGAGAATTTGCTTAACTTAACTATATGATTTGATTTGAGGAGTCCGGTTCAGAATTTGATTATCAAATTTCCTTTGTTAAATCGTCCTCTTGATTAAACTTGAGCTTCCTAGTCGGTTTCGAATTGCTTGGGTTCATGGAGCAGACCAATTAAGAAATAATATTTTGAACAAACTGTTAAGTCCGTCAATTTTCGTCGGCAGAATAATATTCTGTTGTTAAAATTGGTCTTGGGAATACCGAAATAGCTTCAGAGGAGATGGAAAGAGATAAAAATCCGTAATCCACCTACTTTTTGACGCAGTGTCTAAGTTCCTTATAAATGTTTTTACAGGTGATAATTTTACTATCTATTTCGCCTATTTTTTTTTCTTGATGTTCCCTGCTTAAAAATTAAAATTATATTATGTTCGTCAGATGTCAATAAAAATATATAAAGATACGATATGTTACGATATGGGTAAGAAGTGGTACGCTTTTAAGTAAACGCGACATCATGACTAGTTCGATCCAGCCCGTCCCTAGCTGTCCTCCCCCCAGCGACGCCCTAAGCCGAGGCCCGTACCCCACAGAGGGTGCCCTTAGCGTGTAGGTAGTCGCTGAGTTTGTAAGTTTTTTAATAAGCCCTGGCTGGAGGCTTTAGTATTTTGTTAAGGCCACCACAGGCAAGCCCAGCAGGTTAAGCAGTCGACAACCTTATAGGTTGAACTGCGAGACGCCAATCACAAAAAAAAAAGCGACGTCATGAAAAATATCAACGCACTGTATCGTCTTAATTTTTTGTTTACACGTCGAAAGAAAAAATACGTGTCCAATTTATTTCGATAATCTAACTGACGATATTAATATTTTTTTTAAGAATCAGTAGTTGGAATATAGGGTATTCAGATCACAAATCGTGATCTGAAAAACCCTATATTCCACAGTTTAACCATTCGAGTATTCCTATATTTCACTATTCGAAATGAGACTTTGACTAAATACATTGAAAGTAGTTTCATGTGAATGAAAAGAGCAGTCACTTCATATCAATCAATGGATCATTCAGTAGGAATGGTCTATTCAGAATGAAAAGAGCAGTCACTTCATACCTATCAATGGATCATTCAGTAGGAATAGTCTATTCAGACATCAACGAGTTTGGAGTGGAATGTGCACAGATGTGTTCCTCCGACACCTTATATAGGGTAGCATCTAGTTACCTGTGTAAAATGCAGGCTTCATGTATAGTTATTGTGTAGATAAAATTATATTGTGTTCGAATTAACACACACTTCGTTGTGAAATGGCTCTTGTTCTCAAATCTTATTTGTTTATATAACATACTAGATTGCGTCCTAGTTTTGGTATAAGAAGTATATTAAGATCATGCAGACCAAATCGAGGTAGGTATTTTGTGTAAATGAAACAATAAATATCGTAGAACATAATTTATTAGAGGATATTTACATTGTTTTGGTCAATTTGCAGAACGCACTACACAACATTTAGCCTATCTTTGACAGCTGGCATCAGGTTTTTTGTCTTTCTGTTACACTGTTACAGTGAAGATAAAACGGTTTAAAAGAAAAAAAGTTCATTTCCTGGTTGAATCTGGTAGCATAAAACATCTTCTAAATCAGGTAGAGCTGTGTCTGCTGTTTCTGTTTTACTACTTTCACTAGGTTTTGGTGAGCTTGCATTACATTTTCCACGATCAGTCTGTATGTCGCTAACTCGAACAAATGTACGAACATCTTCATGATGGCCCTCAGTCTTGACTATAAGATACTGAATCATCTCTAGGTCAAATAACTCTTTTGTCTGGCTTGTATCACTATCCTTGTGATTAGATGAGCTTACATTCGGTATTTTCAGGTCAGTCTGCATATCTTGAGTAAATATAATTTCACCGTTAGCATTCTTGCAAATAATTTTACGAATGCCTTCTAAATCAGATTTTAATGGATTAAACATTGTAATGTTAATATTTTTTCGCGAGAACCTTCACACTACGAATTGTAAGAATGTAATGTCGTCTTAACTGATTGTAAGCTATTTATAAGTAACTCGGGCTTTAATGCTCATCCCATATGTAAACGCATCCATTGTAAATTGTCATTGAAGTTTATTCACTGTCCTTGTCCCACAAATTTTATTGAGAAGATATGGCAGGCAAAGTCATCGTATGTTAGTAGTTTACCATTAATCATGAGTTTTGCAATGTAAGTAATTCTTTATAAGGAGACCGATCAAAACAAAATAGCAACATAGACGCAAAGTAAATAGGTACAGGACGTTACAACTCCTACAGCGTGCGCAAACGGGCGCACGCACACATTGATGTGTACATAAAGGGATCTCAGCAATGCATGCCAGCCGCAACGAACAATCTCCACTCGCGCAAGTGCATGCGTCCCACATCTATGTGTGCGTGAGGTGAGGTATCGCTCGTTATAGGAAGCTGGCGTTCTGTGTCTAATTATCATACTATTGCTACGCTCGGTTTTACTTACTATTTTATATCTAAGTAGTATTATAATGTCAATTAAAATACATAAATTCGTTATAACTGTTTATTATCTAGGTTTATATTAATACCTAATTAATTACATTTGATTTAGAATGATACATAGTTTATACATTACAACCATTATGTCTAATGTAAATTGTACATACGCAACTACATTTTCTTTTGAATTTTATTTATCATATCTTTAGCACAGTCGTATATATCATCAGTAAATATATTATCAACAATATGTTGAGCACATATTTTAGCTTTACAAGTGCATAATTTAGAACCATTGAGTTCTTCACCCTCAAAGATTTGAATACGTATTATTTTACGGTGTGGGCCCTTTACATACTTTCTAACATACGAATACATCATTTTGCTCCCTCGTCTTTTATCATTGACGGTTTTCCTGGTGGTATTGGCGCTGTTCAACCTTTCTTCTAACTGGGGTGATGTTTCTCTCTCCCGATTTTGATTCAATGGTGGGGAAATTGGAGAGTACGATATAAACGGTCTCTCTCTTTCCAAATAGTTCATCACATTTTGACGTAATTGTTGTGGTGCTGGATTCGGTGAGTATGACGGGGTTGAAATAAAAAGTTGCTCGGATTCCTGAAACATAAGAATGAATAAGATAAGTTAATATACAATTATGATTACTTATTAATATCGGCAGCCCAACTTCATTATTCATAAAAACTAAAATTATATTTCTATGTAAGTTATCATAGAAATTGCGAAAAAATAATTAATTTAATAAAAGTGTCGCTAATTTACTTACCGACATTATTGGTGAAGAAACGCTAGCGATGATGTGATTATTTTTTTCGAGATTGTACTGATTTTATACTTGTTCAGATTTATTTGATTTTTGTAATAAGGTTCAAAATTATAAGATAAAAACAAGATTATTCTTGTATACCGAAATATGAGATTCTGACTCGTCATATCTCCACTTCTCCACATGTCTAGGAGTTGCATGCGAGCGTGCAAACCGCAGCGTTTGTACCGTCGCCGTCATCGACGTCGAAAACATTCAGCAAAAAAACAACAACCTACAAACATTTTTTATAATTGTAAGTAGGTATGAGCTTCCCCTATTGTTGATTTAAGTGAGTACCTACACAAGATTCAAAATCGCTTTTTTATTTGTCTTATATAAAACGCTGTAAACTTAAAACCTTAACCGCTACGATAAATACGCTCGTGTACGCAATTGACAATTTTTGCAAGTATGCAGTTTTACAAATTTGGACTGAATGACGTGATTTTAGGCCTATAAAAACGCTTCGCAAATTAGTCTCCGGCACAATTCCTCTCTGGAACGAAACCTGTCTGCAAGGAATCAACGCTCCGAGCCCTAGAAAGTCAATAACCTGTCATAAATGTAAAATTGAAATACCAGAAAATCAGTATTCCTATCATATGAGAACGAATATACACAAAGCAAACTGTTTATTGAATACCAAGTTCACAGATATTCATATTATTGCAACAGCATTCAAAAACAGATTAATGACATACAGATTGAATGTCACTCAGGAAGACGAGTACCTCGGTTTAGAGGCGTTCCTGGGTGATCATCTAATAAATATAACAGAATTGATAAAAATGTCACTTAATGAACACAATTGCATAAAATTGAATTTCGAATTGTTTGCCTATTTTATGTTATCAAAATCAGACGAACAACAATTAAAGTCGTTTAATACCAAATATGAAATTATTTATAAGAACACTGATTTGAATGAATTATTAATCAAAGTAATAAATAAACTAAATAATAAATTAACCGAGTTCCAGCACTGTCAATCTGGTTGGACATTTGTTTCTATGAGTCATCTCGAAATTAATGTAAACAAGTATTCCCCTATGAGAGGTGGGTCTTATATACAACTGCCGTCAGCTATTAAGCAGTCTAAAAGTTGTATAAATATTAAAAATAAAGATAATTGTTGTTTATTATGGAGTATAGTTGCTGGATTATACCCAGCTAAAATTAATGTATGCAGAACAAGTTCATACCCCCATTATACCTCTGTTTTAAATATTGAGGGAATGTCATTTCCTCCTACGATTAATGATATTAAAACGTTAGAAAAAAATAATCCCAACATCAGTTTAAATATATATGGCCTACAAAATAATACTGTGACCGGACCTCTTTATGCAACGCAAAATAGAAGAAAAAATCATTTTAATTTACTTTATATCGAAAAAAATTCTATCGGACACTACTGTCTAATTAAAGATTTAGTACAATATTCTTCATACTTTACTTACAAGTTAAGAATTAGTTAAAAATAAAACATAGCACCTTTTAGTAAAATAAGAAGTATATATACTCGGGGCATGTCTTATTACCTCACATTTCACAATGAATTTCGTTAAGCAATCACATACTTTTAAAATAAATAATATAAAATTAGAAAATCATTCACAAAAAGTGAGACATAGCACACTCTTACCTAACACTATAAGATGTATTATATGCGGTCCATCTAACTGTGGAAAAACTAATATAATGCTTAATTTACTATTACATGAAAATGGAGTAAAATTCAAGCATATTTATTTATACTCGAAGACAGCTTTCCAGCCAAAATATTGTTTTTTAAAACAGGTCATCCGGTGCATACCCAATGCAAAGTTATTTATCTTCCATGATAATAAAGAAGTTATACATCCTAATGACGCCTTAACCAATTCAATAATGATTTTCGACGATGTCGCATGTGAAAATCAAATAAATATTCGTAACTACTTCGCAATGGGGAGACACAAACAGATAGATTGTTTTTACTTATCACAAACCTATTCCAAAATACCTAAACAACTAATACGAGATAATGTTAATCTTTTGTTAATCTTTAAACAAGACGACATAAACTTAAAACATATTTATAATGAACATGTAAATACGGATATGGAGTGGCTTCAATTTAAAAAACTTTGCTCTACTATATGGCAAGATCGGTTTGACTTTGTATTGATAAATAAAGATTGTTCTCTAAATGAAGGTAGATATAGACAGGGGTTTGACATATTCGTAACTTTTGAGCAAACATAATAAAAACCATAATACTGTAAAAAAAATATCAATCGTAGTCTACAATCTGTAAATAACGGTTGGATATTGTCGGGAATCATTATGGAGGTCAATATAAAAGAACAATTGATAAAATCCGTAGATAGTATAAAAAATAAAATTAAAACAATACAAAATGCAGAAGATGTCGATAATTTGAAATTTAAGAAGCTTTTTAAGCCAATAACAGATCCTCTAGAGACTTTAATTAAAGTTAATGATAAGAATAGAACTATATTGGATACGAGTGAAGGTGATAATAATATAATGAGAAGATGTAGCTCACCCGTAGATTTTGAAAATTTCAAAGGATTTATAGAGAAACATTCAAATGATGGTTCTGCATCCTTTAGCTGCACAGGTGATGATAGCGAGAACGATACATTTATGTCACTTAATAAAGAAGATATGATTGAAATCTATGATAATAACATGAATGTACCTTTCGGGATTCGAAGTGAAAACAAAAATTTGATGATGGGTAACTCTAAAGTATCATTTTCTTTTACAAACAACGTTAACAATTCCCTAAAATCAATTATAGCCACAGTTAATGACAAACATTATGAAATAACTCCTGGACTTAAAGAACTTTTACTACGTAATAGACCTGACCTCAGTCTGGTAACTGAAACTGATAAAATTGTTTACAAAGATATGCTCCATAATACAAATGCTCACAAACGTGACTTTAATCCAAACGGCCAATTAAAAGGTGATAAAGGTTTGAAATACCGTCAAATCATAAAACCTTTGTTTTCTGAACAAAATTACATTCAACATGCAGAACAAGTCATTAAGTCAAAAAGTGGTGGCTACTTACCTAAATTGAAAAAAAAGTATAAGAGTAATACAGATTATGTTTATTGGGATGACCCTAATGAATTAATCGATAGATTAAGACTATTAATGGCTTCAAAAAACGCTGGTAATACTAATCATGACAATGAAATTATATCAATTGTTGAAGAGTTAAAAGAAGCCGGTATAATAAAATAATAAAAAGCATTGTATCTAATTTTATATTTAGTTATTAAGAGAGTCTGAACCATGAAGGTTCATACAAAACAAACGTCGCTGTCTTTTAATGAAATAAGCTCTGAGCATATTGAGATCTTAGACAAATCAACCGAAACTGAATGCTGCAAAGATATTAATAAATACAAAGTTGAAATATTAATTAAAATAGAACAATTGAACAAATTAATTAGTGGTTTAAATAGCAGATTAAATAACATTGAACAGACCATTGATTTAAAAGAAATAGCAGGGAAGTTAAGCAAGCATTATGAGCAAAATAGACGTCATAAATGAAATCCATAAAAACGCTAGAGTTAATTTCCCAAGAAGAAGTGTAATACTTAAAGATATAGATGACCTTTGGCAAGCAGATTTGATGGATATGCAAGCAATATCAAAAGTGAATGCAGGTTATAAATACATACTGGTGATTATAGACACTTTTTCAAAATATGCTTGGGCGATTCCACTTAAACAAAAAAATAAGCAACAGGTATCAGAGGCGTTTAAAACGGTAATAGAAACAGGACGAGTTCCAAAAAATTTGCAAACCGATCTTGGGAAAGAGTTTTACAATGATCAATTTAAAAGTGTTGTTAATAAGTATAAAATTAATCATTATTCTACTTATTCTACTAAAAAGGCCTCAATTGTTGAAAGATTAATAAGAACGTTAAAGAATAAACTATACAAGGAATTTAGTTTGAATGGAAATTATAAATGGTTTAACGGTATGTTAGAAAAAAAGTTACATGAGTACAACAATGATGTTCATAGAACTGTCGGTCAGTCACCTGCTTCAATAAATCAAAGGAATAAAACAAATATACTTCAAAGATACTTAGACGCAGCTCAGTCTCGAAAAAAAGTGAAATGTAAGAAATTTAGTGTAGGAGATTTTGTGACAGTAAGTAAATATAAAGGATGTTTTGATAAAGGTTATTATCCCAACTGGTCCACTGAAATATTTAAAATAACAAAAATTCAAGGAACAAATCCAACAACTTATTTAATAGAAGATGGTAGATGTCGACCAATACTAGGCGCATTTTATGCACAAGAACTTCAGAAAACCAATCATCCCGACATATACCTCGTTGAAAAAGTTTTGAAACGAGAAGGAAAGCGAGTATATGTTAAATGGTTGGGGCTGCCGACCAGTGAAAATAGCTGGATTGATAAATCAAATGTATTATAACTCCTGAACAATATTTAAGCATTTTACAAACAATTATCTATTCACTTCCACTTTATTCTTAATGCAATAAAGACATACTTTATAATTCAGGTTTATGTAAAATAATTAAAAAATATAATAACAATGAAAAAAGCACGAGGACTATGTACAAGCAATAAAGAAATGGCTGGTTTATCATCTTTCAAAATGGATAAAGTAAGATCTGGAGCGGGGTTTAGAAAAACCCTTAAAAATATTGTATCACATACCAAAAAACACATCAAGAAACTAAAACCCACCTGTAAGAAAGCGTTAATGGAATTAGCCTGCGCTGCAGCTCATGAATTTGCATCTGATTTACCCATAAAATTACCCAGAATTATACCAGTACCTAAAACTGGAGGATTTCTTCCTTTAGTACCAATATTTGCTGGTTTATCTGCCGCTGGAAGTTTGGCTGGGGGTGCTGCTGGGATTGCGAAAGCTATTAATTCATATAAAACAGCTAAGAAACAGTTGCTTGAATCGGAACGTCACAACAAGCAAATAGAAGCTTTAATTATTGGAAAAGGATTACATCTTAAGCCTTACAAAGAAGGTTTAGGAATTTTTGTTACAAAGAAAAAAAACTAAATGGTCGGCTACCCAATAGAGCTTTAACTAATATTGATATATTGAAGCATTCAAATAGTATCCCATTCTTTCGAGGTGTATTTATGAGAGATGAATTACCAGGTAACCCATTACCATTAGAATGTGGAGTGATTAATCTTGATATTTCTCAAAACTCTGGCACTCATTGGGTAGCCTATACCAAAATATACGATCACATTGAATACTTTGACAGTTATGGTAACTTAAAACCACCTAAAGAATTAATAAAATATTTAGGAAAAAATATTCAGTACAATTATGAAAATGTACAACATGATCACTTGTATAATTGTGGACACTTATGTTTAAAATTTCTTAAATTATTTTGGAAAAGTAATAAAGGAATTTATTAATTAAGTGAGTGATTTTTATTTCTTACGTCTCCAAATTTCGTTAAACTATAAAAATATAAATGACATTGCTAGTTCATACGCATACATTCTTTCGTTGTTGGTGATAAAAGTCACTAGTGTTGAAAAAGGATTTTTTATTACCTATTTAAAGTAACCTCCTTCGTTTTATTCATACCAACATCATGCTTGTTCTTAATAAAACTCCTAATGAGAGAGGGAAATATAACATAAGACTGCCAATATCCAAAGAAGTGAGACGTGTCAGTGCAGTGAGAATTAATAAAGTTTCAAAGGAAAACAAAAGATTTCTTCAAGATATCGGTTTTAAAATATAATATGCTTCAAATTACAGATTTACCACAATATGATACCTCTATTGAGGGTTATGAGATCCACAGTTACAATCCATACAATAATAGCTTTAAAGAAAATGATGAAATTAGAATACCCATACAACAGCAAGATTTATATGTATTGCCGTCAGGTAGTTCCATTTACATAGAAGGATATGTAAATGTGTCAACTAAAGATGCAGCGGGAAAATTAGTAAAAAAAGATGTTGATTTTATAAATAATCCCATTTCATATTTGTTTCAAGATATTAGATACGAAATAAATGGTGTTGAAATCGATCGGATTAAAAATGTTGGTATTACAACCACCTTAAAATCGTATATCTCAATGAATGAAGGTGAAAGTAAAGCTGCAGCAGTCTGGGGATGGAACTTAGGTGGTACGAAATTAAGAAACGAATATTTTAGTGTTATCGTGCCATTGAACAGAATACTGGGATTTGCAGAAGATTACAACAAAATAATAATCAATTGTAAACATGAACTTATTTTACAACGAAGCAGCTCAGCATTGAACTGTGTGCTTATAGACAAAAATGATAACGTAGAAATAGATATACAAAAAATACAATGGCGTGTGCCGCATATTAAAGTTTCTGATCGTAATAAATTGTTATTGCTCAAAAGCTTGGAGAGAGATCGTTCTATACAGATAGCATTTAGAAATTGGGATTTGTATGAATATCCATTACTTCCAAGAACAACAAAACATTCCTGGTCAGTAAAGACAACTTCCCAGCTAGAAAAACCGAGGTTTGTAATATTTGGTTTGCAAACAGCTCGAAAAAATAATAAAACTAGAAGTTCTTCTATATTTGATCACTGCAATGTAAGCAATATTAAATTATATTTGAATTCTCAATACTATCCGTATGACTCACTTAATCTGAAATTTGATGAAGGTAAATACAGTATATTATATGAAATGTATGCTAATTTTCGTCAGTCGTATTACAACTTAGGCATTGATCCATTGCTTAGCTTAGACCAATTTAAAGAAATTGCTCCACTTTTTGTGATTGACTGTTCAAGACAAAACGATTCACTTAAAACTGGACCAGTTGACGTGCGATTAGAAATTGAATGCTCTGAAGATATTCAAAATAATACATCTGCCTATTGTTTAATAATAAACGATCGACTGTTCGAATACAAGCCGTTGAGTAATATTGTGAGAAAACTATCATGAATGTCATCGTAGATGTTCAAGGGTTTAAGAGTGAAGAAAATGAGTTTATTCCAAAAGAAATAGCAATAATGTACAAAGGACACGTACAAGTACTGTTGATAAAACCACCACGACCATTTTATGACTTGACGAGGAAAGAACGGTTACAAGTGGCTTGGATTGAAAAAAACAGAGGAATAAACTGGAACGAAGGCTTTGTACCATATTTTAATTATCAAGTAATCTTTGGGGATTTTTAAAAAAATAAATCTATATTTACGAAAGGAAACGAAAAAGTGTTATGGATAAAAGATATATTCCGAATTAATAATGTATACAATTTAGAAAGTAAGAACTGCCCGAGTTTGTTGACATTATATAACAATTATTCAGATTCATCTGACATTATAAGTTGTATGTATCATACCAATATATGTGCCTTAAAAAATGTGTTTTGCTTAAATAAATGGTGTAAAGAAAATCAAGTGTTTTGTCAGTAAGATAAAATAAGAACGATCTTAGTTTTACGAATAAATGATTATAGAATGTTAAACCTACAAACTTACTTACACATATTCTATTATTTAGGTTAGTGAAAATGTAAGTAATAGTAATGTAAGAAATGTATCATTGCTTATAAAACAATATTTGAATAATATAGAAATAAATATTTAAACTTGACCTACTTGCGAGTTTTATTTCTTTAACACTAAAAATATTAATATAGTTAACCACCTGCCAACCACATATTATAGTTCGACATCGAAAGCAAAAACAGCTTGTTATAATGAGCAGTTCATACTGAACAGCTTGTTAAAGGTAATGAGCAGTTCATACTGAACAGCTTGTTAAAGGTAATGAGCAGTTCATACTGAACAGCTTGTTATAATGAGCTGATCATACTGAACCGCTTCTTATAATCAGCAGTTCATATTGAACTGCTCTGTTTATTTACACACTCGAACAGATGCTACTGATGAGTATGCGACTACTATACAGGACTTTAATTAAAAAAAAAAAATATGTTTGAATAGAAAACTATAAATGTTATTAGTAGACCATTTTATGACTTGACGAAGAAAGAATGGTTACAAGTGGCTTGGATTGAAAAACAGAGGTATAAACTGAACGAAAATTTTGAATAATTAAGTATATTATGGGGTTACAGAGGAATAATCTGATACTCGAATGGTTTAACTGTGGAATATAGGGTTATTCAGATCACGATTTGTGATCTGAATACCCTATATTCCAACTACTAGAATCTACTCTATTCTGTCTTTTGCTAGTGTGCACCGTCCTTTCGCTAACCGTCGGGCCCGACTTCAATAATATAATACAGTGTCGAATTAGATTAGGGAGTCAAATTTCACAGACGTGATGTTTAACGACATCTAACGATGGTAAAATATTGACTATAAGTTCAACAACCGCTGGCTGGGTAAATATTTGTTACTAGAAGGTATCGACTTTACAGGATCAAATCAAAATATTCAATAGAATTAGAATTTCTTCATTCCAATTCTAAAGAAAATCTATTGAAAATTTTGGAATTAAGAACCCAGCTTGATTGCTGGATAATACTTAGGTCTCCAGCTAATACTCTGCCAATCAACGTGTGGGGTTCTGCTACTCAAATTCGAATTTAAAATCTCCACCCCAAAAAAAGCTCTTCACGACTTTTGAGTACAGAGGTATCGAAATTGTTAGATTTTTTTATAAATACCGCTGTTACTATTAAATAAAATATGTTACAAAAACATTTATCGAATTAAACCAATCCACCAAAAACCAATAAAAACCTCACAACACTCATTTTTACGAAAACCGCAACCATATACAACCCGCTAACATTTTCAACTGTAAACACTAGACTATCCGAGTAAACAGTGCCGGTCCAAGTGCGTCCATGTTTAAACTTTTAGTTCGAGTTGAGAGTCAAGAGGGTAAGGCTGCGACGCTCCCAAACGCAATGGTACTTGAAACTGGAACGCTTTATAATGTTCTTCCTTTTAAAATAGCTGAGACGGAAATATTTTGGGAAAATAAATTGCTTGCGGCAGAGGATGTGGAAGATGGAGATAGTGCATACTTAGCTGGGAAATATTGAATGGCTTAGTTTATAAGATTTTCTTGTGGAAATAAAAACTACCAGCTTTTGCCCACGACTTCGGGCGTACATATCCCGTTTTTACCGTCCCGTATGGCTTAAAACCTACAAAAATATTTTTTCAAATCCAACTGGTAGTTCCAGAGATTAGCGCGTTCAAACAAAAAAAATCTTCAGCTTTATTACATAGAAATGTATATACATTATATAGTATAGATTTAGTCAATTCTATTATAATTCATTGTAACCATAAATTTTATTATTTATATTTATGTATAAAAATCCAAATGTGTATCCAAATCCGACTGGTAGTTCCAGAGATTATAGCGCGTTCAAACAAATAAACAAACTCATCAGCTTTTTTATATTAGTTATATGTACAAATTCTGATAAACGAACTCGTTAGGGATAAAAATCATCAACATCACTAGTGGTCGGGGTAGGCAGAGCTATTTTTGGTACTGGTGACAAGGTTTCATAGTATGGACATACCAGAGATACCGGGATTCATTAACACTGGGATTTTAAAATATACTTGTTAACGTTGGTGATGATTTTTAGAGGTACTCGTGTGTAAACATGCCACGCGTTGAACGGTATGAACAAATAAAACTAGAAATAACCGCATAAAATTAGATAAAAAGAAAGAAACAAATCGTAGTGGTACGTAAGTAAGATCGTTTTTTACATAGCTAAGATTAGGTAAAAAATCGAAAGCAATTTTACTTATTCAAACTTTACTTTCAGTCCGCGATTAAATTTAAAATTCCGGGATCCCAGTGTCATATCCATATTAATATATACATTTAAGGCCATTGACTCCAAATAGCTTTACCCATTCCGACCACTGAAAATCACTGTCAATGGGAAAAGTGCCCAGAATATTGCCAGGCTGAATGGCAAGGTCACGTGAAGAGACGACTAATTGTCTGAATAGGCTGATTTCTTTATTCCGCTCCACTCCAACACCACTCCTCCACTGAAGTGGCTCCAAAGGTCTATAGTAAATGTATAAGGAGTAAAGATAATGTCCGCAGAAGTAAATTGTATTTATTTCTTAACAATCATATAAGCCGAAAGACGTACGGAAGGGTTTGCCATAATCGCCACGCTTGGCAGGCGGGTTGGCGATCGTAGTGTAGATGTTGCAATGCACAGAGAATGCTGCCGCCCGGTGAGTCGCCTCTTTCGACACCCATGGTAAGTGATGGGATGGTGCTATTCTTTTACGTCCGACACCATACTGAAAATTATTTATTTCTAATAGATAAGACGTATTACTCTATCGAAGAATTTTGAAATGATAAAATATGACATTACCGGCCCTTTAATATAATTTATCATTGATTTTCATGTAAAAATAAATAAAATTTAATAGTAATTTGTCAATAATACATTTATTTCACATTATTTACAATATGATAAAATATGACATTACCCTTGAATGTAATTTATCATTGACATGCATGAACAAAAAGTATTATTAATTTATTAATAAAATAATACATTTAATTTATATTATTTACTCGAACTTGACTTTGTATTGATTCAGACTTATTACTTGAAAAACCAATATATTTGTACACCAATTTCATTGCTAGGACATAGAGCACGACTAAAATATTTACATAAGACCTCTATTGTAATACCTGTGTTCACAACTAAGAAACATTGAAGTTACATAATGAAGAAAATACATTAAATTTCCAAATACTTGAATATTACATTCATAGGGGTAAGTTGTTTTAAATTTAAAACCTTGGAATGACTCCAACTGAATTTTAGGATCGCTAAGAGTAATTTTGCTACACTCACAGCAAACTCTGTTTATGTCTGTACTATGACGTCTTTAAGATTTCGTGGTTCTAGTGCGAGAGGGAGACGGAGCTATAGAAGACGTATAGCACCATCCCGTTTTCACAACGGAGTCAAGAGGCTTTCAGATTCTATAGTAGGGTCTAAGAGAACTGCATAGACTAACTGTGTTGCTTATTTTAATTAATTTTTGAACAGTCATGTGAAATGTATTAAGTAATATTATCCTAACCCTGATCTACTTGACCTCTTAAATCTCGAAATTACAAGTTACTCAACTTATTAAATAATTCTTAAGATAAATCGATAGATCGCGAATTGGCAGCCTTAACTCAACTCAATTTGATTAAAAACATATCGGGTTTCCTCTCAATTTTCTGAAAAACCTAACGATAATCGACACGAAGCTTAATTTAAATTTTCAGTATCAGATATCCTAAATAAACATTATTATAACGTTCAAAATATAAGAAGGCTTCTTGATCCCGATACCAATTTAGTTACACAGGCTTTTTATTAAAAATCCGAGGATAACATAAAGAAGGCCACAAAACTAATATAATTCGACGTTTACAACGGAGGGTAAACATAATTTGTGAGTTTACATCAAAAATATTATTCTTCTGATATCAACCGGTAATATAAATAGAACTTTTTTTCTTTTCGGCCGTGCTCCCTGTATAAAAGCTATTACGAGTTTTCCAACTTAAATTAAGTAAGTACTTGAGTTGGTACCATGTTTTTTCTGTATTTGGTAGAAGTTATGTTTTATTTTGTACCGCTACTGCCCGCATCTTCGTAAAACTTGGTAGTTTTAGTTTAAAAGATACATATGTGCACTTCTCCTCGTGGTTCCGAAGTAAAATTTAATGCAGTTTGCACAAGTGTGTAGAAGTTTTAATCAATTTATCTAATTATCTGAGTTTTTCCAGGAACAAAACAAAATCCATTACAGATAACTGTTTTTCGATGTAGCCATTTACAAAATACAGGAACGACGTAGTCACTACGTGTTGTGAGATGATTGATGGCCCTAGGTGAGTCCCTTGAGGGACCCAAAAAACTTAAATAGTGGGACATTGTCAGTTACTAGAAAGAAATACAAAACCGCCGCTCATGCGGGCCATACTCGTTTAAGTAATTTGAACAAACCGGCTGGTTGATCAAAAAGAAATACGTAGTTTCATATATCTTCATGCCATTTGACAACTCATTTTGGTAAAATTTTCCCACAAACATTCATGCTTTGATCAAACAGTTTGAACCAGCCTGTTTAATTAAATTACTTGAACCTGTATGGCTGTAGAGAGATTAAATCCACCTGAATGATTCATGAAAAATTCCCAATTTAGAACAGCAATACACCTCAGCAGTATTGGTGAGTATAATACTTCCTCATAAAACCGGTTACGTGCACTAAGAAAGCAATCATACTATTCTATCGAGCTCACATATCAATTCTCACTTTTATTCTCCAGAGCACCCCAATTGTATGCTCTCACAGATTCCTTTTAAATAATTCCACAGCATCCAATATTCAATTGAGAGTCTTCATAAACGTGATATTCTTTCACGTGTCCAGATTCCATTGTGAGAGAAGTTCATTTCATATAGGAGCTTTTATATAAAGTCCTTCTCGACTGACAGTGGCACTAGTATTTGATTCAATTCAGTTAAGGGTGCAATTTTCTTAGTTGAAATATGCGTTCTATATTTTTATTTTTGGATTTTGTTAACCATAACTTTAGTTACTTCTGGAAAAGATTTGTTGTGATATTCACAATGAGTAGATTAAAAAAATAAATTAATGGTGCTGAATAAATTTAAACATGCATTCTTTGAATTTTAATTAACGGAGTTAAATAAACGTCAGAGGCACTAACATTACTAACATAAATACTAGAAGAAATCAATAAATTGGGGACTAACAATTCCGAATCACTTATCCCGACATCTGATAGACATCCTATTCAAATAATTCAGTTTCCGACAAGAACAACTATCAATGGGATTCTAAATGTCTGCAAATGCGGGATTTAGAATCCGGTGTGGGGTGAAACCCCGGAGAAGCCCGGAACATTTGACAGCACTAGTGGGTGGGTGCATTCCAATCAATAGCAGTGGCCGACACTGAACATTTTCAGACTAAAACGGTTTATTTTAGTTTCAAAATGGTTTATTTGTCGCTAAAACTTTTACGCTGCGTTGTACGATGTCCGATTTAATAAATCGAGTCTGTTTGATTTATGTGCGTAACTGTTTTTTAAATGTTGGTCATCAAAATGGCGGTTTTAATCTATTTTTGCTTTCGTGGTGTTTTTATTCGTGGTTATTTGAACACCGTGCACCGATAAGTAATAGCTGGAACACGCCAGAATCATTTTGTTTTTCCTTTAACTATTGTGGACAATATTCATACAGGTTTACTTTGCCAGATCCTGCATGGGTATACAATATTACTTTGGCGCAAGAAAAAAGGGTTTGGAAAGCTGGACAGGCATTACCCAGTCATGGGACATTCTAGGTTTTTTAAACCAAAACGAATTAATCATTCTTGAACAGCAAAATTATAAACTCATGTAGGGTAAAACCAGAATAGTTGCCTCGATTTTAATTACTCTAGCTTCGCGGATGAATCACCTGTTATTTTATTTATCAATCGAGAGACTTTACAACGACAACTAAGTAGACCGTGTTGCATGTGTCTGTGCGATTGCATGGGAAGGCAAGGTGCGATCAAAGTTTAAGCGCGATAAAAATCTTCTTTCTCGGCGGGGCACCTATCCTAAACGTAATTTACATGGATTAGGCAACTAACCCCCATATGGGATAGATGTCACAAAATTTAGAGGTCGACAAAAATCGCCAATATTCTGGAAATATCAAAAATAATGTTCTTTATTTTCACAAATTTGAAGATAATAAACCAAAGTACCTACCCGTTTTATGAATAAACTGACAACTAACTAAATATATAATAATTATATATTTTTATAAAAAGTGTGGCAACTATCCCGCTTTTACCCTATTTCATTTCGTCATCGTAACAAGAAACTGAGTATTCATACCCACACATGAAATCTCGCTTAGCAAGTTTAACCCTATTTCAAGAGTACTGTCAAAGTAATTAGTAGAGAACGGTGCAGCGAAAGACATTCTAAATTAAATATATCTACATAAGTAATATTGTAACGTATATTGTAAGTAAGATTTGATTTGGAAAAGTCATACAAGCAAGTGTTTGTAACAACCGATTTTAGTGTTTCTTGTTATTTTAAAGTTCTTATCATCTTCCTTTTCTAATTATTTTGGTGTTAGCTTTCAGGCCAATGTGATGGTGAAGGTGCTTAATATCAGTAAGTAGGTACCTAGCTAGTTTAAAGGAGCTGCTTATCTGACCGTCATAGCTTCAGTATCTGGGATTAACTTTTGCCCGCGACTTCGTCCGCGCATATCACGTTTTTTCCCGTTCCGTATAGCCTATAGCCTTCCTCATGAATGTGGCTATCATATACAAAAAGAATTTTCCAAATCCGACTCGTAGTTTCAGTTATTAGCGCGTTCAAGTAAACAACCAAACAAAATCTTCAGCTTCATTATATACTAGTTGCCGCCCGCGGCTTCGTCTGCGTGATTGTCGAAAATTATCCCAAGGAAACAGACACCCTGAACTCTTTAGGAGGACTGATCTGCTTCTGGAGGGAGGTCGGCTGGTTGGAATGACGGCCGCCATGGCCCACGCACAATGGTCCAACATCAGGACTAAGTGCGGAAACCATACCCCAATAGATAGATAGATAGATAGATCCCAAGGAAACACATTCCCGGGATAGAAAGTACCCTATGTGTTATTCCAGACTATAATCTACCACTGTGCCCAATTTCATCAAAATCCATTCAGTAGTTTTTGCGTGAAAGAGTAACAAAGATCCATCCATCCATCCAAACTTTGGCGTTTATAATATTAGTAGGAAGTATAGATTATATGGTATAGATCTAGTTAATTCTATTATAATATAAATTTTATTCTTTCTGTGTATAAATGTGTAAAAAACATACGAGTAGGTACATCTAACGTGGAAGTAATAAATAAATGTTTTTGGGTATGAAGGGAAAAGAAGACCAAAGAAACGATAGGAGAAATCTGTGAAAGATAGTATGACTAGAAATTACTACTAATATAGAAGATTGGAAGAAGATAAAACGTTGAATCTACCCCAAACAAATTAGAGTAGGATGATGACTATTTCAACAAAATGCAAAATCACTATCGGTCCCAACATACTTTAACGCGAAAAAGAATTTTTGAACAAAACAGCACCCGAATGAGCAACGAAATACAGAGGGATAAAATAACAATTCCATTTATGTAATGAATACTTTTACTGGGCTTCAATTCTGATCCATGGATTAAATAGAATATGAGTACCCGTAATTCAGTGTTGGTATAAAGATTTGAAATATTAACTTTCAATATTTTATTTTATTTAATTTGATAGGTACATAAACGACCTCTTCACTAGAGACATTAACATAATAAAAATTACACATGCATTGAGTTATGGTGAATTAGTCACTTACAGTCGTACACAGCACTTACGTAAAAACTTGCTTCTTAAACATACGTTTTAACATGATTCTTTACTCGTGAGGATACAAAAACTAAATTAGAAACAAAGAACAAAACATTAAGTATATAATAAAAGACAAAATCCAAACAGAAATTAGAATAACATGCTGGTCCTGCTCCATAGGACAATCGAAGGTGTAGTAGAAAAAGTTAAACTTGTTTTATTTACTGGTGTACTTTCAGGTTTTTAATATGTAATTTAACTCACACACTGATCCATTGTTTTTAATCATATTGTAAATATGTGAGTACCATGTCCCTTACTAGCAAACTTAATTTTATCTCTGCTGGTATTGCTTTTTTGTACCTATTAGTATATAAGTGTGTGCTGTATATTAGTGTAATGTTGTATGCATTGTGCTCACATAATATAATCAATTGATCAATGTACCTATGTATACAAAATATTGTAAAATTTATATTTGAAAAGAGTAACTATGGAGTTTCTTGTCCGTTCTTCTCCATAAGAATCTACTTTTTGCGAACGGACAACAAGAGTCACTTATATTTTAATTTTAAACTGTAAGACGTTCAAAAGTGCCTTTTAATGGTCTAGTTGAAATAAATGAATTGACTTTGACTTTGAATATTATTGAGATTGAAGTCTTTGTTGCGTTGATATTGTTATTTTTATATAGAGTGGATTTCGAATCTAAAATGCCAGAAAACGTAAAAAAATGTTATGTTAGGTTTACGTTGTGCTACTTCTATAGATGGACTTTCAACATCATATGTTGAGCCAAAAATCATATTTGGTATAATATAAATAATTCATGCATTTTCAATTTCAATAAATAGCAAAACGTGCTTGTCCAAATATTTAGACTTTTGTTCGCAAATATGAATAATTTGTGGTTTTGTTTGAATACATTATTGGAACAAAAACAATGAAACAAAACAAAATGGGGAAATTCGAATCTCATGCACAGCCTTATTAATTGTACAAACAAACTGTTCCTGGAATCATTTTAATGAACCTTTATGTTGTTATATTCCTTTATGTTGTAAAGGAAATCATTTTGTTAGATATTTATTAATTAAAACAAAGAGCCTAAGTGCTTGTTAGTTTGTTACTCTAAAATAACACAAAATGGATTCGTTTAGGTTTCAGGATTAATTAAACGCATTGAATCTCAGTCGACCGTTTGCCTAAGACTTTCATTCCTGTAGATTTTGTTGTGTGTTCATCTATACATATAACTAGCGGTCCCGACAGACGTTGTCCTGTCCGAACGTTTGCTCTGTGTATGACAAAACATTATAAAAATCGATTACAGCGCCACCTACCGGATACCATTGTGAATCTAAACAATTCTCGAATACCCTTAAACACACACAAAAAAATTCATCAACATCGGTCCAGCCGTTTAGGAGGAGTTCAGTGACATACACACGTACACAAGAAATATGTATATATATATTAAGATAAAACAGTTGGAACGGTTGTGTCTGTACATTCAAGAAATTCACCAAAAATGGATAAAGGGCGATAAAAAAGGAACATACAACACAAAAAAAGACTTTTTGTTTTTTTTTTGTCGTTCTGTGTGTCTGTCTGTACACGCTAATCTCCGAAGTTTCTACACAGATTTACTTTACTTCCACACAGTTGTATGTGGGTTAGTTTTGAGTAACGTTTAGTCTTTGTTTCATTTAACCTTTTGCGTGTCTTAAGTTACACAGTTCGACATAAGAAAAAATGCTCCAAATGTCTTAAGTCGGACAGTTACACTTAAGGGCTTGGTCAGGATTGGACGATAAAAATCTGTGGTAGACACGCAAAAGGTTAAATTGATGGCCGGAAAAAAAGTTATGGTCATTTAAAGATTTTGAAAATTACGTCTCAATAATAAATACAAAAGTATGTTTGTCTGTCTGTTATGTCTATATGGCTAAGTCGATTTCTGTGAAACTTTGCATACGGAAAGACTATGTTTTCGATTAGAATTTATTTATTATTATTAGTATTTTTTTTTAAATAACGAACTTCCTCTTCATTTTTACCGTCTTATTCCATCGATACTATAGTTAATTTCAGTAGCAAAAAAATATTTATTTATAAAACTATGAAAAAAATATTAAGACGACCATCGAAATCCTGAACATTACCCACATAATAAATAACGGATGTAATGTTCTGAGAACAGCTATAAGACGTGTTAAATTGAGCATGAAAAATCTACCGTATCCGCGTATCCATAAGGTTTACGATTGTAATCGTGAAAATATAACCCTTTCTTTTAAATGGTCGATCATAAATATTATTTTTTCTGAATAACCAAAAAAGAAGAGAAGAAAATTATGAGGCGGTGGTTGGTGGTTTAAAAACCAAAATTGTGACAAGGAAAACTTATTTTTTTGTTAGAAGTTACCTCTGGAAGACAGTACTAACCTTTTTTCAATTTTTTTTTCCCATTCGCTTACTTTACGTACACACGCAGCTACACAACGCTAAGAGCCATATTTATATTACCTACTATTTATTTATTTAAACTTTATGTACAATAGTGGTACATGGGCGGACTTAATGCATCAAGGCATTCTTTACCAGTCAACCTTTGGGTTATAAAGACTATACTGTGGTAGGTGTACAATAAATAAAAATAAGATTCAAAATTGAATTTTAACAATTCGGAAAGAATATACTTACAGATAATATATATAATACTAATAAAATACATATATATGCTAAAATAATAAACTAATAAATATGATATATAATAATCATACCGATTAAGAGAATTCATAGTAATCATGACGAAGAACAACTAAGAATGACAAGCTTTTAAGTAGTGTTTTCGGATTTTGCGCTTAAAGGAAAATTTATTATCCAAGAAAACATGCATTTTTTTACGTACACACGCAGCGACACCATGCTAAGAGCCATATCTATATTACTCAATTATTATCCCAGATAACGTGCATTTTTTCTGCGTGATAACTAGTTTACTATTACGACTTTACCTGGTTACAGTAAGTTTATTAGTAGATCTAGTTAGTTATTTAGTTAACTGCCGATCGATTCTGTAAACATGTCGAAGTGAAGGCTTGGGTGAAGTGCTCACGAGGTGAGTTGTCAATCCATACAATTAAGATGTCACATGATCACGGAGTCATTTTACTGGCCTGTTGGTCTAGTGGTTAGTGACCCTGACTGCTAAACCGGAGGTTGTGGGTTCGATTCCCACCCAGGTGATGAGCATGATCATTTGTTCTGTGTCTGGGTGTGATTTGTGTATAATATGTATGTATTTAGAAATATATAAGTATGTTTATAAGTTGTCTGGTTGCCATAGCACAGGCTCTGCCTAGTTTGGGATCGGATGACCGTGTGTGAGTTGTCCCAAGTTATTATTATTATTATTATATTATTATTATTCCATCTTGATTATATGGAGCCTCCACTTCGATATGTTTACAGAATCGACCGGCTGGTCTGTATACACGATTCGAATTTAAAACTTTAAAAAATTACCAAAAACTGATACGATTGAGCTCTACTATTCTACTTCTATTTTGTGTAATGAAGACTTATCTCATCTAGTAAAACAAGGCTACATGCAGTTCAGGTGACGAGTGTAACTTAACTTTTAGTGTCACTTTTTTTTTAAATTAATATGGGTTTTCTCTTGACTCTAGTCTAGGTCATAGATGACAGAGACACAGTCGACGATGGAGCGAGCTTACCCAGAAGAAGCCTGTTCACTCTAATTTTGAAGAGATTAGGGTTGTATGCGTTCGGACACAGACGCAGGCAGAGAGTTCCACTTACTTTTCACTTCCTGTTTATCAGCTATATCTACGTGATATTTCATGTTCTTGGCTCTGCTAAAGAGCGGTTTAATAAAGCGAATGTCTGTACTTCGCTAGACAGTTCTACCTTACGATATAACTTTACTTGTAAAGTTGTTTCCCATAGCCTGAACTAGCTTTAGAAATGGTTGGTTGGTTGGGTGGGTTGGTTGGTTTTTAGTCAGTGAGAGTCTGACAGACCCCTCCACCCGCCCCAGGGTGGAGGATTTCCATGAGGATTTCCCCCCGAGATCAAAAAAGGGTTGGTTGGTTGGTTGGTTGGGTGGGTTGGTTGGGATGGTTGGTTGGTTGGGATGGTTGGTTGGTTGGATAGATGGTTGGTTGGTTGGGTTGGTTGTGTTGGTTGGTTGATTTGGTGGTTGTTTGGTTGGTTGGTTGGTTGGGTTGGTTGGGTTGGTTGTGTTGGTGTGTTGGTTGGTTGGTTGTGTTGGTTGGTTGGTTTTTTGCTTTGGTGGATGGTTTTGTGTCATGTTTTAGAGTCATTTAAAAAAAATATTAAAAAAGCAACAGTAGTGTAATACAGCCTCTGTGAAAATTTTACAATATCTTCGGAGAGGTGGGGTAAACACGCTGGTAATCAGTTTTAACCAAATACTTGCAGAGACTGACGCGGCTTTACTAACAAATGCGGCCAAATGTTGTCGTTATTTTTGTCTATACGCTGTTACAGTGCATACACAGTACTAATAGTGCGACGTTTACCGAGCGTACCTATTTGTTTTGTAAACATATTTCTGTTACCGCATCTAGTTTTAAAATATCGATGATTGATGAAGTGTCAGAATTTTCCATTTGTTGTGGCGTGCGCCTGTACGTGATTTGGGAATAGGAAATGCTCGAAAATGTATGTGTTGGATGGCAAGTAATCGTTTTGGGAAGTCAAAGCATATTCGCTATATTGATGTGGTTAGATTTGCTTTTTGGGGCTCGGGACTCCTTTCGCCAAGAATAACCGAGATTTTTTAATGGGTGGGAAATCATCAAATGACTTCTTCCTCTCTGGGTGGAGCGGAAAGGCGTATCAGACTCTTACTGACTAAAACCCATCCGTGTTCCTTCTAAAGCCCTTTGCGTTCCAGGGCCGCGGTGACTCTTTCGAACAAATTCCGCAACCCTAGCAGGTCGAAGACATTTCCTAAGATTTTATTTTTAAAGTATTAGAACTACACAGACTAATTTTATTATATAAAATCCCAAATCCCAAAATATCATCTTTACTTAATAGAATCTTAAGCTTAAAGTTTCGTAATATACATCACAAAGGTTTCTCCAAAGAACCATAAAATCACTTAATAAAGAAAAAAGAATTTCTGTTTAGCAAGTTTAACTACAGTTAAACAAAACAAACTAAAATTAATAAAAATCCAAACTAGTCGCAATGTACACTGCGGGCCATTGTGACGAAGCCAACAAAAGAGTTTAATATAACTCAGTGGTACAATAATATTGAGCTGAAAACGCAATATTCAATGTGGCCTGACAATACAAAACGTGGCCCATTCAGTTTTACTTACAGTGTAGGTTTTATGAGTAATTTTTACATTATTAGAATTTCGAGATGGATTAGTGGTGAGTATTTGTGGTGAGCTCATTTCTAATGATGAATCATATGATTTTATCTCATGGTTTGTATTATTGTATGTGTAACGTAAGTGCTTTTTGTAGTCTGTCTAAGAATAAGATATTCCATCAATTCCGGTGCTCTAAAAAGTGATTTAATAAGTAGATTGGAAATACAGGCATTTTAATTGAACGCTTAACATATTTAAGAATAATACGATGTAGGATTCAACCAGCCAGTACTCTGAGAAATTCCCAAATAATTAATTTGTCACTTTGGTTTTGTTTTAATGTTACCTCCTTCAAATAAGAGGTTCATTCTGCACATCTAAACCGAAACTGGGTGCACCAGGGAACTTGAGTGGCAACAACAGAGAAATTCATCGTTGTACCAGTTACCCTGTTATTCTGTAACAGCCTCATCGTGATAACTTAGGTGTAGTGAACTTGAAGTTAGCTGTCAATCCCTAGTAGGTATCGATTGGAATGATAGCTCACTTCATAATCACGCCACGTATGTTTTCACGGTGAGTTTTATTTCAGAATAGACCGGCTCTTCGTCATTAATCGACGAAGTTGTCAATACACTTACTGAGAACAGTAGCTTACACAAACGTTTTTTTTTTCAGCAAGTGTTAAGTGTTATAAGAATGCAAGAAAACAATAATGTTATAACTTCTCGTGACAGAAACTGTTACAATAACTAAGAAGAACATTAAATAAAAGTAATTGCCAACGTTCATTCACTTAATGTTAACTGAATTACAAATTAATTAGCAGAATTCCATTCGAGACTTTTAAGACGCCAGGAATCTGCTGTGTTTGCTTGCAATTTATGAACGGTGACATTTTAATTTTGTGCAAAACTATGCTTTGAATAATTGAATCTATACTATCTAAAGTTATAATGTTTGTTTGTTTGTTTGAACGCGCTAATCTCTGGAACTTCCAGTCGTATTTGGAAAATTATTTTTGTATATGATAGCCACATTCATGAGGAAGGCTATACGGGAACGGGAAAAACCGGGATATGACAAAAAACCGGGTACGAAGTCGCGGTCAAAAGCCAGTTTAATATAAAGCCGATTAAGACGAAAATAAATTAATGTAATAAGTTCCAGAAGGTTATTTTACTTCTGAATCATTTAAGATTGCCGTAATCATATATATTGTTGAGAAAGAATATAGCCAATGATTTCCAAAAAAAAATAATTGTGCATTTATTGTCACTGTACAAATTGATGAACACTTTTACCCCATCATATACTAATATGATAAATTTGCAATAAAGTTCAATGCCCTTTCCTTAATTTCTCTGCGTAGGCACCTAAACAATAAATAATGAATCGTTTTTCATTACTATAAATGTAAAGGATCACGATAGATGTCGATTCAAAATAACTTTAAGTCGTTATTTCTGTTTTCGGAATTAATTATGTCAATTAATGTATGTGGGTCAATGACCGTTATCAAAAAGTCACCCTGTAAAATGTTATAAATAAGTATTAATTTGTCGAAAATAACACGTCTTTTATTTTTAAAAGCTGTTTTCTTTTTAACAAAACTTTTACCACACCAGACAATCCCAGGAGCCTACTTTCCCATTACCTAAAACTATAATTTAGCCAGTCGCCCACTGCCTACAAATTACGTCTTAAAGCATTCAATTTGATCTCGAGATGACCCTTTAGAAAGGAAGGTCGGAAAAACAAACGGCTTTTACAATTGGTAGCAGCATCGTTCTAGGACTCCGTAATGTTATTCGGCGTACTAACATTATACACTCTGTTTTTGTGTCCCAGCCTACTTTGCAAGGGATGAAACCTAAGAGATGTTTTAAAATGAGAGTGGCAGAGACAATTTTATTAAAATAGTGCTATGTGTACTTTATGCAGGAACTGAGACGAATAATAATAATATAATAATATGACGATGGGGTTGGCGTATCCATGTTGATAAAAACCCCGTGGTAAATAAACAGAATAATATATATATGTACCTATATAATGGACTAGCTTCTCCTAGCGGCTCCGCCCTTGTGAATGTCGAAAATGATCACAAGGGGATATACTCTCGGGATAAATAGCGGAAAAAACCTATGTTATATTTCAGACTATAGTCTATCTCTGTGCTCAATTTTATCCAAGTCCGTTCAGCCATTCTAGCGTTATTGAGTAACAAACATCCATCCATCAGTCCATCCCATTTTTATTCGCGATTTCAGTGTTGGTCCCATAGTAAAAGTTGTTCATAATGATGAGTACAATGACCTATTAAGAGTTATTGTGTTTCTTCCTGTACACATTGTATAAAAGTAGATACATAAAACTTCCAAAAGAACTAAAGTCGGTTACGAACGAAAATAAACATCCAACAAGTACCAAAAGGAGATATCTTCACCTTAAAATACAATTTCTAAAAATATTTACCACCCCGCAGCCTTCTCTTAACTTAACACCAGGTGATAAGGGTTGACAATGCGAGACTATACCCACTTGGAATAGTTGGGAGCAATTGAATAAATAAACAAGCATACAAAATTAAATTTCAACACAATTGTTAAACGAAAAAGGAATATCATCATAGCAAAGAGAAAACCAATTTCGGTGAGAAAGATACAGAAAGTACATAAAGTTAAGAAAAAAAATTAAACCGAAAGTGTGAATAGAGCTCATGACAAGAAATATAAGATGTAGAATTTCACAACAATAGTAACAAACAAGAATGATTTAATAACGATGAAAGTATGGAAAGAACTTTGAAAGAAATAACGACGAAAGTAGACATAAATTAGTGTTAATTGGCAAATTAATGAAAAATCCTTTCGAACTACAGACTTTTTTATTCCATCTCACAAAAACTAAAACATTCAAAAGCAAAAAACAACATTATATCAAAAGCGTAAAATGCCCGCATATTTTTCTACATGAAAAATTCAAGCGAAATCACTACTTCAATAAGGATATCTACTGGCAAAGTTGAGAAAAGCTCAAACGTTGGCGGTCCCTTTGTGTTGTCAGCCATTGAAGTGAACAAAGACCGCTCTGAATCATACGATACGTGTATTATGATTTAAATAGTCGTTGGTACTTCCCTTTTTTGCGTTTGACATTTTTTATAAACATTCATGGTGCTTTCCTTTAAGATTCAGTGCTTGCGTAATTTTTACTTTACTTTCATTTAAACACTCTAATGTAGTAACTGCTTAAAGCTTGTAAAGTAAGCCTGACGGCGATTCCCTTTTCTTTATGCCTTTTTATATCATTTTATTTTTCTGGTCATCATCATCATCATCATCATCATCATCATCATCATCATCATATCAGCTAAAAGACGTCCACTGCTGGACATCATCGTTACGCTTGGCAGGCGGGTTAGCGATCGCAGTGTGGTTGTTTTTTTCTGGTAGGTACCTACCTACAAAGTTATATTTAGAAGCAAAAGTTAACAATAAAACAGGATTAATAAACTTAGCCCCAGAAATGCTGAGAATAGCCAATTATCCAATAAAAGTTTTTAAGTAGAATGTTCTAAGCAGCCACCGCTGTTGCTACCTGGTGTCAATATAAGGGATTGGCTTTACCATGACTAGTCTCGAAGGGATTACAGTATAAACTCAACTTTGCATAACCGGAGGCATATAGTAATCCCCAAAGACATGGTGGAACTAAGACCGTACTTTAGCCGTATATAATATATTTACCATAAATGTATTTTGGCCACGTAGTAGCCTAACTAAGAATAGAATAGTCAAGTTCTTCCCCAGGGTATTGTGTAAGGTATCATATTATTTTGGATGATTAAAACATGATATAGTAGCTTAAATATTTGTTTACTAGTTTTCTCATAAATTAGGAGACATTTTAGAAAACAGCTATCTAAACGCATTTTTAGGGGTCCGTACTTCAATCGGCAAGAACGAAACACTTAAGGATCACTTTGCTGTCCGTCAGTCTGTCAGTCAATTCATCTGTCCGTTTTACAAGTTACAAGTAGGATTTTACAGTACAAGTGAGTCTGAAAATTGATTTTTTTGGTTGTATCATATAAAAAATATTTATTGCAATTACAAATTTATATTTTCGGTTAAAAAATTGACCGTGACGTACATACTTTAATGTATGGGAAAAAAATTTTTCGACAACAGAGTTAAGTTTGTCCTCCAATCTTACTTGCTATATTGTTGTAAGAGTAATAAGAGTGCTTTTATAGTATAAAACTTCTATAGGTAATGTATACCAAGACTTGATCGGAACCCTCGGTGCGCAAGTCTGACTCGCACTTGGCCAGATTTTATATTTTCACCTACATCGTAAAAAAGAGACTGAAAGTTCAATTTGAATCGATATGTAGCCGAAACAAGAATCCAATATCCCTATCGATATTGGCAACAAGAGTGATGTAACTTAGTTATTACGGGAGGTTCACCAATCCGTAACATCACATGAGGCGGAAATAAAATCGTATAGCAGAAATTTTGCTACATAAGGAAAAATCTCGATGCCTATTTGAAGCCCTTTTCTGTTGTGGGATTCCTGGAATTGGATGTATGCTTGTAGAAACCACTTGAATTCACATGTTCAATGATTAATGCTTTTTGATCGTAAAATGTCATAACTACATATTTATCGATATTAAGAGAGGTGTAGGTGATTCCCATTTTCCAGTTTTACTAAATGATGGTAAGGTTAGAGTACAGTATAAATGATATTTATTTTGTAAGTAGGTTAAACATAACACTTTTACACGTCAATCTTTTTTTGACATTTCTAAACTAGATGTTGCCGGTGTTTCCTAGCTGACTACCCTGAGAAGAAACACCGAAACAAACTCAGAGGTCAAAGTCTCTTTTAAAGTCCATAAAATCGTACTGGTCAAATCATATGAGAACCATTAGGTTGATGTCTGAAGTGGTCTTTTGAGGAAAGTACCACACAGATTTGAGTGGACCTGTCCCGTCAGTGCAAGCCTTGGTCAGTAGTCTAAAATATGTTTGATGTTCAACAGGAACTAACTAAGGCCAATTGGCTGCTACTGCATTTCCGAGCATTGGTTCGACTGTATCCTCTTCGTTAGTATTGTGTTGTTCAAACGTGACAGTACTGAAAGCAGCCAGTTAAGACAAAATGCTTTGAGTAGCAAAATTTAATCACGATAAGTAGCAGATTTTATTTTTAAAAGATTTATTGCCATAGTTGGATTAAGAAACCACTTAACTTGTTTATAGTTGACTTGAAATTCATGCTTGGTTAGCCATTCCTAATGTACTTAATGCTGTAGAGCTATTTGTCTTCTTAGTGGTTCAAGAAAACAAGTCGTTAATCTTTTGTGTTCAAAAATTTCGGGGTGGAAAATAAGTCTTGAGATTGCGTTAGTTTTAATTCTGATAAAATCTGTGAAGAGTTGGCAAGGCGTCAGAATTGTAATGTTTTAAAGGTAAATGAACTTTGGCGGTTTTGCAAGGTTGTTTTTTTAATGAATTTGATAGAAAATGCATGGATAATCACGGTGAGAGTTCAACTATCATGGAAATTGTAAATACAAAATAATAACACTTTTACTAACCCAAAAAAATATTTCGAGCCAATTTTAGATAAACATGATAAGCCATTAAAAACTTATCAATAAAATTCCACATGACAATGTTCTCATAAAAAAAAAAACAATACAGTTGACGCTCCTGGAAATAATAAAAATGTGAGAATGTACTAGGTCTATTTGAGTAGTCTCTTAGCATCAAATTATAAATTCTCGCAAAGCCATTAACGTCGTCCTCTACTTATCTTGGAACTATTTTCGTGTTAATTTGAAGCATCTGAGGCAGCAGGGACAGGTTTCTGTAAAATCCCCGGAGGCCATATAAAAGAATATTTAATAGAGTATTGGAAGAGCTGAAAAAATAAGTAGCATAAAAAAAGAATTGAAGGAGCTTATAGGAGCTCTATTGAGGATGCTATATTTTTAATAACGTAGTTATCTCATACTCGGAACTGAACTGTTTGTTTATTTTAACACTGATACTGAAAAGTTATTTGGAGTATAATTTTAAATTAAGGGCAGCCTAAACAAAGATATTCAGGCGTCGTCTAAAGTATTATTTAGCTCCACTGATACACAATTATGAATTCAACAGAGTAACTGAAAACAATAAATAAACAAATCTTATTACTATTCCCCCAAAACAATCTCATAGCCAAAGTATTTATTACTTTAACTACAGCTATTTCGATTCGAGAATTTCGAAATCACAAATCAAGCTTATCCGCGACACGAATGCAAAGGAACACACATCTAAATCTCAGCTGGAAAACGGTCGTAAATTTTGGACACAATTCACTAGGATCCCTACTGACTGACAATGAACTAGAAACGACACTAAACACAGAGCCCCGTAGAGTCTTTATGGGCTTACAGCCAAATGAATTGATTAGTTTGACACTGTGTGTCGATTCAATTCGTAATTTACTTTTGTAATACTCTTTTATGGGGTCGCTTTCATGTTAAGTAGTTTTCGATTTGTAGTGTGGAGTTAAAAATATCTGATTAAGTTGCCAGCATTGATTTTGATGAAAAATCAGATAAAGTGAGCTGCAAGTATATACACTTCACTTTTATAGCCTGAATTCTAATCTCAGCATACTTTTTCAAAACGTCGCAACTTTACAAAATCAATCAAGCGTTTTATTCCAAATATTCATAATATCCCCTTCAAAGTGAAAACTGAAAGTCGCATATCTATACATCTACGTCATCTACCTTTGTTTATACTTTAGAAGCATTTCAAATACTTGTACTGAAGAGTGGGGGGATGTCAATACGTTGAGAGTCTGCGAAGTGACTGATGGAAACACGCAGCTTTTATGTATGTACTTGTACATATCACGTATATTGTACGCACGCTGACATATCGAGCTGTACATTCCAGTGTAAGCTGATCTTGCATTGATAAGGCATTTCGTGCAGCGAGAGGTTAGCCTGTACTGGAATATAAAGCTTCTTAAGTCGTCATGTGTACCAAATATTCTGTGTTCATGTTATCGTTACAAAGAGTGTATGGAATAAGTTTATTATTGTTTTGAGAATTTTCCTTATGTTGTAGATCGCTGGGAGCAGTATGGTTCGTTTGTGTTAGAAAAGACAGAATGGCTTAGGAAGACTTGTGTTTTGTAAAAGTTAACATAGAAAAGAGAGGAGGTATTATATTAATTTTAGACAATCAGCCTAAAATGTCACAAATGTAGTACACATGTAAATGTAGTAATGTAGTAAACAGGTGTTTTTTCGCAGATTTTAAATTCAAGTTCTGTATAGATTCATTCATTCAAATAAAATAATAATGATTCATTTTAATAAAGAATCTCATCATATCATCCGAAACCGAGCCGAAAGTCGCCTCAACAACTGTCTCCTCTGCGTCAGGTCATCGGTCTCCTTTGTGGGAGGCCTTCCAACGCTACGCCTTCGGGTACGCGGTCGCCACTCTAGAACTTTTCGGCCCAACTACCATCTGTTCTGCGAGCAATTTGCACTTCAGTGTGGCGATACTTCGAGCTATGTCGGTAACCTTGGTTCTCTTGTGGATATCGTCATTCCTGATTCGATCACGAAAGGAAACTCCGAGCATAATGCAAAGTCACCCAAAGTCCAATGGAGAGAGCTATGTTGCTCTCTCCATTAGACTTTGGGTGACTTTTAGCCTTCTGATAAGGCCCATTTTGAGAACCACGTTTCGGTTCCATAAGTAATCACTGGCAACACGCACTGGTCATAGTTTTCGTCTTGAGACACTGTGGTATGTGAGACGAGAACATACGCACGCAACTTCCCGAACGCCGCCCAGCCAAGTCGGCTTCGACGGTTGACCTCTTTCTCGAAGTTGGCCCTACCTAACTGGACCGTTTGTCCCTGGCAGACTTACTCGTCTACATCTTCGAGTGTAGAATCTCCGATCTTACTCGACGAATAACGAATCTACCAATTAGTAATTAAACTAATCATATGGTTAGAATGATGTCATGAATACGCCTGAAAAAGAAATATTAAATCAATATATTTTAATGTTACTTCAATACCACTGATAAACAATGAATACTAACTAGTAACAAAAACTAAAACTGGAACAAATTCATGTTGGCTGGAAGACCATCTGTTATGACCTTTACCACTCACTACTTTTATAATACAGCAATCGTAAACAACTTAATGATATTGACCATAACCCCAAATAATTCACATGCGACGTTTACTCGAAAGCTGTTAAATCGACAGAGTTATAGTCCAACACAGCGTGTCCATCTGGATTAAATATCGTAATTGCTCGCAAATAGTGATAGATTGATTGCCCATCCCTAAGGGTCCGCAACGCAATCGATGTTTGACTACAGTTAAAATTGTTTCAACACAAACTGCGTTCAGCAAATATGGCGAAACAACATGGCGAGGAATTTATAAAAAACTTGGTCAAATAACAACAAAAAAATTGTCAGTAGAAACCCGCACAAAATTCATTTTTTTTTAAATCATGGAGCCACACCTCCACACCGTTCAAATTTCGAAGAAATTTATAAGAAGATGTATGCAGACAAAGCCAAGGATTGCGGGATTTATCGAAAGAATTACCGTGACCCTGGAACAGTAAAGGCATTTGAAGGAACACGGGTGGGTTTTAGTCTGTAAGAGTCTCACGCTCCCTCTGGCTCCGCTAAGAGTGGGAAGAGTTTGATGACATTCTATCAGCGGTAACTGTTGCAAGAAATTCAAAATTTGAGATGAAATTAACCATTTCTCTTCAATTTTTTTTTAATTGCATGCATAATTTCGGTGCAACATGGGAACCTCAAAAATTATGAAATTTTTGACAAACATTACCGCTGATACAATATCACTTAGTATCTGCACCTGCAATGAAATACAGCAAACATGTCAAAGTGAAAACTTAGGCGAAGTGAACGACAAGTGAGCTGTCAAACCACACAAACAAGATGGAATGACAGCTCACTTGTAATTCACTCCACCTAAGCGTACACGGTGAGATGTCGACAGAATAGACCGGCAGGTTACCTTATATCGCTGATAGTGTCCTGTTAATCTAGATGATAGAACCTATCCAAACAGATAAAACAGATCCTCAAAGAATATCACTGAAGACACGACAAAAAGTAACACCCGCCCATTTGACCTTTACAGTTTATGACAAGAAGCCGACGACACAATTTATTTTCCTTTATCCGAAGAGCAGTTAGGAAGAAAAAGTAAATAATTTTACATTTTCACGAAGAGATTGCCAATGACGGTTAAGTAAACTGAAATTTTGGATGACGTGCCTCTTTTTATTTTTGGCTTAACGGCCTGGTTGTTTAAATCAATCATTGTTTAGGTTAAACAGTTTTTGAGGAAATGAGAAGACAAAATCTTGACAAACGCCACTTGTGTTTATTTGTTTTTCCTACTTTTGACATGTTGACGAATCGGGAATGTGATGTCACATTCCCGATTCGTCAACATGTCAAAAGTATATAAGTATATAATAAATCGGAAAGTAGTCAATTTAAGGCCTGCTTTTGATGGGTGTTCGCGGGCACTATAACAGCAAAAATGTGAAAAGAAATACTTCCGAAAAATTTGGCGAATGTTGATTGGTTTTGTCGAAGCATTCACGGGAAGGCTTGGATCTAATATCGGTGAATTCTCGATTAAAGTTTTTATTCTAGTAAGGTTACCTCCTATGTGCTCATGTGCCTGATATCTAACGGAAGAAGATGAAGCGAGATCATTGGGCAAGCTACGACAAGAGCAGCAATTGGACATGATTCATAGAAGAAAATGGGAAGAATTACCTTTTTATTTCTTCAACTCAACAATAAATACTCAATGATAACCGATCAAAGCGAAATGGTTCGTTTGGTACATTTAATTGCCTACAATTTTGTTTTCAACGGTTTATTTATCTTCCGTTTCTGTATAATAATATTTCGACGTATCTACCACATTATTTATTTATTATTTAAAATAATATATATTTATATTTAAATATATATATATTTAATACTGTCTATATCAAGGCAAGGCCACTTTTGAGCCAATGGCTTCAAATATTTGTGCTGTGTATGATAAAACGGGCTTCTGATGGCTAAAAATACAAACAATTGTGAACAATTTAAAAATAGCAGGAGATAATAAATGGTTAAGCTTACATTTATGAAATTATCTATTTTATAAGTAAAAAATCAACCTGCAAGTAGTAACCAGTTTAAACAGGAATAGCTACTTCTATTTAAAATCCGTACAACGATAGGTCAAATTAAGGCTAAAGGGTTAATAATGTACCAATTAATACACTTAAGAAATTAAGGCAATTCAATCATGCGAGCCAGTTGATCGCTTATCAAATTAATGAAATAGGCTGATATTGATGGTTGGTACCAAATTGAAATATCGATGCTTCATTACATAAATTAAATGTGTGGAACCTAATCTATTAGTCGAAACGTTTATTTTTTTTGCTATACCATCAACATTATACTTTACTTCTCATACATAAGAATTACTTAAATAAATCCAGGAAACATTTGTCAAATAGTGCAATCGGATTCTGAACTGAATTTTTAGAAGTCAAGACCGCAAAATATGAACCTGAATGATGAGTACGTCATTCTCGTTTAAATTAATCATGGTAGTCAAATCGTTATCTATCGCGCAAAGCAAGACTAACTCCAAAACTAAACCATCCACTGCAAAACAAACGCCAAAACTCGTAGAGTCGCCAATAAATCACATTTGCGAGTCAACATCGCTCCTAGGATTAACCCAAGTGTTAGAACGTGTGATCCTAGTTCCAGGACAGGAACGAATTGCTATCATGTAACACATAATAGGTAAACAGGTACAGAAGGACGATTCCATACGACGTGTGAAAACGCACGCTTTAGTAGAAGAGGACCAAAGAAACGATGAATGGCCTATGTGGAAGATGATATTTGGCTGCTGAAATGTCGACTAATAGAGAAGTATGGAAAAAAAAATGGTTGCGTCGACTTTATATAAATTGGACAACAGTAGGAGAATGATGATAACAGACACGATGTAAGTACAGCGAGTACCAACGGAATCGCGACAGATATCTTTCAGGTAGTCTGATGAGTTCCGGGCACGGAATAAGATGCTGAAATGAAGTGACATTCTATCAGCGTTTACGCAATCGACATGTATTGGATTAACATACTTAGGGTCAATCTTGTTGCAAGTATTTGCACAAATACGGATTGATTTGAAAGCAATAGTCACTTGTCTAGGCTCTCAGTTCATTAGAACTGGTTCAGGCACTGACATTTCGTTAGCTCCAAGTAAAAATATATTTGATGACAGTCCAGTTAATAAGTTAAATATGACTTATTTAACTTTTTAAGAAGCATTTTAATTTTATACACACTTGTTTTGTGTGTGTTTTGTTTCTGCGAATGTTTCTTTTCCTTCACTGTCTGGATTAGATCTTCTGTTCCTATTATCTATTCTGTGCATATTATACGTGCAAATTAAAGCTCAATCTAGAAATCCCAACTTTCAAGTCCACATGGACTTTGCAACAGTAATTAAATTCTCTACGAATCTATATTCATTTAATTTGTTGGAGAATGTATGTGTGGAATTTGCATATCTCCGGCTTAAATTTTGATGTGGTTAAATTATTCATTTGGAGATAATTTCTTGACTATTAGTGGAACAGTAAGATTTAGAAATGAATTTTTAAGGCGGTGAGTTAAAATAATGATATTGCAAATGAAATAGAAAAGTCAGATATTATATCATCTACTATAATGTTTGCAGGAGTCGATTTTAACAGTAATACTGTAAATGAAAACAAAGATGTAATTATTGTTATGTTTGTTTGTGCATTTGGCACTAAATTATTAGTAATGGTAGTTTTGCACATTATAGCTGCCATTAAATGTTTACCCATTTATTATAATTTGGTCAAATATCGCGTAGGCGACCGTATTTTAGCAATAATTGTAATACCTTTGACTCTATGTTTAGAGCAGTCATTAACATTTTAAACACTCATTTGTCTGTTTTAAAAGAAATTGGACCTTTGTCTCAGATCTAACATGAGGACAAATAGATACTTTGTATAATACGAGTAGGTTTGTTGATTCCTATCCGAGAAAATCAGTTCGTACTTTTCGAAATGCAATATTGTAAACGTCGACTACCGTACGCTTGATTTACAATTAACATTATTATTGCTAGGGGAGTTATATTTCCAAACACTAATTTATCATATTCGATAACATTCCGATAGAAATCTGTTCCATACAATTTGTTCCAATCATAAAAATCCAATTGTTGTGGAGGGTTACTCGCGTCAACAGCAAAAATCGATTTGTTATACGAAACTAGATTTCTGTCATTGCGATTATCCACATCAAATGCTTTTGGTAGATTATTACGATTAACAGAGTAATTGTTTAAATTTTCTTAGTGATTACTGACATCTGTCACTATAAAGTAATATTGAAAAGAGTTAACTTAGTATGAATGTGGTTTCTAATGACTATTCTTATTGATAAGCTACATTTATTAATTACGGAAAGCAGCTCAGGCAAGGCCTGCATATCCATGACAGTTAGTGACTCCCCAACTATTAAGTTGCCTTTATTTCGGAAATCAAAATATCCTAGTAATTCAACATTCACTATCTCCTATTTGTTGACTCTGTTTTCGTAGAAGCATTTGTATTACAAGCTTTCAGTAATTTCACCTCTACTACATTACATTATTTGCTATCAGAAATATTTATCCAAACATTAATCATGTTCGATTATTACATTCCGATAAAAATCTGTTCTATACAATTTGTTTCAGTCATAAAAATCCACGTTTTGTGTCGATTTGCTGAATGCAACTAGATTTTTGTCGCTACAATTATCCACATCAAATGCTTCTGATTGATTTTTACGATTACCAGAGTATTTTTTTTCGTTTTTTTCGTGATTACCGACATAACTGTTAGTTGTTTTGGAAAGAGTTACTCGTAATTTGGTATAAATGTGGTTACCATTGACTATTCCGATTGACAAACGACATGGATTGTTAATCATGGCCAAGCAGGCTTCTCTATGACAACAGTTTGTGACTCCAAAATGATGAGTTTACCTCTATTTCGGGGATCAGAATTTCCAAGTAATTCATCAACATCATTCATTATCTCATATTTTCTGAGTAGTATTATTATGAAACACACATATTATTACGTTAATTCTGTTTTCGTAGAATCATTTAAATTACAAACTTTCAGTACCTACCTACCTACGAGATTCTAGATAATATAATAATAATTTATCTTGATATTAGTTTTATCATCTCTAATAATTTTAAAGCGTTTACCTGCCAAATAATAATTAATTAATTATGAACTATTCTGTTTACTCGATTTAGTCATTTCACTCTGAGACTGTCATGAGTCAAAAGTTCAAAGGTGGTGTTTTGTGTCTGCTATACAGTAAAAAAAAAACAAAATTGCAAAATATTGACTTTTTTTTTTAAAACTCGACCTCAAAAAACGAAACTTTTTTGGAAAAAGTTACTGTTTTGCTTTGTTTTTCTTAATGTACAACGTGTAACAGAATAAAAGCCATAACTCTTAAGGGTTCATAGGAGCAAGCCCACAATAAAAAAAAAAACAGCTGTTCAGTACATTTTGTCGAGTTATGCGCACAGAAATGTATAATGATGAGTACAGTGACCCCTTAAGAGGTATTGCGTTTATTCTGTTACCCAACATCACCTTAAATATGACCTCGCACTTCTGGTACACCATGTATAAGTATTTGTGTAGGATTATTATTATTGTGTTGATATTTTCTCATTCTGTTAATTTATTATGCGAAATAATAATATTTTATTAAGATAATCAGTGGTTAAGTAATCCTACTACTATTATAAAGGCGAAAGTTTGTAAGTATGGATGTATGTATGGATGTTTGTTACTCTTTCACGTAAAAACTACTGAACGGATTTTGATGAAATTTGGCACAGAGGTAGATTATAGTCTGGAATAACATATAGGGTACTTTTTATCCCGGGAATATGTTCCCTTGGGATAATTTTCGACAATCACGCGGGCGGAGCCGCGGGCGGCAACTAGTATTAAATAGTTTCTTAGTCAATTTGAATTGTGTGCCGTGACAGCCTCTATTTTGAATTTATTAAAATATTCATTTTATCAACGAAAAATTACCTTTTCGCCAATTCTTTTATCAGTCAGTTTTTGTCAGTTTTTGATCCGTAGATAAAACCTTAGTACCTTATAAAAAAGAATAGACCTTTCTTAACGCAATTTAAAATGACGAACGTCTCCCCGTCGTTTGCCGTGGAGTCAAACTAAACTAATACCACAACAGCGTTGGCCAAGACAACCAAACGATTAACAATGACATTTCCAAATCAAATATCAATAAACACATCATATTTCATATAAAGAAAATGTCTCCACTTATTAATGTGTCAAATCAATTTCTTTTGAGTCGACCGATTACAGTTCCGTCCGAACTTTGCACCCTCTGTCTATCTACGAACCCTTAGTAGCTACATCCCTTTGATCGGTGAATTTTCATGAATATTTTCATTTACATTTGCATCCTATAAATCTTGTTTACCCCGGGATGCTTATTGGAAAATTCTCCTTTGATGTGTTAGATTATGCATGCATTTTTTTTTGTTTTCGTCGAGGTGTTAAAGGGTTAAAATTCGTAATGTAAAATTTGTGTTAAATAATGGACAGTATTTTTTTTGTAGTAAGATTACTACCGCCTCAAAAACGAAACCGAACGAACCGAACGAATATCTAGACACAATAACGCTAATTAATATGAATTAAAGTCAAGAAAACTATACTGAAATCATTATCTTTGTTTATTAGAACCAACGGTAATGGGTTTATATTTTGCAAAGAACGGAACATTAATTAAACTAGACATTGTTATGTTAACCCCAAATGAGAGTGTTTAGTAGGGTGACGAGAAAATACTCACTTTTCGTTCAGAAAATCCTTTAAAATGAAACGAAAATATTCTTCAAAACTTTTCTCAACTGTACAATATCACTTCATTTAAAGTTACACTGAACAAAGTACTAGTCACTTTCACTTCGAATACAAATAAATATAAACGTCAAATAGACGTTACTATTTTCGTCACACAACTTGGAAACGGGACGCACGTCCAACCCGCGCGCGGCCAGGATCAAACTGAGTTCGGTCGCTTGCTTCGTCATACAGTGCACCGAAAACGGGCAAAGATTCAAGTCTGTTCGGCCAAGCAGCAAACTTATTGAAGCATAAACAGGATAATGCTATAAATCTGAGGTCGGTCATATGGTTGTAAACTCGTATGTAGTCAAACAGTAAAACATGCTTTGATCTAGAGTCGTGGTCTGTTTAAATAATATTTTTGTAAGCGACTCACTGTTTAAAGTTTATTTTGCGGTCTTTCTGTAGATGTTAAAAAGCTTGCGTGGTGTCATTTGCAATCGTGGTGTGATGATATTAAGAAATCAGTTTATTTTGTGGTTTTTATTTTGAAATCTTTTTAACAGACTTAAGAAAATTCAATATGTTTTCGTTTGGAAGATTTCCTTAAATATATTTATTGGAAAACTCACATTGAAAACGTGTTAAATATAACAAGATATTTTTGCTATATAGTAACACTCCGTCGAGAAACAGTTATTTTGTGGAACAGGTATTGAAGTTTTCAAACACAACAAACACAAAAATATCCGTTCAGTAAATTAAAATCACAATCTTAATGGATGAACCTTTTAACCAGATATGAAATTTTGCATCAACCATATTCGAAAGCAAAGTTGAATGCGAACAAATCAATCAGAATGATACGATATCCCAAATTGAAATGGCTGCGATCAATTACGTCGCAACTTTAAAGGGTTCCTATGCTACCCTTTCAACTTTCTCATTCTCAAAGGCTTAAAACTCCGGGAAAGTTATCTCCTAGTGATTTTATTAGAATATTTAAAAGACCAGTCAACGTAGACCTTCAGGAATCCACTCTAATTGAAGGACGTCCAATCAGAAGTGCCGAAGATGTCGTCCAAGCAAAGCTGGATGCTGTTTCGTCTCAACATCTGCGAACCTGAGGTTTACAAAACTAAATTCCGAATATCTCATTTTCTGAACAAAATCTGTCATTTTCGCATAATTTTAAAACAAGTTTTCGATGTCCTTTAAGAAAATTGTTTGAAAATTGAGGGTCTTTTTGAGAATTATAAGAGGGTTGAAGTGTAATTGGAAAGTTGTAGTTAATTTAAATTGCTGAAGACAGTATTTGTATGGACTAGTTTAAAAGTTATGATAAGTCAAATAAAGTTACAAGAAGTATTTGTTGAAGTAGTATTTATTATTTTTATTTTATTTTATTTATTAGGCTCACCAACAATTGTTAACACCTAAAAATATTATTATAATAATAATATATATATTTATATATATGTATATATTATTTTGGTCATATTATTTTTATTATTATATCATAAGTTTAAAATAATAGTGTAGTGTCACAATTTTTTGCAGGTAAGCACCACAATGGGCTTAACTTAATTGCAAAAATAATTTATTCTAAGTGATATAATAAATATGTATGTACATAAAAATTAAAACAAAACACAACAGGCCCAATCACATCACATTATGCGTCAATTTGCGGAACTTGGTAAGCGAGTCTGCATGCACGTCCACAAGATCGCTGCAACTATTATTATAATTTTATTTGTTTTTATGACAATGAAAAAATAATTTTCATTATATTGTTATGATAGTTTCAAATATATTGTGTTAAAATGTGCCATAATTCATTACATCTGGCCATCAAATATTTCAGCAAATAATATTGTTGTACAGTTTTCTATCTACTATCAAATTCAATCCAGATTACATTGTTATTCGATACGGCTGAGATGAGAAAAATAAAATACGACTCCACCAAGAATCCGATTTAGAATTTAATTAAAAATTCTGCTCTCTGTTCCATATTATTAGATTTCGTAAAATGAGAGAAAACATATTGAAAATTTAATTTCATTAGGAGGGACAAAATTAATCTGTAATTGAACGTGCAAAAAAGTTAGTAGGAAGGCAGCCGCTCCACGTAAAATACTGGTATTCAGCTGAATCCGGTTTGACTGGGAGCCGACCCCAATATAGTTGGGAAAAGGCTAGGCAGATGACATGAACAATTTTTGCACAGATTCAAATTCATCAGTTCACCTATTATTTATTTTAAAAACAATATTTTAGAAAAATCATTAATTTAACAAAAAGTCGTCATTGGGAAATTAAAACCATTTTAGCGATTCATTAATTCTGCCAGATAGCAAAATCTGGCAGAATGTGTTTGGTAATAAAACTTCGTATTTTTTTTTAAACAAAGATCTCTCCGCCACATTCCCGCAAATTGAACAAGAGTAGCGTTGTTCTCAACTCAATCATGACGTTATAGACCATAAGTTATATCTCATGATCTCTTGCAACCACTTGACATACTCTCGCCAAGTCCCACAGCATCAGACGCGCCGCCTCGCGAACCAACAGTCCTGCACACAGAGTATGGAGACCCCTCGGCGGCAATTTCAACACTAACTTTCAAGCCAAGCGCACACGAGCAACTTTTGTCTCTGCAACAATTTTTTCCCACACATCAAGTCTTTGGAAAGTGCGCACATGTAGCGAAGCGACAGCCGGGAGACTTTTCATATAAACCCATAGAGTTGATGTGAGAGACAAAATAGTTGCGGAGACAATAGTTGTTCGTGCGCGCTATCTCTTACCAAACAAATCTAGCGTGTTCATATCATATAGAGATACGTCAAGTCATGTTCTTCGTCTCGACTTTTGTTTATTAATGTTAGACAAGCGATTGACAATTGTCTCACCTGATGATAAGCGATGATGCGATCGACAATGGAGCACGCTTGCCTAGAAATAGTCTATCTGTGGCCTACCGAAGTCTGTGTTAACGGACTGCTACAAGCAAGGGTATTTAAGTGCGGCGGCAACTGATATACTGTATAGTATACCAGTTGCCGTCGGCGGCTTCGCTCGCGTATAAATCGGAAATTATCTTGATATTGAAAAGGTAACAAACTCACTTTTGCATTTATAATATTAGTAAGGATTTATTGATATTTACTGAGATTTTTTTCGGTTGTCTCGATGATTACTGTAGCTCTCCAAGCTGACTTGAGATAACGGCTTACTGTACTATGTCACAGACGTACAGAAGTTGACGACTTAATATGGAGGTCTTCACAGGTTGTAGTTTCAGCACCACAAATCTTATGGCAACATATGACGTCCAACATGTTCAGCAACGTTGCACAACAACGCGCGACGTTGCCAGCAGGCGCGGAACATTGACAAAGTTACTAAATAAAAGTTCTTCGTTGCCGTTCAACATGATGAGCAACATGTTGTGCATCGTCGCGCGTCAAATGTTGCCTAGTGGATACAAGGCTTCAGGGTACCGGCCGTGTACCTACTGTTAAGTTTAGAGAAGTCTCTCTAAACGTGAATTAAAGCGTAGTCCGCGTAGTAGCGTGGTCGCCAGCAGCGCCTTAATTCCGCGTTCTGTGGTTCCGCTGGTCCTGCTTATTTTCATGTTGTGCAACGCATTGATCGTGTCATTTTGACGGCGGCGAACGACAAATCGTGGTCGTTTTGACATCGAAATGAGGCGATATCGAGGGAATAAACGTCGGATTTTCATTGGCGGCGTCAGTCTGGATTGTGGGACGGACTGATGAATTTAAAATGCATTGTTTACGATATCGCGTGACCATCGTGAAGGATATTGTCATATTAGGTATCGTCACAGTTATCGGAATTTCTGCTGTTACTATTCTTGTCCATCCTACAAATTCGTTTTCAAATGTCCGAATGAATTCTCATTATTATTATTTTTAATTCAATATTTTTTTATAGGTAGGTAGGTATTTAGTAAAAAAAAAAAAAAAAAAATTAGGTATGTATAGGTTAAATAAAATGTGTGGTTACTATAAATCATCATCATCACCATCATATCAGACGAAAGACGTCCACTGCTGGACATAAGCCTCCCCCATCTCGCATCCATCGGCTACCCGCGACCCTCAGGTCATCGGTCCACCTTGTGGGAGGCCTTCCAACGCTGCGTCTTCCGGTACGCGGTCGCCACTCCAGAACTTTTCGGCCCCATTGACCATCTGTTCTGCGAGCAATGTGCCCTGCCCACTGCCACTTCAATTTGGCAATCCTTCGGGCTATGTCGGTAGTTTTGGTTCTCTTGGGGATTTCGTCATTCCTGAAAAAACTATAAATGGGTACTACAAATAGTTCCAAATAATTGTAAAAATACAATAAATATAAACATAAAGAGGTGTGACACTATTTCTAATCCTCCCAAAACTTTACAAACCCGTTAGCAACAAACCAAACAATAGTACCAAACTAGTTTCTAACGTCTACCCAACACAAATACTACCCGAAACAGTTTTATTGACTGCAATACACACAAACATTCCCTTACAAAAACACGAACGAAGAACGAACTTGAAGCCGAAATCCTTAATAAAACTCGGTGTATTTATAGAAAACTATTTTTATAACGGCCTGTCTTTCGCCCCTTTGAAAGACGGTTCACGGCGAAGCAAGGAAGCTGTGAAAAGAAACTTGATCCATAACTCTGCTAAGTTTGAGCCAAAAAATCTCCCTAATAGCCCATTGTCTTCAACTTTGACCTTTAAGAGTAAATTGTAAATTATACTAGCTTCGCCTGTTAAGAAGTTTGAGCTGTGTTATTTATAGGTCAAGATTTTCGTGTGTGTTTTTTTTTGGTCTGAAGTGTAATTATGATTGACGAGCACGTGGCTCAATAATAACAGCCACATGAGTCGAGCTTCAAGGATGAGCAAAGCTTGCCGAGGACGCCCTGTGGATGGGTGACCATTTTAACATACCGAGACTCCGTACCTCGGAAAGCACGTTAAGCTGTCCCGGCTGTCATTTTTGTAGTCGTGTGACAGCTGTATTAGGAGGGAAGGATCGAAAAGAACAAATATGTTAAGAAAAGGTTACACATCGTGTTAAATACTCAGTGCTCCATATTAGAACTAACTGTTTTTTTCTGTATTTCAGAAAAATAACATCACATTTTTCAGAAAATCACAACACATTTTTTTCTGAATATCATGACAGATTACCTTTTGTATAATAAATATACACGGCAGGTTAACTTAGTCAATCTAGCGTTATGCCCTAAAAATGAGACAGGCAGTGCCATCTATCACTTTAGTATTGAACCGTAGGTGTGACGTAGATGTATCGTTTCATAGAAAATTCAATACCTTGATTGATATTTTGTTCCTACATAATAAATACGGGTGATTTTTTATTTCATTTGGTATTATTTTTGTAAGTCATCCTAGGAAAGCATTGAAGATAGGGGTTTAAGATACAGAAATGATACGGGGTGAAAGGATGCATAAACTCTCGTTTCCTTCCGTCAAAATTTTGGTGTGATTTTAGCAGATCCTGGATCAATCTCATTTCTTGTGTTTAATGTTTTATAGCATTGTTGTGACTGTTGTGTTGTTGTGATGTTGTTGTTCTAATGCCGGTTAGAAAATTATAATTTGTAAATTAAGTAAATTATAATTATAATTGTTTATTTAATTTAATGACCAATAGTGTAAATGGGAATAAATATATTTTAATTGTATTTCTTTAATGTTTGTATTTTCAATGTAACTGTGTGTCTAATATGTCTAGTATGAGTCTTGTAACTTGATTCATCTGCCTAGCCTTTTCCCAATTATATTGGGGTTGGCTTCCAGTCAAACCGGATTCAGCTGAATACCAGTATTTTACGTGGAGCGGGCTACCTACCAGACCTCCACAACCCATTAACTGGGTAACACGGTACTCCTTGGCAAGACTGATGTCAGATTATCTGGCTTCTGACTATCCGTAACGACTGCCAAAGATCTACAAATGACAGCCAGGACCAACGGCTTAACGTGCTTTCTGAGGCACGGAGGAGTCTCGGTATGTTAAGATGGTCACCCATCCACAGACCTACCTCGGCAAGGGTTAAGCATTGTTGTTAGTCTTGTAATTTGATTATGAATAAATAATAATAATAGGCTATCATGGAACTTTTAGCCGCACGTTAAATGCAACCAGTATACGCCGGCATAACATTCATACTTATTTGAAACTCAACATTACTTTAGCCCAACTCAAGGTCATCAACGGCCGCCTTCTGTAACTCTGTGATTCTAGTAAAACTGTGGTGTCTTCCACAAAACCCATTAATAAAGAGTCAGGCTTACTCTAACTCCCATCAAAATCGTTGACAATCTCAAACACCACCCCATAAGTCCTAGAAATACGACAAACAAATAGTTGGACATAAAACATTTCTGCCACGTCAAATGTTTGACCAAACATCGGTTGGTGGGGAGTGTCTGGCAACCCGCCAATAAACATGAATCATCGCGCCCGGCACAAACCACCGGCGATTTGTCAGCATTACGCTAGGGAGGCGACACTAGGGACATGTGTGAATGAAGTGTGGGGCACTTTTTTGCCCCCATTCCTAATTTTTAGTAGTTCGGTGATTAGTGATGGGTATAAAAATCAATACCACACGACCGTTTTGGTTTGAGTGTTGATCGAGTGATCTGTTTTTAATTTTGGTTAACGGTTATAAAGTATATTTTGTGTGTTTTAGATAATGTTTTGGAGTCACGTGCACTGCGTAGTGCCACCTAGAAAGCAATTTGCGGTTATTATACAACCGAGCATAAAATTAGCGAGATACGAGAAGCAAAAAGTATGTACCTAATTGTTCTTTGTTGTTTTTTTTAAACTTAACATTTAATGCAGTTTATTACAAGCGTATTCATTTTATACCCAACAAATTTTTCAACTTACTTAAAACTAAAACAAATTTTACTTTTCCATTAAATCTGCAGCCTAGAGCCATTACGATAGCATTTATATCCCTATAGTAGGTTATTTATTTTATTTTACTTTGCATTCACGCTCAGCCCATCACTACATGACAGCGACTAGTCCCAGCCACCCATGTGTTAAGACAAGTGTCAGTCTTTTTAGTAGCAAGTTAATCTAGTTTGTTTTTGAACACACCCTCAGGTCAATCTTAGAGGCATGATAGCAACTAGTTCCAGCCTCGCATATGTACAAGTTTAATCTTTTTTAATTTTTGTCGCAAGTTGATAGAGCCTACACGGTTCTCATATGTTTTGACCATTATATCTTTACCATTCCATGCGTGATATGAAAAGCTTTACAGTTTTTATCAATTGTAAGTCATTATTATTACAGTTTACTTCTGCACACATGCTCCACCCATCACTAGAGTCATAATAGAGACTAGTTTCAGCCATGCATGTACATGTTAGGACGAATTTTACAGTCAGTTTAGATAGTCCCAATACAAGTATTATCAATTACTTACTGGAGAGTCTCATTTATAATCCATGTAACTGTTTTGGGACAAATAAACATTTTTCATTTAATTTTTCAATATATTTTTTAGTATATAAGTTCGTGCACTCAGCCCATCTCTAGAGACATAGCAGCGACTTGTTCCAGCGAGTAGTGTGACATCACAAGTAAACTTTTTTGTGATTTAATCAAAACATAGCATTACACAGGAGTGGGGCAGAATAGACTAGCAAATTAAACTAATTTAAAAAAAGGAAAATAAATGTTTGTTTACTGGATGTCAATTCTGGTTTTATTAGGTAATTTCCGACAACAACACATATACACATATACCACTTAGTGCTCCTGTGGGATAGATTATGGAAGTAAAACCGGGGTAACAAGTAGGTACTGTCAAACGGTTTTTTTTTCAAAATTCATTATTGGGTAAAGTTTTTTTAAATTCAATTTAATAAAATTGGAGACTGTAAATCCTGCCAACAAGATTTAAATAATATGATAATCTCCTGCACAGTCTGTTCCGATTTACCCTTGCATTCCTATTCACCCCGGTTGTAAGTAGCTATATTTAATTTACTTCTGCACACACACTGAGCCCATCACTAGAAACATAGCGGCGACTAGTTCCAGTCTCGCATGTGTGATATGACAAGTGTCACTGTCTTTTTTGCTCCGCCGTATCTCGACCATCTTTTTGCGTTTGTCATTGACGTCCTTTTTCGCGAGTCCCTAATGAATTCTGTTTTATTAGTTAATCGTTTTAAACGAGACTCGGCGACACTTTGAAGAGCTGATTTTAACGTAGCCTTTTTGAAGATGTGCAGATATTTTTTATTTTTGTCGACGTTTTTTTTGTGTTGAAGTGTAACACGTGCTTACTTTTTCATATAAATTTGTTTTTGTGGAAATAAAAATTTATATTCTCAATATACCAGTGACACAAAGACAGTCTTGTAGATATTGAGTCATTTTGGAAGTGCCAACATTAAGACACGAACAAGAAGAATTTATTAAGAATTAGTGACTTTTATTACACTTGATGAGTGTGTTCTTACAAGGTTAATACTGAAATACTCTAATTGAAATGCATTTGCGTGTATCACGATTCTTTTTGGGACATTGAAATCACTACTGTTGATTCATGCAACTTCTTAATTTTCAATTTATAGGTTGGCAAACAAACCGGTTGCATCGACCTACCTGATTGAAAATGGTCACCGGCTCTTGGCACCAGCAACTTCAAAGCTGTTGTTGATTCGTGGCCAATTTTGAAAACCTTGTCCAAAAGTTTCGAAACTCAAACGAAAACCTCACGATAGGTATTTCATAAAAAAACTCGGGAGCCCTTAAAATGGTTTCATCGATTTTAACGAAACTTGGTTTGCATTTGTCACCGGAAAATGGCAAACTCCGTAAGATTATAAAATATCTTGAGAGATTGTAAACTCTCGATAAATTGTCAACTGAAGATTTTGGAATATTTTTTACGCATCAAAATTTGATAGTCTGTAATCCCTCGAAGTCATTCCGAGAAATTGAGTGACACAAAATACTGACATAAAAGTGACCAACCAGAGCACAAGGCAACAATTTATCCGTTTTTGTGTGGCTTTCATTGGTCCATTCAGATGTGAGCTCACACCAACAAATCCCATTGAGAAACCAAGTTTCCAATTTAACAATCACACCAAAACAGATAAATTGTGGACCAGAGAGCTGATTGGTCGCGAGTTTATATCAGTCCACAATTTCTCGGAATGCACGGAGATATTATAGAACAGAAGATTTAGAGCTTAAAATAGATTTGAAGAGAAGAGGAGTAAACGATTTAAGTGGCATTCATAACCAACCAAACTGAAACACAACAACACTATTAACAGAACTTGCAAAAGCGAAACCAAAAGCAATTAATTTTGAATAGGTTTTTCCTAGAAAGTACCATTTCAATTCACTGCATTGCTCTCTTCAATAAATCCCAAAGTCATAAACGCTGAATCCACTCCAACAGCTTAAATTCCTAGTTTCGCAGTCAACCATTTAATAGTACTTGCTAAAACTCCGTCCTGCCATTAGCAACATGATTAACAAAATAATGCTCATCGCATTTACACTGGCAAAGGGAACTAAAATTATAAAGTGAAGATAGCATTATGAGCTGCTAATGCTGTAATAGCCCGGATACTCTTCTAGCTGAATGCTCCGCAAGCAGTTAGGTTTTATTTTAAAAGACTACGGTAATGGAGGTGTAAAAGTAACGGTAAGTCCGGTTCTGAGTGAGAAAATAATATTGGCTGGTAACATATTTTATAACGAACTAGGTTTTGCCCGCGATTTCGTTCGCGCATCTCCCATTTTTTCCGCTCCCGTAGGAATTTCGGGAAATCCTCTCTTAGCGCTCCCCTACACTCCCCAAGAGAGCTACATCCAAAATGTCAGATTTCCACGACCAGTAGTTTCGGCTGTGCGTTGTCTGTCAGTCGCTCAGTCCCTCTGTCACTCTATCACTTAATCACTCAGTCACTCAATAATTAAAGAAAATTAAGTATGTTGATGATTGATGCTATTATCAATATATATTCCCACTATTAAAGCAAGTGGGCGCGAGTGGTGGGCCCTAACCCACAATATTGGGCTAAAAGAGTGGTGATTATAGACTTTCTCATAGCATGGGGTAAACATTCCTTGAATGGATTTACTCTCTATGTCTCTTTTTCTCGAAGCCAAAGGTCACCAATATTTTTGCAGTAAAAATGGGAGACACGCGTAGTATGTCAAACTGTCTCTCAACCAAAAATCCGGCCAAGTGCGAGACGGACTCGCATGCAAAGGGTTCCGAACGAATTTCATTTTTGTAACATGTTACTTTGCAACCATAGACTTCTTATAGGTTTTTCTGTAATCTATAGGCATATAACTACTATCTGTGTTTTTTTCAAGGTTGGGGAATGGTAATTTTTCATCCAATTTCTTGAATAAATTCAAAACCATTAATTTAAAATTATGAAATAAAATATATTCGTAACCCTCACAATACGCCCTTTCATTTATTACTGCACACGGTACACTTGGAAAAAACTTTTTTTAAAGTTTTCTCCCAAAAATGTGACCCCATTTTCAAAATGTATTTATTTTCGTAAAACGTCCGTGTTAGAGTCACAGATTAAATATGTAACAAATTTCAACGGGATCGGTTTTTTATATTCGGAGAAAGTCAGCTTTGACAGACGGACAGACAGCCAACCGAGTGGTCTTAAATGGATTCCGTTTTTCCATATAGAGGTTCGGAACCCTAAAAAATTTCACTGTGTGTATTTACGATAGCAATTACTAATTAGATATTTGGAATAATAGCTATACCTGAGGCAAGCTAGATGAACAGGTATACTTTTTGGCCCTTTGTTTGAAAACAAGATAAAAAATAATAATTTCATACTACCAACAAGGGTCTCGAAAAGGGCACGTGTATACAACGTCTTAAGAAATATTATTTAAATGATTAGCCCAAATATCACCAGAAGACCAGTGCTAATAGATTAGTTCGCTTCTTTGGCTCATTATCATCATCATATCAGCCGAAAGACATCCACAGCTGGACATAGGCCTCTTTGCCATAATCGCCACGCTTGTCAGGCGGTTTGACGATCGCAGTGTAGCTGTTGCAATGCACAGAGAATGCTGCTGCCCAATCTCTGGTGAGTCCCTTGGTCGCCTCTTACGACTCCAACGGGAAGTGATGGGATGGTGTTATTCTTTTAAGTCTGACACTATACAGAACGGTTCTTTGGTAATCAAAGTCAAAAACTCTTTGCGGAATTTGTTCGAAAGAGTCACCGCGGCCCTGGAACGCAAAGGGCTTTAGAAGGAACACGGATGGGTTTTTAGTCAGTAAGAGTCTGACACGCCATTTCGCTCCACCCAGACCGGAAGAAGTCATTTGATGATTACCCATCCTTAAAAAAAAACAAAAAGAAGGTCAAAAACTCAAGATAACTTGCACAGTGCGTGCTGTAATCAAATTATCCTAGTTTAATTCAATAACTGAACTGCAGTCGGCTGTTTCCTTGTCGGATTTTGTTTAAAACCTTTTGATTTGATCTTTTACACTGTACAGTACGCTCTCAGATATTTTATCTTTTTAAACCTTTTAAACGGTTTTAAATGAAGTTGCTTTAATTTTAACAAAGGCGGGTCGAACTGAAGCTTGTATTATTAATTAAGTAGGAAGAGGAGAATGGATTATAAATTCACTTTATCACAATCATTCTGAATAATTTGATATCAGTATGGAAAGGCAATTTTAACAGATAAAAAATGCTCATTAACAATCCTTTTGTATGTTAATTTAATTCATTGGTATTTTTACAGAAGTAAGACCTATGTCCCAGTGAAACCTGAAAAACTAGGATATTAAGGGACCTGCAAATTTGTCTTACTTAAAGAGGTATTCGACTTACCAGGGTCTCAGATATTGCAGCGGTAAGGCCCCTCTTTGGGGAGTGGCTGGAGAGGCACCTCGGCGTCCTCACCCTTCGCCTGACGCAGGTACTTACCGGACACGACTGTTTCGGGAGGTACCTGTTTCAGATTAAGCGGGAGGACACGCCCGGGTGTCAGCACTGTGAGGATCGCCCGGAGGACACGGTGGAGGTCTGCCCTGCTTGGGCTGAGCAACGCCGTGTCCTCGTCAAGGCGATCGGCGGTCACCTCCTTCTGCGAAGCAGTAATGCTAGCGAAGGAGGAGGCGGGCCGCGAGGGAAAGGCAAGGCCTTCGCCTCAACCGCCGCTACAGGAGAAGACGCCCCGGGCGTCGGGAGTCGCAGGGTGATCCCCGGCCACGGTAAGCGTGGGCCTGCGGACGGCGAGCGTTGGGTGGCTCGCTGTCCGATCACCACCAGGCCTGGGTCGATGGCGTGTTCCGAGTTGATGGGAAATCATCAAATGACTTCTTCCGCTCTGGGTGGAGCGGAAGGGCGTGTCAGACTCCTTCTGACTAAACCCCATCCGTGTTCCTTCTAAAGCTCTTTCCGTTCCAGGGCCTTGGTGACTCTTTCGAACAAATTCCGCAACCCTGGCAGGCTCTGGCCCCCGTCTTCTATGTTGACATCTCTTTGAGGCGCGCGTGAAACATAACGCGCCATCGACCCGGGCCTGGTGGTGATCGGACAGCGAGCCACCCAACGCTCGCCGTCCGCAGGCCCGCAATTCAAAAGTGCCTGTCATGGTTTTATTGAAATAAATGCTTTGAGTTTGAGTTAAAACCATAAGAAACCTTTGTAAACTTTGTAAACTGTAAACAAAATGAAAATGCGGGGATAGTGCCACAGAATATTCTTTCCCATAGTCTTATTCCATAGTTTACTTCGACCATTTACAGAATTGTTGATCAGTAGTGATTTATACATACAATGTAGTAGTATAATATTCACTAACACTTATTAATTTCGTCACATTTTGTAGATGAACGGATCACAGATTGATTGCTTAGGGTACTGTATAGCATTGAAAAACTAATTTTTTTATTGACCATTGTCTTTAATACCTCCGCATTAATCATAAAGTGTCGAAAATAATATCACAGGTAAATTATGATAACTGCACTCTGTCACACTACTATTTATACTGTTTGGATGCTTATTTATATTTCTGCAAAATTTAAAACACACAGTAAAGTATCACTCAGCCAGTGTTGCCAGCTTCCTCGATATATCAACTTCTGTGATAAAAGAAATGTTAACAGCAAAATGTTCTCCGAAACACTGTCAGAACAGTAATTACCATTTCTTGCCTTTGAGTTATGTCTTCCCTAGTTTCTTGCCCTTTATGGCCAAAGTGCACCTTCTAGAACCTGAACCCTGGCTAACGACAGAGCTGTCCAAGTGACCACCTACTCATCATCACCATATCAGCCGAAAGACGTCCACTTCTGGACATAGACCTCCCGCAAGAGTTGTCATAATCGCCACGCTTGGCAGGCGAGTTGGCGATCGCAGTGTAGCTGTTGCAATGTACAGAGAATGCTGCTGCCCATTCTCTGGTGAGTCCCTTAGTCGCCTCTTACGACACCGCCGGGAAATGATAAATGATATTTATTTTGCAAGTAGGTTAAACATAACACTTTTACACGTCAATCTTTTATAGTCATTTTAAGCTAGATGAGGCCGGTGTTGTCTAGCTGACTACCCTGAGAAGAAACACCGAAACAAACTCAGAGGTCAAAGTCTCTTTTAAAGTCCATACAATCTGTACTGGTCAAATGGTCAAAAAAAGCGATGGGATGGAGTTATTATTTTAAGTCCGACACCATGCAGAACACGTTCGACACCATAAAGAACGGCCACATTTATCGCCACATAGGTACTAGTCAAATAAAATTAGAGAAGGAGTCAATTAACACCAAAAGAAGAAGTCCATAAGAATTAAAAAATGAATGTCAAGCTCTAAAAAGCTCAAGCACTATTCAAATTCCAACAACCACAAATAAATCTTTCAACGCATTTCTCCAACAATTCCACAAAGCTATTCAAAATCTTAGTCATACAAAGTGCAACACAAAAGATCATTAACACAAACAAACAGACAAACATACCTTCAAACACACATACAAATAAGCCGCGACTCGACACCGCGGGTGCGCAAATAAATGCAATTAGAATTCACTTGAGCCACGTGAGAAATATCTTTGAAGATGTGGTGTGGTGGAAGTGATTGGAGATAGCGTGAATATGAATATGTTAGTATTGTTGATGACGTCAAAGTCAAGGTCATTTATTTCAAACTGGATCATTAAAAGTCACTTTTGGACGTCAAATTTATAGTTCGAAAATAAAATATTGTAGTGAATCTAGCCTTTCGCGAAAAGTAGATTCTAATCGAGAATAACGGACAAGAAAATTAAAAGTTTTACAAGTAGCATGTAAACATTAATCAATTGATAACAATATGTGAAGAAGATGAGATGAAGATAAAATATTGACTGTTGTTTTTATTAATTGAGGTTCGTGCATCGAGTTGATACTATAATGATAGTATGTAATGTATCCTATCCTACTGAGGATATATCCTACTGACTTATGATACCGATACATTTCTAGAAACTAGAAAATACTACTATCCTATTCCACTAATCATACTAATATTATAACTGTGAAAATTTGTGAGAATGGTTTGATGTTTGTTAATCTTTCACGCAAAAACTACTTAACACATTTTGATTACAGTATTGCATAGACTAGCCGGTCGATTCTGAAAACATGTCGAAGTGAAGGCTTGGGTGAAGACAGTAATCAAGATGGAATGACAGCTCACTTCGTGATCATAGGCTACATTTCATAAAGAGTGGAAGTACTAATTTCATGCGATCGGAACCGAGAGCGGATTCTAATAAAATAATAAGTTTTGTCTTATTTTTGTATGGGAAATCATCAAATGACGCCTCAAGGTCTGGGTTGAGCAGATGGAAGTATCAGACCCTTACTGACGATAACTCACTCGTTTTCCTCCAACTGCCCTTTGCGTTCCGATCCACATAAAGACTTTGTGTTATTTACTGGTAATTAAATGGCTCCCAAGGTGACTTAATGTCGAATGCCTCAAAGCACTTTTATGATATTTTTTAATAAGTTTTCCACTAAATACTTGATTAACTACTAACACGTAGGCGGGTCTCTAGACTTCAAATAACAACTTTCGCCAAACTGATTAAAAAAGTAAGTAATAGAAAATATTTTCGTCAATGTTATTTTATGTCTTCTCGGAGTCGTAATTCCATAGAAACGTGTCTGGTTTTTTTTCGCAATATACGACTGTAATTATTGAGACCAAATCCCTTGTATCCATCTAAAAATACTGCCCTCTTAAACAGTTCTTACAAAGGCTGGCTATTACAAAGATCATTGCCCTCAAAATCCTGTCTCCGGTTATCTTTCACTGGATCTAACAAACCATGGAAGCTTCAGGAGCAATGAGGCGTCCCTCATAGGCCAGCTTAATATAATGGGCCATAAAAAAAGGTTAAGGCCGTTCACGAATTGGTGACTAAGTCCAGGATTTAAGTGCTTGTTATTAGTCTGAAATGTATTATGTTATTTATGGATGGGTGAAGCAGCAAGAGATTTATGGGGTTGAAAGAAAAAGGCGGAAATGTCGAGACGGAGGCACAGAGAAGAAATTGTTTCTTAGTTCGTGATGTTGGAAGTATATAGTAAGGTATAGATTCTTTTGGTAAAAACGGCACAGGCAATATATTCTGCAAAAATCTCACCGTGAAAATATTTAGGTACTTGAAGTGAACTGTGATTCCAAAATTGGTTGACTGGATTGACAGCTCACTACATGTTAACTTCATCTCAGTGTTCACTATGAAATGTTTACAAAACATCACACATCATATTCAGGAATACATGTATTCCATCAAAGTATGCGTTATTGCAACCCGTTCAGTCAGCTTCATATAGCAAATTATCAACGCATCCTCTCCCCGCAGTTGAGCTTTGCCTTCACGCCTAGCATCGGGTTTAGAGAAAATCCGCTGAGTCATAATAACTAATGTGTATGGATAACCCATTGAAACGGTTATAGCGATCGCCATTTCACGGAAGCTAACGTTTCTGTATAGACCCGCCTTCCAGTTTCATGCATTCGCTACATATTTGCAAATATCCTCGATAAATGCTAGAAGCTTATGATACCGATTTTCACCTTTAGAGTGCTTGAGATGATAGTGCAGTAATGGTGATAGCACAATTTTGTGATATTTGTTGATTATATAATACTAGCTTTTTCCCGCGGCTCCGCCCGCGTGAATGTCGAAAATTCTATACTATGTCCTTTTTCGGGACTCGAACAATTTCTATACCAAATTTCATTTCAATCGGTTCGTTTGCGCGTGAAGAAGTAACAAACATACACACACACACTCACAAACTTTCGCCTTTATAATATTAGTGTGCATAATATAGAAAGATCGAGTGTGTTTTGGACCATTGACTTGGGGTCAGGTATAAATTACTTTCTTATATTTTAAAGCCTTTTTCTAGAGTTATCTTAGCCGGTGGCGAGATGTGCGGATGACATTGTTGCCATCACAGGTAGAACATGCATGAAGCTGGCACAGGAACGTGGGGATAGGCACAAGAGGACTCAGCAGTGGGCGATGTCGGGTTGTGGATGATGATCTTAGTTTCGTCCTAGTTGTTTCTTATTATTATTGCACACACTAAGACAACAGGTCAGCGTACGTACATAGGCGAGCTTAACTCAGAATTGGCTTCTTTAAAGGTTTAATCCTCAGTGCGACAGAGGGATTTGCAACTGTGTGAGTATATTAACAAACTACAAAAGCTTGAATTTATTTAATTAAAATATTATTCTTGCATTATTTAACAAATCTAAATTCCCTTACAAAGAGGCCTGAAATTAATTATTGTAACAGTGTGAGGGAATTTTAAAGATTGAGAGCTATGTATATATAGCTCTTAATCCTAGTAATATTATAAACGCGAAAGTTTGTAAGGATGGATGGATGTTTGTTACTTTTTCACGTCAGAATGGCTGAACGGATCTCGATGAAATTTGGCACAGAGGTAGATTATAGTCAGGAATAACACATAGGATACTTTTCATCCCGGAAATATGTTCCTTTGGGATCATTTTCGATATTAACGAGGGCGGAGCCGCGAGCAGTAGCTTGTCTTTAAAATAAAATAAAAGTGCAAATTGGTCCCATACACGCTGTTTTACACAACAGAAAATTGATGATTTTACACGCCACAGTAACGTCATAGAATGCCCCCTATTTTCTGAAAAGTGTTAATAATATTTATTTTCATAACGCAAAAGAATATCAAGAAACTACCTACAACATCATAGGAGGTGCGAGTTGCCCTTTGTTACCCAATATAGATTTTTACCTTACCCATATTTTTAGGGTTTAAAAAGAATCGAGAGTATTCGCAGAACATTACTCTTTGATCGATGAGTTTCACGGATGACTGAACTTTGACACAAGGGCCAGACGAATGAATATTGGAATTTGAAGAATAAAAATGCTATTAAGTATTTTATTCCGATTTAAGCTATTTTATATTTTAATGGTGCTATCAAGTTTAATGGTATGATTAAGATAAATTGCATTTCAATCACGTGGAGTCGTTTAAGCGTTATTCGAAATATTAAAGTTTTAGTAGTTTATTGGATACACAATCCTCCTGATCCAATGTGCACTTAAAATTATTTTTTTAATAAAAATAATTCTCGTATTTTCTTGATCCATGACCAAATCCATTCCTTTATTAATGATATTAATATGCTTTGCCCCCTAGATGGGGCGTAGAGCGTTCTTTATCGCAAACGGTTCTGAGCTTCACGTTTCACAAACAAGAAAACCCCTGTATAATATAAGTTAAGTATATTAAATAATATATTAGGTATGTAGATATTATGTTAGACATTAAACTTGCACCACACAACTAAAACGTCTCCTCATGAACCCGCGACCGAGGAAACCGACAGAAACGAACATAGCTTTGACTCCTCACTTAAATGTATATTTATCTGGCCTTTTACGATCTTTTATGTACTGAAAAGTTATGACAATAAAGCTGAAATTAGAATGATCAGAGTCTTCATGCATATTCTTAGCTTGGAGTATTTATTTAATTTAATTTAAAATGGGTTTGCTCTTGACTCTAGTCTAGGTCATAGATGACAGAGATAAAGTCGACGATGGAGCGAGCTTACCCAGAAGAGTTCACTCTAATTTTGAAGAGTATACTTATTACATTGTTGTCATAGCATTTTTTGAATGTGCATTTTGACTTTAAGAGTAACCCTGATTATTTCAAGTGCTACTGGCTTCTAAATAGTAGATTCATTTTTATCATCTATGAATGAATTGGACTTTAATTCCGTTTCGCTGAGTTATTTACTTTTTTAAATAACGCAGCATGTGCTGAGATAGAGGCCTCGCACATGACGTATTACATTCATGCTGTTCTTTTTTGTTTGTGTTAGTTATTGTTTATGACTGTTAGTTTTAATTTATTTAACTTTTCTGTTTGTTTTGTGCGAGTCCCAAATATATTTTTTTATTTCATTTTTTCGAAATGTTCAACTTCCGTTCAATTACAACACAAAGGTGTCCTGTGTGTAGGTTAATTATCTCTCGCTTTCAAAATGTAGCGTTGATATCAGATTCAAATTCTTAAAATATTATCGAGAAATTATCCATAATTTTTAGTCTTATATTATCCGAGAATGTGATTTCTGAATGTGGGATTTTCAACTTGAGTATTTGTCAAACTCTTTTTCAGCCTGATGACTTGTCAAACTTTTCCATTAATATAGGTTTTACAAATTCTAGATTCAAAAACCAGACCTTGTCTCTGACAGTTATATTCTTAAAAAAGGTTTGTATGGCAATGCATAAAAATCAGTATCCTTAAAACTTTTCATGATATATTTATTTCTAAATTATGAACTCGTCAACATGTTTCAGAGGCTCTTGCTTCCTATTGAAAACCACACCATTCCACGTTGAAATCCAACCAGTAACGAATCGTGGCAGTTACTGTCTGTTTTTCTTTCATAGCTTGATTGGCTCCATCAACCAATGAAAGTCAATCCTCGAATGCCGCTTCCAATGGATCGCAAGTACTAACGATCCCTGCATTGAAGCATGTTGCAGTAGCTGATGCTATCCACAGGCGATCGGTGATTGTGCTGGGAAAACTTTAGTAGAATATAAAAATGTTGTAGCGAAAATGGAGAGGGTGTAGATTTTAGAGCGTAGAGTTATTGATGCCAGGTTTTATAATACATACATAAACATTATACATACGTACATAAACTAGGGGACAGGCAGAAACTATGATCCTTAAAATTTTAATAATATTTTACTAATTATATCTTTTGAAAGATGTGCAGTTATTTGAAGTTTGAAGTGGCACATTGCTCGTAGAACAGATGGTTGATGGGGTCAAAAAGTTCTAGTTTGGTGACCGCGTACCGGAAGACGTTGGAAGGCCTCCAACAAGGTGAATCGATGATCTGGTAAGGGTCGCACGTAGCCGTTGGATGCGAGACGCACAGGACTAGTTGCTATGGCGACACTTGGGGGAGGCCTATGTCCAGCAGTGGATGTCTTTCGGCTGGTATGATGATGAAGATAAAGTTATGTCTAGTTCGTAAAATAATGACTTTTATTTAAACCTTGTGATACCAAAAGTTTTCTACACTGTGATTCCGATGTAAGGGTAAACAAACATATAAAAAACTTGAAAGATTTTTTTTTTCAAATAATGAAGAGACTACTATATGTAAGAGGAGATTGAATGCCTTTGCTAAATATTTACTCTTGAAGATCTGAGTCCATTGGAACACAGAGGAAGGTACAAGAGAGTGGAATTGTACCCGCGCAACTACTTGTCATTGTCAGACGCTCAGATCCGAAATTAGTAGCTAGGGTCATCCCATGTAAATAAAGCCCTGCGGTGATGGGGTGCTGATGGTGGGACTAAGGTATCGGTGTGCCGAGGCTTTAGTCAGCACCCTTCACGTAGGCGGTCAGGTTAGAGTGGTCGCTCTTGGAGTCGAAAGAGGAGGGACTCTGGGTTCGGCAGCACAGCTGGTGATACTTATACTTTTAATTCCGCCGGTTAGCTGTATTGCCTTAGCTGTGATCGGGTATTTAAAACGAAATTCGGTTTAGCAAGTCATATTTGGGCACACGCTAGGAAATAGTGTCATGGGATTGCAGTTGTCGAAATCGGCAAGGAAGACTATATTTACTCTTGAGGACTAAAAGACTGGCGAAGAAGGTTCTAACGTGGAAAATCAAGTATCGATCGTTGAACGGCTTTGGACCAAAGTTGGCACTCGTGTAAACTATGGCCACGTTTAGGACATAGGAGTTATATTACTGCAGTAGATAATTTTATTGGATTAATTTCCGACATTCACATGGGCAAAACCAATGTCACGAGCTAGTTTAGAAATATACTTAAGAACCTGCCCATCAACTCCTTAACCCTACAAAGACAGTAACCACAAAGCAACTTTTATAATATTTTTCCCGACGCTTTCATTGCACTTCACATTACGTCTGAGCTATATTGCAAATAGCACTCGTCAGCTTGAGTAAACATTTATAATATCAGTACAAATAAAAGAACATATTCGGATTAAAAAATATTATGTTTTGAGGAAGTACGTTGGCATGGCAACGCCAGGGGTTTCGGAGTAAATCGTGCGAACATGTAGGGCTGCTCGAAATTGTTTTGGTTGTACCTACGTAGATGATTGGATTAGAGTAAGCCGTTTGGTTTAGACTTTACAGATCTGAGACCGGTCGGAGAAAATAAAACGATTATTTACGAGTAGATATATGACGAAAAGTCAATATAAATACGAACGTGGCTACCAGCCGCTCATCAATAAAATTCTCCTTCTGTTGACCTTGTCCTTGTGTGACGAGACCCCCGTTTTACCCTATAGGTACGGAACCCTAAAAAGTATGTTGCTGTACGACTTGTGTGGAATCATAGTGGTTTTACGCTGTCATGTTGGGTCCCTGATGAAAGAGGATCTGAATAAGATCGTTAGAAATAGGTGGCCAGAAATCACAACCGACTTCAAGTACTATTATATACTTGAAACTACTCTACTGAAAAAGGGAGGTTCTTCATTAAAATGTTTGCATGGGGTACGCTAGTCTGATTTGAGTAAATTTAAGTTTTTTTACAAGGCAACGACGTGATGACTTACTTCAGCCTTTCAAACTTCAACTTTTCCATTAGTGAATGATCCTGCTCAAAGTTTGATGTGTAAGAAAGTCTCCTTGAAAAAATGAAATTCCATCTGAAATATTTATTTTATTTCAATCACTAGCTTTCGCCCGCGACTTCGTCCGCGTGGAATAGTTACTTGGGGCAAACATTTTTATTTTAAGATCATGAAATTTAGTAAAGTTTTAGTCAATGCTACTGAACAGAAAATTAATAGATAGTTTAACAAATCGCACACCTAGATCTAAAGGGAGCTAACTCAAAAATTGTGATTTTTGAGTTATGCACACCATCGAATCCTTTATCTCAATACTTACCTACCAATAAAACAGATTTAAACATATCTCCGCTACTCGACGCTAGATGGCTAAATACACCAACACGGGCTCAATTCAAAATAATAAAACAAATATATGCGCATCGTTAAGCAATAGGAAAATAACTACAAAAATCCATTTATCAGCCCCAAAACATCACTAAAATACAAGATTCCTACAAAATTTTTCTTCTAGCTGCATAAAAGCATAAATGTATGCAGAAAACTCCTGCAGTGGACAGGGACACAGTAATAAGTTTTTCGCATTTTCTGAAAAAAGTGTTTTTTTGAGTTAACCCAGTTTAGATCTAGGTGTGCGAAATGTTCGACGTGATTCTTTACATTGGTATAACTTTTTTATTTATGAACCGATTGACATGAAACAAACACTAAATGTTAAGTGAAGCTTACCACAATGTATTGGTCACCACATCTAAATCGGATAAGCCGTTTTTGAGATTAGCGTGCACAAACGCACAGACAAACAGACAAATTTTCTAACAATCATTGTTTTGAGTGCTATTTGCATTGATAAAGGTCCCAATAATATTTTTTCTCATGTCTTCCATGTATAGACAGCGATCCGTTACATTTTTTATTATATGGATAGATAGATATAGATATCTGTGAGATATATGTGTTTGCCCGTAATTGGCATATATAATAGAATATTACCATAAGACTCAATGTATCTATGTCCATATATGTGCTGTGGGTGAACCTTATAAATAAATCAATATCTACGAGTATTGTTCCATTTTATCAAAAATTCAAGCCTGCTGCGTACTCAACATGAGCTGGATATGGGGCCAAAAAACTAGTTGTTTTTTTTTAATATTCTATTCATAAACAAAAAACTGCAATATCGTATAACATGCATGAGTGATAGGTCAGGCTCCGAATAAAAACCTCTGTATTGTTGAATATGATACATTGCGTGATATGAACTTTAATATTAAAAACTGGGGTTTGTTCTGACCAACGCAATGCTTTGTTTTTTTTTTATGATAACTTCGATGCGGTACATATCTTATACTAGCTACCGCCCGCGGCTCCGCCCGCGTTATTGTCGTAAATTATCCCAAGGGAACATAGTCCCGGGATAAAAAGCATTCAAAGTCAAAGTCAAAACGTTTATTTCAATTAGGCCATTAAACGGCACTTTTGAACGTCAGCATTTACAGTTCAGTAAAATAATAATATTATATTAATAAAGTGACTCTACTGTTCATTCGGAAAGGTAGATTCTTATGGAGAAGAACGGACAAGAAACTCATCACACATAGTTACTCTTTTCAATTTCATTCTTACAAACTTTCGCGTTTATAATAATATATAAATATAAGTAGGATAGGATATTTATATATAGTACCTGGATGACCGAGCTTTGCTCGTTTAATTTTTTTGATAAACGTTTTCTAAAAATGAAATCTACCCCCCCCCCTGCATACAAAATTTCATGAAAATTGTTGGAGCCGTTTTCGAGATTCAAATTATATATATATATATATACAAGAATTTCTCGTTTAAAGGTTTTAGATTATATAATTATATATAGTATAGTAGGATATATATATAGTAAGGAAGTAAGGACAAGGACTTTGAAAGACGTTAAACTCCTTGCTGGCAAAAGACATCCGCTGCTGAATATAGAGAGCTTAGATCTCTCATCCCAAGCGTCACCACATCGACAGGTCTCAAGCTCTTCACTCCAGTGGACTCCCGCAGCCTTCATCAGGACATTTTTTTTTTTTTTTTTAAAAACGTTGCCCCACACTAGGAATTTCTCCTGTATTGTGGGTGCGTTTACAAACATAGAAAGTCACATACACAAACAGCCAGACCCGGAACAACTATCTGTAGGCCATACAAATAATTGTTCCGTGCGGGAATCGAACCCGCGATACGCAGCGCAGCAGTCAATCGCTCAACCACTGCGCCAACCGTGCTGTCAAAACATTGGTAAACCTTTTAGGAGGCCTTGCAATGCCACTTTCGTTATGCATACCGAGAGTTCCAAACCTTTCGGCCACATCGACCAGCTGTTCTCCAAGCGCCAGTCGTTATGCAAAGTGACCTTCCCACTGCCAGATAAGTTTGGAAATTTTTTGGGCCTTGTCTGTGTTCCTTTCCATGAATGCACTATTGCCACTAAAACAATATACTTGTTTATTGTAGTTATAGCAGAGCGTTGAGTTACACAATACAATAAGTTAATGAAGGAAAAACATTTGAACAAAGAAACGTGTATTGCAAAAAACTTTTTTACAAAAAAAACCGACTTCCAAATAAAAAACACAACAAAGTACGAAATAACTTTAATTTCGGCAGTCCGTGTTTTGGTTGTTTTTTCGTTTTTTGACACCGACTTCCGAAATTAAAGTTAAAAATTTGAGGGTTGCCCTCGATTTCCCTAGGATCCCATCATCAGATTCTGACTTGGTGCCAATAGGACCACCTCAGGAGTTTAGGCTTTCGAATAAAAAAAGAATCATCAAAATCCGTTCATATGACGGAATGATCGCATAACAAACACACAAAAAAAAACAGTCGAATTCATAACCTCCTTCTTTTGGAAGTCGGTTGAAAATATGTACAAAAGAAGTGACAACGATTTGTAAAAAAATATCGATTCAAATATGTGTCAAAAAACTCATCTCTCTTTAATAGTCAAATAGTTTTTTAGTACCTATTTAGTAATTACTTTGAATACCTGTAGGTTCAAAATATATTTTTCAGTTGTGGCGTCGAGTCACAGATCTATTATTAAATTCTACCCTCTGCACGTGTAAGCTGGCACGCCCTTTATGTCTGGAGGCTTATTTAGTTTGATTTAATATTGTTTTTATGCTTGTGTTTGTGTGATTATGCTGGCATAATGGAGTGTGCTAGCTTACAAGAAGCGAATTATTTAGTTTTAGGTTTTTACGTGTTACCTTTGTTGTATTGTTTTCTTTGTAAGAATACTTTGCATACCTTTGTATAAATGCTAGTTTTTCTAACTGAACAGACAGATGTGTTGCTGGGGAGTTTGTTGCGCCACTTCTTCTTCCCAGCTAAAACACTAGGAAGTGGTGACGGGCGGGCGTTTTGGGGGTCTGTCTTTATGTAGAACTTTGACGTTCAAAAAGTGCTGGCACTCAGCCTAATTTGAATAAATGACTTTTGACTTTTACTGTGAATACTTAAATAAAAGTATTATAAATATTTTCATGAACTACTTAATTTAACGTAATTTTTATCCAAACAACGAATTAATTCACAGAAGCCCTCATCATCATCATCTGAGCATCAGGACGGCAACAAGTCGGTTGTCCTTTAAGGTGAAGGTACGTGAGCACATTCGCAAGAAGTTGGTAGAATCATCACAGCGTTAATTCGTTGGATTGGTTTTTTCTTAATAACTTTGTTTATGTGTATGTATGTATCTATGTATTTATAAATGTTTTTTATATTTTTTCTTCTCTCTATTTTTATTTTTCTTTAAGTTGCACCTGCCATGTTGTCTCTGCACCACCCTAAGGTCGACTGGTAGAAAATGCCTAAGGCATTAAGTCCGCCTTTGTACAGTGTTTTTACTAGTGCATAAAGTTTTAATAAATAAATAAATAAATAAATATATTGGTCATATATTGGGGTCGGCTTCCAGTCAAACCCGATTCAGCTGAATACCAGTATTTTACGTGGAGCGGCTGCCTACCAGACCTTCACAACCCATTAACTGGGTAACACGGTACTCCTTGGCAAGACTGGTGTCACATTGTCTGGCTTCTGACTATCCGTAACGACTGCCGAAGATCTACAAATGACAGCTGGGACCAACGGCTTAGCGTGCTTTCCAAGGCACGGAGCAGTTTCGGCAAGATGGTCACCCATCCACAGACCAACCTCGGCAAGCGTTGCTTAATCTTGAAGATCGACCCATTCGGTTATTATTCTTTAGCCACGAGCTCCTCTGCCCCTCATCAACTTAGCTATAAATAACAAATTTTGAAAGTAATTTGACACGAATAAAAATTGCCTTTAGATTAATTAAGTTGGGATAATAATATGGAGTCATAATTAATTACTTTTCCTTCGTTACGTGGATCAGCAGCTTAATAACGTCAGATACGCGTTAAATTACGTTACATGATGTTAATTAGCTTTCTGGAAATACTTTTCATGGAAAATGAGGCAAGTATTTTTGAAAATCTATTTCCATGGCTGTGATGAATGTTTTGTTTTTCTTTTAAAACTTGAAGAAGGTTCTTCTTGCAATAATATTATAATACAAGTTTTACGACCTGTAATATTATACCTTTTGTATAAGATATTCTGTCGTGTCCCTGGACTGAAACAATGAACCTTACAAGATTAAAGCCTCGTATCCACTAGGCAACATTTGACGCGTGACATGATGCACACCATGTTGCTCATCATGTTGAACGGCAACGAAGAACTTTTATTTAGTAACATTGTCAATGTTGCGCGCCTGCTGGCAACGTCGCGCGTTGTTGTGCAACGTTGCTGAACATGTTGGGCGTCATGTGTTGCGCCAAACCCAAAGTCACAAGAGATGCCGAAGTATTCCACCAGCTTCTACGACAAATCTTTTACGGTACAAGCGGTGCGATTATGGAATGCCTTGCTCGTGTCGGTAAAGCGTGCTCAATCTTTGTCCAATTTTAAAACTGTGGTCAAAAATCACCACATTTAATTGCTTTTTTTACTACAGTTAACTGCTTTTGTTTCATAATTACTTTTGTATATATTTAATCTATAATGTATTTATTATATACTTGCTTTACTAGCGTTACCTGGGGCAGACATTTTTATTTTAAGGTTATGAAGTTTAGTAAAGTTTCAGTCAATGCTACTAAACAGTGAACGAATAGATATAAATGATGATGATGAGTGATTCTTTAAATTGGCTTAACTTTTTTATTTATGAATCGATTGACATAAAACAAACACTAAATGTTAATTGAAGCTTACCACAATATACCTATTAGTGAACCACACCTAAATCGGATAAGCCGTTTCTGAGATTAGCGTGCACAAACGCACAGACAAACAGATAAACAGACAAAAATTCTAACAATCATTGTTTTGGGTGCTATTTGCGTTGATAAAGGTCCCAATAATATTTTTCTCATATATCTTCGATGTACAGACAGCGATCCGTTACATTTTTATTACATGTATAGATATAAAAGGTACATGTAAGACTACCTACAGTAGGCGCGGGCCTGCGGACGGCGAGCATTGGGTGGCTCGCCGTCCGATCACCACCAGGCCCGGGTCGATGGCGCGTTGTGTTTCACGCGCGCCTCAAAGAGATGTCAGCATAAAAGACGGGGCCCGCTAGGGCCAGAGCCTGCCAGGGTTGCGGAATTTGTTCGAAAGAGTCACCGCGGCCCTGGAACGCAAAGGGCTTTAGAAGGAACACGGATGGGTTTTAGTCAGTAAGAGTCTGACACGCCCTTCCGCTCCACCCAGAGCGAAAGAAGTCATTTGATAATTTCCCATACTTTTTTTTTTTTTTTTTTTTTTTTCTTTAGCCTATTGTGTCCCACTGCTGGGCAAAGGCCTCCCCCATATCCTTCCAGACATTCTTTTCTTGTGCTACCTCGAACCAGCCTTCGCGGTGTGCATCCAAGTCATCTCGCCACCGCTTTCTGGGCCGGCCTCGGCGACGCCGTCCATCCTCTGGCACCCATTGCGTGGAGACTTTTTACCATACTTAAAAAAAAAAAAAAACACTACCTACAGTACTGTCTTTCCTTTTCTCTCTAAAATCCATCCAAAGGTTGTCTTGAAAAGTTCGCTTTTAGCGATAAGGCAGCCCATTGTGTCACCCTATGTAATGTTTTCCTCATCTATATTTTCTGTAACTTATATACCTATATATATCTTCGTAACCTTTTCAAAACTATATTGAGGTTGGCTTCCAGTCAAACCGGATTCAGCTGAATACCATTATTTTACGTGGAGCGGCTGCCTACCAGACCTTCACAACCCATTAACTGGGTAACACGGTACTCCTTGGCAAGACTGGTGTCAGATTATCTGGCTTCTGACTATCCCTAACGACTGCCAAAGATCTACAAATGACAGCCGGGACCAACGGCTTAACGTGCTTTCCGAGGCATGGAGGAGTCTCGGTATGTTAAGATGGTCACCCATCCACAGACCAGCCTCGGTAAGCGTTGCTTAACCTTGAAGATCGACCCGTGCGGCTGTTATTATTTAGCCACGAGCTCCTCTTTCTGTAACTTATAATAAAGAGTATTCTATTCTATTCACCAATGAGTTATCACTACTCCAAATCTTCTATACTATAATCATTGTATCTATACTAATAATAAATAGGTAAATAAAGGGCTAATAAAGGAGAAAGTTTGTGTGGTTCTATGGCGTAATCTCTGGATCACCTGAAAAGATTTTGAAAATTATTTTTGTAGGTATGTGATAGTCACATTCATGAAGAATGCTATAGGCTATATGGAACGGGAAATTCCTACGGTAACGAGAAGAAACGGGATATGCATGTACGAAGTCGCAGGTAACCAACAGCTAGTTGTTAATATTTTAAAGCTGAATAGTTTGTTTCTTTGTTTGGTTGAACGCGCTTATTTCAGGAACTACTGCTTTGAATTGAAAAATTCTTCGAGTGTTGCATAGCACATTTATCGAGGAAGGCTAAAGGCTAATATAACATCAAGCAGCGACCGATAGGAGCGAAGCATTAATGAAAAATATTACACAGACGAAGTTGCGCGGGTCAGCTAATAAAATTCTACTTGTATAAAAACTCACAACAATGTAAACACCTCGACCGTCTCAATTGTTAACCGATTTACCAAAAAAAAGCAATAAACAACGAGCTCCACAATATCGGTCCCAAATTAGACTTATGGTATTATTTTCTGGGGACAGTCTACTGATAGGGAGCTGGTATTCAGAATGCAAAAGCGATGTGTAAGGTCAATGTGTGGTCTTAAGACAACAGATAGCTGTCTTCCTTATTTTAAATCTTTAGAAATTTTAACTTTTCCGTCTTTGTATATATTGGAAAAATATATTGTTTGTTAAAAATAATCCAGACCTATTTCAGAAATTGTCAGCAACCAGAAAAAATCCAATACGGTCTCAGTATGTCAATGAATTGTGTCAAGTGAAATGTAAAACCGCACTAATGCAAAAAAGCTTTTTTGGTATTGCCCCTCGCATTTTTAATAAAGTACCTAATAATATTAAAAATATGACTGTATTAAAATTTAAAAAGACGCTAAAAAATATTTTGATTGAAAAATGTTACTACACAATTGATGACTACCTGAATGATAAGTCACTGACAAATTGACATACTTTTAATTCCATTTGACATTGTTGCTTCAATTGAAATTATAGTTCTATTTAACATTTGTTCCATTTGACATTATTATTATTTTTATTTTTTTTTAATTTTTCATGACAATATTTAATTAATTTTTATGTGAAAGTTTTGACATAATTGTTTCATTTGACATTATTGATCTGTTTGACATTTGTTTCCATCTGACATTACTATTTTTTGCATTTTTCATGTCAATATTTAATTTATTTTAATTTGAAATTTAATGTAATTTGCATGCCCATGTGACGGTAGAATATGGAGGACTTATTATAAATGAAACAACTGTATATTACCCATATTTGCAAATGAATAAAATGATTATGATTATGAATGAAAAATTTAATAAAAAGCCCAATGTGCCGCCCGACCGACCCTTGATATTTTTCAAGTTCTCATACAGTAATCAAATCACCGTTATACCGGTAACTCGGCACGTGTAGTCGAGTGGGCACTCGATGCTGGCCGGTATTGACAGCTCTATTGATTAAAATACAGGTACTCAACTAATTCTGTACCTAATGAGCTAACGTGTAGGCATGACATTGGTTTTGAGTTTAGAAATATTAGAATCTATACTAATATTAGCGGTCCCGACAGACGTTGTCCTGTCCGAACGTTTGCTTTGTGTATGACCAAAAATAATAGAAATCGATTGCAGCGCCATCTACCGGGTCCAATTATTGTGAATATAAAACATTCTCGAATCCCCTTGAGCACATACAAAAAATTTCAAGCCGTTTAGGAGGAGTTCAGTGACATACACACGTACACAAGATATATATGTATATATTAAGATAAGCTGAAGAGTTTGTTTGAACGTGCTAATCTCTGGAAATTCCTGTGGGATTTGGAAAATTATTTTTGCATATGATAGCTACATTCATGAGAAATGCTATAGGTTACACGAGCACGAGAAATTCCAACGGGAATGGGAAAATACGGGATATGCGCGGACAAAGTCGCGGGCAAAAAGTAGTGCGTATATGAATGAAAATAGAGTTGTGGCAACGTCAAATAATAAAGTCTGTGGCAACATGTGATAAACACTATCTTTTTTATTTTAACGTGTTTGCTAAGAGAGGGAGATGGTATGGGAACAATGCTCGCAGTAGCGTTGATGGTCGATGGAGCCGCAAGCTTCTGGAGTGGTGAACTTGTACCAGAAGGGGCAACGTTGTTAGGTCTCCTACAAGGTAGACCGTTGCCCTAGCGAAGTCTGCGGGAATCCGCTGGATGCAAGCCCCACAGGTGGTGATGGTGGCGACTCTTTCGGAAGACCTATGACTAGCAGTGGACGTCTGTCGGCTGAGATAATGGTGATAATGATGAAAACCCTATAATATATACAAATTCTAGGACTCCTCAACAAATTTCGAATTACGACCATAGGAAATGCATCACCGACTTTTCCCCCCAAATTATAACACAGAACGGAAGCACTTAACTTTTTCTACATTGTTTCCAGTACAAACACAGGTCTTTGTGAGTTTCTGTGAGTCAATATTGTTTCTTTATTTTTGTTTTTAAAGGAATCGTTGAAAATGTTGGTTTGTGGTCGCAATCGATTGTTTATTTAGTGTCAAATCTAGGTTCAAGAATTCGGTCAAACAATGCTCTTTTGTAAGCTTTGTAAACGATGATATAGTATAGTGCTTACCACTGGGTAAGCACAAAATATGAGCCGAGTTTGGGGGCCTGAGTTCGATTCCTGGGTTGGGAAGTGTTATTAGATTTTCCATTTGAAATTTTCTTTAGCATCCAGGTACTGGTACATGGATGCTAAAGAAAATTTAGTCGTTAAAGTTAGTCGTTATCCCTGGGGTCTGAATTTGTTTTCATAAACTCGCCCTCTATTATACGGGGCTAAAACATTTCTGGTAAACTGTGACTAGTATTAGTACACCTCTGCCTAACACTTAAGGAAGCCTGGCCGTCCCCATCAAACCTGGTGACGTGCAGTGTTAGCATTTGAAACGAGCATCGAAATGAGCGAAATATGAGGCGAGATGAAATGTAATGATACTTAATACACGGTGCAAGTAACTGGAGCCAGTAAAGGCGCGAGTTATTTGCGCGAGCAGAATACATGCACAAGTTAATCGCTTGTGCTTATACACGGTGCAAGTAGCTGGAGAAAGCAAGTCGCGGGCAGTAGGCTTGAGTCGCGTCAAAATGTCTCGACGAACGATAATTCTGTTAAAATCATTAGTAAAAAATGTTAGTATACCAGAGTTTTTAAATTTAGCGGTAGACGAAGTAAACATTACTAATATGCGGAACTGGAAAGCAGGAAGAAGTGCAAGTTTAAATACATTAAAGGAAATTATAGCTGTAGACTAGAAATAATTTGAAATTAACTTTCGGATGTCATCCGAAATCTTCGAATCTCTTTTGAGCAAAGTCAGTGTACTGATTACTAAAGAAGATACTAATATGAGAGAAAATCTACCAACTTCATTAAAGTTGCAAATTACTTTGCAATATTTAACGATTGGCTGCAGCTATACTTTTCTGGAGAAATTTCTCCGTGTATCGAAATCAGCAAGCGCGTCGTACAGTAATAATAATAATAATTTATTGGACCAAAAATGTACAATCAAACACTTACGAACAACTATTATGCAACAAGAACAAATACATATTAGAGAGTAACAATCGTGTCAGTAGTATTTGCATTGAATTCTGGTACCCAAGGAAAGATTTAACTTGTGTTATGGGTACCAGGATTCTCACGCTAATTTTTTACATCATAAGTTACATCAGAAGGTCAGTAGTTGGACAAGTGATAATTTGTAAAACAGCCCTTTTATGTGTGTGAGTGTGGTGCATTGTGATATTGTAAGGTTGTGTGTGAGTTGTTGCACTGAGAAGAGTTCATGTGTAGGTCGTGGATTAGTATATATATAGTGCGCGGGTAGCTCGCGTTGGTACCTAAATGCTCATGTCGCTGGACCCGCTCACCACCTTTTCACAGAACATGTAACCTGCGCAATACAATTGTCTCACACACACTATCTGTTAGGGTTTAGTTTAAGAAAAATAAAATTATGTATGGGGTTATGTCGTTTTGTTGCAATTAAATAACTGTTCTTTCTTTTCTTTCAACTTGCGCAATGCGAGTGGCTGACTGACACACTGACTACAGCCGAAACTACTGCGTGTAGAAAGCTGACATTTGGCATGTAGGTTTCTTGGGGAGTTAAGGGAAGCACTAAAAGAGGATATCTCGAAGTTCTTACGGGAACGGAAAAAAACGGGAAATGCACGCACGAAGTCGCGTCAAAAACCAGTTCTACCAATTCATAAAATACGTAATAATAGAATTGCTATTTGCAATCTGTTGTTTATAAGATGTGAAGAAAAAGATAACCGTTTCTTATCAACTCTTAGAGGCTCGTAAATTGCCATGAAATATTTTCCAGAAGAGCAAAAATTTAAGGTACATAGTCCACATAAATATTAAATCAAAAATGTATTCGAAAAATCATAGCCAGTCGCAAATATTAATCAAAATACGGATAGCAACGTCATGGTTACATGAATATTGGCAATATTTTGATGGACAGATACACTGCAAGTTGAACTACCAGCGCGGAACTAGAGTAGCCAATCATTACGTAGCAAAGCTGTGTACGGTCTGAAAAAGAGGAAAATAAATATTTATTTATTTTTCGAAATATTTTAAATTCGTATTTATAATTGGCGCAACGGAGTTTTTTGTTTTGATAGTCTATAGAAAGCTATTTCGGTTTTGAAGCTTACTAATATAAATTTATATTTTTTAAGGTTAAAAATAACACTTTGTAAAAAGAATACTACTTATTTGGGATAATTTTCGATTGTAACTGGCACTGGCTAGTTTATTTTTATAAATGATATTTGCATGTGACATAGCGTCCTCAATAATAATATACCGAATATTACGAACAATTTATAATTCGTATAAAATTATTTTGCTGCATAAACTAAGGCCCAAATCCTCACATTTTCTACACGAAAAGGAATTTGATTGCGGTACGGATATGGCGAGGCGTGACAGTTCTATTCATTACGTTACTGGGTTTGAATGGCCAAGGTTTTCAGGTCAGTCCTATTATATTATCTTATGAAAATATTAAAGCTATATTATGTAAATATTATTACAGAAGAAACTGTTGAATGCCACTTGAATGTCATAAAACAGCAATGTCTAAACTTTGTGGCGGTCTGTTTGTTTAAATCTGGTGACGTTTCAACAGGCTGAGAATGATTGCTATAAGTGATAAATTTTATTTATACAATGCTTACACACTCCTATTGCTCCGCTTATGTTTATACATCGCACGTAGTGGATACTGCGCATCTGGCTTTCTAAAGAATAATTATCCAATAATATCGGTGCATGTTCTTCTAAGGCGTCCCTTCCCTGTGTTTCCACTCACATCTGCCTTGTGAATACCTTACCTTATATTAATCTCCTTTTATTCATGCTCTCAAACCAAAACATATTATAACAATCAAGTCTGCAAAACCTATTCATATTCAACTTAATTGTACACACAAAAGCATAAAAATAAATACATGACAGGAGGCTTACGTACAAAAGCGCGCTTAATCCAGAATTTCTAACCGCAAACCTCAAAGCGATAGAAATTTACAAATTAGAGAAAATGCTAAGTGCCTAACAAAAACTTAAACTTCTAAATATTAAACTAGTAACTTAAATAAAGCTGTGTATAGCACACAATATTTTTCTTCAACCTTTGTTGTCCCACTGCTGGGCAGAGATCTTCCCTTTAGCTTTCCACTCTTCCTGGTGTGTTGCCTTCTCCGACCAATCCATCAGGAACAATATACAAGATGGAGACGACGATACGACAATAAATCAAAACACTGGCAATACTAGTTCATACGAATATGTTGCCTTTTATCACAGATTTGATGTCACTAATTACAAAAGACTGCTTTGAATATTTTGTCAGAATAGTGCAGCACTATCCGTGACTAGTTCGAGTTTTTATGACATTTTTGCAATTGGAAAGTTTACTTTTAATTGGGTGAGGGGATTTATAATAGTTTCAACATTTTTCAATGAACCAGTTTTGCAAGTGTTTTTATTTATTGTCGTATCGATGACTCCATATTGTATTTATCAAATTTTAATTAATGTCAAGTCGACAGGAAAAGTTCCCTAAACCCGCATAAAAAACGCAATTTTTGAAAATGTCTCGTACATACAAAAATAAACCTGAACTAACAAATTGATTTTACCTTTAATTTGATCCAATTTCACTTACATGTCTCCAGTATCTTGACATTTAATTAAGGACTCCCTCAAAAACTTGCGGAAGGCCCTTACGAAATCATCAACCCAGATAATAAGAAAATAAGAGGGGCCTTGGAGGAAAATCGTATGATATCCATCGAGCCACTGATACGTTCTGACAGCTCTTGGGTACCAGTCCATTTGTTACGTAAGATTATGGACCAGGTATGTTACTATGGTTCTTACAGGATATTGTATCTTAAATATGAGTTTTTGTATTGTTTTCGGTGAATTAAGTGGTGGATGTATTTGGAGGATTTGGCGGTTATTTGAATTTTATTTTTCTTATGTTTTATTCAGTTTTATTTCATATTCATTAGTAGCTGTTTTATAAATAATAACTAGTTTTGGCTGCGGTTTTGCTCGCGTTATGGTAGCCCATAACCGCCTCCAAAGTCCCATCTATCATTCTATCAAAATTCATCCAAATCGGTAGGGTGGTTTAGGCGTGAAAGCGTTACAAACAAACATACTCACTTTTTCATTTATAATATTAGTTAGGATTCCGTATGTTTCGTAGCGGTTATGCGGTTGCTACACGTACGTAGGTTTTTATGATGTTCAACACAGATTCTTAAATAACTATTAAGTTTTATCAAATGATAGCAACACTATTCATATCAACATAAATTCAAAATGAGACACTCACGAACTGTCCATCGAATTAAATAATCAACTTTTTAACATGTATCCACTTTAATCATAATTGACAGTTGCTTTTATGCATACGTGGTAATTATAACAATAATTTTGATTAACAAGACAAGTCTCTAATTGCGGCTTGTTATCAAATTATGAAACATTACAGTTTTAGTCTCCCCTCTTGTCCCAAAGAGATAAATAAGTGACAACTATATAGTATTGTCTGATGAAAAGCGTTTTCGGTATACTTCTCCAATATCATATCACGGTCTACATATTATTTTTTGACATCTCTGTATTATTGACATCTCTGTATTATTGGCATCTCAATATTACTGACATCTTTGTTTTTTTGACAGTAATATTTCAAATATAATATTTCAAATAAATGTTACTGTCAATAAAACAATTAATAGTGTTTTGTGTTAAAGAATAATTTGGCTATTTGAACTTGATATTATTAATTGTATAAATGTTTTTTTAAAATCTTTTTTTAAATGTTGATGTTAAACAATTTTGCATGCCGCAAGCCACAAAATAATCATATTATACGTATTTTTACCTTATTTTTTGGCAAATATATGATTTCTGATATTATTTTCCATAAAAGATATTTTCATATTGCCATGCCATGGGACCGGTTGCTAGTTGTCAATGATAAAACACTAGCTTTTTTCCGTGAATTCTCTTGCGTTAATTTCTATAACCGTCTCCAGGCACCACCAGTCATCTACATATTATCTCCGTACCAAAATTCATCAAAATCATTTCGGTGATTTGGACGTCAAACTGTAACAAATAAATAAACTCAGTTTCGTATTTATAACATGATGCAAAACTGAGGACTTAAAAAAAAACTTTCTTCATTTTTTTTTTCACTTTTTAGTGCTACCCCTAGAAATTCCGACCAGTCCATATCTATTTAGCTGTCTGCCTCTGAAGTTCTTCATCAGATCTTTACGAAATATAAATGAGACTAATTCGGAATAAAATTCTTCTTCAAAAAAAAATTGTAGATCCGTCTATAATTATGACGGCGTTATAGATCCATAAAATACATTTATATAAACATCCAAATTGATAACCTCCGTCTTTTTGAAGCTCTTATTTGCTATCTGTACACAACGTCCGATGGATTGAGGTTTCCTTGGTGGTTTAATTCAATTTGTAAATACGTAAAATCATAACTATATTCTGCATATCCGAACTGCCCATGTAGCCATTTCAATAGGTAGTTAGAGGAACACGTTTTCTAAAAAGCTCGAAAGGATAGAGCTTTAATTAGCCTCAGAATATAATAGAATAGAATACTTATATTTTATAATGTACACCATATAAGTAACAGAAAAGATAGATAAGGAAAATATTATTACATACGGTGACGCAACAGGCAGACTTATTGATTTAAATGATCTTTCTTTAAGATTAGCATTAGTCATTAAGAGATGTCAGCATAGAAGACGGGGCCCGCTAGGGCCAGAGCCTGCCAGGGTTGCGGAATTTGTTCGAAAGAGTCACCGCGGCCCTGGAACGCATAGGGTTTTAGAAGGAACACGGATGGGTTTTAGTCAGTAAGAGTCTGACACGCCCTTCCGCTCCACCCAGAGCGAAAGACGTCAATTGATGATTACCGGTCCTTAAAAAAAAAAAGAGAAAATATTAGCATTAGAACAAAGTTTAAGATCCAACTTGTAGCAATATACCTAATGTTGTAAATTAGCGTAAGTAAAGCATTGCTATTTAGGGAATCAATAGACTCACAAAATACAGGCATTCCTTGCCTAGTTTGGGTTTCTGAGGTTTCAACTAAAACCCATAGTTTAAAATAGACAACAATTTTGTACACAAGATTTTGATCACAGATTAACTACATAGGTACCTATAATTCTAGATTGTTTAGCTGTTGTATGTAATTTGAAGTAATTGGATCAATAAACATTATTGTTACTTATTTTTATTATTGTGGATAGAGGGAAGGAAATGGCAGGCGAAGGTGTGTACAGTACTGAAGGTGCATAAAAAACCCCAAATCAAAGCAAAAAAATATTTTGTGTGGCTAGAATTATTTTCCTTGTCAACAAGACGCACCAAACATCAATAGGATTTGCCTCATCGAATCAGACACTATTCAAGCAAACCATTATCGTAGGGGTCAGTAGCCCCAAGTCATCGCCCCAGCTGTAATTTCGATATCAATCATATATTGTAATACTAATGACGCATTTGTTTGGGGTGATCAGTATAACCACGTATGGGGGAGTGTAATGATACCGTACGAGGAAATGTACTGTCGATCAAGCGATGCGGTGTACGGGCAAAAGTATCTCATAATCGTACTTGTTTATTTGCGTTCCACGAGGTAAAAACTAAATTTTAACAAAAGCTAAGAGAAGTGTAGAAGAGAGAGTGAGCGAGAGATCTTTATTTTATTTTATTAGGAACAACAAACAGCCGTTTAAAAAAATACAACAATCCCAACACTTAGCCAATAGGAGTAGCATTTATTTTCTACTATTATGGCCAAGTTTTTTTCTTGTTATGCGCGTAAAAAACCTTATGGGAGTTACTTAAGAGTGTGATGTAGAAGACTTGACTGCTAAGCGTACAAATAGCTTTTTTGACTGTATACAAAAATAATGTAATATAGTGTGTTGATATAAGATTAAATTTATTTTGAAAAAACATAAATGTTTATTTGTCTATTTTATTATTCATGTTCAAACGGAAATAAAGTAGTGAATTAATAGGAGTACAAATGAAATTTCTTCCAGCAGAATTGCGAAAGGAGAAATAAAACAGAAATGTAGACAATTGCGTATAAGAACAAGAGAAGAGAATGTGAAGCCTTAAAATAAAGAATCAAATAAAATAGGTTCGTAAATTGTTTGTGTTGGAAGTTAAAACTAGGACTTTTAATTCGCGGTTTAAAGACACAAATGAACACCTATTACTTTTTTTGACAATTTCTGTATCTTTCATAATGAAAACAAACAAATACACTGTTAACCCTTTTCTTGATAATGGACAACTCGAAACCACGCAAGGAAGGAAAATATTTTTGTTTATTTTTTTTATTTACGGATAATAAAGTAAAAAATTGAAGAAATAGTCCAAATAAATACCTACATTTCAATTACGAGATAATTTTCATCAAAGAACAACAATGAAAACGAACATGAAACCTTTTTTGACAGATGAATCCATTACACGTCATGTCCGTTGTTAATATTAATCAAGTGCACTCCCGCTACAATCAACTCTTGATGCAAAAATAAATAGGAAAGGCTCATGGCGGGGGTTTTGTGAAATCGGATGGTTTCGTAATATTTACTCTTAGGCTATCCATCATTGTGAGGTTATTAATTAAATGTTGAGCTTTGTATTTGGAGTAAGCTACTAAGTCCACCTCCATACATTTGTGTGTTTGTGTGTGTTTAATACATAAATAAATACGTTCATAACATATTAATGTTTTTTTTTTAAGGGTGGGATATCATCAAATGACTTCTTCCGCTTTGGGTGGAGCGGAAGGGCCTGTCAGACTCTAACTGACTAAAACCCATCCGTGTTCCTTCTAAAGCCCTTTGTGTTCCAGGGCCGCGATGACTTTTTCAAATAAATTCCGCAACCCTGGCAGGCTCTGACCCTAGCGGGCCTCATCTCCCATGCTGACATCTCTTTGAGGCGCGCGTGGAACACAACGCACCATCGATCGGGCCTGGTTTTTACCGGACAGCGAGTCACCTAACGCTCGCCGCGCGTTTCAACGGTGGCCGGGGATCGCCCTGCGACTCCCGACGCACGGGGCGTCTTTTTCAGTAGCGGCGGTTGGGGCGAAGGCCTTGTCTTTCCAGTGTAACATGATACTCCTTGAAAATTCTGGTGACAGATTTTCTAGCTTTTGACAACCGTAACGACTTTTGACGTGCTGCCAAGACATGGAGGGGTCTCGATGTGTAATGTACGGCCATCTGTAGACAGACCTGGGCAAGCGCTGTGTTTCCTTGAAGATCAACCATATACCTAAAAATTATACAGACTGAATTAGTTTGATATCAACCAAGTAATCCAACGCTTTGACGTTTACTTCTTTGAGCCTGCAGAGAAATAAAAATATTCGCAAAACTACATAATATGTACCTATGTGACGAGCAGAGGTCAACAAAGTTACTACCTTCTTGAATATTCATCGATATTAACTTGACTGCTAGTGTCCACGTACATACAGTCATAATTTTTATATGACATAAAAGCTGGGTAAGTTATGTGTTTCAGTCAAAAGGTATATTATTACTGTAGTAGGTATATACCCTTTATAGATAAGTAGAATGCAAGCTGTGCCCGTGGCTTCGCTCCCATCAACTAATTACCAACCCTGAGATACCGACCCTACCCTACTTACCTACTCTACCAACCTACTTACCTACCCTACCTACCTACCTATTCTTTTATTTCTAAACCTTCCTTGTATTCTGGCGAACAAAACAAAAAAAAGAATTAGCCAAATGGGTCCAGCTGTTCTCGAGTTTTAGCGACACTGACGAACAGCAATTGATTTTTATATAGATACTAGCGGTCCCGACAGACGTTGTCATGTCCGAACGTTTGCTTTGTGTCTGACGAAAAATTACAGAAATCGATTGCAGCGCCACCTACCGAATCCAATTGTAAATCTAAACCATTCTCGAATTTGAGAGAGAGAACAAAAAATTTCATCAACATCGGTTCAGCCGTTTAGGAGGAGTTCAGTGACATACACACGTACACAAGAAATATATATAAAGAATATATTATTTCAACAAATAATTCCCAACGTACATTCACAGGAATAAGCGTAGCTCTGATATTGTGATTTATGGTCAAAGTTCACACGCTCAGAAAGAGTAAGCGGTTTTAATCAAAACCATAGGTTGATAAATAACGTCACGGTATCATGCGTTTTGCGCTATGAACGCATAAGGCATAATGCAGAATAAGATAAGGGGCCGTCCATTAATCACGTGATGTATTTTTAGCATATTTCTAACCCCCCTCCCCCTTGGTGATACGTGGTGAGGTTTAAGGCTAACACCCTCCCCCCCCCTTCCTCAAATAACGTGTATTTTTAGTACATACAAAAAATCTTAAAATTTTTAGAATATTGTCTTTAAATACAGGTATAAAGTATAATCTAATTTTACTGTGTAATTAAGGACCATGATGAAAATGTCTAGGCAGAAAGGTTGCAGGTTATTTTTGACGAAAAAAAAAAAATACACGTGATATTTCTTACTACACCCCCTTTCGAGGCACCTTAATGAACTGCAGAGCTGTTCAGTAGCTTCAGCTCTCAATCCATAGATTCTGCCGGTCTTTCTGTTAACACCTCATCATGAGAAGTTAGGTGGAGTGAGCTTGAAGTGAATTGTGAGCTTATTTCTCAGTCAGCTTTTACGGAGTAAAATACGCCCGCAACTAAGCCCGAAACTACGGACTTCGGGTTTAGAGAGTAGCCTCCCTGATCCTGTGGCCAAAAAACTTTCTTCCATCACCTGATGTAGACAGCATAACGACAGTTATGTGCGAGTAATAAGGTTACATGTATATGCAACACTCTCAACATTAATTCACTAAAACCAGATCCACACAGCTATTTTAAATTCACACCCTCTAATCAGGAACCAATCAAAACCCCAACAACCATTATTTAACCAAACATGTCGGTAACTAATTCAGCCATTAATAATTCAACTATTCAAATGGAATATCGCAATCAAAATGTAGTAGGACAAATGCAAATGGATTTTAAAGGCTCATAATGAATAAACGGGAGGCTTGATGAAAATATACGCCATCATGATTTCCTGTGAAAAAGGGATAGTGATATTCGTCTTGTAAAGCTCCATCTCCCTCTCGCTTCGGAATCATAATGATTTTAAGACGTCGTAGTACAGCCCCGAATGTAGGTGCTGCATCTGTTAGATATGTCGTAGCCAACTAGCTTCATCAGCCGTTTAATTAGCAGCCTAGCCTTTTCGTTGAACGGTGCCGTTTAATCAGCGGTCTGGCTGCTAAAGATACATAACAGTTTTGATTTGAGGAGTCTAAAATAGAATAATGGTGGCCCAGTGGAATCGGTATTGACTTATTGTCGTAGTTTTTTGACGTGACAACGTCTAATAAATCGATGAACGCTGGCTGCACGCACGAAAAAGGATGACTTATTGTAACGTTATGCTCAATGTAACGTTACGGTCATTGTAACGTTACGATCATTTCATCAATGTTTTGTTATGACGTTGTCACGTTAAACTATCGTCCGTAAACCGACTTTACAGGCAACCAATTTTTTTAATTAACATTACATAAAATTATTTACCTTCAATTTTGTGCGTATTTTCTAGTAGAATAAACAGTTATCCTTGTTTTCTTTAGGTTCATATCAGAGCATGTGATTTATTTTGCGCAAATTCATCATCACTATCTCCAAAAATGGCAAAAAAATATCGTGTAGCTTCACGTTGTTTTTTTATGATATGCTACTGTTGGCATAATTATTGTGATTAAAAGGTCTGATTTCCAGTACCGTGGCGAACATTGTAACATCATAGGCTAATTAGCTTCTAATTACTACCACACTATCTCTCTACAACAAAAAAAAACAAAATACATTTATAAATGTTACCGGAAAATTGAAAACGCCGTAACATTGTAAAATATCGCGTGAAATCGTGAACAATTTTTTTTTAATAAGACACGGTTATTTTTGAAACTATTGAATTTGGATGGGATTGATTGTATACGAAACGATTTTTCATAATGTATCGAGAAATTATAATCTAATAAAGATTTATTACAATATTACGGATTCTGCAATTTTCCGGTGACATATTGTACAGTAATCATTGTGAAACAAAAATTTCACAAGTATTATTATATAACGGCGCGCGATAATTTTGTTGATTTATTTTAACATTTTTTATAAGTTGTAATCGATTATTTTTACTCTGTGGTGTAAGAATTATTTCTTTATTGGTCATTTTAATTTAGAGCGGGTACCACCGAATGGAGTTGTGAATGTCATGGCGGCAGTGACGGCCACTTTTGACGCGATCGTCTGCTGAGGAACATGCACAAACCCATTGGCTCTGGATCAGTAATTATTATTGTAATCATTAGTTATTTTGGTGAAGCTTTGTTAAAATATTACAAGTTAAATTAAGTGAGATATTTTGTGAATACTACCTGCACCTACACGCCCATAATGGTGGACCAACAGATGACGGATAAACAGCGACACGTGGTGTCTCAGCCGCCCGGAAATCCGTTATATATATAAATGTATTTATTGCATTTATTTATAAGTACCCCTAAGACTACCTACAGTACTATCTTTCCTTTTTTCTTCAAAATCCATCCAAAGGTTGTCTTGAAAAGATTTAAGCGACATTACATAAAAATAAAGTATATAATAATAATAATACATCTAACTTTTCTGTAACTTAATTATATGGTGTAGGTACATTATATGAAAAATTTTATACTATTCTAATTATGCTAAATAGTTGACCTAATTTGGTAAATAGTAGAGAATGCTAGAGACCCTTTGTAAAAAACCCTATATTTAATTTGAAAGAAATAAACTAAGATGAGATTGAAATGCTCGATAAAATCTATACTATATATTCTAATATAATAAAGCTGAAGATTTTATTTTGTTGTTTGTTTGGATGCGCTAATCTCTGGAACTACCAGTCGGAATTTGGAAAATTATTTTTGTATTTGATAGCCACATTCCTGAAGAATGCTATTGCCTATACGAAAACGGGAAATTCCTACGTGAACGGGAAAAATTGGATATGCGCGTACGAAGCACAGTCAAAAGCTAGTGTTTCTAAAAAGAATCACTTATCAGTATTTCAACAAATCATTTGTGTTTATTGTTATTTTATTTTTATAATGTAGGCTGACTGTGGTAAGCAACACAGAATTTTTCAACATTTGAAAAAAAAATACTTTGAACAATTCTGTGAATACAATTAAGTGGTAATGTGTAAATATGCTTTACGAACGTTTTTTTTTTATTTGCACTTGAAAAAGGCAACTTACTTGACCCGTGCGTTTTGCGTTCAAAGTTTAATTATGATATCTAATGTTTATTTTATAAAATACGGTAAAATTGCAAGAAGCCTCTTGTATGAAATCGGCTGCATCTTGTAATTTCTTTTGATTTATTGTAAAAATAAATAAAAGGACATTTAAATAGAAGAGAGCTAAATAATCACTCAAATAAAAAATGCAAAGCGTTCCACACATTTTTTTTTTTACTAGTTTATTTTGGTTTTTATTCAGAATCTTTAAGTAAAGATCTATTTTTTTGACTGAATGAATGAATTGACTAGCCTGTTGGTCGAGTAGTTAGTGACCCTGACTGCTAAACCGGAGGTCGTGGGTTCGATTCCCACCCAGGACAAATCTTTGTGTGATGAGCATGATCATTTTTGTTCTGTGTCTGGGTGTAATTTGTCTATAACATGTATGTATTTAGAAATATATAAGTATGTTTATCAGTTGTCTGGTTGCCATAGCACAGGCTCTGCCTAGTTTGGGATCGGATGATCGTGTGTGAGTTGTCCCAAGAAGAAGAAGATTTTATCAAAATTTTAACAAAGTAGTTTCTTAGGTTACAAACAACGGTGTCCCTAGGCTCTAAAATTAGTACTAATTTGCTCCCAGATCATAATAGTAAATTATACTAAACATTGTAATATTATAATCTACTGCCGAAGTTAATAATTAATCACACAATGGGGCTTAATTAAAACACATGAATAGACAGATCGGGTATAATCAGCCGTTGAAATCATTTGACCATTAAATCTCTGATGTCATTTTGTGGGCTAATTCTACTTAAATAGTTTATTTATATGGCCCGCCAGAAAAAAAAATACATGTAGATTTTTTATTGCTCTTCCAACAATGCTAACGAATTCAACAAATTTCCAAGAATTGACATTAACTTGGTCTCGAAGTTGTATTAACCAACGTGACCAAGAATTTCAGTATCAGGGGCACAATATTACGGAATCCTGTCACACTGTGAGAAACTTGAGAATAAATCTCAGAACTATCATTCATATTTATAATGAAGAAGAAGAAATACAAAAAATACCACTGCCATCATGAATACAAAATTCACGATCCCACTTGATCTTTTTAACCGACTTCAAGAAACGGTGGTTCTCAATTAGTCGGAACCTTTTTTTATGTGTTGGCCCCGATTACTAAAAGATGGCTTGACCGATTTGGATTTTTTTTTTTGTTTGAAAGAGTATTCTTCTCAGGTGGTCCCATGATCATTAAGTCAGGCTTTGATGATGGGATCCTGGAGAAATAGAGAGAACTCTTCAAATTTTATAGGCACGAAGCGATTTCGGTAGTTTTTGGAAGAGTACTTTCTCGAAATGGTCCCATTTCAATTTGGTGAAGATACGCAACGGAACTCCGCAATATATGATAGCAAATGGACTGGGATTGCTGAAATCTCATGTTTGTCTTTTGTTTACATCAGCTTTTTTTTTTTGTAAGTCTGTTGTATTTTTTGTAAAAAGTTTTTTTTCTAATCAAGCTATTTTTTTTTGTCACCACCTAGCAGAAACAGCAAAAGGAGCCATTGTCCTGGGGATGTTCTTAGCCATATCTCTATTTCTCTTTCTTTTTTGAGTAGCCGTAGCTGTCCCGCTGCTAGGCAAAGTCCTACCCCAAGTCCGTCTAGATGAAGCAGTACTGCTAGCGGAGGCGGCGAGCCGCGCGAGGGAGAGACAAGGCCTTCGCCCCATCGCCGCTACAGGAGAAGACGAAGGTAGGGCGTTGGGAGTCCGCCTTGCCATTAATATTAAAACACGAAAAAAAATATTTACTTCAATACATTGTGATGTTTGTAGTGTGATGTATAATCTCTTTAACATAATGACGTCATGATTAGTACATAATTAAACCGTTCACCCAAATAGATTGAGTTGCCAAATACAATTGCGAGGGAGAATGTTTAGTATTGATTGTAATGAGCTTATTAGAGCCTGTAATTACTGTGTGAATGAGAGAATGATAACCGCGCTTATCCTACCAAATGTAGCAAGTTCAGCATAGCAATTTGTTGCTATCGAGGGTCTGTAGCGGCATCAATACCACTACATGAAAAACTAAGAAGCAAAATTTGTACGGCAACAAAAAGAACCGCAGCGCCATCTACGACGAACAAACAACGAAATCTTGCATCGCGCAAGCAAAGTTCTCCGTGCGATTTGAACATATACAACCGTCCGAATATCAACTATCGGGCAATTGCCCACCAGACACAATAACCGTCTGGCAGGAGGGTCCTCCATTTTTCAGTGGAGGTAAAGAGAATATGATGGCCCAGTGGTAACGTCTCCAACAAAGGACTTTACTTTCCTTTATGTACTCTCAAAACTGTAAAAGAAATAATCGCGAAGAAACCGGCATATCTAAGAACCAAAAATTCGAAGGCACGTGACATGTGGAGACATCGATACAACAATACATGAATACACTGGCAATACTAGTTCATACGAATATGTTGTCTTTTATCACAGATTTGATGTCACTAACTGCAACAGACAGCTTGGAGTATTTCGTCAGAATAGTAGTCACTATCCTTGACTAGTTTGAGTTTTTTTGACGTTTCGTTTAATTGGAAGTTTACTTTTAATTTCGGTGACAGGATATATAATTTGTCAGTTTGAATATATAATAATTTTAAAAAGTTTGTCAGTTAACTTTTAACTTATATTATAAATAGTGGTTTGACAATTTTTTTACAAAAAACTAAGTGTAAAAAAACGAATAAATCGGCAACCCGTCAACCTGATTAACCACCATATTGGATGGTAAACCACCATCAGATAGAAAATCGGCCCTAAGGCTATGACAGCGAGACTACCGATTTGAGAAAGCTGTATCTGCTACCGTCTTTCATTTATCGTGTGGCCTCTCCCTTACGTTGAATGTACGGGTGTTAGATAGGTATATCAAATGTATAGGATAGGACCTTTTTTGTGCCAATCAAGGACTGTTCCCATTTCAATTTAGTGAAGATCTGATGAAGAGCTTCGGAGATAGGCAACAGAACTCTTCAATCGCATGACTGTTTATTGTTTGCACCAGGTGCCCTACTGTGACGTGCTTATGCCATCAAATTCCGATAATGTAGAAGGGATAGTGCTATTCGCTATGTATAGCTCCGTCTCTCTCTAAGAGCGGAATCATGATCGTATTAAGACTTCATAGTGGGGCCCTAGTTCAGTCTCTGCGTGTCAACTTCCCAGGGATGAACTTTCACAAAATTTGAAATTCTATCAAACCTCAATTTAATTACCAAACGTTTAACGAAAAATCAACTAGTCCAAATGAGTTTAATGAAAGCTAGCGACAATGAGGTACGTAGGGTCACAGATGCCGCTCGATCGATCATCCATTCGTCGTGAATCGTGACGCTCTCATCAATCACGTGCCTCTAATCACGGGATGACTTCGGGTGAGATCGGAAGACTGAATGGGGGCTGAATTAAGATTTTAGATGCATGATTTTATTCAGTTTTTTTTTGGTTGGTTTTTGATCTTTGACTTTGAAAAGTCTGGGTTTTTATACCTTGCTATCCATATTACTCTCTGATTTTCATTGCATAGGCAATAATAGTATTGGAATTTACTTTTAATATAATAACACATGCAATTGCTGTTGCATTTTATGTTTTATGTCCCAAGCTTCATGTTATTGGATTGAAGGTATGCAAAATTAATTTGTTAAATAATATTTCACCATTAATGGTTTACCTTGATTAGTAGACGGTAACTAAATAAAATGTTTTCGTTTTGTCAGGCCTCCCCCATTTCCTACATCCATGTATATCCTAAAAGCATGTTTAAATCGTCACACCACCTTCGCTAATACCGTAAGTATTTTATACTTTGTTCAGTAAAAAATATATTCTTCTATCATTTACCCTACTAACTAACAAACTAGAAGACAAAACCGTTAATCAGCTACTTACAACAGCCCAAACACCATATAAATAACAAAGGCTTATCTACGAAACTTCTAACATCTTGTAATGGGGATGGGACATCGCGTATCGATGCGGCGATCTCGACAGGCGAACATTTGTCTTGTTTGGCTGGTCACACGACGTTCAGTAGTTTGTAGATAGATGCAGAAGGCACGCTACAGAGTAAGGCAACCAACCATAACATCAGCCATTTTCCGAAATACATAGGTACTATGAAAAACATTGAGCGTCTTGGTGGACAACGGAATTGCCATTGCTACCACCTAGGGTGTTTAAATCAAGTGTGAACAGGTTTGATCAGACCTCCATAACCTTTATAACCCTTACGAGGCGGCATAAACTTTATGCGCACTAGCCGGATCCCCACCGTGGGACCTGGAAGCGAGAACCCAAGCGTCATTGTATCGGTAGCGTGAGTAGGCTCGGACGCAGGGCGAGATACTGGTGCAGCGGCAGATCATACTGCGCCGATCCAAACTTCGCCAGGTCTTGGTAGTGGAATAGCGGGACAGGTGCTCTGGGGAACGGATGTTTCGGAAAGTTTCTGCGTCGTATAGGCAGAGAGCAGACGCTTGGTTACATCTCTGCGTCCATAATCATGTGGTGGAAAATGCGCAGCTGGGGAGGAGCCGCGCCGTGCCCTCATGTCGGAAGTAGAAGCGAACTGACGCTGTCGGCTGCGATTCGTTCCATGGTCGGCGGTGCAGCGTGCGGTGCTCTCCTTCTGCGAAAATGTCGCAAATGGAGGCAGCGGAAAGGTAGAGGGAGAATTTGAGTGCTGCCTCGGCCCGTAGCAAACGCACTGGGCATCGGTGGAGGGAAGATAATGCACTCTTCCGGCCTTCTTCTTTCGGTTCACGGACGGCAGATTCGGGGACGTCTGCTACCCCCCATCATATAGGTCACCACCTCAGGGCTGATGACATGGTTCGGTTCCACGCGCGCCCCTCTTAGACGTTTCGGGGGAAGTTGAACTCCGTACTCTCCCAGCTTGACCAGACGGCGCCCGCAGAGGTGGGTGCACCAGTCGGGGGCTACGTTGCTTAAACCCCCGGTAGCCCCGGGGCTAGGGGAGCATTTAAGCAAAACCACCAACACTCACTCACACTCATTAAAAGCACCACCCACACATCACCGGTGATGTGTGGGTGGTGCTTTTAGTCAGTAGGAGTCTGACAGACACCTCTGTCCGCCCCAGGGCGTAGGACATCCATGAGGATTTCCAATCAGTAACACAAAAAAACACCTCCATTACCTCCATTATTGCTGGCAAGGCTTGCATAATTATGCTACCGTTAGACCACCACAGACCAGGTTACCTATTAGGCGATTCTTCCTCGTAGGCCCACTCTCTCGTAGGCCTTTGTCTCAGCTGTGACCGTGTTTTGGCGGAATAATGATGACATAAATCACCCAGTAAAATGACTACCAAGAGCAAAAATAAGTTGAAATTTTGTGGTGTGTGCGAAGTGGTACTTCTTTACTTATGTTTTAATGCGTAAAATAAGTCAAGGCCGATCGCTGATTGTAAACGGACATTGTAAGACTTTTTGCGACCATAATAAAGGTTTTTGTTTATTGATATCCTGAGGGATTAATCTTGCTTGATTGATGATATTCTAGATTTGTTAGTGAAAGAGAATTCTGCGTCAGATAGTCAATGTCGTTAGAATCATCTTGTTGAAGGCTCGGGTAAACTAATATATCACTAGGTTCCATAAATTAGGCTCTTTGTAACATCTAGACTTAAAATATTACTGTCAGAGATGACTCTAATGCTTATTTTGCTATTTGTTGAAAAAAATATTCATGAGGATTTTAATTCGTCACTTGGAATTAAGTATGCATGTTTTGTGCTAAATATAATTGCAACGTATTTGATTTGAACATAATCTATGCAACATAACATTCATCTTGACTGGCCTGTTGGTCGAGTGGTTAGTGACCCTGACTGCTAAACCAGAGGTCGTGGGTTCGATTCCCACCCAGGACAAATCTTTGTGTGATGAGCATGATCATTTGGATGTAATTTGTCTATAATATGTATGTATTTAGAAATATATAAGTATGTTTATCAATTGTCTGGTTGCCATAGCACAGGCTCTGCCTAGTTTGGGATCGGATGACCGTGTGTGAGTTGTCCCAAGATATTATAATATCATTATTATTATATTATATTATTATCTACGAGTACTAATGGTATGTTTACATGGGTAATGAAAATTGATCAATTATAAGCAATAGGTACTGATCGATTGTGATGTCATATAATATCAAACAATTTACGGCAACGGAAGCAAGCGTCAATTTGGCAATTTATTTTGCAATGACAACATGGAACAATATGGAGAAACTCCAAGAAACTAGACAATACGCGAGTAACTTAGTTTGAAAAATAAAACAAAACACAGAGAGAGAGCAAAATGTAACATATGGAGCAATTAGGAACAATATCGCCGAAACAATTGCCGCATTTGAATGAAGTTGCTCCACATTGCTCCACTAATTGTTCCAGATTGATCCATTTGTGTTGCCGTGCAACAAATGCTCAAAAACTTGCTTATGTTAACGGACCTTAACAGCCTTATTTATGAAATAAAAATAGGGCTAAAAGTGCTCACCTACACTATGTACTAACTGTTCTGTTTACTGTACTTTAATTTTATAAGTTTCCTTAAGTTTTCATGAAAATAAAACAGAAATCCATTCCTGTTAGTTTGTACTTCCAAAGCACTTGAACCTTGCATACCCGTATAAGGTACTCAAGTTTCTATACTTTTCAAATGTATCATTTCTAAAAACATACATACATCCTCTGTGATCTCAACATTCTCAACGTAAAAGGCTTTTAAAGTACGCGTAGGAAAGTTATAAGGATTCATGATAACATTTATGTAGAAAGCACTTAAATGTCGAGATAAGGATGAGCACATACTGAAGGAAGGAGACAGCTAAAACGATTAAATTCTGTCTTTAAAATCTAACTTAGACTCTAGGCTGAGAATAATTAGAATGTATCACTTTTCTTCCTATCAAATATACCACGGTACCTATATAATTATAGTGTCACGAGGATCTCCTTGGCTCCAGGTCTATGGCAAGGTTGATCTATGGAAGCGTCTGGCAAAAAGTAAAAGAGAATTTGAATGAAAGGCCTGCTACACGGTCGGAACCAACCACCGACAGAGGTCACCTTGGTTGGGTACCAAAATTTATTTTGTTCTACACGATCATGTGGTTGACATAACTTGTCAGTGTATACTGCGAACCACAGAGTAAAGTAACTGCGAACGCAACAGATTACTAAGCTACGTCTTGAAATATGGCACCATATCTTTCAAAACATCAAAAAGACATCAAGCTAGGGTCTTTTGGTTTCGGTCTTTATATAATTCGAACCCTATATCCCATAAAAATGGAAGATTGCAGTATAAATCTACAAATTCCATCAAAATTTCCCGCTCTCGGCGTTCCATTTTGAACTTGACGTGTCAAGGTGCTGTCAAGCGGTCGAATGCCAAGCCCCAACTGACAAACCCAACCGCCAACAGGCGTTCACACGGTCGAGATCCGACTCAATGCCCTCTATTTGTCCTTGGTAGTGAGGGATGCGCTCACGACCAAGGTCGTTGCAAGGTCGTTGGGTAAACCGACATCTACACGGTCAATTTTTATGCAAACTCAACCAAGGTGACCTCTGTCGGTGGTTGGTTCCGACCGTGTAGCAGGCCTTTTAGGAATATGAAAATATGTTTTGTTTTTATATGGGACTCCGGTGCCAGCGCTCGTTGAAGGCTCAGGCCAAATATATTATGAAGTTTAAATCTCAAATATAAATTTATTTAATAATAATATCAGTAAGTAGCATTACCGTGAGTCCGCTAGTGTAACAATATCCACCTGTTCCAAAAAAAAGTTATCATTGATGTTTGATTTCAAAACGCTCGCCTGTGAAATGCATTTTCTGCATAATCGTAAGTTTGCCGTAGATGTGACGATATAGGTTGATTGTTGAGAGGAATCTCCGAAACCGAATCGTGTGTGTGTGTGTGTGAATGGTAAAAAAATATTCAAATAGGTGACAGCTACATAATTCTACATGGCCATAGGCTTACTTGCTTTTTTTTTAAAGCATGGTAAATCATCAAATGATTTCTCCCGCTTTGGGTGGAGCGGAAGGGCGTGTCAGACTCTTACTGACTAAAACCCATCCGTGTTCCTTCTAAAGCTCTACGTTCCAGGGCCGCGGTGACTCTTTCGATCAATTGCCGCAACCCTGGCAGACTCTGGCCCTAGCGAGCCCGGACTTCTATATTACTTACCTTAGTGTGTTGTGTTTTCTGTTCTTACACCAAACAAATGTTTTATCTATCTATACTCCCTCCTATAGTCCTGGTTCAAATCCATAAAAAAACGGTCAATTATTAATATAACTAAGCGTATAAAACAAAATCATTTGGTAAAATCTGGAAGTTGCTTCACCAAAGTCATGAACTAATCGTACGAACCAACCACACAATAACGATTATTTTACACAACCCACAATCACCAAATTCTCAACACAAAATTCAAACTCTCCTAAAAGTCCCGTCCCACATTTCCTCCTTGCACTTTTCTAACAACGCGAGCTTAACTTCAATTTGCAACGTCAAGTTTATTGTAAACCGATAAAACTGTTTCCTACATTGTACAAGAAACTTCTCAACGTACCAACTAACTATAAACTGCAATAATATTAAATTAAACGTCAATTTTATAATGAGAAAAAGAATTTATTGTGGTACGCTCTCGAGTTAAGATTTTTCTCCAATTTAAGGCACAAGTTATGCTCGAGAAATAAAGACTGCACGTGCACCCGTCAGTGGGGATTTTTTCGCGAAATATTCTTTAGCGAGGTGAGAATGAAAATATATTGCATATCGTGGTATCTACGGAAAATAGACTGCGCCATATTTTTCCGTGAGAGTCTGTGCGCTTCTAGGATTAATTTTTTTTCAGATAGTTTAGCTGTAGTCAGCTTAATAGTCGTTTTTAACCCTTATCTCTTCAAAATTTGAGTAAACAGGCTTCTTCCGGGGTAGCTCGCTCCATCGTTGACTTTGTCTCTGTCATCTATGACCTAGACTAGAGTCAAGAGCAAACCCATATCAAATAAAAAAAAAACTTGCGGCGATGAGCCAAAGTCAAAGTCAAAACGTTTATTTCAATTAGGCCATTAAACGGCACTTTTGAACGTCATCGTTTACAGTTCAGTAAAATAATAATGTTACATTAATAAAGTGACTCTACTGTCCATTCGGAAAGGTAGATTCTTATGGAGAAGAACGGACAAGAAACTCCATAGTTACTCTTTTCAAATAATGATTTTACAAAATTTGGTATACAAAAATTAATTTAATATTATGTGAGGACGATGCACCCTGAGTATGCTACTTATAAGAACAAAGTATTACCAGCAGAGGTAAACTTATTAATTTCCTAAAGAAATGTAGGTAAATGGTACTCACATATTTACAAACATTGGAACCATTAATTAAACAACAGTGTGTGAGTCAACAGAAAAATAAAAACACAAAAACAGAAACAGTATACTTATCTATAAAGTTAATACATAAATCAACCAGTTTGACCTTCACCCTTGACTGTCCTATGGAGCAGGACCAGCATGTTTGCAAGCATTCTTATCCTGAATGTAATCTTCTAATTTGTAATTTGTTGGTGGATGCCAAGCTGTGAAGCTTAGCATCCACCAGTTTTACGTCGCCAATGAACCTCTTAGCTCTGCGTTCCACTGAGTCAGTAAGTTGGTATTTAGCTAAGCCATCCTAAAGGTGGCTGCAATATTCCTTGCAGGATTGGACTTGTGCTTTGTAAAGGGTTAAAAGCGTGAAATATCGCTTCACTCTGTTTTAGGATGCCCAGATTTTCTTTAAGCATTTTTCATCGCATTAGTATTTTCTTTTCCTAGTTAAAATAGGTATCTACAACATGAGAATCAATATCAACCAATCAACAGTAGTCAATAACCAAGCGACATTTTTTTAGATTTGCGATAGGTAATAGTCTTTTTGCCAGTCATTAATTGAAAATATTTCAGTTTAAGTACAGTATTTGTACATACTTGCAAGAAACACCTACACTTAGAAATAAGCTGTATTGTTAATTCATTTACTCATATTAATTATAGTAATATACTAAAACTAATTACAATACAATTATGCTGTACTTACTGTCACTTGGCAGAATAAAAAAAAAATCTAATAACTTTTCATTTATTTTTTTTTATCCGCCCCTAACTAGTTAATGTGATACTTTGAAAAATGTAGAAAAATAATGGAATTTCTTTCGTATATAAATCACTTTTAGACGCTCAAATTTAAGTAAGCTAAGATTTCGCCATTGCTCTTTCAGTTTATTGAATTCAGGCCACATCCCTGATACAAAGTAGAATAATCCAGCCAATAGAGCAAGAAAACATTAAACCGGCAGCACTAACTTAGTCTAAACTCCCAAGCTTGCAAGGAAACCTCCTCATAACTCGTATATTTATGATGTTTGTGCATTCCGTATGCATTACCTCCGTCCGCACACATTTTGTTGGCAACGCATCGTTCTCGGTAATTTATAACGATGCCAGCAATCGAATAGAAAATTATACGTCGCATGGAATCGAAGGAAGTAGTTGCAATTCTGATCATGGTATGTAGATTGAAGTAAACAGACGTAGTAGGTATGAGATTTATTTTCTCGTACCGTAAAAGCGAAACTTTTCATTTAAATCATACGTCTACCTCTTAATATTGGCTGGAACTTCCAACAATAAGTGACATTAAACGTTAACGATTTCAATTTTGTAAATCAAGGAATAGATATAACTGTACATTTGACAGCCAAACTCAATTTGATCAAAATGTTAAGAAAAAAAAATTAAAATGATTGCCTCCTGGCAAAAGGGTGGCCAGCCATACGTGTGCAATTTATCATTCGATCCGATCTCAATTTCAGGGTACAAAAAAAAATGCCTCAAGCACATTTGTGATTTCTGTTGAAGATATGTGTATGGTGTCAGTAACTTTCATAACTTACCCCAAAATAACAAATGCACCAATGAATAATAAACCCCATAACATAAACCACAGTCTTGCAAGATATCTATCAAAAGTACTAGGAGCACATGCTGTACAAGTAGTTTGATCAATAGCGCGTCAATGTGAGATATGGCAATCGACACGGACCAAACAAATAGCGTTGGAGAGCCAATGCATACAGATCTAGATGGGACGAGGATGAAATCCTGCTGGATGTGACAATTGTATGGGAATGGTCTATGTTAAAAGGCAGTTAGATCACGTTGTGACGGATCTTGGCCCGGCCCTGATATGTGTGGTAAGTTATAAGATAAGTTACATAAATCTGCTTCCTGCAAACATTGCGAGTACATTTATTTTTGTTTCAATTCGATGAATCTGAAATACTTGATTTGGTTTTATGATAAATGGGTGTAATTTTAAAATTGCTGTGTCTCCAGGCATGTAAAGGTTTCAATAACTCGATGATTTTGCCTGACATAGGATGACAGATTTAATCCACAGTTTTATGGACTGCAAAATACACTATAAGTCAATTTACCAGCCACTTGCCTAACTATTCCTAAAAGTCATACACCTTATCTATCCAGGGAGTATCCTATTGCCCTATTTCTGGATTGTGGAGGTTAATTGATTTGAAAGTTATAAATCCAAAGATTCGTACAACGGATTATTGATAGGAACGTAATTTGTTCGAAAGAGTCACCGCGGCCCTGGAACGCAAAGGGCTTTGGAAGGAACACGGATTGGTTTTAGTCAGTAAGTCTGACACGCCCTTCCGCTCCACCCAGGGCGGAAGAAAGAAGCTTCGCAAGGCGAAATTAATGAAGTGGAGGAACTGGTAGTAAGTATTATCTATGGGCTAGCGTTTTGTGCAGGTAAGTGCCTAGCGGTGTTGTGATGTAGCTGTGTAAGTAGGATCTTGATCACCGTATGCGCAAGCCTACGGACGGCGAGCGTTGGGTGACTCGCTGTCCGATCACCACCAGGCCCGCATCGATGGCACGTTGTGTTTCACGCGCACCTCAAAGAGATGTTGGCATAGGAGACGGGGCCCGCTAGGGCCAGAGCCTGCCAGGTTTGCGGAATTTGTTTGAAAGAGTCACCGCGACCCCGGAACGCAAAGGGCTAGAAGAAACACGGATGGGTTTTAGTCAGTATGAGTCCACCCAGAGCGGAAGAAGTCATTTGATGATTTCCCATCCCTAAGAAAAAAGGTGTGGTCGCACGCTCAGTGCCTCTTTCATATTCCCTTGATCCATGTATCGGACTGTCCCAAAACTGTAATATATTATAACAACCAATAGGTTAATCAATCTTCTAGGCATTCAGCCTCCTTCAAGTTTATTTAACTTGTCTGTAAGGACAATATAGCAACAATTGACTACGTGACATTACATGCCTATCAAATGTAAAGAGAGAATGAATATATTAACTTTATAATGTGTAAATGAACATAAAGGAGGTTACGATAAGATAAGCAAGATATTTATTGTTTGTAAAAACAAAAATATCTGTCGCCATTTTATAGCTTGGGTTCAACAATGCAAATTGCCTGTAGCTGAGGCCAATAACGTATCGCGTTGCTATGCGTGGAACACGTAGGTTCTTTTATTCAGGACCGTAGGCTATTGTTTCAGAAAGAGTCAATAATTTGCAGGTGAACAGAGTTCGACGAACGTTGCCTATTCTTTATTCTGGGTATTCATTTTATATCGGCGAGCCTCAATTGAACCTGGATTTAAATTTTTAGTTTACTGGGGAATAGATCCCATTTCTACTAAAATTTTGATCTATCGGCGTAATCTATGGTCTATTTGACAAAAATCATAATCGTGACCAATATTTTTCTGATGACAATTTTACTATGTTAATGCTTTTAATTAATTTAGTATGTGATCAGAAAGAAAGAAATACTGAAAGAGAGACGCACAGTACCGGGAATTATGGGATAAAAAGGTTTATGGTTGACTGGTAGAAAATATTATAGTATTTTTAAGTGGATGGGAAATCATCAAGTGACTTATCTATTCGTGTCCCGGATCGGGAAGATGTGTCAGAAGTTTCAGGGCCGCGGTAACTCTTTCGAACAGTTTCGCAGCCCTGGCGCTGGCTCTAGCGGGCCTATGCTGACATTTCTTTGGGGCGCGCGTGGAGCATAACGCGCTGTCGACCTGGGCATAGTCCATACTGGGCATCTCTTGCTGCGGCTGGTAGAGGCATTAATTCTGCCTAGAATGTACTATGGGTTGCACGAATTTCAAATAATTTAATTAATAACAGACAATAATAACGCAATCAAAACTCTAAAAGATCTAAATAACAATACAATTTTATTTATATAAAAAACTTTTTACAAAAAATACAACCGACTTCCAATTTCTTCCGACTTTTTTTCACTTTTAAGCGGTTCACATGTGCTTACCCCTTCACAGCGTACCGGCGTGATGTTATGTTATGAACTGGTATAGACAATAGACAGACATGAGGTTTCAGCAATCCCAGTCCATTTGCTATCATTTATTGAGGAGTTCCGTTGCCTATCTCCGAAGTTCTTCATCAAATCTTCACCAAATTGAAAGTACTCTTCCAAAAACTACCCTAATCGCTTCGTGTGCCTATAAAGTTTGAAGAGTTCCCTCTATTTCTCCAGGATCTTATCATCAGATCCTGACTTGATGATCATGGGGCCACGTGGTAAGTATACACCTTCAAACAAAAACCAAATCGGTTCAACCATCTTCGAGTAATAGGGGAACATATTTAAAAAATAAATAAAAGGTTCCTAAGAATTAAGAACCTCCTCCTTATTGAAGTCGGTTAAAAATTGGTAAAATTTCTACACATCGCCACAAAGGAAATTAAAGAACATTTCCACTTTTTACATTCACCTTTTAACCCTTTACTATAGAAACACAGAAATACAAACGAACACACCGCCAGCCAATCTCCGTAATACTCTCCGTAACAAAGCCAAACACTATCTCGTAAACAATTCTAAAAGATAATTAACTGCTGAACAAGACAACAGAGCGCCAATAAGAGTAGTGAATTTGCATTCCTAGTCTGTTGTATGCACGTTGATAAGAAGGACCCCTACTGTGTGTTGCAGTGACGGGTTTCACTTGTGAGAATTGATATAATCTATCTATCTTTTAAAAATAAATGTCTTATTTATCTAGATAAGACATTTATTTGGCACAAGAACAGAAAACACAACACACAAAAGCACACTTACATTAATCATAATAGTAGAAAATATAAATAAGAAAAAACATTAAAAAAAAATTAAAAAGACAGAATTTATGCCAACGTGTTAGTGCCAAACTACCTGCGACTTAAATATTTGACATGAAAAAAAAAAATTCTATGTGCGATGAACTGTTGAAGACCAGTTTCCCCCAACTGTCACTCGACAGTGGATAGTATGGGCTCTATGTAATCTATGCTTCTCTGTACAAGTTACGAAAAAACGTACTAGTATGGTTCTTTGTAGAAGTTATGAAACTACGAATAAAAATTATCTTCGAAACCTTTTAGGGACGAAATGATAAAAATCTTAAATTTGTGTCACCTTCGTTATACAAGAAAACCGTATGCAAATGCATCTAGACTCAGCTGTAAAGGCAGTGTTTTGATTTTCAGTGAATTAAGGATTGTATTTTAATTAATCGACTATTTTAAAAGACTCACCAAAATGTTGCTATGAATTTAAACGCGTTTTACTATCTGCACCCTACGGAATACAAAAACAAATATAATCGATTCGATCAAACGAATTGTTTAATTAATTTTGTAAAAAATAAAATGAACATTTAAACAATGTAATTGTTATCTAATGAAACAGCAAAATTTAAATTTTTAATTTTAATTCATTGGACCAAAGTAATTTAATTTACTTGAATAATTTTATAATATTTAATCTAATTTAATTGAATGTAATTTACTCTAATAATTTTATTCTAATTCTAACTTTAATTTAATTTTGTGATTATTTTATTTTTATTTTGTAGGTATGTAAACCTAGTTATATGTGCACGCTGTGGTCTCCTATAACTGAAGGAGCACACTTGAGTGAACCACTGTGTACTGTGTTTTATGTAAGATGTGTGTATCTTTTGTTGGAGATCCAAATAGATAAATAAATACAAATGACTAATTTGCTGTACTAAATATTTAAATAAGTGAATTACTGACGGAATAATGTTTTATGAAACTAGAGGAGAAAAATACATTAGGCACATGAATTAAAGTTCATATTTTTTTCTTTTTTTTTTTTTTTATTTAATATGGGTTTGCTCTTGACTCTAGTCTAGGTCATAGATGACAGAGACAAAGTCGACGATGGAGCGAGCCTACCCAGAAGAAGCCTGTTCACTCTAATTTTGAAGAGATTAGGGTTGTATGCGTTCGGAAACACAGACGCAGGCAGAGAGTTCCACTCCTTTGCTGTGCGCATTATAAAAGACGTTTGGAAACGTTTAGTGCGAATTGGTGGAATAGCAACAAGGTAGGGATGGTAACTTGCAGTGCGTCTAGATGTCCGATGGTAGAAGGGGGCCGGTGGGATGAGATCGTGGAGTTCCTGGACACTCTCCCCGAAGTACAATCTGTAGAAGACCGACAAGCAGGCAACCTTGCGGCGATGAGCCAAGCTGTGAAGCTTGGCATCCACCAGTCTTACGTCGCCAATGAGCCTTTTAGCTCTGTGTTCCACCGAGTCAAGCGCGGCAAGTTGGTATTTAGCTGAGCCATCCCAAAGGTGGCTGCAATACTCCATGCAGGATCGGACTTGTGCTTTGTAGAGGGTTAAAAGCTGTCCAGGCGTGAAGTATCGCTTCACTCTATTTAGGATGCCCAGCTTTTTGGCCGCAGTTTGGGCTTTGTGCTCAATGGTGGCACCAAAGTTGAGACTGGTTGTCAACTCCATGCCTAGGAGCTCGAGCCGATCGGTTACAGGAACAGATGTACCCCGAAAAGTCGGAGTTAGGTCGAAACGACTCCTTTTCGCGGTAAAAAGACATGCTTGTGTTTTGGTGGCGTTAAAAGAGATCATATTTTGTTGTTGATAAACACTACAATGCTGTAAACAGCAAATTGAGCAGTATCTGACTTATTCAACTTGGTTTCCTAAAGTTTTACAGTTTAATCAAATGATTTTTCACATATTTGGGCAAAAATATTAGTTTGATTCATCAAAGCAATATAAATATTTCTTTTCATCAAATTGGTGGCTGCACTTCGATGTTTGGCATTTGAATTGAATGCTGTTCATATTAATGAACAACATTCTATATATTTCTTATTTTTAAATTATCGTAATAGTTCCAATATCGTTTGAACTGTTTCTAGTGAGGTGATGAAGCGGCTCCTAGTGTCTGTAACACAGGTTAATTCCTAGATTTTTGAAAATAAAAAAAATATATAAAAATGTTTTTAGGAGAAAAAAATCTGAAATATTTCCGAAAATTCTAATATCGGGAAAAACAAGAAATATTTTTTTGACGTAACATCGTCTAATAAATAGATGAACGCCGGCTGCACGCACGAAAAGGGATGACTCATTCTAACGTAACGCTCATTGTAACGTTACGATCATTTCATCAATGTTTTGTTATGACGTTGTCACGTTAAACTATCGTCCGTAAACCGCCTTTACAGACAACCAATTTTTTTTAGGGCAATTTTAATATTAACACAAAAAAAAAACGTCTGTCTCGTCAACTAGTTACTTAACATAAATTAAACACAATCAATGAGCCAAATCTTTTCTGGGGTCGACTTCCAGTATAACTGGAAGCAGTTGAATACCAGTATAATACACGGAGCGACTACCTATCTGATCACCATCACCCATTAACTGGGTAACGCGATATCCCTTGACAAGACTGGTGTCAGACTTTATGGCTTCTGACTGGGTAGTACAAAACGTACGTAACGTCTGCCAAAGATCTACAAATGACAGTCGGGACCAACAGCTTAACATGCATTTCCTTAAGTATCTTGGTTTAGTCAAGATGGTCACCCATCTATAGACTGACCTCAGCAAGCCTTGCTTAACCTTGAAGATTGACCCAAGATGCTGTTATTTATTTATTTATTTATTATGTACTTTATTGTACAACAAAAGTAAAACAAAAAGGAAACTTAAAACTAAAACACATACATACAATGGGCAGCGTTACCGCATTCCGCGATCTCTTCCAGACAACCAGGGATGGACAGTAATTGTCTAGACATGAAATAGGGCTATCATTGGTGTGACAAAAACCAATTCGATTATAATTGAAAAGAGTAACTATGGAGTTTCTTGTCCGTTCTTCTCCATGAGAATCTACTTTTTGCGAATAGACAACTAGAGTCACTTATATTTTAATTTTAAACTGTAAATTTTACGTTCAAAAGTGCCTTTTAATGGTCTAGTTGAAATAAATGAATTGACTTTGACTTTGAAAACAGTTTTTTCGTTTTCTCCTAATCATTAAAATATTGCACACTTGCTTCTCCAATTTACTTGGGACATTGGCAGAATAGTCGACATCGGCTTTGTTTGCCATATATTAAAAATAGAATAGAATAGACTTTGACTTTGACTTATAATGTAACATAATAGATACACAGATACATCCTACTAATATTATAAACGCGAAAGTTTGTAAGTATGGATTGATGGATGGATGTTTGTTACTCTTTCACGCAAAAACTACTCAATGGATTTTGATGAAATTTGGGACAGTGATAGATTATAGTCCGGAATAACACATGGGATACTTTTTATCCCGGGAATACGTTCCCTTGGGATAATTTTCGACAATAACGCGGGCGGAGCCGCGGGTGGCAACTAGTACATAATAAGCTCTATAATACTTATTATTTAGCCACGATCACCTAATGAAAAGTAAAGACGTCAACTTTAACTATGTATTCAAATATGAGCAAGCTACCATCGTAGCCAGGATGAGTCAATTTCCCGCATAGTTGGGTGCAGTTTGACAACTGTTACGGAGTGGACAACCTATCTCAAACTGTTCAACTATAATTTAACTGCAAGCAAGTATGCCAATATTTTGATCAAATAACTACGACGGAACACTTCGCCTGTTTGTGTTAAAACACAAACTATATAAACACAAATTATTAGTATTCTTACTTAAAAGTAAAAATACTAAAATAATCCTAATACATACAATTCTTCCGTTACTGACTGACTGAGTGACTGACAGACAACGCACAGCCAAAAATACTGGTCGTAGATAACTGAAATTTGGCTGTAGGTTTCTTGGGGAGTGTAGGGGAACACTAAGAGCGTATGTCCCAAAATTCCAACGGGAACGGGTAAAACGGGTTATTCGCGTACGAAGGCGCGGCCACAAGCTAGTATATATTTTATTTTCTATTCCGAAAATAAATAGGGCCTAAACCGTTTTGTTGTTGATAAATAAAATTTTAATGGCTGGCAAAAAAGTACTGATCCACCTAATAGTATATGGTGTCTTTGCGGGTGCATTCCCATGTTCTGATTACAACTAAAATTGTAACTGTTAAAGGTATTCATAATAATAATATCTTGGGACAACTCACACACGGTCAACTGATCCCAAACTAGGCAGAGCCTGTGCTATGGCAACCAGACAACTGATAAACATATGTACTTATATATGTATTTCTAAATACATACATATTATAGACAAATTACACCCAGACACAGAACAAATGATCATGCTCATCACACAAAGATTTGTCCTGAGTGGGAATCGAACCCGGTTTAGCAGTCAGGGTCACTAACCACTCGACCAACAGGCCAGTCATTTAATATTCAATAATTTATTAGTAGTAAACCAATGGGGCTTAAGTACCTATGGCATACCTTTTTTGTCTATATTATATAACCACTTAAGTCATCATCATCGTCATCATCATCATGTCAGCCGAAAGACGTCCACTGCTGGACCTGAAAGGGGGGAGAGGGGGTTGTCATAAACGCCAGGCTTGGCTGCCGGGTTAGCGATCGCAGTGTAGCTGTATGCAATGCACAGAGAATGCTACTGTCCATTCTCTGGTGAGTCCCTTAGTCACCTCTTACGACACAAAAGGAAATGGAAAAAAAATCCATTTGATAGGATTTCAAATGGAAAAAGAAATTTTCATATCGGTTCATGAATGGTGGAGTTATGAGGTAACAAAAAAAGAAAATACAACCGAATTGAGAACTCCTCCTTTTTTGAAGTCAGTTTAAAAACAGCGCAATTGCGGGGTATAGGGTTGGAGTAGTTATCTTCATTTTTTATTGCCATTTTAGAGTTTAGGTAAGGCATTTCTATCAAATGTCTCATTGGACAATTTCCACGGTGACTTCGTGTCGAGTTCGACACAGACAAGGCAGTAGTTGTACGCACACTCTCTGTTATGCAGATTCTATTAGACAGCTCTGCCGACATGTGTGCTGGTACTGGGTGTTTACACGCTTGTCGGAAATTGTGGCGTGACGTCAATTGTTTAAGTCGAAGGCGTGAAGAAGGGAGAAAGAAAAAAGGGGAAGGGGATATTTTTTAGCTTTCAGGGCCTGCAGTCTCGACATAATTACCGATTGTCTACCGACCGAATTTGGTCGATAAGTCCTAACGATTTGAACAAACCAATATTTATAGTCTCCATTCAAAGCCAGCAAAAATGACATCGCTAGCAAATATAAAATAACTGAACTTTTGATATTGAAATTTTGATTGCCCGCTAAATGTATCGATATTATTCAGTAGGCATGACAATGGTATCGGTAGAAATTACTGAAATCGCTATCAATGTCGTGACTTCAGGCCTAGTACACTATCTGTATCGTTAGTATGTTTCTTTACAATAAAGTGGTAGTGGAACTCTCTGCCTGCGTCTGTGTTTCCGAACGCATACAACCCTAATATCTTCAAAATTAGAGTGAACAGGTTTCTTCTGGGCTCGTAAGCTCGCTCCATCGTCGACTTTGTCTCTGGTATCTATGACCTAGACTAGAGTCAAGAGCAAACCCATATTAAATTAAAAATTAAAAAAAAAAAAAAATTTGCTTACAAAAAAAAATGGAGATTGATGCAATATTGCCTTGGTAATGTTTTGCTTTGTTTCGTGACGTTCTGAATAAAATATTAAGTATTCAGGTCCATCCGGTTGTACTAGAAGCCGACTTCAAAGCAGTTGAAAAAAGACTGGTAATTGATTTTGTTGCTTTGGTAACAACAAACACCAGTTAAGCTAAGATAACCATGATTGACAGTTCCAAAAAAGGGATGTTGTCATGTCATGACAAATAGAGAGCCGCAGAATCTATGCATGCGGGCCTGCGGACTGCGAGCGTTGGGTGTCTAGCCGTCCGATCAGAACCAGCCGGTCGATTCTGTGAACGTCTCATCATGTAAAATTAGGTGGTGTGAGCGTGAGGTGAACTTTAATTCTATCTTGTTTGCATGGATTGACAGCTCACTTCATGCTCACTTTACCTAAGCTAACACAGTGAGATGTTTACAGAATGGCAATGCAGGCCCGGGTTGACGCCTCAAAGAGATGTCAGTATAGTACGGGGCCCGCTAGAGCCAGAGCCTGCTGGGGTTGCGGAATTTGTTTGAAAGAGTCACCGCGGCCCTAGAATGCAAAGGGCATTAGGAGAAATACGGATGGGTTTAAGTCAGTAATATAAACTTCCTTCCGGTCCGCCTAGAGTGGAAGGAATCATTTGATGATTACCCATCGTGAAAAAAAAAGAATATGGGCATTTTAAATATTGACCACATGCAAAGTTATGGGGTTCTTTAGGTCAAACGTGATGAAGATTACTTCTTGACTAGTTTACTCTATTGCCAACTACATAATTGCTTACCATAAGGTAGTGGCCAAACACTAGCCTAACAAACCTAAAGTAATTCACTATCTATTGTAAAATTAAAAACTTAAATATGTAGTCAATAAGTTAGTGTGATCGAGGAAAATACGGTAACTAATTTCATTTAAAAAAATACAACCGACAACACAAAGTGTTATAATAACTTTAATTCCGGAAGTTGGTGTTTTTGGTAGTTTCTTTGTATTTTAACACCAAGTTGGTTATATTTTTTGTAAAAAAGTTTTTATTTTTAACTCTTTAGTGGTGCCCCACACCTAACAACACTACTTGAAATTCACGGGAAAGCAAAACACGCAATTTCGTTTACTTTTTCCAGCTATTTTAATTTAAACTGCTGAACTGATTTTGATGAAATTTTTATTTGACCAATCGGAAAGTACCTATATGCTTTCATATAAAATAATTTTCAAATCGGTTCATAAATGTCAGAGTTATGAGGAAACAAACACAAAAAAAACCTACAACCGAATTAAGAACCTCCTCCCTTTTTGAAGTCGGTTAAAAAAGGTCCTATCTCAATAATTTAATAATTAGCTGCATAACGTTAAATATAAACAATTTGTTTATATTTAACGTTATTTACAAAGTTAGTAAACGTTAATTACAAAGAAAAAGTGATGGCTATCTTTTTCAGAACTTCGAAAGTTTGACTGTGCGAAATGCACTTAGTTCCGTATAATATTCTACTTTACTGAATATGAAAATTTTGTAGGCGCCCATATCTTTAAACGTTGGGCCATGAATCCTGAAGTTGAGCTGATTTTCTTAATTGAGCTGCTAAGTTCTGATTAACAGGATAAGTTTCGTTCAATTCCGGATTTATGGATTTTCTAGATTTTCCTGAAACATTTTTATGGACCGTCTCTACTTCCTAAAATCTTGCTTAAGCAAATCTTAGATCACTTTCTGTATTTTAGCTAGACTTATTTTGGTTTTGTCTTTTTTCCAGAATATCGTCGTCAGATACTCCAATTCGCTGCATTCAACTTCAAGGGACGTCATCAATCCCAACATAGACTTCGCTTGGAACACCAAAGTACATGATGGAATCCACCAGGTAAGGGCCGGCGCTCACTGCCAGCATGCCGCATCCCGCGGCATTCCGTGGCATCGCGTGGCATACCGTGGCATCCCGCGGCATTCCGTGGTATCTCGTGGCGTCGTACTGAAAATGACCGCTGCGCAAGTTTCAACCATATTTCAACTTCTTTAGCAATCATAATTCCTCGACATAAAGTGACCCATTACGTCTCGCGGGATGCAATGGCGCGCCGCGGCATCCCGTGAAATGAAACGGCATGGCACGTCATGCCACAGCACGGCACGGCGCGTCCCGTCTTGCCGCAGCATGCTGCGGCGCGTCGCGGCATCGTGGTATCGAAATAAAGTAACATGAATTCTAAACTTATTGAAATAAGATTCAAAATAACTTGATTAGTAATAAATTTCTTTGCCATGACACGCCGTGCCGTGCTGGCAGTGAGCGCCGGCCCTAAAGCTTTATGCGAATTGACTTATTTTGTTTTTTTTTGACTCATGGTAACATTAAATAAAACAGTTGACTGTACGTATAAATAGTAACGCAGGCTACGTAAGATATTTTATTGGGTTTCTGTCTCGTAGATATGTATGGGCTCTAGGAACGGCTATTACAGAGACGGTTGAAAATTGCCAAAAAGTGGGTAAACGGCTACGCCGCTGATAATGGGGTAGGAACACCTAAGATATTTCACCTATAAATTCCTGGTTCTATGGCCCTCACTCACAAGTAAGAGACAAAATGTAGGGCAAGTGAGCAGCGCAAGTTAGCAGCGGAGAAAGTTTTGCAACAGTCCGGACTCGTGTAACGGATACTGGCAAACGTCTGCTCCGCATCGCGTACTGTGACTTGAACGCGAAGTTTTGATACGAATAATCTTAATATCTACATGACAACTGCTGAACGTAGATGTTATTTTAGATAGCGCCATTATTACTGGGGCTTCGCTTGCCGAGGCAGGTCCGTGGATAAATGATCATTCGTAAGATACCGAGACTTGTCCGTTCTCAGAAAACACGGCATTCATTTGTAGATCTTTGACAGTCGCCACTGATAGTCAGAAGCCAGAAAATTTTACACATGTCTTTTCAAGGGTATTGTATTACCTAGTTAGGTCGTGTAAGTAATAGGTTGAAGCTCCATATAAATTACTGGTACTTAGCTGCATAAGGTTTGGCTGGAAACCGATCCCAACATAATTGGGAAAAGGGGTACGTAAGTCGATTATTATCATCGCACTTACTAGAGATTCCTAAAATAATTAAAGACTCAGCCAACGCCCATTTAATAATTTGACACATTAACTGGAACAACTTGCGACCCACGGATGCCTCTCAAGTTAACGGGCAAAATCTATAAGTCCCTGATAAGACCTGTAATACTGAATTGATCAGAATGTTGGGCTGTGAAAAAGACGGATGAGAAAAGATTGCATGCAGCGGAGATGAGAATGTTGAGATGGATGTGTGGAGTATCGAGAATGGATAAAGTGAGGAATGAGTTCATTAGAGGTAGTTTAAAAGTGGTGCCAGTGACGGAAACGTTAAAAGGGAACCGCATATCTTGGTATGGTCATGTGAAGAGGAGGGATGAAATGCACGTAACTAAAAGAGATGAATATAAATATGGTTGGATGGACAGGGAGAGGGAGGCCAAAGAAAAGGTGGATGGATTGTGTTAGGAGTGATATGTGATATAAGAAAAGGGAGTTAGTGATAGCGTGACGGCTGACAAGACAGAATGGAAGTAAAAAACGTGTTGCGCCGACCCCAAGTAACATGGAATAAGGGCAGGAAGATGATGATGACATATAAATTCGATGATCATTTCCGTTCTAAAACAGGATTTCAGCCTACAACAGCACCTGGTATGGTGCAGATATGTGTAGTGAATGGTAAAAATATTTCCATTAAATATCTTATTCATAGAAGTATCTTCAGGAATCTGACCGCTGTAATAACAATGACTTATATAATCAACCTTTCACCTATCACAATTTCACAAACACTATTTTATTTGAATGAGTGAACGGGAATTCCATTCATTCAAAAACACATTAATACAAGCGGGTTCGAAACCACAACATCAATTTCGTGTTTCGCTCTTACACCCGCGCTGATCATTACTATCACCGATTTTGTACCGCAATACCAACAGCTTTTATGTGAAAATTTTTCGGGTTAATATCTTTTACATGAATATTTTATTCAGCCTTGTTTTTCGTTTGTATGAGCAAAAAATAATAAGCTAATGTTAGAATATTAAATCAAGGAACGTGACTGGAAAGGGTCGTAAATTGTGGTTTTTAGGGATAAAATCTGATACTAGCGCGTCGTAAAAATACTGGAAGGTGATATTAACTTACAGAGGATTAAAGATACAAGTTGTATTAGAGAACCAGATTCTAAAAGATTAAAAATCCTCATTAAACAATCAATTTAAACGTAAGTAATAGTTTTTAAGGTTGACTTTTTAATTGAATGTAAACATTTTAGACTATTGAAAATAATCAAGATGTTTCAAAATCATGACAAAAATCTGCTGTTTCAAAAAGTCGAGTTACAATGAGCAGCTGTTTTATTATGTTTTTGATCAAATATGATAAAAGCTCGATACATGAGTACATACTCATCATCAATTTTACCCCTTTTATGATTGCCAATAGACTATAAGCCCCCCGCATGAATTTTGTCTTTCACAGCCACAAAAAAAACCCGTCGGCAAACTCGACTACTGCCACAAACTCAACAAAAAATCCTCCTTCGAAAAATCCTCCTCCTAGAAAGAAGGAAACGTCTGATATAATTTCCAGTTCCTAATGAAACCCAACGGGTGTCATAAACGGTATTCCGCTGAGCACTGTGCATCTAAATCATAACCTACCTTTAACTCAAAAGGCGCCAGAAAAATCTAATAAAGCTCTTTGTGAGCCCATCCGGCGTATAGAAGTAAATTAAACTGGCGCTCTGGGTGGCCAGGTGACGGAAATTTTTCGATTTTAACTTAATTGCTGATTTTTGAGGGAACAGAATTTTTTTGTTTGATATTATTAGTATTGATGAAATATTTTTCTGTTTACGAATTTTGTGTTTCAGTTATAATAGGTTTTGTTGGCCTCAAAAGGCTGATAATAAAATGATAAGATTAGTATTATATACATGTTTTGATATTTTTTTATAAAAAACGGCAAGACTACTAACAAAGTAGAAGTAAGTAGTTCCGTGAATTAATTTTTATACTGTATTGTTTTTATATTGCATGTATTTTTATACTCTATTTTTACACTTAGACATAAACCTGTTCTAAAGACTTTTTTAAACAAGAGAGGCTAACATAAATTAATTGGAAACCTTGTTCCTAAAAATCGGTCTGCCATACAATTTTCTCAACATTTACATGGAGCGGCTGCCTATCTCACCCTCATCATCATCATCATACCAGCCGAAAGACGTCCACTGCTGGACATAGGCTTCCCCCAAGGGATAATAGCCAAGCTTGGCAGGCGGGTTAGCAATCGCAGTGTAGCTGTTGCAATGCACAGAGAATGCTGCTGCCCATTTTCTGGTGAGTCCCTTAGTCGTCTCTTACGACACCCATGAGAAGAGATGGGATGGTGCTATTCTTTTACGTCCGACACCATTCAGAACTTACTGACCCTCACAACCCTATGTGACGTGTTACCCCGGCACCATAATAATTATTTCAATATTTCTTTCAATCCAGTTTAAGTCGAGCGACTTACTTGGCAACACTATTGATACCCCAACCCCCTCAATTAAAGTGCCGTTGAATAATTCAGTTTGATAGTGGAAGATTTTTGATGTGAATGGAAAATTTAAATTACAGTATGAAAATTAATTTCGGAAAGTTAAAGATATTATAGGAAAAAATCGTACCAACCTTCGAATAGGTGACAAAGAAATATTTCAAATTAGTACTGGAGGTTTTTAGAATTTGATTTTCGAAAAAAAAAGGTGTATTAATTCTTCAATTTTGGAAATGAATGGCTTGTTGGCGAGCTTAAGAAACAGTCCCTCGTGGAATGAAGCTGTTAACAGCAGTAAAAATTGTTTTTTATACTTGACGTTTCCCTTTTTTCCTGTAATATAAGGTCCCATTAAAAATGGTAGAATTCTTTTAACACAGCGTGCAGTACATCTAAACAAAGACATCCAGGTTAAAACTTAACACTGATTAAAGTGTTTTATTTAAATTTTCAAATGCGTTTATCTTATGCGTTTTTCAACTTTTCTGCTTTTGGGACAATGTTAAAAAATAAATATTGCTAGTCCTTATTTTGTTGGTCTGAATGATTTCTAAAAGTTTGTCCATTTATTTTAATGGGACCTTACCTATATAATTATGTTATTTCATGTTACAAACTACATTACCTATATTTTTCAGAATTTTTGTTTTTTAATGAGCATGAAACAAATATGTATACAATACTAATCCTCTTCCTAATCTTATATTGATGTTATATTTTATTTGTCACTATCTTCTTGCCCTTTTTCCAAGTTTTTTAAGGTCGCAAGTTTTACGCAGTCTTATGTACCGTCACGCTAAGACTGACTTCCTTTTCTTTCTTGTCACTCTTGACATAATCCATCCATATTTTCTTTTACCTCCCTCTCTCTCTCCATCCATATTTGAATTATCTTTTAACATAGTAACGTGATTGTATATTTATGTTATGTTATAATTTTAATAAACTAAAATAACTTCATTACCGTCCATTATTGTTAAATTTATCCGAAAATACTATGAGAAAATCAACCAACGCTCCGGCTGGCGTGTAATAATTAATGTGAACCAAAATTCCGCCTGTGGTTTAACCAATAACCCAGGTGGTCGCAGCCTATGAATAAAAATGTGCCATTACACGTTATTCACCTTATCTCCCTTGAGGCAGGCGATCGAATCGAAGGTCTAAACGGAGTTTAAAGTATTTAAGAGTGTGAGATAGGTTTCTTCCGTGTTTTTAATGTTTGATTCCTTTTGATTAAAGGGTTGTAACAGCTCATTCGATTTCAAAATACTGGTATTCAGCTGCATTCGATTAGAATTGAAACCGACTCGAATACGTAAATGAACTATTTGAATCATTGTTATTTATGTTATATCTGTGTATCCATAGTTGGAGATCCAAATAAATAAACATAGTTGGAAAAAGTTAGGGAGCATTTTGATGAGGGTCTGTTAAATACAGCCATCATCATTCTCATCATATTCCTGCCCTTATCCCATGTTACTTGGGGTAGGCGCAATACGTGTTTTTCTTCCATTCTGTCCTGTCAGCCGTCACGCTATCACTAACTCCATTTTCTTTCATATCCTAACACAATCTATCCATCTTTTCTTTGGCCTCCCTCTTCCTTTCCATCGATCCACATTTATATTCATCTTTTAGCTACATGCATTTCATCCCTCCTCTTTATATGACCATTCCAAGATAAGCGGTTTCCTTTTAACTTTTCCGTCACTGGCGCCACTTTTAAACTACCTCTAATGAACTCATTCCTCACTTTATCCATTCTCGATACTCCACACATCCATCTCAAAATTCTCATCTCCGCTACATGCAATCTTTTCTCATCCGTCTTTTTCACAGTCCAACATCCAAATACAGCTATAATAATATCAAACCTCAAAAGGACATCTACTTATTCAAACAGTATGTGCCCCGTGCACTCTTCCACTTCTTGCAACAGTAGTCACAGCAGCTTTTAATTTGTAGGTATGTCGTCATATAAGCAAAACCAGATTTCATTTAAATCGGGCTCTAGACTTATTTAAATATTTTTGACTATTACTAACAGCTCCGTTTTTGAGTATACATACACACTTGCAAAATTCACCCTGTATACAACAGTCCTGATTCCTGTAGTCTGTAGCCCATTCTTGTTATAAACCTCCGGTATTGTGCATCAGCCTCCGGTCTAAAGTTATTAACAATTCCCTCTGATTGTATTCTGTGACCAAGACCACCTTCAATCAATTCTAGAGAACCTATCCCAGCACATTCTGCCCTGTTGGTACATTCAGCTTCTAAAATTACACTGCCCGTACATATAAGTAATCTTGTTTGTTCACTTAGTAAACGATGTCCGTTGTAAACGTCGGTGTGTGCAAATAGGAGCAGCTTAGTTACCGGCTCAGCCTAAAGCTTGGTTTGTTTGACTTGGCCCATGACTGGGTGGTTAGGTGGTACAGATTCTCTCATATTTATAGCGGTGCTGTAATGTACTTGGTGTGTGTATGTCACCGGAAAATGGCAAACTCTGGATGATTATAAAATAACTTTAGAGATTGTAAACTCTCGATAAATTGTCAACTGAACATTAGGAATACTTTTTCACGCATCAAAATTTGGGTCTATAATATCTCGAAGTCATTCCGAGAAATTGTGGACTAACATAAAATGGCGATCAATCAGAGCACAAGCCTACAATTTATCCGTTTTCGTATGATAGTAAAACAAGGCTCTCATTGGTCTGTCCAGATATGAGTTCACACCAACAAAGACCAATGAGGGGCCAAGTTTCCAATTTAACTATCACACCAAAACAGATAAATTGAAGACCAGAGTGCTGATTGGTCGCCATTTTATGTTAGTTCACAATTATTATCTATCAAATTTTGATGCGTAAAAAAGTATTCCAAATGTTCAGTTGACAATTTATCGAGAGTGGTAAACTCTCAAGTTATTTTATAATCTTACGGAGTTTGCCATTTTCCGGTGACATATATATTGGTTTGTTTAACGAATACGAGTACAGTATGAGTATTTTCGTTTATAAAACCGACCACCGACAAATTTATTTATTAAAAGATTACCAACGAGTAACACACACACACACGCACACTACAAAAAAACTTCTGCAAAATACAAACTTGTTATACTATACGTTTTCGTGTGATGCACACTCAATTACAGGTAATCACAACTTACACATTAATGAGTCTACATGCTCCGACTGAATTTAAAAAAATACAAATAATAGCGATCATATACCACACAACTTTTAGAAGAAGTCTATGTCCAGGAGTGAACCCCAGTAAGCTTATTTGATTGGTTGATGTGCTTTTAGTGAAGTTACCGGCACAATTTTAAAGTCTGGTCCGGTCACAATTAGATATGCTACTTTACAAACTGCACAATTTGTGCTAGTTCGCGTTATATGTAGGATGGTTTCAGCGATTGAGTCAGGCTGATAAGAAAGATATTCTTCAATTTAAGTTTCTTCATTTTGTACATCCTCCATAGAGCGACTGGTCGTGCAGGGAAGAGTAGAGGGAACTAGATCGCGCGGCAGGTCACCTATGCGTTGGACTGATCAAATTAAATCCGCACTAGGAAGCCGCGTATCTGATTGCGCCAGACAGTCTGCTAACAGGGAGAGATGGCGGGAGATCGTGCGGAGAGCTGTGTCCGCCTCTACCACCGACGTGGACGCCTCGACGTGACCACGACCGCTCTGTCAAGAGTGAAACGACAGAGAAGAAGAATTTATTTAGAAACATATCAACAAATTAACAATAATAACTAATATTACAAATAACAAAAAAACAGCATCAAAAAATTCGTCCTCAACAAGTTTCTTCATTTTGTACATCCTCCATAGAGCGACTGGTCGTGCAGGGAAGAGTAGAGGGAACTAGATCGCGCGGCAGGTCACCTATGCGTTGGACTGATCAAATTAAATCCGCACTAGGAAGCCGCGTATCTGATTGCGCCAGACAGTCTGCTAACAGGGAGAGATGGCGGGAGATCGTGCGGAGAGCTGTGTCCCCCTCTACCACCAACGTGGACGCCTCGACGTGACCACGACCGCTCTGTCAAGAGTGAAACGACAGAGAAGAAGAATTTATTTAGAAACATATCAACAAATTAACAATAATAACTAATATTAACAAATAACAAAAATACAGCATCAAAAAATTCGTCCTCAACGCTGTCAGCTAGTACACCGTAATTGGATGTACCAATAGGTAGATAAAAAAAATAATTTACTCTCGACTAAAGATAAACGAAATATCGAATGAATTTTGTTAAAAGACTTATGCAGATCACGGATCGAATTAACTTCATTACTTATATTCTACCACATTTATTCCATAAGCTTTTTTTTTTTAATCTTTATTTATTAACGAAGGTTTGATAACATAGTGAACATGTCACCCTCACAGAACACACACACACATTGACACATGTTACATGCAAAACTTAACAACTACGTTTAATCCCTAAATTAACTAATTTATATAATATTCTAGCGGTTTTGGATCTGGAAAAGCTAGAATAGCTAAAACGCTAGTATAGGTAATCTTAACTTCTCCAAATTTCATATAAATATTCATATTAAATTGGTCTCTAATCAAATCTTCTTTCCGCCCCGTTCCGGACACGCTCCACCATGACATGAAAAACATGTTCGACCACATTGTATCCCGTGCAGTTCAATAATTCAGATCACGGATCAAATTAATTTCATTGAACTTTATTACTTATATTCTACCAGTTTTATTGCAAAAGATATGAAACTCTCTCCTAAGTCATCAAAATAAATCCACTTTTTCTTATTTCTTTTGCTAAGTTTTTATTCAATTTAGCGCCAGCCAACGTTGCTAAAACCGATGTTTAAGTTAGGTGCAACTTCCTGCTGTAAAACTAATTACGAAGTCCGCTGCGTTTTTCTTGCTCGTTTTATAGTTTTCCCTAAGTGTTAGGTAATAATCGAGATACATAAAAAGCTATTATACTTTTGTTGAAATATTTAATTGTGATTTTGTTAACTTTTCTTTTGACCTAGGACTCCAAGTTGGCAGGAGACAGGGTTTATTGTGTAAACGTTTTGCGTGACTATTTAGGGTGTTACTACACTAATCGATCTATCGACGTTAATCGATTGGTGTTGTAGCTTTGACTGATCGAAGAAAGAAGTAGAAACTATCGATCGACGTCGACTAATTCATTCTAAAATTGATCGACGATCGACGATCGATTGATTGCTGTAGTACAAACTATCGATCGACGTTGACTAATTCATTCTACCATCGACCGATGGCATCGATCGACGATCGATCGATTGGTGTGCCACACCGTTAGACTCGCTCCTGAAGGATTGTCCGGAGAAGGCAAAATACAAAAGGCGATTGGAAACTATAGGGACGACCTTTGCCCAGCAGTGGGACAATACAGGTTAACTTAAAAAAAGTTTAGTGCTTTTCATGTCAGATTTGAATAACGTGTTAAAAAAACCCGCTTCTGATAGCTATCCTCGTAATGCCCACACCATAATATTGATGCAAACGTGATCATTGCAGATTGTATTGTTATTTGAAATAGTATTTTTTTTGTATCCATTCAAACGCGTCTTTTCAGTCATCGTTAAAAAGCGGCTTCTGTTTTATTTAATACAACGAACAAATTAAGCCATAACACAAAACCGTATCAAATCAATATCACATGACTGCAACTTGCAGCAAAGTTAGGGCTGGTATACACGGGCCGGCACCAGCCGGGGATTGCGGAAGTCGCATACATTCCCGCGATCCTCGGCGTAGGTGGCAGATGGAACACCGGGGTGGTTTTAGTCAGTAAGAGTCTGACAGACCCCTCCACCCGCCCCAGGGTGGAGGATTTCCATGAGGATTTCCCCCCGAGATCAAAAAAAAAATAATGGTATACACGAACTGTTATGCTCGAACAGATGGAGTCTTGATGTGTGACGCTAAAGTTGTTAAATAGGAAATATAAAAAAATATTTAAAAAAAAACAAATGTGAACATACTCACCGAACAGTTTCATACAAAAAACCACTATTTACCTGTTGACATTTTAACTATATTGCATCTGCACGATGTCGGTATCTCGCTACTGGGATCCAGCAGAATACCAGCGTCAGGTATATTTGCCTGGTAAATGCTGAGTTGGACTCCCATTTGGTGCGACATGGGACATACACACCGCACACTGCCTTTTTCTTTTTTTTACCATGTTTTCATATTTGTATTATCTCCGTTTTTGGGTGTTGTGTTTTCTGTTCTCGTACCAAATATTTTTTTTATCTATCTAGATAACAAGATGCACACTGCTGCTACTGATTCTATCCTGTATTAGAGAAATTAAGATTATTTTAAAATTGCAATTAAATCATCATAATCATATCAGCCGAAAAACGTCTACGGACATAGACCTTACCCAAGTGTAGCCACAACAACCGGTCCTGTGCATGTTCACGACCCTCATCAGGTCATCGATCCACCTTGTGGGAGGCCTTCCAACGCTGCGTCTTCCGGTATGCGGTCGCCAATCTAGAACTTTTCGGCCCCATCGAACATCTGTTCTTAAACACTAGCATAAGTAAATGGCAGGCAATCACTTTGACTTCGCTATTCAAGACAAACAAAGTGCTGAAACACTAAACAAACTGATCGAATCAGTATTGGGTAGCATACTGCTCGCAGAACAGTCTTTGAGCAGAAATAAATTATGATGACTCACAAAACTCTCTTATTCAGATTAATTTGAATAATAATTCTAATAAAAAGTGAAGTATTGCAATGGCATTATAAACTGAGCCATCTATTCTGGCCCTAACCTCAGACAGTTATAAATCCTCAAGAAATTAAGTATTTGACATGTGTATGAGTTTCGTTTCGGAGTTCGTTGCAAAAAATGCACAAAAAAACGTAGAAAAAACACAAACGGAACATGTGGTTACGGGTAAGATGTTACTTTGGGTAGGGTTACCAAATGTTTCATTGTTAGGAAGAACGATGCTATTTCAAAATAAGGTATATTTATAGATATGTTTCAAAACGTTGATTTTTTTTTTGCATTTTGAATTATTTTTGAATAAAATATAGTAAATTGAAAGCTTATTCGAGTGCTAAGTTTTCATTTTTGTATTATATAATATAATACAAAAAAACTTAGCTTTCAGTTTATTTTATTATGAAAAAGTATTTTTATCACTGTTAGGTTCTAATACCACGTTTGAAGAAATATCCTACTTTTAAGATGGCGAAGAAAAGATTAAGAATTGTTTCTGAATTGAATATTTCCAGTTAAGAATTTGTGAACCTTACTTTCAAATTAAAGGAAACTGAATTTAAAAAGGAGGACGTTCTTTATTCGTCTTAGATAACCTTTGAAGGGCCAATAAAAATTCTATTTGCACAACAAAAAATTGTTTCGACAATGTTTTGTATGGTCTACCAAAACGCATAAATAGGAGATGCATAGCGTTAGTTGGTAGTCGAAACTTGCGCCAACAAACTTACTATCTAGGATGCACAACACTGCACCCAGAGAACAGTGTTTTCAGATGGATAGGGAATCCTGGCAACAAGCCGCAATATTTCATGCATATCTTAAGAGGCAGGCAGGGAACAGTTCAATGGTTATAGTATGGACTGGCGAGGAAAGTGTCGTGTGGTCAAATTCCATTGGATTGATTACTTTTATGACTGATATAAATTTCCAGACAATGATAAAATCTAAAAAAAAATTAAAGAGTGTGTGTACTCATGTACACGCGTTAGAAGTTATACTTCTTTGGCGTATGGAAAAAAAAACATTCACAACTAAAAAAATATAAAAGTTTTAAAATATTTGTATTGTTTTCAGCTTCAATTTGTTGCGTTCGAACGATCGCCAATTAAGTCTATTACGCTAAATAACTGATACGTTTCATAGTTTTAAAACTATTTGTTCATAAAATAGGGCAGATATCATGCAATTTTTTTTTTTTTGATTCGAATGTTTTGTTAGCAGTATTTGAAATTATTACCAACTTTCTATTCTGGATGGTGTGTACCTGAGAAGTTTATGAGTACCTACTTACAATGACATTAAGTTACGAGACTCCTTTTTAAAAATAGTCAATACTAATAATTATTATAAACGGTAAAATTCTTTGTTCCGTTCTACTGTAGATACAAATCCGATTAAGAAAACTCATTCATGAGGAGGCTGTTTTTTGTCTTCGAAAAATCATCATATTCCAATAAAATCTTCTAGGATAGAATAAAAGGAGCTGAGCCGCGGGAAAAATTAGTGTCTAATCAATTACTTTTATCAAAATATTTGTATCTTATATTTTGGCGCTTTATTTCGAAATTAAAACCACATTCTTCTTCGAAATTCAAACATAAAAGAAACAAAAGACAATCAAAAAATACTAGAATATACAACTTGAACATAGTTATCGATTTTCATGCCACCTAGAACTAAATTCACGATGTAGAATTCAGGTGTCGGTGTGCGCGCGCATCGTAAAAATTCACTCTCATCAGTTTTCTCCATCGCGCCAAAAGAAGTATAACTTCAAAAATGTTTAATAATAATAATAATCAATCTGTGGCCCGGCTGTCAAGAAGGCAGTCAAGAAATTTTTTCTCGGAGATTTTTATTGTGATTTATTTAAACCAAACAATCAAAAACTATCAAAATGAACTCGAACCCGAAAACCACTAAAAAAAAATCAATAGTACAACAATAGAACTGAAAAACAATTAACATATGGCGCAGAAACTGTGATATTGATGACATGCTGACGAGAAGCCGGGCACGTCACCTAGCCACACACCCATCACCTTCGGCCTCGTCGCTCAGCTCCGCCTCGCCGCCGCCGGAACCCAGCCCCACTGTGAGTGCTGTGACACCGGCCGTGGCAGTTGCGTCGAGCTCGAGCGACGAGTACTTCTCACCGCCCACGACGCCACCACCTGCACGTCGGCGAAGAGGACGCCGGCCGCCGGACGGCTTAGGACCTCGAGGCCCACCGGCCTCTGATAGGGTCCCAGCTCCCGGCGGAAGTGTGCAGCGCATGCGATGGACACAATCCATCAATGAAAATGTCATGCGCTCATACTTTGGGGCTACAGAGGGGGGAACTAACCTGACTGCGTACCGTGGTCGGATGCTCTCTGTGTTTCAGGTACTTGAACCAGCTGTCAACGTTTCGGCCCAACGACTGTCGGATCAGGTGCGCGTCATCCAACGTAACCGTATGTTGGATGACAGTGTGCTTGATCGCCTCCGAATGGAAATGTGTGGCCATGTCATTACTCCTCCGTCGCAGACTGTGGCACCACCGCAGTCGCAAATATCCAGCCACGCTGACGAGGAGAGTAATGACAGGGTTACAAACGTAAGTACCCAGTGCAATGAGGAATTGAGGAGTGCTTTAGAGTGTGCTATTCGGGAATATCGCTACGTACCGCCTGAACTAAGACCACGCTTACCTCGTTTGCCCATGCATAACAAAAATAGGGCGCTGGTAGCTACTCTGGATTCGCAGTTGTCAAATTATTTTGATGACTGCGAAGACCTCACTGATACACACTCGATTATGTACTGCGCGGCTGTAGCGGCATGTCGTGTAGCTCATGTCAAAATGACTAACGACAGAGTTACACGACCAAAACCAGCCGTACCGGCTTGGCAGTGCAGGATCGAGCGTCGTATCGGTGGGGCCAGAGCGCTAATAGGCAAACTAATCTGCTTCAGGGAGGGCAACACTCGCCCTAGAGTGATGCGTTTTGTGAGACGGGCATTTTCGGGGACTAATATCAGCCCCAGAGATTATATGTCACGTGTCACAGAGCGCATCGACTTCCTGAAGCAGAAAGTGTATGCATGGGCAAACCGTATTCGTAGGTATAGGCGGCGAGTGGAGCGATACACCCAGAATCGCACATTCCGAAGTAATGAAAGGTGGGTATATAGGGTTTGGGAGCAACCGGACCAGGGTGTGACTGACACGCGCCTGCCGGATGATGACGCCATGTATTCGTTCTGGCGCAACATCTGGTCGGTGCCTGTCAGTCACACCGAAGGTGGTTGGATTCGAGAGGTCGAGCGAGCGTGCGATCCATTGCCAGAAATGGGGGCAATCACAATCAGCCCCCAAGATGTAGCCCGTGCAGTCCGTCCGTTGCCTAATTGGAAATCTCCAGGGCCGGACGGACTGCACAATTTTTGGATTAAGTGGCTACAAAGGTCGCACGCTCGTTTGGCATCTCAGTACCAAACTGCCTTAGAGTCCGGCTCGCTACCCGAATTTCTTACGACAGGAGTTACCCACCTGCTCCACAAATCGGGTAGTACCGCGGAACCCAAAATTTATAGACCGATCACGTGTCTACCGACGGTCTATAAGGTTCTTACATCTATTTTGAGAGCTAAAATTAATAATCATATTAACAGCAACAACATCATGTCTGTCTCTCAAAATGGATGTAGGAATGGGTCCCGCGGTACTAAGGAGCTACTCCTCATTGATATGGCCATTAGCCAACAGGTTCGGCGTTCCCGAAAGGATCTGTCGACATGTTGGATAGACTATAAGAAGGCCTATGACTCGGTGCCTCATACATGGCTCATGAGGATGCTAGAATTGTATAAAATTGATACAATGCTACGCACCTTCCTGATGTCGTGTATGGGGCAATGGAGGATAGTTCTTCGCTATCCAGGATGTCGAAATATCCAGAGGAACAGCGAACCGGTAAGGATCGAGCGGGGTATATTCCAGGGCGATAGTTTGAGTCCGCTTTGGTTTTGCCTAGCCTTGAACCCTCTAAGCACACTGCTGGAGAATTCAGGGCTGGGCTATCGGTTGAAGAGAGGAGGTCAGGTTATATCTCACCTCCTTTACATGGATGATTTGAAACTCTTTGCCCCCAGTAATCTGCAACTGATGGAGCTACTGAAGGTAACTGAAACTTTCAGTAGTGCCATCAGGATGGAGTTTGGTGTGGACAAATGTGCGGTCATGCATGTAAATCGTGGGGAGATTATGGAATCCGTGGGAACTCAACTCTCGGATTCCATAAACCTCAGATCCCTCTCTTCAACAGAAACTTACAAGTATTTGGGTATGTCGGAAGCGTTAGGTATCACTGTTACTGACATGAAGCAATCGTTGAAGGAGCGCTTCTTTGGCCGCCTGAAGAAGGTATTCAATAGCCTTCTATCAGGCGGAAACAAGGTGCGCGCCTTCAACGGTTGGGTCATGCCGGTATTGATGCACTCTTTTGGCGTATTCAAATGGACTCAAACGGAACTTGACGCCCTGGATAGGCGGGTCCGTACACTGCGTCGGTAATGAGACTGTATATCCCGCGAAAGTGTGGAGGTCGAGGCTTCTTAAATGCTAAGACTCTCCACAATCGCGAGATATGCAGTCTCAGGGAATATTTCCTAGCTGTCGACGTGGGTATGCATCGAGATGTAGTGGCGGTGGACAAGGGACTCACCCCGCTCTCTTTGGCAAATGAGAACTGGCGCAAACCTGCGGTGCTAGACACTAACGATCGCAGGGCTGTATGGCAGAGTAAGGAACTTCACGGACGCTTTTTCCGGGCCCTACATGGGCCCGACGTAGATTAATTAGCGTCCGTAGCCTGGTTGCGATTCGGTGATCTCTTTGGAGTAACCGAAGGTTTTGTCTGTGCAATTATGGACGAAGTTATCATGACGAATAACTACCGGAGATTTATTGTGAAGGACGGCACGGTTGACATATGTCGGGCATGTCACCGTCCGGGAGAATCGATTCGCCACATTGTCTCTGGTTGTTCTGGTCTAGCTAACGGAGAATTTCTTGCATAGGCACAACCTTGTAGCCAGGATTATCCATCAGCAACTTGCTCTGAAATACTCTCTTGTGGAATCGGAGGTGCCGTACTACAGGTATGCGCCCGACCCAGTTCTCGATAATGGCAATATCACATTGTACTGGGATCGGTCCATCATCACTGACAGGACTATTGTTGCCAATAAGCCTGATATAGTGGTGGTGGACCGAATCGAGAGGCGTGCAATGATTGTAGACATAACCGTTCCGCATGACGAGAACCTCGTGAAAGCCGAGAAAGATAAGCAAATCAAATATATTGACTTGGCTCGCGAGGTTGTCGACATGTGGGATGTGGACTCAGCAATCATTGTACCGATAGTTGTGTCAGCCAATGGCTTAATAGCCACGAGCCTCGACCAGCACCTCAGGAGGCTCTCGTTGGGCAGCTGGATCAAGGGCCTGATTCAGAAAGCGGTACTTCTGGACACGGCTCGTATTGTTAGGAGGTTCCTCTCTCTTGAGTCCTGACCGCCGGTAGCTTGGACCCTGTTCCCGATACCGGTGGGCTACTATTTTTATATTTTTAAATGTTTTTTATTTTATGTATTTTTAAGAAATATTTAAAAATGTATAAATAAGAAAAAAAAATGAATAAACGAAATAATAATAATAATAATGATTTATTTCAGAATTGCTTCCATATTTTGTTAGTTACAATTTTCTTAACCTAGTGTTAGTGAAAACATTTATAGATTTGTAATAACAATGACAACGATAATGTGTCAGGCACTTGCTCTCGCGTGTAGGCCTATCCAATGCCTCATCAGTAATGAGTTCCACCTGCCGGCGCACGCTGTTAGGATGGCGCTGGAGCTGCCGCGCACCCGCGCCATTAAAGACGCACTTCGTTTGCTTATGACAGCGTGAAAGCCGTCCACCCGCGCCTCCGCGAACATACCACTCGCGCTGCAGTACCGCGGCAGCCCCATCATCACCCTGAACGCGTTATTGTATTGTACACGCAGGGCGTCGTATGTCCTCCGCGTGTATGGGGGCAGACTAGTGTCTTGGTACATTTTAGTCCACAACAGTTCGTACGAGACCAAGTCGAATGCCCTGGACAGGTCCAGAAAACATGCGTATACTGGGGTTTTACGAGCGGTGTAGTATTGCACAGTCTGCTTGAGGCACAAAATCGCACTTTCAGTAGATAGACCATTTCGAAAACCGAACTGGCCATCATGCAGTTTTATATGTTTCATCAAATGGCCGTCAAGCAAACTGTCCAATACCTTCGCTATAACCGTAGCTAAGGAGATAGGCCTGTAGTTCGACCTGTCCGAGACATTTCCGGTCTTATTTTTTATAATAGGGACAACAATGGTATACATGAGATCGTCAGGCAGGTAGGAGTGACTAATACAGAGATTAAACAATAGGGCCAAAACTCTCGGCAAGTGCACCCCAGCAAATCGCGGGTGCTCAATGCTGAGGCCATCATGACCTGGAGATTTTCCTCTTTTCATAGATTTGATAACTACATCAACATTCTTTGCAGTAAACCTTACATTGATATCTCCAGGTGTAGCCCCAACATCAGGCACTGGCCCCATTTCAGACTGTACACCATTGCCAACCGGCTCAATTCTAAAATGTTGCCTAAATAATTCTGCAATGGCATCTGGCTCGTGTTCACCTTCGACGCTCACGGGCCTGCTAGGCTTTATATTCAATTTATTTGTTGACTTCCAAAATTTTGAAAAATTATTATTGGAATGGTGTCGTGCAATTATATCCATCTTAATTTGTTGTTGGTTATTTTGACACCATTTCAACTTTTCCTTGAACAGACGTCTGGACTCAGTCATTTCCTTGTACAGCTGACCAGAATTAGGTCTCCCATACCATAGCCAGTTATGATAACACTGTCGAGCCTTACCGTGAGCCTCTCTCACATGTTTATTCCAACCTACAATATGCTTGCCCCTACCGCTATTTGAATTCACACTAGAGGAAGATTTCGCGCCTTCTGTCATTATGCGTACTATATTTCTATACAAATTGCTAATTAAAGATTTATGCTTATCAGAATTACACTTTTTATCAGCACAAGTAGCAAATTCCGATGGAAAATCTATAAGCCGCAGATTTGTGTGACAATAATTATGGTACATTTCAATTTGACTAGGTTGCCTTTCACCCCATATTACATTATTTTTAAATTCATTTGATATTACAATTTTGGGTTTAATTAAATTCAAATTACATTTAGTTGCATTGGATAATGATCCGACCAGTAGACATCATACAATATGGTCACTTTATCAACGGTTGCGCGCGCGGCGCTCGTGACCACGCAGTGATCGAGCCACCGCCGGCATCCGTGTGCGTCGCTAACAAAAGTGTGTGAGTCGTAAGGTAACAATTCGAGATCAACGCATGTCCATTGTTAATGTTTAATGTTTAAATGTTTAAACTTTAATACGTTTTGGTAGATCAAGACGGCTGACAGGACAGAATGGAAGAAAAACAACGTGTTGCGCCGACCCCAAGTAACATGGGATATGGGCAAGAAGATGATGATGGTAGATCAAGACGCAGATGGAGTAATGGCGGGATTCGCTACTACTACCGAAAGCATAAGAGCATACAAGCAGCCAACAGAAATGTGTGGGTTAGAAAGTGGAGGCATTTGTTCTGCAATGGTATAATAAAGGGTTGTTACATTAGTAGGTATATTAGTTTTATTTTAATACGGGAATATCTCAACTAGTAGTGACTGTGACTTTCCGGCGTAAATACACCTATGTCTCTAGTTACATCATTTAAATTTGTATCTACTAATACTATAATTAAGATTTTATAACTAATAAATAAATTTATTATGTAAACCGATGAATGTCTGTTCTGTGGAAATTTAACCGTTTTTGTTTATTTCATCTTCTTTTATTTATTTATTTATTATTTATTATATACTTTATTGTACACCTCATTAGTCTCATTACAAACATAGTAAAAACGTTTAAAAAAAAATATGTTTCACTCTTCTCTGCTAAAATACAGCCAAAATCATTAAATATGGTCACCCTACATTAAACAGAAGTCGGATTTAGTTTAATATTTAAACAAACATATCGTTAGTTTGAACAGCTAAATATTTGGATTTCATGTTTTTTTTCCATTGGCTGTTTGTTTATTAAACCTCTGCCACGAACAAACATACAAAACAAAAAATTATGTGATACAGTTGTGAATTGTTCTCAATCATCATTGTGAAACAAAATCATTGATGCATGATTGATTAAAAAAATATTAGGTACACATTATAATTGGTATTTATGCTTCTTCAACTTTCAGCACATTTGAGGTCATGGACCAATACAGTCAAAATTTTCAACCAAGTCAACAGTGTAACATCTAAAGATGAAGATGAAGATTTTAAGAAAACCTACAAAGACTTTTTCTTATTCCTGATGAGCCCGATCTTGACTTCGATTTCATCTGATGCGGTCTACATTGGAGGAAGTGGTCACCCTCATTTGAACACAATACTTCAGAACATATCAAACCTAAATCTATAATTCATAACACACCCACTTGAAAAAGCCAACAAAATTAAAATAACAGTAAGTACAATTTTTGCCTTCTCCTTGTACACAGAAGTCATACAAACAATAACCTCAGCACCTCGTATCCGGTCCATAAAGCTGCTAATGTATTCGTTCGTGGACGCACCATTTACTCTTATGATTGCGGTTTACTTGACTTACGCCGTATTTATCCAGAAATGCGTTGCACATACGGGAATACAAAGTTATGATGCTGGCCGTAGAATATTGTATTGTAAGTGGAAGGAGACTGTGACTTAAAATTGTATATCAATATGACTAAAATAGTGAAGTTGCACATAACTGAAATTTCAGTGATCGGATGAGAACCAGTCAGTCGATTATGTAAACCTCTCATAGTGAAAATTCAGGTGGAGTGAGTGCGAAATGACCTGTCATTATGGATTGACAACTCACTTCGTGATCACTTCACCCAAGCCTTCACTTCAACATGTTTAGGTCGACAGAATCGCACTCAACGTAGTATGGACGTTAGTTGACTAAAAGATTGAAGAATGTATGTAAATGTCAATGGGATGAGAAGGATTCAAAAGAAAATAAATGCGGATTGTGTGAGGAATTATATGAAAGAAAACAAAATATGTGAAGAGTTGATAGTATGATTGACAGGAGAATAGAAAAAGAAAACGTGATGGAGAAACTTAAGACAAGTATGGTGATGATAAAGTAAATGGAGATAGTTTTGTAACGTGAATGAAGAAATAACTAACATATCAAGCCTTGCTCAATGAAGGTTATAAGACACAAGAAATAAATGACTTGCGACTTCCTGTTGAGCTAACGATAATACTGTTTCTAACAAAAAGTCGCACAATACGCTTTTTTTAATGAAAAAAGAAACCAAATGAAAAAATGCCACGATCAATTAAACCTAATCCTTGAGAAAGCAATAAACGATCATCAATACAAAGAACACAATTTATCCCAACCGCAAACATAACTTGGTGATACAGCCAAGAAATCATAGCGAAGTTGAAATGCCCTGCGGAACGGAACCATGTATTTTTGGCACAAAAACAAATGAGCGCAGTAAAATTTTAAATGCATTGTAAATTTTTGTAAATGTACTTCCCGGTTTTGATATTGGGATGATCTTTTATTGCTCTTGTGAAGGGTATTATTTGCAGTATTATTGATACTCATGTAGTTTATTCCAGTACTTTTGTTCCGTAAAAGCTTTCAGTTTGTTTCGACTATGTGTTGGCCATGATTCTTTTTCGTTGGTGTGCTGCACGAGTTGGAAATGGTGCCAGTTTTTTCATTTCAATGTCACTAAAGGGAACTGCCTGAAACATTTTGACAAACCAATTACTAGGATAGTTCTTTCTGTTTGCCAGTTTTTCAGCAACGTTTTGAAAACCAATATCTTTTATTCCTCTCCAAAACGTTTGTGACAATCTTCTTTCGTAACCTCCGATATCTTTAAGCCTAGAGGGCTTTAAATAGTTACGATACCTACATTGATGGTTAATTTTAAAACTCTTTCTAGAATAGCTTTTGGCAACAAAATCATCAATTCCGAGATGAGTTGAGTTGTTGTCGGATAGGTTTAAATATTTACAATTGCAACGTCTGAGAGTTTTTAAGAACTTAAGTAAAGTCATAAAACGCGATGACTATTAGTGCAGTCAGAAAGAAAAGCGACAATTTGAATGAACAGCCGTTTTCAAAGTGGGTAGGTAATAAAATTCTATACACTACATACTACCTAATAATATTTCCGAGGAATGTTAATAATGCTCACACTCGCGATATAGTTTCCGTAATATTAAGGTTTCGGCAGTCATAAACGACAATTGCTATGTCCGGATCGTGCAAATTGTTAGAATTTGGGCAAAGGTTTCGGGTGTTCATGTTCGATGGGTATCTTGTCGTTTATGAACTGTCGTGGTATTTAATGTTATTATGGGTCATGAGATTCAGGTGGCAGTTACGATTTTTATGTTAGGAATTTTGATAGAGTGTCAGAGTTCAGGCAATCTACTGGAAATATGATTTTTATCGAATGCAATTTTTCTTATTTTCCTCCTAATGTTGATTTTAAGATGTTTTGTTGGTTTTTGCTTCGTCTAAATTTAGCATGGTGTTGATATTTTAAAAAATCCTGTAGTTTACACTTCACATACTCTACAATAATGTGGCAAGAATCAGTTATCTTTGTCATTTTTTATCTACATGACAAAACTGATCAGCTCATCATATCTAACAAAAATATAACGGTAAATTAGAAATCTAATCACAACCAATTTAAAAAAAAACATTTAAAAATCATGCGAGCTCTACTGCTGATTGGTTTTGGGTATGATTCCCGAGTAGAGTAAAGTTCTATTGAGATTCTGTCTGGAACTTCTCAGTAACAACCTGTAGTACGGATCGCGCGATTAGTGGCAATAGGAATAGAACGCAAAGGGCTTTAGAAGGAATACGGATGGGTTTTAGTCAGTAAGAGTCTGAAACGCCCTTCCACTCCACCCAGAGCGAAAGAATTCATTAGATGATTGACCATACTCAAAAAAAAATTGGTTGTCTGTAAAGTAGGTTTACGGACGATAGTTAAACATTGATGAAATGATCGTAACGTTACAATGAGCGTAACGTTACAATGAGTCATCCTTTTTCGTGTGTGCAGCCGGCGTTCATCGATTTATTAGACGATGTCACGTCAAAAAAAAAGGCTCGACTCCTATTACATGGGTTTTAAAGAAATGTGCCTGTACAAAAAGTAGATACATATACCTCTGCCTAACCCTTGAGGAAATAAAAGCGTGTTGTTATGTCGTATTCCAAAAATCAATAAATACACGTCCCAATAAAGTGTTAAGCTGAAAAGTTCGCAACAGTTCCGCGTTTAGCTGATAGTGCAGTGTTACTGTGTTGCTGCGAATTCATACAATGTTACATGGACGGATTCCAACTGTTATCGCCTTGTATATTGTTTTCGTTTATAGGAATGAGATATAGAACTTTTATGACAAAAATTATGTTTTGCTTGCAACTATGAGCGGCAAAAAAATAAATACACTTTAGTTCTAATAAGATTTTTAGGGTTCCGTACCCAAAGGGTAAAACGGGACTCTATTACTAAGACTCCGCTGTCCATCTGTCACCAGGATTTACCTCATGAACCGTGATAGTTAGACAGTTGAAATTTTCACAAATGATGTATTTTTGTTGCCGCTATAACAACAAATACTAAAAAACAGAATAAAATAAATGTTTAAGTGCCATACAACAAACGTGATTTTTTTGCCGTTTTTATAGATAATGGTACGGAACCCTTCGTGCGCTTCGTGGTTTTTTTGGTTAAAATCATCAACATTTATTTCAACTGGACCATTAAAATGCATTTTGGAACAACGAATTAACAGTTTGAAAAAAAAAAATATTATTGAGACTCTAGTTGTCTTAAAATAGTTATTGACGACACTAGAGTGTATCATCTAAATATTTGTTCTTTAAAGGTGATTTTATTCAGAACTTGCTTATGCCCACAGTTTTTTTTAAAATTTAATATGGGTTTGCTCTTGACTCTAGTCTAGGCCATAGATGACAGAAACGAAGTCGACGATGGAGCGAGCTTACCCAGAAGAAGCCTGTTCACTCTAATTTTAAAGCGATTAGGGTTGTATGCGTTCGGAAACACAGAAGCAGGCAGAGAGTTCCACTCCTTTGCTATTATAATATACGTTTGGAAACGTTTAGTGCGAGTTCCACTTGCGATTTGCGCAAAATAGTTCCCATAACCGTTTCCAGGATCTCCTGAACCTGAACCAAGAATCATTCAAATCGCTTCGCGATTTAGGCGTAATAGCGTAACAATCAGATTAGCTAAAACTCACTTTTGCATTTATAATATTCAAAAGCAAAGTCAAAGCATTTATTTCAAATAAGCTATTTTTTTTTTTTGAATTGTCTAAGTCAGTCCGTCAAAAACTTGAAGCTATTTGCACGTTCCAAAGAGTAGATCTCTATGAAGAAGAACGTGCAAGAAACTCCATGGACACTCTTCAAAATAATTTTATGTTTACAAAAATCCTGGTTACATTAACCTTGTTGCTTCTATATATGAGAACAATGTTAAGAAAGAAAAAACAATTTATAGTATCAAATATTAAAAAGAGCCAGTGGCAACTAAGGGATTATTTTGAACTCTAGCCCCTCAATTTTATTATCACATCCAACCACAATATTAACAAATAAATCTTATAAAATACAATTCTCTTTACTTGTATCTTTACATTTTAAGCGCGCTATCTAACATTGATTTATCTAGGATTACAACCGATCAAATAGTAATAAAACATTCTAATATAAAATCAAATTTTACTTTCATAAATCTCCATACATCTAAACCAAATTAAAGAACATTCAGAATTTAACAATCGTAAAAATTTCTCGATTTATTCGCACTTTATTTCATGGTTTGACAGATAGTGTTGAGTACATTGTGCAAATCCACCCTCATCAACTCCACTTTCGAAATCACATTGCTCTTCGAAAATCATCCTTAAGTCTTTCAAGTAAAGGTTTTCAGGGCTGGTGTTTGCAGTTTCAAGACTGTAAAGTTAAGTTTGCATTGCAATAGTTGGTATTCCAACCACGTACGGTTGGCATAGCCCCTGAATAGATATCTGCTAAAATGATACGGCCCTCTCGATGCCAATAAAGCCTGATTTATATAAAATACTTGCAAATCCAGTTGGAATTTTCGAAAAATTTCCCCTTTATCTCCTGTGACGATCGGTTTCATCTTGTTTGTGACGAAGAAATATATTCAAGATTCAAAGATTCTGTTTGAGCAATAGCAAACCGCACTGAATCAGTGGCGAACAAAACTTATTTAACTTTTACATCAGTTTTTCTTGTGAACTGAAATCGAGCAGAAACTGAATTTATTGGAAATATTCTAATATCTGCTAGCTGCTTGCTGTCTTATTTTCTATCATTTAAATTCACTTAGTTATATTTTATTTTTACTACAATCAGAAGTATTCTTGAGCTTTATTAAGGAACTGCCAGTTCACTTCGTGATCACGTGACGTCTTGATTATATGGATTGACAGCTCACCTCGTGATCACTTCACCCAAGCCTTCTCTTCGACATGTTTACAGAATCGACCGGCAGGACCTACTTTGTTTAATTTTGGCGTCAATAACTTTTAAGTCATCATAATTTGAAGTTCCATGAAACATACAAACACTATTCTCACTAATAATCAAATTCCAAGTCATGGTGAACCACAACCTCGTATTTTAGACCCATATACGTCATTCTTGCCATACACTATCAACTACCTTCGGAACAAATATGTGACTGGTGTTATAATATAAATTTTCTTCCTCCGTATATCATAATGTTCATCAATCTATGTTCCGGGAAAATGTTAATATGGCGATGTCAATTTTATGGTAATTTCTCAGAATATAGGGGAACAATATTTCCATTAAGTGGCACGTGGCTTTTCACACTATCGAAGAATGGCCAAAGTACTCTCTGCACGTGTGTGTGCTAAACAAAGGAAATTGAAATTAAACTATACATCATTTTGTCTTAGAATGTTCTAAATGAACTAAAAAATTTTTGTTACTTCTCTATTCATTTAAATATTTTATCGTATTCTTGTGTGTTAATTCATTTTATAAAAATCTTCTGGGCTCTAGAAACCTTTAATCCCCGGTTACGATTGTCAAAAGTCTGATTTATGTCCACTTGACTACATTTATTTATTATTTATTATATACTTTATTGTACACCTCATAATAAGAACAGGACAATCATACATAAAATAAGTGCACAATGGGCGGTCTTATCGCACAAGGCAATCTCTTCCAGACAACCTTTGGATGGATTGAACGAAGGGAGATAGATTTAGGGCTGTCAGTGTACAAACGTTTTAAACAATACTAATTAGATATAATTATATAAAATACATAAATACAATACCAATTTATATACTAATACATATCAAATAAATAATTGAGACAGGAGCGGAAAAGTTAAAGTGAAAGGTAATGCTCCTTCACCGTTCTTTTAAACTCTGGTAGCGTTTGGGCACGCCTCACTTCTATGGGTAATGCATTCTACAAACGAGCCGCTTGTATACTGAAAGATTTGTCAAAGAAGGAAGTGGAATGCATACGAATACTTAGTTTTAGATTCTCCGATTATCTCAAAGACCTAGAATGTGTGTCACAGAGGAACTGAAAGCGTTCTTTAAGATAGAAAGGAGCAGAAGGATTAAAGAGTACATTATAAAGTAGAGAAAGTATGTGGGCATTCCGACGAAGGCGAATAGGAAGCCATTTGAGCTTAGTACGAAATTCAGATACGTGGTTATACTTGCGCAAGCCAAATATAAACCTGATACAGAGATTTTGAAGTCGCTCAAGCTTGTCCAATTGGTCTTGGGTGAGATCAAGATAGCTGGCATCAGCATAGTCCAGGATAGGGAGAAGAAGAGATTGTGCTATCGCAATTTTAGTGGTGATGGGAAGAAAATTGCGAAGACGCCTCAGGGAGCCCGCTGTAGCAAATAGTTTACGACTTACTTCCTGCAGTTGCTTAGTCCAAGAAAGAGTGCTGTCGATATAAATTCCCAAGTTCTTTGCAACGTGACTTACAGGAATGGTGGTGTTATTAAAAGAAACCTGGGGCAGTTTCGACCAGTCAATCTTAGAGAACGATGGGAACTACTGACAACAATGACTTGCGTTTTAGTTGGATTGATCTTCAGCCCAAACTCAGTGCTCTAGTCACCTATTCGAGCGAGGTCCCTATTTATCGTTTCAATAGCATCAGATAACTCCCCGAGAGGGGCTTGAGTGTAAATTTGAAGATCATCAGCATACAAGTGGTAGAAAGAAGAAAGTCGTTGAGAGATGGAATTAATAAAAAGTGCGAAAAGTAGAGGTGATAACACGCCACCCTGCGGCACACCAGCAGAGGCATCACACCAAGAAGAGAAAGATTCCTCAATGCAAATACGCTGTCGGCGGCCAAACAGGTAACTATGAAACCAGTCAAGTACTGAAGGAGATATGTTAAAAGAGTATAGAATGCCGAGCAAAATGTCGAAGTCAACCGAATTAAAAGCATTGCTAAAGTCAAGAAGTGCCAGAACCGTTAACTTCCCCATTTCCATGCCAGACCTGATATCATCCGTAATATGCACGAGTGCTGAGGTAGTGCTGTGTCCAGGTCGAAAACCAGATTGGAAGGGATTCAGCAGCTTGTGCTTGGAAAGGAATGTGCTGAGTTGTTGGTGGACAAGTTTTTCAAGGACTTTGGATAGGAATGGGACGATAGTCAGAGAAAGATGCAGGATGAGATTTTTTAGGTAGAGGAATAACCTGGGCATCTTTCCAGGCTTGCGGGAAGACACTACTGGAAACAGAGGAGTTGAGGATATAAAGGATAGCAGGAAGAATGTTATCAAGGATAGTTATAATCATTTTACGGCTGACACAGTCACTACCCACAGCGTTGGATGTTATCGTTAGAATACTCTTTTTAACATCACAAGCAGTGAATTGACTTATGACAAAAGGGGAATAATCAGGTATCGGAAGATTTGAAAGATGACTTAGTGTAGCAGCTTTGGTGGCCCTATCCAATATGGGCGAAGTAGAAAAATGTCTATTTAGTAAGTTGAAGTTTATGTCTTTAGGAATCGTTTCCTGAGACTTTTTTCCGATACCTAATGATTTGAGAAACTTCCAGACCTTAGCTGTATCACCATTTTGAACTGAACTATGGATATGTTGGCGGTTTGCGTTCCTACACACCTTGCTGCTGTAATTTTTTATTGAGACGTACTTTTCCCTGTTGACATCATTAGGTCGAATTTTAAACTTAAACTTCGCAGCTGCTTTCTTATGTAGTAAAATTTTAATTTCATCAGTCAGCCATGGCGATGGCAGATGCTTAACTCTCACAGCTCGAATAGGTGCATGTGTGTCGTAAAGCTGAATTAAGGAAGAAGTTAAGAAATCAACTTGTTCGTCAATGGATGAGGCAGTGACCAGAGGCGTCCAGTCAATCTTGCTGGCATCTTCACGAAGACGATCAATGTTCATCCCATCAAAATTGCGAAGCAGAAGAGTTTTGGACTTATGCTTAGGTGGTCGAATTTTGTAGGAAGTGAAAATTAGGTCATGATAGGAAAAGGCATCAGCTGAACATTGACCATGTTTAGCAACGTGATCGAGAGATGAGATGAAAATAAGATCAAGAAGTGAGGGAACAGAGTTAGGAAAATGGTGAGTGGCACCAAGATCAAGAATGGAGAGATTTGTAGATTCAATAATATGGCGAAGAGAAGTAGAGCGGGAGTCATTTTTAAGGAGACATGTCACATTTTGACTTTTCGAGTACTGTTCTCACTTTTTCTGGGCCCTCTTGTTATTTCACCCTTAATTTAAAGTTTTCTCTTTAAAAACAAAAGATAAAAAAATAAAAAAGGCTGAGTGCCAGCACTTTTTGGACGTCAACGATTACATAAAAACAGTCTCCAGAACGCCCCACCCTTCTTTATTTCGTTGTAGTTTAGCTGGGAAGAAGAAGTGGAGCTACAAACTCCTCAGCAACTCTACAAAAAGCTTTATTAATTTGAAACCCCACACGCTTATCAATATCAGGGTAACTTCTTTACAAATCAAAGTTTGGTTAGCAATATTCTGCAGTTCAATATCACGTAAGCCGTTCTATACTAAACTGTACTGAGTTTGTATGACTGCAAACATAAGGGAACTTAGAACAATGAATATCACGAGTTAGGTACGACTTAGTTGAAAGAGTTTAACAGGAATATTAATAAAGTTTCACACATTAATACGCATATAAATCGCTCTTGTGATATCACTTTTTGCATTAAGTACTGTTGGGGAAGAGTTATTATCTTCATTCATGTCGGCATGAGATTTCCTTTTACCTCAAAAGGAGTGTATTAAGTCATAAAACAAATTAATGCTACTCATGTGTGTTAGAATTTTACCAATCAGAATGTTTTCTGACGGAAGTTATTAATGCAAATTTAATAATCATTATATGATCCATGTTCAGAAGCCAGAATGTTAAGCTTAAGTGCTCCTTAAAGTTCTAAGTTTGAGCTACACGATAACTGATAACGTACAAATGCTTGCACTATCTGGACAGGTCCACTCAAACCAGCGTTGTGCTTTCTTCAAAAGGTCACCTCAGAAGTTAACCTACATGATTTTCAAACCTTTTTTGACCATTGTATGGTCTTCAAAAGAGACTGTGACCTCTGAGTTTGTTTGAGCTGGGAAACACCGGCCTCTTCATCTTTCGTCAAAAAAATGACGTGTTAAAGATTTACTTGTTACCTTTTTGCAAAATAAATACCATTCATTTATAATGTTAGGAAAATCAGCAGCAAAAAATGCCTTGATTCTAGGTTTCGATCTTTTAATAAAGTACATATGGATAAATAGGCCCCTGCAAAACAAACAAAACTTGGCGAAATACCTAAGGACACAATGTGAGTTCGGTGCCTGTTCAGAACATGAGCCACACGTTGGAGTGCACCAATTTCCCATACCTAAGAGGTCAACCGTCGAATCGGCCGGCTTCGGGAAGTTGCGTGGTATCTTCTCGTCTCACATACCACAGTGTCTCAAGACGATGGTCTATGACCAGTGCGTGTTGCTAGTGATGTCTTATGGAACTGAAACGTTGTCGTTCACAATGGGCCTCATCACAAGGCTTAAAATCATCCAAAGAGCAATGAAGAGGGAATTGTTCGGAGTTTCCTTGCGTGGTCGAATCAGGAATTACGATAACTGCAAGAGAACCAAGGTTACCGACATAGACGAGATATAGATAACAGATGGTCTATGGGGTCGAAAAGTTCTGGAGTGGCGACCGCGTACCGGAAGACGCAGCGTTAAAAGGCCACCCACAAGGTGGACCGATGACCTGGTGACGGTCGCGGGTAGCCCATGGATGCGAGACGCACAGGACCGAATGTTGTGGCGACACTTGGGGGGGGGGGGGGGGTATGTCCAGTTGTGGACGTCTTTCGGCTGATATGATGATGATGATGATGTATTTTGGGAGATTTCTGTAATTAATGCCACCGATGCTGCATTAACGTAGCCATCTATAAACTAAGTACAAACAATCTAAGGAGTTAACCATCGACTCGAAGAGAAGAAGTACTAAAGTAAACTTCAAGATGTCTAAATAAAGCTAGCCGTACAATGACACTGTACGGAAAAGGAAATAAAATTCGATTCTCACAATCAAGCAATTTATCATCCGATATGTAACAACCCTAACATCGACCAATCGCCTTCAAACTTTCAAAGTTTTCAAAATCCATGGCGATTGCCAATAGCAACCAGTTGCTTTTGTCATGGCATCTCAGATACCTCTGGCTCTTCACAATACAACACAAAGCTAAACACTTTCTGATCTGTCGACGGGCTTACGTTTTCTATTTTATGAACATCCCCATTGATACGTGTGGGTTTTGTGAAAAGCAATCTTCTGTGTTGACTTGTAGGGTTGCAATTCAATTCGAGTTGTGTGTGGGTTGAAATGCGTTACAAAGCTTTTGAGGTGCGGGGTTGTTGATGAGCGGGAGCGGGGCGATTTTGTGTGATGAAAATATTTGAATTTAGTAACGATAGACTCGTACCTATATGATCATATGACGAATGTAAATAATTATTAACAATAAATTGTAAAAGTATAGCAGATGTCTATGATTGGCAAACTCTTTAAGCAAGTTTTACAGAATTGATCCACAGACAAAATCCTAAATTTTGTACATGAAACTCTTCAAGTTTTCCATACAGGAATTTGTTTGTAAAAGTACAACTATTTGCCTAATTTCGAAATCTTAACAGGAATGAATGTATGAACTAAATGATGATGTAACCAATAATAATTTAACGACACGTTTGGCGCAATGGTTGAGCCATTGGTTGCTGCGCTGCGTGTCGCGGGTTCGATTCCCGCACGTGACGGAACAAATATTTGTATGGCTTACAGATAGTTGTTCCGGGTTTGGCTGTTTGTGTATGTGAGAGTTTGTATGTTTGTGAACGCTCCTACGATACAGGAGAAATTTCTAGTATGGGGCAACGGATATTTAAAAACAAACAAAAACCAGTCAGAGTTTAGTTTCGTTAGCCCTTTTCAAGTTTGGCTTTAATTGGTTTTCACAAGTAGAAAATCCCTTCGCCAAATCAGCCTATTTCGTCCACCAAGCCACCTCCTTTACACTTTAATTTGTCCCCTACTATCAAAATTAATCCCCGCTCCCCCGCTCCGCCCCCCGCTTCGCTTGCCACGCGTCGCAGCCGCATAACAGTGACAGTTTGAGATCAAGTATGATAGCAATTTCCTGGACGCATCGAGTTTTAATATAAACGTTGTATCGAAAAGGGATGTAGCTGGGGCAAGGAGTTGAGGTGCAGATGCGACTAGTGTTTCGACTTCGTGACATAGTTTTGAGTTTTATAGAAAAGCAGTTAAAAAATTTTGCGCTTACGTTTCGTGATGATTCCGGTGGAATGCGGTGGAGGTCTTTTTATTAAATTAAATAAAAGTATAAATATATTTTGGCTATGAATAGGGTATTTGACTTGTATGAAAATCTGAATGAATGAATACTTATTTGATGGGTGATATTAAAACATTTACGATTTGTGAAAAAATATATAAATATGGTCGAAAAATAGAGAATTTATACACTATTGAAGTTATCTGTACTGGATGGTTTCAATTCATTCAATATGGCGGGTGTTGTGAGTGACGTCACATGCAAATTAGTACTGTCTCTGTTTATTACAGATTAAAACGATGAAAACACCGCCATTTTTTGAGATTTTTAAGTAATATTTCTAACTGCGTTTTGTCTGCTCTCTAGGTTTTGAGAAATGTAATAAAAAAATCCAGTGAAATATTATACAAATTAAAATATTTAACATGGTTATTAATAAAATGTTATAAAACGTGTCACAGAATAAATGCGATACCTAAAAAGTGGTTATTGTACTCATAATTATGAACAACTTTTATGATGGTGCAACACTGAAACACGAAAAAAAAAATCGGCTGCCCCATACATTTCTGTGCGCTTAACTCGTTTTTTTTTTGTATGGTTATTTTATATCGAATACCAACTGATAGTCACTTTCCGTTAGATCTGAAGGTTGCTTGATTGATTGTCTAAAGCATGTGAAGTAACTATTCAGTCAAAAGCATAAAAAAAAATCTTCTTAACCGCTACGTATCCATGTGAACACCAATATGCTTTGGATTCTTAGAATGTACCGCATATTGTCAGAATTCAAAGCAAGTAACGCGTCGTAGAATCAAAACAATAAAAAAGGTAGACTACAAAGTGGTTACAAAGAACTGTCTCATCTGAATGCAGCAGTTAGTTGATCTTTTTCGTGCGGTTAACAATAGGAGTTCGTTGTGCGGATGTCTTCACTTGCAGTCTTGATACTTTCGTACTATGTAGGTTATTTGATTTTATTTACACTTCCGTAAAATATGTATAGGATAGAATACTCTTTTTTATGTACACCATATAAGTTAGAAAGGAAAGATGAAAAAAACAATGGGTGGATTTATCTCTAAAAGCGATCATATTTATCAACATCATCATTTCAGCCAAAAGATATACACTGCTTGGAAAAGCCTCCTCAAGCATTGCCATATCGACAGGTGCATCTTGTCAATTCCCACGGCCTTCATCAGGTCTTCGATCCACCTTGTTGGAGATAAAATATGTTTAGCATTTCAGAGTCTCATCTGGGTGGTATGATTTTCTGCATGAGAGGAGAATACAAAAATAAGTCTTTTTCTAAATAATAATACGTTATTTTGGCTAAATATTCTAACATTTCCAAATTACTGTCACAATTCATCTAGATAAATAATTATGTCAAAATAAACATGAATATTTAATGTAGTTTGCTTTCATGTTACCTATAGTGTGAACGAACGGCCTACTTTGTCAAAATGCTAGCTTTTTTGTGGTAGCCTGTGTAGTCCTTATATCATCATCTGCCTAGCCTTTTCCCAATTATATTGGGGTCGGCTTCCAGTCAAACCGGACTCAGCTGAATACCAGTATTTTACATTGAGCGCCTGCCTACCAGACCTCCACAACCCATTAACTGGGTAACACGGTACTCCTTGGCAAGACTGGTGTCAGATTATCTGGCTTCTGACTATCCGTAACGACTGCCAAAGATCTACAAATGACAGCTGGGACCAACGGCTTAACGTGCTTTCCGAGGCACGGAGGAGTCTCGGTATGTTAAGATGGTCACCCATCCACAGAACAACCTCGGCAAGCGTTGCTTAACCTTGAAGATCGACCCATGCGGCTGTTATTATTTAGCCACGAGCTCTGTGCAGTAAATTATATAAGGACTGCACAGCTTATCTTATCATACTGAAAAATATTTATAAACAAAAAAAAATCTCTGAAGCAAGACAAGTATCAAGACTGTTCAGCCCACCAATAGCAGATAAAGCACGTCGCCCGCCATACTACCAATAACGCATTGAGATAGAGAAGCTTTAAAGTGAGCTTATGACGATACTTTCTGTTACTAAGTTACATTTACAGTTAAAGGTGAGATACTTCAGTAGATCATAACGTGAACATTTTATTGCACTTGATGGTACACAAAAATATCCACACAGTGGACATAAAACTCCAGGGGGGATGTTTTTTTAGAATTCCGTAGTCCCCTTATAGTTTTGCCACGTCCATCTGTCTGATTGTCCGTCCGTATGTCCACGGTGTAGCTCAGAGACTCCTAGCAATAGAAAGTTGGAATTTGGTATGGGTACAGATATTTATAATCACGCCGAAAAAGTGTAAGTATATTTAAAGAATCAAACAAAAAGCACCAGTCGAAGTCGGCGAATTAACCCTACACTGCACATGGCTCGACACGCACTTGGCTGGTTTTTTTCTCCATTGAACTAGAGCATTTTCTATGCGTAATATTGAGACTTGCCCGTCAGCATGCCCGCGGGCCGTGTCCGCTGGACCATTGGCGAGGTCCTATATAGGTCCGCCCCATGTCTGTTCGTGGAGCCTTTGCGTTAGCACTCGCATTGCAGAATTTAAAGACGAAGGGGATAATTCTTAAAACCAGCGGAACCTTATTACTGAGCCTTCGCCTTCCGTCCGTCCATCCTTCCGTCCTTCTGTCCGTCCATCTGTCAGCGGGCTGTATCCCAAGAACCGTAATAGGTAGACAGTTAAAATTTTCACAGAGTATGTATTTGTATTGCCGCTATAACGACAAATAATACAAATTAAATTAAATTAAAAATTAAAGGGGGCTGTCTTACAAGAAACTTTAAGTTTTTTTTTTGGTTTATGGTACGGAACCCTTAGCCCGTTCTTGGAATTACAGACCAGTACACAGCAACCAAGTGGTTCTAGTCTTCTGTCTTATTCAACTGTCAACTGTGGATAAAGCCTCATCCACTTCCCCATTCCATTCACACTTCTACTCTACTTAACAACTAAATAACTAAATTGGAGACAGGTTTTGAAATCCGTAAACAAAATTACGCGTCCAGTAACTTTGTTTTGAATTAGCGACCAAGTTTTAAATTCAATATATTATTTCGTACGGACGGATTTGAAAGTTTTTATTCAACCTTTTTATATACTTTGCTTTTGGGGAGGTGCTTGGATAAATACTAAATAGATTTTTGTTAACAATTTTATATGAGGGAAGTATGATGAGGGTTGAGAGGAACTGGTATTTTCTGACGATAAAACAATATTATAATGGTAAAATTAGTATCACACAGAGATAAAGAACTTTAATTGCCAGCAATCTAAAAATAGTATGTGAGCGTGTTGAAAAATCGCAACACATAATTTGAGAGTAATTATGAATCAGAAACGGGTAAATATACTCCTACAGGAGAGGTTTCTCCTAGACAGGGTTACGTATTCTCAGATTAATAATAATAATAACCCTGTTCCCGATACCGGTAAAATATTTAAAAATATAAAAATAGGAGCCCTATTTTTATATTTTTAAATATTTGTATTTTAATATTTAAAAATGTAATTTATATGTAAATACAATGAATAAAGGAAATAATAATATTCAATTAAAGACAACATTAGTCCAATGGTTAGTAAAATTAAAATTAAATGATAATTATTCGAATTGCTGACCTATTCTATTCCATAAGCACCCTTATTTGATGCTTCAGAATAGGGCAGTCAAATTTATCAGCAATAACCAATAATAATCAAACGTTTGCAAATACTATAGAACATCACCATCTTAATTTCAGTCAAAAATGCATACATATGTATTTCAGGGTTCCCCAAGCATCTCCCGTATCTACCGGTTCTGTGCTTATCACATCAAATAGCCTCCCAAAGCCCTCACCTGTTCATCAGTCCACCTTGTTGGAGGCCTTCCAAAGCTGCGTCTCCCGGTGCGTGGTTTTAAAGTATATAGTAGTGTACCGGTTACCAAAATGTATTCACCTGTTAAACTAGATTTAAGTCAATACACCCTCTAGGCAAATATGGTAAAGTCGTTACACGCAATGGTGATTATAAATTATTCATAATACGTTTTACAAGTCAAATTGTAATTAATAAATTATTCACAATTATTATAATTGTAAACATACTACGTTCGGTGGAATGTGTTTCCATGTTAATGATGATTTTGTATGTATTCTAGATGTATTGAAACTGTTAAAAAATTGTCGCTTAATAATCTTAAATGTACGTAAAATATCACAGTGTTCAATGCCAAAAATAATTTGGACAAAAAGGCTGAAGAATAATGTCAAAGGGCTAACATTTTGTTTTGAATCAAAACAAATGTAAAAAAAAAACCTTTTGCTGAAATCAGCTCAGGAATTTAGACTATACGATACATAGGTACGTACTTAAAATAATAAGCCTAATTTGCCTACGTCTAGACTCTTGAATATTATAAATAGTTGCCCAGTTTCATGAGTCCTAGCTAATTTATCAAAGCTCTATATATAGTATACAAGAACCTATATTAATATAGATCATCATTCTGTCCGATGTCAAAAAACATCTTATACCTTCCTTCACTCACCTTAATAAAACATAATGAAACTTCAGAAACTTGTCTAATATAGGAAACAGTCTGAAATAAAATAAAAACTAGATTTCAAGTGACATCAGCACCATCTGGTCCAACAGTCGGACGGTATAATTTTTACTATCTTCGCCTTTGCAATTTTATATTAGTCGTAGTTGGTAAAAACGTGATATTGTTACAGTTCTTGTTTGACGAGACTATGTTATTGGTTTTGAGCGTAATTACATTTTTATTCTATCTCAAGTACATTGTACCTTGAAGTCACTAATCAGTAACTTTGCATGCAGAATGCGGAATAGAGAGTAAAGTCCCGCACACCTCCATTGAAAGAAAGAAAAAGAGTTCAATTGCGATAAGCATGACGCATTGGAAAGGGAGGATCCTCCAACCAGATGGTTGTTGTGTCTGGTGAGCAACTGCCCGATGGTTGATATTCGGACCGTTGTATATTATGTTCAAATCGCACGGAGAACTTTGCTTGCGCGATGCAGGATTTCGTTGAGTTAGTTCGCAGCTGGCGAGGTAGATGGCGTTACGGTAGTTCGCAGCTGGTAGGATAGATTCTGGATGCTGCGGTTCTTTTTTTTGCGATGTAGATTTTGCTACGTTGGTTTTTTTTGGCGGCATTGATGCCGCTACAACTTTGCAATGAATTTTCATGTTGGGGAATATGGTTTTGATATGTTACCCAGTAAATGAGAAGTGGAAGTCAGACAGGCAGACGTTGTTTGTAAAATACTACTATCAATTCAGCTGCAGCCAGGTAGACAGGAAGCCGAAGCCAACGTAGTTTGAAAAGAAGAGGTTGTTAATGTGAATGTATGCCCTGGCAACATATCAGAAACTGACTGTATTCGTAACTCAAGTTCTTGTGTGTAAACTTCTCGAAAAGCGTTAGCCTGCCTTTTAGCGTGCTTCGGCTTCTTTTGAATTGCACGAGCTTTTGCTTTTGACGATCGGATTTAACGGGTTCCTGACCAATATCCTTAAGCTTCATCGTCACTCATTTTGGCGGCTGAGAAAGGCAAAAGTAGTTATAGTTTTTTCTACACAGCACGTGCCCACGGCGAAGCAGAGTAAGGCAACTGGATAACGCACGACTGAAACACGAGAAACTCCACTTATTAACATTAATTGTTGGAAAGAGGAGAGGATGGGACGGGTTTCATACCACTCCTGACCGTGACTCGCTAGCTTTCCAACGATGTTCTTCTTATTGTAAAATGACGTGGACGACAAGATGGCTGCGTCCCGCGTCGTTCTTCTGTGAATGCATGCCCTGATGTGTGCGGGACGCAGTGGGAACTTTTCAATGATATATTTATTGCTGAATTGACTCAAAATACTTTTATTACAAGTATCAGTTACCTATTAACGTATCAGGAAGGGACGACGCTAACGCACGACCGTCCAGAGGATCTCGGTGGCAAGTGAGTTAGGCGGAAGCGGATCTTGCAGACCACATGAAGACGCGGACGTCGATGATGCAAAGCGCGCGAAATTTTGAATGTGGAGCCAGGTGACAGAGTTGCTCTTCGTGCTCCACAGATAGCGCCAGCAGTCGCTTCTTAACAGAGGAAGATGATTATGATAGTGATTGTTCATCCAAACAAACCAATCAAACAATCAATACAAACTTAGATGCACGAAGACTAACCATTGGATCCCTAATGATTACTTCATGTTAAAAGATTTTCCTTATGTTAGAGGAAAGAGTCTTCAAGAGGATTTTTTTTTTTTCAGAACGTGATGTCGTTTCTAATGATACATGCACTTTGATAATAATCCCCAATTCTTTACTACTTTCTTAGTTTGCCCCATCTTGTAGCATTTTTTCCAAACCATCGTGATTTGTCCGCAAGAATATGAGCATTTTAAAAGGCTTATATTGAGAAAAAGTGTATCGAATACCTGTAATGAAAGCTGCCACTTTGACCCTTGTCAAATATGACGTGCAATTGATTATATTTATCACCTTTCTCGTCTAAAAGTGTTGGTTATACTAAAAGTTTAGCGGTGCTTAGAGGTGTTGTGTTTTCAATGCAATGAAAACTAATGGCAATTATATTTTCTATGATATTAATCATCAATAGATATGCATAACCAAACTACGCATTTCCGAACATTATCTCTTTGTTTTTGTAATGCTTTATATTCCTTAGACTATTGTTTTCCACAAAAAATAGTCAAACACAATCATTATTTTCTAATCTCTTTTTCTACATTAGTTACTCATGTATCCCGTGGCTAAATCAACTCAAAACAAACTCTACTTCAATTTCTACATTACTCTGTACATATATACCAGACCTTTCAAAAACTGTAAAAGCCTAAAAGATTCCATTCAATGAACCGTCAGTTCCTGATGGTGAATGAGATACTGAATGAACTAAGTTAGCCACTAGCTTAGCAACTGGCGCCTGTGAGCTGGCGATATTAGCTGCCCTCAAAATGTCAGTCAGCGACAGTCGTTATCGGTTTTATGAAGACTGGGCGTCGGATTGAGATTCTTATTGTTTTTGGTGTGGTTACATAGAGGATTTGAATTTAATTCATTAAGCATTTTTGATGATTTCTCTTTTTGTAAAGTGACAGCAAAAACGAATCCAACTATCAGTTTTAAATAAATTGGTATCATCGTGGTGGTTTCACAAAAAATATGACAATATTGACAGACATTGTATTAAAAGAAGAAAACGTTACAAAAATCTGTCACTTTCTACGATCCCTTCTGAGATTGTTTTTAGCTATATATTACATTATTTATTTGGTAAGATGTAACACAACGAAAACAATTACATAAAATCAGAATCCTACTTACACAGGTACACGACAACACAGCTAGGCACTAACCTGCACAAAACGCTAGCCCATAGATAATACTAACAACCAGTTCCTCCACTTCATTAATTTCGCCTTACGAAGCTTCAAGCCACTTTGGCCCGCTTTGTGTTAGTACGGGGCTATTGCACTAATTTAGTTCTATATGACTTCTTGCGGTGCCACTAAACTTCCTCTATCAAACGATCGGAACTACGTGTGTTTATTAAACATTTTTTGATGATTTGAAAAGTATCTGGTCGTCTCCTTTCGTAATGTGACAGCGAAACCTAATCCAAAATCAGTTTTAAATAATTTGGTACCATTGTGGTGGATCCCATTGTTGTGGTTATCCCTTTGTGAAAACAAAGGGGTAATATAAAGCCTTGGAAAATATGACAATATTGACACCGCGAGGGCTGTTTCGAGGTGGCGCTAAAAATAATGTCTGGAAAGATATCGGGGAGACCTTTGCCCAGCAGTGGAACACAAGGGGACAAAGAAAAATAAAAGAAGAAAAATTACATTATTTATTTGGTAAGATGTAACACAACCAAATAAATTATGTATATAAAATCAAAATCCCAGCACCTGCACAAAACGCAAGCCTATAGATAATATTAACAACCAGTTCCTCCACTTCATAAATTTCGCCTTACGAAGCTTCAAGCCACTTTGGCCCGCTTTGTGTTAGTACGGGGCTATTGCTCTAATTTAGTTCTATGTATATGACTTCTTGCGGTGCCACTAAACTTCCTCTATCAAACGGTTGGAACTACGTGTGTTTATTAAACATTGCAGGCTAGTCGGTTGGAGCTTGGAGATTTATTGAGGCAGAAGTACTTTGGTACATTAATGATCTTTATTACTGGATTAAGTTGTAAAGTTTTTCAATTATTTCTACACTAGCTTTTGCCCGCAACTTTGTAAGTGCACATCCCGCGTTTTTTCTCATTCCCGTATGGCCTTTCTTATGGACGTGGCTATCACGTACACAAAGAATTTTCTAAATTCGACTTGTAGTTCCAGAGATTAATAAACAAACAAACAACCAAACAAACTCTTCAGCTTTATTATATATTAGCATAGATTTACCTTATAAAAATATATACAGTGAGCAGTCCGCTTTTGTACAGCGCTTTTTATCAGTGCATAAAGATTTAATAAATTTGTAAAAAATTAAATTCTCTGTGCAATGTACAACAGAATAAACAATTGTTCAATACTATTTGGTTTTCTCACTAATTTTTGAAAACATTTCTTGTTTTCAAAATGTGATTTTGTTTAAAAAAAGTACGATCATTGTAAACACTGTTGACAGCAAAACGAGCACGAGGGCTTTTATCTTTCTTCTATATCTATACATATAATAAAAATGTAACGGATCGCTGTCTGTACATGGAAGATATAAGTATGAGAAAAAATATTATTGGGACCTTTATCAACGCAAATAGCATCTAAGACATTAAAATTAAAAAATTAGAATTTTTGTCTGTTTGTTTGTGCATTTGTGTACGCTAATCTCAGAAACGGCTTATCTGATTTAGAGATTTAGATGCGGTTTTCACTAATACATGGTGGTAAGCTTCACTTAACATTTAGTGTTTGTTTCATATCAATCGGTTCATAAATAAAGAAGTTATGCCAATTTAAAAAATCACGTCGAACATTTGTTAAACTATCTATATCTATCTATTCTTTCTCTGTTCAGTAGCTTTGACTGAAACTTTACTAAACTTCATAATCTTAAAATAAAAATGTCTACCCCAACTATTCCACGCGGACGAAAGCGTGGGCAAAACCTAGTATTTTAATAAATATTAACATTAACTGCAATATAATTGTGATTATAAGTAGTACGTAATTAACTGTTTTGACCAAACAAAAAGTTATCGTAAAATAATTCAGTCATCATCAACCCGACAATATGGCTTAATTTTAAGCTTCTGGAAGTTACCACAAAATATTTTAAAGAGTCTCTTTTATTATTGACAGAGGAGATTACGATTGATCCATGAATCCGTAGGGGCCGAGCCTGCGGCCTGATCAATATCTGTTAATTCTCAATAAGACCCGGCCTTGTCAGTCTTGGGAATTACGAAAATAATAATAATATCTAAAAAATATTAACCGTCAACGTTCGCAGGTTTCTTGCTACTTCATAAATTAGATCAAGCCGCCATTTCACATGGAACCGCCTGTAACCTTCACAACCCAGTAATTGGATTAAACGATACCCCTTAGCAAGACTGGTGTATGGACTCCTGCCTCCCCGTAACGACTGTCAAAGATCTACAACATGACAGCCGGGACCAACATTTCAAAGTGTTTTCCAAGCCACGGATGAATCTTAGTAAGTTAAGGTCACTCATCCACGGACCGACCTTGGAAAGCGTTGCTTAACCTCGAAGATTGACCCATTTTTTTAAGGCTGGAAAATCATCCAGTGACTCCTTCCGCTCTGGGTGGAACGGTCGTGAGTGACACAGACACTCACGACTAAAACCCATCCGTGTTCCTTCTAAAGCTCTTTGCATTCCAGGGCTGCGGTGACTCTTTCGAACAAATTCCGCAACAAGATCGACCCATGTGGCTGTTTTTATTTAGTCACGAGCTCCTCTACTTCATCAATTACGTGACTTATTTTATACAACAACTAGCCGATGTCACGCGGTTTCACCCGCGTAGTTCCCGTTCCCGTGGGAGTACGGAGATAAAATATAGCCTAAATTACTCGTTTATAATGTAGCTATCCATTGCTGAAAGAATTTTTGAAATCCGCACAGTAGTTTTTGAGTTTATTCGTTACAAATATACACACATAAGAATAAAAATGTTTCCTCTTTATAATATTAGTGTAGAAGTGTAGATATAACGCCCCATTACAGTATTTAACTCAAATAAAACACCAGAAATCATCCCCAACAGCTAAACTTCGACAGTTTAAAAACTTTGCTAAACATTACTTGCTTTTTCTTATCGTAAGTTTGCATCAGGGAACGCTTGGCGTAATGTAGTGGGCATAAAAGTTGTTTACTTGTGTCTTCAGAGCTTTATATAGCAGTTATGCACCATGAAGAATATCATTTTGAGAGTACGGTGTTATTACACTTTTGTGGCGAATCGTCATGTGCCATTTTTGTTTTAAAAATGAGCATTGTTGGAAGGTTTTTTTTTGTTTTTTTAAAGTAATGGAAATCATCAAATGAAGCCTTTCGTGTGTCAGACTCTTACTGACTAAAACCCATCCGTGTTCCTTCTAAAGCCCTTTGCGTTCCAGGGCCGCGGTGACTCTTTCGAACTAATTCCGCAACGGGCTGGAGTTATGATTTAGGTATGTGTTTTAAGAATCTTAACTAAATTTGTAAATGCGAAAGAGAGTCCGTTTGTTACAGTTTCACACCTAAATCGCTGATCCAATTTTGATGAATTTTGTTCATCATCATCATCATATCAGCAGAAAGACGTCCACTGCTGGACTTCCCCCAGGCGTCGCCACAACAACCGGCAATTTTGTAACAGAGATACTATTTGGGATCCTGGAGAAGGTTACATGCAAAGGCTTTTTTACGCAAAAATCTAGTTTAGATACTAACGCGAGAAGCCACGGGCAAAAGTAGGCTTACCTACTTCAATAATCTACAGAATTAAGAAGAAACGAATGTTATGAGAATTTTTGGTACGAAATCTTTCTAGTATTCCTTCAACATTTCAGCCAATAGACGTTCACAACTGGACATAGATCTCTTTTAAGTGTTGCCACATCGAGCACATTTGCGCGTCTCGCATTCAGGAAATTCCTGCGGCCTTCCAACTTTACGCGGAAATAAACTTTGAAAAAATTAAAATTAACTCGTATCTACAAAAAGTAATACACGGTGCCATTTTAGTCGTCTTACAAGACAAGGCAACCCTATTCATCTATCCAATAAAAACAAAAACAAGAAAGAGCTAATACTACACATATTTAGTTAACAAAAAGATATTTAGTTATTCTCGAACTGAATGAGAGAAAATTTGAAACATGCATAAAACGCACACTATATACACAAGCATATTATAAACTGGAAGATTATATCCTTGCATATGCATACATTCATTAAAATGCTGGGATAAATGCTGGTCCTGCTCCACAGCCTCAGCCACTTGGTTCAACTAGTTTTAGTGAATTTATCCTCCCAAAGAGTAATTCTTCATCATCCCAAAGAGTTATACAGCAATATATAAATCTGTGTCCAATCCGAAAAACCTGATTGCTCTCGCAGTCATTTTTCTGGAATCAAAATGATCTAATTCAATTTCGATCAAATAAATCGAAGTTTTTTATCTCCCGGCTAACAAACTGTCGATAACATCTATACTACATCTATAACTGATTAATAAAGCCACGAGGACCTTCGCACTGTGGACCCATTTGTTCGCTTCTTGTTCAGAACATCATTTGTTAGAGGATTCCATTATTCAACCAAGAAATTTCGTATCACTGTTTCTATGTTTTATGGTGCTAAATTGATTTGGTGAACTGTTTGAAGATCTCTTTGATCTAAAGGAGATTGTTTGTTGAATGTGTGTTTGTTCAATCTGTAAGTGGTTTCAAAAGATTTTGTATAGTTTTCATGTTTGTTTGAAAGTGATTTTCAAATAATCCCTTTTTTTTTGTTAGTTGGCTTAGCAATCATAATTAAAGGGGTTCGAACATTTTTCTATAAAAGCTGGCATAACACCCCATCGCCATTTTGTTTTTTTTTTCAAGCACTTATTGGAAGAAAGTTAAAATAAGAGCACGTGAAAACCACTTTATTAAGAACTTGCCTACTAACTCGCATTGAAATTGCACAAAATAGTGCTTTTTTATATAAATGGTTAAATCATGCCGGTAACTATTATGTGTAATACAATATTCTGCATACAAAAACGTGACTAGCTCATTTGGAATGATTTTCATTGTTCTCACATGGCGACTTTACCTCAAAATATGTTGGTAACGTGACACTTTAGGGCACCATGTTGCAAACATTTTTTCATTGTTTAAGTGTCCTCTGCTCATATAAACCTGTTTAAATCGGGTCTAAAAAAAAAACAAAATGGCGACGGGGCTATGCCACAAAGGTTTTTCCCTCTTTACTCTTCTCACATTTCTATACAACTAGGTACTTTATTAAAGTTCATGATTAGACGATGTAAACCAATCTCAAGGAAAAAACGTAAATCTGCTAAGCTGCACCTTTCGGTCCAGCTTCAATAAATCATTCTAATATTATTGTGAAATCTTAAGTAGACAGATTTTTTAAGATTTTTAAATAAAATTGAGATACTAAAGATTTTTTTTTTATTTGAGATGGGTTTGCTCTTGACTCTAGTCTAGGTCAAAGGTGACAGAGTCAAAGTCGTTTAATATACTTAAATTAAATAAATAATTCGTCGCCCCTCGAGAATAAAATGATAACTGCGAATTTAGGTTTTACTAAAATGTAATCTATGACCCTTTCAAAACACACTTAGACACATACATAAATCGCTATTAAAAACTAACCAAAAGCCTAAAACATTTACGCGCCTGCTGAAAAATAAAAGTAGCACATTTACAACTAATTGCTAATCATTTTATCGTAGGCGCAATTTATATTTGCGTTACAAAGCCGACTTATAGCCGAGGACGGGCAATATTGCGCTGTAAATTGCAGATATATTAAAACAAATTGCCAGAATTAATAATTGCTGCATTATTTTAGTGAAATATAATCCGGAGTTTTGATGAAGAGGCTGTTTATGCAAAGCGTGGCGGTGTGTCAGGGACTTTATTTCGAGAACTGTTTAAGTTTTCAGTCGAAGTTGGAAACATACCGGATTCGCAGTACCCACTAAAATAACAGTGTCTTGAATTGTTTTCTATCTTATCACTCAAATTGTCATATTATAAGTAACGGGATTTAAAGTCCTTTAATTTATGTTCAATTTCGAAGAGTTTAAGTAAGCCATAAGTACTCGCAAGTCTTGTGAAGCCATTGTTTTGCTCCAGGCCAGTTCTGTACGTGCACAACCCCAAAAAAAAAACGAAATCAAATAACAAACGGTTATAATCATCTTCCTGTCCCCTATGTTTCCTCCCTAAGTTAATTTCGTTCGTCTAATGGGCTACGGCGAGGGTTGTTTCGCGAATAAAAACTTTGACTACAAAGTTAACACTCCAACACTTTCCTAGTTATCTGAAATTTCCAAATTAACCGTTTCTGTTATTTGAGATATAAGCTGGTTGGATGGTTGGATGGGTCCAAAAAGTTATTTGTCATAACCAGAGATCAGAATAGGTAGACTATATTTAAGTACCTAATGTTCGTGGAAGTAGACAGAGTTGATAATACCTCCTCTAAAATCCCGGGATCATAAACATGATGATTGTATCCCGGGATTTAAGAAATTGAAAATTATCTACTTATTGCTCTTTGAATACATTTGAACAAAATTATTATATTGAAGAATCTTATTATGTTTTAGAGTTCCGTACCTACTAAAATTGTTATTAAATAGCTTTGTTTTCACACAACTCTTTCTTCTTTTGATTCTTCAAATCAATCATTTGTAACTATACTCAAAGTTCAGTTCATTTTTCTATAATCCCGGGTTTTAATTGTCATGATTCAATTTATTATTCCGGTATTTTACAGGAGGTATTAATATCAACTTTATGTTCCTTTATGTTCTTTACCTACTTCCACAAACATTAGGTAAATATAGTCTACCTATTCCGATCTCTAGTCATAACATAACAGACAAGTGCTATTTGTACGAAGATAGTAACAAGAAATTAGCTTTGTAAGTATCTGTTTTATTTGTAGGTAAATTTTGCGCCTTAAAATATTTCAGGGATCCAGTTTCCTGAGGTAAAACTTTACTGTACTTAACATGCTGGTAACGCATTTCAAATGGAGGCATCTTCTGCCAATTTAGGTATCGGTTTAAAAAAATAATATTAAGAAATTTGTTAGTAGGTTGAAAATAACACTTTTAACACGGCAATGTTTTTATGTAATTTTAAACAAGATGAGGCTTTATCTACAAGGCAACTGGTCCATCAATTTTTTTTTGGCTCGCCTTTTCGCAAATAGTTTGGGGTCCCCTTTCAGTCAAACCGGATTCGGCTAAATACCAGTATAATACGTGGCAAGACTGATGTCAGATTTCCGTAACGACTGCCAAAGTTTTACAAATGACAGCTGGGATCAACGGCGCTACGTGATTTGCGAGGCATGCAGTAATCTCGGCAAGTTAAGATGGTCACCCATCCACAGACCGTCCTCAGCAAGCGTTGCTATACCGTAAAGGAGCTTTATGTGTGGTTATTATTTAGCCAAGAGCCGCTTTTTTGTAGTTAACATTTTTATTTTGTGTTACACCAACAAAAATGGAGGCGAAAATTAAAATATACTCACATTAGAAATTAGATGCTGAATCAGTAATCCTGTTATTCCTGTTCCGTTACACATTTCACGATACTAAAATGTAGAACAGCGCCATCTTCACGTTATTGAGCGTACTGTTTAGTCAACAAATTCACTCCGCGACTCAGCAAAACTTTGCTGAGCCAACTCACGCACAATAGAGAGCGTTTTCCTTAATGGTTCATGGTTAACGTCACAGATGGTGCGATGTACATCGAAATTTTTAGTGTCCTTTCATTCTAATTTAAATTGCTCATTATTCCGAAAAATAAAACTTGTATACATTTACTGGAAAACTATATTAACTCAAATCGATGCACACAAAAGAAATAAAAATGTCTGCGAGTCATGAACTTGTCACAAATATTTTAGATATATATTATGTCGTTTTTCAATTTATTTAATCCAAATGAATTGAAAAACAACGTTTGGCTCCTGGGCACTCCTGGGCATTTGTCATTGTAGTATATCGGCTTTATAACGGCTTTGCCTTCGGCTGGGGCGTTTTTTTTGCCTCGGCTCTAACTTACTTGGATCAATTTGACTATTCCAGAGAGGCCCAGCCTTGATATCTATCACGGCTGGGCCTCACTGGAATATCCGAAAGCCCGATCACGATAACGTTAAAGCCAAATTATATTGATACTGGATGGATAACTATGCGCTTTTTGTTGACAAAAACGGAAAACCTTTTTTTTTTTAAACAAATTGACATTAGTGAACATTTACGTTACGCGATCGAGAGAGTATAAAAAACTTGCATTAGGCCCTCTGGCTATACTTCTCCAATTATATTTACCAGTACCTACGTACCTATAACCTACACATTTAATAGTTTAGGTAAGTATGTCTTGCATGGTGTACCTACTTGCAGTTCACCATCACACGATAATTGACAGGTCGTGAAGGTCATGGTGTTTCGACAGTTTCAATCCTTCAATTCAATGACACTTTAATAATAGATAGAGAGAGAGAGCCAACACTGGAATACTTGGACAAGTAAGATGATTTGAAATAATTGCGGCCTATCGAACGTAACAGTTTAGGAGTAGGAACATAAACTATTGCATAATAGATAAAATCATCCCCTCCTTTAATTTAATCTTTGCATATTACCTATTAATGTGTAATAATAATAATAATAATCGTTTATTTCAGGCATTAGTTACCATAAAATTAAAATTGAAAACTTATACTAAAATAAACAAAAATAGAATTAAAAAACAGTAAAAAATTAAAATAACTGTACAACCCTCTACTTAAGAACCTAAACTAAACGTACCCCATAACATTGGTGAGAACATTTATTTTGTCTCCCTCAGTAGATGAACCGCAAAAAATACAGTTTTTACAAAAGCATTTTAAGTGCGTCTGTCTCTTAAGTTTTCAAGTCTAAACCCTTGAACGAATTTAAAAAAAAACTTGACACACTGACATACTATGACTTGGGTTCGGAAACAGGATACCGGAGGACCTTTCAGGCGGGCGATGCCACGGGCTGAAACTGATCCATCCCTACGAATATTATATGTAGGTAAATGCGTAAGGAACCCAGTCTGTCTGTCCATCTGTCTTTCCAGTGGCGTCTCGCAGTTCAACCTTTGAGGTTGTCGACTGCTTAACCGGGCTTGCCTGTGGTGGATTTAATATAATTTAATATTATGCTCTATCTCTCTCTATATCTCTATTTTTTTATATTACCCCGGGCGTGTGGCGTCGCTGGGGGGAGGACAGCTAGGGACGGGCTGGATCGATCTAGCTGTCTTTCTATCTGTCTGTCTGTTTGTATATTAACTCTTCACTTCAAAAATTGACATACAAGTAAGCATGGCCTGGATTAGGCTATAAATTACTTTCACACCTGCACAAAAATGTCAAATTATAAGTCATGCAAACTTAACCGCGTGCGTCATTATTAACCGCGAGCGGCGCGCGTCGGCCTCCGCTGCTAGGTGCAGGTCGCGCAGTCTAAGTGAGGTTCCAAATTCAAATCACATTATTGCCCCGGCGGGTTATAATAAAATTCTGTAAATAGTACATTGTTCACCGAGAGGAGAAAGTGACCGATTACCGTCGAGGGTGTCGTTTGAAGCCCGAGCCGTAGGCGAGGGCTTTAAAACACCCAAAATCGGGAATCGCAGTTTCTCTCGAGTGATACATAGTGCTTTATACTACACCTAGAAGGAAAATAAAAAACGAAATCTTTACTAATTGAAATTTATATTGAAATTGTTGCAGTTAAAACTGAATCCTCAAACAACACACAAATTGGAAATGGCGCCAATGGCGTCTGCAATTTTCACATGTTCTTTTTTCAAATTGTTTATCCTGCCGCCGCAGGGTCGCACTGCCAGCCCGACACCATCCAACACACAGCTAGTGGCCAGTGTCATTTTGCGAACTTGGAGATAAAAACTCACTGTAAAAACTTTTTGGCTTTTGATATTTAGGTTACCGGCGCATAGTCTTACCCAAAATTAAAAAAGAAAAACCACGTAAGAAATGGATTTTCATACACTTTTCTCTCCCGCTCAGATGCGTTTTCTCCCCGCATATTTGTTCGATATGCAATGACGTACTTTCTACCGTAAATTTGATAAAGTATCAAGGTACTTTCCAAGCAGGTGTAGTATAATAGTACATTGTTCACCGAGAGGAGAAAGTGACCGATTACCGTCGAGGGTGTCGTTTGAAGCCCGAGCCGTAGGCGAGGGCTTTAAAACACCCAAGATCGGGAATCGCAGTTTCTCTCGAGTGATACATAGTGCTTTATACTACACCTAGAAGGAAAATAAAAAACGAAATCTTTACTAATTGAAATTTATATTGAAATTGTTGCAGTTAAAACTGAATCCTCAAACAACACACAAATTGGAAATGGCGCCAATGGCGTCTGCAATTTTCACATGTTCTTTTTTCAAATTGTTTATCCTGCCGCCGCAGGGTCGCACTGCCAGCCCGACACCATCCAACACACAGCTAGTGGCCAGTGTCATTTTGCGAACTTGGAGATAAAAACTCACTGTAAAAACTTTTTGGCTTTTGATATTTAGGTTACCGGCGCATAGTCTTACCCAAAATTAAAAAAGAAAAACCACGTAAGAAATGGATTTTCATACACTTTTCTCTCCCGCTCAGATGCGTTTTCTCCCCGCATATTTGTTCGATATGCAATGACGTACTTTCTACCGTAAATTTGATAAAGTATCAAGGTACTTTCCAAGCAGGTGTAGTATAAATATTATTGCTCACCGCCGGAGCAGGGGGCACAACTTCGGTCGTGCGACTTGCTCCTAGCGGCGGGGGCCGACGCACGCCACTGCCGGCGCCAACTCTCTTCATGCCTTGAGCACATTTTCTTACAGTAGGTGTGAAAAATACTTTTTATCCCGAGGGAATGCTCCCTTGGGATAGGTAAATCCTGACTTTCAGCGGGAGCAGCCGATAGCAAATCCCAATGTAATCATCAAAGATGACTCATACATATTTTGACCAAGACTACAGCAGAAAAAAAAAGATGACGTTTCATGACATATATCAGTTCACTATCTAAAACTCTTGAGTGACTGACAGTCAACGCACAGCCAAAACTATTGATTGTAAAAAGCTGAAATTTGGCACGTAGGGGAGCACTAAGGAATTTGTTCGAAGCAGTCACCGCGGCCATGGAACGCAAAGGGCTTAAGAAGGAACACGGATGGGTTTTAGTCAGTAACAGTCTGACACGCTCTTCCGCTCCACCCAGAGCGGAAAAAGTCATTTGATGATTTCCCATCCTTAAAAAAAAGGGGAGCACTAAGAGAGGATTTCCCGAAACTCCTACGGAAACGGGAAGAACAGGATATGCGAACGAAGTCGCGGGTAAAAGCAGGCACTGTCCGTAAGGAATTGTTCAGCAATAGGAGCAGTATTTGCTTTAGTTTCTTGAATTAAATTAAGAATTGTGATACAAATATCACACGGTGTTTGTTAATTAACATGATTTATGCTAAATCTCGGTTATTAATTCAAACCAAAACATAAATTAACAAAAATGCCAGTCTTTTTCAATATTACCTCGACGTATCTAAGCAATTAGGCATTATTTGTATGAATGTGTGCCAGCCAACAACTGGTGAAAATCACATATTTTTTTACACTTAGTTGCATTCTGCAGTCATTCAACTGTCTCTTTCTACATTAATCTAATGATATTTCGTAATTTCGCTACTTGAAATGTCTACCTTATAATAAACTTATATTTGAAAAGAGTAACTATGGAGTTTCTTGTCCGTTCTTCTCCATAAGAATCTACTTTTTGCGAATGGACAACTAGAGTCACTTATATTTTAATTTTAAACTGTAAATTTGACGTCTAGTTGAAATAAATGAATTGAGTTTGACTTTGACTTAGACTACCAGCCATGGTACCTGTTTGAGTTGTACCTACTATTTGGTACGAAAGAAAACCGACCCACAGATTTTTTTTTTCTGGAAAGGAATTATTTATGAACATGTACATTTTTATATTTTAAACTAGCTGACCCACGCAACTTCGTCTGCGTCACATTTTTCATGAAGTAAGTCTTCCTCAATAAATAGACTTCCTAGGATTCAATTCAATTCAATTCAAATATTTTATTTAAGAATTACTTCCATATATTGTTAGTAGTTTTACATTTTAGCCTCATGTTAGTATTAAATTAAATTTACAATAATAAACAACAATGTACACCAGTTTATTTTGGGCACGCCATAATTGCGGCGGAAAGCGGTCACCTCCTTCTGCGAAGCAGTAATGCTAGCGAATGAGGAGGCGGGCCGCGCGAGGGAAAGGCAAGGCCTTCGCCCCAACTGCCGCTACAGGAGAAGACGCCCCGGGCGTCGGGAGTCGCAGGGCGATCCCCGGCCACTCGCGCGTTGGGTGGCTTGCTGTCCGATCACCACCAGGCCCGGGTCGATGGCGCGGTGTGATTCACGCGCGCCTCAAAGAGATGTCAGCATAGTAGACGGGGCCTGCTAAGGCCAGAGCCTGCCAGGGTTGCGGAATTTGGTCGAAAGAGTCACCGCGGCCTTGGAACGCAAAGGGCTTTAGAAGGAACACGGATGGGTTTTTTTCAGTAAGAGTCTGACACACACACACTTTATTTGGATAAGTGTGTCTGAACACTTACCCACCTTTGTAAGAGGGGAGAGTCCCACCAGGCCGCAAACACATTCAGAATGCCATTGGAGGAGGAGCGCAAGCGGGCCATCATGGAAGCGCATCGCTTTCGCATGATCGCTGCAAACCCGTCTACGCACGCTTCCGCGAACATCCCTGACGCGCTACATCGCCACGGCAACCCCAAAAGCACCCTGAATGCGTTATTGTACTGTATACTTGGTCCACAGGCTGCACGTGTATAACGACTGGCAGAAAGCCTTAAAAAGCGATATCTTTACCGATTCAGTACAGCGTGCAAACCTGCGGGCCAGCATGTTGTAACGGACAGCCAGCGACCTGCGCTCCCTGTCTATGTCTACATTGTCTTTTAAGTCATCAGTGACCCAGTGGCCCAAATACTTAAACCTTGAAACCCGACCTATATGCTTAGTTAGAATTTTATCAAGCAGACTATCCAACACCTTAGCACAGACAGTAGCACGCTATATCGGCCTATAGTTGGAGATATCGGAAGCGTCACCAGTCTTATTCTTTATTACTGGCACAACGATGGTATTGCATTAAGTTCTACAGGCAAGTAATTATGACTTATACATAGGTTAAAAATCATACCAAGTACTCGCGGTAAGTGTACCCCCCCCACCGAAGGTGTCCCCACGTTGCCGTCGTGGTGGGGCTTGTGCGTCGTGATCTTGGAGCTCTGCCGGTAGAGTTACTCATGCCGGAAAGGTCCAAGTGAGAGACTAGACAAAGAGGGACACACACACACGCGAGGGGCACACCGTTCGAAAACTTGAACATTTTTCAGGTTTTCGGACGGTGTGCGTTTCAGAAGGAATCTTGCTCACTGCCCTCTGGTACGCGTCTGATCATCAGACGTGACTGTGAGTGCAGTGAGCAAGCAGAGGGAGAGAGGGACCCTGTGAAAGGGTGGAGGAGATAGGGACCGCACCCTTAAAAGGAACAACATGAAGAAGACAAACGCAAAAATATTACCACAGGGTGGTACCAGCTGCTCAGCAGCTGGAGAATCCACCACGCTCCCTTCGGGAGCGTCATGCCCCTCGTATTCTGGGGAGGGCAACGAATGTCTTGATCCGCTTGCCAGTGGCAACAAGAGCCGAGGAGGCTCCCGATCCAAAACGTCTTTTGAGGACTTGATCGGCTTCAGTTTTAATACGCCTGACAAGGTGTTGGGCGGGCGTGGTGCGAAAGCTCCCGCCAAACTGTGGAGGAAGAGCCCGCTGACGTGTCGGGGGGATGTAGGGTCAGACTCTGACTCCGCATCTGGCGTCAGCGTCAGCTCACCGAGCTCGGAGCGAGAGGGAGGAGAGGCTGTTGCGGGTGGCTCGGTGTTATTCCGCAAGCGCCCTAGATCGGAGGATGACCGAGGGTCGTCCTCCAACGGTGAGATGGCCTCGGCCCGGAAAATCCCCACCAGCAGGCGGGGTAAGGGCCGAGACGGAGGCAAGGGGAGGGGGCTCGCATCCCAGGAGGCTGCCCAGCGAGCCACGAAGCTCGCCGAGGAGAGGCACCACCCTGGAGCGTCAGGTCGGAGGGCTTTCCCTTTGGAGTCATCCAGCAGTGAGCCGGACACGGCTGGCGGCCCCGATAAGGAGCGCCAAGCCAGGTTTGCGGAGGTCGTGGGGGCCGCAGTCCGCGATGTGGCTTTGAAGAGGACCCAGGCCTCTAAAAACAAGGCCATAAGCGCGGCGTCGGCCTCCATTCTGGCGGCAGCGGAGGCTAGCTACAGCTACAGCGGTCCTCCGTCAACGGACGAGATGTCCAAGCTGCGGGCGGAGGTCGCCCGCCTAGCGGCCGCCACGGACCTTCTCCAAAAGGAGAATGCAAAGCTCCGAGCAGACCTAGCCGGGCTCCGTGGAGCCGGCACAGAGGAGGCGCTTCAAGGGGGGCGCAAGCAGGGGCAAAGCACGTCCGCGCCGGAGGGGAGCCAGGTTCTGAACCAGGTTCTGAATCTGGTGCGACAGGAGTTGGCTCCCTTCCGGGAACGGTTCTCCACGCTTGAAAAGATTTTGTTGCGTCCCCAACTAACAGCGAGCCAGAAGGCCTCAGGCAAGACGACGGCTTCGTACGCGGCCGCCGTGGCTGCCAAACCGAGGCCGATCGGTCAGGCTAACAGTGCGGCCGAGCCGGCACCGGGAAAACCAGCACCGGCTAAGAAGAAGAAAGGAGGGGCGGCTGCACAGGTGGCGAAGGCTCCAGCGCCAGCGGTGCAACAGTCGGCCCCGGTTACAAACTCTCCTGCGGCCGAAGCCGGATGGCAAGTGGCCGGGGAGAAGAAGAAGGCGGGCAAGGCAGCCAGGGCGGCCAAAAAACGCGAGCGGAGGCGGCGGCGCAAAGCGCAAAGTGTAGCGGCTAGGCTCCGCGCCCCGAAGACCGCAGCTGTAGTGGTAACACTACAGCCAGATGCGGTGAAGAGGGGCGTGACGTACGGCGACGTGCTCTCCAAAGCGAAGCAGGAGGTGAACCTTGGGGAGCTCGGCATCGTCGGGGGCCTCCGGTTAAGGGTTACCATGACTGGGGCCCGAATGCTGGAGATCCCCGGGGCAGCCAGCGGCCCAACCGCCGACGCTCTGGCCGAAAGGCTGCGAGCGTCCTTGAATGCGGACGATGCCCGAGTATCCAGGCCCACCAAGTGCATAGATATGCGCATTTTGGGCCTGGACGACTCCGTCACGGAGGAGGAGGTGGTGGCCGCTGTCGTCAGGACAGGGGGGTGCTCTGTCGAGCAAGTGAAGGCAGGCATCATACGTCCTGACCACACGGGCATGCGAACCGTTGTGGTAAGCTGCCCCGTAACAGCGGCCAAGATAATTTCGGAGGGCCGAAGGCTTCTGGTGGGCTGGGTTTCTGCGCAGGTCAAACTGCTAGAGCCCAGGCCTCTGAGGTGCTTCCGCTGCCTAGTGGGCAATCATGCGGGAGCCCTCTGCACCTCGGAGGTGGACCGCAGCGATCTTTGTTTCCGCTGTGGTCAGCCCAGTCACAAGGCCGGCTCGTGTAACGCCACGCCGCACTGCGTTGTATGTGCGGCAGCTGGCAAGCCGGCCGATCACTGGGCTGGGGGCAAGGCCTGCGCCCCACCCGCCAAAGCCGGGGGCAAGAGGAAGCCCTCCGCCACCGCCGTCTCTGCCGTAGCAAACGCCACCGCCATCGCCGCCGCCGCCGCCGCCGCCACAACTGCGAATGCCGTGGTGGAGCCCTCACAAGGGGCTCGGGAGGAGGCCGTAATGGAATGCCAATAACGGCCCCATTACGCCTCCTCCAGGCGAACATCAACCACTGCGCCGCCGCTCAGCACCTGTTGCTCCAGAGCATGGCGCAGTGGTCGATCAACATCGCCGTGGTCGCTGAGCCGTACTTTGTCCCGCCCAGGGATGACTGGGTGGAGGACCTCAACGGCTCAGTGGCCCTAATTTCGTCGGCCGCCGCCGGTACCCCGTCCCTCGAGAGTGTCAGGAGAGAACAGGGGTGCGTAGCAGCACGGTTTGGGGAGATTGTGGTAGTGGGGGTCTACTTCTCTCCAAACCGATCTCTCGCCGAGTTCCACAACTCCCTTAGGGAGATGGTTGTTGTCGTCGCCGGGTATCGTACCCTCCCCGTGCTCGTTCTCGGGGACTTCAATGCCAAGCACTTGGCTTGGGGTTCCCGATATACGGACACGAGGGGCAGGATGGTGGAGGACTGGGCTCTGGAGACAGGCCTAATCGTCCTCAACCGGGGTTCTGTCCCCACGTGTGTGCGGAGGCAGGGTGAGTCCGTGGTGGATATTTCGTTCGCAAGCCCTGCTCTGTCACCGCGTGTCGTCGACTGGCGCGTCATGGAGGAGGTGGAGACGTATTCGGACCACCGGTACATCCGGTTTGACGTCTCCGCCCAGACCTCAACCGCGCCAGTCCGAGAGGCCCCGAGTGGTCCGCGGTGGGCGCTGAAGCAGCTGGACCGGGAGCTCCTCCTGGAAGCTTCGATCGTGCAGGCCTGGGTGTTACCACCGGACAGGCCTGCTGACATCAACGACGAGGCGGAGTGGTTCCGGGAGACCATGTCAGATATATGTGACGTGGCAATGCCCCGGGTCCGGCCAGGACGCGCCCGCCGCCAGGTGTACTGGTGGTCGCGGGAGCTGGCTTCGCTGCGCGAGGCATGCGTTGCTGCACGGCGCCTGTACACCAGGCATCGCAGGCTCCGCATCCGGCCTCCGGATGCTCAGGCCAGGGAGGTGGAGCTGTACGAGGAATACAGAGTGGCGAAGGCCGCCCTTCAAGCGGGAATCCTGCGGGCCAGGAATCTGGCTCGTAAGGAGATGCTGGAGTCTCTGAACGGGGACCCGTGGGGACGCCCTTACAAAATGGTGCGGGATAAACTCCGCACCTGGGCCCCCCCGTTGACGCAGAGTCTCCGGCCCCAGCTGGTGGAGGACGTGGTGAGCACTCTGTTTCCTTCGCAAGGGGAGCATAATCCCCCGCCTATGGCTCCGCCACCTGCGGTGGCCGATGCGGACCACGACGACGGCGACGACGATGACAACGCTCCAGAGGTGACTGAGGTAGACCTGAGAGTGGCGGTAAACAGGCTGAAGGCCAAAAATACCGCCCCAGGACCCGACGGCTTACCTGGGAAAGCCTGGGTCCTGGCCTTGGAGGCTCTCGGGCCTCGACTAAGGGGGTTCTTAAGCGCATGCTTGGAGAGAGGCCAGTTCCCACTTCGCTGGAAGACGGGGAAACTGGTTCTCATTAAGAAGCCAGGGCGCCCTGCGGACTCTCCGTCCGCTTACCGGCCCATCGTGCTGCTCGACGAGTTGGGCAAGCTCTTTGAAAGAGTAATTGCAAACCGCCTCGTCGGGCACCTGGTGAGGGTGGGGCCGAATCTGGCGGAGAACCAGTTCGGTTTCCGCACGGGGCGCTCAACGGTGGATGCCATCATGCGCGTGAGAGCCCTCACGACGGGGGATGCTGTGTCCCGGGGCAGGGTCGTCTTGGCGGTGTCTCTTGACATCGCCAATGCCTTTAACTCCCTGCCCTGGAGTTGCATTAGGGAGGCACTCCGGTACCACCGGATGCCGACCTACCTCCGTCGCGTGGTCGAGGCCTATTTGACGGACAGGGCCGTCATCTACCCCGGTCACCGGGGAGAGTGGAACCGGCGAGAGATGTCGTGCGGTGTTCCACAGGGTTCGGTTCTGGGGCCGCTCCTGTGGGACATCGGCTACGACTGGGTGCTGCGTGCCGACCTCCCTAGCGGCGTCAGCGTAGTCTGCTACGCTGACGACACGCTGGTTCTGGCACAGGGGGGGTCACACCAGGCAGCGGCCGAATTAATGACACGCGGGGTCGCGATAGTCGTTGGAAGGATCCAGCAATTGGGTCTCGAGGTGGCCCTGCACAAGTCCGAGGCCATGTGCTTTCATGGTTCTCGGAACAGGCCACCAGCGGGATCCCAAGTAACGGTAGGAGGGGTTCACATCGGCGTCGGGTCGACGATCAGGTATCTGGGGCTCGTTCTCGACAGCCGGTGGAACTTCGAGGAGCACTTCCGACGTTTGGCTCCCAGACTGGAGCGGGCTGGGGCTGCCTTCAAGCGGCTCCTGCCCAATCTAGGGGGTCCAAACGCCTCCTGCCGGAGGCTCTATGCGGGGATCGTGCGGTCCATGGCCCTTTATGGGGCCCCTGTGTGGGCCCTAACGCTGAAGGGGCGACCAGCTCGCCAACTCAACGCGGCCCAAGGGTCATGGCCATCCGGCTGGCTCGGGGATACCGCACGGTCTCCGGCGAGGCGGCGAGCCTCCTTGCCGGATTACCGCCATGGGATCTGGAAGCGAGAGCCCTCGCGCACGTTTACGCGTGGCGCGTGGAGGCGCTTTGCCGGGGCGAAACTCCGCTGCCACGGCAAATTGCATCGCGGCGGACGGAGCTCCTGCAGGATACTATGGCGGTATGGAGACTGAGACTATCGCGGCCCAGCGCTGGGCACGCCACAATTGCGGCGGTAAGGCCCCTCTTTGAGGAGTGGCTGGAGAGGCGCCACGGCGTCCTCACCTTCCGCCTGACGCAGGTACTTACCGGACACGGCTGTTTCGGGAGGTACCTGTTTCGGATTAAGCGGGAAGACACGCCCGAGTGTCAGCACTGTGAGGATCGCCCGGAGGACACGGTGGAGCATACGGTGGAGGTCTGCCCTGCTTGGGCTGAGCACCGCCGTGTCCTCATCGCGGCGATCGGTGGCGGCGACCTCTCGCGTCCGGCCCTGGTTGAATCCATGGTTCGGAGCGAGGAGGCTTGGGAAGCGGTCACCTCCTTCTGCGAAGCAGTAATGCTAGCGAAGGAGGAGGCGGGCCGCGCGAGGGAAAGGCAAGGCCTTCGCCCCAACCGCCGCAACAGGAGAAGACGCCCCGGGCGTCGGGAGTCGCAGGGCGATCCCCGGCCACCGTAGGCGCGGGCCTGCGGACGGCGAGCATTGGGTGGCTCGCCGTCCGATCACCACCAGGCCCGGGTCGATGGCGCGTTGTGTTTCACGCGCGCCTCAAAGAGATGTCAGCATAAAAGACGGGGTCCGCTAGGGCCAGAGCCTGCCAGGGTTGCGGAATTTGTTCGAAAGAGTCACCGCGGCCCTGGAACGCAAAGGGCTTCAGAAGGAACACGGATGGGTTTTAGTCAGTAAGAGTCTGACACGCCCTTCCGCTCCACCCAGAGCGGAAGAAGTCATTTGATGATTTCCCATCCTTAAAAAAAAAAAAAAAAAAAAAAAGTGTACCCCAGCGTATTTAAGATGTTCGACGCTGATGCCGCCGTGACCGGGGGACTTTCCCCGCACTATTTTCCATATACTTCTCGCGACTTCTTTAGCGGAGAACCTGACAGGAGGAGCCCCAGTCACGGCCAACCCCGCGCCGCTATTTGAGGATTTGCTATTACCACACAACCTCGAGTTTACATTAAAATGTTTTTGAAAAGCATTAGCTAGATCCGTGGGGTCGCTCACGCCCGCGACGCTCTCTGGTATCCCCGATCTATGTTTACCACATTAGCGCGTTCTACCAAACAAATAGTCAAGAATAAGAGTGGTAAATGATCAATTATCGACCGCCGAGAGTAGAAAATAATTAAAACCCTAATATAGCTATTAAAAAAAAGGAATTGGTGATAGAAAGGTGAAAATTTAGGGTTGTATGTATTTTTTAATGCCACGTTCTAAAAAACTAAAAAGAAAAGATTTTTTCAAAAAAAAAATGTCAGGTGTGGACAATCCTTATCACTTAGGGGTATAAAAAATAGATAGTAGCCGATTCTCAGACCTACTGAATATGCATATAAAATTACATAAAAATCGGTCTAGCCGTTTCGGAGGAGTATGGTAACTAACATTGTGACACGATTATTTTATATAAGAAGATACTAATCTCACTATTTACATCTATCCAGATATAAATAAAAATGAATCGCTAAATGTGTTGCTAAACGCAAATCTTGAGAACGGCTGTAAGTACCAATTACACTAATTCTTTTTTTGTTGTGTTTGTTATTGTCAGGAGAAGGTTCTTATGAAACAACATTTTTTAAAAACTTTAACGTCCGGGTGAAGCCGGGGCGATACACTAGTTTAAATTAAGAATGATTAATTAAAAACAGAAGTCAAAGATAGTTTTTGTGCAATTTGAAAGATTTGTCAAGTTGAAAAGGGATAAGTAATATTTTTTTCAGCCCGACTAAATCTACTGTTTACCCAAGAAACACAACAATCTTGACCTTGTCATCAATCCATAATAAGTTCAAAGCATCCTTTTTACAAGTCAAAAACTTGCTTATTTATCAAGATTAGAGTGAACAGGCTTCTTCTGGGTAAGCTCGCTCCATCGTCGACTTTGTCTCTGTCATCTATGACCTAGACTAGAGTTAAGAGCAAACCCATCTCAAAAAAAGAAATAAAAGATTTGCTCGCAAGTTAATTTTTTAAAATGAAGTCATCCTTTAAAACCACAACGGAATCATGTCAGCCCGCAAAATTAATAGCTTGGAGGCTTTGTTTAAAGTTTGCAGCAACATTGTTTAGTGTGTCAAGTATGAATGACCGCCTGGTTATAATTGCTCGTCTAACCACTGCTTTTAAATGCTTAAGGATAGGCGTAGACTTTGAAACCTGTTGCAGATTTATATATTTTTTTTCTTTATACTTCACAATCATGTCGTCTTTCCTTTTAGTCGTCCCTAGAGCTACGGCCCTTGCGCACAGCAAGTAGTAGCGACAGCCAGTATGTCCTTAGCATGGCTCAGAGTTTCACCAGGGAAGTCTTCTAACAGGCGTTGCACTGAGGGGATAGTCAAGGTGATCTGTAAGAGAAAAAAGTGCCTGTTTTCATCTTCAACTTTGACCCCGACCACAGGGGTATGAATCAAAATCAAAAGTCATTTATTCAAATCAGGCTGAGTGCCAGCACTTTTTGAACGTCAAAGTTCTACATAAAGACAGTCCCCCGAAACGTCCGCTCGTCACCACTTCCTAGTGCTTTAGCTGGGAAGAAGGTGAAGTGGCGCAACAAACTCCCCAGCAAAACATCGGTTTGTTGAGTTACTTAATCACATACGAGGAGTATGTGATTAAGTAACTCTTATTCACAATGTACAGGCACCTTTTGAAGGTTCCGCAAGGGAATAAAAAAGTATGGTCCCAGAACAGTATAACAGAAATACGTAAGGCTTAATACAATAGTAAATAAATGTTTCAAATCATTCGTCGTTCTGAATAGACAATCCTAGAAAGGTAACGAACTAAGTATTTCACAAACTCTGGCTGCTAATTGAAACATCACAATAATTTACCCAGCGACCATCTCATCATAACAAAGCCGTCAAATCTGCGCCATAACTTAGCATTACTTTGTGAAGTGAAAGGCCTGTCCTTGCCATGTTTACAGCCGCCATTTTTACGCCATAAATCATGGCATCATAGTAATACATGCTTTGTTTCTTTGTGTTCGGTTATGGCAGTTCTGCTTGCGAAAGAAAGAAATGTGTGGACTTTGTTATGGAAATATGAAAGGGGAGTGTTATGATTTGATGAATGGAAGAATTGGACGGAGTTCCAATTAGGTTGTGAAGAATCGTGAGCTAGAAATTAAAAAAAAAACCGGCCACGTGCGAATCGGACTCGCGCACGAAGGGCTCCGTACCATTATCTATAAAAACGGCAAAACAAATCGCGTTTGTTGTGTGGAAGCTCCCTTTAATATTTATTTTATTCTATGTTTTAGTAATTGCTGTTATAGCGGCAACAGAAATACATCATCTTTGAAAATTTCAACTGTCTAACCATCACGGTTCATGAGATACAGTCTGGTGACAGAGGGTCCCGTTTTACTCTTTGGGTACCTAAAAACGAAAAAGTTTATGGTGTGTTTAAATCAGCACAAACTTTGCGTACAGTACAGCTTAATAGTTATAAATTATGTACGGGTATGTTTAAAATGGGGAGAGGAAAATAATGTATTGGGCAGCAAAAGATTTGTCAACATCGCTGTCCTGCATTTTTCAAGTGTCCAGAATACAGAGCATTGAATTTGCCATATGGAATGGCATTTCAGCTTAAGTTCTATGTAACCTTTTATTATGAAAAATATCTGGCGCAGGACCAACGGCTTAACGTGATTTCCGAGGCACGGGGGTGTCACACCACCAACTTCCAAACTCTCTCCACTCACACTCACTCACTCTCCCGGTCGTGTCGGGTTGCCGTCCCATCGGAATATGAGGATGATGGAAGAGGGAGTGCACCTGTGTTTGCGCAAGCACTTGTGCACTATAATATGTCCCGCGCCGATGGCTAGTCTCGGGAATCTCGGTTGAGAGTGGCCGCCATGGCTGAAATTGGTCAGGAGGACTGTAAATTATGAAGGGGTAAAATCGATTGTTTATGTCTGTAAAAGGTGCCGAATCTTTGGACAAAGACACTGGTTTGAACACAAACATTATTTTACTGATAGAAAACAACACTATCACGTAGTAGGTTTGTTTGTATTTAAAAACCGGCCAAGTGCGAGTCGGACAAAGAACTCTCTACGAAGGACTCCGTACCATAAACCGGAAACGACATGTTTCTTGTATGGGGAGCCCCCTACATTTTTATTAGGTATTTGTTGTTATAGTGGCAAGAGAAATACACACTCTGTGAAAATTTCAACTGTCCAACTATTACGGTTCTTGAGATACAGCCCGCTGACAGACAGACGGACGTATGGATGGACAGCGGAGGCTGAGTAATAGGGTTCCGTTGGTTACCCTTTGGATACGAAACCCTAAAAAATACCCGGTTCCTGTGGAAAGGGCCACAAGAACGAAGTTGCCGGAAAAACTCATTTAAAATACTTTAATGAAGAAAGATATTTATCAAAATCGTGTTTCGAAAATGAGTGGTCACAAGGTCAAATCCAATTTAAATTTTAATTCAGAAAACTCAGTCGTCGAGAAGACAAAATAATATTGCCCACTGTGTGGAAGACCTATCGATCTACTATGACTCACCTACGCCAATTAACATTCATTGCATTGTTTTAAATAGTTAAAAAAAGCGGAAGTTTGGAATGCTTAATGATTTATTGGTCTTCTTTCAATTGACTTCAAATAGGTGAATTGACAAAAAAACAGCGCTAATTACTAAATGCTTGCACACAAATAGTACCCATCTACCACATTCTGGATTCATTTACATACAATTTTGTACAATTCAAAATTATTATAATTTCAGGGGTCGTTTTCGTGGAAATACATTAAAAGATCCTACATTCGCTTTCGTAAAGGCTCTTTTACAATGCGTCAATATTAATTTTATTTACATCATAATTATCGCTTTTTAACTTACGTACTTATTACATACTTCTACGTTTGGTCAGTCTTGAACAACTTGTACTACTATAATATACCAATAACAACATAACATTTATAACATCATCAACAACATTCATAAAAACATTCATTAATAACATTTTCTTCATTATCTTAAAAAAAAAACATAAAAACATTAAAAATAAACTAGGGACAATAAATAAAGATATACGCGACTGGTGGCCGCGGAAGCGTGCAACCCTTCTCCCTTCAGAGAGAGGTACCTAAAAATACGAACCAGATTTTTATTTTTTATTCAGGTTTATAAGAAGCTTGAATCCGTCCAACCAGAAACACAAATCGCTCGCTTCATTAAAGCCTCGGTATGCACTTACGAAACATTGACCATGAAAGTGGGCTGATCATTCTTTTCGCATTAATATTACAATGAGACTATTTTGAAGTCTAACGAGTTTTGCAACTCCCCATGGCAAACGGCTTATAGTAATCATAACTAGTTGAAAGAATATTTAAAAAAAAAAGAGGGCAATAGCTAGATCGTTGTGCGTGTTGACACTGACGCGGCTCTCGCAGACGGAGCTCGCGACATAACGACAACGCGTTGTCATAGAATTTTTTTCTGTAACCGTAGAAAAAATGTTTTGTGTTTATTTAAAATTTTGTTAGTTTCCTTGACAGCTATAATGCGCCAATGCGATGTTACCACTGCAACGGTATACATACCTACATCTTTCTTACATATATTAAGTGTCAAAAATAACAATAAATTCGTTTCTAAACACTTTCAATGCACCTCAGTGCTACTTCTGTGAATCTCATCAGGCTGCAGGAAAATATTTATCTAAGTCATTGGAAATGACATTCAACAAACTTATCGCGCGTGACAAGAGGGCAAACTGTATTCAGGTTTGTCCTAGATGATGGCTCCAGTAGCGTCGGCGTGGGGCATCGCGGACCCCCGCATCCAGGCGGCGCGCGCAGCCCCAGCTCTGCCAGCAGTTCGGGTTCGTGGTGGAGCCAGTCGCGCAGCACCCAAAATGACCCTGCGGAGCATTCGCCAATTCATTAAGTAGTATTTTTTGAACAATGTTTGTATCAAGCGACACAGTTTTCTGACAGTCGTTATGGGAAGTCTAATAACCAGTCTTAAGGGGTATCGTGATACCCAGTAGCTGGGTTGTGGAGATCACAGATAGGCAGTTGCACCAAGTCAAATACCCGGTATGAGTATATGCTGTGGATAACGGTGTGAGTTTCACATTTATATAACATCTTTATTTATATTATTTGTGCTGATATAATGTGATACTGTTTGTTGTCCCAAATAAATAAATAAATAAATAAACTAGATGGGTTGTGGAGGTTACAGGACTTGGTGTGAGTTTTTCAACATACTCGATCGCATTAACGTAAACGATTGCTTATGTCAAAATGTATAGAAAAAAAAAAAGGTTTTCCGATATTGTCACAAAACGGCGCTTATTTAGTTTCAATACAAATTGACGTTTACGCTAACGCGTTCGAGAACGTTCAAAAATTCGCACTAAGGCCCTCCCATATTATTATACTCTTTTCTAAGGCCACAAAATGGCATATGCATGCGCATATGATTGTCAAATACTATTATTTTACAGCATCTGGTAAGACAAGACTACAAGAGCCCACCCTAACATACTTGGGAAATGGCTTGGCAATAAAACCTGAGCGAAAGGCCATGGAAGCAAAACCACGGGCCAATTCAGTATTCTATAGAAAGAAAAAAAGAAGAAAAAAAGTAAATTTCCAATAAGCATGACGCATACCAAAAAAAAAAAACTATAGTAGGCGCCAGATAATCGTGGAATATCGGTCATTGACCCACCTACATTTATTGACATTGTTAATTTGAAAAACGGAATTAATGACACAAAACTGTCCCGAATCATCATCTCTCGTGGTACCTCCTTAACATGGTCTAATAATGAAAAACGATTCATATTTAATTGTTCAGGTACCTATGAGCAGTTATTAGGGAAAGGTCAATATACTTTATTCCACATTTATCTGGCGCCTACTATAGGTAAATTACAAAAGTTATGCAACTTGGGAAGATATGCGTCACATTCGCGCAAAACGGCCATCGCTTAGCATAATGCTGGGACTAGTGTGCCACGAACGAACGAACCAAATAAAATATATAAATATGGGTTCAATATGGGTATGGGTAAATACAACGTTAAAAAAAGGCAAAACGGCCATCGCTCAGCATAATGCTAGGACTCGTGTGCGAGACAGAGCCACAGCGCTGGTTTAAAGCTATATTTTCGGCTTGAAAAATGACATAATCGCTGGTATAATGGTATTGCACGAAAATTTCAATTTTATACAACAACACATGCTATTAAATAGTTCACTGTCTCAATGACCATCATAAATTCAAAGTAGACATTATTTAACAGTTTTTGCTCAATTAATGTAAAGTTGCGTGTTATTAAATAACATGTTATTTAGGTTCTATGGTGTTTAATGGTCACTTTAGGTTCCCTGAGCATATAATCAAAGTTTTACTGGATTTTACTGATGAGTTTTATTGATGAATACGTATTTTTTTGCGAAATTCTGAAAACATCAAGATGAATCTCATAAAACACTTTGTTTATGTCGTTATTTCCAAGGATGGATGTTATTTTATGAAACTTAGTACCCACTATAACTGATATAATTATATTGTACCTAACACACTCAACGCAAGGTTTAGTTGAAAACCAGTGTCTGGAATTTTGCTGCACTGGACCAATTTGGCGTTCAAACCACAATGTTATTGTTTTAAAACTAAGGCTGCCTGTTCATTGAGGCGGAGCGACACAGCGGAGCGGAGCAACGGAGTAATGCGGAGCGTAGTTGTTGAAAGTGTCTCTCCATTGATGCGGAACGACGTAATGCGGAGCGGAGTTGCGGACTGTGCCGAAGGCACGTGACGAGTAATTTCAGCGGGCGGCCGTTTTTCTCCGCTTTACCGCTCCGCTGCCTCCCAAAGCTGTATACATTTTTAAACTAGTTCGCAAATACCTTTCCAACGAACCAGAGCGGAGATTTAATGTAATTCCATTGGTTAATATTGGCACAACTCCTCTCCGCTCCTCTCCTCTCCACTCTAGTGGAAAATCAGCCCGAGTCTCCTTATTTTCGTTCCTACATTGTGTGTATCTGTGTGTGCCAAATATATGTACTTATGTACATATATGTTTTAATTATTTCCTTTTACTTTTCGACGGCACTTCGCTTCCGTCTGCGCATTGTGTTAGTTGCGCAAACACATTCTTCGCAGATCTCGCGCTGAGTACACACACGTCGTCGCACGTCGCAGCGACCCGAAGGTCAAGGTCAATGATCATCACGTACGATACAACAATTAATAGTGTTAATTAATATCATAGACAATAGATTTACTTACATTTATAGCACGTTGATTGCTTTTGGTTAGGTCAGTAAGATAGTGGATGTTTAAAATAAGGTTTGAGGTCAATGGAACCTACAGCTTAGGGATAAGTAGTCAGACTTACGATCTAGATCTATACAAAGAAGACTATACAAGACAGATGCTTGCAGTCTGGACTGGTCCACTCAAATCTGTGTGGTACTTTCCTCAAAAGACCACTTCAGACATTAATAACCTACATGGTTCTTATATGATTTGACCAGTACAATTGTATGGACTTTAAAAGAGACTTTGACCTCTGAGTTTGTTTCGGTGTTTCTTCTCAGGGTAGTCAGCTAGGAAATACCGGCCTCATCTAGTTTAAAACTGACCACAAAAGATTGACGTGTAAAAAGTGTTATGTTTAACCTACTTACAAAATAAATATCATTTATCTATAAGATTTGTTGCCACTAAATGAACTATTCCCAAATTATTTGAAAAAAAATGTATTTTCTTCGCTTCTAGCCTGTATGGTCGGATTCATTTAAAAGTGGTCAATTGTACTCAGCTTCTACACAAATTGATGCTTCCAGAGATTAAAAAACACTCTTCAAATCTACGATGCTACAGTCATTCCGGTAACAAAAAAAGAAACATACTTATCTACTAGCTAAAAATAATGAATGAAATCAATCTTATCCGATACTGAATCAATCGTCATAAAAAACTTGCTCTCGAATCGAGTTCCTTTACCTTCATAGACTTTGAACTTAGTTTAAAGTTCAGACAACGTCTTCGACCAAAAATGTTGAACTTTAATTAATTCGTCATAGAATTTACGTCTCACCTTTTAAAACAGGTATGACGTATGGATTTTTATTGTATTAAGTCATGCTGACTGGAACCCCACATCAGGTCTTTGTCTTTAATTTCAAGCCAATATTCTTGATATGGCATAAAGATAAGTAATCCTTCCTACCGAATTTCGATCATCAAATGACTCCTTCCGCTCTGGGTGGAGCGGAGGGAGTGTCAGACTCTTACTGTCTAAAACCCATCCGCGTTCAGGGGCGTGGTAACTCTTTAGAACAAATTCCGCAACCCTGAGATTCCGCAACACTGGAATTCCGTAACCCTGGTGAAATGATGTCTACAAGTTGATTCTTCGATAAGGATTTTATTTTCTCAAGAATATTATACAGATACTCGTACCTGACTGGACTTTAAATTCGTATGATAATAACTTAGTTTATGGTGTAGGAAAATATACCGAGATATATTGCACATTGTAAAGAATACGCTGAGATTGATAGTTTCATCTGCCAGATTGAACATAAAATACTAGATACCTATTGGTTGGACTTGCCAAGTAGGCATCTACTTGGCAAGTCCTACCAATAGTACTCTACTAATACGAATTTCTGCTTAGTAGGGGAAATCGGGGCTAAATGTGCCGCGGGAGAGTTGATCCGATTGAAATAGGCTTCACGAAAAAAAGAGATGAACATATCAAGTAAATTTGTCATTAAACGGAACGCTACAGCGGTACATTGTTAAATTACAGCGGATAAACTTCCCCGAGGCACGTTTAGCGCCGTGTTCCCCTACTTAGCTATACAACGTGTTTTAGGATAAACGCAATTCATATGAAAAACTTTTACTATGGGACGAGCAGAGATTTTGCGAAAAAAAAAATCTGCTGTTTAGTACGTTTGGTCGAGTAAGCGCACATAAATGTATGGGACAGTCGACTTTTTTTCGCGATTTCTTTGTTGATCCGGTAGTAAAAGTTATTCACAGTCATGAGTATAATTATCCCTAGTCAGGTATTGTGTTTATTCTGTTACACGTCAGTGAAATTATTTTTGAGGTGAAAACTTCTTTAGGCGCGTTGCGAACTTTTTGGGTGTAAAAAAGACATGGAACTACGTCATCGTCACCGAACGCTTTAGCTTTCGCTTAGTTTTCACTTGTATCGGCAGTCCCCAAGACTGCCCCGCATGTTTTTTTTCTAGTAGAAGGAACCTAGACTTATGACCATCATCATCATTTCAGCCAAAAAACGTACCCTACTGGACGTAAGCCTCCCCCGAGTTACTACATCATCCGGTTCTGAGCGTCTCGTATTCAGCGGTTTCCCGCAACCTTCACCAGGTCATCGGTCCACCTTGTGAAAGGCCTACCAACGCTATTGGTACGCGGATAACACTCCAGGACCTTCCAACGTGGACTCTTACCGACTTAAATTATATAGTGGTCACCTTACGTAGCACCCACCAACCGGCGCTACACTCGCCTGTTAGATTATGGCCCTTTCTTTCACTGAGAGGAGGCCTATGTATCCTACTAGTGGATACATTATAAGCCGATAGGGGAGATCGGGGCTAAATGTGCCGCGGGGAAGTTGGTCCGATTGAAATAGGCTTTATGAAAAAAGAGAAGTACATTATGAAGTATATTTGTCTTAAAACGGAACGCTGCAGTCCATCGATGGCAACTAGTATAGTATTAGTTTGGCCAGTAACGTCCGGTACATTGTTAAATTACATCGGAACAACTTCCCCGCAGCACGTTTAGCCTCGCTCTCCCCTAATATATCCTTCGAAAAGGCTCTGTGGAATGGACTCTTCAATGGAAGGACGAAGGACCTACTATGGCATCTTGAAACCATTTTGATTCCGGTGAGAGAGAGACGTGGAGTTATGAAGGACAAATAACACTGGTCCGTTTTATGATGGAATCATTATGGCATTGGCGATTCGTAGTATGACTACCAATAAGATTTTCCAATCCCTTTGATGATTGTGATCAAGATTGTTTAAAATAATGTTAGATGCGTACAAATTTAACGTCAATAGGTTTAAAACTTTTATTTAGGAAAATGTTTTATATATAACTTAGAAAAGATTAAAAAAAAACTGGCCAATTGCAAGTTGGATTTGCGCATGAAGGGTTCTGTACCATAAGCCGAAAAAAATAATGTTTCTTTTATGGTTAATTTTATTTCAATTTTATAATTGTTTGTTATAGCGGCAACAGTAATACATCATCTGTGAAAATTTCAACTGTCTAGCTATCACGGTTCATGAGATATAACCTGGTGATGGACAGACAGACGGACCTTACCCTTTGAGTACGGAACCCTAAAAATGGAGAAAGTTCTCAGTTCTACGCAAGAAGTGATATCAATATTTTTTGCATCTGCTTACTCACTTATTCTTCAACATGCAATTCAGATAAATTTAATTTTTCGATGTTATGTTTTCGTCTAATTTTACCAGGAAGTGCGAAATGCAAAACTTTATGAACAGATATCAAACATGGCACCTAATTTGAATATTGTTATGGTGTAAATTGTTATTTTTGTGGTAAATAATACTAATCAGCATATATTAAAAATAAGAGACATAAATAAAATATAAAAAATGAGTAGGATGACACAGTAGATATCATTTTATTTACGTCATAGCAGATAAATAATAACTATTTGTTTTGTACGGAAAATAGGGTCAAATCTATCTGAAAAGGTTGGAAATTAATGAAACGATTTTAATGAAGCGGGATAGATAGATCTAAAACTTATCAGAGAAAATTTTCGAAAAATAGTGTTACAGCAAAATTCGATAGATTTTAAATCTTCCACAAAAACAGAGATTTTCAATGATCTTCTTTTAAATAAGACATTTCGAAATTGTTCACTGATAATTTTATAGACCTATGTATCCTGCTTATAAAAAAAAATATTTACTTTAATTCAGACATTGATCTATATAATGTTAGTATTATACAAACTTATAAGCTATGTTAGTACAAAAATATTAAAAGATTTTGCGCAAGAAGTTTCATCAAAAATCGGTCAATTTATTTCGAAAAATAAGGACTTGCAATGTTGAAAGTTTGTATGAAAAGCCGTTCGGCGTAAACGCTCTTGACGCAACAACAAGTTCTGTGATACCAAAACAATTTCTCATTATTCCGCTGCAGTAATGTCAGTTTATTCACTTAATTGTAAAGAAAAACTATTTATTATGGTAATCATGACGAAAGTGTCACAGTGGCCTTCACCCAGTCAGTGTCTTCGAGTGGTTTAGCAAGCGATGAATAAGAGTTAGGATGACTGGACAGATTTGCCTTTTTGACCTTTTATTTAGAGTTCATGGCTAATGGATTTGATGAGCAACTGTGGAAGTGTTTTTGTCTGGTATATCCGCTATTGTTTTTTGAAAGTACAGTATTGAAGGGTTTGGGTAATTCCATCGTGATTTATTTTCCAGCATCTCTTGTGTAGGTATTTTTTATCGTATTAAATAAATAAATAATAAATAAATCTTTATTGGAACAAAAACACATTTTACAATTTGTTTGCGTACGTAAATAGCTACATTATTTACAAAACTGTGTCGCAGCTATTAACGCCCACCTCCAAGAGGGAGACGACAGCGTTCCAGATACCCAAGAAGTATTTTCACAGGGGTTAAAAAAGAACAATAACAAATAGTAAAAATTAAAATAGTAAAAATTAAAATGGTAAAAATTGAAATAGTAACAATTAAAATAGAAAAAATTAAAACGGTAAAAATTAAAATAGTAACAATTAAAATGGTACAAATTAAAAAATAGTAAAATTTAAATAGATAGTGCTTAGTGTTATGGACGTGAAGTGTTGTATGTGAGTGTAGTGCGTGTCTGTGGGGTGTAAGTGTAGAGTGTGTATTAAAGATCGCTATGCATGTGTTTACAAAGGCAGGCACACCGTTTTAATGCAAACTTTTTAACTTTATGTCAGTTCGGAATGTTCGAGAAAACTCAAATAATCCGAAATAATACATCTAAAAGATTTCTACATCTATTACAAGAGATAAATTTGTTTGAGTTTTGCAGCTAAAATTAAGCACTACGCGACCAATGGGTAAGTTTTCAGAAGTAAATAAATAATCATTACACAATGTGGATCGATACAACAATAAATGAAAACACGGGCAATACTGGTTCATAGTGATGGTTTAGAACTATAATAAGTCCTGTCACCGAAATTAAAAATAAACTTCCCAATTGCAAAAAAACTAAAACTGCTCATGGATAGTGATTACTATTCTGACCATTTTAGTGTTTTTAATGTTAGAGTCTGCCAGGGCTGCAGAATTTGTTCGAAAGAGTCACCGCGGCCCTGGAACGCAAAAGGCTTAAGAAGGAACACGGATTAGTTTAAGTCAGTAAGAGTCTGACACGCCCTTCCGCTCCACCCAGAGCGGAAGAAGTCATTTGATGACCCATCCTTAAAAAAAAAAAAGAGCTGTGACATCAAATCTGTGATAAAAGATTGCCAGTGTTTTGATTTATTGTCATATCGTCTTCTCCACCTTGTATGAAGCTCCATTCCTAGTTAATATTACTAGGAATGGAGCTTCGTGCGAATAATCTTTTTGAAAATAGTGATGGATTAAGCTTTTGAACTTTAATCAAAGACATCGAGACACGACTCAAATTACGATGACCGTGACTAAATCAATTTTAAAGTACTATGCCTATATAAGATGATTGCTAAAATCAAAGACCAATGATGACTCGGCAGTATGTATTCACTTCGAAAGTACTTGATCAAAGATTTACTCATTGTCTATACGTCATTGCCAGGGTTGCGGAATTTGTTCGAAAGAGTCACCGCGGCCCTGGAACGCAAATCCTTTGGGAGGAACACGGATGGGTTTTTAGTCAATAAGAGTTTGACACGCCCTTCTGCTCCACCCACAGCGGAAAAAGTCATCCTTAAAAAAAAATCTATATGTCATCGATTTTACGCTTTTATGGTCGGTAAAGTAAGAAAAATTTTACCTCTGAGCAATTAAATAAAGTAGATATAATTATCTCGACAAAAGTGACAGGCTTTTTCTCTTTTCTAGGGTTCCGTACCCGAAGGGTAAACAACGGAACCCTATTACTAAGCCTCCGCTGTCCGTTCGTCCCTTCGTCCGTCTGTCTGTCTGTCAGCGGGCTATATCTCAAGAACCGTGATAAGTAGACACTTGAAATTTTCGCTATAATAACAAATAAAAATAAAATAAAACGAATAATGTAGGGGGCTCCCATACAATAAACGTGTTTTTTTTTTCGGTTTTTGGTATGAAACCTTTCGTGTGAAAGTCCGACTCGCACGTCGGTTTTTATTATTTTTAATAGGCTCGTGTTTAACTAACGGCCGGTTTCAATAACGTATCTACCTTTAACCAACTGTCAAATTAGCTATCAACAGTAGATGAACGTCATGTTAAAAAGGCAAACATGACGTTTCAGCTACCATTGGTAGCTTATTTTACAGTTGGTTAAATGTAGATACGCTATTGAGACCAGCCGTAATACAACAGTCACCTGATGGAAAGTGATGATGTGGTCGACGACGGAGTACGCTTCTTTAGAAAAAACCTATTCAATCTTTACTTAAATAAAGACCCCAGGATATAGTTAAACTCGTTTCCAAGCGCTGAAACCTGTGTTCAAAGCACCTTATGTGTAGCTAGTCACAGAAGATGCCGTGGAAAAATTTGAGCCAAGAATTTACAAAATTAAGCCGTACTATCGATACATAGACTTAGATGATTTCTTATATTTACCGATGCCTAATTTAATTTTCGTTTGAGTTTTAATACCCTGACTTACTTTGTCAAATGGAATAGCAGCACAATATTTTGGCGACTACGCAATTATTGACAGCCCACAAAAACCCTAAGGTTTCCAATAATGTTTGCACGAGGATGACTCATTCTAAATTCCAATAAGGATTTTTTATATTTCAAGTACGGTAATATTAAATACTAACAAACTCACGCCCGCCCCGTGGTAACTTTCAGTTATCACCACTCGTCTTCTAGGAAATCCTTGCGGTGCGGTTGTAAAAACCGTAACATTTAACTACAGACAGGAAAACACGTACCTACTTACTTTAACTTTCCATTTTTGACCTTATCTTTGTTCTTTTAAGAGTTGTCGCTATTAATAACTTTAGTTATGGAATGGAATTTTCCATCTATACTATCTATACTAAGTTTAAATGAAGCTGAAGATTTTGTTTGTTTGAACGCGCTAATCTCTGGAAATACTTGTCGGATTTGGAAAATTCTTTTTGTATATGATAGCCACATTCATGAGAAAGGCTATTGGCTATACGGGAACAAGGAAAAACGGGATATGCGCTTACGAAGTCGCAGGCAAAAGATTTTATATAAATAATAAAGCTGAAGAGTTTTTTTGGACGCGCTTATCTCTGGAACTACTAGTTGGATTTGGAAAATTATTTTTGTATATGATAACCACATTCATGGGAAAGGCTATACGGGAACGGGAAACATTAAACATATTCTTATAACACGTCAGCCTTTAAAGCAGCAGTGACCAGCCAAAATCTGGGTTCACGTGTTCCATCATAGACCCTATCCATCGCTACCACCCGGTGAGGTGGAAGTCAAGAACGGGCTCAAGACGAAAAAAATCTTATCCAAATCAACACTCCAAACATACAAAGGTCATATCATACATTGAAGTATTCTATGACTACCAGTATCGGCAACTAAGATAAGTAAACTTTGCAGCATTTTCTGACATTATTTGATGACGAAAGTGGAGACAATTCATGGTCAGGAAACCCATGAAAACATCAATAAAATGCATGGCTAAATGAATGAGAATCACGATTTCTTAAATTAACCGCGAACCTATAGTTTTTTATAATTAAGTAGAATTTATTTATAGAATGTTATGTAAACACTACTTATATCCTACTAATATTATAAACGCGTATAATATTATAAAAGTTTGTGAGGATGGATGGATGTTTGTTACTCTTTTTCGCAAAAACTACTGAATGGATTTTGATGAAATTTGGCACAGTAGTAGATTATAGTCTGGAATAACACATAGATTTTTTTTTATCTCAGTAATATGTTCTCTTGGGATAATTTTCGACAATCACGCAGGTGGAGACGCGGCGACTCTTTGTCGGAAAGGCGTGTCAGACTCTTACTGACTAAAACCCATCCGTGTTCCTTCTAAAGCCCTTTGCGTTCCAGGGCCGCGGTGACTCTTTCGAACAAATTCCGCATCCAGAGGTATATAGACAAACCAACATAATTATGATTTTTGATGCCCTATGAGTTTTTTTCTGCCTTTTATATCTTTTTATTCATAATTATTTTAGCATCATTTTAAAATGGTTATGCTACCTATCTTTTGAATACAGTTTTTGCTGACGGCAAATAATTTAAGGACATATTTTAAGGGTTACTTAGTTAGGCGTTCTGGTTTTATGTGTTTATATCTATTATATTCTATTAGTTTTAGCTCGTTAAATTATTTATAAAATGAGCTGTTGAACTTTTAAAAATAAAAATAAGTAGGTACTTTTAATTGTTTATAAATACATAATTTGTTCTTTGTGTAATTTACATATTAAGAAAACAATTACATATTATAAAACAAGACATAAGAAGACAATTACTTACCTGTTTTTGATCAGTTTTTGACCTTCGATATTGTTTCGCATGCGTCAGATTTCTTCCTGCATTCATTTTAATCAGAATTCCAAAGTTTCTTGAATATCAAGGATCGAAAATTGATGGTAAAAGCCATTCAGTTGTGGCTTTCATCACAGATGACGTTAATAAATAATTTTGCAAATGGAAATTTTTCAAATGAGTTAAGATTTTAATAATCAATTTGAATAGGTAATTATTCAGCTTAAGGAATTTATTTTTTTGCGTCAAAACAAAACAATCGATAGTGATCATGAATTTTGTTTACCAAGCATCTTATTATCTGCCTTACCGTTACAACTGCAAAAAAAAAAATTTTTTGGGGTTGCGTAGCGAAGGGTCAACAGCCGGTCGATTGTATAAACATGTCGAAGTGGAGGCTTGGGTGAAGTGATCACGTGACATCTTGATTATATGGATTGACAGCTCACCTCGTGATCACTTCACCCAAGCCCTCACTTCGACATGTTTATACAATCGACCGGCTGTTGACCCTTCGCTACGCAACCCCAAAAATTGTTTTTTTTTTTAAGTAGCAGGATCTTATTTGGACGTGATGGTATGAATACCAACAGTAATACTGCCTGTAGGTCAGAAAGATCGTGAATTTCATCAAGGAAGCATCACTAAATTTTATAAGTGTCCGTATTACATTTTTACGCTAACAAGCAATAATGATCCCTATTGACACACGCGAACGTTTTCAAAGAAGATGACATTATTATCATCGGAATTAGGGATAATAACTATATTATTAGCACTGAATCTTTTCAGTTTTACTTGGTGATAATGACTTGGTAATAAGGTACAAATTGGGTGTTTAACATACCATGCTTTTGACACGGATGTGAAGATTTTTTAGGGTTGCGTGAAAAGAAGCCTTAAGAAGCTACGCTCTTTTTATCTTTAATTTTTGAAATTCGTTTTGGTTTATTTTGGTGTGTCGTTCAAATTAGGTGTAGTGTCTTTTAAGAGTTTTATACTAAAAGATTTTCCGACGGAACTCTACCCCATTACTAAGCCATTGATGTAAGTACGTCTGTCTGTTAGCGGGCTTTGTCCCATTAACGGTAATGTGAGAATGTAATACAAACTCTGTGAAATATGTACCATTCAAGAAACCAAGCATTTATCGGTTACAAAAAACCGATCAAGTGCGAGTCGGACTCTCACACGAAGAGTTCCGTAGCATAAACCGAAAAAAAAACACGTTTCTTGAATGGAAGCACCCCTTATTTTTTTTAATGTAGCGGCAATAGAAATACGCACTCTGTGAATTTCAACTGTCTACCTATTATGGTTCTTGATATACAGCTCGCTGACAGACAGACGGATAGCGGAGGCTTAGTAATAGGGTTCCGTTGGTTACCCTTCGTACGGAACCCTAAAAATTAACCGATACGAGACCCTTCGTTTGTGAGCCCGACTTGCCCTTGGCCGGTGGTTTTTGGTATAATGGCTTATTTTGAGAACTCTATAGTAATTCTTTGGAGGCACTGAGCTCATGTATCTTTGAAACCCAGGATTTTATATTTAATTGATTTAACCTGATTCCCATAACGAAATAATGACAAGCGGACATATTAATTAACACGTACAGGGATGTCCCATTCCAATATTCCGGAACTCCAACTAACAAATTCTTCGATGACGAATTTATCCTTAACCAATTATAATCAAGGTAGATAACTCTTTTGATACACCGCTGTTCTTCTGACCAAAACAGTTGAATCTTCTTCTCTGTTTCGCCAGGACCCCTCGGGCTGCCAGGGTTACGGAATTTCTTCGAAAGAGTCACCGCGACCCTGGAACGCAAAGGGCTTTAGAAGGAACACGGATGGGTTTTAGTCAGTAAGAGTCTCTGACACGCCCTTCCGCTCCACCCAGAGCGGAATAAGTCATTTTCGATAATTCGGGCTACATTGACTCGACGTTTTTCTTGAGGCCATTATTGATTCTGGCTGTGGTGGTTGTAGGAAAAAAAAGGATTGTACTGAAAACATTTATAATAATAATTTCATAGACATTGATATTTTTATGTGCTCTAAATCTAAGTTTAAATGTAATGTACTCAAAATATTATCCATGCAGTCTAATTGTTAAGATTACGATAAAAATAATTGTCTAGTTTGATAATTGTATTGTATCTCGCTATTACATTATTTTTGATAAACTTCAGACAAAATCAAACTGGTTGATTTATGAATTAACTTTATAGATGTACTGTTTCTTTTTTGTGTTTTTATTTTCTGTTTAATTAATGGTTATTAAGATTATCTGTAAATATGTGAGTACCATTTACCTAAATTTCTGTAGAAAATGAATAAGTTTACCGCCGCTGGTAATACTTTGCTCTTATAAGTAGCATATTCTGGGTGCATCGTCCTCACATAATATTAAATTAATTTTTGTATACCAAATTTTGTAAAATCATTATTGAAAAGAGTAACTATGGAGTTTCTTGTCCGTTCTTCTCCATAAGAATCTACCTTTCCGAATGGACAGTAGAGTCACTTTATTAATGTAATATCATTATTTTTACTGAACTGTAAATGATGACGTTCAAAAGTGCCGTTTAATGGCCCAATTGAAATAAACGTTTCGACTTTGACTGTGACTTTGACTTCGTATCTTGTTAAAATTAATTGATAAATTAGACTTAAATGTAAGCGTATAGATATAGTAGTAATTTATGAGTCCCTTTATTTTAATAATTTATTTATAAATTATAAACTAAAGAATTTAATTTATAATTTAATTGAATGCATGTTTTTACTTGTTTTATTAATTTTTATTAAATGTGTCTTGAATTTTTAACAAACGTAATAATAATTTGATTGTATTATAGGTATATTGGTTTATCCAGTGGCATTTACTGCCGGTAATTTTTATGTTTAATATTTGGAAAATGCAGTGGGTTGCAATATTGTAAACGATCGTTTGAACCGACACTTTTAGTGAATATGTATATTGTAGCCTAATACAAATAAAATAAAATAAAAAAGAAAACGATAACTTTGGCTTGTGGTCCGACAAATCATCTACCTACTGCTAGTATTTGCTCATTTTTCATCACAATAACTATCGTGTTTGACGTCATTCTCAGTGCATAAATATTAATAGGTTGGAACATTAACATCATTCAAATCTGTAATATTCTTTTTATTTGTATAATTCATAAATTAAAATTACAATTTTAGATAGACATCGGCGTCAATGGAAAATTTTTCACCCTATCATAACTTTGGTATTTTATAATCTAAACGGTTTATATCGGTTGGTATTTTTTTGTCTTCGAATTTGAAATTTATAAAAAGTCTTTACTACCTTTATAATAATAAGAATAAAGTTTGTTTGTTAATTGTTACATAAATGGGCTTACAACTGTTAGATAATTGTATTATATGTAACTATTTAATGTCATTATATAAAAATATAAATATTAACTAGGTAGAACCTGTATCGTGGGGTCCTGAGTTGTGATTATATTAAAAATATATATTTTTTTTAATTTAATGTATTTTTTATTATTGAGTCATTCTAATATCCGTCGTCTGATTTCTTCAAAGAGTCCAAAAGGTGAGAATATTGAACTCCTTGAATAAATTTGGTGGAATTCTATATTCAATGCAAATAATAGTACATTGTTCACCGAGAGGAGAAAGTGACCGATTACCGTCGAGGGTGTCGTTTGAAGCCCGAGCCGTAGGCGAGGGCTTTAAAACACCCAAGATCGGGAATCGCAGTTTCTCTCGAGTGATACATAGTGCTTTATACTACACCTAGAAGGAAAATAAAAAACGAAATCTTTACTAATTGAAATTTATATTGAAATTGTTGCAGTTAAAACTGAATCTTCAAACAACACACAAATTGGAAATGGCGCCAATGGCGTCTGCAATTTTCACATGTTCTTTTTTCAAATTGTTTATCCTGCCGCCGCAGGGTCGCACTGCCAGCCCGACACCATCCAACACACAGCTAGTGGCCAGTGTCATTTTGCGAACTTGGAGATAAAAACTCACTGTAAAAACTTTTTGGCTTTTGATATTTAGGTTACCGGCGCATAGTCTTACCCAAAATTAAAAAAGAAAAACCACGTAAGAAATGGATTTTCATACACTTTTCTCTCCCGCTCAGATGCGTTTTCTCCCCGCATATTTGTTCGATATGCAATGACGTACTTTCTACCGTAAATTTGATAAAGTATCAAGGTACTTTCCAAGCAGGTGTAGTATAAATTATATTAATATCCACCATTGTGCATATTTTGCATTGATTGACCTAAGTCAACGTTAGAACGTCATGCATGCAATTTATCATCATACCAATTATAAAATGAGCACCGACAATGACTTTGCTAAATATTGCTCACTCATACGTCTCACTGATGACGGCGCATGTGCTGGATCATTTGGCTCCCTTCATTATAGTTGAGCTGAACGGGCGCCGTCAGTTGGGACCGGTCATCTTTCAACTGCCATGGTTCATTATATTTGTTCTTTCTTTTTTTAATTAAAAACGTTGCCCCACACTAGGAATTTCTCCTGTATCGTGGGTGCGTTTACAAACATACAAATTCACATACACAAACAGCCAGACCCGGAACAACTATCTGTAGGCCATACAAATATTTGTTCCGTGTGGGAATCGAACCTGCGACACGCAGCGCAGCAGTCAATCGCTCAACCACTGCGCCAACCGTGTCGTCTGTCTACATCGTTTCCACATGTATGTATAATTCCAAAATGAATGAGAGAATCACCTGTCAAGTTTTACACGAGCTAATAATGTAAACTACTTAAAGCATTTATGCTTGAGCATATTAATCTATCTAATAACTTTAAACGAGAAATTCTTGTATATATGTATATGTTATCTGAATCTCGGAAACGGCTCCGACGATTTTCATGAAATTTAGTATGCAAGGGGTTTCAGGGGCGATAAATCGATCTAGCTAGGTTTAAAATTTATAAAACTCCAAAAAAAAAACCGAGCCAAGCTCGGTCATTCAGGTACTATAGAATTAAGTACTGTAGATATCCATTTATGACATGTCTGCACTTCAGATCGAGTGTTATATCCTTTAGTATCCGTTCCAATTCATTAAAAATGATTGGCTGTTCAAACCGCATCGTTTGGGCGAGCGATCAGTGTCGCAACATATGTACAAGGTCGTCGATGAGGTAAAGTTTAAATGCATACTCTCATCGTGGGCTTAAATTAAAATAGGCGTCTCGATAAATATAGTTTATTTCTGGGATACCGGTTTTTTTAATCCAGTTACGGTTCAGCTGAAAAATTGGGTAACCAATTTCCAACCGGACATACATAATTATGTGAAAGAAACCAGTTAAATAAAAGCGCTATATTCTTTAGATCATGGTCCATTTTACTTTAGCTTATGATTGGCGATATACTACTTTGACTGATTAGTGGTCTCAATCGCTGCTGCTGAGCGAGGAGTCTCGGGTTCAATTGCCAATTCAAAGTCTTATTTGTGTTTCACTGGCCCCCTTCTACCATCGGACATCTAGACGCACTGCAAGTTACCATCCCTACCGTGTTCTTATTCCACCAATTCGCACTAAACGTTTCCAAACGTCTTTTATAATGCGCACAGCAAAGGAGTGGAACTCTCTGCCTGTGTTTCCGAACGCATACAACCCTACTCTCTTCAAAATTAGAGTCAACAGGCTTCTTCTGGGTAAGCTCGCTCCATCGTCGACTTTGTCTCTGTCATCTATGACCTAGCCTAGAGTCAAGAGCAAACCCATATTAAATAAATAAAAAAAAAACGAGGTAAATGCACGTCGTTACTATGGCATGTAGTGTCCCACCCAGCACGATGCTGTGCCATGGGCGGACCAACAGCACATTTTCAGTGGTTGCTAAATTTATGACAAATGAAAGTCAAGTTTAAGGAAAACAAATACTGTATGGTAAGACTGAAGCCGACCCCAAATTGGTTGAGGAAAAAACAGATGGGCTAAGTTAATTTAAAGTAAGCTCTAAATGAAGCAATTTTGAAAATTATGTAAACTGAGCTGTGTAAGAATGAAAAATCATCTCTGCCTGCGTCTGTGTTTCCGAAAGCATACAACCCGACTCTCTTCAAAATTAGAATGAACCGGCTTCTGCTGGGTAAGCTCGCACAATCGTCGACTTTGTCTCTGTCATCTATGACCTAGACTAGAGTCAAGAGCAAACCCATATTAAATAAAATAAAAAAAAATATTATCTCAATTTTATTTAAAAATCTTATAAAATCTATCTACTTAAGATTTCACAATAATATTAGAATGATTTATTGAAGCTAGACCGAAAGGTGCAGCTTAGCAGATTTATGTTTTTTCCTTGCGATTGGTTTATATCGTCTAATCATGAACTTTAATAAAGTACCTAGTTGTATAGAAATGTGAGAAGAGTAAAGAGGGAAAAACCTTTGTGGCATAGCCCCGTCGCCATTTTGTTTTTTTTAGACCCGTATTAAACAGGTTTATATGGGCAAAGGACACTTAAACAAAGAAAAAATGTTTACAACATGGTGCCCTAAAGTGTCACGTTACCGAGTCCCTGACTGTTCGAGTCTGTAGTAGTCTGCGTCGTTGGCTGGCAATACTACTATTGCCAAATATATAGATATACTACTACTGTATAACTATACTACTACTGTAAACTGGGGGGAACCAAACTGGCTAAACGTAGTTGTAATTAAATTAAGGAACCAGTTGGCCTAGCCTTAGGAGAATACAAAAGTCAAAATCAAAATCAAAAGTCATTTATTTAAATTAGGCTGAGTGCCAGCAATTTTTGAACGTCAAAGTTCTACATGAAGACAGTCCCCCAAAACGCCCGCCCGTCACCACTTCCTAGTATTTTAGCTGGGAAGAAGAAGTGGCGCAACAAACTCCCCAGCAGTCATGATTGTTATTAAAAATGAAAATTAATAATTACACATACAAGCTAATCGGAAGTCGGAACTAATTATTCAAAGCTCGTGAAGCAGGGCCAGAATCGTCCGATCAAATGAAAACAAAATCCAGTTTCCAAGAGCAAACGCCTTCGGGAAAACATAACTACATACCTATGGTTGTATATAAACTATTGATACAGCAAATTTAACAATTAACAAAAACAATTTAAGTTGCATATTTCGTAGTCATATCGTAAAGGCCAATTCACGAAATGTTTGGCGACTTCTTGAAATGACCACCTTAAACAAAACTTTGCCGGAAAGCTCCCATCATATCTTTGCATAAATTCAAGATCTTAAAACTTCACAGAGAGGTGTGTTGCTGGGGAGCGCCATTTCTTCTTCCCAGCTAAAACACTGTCTTCATGTAAATTTTTGCGTTAAAAAGTGCTGATTTTCAGCCTAGTTTGAATAAATGACTTCTGATTTTGATTCGAACCTAACCTATACGAGTCAGGATGCTCTTAGTTCCATCAAATGTCCTCTGAACTTGAACGGACTTAGGGGTCTGTCAAACTTCAACTGACTAAATCCTCGCACACTTGCACCAGCTGGGGCTACGGGACCTGTTAAGCACTATTCAACGCAGCCCCCGGCCAAACCTTTTCTTTTTAACGGGGGGAAATCCTCAAGGATGTCCTGGGTCTGTCAGACTCTTAGGTTCTGACTACAACCACCCCGGTGTTCCATCTCCCACATATGCCGGGGATCGCGGGAACGTATGCGACTTCCGTAGGTAATTCCCGGCTGGTGGCCTGATGGCGCACCTCTGCGGGCCACCAACTTAACCTAACCTCCGCCATATCATAAAATGGCCGATTCTACGATATGTCCACGACATAAATATACACTTATGTGGTAACTTACACTTGACATTGAACATCGTGGTGCTTATGTAAAGTACTTCGTAAACGCATCGGCTTTAAATGTCACGTGTCATGGCTGATATTCGATGATCGAACGATCAATCTTAGTTACCTATTTGATTTTCGTATCGATTAGACGGAATCCGGATGTCTTATTTTACTATTGTGGATCTTTTGGGAATTGAATTGTAAAACAAGATTTCTAGACAGCAATGCATGTAGAAGTGAAATGATATTTATTTCATCGGTGCTTGGAATCATACAATGTAGATACATCACGACACTGGCAATACTGGTTCATAGGAATATTTTGAAATTGTTATAAATCCTGTAAACGTCAAAAAATTGAAACTAGTCAAGGATAGTGACTACTATTCTGACGAAATATTCCAATTAGTCTGTTGCAGTTAGTGACATCAAATCTGTGATAAAAGACAACATATCCGTATGAACCAGTATTGCCAGTGTTTTGATTTATTGTCGTATCACCTTGTAATAGCCTAATCTTCGAAATTATACAATAAATGATATTCTGTTTTAATTAATACTTTTTTTTGTTAATATGTTTTAAATAATCAGGAATTTGAATGGCATCTGGTAAAGATAAAAAACATTTTAGTTTGAACTTCCGAAGATTTAGCGTTTTGATAAAATTTTCGATTACCTTTAACATTACCTTGTTTAAACTGCTTTATGGACCGTCGAGAAATTCTATCATTTCTATTTAAAATACAACTTTGCTCTTAAATATTAACTCGTGTCGCGATAAACAAACAGGAGCTATATTATATACAAACAATAAACCCATGTGTTGTATGTACACTATGGATTATGTATATTTGCTTTAGATTGAAAACAAGTTCTTGGGAAATACACGGACCTAAAATAAAATAGCATATTGTGTCATAACGTGATAAAAGATTAAAAATATGAAGTTTCTACATATCCTCTTTCCACACAACACTGTCTTTTGGTAGAATTTTCTATGAGAGTCTAACTGGTCGCACCACCTTAGCTAGTTATTTTTTTTTTCATTATCATATGCAAAAATATATTATGTACAGGTAACCTAAAGTATCTTCTAAATACTATATATTTTTTTTTAACTTTATTTATTTATTTATTTATAACTTTACTACACTAGGAATTTTCCTGTATCGTGGGTGCGTTTACAAACATGCAAACTCACATACACAAACAGTAAGACCCGGATCAACTATCTGTAGGCCATACAATTAATTGTTCCGTGTGGGAATCGAACCCGCAACACGCAGCGCAGCAGTCAATCGCTTAACCATCCAATCCTATTCTCCAATCTTTCCTCTTTATAATATTAGTGTAGATAGTATAGTAATATATATACTTCCTAATTAGGTTGTTATGTTTGCACCGTTAGAGATTTTCTGCACCTGCAGCAGCCGCCCCAGCACAGTGCTAAGCTGTGGTAAGAAGACGGGATGTCGCAAGATGGGTGTCGACACATGTTGCTCCCAAATCCTTAGCTTTAAAAAAGCGCCTCTAGTAGAAACGGTGTCGCACGTGCTCCTTGAGTGCACAGGCGTCGCCGATATACGTAGACAAACGATAGGAACACCAAATTCACTCACAGACACCCTGAACTCTTTAGGAAGACTGATCTGCTTCTGGAGGGAGGTTGGCTGGTTGGAATGACGGCCGCCATGGCCCACGCACAATGGTCCAACATCAGGATTAAGTGCGGAAACCATGCCCCAATAGATAATAGTTTATCTATATCTTTGATAGATTTCGACTACGACACAAATACGAACGTTGCTAAAAAAATTTTGAATTCTCGCTCTGGTCTGCCGATTTCATGACGTCTGGCATTTATTCAGTGGTTTTATCTGCGCAGTTCTCTTAATAATTAATATGGAGGAATAAGAATTAGTAAATTATTCGCATGTTAGTATTTAATGCATAATTATAATCACTTGTTTGACCTGTACAAACGCGGTAAAGCTTGGCGCGGTAAAGAAAAGAGGGGCTAAAAAGACTAGTTGTGAGATTGTTGTTGTGGTTGTGTTGTGTTGTGTTGTGTTGTATTGTATTGTGTTGTATTGTGTTACTTCTAGTTTTTCTGTGCGTCTTTTCTGGCAATATAAACTGATTTTCTTTCTTTCTTTTTTCTATATCCCATCTATATTAATAGAACAAGGATTACGAAAGGTGAATACTACGTGATAATACAAAATTGGACTGACGTGAATTTCGAATGACCGTTTAAATTTACCGTTCATTGGCCCGTACCATAGCAAGAATCGTCGCACCAAATGTGGAGTCTGTAACAGTTCAGAAGGTTAAACTACTATCTGCACCAAAATCTTCGATCAAAGGTAGAAACAGTCAAAAGAAACCGGCCAACGGTGAGCCGGACTTGCACACAAAGGGGAGCCCTTCGTGTCCAAGTCTATACAATAAAACAAAAAATACAAGTTTCTTGGGGACCTTTTATTTTATCTATGTTATAGCGACATTAGAGATACACAACTTCGAGAAAATTCCAACATTCTACCTATTACAGTTGATGAGATACAGCCCGCTGACAAACAGATGGACGGCAAGCATAGGTATAGTAACAGGGTTCCGTTGGTCACTTTTTGGATAGATACGGAACCCTCAGAATGATAACAAATGGCTAAAATTACTTTTAATAATTTTAGATGACTTTTAAGTTATGAAGGAAAATCGAAAGTTGGTTATTCGATTATAATCGAGAACAAAAAACTTTTTGATAAACAAAAAAACAACTGATTTCCAAATCAAAACAACACTACAAAGTATAAAGTAACTTTGATTTCGGAAGCCGGTGTTTTTGAATGTTTCTTCGTTTTTCAACACCGACTTCCGAAATTAAATTTCAAAAAGTTTTTTATTTTTCACTGTTTCTTGATACCTTTTTTTTTTTTTTTAAGGATGGGAAATCATCAAATGACTTCTTCCGCTCTGGCTTACTGACTAAAACCCATCCGTGTTCCTTCTAAAGCCCTTTGCGTTCCAGGGCCGCGGTGACTCTTTCGAACAAATTCCGCAACCCTGGCAGTGATACCCCACACCTAACAACACCATTGGAAATTCGCAGGAAAACAAAATAGGCAATTCCGTTTGCTTGGATATGTTTTGCAGCTTTTTTGATTTAGAAACCAAACTTCTGAACCGATTTTCATGAAATTTCTATGGGACCAATTGGAAAGTACATCACTTAATAGACAGATGTGGTGCTGGGGAGTTTGTTGCGCCACTTCTTCCCAGCTAAAACACTAGGAAGTGGTGACGGGCTGTCGTTTTGGGGGACTGTCTTTATGTAGAACTTAGTCGTTTAAAAAGTGCTGGCACTTTGATTTTATCCTTTTACATAGTAAAATATTTTTTTCAAATCGGTTCATAAATGACGGAGTTATGAGGTAACAAACATAAAAAAATACAACCGAATTGAGAACCTCCTCTTTTTAAAAAGATCGATTCGTTCTAGATAAATATAAAATAAACATCATTTATTTTCTAGAACCAACTGAATCGTAAAATCTAACGGTCAACTAACTTGAAAAGGCGTAAAAGATATTTTTTGGTAATGTGACGCAAAAGATAAAAAACCACAAAGGTAGAAGTGAATATTCGGCTAAGAATGCCAGTTTCCCTCCCACAACAATCACTTAACCTTTGGTCAAGATGGATTAAAAACAATTCAATCAAAGCTTACGCAAGCCAAAGATCAGATGATGCGTTCGACAGCCTTCGACGCCCATATTTGAATCATCAAAACTTCATAATTCGTCGTTGGACTTTACCCGCTGTTATTTTTTAATTTTTAACACTATTATAATAGTGTGTTAGCCTAAACGGTTAAAGGCTTGGTTACACAGTAACGTACCAGTAGTCGCAAAATACATATATATATATTTTATATACAAATATAATCTTCTGTGACCCAAAGAAAGACGCGTAAAGAAAATAAATAAATTTAAAAATGGGGTCACGTTTTGGGAAAAAGTTTATCCAACTTTACCGTGTGACATATCAAATTAAAGGGCTCATTACAATGCTCAATATTTTTTTTTTTTTGTTTTATTAAAGAAAATAGATCAAAATGGACCATTCTCCCCCTTTTATCTCCGAAACCACATATTGAACCTAAAGTTTTGAAACAAATACACAGGTAAATATGTGTTTACCTATAGATTCCAGGAACTATAAGAAATATATGATTTTAGAGTATCATGTTAAAAAAAATGGAATCGTTCGAAACCGTTTACACGCGAGTCCGACTCGCACTTGGTCGATTTTTTTTTCTCACTACTTACACTCAGTTCTGTCTCTTGGACAGAAGTTTGTGTTCGGATAGGGGGACTTGTCTTGTACTATCAAGTCAAGCAACATCTCGTGTAAACAGGGCTTTAGAATATAATCAGCCGTGAGTGATATAATTTATGTAAGGTGTAATGATATCAATTTTAAAATTGAATAGATTCTGGCAACAATAAAATAAACTCTGTTGTGTTTGAACTTTGATTGGACAAGATTTAAGAGGTTTTTTTTTTTAAGGATGGAAAATCATTAAACGACTTACCCCGCCCTGGGCGGAGCGGAAGGGCGCGTCAGACCCCCACCGGCTAAAACCCATCCGTGCTCCCTCCAAAGCCCCCCGCGCTCCAGGGCCGCGGTGACTCTTTCGAACAAATTCTGTAACATTAGACATTAGAGGTCTGTATCTTTTGAGATGTGTAAGCTCAGATTTTTTTGGAGATTGTTTGTACAACCTAGACAAGTAATTAGGAGAGGCGCAGATCTATTCGCTTTTTTTTCAAAATACACATTTAATTGACGACTACTTATTTGTTCAGCGGTTTCGCACTCGTGGCCTGTGCTATTAGAACCATGATATTTATTCCAAAATAAAAAGCCTATAAATAAGCTCGACGATGGTGTAGCTTTCTGTTTTTGAATTTTCGTAATAGAATAGAATAGAAATATTTGTAATCGATTTAATAATTCTAGAGATTATGTTCCTTCAAGCAATTTTGCCTCTTTATAATACTAGTTTATTTAGATTATTTTTACATAGTGCTTATCCGAAGGAGCTCGTGGTTAAATAACAACAGCCGCACGAACCAATCTTCAGGGTTAAGTAACGCTTGCTGAGGTCGGTCTGTGGATGGGTGACCATAATAATATAACATACCGATACTCCTTCGTGCCTCGTAATGCACGTTAAACCGTTGATCCTAGCTGTCATTTGCAGATCTTTGGCAGTCGTTACGGATTGACAGAAGCCAGAAAATCTGACTTGTATTACCAAGAATTACTGTGTCACCCAGTGACTGGGTTGTTGAGGTCTGATAGGTAGTCGCTTCACGTAAAATACTAGTGCTCAGCGAATTCGGTTCGACTGGAATATGACCCAGATAAGTCTGTGAAATAGGCCGTTATTTAGCAACAATACCACGCAGAAAGCTTAGGTCAGAATTGTTTATTTTTCAGGTAAAAGTAGATTGTTGTAGACTGTTTTAGTGACCTTTATTCTGAAGGTTCTAAAAATAAAAAATAAATATTTTAAAATGAGAAGTTGAGAACAATTATTATGTAGTTCTTTGCGGAATTATGAAACCAAAAATAGCTTTTAAGTACCCAGTGGAAACTTACATAAAATATCCGCTTAACACGTTTTGAAAATACTTTCCGTGTACGTAATAGCTAAGGAATGGAATTCCTTATCATTGTCTGCGTTTTCTGATAGCGACAATCTTCTTTACCTTCAGATTTGAATTCAGCGTGTCAAAAATAATAATCATACAATTTCTGAGACAAAAACCGTATAAACTAGTTTATTTAATCGGGCATGAGTCTTATAAGGGCAGGTCCTCACTAATGTTACTGACGTAGGACTTACGTCAAAGAAATTATCCTTATCTCTTTTTAAATACAGTTTTGTACCTACGTACGAGTATTTTTCTCCCGGTTTTTTCCTTAGTTTTCGGTATTTCCCTTAGGAGGTGCAAGATACCTATCGGTTTATGTGGACTGTAGTGTATATGGGGGTTTCCTACCTTCGTGTGACGCGAAACACTTTTATTAAAAACAAATGAATGTAAAAAATGAAACTAAACTGAAATCGATTGACCAGTTAAGGGGCTATGGGCTAGTCATCGCATGTGCTATACCTCAATATCTATTTAACGTGCAGCGCTACGGTTACATTCAAATTGTAGCAAACGGGGATGCCATGCCGCCATAGTGGTTTAGGCCCTGAATACCCACAAGTAACATCGAATGCATTGGGACTTCTATAAACAAAAGGACAAATAAATAAAGTACAATATGTGTAAATGTCAAATCAATGTTTTGCAACAAATATTTATTTTTTCCCGTATTTTAAATTGGCAACCTAGAAAATGTCTGTTTATTTTGTTGTATCGTTTCAATATATATTATTTATTAAAAAATGTTACATACTGACTTGTATCGCGTCGTGAATAGAAGAGTTAATTACGTAAAATTTACATATTTTTTTTACTAAATTAAATTTCTTGGGCATCACAAGCCCTAAAATCGGCATGCCCCTTTGTCTGCTTTAAAAATAAATTGATTTACTTTCTCCGTGGAATGCACCATTTGCCTAAAAAATCTAAATTAAGAAGTTTTCCGAGCACCACGCAGTTTGGTCTTTCGAAATTGTAAAATTGGGTGGACACTATTGGCATCTATCCTAACAATATTTAAAAAAAATCTGAACAGTGCAATTTATTGCGACCTAACGCGTTTAATCTGTCTACAGTGACTGACCTACCATGATTTCACAGAGAGACAGAGAATCCCACGTCAAACTCTTTTCGATCGTGGTTTAAAAACATTAAAAAGTTTTTATTTTATTTTTTCGTAACTTAATTTTTTTTTTTCTTTTATCTTAATTGATTGTACACCTAGACTTAAGCAACTAAGCGGTAAACTGGCGTATTTGTTGTCAATGTTGTGTTTACCTGTAATTGGCATATACATATATTAGAATATTACCGAATGCTTTAGTATTTGTATGTGCATGTGTTATTATTATTATTATATACTTTATTGTATACCTCATAATAAGAACAGGACAATCAAACATAAAATAAGTGTACAATGGGCGGTCTTATCGCACAAGGCAATCTCTTCCAGACAACCTTTTGATGGATTGAACGAAAGGAGATGATAGATTTAGAGCTGTCAGTGTTCAAACGTTCTTAACAATACTAATTAGACATAATAATATAAAATACGTAAATACCATATTACCATATTATATACTAATAAAAATCAAATATATAATTGAGAAAAGAGCGGAAAAATTAAAGTGAAGGGTGAAATGAATATATCTAAAGCTCGACTCTCATCGGGCAGACTAGTCAACATCAGTTCAGTTGCCAAAGAGGAAAAAAAATACTAAATACTCACGCAACTGTTTCACACACATTTTAATTTCTCTAAAGAGCACAGTTATATGCAGTTTAAAATTGCATCTAAAGTAATTGATTTCTTTATGTACTGTCATTAAGATTTCAAAGAGTTCTTACGAGTGCATTCATAATGTCAAAGAACAATCAATTACGAATATGAAATGAAAGAACGTCATAATAGTAATATGTGTTTGAGAAATTATTTCAAAATGGTGTTGCTAAACGGTTTTTTATACCTAGACTATCATCGATTGTAAGACTGAGGGCAGACTGTTGAGTTTACACGAGAAATATTTTACACTAAAAGGTTATTTTTAATACAATGAAAATACTAAGTGATGATTTTTTTGTTGAATTTTAAGTGATTTAATGATGATTGACGTGTAAAAGTGTTATGTTTAACTTACCTACAAAATATACATCATTTAAGTATTTGAAAGCTGTTAGTAAAATGGTACGATTTTTTTTTAAACTTAATAAAATCGGGGGAGAAATAGAGAACTTGCACGTTTTTGAAGTTATTCTTCTTACTTGTCAAGAAGAAAGAAATGGATGGACGGAAACAAATTAAAATAAAAAAGGTCATCTGCGATGTAATGCTAGAGAATAAATATAAGTAAAATTTTATATTAAAATACAAATAGGTCGATGGAGCAGATTCACTATTGAATGACTTGCGAGTCACACGCGACTTGTACAGTATCAGTTTATTATAGATATTAAAAACTTTCACAAATTTGTCGTTAATTGAGATAAAAAAAAATGCTGCCTTTTTAGGATCACTCGGGTGTCTGTCTGTCTGTTCGTCTGTCACAGCCAATTTTCTCCGAACCTACTGGACCGATTCTGTTGAAATTTCGTACACATGTTAACTTTTGTGACCCAAACACGGATGCGTTATTTAAATAAATTAATTTTGAGTACGGGGGTCACTTTTGGGGGAAAAACTAGAAAATTTCAGAAAAAAGTTTTTCAAACTGTACCGTGTTTCATATCAAATGAAAGTGCTTATTGTGATGGTTTTAATTATACTTTATTCATAATTTTAAAATAAATATTTTTGAAGATATTCACGAAATTATGCGAAAAGCTACCATTCCCCCCACTTTATCTCCAAAAGTAGTCTAAAATTTTGAAAAAAAAATTGAAATAAAAGTTCTTTACCTCTAGATTACAGGAACACTCACACAGGGACTATAACAAATGTATAGTGAAAAAATAACATGTCACAAAAATGAAATTCGTTTGGAACCCTTTGCACGCAAGTCCGACTCGCACTTGGCCCGTTTCTTTGCATCTTGGGTTGACGCTACATGTCTTTTTTTTCCCTATTTCTCTACTAGTCACTCTCAGTAGTCTAGTCACCCCCTTTTATGGCCACATTTTCACAAAGCCTAGTCAAAATTAATTGCCCATTCAATAATAATATTTTTATTTACATAGATATTTACATCATCTTTTTATAAATACTTAACTAACTATATACACTAAAAATAAAAATAAAAACTAAATTAACCCTAAAATATGGCGTCAAAAAATTTATCCGTATCGCTGTCGACTGGAAGTGTACCCAAAAGACTGGCGGCATTGCCACGTTGTATGGCAATGCTTATTCTTTGACCAAGGTAAAAGCCAGCCCTTGGGTCACGCGAAGTGTCAACTAAACGTCTTGAGAGATCTTCAAACAAGTTATTTGCACTCGGACCCCAAGACCCGAGAGTTTCAACCCCAAACGGCTCGAAAATAGTTAAAATTGAAGTCAGAATTAGTTATAATGTAGTTACCTTCTGAAAATACATTACACGGTCGGGTAAAAACTTTTTTATCACAAAAAAAAACTTTTCGTCTACGATAGGCCAAACTGTTTCTTTAACTGCGCACTATTGCCCAAGTAGCTACCGTGAATGTAAGTCCAATGCTAAGCCCATTGTTCTATTACTAAGTTGAACTAATGAAGACCTTCTGAATGTTTCAGACTTTGGCTTCTTGAGAAATTCTTGGACCTTCAAGAATCCATTGTAATTAGATTTTGGTTGAATTTTAGCATGAGTCTTTCGCAAATGTTTATAGATCATTAGTTATCCTCTTCAAAATCCATTTTTTTATTATTATAAATGCAAAAGTAACTCTGTCCGTTTGTTACTTCTGTATGTCATAACGGCTTAATGCATTTGAATGAAACTAGACACATGAGAAGGCTGGCCACGTACTGGATTAGGACATAGTATACTTTTTTATATTGGGATTATACTATTTGAGTCGTCTTACATCGGCGGCCCGCTTCGTCTATCCAATGACTACGGTGCATTCATTAAAATTTTTATAACAATTGTATAAAGTGTAATTTATTTTATTTTGTAATGCGTTAATTGAATTTAATTATTATTCTTTTGTTTTAAATGTACTAATGAATTATTAATCTTTCATAGAGAATGGTGTACATACCTAAGTGATGTATTTGCACAGAATTCAATCGTATAATTTCCTGTTTTTTGTTAAAATTGTAAATTTAATAAATAAATAAATTAAAATAAGATACTTAAAACATTTGAATTATAAAAAAATATTATCCATTATCATGACGCATGACGTAGTTTGAAACATCCTGTAGCGAGCGCAGTCCGAGCATTGTGTTAAAAGGAAAGCGTGCGTTTGATACGTAAACATTATTGACAGGGTGTTTCATAATTCTAATGCATTATTTATTTTATTGACAAATTATCTCAATGAATTATTTAAAAAAAAAATCGTACCTCGAGGTATTTTATGTCGGGTACATCAAATAGGCCGCCTTTGTAAGATAATAATACCCGTTAATATAATACCCGTTGGGATCATTTTCGGCTTTCACGCAGGCGAAACTACTGGGAGAAGATAGTTAATATTAAGAAGATATAAAATCGATTGTTTGTTGAAGGTTATCTCTGTAAGTACGGACTATGGGCTCTTTACTTTTTTCTCGCTTACTTTAACCATGACCATATTTTTTAACGGCAACCCTAATGGTATATGTTCAGAAACATATTTTATTTGATAAAATATAATTTTCATCCGGTAAGCAGATGAGGAAGGTCAGATCTTAGACTAACAGCTTAACTACAATTTGATTTTATTTTGGGTTATATTTATGAATTTATTAATTTAACGATTTATGTACATGTGAAAAATAGCAAACTCCGCAAGATTATAAAATAACTTGAGAGATTGTAAACTCTCGATAAATTGTGAACTGAACATTTGGAATACTTTTTTACGCATCTAAATTTGATGGTCTACAATCTCGCGAAGTCATTCCGAGAAATTCTTGATTATAATAAAATGGCGTTCAATCAGAGCACAAGTCTACAATTTACCTGTTTTCGTGTGATCGTAAACCTGGAAACAAAGCTCTCATTGGTGTTTTCAGAGAAAACAAAGACCAATGAGGGGTCAAGTTTCCAATTTAACTATCACACCAAAACAGATAAATTGTAGACCAGACAGATGATTGGTCGCCAGTTTATGTCAGTCCACAATTTTTCGGAATGACTTCAAGCTAGAAATCTCTGCCAGCATACCTGCGAAAGGAGAGTCGATTAAAAAGAGAGAAAATTAAAATAATACATTTTAAATATAACATACAATACATAAATATCATACTTAGTACATAATATTATAAGATAAATAATAAAACATACTTATATGCAAATACGACGTGAAGGAAATATAGTGTATATATAAAAGAAATAAAGAAAGAATAATATTTATTTAGCACTTACATGAAACACGCACGGTACATAGAAAAAAATAAAAATAAATAAATGTAGGTATGTTCAGAACCAAGTGTGTGTCTCACGGCTGCACTAAAAAGGTCCATTTCAGCGATATGTTAGACAGACTGATGCTGTCTGACGCTGGTTTTCTAATGAACCATGGTATATGTTAAGTGTGACGTTTAGTATGTTGTATAAAAACTGACCAGGGAAGCAAAAGAATTACTGAGGGAGTGCCGACTTGAAGTGCGATAAGCATATCCTTCCGTTACGCCGTTTGTTTATGATAAGCTTCGAGTCAAATTTTACCAGCCGGACGATTTTTTAAACGTGTCGAAGTGAAGGTTTGGGTGAAGTGATCACGAGGTGAGCTGTCAATCCATATAATCAAGATGTCACGTGATCACGAAGTGAGCTGTCATTCCATCTTGATTATACGGATTGACAGCTCACCTCGTGATCACTTCACCTAAGCCTTCACTTCGACATGTTTACAGAATCGACCGGCTAGCATACTAAATTCAACATGATAGTCCTAAATGTCATGTTGAATTCACCATCCTATTTTACCAGACGGGTGCTTCAAAGTGGTACGGTATTTCACACAGTCTGACATATTTTGACCTTGATAAATTACCTATTGCTTGACAATACCGATAGACCGGTTGTATCATTGACGGATTAGTAGTGAAGTAACCTGATATTTTAAAGGAAATTGATAGATTCTTACACTGTCTGAGTAAGGATTAATGAACTTTCCATTGACATTAGGTATGAAATAGTATTATTTATTTAGAAGTCCTTCACTCAGGTTTTTTTGGATTCATACTAATATCATACTATACATTATGTCTGTTGTGTGTCTCGAGCTACTATTTATTTTAAAACTAGTTACTACCAGCGATAGCACTAGCGTTAAAGTCGAAAATTATCCCAAGGGCCCTCCTCCCTCCTCGGGGTTAAAAGTGTCCTATGTCCAACATATTCCAAGAAATGGTCTACGCATGTGCCAAGTTTCATGGTAATCCATTCAGCCATTAACAAGTGACAAACAGACACACAAATAGACAGATTAACTTAAGCATTTATAATAATAGTATACAAACACTACACCCTACACACACCCCCACACTACAGTATGAATGTTAAAGAGACATAAAAACATTATTTTCTAATAATATTACTTATGACATTGACATTGTAAACTATAATATATACTTCACATTAAGCTTTTCTAGAACTTTAAACCTCAATATCTCCACATTCCATTTAGCCTCATTCAAAAATAAATTATTCCAAATGGGATGCGCAATGAAATAACTATTTGGGCGATTGAACGCACTATCTGTAAACCGAATACTTATTCTTCGATTACTTTGTCGATTATTGACACATTCTTTTCATCTCTAGTTTATCAGTTCCAACGAGTATTGGTATATAATCACGGTTCCGAGTTTTACGATCACGATGGAACAGATATCGGGGTTAAATACTTTTATTATGGTAAGTGTGTCCCACCACTATGATTCTTATGAGTTGGTTACATCATCAAACTGTATTTTTATTTGAAATTAGTCTCACGGGATATCATGATTTGGTGAGATTACAGTAACTGCATAATCGGCCTAATATATTCCCGCAGTGACTGCAGTTACATACATACATACCCAAATAGTATTCGACTTTTATAAGGATATCGTTAGCAAATACTCCAACGTCATTGGATAATAAACACCTAATAAATACCTATAAATACCTAGTTAGTATTTACGGACAAAAAATGCCGGGAAACGACCACTGTTGGATATATTATGGTCCTGTGCATCTCGCTTCCAGCGGATCGCCGTGACTCCCGTCCCAATCTGGACACAGGTCAAATCTCAAATCTCAAATAGTTTATTGCAATCCATAATGTACACATAAACAGGTGGTAGAAGGTGGTAGTCTTCATTGTGTGAGGTTTCGGGCAACATTCATGAATAAAATCTTGGATTTTAGTAATAGACTGCTTCAAAAAAGGAGAAGCAATGAGGATTTCATTTGCACGATCGGCAGAAACTAAACTCGCGGTATACATGTGTATAATGGCAGGTTGCCAATACGTGTAGGCTGATCCTTTCTCTTTCTATGTAGATCGAATGCTTCTCGATGATAACGTAACAATAACAATCTAGATACTAGCTTGAATATATTCCTCACTTTCCTCAGTAAGCTAAAACTCTGTCCCGTTTTTAATCGACTTTAAAAAAAGGAGGAGGCTCTCAATTCGTCGGAACCTTTTTTTTATGCATGTTCCCCGATTTGGTTTTTTTTTTTGTTTTCTTTTAACAGCTTCCAAAAAAGCGTAAAAGAGAATGCGTCACACCATTTTCGTGGATAGTGTCAAGTGTTTATCTTTTGTTTTTTCTTTTAGAATAAAATATAATACACCATATAAGTTACAGAAAATATAGATGAGGAAAATATTACATAGGGTGATACAATTGGCGGCCTTAACGCTAATAACTATCTTTTCAAGACAACTTTTGGATGGCTTTTAGAGAGAAAAGGAAAGACAGTACTGAAGGTAGTCTTAGGTGTACCAATAAACACATAATAGATTAATATATACAACAATAATTATGCAAAAAAAGCAGAGTAATCTAGTAAAAAACAATTAAAGAGAGAGGTAGGTAGTTGGTTTTTGATCAAAGTTTTAAAATAGCACAAAGATTGAGCACGCTTTACCAACACGGGCAAGGCATTCCATAATTAATAAATATAAGAATATTATAAAACCGGCCAAGGGCGAGTCGGACTCTCACACAAAGGGTTCCATGCCATAAACCGAAAAAAAACACATTTCTTGTATGGGATTATTACTATTTGTTGTTATAGCGACAATTTAAATACACACTATGTGAAAATTTTAGCTGTCTCCTTTTACTGTTCTTGAGATATAGCCCGCTGACAGACAAACGGACGGACAGCGGCAGGTTAGTAATAGGGTTCCGTTAGTTAGACTTTGGATACGGAACCTTAAAAACCAGTTTAGGCTCACAACACAAAGTGCTGTGACACCTAGAACTTGTATTTTTTTATTCAGTCACTATCATGAACTAGGAGTTATTTGACTGCCCACGATATAATAGTCGATGATACCAGACTACCAGCCATTACTTCGTGGTTTATCAGGTTCCTGTTTCCAAGTTTAGTCATTAGAATTTAAACAAAAATCATTTTCTGAACAAAGTTATTTATGGCTCCGGTAGCATTTTTTGTGGTTTCTGGTCTTCTAAGTTCCTACATCCATGTTTGGACGAGACTGCACGGCATTTTTTTGAAATGTCCTTGACAATTTCCCAACTAAAGTTTTCCTGTATGTCATCATAAGATTATCTACCTACAGTTATCTTTTTATTAATATTGAGTTCGATTTTTTTAAAACATGTCACTCGTAATATTAAACAGTTGACGTATTGAATGAAATCATTTAATAGGGAATGTGCATGATTTTTTTTTTATTATCTGAAAATATACAAAAATATAATACTAACAGTGAACTTAGAATCAAAATTTATCAAAAAACAAACGGGATATGACTATTTTAAACAAATATATCTGTCTCTCTCGCGTAGCCGCCTTTTTCTATGGCAGCTGTATAGGCGACATAGTATTTGACGTCAGAGTTCGTATCGGACTTCTCTTTTAATTGTCATCTTTAAGTTTTATAACTCCATCGCTGATGACGGTATTTAAAAAAATATTTCATAATTGTTTACTAGAGCCAATAAGTATTTCATTTTGAAAATAAAAAAATGCATGCATTTGCCCTATTGTGTATTGCCCTTGCAGAGAAAGAGAGAGTTCAACGAAACAGAATTGATATTAAAAGACCACTATAAAAACCCACATTCAAGCAACTGTTACTATTAAAAAAAATATAGGTACGTGTGTTGTGTAATTACTATCACTAACAAATATATCACGTATCATCACGTACAGTTTGATCTACAGAATCTTTATCGGCGCGCGCGCACCGAATGTTTATTACAACGACGCCTTCGCGACTCCCTGCATTTTGTTTCGATCTAACGACACGCGCGCTTGCCTGCACGCAGCTTCCAGTGCCGCATTTCGAAAAAAAAAACACTTAAAAATAATTATTTAACTGAAAATAGATTTGCTCAATAATTATTTTAGAGTAATTTTTTTTTTATTTTATTTAGGTATGTGTAATTTTAAAGTGTAGTGTATCATCGGCTGCTTACTTTGCAGTTGATTACTCTAATTAGTGTAATTTAGGCAGTGGTTTTGGACAATTTGTAATTAGTGTTGGAATTGAGGAGTTGACAAACATGAATGGTAAGTTATTGTTTACTTATTGCTTAAGTCTTTGGGAATTTATTCGTGGAACTATGCTATTAATTGATTGCGATTAATAAACTTGCTCTCGTTACGGTTGACACATTCCAACTTTTTCTTTGATGTCCACATACCCTTTGTTAAACTTAGCAAGTAACTAATAAATCATTTATTTCTTAATGACATTTAAACCGCGGTAACGTTGTCCTGCGATTGATTTTCTTAATTATTTTCAAACCTTGATTATTTTTTTTATGTTTCGTATATTTTAACATTTATTAGGTACTCCTGAATTGGTATTCATGCCTATTTATAATTGATATTCAGGATTTTTTTTTGGCTTCGTTATTTGGAAAAAAAAAACCGAAATGGGTAACCCAACTAACCTAATTTCAAATTACCATGTTGCTTGAAAAAATAAACTGTTTTCAAAATGGATACCCTTTTGTTTCTAAATGACCATAGCTGACAAATAGAATTAATGTATTTTTAACGTTTAAAATACTTATTTTTCGTCCAAAACACGTTGCTTTCATGCTACGTTTTCCTTCCCTATGTACCTAATCAATGTATCAAATATAAAACGTTGCGTATTTTGCACGACTACGAGAAATATATAATAGGTATTATTTGATTAGACATAGAGTTCAAAGTGCTCCTGAATATTTGGAGGATAATTTTTATACTGAAAGTTTAGCTTTTCGCTTACTTATGACAATAGAATAATTAATGATTATGACACAGAAGACTGACAATGACTCTCAAAATAACGATTAAATTTTTTTAAATTTCAATAGGTTCTAAATTCAAATTTATTCATATTATTTATTCAGTTCATAAATGATGATGGATAAATATTATGATGGATATATAATATCATTTTTTTTTTTATATTTGAGCTGTATATAATAGATGATTGATAATGATATTTATTTTGTAAGTAAGTTGAAAATAACACTATTACACTAGATGAAAAGTAGATGAGGCCGGTGTTGCCTCTCTTCTTTTTTAAAGTCTATGCCAATTATATTTATATTTTTAAATACGCTCTAGAAAAAACGTATATTAAGACCTAAGAAACGATCGACGGATGGTGTGACAGATGATAAATTATATAACTGTGATGAATATTGAGAAATGTATGCTCCGCCGACCCCAAATAAATTCGGATAAAGACAGGAGGATAATGACTCAAAAAAGTACATCTAAACTTGGCCTATCCCAACAATAGCTGCACCAAGCCTTGATCCATTAAGCCTTATTAACATTCAAAGTACACTGAATTGATCACTCAATGACCTGTTTATCACAATAGGTTATAAATACTGCGTCTATTGTTTATACGTATGTGGAAATAATCATATATTTTTCTAGATTTATAGTAGAGCAGTTTCCTTGAATGCGTTTGCATATGCTGAGTTATTTATCTAGATGGAGATGCCCAAGTGGTAGTTATATTATTATTAAAAATCAGTGGTAGATAAATGCTTGTTTTTTTATGGTTTTCTCTTGTTTGCTATTGTTATAATACTGCTAGGTATTAACTATGAAGTCCAGATATACTACTATATTACTATATTTTTAATCGATCAATCAAATCAACGTATCGTTTTCTATCACTTGGTTCTATGCCTTCGAAATCCAGGTTGTTTCAGAGAGAATCCAGGCTAAGGATTCGGAAATGAAAATTTCTAGCAGTTCAATGAACAACATTATTTACGCTTGTGTGAAGATCCGTCTCAATATTGTCAGATATTATCGTTTCAGAAATTAGGAATATGTATTAAATTGTATTTTTGTGGTGTGTTTCACACCGCGTAATATTTTGCCAAGAGGTGAGGTTAAAAAACCACTCTCTGTTTTAAAACTGTCAAATCACCTCCACACAATGCATGTTTGTTTACCACAAAAACCCGTTGGGTTTTTAAATCCATGTTACTTTACTATTACTAGTATACTACCATGGCACCTATTTACGACTATTATAGTAACAGATCATTACAGAGGCGCCAAGGCCCTACTAATTGAAGTTTATCAATGAAATGGACGCAATCATTGCATGTTGCCTGGCCTTGGAATTCGAATTAAGTTATGAGTTTTCTTGCCCTTGCTAGCTAGCTGTTCATGATCAATTTGAGAGGTTTTATTAATAATTTGAGATAGGAGACTTTATTGAAGAACATTGCTTTAATCAGCTTGGTAGTTTTTTATTTGTTTCATAAAAAAATATTGGTACAATCTGTTGCAAGGTAGAATGATAACTTAGGGATAATTTAACACATAGGTAACAATACAAATTTTACAATCTGATATCCTAGCTAGGTTACTTAGTAGCTTGTATTAAGGACAATCACCTCTCATTTCCCGAAAAAGGACAAAATTAGTGCTTAGACTGTTCACAACTAAATTAAACTAAATTAAATTTATAAAAGTCCGATACTTAAATGTGTGTATCTGCGTGTGTGTGTTTGTGTGCGTGTGAGTGATGGTTAGTGTGTATTATGAACTAGCTTTTGCCCGCGACTTCGTACGCGCATATCCCATTTTCCCGTTCCCGTATAGCCTATAGCCTTCCTCATGAATGTGGCTATCAAATACAAAAATGATTTTCCAAATCCGACTGGTAGTTCCAGAGATAAGCGCGTTCAAACAAACAAACAAACAAACTCTTCAGCTTTATTATTTTAGTTGATAAAAAACTCTATGGCCCATAACTCATTAATAGGTACGAACTCTTAACATCTTACACACGTGATAACTTTTAAACGACATATCCGATTGAGATGAAACAAAAAAGTATTTTACTTCTACATAAATACTCTTGATAACATAATGCTTAATTTTGATAAAGATTAATATTACGATACATATTTAAAGTAGTTTTTTTTTCTTTAGACGATTTAATAATTATTTTGAACACAAAATGGGTTATTGTGATTAAACCATGATAGCTAGATATATGTTCTCGCGGACTTTTTTGTAGGTCTTAATGGGATCTACTAACCTGTAGTACATCATTTTGTTCTATTGTCAATAGTTTTTGCAGCGCACGCAAAAAAAGGTTTTTCATTTTACACCTTGTGTTACGAAATGGCAATTTTATTACGGATCCGTAATTTTGAAGCTTATAGCCTTCCTCGATAAATGGACTACCCAACACTGAAAGAATCATTCAAATCGGAGCAGTAGTTCCAGAGATTAGCGCGTTCAAACAAACAAACAAACAAACAAACAAACTCTGCAGCTTTATAATATTATATATTATATTATATATTATTAGTATAGATTATTTTATTATTACAAGAAGAGATTCGGTATCCTTTGCTTTTATTTTGTTGAACTTGCATTTGACTACCTTTTCACCTGATGGTAAGCAATGATATCGTCATCGCAGGAGGATTCACCATGTTTGACAGTATTTATGACAGATACAGTGTTAAGGAACGCGCACGATCTACATATCTTATGCAACAATAGTCCATAAGATATGTAGATCGTGCGCAATAGGGTATGAGAATGACAGACGCCCGCGGCCGACTTCGGAAGCGGTGTCATACGTTATTGTACTCTGACTATTGTCGCACGCGATAGATCGCGTGCTGCTGCGATCAGCCGCGATGCACGGGATTGTACCTTTAGCAACTTCTTAGTTATATTGCACTACTAAAACAACTCCCAGGTATTAAACGCATCGATGGAATGACATCAATTACTGAATTAACTAATAACATATCGCAATAAATCACATATTGCAGCTTGACAATTGAATAATTAATGTCTCTGATCTTTGTTATGCCATCACTTGATTCTTAGTCAGTCAGTCAGTCTGCCAATTCATGTGATTGTTCGGAAACGTTATTACGTTTATACTTGTACGTGTTTTCCATCTGGATATTTTTTTTTTTAGATTTTTATTTATTACTAGCTTTTTCCCGCGGCTTAGCGCGTTGAAACAAACAAACTCTTCAGCTTTATTATATTAGTATAATTGTAATAATTCTTTATTTTCAGACAACTAAGGCCCATAGATAAAATATGCAAATTATACTTTATTTATTTTCCTATAATTATTATGAATTATTATTATTATTTATTTATTATAATGTGTATAGATACACACATGTAGAGATCTACTACTGGAAATAGGCTTCCTTTAAAGCGTCCGCCTATTGACTGAGTTTTGATCAAATTTTGTGCTTCTTATAATTAAATTAAACTTTCTAGATATTTTCTTCGTCAAAGAATTATTTTCACCTTTGGATACTGTAAAATAAAGTTATTTCCTAGCTCTTTCTGTTTTTCTGCTTTGTTCTATTAAGCACGCAATGATATTGTGCTACTAGCAAAAAAAAAAAATACCACCATATAGTAAAATTAACCATATAGTTTGTAATGAATAAAAATTCTTTATGTTTCAAAACTAATTCAAATATATAATACCTCGGATTGAGAATAAGCATTGCCATACAACGTGGCAATGCCGCCAGTCTTTTGGGCTCACTTCCAGTCGATAGCGATGCGGACGAATTTTTTGACGCCATATTATGTTAGGAGTTTTTATTTTTATTTAAAGTGTATACATAGTTATAGTGAATAGATTGCCATGTGCGATAAGACCGCCCATTGTACACTTGTTTTTTTAAACGTTTTTACTGTTTGTTATGTGGTATACAATAAAGAAAAAAAAAGAAAAAATGAAATCCTCATTTGAATAAAATATCCCCATTTGAATATCAGCTGGCTTTCAGGGACATCAGTAAGTAAAGTACAACGAACATCACCTACTTAAACAATAACAAAGTAGCAACTAAACACGAAATGATTTGTAAACTTTATACCTACATGGATTTCACACACTGATTTCTCACGGGGTCAGAAATACGAGGACGTTGCGAGTTCAAGTTGCATAATGTCAACAAATAGGTTGTTTTTTTTTTTAAGGATGGGAAATCATCAAATGACTTCTTCCGCTCGGGGTGGAGCGGAAGGGCGTGTCAGACTCTTACTAACTAAAACCCATCCGTGTTCCTTCTAAAGTCCTTTACGTTCCAGGGACGCGGTGACTCTTCCGAACAAATTCCGCAACCCTGGCAGGCTCTTGCCATAGCGGGCCCCGTCTATGCTGGCATCTCTTTGAGGCGCGCGTGAAACACAACGCGCCATCGACCCGGGCGTAGTGGTAATCGCACAGCGAGCCACCCAACGCTCACCGTCCGCAGGCCCGCGCCTACGGTGGCCAGGGATCGCCCTGCGACTCCCGACGTCCGGGGCGTCTTCTCCTGTAGCGGCGGTTGGGGCGAAGGCCTTGCCTTTCCCTCGTGCAAATAGGTTGATCTTGGATTGATTATTGTTGTAGCAGGAGTTAGGTTGCTGCCAGGATTGCGGAATTTGTTCGAAAGAGTCACCACGGCCCTGGAACGCAAAAGGAATTAGTAGGAACACGGATGGGTTTTAGTCAGTAAGAGTCTGACACTCCCTTTCGCTCCGCCCAGAGCGGAAAGAGTACATGTTGATGATTTCTCATGCTTAAAAAAAGCAGGTGTTATTTTTTAGTCAGGTTGGTGTTACTCATCACAGCACGTTTGTTGCTTTTCAATTGATAATTTGTTATTTTTTTGTTATAGCGTTTTCATAATGGTTTATTTATTTAGTAACCTACTTCAAAAAAAGGAGGAGGGTTTGAATTCCTCGGAACCTTTTTTTTATGTTCCCCGATTACTCGAAGATGGCTGGACCTATTTGGATTTTTTTTTGTTTGTTTAGACTTCATTCGCATGGGTATACAGGTGGACTTAATGCCTCAGGCATTCTCTACCAGTCAACTACAGGTGGTGAAGAGACATCATGGCAGGTGCATTATTCAATTATATGGAACAAAAAAATCTTAATTTAAAAATAGCAACTAAAATAGGTAAGTGATTCATTTAATATTATATTTACTCATATAATTATAATAAAAATATAAGTATTTTTTTATGAAGCTGCTTACTAGGTATTTGAGATAAAAATAAATCCGCAAAATTTCGTTTAAATACATTCGGACTCAATGCGAACTTTCCAATTTTTCAATTTTCATATTTTTTTTTATTTTTTGAAAGCACACAGCACTTGGCCAACGCCGGTAGGAATGGAAGGAAAAAAGGGAGGCCTTTGCCCTGCAGTGGGACACAATTGGCTAAAATAATAATAATAATTTTTTTTTTTTAAATCACCACACTACTTGTAAGCATAAATAAATAACAAGTACCGATAATGTGTGTCTAATGTGTGATAAGTTAGCTTCAATTTTTAAATGATGACATCTATTAAATATCTATTTTTCTTCCAACTGATTTAACAATGAACCTGACCTGTATTGCCTTTAATTTAAATTAAATAGATGATAATAAAATATGTAAATCCTTTATCATCAAAATAACAAAAAAGTAATGGAAAAAAATGACTGATTTAGATTTGTGAATAATTATTTATTTATTAGATAATTTAGAACACGCGTAAAATAACTTGATGAATATTAAAAAAATTGGCATAACCTTGGCAATCTGAAACAGTATTGTCTTTACATATTAAATTGTCTTCAGTTTTTGTCAACATATTCAAGGCTTTTGGAAAGGACAATGATATTTTAAGTTTGCATTTAAAGCCGATGTTAAAAATTTACAGCCGTATCTTTTATATACATTTTTTAACGACGATGAGTTAAAATTGTCATTAGCAGTTTCTAAATTCAAAATTTCCATCAATGATTAAGGTTTTGTGTTTGGTCGGGCGTAGAGTTCGCAAGTGCGACTGCACTTACTACCGCGAGACCAATGGAGCAGTTGGCCAATTAAATGATAAAATCCCATGAAAGGTTTGTCGCACTGCTGTCGCAATGTCACTTCTCGCCTGTCTGCCACAGCCTTAAGCAAGTTCGTGCGTTTTTCCTGTCGTTGGCACCTGTCAAAGACCGTGTCTAGAAAATATGCGATGGTCTGAGTAATCGAAACTAGTTAACATGCCGTCCATAGTTAATAAACTAATCACTATAAATCGCCATTGATGTAATCAATTAACTGTCCGTGTAAAATTCCATACTGTTTACGTTAAAACAATGTGTTATTAGATATCTACTTGTCTCGAGCATCTGCGTAGCTTGCCTTTTTGAAATGTTGTTGGGATTGATTGCTCATAGGAACTCAAAAACCCATCTTCTGGGTAGCACGGGCTTCTGACCAAAAAACCGGCCAAGTGCGAGTCAGACTCTCACATGAAGGGTTCCGTACCATTAACCGTAAACATTTTTTTTAGAATGGGAGCTATGAGGATTATCTAATTGATGGTATTGTCACAATTAATTAAACATGAAATAAGTATTTTCCAAATTTTTACAACGAAATAACTATTGCCCAAACTGTAGTGTAGGCAAATCCCAGACTTCGTTTACTTCTGCCGTATGCAAATGCATGTACATTTGTATGATAACCAAGCCAGCCACATACCCAGTGTTGAGCCATAATGATTGTCGAATCACATTGGTTCGAAGATAAGCCTTTTACATAAATCGTGATTTATAAAATCGATACGCACAGAAATGTTGCAATATAACAATCGCGGATGTCTAAAACTATCTACTTATTTCGATACACATCAATCAGATGTATCGAAATCGAAATATGCTTTATGTGTTAAGACCAACCGTTTTGAAACGTAAAGGGCCATTCATACGAGTACATGTTCGATTAAAAAAATCGCGATTTCAAAAATCGTTTTAATCTCTCAACCTAGTGAAGTTATTTTTATTTCTTGCGAGCCAGTTATACCATCTGATATAAAAAAAGAACTATAAATAACCGCATTTCCATTATACATAACAAGTTTGCAAGACTAGAAGTATGTCAGTTACGTCAAATGTTCATGACATTGCTGCTTTTATGTAATACAAACAACCACTGTTAAGTTTGCACTGTGTGAATTTTTTTTTTATTAAGAAAATGTTATATCTTTTTTTATTTGTCTCGTTTTCTTCTTATCTTCATTGATAAAACTATATTCTATTTTGTTAAAAGTACTGTCACTCGGGCGAAAAAACAAATCGTGTTGTTATTTAGTATAATTAATAAGTAATAGATCGAAATTCAAGTAAAATAAATTAACTCACTTTTTGAACTTACCTTAGTGACCTATTAAGGGAGAATAATGGGCTGTAAATATCAATTATACAATTTATCATGTTACATTAAATGACCGTGGGAAAAATTGATCGACACATTGTTTTAAATTTTTATTGCATATGGAAGATAATAATGCAATGTAAGAAAAATTAACAAGACACGCAATATGTTTGGAAAAGTATTATTCAGGAATCGATTTTTATTTATTCGATATTGTAAATAATAAAAACTGAAATCTTGATAATTCACGTTCAAAACCCCGGATTTTTCTTGTGACAAGTGAATCTATAGATCTTTTTTTCCACTTTCAAACAAAAATAGTATTCTGAAATCCTACTAATATAATAAAAGCGATAGTTTGTAAGGATGGATGGATGTTTGTTACTCTTTCACGTCAGAACGGCGGAACGGATCTCGATGAAATTTGGCACAGAGGTAGATTATAGTCTGAAATAACACAAAAAATACTTTACATCCCGGGAATATGTTCCCTTGGGATAATTTTCGACAGTTACGCGGGTTTAGCCGTGGGCGGTAGCTTGTAAAAAAATAAATATAAAACTATTTGGCGGCCTAGAAGAATGTTTAAATGCGTCATTTGATAAGCGAAAACATTTGATATTACACTTTTGTTGGGTCCATTACTCATCATTCTTCGGTGCATTGACGAACTTTGTCTACTTGTATCAATATGCACAATTATGTGTCCCCTTGACTGTGTAGAGTGCAGAAAAATATCATTGGAAAACATAACTATCGTTATAAGAAGCCTTCATTTTATTCACGCTGACGTATGATCGTTTAAATTTATCACATTCACACTAATATTATAAAGGCGAAAGTTTCTGAGTGTGTGTGTATGCTTGTTACTTCTTCACGCGCAAACGGCTGGACGGATCCTGATGAAATTTGGCACGGAGGAAAATTATAGTCTGGATAACACATAGAACTTTTTATCTCGGGAGTATGTTCCCTTGGGATAATTTCCGATATTCACGCGGGTGGAGCCGCGGGTGGCAGCTAGTGATAATCTAAACATTAAAAACATAATGTTGTCATACAACAATTATGTCATTCATTAAGGATGTTGCACATTTGTGTCATTGAAATAAATGTGTTTGTTTTAATGCTTGTTTAAGAGTGCGCTCTCATCTTAATAATTAAAACCTAAGTACATAAACTATGTCATACAGTTGATTTTTGAAGTGTTTGTTATAAGTCATCCTTGTATTTGTAGTTTACCTTAGACGGTTATACATATCATGATGATTTGAAAAATGAAAACTTTATTTTTTTTTTCTTACTAGTTCTGTATGTTTATTGCTAAATATTCAATGTCTGGGCATATTTTAACCAATGGAAAAAACGAAGGAGGTTTTTAAGTCGACGCGTATTTATTCTTTTTTTATTTTATGGGATAACTCAAAATTGTCCCATATAAATTTTTCATCTTAAGTAACTGATTTGATGTCGTCGTTTACCGATTATATTTATCTTTTTTGTACCGTACTAGCTGACGTTCGCGTGAATGTTGAAATGAACCCAAGAGAACATACTTCCGGGATAATAAGTATCCTGTATCCCATTTCAGGCCATGATTTACTCGCGCGCCAAGTTTTATCAAAATCGGTTCAGCAGTTTAGGCTTGAAATCGTAATAGACACACAGTTACTTTCACATTTGTTTCACAATCGAAAGGAACTTCAGATCCAATGCTTCATATGTATAGAATCTTACTTACTACGATAAATGCGATTTTTTTTACAAATGGATGATTGTTATTCAATTGCGCCAGCACGGCTTAACGGATCTAGATGAAATGTGGCACAGGGACAGATTATAGCTCATAGGCTACATAATTTGTTCCTTTAGGATAATTTCCGATATTCACGCATACAAAGCCACTGGTAGAAGTTAGTGAATGCATATGCGACCCGATTCCATTTATTTTTAGGGTTCCGTAGTCAACAAGGAACCCTTTTAGTTTCGCCATGTTCGTCTGTCTGTCCATCCGCGCTTTAGCTCAGAAACGCTTAGCACTAGAAAGTTGGAATTTGGTATGGGTAGGTACATATTAATCACGCCGAAAAAGTGAAAAAAATAAATACACTTAAAGTGGCTATGAATTTATTTATCGTCTATTTCATGGTGTGAAGTGTTGTTGGATAGGTCGTTTTAATATATCGTGTGCGAAAACCATTTTAGACGTTTTAATCAGTTTCTATTCAAAGTCGGCAATTGTGAAGTGCAACAACGGAACCCTACACTGCGCGTGGCCCGACACGCACTTGGCCGATTTTATAACGCAATCAGGCTGCGGATCAGTATAACTTGCTAGTCGTAATAAAATCGACTTAATGCTCGTGCATAACATCTTAGACTCTTAACCTGCGCAATAATGTGACGTACTGATGAACGTAAGGGAAGTTTCCGTGTATTTACTAGATATATAGATATATACATATATACATAGCTAAATATACTAAGCTATCATAATTGTTGTTTTCCCCTCCATTTGCTTATAAAATGAGCGGTACGTGTTGACAGTAATTAATTTAAATTGTTTTTCATTTTTTATTATTTTCCAGTGCTGTTGGAAAACATAAGGTGAATTATGTTTTTATACTGAAATGACTTGGTTTTTTTATTTAATATGGGTTTGCTCTTGACTCTAGTCTAGGTCATAGATGACAGAGACAAAGTTGACGATGGAGCGAGCTTACCCAGAAGAAGCCTGTTCACTCTAATTTTGAAGAGATTAGGGTTGTATGCGTTCGGAAACACAGACGCAGGCAGAGAGTTCCACTCCTTTGCTGTGCGCATTATAAAAGACGTTTGGAAACGTTTAGTGCGAATTGGTGGAATATAATTGGTTATTGAATTTAACCGATCTGTCATGTAAAATATTTTTGCTTTTCCTTGGCTTTGATCACATTGCCTACTTCTCAAACACTTACATTATTTTCGAATTTAAAAGTAGCCTCTAACACTCATCGAGATTGTATTTAACTTTCTTTAAGTGAAAAAAAAAACGTTTGTTTATTTGATATTTAAACCAAAAAAAAACCAGAGATAATAGAGAAAACCGGGCAAGTGTGCAGGCTCCTTAATTCAGTTAGTCACTTTTGTACCACAAAAATCCGAAAAGGTTTTTAAGTGATTTTAACTAATATGCTTATTTAAATCTCATACACTCAAAGATTTATTAGTTCTTGTAAATTAATTTAATGTTATTTAAATGTCAACAGTTTAAAAAGCCATATGGTCAGTTATTTGTCATCCTACGCCGTTGATAAACACATATAAACGACCACAAAATATGTTACTATTCCTACTCTAGGTAGAGTTATAGTACCATCGTAGGTATCACAATTAACTATGTCGTTCTAAAAATAAATAATACTTTGCAGAAAAAAATAAATATATTATACATAATAAAATTTTAAAAAAATCTCCATAAATGTGTTTTCATAGTTATTATTCGAATAAATCTCGCCAAACTGGTTCTAGTACTAATGTGACATTCAATAGATAATATAGCACAATGGTTCAGAAAGACACCGGCACAAAGGTTCTGATACGTCTACAGAAATCTCTTCGCTCAATAATTTTCAAAATGAATATGCTAGAACTATTTTTTAACATGCCTGCTCACCCTTTTAACGCTACTTTATAGTCACCTTTAACACTTTCAGTGCCCAGAACTCAGTGTATGGGTCGAACAATAATTTGTTCGTGTGCCCACGAGTCGTCGCTACATATAACGACGACTCGTGGGCACACGAACAAATTATTGTTCGACCCATATGCTGAGTTCTGGGCACTGAAAGTGTTAAGGAACAAAAGGGGCAAGGAAAAGTCGCTCATTTACTAATCTTACGGAACTTTTTCATTAACAATCAAATAATGAGAATTTAATGATACCTTTATATTCCAATGAATCAAGGTCAATAACCTTCGATGAACTTCAAATGTTACTAACGCCCTTCTATTAGGTCTTACCAAGCACAAAAAAGGGGGAGGCCTATTTCCAGCAGTGGACGTCTTTCGGCTGATGATGATGATGGAGCATAAAAAACGGGCCAAGTGCGTTCCGTACCATTATCTATAAAAACGGGGAGACCCCTTACATAATTATTTTATTCTGTTTTTTTAAGTATTTTTTGTTATAGCCGCAACAGAAATATACTTATCACTTGTGAAAATTTTAATTGTCTTACTATCACGGTTCGGACGGACAGACAGACGGACAGCGGAGTCTTAGTAATAGGGTCCCGTTTTACCCTTTGGGTACGGAACCCTCAAAAGTAAAAACTTCTCTAGACAAATGATGATGATCATCATCATTGTTTGTCTAAATGACCTAAATTTTACAGGAAAAAACTAAATACAATTTTTTTTTACCGCCTGTCAATTTTACCTTTGTATTTCAGTGACGATGATGTGGGTTCCATGATTTTTGGTCACTCAAAGCGTTCGGTGACGATGACGCGAGTTTCACGATTTTTAATTCCCCAAAAAAGTACACATATAATATACACAGTATACATATAGCTCATGGGAAGCGTTCGGCGACGATGACGCGCGCAAGTTCCATGAATTTTGTTCACCCAAAAAGTGCTCAACGCGCCTAAAGAAGTTTTCACTTCAAAAGTTCTATTCTATCACACCGACATCTGTCTGTGCAGACTTTGTTGTAATTCTGTGCAGAAATTTTTTATTCAGAGTTCAAAGTCTGCACAAACAAAATTCAATGTCGTGTGGACGCACTATAATGAAAGAGGAATGAAAGAGGGAGTGCATCTGTGTTTGCTTTTTTTTTTTGTGTGTGGCCTCTCGAAGTTTAACCTATTAATAAGGCTATCGACTGCTTTACCGGGCTTGCCTGTGGTGGCCTTAATATAATATTAAAGCCTCCAGCCAGGGCTTATAAAATACTTACAAACTAAGCGCCTACACGCTAAGGGCACCCCCTGTGGGGTACGAGTCTCGGCTTAGGGCGTCGCTGGGAGGAGGACAGCTAGGGACGGGCTGGATCGAACGAGAATTGTTATGAAGGGGCGAATTTAAGACTACATGGCTCAGCGGCGCGCCTGTGTTTGCGCACGCGTGTGCACTTTTATATGTTCCGCACCGATGACTATAGTAGGCGCCAGATAATCGTGGAATAACGGTCATTGACCCACCTACAATTATTGACATTTTTAATTTGAAAAACGGAATTAATGACACAAAGCTGTCCCGAATCATCATCTCTCGTGATCCTTAACATTGTCTAATAATGAAAAACGATTCATATTTAATTGTTCAGGTACCTATGAACAGTTATTAGGGAAAGGTCAATATACTTTATTCCACATTTATCTGGCGCCTACTATAGTGGAGGCTTGTCGCCATGGCCGAAATCAGTCTGGAGGAATATAATGTCGTTTCATTCCCCCCTCCTATCTTCCTCAATTCTGATTCCCAAAATCCTCTTCCATACTTATTTTTCACTCATTCTATCTATGGGCGTAATATCAAAATTCCCTGTTTAAGTATAAAAACTGCTATGGAAGTAATGCTATGTATCTATAAAGTTAGAGTAAGCGGTTTCGTTAAGATCAATGTCAATTTCGTAACGGTTATTTTGTAAGCGTTGCTAATACATGCCTATACTGGTGGAATTACATTGATTTGAATGCGTGTATCGGAACGTAGTAATAATATTATTCTTGTGGTTTTGAAGATGAATATACAGCGTGTTACAGAATAAAAGCAATTTCTGAAAAGAGGTAATTGTACTCATCTTTATTAAATGCGTGTATCGAAACGTATTAATAATATTATTCTTGCGGTTTTGAAGATGAATATACAACGTGTAACAGAACAAACGCAATTTCTGTAAAGAGGTTATTGTACTCATTATTATGAAAAACTTTTAGTATCGGACCAACCCCGAAATCGCGAAAAGAAAAACAGGTGTTCAGAACATTTTGTCGAGCTATGGACACAGAAATGTATGGATTAGTCAATTTTTTTTCGCAATTTTACTGTTGGTCTCATTGTAAAAGTTGTTTATAATGATAAGTACAATGACTCTTTTTAAGGTATTGCGTTTATTCTGTTAGAGGTTGTATAATGATGCTAATTTAATCTCATTTGTTTTAATGTCATCATTTTGCGGCTTTAAGATACATAATATCAATATACTATGGCATAAACTATTGTTTAAATTATCATTTCAGGAAACAAATGTCTACCTACTACTGGACCTACTCGTAGCCTTCACTAAACCGGTCCATATGGCGACGACGGTAGGTCTACGCCATATCGACCGGTTTAGTGGTTCTCGCATCCAAAATCCCGTGGGTCCATTGCTATGCCTTTCAATACGTGGTCAACACAAAACCTTTGGGCCTCACCAGCAATCGGGTCAATAAAAAATTGACAATGCCTACTAATACTTGTCAATTTTTCGGCCAGTTTCGGTTACCTTGGTTCTCTTGCAGATCTCTTAGGTTCGTATAAATTACATGAAAAAATTTGTCTGTAAAAGTCGGTTTACGGACGATAGTTTAACGTGACAACGTCATAACAAAACATTGATGAAATGATCGTAACGTTACAATGAGTCATCCTTTTTCGTGCGTGCAGCCGGCGTTCATCGATTTATTAGACGTTGTCAAGTCAAATTAGAAAATATAAGCACGAGTCACTTTTTGAGGCTCGAAATAAATTGAACCCCAATTTTGCAAGCCTAGACCAGTCACATCCAGGTATTAAATTACTCTTATCAGATGTTCTGTTGTCAACATCCGAAATCTAGCATATTAGTTTCGCCAGCGGGTTAATCAACGTTGCTCAATTCTTTCAGAGAGGTCTTTTAATGCCTATCGTTTAAATACATAAATAATTAAGATCAAAGATTTATCAATACTAGTTTTTATCTAGACCTTCAGTATGCAACCCACTTGACACAGTTACAAAATCATCTAGACACTTTTTTGAATACTTTCATTGTGCGTTCAGTCAAGGAGTGGAATTTCCTGCCGGAGTCTGTGTTTGCGGTGCAAGAGTAAAGAACCGCCAACTTAAAAAGGTTATAAGGATAGTTTCAACAGATGAATCTGTATGAGTCTTCCTTTATTTATGAGGAAATTTATCCTCTACTAGTGGCCCACCCCGGCTTTGCCACGATGAAAATATTTTTATCGAAATATTTTTTCATAACAAAAAAGAATTAGCGATATTGGTACAGCCGTTCACGCGTGATGCCGTGAAATAGGGATTCAATTTTATATGTAGACTAGTGACCCGCCCCGGCTTCACCCGGATGTATATTTTTTTAAATTATTTTTTTCGTGAGAACCTTCTAACTACAAACACAACAAAAAAATAATTAGCGAAATTGGTCCAGCCGTTCACGCGTGATGCCGTGACCGTGACGTGAAGGAAAATAGGAGTTCATTTTTATATAGATATAGATAGATAACTTTGAGTTATCACTTTGCTTAGTCACTATAGATATGTTGATGCTTTTAGGTTTCCTAAAAATATTGTGTATGTCTCAGATACCGCATGACATTGAAAAATCATATTGGTTCATAATAATTATTAGCCAACTTTTGGATCCGCACACCCTGACTCATAATTTGTTAGCCTAATGTGACCTATCCGGTGAAAAAGTCTCTGGTTTTTTATTTTTTTTTAATACGTCTGAATCATCAGAGTAAATAAACAATCGATTTCATAAATCATTTCATAAGAGCAAACCCATATTAAATAAAAAAAAATAAAAAAAAATCAGCTTATGATTCTAAGCAAACTTCAACACAGGATTAACTGCATGATAAGCAAAAATTATTATGCAAGCCATTCGCATTCATTTGAACTGTCAAGTATAATAGATATTATGTTCATATTTATATTAAAATATTGATATTCTAAACAAGTAAGAATGCATGCAGAACAGAGAGCCAATTCCACTAACTTTTAAGCAACGTTTGCATTTGCATCTCGGTCGAATGCGAACGTTGCTTGATAATTAGAGGAATTATTGGTACCCAGATTGTACAGAATTATTTATGAAGAATAGATAGGCAGTCGCTCCACGCAATTATTAATTATTTTTTAATTTTTTCTCTAGTGGTATTTAATATTATGTTTCCGTGGTGATTTTGTGTACCTACCTACTATGACGATTTGAACTATTTAATTGTAAATTTAAATATTGTACACCTTATAGGTATGTTACAGTGATACATGTTACAATAATTATTTTAAGAACTGAATTTCCACCTGTGACAAACAATAAATAAATCTGCATCTGAATCTGCAAAACACTGATATTCAGCTGATGAATCCAGTTTGACTGGAAGCCAACCCCAATATAGTTGGGTAGTAAATGTAGGAAATGCTTACAATAGATACCGTATATTTTTATTAGGATTGGATCTTGTATTCCAAACTTGATCTTCAAGTTTACCATAAACCAATTTATTTTTCTTCAAGGGCAACATCGTAACGTATTATAGAAGAATATCGTGAGCCTATTAAGTAGTTTAATTATAACCTCATGGCATTCATTGATCAAGGTTCAGGTAAAAATAAATTCAAGTCTTTTGCAATAGGCATCGTAAAATATGAATTATATAATTTATTTATAGGCTGTCGGTTTCGACAGAGTAGACGATTTAAATAATACGTGGCCGTTTAGTTCGGTTTCCTAGACCAATTAAATGATAGCATGCCTCGATAGGATGGGTTCGTTTATTGGGTTGAACAAAGTGTTATAAAAAATTATTTCAGGCATAGCCCATAATTATCACATGAAATACACTTTAAAATCACACAGTAAATAAATACAATACAATTGGATATGGCATGCCAAATTAAACCAGATCACAAATACATTGATTAAATCATAATTATAACAGTAGTCAGTGTGTCGAAAAACGTGGTATGAGATGTCAAAGTTTTGTTTTATTAATGACTATGTCAATTGATAAATAAATTGGTAAATTATTATTATTGATAAGGATGTTCCATCTTTCTCAGTAGTAGCTCTGAGGATTTGTGCCCCGTGTAATATAGTGGATGTAGGTACTATACACGCTGAAATTTTAATGATTGTTTTCCCGCGGCAGAACGATTAGCCATCAGTAGTACTATCGAAACATAAAGTTGAACATATTTTTTGTTTTTTTAAATAATTAAAAAAATATTCATAAACTCGAAAGCGTGAGAAGCAATAGTAACTCACTAAACGTGACGTAGGCACTACTGGCAGAGCGGTAGCGCGCCGATATATTGAAAAGCGATTCATATATGTTCATAGCAAAGTAAGCTCTCGCGCGTAGTCTTTTTTTTGTTTATCACAATTGTTATTCTGCCATTTTTCGATTTCAAATTTATTATATTTCATAAATCGATTGTATTACCAAGACAAACTCATTTCTCTGCGGGAATTTCACGCTGTATATTTCATCTCTGCTTTACTCTTTGCAAAGTGCAGGCCTGTGGTTTTTATATTATTTAATAGGTACTAACTAGAGGAAATCAATATATATAAAACTCTTACTGTTACTGAGTGACTGTGTGACAGACAGACAACGCACAATCGAAATTACTGGTTGCAGAAAGATGTAATTTGACATATGGGTTTCTTGAGGAGTGTAGAGGAGCACTAAGAGAGGATTTCCCGAAATTCTTACGGTATGGGAAAAAACGGGATATGCGCGTACGAAGTCGTGGTCAAAAGCTATTAGGTACGTAATAAGACTCCAGGCTAATATTTAAACGATTTCTATAAATCGGATGTAACTCTATTGCAAATTCACTTATACATAACTGCTAAGAGCTTAAGCTTTATAATTTCTTGCTTGCTGGGTACTGACGGTGTTAGGAGCCGTAATGTAACATTCGCAGCGAGAATGTTATATTACGTCGTGTCCTAAAATCCGTGTAAAACAAAACACGCACGCATCATGTTCGTGCTCGTTTCCACGTACTGACTGCACGAATGCTCGCTTTTTAACATGTTGCATTACGCCCCGGAACAGCGGTCAGCACCCACCTTAATACTTTCAGAATATTATTATTGTAGGTACACTAGGAGGTATCCTTTCCTGAGTGAATTATAGTGTATAGAAATCAAACTGAAAATCTTTCACATTTGACTATTAGTTTCTACACTGCCACTTCTGGAAACAGAATAAAATCCAAAATTTTCTATGATATAAATAGGGCTAAAAGTATATGCGACCTCTTCGGGGAGGCCTATGTCCAGCAATGAACGTCTTTTGGCTGAAATGATAATGATGATGATAGGCCCAATTTACTACTGACTAAAAAACCTGTGGTTAACGTTTTACATGAACTTAACAATAATGATAATAGGTGAAGGGATATTAAATAGATGGAGGTGATTACAGAAGTTGAGCAATTTTCTGATATCAATGAACACGATATTTCGTTACGCACGCGCAGACCGTGTCCATGGTATTTTTCCCAACACATTTAGGGTTCCTCAGGCCTCGTGGTTTAGAGCATGAGAAACTGAGTTTGGTACCTTTTTTTTAAGGATGGGAAATCATCAAGTGTGTTGTTGTCCACAGTGATAGACCGAAGTCTGATTTTTTGCCTCTTTGGTTGACATAGGAATAAAATATATCTAGTGAAATGTGAGTGTACAATAGGTTTTTTCTTTGGATGAAAAACATCAAATGACTCTTACCGCTCTGGGTGGAGTGAAATGCACTTTGTGCACAATAGGTAAACTTGCTTAACCCTTAACCACCTGACATACGTCTCTCAGACGCAAGGAAATAAAAATCGTAAATATTTTGGCGCACAAGACACGTATCAACTTGCACGTCCCTGTACCTTCCCGCCGCGTCCCTCAGTGCCGCTCAAGCGCTCGTCGTGGTCGGAGGTGCCCGCGTTTGTCACTGGTAAGTAAAAAATTATCGTGTTCCGTCTGTGAGACGTATGGTAGGTGGTTGCGTGACTTTTTTAAAATTGTGATTTATTCTGTTTCAGTTTAAAATGGCTTCTAGTGATAGTGTTATTGAGCGTTGGTTAGAACAAGATCAATCTGACGACGAAAACCTACCAAATGATGAAGGCAGCGATGTCGATTTGGACATTGACATCCAGCATGCATTGCAGGATAGCTGCGAATCGAATTCTGAAAGTGACGAATTAAATGCTGAGGAAAATGATGACATTATTGTATCTCAACCTCCGGGTTCGCCTGCAGAGCAAGAATTTTCGTCTGAAGATGATGAGCCTTTGATACAAATGCGTTCGAGACCTCGAAAAAAAAACTATTTTGGTAAAAATCGCTTTCGGTGGTCTTCTGCTCCACCTACATTACGATCGAGAACATTGCAACGTAATATAGTTGAAGAAAGAGAAGGTATAAAACCACCATACCGGAATGTACTAAATGCTTCCTCTTCACCGCTGGAAATTTGGCAGAATTTTTTTACAGACGAAATGCTTGAAAAAATTGTTCGGAACACAAATGTGAAGATCCAAGAAATAAGACCCAATTACCAAAAATCAACCTGTGTTCACGACATGGATATTATGGAATTGAAAGCTTTCATAGGGCTCCTCTTCTATACAGCTATATTCAAAGAAAACCATGAACACTATACATCGTGGTATAGTAGTGACGGCACTGGACGAGAAATATATAGCTGCATCATGAGCAAAAACCGACTGGAAGTATTACTGAAAACCCTTCGGTTTGATGATTTTGAGACCAGATTAGCACGCCGAGAAATCGATCCATCTGCGCCTATTGCCGAGCTGTTTAGCTCATTTATTGAACAATGCCAAGCAGTTTATGCGATTGGCAGCTATGCATGTATCGATGAAATGTTGCTGGCATTTCGAGGAAGATGTAGGTTCATGATGTATATGCCGAAGAAACCTGCCAAATACGGCATAAAAATACAATGCCTTACAGATGCAAGATCGGGGTATCTTTTGAATGCCTACATTTACCTAGGAAAAGACTCTGATGGACTAAATTTACAAACAGAATATCAGCGATTGAAAAAACCAAGTCAAGCTGTACTGCGACTTATTTCTCCGATAGAAGGATCAAACCGGAATATTACAACTGATAATTGGTATACTTCTATTGAACTTTTAGATATACTCAAACAGAAACATCTAACCCTTGTGGGAACGATGAGGAAAAACCAAAGAGAAATACCTCCAGAATTCTTACCAGCCCGTCACCGACTTGTAGATTCAACGATCTTTGGGTTTACAAAAGATATAACTATATCATCTTACGTCCCTAAGCCAAATAAAGCAGTGATCACCGTGTCAAGTATGCATCATATGCCAGACGTAGATGAAGTTACCAAGAAACCGGAAATCATACTTTTCTATAATCGAACCAAGATCGGAGTGGACCTACTCGACCAGAGGTGTTCCAATTATACCACAGGTCGTCGAACGCGTAGGTGGCCATTGGCAGTATTTTACAGGCTGCTCGATATTTCGGCCTCAAACTGCTACGTCGTCAGTTTATCTGCTCAAACCCAAGGAAAAAAAATTGAGAGCAGGTTCAAATTTATGAAGAGGCTAGCTGAACAGCTCACCAGACCGCATATGGAGCGTCGAGAAAACAATGTGAAGATTCAACGAGATATTCGAATCGCACTTCGGCGCATACTTCACCGCGGCAATGACTCGACCCCACCAGCTCTACCAGGTGGAAGCAGTTCCGAAGACAGATTGGCTACTCGAAAAAACTGCTCAACCTGCGACCCTAAAAAGAAACGCAGGACACAATACATGTGTTTTGAGTGTAAAAAGCCGATTTGTATCGAATGCTCCCAAAAAATGTGCATTCACTGTCGGGAAAATCTATAAGATTGATGCCCTGCAATTTTGCAAAAGATTTGATTATAATGAGAAAGTTTTGATTCTATATTACTTGTTGATTATTATATTTTTATAAACAGAAAGAAATAAGTTCCTATGTCATGTGATTCTTTTTGTAGATCTCGTTTTATGAATAAGAAAGTTTTTAGGTTACAATTAAGAGTTGTTACAAACAAATTAATATTTTAAGAAAATATGTTAATTTTTATGTGCCTCGTTTGCTTTAATAAATACGTTAATATGTATTTTAATTGATTTTAATTAAAAAACAAACCTTTCACCCTGAGGTTTTACATACGAAAGTCTTTTTACTCGCCCGTCTGTGAGACGTATGGTAGGTGGTTGTGTAACAAGATTAGGTGGTAGGTGGTAGAGGGTTAACCCTATTTTATGCCTACAGCTAAAGGGATATTTTGATAGCCACAAAATGAAGTGTGGTCAAGAGTGAATAAATTACTTCTAGGTAAGCGTGCTCCATCGTCGACCCCATCGTCGCTTGTCATCAGTAGAGATAATTGTCAAACGCAAACCAATCAATAAAAAAAAACGTGTGCGTCTCGGGACGTCCGACAGGGGTGATAACTTAAACTAATCTAAATTGAACTATTTAATATGGGAAGCGTCTGTCCGAAATACGACTAGCACTGTGGGTAAGAGTGAGAGCGGAAGAACCTGCCTACCGCTGCCGTATGCGTGAGAGAAAGGGAAGCCAGACAGACTGGCGCCGTAACGCGTTGTTACGAAGCAGTTTATCTTCCCATAAGAAGTTATCACTTCAAAAAAATAATATGATTTTATATTGTGTAAAATAAGTAAACAAGTTAGTAATGTAGTTAAATTTCCAAATGACCTGTAAATTGCATTATGTAACATACTGAACCCTTCTCAAACACGTCCGACTTGCACATGACTGCTTTTCTTTTTATTATTTAAACAAGAATACATGTTATTTCATGTCTTTGTTAACACTTACGCAAAGTCTCACTTGAAGGCAAATTAGGTACTGTACGGTACTTTGTACGTTTATTTCACACTTTTTAGTGTGTTTTTTAATGATTGGTTGTTACGCCCTATGGACTTTACAATTTAGATTTTTGTTGCAATACTTGTGTTAACAATTTCTATACATACATAAGATTGTTGCCGTGTTGAAAAACATAATTTAACAATTAATCCTGTTTATACTGCTAAAATTGCTTTTTTTTGTGGTAGGTGTGCGTTATTCTTGGCGCAAATAAATTATTTTGCTTCATTTCTTAGTAGTGCATTTCAAACCGTAAAAAAAACAAGTTTAGGGTTATGATCTAAGAAACGGTGAAGATCAACCTTCACCCACTTGATAACCAGATGGGACATATTATTATCAAATTTTATTGATTAATAAACACACCTATGAAAGCTGGCCTATCGAAAATTGTTAGTGGCAATTTTTTTTTCTTTATTAATATTTAGGTACCAAGGTATCTAAATATCTCACAATATATTTTTTTACTCATGGCAGCATATTGTGGAATATATATTTTTAAATTTTATTAATACGATGTTTAATTATGAATATATTTGTTACAATACCCAAATACGGAACAAAGCTTAATTTAGTTAAATTCCAAATTATAATGCATTTTGACATTAAATAGCTATAGACTACATTTCAACTAATGATTCCATAAAAATCATAAGAATTAGAAAGAAAAAGGAAGAAAAAGAAAGAGTTTATTTATACCAATAAATAATATAAACAAAATTACAAAAGTTATGTAAGTTGCGAAGATATGCGTCACAATCGCGCAAAACGGCCATCGCTTAGCATAATGCTGGGACTCGTGTGCCACGAACGAACGAACGAACGAAATAAAAATAAATATAAATACGGGTACAATATGGGTACGGGTAAATACAACGTTAAGAAAACGGCAACAGATTGTTGCGTAGACAATTAGTTGTCAATATGGTCACGAACACTATAACATTCCGGAACTATATTTATAGGGCGCACATAAGCAGTATCTACAAGATGTTTATTTTTATTTACATAGATATTTACACCTGTTTTTATAAATACTAAGCTAACTTTATACCTACTTAGAAATAAAAATAAAAACTCCTAACTCAATTAACCCCACAAGATTCATTTCAAAACAAAACATTTTTTTTTGTGTTTGATAAGAACAAAGGTGTACCTTTAGATGCAGTTGAGTACCAGTATTCAGTTACTGGACAATTCGATACCCCTTAGAAATATTGGTATCAGATTTTTCTAACTTCTAACTACCCAAAACGATTGTTTTAGATCTACAAATGACAGTCAAAACAAAGAGCTTAGCGTTTAACGTTCTATCCGAGGCATGAAGGAATTTCGGTATGTAAGAAATAATTACCCATCCACACACTGACATTGGCAAGCGTTGTTTACCTTAAAGATGGACCTGTGTGGGTATTTTTAGGTAGACACGTGCTCCTAAAATTGATTTTTTTTTTTAAACGTTGCCCACACACTAAGTGTGGGCAAACATACAAAGTCACATACACAAACAGCCAGACCCGGAACAACTATCTGTAGGCCATACATATATTTGTTCCGTGCGGGAATCGAACCCGCGACACGCAGCGCAGCAATCTATCGCTCGACCACTGCGCCAACCATGCCGTCATTTATCAAAGAATTTGGGCACAAGAAATCAGTTACTTTTTTGAGTATGAGAAAGTTATCGTTTTAATCATGTAAATCGAAAAGTTTATTTTTTTAAATGTAAATGATATAAATAAAGCGTTTTTTAGTCAGTTTTTGTATGATTAGGAGAGAGATCTGTATATGATGATAATAATAATAATAAGTTGCCAATAAGCCTGGCATAGTGGTGATAGACCAATTAGCGCGCCACACAATGATAAATCGATGTTACCATCTCGCATGACGAGAACCTCGTGAAGGCTGAGAAAGAGAAGCAAATCAAGTATCTCGACTTAGCACACGAGGTTGTCGACATGTGGAATGTGGACTCGGCTGTCATTGTGCCGATTGTCATTACGGCCAATGGCCTGATGGCCAAAAGCTTCGACGGCCATATGTCGAAGCTGGCGTTACGCAGTTGGGTAAAGGGCCTGATACAGAAGGCAGTACTCCTCGATACTGCTCGTATTGTGAGGAGGTTTCTTTCTTTGGAACCCTAACCACCGGTAGCTTGGACTCTGCTCCCGACACCGGCGGACTACTACCTTTTATATTTTTAAATGTTTTTTTTTTCAACGAAATATTAAAAAAATGTAAGTAAATTAGTATGTAAGGAAAATAAATAAAGAGAATAATAATAAATTAATAATACACAATACATAATACTGTACATAGGCCTCTCTCAAGTGTCAACACCTAGCATAGCCATTCGGTAAACATGACACTTACGGGATTCCCACCTTATAATTATAATATTATAATTATAAAAAGATAAGCACTTAATATCTATACAAGAAGGTAAAGGAGTATCTACGTACATTGTACAGTAGGTACCTACAGTATTGACGCTAGTACAAGCAAGGTAGCGGTTATAGCAAAGTAAGGGCAATTTGCTCGTTCCACGCCCAGAGAACATTAGTCATTGTTTGAATCCGTTCTCTTTAATTTTTTATTAAGAATCTTAATTTTATGTGATTAACTAGACGTGAATTGTGGGCTTTTATAATTGTAGATTTGGATAAAGTAAATTGACTGTTAGACAAGCTTTATTTAGACTAAGGAATCGTGGAGCTACTTTTGAGTTGATAAGTCGTAGATAAGATATCAATTTTCAGATGTTGAAAATTTCGTGTGCGTTTCTTTTTTTTTAATAGACTGCGCGAAAGATAATGGGCTTTAAACAAATTATTCCTCACGGTGTTGATACAGACTTTCAAGTCCTAATTCTTGCAAATAAATTAACTGATTTTAGTTAAACTTGCTACCCGTACTAAAAGTTGGCAAAATACTTTAAAACAAAAAGTTAGTTAAGAACTATTTCGAAAAATACTTTAGAGGAAAAGAGAAAATTTACTTATTTTTTGCTACAGAAAGAAAAAAAACATTTTCTTTCTGAACTCTTTCCTGGACATGAGTCAGATTTTTGTTAATTATTTTTGAGTTCTACTATGCTTAAAAATAAAACTTTGGAACTCCTAATTTTTTTTTTAAGCTTTGCCCCACACTAGGAATTTCTTCTGTATCCTGGATGCGTTTACAAACATATAAACTCAAATACACAAACAGCCAGACCCGGAACAACTATCTGTGGGCCATACAAATATTTTTCCCGTCCGGGGATCGAAAGTTCAAGGCTTTTTGATAAAGTGATTGCAATTATTCCAATTTAAATGAACTTTAAAAATCTACATCTTAAGTATTTAAACTGGTTTTCATAATGGCTGTTAAGTATTATAGTACTTTAGTCATTTCTAACTACTAAAATCAAATATCTGATACTTTCAATCGGTTTTCAAGATCTTTTAAAATAATGTCACTTAACTATTTACAATTGGAGTCACCGTGTTATACATAAATACTCAATTCATCTATATACTAATTTAAGATGAAGAGTTTGTTTGTTTGAACGCGGTTATCGCTGGAACTACCAGTCGTATTTGGTAAATAATTTTGTATATAATAGCCAAATCAATATCAGCACATAATAACTCATTAGATACCATATTAAACTGTCTTGAAGACACTCAGATACTTAAACAGAGTATACATTATTTCGCGCCAAAATTGTTACACTGTCAAAAAAAACCGGTCAAGTGCTAGTCGAACGCGCACACGAACGGTCCCTTACCTTAAACCGAATACTTTATGTTTGTTGTATTTTTTTTTTATTGCCCTTTAATGTTATTTTATTTTTATCATTTGTTGTTATAGCGCAATGGAGACGAACTCTGAAAATTTGAGCTGTCCACTTATTGTATTGTATAATTTTGAAAAATTGTGTTTATAATCTATGTGTGTCTATGTTTTCGAGCCAAGGTATGGCACTCGTGGGCTGCAGCTGAAAATCAGCGTCAGGTGGTATACCTTGTGTCGCCATCTGGCATTATGCTGAGCTGAGGCCCTTTTGGCATTTTTGATTTTCATTATTTATTTTGTTTAATTTTAAGGTGTTTCTGTTTTTATAATGGCACTAAACACAATTTTCTTTCTTTTTGTTATTGTGGATGAAAGCTAAAAAGGACTATAAAACACGTATTTTCGAAAATTCACTTTGTTGTTGGTCTCTTATATTTTCTTTACCTAACCAAGACCTAAATTGTACGTTTCATTCCCATCCACTGTGTCAAGTCCATAATTTTACAAAGACTTTACCATTCGTTGAATCAACGTAAACAGCCGTTTGCTAATTTACAACCTGTATCTAATATAATTTGTGTCACGATCCGTTTGTTTGAACACTGTGTGGGTTTTCCAATTGTGGAACCGAATGACAATACGTAAACGTAAAATATTTATGAAGTTTTTATCATTAGTATAACTGCGAAAATCTCTGTCGAGTATTTTCTACCGTTTTAGGAAGTTTTATTATTATTGACTAGCGGACGTCACGCGGTTTCACCCGCGTAGTACCCGTTCCCGTGGGAGTACAGGGATAAAATATAGCCTATGTTACTCGCTGATAATGTCCAGGAATTTTTAAGTTTATTCGTTACATACAAAAATACAAATATTTTTTCTTTAAAATATATAGACTTGATCGTGTTTGACTACAATCTCACCCGATAGAAATTCATGATTTGGTCGACGATGGAGTACGTTTACCTAAAAGTAATGCATTTTCTTTTTACTCAAAAATCACCAGGTTGTAGCTATTAGCGGGTCAATTCTGCAGTGCGATTCTGTGAACATTTCACCGTGTAAGCTTAGGTGAAGTGAACATGAAGTCAGCTGTCAATACGTACACACAAGATGGAATGACAGCTGATCGATTCTGTCAACATCTTACCGTGAAAACTTAGGTGAAGGGAGTATGAAGTGAACTTTCATTCTATCTTGTTTGCTTGAATTTGCTCACTTCATGTTCACTTCGCTTAAGCTTACACCGTGAGATATTTTCAGAATCGCAGTACAGTGAGAAACTGCACCACTGAGTGCTAAGTGTACACGGTGAGATGTCGACAGAATAGAAAGATTTCACTGTGAAAACTTAGGTGAAGTGAACTGTCATTCCTCTTTGATGGATTAAAAGCTCAGTTTTTATTTCAGTTTATTTTTCACGATGAGATGTTTACAAAATCGTAATGCAGAAACACAGACTCCTAAAAGGAATTGCACTTCTTAGCAGTACGCACAATAAAAGTATTCCCAAAACGTTTTGTGCGTCTGTGTAGAACCTTTTCCTCAAACCAATTTCATTTTGATGCACACAATCCGTTAACACAAATAAAACTGTTATATTATACGGAACCAGCTGTCAAATCGAGGCCAAACCTTCTCAGTCCGCCGTTAGGCTCCATTTTAGTGATCTTTAATTATTTGAATGTCACTGGCACGCACCGGCACGTGTTACTGGTCTGTTGCAATCTTTAATTAGATTTTTATTAGTTGTAAGTGAAGGTTGGGAGAAAATACGTTAGAATTGATTGTTTTTTTTTGGTAACATTAAAATCATGATTTGAACCAAATTTATTATTCCGATTGATTAAAGTTGTTGTTTTGGCATGTTGTTGTTATAATTTTTGTTCCATTATTATTATTTTTTTTCTTAAGATAGTACTTTTATTTTATTTTATTATAGACTGTAAGCAATAATGTTGTACATATATAATAGTGTAAGCCATATACCTATAATAGGCACACATACCAGCACTCATATTTTGGTTTTTGTTTTTTGCTCGTAGTTGAGTACTGCTGATGGTGTACCCGATAATAAATTATTATTATAAGTTTATATCCTGACGACGCCCCATTGACTTTCAAAAGTCTCAAAAGTATTCTATTTTGTCGTGTGTGATAAAATTCAATTTCAATTTTTCGATTCGAATAGCGAATAATTCAGTGCGTAACTGTTACTATCAATAATATTAATTAATGCTAATAAAAATAGTAATAATAATAACATTGGTTGGTTAACCATAACAATAAACAGAATAAACCACTAGGTGTGAAATAATTTTATGCTAATGAGCACGAATGATGCCAAATTATTTTTTATTGTTTTAAAAACATATAAAAAAAATATATAATATTTTATAATAAAATGCAAAATAATATATGACATGTAATTATTTAATTAGTAAAAAGATGAAACCTTGTATGTTGTTTTGTATTTTTAATGGAAATTATTAGTTTCAAATTTATTTTTTATCCTTGAAGGAATGTTACTTGACCTAGGACATCTAATTACGAGATAATCACTTATACAGTCGTGCTAAACTGTGAACTTTTCAGAATTCAATTTAAAATATATATATATTTATTTGTCTTATGTTAAGACTGTTTTTAATAAATAAATATTATTACGCAAAAGTTGTTTTTGTTCAGGACAGTAAATATGCTAAGCTCTTCAAATTTATTCAATGATGTAAAATAGGAGATGAGTTTTCGTAATACAATTTTTATTACTAAGATTAATAGACGTCACTGCTTTAGTTTATACGCATTTACGTAAATGTTATTATAATAAATAACGCCGAAAAATATATTCAATACATCTTATAGTTTGTTTTCTCAAGTACCTAGTTCTAGCTAATATTAGGCGTGTTACACACTTGTTCGGATGGGCATCGAATGCCACTGTTACTACAATTCGGTAGTAATTATTGAACAACAAAGGCGACCCGTAACAGTATCTACATTTATGCAGCTTTCATTTGACATAGCAATTGTTATAAATACGTTATACCTTCCTTGCTACTTATCCAACAATATATTTCTCTAATAAAAAGCTACACTATCTCTGTGTGACGTATTATTATTTTAGTCTGGAAAAATAAACGGTTCCAGTAGACAGGCGGAGAGAACTAAGTCGTGGGAGAAAGCTGGTAACTGCATCCTCGATGTTACCGCCCGGATGAGCTGGCCGAACTATGTAGTATGTCTCATGCCTTACGTATTCACATTTTGTCCTTAACAATTTGAAAAGCAAACCTTCAATACCCTTGGATAAGCAATTTTTTTTTGTAGTAAACTTCCTTATTTAACAATATAGTGTTTAGAGCAGTCAGTCTATGGTTAGAGCAGACTGAAAAGCACGCCAAGGTTTTAACAAGATCTTGTACTAATTTATTATTCTACAAAATGGGATGACTTTCCGGTAATCTCTATGATTGTGTGACGTAAAATTTGTATAGCAACAGAATTGTTCTTTGAATGCTACATTACACGAGTGTTTAATGTATCACAACACCTTTTTTGTGGATGGGAAATCATCAAATGAATTCACCCGCTCATCTAACCCACCCGTGTTCCTTCAAAATACCATTTGCGTTCCAGGGCCCCGGTAACTCTTTCGAACAATTCCGCAACCCTGGGAGGCACTCGTCCTAGCCGTCACCGTCAATTATGCTGACATCTGTTTGAGGCGCGCGTGGAACACAACGCGCCGGTGACCCAAGCCTGGTCTTTATCGGATGGCGAGTCACTCATCGCTTGCCGTCCGCAAAACCGCGCTTACGGTGTCCGGGAATCGCCCTGGTACTCCCGACGCCCGGGGCGTCTTCTTCTGCGGCAGCTAGGGCGTGAGGTCTACCCCTCCCTAACGCGACCCGCCTCCCCCTTCGCTTGCATTACTGCTTCCCATGCCCTCTCGCTGCCCCTCGTTGTGCATTTCAGGGCCGCGGCAACTCTTTTGAACAATTCCGTAACTGTGACATTCCGCAAACCTGACTGAAGCACCTGCATTACATACCTGCGCCTGAACTCGTATTAAAAACCGTTCTCAGTTTTCAATAATACAATGCTTTGAAGAAATTCGTTCCAAACTCATCCCTTCTTACAGCCAACCTTTTTGGGTGACTTTTTCTAATGTGATGTCCTGTCAGAAGCTGAGGATCTGACGCGTTATTTGACAATGGCAGTTGATAATGAATTTGCCAACGGCTTCGTCATTTTTTTAACGTATTTTTCTTCTCTGTACCGAAACAATAATTAAGCAATTAATTATTGTTCCAGTGTTTCATAGTGACTTAGTGATATTGGAAAAAAAATATTGTCGCTTTTACATAAGCCATTTTGAAGAGTTGGAGTTGTGCAATAAGTGGCTGAGTTACAAGTTTCATGATTTACCGATGTTACCGTAAAGAAATCTCTTCAATAACTTTACTAAAGTGCAATGATCGAATATAACTTGACATTGTATACAAGTGCAGTCGAGATGTTTATTCCTAAACAGTTTTCAAATTATTTTCATTATAAAATCAGATCACGGCACTGACCAGAATACGACAAACAAATTTGTATTTTAATTACTTCATTACAATGATCAATACAGCATAAACATTTGATCAATGTCTTACTGATCTAAAACTTAAAACTTTTTATGAACTGGCCATTTCTTGAAACATGACGGTGAAATGAAAAATCATTCACCTCAAGGTTGAAGTAGCTCTCACAAACTCAATCTGAAATATTTAAGATATTATTTCTGCACTTATTCTTCATACAAACTTACAATTTAATATAGAAAACGGGAGATCACACAGTCATGGACGCGCACACTTTCTTTAAAAAAGGTACGGTTTTGTCTTCTTTCTCTTCATATTTTATTATAGTAGGCGCCAGATAAATGTGGAATAAAGTATATTGACCTTTCCCTAATAACTGTTCATAGGTACCTGAACAATTCAATATGAATCGTTTTTCATTATTAGACAATGTTAAGGATCACGAGAGATGATGATTCGGGACAGCTTTGTGTCATTAATTCCGTTTTTCAAATTGAAAATGTCAATAATTGTAAGTGGGTCTATGACCGTTATTCCACGATTATCTGGCGCCTACTATAATAGCTACGCTTTTTCGATTTATTAGTATTGTTTACTTTAGAAGTTTAAAAGGAAAGAGTTCTACGTAAATTCCTTTATATACTTACTGAAAAAACTCAACATTGCAACAAGACCTTATGACCTTGACTAGATTCTCACGACAACAATACTGTGCTTACCACAGAAAGTCCTATCCCACGACGTTGACACGCTTCGAAACTAACCCTATTTCTATATTGTTTTGGTTTCATATCCAATATAGTTGTGTATCGAAATAGTGATATAGTATGAAGAAAGAATCAATGTAAAAGCATTGTCATTCAGTTTTTATTTCTTCACAATTAGGACGCTGTTGTAACTTTAACTTTTTGTGGCTGAAATTGATTTGTGAGATGAATTTTATTGATTAGCCTTTTAGTTAATTGTTTAGACGAAACAATTACGAAACAAAGCCAGTTATGACGATCGAAATTTTCATATTTGCGGTCAATATCCATTAATTTTATAAGACCATACCTATAATTTTGAGTTAAATTGTTTATTGAATTTACCGAATTGCTTTTGGAAGCGTAAAATTAAATTGAAACATCACAATAATATTTTAATATTGCGTACTCATCATAATTGAATTTTAGTATTTGAATTCTTTTTTATTATTGGTTACCAAATTTCTGTGGATTGGTGTGTAATTATTCTGCGTATACCATAAATGATTGCGAATATGAACGTGGTGGTTATATACTTGCAAAATGAGTAATCCAGTAAAATGCAATGATGAGTTTCGTCAATCTTCAAATATATTAATTTGCCACATAGGTACAATTTCGGAGAAGCCATGATTTCGTTAATGACATGTGTTAAGCACATACAGTGGTAATGATGCAATCGTTGCAATTGGTTCATTTTAATGGGTTCAAAGTTTTCGAAATTTATTTTCCTGTTAACTTCAGAAATAATTTGATTTTTAGGTGGAAACTATCTAGGGGTTTCACTCGATTTTTTTTTGGGTTGTTTTATGATTTTTTTCCAAAGCTACACTTTGGTAATAAAAAAATACTTTTTGTTTATTATATCTTATTTAGATGAGCTATTTTTAAAAAGCTTTGGCGTTTATTTATAAATAAAACAATTCAATGAATTCGTTGCACAATAAAACCATTTCCATTTTCATTTATTCAATCAAAACAAAAAAAAATATAAATAATTAATAAACAACGAAAATTAAATGATAATGAAAAAAAAAATTGAGAACCGCTGAACCAATTTTTTAATTTTTTATTGTTTAGTTATAGTTCCTATAGTCGGACTATTATATATTATTCGGTAGGTACTTAAAATTGGACAAGTTGTCCTGAAAATTGAAAAACACAGGAAAAGAAGAGAGTGTTTTTCTGTATGAACTAGTTGGACAGAACGATTTGCTATTAATCAGGTCAGCTAGTCTTATAAGAATGCTTGGAAGCATGCTGGTCCTGCTCCATAGGACAATCAAGAATGTAGAGTAAATCAAACTGGTTGGCATAATGTGTTTAACTTCATATAATTATGTACTTTTTGTGTATTTTTTTCAATTTTATTTTTCTATTGAATAACTCACACACTGTAAAATCAACTGGCTAACTGAAATATTTGTAGTTATGTATTTATTTATTTGGATCTCCAACAAAAGATACACACATTTAACACAAAAAACACAGTGATACAGTGGTTCACTCAAGTGTGCTCCTTTAGTTATAGGAGACCACAGCATACACATATAACTAGGTTTACATACCTACAAAATAAAAACAAAATAATCACAAAATTAAATTAAAATTAGAATTAGATAATAATTAGATTAAAATTAATAATTAGACTAAAATTATTAGAGTAAATTACATTCAATTAAATTAGATAAAATTATTTATTATTATTTATTGTACAAATTGTATTTGAAAAGAGTTACTATGGAGCTTCTTGTCCGTTCTTCTCTATAAGAATCTACCTGTGTGAATGGACAGTAGAGTCGCTTTATTTTTATACATAATCTTTTAACTGTAATGTGGACGTTCAAAAGTGCTTAATTGGAATAAACGCTTTGCCTTTGACTTATCCTACTAAATCTTTTTTACTAATAGAAATACAAAAGTTTTGATAAAAGGATATTTATTATTATATATCTTATAAATTTGGCATAGAGATAGATTATAGTCTGAAATGGTCTATAAGCTTACTTTTTATCCCAGGAATATATTCGCCTGGGATATTTTCCGATATTCACATGGGTGAAACCACTGGTTAATAATAAAAGTCAGCCTTGATGACAAATATTGTGTTTCATAAATGTTATAATATCGTGCTGTTAGTTAATTATTATTGTAATCATTATATGACAATAGGACGACGCTGAGTAATGTCTCCAATGGAATGTTGCAAAAGAGAAAGCTTTAACCTGAAGAGTTTGTTTGTTTGGTTCAACGCGCTAATCTCAAGAACTACTGGTTAGAATTGAAAAAATATTTAAGTGTTAGATAGCCAATTAATCGACGAAGGCTATAATAGTCCCGGGTATAGCTAGTATTCAATAAATTAATAATAGCTTGTAAGAACCAGTACTTTAAAATTAATAGGCAATAACACAGAAATTACCTATTTCACCACCCAAACAATATTTAAGGTAGGATTGGCTTCATGTCAATTTGTTCTTCATATTTGATTAGACAAGAAGAAATACAACGAACCTTAAAAGCCTTATAAGGCTACACAATATTATTAGACAGCGACAGCGTGAAATACTTGGGTCACGTAATAACAGCCAACCTGTCCGATCACGCTGATATATGTAGATAGGCAGAGACGAGCCATCTCGGTGCGTGGCAACATGCTAGCGAGGCGGTTTAGCCGCTGTAGTGACGCTGTGAAATCGCAGCTCTTCATTAGTTACTGCACAAGCGTCTACACAATCGAGTTTGGGCTAACTACACCAAAGCTGCACTCAGCGACGTACGACTGCAGTACAATGACGCGTGGCGCGCCATGTTCCGGCTGCCTCGGTAGTGCAGCGTGAGCGCCATGTTCTGCGAGGGCCGCGCGCCCGGCTGGCCGGCCCTGCTGAGGAACTCCTTGGTGGCCGCGGTGCGAGACCAGTCTGGATGTTGTCCCAGGACAACATCCTTCTTCATCAAAGGTGGCAGTCCTACCATACTACACACACACATACAAAACATACATACATACTACTTATTTTTTATTATTTACTCTTATTTATGTGTGCTATTTGGATGTTAATCTGGCAATAAACAATTTCATTTCATTTCATTTTATTTCATTTCATTTCATTAGGCTTTTTGAGATCATGAAGGTATTTCAAAGACAAGACTGTAAACTGTCAATGCTAAGTTAAGAAATAGAAGAGAATAGTCTATGGTTGATTAAATAAGATATATTTTGCAGATTATAAATAACTCTTTTACACGTCATTGGGGTATTTGACTATTTTTTTTTTAATATCATTTCTCTAAACCGAATGAACGGATAAAATGCAGTAAAAAAAAAGTTTTAAAATCTCAAAAAATTATTAAGGAAGTAGTGCGCATTTTAAAATAAATGATAAACAAAGATAGCACTGATGCGTTTGACGTCACTCGACAGTACGAACAAAAATTTGCGTGATCAGGATCGAAGAGGAATAACTTCAAAGGCGTTTTTATTTTTTCACAAATATTATTGTTTTAATAACATCTATCAAATAAGTATTCATTCATATATATTTTTCATAATTGTGAAATATCCTAGTTATAAAATCTCAAACGGCGCAAATATAACAACCTTATTTGGGAGCCATATATTTAAGCCGTTTAAGGTTGAAACATTAGGCCCGAGTGCTCACCAAATCTTTCGGGACATCAGTAAATCGTCGACTGTTCACGTGACCAGAGGACTGGGCGTTTCTTCGGCCAAAGAATCAGCATTGCCATTCAACGTGGCAATGCTGCCAGTGTTCTGGGCACTTTTGCCATTGACAGCGATGTGGATAAATTGTTTGATGCACAATTATTTCTTTTGTTTTTATACGCGTTTGTACATAATTTCGCATTTATTGGTCTAGTTGTTTAAGTATTTAGTTGTTACTAGTATCCTATTGTTTTTTGTCAAATTAAACTATATGAGGACTGATGGAAAAATTAAAAAAATAATTAAAAAGTGTTTTTCACAGTAATAAATTGTTAATAATATAATTATTACCTCTGCCAAACTGCAAAGGCTTGTTAAAAATAAATTAAATGACTACTTTGTTAAATAAAAAAATGCAGATAAAATGCTAATGATTTCTATATTGAGGTGTAAAATCAATAGAAAAATCATTAAGGCTCTATATCTTAAATTATAAAATGTATTATCCAATGACTCCAAGTTGTATAACAAGTGGGCCAGTGTCATCTCAAGGCTAATTATGTATTTTCGCAATTCACTAATTTACTTTTAATGCTAAATTTGGTATGAATGTTAGTTTCCGATTGGTCTCGGCCTGAGAAGTGCGTTTTGTCAGCGATTCCGAATTTTAATTTATAAGTTGTTCTTGCATACATTTTTTTTCGGAGTGCTGTGTTTTATTATTACCTCTGCCAAACTTTACTCAGGATTTATTTTAGAAATATCTTATAAGGTGTGTTGTCATGGACGCTCTGCTTTTTTTATTTGTTTTTTTTTCCGTTGTTTTGAAAAAAAAAGTCGTGTATTTGAACCTGTCTTCAATAAATTAAAATATTTTAAACGGTGTGCAGATAAAATAAATATTTATAAAAAAAACCATTTTGGTACTTAACAATTAAATTATAAAATATTGTTCTTTAATTGAGCATTTTTTTTTATTTAGTGGATAAAAAGTTTTATTTCAGCCATCGAAAATTTGTTTTAATTTTATTTTCGTTTCTTTCAGGTCCAAACGCAACCATGTCGTTCGTGGACTCATACCGAAAATTCATGGAACGCAACAGCGGTGAGTTTCATTTTAATAAATTTTCTAATTACCATTATTTTTTTGCTCTTATTCCTATTTATAATATACAGTTTAAAATCGTTCATAAATCAAAAAAATCAGAGGCCATAAACCTTTTATCAAACAGGTAGTAAAAATATTTATATCTACCTACTTCCAATCCGTAGAAATGTTATGGTAATTCTCAGGGTCTTTGGGTCAAGGTTACAAATGTTACTCTTATAAATGTATAAATAAAATATATTATCGAGGGCAGTCGAGTATAGGTTACCGTTAACTATTACGTTATGTTATGAATCAATTATCTGCATGATATGTTATTAATGGAAGGTCAAACTTATGTTGTTTTGACAAAAGAGATACACAGTGTTAAGTGACAATGTTTTGAATTTGTGTCTTTTACTATTTTAAATTATTATTTCTCGCTAGCGGTCACTTGTTCCTAACGACCATTGTTGCCGTCGGTCTTAATATCTGACTGCTTTTTTATTATTCTTATAATAAATATAATAAGTACTTACTTGAATAAAAATAATAAAGGGAATAAAAATAATGTTAATACGGCAAAAAGAAAGCTGTACCAAGGGAATAAAGAAAAAATAACAAACAAATCTCTTACAAAACGCCATAACAAAATCATGACGTTTACGAAAGAATGCGATAGTAATTTGTAATTGGCGTATTTTTGTAGAAATCGAATTAGTTAAAGATGTTAAAATTAATTTGCTACATCATGTTTACTACATACATTAACATTAGCGCAACAAGTTATTTTTATCCATCTGAAATACAAATAACAACAACAGTATAAACAAAGTAGAAATTATGCAACTCATATGGCGAAGTATAAAGTTTAACATACCTACTGTGGTCCACGTTTGTACTCAGGTTACACTATAAATACCAACACACACATGCACCTGATTATTATGATGTTTGTTCTTTTATTATTACACCAGCAAAACTCATAAATTTCTTGTCAAAAGTAGTCACTTTTCAAGGATTCACAAACCGCGGCCTACCCCGTAAAAACATTTTTGACGAACGAACATAAACGAAACAAAAACTAATACCTAAAATAATTTTTGTAACCCAAACTACCACAGAGAACATAATATGGAAGCCAACAATTTTATTTCATTGATAAAGTTAAGAATGTCTAGAAGAATTTGAGGGACTGCAATGGCAAGTTCAAAAGAAAACACGACTGTAATGTCAGTGACTGTTGTAATTCAACTCTTAATTAACAACATAATTATGAGGTTTTTCAAATATTAATTTCCCTACTGAAATAGTTAAAAAAAGTACTCAAGATAGCATTATAATAATTACCAAGCATGAAAAATATCAAACAAAGTTCAGCGAACGTGAACGTTTGAATGTGTGAATTATGTTTAAAATAATAATGTATAATAAGTATAAAAATAATTACAAAAAAACTCGGTGTTAGTAAATTAAATTATAAAAACCGTCATGCCTGTTACCTTAATGACGTAAAAGCATTCAAATTTAATATTATGTTGTGAACCCCTGATTTTTTCAAAACAGAAATCAAATTTTCTTTTTTTCATTAATTATACGTTTCTATCAATTAAGCATAAGATATTATACCATAGTTATTTAGCCGTAGTATAAAAATACTACGGCAGTAGTCTAAAAAATATAACTATTAAGGAAAAAATATAATTCAAAGCATGTGGGTCGGGTAACCAAACCACATACATATATACCTACTTTTGTTTACAAAATTCCTACCTATTATTTGAAGTAGGTAGCTGTTACTTGTGCAATAATGAGTAATTAAAATAATTATAACGAGAAAATAATGATGTTACTCAAGTCTCAATGAGTTTTTAGAAATTATTTTCTACATGCAAACTCGTAGTAGGTATGATGATTTTGACCATGGTTAAAGTAGCTCAAAAATTATGTAACAAAAGTTGGACTGGCGAAAACTAAATTGGATGATTTCTTTTCTGATAGTAAAAGACAAGTATTTTTATTTGAAACAAAAAGACAATTCGTACCTTAATTCGTTACGATGTTTTTGTTCACTCGTTTTAGAGCACATAATATATAAATGAAGAAAGATTTTTTTTAAAATATATTTCAAAAAATAAAACAAAGCAATGTTTAGCCCAACAAGTTCAAAGATTAAATAAAGAAAATAACCATTTGTGGATAAAAAGCAACACAGCTGACAGGCCAAATTTTGAAATATAGGATAAAACAATCTTCATAGTAATCATTGACACACTCTTTGACCATGATCATGAAAACATGCGAACACAGCTGTGTATGTCAATAGTCCAACAAATATTACGACACAGTTTACTCATTAATTAGTACCTACATTATACTAAAATTATGGGTGCGTTTCCACTAGAGATGTGCGAGGATGGGTAGCGAGGGATGTGTTTGTTAAGAACCAATTAGAATTAATTCATTTAACTAGCCTCGCTCTTCGCAGCTTCGGTGGAAACGGCTTAGCGGCGCGAGGTTTTTGTTTGTACAAAACAAGCGAGGAATGTGTGCGAGAGATGAGTGCGAGGAATGTGTGCGAGAGATGTGTGCGAGGAATGTGTGCTAGGGATGGACGCGAGCGAGAAACTCATCATCGTCATCTGCGCACCGTTTCACAGCGTCGCTACGCATCCTCGCGCCACTCAGCTACCTCGCACATCTCTGGTGGAAACGCACCTTAAAGGAACATTGATCTAATAAGGTTTACATTGTCATCACACCACACGTGTGAACAGTTACTGCCACTTTTGTTTTCGCACTAGTACCCTAATGATAAGAATGATATGGGATATTTATCTATATTAGGAAATGGGTTACTACTGAGAGTGGAGTGGTTCGCGCTATGCCTTACTATACAATGTGTGACAGAAATAACGCAATACCTGAAAAGGATTCATTATGAACAACTTTTAGGGTTCCGTACCTCAGTCGGCAAAAAAGAACACTTATAGGATCACTTTGTTGTCTGTCCGTCAAGACCCTTTTCCTCAGAAACGCGTGGAGGAATCAAGCTGAAATTAATATAAAATATTCAGGTCTGCTACCCAATGGAATAGTGAAGAAATCAACTTCAAGGCCAACACAATCTTAAGATAAGGCATTTTAAGGTCCGTTGATGGCACGTTGTGGCACGATGGCAAGTCATAAAATTTAGCAAGAAGATAGATCTTACAAGTACAAGTAAAGGAAAAAGTTCTATAATATAAAAAACCTTTTTTGCGATTACAAACTTATATTTTCGGTTGAAAAATTGACCGTAACGTACATTGATGTATGGGAGAACATTTATTCATCAACAAAGTTAAGTTTGTCCTTCAATCTTATCTGCTATATTTTTGTCAGAGACTTTCGTAGGTAATGTATATGTCACCGGTAAAATGCAGACTCCGTAAGATCGTAATATCTCTTTAAAAGATTAGAATATCTCGATATATTATAGAAAAATCGTTTTGTATACAATAAACCCCATTCAAATTCAATAGTTTCCAAAATACCCATGTCTTATTGAGAAAAAATTGTTTATTATTTCACGCGATATTTTACTATCTTACGGCGTTTGCAATTTTTCGGAGCATTTGCTCGAAAAAAATCAAGACTCGATCGGAACCCTCGGTACGCGAGTCTGACTTGTTCGGTTTTTTTTTTACTGTAGGACCAACACTGAAATTGAGAAAAAAGTTAGGTACCCCATACAATATTACTTCATGCATAACTCGGCAAAATGTACTGAACAGCTGATTTTGTTTTTCTGTTACACCCTGTATAATTTAAAGAACCTTAAACGAGGACAGGTTTAATCTGGAATTACCTGTGAAATATTTTTTGATGGCGCGCCTATAACGAGATTTCCCTTCGCACAATTAATTACTATTGCTATGCGGATCTATTTACAACAGGTATTATTTACCTACACCAAAATGTTTGTAGACCTACTTTGTGTGTTCGGATTACCATAGAACCATACTTTTATTTGGACACCACGGTCCTCAACGAGCAGTAGGTACGCCTATGTTAAGTTTGCTTTTAAAAGTCAGAATAATATTTGGCTAAATATTCTACTCTAACTAAATATAGCGTTCTTTGACCTGGCTGTCATCAATCTCACTACTAAGTGCTATGTTAAGGATGTATCGTATTACTCAGTTACTGGATTGTGGAGTTCGAACAGGTGGGTTCATCGGTTCATTAAAAATACTGGTACTCAGCTAAATCCAGCTAGACTAGAAGACGACCCAAACATGGTTATGAAGAGCACTATGACCCATTTCAGCTGGTGCTAAAGCCCAATTGCATTAGGGAGTTACCACACCAATCAATCGATCGTCGATCGATGCCATCTATCGATGGTAGAATGGAATAGTCGACGTTGATTGATAATTTCTACTATACCAATCGATCGATCGTCGATTGATGGAAAGAATGGATTATTCGACGTCGATCGATAGTTGTTACTCCTCTATTCGATCAGCCAAAGCTACCACACCAATCGATCAACGTCGATTGATGCCATCGATCGGCGGTTAATCAAGTGTTTATAGCCCGGTATCCGTCAATCAGCCAGAGCTTCCACACCATTCGATCAACGTCGATTGATGGCATCGATCGGCGGTCGATCAAGTGTTTATCGCCCGGTATCCGTCAATCAGCCAGAGCTTCCACACCATTCGATCAACGTCGATTGATGGCATCAATCGGCGGTCGATCAAGTGTTTATCGCCCGGTATCCGTCAATCAGCCAGAGCTTCCACACCATTCGATCAACGTCGATTGATGGCATCGATCGGCGGTCGATCAAGTGTTTATCGCCCGGTATCCGTCAATCAGCCAGAGATTCCACACCATTCGATCAACGTCGATTGATGGCATCGATCGGCGGTCGATCAAGTGTTTATCGCCCGGTATCCGTTAATCATCCAGAGCTTCCACACCATTCGATCAACGTCTATCGAAGTCGATTGAGTAGTTCTCTTATATACGTGAATTTTCACTAAAGTGAACTTGAAAAGCTATTTAAGCTGCAGAAAAAAAACCTTCAAAACTTTATAATGTGATTACACGTGCGTAACAGAGTAATTGCGCCTTATTATATGTATATTACTTAATATTCTTTTACATTACGTCTATACACGCCTGAGTGTGTATCGTTTTCTATTTTTATTAATGAAAATGTACTTCTTTTTTTTATTGAATGAAATTAGGAATGTTAGTAGGTTATTGGTTTATTATTGCAACTTTCTAAAATTCTATAGGGTTTACACATCGTTGGAATTATGCTGTAGAAATACAGATCAATTTTTTATAAAAAAAAACAACTAGGTAGAAAAGAAAAAAGAAAGAAAGAAATATATTTATTTGGGACTCGCACAAAACAAAGAGAAAAGTGAAATAAAATGAATACTAAATAAATGTAAAATTTTATTAGAATATTATTATTAGATATTATTAAATTGTAATACTTGAGTTTTATATAAGGCAACTCAGATTCGTGTTTCATTACAGTATCAAAGCAATTATTACTATCTATCAATCTTCGCAAAATTACCAAAAATGCCCAAAGCAAAATTAACATTGAGAAACTTGACTTCTTACAGGTCTCTCACCGATGTAGTTTTCGCACTTATACGCCAACTTACTAAATGCGAAATCCTGTCCAGCAAAAATTTACATAATCACATCAATATTAAATTATGCTACAAAAATGTTAAGCTAATATTTATATTGCTAACTTCTGCTTTTTATTATTGTTTGTTCTTGCAACTGAGACTTAATACTGTCTCAGTGGCCAGAACATATAATTTCTTTACATCGCAAAGTATGTATTTCGTCCAGTCCATATTTTTTTAATTGAACACGCCATTTTCATCATCATCAGCTTCAGCAGACCAAATGCACTGCTGCACAAAGGCTTCTTTAATTGTATGACATTCATTTCGATCCTCGGCAAATCCTCGACAAAACTATTTACCACCAAGCGAACATCTTCCCGCAGGGTCCAACCTTCCGTGGTCCACTTGTAAGTCCCTGAACCGCCTCAGAACACAAGTAGGAAGGTGTAATTCCAACCTCGACAAGTGGGTGGTTCATAATCACAAACCATGCTCCAACTCCTATCTTGTCCTTTGTGCCCAAAACATGCAGCCGAAGTGACCTGTGTGCTGCCACCACCGATGCCGTGGAAGTGGCAATGTGGCCACACAAATAAAAAAAAAATGTCGTGCCTGCCAGCAACACGAAGAAGAAGAACCAGCCATCTTCCGAAAATCGTCCCTCTACCTAACCTGAGGGTTTCCCCACCTGATGCTTCCCAATTCGCGGTCTCTATTCAAGAACATTACCCATTCTCTCTTCGCCATTTTCATCGTAGATATTATTACTTGTTAGAGTTAACAGGCTTCTTCTGGGTAAGCTCGCTCCATCGTTGACTTTGTTTCTGTCATCTATGACCTAGACTAGAGTCAAGAGCAAACCCATCTCAAAAAAAAAGTCATGTCTCATCTCGCTCTCTTTGGGCACCAATCTTGTGTTCCTTTCACTGAATTATGGTATCTGTTGGTGCACTGCACACTACACACTACACTACGTCTTGATTTCTTATTTTTACTTATGTAAATAAATTATAAAGCCACCCACAACAAAATCAATTACATTATTATTAATAAATAATCACCCGTACTAATTGCTATTAAAAATAATTTGAATAATTCAAATTGTTTCATTCCAATGCATAAAGTGTGCATACGACGTGTATAGAATTAAACGACGTCTTAAATCTGCCAGCATGCCAATATAAGTGCCAACCTACTGAGTGCTACCTCTCGATAGTGTTCTTCGTCATTGGACGAGCCCATTTACCAGACTAATTAATTATTTTTAAAAGAAAAAAAGAAAGAAGCTTCATGGTCATTGTGAAGTTTCTTGCACGTTCCTCTCCATAGAGATATAGCAATTGACTCAAAAGTGCCTGTAAATGGTGTAATTGAAATAAATGCTTTGAGTTTGACTTGTTTCTATGGAGATTGATGCACCATTTTACTCCCAGCATCATCATTAGCCTGCGGTCCACTGTACGCTCTCGAGCGTATGATTAGGGAAGATTATGATCAGCAGCTGGGTATGGAGCTAGGACTTTCCAATCGCGTCATTCATCTCTAGTCTCGGAAACTTTCATTCATTTGCGACCCTGCAAGCGACTAACGTTCATCGATTCGTGGTCTCCATTCAAGAGCACGTTTACCCCCAAAGGAATCAATTAATTTTATATTTATTTCATCAATTAAGATTATTATCTATTGATGATCTTTGGAGTAGATGTACCGATAACTGACGTGACTACCGTTATGATTTCATTTGGTTGATTTCCGTCTTATTCCTTGTCGATTTCTATGGCCTGTTTAGGTTTCAACCCACGGGTGCCTACAAAAACGATGATAACATCCTAATTAATATTTATATTTACACAAATAAATCCGATACTCGGAGATGGTAATAGTAGGTGTTTGCCCACATATTTATAGTTGATACGTGATGGGATTTCTAACTAGGCTCACTTAGTGGTAGGTCTAAACATGTCATTGTTTTGGATCAACCTCAATCTGCGTATGATATGAGATCCGTTACTAAAAATCCTTGGATGACAGACAATGGGTGCCACCGTAGAAAAAAAAAGGATATTAAATTTGGCTTAGCCTTGGGTTTACAATGTGAGGTGTGTTACAATAGTTTTGGCGCCTGAATAATTAAGAAAACTATGTATGCTTATTTGTTTAGTTGTAAGTTTAGGTAGAGCAATACATTTAATATTATCAGGCGCTAAGGGGTTTGCAAACGTTGTTAAGTTAACTACATGTCACTCAGGCTTTTATTATCTAGCCTACTGTTTCTAAACGAAACTTTTGGGGATATCAGGGTAGTAGTTCAAGCGTCTACTACGCTCTCTGGGTTGCACATGTTACAAACTATTTTATGTCCACTGATTTTTGGTGGTAGGTGTGTTGTGTTCTTTTTGTTAATTTTACACCTACATAATTATTTAAATTTGTAGTGTGTCTACAATCTTACCTCCACTATTAAATTACGGGGCATTATCTACGCAATAGTAAGAATCACCAAATGAGTCCCACAAGACGAAGGTGGTAGGTTAAGTTCAATTCCTCCCGATGTACTGTTCCGCACTAGCAGAAAACAGTGTGATTTGAAAAAAGATGGCTTTTGTCCTGCAGTGGGACAAATTAAAGCGAGATTTTGAGATCTCAAAATCTTTTAATTTTTCATCTGGCCAGATAGGTTTCAGATTCATCCCGATTAATCAATACAAGATTACGTCTAAACAAGGCGGAAACAACACCTGGTAATTATAATAATAATCATATTTGTGTGCGAGGCGGTGCGCAGACGCATGCTCGCTCGTATTGTTATGGTCATTTGTTTCTGCGATTGAGTCATATGACTGTGTCGTAAGCAGAGGTTGTTGATTGGTTTGTACTTGATGATAACAACAAAAATATTATGTTTTGATTGTTTTAAAACTATCACTTTTCGTCGGGTTTGCTCTGGCCGTCATCACAAGAACCGGGGTTTTTTAAAGACTATTTAGCCAGTGGCAGTAATAGTGTAGCTTTATATATAAGTGTTTTATACAAAATATATCATACCTTATAATAATAAATAAAAAGTGTTTGTTTGTTACCACTGGCCAAAAAAAGCAAACAATATTTTACATACAAGAAATCGCTAATGATTGTTGGCTGTATTACGCTTAAAACACACTTAAAATAAAAATAAAACGTGACTCCTAAAATATGGCGTCAAAAAATTCATCCGCATCGCTATCGACTGGAAGTGAGCTCAAAAGACTGGCGGCATTGCCACGTTGATGGCAATGCTTATCCTCTGTTCAAGGTAAAAGCCAGCGAAGCGTCAACTAAGCGTTTAGCAAGTTCTTTATACAGGGTGTCCCAAAACTCAACGTCAAGCCGAAACGGGGTGACAGGATTGATCATAACCATCACGAGAAAAATCTGAAAAAAAATCTATCCCATGCAGTTTAAAAATTACGGGCATTTTAAGAAAAACCTAGAAATTTGATCAAACTGTACCATTTTTCGGTTATTGTGGTTATTCTTTTTTATTTTTGTTCATTTGGACTTTGGAAACGTAATCCTAAATAACATTTCTAGAATCCCAATAAAAAATAATGACACAATTGCCTCAAGTTTCCGAGAATTGAGACTATTTGTTAAACTACGAATTTAAAATTTTCAAGATTCGTCGACTTTGACAGGCCCTCCTATAAAAAAAATGTACTAGAGTGCCTTGGCAAGTGGCATTAAAAGTTGGCGCATTTAATCAGAATTCTAAAATGGTACAATACTTGTTAGTTCCATACAATAGAAAAGAGTAAAAAAATTAAAACCTCAAGTAACCCGATTTTTGCTATCTCATTTTACTCAGTTAAAATGTTTTTAATTCACACAAGCTCTAGGTAGGTTCTTAATTTTAAGACAAAATGATGAGAGAGATGGATAATGGGTATGTTCGCCATGAGTGAGCGAGACAGATAGTGACGCCACTTTTACCAAAGTGAAAAAAAGTTAGTAAAATTAGTAAAATAATTAATACGAATACGAACGTGCGCAGTAGACGAATGAGCGAAACGTACTAACTGGTTGGTGTCGGACTGGTAGCGTAGCCATTTGCTTGGCTGAAACTAGTGCGAATGAAACAGATAGATGCCATAGCATCTATCTGTTTCATTCGCACTCGTTTAAACGACGCATCTCCGTCTCAATGCGTGGCGTCACTATCTGTCTCGCTCACTCATGGCAAACATACCCATTATCCATCTCTCTCATCATTTTGCCTTAAAATTAAGAACCTACCTAGAGCTTGTGCGAATTAAAAACATTTTAACTGAGTAAAATCTGATAGCAAAAATCGGGTTACTTGAGGTTTTAATTTTTTTACTCTTTTCTATTGTATGGAACTAACAAGTATTGTACCATTTTAGAATTCTGATTAAATGCGCCAACTTTTAATGCTACTTGCCAAGGCACTCTAGTACATTTTTTTTATAGGAGGGCCTGTCAAAGTCGACGAATCTTGAAAATTTTAAATTCGTAGTTTAACAAATAGTCTCAATTCTCGGGAACTTGAGGCAATTGTGTCATTATTTTTTATTGGGATTCTAGAAATGTTATTTAGGATTACGTTTCTAAAGTTCAAATGAACAAAAATAAAAAATAATAACCACAATAACCGAAAAATGGTACAGTTTGATCAAATTTCTAGGTTTTTCTTAAAATGCCCATAATTTTCAAACTGCATGGGATAGATTTTTTTTCAGATTTTTCTCGTGATGGTTATGATCAATCCTGTCACCCCGTTTCGGCTTGACGTTGAGTTTTGGGACACCCTGTATAACGCATAAGCAATCGGACCCCACGGTCCAAGAGTTTCAACCCCAAAGGGCTCGAAAATATAATTGCATACCAAACTTCCATATAATTATGTAGATAGATAGCTAACAGTTGATATCACAACAAGAAGTAGGAGTTTCAAACAATTGGTGAGCTACTTAAAAAAAAACTAATAAATATAAACATAAAAACACACACAACACAAAACATATATTACAATATTAGCTCATGATAATAGTAGATACTTCCGTTTATTGTGCTTAAGTCAAAGCTACAGGAAACCCGACTTACTCATATGTGGTCAAACTTTCCTTCAAGCTAGTAATTCCCTGACCATTAAAAAAACTATGCTTTGAACATTTTAATAGTTTCAGATAATATATATTTTTTTAATTTTTTAGCACCTGTTACTTATAATAAAGAATTCAATAAAGTTGAGTGAGCGAAGCCAGTGCTTGCGTTATTTAAATTAAAATAATTAAGAGGTCTTTGCACTTGAAAGAGATTTTTTTTTAATACTTATAAGGTCGATGAATTTTCTAGAAATCTAAGCATTGGTTACTTTTCAGGTTAGGAACTAGTAAAACTAGTTAAAAAAAGAAAAAAAAATAACTTAGAGTATTTTTTATAGATCTAGTATTGAAATAAGATTACCTTTTATGGATGAAATAACGTACCTATCTGTATGGATTATTCCTGTGCCTAGAAGAAAAAAACAAGTTTAGTTGTTCATCAGTCTGTTTACATTAGTCGTACCAACGGAAAATTTGTCCTCTGTAGAGTTAATTATTACATCCATGCAAATAAGACTTGAATATAGAAATTCGTAGTTTCCTTGGAACAGTCACGGTTGAGTTGTTCAATTCGTTCAAAAAAACTTTTACAAAAAAATACAAACACATGATACACTACAATTTTTTTTCACTTTTTAGTGGTTCACATGTGCTTACCCCTTCACAGCATACTGGCGTGATGTTATGTTATGAACTGGTGTAAACAATAGACAGACATGACATTTTAGCAATCCCAGTCCATTTGCTATCATTTATTGAGGAGTTCCGTTGCCTATCTCCGTAGCTCTTCATCAGATCTTCACCAAATTGAAATTAGACCACTCCTAAAAAGTACTCTTCTAAAAACTACCCAAATCACTTTAAATGTACCTATAAAATTTGTAGAGTTCTCTCTATTTCTCCAGGATCCCATCATCAGATCCTGACTTGATGATCATGGGACCACCTGGGAAGTAGGTATACCCTTTCAAACAAAAAAAAAATCCAAATCGGTCCAACTTCGAGTAATCGGGGAACACACATAAAAAAAAGGTTCCGACGAATTGACAACCTCCTCCTTTTTAAAAAATCGGTTAAAAAATAAAACATCGATTCAAAACAAACTTATTACGGAATACCGCATAATTTTCTGCAGTCGAAATTAACTTATAATTGGGAGCCGCCAGAAAATTTGAACGAATGGACTTTGTGAAAATTACTCAATAAATATGGGCTGAAATCGACTGATATTTCAAAAACTGAATATTAAAGTACATTAAACACAGGAGCCATGCTTGTAAAGTCAGGGGTTTATTTGAAAATAATTCTCACTAAATTCAAACAATAATCACTAAGGGTCTTTGCACATCTGACGGAAGATGCGTCGCGAATTATATCGGTGCGTAACGTTACAACGGACAAATATAATAATATTCAACCTTGCACACTCAACCGATGATGCGTTAGTCAGTCATCTTCCGTCAGATGTGCAAAGACCCTTAGTGATTTTTGTTTGGTGCAAACCCTTAAGACGAATAAAATAAACTTTATTGTACGCGAAAATTGTCAGATTAGGCTGAAATCATTGGGTTTAGATTATCTACTCTCGAGCAATAAACTGGCCAGCCCTCAGTCCTGAATCCGATTGAAAATATGTGGGACGGGCTCCAAAGGTGGGTACGAGGAAGATGTCCAGCTCCGGCGTCGATAGAAGACCTGAAAACTGCTTGATTCGAAGACCAGCAGAAAATCCTACAGGATTCCATCAGGAAACTCATTCGGTCACTGAAAAAGCAAAATATTGAGGCGAACAACATAAACGCGTTTTTTTTACTATTGATAGGTAAAATTAATATTTTGAATGATATACCACAATCTACGGTTCATTGCACAGAAATTGTAAAAACATGTTTTGAGGAACGCGCGATGAAGTGATTTATTATTTATTTTAACTTTATGTACAATAGTGGTACATTGGCGGACGTAATGCATCAAGGCATTATCTACCTTATCATTTGATGATTGCAAGTAAGGTCGTGTTCCCACCAGCAAACAGCTCGTATGTAAGTTGCATTACAATGCGGGCTACCGAGTTGTAATGTGCATGTAAAAACGCGGGTTTAGATTTCAATTTCAGGTGATTTTCATCACAATTTATTTCCCTATTTCTAGTCTAAGAAATGAAGAGGAGGCAAAGTGACAACAAATCTATAATCACACTAATATTATAAAGGCGAAAGTTTGTGAGTGTGTGTGTATGTTTGTTACTTCTTCACGCGCAAACGGCTCGACCGATTTAGATGAAATTTGGTATAGAATTTGTTTGAGTCCCGAGAAAGGACATAGGATAGTTTTTATCCCGGGAGTATGTTCCTTGGGATAATTTTCGACAATCACGCGGTGGAGCTGCGGGTGGCTACTAGTAGTAATAATAAACAAATACGCACTTCCTGCCTCTACAGTGTCGTCTACAGTTTCTGATGCCCATCGTTAGTTGCTGCGCTGAAAGAAATTTCGAGAAATTTCGAGTTAGGATAACTAAAGATTTTTGCCACTTATGGAAAACAGATTTACCTCCTGTTAGGTATACGGCACTTCTTCTATTCCGCAGTGGAGTTGATTTAAGAATGTTTGTGAGCCATATCCATGGTAAATTATCAGTTTTCACACATTTCAATGGACGTAAAAAAGAGTATATTGACGCATTTCTCTGTTTGACGCGATATGTAAATGTTGAAACAGTCTTGGCTTAGGCATACATTCCTGCATCATAATTACTAAGTATTTAAATAATGATTCAATAGTACCGACATTGAATGTTTAACCCCAAAGGTGGTAACCTTTAGCATCAAAGATATCGAAGACTCTTTAAATAATAAGATACATTTAAAAATGTAAATGCACTTTTTTTTCGTTACACTCAAGCGCAAAAGTAGATTTATCAAAAAAAAACTGCAAATGTGGTCGCTACGGCTGTTAAACAAGCTTATAATTAAACAATTTCAAATTATTTATACATTTAAAATAAAATTAACTTATTTGTAATAAGAAGGAATAGTAAAAAACCTTTAGCATCAAAGATATTAATGACTCTTTAATTAATAAGATACATTCAAAATGTAAATGCACTTTTTTTCGTTACAGTTTAGCAAAAATGACTATTTTTGAAAAAAAATACTGCAAATGTTATCGTTACGGCTGTTAAACAAGCTTATAATAATTCAATTTCAAATTAATTTATTTGATATTAAAATAGAATAGTAAAAAATCTTTAGCATCAAAGATATCAATGACTCTTTAATTAATAAGATACATTCAAAATGTAAATGCACTTTTTTTCGTTACAGTTTAGCAAAAATGACTATTTTTGAAAAAAAAAAACTGCAAATGTTATTGTTACGGCTGTTAAACAAGCTTATAATAATTCAATTTCAAATTATTTACACATTCAAAATAAAATTAATTTATTTGATATTAAAATAGAATAGTAAAAAATCTTTAGCATCAAAGATATCAATGACTCTTTAATTAATAAGATACATTCAAAAATGTAAATGCACTGTTTTTTTTTCGTTACAGTCAAGCACAAATGTATATTTAAAAAAAAAAAAAACTGCAAAGGCTATCGTTACGGCTGTTTAACAAGCTTATAATAATTCAATTTCAAATTATTTAAACATTAAAAATAAAATAAACTTGTTTGATATTAAAACAGAATAGTAAAATTAACAGCAATGTCTAGCGTTAAATTAGACTAATTTACACGTTGACGCAGTTTTTTTGGACTTCAGTGTCTCCCAAGTCCTTGAATGGGACAAATATATCTATTATACAGACAGGCGTGGACAGGGACAAAAGTGGCCCTTTGGTATTATCACAATACAGTTGAGAGTAAAAGTTCAATCGATTACTTGGACACAAATATACTTATCCACAATTCTCCTTTTTTTTCAGATCCTCGAACAGAGAACTGGTGGCTGATGTCAGGACCTGGGCCACTACTGACAATCCTGGCAACGTACCTCTACTTTTGCAACTCTGTCGGCCCCAAGTACATGAGGGACAGAAAACCCTACGACTTGAAGAATGTCATGATCCTGTACAATGTGTCACAGATATTAATGAGCATTTATTTGGTTTATGAGGTGCGTATACATTCTGAAAACTAAAAAAATATCCTTCATAAGTTCCTAGTGTTCAAGTAGGAAATTTTGCTTCCAATTGAACTCTGGTCTGTGATCTTGATGAACCTGATCATTTAACAGATGCTCAGCTAGTGATAATAATCCAGTTTTAGTTCTTAATCTTTTTGAAGTGTCTGCTAATTAAATTATGTTGAGGGAGAAAGGCGGCAAGGAATGTTATTAAACTACCTTGGTTGATCTTTTTTTTTGTGTTTGAAGTAATTTCATTGAAAGCCATCATAAGAATACTTTTACTAATTTACTAACACACCTATACTAAGTACACAAAAAAGTTTAATTGATTTGCTATTTTCTTACAGGGTTTAGTCGCTGGATGGTGGAACGACTACAACTTCTCATGCCAACCCGTAGATTACTCAAACAATCCCAAGGCTACCAGAGTAAGTATAGGTGTCAACCTATACACCAACAAAGATCTCTGACTTTTCCGATGGTTAACCAACCTGCTCCGCTACTATCTCGCAGAACAAAATTTTGTACTCCATATTTTATCGCCTGCACTCAATCAATCTCTTTTCACAATATTTAAATGTTCTACAGTTTTAAAAGCTATTTATTAAATCTTTTTTCAGATGGCAGCAGCGGTATGGTGGTACTTTGCTGCCAAAATCATCGAACTTCTGGACACAATCTTCTTCGTATTGAGGAAAAAGAACAGGCAGATCACCTTCCTGCATCTGTACCATCACTTCATGATGCCCATCTGTGCTTGGATCGGTGTTAAATTCTTGCCAGGTATGTTCACTTACCTTGCACTTCTAATAATCACGATAGGAGATTAGTCTAGATAAGTATTTAGTAATGGCTTAAGAGGGCTAATTCTAGCCGTCTCGAAAGATTGTGATTATCATCAATCAATCGATACTGGTAAGGAAGCCTAGAAACCTAGAAAAGATATAATTAGTAAAATAAAAGATGATACTGAAACTTTCAAATATACCTATAGCAATTTGAAAATACAATTTTGTCTTCATAAAATCCATTATGTATTATTCCAGGTGGCCACGGCACTCTTCTCGGTGTGATCAACTCCTTCATCCACATCATCATGTACACTTACTACTTGGTCTCCGGTCTCGGACCACAATACCAGAAGTACTTGTGGTGGAAGAAGCACCTCACTACCATGCAGCTGGTAAGTTGATGCATTATTCACATTTAGTAACAAGCGGATGGATCACGCGTGTTCCCAGATGTGAATCAACATACAACACAATATAGCAAAATATCAATTCGATTGGAAAATAATATTGTATCAATTGATGTTACTGATATAATTATTAACACTACAGAAACTTTAAAAAGTAACACTTAATGATAATATTGAAATGATACCAACTGAATTAAACAAACGAGTCTGACACGATCGCACACTTACCTGATCCCGCATTGTTAAAAAGACACGCTTCCAAAAATTCGGACATTAGAATGAAATTGAATTAAAACAAAGCAAATGAGCATGAAGTATGTTAATTCTGAATAATTTGCAAAGCATACAATGTGGAGTGATGAGTAAATAGTAATTTGCATATACAGTACAAGTTCAAGTTAATATTTGCTACGTCGAATGTGAATTTTAATTATAAACTTCCAAAAACCTAACCAAAACAATTTATAAGTGCTCCAATGAATATATACACAGAATATTTTATATTCCATTCATAATTTTAACGATCGTGTACGTATGCATTAAAGAGAAAACTCAATATGATATGAATAGTAATTCAAATACTAATATACCGCTTTTATCTATCATGCTTCTTTTATATACCTACTCATATTAGAATGGAATAGAATTGGAATTCCTGGCTCTAGTGATACAGTATCGCTTAGTAAAAGGGCTAAGGCAACATTGCTGATCATAATGTGCCTTGAATTGTGTTAAATAAAAACCTATTGTTCTTAAATTTGCCCATTTCTCTTTACAGATCCAGTTCTGCATCATCTTCTACCACAACTTCACAGTCATGTTCAGCGACTGCAACTACCCTAAGGGCATCAACTTCTTGCTCTCCCTCAATGCTGGTCTGTTCCTTTATATGTTTGGTAACTTTTACTACCACAGTTATGTTAAAAACAGGAAGGCAGCTCAAAACCCTCAGGTCACTGCAAACGGAAAAGCGAAAGAGTGTTAGTACAAAGACTTGATAAATTGTGATCGTTTTAGTTTAGTCAATTTGAAGCCGGCGTTTTGCTGGCTTTTGTTGTGTTTTAGATTTACGTGTTATTGGTTTTGTAGATTGTGTGTGTATTTAGTTTTCTTATAGAGTTTATTTTTTTGTTCAGTATTTTTCATCAAAGTCATCATTTTTTTTGTTAAATACGTTCTTTTTATCTTACGCTCATGAGATATTTGTTATTTTTATTTTGGATTTATTTTTTATTTATTAAGAAGCATAAATGTACGCCTTTTCCCCACAGGGATAGCCAGAAATTACATCACGTCACCTGCAACGATCTTTTTGCACTCCTTTTGCTTCGTTTAAGTTCATACATCCTTCTTCATTCACGCCCGCTAGTAGTGAGCACTACGATCCCAACTTTGATAAAGAACACACCAATAATATCTATGTATGTTCTTCTGTTGGCACCCTTCTCTCGTCTGCTTTGTAAATAACTTTTGTTTTGTGTAACTTTTTGTTTTTTGTTAGTAGTTTTCTTAGTTATTTTTTTTATTTATATTTCTTACTATTCTCTTTCTCAAAAGATTAAACTTCTTAGTCAACACACACAATTTACAAAATCTTGAACACATGAAATATAAGTATCTTAGTAGACATTCATATAGACTTCCACTATTTCTTATAGGTTAATGACTGTATATTTGTACAAATATTTTTAATTGTTGGTTAAGGTATAATATATTATTATATCATCGAAAACTATTTGATGTTTGCCCAAATTTCGACTGCTGAAATATATGTGAAAATATTATTTTGTATGTGTGTTGCTTTGTATTGTTCGAGTTTTCAAGATTGAAAAAAGCTGTGTCAGTTGTTTCAAGATCCTTGAAAATACTGACAAAGTTTTTTTATCATAAAGTCTCCTAGCTGTTACGTTAATGTAGATATTATAGAATTCTTTCGTAGTGTATTTTCAGTTTACAGAGGTAATAAGTTTTCCCTATAATTTAATATTACTTGCACCTTCAGTAATATTTTATAAAACTAATCGGTTTACTAAATAGGTGATGTTTGGTATGATATAGACATGATTATTTTATGATGATAATATTTCAAACAAAGCAGCATATACAATTATCAATAAAAACGGTCTCTAATTTTTCTTTTTAATAATGATCCGATAAGTTCGTAAGTTCCTTTTGAATTAGATTGACTGTGAATACTTGCATGTTATTTTCTAACATGCCTTTTTAGTTTTTTAAATGATTCTTAATAGTCGACAAATACATAATTATTAAAAATCTATTTTGTTTGGTAAAACAAGCGAAGTCTTGCTAACTAATTTATTTGACCCTGTTTTGCGAATGCCTGAACAGGCCTACCAAGGTACTAATAATTGGAAAACAAGACAAGGTTTACTAAAATATTAGGATTTCCTGTCTTATAAAAATACCTACTGACTCGTTACGTACGAGTCAGTAGGTATTATATTTTATAAACTTGCCTATTGATACAAAGAAATAAATTATTTTGAATTTCAAACACGCATACATGCAAGACTTGTTATTTTAAGAGGATCTGAAATATATGGGTAATTTTATAAATCTGTTGTTTCATTTTTTATTTCACTTGTTCATTGACCTAATACAGAGCAGTAAAACCACAAAATACACAAAACAACTCAAAAGTCATTCGAGCATATACTAACTGCAACTTATGGCTTGCCAAAATACAGAAAAATAGACAAAAGAGTTAAAAGAAGAATTCCATCGGATGCACGACTCTAAAACAACAGATGAGTGGAAGTAGCTCTTAGCACCAATATCTTTAAAATGACCATAGTAGGTATACAGAACGGACGATCATCTATTAACAAAATCAGAGACAGCTCAGGAGTGACATATTGTGAAAAAGACAAGGTCCTAAACATTTGCACAATTTTTTAATAAAATGTACCTCCAATCACAGGTTATGAAGTAGGTACACTACGCATAGAGAAGTAAGAATTCTTCTAAAGGTCTTGGTGAAGACGGCATCTCTACGGAAGCCTTCAAGACCGGGGAGTCAGAACTATTTCCATAATCACTCATTTGAATTTCCATGCTTTATTCTGATACAGTCCCCACAACATTTTGCCACTCCCTGGTAGTTCTACTGCACAAAAAAGGCGATAGAAATAGAAAAAAAAACGACATAAATAGTATCAATGCGACACAAGATCAATAAAGATATTGGTCTTGTGTTGCATTTATACAAAGCGTTTGTGAAAGTTATTGAAAACCGCATTTAACAACAACTAGATTCCCATCAAACTCCTGAACAAGCTGGAGTCTTGCTACCACGAACTACCTGCACTCCCTTAACCAACTTATCAATGAGTTAAATATATCTTTGAATCTGGCACTCGTTGATTATGCAAAGCCATTCGATAGTATCAACCATGATGCCTACCTACATGAAGATACTTAAGATCATCTACACTCACAGTATAGCTTCAATGAAAGTGAACATTGCAGGACCATTTTATTCAATTAAAAGAGGATTCAGGTAGACCCGTTGTCCCAAAAACTCTGTAGTATTTAAATCCTTGGCACAAAGATGGGCAGAAAAAGATAAGTCATCGGTTAAATTTTTTATCGAGCCTCCTTTCGATGACACCGTACTTTTTCCTCGGCAGTAGACTAGGGTAGCATGCTCGCAGATTTGCACAAAACAAGCCTCGAGATTGCACTTAGGATGATTATGTCAAAGACCAAACTCATAACTTGCATTATCACGAGAGTATACATTGCGGGTGAGGTTCATATGTCCAGGATTAGTACATATATATCTTGGCCAAACAGTTTCTTTTCAGACCCGACATGACAAGAAGTTGCTTGACGCAACAAAAGTGCCTGGATGAGCTTTTTGTCAATAAATGATCTTCTCAAAGGAGATCTCCCGCTATGCCTCAAACGGAGCATTATGGACATGTTTATTATCTCCATAATCACGTACGGCGCACAAACGTAGTCCAGAAGTCCAGTCTTTAGGTTTGCCAGCGAGCTATGGAGTGCAATATTCTGGAAGTTTGAATTTGGGACCGTGTAAGGAACACAGTACTGCAAGCCAAAACTAAAATAACAGATGTTAACCGGAAAGCTGCTTCTCTTAAGTGAGAGACTTCAGACGTGTCTGCCATATGTCACATGATCTGTGGGCTAAAAGAACCACTAATTGGGTCCCTTTCAATGCTAGGCGACATCGCATTAGCAAGGCTATGATGAAAAATAAGCCTAATTAATCTATATGATTATATAAAATGCTTTGTCCTGACTGATGGATCAACGCACAACCTAAATCACTGGTCGTAGGAACGTGAAATTTAAAGGGAATATACTACATATGGTATAGGCATCCGATACGAATGGATTTTTGAAAATTCATTCCCAAATGGGGTTGGAAGTTTGTATGAAAAACCTTATTCTTTGAGCCAATTTTTTTAAATTTAGTCCAAATATTGGCCAAAGTAAAAAATAAAGATAGCCATTATTAGTTTTTTACAAATACCCTCAATTGGCGATTTAAGACGTGTTAAACTTTGTATTATTTTTTTGTAGAAAAATCTTATTCCTTGGGCCAATGTAGTGAAACTTGGTACGAATATTAGCCGAAGTGTATAATAAAGGTTGTCATTATTAGTTTTTCACAAAAATCACCAAAAGACGATTTTGATATGTTATTTATAATGTGTGTAACGATTATTCTTCTCTATTCTTCTCTTCTTCTTTATATAGTTTGACAGCTCACCTCGTGATCACTTCGACATGTTTACTGCCGTTCGATTCAGTGTTCTGTCTTGGGTGAAGTGATGAGGTCACGGGAAGATGTCACGTGATCACGTAGTGAGCTGTCATTCCATCTTGATTGTATGGATTGACAGCTCAACTCGTGATCACTTCACCTCAAACCTTCTCTTTGATAGGTTTACAGAATCGACTGGCTGGACTGTATGGCATTGTTCATGGGGATTTTGATTGTATCCGTATAGAACGTACCCTATTTGCTGTCAATACCTGTCGAACATATTTTGGTTTGCGCTGCCCTATCCGTGGAATGGTTTTAAAATCCATGTTATGAAAATTATTATTTACCAATAATGTTATTGGGAATGTAAGCTAGTCTAGATTTTATTATTAATTTGTTTTTAGTGTTAATTATACTCGGTTGCTAAACAATAAATTAGAATTTTTTTTAGAATTTTTATTAATTATTAATGTGAAGTAATTATATATAACCCATCTAGTGGCACACACAATCATATTTTTTTTTCTTTTTTTAATATGCGGATGTCAAAGTTAAAAACGTCATCATTTGCAGTTTAAATAATAGTATAGAATTAATAAAGTGACTACTACGGATGGTGTAGTGCAATATTGTTAATATTTTGTATTTTTTCTGTTCAACCACATATTATAGCTGTTTATTAACCCTAAATAAAATAAAAATAAAATAAAACGGCTAATACTGTTCTTGCATTTGATCCCGCACTGGCTGGGGTCAAGACCTCAACCTTAAGTGACCATAGTATTATTTGAATGAACCGTTGCGCACTACGTCCGATCTGAATCCGTCAAAATACTGTCCGAGAAAACTCGGACCAAACTCGGTTGTTGTTTACTCACTACCTCCGATCCAAATCCATGATTCAGACGTCATTTTACAAACCAAACTGACTTGCCGTGCCCGCCGGTGGCTCGCGGGCTGAGTCATGTCACCCCCCGCCCGCCGGACCCTCTGCCTCTTTTCACGGACGCAGCTCGGATTCGGTTCGGACGAGGTGCGCAACTGTTCATACAAATAATACTATGGCCACTTCGGTCCGTCAATTATCTTATCTGAAATGGAGATTCTCGGATGACGGAGAGAAATCGGATGACGGAAATCGGATGACGGAAATCGGGTGTAGTGCTTAAGCTACCATGCAAATTGTTCTACGACTCCGCCGGACCGTCTTTTCACGGATACTGATCGGATTCGGATCGGACGTAGTGCGTAAGCGCTCGCGCTCTAATCGAAATAAGAAATCAGGTGACAGCTTTGTATAGCAAGCAACAATCAAGCATGACGCTACTGAATGCGATTATGTAATTTTTCATTTTCTTACACTCTTTAGCAAGTCATGGCAATATTTACAATATATAATTAGATACAAGGAATTAATTAAGAGAATTTAACTTGGTAATAAATTGAATACGCGATGATTTTATATTTAGTTTTGGTTTAGTGGTGTAGCACAGGGATTGTCTTATTATTTATTTACTAGCTTTTTCTCGCGACTGCGCACGCGCATATCCCGTTTCCCCAGGAATTTCTTTTCATATGGCTTTATTTCTCTTTAGAAAAATATTTAATAATTGTGTGATAATTAAGAGTTAGAATTTATTTAAGTCAAGATGGCGGCGCTCCTAGGGAAGATAAGGGAGACTTACCAATATGTTTTTTATGACTTGTGTGGTAAGATATTTAGATATTAATACATTTTTTTCTTTATTTTTTTGCTCCCTCTACTAATGATTGACTGATTGAGGTCCATATTCCAAGTCATATCCTTCAATTGGCCTCTTTTATTGACATTAATCGAGGGTTTATTTCCTTTGTCATCACGACTGAGTCGAGTGGTGGTCCTTCAAACTGACTTGGAATGCCTGAGCTGTATGTATTGGCTGCTTCTGTGATATTTTTAACAGAAAAACCTAAAATGCCTTTTTCCCGACTGAGACCCCAGGACCCAGGACACTTCGTGGTCGAACAATCATGCTTAAAACATTCTTTTGTGAGTCTTTCCTTACTTGTGTATCAAGAATACCCTAAAAATCTTAACACTCAAGTCAAAGCACTTATTTCAAATAAACCATTATCAGGTACTTTTGAATTGTCAAAGTCAGTCCGTCAAAACATGAAGCTATTTGCAAGTTCGAAAGCGTAGATCTCTATGGAAAAGAACGTGCAAGAAACTCCACGGACACTCTTTTAAATCATTTCACACTGGGATAAAAGGGGTGTGAGAAAAAGTCTTGCAGTTGATGACAAAAGAAATCAACCCCTTGACAATCGATTTCTTTAACTTCAACTGGCAAAAAGTGATAAACATAATTTCTGGAAAACTGATCTCGTTAATCTACAACAAGTTTCTCGAAACCACATCTCGTTAATTTTCATTCATCATTTCACAGCCCACCGCTTTGCCCTGTTTTTCTGTTCCAATCCTCACGCTCCTTTGCCACCCTCATGCAGGTTCAACCTACGATGCACGATGGCAGCAATGTCGTCAGGCCATCCCATTAGTCCTTTGATATCAATCAGTCTCTGCTTGTCTTAACATGTACCCAATATAGTTATAAAAGCTTAAAATCATCGTAACGATGTTATTTAAAAAATTAAAAAACTCGAAAAGTTAACTAAAAAAGAGCATTCTACCAAAAAATTTAAAACTATTGAACAACTTTTTTTATTGCAGACCTTGAAACAAATGTTTCAGAAAACTGTGCCCCGACTCTTTGTTTTTTATTTCATACCTTTTAGTGATAAAACAATATTTGGATTGAATAAGCAATGCGAAATTAAATCGATTTCAAAAAAGTCAAAAGTCAAAAACGTTTATTTCAATTAGGCCATTAAACGGCACTTTTGAACGTCAGCATTTACAGTTCAGTAAAATATATTAATAAAGTGACTCTACTGTCCATTCGGAAAGGTAGATTCTTATGGAGAAGAACGGACAAGAAACTCCATAGTTACTCTTTTCAAATAACGACTTTACAAAATTTGGTATACAAAAATCAATTTAATATTATGTGAGGACGATACACCCAGAGTATGTTACTTATAAGAACAAAGTATAACCAGCAGAGGTACATATTCCTTTTCTAAAAAAAAAAAATAGGTAAATGGTACTCACATATTTACAGATAATCTTAATAACCACCAATTAAACAGAAAATAAAAACACAAAAAAGAAACAAACCCATCTATAAAGTTAATTCATAAATCAACCAGTTTGATTTTGTCTATACCCTTGATTGTCCTATGGAGCAGGACCAGCATGTTTCCAAGCATTCTTATCCTGAATGTAATCTTCTAATTTGTAATATGCTTGTTTACAAAGTGTACTTTTAACATAAGTTTTAAATTTTCTTTCATTTAGTTCTAATATGTCAGAAGGTATTTTGTTGTAACATTTCTGATTGATCATACCACATTGACTCTAAGATTTTAAGAGGCGATTTAGTACATGTAGAGACTTTGAAAATTCAATAGGTTTACTTGAAATTAATTCTTTGACTTTGACTATTATAATGTAGCAGACTAGAATAGAACAGAATATTATATAGTAGAAAAAAAATATTCAGCACAAACACAAACGTACATACATCAACAAAGACAAAGTAACAGAACGTTTACTCCTGACGGTATTTCATTTTCATTCAAGAAAGAAAGTATAATTAAATGTTTAAATTATGTTATATCTAAAAGCACTGTTTTGATTACGTTTGTTTTTCAAGGAACCTACATGCCAAATTCCAGTAGTTTTGGCTATATGTTGTCTGCCAGTCACTCAGTAACGAAAGAGTTTTATATTTTTTGATGTCTTTTAAGGCCAGTCTTTCAGCAGGAGTTGAATTTCTTCCGCCATCTTCGCTTTGTCCGCATGTTGTCTGGCATTGCAATCTTGGTTGTTTCGACCATTTCAAGTTTGACATGCAGCCATGTCCATTGTCCGGCTCAATCTTAACTTCTTTGAGTTCTGTAAGTTCTTTATCTTGGAAATTACTGTTACGATTAAATTTTTCTCCCTATGTAGAAAACTGAATATAGCTCTCTTTCTCTTTCAACTCCTTTTCGAAAAAGTTCTTAACCTAGATATCAGGCGTATCCGTATCAGGTTTCATAAAATTCAATCATTTAAAAAAAAACTTCACAACTTTCAAGAAAAACTCACGTTTAAATTTGTTTTTTTTTTCTCTACAGACCCCAGAACTGTGGACTGGTGGCCATCACCCCTAATCGTAATCACCGTCATACCATTCTACTTGTACTTCTCAAACAGTTTGGGACCTCGACTCATGAAAGACCGAGAGCCGTTCAAGTTGAAAAGCGTCATATTCTATTACAATATATTTCAAATACTTATATGCGGCTATTTATTTTGTGAGGTAAGTTTTGGAGATGTTTTTCCTTATTTTTTTTTTCCTGACTATATTCTGCCAGCGGCTTCACCCGCGTCGATGATGGAAATTATCGCAAGGTGTTCTGATCTGGGACATGGTCTCCCCGTTTGCTTTATCTATATATATAAAAATTAATCCCTATTTCCCTTGGTCACGGCATCACGCGTGAAGGGCTGTACCAATTTCGCTAATTCTTTTTTTGTTGTGTTTGTTATTGTCAGGAGAAGGTTCTTATGAAAGAAAATTTTGAAAAAAAGTACATCGGGGCAGGCCACTAGTTCTTTATACTATTTATTGTAGGGTAGAAGTATAAATGACTTGTAAATGCTTTCTTTCCTTTCATGTCCCATCCCTTTCCTACATGCGCACTTGGACTATAGCCAACCTTGTCATCGCCGACAGTGTGACTGTGGGAATAATATCGTTCAGTGTAACAAGCGTAGCGTAACTGGAACAGTCTCTCTTTATTCTACTATTTCCTTTTTTTCTGATGCAAACTGCTGCTAAAGCATCTTTGCCGCGAACAATGTAATATGAACCGCCTTCTGTAAAACTGCTCGAGCAGCGCTCGTCTGAAACACTAAGAAGTGTGTGAAAAAGTGCGTGCAGCCTTGGGGTCCGTAACTTAACTTCGAGAGCCATATGTTTGATTAATGGAAAGTCGACTGAACGATTGTTCGAATGGAATTTATTGCGAAACAACCCTTTATCGCCAAACGCTACTTCGACTGAACAATTCTTCAAATATTTATTAATCGACGGACTGCTCTTTCGAATGAGTTTTAGTTATCGTTTAATAACGGACCCGCAGCCTTGCCCTGCTGCTGGACTCGGATCTTCTGCCTACGTTGAAGACATTAGTGACGGTAAAACGACAGGTTAGTGCGGCATGTGTCCTACCAAACTTCCTTTTGTCCAATGTCATAATTTCACCGTCCTAATTCGCATAGCATTTACAGGATCACGTACATCATACCTACGTACTTTTCAAACCCTACACCGCCATTCAATCAACTATATTAAACCAGCTCACTACGTCTAAAAGAGATATTTTGCTAGCAACGTTATAATTTCGCCCAAATAGTGGTGTTAGGCGTCACCACCAGCCCGGAGGACACGGTGGAGCATACGGAGGAGGTCTGCCCTGCTTGGGCTGAGCACCGCCGTGTCCTCATCGAGGCGATCGGCGGCGGTGACCTCTCGCGTCCGGCCCTGGTTGAATCCATGGTCCGGAGCGAGGAGGCTTGGAAAGGGGTCACCTCCGTCTGCGAAGCAGTAATGCTAGCGAAGGAGGAAGCAGGCCGCGCGAGGCAAAGGAAAGGCCTTCGCCCCAACCGCCGCTACAGGAGAAGACGCCCCGGGCGTCGGGAGTCGCAGGGCGATCCCCGGCCATGTAGGCGCGGGTCTGCGGACGGCGAGCGTTGGGTGGCTCGCTGTCCGATCAGCACCAGGCCCGGGTCGATGGCGCGTTGTGTTTCAGGCGCGCTTCAAAGAGATGTCAGCATAGAAGACGGGGCCCGCTAGGGCCAGAGCCTGCCAGGGTTGCGGAATTTGTTCGAAAGAGTCACCGCGGCCCTGGAACGCATAGGGCTTTAGAAGGAACACGGATGGGTTTTAGTCAGTAAGAGTCTGACACGCCCTTCCGCTCCACCCAGAGCGGAAGAAGTCATTTGATGATTTCCCATCCTTAAAAAAAAAAAAAAGGCGCTACCACCAAGTTTCATTTAAATTCATTTAGCCGTTAAGTCGTGTTTACTTTCGCATGTATAATATTGGATATAATATTGACTATGGATTAGTCCGTTCTTTTTTTTTAATATGGGTTTGCTCTTGACTTTAGTCAAGGTCATAGATGACAGAGATTGTCACAGATGATTCTTTACGTCAAATTTCAGCGATGGAGTAGTTGACGATGGAGCGAGCGAGCCCAGAAACTCAAAAAGTGTTTGCTAATGGAAATAATTTCTATTTCAGGGCACTTCTGCGGGTTGGTGGCCATTTAGTAATGAATGTAACTGGACTTGCCAGCCAGTGGACATGGCTGATAGCCCAGCTACTCGAAGAGTAAGTATTACTTTGCAATCATTTAAACCCAGTGAAGTGAATGCTTTGAAAGCTTGGCTGACATGAATTGAGATCAGTTTAGCATACCTTTACAGTTATCAGAGGCCTTATTCATAAAATCAATAGATTTCTGCTGCCTGAAAATAAATGTTTTATTTATTATCACTTATACAGAATAGGGCCGCGGGTTCTCGCTATTTAGTCTTTTTCAATAAATTTTAGAGCTCTTTAAATTTGAAATTTAGAGGCCCTGAAACATTTTAATTTCCTTAAATAAAGGGTTTCCCAAGACTTTGGCACATGGAGGGAAAGTACCTTTAAATATTGTAGGTGAAAAAAAAATCTGAATTAAGACTTCTTTTTTATTTTAAAAACAATACGAACTGCATTCAAAGAAGGTTTAACGATCGCCTGTCAATTGTTTATTTGAATAATAAACCATTTACGGTCGGTCAGTCAAAAACATGAAGCTATTTTCACGTTCGAAAGCGTAGATCTCTATGGAGAAGAACTTGCGAGAAACTCCACGGACGCTCTTTTAAATCATGTTATTTATTTAACAAAAATCTTAGTTACATTATACTTTTAATTTTTATATGATATATGGACAATTTCTGAAATAAAAATGAATTTATTATTATTATTATATTATTATTATCCTTGTTGCTTCTACATGTGAGGACAACGTAATGAAAATAGAAACTTATTACAACAATTCAAAATATAAAGATTAAAATAACCCAGTGGCTATTTTGTGTTAAGAGATGACCAGTCTCAACTGACGCGTGTATCGGCACCATTTAGCTCAACCATTTTGAAGGGAACTGAATGATCCAACACATGCATCATCATCAGCGAGATATTTGTGTGACATCCTCTCAACTGCCATACTCGTTAATTTAAAAAAAGTAAACAATAACTTATCATATATAGAAATGGCTCCATGATACGCACATTTACATTTTTTTTTTAAATTGCTTCTTCATTGCACAGAACTATAGTTTTCAATGACCAAGTAAGTAAAAATGAGACATTATTGTAAAGAAAGAATAAATAAATTATAATTAGGAACAAGAGAACAAAATAGGGTGAGCATCTCTTCCAAATATTAAAACCTAACTTGTGGTCCCAAGTGGCTGTGGCTGTGGAGCTGGACCACAGCCAAGCATTTTTATCAAGGATATAATCTTCCGGTTTATAATATGCTTGCCTACATAGTGTACGTTATGTGCATATTTTAAATTTTCTCTCATTTCATTAGAGAATATCGAGTGGTATTTTTTTCAAAATTTTACGCTATGCCCCATAAAATAAGTGTGTACTTTAGCCAATCTGAATCGAGGTTGATCTAATTTGTTCTTCTTTCTAGTATTCAAATCATGCCTGTCACTCATCGTACTAAAATTATGAAGATATTCCGGACATACATAATGTTTTCATAATTATGTGTATTGATAAGGTACCGACATATTAATGTTAATGTCCTTGAGCAGTTCCCTTAGAGAATCGCGCTGGCGACGATTGTAAATGGCTCTAATAGCTCTTTTCTGCAGAATAAAACAGACTCTGTGTCTGCAGCCCGTCCCCATTACAAAATACCGTAAGAGAGACCAGTCTCGCGGTATCTTCATCAGTAAGCTGACGGGTTTTTCTGACAACGTATGCTGCTGAACTTAGCCATCCTGCGAGTGATGTTAGGACCCCATTTTAGCCTTAAGTCGAGCGTGATCTCCAGGAAAACTGTGCTTTCGACAAACTCTAGTTCCTCTTTGTTCAACACTATTTCCCCATTACTACTTTTAACATAAAATTGTGATCAAACGGGGATGATATCGCGGGCAACAGCTAGTAAAGGAATATATTTCTATAAACATGATGTACATTAAGGAAATGATACACACTATCCGGTAAAAGTTTTATGATTTCGACTCAGGATTTTAAGCCCACTTATCTTTCCCCGAATTATGCAATGGCACTCGGCTGAAAGTCACAAATCTTCACCAAAATGACATCGAAGTCGAAATCTAAAGTTGCGGCTTCGGTGTATTTCCTCTCATTCCCAATAATTAAAATGGGAATAAGATTTTTCCGTATGGATTCAAACTGTCTCTCTTTCTGTGCCAGTGAGATTATGGTTCGACATGTCCAGTTCAGGGCCGATCATTACCCGTTGTAGGGTTAGAGCCCACTTCTCGTTGGTTTTTGTTTCTGGTCCAACTTTATATACCTTTATTGCATAAATTAAGTTTGCTAGCAAACTTTTTTTCACGTTCCAGGTGATTTCCCTTCCCCGGCTTACATCACATCTAGAGAAGTGTTATCAATAGGTAGGTACACACACTTCAAATGAATAAAATTGAAGAGTCTGTTTACCATAGGGAACATACTCCCGGGATAAAAGTATCCTATGTGTTATTCCAGACTATAATCTACCTCTGTGCCAAATTTCATCAAGATCCGTTTAGCCGTTCTGACATGATTGAGTAACAAACACTCATCCATCTAAATTTTCGCATATATAATATTTATAATTCTTAATAAAGAAGATAAGTTTAGATATAGTAAAGATAATCCCATCAAAAACATAAGTGTGTGTGGAAGCCAAGTTAATAATATGCGTGATTGTCGACTTCAGCGACAAAAGAATTGAGATTTAAATGGATGTAAATTGAAATAAGATAAATTAAGGCGAAAGATTCGACTCAGATAGTTTTCACATACATTTTATCTTATATTTGGCTTAACTTATAATCTTTACGTTATTCGTAAGTTACAGTTTTTATATTTAAAGGTCAACATTCACTCTCTTCTCAATTTTTTTTTGTTAGTAAAAACTGTATAAGTCAGTTCTCACTGACTTACAGATCAAACACCTAACGAAACGAGTGAGTGAGTCAGTCATAAATTTCCGATTTCTAAACGTTAATACATAAATAACTGTTTGAGCTACATTTATGAAATTTTTAATTTTAGACAAACTAAACGGCTTCATTAAATATGCCAATTTTCGAGTTGTGAAGGGGTCAAAAGTAGCTCGATATGGTTCGTGTATACACGGTTGCTGCATCGCCAGTTCCTTTTTCTTTGAACTTAGCTGGACACGCTGCCAAGTCTCTAGATCATAATTTACATTAATGTTTCAGAAACACAATGCCGTTTGGTGGTACACAGTGGTGAAGTTCATTGACATGTTGGACACAGTCTTCTTTGTCTTAAGGAAGAAGAACAGACAGATCTCTTTTTTGCACGTGTTCCATCATTCCGCGATGTCTGTAGCGTCGTATATTGGTGTCAAATATTATCCAAGTAAGGAATGTTTTTGGTCCTTGTTCTGTAGAAAAAATCACACATGAATAATTTTTTTTCTAAGCTTGCTACAAGACAAAAAAAACACACTTAAATTAGTTTTTTTTAAGCTTGCTAAAGGACGACCTGTAGCTTCATTTCTCATACCGTAATAAGTTAAGACGTAATGGCTCTGTTGAAAAATAGTTGTAATTATTATAGTTTTAGACCCGGTAAATGTTGCTCTGGTCGAATCCTCCGACTTACCTACTCAAAACATAGAGGACAGGTATAAGGCTCAAAAAGGAAGGTTAGGTTAGTTTCGTATTTGTGAATCTGTCAGCGGCATACGACACTATTAATATTATATTTACTCGCTAAAGTTGGTTCCTTAACTAACGACCACGGGTTTGTCAATATTTTAAGCAACCTATTGCACAATCGTCGCTTTTGGTTGTGCTTTCAATCAGAAAAGAGCAGACGGTTCCGTTCCGAAAAAAAAGGGGCTACCTCAAAGCAGTGTGCTGGCTCCCACGCTGTTTAGCATCTATTTCCACGACCAGCCTACTAAGCAGCACACTGAAAGCTTCCTGTTTGCGGAAGACTTAGCTTTGGCGGTGCTATCATCTACTTTCACGGAGGTTGCAAATACATTGGCAAAAGCACTCGATTCACTTGGTACCCGTCCGAAACGCAATGTTGCGCTTTCCATCTCCGCAATCTTTTTTCAAATATTCAAATAAATATCACGTGGCGGGGAACTGACATAAAACACTGCAATAAACCGAAATATGTAAGCATTGCATTGGACAGAGCCTTAACTGTTAATGTGCAATGCGACAACACGAAGCAGAAGGTCGGCTTCCGAAACAACCTATTGCGCCGACTTATTTCTATAAACTGGGAGCAGCACCCGAAGTTTTTAGCACCACTGGCATGTCCTTATGCTTCTCTGCCCGCGAATTTGCGAGTCCAGTGTGGCACCGATCCACCCATGCAAAGCAAGTTGACATCGCCCTGAACGAGACGTGTTGAATAACTTCGGGTTGCCTTAAACCGACCTACGTCCAAAATGCGCGTAAAAGCGCCACAATCCTAGGGACGCGCTTGAAAAAATGAAGACCAAGTATCCGATTCCCGACATCCTCTCCAAGATTACACAACAGTCCCGAGTAGGTTTAAGAGCCAGAAGAATTTTCTTCGTTGCACAGAGGCCATCCAAGACCGTCCATCTAATATGAGAACTAAGCTGTGGGAAAAACATCATCCACCACCACCCGACTACTTGCAACCCTGGGAACATCTGCCAGCTGGACGTGATCTGCAGTGGCCTATATGGAAAGCACTGAATCGGTTCCGTACCCAGGTAGGCCGGTGCAGACAACCTGGCGAAATGGGGTTTCATAGACCGAATATGTCTGTGAAAGTCTACAATCAAATAAAATAACAAATAAGAGAGCTACGGTTTTTATTTTTTTCAACAACATTTTTTTTAAAATGGCTCTACAGCTACGTGTTCTAAACATTAAGCGAAATTAAAACTCAAACAAAATAAGCAATGTCAAAATTTTTAGATGATCATATTCTACAATCAATTATATCGCTAGTAGTAAGTGTCTAATAATTAAGTGGAAAATTTACATTTTTTTTTTCTTTCGTTTTTGCGTGCATGATCTCAGAAAATATTAAGTGTAACATAGTTTTAAAAAAATTCTTTTATTTTGTCTTGCATGATCTCACCAAGAAAAGTGTAATAAAGTTTTAAAATGATTTCTGTACCTAATTATCGGTAGTAGTGATCTTAATTTTATTTATTTTTTACATGCTGAAAATTCATTATAATTTTGTTAATAGGTTGAAACAAAACCTATCATGGACCATGGACACACATTAGGATGTGCGTCGTCTACACTTGGCTGTTATTGATGATAGTTTTTAAAAAAGCGTAAAATTAATTACCAAATTCCAGATGGACACGGCACTCTGCTCGGCGTCATCAACTGTCTCGTCCACGTCGTGATGTACACCTACTACCTGATAGCAGGACTTGGACCCAAGTACCAGAAGTATCTCTGGTGGAAGAAGCACCTTACTACCATGCAGTTGGTAAGTTATTACTGTCAATTCATAATGAGGCTAAAATTATACATATATTTGATTCCTTGGTAATTGAGGAGATAGAAGCTTAATAATAAAAGCCGTACGGGTAGAACTACGAGGTTAAACTAAACTTGCTGAGGTTGGTCTACGGAAGGGTCACCATCTATTACATACCGAGTATCCTCCGTGACTCGGAAATCACGTCAAACCGTTGGTCCCAGCTGTCATTTGAACAACTTTTACAGTCGTTGCAGGTACTCAGACACCAGTCTTGCCAAGGAGTATCTTGTTATCCAGTAACTGGGTTGTGGAGGTCTGCTTTGGAGGGGTTGACCGATAGTTCGTGTTTTGCAGACCAATTATCGATTATTTTGAAAGCTTTCATCATGAGGTCACATAAGACGCCTACTAATTGCAGGTTATTCGAACCGGATTCCAAATAAGTGCCTGGTTGATGGTGATGGGTTCGACCCTATTGCAGGGGACTTCAACGTTACTGACAAAGTATGGCTGTGCAATTAATAGAATCAGATACACCTGTGATTGACCCTTTAGGAAATACTGCTGTGATATTATATTATGCTACATATTTTTTCTCTTCTACAGGTCCAGTTCGGCATAATCTTCCTTCACAACTTGTTACCTCTTTTCGAACGAGACTGCAACTACCCGAAGTGGATATGTTTTCTCCTTTGCATTCACAGTCTACAATTCCTTTATATGTTTGGAAACTTCTACTATGTCGCCTACGTCAAAGACGTCAAAAAAGACAGTACAGACGGAAGTGTTAAATCAGGAACCAGCAAAAGCAAAGTAAACTGAACTGTATCTATTGTGTTTTAGACTGCTTTTCCAAGGTCATGCTAGTCGCAGGATTCAACTAAAGATGGTTAGGTTGCGACCAGATATGATTGAAGAGATGTGAAGAACGACTGCTATTACTTTAAGAATATGATAATTGATATGAATTAGGACAGAATCAGGACAGTTCAGACAGTGAACGTACAACCTTCATGATCAACAAATCCTTTTGGATTCTTCACTAACAAGTATTGTGAGGATCGCCCGGAGGACACAGTGGAGGTCTGCCCTGCTTGGGCTGAGCAGGGCGGCCTCTCGCGTCCTGCCGTGGTTAAATTCATGGTTCGGAGCGACGAGGCTTGAGAAGCGGTCACCTCCTCTAGCAGTAGCTTTGTGTTGTCCGAATTCTCAAGATTGAAGAAAAACATTTATTTGTTTTTTTTTCAAGATTAATTCAATCATAAAGTCTTCCAGAGGTATGATGTTGATGAAGATATTATAGAATTATTTCGTCGTTTCATTTCAGTTTACTGTGGTAAGAAGTTTTACCTATAACATTACTTGCACCTTCAGTCATCATCATCTGCCTAGCCGTTTCCCAACTGTATTGGGGTGCGCTTCAGTAAAATATCTTATAAATCTAATCGGTTAACTAAAAAGGTGATGTTTTTAAAATAAATATGTATATCACCAAACATCACCTTTTTAGTCTGATTTTTTTATGATAATAACATTTCAAACAAAGCAGCATCTACATACATATGTCAGCATATACATATTCAATGAAAACATTCTTTAAAAATTTATTCATTAGACAAATCCGAGAAAATCGTATATGTATTCGTAAGTTTCTTTGAATTAGATTGACTATGAATAGTCGCATATGTTTTTCTTATACCTATGTCGTTTTCATCATACTTCTGATGATTTTTTTAATAATTCTTACTAATCAACCGTAGAAATACTTTAATGTATGCAGTATTTTTTTTGGTAAAATGTATTGGATATCGACATGTAGTGATAATAATATAACAAGCGAAGACTTGCTTAATATTTTATTCGATGCTAGGTAAGGTACTCATAATTGGAAAACAATACAATGTTCACAAAAATGGTAGGATTCCCTGTCTTGTTACGTACGAGTTAGTAGGTATTTTTTATAAACTTTTATGTAGATATAAAGATTATGAATTTCAAACACGCACACATGCAAGACTTGTTATTTTAAGAGGATCTGAAATATATGAGTAATTTTATAAATCTGTTGTTTCATTTCTTACTGTTAGCTTGGGGTTCGTGAAAATTAAAACAGCTGTTTAATAAACCATAATGGCGTTTTCATTATACAACACTAATTACAACTTTAAACTCACTAAATATAAAACACAACATCACATACTGATCACTTTAATCGCACTTGAAGATCGCTCTCGAAGTTTTTGCTTGTATCGCAAATCCAATACTCACTCGGTCGCGGGCTATACGGTCTTTATATAGGTCAGTGAATTCCAGAACCTTCTATTGTCGAAACATCTGTAAAGTTCGCCTAAATACGGGTCCCGACTGATCAGATGTCGAGGACCCTAGAATGTTCCAGCATAGTAAATACTATAAGGTACTTGATTCTACTAATGCTGCTACTAGATGACGCTAGTAGACATTAATGCCGGGTACGTAGGCATTACTTCTGGCGCGTAACATTATTTTACTTGTTCACTGACCTAATACAAACGGTAAACCACAAAAGAGAAAACATTCAAACCGTCGTTTGGAGGCCTGCATTAAAAACAAGGGCGGTCATTATTAATGACTGATCACTATGTTAATATCTAGATGACAACAAATAATATTTAACATCGCGACAAAAATATTTTAGTTTTATTTCGTCTCAAAACTTATGAACGCACGAGGTACGTTTGTATCCGGCATTCGTTAATTTTGCAAAGGCATTCGATAGCATCAACCATGATGCACTTTTCAACGCTTTGATCAACGAGAACATAGAGCCTACCTACATCATTATACTGAAGGCCATTTGCACTCATCGAACAGCTTCAATTAAAGTGAACATTGCAAGAACATTCTTTCCAATTAAAAGAGGAGTTAAGTAGGAGTACCCATCGTCCCCAAAGCTTTGTTATATTTTAAGAAAGAAAGAAAGAAAGAAGGAAAGAAAGAAAGAAAGAAAGAAAGAAAGAAAGAAAGAAAGAAAGAAAGAAAGAAAGAATAATATTTCTTTCTTTATCCGTAGGGTACTGCGTCCCGGTAACTTCCATACTCTCTAAGAGTATAGAACGCGTGCTGAATGGCAAACTCAGGGCATACCTAGAAGCTAGCGATATCCTTAGTTAAGTAACAGGTGATCTTCTAGCGTATGCCATTCACATCTGGAATGAAACCATTGAGAAACACGGAGAGGCACTTGCGGTTTTTTGACATCTCGAAGGTCTTAGACAGGGTCTGGCATGATAGCCTTATGGTAAACTTCCTTATTTGGGTCTGCCCACCGGATTGTGTGATTGGATTGCAGATTTCCTGAGGAATCAGTCTATCCGAGTGGTCCTAGATGGTTGCTCGTCCGGACTGCTGAATATTAATTGGGTTTCTCAGGGGTTAGTGCTTTCGGCAACATTGTTCTTGATGCATATTAATGATTTGCTAAAACCCGGTACCTTTGGGTATGCAGACGACAGCATTGTTGCTGAGAGATACGTGTCCCAAGCACGAGCTGGTGGGTCGCAGATCCGGACTCTCTAAGAGGCTATGGTTGAGTGCTTGAACTTGTCCATACAGGCTGACTCTGAATGGGGCAATGCCAATCTGGTCAAAATTAATGCTACTAAGACCCAGGCGTGTCTTTTTTAAAAGGAATCAATTCGACCCAGCTCCATCTTTCCGAGGATTAACCGTGCCGATAACTGCCTTCAATTTTGGTCCTTTCATAGAGGCTAAGACTAAGTGGCTGCCAAAAAGATGGGGATCCTAGCACAGGTGAGATGGTACTTCATACTGGAACAGCTGCTCAAACTTTATCTGCTCTCATATTTGGGACGGATCTGCCAGGTACCAGCTTGATGCCCTTGAGTCAATAGAGAAATGAGCAAGAGGATCATCGACAAAGATAGGTACGAAGAGTCGAAGCTTCAAAGTGCCTGTCGGTTTTCTATCGGTTGCAATTTGGGGAGTGTGCGATGGAATTGCATAGTTTAATTCCATCAAGCACATTCCACCCACACGCACAAAACGTTTTGGGAATACAATCATTGTGCGTAGAGCTAAGGATTAGAATTATACCAGAGTAAGTTGTGTTTCCTGATAGCTACAACCTGAGAGTCTTTAAGTCAAAAGTGAATAGGTTACTTCTTTGACCACTTCATAGCTTACCAAAAGGTAAGATAGGGGTCAAACGCGTGTCTACCAATAGTAAAAAAAAGAAACAGCCATAAGTATAACGTTCCAGAATTAAGGTAGTCAATATTTCATACCATGTTATTTTTTTACTTTGTTATAAACGCACTCTTAGGTGTCGTCCTCATCGCACGTCTACGCGTGGCGCGTGGAGGCGCTTCGCCGGGGTGAGACTCCGCTGCCGCAGCAAATTACAGCACGGCGGACGGAGCTCCGGCAGGATACCATGGCGGTATGGAGACAGCGACTTTCGCGACCCAGCGCTGGGCACGCCACTATTGCGGCGGTAAGGCCCCTCTTTGAGGAGTGGCTGGAGAGGCGCCACGGCGTCCTTACCTTCCGCCTGACGCAGGTACTCACCGGACACGGCTGTTTCGGGAAGTACCTGTTTCAGATTAAGCGGGACACGCCCGGGTGTCAGCACTGTGAGAATCGCCCGGAGGACACGGTGGAGCATACGATGGAGAATGCTGAGGTCTGCCCTGCTCGGGCGGAGTACCGCCGTGTCCTCGTCGAGGCGATCGGCGGCGGCAACCTCTCGCGTCCGGCCCTGGTTGAAACCATGGTCCGGAGCGAGGAGGCTTGGGAAGCGGTCACCTCCTTCTGCGAAGCAGTAATGCTAGCGAAGGAGGAGGCGGGCCGAGCGAGGGAAAGGCAAGGACTTCGTCCCGACCGCCGCTACAGGAGAAGACGCCCCGGGTGTTGGGAGTCGCAGGGCGATCCCCGGCCACCGTAGGGGCCTGCGGGCCTGCGGACGGCGAGCGTTGGGTGGCTCGCTGTCCGATCACCGCCAGGCCCGGGTCGATGGCGCGTAGTGTTTCACGCGCGCCTCAAAGAGATGTCAGCATAGAAGACGGGGCCCGCTAGGGCCAGAGCCTGCCAGGGTTGCGGAATTTGTTCGAAAAAGTCACCGCGGCCCTGGAACGCAAAGGGCTTTAGAAGGAACACGGATGGGTTTTAGTCAGTAAGAGTCTGACACGCCCTTCCGCTCCACCCAGAGCGGAAGAAGTCGTATGATGATTTTCCATCCTTAAAAAAAAAAAAAAAAAGGTGTCGTCCTCATACATTGCCATCATCACGAAATACGGGATCTTCACGTCCATTTGCATGACAAAACTGGACAGCACCCCCTGCCAAATCCCTTTGAATTGCAAAAAGTGCTATTGGATTTTCCCTTAGGAATTTCTTTGTTATAACCTGGACTTTAAAAGCGGGTGGTGTGACGTCTTCGTACCTCGTTAAGCTATTGTTCCTGCGCCAGATCTCTATCCAGTCATGCCGTCCCGTCGATTTGACAGTTATGGAAAAGGGAGTGCTTCTGTGTTTGCACACGCACTATAATATCATCTTGGCCGATGGGTAGTACCTTTGAGCTTGGCTACTGTGGCCAAAATCGGTCAAGGTCATTATTAGGAACACTCTAATATTATTGCGTCTGATCCCGGACTTGCTGGGACTCAATACCTCTCATTGGAAATAAGAAATTAGGTGACACAACTTTGTATATACAATCAAGCATGACGCTACTGAATGCGATTATGTAATGTTTCATTCCCTTACACGCTTTAGCAAGTCATGGCAATATTTACAATACATAATTAGGTACAAGGAATTAATTGAGAGAATTTAACTTCGTAATAAATTGAATGCGCGATGATTTTAACGTTTAGTTTTGGTTTAGTGGTGTAGCATAGGGCTTGTCTTTTTATTTATTTCTTTTTTTTTTGAAAATAATTCAAAATTGTGTGATAACTTAGAGTTAGAATTTATTTAAGTCAAGATGGCGGCGCTGCTAGCGAGAATAAGGGAGAATTACCAATATGTTTTTTATGACTTGTGTGGTAAGTATTTAAGATATTAATATTATTTACTTTCTTTTTTGCGCAGTTAAGTCTAGATCGACTAATTGAGGCCAATATCCCCAGTCATTTCCTCCAATCGGCCTCTTTTATTGACATTTTCGAGGGTTTATTTCCTTTGTCATAACGACTGGGTCAAGTGTAGGTCCTTTAAACTGACTTGGAATATTGACCTGAGCCTTGTATGCAATAACTGCTTCTGTGATATCCCTAACAGGAAAACCTAAAAACGCCTTTTGCCTGACTTCGCAATTGATCCCAGGACCCACATTTGCAGCAGGCGAACATTCAGAGATTGAAAATTCTTTCGTTAGTCCTTCCTTACTTGAATATCAAGATTTTAATTAACTGTTCCATTGGCAGTCCTGGGTTTGATTCACAGGCCGGGCAAAAAGTGTTATTGAGTTTTTCCAATAGGAACTTTTCAGTGACAGCCCGGAGTTTGGAAGTTAGTGGTGTGACACCCCCGTGCCTAGGAAAGCACGTTAGGCTGTTGGTCCTGCGCCAGATCTCTCTCCGGTCGTGTCGGGTTGCCCTCACATCGGAATATGAGAGTGATGGAAGAGGAAACGCATCTATGTTTGCGTGTGTTCACTATAACATGTCCCGCGTCGATGGCTAGTCTCGGTTGAGATTAGCCGCCATGGCCGAAATCGGTCAGGAGGACTTTATGTATCTCAAGAACACTAAAAATCTTAACTCCACTTTGAGATAAAAAGGGTGTGAAAAAAGTGCTCGAAATGGTTTGTGTTATAAACGTTCTCGTAATTGTTGACTAAAGAATTGGAGAGTGGACTTCCTTAACTTCAACTGGCAAGGAGTAAAAAACAAAACGTGGTATAATGCCAGCCATGCACATTTCTGGAAACCTAATTTCGTACATTTTCATTTATCATTCATCCGCAGCACTCATTTTTTGTTACAATACCCTTGCTCCTGTGCTACTCTCATTCAGATTCAACCCGCAATGGCGGTAATGTTGTCAGCCCATCCCGTCAGTCCTTAGATACCACTCAGTCACTGCTTTATTCCACTTTACAGTCATCATTACGCCTTATCATGTGTCCAATCTCCTCACCAAATATTAAAACCAAGCAGTTTCTTTTTAAATAAGCACCGAGTCATCCATCTGCATATGCCTTTTCCCAACTACATTAGAGTCGACTTCCAGCATCGCGTAAACCGGATTTAGCTGAATACCAGTGTTTTACGCAGAGCGACTATCTACCTGAACTCCTCAACCCCGTATCCGGGTCATCCGACAAGTCTAGGCAAGACTGATGTCAGATTTTCTGGCTTCTAACAATCCGTAACGACTGCCAAAGATTTACAAATAACAGTCGGGACCAACGTGCTTTCCGAGGCACGGAAGAGTCTCGGTATGTTAAATCGGTCACCCATCCACATAGTGACTTCGGCAAGCGTTGCTTAACCTTGACGATCGACACATGCGGCTGTTATTAGTAAGTCACAAGATCCTCCTTAAATAAGCAGCGAGTAAAGTCAGACTACTTCGTATGTACTAATTATGGATACATTGTATGCATCGTACGTCAGTGAAAAGCAGAAAGGTCATCCAATTCGTGATACGTGCGATTAAGGACATCGGTATTTAAAGTATTTTCTTCAATGTCACCCTAGTGACTGGCTAAATTGGTGTCGACTCGAAGTTACACAAAAGTTTTCCTATACTTACAAAAAAATCTTCTAAATTGTGGGAGCGTTTACAAAGAAAACTAGTAAAATACTGGTATTCAGCTGAATCTGGTTTGAGTGGAAGCCGACCAATATAGTTGAGAATAGGCTAGGCAGATGATTGGGGAGCGTTTACAATGATTTAAACTCACAGAGACAAACAACCCGACCTCTGGTCTGGTGGTTTGATGTCCGTCGCCCCCCATTAATCCGGACTCGAGGTGGTGGCGCATGGTGTTCCCGTGCGCCCCTCTTTGGCGTAGCGGGGAGAGTCAAACACCTTACTCCCACCGCTGACGCGAGGTGGCCCGCAGAGGCGGGCCGGCACCAGCCGAGGATTACGGAAGTCGCATACGTTCCCGCGATCCCCGGCGTAGGTGGGAGATGGAACACCGGGGTGGTTTTAGTCAGTTAGAGTCTGACAGACCCCCAGAGGACATTCATGAGGATTTCTCTAAAAAAGGTCTGGTGGTTTCTCGCGTTTCACTCACCAACGATTTAGTTACACTAAGCTACACCTGAATGCAATACGGATATGTATATCAAGAACATATGTATATCAAGAACACTAAAAATCTTAGCTCCACTTTGAGATAAAAAGGGTGTGAAAAAAGTGCTCGAAATGGATTGTGTTATAAACGTTCTCGTAATTGTTGACTAAAGAATTGGAGAGTGGACTTCCTTAACTTCAACTGGCAAGGAGTAAAAAACAAAACGTGGTATAATGCCAGCCACGCACATTTCTGGAAACCTAATTTCGTACATTTTCATTTATCATTCATCCGCAGCACTCATTTTTTGTTACAATACCCTTGCTCCTGTGCTACTCTCATTCAGATTCAACCCGCAATGGCGGCAATGTCGTCAGCCCATCCCGTCAGTCCTTAGATACCACTCAGTCACTGCTTTATTCCACTTTACAGTCATCATTACGCCTTATCATGTGTCCAATCTCCTCACCAAATATTAAAATCAAGCAGTTTCTTTTTAAATAAGCACCGAGTCATCCATCTGCCTAGCCGTTTCCCAACTACATTAGAGTCGACTTCCAGCATCGCTTAAACCGGATTTAGCTGAATACCAGTGTTTTACGCAGAGCGACTATCTACCTGAACTCCTCAACCCCGTATCCGGGTCATCCGACAAGTCGAGGCAAGACTGATGTCAGATTTTCTGGCTTCTAACAATCCGTAACGACTGCCAAAGATTTACAAATAACAGTCGGGACCAACGTGCTTTCCGAGGCACGGAAGAGTCTCGGTATGTTAAATCGGTCACCCATCCACATAGTGACTTCGGCAAGCATTGCTTAACCTTGGCGATCGACGCATGCGGCTGTTATTAGTAAGTCACAAGATCCTCCTTAAATAAGCAGCGAGTAAAGTCAGACTACTTCGTATGTACATAATTATGGATACATTGTATGCATCGTACGTCAGTGAAAAGCAGAAAGGTCATCTAATTCGTGATACGTGCGATTAAGGACATCGGTATTTAAAGTATTTTCTTCAATGTCACCCTAGTGACTGGCTAAATTGGTGTTGACTCGAAGTTACACAAAAGTTTTCCTATACTTACAAAAAAATCTTCTAAATTGTGGGAGCGTTTACAAAGAAAACTAGTAAAATACTGGTATTCAGCTGAATCTGGTTTGAGTGGAAGCCGACCAATATAGTTGAGAATAGGCTAGGCAGATGATTGGGGAGCGTTTACAATGATTTAAACTCACAGAGACAAACAACCCGACCTCTGGTCTGGTGGTTTGATGTCCGTCGCCCCCCATTAATCCGGACTCGAGGTGGTGGCGCATGGTGTTCCCGTGCGCCCCTCTTTGGCGTAGCGGGGAGAGTCAAACACCTTACTCCCACCGCTGACGCGAGGTGGCCCGCAGAGGCGGGCCGGCACCAGCCGAGGATTACGGAAGTCGCATACGTTCCCGCGATCCCCGGCGTAGGTGGGAGATGGAACACCGGGGTGGTTTTAGTCAGTTAGAGTCTGACAGACCCCCAGAGGACATTCATGAGGATTTCTCTAAAAAAGGTCTGGTGGTTTCTCGCGTTTCACTCACCAACGATTTAGTTACACTAAGCTACACCTGAATGCAATACGGATATACGAGTATATCATACTAGCACTTTGCCCGCAACTTTGTCCGCGCAGATTTTGTACTTTTCTCCGCAAATCAATCTTTATAAGAGTACCTTACCTTAGTTATTTGCACAAAGTTTCTAAATCAAAGTAATGGGATTTTTCGTAGATTCCTTTTTTACCCCTTTTTTTAGGTTTTTCGTAATCAACCCCTGATAACGAAAAAATTGTTAGACCCGTTTCAAATATTCCACTTTTTAATTGTTCATATCAATTTCCAAGTAAATTGAGGTTAGCAGTAATATGCTTCACTAAAACTTCATCACCCCGTTACACCCATTCAGTGGTTGATTTTATAAAAGATTTGGATCTTTTCCGAAACGTACTTCTTTTCTTCTTATTTTTTATCAAGATTGATAATGCCTAGCTTCAACTTTATCTTGCGCTAAGATTCTTTCATACAAACTTTAACACCCCCTAAATATACATTCGGGGTAGTTTTGAAAACTTATTATAATATTGGTTACTAGTTGCCGCCCGCGGCTCCGCCCGCGTGATTGTCGAAAATTATCCCAAGGGAACATATTCCCGGGATAAAAAGTACCCTATATGTTATTCCAGACTATAATCTACCTCTGTGCCAAATTTCATCAAAATCCGTTCAGTAGTTTTTACGTGAAAGAGTAACAAACATCCATACATACATCCATACTTACAAACTTTCGCCTTTATAATAGTAGTAGGATTATTTATTTAGGTTAGTATTCGTGCTAAGTTTCAAGTTTATAGACCCAAGGTTTCAAATTGTCTTTTGGGGGTAGTTAGTTAGAACAACGAATGATAACAAACTTTATAATTCACTTAGGTCAATAGTCGTACCAAGTGCCTAAATACACAGGTTCATAGTTTTATCTTCAATAATAACGGACTCCATAAAAACTTCCAAGCCCCTTTTCACCCCCTTAAAGGATGATTTCTGGGATCAAAATGTATGTCCTATGTCCTTTCCCGGGACTCAAACTATTATCTCCATACCAAATGTCATCTAAATCGGTTCAGCGGTTTAAGCGCGAAGAGGTAACAGACAGACAGATGGCCACTATCGCATTAAAATATTAGTATGGATTCCTGGACTGGTTCACAGTGCAAAATCATTGCTGTATTGTTTAGGCATTAGGCAAAACATTTAGTTTTAAACTCTTTTTGGGGACAACGGGCACTTACTGGAATCGAACAAGCTCATTTCAATGTATCGCCACCAACTGAAATATCGACTGTAGTGTTATGTATATGTTGTTCTCTAAGTAGCGATATATATTAAAAATGCCGTAAAAAAGTATAGGATGCAATGGAATTTGTACTTTATCGTTAATGACATTGAGTATGCTGCTGGAATTAAATATTTCAAGTTAGTATTGGGTGTTGCGCCCTCTTGCAATCAACTCGCATGTAAATTTAATTACATTGCGGAGCACAATCGAGTGATTGATCACATTATAGCTCGGCAGCCCGCAATGAAATGCCACTTGCATTTGAGCTGGTAGCAGGTGTAAACGTGGCATTTTATAGAATTACACGTGGACTTCACGTACGACTTTCCACGCACAATGTGGAAAGATAGTAACAAAAACATGTGAAATGGTAAACATCCATTCATTCATTTGAGGGTTAAAGATCAATATAATGAATAACAACAATAGTATTTAAATTTGTAGGTGTTAAGGTCAATCAATTATAAAACTATTTATTACGTCAAAAACTTTCATGTAGTTTGGTTGCAAAAAGTAGTGATTTAATATGTACATCATAGCATTAACGGACAGTTTCATAATTATTGTAATCAGAAAATTTTGATGTATATTATAGAAATTAAATTGCATTTTGGCCTTAGCTTATTTTATTACAATCTTCTTCTGAACTTATCAATCAATCAGAAACTTTATTTCGAACAATAGTCCATATGAGTTATTAGCAAGTACTTAAGAGCTATGTTAGTACTACTTTACAAGAAAATCGTCCTAATTATTACCTATTATTAAAAATCAATTTAAAATAAACAATAATTCAACAGCCCAATTTAACAATCCAATTTTTTTTTTAATAATTATATCTGTTTTTATACGCGTTTGTACATAATTTCGCGATTATTAGTCTAGTTTTTTAAGTATTTAGTTGTTACTTGTACATATTATAGTTCAGTCCAATTTAATTTACCCAACTACTCTCTAATCCCGAAGTCTGTAGTTTCGGGCTTAGTTGCGGGCGTATTCTACTCCGTATCACCTACGGACTTACGATTAGTCCCGAACCCGAACTAAGAATAAATGGCCACACGGTTTGACAGTAACTGTAAAATCATTTCATCTCAAGTTTTGTCATTACTTCTTAGTGGTTAAGTGATACGAACTAGAATACGCCCGCAACTAAGCCCGAAACTACGGTCTTCGGGCTTAGAGAGTAGCCCCCCAGATTCCAATCTTATTCGTTCAAAGATGGCTTGCAAGACAATACACTGTTAAGCAAAAGCCATAAGCTCCTGGTATCGAGAACAGCTTCTGCACCAACAACAAAATAATAATATCAGCCTGCAACAATCCCACAACAGGGCTAGGGCCTCTTTTTGTAATAAGAAGAAGACACGAGCATTAATCACCAGGTTGGCGATATCAGTCTTATCTATAATATAAATTAAACCTATCTATATATCTTGTATACTAATATTAAAGTTGAAGAGTTTGTTTGTTTGAACGCTTTAATCTCTGGAACAACCAGTTGGATTTGAAAAAAAATATGTTTGTATAAGTTAGCGATATTCATGAGGAATGCTATAGGCTATACGGGAAAAAACCTACGGAAACAGGAAAAACGGGATATGAACGTACGAAGTCGCGGGCAAAAGCAAGTTACTAATAGGTATAATAAAGCTGAAGAGTTTTGTGAGATTTGGAAAATGCTTTTTGTATATGATGCCATGTTCATGAGAAATGCTATAGGCTATACGAGAACTATGGAACGAGAAAAATTCCTACGGGAACGGGAAGAAACGGGGTATGCGCGTACGACTTCGCGGGGGAGAGCTTGTAATATTATAAAGTTTAGTTTGTGTGGTTGAGGAGCTCGTGCTAAATAATAACAGCCGCACGGGTCGATGTCTGAGGTAAAGCAACGCTTGCCAAGGTTGTTCTGTGGATGGGTGACCTTAACATACCGAGACTCCTTCGTGCCTCGGAAAGCACGTTAAGCCATTGGTCCCGGCTGTCATTTGTAGATTTTGGCAGTCGTTACGGATAGTCAGAAGCCAGATAATCTGACTCCAGTCTTGCCAAGGAGTACCGTGTTACCCAGTTAATGAGTTGTGGAGGTCTGGTAGGCAGCCGCTCCACGTAAAGTACTGGTATTTAGCTGAATCCGGTTTAACTGGAAGCTGACCCCAATATAATTGGGAAAAGGCTAGGCAGATGATGAGTTTGTGTGGTTGAACGCGCTAATCTCAGAAACTACTGGTTTAAATTGAAAAAAATATTTTAGTGTTAGATAGCCCATTTATCGAGAAAGCAATAGATCATCCGATTTTGTCTTCTGTATACCAGCAGGACCAACTGCAAAATGTGCTCTTCGAGGCATGGAGGAGTCTCGGTACAACCGACTTTCAAATACAACAGACTTATAAATAAAAACACTACAAATTCTAAAATAACATTTCGGAAGTCGGTGCTTTAAATACCCACCGAATTGGGAACCACTTCCTTTTTTGGAAGTCGGTTAATAACTCATGTTTAATTTAGTTCTTCCTTTTCTTTACAGACCCCAGAACTGTGGACTGGTGGCCATCACCCCTAATCGTATTCACCGTCATACCATTCTACTTGTACTTCTCAAACAGTTTGGGACCTCGACTCATGAAAGACAACAAGCCGTTCAAGTTGAAAAGCGTCATATTCTATTACAATATATTTCAAATACTTATAAGCGGCTATGTATTTTATGAGGTAAGTTCTTGCAAATGTTTTTTTCTTATTTATTTATTTAGATTTAATTACTCTCTGCACTTACAGAGAGCAAGTAAGTTACTGTTTTATAAACGATTGACTGCTGCGCTGCGTGTTGCGGGTTCGACTCCCGCACGGAACAATTATTTGTATGGCCTACATATAGTTGGTCTGGTTCTGGCTGTTTGTGTATGTGAGTCTGTATGTTTGTAAACGCACTCACGATATAGTAGAAATCCTCGTCGGGTCGTTGAGCTCCTTAAAGTTCAAAGTTTGAGCTACACGAAAGCTGACAAATGCTTGCACTGTCTGGACAGGTCCACTCAAATCTGTGTGGCACTTTCCTCAAAAGGCTACCTCAGACATTAACCTACTTGGTTCTCATATGTACACCAGTACATATTGTATGGACTTTAAAAGAGGCTTTGACCTCTGAATTTGTTTCGGTGTTTCTTCTCAGGGTAATCAGCTGGGAAACATCGGCCTCATCTAACTTAAAATTACCAAAAAAGATTGACGTGTAAAAGTGTTATGTTTAACCTACTTGCACCGTGCTGCTGCAACTGCCACGGTTGCGGAATTTGTTCGAAAGAGTCACCGCGGCCCTGGAACGCAAAGGGCTTTAGAAGGCACACGGATGGGTTTTAGTCAGTAAGAGTCTGACACGCCCTTCCGCTCCACCTAGAGCGGAAGAAGTCATTTGATGATTTCCAATCCTTAAAAAAATAAAAAAAACCTACTTGCAAAATAAATATCATTTATCATTATCATTAAGTGTGATGCAACGTTTTTTATAAAGAAGAAGAAGAATAATAATAAATTATAAAAAAAAAAATGAGTTACAGTGTTTTCCTTGGTGATACTTATTATTAGTTTAATAAATATTGTAACTAGTTGCATTTAACGTAAGATTACACAGTAGGCAGCGCCTGCATCTCGGGGGTTGCTAACATTCATTTTAGTATAATTAGTAAACAATGTGAGTTTGGTACAATTGCCAAATTATGATAGAGAAGAGAAAAGTATCTTCTTGGTGAATGATATTTGTTGTTATAGCAGCAACAGAAATACATCATCTGTGAAAATTTCAACTGTTCAACTATCACGGTTCATGAGATATATCCTGGTGACAGACGGACAGCGGAGTCTTAGTACGGAACCCTAAAAAGAGTTATGATTGTGGAGCTAGATATTTTGGAGTATATAACATTACTAACCAGTAATGTTATATACTATGTTAGGTCATATTAAATTATACTTGACTATATATCCTGCCAGCGGCTTCGCCCGCATGGGTGTTGGAAATTATCCCAAGGGACCATAGACGTTCGGGATAAATTATAATTAGTTCTAATCTAGGACATGGTCTACTCGTTTGCAAAGTTTCATCCAAATCCATTAAGCCCTTAAGACATGAAATAGTAAAAACAGATACACAATTTTACCGTCACATTTATAATATTAATATGGATTAGTCTGTTTGTTACGTCGATTTCACCTGATGGCCAGCGATGGAGTAGTTTACGATGGAGCGAGCAGGCCCAGAAAATCAAAGTGTTTGGTATCCTTTGCTAATGAAAATAATTTATATTTCAGGGCTTTTTTGCGGGTTGGTGGCCATCTAGTAATGGATATAACTGGACTTGTCAGCCAGTGGACATGACTGATAATCCAAATACTCGAAGAGTAAGTATTTCTTTGCAATATTATAATAATAATAAAGCTTTATTTTCCTTCACCTATTACAATTTACATATTTTGTGTTCAAATGTTTGTTTGAATATTAACTTTACTTTAAAAGACTGTTTACACTTTTATCGTAATATTTTCCTTTGCCGTTGTTTGTGTCATTTATTTCAGCTACTTTCTGGGTTGGGTATAGGCCTCCTCCAGTTTGCTCCAATTTTCTCTGTCTTTTGCTAGTTCAATCCACTCTTTTCCCGCTGTAGCTATGATGGCTCCATCGTTTTAAAAGTCGTCCCTTTCATCTTTTTCCAATAGGTCCTTTCCATCTCGTCGCTTCAACTGTCCATCTCTTGTCGCTATATCTTGATGCGTGGCCATTTTAAGCTTAGACTGTAGTGTAAGACATCAATTAGTTTTGTCGTTCTGCTACTTTGCAATATTATTAACCCAATAAAGATGAATGCTTTGCAAACTTGGCTGATGGCTTGAAATTAGATCACCATAGTCTAGGCCTCTGATTTATTAATTATCAAGGTCACAACTGCCAGAGGCGTATTTCATAAAATAAATAGGTTTTTGCCATGTTAAACCGCACCCCATTTTGGATTAGGACATTTATAATAGAATAGGGCCGCGGGTTTTCATTAAATAGTATTTTCTAATAAAGTTGACAATTCTTTAAAGGGGATATAACCTTTGTTGCGTAGCTACCAGGCGCCATTTAGATTTTTTTTCAAAATCGCTGCGCACCGTAAGCTATGTATATATGGGTAAAGATAACTTAAACAAACAAAAATATGAACAACAAGGTGACCTAAAGTGTGACGTTGCTGAGATATTTGAAGGTAATCGCCCTTGTATCAACAATGACTATCATTCAAAATGAATTAATTACGTGCTTGCATTAGAATAAATTCAAATAATGGTTCCCAACTTGATTAAACCATTTATTGGAAGAAAATAAAAATAAGAATACACACATAAATCACTTTATTAAGAATTGCGCATCAGAATAGGGCTTAATTTATGTAAATGGTTAAATTCAGCCGAAAACTATTAAACAATACAAGCTACTGCATATAAGCATTTATACATTAATATTTTTAATGATTTTGGCCTAAATTAACCACAATGTCGGGAGACATGAGAGCAACCGGCATAGATGGCATTAGTCCACAATAGGAATGTTGCCTGGGTTAAACAAAATATGATTCTATTTAGTCCGTCAGTTGATTATCGAAAAAATATATTGAATACTTACATATTTTATCAAATCAATAAAGCATCAAAGATTAGGAGCGAGGGCTTGTAACGCCACTTTCCAGAAAAAAGTTTACTGGTAAGTGATGTCACATACACTGGTTGAATCCATGGTCCGGAGCGAGGAGGCTTGGGAAGCGGTCACCTCCTTCTGCGAAGCAGTAATGCTAGCAAAGGAGGAGGCGGGCTGCGCGAGGGAAAGGCAAGGCCTTCGCCCCAACCGCCGCAACAGGAGAAGACGCCCCGGGCGTCGGGAGTCGCAGGGCGATCCCCGGCCACCGTAGGCGCGGGCCTGCGGACGGCCAGCATTGGGTGGCTCACTGTCCGATCACCACTAGGCCCGAGTCGATGGCGCGTTGTGTTTCACGCACGCCTCAAAGAGATGTCAGCATAAAAGACGGGGCCCACCTGGGCCAAAGCCTGCCAGGGTTGCGGAATCTGTTCGAAAGAGACACCGCGGCCCTGGAACGCAAAGGGCTTTAGAAGGAACACGGATGGGTTTTAGTCAGTAAGAGTCTGACACGCCCTTCCGCTCCACCCAGAGCGGAAGAAGTCATTTGATGATTTCCCATCCGACAAAAAAAAAAAAAAATACTTGTCCAATATTTTTCGGAAAACTATCTGACGGACTAATTAGATTTTTAGTCAAAAACCCTATTGCTCAAAGTCGGTAAGGATGGAAAGATGGATAGGACGCATTTGATGACTGCTTAGCAAAGGGCAGAATAGGCCGAAAACGAAAAACAAACTAACTCACATGTAGTTACTTCTAAGCAATTTGTATTAATGTTTCAGATGCACAATGCCGTTTGGTGGTACACAGTGGTGAAGTTCATAGACACGTTGGACACAGTCTTCTTCGTCTTGAGGAAGAAGGACAGACAGATCTCTTTTCTCCACGTGTTCCATCATTCCGCGATGCCTGTAGCGTCTTTTATTGCTTTAAAATATTTTCCAAGTAAGGAGTTTTTTAGTTCTTTATGTTCTGTAGAATATGGATAATTTTTTGAAAGCTAGAAGGAAGTAAGTCCGACTTATCAGGGGCCATGCGAATGCCATCGTGATTCCGCTGTGAGAGGAGGATAGTACTATTGGTCCTGCAGCTCCATTTCTCTCTCACACCTAAAGACAAAACCACCATGATTAATGGTCGTTTTAAGACCTCATGGCTCTGATGAATATTAGTTGTACTTCTTAGGCTTCCCGAGTGACGTACTTTTCGACTTCTGTAATATTCGGCGCACCCTAGGCAATCGACATCTGTCTTGGCTAATCCTTTCACCACGATGGCAAATATAAACTCCAATCGGCCCTTGGCAGGGCCAAACAGTCTACTCTCAAAACCTGCCTGGTGTATAGTCTCGATTAACATCGAAGGGTTCTCTCGGGACAAAGCAGATTCCGAACTATGTCGCAGGAAACACTGTGATATTTTATGTGTGCAAGAGATCCATCGGGATTCCACCCAAAGGGGCCTCACATTCCTAGACTGTCACTTGTCGCCGAGATCTGTCATCCAAAGCACGGTAATGTAGTGTTTGCTGCTTTGAAAACAACATTGAAACTACAACGTTACACCGTGGTAGCTGCACCATAACATCTGTGTATAAACGTCTCAGCACTCCATTTCAATTCGTAAAACCAGATTTGAACACTCAGCGCACGAAAATGGTAGTTGGTGATTTCAATAGCCAACAAACTCGGAAGATCAAACTGTCGATGATTGGGTTGAAGCTCACGAGTTGACCTTAATCCATGCCCTAAAACCACGAGCCCCATTGAATAGTGTACGATGGAAGCGACGGTATAATCCAGCCCTGATTTTGGTTATATCAAATATAAACACACAGAGTAGAAATACCATATGTCCTCCAATCCCCCCAACACAACACAAACCAATCAAGTGCAAAATTTAGTCCGTCGTTCACCCAGTGACAATGACTTTCAAACACCGTTTCAATTGCCTTAAAGCTGATTGGGAACAATTCTCGAAGTCGATGGATGATATGCTTCTTAATATCCCGCCTATCTTACAAAATCACGACACATTCGAGAGTGCAGTTTCGTAACATCTCGGAAATGTATCCCACATCACGGGCTTATCCCAAGAATCCAGTGAGCTCCTAAAAGCGTATGAGCGTCTCTTCGATAACGATTAGTTCTCAGAAGAGACCGCTGAAGCTGGAGAAAATTTACTGGGATATTATATATAAGTTAGCCTTCCAACTTCGCAACAGACAAGGGGGCCATACTCTCAACATCTCATGCATCTTGCAGTACGGTAGCAAGCAATGGCTAAATTAGAAAATAACTCACGCCGCCCAATGCACAATTACCTACAGCTTAGTGCCCCAGAGACTGAAAAGCCGAAGAAGTTTTCTTGGATGCATGAGTCCATCTACCGGCAACACCACCTCGGAAAGATGCGGCCTTTGGTGGAAGTTTCTCAAACCCCCTTACTATTTCATCGAGCTTTTGGAGAACCAGCCATTCTTAATAGACTCCGTTCTCCTGTCGGCCGCAATAATGATAGCCTCCACAGGTGGGGGTTATCGGATGGCTCCGATCTTCAGTGTTTATGTGGCGTCTACCCGCAGATAACGATCCATCTTTCGTCTTACGCCGCATACGCTGCATACACCTGTAAATGTGAAGACCGGGCTGCGTCAGCGAATGGTGTTACCGATGCTGAATCCTGGGCCAAACATACATGAGCTTTGCAATAATACTAAAGAAGAAGGCAATAATGATGGCATTGGCAGAGCGTATATTAGCAAGCGCCTGATGTTACTTTTGAGCATTAAAACATTTTCCCTCGTATGAAGCGGTTTAGCTGCAATAATTATTAGATATTTCATTATATTTTTTCTTAGTAGGTAGAAATAAAATCATACGATGGGTCATGGATACACATTAGTATGCGTGTCGTCTACACTTGGATGTTATTGATGATAGTTTTTCAAAAAACTTAAAATTAATTTCCCAATTTCCAGATGGTCACGCCACTCTGCTTGGCATCATCAACTGTCTCGTCCACGTCGTGATGTACACCTACTACCTGATATCAGGACTTGGGCCTAAGTACCAGAAGTACCTCTGGTGGAAGAAGCACCTTACTACGATGCAGTTGGTAAGTTATTACCCTCCATTCATAGTGAGGCTAAATGGGAGTGATATGAAGATTCGAATGACGTTATTGCGACGCACGCTATTTCGAAAAATTTTACGAGTGGTACGCTAGTTTGAAAACACATTGAGTCGAAAACTGCTATATCGAATGACGTTGTCGCGAACACGCTGATTCGAAAAATTGTTTGACTGGTATGCTACTACGAAAATCTTGATATCGAAATCCACTTTGCGAAAAGCATATTATTCTAATATATTTTTTTCTGGGGATTATCTGGCTTTTCTACATAATCTGAAACCAGTCTTGCCAAGGAGTATCTTGTTACCCAGTTACTGGGATACAGATACATCTGATTAAACTGTAAGCCAATTCCAACATGGTTGGGAAAGTGTAGGCAGATTGATGCAGTTACTTGGTAATTTCGTATTTACAAACTGGCCTATTTGCTTAGACCAAATTGCAGGGTATTCGACCCGGATTTCGAATAAGTGCCTGGATGGTGGTTATGGGTTGGCCCCCATTACAGGCGACTTCAGCGTAATTGAGGAAATGAACTAACAATTACCAAACTGACTTGAACTGAAATGACTGGCCTGTTGGTTGAGTGGTTAGTGACCCTGACTGCTAAACCAAAGGTCGTGGGTTCGATTCCCACCCAGGACAAATCTTTGTGTGACGAGCATGATCATCTGTTCTGTGTCTGGGTGTAATTTGTCTATAATATGTATGTATTTGGAAATATATAAGTATGTTTATCAGTTGTCTGGTTGCCATAGGACAGGCTCTGTCTAGTTTGGGATCGGATGACCGTGTGGGAGTTGTCCCAAGATATATTATTATTTTTGCTTTGCTGTACAAATGGGAAATTCAAATATTGCGTTAATTTTGGAACACCCTATAGATACACCTGTGACTAATCTTTCGGTAAATACTGCTGTGTATAAAGTTACTTAATCGTTTTTTCTCTTCTTCAGGTCCAGTTCGGCATAATCTTCATTCACAACTTAGCAGTCCTTTTCAATCGAGACTGTGGCTACCCGAAGTGGATATCTTCTCTCCTTTGCATTCACAGTCTACAATTCCTTTACATGTTTGGAAACTTCTACTATGTCACCTATGTTAAAGAAGCCAAAAAAGAAAGTACAAATGGAAGTGTTAAATCAGGAACCAGCAAGAGCAAAGTAAACTGAACTGTATATATTGTAATTAAAACTGCTTTTCCAGATGTGATTCATGGTTACCGATTGTAAGCTGAGCGATTCTAAGTTTGTTTATTTAAATAATACTTTATGCGCTAGTTAAAAACACTTTACATGCTTTAATGATTTTAGTATTTTCTACCAGTCGAGCTTTAGGGTGGTGCAGAGATAGAACATGGGAGGTGCAACTTAATGGAAAGATAAAAATAAATTAAAATTGACTTAAGTCAATATTTTAGTTCTTACGTTTTGGTGAGTGACAATCGTCTTCTTGAGTCCCTTTATTATGATACCCCACTCGATAGGTTTAAATATAATTTCCTTGATAACGTGATCACGGAGTGAGCTGATGGAATGACAGCTCACTCCGTGATCACGTGACATCTTGATTGTATGGATTGACAGCTCGATGTCGAAGTGAAGGCTTGGGTGAAGTGATCACGAGGTGAGCTGTCAATCCATATAATCAAGATGGAATTACAACTAACGTCGTGATCACGTGACATATCTCTTCGTGATCACTTCACTTCGACATGTTTATAGAATCGACCGGCTGATTAGACTGAAAGCAGACTCCAATAAAGTAGGAAAAAGGCAGATTAATTGAACCGTCTTAATCTAATTGGGTGTAACCCAAGCTAGGTAAAGTAAAATAAGTGCGCACAATGTTCTCTGTGAGTCATATCTGGTTGCGATAAGTCATTGTCGTTTTTTATAGTATAGTTTTATGAAATTATTATTAGTTTAGTAGGAATTGTTCCTAATGTGTATGTGATAAGTTTTACTGTAACCCAAGCCTCCTACTAGTTCCAATTCTAGTTATATATAAAATCAATATTATTACAAAGACCGATGAACGCTGCAAAGAAAAATAAATAATTTGGGAAATGCAGTCTTTTATTTTATTTTTATACGATTAAGTCCGTGTTGGTAAGAGGACAAAACAGCTACACTACCGCTCAAAAGTATTGGGCCATCCAGAAAATCGTAGATATTTTGTCAAAAATAATAATAATGGAAACGGCTTCATAGTAATTTTAACTATTTTATAGCAAACTTCTTAAACATACAACAAGAGACTCAACTATTCGTCCGCTTTTGTTTTTGATGTCAAAGTCAAAGTCAATGCGTTTATTTCAATTAGGCCATTAAACGGCACTTTTGAACGTCATCATTTACAGTTAAAATAAATAAATAAAATTAATAAAGTGACTCTACTGTCCATTTGAAAATGTAGATTTTTATGGAGAAGAACGGGCAAGAAACTACAATGGCGGCTTCATAAAGCTTTGACTTCACAAAATGCAGGTGGCCAAATACTTTTGAGCAGTAGTGTACCTTCCGCGTTGATGACTAATCTCTGTTTTGATGTTTCGCCATGATAGATTATTAAGTTGAGCTGATATGGTTGAAATACAAGAAAATCCCATGATGGCTCATTTACACGTTAACATTCGCCTCAGCATTAACACACTAACAAATTTCACTATAGTAGGCGCCAGATAATCGTGGAATATCGGTCATTGACCCACCTACATTTATTGACATTGTTAATTTGAAAAACGGAATTAATGACACAAAACTGTCCCGAATCATCATCTCTCGTGATCCTTAACATGGTCTAATAATGAAAAACGATTCATATTTAATTGTTCAGGTACCTATGAGCAGTTATTAGGGAAAGGTCAATATACTTTATTCCACATTTATCTGGCGCCTACTATAGTCTGCAGCACTAGAGCTTGAGTTAGACTGAGTTTGTGTACTGGTTAGAGTACACGTATTTCACGCGTACCACATTGGGTACACTGCAGGACTCAGGACTATTTTTTATTGTGTTAAAACACTCGTCCCGTGTCGGCTAATAATCATTAAGGCGGAAATAGATGACGGAAACGCGACGCGACCCGACGCAAATCAAATCTATTATTTTCTATTATCAGAATCACATTAGGAACATCCGACGCGACGCGGTGCGCGCACACGCCACCCGATCCAATCTATCCAGATCGACGTGTTGGTGGTAGGAAGGGAGGACACGCCACCTGACGATCGAAGATCGGTCGACAACTTCGATACTCAAGAAGATGATTATTCGTCTTCTTGAATATCGAAGTTGTGTTGTGACAGAAGTTTTCAAGGATTGGTCCTGAAATCTGAGAGAACCACCACCTATTATGGTTTAGCTTACTTAACAATTCAAACCTTGTTTCAATTTGTAGATTGAAAAACCAAAAATAAAAAGTTCAATAAAAGACAATATGATATCAGGTTAACTTCTTTACTTTTTTGTAAGGATGGGAAATCATCAAATGACTTCTTCCGCATTAGACGGAGCGGAAGAGCGTGTCAGACTATTACTGACTAAAACCAATCCGTGTTCCTTCTAAAGCCCTTTGCGTTCCAGGGCCGCGGTCACTCTTTCGAACACATTCCGCAACAAAAAAAACAGCAACTAACTTCTTTACTTGTCAACCCCCAAATGTATTTTTACATTCAAGAAGTTATTGAATTTTTTTTTCGTGACTGTAGAGGCATCTATATCACCACAAAAAAAAAACTACAGGGAGGATGGTAGCGGCTGAATGAAATTTGCCGGGAATTTGCGATAACATGCAATTGGACAGGTCTAGTGGACTGCAGTAGGCTGATGATGATTACGACGTTCAAAACAAAGAATGACTAAAGCACAACGTGAACAAAAGAATGGTGTCATGAATCTAGAGATTTCACCGCAACCTCCATTGAAAAGGGAGGATCCTCCGACCAGACGGTTGATGTGTCTCGTGGACAATTGTCCTATGGTTGTTGTCGGACTGTTGTAAATCTTCCAATCGCGCAGAGAACTTGATGATGAAGCTTAATTTAAGATAAGATTTGTGTGACGTGACGTCTATTTTTGTAGTTCGTATGTGGCGGAATTGATACCGCTACAAATTATTTTTTTCCTATCTACTTTTCCCCCACCCCTCAGCAACTCATGTCTGCCAAACCTTATTCTCCTTGGCTAACTTTAGTTCTGTAAGTGTGTCCTATTTAGACAAAGTACGAAGACTACTTAGTAGCCAACTGATAGAGAGCATTTACAACACTGTCTTCTATGGAAAGTGTAACAAGTGGTAGATGAATCTTGTGTGGTCAAGAATATTTATTGATAATGGCGTATCTAGTCGCTGCTGGCACGGTGATTCCACGTTTTTTAGTATTTTTTTTTACAATTGATTGGCACGCGTTTGACCACTATCTCACCTAATTTTTATATTTCTATGATCTCACCTGATGGTAAGCGATGATGTGGTCAAAGATGGAGCACGAATGCGTAGAAGTAACCTATACACTCTTGACTTAAAGACTCCCAGGTTGTACCTGTCAGGAAACACAGACTCTGGCAGGGATTTCCACCCCTTAGTTGTGCGCACAATGAATGTGTTCCCAAAACGTTGCAATGCATCTAGTTTTAGGGAGCTCATCGACGGCGACTTTATGCAGATAATTTAGTGGCTACTATACTAAGATACTATCGCAAAAAGATCGCGATACAGTCGTGCTGCTGTCGCTACGAGTAGATTTATATACCTTCCTCACGTAACTACGACCTTATACTGCTACTATCTCGATTTGGCATGGATACATTTGCGATTCAGCATCGATACAGTTGTGCGTTGTAGTGCCTATCTGTGGACGCCTACCATTGATGCGCTGACACGCTGATATACCTGATCGGCAATTCTCGTATTTTTAAGGAGAGTTAGCATTTGCATCTCAGTCGCAATCTAAAACTCGTCTAATTTTCATACATTTTGATAAGTATATATGTATGTAGATTGTCGTTGAAAATGACGATATTTCGACTTGGATTTTATCACTTTTTTAGTACGCTAAATTAGCCTTCTGGTCACTGCGTATTATCAAACCTGCTTTTAGAGCTATCTTGATAAAAACATGTCGAATTTAAATTGCAGAGTCGTTGTGCTAATCGTTACATGCAATTAGTAATTAAAATGTACTTTTACATTGTTTGAAATCCAGACAACAATATAAATTAGTTAGTTGAATGTACGATTAGTTTCTACACACATCAAAAGTGTCTCGGGATAAAATGCTTTTCAGAATATCGCCGCAATTATTGAGGATAGAAAGGAGGATAGGAGGAGGGAAAGTACGTGGGAATGAAATAACTTAAACATAGGAATTAAAGTAAGAAGCAGGCCTGAAAGACTAGATTTGATAAAATATTAATTTCATATTTTTTTATAGTTAAAAATGTACTTTATCCCTAAATACTTTTGACGTGTTTAGTAATCTATGTTCAATTACCTAATTAATTAGCAAAAGTAATGCAGTTGCATTAATTGAACTCTCAAAAAAATCCATTATTATAAGCAGTTTATTTATGATATGTACAATTCAGATTGCTTTGTCGGCACATCACCATGTCGGAAGTAAAATAATAGCACCATCCCATCACTTCCCGTGGGTGTCGTAAGAGGCGAAGGAACTGTAGATAGCATCACAGATTGAAATATCATTATCAAGGTATAATTTAGTTCTAAGTTTCGAATATGCAACACTAGATGGCATAGTCAACGCCATCCACGATCCCTGTTCTGTCCACATGACAGCTCACCGTTTAAATATAGGTGAAGTAGTCATGAATTGAACTGTCAGTCCATCTTGTTTGTATGGATTGACAGCTCTTTCATGTTCTCGTCACTTAAGTTTACACAGTGAGATGTTTATAGAATCGTAGTGCTGGTCCTGGGTTCGCATCTCGGGACGAGAAAAGTTTTGTTGCGTTTTTCCCTGTGAACTTTCTTGATAGCAGCCCGGGGTCTAGGTTTATGAACATTGATGTCAATTACTTTATATGAAGTGGTCTCCTATTACATGAGACTTTACATACGCCAAGGGCGCCCCCTGTGAGCTGTGACCTCGACTTAAGACGTCGCTGAGGATTGGACAGCTAGGAGCTAGGGACGGGCTGGATCGAAAACGTTTTAGATGAATCTTGTGTGGACAAGAATATTTATAGATAATGGCGTATCTAGTCGCTGCTAGCACGGTGATTCCACGTTTTTTGGTATTTTTTTTTTTTTACAAGAGAGAAATGTTTTGTTGCGTTTTTCCCTCTGAACTTTCTCAATAGCAGCCCGGGGTCTAGGTTTATGAACAATTGATGACAATTACTTATATGAGTTCGTCTTCTATTACATGACACTTTCAGACGACAGCACATCAAGCAATCTGTCAAATTTATTTAATAGATTTTATAATTTATTGCAAAAGTCCTATTACTTTACAAGGTAGATTGGGAAAATTTGACAGTTTCGGGTAGCTCTGCTTAACTCTGGCGAGATGTTGTGTTACGAAATATCGGTCAGAGTTCTGAATCAGATTGATAAACTCGATTAATAAATCGGAGATAAATCACGTCTTCCGTCCGGTATATGAAAACGTGCTTCATCTACAATATCTTTAGTTTTCAGTCACTCGACGGAAAACCAGGAATTCGCTCATGGTTTAAATTAACAAGTAATTTATTTTAATTAGCGTAATTAACAAATTATAGTTTAGTCACCGTAATTAAAATACAGTTATTTAAAGATTAAAGAGGTTCGATAAATGGTTATTGCAAGTAATATTCGGCTGTTTGAATTTCAAATTGTGAGTGCTAAACTTGGATTCTTGACCTCTTCGTCAATATTTTTGCAAATCACGTTTGATACTATGTATAGGATCGTGATTCCGTAAAAAAAAATGATTTAATTTATTTTCTTTAATAGTGTGTAAGTGAATCGGCAGTTTGCTTACAAGTGTCATAGGAAAAGTGACTCGGCAGTGGCTTGAACGTATATTCTGTTTTTATTAAAATGGCGGGACTACTGGATAGTATAGCCGAGAAATATAATTATGTGGTACATGATTTGGCTGGTGAGTTATTATTTTTATTTTTAATTAAAATTTAAGTGATTAAATATACAAATATAAAAATATTATTTTAATATTTTCTTAAACAATGATACCTGTGTAAATAACAGCAGGTTCTCTTTTTTAACCGATATTATGGCCAGTAAAAGTTCATAGTTTTACCCTGTAAACCCTCATTAAATGCTTATGTTGATAAAGACAATAGAGGTCAGAAACACCTGAATCGGTCCAGTAGATTCGGAGCAAATTGCATTTGACAGACGGATAGACAGACAGACATACGAGTGATCTTAAAAGGGTTAATTTTTTTCTCATTTAGGTGAACAGGTGTTATCCATACTATCTAAACTAATATAATAAAGTTGAAGCGTTTGTTTGTTTGTATGAACTACCAGTCGAATTCGGAAAATTATTTTAGTATATGATAGCCACATTCATGAGGAAGGTTATAGGCTGTACGGGAACGAGATTTTTTTACGGGAACGCGAAAAAACGGGACATGCGCGTACGAAGTTTCTGGAAAAAGCTAGTGTATTGATAAGATCTAAATATTTTCCAGATCCCAGGACGGCAGACTGGTGGGGCGTTTCGAACCCCATGGTGGTGATCTCAATCGCAACAGCTTACCTGTACTTCTGCAAGTCTCTGGGTCCTCGGTTGATGGCCAACAGGCCCGCCTTCGAGCTGAAGACCGCGCTTATGGTGTATAACATCTTCCAAATCTTATTCAGCCTGTTTTTAGTGTATGAGGTAAGAATTTGGAGTATTTTATGTTTCTTTATCTTTCTTTAATTTATATTTATTCTTCTTTAATTAAGCGAAACGTGATGGGTGTATTTAGATCTGTTTTCAAGGAGTTTAATTGCGGTGTTGTATGGTAGCCCAGCCTCGTGAAAAATGTTGTGATTATTAAATTTTGTTTCATTAGAAATCTCACGTAAAACAGTTTGCGATGTTTATAAACCGATTGTTTATTATTAATATTATGTAATCATTGATCCACAGTAACACTGTTCTGCTCACATGGGCGTTAGTATTGATATGACGTATGCCCTTGCGCATGTCACATTTGTTGTAAGCGCACGTTCGATTCAAAGGAATTTCTTAGTACGAGATAACTGATTATTATTTTATCAATTTAAATAATCAATTCAATCAGAAAAAAAGATTTATTGCGACAGCGCGATTTGCTGCAGAGGGTAAGGGTACTGGTGTGACCCAAGGGTTTGTGTCCGTTTTTTAGTGAAGCACTGAAGCGGACGTGCTTCGACCGTTTCTTCCACTTCCGTGCATGCCCTACACAGAGGACTGTTTGTAGAGCCGCTGATTGACTTGAGCATTCTAGCTAATGGTCTTTTGTTTAAAATAAATAGGAGCGTTCTAGCGAACATTCTAGCAAACGACGGTAAATTTGCTTCGAGCTTTTTGCTATGCCAAGCAATTTTGTCAGTGTTGTTTGACGTCTTCGTGAAGAACACATTTATGTTCATAACAATGTTTGTCTCTATTCTCGGCTGTTTGTTGTTCAGTTCGACAAATTTAAAAACGTTGAATGCTTGAAGGTTCTGATACAAGTGAATGCTCCTGTCTATCAGCACCATTATGCATATTGTGTGAACGTGTTTGTTTAGCAAGCAAGCTGCCTCTGTCTTATAAAGGCATAGTCTCTTTGGCCTTGAGCCCAGTGCAAAGGTTTACAAACTCTTTGCTCACATTTAAGGGAATTGAGTGGTTTTGTGTTCGAAAATCACCGTGCCAGACTCCCTCCTAGCTAATTCACAAACCGCCTCATAACGCAATCGTTTTATCCACTTCAGCGTCACAATGTCACGGTTGAGCACCGCTATGTGTTCAAGCATATGGTGGCATTCATGGATAAGTCTTGAGGTAATACAGTTTTCCCTTGAAATGGGGACTGAAAATTGTCGGAGAGTATGTGAATGTAGGTATCCGTGACTCCTCTATGGCATGGGCTGCTTGGATGTGTCCTGCGCATTCCACCTGATTTACGGTGTTGAGTTTTCTCAGCGACCTGGTTATTTAGGAGAAACCTCCAACTCCAGTGTCTGACTTTGATTCATCAGTGCAAATTCTCAGTTCTTCTCTAACGTGAACTTGATCGAATTAAGGTAAACATTAGTCAAAGATATTTTCGTATCTTTAAGCCATAATAAATTTAGAGCTAGGTTATTTTTGTTCAAAAGTTAAATTTAATTTTACTAAGGGATCCAAAGTTATTAATGAATTCACTAGTGACAGTGAACCTGACCTTATAGGTATATATTTAAATAAATGTCCATAACATGTGATAATAGCATGCCATTTCCTACTTTGTAGAATTCTCGGAATAAAGTTGTTGTTTCAATTGAAGGAGTTTCTAGAAAATTTTGTTGTTCATCATCCTTCTGCCCCTTATCGTCATCATCGTATCAGACTTCGCCTCATTGACCGAGCCTATGCTTCTCGCATCCAAGCGGTGGAGTCCTCACCACCCTGATAAGGGCAATTATCAGTCTACCTTGAGGGAGATCATAATTCTGTCCTTACCTCATTATAATTGGATTCAGCGGAGTCTACTAGCTGACATTTCAGTAGTAAGCTCCAAGTTTCAGGTCATAAATTATCATCTGTTACACGCTCCATCCATTATTTTCTGAATATCCCTTGGCTGTTAGCCATCCACATTTATTCCTTAAAGGTTTTTCTTCGTCTAACATGTTATCTAATTTTTATTTTCATCTTTTCCAGGGATCGATCTACGTCCTCTCTAAGGAGTACAACTTAGCGTGTGAACCAATAGATTATTCTAACAACCCAAGAGCATTGAGGGTAAGTAACTATCCAAATTTTATATATCGTTTTTAACTGTCTTTTTTGGTACGCTAAAAAACAATATCAAATTTGGTTTATTTTTGCTGTTGACATTATTTTTTTTAATAGCTCCTTTATATATGAAAAATGGAGTGTCAGACTTCAATGCCCAAAATAAACAAAAATTTCTAATTTGGAATTTCATTGAAAAAACAATAAATATTGGAATCGTAATTACAGTAATGATCAATTTTCCCTTGAGTTTGAGAATCATATACGTTTATATTGTGTATGATTCTCATACATGTATATTTGACATTTAAACTGGTTTTGAACAATGAAAATGCATATTTTCCGTGACCTATATAGCTACTTGAATTTATAATTCTAGGTGATGTCAATTTACCGCCACCAACTCAAGTATCAACTTCAGCGTGGTGCATTTCAAGTTGCCTTTTGTATTAAAAGGTTCCAAAAAGTATAAGTTGTAAGGGAATTTGAACTTTATTTCGTTGGTGCTAGAGTTCATTGTTCCAAAAATTATCTCGAATCCTGAATTCAAAAATACAAAAAAGGAATCTATATTATTTAGAAATTCTAAATATTTTCTTATTATTTTAACTAAAATGGTTGGCTGGTAGAGAATGCCCTATTGTATTTAGTCAGCATAATTATGTATCACTACTCTACCGCTATACTGTGCCTAAAGATTTTTTTTTTAAATTCCAGGTTGCAGCCGCATCATGGTTCTATTACTTCGCGAAGATCACAGAACTGCTGGACACGATCTTCTTTGTCTTACGGAAGAAGTACAATCAAGTGACGTTCCTGCACGTCTACCACCACACTATGATGTCTCTCGTCATTTGGATTGGAGTGAAGTACTTCCCAGGTATGAAGCCTTTCTTCATAAATTACTAACTTTTCCGCAGTTTCGTTCTCATGCCCTAGTAGCATAAGAACCGTGCGTTTTCTCGGGATAAAATATACTGTAATCACTAAGAGTTTTCGTAATCAGCGCAGTATTTTTTGCATGTTACTTTATACGAAAATTCATGCATTGCCATTCGTTGGAAAGCTGATAAATCTTTGTCTCCTTATAACTGCAAATTAGTAACATACAGTTGAAGTTGGGTAGGCCTTTAGTGTGGGACGCTAGTTGTGTCGATACTCTTGCGCCACCCCATCTTCCTAGCTCGTCGTGCTGGTGCTGCCGCTGCGGCTGCGGAAAACCTCAAGTGGCGGAAATTTAATAAATGAAATGACTTCTGCCGCTCTGGGTGGAGCGGAAGGGCGTGTCAGACTCTTACTAACTAAAACCCATCCGTGTTCCTTCTAAAGCCCTTGGCGTTCCGGGGCCGCGGTGACTCTTTCTAACAAATTCCGCAACCATGGCAGAAATATGATAACCTAGTTGGCAATTATATTTTCGAGCCGTTTGGGGTTGAAACTCTTGGACCTTGGGGTCCGAGTTGTCCTCATGCGTTATACAGAGTGTCCGGGCATGGACTAGCGATATTCTAAATACTTAAATATAAACTATTTTAAAGTACAATTACACTCTAGGCCTGGGTCCAATACACTTCCCCGCTATGTGGCAACCATTTTGTTTTTTTTGTTGAAATATGCTCTATGCGAGTACAAAAAAAATCATAAATCTCGAATTTTTAGTCATACTGAGATAAAAATAGGCTTATTCTAAAGGTAATAATATTGTCGACCATTTGCAATACAAAGCAATGTGTTCACAATTCCATAACTTTTGAAAAAAAAATGTGAAAGTCGAAAAAAAACAAAAATTATGCAATTCAACCAATAACTGTTAATTACTACAAAAACATACCCTACGACTTTTTTATTTTTTTTACTAGATCGACAGATTTTGAGCTAAGCTACAATACAACATAAAATTCACAACTGTATGTCTAATACTTTAAGAGTTATTGTTGTTTGAACATAGCGTATGAGCAAGCACAAAAGGCCTTTGTCGGAACCCTAAACAGGAAATCATTAAAAACACATAACATTCATATTGAATTTTATTTAAAGTTTTTTTCAATATTAAACTATGATTAAAATATGTAAAGCAGTTGCTCAAAGTGGCCACCTCCAGCTTGTAGACACACTACGGCTCTCTGTGCCACCTGGGCTGATGAGCGCCTAATTAAATCCAAATCGGATCTAATTTCTTCGGCGACTGCCATAATTCTTGCGACGAGTTCTTCCCTGGTGTTCGGAACTGTAGCGTATACTTTTTGCTTCATATGACCCCACAAAAAATAATCTAAGGGTGTCAAATCGGGTGACCGAGGCGGCCACGCTACTACACCACCGCGACCGATCCACGGCGATAAATTATTGTTCAAATATTCTCTCACTGCTCGAGAAAAATGCGCGGGTGTACCATCGAGCTGAAACCACATACGCCGACGGTATGATAGAGGTAGGTCCATGAGGCTGTCCGCAAACTGTGTCTCTAAAAATTCTAAAAATCTAGCGCCGTTTAATGTAGGTGGCAATTCCAATGGCCCTATCAGTCTATCGTTGATTATGCCAGCCCACACATTTACTGAAAATTCATGTTGAAATGAGCTTGGGCGCACCGCCCTTGGATTTGCGGAGCACCAGAGATGGTGGGTGAGGCCTTTTGTGCTTGCGCATACGCTATGTTCAAACAACAATAACTCTTAAAGTATTAGACATACAGTTGTGAATTTTATGTTGTATTGTAGCTTAGCTCAAAATCTGTCGATCTAGTAAAAAAAATAAAAAAGTCGTCGGGTATGTTTTTGTAGTAATTAACAGTTATTGGTTGAATTGCATAATTTTTGTTTTTTTTTCGACTTTCACATTTTTTTTTCAAAAGTTATGGAATTGTGAACACATTGCTTTGTATTGCAGATGGTCGACAATATTATTACCTTTCGAATAAGCCTATTTTTATCTCAGCATGACTAAAACTTCGAGATTTATGATTTTTTTTGTACTCGCATAGAGCATATTGCAACAAAAAAAACAAAATGGTTGCCACATAGCGGGGAAGTGTATTGGACCCAAGCCTAGAGTGTAATTGTACTTTAAAATAGTTTATATTTAAGTATTTAGAATATCGCTAGTCCATGCCCGGACACACTGTATAAAGATCTTGCTAAACGCTTAGTTGATACTTCGCGTGACCCAAGGGCTGGCTTTTACCTCGGACAGATGATAAGCATTGCCATACAACGTGGCAATTTTCAAAAATTTGGGCTCACTTCCAATCGATAGCGATGCGGACGAATTTTTTGACGCCATATTTTAGTTAGGAGTTTTAATTTTAATTTTAAGTGTGTATAGTTAGTAAGTATTAATTAAAACAGTTGTAAACAAAAAGTAACAAATGCTACATCGGATGTCCTATGTCCCACAGTAACCCGTTACAGATCTTTAGTTGAATTTCAAATGAATGTAACTCATCCATCTTCTTAAAGGCCTTCCAATAATGGAATATATGGAGTATTCCCGCTAGAGCACCAAAACCATTCCCATTAGAGCACCAATCAATAATTTTGCCTGGTGCTCTATCGGGAATACAATAAATATTGAATTATATTCCTTTTAGAGCACCAGCGGTGCATTAGGTTCTAGTGGTGGGGTTTATATTAAAATATATGGATAAAAATATAAATCAAAACTAAAAAAATATTTATTTCAACAAGACCACGGGGCACTTTTTAAAGTCTGAAATTTTTGATCATTATTGTACAGATACATCAATAAAAAACGACTATAGTAAAAACTATTACTTTAACTATAATAGACAAATAACTACAATTATGATTGAAAACCAAGAACATTGTTGCATTTACCTCTTTGGCCTGTATACCCAAACACATCATGTGTGTGTGCTTATTAATAAACTTAATACAAATAAAAATGTTTTGATATATTGCAGGAGGCCATACAATCCTAATGGGATACTTGAACTCCATCGTCCACGTCATTATGTACACTTACTACTTCATCTCGGGTCTTGGACCTGAATATCAGAAGTATGTCTGGTGGAAAAAGCACGTCACCATGATACAATTGGTAGGTCTCATTTTTTAATTATTATAGGACGTAATGGGTCGTCCACACGATACTGACTTTCATAAACTTCTATAGAAAATTGCGTGTGCAACGCAACAATGCAGAAAATTCGGTGTGATAGAAATTTTTAATTCAGAGTTCAAATTCTGTACACACAAAAGTATGCATCGTGTGGACCCACTATAAGGGTTCTAGAATGGTAGCCGGGTACCGGAAAACGCAGCACTAGAAGGTGTTCGACGAGGTGCACTGGTAACCATGTGAATGCGACGGTAATCCGCTGTATGCGGGAAGTACGGGACCAGTATGTGTGGCTTTACTTGCGGGAAGCCTATGTTCAGGAGTGTCTGTCCAGTTAAATGATTATAATGACCTATCACAAACTTTTCATGTTAAATATTTGTATCTGACCGAATGATCAGACCGGAAGCCATTTAACGAAAATCTTGTATGTTTACGAATTCACGAGCACTTCTTCAATTAAAGTATTTCCGCCTCAGCACATAACATCGTGAAGAAAGAGGAGAGATCATCAGTTAATCTTGAATATATTCACAAAATCTTATGTATGCCACAATGGACTTTGGTACTTATTGGAATTTATTTTACTGTATCTTGTAATGTTTTAAGATATTAATTTTCATCTTCTCTCATAGTTAGAATCAACTATTCGGTATCTTTATATGAATTGAAATGTTCGAAATATTTTTTCTTTCAGATCCAATTCTTAATCATCTTCGTCCACAACGCAGCCGTCTTTTTCTATGAGTGCAGTTTTCCCAAAATACTTAACACGTTGTGTCTTATCAACTCAACAGCTTTCATTTACATGTTTGGAAAGTTCTACATCAACAGTTATAAAAAGAATAAAGAAAAGAAAACTGTTTTGGATGCCAAAAAGGAGACTTTAATTACTAGCAAAGTTAATAATAGCTTCGGTAGAAGAAAACTTGCTGAAAAGTCAAGATAACGTTGGAATGGAGCCTGAGAGCGTTGCCAAGTGGATAACATTGTATTAAATAAACCATTTTACATATAACTTTTGTAAAAAAAAAATAGTAACTCTTTTGGTCATTTATAATATAGTATTCATTCATACCTACTGATTATAATGTACATATTTATCATAATAGTAAATTTAAGAAAGAAATTGAGAAAAAGATTTTTCCAAAAAATCTTTTGCATATTCAAACGTGCTCGGTAACTTAAATTGTATCAATGGACATAATATATGCAAGCCACTGCCCTTTTAATAATTTTTGATACCAAAGACTAGGCAGCTACATAAAGCACTGTCTAACCAAAGATGCCTACTTGCATACCTGTCTATTATGCCATTAGTACTAAACTAATATGTAATAAATTATTTTGAATGATGTAAGCTAAGTTCTGTTTTATTTTTCCTTATTTTATTAATGAATTATCCAAGCAGCCTCAAATCGCAATTAGTAGGTTTTTGATGGAAAACACTTGGCAGTTACACGTATTAAAATCAAAAGTAATTTATTCTGTATATTAGAACTTTATGAACGTCAAAAACTTGCATGAAAACAGGCCTCCAAAACGACGGCTTCTAACCACTTCCTAGTATTTAAACGGGAAAGAAGAAGTGGAATCTGCAATGTGCAGGTCAGATAGACAGTCATTCCATTAATAATGGTATATATCCTAAAATAATGGTACTCAGCAGCATCCGGTTAGACTGGGAGCAGAGCCCAACAAAAGCAAAAGCTAGGCAGATCGATCACAAAGGATCAAATGAATCTATAACCATTGTCAAGGGTTGCATAACTTGAGGTCATCAGACAAGATCTCTTAATGCTTTTTTAAATGATCTATCAAATCAGCCTATACTAAGCCCAGACAGTATCTGTCATTGTTAGTACTTAAATAAGATGATGATGATGATGATAAGGAATTTTAAAAACAAAACATATAAATTCTGGCTGCTAACTAAGTGTCGTATGGTATATATTAGGGTTGGTACCTTAACCGTTAAAGGGAAACGTTCCTAAGAGACCATCCATTTTTGAGATATTCTAAACTGCATTAACAGATTTTGGAAAAAATTACAGTCAGCAAAAATGCTAAAATAGCATTTTTTTAGGCCTGTCGATGCCGAGCCAACCCATGCGAGGTGGTGGTGGGCAGTGTGGCTTGCAACCACGCTCTTTCATCCAAGACCGCCCGTACTCAATCATTCTTGAACGCTATTCGTGAATCGCGTTCGAGATTGAGTGTGTAGACCATTGATTTTGATCGTGGATTACTTATTATTACTGGTCTTAAGACTTTTTTTTTTTTTTTATTAATGGGAAATCATCAAATGACTTCTTCTGCTCTGTGTGGAGCGGAAGGGCGTGTCAGACTCTTACTGACTAAAACCCATCCGTGTTCCTTCTTAAGCCCTTTGCGTTCCAGGGCCGCGGTGACTCCTTCGAACAAATTCCGCAACCCTGGAAGGCTCTGGCCCCAGCGGGCCCCGTCTCCTATGCTGACATTTCATTGAGGCGCGCGTGGAACACAACGCGCCATCGACCCGGGCCTGGTTGTGACCGGACAGCGAGCCACCCAACGCTCGCCGTCCGCTGACCCGCGCCTAAGGGAGGCGCGCGGTGAAGGTCTTGTCTCTCCCTCGCGCGGCATGCCTCCTCCTTCGCTAAAATTACTGCTTCACTGGTCTTAAGACTTAACGACAAAATTCGGTCGGTAGGCGATCGGTAACTTTGCAGAATTTGATCGAAAGAATCACCGCAGCCCTGGAATGCAAAGGGCTTAAGGAAGAACACGGATGGGTTTTAGTCAGTAAGAGTCTGACACCGCTCCACCCAGAGCGGAAGAAGTCATTTGATGACTGCTGCATAAGGTAACTGCAAGAAGAAAAGGCCGCCCGTTGTGTCACCCTATGTAATGTTTATCTTCATCTATCTTTTCTGTCACTTATATGGTGTACATAATAAGGAGTATTTAAAAAAAAAGGCGTTCGGTAACTATGTCTAGACTTCCCGCCACTGTCTATGCGCTGAGAAAATTTTAGATTGTTTGTTGCAATTTATGAACTTTTTAAAACACTATGTTAAAAAATGTTTTCAAATCGCGAACGTATGATGCCGCTGCATCCAGGGTTGCGAATTTTGTTCAAAAGAGTCTCCGTGGCCCTGGAACGCAAAGGGCATTGGAGGAACACGGATGGGTTTTAGTCAGTAAGAGTCTGACACTCCCTCCGCTCCACCAAGAGCAGGTGGAGTAATTTGATGATTTCTGCATAAAGTGCCTGCTTGTAAACCCGGTCTTATGACTTATTGTAGTTTCAGTAGGTACTCAAAGTTCAGTTGGCCTCATAGAGTCTTTTGATCACCGTAAGAAATAGGATCGTTTGGCAACAAAAAATATTTCGAGTTGATTACTCGTTTTTCCGTATAAAATGTTTGGAAAAAGTTTTTGGTGATATCTGTAATTTCTGGTACTCGTACCTTAACTAGTCCCATTGTCTTTTGACCCCTACATGAAATAGGATCGATACGCGTATTTTTTATTGTTGGGGTTTTAGCATTTTTCGCAGTCGGTATATATTTTCCAAAATATATGAATGCAGTTCAGAATATCTCAAACTCCTGTAATTATAACGGTTAATGTACCTGCCCTTACTGTCCCGTGTCAAAAATCCACCCTGTTTTAGTCCTCCTGACCGATTTCGGCCATGGCGGCCAATCTCAACCATGACTAGCCTTCGGCGCGGGGCATATTACAGTGCACGAGTGTGTGCGCAAACACAGGTGCACTGCCTCTTCCATATCTCATATTCCGATGAGACGGCAACCCAACACGACCGGAGAGAGATCTGGCGCTGGACTAACGGCTTTACGTGCTTCTCGAGGTACGAGGTCGTCACACCACCAACTTCCAAACTCCGGGCTGTTACAGAGAAATTCCTATTGGAAAAACCCGTGGTATATAATAAGATAGCAAAAACAGCCTTTGTTGGAGCTACAGAAAAGTTATGACGTATTTTTGAAGTGATAACTTCTTATGGGAGGGTAAACCGCTTCGTAACGTAACGCGTTACGGCGCCAATCTGTCTGGCTTCCCTTTTTCTCACGCATACGGCAGCGGTAGGCAGGCTCTTCCTCTCTGAATCTAACCTACAGCACTAGTCGTATTTCGGACAGACGCTTCCCATATTAAATAGTTCAACTTAGATTAATTAAAGTTATCACTTCTGTCGGGCGTCCCGAGACGCACACGTATTTTTATTTCGCCGGCTTTAAACTCTTGACCATTCTGCCAGTATTTTTTTATTACTAATTCACTACTTGACGTGGACTGACCCGACAGAAACTCACACTTGTTATTTTTTTTTTCTAAAACCTTATGTAATTAACTTGTACTTATCATATCTAACTCAATAGTCGATTTCTGTGCGTCGGTGGCCAATTTATTTATAAATTCTAGACACAAATGCAAATGTTTCAGCTATAATTTTCAAAGATTAACATACGATTTTAATACAATATAAGTACTTACTAAATTGTTATGCACGAACGAAAAAAACGGCAAAGTGCGAGTCAGGCCACGCCCATTGTAGGATTTGATAGTTACTCGTCTCATAAATCATGGCAAAAATCGGGCCTTTGCGCTTCGGACCCGCGCCCAAAGGTTTCCGAATAAATAATATATATTTTTTTTTTTTTTATAAAAGTATTAAGTATTTTTTATATTAAAATAAGTCGGGGCAAAAGTCTTCACGCAATAGGTGCCAGAGGATGGATGGAGGCCAGCCCAGAAAGCGGTGGCGAGATGATTTGGATGCACACCGCGAAGACTGGTTCGAGGTGGCGCAAGAAAAGAATGTCTGGAAGGATATGCTATTGTGTCGCACTGTTGGGCAAAGGCCTCCCACTTTGCCTAACAGTGCGACACAATAGGCTAAAGAAAAAAAAAACAAAAATTATAATTAATAATTTATTACTTAATTTATATTTATTTTACATGTGTTTAAGGTTCTGAACTTCCGTATGGGAAATCTGGAATCCATATAGATTCACTCGTATGTCTGTCTGGCTGGCTGAGTGTCTGTCGGACGAACGAACGAATAAAGGTTCCTTTTTGTTTAACTACGGAACCCTAAAAACAATGTGATGTCTAGTCATCTTTGGCATTTAGAATTAAAGTGACAAACAATCCAATAAATTGTTTTCATGAATGCCATAATATAAATTAAATATACACTTGCACTGTCGAATTTTCAACACTTGTGCTGACGTCGGTAATTATCATAGGTTTCATCTGTGTTGCAAATCTTGATATAGTAAATAGGAATTATAAATTAAGTACTGCTTTTTTGGTTTCACCTATTTTCAGTCTAGCATTGGTTTAGGTAAAATAGACTTTATTGCATCAATGAAAGATCTGATCATGTGTAAGCGAATTTCTGTACTTACAGGGTTTTTTTTTATTTTGTAAAACGAAACAAAAATAAATAGTGACATACAAAATCCATAGTAAACAATATTAGGTAGATCAGCCATACGTAGGTAAAGGAACAAAACACATCATTATACAGAGAAATAAAAAATGAAGTGTCTTGCATTAATTGAGAATAGGGTGAAAGTGACGCACATATGTACATGAGCGTTGTATAAAGGCCTAAAAAAAACAACAAAAAAGTGGTAATATATGTGCCTATTCTAAACATAACAATACCTATCCTAGACGTAAACATGCTTCACTAATGCGCAAAACGGCTAACGCTCAGCATAATGCCGAGGCTCGTGCACGATGGCACGCATGTTCTCTTTATAGTGTTCTTTATCGTTATATACCACTGAAAATTGAGACCGGCTATTTAAGTAACGATTTACAAGTGAAGTTTTCTAGCCCACACACAACATTAAGGCAAAAACTACAAGAGTCTAGACTTATCTGTTCAGTTCTGTTTTATCCTATTCTGATTTTTGTGTCGGCTAAACCTTCAACCATTTGAAAAAGCAACCCGAAATTATAGGATGACTGATTACATCAACAATCATTCAGTCTGCAAAACCTATTGCCAACTACGTTAAGATCGCCGACGAGAAAGCGATAAGCTATCGACTATTTTGTCGCTGAGAAAACAGACAAAATATATAGATCCCTTGTGAGTAAAAGAGACACATAAATTTATAGTCGATAGCTGGCTATTCACATTGCCGGCGAGAACTCTCTTATCACTATACAGTTTGTCGCAGCGACAAGAGCTATCAAAAATAATACTCGCTCAGGGATACTAGCTCAGCGCTGCTCGCTTGGTGGTCAGATTTCACGCCGAGAGACCAATCAGCGCGGAGCGGTCATTTCTACTTATAGTGCGGATCTGAGTGCTAGCTAACATATTATGAATTCAGCGCTTTGTAGCGCGTGCAGGTTTGCGCAGGAATATATCTCTCGCCTGGCCGGAGCGAGTGGTGCGTGTAATCACCCGTTGCACAATAGCACTCGCTTATAGCCGAGCAATAAAACTATCGGTACTACACACTCGTTTCTCGCTGCTCGCCAACTCGTATCTAGTTTCTAGCTTCTAGCTTTACTCGCTTAACGCTGATTGTCGGTTGTGAAGATAAGTGCCTGTCTAACCCGAATGCCAGTATTTTACACAGAGCAAATACCTATCTGACTTCCAAAACCCAGATCCCAACTGGTTAATACAATGCCCTTTGGCAAGGCCGGTGGCACTTTATCTAGCTTTTAAATATCCGTAACAACTATCAAAGATCTTCAAATTACACTATTTAACTATGGGACCAAACCGAAATTGCGAAAAAATGTCAACTGTTCAGTACATTTTTTCGAGTAGGGTCGGCGCCTAGTGATGGCACGGCATGGCATAGCAAATGATTTTTTTCGTAGACAATTAATTTTCGACCTTATTTCAATGAGTTGAGGACTGTTGTTGGTGAGCGATCGATGTGGACTGTAACACTAACTAAGAAAATGAAAATGATGATTATTAACGTAATAATTTAATTAGAATTATGATGCGCTGTCAGCCAAGCAATGACAGCATCATAATAATGTCAATATAAAAATAACTGTCATTATTTTTTTTTAATACGAATACCTAGAAACATCTCACGTGATGACGCGACTTACCGCGGCATGCCGCGGAACGCCACGTCATCCCCCGGGATGCTACGGCACGTCGTGATATTCCACAAGATGCCACGGCACGCCGCGGCAATCATTTTAACAAAATACACAAGCAATTTTACATTGGCACAGGTCTGATCAGAACGAGTAAGTGGTATACCACAGGATCCTATGCCATGCCGCAGGAAGCCACAGGGTGATACAATGTGCCGAGGCACGTCGTGGCGCGCTATGCCACGCCGTGCCATGCCATGCCGTAAGTGGGCGCCGGTCCTTATGCGCACATAACGTATGGGGCAGTCGATTTGTTTTTCGCGATTTGCCCTAAATACACATGCAAGAGAGAATCATCATCACAGGTTGGAGACCCTGCAAAAAGACGATTACCGTTGTTCAATTTCTGCTAAAATACTTCAGCAGTTGATCCTGCGAAAATATACGGAACGCTTATAAGAAAAATGGAATCGGTGCTGATTAGATTGTAGGCAAACTGTATTGGTATTAATTACAATAACAAATACTTGAATTAAGAACTATGTACCTTTTAATTAAACTTTAAATTTTCTTTCATTGTAGCTACTGACTGATAGAGGGTTGTGATAACTCTAAGGAGTAGCTATTTTAATTATTTTTATCACTTGTGTTGCATAAGTGGTTGCCAAAAATGGAGGGAGTTATGAATAGTATAACTGGTTTATATAATTATGCTCTGGAAGATTTGGCAGGTACGCATTATTTTTTTTTTGTGTAAATCTACGATTGTTTTTTTGTTAATCCAACTAACCAAATTATTTCAATGGTTCCCAATTTTTACAGAGGTCAAGGTTATGCATGTAGATTTGAACTCGATTTAATGCCAAGCATAGCTCCGTCTCTCTCTCTCTCTTGTGACGTCATAATTATGGGACTGATTTGGGTGTATCTTGGGAAACGGGTAGACTTTGACCTGAGACATCCCGGTAGTACATTCCCTAGGGAAGTGTTCCTATATCCCATGTCCCATTTCCAAGGGAAAAACCTCGTTCTTTAAAATTGTAGCCTGGCAGCATTGGTGAAATGAACCTTTGCTGCGCACGAGCAGTCGCGAGGTTGTTGTTTTCAATGTAACTTTTCATTTTATTTTATGTGTATATCATCAAATCATAATATTTTTCCGTCTATTTTTTTTTGCTTAAATTGTAATAAATATTATTTTTGTCAATTTTTTTTGTACAATAAAACTAACGAATTAGTACCATATCATGTTTATTTATCCACAGATCCCAGGACGAAACATCTACCGTTAATGTCAAGTCCGATATCAGTTATCGTTACCGTACTAATATACTTGAAATTCTGTACCGACTATGGACCCCGTTTCATGAAGAATAGAAAACCGTTTAACTTGAAATATCCAATTATGTTGTACAACATTTTTCAAATATTACTTAGCACATTCTTAGTTTATGAGGTGAGTAGCAGATTTTGTATGACGTTACTAGTTAAATTGGCCCTTTCGTAGCAGTTTCTAAGTAAATAGAAAACAAAATTTAATATATACATTTTTATAGGTATATATAATATATACATATACCTATAAAAAAACCAACAATCAAATTCTTTTTGGCAGAGCAATATTGGTACGAAATTACGAATGGACTACAAAATAATATGGCATTTACAAGCAAAACATGACTAAACCAAATATAAATAAGAAAAAGCGACCACTTGCAACGTACCGTAAATTGATACCATATCCTACCGTATGCTATAATGTTGTCATTTAACTGCCTGCATACTTATTAACTCCCCTAACTAAATAATTCCCCTCTGTGACGCCGCCGCGCACTCACGTACTTGTATTTGTCTCCGTGTTATAAAAACTAAGTAAAAAGTGCATAAATCAGAGCCAAAACTATATAATTATGTCTTTCAGTAAATGAGTGACAGATTAAGTGAAATTACGTCTCAAACTCAGTGTGTGAACAGTTTTAATATCACAACGAGCTAAAAAATTTCTAAATGTGTTCGCTTTTTGGACTTTGCACTCATTAGTTACACAAAGGAGTCACGTACACGTATTCTGACCACCAAAGCAACGCACAGCAAAGCAAACACGTAATTCATGCGTGAGTGTAATGTCATAGTTAGCGCAGCAAGATAACTCGCCGGTACAATCTAACACCGTGAGCCTAGTGGTCGCAAGTTCGAACCCGACAATGTGCAATTCTTTTTGCCTTTTGTAATTTATTGTTATATATTATATTTTTCTTCCATCCAATTTTTACTTAAAAATTCTGCATCAACATGCAAAGAACTCCGCCTAAAACCGGTTTGAGTCAAGGACAATCTCTTTCCGAGCCCGACATCCCGACTGCTACAACCGGAAAAGCAGACGCGGGTAACATCACCGTGCGGAGCAAACGGCAGCGCCTTGCCGACTCACCAAATAACGTAGAGCATACCGAAAGATCCGGTGCATTCTCCGCTTTTAAGTTGGAATTAATGGACATGCTAACAACTTGGAAGTCCGAACAAGAAAAGCTGCTCACGTCATGGAAAGACGAACAAACTGCCATTTTATCCAAGCTGGTCAAGGAAGTTGCCGAACTCAAACAAAAATGTCTCTCACTTGAAAAATCCAACGCCGAATTTGACAAAAGCATGTCTTTTATTAACGATCATTATGAAAGCCTAAATTCTAAAGTTTCGTTACTAGAAAATAAGGGAATTGACAACGAAGACCATATTAAACAAGCAGGTACAAGATCTGAACTTCCTGTCTCGACAAGCTACTATAGAGCTGCGCAACATCCCAACTAAAGATAAAGAAACGCCTGCAGATCTCATTTCTGCAGTTTCAAACGTAGGGAAGACTGTTAACATGGAGGTCCAGCAATCTGCTTTCCGGGATGTATATCGTATACCCGGAAAAGCAGGTTTATGCAGACCAATTGTTGCTGAATTTAGCTCTGTCAATATGAGAAATGAATTCCTTGCTAAAGTGAAGAAGTTTAATAAAGAACGCTCCGTCAATAACAAGCTAAACACACAATTACTCGGAATGGCCGGTGAAAAGAAACCAGTTTACATCGACGAACATTTACCCCCCGCAACCAAAAAACTGCTGTATGAAACTCGTCAGTTTGCTAAGGCAAAGAGTTATACCAGCTGGTATTCCAACGGAAGAATTCTTCTGAAGAAAGACCCTGCAGAAAAACCCGTTGAAATTAAATCTGAGAAATGCCTTACCATGTTAGCAATTCCATCACGAGTTTTATCATGACTATTTTCATTTCCGCTTAAAGCTGTTCTCATTTATGCATGTATTCGATGGTATCTTATAAATCTGTTTAAATTCTATATTATTAACTATTTCAAATATTTGTCAATGTATGTTACACTTATACTAAAAACTCACCAAACACATCTTACACACATACACAATTACACTCAAGCTAGTATTTATGTTTACAATTACTTCATCAAGCTATATTACAAAATGATGATGTTGAAAATACGCTTTCATATCGTTATTCCCCCCCACAGACATCGGTCACTCGCACTAATTGTCTACTATTTTCACACATTTTTTAATATGATATATTTTGTCCCACATATGCATGATGCACAAGGAAACGCCTTAATCAAGTATCAACTTACTGACGCCCATGACGTCATTTTGTATTTTTACCCTTTCTGCCTACCGTTACTTAACCTTCATTATATCATTCGATAATTTAAAAGATATTCAAATAGACCTGGATAATATTTCAGTAGCTCAATCTGACACCTGTATGATTGAGGATTGTGGATGGATTGCTAGCTTACACAAAAATTCTATCTCCCTGCTCTGTCAAAACATACGAAGTATAAATAAGAACTTTGACAGCCTGACAACACTCCTCGAAAGAAGTAGGACATGCTGGGATTTCATTACACTCACCGAATGTTGGCTATACAATTCCCCCCCTCTTCCCTCAATGCATGGGTATACTTCCGCTGCCACCAACCTGCATAGGTCGCAAAATGAGGGCGTAGTGATATTTTACCGTTCCCACCTTCAGGTATCTGTCTCTGAGCCCTTGATCCAGGATGCTAACTGCTTATTGCTAAAACTAAATAATGATACCGTTGTAATTGCAATTTACCGCTCGCCTGCTATTCGGAATGTCACCGCGTTCCTGGATTCACTAAATGAACTCCTGAAATCTGTCTCCAACAATAAAAATATTATTTTAACCGGCGACATAAATATTAATATTCATGAAACCAGCGACGATTCTCGGGCAAATACTCCGTTTTGACTATTTTAGCTTATCATGGCATGCTTCCGGCACACACACTGTCTACACGTCATCTCAACTCTTGCTTGGACCACCTAATCCTAAAATCGCGGCACCCTGCTTTTTGTTTCGTCGCTAATACCTCAATTACGGATCATGATACAGTTCTGTTGTTTTTGGAGAATTATAACACATCCAGTTTTTCTCGGCAAAAAACCAGAACTACCCGCGTATTGGACTACGAAAAAATTAAATTAGACCTTCTCGAGGCAGATTTTAGCCCCTTGTATTCCTCCCCAGATGTTAATGAAGCCACCGAATTTTTTATCTCAACCCTCAAACAAATTGTACTTCAAAATTCTACATTTAAAGTGGTTTCCAACCGTAAAAGATTGAGCAAACCCTGGATGACCCCAGGGCTTCTTAGATGCTTGCGGAACCGCGACAACCTGCATTTGAAATCTAAAAAAGATCCCGAGAACGAAATTCTACAAATCACTTTTAGAAGGTACAGAAATTACTGTTCGATGATACTTAAAACTTCAAAATCTAACTATAATAAAGCTCAAATAAGTAATGCACAAAATAACAATAAAAAGCTCTGGGAGGCTATTAAATCAGTTACTCACACTGCAAAAGTCAAGAAACACGCCGACGCTCTTTTGTCATCCTCCGATCCAGAGAACTCCGTAAATGAAGCGAACGCTTATTTTGCTAATATTGGTCGTACCTTAGCTGAAAACATACCTGCCGTTGCAACCATACCTCCTTAATCCGATGTTCTCCAAGCGCACAATAATTCCTTTGTCCTTCTAGATACAGATGAAGCTGAATTGGATAATTTAATTATGTCTTTAAGGAGCGATTGTGCGATAGGTTCCGATGACATATCAGCCGCTCTTCTTAAAAATAACAAAAATATACTCATTCCTCACTTAACCTACATATGTAACCTTGCCTTTAGTTCAGGCACTTTTCCAAACGCTTTCAAGCTGGCAGTAGTGCACCCAATTCATAAAGGAGGGGAAAGAGATCGTTTGAACAATTATAGACCTATCTCAATTTTGCCTACACTATCGAAATTACTTGAGAGGCTTATGAATAACAGATTAGTTCAATACTTAAATCAAATTCACATACTCTCTTCTTCTCAATATGGTTTTCGCTCTGGAATTTCTACTAATAATGCTGTATTAGACCTAACAAATACTATTGTCACCAAACTTGATGAAAAACAGAAGGTCATAGGCGTTTTCCTAGATTTAGCGAAAGCCTTCGACACTATTTCTGTCCCCACCCTCATTGCCAAGCTGGAAAAAATTGGTATAAGAGGCACTCAACTATCCCTTCTCAGTAGTTACCTCACTGGCAGAAGACAATGTCTCAAGATAGGAGATTGGACCAGTGATGAACTCCCAATAACATACGGAGTTCCCCAGGGCAGTATTATCGGTCCCACTCTTTTTCTCATTTATATAAATGACCTTTGCCACCTAAAGCTTCCTAATGCTTCCATCTTTACATATGCCGATGATACTGCTCTAATTTTCTCCGGGGATACATGGGATCTGGTGTTTCAATATGCACAGTCTGGACTTGGCATTGTGACCAGCTGGTTGGCACGGAACCTGCTCACACTGAACGTTGATAAAACAAATTATATCGCCTTCTCACTTTCAGCCGCTGGAAAGCCTCAATCCTCTTCTTTTGCTTTAATCGCTCACTCCTGTATTTCAACTCACCATATGGGTTGCGTTTGCCCCCACCTAAATCGGGTTACATAAAGTATCTAGGAGTGCAGATTGACGACTGTTTAACCTTTAGTTCTCACATTGAAACACTTTCTTCACGGTTGCGCAGGTTAATCTATGTTTTTAAGAACCTCCGTTACGTTGCTGACTCGAAGGTGATTAAACTTGTGTATCTAGCACTCTGCCAATCCCTCATCCAATACTGTATAGTTACTTGGGGTGGTGCGGGAAGGTCCCACATGTTGAAAGTAGAACGCGCCCAAAGGGCACTGTTGAAGGTTGGTTGGCTGTTACCCTATCGCTTTCCTACCACAGACCTTTACAAAACTTGTAAGGTTCTAACTGTTCGTAAATTATATATATTAAATCTTTTAATGACAACTCACGGCCACACTCCCTACGATCCTTCTTTGATCTCCCAACGACGTAAGCATTCGGTCTGTCCCTCGATTCGTACAAATTGTGCCTCGACCCAACGCTTCTTCCGCTTCCTTAGCAGTCATGTGTACAATAACACTAACAAAATTTTAAACATATACCCCTTGTGCAAATCCAAATGTAAAGCAAAAATAATAAATTGGCTTCTCGATTTGGATTATTCTGAGACAGAAAATATTTTAGCTGTTTTAAAATAAATAAGATAGTAAATTAGTAGACTTCATTTTAATACACACACCTACACTCACTCTAACAAATATACTTTCACACACACAAACGCAACACGCACAATACACTACACACTCACAGACACACCATTTTTAGTTTTAACATTTTCTCTATTTTAGTTTTTAAATATTCCTCTATGTACGTGAAGGCTTGGATGTTTACAAATTAGTGTTTAATAGTATTGTTTTAAGAGGGTGAGAGCCTGGAGATCTGTCATACAGGTCCCGAACCCACTACAGACTCCAGCTCTCACAAAGGTTACAAATTTGATTGAAATCATATGTCACAAACCAATGTCGGTACCTTTTGAGAGAAATAAATCAAATTATTATTATTGATTTTGTGGAGTGTACATTTCAGTATTTGCTATGAATTTAAGTCAGGCGCTCTGCGTAGCTATCAACTCTTTTGACCCTATGTTATGATCCTAAGTTATCCTTTTGTTTTCAGGGTCTCAACTACCTTTTACTGAAGGACTATAGTTTCGTTTGCGATCCTTTTATAAATTCAAAAGATCCTCGTATAGTCAGAGTAAGTTTTACAATATTATTATGTCTATTTGCATTCGCACTGTGATAATCATAAATACATTTTGTCTTTACTGTTTCATAAGTTAAATACCTACTGGATAAAAACAATGAAAATTTACCTTCACAGTAGATTATTCTTTGTAATGACTGAGAATTGCACTCCAGACCATGTTTACTGAATTTTATGAATTGTTTTTCACATTTTTAAAAAGATACTTTACTTTTCAGACATCAGTTACATCCTGGTGGTATTTCTTCGGTAAATTGACAGAACTCCTGGACACCGTCTTCTTTGTCTTTAGAAAGAGCAACAGGCAGATCTCAACCCTACATCTGTATCACCACTCTATGGTTGTCATCAGCGCTTGGGCTGCAACGAAATACTTCCCAGGTAAGTTACCTTTGAGACGTGCAACCGGCCAGCATGGAATGACAGCTCACTTCGTGATCACGCTACATCTTGATTATATGGATTGTCAGTTCACTTTGTGAATACTTCACCGTGATGTTCCCTAAACAATGCCGACTAAGGGCGTGTTTGTGGGTGGACATAATTTGTGTTATATTCAGTGATCGGAATAGGCTGAGTATATAATTTTATCTACAGTACAAGTAGAACAGAGACAAAAATCGGAGACTTCCTTATAACTATTTTTTTTACCAGTAAATTTACCAGAACTTTAATTACGTGAATTTAAACGTCTTTTTAATTCTATAAAAAGTCTTTTGCTAAAATATTCTTCCTTAGAAATTTTTTCACATGGTTCTACATTTTTAACGACTTAAAAAGAAAGTTTTCAATTTGACTGTTTGTCTTTTATATGTTTCTTACGCGGGTTTTTCTGGATCTTGTGGACCGATGATTATTTTTTATAAAGAAAGGCATGCTTTAGAAGTAACCTCGTAGTGATTTTTGAACAGCTACGCTAAGTTACTTATAGCGTAATGTAAGGTTAAAAGTTTGAGACCACTATTGGTAAATATACTCAGCCTATTCCGATCACTGGTTATATTGTATGGCATTTCCTATATATCTTGAATTTTTATATATTTCACGGTTTATAAAACAGTCACAAAAATGCACAAAGAGCCTCACCAAGCTATGTTATGTCAAGCAGGCGTTTTTATCCAATAGCAAAGGTTACTACGAAAGATAACTGTCAGTATGCAATATGCTGCAAATCACGTATAGGGCACTAAGTAATCAATTATCAAAAATGAAAGCCTACCGCTAATTGATGTGGTTGAAACCGGCTTCAGGTACCCTTTGAGGGAACTTGCATGACCGGATTTTTTGGAAATCAATTACGTTCATTTTCAAAACATTGTGACTGATAGTATTACTAGCAGCTACAGAAAGTTTATTCATAATTACTTATGTCATAGCATAACATAAAAGGAGGAAAGTTCAATGACATCCAGATCTGATGTATGATACATTTGATGTTATTGCCATTTGGATTAAGCCATGGTGTTCGCCCACTCAGTTTTTCAATACAGGGCGTCTACTCTCTAAACCCGAAGTCCGTAGTTTAGGGCTAACTTGCGGGCGTATTGTACTCCGTACCACCAACGGACTTACGAATAGAACCCGAACTAAGAATAAATGACTGTCTGTCATTAATTCTTAGTGGTTAGGTGATACGGACTAGAATACGCCCGCAACTAAGCCCAAAACTACGGACTTCGAGTTTAGAGAGTAGTCCCCCTGTATTGAAAAACTGAGTGGGCGAACGTCATGGCTTAATCCAAAAGGCAATAACATCAAATGTATCATACATCAGATCTGGATGTCATTGAACTTTCCTCCTTTTATGTTGTGCTATGACATAAGTAATAAATGAATAAAATTTCTGCAGCTGCCAGTATTACTATCAGTCACAATGTTTTTACAATAAATTCGGGCTTAAAGAGTGGCCCCCCTCTCCCCCGTTATTGAATACTTCACATGAACAGAGGTTTGGCCAATTTTCCGACCAATGAATCAGATCGGATTAAATAGCAATGCACTATTGGCTCTTGTCCCATAGACATAGATTCAGATATTTTTTTTGTTGACCAACGTGCACTTTTAAAAAAATACTATTGTTATACTTTTAGATCTAGACTATCCATTAGCAGAATATTTATGGTGATTTTTTGTTTGTCTCAACGATTTATTTTACTTTACAGTTGGCCCCCTTATTCTGATTGGAACGATGAACTCCTTCGTTCATATACTGATGTACACGTACTACTTCATAGCTGGTCTGGGTCCTCAGTACCAGAAGTACTTGTGGTGGAAGAAATATGTCACTTTGATTCAATTGGTAAGATTATAAACTATTTAGCTCCTAATATAAGTAGTGCTAGCGTAATTTAACTAAACTGATAGGTATTTTAAAAAGATAAACTTGAATAATTGTGGTATTGTTTGTTTAAAGATTTCATACGTTCTGGTACAAATAAGATAATAATTTTATGTCAACAACTTTGAATGTCATAGCCTACTTTTTATCCCGGATTGACAATGCCTGCGTCATGCGGTGGCGTTGAACGCATCAACGCCACCGCAATGACTTTTTTTTCCTCATCTTTGTATCGAACTGAGGCAAAGACCATGCCACCTGCAATGGTTGAGTGGTATAAGACAAATTATTATATACTGACTGATGACTTGTGGAACTTCAAGAGGCTTCAAGTCACCCAAAGGGCAATGGAGAGGGCAATGCTCGGAGTTTCCTTGCGTGATCAAATCAGGAATGATGATATCCGCATGAGAACCAAGGTTACCGACATGGCCCGAAGCAAGTGGCAGTGGGCCTTGCTCGCAGAATAGATGGTCGATGGGGCCGAAAAATTCTGGATTAACGACCGCGTACCGGAAGACGTAGCGTTGGAAGGCCTCCCACAAAGTGGACTGATGACCTGGTGGTCGCGGGTAGTCGATCAATGTGAGACGCACAGGACCGGTTGTTGTGGCAACATTTGGGAGAGGCCTATGTCCTGTAGTGGATGTTTTTCGGCAGATATGATGATGATGAGACAAATTGCTTCCGTTACTAGTCGAGGTGTTTGATGTTGGCAGTTTACTATAATTATGATCAAACGAAAAAGTTCCAACTGATTACTTTTTAACGGTAGGGGAGATCGGGGCTAAATGTGCCGCGGGGAAGTTGGTCCGATTGAAAAAGGCTTTATGAAAAAAGAGAAGTACATATGAAGTATATTTGTCTTAAAACGGAACGCTGCAGTCCATCGATGGCAACTAGTATAGTATTAGTCTGGCCAGTAACGTCCGGTACATTGTTAAATTACATCGGAACAACTTCCCCGTGGCACGTTTAGCCCCGCTCTCCCCTACCAGAAACTGTTTGGCTTTAGATTCATAGCCACAGACAATTCATACTTTATTCTATTGAACGCCAGAGCATAAACGCATCGGCGTGTCCCCGACGCCAAGCCACAAATTCGCCGTACTTTGTCACATATTTGTGACGTTTGGCGTACAGGGCACGCGGGTGCTTGTCATGTATACGTGACAATAGCGTTCAAAAGGTTAAGATTTATTATTATATCTACTCTCTCTTTATATTTCAGGCGCAGTTCCTAGCCGTGATCACTCACAACACGAATGCCTTATTCCACAATTGCAACTATCCAAAACATGTTCACGTTTTCTGTGTCGTCAACACCAGTTTATTGTTCTATATGTTCAGCATGTTTTACTATAACAACTACATCAAAGTTCATCCTAAGAAGATCGAAGAAGATCGAGAAGTAACATCTACTAAAGTGAAAGCTATGAATGGTAGAAAAGGAAAGAGGCTTAGCGTTGGACAGTGAAAATCATAGACACATACACAGACTACATATTTAAAAAAAAATCGAATTGAGAACATCCTCCTTTTGAAAATTGGTTGGTAATACTTTTGGAAAATACCATTTAAATAAACGATCTATTGAGCAACACTTTATTATTTAATTCAGAACAATTTTGTCATTTACAGAAGTTGCTTAACAATTACATATATCTGTCACCGGAAAATTGCAAACACCGTAAGATTGTAAAATATCGCGTGAAATTGTAAACTAGTTTTTCTTAATAAGACGTTGATATATTGGGAACTGTTGAATTGGGATGGAATTTATGGTATACAAAACGATTTATCATAATATATCGTGAAATTATAATCTTATTAAGATTTATTACAATATTACGGAGTCAGCAAATTTCCGGTGACATATCAAGCCGCTTTTCTCATTATTATTATAATTTGAAGCCCGAACTGTCGCACTGATGTGCCAAGGCCTCCCTCCATTCTTTCCACCATTCCCAGTTCTTTGCCTCTTCTTGCCAATTCCCCAGGAAGACATCCAAGTCGTCCCACCAACTCCTTCGAGATCTGCCGCGGCCTCGTCTTGCGATTTCAGTGCACCAATTTTGTGTTTTGTGGGCCTACCGCTCGATGGGCATGCGGCAGATCTGTCCAGCACAGTCCCGTTTAAGCTGGGCAGCCTTCTGAGTCCCTTCAACGAACGAACACAGTATTGTTTCTAACGCGATCCGTTAATTTATCACCAAGTAGCGCTCCACAGCTCGCTTTTCTTATAATTCAAAAAAACTCTAATCGCAGCTAAAATGTGCTAAAATGCTGCTGGTAATTGCCAATCTTGACTGGCCTGTTGGTTGTTTGGTTAATGACCCTGACTGCTAAACCGGAGGTCGTGGGCTCGATTCCCACCCAGGACAAATCTTTGCGTGATGAGCATGATCATTTGTTCTGTGCCTGGGTGTAAGTTGTCTATGATATGTATGTTAGAAATATATAAGTATGTTTATCAGTTGTCTGGTTGCCATAGCACAGGCTCTGCCTAGTTTGGGATCGGATGACCGTGTGTGAGTTGTCGCAAGATATTAAGTAAGGCAGACCAAAAATATATTGTTGAGGGTTTAGATCTCAAGATCTCACCCTCAACAATATAAACAATATAAATCTCGCATATAAAGTATATTGTGAAGATGCAAAGTCAATAATGTGTTTATAACGGGTATATAAAGATAGTGTCCTGGAATGAAAATATTTAAATGATCGGTGAGCGAATTTTTAGTAGTCAGCAACGCAAATATATTGATGACTGGTAATTTACAAATAATATTGTTAAATATTTGTGTGTAGAACCGTAGGAACCAAATTTTAACCTACAAACTGAAACAGGCTTACAACTTTATTTTGTACATAAAAGCGGACCGACTAATTTATTATTTATTTACCTACAAGCTGTGCCCGTGGCTTCGCTCTCGTCACCTCCCGTCAACCGTTACCTACCCTGCCCTACCCTATCTACCCTACATACCTACCCTACCCACCATACCCTACCTACACAGTAATACACACATTCAAAAACATTCCATAATTATAATTATTATTTATCCTATATCTGTTAGTGGCTAAATAATAACAGCAGCACGGGTCGATCTTCAACGTTAAGCAACGCATGCCGAGGTTGGTCTGTGGATGGGTGACCATCTTAACATACCGAGACTACTCCGTGCCTCGGAAAGCACGTTAAGCCGTTGGTCCCGGCTGTCATTTGTAGATCTTTGGCAGTCGTTACGGATAGTCACAAGCCAGAAAATCTGACACCAGTCTTACCAAGAAGTACCGTGTCACCCAGTAAATGGGCTGTGGAGGTCTGGTAGGCAGCCGCTCTACGTAGAATACTGGTATTCAGCTGAATCCGGTTTGACTGGAAGCCGACCCCAATATAATTGAAAAAGGGCTAGGCAGATGATGTAGGCGAATCCAATGCCACCGGATATGTTCAGCGATGATCCTCAGATAGCTGCATCAACGATGCTGCTCGTTTTCTAATTATGACATAATAGGCATCCACTTGTGATTCTGCAAACATCCCTAACGCACGGAAATAGCGAGGCAGCCCCATCAACACCCTGAAGGCATTGCTATACTGAACTCTTAGAGCGTTCACGACTTGCTGCGTGCAGTTGGCCAACAGGCTGCAGGTATAAAATGATAGGAAGAAGGCCCAAAACAATATTGTTTTGACTGCCTTTGAACACCTGGAAAACCTGCGAGCCAGCATATTACAGCAAATCGCGAGCCCCCTGCCTTCCCATTTCACGCCTAGGTCATCAGTTAGGTTCTCATTCGCAACATGTCCTAAGTACATAAACTGAGAGACTCGCGTTAGCGCAACCCCACGTAGTGTGACGGGTGGTACATATGAAGGATTAATTTTTACGTCAATCCAAATGTTTCAGCATGTGCCTCACACACACTCAAGAACCTAAGCAGAGCACTTATAGCTCAACAACTAATGTTTTTTATTTTATTTTTTTATTTTTATTTAATATGGGTTTGCTCTTGACTCTAGTCTAGGTCATAAATGACGGAGACAAAGTCGACGATGGAGCGAGCTTACCCAGAAGAAGCCTGTTCACTCTAATTTTGAAGAGATTAGGGTTGTATGCGTTCGGAAACACAGACGCAGGCAGAGAGTTCCACTCCTTTGCCATAATTTAACATGCAATAATTTTATATACCATACTTGTATTTGCCATAATTTCATTAGAAATAACGCTTCAGTTGCCATAGTAATTAAATTACATAAAATCATTTTCACTAATCCATAAATTTATTTGCAATATTTTTCATTTCCACAACATTTATTCACCATACTATTTATTTGAACTTCAATTCACAACATAATTACTAAAAATAAACCTAATCTACCATGCATGAATGCTTTTCAAAAGAGGATATCCGGCGCTCGGCAGCCGCTGCCGCGCCACGCTCGCTTCGCTTGCTCGTCTTCACGCGTTGTGTGGTCACAGTTCTAACCTAACCTAAATTATAAATTAAATGTTGCTCATGTCAAGAATCGATTATGTAATGTGTTACTTATAGAAAGTAATGATTATAACACATGTTACTATGGAAACTTATTTTATGACAAATAAAAGTTATGACTTAGAAGGTGATATGACAAGCGTTATTAGTATAAATGATAATAGTGCAAGTAAATATTATGAGGGGAGATGATTATGGAAAACAATAATAGTACAAATTATATTTAAATGTTAAACAAGACAATACCCTCAACAGAACCATGTAATCGGAGTAACGAAGTAAGTGTAAAATAATTACGAAAGGTCGCTGAAAAAAAAAGAAAGTCAGCAAAAATATTAGCATATATGCCTGACATCCATGAAATCTTCTTCACTAAACATTTGATCATTATGCATACAAATATAATTCATGATTGTTTTTCGCAATCCAAGCTGAATATGGCACGTAATTTGACAATAACCTAATTTCAACGTGATGCAATGTATTTACATTCAAATGAAGTTCAACTTTGTATATAAATGAAGTTTCAAAATCGTAAGTAACTAAAGTATGTATTTGTCCATCTGCACCATTGGTATTTGATCAATGGCAATCCGTATCTTTCATGATTGCATGATTTGCTCCCATTATCAGTAGAATCCTACCTAGGTAGGATTGCAAAACTGAAGTGGCAGTGGGTAGGGGCATATTGCTCGTAGAACCGATGGTTGATGCGCTGAAAAGTTCTGGAGTGGCGACCGCGTACCGAGAGACGCAGCGTTGGAAGGCCTCTCACTAGGTGAACCGATGACCTGGTGAGGGTCGCGGGTAGCCGATGGATGCGAGTCGTACATGATTGGTTGTTGTGGCGACACTTGGGGGAGGCCTATGTCCAGCAGTGGACGTCTTTCGGCTGATATGATGATCAGTAGGTATCAAAATCATATACATACGCTCTGTATATCTATAACTTGTAAAAAAATAGGCTATTTGGATATTGATATTGTCGACACAGATACTCAAAGCTATCCGTAGAGTCGTCAACGCCGGCTGTCGCTGAAATCCAGCGCTTTACTATGTTTGGAACAGCCATCAGCACTATGCTGATGGCTGTTCCATGCGGATGTAACGCATATCTTCCCAAAATGTGTAGGTCATTTATTATGGTTTTAGGCGTTTTTTTGCTGTTATGCGTTAATACTATGTGTGCGCAAATGAATTCGTTTTCTGTCTTTCTTTCCGTATTAAAACTGGATGAACATAGGACGTGCTTCTCAAGGCATGGAAGAATTCAATTCAACTCGAGACCGACCACGCGCGGCAAAAGAATGGGGTCAATGCTATTGTCTCAATAGGACTGACCACTCGTGGCATTGATTCAAGGAATTCCAAATTATAATTAGTTTGTAACTGGAACATATTGATCAAGTGTGTAAAAGATGATAGGAAAGAAGACACTATTAAGATGACGGAAAAACAAATGTTTCTCTAAACCATTTTAAAATTAATAATGCATGTAGCATTATTAATTTCAAAATGAATGTAACCAGTATAATTCGGAACTATGTATTGCTGGTCGATTGACTGGCTGCCGGTCGATTCTGTAAACATGTTGAAGTGAAGGCTTGGGTGAGGTGATCACGAGGTGAGCTGACAATCAATACAATCAAGATAGAATGACAGCTCACCTCGTGATCACTTTACCCAAGCCTTTACTTCTACATGTTTACTGCCAGTCGATTCTGTAAACATGTCCAAGTGAAGGGTGCAGTGATCACGAGGTGAGCTGTCAATCCATATAATCAAGGTGTCACGTGATCACGAAGTGAGCTGTCATTCCATCTTGATTGTATTGATTGTTAAGAAGTATTGGCAAAGACCTTGACATTAAACATTATATTCAAGATCTTTCTGTTTTCAAGTTTGTCTGATTATGCAATTAAGCTCTTTATTTCTCTTTATTCACATTAAGCATTAATGGTTACGTGTTTTAATAAATCCACGTGACAATCAACTTATTTACATTCCTTCGTGTTCCGTATGCAATAAGCAAATGGAAACAACTGATTTCGCCTTTTACTTGCAAGACTCCGAATATTGCAGAATCCGTCAGATTGAAATAATTCTTTATTAGACTATAACTTCTCGATATTTATGAAAAAATCGTTTTGTATCCAATAAATCTCATTAAAATTCAATAGTTTCTAATATATCCGAATTTTATTAAGAAATAATAGTTAACAATTTCACGCAATATTTAATAATCTTACGTAGTTTGCAATTTTCCGGTGACATAGGTATAGGCAGATCAATATTCTTCAGATTTTTGATCTGCCTATCCGTATCCCTGTATGTTAGGGTCTATTTTCAGTACAACCGAATATAGTTGTTTTTACAAAATTGTTCAATCCCGGGAATCCGAGATTACTTATTTATTCAGAAAGGTATGTCCATATTATTCTTTCACGGGAAGAAGTTTAGGCATGTAAGCGCCCGATTATCCGATCACTGATTATTATCAGTCACGCTGCATAAGAAGAGAGTCAATAATAGACAAATAATTCTGACGTTGCCTAATAGATATCGTTAGGGTTTAATAATAATCGGTTTTTCATTAAGTAATGCGTTCTTATTACGTCATCGGTTAATCCCGTGTATGCACTTTTATAGCTGGCTAAAAATAGATTATATACCTACGTCATTTGCTTGGTTTCCTGTGCGTTGATAAACAGAGCAAATAATTCAAAAAATACTGCCCTGCCCTTTCAAAATCAATTGGTTTTAAAGCATTTATAGTGCGTTCTTCGTATTTTCGAGACGATAGTTAAATCTTTAGATTGTTTGGGACCCAATAGGTGGCTATGGTTGTCATTCATTAAGAGTAGAATAAAATACTCTCTATTATGTGCACATGAGTTTGTTTATTTGTTTGTTTGTTCGGCTATCACGCCTGAATCGTTGAATCGACTTTGATGAGTTTTGGTAGAGAGATAGATGAGATCCTGGAGTATGGCAAAGGCAATAAACTACTTTTTTTGCAATAGTAACTTGAATGCGAGGAGAGCCGCGGCACAAGCTAGTGTTATCATATTTTTTCTCAAGTTACAGCATCGGTATTTCCTGTAGTTTTCTTGGTGTTTAAAAATAACAACTAGGCATAAACATTGATGATCACTATAATTTTCATGAAAGATAGTCTTTTTAAGCACCATTATCCGCCATTTTGAATTGCCTTGAAATTGCTCATGATGACACTTATCCACGCTAACAGATCAACATTAAAAAAAGTCATTGTTGTCTATACGAACAATGAATCAATAAAATTCAGTGGGTATCCTGTGGCATGCACTGCACCGTTGTTCCGATGTTCATGACAGATCAGCTGAAATATCACGGATACCGCGTGAGCACTTTCCTTTAGTTTGTCATATGTTATAACTTCCAAGAATTTGATCCTTAGTAGTGATGGATGGTGCAATAATACAGGTTGTGTTTCTTTTTTTCAAAACCAAGCGGTTCGATTCTTGACTAGGAAAACCGATTTTTCAAAATCCAATAATTCAGTTTTAGATTTCATCAAAATCGGGCTCGATGCTCCCTTCAGTATTTTTCGATATTCCTCATAGATTCGACTTTGGCCATCCACCCACACTTTAAGAATTCACCCTGTAAAGATGCTGATTATACAGATGAGGTTTGTCACCCGAAAAAAAAATCAAGACCTAAAAAGTCTCCAAAATGTGGAGGCAAAAATAGTGCTGGCTGGGGCCGACGACGGTCAGTTCACACGTGCTACGAGTAGGTGCGATACTAACGTAAAAACATTATTATCCCGTATAACATTCCTCATGAATGTGGCTATCATATACATAAATAATTTTCCTAATCCGACTGGTAGTTCCAGAGATTAGCGCGTTCAAACAAACAAACTCTTCAGCTTTATTATATTGGTAGAGATAGTACTAGCTTTTGCCCGCGACTTCGTACGCGCAAATACCGTTTCCGTAGGAATTTCCCGTTTTCGTATAGCCTATAACATTCCTCATGAATGTGGCAATCATTTTTTTTTTCTTAGCCTATTGTGTCCCACTGCTGGGCAAAGGCCTCCCCCATATCCTTCCAGACATTCTTTTCTTGCGCCACAAATTGACAATTTTGTATCATTGACGTGGGCAAAAAAGCTGCCAGGCTGAAATGGGACTGGGCGGGTCACACCAGCCGCATAGTGACCGCTGGGCAAAAGTCTCCACGCAATGGATGCCAGAGGACGGACGGCGTCGCCGAGGCCGGCCCAGAAAGCGGTGGCGAGATGATTTGGATGCACACCGCGAAGGCTGGTTCGAGGTCATCATATACAAAATAATTTTCTAAATCCGACTGGTTGTTCCAGAAATTAACAAACGTCAATCAAACAAACGGCTTCAGCTTTATTATAAGTATAGATAGATATATCATAAAGCTCGAGAGTTTATTTGTTTGGTTGAACGCGCTAATCTCAGGAACTACTGGTTCGAATTGAAAAATTATTTTAGTGTTGGATAGCCCGTTTATCGAAGAAGGCTTGTAGGCTTAATATGTAACGTCATTTTTTTCGACAACCATGCGAACGTAGTCGCGGGCACAGCTAGCGGATTATAACTACCAAAAAAAAAAAACATGCGGGGCAGTGTTTGGGGACTGCCGATAGAAGTGAAAACCAAGCGAAAGCTAAAGCGTTCGGTGACGATGACGCGAGTTCCATGATTTTTGTTCACCAATAAAGTACACATGTACAATGTCACGAAAAATAGCAAACGCCGTAAGATTTTAAAATATCGCGTGAAATTGTAAACTATTTTTTCTTAATAAGACACGGATATATTGGAAACTACCGAATTTAGATGGGATTAATAATAATAATAATAAATTTTATTGCTTCAAGAATTACAGATATATAACCATTACGTAGAGGTATTACAGAGTAATCTTATAAACAATTGGTGAATTGGTAGGGCTTGCGTAGGTTGGAAAAATCTGTATACAAAACTGATAAACCCTGCCTCTTAAACTAGGGTATCCTGTATCTTAAGAGACAGTGTTCGGCTAAAGATTATTACATTTTAATTTTACAACAAGCAGAGTGTGTCGATCTACCTTTAAGTTTATAGATGCTTACAGGGTAAAACTGATTTATTGATTGATTGAACGGATTTATTTTATACAAAACGTTTTTTCAAAATATATCAAGAAATTGCAATCTAATAAAGATTTATTACAATATTACGGAGTCTGCAATTTTCCGGTGACATATACACAGTATACATATAGCTCATGGAAAGCGTTCGGTGACGATGACGCGAGTTCCATGATATTTGTTCACCCAAAAAGTGCTCATCGCGCCTAAAGAAGTTTTCACTTCAAAAAGGTTCGCCGTAAAGTAAAGGTACCGATACAATGACGTTTACTTGCACCTGCATGATGATTCAAACAAGCCATTCCCTTATCATCTGCATCTTATCAACCTCTTCAGTCGCCTGATATGGACACTTCAGACGAGTACTACAAATAAAATTATCTAACTTTGCTATTGTTGACTCAGATTGATAACGTCATTGATATGCAGAATTATAGGAAAAGGAGGGTTCGTATTTTTGTCTATCAGAACTATGTATGATATAATAATACATGCCAAATTAATTTTATTTGGAACTAGCTACCGCCCGCGACTCCGCCCGGGTTAATGTGGAAAATTATCCCAAGGGAACATACTCCCAGGATGAAAAGTTTCATCAAAATCCATTCAGTTGTTATTGCGTGAAAGAGTTACAAACAAACATCTATCCTCACAAACTTAGCACTTAATTGGTAGATAGATATATAATATAATAATAAATATACATAGTAGGTTTAGAATATGCTCTTTGGGCTTCCCTAATAGGAAGGGAATAGAATAGGCTATTATATGATAGATATGGATGAATGTAACAACTGTCAAAGATTGCACTTCCAACGCAGCGGCTTAACATGGATTCCGAGGCAAGTAGGGTTCTCGATATGAATGATAATCACCTATCTACCGTTAGTGCGGTTGCGTACTACGTCCGATCATAATCCATCAAAATACTATCCGAGAAAACTCGGACCGAACTCGGACATTGCTTACGCACTACCTCCGATTCAAATCCGTGATTACCTCCTTTCTAGTCATACAGATGTAATGGCTTAACACAATCTGTCCTTCGTTTCTTTGATCTTCCCCTACTCTTACCTCTCATACTTTCATCGTGTTTATCAGTGTTATCCTGTGAACCAAATATTAACGTCTTAAGTCTTAAGAACAATTTAAATTGCCTTCCATCCCAGCCATGATTCCTTATCCTTCTCCAATTAAATTGTTATAAGATTTTTGCAGTAAATCCAACTAAGTACTTAAAGGGCCCGCGCGCCTCAAAGAGATGTCAGCATAGAAGACGGGGCCCGTGTCCGGGCCCCGTCCGTGGGTCCACCAGGGTTGCGGAATTTGTTCGAAAGAGTCACCGCGGCCCTGAAACGCAAAAGGCTTTAAAAGGAACACGGATGAGTTTTAGTCAGTAAGAGTCTGACAAGCCCTTCCGCTCCACCCAGAGCGGATAGAAGTCATTTGATGATTTCCCATACTTAAAAAGAAAAAAAGTCACGTCACCCCCCGCCCCACCGGGGCCCTTCTGCCTCTTTTCTCGGACGCAGCTAGGATTCGGTTCGGACGTAGTGCACAACTGTTCATACAAATAATACTATGGCCATCAATAATCTTATCCGAAATGGAGATTCCCGGATGACGGAGAGAAATCGGATGACGGATATCGGGTGTAATGCGTAAGCTACCATACAAATTGTTCTACGACTACGCCGGACCGTCTTTTCACGGATACTGATCGGGTTCGGATCGGCCGTAGTGTGTAAGCACTCTTAGTCCTTAGCAAAGCGTAGCTAAATCATAACAATTGATAACATTCTAAGAATCATCCTAGTAACCTGCCTTATTCAGCAATGACTCAATAAAATTATCAAATTACCTACCTATTTGTGTAATGACACTTTTCTGTGTCATTTCTGTGGGGACATTAAGGCAAACTAATCAGGACATTAACTAAAGAGTTTCTGGATATCGACAACCGATTCAGCTTTATAATTATTTAACTTTCTATAATGACATGAAGCAGAAGGAGAAAATACGGGTTAAACCATCTGCCTAGCCTTTTCCCAACCTACGTTGGAGTCGACTTCAAGACTAACTGGATGGAGCTGAGTACCAGTATTTTACATAGAGCGATTACCTATCTGACCTGGGTATTACGATACCCACCAAGACTGGTTTCAGAGATAAATCACCCGTAAAGACTGTCAAAGATATGCAAATAACAGCTGGAACCAACGGCTTAGCGTGCTTTCCGAGGCACGGACGAAACTCGGTATGGAATGGATGGTCATCCATCCAAGGTCTCCTCTGCAACCTTCAAGTTCGGCCCATGCGTCAGGCTCCTAAAAACAAGGCAAAAAATAACATATTTTGTGTTTGAGTGCAGATATTAATAAAAAAATCCTTTTTTGTGCGGAATCATTAAAAACAGTTTGTCTAAACTATCGCGATTAGACGTAACGTCGCGTCGGTTTGTACGGATCGAAGCAGGTGGCATTCGGTAGTTTTTGCCTGAATGTTTGTGCCAAATGTTCATTTTAATATAACTTATCAAGACATATTTAAATAAAAACGGCAAAAAAATTATGTCTGTTGTATAGGAGCCCCCTTAAACATTTATTTTATTCTGTTTTTTAGTATTTGTTGTTATAGCGGCAACAGAAATACATCATCTGTGAAAATTTCAACTGTCTAACTATCACGGTTCATGTGATACAGCCTTGTGACAGACGGACAGACAGACAGACGGACGGACAGCGGAGTCTTAGTAATAGAGTCCCGTTTTACCTCTTGGGCACGGAACCCTAAAATGAGGTTATAAATAAGTCCAACTCTTTTTTTAATGAATAGAACCTGTGATTTATTCGCACTTTTAAAAAGTTTGACAGCATTGTCAGTGTGACTTAAAATGTGTTTGCGTGGAGATTCGTAAAAATAATAATTAAATTCTCGCTACTTAATATTAGAACAATTTCAAGGCAAATGTGCAAATAAATCCTAGTAAAGGTTCCTACAGAAGAATTTTGTTTATAACAACAGAAATTTTGTGTTAATTGTGCAAAAATAAATAAATTATGGGAGACTGTGCAAAAACAAATTGGCTGTCAAACGTTATTTATTGCAAAATCTTGGAAACTGGTGTGTTTACGTAAATTTGGACTGCATGTTTCTTCCTCATGAGTTACAGTTTTTATGTACATAATATTTTACACGAAATTCTTGCAGGACTAATGTTATGGGCATAACGCAGTAAAGTAATAGGTTTTAGTTTATGCAAAAATGTTTTTTTATACTGAAGACAGCTGTAAAAATACACACTCATATTTTCTGGTAGGCCAGTCATGTTTTAAAAGTGCCCTTTTAACTATGCTAATAATAATTACAATAGGTACGCAAAAACCGGAACTAAATGATACTGAAACATATTCTGCAATAGTGATTGCGTAAATAATCATCATGATCATCTGCCTATCCTTTTCCCAATTATATTGGGGTTGGCTTCCAGTCAACCGGATTGCATTCAGCTGAATACCAGTATTTTACGCTGAGCGGCTGCCTACCAGACCTCCACAACCCATTAACTGGGTAACACGGTACTCCTTGGCAAGACTGGTGTCAGATTATCTGGCTTCTGACTATCCGTAACGACTGCCAAAGATCTCATAAAATAATCATCAATCAATATAAAAATCAAAGAATAATAAATTTTACAAATACTATTATGATCAGTTGAAAAAATTAAATAGCCAGTTATTTTATTTTGTGATGGATGGTAAATTACTATAATAGTAAAACATGAAAAATCTAAAAATAAAAACAGTTATTCTTCCTACAATTCAGGTTTAAAAAATATTCAAGCCGTGTAATTAAATAAATGGCCAGTAACATTATGAGATGAGCAATTCAATAACTTGCCTAGCCAAGTAGCGGAACATAAGTCACAGGAAGCTAAGGGCACCCTGACACGTATGGAGGCTTGAATGGAAGCCGAGCGAACATAGGTCCGGCATGCCATTAATAATAGGTTCCTATAAACCCTGCAGATAGAAATAGGAGCCCCGCGTCATCGAGGTCGGAATGTTGAAATTGATTGTTGTTTGAATTTAGATTTCTTAGTGATTGCCCGACAACGCACAGCCGAAACTACTGGTCGCAGAATGGTGAAATTTGGCATGTAGGTTCCTGGAACTGAAGGGGAGCTCTAAGAGAGAATTTCCCGAAATTCTTACAGGATTGGGAAAAAAACGGGAAAAGCGTACGAAGTCGTGGGCAAAAGCTAGTAACTTTTAAGAAATAATACGAGAAGCAATCTAAAAACCAACACTGGGTGTAGGTACTGACGCCTTGCAGACGCTGAGACGGTAACCCTTCGGTGTGGACGAGTTCAGCGCAATTTTACCGTTTTACACAATTTTACTTTAACTCTGTTTTTAGGTATGTCTGTGTCTAATAAATGTTTTTAATCACATCACATCACACTATCACACTAATATTATAAAGGCGAAACTTTGTGAGTGCGTGTGTATGTTTTTTACTTCTTCACGCGCAAACGGCTTAACCAATTTTGATGAAATTTGGTATAGAGATTGTTTGTGTCCCGGGAAAGGACATATAATAGTTTTTATCCCGGGAGTATGTTACCTTGGGATAATTTTCGACATTAACGCGAGCAGAGCGGCGCGCGGCAACTAGTTATGTTCATAAATACTATAACAAAAGTGAAGAATGGGCGTAAAATGCATAAAATGTAAAAACGCAAAAAAAGAACTGTTTTCAATCCTTAAGTTGTTGTAATAACAAAAGTCTCGTGAGATATTGGTCCTTGTTAAATATTGATAAGAAACACACCTATTGTGCAAAATAAGATAAGGAATATTATGACCACAGGAGAAAATATGTGAAACGAATACGTCACGAAATAATAGCAATATACTGATTTTGGGGCCTTTGACAGCCAATATTCTTGTTTGCGTATGACGAACTATTCACACTGTGTTTTCATTGCCTAACTAAAGATAATCCTGGTAGGAGATCTTCACTAGGATGTTTACCTTATATAATATCTTATTTTCCTGAAGGTATACAGGTTCCCAGTAGAAACAAATTGTAAATTGTCTGTAAGAGATTGCCCTGTGCGATAAGACCGCCCATTGTACAGTTGTTTTGTAACGGGTTTACTATGTTTGTTATGAGGTGTACAATAAAGTATATAATAAATAAATAAACCAGTCAACGTTCGGAGACCAATCAACAGGAAATACGGAAAAGATTACCTTTTAATTAATCTGTCGATATTAGTATTTCATTAATATTTCGACGTAAAACAACACCGTTTAAGTCGACTGTTATTTTACACTGCACTATATCTTTAATGCAATAGTATTAATTTATTTTTGGTACGATGCTGCCTATAATTTTGAAAGATATCAAATCAATGATTAGAACTACTTGAGATTACTATTTGTAGTTAATTAATTAGGAATAATTTAATCAAATAGCTTTCTCATATACCGCATCAAGTAATTAAAATATTATCTACACTTGCAATTGTTTAAAGCGTCTCAATGTCCAGACAAAATTTTTCTTTTCATACGTAATTTTTGTCATATCCTAAATTAACTAAAATAAATAAAATAAAAATCGTTTATTTTCAGGCGTCGACGACCCATAGCGTGTTAGTTTTACCAAAAAATAACTTACAAACTGTGTACCTTATTAGTAACACTTAGGCACACATGAAAAATGTCAAAAACAGAAATTTAAACACAGCATCCACTCAGAGGAAGGTTTATCAAGCCCCATGTCTGACATGTAGCTTGATAAACCTAGCCATTGTAGGCCCTTCTCAAATAACCATCGACAGTAAATATACGTAAAAAACAACAACTGCTGGCGAAATATAAACCTTAAATATCTTGATCGTTGTTAGTCGGTGAGAGTCGCTCGCGCAGGCAGGGTCGGCGCGTTTACTAAGTGGATAATAATTTTCGTTTATTTCTAATTAAGGATAAATTAATTAAGTTACATATGGGAAGTGGATAAAAATTTTATAGTATTATAAAAGTGATTTCTTGGGAAAGTTATTGTATTAATATTTTTCTGAAAAATGGCGATGGTACAGCAAGCACTACAAGGATATCATTATGTATTTGAGGAATTATCAGGTAAGTCCCCTTTACAATATATTTATTAGATTTTCATGGTTAAGTATTTGTTTTTCCAATAACTTTTTTAATAAAAAACTAGATCATAAAATTCAAAAAGCAATATAAAATTTATTTTACTATTATTATATGCCCGTAGTAGTATTTTAGAAAAAAGTGCCTACAGTTACCAATTTGACCATTAGAATGTACAATACAAACACAAAATTATTTTAGAATTTCCTGTTTATTCGGTTTTTATTACAGCCATATTGATCTTTCTTGTAACTGCAAGCTAATCTACGTATAGCATGTACTTTCTGATTGAGTTTGTTATCTAATCTAAACTAATATTATAAAGTAGTAAAATTGATGGTTTGTTTGTATAATTTATAATGCAACATGAGTTTCGCGTTGTGTTTTTTAAGATGATTTTTTAAGTGAACGTTGATACTATTATAAAGGAGGACCAGCAATCCAGCCCATAAAACCAATAACGTTAGGCGATAATTATATTGTTGGAAAAGTATTTTTTTTTTATTTTCTACAACTTTTACTATGACGGTAAATCTCGAATCACTGTGGGAAAAAATTACAGCCAAGTAAATAGAAATAATTTAATGAAAAAATTAGATATATCAATTAGTTGTAAAAGTCTTATTCATGCATTAAAACATAAAAGGTAAGTTGTGGCTGATTTAGAACATCTAAACATCTTTTTAAAACAAGCTTTTAATTAACTCTAAGAAAAATACTTAATAAAACAAGCAAGTATATAATAGACAGCTAACACATTTTCTTAAAAGTATATGATGGACGTCCACGCCTCAAGCTTTAATATTTCTTTTTTTATCGTTGTACTTGTTAGATATTTAACAAAAAACGCTGCTTCCCATTTGTAGATGTTATACCTCAGTCACAAGTTGCCTTTTACTACACCCTTTTTTAAGTATCAAAGTATAATTGAGACGTTTAAAACCCTTTTCTTATCATTTTTTTTCACTAAATTATTTCATTTTATTCAGCGATTCGGTACGTGATATGAAAGTTGCAGAATATAAAAACCTTTCCAACGACATATTGTTGAATGTTATTGGTAATATAGGCTGGTCTCCATAAATTTTTTCCGGACCCCCTTTAAAATTCCCTAAAAAAGTATAGGTGCCATTGGAATTTGTACTTTGTCTGGTATGACATAGAATTATATGTTCCAAAATTTGATAACTAACATGAATTGTGAATCCAAATATAGGAAGATCTCCGACTTGTGATAATATTACGTATATTATTTCGCTGATAGAAAGCAACGCTAAAGAGTGCTAACGGATACTGTTTTAGGAAAACCTTATATCGCTTTGCCATACCTAGTGATCCAATTGCCTACCGGGACAGATTAGTTCATATATCCTTATTTCTAATGGTTTTAGTATCCTCCAATAGGTAGTCTATATACTTTCCTGATTTTTTTTTGCTACATGATATCCATATATTTGTATATAAAATGGATGAACTTTAAAATAGACCGAGCCCTGAGTTTGTTTCGCCAAATCTTCTCCGGAGCAAATGTTGTTAATAACAACAAATAATACAACAAATAAATTAAGGGGAGTTTCCATTCAAGATTTTTTTTTTCGGTTCATGGTACAGAACCCTTCGTGTGAGAGTCCGACTCGTACTTGGCCGGTTTTTTAGATACAGAACAACAACTTTAAATATGCATGTTTGGAACAGCTTGTTAATATCCTGTTTCTTTTCATAGACCCCAGGACAAAAGACTGGTGGCTCGTATCAGGGCCTGGTCCTCTGCTCACAATACTGGCGACGTACCTCTACTTCTGCACCAAAGCCGGTCCTCGATACATGAAAGACAAGAAGCCATACAACCTGAAACATTTGGTGATGGTATACAATTTGTTCCAGATTGTCTTGAGCATTTTTATTGCTTTTATAGTAAGTACTGTTTTAATTTATAAAAAGGAAAAAGTATTTATGTCTTTAGTGGGTACTAGAAGTCCCAACAGATTATGAAAATTTTGTATTATATGTAAGTGCACACTGTGCTACAATGTGCACAGTGTGCACTAAACTAAAGGCGCAGTAAGATTTGGTAAGTCTATGTGTCTTTTGACCAATTTCGACACACACACTGCACTATTGTGTATCTCTCTGTTGCAGCCAGCTAGCTTAATCAGCGGTTTCATTAAAAGCCTAGCCATTTCATTAAACTTCGCCGTTAAATCTTACTTAAGTGACATGGGCAAGTCATTAAACGACATTGATCTAAAGATGTCACTTAGGTGGCTGAAAAATCGGCGCAGTTATATGAAAAGGCTAGGCAACTAATTTAACGGCTGACTAAGCTACATATATAGGTGCAACGCCATTTCTGAGAATAGCAAAAACAAAACACGGTAAAAATTTATTCTGAGGGGGCACGAAGCTTGCCAGAACCACTAGGAACTAATAAATCATTTCCATTATTGCTATTGTAAATATGACTTCCATTTATACATATGTATAAATAATTGAAGATCTGTTTTGTCACTTTAAGACTAACATTTTTTTCTCTCTTCAGGGACTCAGCTACTTCTTCTTGGAGAAATACGAAAATCGGTGTTATTCAGTTGATTATTCGGAGAGTCCAAGGGCTATGCAGGTTAGTAACTTTAAACAAGCAGTTTTTTTTGGTGCCAAAACTGGCATTTCTCGTGAAATTACAACTCATAACTGGCATAGTAACCCAATAATTTGGCGAAAGTGGTTTAATTTTCTTAAACGACTTTAAAGCAATCTGGTGCGACACTCATTTTGCTTATTTTTTGTCAAAATTTTGTTTCTGATGTTGATTTCACGGAATAATATCAAAACTGAGATATAATTCTAGAGTTTTTTTTTTGTCTTTGATGTTGTATGTGTCGCAGCCAACTAGCGCAATCAGTTTCATTAAAAGCCTAGCCTTTTCATTTAACTGCGCCGTTTAATCAGCGACAAAAGTGGTATGGGCAATTCATTAAACGATATTGAACCAAAGATGTCTCTTAGGTCGTTGAAAAATCGGCGATTTATTTTATATGGGTTTGCTCTTGACTCTAGTCTAGGTCATAGATGACAGAGACAAAGTCGACGATGGAGCGAGCTTACCCAGAAGAAGCCTCTTCAATCTAATTTTGAAGAGATTAGGGTTGTACGCGTTCGGAAACACAGACGCAGGCAGAGAGTTCCACTCTTTTGCTGTGCGCATTATAAGAGAGTTAAATGGTAAGGCTAGGCAACTAATGAAATGACTGATTTAGCTATTTGACTGCGACATTAGTATGATCTCTAATTTTGCCTTTCACACCTTCCGGAATTATTTTATCGTTTTTCCTGTGAAAAACTGCGGAACGACTAATTAATATAAGTGACATCTCTACAAACAGTTTTCAAATGTCTGAGATCATACTTACCCCTCGGCCCGAAAAGTATTGCAACCCCTTGCCTAGATGGCGCTGTCTGGTTTAAGTTTACGGTATTTGTCAGTTTCATGTTTTGTAATTCGTAATGGATAAAATAATTTTAAATAAACTATAAAAAAACACAGCGAAAGTATCTTATTTGAGCTGCTTTTGTGATAAATTGATGAATTTAATTCCGATGTTAGACCGGAACTATTCAAGACGGGGCCCGCTGGGGCCAGAGCCTGCCAGGGTTGCGGAATTGGTTCGAAAGAGTCACCGCAATCCTGGAACGCAAAGGGCTTTAAAAGGAACATGGGTGGGTTTTAGTCAGTAAGAGTCTGACACGCCCTTCCGCTCCACCCAGAGCGGAAGAAGTCATTTGATGATTACCCTCCTTAAATAAAAAAAAGACCGGAACTATTTATTTCTTCAACACATCGCACTGTAATTCGTTCTTAGCATGGTACAAATCCCAAGAATTGTTTCGCTCTAATGTCAACTAGGTACTGAGAAGGTAATAAGGGCAGTATAAAAAGAAAATGTTAAAAAAATACTAATTTCTAGTTTGATCTAGCCCGTCCCTAGCTTTCCTCCCCCCAGCGACGCCCTAAGCCGAGGTCCGTACCCCACAGGGGGTGCCCTTAGCGTGTCATCATCATATCAGCCGAAAGACGTCCACTGCTGGACATGGCCTCCCCCAAGTGTCGCCACAACAACCAATCCTGTGCGTCTCGCATCCATCGGCTACCCACGACCCTCACCAGGTCATTGGTCCACCTTGTGGAAGGCCTTCCAACGCTGCGTGCGTGGTCGCCACTCCAGAACTTTTCGACCCCATCGACCATCTGTTCTGCGAGCAATTTGCCCTGCCCACTGCCATTTAAGTTTGGCAATCCTTCGGGCTATGTCGGTAACCTTTGTTCTCTTGCGGATATCGTCATTCCTGATTCTTGTCTTAGCGTGTTCGCTTAGAAAAAAAAAGAAAAAAGGCCCAATAAATCATTTTGTCCAGCTACCTTGTGCTAATGGAAACGCTGTGCATCGCGAAGAGTGGAACCTTGAAGGGAATACTTTTACCCAGCAGTTGGACAATGTCACCTAGATACAAAGAAAACACTTTCTTGCCATGAAATACATAACATTAAATTCATATTTTAAAAACTAATCTAACTGTTAACACTTAAAATTAAAATAGAAACTCCTAACTAAACTATGGCGTCAAAAAATTCGTCCGCGTCGCTATCAACTGGAAGTGAGCCCAAATGACTGGCGGAATTGCCATTTGTATGGCAATGCTTATCCTCTGTTCGAGGTAAAAGCCAGCCCTTGGGTCACGCGAAGTGTCAACTAAGCGTTTAGCAATTAAATTAAATGAAATTTAACATAAAATTAGACTAAATCAAATTAAATTGAATTATGAATATAAATGTGGATGGATGGACAGGGAGAGGGAGGCCAAACAAAAGATGGATGGATTTTATTAGGATTGATATGAAAGAAAAGGTAGTGATAGCGTGACGGTTGACAGGACAGAATGGAAGAAAAAAACGTGTTGCGCCGACCCCAAGTAACATGGGATAAGGGCAGGAAGATGATGATGATGAAATTAAATTGAATTGAATTAAATTTGATAATTTTGGATTGTTAAATTGAACTGTTGAATTAGTGTTTATTTTAAATTGATTTTTAATAATAATAATTTGAACTGTTTTATCGTAAAGTCGTACTAACATAGCCCCTAAGTACTCGCTACTAACCCATATGGACTCTTGTTCGGAACAAAGTTTTTGATTTGATTATAGTTTTCTTTGGAACTTAAAACTGTTTCAAGTAAGTTAGTATGCATTGCATATATTACTTAAAACACTATGAATAAATAAAAGAAACTAAAATTACAGACTTTGATCCAAACCTATGAATGCATTAACCTTTTAAATAACATGACGTATTTATCCTTATTATTTTAATAAACAGTTTCCAGTTTACGAACTGCAGTTAAAGTAATATAATACAAGGAAAAATAATATGATTGTGGACTCTTCGTAAGCACTGTTCTGTAAATATATCAAAGTTTTATGTTTACAGTGTTCAATGTTTAATTACTTATTGTATATTGGTTGATAATCAATATTATTACTTCATAGTTACGTAAGAAATATAAATAAGAAATCTGAACAGTGTTTTAATTGTATTACTAAGGTACCTAAACGTTCCAGGATGTAGATGAATGAACATGAATCTATACTATCTAAATCTAAACTTAATATTATAAAGAGGAAAGATTTGATTTTTGTATGTAACTTAAAAACTACTGGACCAATTTAAAAACTTCTTTCAGCAATGGATAGCTACATTATTAGCGAGTAACATAGCCTATATTTTATCCCCGTATTCCCACGGGAACGGTTACTATTGACGTCCGCTAGTATTGGATAAGAAAAAATCCGGACAATTATGAGTCTGAATCGCGCATCGAGGATTCCGATCGAGTCTTTATTTTTCCGAGTATATATTGCCTACGGAAAATTATGTAGCGCTGCGTTATTTATTTTTTACATATCGCAGCATATAATGAGATAGGGGAGACCATTTTGGCCTCGCACAGATAATTATATATAGTTATCCATGTTTGTTATATTATATTACTGTTTAGTTATTAATTTTATTTTTACTGTTTTGTTTGTCTTGTGCGTATCCCAAACAAACATTTTTCTTTCAATCTGTGTTTCCATCGATACGCCAATAAAAATAATTACGATAGATTTGAAGATGTCGTTTTTGTCGTTTAAGTAATGAAAAATCGTTTTTGCAACTTAAATTAAATTAAACAACAGCCATAACAAATGCGAACTTCATCTTATTAAAAATAAGGCTATTAATCAATAAAAAACCCAACTACGTTAAATAAATAATTTGCATAATTGAAAAAAACCGCAAAAATGTAATTTGAATTATTGTAATTTGATTTTACAACATGCAAAAATATTATGAACCTAACTAGCTGATGTCCGCAATTTTCGACCAATCAAAAAACAAAGACTTCCATTTTGAACCCTTCTATTTGAAATTTACATTAATACATTCTCAGCAGATGCTATTGATTTAAAATGATCCTACATTCCAAATTTCAGCTTTTTAGACTTACGCCCGGTCTTAATAACGTACTATAACGGTAGCTGCTGCAAAACATGACGTTTCAGCTACTGTTGGTAGCTAATTTGATAGTTGGTTAAAGGCTGTGTTTACTGTATTTTGGCTGTGTCGTTGATAGTCCGTACAAACAGTTTTATAGATACAGTAAAGATTATAAGTACATGATAATAAATACCTTATTATTAGCCCATGTGAATAAAAAAGTAGCGTTTTCCTTCAGACAATGTAGGATCTTAATCGATTGTACTTAATCAATGTGTAGGTTTAACTGCATACGCTAACTGCTTTAAACCGTGAGAGGCACCTCATTTACTTTGTAAAAACAATAGGTTTCTAGGTATTATTGAACTATAGAAACAATATACATACGTAAACTTCTACAGCCTTTAAGACACAACTAATATATGCAGGTATACCTAAATTCAAAGTTAAGCTAAATAACCTCCGCACGAGGGAAAGGCAAGGCCTTCGCCCCAATCACCGCTACAGGAGAAGACGCCGGGCGTCGGGAGTCGCAGGGCGATTTCCGGTCATCGTAGGCGCGGGCCTGCGGACGGCGAGCGTTGGGTGGCACGCTGTCCGATCACCACCAGGCCCGGGTCGATGGCGCGTTGTGTTTCACGCGTGCCTCAAAAAGATGTCAGCATAGAAGACGGGGCCCGCTAGGGCCAGAGCCTGCCAGGGTTGCGGAATTTGTTCGAAAGAGTCACCGCGGCCCTGAACGCAAAGGGCTTTAGAAGGAACACGGATGGGTTTTAGTCAGTAAGAGTCTGACACGCCCTCCCGCTCCACCCAGTGCGGAAGAAGTGATTTGATGATCCTTAAAAAAAAATGCTAAATATCCTATAGGTAAAGTACCTATAGATTAATGCAACGCAAAAGTAGAATTTGACAAGTTTTTTAATTCCTGGGAATAGCACAGCGAGACCAAACATTATACGCAATTTCAGTTTTACAGCGTTTCATAATTATTGCCTATCGGAACCTTCGCTTCAAATTATTTCAAATGAACGGTGCTGTGGACAATGACGAAAATTGGGAAATCACTTGCATTGTCGGATGGTTTTTAGAGAATTAATTAAGAATACCTATTCATTGGTGTGGATTGTGTGAGTATAAAGGAGCTCGAATTTAAATAATTACTACACGGTCGATCTTCGAAGTTAAGCAAGACTTGCTGATGTTAGTCTGTGGATGTGTGACCATGTTAACACACTACGATTCATCCGTGGCTGGGAAAGCACGTCAAGCTGTTCTGTGATCCCAGCTGTCAGTTAGACGATTTTGACAGTAATTACGGTAAAGCCAGCTGCCACGGTTTTTTTGTTTTTTTTTTTTACTCTGGACCCTTTTATCCTGCTTGTCTTTTGTTATAATATCAGCAACCAATGTTGAGTAGGCTCTCGTTGGGCAGTTAAATCAAGGGCTCGATCCAGAAACCAGTACCTACTAGTCGACACATTCTTTCAATTAGGCAGTTTTACAAGTTAATATCTGTGTTTAATACGATCATTAATTTGCAAAAAAGCAAATTTAACGATCCGCAAAGGTATTTATTATACGTTGAATGTTGGTGTTTTAATAATATATTATTCTTATATCTACATCATCATGTGCCTCGCCTTTTCCCAACTATATTGGGGTCGGCTTCCAGTCAAACCAGATTCAGGTGAATACCAGTATTTTACGTGAAGCGGCTGCCTACCAGACCTCTACAAACCATTAACTGGGTAACACTATAGTTCTTGGCAAGACTGGAGTCAGATTTACTGGCTTCTGACAATCCGTAACGACTGCCAAAGAATATGTACCCAAGTAGGATTACATTTATCTATTCTATAGGTAATAATATGATGATTATATCAATCATTTTAATTGTAAAGTTAATATCTATAATTCTATAAATTTACTACCGTCGTTAAAATACGATCATTATTGTTAATATCTTGTTAAATACGAGTATTTTACGAATTACTTTGTGTTCTAACTTTATAGGGTTTGTTAAAATCAAATAACTGTTATACCTTTATTAAAGTTAATTACATTTAACATTATTATTTTATATCTGTAAAGTTAATTACATTTATTTGATTATAACAAGCCCTGCAAAGTTAGAACACAAAGCAATTCGTCAAGGATATAAACAAGACTCGCCCGATTGTCGCCATGTGAGATGACATCTTAGCGATCATTATGCTAGTCGTGACTCGTCACTCGTGACAGCCAATGGCTCAATAGCCAGAAGCCTCGACCAACATTTAAGGAGTCTATTGTTAGGCAGCTAGATCAAGGGCTTAAAGGTCATAGCACACATATCAATTCGGAAAGGGATCGTCACCGTATCAACTCGAGCCGTGCAGTATTCTTTGTATGAAACTCCCTACTGCAACGCACACTAATCGGAATCGTAATGTATTCCCCTCGCCTCGGGGTAATACGGCGAAAAAGGCGATACGGTGACGATCCCTTCCCGAGTTGATGAGTGTGCTTTTTTTTTTAAGGATGGGAAATCATCAAATGACTTCTTCCGCTCTGGGTGGAGCGGAAGGGCGTGTCAGACTCTTACTGACTAGAATCCATCCGTGTTCCTTCTAAAGCCCTTTGCGTTCCAGGGCCGCGGTGACTCTTTCGAACAAATTGCAAATGGCAGACTCTGGCCCTAGCGGGCCCCCTCTTCTATGTTGACATCTCTTTGAGGCACGCGTGAAACACACCGCGCCATCGACCCGGGCCTGGTGGTGATCGGACAGCGAGCCACCCACCGCTCGCCGGGGATCGCCCTGCGACTCCCGACGCCCGGGGCGTCTTCTCCTGTAGTGGCGGTTGGGGCGAAGGCCTTGCCTTTCTCTCGCGCGGCCCGCCTCCTCCTTTGCTAGCATTACTGCTTCGCAGAAGGGTGCTATGACCTTGATCCAGTACTATGAACATGGCTCCTATTGTTAGAAAGTTCTTCTCTCTGGAGCCCAGACTAGTTAACAACCCGTAGCTTGGACCATGTTCCAAGCATCGATGGGCTATTTAAATAATTTAAAAATATTTTTTATAAATATTTGAATGAGTACTTAACCGTTTATATTTTAATGAATACAGGAGATTGTAACAATACTAGTACCTATGTTTACGTAAATAAATAATTAGCCTGGTCAATATTTTTCAATAGTTGTTGTCCTTAAGTGGAGCTAGTCGTTTTAAAACGTTCTCTTTATAGCTCTTTTAAGCCACTACCGGGATCATGTTTTTATTTAATGAAAACTCTTTAAAGATGCTACTTTCGGAGAAGGTTATAATTAATAAATGATATTTATTTTGCAAGTGGGTAAAGCATAACACTTTTACACGTCAATCTTTTTTGATCATTTTAAGCTAGATGAGGCCGGTGTTTCCTAGCTGACTACCCTGAGAAGAAACACTGAAACAAACTCAGAGATTAAAGTCCATACAATCTGTACTGGTTAAATCATATCATATAACTGGTGTCCTGTAACATAGGTTTTCCTAAAAACCTAAATCAGGCACGAGTGTCTCACAAAGGTGAAATACAGCTGAGACATTTTTGTACACAGAGAATAAATGATAATTATTATTATATTATTATTATTATATGAGAACCATATGATATAAATAATATAAATTATTATGACTGATGAACCTGACTTATCATTGAAAATGCAAGGAATTTTAATTATGATGTAATTATAATTAGTTGTAATATTCATTAGTTTATTAGACAGCTTTTGTTAATTTGGTGACGGGATTGCTCATGCGGTCATAAAGTCCAGATGTATAAAAATCGAATTCCGTAAATGGAATAGTTTTATAACCACAGAAAAATGTGTTTCTATTTATATTTAAAAACAATAGCAATTTAATTACTTTAGTATTAAAACAAATATTGTACAGGTTTTATTTTTATTTTAAATCGGAATTCTAAAATAGCAAACGTACAAGAAGCAAAATTAAAATGTACATAATATGTCTTACAAAAGGTTGGAAATATTAAGATAAAGCAATTTGCAACTTAGGTAGATACCTATTCTACATAAAAGTGCTACCGCCTCATCCATACATATATAAAGTATTCGTCAACTCGGTACAAATTTCTTGATGGCAAACAAACTCAAATTCCGTAGAAAAATCACGTAACTCATATTAGCTTCGTCAACATTTACAAGTATTTCGCTGATCGTTCGGAATCCCATATGCGTCACCTTAGTTTTGACCTTAACACAATTATGTGCTAACGACGGACGGCGGAACTGGGCGTTATAAGATACTAGTTGCCGCCCGCGGCTCCGCCCGCGTGATTGTCGAAAACTATCCTAAGGGAACATATTCCCGGGATAAAAAGTATCCTATGTGTTATTCCAGACTATAATCTACCTCTGTGCCAAATTTCATCAAAATCCATTCAGTAGTTTTTACGTGAAAGAGTAACAAACATCCATACATACATCCATACTTACAAACTTTCGCCTTTATAATAGTAGTAGGATGTATCTTTGCAATTTGCTTCCAAAATATGGGTTTTTATATGGATTTGTAAGAATCGTGAGTTTTTCCGTGAATTTCTACAGTGGATTTTTTACATCATAATAAGGTTTTTTCCTAGATTTGGTGACAAATATTCATCGATTACAAAGGCCTGAATTTATTGATTAATATAATTATGTTATTTATTTACTCTTTTTTGCTGTGAAATCTGTATCACGATATCTGAATAATAATAAATGTTTATTCACAAAAAATACAGACAGTTAGACGGGGCCCGCTAGAGCCAGAGCCTGCCAGGGTTGCGGAATTTGTTCGAAAGAGTCACCGCGGCCCTGGAACGCATAGGGCTTTAGAAGGAACACGGATGGGTTTTAGTCAGTAAGAGTCTGACACGCCCTTCCGCTCCACCCAGAGCGGAAGAAGTCATTTGATGATGTACTTATTATATAAAACAGTTTTTTCTAAATCTGTACAAAAACAAGTATTTAACCCTGCTTCTTAGCTAGGGCCAGAGCCTGCCAGGGTTGCGGAATTTGTTCAAAAGAGTCACCGCGGCCCTGGAACGCAAAGGGCTTTAGAAGGAACACGGATGGGTTTTAGTCAGTAAGAGTCTGACACGCCCTTCCGCTCCACCCAGAGCGGAAGAAGTCATTTGATGATTTTCCATCCTTAAAAAAACCCTGTTTCTTAAACTAGGATAGACCTGTATTTAAGGGACCGTGTTCGCCAAATTGATCCTATAATTAAATTTGATTTAAGACAACAAGTGAACGGTGTTGAATTTACTCTTATATATCTGTTTTTATTAATAGATAAGTTAAATGCTGTAAGTAACTGTGTATGTGTGTTAAGCGTGTGAAGTGTGAGTGGATTATGACTACGTTCTAAATAAAAAATGAATATGGAACAGATCTTCTGAAGAATTTCTGAAAATCAATCGCACGTAATAATACATTCTTTATTGCGAGTAACAATGAAACTCATAATTATTATAGTGTTAGTAACAATAAATAAAATATTTATCCTTTCTCTGGAGCCCTAACCACCGGTGGCTTGGACTCTGCTCCCGACATCGGCGGAATACAATTTTTATAGTTTTCAATGCTTTTTTGTTTCAACTGTTTTTATAAAAAGAAATGTTTAAAAATGTAGATCTATATGTAAAGAAAATTGAATAAACTAAATAAAATAATTATAGAAACAAAAGATGTCATCAAAATACTGGTTATAAAAAACTAGCTTTTACGCGCATGTCCCGTTTTTTCCGTTCCCGTAGGAATTTCCGGAAATGCTCTCTTTGTTCTCCCTTGTACTTCCCAAGGAACCTACATGCAAAATTTCAGCTTTCTATGACTTGTAGTTTTGGCTGTGCGTTGTCTGTCAGTCACTCAGTCATTCACTCTGTCACTCAGTCAGGCAGTAACGGAAGAGTTTGACGTATGTCACCGGAAAATAGCAAATGCCGTAAGATTGTAAACGTCGCGTGAAATTGTAAACTATTTTTTTCTTAATAAGCCACGGAAATATTGAAAACTATTGAATTTGGATAGGATTAATTGTATGCAAAACGATTTTTTCATAATATATCGAGGAATTAAAATCTAAGACAGATTTATTACAATCTTACGGAGTCTGCAATTTTTCGGTGACATATATTGATTGTTATAATACTAAAGTAAAACTAAGGTAACATACATATATGAATATTTTTTGTAATGAAACCTTTTTATTTAATTTTTCAGTGGGCCACTGGTGTCTGGTGGTTCTTCTTCGCAAAGATCACAGAACTTCTTGATACTGTTTTCTTTGTGCTACGAAAGAAGGACAGACAGGTCTCATTCTTGCATCTGTACCATCACACGATCATGCCCATCATTGGATGGATTGGAGTCAAATATGCTGCAGGTTTTTTACACTTATTTGACTAACTCTAGTTTACCTTGATTATCAACGATCCACAATATGCATAAGCCAATTCTGCAAAAATATATATTAAATAATAGGTTTTAATAGGTATGTATTATTATATTGTAATTGTGTATTTTGCTAAATGTATTTGTGTATATTTTTTTGTATGTTTATTGTACTTTTATATATTTATTATTAGACAATAATATGTTTTAGTTAAGTTAGTATAGTCTATTTTAAGTATCCTTCTCCGTCTCTAAACACACTGTGTCTACGTATCTTATCCCATTCTTCTGCCGCAGGACTGCTGGAAGAAATTTCTAATGAAATAAGCAGTACCTTTGTGCTCTTTTATATGTATAAAATTTTCGATTTTTTAGTTTAATGTGTGTACATAAATAAATCAATAAAAAGATTCTTCTATTTATAGATTTTGGGCAAATGAGTGCTTATCTTGTGACATAAATCATTAAATTACCTTTGAGCCCCTTATATAGTTCGTGTCTTATAACGTCTTGTGGCATTCAGAGAAGCACATCACAGTCTTGCATCATCTCATCAGTTTAACACTCTTTGATGCTGCCTTGCTCTCCTCATATCATTATCATCCTCTTGCCCTTGTCACAATTTTCGGTGGCCACACATATCTCTCTTGTGCTCCTTTTTTGTTCTTCCATACTTCTCCAACTGCTGTTATCATGAAAGTCAGCTTCCATTTAAGCAATATTTTAAAAATTAATTATTTTATCGATTTGTTTTCAGGAGGACAAGCAGTTCCTGAGGGTTCGATCAACGCGCTCATCCATGTCGTCATGTACACTTACTATCTGATCTCGGGTCTTGGACCCCAGTACCAGAAATATTTGTGGTGGAAGAAGTACCTCACTAAAATGCAGCTGGTAAGGATATTAGTTTACCATCCTAACTTTACCATATTAACTTGGCTGTTTCCATTCTGCCAATGTCGCCCATTCTCGTGTTAGTCATGAAAACAGATAAACGAACGGTTAACACGGATGAGGCAAAAAGAAGTAGTAACTCGTCAATTGTCTAAGTGAAAATGAGCAACTATTTATGGGCAGGCACCTTTTTTTTAAGCATGGCCAGGCACCTTGCTACAAAAAATGGTAATAAGTCGAAAATCGAGGCATGATAAAATCCTCGTATTCCTCGAGCCGAAACTTAAACGCCAGTGGATATGACACATTGCGATCAAACACACACACACATCGATGTGGCAATTCTTGTGGGAGGCCTATGTCCAGCAGTGAATGTTTGTCTGCTTAATGATAACTCGAGACGATACAGCAGAAGTAAAACTATCACAGACTTGGAAATCTGAAAGCGGATTTGATGTCTTCCTTGGTCTATTTTTATAGCCATTATAAATTACCTACTGGATTCAAACTTAACTAGCGTGGTATCTTCTTTCTTGAGTTTACCGTCTTCTCTTCTTCCAGATCCAGTTCTGCATCGTGGTATTCCTGAACGTGAACAGCTTAACTTCAAGCAGTTGTAACTACCCTAGGTACTTGAGTACCCTGGTGATGTTCAACTGCTTCGCTTTCTTCTATATGTTTGGAAAGTTCTACTATAACAGCTACATGCAAGGAAGCAAAAAATCATTTGTATCGGCTTGCGAGAAAAAGGATTAAGTTAATATATTGCCACTTTGGCTGTCTATTGAGGCTGAGTGAGAAATTAGTGGTGCCAATATTGGCCGTATTTTGTACCACATTATACTTTGTATTGTTATTATAAAATGGACAAAGTGGCTTTAAGACATTTTTAGAGTTACTGGTCTCTGTACTGTAACATGACTTTCGTGATCTTAGTGTTGAACTAAATTATTAAGAATTTATGGATGGACGCAGCTAAACATTTTAAGTTGTAAAGGTTGTGTTTTATCATGCATAATGCAATCTAATGCTAGTTAGGTACATAATAATTTAAAACATTTGACAGATCTTGATGAGAATGAAAAACTATGATTGCCTTGTATTTTTTTAAATTACCAATAAATTTCCTGCGAAAAAAGGTGTACTAATACGCTACTGTGCTTGTTGCTATTCCGAAATGGCCAGGCGTTGCAAAACTCTGATTCTCAAAAATAGGACCTATATGATTGATTTTGTTTAAGTCTCACTTAATGTAGTTTTGGGTTCCGCACCATCATCTTCTTGCCTTGGTCCCATGTGACTTGGGGTCGGTGTAATACGTTTCCTTCTTGAAAACCGTTCTATTAATCTTCACGCAATCACTGACCTTTTTTTTTATATGTTCCTCAACTTCTTTACAGATATTGCATCCTTCATCTTTACATGTACTAAGATAAACGTTTCCTAAAGCAGATTTTGTACCAATAAAGCAAAAATCAACCCTTAGAGTGCGTTTTCACCAAAGATGTGCGAGGATGTGTAGAGAAGAATGTATTTGTTAAGAACCAATATAATCGCTTCATTTATCTAGCCTTGCTATAGGCAGGTCAAAAGTGCAGATATTTTAAAATACAAATTAAGTTTAAATCGATTTATATAGCTTTTGACTTACAATGAAAATTGTCCGTAACCTTAACTAAATAAATATAAATTAAGGTAAATTATTAGGTCCAAGAAAATAAAATTTCGCTTAAAAAATGGAAAGATTTATTATTACTTCTACCATAGGTACAAACCTTCGGTTTGGGAGTTTGGGGACGCAGATGGAATGTGTTCTATCGGTGTCCTTGATGCGTCTTACGATGAAGTTGATAATTATAATCGGAGGCGGAGTAAAAGTTCAATTTGCGGTAAATAATATTTGTATTGGTACACAGTTGCAGTTATGGTTATGAACACTATGATAATTAAGTATATCTAATTGTAACTGTACCAAACTAAACGGACTAGCGTATTCCGTGCCTCGTGGCGGTTGACAAGTGAGCGACGGACGCTAAGGGACGATTAGGGACGCTATCCCGAATAATCTCTTGTGTTGCCACTTAATAAGAGTGCGTTCTTCCCTTAAATATTAACACATGCAATCCTATATCTAAGCTTATGCACAATACGTGATGCCACAGGAGTGTGTTTAGCTCCTGGCTAGTTTCTCTCATTGTCGGAACCCGAAGTTAATTTTTAAGTTTACTAATATAATATGTTATTTTTTACGAAGACAATAATGCAATTAAATTTTAACCTTATGACAAATGACGCAAAAGTCGTTTACTGCGTCATAGCGGAATGCAGAAATAGGGAATATAATTAGGTAGGTACTAAGTGCGTTGGTTTTATGTTTTGTTAACACGTGCAACGATAGAAGTTTATTTAACTTTCATGGTTCTTTAGTTACTGGTAATTTTGTAGGGGTGTATATATATATAGGCAGGAAAGAAAAAAAGATTGTTTAATGTGACAGAAAAACACATGTTACTAAAAATAAATATGTAGGTAGGTTTTGTATCTGTTATGAATGCGATATTTCAATAATATACATAACTATAAATATATGATTTAATTTTTTTATCATTTCTTACAAGATTTTTTCTGGGATTTTTTAATTCTCTAAATGTTAGTGACAACTCCATCGAAATCCGTTGCATGTTCTAAAATACTTCATAAAGAGAAGCAGTGTGAATTTCCACTTGAAAGATAAAAAAGTGATCCTCTCAAATTAAAACCTATAAAATCTAGTATAGTGAGATATTGTTAGGTTTATGTCAATCCCAAAGCAAAGTAGATGTTTAGGTAACTATGAGCTGGATTTGGACTACGAAGGCACACAAAGTAACTTCTTATCGGAAAATAGCGCATCCACTCATGGGAATAATGTCAATTTATTTGTGACGTATCACCATTAAAAAGTCAAAAAAAAATACAACCGACTTCCAAATAAAAAACAATACAAAGTAAAATTACTTTATTTTCGGAAGTCAGTGTTTATGGTCGACTCTTCATTTTTTGACACCGACTTCCGATATTATTAACTAAATTGACATTATTCCCATGATATGTTTTTTTTCAGTTCCACGCAACGGATTTTTATAGAGTTGTCAATAATAGAAAGAGCGATAAAGGAGTGAGATTTGTGTTCCTAAGTTGCATGCGTGCTAAGCAGAGACGGGTCGCTAGTAAATATTAATCCTGTAATCTACTGTGTTGATCCCATTTTATTTATTTATTTATTTATTTATTTACACTATATTTATTTATAGTTATCTCTGAGTACTTTATCCCACTTTAAGGTTATCAATGAACTAGAAGTCAAGTATAATTTGTTATTTCCTTCAGATTGTAACTATAAGATTTATCTTTGATTTTAAAGGAAAATAACACTTTTAGTTGAATGTTGTAGGTTTGTTGCAATATAATTTTTCGTTTGTAAATAGAACATAATATCTAATGTATTTTGTTTAGAAATATAAAGTTCACAACACTATTTACCCTGGTTTTTATTTTAAATTATTGTCTCTTAGGCTGGTTTTACAGCTGTCCGGGAGACCCGTACGGGTAGCAACCGCAGTGCTCTGAAACAAGGGTTCAGTATGATACGGTAATATACCAATTATACGGGCTCTGCCCGGAGCGGGTCGCGTACAGACCAATCAGTGTCACTGTGAAACAATTTTCTTGTAAACCACCTTTCCGCTTTCGTAAGTATCGAACATTATATATCCAAATGCAGTATTTAAAATTTCGTACAAACTTCTGCCGTGAGTTGAAAATGAAAGTTTTTCAATCAATAATACAATCTATAATAATATAAGTATATATTATTATAGATTGTATTATGGTACTAGCTTTTGCCCGCGACTTCGTACGCGCATATACCGTTTTTCCCGTTTCCGTAGTTCCAGAGATTAGCGCGTTCAAACAAACTAACAAACTCATCAGCTTTATTATATAAGTATAGATAGATTGAAGTCTAGCCTTTAGTAACAAACCTGGGTAAACCTCACATCCCACACCTGCACACACAATACATGGACCTGGAACAATTCTGCCTATAATCTTAGGGAGTCTGTTGCCTGAATAGTCAAAGATCCGAGACGGCAAAGCGCCGCGTTTCGTGCGCGCCTCCCTAAAGAAATTGTGGCCAAAAGCGGCCAAAAAGGTGAAAATCCTCAAGCACTCCAGCGGCCAGGGCAAAGGTAGCTACAAAACACCGTGTGGTTTTAGTCAGTACGAGTCTGATAAACCCCTGCACCAGCCCCATGGCGGACGATATCCTTGAAGATTAACACACATTAAGAAAAAAAGTGGACCGCACCGCTGACGATACTGATACAGCACTGTGATACTTGACCAATAAAATAATTACTAATGACACGACACGTGCAGGTACACGTTACATGATAGTACAAAAACAACTACAGGACAAAGACCTTGTCACGTGTTAATGTTAGTAACGAACCAGCATTAACCGACCCTTTTGGTCAGCCATAATCAATCTTCCTCACCGAATTTTAGTTTCAAGAGAAAAAAATGTTAAATAAACTTTAACTTTTTTTTTTGTTATGTTACTTACATTTAGCAATATTTGTACATGAAGTTATGAGCAAACAAGTTATCCGGTGTCCGCACCGCATCTGACTTAGCCGAACGGCCCTTTCTCCACCTTTTGTTCACTGTCACTAAGCTGCTAAAATCACACTCATATTATAAAGGCGAAAGTTTGTGAGTGTGTGTGTATGTTTGTTACTTCTTCACGCGCAAACGGCTGGACCGATTTAGATGAAATTTGAGTCCCGGGAAAGGACATAGGACAGTTTTTAACCCGGGACTATGTTCCCTTGGGATAATTTTCGACATTCACGCGGGCGGTAGCAAGTATTACAATAAAGCAAAGAGGGAAACGTCCTAAGTTTTAAGCGTCATTTCACGAAACAAAATTCGCTCAGGTATAATTCCTAACATTAAACTAAGGTTCAAAATGTAAGTTAACTATCTACAATGTCAATGACACAAACTAATTGACTTACAAACTTATACAATGACTTCTATTTATGTAAATATTTTTTTTATTTAAAACATGATCAGAAGCCGTTTCTGTAATTGGATAAAAAAACGATTTTTTGTCTCATGCCATTTAAATACCATTTGTCTATTGGTTGAAAAAAAAAAAAATGAAAACATTCAGAAAAACAATCTACTACTTGCAAGAGTTAATAAGTTTCCAGGTTTGCGAAATTTGTTCGAAAGAGTCACTGCGGCACCGAAACGCAAAAGGCTTTAGAAGGAACACGGATGGGTTTTAGTCAGTAAGAGTCTGGCACACCCTTCCGCTCCACCCAGAGCGGAAGAAGTCATTTGATGATTTCCCATCTTTAAATCATTTTAATATAATAATTCATTTACATCTCTCAATAGATAACTATATTAACAGTTTCCTAAGTAATTTACATTTCATAAAATGCTTCCTCTCTCCTAACCTAGATGCTTATCTTGCTGTGCCCGACAGGGTCCATATGAACCTATTTGTTATTTTACCACCTAAGAATACATGTGGAATGCAATAAAAAGTATTGAGTATTGAGTATAGTATAGTAAAAAAAAAGAGTTCACAAGTACGTAGTTTCGCTATTTTATTAAAACAACGGCGAGAAACAACAGCTCTATCTATTTATCTATCTATATATCTTTCGAGGTTTGGTTTCCGCAGTTAGTCCAGGTGTTGCACAACTGTACGTGACCCATGGCGGCCGTCATGCCATCCAGCTAACCTCCCTCCATACAAATATAATGCCTTCCCGTTTATTCAGGATGTTTACTAAGAGAATTAGGTGTTCCTATTGTTTGCTTCCGTATTTCGGGAACAATTGCACTACCGTTTTCTCCTCTGCTTGCATGCTCTGCACAGAAAACTGTCCGTTATACCTATCGTGTGGAAATGTTTATTCAGTGAGCAGTGTCCGGTGATGGTGATGTCCCCAATACCATTCGCAGACTGCCTCTGTCTAGTCGCAGAAGGCGCCTGGTTAGTTTCTAGCTGTTCAGGAATGGCATAGCCTCTTTGGACAGCCTGCAGCCTGTTCAAGGCCTGCATTCTGCTTGTGTGTAGGTGTGCTCTTGTAGCCATTTGCACAGCTGGGTGAAGGTGTATGACACTATGTATTCGGATACAATATTTACCGAACCAGATCCCTTCCTAGTCAGATCATCAGCATAATGATCCACTGTGTCCTTTTTTCCAATGCAGCGTCACAGTGTTGCGGTTGGTCACCGAAACGCGTCCTAGCGCATTGTGGCATTCTTGTATAAGTTTCTAGGTAGTATAATTTTTCCCTAGGGATTGGAGAACTGAGGTACTGTCGGAGAGTATGCAAATGTGGGTAACCGTGACTCTCCTGGCTTCTATGGCATAGAGGGCTTGGATAATGCTCACGCATTTGACCTGATAGACGGAATTGAGTTTCCCTACCGGTGTGGATATTTTGATATAGAGGTTGTTGCAGAAACTCCGACTCCAGTTACCGTGCTTGTCTTTGATCCTTCGGTGTAAATTCTCAGCTTTTTGAGGCCTGAGATATCATCTAATTCTTGTGTTAGCATTCCATGATGCATGTATGCTTGATTCTAGAGTCTGTTCCTAGAGTACCAGATGTGATGAGCCGGAATGTCGCTAGGGTCGCTTCCCCGCACTATTACGTGCAGTAGTAGTCCTAGCATGGCTAACAGGGCCGGCAGTGGTTGCGGTTCTTATACTGCTAGAGTGATTGCCGAGCAAGCAAGTCGTTGAAGTTTTTTTACTTCAAAAACTTGGCCACTAATTGTTTGATTGACACCAGCAGATCAAACCACTGACGTCAAATATTCGCACTTATGTTTTCCCTACTGTCTGATAGCTGTGGTGTATAGCCACTAGCCAGTGAGTGGTTTTGGGACTAATAGAATTGCCCCTTGGGAGCAAACCTTTGCCACGATGGTCCGTTTATGTTATTTATGGTTACTTGTACACCACTCAGTTTGAGCATGTTTGTGATCCAGCCACTCAGGGTCGAATCCACGCCGTGTCTTCCGAGGGCTGTGCTCATACTCTGAAACATGGTTTTTTCAAACATCCCTCCTTCGATGTCAATGACGACGTATCGTCCGGGTGTTCCCTCCTTACTGTCTCTGAGCCACTTGGCCCGCGTTGTAATCCGGATGCGCCACGAAGAGTACTAGTGGCTGAGTCCACTTTCAGTAAGATCCCAGACCGTTTCCCCTCCCCCTTCTCGGTGGCAGTCGTTCTGTGTGACATCTCGTCTCCTTACTGGCTTTCTGCTCCGGTGGGTTTTAACGCTACTGAGGACTTGTTGCGCTGCGTTTCCAATCAAAACTCACTAAACAGTTTTTGAGATTCACTTAATCATCAAAGCCAAGTTTTGCTGTATATTATATAAAGTTAATGGTTACATTAACCTCCAAACCTCTTCCATTAAGGCATTCAAATTTAAAAAAAAAAATTAAAAGGCATTTTGGCATTAAAATGGGGTTTTAATGCCAAATTTTGAGAGTTTAAAAAAAGGCTAGAATTTGACAAAAACTGAACTCCAAATTTTTTATTCAGAAATCGGGGATTAATTGCTAAAGTGAATAGCTTAACTATATACTTCTAAGGTCTCTTTTTCCGTTAGCGGGATCAATCATCAGCAATGTCATGGTAAGATAGTGGTAAAATGCTAGTCCAATAATTGTTAAACATTTTTTTTTTTTTTTAATTTAATATGGGTTTGCTCAATGATACCTATTAAATTTCATTGACGTGGGCAAAAAGCTGCCAGGCTGAAATGGGACTGGGCGGGTCACACCAGCCGTATGCATAGTGACCGCTGGGCAAAAGTCTCCACGCAATGGATGCTAGAGGACGGACGGCGTCGCCGAGGCGGCCCAGAAAGCGGTGGCGAGATGATTTGGATGCACACCGCGAAGGCTGGTTCAAGGTGGTGCAAGAAAAGAATGTCTGGAAGGATATGGGGGAAGCCTTTGCCTAGTAGTGGGACACAATAGGCTAAGAAAAAAAAAATGGGTTTGCTCTTGACTCTAGTTTATGTCATAGATGACGGAGACAAAGTCGACGATGGAGCGAGCTTACCCAGAAGAAGCCTGTTCACTCTAATTGCAACAAAAGGAGAATACAACGTAAGTTAAACAAATAATTAGCCAATAAAATGATTACAATCAAAGTATTACGTTGCGCAGGGTGTTCCTACAAAATTTCATATAATCATGCTCAAAAGACAGAACAAAACTGCCCTTTTGTACTATTTTTTTTTTCTACAAGTACTGGTTTGCTTGAGTAATTAAAATGCAAATAAATTTATTCCCCGTAACACTGAATCGATTATCGCATTACATGTAAAAGTATCGTATTAGTCGTATGATAGTTTTCGGCCAAGTAGGTCTTTAAAAAATTTAACGATACCATACAAAAAAAATTGAATAAATTAAACAATGAGGATACGATTTTTGATGCTGAAGTAAAGTTTAGGAAAGAAGTAATATTTAATCATTTTTAGAAATATAAAAACTGCTTTGTTAGAAGCTAATCTATTTGGAATATTGGCGACCTCTGTGCTGCCATTGGTGACGTCGTGAAGTGGCAAAGTTGACAGGAAGAAGACAAAGAATTTGGCGGAAGCGGACGATCCTAAATTGTTAAAATGGCGGTTGTTTTTGGCATGGCTTGGCAAGGATATCAGCTGTTGTTCGAAGAATTACCAGGTGAGGATTGTCATTCTCCCTTTTTTTGCCATAAAGATGAAGTTCAGCATGAATAATTGAATTGTCAATTGCATTGTTTCATGATCTATGTATGCAGGTACGTCAAAGCTAGTGTAAATGTTTAGCGAAAAAAAGGAAAGTGTTTGGAATAATTGGTAACAAAGTGATGTGTCATAATATTCATTTATCCTATTGGCTTGTGCTGTTTCATTTTACTAATATAGACATCAGCCCCAGCAGTCCTTACAACACTATAAATTTGTTATTTCAGATCCCCGAACTAAAGGATGGTTTCTTGTAGCTAAGCCGTACCAGACATTAACAATACTTGGTATCTATTTAATGTTTGTATTAAAATGGGGACCAAAACATATGAAGAATCGTCAACCTTATAATTTAGACATACTGCTGATGGTATACAATGCACTACAAGTAGTGGCTTGCATGTACTTATTTGTTAAAGTAAGTATTTTGTGTTCTTCTTTTTTGAATTCATCACGATTGGCTTCTAGTTTTTCAACTGTCTGAAATTATATTTTACTTCGATTGGCAGAAAGACGATCTGCCATTCGAAATAAAATATAATTTTATGGCTTCGCTTTTTGTTTTATCTTTCCATTCTATGAACATTGAACCAAATAGCCTAGTCACCCATTGCCGTTTTATATTCCAAACGTCTTTTATAATGCACACAGCAAAGGAGTGGAACTCTCTGCCTGGGTCTGTGTTTCCGAACGCATACAACTCTAATCTCTTCAAAATTAGAGTGAACAGGCTTCTTCTGGGTAAGCTCGCCCCATCGTCGACTTTGTCTCTGTCATCGATGACCTAGAGTCAAGAGCAAACCCATATTAAATAAAAAAAAACCATGTTTACATCGAAGTATATCGGCAACAAGACACTTTACTGGTTCGTGTTTTTATTTGTTGTTGTGTACTCGACTCTTGAACAACTAATTTATCCTGCGCAGCTTCGGCTATGCCAGCTTCCATTGAAACTAGTCAAACCGCATTGTTTAATATTTATTATATTTTTTAATATTTTACAGGCAATATTCCTGGCGTGGGGATGGGATTACAAATGGATTTGTGAACCTGTCGACTTTTCAAATGAACCAAAACCCCTAGAAATAGCCGGAATGGTTTATTTCTATTATATACTAAAAATAGTTGATCTTCTAGATACCGTAAGTTTATTATTGCGTATTCTTTATTTTTTACCCGACTGCCAAGGAGGGTTATGTTTTTCGCGCGTATCTTGTATGTATGTATGCATGTAATATTCTTTATTACCTCATATCTTCCTAACCGCTGCACGGATTTATTTAATCAACATGTTATCTCTCTTTAGATTCGTCTTGGTAACCCAAGTGTTTTTAGATAGGTGACGCGAAAAAAAAACAACATGACGACTGTGAGACGCTATACTTTAAAGTATTTTTTTATTTTTTTTTTGGATTCTGTAATATGGGTGTCATATCAAAGGGGATGAGCCCTTTAATATGATACCCATATTGCAGTCAACATGTTCGAATTTATTATTTGTTTTATTTTATGTGTGTATTGAGTAATTAAATTGCTTTCTACACTTCTGGACTGAACTTGTTTTTTTCTTTTCAGTTTTTATATAAAGTTATATTAGTTATTTTTATGCAGTCGGTTTTTTTTTAAGAATAATTGATGACAATTCTAATGAAGGTTAACATTGTGACACTCATAATATGTTGCTCTTTCATTTCATATGGTGTATGTACAGCACAGTTATAAAACTTTTTTATTTTCTACTAGTGGCTCGCCCTGGCTTCGCCCGGATGTATTTTTTTTTCAAAATTTTCTTGCACAATAAATTTCTCCTGACAATAACAAACACAGCAAAGAAATAATTAGCGAAATTGGTCCAGCCGTTCACGCGTAATGCCACGACCAAGAGAAATAGGGATTCATTATTAATTATTAAAAGTTTTTATTTCTCTAACTTCACTTGTATGTATGTACATATGTTCTGGAATCAATATTTCACCCACTTCCACTGAAGCAATCGAGCTGAAATTTGACACACATATTTGGTTCCAATGACAATGCACGATTCATTATTATTATATATATATGTAGATTTGGTTCGCCAAATATCACCCTTGTTTAAAATATATTTCCGTGTCCATCTTTATTGACAGAAACTAATATTAATTTGTAACAAGTTTCAACTGAATCGGTCCATCATGTTCAGAGCTGTGATAGATAGACAGAAAGAAACACGAGTGATTCAATACGTACCGTACGGAACCCTAAAATTTTGCGTACAATGTAGTGCATTACAAAGCAAGCATTGTAATTATTTTTGAAACTGCATCTAATTTGCATATCTGTTTTAACATTCGTGTTATGTAAATCAATGGTAGCATCTCTTTGTGAAAAATTTAAATCTCATTAGCAAGGATTTTCTTTTAGCTTATTGTTTGAAATAACAAGAACCTATTTATAGTATACACCTATTATTGAGTTTATACAAACAAACAAGACACAAGTTCACATGAGTGGTCATGGTATGGTATACGATGCAGAAGAATGAAGAACATTCTTCATCTTTTCAAGTCGATGGTGACCCTTAAACATTTTGTGCCCATTCATAAGGACCTCAATGGTGCTGATGTAAGGCACTTAGGGTATTCCAACAAGTTATAGCCCATATTTTGAACGGAGGCACCGCCACTCACATTTGTAAATGAAGAACATTATTTTATAGTTCAGAAGGTTTTGAGTACAAATGAGGATGGTAAGAAGGGTGGAGGATAGCTAAATAAACAATCATGGATTAATTGTATCAAATATGTTATGGCTCAAGAGGAAATGACTTCGTGATGACGGCAAATAAGGAAAAAAATGTGCTTGAACCAATCCCAAATAATTTGGAATAAGGGCAGGAGTCAAATCGTCGTCGAGAGGTTCAAGTTCATACAATGTGACCGTTTTTTTGCATCGAAATTATTCATTTTCAACAAAAGTATTGCCGGTTTGGGTTATTCTTATTTAGTAGGCAAATAATTAAAGTTAAAAAAATGGTAATGCACGTATCATTATCATGAACAATGAACCGGAAACGGCGTAATAGATTTATAAAAAAAAAAAATTATACTTTCATTACAATATATTTATGCAAATATAAATGTTCGATAGTCTAACCTTGCAACGCAATGTTCTAAATTATATTTGCCACCGGATGATTGCAAACTCCACAAGATTATAAAATATCATGACAGATTGTAAATTCCCGATAAATTGTCAATTGAACATAACGAAAAAAATCTCTCGAAGTCACTTCTCTTCAAACTGAAGTGAAGACATGTTGGCGACTATTCAGTGTACGGTTCTACAATTTATAGGATTTTCTTGCCTAGCCATGTAGCGGAACGTCGGGCAGAGGGGGCTTAGGCTTCCTCGACGTGGATACATTAGGTTCGAATGGAATGACGGGAGCCAGAGTGAGCGAGCGAAGCTGGTGTTTCGTAGTACGTATTTGAATTTCGTCCGTATTTCATTGAACTATTTTAGTTGATTTTCAACAAATTACAGCGTCTCGAAGAGCTCTATATACAAAGAATAAAAGAGGATTTTAGAGACCATTACTATCTATACACATGGTGTTTTTTAAAGTGTGCATTGATTGTCAAATCCTAATTGTGAGTAATATTGAAAAACACTGAAAGGAGTCTCGAGCCCAATTTTGATAAAAATAAAAACTGCATTATTGAATTTTTGAAAAATTGATTTTCCTAGTCAAAAATCGAACCGGTTGATTTTGAAAAATAAAACACACCCTGTACACACACCATCCGAAAGTGACGCTACTAAGGATCAAAAAGAAGAAAGTGCTCAGTTTACCAAACACTTTTTTAAAATATAAGAAAAATTATCCATCCGGGCAAAGCCGGGATGGGCCAATAGTCATTTATAGTTCTGTATTATACTTGGTTTTAAATATATTATTTTCCACATTCAGTCCAACCCTCGCATGGCTGATAAAGATCGCTTGTAAAACGTTCACTTTTAAGCCCAGTCAAGTATACCTAGTTACTGACCAACTTTTATTGCTTTTTTTTCTATTTTTATTCATAAAACATGTAGGTATACTTTAACTAATGCAAAATTAAAACATGTTGGTTTTGTGGAATTTGAACCTGGCTGTTTTCTTCGGTAACTATTTACCTACATAGAAAATTATTAGTGAACATTTTTGATGTGAACTTGTAATATTACGATTTAAAACTAAGTCTCTACATAAAAAATAATACTTGTTAAAATGTTGGGAAACTAGAAGTGTTTTTAGAAATTGCGACTGAAAAGCGAATGTGGTCCTTAAAAATACAGAAATTCAAAAATAAAAAAAATCCTTCAAATATCTCGGTAACGTGACACTTTAAGGCACCATGTTGCCAACATTTTTTGTTTAAGTGTGCTCTACCCATATACATATGCATGTAAAATTGAACGCCACAACTTAATAAAAAATCATGGCGCGGTGTCTATGCCAGCCCATACAAATAAATTTGAACCCCTTTGGTGAATTAAAACATGTACTTCGATGACACAAACACGCGTAACGTAAATAAATAAATTTTGAATATGCGGTCACTTTGGATCTTTTGACTGCTAATCAAAACAAGACTCCACGTTCTTCGAAGGAATTTAAAAAGTTAATATATTCTAGCCTGAACTATAGTAGTGACCTATGAGAGTAAACATTATGAAACAATGCTTGTTGAGTTAAATTAACTTAGCGACTCGTGTTGAAAGGGGCATTATTTTGTCTTCGCTTAAATCTAATTGTACTTTGCTTGCTTTCGTGCATCTATCATCTATGCTATATTTCTACCACTCCTTCTTACTCTTCTTAGTGGAACTCTTGCGTGTGAACTGTAACCTGTGTCTGTGGAATAAACTTTCTTTCTTCTTCTTGTGTACTTCGGACTTTCCATTATTTCTTCATTCAATCTACATCTTCACACACGTCAGCCATCTACAATGCTTGCTTTTTAATTGTAAAGTTTTACAATTAAACACATTTTTAGGTAGAAATATTTTGACAATAGCTGAAACGCGACGCTAAAGCGCTTATTTCAGCTCGTTTACTAAAGTTAAAATGACAAAAATATCAATAAAATTTCAAGGCGAGAAATTTAGACCTAATACCAAGGTATGGAACCCTCAGTAGATGAGTGAGTCCCATTCTTTGGTGTTTGGTGTTTCTTTGCTGTATAGTGTCGTTTGTTGACGTTTCATTAAAAGCCTAGCCTTTTCATTTAACTGCGCCAATTTTCCAGCGAACTAAGTGACATCTTTGGTTCAATATCGCAAGTCACTCATGTCGCTCATTAAACGGCGCAGTTCAATGAAAAGGTTAGGTTTTTAATGAAACGGCTGATATAGCTAGTTGGCTGCGACATATACATTTAAAAAATTTAAATGTATTAAATTACACTATTTTCCGTGTATAATAAATTATGTTCTATTCATCTATCTTCTTTCAAGTTTGGTATTAAAATATGTTTCAGGTATTCTTCGTGCTCCGCAAGAAATTCAACCAAGTAACTTTTTTGCATATCTACCACCACACTGGTATGTGTATGTTGATATGGGCCGCAACGACTTACTTACCAGGTAAAAAAAAAATCCCCATTTTTCTCTTTGTCACCGGAAAATTGCAAACGCTGTGAGATTGTAAAATATCGCGTGAAATTGTAAACTAATTTTTTTTAATAACACACGGATATATTGGAAACTATTAAATTTGGATGCGTTTTAGAAAACAAAAACAAATTTGAGAAATTATAATATAATAAATATTTATTATAATCTTACGGAATCTGCAATTTTCCGGTGACATATACATGATTATATTCAAACCAACTTGTGTCAGAGGTTGTGTTTTTTTCAATCCAGAGGAGCGTACAAGTTTACCATACCCTATGTCATAATTGGAACCTGGATCTTCGGTGGTGCTAATCTGATCACCCTCGTCATCCAGCGACTTGGTAAAAAATCTGAACTCAATGAGACTATTTTTTACCTGGATGACTGAGCTTTGCTCGGATTTTTTTTTGGTAAACGTTTCCTAAAATAAAACCTAGCTAGATCGATTTATCGCCCTCGAAACCGATTTTCACGAAATAAATTTCATGAAAAGCTCTGGAGCCGTTTCCGAGATTTAGATAATATATATATACATAAATAAAAGAATTGTTGATACTGAAACTTTTACTAAAAAAAAAACTGTTTCTTGATAAATCAATCAGCGCTACCATTTTTTTATGCAACGTTTGTATTTGCATCTCAGTTGTAATCTGTTAAGAAAATCTTTTATTTCCCTATATATTTTGATAGATTGCGACTGACAAGCAAACATTGCTTAAAAACAATAGAGTTGCGCTATTATTTCAGTATGAAAATCGTAGTACAACAAAAGTGAATGAACGATAAATATTTAACAAATAGTGGTCAAAGTTCAACTGAAAAAGGTAACTGGCCTTATTACTTGAGTCGTAAAATTAACTTTAGTGGTTTTGTTTCGGTTTTGGTGTTACTCTAAACTAAATAAAACTATACATCTACTCTTACCTACACTAATATAATAAAGAGGAAAGATTCATTTGTTTGTTTGTAACGATTTGGCTCAAAAATAACTCAACCGATTTTAAAAACTCTTTCGCCATTGGAATGCTACATTATTAAAATAAAAAATAAGGGAGATCCCTCCTAAAATTGCAATAATGTAACCGAAAGTAGAAACATTTTCTGCCTAATAAATTCATTATTTGGCGTACGCTGGCAAAACTACTGATGACACATCAAAATAATATACTACATGATAAAAGGACTCATTTATTACCTGTAAAAAAGTCCGCGAGGGTATATGTCTAACTATAATGGTAAAGTCACTATGACCACTTTTTGTTCAAATTATTCAATCAAAACCAGGGTGGAATGGAATACTGGTGATTTTGGTACCATCATATTAATCTTTATCCACTTAAATGGTTAGGCCCGCCAAGCGTGGTGATAATGGAACCCCCCCCTTGGGGGAGGCCTATGTCCAGCAGTGGACGTCTTTCGGCTGGCATGATGATGATGATTTAAATGGTTTGATAATTAAGGTTGATTATGTACATTTTAAATTATTCAAATCGGACCTTTCGTTTGAAAGTTACGACGGGTATAAAAATGTTCTAAGTCAGGAAAATGTTGCGGGAAGAACGAATTGCCCTACGTTTAGTATATCAACACGACAGTAACGTTTTTGTAAACTAATAAAAAAATATAAACATTCAGAAATTACTTTTCAAAAGGGGTGGAGAATGTATTAATATGGAAAGGACTAAAGACGCTCATGAATTCATGATGAAACCGACAGTCATAATTTAAGCAATAAAAATAATGATAATCATTTTTTTTTCATAAACTACCTACACACACACACACTACATTAACACCCTCTCTAAATTCTCTCAAGGATAGAGGGATTAGATGGAGTGATTATGTTTGTAAAGGAAAATACGTATATCCACGCGGACGAAGTCGTGAGCGAAGTGCTAGTTTAAATTTTATTTTGGTACTCAGTATGGAATGATAATTGATAATTAATTTGATATACATATTATTTTGTGATTTGATACACACTTACCGAGCGACGAGTAATGTAATTTACTACAATATCTAAATTTCAGGTGGCCACGGTACGCTGATTGGTGTGATCAACTCATTTGTTCATGTCGTGATGTACTCCTACTATCTATTGACGGTGGCTGTACCGAGCATCAAGAATGCGATTTGGATAAAAAAGCATGTTACACAGTTGCAAATTGTAAGTTTTTCTCACTTGTACCTTTCTTTTCCAGCTATCTTGTTCCATTGATGGTATAAGATCTCCCCCATAGCTTTACTCTTGCTAATTTGTTACCTTCTCCAGTCAATATTTTATAGTCGTCATGCTAGACTGCTCTAAGCCATCTTCTGCGACTACTGTCTTCTAACTTCTATTTTCATCAAGTGCAGATTAAAATAAAGTTTGCTTTTTAAAATATACTTTTAGAAATCAAGCCATATGGTATCGCAGTTTTTGAAAGACGTGTTTTAATTTAATAGTAGATTTATTAACCTAGACTTCTATATAGAGTAGTAATTAAGTATATCATAATATTTTAAAATTTTAAATGAAACAAACAACTGATAAAAGTATTATTATAATTATGTACAATAAAATACTATAAAGTCAGTTTTATATTTGAAGAAATATGTTTAGTAGCACGAGATGACTCGATAAGTGGATAATGTGCAAATTATTGGTAACAATCTTGCAATAGACATAATTGTTTCTATTTATTTTTCAGTTGAATTTAATTGTGCATCATTCAAGTAAAAAGTAGGGTCTCAATTTGCAAAGCATCACAATTTGTGACAAAGCTGAATGTTTTTATCTTGTAAATTATCATTTTCAGCTGCAATTCTTCTGGTGTGTAGTTCACATGGCCATCATAGTCTTCAAAACTGACTGTGAATTCCCTCGTTGGACCAGTGCCGTGTTCTTACCACAAAACCTGTTCATGCTGGTACTTTTCGTCGACTTCTATATCAAAACATACATCAAGAATCCCAAAGAAAAACTGAAAGCACAAATGAATGACGTCAAGGCTAATAATCAAAATAACGACAAAAAAAACAACGTTGTTGCAAAGAATGAAATCCAAAAACCTAAATCTGAAAATGGCGTTCGAACATTAATCGATAAGGAAATAAATGATGCTAAAGTTTATCTCAAAAATGATTTAAGTAAGCTTGTAAATGGTAATGATGTTTCATATACTAACAATGACAATGAGTTCAGTGAAAATGTTAACTATTTTGAGAATGGTAAAAAAAAAACAACTTGTGGTACCGGCAAATGTAAAATTAATTGCCACAAGCATTACAAGAATGAATAATTGTTGAAGTATATTTATAAATTATGTAGGCATTATTATTAAGCTCGTTTTAGCGATTTTTGTAGGTAATATTAAAGTTTAGCTCAAAATTATATTAATTTATAATAATACTGTTGTTTCTGTTTCCCATTATTTAAACAGTTAATACCTATAGTTTCAGTAACGGTTATAATAATAAGCTCTTATAAATATTACTTTGACGATTCACAGTTTCCCTTAAAAATACCGACCTTTACAGAAACACATTTACTGCACAAATATAAAAAATTTTCGACAACAATATTTGACATAAGAATCTAATATGAGTAAGCTGATTTCGAGTTCTGTATTCATCTGTACGTATTTTTGAACCTTGCAAGTGATATAATTTATCACTATATAATATATTATAAATCACAAAAAAAAAACTCAAATAACTAATTTCACACTCCTGCGATTGCCATAGCGTGCAAACAATACTGGCCCAACTTACATAACAGGTAATAAAACGTCAGATTTTAATGAATTACTTAACAATATTTTAAATTATGTGAGTCACGCAATGTCATGCGCTATGCAAGTGGGGTGTCTGAGGGGTGCGACGTCCGAGTTAGACCTCTACCAGGGTGAGAAACTTACGCGAGTAATGGCGAAATCTGATATATAAAATTCTCGTGTCACAATGTTAGTTACCATACTCCTCCGAAACAGCTCGACCGATTTTTATGAAATTTTACATGCATATTCAGTGGGTCTGAGAATCGGCTACTATCTATTTTTCATACCCCTAAGTGATAAGGATTGTCCACCCTAACTTTTATTTTTAATCTTTTGCACAAAATTTTATTTTTTTATAATGAGGCAGGAGAGCGGAGGCTCTCTATCACCAACCCCTATTTTTTAATAGCGATATTAGGGCTTTAAATATTTTCTACTCTCGGCGGTGATAATTGATTATTTACCACTGGATCAGTTAGTTATTCTTGACTATTTGTTTGGTAGAACGCACTAATCCTAGGAAGTCTATTAATTGAGGAAGGCTATATAACATCACGCTACGACCAATAAGAGCCGAGTATTCATGAAAAATGTGGCGCAGACGAAGTTGTTGTAATTAAAGCGACGCGAGCACCCGTCTCTTGTTTCATACTCTTTTTTCTTCTCCCAACCTCTGCAACTCCTGGAAGCCAGAATCAGCAGTACCAAGCACCAGAAAAACGCCGATTCAAAGAGGAAGGTCAAGGAGTCCCAGAGCAACGATTCAACTGTCTGGGATCCCTCAATGAAATCAATCAGAAAATAACAGCGGAGGCTTAAAACTTGTTGTAGCCTGTAGAAACTACTATACAATATGTTGTACTTGCCCTACAAGCACTCAAGTGCACCTTTTTGGTAAATAATCAAATGACTTTTTTCGCTCTGAGTGGAGCGACTAAAACCCATCCGTGTTCCTTCTAAAGCCGTTCCTGGGCCGCGATTGACCCTTTCGAACAAATTCCGCAACATTCAAGACGCACCTGGCTACCTAATCTCGCCCGCCAGCTTGCTCGCTGCTGCTTTCAGCCTGGTCGAGGCCTTAGAGGGAGCGCGAGACAGTCTGGGTATTCCCGAGTTTGGGAAGTGTATCTACCAGATATGTGAATCATTTGTGTTTGCGTCGTTGCGCCTGGTATGGAGGCGACAACGATATAAATTTAATAAGCAGAGAGATTAAGAAATCCTTAAGTTCTATAAGGAAGGACAATAATGGCAAGAGTCCATCAGAATATAGCCTGAACTAAAAAGCTTTACGTATTTCGGTTTGAGAAAAGATCAAGGGTCTAACCTGTGTTTCGCGACCTCCGAATAAATCCGACTAATCACCGAATAAATTCGAAAATGGAATATAATTTGTATGGAATTGTCTGCCACGTATATTAACGGGAACTTTATCGTCGGTGGTGAAACAGGCCATAACACTCGTACATTATTTCTTTAAACTTTATGTACAGTTGTATTGGTACATAGGCAGAAATATTGCAACAAAGAATTATCTACCATTCTCTATAATCTACAAAATCTATAATATTATCTATCCAACATTCTATAGGAACATAAACTTGTAAATCGAGAAAATTTAATTTCATCGCTTCCAACTTAAATATTGGCTTAAGAACTGTGTATGTTAAGATATTTTTAAGCGACCATTTGTATTAAAAACTTTAAAGAAAGAATGGAAATTACATAGACATTGTTTCAAAATTTGTAAAATATTTTTAAATTATATTTTCTTATACCAAACATTTTCGGAACGTACTGACTGGTGATCCGGGACGTAATGTAACATTTGGAGCGAACATGTGATGATACTAAAATCAGTGTAAAACAGAACACATAGGTACTCATAATGTTCGTGCTCGTTTCCACGTACTGACTGCACGAATGCTCGCTTTGTAACATGCTACTTTACGCCCCGTAACACAGATCAGTACCCACCTTAAGGAAACCACATCTCACGGAAAAGACGCTCAGGCGGTACCGTCCCCAAAGTTTCTCCGTGCCCTGGAAACTAATGTCTATCATAGTGGTTAAGCCAGCCACAACTCCTGAAACCAGAATTAATACTGATGGCCACCAGAACAGCTCCGAGGCATTGAAGCTCTGGTTGCGCTTTAATGCCTTAGCAGTTTATAAAATTGCGCAATTTTAAATAAAATATACAGATATGGTCTTTACGCCCTTTGTAGCGGAACGAGTCGATATTAATTATTATCCCCTCACTACCTATCCTTGATTGACCGGTAGAATATCCGTCCGTCCGGCGTCCGTCCGTAAGAAGTCCGTAAATAAATAAAGAAAACAGTAATTTCCTGAAAAAAAAACTTATAGACCGTCAGATAGAAGATGTATAAATATCCAAAAAATATTGGACACGTATTTTTTTACGTAAACAAAAACGTCGTAATTTTTTCAAAGATCAACAACCCCTGAAAATATATTCTTATATAAGAAAACTATTTCAATCCTCAGCTATTATAACTGTACCTATTATGACAGATTTAGGCTATAATTGTATGGGGTGTGGAATATTAGGTATTATCTATTTTTAATATAACAACAAACGATATTATTTAGTGTGATATAATTTTCATTTCTTTTCTGCATCTGTTGTTATAATCTATATATATATATAAATGAATCCCTATTTCCCTTGGTCACGGCATCACGAGTGAACGGCTTGACCGATTTAGCCAAATCGGTCAAGCCGTTCATTCTTTTTTTAGGGAAGGTTATAAAAAAAAAGGTAAGTAGGTAAGGTAGGTACGAAAATAGGGTAGGAAAGTAGGGTAGGTAGGGTAGGTATGTAGGGTAGGTATGTAGGGTAGGTATGTAGGGTAGGTAGAGTAGGGTAGGTAGAGTAGGGTAGGTAACGGTTGACGGTTGTTGGTGAAGGGAGCGAAGCCGCGGGCACAGCTTGTAACTTATAATATACATCCAAGAGATATAATTTCATTTCATATAAGCTTGAGTTGATATATCATACACTTAAACTAATGGTTTTAAGTAATATATTCATCAAATGTTCTTATTGTATTAAATTATTTTCGGACCGTAAACATCATATGCCAAAAAGCAAGGGACCAAAGTCTTGACCCGAATAAGATGTAACGTTTGGAAACGGGACAGATCTAATGATCTTTAAATATAACTAGCTTTTGCCCGAGACTTCGTACGCGCATATCCCATTTTCCCGGTTCCCGTAGGAATTTCGGGACTAATTATACACCTAAACCTTCCTCATGGATAACCCTATCCAATGAAGAAAACCGCATGAAAATCCGTTCAGTAGTTTTTGAGTTTATCGCAAACAGACAGTCAGATAGACAGACCGACAGATGAGGCGAGGGACTTTGTTTTATAATATGTAGTGATGATTTAATCGAATGTACATTCACCTGAAATTATGATGGTGACCATGGAAAGTCAGCAAAGTCCCGCCGCGCGGGTTTCCTGTTTCTGCCTGCAGGGTTTAAAGGAACCTAACATGAATGAGATCACGGGAGCTAAGTTCGCTGAATGAGGAAGTAAACGTTACATTATTAGGGTTTTATAGCTTTTGAAAATAGAACAAATATTCTTATACTAAATGAACAGCACCCAATTGTATGAGGCAAATTATTTCCGACGTCATCGTGTCAATCAGAGTGAATAATTAAACAACACAGCATTATTAAACTCATCAAATATTTCTTTGACTCGTGATATCTTGTACTGTCGTTGACGGAAATGTCAGGGATGAAACTAGAAACCTAATTGATTAACAACATAATTTGATAAGGGTTTGGATTTCGAATGATACAGTTTTGTAAGGAATTTATTTATTTATTAAAACTTTATGCACAAGTAAAATCACTGTACAAAGGCGGACTTAATGCCTTAGGCATTTTCTACCAGCCGACCTTAGGGTGGTGCAGCGACAACATGGCAGGTGCAACTTAAAGAAAAACTAAAAATAGAGAGACGAAAAAAATAAATAAAATTATAAATACATAGATACATACATACACATAAACAAAGTTATTAAGAAAAAACGAATCCAACGATTTAACGCTGTGATGATTCTATCAACTTCTTGCGAATGTGCTCACGTGCCTTCACCTTAAAGGACAACCGTATTGTTGCCGTCCTGATGTTCAGAGGAAGCGCATTCCAACGGAAAATTATGAAGACTCCGATTTAATTGTATGGCAGCTTGGACAACGGGGTGATGTCAAATGAGATCAAGGAAGTAATGATACCTGTAAGATATCTGTAACATGCAGTGGAACATTTCCGAACTGCGGTGCTATTGTGTAACCATTTCATTATGGAAACTTAGGCAGAGTGAGCTTGAAGTTAATTGATTCCACCTTGATTGGCCCGAGTTTTTTTTTTAACTTTGCCTTGCACTAGGAATTTCTCCTGTATCGTGGGTGCGTTTATAAACATAGAAACTCACATACACAAACAGCCAGACCCGGAACAACTATCTGTAGGCCATACAAATTCCATGCGGGAATCGAACCCGCGACACGCAGCGCAGCAGCACTACTAATATGACTATGTACTTCGCTGTCTTAATCGAGGTGAATCGGCAGAAGACCAAAACTGTCAACATCGGTTACAGACTAATCAAGTTCCCTTCAGCTTTATTATTCAGCAATGGGTCAGCCATATTAGTCGTAGAACTAAAGGCCGTTGCGATAGATAGACAAGAGAGTAGAGACAGCGAACTAGTAAACGTAAGGTAACGTATGTCATCGCCCAGAGGACACGGTGGAGCATACGGTGGAGGTCTGCTCTGCTTGGGCGGGGCACCACCGTGTCCTCATCGAGGCGATCGGCGGCGGCGACTTCTCGCGTCTGGCCCTGGTTGAATCCATGGTCCGAAGCGAGGAGGCTTGGGAAGCGGTCACCTCCTTCTGCGAAGCAGTAATGCTAAGGAGAAGGCGGGCCGCGCGAGGGAAAGGCAAGGCCTTCGTCCCAACCACCGCAACAGGAGAAGACGCCCCGGGCGTCGGGAGTCGCAGGGCAATCCCCGGCCACCGTAGGCGCGGGCCTGCGGACGGCGAGCATTGGGTGGCTCGCTGTCCGATAACCACCAGGCCCGGGTCGATGGCGCGTTGTGTTTCACGCGCGCCTCAAAGAGATGTCAGCATAAAAGAAGGGGCCCGCTGGGGCCAGAGCCTGCCAGGGTTGCGGAATTTGTTCGAAAGAGTCACCGCGGCCCTGGAACGCAAAGGGCTTTAGAAGGAACATGGATGGGTTTTAGTCAGTAAAAGTCTGACATGCCCTTCTGCTCCACCCAGAGCGGAAGAAGTCATTTGATGTTTTCCCATCTTTAAAAAAAAAAAAAAAAAGGTAACGTATGTAGTTGTCAGGCTATGTGAGGCGATTATCATCTCAAGATGGCTGGTAGAGGTTGAAGAGAATGAAGATGAAAGGCACTCGATTGCGGAGGTTTATGTCCAGCTGTGGATTGCTGGAAGCTGATAATGGTGCCACTGATTTTGAGTAGTCAGTCAGTTTGTTTCTCAAAAAATTCTTAGTAACTAGAAGTTTGAATGTGGGCACTGTTAACATCTTGGAACTTCAGTTTTTCTCTTCAATATATAGCCGGTATCACACGTTATGATTATGTAGGTACATACTACGAGTATGTTTAAGTTTAGAAACAGCAAGATAAATCATGGAAACTATGGACTGGTGCCAAAGTTTTGTAACATCCTAACATCAAGATGTTATAAATCACATCTGTCCTATTATTCTTGTATAAAGCCTTTGCCTGGGTAGTGATGGTTAACCGTTTGGCAGATAAGTCACCTGAAAGAATGTGTATAATTTGTATATGATGGAATAGAAATGTATGAAATAGTGTCTCTGTATAATTTCAGCTGGTCGATTCTGTAAACATGTCGAAATGAAGGCTTGGGTGAAGTGATCATGAGGTGAGTTGTCAATCCATATAATTGATCCACGTGATTACGAAGAGAGCTGTCATTCCATCTTGATTGTTTGGATTGACCGCTCACCTCGTGATCACTTTAGGGTGGCCCCCCTACATGTAAAGTGGCGATGAATTTTTTTTTAGAGTCTACGCCATAGTGTGGAGTCGTTGGATAGGTCGTTTAAAAATATTGAGGGTTTTCTAAAGCCATCCGTAGAACCGTTTGCCATCCGAGGAGCCGTTCGCGAAATATTAAGTGCTAATTTTTCTTAGAGTCAAGTGTCCTCCCCCTCTGCCAGCTAAACGATTGTTTTTGGAGACGTGAAAAAAATCACAGTAGTAGCATATAATAACGAATGCTTTGGCTTTACAAGTTAACGAGTAATAGTCGACTAACTTATAAGATGTAACTGATTGGGTAAACATTTCGTAGTAAACCCATAGAAAATGACTTAAAACTAATTTCATAGTAAATTTTGCTATTTTTTGTCATGGCCAACGAACCCTGTGCGTGGCCCGACACGCACTTGGCCGGTTTTTCTATATAGCTCAGGAAACATTCCTTTATAATTGTCCGACAGTTAGATAATATAATCGGAATCGGTATACACTTATTTTTTGCTTTATCAAATCAAGAAAAATAAAGATGAAGTGGGGGTTTGTGACGTCACGTTTAGGTAAAAAGTGAACACAAATGTGACGTCACAGTAGTTTTCAACGACGACGGGCGGACTAATTTGAATTTTTTAGTCATCTACCCTATTTGTCAATCTATGTACTTGTTAGTCATCTTTGATTCATCGTCGTAACATGACTAAAAATCTGAAAAAAAAATTCCTCGATACCTTCAAAAAACCCGTACATATGAATCTTTTGAATGTCTCGTAGTGCAAGAGCGACTGCTCTTGCCACCGTCATTCTGGTTTCATCTCTAAAACACCCAGGGTATTGGGCCCATGTAGAGTAGAGTAGAGTAGGGACTCCATTTTCCGCACTTAGACTCCCATTCGGTCCGTTGTGCGTAGGTGTCCTGGCTATGTTAGCCAGCCTAGCTCCGCCCAAAAGCGCAGAAGTTTCCTGGGAGCTTCACAGGCTTCGCGAAGCGACCTCGCCGTTCCGAGGATTTGTTCACGTTGGGTAGCCACGGCCTCGCATTCCAGGATGACATGAGCGGCTGTTTCTTCGGCATCAAAGCAGCCTCTGCAGAGTGGGCCGTCTGTGGCGCCTATTTTAAAAAGATGTTTGTTGAGGGGGCAATGGCTCGTAATTGTCCCTATTATTGTTCTGAGGTTATTTCTACTTAGGCTGAGTAGTCGTTTTGTTAGTCGTGGATGTAGGCTCGGCATTGCCATTTTTGACTGCCTGCAGTCTGTAGCCCGTGACCATTTGTTGTTATGCAGTTCAGTGGATCTCTGGCAAATCCATGTACGAAACTGTGAGAAAGGTAGGGGAGGAGTGGGTACGGGCCTAGCACTGCCATCTCGTAACCTCTCATTGCAAGTTCGTCTGCGGCGTCATTGCCTAGGGATCCACTGTGCCCCTTGATTTACTGGAGGGTGATTCTGTTAGAGAGCGATACACTCTCCAGGGCGAGGTGACACTCAGAGATTAATTTGCTGTTAGTTTGTTTGTTTTCTAGGGCTTTGAGCACAGCAAGGCTGTCAGATACGAGTCTATATATACACATTCATAAATAGTGTGATGGCCCTGTCTACCTTAATTATGCACAGTTACCACAAGCTCCACAATAAAAATGTTTACTGCATTTTATAGTAGCACCTCCCATGTTTTTATAATAAGTCGAATATGAAGTTTCACTGTGCAAAGCCACGGACGGTCTTAAAAATTAATAAACTTTTATACGACTTAGCTTTGAAAGCGGATGAGTTGCGAGATTGGTTTTAATAATTGTTGGCGGTATAAAAGAAAATAAAACTAACACAGAAAGCAGTGCTGTGGGTCTTGCAAGAGAGCATTGTCAAGGAATAGGTAGACAATGTTCTTGTACGACAGTGATCTTATATTTATTTTATTTATTTATTTATTAACACTTTACGCACACAAATGTACAGAGGTGGACTTAATGCCGTTGGCATTCTCTACCAGTCAACCTTTGGGTGATGCAGAGAATGGTGGTAGGTGCAACATGGTGAATAAAAAGCGATTGATATTTAATTAATACACACAAACATTTAAATACGAATATATAAACTATACAATCAATATAAATATATGAGAAATACTCAAATTAACAAGATAAATAGGTGCACGAAATACTTAAACAATTATATCAAATAGGTAATTGGAAAACATTAGCGATGTGATGATACTACTGCCAACTTCTTACGAATATGTTCGCGAACTTTAACTTTGAAGTTTGAAGGCTAATCGGTTGGTGACCATCCTGATTTCCTGGGGTAGCGTATTCCACAAAGAAATAGACTGAACAAAGAAGGAAGAATGAATAAAGTCAGTACGGTGAGTGGGAAGTTGAAGAAGACGGTTATGTGATGAGCGTAAATTCCGATTGTATACTGGGTAGTTTTGAATTGACTGACTTTTTCGGGTTCTCGAAGGGTAACCAACGGAATACTATTACTAAGCCTCCGCTGTCCGTCCATCCGTCTGTCTGTCTGTCAGCGGTCTGTATATCAAGAACCGTAACAGGTAGACCGGTGAAATTTTCACAGACTGTATTTCTATTGCCGCTTCAAAAACAAATTATTTAACATAAATTAAATTATACAAGGAACGTGTTTTTTTCGGTTTATGGGACGGAACCCTTTATGTGAGAGTCCAACTCGCATTTGGACGGTTTTTTTTTTAAAGCCATGATTGCAGACAATTTCTACTCAAAACGATAAGATCATTTTCCTAAAGCTGCTGCTGCTCGTCTCAAAAATACACTTTGTATTTTTGGCAAAAACTTCTATAAGACTATGAAGGCTCAGCTATAATGCGATACGTACTGATGGTACGACTAATTTACTTAATTTACATTTACAGATCATAGTATTCGACAGTAGTGCGTAGAAGATTATTTGTGAAAAAGGTTGGTAGCATCGGTGTTTCAAAACTCAGCAAACTAGGGTAACGGTGCCTGGGCACGCCACTATTGTTGCCATAAGCTCTTTGGGGAGTAGCTAGAGAGGCGTCATGGCGTCCTCACCTTCCACGACGGGCGACGGTGACCTTTCGCTTCCGGTCCTGGTTCAATCCATGGTCCTGCTTCCCAATGGTCCAGCTCACTGCTTCTCAAGCCTCCTTGCTCTAAGGAAGCTTGGGAAGCAGTGAGCTCCTTCTGCGAAGCAGTAATGCCAGTGAAAGAGGCGGACCGAGTGAGGGAGAGGCAAACCTCACGCCCCAGCCGCCGCAACAAAAGAAGACGCCTCGGGCATCGGGAGTCGCAGGGCGATTCCCGGCCACCGTAGGCAGCCACACATCCATATGTCGATCACACATTCATAAAAAGCTGCATTATATAAATGGCGCTTATGACTATGCTGATAGTCATAAGCGCCATTAATTTATAACGTAAGACTATTTTTGGTAAGTATAGGCCGACCGCCTCTCTTCCTGTTTAATATTTATTACGAAAGAATATAAAAGAAAAAAGCACAAATTTATTTTTTCGAAGTAACAATTTGGAATGTACCTCCCCCCGCCGCCCCTAATCGTCTTTCCTAATAAATGTATCTTAGGGGCCATGAAAATGCATAGAAAACGCGCAGCCGGAAAAAGCAAGTCTAATTTATTTTAATGTTCAAAAATAAAAACAATGTATTATTGGGAATAACGGTTAAAACTGTTCTTTATGCTAAAATATTGGAACTTTAACCTGTGCAAGGCAAATAAATGCAAACCCTTTCAGTTTTTTTTTAATAATAAATATTTGAGTTATAAATACAAATCAGGACAAAGACCTTTTCTCGCATGAAAATGGGCAGATGCGTGTCAGAGTAATGCAGAAAAGGTTTTTGAACCATGATATATATTCGTCGAATGCAGCCTTGTTACATTCTTGAAACCATTAAAAAAGAGAGCTCAGAAAAAAATATACCCTGCTTTTTGTCAAATTTCGTGATTCTAGGTCAACGTCAACTACCATATAGGTTTTCAACCCAAAACCTATAGGGTACTTCCGGTTGACCTAGAATTGTCAATCCAAGTAAAGCGAAAATTCCGAAAAATAAAAAAATAATAAAATTATGATAAATTTTGGTACTTACAAGTTATCGGGAAAATCTAAATTATCTTTTTGATTTTTATACATCTAAGACTATAAACCTCAGTATCTGGTTTAAATTTCAACTTGCCAGGTCCATCCGTTCCTAAGAAAATCGTTGGTGACACACGGACAGACAGACAGACGGACAAGAGAGTGATCTTATAAGGGTTCCTTTTTTTACCTTTTGAGGTACGGAACCCTAAAAAAGGTCCGAATTTCCGTCGTGGCAGCGAATCTCAGCGAGCCTTTGAATTCAGGCACAGGACAACGAATAATCGTGCTGACCACATCAAGGAAGTGTTATTTAGAAGTAATCTCTGGATTTCTAATGCAGTTGCAATGTTTTGTTACTGTTTCTTCGCTACACTATTGCCGAGTACCAAACACTGGTCACCAATCATAGATAATTTATAGAAGTATGCCGTACAGAGAGTAAAGTCCCGCAAACCTCCACTGAAATTAGAGGATCCTCCGACCAGACGGTTGTTGCGACTGGTGGGCAAATAATAATAATAATATCTTGGGACAACTCACACACGGTCATCCGATCCCAAACTAGGCAGAGCCTGTGCTATGGCAACCAGACAACTGATAAACATACTTATATATTTCTAAATACATACATATTATAGACAAATTACACCCAGACACAGAACAAATAATCATGCTCATCACACAAAGATTTGTCCTGTGTGGGAATCGAACCCACGACCTCCGGTTTAGCAGTCAGGGTCACTAACCACTCGATCCAGTCAATGCCCGATAGTTGATATTCGGACTGTTGTATATGTTCAAATCGCACGAAGAACTTTGCTTGCGCGATGCAGTATTTTGTTAGTAGTTCGTCGCTGATAGGATAGATGGCGTTGCGGTTCTTTTTGTTGCCGTACAAATTTAGTTTTTTAGTTTTTTCATGTGGCGGCATTAATGCTGCTTCAACCTTACCCGCAAGGTGCAATGTTTATAAGATACTTTTGGGGTCATGACTTGTTACTGAAGTGGACTACGATACTCGTAATATGTTTGTTACGCTTTCACGCTAAATAGCCGAATCGATTTTAAAGAATTTTGGTCTAAAGGCTCGGGAGAGAGTATAGCCTATACTCTCTCCCGAGCCTTTAGACCTAGCAAAGCTGTAGGATAAAACTAGGTTTTTTTTATATTCAAACAATTTTTTTAACAAAAAAATAGAACTGACTTCCAAAAAAAAACATTAGAAAGGCGGTGTTTTTGGTTTAGTTTCTTTATTTTTTTAAACCGACTTCAGAAATTAAAGTTATTTTAGACGTCTTAATGGTGATGCTCCACAATTTAATCGACATTCACATGTGCGCACCCCTTCACAGCGTACCGGCGTGATGCTATGTTATGAACTGGTGTAAACAATAAACAGACATGCGATTTCAGTAATCCCAGTCCATTTGCTATCATTTATTGAAGAGTTCCATTGCCTATCTCATAAGTTCTTCATCAGATCTTCACCAAATTGAAATAGGACCATTCGGAGAAATAACTCTTCCAAAAATACCCAAATCGCTTCAAGTGTGCCTCTGCCTATATTATTTGAAATGTTCCCTAGATTTTTCCAGGATCCCTATCACCAGATGCTGACCTGATGACCATGGGACTAGATGGGAAGTATTCTGTTGCAAACAATGCCTATACCATTTAAGGGCTGCCCTTAATTTTTCTGGGATCCCATCATCAGATACTGACTCATACCTTCCATCATCAGCTCAGCAACATGAGATGACGATTACCAGGCAATATCTGAATTGCGTCAGAAAGTGTATGAAAAACATTGTAGGTATAAAATTTGAGGGTTGCCATCGATTTCCCTGGGATCCCATCATCAGATTCTGACTTAGTAACAATAGGATCACCTCAGGAACATAAGCTTACGAATGAAAAATGAATTTTGAAAATCGGTTCACAATTAGTGGAGAAATTGGTGAACATATTTATGTACAGACAATCCACCCAAAACTGTAAAAAATTTCCAATCAACTTTGGACCTAATGTTTAGGCGATAAAGTTGAAAATCTACTAAACAAATTTGACAGATCGTTGTACCTTGATGTGCTGGCGTCTGTACACAAAAAAACATTCAGTCGAACATAGAACCTCCTCCTTTTTAGGTTTCCGTACCCAAAGGGTAAAACGGGACCCTATTACTAAGACCTGTGCGTCCGTCCGTCTGTCATCAGGCTGTATCTCATGAACTGTGATAGTTAGACAGTTGAAATTTTCACAGATGATATATTTCTGTTGCCGCTATTACAACAAATACTAAAAAACAGAATTAAATAAATATTCAAGGGGCTCCCATACAAAAGACATAATTTTTTTGCCGTTTTTATTGATAATGGTACGGTTCTTCGTGCGCGAGTCCGACTCGCACTTAGCCGGTTTTTTTTAAGTCGGTTAGTAAGTAATCACCCTCCAAAAGATTGCCTTTAAAAAAAAAGCCACCAAAAAGCCTGTTGACGAAGGAGGTGGTATCCCGAGATATTTACAAAAAAGCGGTGAACGTTTCTGATGACCCAATGGGCACTGGACATCAGAACATACCATTTATAATAAAAGTTGTTTTGTTGTACAATAAAGAATTAGAATTTAGACTATTTTTAGTAAGTTATTTTTTATTTCTTTAAGTTGTACATTATGTACTCAAAATTATAATACAAAATGGCGGCAATGAAAAAATAAAGAATTATGAATTGAGAAGCAGGAACAAGTTCATTCCAACTTCTTCACTGTTGATAACATTGGGTTAAAGACACGGGCCGATTTACCCTGGTCACTGCCGAGGCCGCTGTGCTGTGCTTCGAGCACATAGCTGACGCATCATTTACCCATGAAAAAGGCTAAAGACCGGAAAGACTGGTAGGAAGGCAAACGATAAGGAAGAATGGCTGGTGGATGTTAGTGGTAGTAGACTCTATTGTTAGAATTTTGTGCCCGATTTTGATGGTGATCATTATCAAAATCGGGCACAATTTTTTTCTATAGTTCGTTCGAGCCCTTAATTGGCTAGTCATGCAGAATACGCATAACTGGTACATATGCTAGAGATCTGCTTACTCCTAAACGATTTTGCAACTTGCGTAACGAATCCCTGTTACACAACTTCAAACGGGGAAAAAAGTACGACTTGTCAAGAAAAGGCCACTGAATCTTGTCCAAACTGTCTGGCGATACACAAAATGTAGTCTAAATCATTGTCAATCGCAAATATATTTAATTAGCCCAGGTAACAATGAAAACGCAAGTGAAGTAGGACGACACAATATCTTAGGGACTACTGGTTACTACTTATGTCTCTTACATCGCGTGCTATGCGCTTATTTTATATGTTGGAACGGTCGATACGCCGCAGTGCTGTGTAAAGACTCGACCCCAACGCACGGGCTGAGTTTAACTTCGGTATAGTTTGACGAGAGTTCGTGCCAACCGCTGTTTCGTTCGTAATATCGTGGTGAGTTTCTTTTTTAAATGTTTTTTCACTAGTTTTTATTTCGAAAATAGGGGAAAATTGCCAGTATTTTTCGATAGAAAGAAAAGTGTTTTTGATAAGGGAAAAAATTATAGAAATGCGGTTATAAGTGTGTTCTTAATTTAATTTTGTTGCGTGTCAAATAAGTTTAGATTTCAATGTTTTTAGGTAGGTATATTGCTATATTTGCCGCTAGAGGCTAGGTTTATAAATTGTAACAGTTTTTATTTTTTTATACATCTACTCCAATTATTTTGAAAGCGTTCGCTGTAAATAATGTGGCTTGTCAGCTGTAAATTCTGAAAGTAATTTACGACTTTTCTTTATACGCGCAAGGAAAAGTTACACTGAAATATTTTATTTTATTCTTTAGTGAAACAACGTTTTAGTTTATTATGAGACCGGTTAAGGAATTTCAGATGTTATTTTTAAGTACTCGTATATTTTATTTGTTTTTTATGTAGTCGTTTCACAAATTGAAAATTAGACACTTATGTAGTTTATAGAATTGAATACGTTTTTTTTATTTTTCATTTTTAATGAACTAAAATTTGTATTTTGACTACGGTTTCAACATAATTGAATAAAACAAGCTGCAAAAATATCTTATGCATGCGGATTGGAGTTCTAGTAAATTGGGAGTGAAAATTGGATTACGTATACACTTAGGCACTTTTTACTAAATTAAACTACTAAAAATACATGGTTTAGTGTGTACAGAGTTAATCATAATTTTGTCGGACTTATAAAAGTATTAATTTTTTATTCTTAATTTGTACGTTTTGAGAACATCCAAGTGTGTGTCAATGAACGTTCAGTGATCATCACGTTTATGGTTTTCGGCAGTTTTCAGAATGGTTTTTCCTTTTTAAAAAACTATTTCTCACATATTTGTGCCGGTGATAAAAATGCGTAGCCCTCATTATTTTTTGCATTATTGATGATAAATTTGGAGGTGAGAGATAAAAGTCACTCGATGTAAAATACACGTAGGGACTCAACTTAATTAAGCTTAAGACTAAAAAAGTGGGAAAGGTATAGATTGCCAACTTAATCTGATTTAGTAAATGCTGCCATTGAGAGTTTTAATGTTTGCCTGTAAATGGTCTACTTATTATTATTTTTTTTTAATTTATAATTCTTTGACTTCAACTTTTGACAGCAGTTTCCTCCTGTAACTGGCGATCTCCAATCCTATGTTAATAAGATACAGGGATATTGTTAAAATCCATATAGTTTGCTATGTATAACGCACTAATTTTTGCTAGTGATTTCGCCTGCTTAAGTTGAAAATTCTCCCTCAGGAGCGTAATACCGGGATAAAAACGTCCCCAAAGAATAAACCGTTATGATTATAATCTTCTGATTCAAATTCTTTAAACATCTCACCGTGAAATCTCGGCAGAGTGAGAATTAATCAATGAACTCTCATTTCACCTTCATATTCTGCCTTTTACCAATTATATTGGGATCGGCTTCCAGTCAAACCGGACTCAGCTGAATACCAATATTTTACGTGGAGCGGCTGCCTATCAGACCTCCACAACCAATTAACTGGGTAATATTTCTTGGCAAAATCAAAATCAAAAGTCATTTATTCAAATTAGGCTGAGTGCCAGCACTTTTTGAACGTCAAAGTTCTACATAAACACAGTCCCCCAAAAAGCCCGCCCGTCACCACTTCCTAGTGTTTTAGCTAGGAAGAAGAAGTGGCGCAACAAACTCCCCAGCAAAAACTGGAGACAAGCCTGGAGTTAGATACTCTGGCTTCTGACAATCCGTCCACTATTGATACTATTAATGTAAAATCATTCATTTTTACCTAGTAGGACTAGGAAAAGTTCAACAGCCCTTCTCAGAATAATAAATAAAGCAGAACGTATATTAATAGAGAACTCTCATTAGTTTCGGCTTAGTATCAGCTGATGCCTGTTCTTTGGCCGTTCAGTCTTACATTGTCCTAAATACCTTTGTATCTAATATTAGTGTATGACTTAATAATGTAGATCACCATTTTGACTAAATATACTATGGGCTTCATTCCAATAGGTGTTGCAGACGGCTGGATAATAACATATTAGAAACTGCTCATACTTTTCTAATTGATATTTGTATTATATGATGAGCTTTTACGAAGCCTGCGACTTCGTACGCGCATATCTCGTTTTTTCCCGTTCCCGTGTATAGCTTATGGAATTCCTCGTGAACGTGGCTATCATAAACAAAGATATTTTTTTCAAATCCGACTGGTAGTTCCAGAGATTAGCGCATTCAAACAAACAAGCAAACTCTCCAGTTTTATTATATTAGTAAGATAGGGATGCATAGCTGTTTATTTTATTTTTATTATATTTTATTTTAGGAAAACTTACAGCTAAACAAATACAGTAACTAAAAGTTTAAACAAAATATGGCCGAAAAACAGAAAATTGACAAAAAAAGAAAACTACAAATAACACAAATCAGAAAAAAAACAAATAAAAGCTTTACTTAGAAGCTTATCATAATAATAATTTCAGCCAAAATATGTCCAATGCTGAACATAGGCACTAAGCCAGGTCTTTACGCCGTTTTTTTGTGATTAATTTGGTTGCGGGATCCAAGATAGCTATTGAGTACTTTAGTGGTTGGGAATGTGTTAAATAGTATTGCAGGCTTGTCTCAATAAAATAAATACTTTTTTTTTCACTTTAATCTTCCTGCCTATATCCCATGTTACTTGGGGTCGGCGCAACACGTTTTTTTCTTCCAATCTGTCCTGTCCACCGTCACGCTATCACTAACTTCCCTTTTTTTTTCATATCACTCCTCACACAATCCATCCATCTTTTCTTTGGCCTCTCTCTCCCTGTCCATCCATCCACTTTACATTCATAACTCTTTAAGTTATAATAATATGCGTTTCATCCCTTCACTTCACATGACCACACCAAGACTAGCGCTTCCCTTTCAACTTGTCCATCACAGGCGCCACTTTTAAACTACCTCTTATGCTTATAACTACACCTTGCTGTATTATTTTTTACTTTATCCATTCTCGTTACACATCCATCTCAAGATTCTCATCTCTGCTACATGCAATCTAATTTTAACCGACTTCAAAAAAAGGAGGAGGTTCTCAATTCAGTTGTATTGTTTTTTTATGTTTGTTACCTCATAACTCCGTCATTTATTTACCAATTTATGTGAAAGAACATACTTTCCGACTAGTCCCATAGAAATTTCATCTAAATCGGTTCAGTAGTTTGGTTTAAATTAAAATAGCTAGAAAAAATAAATATATCATCCAAGTAAACGAAATTGCGTATTTTGCTTTCCTGTGACTTTCCAGTAGTGTAGTTGGTGTAATCTAAGTAATCTAACAACACCCCGGAAAGGCCCACTAAAACGTGAAAAATAATAAACTTTTTAACAAAAAAATACAACCGACTTCAAATAAAAAAAAACCACAAAGTATAAAATAACTTTAATAATAAACAAAAACACTGACTTACGAAATTATTGTTATTTTTTTGTTAAAAGTGTTCATCCGTCTTTTTCACAGCCCAGCATTCTGATCCATACGACAGGTCTTATCTCGTACTTATAGAAGTTCCCCTTAAACTTGAGGGTATCTTATATAACCGTGGGTCTCAAGTTGTTCTATAAACAAGAATTTGACTGGTAGGTACTGTTATGTGGATTTATATAATTTAGATCATAATATTTTGCGAGCATCTAAACAACTAACATTAAACGTGGAAAACTGTTAAGCGCACTAAACCCTTACATTTAAACTACTGCACTATCCATCAAGCTCATCCTCAAAAAAAAAAAAAAACACCAAAATAAAAAAAAAATCGTAGCATACCAGTATACCTACTATAGTAGGCGCCAGATGATCGTGGAATATCGGTCATTGACCCACCTACATTTATTGACATTGTTAATTTGAAAACGGAATTAATGACACAAAACTGTCCCGAATCATCATCTCTCGTGATCCTTAACATTGTCTAATAATGAAAAACGATTCATATTTAATTGTTCAGGTACCTATGAGCAGTTATTAGGGAAAGGTCAATATACTTTATTCCACATTTATCTGGCGCCTACTATAAGTAGCTTGCGGTAAATGAACTCTGACCTACAATACCACTACCCCACCGCCTTGTAATTCCTCTACAAAGTGGGTTTATGTACTCGTACAGTATTGAGGTTCATTAGGGTATACCTTTGTAGAATTATATTCTTGAGGTCAAGCCGTCTAGGTAAAGATACATCATCTGCTTAGCCTTCTACCAACTATATTGGGGTCGGCTACCAGTCAAACCGGATTCAGCTGAATACCAGTATTTTACATGGAGCGGCTGCCTACCAGACCTCCACAACCCAGCAACTTGGTGACACGTATTTCATTGCAAGACTGGTGTCAGATTTACTGGTTTCTAACAATCCGTAACGACTGCCAAAGATCTACAAATGACAGCCGGGACCAACGGCTTAAAGTGCTTTCCGAGGCACGGAGGAAACTCGGTATGTTAAGATGGTCACCCATCCACAGACCAACCTTGGCAAGCGTTGCTTAACCTTGGTCGACCCTTGCAGCTGATATTCTTTAGCCACGAGCTCCTCCTCAAAGATACGTCCCCTTTTTTTTAAGGATCGGCAATCATCAAATGACTTCTTCCGCTCTGGACGGAGCGGAAGGGCGTGTCAGACTCTTACTGACTAAAACCTTCCGTGTTCCTTCTAAAGTCCTTTGCGTTCCAGGGCCGCAGTGATTCTGTCGAACAAATTCCGCAACCCTGGCAGATAATACGTCCCCTTGAATTCTCAAAATCGTACGTTTGGGTGGAGATAGTTTTGACCCAAGGACGTTGCTGAAAATCTTCAGCTGAAGATAAAGAAATTTTTGCTCAATTTTGATTCGTACGAAACATATATACATGTCACCGGCAAATTTCAAATGCCGTAAGATTGTAAAATGTCGCGTGAAATTGTAAACTATTTTTTCTTAATAAGCCACGGATATATTGGAAACTATTGAATTTATATAGGATTTATTGTATACAAACGATTTTTTCATAATATATCGAGAAATTATAATCTAATAGAGATTTATTACAATCTCCAATTTTCCGGTGACATATAAATTAATTGCCCGAAAAATGCACTTACAGATTGAATTGTTTTAGTGGTATCATGGTTCAATTTCTATTTAAATTATGCTTCCTGGTTGTTTTCGCTTATTCAGCGACTGGTATTTACCGGTGGTGAAGTTATCTATCTTTATACGAGAAAGCTGGACAGTTTGTTTGTCACGCGCTAATCTCTGGAACTACCAGTTGGATTTCGAAAACTATTTTTGTCTATGATTGCCACATTCATGAGGAAGGCTATAGGCTATAGACGGGTAACACACTCGAACACACACACACTCACACTCTGTTGTAGTTTGACCTATGTTTACAAATAAAGCATTCTGATTCTCATTCTGAAAAGACGGGATATGGGCGTACGAAGTCGCGGGTGATATTATACGTTCCGTTAGTGCACATGTTTATAGTACATAATGGCAATATTACAAACACAAAATTTTCACGTCATGTTTGGATTTACTGCACATAACTATTGGCAAAAGTAACGATCTATTCTGCGTTATCTTACATAGTAATAACAGTAGATTCTCATTGACATAAGCCAGCTGTATTCGATCGACGGTTTGAGCCCTTAATCGCATGAACATTTGCATCAATTTATCGCTTCTGGGATCTAAAACTGATTCACCTAACTGCTATATAATAGCTAATGTGAATACATGGAGTTACGATATCATTAAACTGCGTATTACTGGATAAAAACTCCGTTTTATGAATTTACTTTTTCAACTGTCTCATTTACATCCGGTTGACAATTAGATTTTGTTGATATTTGACCACAAAGCTGGGAGATCGGCTTGTTGCCTACCTATACTATAATCAATAGTAAATAATTATTTAAGATAGATGGTTACTTCTAGGCAAGCGTGATCTATTATCGACCACATCGTCAAAAATAACACCTAAGAAAACAATTACAAATATCAAAATAGTTATAATAATTTTATTGCGGTGGCGCCAACATAAAAACCAGCCAAGTGCGTGTCGCACCACGCACAGTGTAGGGTTCCGTAGTTACCCGTCTCCTAAACCATGCCAAAAAAAATAGTAAAAAGTACTTCACTAATTATTACATTACATAGTTAAAAATGCTCGTGGTTTCAAGTCATTTAGGATTTTTTTACTTACCCAGCTCGACCTATCCAACGCCACCCCACACCATGGGCAAAAATCATCGCCACTACATATAGGGGGCCCTAAAAAAATGTATTTCAAGATTTTTTTTTAACACTTTATCGGCTTGATTAAAATATATACCTACCCATACCAAATTACAACTTTCTAGAGCTAAGCGTCTCTGAGCTAAACCGCGGACGGACAGACGACAGACGGATATGGCGAAACAATAAGGGTTCCTTTTGGCTACGGAACCCTAAAAAGGGTTCCGAATAAATTATGTTCTTTTAAGTCTCTTGACAATCATACACTTCTTACTTGTTTTTTTCCAAATTTTAGGCTTAGTAGTTTCGGAAATAATTGGGGAATGGTCAATGTTCATCAAATTTCTTTGATAACTTCGGAATGAATTATTTTAAAATTATAAAAAAATGCTCTTAAGGCCCTTATGATGAGCCCTTTCTTTCAATATGTCACACGGTACAGTTTGAAAAACTTTTGTATTTTAAATTTTCTTATTTACCCCCCAAAAAGTGACCATATTTCCAAAATGTATTTATTTTCATTATGCGTACGTGTTTGGGTCACAAGAGATTATATGTGAACCAAATTTTAACTAAATCGGTTCAATAGATTCCGAAAAAATCGGCTGTGACAGACGGACAGACGTACAGACAACCGAGTGATCCTATAAGGGTTCTGCTTTTCCATACCGAGGTTCGGAACCTTAAAAACATGTTAAAAACAAAGTAAGTGACATTATGTCACAGGTATGTTGTACTTAGGAAACCAAAAAAATACAGAGAGGAACAACCTTATGGTATAGTAGGCGCCAGATAATCGTGGAATAACGGTCATTGACCCACCTACAATTATTGACATTTTTAATTTGAAAAACGGAATTAATGACACAAAGCTGTCCCGAATCATCATCTCTCGTGATCCTTTACATTGTCTAATAATGAAAAACGATTCATATTTAATTGTTCAGGTACCTATGAACAGTTATTAGGGAAAGGTCAATATACTTTATTCCACATTTATCTGGCGCCTACTATAGATACCAGATAAATGTGCAAAAACGGTCATTGACCCACATACATTTATTCATTTTCTTAAAATCAAAAAAAGAAATAAAGACGTAAAGCTGTCGCGAATCGACTTTATCGTGATCTTTTACGTTCTCTAGTAATGAAAAACGGTTTATAACTTATTGTTATGGTATCTATGAAGGAATATTAGAAGAAGGTCAATGTACTTTATTGCAAGTTAATCTGGCGCCTACCATAGTGCGGTGTGAGTTTGACCAAATGGGATTCCAGCTCAGCATGTGTCAGGTAAATATACCTGAAGCTGGTATTCTGTTGGATCCCCGTGGTGTCGTGGTGGCAATCGGATCGTGCTAAATTTGTGGAATCAAAGTTACATTTGTGTATTATCGTTAATGTGTTATTTATCGGTAGTGAAATTTTGCACTGGGAATCGTACTCTAAGTTAATGACGCATTTCATACTTGATTTGTATACCTAACTATATATGTACATAAATATCCATCGCTACCGATTCAAGAACCGATTTTAGTATTGTGATTTATTATATGAGTAGCTTTTTAATATATTTTTTATTTGTGATGGGTTTGCTCTTGACTCTAGTCTAGGTCAAAAGATACCAAAAGAAGCCACTCGTGTTCACTCTAACTTTGAAGAGATTAGGTTTGCGAGTAGGTTTCGGTGACCGTTTGCATTAACAAGGTCTTAACTAAAGTATGACGAATGAAAACACCATTGATGCTCATTGCGGACTATAGGTACTGCAGATAGTAGCAAAAGTGACCACGAGAGAGAAAAAAAACCTAGAGTATGGGCTGCAATGCAATTTGAACGTTGCCACGTGTGACATAAAGTTTCTTGTTCCAAAATATGATAATTATCTCGAATCTGTTTTCAAATGTGTTAATATAAAAGGCGAGGAACCAGTACTTAGTGGAACCAGTAGTGGTCTGCGATATGCTGAGTTTCTGCTTCATAGTCCTCTTGAACCCGAAAAAGTACAACGAGAGACAAGCTCTCATTGTACTTTCTTTTTAGATTGAACCTTTTTATTTAATTTTATGTGTATCTAACGGACTGTCGTCAAAGAAATGTTTTTTCTTTCTTTCTTCAATGAAGCCGCCTCTGATGGTGCCATGACGATACTGTCCAAATTTATGAAGTACATTGTCAAAATAAATTCCTTTGCATCGTCAAATATCCATATTCTGTAGACACTTATAGTAAGCGCCAGATAAATTTCCAATAAAGTTCATTACCCTTTCCTTCACATCTCTGCGTAGGTGCATGTACCTTAATCATGAATCGTTTTTCGATTTAGGAAAGCTTTATGTTATTATTTCTGTTTTCGGAATGAAGTATCTCAATAAATGCATGTGGGTCAATGACCGTTATTGCACTTTTATCTGTTATCGATCATAGCCTATCTACCTTTTTCTTATATAAAAACAGCTTTAGTCCAGGACTTTGCTCGCGTTCGAATTATGCTTTCGCAAAAAAAGTAGCATATACATAGAATACATAGAACCCTGGCTATAGGCTATAGTATAGTATAGCCGCTATAGCCAGGGTTCTATGTATCTTGCTTCAAAATTAATCAAAATCGAATCAGCGATTTAGGTGTGAAAGCGCAATAAATAAAAAACACAAAACACACACACATGTATTAATAATATTCAGTTAATAGTAACCCAAGAGCTGGCTTTTACGTTGGTCAAAGAATAAGCATTGCCATACAACGTGGCAATGCCGCCAGTCTTTTGGGTACACTTCCAGTCGACAGCGATGCGGATTAATTTTTGACGCCATATTTTAGGGTTTATTGAATTAGGAGATTTTATTTTTAATTCTTGTGTATATAGTTAGTTAAGTATTTATGGAATATATTATATGTGAGTTAATAATCTATACTAAAACTATAAAGAGGAAAGATTTGTATTTTTGTATGTAACGAATAAACTTAAAAACTACTGGACTATTATTAGCTATAGTAGGCGCCAGATAATCGTGGAATAACGGTCATTGACCCACCTACAATTATTGACATTTTTAATTTGAAAAACGGAATTAATGACACAAAGCTGTCCCGAATCATCATCTCTCGTGATCCTTAACATTGTCTAATAATGAAAAACGATTCATATTTAATTGTTCAGGTACCTATGAACAGTTATTAGGGAAAGGTCAATATACTTTATTCCACATTTATCTGGCGCCTACTATACATTATTAGCGCGTAACATAGATTATATTTTATCCCCGTACTCCCACGGGAACGGGAACTACGCGGGTGAAACCGCTTGACGTCCGCTATTATAATATAATATAACATAATATTATTAAATAATAATATAACTAAGCGTTTTCTATCACTCCCTATTCGCATGACACACAACTTTATTCCACCAAAAGGTTATAAATATGTAATACAAGACAGAAACCCTAAAAGTGTACAGCCGAACATGTGCCTTGCCGTAAACCGTTATAATTTACGATCGAGACTCGGGGGAAAACGCGACGTTTTACGTAAAGCGATGTTGTACCCTTGAGGCCAGATTTTCGCCGAAGGGTGGATTGGTCATTACTAGGCGGTTTTCTTTTACGTTTTGGTCGGTTATTGCTATACTTTTAGTATAGTTTAGTCGTACTATTGATTGTGTGCTATATTTAGTGTTTTGATGAGAAGTCAAGGAGGTCAAATCTTCTATACATATAAATAGCTTACTGACGGATCAACGCACAGCCTAAACCGCTGATCGTAGAGACCTGAAACTTGGAGGGTGTGTTTTTGTATGACGTAGGCATCCGAAACTCCTAAAAAAATCTGAAATTCTACCCCTAAGGGAGTGAAAAAGGGGGGCAAAGTTTGTATGGGACAACGCGATTCTTTGGTCTAATCTACTTTAAATTTTGCATAAACCTTTTTTAGCAGAATTGAAGGAAGATGTGTTTCGTATTTTATTGAAATTCGTCCCTTTACATGGTTAAAAAGGGGTAGAACGTTATTTTGGCACTTATTTGCTTTGAAGTTGATATCTTCGTCTCTTTAATGCTTTTGGTTTGAAAACTCAATACGATTTTATTCAAAAAAGGTTGAACTCACTTACAAACATAAGCAAATTCTCTTTAAAATTGGAACGTCTCGAAAGTCACCATACTTCGACTTCTACGCTGACGAAGTCGGGGGCAAAAGCTAGTAGCTTATAAAGGTGCTCACTTACATGGACCATTCGCCTTTAATGTAACGTTACAGAGTCAACAGCATTACATTGGCGAGGGAACAGAAGCGAGCATTACAATGCGCAATTTGATGATACAATTTTCTAATGTTACATTCCAGACGAACGCTCGTCAGTCAAAGAGGCAGTATTGTAATGTAATGCTCAAAATCGAATCTGAAATGCTCCAGGTGAGTGAGCACCCTAAAATAGATAGATTGATTTCAAAAATTGTGAAAGTGATATTTTATAATATTCTTTTATTAATAATAGTGACTTTATTAACTTTTTACGACTTAACGGATTTTGGTGGAACTTGGCGCATGGGAAGACCATGTCTTGGAATTAGAAAAATGATGTCCTGGGAGTTTGTTTGTTTGAGGTAATTTAAGGTTTCCTGCGGGTGGAGCCGCTGGTGAAATCTATGGAGGTGTGAGTTGGTATATATAATGGGTAATGATGATGGCAACCAATAAAAGGAGTAGATAATCTTAAAATAATCGCACATATTACATAAGAAATCAATGTTTTATCATAAAGCCCAAATTGATGTTTTTGTAACTTAGTGCTACTTTGGTCACGTAACTTTAATCTTGGACACGAGGCAACAACGATACGTCAGACATGAAGCCTTACTGTAAAAAAGATGACATAGATGGTCGAAAAGTTTTGAAGGCCATCGCGGTGTCGCCCATCTATCGCCATACGTTAAGTTTGACATTTTTGGATGGTTTCACTTGTACGTTTTCTGCACCAATTGCTTAATATCGTCTTTCCTGCGTCGTGCTCCTTATTCCTGAGGGTCGTGATTGAAGTTTGACGATATTTCGCCAACTGTGCACAGGGTGGATTTTTGAGACAGGACTGTAAAGACCTTAACCGTTACAAATATAGAAAAACGTTCCTAGGAGACCAGTCATAACTTTTGAGACATTCTGAACTGTATTCACAGAATTTGGAAAATATGTTTGGTCAGCGAAAAAAATTATGAAATACCAAAAAAAAAAAAATGAACTACAGCGGCCCTTACTGTCCCGTCTCAAAAATCCACCTTAATGTATAAATGAAAACCTTTTTTTTTTTAAATTGAGATGAGTTTGTTCTTGACCCTATATTATAGATATACCTAGATAAAAAATAGCTGATTGTTTATTAAATTAAAAACTCAGTAAATTTAAAATATCTTTTGGATATTTCTCATCCATGCAAATACTGAAAATATCATTAAAAGTTGAATAGCGAGATACACTCAATGACACTGTACCGGGTAACTTTTATTTACGTAGATATTTACAACTGTTTTAATAAAAACTTAACTAACTGTAATCTAATCTTATTATGATCTTCGTACCAGTTTCGAAAAATGGTGGCTTTGAGTATAAAAATCCATTTAGCACTTAATCCTATGTTAATAATTTCATAGCGTATCCACTTTGAAACTCCGCCAAAATGTTAAAACTGCTAAACTTGCAAATTACTTGAAACCTTTTCCGTTTCTTTGACAGCATTTTTAACATAATCAGATTCTTGCACACAGTACCGAGTTATGAGTTATAATGTTATCGAACACTTTTTCATGAAAAGTTACACTTGAATCGATCATGTTGTTGAGATGGAACTTTTGCCTTGACATTGCAGAGTATAAAGGGTAGATCAGGTCCTATAGGGAACGTAACTTAAATATTGACAGATTCCACTAAAAAGAATATATTCCAACATAAAAAAAATGTATTATTATCCTTTTAGTTAAATTTAGACACGATTCTTTGGGCCAAGCGTCTTCGTGCCGGGAGACCGCAAATTTTTGTAATTAAATGCTTAGTATGAAGCTATGAAGCTTGGCCCAAATAATCCTACCTACATATATTAAACTAAAAGGATCAATACATTTTATTTGTTTGCTCTTCAATGATTTTTGTCGGGTTTTTTTTAAATTTTGAATTTTTATTTCACGCTTTTTAAACTTAATTAACATAATGTACTAAAAGCTTAATACAAAATAATTCGTTAGGTCCTAAGTACCTACCAGTCATCACTCCACTTTCCCCATCAATCTAGGGCATTGATCAGACAAATAATATAAATATCGATATATATAACAGACATATGTACATACATACAAATCTTTTTATTTTCATTTCATTAGTTGATATTCTTCATTCCCTTTCAATATAGTGTACATTATTCTACGAGTCAAGCCCTTTCATTTGATATTCATATTTAGGGAGTTGTGAAAAAATATGTAATCCGCCATTTTTTTAATTTTAGGCTCATTACTTTTGGAGATGTGGAAAATGACCATTTGCCAACCAAATGACCATTTGGTTGGCAAATGGTCATTTGGTTGAGTAATGGTCATTTTTCATCTTGTCTCAAAATTTCAAAATTTATTTTAAAATTATAAAAAAAACTAGATACCGCCCACGGCACCGTCCGTATTAATGTCGAAAATTATCCCAAGGGAACATACTTCCGCGATGAAAAGTGATATAATCTACCTCTGTACCAAATTTTATCAAGATCCGTCCAGCCGTTAACGCGTGATGAAGTAACAAACACACACACCTACACACTCACAAACCTTCGCGTTTATAATATTAGTGTGATATATTAGTGTGTAGTGTTACATATAAGTAATAGGCCCTTTTATTTGATATGTCACACGGTTAATTTTAAAAATCTTTTTTTTATATCCTAGTTTGTCCCCCAATAATGACTCCCATGCCCAAAGGAAAAGATATATACATATATCTTTCGCAAGCGCCTACATGCATGGGCACTCATAAAACGTCAAGAGCTAGTGCTGGCTTTCAATTGGTCGCTTTATATGGGAAAAAAACACCATGTATTTTTTTTTTTGAGTAGTTAATATTGTTAGTTACATTATTTAGAGTAGGTACTCATCCTCCAAGGCCCGCTTCAATTTTCAACCGTACTTGGCTTACTTTTCATCCAAGATTTTATTTAGTTACCATCCAGCCAAATCATCATCATCATCATCATCATCATACAATAGGGAAGGGGCTTTGCCATAATCGCCACGCTTGGCGATCGCAGTGTAGCTGTTGCAATACACAGAGAATGCTGCTGCTCATTCTCTGGTGAGTCCCTTACTCGCCTCTTACGACACCCACGGGAAGTGATGTGATGGTGCTATTCTTATGCGTCCGATACCATACAGAACAAATATAAGCATTAATTCGCAGAGCATCTGACACGTCCTAATTTGGGATAAAACAAACCTAGATAGTTTCCACTTAGCCTGAAAATGAAAGTTTTTGAATTTAATGTAGTGGCCAGATGTTATTAGTAACTTCATATAAAATACTGTAATTTAGCAGCATCTGGCGACCTCAAGGTCAATCCCTATATTACCGGGAAAACACATTCAGAATAATTTTCTGTTTATGAAATGCCAAAAATATTAATAAAATCCTGTGCGGTTTAATTTGCATTACTAATCAGCCCAAAAGCGTCCACAATATAAACGACACTTTCATGAAGTAAGCTTTTGATTAACCTTGGGAGAAAATGCCTCAATTTATTTTAATGATCTTGGCAAGGTGCTAAAATATATTATGTAAGAATAATTTAGTTCTTTTTCCCCTGGCTTCGCCCCTGTACCTTCAATGCCATAGCTTATCTCACAGGAATCGTTTTTTTAGGGTTCCGTACCCGAAGGGTAACCAACGGAACCCTATTATTAAGCCTCCGTCCGTCCGTCCGTTCATCTGTCTGTCAACCGGCTTTATATTAAGAACCGTAATAATTTTCTCGGAGTGGGTATTTCTTTCTATTGCCGCTATAACAACAAATCATAAAAATTAAAGGGGGCTTGCGGTTTATGGTACGGAACCTTTCTTGTGAGAGTCCGACTCGCACTTGGCCGGTTTTTTATTTTGCGATAAATATATCGTAGCTTAGGACAATCGGCGATAGTATGGTTTTCTAAAAGTAAAAGATATTCCGTAATCGGATCAGTGTTTCCCGCTGGAGTACTGATCTACACACCAATTGTACCTACTTAAAAAGTGTTCGAATTCAAATCGCAATAATATCATCTAAGCGATAAAAACTGCCCTGAGGGGAGGAGGCCTATGTCCAGCAGTGGACGTTCGTCATTCGGCTGATGATGATGATGATGATAAAAACTTGGGCCAGCGGACGACGAGCTTTGGGTGGCTCGCTATCCGATCACCACCAGGCCCGGGTCGATGGCGCGTTGTGTTCCACGCGCGACTCAAAGAGATGTCAGCATAGAAGACGAGCCCGCTGGGGCCAGAGCCTGCCAGGGTTGCGGACTTTGTTCGAAAGAGCCACCGCGGGCCTAGAACGCAAAGGGCCTTAGAAGGAATACGGATGGGTTTTAGTCAGTAAGAGTCTGACATGCCTTTCCGCTCCACCCAGAGCGGAAGAAGTCATTTGATGATTTCCTAACCTAAAAAAAAGCGATACAAACTTGTCAAAACGTTCCCTACGTTTTGACAAGTTTGTATCGCTTTTTTTTTCGTTCGAGAATATTTATGACAGCTGATTTGCGACTGCAAACGCTCCTTTAAAAACGTATACGATAATTACCCCACTGACTAACGTATAAACAAACAATCAATTTTACCTCCCAAAATTACCTAAGTAAGTATTATCATCATCAGACATCTGAAAGATGTTAACTTACCTACATATTCACAGTGGATCTCTTTATCCATTTGTGCGCTCACAACTCGAGAACCACTTATCTGATTTACGTGATTTATTTTTAAGTGATAGATTATGTTCTTTGGCTAGTTTTACTAGGTCTATGTAAACCCACGCGAGTAGAGCCGTAGAAGTAGCTAGTTGCTACTGGGACACATGAGCCAATAAGTAGATGCTAAAAAAAAACACGAAATGTTTTTTTGTCTCAGTTACATTGCAAACCAGCGTTAGTTTTTCGAGAGCCCCTGTTTTGAAAGAAGACAAATTGACCCATTTATCTAAACTTTAACGTAATGATTCTCCTTAAGCTTGGACTTTACGATGAGATTGTAGTTTTACTTAAAAACATTTGGTAATAACTAAGGGGGGTTCATTACTATGCTGGCGTCCGCCCTACTGCAGCAGCGTGCTATGTTCCTTCATTATCCCGTCTTTTTCTAGTCCAGTCATCTTTTAACCTTTGGAACGCCAGAGCATAAATGCATCGACGGTCACCTGACGCCAAGCCACAACTACTTTTTACTTACTCACATGTACTTTTGTCACATATTTGTGACGTTTGGCGTACAGGGCACGCGCTTACTAGTCATATATACGTGAACATGGCGTTCGGAAGGTTAATTAAAAATGGCACAAACCAAAAATATGTCGTGTTCTTCCCCAATTCTTTCAGAAATCCATTGCTTAAGAAAATAACACTACGTTACCATACAACTTGATTTTGTACCACTTTCTAAATTTCAAAGAATCAACTCAAAACTAAGAAAATAAAACCAGCTGTATTTTGATCGCATATCTCGACAAAATGTAGGGAAAAGTTCTTTTTCATTTGAGAGTTTTTTTTGCATTAATCGGGTCCATGATTAATTAATTATTTCCGGTAAAAAGTCATGTAATGTAAAAATTACATATTTGGTGCTGTTTTATAAATAATCTTGTGTCAATGAACTCCTTTATTTAATGTATATACATATAAATTACATTTTTAAATATTAAAATACAAAGATATAAAAATAGTAGCCCACCGGTATCGGGAACAGGGTCCAAGCTACCGGTGCTATGACTATATGACTATTATATACTATAACTATGCGCGCCGTGTCCACTAGTGTCCAGGAGTACTGCTTTCTGGATCAAGCCCTTGATCCAGCTGCCCAACGAGAGCCTTTTCAGATGTTGGTCGAGGCTCTTGGCAATTATGCCATTGGCCGTCACGACTATCGGCAAATGACTGCTGGGTTCCATCCCACATGTCGACAACCTCGCGAGACAAGTCAAGATACTTCGTTTGTTTTCAATAAATTTATTATTATTCATTTTCCTCACATGCTTACTAATTTACATTTTTAAGTATTTCTTAAAATAAAACACATTATTATTATTTATCGACGGGTTCATCTTCAAGGTTAATCAAAGCTTTCCGAGGTCGGTTTGTGGATGGGTAACCATCTTAACATACCGAGATTCCTCCGTGCCTCAGAAAGCACAGCATCCTTGGCAGCCGTTACAGATTGTCAAGAAGTACCTAACAAGGTACTTCTTCTGGAGTTACAAGAGTTCTACTTGGAATGAAAATATGAATATATTTATAAAAGGACCTCCACAGCCCATGTACTGGATAACAACCCAGTTAATGGGTTGTGGAGGTCTGGTAGCCAGCCGCTCCGAGTTAATACTGGTATTCAGCTAAATCCGGTTTGACTGGAAACCGACCCCAATATAGTTGGGAAAAGGCAGGCAGGCGATGGGTGGTGGGTGTTAATAATGTCATACTTTCATTCCAAGTAGAACTTGTACAGTCATTTATTACAATTAACTGACCCGCCTTTGCATAAATGACTGAGATTTCTTAGAATACTAATCGATAGAATTTTATCATACTTTTATATTTTTACCATTTCAGCAAACTAATTTTCAAATATAAAAGAATTATAAAATTCAATATATCCGATGATTCGTATTCTAAAAAATCTCAACCGTTAATGCTAAAGTGGGACAGCTAATAGTGGTAACTGACCATACAATTATTCTCCGCCCCGACGCTTGCACGAGCCAGCCCGCGCCGCTGAGCCTGTAGTCTTAAATTCGCCCCTTAATAATAATTCTAGTTCGATCCAGCCCGTCCCTAGCTGTCCTCCCCCCAGCGACGCCCTAAGCCCAGGCCCGTACCCCACAGGGGGTGCCCTTAGCGTGTAGTCGCTTAGTTTGTAAGTTTTTTATAAGCCTTGCCTGGAGGCTTTAATATTATATTAAGGCCACCAACAACAAACCCCCCGTTTGGGAGAGGCCTGTGTCCAGCAGTGGACGTCATTCGGCTGGTATCATGATGATGATGATGAACAGCAATTTTAAGTTTATGTAAAAAGTGAAAAATCATTCACTCTCTTTTTCTTCAAGCAAGCCACAGGCAAGCCCGGTTAAGCAGTCGACAACCTCATAGGTTGCGAGATGCCACTCACAAAAAAAAAAACAATCATTCTATACAAACTCCAGCCTATGTGCCCGTAGGTATAAATAAATGTAAGGTCTTCTTCATTTGGTTAAGTAAACAATAGATTTGTGTTATCAGGCCAGTTACTTCAACTTGATTCAATGCAGATTGGATTATGAAATGTTTATATAATTAAATTGTAGTTTCCAGGTTACTGACATTGTTTAGAATTAGATTCGACGCAGTTTCGTTGTAATTTATTGTATTTGTAATTTACAGCGTGTGTCAGCTGCTTATTTTCAAACACAAGACACCTATGGGATGTATGTATGTTGTGACGTTTTATGTGTAAGCCACTGAAACTCTGAAACTTTTTAGTAGACAAGGCGTATTATAGCGTGACAGAATTTTTAATGGAGAAAGGAATCTCTTGATAATGTAAGAAAAATATGACATTTAATTTTTATTTAATTTAATTTAATTTTAATTTAATTATATTGCAATGAAATTGATATCGTTTTATTTAATTTTTATATTGACATTTTTATCTTTATTATTATGTAGGCACTTAGAATCAAATAATGTAGTTTGTATTTTTGCATGCCTTCTGGTAAAATATGGCTGGTTGCTAATTATATTTTTATGTCACCGTGTTTTGTACCCATATTTGGAAAATGAATATCTTATCTTATCTTATCTTAACCAATTTTTGAATAGGTATGAAGATTGGATGTTGAAATAAAACCTTTTTTACAAAAAAATGCAACCGACTTCCAAATAAAAAACACTAGAAAATATAAAATAACTTTAATTTCGGAAATCGGTATAAAAAAAACACGTCCGGGGATCCCAGCATCAGATCCTGACATACCTTCCATCTACAGCTCAGCAAGTTGAGATGTTGATTGCCAGGCACAATTATCTGAATTGCGTTAGAAAGTATATGAAAAATGTTAATACCTTCATCAGATCCTGACTTAGTGCCAATGGGACCACCTCAGGAGTATACTCTTTTAAATAAAAAAAAGAATTTTGAGAATCAGTCCACAAATGGGGGAGAAATCGGTGAACACACATAAAAAAAATACATACAGTCGAACATAGAACCTCCTCCTTTTTTTGAAGTCGGTTAAAAACACAAAAGTAGGTATCCCTCTGCCAAGGGTTGTGAAATTTGTTCGAAACAGTCACCGCGGCCCTGGAACGCCAGGAGCATTTGGGGGAAAACGGATGGGTTTTAGTCAGTAAGAGTCTGACACTCCCTTCCGCTCCACCCAGAGCGGAAGGAGTTATTTGATGAGTAAAATAAGTTTCTTTGTGGTGATTTTCGCCTTACAGGCAGGTGATGCCACTGAGAGAAGTAAGGATTTTATTAATCCCGTGATCAATAACCGCTGATGGCTATAATTCTTTAAAGAAGAAGATTAGTAAAGAATATAATGGATATTATATCGTTACATTATCTATATATATAAAAGAGCTATGAAGGAGCTCGTGGCTAAATAATAAGAGCCGCACGGGTCGATCTTCAAGGTTAAGCAACGCTTGCCGAGGTTGGTCTGTGGATGGGTGACCATCTTAACATACCGAGACTCCTCCGTGCCTCGGAAAGTACGTTAAGCCGTTGGTCCTGGCTGTCATTTGTAGATCTTTGGCAGTCGTTACGGATAGTCAGAAGCCAAATAATCTGAAACCAGTCTTGCCAAGGAGTACCGTGTTACCCTATTAATGGGTTGTAGATCCGATATAGTTGGGAAAAGGCTAGGCAGATGTTGATTTATATACATATTATAAAAGAAAGTCGTGTTAGTTACACTATTTATAACGCAAGAATGGCTTAACTGATTTGGCTGTAAATTGGTGGGGAGGTAGCTTAGAACCAGGATCTAGGAGGAACTCTTTATCCCGTTTTATTACAAATTGCAACAAACAGAAAAACTAAAAATTTGTAAGTCAAAACATATAATATCAGTCTAGCCGTTCATTTGTTAAAAATAGTATAACAAACCGCAACTTACACGGAATAACAAAACGCACCTGACAGCTAAACGTAATGTTATCTATGGCTAAGTATGATTGAAAATTTGACACTTAAAATTTTTGAAGTTGACCGGTTGATATGTTTGTTTCGAGTTTCTATTTACGCATCGTGCCGATATCATCATTAACGATGCCGCGACCAAGAGCACGGCAAAAATATTATTCTGAGGCGGTACGAAGTTCGCCGGGACCACTAGTATCTAAATAAGAAGAAAACACGTTTATTCCGCTCGAAATGACGCACAAAAAAAAAAGAACACAACTTATAAACTAACTAAAAAAGAGAAACGTTATGTTTACCATTCACGATTCAATTGCACTATTAAATTAATCACGTGTTTTTTTTTTAATTATTCAGGTATGTTGACGCATTGTAGATTTTATTTAATTTTTTACCTATACATAAACTGTTGGCGCCTAACTTTTTGACCTATTCCTAATTGTTACAATGAAAGCGACATATTACTATTCCGAAAAAAAAAATAGCAAAATCATTACAACTCGGAAAATACATATAATTAATTATAATACATTATTATAATGGTGGACGCGTTTTAGTTGCACAGAGGTCGCCGGGTGCCTAAGGCTCGCGGCAGATATGCGCGTCCCGAGACATCGCGCGTTTTATAAACGCGAGTTTTAATACAAGTCCTGTTATACAAACAGTAGGTACGTATTAGTCTCCTTATCCGTCAATATGGAATATAGAGCTTTGGTAAGAAACATGGTATTGGAACTGTGCAAAGCCTCTCTAAAAGAGATAGTTTTAAATAAGAAGCATCATGCAAATGGAGACCATCTCCTTTTCAGGGTTGTGTATTTTCAATTGCCGCTATAATAACAAACCGAACGCTGAAACGTCATGTTTGCCTATCAAATATGACGTTTCAGCTACTGTTGGTCAAAGGTAGATAGGTTTTTGAGACCAGCCGTTAGTGATATGCAGAGATCGGAATAGTTAGACTATGTTTACCGTATGTTCGTAGAAGTAAGTAACATAGAGTTGGTAATACCTCCTGTTAAATCCCGGAATCAGAAATGAAATCATGACAATTAAAACACGGGATTGATAAAAATATTAATTTGAACAAATAATTGATTTGAAGAATCAAAAGAAGTTAGAGTTGTGCGAAAACAAAGCTATTTAATTTAACAGTTTTAGTAGGTACGGAGCTCTAAAACATAATAAGCTTCATCAATAATAATTTTGTTCAAATGTATTCAAAGCGCAATAAGTAATTTCCATTTTTTTGATCCCGGGATACAATCGTCATGTTTATGATTCTGGAATTTTAGAGGAGGTATTATCAACTCTGTTACTTAATTGCACGAACATTAGATAAATATAGTCTGTCTACCTATTCCGATCTCTGGTGATATAAGTCACGCGTTCTACCAACATCGCGCCCATCTGAGCATCGCCTAAGTCTATTGAATTAAACAAGTGGCGCAATGCGGCATTGCTCGGACTTGCAGAACAACGTCTGATATTTTATTTAGACATAATTGCATTGAAGCTTGAACTTCAGTGAGGTTAGGCGGCGGGCAATGGATTATAGTGACGAACTGGCTCGTTTGTAAGTACTCCTACATAATTATGTTAAAAGTCTCACATCACTTATATGTGTTATACAAGGTGGACGACGATACGGCAATGAATGAAAACACTGGCATTACCTGTTCACAAGAATATTTTAAAAGTATTATTAATCCTGTAACCGAAATAAAATAAAAAAAAACGTCAAACAAACTCATACTAGTCAAGGCTAGTGACTACTACTCTGACAAATATTCCAAGTATTCTGTTGCAGTTAGTGACATCAAATCTGTGATAAAAGACAACATAATCGTATGAACTAGGATTGCCAGTGTTTTGATTTATTGTCGTATCGTCGTTTCCACCTTGTATAAATTAAATTAGGTAGATACAGAAATTTTGCTTGGTCAAGACAAGCGTCTCCATCATTATTCTAGGCCAGTATGCTCCATCGTTGACCACATCATGACTTGCATCACGTGGAATCGTGTTCAAGGGTGAGCCTGTTAATAAATAGTAAAAAATACATAATTATGTACAGGCACTAGCAGATCAAGCTACCCGAAACTGTAATTTTTTCCAATCAACCTTGAGCCTAATGATTTGGTGATAAGGTTGAAAATCTATTTAAGAAATTTGACAGATTATGGTAGCTTGATGCTGGCGTCTGTACCGTGTGACAGTGCTATAGATAAATAATGTTACGTTACGAGACGCAAGTTGGCAGCCCCAAAAAGTATGATTTAAATATTTTTTTTTATCAATCAATCAAATCTCACATGTTCCGATATTCTTTTAGTTGAAACGTGATCTTGCTTAATCGAATCTTGAAAAATAAAATATTTCCAGAGATGGAACGTGTTCTAACGATTGTTTTCAATAGAATTTGTATAAGTATATGCTCTATTATAATATAATAATTATTATTATTTATTTAACCAAAAGCCATAACAGTACAAGAACTAAAAACTAAGAGCACATAAGGCTTATAACTAGGTCACAATAATTTTAATTTCCTAACTCCTAAACTAGGTGGATGTCCTGTATCTTAGGAGTCAGTGATTCTCCGAAACAAACTAGACAAAGCCATAATATAATAAAACAGGTCATTACAACAATCAGCAAATGGTCTAAAAGAAAACAGAAAAATATTATTCTTATAAAAGATGTTAAGTGGACAACTTTACCCACATCAGACATTCCTAGCATACTTCAATTAGTGTGAGGTTTTAATTTATTTATTAAAAGCGAACAGCTGACGTTGTAGTGCATGAGGCAAACACGCGAGGTCGCGATGTCTCCAAAACAACCCTGGATGTGCTCAAACTAAGAAACAAAATGAATGTTAAAAAGGTTTTTTTTTTGGTAAACACTTCCACAAGCTATTCATTTTCCCAATCTAAAGTAGATCTCTCTCTAAACTTTCGTTATTTGCGTAGTTTTTTTTTAAACGATCTCACCTTTTTTGGTCATGACTCAGAGATCGGAATAGGTAGACTAAATTGACCTAATGTTCGTGGAAGTAGGTAACATAGAGTTGATAATAATAATAATTTTAAGTGTTGTGCAAATTGTTCAGCATCAATCGACAATATTGTAATGCATGATGGGTTTACCTGTAAGAAATTGGTACACTGGTCTATCAGTTTATTTGATGTATCTCATCCTTGTACACGTGTATTCAATTGTTGGTGAGCCAAATAAATAAAATAAAATAATACTTCTGGTCATGACACTAACTTCAGACTATTTAAGTTGTAGTTTTGGAACACTGTGGAATGATGTATTTCTATATTCTTCTTTCGGCCGCTTAAAGTCATTAAGAGAGTCCATCAACTACAAATATTTATCTATATCCCTTGCAAGTTGCCTGCCAGGGTTGCGGAATTTGTTCGAAAGAGTTTCCGCGGCCCTGGAACGCAAAGGGCTTTAGAAGGAACACGGATGTGTTTTAGTCAGTGAGAGTCTGACTCGCCCTTCCGTTCCACCTAGAGCGGAAGAAGTAATTTGAGGATTTCTCAACCTTAAAAGAAAACCCTTGCAAGTTGGAACAGCATAATAATAATAATTTATTCACAGACTGATCGTTCTATAGGTACTGTTAGCAGTTACATACTTAACTTATTTAACTTTTGTTGGTACACATACAATGTAAAAACAAAACAGTTACTCGATATCCACAATAACAAAGATGCCCGACCCCTTATTTTGCTACGACCTGAACAGTCTCACCCATCGGCCAAGCTTAGACAATAAACACACAATTTTAAGAGATTAAAAACGAAACTCGGCTGTTTTGAAATAAAGAAAAGAAAGAAAGAAAAAAGTAATTTACGCCAAGCAACAGACTAAAATACCTAACCATAAGACAGATGAGCAGCCATGTTTCCATAAGTGTACAATGAAAAATCATGCAGGGCAGTCTTTGGGGACTGCCGATAGAAGAGAAAACTAAGCGAAAGCTAAAGCGTTCCGTGACGATGACGCGAGTTCCATGATTTTTGTTCACCCAAAGCGTTCGGTGACGATGACGCGAGTTCCATGATTTTCGTTCACCCAAAGCGTTCGGTGACGATGACGCGAGTTCCATGATTTTCGTTCACCCAAAGCGTTCGGTGACGATGACGCGAGTTCCATGATTTTTGTTCATCCAAAGCGTTCGGTGACGATGACGCGAGTTCCATGATTTTTGTTCACCCAAAGCGTTCGGTGACGATGACGCGAGTTCCATGATTTTTGTTCACCCAAAGCGTTCTGTGACGATGACGCGAGTTCCATGATTTTCGTTCACCCAAAGCGTTCGGTGACGATGACGCGAGTTCCATGATTTTTGTTCACCCAAAGCGTTCGGTGACGATGACGCGAGTTCCATGATTTTCGTTCACCCAAAGCGTTCGGTGACGATGACGCGAGTTCCATGATTTTTGTTCACCCAAAGCGTTCGGTGACGATGACGCGAGTTCCATGATTTTTGTTCATCCAAAAAGTGCTCAACGCGCCTATAGAACTTTTCACTTCAAAAAAAAACGTCAGTTGACCCGTATATTGCCTTCGTATTTAATATTGTACACAATCATTCAAATAAATGAAGCAATATTTCACTACTGGAACGCCTACTATTAAATTCAGAGCAAATAATCTTACTTGCCATAAATTCTGTGAAAATATAAATATTCATTGTAGGTCACTGCTGTTTCCATTTTATGAACAAAATACGAATTTATGCAACATTAATAATCTTCTGAATTAAACGAATTTTAAATTGATCGATGCTATTCAAGACTTGAATTTTTATGGCTTATTCCCAGTCGCTCCATAGTTTTATTCCCGGCGGCTCCAAATCAAGACAGCAATATTATAATAAATTATATGTTTACACAAAAAATATTTACAATAAATTAATTCAACAAATTACCGGATTGATGCGCCGCGCTGTCCATCTATCTATCTATCTATATATATAAAAATGAATCCCTATTTCCCTTGGTCACGGCATCACGCGTGAACGGCTGGACCAATTTCGCTAATTCTTTTTTTGTTGTGTTTGTAATTATCAGGAGAAGGTTCTTATGAAAATCATGAAAAAAACATTAATATCCGGGCGAAGCCGGGGCAGTCAACTAGTTATATATAAAAATTAATCCCTATTTCCCTGGGTCACGGCATCACGCGTGAACGGCTGGACCAATTTCGCTATTTTTTTTTGTTATGTTTGTTATTGTCAGGAGAAGGTTCTTTTCAAAGAAAAAAAAAACAACCGCGTGAAGCCGGGGCGGGCCACTAGTCTACAATAAAAAAAATTGGATAGTTGACGTTGCAAGATGCATGTCTATAAGGGAATTCATAGATAATGAGTGAGAACCAAGATGTTGCTGTTGCTGGATCTTCCACATCCAGAGAACTTACACGCGTTGTTTGTGACTGCACATGTACTGAAGTTATTTACCACAAAATAATAACATTAATGTTAGCAATTTGTGTTTTGTTGACCTTACGCAATTCGCTTTGGAGCCGCTGGGAACAATTTTAGTGTTTTATTATTGAACTAATAAAATTATGGAGTTCTTGGAAATCAATGTTTAGAGAGAAAAAGTTTGGAGAACAATAGATTTAGAGCTTTTGGGAATTAGCCAATTTTGTTTTTATATCTCAGACTTCAACTTACTTAAGCTCACACGATAGCACTATGTGGGTCCTGCCAGGGTTACGGAATTTGTTCGAAAGAGTCTCCGCGGCCCTGGAACGCAAAGGACTTTAGAAGGAACACGGATGGGTTTTAGTCAGTAAGAGTCTGACACGCCCTTCCACTCCACCCAGAGCGGAAGAAATCATTTGATGATTTATTTATTTATTTAAACTTTATGTACTATAGTGGTACATGGGCGGACTTAATGCATCAAGGCATTCTCTACCAGTCAACCTTTGGGTTATAAAGACTATACTATGGTAGGTGTAAAATAAATAAAAATACGATTCAAAATTGAATTTTAACATTTCGGAAAGAATATACAGATAATATATATAATACTAATAAAATACATATATAAATGCTAAAATAATAAACTAATAAATATGATAAATAATAATCATACCGATTAAGAGAATTCATAGTCCAACCTTAAAAAAAAAAAGAACTGTGTAGGTAGGTTCCGATGTAAGTTCATTGATCTGAAAAACATCAGAACTAAGGGTAGGGAGAGTTGGCGAGACAACCCGTCGCCACTACTACGTAGGTTAGGTATCTATTTTAGTACCTTTCTACTAGCGAGTAGCTGACAAAAATAGGTGGTAGAGAAAAGTAGAGGTCAGCTGCACTACTGTCTATTAAACGTACCCATTTTTTTATTTTTTTTTAAGTATGGGAAATCATCAAATGACTTCTTCCGCCCTGATTGGAGCGGAAGGGCGTGTCAGACTCTTACTGACTAAAACCCATCCGTGTTCCTTCTAAAGCCCTATGCGTTCCAGGGCCGCGGTGACTCTTTCGAACAAATTCCGCAACCCTGGCAGGCCCTGGCCCTAGCGGGCCCCGTCTTTTATGCTGACATCTCTTTGAGGCGCGCGTGAAACACAACGTGCCATCGACCCGGGCCTGGTGGTGATCGGACAGCGAGCCACCCAATGCTCGCCGTCCGCAGGCCCGCGCCTACGGTGGCTGGGGATCGCCCTGCGACTCCCGACGCCCGGGGCGTCTTCTCCTGTAGCGGCGGTTGGGGCGAAGGCCTTGCCTTTCCCTCGCGCGACCCGCCTCCTCCTTCGCTGGCATTACTGCTTCGCAGAAGGAGGTGACCGCTCCCCAAGCCTCCTCGCTCCGGACCATGTACTCAACCAGGGCCGGACGCGAGAGGTAAAGGGCCGGATGCAAGAGGTTTATTAAACGTACCCATGCCATCTTGATTCCGTTATGATAAAGGGATAGTGCTATCTCGTACAGACCTCATCATCATACCAAAATACGTCCACTGCTGGACATAGTGTTGCCACAACAACCGGTCCGGTGCGTCAGGCAGCCATCGGCTACCCGCGACCCTCACCAGAAACACGCTCCATCTTCCAATGCTACGTCTTCCGGTACGTGGCCGATCGCCGCTCCAGATCTTTTTGGCCCCATGGACCATCTGCTCTGCGAGTAGGTAATGTGTCCTGCCCACTGCCACTTCAGTTTAGCGCTCCTCCGGCTCGATAGAATATGAATGCCTTTCACCTTTCCAAAAATGTTGAGGAATATTTGATGGAATTCCAACAGATTTTTTTTATAAAATCAACATCATAATTTTAGCTGATAGACCACTGATGAATTTACGCTCCTTAAGTTTCGATTTTGATGAGTAGGATTATGTAATACAAAGTTGCTTAAAAATGTATTAATACATACTGAGCCTTTTGTAATTTTTAACCGACTTCAAAAAAAGGAGGAGGTTCTCAATTCGGTTGTATTTTTTTTACCTCATTATTTCGTCATTTATACATTGATTTGAAAAATTCTTTTTCCCATGGAGATTTCATCAAAATCGGTTTAATCAAAATACGAAGAAACAACCAAAAACAACGACTTCCGAAATTAAAAATATATCGTGCTGTGTTTTTTTTTAATTGGAAGTCGGTTTAATTTTTTTTGTATTAACATTTGCAACGACATCAATGAATCACTTACAAATAAAAATGTATATTTTTTTAATTTAGCTTTATTTTTGAAGATATTGGTTTCGGATCGGCATCTATAGCGCCACATACAAACTACAAATATGACCTGACATCACACAAAACGTACATCGCGCAACCAAAGTTTTCCGCGCGGCTTGAACATAAATGTATATGTCACCGGAAAATTGTAGACTCCGTAAGATTGTAGAATATCGCGTGAAATTGTAAACTATTTTTCAAAATATTGGAAACTATTGAATTTTGTTGGGATTTATTGTATGCAAAACGATCGATATATCGAAGAATTATAATCTAATAAAGATTTATTACAATCTTACGGATTCTGCAATTTTCCGGTGACATAACAACAACCCGACATCAAACATCGGCCTGTTTCCCATCAGACAGGATAGGTACCCATAGATATATGGAAGTTGCGAGTCTTTCCACTCTGTTTCGCGTACCACTATAATTTCCACCTTACATTCAATTGATCCTTTTCTAAAAAATCGCAGTTATTGGTAACGCCTAACCTGCAATCACAGTTTCAAGACCTTTAACCTCTTCTAAGGAATAAAACGGGTTGTCACCTTTGCCTCCCATTCCTGACAAAAAACTGAGAGCCCGTTTAAGTACCTACGATTTGAAGTTAGTATAGTTAGCAAAAATGTTAGTATGATCTATCATACTAATATTACTTATACTACTCCTGACCGAATCGCATGGTTCTATCCACTTTCCTCAATTTTAGCAGTGTTCAAGTTTGAGTACATTTTTATGGGTGGTAAACACACGAATATCGTTTAAACATGTTATAAGATTAAGTGTTTTATTAAGAATTTGATCTACATGCATAATTTGATTTATTAAGATTGTCTTTATCTTGAAGGGACTGACTCAAACTGTAAAAAGCGGTTATAAAAGCAATGAAATTTAATAAAACCACTGTAATCTGCCCGATCGAATTAAGATCACGGTGGCCTAACTCAGCGTTGTTTAGCCGAGTACGCAGGAGACATTTTAGTGCACAAATGTGTGCGTAAATACAGGTGCAACCTCTGCTCGCAATTTACCCACAAAATCTGTTGGGACGGCAAACCGAGACCAGGGAGATCATAAAACGTGGGACCAAACCGTTCCCCTTACTTAGCTAGGCACGACGATATCACAATACTGACTTCCAAACTCCGGGCCACTACTTAGAAATTCCTATTGTATGAAAGAAAAAAACCGATCCCACTCTTCAGTCGCAGGTCTGCTGGAATGAGCAGTACCTTTGTGCCCTTTTCTCTGTATAAATTGTTTTTTAAGTATATTGTGTACATAAATAAACAAAATGATCAATCAAATTAAAAACAAGTCCCAAGTAATGAACAATATCATTAAAATTAATATGTACATAAAATCAAATATAAATACATAGTAACAATCATTAATTCAATGGATAAGCAACATGAAACTGACGATGTAATGACAAAGTAATTTGTACGTGGCCCTTCGTGACTAGTGGTGTAAATACTAGGAATTAATTTGAAGGGGAGAACTTGTCGATATGTTAGTGGGACATTACGATTTCAAATCAATAAACAAACGTTAGGATTGTTGAAACAAAACGCGCCACCTATATAAAAAACTTTATGGGGTATACCCATTTTACCCTTTAATGTACCCCACTCTATTCGTACTGGGTATGGTGGGGTACAATCAACTCGGGGTGCGACGGGAATTTGCACTAGTGTCGTACATAGTGAAACTGCTCCGAGGCATAGAGCACAACCCAGCTGTGCTGCAGCGGTTGTACTTGTCCGTACCCGACCGTTATGTGTGGAGGCGACGGCCCCCGCCACTGCTGGTCGTACCATCAGCCAGGACCAACTAGCTGGCCAAAACTCCTCTGACTCGAGCAATTCGCACCATCAATTATATTCAGGTCGAAATTGTTATATTCACATGTCCCTGGGGTGAATTCGCAAAAATAGTATTGTTTACACTTTGTTACAAAAAACTAACTTAATAGGTATTGTATTAGTATTTTGTGGTTTAATTTTAAGTTTGGGTGTGTGACTTAGCTATCGCATTAGGTTAAGACCTGTAATGGTAGTTTTAAGGCAGTTAAATAAATAAATAAATAAATCAGTAAGGCAGAAACATACAGAAGTACCCACATTTAACCAGGTTTATTTAAATCCAAGTAAAGCGATGAGAGTCTTTTACCATTAACTAGGCACATACACAATTTGGAATCATCCTGGCTTCGATCTGCTGAGAAATTTGCGGATGAAAAACCAAGTCGTCATTATTCTCTTGATCTTTTTTTTTCCTTCCTTCCATTTATCTTTTTTTTCTCCTTTCAAGACGTCTTTCCATCTTCTCCTAGTCTTTTGCAACGACCTTGTCTAGTCCTGTCTTGAGATGTACTGGCCCACAGCCTTGACAGTACCGGCAGACAAAAAGCTGCATGATTGGGCAACCTAGCTTTTTTAACTACGTCAGCAACTTGCATTCTGAAACGCAGCATGTTATTTTTTATACAGTCAGCTGCACTCCATGACCCACTGGCAAGCCTTAAACTTGGACTACTTAATGTTAGTCAACGAGCCAACTTATGATTTTCGTCAAGATGGCGACAGTATACACACATTTCCATAAGTTGCGTTATAAGGGGATGGGCAGGTCAACCATGAAAAGCCCATTCGTGGAGAAGTAGCTCTTCCACCTTCTTGCTCGATGTTATTTATCTCAATATAGGTTATTATTTGGATAAGTTTGACTCACCATGTTTTGTTCTATTCTTCCACTAGTCGTCATTGCAGTTATAAAACAACAAAAAATGAAAACAATGCTTGAAAAACCCAGTGACAATTTTCGTCGTATCAGAAAGATCAGTTTACTATTTTTATATTGAACCATTATGGAATATAATTTCAATCACGTCGAAAAACTGGCTTTTCCCAAAGGGTGTAAGTGATTAGATGGCGGTGGCTCCGAGGAAAACTTTTCCAATTTCTGATTAAATATCGATCATTTTGAACGAAACCTTTACAATATTTTTTACGATCGCGTTTTGAGGCTACAAGTGTAAGTCAAAATATTTCTTTACACATAAAGCTTCCTGTATAATCACTATCAGTCAAGTTCTACTGTAACTCAATATGTAGAAATAAAATGTACGCCAGCACACAGATAAACCCTGCGAGGTTTTCGTTGTGTGGCAAAAACCAATGTTTAAATAAGTTAAGAATTTTGGAAATAAAAAAAAAAAAACCTGCCATACTTTTTCTTTCATCTTCAAACTTTATGCTGTAAATTCTTAAGAAAATATATATCACAATTTTGCAACTTTGACCTCGCGCATCTTTTAATTCGTACTATCGGCAAAATTGATTCATAACTCATTCAGCTGGTAATTCGTTTAAAAACCTCACGATCAAGATAAATGAACGATTAAAGTTTTCTTGTTATACCGCGCATAATGCACTTAGGACGTTTTAAATATATGTACAAAGTACGAGTATAGTCATAAAGTCGAGCAATTTTGACCATTGTGTTCATCGCAGTAGATTATTACATTTGTAAATAAGTGTCGGCCGGAATTGTGAGCAAGATGGTTACATTTTATTGTATTTTTGTAACCTTATAACCTCATAACTCAGTCATTTATGAAACCTTTAAAAAAAAACAACTGAAAGAATATGCTTTCCGATTGGTCCCATAGAAATTTTATCAAAATCGGTTCAAGAGTTTGGTTTTTAAATAAAAAAGCTGGAAAAAATATGTCATCCAGGTAAACGAAAAAGCGTATTATGCTTTCCTGTGACTTTCAAGTGGATTACCACTAAAAAGTGGAAATAAAAAAACTTTTTAACAAAAAAATACAACGGACTTCCAAATAAAATAAAACAATACAAAGTATAAAATAATTTAATTTCGGAAGTCGGTGTTAAAATAAGAAGAAACTTCCAAAAGCACCAACTTCCAAAATTAAATTATTTTATACTTTGTAGTGTTTTTTTTTGGTTGGTTGTTTATTTTTGTAAAAAGTTTTTTTTTGTTTTGGTAAGCAAATGTTTGTTAATGCAAAATCCGACCTAATAACTAGTAAATCTGTAATAAAATACGCTTCAGACGAGTCAGGAAGGAAGTCGATAGTACAGTCAACAAAGCTATTTGGTATATAGGTAAAAATATATTATTTTGTATCACCACTATTATTCCACACGCGCACACCACACACACATTATTATTTTTTTTTTCTTTGCCAATATTTATTTCTAATGTGTATATTATAACTTTTTAAGCTTATGACATACTTACGAGTGTAGCACACAATAACTGTCTACTCAGCACACTCACAACATACCTCCATACCTAATAGCTTTGTAGACTGTACATCTCTAACAGCCTCAGATTTCACCCTCAGTCTTCACATATGCCAAATCCATTGTTTCTGGGCCCTCCTGTCACCTATTCCTAACTTTATCATCATCATCAGCCGAATGACGTCCACTGCTGGACATAGGCCTCCCCCAAAAGGAGGGGGTTTGCCATAAGCACCACCCTTAGCAGGCGGGTTGGCAATCGCAGTGTAGCTGTTGCAATGCACAGAGAATGCTGCTGCCCATTATCTGGTGAGTCCCTTAGTCGCCTCTTACGACACCCATGGGAAGCGATGGGATGGTGCTATTCTTTTACGTCCGACACCATGCAGAAGTATACCTAACTTTTTTTTAAATTTAATATGGGTTTGCTCTTGACTTTAGTCTAGGTCATAGATGACAGAGACAAAGTCGACGATGGAGCGAGCTTACCCAGAAGAAGCCTGTTCACTCTAATTTTGAAGAGATTAGGGTTGTTTGCGTTCTGAAACACAGACTAACTACAAGTAAATAAAAATCTTGACCTTTCACTAACAGGGCACACGACATTGTATAAGCTAAGTGCTGTAGTAACAACGCACCAATGACGTACCATGGTACTATTAATGAGAGTTCATGGCACACTCATGGGATCGATACACATGGGGTTATTTTAAGCGGTATAGACAATGGTCAGGGTGCTCTGTGGGGGTCAGGGGAGGTAATTGATATTAATTGTGGGCTATCAGAGTTTTGAACTCAGGATTTATTTTTAGAATTTTAATAGCTATTTTAATAAGACTTCAAGGTAAAATTCTATTTCAAGTCACGGTAGTTAATAACTTTTTATTGCTTAGCTTATTAATAATATCAACATAATTTAAATTAAATTAGTTTCTATCGTGAATAGGTTATTTCGTTTAAAATTATTTTTTCTTAGTACTAGCCCTTGAAGGAACCGGCAAGTATCACTGTATACAGGGTATAACAAAAATGGGTGTTCATTATTTAAGGGTGGTTTTCTGTAGCTGCTTTAGAGTTGAAAAAACAATATAGGTATTTATAATTTTTTTGACTATTTTCATGAAACCCGACCTCGAAAAATGCCTAAAGAGTTTAAAAAAAATACTTGTCAAACAGTTTGATGCATTCGGTGGCATTGAACATGTAATTGAAGTAACATAAAAACTATAAAAACTGCATCACACAGCTTGAAACGAGATTTTTCTTTTTAGTAATTTTTTGCAGTCGGATTTTTTGAAAAAAGTTTATTTTTTATTTTTTTTTAATTGCATAGCAGTTGTAGAACACCACCCTTAAATATAACCACGCATTTCTGGTACACCTTGTATAAAGTGATGCTTAGTTCCTTCAAAGGCTAGTACTGAGAAAAAACAATTTTAAACGAAATAACCTATTAACGATGGAAACTAATTTAATTTGAATAATTTTGATATTATTAATAAGCTGAGCCTTGTAGTGCCATTCATATTTAGCTTATCCAATTATCCTATACTTGATATTAGAAAGGCGAAAGTAACTCTGTCTGTGTTATCTCTTCAGATGTCACTGGCCAAACGGATTTAAATGAAAGTAAAAAATGGTAGACTAGTCTTGTGTAGCTCGCGAACGAACTAGTTTGTAAGAACGCTCCCACAGGCAACTCCGCGAACTAGGTCCCAGATCGGCTGCTCTTTAGTTCATTAGCTCCTTCGAAATCACCGACCTAAAAGTATAGCGAGAGTGAGCGGGAGCGCGGACCTGCCCTACCTACTACTCCTAGTTGGAAGCTAGTTAACTAAAAGAGTGAACTAGTTCGCCAAGGAGCAGCGAACTAATACGAGCACTCCCACTTGCAAACTTCTATGCGCAAGTCTAGGGTAGACTATTTCCGGGATTTATCCTGCAAGGGATACTATTTATGACGGGAGTAATATGCCCTGGACATAATTTTCACGCTGGCAAAGCCGTTAATTTGAGCTTGTTAAAGATATAATTCTGCAGAGACAAGGTTCTAATCGCCTTATTATGCCTAACAATATAAAAGAGATAGTATTTACGAGACTGACCATTATTTTTATTTGGTCGTTTGTTTTCATGTCATCGCTGGGGAAAGATATCTTGGCCTATATAAATGCTTTATCACAAACCTTTCCTTTTTATGAATCCAGAACTCCCAACAACATGATGGAGACATTTTTTTTGTGATTTTGAAGTTTGACATATTGCAACGTGGAAACCATAAATATCATTTTTTATATTTCTATGGTGGAAACACTGAGTTTTACTTAAGTTTTTTTTTTTTGTTTTTAAGAGTTTTTAGTGTGAAAAACTGCTGGGCTTAGAGCGGAGTACTGAATTGAGTATTTTAAGTTTAAAAAGTGCCAATCCGTTTTTTTTTTATAATACCAAATGACAGGTTTTCAAGATAAAATCGAGTTTGAGAAATATTCAACTTTTAATACTCATTTGAGAAACCGCTCTTTCCTTTGAGTCTTGTCTTCAATCCCTATGACAAAATAAGCTGGAATATAGAATGACTAGAAATGTGAAAAGAAGTGAAATGAGTTTGTCTTGGTAATATGTACAATCGATTTATGAAAAATAATGTTACGAGCTTGGGGTTCGTGACAATAAAAACAGCCGATTAAATAACCAAAATGACACTTTAATTCAAAAACACTAATTACAACTTTTAACTCACTAATTATAACACACAACTTCACCACTGATCACTTTAATCGCACTTAAAGATCGCTTTCGAAGTATTCGCTTGTATCGCAAATCCAATACTGACTCGGTCGCGGACTACGCACTCCTTATATAGGACAGTTGGTTCTAGAAACTTCTATTCTCGAAACATCTGGAATGTACTCGTAACTACCGCTACCGACTGACCAGATATCGAGAAGTGTAGAATGTTCTGGCAAAGAAATGTCTAGAAGGTACTTGACCCTACTAGTTCTGCTACTCGATACTAGCTGGCGCTAGTAGTAACTTAATGTACCCGACATTAATTCTGGCGCGTAACAATAATAAATTTAAAGTCAAGAAATGGCAGAATAACAATTGTGATAAACATACATCGCGATAGTTTCGCGCAAAATGGCCGCGGTTGTAGCCCTTCGCGTATCAACCAGCTGATAGGCACAACATAAAAGGATGCCGCGCGCAATGCGCGGGGCCTCACTTGTCGCGTGCTTGCAGGCAAGTTAATGCCGTATTACCACGCGCGAGAGCTTATTTTGCTCTGAACATTTATGAATCGCTATTCACTTTGTCGGCGCACCGCCGCTCTGCCAGTAGTACCCACGTCACGTCTAGTGAGTTACTATTGCTTCTTACGCTTTCGAGTTTATGTTTTTTTTTAATTATTTGAAAAAAAAAAGGAAAATAAGTTTATCTTTATGTTTCAATAATACTACCGATGGCAAATTGTTCTGCCGCGGGAAAACAACCATTAAAATTTCAGCATGTATAATAAAGCTGTAGAGTTTGTTTGTTTGAACGCGCTAATCTCGGGAACTACGAGTCGGATTTGGTTTAGTTTTATTTTTGTACTTGATAGCCACATTCATGAGGAAGGCTAAAGACTATTAGGAATGGAAAATCCCGACGAGAACGGGAAAAAACGGGATATGCGCGTTCGTAGTCGCGGGAAAAAGCTGGTTATGGATAAGAATGATAATAATAGAGACAGTCATAAAAGAAAGTCTTTCTACAAATGTCAATACATGACCATCTCACGCATCAAATGCTTCTCGTTATGCCTTTTCATGTCACTTCAATGTCGACATGCAATCTTCATTGCTGACGGTACTTGTCGATCTTCTCCTGATTTCTATATTTTAAGTGCATCATTTATGGTGCTTTGTAACTGGTGTTGTTAGAATGTATTGCAGCTTTCGTACGTTTTCGTTTAGTTGCTAGATATTTTTATTGTTGATTGATGCTATATCTTCAATTAATAATTATTTCTGGTACCTTCTTCTTTTTGTCTAGTCGAGGTTTAACTCGTTCGATAGTTTGGGTGTATTAGGTAAGCCATTTTCAGAATTATTCTGGAATTATAATCAATTGATGATTGACTAATTTTGGGGATACTTTTACTGTAGTCTTGAACAGCCTTTAACTCTATACTTTAATAAGAGAAAGATCCAAGTAGAAATGCAATAATGAAGAGATTGAAGATAGTAAAATCATTAAAGAATAATGTAATCTCAGAATTATTTTTAGATACTAAATTACAATTTATTAAAGAAAATATAGAATGTTATTTATCGCCACCATCAATAATCTGCGTTTTTCTAAACGTGTTTCAAATATAAGAATTTAACATTTGGAAACCACTAGAGACTACAAAATAATTCACCAACAAAAACGACAATCGAAATCGAAGCAACGATTCAAATGTGCTTGAACCTTGCTTGAACTCGGTACAAAGACTCGTAAAACAAAAGAAAGTCAAGTTTATCCCGCCAAAAAAGGTGCTGAGCTCGTTTAGCCATTTCCCTCTAAGCTCTGAAAAGTAAAATACAAGCTGATGTCTATATTACTTAAATCCAGACATCTGCCTTGCATACTTTATATTTTTATGTTCAAAAACATGGCAGAAAGCCAGCTAAGTTCGAAAAGAAACGGGGACTCTTATATTTCTTCGCATTCAGTGCTATTTTGCTGGCTTCGGGAGACTTAATCTTGGCTAATATATTTTGCAGATTAGTGCTACTAGCTAATGGTGAGAAATGGGTATTTAAAGGCGAAAAGTGTTTTGTTTTTGTAGTTTAAAGTAAACGAGAAATTTTTTGTTGTAATAGTCTATTAATTTTCATTTCCAGAAGAGCTTGTATCGTTATTGTTTTCACTTAAGCGATAAAATGTTTTGTCTTTATACCAATTTATTGAAGTAAAAACTTCTTTAGCGGCGTTGTGCACTTTTTGGGATGTGTTAAAAATGTTAAACTCGCGTCAGGACACGTGACCTGATCGAAAATTCGTAAGACGGAAGGAAAGTTCTGAACTGTTAAATTTTTAATGTAATATAAATTGTCATGTTTGTGTACGATAGCGTAATAAATGAATATTGTATTTTACCACATAAATGATAGTTTTTTTTTATACTGATAATTCAAGCAATTCGTGTGAAATTATTCCCTAACCATTCCAAAATATTAAAAATGCACAACGTTAATGTTTAAGTTTACACTTCTGCCGGCACTCCCGGAGTGCAAACCCTTGTTTTTTTTTCTTCCATTTTTATTTGCGTCATTTCAATAGTCATCGCCTTCATAGCCGTTTCATTTCTCACATAATGCAGCCATTGTTTCTTTGGTCTTATAATCATACTCACGATCTTATTTATTACATGTTATTCATTCCTCCTCGAAATAAAAATAAAAACTCCTAACTAAATTAACCCTAAAATATGGCGTCAAAAAATGTATCCGCATCGCTGTCGACTGGAAGTGTACCCAAAAACTGGCGGCATTGCCACGTTGTATGGCAATGCTTATTCTTTTGCCAAGGTAAAAGCCAGCCCTTGGGTAACGTGAAGTGTCAACTAAGCGTTAACACTTCCTTCCTTCGTTCCAGCGTTCCTCCTCACCTCAGACGCGATAATGATTATCGAATTTTATAACAACTTTTCGGTCACCAGTGTCACTTTTAGGCTATCTTAGATTATCCAGTTGTGGCTACTTCAGTATCAAACCTCATTGTTACAATTTATTTACTCCATCTGATTGGTTTGACCCTTTCCAATTCAAACAAGACAGTCTTCATACATCATTCGAACAACAAAGTACAGTTAGGGTCTTTCTATAAAATGGCACTTCGCCATTTGATAGCCCACAATTCTAAAGCATTTGATTCGTCACCTGTCTCTATAAACCTTAACACAGGTGTAGGATATGCCTGAATACATTTACTAACGTGAACATTGACACAGATAATATGTAGGACGACAAGAGAGACCTAAGGGAATTAACCTACAATAGTTCACATTGCAACAAAAACACTTCAGAATTATTTTATAGCAACAATAGAAAACACACCACGAATTCCAACTTTATTTTTCAAGGCATAAAGTTGAAAATGAAATGGTAATGCGATTGAATTTATGCATGAAAGGAAATTGATGTCACGGAAGCACCGTGTCAAGATGTATCAGCGATCATGAACAACTTATCGCACTGTGTGAAACTGTGTCAGTAGTTGGAAAACGAATTCTGAGATACGGTTGAGTGGAGGAAAAACTTTTAGTTAGCTGTGTTGTTTTATGAATGGGTTATTAAAGTTAATAATTAAGTGGTTAATCAATAACCTGCAATCTACGACTTTATCAAGTCATACATTATTTGATACTGTGAAGATTTTATCTGTTATCGAAAACAAATTAAATCAATTTGTATTTAATGATCGACCAGCTAGGTCCGGTACAATTTGAGCCTTCAACCACTCTATCACCTTACTGACTGATAAAATAATAATTCAAATTGATCCGTCAGTTGCGTTATCAAAGTACTTCTACTGTGGGTAGAGCGGAAGGGCGTGTCAGACTCTTACAGACTAAAATCCATCCCTGTTCCTTCTAAAGCCCATTGCGTTCCAGGGCCGAAGTGACTCTTTAAAATTACTAAAATAGCGCGCGCGTAAAAATTACTAAAATAACTAAAAATATTGGACTTGGATTACGACCACACACAAGTTTTTTTTTAGGAATCTGCTTTCCAATTCATATAATTCCATGATGATTTAAAAGAAGAATAAAAGTAGTAGTATTATGCCATGGTTTTCAACTTTATTGTAATACCCATACATTTTATATTACGTTTTGCATAATACTAATCCTTAGGACTGTCACTGTTTGTTATACGTTTGTAACTGGCCGCCGCCATTTTTCCGTCGTGACTTTGTCTGCACGGATATTGAAGAGACCTTTTTATCTCGTCTTTGTCTCATCATAAAAGTATTGAGACAAGAGAGTTTGTTGATTGATGCGTCTACATATATGGAGAACATGTGAAATATGTTCTTTGGTTTATTATTTACAGTTGGTTTAAATTAGGTACTGTTATTCTTTCAAAAGGTTTGGATGAACGGGAAGAATACCGCTTATCATGAATGGAGCCAAATGTTGAATTATTCCGAGAGACTGTTTGTAATATCAAATAAAATAAAATATTTTATTTTATTTTATTTGATATTACAATCAGTCTTATGATTGGACTTCTTGTAACCTAGTTACAAATAAAAACTTTTAAATAATAAACTTAAAGTTGTTAATATCTGTCCCCCATAGGGACAATGCAGGGTGACAGATCGGAATAATTATTCCAAATGTTTCAAAGTTGACGAAAATTAATTTAGTTATAAAACACTGATTTTAGTGGTCATACAAAGCATACAGAATAGCGGTAGTTGCTGGAGAATGAGGGTTCCTTGCTTTTCGATGCTAATTAATACTTTAGCGATTTCTAAATTTTATTTTAACATTGTTTCCAATCGTTTCGGTAGCTTTTCCCTATATTCTAATTCATTTCCTCCAACCGACTCAATCAAATTGGCAGGTTTAACTTGTTCCTACCAGGGTTGCGGAATTTGTTCAAAAGAGTCACCGCGGCCCTGGAACGCAAAGGGCATTATTCAGTAAGAGTGTAACACTCCCTTCTGCTGTACCTAGAGCGGAAGGAGTCATTTGATGATTTCCCATCCTTTAAAAAAAGTTATAACTTGTTAAGTTACTGACGTAATTCGAGAGTTATTTTCGGATGTCTTGGCAATTGAGTCGATTCGAGTCGAGAAAATTTTCTTCAAAAAGATTTAGGACAGGCCTTTAAACCATGAAAAAATTTCTTGAAGCTTCTTGTGCCATTGATTTTAAGTTGTCCATTTTATGACCTCAGAGCTGGTAACAGTAGGTAATAATAGTCTGCTTTCTTGTGATGAAATATGGCTACCTGTATCCCTTTAAGGGACACGGTCGTCCTAATTTCACACCTTATCGTCAGAACCGATCTGTGGGGTTCCAAAGCGGAAAATTTGTAGGTTTAGTTGGGCACCATTAATAACGCTGACAATATCATTCTATTCTAGTATCGATGGTTTTATCCAAGAAACGCACATTCGGAAAATGCGAATTTGTACTTAAAAGAACTATGGGTATAAACGACGAATAGCTGTTTTGTTTGTGCCTACACAGATATTGTTATTCTCGTTGTCACTGACAATTAATGAGAAATAAAAACACACGGTTGATTTTTCATTTTACTGAGTGGCGTCTCGCAGTTCAACCTATGAGGTTGTCGACTGCTTAACCGGGCTTGCCTGTGGTATTAAAATATAATTTTAAAGCCTCCAGCCAGGGCTTATTAAAAACTTACAAACTAAGCGACCACACGATAAGGCATCCCCTGTGGGGTACGGGCCTCGGCTTAGGAAGTCGCTGGGGGGAGGACAGTCTTGGGACGGGCTGGATCGAACTAGACACACGGTTGAATTTGCTACGGTCTGCTTATAGCCGTGAGTTGAAAAGATAACAGTGTGTGATAACCTTGAGCACAGGATCACTTCAGACAATGTTACAAAATTTTAAAATCTAAAAATCAAACTGTGTATCCAGTAAGATACTCAAATAGCTATTGAAAATTGTCCAATACATGGAAGCGGTGACTGGGGTTAATTCACGTTTAGATCGGATGCTGAATAAAAATATTTCAACAATCTTATTTATTCAAAGGATTATAACATGTTTTCATGATATGGACGGTTTGGGTGCGTTCATAAAGAAGCAGGTTTTCGGTACATACAGGTTGGTACGGGTCGGTACTGATCGGTTCAGGTAAAACTTGAATGGCTAATCTGTCCGTGTCTGTACCGAATCTACCAGTGTCAACAGCAACACCTGAGTGTACAGACAGGGACAGATTTGTCGTACAAGTTTTACCTGCACCGATCAGTACCGACCTGTCTGTACCGAAAACCTGCTTCTTTATGAACGCACCCAAATCGTCTACATGTCCAAACCATTTAATTATGATGTCTAAAAACCATTATGACTCCGGCGTGAAAGGGACAGAGCTATACAGTACGAGAAGCCCTTCTCACAATGGAATCGTGATGGCAATGGTACTTCGTAGTACAGCTCCAAATCATCCAATACCCACCCTACCTATTGGCGCATTATGACAAAAAACGTGATATAATCTAGAAAATTCCATTAGGTTCGATCAAGGATAGCAAAAGGTAATTTAGGTCAAATGGTGTGATGTACCTAGGACTTATCGTTGGCTAGACTGACTGAAGCCGTACAAGTCTAGAACAGGTGACCTGACATGGCTACATGTGTGAATGACATCGTGTGTTATTGCTTTAGGTTTTAACCACATGTTTTATATTACAGTGTTATGTACGGATGTCATTAAAGGTACAGGGAATAGTCTGGGTCCCTATTACTTATGATACTAATTTCGAATTATCATCGCACAAAATCTATAGATCTGTCTATACTATTAAAATAAATAAATTAAATAATAAAGCCAAAGAGTTGGTTTACCAGTCGGATTTGGAAAATTATTTTTGTATATGATAGCCACATTCATGAGGAAGGTTTATAGGCTAAACCGGAACGAGAAAAAACGGGATATGCGCGAATAAAGCCGCGGGCAAGAGCTACTAAATAAAATAACAGTTTTGACGTATGTATTACTACAACGTAGGTAGCTGGTGAAATGTGTGTGAGTACGGTGTGCCTACTACTTACACCTCGGAAATAATTGGTAGTTAGAAATGCGCGGCTCAGGATATCCCTACGCGCACTACCTGGAAAGTGCAGAAGAATCTTTTATGCTACTTGACCTGGTGTATATGGTTACCAGGTAGCACAAAATATTGCCGTCTTTTTAAATGTTGTAACATTTCAAAAGTGAGATATGCTGCAGCCATGTAATAGTTAACTGGTTATTTCATCTCGATTATTATATTTTTATTCTTTGACTAGTTGTCGCCCGCGTGAATGTCGAAAATTATCCCAAGAGAGCATACTCCCGGGATGAAAAGTATCCCGTTTCCTTTCCCGGGACTCAAGCAATCTCTATACCAAATGTCATCTAAATCGGTCCAGCCGTTTGCGCGTGAAGAAGTAACAAACATACACATATACAAACTTTCGCCTTTATAATATTAGTGTGATAACATAGACTGCATAGAAGACATATTAATTAAACAATCATCACGTACTATTATAGTCAATCGGTTAAACTCATTTCAAATACTTAACAATAAATTTGACTGCACAAAATCTCTCATACACTATAACGAAAATAAATAAATGTACAAAGTTATTATTTTACTAAACCCAAAAGCAATTTAAAACGACATGGCAAAAGACTACCTAATACATAAATTCAGATTTCTATTATATAAAGTTCAAAGATTAACTTTCTTCTATACCGCTAAAGTCTTTACGTCTCTGGAAATTGAATACAACATACTCAACGTAAAAATATATCCGTAGGGAAATAAGCTGTTTCATACAAAGTCTTCAGGAGAAATTGTGAACGAAATATTATAAGAACCGAATATTATTTTACATGCCGATTTCAAGAAAACAAGGCATTAGTTTATCGTTCCCCAGGCTATCAGATTTTGTGTTAAGGAAAATATCTCTCATATTTCATCAGTAAAATGATGGTTGAACACTTTTAACTTAATCCTGTAAGTTTTAAAAAGATTTCATTCTGAAAATGATATTCGAGACAATATTGTAGCGGCATCAATGACGCCACATGAAAAGCCAAGAAGCGAAATTTGTACGGCAACAAAAGAACCGCATCGCCATCTATCCTGTCAGCGACGAACTACCAACAAAATCCTGCATCACGCAAGCAAAGTTCTCATTGCAATTTGAACATATATAACAATCCAAATTTCAACTATCGGGTAGTTGCCCACCAGACACAATAACCGTCTGGTAGGAGGATCTTCCCTTTCAGTGGAGGTGTGCGGGGCTTTACTCTCTGTTCCGCATACCTCTATAATATGTTGGACTATTCCGATTGATAAATATTATATTGGTATCTGTTTTTAGTCTAGCCGGATAACGTTGAGTACCATTATATACTTATCTATACTTCTATATACTAATATAATAAAGCTGAAGAGTTTCTTTGAACGCGCTAATCTCTGGAACTCCCAGTCGGATTTTGAAAATTATTTTTATGCATGACTAGCGGACGTCCCGCGTAGTTTCCGTTTCCGTGGGAGTACGGGGATAAAATATAGCCTTTGTTACTCAGGGTGAATGTAGCTTTCCAATGATGAAAGAATTTTTGAAATCGGCACAGTAGTTTTTGAGTTTATTCATTACAAACATACACACACACACAAAAAATAAAGCTGAAGAGTTCGTTTGTTTGATCGCGCTAATCTCTGGAACTCCCAGTCGGATTTGGAAAATTACTTTTGTAAATGATAGCCACATTCATGAGGAAGACTATAGTATAGATTATACGAGAACGGGAAAAACGGGATATGCGCGTAAGAAGTCGCGGGTAATAGCTAGTTTTATATAAAGCGACTCCTACCGGCCTCAACAATCCAGTAACTGGGAAATACCGGTACCCCTTGGGAAGACTGGTGAAGTCAAATTTTTTGGTTTCTGTCTATCCGTAACTATTTTCAAAGATCTACAAATGGTTGTCAGGACCAAATGCTAAACGTGCTTTCCAAGGCTCGGAAGAATCTTGATTTCATAAGGATTGTCACCCATCTATGGACCAACCTCATCAAGTGCTGCACATAACATCGGTTCTTATTATTCAGCCACAGGTAAAGGCCTCCTCATAGCCTTTCACTCCTCTCTGTGTAATACCTTCCCTGACCAAACCGCCTTGCTCACCGCGTTTCCTGCCTTCCTCGGCGACGATGCCCGCTATCTGGCTCCCACTGCGTAACAATTCTGGAATCCGCTGCATACCGACTTTGACCCTTCTGTCCTGATAAACATTGATATTTATGAACTAATAATATCTTACAGTACTGCTACCACAGCATAATCCTAGTTTTCAAATTTTACGAACAACTGTTACCATGACCTGCGAATTAAGTAAAAATCAATAGTTTCGCCCGCTGAATTTCATGCGAAGGTCATGCGAACTGATTTAGGGAAGTGGGGTGAAACGTTTCGTAGACAGCTAGTCTGTTTTGTTTGACTCATTTTGTGTTATGTAAGCTGAGGTAGGCGGGTGGTTTCTATCTCATGTTTTTTTTTACCTTTAAATATTATTAGCGTATGTATAATTGAGGTTAGATCAAATAATTCATGCTTATTCCAGTTAAGTATCAAATAAACTCGACCTTACAAATAACTCTGAAGTATTTTTTTCTTAGATCAATCTTGAAATTGTATTTAAAATTAATTATAAGTTATAATGTAATAATAAATTAATTCCATTTTTATTGTTCACACTAAACATTCAAAAAAATATTAAAATAGGTCGGGTGTCTACAACGAAAACTTTTTGTGTCACAAACTTTTCAATTATTTTGACGCAAGTGTTGAGAACACTGGCACAAAACAAAAAAAAAGTATTTTAAATAAACTTCAAAATGGCTGTCGCGAGAGAGGTTATCTCGTGGATTTTATTATTATGTGCTTATTCGTATTATTATTTGGTTACAGAATACGGCCTAAAAATGAGCTACTTGGAGAAAGTTGACCGGTACCTGGACTCCCTGAAAGTGGGAAAAAGTAAGTGACTTTTCCTTAATTTACCTCGTGACATGGGTTCGATTATATTATATAAAAGCCGTCGTTTCATTGAAATATTATTGAAATCATTTCTACACAGTCCTGAGACGTTTGTACAACGAGTCATTCATCTGATAGTACCGTCGTAATTACAAAATACAAATATTTATAGGGAAATACAGGGAAAAAAAAATATTTTGCAAATTATCATCTATGTATGTACAAATAACTACACACTTAAATAAAACACTCTTAACAAACTAAAAATAGTCTAAAATATGGCGTCAAAAAAATCCGTTATTTAATATGTTTTAATTTTTCAATATACACAATTCTATAGGTGATTAATCTTGCTTTGAATGTGTTCATTATTTTTAAATCCGTGCAGTAGTTAAACAATTACTGGCGCCCTACTATTTAATATAGTTCACTTGACTGGGAATGAGAAAAAATCGATTGATATGACTATTGTAGCATTTGTTTAAATTATCGTCACGACGTAAGTAATTATTAATTTATTATACTGTCTTCGCTTCTATCAATGCCCTTGCCATATTATCTCTTTAACATCCTTGGTTGACTTGTAGAGAATGCCTAAGGCATTATTGCCCGATTTCTGAGGTACTTTATCGGTCGTTTATCAGTCCGTTAACCATTAATCAACCAGTGGCGTCATGACAAATAGCGTTAACGGACAGATAAATGACCGATAAAGTACCTCAGAAACCGGGCATCAGTCCGCCATTGTACCTGTGTGCATGAAGTTTAAATCTATCCGTACTAATATCATAAAGCTGAAGAATTTGTTTGAACGCGCTAATCTCTGGAACTACTGGGTGGATTTGAAAAAATATTTTTATACTAGATTTTGCCCGCGATTTCGTACGCGCTATCCCGTTTTTTCCAGTACCCGTAAGAAATTTCCCGTTTCCGTATAGCCTATAGCCTTCCTCATGAATGTGGCTAGCATTTACAAGAATAATTTTCCAAATCTGACTAAGTAGTTCCAGGGATCAAACCAACAAACTCTTCAGCTTTATTAAATTAATTAATATAAATATGATAGCCACATTCATGAGGAAGGCTATATGCCTTACGGGAACGGAAAAATACGGGATATGCGTGAACGAAGTTGCGGGCAAAACCTAGTGAATAAATAAATACAAAATATACTCAATAGACTACTTAATTAAACTGGTGCTACCTAAACTTTTAGACTTTTATATCGTAACTAGCCTATCTTTTCCCACAGCTGGGCAAAGTCCTCCCTTCGGCTATTCCACACAACTTTGTCCCTTGCTAGTACGGGCCAGTCGACCCGTGGGAGTCGAGCTCCTTCTATCTTCGCCTTGATCTGCCGCAATCTCACCTTTGTGTGTGACATTACCTAATGGGACTGTATCAGTAACCGACAATATATCTCTGAGCTTTGTGTATAATTCACCAGCAATTAAACAAAAGTAATAATCATGATTCTCTTGTTCTTATCGCAATTTGTTTATTTCTTTTTCAATTTGCCCTCAAGTCATGCTTTTAAAAAAGTCCTTCCATATTTTTTTGGTACATAAAAATAATAAAACACAATTTTCTAATTCCAGGTGCCATGGTAGACTCCTGGTTCATGATGTCCAGCCCGATGCCAATACTATCAGTGGTCGTAGCCTACCTGATTCTGATACGCATCGGCCCAAGAATCATGAAGAACCGGCAGCCGCTACAAATGAATAGACTAATCGCGTATTATAACGCGTCACAAGTCTTCTTGGCGACAATGATTTGTTTCAAGGTAAGAACAGCTTTTATGATCAGCAGCCTCATTATCGTTCAAGCGTATAGACGCCATCTTTATTTGATTTCAGAATCCGAGATAATAATCAAATTTTGCAACAGCAACTCGTATGAAACGACGAGGAGCCAAACATATATTCAAAGAATAGTTGCATTGCGTTTGCATACATTGAAATGAACGCCTGTTACGTTCATGAACAATGAAACTTTAAACAGAAACAAAAAAAAGTAATAGATAGGATCATGAATAACCTAACGTTCTGTTGCCACTATCGCTAGATATCCATCACATGAAGCAGTATAGTTAATTAAACATAATTATTACAGAATTTATACCTAGCCTAGGCATTGACTGTGAGCTGCATATATATAGCATTCAATGTTATGTTTATTCTGATAAATATTTAATTTAACGAACTGTTATGTAGTTATTTAATAGCCTGTCTTTTCATTAAGTACATGCATAGGCGTATTGTGGGAAAATTTACGTATTAACGTTTCTAAATTACCTCATATTATAATGGGATGATATAAAAGGTGATCTTCAAAAGTATTGATCCGATTATGAAAATTATTTAATCGTTTCTCCCCTAAACGATACCATCGTAACATTGAGTCGTGTCCGTGTTGTACCATCATGGTGCATTGGGTGCGTGTACATGTGCATGTACCCGGTGCGTCAGGTGAGTGCAACATATATAATAAATGAATTGAAAAAAAAAAAAACTTTTAATATTTTCGTACTAACATAGCTTTGTATAAGATCAAGTTCTGAATTAAAGTAATTTTATTTTTTATTGAAAAAACGTTCTGAATTCTCTTTCGTAAATGAAGTAAATTAACTTATATTTTGTAACGTTTCAGGTTTTCAAGTTGAATCTCTTCAGAGATGGCATCATTTACGCAGGGTGCCGTTACCCGTCCAATACGCAAAACCCTTTGGTAAGTTTTGTTTTTATTTTAATAACGTTCTAAGGACTGCTCGACAAAAGTTTTTTCGTATATCAGATTCCATTGTTCCCTACGTGTTGGCGAGGTACAGTGGCAACCTCAGTATTTTTGTTCTAAGAAGCTTAACGAGACTCAACATTGTGTCATTTTCTTTAAATATACAAAAAGGGTTATTCATAAAAAAATATTCACATGCTTAGTAGGTATAGTTTTACTAATTAGCACATTCGTTTTCGAATTTGGAATTAGAATCCGCAAATTATTTTTTAAACTAATCATATTACTTTGTCAATAATCCAAAACGTGTAGATCCTCTATAGTATAGATAGAGGATAAGAATAATCCAAAGAACTAAAAATATTTTTCATGAAACCGAAAATGAATTCGATAGCTAAAGACATCGATCGAAGACAAGACGATCTAGATGGCTTTTGTCGGCGACTACACTACATGCTCTTGTGTAAAACTACTACATAAGAATAAGGTCGTTTCCAAACGTCTTTTATAATGCGCACAGCAAAGGAGTGGAACTCTCTGCCTGCGTCGTGTGTTTCCGAACGCATACAACCCTAATCTCTTCAAAATTAGAGTGAACATGCTTCTTCTGGGTTAGCTCGCTCCATCGTCGACTTTGTCTCTGTCATCTATGACCTAGACTAGAGCCAGGAGCTTATATAAAAAATAAAAAAACTTACGATACTAACTTTGGAATTTAAATTTTTCAGCTACTAGACCTGGGTTGGTGGTATTTCTTCGCGAAATTCACTGAACTTTTAGACACAGTTTTCTTCGTTCTACGAAAGAAAGATAAACAGGTGAGACGCAAATAATTTATTCTATGTTTAAGAACAGTTATACGATGTGGATATATCGATACGACAATAAATGAAAACACCGACAGTACTGGTTCATAGGAATATTTTGAAATTGTTATAAATTCTGTCACCGAAATTAAAAATAAATTTTTCAATGGCATAAAACGTCAAAAAACTCAAACTAGTCAAGGATAGTGACTACTATTCTGACGAAATATTCCAAGCAATCTGTTGCAGTTAATGAAATCAAATCTGTGATAAAAGACAACATGTTCGTATGAACTAGTTTTGCCAGTTTTTTTAATTTCTTGTCGTGTCATCGTCTCTATCTTGTATAACAACAGCAGTAGCCTTTTTTTATTTTTTAAGGATGGGAAATTATCAAATTACTTCTTCCGCTCTGGGTGGAGCAGAAGGGCGTGTCAGACTCTTACTGACTAAAACCCGTCCGTGTTCCTTCTAAAGCCCTTTGCGTTCCAGGGCCGCGGTGACTCTTTCGAACAAATTCCGCAACCCTGGCAGGCTCTGGCCCTAGCGGGCCCCGTCTTCTATGCTGACATCTCTTTGAGGTGCGCGTGAAACACAACGCGCCATCGACCCGGGCCTGGTGGTGATCGGACAGCGAGCCACCCAACGCTCGCCGTCCGCAGGCCCGCGCCTACGGTGGCCGGGGATCGCCCTGCGACTCCCGACGCCCGGGGCGTCTTCTCCTGTAGCGGCGGTTGGGGCGAAGGCCTTGCCTTTCCCTCGCGCGGCCCGCCTCCTCCTTCGCTAGCATAAAAGCAGTAGCCTGCAAACATGTCTGTGACAGTTTTATCCTTCCAGAGACTAATCTGCCTAAATTTTCACCTGCAGTTATTTGGCAGGTCATGTCCTGTACAAGTTTTGGACCTGTGGTTATGTTAGTAGAGAAGTCAGTACCGGCGAAACCCTAAATAGTGCTTGTGTTGAATTATGATTCAGCTCTAAAACTGACAGAAACAGCTGGGCTGAAAAGCACTCAGTCTTAATCATCAAAGCATATAAAAAGTCTTCTTTCAGTAACCAACTTACAGATAGTTACACGTTTATTTAACCACCGTTTCTAATTTCAGGTCACCTTCTTGCACGTATACCACCACGTGATCATGGCACTATACTCCTGGAGTTACCTGAAGTTCGCAGCCGGCGGGGAGGGTGCAGTTCTGGCACTCCTTAACTCGGTGGTACATGTGGTCATGTACTCTTACTATCTGCTTTCTGGGCTGGGGCCTCGGTTCCAGAAGTATTTGTGGTGGAAGAAGTATGTTACTAAGCTGCAATTGGTGAGTCTGAAATGAGTAAAGTTGGTTCTTGGTTACTGATAAGTAAAACATTTTCTGTTGATATTGACAATATTCCTGAGTAAGAACCGCCACTCAGCAAACTAAGGTTTTGAGGGCTACCTTACCTGTTTCGGCTATGTAAGCCGAAAAAAGATATTTGCAGGATCGCTGGGTAGCATCAGGATAAGAGTGGGCGAGTATCGCAAGCTTGTTATCTGTTGTGTATGTGTTATCTGTTGTGTTGTTATATGTTATCAAAAGCGGATAAATAGATAGAGGCTGATAAATGATTACAATATCAAATCAGTGCGAAGAGAAAAGCAACGAAATGGAATTATGCAAGCCTAAAAACTTCTACGCCTGTTTTTTAAGTTCCCCATTCCAGATTTACTGAATGCTGCTAGCTAAGCAGCTGCTGCTAACTGACTAGTTAATACTTAACCAGTCAGTTATGATAAATGAATTAATTCTAATTCGTTTGATGTTGCTTCCAGATCCAGTTCATCTTGATGCTGACGTATTGTGCATGGACGCACTTCTCCCCACGCTGTCAGTACGCATCTGGCTTCACCTACTTCATATGCTCCAACATCACCATCTTCCTCTTTCTCTTCCTCAACTTCTACACTAAGAGCTACAAAAAGAGAAATCTCGAGAAGAAAAATATTGAAAAGGAAATCAAAGAAGAATACGAAAAGGCTCACAATGGAGTCAAAACAAATGGTGTGTGCAAAAATGGAGTCAATAATAAAAAAGAAAATGGAGTGCATGGCAGTGATTGCAAGAGTGTTCCTAATATAGAAGAATCTATTCCGTGCGATGTAAACAAGGCTTGCGGTGATTATGTTAAAGATGGCAAATTCTTCCTCTCAAGGCGGACGGCAAAATCAGTATGCGGCGCCGAATTTGACTTCGATAGTATAATAAAGAAATGATTCATCATGATCTAAGACTACAGCTAGCGGTTCTATTGAGACTGATGTATGTGATGACATTGGTATTGTTAAAGCCTAAGATTTTTGTGGAGTTTGGAAGTTAAATAAGTACGCTTAAGTATTCGCTTCACTAGGACTCTCTCAAATTGAAGAAAGGACCATGATTGGTGCTATCATTTGTTAGAGCCGTTAATTTTCAAGTGGGGTCTAAAATTACAGCATATCGTAGTTCGTATCGCAAAATTAATGAATTTAAAAAATTATCGTACCAGTGAAAAGACGCTTTAAATTTACAATAAATTGCCAACCGCACAATTGTTAATGTAGATTTTAAGGTTAAGCATTTGCTGTAAATATAATACGTGAAGTATAATCATGCACTTATTCGATGCAGCCAGATTTTATTTTATAATTGAGACCTTTCATACATGGAGATGATTCGACATCAATAATGAGACATGACGAATGTATTATTTGTAAAATAATAAACGTTTTAAAAGTACTTGTTAAGGACTACACCGCTCTAAGCAATGCAAGGTATTGTGTGCACAGCACTTCAGAATCAGTGATTTCTTGCCTACCTTACAATATTATTATTAAGTATCCTACTTTCTCTGAGTTGTATTGCAATACGCAGCCGTCCACTTGGATTATAAGATTTGCCAGTGACTGTGAAATTTGAAGTTCTATGTAACTTTGTCATTAGTATCCGTAGCGTCATTTGAAGTTCTTTCATCCTAGCGTTTTTCTAAACTTTCGTAAATAGCAGGCTTATCGTCATTCCCGTCATCTATACTAACGATTGGATTTGTAGTAGCATTATCTTTGCTTTTAAAATCGCTGTAGAATAAATATTGTAAAGTTTTTTTTTCGAATAGTTTTTTTGCTGCCTCTACGGAATATTTTACTTTTAAGCTGATCATGTATAGTTTTATCCAGAACAAAGCCAGAGTGGTAATCAGATGGTATTATGAGACACATATTTTTTACAAGAGCCATTGAAACTGAGATATCTAGTAAATTTCTTATTGTCATCAATGGGAATTAAGGTTTAAACCGAGATGACTGGTTAACGGGTCTGTATCGGTTTTTGCGAGCACCTTCGCAAAAACCGATACAAGCCCAAAAGGTTGTGCGGTAATTAAAGTTCCAGATGGTTTCTGTTTCAAAAAGTGCGTCACGTCGCGTCGCATCTCGGTGTGAGCCGAGCCTAAGAGTGGTTATGCATTACATCCAATCCGAATCTGTGATAATACGTTCCGAAGTAGTCATAGAACTATTTGTTTGGTAGTTTACACACTAGATCCGACTTCCGTCATCCGATTTCTCTCCGTCATCCGTGAGTCTCCAATTCGGAAGAAATATTGAAGGACCGAACGCATTATCTCGGATTTAAATCGGACATATCCAACAATGGCCCAAAAAAATTTGGATCAGAGATCGAATCGGTGCGTAAGCAATATCCGAATTCGGTTCAAGTTTTTATATCCGTATTATCACGGATTCGGATCAGGTGCAGTGCATAACCGCTCTAAAGCGTCGTCCTAATATAAAGCGAGCATGCACGAATACGCGATCGTCGTATTCATTTTTTGTGGCAAAACCAGAAAAGCTCTTCGAGCCATTACATATGTACTGTCGACTGGTCGCGGAGACCTGATCGATGGCGACTGTGACTTTCTGTAGTTTATTTACGCACGATAGGTATTAACGCCGCGCAGTGGCGATACCCAAGCGACTGCTAGCAACCAGTCAACAGTGCGTAATGGCTCTTCGTCGATTGCTCTGTTTTGCTCTAAATCACGCTATGACTATCACTTTCAGTTATAGTAGGCGCCAGATAATCGTGGAATAACGGTCATTGACCCACCTACAATTATTGACATTTTTAATTTGAAAAACGGAATTAATGACACAAAGCTGTCCCGAATCATCATCTCTCGTGATCCTTAACATTGTCTAATAATGAAAAACGATTCATATTTAATTGTTCAGGTACCTATGAACAGTTATTAGGGAAAGGTCAATATACTTTATTCCACATTTATCTGGCGCCTACTATAGGACGACCGCGGCGTCTTAACCTCTCTAAGAAAGGTATTCCGGCATAACATAATTGCTTGTTGAATTATAATTAAATTTGATTACTTCTAATTCATGGGCATGCAGTGAACTATAGTAAGGGTAGGCCAGGCCAAACATAATGCCCAAAAAAAAAACACCACATTATTCTGGGTTGAAATCATGATACTGACGATGAGAATTTTTGTGGGTATTATGTATGGGTTGGCTTACTCTTAATGTAACCTACTGCACGGGCATGACTTCTATGCAAGCAAAAATCAGCTTCAAGTAGCGCGGGACCAGTTTATTTAATAAAAATGATAGAATCAAAAGTAGTATAATGTATGAAAAGCCTCATAAACGATCAATTTATAATAAGTTTTAATTTAAGTGTGCCAGGATATGTTTCATATTCAAAGACCTGTAATTTTGTTATCAGATTTAGTAACTACGATTAGTTAATTTAATCATTAATTTTTCAATTAGCATAGATTTGATTTTGTACTTTTAACGCAATTAACAATAGTACAAAATAATGTTAATTTTAAGAAACTAATAAAGTTCAAATAATATTCTTGTATTTTATTGACAACCTTTCCCTGTATTTTAATTTTTCTGAGAACCTTTTATCGGAATGGCCAATCTTAAACTTTAGACCACAGAAAATACCAATTACTTGATTTCAATATAATAATATTATTTTTTCCTTTATTATTTTTTTTATACATATTATAATTTACATTTATAAAAAAGATCTACCTGATTGCCAAATTCCATCCTAATTTAGCCTTTCTTTATATAATTGGATAATAGGAACTGTAAATCGGGAGGAGGAATAATAGGATATCACACTTGCTCGCCACCATCGCAGTGGTTGTTCATGTAAAATATTGATATTCATCTACAATAAAATTATAGATGTATATCAATATTTTATATGAACAGTCAGAAACCCAACTCACACATGGTTGAGAAAAGGCTATGCAGAAAATGATGATAGTTCTCCGCTAAGTTCTCTTTTAAGTTAATAGTTCCCGTACGATAATGTAGTGTTGCCAACATGAATCCGTTGTGAAAAGAGGATCGTTTTTTTTCAACGTGTATACAGGGTGTTCCAGAAGTTCATGGTCTTAAGGGTGTTGTTCCACATCTGCTATACAGTAAAGAAACAATGTCAAAATAAAAAAAATACTGTTAAAAAAAAAAAAACATCTTCGTAAAACGTCTAAAATGTTCCAAAAAATTAGGTACTTTTCAAGATGCAGTCGTTGGCATCGAATCTGTGATTGAACTACGATAAACAACACCAACTGCATCAGAAAGCTTAAAAAGTGTTTTATTCTTAACTAGGTACCGCCCGCGTGAATGTCGAAAGTTATCCCAAGGGAACATACTCTCGGGATAAAAAAGTCCTCTGTGTTATTCCAGACTATAATCTATCTCTGTGCCAAATTTCATCAAGATCCGTTCAGGAGTTTTTGCGTGAAAGAGTTACAAAACATCCATACATTCAAACATTCGCTGTAATATTAGTAAGGACTTCCAGAAAAACCGGATTCAGCTGAATACCAGTATTTTACGTGAAACGGCCGCCTACCAGACCTCCACCACCCATTAACTGGATAACACTGGTCACCTGTACACATTTTTTATTCAGAGTTCAAAGTCTGCGCAGACAAAAGTCTGAATCGTGTGGACCCACTATTAGTCAATCCAGATATTGTCTGTAAAAGATCGCTTCTAGCAAAAGGACCGCGCATTATTAGGTACATTCTATTTTGACGTGACAACGTCTTATAATTCGATGGAGCCGGCTGCACACACGAAAAAACATGACGTCATGCGGCGTTACCTCGCTCTGAGGCGTTCCATTTAAGGCTTGAAGTGCAAGCGAGAGCGCGGAACGAGCGACAAAGAGGCACAATCGGTCTCCGCTTTCGGCAGCGTTCGACATCTGATTTTCTTTTGAACAATGAAACCATTCCATCAGTATTTTCTTATGACGTTGTCACGTTCAACTATCGTCAGTAAACCGACTTTACAGACAACCGATTTTTTTTTTAAATTATGTTAAATTCTATTGTATTTCGTATTTTATAGGAGCTTGGGACTAAAGGATAATAGCTGCACGGGTCTATCTTCAAGATTAAGCAACGCTTACCAAGGTTGGTCTGTGCATGAGTGACCATCTTAACATACCGAGTTTCCTACGTGCCTCGGAAAGCACGTTTAGCCGTTTTTCCCGGCTACCATTTGTAGATCTTTAGCAGTCGATATGGATTGTCAGAAGCCAGTGAATCTGACTTCAGTCTTGCCAAGAACTACCGTGTTACCCAGTTAATGGGTTGTGGAGGTTTGGTCAGCCGCTGCACGTAAAATACTGGTATTCAGCTAAATCCGGTTTGTCTGGAAGCCAATCCCAATATAGTTGGAAAAAGGCTAGGCAAATGAACTTCTATTGTATTTAGTTATGGTTTACAACACAGAGTATTTTTATGCCTTCACTTCTTTCGTCGATCACAACGTATCACTACTAGGCCGGTTGCCATCTCGTTACAACTATGATCCAAGCTCAGCATTCAGTGCCATTTATTTATTTATTTATTTATTTACGCAGTTCACACAGTTCCGGGTCACGACCTGTCGGACTCTAAACGGTCTGTGCTCAGTGACTGTCTACCTCAAGCCTTACTACGCAATAATGAAGAGCCGTGTTAACCGGACTTGAATATGTCGAAGTAATTTCACACTAAAAACATGCAAGACCCAAGCAATTTTATCCTCTCTCTGATGAAATGCAGGAATCCAAAGACCAGGGTCTGTCCGGCATTTCATCATAAATATCATCACATCACACTAATATTACAAAGGCGAAAGTTTGTGAGTGTGTGTGTATGTTTGTTACTTCTTCACGCGCAAACGGCTGGACCGATTTAGATGAAATTTGGTATAGAGATTGCTTCAGTCCCGGAAAAGGCCGTAGGATATTATTTTTATCCCGGGAGTATGTTTTCTTGGGATAATTTTCGACATTCTCTCGGGCGGAGCCGTGGGCGGCAGCTAGTAATAAAATTGTGTCCTCCGCAATCGATACTCTGGAAAAAATATTCATAAAGCCTAAAAATATCATGTATACCCGGCATGCACTCGCATCTAGGAAACAGCTGGGCGACGCAACAATAGACATCTACTTACAAGCATTAAAACAGTTTTAATACATGCAATGATGGCGGTCGCGAGGTGTTCGATCTTAAAGTACCTATGAGCCGATGTACGTGAACGATCTTCATTAGAAGCATCAATTCGTTCGTTCATGTCATCATGTATAGTCATCATGGGCTCTCTTCGATCCCTAGTTTGACAAAGTATTTGTGGTGGAAGAAGTATATAACGAGATTGTTATTGGTAAGTTAATGGAATTCAAGCTGTACCTACTTCCACAGTTACTGCTAGTTGTCTATTTTGGCGGCAAAATGCATACATGTTAAAATTAAAACATAGGTTTAACTAATAAGAATACTTACGAGACCGGTTGTTTTGGCAAAGCCTAAAAGAGGTGTACGGCCAGCAGTAGTCGTCTTTTGGCAGAACAATAAAAAAATATCACATATTTCATACAAAAACCAACAACTGGACGGGTTCAAGACATTAAAGTTGTGGATTTACCCATTTGTATATATGTTTCAACGAGTAACCGATTGCACTTTCATTGAATGTATAGCGCCTATTGCTTTGTGCAACTGCACCTATACTTGGCGCATTGGAAAGACTTCCAAATATTCACTTTATTTCAGGCGCAATTTGTTCTGATCCTTATAAATTTCGTTATGAACTACACAGTCATACCTCTACGTTTAACGATTGTAATAAATGCTATTCTATTTATCTTCCTTTTAGGAAAGTTTTTCGTGGAATCATATTCCAGGAAATATCAAATACAAATAAATGGATCAAAAGCAAGTCAAGATGTGATACATCTGTGAATGGTAAAATTAATGGTACTACAAGACATCGCAAGTATGAAAATGGTTTAGTTAATAGAAAAACATTGAAGAATGGAAAACAAATAAATTATTTCACATTGAAAAAGAATTTTACTTTGAATTTTAATTCAGTTAAAAGGAAATCTTCACTGAAAGAAAAGTTGTTTTTATTAGTTTCATCATTTCAGCCGAAAAACATCTACTGTTAGCTTTAGGTCACTGGGAGTGCTCCAGTAGCATCAGTAACTTGGCTTGTGCTTCTCGCTCCCAATGGACTCTCGAGAGCCGTCTCACGAGGTCATCGGTAATTGGCCCAGAAAAGTTGTTCACGAAGTTACTGTGAGATGAGAATATAAAAAATACTTCGTTGAAGAAGAATTGAAATTATATTTCAAAATACTAAATTTCAAAGGAATGTTAAAAATTCACTGACTGATTTCAAAGGAACATCACAGCCTGTGGCATTTATATTATGAAAACGCATAAATGTTAAACGTTGCTAAAACTAAGTCACAGGCGTTTCTAAATTGAAACTAATTCATACAGTACATTAATGAGCCAGTAGTCTGAACAATGATGAATCCATAATAAGGCTGGCTGACTGACTGATATACGAAAAAGTAAAAAAAACTATTGGGTCAAGGGCAAGCACACAATGACTCGATAGAAAACTTTATGACGTAAGTAAAAAACCCAGACAACACAAAATTATGGCAATAAGTAGGTACACTATTTTGGTAACGCAATATAAATTGATTTTCATCCAGATTTTCAGGAAAATAAATATTCTTCCTCTTCTTGGCAAGCAAATAAAAAAGCAAAAATGGTTGACATATTTTAATTATTAAAATGCATAATATTGTTGCTTGTCCTTTCAAATAAAAAAAAAAGCTTTAAATTAATGTATTTTGAAAAATTTAAAAAACCTTGTGCATATTTTAAATCATGAATGCTTGAACTGGGTATGGTTTCAGTGAAGGAGACTTTTTAAAGCAAAGCGCGGCATAATCAGTTGGGTTATAGGCCCTATCTTCGTGTTAGGGTATGGAATAGAAATACTCTTCATTGTTATAATAAATGGAGCTTAAAATGTAGTAGGATGAAGAAGGTTGATGTTATAGCTAAAAGTGATCTTTTACAAGCACACTTTGGATTGATTTGGACTGTCATTTATTCGATACGCGGGCCCAGTGCGGGCCCAGGCCCAATGTCTGGATTTTTTTTGTTCTTGAATACCCATGGCAGTATTTCCTCACCATATTTTCCTTCATCATTTTAAGAGTGAAGAAAAACCAGACTTCATTACAAGTTGAGGTTAGTTAAATTCTTAATACTTAATTATTAACTTTTATTCATTTATCGCTGGTTAAGTAGGTAGGTATCGCCCTCTGAATGTTTTTAACCAATAACATTAATTTCCACTCACGCAGACAGCCCAAACTGACTGACTGCTGGACAAAGGTCCCATACTGGTCAAAATTCTGCGCTGCTAAAATCCAATATTAACCTTTTACATTACCGCTACCGCTTATATCGGCACCACACCCTACTCAAAACTCCAAATTAAAACACTGCTGTATGCGTTTGCCAATTGCGGGTATATAATCGAACTGATAAGACGTATGTCTTGCTCTTCCCTAAGTGTAATAAAAATGGAAGCACTCGTAAATAATGGAATTACTCTGGCGGGAAAAAATGGGACCCAAGGACCAGCATCGTTTTATGAAAACAGTGAGTTGTTGTTATTTTCTTATTAATTTTATTTTGTGTTAACAAAGGGTTGTTTTATAGTTTATCTTATTATACAGAGGTCATCGTCCTGGTATGTCTTTATATGAGTACAAACGTGCTTTTGTATACCTTTGAAAGACTTTTCTGTTTGCGCGTATCTTGGTATGAAGTAACGTTTTTGTTGCTTGTTTTTTTTATTGCAAGAATAAATCATTTAATAAGATAATATTTGAGAGAGACCCTTAACAATTTGGCTTACGTACCCGAGGAATTGACTCTAGAATTTTTGACGGTTGACGGTCAAACATAAATTAGAAATGATTGATGGTGAAGCATATTAATAATGGAAATTTTGCGGTGTGTTTTTACCAAGAATCTCGTTTCAAGTTTGAAGTCTCAGTGTTGGTTTTATTTACATTTTTCTCAAACATAACACCCAAGGGCCTCCGTACGTGACAATTATGATTAATTAATTAAAATATTAATAACTACGTTATGTTGTATTGAACTTACATTGCTAACATTAGGTGCAGATACTTCTCCACTATTTATAAATTAGTTTAAACATTAAATAACGTCCGAAAATATTTCACACGTCAAACCTTCCGATCCCTTTTTTAACCGGGATTCTCAGTTCTGTTTTTTATTTTTTGTTTGTTACCTCATAACTCCGTTATTTATGAAGTGATTTGAAAAATTCCATGTATCCTCTTTGTGTCTAAAGAATATCCTTTCCGATTGATCCCATAGAAATTTCATTATGGTTCAGTAGTTTGGTTTCTATATCAAAATAGCTAAAAAAATATGTCATCCAAGTAAACGAAATTGCGAGTTTTGTTTTCCTATGACTTTTTAGTGGTGTGTACGAATTACACAATACAAGTACAAATGATAAAGTACTAAAAAGCTTAAAATAAAATAAAACTTTTACATAAATCTTCTGCTAAATGGCTTATGCTGATTACGATTTGACATTCACAGCTCCCAAATCTATAGTACACTAGTGGACTGCCCCGGCTTTGCCCGGATATTAATGCTTTTTCAAAATGTTTGTGTCATAAGAACCTTCTCCTGACAATAAAAAACACAACAAAAAAAGAATTAGCGAAATCTGTCCAGCCGTTCTCGAGTTTTGCGCTTAGCAACACTTAGCGATTCATTTTTATTATATAAATAAAGAAACTTGCATTTTATATTCAGTTAGGCAAAAATTAACAATGTATTTAAAAAATATTCATAAAGAATAGTTTGTAAGATGTTATGTTCTGCCAGCTGCACACCGGACAAATACAAAAGACATTAACGAATTAATTAGCAAACAAGATTATGTACCGACACATAGTCATTATGTACTCTGTAAAGTACAAAGTTACTGTGTACCCTGCAGATATAGAAAAGAAACATTAAGACTTCCATTACGAAGACAAGACAGGATAAACCGGAAAAATGGAAAAAGTCGTAAATAATGGTGACGTAATAGGGACTTTTACGCACCAAGGCCTGCATACTGGTTACAAGGCTTATGAAGCTTTTAATTCTAGTACTACGAATACAATAATTAAACTTCATTGAAAAGGACAAGGTGACTTTTTAAAATAATATCCTAAATTAATTATTATAAATTGGGAAAGTGATTTTGTTATGTTTGTTACGATTTTACGCCTAAATTGCTTAAGCCGACGTTCCATCATCGGACTACAACACGTACGTACAACGATGCGCACACGCACAAAAAGTTTTGGGAACACATTCATTGTGCGTGCAGCTAAGGAGTGGAATTCCCTGCCCTAGTCTGTGTTTCTTAGTCTTAAGTGAGTGAGGAGTCTTTAAGTCAAGAGTGAAACCTATTCATTCTTGAAAAGTGTGCTCTATCTTCGACCACATCGCGTTTGACCCAGGTGGTCAAATGCGTGCCTATCAATAGTTAAAAAAAAGGATTTTGATATATTTTGGTTCAAAGATAGATGGGAACCCTAGAGACGTTAATGCCCTACAACTTTATGGGAAAATCCATTTTAACCCGAGGGACACCACGGGCATAAGCTAGTGTACAAAAACCTGGGATCGAAAAATGATGTCTTGGAAACAAGGTCAAAAGCTGTACTCAAATTCAACCTGTACCCTAAAGGCAATCGATTATTTTTGATGATTTCCCCTACTTTAAACCTGATTCGATACATTCCGGCTACAGTCGTTTCTTTATAAAGAGCCAATATCTTTTTTAGGGTTCCGTACCCAAAGGGTAAAACGGGACCCTATTACTAAGATTCCGCTGTCCGTCCATCCGTCTGTCTGTCACCAGGCTGTATCTCATAAACCGTGATAGTTAGACATTTCAGAGTTGATGTATTCCTGTTGCCGCTATAACAACATATACTAAACCATATAATAATACTATCCATACAACAAACGTGATGTGTTTTGCTCTTTTTTGCTCGATATTGATAACGGCAACAGGTAGACGCTTGAAATATTTACAGAATATTGAGTTATATTATTCACTTTAAAAATAAATAATTAAGTTAAAATAAAATTAATATTTAAAGGGGGCTCCCATACAAAAAACGTGATTGTTTTGCTGTGTTTATAGATAATAGTACAGAACCCTTCGTGTGCGGGTCCGACTCGCACTTGGCCGATTTTTTGTATAGGTAAGAGCAATGTGGGCCATTCACGTTCAAGTATTTTGATCAAACAGGCTGGTTCAAACTGTTTGATCAAATTGAAAAACGAAATTTCATATTCCTTCATGCCAATTTGATCAAACAGTTTGAACAAGCCTGTTTGATCAAATTACTTGAACGTGTATGGCCCGTATAAGGATGTGAAAGTATGAAAGCACTTCGGTACCGGTACAATTACATCCTGACTTTACCAAATGTCAGAGAGCCAATTTTACTTTTAAACAAAATTCGCATTCGTATTTCAGTCGCAATCTGTCAAAATTAAAGGAAATTAAAAGTGTTTTGGATATTTTGCGACTGAGATGCAAATGTTGCTTAAAAACGTGTGCGTCTCGGGCGCCCGACAGAAGTGATAACTTAAACTAATCTAAGTAGATGTAAATAGTTTTACGATAGTATATAGTTATATTATGTTTGTTTGATTGTAATAAATCTAATTATTATTATATAATAAATAATATATATTTTAATAAAATGTCAAATGTCATCGAAGTTGAACTTTTTAATATCGGAAGCGTCTGTCCGAAATACGACTAGCGCTGTGGGTTAGAGTGAGAGAGGTAGAGCCTGCCTACCGCTGCCGTATGCGTGAGAGAAAGGGAAGCCAGACAGACTGGCGCCGTAACGCGTTACGTTACGAAGCGGTTTACCCTCCCATAAGAAGTTCATCATATCAGCCGATTGCCGTCCACTGCTGAACGTAAGCCTCCCCCAAAGATCGCCAACCATCCCGGTTTTGAGCGGTCCGCATCCATCCACTGCCAGCAACCTTCTTCAAATCATCGATCTATCGTGCCGCAGGGCGTCCCACACTACGTTTGCCAATACGCGGTCTCCACTCTACGACAAGAATAAGAAAAAGTTATCACTTCAAAAATGATCAATCCCTCAAAACTTGGCATTTCGACAATCGCATTCGCCGATACAATAATAATAATATCCCAGGACAACTCACACACGGTCATCCGATCCCAAACTAGGCAGAGCCTGTGCTATGGCAACCAGACAACTGATAAACATACTTATATATTTCTAAATACATACATATTATAGACAAATTCCACCCAGACACAGAACAAATGATCATGCTCATCACACAAAGATTTGTTCTGGGTGGGAATCGAACCCACGACCTCCGGTTTAGCAGTCAGGGTCACTAACCACTCGACCAACAGGCCAGTCAGTATGTCTAGATTCTAGATCCTCAGATCAGGTAGAGTAAGCATCTATTGGTGCGCACTACCAAACATCATCGCAGCCAATGTAACTATTTGAACGAAATATACACATAACAGTTCTAATGGCTCATGTTTTCCTATGTAAATGAAAAAGTCTCATTACATAGATAATATTTACCGTGTGAGACTTTGAACTTGCATCATCGTCACGGAAATTTATTTCCATCACGATGATGCAAGTTCGAATGAAATGGTTCACTTCTAAAGATTTTATTTTCAAAGATTTTTTTTTCATAGATAACCAATAAGTTTATATATTGATCGGCCAAAAAAGTCGTCAGCTCGAAAAGAAAAAGAAAAAAAAATTTCATAAGCAATGTTGCGTTGTCATCAGATACATATTCGCAAAAATATAAAAAGAAAAGAAAGAAAATCTGTTTATATATAAGACTAAAAACTAAAAAACTTATCAACTACAATCATAACAAAAATAAATAAAAACAAAAAAAACCGCATCACTATCAGCCCATGTCAGGACCGGCCATTAATTAAAACGTAACGTACGTAATTATGTCAAACGGCAGTATTCTAAATGAGAAATCGATGGTTATCAACTTCTAATTTCGAATGCTGCTGTTTCATGAAGCTTGCGTTTGAATAAAAACTATGCAGGATTGCAAAGCATTACTAAAGTGGGACCTACTATGACATCTTAAATCCATAATGATTCCAATGTGAGAGAGAGGGGGCTATACAGGATGGATATAATTATCCCTTTTTCACGACGAAATTGGCACTTCGTAGTACGTTCTCTGAGCATTAGTGCCTCCGTTATAAGGACCCTGACTTTTTTTTTTAAGGATGGGAAATTATCAAATTAATTTTTCTGCTCTGGGTGGAGCGGAAGGGCGTGTCAGATTCTTACTGACTAAAACCAACTTTCGATTTGTAGGTTGTAAGTTAAACCCCAGCTACGCGCGTTAAAACCCAGCCAGGCTGGGTTTTAACACAGCTCTGAAAACGATAAAAAAACATTGCAAAATCAGCACGTCCAAGGACCAAACAACCGATTGACAATCACTAATCCGCACTGCGCTCGTATCACATTACAACCCACACCTTCTCTCAGAGAGGTGGCCTGTTTCCCAAGAATGGATACATTATAAGCTGATGATGCTGTGAATGTATTCCTTAACTGACTCTTGGAAGATCAAGAACTATCCATATGTGGTTGCGGATTTTGTTCGAAAGAGTCTCAGCGGCCCTGGAACGTAAAGGGCTTTAGGAGGAACACGGATGGGTTTTAGTCAGTAAGAGTCTGACACTCCCTTTCGCTCCATCCAGAAGGAGCCATGTGATGATTTCCCATCCAAAAATGCCATACGTTGTCTACGGTTAAAACTGACATTCGACTTTGCGCCTTGCCAAACTGACATTGCTCTTCAGACTACAATAGAAGTAGGTACACGTAGGTTAAAGTTACAACCCTGAATTAATTCGATACGCTTGAGCTAAATTACTTTTTTCTTTTTAAACCACAGATTCTTAATATATATATGTATATTATTAATTACAGTAAGTATAGTCTTTAAAATGTTGACAGGTAGAGAATGCCTTGATGCATTAAGTCCGCCCATGTACCACTATTGTACATAAAGTTTAAACAAATATATAATTCTTCTGTACGTGTGTATGTGACTGAACTCCTCCTAAACGACTAGAAAAATTTAGATGAAATTTTTTGTATGTATTCCAGTGAATTTGAAAATGGTTTACATTAACAATTGGATCCGGTAGGTGGCGCTGCAATCGATTTCTATAATTTTTCGTCATTCACAAAGCAAACGTTTGGACAGGACAAAGTCTGTCGGGACCGCTATTTTTTTTTTTTTTTTTGACGATGACCACTCGCAGTTCAGCACACTAAGGCTGGTTACTGCTTAACCGGACTATCCTGTGGTGGCCTTAAATGACTCTAAGGCCCCCAGCCAGGGCTTACAAACTAGCTAAAACTAAACTAAATGACCGCTCGCTAGGGCATCCCCTGCGGGATAAGGACCTCGGCTAGCGGCGTCATTTGGGAGGAACAGCAAGGGACAGGCTGGGTCGTAACATTATTTAGAGAATTTAAAGCTACTGGCTCAGCGACGCGGGCTGGCTCGGTAATCAAAGGTCGGGGAGGGTTATTACTGGGACGTCGCGACGGGCCCCGGCGGCGGGGCCGGAAAATGGAACGCGGTCTGTGTCGTGTATGTTTTCGAAGAGTGCTGGTTTCCCTACGGCTCTCTTGAATCTGGGTGATGGGGTCGTCGGGCTCGACGAGGGTATGCCTCGGGCGGCGAATCCTACTGATCTGTGAGGGAGTGTATCGGGTGGCCGATGCGATAAGGGGATTTTGATGTTTTGAAGCAGTTTCGATGAAACGCTGCGATAGTCGTTTCATGAACTGTTTCACTGTCGGGATTTTGAGGTCGACGTGGAGTCGTTCATTCCTAATGAACCACGGGGCGCCCGTGGCCTTTCGGAGAAATCGATTTTGAACTACTTGCATCCTATGGATATGGTGCGACTTTGCGTGCGCGAAAGTGGCGCACGCATACGTCATTATGGGGCGTATGCACGTCGTGAAGATGCGCAGTTTGCATCTTAGGGACAGCTTGCTGCGTGCATTCAGCATTCGGGACCGCTATTATTTATAAATATATATATACATTTATTACTTTTATTCATTTTTTTTATATTATGAACATATTAGGTAAGTAGATGCATTTTTAAATATTTCTTTAAAAAATAATAAAAAAAAAAAAAACATTTGAAAACATTAAAATAGTCGCCCACCGGTATCGGGGTCAGGGTTAAGCTACCCAAAACGCTATGTGCTTGATGGGATGTCCGACATGTATCTGTGGCGCGCATAATTTGTAAAGGTTTCCATTTTTTGGTGAAATTGTAATAAGATTTTGCGGTTACCAAATTGCAGCAACAACGCTAAATAGCCCTTAATTTAAAAGTTAAAATGCGGTTTTTTTTTGGGTTAAAGGAAATGAAAAATATTTGAATAATTCCAGAAAGTTCGTCAACATTGTGAGAGGTGACTGATTTACACTCATTATCATAAAACAACATTCTTTGTTGAAAATACATCCGTGTAAATAAAATTAATTTGACGAAAAGTATTTATTTAAATTAAATTTAAATGTCATTATCGTCTCAGCCTACCAGCTGGAAAGAAATATTGACAGATATATTAAAGCCATGATGGTTCCTCAGTGAAAAAGAAAATACCGAATAAATATACTTTTTGGAAAATTTCACTTACCATGAATCATAGATCATAGACAAAACTTAATCTGTCAAGATCGCGTCTTTCTTAATTATTGTGGCGAAAATGTTTTATAAGTATTTATTTTTTTAATTGACTAATTGATCAGCTTTAGTTACTTGTCCGTCGTAACACATTGCGTCCAAAACATAACTAAGTGCAAAGATTTTCATTTTGATTGAATATCGCACAACACAATGGAAGATTCAAGTGAGTGGCATTCATACATGATGACCTAACTGTGATGATTTTTGACCAACAAAAAGTTCCATCATCATCAATATAGAACAAGACATCACATAAAGAACAAGTACCGGGTGAAACGGGGTAGATAGAAATGATGGGGTGAATAAAAACTTTGATTGGAATTTTCACGTTATTTAAGTATTGTTTGCAGCAATGTCTTAAGAACTCCAATTTATTATAAATTATATCATTTTTAAATGGACGCTTTGTAAAAAACTATTAATATGGTATTTATGTGAAAATCCCAATAATAGTTACGTTTTTATTCACCCCTGCATTTCTATTCACCCCGTTTTACGGTATTGGATCATAATTTCCTGGTATACCAACAATGTACCTAACCATAAAACACCATCACGTGTTTACTTTGAACTTATAGGCATAATACAATTCTCATTGGCGCCGTCGTAATATTTGCGTGGTCTTTTGAGGGTTCCGCAACCGAAAGGTTACCAACGGGACCCTATTACTAAGCCTTCGCTGTCCATCCCGCGTCCGTCCAGTCGTCTGTCTGTCAGCGTGCTGTTTCTCATGAACCGTAATAGGTAGGCAGTTGAAATTTTCAGTGTGTTTTTTTATATTTTTTTCTCGATTTTCATAATTGCAACAAATGTTCACAAAGTTTGTATTGCTACGAGTATATCCGGTAAAAACACAACAGTGAAATAAAATTATATTTAAAATTAAAGAGGTCCCAATACAAGAGACGTATTTTTCTTAATTTTTGCTTGATTTCAACGGCATAATTGTGTATTATAATAATGGCGATGGTACGGAACCCTTCATGCGCGAGTCCAACTGGCATTTGGCCGGTTTTTTCCACAGGTGTCTCAACATTTTATACGTCGTGCATTTTTATTTAATACTAACATTTACTTGTTTCCAGCGGACTTTGTAAACACATGGTTCCTAATGGGCTCTCCGCTTCCAGTGACGATGATTCTAGCTTCATATCTGCTCTTCGTATTAAAGATAGGTCCAGCTTTCATGAAGAACCGGGAACCATTCAAATTGCAAAGTGTTATGCCGCTGTACAATGCTGTCCAAGTTGCTATCTCGTGTTTTTTGTTATATCTGGTAAGTGTATATAACTTATATCAGCCATGCGATTCTGTCAACATCTCAACGTGTTAACTTAGGTGGATTGAACATGAAGTGAGCTGTCAATCCATACAAACAAGATGGAAATCGTTCACTTCATGGTCACTCCACCATCGTGGGGTCATCTAAAAATATTTTATTAAGGTACCAAATAGGGATGTTCCCTAGTTTAATTATATGATTCTATTTAGTCCGTCAGTTAGATTATCGAAAAATATTCGACACATATTTTTTATTTTATCAAATCAATAAAAAACATACGAATATAAAACGCATAAAAGATAAGGAGTGGGGGTTTGTATTGTCACTTTCTAGTAAAAAGTGTGCTGGCAAGTGACGTCACACGAGTTTTCAACACACGGTATCATCTTCATAGTTTGTTTACGTGACAAAAGAAAAAATACGAATTCAATTTTTTTTTATACCGCCAAGCCCGTTCCATCATCGGACCACAAGACGTACATTGATGCACCACCGGCATGGTGGACATCCCACCCACACGCACAAAACGTTTTGGAAACACCTTCATTGTGCGTACAGCTAAGGAGTGGAATTCCCTGCCGGAGTCTGTGTTTCCTGATAGCTACAACCTGGGAGATTTTAAGTCAAGAGTGAATAGGTTTTTTCTATGCAAGCGAGTTTCTTCTTCGACCACATCATCGCTTACCATCAGTTAAGATAATGGTCAAACGCGTGCCTATCAACGGTAAAAAATAATCATTTTCCATAATTTTTGGTAATGGACACGATACTTCACCATAATAAAAGAGTTAACTGACAGCGGGGTTACTTTTGTACCCGTATGACTCTTTTTATTTTATTTATGGGCTTCCGTTTAACCACTGTTTTACCTGATGGTAAGGGATGATGTGGTCAACGGTGGAGCACACTTCAACCTGTAGCGCTGAGGTGGTGTGTAGTAATAATACTTCAGATGTAACGACAAAGGTATATTTAACCGTCCACGAGGAATATGCAAAATGGAATGTTCCTACAAAACACGTACGCTATGACTGACCTCCGCAGTACAAGGAGTGCTCTATTTAACTTAGAGGATTCTAGTTACAATATAAATAAATTCCTAAAGAAATCGTGTGGAGCGCGCAGGTCGCCGTCATCTTATTGGACGATAATGCAGGCCGCGTCGACGGCTGCGCGGGCGGCGCGGCGGGCGAGCGCGGGAATTTGCAACGCAAACAAATATTGCGAGTCGGCGTGGGAACCCTAGTATTCCGAGCGTAGTGGCGAACGGATGTTTTGATGTATTGCAGCTACAGTACTCCCCCCTTAGCGAAGCGTACAGGCATCTTGACGATCCTGCCTGATCTTGTGCGGAGTTCCTTCGCGTTCGAGGTTGGTTGTAGGCTGGATTGATCTTCTGTGGTAGCTGCAGGTGGTTGGCGTGTCTCACTACTCGTGTGTTCGTGATTATCTTCGATGTTGATAGTGTACGCCGGTTTGAGACGGTCGATCGATATGTTGCTAGATCTTCCTGGTAGTTGAATCGTGAAGTATTTCTCGTTGCGTTCGATGACCTTGTATGGTCCTTTGTATGGATGCTGCAGCGGTTTACGGACGGTGTCATCGCGTACAAATACGTGGCTGCATGTTTGTAGGTCGTTGTGCACGAACATACATCGCTTGTTTGAATGCGGTTTGTATGTAGGTGTGAGCTTCGTGATAACGTCGTGCAGGTGATCGACGTAGTCGTGGTCCATCTTCGTTGTGGCTGGTGATGGTGATATAAAATCGCCGGGTAGGCGCATCTCTTGGCCGTAGGTGAGCTGTGCGGCACTTGTGTTGGTATCGGTGCGCGTGGCGGCTCGTAGACCCATTAGAACAGTAGGTAATTCGGAGATCCATTTGTTGCTGCTTTCTAGTCGAGCCATGAGTGCGGCTTTCAGTGTTCGGTGCCAGCGTTCGACAATTCCGTTACTCTGCGGGTGGTAGGCAGTAGTACGGGTTGTTTCTACTCCAAGTAATTTTGCGAGGTTTTGGAATAGTCGACTTTCGAACTGTCGTCCTTGATCAGTTGTAATTCTTGTAGGACAACCGAAACGAGTTATCCAGTTTTCGTACAGCTTTCTTGCAACGATTTCGGCGGTTATCTCTTGAAGGGGTACTGCTTCGGGCCAACGTGTACTGCGGTCGATCATCGTGAGTAGGTATCGATGTCCACACGGAGATGTAGGTAGTGGGCCAATAACGTCGGCATGAATGTGATGAAATCGGATGCTCGGTGGGAAGGATATGACGTCACTGTTATTGTGTCGTTGGACTTTGGATAGTTGACACGAAGTACATTTTTTAGCCCACTCGCCAATTTCGGTATTCATTGCTGGCCAAAAGTATCGATCTTGCATTAGTTTTCGGGTAGTTCGTATTCCAGGGTGACTTGAGTTGTGCACGGCGTTGAATGCGATGCGACGAAAGTCAGCTGGTAGGTATGGACGAATGCGTGACGTAGACGTTTCGCAGAATATTGGCTTATTGGTACCGGGTATGACGATTTTCTTGAGTTGGATATTTGTTTTTTGAGATAATATTGGAATATTGCTGTCCTTTTCTTGTGCTTGTGATAATTCGTCGTAGTTGATTGGTGACGGCAATTCGATGGTTTCGATGCGTGAGAGTGCGTCGGCGACAACGTTGTTTACTCCGCTAACGTGTCGAATGTCCGTTGTGAACTCGCTGATAAATAAAAGCTGACGCGTTCGCCGTTGTGTATCGTTATCGGACGGGGGCTTACGAATAGCGTAAGTCAGCGGCTTGTGGTCAGTGTAAACAATGAGTTCTCTACCTTCAAACATTTTTCTGAAGTGTTTGATTGCCATGTAGATTGATAATAATTCTCTGTCGAATGTACTGTATCGCTGTTGAGTTTCGGAGAATTTCTTTGAGAAGTAACCAAGTGGTATCCATTTTTTGTTTATTTGTTGTTGAAGTACAGCTCCAGCGCAGGTATTCGATGCGTCGCACAAGAGGGAGATGGCGTCGGTTGGCGATGGAGATGGATGAGCGAGTAAAGCTGCGTTTTGTATGCTAACTTTACATAACTCGAACGCTTGTGACGCTTCTGTGTTCCATTCGATTTTGGTCTTGTCGCGTTTTTTGGAATTGTGCAGGAACGCGTTGAGCGGTGCTTGTATGTGGGCTGCGTTTGGTATGCTGTCACGGTAGAAGTTTACCATGCCAATAAATCGGCGTAGGTCTTGAATTGTCTCAGGTTTGGGGTAAACAGTGATTGCTGCGATTTTGTCTTGCGGTGGTTTGATTCCATTGCTCGACACTTCATAGCCCAGGAACTTGACGTTTTCTCTGCCAAAGACGCATTTTGATGGATTTATGGTGATGCCATACTTGTCTAACCTGCGTAACACCTCCTGCAGATCTTCGATGTGGTTTGTTTCATTTTCTGATGCGACGATAACATCATCAATGAATGGAAACGCGTAGTCTAGCCCGATGAGTACTTGATGTATGAATCGTTGGAATGTCTGTCCAGCATTTTTGAGACCTGGACACATTCTTGGAAATTCAAATAAGCCGAAGGGTGTTGTGATGGCAGTCTTCTCGATGTCCGGTTCATATACAGGCAGTTGTTGGTAAGCACGATTTAGGTCGAGTGTAGTGAAGATTTTCTTGCCGTGAAGTAGGTAGGTAAAATCTTTGAGACGTGGAACTGGATAGCGGTCTGGTTTGGTGACGTCATTGAGTCTTCGGTAGTCACCACAGACGCGAATGTCGCCGTTTTTCTTAGGAACGACATGTAGTGGGCTGGACCAAGGACTTTTGCTTGGACGGCAAATTCCTTGCTGCATCATCAACTCGAATTCTTTCTTCACGGGCAGGTACCGATGTGGTGGTAGTGGTCTGCTCTTGCTGTGTACTGGTGGACCGGTGGTTTCGATGTAATGTTCTACACGGTGTTTTGGAGTATCCTTCATACAGGATGGTCTTAGAATGTCAGGAAACTTGCTTATTAGCTGGTGGTATGGCTGATCAACGTCGATACTTCTGACTGTCGGTTCGGCGGAATAGGTGACTGGTGCCTTGACAGTGAGGTTGGTTACTTTGTCGACGAGACATCGTCCGGCTATGTCGACAAGAAGTTGATGATGTTTCAGGAAGTCGGCACCGATGATGGGTTTGTTGACTGCAGCAATGATGAATTTCCAGGTGTATGGTCTACGTAGGTTGAGATCCAGTTGCAATGTTTTCTCTCCGTACGTTGGAATGACCGTGTTGTTTGCTGCATACAAGCAAAAATCTGTTGGTGCAACCTTCACGCCTTTTCTCTTAGGTATCACGGAGACGTTGGCGCCAGTATCAATCAGAAATGACAGACGTGAGTTTTTGTCTGTTATAAATAGGCGGTAAGAAGTGTTGCTTGCGCCGGTTCCCGCCTCAGCCAACGCAGGCGTTAGTTTCCCGAGAGGGCACTGCTGTCGTCGAAACTGCACGGACGCGTACATTTTCGCGCCTCTTTGCCGAACTTGCGATGATAAAAACAGATCGCTGATTGGTCGTATCGCGTGCGACTTTGATTGGTCCTGCTTGATGACCGCGATCTAGATATTCGTCTGTCGAACGATCTGCGTCGACGATGATGAAGATGTGATTGGTGTACCTTAAGTTCAGCGATTTCTCTCGTGAGCGCGTCGATCTTCTCCTCAATTGATGTAGATGCATGTGAGGTGGCAGGAACGGAGGTAACTGCAGCGACTGCGCCGAGTGGTTGCGTCTGCTCGAGGATCTTGTCTGCCATCATTGCCAGTTCGTGGATGTCGGAGTGTTTTGCGATGTTATCACAGACGGCGAGGACTGCTCGAACAGATTGTGGAAGGTGGTTTGTCCACATAATCCGTAGCGCGGAGTCGGAGATATTATCGGCGGCGAGGTTTTTCATGCGACGTAGTAGCTGTGAAGGCTTCATGTCACCGAGTTCCATCTCAGATAGCAATCTTTGCACTTGCCTTTGCTCGGATTCCTCGTAGACTTGAAACAATCGACTCTTCAATGCTTCATAACGGTTGTTTTCAGGTGGATGGAGAATAATATCGGAGATTTCGTCGAGATCTTGCCGCTCAAGTTGTCCGATGACGAGCTCAAACATAACTTGATCGCCTTTCTTCTGTACAGACATGATGGCTTCAAATTGCGCGAACCACAAACGAATTCTGTCGCGCCAAATGGGTGGAATGCGCAGCGATGTCGACACACCAGAAAGTTCTTGTTCACCGTTGTTGGCCATGATGGAAGCTTGAATTATGGATCTGAAGGTCTCTTCTTAATATCACGTCGGGGTCACCACTGTAGCGCTGAGGTGGTGTGTAGTAATAATACTTCAGATGTAACGACAAAGGTATATTTAACCGTCCACGAGGAATATGCAAAATGGAATGTTCCTACAAAACACGTACGCTATGACTGACCTCCGCAGTACAAGGAGTGCTCTATTTAACTTAGAGGATTCTAGTTACAATATAAATAAATTCCTAAAGAAATCGTGTGGAGCGCGCAGGTCGCCGTCATCTTATTGGACGATAATGCAGGCCGCGTCGACGGCTGCGCGGGCGGCGCGGCGGGCGAGCGCGGGAATTTGCAACGCAAACAAATATTGCGAGTCGGCGTGGGAACCCTAGTATTCCGAGCGTAGTGGCGAACGGATGTTTTGATGTATTGCAGCTACAAACCTATTCACTCTTGAATTATAGAACCCCAGGTTGTAGCTATCAGAGAATATAGAATCAGGCAGGGAATTGCACTCCTTAGATATATGCACTATGAAAGTGTTGATTATTGTGTTGACTATGTATGTATCTATACTAACATAGTAAAGCTGAAAACTTTGTTTGTTTGAACGTGCTAATATCTGGAACTACCAGTCGGATTTGAAAAAAATATTTTTGTATATGATAGCCACATTCATGAGGAAGGAACGAAAAAATACGGGAACGGAAAAAAAACGGGATATGCAAACGGCAAAAGCTAGTTAGTAATATGCAAGATACAACGACAAAGATTTTTTTTCCCCAACCATGTACGGGGTAATAAATAAATTTCGGATAGGTAAATCAGGTCAATAACCTTGAATTAAAAACAGGTTAAATTGTGCGTCGTTTTGGTCATGGTTACATTAAACTCATACTATAAAATTTTTTTTCAGTGTGTTAGTATGCTGAATGAGAATGGATTGGTGCCAAAAACCTGTGTCATGGAAACGGAATACAACAGAAGAAGTGTAAGCATATTTCTAATTCTATTAAATTTCTATGAATATTGAAGCATGGCGAAGAACGACAGACACTTCTCATGTCTTTGTTGACCATGATATGTACGTCTCAAGCAATTTCCTTCCCAGCATTGCTTAAATTGGTTTCAATAGAAAGGAACTTTGAGTGTGATTATAACGCCTAATCATGTATTTAAAACCAACTGCAATATTCTTGAGCTATCGTCAACATTGTATTAACACCTCCAGAGCATGGAAGTGGTTTTTGAAAACGTCTTAAGGGTTTTGGGGCACGCCTGTGCCCCGTGCGTGTAATAACGTAAATATTTGAAACATTACAATAGAAAGTAGTTTAAGATATTTTCTTCAATAAATAAGTAATTAATTTTAGTTTTCATTAATGATGTGGTATGAGAATACTATTTGCATTTGTAATATTGAGATAACTTTAGTATTTTTCTTCAGATGTGGTACTTATAAGTCAAAAGGGCTCGTACAGTACATCTGACAATGAATTGGCTCCATAATTCCGAAGAAGTAGAAGAGAGGTAGAGGTGATGTAGCATACTAATTAGGTAGCAATGACTTGACGACTTACGAAAAAGACATATCGTTAAAATAAATGAAGACGTGGTTGTAGAAGAGGAGGGGGGGGAAGATAGTTGGCCGTAACTAATCAACCAGAACAGCAAGTAAGACATGTCAAAAGCTTGTGTTAAACGACGATAAGTATAACATTTGTGTCCAATTAAAACCAAAGTTTGAATTCTCTTGAATTGTCACATAATGTTGGCAAAAATACAAATTTCATGTCCCTATGTTGAATTTTCTAATTTTTAATTGTGAAATGGCTCAATAAAAAACATTTAAAATTTAAAAAAATATCTATAAATATAAATCTATCAATTTCTTTGGGGCACCCTAGTGCCCCGCGCGTATAGGTAATCGTGTTATGTGACTTTTAAATGCGTGCAAATTTGTGTTGAGACCTAGCTAAAAAAAACACCTAAATTTAAATAAGATTCCTTCGAGTTAAAAACAATTAACCTTTCACTGTACAGACATATATGTAGAAAGATACGTACACTTAAGACTAAAGATGTCATAACTAACACAAACAATCCTCAATTTCCAGATAACAGCAGCTATGTACTACTACCTATTAGCCAAATTCTCGGAACTCCTCGACACAATATTCTTCGTGCTACGGAAGAAGTTCAACCAAGTGAGCTTCCTCCACGTTTACCACCACACCTTGATGGTAGTGGTTACATGGATAGCCCTGAAGTATGAGCCAACGTATGCACTACTGTTCCTGGGAATGTTGAACTCCTTCGTCCATGTGGTCATGTATACCTACTATGGGCTGTCATCAGTCCCAAGTTTGACGAAGTATTTGTGGTGGAAGAAGTATATTACTACTATGCAGTTGGTAAGAAAGTTTTCTGTATTTAATTAATAATATTTATTATGATTATTCTCTTAAATTCAAGAAGATCGTGATTGTAGAGAAACAGCTATTTCAAGTCTATACAACTTATCCATATTGTATTGGTATTATCCGCCAATTCAAATGGTTAAAACAATTTAAGTAATCCAAATGAAAACACCTTTTCTGGCCAGGAGCCCAGAAAAGGTCGTATACAAGCTCGATGATGATACTAAACTAACATTTTCTCAAGTTCTTAAAAATTGAACCTGACTGCTGATGATCAATTAATACATTTTATTCTGATGTCTTCAGTTTCTCTGTTCTCTCCAACGCATACAGCGACACTTCTTCAAGTTTACCATCTACATTCAAATATTTTATTTTCTCAGATCCAGTTCGTTCTAATCCTCCTCCATTTTGGAGTAGCCTGCGTGACGTCAGACTGCAAACCTTCTTACATCATGACCGCTGCCATGGCAGTTAACGTAATCCTCTTCTTGTATCTCTTTGGAAGCTTCTACATCAAAACCTACAACAAGAAGACGACTGCTAAAGCTGAAATTAATAAAGAAATTAATGGAATTAATAATGATTTATCTGAAGTTGATAAAAAACTTTATCAAAATGGGAAGAAAATAATAAATGGAAAGATTAACAATGAAAACAACCATACAGTTGCCTCAATAACAGTAAACGATACTTACAGAATAAGATTTAATTTGAAATCCAATAAATTGGCAACGAATAGTCATTAACTTTAGGGTTTAGTTTGTGATAAGAACGTAGTATTAGAAAGATTCGTACTTAGTTTTGTTTCAGTGAAATATTGTAGCTTTAAAATAAAAATAATAAAATCAATAAATTGCTAAATTTTAATCTTGTTTTGTGTACATTTTAAAGAAGAAGATACGAGGGTTTCTTCTTTACCCTCTTTCCTCCCACAGACTCCAAGTAACGTTGGTAAATAAAATATCAACAGAACGCCCTAGTAGAAGGGTTCACCGAAGCTTTAACATAGCTACTGAATAAAACCTTGCGCCCTACTATGAAGTCTTAAAACGACCGCTCCAAGAGAGAGACGGAGCTATACATGGCATATCGTCGGGCTAATTTGTTAACCAGCTAAGTCCAGTTTTTGGCCAATTATTATACTTTTTAAGTCTGCCAAAAAGTTCAGACGATTACCTACCTTATGATAAAGCTATAACGACTTTATCAACCTAAAAACGTTACAAATGCCATGCGCAAAATTTTGGTTTCTGAACAGCAGGAAATCTTCATGAGAAGTACTGCTAAATCCTATAGGAACCAACGGGATTTTCAGAATTATGATTGATAAAATGAAGTGAATAAATTTCGTTTTTTCTTCCTCCAGTAAGTTATGCAGAAATGGATTCAGCTGTTTAACGAATTAGGCCGACGATATAGCACTATCCCTTTTACATCGTCGGAATTGGATGGCATTAGCACGTCATAGTAGGGCACCTGATCTTTTTGTCGAAGTCAGTCAACGAAGGGAATCTTGGGCGATATGTATATGTATCGACTGCTTAGTAACTACAAAGCAATGAGCTAGGTGACAAGTTCTTCAGAAAATCAGAGTAACGTGTAGTTTTAGACAGTACGTCAGGATATTGGTGGTTCCTGAAAACGTAGGCAGCACCTACCGTGGTGATATATGTTTAGGATCAAATAATATTAGCTGGCATAACTTCGCAGATTTTTGATATCATTTTTTTTTATTATAACCACGATGCCAGAACTTGTCGTGTCAGCGGTACCGGTCGTCAGTTATAATTATTTAACACGACAAAATAAAACAATTTATTGTTTCGGGTACCTTTCAAGTGACAAGGTCAGTGACGGCAGTTGGTGCACCTGCAGTCGTTAACCCTAAAAGATGAATTTGGAAGGTTTTTGGTATTCCAAACGTTCATGTAGAGTTTAGTGCCTGTGTGGCTTAGCACTAACTGTCGGGTTGGTTGTTATTTAGTTAAGTGGGTTGATATGGTTTGGTAGTAAGTTAACGATCACTGGAATGATACGAACTACTATGGTTTAAAAACTATATTGAACACAATCAATTATAATTATAAAATGGTAAATCTAAGCTAAAAAGGTACTAAGATGATTTGATTTGAGTTACGCGATTGGTAGTCGAAGTACTAACTGGTGATAGTTGCGATACATGCATTTATGGAAATGCACGCAGCCAAAAGATGCCGCTGTTCGGTTGCAAATATCGTACCGAACAGTCCAGTATGAACACGGAACCCTTATAGGATCACTCGTGTGTCCATCTATCTGTCACAGCCAATTTTCTCCGAACGTGCTACAGTGATTCAGTTGAAATTTGATACAATATGGACTTCTGTGACCCAGAGACGAATAAATAAAGTGAATAAATAATATTGCATAATGGCACTTTGAAATGGTTCAATCTGTTTCATGTGATAAATCAAATGGGAGAGATTATTGTAGGGTAATAATATAATAATACAAGCAGGTAAAAACCTCGCGAAAGCTGAGAAAGAGAAACAAATCAAGTATCTCGATTCAGCACAGGAGATAGTCAGTTTTTTAAGGTTGGGTAAGCATCAAAAGACTTCTTCCGTTCTGGGTGGAGCGGAATGGCGTGTCAGACTTTTACTGACTAAAACCCATCCGTGTTCCTTCTAAAGCCATTTGCGTTCCAGCGCCGCGGTGATCGTGGAATAACGGTCATTGACCCACCTACAATTATTGACATTTTTAATTTGAAAAACGGAATTAATGACACAAAGCTGTCCCGAATCATCATCTCTCGTGATCCTTAACATTGTCTAATAATGAAAAACGATTCATATTTAATTGTTCACCTATGAACAGTTATTAGGGAAAGGTCAATATACTTTATTCCACATTTATCTGGAGCCTACTATACCTGGATTTGGAAAATTATTTTTGAAGATGATAGCCACATTCATGAGGAAGGCTATAGGCTATACGGAAACGGGATATGTGCATACAAAGTCGTGGGCAAATATTATATTATAATTAATAAAAAATGTTTTAGCCATGTCATTGACCTCTACGTTATTAACATAAATCAACGTCCAATTTATTGTTTCGAGGAACATAATTAACATTATCACGTATTAATTTACGAAGAGTTTTATTAAATTCCCTTTAAAGATTAATTCAAATAAAAACAAAAATGGATTAATTATAAACTTGATTTAAATTGTACAAAAGCGAAAATACAGGACAATAATATGTATTTAAAAGTTGATTTATGGAACCAGGAAATAAAGCAGGTGTATAATTTATAATAATTCGACAACAGCTTTTGATACGATAATTAAGTAAATTTGTTAATTCTTATTCAATATTGATTACAAGTAGATCAAAGATAACAATGTTGTCAATCAAAAATACTTTATATGGGCACATATTCGTAGGTGTGATTTATTAAATTAACTCAAAATCAAGAAGATTGATTTATTGAGTAATTTCATTAATTGGGGTTTTTTAAAAATAAATTAACGTCAAGTCCAGGCTGAAATGGGACTGGGCGGGTCACACCAGCCGCATGCATAGTTACCGCTGGGCAAAAGTCTCCACACAATGGATGCCAGAGGATGGACGGCGTCGCCGAGGCCGGCCCAGAAAACGGTGGCGAGATGACTTGGATGCACACCGCGAAGGCTGGTTTGAGGTGGCGCAAGAAAAGAGTGTCTGGAAGGATATGGGGGAGGCCTTTTTCCCAGCAGTGGGACACAATAGGCTAAGGAAAAAGATAAAAAAAAGTCAAGTACCTTTTTATTATAAATTATTAAATCAAATTTATGAGAAACTACCAAAATCTTTCTGAATGCCAATTGATGCAACTTCTCTTCAGAACAGTATTTTTATTGTAAACCTTGTATTTAGAAAGAAAAAAAATACATTTATTTGACGACAGTCCATCGGAAATTCTTACATAAATAGTAAAAAAGTGACAATGAAAACAAAAAAAGAGATGTGTCTCACGGTTGCGTCAAACAAGATTCATTTCTGAAGGCGGAAACAGACTATCGGACGCGACTGACGGACGAGGCTGACAGCCGCGACTTACGGCCGGTTTCAATAACGTATCTATTAGATACCAACAGTAGCTTGAACGTCATATTTGAAAGGCAAACATGACGTTTCAGCTACCTTTTGATAGCGAATCTGACAGATGGTCAAAGTTAGATAGGATATTGAGACCGCCGCTAGAGGTACACTGAACTGTCCAAACTATCGGACGTTGCAGTCGCGGACGAAACCTTGGGCTGTCCTTGCTTTGCTTTTTTGTAGTAGTTGGACGTCCGATAGAAATCTGGCTCGCTGAATGTTTTTGTCAACCCAAAACGTCCGTTGACGGTGTGCACAGGGTGCGGTTCTATTTTTAGGGTTCCGTACCCAGAGGGTAAAACGGGACCCTATTACTAAGACTCTGCTGTCCGTCCATCTGTTTGTCTATCCGTCTGTCATCAGGCTGTCTCATGATCCGTGATAGTTAGGCAGTTAAAATTTTCATAGGTATATGTATTTCTGTTGCCTCTATAACAACAAATAATAAAAATGAAATAAAATTAAAAATAAAAGGAACCATACAAGAAACATGTTTTTTTCGGCTTATGGTACGGAACTCTTCGTGTGCAAAGTCCAACTTGTCATGGACCCAAACGCTTCATTTTATTTTCTTTCTTGGTAAACAAAGTTAAAAATATAGCAGCCACTATTAATACCCGAAAATCGTCCTCACTTTCAATACTCGACATTTATCTTGTGCATACTTATCAGTCGCAGCTGTCAGCCGCGGCTTATGGACACGTCCGATAGTTTGTTTCCGCCTTAACACTGGCCTTTCAACGAACCTTGAGTGACAAGTGACGGATCGAACAGTTTTCACAAAACACCATTAACAATTAAAAAATAATCATCTCGCTTTGCCCTTTACTTCCGTAAACAAAAATAAAATAAGGATGCTAATTTCAAAAAAGTCTACGTGCTAATACAATAAATCGATTGACCTTCCCTTCTCTTAGAGAAGGGTTCTCTAGATCCTGAAATAACTAGGAAATAAGAGTATATTATAGTTTTGCTTATTTTACTCGGTTTGTTCATCAACGGTAAAACAATCACTTTTTTACTTATATCATCGCCAACAGTTAGTCATAATTATTTTTTCGAAAAAAAAATTAAAGACGCGGTAACAGCAATTAACTCCCCTTGCGTGTCGTAAAAGGCGACTAAGGGACTCAACAGAGAATGCGCAGCAGCATTCTCTGTGCATTGCAACAGCTACACTGCGATCGCCAACCCGCCTGACAAGCGTGGCGATCGCCCCGACCCTTGCTCGAGCCAGCCCGCGCCGCTGAGCCTGTAGTCTTAAATTCGCCCCTTCTAGTTCAATCCAGCCCGTCCCTAGCTGTCCTCCCCCTAGCGACGCCCTAAGCCGAGGCCCGTACCCCACAGGGGGTGCCCTTATCGTGTAGTCGCTTAGTTTGTAAGTTTTTTATAAGCCCTGGCTGGAGGCTTTAATATTATATTAAGGCCACCAACAACAAACCCTCCGTTTGGGAGAGGCCTGTGTCCAGCAGTGGACGACATTCGGCTGGTATCATGATGATGATGATGAACAGCAATTTTAAGTTTAATGTAAAAAGTGAAAAATCATTCAATCTCTTTTTCTTCAAACTTTTTTTCAAAATTGTTCTCAACTTAATGTTTAGGCTTATAATAAGTAACAGGTATATTTTATAAGCGTGTCAGTACTTTTTAGACATGCGGTATGTTGCGTACTCTTAAAAGTCTAGTCGAGTATATAATATCATGAGGAGTTAACGCTTTTAGTCCTAAAAAATATTTTTTCAAACTGGCTTTTGCCCGAGACTTCGTACGCGCATATCCAGGGTTTTCCCGTTCCCGTACAAACTTCGGGCAATCCTCCCTTACACTATCCAAGGAACCTACGTGTTAAATTTCAGCTTCCTACGACCAGCAGTTCAAAAAGTGATGGCACTCAGCCTATTTTGAATAAATGAATTTTGATTTTGAATAGTTTCGGCTGTGTTTTGTCTGTCAGTCACTCAGTAACGGAAGTATTTTATATATAAACTAGTGGTCCCGACAGACGTCCTGTCCGAACGTCTGCTTTGTATCTGACGAAAAATTATAGAAATCGTTTGCAGCGCCACATATCGGGTCCAATTGTGAATCTAAACCATTCTCGAAACCCCTTGAACACACACAAAAAATTTAATTAACATCGGTCCAGCCGTTTAGGAGGAGTTCAGTGACATACACACGTACACAAGAAATATATATATAAAGATTTAAATTGACATTTTATCATGATGGCCTCAGGTTTTTTTTGGCGAGCTCATTATTATTTGTGCGTAAGAGTTTTGCGCTTCGATGAGTATTTATTTATAATTCAGTCTTGAATAAAAACATGATATTTTATTATTCATGTGTAACGCTAATTAATTAAACGTTCTAGCATTGTGAAAATGGTTGGTTAATGTTAACCTCTGTGGCTCTACAGCATAAGACCTCTCGCAGATAGACACGATACGACAATCATACGACGAATATTTAAAAACAAATATAGGCGTTGCATCTTTTTCCCATTGTCGCGTCGTTGCGTAGGCTGGTCTACGCATCCGGTAAGAGTACTATTCCGGTAGCTCTTTCGAAGTGCAAGCCAGTGTAAAGTACTGCGCGAAAAAAAAAAGTTGAACTCTGCAAAACACAGAAATAACGTACGTTTAAACATTATTTTAGATATTTCTTAAATATTTTCTTTCAGACTTCAAAAAAAAAGAGGAGGTTCTCCATTCGTCGAGACCTTTTTTTATGTATTTTCCCCGATTACTCGAAAATGGCTGGACCAATACGGTTTTTTTTTTAAATGGTTTACTTCCCAGGTGGTCCCATGATCATCAAGTCAGGATCTGATGATGGGATCCTGGAGATATAGAGATTCTCTCTATTTTTCCAGGATCCCATCGTCAGATTCTATAGGCACTCTTCAAATTAATATAACACCACGCCGGTACGCTGTGAAGGGGTAAGCACATGTGAACCACTAAAAAGTGTAAAAAAAATTGGTTGTCTGTAAAGTCGGTTTACGGACGGTAGTTTAACGTGACAACGTCATAACAAAACATTGATGAAATGAGCGTAACGTTAAATGATCGTAACGTTACAATGAGTCATCCTTTTTCGTGCGTGCAGCCGGCGTTCATCGATTTATTAGACGTTGTAACGTCAAAAAACTGCATAATTTCAACCAAACTAAACAATCCTTACTTATTTATCTTACTTAATATTATAAATGCGAAAGTAACTCAGTCTGTCTGTCTTTCGCGCTTTCACGCCAAAACTACTGAACCGATTTGACTGAAATTTGGTACACAGATAGTCTAGAGCCTGAGAAAGGACATATCTTACTTTTTAATGCGAAAAAAAGGGTTGTAAGAGGTTGAAGGAGGGGGATGAAAAGTTGTTTGGAAGTATCGTCATTTTTAGAGCTAGAAGCTTGAAACTTATTTTTTAGGCTGTTGATTCGATATAAATAAATATGACATTCAAAGTTTGTAAAAGTTTTACCTTCAAGGGTGTAAAATAACAATAGGGAGTAGGGGATGAAAGTTTGTATGGTAATATGTAACGTGTATGTGAATGTTTTATAAGTTTAAAAATAATTAGCCTAAATAATTAAAAATGCTACCCAAAGACACTATACCACGCGATAGAAGTCGCGGACACAGCTAGTTAGGTATAAATAGACTTAATGTCTCGGTACAATTTGACACAATAACGATTGCAGCAAATTTCGGGCGAAGTACGAGGATAAAGGTCAACGACCCTGCCCTAAGACCGGACCTCGGAAAATTTGTGTTCTATTGTCATTGATTTAATTTCAATGGTCTAAACTCTTAGTAGTTTCACATTAATGTACAATAAGAAATTAATTAAATAATAATTGTAATATTCTTTACAGAAATATTTTTTTTAAACCGAACACCGGTTAGTCCCAGCTTAATATTTTGTTTATGAGGTTGGATGTAGGGGTCGAGTATATATGTCTGTTTCTCTTTCACGCAATGATCTTCAGTACGGATTTATTTATTAAACCTTTATGCACTAGTAAAAACACTGTACAAAGGCGGACTTAATGCCTTAGGCATTTTCTACCAGTCGACCTTAGGGTGGTGCAGAGACAACATGGCAGGTGCAACTTAGAGAAAAACTAAAAATAGAGAGAAGAAAAAAAAAACATTTATAAATACCTACATAGATATATACATACACGTAAACAAAGTTATTAAGAAAAATCGAACATTAACGCTGTGATGATTCTACCAACTTCTTGCGAATGAGCTCACGTGCCTTCACCTTAGAGGACAACCGACTTATAATTTGTATTCCAATTGAAGCCCACGCAAATAAAGTCGCGGGCAGAAGCTAGTCCATTATTATTTAAAAAAAAACTTTTAAATAAACGTCAAAACTGCCTTATTTTAGTGTGATAAAAGAAAATAAATTGAGTTTGCAAAAATCTTTCTTAGCAACCCGGGTCAATCAGGTCAATGAAGATATTATTACTGTAGCAACTTGTACGATTAATCTTTATGGACATCCAATTATTTGAAATGTATCGCATAAAACCCGTTCTGAACAAATTCTATCAAGACATAAGCATGTATTTCAATCGATTTTATGTTACTTAATATGATTTTTATTTGATATTTCAGATAAAGTCTAACACAGTGATTGAATGCCAAATCTAAGACCAATATAAATTTTATCATACGTTAAGAATTCATGCAGCAATATCATGGGTAATGTTTCCACCACAACCCGAAAAAAATAGCCGGACGTTCCGTACCATAAAACGCTAATTACGTTTACCATGAAGTTAGGTTTCTTTTAGGCATCGAGAAACGTGTTTTAGTCGTGGTCACCTAAATTTAATTTTATTATTACTCTGTATATTATGGCGTTGGACGTAAAAGAATAATAAGATAGCAACATCCCATCACTTCCCATGGGTGTTGTAAGAGGCGACTAAAAGACTCACGGGAGTATGGGCAACAAAATTCTCAGTGCATTGGAACAGCTACACTGCGATTGCCAACCCGCCTGCTAAGCGTGGCGATTGCAGTGCAGGCAGTGGACGTCTTTCGGCCAATATATTGATGATGGTATTTGTTATTAAAGCGGAAATAGAAAACCACACTCCTTGAAAATTTCAGTATCATGAGATACAGCTCGTTGATAGACAGACTCACTCCTCCGTTCGTCCGTCAGCTTGACGACACATGCAGCGGAGGTTTATTAATAAAGTTCCCTTTAGGTATAGAACCCTAAAAATAATACCTTATATACCCATGAGACTTCATAAAGAAAAATTATTTAGTTCAACAAATTATGAGCCCTTCGCGGCCCATTCAATATATCAGACCTCCAAAAGTGGGGCGTTGACCTATTGACGACCCTTTTACATAATTATTTTACGTACTTTCGGCTTATTGTTATGATACTTTAATAATATTTTCATCAAAAAACAAAAGTATTTATGGGTTAAATTAAATAAAGGTCAAATAGTGTATTTAGTGTTAATCATATCATATAAAAAAACCAGCCAAGTGCGAGTCGGACTCTCACACGAAAGGTTCCGTACCATAAACCGAAACAAACACGTTTTTTATATGGCTGCCCCGTTTCTTTTTTTAATAACTCACACACTCAATCCGTCACATATAACCAGAGCTGGGCAAAATACATGCTTTGCTTTAATTAAAATACAAATGACCAAATACTCTCTCCCATGTATTTAAATTACGAAATACAAAATACTTTTAAGTCGTGTATTTAAAATATAAATGACCAAATACTCTCTCCCATGTATTTAAATTACTAATTACAAAATACTGTCAGGTGTTAAGTTAGGCTAGCTTTTTTCATTACGAAAGCTATCGAGCGCTGTTTTCTGCAGAACGCACCCATTAATAAGATTGCAAAATGTTCAAATGTATTTTGAAGTCATAAGTATTCGAAATACTAACTACAAAATACCTCAGGGTCATGTATTTCAAATACCAATTATTATAAATTACATTTTTAAAAAGTAATTCAAATACAAATTTTGTATTTGAATTACAAGTGATTCAAATACTGCCCAGCCCTGCGTGATCGAGGTCAAGAGCAAGCCCAATTCTCAATAAAAAGAATTATAGCGGCAATAGAAATACACACTCTGTGAACATTTAAACAGTATACCCATTACGGTTCTTGAAATACAGCCCGCTGTCGGACAGCGGAGGCTTTCCAATAGAGTTTCGTTCCCTACGGATACGGAACCCTAAAAACAAGTTCCGGGATCAATAGGTTGGTCAATACACTTGATATATCGGCTTTTAACAAGTTGTTACAGTGTTTCCCCGTTTTCCGCTCAAAGCAAACATTGACTGTTTATATCAATACAGTAATACCGCGGAATAGCTAATAGAAACGGTATATAGTGCTTAAACCACAGTGTACATAACGAATCATATACTTATTTGTTTATCTAGGATATTTGCTTTTGACAGACTACCTATTCAAATTTTCGACATGTTATAGATGGTAAATGATGATTGATGAATCACAATGCTAGTACAGTCAGCGACAAAATGCCATGAGCATCTAAGAGTTCGAGAATTCGATTATGTCATTTTGCTTTTTTTTTTAAATAAACTTTTGCACTCGAAAATTTGTAGGTATATGTTTTCGAATAAAGTTGTTCTGTACTGCCTTTCTAATAGCAAATAATTCTGGACGACAGTTAATTCAAAATTTTCAATCTTCAAATTCAAAACAGAATTCCTGCTTTATCAAAGCAATATTTTCGTAATTGAATTAATAATCTACTGCGTTGAACACAATGGTCAAAATTGCACGACTCTATGTCCGTATTGACATGGTTTTGCGGAAAAACAAAAAAAGTCGATGAATTGGAACCAGAATATCAATTTTATTTAAAAAAGTTAATCGAGCATTGATCTGCCGGTCAATTTTTTAAACATGTCGAAGTGAAGGCTTGGGTGAAGTGATCGCGAGGTGAGCTGTCAATCCATATAATCAAGATGTCACGTGATCACGAAGTGAGCTGTCATTCCATCTTGATTATATGGATTGACAGCTCACCTCGTGATCACTTCACCCAAGCCTTCACTTCGACATGTTTACAGAATGGACCGGCTGATTATCGCATTTTGTGGCCAAAGAGGCTGTTCAGTGACTATTGATGTTTTAGGTATTGACGACTTTTGATTCTTTGTACTTTTTTTTTTTAAGGATGGGAAATCATCAAAAATCAAATCTTGTCGCTGACTGTACTTACTACAGTCAGCGTGATGGAAGTCGGTAGTATTTATTTTAAAAAAGTTTTTATTTCACACTTTTTAGTGGTGACACTCCACGACTAAATACACATTACACGCATAATGAGTCAGTCTACATATTTGCGTTATTTGCCGTTAAGGAGTTACTTTATGTGCTTTCGCAGTCCAAGTCCAGACCAGGCTCATAGTTAAATATCTACTTTGCTTTCGGATTGACATAAAACTAACAATATCTTACTTACATTTCCTGGATTTTATATTTGAGGCGGTCACTGGTGCATCTTCGAAGTTCAACGTCCAATGTAAATGGATGTACATAAATAGATAACCCTAAAAACATGTAAATTGAACAAAATTGGTGAGCTAAGGGTGTACCAGAGTTGGCTCGCTGTCCGATCACCACCAGGCCCGGGTCGATGGCGTGTTGTGTTTCACGCGCGCCTCAAGGAGATGTCAGCAGAGAAGACGGGGTCCGGAATTTGTTCGAAAGAGTCACCGCGGCCCGGCAACGCAAAGGGCTTTAGAAGGAACACTGATGGGTTTGAGTCAGTAAAAGTCTGACACGCCCTTCCGCTCCACCCAGAGCGGAAGAAGTCATTTGATGATTTCCCATGCTTAAAAAAAAAAAAGAAAAAAAAAGGGTGTACCAGACTACCTGTACATATGTACATACCCCTTCAGAGCGTACTGGCCGCGTGATGTTATGTTATGAACTGGAGTAAACAATAAATAGACGTGCGACTTCAGCAATCCCGGCCCATTTGCTATCAGTGATTGAAGAGTTCCGTTGCCTATCTCCGAAGTTCTTCATCAGATATTCACTAAATTGAAACGGGGGTCCCGTTTCAATTTGCCGAGAAAATACTCTTTCAAAAAATACCACAATCGCTTCAAGTGTGACTAAGAATTTTGAAGAGTTCCCTAGATTTCTCCAGTATCCCATCATCAGATCCTAACTCAAAGACCTAATGAACATGGGACCACCTAGAAAGTATAACCTTTCAAATAAAAGAAGAATTTTCCAAATCGGTTCAGGCGTCTAAGAGTAAAAGATTCCGACAAATTCAGAACCTGTTTCATATTGTGTTTGAATCATATTTGAACATGTTTTTTTAAAACCTTAGAATGTTTACAGGTTTTCCTATAATCAATTGGCATTTAATTATAACCTGTTTTTTTTTCATTCTCAGTAGTTTCGGAAACTCGGGGGAATGGTAAATTTTCTTTAATGACTTGAAGGTAATTAATTTTAATATCATTCATTTCAACATCAGCACATCACATGGCACAGTCTGAAAAACTTTTTTCTAAGTAGGTAATATGTCCCCCAAAAATGACGTCATACTTAAGAAGCACTTATAAACGCATATCATGGTCACAGAAGTTTATATGTACAGTGTACTTACCATATTTGAAAGTCAAAATCAAAGCATTTATTTCAAATAAACCATAAACAGGTACTTTTGAATTGTCAAAGTCAGTCCGTCAAAAACATGAAGCTATTTGCACGTTCCAAAGCGTAGATCTCTATAGAAAAGAACGTGCAAGAAACTCCACGGACACACTTTTAAACCACTTTATGTTTACAAAATTCCTGGTTACATTAACCTTGTTGCTTCTATATGTGAGAACAATGTAAAGAATAAAATTTAAATTTATTTAGTCTAGTATATTCGGAGAAAATTAACTGTGGCAGACGAACAAACAGACAACCAGCAATACAGACATATTATAAGTGATCCTATAAGGGTTGTACGGTCATCTGGAGCTTACTAACCTATGGTTTGACTTCAAAGGTCCACATTACCTATCTATTAGGGACTTGATGTACGAAAAGCTCCGGGCGCGCGGCCAGGGCGCTGTGACGAAAATGTATGACGTCTGTCAGCGCGCCCGCGACGCTAATTATATTTTGTTCCTTTGACGTCATACATTATATCTCTATATCTTGTCAGCGTCCTGCCGTGCTATGACGTGCTAATGCCATCCAATTCCGATGATGTAAAAGGGATACTGCTATTCGCTATGTATAGCTCCGTCTCCCTCTTAGAGCGGAATCATGATCAATTTAAGACTTCATAGTAGGGCCCCTGGCCGCACGCCCTTGTCCCCTCTGGTCACCAGCTTACCAGCAATGCTGATGACCAGAGATCGGAATAGGTAGACTATATTTACCTAATGTTCGTGGAAGTAAGTAACATAGAGTTGATTAATTAATTTAAGAAATTACAAATTACCTACTTATTGCGCTTTGAATACATTTGAATAAAATTATTATATTGAAGTATCTCATTATTTTTTTAGAGTTCCGTACCTACTACAACTGTAAAATTAAATAGCTTCGTTTTCGCACAACTCTTTCTTCTTTTGATTCTTCAAATCAATAATTTGTTACTACACTCTAAGTCCAGTTCACGTTTTTATAATCCCAGGTTTTAATTGTCATGATTCCATTTATGATTCCGGGATTTTACAGGAGGTATTATCAACTCTATGTTACTTACTTCCACGAACATTAGGTAAATATAGTATACCTATTATGATCTCTGTTGATTACCTATACGTTATCCGTCGGGCGCACAAGCAGTGTTGCCAAACCTACTGTTTTAACAGTAGATTTACTGTTTTCACCATTTTTTCTGTTTAAACACCAATTTCTACTGTTTTAATACATATCCTACTACTATTATAAAGGCGAAAGTTTGTAAGTATGGATGTATGTATGGATGTTTGTTACTCTTTCACATAAAAACTACTGAATGGATTTTGATGAAATTTGGCACAGAGGTAGATTATAGTCTGGAATAACACATAGGATACTTTTTATCCCGGGAATATGTTCCCTTAGGATAGTTTTCGACAATCACGCGGGCGGAGCCGCGGGCGGCAACTAGTAATAATATATACTGGAGATTTCGTCTAAAACGAAAAATCTACTGTGAAAATATCTAGTTTCATGAAATGCATGTATGTATCCCAATTATTTTTTATCTAAGTATGTCTAACAAAACAAGTTACAAGAAGTCATAATATGTTAATATCAAACCAAAATAATGTCAAACTTTAACTTAAAGCAAAATAAAATCTTCTAGGATAGAATAAAAGGAGCTGAGCCGCGGGAAAATTAGTGTCTAATCAATTAATTTTATCAAAATATTTGTATCTTATATTTTGGCGCTTTATTTCGAAATTAAACCACATTCTTCTTCGAAATTCAAACATAAAAGAAACAAAAGACAATCAAAAAATACTAGAATATATAACTTGAACATAGTTATCGATTTGAATGCCACCTAGAACTAACTTCACGATGTAGAATTCAGGTGTCGGTGTGCGCGCGCATCGTAAAAATTCACTCTCATCAGTTTTCTCCATCGCGCCAAAAGAAGTATAACTTCAAAAAAAGTTTTCTAAGGAAGTCTTTGGCACTTGATAAAACAGGATAGCTCAGTCGGTACATTGTTGCGGGCGAACGGTGTCATTTTTTTTTATTTTACGAAAAAAAAACCATAAATAATGAGCAGTTGTGATTCCGATTCCGATAAAACAACCTCCTCGGAAGAAAAGTTACCAATTTACTGTTTTGTACTGTTTTTTTTAAGTCTGATCTGCGTTTTTTGTTTCGGTAAGGTTGGCAACACTGCGCACAAGTATCTTCAGTCAAAGACGTCACTCGAAGAGATCCTGACGCAAGTTAGGCCATCTAACCCTGGTTATCCAGTAAAATAAGAATACTGCAGCCACAAGGATAATTCGATAAATAATATTTTTTCTGAAGTATGAACGTGTCTATGGAGAACCCATATGCGTCATAGTTTGCTCTTGTTTGTGTATTTTTTTATGTTTTTCTCAGAAACTACTGAGTCGATTCTGTTGCCAATTTTCGCTTCCGTTCATTATTTCTTAGGAGACGGTGACTTTAGCCGGTGACAGAAGTTTTGCTGTAATATGCCAAAATTTGTAAAGTGATTCAGTGTTATGTCGCAGCTGCTTATCTAAACAATCTTTAGTTACTACTAAAAATAACAACACGTGAAGTACCATATCAATCTCATTTGAACGAAAGATGCTGTCGCGTATATCTAATACACGCTTGTATATCTAATATTTATCAAAAAATAAGACGAAATAAATTCAAAGAAGATATTTCTAATAATAATATGAAAGTATTGCATTATAAACAAAAACTATGAAGTTATTTAAGTCTTTGGTACAGGAGCCAGCATATCGAGCTATCCGAAACTGTCAAATTTTCCCAATCAACCTTGAACCTAATGCTATAGTGATAAAGTTGAAAATCTATAAAATAAATTTGACAGATTGTTGTAGTTTGTTGTGCTTGCGTCTGTACAACAGCAAAATATTAATACAACTGAACCATGAAGTATGGCTGAATGAAAAGGAGGCCTTTACCAGACAGTGGCTTATTTCAGGCTGCAATCGTGATGATTTGGTACAAAAATTACTTTGGTAAGTATCGCATAAGCCTGCCAGGGTTGCGGAATTTGTTCGAAAGAGTCACCGCGGTCCTGGAATGCAAAGGGCTTTAGAAGGATCACGGATGGGTTTTAGTCAGTAAGAGTCTGACACGCCCTTCCGCTCCACCCAGAGCAGAAGAAGTCATTTGATCCTTAAAAAAAAAGTATCGCATAAGTCCCATCCTTAATAAATAAAACAAAAGAGTATCGCATTGAAGGGATCAACTTTATATCTGTACAACTTCATCAATTCGTGTCAGTATTGTAAATTAACGGATTCTTATCTTTTCGATTGAAAATAAATAATCATACTTCGTTAATCCCTGCATAAGCTCAAAATTAATTGAAACTTACAAACCAGTGAGTAAGGAAAACCGCAGGGGCAAAATTAAAGTCTTAATAATTGTAATAATTTTCTTCCCCAGGCAATGTGCGCTGAGCACCAGTATCGACTGTAAGGCTGTGTCCACATCACGGTTAGTTACGGTACTGTTTGGTGCGCCTCTTTAGCACAACTGACGCAAGGCACGCAGTTCCGTTTGCCGTCATATTGTATATCTCAGTTGTAAATTTGCTTAAGATGGCGGACCCTTATACCCGGCTATTATATTACTGACCATCGGACGTCACGCGTATTAACCCGCGTAATTCCCGTTCCCGTGGAAGTACGGGGTTAAAATATAGCTTAAGTTACTCGCTGATAATGTAGCTATCATTTGCTGAAATAATTTTTCAAATCGGTCCAGTAGTTTTTAAGTTTATTCATTACAAACATACACACACAAAAATACAAATTTTTCCTCTTTATAATATGAGTTTATATGTAGACTAACAAGAAAAAGGAGAGACAACGACGTTGATGGCAGGTTCCCTTGGTGGCTTGATTACAGGTACCCATGATATGACATGTGTTTTGTGTGCGTTGGATATTTTAAAACTTAAAACCTCTTTTATTGTTTAAATTAATTAATTTCTAAATTTAACTAACATAGTTTTTAAGCTGTACTACTAACAATGTTATGGGCCTAAAAATGTCTGAAATAAAGAGATTTTATTTTATTTATTTATTCATTTATTGTTTGAATGTATTTAAACCATATTTCTTTAAGTTTATTTGACAGAACCCTGACGTATTAACGTAGCGGTTGAGCGGGCGCACGCGCGCGGCTCTTGCGCCGCACAGTGTACCGGTTCATAGTAAGACACGGACAAAATAATTCATAATGTGAATTTATTACTTATCCTCATTATTATATTGAAAATATATGTATTCAATAGAATAACCATAATTTACTTTGCACTAGCTGTGTACCGCAGCTTTACTCGCGTTAAACTGGATACATAAATTAAAAAGTAGCCAATTGCAGGTTCTAAACTGTTAAGTTTCATCCGAAGCCTCTAATAGAATTACACTAAACGTTTCCAAACGTCTTTTATAATGCGCACAGCAAAGGAGTGGAATTCTCTGCCTGCGTCTTTGTTTCCGAACGCATATAAACCTAATCTCTTCAAAATTAGAGTGAATAGGCTTCTTCTGGGTATGCTCGCTCCATCGTCGACTTTGTCTCTGTCATCTATGAGTTAGACTAGAGTCAAAAGCAAACCTATATTATTTAAAAAAAATAACTTATAAATGATATTTATTTTGAAATTAATTTTCAAAAGTTAAACATATAACTTTTACACATCAAACTTGAAAAATGACCAAAGGTCATTTTAAACTAGATGAGGCCGGTGTTTCCTAGCTGACTACCCTGAGAAGAAACACCGAAACTAACTCAGAGGTCAAAATCTCTTTTAAAGTCCATACAATCGTAGTGGTCTTTAAAAGATCATCATCAATCAATCAATATGTGAAGTGGTATTTTAAAGAAAGTACCACACAGACTTGAGTGGACCTGCCCAGACAGTGCAAGCATTTGTCAGTTATCGTGTAGTTCAAACTTAGAACTTTAAGGAGGTCGACGATTTGACGAACAGTACCAAAGTAAAGACATTTGGGTAGGCCGCATAAAGAACTCAAACTGCCAGACTAACATGAAATGAAATGAAACCCTAATATTGCGTACTACATGGTCTTTACATCCACAATACGTTATATGAGGACCACGCAGATCAGTGTCTGAAATGGTCTTTTGAGAAAAGAACTATACAGATTTGAGTGAACCTGTCCAGTCAGTGCAGTAGTCGAGCCCAACTTAGAACCAATAAGGAACTCAACGGCTCAAAGAGAATTACATAATACTGACGAGTAATTATTCAATTAAATGATTAGGTACATAGCTAATTCAATTAACCTGATTCTTCGTAACTCGGTAAACTAATTTCATCTAAATCCTTCTGATGACGCACCTTTCTGATGAGGTCAAGTATGCCACTTGCAGTTTCTCCCAAATGAACGAATATTCGTCATTTAAGCCTCTCGCATTCCATGTCAAAAGAAGACGTTGGACGACCAGATCCAGAAGTACTCCATAAAATGTCTCAAATGTCTTATTTTTGTTTAGCCTAGCTTTAGCCAAGCATGTCGCTTTAATTTTATTAAAACGTTGTGACACCTTGCTTTGAGTTGCACTTTGTTGGTTTGGAGGGCAGTTTGTCTTCAAAATGATTAGCTCTTACAAATTCTGGCCCTTTTGACTCCAATTCTTTACAGGATCTTGAAATAATAAGTCCGCAAGGCCGCGACGAGTTAATTCAACCACGCGTCTTACAAGAAACAATTAATAATAACAACCGCGGTAGCATGTCGTAGCAAGGTTTGTTATTACAAATCATACTAATATGAGAAAGGAGAAAGTTTGTGAGTATGTGTGTGTTTGTTTGTTACTTCTTCACGCGCAAAGAGCTGGACCGATTTAGATAAAATTTGGTATAGAAATTGTTTGCGTCCAGGGCAAAAACAAAAAATAGTTTTCATCTCGGGAACCCTTCGAATAATTTTCGACATTCACGCGGAGTATCTGATAAACCGCGGGTAACACCGCGGGGCACAGCTAGTTTACAATATAATAGTATTAAGTCCAGATTATTTGTGTTAATACATTGTTATAGAAAGTTAAGGCAAACACTTACTAATAGCCTTGTGAATTTTATTTTTTTTTGTCGTTTTTTTGGTCGTTCTTTGGAGCTGTCTATAAACATACATTACGTTTATATTTCAAGATCATTAATATAATTTAAAAGACAACACCTTGAACTTCAGAATCCATGTTGTTGATTATGCAAATAACAATAAATATCAAAACTGTGTTTTCTTGAGTTTTCGCTTCTTGATACCGTTGGTGTTGACAGCGTATTTTGACAAGTGATATCTTGTAATTTTTATTAGAAAACTATCCTCTATTTTTTGGATTCCTATAACATAAATATTCTATTTTCAGGACCGGTAATTGTTTGTCATCTACCTTCAACTTTAAAATTTGATGTTTTACCGCCCTTGGCAACACAGTGCGCCGTTCGCATACGGCGCGTAACTGGTACGCGAGCGTCACGCGGACGTCGCGAGAACGGAGCAGGAACGGCACGCGAACTTGAAACGGCGAGTGGGCCGCGAGTGGCGCATTCGCCTTTTTTTTTTTTTTGTGAGTGGCTTCTCGCAGTTCAACCTATAAGGTTGTCGACTGCTTAACCGGGCTTGCCTGTGGTGGCCTTAATATATTATATTAAAGCCTCCAGCCAGGGCTTATAAAAAACTTACAAACTAAGCGACTACACGCTAAGGGCACCCCCTGTGGGGTACGGGCCTCGGCTTAGGGCGTCGCTGGGGAGAGGACAGCTAGGGACGGGCTGGATCGAACTGGAGTTATTATTAAGGGGCGAATTTAAGACTACAGGCTCAGCGGCGCGGGCTGGCTCGAGCAAGGGTCGGGGCGGATTTTGACGGGGACGTCGCGGCGGGCCTCGGCGGCGAGGGCGGAAGGACGGCGGTCGTGGTTTGCGAAGAGTGCTGGTCTCTTTGCGACTCTCTTGGAGGAGAGTGGTAGAGTCGTCGGGCGTGACGAGGGTATGCCTCGGTCGGCGTACCTTGGAGATGCGGGAGGGTTCGTATCGGGCGGCCGATGCGATAAGGGGGTTACGGTGATTTACAGCAGTGTCGAAGAAACGTTTGGCTATGCGTTTCATGAACTGCTGTATGGTGGGCAATTTGAGATCTACATGTAGAGTCTCATTTCGGACGTAGAAGGGGGCACCCGTGATTTTGCGCAGGAAACGGTTTTGGAGCGTCTGCATCCTGTGGAGATGACGTGGCTTTGCGTGTGCAAAGACGGCGCAAGCGTACGTCATGATGGGACGGATGACCGCGGTGAAGAGTCGCAATTTGCACTTGAGTGACAATTTGCTACGGGCGGTCGTGATATAATGGAGCCTTCCCTGAGCGAAGGCGGCGCGAGAACGGGCCTGCCTTATGTGCTCAGCAAAGGTGAGGTGGCTGTCCAGGATGACCCCCAGGTATTTGGCTTGCTTCTCCCAGGGGATCGGCTTGCCATACATGGTGATCGGACGAGGGGGAGGGGGTTTGTGCCGCGGTTTCGTAAACAGAACCGCCTGACTCTTGTCGGGGTTAACCTCGATTCTCCATTTCCTGAACCATCTGCCCAAGATGTTTGCAGATGTTTGGAGAGTGCGAGCGATAGCGTCAGGTTCGCGACCGGTGTAGTAAATGGCGGTGTCGTCGGCGAATAGGGCCAACTGCGCCTTTTTACCTTTAGGGATATCGCTGGTGAACAGCGTAAAGACTAGGGGGGATAGCACTGAGCCCTGGGGGACTCCTGCTCGGATGGGGTGAGGGGACGAGAGTGCACCCTCGATGCGGTAGCGAAAGGTGCGGTTCGACAAAAAGTCTCGCAAGATGAGCACGAGACGGTCTGGCACGCCGAGTTGGTAGAGCTTGTAAATTAAGCCATTGTGCCAGACTTTGTCGAATGCTTTCGCTATGTCGAAGAACAAGGCACCCGTCATCGAGCCACGCTGGAAACCAGCGCTTAGATGCTCGACGATGCGGTGAACTTGTTGGATGCACGAGTGTTCGGTTCGAAAACCAAACTGCTCGTCGGGGATAAGACTCTTTGCTTCGGCATGATCCTTGAGCCGCTTATAAATAAGCCTGTCCTAGATTTTACCGAGAACGTTGAGTAGACTGATGGGACGGTAACTGGCGGGATCAGACTTGGGCTTGCCTGGTTTGGGGATACCGATAACGGTGGCCTGTTTCCATGCTTGGGGGAACATGTTATTGCTTAATGCGCCATTGAAGATGGCAGTCATAAGCACTATTAGTTGGGCGGGGAGGAGTTTAAACACCTTGTTGGTGATGCCGCCGGAGCCTGGGGCTTTCCTAGGTTGGAGCCTTTTGATGATCTCATGTACCTCGTCGGGCGTGACGGGGGGCAGAGGATCATCAGGATCTTCAACTGGTGGGAGGGAAGCTCTACGTTCGACTTCAGCATTCACCATGTCGAGGTGAGCTTGGTCTACTGGTTGAGAGCTAGGAGAGCATTGGGCCTCTAGACTGTCGGCTAGACATTCCGCTTTGTCAGAGTTGTCAAAGGCGACACTCTTGTCGGGGCGGATGAGAGGGGGCATTGTGGCCTCTTCTTTGGATCGTAACTTCCTCTGAAGGTGCCAAAAGGCGAGATGGGTGAGCTCGAGCTCGCTGAGCGTCTTGTCCCAGCGTGCGGTACGCAGCTCAGCAGTGCGTTTCCTCACAGCTCGCTGTAAGTTGCGCATGTGAGCTTTGTTCGCGTCGCAGGGAAAAGCGCTGTACGCACGAATGGCTGCGTTCTTCTCGGTTATCAGATTCCGTACATCGTCCGGCATTTTCCAGCGGTGGTCTTCCACCACTGGAACCTCCCTTGAACATTCGTTCAGGACGGATTGAACGTGATTCGTAAGCGAGTCGATCGCCGCCGTCGTGTCAGCGACTGAGACGATGTGGTCGGGGATGTTGTCTAGGTAAGGCGACGTAGTGGATTTCAGCCTTTCGCTTACTTTCCTCCAGTCGGTGATCACTTGAGACGGGGGAGGTTGGTCGGGGTCGGGCTGACCCGAGCGAGGGCCTAGGTGCATGATCACTGGACGGTGGTCTGAGTTGAGCTCGTGTGTCGTTTCTATAGATAGCAAACGGAGGTTTACGTTCTTTAGCAACGCCACATCGAGAACATCGGGCCTTTGGTTGGGATCGTGCGGGAAGTGAGTTGGCGTCATCGGAGCGATGACGTCATAGTTGAAGGTTGCACCTAGGTTAAACACCACCCTGCCTCTTGCATTGGTTGAGTTGCAATTCCACGCGGGATGTTTGGCGTTGAGATCTCCCGCTAATATAACGGAATCACTCAAGCCAAAGAGGGTGGTGAAGTCGCTACTGAGTGCGATGGGGTCGTCAGGCGTGGGAGACGAGGTCGAGGGCGGTGGGTAATAGGCAGAGATGATGGTGATCGGTTGATGACCAGTCATACCTAGCCGACAGGCTGAGTACTCGAGTAACGAGCGGGGGGCAGGAGGAATCAAGGGGATGCAGTACAGCTCCTTTTTATAATAAATCAGGGTACCTCCACCGTGGCAACGCGTCCTATCGTTGCGAACTATACGGTAGTTGGCAATTCTAGGGTCGTTGCGATGGGGTTTTAGGATTTAGGAAGGTTTCCTGGATGAGGAGGACGTCTAGTTGATGGTCGCGGAGGAATTTGGCGATCTCGTCTCTTTGGTTGTTAATGCCATTGGCATTAAAGAATCCTAGTTTGAGGGATCGGGGTCTGTTAGAATTAGTGCGTGGCTTATCCATTGATTAGTCATCAATCGCAGCCATTGCGTCTAATTGGTCCAAGATGGGCCTGGAGGCGTTAAAGATTTTATTCGCCTGAACTGGAGATAAATGTAAAAGTCCATCGTTTCCTCTGAACTTGTTGAGTTCAGCACTCATGGACCTTGCCTCACGGGTCATGAACAACAAGTACGCTTCGGTGATTGTTTCACCCACGTTAGGACAGTTGTTCTTTGAGAGGGGGAGTGTGCAGCGCTCCTGCACTGCTGCGGGTGCAGCGGTGTGTTGGAGCGCAGGCAGGGGAGCAGCCGGGACCACTGGAGTCACGGGCACGGGGATCGGCGCTGGGACGGGCGTGTCCATTAGCGCTGGTATGGGCTGGGAAGTAGTGGCCACCAAAGCTGGGAACGCTTTCTGGTGGTTCAGCCGGGTCCATGGAGAGGGTCTCAGTGGAGCGAGCCGTTCGGGCATTTCCGAGGAGGGAATCCTCTCGGGTGGAGATTCGCGTTGCTGGCGGGCGTTGTGGCGCTTAGCCAGTTTGGGGGCGATTTTGGGGGCCTTATGGCAGCCCTTGTAATTAACCGGGTGACCGGACTGGCCGCATAATACGCAGCTGGGAGGTTCTGCGCATTGTGAGCGGTCTTTGGGACGCTCGCACTCGCTAGTGATATGCTCGCCCAGACACTTAACGCATCTGGGCGTCGCATAGCAATTGCGCTGGGAGTGTCCATAAAGTTGGCAGCGGTGACACTGGCCAATTGCAGTCGGGCGATTCGGCTTCTCAATTTGGATGCCGGTAAGGGAGCACACCGATTTTATCTTGAAGATCGGGTGATGACCCTCGGTGGGGTCGCATACGACAAGGACCATGTCGTAATATTCTCCTCCTCTCGCTTTGTGTAAGCGGTGTACGGCGGAGACGGGGATGGATTGGGCGAGAAGGTCATCCTTGATGTCCTCTGTGCTTATTTCCTTGGGGACACGTTTTATCACCACTCGGGTGGGCGTGTCCTCTGGAAGGGAGTAAGTATGAAAGGAGATGTTCCTTTCACGTAGAGCGCGGACAAGGTCGCGGTAGTCATTTGCTGACGGAACGACTACTTTGATCCCAAGTTGGCAGGCCTTGGCGTTTGTGTAGTTGATCTTACGAACAACACACATCTTGGACACTTCGGTCCATTTCGCCTTGTCCTGAATGTACAAGGGCGGCGGAGGGCGTTGCTTCTTTTGAGAAGCTGATGCGGAGGCGTTGGGGCTGCGCGGACGGTTGGCCTGTGAGGCGGGGGCAGCGGAGGTGGAGGGGGAGGGGGAGCGCATTCGCCAAATGTGGACACACCCTTATAGGAATAATCGTTCGTCGCGGAAAAATTGTCACAGTTTGTCATTTTCTATCTTTATTTAATAGTTTTGACGCAAAGTTTTAACAGTACTGCAGAGGAATCCCGACACTCTCGGGTACAAACTTTGTGGAATTGAAAACTCTTGCATGAACATTAAAACCGGCCAAGTGCGAGTCAGAAACGAAGGGTCCGTACTTACCATAACCTGACAAAAAACAAACTCACTTTAGTTAGAATTAGGATGGTTTAAAAATAGAATCTTTCATGATATTCACCATCTTAACTAAAGCCTAAGGTCTTACATTTTCAGGTTCTGAAACAAACAATGCTGACTAAGCACTTAGCAGGTCAAACAACCCTCATTATTGGACCAAAACATTCATTATCAAGCATTTATTGAAAGTGACATATACACATTTCATGCATTGTTAATCCCTCAACGTGTTTGGTGCACAATATTTTTTGCCAGCCTTTATTATTTACTCGTAATTTCAAATGTGACACTTCATTTTGTCCTCTAAACGCAAAATATAATACAATAATTCATTAGACCATTGACCATACACATCCGGGCGAAGCCGGGGCGGGCCACTAGTCATTTATAAAAACAAGTGTACAATGGGCGGTGTTATCTCTTACAGACAACCTTTGTATGGATTGAACGAAAGGAGATAGATTTATGGCTATCAGTGTACAAACGTTCTAAACAAAATCAAAATAAAAAGTCATTTATTCAAATTAGGCTAAGTGCAGCACTTTTTGAACGTCAAAGTTTTACATAAAGTCAGTCCCCTGAAACACCCTCCCGTCACCACTTCCTGGTGTTTCAGCTGGGAAGAAAAAGTGGCGCAACAAACTCCCCAGCCAAAGCAATACTGATTAGACATAATAAAATAAAATACATAAATACCAATACAAATTAATATACTAATAAATATTAATTAAACCTATAATTGAGAACGGAGCGGAAAAATTTAAGTTAAAATCTGATTCAATAGGTACATCATGTTCTTGAGCTTATGAACAAAAAGTCAGTTATTGTATGATTAAAAAACGTCATCATTAATAATATTCATAGTGTTACAACTCTCAGTCAAGATCCGTCAATTTACAGTTAGGTACAGTAAAGTTACGTGTACAAATATATATACATATACATATATATATTTTTATTGATCTGCCATCAAATGCGTTTAATTTGATTATTAGTAACTCTAGCTTTTCTAATCTACAAAAGAATAATCAGGAACAGGATAATGATTACTCGCAATACATTTGGTAAGACCATAAATAAGGTTATGGAATTTGTTCGAAAGAGTCATCGCGGCCCTGGGGGTAGTCCCCTCTCTAAGCCCGAAGTCCGTAGTTTCGGGTTTAGTAGCGGGCGTTTTCTAGTCCATATCACCTAACCACTAAGAATTAATGAAAACACGATTTGGCAGTTACTGAAATCGTGTTGTCATTCATTCTTACTCGAACTAATCGTAAGTCCGTAGGTGATACGGAGTAGAATACGCCCGCAACTAAGCCCCAAACTACGGAATTCGGGTTTCGCGAGTGGGCTACTCGCGAAACCCGAATTCCTGGAACGCAAAGGGCTTTAGAAGGAACATGGATGGGTTTTAGTCAGTAAGAGTCTGACACGCCCTTTCGCTCCATTCAGAACGAAAGAAGTCATTTGATGATTTCCAAACCTTAAAAGAAAGACCACAAATAAAGATTGCACATGTCATGACAAGAATCCGGAGTGCCCCAGCCTTCAATATGTTGTAAACGGATTCTGGCTCCCAAACTGACCCGGACCTGGTCAGGCCTTAATGAATGTGCGTAACAAAAGAACAAATCTAAAAAAAGTTCTGTTACTTTTACAAAATGTTATGATGATGTAACACGCAACTTTATCCGCTTTAGGCACCGCGTAATGTTTCGCGTGATTAGTCCGTGCATTGAATTGCGCTGTTCATTTGAAACAATCACTATAGGTAGACACGTAACAGAAATACTAGTTGTAATAATAATATGTGATGACCATTGATCGGATAATCCGGCGCTAATATACCTAAACTTCACTTTTATTCCCACGAAAGTATAATATGGACATGCTTTTCAGAATCCCGGATCCCGGAATCGTTCGAAATCCCTGAGATTGCTCAAAATTACCGCATACAAAATGAAGTTATAACTCGTTGTTAACTCTCATTATAATTTTTATAGGTATTCCAAAAATAAAGATACTAAATCAAAATAACCATTACCATAACTTCATTAAATTTGTTATAGTTGTTTTACAAAATTTTCAATCCTGGGAACCCGGGATTACATATTTATTTCGAAAGGAACGTTCATATTATTCTTTCACGGGAAGAAGTTTAGGTAATAGGCACCCGATTATCCGATCACTGGTAATGACTGACTTCCTATCCAATTGCACAAAACGTTAAGGGAATACTTTCATAGTGCGTACTGCTAAGGGGAATTCTCTACCGGAGTCTTATATTTCCTGATACCTACAACCTGGGTTAGTCAAATAGGTTACATTTAGGCAAGCGTGCTCCATCGACGACCACATCATCGTTTACCATATTTTTTTTACTATTGATAGGCACGAGTGAGAACTATCTCACCTGATGGTACACGATGATGCGGTCAAGGATCAAGAATGCTAGCCTAGAAGTAACCTATTCACTCTTGACTTAAAGACTCTCGGTTATTAATAATAAACTAGTTATAAATATATCAAAGTAAAAAATAACAATAAACTAAATTTTGTGCTCTTTTCATACGCACGCTTTAATGAAAATGCAAAGCAAAACTAGGCCTTCAGTACCTCTCTTCGCGATCCTAAAGAAATTGAAATTCTTCTTGTGACGTCAATGTATAAGTTAGTAATTGTTGAGCCATTAAAAAGGGTTCGATCCAGTTTAATTAATTAAAGTGTAGGACAAACTACTTTCGCAAGTGGATGTCTTTCTAATTGTAAACACTGAATGTCGTAGTATTTGTACTCTTTAATTCATTACTTGCTTTTCTTTGAATTTCTCCCGTTGCCGTAGGAATAGCCTTCCTCATGAATGTCTTATACAAAAATAATTTTCCAAATTCGACTGGTAGTTGCAGAGATTAGCGAGTTCAAACAAAAAAACTCTTCACTTTTATTATATTATAAGTACTAGCTGACCCACGCAATTTCATCTGCGTCACATTTTTCATGAATGCTCGGCTCCTATTGGTCGTAGCGTGATGTTTTATAGCCTATAGCCTTCGTCAATAAATAGACTTCCCAACACTAAACCATATTCAATTCGAACCAGTAGGTCCTGGGACTAGCGCGTTTTATCAAACAAATAGTCAAGAATAATTGATCGTGTGGTAAATGATAATATTGACCGCAGAGAGTAGAAAATAATTAAAGTACTAATATCGCTCGTCAAAAATCGGGGTTGGTGGTAGAAGGGTGAACATTTGGGGTTGTATGTATTTTTTAATGCCAAATCATAAATAAAAAATGAAAAAAATTGTACAAAAAAATATGATATCACGTAGAGGTATGAAATATAGTTTACATCCGATTCTCAGACCTATTGAATATACACTCAAAATTTCATAAGAATTGGTCAAGCCGTATTGCAGGAGTTTTTTTACAAACACTGTGACACGAGAATTTTATATATTAGAAGATTAGATAGATAGTAAAGATCAAAAAGGCACTGATATTAAAATACAGAAGGCTCAACAAATTAAAAATACTGTGGGGTAGGTAATATCATTAGTTCATAAAAAGATCACCGGAAAGGAATAAAAATCACTATCCCCTGTAAGATCAGGCTAAACTTTGAAGTGTCGATGGAAATAACGGAGGTTATCAACGAAGCGGGAGTTTATGTAGGCCACCCTTACAACACACTGACGTCCACTGCTGGACATAGGCCTCCTCAAAGGGGGGGTTTGCCATTATCGCCACGCTTGGCAGGCAACATTAAGTTGAGAACAAATTTGAAAAAAGTTTGGAAGAAAAAGAGAGTGAATGATTTTTCACTTTTTGCATAAACTTAAAATTGCTGTTCATCATCATCATCATGATACCAGCCGAATGACGGCCACTGCTGGACACAAGCCTCTCCCAAACGGGGGGTTTGTTGTTGGTGGCTTTAATATAATATTAAAGCCTCCAGCCAGGGCTTATAAAAAACTTACAAACTAAGCGACTACACGCTAAGGGCACCCCCTGTGGGGTACGGGCTTCGGCTTAGGGCGTCGCTAGGGCGAGGACAGCTAGGGACGGGCTGGATTGAACTTGAATTATTATTAAGGGGCGAATTTAAGACTAGGCTCAGCGGGCGGGCTGGCTCGAGCAAGGGTCGGGGCGATCGCCACGCTTGGCAGGCGGGTTGGCGATCGCAGTGTAGCTGTTGCAATGCACAGAGAATGCTGCTGCCCATTCTCTGGTGAGTCCCTTAATCGCCTTTTACAATACCCACGGGAAGTGATGGGATGATGTTATTATTTTACGTCCGATCCCATACAGAACACAGTTACTCAGAGTGTAATAAATACTCTTAAGATGCTAGTATCGAACCTTGAACCAAGATTTAAAAGGTATGCTCGTGTGTCATCCACCGCACTTTTCTCGCATCTTGGATTTTGGTAAGTTGAGGTTTCATTTTAACTGTAAGACCCAATTGCACAGCAGGAAAAGGAACAGTCATTGTGAAGTACCTACTTCAAAATGGAACAAAAACAGCCCGTCACAAATGACGCCAATAGTGATTGTGCACGATTTAGTACAAAAAACTTTTCGAGTGACAATGATAGAGGAACTTTAAAAGCGAGCAACTTCTCCATTTTTTCACCGTTTTTTAATGAAATCTTTACAAATAAGTATCAAAATCATTCTTGTTCATTTTTGCTTAGTCTCACCCTAATAAATGCGTGGGGGAAAAATGTTTCAGATGCAAAAACAAATACAGAGAACGATCACAAACGTCAAACATGAGTGTTAAAATCAGCGGCCCGAGAAATTAAGATGTCAATTCCATTGACCTTTGATATTTTATTAGTCATCATTTCAGCCGAAAAACGTTTAGACATAGGCCACCTATTTAGTAATAATGAAACCTAAACTTTACGATTATAATTTATATGTTGGACATCTACCATAGCGTTGTCTTTTTATTTTAACTCAAACGTTGACTGGTAGAAAAAGGCTTTATTGCATTGAGTCCACCTATCTACCATTACTGTACCTACATCATAATTTACCTTTCTACCGGATTCAGCTGAATACCAGTATTTTATGTGGATCGGCTGTCTACCAGACCTCCACAACCCATTAACTGCGTAACACGGTACTTCTTGGCAAGACTAGTGTCAGATTTTCTGGCATCTGACAATCCGTAACGACTGCCAAAGATCTACAAATAAAAGCTAGAACCAACGACATAACATGCTTTCCGAGGCATGGAGGATGGAGACTCTCGGTATGTTACAATGGGCAGCCATCTTCAGACCGACCTCAACAAACGTTGCTTAACTTTGCCACGACCAATATTTAGCCACGAGTTCCTCTTTACCACTTATTTAAATTAAAAAATACCTATTTCATTGTAACTTGCAATACCCAGCTCTAGATAAATATTTATGAATATATAACGCTCCATGTGACGTTAATAAATGCCAAAAAGAAAAATTACTATTCATTTATTTATAATTCGTCTAGCATCGTCGTCAGCTGCGCGGGAGCAGACGACATGATCCCGAAAGTTTTTAAATAGAATATTTAAAATTGAGGCGCGTGTTATTGGGTTATTGTTACAGTGGGTATGTACTTATTTATAACTAGCTCTATATTGTGGAAATGCTCCAGTAGCGTATCCTCTCCTATCCCATAGGAATAGTGCGTTTTTATTGAATAACTAGCACTTCGCCCGCGATTTCGTCCGCACGGATTAAATAGATATTCCACGAAATTCAACGCCCCTCAGCCCTCTTCAAAGGGTAGTTTTGGAAAGAAAAACTCAACGATTTTCAATAATAACCCAGACTTTTCTGCTGCTGAGACCACATGATCAGCGCAACTATTGCGCCCTTCTTCTTGTTGGGGGGCGATTATGAAAAAATCCGTTTCAGCCCAATATACCCACGCAGGGGTTGATTTTAGAAAAATCCAAAAACACGTTCCCTTCATATCAAGATTTCTAATGCTGAGTTTCAACTTTATCGGACCAAGCTTTAAGACTTCCATACAAATTTTAACACCCTCTAAACCCCCATTGGAGGGTAATTTTGAAAAATGCATTATGACATTATTTATTATTCATTTAGGTGAGTATTCAAAAGTTTCATGTTAATAAACCCAAGAAATAAGATTCTTCCATACAAACTTGAAAACCCCCTTTATCGTCTTTTGGGGGTAGTTCTGAAAAACAAATGAAGCTATTTTCTATTCCACCAATTTGCACTAAACGTTTCCAAACGTCTTTTATAATGCGCACGGCAAAGGAGTGGAACTCTCTGCCTGCGTCTGTGTTTCCGAACGCATACAACCCTAATCTCTTCAAAATTAGAGTGAACAGGCTTCTTCTGGGTAAGCTCGCTCCAAAATTGACTTTGTCTCAGTCATCTTTGACCTAGACTAGAGTCAAGAGCAAACCCATATTTAATGAAAATAATAATAATGAGAAACTTTATAATTCATTTAGGTCAGTAGGTATTTGTATCAAGTTTCAATTTTATAAACCTAGGGAATAAGATTTTTCATATAAACTCCAACCCCCTATTTCACTCCTTTACGGGGGGAGTTTCCTAAAATTCTTTCTTAACATACGTCGCCTGCTCATAATCTACCTCCATGTCAAATTTAATCTTCATTGGTTTAGTAGTTTTCGAGATTTCGTGATTAATCAGTACGTGAATGGAATGAATGAATGAGTGAGTAAATTTTCGCTTTTATAAATATAGATAAAAGCTCGGTTATAGTGTAGCTTCCTAGCCAATTCGATCCAGCCCGTCCCTAGCTGTCCTCCCCCCAGCGACGCCCTAAGCCGAGGCCCGTACCCCACAGGGGGTGCCCTTAGCGTGTAGTCGCTTAGTTTGTAAGTTTTTTAAAGCCCTGGCTGGAGGATTTAATATTATATTAAAGCCACCACAGGCAAGCCCGGTCAAGCAATCGACAACCTCATAGGTTGAACTGCGAGACGACACTCACAAAAAATTGCTTCCTATCAATAAATGATTTTTCGTAATTGGATCAGTACTTCCAGATACCACGTTAAAACATAAGTATAGATAAGTACCTCCTAGATTTTTGAATTAAGTATTTGAAATTGTATATTATGTCACCGGCAAATTACAGACTCCGTCAGATTGTAAAAGAAAATTATTAGATTATAATTTCTCGATATATTGTGAAAAAAATGTTTGAATACAATAAATCCCATCCAAATTCAATAGTTTCCAATATATCCGTGTCTTATTTAGAAAAAATAGTTAACAATTTCACGCGATAATAATTTGGATGTAACGGTCTTGTCTGCGAGTGGTGATGCAAGATCGTCCTCCATGTCGCTCGGCCACGCTGCCCGTGATACGATAGAGGCGGCTTATGATGCTCTGTATTGTGCCAAGAGTGACAGCCACAGTACGTTGCCTGGAACCAGCTTGCAACATTCCGACGGTTCTCATCATCTTTTCTCGTGTCAAATGATGTCGTCGCTCTATATAGATGCAATTGTTTTCAGTTTCTAGGAATACTCTTCTACAAATACAAGTTTATAGGAATCCTGATTGACAGTTGATTTTCTATTTTAATCAAAATTTTAAGAAAATTCTTAGTCCTAATGGTGACATTTACTTAAGAGAATCAATAACAATCCAAAAAGTTCAAATAATAATCTTCAATTGCGGCAATACTCTAAGACGTACTTGATCCCTAAACACTTTTGATGTGCTTAATAACAAATCTATTGCTAATAATTACAACAATTGTTCGAGACTAATTGATACTTAAACTATTAATTACTTGGACTATTAACTCATTGCCAATTACCTATATTTATAATTCCAATAATATTTTATTGACATTATAATGCAAGGTATCCTTCCTTGTATTCCTTCCTTCGTCTCCTACAATATTTTTGTGTATTCAGTTCATCATACTCTTCTCCTCCTGCCCTTATCCCATGTTACTTGGTTGGGAAGATGATTATTAAAATGCGACTGAAATGTTAACTGACGAAGGGCTGAATTTTAAATAGTCTATACTAATATTATAAAGAGGTAAAGTTTATAAGTTTGTATGTAGGGGGAATTTTAAAAATCGGTTCAGAAGTTCCATTCTATACAGGGAACACCCAAGAAAACAACATAATTCAACTGTTTACACAAAGACGCAATGTGCTACTTTGAAACATCTGCGAGTATCTCGCCTATGTACTCACTAGTTAGTAGGTACTAATACTGTTCGGTTTTTCAAACCCCATATTATCACAGACAACAAAAAAACCGGAACCCCATTGTCAACATACACATACAAACATGCGTAACATACACAAAATTAAGTAATTGTCCGAACTGCGAATATATTTGCACGACAGTGTACGGTATCACTAAATGTATTAATAAGTGGATACCATATTTTTCATCATATTGCAAACAGACTTTGCGGGAGACGGACGGTCAGTTTTCGAATAATTCGGAAAATAATTCTAATTTTTGTGTGATATTATTTCTGTGAAGTGTGTGTGGTTTTTTCTATCGTGAGTACTTAATTATAAATTGTTTTTAATGGTTTTTTTTCCTGTTATTTCCCGGAGGAACGTCGATGTTTTTTGCATAGATATATATAGGGTTAGATACCAACTCGCATAGAGATGAGTTGATGTTTAGTATATGTATTATGTCACTGCTGCAAATTCACTTATCCTATTTTTAAATATTTTGACCTGTTAAAAAAAGGGAAAAACTGAAAATTAAAAAAAAATGTGTGTTTCTTTTATTTTAATTTTTCATTAGTTTCATTAATGCGGAACAAATAACATACATATTTATGTACATACAAACTGGCTTTTCCTAAAAACATTAAATAGGTCAACTTGTAGTATTTTGAGAAAAATCCAATTTCTAATTTTAATTCTCTTTTTTCTCCGCTTTCTTTTAGATAATCATTTTTTTTTTCAATTATTTTGCATGCTCATTGTGCATTCGTTACTCTACTTTTCAGTATTCCATGCTATTATAATATTATATCTCAGTCACGTGCGTTAAACTAACAATAGGTTCTTGAGCACAAGTGCTTTTGTCGCAGATAACAGCACACATTCTAAACATAATGTTTGGTCTACATTATGTAGTAAAATCCTTTTGTAAACATTTATAAACAGTTCCATGACTAACACACTGACTGGCTAGCAACACATGGGTACAGTAGGCCACTCGTCACTGGAAACAAATCCAGTATAAACTGGCCTCGTATTTCATTCAAACTTCACACTACGCTAGGCCAGCTCAAGGCCAAAGTGTTCCTGTTATCTGCCTGTCAACTAATATGTAGTTCATTGGCTGCGTTTGTTCCTGTTTTCCTGTTTGCCGATGGTTACGAAAACACAAAATATATGCCTATTACTTCTGTTGTATAGAGTAAATAAGACTTATTCAGAATTTTATTTCTGTAACTGTAATGTTATACTTGTAATACCATAGTTTTTATCCAGATTATTATAATAGATTAGATATATATATATAGATTCTAAAAAAAGAAAAAATAATAATACTGCTACGGCTATAAATTATCTTGCTAACTATATTGAATTTTCGTCACGGCGCGGGCGGCCAATCTCAACGGGCGTTAGTCAAGCACGCAGGGGATTTTATAGTATACAACATGTGTCTTAGCTCTCTTATTCATCGGACTATGTGAGTTTCATTGAAAACGGCATTCCTACATGTCTGGAACCATGTGGCGTATAACCATCAGGTTTACATATTTTCCAAGGCATCAGAGTGACCTAATATTGCGTCCACACGATACAGACTGCATTTAGTTTTTTGACATCGACTTCCAAAATTAAAGTTATTTTTTGCTTTGTGGTGTTTGTGTTTTGGAAGTCGGTTGTATTATGAACCGACTTCAAAAAAAGGAGGAGGTTCTCAATTCGTCAGTTTTTTTATTTTTATGTTTGTTACCTCATAACTCCGTCATTTATGAACCGATTTAAAAAAAAATTTCATGTGAAAGGATATACGTTCCGATTGGTCCCATAGAATTTTGATCAAAATCGGTTTAGTAGTTTGGCTTTTAAATCAAAATAGCTAGAGGAAATAGAAAATATATCATCTAAATAAACGAAATTACGTGTTTTGCGGTCCTGTGACTTTCCAGTGGTGTTGTTAGGTGTGGGGTACCACTAAAAATTGAAGTAAAAAAAAACATTTTACAAAAGAATACAACCGACATCCAATCGAAAAAAAAAATACTACAAAGTATAAAATTACTTTAGTGTTTTTTTTAAATTGGAAGTCGGGTATATTTTTTTTGTAAAGTTTTTTTTTATTTGGAAGTCGGTTGTACAGTTGTACTTTTTTTATTATTAATAGTTCAAAGTCTGCGCAGATAAAAGTCGGTGTTGTGTGGACTCACTATAACACCGCCAACTTCCGAACTCCATTCTAAGTAGAAAGAAACTTATAATACTGGAAATCGAGAGGCCACGCTAACCACGACACCGTGAATCATTAAACAGGGTAAAAGTGAAGCAATGGATTTTTCCCCGGATTTGTACCTATTAGTTTGGCCATAAGTCATAAGGCAAGCTGTGCAGATTTGACTCAGAGGTCGGGTAGTACCTAGTAGGCCGGATCGCTAGTAATTGGAGTTATGTAACCCTGACCTCGACTTAACCCGAGATTGTACACAAAACACCGGTGTCTAAAACCGCCTATAACTTGTTATGGATAGCCCTAGTAGAAAGGTATTTAGCCCTCATGAAGGTTCCACCTTATACAACTTATAAAAGAATAAACGACATACCTGAAAGAGGTAATTGCACTCATATTATGAACAACTTTTACTATAGGACCAACACAGAAATCGCCAAACAAAAAGAAACTACTGCTCCACACATTTATGTGCGCATAACTCGGCAAAATGTACTGAACAGCTGCTTATAATTTCACGATTTCGGGGTTGATCCATTTGTAACAGTTGTTCACAATGATGAGTACAATGACCCCAATGAATGAGGTCTGTCGTTCATTCTGTAACACGTTATATTAGGATTTATTTTCCTCACGTTGAGATTCAGACAAAAAAAAAACCTAGAAGAAATCAGAGAAATCGTGACAGGAAGTGTGTTTAGTTACTGAGTGTAAATAGTAGTAAGTGTGAATAGGTTACTTCTAGGCAACCGTGCTCCATCTTCGGTCACATCATCTCAAAAAAAAAACCGGAAAAAAGACAGGACGAAATTGAAGGAGACAATGTATTGGATCAACCCCATTTAACATGGAACCAGGGGGGCTACTCTCTAAGCCCGAATTCCATTGTTTCGGGCTTGTATTCTAGTCCGTATCACCTAACCACTAAGAATTAATGACAACACGATTTGACAGTTACTGTCAAATGTAATCGAGTAGAATACGCCCGAAACAACGGACTTCGGGTTAAGAGAGTAGCCCCCAAGGACAGGAAGATGATAATGAGATAACTAGGTATCCTTTTCACCGAAATACAACCAAAAAAACTTTCAATTGAAACTTTCCATAATAACGTTCAGTGAATCATGATATTATTATATGTAATATATCTGTCAGCTCTAATCATGATTTGTTGATGGCCTGCAACTGTATCAGATTAACCAAGGATCGATATTAACGTAGATTGGAGAGGCGTATGTGAAACACAGTCACAGTACAGATGAATCAGGCATGTTTCACGTTCCACCAATGCACCAAAACAATACGTGGGCGGGTACTAATTTGTATAAAAAAGAATGATTTCATTCATACTCACTACATTTCGCCGCCAAATTCAACCCACTAGCGACAACACGCATCGTGATATCTCATAAATACAAAGTAGTGTCGACACAAACACGTATCGACACAGACACGTATGCAAACACTAAACAACTAACTTAGTTGTTTAGTGTTTGCATACCTACAGACCGATTGACTCCGGTGCTAGGTATCTTTGTGTCGACACTAAAAATGTCGATTTGATTACGTTAGTTCAACTAACGTAATCACATCGACATTTTGTTGTTACCACAAAGCAACTGCAAGAATGTGACAGTGTCACTATTCACAGGTAACCACTGCTTGACCACTTTTCTCGCAATGATTAATTGTGGCTGTGGTGTGTGTGAGTTCTTCTTCAAGCGTAGCTTTACCTTCTTGCTAAAGTTTATAGTTGATCGACAATCGTTTAGGCAATCTTAATTCTGTACAATAAAGTATATAATAAATAAATTTCTTTATCCCTTTCAAGAAAGGGATAACGGGCGGGAGCGTGAAATAATTCGACTTAATTTTGCCCTTTAATGTTTAAAGTTTACCTTATAATGATAAAGCTATTAACATGCCTAATCCCTTCTTTTAGGATTAAAAAAAATGAAACAGGTAAAATATAAATCATATAATTAAATAGGCACTTATGGTAATAAAAATATATAAAAAAATATTCAAAGTAAATAAATTGTAATACTTTTGTTTTGAGATTTTATCGAAAGTAACGAGCAAAACCAATTATTCTAATTCTAATCAATTGATTACATCACCATAAATTATTGGGGGAATGTGTTGGTATCTATTTGTTTATTTTTATAGCTAATATTGACTTTTAAAATGGTTGAGCCTAGTTATAAATTACGTAAAACGTAGAGACGCCATCACATCAAGCTACCCGACTGGATTTTTTTTCCATATAAACTTGTACCTAACGCTGTAGCAATAAAGTTGAAAATCTATTAAAGAAATTTGACACATTGTTGTAGCCCGATGTGCTTGCGTCTGTACATCCATTTACGTAGACTGAGGTCCTACTATGAAGTCTTAAAACGATCATGATTGCGCTCTAAGAGAGAGACGGAGCTATACATAGCGAATAGCACTACTTATCCCTTTTACATCATCGGAATTGGATGGCATTAGCACGTTATAATAGGGCCAATGATTTCTTTTAATAAAATCTGACGGTGTCAAATCAACATTGCCGTTGTCAGTTTTGTAGTTTGAAGTGGAACACAGCATTATCAATCTTTTACCCACATCCGGCAAAGGCAGCCCCTAACAGATATTTTATTAATTTGGTATTTTTTGTTAAGTACATTCTTTATTTACATAAATATTTACAAACTGTTTTGATAAATAGTTAACTAATTATATACACCAGAAATAAAAATAAGAACTTATTACTAAAGTAACCCTAAAATTAGGCGTCAAAAAATTAAAAACCCAAAAGACTGGCGTCACTGCCGCGCGGAATGTCAACTAAGCATCTTGAGAGATCTTGAAACAAGTTATGCGCACTCGGACCCTAAGACCTCAAGAGCAATTTATGTCTCTCGTTACATGAATTCTTTAAGTCGGGGGTTTTTAAATTATTTTATCTTTTTTCAATTACTTACGTTTTAACCGCGCGTCGTGGGTTTTTTCAAAAATTTTAATTTTGCTTTTTATTGTAGTAAACCTCTTTCTAGCCAAAATGATCTTTCGCACGGACCATCTATTTCATTGCTCCGTAATTTTTATTTTTATTAACCAAAATAATTTGTATATTAAAAACTTTCTTCAGGGCATTTGTGGAACACAGCTCAACATCATGGCTGTTTAAGATGCAGTAGAAACATATTACACCTTTGAACCAAAACTAACGTTTCTTACGCCTTTCTTCATTACCTACCATTTAAAAGTCATTAGGTGGCCCATTATTTGTGCAAGTAATAATAATATTAGCTATGTCAGACAGAAACTTTATGACTTGAATAATTTTTACATGTCCGAGCAGAATTACCGGGTAGTAATATTTCAACCAACAAAGACATGTGAAGTAGTAAAAGATTTAGAATAATAATTACCTATACAGAAAGCTTAATGAAAGAAAATATTAGTTTTTACTTTGGCAGTGGGTTAAAAGTTGAATATAACTCCATTTTTAAGGTTCCGTACTTCAAAAGGAAAAACGGAAACCTTATAGGATCACTTTGTTGTCCGTCCGTCCGTCTGTCTGTCTATCAAGACTCTTATCTCGAGAACGCGTGGAGGTATCGATTTGAAATTAAAACGATATAGCCAGGGCTACAGTCTCATAAAGTTGCGAAAAAATCAAACTTATAAATTAACTTAGAAAAAAGATACGATCTTTTATGCCGCAAAACACGTATATTTCAGTGTCAAGGGAATCAAAATGTATAGGGTATTTTCCGTTGACCTAAAACTATGATATTTGGCAAGTAATACCATCTTATACTACAACTAAAGGGAAAAATCTGAAAACTATATATTTGTAATTAAATCATAAAAAACAGGGTCGAATGGCGCGGCGGTAGCCAAATTTTGAATTGAGTTAACCGTTTCACGTTGGGTATCGTATGAAAGGGCTTCATTGGCACAAGCTTAAACAGATTTTAATTTTTTTATGATGTATAGTTTTCGATTTATTATGATTACAAATTTGTACGGCACCCTCGGTGGGCGAGTTCGACTCGCACTTGTCCGGATTTTTACAACCAATCTGTTTTTTTTTTCAACTAAATTAGAGTTCCAGTCTAACCTGGTGCAGCATGGAGCAACTGCCTATCTGACCGCTACAGCCCATTCACAAAGCGATACGAAAACCCTTGGTTCTACTAGTGTCAGACTGTCTGACTTCTGACTTCTGACCTGTCAAATATGTACAAATGATAGCTAGGATCAACGACTTAACATACTCTTCGTGACTCGGATTCGCGATACCATATGGATTGCCACCCATCCATAAACCGACCTCGACAGGTTGCTTAACCGTAAAGATCGACCTCCGCTGTTATTTTTGAGCCACGAGCTCGCCACGAGAACATACACGGATAAAATTATATCTTTTCCTAATCCAAGTTATGGTCTACTATGTGCCTCGTCCAAATCCATTACCTTATTGAGGCATTAACAAACATACACACAAACACACAATCTTTGAATTTGTAATAATAATATACTACTAATTTAAGAAACCAATCCACTTAAGCCAACCAAAACCAATAAAAAAAAGTACCTGACTCCAAATTTTTTGTTTCAATATCTTGCAAGAGTACTGCACCAACCGGGGATTGTCCTTGGTTATTTTTCTTGTTTTGCAGCGCATACGAGGCCTTTGCGAATTGGTTTTGCCCCTCGAATGCCTACCAGAGATCCAAGACACCAGTGTTCCGAGATTTTCAAAGACATACTTCTCGTAAGTCATATCTACTACTAGCAGGAAAAATTATTGTTTTTTTACTTTACATTTACTCCTCGTTATATTTTAACAAACCCTTTGGTATTGCAAAAGTGACGCGAGTATTTGGCCAAATACGCCAAGTAAAGTTCCAGTATAATAAGCATGCCAGGGTTGAGGAATTTCTTCGAAAGAGTCACCGCGACCCTGGAACGCAAAGGGCTTTAGAAGGAACACGGATGGGTTTTAGTCAGTAAGAGTCTGACACGCCCTTCCGCTCCACTTAGAGCGGACCAAGTAATTTGATGATTTCCCATCCTTAAAAAAAAGCATGATAAGCAAGGTCTAAACAGTTATTTAAGAACATTTTCGAAATTATTAAATATAATTACAATCGGCTCATGCATTACCAAAAATAAGGGCATGAAATACATACAACAACGAACAATAATTTGATTATCATAGGTAACTCAACATCATTGCTTACCGCCCCATGGTTTCAAAAAGTATAATAAACATGCGTGAGATTTCTAGGAAATAAATTATTGGCTTGAAATAAAAAGGGAACAGCTGACGCGTGACATGGCGTGTAGACTTGTTTAACTTAATTGAACTTGATTCTCAGTAATACCACTATTGAATTAATTAATGTTATGGTTTCGTTTTTTTTTTTCTTACTTTTGGGCCTGATTTACGGTGTTTGAATAGCTACAATCGAATCAGTTTAGAATTGGAACAGAAAATTCAAAATTAAACTATCTTTCATCTAGTCAGGTTATGTTTAAGACCCATGTAACAGAGGCGAGAGGAAATGATCTGGGGACTAGTGAGAAACCAACTCACAATTTAGGATTCATGTTCTACCTTCTCTTTCCAGCTGTTCAGCGATAGTTTGATCAATTGATGGATAAGTGCGGTAGATTTGGGTGACCGTGAATATTTTTGTCACTGAAAGATAACTAAAATAACGCTCATAAGCCATCTCGACTACTTTCTATTCCAAAAACTCACGTCTCTGTAGAATAGCCAACGGGAGCAAAGCAATATAATATTAGGGTTACTCTAATTGAAAACGAACTCTCCAACACGTGCAATAGATTAATCGAGCAGCCACATGTTGAACTGGAGCCATTAAATAAAACAGGGTGTGGACACAAGGTGCGCGTTGTGACTGTTCCATTTAAAATATCAGTCACTAACACAGTTCACCTCGCTGTGCGCAGTGGGGCCGCGCCCTTATGGCCCATAGTGACCCACATTTCGTCACCACAACACCGTGTCCCTACGCTAAACTCTTTAGTATCGCTCCCATCAACAATATGAAACAATCTGACAGTCTGCTCGCGTCAAAAAACTCTGTCAGTTTTTCAAATGTCCGTTCATTTGTAGTTGTTTCTATCAAGTGAATTATTATTCTCTTTGTGTATTAATGTACTATTGAGAGACGATTTTATTTTCATATTTTTTGTTAGTTATTTATTTTTTTAAATGTGTTCTTTGTTTGTAAAAGGATATAACAGTTTTGGTTTACGTTTGTTTGACCTTCGATGTGGATTCTGGTCTTCTGCTTCTGATACAGTTTGGTACGTAAAGGTAACTTTATTTTGTACTAATTTTTGCCATCGGATTTACTCGCTTTTTTTCTCTAAACTGGGACAATTGGGTGCTATGTCAATTTCGTTATACGTACTAATTCTAGGCGAAATGTTGGAGTATTATAAATAAACCTCTACATAACCATTCAGAGGATATAGGCGTGATTTTATGTTGAGCAATATAACATTCATATGAATTGTTTACGCAACAGTTCTTAGTAAAAGCACTTCAACAAAATTATACGAAAAAGATAAAAATGCTTCAATTGCAGGAGGTATTTGCAATACGAAATCTGGTAAAAGATAACGGCTGTGTCTAGTGGCCTGAAGATAAAAGAGCTTATCTAAAGTAAATGTTACCGTCTCGTAAATCATTTCAGAATTGTGTTAGCGTGATAGCAGAATTTGGCCTTGTCTGGTTCTTCCTCAATCACTGAAGAACCAGCTAGCCCAGCTATTAATAAATTACTGTGAAACTTTCCCAGCAGTAAGCCTATAATGTTTCCACTGCTGTGTCTCGGGCTGCTAGGTCTTGAAAGCCGAATAGACCTGCTAATTTACTCAGACTATTAGGTAAAATTTATTAAAAAAGGCCAGGCAACTTATCCTATTCAGGATTATATTTCTTTAAAATATGTATATTTAGTAGCATTATTGTAAGTACAGTCAACAAAGCTATTTGATTTGCAGGCAGCTTACTTGCAAATACTTTTAAACAGTGTTGTGAATGTGCTTAGTAGACAATTATTGTACAACATACTTGTAAGTATGTCATAAGCTTAAAAAGTCATAATGCACGCATTAGAAATAAATATTGGCAGTGCAGGGGAAAAAATATTATTTTGCCTGTATACCTACCTAGTTTTGTTAACTGTACATAAATGTAGGCTTTTGACTCGTCAATTAAAACCGTTTTAAGTTATAATGAAAAATCAAAACGAATCAATCTTCTTTATAATGCAATTTTCAGTGAAAAACTGGTAAAATATTAAAAGCCAAACACGCTCTTATTTGGCCGTACATGCATCCTAAAAGCCTGACTATGTCCGGCTTTATCCGGACGCCTGGCAACCCTAGCTGGGTCACAGGCCCGCTCTATGTGAAAGTGGTTCGCAATCCACACACCGATGCCACAAGTCTTCGATTTTTTGGGTTATAGGGCATGCCGCCTTGCCGCCGAATTCCTCGAAATGTTTTCGTGTACCGGTTTTTAGCGGTTCTATAGGCCGACTGCTTAAGCGGACAATTAACTTGATGTGCTTGTACTTGTGACTAGAGGACATGCCTGTGGGCCATGACCGTAGCGGGCAGTAATTGACTACGTCATGCTGACAATAGCTCAAGATAAGGGTTTCGGTTTAGTTCAAACTGAGACAGGACACTCTCGATAAATTAATATAGATTCTATGAAGTTTTTTTTTTATTTACGGAGACCACTCGCAGTTCAGCACACTAAGGCTGGTTTCTGCTTAACCGGACTATTCTGTGGTGGCTTTAAATGAATTTAAGACCCCCAGTCAGGGCATACAAACTAAGTTAAACTAAATGACCGCTCGCTAGGGGCACCCCCTGTGGGGTACAAACCTCGGCTTAGCGGCGTCATTTCGGGAGGACAGCAAGGGACAGGCTAGGTCATAGCATCATTATTTAGGGGCGAGTTTAAAACTTTTGGCCCAGCAACGCGAGCTGGCTTAGTAAGCAAAGGTCGGAGAAGGTTTTACAGGGACGTCGCGACAGGCCTCGGCGACGAAGCCGAAAAACGAAACGCGGTCTGTTTTTGTTTTTCCGAAGCGTACTGGTTTCCCTACTGATTTCTTGGATCTGAGCGATGGTGTCGTCGGGTAGACTAGGGTATGCCGGGGACGGCAAATCCTTCTGATCGTAGAGGGAGCGAAGCGGGTAGCCGATGCGTTACACGGGTTTTAATGTTTTGGTGCAGTATCAATTAAACGTTGTGATATACGTTTCATAAACTATTTAAATTTTAAGATCGACATGAAGTCGTTCATTCCTAATGAACCGCGGGCGCCCGTGGCCTTTCGGGGAAACTGGTTTTAAAGTACTTGTATCCTATAGAGCCGTTAAGTCTGCGTGCATAAAGGTGGCACACGCATAATTCATGATCGGGCGTACGCACGTAGTGTAGATGCGCAGTTTACAACTTAGGGACAGCTTGCTGCGTGCATTCAACATCGAGTTATGAAGCCTACCGAGAGCGAAAGCGGCACCTGAACGTACCATCTTTATGTGCTCACCGAACGTAAGGTGTTGGTCAAGGATTACGCCTAGATATTTGGCTTGCTTCTCCCAAGGGATCGGATTACCAAAACTGGTCATCTCTGGGATCAGGCTGGGGGGACTGGGAAAGCGCGGTTTGTAGAAAAAGCTGCCTGGCTTTTTTCGGGGTTAACTTCGATCCTCCATTTTCGGAACCAATCGTCTAAGGCGTTGGTATACCATTGGAAGGCTCGAGCTATGGATTGTTCGCTACTGCCGAAGCGGTATATGGCCGTGTCATCGGCGCCTAGGGCTAAGTGCGTCCTGGAGATGGTCGGGATGTCGCTGGTGTATAGCGTGAACGCTAAGGGCGAGAGCACACCGCCCTGGGGCATACCGGCGCGAACCTGGTGGGGGGCTGAAAGCGCACCTACGATACGGTACCGAAAGGTGCGGGTGGATAAATATCCTCGTTAGATCAGCATGAGACGATCTGGCACACCGAGTCGATATAACTTGTATTTCAGACCGTTGTGCCAGACCTTGTCGAAAGCTTTCGCTATGTCCAAGAACAGGGCTCTCGTCACTAGGCCGATGGTAGCGGTCGCTGATGTGCTCAACGATGCGGAAGACCTGTCGGACGCAAAAGTGGTTGACTCTAAATCCGAACTGGTCGGGGGAATTAGGCTCTTGGCTTTGGCATAATCTTTGAGTTGCTTATAAATAGCCTCTCGTAGATTTCGCCTAGGCCGCTGAGCAGACTGATGGGACGATAACTGGACGGGGAGGACTTGGGCTTGTATACTAGGAATACCGATAACGGTAGCCTCTTTCCCTGTTTGTTGTTGTTTCCATGGTTGTTGATTTGTTGTTGGACAGAGCGCCGTTGAAAATGGCGGTCATCAACATGTTCAGGGAAGCGGGGAAGAGTCGGTTCACCCTATTGGTGATTCCGTCAGACCCAAGGGCTTTCCTGGGTTTGAGTAAACCGATGATCTCCTTAACCTCGTCTGGAGTGACGGGGCGCAGGGGTCTTCATGTCCTCAATGAGAGGGATGGAAGCTCTACGTTCAAATTCAGCTTCCACCATGAGTGGTGGGCTTGGTCTACTGGTTGAAAGTTTTTGAAGTTGTAGGTAAAACTATTACATATACTCGAAAGACGTCCACTGGTGGACATAGGCCTCTCCCAAAGGGGTTGCCATAATCAAGGCAAGTGGCAAGTGGGTATAGCTGATGCAATTCACAGATAATGCTGCTGCCTATTCCCTAGTGAGTCCTTTAGTCGCCTCTTACGACACCCATGGGAAGTGATGGGATGGTGCTATTCTTTTACGTCCGACACCATATAGGACCTAACCTCGTGAATTTGAGATCAGCATTATTGAAACTAAGATTAGTAACCGGTCATTTTTTTTGTCCGTTTGTGTTATTTCTGAGTACCATTGTATATTTTAAACCCGGAAAAATGCATGCAAAGGAGTTTCTATAGGATAAGCCAAGAGAGCAAAATTAAAAACGCACAAAATTACATGGCATGTAACAGTTTCAGTAAAATCATCATATTATCTGATATACGCGATCTGTACACACTATGATCTCGTCGGGTTTCATATTGAAACATGATAAGAAGATTATTACAGTGTTCTGCGGTTATCGTGAAAGGTGTGTTATATCAATTAATGTGTTCCCATATAAAATTAATTTTAATTATAATATCAGTTTGTGTAAACCTCTATGGAGTAAGGACAAAGTATCTTTTCATATTAAGATTCCTATGAGCATTGACAAACAAACTTGCTCGCTTAAGGTGGAAGCGCCAGGGTAACCCGGAAATTCAAATTTTCTTACGTTTTTTTGCAATTTGCAAGTCAGTGTCATGCTGTATGTTGAACAAAATATGATTCGCGACAGTAACACGTATTTATTTACAGAATTATAATCATTAAAATCATCAATATAACCCTCTAAGTTCATTTACCTCGATTGAATGGTTTTTTCATAAAAAAGTAATTCAATCGAGTTACATGAATGATACAACCTGTATTGATGATTTTAATTATTATAACTCAGTAAAGCCATATTTTTGGCGGTCGCCAATCGTATTTTTATCAACATACAACCTGACACTGACCTGCAAAATGCAAAAAACGTATGAAAATTTGAATTTCGCGGGCTACCCTAAGCACTTTCGGCTTTGTAACATTATTTTCAAAAGTTATCTAGATATTCCGTCACCAGCAAAATGTTTGAGTTGACCAGAAAGTAAAGAATAACTTTAAAGGTAGGTTCTGTGTCGAATTTTGATAGATTTCCAGGCTTAATTAAAGTTTGACAAATAGTTAGTAATTATCAAATTCTTCATCACACTAATATTATAATAAAGGCGAAAGTTTGTGTGTGTGTATGTTTGTTACTTCTTCACGCGCAAACGGCTGGACCGATTTAGATGAAATTTGGTGTAAAGACTGTTTGGATCCCGGGAAAGGACATAAGGATATTTTTTTTTTTTGTATTTTTTTCCCTTGGGATTTTTTTCGACATTCATAAATAATTGAGGGTACCTAAATGATTCGTAATCGTCCATCGCAGATTGTGTTTTTTTATCATTCTATTGTGCCCATTCTCAAATCGCAGCTAAAACAATAGCTAACAATAATTACATATTTTTATTTAAATTTTTAGATACGAAAAGATTTCTTAGAATAAAACTAAGTGGTTAGGCATTTGAGGTGATTGCGTGTTGATAATGGCAGTAAGACAACTTTTACAAGTATTTTACACATTTTAAATCCATGAACGTGTTGATGCTCCCGTCTATCAATTGTCTTTGAAAGTCAGAATCCAGAAAATCTGTTCTGTGTCCAGGAGTCTGTTACGGGTATCCAGAAAACCGGTACTGAGTCCAGAATTTTGGATACAGTAACTGAGTCGTGGAAATCAGACAGGTAGTCGTTTTAGTTATACTAGAAGCCAACCCCAAAATAATTGGGAAAAGGGTAGACTAATTAATTTTGATTTTGAATGAATTGCCTCAAAAATGTCGCTTCTCATGTATATATTGTAGCCATACGTGGAACATTACGGATTGAAAAACACTGCTGCAATGCTGCTACCTCACGTTAAGCCGGATTTCAATTAAGCTGAAATAAAGTATGCTAGGCTTAGTAACGTGGAGACCACATACATACGGGCGCATCGTCGTACGCCGCTTTGAAAGTTTTAGTTGCAAAAACTAGCTTAATCAGCCGTTTAATTGGAGGCCTAGCCTCTTCGTTGATCGGCGCCGTTTAATTAGCGGCCTAAGGCACATTCCAGCATTTAATTGAACAGCTAGGCAAATGATTTGGTTCAATATCGTTTAATGACTTGCCTAGCAAGAAGCGGTTTCTTATAAACCCTGCACACTGTTGTTTAAATTTAGAGTTCTAAAAATGAAATATTTCATATATTTTCGTAACATGGTTACCCTATTATAAAAACGGCCTAAGTATCTGTCAGCCCGTTAATTAAATGTTGTATTAGATGCATTGGCTGTTATACGATATGGCTGCGACAAATGTATAACTAAACGATGTATTGTTCATTTCAATCTGATTACAAATAGGTTTCCCTATGGGCTGTCATTGTTCTCAATTATGTTATTATTATTTATTATTTTATTATTATTTACGTCTTTTATTTTAAAATATATTGATGAAAACTAAATTTTATATTCGAATAAAATTATTATTTTTTACCATTTTGTGCATGTTCAGTTTTTTTTATAAATACTAGCATTTTCCCCCGAATTCACTCGCGATAAAGTACCCTATAACCACATCCAGGACCCAATCTATCTCTGTCAAAAAACACAAACAACAAAATCCATCAAAAGCGGTTCGACTATTTAGGAGCGAAAGCGTTACAAACAAACAAACTCACCTTTTTTAATCCCCTTAACTTAAATTATTCATGGATCTTGTATGGAACACCACGCTGCGTTCCAAAACGGAAATTATAGACGTGGGAAAGAAATCTGCCAGGCTCAAATGGGATTGGGCGGGTCACGTGAGCCGCATGCACTGTGACCGTTGGGCAAAAGTCTCCACACAATATGGTTGCCCGAAGATGGACGGCGCCGCCGCCGCTGAGGCCGGCCCAGAAAGAGGTGGCGAGACGACCTGGACGCGCATTATGAAAGCTGGCGCGAGGTGGCGCAGGAAAAGAATACTTGGAAGGACTTAGGGAGGCCTTTGCCCAGCAGTGGGACAGTCTAGGCTAAAAAACAAACAAAAACCTAGGAACTAAAAAATAAATAAAAAAACAATACACTAATACACGACCCTTTGCAGAATATTGGCATAATGCTTTGTTAAATTTTCTTCATCCCGCAAGTATTGTCAGTGCGAATAGACCATCTTTGATACCATGGAACTAAAAACATAACTGGTGAATTCTGAATGTTACTACAATACACCTATACACGACCCTTTGCAGAATATAATGCTTTGTTAAATTTTCTTCATCCCGCAAGTATTGTCAGTGCGAATAGACCATCTTTGATACCATGGAACTAAAAACATAACTGGTGAATTCTGAATGTTACTACAATACACCTATACACGACCCTTTGCAGAATATAAGCATAACGATTTGTTCAATTTTCTTCATCCCGCAAATCTTGTCAATGCGAATGGATCAAGGTAAAACGAGGAGGTATTGTAACCGATCGACCATTGTCAATGCGTTGACCTTCTAGCAGCTTCATTCATTAAGTAATCATGCAACACAATAGCTCATACCGATTAGGTACAACACACGTACAAGTAATGACATCGTCCCTTTATAATTCTATTCAATTCGGGTGATCTTTCTTGGAATTAGTGGTGTCTATTGTTCTATTGAATGTTTCGATAACCTAAAGGCCAATTTTTGTGCTTAAAAAACGTAATTGTCTTGTAAACAAAACTTATCTTTGACATTGCAAACTCGAAACTAAATTAGATGCTATTTTAAAATTAGAATTCTTGATAGTAGTTTATAATCTATGTACACTACTAAAAAGCTTGTCATTCTTAGTCGTTCTTCGTCATGATTACTATGAATTCTCTTAATCGGTATGATTATTATATATCATATTTATTAGTTTATTATTTTAGCATATATATATATATTTTATTAGTATTTATATATTATCTGTATATTCTTTCCGAAATGTTAAAATTCAATTTTGTATCTTAATTTTGTACACCTACCACAGTATAGTCTTTATAACCCAAAGGTTGACTGGTAGAGAATGCCTTGATGCATTAAGTCCGCCCATGTACCACTTTTGTACATAAAGTTTAAATAAATAAATAAATGTATAAAATGAACCCCTTTTTCTCCTGGTCACGCCATATAATTTGAGAACGGCTTGACCGATTACGCTAATTCTTTTTTTGTTTTGTTCGCCAGATTACAGGAAAGGTGTAAAAACAAAAAAATAGGTAGGTAGGTAGGTAGGGTAAGGTAGGTAGGTAGGTATGTATGTAGGTAGATAGGTAGGGTACGAAGGTAGGTAGGGTAGGAAAGTAGGGTGGGGTAGGTAGGGTAGGATAGGTATGTAGCGTATGTATATAGGGGAGCGAAGCCACGGGCACAGCTTGTTTTAGTAATAAATTTAAATTCTAATCTGGAGCTTATGAGACAGCTATTTTGAAGAAAACATAGTATTTTGTTTATCTGCCATTTACCGTTTAGTTCTGCGATTCTGGTGAACCATTGTAGCCGTATCATCTGCATGCAAGATGATGTCAGCTTTGATGACAGTAAGACTTGTTATGTCATTTATTTATATGATAAAAAGTGTGGAACAAGGCGATAATTGTTCTTTTGTCTTAAAATTCGGCTAAATAACGTCTGCTTTCATAGCAGATATTATTATTTGGTTTGAGTTAATTTGGTACACTTCTTTTATTGTTTTTGTCATGTCACGAGCTAGATAAAACGTGCTTCGGTTATATAATTAAATTAATCTCAAATAAATAGCTGAAATCAGCAAGTTGGTGAAAAGGTGTAATTTATGTGTGTAATTTACGTATTTATTTAAAATGTGTAGGTATGTCTAGTTTAACTCTAAATCGTCTTTACAATGGCAGGATAGCAAGATGGTATATCTATACTAATATAATAATTATACTAATATTATAAAGAGGAAAGATTTGTATTTTTGTATATAACGAATAAACTTAAAAACTACTGGACCGATTTGAAAAATTCTTTCAGCAATGGATAGCTACATTATCAGCAAGTAACATAGGCTTATTTTATCCCCGTACTCTCACGGGAACGAGAACGAGTGAATCCGCTAGTTTATAATAAAATTAGTGTCTACATTACCGTCGGCCTAAAAGAAAAATTGTGATGTTTTTTTTTTTGTGTGTGGCTTCTCACAGTTCAACCTATAAGGTTGTCGACTGCTTTACCGGGCTTGCCTGGCCACCACAGGCAAGCCCGGTAAAGCAGTCGACAACGCAATAATATAATATTAAAGCCTCCAGCCAGGGCTTATAAAAAAACTTACAAACTAAGCAACTACACGCTAAGGGCACCCCCTGTGGGGTACGGGCCTCGGCTTAAGGCGTCGCTGGGGGGAGGACAGCTAGTGACGGGCTGGGTCGAACTGCAAAATTGTGATTTAAGAATAACTTGAGTGTTTGATAAAATATATTATTTGGATATTACAGCTATTATCCGATCGAATCTAATGGAAATGTACAAAGTTGGGACCCAATTGATCCCTAAAACAATTTATCATGATCTTTGAAAACATGTGTTGACGAAGAAAGTGTGAATTTTCAAAAAATAAATAAAAGCATCCACAATCGTACAACAGTGATAATATTGCTGATGCTGCATACATTCGTAGTAAGCAAGTAATACTATTGTATTTGTCAATAATAGGTATCCCTGATTTAATTTCTCCTTTATCTCTTCAGGATAAAAGCATTCCTACTCTCCTTCCAATCTCTTTTTGTAGGGCGTTTTGAAATTATTATTTCATCATCATCATATCCCGTTTTTTCCCGTTCCCGAAGGAATTTCGGGAAATCCTCTTCTTAGTGGTCCCTACACTCCCCAAGGAACCTACATGCCAAGTTTCAGCTTTCTACGACCAGTAACCAAGTTTCCAATTTAACTATCACACTATATATGATTCGGACAATAAGCACTGCTTGCACAATTTTCTGTAAATAGTTACAGCAAGAGATTCTTCATTATTAATTCTCACGACTCGATAAGTCATGACTAACATGACCATCCCAGCCATCTTTAAAATCGCTGTAAGCTATGAAATCATCTATTGTATTTCTAATTTTATCCATATTGTTTTCGTATCTGCTCTTGCTATAAAGCCCAAGATACAATTATACGTAAACATAAAAAAATTATAACTTTTAATACCTTGACTATTTTATTGACAGCATTGTTCTTATTTTATATTGCACAAACATATTACAAATATTTAGATAATTATTTATTATAACAATAGTGATGAGTCATGTTGTTAAACCTGTCATCATTGTCATTATATATTATAAAAACTTGACATCCAAATAAAAAAAACATACTAAGTAGTACTTTAATTTTGGAAGTCGGTGTTTCTAGTTGTTTCTTCGTCATCATCTGCCTAGCCTTTTCCCAACTATATTGGAGTCGGCTTCCAGTCAAGCCGGATTCAGCTGAATACCAGTATTTTACGTGGAGCGGCTGCCTACCAGACCTCCACAACACATTAACTGGGTAACACGATACTCCTTGGCAGACTGGTGTCAGATTATCTGGCTTCTGACTATCCGTAACGACTGCCCAAGATCTACAAATGACAGCCGGGACCAACGGCTTAACGTGCTTTCCGAGGCACGGAGGAGTCTCGGTATGTTAAAATGGTCATCCATCCACCCACAGACCAACCTCTGCAAGCGTTGCTTAACCTTGAAGATCGACCTGTGCGGCTGTTATTATTTAACCACGAGCTCCTCTCGAGCTTAGTTGTTTCTTCGTATTTTAATAAAACAAATTCTCCCGTCGCGTCTGTCTGTCCGTTCGCGGTAAACTCAAAAACTGCTGAACGGATTACTCTAATTGATGGGGTTATTCATAAGGAAGGTTTATGTGTATAATTTGTCCCTAAATTCCTACTGGAACGGGAAAGTCGCAGGCATTTGTTTTTAGGCTATTTGAAATATTCTGCCTTAAAATTCAGTCATCATCTCTTGTTATTTATTCCCACTACTGGGCTCGGGTCTTCTTCTTACTTTTACAAACAATTCTGTCTCTTGCTATTCCAGGCCAGTCCTTTTATTAGGAGTCGATCCCGTCCCACCAGCTTTGTCTTGACTGCCGCGATATTGTCTGGCATTAAATTGAAACACATTCGGATACACATGACAGCAGCATAGTGGACTGCTGTCATTAGAAAAAAATAGTTTAAAAAAACTGAAAAAACAAGCTTTTATAAAAAAATAATCTTTGCCAAAAAAAATAGTTTAGAAAAACAAGCTTTTATGGAAAAATCCAATTAAAAAACTGAAAATAAAATTTAATAAATTTGATTAAGAATAATGTAAAAAAGAAATGAATGTACATTATTGTTAAAAAGCGTGGGATGAATTTAAAGATATTATCAAAGTGATGATTCTTCTAGTCATTATCTGTCAATAAAATGTTTATAACTATTAACACTATGCACCCCACGCTTCTATACAATAATGTACATTCATTTCTTTTTTACATTATTCTTAATCAAATTTATTAAATTTTATTTTCTGTTTTTTAGTTGGATTTTTCCATAAAAGCTTTTTTTTTTAAACTATTTTTTTTTTGTCAGAGATTATTTTAATAGAATATGTGTGTTTTTGTGAACAATAAAAAAGTGTGTATTTATGGATAATGTTTTGCTTTATTAGAATATTTTTTAATTTTAATTAATTAATCCTGGCGATTCTAATTAGGATAATCGGATATTTTAATTGAATTCTTGCATTGTCATCGATCCATGACAGGTGTGCAAAGTTTGAAATAAATCTGATCGTTCAAAGTAGGGCAAAGTCGAGCTCAAAAGGGTCGGTTACATACATACAGACATACATACATACAAATGAAGCTAATAAAAGCGTGTTAAAAAGGACGTATCAACACAAATTGAAGTAACCGATTTTCGTCATTAAGAAAAATAACTTAAGGTCGGAAATCTTCGTTTCGTGTGGATACTTCTTTTTTCTTACACTATGTGTTCCAATAAATTTCGCTTGTCTGATAGGGCTAAAAAGGACCCAACTTTTTGCCCGTATCTGACAAGCGGCAGACAATTCTGGCCCAATCTTAAACTCAGCAGGTTTCATTATCATACTAATGCAATCAACAAACAAACAAGAAACGAAGTAATAGATTTCAGACCTTAAGTTTAATTTCTTTATGTCGAAAACCGGTTGTTTCGTTCTGAGTAGATGTGTCCTTTTTTCTTATGACGGCACTATGTGTTCCAATAAATGTCGCTTATCAGATGGGGCTAAAAAGAACCAACTTTTTGCCCGTATCTGACAAGCGGCAGACATTTCTGGTCCAATTTTAAACTCAGCAGGTTTCATTATCATACCACTGCAATCAACAAACAAACAAGAAACGAAGTAACAGATTTCAGACCTTAAGTTTAATTTTCTTTATGTCGAAAACCGGTTGTTTCGTTCTGAGTAGATATGTCCTTTTTTCTTATGACGGCACTATGTGTTCCAATAAATGCCGCTTGTCAGATAGGGCTAAAAAGAAACCAACTTCAAGCTCTTTTGTCTACCTCTTTTTACTTAAAGTTTTAAATTAAAGGCTTTTTTAATTAATTGTTATATTTTGCTATCATACCAATGCAATCAATTCATGATTTGTTTTTTTAGAAGGAACTTAGATTAGACTCAGATTTTACGACCTCGACCGAGACTTTTAAAAGTCTGCAGCTAAATTGTCATTTAGCCATTGACCTAGTTAATATGACTTTGTTTGCTATCATAAGTCAAGGTTCTAAATCACCGACTAAAATGCTGAAAATCGTCACTTGCATTATAATTCAAGAATAACATGCTATATAAGGAATTTTAAAATTCAAATTAGTCCCAGACGTATCCGGATTTTTGACAGGTAAGTTTGGCAATTTTACTATAATCTTTAAATAAAAATGTAAGTCAAATATATAGAATAATAAACTAATAAGAAATAGCTATTCTAATAATTGTTTTTCACTTGCGGTAAAAGTGTATGAAGGAGAAGCAAATAATGTAACTATAATATTACTTTTTTTTCTTTTTTTGACGATGACAACCTCGCAGTTCAACACAATAAGGCTGGTTACTGCTTAACCGGACTATCCTGTGGTGGCCTCAAATGAATTTAAGGCCCCCAGCCAGGGCTTACAAACTAGCTAATTATCATAAATGACCGCTCGCTATCCCCTGCGGGATACGGACCTCAGCTTAGCGGCGTCATTTCGGGAGGACAGCAAGGGACAGGCCATATCGTTATTAATTAGGGGATTTAAAACTACTGGCTCACCGACGCGGGCTGGCTCGGTAATCAAAGGTCGTGGAGGGTAATATTACTGTCTCAAATCCCATTTATAAAGTCAACAAGAAGGAAGATTTTGACCCATTCGGAGATATTGACAAATGACCATTGGGCATTATCACTTCATCTTTTTGTCCACCGAGAAAGTTATGTAGACGAATCTTACTCACGTGAATGAAAAGAAAAAAAAACATGGCGTCGGCAAAACCGAGTTTCTACTCGCAATTTTTGTATTATGTCACGACTCATGAGGAAAACGCAGCACGCATTATGATTACTGCTGACGTATATTTTTGCGGAAGTTTACACCACCCACAATTGGTTCAATTATCAACTTTCAAACCAATATCGAGATAAAAATATAATGTACCAACAAAAAAAAATTGAGAGCTAATAATAAATCGTGGTAAAAACAAAATTAACACTGTTAAACATTTGCGATAGACTGAATAATAAATCCCACTTTGGAATTAGGATCACTTGTTTGTCATTTTTCTTATCTTTTATTGACTTTAGGCACATCTGAATATTATCTTTTCGCCTTAAAAGATTAACTAGTCCACCATCTGATAGCGTGGTTAACTACAGGGGTGCGCCGGATAAACACTACCAGTAAACATAGTATTGTTACTTGTAAAGCTCTAAGGAATTACCCGTACGCAGTAAATCTATACGTTACAACGAATACACAACAACTAGGTCGCCCTATATCGTAATAAGTTAATGACTATCAAAATTAATAACATTGATTTCAAACTCATCAATAAATTTACTATCAAACATGAGATCATTACCTACCTTGCTATATTATGCTTTTGATTTTGAGTGACTGCGTCATATCAAAAACTTGTTTCTGGACGCGGCTTCGTCCGCATTAGTAGTATTTATTATCTCAAGGGGACTCACTAGCGGGATGAAAAGTATGTCTTAAACAGAGATCGGAATAGCTAGACTATATTTGCCTAATGTTCGTGGAAGTAAGTAACATAGAGTTGATAATACCTCCTCTATAATTCCGGAATCATAAACATGACGATTGTATCCCGGGATTAGAGTTCCGTACCTACCAAAACTGTTAAATTAAATAGCTTTGTCTTCGCACAACTCTTTCTTTCTTTTGATTCTTCAAATCAATTTTGTAACTTTACTCAAAGTCCAGTTCATGTTTTTATAATCCTGGGTTTTTATTCTCATTCCATGTATGATTCCGGATTTTTACAGGAGAAAGAAAGAAATAAATAAAGAAAGAAAATTGTGTTTATTGGCATTGTAATAGAAACATAAAATTAAACAAAAAAAAAAAAAATTATGAAAACCAACAATGCCAAAGGGCCTCAGCTCAGCATAATGCCAGATGGCAACACAAGGTATACCACCTGACGCTGATTTTTAGCTGCAGCGCACGAGTGCCATACCCACGCTCGAAAACATAGACACACATAAATTATACGTAAACTAAAATATTCAAGTCAGACAGAAACTAAAATATTTTGTACAAAAAGTAAGTAAAATAAAATGTTGCGACTCTTAATTTTAAAACAAAAAGATAAATAAAAATTTATGTGCTCAAAAATAAATAGAAATAACAGTTATTATTGTAAAAATAAAAAATAAAAAAATATCAAATCGAAAATAGTATAATTTTTACGAATATTGTTTAAAATTTATAAAACAAAAATTAAAAAAAAAACATGACAATAATAAAAAGTAAAAATGACAAGATAAATAAAATCACCATATAAAATTACTTAATAACAAATGCATCAGGTTGTAACAATGATACACTTACTCAAAATACCTAATTTCAAATGGCTGACATGTCAGCACGAACATCTTGAAATTTATTTTGGTGATTTAATAAAAACAACTTTAATTTTAATTTAAATGTCGAGCAACTTTTACTATACTGGAGGAGGGAGGTAGTATCAACTCTATGTTACTTACTTCCATGAACATTAGGTAAATGTAGTCTACCTATTCCGATCTCTGGTCATAATAGTTAACATAGACCGTGTGTAAAGTTTCATTTAAATCCGTTCAGCGGTTTAGACTGGTAAACGTGACAGACAGGCACACTTTTGCATATATAAATATTATATGGATATGGATATTGTATGGAATATTGTATGGATTTTAGAATGTATTAATCGTGAACTCGTGTGAGAATAGTCCTACACTTGGCAAAAATAATGGATTTGTGCAAACCGTTTAGAGAAACAATGATGATGATTCTGCTATTAGTGACGACTAATAATAGGTTATTCAAAATATAATGACAACCTGAAAGAAAAACTTCCTTCAGGAAATCGTTTTGAGATAATATCAAGGCGTTAATGTGGACATGCTATTTCACATAATGGAAACATAATAGCCACCGTTTTTAAAACATCTCCCGACTGATTCTGGTTATTATATGAATGGATCGTGCAACTAGTTCCGTCTTTTTGACCTGGGCAATTCAAAAGTACCTGTAAATTATTTTCTTTTTTATTTTGTTTTTCTCTTTGCGGTCTTTGTCGTTGGTCATGAGACTAGAATTGTGCTCAGTGGCATAAGGCTTTCCCAAATTGCGTAACTGGGGAGTTTGTTTCACCACTTCTTCTTAGCTCAGAATGGTGAACGGATTGGGGTACCTACAGCCATTTGTAATTTTTGACGTTCTAAAAGTGGATATACTAAGAGTAATTTAAGTTTGCCACTCTAAAGTTCATCACAATTCGCAGCGCAGTAGTCTATTTTACAACCGATCATAACACCGCGCATGCGCCGTCTCGCGGAAGCTGGCGCGTGTAGTGGCGTCTCAGTCACTAGTATACGTTCGATGCTTACTTGTGTCTCGCTTGCTCAATGCAATAAGACTGTCGATGCCATAAGTGTTACACATTGTTATTATTTTTAATTAGTTCATTTTGTTATTGTTTTGTTATCTTCTTATTAATGCCTTTAATAGACCCATAAATTTATTTATGGAAGGAGTTTCGGAAATTTTGAGCGATAGTGAGTAAATACTAAAAGACTTTATATTGACAAATAAACTTTTATTGAACTAGTTTGGGTAATGCGCTGTGCCCCCGCTTGTGTCTGTCTTTGTGATCCACCTTCGACCTGCGACAATGAGTTAGCTGGCTTTATTTCAAGTGACTGCATGCACCTTTAAATTTAGCTTTCATTTATTTGGAGCGAACACAATCCCTCACTTTCATTTACCTATACTTATTACCTTCTTATGCATTTCTACCTACTTATCGTACAATCGCAAACTGCTTCTACAACTTTATTCAAGTGAGTAAAAAATATTTTAACGCGCTAACACTTTTTTACGCGATTGCACCTGCGCGGTCGTCACAAACAGCCAACTTCAGAGAGGCAAAGATGGTTTGCTAGCAGTATAGCACTTTTCGAACGTCAAAAAGTAAAAAGAAACAGTCGATTTTTAATAAATGCATTTCAATTTTTTCAATACGACTTAGAACATAACATACTCCACTATCATTTAAGTGTGTTGTTGTTATGGGTATTCAATAAAATTAGTCACGATCACGATAAGACAAGTGTTAGCTAATCTTTCGTATCAATGACACACTGTCTACTACAGTGTGTCATTGATTATTACTATTTTTCGGTATGACTCACGAATCATTTTGGCTAACAAATTGGACGAGTTTGTCATCACGTGTATGTCGTTATCTTCCGTTCACTAAATCTCACGTGAACTCGTCTCGTTCACGTGTTTTCAAAAATTTAAATTCATTGTCGCTCATCATGTTCCATTGTTTGTCTGAAAAAAAAGGATGCATGTTGAATCAGTATCCATTTAACGTTGCAATGCTACCATTTGTTATCTGGACACTTTTCCCCCTGACAGCGACGCTAACGAACTTTTGGATACTCATTGAGTCTTTCCCCTCTCCCCTTTTTATCCGCGCTTGAACATAATTATAATTACACAATTATTTGTCAGTGCATGTTGTAGTCATGTATATTAACGGTTTTACTCACATGTTTATTAGTTTTATGTTGAGTTGTCCAACTAGTAACTTTGTCCTCAAACGATACAATCTAGGTCATCAATTTACAAGGTGAGTCGTAATTCATTGCCAATCTTTCATAGTGTGACATTATTCATTAATTTGGTTACAAATTAGTCGCGTTAACCGTCACGTGTCTGTTTTTATAATGTTCTTCCGGTTTATCTGCAATGTGTATCGTTCACATGAGATTTGGTGTTCGAGATAGTTTAATTCACTGTCACAGTCGGTAGATATTGTTTTATTTATAACATTTTTTTCTTGTTAATATTTATTTTACTCGCATGAGTGTATTTAGTTCTTCTTATTTGTCGTCATACCCTTGGCAGAGTGGTGGTGGTCGTCATATCAGGAATAGAATAGAATAGTTTTTTGTTTTTAAGAAATTACATTAAATTGGTATCATCAGGGGTGGCAAGCGTTATATTTCGTCACACGTCGTACATTCGTGGAATAGACCAGTTGAGTACAGTTACGACTTGGTATTGGTTTTATTTAGTTTACCAAACTGTATTTTTCACATGACGGAAATCTATTTGACTGGCCTGTTGGTCGAGTGGTTAGTGACCCTGACTGCTAAACCGGAGGTCGTGGGTTCGATTCCCACCCAACACAAATCTTTGTGTGATGAGCATGATCATTTGTTCTGTGTCTGGGTGGAATTTGTCTATATTATGTATGTATTTAGAAATATATAAGTATGTTTATCAGTTGTCTGGTTGCCATAGCACAGGCTCTGCCTAGTTTGGGATCGGATGACAGTGTGTGAGTTGTCCCAAGATATTATTATTAGATATTATTATTTATGTCTATCAATTATTTTATGCATGCGTTTATGTTTCAATTTTTTATTTGATGCGATCATCTCATGTTGTTCTATTTACTATAGGACTCCATTATTTAATAATATTTGTTTTGTTAATATGTGCATAATGAAGTGGGCTGCAATATTGTTAAAACCTCTTACAATAAAGTGAGTTGCGGTTGTTTATTGTCCGTCATAAATAAAACAATATTATAGATTTTCCGGTTACTAATGGGTATTATATCTAAACTCAGACAAGTCTGTCTGGACGTACTATTAACCTATTACCTACTTTTGGAAGGAAAATCGAAAGAAAATATACATCAACACGTTCTATATATAGCAGTCCAAATCGCAACAAACCAAAAAATAACTAGTTATTCGTCGTCGAAAAACAAAAAATAATTTTGGAACATCTAGCCTACGATTTAACTGAGGATGTGATCACTTTTATTTATTTATTTATTTAGGTTAACCAACAATTGTTTACACTATATACATTTCCGATTTAATAACTAGAGTAACATATTCAAGTGCAACAATTAATTACAGGTTAACACCACATGCACTAAAAAACGGCTTACATAACATATTTATAACTTACTGAAATTATAATTATACATACAAAGAATAAAATTAAAAGCAATAATAAAGAAAATTATCAAATCATTCAATTTTGTATACATCATTGGAATGTAAATTACTTATTTAAATTATAGTTGTATGTAGTTGTTGTTGTGTGTAGTAGCTTTTCGCGAGAGCTCAGACATTAATAATCCTGCGCACATCATCCTCTAGCAAGGTTTCAGTTAAACGAGAGACCTAAAGTAGAGTACCCAATGGTGTTCCCCTCAGGGCACATTTCCCTACTGAAACAGCTTTTTTAACTTTGCTAGTTTTACCTAAAACAAGAACTAACTATGGCAAAAAAATGCTAACTTTTGAAGGAACACAACTCTGTAATAAATTACCGTCTTGTATAAGAAATGTACACTCTAAACTTAGCCAGCACATAGTTGCGGATCAGTCACTTCTGGAGAAATGAATGCATTGGATGAGTACTATAAAGTTGTAACGCTGCTGACGAACTTTTTGTAATCTATATATGTATGTTTTTTTAGTATCGTTCTCAAGTAAGTGACATATGTCTTTATTGGGAATAAAGTTTCTTTAAACCGAAATTGAACACGACCAGCATATCTAAATTGCGTTCAAGAGCTGTTAGTCGCCACCTCCAAGCGAGTATCTCGCGGCGATATTGCCGTCCTGCCACTTCATTGTGTTACAACTATATGAAAGTGACTCTTCAGAGAAATATCATAGTGGTGATTTGATAAGCAAAACAAGAACTCGCGTTGTTTCACTAGTTGGTGGAGTTGACACCGCACTGTCAATATTCCCACAGCAACGATGACACTGACAGCGATTAAATCGGTTTAGATGAAAAATCCCTTTCAGTATCAATGGTAAAATTTGATATTTTACGTTCAGTTCCATGATATGAGTAGGCAACTTCAAGATCATGAATGAAGAAGCTTCAATGCTGCAAAAAGCGTTCATGTTGTTTTTCTACTGTAGGTATAGCACACGCACACACACGGTTATTTAAAACTGACTTCTGCCATCGGCATTGCCCGCTTAAAAGTCTGAAATAATTCTAAGGGAATATCCTCCTTAAATAAAAAGTATCTTCAGAGTGGTTACGCACTGCATCCAATCCGAATCCGTGAAAATATTGATCTATAGTCTACAAGTTGACTTTGACTTTGAATTCAAGGTAATGCGAAAGCGTTCATTGAAACAGTACTACGGCTACTTCGGTCTGTCAATATTTCTATAGAATTGGCGACTCACGGATGACGGAGAGGAATCGGATGAAGGAAGAACTATTTATGTGGTTCACACCATACAAATATTTGTATGTCTACTTCGGAACGTATTTTCACGGATACAGTATATTATATATTATACAGATCGGATGCAGTATATTATCACCCTAAGTCCTAATCCAGTACCTGGTCTACTTGTGTGCAAAGCTGCATTTAAATCTGTTTAGCTTAAGACGCAAAAAGGTAACAGACAGTCACTACTGCATTTAAAATATTTAAGCACCTCTTTTTTTTTTTTTTTTTTTTTTTTAGGATGGGAAATCATCAAATGACTTCTTCCGCTCTGGGCGGAGCGGAAGGGCGTGTCAGACTCTTACTGACTAAAACCCATCCGTGTTCCTTCTAAAGCCCTTTGCGTTCCAGGGCCGCGGTGACTCTTTCGAACAAATTCCGCAACCCTGGCAGGCTCTGGCCCTAGCGGGCCCCATCTTTTATGCTGACATCTCTTTGAGGCGCGCGTGAAACACAACGCGCCATCGACCCGAGCCTGATGGTGATCGGACGGCGAGCCACCCAATGCTCGCCGTCCGCAGGCCCGCGCCTACGGTGGCCGGGGATCGCCCTGCGACTCCCGACGCCCGGGGCGTCTTCTCCTGTTGCGGCGGTTGGGGCGAAGGCCTTGTCTTTCCCTCGCGCGGCCCGCCTCCTCCTTCGCTAGCATTACTGCTTCGCAGAAGGAGGTGACCGCTTCCCAAGCCTCCTCGCTCCGGACCATGGATTCAACCAGGGCCGGATTTAAGCACCCCTGACACAGGAAACTATGAAGGTTCACCGTTTTATTAAAATTGCTCCTCTCTCCATAAATAGGTTCAAAAATAAATAATACTCATCTCAGCCATAATGACCAATGCATGTTACCTTTAAGAAAATTTAAGTGGTTAAAGATGGATTACTTGATTACCTTCAAACCTTAAAAGGATGTATGTGCATGTAAAAACGTCTTGAATGGTAGTCACTTGATTATATTCGAATATGGCGTAATGAATGTGATGTAAGACATTAAGTACTACCTTGCACTTGATGTGAATAAATAAGGTAAGTATGTTTGAGGGCCGAGGTCGAAAAAACAGCTGATATACTCGTCTTAGTTTTTTTGGTAAAATGCATCTGAAGCTCGAGATTGTTGCTCAATAATAACAGCCGTACAGGATAATCTTTGAGGTTAAATAACGCTGGTAGAGGTCGGTGCGTGGATGGGTGAACATCCATAATATACCGTGTCTCCTCCGTGCCTCGGACAGCACAGTACGACTGCATTTTCACCAGAGATGTGTGAGGTGCGTAGCGAGGGATGTGTTTGTTAAGGACCAATAAAATTGCATAATTTACCTCGCTCAGCGCAAGCGATTCTATTGGTTCTTAACCAGCACATCCTCGCACATCTCTGGTGGAAACCCAGCCTAAGCTGTTGGTCTCGGCCCACATTTGAAGGTCTGGGTTTTGGGTCAAAATACAGAAAATCTGAAACCAGTCTTGGTTGTAAGAGTCAGATAAACAGTCGTTTCCTGTGAAATACTGCTCAGCTGCATCCGCAGACCCTAATATTATTCAGATAAGGTTTGGAGATTTATAAATAACATAACCCAATGAATATAATGCTCATTGGGTAATCCACTTTCTTTGACGAGTCATTTCAATGATAGTGAATTCCAAGCGTATCATTAATTAAGCGTCTATCCATTAAGACTGAATTTGATTGACTTCGTCATTAGAGGAACTAGTTCCGGCAATGCATTTTTATTAGAATACAAAGAGAGATGCTATTCGGTTAGTATTTTACTAGTATCTAGAAGCTTTTTTTGGTGATAAGTGGATTTATTCTCTGAGGAGATCGTGGTTGAATACGACCTTCTCCGTAGCTAAGGCAAGAAGCAAGCGTTCTTCATGCTTCGGAAAGCACATTAAGGATGTGTTTCAACCAAATATGTGCGAGAATGCGTAGTGAGGGATGTGTTTGTTAAGAACCAATAGAACCGTTTCATTTATCTAGCCTCGCTCATCACAGCGACTCGGTGTTCTTAACAAACATCTTCGAAAGAATCTTTAGAAGTCATTAGAAAGAAGCAAAGAAAGTCATTAAAAAGAAGCAGTTATGCACACAATGTTACATTTACGCAAATAGGTCCAGTTCAGCAAAATGTCGAACAATGTTAACATTACGGATTTTACCCAGTAACTGGGTTTTGGGGTTCAGATAGGCAGTCGCTTTATGAAAAATACTGGTATTCAGTTGAATTCAGCTTGACTGGAAGTCGACCCCAATATAGTTGGGAAAAAGAAAGATGACGATGAAATGGATTTACTCTCAGTTTTTTGAAGTGATAACTTCTTATGGGAGGGTAAACCGCTTCGTAACGTAACGCGTTATTCTTCAAGTTCTCATGCATACGGCAGCGGTAGGCAGGCTCTTCCTCTCTTACTCTAACCTATAGCACTAGTCGTATTTCGGACAGACGCTTCCCATATTAAACAGTTCAACTTAGACTAGTTTAAGTTATCACTTCTGTCGGGCGTCCCGAGACGCACACGTTTTTTTTGTTTAAACAAGTTAATGTTTTTTGTAAACGGCCGCTAATAAACACATACACACGTGCACATTATTACTGCAAGTATGATTATTATAAATAAATGTAGTATTTTAATTTACAAATTCACTAATTAGGTACTGTCAGACGGAATTACCAAACGCGGTTGCTAGGTTCGTGGTACATTTTCCCATTAGATAACGACTGCTTTAATGTTAAAATGATATATTTATGTAGTTCATTATGAGTGATCGTGGAGAGTTGTTGCGTTTTACCTCCGTGAATTATTTTAGCTTTTATTAATATGTGATTTGTGAGCATAATTTTTTTAGATTTGATTTCATTAACCCTGTGTGTGATTTGTGAAATTGCAAGTGGATCTGGTTGGGTAGATAGGTATACGCTTCTAAGCTACGAAAAAACAATATCCGGGTTTGTAAATTAAAAATACCGTGTCTATATTGCGTGTATCTGTATGTTCCAAATAAAGATATCTCATTTCTTTCTTATACTTAAAAAAAAATTACTTCTTTGCGATTCAAAATGTCTTCACCTTTAGTTGAATTTTCCTTCTTTGTATTGTATCATCTTCATTTTATTTGTTTCAGTAGCAGAATTGGTGACACGTCGCAGTTCTAAATTAAAATGAACACTGTCATTGGACTCAGTCCTAAGAACCCCAGTTGGGACTTGACGAAAAGCAAATGTGAGTAGTCTTCTTTCGATATAATTTAGTGTAGAAATAATAATCATGGGTCTCAGCTAAATACCAATAACAGCTTCATGGGTCAACCGAAGTTACTCTGGATTGATTGGTCCGTGGATAGGTTACCATCCATAATATTTCAAGTCTCCCCTATCTCTGAAAGCACTGCAAGCCGGTGATCCCGGCTGTCTTTTATATATCTTTGATAGTCGTTACGGGTACTCAAAAGCCCGAAAATATGGCTACCAGTATTCGAAGAGATATCATGTTAGCGGAAATGATAGGTAGTCGCTTCAAGTTGAACTGATGAGCTGTGGGATTTGTCGATATATAAAATCAAACGTGTAAACTTAGGGTGTTACGGTACTACACCGGGCCTGCGGACGGCGAGCGTTGGGTGGCTCGCTGTCCGATCATCACCAGGCCCGGGTCGATGGCGCGTTGTGTTCCACGTGCGCCTCAAAGAGATGTCAGCATGGGAGAGGAGGCCCGCTAGGGCCAAAACCTGCCAGGGTTGCGGAATTTATTCGAAAGAGTTTTCGCGGCTCTGGAATGCAAAGGGCTGAAGAAGGAACACGGGTGGGTTTTAGTCAGTAAGAGTCTGACACGCCCTTCCGCTCCACCCAGAGTGGAAGAAGTCATTTGATGATTTCCCATACTTAAAAAAGGACGTGTTACTAAACCAATCGATCAATAGTCGATCTATGGCATTGCTCTACGATCGATCGATTGGTGTGGTAAGGTAACACCCTTAGGTAAAGTGATCATGAAGTGAACTATCATTCTATCTTGTTTGTCTGGATTGACAGCTCATTTCATGTTCACTTCACCAAGGCTTACACGATGTTTATAGAATAGCACTGCTGTTCACACGTGCTATAAATTAAACAAACAGACCATTTTTCTAGTTATTGAAACGGATGAACATTGTTAAACTTCGACATTAAAAACTGTAGCGATTATGCAATCAAATGACTAGTCAGAACTATCGAAAAAAATAACTAAGAGGAGCTCGTGGCTAAAGAACAACAGCCGCACGAGTCGATCAAGGTTAAGCAACGCTTGCCAAAGTTGCTCTGTGGATGGGTGACCATCTTAACATACCGAGTTTCCTCCGTGCCTCGGAAAGCTCGTTAAGCCGTTGGTCCCGGCTGTAATTTGTAGATCTTTGGCAGTCGTTTGGATTTTCAGAAGCCAGTAAATCTGACTCCAGTCTTGCCAAGAACTCCCGTGTTACGTTGTTGTGGAGGTCTGGTAGGCAGCCGCTCCACGTAAAATACTGGTATTCAGCTGAATCTGGTTTGACTGGAAGCCGACCCCAATATCGATGGGAAAAGGCTAGGCAGATGATGATGAGTCGTCAGAACTAAAGGTAAGCTGGCGCGACGTGAAAATTCGACAAATGCGACAACGATGCAACGAACAATTTTTGAGAAATTGTTTTGCGTAGTTTATATTATCCTGGGCGAGACTCCCGCCCAGGATAATATAAGCGGGTTCTCATTACTTCTCATTGAACAATAAAAATTATAAACATTGATATTCTTACAGAGGGTCTCATAAACATATGACAATTTACTATGAAACCATATGCTGGAAATCAAAAGTCTAGTTTAATTTATAAGTGCTTTCTACCATTTAAATATATTGCTTTTGGTAAGAAAGAGCCAAATGCGATGCATCAAAGGGAAAATTATTCAGCAAGCGGTGGAGTGCTTTGTTTCCTTTTCATGGTTTCGACCCCAAAGAGGAACCGAAATAAGTAAGGGGACTTTAGGGGTTGCAAATAAGTTTTGTTTGTTTAAGTGTCCTCTATCCATATATACATGCGATGTCGTGCGCCGCAACTTCGAAAAAAAAATCAAAATGGCGGAGGGGGGTTATGCCAGCTCCCATAATAAAATGTTCGAACACCTTTGGACCATAAATTTTTGTCCATCTGTCACTGTGATTTTTTATATACAACGTAGGAATTTGTTTTCCGGCTATGTATGGCTTTTTTTTTTTAAGGATGGGAATTCATCAAATGACTTCTTCCGCTCTGGGTGGAGCGGAAGAGCGTGTCAGACTCTTACTGACTAAAACCCATCCGTGTTCCTTCTAAAGCCCTTTGCGTTCCAGGGCTCTAGTCCTAGCGGGCCCGTCTTCTATGCTGACATCTCTTTGAGGCGCGCGTGAAACACGACCAATCCGCCATCGACCCGGGCCTGGTGGTGATCGGACTGCGAGCCACTCAACGCTCGCCGTCCGCAGGCCCGCTCCTACGGTGGCCGGGAATCGCCCTGCGACTCCCGACGCCCGGGGCGTCTTCTCCTGTAGCAGTGGTTGGGGCGAAGGCCTTGCCTTTCCCTCGCGCGGCCCGCCTCCTCCTTCGTTAGCATTACTGCTTCAGGTCTCAAAGGCTTAGGATGCGCACAATTTTAATGAAACATTTTGCTTGTTCTTTGGAAGGTACCTTTTAAAATTTTCTGCAAATTTGGTGAAAAAGACGGAATAAACTAGAACAATGAACTTTCAAGCTATGGTGGATGACTCTGGTGCCTTAGATTGTTAGTCATTTACTATCTTATCATAATCTTAATAGAAGTAGTGACTAACTTACCGATAGGGTACCGATCAAGGCACTGACACAATATTAACTGTACAGTTTCACTTGTTCAGTTATTATTGAGAAGTAGATAGATATTTTATTTTTTTATATCTTGGGACAACAGCTCACACACGGTCATCCGATCCCAAACTAGGCAGAGCCTGTGCTATGGCAACCAGACAACTGATAAACATACTTATATATTTCTAAATACATACATATTATAGACAAATTACACCCAGACACAGAACAAATGATCATGCTCATCACACAAAGATTTTCCTGGGTGGGAATCGAACCCACGACCTCCGGTTTAGCAGTCAAAGTCACTAACCACTCGACCAACAGGCCAGTCAATAAGATACTAGACAAATAATAATAATAATATAATAATATATCCTGGGACAACTCACACACGGTCATCCGATCCCAAACTAGGCAGAGCCTGTACTATGGCAACCAGACAACTGATAAACATACATATATATTTCTAAATACATACATATTATAGACAAATGAATGATAAAAGAGAAATTAATAGAGACAATTTGGTGAATTATTGACCAATATCCAGTCTTGTGAATAGTGCACCCTAAAACTATGTTCACTGATGGATATTCTCCGTCTTAAAGGCAGAGCTAGTAGGATATTTCCAAGACCATTATTATAGACAAAGCGAGTACCATTTCTCATCGGTAATAATGACGAACTTCTATACAAACTTTTATCCCGCACTTACCCTTAAATGCATTGTGATGGAAATTTCCATCAACCAATTCAATGCCATTTTTCATTTCCACAGGTTCCGAAGGGGTCTTATATCCAAATAAATATATATGCTGCTTAAAAAGTAAAAATCATGCATTTTAGGGTTAAATCGATTTTATGTATTTTGAAAATTCCTCTTCGCGGTCTTCAACATCTCGAGTAAAAATAGTTTGCTTCGTCTCAGCGCGGCAGCGGTTTAATTAAGCGTTATCTTTTTTTTATTGTTATGCAGATAGAATAAAAATATCAGTATGTTGAGACACTTTGTTTCAGTTTTACCTTGACATTTTATTTACCGAAAGAACTTGGCATGTTGAAACTGTAAACCATAAAATAAAGTGCACAAACATTATTATGTGTAACGCTAAAAACGTTTCCAAAAAAGTTTCTAAATTCACGATTTATTTTACTACCTATCATTAAGCTATTAACATCGATTCAAATGTACTCATTATTTTTGTAAGATACTTTGATATATTATGTAAAGTACGTTATCACACTAATATTATAAAGGCGAAAGTTTGTGAGAATGTGTGTGTGTATGTGTGGATGTTTGTTACTTCTTCACTAGCTACGCCTGTTTGAGTATTTATAGGAACCCCTATAAAACTTAGGGGATGAAAGTTTGTATGAAACTTTGAACCCTCGCCTTGTAAATCAATAATTTGTAAATAGGTATCGCTCCGATTAAGGAAAAACCATCTTAATTTCTTAGCAGTAAGGTGGTATATGTTATACCTCTATTTACCGAATCATGGTATACTTTTATTAATCATAATGGCCGTCAAGTTTCTGACAGTTTTCAGCTTCCAATCGAAATCGTAAAAACTTTTAGTACAAATAAATATGAAGTTGTGACAACCTGCCTTTCTCATTCCAGATGAAGAAATCGACGAGTTGCCATTCATGGCCTCACTTGGGCCAGTGGTCACCATCCTGGCGGTCTACCTGGTCTTTGTGTTAAAAATCGGACCAGTGTTTATGAGAAAGCGGGAAGGATACAAACTTACACACACATTGCTTATCTACAATGGAATTCAAGTTGCGATATCAGCCTATATGGTTTATAGGGTAAGTTTCAATCAAATATAATTCTTGTGAATAATGCTTGTGTTGTGTTATCTTCCATTAATTAAAATTAATGGAAGATAACACAACACAAGCATTATTTTATTCCTTTAGGGCTTAGTCAATAACGAAATGTGCTGCAGGACTTTATGGACCAGAGGACCGAAGAAGCCTGCTGGTTATTGAAAGCCAGGACAAAATGACACCAAATGTTATAACCAGAGATCGAAATGGGTACTCCGGGATTTTACAGGAGGTATTATCAACTCTATGTTACTTACTTCCACGAACATTAGGTAAATATGGTCTACCTGTTCCGATCTCTGGTTATAACCGCTTCACACCACATGTGAGTGCGGTGCCGCTGTCTAAAACGTGGTCCACGTTTGGGGATTAAATTAATGTCACCGGTGTGGTGCCGCTGTAACTTGGCCACCTACTGTTTAAGGCCGAAGGACAGCCCGAAGGATCGCCAAACTGAAGTGGAAGTGGGCAGGGCACATTGCTCCCCGAACAGGTCGATGTGGCGACCGCGTACCGGAAGACGCAGCGTTGAAAGGCATCCCACAAGGTGGACCGATGGCCTGGTGAGGGTCGCAGGTAGCCGATGGATGCGAGACGGACCGGTTATTGTGGCGACACTTGGGGGAGGCCTATGTCCAGCAGTGGACGTCTTTCGGCTATGATGATAATGATGATATTGCTGACTGCTTAAGGGACACCTATATAGACTCGAATAGAGAGGCAAAATTAGAAACCATTTATTGAATACTTTCAAATTAGTTTCCTCTTCTAATGTATGTTAAGCAGATAAATATTGAGATTGACATGCCTACGTTAATAAACGGTTTTCCCCAAAACCGTTTAGTGTCAACTTAAACTCGAATTAATTAAAATAAATAATTGCTGAATACTCTTTAAATATGTTTAACAAATAATCTTATCATGTTAAATTACGTAACGTAGGTAATATTACCTAATTGGAATTATTTCTTTTACTTAATTAGTAAATCTCCAAGTTGAATGAGTTTTAAATATGATTAACAACAAGACAATAGCAATGAGTCATTATTTATGGGATAATTAATTGTTAGTTATGTGAGTGTTAGATTGTTAGTAATCAGGTTGTTACGAGCGTTACGGCCAAGGATTGTAATGGCTCACCCCTAGGAAACGAACCGGTCCATATCGGATCCATTTACAATCTTCATGTAGATTGCTTAATGAACGTGGATCTGCCGAATTACTAAATCCGGGCCGAATTGCAATCCCCAATCTACTTTTAAGCGCCTGAAAACTTTCAATCAGCAATAACTTACAGCTCGTAAGTTATTGCTCAGAAATTCAAGTTGTGCATTCTGTGCATTCCCAAGTTCGAATCGTAGAACCTGTTATAAATGATCCATTTAATAATACCTTATTTGTAGTTCAAAGTCCGTCTGTATTATTCTTTAAGTAAATGAGGAAACGTGTTCCTTATCCCTGTTCAACACTTCCTAAACCGTTTCATATTTCCTGTTATTTCAAAATGATGAGGATAATACAACGTGTAACATAATAAACGCCTTACCTGAAAAGGGGTCATAATATTTATCATTATGAACAACTTTTACTATGAGACCAATCCCGAAATTGCGAATAAAAATCAGCTGTTAAGTACATTTTGTCGAGTAATGCGCACATAAATTTATGGGCCAGACGATTTTTTTGTTGCTCCCATTTATCTATGGGAACAACACGGAATTGAAGTTGTTTGTAATGATGATTACAATGACCCCTTTTCAGGTATTGTGTTTATTCTGTTACACGTTTTATAAAATCCAAATAATTGTACGTCTAAAAAGTTAACTACCTATATCTAAAGTGTTATTTTGTTTGTAATTTTCAGTTCCTGTCAGACCTCATACACATGGGTTTGGTACCTAAGAAATGCTATATGAATGAAGATAATTCAAGAAGCAGAGTGAGTTGTTCAATATTATTTTATCATCCATATACTAATATTGTTAATGGAACAACTTGTGACCTACGGATGCCCCTCAAGTTACAGGGCAAAATCTATAAGACCTGTCGTACTTTATGGATCAGAATGTTGGTCTGTGAAAAAGATGGATCAAAAAAAATTACATTGTTGAGATGGACATGTGGAGTATCGAGAATGGATAAAGTGGCGAATGAGTACATTAGAGGTAGTTTAAAAATGGCGCCAGTGACAGAAAAGTGGAAAGGAAACCGCTGAGCTTGGTATGGTCATGTGAAGAGGAGGGATGAAATACATGTAACTTAAAGATTTATGAATATAAATGTGGATGGATGGACAGGGAGAAGGAGGCCAAAGAAAAGATGGATGGATTGTATTAGGAGTGATATGAAAGAAAAGGGAGTTAGTGATAGCGTGACGGTTGACAGAACAGAATGGAAGAACAATGCGTGTAGCGCCGACCCCAAGTAACATGGGATAAAGGCAGGAAGATGATCATACTAATATTGTTAATGAGAAACTAACCCTGTTTGTGTGCCTGTCTGTTTGTCACCTCTTCACGTCTTAACGGCTAAAATGATTTGGATAACACAAGGCACAACGGTAGACCATGCTTTGGAATAGGACGTAGAATGCATTTATCCTGAGAACATGTTCCCTTGAGAAATTGCCGACTTTCACCCGAAGAAAAAAGCAGATGCTACGTATAAACGTATACTTAATAACTTGTTTATCTTAGTGATTTTAGTCGTCACTGTAAAACCTTTCAAAAAGGGGGCTTCCCAATGATTTGCCCAGTTATCATTAAAATGTAATTATTTTTAATTTATCATTTCCAAAATTACGTTCCTTAAATCTTAATTGCTTCAATTTCAGATCCTGTTGGACACATACCTGTACCTGGCGGCAAAACTCTCAGAACTTTTGGACACAGTCTTCTTCGTTCTAAGAAAGAAGAACAATCAGATCACTTTCCTCCATCTATATCATCACACAGTCATGGTGATTGGTACATGGGCTTTGCTCAAATATTGGCCATCACACACGCTCATTTTCATCGGGTTCCTGAACTCTTTGGTGCACGTTTTTATGTACACCTACTATGGATTGGCTGCGTTGGGGCCAAATGTGGCCAAATATTTGTGGTGGAAGAAGTATATGACGAAGTTCCAATTGGTAAGTCGTCGAATTTTTTTTTTTGTGTTTTCATTCTGGCTGTAATTCTGCTATTTTTTGCTGACGATGTCCTGATTAATTTTGTTACGGGATCCAAGCCAGTTGAATTGTTTCCCTGGGTCTTTTTATCTCAGCCGGTTTTCTGTAGTCACCGTTAGTGGTTCTGACTTTCAAGAGTTGTAGAAATTAGGAATGGTCTGGTTAGCTTATACCATCTTATAACAAAAGAGATGCTGTATGCTGACCATTAAACCATTGTTTTCAGAGAGGTTGATGACAAAAATAAAGTTTTTGTCCGTATAGTGTGACTAAAAAATATTACTCTTCCCAATGTGTATTAAAATGAATTACTTACTTACTTTAGTCAAATTAATAATGCTAATTATGTATGTGGTGCTTTTTATAACTTTTCCATTAGTAAAAATTACACTTTTTCCACAGATACAGTTCGTCTCAATCATCATACAATACATAGCGACTGTGAGGGTATCTGACTGTCCCCCGTCAAAGGGAGTGGCCGTATTCGTTTCCTGCAACACCGGAGTCATTCTCCTTCTCTTCTTAAACTTCTACCGACAGAGCTACAACAAGAGAAGAGGAGGAATAGGCTCTAACGTGACTCTTCCATCATTGTGTCTACAAAAAGAAGAGTAGAGTGCGTTAAAAATGATTATAAGTGATATATTTTAACGAAATCTCTGTGATGACAATTTTGTTTGTCGAGTCAAAGATCCAGGAATAGTTTCGTGATTTAAACATTTTTAAATGAAAATTCGATTGTGACACGAGCTTTGTAAATAGTATTTAAAATGTGTACAAAAATAAAACTTTACGATTATGTTACGTATAGATAAACTGATTTAAATTTGAGTGTTGGAGCAACAAGAAAGCTAGTTGCATAAGTTTTTTTTAGGCTGTGAAGTTTATATTGAGGTTCTTTAGAATTTTTGTTGTGACTTAATGAGTGCCTTATTACTCTTGGTTAGAAACTTTTCGATAAAAACCTGTAACATGTCGTAAAAAATGCTGTTGATGATGTTTGGAAGTATATAATAAGTATTTGTAAGGTTTAGGTTTAAATTATTTACATCAATAGACCAAATTGAGGTCATCTTTGTCGGCTGAGCGTCCGAATTGAAATAATTTCTGTAGATTCTATTCGGTGTCCATATAAATCGAATTCAATGTGTTCACTTAATGTTTAGGTACCTTAGGACCAACATTAGGTACCTTTTTTATCTACATACTTTAGGAAATTTGTATGACGAAAAAAATAGGGCCTGTAAAATCTGTTTTTTAACACATGTAAATTAAAATTAATAAATTATATTTTTAAAAGATGTTTCGACTGGAGATTGAATCACTTCGATGAAGAGTAGGTACTTAATTTAAAATGTGCTAATATTTTGATAACAAGTGAGTTTTTGTTAAATCAAAGCATCGCGGAATGTGAAATGTAAAGAAAGTCAGAAATGGGAAGTTTTAGTTTGTATTTTTGTAAACCTCTTCAAGTAATTATTAATCGGTACTTATGTAAACGAAAATTATTTATAAATTTTTATTTAGACGCTTAAAATAAATGATTTCCATTAGTTATATTTTGGCTTTATTTATAAACCCTAAATAATGTAAAGGGATTGAAAGAAATCATATAAATTTCTTATATTTTATTATTATTATTATTTTTGATACCTACGGTAGCTCAAGTTAAAGGGGAAAATCTATAAGTTCGTGATAAGACCTGTCGTAGGTACTGTATGGATCAGAATGTTGAGCTGTGAAAAAGTTGGATGAAAATAGATTGCATGTAGCGGAGATGAGAATGTTGAGATGGATGTCTGAACAGTCTCCCGGCTGTCGCGTCACTACATGCGCGCACTTTCATTTAAACCCATAGACTTGATGTTAGCGACAAATTAGTTGCGGAGACAAAAGTTGCTCGTGTGCGATATCTCTTCTATTCTATTTTTGTTTATGGCAATGATACCGATGGCGACAATTTTGCCAAAGTCAAATGTGCTATGGTAAAACGAGTAAGACCAAAGATAACAAAGATTTTTTTAAATTTTGGAATATAAAACGAATAATGAATTTAAAGAGTTACAAAATAAACTATAAAAGCGATATCTCTTCGTGATAGCGTGACGGCTGACAGAGACAGAATGAAAGAAAAAGCGTGTTGTGCCGACACCAAGTTAAGGTGCGTTTACACGGGCAATTTTTTGAGCAAGTATTGCTCGGCAATACGCAATAATTATCGATGTGGAACAATAAGTGGAGCAATGTGGAGCAACTTCAATAAATTGTTGCTATTGTTTCGAGAATATTGTTTCCAATTGCTCTATAATTCCATATTCTCTTTAAGTTTTGTTTTATGTTTCAACTAAATTACTCGCGTATTGCCTATAGCAGGCGCCAGATAATCGTGGAATATCGGTCATTGACCCACCTACATTTATTGACATTGTTAATTTGAAAAACGGAATTAATGACACAAAACTGTCCCGAATCATCATCTCTCGTGATCCTTAACATGATCTAATAATGAAAAACGATTCATATTTAATTGTTCAGGTACCTATGAGCAGTTATTAGGGAAAGGTCAATATACTTTATTCCACATTTATCTGGCGCCTACTTATAGTTGCTTAGTTTCTCCAATATCGCTCAATGTTGTCATTGCAAAACATTTTCACAAAACGCATGCTGCCGTTGCCGTAAATTTCTTGATATTTTATGACGTCACAATCAACTACTATGGCTTATAATTTTGATCAATTTCATTGCCCGTGTCAGCGATCAACCTACCATAATTTACAAATTTGTCTAGTCTACCCATGCAATAAGTTTCATCAAAATCTGTTATTGAGGTGTGACCAACCAACAGCTGATCATACATACTTTTGCATTTCCAATATTATTAGGGTACATTTCTTATCCCACATGAAGAAATACCTTCATGCAATCAATCAGGCTATGGTCTCCCATCGATGAACCGACCTCTGCAAGCGTTGCTGAACCTCGTAGATCAAAACGCGTGGCTGCTATAATCATTTAGCCGGGAGCACAAGAAACACCTTCAAATTTAAAAGAAGAAAATTGGATAATATACATTTCAGGACACTGAAGATAGTTATCACACTGGACACAATCTACAGAAAGCAGTAGCAATTACATGATGAACTTGGAAAGTGCTACGCGAACAAAAAAAAACAACAATAATATTGTAGTCACATATATATATTATTAAACATTACAAACCCGATTACGCAAATGTACAATTATTTAACCGCGGATTCCGAATTATGTATTTGAAGTTGAGAACTTGACAAACTCTAGCATTAAGTCTTGCCAAAGTTTTCCACGGGCTTAACTTCAAATTCCCAATTCAGAAACCGGGTTTTAATGTATAAACGTGCAACTACAGTAATGAAAGATGCTTGAACGATTGCATTTAATTTTAAAACAGCAGCACACTCCACTGTATCGAAATTTATTTCAACATCCAAAGGCTTATTACACTGAATAGATATTGCTATCTCTTATTGACAAAGAACATCAGAAAGGGATGGTGATGTCACCGGAAAATTGCAGACTCCGTAAGATTGTAATATATATTTATTAGATTATAATTCTCGATATATTATAGAAAAGTCATTTTGAATATCAATCAATCCCATCCAAATTTAATAGTTTCTAATTTATCCGTGTCTTATTGAGAAAAAATCGTTATTTTTCGATGACAGTGACAAAGGCAAGCTTTATCAAGAACTGTCGAACCAGGTTGAATATTCAAATTTGTTTGAACAATATAAAGACCAACTCAAATTTGCGTTATCCCTCAATATAAATTTGTAAGTAAAATATAGCAGTATCTTTACTTAAACTTATTTTAACCCTTCCAATACAGTCAAGTGTGTTACTACTTTGAGTCACATTTTGGTATTGAGCTTAAAGAAATCTAAATCGCTATACTTCAGCTAGTTGTAGAAAACCAGTATACCTAATATTAACAGTAGCCTTAAATACTAAATTCGTAGAAAAAATGTCATATTGGTGATTGGGAGTATTCTATTTGATCGATTGAAACAAAAGTTGTCATTAATCGTTTGCTATGAAAACACATTCTAATCCAGTTATTTGAAAAACACTGCGAGAAATAAATAGCACTTTTTTCGAACTAAAAAAAATTCTTAAAGCAAGACAGCAAAGCATAACAAAACAAAGTTCAAATAAAAAGTACATATTATATACTTAATACCAATAAATTCTAGTCACGATCATTTGAAACGTTTTGGGGTAGCTATTATAAAAACCATTTGAGTTCCTATCATAGACACAACAGTAGAAAATATTCCTTAAACAGCAATTAAGTTTCACATTCAAGAAATATTCTAACTCATTGGAAGACGATGTAATTATCACGATTTTATTAACAGTAGTTAAATTGACAGTATTTATTGAATTCTAGTAAAGATAGAAGAATCCAAAGTTACACGTTGCAAAGAACAACGGTTTTATATTCTGGAACTATGGGAGAAATTTAATTTCTAGGTATCTATCAACTTCATAGTAGTATATTAATTATGCTTTTTCAGCTCCTAAGTGGACTATTTCTTTTAATAATTTTACCACTTTTAGTAAGCTTCACCCACATAGCATGAAGTATCACGACCAAACATTAGAACACTTATTTTACGATTGAGTTATATTTTTAATGGAGCAAATGTATCAAAGCACGGTATTTCGAGTTTCATGGCAATATACTCATTGTATCATCTTACTTTAAACAAATATGTCTTAAATATATGATATAACAATCTATAGTATATACACCGTAACATCATAATTAGCTTAAACAATAAAAATCCAACAAATTAGAAGTACTGAGGACAGCATTGAATAACATCTACAAGATGTTAGATGATGAAAAAGTACTCACTAATCCAGTAACGGTACAAGAAAGTGAAATCAAGTTAGAATTTTTTCAGCATTCGTTACTTGGACTTGTTCTAAAAGTAATCAATATTCAAAATTAGCTAAAACTAAAATTGGTATTGGTGTTAAACAACAAAAGTATTTACATGTTATGATCACATTGTTTAATCGACCTTTTTACCATTCGGTGTACCATTGGGTATCCCATTGGCTATGCCATTAGCTTTGCCATTGGCTGTACCATTAGCTGTGCCATTCGCTGTACCATTTGCGATTCCATTAGTAGTGACTTTGCCATTCATGTGACCGTTACTCGTTATCTGTTTAGCGTCTGTTTTCTTGTCATCAGCTCCTTTTTTGGTTGGTTTGCCATATGCCTTGTAGTAGAAGTCGTAGAAGAGGTAGTAAAAGAAGATAGAGTTAGGGAGAGTGAAGACGACGGACCAGCGAGGGTACCCGCAGTCGTAGAAGAGGAGCTGAGCAGAGTGGAGGAAGGCAATGCAGAACTGAAGCTGAAACGAGAAAATAAAAGAAAAATTAAAATGGTAGCAAAGTAACCAGTTAATTGAGATGAAAATGAATCTATTTGATTTAACATAAGTCACTTTTTCATCAATGACTAAACGCCTGATAGACTGCAAAAGCAACAAAAGATCAGTCGCTTGCTATGATCAAAATTAAGGTCCTCAATTCATCAGCTTTTTCATAAATAAAATTGTCATCTCTTGAAAACTTACCATTTGCAATGTAGTAATATATTTCTTCCAGAACAGATACCTCTGGAACTGCGGTCCCATAGCTGAGAACATGTAATAAGTGTACATGATAATATGAACGAAGGAGTTTATCACTCCAATGAGAGTCCCATGCCCTCCTGGGTAGTACTTTGTTGCTCCCCAAGATATCATAGGCATCACTGTGTGATGGTACAAATGGAGGAAGGTGATCTGCCTATCCTTTTTCCTGATGACGAAGAAAATCGTGTCGAGAAGCTCAGACATTTTTGCCAGGAAGTATATGTACACGCCTGTTGCAACCTGGAAATTGAAAAAGAGGCTGTTACCAACGTCTATAGCTATTTAAAAATACAGTACCTAAAAACTTTTGTATGAGTAACAATCTCCTGCTTTTAAAGTACCTACCATAAATTAAATCTATTCTAAATTGGCCAAAATTGCGTCCGTTATCAACATTAAACCTAAAATTGCATGCTCTGAAGGTACTTTTCTAGTTAACGTTAATTAAATAGAAGGTGGTTTAGTAGAGCGATCAACATAATGAATGGTGCCGTAACGACGGTTAATAACAGTATTTCCCTGATTACTATGCCTACTGTTTTTATTACCTCGGTGAAAGACGTTTTATGGATGTTTTTAGGCGTCTCTTACGTTGCTTTAAATGATTCTGCAAGCGTTCTCCGACAGTCGTTTCAAAGTGGCGACTTTAAAGTTGTAGTATACTTATGTATACTACTAACTAGGTACTTATAATAAATATATATATATAAATATGAATAAATCAATACGTTTCTTTAATCTTTTGTTTTTATATTTCTCCAATATTTGCAATAACAAAATAGAAGAATATGGGTAGGTAATGGATAAATACCATTCAGTAAAAGTTAAAGCGATCTTACACTAAAACATTTTCTTTCTTCATGTCTTTGTAGCCAGCTAGTACTTAGCTGCTTTGTAGTTAAATAGTGAGAAAGCCATGTCGAAACAATCGTAAACAAAACGATCTGACGGCGAATATTCCATAGTTGAAAATTCCTGTCGTCGAAACAAACAAATGCGAACCATGCTGTCGGGCGAAACATCCATAGGTGAAACGTTCTATCGAAGAATCTCTCAAAAACGAAACGTCCTGTCGGTGATTAGTCCAAAGGAGAAACGACTATCGGAGAACGCTTGCAGAATCGCTTTAAATGGGTGTTTAAATTTGCTTCTTTACAATAAACTTTTTCTTCTACAGCCAAAGATGAGTATTAAGGTTGGTACTTAATAAAGTAATCAGAACCGACGTGATTGACAAATAATGTATTCTTCGAGGCATTTCTGTCTAAATGATGAAATCAAAAGCACTCAGGGATTTCTGTTTTTAGGAGACCCCTATTTTTCAATTTTGTGATCCTATGGAAAACTAAAGAAAAAATGAACTTCATAGTAAAGTCGGTAAAACATTTCTAAACTAATATTCTAAAGAGGAAAGATTTGTATTTTTGTATGTAACGAATAAACTTAAAAACTACTGGAAAATGCTATCAGCGAGTAACATAGGCTATATTTTATCCCCGTACTCCCACGGGAACGGGAACTACGCGGGTGAAACCTCGTGACGTCCGCTAGTAGGTATTGGATACATTGGTCAGCGCCAAAATTGTGATCACATTTTAAACTAAACTGAGTTTAATAGTGTTAAACGTACAGCTGTTTTCACTGTTTACTGCAACACGTCACTCATTGAACAAATTACTTATAATTAGGCATGCATCTTGATAGAAATAAACACGACGTAACGGAAGCAACGGCGACTGATCAACACGACAACATTATGTATGAAACGGGTTTGTTGTTAATGTTATTGATGTTCGTGTGTTTCCGTGTAACTTCGGCTATCAAGATCGTGTAATTGCATTTGACTGGATGCAGTTCTGTACAGTTATTGTTAATGCTTTTACTTTTTATATGGGTATATATTTAGGTGAATTGTTTTATTTATAAAGAAAACTTTATTTCGATCGGTGAGGTGTTAATCCATATAATCAAGATGGATATAATTCCATCTTGATTATATGGATTGACAGTTCACCTCGTGATCGCTTCACCTAAGCCTTCACTGCGACATGTTTACGGAATCAACCGGCTGTTTCTGAGTTTTCATCATCATTTTTATGTGGCAGCTCATGGGACAAGTAATAAATATGGTGTCGAATCGTGGAAGAAGAATCACCCGTCATCTATCACGGTATCATCCCTTTTTAGGGTCCGTAGCTGAAGGATAACCGACGGTACCACTTTACTTAGCCTCCACTGTCCGTCCGTCCGTCCGTCCGTCTGTCTGTCAGCGGGCTGTATCTAAAGAACCTTAGTAGACATTTTTTAGTAGTTGAAATTTTCAAATTAAAAATAAAAGGGGCTTCCATACAAGAAACGTGTGTTTTTCGGTTTATGGTACGGGAACCTTTAGTTTTATTAGGTTTTACGTGTTACCTTTATTGTGTTGTTTTCTTTGTAAGAATACTTTGTATACTATTGTTTAAATGCTAATTCTTCTAACTCAACAGACAGATGTATTGCTGGGGAGTTTGTTGGGCCACTTCTTCTTCCCAGCTAAAACACTAGGAAGTGGTGACGGGCGGGCGTTTTGGGTACTGTCTTTATGTAGAACTTTGACGTTCATAAAGTGCTGGCACTCAGCCCTACTTGAATAAATGATGATTTTTTGACTTTTGACTTCGTGTGAGTCCGCCTCGCACTTATCCGGTTTTTTTTTCGCATTGATTTTCACACAATCCACCCATATTTTATTTAGTCACTCTCTCCCACGTTATTCATTCACATTTTATATTCAGCACAGATATTTATTTCAGGTGAGATAGGCCGTTTCACGTAAAATACTGGTATTCAGCTGAATACAGTTTGACTGGAAGCCGCCCCAATATATTGGGAATAAAAATATTCAGCACTATTTTAGTCACATGAATTTTATCCCTCTTTATCACTAGGCCCATAACAACCGATTATACTACAATTTCAACCTTTGATTAGACAACCGCAAGCTGTACTGTAACTATACAGTTACAATAATAATATATATTGATAGGCTACCTAAGACCATTATAAAATTCCTCGCGCCATACTATTATTTACTATTACCATCAGGTTTGCTTGCAAGGGGATTGCCCGACAAAGAAGGTCAATAAAGACAAGATAACTCTTTGGAAATTATTCAAATTACGTGTAATTTTGTTGATATCAAACAGTAAAAAAATGTCTTCTATCACTTTTGCTGGTTGCGAGAAACAATGACAAAAAAAAAATCCGATGCTTTTGGAAGATCTATGTCCGTTAGTTAACGTTTTTCAGCTGATAGAGAAAATTTGGGATGGAGATTTAGTTGTGTGTTGTGTAGTATGAAGTGTAGTGTGTTGTGTACTGTGTTGTGTAGTATGAAGTGTAGTGTGTTGTGTACTGTGTTGTGTAGTATGAAGTGTAGTGTGTTGTGTACTGTGTTGTGTAATGTGTTGTGTGTGTTTTGTTTGTGGTGTTGTTTTATTTTTTATATATAGTCCTGGCAATGTCAATAGCAAAAGGGCTTTTGTGATCGAAAAAAAGAAGTAAAACTCAGCGAAAAATGAAAATTCTTTGCAGATCACACGTGCTTTGGTTGGAGAACTAGAATTGATGCCACGGCACAAATACTAGAAATACTCACTCTCATACCCTCCGGCGATCTTGAGAAGTCAACCGGTTGACATTTCCAACTGTAAGTCCTCAACCAGCCTGCGGCGAGGCCCTGGAAACATAAATTATAAACATTTGAATATATTGAAGAAATGAGAATAATGTGTTAGTTCCTAAATCTTAGATAATCAAAGATACAGAGAGTCTTAGGTATTAGAATGCTTTTTGAATGTTATATTTTTTCTTATGATATTGTATCATGTCAATGGATATACGAGTACGTTAATTAAATGCCACTAACAAACATCTGTTTTACAAAGTATCTTTGTATGGTCTCTTGTATGATTACTATATAAAATGCTGACAATGTAGTGATTTTACTATACCTCGACTGTTACTCTAGTATCCTGATTGAATCTAGCTAGATATCTGTTGAATTCCTTGGAAATGCAGGAGCTATCAATTCAAAATGTATTTTTGAAGTGAAAACTTCTTTAGGCGCGTTGAGCACTTTTTAGGTTACCAAAAATCATGGAACTCGCGTCGTCATCACCGAACGCTTTCCATGAGCTATATGTATACGGTGTATATGTGACCGGAAAATTGCAGACTCCGTAAGATTGTAATAAATCTTCATTAGATTGCAATTTCTCGATATATTATGAAAAAAAGTTTTGTATACCATAAATCCCATCTAAATTCAATAGTTTACAATATATCCATGTCTTATTAAGAAAAAATATATATAATAGTTTACAATTTCACGCGACATTTTACCATCTAACGGCGTTTGCTATTTTCCGGTGAATATACGTGTAGTTTTTGAGTGAACAAAAATTTCTGCTTTCGCTCAGTTTCCACTTCTATCGGCGGTCCCCAAAGACCGAATTATTAACTACCTTAACAATGGATCGTAAAGACACGATTCTTAGGTACACATGGACAACTGAACGATCCAGCTGCCAAATTGCACGTTGCCGATGATTAATGCATCGTATCTACTATGATCTAAATAAACTAGCTTGTACCACCGACTTCGTACGCGCATATCTTGTTTTTTCCCTGTTCCCATAAGAATTTGGGAAAATCCTTTCTAAGTGTTACCCTGCACTCCCCAAGGAATCTACATGCTTTCAATTTTCTACGACCAGTAGTTTCGGCTACGCGTTGTCTGTCAGTCACTCAGTCATCAGTCACGGAAGAATCTACATTATATAAAACAAAGTCGCCTTAGTTACACCATTTATAACTCAAGAACGGCTGCACCGATTTTGAAGATCTTTGGTTTGTTGGATTTGTCTTTGCCCCGAATAGCAGAATAATTTTTAATTTTTATTTATTTATTTAATAGCAGAATCATTTTTATTTATTTATTTAATAGCAGAATAATTTTTATTTATTTATTTAATAGCAGAATAATTTTTATTTATTTATTTAATAGCAGAATAATTTTTATTTATTTATATAAATTGAAATTACTGTAGTATAAAGTTACTTACCTCATGGAACAACCAGACGCTGACGACGACTTGGATAAAATTATATACGACTAAAGTCTTCTGCAGTTGGAAGGGTTTCTTGTCTGCCATGTACCTCGGTCCCCATTTCAGCGAGAAGTACAGGTATAGGCCAATGATAGTGAGACCGGGCATTGGGTCCGATATCAGGAACCAGTCGTTTGTTCTGGGATCTGGAATTTGAAATAATGTTTGTATTAGATGAGGAGCTCGTCTAAATAATAAGAGCCGCATGGGTCGATCTTCAAGGTTAAGCAACTCTTGCCGAGGTTGGTTTGTGGATGGGTGACCATATTAACATACCGAGACTCCTCCGTGCCTCGAAAAGCACGCTAAGCCGTTGGTCCCGGCCGTCATTTGTAGATCTTTGGCAGTCGTTACGGATAGTCAGAAGCCAGAAAATCTGGCAGTCTTGCCAAGGAGTACCGTGTTACCCAGTTAATGGGTTGTGGAGGTCTGGTGGGCAGCCACTCCACGTAAAATACTGGTATTCAGCTGAATTCGGTTTGACTGGAAGCTGACCCCCAATATAGTTGGGAAAAGGCTACATATGTTTGTATGAGATTTATACTGAGTATTTTTATTAGTTAGGCTCGCGTTTAACCACAATCTCACCGAATAGAAAACGATAATGTGGTCGACAAGGGAGTACGCTTGGGCAAGGGAGTTGGCTTTGGGAGCACGCGAAGTAACCTTTTCATTCTTCACTTAAAGACCCCCAGGTTGTAGCAATCAAGAAACAGATTCCCTGCAGGGAATCCACTTCTTAGATGTACGCACAATTAAAGTTTAGGAGAATAGGTAGATACGCAAACAAATATTACTAATTACCAATTTCATGTACATCACGTCGGGGTCACCAATTCAGCGTTCTTCTTGAGGAATGCGTGTGTACCTACTGCTCTAAGTTCTTCCAATAAACTATTAACTGCACTGTGTCAGTATACAAACTTTTATTCATCTCCGCACACACGCATTCCTCAAGAAGAACGCTAAAAAAAGTATTCTTAAAACATGTACGTGTAACGTGTTGAGTTTTTTTTTTTGTTAGACTGTTTGCCAAACAGTCTAACGGGCCATAAAAGGAACTTTTATGTCAATGTCTAGTTGATTTTGTTTAGTTTCAGAATCTGTCCTTTTTTTTTTGATGTCGGGGGGATATCCTCATGGATGTCCTCCGCCCTGGGGCGGGCGGAGGGGTCTGTCAGACTCTTACTGACTAAAACCACCCCGGTGTTCCATCTCCCACCTACGCCGGGGATCGCGGGAACGTATGCGACTTCCGTAATCCCTGGCTTCACAATCTGTCCTAAGGCTATACACGAAATGAATAATTACGAACTCTCTTTTGAATTCATACTTACTATTTCCAATTGTCTTTTCGACTAGTCTAGTGAGGTTTTATTATTTCTACTTTATTTCCAAATTACTCACTATTAACTAAAACTGGTAAATTATTGTGGAAGTCTAGACTTCAATTTTGTTACGTAAAACGACGTTGCTGTGAGCTGAACACATAAAATAATATCATGTGACGGAAATGGCCTACGCTCCAGAATTCTTTATTTTTAAATTCTCGATCTTAATGTACTTCTTTAATTACTATATATTAGGTAATACATGCTGTTTAGATAGCGGCACAAATAAGCGATGTTCTTACCAAAGTTAATTTGTTTAATAAAATCTAGGCTTTTTCAAGAGTAATTTGAAATGAAAGTGAAATTCAGAGCGTGTCGGACAGTCATCATCTTTTTGCGTAACATGATGTTACATGGTCATGATGATTATCATTATTTTTTTTGAGTTTCGAACGTGAATTTAATTTATGATTTGTTATATACTATCTTAAAACTATTTACTTGAAACTATTTACATCTACTAAACCTAAGTATGTACATATACAAAAACAAAGTACACTCAGGTGTCAAAGCATTCCTCCGCATCGCTGTCATTCGGAAACGTGCCCAGAAGACTTGCAGCATTACCACCTTGAATGGCAATGCTAATTCTTATCATTATTAATTTGGTCTTCTGAAAAAATACTGTTGGTTTAAACTATAGAGAGTTCTCCTTCTTTTTCTTTTCTAGGTCGGTTTCATTAAGAGATATGTACTATAAATAGTCATTTGTTGAAAGAATATGTTCAGCTAATAACCTCGATCACATAAGATTCTTTTATTTAGGTAAAAAAACGATTGTATTTTATATATGTATTTTATTAGTATTATATATATTATCTGTATATTCTCTTCGAAATGTTAAAATTCAATTTGAATCTTATTTTTATTTATTGTACACCTACCACAGTATAGTCTTTATAACCCAAAGGTTGACTGGTAGAGAATGCCTTGATGCATTAAGTCCGCCCGTGTACCACTATTGTACATAAAGTTTAAATAAATAAATAAATTGTCATGAAGCTAATTTTAAGATTTGTTTTGAACTTATGAAATACATCAAATAGCAAAAAGGCCGGCCTTTATATTGGTCAAAGAATAAGCATTGCCATACAACGTGGCAATGCCGCCAGTCTTTTGGGTACACTTCCAGTCGACAGCGATGCGGATGAATTTTTTGACGACATATTTTAAGGTTAATTTAGTAAGGAGTTTTTATTTTGATTTCTCGTGTATGTATATTGTTTATTAGCAAAATATTGTAAATAATATTATATGACCTGTTTTGAAGATAAATAAGAAAAGCATTAACATCTGAATTTCCAGTCTGCGTGTTTTTAGTTTAACGTAATTTGCGCAGTAGGCTATTGAGTCAATAAATATAGTAGCATATTTTTAACTGTGGAGGCTTGTAATTAGCCATTTTATATATTATTGTTATTATAATTATATTAGTCTGTAAGCCTTCCGAAAATAAAGCAAATAAATAAATATATTATGTCAGACGTATACGTCACCGGAAAATCGCAAACGCCGTAAGATTGTAAAATATCGCGTGAAATCGAAAACTATTCTTTCATAATAAGACTCTGACATATTTGGATGGGATTTATTGAATACAAAACGATTTTTCCTTAATATATCGAGAAATTATAATGTAATAAACATTTATTACAATCTTACGGAGTATACAACTTACCGGTGACAAAATATATTAGAAATAACGAAAACAAATGCGTATATTGCGAATTTTTAGCAAATGATTTACCTGATAATTTTATTGGAAACGAACCGAATTTGGTTGAACAAGATTTTTTTAAAGTAATGTTGAATAAGTATTTTTATATCATTAAGTGACATTTTTGATGGTTGTATAGTTTACGTGGATTATTTTATTTTATTTTATTGGTTCATCGACGATTGTTCACACTGGTTTTATTTTAAAAATATCATGCGATAAATTATTATACAACAGTGCAACATTCACTTATAGGTAAACACCGCATGCATAACATACTAAAAATACTTTAAATTATGTAGATCTAGTTTTAAGTTAAGTATGAAGATATTTAGATTAAGAATGGCTTGACCTAGTAATTATTACATGTATTCTATTCTATCGGCATGGACACATTTCCTTCCACGCGAGTTAATGAAAGGCCACCAATAGAGATTTTTATCTAACTTATTTTTTATTGCTGATTGTTGCCACGCAAGTATTACAAAAAAAATAATAATAATAGTATTAGAAAAAAATATTAAAAACTAGCGGCCCGCCCCGGCTTCGTCCGGATGTAATTTGTTTTTAATTTTCTTTCATAGAAACCTCGCCCTGACAATAACGAATACAACAAAAAAAAATTTAATCGTTCAAGTCGTTCCCAAGTTATGCGCGTACATACATTTCGGCGATTCATTTTTAGATACTAGTGGTCCCGACAGACGTTGTCCTGTCCGAACGTTTGCTTTGTGTCTGACGAAAAATTATAGGAATCTATTGCAGCGCCACCTACCAGGTCCAATTGTGAATCTAAACCATTCTCGAATCCCCTTGAACACACACAAAAAATTTCACAACATCGGTCCAGCCGTTTAGGAGGAGTTCAGTGACATACACACGTACATAAGAAATATTTATATTAAGATAGATAGAAGAAGATAACTGAAATATTAATTGCCTATCATTAGATTAATAACAACTTCACTTTAATGTCTAGTTTTTTAGAACAATAAATAAAAATAGAACAACTTATCAATAAATCTAGTGCAATTTTATGCAGCAGTTTTCCTCAATCTCTAGTCTATAGTAGGCGCCAGATAAATGTGGAATAAAGTATATTGACCTTTCCCTAATAACTGCTCATAGGTACCTGAACAATTAAATATGAATCGTTTTTAATTGTTCAGGTACCTATTATTAGACAATGTTAAGGATCACGAGAGATGATGATTCGGGACAGCTTTGTGTCATTAATTCCGTTTTTCAAATTAAAAATGTCAATAATTGTAGGTGTGTCAATGACCGTTATTCCACGATTATCTGGCGCCTACTATAGAAATAATTGTTCTTTCACTTTCAATGTCGGCTAGCTCTGAAGAGTGACTGTAAGATTATATCTTTTGCAAACACATTCACTATCATTGAAATAGTCATCAACACCGAATATCGAGCCATTTCGAGATTCATTAATAAGTACCTACGTCCGGCATACATGCATTTGGGCAGTTAGTTCCGCCATCAGCCTTGCTAACAATATTTACCACGACATTAGTCGTCGGTATTATTGTAACCGAAGGAACCGAGACAGCCCAAAATAATGTGAAACATAAGACTGCCTGTCCATCGAGAGTGACGGAGTATGTAGAGCGGAGTTCCGGACTGTGTCTGTCCATTGATGTGGAGCGAGGTAGTGCGGAGCGGAGTTGCGGACTATGCGGAGCTCACGCGACGAGTAAATTGAGCGGGCGGCCGGTTTTTGTGCGCTACCTCGTTCCGCTGCCTCGCTCCGCTTCCGCTAGTTTTTAAACAGTTTGCAAATGCCTGTCCATTGAAACGGAGCGAAGATTTTATGCTATAATTCCATTGGTTAATATTAGCATGGCTCCGCTCCGCTTCTCTCCTCTTCGCTCCCCATGCCATATTGCTCGCAGAATGGATGGTAGATGGGGCCTAGTGATGACCGCATGCTATAGGCAGGGATAACGTTGGAAGGCCTCTCACAAAGTGAGCAGATGACCTAGTGAAGGCCAAGGAAACCCGCTGAATGCGAGAAGCACTGGACCTGGCGTTGTGGCGAAGCTTGGAGGAGGCCTATGTCCAGCAGTGGTCTTTCAGCTATAATGATGATAGCTCCAACGGATACCAGAGAAGAATGAAAAGGTACTTACCAGCTAATTCGGTAAATAAGTGATGGTAAGTTCTCGAAAATGAATTATTGAATAGCGCCATCTTCAGGTTTCTAGGTTCTAGCTGCAGATATAACTTCTACTCGTTTGTCATGAAAGGCTCCCCCGCATTTTATGGTTGAATTACTGATCCTTTATTTGCCTGTAACAAGAGAGAAAAGATTATAAGCAAAAAATCAAACTATATTGTAGAAAAAAAATGGTAACAGAACCAGAACTATTTATGTCATTTCTCTTCATCATAATTTCAAAGACAAAAAAAAATATATTCTATGTTCAACAAAAAAGGTTTCGTTCTATAAAAAGAAAAACACAAACACAAATCGTTCAATCTTTACAAAAATGGACAGTAACTACTTATTTTTCCGTGAAATAAGTATTGTTCATCTTTGTTTAAATACTAGAAGAAGGGCGTGATATAGAATAGGTTAGTTATTGCTCCAATGAGATATTTAAAAGCTGCTGTAGAAATATTTTTAGAAATATTTTCTAAGGGATACTATACGTAGTCCTCACAGTAGAAAACAAATGAGAATTGAAACAGTTCACTCCAAATTAAATTATCTAATCAGAAATAAGTCTAGGTTAATAATATTATAATATTGGCGCCAGAAAAAATAATCTTACTCCTAAGGACAGAAAAAAAAATTGGACTCTTAATTAAACACAAATAATGTTTTATTTATACAATGTTGACGTAATTATGAATTGTTCAATATAAAGTCTAATTTTTTCGTAGGTACATCATAGACAACTCCCAAAATTATACATAAATATAAAACCTGTTTTCTCAGCTATAGAACTTTAAAGATTGCTATGGTACCTATATGCTATATTATTAACCCAAAAATAAAAATATTTAACTAGTAAATACTGGAATCGAATAGCTCAAAAATGTGGCACAATCTTCTTATTAATTAAACCTTCGTAACTCGAATAAAAAAGAAAGTTAAATTCTGTCATCACAGTAATATATTATTCAGATAATATTATTTTATAATAAAATAGAACGAAGTACCTAGACAGGCTCTGACGTAAAGCCTAACCTACCTACTTTCGCTTACGCGATGCGATGACCTTTGGCCTTTTGATTTCTCGCCCCAATCCTTTGAACACCCCAATCTTTAGATGAAATCATTGGCACAAAAATAAGCAAGAATACCTCTCATAATGAAATAGGAAATGGTAGATTATCCAAATCAGAGGATTAAGATTTTTAAATATACGTAATTGTTTTACATCATCATTTAGTTGCCAATCCCAGGAGTCTAATACCAATTCATTTGTGGTTGGCGCAACATGCCTGCCTCTTTGCTCTTCATCCTCTATAGAACGACATTATTATTTCATGATAGTATTTCTTTTAGCATGACCTGTTTTGTAGTCAAAAAGTTCTTTGGAATCAGCAAAGCCAGAGGATGAAGAAAAATTTAAACTCGCTCAGACAAGATTTTTTAGAAACGCTTGAGAATTTAATAATATCTGCCTACGTTAATACTTCAAAAACTAGATGTTATAGCGACTTGAAAAATCACCCTTGAAATAATACATTGAACCTTCCTTTTAATATTACATTGAACTTTCAACGCACACTGCGGACCAATAGCCCAAACTGATCCGACACTTGACTGAAACGCCGCAACTATAACCAACAATACATACTACGTTAAAACATTTGCATAACTCCAAGAAGCACTATAGGAAGACATTGTAGGAAGCACTATATCTGCAGTCCACTTTCACATCATCATTAACATTTTAATTTATATTTGTTTTATTCACGCGCGCGTCACACGGCACGTCCGCTCGCTCTGAAATCGTTAGAGCGACTGAGCTTTTATCCCCCTCCACCCGGTGTGGGAGTGACTTTGTTAAGAGGAGGGGTGAATTTTCGAGGGGTGGTCGGGAAAACAGGGTGTTTTCCAAACTGTGGGTCGGTTTTGTTTGAGTAGTTAATTTTCCTGCGACCAGTAAAGGTTGTTTTGGTTGGTGTCGGTAATGATGGAAAGAAAGTGGAATGCAGAGAAGTCTTTTATTGTGTAGTCATAAAGATGGCATTTGACAATAGGCCAGCGTTTGGTTATGTTGTTAAATTAATGGCTTCGCTATTGGGTTTCGCTCAGTCTTATCTTATTAAAAAAACAGCAAAGAAAAAGGATATTTAAAATTTGCTCTAATCACAAATACAATGACTTCAGGCATATCTAAAGTAAAATTTTAGAAGACCAAAGAAAACGTGAACTTCTTGCCAAAAATATTTTAACAACACCCCAACTAGATGATTGTCTCTCCCCGTTCAAACAAATATTTTGTAGATGTAGTCACCCCTGTATACGGCTGTAACTGCCTACGGTGCTACCGGGTCACCCTGCAGCCCTTCAGCCACCCTCTGCCTTTTTATCTCAATATGTGTTTTGAATATTTTTAATTTGAGTGTGTTGTAATGAGTCTCTTTCGTATACTTGTGTTATAGATTACCGAATTACCTTATGTTTGGGGTCGAAACGCTTAGATCATCCCCATGACCCAAGCCTTTTGACCCCAAACAAAAGGTTCCGAGTGCGCGTCTACTTTTCAAGGAAATATCTCGCCGACTGATCGACACTTTGCGTGACCAGAGGCCAGGCTCATTCTTTGCTCAAAGAATTAGTATTGCCATTCAACGTGGCAACGCTGCCAGTCTTCTGGGCACGTTTCCGGATGACAGCGATGCGGAGGCATACTTCGACGCCTAAGTGTATTTTGTTTTTGTATATAGTTAGATTTAGTTGATATAAACAGTTTTATTTTTTATTTTATTGATTCACCAATTGTTCACACTGGTTTTATGTTAAAAATATCATTCAATAAATATACATCAGTGCAACAGTCACTAATAGGTAATCACCGCATGCATAAGGAAGTTGTACAAAAATACTTTAAATTAAACTAAAAATTTAAGTTAGTAATGTTCATGCTAAAAAGAAGCGAATATTTCGATTTTATTTTTATATTAAACTAGCGGCCGTCACGCGGTTTCACCCGCGTAGTACCCGTTCCCGTGGGAGAACGGAGATAAAATATAGCCTATGTTACTCGCTGATAATGTAGCTATCCATTGCTAAAAAGAATTTTTCTAATCGGTCCAGTAGTTTTTGAGTTTATTCATTACAAACATACACTCACACAAAAATACAATTTTTTCCTCTTTATAGTATTAGTGTAGATTGTTGAAGGTATATTTTACAGGTGTCTGGATAAACGCCCTGTCAACCAAAACTTATGCAGAGATGGTGAAACAGGACAAAATGTCTGTATCTGCTGTTTGTGACTATGGGACAAGCTCATTATTTGAATAGGGAATATGCATGCAATTTTTTTATTTGCAAAATAAAATACTTATTATCTCTAGTAAACAATTATGAAAGAATTTTTAAAATACCTTAATCAGCGCTGAAGTTATTAAGCTTCAAAGTTGACAATTAGAAAGAGAAGTCAGATACCAACTGTGACGTCAAATACTATGTCGCCTATACAGCTGCCACACAAAACAGCGTTTTCGCGAGAGGGACAGATATATTTGTTTAAAATAGTTTTATCTCGTTTGTTTTTCTGTCAATTTCTATTCTATTTTCACTGTTACTATTATACTTTTGTATTTTTCGTGATAAACTGTTTAGATAATAAATATTTTTTTCATGCATTTTCCCTATTCACGAATGCTGAATACTTTCTTGATGAAACTAATGGGAATTTAATGTAATACTAATCTTATTAGCCCGTTATGTCCCACAGCTGGGAAAAGGCCTCCGTCTCCCTTTTCTACACTCGTCAGTCTTCTGCAATTACTGTCCAGTCTAGTTCATCTCTTCACCTTCGACTTGGTCTGCCACGTCTCGCCTAGCATTTGATGGGACCCAATAAGGCGCCCATTACACGGTAGGTTCACTACAGTCAAGGCTATGGACGGATAACCTATCGTCTACTGCAATGACAGTGGTTGCATGAAATTGATTGTCAAAAATCGGAATTTTTGATTCGTCACGATGTTTGGGTCTGTTTTTTATATGTTTATACAATGGGTTCTTGTCTTTTTTCGAATCCCGTATGTCAGGCTAAAATACATTGTCGCCATATTTAAGATTTTTTGAAGTTTACGGTAATGTTGATTCGATTCCATAACTCACCATCAATCATTCGTCAGTCACGACTTTTGGAATTGATTGACTTTTGCATGAGCCTGTAACGGACGCCTAAGTGGTTTTTAGCCCACAGCTCACTTGACTTGCGGGACACATGTTCACTACAATCTTACATTGTTGAACCGACTGCAATCCATTGACCAACACACACACACACACATACACACTTTACCTAAATTCACAACAAAGTCCATTAACAAACAATTCGTTAACAAATACATAAAATTATGAGCACGCAGGACTGAAAACGGATAAAATGCAATCAATAAGTAGTCACATCCTTTGATTGCGAGTAATGATGGAATTATTGTGAAAACACCTACATTGCATACATTCGTGTGTTTAATTTTAATTGTTGTATTTGATTTACGTACGAGGTTAAAAACTGCTCATTTGTTGGTCAGAAATGTTTGCAAGGTTTTTGAGTACTTATTTAAAAAAAAAAACTTTACGTTGCAGTGCATTTAACGAGCTAGCAATAAAATAATAAAGAAAAAGAGTTTGTATAGGCCAAGTATGACGCATGGCACAAAAATTAAAAACTGGCCAAGAGAAAGTTGGACTTACACACGAAGGGTTCCGCTTTATGGGAGCCCCTTTTATTTTTAGTTTTATTTAATTTTAACTATTTGTTGTTGTAGCGGCAACAGAAATACAACATCTGTGAAAATTTCAACTGTCTAACCTGGTAGCTGTAGCGTCTGTCTGTCACCAGGCTGTATCTCATGAACCGTGACTAACGTACGTACTAAGACTCCACTGTCCGTCTGTGTGACGGACTGTGGTATCTTAGTAAAAAGGTCCCGTTTTTACTATTTTTAAAATTAACGATTTTTCTATATTTCTCCATGGAAAAACAATGAATGAAATGTCAAAATGATCCATAACAACATTTCACTGGCACTGGCGCAAAACATTTTTTTTTTTGGAAAATTCAAAAGAGATTTAATTTGATTTCGTAAAGAAAAGTCCTTAGGTCAAATTTTGACGTTATTACACGGCAGCAAAAAAAAAACGATTCCTTTTGCTGAACTGTTGCTTCATATCCGATTTAATAAATAAAAAAGGTATTTTATTTGTTCGAAAAATGAAGAAAATGATATTTCTTGACTGCAAGTCCATGATGGGTATACCTACCTGCCTGTTATCCTCATTTGGTAGATGTCAAGTGTGGATTACGGCATAATCCTCCCTGCGTTGTTCAGTGTTCACTGCATAATACACGATCCCTCACATGAAGATGAGCCGTAGGTTTGTTATCGTAACGTATATTATATCAAAGTCTTACAACAGTTTTTCAAACTTTGAAAGTAAAGATTGTGTGGGCATTTTGACCTTATATTTTTATTACCCGGAAAAAAGCTCAGGACCACAAGAGCTGACAGTAAGGAGCAGAATAGAAAGTCTGAAATACTCCAAAAACATTACCGTAAGGCATTTTTACCGGTTCTGTAAGGTGTCGGATGTAAAAGCACCATCCCATCACTTCCCGTGGGTGTCCGACTAAGGGACTCACTAGAGAATAGGCAGCAGCATTCTCTGTACATTACAGCAGCTACACTGCGATCGCCAACCCGCCTACCAAGCCATTTGAGGGAGGCCTATGTCCAGCAGTGGACGTCTTTCGGCTGATATGATGATGATTTTTGCAGTTATCATTTGAAGAAATGTTTTAATAGTTTGTAGAAGGGACAAAGACACGAAAATGAAAATGTATGCGTACGCTTTTACGATGAAGCCAAAACCAATCGTTACAACAAAAACATACTTTTGCGTCATAGTACACATATATAATTTTCGCAACGGAACAAGTCATTCATACTCACCATCGTCAAACGCCTTGCAGGCAACGACCACAGTGACTTGATACGCACTTACGCAGGACACACGAGGGAGTCGCATCTATTAGCATAGCTCTTTGAAACTGGTCGTAACATTACAAACAGGGTTAACACGTGCGGTTAAGAAAGACCAAAGTTGGGTAGGCATAAAGGTGAAAATTGAATGGGATGGCCACACTAGTATTGTCCAGACTGTGTCGCAAGTGTTTCGCTCCGCTGGTTGTCCTAAATACTTCAGTCCAAAGATTGCCGTTCGGAAATCCCTTGCTCTCACTGGTGGAGTGATAAGTGCCTGTTTTATGCGTTTGTAATGTGATTTTGATACCGCGTTTCACGTGTGTATTAGAAGCCACAATTGTCTCGTTTTATGGTCGCGCTGAATATCCGTTGCAGAAACGTCTTTATATCTTCATATTTTCTGCAACTGCAGTGGAAAGGGCAGATAGAAAAGGCGAAATAAGCAGTCAACATAATATTGCCATCGCAAGCAGAACCTACAACGGCAGCATAGAAGACGAGGCCCGCTAGGGCCAGAGCCTGCTAGGTTTGCGGAATTTGTTCGAAAGAGTCACCGCGACCCTGGAACGTAAAGGGCTTTAGAAGGAACATGGATGGGTTTTAGTCAGTAAGAGTCTGACACGCCCTTCCACTCCACCCAGAGCGGAAGAAGTCATTTGATGATTTCCCATCCCTAAAAAAAAAAGCAGAGCCTAGAATAGGAGCTTAAGGAATAGAATGTGTTGGCACAGGATCATGGAGATTCACTAGACAAGAGAGGCTTACGGCAGCTATGGGCATAGTCGGGCTGTTGATTTTGATAGCAGTAACGAAATTAAAATGGAATCAGAAAGAAATAACTGCTGGATTGTGACTTGAAAAATCATCGACGTACAGTTTTACTTATCAATTACACTGTATTACTACGTGACCTCTTGAACTATTTATGATAAAATTTTGCACGGTCAGGTTTACCGATTGCGTACTTGCGTAGGTTAGCTGTTTGCACTGTTTTCACGGAATCCACAGAAAGATGTACCCAAAACGTGCTTGTTTTTAGGGTTCCGTACCCAAAGGGTTTGCCCTTTGGGTACGGAACCCTTTCCCGTTTTATCCTTTATTACTAAGACTCCGCTGTCCGTCTTTCACCAGGCTGTATCTCATGAACCGTAGTTAGACAGTTTAAAATTACACAGATGATTTATTTCTGTTACCGCTAAAAAAAAATACTAAAAACAGAATAAAATAAATATTTAAAGGGGCTCTCATACAACAAACGTGATATTTTTGCTCGTCTTTGCTCGATATTGATAACGGCACTTTTCTGTGAATATTTAGATATATTTTCATTTTAAAAATAAAATAATTTAATTAAAATAGAACAAATATTTAAGGGGTTCCGTTATTATAGATAATGGTACGGAACCCTTCGTGCGTGAGACCAACTCGCACTTGGCCGATTTTTTTAACTTCTTATTTCTTTGTGATATATTTATCTGCATATAGTATAATTACTAAAATGTCTCTCAGTACTAGAGATTGATTAGAAAAGGCAACAAACTGGGAAGTATGGAAGGGTATTTCCATTATATTCTATCCTACTTTACCCAGCAGGGGGACATTATATGTAGATTGAAAAAAAAGTAAAGTAGTAATAACATTTTTTTGACTTCTCATCTTATAGGTTTTCCTGTAAGATATTGGTAAAGATCTATTACTTATCTGAATTTTTTTGCAAAATTTTAAGCTTAGTAGTGTCGGAGATAAAGTGGGGTATGGTCAAATTTCATCTATTTGCTTTAATAACTTCGTCATGGAATATTTAAAAATAAACAAAACAATACTTTTGAGACCGTTGAGACAAGTTCCTTGATTTGTTTACACACGGTACAGTTAGAAAAACTTTTTTTTAACGTTTATAATTTTCCCCCCGAAAAGTGACCCTGTTTTCAAAATTTATTTATTTTTGTGACACAGCCGTGTTTGGGTCATACAAGGTTATATATTTTCCAAATACAACTTAATCGGTAAAGTAGATTCGGAGAAAATCAACTGTGACAGACGGACAGACAGACAATTGAGTGATCCTTTAAGGTTTCCTTTTCCTCATACAGAGGTTCGGATCCCTAAAAATATGGTGATTCCATTGTTAAATTACTAAATACATTGTGAACATAATTTTGAATTTGAATTCGTTTCTCAGAAATCTACTCGAACATTAGCAAAAACATAACGACCATAAGTGCCCTTTCTCCTCTGAGGTCATAAACTAGTGCCGTATCGTTAGCTTCCCGGACGTGTGTATGTAAACCGAGCTTCCTTATTTAGCGCAGATTTGTATTATATAATAAGTGATGTGTCGTCTAGACTTATTTCTAGAACAGGTCTTTAAACAAAGCAAAAAAAGGCAAGATACATAGATGGAAATTCCGTTATGACAGTATTCCTCAAGTACAGTTATTTAATGGAAAAACAATAGCTTTTACTGAAAAGTATGTATTTATTTTAAATTATTACAAAATTTTAAGGTTAAGCTAATTAAATCACAATGATAAATTAATCATGGAAGATGATACAGCAAATACGTTATTTAATTATATAGTATATCAACTGTTAAAAACATAATAATCATTCACATGTCATATTTCATTCTTACGACCCTTAAAACAGTAACTAATTTACCACTCTAGGGATTAGCTGAATATCGACATTATCCGGTCTTACATTAAGAACATGTTTATAGAACGTTAACTTTCCATTTTGCTTGGATTTAACAGTAAAGTGTCTTAGAACGTGGACTAACCCAGCCAGTACTTGTAATTTGGCATATCTGGCTCCTATACACATCCTGTTACCCATCCCAAAGGGCATATAAATGTCATCACTGGGTTTCCTGTCCTTAGAAAATCGCTCTGGATCAAACATCTCAGGATTCGGATAAAATTTCGGATCATGATGTATTTGGTAGATTGGAGTGAACATTTTTGTTCCTTTCTCTACTTTGATATTACCAACTTCTAGCACAGTATCTTGAACGCATTGTCTGCTCAGATATCCATTAGGTGGAAGTATTCTCATCGCTTCACTTAGCACCTTGTCTATATACTCCATATCATTGATGACATCGTATGTCATTTTGTTGTTGTACTTCTCAAAATATTCGTCGATTTCTTGGTGAACTCGTTCTAATATGTCTGGGTGCTGGCAGAGTACAGTTAAAGTTGAGAAGATGACAGTCGCGCATGGTTCAACACCAGCGGCGAAGAAAAATAAAGCTTGAGCAGAAAGTAAGCCGGTCGTAGGTTTCATGTCACATCCTGTTGTCTCATCCTTCATGGTCCCATTCCTCTGAAGACTAATACATAAATCAGCAAAGTCATGCCTCTTTACATTCTCCTGCTCTCTTTGATTAATAACTTGTTGTATTGCACCAACGAAGAAGTCTTCATGCTCCGTGAACAATTTTATCCCCAACCATTTAGATATTTTCGGGCTTACACCGACCATTACAAATTTTACCGTATTCTTAAACTTCGTTGCTGACAGTTCTTCTCCAAGTTTTAGAAATGGCGAATCAAAGGTTGACTGTGTTCCAATACCAAAAATTGCCCCACAAACGGCGGCATTGCAGAAGGTTAACAGAGTGTTGTAAAGATCACCGTCCCATTTCTTGGGGTTGTTTTTCAAGTATTCTATAAAGTCTTGCGCGCTTCTGTCCATGATGTAGTACATGTTCTTTAGTTTTGCTGCTGTGAAAAGTGGGCTCATGCTTTTTCTCATCAACTTCCACCTAGGTCCATTCATAAAGAGGATATTATCAGACAATTGATCACCCTCGACGCTTTCTATTCCTCTATGATGAAACGATTGGAAGTCAGTATGTAGAACTTGTTGCACGTTCTTCGGGTGTATAACGAACAATGCTGGTGTGAACAGTTGTCCAATACCAACAGCTGGTTGGTGTCTATATTCTTCATACAGCTCACCAAAAACCTCAAACAGAGCACGTTTCGAAGTGAAGAATTTCCAGTAGGGTCCAATCACTTTGTTTTTATTATAGAACTTTACTCCACGTTTCTTCCAGTAAGTTTCATTATATCTGCCTACTTGGTAGATAAACAATAGAAATGCGACTATTGATATTAAAATTATTGGTAAAAACATTTTGAGTTTGTAAACACGACTTTTCTGTGTAGAATATAAACGGCACTGAGCGAGCTCTCGACTTTTTATCTGCGTTATGTATATAAATAGAACTGGCACTACATAATGTTATATTAATACATAGTTCCTATCAATAATTTTCGATACGATTAGGCTGGTTCCCAACTCGTGAATGTATTGTTAATACCGTTATTAAATAGGTACTGTAAGGAGGATATCCTTGTCTGCAGGTCTCTGGCAGACAAGATAGCCTTTGGAAGCGTCAGGTGAAAATTAAAAGAATTTGAAATACGAATGTGAAAATATGTTTTGTTTTTTTTTGGGAGGACTCTGGTTCCAACGTTCACTAAAGGCAGATGCCAAAATATATTTAGAGTTATAAATCTCCAATATCGTTTCATTTTATAATAATCACGATAAGTAACACTAGCGGAGTCCCTGGTGTTACAAATGGTGGAGGGCCGAACCCGCGTGTGCAAGGTGTGACATTGCACGAAGAAACCCCCATATGCTATAAGCATCGCAAAGAAGTGCGAGACTTTAATGACCAGGCGATATCCACGCCTGGAAAAGGAATAAAGCTAAGTGGTTTTCATTAAAATAACAAGTAATATGGCACAAGTTGTATCCTTTACGGGTACGGGTTCCACAAGGTCATTTGACGATTTTTTGACTCAATTTCGCCAGATTGCCGCAATAAATAGATGGCCAGAGAATGACTTGGCTCTCATCTTGGGTGCATATTTAGACGGGCCAGCTTTAGCGTATTTTAAATATATATATAAACAAGACGTCACATTCAAATTTATTTGTGATAGTCTGAAGGCAGAATTCCCGTCGGGAATAGATTATGTAGAGAAATTTTACAATGCGCGTCAAGAATATAAAGAAGACATAGTCGCATTCTTCTACAGACTAGCTGATTACGGCTTACAGTCGGGGATTGCCGATGAAAAAATTTTCATTAAAACATTTTTAAAGGGTATAAATACAAATTATAAACTAAAATTGGGAACGCGCATATACAGCTCTAAAGCAGAGTTACGCGCAACGATCGACCAAATAAAGGAGATTTTCGAGGGGACACAACCCGAAAGGATGAATTTATCTTTACATCCCCCGCGGGTTAGCTTTGATCGATTTTCAGCCGGCAGTCAGAGACACCCAACATCACCGAGACCGATGAGCCCGGGGCCAGCCACGTCAGGCTCGACGCCAAACCGAGCTGGTGACGCAGAGACATTTCACACGCCGAGGTATCATTTGCGACCAAGAGGTCGGTTTGACAATAGAAATAATAGCCAAGTACCCATTGCCCCCAGCCAAAGAAGCCCTCGTCAGCACAGCCACCCAAACGCACAAGGACACAGTCGGTAGAGGATGACGTGGAGTTGCAGGCTGTGTCCGAAAGAGAGCAACTCCCAAGGAAAACTAGCAAACACGGTGACCTCAATCCTTTTATTAAAATTTCGATAGTTGAACAGGCTTGTACTGCGCTGATTGACACTGGAGCATCAATTTCGTGTATATCAGAGCAATTTGCATCAGATCTCAATTTGAAGCATACCAGAGACAAGGCAAACCATTTTGTGAAGTCAATATCGGGGTCGTGCTTGAAGGTTGTTGGGAGAACTAAGATTAGTTTTATAGCGAACTCTAGTGTTTTTGTGAATGATTTCGTAATTATCAAAAATATTAACCAGAAACTAGTTCTGGGGCAAGATTTCTTTCATAAATATGAAGCGGTTATAGACTTTTCTAATAAATGTATTATATTAATGGGGAGATGTCGCGTAAATTTTCATAAATGTGCTGAACAAAGTGCTGCGTCAATGTCTCAACCAATGGTATGTGGTGACCATGATGATGAAACAAATATATATAATAACATCACAAATGGAGATGGAATTAGAGGAGACGGAGCGTTGAATTCTGTCTCAAAGAATGATTACTTATATTTTTCAAAATTAGTTAAAGATTGTAACAATGAGTTTACATCAAATATGATTAATGATAAAAATTTGATTGATGAGCTAAATGTTAATCCAAACTTAAGCCCAGAGAGAAAGAACAGACTTAAAACCCTTCTTACCTCACATAGAGATAATTTTGCATTTAAGGCCTCTGAATTAGGTAGCTGTAGTATAGAAGAAATTACCATAAGGACTGTAGATGATATACCAGTACATCACCCACCATATAAAGTGTCTCCAAAACAGCTAGATATAATAAATTCACAAGTTAAGGAAATGTTAACTAATGGAGTTATCCGGGAATCCAACAGTGCATATGCATCTCCAGTAGTATTAGTACAGAAACCTGATCAGACATGGAGATTTTGTGTAGACTATAGAAAATTAAATAAAAAGGTTATTACAGATAGCTATCCATTACCAATAATTGAAGATATTATGATATATTTAGCAGGTGCTAAGTATTTTGCAGATTTAGATCTTAATTCAGGTTATTGGCAGCATCGTCTATGCGAAAAAGATAAACATAAAACTGCATTCATTACTTCTTCAGGGTTATATGAGTTTAATGTTTTACCTTTTGGACTTAAGACAAGTCAAGCTGTCTTCCAAAGGGTTATGGATAAAGTACTAGCAGGAATAAAATATAAAAAAGCTATTTGTTACGTGGATAATATTCTTGTTTGGGGAAACAATTTTACTGAGTTCATGGAATCGTTAGAGGAGATCATGATGCGGTTGAAGAATGCAAACCTCACCTTAAAACCAAGCAAGTGTAGTTTTGGGTATGAGAAAATTTCGGTTTTGGGACATGACATTTCTGGTGAAGGAGTCAGACCAGATAATAAAAAGTTGCAATCTTTAAAAACATTAAAAGCACCAACTAATACAAAGCAAGTTAAATCAATTTTGGGTTTGTTCTCTTATTATCGGAAATTTATTAATAATTTTGCAAAGATTGTATTACCTTTAACTAAACTTCTAAAAAAAAATAAAACTTTTATTTGGGGTACTAAAGAGGAGGAAGCATTCCGGAAAATAATACAGGTTATGGAGTCCCCACCAATTTTGCATTTTTATTCAACTAATAAGAACATTGTCACCAGATTGTATGTGGACGCCAGCGACGAGGCAGTAGGTTGTTGTCTTATGCAGGGTGAAGATGTTATGTTTCCAGTGTCCTATGCATCAAGGAAGCTGAGTGAAGGGGAGAAGAAATATTCTACCACTGAGAAGGAATGTCTTGCTTTAGTATGGGCATTGAATTACTTCAAGCATTTTCTGTGGGGTTTGAAGTTTCAAGTAGTGACTGATCATAAGGCTCTGTGTTGGTTAAGGGGTAGAAAGGATATGAATGGAAGATTGGCTAGGTGGTCGTTGTGCATCCAAGCATATGATTTCAACATAGTACATTGTGCAGGGAAGGACAATGTTATAGCAGATTTTTTGAGTAGGAATCCTTTAGGCCTAGAGAAGGAGGAACAGAAGGTTTTAGAAAAACATCTCGAGGATGGCATGCAGTTATATAGAATAGAGGTTGTAAAGATTCGAGAGGAGCAACTACAAGATGAGTTTTGCAGACATTGGTTTGACAAGATAGCAGCTAGTAGGGAAAGAATATTGAAGGGGTTTAGTGTCATAGATGGTATTTTATGTAAACAAGCTAGGAGGTTAAATAGGATTCAAGAGTTAGTAGTAATCCCGAGATGTTTGCTGAAGAAGGTGTTGAGGGAGCTGCATGACGATCCATGGTCAGGTGGTCACTTAGGTTTAGCTAAAACGTTAGGTAAATTCAAAGCTGGGTATTTTATTAAAGATGCTGAAAAGGAAATAGATAAATATGTGAGGAGTTGTATGTTATGTCAGGAACGGAAGAAAGGGAAGCAGTTGGCGCAGTTACAACCCGTCACAGTAAATCAGTTGATGGAGAAAGTAGGGATTGATGTTTTAGGACCTTTTAGGAAGTCGTTGAAGGGTAATAAGTATATTATTGTTAGTGTGGAATATGCTTCAAGGTATGCGGTCTGCAAAGCGGTACCCAGAGTGACGGCCCAGGGGATTAGTGAATTCTTGATAGAGGAAATCTTCTGTAGGTATGGTGGTGTAAAAGAAATTGTGTCGGATAGGGGGTCAGTTTTTACATCACATCTGGTGAAGGAAACTGTAGGTTATTTCGGGGCAAAGTCACGCTTCACCACAGCATTTCATCCTGCGACGAACGGTTTAGTTGAACGTTTTAATCAGACCATGACTCAGATGTTGTCCATGTACGTTGCCACAGATCAGAGAAATTGGTGTAGTTATGTTCCGCTTGTATGTTATGCTTATAATTCTAGTAAGCAGTCGAGCACTAAAATTTCACCGTTCATGTTGTTATATGCTAGGGAACCTTCATTTCAGACTGATTTATCAGTGAATGTAGGGCAAAATGAATCATTGGATTTTGTGGGACGTCATAATCTGAAAAATCAGCTGTCACGGTGTGCCATAGATAATATAAAAAAGGCACAGATTAGACAGAAGGCTATTTACGATAAAAAAGCCAAAGTTAGGGATTTTGTGGCAAATCAATTAGTAATGGTCTATACCCCTAGGCGACAATCAGGGAGGAGTACAAAGCTTCTTAGGTTATATAAAGGGCCGTATAAAATAATTAGGAGAATGTCAAATGTAAATTATGTGATAGGAAAACCCAATAATAGGAGATATATAGATATAGTTCATGTAAATAGATTAAAACCATTTTATATTAGAACACTGTTGTAGATATAAAGTTACATTGAATGTTTAACTTCATATCGAAAAGGCTCAGTTTTCCAGTTCTTAGAAAAATGCGATGACAAAAGGGAAATGTCAATTGCATTGACATTGATTAATGTAAACAAACCATTATTTTAGTGTTTGTTGTTAAATAGTTTATTAATCAGTTTATTCTTTTTCATGTGGATACTGAAAATGGACTCGTACGTGCGTGAGGGACGCAGCCGGCCGAGGAAGAGAAGGTCACTTGTTCAAAGATGAAGACAGAATGTTATGGTCAGATAGGTTGAAGTTACTCCAGTTTGAAAAATATAAGTTAACTATAGGGAACTATGGCCCATCCTGAAGAGAGGGGAGTAAGAGGGCGCCATGGAGGTTGATGCCAACTCTGCTTACGGGGCATAGCCTTTCGCAGAGGGTGACTAGTTGTCACCATTGGTTCAACTGATATTGGTGACCCACAGTTGTTGGTTAATGTCAATTAATAATGTATATTTGATTTTCTTTGTTATGTGCGGATCACTGGAGTAGGTTCAAGAGTTAGGTATATTTATATTAGTATGACCTTCTTTTTCTCTGACTCGATAGCGTCCGAGGAATTTAAAGTTATAATATTATAAATTATAGATATAAATCCCATCTGGATGAATGTGAGTTTTCACATTATTTGTTAAAGCAACCGCGATGTGCCGGAGCTTTTCTAGCGGTTTTGCCCCGGCAGGGCTTCGGTATGACTGCGTTGTTGATAAGCACAAGTGGTGCGTAGTAAATTTTAATAAGATAATTGATCGCAGGTCATAGTGTAAGCTGCTTCTATAGAAGCATACGCACCCCTGTTCGTCCACATCCGCTTATAGGTAGGGACATCTTTTTAGGTATAGGTAGGTTACACTTGACCCTTCCAAAGATTTGGAATAGATGATTGCGAGGCATTTCCTCTTATCCTCTATTCGTAGGGGCGTAGCTCATGTAAGGAGGATATCCTTGTCTGCAGGTCTCTGGCAGACAAGATAGCCTTTGGAAGCGTCAGGTGAAAATTAAAAGAATTTGAAATACGAATGTGAAAATATGTTTTGTTTTTTTTTGGGAGGACTCTGGTTCCAACGTTCACTAAAGGCAGATGCCAAAATATATTTAGAGTTATAAATCTCCAATATCGTTTCATTTTATAATAATCACGATAAGTAACACTAGCGGAGTCCCTGGTGTTACAGTACCTACATACTTAAAAATCATATTACAAGAGTGGCTCACGTGATGTATTTTTCGAAAGAGATAAATTTCGAATTTTACTATACTATATTCTACTATACTATTATCAAATTTTTTGGAACAAAACTAACTAACAACCTAACTACAAAAATAAAAATTCATTTAAAAATTATTTTTGGGAACGACTTCACACCTAAAATATTAGCATAAAAATCGCAAAAATCTACTTTATAAGTGCGCTTTGAAAAAATACGAGTTGGGAAGTAGCCACCACGATATTTGCTGAGTAATAATTATACAGCGGTTTCCAATACCAGTCTAGGATAGCGATATCCTAAAATATCATTTGTTACGCAGATAACCACCCATTAGCTTGACTGTAATCGGATAAAACTGTTATCAAATGAACTGATAACAAGATTAACTAATGCTGTTCTCAACGATAAACAAACAACACTTATTTGATAAAAAGTTATGATCACCTTAGTCATTAGACTCTTACTGACTACAACCCATCCATGTTCCTTCTAAAGCCCTTTGCGTTCCAGAGCCTCGGTGACTCTTTCGAACGAATTCCGCCCTAGCGGCCCCGTCTCCCATGCTGATTGCTGACATCTCTTTGAAGCGCTCGTGGAACACAACGCGCCATCGACCCGGGATGACGTTTCAGCTACTGTTGGTAGCTAATTTGACAGTTGGTTAAAGGTAGATACGTTATTGAAACCGGCCGTCATCATCGTCTGCCTAGCCTTTTCCAAATACATTGGGGACGGCTTCCAGTCAAACCGGATTCAGCTGAATACCAGTATTTTACGTGGAGCGGCTGCCTACCAGACCTCCACAACCCATTAACTGGGTAACACGGTACTCCTTGGCAAGACTGGAGTCAGATCATCTGGCTTCTGACTATCCGTAACGACTGCCAAAGATCTACAAATGACAGCAAGAACCAACGGCTTAACATGCTTTCCGAGGCACGGAGGAGTCTCGGTATGTTAAGATGGTCACCCATCCACAGACCAACCAGTATGAAACTGATAACTTACTATGAATGAAATTCGCTTGGCACTTTTCCGAATGATTATAATAACAGCTCCATCCATTATTACTTTAACAGCAATAAAAATATTAGGTACGGTTGTCAAAATATTTGCTGAGTTGAATTTTTTTTTGAAGTTCTAAGCCGAATTTTATAAAGATCTTAATAATATGTTCGACAAAGTCCGTGTCGGTCTGGACATAGAATATATTTATGAGGTAATGTTTTTAATCTGACATTAAAATATTGTGCTTTTGTGAAGACACGTAGGTGGGAATCAACTATTGACAAACAGTATTTTTTGTAGTGTGAACCCAATTCAAAATTATATACTGATTAGGTAACACTTTGGCGCCAAAAGTTACGAAGGAAAAGTTCCCAGAAGAAAGCTGATTAATAAAAATTATGGACGACCATCTGTCGAAGTTGGCGTTACGCAGTTGGGTAAAGGGCCTGATACAGAAGGCAGTACTCCTCGATACGGCTCGTATTGTGAGGAGGTTCCTTTCTTTGGAACCCTAACCAATGGTAGCTTGGACTCTGCTCCCGACACCGGCGGACTACTACTTTTCATATTTTTAAATGTTTTTTTTAATTTTTTAATGTTTTCTTTTAAAGAATTATGTATATTTTAGTATGTAAGGAAAATAAATAAAGAGAATAATAATAATTATTTATTATCAGGCAACTAAGGCCCATAGATAAAATACACAAATTAAACATACAAAAAATAAACGAATACATATTAAACTCACTTAATTAACTTATAAACAAAGACACACGGGAAGCATATCAATAAAATCAATTAAAAAACTATCGTGTAACTTTGTTAGTTCAATTTTATCGTAATCATTTGGAATGTCTATCGCCGAGAGGAAATTCCGCACTCATTTGATCTTTATAATCGTTCCGAATGGTTATTTAACGGATACAATCATGACCTAATCAGCAATAAAGATCCTCCTCTCAATCAAAAGACAATAAAAACCATTATATAACTAGAGTAGAATGCTTTATACCTACTTTAAACATAACATAATTAACATACACCGTTCTAGATAATTTAACACGCAAGTAAAAGTCAGGTTTTGACATGCGATTTTGATTCTAATGTCAGAAGACAATGGAGTTCTTATTATATTAAACGATATCGGTACTTTCTTTTGTGAATTAGATGGGCATCTTTCTTGACCTTTTCAAATCGACATTTTGAAAAAATTTTTTGGTTGTGAAAGTTTCTGACATTGTTTACGTTTGAAATACAAAATGTAAGCATAATCCCACCAAAATATTTTATACCAGTTGCCGCCCGCGGCTCCGCCCGCGTGATTATCGAAAATTATCCCAAGGGAACATATTCCCGGGATAAAAAGTACCCTATGTGTTATTCCAGACTATAATCTACCACTGTGCCAAATTTCATCAAAATCCATTCAGTAGTTTTTGCGTGAAAGAGTAACAAACATCCATCCATCCATCCATCCATCCATCCATACTTACAATTTTAGTAGGATAAATTGATTGTCAAAACTAATAAGCACATAACATTTTCGCTATTAATAGAAGGTATTATTTCAAGTCGAACAAAGCCATAACTATAGAAGGCCTAACAGCCGGTCTTAATAACCTTTAACCATGCTACCAACAGTAGCTAAAACGTCATAATTATTTGCTTTTCAAATATGACGTTTCAGCTACTGTTGGTAGCTAATTTGACAGTTCGTTAAAATATAAAAAGTACGGCTTGCCCGTTAATTTCATTTGTGGAACTATAGCATGACATAACATAAAATCAGTGACTTAATTTCTTACACTAAGTTCGTAGTGACTACAAGTTCTTAAACTTATGGCTAGTTTACAAAGTGCGAGCTAGCGTGCGAGTCAGCCTGCTGAGTAGCTGCAGTGCAGTACCTCGAGGACCGAGTTACTTCAACAGTTTTTGTTATCATTCGCCTACTCGCCTGACAGTAACTCGCACATAGAAGCAGCACAGACATCACTTGCATGGTTCGGACGCGTTCGGCAGTAGCTTGCCAGTTGCGAGACAGTAGCGAACGCAACCTGTATTTTTTTGTGTGCAGCCTCGCAAAAGACTGGGCAGTCCACAAAACAAAAGACAGCTGCTGCAGTCCAGCTGCTGGCATTCGAGTAGGCAATCCGAGAAGCTGTCTACTGTCTAATCAGCAGCTCGCACTGTGTAAACTAGCCATTAAGCTACTGGTTCTTCTGCCAGGGTTGCGGAATTTGTTCGAAAGAGTCACCGCGGCCCTGGAACGCAAAGGGCTTATACGAAATAGCTTTGTCACAGTGAGATGGTATCTTTGGTTTACTACGTGACTTCCAACACACATTTATATTATTGCTCATATTACTCATTCATTTTTTTCTCGTTCTTCGCATACAGTATAATAATGCTTTTAGGGTGCTGTTGGGAAGGCTTTACCGAAAAATTTCAATTACAATAATTAACTTAGTCTAATTGATAAAAATATAATATCATTACAGCTAACACGAGATCTATTCTGAATCTAATGGAAGCTGAACCACAGTCTAACTTCAAACAGTTAAACAACAAAATAATGTTAAAATCGTCGATAAACTGTGGCTTTACTTTTCATCAATAATAAAGTACTGTTTACAGCTTAGTAAAAAAAAAAATCTAACGTACCTCTGAAACCACACACAAGTTCACTGAGAAATAAAAACGAAGTAATCGGAACGTGTGTAAGATTCTAGCGAAAGTGAGAGGTATGAATTTGTGATGAGAATCCTAGGCGTGGTTATTACGTGAAAATATGAATATTTAGATGGAATACATATAACAACATTATGTATGACTATATCCACCCCATTTCTATAGCAGAAAGGACCTATTTTGACCAGAATCTCTCATGATGGAAGGCGATGTATGCGGTCTATGATGGAACAAGCTTAAAAAACCTTACTTATTTAAGGCTGGGTGTTACGCCTAAGGTGTATTTTGTAAATTTTGTTGTATATTCGTGTAAATCCCATTGAAAATTTTGGAATCATAGAGAAATACGCCCTGTCTTAAGGTTGGGTTCAGAAGCCCAAAAAACGTCTGCTTAGACCATCTATCATAAGTATAAATTAATCTGTTATATTGGGGTCGGCTTCCAGTCAAACCGGATTCAGCTGAGTACCATCCGTCATAAACATGATCAGATTAATTAAAGGCTGATTCCCAGGAGCTCCAAATCTCTTGTTCTCCAAACAATTCTTCTCTATACATTGATTCCCAAGAGCTCCATATTTAATTAGTTAAATAATAAAATACTAAAATTGATTCCAGCGGCTCTAAACCAAATTGCGTAAGGTCAACAAAACACAAATTGCTAACATTATGAATGTAAATTCTCTAGATGTGGATGATCCAGCAACTGCGCCATCTTGGTTCTCTCTCATTATCTATGAATTCGCATAAACATGCATCAATTGAAAGGGCTATCCTATTCTACTGATGTAGAATGACAGCGCGGTAGGGCGCGAAGATGAGGACGGGAGGTTCGACATTGTTGCATTACTCCGGTAATTTGTTTGTTGAATCATAAATTAATTTTAGTGTAAATATGTATTTTTTTATACAATTTGTACTTTAAATTTTTTGGAGCTCATGGGAATAAAATTATGAAACGCTTGGGAATAAACCTAATTAAAATGATCGCACTGCTGGGCTTGGACATAAAAGGCTCTGTGAGAAATGCAGTGAGCCTTAACCCACCATATGCAGGTTGTACATGATCGACCTTTACACCATCTACAAAAAGACAGTAAATAAACTGGAAATTAACATCAGAATTTTATTTATCATCGAGTTGTTGTTACCCGCTGTGCCTTTATCTCAGTTGGCAGAGCTCCAATTATCGATCCAATATGTAGTCTAGTAATTGTATGTGTACCTAGTTGATTAAGTATTCTAATTTATTATGTACGACTTGGAGTATTTTGCCTTACGTAATTGCGATTGTAATATATTGAAATTTAGTATGTATTTGTTGTGGGCGATCTTACTTCTATGAGAGTTCAAGACCAGTATCTTTTTTTGACGTGACAACGTCTAATAAATCGATGAACGCCGGCTGCACGCACGAAATAGAATGACTCATTGTAACGTTACGCTCATTGTAACGTTACGATCATTTCATCAATGTTTTGCTGATGACGTTGTCACGTTAAACTATCGTCCATGAACCGACTTTACAGATAGCCAATTTTTTTTAAGGCACACACAGCTTATTTCAAAATAAATAATATAAATTGTGACATCTAGGGTCCTGTTTAAATAAGTCACTAACTTTCATAGAGCGAGTGGTACATTGTAATTATTATGAAATATATGAGTAAAAATGGTTTAATAAAAAAAATGACATTAACAAATTGAGAATAATTTAAACGGAATGATTGTAATACATAGAGACGGGATTCTTAGTTGAGTTTAAATGTTTATAAAATAAAATAAAATGGAATTTATAGCATTTAAATAATTGAATTATAAAATTAATATTAAATAACAAAACTTCAATTAAATTACGTAATACACTCAAACATTACATCAAATATCTTAAGTTGACATCAATAAAAGTGGTTTCTACTTTTCTAGTCAAAACAGTAAAATTTGTGATAAGTAGGACCACAATCATCTTTTGCTATATATTTAGCTAGCAATACACAAGCTAAGTTAAATAAAGTAATTGATTTCGTCGTAATAACGTTTATAACGACAAAAAACAAGCATTATTACAATTATTGCTAAAGAAACTAAAAGTTAAAGAAGTAGGTAATATCTGAAAGTGGTTCTTCGAGCCGGATGACAGCCAACAATCGACCAATAATAATTATTGCAGTACTATTGTACGAATCACGGGAATGTTTATGTATGTGTATTGGGTAGATATGACAGTCGATACGGATAGTCAAAAGCAAGAAATTCTGACCAACGGGTATCGTGCTACCCAGTTACTGTGTTGTTGAGGTCAGATAAAGGTTCTTCATGTAAAATACTGGTACTCAGCTGCATTTGATTGGAAGGGAGAAGACTCCAGGGTTGCGGAATTTGTTCGAAAGAGTCACCGCGGCCCTGGAACGCAAAGGGCTTTAGAAGTAACACGGATGGGTTTTAGTCAGTAAGAGTCTGACATGCCCTTCCGCTCCACCCAGAGCGGAAGAAGTCATTTGATGATTTCCCATCCTTAAAAAAAAGGTATGACAAGCACGCTTATTTCCATAGTCATTTAAAATGTGTTAGGTGTGTACTTAAACACAGAAATATTGTTTTACACATCTCGGTCAAATGCATGTGGTTTAGTTTCCCATTTCAGGCTGCCTAGAATTGCGGTGAAGCTCAAACATATCTGTGGTCGCTTAGGACCTAGGTTGAAACGTTTAGTGGTTTAAATAATTTGCAACACTGGAACTAGGTACGTTATTGACCTGACTCTGACTAAACATTAAGCTTTGGTAAACTGTGATTCTAATGACAACTGTAAATACCGAAATCTTGTCACCTTGAGGTTACTTCTTAGTGTTTAGAATATTTGACGGCACGGTTGGCGCAGTGGTTGAGCGATTGACTGCTGTGGTGCGTGACGCAGGTTCGATTCCCGCACGGAGCAAATATTTGTATGACCTACAGATAGTTGTTACGGGTCTGGCTGTGTGTGAATGTGACTTTGTATGTTTGTAAACGCACCCACGATACAGCAGAAATTCCTAGTGTGGGGAAAAAAATAAAAAAATATTTTCAATTGAATTGAAGCTGTAAAAGTACAACAAGGTAATGAACAAAGACTACATTGTGTCCAATGAAGTTTTATATAAACGCGTCATGCACAAACATCACAGCTCTTATAAAAACAGGGCAAGCACAATCGGTAGGTACTAATCGGTAACAAGATAGCTGTTTGAGCGTGAGGTATAGGATCGCAGCAATTGCATTTGTTTTTAGGGTTCCGTACCCAAAGGCCAACGGGATCCTATTACTAAACCTCCACTGTCTGTCCATCCTCCCGTCTGTCTGTCAGCAGGCTGTATCTTTAATAGGGCAGTTGAAATTTTCACAGAGACTAACTTATACGATATCAATCAACCACCTATCTATTACACACCTATTACATGAAACAATTTGTTAAGAACGTCTGCATCAAATCCCAATACTTACAAATTGACATATAAATATTAGTTTATAAGCTAAATCTTCTCAAAATACAAAAAAATCTTCAAATCATGATTACTCCTACACGTCAAGCACTTGTAATCTGAAGTGGATTTCCTCGGCCGCGTAGCTTTCTCACAATCATTCTATGTTTTCACTAGACGAGTATAAGTAACTGTGCCGAAATATGGGAAACCCTTGCTTATGTCACAACTTCCGTAAAGAAGTAACTAGTTTATGGCATTTTTATATGTATTATATGACGTAGATTAGACGCGTTGGTCGGTGTTACGTAAAACGAGACGCGATTTTTTACTAGACGCGGTTTTGCTTGAAAAGTTTGCAGATACGAGGTTTTGAATTATCTTGTGCAGATTGCGAATAGATTACGCTGATTATAACAACTAAATGGAGCTTTAAGATAAAAAAAAAAGAAAAAATCTTTTAATTCAGACAGAGTCCATTAATTGGTTAGTATACAAATACTTAGAAACTAGTGTTAGTACTTATAAGTACCGGAAACAAATACAATTTTATACCTACACTAAACTCACATGCAGGCTTATCCAATGCCCCAGTATGGGGCTGTCCCATCTGTCCGTTATAGCTCCCAGGATGTTGCTGGGGCTGGCGCGTACCCGACCGGCAGAGGCGCAACGCTTGCGCATTATGGCATGAAAACCATCCATCTCCGCCTCCGCAAACATGCGCTACAGTAGCGCGGCAACCCCAACAACACCCTGAAGGCGTTATTATACTGGACTCGCAGAGCGTTGTATACCCTCTGAGTATAGTTGACCCACAGACTGCATTTATAAAATGACTGACAATACGCTCTAAACAGCGCAGCCTTTACGTCAGTCGAGCATTTCGCAAATCTGCGAGCCAACATATTGCAGCGAACAAAACCGATGGAAGCAGGTTGCAGTAACCCACATCATCAAAAAATATGCAAAGTCGGATTCCAAGACTACATCTTCTTTATATTTAAATTGCTTACGTAAATAAATAAAAAGATTAAGTTGAGTTGTTTAGTTTTTCTAAACTAAAATTAAAAATATTCTTTTTTTTTTTTTACGAATACAGTAATTACCTCCTTAGCTTAATGCCTGTACTAAACTTAGCCTCAAAATAAAGTTATAATTAATGAAATAAAACTTTATTTCAGACTAAAAGGTCCATAATTTTGTAAGTATTTTGGTTTCAGTACCAATGGTGCTTAAATAAGTAAGTTCGTATTATTCGTTTTCACTAATTATTTCCTTATGGTGTCTATCTGGTCTGACAGCTATCATTTTTAGGGTTCCGTACCCAAAGGCTAAAAACGGGACCCTATTACTAAGACTCCACTGTCCGTCTGTCTGTCTGTCACCAGGCTGTATCTCATAAATCGTAAAAGCTAGACAGTTGAAATTTACACAGATAATGTATTTCTATTGCCGCTATATAAAAATGAAATAATATTAAAAATAAAAGATAAATGTTTTTTTCGGCTTATGGTACGGAACCCTTCGTATGCAAGTCCAACTTACACTTGGCCAGTTTTTATTACTAACAATTTTATTCTCCGCCAAAATTAATATCAAGAGCTATTTAGGTACTCAGGTGTTTACAAGGTTTCGGTATTCGGTTTCTGTATTTATATGAACATTAATTTATGACGTATACCCAAATTATTGCTGAAACACGTATTGTTGAAAACTAAACGTCCGGCCAAGGCAATCCTCTCAGTCTGTGCTCGCAGTGTAGGTATCAATATTTTAGGTCACGCAGTTTCCTAATACCTAAACCTAACCAAAAACAGGTTTCCGCAAAGCTCAATGTTCCAATGCTCAATAAATCTTGATGAGAAGCGGTCACAGTGTAATAGATATACGCCAGTAGGTCAATTGCAGGCTGTCCCTAAATTCTGTTCTAATTGAAGATTTATGTATTACGGACATTACGTGATTTGAGAGTGCGTGTAATTATTTAATTGGTTTTTACTGAGTATTTCGTTAGCACAGTATGGAAGTACAAACTGGAATAAAGATTTTAAATAAGTTTTGAACAGCATATAAACTAATGAAACACTTGCTAGTTAATTGTATAATTTGTAACTGGTATTTTTAGCATGATTTCTCTTTAGCAAGAAAACAAAGTAACGGGACACAATTTATTGCATATTATTAAGTATCGATTAAGTGACTTATGATTAACTTAATTCATCCTATTATTTACAACAAACATTACTTTTTAATGCAATATCCATCTATTATATAAATAACACTGACGTTTGTAAATAAGCGACGATAAACAAAAAAAAAACATTAAATAAAACTCATACTAGTCATGCTAAATAATCTTATTGCATATGTAATATAATTATAATATTATTATTCCCGTTGCCAATGTTTAGGTAACGACCATGTGCATATTAATGTACTTTTAATGTTACATACTTTTCGCAAAAACAGATCAATTTCTACAAATTCTTTTCATTACTATTCATCATTACATTCTTTTCATTGCTACGACCAAAATAAATTCCACACCATTGACCTACTGTATTCCGTGCACTACGTCACACATAACTTAAGCCAATAGATACCTTTAAGTTATTGCAGTAAGATCTAAATTAGCATACATATTTCACACAACATGAGTGCCTATTTGTGACCACAGTTACGAAGTAAGCAAATACCATTTGGTGGCAGTAATCGCACTGGTAGGCATTTCTAGACAACCCAATGCCCTACTTAAAATGCAACGAAACGTACTAAGTTTGTTTACTATGCGGTTCGAGATGTGTTATGAAATTATTATTGTATTGTTTTAACACAAAATAGTTGTCATATCAGCTTGGAATGTGGGCATTAAGGCCCAAAACATGTGCTCTATTGGAGTTGCCCAACTTGGGAACATTATAACAAGTTTATATAAACAATGTCCCCTAAAGAGCACGATTTATAAAAAAAAAATGCTATCAAAGAAACTCTTTTGCAACATTAATTTTTTTTATTTTTTTTTAGATTTTTATTGGGCCTTGCTAGAATTTAAAGTAGAGTGTTTGTCAAACTCTACTTTTGCCTGAAAACTTTACTAACTTTAGAATTTGACACATTTTAACTACAAATACGCAATTCAAAAATCGTCCCTAAGTGGTATTTTGTTTAGTCGATCAAATAACCCAGTCATCAAGTCACAAAGCCAGTTTTTATCAGAACTTAATAAAAATATAATCTCTTTAATAATTATCGGTATCTGGCAATCCCATCCAATATTTCACACATATTATTGCCTCTTTCTCTCATATTAAAACATAAGTGACTAGGCAAATTAATTATTTCATAATAATACTATGTTGCACTACATTGATGAAGTAAAAACCGGTTATTTTAATTAGTATTTGTATGTGAAGTAGGAAAACGACGTTTTTGCTGACATTTGTATTATTAGTATTAATATACTTTACGCATTTGCTCCTCCTATTATTGTTGACTCACACTAGGCCTTACTCCCGGTTTTCGCAAACCTTACTCCCGGTTGCCGCAAACCTTACTCCCGGTTGCCGCAAATGAATTATCTATTCATCAAAAATTAAACGAAGGTAAAGTGATTCGATTGACTGTTGAATATTAATTTAACCTATCACAGATGGTAACAAGCGTTTGATAATAAATTGGTCTTAATTATATAAACTATTCCTTAATCGTTTTCAGTGAACTCATCATAAAAAACAATTTTTTTTTTCTCAGTAATGCAAAACGGCCTCATCAATCATTATGCTTTGAATTTTAAAACGTTTTACAGGAACGTATTTTCAACCAACGTTGCCATAAATTGGGAAGTCACATTGCCGAAGACATTAATTTAAAATGACATCCACAACAATGCTAAATAAAAAATATTACTTTTGCATGTATCACGTAATAAAACGATAGAAATTTTGGAAAATATTGTCCTCTATTAAAGTGTCATTAGGGACCGTTTTCACCGGACTTTGGTAAGAAACAACAACATTGACAACAAAACAAAAGTGAGATGATTGACTTGTCGGTACTTTCTTTTGTGACATCTTTTTGACCTCCTCAAATTGAAATTTTGAAAAACTGTTTTGGTTGTGAAAGTTTCTGACATTCTTTACGTTTGGAATACAAAATCCTACCAAAACATTTTATATAAATTGATTGTCAAAACTCACAAGCACATAACATGTTTGCTATTAAAAAGTAGGTAATATTTCGAGTCGAACCAAGCCCCATAACTATAGAAGGCCTAACGGCCGGTTTCAATAATGTTTCTACCTTTAACCAACTGTCAAATTAGCTACCAACAGTAGCTAAAACTTCATGTTTAAAAGGCAAACATGACTTTTCAGCTACTGTTGGTAGGTAATTTGATAATTGGTCAAAGGACGATACGTTATTGAAACCGGCCGTAAATGGATTAAACATTGAATATTTTACGAGTGCTAAATATAAAATTGAATAAATAAAAACAAAACTTTATTTTAAAAATAACTATAAGTTGTAAAACAATTTTATCAATGAATACATTGTGTTAAAAAGACAAACAAACCCTCTTAACGTTACATAATGTAAATGAATGCGAGATCGGACTCTGAATTACTATTTAACTTTTATATCAAATCTCATTCCGTTGTGTAAGTTTAATCTGTATTTCAAATCTAAAAAAAAGCAAAAGAGAAAATCACGTGTTCTAATGATTCTCTCTTACAATCTAGATTTTTTTGTCTGTTTATGATGATACTTAATTTTCAAACGAAAAGGATTTGTATGACTTCAGCTCTGAATAAAACTACCATTTACTATAAATAAACTTCTCTTGACGTCTTCAAGAGGACAGTTAAAGAGCATTTCCTTTCACAATGACATAATATTTGTAGATATGTATGTATATATTTATATGTTTATGTACCTATGTAGGTATATTTATGTATGATTAAAAATTTAGCATTGTAAAATTTGTGCACTGGATCCTACCCTCTATTGTGATCTCTCTCTATCACGTAGAAAACTCATTTTTGAGTTGAGCTCGCCTTTGTACATGAACTATTTAAATCACTGTGAATGAATATAAGTTATGGTGTACAATAAAGAATTTAAAAAACAAAAAACCATAATATTCTACTATCTTGAATATTTAGAAACCACTACAACATACACCAACGCTTTATTGACCAACGCCGATATTGATTTAATATGTCGGTCAATAGACATAACAGTTTGTTGATTACGTGTTAAAAGTGTGCGAATATTTTAAGATCATCGTATAATTGGTCAATAGTTTTTGCTACTAACTGAATGATCTGACAGTCGGGCTCAGATTGCTCATGATAGACAAAAATGGAAAGAAGGATGGGAGCCCTTTGCCCTACAGTAGGACACTACTGACTTTGAAACTAATAAATAATAACTAATCCGACTGATGTTATCTTATCCTTACTTTCAAACGAAAATATTCAGGTGTTCCTGCATTACTAGATTTTTCGAAATACATTTATAAGAAAAGAAACATAAAAAAATTGATCTAGCCGTTCTTAAATGTACTTACCAACGAATAATATTAAATTTTATTTATTTGACATATAAGTTGCATACTGCCAAAATTTAAGCATTTCTAAAGTAAAATACGAATCTCAAAAGATAATTACAATATCAGTAACGTTAGGAAATACATTAAAATTACATAACAATCAACTCAATAATTGTGCGTCTGTTGTATACGAGGCTTTCAAGGCCTCGTATATTCCTATTACCTCATCCATCCAGTGGAAACGCTCCTTAAGCAAACTTTCGCCTTCTATTAGGTACACTTTCGACCATGTTATTGGACACACAAAAAAAAGCGTCTCGCTTCTGTTACAGTGAAGTGACTCAAAAGTAATTTGCCACCAGTAATTTGGTACTACATAACATTCCTTCTTTTTTTTTTCAAAATAGAGATGCACAAACATGTTAGAGGTACGTGATTTTGTCGATGTGTGTTTTTTATGAATTTAATGGACTCATCGCAAGATTGGATCACACTTGCCCAAAGCTGGGAGGAATGGATGGAAGAAAATGAGGTCTTTGTCATGCAGTGGGACAACACATACTGAGAGTGCTATTTCTACCATTTTTTAAGCAACGTTCGTATTCATTTGTCAAAAATGTATGAAAATTGAGACATTTTTGACGAATTGCGACTGAATGTGAACAATGCTTTAAAAATAGTAGAATAATTTGGTACAACTTGAAGACGCGACGATTGCTTTCCGTTTATAGTTTTCTTGACTATTGTTAACTACCGTTATGCTACGTGATGGAGTTAAGGTAGTGAGATGATTGACGTAGATAACTGTAGATGAAAACTTGATTGATAATATAGGTTTGTGTCCACAAAGAGTTATGGTATGCTTAGCGTGTGCTAATAAGAAAGAGGGTGCCACATCTGTTTTTCTGAACTTCTTTAGCGGCGTTGTGCACTTTTTGGGAGGGGTAAAAAATGTTAAACTCGCGTTCGAAAACGGAGGGAAAGTTCTGAAGTGTTAAATTTTTAATGTAATATAAATTGTCATGTTTGTGTACCTACAATAGCGAAATTAATGAATATTAATACTTATTATTTTACCACATTAATTATAGTACATTTAAACTGATAATTAAAGCAATTCGTGCGAAATTTATTCCCTGACCATTCCAAAATATCAAAAATGCACAACGTTAATGTTCAAGTTTTCATTTCTGCCAACACTCCCGGAGTGCGACCCTTTGTTTTGTTTTTCATTTTATTACTTATCTGCCCGTTTTTTACACAGCAGGACAAGGTCTTCCCTTTCTTTATTCCATTCCTCCCAGCTTTTGTCAAGTGTGGGCAATCCTGTCGATAAGCATCAAGCCAGTCCCACCATTTTCACCTGATTCCGCCGCCATGTCTCCGGACAGTTTCTGGGACCCACATTGTGGTTGATTTAGCCCATTAACCGTTCGACATGCGGCAGACGAGTCCAGTCCAGTCTGATTTTAGCTTGGCTTTTTATTGGGTGACGAAGGCGATTTCTGTTTAATAATATTTATTTATTATTTCACCAGAAGGAGTTCCAAAAAAATTAATAGCACATTTTCTATTATTTCACTACGTACTATTACTTTGAAATCTCGTAATTTTAATTTAGTGCTACGTTATTTTCATACTTAGTTTTATTTTGATTAAAATCTCGAAACCAAAAATTAAATTATTTTTATTTCGAATTAATACAGTTGTTATTTTTATAAATTCATAATTTATTAGTATTACTGAAAAGTAATTGTATTCATCACTAGGTAGGTACGTTCGTTATTTTAATAAAAATGTCATCTCGAAAATAGCATTTCGCAAAACGAGCAATCGTTTTGCGAAGTGCCATTTTCACAGTTTTTTTTTTTTGTAAGTATTTATATTTGAAAGCGATCCAGACAACCTTTGAATGGACTGCGGTGTTTTTCGATAGTATTATTTCTAATCTAACCATTTCGATATTCTTGTTAATGTCTAATCTAACCATGTGTGTTCTATTTTCAATTTCGGCCAAATAGGCAATTTGTTTACAAAAATCGTAACCCACTATCAGAAAATGTTGAACTATAAAGATACTACTAATTCGATTTTGCACTCTTCCGAAAACGGAATACTGTCTGTTTTTGTTTGTCTATGAATTTTTATAAACCAGTTTGATACTGTTGCATCGGTTTGAGACTTTCACTGTAATTTTGATGAATACAGTTATACATTTTTTTTATTCTACGAGTTACGTAGAACAGTTATATTTTATTTTATTTTATTCGTTATACAACTCGGTTAAGGTTACACATTCGGTTCTTGAAGTCTGTGATCGCTTAATTTTGTGGATTAATATTAATAGTGAATACTGAAATATTTACGTTTTTTACACATTGTTGTATAGTAAATGAAATGACGATTATTCTGAGTCGTGATAGCCAACTTAGTAATTTTTAAAGTTTTATTTTGGGGTTTTATATTTTTTATAAACGTTTTCTATGCTTAACAACTCACCCAATCTTACCTGGCGGTATCCGATGATGTAGGGAACTCAGTCTTAACTTATAGACCCACAAATTGTAACTGATAAAAATAACTTTTGAACGTAAAGGAATAAAATGTTTCTCTATGCTGAACAGCTATCAAATAGATTGCTATAAATTACAGTTGGCTGAAAGAATATTATATAGTTATCTATGGTGTTGGACGTAAAAGAATAGCACCATCCCAATACTTCCTGTGGGTTTCGTAAGAGGCGACTAAGGGACCATCACCAGAGATGGGCAGCAGCATTCTCTGTGCATTGCAATAGCTACACTGCGATCGCCCACCTGCCGCCGAGCGTGGCGATTATGGCAACCCCTTCTCCTTTGGGGGAGGCTATGTCCAGCAGTGGACGTGTTTCGGCTGATATTATGGAAGAATATTGACCAACTCTATCTTAGAGAGGCACTGCTCTTCGTTATTATACCAAAACAAAAAACAACCATAATACTATGAAACCTGCACAATGTTGTTGTAGCGATATATCTACTGGTCACACAAAAAGCACAACCTAAAAATACAATATTTTTGCGAAACATAATGCAAGCTGAATACTATTATAATAATATCCACCCAAAAGACGTGCAAAATAACTTTTTATGTAACAATAAAATTTTCCGTAGAATTAAAATATTTAAACATAGTATAATACTATGTATTTGGGTTGAATATTTTTCTGATAGTGTTATGTAAACAGGGCTACTTTCGCAGCCCAGTTCCTATTTGTCGAGGCGGTAAGATTTATGATGTGAACTGGTACTTCAATTGTGTAACGTGAACTTGTCAGGTTTACTCAAAGTGGGTCTGTTTATAAGATAACTCTTATATAATTAAAACTAAGAGTGTTTTCTTTCTTTTTTATCTATGAGTTTGTTTTTTTATTTTTCTTTCTATGAATATCTCTAGCTCTTTTCTCGGTTCGTCATTGTTTCAATTTATTCAAAATGTTCTCATTGCCCATTAATTGGGTAAAAACTCTGGGAAATGCAATGCAACGAGATGCTTAGAATTTCCGTATGTTCCGTTCATGGTAAATTATATTTATTTTGTAAGTAGGTTAAGTAGGCATAACACTTTACACGTCTGTATTTTTTGGTAATTTTTAAGCTAGATCAGGCCGGTGTTTCTTAGCTGAGAAGAAACACCGAAACAAACTCAGAGGTCAAAGTCTCTTTTAAAGTCCATACAATCGTACTGGTCAAATCATATGAGGACCATAGTCGCCATTTTATGTCAGTCCACAATTTCTCGTAATGACTTCGAGATATATATAGACTATCAAATTTTGATGCGTAAAAAGTATTCCAAATGTTCAGTTGACAACTTATCGAAAGTTAACAATCTCTCAAATTATTTTATAATCTTACGGAGTTTGCCATTTTCCGGTGACATTACTATTGTTTTTTTATAACTATCAGGTGAATGAACAAAATATCTGATTGAAATACCAGCCTATACTTGTCCTTCTGTAAGGGCAAAGTTGTTGTTTCTGTCTTGATGTGGCTCAATGGAAAACCAATAGTTCAATAGTGCTCTAAACCTAGGCTATTATTATTATTATTATTATATATTATTATATTTACTCGTAGACAAGTGACAATGACCTACAAAACAGTTCATCAAGTAGATCATTACCAATATTATTTACATCCTAATCAGTGCAACGCAATTTGTTCAAGAATACCGCCAAGCTCATTCAGTTCAGCAGAACCGTGTTGGACTGGACATAGGGATGGATTTCTTTTAAATTTAAATGCAGTTAGCGTGGTTTAAAATTCGCGTGCCGCTGAGTTATTGAGCTTGTTTGTTGGCTAGTGATTGTCAGTAAACTGGTGATTACTTGACGTTTATGACATCCTAGTACCTACATAGTTTGTGGGTCAGGCCCTTTTGTGTCTGCTCTGCACAAGATGAGCAAATATTAACATGGAAAAATCAATACTATTTACAATGGTATCAAATCAAAGCTTTTCCGGACTTTTCTGATAGAACTTTTTTTAGAGTACCTAATATAAAACCATATTTCCGCACACTTAAAAAAACGGGCTAGTGCGTGTCGCACTCGCGCACCATTATCTATAAAAACGGCAAAAAAAATACTTTTGTTGTATGGGCGCCCCCTTAAATGTTTTTTATTTGTTGTTATAGTGGCAACAGAAATACATCATCGGTGAAAATTTCAACTGTCTAACTATTACGGTTCATGAGATACAGCCTTGTGACTGACAGACAGACAAACAGACGGACGGACAGCGGGGTCTTAGTAATTGGGTCCCGTTTTATCCTTTGGGTACGGAACCCTTAAAATGGATCGACACAACTAAAACTGTAAACCACCGATAGACTAACAAAATTACAGAAATAACGATATGCAACATAAAATACAAAAGAAAAGGAAAAGATCAGAAGCCAATTCTAAAATCTTCGTTATATCGACCCACGTGACGAAGATGAAAAAATAAAACAAAACAGAACACTGACTTTCACTGCCACTGAACCATTTGACTGCGTAATAATATATAACATGTTACCATTGATCCAAAAACTTCAAGTACCATGACAATGCAATATCTCGAGAATATTGACAAGTGCAGGGCGTGGCAGATTTACGCATTATATGATGTGACATAACTTAGCAGGTGTTATTACAACATTTATGATGGCTACTAAGGGCTCAAATCGTACCGGAACCGCAGCGTTGGAAGGCCTCCTACAAAGTGGACCGATGACCTGGTAAGGTTGTGGGTAGCCGATGGATGCGAGACGCACAAGAACGGTTGTTGAGGTGACAGTTGGAGGATATTATTATGATGAAGGGCTCAAATTACACATTGCCTGCATGAACACATAAGCGTGTATTTAAGGGATGGGCAAGTAGACCAATGACCTAGTGAAGATCGCGGAAATCCGGTGAATGTGAAAAGCACAGAGCCGGTCGATGTGGAGACATCTAAGAGAGACCTCCTATGTTGAGCAGTGGACGTCTTTCAGCTGAGATGATGATGATACCCCCAGCCCTGGAAAGCATGCATGTTTGATCCTGCTCCTATCTTCTCCCCAGTCGTTCCATCGGACTATTATAGTGAGAGAAGAGAGAGTACACCTGGGTTTCGCGCATTGTGTACTTTAACATATATCACATATCACGTCTATTGCATGTCTCCGCCGGTCAGGAGGACTAAATATTAAGGGCGAGGTACCTATAAATTTCTGTGATAAGCGGCCAAATGAGCGTATTTTTGCGAGACGTGAGTCGCGTATTTTGAGTTGCTCAATTTACGTTCAACTGAAATCCGGTTAGGCTGCCAGAAAGACGGAGGTAACTTCAGTTACTATCCAACGTTTTTACTTTGTTTGTGTCGTACAATTAAATATATTGTGAATTTACGAAGCATTAGAAGATGAATGAAAGAGAAAGAGAAGCTGGGTAAATCCACTTAATAGGGAAAGACTGATGTGTGGTCCGTTCCATACCTTATATGGACGATTCAACCTCAAACGCAATTCGGTTAATATAAGGCGTGTGAGTCAACAGACAACTCATTTTACGCCGCCATGTGGCACAAACAGGACTTTTGTATGAAATTGAATGCAACGCAAATTCCGCAACTCATTTTACGCGACTCACAACTCACAAAATAACGCTCGTTTCGCCCCACCCTAATTTATAGGTACCAATAGGTATATTTATAGACCAATACAGTCATTTGCAAGATAATTGACAAGCTGCCGTCCATCTGTCTGTCCGTCTGTCACCAGGCTGTATCTCATGAACCGTGATAGTAAGACAGTTGAAATTTTCACAGATGATGTATTTCTGTTGCCGCTAAACCAACAAATACTAAAAAACGGAATATAATAAACGTTTATGGGAGCTCCCATACAACAGACATGTTTTTTTTGCTGTTTTTATAGATAATGGTACGAAACCCTTCGTGCGCGAGTCCGAATCGCTCTTGGCCGGTTTTATCTTTTATCTTACTTCTCCAACCTACTTTGATAAACCATTCACCTGGGCCTTGCTGTGTTGATTAGGTAATACGCAACCACTTAATATTTTTGCGTGCGATCATTTTTAAGTTAGTCACGCAAGAGTGAAAGTCGAACACAACTTGATGGCAGCAAAATTACATACATATGAACAAGCTATTATGGCGAAGAAAAGCTTTGAAGTTGTACCGTAACTATTTGGTGATTATTCAAACTTTGTACGTACGTGTTATTTTGTCGTTTTGGGAGCTGTCATTTAATTGATGTGGAAGTACCTTTTAATAGTTTTGTAAATTGGTAACAGTAGTTAATTGACGTTGATTAAAAAAAACGGTGTGTTTTCCAGTCAAGAGTTCAATACTGTATGATTTGTTGTCGTAAAGCGAAATGATCAACACGAGCTTTTTGCATTAAATTAAATATTAATCAAAGTATATACTTTGCTAGCTGACCCACGCAACTTCGTCTGCGTCACATTTTTCATGAATGCTCGGCTGCTATTGGTTGTAGCGTGATTTTATATAACCTATAGACTTCCTCAATAAATAGGGTTCCCAACACTAAAATATTTTTACAATTCGAACTAGTAGGTCCTTTAGATTAGCGCGTTCTACCAAACAAATAGTCAAGAATAACTGATCGAGTGGTAAATGATCAACTATCGACCGCCGAGGGTAGAAAATAATTAATGTAATAATATCGCTATTAAAAAATAGGGGTTGGTGGAAGAAGGGTGAAAATTCTGAGTTGTATGTATTTTTGAACGCCGAATCATAAAAAAAATAAAATAATAAATTAAATTTATCCAATTTTTTTTTGTGGTGTACCACTCTTATCACTTAGGGGTATGGAATATACTTTACGTCTTATTCTCAGACCTACTAAATATACACACAAAATTTCATAAGAATCGGTCAAGCCGTTTCGGAGAAGTTTGGTTGCAAACATTGTGACACGAGAATTTTATATATTAGAAGAAGAAGATAGTACTCCTCACAACAAGCACAGCAAAAACGTTTTTAAAAAACCAGTGCATAATGGGCCGTCTTATCACACTGGACAATCTCTTACAGAGAACTTTTGTATGGATATATTTCGGTCAACTAAAATGTATGTCTGTTGATTCTGGTGAAGGTATAAAATTGTATCATTTAAAGTCAAAAAGGGTTACTACATAAACGAGCATTCGCTTACGAATGCTTACGATAAACGCTTCCAAATCCTTAAAAATAAAAAAAAAAACAAAATCAAAAGTCATTTATTCAAATAAGGCTGAGTGCCAGCACTTTTTGAACGTCAAAGTTCTACATAAAGACAGTCCCGCAAAACGCCCGCCCGTCACCACTTCCTAGTGTTTTAGCTGGGAAGAAGAAGTGGCGCAACAAACTCCCCGGCAACACATCTGTCTGTTGAGTTATAAGAACTATAGTAGGCGCCAGATAAATGTGGAATAAAGTACATTGACCTTTCCCTAATAACTGTTCATAGGTACCTGAACAATTAAATATGAATCGTTTTTCATTATTAGACAATGTTAAGGATCACGAGAGACGATGATTCGGGACAGCTTTGTGTCATTAATTCCGTTTTTCAAATTAAAAATGTCAATAATTGTAGGTGGGTCAATGACCGTTATTCCACGATTATCTGGCGCCTACTATAGCATTTATACAAAGGTATCTCCTAATGATCCAACCGTTTCACCTTTCCCAGGTTTCTCCATCATTATCAAAATAGGGCAAACAAGAAAGCAGACAACACAAAAGGATATGCTGAACGATACAACTTTGCGATGGGGATCAAAGGTTCTGAGGCAAAACTGATTTGAAAAGCCACAAGTCTATCGTCTACATTTATAATGTGGTGTCCTCAATCGTACCTCACGACTGGTATTCAAAGCAAGGATGACTCATTTTATATGGAAGCATTTTGCTTAAATGTCCTACTTTTTTTAATAGGGATTTGAAATCATCAAATTACTTCTTTCTGTCCTTTTTGCCTACTAGCTTGTATGCCTTTCTCTCTATAGATATTTAGACTGTTTTATGTCTACCCACACAAGAGTGAAAGGTTTCACAGCCCATACTAGTCCCTACTTTACCCTAGTTTACCCTATTTCCTGCAATCATAACTGACATAACTCAGTAAACGCTACACCGTCATCCATAAACTTTCGTTTTGAATCGCCATTACTGCGGTCACCATAATTCTATAATTACGGAGGTGTAACTACTTTGCACGCAACGTAGATGTTTATGGGAACACGGCAATGTCACTTCTTAAGGTTATTCGTTTCAGAAAGGAATAATTGCTATGATTTTCTAAATGTATCGCAAGATTTAACTGTTGCCATCATAGATAGAACATAGAGGGGTTTTGTAAAGGACGTTGGTCATGATGATGGCAAAATAAAAGAGAAAGAAAGAGAATAATATAGTTTAATAGCTTTTGCCTTCCTCATGAATGTGGCTATCATATACAAAAATAATTTTCCAAATCCGACTGTAAGTACCAGAGAGCGCGAACAAAAAAAAAACTGTTCATCTTTATTATATTAGTATATAGATGGCACACCAAAAAAGTTGCGTATTTTAATGTTTTTGTCGTGTTATAGTTTTTATTAGACAAAGAAGCAGATGACCAGAAAAAGAGCCGTAAGTTAAAAATATACTAGAAGCTAAAATTCAGCTTTCGCTCTTGAAAACGTATCATTTTCGCTTACAAAGTGAAAAACGTACATACCCGTAAATTGATAGCAAGGTTACAAGAGATTGACACCAAAACAAATGGATGCTTCCAAGAATGCAGCTTGGTGACTAAAATGATATGACGACAGAACGGCGAAATAAAACACAAACAAATGTACTGTGACCCCGTTATATTCAGCCAAATGCGCTAAAAGTGAGCGAAATGTCGGTCACATTTTTATAAACATAGGCAAGTAAGTCAGGTTTGTTGTCGTCGATGTTAATCTTTTGAGACAGTCAGCTAAAGAAATTGAGGCCGAATTACTGATCAAGTACTTTATTTGTGGAGTTTTTAGAAACTAAAAAATACTTGTGAGCACATAGAAGATACAATTTTGCGCAACTCATCAAGTGGTAAAAATATTGATTTTGAGTCATAGATTTCAGCCAATATTTTTTAGTCTGTTTAAAATAATCTCAAACTGTAGTATTGTGATGGCTCCATTATTCTTTAAAATATAAAAAGACTGAACATTTTCGAATGTGGTAGGTACCTTTTTCACACAGCTATAAATGTTGGCACACTAAATCATAAATCATATTTTCTCCAAAATCAACTTTCAAAATTCACTATGTGTGTCAAACATAGCATACCTACACACCCATTGGGCATTACTCAAAATTCTTTTTTTTGCACCTACTCCATCTTTTGCCATCAAAAGGTTCCTTCAAAACCTAACCTAACCTAACACTATGCCATAATCAATCGTAATAAAATGTATGTCATCTGTCTGTTGGACCATCTGTAACAGCTTGTAATTAGTTCAGTGAGTTCAACATTCACCATGTCAGTAAAACCATAAACATAGTCAACATTCACCTTTTGATTGACTACTTGATTAGTGTCTTCAAGCATTGTAAAAGAAAAGAGGTCATATTTGAAAAAAATATCAAGACTATTTGCAGTGTCAATATAAACCAAGGTGTTAATGAAGATTTTAATATAAACAAAAGACAAAATATTTTTTGGAAGCCGTTAGATACACAGATAGATACAGCATAACTTTTTCTTTTGGACAAGTCGATTCGTACAGTTGATGGAAAAAACTTACAAGAAACAATGAACGATAAAGACTCCAAGTTTCTGAGTAAAGACATTTTCAAATTGCGTGGATCTAAAAAAAGAACAAATTATTCATTGTCATTTAAATCAATTACAAAATACTCTTAAGTAAATGAACCATTGCAATAACAACAAAACATTATCGTTACACATAACTGAATAAACGAAACTAAAGGGTAACGTTTTCAACAGCCGGATACCGAATGTGCAAGTACAGGATGTTTTGAAACCGATGCACTGGACCGATGTGAAACCAGCACTTGTGTTAGTTTTCACAAATTCGTACTGGATATGTGTATATCATGCTGTCGCATCGCATTGCATCGCAACAACCTTTATCATTTTAGCTTGTTTAATGAATGCAGCCTAAAATGGGCTGCTTAATTTCCAGTTGCAATAAGAGAATACAAGAAACAGGTAGGTACATTATGACTTGGCTTGGCAAGTTGATGAGTAGGTTACTCTAATTGATTGTCCAGATACACATTAACGAATGTTTCAAATAAGGCTTATCCAGATTGAAAGTTCTATCTTCATCAAGATGTATTTGGAATACATCTTGATGAAGATACTCATACTTTGAAATATTTTAATTACTTTTTTGAGTAGGTTACATTTTTGTGACTCAATTTCTGTAAATTCAATCACCATAACTTCTCCTATATTGTGGTCCAGAATGATTAAAGAGGCAGCAAATGAAGCTGTAGCAATAACAGCACAAAATGTTAGGTACCGTCAACAAGACATGTTCTGTCTGCAATGTAAGTGGCATTGCCCTTCACTGCCAGACAAAAAGGTGTGAAGTTACGTAACCCAGACTTTGTAAATAATCACTTTGATGTTAGTTTTCAAATAAGCACACAGCAAACATGAAAGTTATCATAACACATTAACATCATTGCTCTAATATGTTTTGATACGGCCTTCATAAATTTTGGTCGTACCTACTGCTGTATTATAATGAAAAGTTTTTAGTAAAAAACCGTTATTATTTAATCGACTAATGGGCTATAGCCACGTAAATTATCTCACCAAATTTTTAATGTTATTATTCCTCAAAAAAATAATAATATCAATTTAAGCATTACTACCACTACTCAAAGTTCAAATCGTTTATCAAACTCTATATATATAAGTATGACAAACAAAAAACATTATTATTACATAACGTTTACCGTTGACCATGCATCATTAACCTCTCCTTGAAATATAAATTAAGGCGCCTTGTAAGTGTTATTATTATATAATGCCCGGAAAAATTAACTATATGTTAATAAAATTGTTAATACGATTCTATTATTTCATTCATCCAACACTAGGTATCACGTACCATGACCTCTTAGAACGTAAACAATTATAACACTTTTCCGGAGTTAATTTCCCTTGAAAACTTAAGCATCTAATTATATAAAGTCAGGGTAGGTAATCAACACAGTTTTATATTTGTATTCTGTGCCCAGGTTACAATGCTAAGCAGAGGATATAGATCTGACAGACAAGCAGGAAGTCAGAAAGTGTATCTTTTTAAAAGTTACAAGCAGCCGATCCATGCAAAACTCTAGTTGACTGTAAGACGACAATTATAAAGTTAGTAAAAAGCTAGGTAAAGAATTATAGAAATTCAGATTCACAAACAATAAATCACCGTCTTAAATGTCAAATCTAGTCATACATAACATAGATACTAGACCAACATTAATTAAGAATTTGAATAGAATGAAGACGTTACATTAGTTACATCATGCATCAAGTTAATGCATGAAGATGCATTTAATTTGCACGCATAACAAAATAATGCCGATTCACCATGGCTAACGAGACACTGTAATTATTCTCAGGTGCAGCAAAAACATGCATGCGACAAACACTTGCATTTTCTCATTCCCACACAACTGTGCTAATGGTCATTTTGTGAATTATTAACGTTGGTGCTAGAAATTTACGAGACATGGTGATTTGGCAGAAAATGGTATGTGAGCTGTTGGGGAAAAACTTTCATTGGGAACTGAAAGATGGTGGAAGACAAAGAGAGGAGGGAAAGTGGAGGAATCAAATTCAGAAGGTGATGCAATGAGTTATAAAAGCAGAGGGATAGCCTACCTTCATGGGTACAGCGTTATTTTTTTTATGTGTCAGTTTTAAAATGAAGATGTCATATTACTACTGTATCCGCTATACGGTTTTGTTTTACTTTTTATTACGTTACTTAACTCAACGATCTCATTAATTAGTTCGATGGTTATCTAAAAAGGATCTATGTAACAGATAGGACGGTGTTTGGCTTCCACTTTCATTCTCAATACCATAAAAATGCAAATTCAATTATGAAACAGATATAACACCGATAGGCCTAAAACGCCCGACATTATTCACGGATGTTTTCAAACCAGTAAAAGTTATAGATTTATAGTTGAAAGATTCATAGGAGTATTGCCTAATATTAAAATTTATTGATATGAGATACCTATAGCGGACGTTATAGATATTGTTGTTTTGACCGCATTGCGTGCTTCTATGGATGGAGGGGATTTGTTTGACTCCATCACTTTTATATAAGTCGACACCTGTAACACCGATGCATTTGGAATAATACCAGACACAGAAAAAAACTTCCGCAATTGAATATTGACAGACCATACTCATCTTATATTAATCAAAACAGTAATTGATACATTTTGAGACAGTTTAAACGACGCTAAACATGCTTATTTTTCATAATTTTTGGCTCGTAAGTGATCAGTAATTATAATCACATTGTATAAACGAGCAATAGAATAACTGGCAACACTAACATTAATAACCCATTTAGACTCAGAACAAAAATTTTATGGATTGCCAATTAAATCAACTCTTTTCAGTGTTACTACTACTTGAAAGACAATTACTGTTGATTTATAATTCAATTTAGTTGCAACCACTGAAATGGCTAATAAAAATACGCAATCATCAATAGGTTTTGATAAATTAACAACACATGTTAACTGCAAATACTAGTTTTAAACTGAAGATCTTTTTTTTTTATCACAGAACCTGTTTAATTTATTGTAGTGATTAATTTTTAGAGGCATCGAACTTTATGAATGAAATTAACTGTTAATATTGCAGAGAACATATTTCAAAATGGGTTTTAATTTAGTTCTTTCTTAATCAACAGCCAATTTTTGTTTTAGGATGGGAAGTCATCAATTGACTCCTTCCGCTTTGGGCGGAGCAGAAGAGTGTGTCAGATTCTTACTGACTGAAAACCCATGCGTGTTCCTAATGCCCTTGCGTTCCAGAAAAATGTGGAAAGCTTTACGATTTTGCGTATCATCCTTGCGCAGCGGCCATGCTAATCTTCTCTGTATCGTTACAATTTTAGTATATAGTATAGCCGGAGCAAGTACAAACAAAAGTGATATAAACATAATATAAGATAATTTTTTATTCAACGCTAATTAGGCTGTTACATGCATAATTAACATTACAATGAATTTCTACGTTACATTTGTAATTGTTATCCACCAGGAAAATAGCAAAATATATAAACTAGCAAACTTCAACATTTATGTAAAAAATAGAATATTTACTTTAGTATTATATTAAATTATGAATTAAATGGGAATACTCAAAAAAACTAGCTAAATTCACGACTGTCTTAGTGATGGTCTATAAAGTAATTTAACGCCTATTTTAAACATTTGTTTATACCTGACAAATCAAATTTTAACTCTGAATTCCAGGAGACGAAAAATAAATTATCGTATTTTTTAAATCATGATACCGAATTTCAAGACGCATTTTTTGTTAGATATAAATAGTCAACAGAATCAACTCAACAACTTTTGATCAAAAACTTACAAAATAATTACCGCTATCATTGGAATAACACACATACTTTCGAGCATGGCACCGTTCGGAATGTTGTAGTTACGTAACAATTTTCAAGTTTAAAGTCTCGCTGACTCTCGCCCTACAGACCTAGAGACCGAAACTTCAAAGGTACCTACGTAATAGTTCTCATTTCCGTAATTCCATGGTACAGATTGTATTAAGATCATGATACCATTCTATGAACAGTAGGAGATCTGTTAAAGATTACAATGAATAAATGAAAAGAAAATTCCCATCCAGGAACGGCGGTCCCATAGCACGTCCCTGAGGAACCCTACCTAAACGATATAGAAACTCAAGATATTTTAGTGATCTAAATAAAATATAACAGTCTAATTAGAAAGTTAATAACCCATGGCATTACTTGGCGATGTGATTGAATCCACCTGTTACAGAGAAAGTACTGATCAATGGTCGAAACATGAGTATGGTAAAACTAGAACGAATCATTACTGATCTATTTTTCAGCTAAAAGTTGAGGACGTTTAAGGTTGGAGGCTTTTTTAGTTCTTTTATTTTTAAGGATGGGAAATCATCAAATGACTTCTTCTGCCCTGGTGAAGCGGAAGGCCGTGTCAGACTCTTACTGACTAAAACCCATCCGTGTTCCTTCTAAAACTCTCTGCGTTCCAGGGCCGCGGTGGCCCTTTAAAAAAATTCCGCAACCCTGGTAGGCTCTGGCCTTAGCGGGCCCCGTCTCCTATGCTGACATCTCTTTGAGGCGCAACCTCGCTTCGAACTATAGATTTAACCAGGGCCGGACGCGAGAGGTCGCCGTCGCCGATCGCCTTGACGAGGATACGGTGGTGCTCAGCCCAAGCTTGCAGGCTTAGGTTTGTAGTTTGACGGCGAAGGATGTGGATGATTTATAAGTAGTAGTACGTTTGACCTTACTTTGAATAAGAAGACAGAATATAATAGAAGAAATCATGTCACTGTGTATGAGACCAAATAGGTTATAAATCTGGAATGATGCAAATGAAATATAAAAGTTATTCTTTTTTTTTATTGGGTACTAAGTTTCCCCGAGTAACCTATTCCGCAAGAAACGTATATTTTTCTGGGATAAAGGGATCAGCGATAATGTAGCTTTAAATGAGGTAAAGAATTTATGTAATAGGACCAAACAAACAAACAATTAAAATGATGTGACCTCTTTATATACATACAAATTACTTTAGAAGATGTATCAGACTTCAGTTAGAGGTTAATCACTAAATTACTTAGGAAGCTTCTGAGTGTCTAGAAAATTCATGTAACATTCTGACAGCCTTGAGCGAGCAGTATTTTGGAATTAGAAAAACATACTTACTTAGTGTTGTGAGTTCGCAAATAGTTACTTGAATTGCGCACATCGATATATTAACAAGCCAGTTTGCATTTGAGAATTATTTAGCACTCACACAAGTATTTTGACAATTTGGATGACAATCGAAATGACGCAGTACGGAAACTATTTAGCATAGTAAGTGCTAATTGCTATGATTTTTAAAGAACACATCAACAATATGTAATTACTATTCTTCACCTTTTGAACTAGATGTCAAGGATTACCTTCATAGTTACACAAAACAATTAAATAGTTAAAAATTTTTGAAGGTCGAAGTCTGCTCGTAATTGTATACTAACTCATTTAAATTAAGCTGTGACAGCAGCCATCTTCTGTATACAGAAGACGGACCAAAATCGAAATAACTTTGAAGATAGAGAAAGACCAGTGGTAGGATGATGATGGGATAGAAAGAACAGTGATAAAGGTTGAAAAAAGGTGCATACTCATGAACATTAACAACTTTTACTATGGCATTAACTCGAAAATATGAAGTGATCTTCAATAAAATGAAAGGATCAGCAATGATTACTTTTTGCGTACACAGGGTTTATCCGATTGTGAAATTTGTTCAGACTTCCAGAGTACTTACACCACCAGAAAGAGCAGCAACTTATAGAAAGGCACCATAAGTAAACATACCATCTAAAATTACAGTACGTATTATTTTTGGAATTGTGAACTGTTATCCAATGAAAATACATTTCACAATCTGATTCCGAATCACAATCAAGAATCAAGTGTACATAATCACGAGCACAATCGTAACCTAGGGTCAGACAAAAACATTATATCCTGCAATTAACTTCTCGTGTTACAGTGTCAAAGTCCACACAGTGTTAGAAAATTGAATCATTGTTTTATATCATTAGTTATGGCATGCATTGAGATGATGTTTCAGCAAAGCAATCAATGTAACATTTACTGAAAATTGCAAAGATTTGCATTCTTCAAAACACAATTTGGAATACAGTAACGTAGATGAAGTAAACTGTTTAGATAGTTAAGGGACCTGCAAATTTGTCTTACTTAAGGTATTCCACTTACCAAGGTCTCAGATATCCAGGTATAAATAAATATATGTCTCATTTACGGAGGGTTCCATTAATAGAGGTGTGAATAGAGGTAATTTCAGAAATTTACAACAATAATGTCCTAGTTAGAGAGGTAATAAAGTGACGTTACTCAGTTACAGAGGTCATACCTATAAAATACAAAGAAAATAATTTAACAAAAGTATTCTTTAAAACATAATCTCAGTAAATGAGGTAAATATACTCACTGTCTCAATAAATGTTGATAAAATCGAAAGAACTAATCCCAAATATAGAGGTTTGTTTTGTCCTACTAACAGAGGTAATTCAGTGCTAAAGGGTCCGGTCCTCACCGACGGTTCCAGTTATGGACGTTTCTCACTTATACAGGTCCCATTCAACCAAGTTTTACTAGTAATGTATTCGAAATGTAAGCTTAAAAAAAGGAAGGTGTTAATTAGGGTACAGAAAACAATCCGAATATTGCTGAAATGGCCGGCTTAAAATTTCATACGACGAGGGAAAGACGAAGTTGGAAAGACAGGCGCCAAATAAAAATAAATAATTACTGAAGTCCACAATAACAAAACAACTAAGTTATGAGTATTTTGATGTAATTAGGAAGAAAGAGCCATTTTCCAATTAAATTACATAAGTTACACACAGCATGGTTTCACAATCTCTATCAGCCGTCAGGGAAGAAGCTAAACTACTTCTGACAAAATCATGCTGAAGTATTCAACCACCGATGATTTCCCGCTTCAATACATTGTTGGCGCTACAAGCAAACATTCTCAACCACATAAGTTTAAACATTATTGCTAGCATCATTGAGCATTGAGTATAATACTCCATTGCTCAACATGCCATATGATACCAGTTTGTCGGTAGTGACAATAAAGTGATCAGCTCAAAGATTGCAATAACATTATAGTGACAAGTTTTCCTTTCAAGGAAGCTTCTGTCGAGATTTTTTTTTTGAAATTTTTTCTTCCTACATATAATCAAGTTTTATGTAATTTCTTGGTGCATAATTTGCCATGATTATCCTGTCCTTTTTCTTTGTTAGTAAGGGTCGGTGCTTGGGGTTAATAAAATAACTAAATTAATGTAAATTCCAACTGCTAAGCAGAAATTGCTACAAGTTAAGTATTCCGTTGGACTTGAAGTCAACTTCAACATGGTTGAGGTAAAGCTATGAGGATGATGATGAGTGAAAATCTATAAAAAACTGGGTTAAATGGGAAAACTTTCGGTATTAGTTTGATATGTTAATTCAGGACCTCATAAAAATGTGGAAAACAGGACAAATTAAAACAATATTATGTCTCCAATAAGTTTTCAATCCATTTTCAAGAGTTTTCCGTGACATTAAGCAAAATGAATTTTCCAAAGCTACAGTCAATTTACATTTATTTCAATGCAACCTTGGGGTCGAAATTTCTATAAAATAACAGCTAAAGATGTGGTTCAGGTGGCAAATTGACGTGATAATTTAGCAATATTTCTCAAGCAAAAGTGTCACATAAAAGACAACTTCAACTTTAATGTCAACAAAGCTTACATTAAGCAAAAGAGATCCTGGTATGAAATTAGCATCTTGATAATCCTTTCTAACAATTTCTTATAAACTTCCAAACGCCAATAATAAACACAGGTGCAGCACATTTTCCTAACATTAAAATAGACAGCTCGACGTAAAGATTGGATGTCACAAAAATCATAAGTATGGCCTCAAAATAAATTTTACTTTAAGCATAAAATTACTATAGTAGGCGCCAGATAAATGTGGAATAAAGTACATTGACCTTTCCCTAATAACTGTTTATAGGTACCTGAATAATTAAATATGAATCGTTTTTCATTATTAGACAATGTTAAGGATCACGAGAGATGATGATTCGGGACAGCTTTGCTTTCTTTTTGCTTAGCTATATAGTTGGCGCCAGATAATCGTGGAATAACGGTCATTGACCCACCTACATTTATTGAAATTTTTAATTTGAAAAACGGAATTAATGACACAAAGCTGTCCCGAATCATCATCTCTCGTGATCCTTAACATTGTTTAATAATGAAAAACGATTTATATTTTATTGTTTAGGTACCTATCAACAGTTATTAGGGAAAGGTCAATATACTTTATTCCACATTTATATGGCGCCTACTATAATCTAGGTTATCGATGTCACACGTTCAGTCAAATTATACTTTCTAATGCAAAACGCACATATTTTATATCAAACAAAAAAAAAACAAAACTAACCTCTGTTCTTTTATGTGATCGACGAAAACGCTGAAAAAACTTAAAAATGAAAATTTATAAAAAAAGGTCCTTTTTATAAAATTTCAAAATCACTCGCGGTTTTCGAGTCGCTCCGGTTTGGACGAGCGACTAGCGCGGTGATTGGAAGGCAACTGAGGCTGTTACTGTGAGCTTGCGCACACGCAACGGCCGGTTTAAACCTCCGGATGAATGAAGCCTAGTTTACAAGAAGTAGGTGTAGAGCTCACTAGATTTTGAAGAACTAGTTCGTTACACATGACACGTGTATTATTATATTATCTAACCGGTAGTTGTTGCAAATGAGTTCCATTAGCTATGCTTAGCCATAATGGCGGTTTAATATTATTACGTATTAATTGATGTTGAATGAAAACTGAACATTATGCTTTCCGGCCGTGTTATTTTTGTTTAAATTCAAAGTCTTCAATACAATAATTAAATAAAACTAATAAACATTATGATATTATTGAGGGACATACATAACTGCAACTGGAATAAAATTTTCAGTTTTCATGGAAAATTTTGGTGTTTTTTATTAAATTATAAAAATAGATAACAGGGATTCTATTTTTAATGCAATTTATTTTCCATGATAGAGATCGGTGCGCGGAGAAATTACCTGAGATTATTTAAAACGTTTTTACATTGCTATAAAAATTAAAACGTCTTCTGCATGATTTGCCGTAAGATAGATTATAGTTGTTACATTTCTGGTGATCATAAAGGTTTTAATTATATTGAAAAAGTTGGTTGTCCAGTCCCTTGACCAAAGGCTACGGAGTGGCAGTGTCCCCAAATTTTGGACATTTTAACCAGTCGACAGCAATGCAAAGAAGTTTTCGTCGCCATATTTTAGTTCATTTTTAACCGACTTCAAAAAAAGGCCATATTTTCTCCAATTGTCCACCGATTTGGGTCATTATTTTTTTGTTATAAAAATACTTTCAATTTGGTGAAGATCCAGCTGAATGGTCATCTCTCTGCCACGGTTTATTTTAATTTTTTGTACTTTGAACTGTTGCTTTTTTTTACTTCGGACGCTTGATCTTGCAAGTCTTTCTAAATCGTTCCGTGTCCGTGGAGTTTCTTGCGCGTTCTTCTCCATAGAGATCTACGCTTTAGAAACGTGCAAATAGCTTCATCTCTTTGGACAGACCGACCTTGACAATACAAAAGTGCCTGTAATGGTTTAATTGAAATAAATGCCTTGAGTTTGAATTTGATCTGATGATGAACTTATAAAATAACATTATTTATGGAGTCGGTGTCAAAAAACGAAGAAACAACCAAAAACACCGACTTTTATACTTTGTAGTGTTTTTTATTTGGAAGTCGGTTGTATTTTTTTGTAAAAAAGTTTTTTTAGGTTTAGTTAATCAGATTCAGTTTCAGAGTAGGGACAGGTCGTTTTAATGCATGGTTAGATTTAGAAATCTGTGTGATTTGATATCTTTTAATTGATCTTAACACATTCTATAACATTAAAAGTCTTCATTTCATTTAGTCAAATCGAAATTTAGATTATTTGTTTTTAATTAAAAAAAAATCGTAACAAAGATAATAAAAAAAATTAAAACAAAATATGCGAATATGGCTTTGTTTGTATGTTTTTGTTGAGGTCATAATTTTAAAAAGTTCACTTGATCGTTAAGTATAGACAACTGGAAATCGAAAATAAAACATAAATTCTAAAAATGTTTTTTTTTTTAATCAGCCCCTATGTGGGACGAAATGTCAACCTTTGAATATGAAAATAATTTGGTTAAATTGCATATTCAAAGAACACACGAAATATAAACGCAGATGTTAATCAATTTATTCGACTCAGTTGTGAACCATTCCTTATTCGCTTGTAATCACCAATACACTGTCGAAATTATAATGGACTAACCATTATAATGTCGACAGTGTATTGGTAATCGTTGTGGTAAACATCGTGCATACGTTTATTTTTAAAATAGTTAATTTTTTTTTAATACTATTTATTAATTTAAACTTCGAAGGTACTTAGGCGGCCTAATGGTCGGTTTCCGAACAGAGAATTGAAGTGCAGTTAAGAACGTGTTAAATCCTACTTCAGTTCTTCATTTTATATTTTACAGTAACCATTTATTACAACCAGTAACCATTTATAAAAAATGTAAAAAGTACAAGGAGTTTAGTAAGTAGGTACGTACCTACAAGGGCGGGCATAATTCACAGTTAAGTTTTCTCCTAGCAAATCTTTGAGTGACAGAGCAATATCACAATTTTATAGGGTAGGATCCAGTGTACAATTTAAAAATAATGAATATGAGACGAATAAACAAAATATTAATATACCTTCGTACATAAAGCTAACATTCAAAAGGTTTCCAGGCTCAAATACAGTTTTAGAAATACTCAATATCAAATTCTTAACTCAGAAACCGGCTGTTAAGCCTAAGGCATTATTTATTTATAGTTTTATAGTCACGCGGTCAAATCTAAAATTTAAATGACTCAAGTTTGACGATAATTTAAATATTGTTTGAGTTAATTGACACTGAAAACCTGGCGAGAGACTTAACAATAGCACAATTTTGGATTTTAGGAGCAGTGGTAGTCCAGTGTTGATAGATTCCGACTTGCAAATTCCACACACCGTCACACCATCAAAGATGGAATGACAGCTCATTTCGTGATCACGTGACATTTTGATTACATGGATTGACAGCTCACCTCGCGATCACTTCACCCAAGCCTTTACTTCGACATGTTTACAGAATCGACCGGATTCTTACCTAGTCACGCAACATACTAAAAAACACACACATCACACACAAACATGTCGGAGTGAAGTGAACACGGGTGAGCTGTCAATCCATAAAATCAAGATGGAATAACAGCTCACTTCGTGATCACGTGGCATCTTGATTATATGGATTGACAGCTCACCTCGTGATCACTTCACTCCGACATGTTTACAGAATCGACCGGGATTAGGTTTTCAGTGTCGTAGCTATAATTTTCCAGCCAAAGTAAAATGTCTTTTTTTATCTGGAAATTAGTAACATTTCTGCAAAATGCAAGGATCGTTTTAGTGTTTGAATGATGATTGACATATTATTATTTTTATTATAAATGTTTTTTTTATTATTATTTCCATCAATTAATTATCCGATTTTATTATTGATATCAAAATGTTGTTATTCTGTATTGTTTTTGTTAATTTTAAATATGTGTGTGTAAGATTATGACTCTCTGTACGTGTTGGTACTTACTATAAGTGCAGAGAGTAATTAAGGCTTAATAAATAAGACTTTTATAATGCGTCACTCATGGTAAACTAAAGATTTTGTGATCTTTAGTTTGAATTTCACGAAATCTTCTAACCATGACAGGCTTTGCCCAAAATATCATATTCTAGTCTGGGCTTGACATGCTTTCTCAAAACATTGAATAATCTTTATATAACGAATATTAATATTAATGTGTTATACTTCTAGATTTTTTCTAAATGTGTTTGTGCGCCTAATTTAATATATTTGCATATTTATGTGGGTAAATAATAAAGAATGAGTTGATAAGTCTGCATGGTAAAAACATTTTTTAAGTAAAGTTGTCCAGCGCAATACCTGAGGAAGCAGGTTGCTTAATCTATCTTTTTTTTGACGAAAATATTATAAAAAAAGAAAGGTAAATGAAGAGAATGTTTTGAAAATGGGTAAGTTGATTTTAACTTATTTTTATTAGGCATTTTTTAGTTTGCAGGTGATTGAAAATTAGTTTTTGTAGGCACGTACAATATTTTACGCTATTAATAAGTTAACCGACGAAAACTTAAAATGTGTATAATTTAATAATGTGACAATATTGTCGACTCTTCTCTGCATATGGTGGATTAAATTTGAAAGTATGATAGCTGAAATTTTAATGGTTGTTGTTCCGCAGCGAAATGAGTTTGTCTTGGTTACACAATCGATTTATGAAAAATAATACATTTAAAATCAAGAAATGGCAGAATAACAATTGTGAGCAACAAAAAAAATACTACGCGCGAGAGCTTATTTTGCTCTGAACATTTATGAATGCTTTTCACTTTGTCGACGCGCCGCCGCACTGCTAGTGGTAGTGGTACCTATGTCACGTCTAGTAGTAGTATTCGTTACTATTGCTTCTCACGCTTTCCAGTTTATGATTTTTTTTTTATTATTTGAAAAAGCAATCATTTTTATTTTTTAAGTTTAACTTTATGTTTCGATAGTACTACTGATGGCTAATCGTTTTGCCGCGGGAAAACAACCATTAAAATTTCAGCGTGTATAGAGTACGTAGCAAAGGACACTCATTTCAAAATCAACATTTTGAAATGAATGTCCTTTGCTACCTTATAATCATACATTTAGGTACACATCGTCAACAAATTTTCTAACTATATGTACATATGCCGTAGGTATAAAAACTACGAAAATAACTGTGGCCAATATCGATTGACGTCAAAAGTCAAGGTTTCACTACGGAAAATAAACTACTTTCAGTGCAAAAATTGTCAGCATGAACAAAAATAAAATATAATAAGAATAGAAATACCGGACCGCGTCGAAGACGCAGCGTTTAAAGGCCTCCCCATAGACTATCTATTCTGAGAGCAATGTGCACTGCCACTTCAGTTTGGCGATCCTTCGGATTATGTGGGTAACCTTGATTCTCTTGCGGATGTCATAATTCGATCACGTAAGGAAACTTTGAGCATTTTTTTTTAACTGTTGCCCCACACTAGGAATTTCTCCTGTATCGTGGGTGCGATTACAAATATACAGATACATACAGCCAGACCCGGAACAACTATCTGTAAGCCATACAAATATTTGTTCCATGCGAGAATCGAACCCGCGACACGCAGCGCAGCAGTCAATCGCTCAAACACTTTTTTTTCTTTTTTTGATGTCGGGGGAAATCCTCATGGAAATCCTCCACCCTGGGGCGGGTGGAGGGGTCTGTCAGACTCTTACTGACTAAAACCACCCCGGTGTTCCATCTCCCACCTACGCCGGGGATCGCGGGAACGTATGCGACTTCCGCAATCCCCGGCTGGTGCCGGTCTGCCACTGCGGGCCACCCCGCGTCGGCGAGGGGAGTGAGGTGTTTGACTGCCCTCGCTACGTCAAAGAGGGGCGCACGGAAACACCACGCGCCGCCACCTCGGGTCCGGATGAATGGGGGGCGACGGACATCCCCAAGTCCGCCGCCCCTAGACCCAGAATCGCTCAACCACTGCACCAACCTTGTCGTCAACACAACCGTTCTCACTCTAAATGCCCAATCTGGTTTAAAGTCCGTTATTAAAAAAATAATAGTTTAAAAAAACTAAAAAAACATGCTTTTATAGAAACATCCAACTAAAAAACAGAAAATAAAATTTAATAAATTTGATTAAGAATAGTGTAAAAAAGAAATGAATGTACATTATTGTTAAAAAGCGTGGCATCCTTGACATGTGTGCAAAGTTTGAACTAAATCTGATCGTTCAAAGTAGGGCAAAATCGAGCTCAAAAGGGTCGGTTACAGACATACAAACATACAGGTGAAGCTAATAAAAGCGTGTTAAAAATTTGTAAAGAAAAATCCAAAGCCCTCGCTTAATTAAAAAAAATGCGATTAAGACCACTTTCAACAAGTGGACGTTCGATGATTACATGGCAAACGTAGAATCCGCTATTCGCAGCAACCCTCGAGCCTTCTGGAGTTAGGTATATAAAATCAAAAAAGCAAAACATCTCCTACCTTTCTGTGCTGCGGTTTGGAAGCCGGTCTTTTAGCAATGGTGAAGAAATTTTGCAATTTCTTCGGCGAATATTTTCTGAGTGCTGAGAATAGTGCGTAATACCATTGTACCAGAGAGCAGACTGATTATAGTCCATACAATATTGCTGCTATCGAGGTTTGTGAAGACGAGGTTAGGAAACTGTCAAAGCATTTGGACTTAAATAAATCTGCTGGTCCAGACAAGCTCTCACCGGTTTTCATAGTAAACTGGCTTACAATCTTATTCAGACGATCTCTGAATACCGGGGTTATACCTGCAAGTTGGAATTCGGCTTATATAACTCCTATTCACAAAAAAAGTTACCAAGAAATTGCGTTGACAATTAAAGACCGATATCCAAATTAAGCGTGTTTGCTAAAATATAGTGTACAGGCAAGTTTACTCTGCTCTCAGGCTCAGTTTCAGCGAACACCAGTATGGATTCTTGGGTGGTAGGTTAACAACTACAAACCTCGCTCTCTGTAGTAACTACTTGTCAAAGAAAACCCAATAACACTTAAAGAAGAATTAAGGAAATTCTCAATGACAGCCCGGAGTTTGGAAGTTGGTGGTCTGACACCCCCGTGCCTCGGTGCGCACGTAAAGCCGTCGGTCCTGTGCCAGATCTCTCTCCGTTCGTGTCGGGTTCCCGTCTCAATGGAATATGAGAGTGATGGAAAAGGGAGTGCACCTGTGTTTGCGCACACACTTGTGCACTATAATATGTCCCGCGCCGATGGCTAGTCTCGGTTGAAATTGACCGCCATGGCCGAAATCGGTCAGGAGGATTGTATGTGTATACTTGTCAGAGGCTATGTCTAATCGATCCCAAATCGACGTCATATATACAGACTATGCCAAATGTTTCGAAAGAATTGATCACGTAGTTCTCATACGTAAACTTCTATCGATGGGCATTAGGGGTGATCTTAATACCAACTTGCGGCGCTTGACTCGGTGGAACGCAGAGATGCCAAGCTTCACAGCTTGACTCATCGCCGCAAGGTTGCCTGTTTATCGGTCTTCTACAGATTGTACTTTGGGGAGAGTGTCCAGGAACTCAACGATCTCATCCCACCGGCCCCCTTCTACCATCGGACATCTAGACGCACTGCAAGTTACCATCCCTACCGTGTTGCTATTCCGCCAATTCGCAGTAAACGTTCCCAAACGTCTTTTATAATGCGCGAGTGCGAGTGCGAGTGGAACTCTCTGTGTGCGTCTATGTTTCCAAACGCATACAACCCTAATCTCTTAAAAATTAGAGTGAACAGGCTTCTTCTGGGTAAGCTCGCTCCATCGTAGGCTTTGTGTCTGTCATCTATAATAATAATAATATATATATATATCAAGTATCTCGACTTAGCACACGAGGTTGTCGACATGTGGAATGTGGACTCGGCTGTCATTGTGCCGATTGTCATTACGGCCAATGGCCTGATGGCCAAAAGCTTCGACGACCATCTGTCGAAGCTGGCGTTACGCGGTTGGATAAAGGGCCTGATACAGAAGGCAGTACTCCTCGATACGGCTCGTATTGTGAGGAGGTTCCTTTCTCTGGAGCCCTAACTACCGGTAGCTTGGACCTTGCTCCCGACACCGGCGGACTACTGCTTTTTATATTTTTAAATGTTTCTTTTTAATGTGTGTGTGTGTGTTTTTTTAAGAAATATTTAAAAATATAAATTAGTATTTAAGTGAAATGAATAAAGAGAATAATAATAATATCTTGGGACAACTCACACACGGTCATCCGATCCCAAACTAGGCAGAGCCTGTACTATGGCAACCAGACAACTGATAAACATACTTATATATTAACAACATACAAATTACACCCAGACACAGAACAAATGATCATGCTCATCACACAAAGATTTGTCCTGGGTGGGAATCGAACCCACGACCTCCGGCTTAGCAGTCAGGGTCACGAACCACTCGACCAATAGGCCAGTTAAATATATCTATATCTATGACCTAGACTAGAGTCAAGAGTAAACCCATATTAAATAAAAAAATATTTTCCGTTGGTTTAAGTCGTATGTTGATGACAGTTGTGCTGAACGGGTATTCATCAAGATCAATGCGTATCCCATCTGGAGTTCCTCAAGGATCTTTATTAGGGCCACTCTTATTCAATTTATTCGTCAATGATATTGATTCCTGCTTATTTCACTCTAAAATACTGCTATATGCGGATGACATGAAAATTATGTCAAAGATATTCTCCTTATCAGATGACCTATCATTGCAGGAAGATCTAAATAGGTTCCAGAACTGCTGTCTCACTAATAAGCTCCATTTAAACGTCTCCTTTACTAGGAAGCCCATACCTATCACATTTGACTATAAACTTTTAGACAAATCCCTACCTAGGGTTAACACAGTCAAAGACTTGGAGTTGTATTTGGTTCAAAATTATTATTTGATCAACACGTTGATAAAATCATTAATAAAGCACCAAAATCACTAGAGTTCATTTTGAGAGTCCCGTTTGAATTCAGGAGCATCAAAACCATTAATTTTCTCTACTGTACTTTTGTAATTACAACATATACATCAATCGATGGGAATGATATAAAGAAATTTTTTGAGGTACATATATTCAATTCCGGTCTATAACTTATTCTCCCACTTATCTCACGCTATAAAAGATTTCATCTACTTCCTCTTTTTGAACGTAGAAGAATTGCAAACTTGGCGTTTTTATTTAGAATTGGTTACGGTTCAACCAAGCTTTCCGAATTGCTGAGCAAAATTGGACTGCGGATTCCTTCTACTTTTCGGCGCAATCCCTGTCCATTGCATACTCCTGTGGTAAGAACAAATTACAGACGAAATCACACTTAATCAGAGCGAGTCTTACGTATAATGCGGTCTGCTGGGGCGTCGGCATCGATGTTTTCAGTATTAGCATTTCAAAATTAAAAAGGACTCTTTGTAATTTATTTTTAAACTAATTGAACACAATTTACGCTGTTTGAAACACATTATTACTTAAGATAATGTTTTAATTAAAACACTGTCAAGTGTCTACCTTGTCAAATAGTTTTGTTTTTGTTTATAAGCTCTCTTCTATCTGTAAATAATAACAGCCGCATGGGTCGATCTTCAAGGTTAAGCAACGCTTGCCGAGATTGGTCTGTGGACGGGTGACCATCTTAACATACCGAGTCTCCTCCGTGCCTCGGAAAGCACGTTAAGCTGTTGGTCCCGGCTGTCATTTGAAGATCTTTGGCAGTCGTTACGGATAGTCACAAGCCAGATAATCTGACACCAGTCTTGCCAAGGAGTACCGTATTACCCAGTTGATGGGTTGTGGAGGTCTGGTAGGCAGCCGCTCCACGTAAAATAATGGTATTCAGCTGAATCCGGTTTGACTGGAAGCCGATCCCAATATAATTGAGAAAAGGCTAGGCAGATGATGATTCTATCTGTGAAAACTATCAAAATTGGCTTTGTTTTTTGTTACTCTTAATCGTGCGAAAATGCTTAGCTGTAAGTTTTCCTAAAACTGTAAAATAAAAATAAATAATATATATACATACAATTTCCACAGTACACAAAATACGGACATATTATTATGTCACTGGTTCGAAAGGTTATAATGATTTTCATGCCGAGCTAATTGAAAATTCAAATGATATAATAATGTATGTAGTGGAACAACATAAATGACGTTTAACATTACAATCGATTTTATTTAGATATTTTTGTCCACAATAGTTTTAGTCAAGTCAAGGTTTTGTTAGGTGACGGTTATATAATTGTTGTTGATTGATGCAAAGCCTTCAATCATTAGAATATTCCGATGAATATTCAAATATTTGGTAAGGAAGGTCATTCCTGTTTTCCGGTTTCGAACCGTCTCTGAAAAAGGAAGAGGTTCTTCTTTGAGCAGAAATTGTTTATATTTAAAATTGATTGTTTCCTGTTATTTCGTATTATGTTGTTGGAATGCACAATTGAAGAACACGATTAAGGAAAACTGGCCAAGAGCGAGACATGAAGTGTCTTGCCCATCTCTTTAATGTTTCATGCAGTTTCTTTAAGTTATTTTTTGTTATAGAGGCAATAGTACTGCAGCAATCTACTGCCTGCCTACTACGGTTCATGAGTGAACCGTAGTAGGCAGACAGTAGATTGCTGCAGTACTATTGCCTCTTGCGGGCTGTATCTCAATACAGCCCGCTCCCAGACAGATGGATGAATAGCGGAGTGTTAGTAATAGGGGTATTCACAGGTCCTCCATCGCGGGCGGTCTTTAGCTTCACCTCGCTCCACGTCATTTCAATGCTCGTCGCTTCTTTCCAGGTTTTTCGGAAATACCATGCTCCATTTTTAAATTAGAATCTAATTACTGTTTAGGAATGTGATGGGAGTCCCTCAAGAGCGTGTGAACAATCCATCTCCACTACTACTACGACGATTGATCTAGTGATCGACCGGGTTCTCGAAAAATGCTAATTTTTAGAGGTCTCAGGCGCACGACGGCGCGGTTGCAGCAGCTCCCAGGGAAGACGAAGAGACGTGGATGACTCAGACTGGATAGCGTTCTGCTTTATACGGTACTCAGCCAGCAGCACAAAGGGTAGTTAATTTGCACTTTGTAGATAGGTAGGTAAGTAATGCGCACAGTAAAGGAGTGGGACTCTCTCCCTTTTTTGTTTTAAAGGATGGGAAATCATCAAATAACTTCTTCCGCTCTGGGTGGAGTGGAAGGGCGTGTCAGACTCTTACTGACTAAACCCATCCGTGTTCCTTCTAAAGCCCTATGCGTTCCAGAGCCGCGGTGACTCTTTCGAACAAATTCCGCAACCCTGGCAGGGGACTTTCTAAAGTGAACAGGCTTCTGCTGGGTAAGCTCACTCCATCGTCAACTTTGTCTCTGTCACTTTTGACCTAGACTAGAGTCAGAAGCTCAAATTAAAAAAAAATGGTAATTCTGCTCTCACCAACAACTATTCCCTATCTGGCTTTCGCGCCCAGCGCCCATCCCAACTAAAACAAAGTTATAACAGCTATAAGAAATAAAACATTATATTGTAGCAATGGGTATGATTTTAGGCTCTGGACCAATGATAATTCAGCGATGCAGACTGTCAAAAAGTAGGAAATCACGTGATCAATCTAGCATACATTTACATTTCAGCATTTCGACAATTGCTTTCGTCTAAATACATATTGATTTGACTTGGTCCTTTGCAGCTGGTGTAGCGTAATACAGAGTTTCAATACAATAATAGGCCAGCTTATACTGGTTTGTTAACGCTGACGCTTGAACAGTAAGTCATGCGACAAGGCAAAATGTACCTAGACAGTTTTAGCGCTTTATCTAAAGGGAGAGGTGTCTTTCACACACTGTCGCTTTTATGCATTGCAAACAGTTTACTCACAAAAGCAGTGTGTGCAACTAAATGTACCTACTGCACTAATGTAAGTAGTATTTTAAGTACGGTTTTGTAGAAATGAGGTCATTGCTGCCGACTGCTGACTTTGTTTGATTTTGTAATTGCTTAGGTACTTGTATGTTTCACTAGAAGGATTTCTACTCACTAATAGTTTCTATATGGTGTCGGACGTAAATGAATAGCACCATCCCATCACTTCCCGTGGGTCATCACTTTCGGTTTCTTTACTAGCATCTTAATAGTATTGATTACACTCTGAGTACCTATGTTCTGTATGGTGTCGGACGTAAAAGAATAATAATCATAATATCTTGGGACAACTCACACACGGTGGTCATCCGGTCCCAAACTAGGCAGAGCCTGTGCAACCAGACAACTGATTAACATAATAACACCATCTCATCATTTCCCGTGGGTCGTAAGAGACGACTAAGGGACTCACCAGAGAATGGGCAGCAGAATTCTCTGTACGATGCAATAGCCACACTGCGATCGCCAACCCGCCTGCCAATCGTGGCGATTATGGCAAACCCCCTCTTGCGAGAAGGTCTATCCAGCAGTGGACGTCATTAGGCTGATGATGATGAATAGTTTTAAGGACTTAAAATTTTTTTTTCCCATTTTTTACGGCTGATAAACTAGTTTACAGTATTCGATAGTTAGTTATCATCATCGTTTACAATTTACAATTTGACTGAGTTCTCTGCAGACCAGTCGTTTTTTGTGCCAATCCGTGCTCCTGTAGCAGCCTCCTCCAGGTTCCGTTCGGTATGGCAACAATCTTGATGATATGTTATGATATATCAATGACCTTTGGTCAAATCAACTTGTAAAGTTTATCTTCGACCTTGCCAGAAGATGTCCTGAACTTTACTTTGATTTGAATTTGAGTGGCAGGTTACCTATTTCGTAGAACAACAATGCAAAATAAGATATCAGTCCATGTGGTCAGTCAAATAGTTTTAATTCAAAAAGCCGTATTTTGCTTTATCTATGTCCATATATGCAAAAGTAATGGGCTACCAACTTTTTATTTGTTTTTTTTTCCATTCGCAAAAGAATACAGCCAAACAGTCAAGTAAAAGGCGATTACAAAATATTTTATTCGTAAAACTACTTAAGAATATTTCTCACACAATATTAACACTACGTTAAAAGATGTTTATTATTAAATTATCGTGTTTTCATTAATCTCTCGTCAACAGCAATATCCGCAGTGCCATTCTTCTCTAATTCTTTATTCTTCTTTGATTTGCTCTTGTAGCTGCTGATGTAGAAGTTCATGAAGAGCGCGAAGAAGGAACAGATGAGGAACATGCAGAAGTTATGGAAGAAGTTGGGGATGGGGCACGGAGACAGCTTCTGTTGGTAGTGGAGGTGGGAGACCACTAGGATGAACTGGATCTGAAAGATAGAAAAAAAGATATTTGAAACAAAAAAACAGTTTTGCCAGTCTTTAGCTAAAAATGTTTTGTGGAAGTGTCTTGTGAAAATTTTGCCGTTCACGATTTGAATAGCCTGTAAGTCACCCATAATGTATTAAATAATCTTTAGGATAAGCCTTCATTGTTCTGTAAGTTAGTAAGTTTAATTATATAGCTTGTAGTGTCTGAATTAATTTAGAATCTTCATTTCAGTCAATCATCAATGAATGTATGATCCATGTGGATAGAAAGATTATAAGTGCTATGAATTTTTATCATTCGTTAAACAACTGCATCTAAAAAAAAATATTTTATTGAAAAGACCTTAATATTAATAAAGAGATCGGTCCATCATCACTGACAGGACTATTTTGGCCAATAAGCCTGATATAGTGGTGGTGGTCCAAATTGAGAGGCGTGCAATGATTGTAGACATAACTGTCCCGCATGACGAGAATCTCGTGAAAGCCGAGAAAGATAAACAAATCAAATATCTTGACTTGGCTCGCGAGGTTGTCGACATGTGGGATGTGAACTCGGCAATCATTGTACCGATAGTCGTGTCAGCCAACGGCTTAATAGCCACGAGGCTTGACCACCACCTCAGGAAGCTCTCGTTAGGCAGATGAAGGGCTTGATTCAGAAAGCAGTACTTCTGGACACGGCTCGCATTGTTACGAGGTTCCTCTCTCTGGAGCCCTGACTGCCGGTGGCTTGGACCTTGTTCCCGATACCGGTGGCCTACTACTTTTAATATTTTAAATGTCATTTTTTGTTATTGTATTTTTTAAGAAATATTTACAAATGTAAAAAGTAAGTTTAAAAAAATAAATAAACGAAATAAAGAGAAAACTAGCGATTTTTATCTGAACCTTAATTCAATGGTAATCTGTCATGCAAGTACAATTTTTCTACAGTAACGAACTGCAGCCAATCATTTAACTCTAGTATTTGATACGGTCATAAAGATTTGTAACTCTGTGAGCATTGAAGATGTCATGCTATTACTTCATGACTGTAATATCTACTGTGAGAAAAGTCATATTACTAAACAAATATTTTGATGGATGGCTATGTTATTTAATTGAATGTTTCACGCCGAGTTCGTTTTACATCCGCAGTTTGTATAAAATAAAAAGAATAATAAAGCATTTTGGATTTAAATCTCTGACAATAAGAATTATTTTCTTATGTTCCTATATTGCAATAAAAAGTTTTTTTTTTTTTTTTTGAGAATTATTTTTTTAAATCCGGTATCACCCTTAGGAGAAAAAAAATATCTCTTTTTTCAGAAAAAGTTCTCAACTAACTAATTTAGAACCTTTGTATCTTGCGTTTTCTGTGGAGCAGCTCGTGGCTAAATAATTATAGATGAACGGGTCGATCTTCAAGGTTAAGCAACGCTTGCCGAGGTCGGTCTGTGGATGGGTGACCATCTTAACATATGATGACAAGATTCCTCCATGCCTCGGAAAACACGTGAAGCCGTTGGTCCCAGCTGCCATTTGTAGATCTTTGGCAGTCGTTACGGGTTGTCAGAAGCCAGAAAATCCAATCCAAGCTCCTCGTAAAACACTGGTATTCAGCTGAATCCGGTTTGACTGGGAGCCGACCCCAATATAGTTGGGAAAAGGCAAGGCAGATGATGAATTCTGCGTGTACTTTACGTATAAAGTTAAATACATTTTCAAGAAAAGGTTGTTTGAAACACCGCGAGGAGTAAGTTCTTAAGCTACTCTTAAAGTGCGTACTGATCGTTGTTACGGAGCGTAATGTAACATGTTACAAAGCTAGCATTCGTGCTGTCAGTACGTGGAAACGAGCACGAACATGATGCGACCGTATTTTACACGGATTTAGGACACGGCGTAACATAACATGCTCGTTGCGACTGTTACATTACGGCCCATAACACCGGTCAGTACCTAGCTTAAAAATTACATGAAATAAGAACGAAGAACAAGCACATATTTTTTTTAAGGATGGGAAATCATCAAATGACTTCTTCCGCTCTGGGTGGACCGGAAGGGCGTGTCAGACTCTTACTATAGTAGGCGCCAGATAATCGTGGAATAACGGTCATTGACCCACCTACAATTATTGACATTTTTAATTTGAAAAACGGAATTAATGACACAAAGCTGTCCCGAATCATCATCTCTCGTGATCCTAAACATTGTCTAATAATGAAAAACGATTCATATTTAATTGTTCAGGTACCTATGAACAGTTATTAGGGAAAGGTCAATGTACTTTATTCCACATTTATCTGGCGCCTACTATAAAACCCATCCGTGTTCCTTCTTAAGCCCTTTGCGTTTCAGGGCCGCGGTGACTCTTTCGAACAAATTCCGCAACTCTGGCAGGCTCTGCCCTAGTGGGCCCCGACTTCTATGCTGACATCTCTTTGAGGCGCGCGTGGAACACAACGCGCCATCGACCCGGGCCTGGTGGTGATCGGACAGCGAGCCACCCAAAGTTCGCCGTCTGCACGCCCGCGCCTACGGTGGCCGGGGATCGCCCTGCGACTCCCGACGCCCGGGGCGTCTTCTCCTTTAAGAACAAATACACTTACCAACTGAACTTTAGTCAAGTGCTTCTTCCACCAAATATACTTCGCGTACTGAGGACCAAGCGACGATAACCCATAGTACGCATACATCAGAACATGGACCAGGCTGTTCAACATGCCAACCACCACGAAGTTATCCGTTGGATGGTACATCAAGTGCAACCAGGTCCAAGTGACCATAGAAGTGTGGTGATAGAGATGTAGGAAGGTGATCTGGTTGTCTTTCTTGCGGAGGACGAAGAATATTGTGTCCATGAGGTCTAAATGCTTCGCTATAAAGTATGGATAGATCTCGTTGACGACCTGGAATTGTTGACGAAATATGTTAGTAGTGTCTTTGACATTGAATTTTGAGGTGAAGTTGGTAAAGATAAAATGAAGGGTCCACTGCAATATTGACGAATGTCCTTGTTACCTTATTTGAGATTATTGCGTTTCAATTGTACTAATTGAGCATAGTCTCGTAAAACATTTTTTTGTTTTAACATATTTTTCTTTATTTCAGCTTTTTATAAACTAGAACAAAATTGTGTTATTTTTAAGTCATTCTTAAAACCAGGACTTTATTTAGTATTGTCTGTTTGTTAATTATCAATAATCTTGGGATTGTATGCAATAGATTGTAAACGAGATTACAATCTACATTATTTCCAGTGGCCGAATACTTAATTTAGAAAAAAATGACATATAAATCATTATTGCAGTGGTGCGCATTTAACTCATTATTTGGTGATCTTCCTCAAGAAAGAGTCTTGGTCGAAAGGTGTGCTGTATCGGCGTTTCCGCGGCCGGCTATGCGACACCTCGCAGCGTAACACGACGCCGTCACTTCCTGTGCAGTAGTTTTTAAGTTTTGTTTATCAAATATGTATTAGTTTATAGTTATTGTTTTTATGCTTATATATGTATTTTGTTTTCTGGACCTTAGTTACCTGAAATAATGGATCTATTATTATTAATAATACGTACCCCTTGTAAATCATTGCCTTTTGGACATCTTGTTGTTATAATATTAAACCTGTAGATGTATCTCAGATACTAAAACAAAAAGAACAATAAATATTAGTAATAAATAATAAACAAAAATATTAACGTTAAATACTGAATAGTCAATTAACAGATCAATGATCTCAGTAGGTGAGTAAAGTTCAATTGAACTTAAGTTTTTTAATGTTAGCAGTCGTTCAGAAAGGCCTAGTTCTTTTTAATAATAATTTATGTTAAATTATTTGGTTTTAAAACGCTTCAAACCAGATTTGTCAGACAAAGCTGGTTCTAGATATTCCAGCTTGAATTGAATATCTGCAGTGCAATTCTATAAACATCTCACCGTGTTAACTTAGGTGAAGTGAACATGCTCCATACAGCTCATGTCAATCCATACAAACTAGATAGAATGGCAGTTCACTTCGTGTTCCTGTGCGTTATTGACAAACACAAAAAGTACCACTACAATGATTTTTGGCCCTGTTAACGTGTCCTTGAGTTTGTGCTAAATAAATGTATTAATAAAAAAAATAGTTAAATGTATATGTCACCGGAAAATTACAAACGCCGTAAGATTGTAAAATATCGCGTAAAATTGTTAACTATTATTTCTTCATAGTACACGGAAATATTGGAAACTATGGAAATTAGATAGGATTGATTGTATACAAAACGATTTCTCATAATACATCGAGAAATATGGTCTAATAAGGATCTATTACAATCTGACGGAGTTTGCAATTTTCCGATGACTATTTCTGTTTCTGGGCAACTATGGGTTACCAACTATGGGTTCGTCTTATGGCTATTTTATCCTTTCTTTTCTGTGAACATGCAGGTACATTCTTGGGCGCCAGTAGGACTGTTTTAGGGGGGAATAGGATAGATTTCGAATAGGATAGATTTTCTGTCGCACATTCACATAGAGATGGAACTAAAGAAGTCAGATGCAAGGCCGAGCGAAAGGAGCCCGTGGTACCTACCTCGCATCGGATTTGCTAGATTTTCTTATCCTACATTCCGCTTGTTTATATTTACATTTTTTATTTTCTTCGTATTTTCTTATGGTTTGTTGAAAGCCAGGGAGGTGCAATTGCACCCCCTTGCATCGCCCTCCCGACGCCCATGGGAACACTTACTGGTGTGGGTACTGACCGGTGTTACGGGGCGTATTGTAACATGTTACAAATCGAGCATTCGTGCAGTCAGTACGTGGAAACGAGCACAAACATGATCCGTACTATGTGTTTTGTTGTACATGAAGGATAGGATCGGATCCACTGAAGTCGATTCAGATAAGTCATCGATTAATGTAGCTACCACAAGTCTCGGAAACGAGAGAAGATGCGTTTTATATTTTAAATTAAACTAGTATTAAATTACTTTTATCCTTAGTAACATGATGGCCCTTGTATACAAATTACCTAATTAGAATAAAGTTAATTAATTATTATTCCTACAGTATCAAGAGTAAAGTTACCTTGCAATAGCGATGGACTCACGCCTTTGCTTATTTGAATAATAGTAGGTGAAGTGATGTTTCATTTTTTATTTACTGATTTACAGTGAGTATGAAAAAGAGAAAGAAATACTTTCCCTCAACAGTACGCAAAAACGATTTCTAACTTCATACTGGATCTCAGTGTAAAAAAAGGAGCAGGTTCACCAAAAATTAAGGAGTGTGTAGCAAAGCCACAATGCTTGTCAACGCTGATTTACAGCCCGTCCTTGTTTTAAAATGATCAATGAATTTCGAAATGAGAAATATATATGCTTGAATAAAATTTAAAAAAAAAACGACCTACGTGTACATACACTTTGCTGAAAAAAAAAAAAATATTGATGCCATTGAGACAGACAATCAAATTACGCCTACAAAAAATATAATAGCAACAAGTACCACTTACGATGAACACAAGGTAAACAGAAAAGGCGACTTGGAACGCGTTGTACGCCAACATTATATTCTTCAGTTGGTAGGGCTCTCTGTTCTTCATGAATGCTGGCAACACCTTTACGACAAGTACCAGATATAGTCCGAGAACTATGGCCAACCCAATCGAAGTCTCTTGTAAAGTCCATGTTGGTATTGATACTGGAATTTAAAAATATTTACTTTACATTGAAATCAATCTTTGAGAAATTTTAGCTAAAAATGAGTCGAAAGATGATTCCAATTGATTTCGACGAGTTCAATCCACAACACAACCTTGCCTGGGTGTCCTACCCAGGTACAGGGCCTGATTAACCCTTAGGCTAATTAGGCTGCAGCCTAGGGCGCGAGGATCCGGGGGGCGCTGAAATCGTGTCTTCGCATGCACTAATCTAGCATCATTGCATCTACCCTACATATTTCGACTAGACCGAGACAAAACATTAAAACTAAATGCGCTTGAGAGTCCCTGATTTTAACAATAAATTTTGAAATTTTAAAAAGCGTGCGTACAACAAACACTGACTTGTTACTCGAAAAATGTTTGGGACAATATGTATGTAGAGGTAATCTTTTACAACGACTGGATACCCAAATAGTCAAACAATATAATGAAGAAATAACTTATTGGCGAAATGTATTACTACGGGTAATAGAAACAATTCAGTTTTTAGCTTCTCGTGGGCTTCCATTTCACGGTCAAAATGAAATTATTGGATCTGCACTGAACGGAAATTTTCTTGGTTGTATTGAGCTTATATCTAAATTTGATCCTTTCATGGCTGAACATTTGGTGAGATTTGGACAAAAAGGCAGAGGTTCTCCATCGTACTTATCATCCTCTATAATCGATGAATTTATTTTACTTCTCGCTGACGAAGTTCGACTTTCGATTATAGAAGAAATAAAAAAAGCAAAATATTATTCGATTAGCATTGATTCTACTCCAGATATTTCCCACACCGATCAGTTGACATTTATAATTCGTTATATTTTGCCTGACGGAGAACCTGTCGAACGTTTTGTCACATTTTTACCCAATTGCGGTCATAAAGGTGAAGATATGGAGAAGGCTGTTCTTGCGACAATTGATAAAACTTTGGAACTTGATATTAAAGACTGTCGTGGCCAAAGTTATGATAATGCTAGCAATATGTCTTGTCAATACAAAGGTCTTCAGTCAAGAATTAAAGCTGTAAATCCATTGGCTACTTTTGTTCCTTGTGCAGCCCATTCTCTACAACTCGTGGGATCGGCTGCCGCGGAAAGTAGTGACGAGTCAGCTGCTTTTTTACACTGGAACAACAACTATATAATTTTTTTTCTGGATCTACAAGCAGATGGCAAATTTTGTTATCTAAATTGGATGAAAAATCGACGGTACTAAAAAATCTATCGAAAACTCGATGGAGTGTGCGAGCAGATGCAAGCAAAGCCTTATACAGTTCATACAAACAAGTTCTGGAAACATTAAACTCTATTTGCGAAGATGAAAATCTAAATAAAGAGATCAAAATAGAAGCAACAGGAATATTAGAAAAAATTAAAACTCTAGAAATTACAATAATGTTGTGCTTTTGGAACTCTGTGCTCGTAAGTTTCAAATCGTTAGTGCACAGCTACAAGCAAGTTCTGTTGATTTATGTAACGTTGTTACTCTTTATGAGACATTACATGTTTATCTTGATACGTTGCGTGACGAAAAAGAGTTCGAAAATTTTGAATCAGAGGCAATCAAGAGATGCAAAGTGACCACATACAAAAAAGATGTAAGAAGAAGAAAGAAACCAAAATTTCATTTTGATGAAGCTAAAACGGGGCACATTGAGTTAGAAGGGAGACGATCTTTCATTGTTGATAATCATTATGCAGCTATTGATTGTCTTAAAGTGCACTTAAAAAACCGGCAAATTATTTATAATACAGTAAACACAAAGTTTGGTTTCTTATGGAAACTGCATGAACTAGACGACAGTGAATTTATTAGAAGCAAAGCAAAGGAGTTAAAACAACTATATGCCACTGATTTAGAAGAAACCTTTGCAGAAGAATGCGTCCATTTGGCGCAGTTTTTAAAATCTGACACCGAGGCCGAGCATTCTATTTCTGCTAGAACCCCAAAGGGTTTGTTGCAGTTAATAAAAAGTTTTAATATTTCATATATGTTCCCGAATGTGGAGATAATATTAAGAATTTTTTTGACAATGAGTGTTACCAACTGCAGCGGCGAAAGGTCTTTTTCAGCACTTTTAAAAGAGTAAAAAATTACTTGCGCTCCACACTCCGCCAGCAAGAACTTGCAGCTCTCTCGCTAATGTACATAGAAAGTGATTTTTTACAAACTATTAAATTTAAAAAAATGTGGAAAGATTTGCAAACGCTAAAGCACGAAAAAGGGCTTTTGTATAATCTAATAATAATTACTTAATTACTATAATTTTCAAATAAATCATTAATCAGTTGCAAAAATGTTTCACTTGTATGATGACTCTCCTCTTTTTTTTATTTAATTTTTATTTTTTCTCTAGAGTAAATATTTAAAAAATACTCAAGTCGAAGCAACTTCACACACTAGATGACCACGCTCATGGTCAATGGCAATGGCAACTAAGTTGTCTATAGAAACTTAGCCAATACAAGTCATGCGACCAAACACGGCATGGATTTGGTTTTCTACTTGGTAGCCTGCAGTCACTTGTCATGATTTTGGTCCTAAATGCGTGAGGTACTTTGCCTTTATGTACGGTCAGCTTAAAAAATGGTTTGCCACCCTAAGGTCGAATGTCATGTAGATTAAAAGACAACGTTAGTTTCGCTTGCAGATCGATCTGAAAACTTTTATAGGTAGTATGAACCATGTTAAAATTTTCACACTACTACTCTACTCAATGACTACTTTTTAGGCCGTCCGTAACACACCTAGCGGGGGCGCGTCCTCATAATTAGCCTAGGGCGGTCAGAACTCTTGATCAGTCGCTGCCCAGGTATTTTGTAAAAGTGCCTATTGGCATTGAAAAGTATACAAGACTAAATTTAGTGTCCAGTATTGTCTTTTTGTATTTAGATAAAATTTAATATTACACAAAACTGGTACCTAGTTGTCCATCATGGTTGCTATTTTTACGGTCAGAAATTGTAAATATGACTGTAAAAGTTTACAATAATCAATTTGCATACGACATACAAAAGTCATTATAGTAACAATGATAATGAGTGGTCAAAGGTGAATAAACAGTACATATATTGAATAGCTGAAGAAGATAGTTTTCTTTTTGATGAAGTTGCCTTGTGTAAAAATTTAATTTGTGTATAAAAATCATCTGTTCAGTACATTTTGGTGAGTTATGCGCACCTAAATGTACACAAGAGGCAGTCGTTATTTTTTTCGCGATTTCAGTGTTGGTTACATTGTAAAAGTTTTTCATAATTATAAGTACCTACAATAATACCTGTTCAGGTATTGCGTTAATTCTGCCAAACGTTGTAGGTATATTGAGTTTCAAGATGACAACGGATAGAGACATATTATGAGGGTTAAAGGGTTTGTGTCATTGTCTTTTCATACTGCGGTTTCGAGGTAGTATAACTTATAACCATTTATATTTTAATCAGATGAATCACTTACAATCTGCGTTGTTTATGCCAAGATCCTCCACGATATGTTCCAATCCTGCATCCATTTTGATAACAAAACGATTTTCACTTGTTTTTTTTCCTGCTCCAACTTACTCCATATCACGTTTAGCTGTTTCACGATTAACACTGCAAGTGAAGATTTCAAAGGAAGTAGAAATAATGAAATCTATGACAACTACATGTACTCAGATATAAACAAATGCAATGTAGTTCCCTATTGTATTCTAATAGAGTGCGTTCTATTTTATTTTCAGTATATAAAATTGATTGGACTGTTCTTCAGTGTGTCACTATAATAAACTCAACAGAACTTATTACAACCATATACAAAATCCGCTCAATACTCAAAGCATTTTTTCCATTATACCATGTACAGGAACTTTTGAATTGTCATGGTCGGGCAGTCCAAGATATAATTGCATGTCGAAAAGCGCAGATCTTTATGGAGATCAAGAATACAAATTTTAAATAATGTTACAAAATATGAGATCACAAAGAAAAATAAAGTAAATAATAATGTCGGTTAATATTAATGCTAGCGTACCGTATAGTTCTTTTGGTGACAAATTTGCATTTCTAGGCTCTCTCTCTCTAGTATTGAGCTCTCGTAGAACACTCACACTTGGCCAATAGTTGATACGAATATGATCCCTTAAAGGCATTGGTCTCATATCGATGTGTATTGCGTTTGTTTAATTTTCTAAACCTTTGTTAATCACAATTGTATGTTATTATTACTTATAGTTTTATAATCTATACCTCGGGAAACCTATTGTTTTCAAATAGTCTTATGCATTTCTTATGAGTTATAGTCTCGGCATAGCAATATATCACACCTATTCGCTAAACATATCCTTATCATGTTTCTAAATAGGTCCAGTCTAGTGTCATTGCCTCTATTTCAACTTTTCCCCGTGTTCATTTATTTATTAATTTAAAACTTCATGCTCACAAGTACAATTGCCAATTGTCCAATTGCGTCTTAGGCATTCTTTACACGTCAAACAAGGGCAGTAAAGAGAATATAACATCATAATCATTATCACATACCGTTCATAAATCTTAGGTTTCAAATCATGACACCGATTTCAAGATATTTCAAGTTGTATAAATGTACAAATACCAAAGTGGTATCATGATGACTGCTTGACATATTGAAGGTAGGAAATACACATTTTTATGTAACATTGATGAAGTGGAAATATTTCTCAATACAGTACACGTAGCTAACACTGAGACTTCGAGATATTAAAGAAGTCAAAGGAAATATGATGAATTTATATGGGGTATACCATGAACACGATAAGGAAGTGAATGAGAATGTGGTGGTTGAAAAGGAAGAATGAAACGTGTTCCACTGACCCTGAGTAATATAAGAGATGAGCAGGTAGAGAAAAATGACTAAGAGTCACTAACACTTATCTACTTGAGTTTAAAGCTGACTTCACCATAACAGTGGAATTCAAGACATTATAGATGTAAATTTGGTTTTCAAAAACCAGGGAGAAAAACAAGAGCCAAGAGTAAACTAATACCATAGACACGCGTTTCCACAGGCAATTGTTAGTTTAAAACACAATAGTAATTCCAAGAAAGTATGTATCAAGTACAAGTACCAAAATGAGTGCGTATTTAAATGATATGACAAACAGTATAGGGAACGCAATCATATCGGTTACAACGCATGAAGTCACTGTTTCTATTTGGTAATGTAGAATTTATTTCCTGGTTCTGTTCCGATTAATTAAAAATATTAACATGAAGTTGTCCGTTAATGAATTCAATTTCCATTGAGAATGGTTTTTGGAAAGAATTGAATGATTTTATTTCTCTGGATAATGCTTCTTATCATCATCATAATTTCATTCAGATGTCAATTGATGGACATAAGTAGGTCTTCCCTTTAAAAGTCACAGCAGAGCCTCATCGATTGATTCTGTGCTTCTTGCATTTGACGGATTTAAGACCTACGGATTCAAGAGGTCATTGGTTCACCTTGTGGGAAGCCGACGAGGCGCTCATCACTTTAGAACTCTTAGGACCCATCTGCCAACCGTTTTGTATAAAACGTGTGCAGCCACTTACGGAAAATTTGTCGGACTTCGGTAGCCATGATTCTTCTGCGGATCTCTTCATTTATACTTCTACCACAAAAATAAACTTGAAGAATGTTATGGAGAACCATTGCCCTTTGGATGATTATAAGACGACATTTTGTGCACTGAAGTTTTACTTCCGTGATTCCGTCTTAAAAGAATTACACACGTTATGTGGGAAATGAGCAGTACATAAAACTCTAACAAACCAAGAGATCCATTGCTACCGTTGATTGCGTAAGTAAAGTACAAGATAGAATACAACAGCTTCCATTATAAAGCTGAAGGCACATATGATCATATACTGGTCTGCTGCGGCAAACTCTGACTAGACTCTGGAACCTAGAGGGTTAAATAAATCAATTTCTGTCTCTTCCTGACTTCTTGGCAGAATGGGATGCAGTACCATTCTCTGCATCATCAGCTTAGCCTTATCCCAAATATATCGGGATTGGCCTCCAGTGAAACCGGATGCCTGATTTTCTGGCTTCTGACATTCCGTAACGATTACCAGAGATCTATGAATGACTTAATCTGTTTTCCGAGGCACGGAGGAATCTTAGTATATTAAAATGGTCACCCATCCACAAACCGACCTTGGCAAGCGTTGCTGAACCATGAAATTCGACCCGTGCGACTGTTATCATTTAGCCAGCTCCAGGATGCAGTATCATTAATTCTAAATGGTGTTACATTGATCGACGGTACTTCACAATAATTTATACGTAATGGAACCAAAGCCTGACCAAAACTGATATTACTATGGATAATTTAAGCGAATATACAAATCGTTGCTAATGTTTTTGTGTAAGTTTACGTACATCATTTAGACAGAAATCCTGGCTTAAGAAAAAAAAAAAAAGTAATTCATAAACGTTGTCAGGACCTTCTTTTCATCCACTCAAACCTGGCCTTTGATATAGGGTCATCGCAGGCTTACAATCTAGAAATCAGGCCAAGAGGTCTATAAGTGCCTAGGCATTGAACGCTTGTCTGAACTCAATTGCCTTTTTACATGTCTTGCTATAAGAATTTTTAAAGGCATGTAAAATTAGAAATATTTTAACTCGTTCTATGTAATCAATATGAAGAGCTCGTGGCTAAGTTATGAAGAGGAAGCCTACTTATCGCAACCAGTGTGAGACAGCGCCGGCATATTTATTTTAGATTTTTTAACATATGCATTCTCCCTTTTTAGTTATTTATTAAATAAATTACAGGTTTGAAGTCGGTTTAATTTTTTTAAATTACTTTATTACATACTTTATTGTACACCAAATTAAAAGTACATAAAGGAAACCTTAAACTAAAAAACATACCTACATATTATCGGTTTTTTGTCTATTATTTGCACTTCCGCGAATCAAAGGGGTCTCCACTCCTGCTGGGTGCTGCCTAAGAGCTCCTCAGAGCTGCCTCCTCCAGAAAATTTTGTCCATCGGGGTCGCTATTGCGATACAGTAATAGCGACCCCACTGGTTTCTTTTTTTATTTTATTTTTTTCCCGGATTTCTATAATACGAATATTTTCCTCTAACGAAATCACTTTACTAGTTAAAATCTTGACATTCGATATTGGTAACCTTTGTCACAAAACAATGATCCCTAACTATTGCTTGAAACAAAATGTTCCTACGTACCTACTACATATTATAAGGCTGTGTTTTTAACAACGACAAAGATGAGCGAATCGGGGAAAAGAGTAGCGATTAATACCTAGTTACGCACCATTTAATGATGTGAAGATGTTAACTTCTCACCGTGAAAACTGAGATGGAATGAGCACTTGCTGTACCTACTGTTTTTCATATTTTTGAGTTACCTACTAAGTTAGTAAGATTTATGAATTCAATTATTTTAATTACCTTATTCAATGTGCAGACAAGGAAGCTAGTCTGATATGTAGACAAAATGAAAATAAACACAGAATTTAGAAATTTTAATCACTGCATGCATGACAAAAAAGAAAACAACACAATTCATCTTGAAATTTTAATAGAACTTTATTTTTCTCGATTTCATAATGATTACAGACATTGTTTATCGTTAGATCTGTTTGATCTCAGATAGCGAAAGGTGTCCGAAATAGGATGGTTCTGAGTTGCAGATCACTCAGCACATATGTTGATTAGGAAAAAAAGTACGAATAGTAGCAATGCACAAGGCAATGACAGCACCTGCCGTGCTATCTCTTCACCACCCTTGGTTGACTGGTAGAGAATTTCTATTGCATTAAAGCTGACTTCGTACATTTAGTTTTGATAAAAAATACTTAAATAGGGAAGAGCGCTAAAGATGACATAGTCAGATAAGATGATACACCTTTTTTTTTTAAGGAATATGAGAAATCATAAAATGTTCTTCGGTTCTTGGTGGAGCGGAAGGGCGTGCAGACTCTAACTGACTAAAACCCATCCGTGTTCCTTCTTAAGCCCTTTGCGTTCCAGGGCCGCGGTGACTCTTTTGAACAAATTCCGCAACCCTGGCAGGCTCTGGCCCTAGCGGGCCCCGTCTTTTATGCTGACATCTCTTTGAGGCGCGCGTGAAACACAACGCGCCATCGACCCGCGCCTACGGTGGCCGGGGATCGCCCTGCGACTCCCGACGCCCGGGGCGTCTTCTCCTGTTGCGGCGGTTGGGGCGAAGGCCTTGCCTTTCCCTCACGCGGCCCGCCTCCTCCTTCGCTAGCATTACTGCTTCGCAGAAAGCTCCGGACCATGGATTCAACCAGGGCCGGACGCGAGAGGTTGCCGCCGCCGATCAAAGATGACACACCTGCAGTATTCTTTTAAATATTCACGCTAAAGGTGAACCCGGGACATTTTAGAGAGGGCCCGTAGGTGTCGCTAGTACCGATGTTCATTATGGCGGACTGGACAGTGAAAGCGCATTGCAAAGTAGTAAACGTTTTCGTGATTTTCTAGTAACGTATACTAACCTAAAAGATATTGTCACGATATTTGAATGAAACATTCATTGTCCATTTAGTAACACGGCATACTAGAAGTCGGTGTAAGAGGGCATACTATGGTGGTACTGTGGTATACTTATTTTGTTTTTTTTAATTTCCATACAGAATGATGTGCGTTCCGAACTCTTCCGCGTCGATGTTCGATAGGTAGGTAATTCCTATCGAACATCGACGCGGAAGAGTTCGTCACAAGAAGACATGACTATGGCAATCGAAACCGTGTAAAAAAAGATGGATATTACTAAAGTTCAAGATAACATACTATGTCATATTTCACGAAACATAATTTGTGTCATCTTGTTCACACGTAAATCTAAGTGCAATTAATCTTTGTTTTTTTTTAATTTTATATTCATTTGATTGTTCTTAAACTATAATAATTTCGTTGATTATAAAACATTTAAAAATGAACGTAAGATACTGATCTCAGTATGACTTATTTATTTTAAATATTTGTGTTAAAACACACACTTCCAAGTGTAAAAAGAAATTGGTGTCTGTAAAGTCGGTTTTCGATAGTTTAACGTGACAACGTCATAGCAAAACATTGATGAAATGATCGTAACGTTACGATGAGCGTAACGTTACAATGAGTCATCCTTTTTCGTGCGTGCAGCCGGCGTTCATCGGTTTATTAGACGTTGTCACGTCAATAAATCATTCCGCTTATCATTTTCTGTAATCGCAATAATCTTCTGTGTAAACGCAGCCTTAGTTGTGAGCCCAAAGGTTTTGTATGGTCATCTTACCATGACCAAACCAATTGCTAAATACTTGCGGCTTAGGTACAAAACAAAAAATATTTATGCTCAGTTTAGAAGACCAATTTGATATGCATCGCTCAGGTAAACGACATCGTTGTTTTGTATTTTGCAAAAGACTTTAATTATGAGGAAGTCAAAAGATAAACAAACATCTCAACGATTTTATCTCTGGGAACTTTTATAATAAAGGTTTTTGTTATCCAAAACAGTGGCGTAACATTAGATTAGGATTTTTTTGTTTGATTTTTTTTTATACATCATTAATTTTAAAGAATTTTTTTGCCCGCGCCGATGGCTAGTCTCCGTTGAGATTGGCCGCCATGGCCAAAATCGGTCAGGAGGACTATATATTTTTAACACATTTTAAAGACCATCAAAGGATCCAGGACCAACAAATTTAACGAGCTTACCAAGGTACGGAGCAGTCCTACTATGTTAAGGATTCTCATCCAGCCCTGGAACGACCACGTAAGTGTCGCTTAAGCTCTAAACAACTTATTTACTAACTTTTGCCCGCGACTTCGTACGCGTATACCCCATTTTCCCCCTTCCCGTATAGCCTATAGCCTTCTTCATGAATGTGGCTATCACTACATAAAACATAGTCCCCTGCCGCGTCTGTATTTCTGTTTGCGATAAACTCAAAAACTACTGAACGGATTTTCATGCGGTTTTCACCAATGGAGGGGGTTATTCATGAGGAAGGTTTAAGTGTATAATTCGTCCCGAAATTCCTACGAGAACGGGAAAAATGGGATATGCGCGTCCGAAGTCGCGGGCAAAAGCTAGTATATTATAAAACATAGTCCCCTGCCGCGTCAGTCAGTCTATTCGCGATAAACTCAAAAACTACTGAACGGATTTTCATGCGGTTTTCACCAATGGATGAGGTTATTCATGAGGAAGGTTTAAGTGTAAAATTCGTCCCGAAATTCCTACGAGAACGGGAAAAATGGGATATGCGCGTCCGAAGTCGCGGGCAAAAGCTAGTCATATACAAAAAGAATTTTCCAAATCCGACTGGTAGTTCCAGAGATAAGCGCGTTCAAACAAACATCAGCTTTATTATATTATAGTATAGATACAGAAGTATAGATTAATTCAGAAATCTTCCTTAATCAAAAAACATCGGAAAAATACAAATAACAGTAACTGAATGAAGAAATCCCTCATGTCACGGCCGGACGGAAATAGAACATAATACATTCAAGTAAAGTCACTAAACGGCTAGACGACGTAGAAAGTATAGAGATAACTGGAAGTTTCGCAAATGTCAGATTAGTTGCGCGAAACTGAAGGTGATCATCGGCTTTGCGCAATTTTCATAGTCTGGTACTTTACCCCTGCCTGACTACCCATACTAGCTACAGTCTAAGATCGACAGACATTCGGATGTATTGGAACTATTGGAATTGAAAAGACCTGGTTTGATTAAGTACTTTCGTTGTACGAAGTGTCGAAGCCATCACTGGTCTTTTTTTTAAGGATGGGAAATCATCAAATGACTTCTTCCGCTCCGGGTGGGCCGGAAGGGCGTGTCAGACTCTTACTGACTAAAATCCATCCGTGTTCCTTATAAAGCCTTTGCGTTCCAGGGCCGCGGTGATGCTTTCAAACAAATTCCGCAACACTGGCAGGCTCTGGCCCTAGAGGGTCTCCTATGCTGACATCTCTTTGAGGCGCGCGTGGAATACAACGCGCCATCGACCTGGCCCTAGTGGTGATCGGACAACGAGCCACCCAACGCTCGCCGTCCGCAGGCCCGCGCCTACGGTGGCCGGGGATCGCCCTACGACAAGCTATCACTGCTGAGATGCAAAAACGGGTTGATGCTTATCAGCCTTGCCAGTACCACTTCATTTATCTGCCACTGAATCCGTCGTCTGTATCGGATCATTCAGTTCCCTTCAAAATGGTTGAGCTGAATGATGCTGATAGACGCGTCATGTTCGTGAACGGACGCCAACAGTGGAGACTGGTCATCTCTTAGCTGCCTCTTATTTTAATATTTGATACTAAAAATTGTTTTATTTCTTTACATTGTTCTCGAATATTTAAACTACGTACGCATATTTATACTAACGTATCTACGGAAAAATACAAGTCATTTTCCTTGACTTTGAACTCATTTGCAAATCAAGTAAGATTGTCTGAAATTGCAATTTCTAAAAGGTCAAGAAACCAGCTATTTTGGATATACATAATAATATACCTAGTTTTAAATCGACATCATCATCTTTTATCTACGTATAATAATTAATATTCATCAAAACAAGCTGCAATATGTTCATCTATCTCTTTAGTCATAACATTATTAAAGAACTTTAGATTTGACTTTTTTTATTTAAGTATCGGAAATCATCAAATGATGTCTTTCGCTCTGGGTGGAGCGGGGGGTGTCAGACTCTTACTTACTAAAAACCCATCCGTGTTCTTCTAAAGCCCTTTGCGTTCCAGTGCCGCGGTGACTCTTTTGAACAAATTCCGCAATCCTGGCAGGCTCTGCTCCTACCATGACCCATCTTCTATGCTGACATCTCGTTGATCGACCCGGGCCTGGTGGTGATCACAAAGCGAGCCACCCAACGCTCGTCATCAGCAGGCCCGCGCCTACGGTGGCCGGGGATCGTCCTGCGACTCCCAACGCCCGGGGCGTCTTCTCCTGTAGCGGCGGTTGGAGCGAAGGCCTTGCCTTTCCCTCGCGCGGCTATTTAACTACAACCTTGAAATTTATTTTGTAACAATTTAACTGATTTGATGTTTCTTCCTTTCTTTTTGCAGATATTTCCGGCTGGATGTGTCGTCATTATCTAACCTTTGACAATTGTATTGGGGTCGGCTGCCGCTCTACACGGATGCCGATGAATACCTGATCAATTGGTGTGGTAGAAGTAGAAGCCATCAATGGACGTCGACTCATTCATTCTACCATCGATCGATGGTGTGGTAGCACCCTTAATCTACATATACTCGTATGTATGTGTGCATCTTCGCAAGATTTTTTGTCTGTCATTCGGATATCTGCTGTAAGCAGTTGGTCGGCTGCCTCTCTACACGGATGCCGATGAATACCTGACCTCCACACTTCCTGTAGTAGTATCTATAAGGGTGTTACATTGGTGTGGTAGAAGTAGAAGCCATCAATTGACGTCGACTCATTCATTCTACCATCGATCGACGTTCGATCGATTGGTGTAGTAACACCCTTATAGATACTACTACAGGGGGCGTGGAGGTCAGGTATTCGTCTGCATCCGTGTAGAGAGGCTACTAGGAACTATCGATTGACGTCGACTAATCGATTCTACCATCGATCGATGACATTGATCCGACGATCGGTCGATTGGTGTTGTAGCACCCTCAATCTACATATACTCGTATGTAAGTGTGCATCCACGCAAGACTGTTTGTCAGTCATTCGGATATCTGCTCTAACAGTTGGTCCCGGCCATGTCCCGGCTGTCATTGGAAGATCTATGACAGCCGGGACCAACTCGATACACAGTTTCAGCGGAACAATTAATGGATCTTCTCGTATATTTAGGTTTTCCTGATTTGTGGCAGTAAAATTAGTGTAGCTTATTAATGACCGTTTTCTGAGATATTTTAAATGACTACAAAAAAGGGAGGAGGTTCTCAATTCAGCTGTATTTTTTATGTTTGTTACCTCATAATTTCGTCATTTATGACGGAATTCTCACGTGAAAGGATATACGTTCCGATTGGTCCCATAGAAATTTCATCAAAATTGGTTCAGTGGTTTGGTTTTTAAATCAAAACAGCTGGGGAAAATAGAAAATATATCTTCCGAGTAAAATTGCAGTGGTGTTTTTAGGTGTACCACTAAAAAGTGAAAAAAAAAAACTTTTACAACAAAATAAGACCGACTTCCAAATAAAAGAAACACTACAAAGTATGAAATAACTTTAATTTCGGAAGTCGGTGATAAAATACGAAGAAATAACCAAAAACACCATTGCAGTGTTTTTTTTTTTTATTTGGAAGTCTTTTTTCGGTCGTATATCTGTCGGTTAACGCTTTTTGTCATAACTCCATTGTTTGGTTATTGGTTACCTAGGAAACCGGGCATAAGAGATATATTCTTATTCATGTTGAAGTACGAAATATAAACAATCGAATAGGTACTCTTCTTTTCAAACATATAGGAATATTGCCTCTCTTTTATCATTATTTTCCTAAACACTATCAAAGCGCATTTAGGCACCATAATCAAAAACAAAATTACGTTATAATAATAGAAGAAAGAAGAAAACAGAAGAAAGCAGAAGATAGTTTATTTGCGACAAGCATGACGCGAACCAAAAAAAAAAACTAAATTACAAAAGTTATGCAAGTTGGGAAGATATGCGTCGTATAATTAATTTGTTTTAAATTTGCGAACACACATATAAATTTCACCAACCCCATACTAAGAAACGAGCGTGTCCATATCTGAATTGTATGCTCAATATGCTCGCCGCTTGAGCAACTGTGTAGTGTGCTCAGTATTCCGTGAGAGACGCCGATTTAGATGCCTGAGATAATTTGGACGTAAGGATAGTAGTGCCTTACTCGGTTTGCTACTTGGACTAGTTTCCTCATCCGTGTCTCAATATGTGTCCATAGTACCTAGGCCATGTACTTTTATGATACTCGTTGTTAGGCTTTGTAAGAATATGCTTTGGTACTGTTTTTTCTTGTTGAGATCAGGGACAAAAGAGAAGTTCATTTCTCGATTATTTTTTTTTAGTTTATTTCATGACATTGTTTGTAAAAAAAATACTGTTAATCGGGAATATGCATGAAAAAATATTTATTATCTAAAAATATACAAAAATATAATACTAACAGTGAAAATAGAATCGAAATATCAAAACAAATATATCTGTCTCCCAGTATTTGACGTCATATTTGGTATCGGACTTCTATTTCTAATTGTCAACTTTGAAGCTTAATAACTTCAACACTGATGAAGGTATTTTAAAAATTATTTCATAATTACTTACTAGAGATAAAAAGTATTTTATTTTGCAAATAAAAAAATTTGCTTGCATATGCATGCATCCCTATTGCAGATAGCAGCTAGCATATCCTAATTAAAGATTAGCTAGTCAGATGAGTAAAGGCCAGGGTGAACCTAATTTTTAACCTTCTGGGAACTTAATTTTAGAGTTATCTACCCTCCGCTGTCTGTCCGTCCATATGTCTGTCAGCGGGATTTATATCTTGAACCGTAATAAGTACACAGTTCAATAAAGGTTTAGATGAAGTTACAACTACTGGTAAAGTACTAGTCAAAACTACTTTGGGCTTGGTTGTGGGTTGAATGTTTTTAAAACTGCAATTACAAACTCATACAAAATATGATTTTGATGGTTTATGGTACGGAACCCTTCGTGTAAGAGTTCGATTCGCTTTTGACAAGTTTTTTAATTTTGCTGTTATAGAATGTCTATCTAAACGGTACGTTTGTTGTAATCGAATGCCATACCACTGTTGATAGAGGGCGCTACAAGGCTATAAAAACACTAAGTTGTAGAAAATCTTTTAGTGGACATTTTTGCAAACGTAGCAAAATGATACCAGCAGATTTCATCTAGATGTGACAAAAAAAAAAGAGACAAAAACCTACTTAACTAATTTTTGTTTTTTGTTTTTCGATTGATTTTTTCTTTGGAGAAAACGTGCGGTTGATTTCACTCATAATTTTCTAATAATTTTAAATTGGGTGCTATCAATTGGGTATCCATTGATATTTCTCAATAATTTAAATAACTATTTTTGTGGTATTCACAACTAAATAATCTTTAAGTGAAGAAACCATTGACGTACGTACCTTGACCGACCATTGTCAAATTGGTCAGAAACGTTTCGACAATTTCATGACGTTTTTCTGTTTGTACGTGTGATTATCGAACTTTTTAAGTTTCATAAGTTGATGACCGATTACGTTGATGAATCAATATCTCAGAAATGATTGGATATTGAAAGTACCTGCACTTATAAGAAGGTATTGTTCTTAGTTGGTGATTCAATCGCTTGCAATGACTGCGAAAGATTTCTTAATTATTCGACTCCGATGTGACATGAGGAACAATTATTTTTCGATAGGACACCTACCTGGTGTTTTAGTTTTTGGTGTAGTTTTTGAGCCTAACTTTGATTACAAGTAAGATAAATTAATTAAGCTGAGTAAATTAACCCGTCTCCGCCGTTTAATTTTGATTCTTTTTTTTTAAGAATTTGAGTGTTTTAGTTTTAAATTAAAATAAAAACATATAAACATCCAGCAAGCTTTCCAATGCATCATTCTTCAAGAAATTCATTTCAGTATAAGATTAAAATAATAATTTATAAAACAGATATCACAAATGCAATTGATTGACACAAATCTCCACCTTTTACATGTCCAACAGTTTTGTCAACAAACTCGTTTTACAACCTTTTGACACCACATGACATGCTTTGAAGGCTCAAGGCCACACAACCATATAACTCAAGGTCGCATAACCGCTGAATCAAGCGTCTTAGTAATGACCTACAATACGAGGCATAACGGTTTGTAAATGACTTATGTAGTTGCGGTAAGTACTCAACCGACACACCTCACTCCCCTCGCCGACGCGAGGTGGCCCGCAGTGGCGAGCCGGCACCAGCCGGGGATTGCGGAAGTCGCATACGTTCCCGCGATCCCTGGCGTAGGTGGGAGATGGAACACCGGGGTGGTTTTAGTCAGTAAGAGTCTGACAGACCCCTCCACCCGCCCCAGGGTAGAGGATTTCCATGAGGATTTTCCCCCGACATCAAAAAAAAAAAAAGTAAGAATTCAACATCTATAGCATCGGCTACACGGGGCTGGAAGAGGTTACTAGTGCCTCAAGAGTCAGCGGTTTCTAAATGTCTTCATCCTACTAATATTATAAACGCGTAAGTTTGTAAGTATGGATGGATGAATGGATGTTTGTTACTCTTTCACGCAAAAACTACTGATTGGATTTTGATGAAATTTAGCCACAGAGGTAGATTATAGTCTGGAATAACACAAAGGATAGTTTTAATCCCGGGATTATGTTCCCTTGGGATAATTTTCGACATTAACGCGGGCGGAGCCGCGGGCGACAGCTAGTAGAAAATATATTCGACATAGACATGATGCAACAAACATAAAGTACAAGAAACGATAGAAAAGAAAGATACAATTGCGCTTAGTTTGCCCATCTTAGCATTTGTGTGGGTTACGATCTTGGCATTTGCTGGGCGTCAGGCATCCATTGCTGGTTTTCAGTTGGCACCCCACGCAGTATCACGCGAGGGTAAACAAAATAGATACTTAAACATTGATATAATCTTTTTGTTCATAACATAATCATTTCAGAAAATATTCGATGAAAAATCACTTCAATGAGCCCTTCTTGGCTGACGACCGCTTGCATATTTACTCTCAAGAATTAGGCATTTTTTTCGTTTTTTATACATAGTTCTAGAGCATGGAAGGCAAGTGTTGAGTCTGAATGTTTTTTTTTTTTAGTGATGGGATACCATCAAATGACTTCTTGCGCTCTGGGTGGAGTGGAAAGGCGTGTCAAAATCTTACTGACTAAAAACCATCCGTGTTCCTTCTAAAGCCCTTTGCGTTCCAGGGCCGCGGTGACTCTTTCGAACAAATTCCGCAACCTTTATGATACCATATGATTTTTAGAACTCAGAAACTTAATTTATGTTGAACAAATTCCCGAAGTGGCAATGAAGCCTTGTTTTTTTAAAACATGAAACTTGTCGGCTTATATCAATAGCTCTCAGTATTTGTCAATACTATATGACTTGCTAGATGTCGTCGTTCATACGCGACAGACCAAGGTAACTATCACAGTCGGAACAGAAGGCCATGCTACCGCTAATTTAACTCATCTCAGTAATGACCTACTTACTCTTAAGTATTTCGGAGGTACCGATGTGCTTTAATGGTTTGAGAGTAAAATAATATTGGAACGAAACACTTCTCTGTGAATTGGGGTTTTAAATGCAGTGCAAATGAGACAATCAAGTTGGTTGTTCTTGTCGTTGATTGCAAGCTTGCGACAGATTTGTCAAAAGAACAAAATATCAATGCAATAGTAATTAACATTTCCCGAATTAAATGTTACTACGAGTAATATTTCAAGTGTTCTGTCTCCTTACTATCTATACTACTATAATGCTACTTGCACTAGAAAAATAATAGGTACACGGCGGCTTTCAGTGCATTTGAAAGTCATCGTTTCTAATTGCAGTTTTTTATGAAATAAAAATAATGAAAGAAAAAAAGTTTATTTGCAACAAGCATGACGCATACCAAAAAAGAAAAAAATCTAAATTACCAAACTTATGCAAGTTGGGAAGATATGCGTCACATTCGCGCAAAACGGCCATCGCTCAGCATAATGCTGGGACTCGTGTGCGAGACAGAGCCACAACACTGGAAGAACAAAAGTACCAAATAAACATGAAGATTACCTACGGTACTGAAATAGACAAAGTTGAAAGAGTTTATTTGCCTGTCACAGCGCAAACAAAATCGTTAGCCTGTACAAAATTGTATCACTGGAAAGACAAAGAACAAAAACCCTATAAATGGACAATAAGGGTAAGTGTAACAAATTGCAAACAAGGATTTAGCAAGAGTGGAGAGATATCACAATAAAATACATTGGACAATTTCAACATGGATGCCCTGACTTGCGATATGGTGCGCACATCTTACAAAATCATTTCTTTGTATAATATATTATGTGTCAGTCACTAAAGGTTTTCTGAACGGACATACACATTACAGATGTTACAATGAATGGTGTGACTAATTTTGACGAGAATACCATTGTTTGCTTGAGGGGCAATCGCACTTTGGTGTATCAATTAGTATAGGTGAAGCTGACGATCAATGTGAGGCTTGTTACGTATAGCTTGGAAGATATGAAAATTGTGAAAGATGGCCTTTAATTCATTGGTATTATTTAAGGGGCCGAAATTATAGATGAATATTAATAATTGACTATGGGATCAACTCGATATGAAAAATATCAGCTGTAATAAACATAAATGCGAAACATCTCTTAAAATTGAGTTTGGAAGAACCAGTGAATGAAAAGCCACCCGTTTAGACTCTCTCTCTGGTCCTGGTTGGATAGATTTTTTTCAGCTATACAAATAATACAAAAACAACACAGAAAATGAATCGTGTAATACCTGAGGTCTAATATCTTTCCTTCTTTTTAAAAGGATTTTTTTAGGCAGTCCTCGGCGGAGCAGTCTAGCTTGTTTCAACATAGCCTACAACTTCTTCTTTATCTTCTGGCATTCGCTAAAGACGTGTTGTTAACTATTACATGATCTGATAATAAAACTTAAATCAAAATCGAGAAGCTATGAACGTACTTATTTAAATCTGAAATTTATATCTAAAGAAGTTATGACACAGTAGCAGCACTACTAACAGTAACGAATTGTTTTTAAATGCTGAATTAGTTCTGAATAAATCTTCTTGTCTAAAGAATCTTGTGTAAAGAAAAGATTGCAGCTTATATAACTTGATTAATTAATACAGGAAATCAAAATTATTGTGTTTTTTCAGGAGTTGTGGTGAAATTAACTTTGAATTGGAACTTGAATTGCCGGTGCTGTGTGCCCTCAGAGAAGAAGATTTTGTTATGTGGTCTTTAGAAGTATAGTGCGCACAATATAGTGCAGACGGCAGTCTGGGTTTATCACTGTGGTGATAAGATTCATCAGCTAGGCTTTAGCTGTTCTGGTTGCACCGGGCGTTTGGAAAAAAATAATCATTCCGGCCGTATCACATCGTCCTGAATTGTGCTGCGATACCTTAAAGGAATTAAAGAAATCCTTAGTCAAGCAGTGGGACAATACTAACTGGCTGAGGAAAACAGATCGTCTGCTCAACAAGCTGCCTTTTTATATAGTTTTTAGGATGGGAAGCCAGGACAGACTAAAATATAACAAACTGAATCAAATTCAATTTTGGACATTCCGACCGCTGGTTCTTTGTGAGAACTTATCCACCACAGGGCGTTCATAAGTAACATGGCTTTGAAATGAAATTTACACATTACGAGAATCCATATCCATACTGCCGTAATAATATTATAAATGCGAAAGTGTGTCTGTCTGTCTGTCTGTTACTTTTTACGCTTAAACCGCTGAACCGATTTAGATGAAAGTTGGTATGAAGATAGTTTGAGTTGCTGGGAAGGACATAGGCTACCTTTTATTGCGAGAAAAGGGCTCAAAGGAGTTGAAATAGGGGATGAAAGTTTGTATGGGAGTCCGTAATTATTGAATAGAAGTTAAATTAAAGTATTTAGGCACGTAATAAAAAATAAATAAACATACTTAATTAGATTCAAACGTTTTTGAAATTTTTTTATCTTGAAAGTAAAAATGGCTGCCCTAAGTAACAATTCCACGCGGACAAAGGCGCGGGCAAAAACTAGTATTTTATAGCACTTTAAAGCCCCTTGTCCTCTTCTATGTTAGCAAATCCACTACCAATGTCAAAGTTGTAAAAACCTAAGGCCTAAACCTACCTCAATGATTTAACTAATGAATATAATTTACAGGCATATAAAATCTTTTAGTAGGTGAAGGAAATAACGAAATTTTATTAGTATTTATGGGTGTGAAGTTGCGAACCATCTAATTAATTTTGAGAAACATACGTAGTCCACGTCCAGGTAGAAATTAAAAAAAAATAACAGCTAGTGTAAACTATCACGCAGATCCCATGTCAGCGTGGTAGTTTACACTCTGTTCTCTTTAGAGAAAGTAGTCCCAGCAGTGGACTAGTAGAATCATTACTGGATGCTTTATTTAAGATAGATTTCATCTAAAATTAATTAAAGGTTTATTTTTAAAAGAGCCTATGAAGATCAGAAAAAGTTTTTGGCTGACCGAATGAAATCAGATTTTCTTTTACTATATGGGTGAGTGTTACAAAACTCAACTAAGTTAAGGTGAATCGACTTAGTTAAAAAGCGGGTCCCTTGCTCGACCCATTATTTTTATTAAATCTAGTAGCACATGATCAATCCTCTGTTATGAAAAGGTTTTGTGTCGAGTTAAATTAATATTTTACAATTCTAAAATCTGCTTCAGATATCCAGGATTCTAATGGAATACCCCGAAAATTGGAACCCTCCCAAATATCCAGAAGCATGTTTCTAATGTTTTGTGCAAATGACCTTGACAGGAAAAAACGAAAAAAAAACTTTTTAAGCACTCTTGAAAGCGCCTGTACCCACCCCAAAAATATCACACGAATCCAACCCCAACTTTCTAACACGAAAAATAGAAACATGTTCTAATACAATCCCTTTGCCACAATCACTGGTTAAGACATAGCCGGGGTTGTGAAACACGCCGGTCGTGGCGTTCAGACTCTCAGTAGTGAACGAGCCACGGTAACATTTGTGCAACTCCAGCGCACGCGACCTTCGCAAAGGCCTTGGGTGAGTGGCGCAACTGAACTTGACCTTGGATAATTTTGTATTCTATTTTTGAATGATGGATTAACGGTTATTTTTGGAGGGCCGTGACTTTGTTTTTGATTTTCGATTGTTTTGAATTTTGATTGCCATTTTGAAGGGATAATTTTGGGGTGGGTTAAAAAGGGCTTTAGCCTTATTTATTGGGGTGTCCTATTCAAAGTTTCTGTATAGAAATTTTGTACGGTGTAAAAATTTATAAAAATGATATTGATCATGCATCGGTGTTGTTACAATCTAATCATTCTTAGGTCAGCGTTCAATGATTGTTAAAAGTAGAAGCATTTTGACTTTCGCTTTTCATAGTTTTTGACGTTTTGTTGGTTGAGACGCGGTGACCTTGTTTACTCACCTTAATATTCGTAAGGGGTGATTTAGAGTACCAGGCATCCTAGCTAGTTATTTTAGCTGGTAAAAATCCTAACCTGCTTCTTTAAATCTATTTATATTTGGCTTTTATTGTTTTGTAATTTACATTCATCAACATCATAACATTAATCTCAACAGTTATTTATAACTGTTGAGATTAATGTTAGAATAATCGGTCGATTAATCAACACGTACAATGTTGTTTTATAGTATCAACATCATAAAACACAATATGTTTTATGTTAATGTTAGTTATGTGAATAACAGTTTTACGTAATCAAGTCTACAGAACATATTATATATATTTTTGACATTGCCTTGGTTTTGCAAAATTCAAATCAATAAAAGTCATATAAAATTTGATATAATATAATTATCCTAATGATATAAATATAATTATCCTAGGTGTAGGTTCCTAGTAATTTTAAAATTACACTTCTAATACCATTTATGTACTTACTCCCTCGTATTCGATTAGTATTCGTGAATTTATTCAGACAAATTATTTCGAATCCGTTTAAAGTTAACAAGAAATCGCGAATATTTAAGAATTCAAATCAAATTCAAATACCTAAGTGTACAAACGCTCTTACAACTTTTACATGTTTGACGGCTAACCCAGAACTGTCTCTAAAAGAATCTAGCATTTTCTTTAAACAAAATGTATTCTCATGCACGTGAAGACATGTCATGTCATAACATATGATGGGAACGGTCAAGGTTGAACAAACATACCTACCTACCTACTAACGTGGTTGACACACAGTTACATGCTGAGCCTTAAAACAAGTTAGAAGATATCGATGAGCTTTTCGAGAAATGATGTCTGGGATTACCTTTTTTTTTTCAACTTTGAATTTTTTTTCTGAATTATCCTACTAATATTATAAATGCGAAAGTTTGTGAGGATGGATGGATGGATGTTTGTTATTCTTTCACCTAAAAACTACTGAATGGATTTTGATGATATTTGGCACAGTGGTAGATTATAGTCTGGAATAACACATAGGATACTTTTATCCCGGGAATATATTCCCTTGGGATAATTTTCGACAATCATGCCGGCGGAGCCGCGGGCGGCAACTAGTATATTATATTTTTTGTATATTTGATGGGCTGTGAATGATTTGGAGTTTCATCTTAATTTATTTATTTATTTAAACTTTATGTACAAAAGTGGTACATGGGCGGACTTAATGCATCAAGGCATTCTCTACCAGTCAACCTTTGGGTTATAAAGACTATACTGTAGTAGGTGTACAATAAATAAAAATAAGATTCAAAATTGAATTTTAACAATTCGGAAAGAATATACAGATAATATATATAATACTAATAAAATACATATATATGCTAAAATAATAAACTAATAAATATGATATATAATAATCATACCGATTAAGAGAATTCATGGTAATCATGACGAAGAACAACTAAGAATGACAAGCTTTTAAGTAGTGTTTTCGGATTTTACGCTTAAAGGAAAATTTTGACTCCGCCTTCTTGATGTCAAGGGGTAGCATATTCCAGAGATTAATTGTAGAAATAGCGTAGGAATTAGACAAAAACCCGGTGCGGTGAGAAGGGATATGAAGAACCTTAATATGTAGTACCTGTATATTTTTTTCTTATTATTAGGTTAAATATCTCTGGTATGCTTCAAAGGCATTTGCGAAGTATAAAACTTAATTTCAGTGTGGTGATAATTGGTTCAAGGTTTATTTATTTTAAAAAGGCTACAAAGTCTTGAATCTCCATTTTTAGAGTGTCTCGTCTAGCCGTTTATTTTGTTATCTAATTAGATCTTGTTTGATGATTATAATCTGGCCAGGAAATCACACGATACTTCACAGAATTTGTTGCTAAGCAGATTATATTAAATTTTGAAGGCCATCTAACATAGCATTGTTATTTTATTAATTAATTGCAAAAAAAAAAACAAATACAAGGCGATATTTTTAGATACGATAAAATTAATATCTACATGTGTTATTTTGTCATGATGCCATTTAAAGAAAAACTGTCTAAAATTTAAAATGTACTAGCTGACCCACGCAACTTCGTCTCCGTCACATTTTTCATGAATGCTCGGCTCCTATTGGCCGTAGCTTGATGTTATATAGCCTTAAGCCAGGCTTTCCAACACTAATATATTTTTAAATTCTATTTAATTTTTTAAGAAAAAGTCAAGAATAACTGATCGAGTGATAAATGATCAATTATCGACCGCCGAGAGTAGAAAATAATTAAAGTACTAATATCGCTATTAAAAAATAGGGGTTGGTGATAGAATGGTGAAAATTTAGGGTTGTATGTATTTTTTAATGCCACATTATAAAAAAAACAAAAATTGTCCAAAAACTAAAAAATAAATGTTAGGGGTGGACAACCCTTATCACTTGGGGTATGAAAAATAGCTAGTAGCCGATTCTCAGACCTACTGAATATGCATATAAATTTCATAAAAATCGGTCTAGCCGTTACGGAGGAGTATGGTAACTAACATTGTGACACGAGAATTTTATATATAAGATTAACTATGAAAGCATAAAAGTAACACCTCTGCAATTCAAACAGTTGACGTCCGGTAAGATAATAAGCCAATAAAAACCAGAAAACAAGTAATATTTTTCCCAAGCACATAACTCTCGGATCATTCAATAATATTTTTTTTGTTTTATGTGTGAAAGTAGTAGATATTTATTGATATCGTCCTGTACAACTCTACATTAGGTTTGTTTTCTTCTTTTTTTCTTTCTTAAGCCAAACTTTGTATAACAATTGCAAATTCGGGGTTGTGTCAAAGTCAACAGCTCACTAACTCCTATAATACAAGCTTGACTTAGTTTAGGAGTTAGGGAATTCCATAATTCTATGTGACGGCGAACAACCACTAAACTAAGATATAAATTGTTATTAGATTAAGAAATTGTTGTACCTTGATCGGAAAAAAAAAATATTAATCTTCTACTACTGTTTACTACGTACTATGGGGGTCATAGTAAGCATAATGGTTTTGCAGACTCAATTATGGCAAAGTTAATGGGTTCTAGTCACAAACATAAACAATGCGACACTGACACGGGTCTCTTTGTAATTTAACTGTCTCATTGAGTTCTTTAACAAGGTTCCCATATGTACTCGTAGATCGTGAGTGAAAGAAAAAAATACTTGAATTAATAGTTATTTTTTTTTCTCTCATTATTTGTTTATAGGGGTTTTTTTCGTAGATTTAAAATGAAAAAAAAAGTCTGCATACATTTTAGCTGTTAATGGTTTCTGGTTATGTGTATTATTTCTAAAATAGGTAAATGTGATTTAATTAACGTATTTTTTTTTTCATTGTATTTATTTTAAATAGTATATTTTAAAGGTGTTGCTTTAAATTGTGAAAAAAGGTAAGGTCGCCTCTATCTTGTTCATTATAATAATTTTTTATCAGTACGTGAAATTGTTTGATAAAATAATTTAAATTACATAACGCGATTAAAATATAGGTAGAAATTGAAAGTTAATTGTGATGATTTAGGTTTCAATTTGAAATTAAATGTAGTTTTAACCTAATTATAAATTACTAACGGACGTCACGTGGTTGCACCCGCGTAGTACCCGTTCCCGTAAGAGTACGGGGATAAAATGTAGCCTATGTTACTCGCTGATAATGTAGCTATCCATTGCTGAAAGAATTTTTCAAATCGGTCCAGTAGTTTTTGAGTTTATTCATTACAAACATACACACACAAAAATACAAATTTTTCCTCTGTATAATATTAGTGTAGATGTAGATGTAGGTAGTGTAGATGTAGATGTAGATATACTAGTTGCCGCCCGCGGCTCCGCCCGCGTGATTGTCAAAAAATATCCTAAGGGAACATATTCCCGGGATAACAAGTATTCTACGTGTTATTCCAGACTATAGTCTACCACTGTGCCAAATTTCATGAAAATCCTTTCAGTAGTTTTTGCGTGAAAAAGTAACAAATATCCATCCATCCATCCATACTTACAAACTTTCGCGTTTATAATATTAATCGGATTCCTACTACCAAGCTACCTCATTCATTAGTTTAAAACCCCATCATATTGCGCAACCAACAATAAAATGCAAGTTCAGTATATTTAACATTTGCGGCGATAGTCAATGACCTGTCTGATGTATGCTATTGCAATATAAAACCTTCGTGCTATATCTGGAAGTGGTTGCTTCATGCACTTCTGGTGGCCACATCCACCAGAGATGTGAATGTACTTAGAGATCAGTGCAACGAATAGCAAGTGTTTTTAATAGAAAAATTAAGATTTGAAGCTTGCAATTTTGGCACTAAACTCAAGCCAATAAGTAGTTGGAAACGGAAGAAAAAAAACACTTTTTGTTTTGTTTTTTTCATTTGCTCCTACTGATTTAAACTTCATGTATAGTAATGTTAAATGGGCGGACTTACTATGGCCATTATTATTTTGTTTAATGTACTTAATACCCACAATAACTGAATATTAATAAATTAATGTTGGTTTATGCAGAGGTTTTTTCTCTGAGCAAATTCGTCAAGTACCGTAAAACGGGGTGGATAGAAATGCAGGGGTGAATAAAAACGAAACTTTTATTGGCATTTTCACTTAATTGCCAAATTAATTGTTTCTCACAAAGCGTCCATTTAAATATAAAATAATTGTTAATAACTTGGAGTTCTTCATTGCTGCAAACAATATTAAAATAATGTGAAAATTCCAATCAAAGTTTCGTTTTTATTCACCCCGTCATTTCTATTCACCCCGTTTTACCCGGTAGGTACCTAAGTATTTTCCTCCGTATACATTAATTCAAGATAGGAGTTCGATTGAACGTTTTGTGCAAATGGCTTGTAGTCTAAGTAGCATGGCATTCAATGAAATAACATACAACAGTTAGTTAAAACAATATTTAATATTATTCGGATGTATTTATTAATTTATTTATTTAAAAAGCATATACAGAAAATTAGAATGGTGGACTGAATACCTAAAGGGAGAGAATGTCTCCCATTCGACCAAGGATGGTGAAGAGGTAACATAGCAGGTGCATTAGATTTTGTAACGTTTTTTTTTGGTGTTGGTAAAGAATGCAAAAAAAGAACGACTAAGTGCGAGTCGGACTCTCACACGAAGGGGTCCGTATAAACCGAAAAAAAAAGTTTCTTATATTATGCCCTTTAATTTTTTATTGAAAATTTCAACAAGCTACCTGTTGCGGTTCTTGAGATACAGCCCGCTGTCAGATAGACGGACGGACAGTGGAGACTTGGGAACCGTTGGATTGTTAATTGGGTTCGTCCCTTAAATAAAAGTACATTATCTTTTTAAAATATTCTTAGAAAGCTACACGATTACTAAACACCATAGGCTCCTTTTTATTCCGGAAAATAAACAACGTAGGGACGAAACCTCGGAAAACATCTAGTCGTTTAAAAAAACCTTAACAATTTCCTTCATCATTAAAATAAGACTAATTTTTACAGAGGTCAAATATAATAAAAAAAATTGATTGGAAACCCAATACATAATACCTTAATAATTGACTGTAACATGTTATTATTAATGTCACTGATTAGAGTCATTGTTATCGAATGATTTGTTCTTAACATGCATGCAATAATCTACAACGTGTAACAGAATAAACGCAATACCTCTTAAGGGGTCATTGTACTCATCATTATGAACAACTTATACTCCATAGTAAAAGTTGTTCATAATGAAGATTTTTGTGGTCATGGGACAAACCCCGAAATCGTGAAAAAAAATCAGCTGTCAGTACATTTTGTCGTGTTATAATTTTATTGTTGGTCCCATAGTAAAAAATGTTCATAATGATGAGTGCAATGACCCCTTAAGAGGTATTGCGTTTATTCTGTTACACGTTGTATAGTCTCGGGCTGTGGATGGGTGGCCATCTTAACATACAGAGACTCCTTCGTGCTTCGGAAAGCACGTGGTTTCGTCATTTGTATATCTTTGGCAGTCGTTACGGATTGTCAGAAGTCAGAAAATCTGACAACAGTCTTGCCAAGACGTACCGTATTATTTGTTCCTGGGTTGTAGAGGTCAGGTAATCAGTCGCTCCACTTAAAATACTGCTGGTCGATTCTTTAAACATGTCGAAGTGAAGGCTTGGGTGAAGTGATCACAAGGTGAGCTGTCAATCCACATAATCAAGATAACGTGATCACAAAGTGAGCTGTCATTCCATCTTGATTATATGGATTGGCAGCTCACCTCGTGATCACTCCACCCAAGCCTTCACTTCGACATGTTTACAGAATCGACCGGTATTCGGGTAAATTTGGTTTGACTGGTAGTCGACCCTAATTTACCTAGTTAGAAAAAGGCTAGGCAGGTGATGATGATGATGCATGCAAGTTTATGTAAAACTTTCGATGGTCAAGTTCACAAAATGTCATGAAACCCCATAGGAAACGAATTGTGGCGGGAAGAAAGCAGGTGGTTTTCTTAAGCCTAAGGTTTATTCACTGTCAGATTATTGGTAGTGAATTTTTGCCTTAGAATTGGCACTTCGAGAGATAACCGCAAACAAACAAGTAATTTTAATTCTTTATGTTTTATGTGATTAGAGTTATTTATTGAAATGTCCTGAAAAGTGATGTTTTAACTTAAAACATCACTTTTCAGGACATTTTTAACTTAAAACTTTTAAAATAAATATTTAGTACCTATGTTTTTGATAACTGATATTTATTTTGTAAGTAGGTTAAACATAAAACTTTTACACCTCAATATTTTTGGGTTCTTTTAGAGTTCTACAAAGGAACAGTGATCCAATATATTAACAAATATCAACACAGTAAATAATCCCAATAAAACGCATTGTTTAAACAAAAAATATAGAAAGAAAACCTTGTCTTGCACTTGAGTGTGGCAATACACAGAAAATTTCAAGTCACCATTATGTTACGAGTACGTCGCTCCAAGGTCAGTTTTACTACAATGAACAGGGTGAATACAATTGACTGTTGACTTCACTCAAGTGCGTTACACTCAGGTATTATTATGTATGTGTCTCGTATTTGAGCTTGTTGCATCAATAGCTCATGGTTTTCTCAAGAGTTGTACAACATAACTTATGCGTATTCATTCTTCTCTTGTAACCATACGTCATCAATTTATCGCACCTTCGGTGAAACACTGTCACTTTTGCATTTTTTCGATAAATGAACTAAATATCGATGCCCCCAAGCCTCGGTAATGTGCTATTATGGACTTTTTATTGTTATGAAAAATTCAGAACCTGTGGGTTGGGATACATCTTAGTAATTTATTTCACATTTTTCGTAGTGATATTTACGAAGATATCATGAAAAACACTTTTATTGTAGGAAAATTGAAAACCGAAATTATGACGAGAAAAGTAATACGAAGTCGCGGGTAAAAGTTAGTATTTTATAAATGCGGAAGTAGCTCTGTCTGTCTGCCTATTCGTTACTGCGTCACGTCCTACCGGCTGATCGGATTTAGATTAAACTTGGCACACGCGTAGACCGTGTGTTAGATGAGGCGTAGGTTTCGTACGCTGTTTCTTATCATGGGAATATGTTATCTTGAGATGATTTCCGATTTTATACCTTAGGCATTCTGTATGGTGTCGGACGTATAAGAATAGCACCATCCCATCACTTCCCGTGGGTATCGTAAGAGGTGACTAAAGGACTCATCAGAGAATGGGCAGCAGCATTCTCTGTGCATTGCAACAGCTACACTGCTGATGATGATGATTCTCTACCAGTCACCCAAGGGTAGTCAAGAGTAACATAGAAGGCGCTTAAAAAATAAAGAAAAAATATATAATGTGGTTTACATTAAGAAAAGGTGAATAGTTCTATCTCAATTATACATTACTAACTGCCGCCCGCGGCTCCGCCCGCGTGAATGTCGAAAATAATCCTATGGAAACCTACTCCTGGGATAAAAACAATGCTATGTCCTTTCCCGGGACTCAAACTATCTTTATACCAAATTTCATCTAAATCGGTTCAGCGGATTAAGCGTGAAGAGGTAACAGACAGACAGAAGCACTTTCGCATTACAATATTAGTATGGATTCCAAGACTACAATCAGACTTGACAATCGTCAAAATTGATCGATGAAATAATTAAAATAATTAATAATAATTAATTGCTGATAACTTGTAATCAATGTGCAATAAATAATGCAACAGTATATTGCGATTCTTAAATTACTATCATTGTTATTGTTACAATCATTCCTTTGTGTTACCGTGGCCGCAAAAGAGAGGAGTAAAAAATTAACTGACGAAATTGAACTTCAGTTACGAATTTCAGTTACAATGTAACATTAACCAAATGTTACTTGAACGTTACAAAATGAGTGTTTTGTTGATAGATTTGCAAGAGTTTGCATCAGTTTTGTCTCCGGTATTAGTACTTTTTTTTATTTGCGTTACATTTTACAAGTCGCGTGGTTGTTCATTTTCTTAATGATTCTGTGTTTAAAAAATAAAAAAAAACCTTGCACTAGATCAAATCGGGTATCTACACACGATTTGATCTAGTGCGAGGTTTTTTTTTATTTTTTTGTTTTGAGACTGTTTTGTATTATGCGAACGTGATGCAACCAGTTATTATTTATGAGTTAGAAACATAACCAGAGTTTGACCTACCAAGCTGAGATTAGAATAACTGCGTACTACTCAAATCTACTGTATTAATTATAGTAGATATTGACAGTGTTTTGTGCTTTAAACATAAAATTAAATACCGTCAAACTAGCCAACTTTGCCCGTTTTTTTATGAAAATCTAATATAATACAAGTTTTTTCTATAGGAACATAAGTATATTTTTTCATTTACTACAGATATATGACCATATGCACGCATTCGATATGTAAAATGTTAAACAAATTCAAATTTAAACCAAGATTTGTTCGATTTTGATGGTGGGCAAAGTAATCCGGACTTTTCGCCAACATTGCCCACGTCGATTTTTGACGCAAATCTGGCTCGAATAAGCACGTAAAAAGGACCACGACTACAATTTAAGGCAATCTTGACCTGGGTTTTAAAATACTGTTTGTAGTTGTAATATTTTCGTGATAAAAACAGTGGGCAATGTTACCTAGCGGTTAGTGCTCTTTTCCATACAAGGCCCAAAAAACGGTTTCAGATTTTTAGGGTTGTCACATTCCAGTTTAAAATGTTTAAATAAATTTTATTTTCACTTTTCTTTTGTGGGTTTTAGATACATATGAATAGACGTTAAAATGGTATTTAAAAGAAACATTTTGCTCAAAATTAAACGTTTATTCTTATATCTGTTCTGTTCTGAACAATAAAGTCAGCTTTAAGCTGTAAATGCTATATCAAAAAATAAGATCAATAAAGGCAATACCTCTTTAGGTTTTAAAAGTTGATCTTAATGATGACCATCATTAAGATCAACTTTTGCTATGGGACCAAACCCAAAACCGCGAAAAAGAATCTGCTGTTCAGAACATTTTGTCGAGTTATGCGGACAGAAATGTATGGGGCAGTCGATTTTTTTTTTGCCATTTCAGTGTTGGCCCCATAATGAAAGTTGTTCATAATGATGAGTAAAATGACCCCTTAAGAGGTATTGCGTTTATTCTGTTACACGTTATTTGTATGTGCAATTGGCTATCCTTTCTGGATATCTTACCCCGCGTCGAAATATACATTTAGAAGATCCGGGGTCGTCGGAGAGATTGGTCTCGTCAAAGTTAATAATATTTGTTGCTGGGTCGTCTTTCAAAGTGATACTTAAATTCTCAAAATAACTAGCTATTTCTTGTGGTCCCTTTCAGCTCTCGCTTTCGAAATATTTTGGGTGGTTCTTACACTCAATTCATCTGCGTGTCTAGCCAAAAAACCCTGCACCCATGCTTCTCCCGGAATTTTATTCTTGAATACAAGTTCTCGAGATTTTTTTTAAATACTCGTGGACCAATAGCTTTAGATCGAGTTTAGTTAGGGGGGACCCAAAATCACTAGAAGCTTGCGAGACTCTCACAATTTTTTTTTTCTTCTTCCCTTGATAGTGCCGTAGGATGCCCAACAGAATTTGAATGTATTTTTTTTATTTTATTAACGTTGTGGGATACCAAATTGTCGTTCAGCATCTCTTGACGATATTTGCTGAGATGTAACTGCTTCGTATGCAAGCCTTAACATATCATCCGAATATTTTTTATATGCTCGGGAATCTATTTCACGTCTTGAGTTTCTTTGTCTAATTCTAGACTTGTGTTTGTTTTTCTGAAATTAAAAATAACAATTAAATTAAAGCTAAGTGGATCGACAGATGTATAATAAAACCTGCCATCTACCCGTATGAAAAATACCCTATATACATATCCCATAGTATAGCTAGGTACCTACCCGATAAACAAACATACAATCACAAACTTCACCTCTATATACAACGTGTAACAAAATAAACGCAACACCTCTTAAAGTGTCATTGTACCTACTCATCATTATGAACAACTTTTACTCAGGGACCAACCCCGACATCGTGAAGAAACAAGCCTGTTCAGTACATTTTGTCGAGTTATGCACACATAAATGTATGGGGCAATAGTTTTTTTTTCGCGAGATCATTTTTGTCCCCTAGTAAAAGTTGTTCATAATGATGAGTACAATGACTACTTAAGAGGTAGAATAGAATAGAAAAGAATACTTTATTTGTATCGAATGCAGGTGTATTGCTTGTACAGATGAGGTGTATTGCTTTTATACTGTTACACGTTGTATAAATATAGAATGACTACTCGTTGGTACTAATTTTTTTTATAACGTAATTCAGTATTTTAGTTTAAAGTTCCTAAATAAACAACGTGTTACTTAAGAAATATGTAACTGAGGTGTATGATCTTTTGTTTTGATAACTAAAAGTGACAACCCTGAGTGATTTTTGATACCGGGCAATGTTGGCATAGATGGGTCTGAATAGTTTAGGGTAACTTTGCCCACCGTCAGAGCTTTTGATTTATAAAGTCCTAAATAATTAAAATATATTTAAAATACTCAACAATTGATATTCTATAACATACAGTAAAAACATTTACCTGTGTTTTCTCCATGAGGTACAATCACCAAACACTTTCCTCAATAAATTTGCCCGCAAAAACATACACCGCACTCGACAAGTTGTAACAGGTTACTAAATGAACTTTGGAACGAATGAGATAGATAGTGTTGTCACAAATATATTCAACTTTCCACCCAAATTATAAATGTTGCCATAAAACTAAAATTGTTTCTTATGTGAGCAGATTTCGTTATAAATTGCTTTTCGGGCAAAGATACCTTGCTTGGCAAAGTTGGCTAGTTTGACGGTACTAAAAAAGAGTGACTTATTAAATCATTTTTTTTTAATTTCATCACGTTCCACGCGCGCCTCAAAGAGATGGGGCCAGAGCCAGAGCCTGCCAGGGTTGCGGAGTTTGTTCGAAAGAGTCACCGCGGCCCTGGAACGCATAGGGCTTTAGAAGGAACACGGATGGGTTTTAGTCTGTAAGAGTCTGACACGCTCCGCTCCACCCAGAGCGGAAGAAGTCATTTGATGAGTTCCCATACCTACTTAAAAAAAGGTGTAGCAGTTATCAGTACAGAACAGTTTTATCGTGGAATCAACTCTGAAATAATAATATGAAAAAAATATCAACTATTCAGTACATTCATGTATCCAAAATCATTGAAAAGCGTAGTCAGTTATTTTATATTCGTATAAGTATTATTCTCTTTATTCATTTTCCTTACATACTAATTTACATTTTTAAATATTTCTTTAAAAAAACATTTAAAAATTAAAAAAAAAAAACATTTAAAAATATAAAAAGTAGTAGTCCGCCGGTGTCGGGAGCAGAGTCTACCGGTGGTTAGGGTTCCAGAGAAAGGAACCTCCTCACAATACGAGCCGTATCGAGGAGTACTGCCTTCTGTATCAGGCCCTTTACCCAACTGCGTAACGCCAACTTCGACAGATGGTCGTCGAAGCTTTTGGCCATCAGGCCATTGGCCGTAACGACAATCGGCACAATGACAGCCGATTCCACATTCCACATGTCGACAACCTCGTGTGCCAAGTCGAGATTAATTACGTATTATGATTATTACGGATAGTCAGAAGCCAGATAATCTGACACCAGTCTTGCCAAGGAGTACCGTGTTACCCAGTTAATGGGTTGTGGAGGGCTGGTAGGCAGCCGCTCCACGTAAAATACTGGTATTCAGCTGAATCCGGTTTGACTGGAAGCCGACCCCAATATAGTTGGGAAAAGGCTAGGCAGATGATGATGATGAGTATTATGATTATGAGACAACCTCTGAAATATCGCCAATGAACCAAAAGCTGACCACGTATATACAGGGTGACCATAAAACGCAAATCGACTATTAATTCTGATTGATTTTGACAGTATAAGATTACATTTTCATTTGCGGCTAACAAATGTATTGCCTAAATTATATGAGCGTAATAATTTTAATGAAATAAAGTGTAACAATATACGCTTTCAACTGTATAAAATTTGCATAATTAAGATCTAAGTAAATTATGCATTCGCAGACGTAAGTATGTCTGAATTTATTATTGACTTGCATATCAAAACCACCAATTGACAGATAGTAATGTAGTAGGCAGTATTAGTCCTTAAAATGACTAATAGCTTACAATCTATACTATACTAAAAAAGTATATAAAATCTATACTAATAATAAAGCTGATAATTCGTTTCGACGCGCTAATCTCTGACACTACGAGTTGGATGTGGGAAATTCTTTTATACTATATGATAGCCACAGTCATGAGGCATGCCATAGCATAGGCTATACGGGAACGGGAAATTCCTACGGGAATGGGAAAAAAAAACGGGAAATGCGCGTACAAAGTCGCGGGCAAAAATTATTTAATAATAAAGCTGAAGAGTTCGTTTGCTTGTTTGTCTGAAAATATTTTATTTTTCCCCATTCATGAGGAATATGAACAATTCGTGTAAAATTGTGTTTTCATTTTTGTGGTAAATATAAATATTTATGATAGTCTGTAAGGTATTTATGTTATGGGTCTTTGTTACCTGAAATTAATGATATATTATTATTATTTATATGTGCGAACCAAATCGCGGGCAAAAGTTATCTAAGGATATTTTTATATCCATTGATGTACAATATCTATCAATCAACTAAGATACCCAAAAACGCACGTAATCAAACAATGCAGTAATCTCAGATAAAAAATCACTAAAAACGTTTGCAATGTTGCAAATAATTGCGAATTTTTCGCGGTCGCCTTTCATAACCTCTTACCTCCTAACGTTACGTAACACGTCGCAGTAACGTTTTGGTAAGTTAGTGCTAACGCGGACTTACCAGTCGCAAGTGATAATTAAGGGCGTGTTCTATGCTTAGAAAACTTGAATTAACATGGTGTATTGAAAAAGTTTGCAAGTGTTGAAATTGTGCGGGGTATGTGTGAGTAAATGTTTATTTATTTTGCTTAACATTATCAAGGTTGCAGTTTTTCGGAACTTAAATAACTTATTCAAAGCAACTTTCAGTCTTGACGACCATAGTGAATAAGTGTAATTTAAATTTTTGTTTGAATTAATATTTATCGTACGACGATTAGATTCAGTTTAACGATGTTTTTTTTTCTATATGAGCATTGCGAGGATGGACAATAATGGCATCTTATACGTTCAAATGCCTACTAAATTTAATACTATAGTAGGCGCCAGATAAATGTGGAATAAAGTATATTGACCTTTCCCTAATAACTGTTCATAGGTACCTGAACAATTAAATATGAATCGTTTTTCATTATTAGACCATGTTAAGGATCACGAGAGATGATGATTCGGGACAGCTTTGTGTCATTAATTCCGTTTTTCAAATTAAAAATGTCAATAATTGTAGGTGGGTCAATGACCGTTATTCCACGATTATCTGGCGCCTACTATATATATGGATCTGTATTATTCGTATTCCTTCGAAGTTGCGAGATAACCCCATCACAAGTATCCTTATAACCTACCGGGTCTGCCTCAATTTTGTGCTGTAGAACAATTAAATTAATAAAAACTTTTTTTTGTTTTTTTTTTTCAACACAGGATTCTTTCACTCATGCAGATAATTATTTTTAAAACTAAAACTATAAAAACAAAAGGAAGTTATGAAATAATAGGAGCATTTTTCTTTGCTAATCATGTTTCAAAGTAGAGATCGTTAGTACCTTAGTGTTAAACCAGAGTAACTATGTCGTTGCTGTTCAAAAGTGATAATTAAAGGCGACATTCCACTGTTTGGTGTTGAAATTATCTTGGTTTCGATTTTTTTTTTATCTAAAGCTTTAAATGTCTCATTGCACCTCCCTGGTGCGCAGGGTTCGGGATAGTTTTAACGGTATCCTGAAGGCATTCGAGTAGAGGTTCGATTGTCAGTACCTGAACCATTGTTGTATGGTTCACTTACGGCCGGTTTCAATATCATATCTACCATTAACCAACTGTCAAATTAGCTACCAACAGCAGCTGAAACGTCACGTTTGCCTTTGTAATATGACGTTTCAGCTTCTCTAAAGGCTTTTTGGGGTCGCTCTGTAAGGGTTGCTCAGTAACGGCCGGTTTCAATAACGTATCTAACGTTATTGAAACCGCCCGTTTCTGAGCAATAGAAATGTAATTTGAATTAATGGTATTCTTATTATTTTTTTGGTGTTATGGTATTATTTGTTGTATTTTTATGTGTGTGTTTTTGTTATAATTTTATTATGTATAATGTGTATGCTATGATCCGTTGTTAATCGAAATAAACGTTTATTATTATCTTGTAAGTCTTTGACAATCTCGGGACCCTGAGGTCCCGGTTTTTTGGTAGGCGTACGAGGGGCTGAAGCCAACTTGCAGAGGCCCCGTTGGACATTATTATTATTATTAAGTCGAAACTTATCCAGTTATAATCAAAACACTTTATAAAAGGTGTGGTTGGCAGAAGTTAATCGAAAGTATTTTACTTCTCTAAAATTAACCTATTTATCGTCATGCGAACGCCATGCAACTGCAACACTAGTTCCATTCTTGACATAATCTATTTCAATGCCATCCCATCACACCATAACATGCCATAAGCATTGGGGTCACTAGACCCTATGAAGGCAAATTCAAAAGTTATTGACCTTATGGCAATGAAAACAATAATATCTTATAAATAGATTTTCCAAAAGTAACCTTCAGATATTTCTATAACGGCTTTTGCCGTGTCCTTGCCATATTCGGTAATCGAAATTTGAATTTAAACGACTCTGTAATCATGTTCGAAATCCATAAATCATGTGTTTATTTTTTTATTCTGTCTGCGCTATTTTGGTTTTGGAAATGCAACCAAACAGGTTCTATTTCGATTGGCCAGACGGTTGTATTAAGAAATACTATGTAGATGAAACTGTTTAAGATTAGATTAATGGCTTTCATCGCTGTGAAATGTTTATGAATAAAACCTTTTACCAATGTGTTTTTAATAGAGTTTTCCAAAGGCACCAAAATAAATTTGTAGGTATCCCACAATTTGCCAGGGTTACGGAATTTGTTCGAAAAAGTCACTGTGGCCCTCGAACGCAAAGACGGGTGTGATTTATTCAGTAGAGTCTGACACATCCACCCAGAGCGGAAGAAGTAATTTGATGATTTTCCATCCATCTGCCATAAATTACGTGACAAGATGTATGCGGTATATTATACGTAGCGTATCTTGAGCAGTTAGTGGCCTCGCTAACGGGGTTATTCTTAAACAATTACTTAAACTAGACTTTACAAGAAGTCTAGTGTACTCAAGTGGCATAGTCGCTCTTCCAGCCTGTTAACAATTTGCCAGGGTTGCGGAATCTGTTCGAAAGAGTCACCGCGGCCCTGGAACGCAAAGGGCTTTAGAAGGAACACGGACGGGTTTTAGTCAGTAAGAGTCTGACACGCCCTTCCGCTCCACCCAGAGCGCGGAAGAAGTCATTTGATGATTTTTGATAAAAAAAAAAAAAAAAAAAAGCCTGTTAACAATTAATTTGATTGGCTTTATCACAATAAGTACGACAGATTTGTCTATTAAATGGTATGAAAGGACCCGCTACTTCGCCTCTTAATCAGACAAAAGTCGTTGATTAATGTGTCGAATGATTATTTTTTTTTTTTTAAAGATTAGATTTTAGGGTTCCGTACCCAAAACGGGACCCTATTACTAAGACTCCGCTGTCCGTCCGTCCGTCTGTCTGTCTGTCACCAAGCTGTATCACATGAACCGTGATAGCTAGGCAGTTAAAATTTTCACAGATGATGTATTTCTGTTGTCGCTATAACAACAAATAATAAAAATTAAACAAAATAAAAAATAAACGGGGCCATGGGGGCCCCGTTTATTTTTTTTACAAGAAACATGTTTTTTTCGAATTATGGTATGGAACCCGTCGTGTGCAAGTCCGACTTACACTTGGCCAGTTTTTATTGACGGGTGTACAAGGCCTAAAAGGAAAATATAATAATTCAACTTCCAACAAACGTAATAAAGATTTACTATAATTTAGCAAATGTAGTAGGCAACCTTGTACGGAATAAAGAAACCGAGCTACTTTAGAAAGGACAATGACCAATTTGAGTGCATTTGACGCAGTACACTTCAGTCAATGAACTCGATAAGTATGTCAAAGAATTCATTGTTATTCATTTGGAATAACAATGAATTCTTTGCCGGTCATTATTTTGGAAAATAATTTCAGTGTTATCAGAGACTATCCAGTAAGTATTTCACAGCAACAGCGCCCTTTCCTAGTATAAAAAAGGCCTACGTTATGGCACTCAGTGATAGTGCTAGTTCGATCCAGCCCGTCCCTAGCTGTCCTCTCCAGCGACGCCCTAAGCCGAGTTCCGTACCCCATAGGGGCTGCCCTTAGCGTGTAGCCGCTTAGTTTGTAAGTTTTCTATAAGCCCTGGCTGGAAGCTTTAATATTTATATAAAGGCCACCACAGGCAAGCTCGGTTCAGCAGTCAACCACCTCATAGGTTGTACTACGAGAAGCCACTCACAAAAAAAATTGGTTATCTTTAAAGTCGGTTTACGGGCGATAGTTTAACGTGACAACGTCATAACAAAACATTGATGAAATTATCGTAATGTTACAGTGAGCGTAACGTTACAATGAGTCATCCTTTTTCGTGCGTTCATCGATTTATTAGAAGTTGTCACGTCAAAAACACTCAGTGATAGTGTAGTTTTTATCAATGAAAGATGTTTCGAAATTTAATTAATACTTCCAGAGATTACCAAATTAAAGGGGAAAATCTATAAGTCCATGATAAGACCTGTCGTACTGTATGGATCAGAATGTTGGGCTGTGAAAAAGACGGATGAGAAAAGATTGCATGAAGTGCAGATGAGAATGTTGAAATGGATGTGTGGAGTATCGAGAATAGATAAAGTGAGGAATGAGTTAATTAGATGTAGTTTAAAAGTGGTACTAGTGATGAAAAGTTGAATGGGAACCACTTATCTTGTCAAGTGAAGAGTGGGGATGAAATGCATGGAGCTAAAAGAGTTATGAATATAAATGTGGGTGGATGCACAGGGAGAGGGTAGGGTCCTGGTTAAATCCATGGTCCGGAGCGAAGAGGCTTGGGAAGCGGCCACCTCCTTCTGCGAAGCAGTAATGCTAGCGAAGAAGGAGGTGGGCCACGCGAGGGAAAGACGCCCCGGGCACCGGGAGTCGCAGGACGATCCCCGGCCACTGGTAGGCGCGGGCCTGCGGAAATTGGGTGGCTCGCTGTCCGGTCACAACCAGGCCCGGGTCGAAGGTTGTGTTCCACGCGCTCCTTAAAGAGATGGCAGCATAGCAGACGGGGCCCGCTAGGACCAGAGCCTGCCAGGGTTGCGGAATTTGTTTGTCTGTTATTATTGCCACTAGCTCCTTCAACGAAATCCAAAATGATGACATAATTTTGCAGTATTGCAAGCAGACTATCGCGCCACCAGTTGTGCAATCACTGCATCTAAATATCAGACTATTATTGGTGCAACTTTAAAAATATAAATAAAACATGTACTACAAACTGCATCCGAATGACGGCATCACTTCGAATTTGGAACAGTGGTGGCAGCCAGACGGACTATCACGCCACCAGTTGAGCAATTTTATCTACTGCATCTTAAAGTCCTACTACCATGTAACCTACCTATCATGTAATTTTGAGAAACTTCATATTAATCAAAATGCTAGTATCTTTAGTTCACCGTTTGATCCATTGCTTAGAGCATGCAATAACCGAAATAATAACTTATAAATAAATTACGTTATTGTAATCTTGTACCCTTATGTTATTGTGTTGAGTTCGTATTCTTTCAATGAATTTAAACTATCTCGCCTAATATTCTGTAAGCCATGAAAGTCGAAAAGGTAGCCTAATAAATAGTACTCAAATATATTGTATGCATTTTGTAAGAGCATTTCGTTGCTGTTTTATGTATTCTACTTGTAAATATAATCAATCCATTCTTAACACTAATATAATTTAATAAAACTGAAGAGTTTGTTTGAACGCGCCAAGCTTAGGAACTACTGGTTCGAATTAAAAAATATATATATTGTAAGGTAGCCCATTTATCGAGGAATGCTATTGGCTATATATATATAACATCATACTACGACCAATGGGAGCGGAGCATTAATTAAAAATGTGACGCAGACGAAGTTGCGCGGGTCAGCTAGTGGTAATTAAGAAATGTATTAGATACAAAATTTTAGACTCGAGTTTGTTAGTTGCTTTCACGCCTAAATCAATGAACCGATTTCCTGAATTTTGATATAGTTTATATAGTAGGAGATTTTATAGGTTAATTTTTACCAAAATATATATTAACGCAAGCGAAGCCACGAGCAAGCTAGTTATTTAAAAGTGAAATGTAAATAAATATAATTATGTATCTTAAAAAAATTAAATGAAATATAAAACAAAAAGTTGACTAGTCCTGCAACATCGAGCAGCATGGCTTGATTTCCTCATAGAATTTCGTTTTTGTTTTGTTTTAAAACATACAATTTCTATCATCTATAATAAGTGATGAATAATCGATAACTTATTCCCACATAACTTAGCCCTGCCTTCAATAAGCGTGGGATTCCTAAAGACAAATTATATTCATCATTTAAATTCCGTAGTAATTTGTAGTCACAAAGAACAGCTGAATAAGGACTGCGATAAGCAAGGAGTGGTTAGTGCAGGAATTACATCACAACTTCACAGCAAAATCGACAAGTAAAATACAAGTAAGTCGGTTTGTCTATGTCTCTACTTAGCCTATGTTTCGGGCTTAGTTGCGGGCGTATTCTACTCCGTATCACCTACGGACTTACGATTAGTTCCGAATCCGAACTAAGAATGAATGACACACCTTAATTCTTAGTGGTTAGGTGATTCGGACTAGAATACGCTCGCAACTAAGCCCGAAACTACGGACTTCGGGCTTAGAGAGTAGCCACCCAGAGTATTATTTTAACTTTTTTTTAAACGGTGCCCCACACTACGAATTTCTCCTGTATCGTGGGTTTGTTTACTAACATATAAACTTGCACACAAAAACAGCCAGACCCGTGGCAAGTATCTGTTGGTAATACAATTTTTTGTTCCGTCCGCGGATCGAACCTGCGACGCGCAGATCAGCAGCAGCCAATTGCCCAACCACTGCGCCAACTGTGTCTTCCGTTAGTTCTAACTCGGGGCCATTATGTATGAAATATTTACTAAACAGTGTTCTAGACTGTCTCTGTATTTTTTTGTGAGGGTAGTTTTACTAAGCTACCCGAAACTGTCAAAATTTCCCAATCTACCTTGAACCTAATGCTTTAGCAATAAAGTTTAAAATCTATTAAAGGAATTTGACAGAGAGATGTGCTGGCGTCTGAACTTTTACGTCGTGGAGAATAGATTCATTGGTGTGGAATGCATTCCAGCGAATCAGCAAAATTTTTCCTCTAGCACAACATCCAAAAAAAATGATTTACACAGATGGGCTGCAAATGTTGCTTTATTAACCGACTTTAAAAAAAGGAGGAGGTTCTCAATTCGTCGAAACCTTTTTTTTTTAATTTAGTTCCCCGTTTACTCAAAGATGGCTGACCCGATTTGGATTATTTTTATTTTATTTGAAAGGGCCTACTTCCCAGGTGTTCCCATGATCATGAAGTCAGGATCTGATGATGGGATCCTGGAGAAATAGAGAGAACTCTTCAAATTTTGTGGGCACACTTGTTCACCTATATAGACGACATGCGCGCAGACATGTCTTGTACCCGTATTTTGTTTGAAAATCCAAGCAAGTTTATTGCCTGAACAAAATCGTGGTACATAGGCAACCCAACCATTAATATCAAATCAACTTTCAACTAAATATGTTTCTTATACACTACGGGTATATAGCCACATAGTACCAAGTCTAGTCTTTTAAGAACTGGTCTCCACAGATATCCGGTCTAATGTCGGATCGCGTGTCGCAAGTGTGTCGCAAGCCTTAGCAGACACTTGTCACTTAGCTAATATTGAAGGTTAACTCATGATGTTTGAGTTTTATGTCGTAATGTGATAATAGTGTGAAAGTGGAATCATTTAATGAAAACATAAAAATGTTTATTTAGTTGAGTCGTTCATTTTGTGACAAGAACAGTTTACCAAAGCCAGAGCCTAAAAATGCTCATAAAATAAAACTACTGAGCCAAACTGAATTAAATGGTTTGGGACCAAATGGCAAGTATACCGCATTGAACTTAAAAAATGGAGAAAAAATGGAGTGTACATAAATTTTAAAAAATATATACTAATCGAATTGAGAACCTCTTCCTTTTTTGGAAGTTGGTTAAAAAAGTGGCCGTACTACAAAGAGCCAATGTCATCATGATTTCGTTGTGAAAAGGGGACAGTGCTACGCGTCTTGTATAGCTTCGTCTCTCTCTCACAAACCTGTATGATGACGTCATAGTAGGGTAGACCATCGCTGCGATATTTACGCAGCTAACTTATCATAGTTTAACTTCGCCAAGCCCGTTCCATCATCGGACCACAAGACGTATGTACGGCGATGTACCACCGGTACATGGTGGACATCCCACCCACTTGCACAAAACGTTTTGGGAACACCTTCATTGTGCGCACAGCTAAGGAGTGGAATTCCCTGCCAGAGTCTGTGTTTCCTGGTAGCTACAACCTGGGAGTATTTACATCAGGCGTGAATAGGTTACTTCTAGGCAAGCGTGCTTCATCTTCGAGCACATCATCGCTTACCATCAGGTGAGTAAAAAAAATACTTATTTATATCCACACTTTTCTTCCTGTATTACTTCTAAAGCGTTATATTGATGAAAAACCAACACAATCTCGATTTACTTACCTTTTTGTTTGTGCGGCTCACAATCGTAAGAAGACGCCCCGGGCGTCGGTAGTCGCAGGGCGATCCCCGCCCTCCGTAGGCGCGGGCCTGTGGACGGCGAGCGTTGGGCATCACTGTCCTGTCACCACCAGGCCTGGGTCGATAGCGCGTTGTGTGCCACGCGCGCCTCAAACAGATGTCAGCATAGGAGACGGGGCCCGCTAGGTCCAGAGCCTGCCAGGGTTGCGGAATTTGTTCAAAAGAGTTATCGCGGCCCTGGAACGCAAAGAGCTTTAGAAGGAACACGGATGGGTTTTAGTCATTAAGAGTCTGACACGCCCTTCCGCTCCACCCAGAGCGGAAGAAGTCATTTGATGTTTTCCCAATCTTAAAAAAAAAGGCTCACAATCGAGTGCATGCACCATTTCTTAAGAATATCAATAAATCACTTTATTTTTGGACAATGAACCTCACCAATTTATTTTTACCATGTTTATTTAATTGCATAACGTTTGTATCATTAGAAACAGGTGTTGTAAACTATGGTTGGTACAACTCTGTCCGTGTGACTACGAATCTTTTTGCTTCTAATTTTTTTTTAATTTTTCGAAATAGTATTTTGTTTCCTTATGACAAGTGAATAAAATTCTTAAAAATGTCGTACTATTTTTGAGTCTTGGGTAATAATAATTTGTAATTTCATTTTGAGAGTTGCACGATTTTTGATGATAATTTATTTTGATTCCGAATGATTTTCAACATGTTAATTCTGCTCTTCCTAACTGGTAATGCTCAGACTATCATACAAGTAGCTATTCACAATCATTCGATTCGGCGGGAGTTCGGTTTCGTGTAGGAAAAATGACAGACGGACTAACAGATATACGAATGATCTTCTATAAGGATTCCGCTTTTTGATACGGACGTCCGTAACCTTAAAATATTTACACGACTCATAGAATTTCACTTTAAAAAAAAACTTTTTGATAATATCATTAGTTGAGAACGATTCCCGTATAACAAAGAACTAGCTTTTGCCCGTGGCTTGGTACGCGCATATCCCATTTTTTTTCTGTTCCCGCAAGAAATTAGAGAAATCCTCTCTTGGTGCTCCCCCACACTCTCCAAGGAACTTACATGCCAAATTTCAGCTTTCTACGACCAGGAGTTTCGGCTGTGCGTTCTCTGTCAGTCACTCACTCAGTCAGTCAGTCAGTAACGGAAGAATTTTAAATATATTGACAGCTAATAGTCACTTTTTATATGCGTCAAAAACACCACCACTTAATTATTGACAAGTTTTAGAAATTGATTGGCGCTACGATAATGTTTAAACTTCATCTTAAACGTTTTTGATAACGGGAATCGATCTTCGGATAACACACCCTTCACACTCACCGAGGTGGTCATTAAACACGTCAAATCAAACTATGTCATCACATTTTCGCAAGACGGATCGTTCAAGCTGACCTGCAATGTTTGGTCTGCTGGACCTTGGACCAAAGGGCGGGGTCAATGTTGGAAATTGCGTACTGTTCTCTAAAAATAAATGTTTATAGTGTGCTTGTGATTTATTGACTTCTCGCGTGCTTGAGATTTGGAAAGATGAATGGGTAATCGGCTTAGGATGAACTCACGGAAATTGGATTTATTTGTGGTGAACTTTGCGAAAGTAGAGTGATTTTTAGAAACGGGTAATGGGGCCTTACTTGCCAATGCTACAATTTTATCCGAAAAACAATTTCAATGAAAAAACCAAAGATGTCGCGTCGCAGTTGTCGGTGTGACAAATGCATATCATTCAGAATTATCTTCCTTATTTATTACCTACACTAGTGACTACGAAGAGTCTCTAAGTGTCTTATCCTCATATAACATCTCTTGCGGGTCGTCTAAGCTCAGCCGTGTATGCTGTTAGAAAGATAAGACAGTTAACAGACGTAGAAACCGCACGTTTGGTCTACTTTAGTTACTTTCACAGCATTATGTCGTACGGTATTTTGCTGTGGGGTCGGGCTGCTGACATTGAATCCATATTTATTTTACAAAAGAGAGCTGTCAGAGCCCTTTATAATCTGCGTCGCCGTGATTCTCTTAGGGAACTTTTTAAAAAGATTAATATTATGACAGTCCCTTGCCAATTCATTTATGAAAATATTATGTGTGTGCGGAAAAACCGACATCTATTTAGTAAAATTAGTGATAGACATAATTTTAATACTAGAAATAAAGACAAATTAGATCAACCATTTTTTAGATTAGCTGAAGTCCACACTTCTTTCATGGGGTATTGTGTTAAATGTTACAACAAAATACCTTCTGACATATTAGAACTAAATGAAAGAAAATTTAAAACTCATGTTAAAAGTACACTTTGTGAACAAGCATATTACAAATTAGAAGATTACATTCAGGATAAGAATGCTTGGAAACATGCTGGTCCTGCTCCATAGGACAATCAAGGGTGAAGGTCAAACTGGTTGATTTATGTATTAACTTTATAGATATACTGTTTCTTTTTTTTGTGTTTTTATTTTTCTGTTGACTCACACAGAGTTGTATAATTAATGGTTCCAATGTTTGTAAATATGTGAGTACCATTTACCTAAATTTATTTAGGAAATTAATAAGTTTACCTCTGCTGGTGATACTTTGTTCTTATAAGTAGCATACTCTGGGTGCATCGTCCTCACATAATATTAAATTAATTTTTGTAAACCAAATTTTATAAAATCATTATTTGAAAAGAGTAACTATGGAGTTTCTTGTCCGTTCTTCTCCATAAGAATCTACCTTTCCGAATGGACAGTAGAGTCACTTTATTAATGTAACATTATTATTTTACTGAACTGTAAACGATGACGTTCAAAAGTGCCGTTTGGTGGCCTAATTGAAATAAACGTTTTGACTTTGACTTTGACTTACCTACTACAAGATTAACTTTAAAAAAAAACTTCCGCCGTCCGTCCGTACGTCCGTTTGTCAGCTGCCTGTATCTCAAGAACCGTTATAGGTGGACGGTTAAAATTTTCACAGAGTATGTATTTCTATTGGCGCTATAACAACAATAATAAAAAGAAAAAATTGAAGGTGTTTTAATTTTTTGGGGGCACTTTGCCGGTTTTTAATAATGAAGTATTTACACTAAGCTTACCGAATATTTAAGTTGAATGATTACATAAACGCATTCATTTATTTAATTAATTGACTGCTAAGTCAGAATTGCCCACTTCTCATTTAAGGCAATTATTGTTCCATATGACTGAGAATTAATGAAGGCAGATGGTGCTTACTGGTTTCTTATGGCTTGTTAACATTGACTTAAGTATACACTTTAACAAATTAATAACTGTGGTAAAATATGTATCTTTACTCTTAAAGAAGTGATGAATCTACAAGGTTTAATTGAAATTTATGAAAACCTAGAAAAGGGTTATTTTACCAAACTTGCTTTGGAACCGAACCTGCAACCGCGATATAAAAATTCTGCCGTTTGTTACATTTTTCGAGTTACGTTAATGATGAAGTACGCACATCAAGCTACAATAATCTGTCAATTTTTTTAAATAGATTTTTAATTTTATCGGTAAAGTTTGGTTGGGAAAATTTGACAGTTTCGGGTAGCTTGACGTGCTGGCGTCTGTACCAAATCCTTTTTTTTTTTTTGCTGCTGCTGGGCAAAGGCCTCCCCCATATCCTTCCAGACATTCTTTTCTTGCGCCACCTCGAACCAGCCTTCGCGGTGTGCATCCAAATCATTAACATTGAAATATTTGTTTACCCTTTACTCATAGGGGTTAGCAGAAACTATAGAACGCCACCTACTGCGATCGTAACGTCCCCTTGTTTGGTTTGTCTAAATTTATTCCTATCAAAGAGTTTCCTTTTTTGTTTTTAATAGCCATTGCTGTCCCACTCCTGGGTAAAGGCCTCCCTCAAGCCATTCTGATATTATTCTCCTGATGTATCAACGAGTTAGTAATATTTAAAATCTCATTTAGCCAGTGCACCACAGAATCGGCATTGTCAATCAAGTTAACCACAAGATCGAGTGTAAACTTGAACAATGAACTTAAGACTTTTTGTAATTGTGTAAGGTCCCACGACTCCTAATTAAGACATATAAATTAACAATAGATTGTATTGTAGGACTCGAAGTAATGTTGCTTTGATTTTATCTGAATTATCTCGTGTTCGATTTTGCAATGGTATTTGGAAATATTAATTAAATGGAGCGTGAAGTTCTCAAGCTTACCCTGGTGGATTCTGGGTAGGTTCCCATGAATTATTCTTACGCGCTTATTCTTATATTATTCTGATATTCATCAATCGGCCACATGAAAAACTAAGAATCGAAAATTGTACAGCAACAAAAAAAACCGCACAACATGGTTTCAGCGATGAACTACCAACGAAATCCTGCATCGCGCAAACAAATTTCTGATGATTTAAACATATACAACAGTCCGAATATCAACTATCGGGCAGTTGGCCACCAGACAAAACAACCGTCTGGTCGGAGGATCCTCCCTTTTCAGTGAAGGTTTGCGGGACTCTACTCTACAACTCTCTTGCGGAAAATCAGCAAATCGGGAAAAAACATGAGAGCCAATAGGTTATTTTATTGCAAAAAAACTGAAAAAGAACGTCATGCGTGATTTTAACGCAATATATCGTTTTCATCATTTTTTAACGGGATAAAAGGAAAAAATATTGAAATCTATCTGACGGACTAATTATATTTCTTCAGTAAAATACCCTATTCTACTGATTTAGGTACAGATTGCGACTGAGATGGGATTACAAACCGTTGCTTAAAAAATTGAGTAAAATTGGCTCTAAATTAACTTTGGAAAACAGACTTTACGTAGTTATAAAAATAAATATGTTTGCAAAAAACGGGATGAATAAAAACACACACATCCAAAACACTGGCGAAATAGCCACGTTGAAAAAAGACAGAAAGAAATAAAAATAAAATCGAAATGTGTGCTAGGACACATAGTAGAAGTGAAACTTCAACGGACAAGTGGAACTCTCCCTCCGCCGCTGCCGCTTCTCACCACGCGATATATCGTCTACCCCTCCACGCGGCCGTAACGCTTTTTCGTGACAGAAAAATCCTAATACCCCCCGTCTATTTAGAAGTTTTACTTCAAAATATTTATTTGAGACTCGCACAAGAGACACAACACAGAAGACAAACATAAATGAAATAAATTACAAACATAAATAGTAAAATAAATAAAAACTAATAGTAATAAAAATAAATAAACAAAAGCTACCAACATGAATACTCTTTGACCGAAAACACCACCAGCTCAAACTCAACTGCTCGTAATTCTAATGCTACAATTATTTTATGTTTTTGAAATGTTGATTAATATTTGTGGCCACAGAAGCATTGGTCCAGCTATTTCAGTTCTTAACCATAACTACTAGTATCATGTCAATTTTATACAAGGTGGAGACGACGATACGACAATAAATAATCACTGGCAATACTGGTTTATAGGAATATTTTGAAACTATTATAAATCCTGTCACCGAAAGCAAAAATAAACTTTCCAATTAAAAAAAAAACTAGTCAAGGATATTGACTGCAATTCTGACGAAATATTCCGAGCTGTCTGTTGCAGTTAGAGACATCAAATCTGTGATAGTAGACAACATATTCATATGAACTAGTATTGTCAGTGTTTTGATTTATTGTCTTATCGTCGTCTCCACCTTGTATATCTAACAGAAGTTAGATTCTATCTTTTGTCTTACACCTGTATACAACATCATCATCTGCCTAGCCTTTTCCCTATAACAACAACTATATTGGGGTCGGCTTCCAGTCAAACCGGATTCAGCTGAATACCGGTATTTTTCGTGGGGCGGCTGCCTACCAGACCTCCACAACCCATTAACTGGGTAACACGGTAGTTCTTGGCAAGACTGAAGTCAGATTTACTGGCTTCTGACAATCCGTAACGACTGCCAAAGATCTACAATTGACAGCCGAAACCAACGGCTTAACGTGCTTTCCGAGGCACGGAGGAAACTCGGTATGTCAACCTTGGCTCGGCGTTGCTTATCCTTGAAGATCAACCCGTGCGGCTGTTATTCTTAAGCCGCGAGCTCCACCTGTATACAACTTGCACACCATTAATTCTCAACCGAAAATCCCTTTCCATTGAGTTGCGAAGAGAACTTTGAGCGCTTGACATTTTACTTTACCCTTTAAAGTCGTGACGATAGTATGTAACATCGTTTGCAAATTAATGTCAGTTTCATGATTTGCTTATGAAAAATGCAAATCAAATCGTTGAGCTCCTTAAAGTTCTAAATTTGAGCTACACGATAACTGACAAATGCTTGCACTGTCTGGACAGGTCCACTCAAATCTGTGTGGCACTTTCTTCAAAAGACCACTTCAGACATTAACCTACATGGTTCTCATATGATTTGACCAGAACAGATTGTATGGACTTTAAAAGAGACTTTGACCTCTGAGTTTGTTTCAGGGTAGTTAGCTAGGAAACACCGGCCTCATCTAGCTTAAAATGGCCAAAAAAGATAGACGTGTAAAATTGTTATGTTTAACCTACTTGCAAAATAAATATAATTTATCATTTAAAGCAAAGTAATCTTTTAACGGAAAAAAATGAAACATCTACCTTTACTTTCAAATTCTTTGAGCTAAAATAAGCCTTATTATAAACTAGCATTTTCCGGCGTCTTCATACGCGCATATCCCGTTTTTTTCTGTTCCCGTAAGAATATTCCGTTCCCGTATAGCCTGTAGCATTCCTCATGAATGTGGCTATAATAAAGAAAAATAATTTTACAAATCCGACTGGTAGTTCCAGAGATTAGCGCGTACAAACAAACAAATACTTCAGCTTTATTATATAAGTAAAGATTATTAATAGTCTCGCTCGAAGATATAAATTAGGCTGCATAATAGTAACACTGTTAGGGTAGGTCTATTGCCGAACAATGACCCAAATGGACGGTCTATGGGAATCTCTGTAATGTAATTCATCATCATCGTACTTGTGAAGCAGATTGATGATGTTAGGTGTACACTGGTAATATATACAAGTATGTACACGCTGTACGGGTTGATCTTCAAGGTTAAGCAAAACTCGCCGGTTCGGGGATCGATGACCATGCACTACATACCAAAAAACCTTCATGCCCCAGAAAGGAAGTTAAGCAGTTGCTCCCGGCTGCTTTTTGTAAATATTTTACAGTCATTACAGGTACCGTATGGTGTTCCTTAAGGTGTTAGACGTAATAGAATAACACCATCCCATCACTTCCCGTGGGTGTCGTAAGAGGCGACTAAGGGACTGACCAGAGAATGGGCAGCAGTATATCTGTGCATTGCAACAGCTACACTGCGATCGCCAACCCGCCTACCAAGCGTGGCGATTATGGCGAACCCCCCCCCCCACACCGCTTTGGGGGAAGCCTATGTCCAGCAGTGGACGTCTTTCGGCAGATATGATGATGATTACATGTCTTAGAATTCTCAAAGTCTGTCACCTGGCTTGCCATTTCGTATTGTGTCACTTAGATGATTAGTTATGGAGGTCAGATATGCAGGCGCTCTATGAAAAATACTGGCATTCAGCTACATCCAGTGAGTCCCCAAAATAATTGTGAAAACACCAACCCCCAGTACCTGAAAAAAACTATAGTTCACAAATTAATCACAAGTGTTATTGGCTGTTGAAAACTCATTCAACTTTAATCACAATTATATAACGCGCGTTTTCCATTTAGCCACATTCATTTTCTAATCAGTTTGTGTTCGTGAAACTGGGCCTAAGCAGAGCTATTGACGTAACTTAGATTTATTAAAATAAGTGTATATTTGTCAAAATATACACTAATATTATCGGAATAAAGTTTATTTTCATGAATTAAGTAAGGCGTACATTTGCGCAAACACACGAAGTGAGATGCCAGCTTTAGGCAAGTGACACTTCTTCAACGAAAACAAATGAAGGAAAACCGAAAAACCATTCAATATTCGTGACATATGTCTTGTCATCATGCGTGCTGAACCCCGACACCGTGACGAAACGGACGGACGGACACAGCGGAGAATTATGTTGGCGTGTACACACAACCTTGACCCAGTACCAACAGATGGGTATGCTGCGTGCAATTAATGCGATAACTGTTTAGTGAACATCTTCGATAGGCTGTGGTAGTACGTTCTTGGAAATGGATGAAAGATGCTTAATGGGTGGTTCCTATTTTAAATTGTTTGATGTTTTTTTAAATGACTGACGAAAGCGCTTATTTAAAGATGGGGAAGTAGAACTAGAGAGGTAGAAAGAAAGAAAATACATTTATTTAGCACTAACTTATGTAAATGTAAACGAGTTGTGTTTTTCAACACATTGACAAGGCAAAACAAAAGTAAAGTCATTTATTCAAATTATACTGAATGCCATCACTTTTTGAACGTCAAAGGTCTACATAAAGACAGTCCCCCAAAACGCCAGCCCGTCACCACTTCCTAGTGTTTTAGCTGGGAAGAAGAAGTGGCGCAACAAACTCCCCAGCAATAAAAACAATAAAATGGCCGTATTGTTCGCGCAATAAAGATTTGTTCATTCCAAACCAATGCACCAATCTGGCTGGGTTTAGTACGAATGCAAACTTTGTTGAAGTTCCTCTTCAGTTTGTATTTCCGCTGTCGTATTTCAATTTAGCTCGCTTTTTCGTTACTCATGTAATCAGAACAAACAGCTCAGTATATTTGCAATAAGTGAGTAATTTTAAGCCATCCAGTTTCAAGTACTATCTAATAGTAATATTGCGATATTCGTAGTGCACCGGTGGAGGTTGCAAGTCGCGAACAGCGCAAAAACGACTAGTTTTCCTCGCTCGCTGATGCAACCCGCGTGAGATGTACCTGATTCATACTTTTTCTTGTATTTTCATTGGTTAATCAGCACTTTGGTATATTATTGCGTAAATGAATGCAATAACCTGTTAAACAGTCATGGTTATTAGGAAAATTTAGTGTTAGCTTTGTGACATGATTTTGTTGGAGTGTGTTTAGTTGGTACTAAATAAATCCTTGCCATTTTTGTGGGAATTAATGGATTGTTGACAGAGTGCTGACCGAGTCTTTCGGGACATCAGCAAACAACTAGTCGACTGTTCACGTTACCAGAGGGCTAGGCTTTTCTTCGGCCAAAGAATCAGCATTGCCATTCAACGCGGCAATGCTGCCAGTGTTCTGGGCACTTTTGATGTGGATGAATTTTTTGATGCCCAATGATTTATTTTGTTTTATACGTGTTTGTACATAATTTCGTGATTATTAGTCTCGTTGTTTAAGTATTTAGTTGTTACTTGTACAATTATAGTGCGTTAAATTTAAATAACCTTAAACTAAATTCACATGTCATATTCAATACAAGAATAAAAACCCTTGTTGACGACAGGTTTTTTTTAAATAAAGAGCAGAATGAAATAAGCAGACCCAGAGTGAGTCAGACTCGCATTTTTTTAATTTTAAATTTAATTGATTTTTTAATGCCGGCAATGGAAACATACACAGTTTTCAAAAATCCTTCATCATTGCTGTCATATATTTTTTTTACAATTACTGGGATAAATAATCTACCAATATTATACTCGCTATTTCCCGTGGCCTATTTCTGTTAAAGTTCGTGTAGCTTCTAAGAGTACAAAGAAAGGTACAAATTTAAAAAAAAACCGGCCAAGTGCGAGTCGGACTTGCGTATGAAGGGTTCCCTACCATAGTACAAGATTTAATAGTATGTACTTTTAAAATACTTTTGTTAATTTATTTTTATTATTTGTTGCTATAGCGGCAACAGAAATACACACTGTGAAATTTTCAACTGTCTACCTTACCTATTACGGTTCATGAGATACAGCCCGCTGGCAGACAGACGGATAGACGGATGAACAGTGGAGGCTTAGTAATAGGGTCCTGGGGGCCTTTGGCTACGGAAAACAGTAATTAGGTATCCAGTTATGTTTTAAGGATTTTTTTTTCATTTTTATTGAAAAAAAATGTTCTCAAAATAAATAAATAATTGAGCTCTTTGTTAAGACCACTCTTAAACCCTAGAACCTATCGTAAAGGTTGTATGAAGGACGAAAACAAGTCTCAGGTATCCACATTCTTCGTGGGCGTAGCATTACCTGTTCGTATTATCTCTGTTGCAATCTATCTATACCACCAGACTAAATGCTCGTTCTAAAAATATAACGACCTTGCTTTTCAAAATAAATCCATAGCTGTAATGGTTGTGTAATTGAATCGTCTCATAGATCGTCGAATAGAGAGCATCTTCTGTCTTGAACGTATTGTTTCAATTTTGCTTGAACTTTGCGTTCTTTTCGATGCAGTCTTTTGAGTAATGTGAAATTACTTAGTTAGTTGTGATTCTTACGATGACACTTGTACTGCACTGATATACTATTTACTAGCGTCCATAGCTATATCAATTGACTAGCTTTTGCCCGCGACTTCGTACGCGCATATCAAGTTTTTTCCCGGTCTCGTAGGAATTTCGGGAAATCCGCTCATAGTCCCTGCACTCCCCAAGGAGCCATCATGCCAAATTTCAGCTTTCTACGACCAGTAATTTTGGCTGTACGTTGTCTGTCAGTCCCTCTGGCAGTCCATCACTCAATCACTTAGTCACCAGTAACGGAAGAAATTTATATATATTAATAAACACAGTCTAACGCAGTCTACCGCTGAAAAAAGATTATTCCTAAGATCAACCAAAATATTCACTCTGCCCCTCCCGAACAAATCCACATCCTGAGGTCTCAGTGTGAGTTTGAATCGTACTCAAAACTGGCTATGCGCCGTTTGGTGGTAATAACATATAACCCTTTTTTATACAAATTGACATAAGTAAAAGTTTACTTTAACCTTTTGAACGCCATTGCCACGTATATATGACAATCAAGCGCGTGCCCTGTACGCCAAACGGCACAAAATGTGACGAAAAGCACGGCGAATTTGTGGCTTGGCGTTATGCTCTGGCGTTCAAAAGGTTAACGCGATCGAGTACGTTTAAAAACTCGCTTTAAGGCCTTTGATAATCCTAACTCCTCTTGAATGGCCTTTATCGCGCTCATATTTGTTTGTTTTTGAGGTGTTTGGTGTTACTAGCTAGGTTTTTATCCAACCTTCGTTTACACGAGCATCCCTCGCTCCATTTGCCATTTTCTATTCCTGATTTCTCGTCTTACCAAACCAATTTGATTTAAACCTAAAACGTTTCCTCATTACGCTGAACCTAAAACGCAGTCACGTGCAACAGACATAATTAGTTTATTTTTATTCAATGCATTTTTGTTTTCATCTTTGTCTTCTAGCAAAATTAAATTGGGACTTACCCATGACATATTGTAAGGCATTTAACATTCTAGGAACATTTTTTGCGCGAATATCTTCAAAGGTCTGTTGTTTATTAGCAAAACTCGGAACAACTTTGATTATTTTTTGTGTTGAGTTTTGGATACTCGTTTATTTTTGAGCTATCCACCTAATAAGTACAACTATTCCATGCTGAGACTTACCTATATCTGCCACCAGGGGTAAAAGGAAGAGATGTCAGCACAGGAGACGGGGCCCACTAGAGCCAGTGCCTGCCATGGTTGTGGGAGTCTGACACTCCCTTCCGCCCAGAGCGGAAGGAGGCAATTCATGATTTTCCATCCATAAATATTAATAAAAAAAGGTTATTGTAATCTAACATGAAGAGGATGACGGGGCTTTGTTCCTATCTAACCTAACCTTTCCGGGTTCGTGCCCTAATAAACTCTTGCATTTCGGCCTTTCAGTGCATTCTACAAGACTGTACGTTATGTCCCTACATTGTAAATGCAGCCTATTAAACTTAACTTTTCGAAAACAAATAAGTTTAAAATCAAAGGTCGATGTACGAGTATACCTTATTTTGCATAGGCATATTAATCAGCTAATTTTATTATTCAAATCGATATTAAAAATAGCTTCAAAGCCTACCGGCTATAGGCTATTTCTATCAAGGACAACTTCTCTTCTAAATATTCAAAATCGTGCGACCAAAAATAGAAATTTAAAAATAGATATTGTAATTCGCGGCTCGAAAATTTAATTTGAATAGATTATATCTTTAATTTCCGATGATAGCTGTTCGATGCGTTAGTTTGTTTTGATTTTGTATGGAAGTGAGTTTATGCTAGTTTTTAGTCACCGTCATTATGGTACTGGTATTCAGCAGAATCCCGTGTGACTGGAAGTCGACCCCAATATAGTTGGGAAAAAGCTAGGCAGATGATGTTGTAATCGTAAATTTAGTGCGTTTGTTCAGGCAGATTATAGACGCAGAAAAAAAAACTATTTAATATGTTTGATAAATTCATGCAATACACGAATTTATTATTGAAAAACTACAACAAATTAATAACTAAAGCGATTTCAGTGTTAGTCCCGCAGTCAATTTGTTCATAATGATGAGTACAATGACACCTTTTCAGATATTGCTTTGATTGTGTTACACGTTGTATCTGCAGTGTCTTTTCCAGTGTAAGATAGTAAGATGGATAGATAGGCAGAATATATTAAGATGGTCACCAATCCAAGCTGGCTGTCAGCATTTAGCCACGAGCTCCACTCTAAGCGTTACCCCACCATAATTATGCTTTGTTTGGTTTCTGCAAATCATAGCCGTTCTTTCCTAGTTCATTAATTTTTTTTCAGTGTGTTTTACTATTAGTTAACTAACACAGATGTTTCCACTTAAATTTTCCCAGTAAAACAGGCCATTTCTCAATAAACCTTACATCCGAAAACGATAAAATCTCAACTCAATCCGTAACTAAAATCCATTTCACAGCATTCCACAAGTCTGGAACCGGCAACACGACATCGGAATCAGGCGTGTTGCAACCGTCGATTGCAACATTACCTTTCTAGATATATCCACTGGCTAACTAAATTGTGGCGATAGGGAACGAGATCCGAATGACCGCGATGCGTGACGATCGCTTCCGACCGTATGAGTACGATTTTATAATTTTATCCTTGGAACCGTTTCGAATTTTGATGAATTTCTTTTGAAATCTAGTTTTACTATCTTATGCTAGTAGTTTTTCCCTTCTTATGCACTCTTTTAGAAATCTAGTTCATGGTCTACCTGTTTTCAATGTTTTATACATTATACTAGCTTTTGCCCGCGACTTCGTACGCGCATGTCCCGTTTTTTCACGCCCCCGAAGGAATTTCCCGTTCCCGTATAAAGCATTCGTCATGAATTAGGCTATCATATACAAAAAATATTTTTTTCCAAATCCGACTGGTAGTTCCGGAGATTAGCGCGTTCAAACAAACAAACAAACTCTTCAGCTTTATATTAGTATAGATATCCATTCAAAAAGAGTGTTTTTTACTTTCTATAGGGAACTTAGGTAAATATTGTTATTCCTAGCACTCGGGATACTTTTTCGAAAAAGTTGTTGGCATTTTTTTAGACCTTAGGCATTTTGCTTAAGCGTATTAAGTTTCATTAAAATCGGTTCATTAATTTCCAACAATAAGGCCTTGTCAGCTTGAATCGGATACAGTAAAAAATAATTGGTTGTATGTAAAGTCGGTTTACGGACGTTAGTTTAACGTGACAACGTCAAAACAAAACATTGATGAAATGATCGTAGCGTTACAATGAGTCATCCTTTTTCGTGCGTGCAGCCGGCGCTCATCGATTAATTAGACGATGTCACGTCAAAATTATCAATCAGACCGATTTACTTTCGATTCAGATGGAGGTATAGACAAGTATGGTTAAAAAGGTTCTTATTCATCATCTGCCTAACCTTTTCTCAACTATATTGGGGTCGACTTTCAGTCAAAATCCAGCTGAATACCAGTATTTTACATTGATCGGCTGGCTATCAGATCTTCTTTACCCATTAGGTAACACGGTACATCTTGGCAAGACTTTTTTTTTTTAAGGATGTGAAATCATCAAATGACTTATTCCGCTCTGGGTGGAGCGGAAGGTGAGGACGCCGCCGTGGCGCCTCTACAGCCACTCCCCAAAGAGGGGCCTTACCGCCGCAATTGTGGCGGGCAATCTTGGCAAGACTGGAGTCAGATATTTTTCCGTAATAACCGTAATTAATTAATAAATTGTAATGATCTGCAAATGGCAACGGAGGAGTCTCGGTATGTTAAGATGGTTACCCATCCACAGACCGACCTCGGCAAGCGTTGGTTCTTGTTATTTAGCCACGAGAACCCCAAAAAGGTTCTTATTACTCATTTGAATACCAATAATAGAGTTAATATTTTTTTTGTGTTTATGACTGATGTGGTAGGATGATGAGGTGGAGGATATGGAAGGTACAAGATAAACGTGTATGCTTCAAGTTGGGCAAAATTATGGTCTTAATAGACGATTAATTTAAGGTTAATCGTATTTTAAGTATAAATCGACTGCTAATAACCAAATAACATACAATTCGGTATTATTATTTGTCTTAATTTTCCATTCATTGGTACTCTGTACAGAGACGTATAATTTTCTGGTGCTTAAAACTAATTTGGACGACTCGGTTGGCGCAGTGGTTGAGCGTTGGCTGCTGCGTTGCGTGTCGCAGGTTCGATTCCCGCACAAAACAAATGTTAGTATGGCCTACAGATAGTTTTTCCGTGTCTAGCTGTTTGTGTACGTGAGTTTTTATGTTTGCAACGCACCGTTTTTTTTTTATAATAAAAAAATACAAGTTTTTCAGTGATGAAACATTTGGACTCCCAATTAACACCTATTTTATTGAACCTTTTTTTACAACTTTGCGTTTTTTTACGACTGACCTCCGACCCACAGAATCATGGTGTTAAAATAGTCACTACTATGAATTAATTATTTTTATTAATGAGCAGTAGGTACCTAATATCTTAATTAATGTAAATTAATTACGCACTAACGTTTACTTAACTTTATTGCGGCTATTAGTAATTTGAGTATTATCGTGCTTTGTTTTATTACTTTAGAGGTCATTTATTTTACCTTGTTACATTTACGGGTAGGTATGTGTTTCTTAAGAAGTTTGAATGGAGGGTGACTGCCGTCATATTGTTACGCACCAGAATTAATGTTGGGTACATTAAGTTACTACTAACGCCATCTAGTATCGAGTAGCAGAACTAATAGTCAAGTACCTTCTAGACATTTCTTTGCCAGAGCATTGTACACTTCTCGATCTGGTCAGTCGGCGGTGGTAGTTACGAGTACTTTCCAGATGTTTCGAGAATGGAAGTTTCTAGAATTGACTGACCTATGTAAGGAGCGCTTAGTCCGCGACCGGGCCAGTATTGGATTTGCGATACAAGCGAATACTTTGGAAGCGATCTTCAAGTGCGATAAAGTGATCAGTAGTGAAGTTGTGTTTTATAATTTTCTAGTGAGGAAGTGGAAATTCAGAGCCGCTGCTGACTGAGTTATTGATTCTCTAGTACCAGGAGACCAGAAACATGTCGAAGTATTTCTGAAGCTGGAATTGTGAACGGTGAAGATTCACAAGTACCAGGAGACCAAAAACATGTCAACGTATTTCTGAGGCTGGAATTGTGAGCGGGGAAGATTCACAAAGTACCAGGAATAACAAGCTTTGCGGCGACTAGCTTGAGAGTTACTTAAACGCCAGAGCAGGCGGATCATCGACACCAACAACACGCTCACTGGTGGTATCCCAGCGAGCTGCTGAAATGCCAGTACAATCAGTACGATTACACACTCTTAATTTTTCTCTAGAGCCGCTCTAAAGTTTACGCAAACAAACGAAGTCACGGGCAGAAGCTAGAATGAAATAATTGAAAAAAAAATGTAGTTTTCAATCCAATTTATGCGGTAGTTATTTTGTTTAAAAAGGTAAATCATGAGGATTAATGGACTAAGTTGAAGACAGACTTGTGTAAAAAAACCAGCCAAGTGCGAGTCGGACTCTCACACGCAGTGTTCTTTCTTTCTTTAACTGTCAACCTATTACGGTTCTTGAGATAAATCCGGACGGACGGATGGACGGACGAGCAGCTTAGTAATAGGGTTCCTTCCGTTGGCTACCCTTCGGGTACGAAACCCTAAAAAAGGAGCGGAACGTATTTGCCCAGCAGTGGAATATAACAGGCTAGTTACGTAGTTAAATGGATAACGCGGTAGACGGCTTAATATGGCACAATATCTTTTATATCCTTATGCATGCGGTTTTTACCTATAAGTGATTGTTGCACTGATGTATAATAATTTGTTGTATGATATTTTTAACATAAAACCAGTGTGAAGCAATAAAATAAAATAAATAAATAAAATAACAAGAGTCAAAATGAAAGTTTTTGAAACTTTAAAAAGGAAAATTTTGGACATCTTCCTACTTCTGTTTATACTACATAGTTACGAGTATTATAACAAAAACAGCCATATTTCTCCGGCGACCTTCAAATAATTGTCTTGCTAATGAAAAACAGTTCCCCTTGTCCCTTGAAGCTCATTTTGACTATCTTACTGTAACTACCAGTTAAGTTATTAGTTTGAAAAACCCAACTATAAAACTTCTCATCATTAATTACGTTGTTTTAAACATACGTTGGTTTTTGTTTCATGTTTTGAGTTCAAAAACATTTTTACGACTTCCTTTCATCTTATTTGCTTTCAAATTGACTTGAATGTCTCATGTAATAGGAACAAAAGGAATAATTTAATAAAGAAGCTACGACAGGATTTTTCTCTGAAATGAACAGAAACAAAAGATTGTCAAAACATATTTAAGTAATCATATTATTTTGAGGAAATCTAAAAAAAATTGATCCGCCTTTGCGGAGTATTGAGTAAATGGAGTAATGTTTCACATACAAAGCATAGGTTTCAAGGAAGAAAATCCTACTAATATTATTAACGCGAAAGTTTGTAAGTATGGATGGATGGATGGATGTTTGTTAATCTTTCACGCAAAAACTACTGGATGGACTTTGATTAAATTTGACGCAGTGGTAGATTATAGTCTGGAATAACACATAGGACACTTTTTATCCCGGGAATATATTCCCTTGGGATAATTTTCGACAATCACGCGGGTGTAGCCGCGGGCGGCAACTAGTTGTAAATAATTATTCCAGTTACTACATACTCGGTGGACCTGGCTAATCACACGTGCAAATCTCGTCCATTCATGTATAATACGAATTTTTGTGATTACTTTTATCTCAATATGAGATCTGAGTGTCCTTCCGTCGAGGTTGTCGTACTTGCGAAATGTGTGGTTAATCATACCGAATGCTTTTGTCGTCGCACGTAATTTAGGTAGGTACACAAACTGTAAAACAAAGAAGAACATTTATAAAATTAGGTTTTTAAATGATTTAATTAAGCATTATTTTAGTTCATTTTTTATTTTTTATGGCATGCTTCTACCGGCGACTTTGTTCTTGTGAAAGTCGACAATCATTACTAGTATTATAAACGCGAAAGTTTGTATGTTTGAATGGATGGAATGTTCGTTAGGGGAGAGCGGGGCTAAACGTGCCGCGGGGAAGTTGTTCCAATGTAATTTAACAATCGAACGTTCCTGGCCAAACTAAGATGATTGCCATCGATGCGCTGCAGCGTTCCATTTTAAGACGAATATACTTGATATGTATATCTTTTTTTATAAAGCCTATTTCAATCGGAGTAACTTCCACGCGGCACATTTAGCCCCTATCTCCCATACTCAATCACGTCAAAACGGCTGAACGGATCTTGATAAAATTTAGCACGACGTAGATTACAGTCTCGAATAATACATAGATTACTTTTTATTCCGGGAATATGTTCACTTGGGATAATTTTCGACATTCACGCGGGTGAAGCCGCGGGCGGCAGCTAGTTCAGCATATTCCCGACATGTCGATCATACTCCCGATATAAAAAGTTGCTTAATTTTGACTCTATTTCATTTACTAAATTTGAGCGACAGCCGCTTATCTATGTAAATTCTATAAGATTTTCTGCTTATTCCATGTTAGGTATATCCCATCATATACGTACGCATTTAAAAGGTCAGGTCTTAGAACCTCTGCCCCTAAAACCGGTATTTTAATCCATCGGTTTATCGTTCTTCAATCTCACAACGTATTTGCGCAGTGCATCTTAAGTGAAGGAGGTTTTATAGGTAGGTATTATAAATGATATATATATAGGTATTATAAATGTATAGACAATCAAGACGTACAGCGATGCGCCACCGGTACATGGTGGACATCCCACCCACACGCACAAAACGTTTTGGGAACATCTTCATTGTGCGTACAGCTAAGGAGTGGAATTCCCTGCCTGAATCTGTGTTTCCTGATAGCTACAACCTGAGAGTCTTTAAGTCAAGAGATGGACACGCTTGCCTAGAAGTAACCTATTCAAGGTTACTTCTAGGCAAGCGTGTCCATCTTCGACCACATAATTGCTTACCATCAGGTGAGATAGTGGTCAGATGAGATCGATAGTAAAACAAAAAATCCCATGATAGCCCACATGATGTTCTTAAGGGTGATTTTTCTTCATAGTTCTAACATCAGATTTTTAGGGTTCCGTACCCAAAGGGTAAAACGGGACCCTATTACTAAGACTCCGCTGTCCGTCTGTGTGTCCGTCTGTCACCAAGCTGTATCTCATGAACCGTGATAGTTAAACAAATGAAATTTCACAGATGATGTATTTTTGTTGCCGCTATAACAACAAATACTAAAAAACGAAATAAAATAAATATTGAAGGGGGCTCCCAACCAAGAAACTTGTTTTTTTTATGGTACGGAACCCTTCGAGTCCGACTTGGCGACGGCATCATTTTAGCGTACAAAATGATTACTTAATTTGTAAGAATGTGTTTTGTAAACTTATTTTAAGTACTTAATTTGATTACTACCTACTTAGATTTAAGCTGTGGTACACAATGTAACACATTCATTTTGATGATTAAATCTCTTTGTGTGACTGATTATACTAAATACTCGCATCATAAAAAATCAGTCCAGTAATTGTGTACCAATTATTATGTCCAGTTATAAAACCGTTAAGAGATGCAATGACGTCAAAGAAATTAGGAAATATCATAAAAACGTGTACCGTAGAAAGATAGAATACAGTTTGTTAAAATAGAACTGCAATTAATCTTTTAGTACAGTTACTTAGTCTGACATATCTGTTCCTTGATAGACGTCATCGGCACCGATACTGTTAATGGTCGTGTTCATGGGTGCAGTCATAAAAAAATACCTTAAAAAAAGTTTTCATCTTCATGGTTTTCAATGGATAAAATAATAAACCGAAAACTTTAACAACAATGTTCCTTTGAGCCAGGAATATTATAAATCTTTTTGGCAGTAAACAACCGACTTCCAATTAACAATAGTTTTAGTTATTTGGAAGTCGGTTGTATTTTTTTCTCAAAAAGTTTTTTTGTTTTCATTTTTTAGTGGCACACCTAACAATACCACTGTAAAATCACAAGAAAGCAAAATACGGAATTCGGTTTACTTAGATAATACTAGTTGCCGCCCGTGGCTCCGCCCGCGTGACTGTCAAAAATTATCCCAAGGGAACATATTCCCGGGATAAAAAGTATCCTATGTGTTATTTCAGATTATAATCTACCACTGTGCCAAATTTTATCGTAATCCATTCAGTAGTTTTTGCGTGAAAGAGTAAAAAAAATTCATCCATATTTACAAACTTTCGCGTTTATAATATTAGTAGGATAGGAGGATGTTATCCAAGTAAACGGAATCGCTTGCTACATATTTTGATTTAAAAACAAATGTATTGTCCCGATGTTGACAAAATTTCAACGGGAATCAGAAATAACTTTTCAAACCGGTCCATAAATGACGAAATTATGAGCTAAAAAATTACAACCGAATTGAGAACCTCCTCTTTTTTTGAAGTCGGTTAAAAACATGTCAGTAATGCGCATAAACGTTTGAGCTAATTTGGAACTTTTTTTTTTTTTGTTTTTAAGGATGGGAAATCATCAAATGACTTCTTCCGCTCTGGGTGGAGCGGAAGGGCGTGTCAGACTCTTACTGACTAAAACCCATCCGTGTTCCTTCTAAAGCCCTTTGCTTTCCAGGGCCGCGGTGACTCTTTCGAACAAATTCCGCAACCCTGGCAGGCTCTGGCCCTAGCGGGCCCCGTCCTCTTTGCTGACTCTTTGAGGCGCGCGTGAAACACAACGCGCCATCGACCCGGGCCTGGTGGTGATCGGACAGCGAGCCACAGCTAGTTAGTACCTAGCTTGTATAACCATTGTACCTATAAGAAGTTCTAATCGGTGATAACATGATAAAACCCGAAAATAAAACTTCGTGGTCTCGTGAAAAGAATCATTTGAGAATTCTTTGTTTACCAGCACTCATCATCTGCCTAGCCTTTTCCCAACTATATTGGGGTAAGCTTCCAGTCAAACCGCATTCTGAGCTGAATACCAGTATTTTACGTGGTGGCTGCCTACCAGACCTCCACAACCCACTAACTGGGTAACACGGTAGTTTTTGGCAAGACCGGAGTCAGATTTACTGGCTTCTGACAATTCGTAACGACTGCCAAAGATCTACAAATGACAGCCGGGACCAACGGCTTAGCGTGCTTTCCGAGGCACGGAGGAAACTCGGTATATTAAGATGGTCACCCATCCACAGACCAACCTTGGCAAGCGTTGCTTAACCTTGAACATCAACCCGTGTGGTTTTTATTATTTAGCCACGAGCTCCTTTGTTTACCAGCACTATGATTTAATAAAAATCTTTCCATAAAGTTTACATTATGTATGTGGGTATGTCGTTTTGTGGCAATTAAATACTTTTTTCTTTCTTTCTTTCTTTTCTTCTTTCTTTCATTTTTGCACTCCACGTGCTACTTCCCTAAGTTAATATTTTCATTGTAGTCACATTGTGCAACTTAGTTTACAGTTAATTTGATAATAGGAAGAAATAATGTCTTGTTGTTTATTTTAATAACTGTTTTCCGTGGGAAAAACACTGAGTAGTTTAATAAAAACATGTCAATTAGTTAACTACAAAAACAAAGTTGTTCATTTCCGTCTTAGGAAATAATAACATTTCATGCAACAGCTTAAGTATTTATCTTTGACTTTTTTTCCAAAAACCTCAAGAAACTAAATAATTGAATCTTGATACAAGTAAAATAAAGATCATTTAGTAAGGTTTTCAGAGTCCTTTCCTTCCCAGTTATTCCGTAATCAGTTACCAAAAATGGCCCTCGTAGCCACAGTTCATAAAAGCGGTTGTTGGGATATAGCTCGTAGGCCCGTATTACTTGCGCGGGCTTGAGCGTTTGGTTTGCCGGACCTTTTTTTTTTTCTTTTTGATCTCGGGGGGAAATCCTCCACCCTGGGGCGGGTGGAGGGGTCTGTCAGACTCTTACTGACTAAAACCACCCCGGTGTTCCATCTCCCACCTACGCCGGGGATCGCGGGAACGTATGCGACTTCCGCAATCCCCGGCTGGTGCCGGCCCGCCTCTACGGGCCACCTCGCGTCGGCGAGGGGAGTGAGGTGTTTGACTCCCCTCGCTACGTCAAAGAGGGGCGCACGGGAACACCACGCGCCGCCACCTCGGGTCCGGATGAGTGGGGGGCGACGGACATCCCCAAGTCCGCCGCCCCTGGACCCAGTTAGGGGGGCCGGAAGAGGGCAGCGTATGCCCTCCTCCGACGCCCGATGCGCATGCTGCGGGCAGGGAGAGCGGTTGTGATCTCCCTCTCCCTTTCCGCAGCCTCCTTCTGCGCGATAACTGTCTCGCAGAAGGAGACCACCGCGTCCCAGGACTCCTCACCGCCGACCATAGCATGGACTACGGCCGGCAGCGAGAGGTCACCGCCTACAACAGAGATGAGGGCACGGCGCGGCTCCTCCCAAGCTGCACACTCTGCAAGCGTATGCCGTGCCGTGTCCTCCCGACAGTCGACGCAGTGGTGGCATCGAGCGTCCGGCTCCCTGCCTATGCGACACAAGAACCTCCCGAAGCAGCCATGCCCCGAGAGGACCTGCGTCGCACGAAACGACAGGGAGCCGTGCCTTCTCCCGAGCCAAAGGTCGAGCACTGGCCGGATGGCCTCGATGGTGATGAGGCCGGCGGTAGGGCTCGAAAGCCTGTCCCGCCATTCCGCCACCAGGACCTCGCGCAGCTGCGACCGACGCCACTCCAGGTGTCGCTGCGTCAGTCGCTCGCCACGCGCCCGCGCGTCCTCGCGCCACCTTTGTAGTGACGCGAGCACTTTCGCCTCCAGGTCCCACGGCGGAGATCCGGCCAGTGCGCAAGCCGCCTCGTAGGAGATCGTGCGATATCCCCTGATGACTCTGACGGCCATCACCCTCTGCGGCCTCCGCAGAACAGTGATGGTGCTGGCCGTCAGGTCAGCCGCCCAGATTGGGGCCCCATAAAGGGCCATCGATCGCACGATCCCCACGTACAACCGCCTGCAGGCGTTGCTCGGGTCCCCCAGATTGGGAAGCAGCGTTGACAGCGCCCCCGCCGCGCCCAACAACTTGGGCGCCAGCCGCCGGAAGTGGGGCCCGAAATCCCACCGGCTGTCGAGCACCAATCCTAGTGGTTTGCCGGACCTGGGTCGACCGCGCGTTGTGTTCCACACGCGCCTCAAAGAGATGTCAGCATAGTAGACGGGGCCCGCTAGGGCCAGAGCCTGCCAGGGTTGCGGAATTTGTTCGAAAGAGTCACCGCGGCCCTGGAACGCAAAGGGCTTTAGAAGGAACACGGGTGGGTTTTAGTCAGTAAGAGTCTGACACGCCCTCCCGCTCCACCCAGAGCGGAAGAAGTCATTTGATGATTTTCCATCCTTAAAAAAAAAACGCACCGTAGTCACACGGCTACGACGAGCTACGAAAAAAATGCGTAGCCTCGTAGTAGCTATATCGTCTGGTTAAACTTTTTTAGGACCAATGAACAAAAATTAGTATGGCTCCAAGTTTATAAGTTATGGTTCTGCTACGGATGAATATTTTGACGTGACAACGTCTAATAAATCGATGAACGCCGGCTGCACGCACGAAAAAGGATGACTCATTGTAACGTTACGCTCATTGTAACGTTACAATGTTTTGTTATGACGTTCTCACGTTAAACTATCGTCCGTAAACCGACTTTACAGCCAACCATTTTGTTTGGAAAGACGTCGTGTAGGTCATTTTTGGCTGGTCCCATTAACACTTACATGACATTCTTTCCACCAGAAAAATATCAGTAAGTATCATATAAAACACGGAACTGTTAAGCTCATTTCCGGGAACTAACCACATTTTTTAAGAAATCATCACAAAAACTCATGACGTTTTTTGTCCTATCATTGCGTTTAAATCCGACCAGTCATTTTATATCATAACTAGTTTGAGTGAGACAATATAATCATTAATTTAAAACGCAATTCCCATCTTTAATGACGAATTGTTACGGGAATCCCATAGTCCGAGATCACCGTTGTTTTTCTTGTGGAATTTTACTGGCGTGAAATGATTAAATTATAATATTATGATAATATCTTTAAGTACCTGTGGAATCTATGGATGATTTGATGGCTGTTCTATAAGGTCTTTAGGTTTTAAATGTCGTCATTATTCGTGGACGAATAAGTCTTGAGTACAGTTTTATAAACTTTTCAGATAATGTGATAGACGACAATGGAGTACTTATGTTTTGAAAATTATATCTAGGATTTTTAATAAGCACTAAATAAATGTTCAGTCAAAATTAAATATTTTTAAAAATACTTTCAAATGACTAACATCTACATGTTATGATAGGTTTCTTTGTGACTCTTTGGAGAGTTTAGTGGTCTAGATCATGCAGAAAATGATGTTTTTAAACTCAGATAAATGATAATGATAAATGATATTTATTGTATAAGTAGGTTAAACCTAACACTTTTATACGTCAATCTTTTTTGGTAATTTTAAACTAGATGAGGCCGGTGTTTCCTAGCTGACTACCCTGAGAAGAAACACCGAAACAAACTCAGAGGTCAAAGTCTCTTTTAAAGTCCATACAATCGTACTGGTCAAATAGACGTTTCCTATTCAGGGTTTTGAAGGAAACCAGTCTAAACTGGTTTTGGCCGATTAACAGTTTTGATTCTAACATTTACAAAACGAAAATTCAATAAAAAAGTCCAAAATAAAACGTTTATTATGAAATACCAGTCTCTTTGAAGACATAGACAAAAAGTTACTTACCTACATCTTGAAAGAGACTGTCTACATATATCTTTGAAGATACACCGATTAAAATGTATTAGATTTAGTCTCACTAAAACCGCAATATCAGTAAAAACTTCTTATAAAAAGCAAAAGATTATCCATTTATACAGGGTGGATTATGATATATTGGCTATACTAGAGATCTACCACGACTGAATGCGGATGCAAATTATACAGGTACTCAAAATTTTGTATCTGCAAAACGATTTTCTTTAATACTAATTAAAGATTTTAGGGGCTTAATGTATTCATGAATAAAAAAAAATACAATTTGGAGTAGAACTTACCAACTAGAAGAATCATGAAACCCTACAATTTGTCAAGTTAAGCGAACAATAAATGTATTGAGCGTCTGTGTTATTTTTGTTTTCGAGTTGGTCTTTTAATAAAAGTTGGATTCATGAGTATAGAAAAGAAAGAAAGAAAAAGTGTTATTTGAGCCAAGTATGACGCATACTAAAAATAAAATAACCAAAATTACAAAAGTTATGCAAGTTGGGTACTTTTCCCAACTATATTGTATTTTATGTTTTTTTTTTTAGTTTTTCTTTAAGTTGCACCTGCCATGTTGTCTCTGCACCACCCTAAGGTCGACTGGTAGAAATGCCTAATGCATTAAGTTCGCCTTTGTACAATATTTTTACTAGTGCATAATGTTTTAATAAATAAAAAATAAAAATAAATAAATATTGGGATCGGCTTCCAGTCAAACTAGATTCAGCTGAATACCAGTATCTTACGTGGAGCGGCAAAATTGGGATATTTCCAAAGAATTAAAAACCAGCCTGTATAAAGTGCATTATTTCTTGATATTGACGTCATCAGTTTTTGGTACTCACGTTCTTTGTTTCTTAAGTTTTTACCGAGAAGAGTTCATTGGTCACACAACGCTATATTTATGTTTTTGTTTAGAACTGTCGAGTACGAATTTAATAACACACAAGATATTTAGAACTGTCAGGTACGAATCGATAATACACAATCATCATTATCATCATATCAGCCGAAAGACGTCCACTGCTGGACATAGGCCTCCCCCAAAGGGGGTTTTGCCATAATCGCCACGCTTGGCAGGCCGGTTGGCGACCGCAGTGTAGCTGGTGCACAGAGAATGCTGCTTCCCATTCTCCGGAGAGTCCCTTAGTCGCCTCTTACGACACCCACGGGAAGTGATAGGATGGTGCTATTCTTTTACGTCCGACACCATACACACAATCATCATCTTCCTACCCTTATCCTATGTTACTTGGGGTCGGCGCAACACGTTTTTTTCATCCATTCTGTCCTATCAACCGTCACGCTATCACTAACTCCCTTTTCTTTCAAATCATTCCTAATACAATCCATCTATATTTTCTTTGGCCTCCCTCTCCCTGTCACACCATACACGCAATATAGAGGTTTATTTTAAGTGACAGACTGTTTGTTTTTAAGTTATTTTAAGGATGACAAGCTAATGGCCACTAGGTTGTATTTATTTTAACCATGGTTTGTCTCCTTAAATAAAGCTCTATTTAAACTTATTACTTTTAAAACTTTACTATTTAAATCTTTTAAAACTTATTACTGTACAGTCATCTGCCTAGCCTTTTCCCAACTATTTTGGGGTCAGCTTTCAGTCAAATTGGATTAAGCTGAATACCAGTATTTCACGTGGAGCGGCTGCCTACCAGACCTATACAACCAACTGGGTAACACGGACCTTCTTGGCAAGACTGGTGTCAGATTTTCTGGCTTCTAACAATCCGTAACGACTGCCAAAGATCTACAAATGACAGCCGGGAGTAACGGCTTAACAAGGCTCGGAGGAATCTCGAAATGTTGAGATTGTCACCCACCCATAGACCGACCTTGGCAAGCGTTGCTTAACCTTGAAAATCGACTCGTGCGGCTGTTATTATCTAGCCACGCGCTCTTCCTGTACTACTTGAACTTATTACTGTACAGTATTAAAATAAAATAGTTTGCTTTTAAAAGATGACCTGTGGAAGTATTCAACTTTTACAAACAATTCTTCTTAGATAGAAAGCTACACATAATTTATTTTCCCAAGTAAAGCCGCAGAAAAAATCTAGTTAAATATCTATTATTTTTTTCAACATATTTCGTTTAAATTTCAACTACCATTCAATATTCCCTTTGCCTCTGGCTTCCTCTCAATGAGTTGATTGTAGAGCGTTCACCTCGCTGGCCCAGTGTGCGTTCGTCCCTTTTTTATTCGTAGATCTAAGAAAACCCTAACCTATTCGCAAAGTCATATGAGACATCACTATTACTGTCAAATCATTACTGAACTTTGTCACCACGTATCTTCAATCATCACATAGATAAAACCTTTTTTCAACCAAACTTTGGACATTGTCAAACAAAAAAAATGTCAAGTTCACATCAATTTGAGATGCATTATATAATGAGAGTAATTGAATTTGGCCTTTTCTAAAAAGAGCCCGCTAATTATCCGAGATATCTTTTTTAGACGGTCAAAAGTCCGCCATGACCGAAACAATGTCATTTTATTCTGTGATAGAAAAACAAAGATGGCTGCGGTTTGCGAGGGTCAGAAGTATGGTACAAGGACTGCGGTTTTGACTCATTAAAATGCCATGCCGTTTAATGGGTATGCCAGCATTATGCAACGCGAACGTAGCAACAGTGTGATGAGCGAAGCGGAACTAACATAATGTTCGTCGCAAAGATTCAGACCCTCTAAATCACAACTACATTAAAACCTGTTACCTTAGCTGTTCTTTGATCAAATGTCGAGGGTCAAACAGTAAAATTCAGTAGTTGTAAATTTTAATAAAACGCGTGCCCAATGGGGTTCATCAACAAAATAATGAACCACCATACAAACTTTAAAGCCCTATTAAAGGGATTTTTTTTAAGGATGGAAAATCATTCTTCCTCTCGGAGTGGAGCGGAAGGGCGTGCCAGACTCTTACTGACTAAAATCCATCCGTGTTCCTTCTAAAGCCCTTTGCGTTCCAGGGCCGCGGTGACTCTTTCGAACAAATTCCGCAACCCTGGCAGAGACAGAAGTTAATATGACCGCAGTCACCCCCATTCAAACTTCTTAAGAAACACATACCTACCCGTAAATGTAACAAGGTAAAATAAATGACCTCTAAAGTAATTAAACCAAGCACGATAATACTCAAATTACTAATAGCCGCAATAAAGTTAAGTAAACTTTAGTGCGTAATTAAGTTACATTAATTAAGATAATATTAGGTACCTACTGCACATTAATAAAAATAATTAATTCATAGAAGTGACTATTTTAACACCATGATTCTGTGGGTCGGAGGTCAGTTGTAACTAAACGCAAATTTATAAAAGGGATGAATTATCAAAAACCCTTCCTAAATGATAACTTTCCTTGTGTGAGAAACTCTCGCCCGTTTTATACTTTTAGATACCACGGCTTGAACTGTGCGTTTTCTAGAAAATTTTGAATGAAGATTGAAAAATTTTTTGAAACGTTTCCAAACGTCTTTTTTAATGCGCACAGCAAAGGAGTGGAACTCTCTGCCTGCGTCTGTGTTTCCAAACGCATACAACCCTAATCTCTTCAAAATTAGAGTGAACAGGCTTCTTCTGGGTAAGCTCGCTACATCGTCGACTTTGTCTCTGTCATCTTTGACCTAGACTAGAGTCAAGAGAAAACCCATATTATATATAAAAAAAAAGAAATAAACAATTCTTCAGAAACTATCCATACAGATTAATATAAACTCTTTTTGCTTCTCACACCTTCACGAATCACAAACGAAATTTTTTTAAACAAAAAAATAATAATTATAGGTACCTACTGCACGCGCGGCTTTAAGAGAATATCTACAGTCAAGCTGTCAACAACTGGCTGGACCAAAAGTCTCATCTAATCATCATCTTCCTGCCCTTATCCCATGTTATTTGGGGTCGGCGCAACACGTTTTTTTCTTCCATTCTGTCCTGTCAACCGTCACGCTATCACTTACTCCCTTTTCTTTCATATCACTCCTAATACAATCAATCCATCTTTTCTTTGGCCTCCTTCTCTCTGTCCATCCATCCACATTTATATTTATAACCCTCATCTAATCACACTAATACAATTATACAAAAAAAAAAATATTTAAAGATCTCTCATGGTGCTTAATTGATACTTCACGTGACCCAAGGGCTGGCTTTTACCTTGGTCAAAGAATAAGCATTGCCATACAACGTGGCAATGCCGCCAGTCTTTTGGGTACACTTCCAGTCGACAGCGATGCGGATACTTTTTGACGCCATATTTTAGGGTTAATTTAGTAAGGAGTTTATTTTTATTTCTAGTGTATATAGTTATTATCTAAAGAACAACAACTTTTTCTTACTCTAAAAAAGGCCAATTACCTACCACTACAACAATAATTTTAACAAAAAAAATGACATCTCATCACAATATTATATTATATTTTAATATTATTGACCTTTTCGTCATCACGTGTTGCACAAACATGCACAAAGAATGGCTACCGACACGTGATAACTAGATTAAAGTGAGCATCATGATTGTTAATGATGAGGCGATATGCATTAGTATTTTCCTTCATTACTCATGTTGGTGGAGTTTTCCTGATTGTTGTTTTACTTTGATGTTAAGAAGCAATATTATTTTACTCACAGGCTCAAGAAAGTGATATTCTATCAGAGGTGACGAGTGTAGAAAGTCAAAATTTAAGGCATTGTCTAGAATTTCAACAATTAAAATATGTTTGAATACCTAAAAGCAGCTCGCATTTTTTTTTTGCGTAAAAACAAGGAACTTTGGTGAGGAAATAAATAGCAAGCTCAAATCTGAAATTTTAGATGAATGGATGGAAAGGTAAAACAATGAAATTACACTTTTTTTTTTTGGACAGCTCACACACTGTCATCCGATCCCAAACTAGGCAGACCCTGTGCTATGGCAAACAGACAACTGATAAACATACTTATATATTTCTAAATACATACATATTATTGACAAATTACACCCAGACACAGAAAAAATGATCATGCTCATCACACAAAGATTTGTCCTGGGTGGGAATCGAACCCACGACCTAGCAGTCAGGGTCACTAACCACTCGACCAACAGGCCAGTCAAAAGACTTGAAGGAAATGTATGGAAGCAATAGCCATACCTTACTGAGCTGTAAAAAGTACATGTCACAAGAATATCCGAATGAAAAGATGATAATTTAGATTTCACAGCTAAAATCTGTCTCTGTAGTTTCCTTAAGAGGCCAAGTGGGTTATATTTTTAAGTCGGGTATCAGGATTAACCCATTTAACAAAGGTGGAGGCCACAAAACCACTAGATCTGCTAAACGTGCTAATTTTCACACATGGTTACTGAATGGTTTATCCGATAGCTGCGTAAAATGAGATGATCATGTGCTTGGCAGTGACTACAGGCCGATTGAGTTTCTGTGATATTTGAAAATATAGGATATTTTCTCAAGGAAACTTCTCTTGTATAAACAAGAGTTCGATTTCTTAAAAATAACCCAATTTAGCCACAATATTACATTTGAAGGAACTCACTCAATATTACCAGTCAACTATTTAGGATCTGACTCATAGTTCAATTATAACAACCGCAAGGGTCTATCTTTTCATGACATGAACAGTTGGTTCCAAATGTCACTCTTAGACATACCCTACGTTATGGGTAGAAGAAGACGAAGGCCGAAAGACTGTCAACCAGTCTTAAGCTGACTGTCCACTGGATCGGAGCAAAGAGGAGCGGAGCGGAGCCGTGCCAATATTAACCAATGGAATGGCATAAAATCTCCGCCCCACTTCAGTGGACAGGGATTTGTGAACGAGTTTAAAAATTCATACAAAACCGGTAAGCAAAGCGAGGCTGCGGAGCGGAGAAGCGGAGCTGGGAAGTGAAAAAAAACCAGCCGTCCGCTCAAATTACTTACTTTTCGCTTGAGCTCGTTACTCCGGACAGTCCGCAACTCCGCTCCTCACTACCTCGCTCCGCATCAATGGTCAGACACAGTCCGCAACTCCGCTCCGGATTACTCCGTTGCTCCGCTTCGCTGCCTTGCTGCGCGTCAATGGTCAGGCAGCCTTACCGAGAGGTTTCATACTTAACTGGGTTGTGGAGTTCAGATAGGCAGTCACTCCATGTATTGTGTTCAGCTGCATCAGTCCTACACTAGAAGCCAAACCCACCATTGATGGATGAAAGCAGAACTTATCCCCAAAAGACAGATGATGAGATAAAGTAGTACTTATTTAACAATGCTTATGACATAATTTCCTTGTTCCAGTTCTCATTCTTTTCCCCCCAACGATGTTGTTCAGCATACTGGTCTACCTGTTCTACTACACGACGTACATGATCCTGCTGGCCATCGCCGGTCTGTGGTGCTTCGAGGAGTGTGCCCTGACGGAAGACGAGGAGTACGAGTTCTATCACCAGCATAGGGCGATGCCTTATTGATTTTCTTGTGAGTACATTTTTCTTTCGTTTATATATCAATCTACCTAGTCTTTTCCTTTTTTAGGGTTCCGTATCCAACGGAACCTACTAAGCCTCCGCTGTTCGTCCGTCCGTCCCTCCGTCCGTCCATCTGTCTGTCACTGGGCTGTATCTCATGAACCGTAATAGGTAAACAGTTGAAATTTTCACAGTATGTATTTCTGTTGCCACTATATCAATAAATAATAAAAATGAATTAAAAGTAAAAGAAAGTAAAAATGTTTTTTACGGCTTACGGCACGGAACCCTTCGTGTGCAAGTCCAACTTGGGCTTGTCAGAAATCTACAAATGACAGCCGATATTAAAGGTGTTTAACGTGATTTCCAAGGCATGCTGGAGTTCCGGTATATAGTAGACAGTAGCGCGCCTGTTATTTTGTTGTTAGACGGGAAGCCAACCAAATAGGCTATGCAGATCTTTGTGTTCCTGCCAGGGTTGCTGAATTTGTTCGAAAGAGTCACCGCGGCCCTGGAACGCAAAGGGCTTTAGAAGGAACACGGATGGGTTTTAGTCAGTAAGAGTCTGACACGCTCTTTCGGTCCACCCGGAGCGGCAAAAGTCATTTGATGATTTTCCATACTTAAAAAAAAAAGATGTTTGTGTTCAATAGATTTTCCCTTACTTATTATTTTAATCTCCATGGTTCTTATATGACGTATTGTAATTGGGGTTCATTTCATGATGTTTGGCAGTTTGATTACTCTATGCGGCCTATCCAAATGTAAAATACACCAAAAAGAGTAATTAACTCTATCCAGATTTACAATAACATAAACGATTGCGTTACGCATTATTTACGATTCAAACAATAATTATAATAATTCATTCAAATCGTATTAACAAAAACTATGTTATGTAAGAAGGTTAATATGAATACCTATGATAATGATGTCCGCTGACCCTTCAATTATATTATTTTAAACGATGTTTTATTTATAATTGCATGAATGGAAAAATTTAAGTAGAATTTGTAATTTCCTTTAGATTTACTATGGTTTATCGTTTTCTTTGTTATGTAGGTTTTCTTTTAAATCAATTACTTTTTACCACTTTACAAAATGTTTTTAATTCTATTACTAGTGGCCCCGCCAAACTTCGTATTGCCTCAGAAAAACATTTGACCCGTTTTGTTTTTGTCATGTATCAGAAATGGCGTTGGATTGCTAAATTATTTTTGTACATTTTTTTCACATTGTGTTAAAAGTTATTTTCGATGGATTGATTTCTCTTTTAAATTCTCTTCAGCTAATGACTTTTTTATTGATGGGAAATCATCAAATGACTCTTACTGACTAAAACCCACCCGTGTCGCGTCTCCTAATGCATTCTGTTGCGGCGGCCGGGGCGTGAGGTTAGCCTCTCCTTCACGTGGTCCGCCTCCTACTTCACTAGCATTACTGCTTCGCTGAAGGAGCTAATGGCTTTCATCATTATCAGCCGAAAGACGTCCACTGCTGGACATAGGCCTCCCCCAAAGGGGGGTTTGCCATAATCGCCACGCTTGGCAGGTCGTTGGCGATCGCAGTATGGCTGTTTCAATGCTCAGAGAATGCTGCGGCCCATTCTCTAATAAAGTCTCTTAGTCGCCTCATACGACACCCACGGGGAGTGATGGGATGGCGTTATTCTTTTACGTCCGACACCATACAGAACTTTCCAATGTCAAAAGTCATTTATTCAAATTAGGCTGAGTGCCAGCACTTTTTGAACGTCAAAGTTCTACATAAAGACAGTCCCCCAAAACGCCCGCCCGTCACCACTTCCTAGTGTTTTAGCTGGGAAGAAGAAGTGGCGCAACAAACTCCCAGCAACATATCTGTCTGTTGAGTTATAAGAACTATCACTTTTACAAAGGTATGTAAGTAGTCAGTATTCTTACAAAGAAAACAATACAACAAAGGTAACACGTAAAAACATAAAACTTAATAATTCGCTACTTGTAAGCTAGCACACTGGCTTCCATACCCTCAGTAAAATCAGTAACTTCAAAGCGCTCTGTGATGTAAGATGGGGTGCTTTGACCTTAAATTAAGTCTTCACATAAAAATAAATGAACATTGTGTGTAGCACAAGAAAACAGCTATACAATAAACAGTCAGTAAAAACCACAAAACGTAATTAGTAGATATTTACTTGGAAATGAGCAAAAAGTATCAAAATAATGAATCTATCATCAATCAGAATGATTTGACCAATCATATACCTACCTATAATATAATCAATTTGTATTATATAATAGGTATTCATACATTTTCCGGGTTCAAAGTAATATATTAAAGTAACTTAATTCTGTGATTGACTAAATTTTTACGTGTAAAAGGAGCCATTTATATTTAAGTGAAACTATACAGTGGCGTAAAATACCTCAGAAAAACTATAAGTTGACCCTTCTCTTATTTTTTCCATTAATTTTTATTTTCTAAGAAAACGTGAAGAGAAAAAATTTAATACTCCCTAAAATTAATTAATTAATGATTATTAATAATATATATAATATATGAATAATAGTTTTTAATTTTTAATTTTATTATAATTTAATTTAGTCCCTCTTCACAAAAAAATCAAAACAGAACATTTAAAAATTGTTTATTTTTAAAATGTTCCGTATTGGTTGTTTCAATCAATGAATATTGATAAAACATACATAGGATTTTCTAAACATGATCAGAAGATTTTCTGGATCTATTCTGAGTAAATGCAGTATTCTTTATTCACGGCTACTTTAATCTTTTGAACTTTTAGGGTTCAGTGGGGTAAACAACGGAGCCCTATTACTAAACCTCCGCTGTCCGTCCGTCCGTTCGTTCGTCGGACTGTCAGCGGGCTGTATCTTAAGAACCGTAACAGCTAAACATTTGAAATTCTCATTGAGTGTGTATTTCTATTGCCACTATAACAACAAATAATAATAATTAAATTAAAGGTAGCTCCCATACAAGAATGGTGTTTTTTTTTGGTTTATGGTACGGAACCCATCGTGTGAGAGTCCGACTCGCACTTGGCCGGTTTTTCACTGTAAAAGTATTCGGTGACCGCTAATAAAGCCAAGATAAAGATGCTATACAATTGCCAAATTCTCACGTATAAAACGCAGATGCATTGGAACAAAAATAACCGCGACCGGCGTTGAACTAACGTGACCAACCAAATATAAAGTCATTTTTCGTAGCAAGTTTATAGCCCCCTCAGAAGTAAATACCATTGCCAAATTCTCACGTACAAAACGTAGATGCAATAAAACAAAAGACTAACGTGACCAACCAAACAAAGTAATTTTTAGTAGCACGTTTACAGTTCCCTCAGAAATAACCAACTTATCAGTTTTACTAGTCCGTAGCACCAGAATCCATTGAGTTACACTGAGTTCGAGTACTTCAAAGGGTATACGGATTTGGCAGGACCGTGTCTCGTGTATCACATAGGGAGCACTACACTTTATAAAGTGCCGACTTTACAGTAGTCAGAAAACCTGCCGGAGGAATAAAAACCGGATAAGTGCGAGTTAGACTCGCGCACTGAGGGTTCCGATCGATTTTTGTTTTTTTTTTTCGAGTATACATTACCTACGGATACATCAATGTACGTCACGGTCAATTCTTCAACCAAAATATAAGTTTTCGCATTTTTTTACAAATTCCTTATTTTCGGACTTTTTCCTATACTTATACTGTAAGATCTATCTTCTTAGAAAATTTCAGCTCTGTGGGTCAATGGGAAGTACCCTATAGGTTTTGATTCCCTTGCGAGCGTCAAATACTGCGCCATAAACGGAGCTTAAACGGCCTTATCTTTAGATTGCGTTGACTTAGAAGTTTGATTTTTTCACTGCTCGAAGAAGTAGCTGTTCTGAATACTTGGAGTAAATTTCAGCTTGATTTCTTTACGCGAAAAAAGAAAGACAGACGGGCAAAAAAGTGATCCTATAAAGGTCCCTTTTTGGCGACTGAGGTACGGAACACTAACAATGACAGCTTTTGTATAAAAAATGCCAAGTCGCCATCCATATTACTAAATTTCGAACTATTGAAAAATTTGCCCTCATTTGTAAAATTAAACATTGAATGCATTTGAATATAAACTTGCAAATTTGCGTGTAAACTTGAGCCATGAAAAACTGAGTTATTAACTACATACTATTTCAGTAAAATTATACTGAATGAATAAAATAATACTAATAATTAATGCAGTTATTGAAATCGATCTGTATTTAATCGGGTTTTAACAACAAAATTAAGACGTATAATTTAGATTTACACGAGATGATTTTGCTAAACCACAAATAAATGGCATTTGGGAGATAAAATCATCTTTAACTATCGATTTTTTTAAATTAATGGATTCTCAATACACTTAATAAAGAATTATTAGTAGGTAGTAGACGGCACCCATTTGCAAATTATAAAACGAAGCAAAATGAATAGGTACACCTGCTACCGAATTTAATGCGGGTATTTAACTTCGACTTTAAGTTCATAATATTATCTGTTAAATCGAAGTAGAGTTCACTTTGTTTTTGCTTTAAGTTAATTCTGTTTTCTATTCTCAATCTTGTTTTGGTCTTTTTTGTGCATTGCTTGTAAGTTGTCTTTTTGCAGACGGGTTTTTTGATTTTTTTGAATTATTTATTTAATTTTAGACTTTTTAGTGTCCCGGCCCACTTTTATGAACGAAAACTGTGTTTCATAAATTGAATGCCAAATTATTATTCCTAATTAAATTTAAACATATGACTTATTTATATTTTTGTAATCTCATTTTAATTTCCTGCATTTTGATACCCTACTCAATAGGTTTGGTTAATGAAAAAAACGTCTTACAATTTATCGCCAAAACACCGCCATTTTGTTTTTTCTTAAACACATATTTAAGGACACTTGGATTTTTGAGACGAATCTAACGACACCTTAAGTGTCAAAATCCATCCCACCGTTTGGAAGAAACGAGGTAATAAAGCAATTTACAAACATACACACAAGTACCGCGCGTATAACATAACCCTTGCTTGGCAGTCGGGTAAAAGAAGAGCACAAAGTTATGTAAATTATGTATTCCGAGTATGTATTGTTTAGGAAGACGATTGTGTCCAATGACCCCAGCCTCTCTGTCTTTATATTTAACCTACTTCAAAACAAAGGTTATGTATTTGACCCTTTTCATGTCCGCGATTTCCTTAAATCTAAATTATTTATTTCCTACCAACAATCAGGTTATTTTACTGTTGAAAGGCTCGCGTTTAATCACAATCTTGTCTGATGGAAAGCGATGTGGTCGACGATGGAGCACCCTTCATCATCATACCAGTCGAAAGATGTCCACTGCTGGACACTGGCCTCCTCACCACGCTTGGCAGGCGGGTTCGTAATCGCAGTGTAGCAGTTGTAATGTACAGAAGCATAGAGAATGCTACTACCCATTCTCTGGTGAGCCCCTTGATCGCCTCTTACAACACCCACGGGAAGTGATAGGATGGCGCTATTCTTTTACGTCCAATACCATGCAGAACCATACAGAGGACCCTTATATAGAAGTAACCTATTTAACTCTTAACTTAAAGACCCCAGGTTGTAGGTATAAGGAACAGACATTGCTCATAAAGAAAGAAAGAAAGATAAATGTTTATTTGGGACTCGCACAAGACAAACTAAACAGTAAAATAAAATTAGTAACTAAATAGTATTATAATATAACAAACATGGATTATTATGTAATAAAAAAATTATCTGTGCGAGGCCAAAATTATCCCTATCTCAGCTTATGCTGCGATATCTAAAAAATAAATAACGCAGCGCTGGTATTTTGATAGGGCCACACTCACCGAGCACATATAAAAGAAATATATAAATAAAATAATAAGAATAAATGTGGGTAAATATGCAAAAATTATAAGTATATAGATAAATAATAATAAAAACAGATACATACATACAATAAATAAGCTGACACCCAATAGGCTCATAAAGGTTCAACATTGGTAGACATTCTAGATCATTTTCGTCGCAAATCAATCTTGCTTACCATGGTTCCCTAACAGTCATGCTTATATCTGTCCTATTTAAAAGCATTAGAGACTCAGTGTATAAATGTCACTGGAAAATTGCAGACTTCGTAAGATTGTAATAAATCTTCGTTCGTTCGTTCGTTTATGAAAAAATCGGTATGTTTACTGTAAATTCCATCCAAATTCACCAGTTTCCAATATATCCGTGTCTTATTTAGACAAAATAGGAACTCCACGATCTCATCCCACCGGCACCGTTCTACCATCGGACATCTAGACGCACTGCAAGTTACCATCCCTACCGTGTTGCTATTCCAACAATTCGCACTAAACGTTTCCAAACGTCTTTTTTAATGCGCACAGCAAAGGAGTGGAACTCTCTGCCTGCGTCTTTATTTCCAAACGCATACAAACCCTAATCTCTTCAAAATTAGAGTGAACAGGCTTCTTCTGTACCCAGAAGAAGCCTGTTCACTCTAATTTCGACAAAGTCGATGATGGAGCGAGCTTACCAGCTCGCAGGCCTCGCACAGATAATTATTTTATCCATGTTTGTTACATTATAATACTATTTAGTTATTAATTTTATTTTACTGTTTAGTTCGTCTTGTGCGAGTCCCAAATAAACATTTATCTTTCTTTCTTTCTTTATGAGCTATGTCCCTGCCGGAGTCTGTTCCTTATACCTACAACCTGGGGTCTTTAAGTTAAGAGTGAATAGGTTACTTCTATATAAGGGTCCTCTGTATGGATCTGCATGGTATCGGACGTAAAAGAATAGCACCATCCCATCACTTCCCGTGGGTGTTGTAAGAGGCGACCAAGGGACTCACCAGAGAATGGGTAGTAGCATTCTCTATGCTTCTGTACATTACAACAGCTACACTGCGATTACGAACCCGCCTGCCAAGCGTGGTGAGGAGGCCTGTGTCCAGCAGTGGACATCTTTCGACTGGTATGATGATGAAGGGTGCTCCATCGTCGACCACATCGCTTTCCATCAGACAAGATTGTGATTAAAGGCGAGCCTTTCAACAGTAAAATAACCTAATTGTTGGTAGGAAATAAATAATTTAGTTTTAAGGCAATCGCGGACATGAAAAGGGTCAAATACATAACCTTTTTTCTACCATCGGACATCTAGACGCACTGCAAGTTACCATCCCTACCGTGTTGCTATTCCAACAATTCGCACTAAACGTTTCCAAACGTCTTTTTTAATGCGCACAGCAAAGGAGTGGAACTCTCTGCCTGCGTCTTTATTTCCAAACGCATACAAACCCTAATCTCTTCAAAATTAGAGTGAACAGGCTTCTTCTGTACCCAGAAGAAGCCTGTTCACTCTAATTTCGACAAAGTCGACGATGGTTCGAGCTTACCAGCTCGCTCCATCGTCGACTTTGTCTCTGTCATCTATGACCTAGACTAGAGTCAAGAGCAAACCCATGTTAAATAAATAATAAATAGTTTACAATTTCACGCGATATTTTACAATCTTACGGCGTTTGCCAATTTCCGGCAACATAACAAAAATCCCATATAGGCATTTTATATGACACTGAAACATTGTAATGTAGTGTAATCAAAACTGTCATTATAAGATATAATAATTAAGATCTAGATATGAAATGCGTCATTGTAGTGTCTAGCTTAGTGTGGATGTGACGTAAACAAGTAATTTTGTTGTTATTTAACTTTGTAAGTTACAAAACAAATTAGTCTTATTCGCTCGTGTAAAGATTGCGAGCGGATTTGCCAGTCAATAAAATTGATAGAGGGGCTAGATGGCCGGAGAGTGCCAGACGTACTCATTTATAATATAGAAGTAGGTACTCTGTGTTTACGAGTATAATTCTTGACTCGTGGAGACCAGAGGTAGCGTAATTTGGTTTCACGCTCTAATTAATTTATTTATTTCTTTGAAAGTAAAATCTAAAAATACTGAGCATAAATTTTGCGATTTCAATATATTTGTAGAGTATTTTGTAATTCACTTTCTATTTTTCCTGATTTTGTTATAGAAGAGTTCGTAAAAAAATATTATAAGTATAGTAAGTAACAGTTTTTCACTACCTATCTATGTTTTTCTCTTAACGCATAAACCAAAAAAAAAACAAACATAAAAAAATTACGGGCTAACCCCGATCAAAGGCCCCAACATCACAAATTAAAGCTCTCCAAAAAACGTACTACGATCGTCATAGAAAATACCACCTTTTTACCACCTTTTGACTCGAGTTCAGTTAACTATTTACTAAAAAGATGTTGTTTACGTCAAGTTATACGTCGTTTAACTACAAAACATTAGTATGAAACGAGACATCGCAGAGCGTAGAATGTGATAGACATACCGTTTTTTTTTAATAACGCGGATTTACGTGAGTATGCGATTTTAGAAAACGCTTATTATATTAAAGCTCACCATTTTTTTCATGTTTTTTCGCCTTGTTTAAAATTCAGTAATTCTCAAATATGTAAGTTGAAAAGTTTAGTACACTACGTAAAGATAAAAAAGAAACATCAGACTATTTCAGTAGGTTTACGTAAACATTTCGTGAAGATAATTTTGTAAACAGATAGATTAAGTAATACATTTGTCATAGACTTAAGAATGACATTTATAAAAATGTTTTCTCACTGACATTATAGACGCCAATGACGTATGAACATAGTCCAATGTAGCTTCGCGTAAGTCTGGGAAACGTAAGACTATTTGCGCAAAAAAAACGACCGAACTGTTCACAATTTCTCAAGAACATTATGACATTCCGCATGGAAATTCGATAGTTAGTATATGATTGAACTAAAAACACAATTTAACCAACATAATTCTTGAACAAGGATGCACATATCCACCTTGGAATAATTAGGAGTAGAAAACACATTTTTTCTAGAAACGTCAAGGTTTCCCCCTCTCTTGATCTCATTACCCTCATGCCGCGTCTATCCTTTCAGTGGTCTATGTCAAGCAGTAATAGGCCGTCGTCACACAGAGCCGGGCATCTATTTGAATATATAGAAATATACGATGTTGTACAATATTTAGTTCGCAGCAAGCCTTTTATATGAGACTTCAGAATGTTTCATACTTTATAGTGGTTTACAGTGAAGTGCTCTTCTGATTTGTGTTATGAGTAAATTGGCAAGAGATTAGTGAGGAATTATGACTTCGAAGTGCTATTGGTATGAAGCTTTTTTATTTGACTTAGTTGTGTTTTAGAGATAAAAGATTTTTTTATCATTTTATTTTTTTTAATAATCAAAAAAATATTTTTCGTGAAAATAGTAACAAATACCTGACTTAATTTTTTTTAATAATTTACAAAATAATTAAATACATTTTAATTTTAGCATGAAAATCCAATGTCATAATTATAACAATACGACAAAAAATCTCCAATTTTTCCTACCGTAAATACTTTAAAACCTTCAAACAAATAATATTATTACATCCTGTTAAATAATATTACGTCGGTGTACCTTCGTGATCGAAGTTCATTATAAACCGTTTTACAAACTTAGTTCTGAAATCTATTCAATGCAAAATAAAGTTTTTCCTCGAACATTTTGGCAGCTTGGAAAAGACATCAACGACAAGCCAACTGCAAAATAATTTGCACCAATATTTTACGAGTTAAGTCACACGCTACCTAACAAAATTTTAAGTTTAATTAACAGCTAAAACTGTATTAAAGTTTAATATAAGGGTTTAAAAATTGGTGGTAAAAGATGTTCTTGAACGAATACCAGTCGTGACTATCCCACTGTTGGACAAAGGCAGCACAAAGAAAGCACGAGCTTTAATCACAACACTTGATTAAGGCGGGTTGGCTATAAGAAATTTTACTGAAAAAATCAAATAAGTCCGTCAGATAGATTTCCAAAAAATATTGGACACAATTTTTTTCTCTTTTCTCGTAAACAAATAATGAAGATGATACAGTGCGTTGAAAGCACGCGTTACATTACTTAGCTGGTTAAAATAATTGTACCATCATAGTGACGTCACGCGTTTTTTAAACTATCTAATGGAGTAATAATTTTTTTCAGTAAAATACCCTAGTATCAAGTCCAGGTTTCTTTACGATTTTATCCTGGAGTGCCGTTTTCATGTCATAAAAAAATAAGTTGTAGGTGTTTCGTCAATTAAAACCACATTTATACTCTTTGATAAAGTTGCAATGTCAACATTAAATAAAATAGGAAGTCACATATTTTTTAATTTCCCATACCATAAATGAAGAAATAACTATGATAGATGGGCAGATTGTAAACAATGTCATTGGTCATTATTATAATACCTCGTAGACGTAGTGTGAAAAATGATATGTCCACGGAGAGATAAAATATGATAACTTTATACAGACAGCCAAGAGTACTGACTCCATATTTTTCAAATAGGTATTTTTTTCCTTGAATTTTTCGCTCGTTATTATTTTCATGATTATTAATTTAGCTAGTTAACTAATATTGTGAAATGGACTGGTGTATCTCTAACAGTCGTTACAATGTGGCAATGAAGGCTAACAAGAATTGATCAATTCTCATAAATAAATAGAAATAAACCTGCATACATACCTATAATCGAAACCAAAAGTAAAAAATTGTATAAAAACTGTCATAATGTCATTTCTGACACATTTTAAACTAAACATTCCATAATAGTAACATCAACAAAAAATACTCTTGTAAAACTTCCTCATCCTTAAGTATTTTGACCTTATTTTAGGGTCATAATTTACATAAATAGAAACCCAAAATCACAATGCAAAGGGAGGAAAAACATATGACAGGAAGTGTGAAAAATACAATTTTATGAGAGGAATTACATATTTATTTGAATACCACACATTATTTTGGACGAATGTTTTTACTGCATTAATCGTCTTTAGTAAATTTTCCAGGAGCTTCATGACATCAACAATACGTAATATTATATTTCTAGACAAATAATATAACTTACTGTTTTTATCAGTTTTAACAATTAAGTTTATAATAATTAAAAGTAATTACCCAATTACGTGAACAATTAAATTTAAAAAAATTACATGTTTTTTTTATTTTTGTAACATTTTTCTTACAACGTGAATAATTAAATTACAAAAACTACACGTTTTTTTATTCGTCTAATATTTTTCTTATAACGTGAATAATTAAATTTCAAAAATTACACTTTTTTTTTAAGTATAAGTATTAAAAACAATTCCGAGTGTTTGAAATTTAACGAGACTTTAAAAGAGAAGGTGCAACTTAATTATTGCACTCACTCAATGTTTAAAATGTGCAAACTGCATTAATTCCTCATTGGACTTTAGACTTAGATCAAGGTAGTCTAAAGTTTAATTCACCAAAGTAAACGTACTCGAAATTACGCAAATACTTCGCAACCCACGAATAAAATTGATAGTGCCAATCCTGAATGTTTGTTCTACCTCAAGGCAACGCGAACTTATTATATTAACCAGTGCCCCGACTTTGCTTGACCTTCTAGCCTTCATACACCAGAAGACATTGCACAAATCTGATTGCACACAGTCTATTAATTCTAACATTTTTATGCTAAAAATAACTTGGACATGTGAATACTAAAAATAAAACCGTAAAATTCTTTTTTGAGCGCCGTTTAGTCAATTGATTCTCCACATCAATTATTGTGAAAGAAAATGTGTAGTATTTAATTGATATGTGTAGTTTTGTGTTATTAAATATTGGGTACTACGTTGGTTATTAAAATTGAGTAAATGATTATTGCACTTAAGGTTCGACATGCATGATGTTTAATAAATACGTTAAAGTTGGCTGGCAGCCGGGTTATTCTGCAAAAACGTACTCATGTGTTTTTTATTTACATTGTTTCTTTCTTTACATTGTTCTCATATATAGAAGCTACAAGGTTAATGTAACCAGGATTTTTGTAAACATATGATTTAAAAGAGTGTCCGTGGAGTTTCTTGCACGTTCTTCTCCATAGAGATCTACGCTTTGGAACGTGCAAATAGCTTCATGTCTTTGACGGACTGACTTTGACAATTCAAAAGTACCTGATAATGGTTTATTTGAAATAAATGCTTTGACTTTGACATTGTGTGAGCAATTTCAATGTCAGTGCTGAAGAATTTTTCAAATCGGTCCAGTACTTTTTAAGTTTATTTGTTACATACAAAAATACAAATCTTTCCTCTTTATAATATTTGTATAGATTATAATTATATATGTATAAAGTAAAGATGAGAAATTAGTTCACTGAACTAAACTCGACAATAACTTGTTCAAATAAACCTGAATTGTCTTCTAACCTTTTCTTATACGTATTAAAATTACGACAAGTTTCAAGAAACAAAAATATTACTCTGATGACGATACTCTGTAAGATAGGTACTTCCACTTTTTGCCATCATGGCGAACTGAAATCAAATTACTCGTCTAGCAGGTCATGTAATGATTTTAATACATCCTTTTTGATGGGGTTTCCCTGTACATGGAAATTTATTTGTCGTTAGTCAGTTGATTACGTCAAGTTGTTGTCTTGTTTTCGCTCTGTTTAGCCTAGCGTGATGAGATAGATCGGGTATTATTGATAATTCTAGATGAATTATCGATTTACGCGTGTAAGTAATTTATTATGAATGTTTTTTTTATGTTTTTTCTGCGTTCCATTTGAGAAATGTTAATTAACTTAGGTGCCAGAAAAAAATAAAAGAAAATAATCTTCTCTCATGCAAAATCGGGTCAGGAGTTTGGCTTTTAAATCAAAACAGCTGGAGGAAATAGAAAATATATCATCCAACTCCAGTGGTGATGTAAGGTGTGGGGAATCGAAATACGATCGACTTCCAAATATAAAAAAAAAAAACACTACAAAGAATAAAACATCGGAAATTTATTTTTGAAATACGTCCGTTATTATTATTGATAGGCTTGTGTTTGCGTTATATGAAAGAAAAGGGAGTTAGCGATAGCGTGACGGCTGACAGGACAGAATGGAAGAAAACAATGTGTTGCGCCGACCCCAAGTTACATGGGATAAGGCCAGGAAGATGAAGATGATGAAGATGATGATAGATTTGCGTTTGATCATAACCTCAAATAATGGAAATCAATGATGTGGTTGGAGTGTGTGTGTTCATATTTTAATAATAATCTTCCGCCACTTCACCCGCATGCAAGTAGAAAACGAACTCAAGGGAGCATGCTCCCGAAATGAAAGTATTCCAGGATATGGTCTACCCGTGTGCCAAGTTTCATCCAAATTCGCTCAGCAACAAAGAAATGCATGTTATTAATAAACACACGCTAATTTCAATGGACGCAGAACAGATGGTCGATGGGGCCTCGATCGAGCGTTGCTTAACCAGGATTTTTGTAAACATAAAATGATTTAAAAGAGTGTCCCTGGAGTTTCTTGTCCGTTCTTCTCCATAAGAATCTACCTTTCCGAATGGACAGTAGAGTCACTTTATTAATGTAACATTATTATTTTACTGAACTGTAAACGATGACGTTCAAAAGTGCCGTTTAACGGCCTAATTGAAATAAACGTTTTGACTTTGGGGCCGAAAAGTTGTGGAGTGGCAACCGCGTACCGGAAGACGTAGCTTTGGAAGGCCTCCCACAAGGACCAATGACTTGGTGAGGGTCGCGGGTAGCCGATGGATGCGAGGCGCACAGGACCGGCTGTTGTATGCTGAGATAGGGACCTTTTTGACGTATTAAATTCGTGCTGTTCTTTCTTGCTTCTGTTACTTATTGTTTATCACTGTTAGTTTTAATTCATTTTACTTTTCTGTTTGTTTTGTGCGAGACCTAAATAAATATTTTTCTTTCTTTCTTTTTGTGGCGACAATGAGGAGGCCTATGGTAGGAGCTCGTGGCTAAATAATAACACCCGCACGGGTCGATCTTCAGGGTTAAGCAACGCCTACCGAGGTTGGTCTGTGGATGGGTGACCATCTTAACATACCGAGACTCCTCTGTGCCTCGGAAAGCACGTTAAGCCGTTGGTCCTGGCTGTCATTTGTAGACCTTTGGCAGTCGTTACGGATAGTTAGAAGCCAGATAATCTTACACCAGTCTTGCCAAGGAGTACCGTGTTACCCAGTTAATGGGTTATGAAGGTCTGGTAGGCAGCTGCTCCACGTAAAATACTGGTATTCAGCTGAATCCGGTTTGACTGGAAGCCGACCCCAATATAATATAATATATAATATAATATAATATATCTTGGGACAACTCACACACGGTCATCCGATCCCAAACTAGGCAGAGCCTGTGCTATGGCAACCAGACAACTGATAAACATACTTATATATTTCTAAATACATACATATTATAGACAAATTACACCCAGACACAGAACAAATGATCATGCTCATCACACAAAGATTTGTCCTGGGTGGGAATCGAACCCACGACCTCCGGTTTAGCAGTCAGGGTCACTAACCACTCGACCAACAGGCCAGTCAGGAAAAAACTTGGGAAAAGGCTAGGCAGATGATGACTTGGGGCGTCTTTCGGCTAGTGATGATGATAAATTTCAATACACGTGGATAATTTCTTACAGTTTGAACTGATTAGCATATCCATTGTCTAGCTAAGTTGCTGTCGACCCAATGTCAAGTTCAAGACTGACGCACCAGGTGTTATTATGGTGCAAAGTTGTTATTAACTATGCGAAAGTGGGCGTGTCTGTCTGCCCATTCAATGGGATGCTATGGCCAAAATTACTGAACTGATTCGTGACGGAGATAGCCGTAGGTCTCGGCTGTCATTCATAGTTTTTTGAAAGATATGGGTGCCAGAATCCTGATAGTCTGCCAACTGTACCTAACTGTATCGTGTTGTTTTGGTTCTAAGTATTTGTTTCTCTAAGTATTCATTAACACATTACACGTACACAAACACATTCCATACACATTTGTTTTTTTAAACTTTGCCCCACAGTAGGAATTTCTCCTGTATCGTGGGTGCGTTTACAAACATACAAACTCACATACATAAACAGCCAGACCCGGAACAAATATCTGTAGGCCCTACAAATAATTGTTCCGTGCGGGAATCGAACCCGCGACACGCAGCACAGCAGTCAATCGCTCAACCACTGCGCCAACCGTGCTGTCAATTGTCATTGTTTCAAATCTATGTGTTTATTCTTTCATTTACTTTATTTAGATGATATATATACAGGGTGTCCCAAAACTCAACGTCAAGCCGAAACGGGGTGACAGGATTGATCATAACCATCACGAGAAAAATCTGAAAAAAAATCTATCCCATGCAGTTTAAAAATTATGGGCATTTTAAGAAAAACCTAGAAATTTGATCAAACTGTACCATTTTTCGGTTATTGTGGTTATTCTTTTTTATTTTTGTTCATTTGAACTTTGGAAACGTAATCCTAAATAACATTTCTAGAATCCCAATAAAAAATAATGACACAATTGCCTCAAGTTTCCGAGAATTGAGACTATTTGTTAAACTACGAATTTAAAATTTTCAAGATTCGTCGACTTTGACAGGCCCTCCTATAAAAAAATGTACTAGAGTGCCTTGGCAAGTAGCATTAAAAGTTGGCGCATTTAATCAGAATTCTAAAATGGTACAATACTTGTTAGTTCCATACAATAGAAAAGAGTAAAAAAATTAAAACCTCAAGTAACCCGATTTTTGCTATCTCATTTTACTCAGTTAAAATGTTTTTAATTCACACAAGCTCTAGGTAGGTTCTTAATTTTAAGACAAAATGATGAGAGAGATGGATAATGGGTATGTTCGCCATGAGTGAGCGAGACAGATAGTCACGATAAAGTCTAGCGGCAGCACTTGCGTTGCATCTGCATTCCCCATAAATGAGGTGCATGTTCGCATATTCTTGTGAAGTGTAGCGCGTAGGCATGGTAGATAAAAAGGATGCCAACACAAAAGTCCAGAGAGAAGCCAAAGTTGCCGGTATGTTATCAACAAGTCCAATTCACAAAGATTCAAGTCCAAAAAGAGAAGCCAAAGTTGTCAGTACTAAATCAACACAAGCGAATACGAACGTGCGCAGTAGACGAATGAGCGAAACGTACTAACTGGTTGGTGTCGGACTGGTAGCGTAGCCATTTGCTTGGCTGAAACTAGTGCGAATGAAACAGATAGATGCCATAGCATCTATCTGTTTCATTCGCACTCGTTTAAACGACGCATCTCCGTCTCAATGCGTGGCGTCACTATCTGTCTGGCTCACTCATGGCAAACATACCCATTATCCATCTCTCTCATCATTTTGCCTTAAAATTAAGAACCTACCTAGAGCTTGTGCGAATTAAAAACATTTTAACTGAGTAAAATCTGATAGCAAAAATCGGGTTACTTGAGGTTTTAATTTTTTTACTCTTTTCTATTGTATGGAACTAACAAGTATTGTACCATTTTAGAATTCTGATTAAATGCGCCAACTTTTAATGCTACTTGCCAAGGCACTCTAGTACATTTTTTTTATAGGAGGGCCTGTCAAAGTCGACGAATCTTGAAAATTTTAAATTCGTAGTTTAACAAATAGTCTCAATTCTCGGGAACTTGAGGCAATTGTGTCATTATTTTTTATTGGGATTCTAGAAATGTTATTTAGGATTACGTTTCTAAAGTTCAAATGAACAAAAATAAAAAATAATAACCACAATAACCGAAAAATGGTACAGTTTGATCAAATTTCTAGGTTTTTCTTAAAATGCCCATAATTTTCAAACTGCATGGGATAGATTTTTTTTCAGATTTTTCTCGTGATGGTTATGATCAATCCTGTCACCCCGTTTCGGCTTGACGTTGAGTTTTGGGACACCCTGTATAAATGTAAAAATATGATTATATTAGATAGATTCAAATGAACCGCCACTCGTCCATTGAAAGGTTCATTAGAAAACCAGCGTCAGACAGCATCAGTCTGTCTGACATATCGCTGAAATGGACCTTTTTAGTGCAGCCGTGAGACACACACTTAGTTCTTAGCATACCTACATTTACTTTTTTAATTTTATTATTTCTATGTACCGTGCGTGTTTCATGTAAGTGCTTAATAAATATTATTATTTGTTTCTTTATTTCTTTGTCATATAATGGGAAGTTTTCCCATTTATAATTCTGGTAGATAGCTGCATCCGCTGCTTGTGAAAATAGATATCCTAGGGAGGATGATGAGTAGCTTTGTTCCCGAAGAAAGGGGAATATCACATCACACTATCACACAAATATTATAAAGGCGAAAGTTTGTTTGTGTGTGTTTGTTACTTCTTCACGCGCAAACGGCTGGACCGATTAAGATGAAATTTGGTATATAGATAGTTTGAGTCCCGGAAAAGGGCATAGGATACTTTTTATCCCCGGAATATGTTCCTTTGGGATAATTTTCGACAATCACGCTAATGCTAAACCTACTAATTTTATACCCACCAACCGTATTGTTATTTTTCTTCATTATTCATAGAATGTCTAATAAACGTCAAGTTTTTATTTAAAGGGGGCAGTCTCGGTCTGCACAAGAATCAACATAATCACGTCAAATGACAAAAAATATTGACGTAAAATGAAAAATTTTGCTCAAATAGACTATCTATGCAACTACAAAAAATCTGATGTCAAAGTTGTCTGACAAGTAAGTAGACATGAAGATTTAACATTATTATGTTAGCCGGGACTGTACCTTTTGAATAAAAACAACTGCGTCACTAATTATAATTTATTAAATAGCGATATCTATTATTTCGTTCTTGCTACCATTTTTTTTTGTTCGATATAAATAGTCGTTAATAATAAATTGTTTTATAAGAGGTATTATTATAACACAAAAATAAACAAACTTAATTTGAAATAATATAACGTTTACACATAATAAGGATTTGGCACGCATATAAGACAAAAACAAAACCAAACTTTACGAAACTAATTTCAATTATATGTTGGAGGTATTTATTGTTCACCTATCACAGTGTTACCTTGAGGTTGACTGATAAAGTCGCATTAAGTCCACCTAAGTTCCACTGGCGACCAATCAGAGCACAAGTCTACAAATTATCCGTTTTCTTGTGATAATAAACCTGGAAACAAGGCTCTCATTTGTCTATTCAGAGAAAACAAAGACCAATGACCAAGTTTCCAATTTAACTATCACACCAAAACAGATAAATTGCAGACCAGAGTGCTGGTTGGTAGCCAGTTTATTTCAATCTACAATTTCTCTGAAGGCAGGGAGATATTATAGAATAGAAGATTTTAATATATATTATTGCAGAACAGATGTTCATTTGACAATTTATCGAGAGTTTACAATCTCTCAAGATATTTTGTAATCTTACGTAGTTTGCAATTATCCGGTGACATATGTATGTGTAGCAAGAACCTGACAGTTTCTCCAGTCAATTAATATTTTTAGCATTTAAATAATTGGTGCTTAATTAGACAGATTATCATAACAACAATAACATTGAGTCATCGATGGACGTGAAGTTGGTCAATATGTGGTAATTGGCTTCCTTCATCCTTTGCGGAACATCCAGAACTAATGCCGGTTCCTGAATCCGCTGTACTTGATAGTTGAAACTACAATACCTACATGTGGGTGTACAGGGCTGCATCTAGTTTACTAAGCAATTAAAAGATAATAATGAACCTCAGTTCATTTAACTTTGGAAATACTTTCGTTCTGCGTAGAACTATGGAGTGGAATTCCCTGCTGGAGTCTGAGCATCCCGTTAGCTACAACCTGGGGGTCGTTAAATCAAGATTGAATAGTAAATAAAAGGCAAGCAAGCTCTATCGTCGACCAATCTAAAAATAATAGTGCCACTGTTACAATATGCAATTATATTTTATTTGAACTATGTAAAATATAGACCGATGTAATATTATAAATAATCACAAAAAAAGTCATTTTCTTAAATCAATCAACCATTTTTTTAAACAGCTTTTTATAAGAAAATCGCGGCTTCAATTCATTTCGCGGATTCAATTTTAAAAACGGATTTACCCTAACGTCACGTCTCTATTCTGGTACTCCGATTTATTACGAGTATTACCGCACCAATCCGCCTGACTATCCTTAACACTAGGCTTCCGTCAGTCGGAACTCACTCGGTTTTCGCCTCTATCCTTGAATGTGCCGGTTGCAATATCCGGCTAGTTGCGTGTGCAGCCACTGTGCGATCCTATTGCACAATGCTCAGTAATGCACGCTCTTTTAAATGCATTGTGATTTCGTTGAAGATTTTCAGGAATAGGCCTTTGGTGATTGCGACGTTGCTTTAATTCTCGGCATAACCCAGCATTTTGTAACCTCAGGTCGCTTCTGCACCCAAAAATACGCGCTTAGTCGTGGAGTTGCGGAAACCAGTCCGATTTACATATTTACATATTATAACCTCGGGTCGCGACCTAATATCGGGTCGCGGGCTGTATTGGGATGGGTCGCGGGATCACAAGAAGTGATGTAGTACTAAAAGAAAGGTTTGCCAAAATGTGTCTTCTAAGCAACGAAGCTGAAAAGGCCCTGCTACCATTTCAACTACTTATCTTCCTTACTTGCTTATGCTTACTTATCTACTTGTGTGAAGCAGGATTTTCGTGGCATTCTGTCTAAAAAAAGTCGTTTTATTCATATTTTATAATGATTAATCAATTTTCAAACCACGGACTTAAAGTAATCCTATTATTATTTTTATTATCACTGGAAGATAAATAAAACTTAAGCGTCACGGGCTTTGTTTCGGGAGATATACCTGTTTCGGATTCGGCGGAAGAACACGCCCGGGTGTCAGCACTGCGAGGATCGCCCGGAGGACACGGTGAAGCATATGGTAGAGGTCTGCCCTGCTTGGGCTGAGCACCGCCGTGTCCTCGTCGAGGCGATCAGCGGCGGTGACCTCTCGCGTCCGGCCCTTGTTCAATCCATGGTCTGGAGCGAGGAGGCATGGGAAGCGGTAATGCTAGTGAAGGAAGCTAACCCCATGCCCCAGCCGCCGCAACAGAATGAGACGCCCCGGGCATCAGTAGTCGCAGGGTGATTCCTGGCCACGGAAGGCAAGCCTGCGGACGGCGAGCGTTGGGTGGCTCGCCCTCCGCATGTGGTATGAGTTCGATTCCCAGGTCAGGCAAAAAGTGTTACTTGGTTATTCCATCTCCATTCATTTTGCAGTAGTAGCGCAGGAGGTTTTACGTACTTTAAGCACGTAACGGAAAGTACGTAAAGCATCCCTCTGCTCGTGAGGATATTGGCATTTGCCATCTCGAAATCGGCAATAACCGCGTCCCCTTATATTACATGGGATGTAAAAATTATTAAAGAAATGTGGGTCTTACCCATCAGGGTATCCCAGCGTTCACTTAGTCAGGTTTAACGAAAAATAGTCTCTTTAATTTGATTGCTGTTTGAAAATATAAATTCGGGTTTGCAATACTGTATAAACAAAGACGCGGTTACATATATTCAGTAGCACAACCAGCAGGAGAAAACGCCATGAAAGCCATAAAACAAAACAAACAACACCGACGTAAATACTCCTTAATTAAAATAAGGCCTATCATTATAATCGTAATGATTGGTCTGATGAAAAAAACCGTTTGCGACTGGTTCTAAACACGAATTCAAAATTGGTCGATTAAAAACAAAACGTTTAATCGTCATTTATTTTAAAAACGGACAAAAAACGTCTGGGAAGCCAAAAATAAAATACGTCTGGGTCGAATTCCCATTGACTGTTCTAGAATGTACCGTTTCTCGTGGGTCTACAAAAAATATGTAGATCTTTGGAATGGTTAAAATTATGTATTATATAACCTGTACGATCGAAACAATGATCCAACAAAAACTATATGAGAAAAAATCTGCCTAAGAAAACGTCATTTTATAATTTTGTACAGTCAGTTTTTGGACATTACAAAGACAAATGGAAAAAATGTGTCATATCGATAAGTTAATATCTGTTCCTGTATTTGAGTGTCAAAATATTTTTTCAGCCTAATAATTTTAATAAGCTTTTAAATTTACCAGTATTTTGTAATATTCGAATGTGTTAATGGGCTTTTTCCGTTAGGAATTTTCAGTACCAGTGTCTAGAAAACACAAAACTTAGCAGTTGGCCCCCAGTGGTATCTGATTGTCATCCCATCTAACTATCAAAGTAAACGAAAAAGTGATTGCACCCGTGTTTGCGAAATCACTTGTGCACTTTAATATCTCCTTAAAAATGTTTAACTGTGACTGACATTTAATGTAAAATGTAAAAATCATTGATTCAACAATAATAATTGTACCTAAGATATTTGCACGCCATGAGAAATGGCAGGCATGACGTGAGCCACTCTTATTTAAGACCTTGCATGCATGTATTACTTTAATTCTGTTTTGTATACACATGTTTGAACAAATAAAATTTCTTTCTTTCTTTCTTTCTTTCTTTCTTTCTTTCTTTCTTTCTTTCTTTCTTTCTTTCTTTCTTTCTTTCTTTCTTTCTTTCTTTCTTTCTTTCTTTCTTTCTTTCTTTCTTTCTTTCTTTCTTTCTTTCTTTCTTTCTTTTTTCTTTCTTTCTTTTCTGCAAACTTGGCAAAAAGATCAAATCAAATCTCCGTTGAGATTAACCGTCGTGACCGAAATTCGGCAAGGAGGATAATTATTTGTTACTCTACAAAAAATACAAATACAATGCATGTAATACATGGATATGTTGCAAGTATTAAGACCGATATTCTAGCTGGTCTAGACTAGACTTGCACAGTGACTAACAACATAATAAATAACCAGCCAAGTGGTTCAGACGGACTTGTTGCAAAATATTGTGCACACTGCAGTTGATGTCGAAATACGCAAATATTTTTTAGTGAAATACTAGGACTATTTTTAGATCTCTTGAATAATAAAAAAAATGTATTAGATGTAGAAAACGCATTGTTGCTTCAGTCTGTCTTCGGGACGCCTAAGTTTTTTTGTTCATTGCGAGTACAGCTAACGAGTGGAATTCCCGGCAGGAGTCTGTGGTTCCTGATAGCTACAACCTTCGTTCTTAAGGTCATGAGTGAATAGGTTACTTCTAGGCAAGCGTGCTCATCGCTGACCATCAGGTAAGATGGTGGTCAAAGGCTGATCAATAATAAAAAAATAAATCCCTTCTTTTTTACTGAATTTGGAACATCATTTCCAAAACTTTAATAAGGAATGGTCGCTCTTTGTATCCATTTAAATTGGCATAACTTTTTTATTTATGAACCGATTGTACCGATGTATAGATATATATATAGATATAGAAATAATAGCCACATTCACGAGGAAGGCTATAGGTTATACGGAAACGGGAAAACGGGATATACGCGTACGAAGTCGCGGGCAAAAGCTAGTTAGTGATAAAAAGGTTTAGTGTCAGGTGAAATATAAATAAACCCAAGTTCCTTATATCGATAAAAATAACTAAAATATTCCAAAAAACTTTTCCCTAAACTTTTTCTCGAAAAATTGATGCGTTCAAATACGGGTTCTAAGACCCCAATCTGGGCCACATTGACACTGACCATAAGGGTCACTCGAGGCAGACCGGTCCAGTCAACGTGAAGGTCAAATTACGAAACTTCTTTTGTAATTTATATTATGAAGCTCAAGATTCACAAGTATGAAGAAATGTACCTTTTATGTTCTTGTAACTTATTATACTCGAGTTAGCTGAAGAAGGCTGCCTGTCAAATATATTAATATGAATAATTTTATGCTCTAAATGTGGCGTGACATTGAAATAAGTTTTTTTTTCATGCCCTAATGATTTATTATTCTTCGTGTAGCTTATTAACAAGAACGGTTCAATTGAGCATAGGTTTTTCATGGTTAATTATGATTATTCTATTGCTCACATTTAAAACTGCCTTTTTTTCGCGGTTTTGGTCCTTAAGGCTATCCCATAGAAACTGCATTTTTTGGGGTAAGAGGAGATTAGGTGTGCCATGCCAAAATCAATTTACCTAAACATTTACCAACTATGGGATCGGCTAGTTCAGTCTAACCAGATGCAATTGAACAGGAGGGACTGCCTATCTGACCTGTACATCTAAAACCCAGTAACTGGGTAATACAATACCCCATTCCAAGACTAGTTTCAGATTTTCTGTCTTCGGACTACCCATAGCGACTGTCAAAAAGATTCAAATAACAGTCGGGACAAACGGCTTAACGTGCTGTCTGAGGCACGGAGGAAACTCGGTCTGTAGTGGATGGTTACCCATCCACGAACCGACCTCGGTAAGCGTTGCTTAACCTTGAAGTTTCAACTGTGCGGTTGTTAGTTGGTGAATATTTTTATCATTGTTTATCTATCATTATCAGATCAGGAAGAACTCCCAAAGGTAACTTTCCTTGACCTCATCATCTGCCTAGCCTTTTTTTCCAACTATATTGGGGTCGGCTTCCAGTCAAACCGGATTCAGCTGAATACCAGTATTTGGCGAGGAGCGGCTGCCTACCAGACCTCCACAACCCATTAACTTGGGTAACACGGTACTTCTTGGCAAGACTGGTGTCAGATTTACTGGCTTCTGACAATCCGTAACGACTGCCAAAGATCTACAAATGACAGCCGGGACCAACGGCTTAACGTGCTTTCCGAGGCACGGAGGAAACTCGGTATGTTAAGATGGTCACCCATCCATAGACCAACCCTGCTCCCCAGTGTTGCTTAACCTTGATCGACCCGTGCGGCTGATATTCTTTTAGCCACGAGCTTCTTAACGTAACTTTCCTTGACCTCCAAACAAAAAATGTACCACTCTTTAAGATAGAATATTGCCGGCATAGACGTGATTTGGCACCGCAATGTATTTCATAAACACAGGATAAGTAGATTTCATGAGAAGAAAGATTGGGAAAAGTAATAATGTTTCGTGGCTCTCAACTATTCAAATATTTGTTTTGTTCGCCTGAAACAACACGATTCAGAGCGTGACGTTACACAAGATTCACTTGAACTTGGCCAATTCTATTGTTGAGGTAGAATGCATCGAAGATATTTTGCAATTTACACTACGTTGCAGGCTGAGAGAGTTTTTTAAAATTGCAGTGGTGGACGTCTTTTTTATAGTAGTCAAATACCCTATGGTATTTGACACCTATATGAAGTCTATGATTTTAAAATAACATGTTGAATAAATATTATTCGTTCGGAACCCTTTGCACGCGAGTCCGACTCGCACTTCGTTTTTCGAATACGATTTCCGACACAACATCTCGACAATTCCTAAAGGAAGAGTTTTGTCCGAAGGGTGCAAGTCTACCGACGTTTTCGCGGTCGGCTACGCGACATGCCCAGCGTAACTCGACGCCGTCACTTCGTGTCTTAGTTTGAAGCAGGATTAATATGTATTATTTTATTATTTTGTATGTGTCATTTGTGTATTTTATCTATGGGCCATAGTTGCCTGATAATAAATAACTATTATTATTACTAGCTGCGCCCCGCGGTGTAACCCGCGCAGCTAGTAATAAAAATAATAATAGTTTATTGGGTCTATATATATAGCCTATGTGTTAATCCAGGGTGTCAACTTCCTGCGTACTAAATTTTATCAAAATTTGTCCAGCCGTGTGCGTGATAAAGTTACAAACATACACACACACACTCACAAATTTTTGCCTTTTTAATATTAATGCGCCGTCGACCATTAACATTTTTTTAGCATATTATCTGTAAAAAGAAAGCGGGTGGAAAAGAAAATGGTATCCCGATGATAGAACAACCATAATTGATTTAAAACATCGCTCAATACTACAGGGTTAAATTGATTAAAACCCAACGCGTACGTCGTTAACCATAAAATTATATTCACCCAACCCGACAAAACTATCAATACCAATTTTCCATTTCCTGAACTATCGTGATAAGTTCACATGAATAACGAACGTCTAACATTAGGCTGTGTGCGCACTGAAGTGTAACACCGAATCACAGCGAATCTCAATCAATCACATACATAATTAAATGCACGCAAGGCCTTCGACCAGTTCCTGATGAATGGCTAGAAAACTTTAAGTATGGATAATAATTATGTTTCGTGCATTTTTCAAACATGCATCGTTTTTTTAAACGAATCATCTCAGCCAATGGTGGTCCAATTCAAGATAAAGTCTCTTTCCGGCTTCGCTACGACACCCATTCCGTTGCCCACTGCCCCTGCCGCCTATCGTCACCGTCCATATTATGGAGTTACGCCCCCTTTTTCATTATACCGTTAGAGCCCAGGAGGTGTTAATGTGGGTCGACGGCGCGTTGTGTTCTCGCGAGCCTCAAAGAGATGTCAGCATAGTGGACGGGGCCCACTAGGGGCAGAGCCTGCCAGGGTTTTAATCAGTGAGTATTAATCAGTGAGAGTCTGACACGCCCTTCTGCTCCACCCAGAGCGGAAGAGAAGAGAAGTCATTTGATGATGTCCCATCGTTAAAAAAAAGAAACAATAAATAACAAGCTGTTGTTGTCATTTTGATCGAGTGCTGTTGAGTTGAGGTTGAGTCTAGTGGAGGAGATGACGTAGAATACAGGTGCATGTACCAACCATATAATTAGTTAAATGCAAAACCTCTCACGTCTTCGCAAAACTAAATGAATAAATCAAGTCGAGATAACGACTGCTTTAATGCAACTACTTGCGAAATAAATGCGTTGCAAATGCACAGCTAAATTATTATTCTACTCATTATTTTATATTCATATTATTTGCGAAATGGGACCCGTGTTTATGATTAATAATATTGGCTACCTCTGGGGAGTGAAAATAAAACTCGGTACCAAATTTCGGTTACGGAGACCTATCTCATCGGAGATTAGCTAAGTACTTCAGACATATTTCATTACAAGCTACCGCCCGCGGCTCTGCCCGCGTTTATGTCGAAAATTATCCCAAGGGAACCTATTCCCGGGGTGGAAAGTATCCTAGGTGTTATTGCAGACTATAATCTACCTCTGTGCCAAATTTCATCGAGATCCGTTCAGCCGTTCTGACGTGAAAGAGTAACAAACATCCATCCATCCATCCTCACAAACTTTCGCATTTATAATATTAGTAGGATAGTGCAATGTGTATTGCAACTAAAAATATCAAATATTTTATTTAAAAAGACGAAGGCAGTGCTAGTGGAGAAATACACTTGCAATTTTTGTTTTTTAATTGATAAGTTATTTGTCAGTGCCAAGGATCTGTGTTCAATCTGCGCAATGTCGAAACTGCATGATATGCAATTTGAAACTAATGAGTACGTGCCAAAATAAACTTTTTTTAGCTGGAAATGAAAGGTCAAGTTAATTAATAGATGCATTTCTTGAACTGCAGGAGTGGCTGTTCAGTGATCTTTAATTTTGAAATTTAATGATTTCACAACTTCTAACCAACATTACAATACGACAATATAAGAATAAGTTCATTCAAAGCGTAGTTACACTACAAATATTTCAAGTAGGTACCTATTATTCACCAATCAGTGTTGCAACTTCATGTCCAGTTTGTTGTAATTATTTGCCTGCACTGCCTAGCTACGATAATTGATATTAAATACCATTTATAAGTTCTTCTTTTATATTTTGGCACGACAATTGATCTTGTAGGTGTGGTTCAAAATTACAGCCGACGACGTTGACTTCGACAATACTCTTTTTTTTTTTAAGGATGGGAAATCATAAAATGACTTCTTCCGCTCTGGTTGGAGCGGAAGGGCGTGTCAGACTCTTACTGACTAAAACCCATCCGTGTTCCTTCTAAAGCCCTTTGCGTTCCAGGGCCGCGGTGACTCCTTCGAAAAATGTAGCAGCTCAATTCTGCCAGGGTTGCGGAATTTGTACGACAGTACTCTTGCTAACCTAAAGTACAAACGCGGTGCTTCAAAATATTCTTTGGGTATAAACAAAGCAAGCAAGCAAATGTCTGCGACAGTCTTTGTCTTACGGCCTTGACAATTTAAAATACCTACTGCACTTTAAATTGAAATAACAAACGAATAACTGATTTAAAAAAAAGATATAACTTGCCCTTAACTTTACTTGAATTCAAAATTCCAATTCCAACATAAGTTATCGTAATTCAAAGTGGCTCGAAAATAAAACGGCAATTCCATGATTAAAAACCCAATACTTGCATCTTGAGCTTTAGCTACCTCTGTAATTAAAATATTCTGAAGCTTCCTCAATTCACTAACTATGAAGTAAATTTGACTAATTACTAAGTTCATAATTTAAATAACAATTAAAATTTCTTTCCCAGCATCAGTGGAAGACAAGACTTTAATTTAGAATAAAGTCATTTTGAAAATCCACCGACCCGGATGCAATTCGTAGCTATTTTTTATCTGAACTTCGTGTATTGTCCAAAGTTCACACGCAATTTGCAAACAGCAAAAATATTTTGGATCACCTGATAAAGCTTTGAAATAAAAAATGAACTTTGTACAAAATGCATCGTGTAGATAGTTCATTTTTTGCTTTCGGGATTTTATAACTAACAAAATGTGATTTTTAATGTTTTATTGTCATAGTTTTAAACGTTATTTTCAGGTTCTTTATTTATTATTAGCGGACGTCACGTGGTTTCACCCGCGTGGTGTCCGTTCCCGTGGGAATACAGGAATAAAACCACCGACCATGTTACTGATAATGTAGTTATCCATTGCTGCAAGAATTTTTTATTCGTTTATTCGTTGCATACAAAACTACAAATCTTTCCTCTTTACAATATTAGTATAGAAGTATAGATATAGATTCCTATGAAAAATTCCAATATCAAAAAAGTATCTGCATCATCTATATTTTAATTTATTTTTTAGCGGAATTCAGATGTCAGCCCGCTAGGGCCAGTGCCTGCCAGTGTTGCGGAATTAGTTCCAAAGAGTCACTGCGGCCCTGGGACACAAAAGGCATTAGGAGGAACACGGATGGGTTTTAGTCAGTAAGAGTCTGACACTCCCTTCCGCTCCGCCCAGAACGGAAGAAGTCATTTGATGATTACATTTCCAAAACTTAAAAAAAAGTCGAGATCCAGAGCAATATATTTCACAGATCATTTATATACTAACCACAACGGTGTTTATTAATATTATGTGTCCCAAAGTTACTATTCCGGACGTCTGCATTATCTACTATCTCTAACCAGATCCATATTTTATACATACAGTAAGTTAATCTTGCGGTTCGAAAGAAAATATAATAAATATATTAATATAAAAATGACTATTTTACAATATAAGTTTTTTTGTTGTACCATAAAGAATCATGAATTATGAAGAAACTCTGGGCAGTTCATTAACCACCTATAGCAATTTCATGCAGAGGTGACAGAGAGACAGACGTGATTTTATAAAAAGGTCCTATTTTCCTTATTAAGTCAAAAACCTAATTTAAAATATATTTCAGACACTTTCAAAGAGCTCCAAACTGGGAATTTGTAACTCACATTCTTTGCTTAAACGCAGGGGTTAACCTCTGTGACAGAGGACAGACGTGATTTTATAAAAAGGTTATATTTTCCTTATAAAGTCAAAAACCTAATAAACAAACATAATTCAGACAATTTCAAAGAGCTCAAAACTGCGGATCTCCAAAAAATATAAATGTAACGATGACTTGATTAGCGGAAGTACAGACAGCAGCATATCAAGCTATCCGAAACTATAAAATTTTCCCGTTCAAACTTGAACCTAATGCTTTAGCGATAAAGTTGAAAATGTATTAAAGACATTTGACAGATTGTTATAATTTGATGTGCTGGTGAATTTTATACAACATTTTCCTTAACCATAACCATAACTCCTTAAATAATTCTTTTAAGCATTTATATTAATTACTCACCTCTGAAAACTGTTCTTCAATTATTTTTTTCTATTTACGAAACTTTTTTTTTTTTATTTTATTTAATATGGGTTTGCTCTTGACTCTAGTCTAGGTCATAGATGACAGAGACAAAGTCGACGATGAAGCAAGTTACCCAGAAGAAGCCACTTCATTCTAATTTTGAAGAGATTAGGGTTGTATGCGTTCGGAAACACAGACGCAAGCAGAGAGTTCCACTCCTCTCCTCCTCCTCCTCATCTTACCATACTGATGAGTTAATGTAACGTTATTAAAAATCTGCCGAAACTTTGATAATTATGACATTTATTAATAAATGCCATTCAATTTGATTTAGCTATCAAAATTGATGTCCTGGATTTAGAGTTATTTATTAGTTAAGTAAGTTATAAATCAACTAGTTTTTTGCCCGCGACTTCTTACGCGAAATTCTCAAGGGAACGGGAAAAATTGGGATATGCATTTCCCGTTTCCGTATAGTCTTCCTCATGAGGCTATCATACAAAAATATTTTTCCAAATCCGACTGGTTGTTCCAGAGATTAGCGCGTTCAAACAAACAAACTCTTCAACTTTATTATATTAGTTTATAGACTAGCTGCAGTTAAGCCATCTAGCTTTTTCGCACATTCATTGTCAGTTTCTTTAAATTTTTCAAAAAAAAAAGGACTCAATTTTTGCGAAAAATTTCGATGGAAGATATTTTGAACATAAAAACATCTTTATTCTTTTTTTTTTTTGACTGATATGAACCAAAAGGTACTTATTTATAAGTACCTAGTACCTTAGTTATAAATATAAGGATCGTAGCAAATAGCGTTCTGTAGTTTCTGTGGGTAGTTCCACTGCGCTCCAAAACCAATTGGTCTCATAATTTTAATGTTCATTTATTGATTCCACTGCGCTCAAAGATTTTTTTGCAATAAAATATTTTAATATTTTAATTCCACCGCTCTCTAAGAAATTTTGAGCGGTTAGCAAAAATATATTTTTTTCATAGTCACACATAACACCGACTTCCGAAATTAAAGTTATTTAATACTTTGTAGTATTTTTTTTTAATGTGGAAGTCGGTTGTATTTTTTTGTAATAAAGTTTTTTATTTTACACTTTTTAGTGGCACCTAACAGCACTACTGGAAAATCACAGGAAAGCAAGACGCAATTTCGTTTGCTTGGATGATATATTTTCTGTTTCCTCCGGCTATTTTGATTTAAAAACTAAACTACTGAACCGATTTTGATAAAATTTCTATGAGACCAACCGAAACGGGTATCCTTTCATTGGAAAAAATATTTTGCAAATCGGTTTATAAATGACGGAATTATGAAGTAACAAATAAAAAATGGAAAAAACAACAAAATGGAGAACCTCCTTCTTTTTTTGAAGTCGATTAAAAAAAACTGAATTTCCATACATTTTTGACAAATTGCGCCTGACATGCAAATGCAAACGTTGCATAAAATTTGTAGAATTTGTTGAATTTGTAAAACTCCGGTTAGATTTATTCATAAGAAACACTATATCAAGATTTGAAAATCGAATTGCAAACCGTTGTGGTGTTACGAAAAACATTTTTCAGCTGTGAAGCTACCTGTTATAAAATAATTAAATAGATCACCAGAAGTGTTCCTTATAAGCCAAGTCACAAATTTATTTTGTTAAAAAATTTGTGATAAATATGGAAACCGGGGTTCGCATACCTAGGTATGCAAACCCCGGTTTCCATATCACTCACTATAAAATTTAGTCAGCAAGGCGTGTCAAGTAACGTCAGAGTTCATCAATTAAACGACTCATTACTCTCCGAACACACCTTTACTTGCATTTTCCTATACAATGATGAAATGACAAATAATTTGAATGCCATACTGTTTAGCTGGTCAAGTGGGTTAAGGTTCCGTGCTGATACGCATCACGTTCTGTAGTGGCGTGGTTTTACTGAAGATAAATAATTTCTTCATCTGTCGATAGTTGAGCGGTAGTAACCTTGAGGGTTGATAAACTTGACTATTGTGTAGTTTGGTTAAAGGCTTATGCAGACACGCGAAATGACAATGTTTCACACAGCAACAACAACAACAACAACAACAACAACAACAACATGTTTTCATTCTTTCTTTCTAATATCAATGCAACAAAAAATAATCTGATCTTTAGTACATTTTCGTTCATGTAACTCGACATTATATAGGAAACAGCAGATTTTTTAATTGATACTTGATGCCTGGAAAAAACTGAGATGGTGATGAGGAATCTGGCAGCATTACCTGAAAATCTGTGGAAACTTATTGTAATATTGTCACGGAACCATATAAAGATATGTATGTTGGATTTAAATGAACGGTGCGCGGTGTAATTTTCGTTCAACCGAGAATGTAGATGGATACATATAAAAAGCGATAGAATAAATATGTAATGTGTTTAAAACTTGTTGAGTTCTCTTTAATGTGATGTACATTTCATTATTTTTTTTAGCATTGCCATACAACGTGGCAATGCAGCCAGTCTTTTGGGTACACTTCCAGTCGACAGCGATGCAGATTAATTTTTTGACGCCATATTTAAGGCTTAATTTAGTTAGGAGTTTTTATTTTTATTTCTAGTGTATATGGTTAGTTAAGTATTTATAAAAACAGGTGTAAATATCTATGTAAATAAAAAAGTTTTTTTGAAACCTGGAATATGACATGTGTTAGTATAGCTTCTCCTGTATCTTATTTAATTTCTAGTCTAGCTACATTGAAAACATAAAACCATGATTATCTACAAAACATAATAACTGCACAGTACACATGTCTATTAGCATGCAACTCTTTGTTCTACTGTACAAGATTTATATCTAGTTAAAAAGATTAATTGCAACCATTACAAACTATACTGGAACGATTCCAACTTTTGATGGATCGAGAATCCGGCAATCAACAATAATATAGGTTAAATTGTTGGTTTGTTTGTATTTACGCTTCACAATTGCTTCTTTAACAGGTTTCTCACTTTATTCCTACCGGAGGAAGCTCAGGATATAACAGATAAATACTCATTTTGAAAGTTTTCAAACACGCCATAGACTGAAACTATACAAGTTTTTTTTTTAAGGATGGGAAATCATGAAGTGACTTCTTCCGCTCTGGGTGGAGCGGAAGGGCGTGTCAGACTCTTACTGACTAAAATCCATCCGTGTTCCTTCTAAAGCCCTTTGTTAAAACTATACAGGGTGGAGACGACGATACGACAATAAATCAAAACACTGGCAATACTAGTTAATACGAATATGTTGTCTGTTATCACAGATTTAATGTCACTAACTGCAACAGATTTTGTCAGAATATTAGTCACTATCCTTGACTAGTTTGAGTTTTTTTTTGACGTTTTATTTAATTGGAAAGTTTTTTTTCTAATTTCAGTGACAGGATTTATAATAGTTTCAAAATATTCCTATAAACCAGCACTGCCATTGTATTCATTTATTGTTGTACCTATCCGTTGTCTCCACCTTGTATACAAATAATTATTTGCGTTTTTTTATTTGTTAAGTAAATAAAACACAAAGTTCATTCACATTTTAGATTATTATTTTTAAAACAGTCGCCAGTAACACTATCGTAATTATGATAATTTCGTTTTAAAAACATACATTATTATTTTAAGGGCATTAGAAAATATGTTAATAGACGTCACACTCAAAATTAAAATGAAGTAGTAGATAAACAATGCATTATAAATTTAAGATGGTTAACTAATGTTTAAATACAGGGTGTTCCTAAAGAGAATGCCACCAACTGTTACAAACTGCTTCAAAAGGAATTTTTTGGTCGTTTAAATTATAAACGTTTGTTTATTTATTTTTTTTTCCAATTTTTTTCCTTAATGTATATCAGCTACCAACATCACGCTTAAATGTAAAGTAACTACGCACGTTTAGAACAACCTGTAGTATTTTTTTTTTGATAAACTTAAAAAAATAGTCTTAAATTTCGATTCAATTTCTCAATAAACTATCTACAAACAGAAATAGCAACAAAGTTCAAAAATAGAAAATGTAATAAATATTTATTGAAACCTTGATCTAACGTTCGATATGCAAATTAAATGAAAACGTTAAAAGAATTATGAATAAATCATTCAAACAATGTTCTGGAAGGAAATAAGGCAAAGGAAAAGACTTATTAAGTTCAAAATGAATGGATGCATGCAAATCGTTGATGATGATGTTGATAAATCAATTTCATCGGAGCAATCAACCATTTTATCGACTTATAATCATATCGTGTTGATTAATGTTTCCTATCACACAAACTTGTACCTTGTGGGGTATATATAAAGTTACTCACTTTACTAAAATTATGTTGAGTTATCCACAAACAAAGTTAGAAATTGTTTTAATATCGTGAGGGGATGAGTAGGAACAAAGACATTCATAAATTTATTCCATGAGATATTCTACTTTATAATAATTATTTGATTAACGCGGTACCTAGTATGTTGCATTTTTATAAAAAAAACAGTAACAACGAAGTTATTCATTTCATTTTGTTGTCATTCTTTTTTCCATTTTTAAATTGCACTAACACAACGAATGTTCAAGGATAATTTTATATAAATAATAATATTTAACCACTGACTACACACGAGTGTACGTTTTCTATTACAAAACAGAGCGGACTGACATTGACTGTGAGAAAAGTGTTACAAGTTCACACAAATATGTATAGTTGTGGTGAAAGCGACCAGTGGCGCCTTCTAGCTGTGCTTTGACGAACTATAACCTGATTACACGACGAGTTAATACCGGGGATATGTCTGGAGATACATCAGTGCAGAAAGCTAAGAAAAGTAATAAAAAGACATGTTATACATGAAGTTCTCGATATTCAAATTCGTAGCAATAAATATTAAAATATGGAAATAATGTTATATGTTTGTAAACTTGACGATATTTATGGCTTTTTGTAGGCCCAAAATAGCTGGCAAGTTATAAATAAAAATACTTCATCACGTTTTAATTAACATAGTTATAAACGTTTTCGATTGTTAAAAAATTGCACAATTAAGCAAGAAAATAAGTAAGAATATTCGTAAAATCATCCCATATGTGATTGTCTCTTTCTTTAAATGCATATCTCTTTTGTTAAATCATATTTGCGCCCATGTTGCGGTCCGGGCACTGGTTGTGCTGTCAGTTTAATGTGACATTTAATATTCCTTATTTTCAAAATAGTGACGAACATTTTTTTTACTGCAAATGGTCAAGGTTTAGGTTTGTTTGTCAGGAACTCAAAGTTTTTGCTTGTCAATTGAATAATCGCTAATAACTATAATGGAACATATGCAAAAACAGTTCAGTATTTGGAAAAAATGTTTATGAATTTTAGTTTGTGCGTATTTACGCCTTAATGTCGTGACTCATGACCCGATTGTGTGTTTCCTTCTTCTTCGACCTATCGATGATTCTAAATTATATAAGTTTTGTACAGGATTTTGTCATGTTGGCAGCATTGATCTGTCTTTAAGCTTCCTCATTCTGCCATATAGGTTGTCCTAGTTCAGGGGTCGAGACCACATTGATGTAATGTAAAATTGAAATTTTAGAAATATTATTTTGTATTTTTTATTGATTTATGCCTCGTAACGGTCTTAAGGTATTGTATTTTTTATTGCGATAATGTACATAAAATATTTTTAATGCTGTAATACTTAATCATTATTTACACTGAAAGAGCATATTTTTCACACGTGTTCGTAATTATAATTAAAAAGAACACTACGTTAGATCTATGGGATTAACCAATGACGTTATCACTGTCTTTAACTTTACGTTCTAAAGGTTCTTTACCCTTTGCCCACGATTATGTCATTATATAACGTAACAAAACAACATTACAATTAATTTATTGACGTATGAATGACAGGCGTATATAAAAACGTAATCATTAAGTCTTTTATGAAATTGACAATTGAGAGATGTACTTTTCTGTGTATGAATGAACAATTTTGCTCTATAGTTACTGGCTGTTTATTAAAAAATTTAAATATTCGATATTGTCAGTTGTCACATAGAGTTTCAAATGCGGTTCAAAAATTTATGTGACAATATCGGATTTAGTTCAATTTTATTTAATTAAATTTTAAAATAGTTCTTATCTCTATGAAATACGATCAATACATAAACAATTTTGTATTTTAATTATTTTCTCCCGAGTTTACAGCGCCATGCGGTACATGGTCATAATGACTGTCCACAACTCTACATTATTGTAACGGGTAAATATTACAAATATCCGAAGGTCGGTCCGGAGATATATTGCTAAATCGCAATCACTTGTGCGTCCAAGTGCACGTTGCACAATATTTAACGTCTGATGTGAAGCGAGCGCGGATTTACGACCGGATCTTTTGTGTTTTCACTAGCTTATCCTGCGGCGACGACTGCGCTAAAATATCTTGAAGTTCAATGATGAAAAGTACGATAAATGTATGGTTATCCTTATAACGGGTTAAGGGCGAGAAAAACTGGATATAAACATAGATTAGATTCACGTAATGACAAAAAATTTAACCGTCTATTTTTTCTATTAAACAATAACTCAGCTGGCTTATGCATTTAAAAAAATAAGAAAATGCTCAGTTCAAACATGTATTCACAAAAAAAATGAATTTAGAATCCGATTGTCATTTTTAAATATATTTTTTTAATCGTATACTGCCCCTGTAACAAAACGAATTGCAAAGTTCAATGAACTTAAAATTAAATTTAATGTGTCTCTGAAAGTCTTGTGACTAACCGGATGGTAACGATTTTAAAATAACTTCCTAGTTTAAAAAGCATACCTATCCGCATTTTATTTCTATTCGTTGATGAGTTTGACAGCTGCACAATACAGAAAAAGCTTAATTCGATGAAGCAAATAACCTCTGAGCTTTTTGCAGGGTATAATCTGTATTTTCCCCAGACTTTTTGCAGTTCCTTTGAACTTTTGTTATTTTTTGTATACACTATTTTAATAAACCAATGCGCAGTTGAACCAAACACACTTAGTTACTTTCGAGTTTTTGTTTAATTTGCACAATAAGTAACACACGTATCCACCTCTTGACTTTGCTTAAGGATGTAGTGAAGTGAGTTTTCTCTTAGCAACCAACCATAGCAGTAATTCTTTACTCTCATATCGTATAGCTATCGTATTCATCATCCACAGCCCGACTTCGGCCACTGCTGAGCATAGGCCTCTCTTCTCTTGTGCCAATCCCCACGTTCCCGTGCCAGCCTCATCCAGGTTCTACCCGCGATGGCAACAATGTCATCCGCCCATCTCGCCGCCGGCCGACCAACACTTCTTCTTCCAGTCCTCGGGCGCCACTTGGTCACTGCCTTACTCCACCTATCATCACCGCGCCTTGCCAAGTGTCCTGCCAAGCCCTATTTTAGTTCCGCAATTCGTTTTCCGATGTCGAAAACCTTCGTACGTCTTCGGATCTCGACGTTTGGAACTCGATCTAATAGACGTGGTTATCGTATTGACGAGGTAGAATTTTGTCTAGTCACCGCATCATCCACGACCTGAACGTAGCTAGTGGCACAGTGGTCCAAGTGCCCTAAAGAGAAGGACTCAATCGACACGAAGAAGGTAGAATCACTGTAAGCCAGTTAGCAACCCTCAAAATTGCCATCTTGGCTTTTTTTTTAATGATGGGAAATCATCAAATGACTTCCTCCGGTCTGGATGGAGTGGAAGGGCGTGTCAGACTCTTACTGACTAAAACCCATCCGTGTTCCTTCTAAAGCCCTTTGCGTTCCAGGGTCGCGGTGACTCTTTCGAACAAATTCCGCAACCCTGGCAGTGCCTTCTGGGCTGGACTTTTAAGGAGGCACGATAGGAGATCAAGGTCTTGGGTCAAAAACAGTCAAGCGCTTTATTTTTTAACTTACTAAAAAATATCTAAGAAAAAATTATAAAATTTGCTCAGCAAACTAGCAAGGAGAACAGCTCACCCAGTAATTTGTAACATCTATGCACAATTTCTGAAATACCAACTGTGTTTACTACAAATACCATTTTTAGCAATAAAAGATTTTTTTATATATATTATTATACAGTAATATCTACCAAAACATCCAGACCAAGTACCTATGCATATAATTCAAATAATTGAAAACAATATTTGTCACCAAATACATAATAATGTGGTGTCATGGGCATATTTCGTTCTTTGTTTTAGCGACAATTTCTCACGTTTTTACGCGTAATTCTTGTCTAATTAACCTAGTATTTTGTGAAGGCTATGTACTAGACACATAAGAATTTTTAAGTAGGTATATGAAAATTATCTTGTATACAATAATACTAAGAAAAACTTGCAAATATTGAAGATTAATGCTGGAAAAGTAGGTAGCCAGCAGTTTTATAACCTATTTACATAAATGCTAGGCTACGGAAAAAAGAAAAAATATAATCGTAAATACTATTTAAAAAAATAATTTAGCAGTCAAAAATCTTGCATAAACCTAGTTCACGTATTGACTTAAAGAAACAGACCTTTAATGTGGAAAAAATCATCAATGATGACGACTCCTTTGTATTAAGCAATTTCAGCTAATTGACAAAAAATAGTAAAATAAAATCATAACACTGTGCTACGTAGTTGGAAAATACAGTCGCACTTTGAACTCGACAAGAAATCTGACCGTTCTCAAACGCAAGGTAAAACCTGCTTTTTGTATACGTCATAAGATTCAATATTGTATGGCGGTGTCGTGTGACTTGTGTCCTTGTGTTTGCGTGGGAGTAGGAAGGCTTGTGATTGGTGGAGTAAGCGCGGGCTATTCAATTGTGGCTCGGATATCGGCGTGCGCACACTTTCGCAAAACTTCAGTTAAGTTTTCGCTTTCATCCGCTGAGATGATATGCGCACGTGTTGAGTATTGCGGCCATTAATAAATCTATAGACGAAAAATGCTGGCGACGAAATATCATCGGTAACACAATTTTATAAATAAAAAACATTTTTTAAATTCTTTGTTTTAAAAATTAAATTATTTTATTTAATCATAATATTAAGTTAAAACATTCATATTAATTCATTAAAAATAATATTAAACGGTGGCATAAATAAAAATTTCATTAATATCATAACAGCAAAATTTTATTAAAAAAGATAATTTTAACAAAACATTATTTTGAAACCTGGTTTTAATTTTCAACCATTTAAATTTAAAAATTACCCCATTCGGACATTTTTGTTTCAAACAATTTAAAATGACTCGTTTAATATTATGCTTTCACTAACTTTCATTATTTAACACGTGTTTTTTTCATTTCAGGTGACAGCTTGCTCAGCGCAAATTGTTACCAGGACAGTCAACGAGAAAAAGAAAAGACTTCATTTAAGTGAAGTGGAAGTGACTAGTGAGAAGTGAGACTGAAACAATAATAATAATTATTAAAAATTTAATAATAGTTCTGTGACTAAAAAAATAATTAGTAAAAATGACGGGTTTTGTGAAAATTGCCATAGACGACTACTATTCAGACAGCAATTGGACGACGATTATCAACAAATATTGGATGCTAGCAGAAAGAGTTTCAGGTATTTATATTTTTTATTATTATTTCATACCTTTATTGTCCTCCCAAACATTTCAAATGTTGCTGTAATGAAATCATTTTTTCCAAAACCTGGAAAAATCTATGGATGTGTTTATTATTATAGCATATACATATATGTATTTTATTAGTATTATATATATTATCAGTATATTCTTTCCGAAATGTTAAAATTCAATTTCAATCTTATTTTTATTTATTGTACACCTACCACAGTATAGTCTTTATAACCCAAAGGTTGACTAGTAGAGAATGCCTTGATGCATTAAGTCCGCCCATGTACCACTATTGTACACAAAGTTTAAATAAATAAATAAATAAAATTAAAAAAAACTGGCGCTTCGATATAGATTAATTGTGTGTATAAATATAATCAAAATATTTCCAGACCTAAAAAAACATAAGTATGTACGTACACCTTAACATGTCAAGCATAAAATCACAATCCCATTCAATCATATTGACAAGCGTTAACAATAAGATGATACATTGCCTAAAACGTTTTATCTAAGATCACAAATCATAAAAGTCATTGAAGAAAGTTTATAGCATTCCTAAGTAAGCCCTGGGTTTACTTTCACAATTTATTGACTGTCTGAAGGATAAGATAAAATCAGACTAGGTAAATAACAGAAAAAAAAACATTTAACTGGTCTTAAACACTCAGGGCCTTTTTACTAACGAGAATTGTCTGCTTTTTACAGCCTATCGTCACAATAAAATCCAATAATAATCCAGTCGTTTAACTATTAATAATTTAAAAAATATATATTTTAGTAGAAATTATCCAGTAAAACTTAAAAGGTGTTGGACAAACCAAGACCTTTCACTACTCAAGAGAGACAACACCATAGTATCATAAAACCATCTTCCATCGACACTAAACAAGGTCTGTGTACCAACAAAGAGAATACCTGCACCATGTCACGCGATATATAATAAACCTGTTAAGTTATATAATGGTATAACAATGGCAAATTGCTTCCGACAAGTTTTATTGTATCATAAAGACCAGTTATTAGTATTTGCCTTAACTTGGGCAGGTGTCAGTGGATTTAGATTCTTGCCAAGGACGTGGACTTTCAAGGAGATATAGCACTCTCGTGTTCTTTAGTATTGTTTAACAAAGATGCGAGCAAAAGTATAAATCAGTCGGAAAATAGCAGCTGGTCTGACTGACTAGCATGATTTCATCTTAAGCCACCAATGTGGAAACAACATTGCATGGCTAAAAAATATATAACCAGTAGAAAGGATACTCTTGAAGGCCATAGAATGATCGCGCTACAGAATCTTAGGAAACTGTATCTAAAAACAGAAAAATACTCTTATGAATATTAAATGAAAACACAAATTGAATCAACGCATAAATCAAAATTTAAAAATAACACAGCCTTGAGACAACGGAACATGTAAAATGAATTTGTATAAATTATTAATTATAATATCTATGCTATGCAAATTGAAAGTGAAAGAAAATGCAGTACTTCCCGTGAAACCGGAATAACTAGTAACTAGTCAAAGTGTGTTAGTCGTAGTACGGTCTCTACGATGGGTTAACAAGACGGTAACTGGTTTAACTGGTACCGTATAAGATCTCAAATGAAATGAATATGTAAAAATGATTTAATTGGGACCTAATTTTTAGACTGAGAGAAAAAGAAAAATACTGTAAGAGGCTTTAATTTGAATTCAATATTATAACCCGTCGGTTTAAAAAAAAACAAAATAATTAAGTTTATAATATATAATAATAATACATAATTATTATATAATATAATTATTTTATAATAAAATATATAATTATAAATTATCAATTTGAATAGGTCATAATAATATGATCATCCATCTTCCAACTGCGACATAGGCCTCTCTTTTCGTGTCCTCGACTAGATTGTACGATAGAAACAGTCCATGTTGCAGACATTCAATTAACATTTCTCTAGTTTTACAAAACACAAATGTAAATTTTAATTAAATATAATTAATACCCAACAATCCAAAATGCAACATCAAAAACTAAATGGAAAGAAAAAGGGTTTCTTTGCTCCAGGTATGACGCATACCATGATAGAGAAGCAAAATTTGTGACAAATACAGGGTGCGAAAATTTGCCTTAAAGAGAGCTCTAAATCTCAAACTATACAAATAAACATGACATCGAAAAATTCTAGGTTTTAGTGTCAATGTCAGACTTGAGAGTTTTTCGTTTTCAATGTCATTACCTCACGCATAGAAAAAATATATTGGCGAATATAATATAGGCATGTAACAGCTAGCGTAATAAAATTGAGTTTTATCACGGTTTATGAGGAAAGTACGGATACACGGATTTAAAAATAATAAATTTATAATAAAATTATATTTTATTTTAAATATTTTTTTAATGTTTTCCATTTTAGGAGTTTTCCATTTTAGGAATAAGTATAAAATATTATCAGTGTAAGAAAATTGGGCGAATCCAACTGATTAAAGATCCGTAGGTCATCATGATCTCAGACGAAATATATCCAATGCTGGATATAGGCCTCTCCCAAGGGCCGTTACATTGGCTGGTCGATACTGACGTAATTGGAATATGTAAAGGCAGAAGGTAACCTTAGGTAATCTAAAATAACAGAAACGGCCTCATTTCTTAGTTAAACTGATCGATACCGACTGGTAACAAATTTTGTAATAAATGTACATTATATTAAAACATAAAGAGGCTCATGATAATAATATATGTATGTGTCCTTCCGTTATAAGTACAATAAAACTTGTATAAATTAATTCTTTAAGAGTGATTGTGCAAAATGTACGCAATAGCAATTTAATAATGATGTCAAGGACTAAATCAATAAAATAATTATTCGAACAATTTTAAAATGCACACTGAACTGCAAATTAAGTGTGTTTGTTTAGTTTATGATTTTCTTCATATTCTCATATTAATATCTTTGTGTACAGCAAAGTATATGTAAATAAATAAACAAATAATTAAATATAATTCACGCTAATACACTTTATTAATGCCTTTGTAAAAACAACAAAGAAGCTTTCAGTCCTGATTTAAAAAATAATTATAAATTATTTGAAGGAAAAAAATGCAGTAATAGTTACTTAATTAAATGTGTATAGAGTTAGTAATGTCCAGATTAAAAATAAATGTATGGATAGTCTAAACAATAGAAAGCAATACATCATCTTTGAGCATCCACGGGACAATGATACGCTACTTTCACATTCTGATTTCACGCAGTGAGCTACGCTGACCACGCCGTTGTGGCCACAGGTTACACTCGATCATTATGATGGCTGTTATCATAATTTATTTACTTCACATAATATTTATGATTGCGCGAAAATTGAGGAAAAAGGAGTGTTTTTTTAAATTGTCCTTTCTTTTAAACCATCAATATGTCGTAACATGTTGCTACAATACATTACAATGTACTTACGTAATACTAGATATGAACACTTAGGTACGGTAATAATGATTTTTTTTCTTAATCTATATTTCGATACTTACTTAATAGTATAAATGCGAAAGTTTGGATGAATAGATGGATGGATGTTTCTCGGAACGGATCTTGATGAAATTTGGCACAGAGGTTTACTTTTAGTATTTTTTTTCCGGGAGTAGATTCCCTTTAATTTTCGACATTCAAGCGGGCAGAGCCGTGGCCGTCAGCTTGTTTAATAATAAAAAAAAACAATAATTTAATAGAAATTAAAAGCATTATAATGTGGAACACTGGTACATCACGCGTTGAAGTCTTTCTTATTGAAAATTCTCGTTCATAAAATTCCGACGTTTAATTCGAAATTATGAGGTTTATTATTACTGTGAATAAATTATCAGCTATTTGCATTTTTGTTTAGTTAGATGTATTATTTATATGCCTAACAAGATAAATTTTATTCAATAAACACTAGCTTATGGCTTAGGCTTTGTGAACATCATCAATTTATATAAAATTCTCCCGTTACTGACTGACTGACTGATAGACAAACTACTGGTCATAAAAAGCTGAAATTTGGCATGTAGCTTCCCTACACTCTATAGAGAAGCACTAAGAGAGGATTTTCCAATATTCTTACGGGAACTATGCGCATACGCAGTCGCGGGCAAAAGCTAGTTGAGCATAAAATCATGTGTTAACCTTTTAATCATAAGTCTTATTAAGTAAAAAGTAATTATGATAAAATATCAGAACAGGACGGAGCCGAGAATAAAAATTAAAGGGTAAAATTTTAAATACAAAATTCTTTTAAACAGTTTTGACAAGTCAATTATTTTCTTTTCTTTTCCTGTTAAATGTCCACATATTTTCCAACAACATTGTCGAGTTATTAGTGCATCGCCCGATTAAGTACTTTCACCATTTCAAGGGCTATGACGGTAAAGCCTTGGGAGTGAAGTTGTAAATTGTATAATATAATTGTAATTTCTTAAACCACTACATCATTACTTACTGTAATTGCATTCTCTCTTACTAACGGCAGCCACTTTCTATTTTGGATTAATTGTTATAATTGTGGGTTTCTAAAATAAATATAAAAAAATTGTGAGAGATTAGGCCTGATTTTGTTGGATCTTCATTATCTTGAGGAAAAAATGTAGCTAAACTGGCCCCATTTTCGGGGCCAGTTTAGCTACATTTTTCTTTTTTTTTTTTCATTTTAGCCAGGTTTAATAAGTGTTGTTACCCAGGTCCTTTTTTAAGACTGGGAAATCATCAAATGACTTCTTCCACTCTGGGTGGAGCGAAAGGGCGTGTCAGACTCTTACTGACTAAAACCCATCCGTGTTCCTTCTAAAGCCCTTTGCGTTCCAGGGCCACGGTGACTCTTTCGAATAAATTCCGCAACCCTGCCAGGTTACCCAGGTCCTGGATTGTGAACATCAGATTGGCAGTCGCTCCATGCGTATTCAGTTGACACCGGTGAGACTAGGAGCTCTCAACATAATTAGGAGTAGACAAAGCAGATAGATTGAAAATAAACTTAAAGATATAATTCCAGAAATATATTTTTTATATCATTTAAACATAATGGGAGTACCATTATGTTTAAATGATATAATAAGTTATTATAATTATACCATCTAATCTCTTCCTTGACATTGCTATTAGACGCAATGCAAGGCTACCGAGCGTATTACTTGTCATACAATTGTATGTCATTTTCTTACACATTTATTTTATAATTATTCAAATATTAATAACTTCTTACAACGTTAATAGACAAACAGCCATTTCATTGGTCCACATTATAATGTATTAGAACTAAAAAACTACAAAAGAAACATACGTAGAAACAAACAAATAATTAATACATACATAATATATTTCCCGAAGTTTTAGGCAGAGTTGCACTTATACACCCTCATTTCGCCACATTTGCCAGTTATGTTTTTAAGTCCTGTTTCACAGGAGGCAAGCCTATTTGTTAACAGGGCATAATTCCAAACTCCACACTGTTGTTCGAAAGAGTCACCGCGGCCTTGGAACGCAAAAGGCATTAGGAGGAACACGGGTGGGTTTTAGTCAGTAAGAGTCTGACACTCCGTTCCTCTCTGCCCAGAGTGGAAGAAGTCATCTGATGAATTCTCATCCTTTAAAAAAAAACAAAAACACAGTTACTGAGAAATTTAAAAAAGAAAAACCTAATAACATTTTTGTCCGACCCAGGAAACGAACCTGCCCATCAGCAAAGTATAGTTAACAAGGTAATAAAGAAATTAAAATACCAAAGCAATAATGAATGAACGCACAGGTGTAAAAACCAGTTTGAAGATATGAATGGAAATCATAATGAATGAAATTGTTTTAATGCGATGACCATTACGTGTTTCATATAAAAATAATGATGATGATTTTGACTCGTTTCTTTTCTAATTTTTGAGTATGAAGAAACGTCAGAAGTAAAAGGAGGAAAATTGTCTATTTCATTTTGAATAGTAATTGTAGTCTGTGAGGATTCCAACTTCATTTTTAGGATTCCGTACCTCAAAAGGAAAAAACGGAACCCTTATCGGTCTGTCTGTCAAGATCCTATCTCGGGAAAGTGTAGAGGTATCGAGTTGAAAAACCATAATAATATACTGAAGTTTACAGTCCCTTGAAGCTGTGAAAAAATCAAACTTCTAAGTTAACGTAAAATACGACTAAATACTTCTAAGATACGGCCGTTTATGCCGCAAAAATCGTATATTTCGACACTCTCAAGGGAATCAAAATTTATAGGGTACTTCCCAATGACTTAGATTCATAAAATTTGGCAAGAAGATAGATCTTAGAGTACAAGAACAGGAAAAAGTCTGAAAATTGGGTATTTTCTAGGTTTTTTTTTGTTTACGTTACGTTGGTACGGAACCCTTCGTGTGATAGTCCGACTCACACTTGGCCGGTTTTTGAGTTACCATATTGTTTTAGTAACTTGAGCTCTAATCTGAGTGACTTCCTCGTTAAGTTATTAGAAATTGGGGTTTTAAAAACTTACATTTTAGATTTTACTTTAAAACTTCACATGATTTTAAAGAGACTAAAAAGAAAATAAAACTCCAAGTTTAACGTTAAATAACTTCAAAATGTATCCTCTTAATGCGTGCATGCGCTGCACGATCTTTCTGCCAGAAAATATTTAATATAACTATCTTTATTTTAATCCAAAACATTTATCTTACACTATTAGCAACGTTAAAATCATCTCATATAAATCTCTCACTTATGTTCCTCACATCACACATTTTACAATATTAATTATTTTTATTTTTATTACAAAAACTCCGTTATGAAGAAGCAAAACAATGTTCATGTGCTGATGAATTTCTAAGTCAAAACTAATATAAACAGACCGATAAGAAGGAACTAGGTCATTCACAATTTGCCCTTCCATTCCAGATCCTCGAGTACAAGGATGGTTCCTCTTCGACACACCACTGCCCACTGTGGCCATGGTGTGTGTCTACCTGGCCTTCGTGATGGTGGCTGGCCCACTGTGGATGGCCAATAGGAAAGCGTTCCAGATCCAAAACACCTTAGTTGCGTACAACGCGCTACAGGTGTTGTTGTCCTCGTATATGTTTTATGAGGTGAGTGGTCTACTTTTTAGGGTTCCGTACCCAAAGGGTAAAACAGAACCCTATTACTAAGACTTTGTTTTCCGTCTGTCCGTCACCAGGCTGTATCTCATGAACCGTGATAGTTAGACAGTTGAAATTTTCACAGATGATGTATTTCTGTTGCCGCTATTATAACAAAGTAAAAACAATAAAATAAATATTTAAAGGGGCTGCCATACAACAAACGTGATTTTTAAATAACACACTTTTAGTCGTTCCACATTGAAACACACTTTTTTGTCAGGCTTTAAAGTAGTCGTACAAAAGGTTGGTCTGCGCATTAAAACACGTAACAAAGAGTAAGGTATAACTGGAAAAAATTAACTTGTGTACTCTTGTCATCTGCCTACCATAGTGAGTAATACAGTCGTTATTTATTTAAGTATATAACTGAATGTACAGACTTCCAAGTCATCTTGATCTTACCTGGTAACCTTAAACACTACGTCGTAGGTCACGTCCATAAAGCACGTGCTCTTTGTGTATTACACTGTGGCCATCACCCGCAGCCATTGAACATTCTCATGCACGTGTAATTTCACTGGCCCACATTGTCATAACCTTATTTATACCGGAACAATGCTATTGTTAAAGAGAGAGATTAAGAATTAATATGATACACAAAGTTTTTCATATCTTTTTTTTATTATTGTTAGAAGCCAGTAAATCTGATTCCAGTCTTGCCAAGACGTACCATGTTACCCAGTTAGGGGGTAGTGGAAGTCAGGTAGGCAGCCGCTCCACTTAAAATTATGGTATTCAGCTGAAACCGATTTGACTGGAAGCCGACCCCAATATAGTTTGGAAAAGGCTAGGCAGATGATGATGTAAGGCTCGCGTTTGATAACTATAGCACCTGATGGTAGGCGATGATGTGGTTGACGATGAAGCTTGCTTAAAAGTAGCTTATTCTCTCTGTAAAACCCCAGGTTTTAGTTATCAGAACAAGTTATAAGAATGCGTTATTGAAACAAATAACTTTTTAGATACATTCGATTTTTAACATCAGTTCAGTCCAGTTTGTAAATGTAGTGTAGTTATCCTTAATTCAGGAAGCAAAATAAAAATAAATTGATATTCAGTGGGCAAAAAATTGCCATGACCTTAGACAATAATTTACGCATAAAATCATCTAAGACTAACCCAATAATTTAATTAAAGCCAAAAAACTTTTTTATACATGCAAAATGTAAAGTTATTAACTTCCATACATAACAACCAATAAATTAATTTGATATGCAAACTTTTTATCCGCGTTAACTGCCCAATTAAAATTACGCACATTAATTAGCAAAACAATTGCTAATTTGCTTAAAGCTTGTAAAATATAATCGTTCGCGTTCATAGACAAAATTGTTTTATTTTTAAAGTATGAATATGGTATAGAGCGCTTAGTCGAAGCTCATCGACGCTCAAGCTAGAATCATTTAACTACTGAATCCGAATAAGGTAAATTGAAAATCGCTTTCACTGGTAAATTTTCAATTGCGTGTTCTCATAAATATGCATAGTGACTATTCTTAGTAAGGTATGAGTCAAGGCAAGTATCACCTTCTTAACATTGGACTAGCTAATACTAATTACCATAACTCTAAGACAGAATGGTTATTTCAGATTTAGTTCGTCAATCATGATAAGGGGCTTATTTTTACATGCTGCACAAAGTATTGAGATAGTTAATTTTTTAATAAATATAATTTATTTATTTTTCTCGAATAAGATTTGTATAATCAAGTGTGCACTCACTACAAATCAGTTCATTTCTACAATTATCAGCGTGTTTTTTCTGTGAACATCTCACCAGGAAAACTTAGGTGAAGTGAGCTGTCATTCCACCTTAATTGGATAGATTGACAGTTCACTGTACCAACGTTTTCATAGTGATTTTGTTACAGAATAGCACCACAGATCGTTACAACCAAAATATATTAATTATTATATATATATAAATCGAAAATGAATATATATATATATATATTATATTCATTTTCGATTTCAAATTTCAACACCTTATCTCATTCATACTCAAAACCTCGCTCCTATACAAACAAAACGAAATAATTAACTAATCGATTGTTCCATACAATCGTATAAGAATCGCACGGTTTAGCAACATGACATGCCAAGGCGACTTGACAATTTCATGGGCCTGTGAAGATGTGGTACATGCAACCTTAGCTCTTACATACAGGGTTTGAGAGTTGAAATCAGGTTTGATTAGAAATCGTTTAGAAAAATGTGAGAAACCAATTTTACGGTATTTTGACATTTTAAGTGTAACATATTTTCAGTTGTTTCAGTTAATGTAGATTTGTTAAACACACTGTCGCGCTCTTCAATGCATTCATAACTGTAACTTGAAATACATTAATTCGTTAGAATACAATGCTATCTTTAATCTTACAACCAGGCGGTTTAAATGGTATTTTTTATGAGTGTGTCACTATTAATGAAGACATGGTGACAGCATGTAGGTACAAATTAAAATAATAAACTCGGACGGAGTCTTTGGAGAAAGCTAATACCTCCATCGATGCAATGATAGATTGACGTGTTTTTGCAGAGTAACGGCTTTAAATGATAACTCGATAATTTTAAGAAAGGCATATGTCTTTCTTTAGCCGTCTTTGAACAGTAAAATTATAAGGCAGTTTGGTAGGAATTCTAAATTTTCGGAAAGTAATGGATATTAAAACAGACTTGGATGAACAAGAACCCAAAAGTAATAAGTAAAAAAGCAGAAACAACAGAAATCGATAAAAAGAAGGTCCAAAATCCACCCGATCTATTCTGTCAACGTCTCACCATGTAAACTTAGGTGGAGTGAGCACGAAGTGAACTACAGTGCGATTCGAAGTGAAGGCTTGGGTGAAGTGAGCTGTCAATCCATGTAATGAAGATTGTTATTATTATTTCTTTATTCATTTACACATGACAGCTCACCTTGTGATCACTTCACCCAAGCCTTCACTTCGACATGTTTACAGAATCGACCAGCTGTCATTCTGTCTTATTTGTATGGATTGACAGCAAGACGTTTACTGAATCGTACAGCAGTATTTATAGCAAATCATCTCTCACGAAAACTTACAATGCTCAAATAAGGTTGTACGTATGATTACACGGAACCACGCTGCGTGAAGACTACGGTCCATTGGTCAGGTTGACGCAACCATCTGGCAGTGTGACAGTATCACTGGTGCAAAATGGTCACCCAGTAATGAGGTCAAGGCGATTTCAGGTTGCTGATCTAGAAATTGTTTTGTCTTTCTTTTTGTGCGAAATTGCTCGGTTTTTGGCAACGTTACGATTCTTCAGAGAGTCGTAAGCTATTATAGTAGACTTTTTATAGATAGTTGCTAGCATGACCGTTGACAAACGAATTAAGAAAAGGTGTGGCGCCGACCCCAAGTAACGGAGACAGGCCAGATGCAGGAAAATGATGATTATATTTTTTTAATCAAGGCTCAGGAAACTCGTTTTCTTGTAAAAGCTAGTACTTATGCAGTAGAAAGGCAGCGGGGCCACTCAAGTCCCGGTTTGCTTCCAGGAATAGATCTTTTCTCCTCTTTTAATGTGGCAACAATCTCCTTGGAATAGGTAATAGGTCCTTTAAACGAGCAATTCTTGTATATTTGTATATATATAATCTGAATCTCGGAAATGGCTCCAACTTTTTTCATTAAATTTAGAATGCAAGGGGTTTCGTGGGCAATAAATCGATCTAGCTAGGTTTCATATATAGAAAACGTTTATCAAAAAATAAAAACCTCGATCATTCAGGTACTTTGAATAATAATAGGTTTTATATCTCGAAAGTCTTGTTCAGTAAGTAAATCTGCTAAAGCCTTCCAAGTGTAACCATCTGAAAATTCCGTCTAAAATCATGACTATTTTCTGTGGTAGTTTGATGTGCAGAAATATAAACAACAAAACAAAACAATACAGTACCATGATTCATTAACACAAGTTGTGCTATGGGTCTTTGTAATAAATAAATGGTTATTTACTATCTTATACCACGAGCAATTCTTGTATATGTCTCAACGGAAAATGGCAAACGCCGTAAGATTGTAAAATATCGCGTGAAATTGTAAACTATTTTTTTCTAAAAAGACACGGAGATATTGAAAACTATTGAATTCGGATAGGATTTATTGTATTCAAAACGATTTTTCATAATACATCGAGAAATTATAATATAATCGAGATTTATCACAATCTTACGGAGTCTGCAATTTTCCGGTGACATATATATAATCTGAATCTCGGAAACGGCTCCAACGATTTTCATGAAATTTAGTATGCAGGGGGTTTCGGGGGCGATAAATTGATCTAGCTAGGTTTCATTTTTAGAAAACGTTTACCGAAAAAATAAAACGAGCAAAGCTCGGTCATCAAGGTACTTATTATTAAATGTGCTTTAAAGACCCAAGCAACAAAATAATCTGTCTATCAGCCATCTTCTACATTCTACATTAAACCTATTAACACCAGGAGGTGTATTCATTCGATGGCGCGTTGTGTTTCACGCGCGCCTCAAAGAGATGTCAGCATAAAAGACGGGGCCCGCTAGGGCCAGAGCCTGCCAGGGTTGCGGAATCTGTTCGAAAGAGTCACCGCGGCCCTGGAACGCAAAGGGCTTTAGAAGGAACACGGATGGGTTTTAGTCAGTAAGAGTCTGACACGCCCTTCCGCTCCACCCAGAGCGAAAGAAGTCATTTGATGATTTCCCATCCTTAAAAAAAAAAAAGGAGTTGTATTCATTACAAAATTTGCGCAATCTTAGACGATACGAATAGATAGTGCAAAATTCCAAAGAAACCGGTCAAGGCGATGTAGGTTTACAATATATGAGTACAATAGACATAACGCTAAATAAAAGTTACCGAATAATTACTATCGGTAATTTTATTGTGTTACGGATCATTAATAGTCTATAGCTAAATCTAATTTAAATGTGGTCTAGGTTATTTTAGATTCTAACACGCTATTCAATAATTAAACTGTTGCAGTGAATAAAAACAATCACACTGATATTATAAAGGCAAAAGTTTGTGAGTGTGTGTGTATGTTTGTTACTTCTTCACGCGCAAACGGCTGGAGCAATTTTGATAAAATTTGGTGTTCAGAAAGCTGACACCTTGGATTAACACACATTTTAAACCGCGAGTAACACCGCGGGGCGCAGCTAGTTGGTAGATAATTATCATACTTATATACATGTATATTTTTAATTTTTTAACCGACTTCAAAAAAATGAGGAGGTTCTCAGTTCGGTTTTATGTTTGTTTTTGTATGTTTGTTACCTATTTACTACGTCATTTATGAATTGATTTGAAAAATTATTTTTTTATGTGAAAGGATTTATAAATTGGTCCCATAGAAATGATTTCGGAAAATGATAATTTCCCGTCCTTCGAGGCGATTGGATAGAGAACCATAAATAGTGAATGAGCACACGGAACTCACGGTCCAACAGAGAGAGAGATACAAGAGACTTTTTTGAAATAACTGATTTGACTTTGTAATGTACTAATATTTTGTTTTCGTGTCCAGCACTTGGCGTCAGGATGGTGGGGCGACTACAGCTTATCGTGCCAGCCTGTGGACTACAGCGACAGTGAAAAAGCGAGACGGGTGAGTAATAGTTAACGTTATTACTGTTAAATAATTACTAGTACTATAATCAAAGTGTGTCACAGAACTCAGTTAGTACTGACGTTGAAGTAGCGCTTCCAGTATTGATATAGTTTTACCCTGATAGTGGAACCAGCACCGTAATGACAAAGATTTTGCGGATACTTTTTTCGATATCGTCTGATGTTAGGCGATGGAGCAAGTGAGCCCAGCCCTTTCCATCGTGATTCCGTTTTGAAGAAGGGATAAGTAGTACTACTAATATTGTAAAGCTTCCATCCCTCTCTTACGTCGGAATCATAATGGAATAGGCACGTTCTAGTAAGAAGACTGATTTCATTGTAAAATTCTAATATTTCTTCATTCTAAATTGATTTAACGAATGAAAACACGACTAGTCCATTATGTAATATTTATTAAATTGACACCCCATAGGCGTAACTCACAAAACAAATATTCAGAGAAATCAAATCCATTCACAGACAAATATCCCATTAATTATCACCTTGACAGATGTTTTACTCGATCACAAAATTCGCATGCCAAAAAAACTCGCAACAAACGTCACCTGTTATGCAAAATCAATAAACTTTCTACGTATACGTACTTTTATTAAAGTATCAACGCCTAACGAGATACTCTCCACGCATCTTAAGGTGTAGAAAGTACAACTGCCATTATAACTTGACGTAGAACATGAATTACGACGCAGAAGGTACATTTTGATACTAATATTATAAAGCAGTATAGTTTGTATGTAGAATAGAATGAAACAGACAGTTACAAAAAACCCAGATTTAACAAAACATTATACAATGTGGAGCCAATACGACAATAAATGAAAACACTGGCAATACTGGTTCATAGGAAAATTATGGAAACTATTATAAATCCTGTCACCGAAATTAAAAATAAACTTTACCAACTGCATAAAACGAAAAAAAAAACTCAAACTAGTCAAGGATAGTGACTACTATTCTGACAAAATATTCCAAGCAGTCTGTTGTAGTTAGTGACATCAAATCTGTGATAAAAGGCAACTTAATCGTATGAACTAGCATTGCCAGTGTTTTGATTAATTGTCGTATCGTCGCCTCCACCTTACATAGGTAGGGTTACATAATGGACCAGGATTGCGGAATTTGTTCGAAAGAGTCACCGCGGCCCTGGAACGCAAAGGGCTTTAGAAGGAACACGGATGGGTTTTTAGTCAGTAAAAGTCTGACACGCCCTTCCGCCCCACCCAGAGCAGTGACACAATGGGCGGCATTTACTTATCGATTTTGTACTTATCAATAAAAATAATCGTTCAAAGATAATGGAAGGATTTTAAAGAGAGAAGAAGAGACGGTACTGCAGGTATACCCTGAACATACAAGACAGGTGTAGGTGGTAATCAGAAGAAGAGACCCCGTAAACTATTCCTTATTGTCAAACGCATTTTTTTATCCCAGAATAAGTATACAGTTTCTTTGGATATGCCACGAAAAAGCTAGTAACATACTAATTTTACGTACAGGTAAATCATGCCTCCCACATTGATGTAGATGTCGCAAATGCTACTGCTGATCATGAGATCCTGGCGGTCCTATTCCCAGGTTTTATATAAATAATTTCTAAGCAGCACGGAGTCTAAATTTATGGGGTTACTATCTAAAATATATCGAAATGTGAATATAAAAATACTGTACAATGGGTGGGTTCATACTGATAGCCCTCTTTGAAATAAGTCATGGTCTTACTGTGACATAGATATGGTGTTTATAGTTGCAATAAGTACCTACATTTGATCGAAAATTATTAGTTTATAACTGTAGTTTTGTATTTGTCTACATTATCGCATTAGGTGTTACACCTGTAAACGTAATTATATGGTGGGAAATAAATAAAAAATAATCCAATTCTCTGCCTAAACCGGCGGGGCATACAAGTGTGATATTATATAAAGTATATAGTAATTATATACGAGTAATTCTTAATGATTTATCTGATGGTAAAGCCGTGCGCAGTTCCGCAAAGATGGCTCCTATTGCTAAGCCGTTTTTAATGACTTTGTGTTTTTGTTTTTTTTTTCTACATACGCAAAACATTTTGTTAAGTAAGATACTGATTATGGTAATGTCAAAAATGTTATGTAATCTTTATGTAACGTGCACGCATTCTTCACTTTTTATTTGAATGCGAATCAGTGATTCAACATGCGTTAACTTACATTCTAAAAAACTATTTTTGATCACGCTAACGACAAATTGAAAACGAGCCTGCTCATTTTGTACATTAAATAGCGCTGCCATTAAAATACTGTTTTAAATAATATAACGTAACAATTTCCAAAACGAAAATGTTCCAATTGACTTTTAATAGGAGCATTTCTATAAATCGTGATTAAATTCACGTGACTCTGTCAAGAGGACTTTTTACGTAAGTGGAATTGCACGCTGCAACTTACAAGTAGAATTTATTTCGATCCCGTTCTGGAGGGCTACTCTCTAAGCCCGAAGTCCGTAGTTTCGGGCTTAGTTGCGGGCGTATTCTAGTCCGTATCACCAAACCACTAAGAATTAATGACAACACGATTTTTTTTCATTCTTGGTTCAGGTTCGGAACTAATCGTAAGTACGTAGGTGATACGGAGTAGCCCGAAACCAAGCTCGAAACTACGGACTTCAGGTTTAGCGAGTAGCCCCCCTGGGGACAGATAGTTTACGGGATGAAAGGTAGTCACGATCCTCTACAGTGTGTAAACGATTAAGAGTAGTCACACCCATTTTAGTGTGGTAATGGCACTATGCCTCACTCCCGCTGACACATGTATTAGGTACTGCGCAGCAAGTGACTCTGTGTCCTAATATAATAAAGCCTGGCTAATATCTTTAGGGCGCGTTGCCAGCGACTTAAATCACTGGCACTCCTTGGATGACGCTTTTACCCGAAGGGCGGATCCCTTCGGGTAAAAGCCAAGTTAAGTGTTACGTGTTTCAAAACAAATTTAGTATTTATTCTTTTAATAGATTGTAATTTGCATGGAATAAATAAAGCTTTATTATTTTATAATATCTTTAGGCAGGCTCTGTCTTGTGTCGGATCTGCCAAATTCTTTAGTATATGCCTAGAGGCGTCAAGACCGTCCAACGGTACCGACTTCTCGACACATGGGCTTTCGAATATTTTGTTTATATACAAAAGTGAAATTGCATAGTTTGCTCTTTATTGTGTTTATTTAGTGAAAAGGAAAAGGCTTTGGGTGTGCGAAGATGTGTCGCTGATGGATTTGAAATGTCAAAGGTGTTTTACTGGTAAAAAACCAAATGCCTCAAAAGTTTGTGTCATAAATATTTGTGGTTTAAAACTGTGTTTTCGACGTGCACATATACATGAGTGGAAAAGAAAAAAGAGATGATGACACTTTTAATGTATTCATTAATTTAAACTTTATGTACAATTGAGGTTTAATGGTTGCAAATTTATGTACCTACATTATGTTAAGTGTTCAATTAGGTTTGAAAAAAAGGAGACATAAATCATTAATCTTCAAATCCCAATGCTAAGCAAATACAACTTTGTTCTAAAAACCTAAAAATTTTAATATATATGGTCATTCCGACAAGCTCGAATGACACACTGTATTTTATTTTTTTTCCTTAAAAAATTTATGAGGTGACCATTAAATCAATTTAGACAAATCACCTAATCGTTTTACCAAAATCGAATCATGAATCATCGAATACAGAAGCGAAATCAAAAGATTTATTTTACGCCTTTAGTCATGCATCATCTATTAAAAGAATTGATTACCCTTCATGCCTTTATAGTCATTTCCATGATAAATTTCTTCGTAACGCAAGTCTTTCTTCCTTTCTTTCTTCGATGAGCCGTATGCTGCTGGCGCGTACGTTATGTTCGTGAACGGACGCCGTCAGTTGAGACTGGTCATCTCTCAGCTGCCATGGTTTATATTAATGATTTGTTATTTGAATCGTTGTTTTTCCTACTCCGGACGCTTTAGCGTGCATTTTTTTCTCTATCGTTCTCACATATATGCATGTTTAATTTCAACAAAAAATATTTAAAAGAGTGTCCGTGGAGTTTCTTGCACGTTCTTCTCCATAGAGATCTACGCTTTGGAACGTGCAATTAGCTTCATCTCTTTTGACTGGTCAACCCTGAAAATTCAAAAGTGCCTGTAAATGCTTTAATTGAAATAAATAATTTGAGTTTGAGTAGCAAATAGCCTGGCCGGATGTTACAAACTCGAAAGAGGTACTGCGGCCCTGGAACGCAGTGGGCATTTGGAAGATTTCAGAAGGAGTCTGACACTCCCTTCCGCTCCTACCAAAGCGTAAAAAAATTATATTAGGAACTGCCATCATAAATCCTACAAATCCTAATTACGTATATTTTTACGCGATTTCTGTGTTATAGTGATCGTTGTTCTTATTCATGACTACGTTAACTCGTTGACTGCAGCATCGGTGGCATTCATTAAATCCCTCAAAGTACAGGTCTATGGGCACTTGGGGCACTCGAACATGTGGCTCATGTTTTAAACCTACTAAACCTATGACCGATCTCAGCCATGGCGGCCAATCTCAAACGAGACTAGCCATCGGCGCGGAACATATAATAGTGCACAAATTTGTGCGCAAACACAGGTGCACTCCCTCTTCCATCACTCTCATATTCCGATGGGACGGCAACCCGACACGACCGGAAAGAGATCTGACGCAGCACCAACCGCTAAACGTGCTTTCCGAGGCACGGGGATGTCACACCACCAACTTCCAAACTCTGGGCTGTCACTGGGAAATTCCTATTGGTAGGAATAGTACGAAGGCACCGACTAGACCATGGCCATTTTACACCCATTGGCTTTTTAAAATGCAATATTTTCAGTAATACTTTTCTCGTATTGAATATTTAGGCATTTCAAAAGTATTCATTACAATAATATCAACAAAACATTTATTCACAAACTGTCTAATTCAAATTCAATGTCACTACATGTTCGAAAAATCTCTATGTCAATGCCTGAGCATAGTACCTTTATGGGAAAAATATTCGTATAATTATATCAAAATGCAAATCTTTTTCGAACAAGACATTAAACCTGAGAATAATGTAACCTTCACACAGTCACATACATAATAAAATGTATAAATAAGTACCATTAAAATTCAGAAATTAATCATCATTTCTCATATAACTTGGTATGCTAATAAAATTTTCAAATCAATGACCTCAGTTATGGCAAATCTGTTATATAATATAACACGTTTCGCACCGGATATTTTATGATTTGTTTATGAATTTTAATAGCAATGTCATGGCCGTTTAGAGGATAATTATTATTTATAGATATTCTATTTTAGTTTATTGACCTTTTTTTCCGAATCGAGTTATATAAAATTCGTTTTAAGACTACCGTTTCAAGTCCAATAATAATATTGTCTTTGAAGATCTTGATGCTGAATTAGTTTATTCATTCGTATTGTAGATCATACTAACGTTGTGTTAAGTAGATACTTGATAGAATCGAAAATGTCGCTGTTTGAATCGGACTGAAGTGCAATCAAAATATTGGCTTTAAAGATGTAATAGTGTATTCAATTGCAAATCTTGATCACACGTTTTTCAATGAAGTGTGTCTACCTATTAAGGTTTGACGGAGTCAGATACAAAGCCAAAAAAGAGCCAATGATTTTCTTGAATCATAGATGAGAACATTCTAGATTAAATTATTTTTCAAAAACATTTCAAATAGACACACACGTCAAACTCCTCTTTTGGTCGGGGTTAAAAATATCAAAATTTTGTTTACAGTAGAGTTGGTAATAAACTCCACCTGAAGTTTCGCGACATCATTTCAGCAATATCGATGGTCGATCAGGGCAGACCACGTGTCATTTCAGTATCGCATTCCTATTCCATACTTTTTGGACGTTTTATGGTTCCAAACGTCTGTAAGAAACGGAACCCTTATAGAATCACTCGGGTGTCTGTCTGTCTGGCTGGCTGACTATCTGTCTGTCCAGCTGTCACAGCCGATATTCTCCGAATTTACTGTACCGCGATTCTGCTGAAATTTTGTACACATAATACGATAAATAAATTTTGAAGTGGGGGTGGGTCACTTTTGGGGGAACTAGAAAATTACAAAAAAAATAATTCTCAAACTGGCCTGTGTGACAAAGCAAATGAAAGAGCTTATTGTGAGAGTTTTAAATATTTTTTTTTTCATATTTTTAAAATAAATATTTTTTAAGTTTTTCAACAAATTAGTAGAATAATGACCATTCCCCGCCCTCTTTATCTCCGAAACCACTGTGCCTAAAATTTTTTAAAAAAGCAGATAATAGTTCTATACTGATAGATTACAGGAACCTTTACATTATAAGAAGTCTATAGTGTTAAAATAACATTACAAAAATGAAATTCCTTCGAAACCTTTGCAAGCGAGTCCGACTCGCACTTGGCCAATTATTTATCGAAAATTACCGCTGATGAAGAAGAAAGTGAAGTGACTTACAGTCACTTTGTAAATAGCATCTGCTGTAGATTATGAAGACAGGAAATATCAAACAGGAACAAATTAAGTTAATACAAATAAATGTTCATTTTGAATACCAAGACAGAACCTAATACATATAGGAAGCTAAAAAACAAATTAGTATTACATGTTTTACAGTTAGATTATTTAACTCTTTTTTTTTCCTTTTTTTTTAGAAAAAAATTGTAACGATCAAAGTCACTAATTACATAGGAAAAGACCTTGCATTGCATTTACAAAGTGACAGAATATTGACAGATTTGACACTTAAAATTCACCTCCAAATTTTATATCGAGCTATGAAAATAAAGAGCCCAAACGTGTGGTTTAGCTTATCAAATGTATAAACAGACAAATACTTCCTTCCGTATTCATAATATTAGCGAAGTGAATAAATACGGAAATGCAAGCTAAACTTAATTAGACAGGAAACCTTAATACATTCTATTATTAGAAACTGTTCATGAAAGACTACAACGATGATAAATAGGAACCTAATATATTAACATAAGGGGATTCCATATCTAAAGTATATATATATGCAAAATTTACGAGTATTCTCCTGTTTATGTACTGTTGGATCCAAATTAAGTATCCAATCTGAGTTGTTTGGTTGTTTCTGGGCCAATTACTGGCTATTTCATGCAAAACTATTAAACTAGAATATATCAAAGAAATGCCTTTCAGCAGTGGCTAAAAAAATATAAATATATGTCACCGGAAAATGGCAAACGCCGTAAGATTGTAAAATATCGCGTGAAATTTTAAACTATTTTTTCTAAATAAGACACGGATATATTGGAAACTATTGAATTTGTATGGGATTTATTGTATACTAAACGATTTTTTCATAATATATTGAGAAATTATAATCTAAAAAAGATTTATTACAATCTTGCGGAGTCTGCAATTTTCCGGTGACATATATATATAAAAAATCACAGCGTTTTGCAAATTTCTCACCATTCCATCTGACTAAAATTATTCTTAAATATGTAATACCTGAACCAAAAATCGGCGATACATGTTCTATTGTCCAGTTTTCCCTCTCCTATTATAAGGTGTGAAAATAACTATAAAAATTTAGAAAGTACGTACAAACCCACATAAATATTTTCAAAACGGATAATCAAAAACGATTGTCTGTGGTTTAATTTGAAAGAGAAACGCGCGTTCCAAAAATGCTAATGAGTTTTTTGGAACACTTTTGCTATTGTATCAGCTAGTTTATACAATGAAGCTATACAAATCTCACTCGCACGTTAAATCCTGTTTACGTGAATACCAATGATCATCATACTTTAAGCTGGTGTTCAGTTGCGTTTTAAGTTAACAGTATCCTGTTGGCAGTTTGCTCTAATTAAAACACACTTTAAATAAAATGATACTCTTAACTAAATTAATTAACACTGTGAAAAGTCAAAAAGGAAACTGTCAAAATCATCACGCTTGGTTAGATAAATAGATTATTTGTAATTGAAATGTTCTTGTCGTTAACTTGATGTTGGACGGGTAATGAGATGCCCCGCTCATCTGCCTAGCCTTTTCCCAATTATATTGGGGTCGGCTTCCAGTCAAACCGGATTCAACTGAATACCAGTATTTTACGTGGAACGGTTGCCTTTTTTTTTTTTTTTTTTTTTTTCTCGGGGGGAAATCCTCATGGAAATCCTCCACCCTGGGGCGGGTGGAGGGGTCTGTCAGACTCTTACTGACTAAAACCACCCCGGTGTTCCATCTTCCACCTGCGCCGGGGATCGCGGGAACGTATGCGACATCCGCAATCCCCGGCTGGTGCCGGCCCGCCTCTGCGGGCCACCTCGCGTCGGCGAGGGGAGTGAGGTGTTTGACTCCCCTCGCTACGTCAAAGAGGGGCGCACGGGAACACCACGCGCCGCCACCTCGGGTCCGGATGAATGGGGGGCGACGGACATCCCCAAGTCCGCCGCCCCTGGACCCAGTTAGGGGGGCCGGAAGAGGGCAGCGTATGCCCTCCTCCGACGCCCGATGCGTCTGCTGCGGGCAGGGAGAGCGGTTGTGATCTCCCTCTCCCTTTCCGCAGCCTCCTTCTGCGCGATAACTGTCTCGCAGAAGGAGACCACCGCGTCCCAGGACTCCTCACCGCCGACCATAGCATGGACTACGGCCGGCAGCGAGAGGTCACCGCCTACCACAGAGATGAGGGCACGGCGCGGCTCCTCCCAAGCTGCACACTCTGCAAGCGTATGCCGTGCCGTGTCCTCCCGACAGTCGACGCAGTGGTGGCATCGAGCGTCCGGCTCCCTGCCTATGCGACACAAGAACCTCCCGAAGCAGCCATGCCCCGAGAGGACCTGCGTCGCACGAAACGTCAGAGAGCCGTGCCTTCTCCCGAGCCACAGGTCGAGCACTGGCCGGATGGCCTCGATGGTGATGAGGCCGGCGGTAGGGCTCGAAAGCCTGTCCCGCCATTCCGCCACCAGGACCTCGCGCAGCTGCGACCGACGCAACTCCAGGTGTCGCTGCGTCAGTCGCTCGCCGCGCGCCCGCGCGCCCTCGCGCCACCTATACAGTGACGCGAGCACTTTCGCCTCCAGGTCCCACGGCGGAGATCCGGCCAGTGCGCAAGCCGCCTCGTAGGAGATCGTGCGATATCCCCTGATGACTCTGACGGCCATCACCCTCTGCGGCCTCCGCAGAACAGTGATGGTGCTGGCCGTCAGGTCAGCCGCCCAGATCGGGGCCCCATACAGGGCCATCGATCGCACGATCCCACGTGGAACGGTTGCCTACCAGAACTCCACAACCCATTAACTGGGTAACACGGTAAGATTGGTGTCAGATTTTCTGGCTTCCGACTATCCGTAACGACTGCCAAAGATCTACAAATAACAGCCGGGACCAACGGCTTAACGTGCTTTCCGAGGCACGGAGGAGTCTCGGTATGATAAGATGGTCACCCATCCACAGACCAACCTCGACAAGCGTTACTTAACCTTAAAGATCTACCCGTGCGGCTGTTATTATTTAGTCACGAGCTGCCAACATACTGAAATTACAAGAGCCCATTTGTTCTTTCTCGGCTTAGGTTGGTTTCGGAGGAAAAAGTTAAAAGCTTCACTTGGTAGCCCATTTTCAATCTCTAGTATGTAAAGGTATATAGCCTTTGCAGCCTTTTTTTTATGGATGCTAAATCATCAAATGACTTCTTCCGCTCTGGGTGGAGTGGAAGGGCGTGTCAGACTCTTACTGACTAAAACCCATCCGTGTTCCTTCTAAAGCCCTTTGCGTTCCAGGGCCGCAGTGACTCTTTCGAACAAATTCCGTAACCCTAGAAGATATGGAAGTTTACAAGTCCAGCCTAACTTGCATATCTTTGCCAAAACCAAAAACAATACCTTTAACGTTGAAACGGAAATCTTCAAGCCATTTGTTTCATCGTCTGACGTCATTGAGCAGATAATCTTTTTATTTAGTTTGTTTTTGCGACCAGCATCCTTCCGTCTGATAAGAAGACAAAGCAAAAACTGAACATTTTCCTTGTTCTGATCTCTTGGTATTTACCTACAACTATTTGTTAGGAAATAATAAGACCTTATAAGTACCTTTTTCGTATTCAAGTAACCTATTGCGCAGGGTGGGAAAGGGTGAGGTTTACTGCTAAAGATGAGTAATGGTTACATCGACAAGTAAAATGATGTAGGTACTTCGGTTATAAACAGGAAATATTGCACTCTCGATTTGCACTTTGGACATAGCTCTGGCTGATGTGACTGTTACAATATTATTATGTTGTCTTACAATTAGATTAATCATTTTGAAACACAGTTCCGCCATGATCATTTTTAATTTTTCATCAGGATTTAAAACGATTGTCTTTATACGTGAGATCATATCCCCTCTCACCGCACCGGGTTTTTATCTAATTCTTTCACTATTTCTACCATTAAACTCTGGAATATGCTACCCCTTAACATCAAGAAGGCTGGGTCTAAATTTTCCTTTAAGCAAAAATCCGAAAACACTACTTAAAAGCTTGTCATTCTTAGTTGTTCTTCGTCATGATATGATTATTATAATTCTCTTCATCAGTAAGGTTATTTATATCCTATTTATTAGTTTATTATTTTAGCATATATATTTTTATTGGTATTATTGATATTATTTGTGTAAACATTATTTTATTTTCTTTTGAACCCAAAGGTTGACTGGTAGAGAATGCCTTGATGCATTAAGTCCGTTCATGTACCACTATTGTTCATAAAGTTTAAATAAAAAAATAAATAAAGTAACATTGGTCGTCCATTCCATTGCCAAAGCAGACATACTTTTTGACAAATCCTTTGCCCAATGGTAATCAAACCCATTCTCGATACGGGCCGTTCCACTAAACACTAGACATCATTTCACTAAAATCCGTCTCCATTTTACTCCTGACACCTTCTTGACCTGTAACAATCAGAATAGAAATCGCCAAGATCTCCACCTTAATAGCCAACCAAAAACCTCCAAAAGACACATAAACCGTACAACACACACATTTCCTTTAACGCCAAGCATTTTGTCATCAATAAAACTTATAAAAAACGAGCTCAAGTCGCAATGTCAGTTTCACTTTCAAACGGAGTCGGTGACGTAAGCGCAGCTGAGCGGGAGGCTTTCACTGAACTGTGCGGAAGCAAGTTCATACCGACGGTCAAGTGCGATGTTACAGTAAGGCTTGGTTGACTTGTATCTTAGCTGCGGAATGAAGATCAGTACGATGATATTGATGGGCCTAAGAATTTTAGAGTGAACGAAATGAAGTTTGCCGATAGGGACATAATAAGGGTTTTGCTTATTTGTCACCTGCATCTTCTAGGATTTATAGGTAACCAGGCTAATGATAGAGATATACGGGTTGCTAAATGCTTAATTTTAAGAAAAGAAGGAGGAGAGTAACATTAGTTTAAGCGGGTTAACAAAGCGACTTATTTAGTTCAAAATATAGGCACCACAAACTGTACAAGAAGAAAAACTCATACGTGTTCATGAAGGATACAGTCACAACAATATTGTGTTCTACTGAGTCAAGACAGTCAGGTCTGTGACCAAAATAGTTTTTCTCGGACATTAAGGTTCAGTGGTTCATTTAATATCGTACAGTCTATCAATGCTCATAAGGCTGATAACATAAACTCAATACACTTTCCATCAGGTGGGCGTCGGACAGTTTTTTCACTTACACAAAGCAATCTCTTGATGGTTCTGGGACCATATTCCCTTTAACTCATTGGTAACAAAAAAATAATAGTTACAACATATTCATCTATGAATAAGGAAGAGATGGCGGGACGACGTAAACGCCTACTGCAAGAGTTGAATACTTGTGACTTGGGAAGAAAATGCATGGAGGAATTTAGGGGAAGCCATTGCCCAGCAATGGGAAAGGCAGACTAAATAAAAAAAAATAAAAACTGAGTTGAAACTCTTTTCGCGGCTACGACCTTAAAAACCAAATGTCTAGACAGAACCTAGACTCGATACCAATTAAGCTAGTTGACCGTGAAACACGTTAGGTAACACTAACAACCAAAGTTGGGCTGCTAAATTTGGCTTCATGAAATTGCAGCCAAAATGCCTCATACATTTGTACTAAATGCGTAACATCTCGTAATTTAAAAAAAGAAAGCTCGTGTTTATAAGAAAAGCAATCAATGAGCAAGAAATTCCGGTTTGGGCGCATGCCTTCCAATTATCAGTTCCGAATGTGTCTATAATCAAAATTTTAAATGGGCTTGCTTATTGTAATGAACCGAAAATTTAATATGAAAGGAGATCAGATGCCTAACAATTTGAAGCAAAGCGTTAGGCTTAACCAGAATTGTGACACATTTTTTAAAACTCTATTAAATTCTTTTATTCGTCTAAGTTTATCGCCTGCTAGACCTGCTAGCTAGAACCTCTCCATCGTTTTACATTTCTAAATTCAAAAATATCCCAATTTCCCGGCTTCCTTTTATTCGGCTTGCAACTTTACCAAACATCGTGTGTCATAAGTTGTTTTAAGGAATAAACGAAAAATCTTTTGACGTGACAACGTCTAATAAGTCGATGAACGCCGGCTGCACGCACGAAAAACGATGATTCATTGTACCGTTACGCTCATTGTAACGTTACGATCATTTCATCATTTGTTATGACGTTGTCACGTTAAACTATCGTCCGTAAACCGACTTTACAAACAACCAAATTTTAATAATTTTATGATGGAGTGCATTTGTACCCACATACTTTAGTTACTCAAAAATATGGCTCAATGCTCTCTGCAATAAATAAAAAGTGGAACTCTCTGCTTGCGTCTGTGTTTCCGAACGCATACAACCCTAATCTCTTCAAAATTAGAGTGAACAGGCTTCTTCTGGGTAAGCTCGCTCCATCGTCGACTTCGTCTCTGTCGTCTATGACCTAGACTAGAGTCAAGAGCAAACCCATATTAAATAAAAAAAAAAACACTCCAATGTTTTCTTAAACTTATCTATCTTTTTCTTTCATAGATGTTACACCTATGCTGGGTGTACTACTTCTCGAAGCTGTCAGAGTTCGCAGACACCGTGTTCTTCGTGCTGCGTAAGAAGAAGAGTCAGATCACGTGGCTGCATCTGTACCACCACTCCCTGACTCCGTTTGAGGCGTGGCTGCTTGTGAAGTTCATTGCTGGTAAGTTAACCTTGATTGGTGAAGTTGTTATTAGAGAAGAAATGGATACAAGTATCCGGATGACTACGATAAATTATATTTATTTTCCAATTTGGTTATAATTAACACTTTTACACGTCAATATTTTTCGTCAATATAAACTAGATTAGGTTATGTGTTTGGATATAAATCAGTGGTTCTTAACCTTTTAATCATAAGGGACCATTTGACAACATATCTGTCTTCACATGGACCAGCAACTTTTTAGGGTACTTAACAGGAATTAGAAAAAATCGTGACTGCGTACTCTGTACTAGCTTCTGTATCCGAATAAGGTTCTTACGTATACATATATCGATGAAACCAAGGTTAGATAGTGTGTAGCACTTTCTTGTATCTTCGAAAAAAACATTGTCTTTTGTCTCTAAAAATCTTTTTTCTAATTACTTTCCTGTCTCAAATATATTTTTCAAGTTCGTATCGGATGCATTTCTATGACTTCCTCTTTTCGGAATTAAATTCATTTTATTCATAAAAGTAAGCAATCATTTCATCAATTATTTGTTATGACGTTGTCACGTTTAAAATATCGTCCGTAAACCGACTTTACAGACAACCAATGTTTGAACAAAAAATTAATGCAGTGCGTTGAAGTTTCGCGTGATGCATAGGTACATTTTTACCTAGAAGTTCCGTCACAAGTATCCTCTCCAAAACCATGCGTTTTATTTTTGTAATTTTAACTGATTTATTAAAGCGTCAATATGCGTCCAATATATATTTGGTAATATAATATGTCTTACGGACTAAATATAATATTTTTTAACTAGGTATGATCCCCACTCACAATAAATTATGAGCTCCTAAAAATAGGACTATTTTAAGTTTCAATTTATTCATCTGTGCGAAAATATCGCATTATGGGATGGTTTGCGGACCACTTCAGGTGCTGCCTGGGACCACCAGTGGTCCGCGGACCACCGGTTAAGAACCACTGATATAAATGGTAGATCAAGGACTTTATGGGATGGTATCCTCGAAATGGGAATAGACAACAAGGACGTCAAATCAAAAGATGACGACTTAACAAAAGGGTGGAGAAGGTTCGCTCGAGACAGAGGTAATTGGAGGAAACTGGGGGAGGCCTATGTCGAAGGACAACCTGACCAACAAAGTGGTTCCTAAAGATTGTTTTATTTTTCACATTTTTTATTACATTTTGTAACAAACTTAGATTTGAGTTTTTTTTAATAAGTAGTATATAGTCAAAATGTAGTATGGTCAGTGAATAAAGGCTTTTATTATATTATTATGGTAGATCAGTATTCAGCAGAATATAGGATAGTAAATCACTAGCCAGTCGGATACCGGCAGTAAGATAGCTGGATCGTAGATCAGTATCGGGCTGGATATACAATATAGATAGCAGATCGGAGTGTCAATTCTACAAATTTTAAGCGAATGCGAACGATTCACTTGTCGGTCATGATCTGTCAAAAATGTATGGATCTTGAGGTTTTTTTGACAGTTTGCGACTGAGATCCGAATGCAAACGTTACTTAAACATAACTTGATTTGGCCCTCAGAATTTGGCCGACTGTAGGATAGTAAATAACTATTCGGCTCGATATCGGATAGCAATTATGTCTCTATAGAATCGTGCCGATAAAGAAGGTTGCAGGCATGCTCGTTGCGGAATTTGTTCGAAAGAGTCACCTTGGCCCTGGAACGCAAAGGGCTTCAGAAGGAACACGGATGGATTTTAGTCAGTAAGAGCCTGACACGCCCTTCCGCTCCACCCAGAGCGAAAGAAGTTAATTGATGATTTTCCATTCTTAAAAAAAATGGCTTCAATGCTCCATGTATTAACCATGGATGGTCAGCTGATCATGCTTGACCACAATTGGCCACGGTTTGATTGTGACGACGCTAACGCTTAGAAATAGAACCGGTCCAGTGCCACATAAGTCGAAAACTTCCGTTTACAAACGTCAGTGACCTTAAAACACCACCGATTTTGGCATCCGTAATCTGGTCTAATCTTAAGTCTCTATACGAATTATTGCAACTGCAAAAAGATTTCGATTAACAAGAATGCGTTGAATAGTTACAAGCAATAGAAAAGACCGCTACAAATTGAAGTGAAAACATCTTAGGGCCAATGAGGTGACTAATAAATCAAGGTCAAACATGTTGAAACCTATTAAAACAAATTGGTAATACGGAAAGGTCATAGTTTGACGAATAGTTATTGTCAGTCAGTGAGAGATTTCACCGGAAAGGCCCCTCCTTTCTTTGATTAAGCGGAATAGTCGATTTTAATCATCCAAGATGGGCGATACAGACAGCAGATTCAAATTAAGGATTTATCTACCTTGTAGTGCTTTTAGCTATTTAGAGATTTATTTCACTGATAACCCTAAACTGTTATTAAACTAGTTCCTAGTGTGTTGGACACGGTAATATTCAAGTAGTATTTGATTATATTATTACATCAGGGGTTCCCAAACTGTGCGTCGCGACTCCCCGGGGCGTCGCGGTGCTTTCCCAGAGACGTTGCAAACAACAGAAATGGAGTAAAGAAATACTGTGTCTTCCTATTTTAAAGATTTTATGCAAAAAAAAACTAAGATAGAACTAAGTAGCTGTATTGCAATAGATATATTGTCGAACATTTATCGAGCACACATTTTATAAATATTTTTCACTGTATCTTAATCAGAAAAGCAACTTCATCCGTGTTATTGATATTACGTACCTTTTCGTTTTCCGTTTTAACGGAGCTATATAAGGTATCTTTTTTTACAAGGGCGTCGTCCCCGACCTTTGATTACCGAGCCAGCCCGCGTCGCTGAGCCAGTAAATTTAAACTCCCTAAATAATGTTACGACCCAGCCTGTCCCTTGCTGTTCCTCCCAAATGACGCCGCTAGCCGAGGTCCTTATCCCGCAGGGGATGCCCTAGCGAGCGGTCATTTAGTTTAGTTTTATTTAGTTTGTAAGCCCTGGCTGGGGGCCTTAGAGTCATTTAAGGCCACCACAGGATAGTCCGGTTAAGCAGTAACCAGCCTTAGTGTGCTGAACTGCGAGTGGTCATCGTCAAAAAAAAAAAAAAAAAAACAAGGGCGTCGCAAAAAAAATCATGTCACTCAAAGGGAATCGCGGTATAAAAAGATTGGGAACCCCTGTGTTATATCTTTGAAAAATGCTCATTTTTTATAGGTTGTCTGGTAAACCCTGGACAACCCTATCAGCAATAAGACCATCACTGTACCCATAGAATTAAGTTTCTATAAAAGAGTCGTGTAACTATTTGTGATGTACAATAAAGTGTATTCTATCCGTCTATCACTAGTCAAATAATATATCAAATAACTGCTTACATTGCATGGTGATAAATCTACGATGTTTTTTATCTTGATAATTTACAGCAGTTGCATCTAATTTTTCCTTGGCAAAGGTTACAGGAAAAGACTCCGTTAAGCATTATCTTGTAACAATCAGTAACAGCAATGTTAATGATCGGTGATTGTTTTCTTTATTCATATACTAGCGTTTTCCACGGCTCTGTCTGCGTATATATTTAATATTCCGATGTAACCAAAATTTCAAAACAATATAACAGTGTTAAACTTTTTAATCGACTTCAAAAACGGAGAAGGTTCTCAATCCGGTTGTATTTTTTTATGTTTGCTACCATGTCATAACTCCGTTATTTATAAATCGATTCTAAAAATCTTTTCATGTGAAAGGAAATACGTTTCGATTGGTCCCATAGAAATTTCATCAAAATCGGTTCAGTAGTTTGGTTTTTAAATCAAAATAGCTGGAGAAAATAGAAAATATATCTAAGTCATCCAAGTAAAGGAAATTTCGTGTTTTACTTTCCTGTGACTTTCCAGTGGTCCACTGGAAAGTACCTCTAAAAAATTTTAAAATTTAAAATGTTAAATTACGAAGTAAAACTTAAAACTTATAGGTACTGTGTAGTGCTTTTTTTTTTGAAAGTCGGTTATATTTTATTATAAAAAAGGTTTTTGGTAACTATGATATCATTTTTAAACTAAGTGACTAGACATTTTAGTGTTTTCCGTATGAAAAACACATCTTTACATAAATTCACACTCATATAAATATTAGGAATGAATAAGGAAGTGATTCTGTCTATAAATCTTTTAGCCATTTTTTGCAAGCTAAACTGAACTAAAGATGTTTTCGGAACAAAAAAGTATCTTGTCCAGCCAAGTAGTAAAACTAACACACCCGACATCCATGATTCTATTTTTTATTTAAATTAAGCATTACTATTTTTTTTCTTTTTCTTATCCCTTCACTGTTTTTTTCTGATAAACGTCGTCACGGGATCCTAGAGAGTTGAATCGTTTCTCCGGGACTCGGGCGTGTAGGTACGTCGACCCCTAAACGTGCCTACGCTGCTATCGCCGCCACGCACAAACCTGTGTCGCAGACCAAACAGGGGGATATGAAGAGCTGCTGTGAACCTGCCAACAGGGGTTCGAAACAGCTAGGCCCAGCTACAGGCACGTGTGATAAGGATGGCTTCGTGAAGGTGGAGAGGAAGAGGACGAAGAAGCCTCCTAGTCGGAACCAGTGCGGGACCGCGCTGGCAGGACCCAATATGCTGCGTCCGGCAATACCTACGACGCAGCTCTATGTGTCCCAGCTACATCACACCACGAAGGTTGAGGAGATCGTGGAGTATGTCCGAGCGAAGACCAGCTGGACCTTAAGGGTCGAGAAGTTGGAGTCACGCCACAACACAAATTTCAAGTCATTCGTGGTGAGAGTTCCGACTCATCATATTGAGACCTTCCTCAAGGAAGAGTTTTGGCCGAAGGGTGTCGTATATCGGCGATTCCGCGGAAGGCTACGTGACACCACGCAGCGCAACACGACGCCGTCACTTCGTGTACAATAGTTTATTAATATTTTTGTGGTTTTTATTAATATGTATGATAGTCTGTAAGGTATATTTGTTATTTTATTTTATTTTATTTTATTTTATTTGGGAAAACAAACAATCGTACATTGTATATTATATCTAAAAAAACATAGTATGCTATATGTAAATGTACAATCCACTACGTTTCCACATGTTACAAAGTTAAATAAGATACAGTTTTGGTAAAACTAAATAAGATCAAAACAACAATACAATTATTCGCTAACTTAAAATCAAATTGTCTAGTCTTAAAATAAATAATTAAATAATAGGTACATAATAGTTAGGAATTTTGAGCAAGGCGCTTAATAATTTGTTTTTTAAATTTATGTTTAGATAGGGCAAATACATCGATATCATTAAAATTGTTATTGTAGGCTTGAGCCAATCTATGGAGCGGCGCTCTCTCTCCTGCATTTGTACGACAGTGAGTTGTAGCAAACAGTGGATAAGAGCGCGCCTCTCGTCTCGTAACCGTTCTAGGAACAATATAACATAATTTACTTATTAATTCAGAGCAATCAAACTTATTGTGTACAAGTCCATGGAGCATCAATCCTTGGAGCAACAATCGTCTAGAGCGTAATGTTAATAATTTAAACTTGTTCAAAGCGTTTTTATAAGATAAACGTTCGATACGACATTTGTACTGCATTGAACTGAGGAACTTGCGCTGAACTCTCTCTATTGCAATTTCATATTTAATATAATAGGGATCCCAGATCATACAGGCATATTCAACTTGGGGGCGAACTAAAGAATTAAATAAGTAAAGATATGTTGTTGGTCGTTTAAAATCTGACGTAGCTCTCATGACAAGATTATACATTTGAAATGCTTTGGAAGTAACTTTATCTATATGTAGATTTAAGTGAAGTTTGCAATCAAGGAGAACGCCTAGGTCACATATATAGGTTTCTTTAACTAAGGCCTTATTACAGAGTGAATAATCATAGGTTATTACTTTTTTATTTTTAGTAAAGTTAATATTTTTACACTTAGGGATGCTTAGTTTCAATTTATTTTCATTACAATAATCCGATAATCTATTCAGGTCTTCCTGCAAAAGGCCGCTATCAACAGTGTTTTTTATTGTTCTAAATATCTTAAGATCATCAGCGTATAATAGGAATTTACAATTTTGAAAGCAGTTACAAATATCGTTAATGTACATAATAAACATCAATGGGCCCAGAATAGATCCCTGGGGAACGCCAGAAGTCGCCAGAAATGAATCTGATTTGTATCCATTGCTCACTACAGTTTGATTACGATTGCTGATATACGAACAAAACCAACGCAATAAGTTACCTCTGATGCCGTTAAAGGCTATTTTATTTAATAAAATTGAATGGTCCACTCTATCAAAAGCCTTTTTAAAATCTGTATAAACAGCGTCGGTCTGATATCCTGCGTCCATGTTATTAAATAAGTGATCAGTAAAAATCATTAAATTAGTTACTGTAGACTTATTTTTAACGAAACCGTGTTGCTCAGGTATTATATTGTGTCGCAAAAATGGATAAATGGCCTGATGAACGAGTTTTTCAAATAGTTTTGCAAGAGTACAAAGTATCGATATAGGTCTATAGTTTTCTATGTTTTGTCTAGATCCACTTTTATGCACTGGTATTATATTTGCTTTCTTCCACTTAGACGGAAATTCACCACTTTGTATACACCTGTTAAATAACATGGAAAGAGGCTTACAAATTGTTTCAGCTGTCCTCTTTAGAAAATAGGGCGGTATGCCATCAGGTCCCGGTCCCTTGTTTATGTCTAACGATTTTAGATGTCTGTGAACTTCATGGACAGTGAAACTCAAAGTACAGAGAGAGCTGTTATTGACATTACCCAAATCAGAAGCTGGGCACCATCCGGGAGAGAGACTAGAGGGCTCAAAAACTGATTGAAAAAAATCCGAAAACAAATTACAAATTTCAACTGGATCACTAGAAGTTACATTGTCATAGAACATGCAGGTAGGTATACCCGACTTGCCTTGCCGATTCGCGATGTAAACCCAAAAGTGCTTAACATCCTTGGGAATACCATCCTCGACACTATTAATGTATTTTTTAAAACATTTGTGACATTCCTCTTTAAAACGCGCTCTGTACAAAGCAAATACTTCGTAGTCACTTATATTATGGTACTTTTTCCATTTAGACCAGGCTTTTTTCTTATACTTAAAGATGTGGATGAGCGGTTTTGAGAACCAGACCGGGAAGCGCGAGTTTGGTGGTTTCGATAGCGGTATGCGGTTTTTTATTATACCATATAAATAGTTGTAAAAAGTATCTATGCACTTATCAGTCGAATTGCTCTCCAAAGTGCCTTCCCAGTTAATCTCATCAATGTCTTCGTTAATGACTGTGTAGTCTGCTTTGCGGTAATTATATTTCGGTGAATGTAGAGGTTTGGATAAACTGATATTAATATTTAGGGATAAGAGTGTGTAAAATGGAGGATGGTGACTGTCAGCCGGTAAAAGATCTTGATTAGGTTTCCAAACAGTGCACTTCGCATCAGAGATAAGGAGATCAAGTATGCGTCCATTCGAGTTAGATATATGATTGAATTGCTTGAGATTGTGAATAACCGAAAAGTCCCTTAAACGGTTACAAATCAGAGAAGTGCCCAGGCACGTCATATGGTTATCAGCAGGGTTGAGTTTAGTCCATTGTGCTGCAGGTATATTGTAGTCACCTAGTAGTAATATATTATCAGTCTTTATTGAATCGATTAAATTGTCCATATTATCGAAAAGAGTATTGTATACAGAAAAAGGAATATTGTTCGGCACATAGGCTGCGCAAATAAGGGTATGTGAAGAATTGTTGTTGCTAGGAACGATAATAGTGATTTGTTCAAGGTATTGGTCTAATGTACCAAGCTGTGGAAAAGGGATATAAACAGGGTTATATTTTCGCAATACCGCTATCAATACACCACCACTCTCCGATTTCCTAGTAGCAGTCCTATTCCGGTCACAGCGAAAAACTAAATACCGATTATCAATAAATTCATTGTTATTAATTGTAGGAATAAGCCATGTTTCTGTTAAATAATAATATCGAAACAGTTAGAGAGAATATTCATATACAAAGTATTTAATTTAGTGCGAATGCCTCTACTGTTTTGGTAATATATACTGAAATCATGATTTGTTGCAGTATTAGACATTGCAATAAGTGATAACATAAATAATACCTAATAAAACGAAATTAACTTGCTATAAGTTAATTACTCGGAGCATTTTTAATGTTTTTAATATCATTTTTACATTTAATGGCTATAGTGGGCGAGGTTTCAGATTGTTTAACAAGAATGGTGGCATGCTTTATCCAGACGAATTTATAGCTATATCTTTTTGCTGCCTCTCGGGTCTCGCGTAGCAACTGTTTTTTCTGTAGGGTTAAGTGTTCATTTACATATACAGTGTGAGGTGTGCCAATGATGCCCAGGTCTTTAGAGGTAAATCCTTTCTTCAGGCGGCATGCAGTTATTATATTGTCCCTCAGAGTACGTGTTTTTATAGTGGCAATTATATTTTTAGGTCTTTCGCTGCTTGTAGCATGTGGCACGCGATGTATTGATGTAATATCGTCTCTTGATATATTATGGGTCTTTGTTACCTGAATTAAATGACATTATTATTATAATTATTTATTGGCTCGTTTTTAGGGTTCCGTACCCAAAGGGTAAGACGCGACCCTATTACTGCTGTCCGTCTGTCACCGTGATAGTTAGACAAATTTTCACAGATGATGTATTTCTGTTGCCGCTATAACAACCAATACTAAAATAAAAATAAAAAATTAATGGGGCTCCCATACAACAAACGTGATTTTTTATATATGTTACGGAACCCTTCGTTCGCGAGTCCGACTTGCACTTGGCCGGCTTTTGTGATTCTGACTCTCAGGTTTTGCAGCGGTTGGGAACAGTGAGAAGTAAACATTTTGTGTACTAACGAATACGTCTTATTTCATATTCTAGGCGGCCATGGAACCTTCTCGAACATCGTAAACAACCTGGTGCATGTCATCATGTACAGCTACTACATGCTGGCGGCGATGGGGCCGCAGTACCAGAAGTACTTGTGGTGGAAGAAACACCTCACCACTCTGCAACTAGTAAGTATTGAAATAAATATATATTTTTAACAGTTTCTGTAAAGTCACGTCGACCGCATGAATGTTGACCACCGGGCAAAAGTTTCCACTCAATAGGTGCTAGAGTATGAAAGTCCCTTTTTAAATTTAATATGGGTTTGCTCTTGACTCTAGTCTAGGTCATAGATGACAGAGACAAAGTCGACGATGGAGCGAGCTTACCAAGAAGAAGCCGGTTCACTCTAATTTTGAATTTTGGGGTTGTATGCGTTCGGAAACACAGACGGTCTTCCCTTTCTTGGTAGTGGGACACTATAGGCTAACTAAAAACAATAATAATTCGGATATATCTGCAACATGTCAGATAAGCTAAATACCAAGCAAAAAGATGAAGTTGGAGAAATGAACTTTACTCTTGAAAGACTGGCCCGCAATGACAGAGGGTAGACGTGTGTGGAAAAGGGATAGGGAGCTCTTTGCTTAGAAGTTAGTCATAATGGGCCAATGCTGGGTCATGGTGGGCCATGGTGGGCCAATCTTGATTTCTTAAAAATACTGTTGACGTTTAAACAATCAATAAAAGTATGGCCTTTGCCTTGTAGTTGAATAATACAATCAATATACCTATATAAATAAAACTCTTCGAGTTACTGCGTGACTGAGTGACTAACAGACAACGGACAGCCGAAACTACTGGTCGTAGAAACCTGAAAGTGGAGTGGGAAGTGAAGCGGGAGTGTAGGAGAGCACTAAAAGAGGATTTCCCGAAATTCCTACGGGAACGGGAAAAAACGGGATATGCGCGTACGAAGTCGCGGGCAAAAGCTAGAATTTGACAAAAGTAGGAGCTCGCTAGTGGGTTTTACCAAGCATTTTATTGGTAAAATGCATATGTCTGACCGTGAAAACCACACTAAAGAATGCTTAAACAACTTTATTGCAATGAAAAATTTCAGACGAGTAGATTTTAGAACAAAAAACCTCTACCTGTTGCAATTTAAAGGCAGTGGTTCGATAAGAATTTTATAAATGGTTTTATTATATGGAGCTATTTCGTGCAAGAAGTCAAAGTCAACACAAGTCTTTGCAAATGCAAGTCTAGGATTTTAGGCTCTACAGTAATTCTAGTATACTAGTGGCCTGTCTCAAAAACGTATCTACCTTCAACCACCGCCACTCGTCCTTTGAAAGGTTCATTAGAAAACCAGCGTCAGACAGCATCAGTCTCTCTGACATATCGCTGAAATGGACCTTTTTAGTGCAGCCGTGAGACACACACTTAGTTTTTGGCATAACTACCTTTTTCTTGTTATTTTTACCCTGGGTATTTCATGTACCTGTGCTAAATAATTTTTATTCTTTCTTTCTTTATTTTACTTTCTTTAATCAACTGTCAAATTAGCTACCAAAAGTTGCTGAAACGTCATCTTTGCCTTTGTAACATGACGTTTCAGCTACTGTTAGTAGCTAATTTGACGTAGGCGAAGGTAGATACGTTATTGAAACCGGCCGCCATTTTCCTTTTCGCAACAGCTCAGCAGAACCAACACTTAATTCCGACAACTCGACGTACAGACAAACATCCAGTTATCTAGATAAACCGTCGCCACAAGCACGGTCTACTTAGCGGTTACCTCAACAATTACCGACACGAACAGAACTCTCTTAGAATATTTCACAAACTAAGTATTTTAGCTATTTAATTATTGCATCGATTAAATTGTTTCACTAGTTTCTTTGGGTTTTGACATCGGAAGAATTTTTTACTTAATACTCTGCTTGTGTGTTTCCTGGTTTTTTTTATATTTCCGTTTTTCTTCACGCTGCTTAACTTTAAATTACGCATAAGTAAAGTAAAATAATAATATTTACTTTTTGATTTTTAGGGTTCCGTACCCAAAGGGTAACCAATGGAACCCTATTACTAAGCCTCCAATCTCCGTCCGTCCGTCCATCCGTCTGTCAGTTGGCTGTATCACAAGAACTTAAGTAGGTAGGCAGTTAAAAAATTTCACAGAGCGTGTATTTGTGTTACCGCTATATGAACAAGTAATTAAAATCAAATTAAATTATAAATTAAAGGGGGCTCCCATATAAGAAACGTGTTTTTTTCGGTTTATGGTATGAAACTCTTTGTGTGAGAGTTTGACTCGCACTTGGCCGGTTTTTTTATTACTCGACCGATTCAGAAAGAGGGGTTATGGATTTTAAACTATTCAACATAATGTATGCTAGTATGTACGTTACTTTTTATGGCAGTATTAAATGAATTAATGCGCACCCTAATCGACTTATTACAAGTATTACAACCGTATTTTTAATTTTCTTAAGTAACTGAGAATGATATCGTGGTTTTAAAACTGCCTAGTTAATCCACTTAAATAAAATCTTAATGGCACATAACTCATGATTGGTTATACGAAATGTATTCAATTTATTTAACTAAATGCTGGTTTATAAATTAAAAAACCAGTCAAAAATATTATGACTTGTATTTGAATGCACATATCTACTCAAAAATGTAATAAAATAAGGAGAATAATTAAGATATTCAAAGTAAGAAAAATGTGATGACAGTACTGTTACGTAATACTTCTTTAACAACTTCAAAATACCACACCTTGTATTTTGTATTATACTCGCATATTTGTAGGTAATGAATTCCATGACCACCCAATTATAATTTGTATTTAATGTAATCACAACTGAGGACCCCAAGATACAGGGTCTACCTAGTTTGAGGCCCACCGTCCACAAAATACTTACATTAAATAGTTACGGATATTATAATTATGTAATAGTTGTAAGCTCATTTAAGTAAAAATGAACGAGTAAACTTTATTCTTATCCTAATTATAATTTATCAACATAATCCTAATCTTTTACCAACACAAAAGGTTCAAGGTAGACTAAGAAGGAAGGACTTTGTCTCTGTCATCTTTGACGTAGTCTACAGTCAAGAGCAAACTCATCTAAAATAGAAAAAAAATTGGTTGTCTGTAAAGTCTTGAATCGGTTTACGGACGATAGTATAACGTGACAACGTCATAACAAAACATTGATGAAATGATCGTAACGTTACAATGAGCGTAACGTTACAATGAGTCATCTTTTTGGTGCGAGCAGCTGGCGTTCATCGATTTATTAGACGTTGTCACCTCAAACAAAAAAGGACAAATAGAGTAAAAAAAATACCCATTGGTATTCAAAAGCCAGTCAAAGAAAGAGTGGAAGACAGAAAAAGGCGGATGAAACCATAAGAAAGGTTAATGAAACAAATGAGATAGAGTGACAAAAGAGAAAATAGAAGTTAGTTTAAGGCTATTGCTGGCTAGCAAGAAAATGTTCTAAAATATAAAGAAAGGCCAAAAAGAGCCGAAAGACAACACTTTGTACAGACGCCAGTACATAAAGCTACCCGAAACTGTCAAATTTTCCCAACCAACCTTGAACTTAACGCTTAAGGCATAAAGTAGAAAATCTATTAAAATAATTTGACAGATTTTTGTAGCTTGACGTGCTGGCGTCGGTACTTTTCCAAGATAAACACGTAGGGCTAAATGTACGAAATATATTAAACTTTGTACAGTACCTACCTAAAGGTGTTACCGCGAATACTTCCGTCACCAACGTGGAACCACCAATAAGGATAGCTCGCACCGCGCCTAGCATTCCTTGAGTCGGAGCTGCTCTTGCGCAAATGGGTAGGATATACCGCGCACGGTGCAGTCGTACTGCGGTTGTAGAATAAAATATGTTCTATTGAAAGAACTTGCTGCCAATAATAAGTTCTTCTTGGTTTATTTATTCGAACATGGCTTTGGCATAGATGACGCTATCGAAATATATTACAGCTATACATAAGCACGACCCATATGTGGGTAGAAAATTATTGTTTTCCAAAAAATATATGCGAAAGATCAGACTTCAACATAAACTGCACGAAAAAGGATAAACAGTGATCAAAGGCTTGATCCTTGATAAAGAAACTGCAACTGACGGAATGAATGCTACGGTCATTTCTGTCGTCGTAGTAGACAAATCGACCAAGGTCTCTTAGGAATGAGTCCTACTGAGAAGGGGTTTAAACGAGCCATAGCATACGAATTAAGCTATGAGTACCATCATCTGCTAGCCGTTTCCCAATTATATTTGGGACGGCTTTCAGTCTGACCGGATTCGGCTGATTATTATCAGTATTTTACGTGGAGTGGAGCCTAAATATTTGACTATGAATGAAGCTATGAGTATTCTAATCGTCTTTTGACATCTAGATAATACGAGGTTATATATGGACACCGGATAATAGCAAACTCCGTAAGATTATAAAATAACTTGAGAGATTGTAAACTCTCGATAAATTGTCAACTGAACATTTGGAATACTATTTTACGCATCAAAATTTGATAGTTTATAATCTCGCGAATTCATTCCGAGAAATTGTGGACTGACATAAAATGGCAACCAATTAGAGCACAAGTCTAAAATTTAACCGTTTTCATGTGTTTTGTGTGTGAAGTTGGAAACAAGACTCTCATTGGTCTATTCAGAGAAAATAAAGACCAATGAGGGGTCAAGTTTCCAATTTAACTATCACAACAAAACAGATAAATTATAGACCAGACAGCTGATTAGTCGCCAGTTTATGTCAGTCCACAATTTCTCGGAATGACTTCGCGAGATTATAGACTGTCAAATTTTGATGTGTAAAATAGTATTCCAAATGTTCAGTTGACAATTTATCGAAAGCTATTTTCCGGTGGCATATATAAATTAAACTTATGATCATTTCAAGTATTTCCACATGCGCAGTCCTAGTCGATCGTGCGGGGGCAACATTTAGCCACAGTTGCAACACAAGCAGGCGGAACGCGTATCCTTTCTCCGTTAGCAAACACACGTTCTATAAAATGTTTTACACTTAAATTAACTTGGGTACTTGAACTGCCGGCCATCTTGGCTTGGTGCTAAATTGAATCATCTAAAGGACTTCGATCATCGCTTGAATGCCGTAAATATTTATAGCAACAGTGCTTCTCTTAGATCTACTTTTTGCAAAGAGTTAATTCTGTGGATAGTCGCTTGTTACACCTTACAATTTGTTTAGCTCCTATCTTTTGTTTTGTTATGGTGTACAATAAAAAATATTTCTTATTAGATAATTGTGGTACAAACATTATGTTATTGGTTTCCTTTTAGTTCACAGTCACTCTTCTGGCCCTAATCTTAATTTTGTTAGATTCAGCGCAGTATGGCTAGTGTACCCTTGTTATTACGTTTTTCGGCTTTTTTAAATTTACTAGCGCCTTCGACTTCAACTTACGACTTCGTATGCGCATATCCCGGTCCCGTATAGCCTTCCTCATGAATGTGGCTATCATATGTAAAAAGAATTTTCTAAATCCTACTGGTAATTCTAAGTTCTTCAGCTTTAATATATTAGTTTAGATTATTTATTAATGTACACACAGAAAAACAGTAATAGATAACTTTATACTTTATGAATAAAAAGGAACTGCTTGTTTCTAATGAAACCGACATCATTCTACTAAAAGATTTTTCATCATAAGCCCCTTCCCTGTCCAATCTTCTTTTGTTTGTGCCAAATTTCTGGTCTTCTATCCTAAATTACGAGTGCTCCAGCAACGGTTCGAATTAAGGCTTCAAAATTTTCTTAGCCAATCAAATCGCATGAAGTATTTTGGGAACAGGATCTTGTGAGCTTGCGTGACGGTTGCAGATGCTAAATTCCTTATTCTTCTGCTAATTTTCGCCTGCGGCGTTCGTGGCTGGATAATTGAGTTGTTAACCAATGTCACGATTGATAGTATTAATATTAACATAAGTTGTATAATACGATAGATTGTAGCACCTGATGCTAGATTGACGGTCGTTGGTTCAGGTGGCAACAAAATAGTTATACAGTTAAAGGATTAATGAACATGGCAGGTTTAAGATTAGAGAGTGTGAGTGTGTACAAGAACGTTAGGTTTTCTTTGAAAGTTTACAAAAAAGATTTTCAAACACTTAGGCTAGGCCGGTCCCACAAGAAGCTTTTAAGATTTCCTGTAGAATCATAAATGAATAAATGGTAAAAAAAATGCGCAGATATTAATAAAAATCTTAATTGAATTATACTTTTCGTTGCCCAGTAATATGCAAGCTTAATGCTCATCTTGATTTGATCATCAAAAGAAATTTGCAATAAAAATTATAATAACACCTTTGGCGTTTTATTGAAGATTACATACATGACAGACATATTTGCAGTCATACAATTTGTAACGGAAAGGCATTAAGTTTTCACTGATTCCAATTTCTTTATTAAAACCCCAAAATTATGCTGATTGCGAAACGAAAACACATTTGGCATCATCATTTCCTTGGAAGCCCTTAATACGAAATTTGTTCTCACTTCAATCCACCTGTGAATCATGAATTCGAGATTTTAACAGAGAAAGTTCGAGAACTTTCTCCATTTTTTTTTTTAACTAATTAGACTCCTCTTGGTGTATAATGTAGTTTATTTAATAAGTCTATTAACATAATACGCTAGAGTACTACTGGACCAGTAAGGGCAAGAGCGTGACGGTAACATCTTGGCTTTTCTAAAAATAGTAGAAACGACAAAGCAAGAAAGTGACCTCACAAAATCCACTAAAAGAAGGAAAAAAATATAATTTTAATCACTACATATTATAAAAGAAAGTCATTCGCCGCTTCTGTCTGTCTGTCTATTCGCGATAAACTCAAAAACTACTGAACCGGTTTTCATGTGGTTTTCACCAATGGATGAGGTTATAAGGAAGGTTTAGGTGTGTGATTTGTTAAGGATTATGTATGTATATTGGCTGAAATATGGTATATATATTATATATTATGGCTTATAGTTACCTACCTACATATTTTATTTTTTAAACTTGTAACAATCATTATTTAAAACCTTAAAACACTTTATAAAAAAATACAGCTCCGCTTTTTTATAAAGCGGTTTCACGATAGAATTACAACGCTAAATTGCACCCGTGCGAAACCGGGGCGGATCGTTAGTAATATAATAGAACAAATTAAACTACCACAAAAAAAACTTAAGTTTTAAGAAAATAAAATACCACAAATCTCTACAGCCACACATTAAAGTTACTTCATACTAAATATTGGAACCTTAACTATTCTTAGTTGAGGTTCCAATAAATTGGTATATTCTTAAACGGAACTGAACTCATATCGTCACTTGCAAGGTACAGACACCAGCAGATCAAGCTACAACAATCTGTCAATTTTTCAACTTAATAGCTACATTATTAGGTTCAAGGTTGATTGGGAAAATTTGACAGTATCGGGTAGCTTGATGTGCTGGCGTCGGTACATAAAACATCTTGAAGTAGTGGTGTTTGACGTACAAACGTTGAAACTGAAGATGTTATTATTGGTAAACTCAAAACATTATATTTTATTTTCAGGTCCAATTCTTCATGGTGCTCTTCCATTCGATCAGCGCCTTGGTCTACGACTGCGGATATCCTAAGTAAGTACTTTTCCATACCTTCACTTTTAATTTGTGTATCGGTTTATAAATCTGACTAATGGCTCCCAACAAGCAATGGAATAAGAAACTGACTAGGGTGTTTTAATTTAACCATAGAATGTAAATGTGTTGTTGCCTATTTCAATTGAATACGGTAACTATCAATGTTACTGCATTGCAGAAAATAATTTAAATGGCACAAGCAGCTTCTATTACAATTCGGAAAAGAGATTGCTGCTGTATCTTGCAAAATTCAAGTCAAGACAAAAACACAGGAGCTGCCTAAGTAAAACCCTTACAGTAATATGTTACTAACTAGCCACGCAACATCGAATCGTGCGCAATGTACAGGAACGTTGGAGTCATATCTGTTTCATTCCATCACTTTACCTGTGGATTAAGTCATCTAAGTGCATGCCGGCAACTTTGGTGCTGATATAGTGTTTTTACTGGAAATATGTCTGTTGTTTCTACTATATTGCACGAAGTGCATCAGGAAATGTATTCGGATTTCGAAACCCGCGGTAATGTTTGGACGCTATATAATTCAACCGTTACAGAACAAAGTGTCACGAATCTTGTGAATTTATGTCGAATGGGGTTGTTTCTTCTATCATAGATGGATCTCACAAGTACTAAAAAATAATAATCACATCTTTTTACTGAATTGTCCTTAAGTACTCATTTTTGTTTCAGACTTATCGCCGCTGGTTTGATCCTGCATTCAAGCATCTTCATCGTTCTTTTCATGAACTTCTACATGCAAGCATACAAAGATAGACCAAAGAAGAAGGCTGCACCAGTACCCGCCAACAATAACAACAACGATGAAACTCATATCGCCAATGGAATGATCAAGAGTGAGGCTAATGGACACGTCAAGAACGGTGATGTCAATGGACACCTTAAAAACAGAGAACTCAATGGACACCTCAGAAATGGTGAATTGAACGGACACCTTCAAAATGGTGACTTAAACGGACATATTATCAAAAACGGAGACCTAAATGGATATTTAAATAATGGTGAATTAAATGGTCATACTAAAAATGGAGACCTTAATGGATATGTTAAAAACGGAGAACTTAACGGTTTTTTAAGTCATGACGCTAATGGTCACGTGAAAACCAATGGCCATTTACAAAATGGCTACACGAACGGTCAAGTGATACATGACATAACAGATAAAGAAAAAGTGCAATAACCTACGATGTATTGTTAGGTTAGATTGTAAACTTTTTATAAATTCCGTTTGTATAGAGAGTTGGAGGTAGTCGAGTTTTTGTTAGTCCCTTCTTACCTATTAAGGAAAAAAGTAACTAGATGGCTGTAGAAAGTATAATTTCTATGAGTTAGCGCGGCGTGAAGCTTTCAACCAAGTGAATCAACATCACGTTTTATGTAATTATAATGCGGTCGACTCTGTCATTCTTGTGAATTGATTGATGATAGATAAGTACCTAAAACGAGACGTACGAAGGCTGGTAGTTGTCACGGAAACAACTCATTTCAAAATTGACATTTAGAAACAACTAATAAATTTTCTACAAAGGCTCAAAGGTAAACTCCTGTGCTCTATACAAATTTTGTACAGTTAGAACCAGTGTATAAACAATTATTTCATGTGAGCTATCTTTAACTCTAATATGGTGCATCGACATTTAAAAAAATTCTAATTATGTAAATATTTTTTGGCAGCGTTCGTTCTATTGTAGAAAATTGTCAAACAATTTTCATTTTTTACTTTTTTTCTTTCTATTAACAGTTTAATTTTAAAACTACCTCATGAGTGGACTTATTCTTATTTTTTGCTTGTAAGATTTAAGCCTCAAATTTGCTTATTAAATCCGCAAAGTGAGGCCAGTGTTGCTCAAAAAATATAATTTTTATCCTTTTTTTATCTTTTGAAAATTTTGCTCACTAAAATACTTTATACTAAAAGACTTGCCTTTTCAAGGCATTAGTTCCAGTACTTCCGTCCATACTAAGCTTTATTTAGTTATAAGTAACAATAGCTGTAAATAAAGTTTTAAATTATTTTTTGTTTATAAAAGTACAAGTAATCATTTAAGTGCGTGTACTTTTCACAAGTTCATAATTATAATATAACGTTTTTTTATTTATTTTCTCGATTTTTGTTTTGTTTTTATTGCGAAAATAATTAAAATCAAGTACAGTGATTGCTGAAATAAGTATTATTATTAAAAAATGTAAATATAATTAAATTGATTGAGATTAATTATTACAATTTATGTGCGTGATGGGAGTGATTTTGATTATTTTTACAAAATAATAAATAATTAATGTTTATTATATTTTTGTATATTATCATTCTCGGTGGGTGAATGGGAGGAAACTCCCTTAAAAATATATTTTATATAATTGCTAAATAAACTAAGAAAACCAGTCAATTTAGCGAAATTATAACGATAATATAAATATTTAGGTGTTTTATACATACATAGACCTAATTATTATAAGTGATATGTGGTAAAACTTGTATACCCTTTTATACGATAAGTTTCAAAAATAAAATATTTGAAATTACCTTTGTTTTTTACTGCTTCGAATACCTGTAAAGTAAACATGTGATTGATTCCTGTTGATGTGTGTCGATAAATTGTAATTTTAATGAAATCCTTCACAAGACACCATTCTTTAATGTTATGAAAAAATGTTATACGAATCATCGTCATCAAGCGTTACGTGAATCATGGTACCTATACTACTAGATTACTAAAAACAATATCACAGTAGGATAGCGTCGTCACACGACCAAGTTTAGTTTTTAATATACTCACTAGATGGCACTTTACAATTACGTCACGTTTCTGAATCGCGGTGTTAAGATTCTCCGCCGTTGAATGACCCTCCCGCGGTACTGTAGAGAAATCATACTTACCTGGCATAGGGGACACCGTGATCATTAAGGCGGTTCCCCCAGGGCGAGGCCTACCATTGCACTGCGGTTAGGTTGACCCCTGCGATTATCCCTAATGTGGATAACTCGGATGCGTAATTTTTGGTAGTGGGGACTGCGTACGCGCCGTCCCCTCAGTATTGTAATAATGAATATTCGGTGTGCTACTTTAAAGAATAGAGGAAAATATTATAATAAAACATCCCACACTTAGGTTTATGTGCCTCGTCACTTGAAGAAGAGCTCAGCACTACAAGCACTATCCTATCTTTATTCACTATCTCATATTCGGGTTTGAGTCGGAATTGCGATAAGGTAAGGAATACATTTCCTGGCTGGTCATTTTTTGCATCATAACATCCATGAAAAACTCTTTTACCAAAAAGAGAAGCAAATGCAAAAGAGAAAATCCTGTTAAACGAAAAATAGCCTATGCTAAAAAGTTCCCTTTATTTTTTATCTCTGCTGATCCTTTTTCACGGTTATTTTTATGTCAATTGTTTTATTTTTTTGTAGCTTAAATAAACCAAGTACATCTTCAGCCGTCTCAGCCTACCATTCCAATCACCAGACTCCTGAAATACTCAAGTATTAAAACAACTTTTAAGCTATGGGTTAAATTGTTTTATGCCTCGTTTATCTGTAAGGATCAACCCCGAAATTTGAAAAATCTGTAATTTCCTGCATTATGACTAATGTAAATAAACCAAACAGCATTTTTGAATGGATGTATTGTACTTATACTTATTGTACATCTTATGTAAAAAACTGCTTACTACACTCACTCCTGTGCTTCCAACCTACAGCGACATCTGTCGACTTAACTTAGAAACAGCTAAGTACAAAGTTACCCACTGACTGTTCCAGTGGTTATCCGAGACTTATGTTGCGCTACGCTAGCAATAAAATTGTGCGCTTACTTTCGCTAGGTTTTCTGAGTTGTTAAGGGTTGGATATAGATGTCGCTACCGGTACATAAGCTTTTTTTCTTTCTCTTAATGATTGTTATAGCAGTTGTTTGTGATTATTGTTACATTTTAAAATATAAATCGGAATTGTGTTTTAGAGTATTTCCAAAATTTAAGTAGAAATTCATGAGGCTTTATGAATTTACTGTTATTGTTGGTAAACCAAATTGATAACTTTTGGCGGCAATAAGTAGAGCTTTTTGCGGCTGTACTAGTAATAAAACATATAATTAAAGTAACAATACAATGATTTTTAAATAATGAATGAGTGATTTACAACAGCAATTTTACGTCAAAAAAAGGGTAATTTCTCCAAAAATAACAAAGCATGCATTACCGTTAATAGCCAATTGATGGAATTAATTGCAAAGAAAATCGAGCTTTTAAAATTTAACGGTGTGTCGATAACAACTTGGACCCTCGCTAAACCTTAATTATAGCCCTGCAAAATGTCAATAAACCTGACATTGGAACATTTTTTCTTCCCCTTTCTAATTTGTTAGCCCTAAAATCGTAACCCCACTCAGCCAGCATAACCCGGCCTTTAAAGTCCAATAACCTTTTACGCTAGATAGGTCTTTTTATGTTGGTTATGTAACGTGTATTGAGAAGGGTAGATACGGGGTTGAGACACGCACTACTCTGTCACCTTTTGTAAATGATGGCGAGAGAGAGACAGAAATAGCTCTGTCCTTGTTTATTAACGTTACGTTTCACGGAGCACGAGGGTTGGTTTGACGTTTTGTGTTGTAACGTGCAGTTCCAAAAATAATTTAACGGCTTGAAACAATTTAATTGATTTATATAAGCAACAGAGTCATTCCCAAACGATTAAAGGTGCAATCAAATTGGTGCAACCTTTTAATTTTCATATTCAATTTAGTTTTATATATAGTTTCATTTAAACATATGTATTTTACTTTTACAATCTTTTGCTGTAAATGTAAAAGGACTAATAAAATGGACAACAACTAACATTGGGTTTAACCAAATTACACTTTTACATTTATGTTATTAAAAGTGATTTAAGAATAAAAACAAAATGACAAAACCTACTCTACATTATAAACAATTCTATTATAGGTCTATCAATTGTTATAAATTTTATCTTGCTTACAATTGTTGCTCCAACCTACATTCGATAATATACATTTAACAACAAAACGATAACTCCAATAATAACAAAAAAAAAATCGCAAGATATATTCTGTCAAAAGCGCTCAACCAAAGCAACCTTTCCTCTACAAAGCAATCAATACATCCCGTAAAACGGAACGTCACTTCGCCGGCCGGGACGAAAACCCTAGCCAGGGGTAGGAACCTTAACTCAGTCGAGTGCGCGTTGTAGTCGCGCACGCACGCGCGCCGCGTCACTGCCCCTCTCACACACACAACAAAAAACCACAAAACCTTAAAAATCAACTCAACGTGAATAACATTAGTGCTATAGTGTACCAAAAAGTGTTATTTGTTAACTATCACAGTGATAACAACCAGTGACTCAGTGGAAATCGTAACAGAACATCGCTCAGCGTCCAACCATAATGATATAAAACATTTTCTACGATAAATCGCTTGTTACTGTGTTTTAATCGGTAATGTGAAGTCTTTGAGAATTGCTTGTGTTATATATTAATGTATTATGTTCGCCGACCGCAGTGTGGGGGTGGAAATCTATGGGATATGCTAATAAGTTGGTTTCTTTTAACCCGCACACAAAAAGCTCTGCACTAGACACTGCAGTGCGATTTGTGTTGCAAATTCACCAGAATTTATATCTTTTCCGTCTGTACGTACTATTTTATCTATTTTCATTAACAAACTCGGAGTTTCGTACTGTTTCTGTGACTTATTCAGGGGCTACTAATTCAATTTTGTATTTTTTGTTTCGAACTCTGTTATAATCAAACCTAAATTGTTTCAACTGTGTCTTAATTAATTGGTTCGTCGAATTTCGAAACAAAATTTTACAAAGTTGACGAATTCGCAGTGAGTAATTCGATTACAAACAATTTTCACTTCATAATAGGAACGGGTAGTGTCATTTCCTTTGTGCCAATAGTCTATTTGCTCTAATTTCCTGCATTGCTAGTTATTAACGTGTCTGCATCAGATCCAGGGTTAGATTTGTCGAGCTAAATCGGTCTATTCAGTTCGATTGATTCGTACTTCAATTTGAAATTCAAATCAATCGGTTATTTGTTATGCTTCCATAAATTGATTGTCTTTTAGTAAACACACTGTGATTATTCTAAAAGGTGGTGAATAACTTTCCTGTTTTAATAGAATTGATCAATGAAGCAGTTACATCAATTACTGACGAAATTAAATGCTAGAATGCTTAAGTTTTTTGTCGTGAGGGTAGCAATTCAGATGACGTCACAGAAAAGGCTGTGAAGCAAAAAGCCGGTACTGTTGATAAATATTTGACTAGCATGGACATTATGTAGATTCAGAACGTAAGGCTTGTATAATAAAGAAGACACATAATATACATTACTATCGTAGTGGGAATAAAGGCTACAGTCCCAAAGCAATGGTGTGAGCTACTTTAAATAATAGACTAAAAATAAAGGCTACATACAATTTACTATGCTCCTTATAGTTATATGTTTGTCCGAACTAAAAACCATAACAATCTTCTTTGTGGCTTAAAAGAGATTGAGAAGATTGCATTTGATATGAAGTAATCTTCCAATGTAACCGGTACACGATTATGGACCTTGAAATCTTGGATTCAATTATACAAGGACTTACGTCTGAAATAGCGTTTTGGGTTTTTATTTCGCCGTATAGTGAAACTTACGTCCAACAGCTGAAAGGATGATGATGATGAATAGTAAGAGCGTAATTTTTTGAGTCGTTATGTGTTATGAATCGCGAAATTTACGTTGCATTCGGTTTCACACAAAAGTCCTGTTTGTGCCACACGGCGACGCAAAATGAGTTGTCTGCTGCCTCACGCGCATTATATCAACCGAATTGCGTTCACACATCAGTCTTTCCCTATTTAGTGGATTTACCCAGCTTCTCTTTCTGATATCTTTTTCTAATGCTACGTAAATGCAGAATATTTGGATGGATCTGTGTATGGATCTGTAATGGATCCATTGCAAACACCCCATACAAACATTGGATAATAACTGAAGTTTTGTGCGTCCGTCTGGCAGGCTAACCGAATTTCGATTAAACGTAAATTGCGCAACTCAAAGTACGCGACTCACGTCCCATAAAATTACCCTTAGTCACAAATGCATCTAGAGAACACAGCAGCAACTGTTGTTAATGATGAAATAAAATAAGATCTGAAACAATAAACCGAACTGCATGAAACTAGAGAAAGGAGATCAAAATTCCGTTGAAGCCATTACATACTCCGTGACCTAGACCTCAGCAGTAAAACCAAATCGATATGAAATTGATAACCAAGTGGAATCCGAACGGGTATTTAAATTGGAGTTCACAAATACTTCAATAAAACACAAGGTATTTAACGATGCTTTACGTTTTTCGAAGAGTCGTTATATTACGTTGGATTACGAATAGTTTTCCGACAGTTTATATTTTTTTTGAAAGAGCTTTTGATTGGACACACTTTTATCATTGTTGTTTCCGCCGGCATCGCAATGGATTGAATATCGTTACCTTTGGCACGTCGTAAAATAACATGAGAAGTGAGACTATGAATTATGAATTGAACTTTTCTTCAAATAACTTGAACCAAATAGTCCAAGTTCTAATTTCCTTTAAAAACAATGCAGCTGGTAAGTGCAATCCAAAAATTACAACGACAAACTTCAAACACAATCATTAGAATCAGCAAACTGTCACAAAAATTACTTTACATTTTCTGACGGCTTTTACTCGCAAAAGTTTTACAAAACGGTTTCCTTTTTTCCTAACGTTAAAGCCTTTATTGTTGCCATGGCAATCTCTCTGAATAAGTCTTCCCCAATTGATTGAATTTTGTCTATTTTTCTGAGGGTTTTCCCAAGGACCTATACTAGGTCCATATACGCCCAGTTTCTGAAGTTTATTAACCAGAGGTATTTGTTAGTGTAGTTTCTGAGTTCTGCAGATTGCTATTGATAGTTTAATAAGACCGCAGAAACCACGTATTAGTCTACGAAGAACATAGGTTCAGTTATGCAGCCCTTAGAATAACTAACTACTATCCTCCTTCCTATTATTATGCGACCATTACTGTAACCTTTGTGTAGAACGGCTTTGTTATTGTCATGTACAGCTTCAAAGGTTCTCACGAAACTCACATTGACACCGTTTAAGTGCTATTTAAGTTGTTAGAGCAAGCTGTGGAAGAAAACTGCAACATTGAATGTGAGCACTTCAAGAAGGGTTATTATGAACACAATAGAGAGTGAATTGGTGTCTATTCCACCTTTACTGCATGGAACAACATGGCAACAAACAAAACGAATCAATTTGGTTCAGATTTAACTATTTCATCCATACACACAATAATTGGAACGTTTAAATATAGCACTAATACTATGTTGTACGACATAATATTAGCCTTATTAACCTTTGACTGATAAATATATAAACCTTCTGAAATAATAGGGTCCCAGACAGACCATTCGGAATTTGTAGCTACAAATCAATCTAATTAGCTATTTTTAGCTCAATAGAGACCAAACAAAGGTTCCATATATACCGTACTGTAGTATAATACTAGATAATACTAGAATCGGGAGAAAAAGGAAGCTTGAGTACATAAAACAAAAGAAAGACCAATACATCTTCGGTGCCAAAATAGAATAAAACACGCGAGCTTAAAAATAAAAGCATACAAGAGCAGCTATCCCGACGACTTATTTCTCGTCCGGAAGTTATCAGAACGACCGGTTATTCTACAACAATGAGGCCGGTTCTTATTTGTACCAAGCCATATGAAGAAGCAGAAGTTACACTCCTAACAAGACTTGCCAACTTGAAAAATGCACCATCTCCTTCTAACAAAGAAGACAATTCGCTGAAGCCAGCTCCAATCAAATTTTACTTCCTGTGATTTTCACTTATTTTTCCAGTCTTTGCTTTATTTAAATCTTTGTTATGCTCTGGAATACTAGACTTTCTCATGTTATTTTTTTTATGGCCATCTTCATTTGGATCGTGTATGCGTATGCGGCGGTGTTGTGGCGTTTTTATTGGAGCAATGTTTATTTATTTATCGGTTGGTTTTGTGGTGTTTGAAATTGGAGTAAGAACTTGTTTATAGTCTTGGATTATTGTATTTACTTCGTGATTTACTGTAGAGGGTTTTTCTATTGCTTTTACAGTTATTCTTTTATTTATGTTCTCTATTTATTTCTTTACCTCTTATTCATCCTATTTTCTTTTCCCTTCCTTCCTATTGATTGATTACTTCATAATCTGTTTGCCCTTTTCGTATATGCCTTTAAGGTACCTACATTCTACTGATTGATTTAAGATCTTAGCTTTAACTAACAGTTACAACATGATATGAATTTTAATCTCCATCACTGCTTTAACAATTTGCCTCTATAACAATAGAACCAGTTCTTTACAATCATTCGTACCGTGTATGCGTACGAGTTGATTGAGAGCACGATGAGTCTGCCGGTGTTCGCCTGTACGGTCCTTTTTTTTATTCAGGTTAGCATTTGTTTGGTCTCGATCAACAAGCTATCGAGTAAACCCCATTGAGTTGAGGTTTTGTGTAGCGGGAAATTGGACATGCTTTTATTTTTGTGGGAAAGAGAAACGAGTGAAATCACGATTTCAGTATTAATCTTGCTATTGCTGTCTCTTTTATTGACAGGGCTGTTTATGCTAGTGACTTTTACTTTTATATAGTACAGCATTGAAGATTATAGCATAATCATAAACCTATAACTTTCCCACTGCCGAGAGGCCATAATTCACTACGGGGGCCCAGCGACGGTTGGATATATAGGTATTGTGAAGGTATTTATTTCCCATCGAAACATGCAAGCTCACTAAACAAATATTCTGCACCCCAAAATTCGGGGCCCGAAATCAATCATTCATAGCCAAATGTTTAACCCTAAAAAAACCCAATCATGCGAAAAAACGACCTACGTCTGGTAGTCATTTCCTTACTAAACGGTTAATGTATCGACCTGTTTATTTTCGACTCTATAGCCTTGATTTCAAAGGTTATTTTATATTTGGTTGTGGGGACACAGATGAACTAACACAGCACGTGTCATGTCGAACCCTTAAAGATAAAAAATGTTTGAGCAAACGATGCGCGTAGCGTTGTATTCAATTAGTGATGGTATTATTTCTATTAACTGGAATGAGAGGAGCAGTGTGAAATAAAAGAACATCTGGGATTTATACTGTATTTTTAGACTTTGTAATTCGTTGAATTAATTACGTCGTCCTTTGAATGGGATCACATTTTTTTTAAGTCCCTACATCTGCATACAAATCGCAATCTTTTAAATTTCTTATTAAAATTCATTTGAGTGAATCTGTTTGTAATAAGCTATTTTATTGGAGTATAACTCGGTCGACTGGTCTGCCTTTGTACCGTTGTATTGCACAAAGTTTAAAAAAAAATACTGCCATCATATTTTTTTTTTGCTTAATCTATCAACACTATTGAACACCGAACCCTACTAATTATAAAAGAATATTCAACACCATCAAAAACAACGTAAGAAACATCAAATCATCAATAAACAACAAAAGAAAATCAGTATAGCTAATTACTTTTCCTTCTCATTGGCGAATTAATTAGCAATAATGGTTGCTTCCCTGGTTTTCACTAAGTATTGTTTAGAGTTCTGCCATAAAATCGATGCAGCTGGACGGAGTAGGCAATCTCTTGAACGTTGAAATATCGGCTCTCTCTCCCATACATTGCTACAATGAACGGTGCTATACATTGATCCCTATGCTCTTCACTGGTTTGGGGTGTAAGGACAGTTTCAAAATCAATATGTGTGGTTGGTATTATTAGAATGAACGAGGATGTTTTTGGTTGTACATAAATCCCATATTTAATTTTATTTGAGGAACGTTTCAGTGTGTAAGAATTTGCAATCTTTTGGGCTTCCAATAGCAATTTCTTGTGAGACTATACTGATAAGTCCAGAGGTCGGAATTAGGTAGTGTTAATTTTATATTAAATATAAAATTTTTTGCAACAAGCATTTGATTACTTGTTGTTATGTTACCGCCAAATTTGACAGCTATTCCAAGATGGCCGCTATAAACTGTCAAAATTCGAGCGTGTCTATTGAAAAACCCTTTAAATAAACAACGGGTACAGAACCTTAAGAAGCGCACGGTTCCTATGGGCAAGCCACGGTAGTGTGTACTTGCATCGAAATGTTGATATTAATATGGATCTTCCCGGGATTTCTAATAGACAATCCCGTGTGGCCAATAATATTACAAATAACCTGAGCTGTGATAGCTGAGTTCAGGTGCCATATTTGAAAAACTTAATATTTTGCCTGATTCTAAAAGTTTAAGACGATGATACTAATAAAATTTGTGGAAAGCGGAGATTTTAGTAGAGACCATGTGTTGTGAACACACAAGAAAGCTTCTACAGAAAAAATAATAATATGTATAACAAATATTCTAGAAACACAATTTATAGCATCTCACGCAATTGAGATTTACACCCACAATATAAATGTATTGCACTATCAAATAATTTTATACCAGCTTCCCATGATAATTATATGGGGTATTACAGTAACAATAAAAATTTATAACACCGCTCGCCATGGGAGATACACAATAAATATCGGTTACTTATAGTACCGCCTCTAAAAATGTTACGGGAAATAGTATTATGATGGGATGCCGAAATATGGAACGTTTTAGGGAGCCTTCGATATTTACTGCAATTTGAAGGACGAAAGAAAGGATACACTGATTTAATATACAACGCTTATGAGTAAAACAGTCGATGAAGAAATAAAAGAAAAAAAATGGTTGTCTGTAAAGTCGGTTTACGGACGATAGTTTAACGTGACAACGTCATAACAAAACATTGATGAAATGATCGTAACGTTACAATGAGCGTAACGTTACAATGAGTCATCCTTTTTCGTGCATGCAGCCGGCGTTCATCGATTTATTAGACGTTGTCAGTTCAAAAAACCACTAGATTTACTAAAGTACCTAATAAAATAGATTCTAACAATGAGAAAATTTTAAATAATCAGAAGTATATAACTTGGTCGGACTCTATAACCTCTTCCGTGGTTATTTCAGCTGGCTTGCGGTCGGGTTTTTATGATAAATCTATTTTGCAACTGTTTCTTTGCTGTATATCAAATACAGAACATCACCCTTAAATTTATATGACCACGCTTTTCTGAAACATCCTGTATAATTAACCAACTGGGAATAAGTGATTATGTAGGTATTGCTCTTCTCAACAAAAAAACTCTTGAAGTGTCTTCGTACCCAGAAGGAGGGTAATGATATTTATAAATAGAATAGTTTACCGAGATAAGCGAGCTGTTCACAATAACCTGTACTTATAATACAAAACCGTTTAACCACCACCTGTCATAAGAGTACCAATACAAAGAAGTTTTGTTGAAAAATAAACCAAAGAAAAAACCAGTCCTACCCTTGATGACTACCATCATCATAATGACAAATAGTTTTGGACACTGATTATCGTGTAAAGGGGAATAGTTTTCCAATCAATGCGCTCAGCAGGGTCTAATAACCGATATCGCAATAAGTATTACACTTAAGGTGGAAGCGCCAGGGTAGCCCGCGAATTTCAAATTTTCTTATGTTTTTTGCAATTTGCAAATCAGTGTCTGGCTTTATGTTGAACAAAATATGAGTCGCGACCGTAACACGTATTTATTTACAGAATTATAATCATTTAAATCATCAATACAACCCTCTAAGTTCATTTAACTCGATTGAATGGTTATTACATAAAAAAGTCATTCAATCGAGTTACATGAATGATACAACCTGTATTGATGATTTTAATTATTATAAATCAGTAAAGCCATATTTTTTGCGGTCGCCAATCGTATTTTTATCAACATACAACCTGACACTGATCTGCAAAATGCAAAAAACGTATAAAATTTGAATTTCGCGGGCTAACTTTTACCTTAAGCATTGACAATGAATATCCACGGATGATAAAAATGATAGTGAAGATGTTGATGATGATGATGATGATGATGGTGATGATGTGATCCGACCGATTTTGGCCAAGGTGACTGCTTCAGCTCCGCTGTAATTGTCGTTTGTGAGATCGCATAGGGCTTATGTAACCAATCTTCTTTATGCAGATATAAGGTCTACAAAATAACAAAGAATGAAGAAGAAGAGCACAAAATTGCTGCTTATTTCAAAAGATATTTCTTCCAGCAAACCTGCGACAGGAGAGTTGGATGAGACATGTAGACAGTATGTATAAATATATATTAAGAAATTGAAAACTTTGATGTTGTACCTTAACAGTATCTACAATAGTTTATATTTCAAACTACAAGAATATGAAATTAGAAAAATATCTACATATCTCAGACACTAACAAGATCACTGGACATGACATGTGTAAACTGCTGAATTCTTTACCGAGAGAAAAAATAGCATGGCCAGTGATGAGAAAAAACCGCAGAACGAGCAACGCTTACCCCATAAATTACAAGTTCCCCTATAGCAAGGGTATTTAGTGGCAATAAAACCAAACATTCAGAAGAGATCCCTTAAACAAATAGACGACAAACAAACATAAACACTGATACTGCGGCACAATAGATATGTTTAACTATTGTTACAGCACCAATAGTTTGATGGAAATGCCGCACATACTGATTGCAACCCTACAGTTTTTTTTATTACACAGGGTAACAAGTCCAACAAAAAATCATAGTGAAACACTACGGATGTGATATGGGCATATGATGAGCCTGAAGATCACATGTCATGAGAATCAGCCCAGGATGTCTTTCGTAAACAAATATTGAGAGGCAGAAAACTTAGATGTTTCGAAAGAAAGAATGACAAAAAACCTTCATCCAAATTATTGTCTTCATTTCAAAATTCTTGAGCATAAGAAACCACCATCATCATTCTCTTACGTATTTGTATATCAAAACATTAAAATTATAAAGCCTGTCATATTAAAGACGCATTAATAGATAGTACGAGAAAGTATACGGCCTATAGTTTCATTAACCTCGTAAAGGCATTTGATACCTTTGAACTTTGCAACGCCTCGGCAAACCCCAAAACTGCGCTTTCCACCATCATAGGCCGTCGACCTGCTTGCCAATAACCTAAAACATACAAAAAGGCTATTCAATATCAGCACTGCAGTATGGCTTAAGCCACACTCAGCCCCAATCCATATAGCTAAATGTACCTCAGTTTTTAAGCCAAGATTAAGCCCCCTAAACACACAAAGACCCATATTACGTACACATAATATAGACTATTCCTTTTGTAATAGCAAAGTAGAATATTTCTTAGTACAAAGTCTATAATACGGAGTCGATAAGGTACTCTTCTAGATAAATAGCAAAATAAATTACCTATCTTATTACTGTATTTCATTAGGAGTCGATAAATCTTCGGAGTAGTCTATTAAGGATTTTTTTTTCTGTAAAAAGCTTTTCGACTTCTGTTTTTGTATCTGTAAATCGATCTGTATTCCTTTGCGAGCTATTGTCTGCCTTGCTTGTTATAGTTGGATGAAGACACAATAGTGGTCTTATTTGTAAGGACCCTGGACCCTAAGTCTTAATTAGGCCGATAGTGTCTCTATCAATGATTTTAGTGGAATATTTTTGGTGATGGAGGAAGCTTACTCGTGTTGTAACCGCATTATTACGACTACTGGGGAATGATAGTTATATTCCCTGATGGGCAATAAAACCGCCCATGTTAAGGGGCTGCTCAGACAAGCCACAATTACGACGTCGAAAGCGTCTAAAATTTTGCTGGTCAGTGAGTGACTGTTGTTTCCACGTTATTTTGTGTTTCTTGTGCCAATGAAAAATAAATAGGGGCTTATGATATCTCCTTATCTCTCAAAAGTTTGCTAGGAGAAAATACGCCTTCGCATATGAACTATTATTTATCACTGTTAGTAATATAAGGTACAATTAATAGGGTGAGAAAGAAGGAGATAACTAGTTTATTTGACACACACACACACAAATACACACAATGTAGGTACAAATAAAAGATAAACTATTTTTTTTTTAATAATTGTGTGCTCCTTGGCTGCGCCAAATAGGTCCAATTCAGCAAAATGCCAGCCAACTAGGAACTGCTTGACGCTGGTTTTCAACTGAACCATACGTTGAAGTGTACGGATGTAAACCAGTTTTGTAAGGTGTTAAATATACAGGTAAATAAATATAAATATGTTAATTAACTATTGAAATTATTATTAATAGGCTTATTGGACGATTCGCACGAATTTAACTCGCACAAAACGTGCGAATCGACTCCTTTAAAACATATTATTTGTTCTGTAGTCGATTCGCACGAATTTCATTTATTGGCGTGCGAATCGACACCCTCACAAATATGTAGTAGGCTATTCGCACACATTTCATTTTAAGGTTTAAAAAAATTAAAGTACAGTCGTATTCAGCCATCACTGAAATAAAAATAAAAAATAATCGAAGTTTAAACAGCAGATATTTACTTGAAAGTAAGAAAGTAAAGGCCCAGAAAGCGGTGGCAAGATGATCTGGATGCACACCGCGAAGGCTGGTTCGAGGTGGCGCAACAAAAGAATGTCTAGAAGGATTTGGAGTAGGCCTTTGCCCAGCAGTGGGACACAATAGGCTTGGGAAAAAATATATATTGTAAGCCGTAAGTGTGGCTTATAAACTCAGATGTATAATAAACGCAGTCTACAAACCCACCAACCTTCGCATAAAAATCTCCACAACCAGACACAAAACACGTAACTCTCAAACTCCCAGCAATTTTTAGACCGAAAACCTTTAATAATTCCGCAGAACGTCTCTTTCAATACAATTCCTCTTATTTGTCCCTCCGTCCCTCTTGATTGACGTGCAGAGTTCGGATGCGGTCCCAGTTGCGTCTAAGCTGAGCTGTCACTGGCATGTGACGTCATCCCCTCAACTACAATGTGCGTTTCATTTTCTAAAATTAAACGCTACCCGACGTTTACATAGTTTTGGTTTTAATATGTTGGCAGTATTGGGTTTTCGGTTTTTCGTACCGGTTCTGGCTTGTCAGTGTCGTCAAGGAGAAAATTGGTGTTCCTCATCGTCGTTGCAAGTTTCAAAATACTAGTTCTCCAGTTTGACTTGTTTGTATCAGTGGACCTTGTTTTTAGACTGATTTTGAAGTTTGAAGAAAGGAGGAGGTTCCAATTCGTCGGAACCATTTTTTTTTTTGTTCAATTTAGGATTCTTATACTTCTCGAGGTTTTTTGCAAGTTGTTTAATAGCCAATGTAATCATCATCTTCACTCGCGTCATAGTAGCCGCATGTATTTTGTATGAATTTGTAACTAAAAAACTTTTTTTAAATAATTTAATATTAGTTAGGATAGAAAAAAAATCTAAAATTGACAATTTAGGTTAAAAGCAAGGTCTTACAGCACAAGTAAAGAGAAAACACCGAAAAAGAAAAAAAGTTGAAAATTAAGGTAAATTTTGGTACCTACTTACAAGTTTTCGCGAAAATCTAAATTTGCCCATATCTTTTTATCGTGTAGACTCAGGACCTTGATTTATATACACCTAATAGGGACTATAGACCTCAGTATCTGGTATAAATTTCAACTTGCTGGTCCACCCGTTCCTGAGAAAATCGGTGGTGGTGGTGACTAGTGAGGTACGGAACCCTAAAAAACGAAAAAAACTCAGAAGCTACTCCTTACACTGATCTGTACTAAAAATTAAAATCATAATAAATACTCGATCGAACATGCAGTTTACAACAACAATCAAAACATCGAATACCAGCCCCACGTTTCCAAAATATGACTTTTAACCGTTGATATTTCGAAAACATTTCGAATCGCGTGTTCTATTTAGTCGCGGTTCTAGTTAAAAGAATCGAGTATTCGGAACCAATCGATTGTTGGAATCACTACTAGATTCTTAAATCGGGTATTGACTTGTTGAACTACAACGTAGCCAATGATAAATAATGATGCAAGTACAGGCAATTCTGTTATGTTTTTTCCGTTTGAAATTGGTCTATTATAAAGGGTCACGTAATACTTTGAACGCTGTGACATGATAGTGTGGTATTAAGTATTCATGGAAGATCAAAGAAAATGTTCGCATCAATTTCACGTTAGGACAAGTCTTAACACATTTTCGATTTCCTGGTTTTATGCTGTCGTAACTTGATCAAAACATAAGCAGGCTTATCACACTATTTAATCACATCACACTAATATTATAAAGGCGAAAGTTTGTGAGTGTGTGTGTGTATGTTTGTTACCTCATCACGCTTAAACCGCTGAACCGATTTAAATGAAATTTGGTATAGAGATAGTTTGAGCCCCGAGAAAGAACATAGGATAGTTTTTATCCCGGGAATATGTTCCCTTGGGATAATTTTCGACATTAACGCGGGCGATGCCGCGGGCACAAAGCTTGTCTTATCTTGCCATATGCTTAGTTTAAGTACTGCTTAACTTTAGATCCTATAAATTGATTGGAAGAAAATGTCTGTCCCCTAGGCATTCTCTGCCAATTAACGTTTGAGTTTCTACAATTCAAATTCAAATTAAGAATCTGCCAATCATTATTTAAGAAAAGTTTTCACCATTTATGCTTAGAGCATGTGGTTAAAAAGTTTATAATTTAACGAGTTGTTAAAATTGTGTATAGCCATTGCTGAAACCCGATTTTGATGAAATTTGGCACAATCTACATTGTAGTCTAGAATAACACATAGGATACTTTTTATCCCGGGAATATATTATGTTCCCTTGTGATTCTTTTCGACAATCACGCGGCCGGGGCCGCGGGCGGCAACTAGTTAAATATAATTCATAATAAAACGACACGACACGTCTTCTAGCAGCCACAAACCACAACACAATCGAAAAACGCATCCACACAAAAAGGCCAATAAAGAAATTCATTACAGAGTAAAAAAGAACATTTTATTGCACATCGGAGCGCATAGAGGGGTCTCAATCCGGTTTATTCCCGCTGTCCCCGTACACCGTGTCCCCGTCCTACGGGGACAGCGGTACTTCAATTAAATATTTAAAAATACTTCCCGTTGTCCCCGTACACTGTCCCCGTCCTACGGGGACAGCGGTACTTCAATTAAATATTTAAAAATACTTCCCGTTGTCCCCTCCCCGTACACTGTGAATATAGTTGAATAAAATAAGTAAAAATTATTGCCCACAGTCCCCGTTTTTTCATTTTTCTGTAGTATTATGAATGTGTGCGTTGGCATCTTTTACCCAACAAACAAAGTGTATGGAAATATTGGTAGATTGGTCTTGGTACGCGGTAGATTAATATCGCACATTTCGTCCACATTTCGCCAGTTAAGTGTCTCGTGTAATGACATCAATCGCTAATCGCGCATAAATCCAGACACCGGACTGCTGCTGCGAAAAGGGTATAATTTAGACGGCCACCAAAAACATTTTTAAGACTCTAAGCCTAGCCACCAAATAAAATAAACAACTCCAAACAAAATCAATTGACTTTATTATGAGGGCTATATAATATTAATAAACTATATAATATTATGATCCAAAATAAATGAAATAACATCAGCAAAATCACAAACCTTGCACAAATATTATTTTTGGTTCCTAAAATGGATCAACGGTCACCAAATCCCATCCAACTCAAAGATTAGTATAGGTTAATTTCTTCTTTAAACAAAATGTGTAGGTTAGGTTAGGTTAAAACTGTGACCTCCAACGCACGAGCCGAGCGAGCGAAGCGAGCGGTGCCGCGGCAGCGGCCGGCGAGTGCTAGAAACGACTTGCATTAATAGAAGTTGTGTTATTTGTGTAAATTTAATAATTGTTTTTTTTTACCTCAAATTAAAATTCGAATACAAATAAATAAATTTTGTTTTATTCCCCTTTTCTTTTTCCCATGCTAAAAAACTAAGCTTAAACAATGCAGATTTAAGAGGACAACGACTCGTGAAAAGTTTACTTCCCGTTGTCCCCGTTAGCCGAATGTACGTTACGGGGACAATTGGAAATAAATTTAATCACGTCCCGCTGTCCCCGTGACGGGGACATGGCATACGGGGACAACGGGAATAAACGCTCAATCCGTTTGGAAATAAGTCGGTCAGACGGCCACTGGCTGCATGGGAAATGCAAGGGACATGTAACGCATGACTTGGTTAGGGACATGTGACTATAGACGGGCGGGAAACTGTGGCATTTTATTTATAAGATTGTCTTTTGAATTGAAATGTGGAACTTGCGGAGATCGTAGATGTATTGTAGCGATTTATTGATGATCTGCAGTTGGAATAGACGGTATAACATTACACTATCCTATGCTAAAGCAGTGTTAGGCTGAAGGAAAATTTGTAAATAGAACCAATCTTGTAGAATTTTGTTGTTTGTGTGTTTTGTGAATGACTCTATAGTAGGCGCCAGATAAACGTGGAATAACGGTCATTGACCCACCTACAATTTTTGACATTTTTAATTTAAAAACGGAATTAATGACACAAAGCTGTCCCGAATCATCATCTCTCGTGATCCTTAACATTGTTTAATAATGAAAAACGATTCATATTTAATTGTTCAGGTACCTATGAACAGTTATTAGGGAAAGGTCAATGTACTTTATTCCACATTTATCTGGCGCCTACTATAGAGCAGTTGGTTTTTAATATTTATTGACTAAAAAAATGTAAGTGTCGAAGAGCAAACTTTCAACAAAATACTTTTTTCGATTTCGAAAAACTGATGCACACATCACAAGTTGTATGCATTACTTTAAGCGCCAAAGCAGTCTATTAGGAAGCTCACATTCAGTCATGTACTTACTTTAATCACGTCTTTTGGTCCTGTAACCTTAAATCCTGTTGAAACTGTTTGAATGACGTGGCAGGAACGGGAGTCAGTATAAGGAGATTTATCTGAAAAGTTTATTGAAAATTTATTGGGAAAAGTTGGTGATCGATTTCATTTTGAATTGGATTTGCATTTCTTTGGTCTTCTCATACTCTTATAGATATACATTTTTAACTGACTATTGGTAACAAAATGACCATCACTTACTTTACGCCTACTGCGATTTCTACCCTCATTAACATAACAACTATGCACCTCTCTGTTGTCTCGTTGAGCTCGTGGCTAAATAATAACAGCCGCACGGGTCGATCTTCAAGGTTAAGCAACGCTGCCGAGGTTGGTCTGTGGATGGGTGACCATCTTTACATACCAAGACTCCTCCGTGCCTCGGAAAGCACGTTAAGCCGTTGGTCCCGGCTGTCATTTGTAGATCTTTGGCAGTCGTTACGGATAGTCAGAAGCCAGATAATCCGAGACCAGTCTTGCCAAGGAGTACCGTGTTACCCAGTTGATGGGTTGCGGAGGTTAGGTAGGCAGCCGCTCCACGTAAAATACTGGTATTCAGCTGAATCCCGTTTGACTGGAAGCCGACCCCAATTTAGTTGGGAAAAGGCTAGGCAGATGATGATGATGTGTGGAGTTGTTGAAGACTTACACCACTTATTGATGGACTCTGTTCGGTATGAGTCTGGGAGAAAGGATTTGTTTAGGGCCTTGAGGTTGAAGTAGGCACATTTAATAAAATCTTGGCTCAACCAAATGGCGATGATGCGAAGAGTCGGTTTAGGTTCATGGCCCAGATATGACTAATGTGTATTTAGGGTACGATGGGACTGACATACGCATTGCGATTTTAATAGTCCCTAATAAATAAATAAAGAAAAAACTGTTAACATACCTTGCAATTAACCAAAGCTTTATGTATTTACAAGATAATTATTATTTCCATCACCATTCCCCACAACAGCGAATCTTCGGTTAACGGCTCTTTAAAGATGAAATAGTTAGTATCACTTGTGCATCTTCCCACGTATATTATGTAGTCAGTTGAGGGTCTTGTCTGCGGGTGAGGGTGATATAATTACCTATTTTCGGTCTTTATGTGTAGGCACTATTATTATCTCTTCAGGTACTGTAGTGAAGAACTATTACATTTTTTGCACTGTTCCTTGAATTTATCTAATAACATAGATTTATTTTTTGATTAATTTAATTTATTTTCTAATTTAACTCTCATTCAGTGTGTCTGTAATAATTGATAGTTTCCAATAGTTTCTAAATTTTGATTTAATATAATTATTTATTCTTGATAGTTTATTAATAATTTTATTATGATTTAATGACATTTATAATTTCTGTTTTTTTCTATTTTTATTTTTGCCTAGATTTGTCAAGTTTTGTTAATAGTGTTATATATTTTGTTTTTTAATTAATATTTCAATTTTGTTTTGGACATACCAATAACTTGTTTGTGTGGTTTTTTAAACTGTTAATTCAAGTTGGTTATAATGATAAATAAATAAAAATATAATAAATATTCTTGGTTGCTCTCATTCAGCTGCTACCAGTGACTCTACTAAAGATCGTCGCTCTTCCTAGCTGGAGGGCTCCCACCTAACGTTCGTCGATTTGCGGTCTCCACTCACGGACAGATATGTCCAAAGCCTGACCAACCTCTAGATTGAAAGATTTTTGTGACTCCTATAGATTGCCAGACCTTCTTCAGACCTTATTATCTCCGATAGCTTTAACACTGATTGCAACATACAACAGCTGATGACCATTCTGCAACCGTTACATTTTTGTCCGTAATCCCATGGTTTATGCTTAAAAGCATTCCGCACAGAACCTTAACTTGCTCATTAGCTATCTGATTTGGATCCTCGCCAATACCACATACTCTATACGTTAATCATTTTAATTTATTGTCAGCTAAAAATACGGACTCCAAGGCAAACTGTCGTGACGAGATTTGTATCTTGTTTGATATTCAAACGTGAGCCGTGTCTTGGGAATAGGACAGGTACTAGGTCGTATCTATAGTCGTGTCGTGTTAGCCTTTGTGCCGTATGTAGGTAGGTTTGTCGTGTAACGAAGTATTCATTGTCATGACATAGGCACTTGTCCCACCGCCGATGTGGAAGCGATTAGTTATCGACTATTTTCTCGCTGAGGATATGGACAAAAGATATAGATTCCGTGTGAGTAAAAGAGCACTGCCAGCGAAAACCCTCTTACTACTATTTTGTCTCAGCGACAAGAGTTATAAAAGATAAATACTCGCTCAGCGATAATCGCTCGCTTGGCGGTCAGAAGACAGAACACACGCCGAGAGACTAACCAGCGGTAATTGTGCGTGGTTCAAGTAATCGCCCGTCGCACTAGAGCACTCGCTTATAGCATAGCGACAATACTATCGGAACTACACACTCGCTGCTCGCTCTCGCCAACTCGAACCAGTTTCTAGCTTTACTCGCTACTCGCTGATCTTTGGCGGTGAGACAAGTGCCATAAGTTACGTGGAACTTTGGATCTGTCCTTTTGTTTTGAGTTGGACTGATTTGTAAATGTTATATGGGAGTAGCTGTTAAAATTCGTCCGTCATACCTATAGGGTATATTACAGTTCACTACATTAGAAATTCAAATTTAAAATTCAAAATCAGAAATCGGCCTTAATAATATTTTAAATAAAAAAAGTGCCTGTAAATGGTATATTTACAGGCACTTTTGGATTATCGAGATCGGTCTGTCATAAAGATTCACTGCCGCGCTAGCGACAAGAACGGCAAGCAAATATGACGAAGGATTTTTTTTGTTTTGAAAACTTTAATTGTAAAAAGTACTTAAATATTACAATTCGATGAAACATCCTGGTTTAATAACTGACTTTCATAATATACAACAAAGCAAACACGAAACTTTCTACCATAAACAGCCCAAACATTTAAACCCAAACATACCAAAAACGTCACAATAAATAATTTAACCGTAAATCAATAACTAAAAAGTTAAAAAACCGCGGTTAGACACAAACACCTGCCTAACTTTAACTAATACTGTAACTAAAGGTGCATTCGAACCGGTCTGACATGAATCACTCGGTTTAGTGGGCAGACGGCTTTATAGTTTATTTATATTTATTTTGTATCTTATTAACAGTTTGTATGTTAATTTGTAAGCTGATTAAGAATGATATACCGTGGTTTAGTTGATTATTGTAAAGGCGTAGGTTTAACAAGGCAAGGTTTAAAGTAAAATGTCTGAAGAAAAACAGGACAAATTACACGAATGACGACTTAAATTGTACGTAAACAAAGCCGATTTCTGGATGACCGTGACATAGTTGCTACTAATCCTAGAGCATATTATGACTGAGCTCAAGTTAACTTTCATTGGATCTAATAATTTTATGATTTTTGTAAGAAATACTCCGTCTTCATCGTTAACTAATTCATTGGTTATTTCCTTAGAAGTTTTAAATTTGAAATCCGTTAAAATTGAGTTGTGTACGAAATGGAATCGAGAGTATTGGTGTCAAGTCCCTAATTTATCGACTTGCATGCTCTTTATTAAGGGCGAGTATTTATCCGCAGATTTATTAATTCATTTATTAAGAAAGGCACACCAAAGACATATTTAAAAACAGGAAATAATCAGTATTGACTTCTGTGCTAATACATCCTACTACTATTATAAAGGCGAAAGTTTGTAAGTATGGATGTATGTATGGATGTTTGTTACTCTTTCACGTAAAAACTACTGAATGGATTTTGATGAAATTTGGCACAGAGGTAGATTATAGTCTGGAATAACACATAGGATACTTTTTATCCCGGGAATATGTTCCCTTAGGATAGTTTTCGACAATCACGCGGGCGGAGCCGCGGGCGGCAACTAGTCACTTATATGTAGGTATGCACAACATTCTGTATGAAAGATAAACAAATCATAAATAAATTGCAATTGTTAGTTATTAACTAGGTAATAGTTAACTGTTTGCCTATTGGACAAGCTAAATATTGATCGAATAACGCTCACTATCAAAAAGGTGCCCTAATTGGTAACCAATGGGTAACTACGAATAAAAAAACTCGCCCTAAGACGAAGCATCCCGGTAGAATCACTGGCAGAAGTTAGGCAAAAAAACCGGTCAAGGACGAGTCGAGCTTGTGCACCGAGGGTTCCGTACCTAGCCATTATACCGCCATAATAAAATTGGTGTCATTTTTATTGGTGGCAGGCGTCAACTATGTCTGTATGGGGACACCCTTTAATTTTCAACTTCTTTATTTTTCGGAATTTACCCTTTACTTGTGCTGTAAGACCTTGCTTTTTGCCAAATTTCGTGATTCTAGGTCAACGGGAACTACCATAAAGGTAAATTTTGGTATTTACAAGTTTTCACTAAAATCTAAATTTGCCCATATCTTTTTATCGTGTTGACTCAGGACCTTGATTTTTACACACCTAATAGGGACTATAGACCTCAGTATCTGGTATAAATTTCAACTTGCTAGGTCTACCCGTTCCTGGGAAAATCGGTGGTGACATACAGACAGACAGACGGACAATAGAGTGATCTTATAAGGGTTTCTTTTATTACCTTTTCAGGAACGGAACCCTAAAAATCTCTATGACGATAAAACGTATCTACCTATATACTTCTGTATAACAAACTTATACAGCTCTAATAAAACTACACCCAAGTTTTTTTCACAACGCCGGAAGCTATAGATCAATAAAATTAGCCAGCAATAATCGTGATGGGAATATTTATCACCATTCAACATGACATCATAACATGGTCATCGTAAACGTAGATTGGTAGCACCCTCAGAGTCGAATTCTTTACTAGCTTTTGCCCGCGACTTTGTCCGAGTGGAATAGTTACTTTAGGTAGCCATTTTTATTTTTCAAAAACGCTTTAACAACATGTTTATTTATTTTTTATCAATTGCCTAAATACAAAGGTTCTTGACTCCCATGGAATACAAACTTCCACCCTCCTTTTCACCTCCTTAAAGGATGATTTCTGGGATAAAAAATAATCCTATGGCCTTTCCCAATACTCAAACTATCTCTATACCAAATTTCATCAAAATCGGGTCAGCGGTTTAAGTGTGAAAAGGTAACAGACAGTCAGACAGTTACGCTTTCGAATTTATAATATTAAGTATGGATTTTAATGAACGACTAACTTTTTACACGCTGCTTTGCTTCCCTGGGAATAGAATATGACGATAGGATAGCTTTCTATCAATAAAATAATGTTCGTAATCGGTGCAGTACTTCCAGAAATAACAATTTAACCGTTTTACGATATTAGTTTCGATTTCAGTCTGTTGATGAAGTTTGATGATATTTATAAACTAGTAGACATATTGGGACTGTATATATATCCGAAATAAAAAAGAAGTTAATAATTCTGATAAGATTCTAGAAATAAAAAAGTGCTATTGTACTTAAAAACAACTCTTCGATAGAGAAATAAAAAGGGCTACAATTTAAATGCGTACTAAATAAAATACGTTAACTTCAAATAAAATAAACCCACTCTATACCGAGGTGCCTAAAGAACAACGTTTTAAGTTCCAAAATAAATAATAAACTCATCAGAATAATTGTACGTGTTGTACTTTATTTTTTTTGCCTACCAAAATGGATAAATGCCCACCAAATCTTAGTTTCCTGAAATACAATGTTACTGCAAGAACGAGCTAAGCGAGCTAGGGACTTGGGGCACTCCGACTCGGACAGGTTAGTTTAGAATGGGATGGCGAGGTCTAGTGTGCGAGCGAATCAAACCCCGCTATCCCATTCGTAGTTGTTTTTTTTAAACCTTCGCCTTTTGCTGAGCATTTATCCATTCTGGCAGGTATTTCGAATTTGTTGGTATTAAAATAGGTACTTTTTCTAGTGGGCGGTTAAATACAAGTCAATAAAAAATAGGGACATAGACAGTAATTTTAAAGCAAAAGCAGACTAAGAAGTAGAGTCCGAAATAAAACGATATACCTACTGACACCGGCCTGCCTTCATCGAAGAAATATCCAGCAAAAACAGAATCAAAACATATCAACACGAGAAAATAATCTAACAGAAATGATGCTTGATCAAAAAAAAATGTTGTGTTACAAAAAGAAATAACAAAAATTCAAGCATCAAGAAATATTTTACTAGTGTCCCTACTCCCACATAAATTCCCAGTAACAATACTCACTAAACAATCTCAATAGGAAAGCATTACTCCGAATCATCGCCACTCGAGTATTTTGACATATCAATAGCAATGGGAAGATATGCAACCTCTATGGTTGAACCATTGTAAAGCCGGGCCAACTACCTGCCTTGAACTTCAATGGAAGGAATCCCTTCACCAATGTTGGCGTATTTATTAAATACATTGACGGTTTTGTGAGTGCTACTGAAGCTGTCTGGTTTTTGAAAACAGTAATGGGTGACGTTGTTTGGCCAACTCATGTTGGCGTGGTCTAGTTACTCGTTTTTTTTTGACGTATGATTGCACCTTTTATTAAGAGGTACAGGCAAGTTTTTAAAAACCAATTATGTTGTAAAGGTGTTTCGGTTTGTATAGAAATGTGGTCTGATTTTTTTCAGTTATTTTTTTTTGGGTATCGATTTGAACAATCGTGCTTGGTTCGGTGGTAAAAACGCAATGTTATTTTGGTTCACATTAAAATACACATTCTCGGTAGAAAAACCTTTCAAACTCTTGTATCTATTACACAAGAATTTTAATCCTAATACGGTATCGACGTAAATATTATTTTACGAGGTAATAACAATTTTAAGTACTTTGATACCTCTAAAAATCTGTTAAGTTGAAACGAAAATCATAAAGTACTCGGCAACGAGGTACTAATCCATCAACTTACGCATTAAAATTTATAAGATCGTATTAAATAAATATTTTACGACATTTTATTTTCCTTCCGTACCTGTAAAATGTGAATAAAAATGCTTTAAGGTATATTATACAGTCATTAACGCCCACTGCGACTTACAAGGATAAAAGGTAATTCCTTCTTCTCTTGTCTTATTAGTCGCCCTTTGCTGAGTTCAGCTGGATTATAGATAGATTTATCTTGGAAATTACCTTGCTGGAAAATGAGCTTAGACGCCTTGGACGCATAGTGCTTGGACGCAAAGAGCTTAGTGCAGAGCCAGTACTCTTGCGCTATTGATTGGGTGAACAAATGAGCAAGACAATCCATCGATGCACTAAGTAGACACTCTATGTGTTTGCTTAGTGCTTCTTGTCTGCAAAGGCTAATTGTGACAGTTGTGTGGACAGAGGATACTTATTGACATACATCGTGGCAATGCCGCCAGTCTTTTGGGCACAATTCCAGTTGACAGCATTGTGGAGGCATTTTTTGACGCCATATTTTAAGGTTTACTTAGTAAGGAGTATTTATTTCAATTCAAATGTAATAGTTAAATCAATATTAAAAAAAAATACTGTTGTATTTATTAAAGAAGTGTTATTTGAGTAAAAAAGAAATGGTAATGTGACGCTAAACTTCAACTAAACTACGAATAAACAATGACAAGCATATGCCAAGTTTAAACGCATCTTCAATTGAATCCGTCATGCAGTTTTGTTACTCCCACTAGGCTCAGCTAAACGACTTCTATTTTGATCCGCTAAAATTCCAGTAAAGAATAAAACACTCGATCAGTGCGACATTTCGAGACAATGGCAACACGATAACTCACTATACAACCAAGTTTTGTGATAAAAGAACAAATTTCTACATCCAGAAACCATTTGAATTATAACCTTGTGCTACTGAGATAAGGTTCACAGTAAACGCAAGCTGAAAGTGGTGAGGATTATTTCCCCGGCACGCGATCACCTGATTGGTGGAACAAAAATAACATTATTAGACATGGAACCACGCTCGAAATTACGATCACGATGTGTTCAATCATATTACTATTAGGATAATAAATTTTAGGGTGTGCGTGAGCGTTTGTAGGTCATTCTGGAGGCTTTAGCAGTGATGGGTCCCGCAGACGCGATTCTTTTTAAATTCTGATTGGGATAGGTTTATTCGAGAATGTGATATCAAAACAAAATGGATGTCACAGCATTCCCCAAAAGTAAGTCAGAGGGGTACACATACCACTTATTATAGAAATCGGATTAGAGAAATCCAGTGTTAGTAACTTTCCTTATATCTAGCGTTCGTAAATAAATAAAAATCGAATTGAGTTTTTATTTGCATTTTGCACAGACGTTGAGCAAGCTTCTTACTTGGTCATCTTCTCCACCAAATGCCACCATTATGTATACCACCACGTTTCACCAGTTATTTCAGAAGAAAACTTGTCAGTTACAATATTGCGATGAAGTTCGACATATTTCTGCCTTATAACTCAAACACATGTACCATTTTAGGCCGTAATTACATAGAAAAAACATAATTATTAAGGACTTACACATAACGCCAAAACACTTCTCATTTTGTTAGCCGTTTAAGTAAATTACAGGTTGTAAGTCTTAAAATACACAGAAATACAGGCCACTTATAACATCCTTTTTAAAAAGCCTCAGAGAATTAAAAAAAAGTATGCATATGACCGCAGCTGTCACATGTGTTCTTTTTTTAAACGTTACAACTGCTGTAGGTTGAAACACTAGGGCAATGGGGTCCGAGCGCTAAACGACTTTGTCGTGGCATCGTCAAGCCATTTGTAGATTTTTCACCTGACCGGAGGACTGTCTTTGACGGCCAAAAATCATCAGCATTGCCATCAAATCTGCCATTTTTTTGGACACCTTTCCTAGTGATAGCCAACTCATAGGGCATCAAACAGTTCATCTGCATGTGCAGATTCGCCAGCCCCCCATTTTATACCCCATTGTGTAGTATAATAGATAATTATGAATAAGCACGATTAGCTTCTATAACTTTTGAGTTTTATTGTAAATATGTTTGTTAATTTGTATCAGTTAGTACGAATAAACCCCATTTACGCACGAATACAAAAATCCGTTTCAATGTTAATGATCCGTGACTCGATAAGCTCTCTGACAATTAGTCACAAAGAGATAATTGCATAAAATGTCCGTAAATCCGCTAAAAAGCTCACATTTTCCGCATAAATGTGAGTTCTGTCATGGATCCGATTTTTAGGTTCTACTTTTGATTTTCATAGATGTCAGACAAAAGTTTTAATATAACATAATAATAATATATAATATATAACTTTAAGGCCCTTTTTTTTAAGGATGGGAAATCATCAAATGACTTCTTCCTCTCTGGTCGTGTCAGACTCTTTCTGACTAAAACGTATCCGTGTTCCTTCTAAAGCCCATTGGGTTTCAGGGCCGCGGTGACTCTTTCGAACAAATTCCGCAACCCTGGCAGGACCTACAAGGCCCTTAACATTTTAGAACTGTCCTAATCCAAGCCATTAAACAGAGAGAGCAGAACATTTTTGCTCGCATTGCCTTGCCTTGCCAAATTGTTTTGAGGAATGTTTGTTTGCATTGCATACATACTATTACTACTAAGAGTAAGAACTTCTTACTCATACAGGCAGATCATTGAAAAATAACATAAATTGACGTTCAAAAAATACACTTCCAAACAAAAAAAGAATCATCCAAATCGGTTGAAAATTGGAAAAAATATCGCTGATCAAACAAATGTCCTGGGATCCCAGCATCAGATCCTAACTTATACCTTCCATCATCAGCTCAGCAAGATGAGATGTTGATTACCAGGCACAATTATCTGAATTGCGTTAGAAAGTATATGACGACACGGTTGGCGCAGTGGTTGAGCGATTGACTGCTGCGCTGCGTGTCGCAGGTTCGGTTCCCGCACGGAACAAATATTTGTATGGCCTACAGATAGTTGTTCCGGGTCTGGCTGTTTGTGTATGTGAATTTTTATGTTTGTAAACGCACCCACGATACAGGAGAAATTCCTAGTGTGGGGCAAAGTTTTTTACAAAAAAAAAAAAATTGGTTGTGCCTTTAAAATTTGAGGGTTGCCCTCTATTTCCCTAGGATCCTATCATGAAATTCTGACTTGGTGCCAATGGGACCATCTCAGGAGTATAGGCTTTCGAATTAAAAAGAATCATAATCCGTTTATAATTGACGGAATGATCGCATAACAAACATAAAAAGAGCAACACCAAAGCTGTGATATGTGGAATCATTAAGGAATATATAACAATCAAGATATGTACTACAAAAACATCCTTCAACCTGAATAAAGAAACACGGAATGGCGCGGAAACAAAATCTGCGGCTCGATTTCCGGACAGCAAAGTGTAGTTCCGTTGTATTGTGAAACAAGCTAAGCAATTTTATAGTTGGTTACAATACACAGCTGAGGAGCTTGGCGCTCAGTTTTAAGAGCCGCACAGTTCAGTGTCCGAAGTAAAGGAATAGCACCATCCCATCACTTCCCGTGGGTGTCGTAAGACTAAGGGACTCATTCGTTGTATGCATAGAGAATGCTGCTGCCCATTCTGGCTTCTACACTACGCTTCTGGCAGCTACACTGCGATCGCCAACCCGCCTGCCAAGCGTGGCGATTATGACAAACATTGCATTTGGGGGAGCCTATGACCAGTAGTGGACGTCTTTGATATGATGATGATGACAGTTCAGTTCGCGCGGTAAAACAACATTTTCCGAGGTCTGTTGATGGGTTAGCAAAAATGCAGAAAGCACGTTCTGCTGTTGGTCCTGGCTGTGATTTTACAGATTTTAGTACAATTTTTTATTTTTAGTCACCTTTAACCTTTTGAACGCCATAGTCACGTATACATGACAAGCAAGCGCGTGCCCTGTACGCCAAACGTCACAAATATGTGACAAAAAGTACGGTGAATTTGTGGCTTGGCGTCGGCGGCACGCCGATGCGTTTATGCTCTGGCGTTCAAAAGGTTAAGGGACTCACCAGAGAATGGGCAGCAGCATTCTCTGTGCATTGCAACAGCTACACTGTGATCGCCAACCCGCCTGCCAAGCATGGCGTCCAGCAGTGGACGTCTTTCGGCTGATATGATGATGATGATGATGACAGTTCAGTTCGGGCGGTAAAACAACATTTGCCGAGGTCAGTCCGTTGATGGGTGACCATTCATGACATGCTGAGACTCCTCCGTGTCACAGAAAGCACGTTCTGCTGTTGGTCCTGGCTGTGATTTTACAGATTTTAGTACAAATTTGATAGTCTTCGTTACGGGTAGTCAGAAGCCAGAAAACCTAACAACAGTCTTGCCAAGGGGTCTCGTGTTACCCAGTTACTGAATTGGAGGTCAGAAAGGTAGTCACTCCATGTAAAATTTTGGTATTGTTACGAGCTTGGAATTCGTGCTAATTATATGTACACCTCTTACTTACCCTTCGGGGAATATATACATTACTATGAATTCTCTTAATCGGTATGATTATTATATATCATATTTATTAGTTTATTATTTTAGCATATATATGTATTTTATTAGTATTATATATATTATCTGTATATTCTTTCCGAATTGTTAAAATTCAATTTTGAATCTTATTTTTATTTATTGTACACCTACTACAGTATAGTCTTTATAACCCAAAGGTTGACTGGTAGAGAATGCCTTGATGCATTAAGTCCGCCCATGTACCACTTTTGTACATAAAGTTTAAATAAATAAATAAATAAATGATGTTATTTATGTGTTTGCTTCATGTACTTTGAAATCGTATGATAATTTGCGTACCGCAGACTTGTTCCTGTTTTTTCCCTATATTTCAAGTCTTTTCCTCCTACTTGACTCCACCTCAAATAATCACATTAAAAATATAGCTGCTTAATAATAATAATTTGTTGACATTAATCGGGACTTTTCCATTATTATACCAACTGACTCGTCTGGAAGTCCTTCAAATTGACTATGTACGGAATATGGTACCCAAAGCGTAAAAACGGGATCCCATGACTAAGACTCCACTGTCCGTCTGTCTGTCTGTCACCAGGCTGTATCTCATGAACCGTGATAGCTAGACAGTTGAAATTTTCACAGATTATGTATTTCTGTAGCCACGTTAACAACAAATAATAAAAATGAAATAAAATTAAAAATAAACAGCCCCCTTTTATTTCACCATACAAGAAACATGTTTTTTCGGCTTATGATACGGAACCCTTCGTGTGCAATTCGAACTTGCACTTGCCAGTTTTTCATCTTTCTTCTGTTAACAATCTCTATCGTATTAAGTTTTGTGTTCTCGGCTATTTGCAAGTACTGCAATAGTTTGTGAAATTATTCTTCTTCTCATTGTTAATTTGGCATAATGCCAGGATTCGGGAGTGCTCTCCGCTTTACTTGCTCTCGTGCGACAATGATAAGGTAGTTCGCTAATTTAATATATATAAGTTCATTATTATCATCTGATTTTAAAATTAATTTGGTTTAGGAATTATTTTGGTTTAAGAAAATTGGATGTATGATGAAAAATTACTTTTTAGTAAGATATTCTGAAGATAAAGTTTTATTCCGGAGAAATTAAATCTTAAGTCACCCGACTTAAGATTTAATTTAGAGCCTACTGATGTTATAAATATGAAGTTCGTTTGTATAAATGTTAATTAATAATTAATCAATCACGAAATTAAACATGCCGCACGGTTAGACCATACTTTTAATTCCAAAACTATTTATTACTTCAATTCAACAAATCATCACGCACACAGAAGTACAGAGGTGAACTTATACTCCAGCGGCTTATAATGCAGAGAAAAGTTCATGTTAAGCTCGCCTTTGTACGTGAACTTTTGTTCACTGCAAAATATATAATTTATATTGCTGTACAATAAAAAAAAATCCAAATCTGTCCAGCCATCTTCGAGTAATCGGGGTACATACATAAAAAAAAAGATTGCGATGAATTGAGAACCTCCTCCTTATTTTGAAGTCGGTTAAAAAAATAAGAAAGAGACAAATAATGGTGCAGTATTGAGGAAAAAGAAGCTGGTTTTTCATATTAAAATACATAGACAATCGTATTACGTTTCCTTGTGATACTTGTCAGCTCTCCCTCTGGAGAGCTGACGAAATATAAGCAAGGGAGCTGGCTACTAAACTGGCTACTAACTAAATAAAGATAAAAATATTACCAAAATCATAACTTGTTATTGACAACATCTTGAAATCAAACAGTCCAATCGACAAATTCAGAGAAATGATATATCGCCTCTTTCTACCGAGTCAGCGGAACCAAAAACTGCAATACACAAGTATTTGGCAAGTTGCCTAGCTAGGGACGGTAAGCCTACGCGAAAGATTCTTATCTTAGTAGATAAGATCGGCTTGAAAACATCAATAATGATACTGTGTCGCTGTAAACTATATCAAGATTGACCGAAAAGCTACCGGATTTATTTATTGTCTGGTTACCATAGCACAGGCTCTGCCTAGTTTGGGATCGGATGACCGTGTGTGAGTTGTCCCAAGATATTATATTAGGTATATTATATATTGCCTGAAATCTTTGCACTTCTTACTTAGCTTAAATAGTCTAAGATAGCAAAGCTAAACTGTAGTCGCTAGGGGCCGCGAGACTGGAGTAAATACCTTGTTTTAAAAGGATTTCCGTATGAAAAACGCATTTACATAATTACAAAATATAAAGGTTCCGCTTTGAGCATTCATTCTATAGCATGAAATAGGTTTTATAGAGTTATTACTACGAGAAGCTCGTGGCTAAATACTAACAGCCGCACGGGCCGATCTCCAAGGTTAAGCAACGCTTGCCGAGGTTGGTCTGTGGATGGGTGACCATCATAACATACCGAGACTCCTCCGTGCCTCGGAAAGCACGTTAAGCCATTGGTCCCGGCTGTCATTTGTAGATCTTTGGCAGTCTTTACGGATAGTCAGAAGCCAGATAATCTGACACCAGTCTTGCCAAGGAGTACCGTGTTACCCAGTTAATGGATTGTGGAGGTCTGCAGCTGAATCCGGTTTGACTGGAAGTCGACCCCAATATAGTTGGGAAAAGGCTAGGCAGATGATGAGAGTTATGACTACGTATATCGTAGTATCGTAGTAGTAGAACCGACATGGTTCTCATATGATTTGACCAGTACGATTGTATGGACTTTAAAAGAGATTATGACCTCTGAGTTTGTTTCGGTGTTTCTTCTCAGGGTAGTCAGATAGGAAACACCGGCCTCATCTAGTTTAAAAATGACCAAAAAAGGTTGACGTGTAAAATTTTATGTTTAACCTACTTACAAAATAAATATCATTTATCATTTAGTATTTCCCAGTTCCTCCAGTTGACCTGCGCCTACTGCTCTGAAAATATTGGCCATTATATTTTTGTCAGTTTAGTTTCTTCTTATAGTTGCGTTACATCCACATGGTGCCTGGAAACAGAACGTAAGTCAAGTGAAATGATCAGATGCACTAATTCTTTACAACAAATATGCGTTTGACAATTTTTTCACCCTAATTTATCGATATAATTATCTCTTGCTAGAAACCAGGTGAATCATTCTTTCATGTTCCCTAAAATACACAAAATCCCATGTAGCGGCATCAACGCAGCCACAGGAAAAACTAAGAAGCAAAATTTGTACGGCAACAAAAAACAAAAAAGAACCGCAGCGCCATCTATCCTGTCAGCGACGAACTACCAACGAAATCCTGCAAGCAAAGTTCTCCGTGCGATTTAAACGTATACAACAGTCCGAATATCAACTATCAGGCAGTTGCCCACCAGACACAACAACCGTCTGGTCGGAGGATCCTCCCATTTCAGTGGAGGTGTGCGGGACTTTACTCTCCGTACCGCATACCTCTATACCCATTCCTAAAGCTTTAAAGAAACACATAATTAAAAAAACATTTACTTGACGACAGTCCATCAGGTAAACACAAAATAAAGAGTGACCGCAAAGCGCCAATCTTCAACCAACTTAAATACCAATCGAAGCTTCTCCAATGATGACTTAAAAGCTCCCTTATCTTACATCTCTAGCTTTGTGAATTATGAAGGCCAGAGCCACGATACGGCACGTTTAGCTTACCTCCGCCATTTGTTTAAGGTCAGATAATTTCGCTATTAAATGCTAATGCGTAGCTACACTTATTAGTGTTAGGGTGACAGGAAATTATGGCTGTCCAATAAAAAATACGAATTGGCTTTTAACTTTGCCCTTGGAGAAATACAGTAGTTTAATAAGCGTAGCTTGCTGCGAACTTTTATAAGCTAAGCATATTTTTTTAATGCTTACCTTGCACTTCGTTCAGGGATTTGAAGCGACGATAGCACATTTAGCGGTGTTGACTGGCGTTCGCCATGCTGTGTGCTGATGACAATTATACTCCATGATACTAAGGCTATTGTAAGAGTAACCCCTGGGGCTCAATCAATCATAATGTTTTTCATTAGACCAAATTATATGGAATTAACCACGTGGTATTTTGATAGCACATGTGGATAAAATTTCCATTATGGACCGTCGATTTGGAAGTTCATATTTTTTTTGTAGATTGTACTCATAAATATAAAGCTTTTTACGTATTTTGAAGTTGCGGAAATTCACAGTTTACGAGATATAATTTTTTAAAGTTTCCACACATATATGAAAATAGCACGCCATTTTCAAATTTTTAGGTTGGATAAATTGTCACGGTAGACGTCAAAGTTGACATTTCACGTTCCGTTGACGATAGAGGTGTATTTTATTTAGTTTTAGGTCGTATTTTTACTTATATATAATTTTATTTTCACATACTCACACATTAAATTTGGTGTGTAATTAATGGTCACAATAACCATGCTGTTTTATGCAATTACATTGAATATTTTACAAAAAAAAAAATAACGATTTTTGTGTACACTATGGAACGGAACGTGAATATGAATATCCGAAAATTACCCAAAACCGAATCGGGGCACCCCACTTTCCACGTGTTCTTGTCTGCCCTAACCCCAGAGTGTATATAAAAAACTGGAGGCGCGGAGGGAGAGCAGCCCTCGCCCGCTGTGTCACTCATGCTCGGCTCCGCAGCTTCGGCTTGTTGGTCGCCTTGGGCGACCAGCCTCAGCCGCTCCACCTCGCATGGTTCCCGTGCTTCGGCACGCAAGGGCGGAAGGGCTGCACTTCCCGCAGCGCCGGAGATAAGGCGGAGTCAAACAAGGGGGGGGAGAGGGAAGCTATCCATAAATCAATGGACATTTATGGAAATTTTTATTTTTACCAAAAACTTTAACCATGGATATCTCCATAACCATGGGGTTCTGCGGGGTGGGAATGGTACAGGGGAGTAGCCCCCTTCCTCCCCCCCTCACCGCCCCACAAATCGATGGATATTTGCGGATATTTTCGATTCTAACCTAGAAATTTTAACCATGGATATCTCCATAACCATAGGGTTCCGCGGGGTGGGGATGGTACAGGGGGGTAGCCCCCCTCCCCCCCTCCCTCCCTCCCCCCTCCGCCCCATAAATCGACGGTCCATAATGGAAATTTTAACCGCACATGTCAATCTCATACAATTTTGTTTTTTTTTTCGTTTTTGTTGATACAATGCCTCTAGTCTAGGCCCTCAGATTTCAAAAGACTCGATAAGAGGAAGAAAAAGAACACCGTTTTTTTTTGTTTTTTTTTTGTTTCGATTATTAACTAAGTACTTTTTTTTACAAGCATAATGTTGAACGTAAACATACTAACACAAACCATCGCGGGTTTAACAGCAGTATGGCCAGACACGGCAACTCGGTGTAACTAAATATTTTTAAATGAACAGTTAGGTAGGTTGGTACCTATGTATAATTCGTCACTTAAAAAGAGACACTTTCTAGATCGTCTTGCAATCTAGAAAGTATATTTTCAGCGCTCTTGAGCAGTTCTTTGCATTTATTGCATTGTAGATTTCCAGAAATAAGTCATTCATATAAGCATTTCCACGTCCTCGCTCCATAAACATCGCAACGACATTAGCCTTTCATATTTATTTAACACTTAACACTTTACGCACACAAATGTACAGAGGCGGACTTAATGCCATAGGCATTCTCTTCAAGTCAACCTTTCACATCATCATAGCAGCATCATCATATTGTCACATTTACGAATATATTAATACATATGTATGTATTTTCTGCGAAGTAATGTAAGATGACCAACAAAAACTTACTCACATGCGGTCGGATCCCCTAAACTTGACGGTGAAACTGACGGCTTAATTTTTTATGGCTACCAGATTTCATTCATCCTTTTCTCCCTCAGGTCCCCAAACAATGTGACTCCCCTTCACCAATGGTCCCTCGTTTGATGCGACCATGGCAGGGCAGGCTCGGCCGACGGCGCGTCACTTCCACAACCAGCCGGAGCTGCAGAGGAGCAGGGCTGGGCTCATGCTGCGGTGGATACTGCTCGTCTGGGTCGCCAGCTGCGGACCTCTAGGGAACACTGTGAAGCAAGATGGTGAGTTGAGCTTTGGTGTTCTTATTTGTGCGTTGAAAGACATCGAAGAGATAATACAATATTAAACTGTGTGTTCGGATGCTACGGAAAATTCGATTGAAAAAATGGTTGCGCAGTCTGCACTGTGCCATATTCACGGCTACCTCAGGGTATAAAAGGGCAAATTCTACTAATATTTAAAAATGTATGAAAAATTTGGTTTTTTAACAAATTGCAACTGAGATGTGAATGCGAACGTTGCCTGAATATGAGTAGAATTGGCACTCTTGTCTATGATATTTCTTGCTTTTGTACCTACTTTAAACTAATTTAACCATAGGTAGAAATATAGATACCCTTTAATAAAGGAAACATATCTAACACAGGTATGTTTTAGTAATAAAGCAATCGTTTAGACACACTTTACGGAAACATCTTCACCACTCATTGATCCGACAGGATATTTCTGTGTGTATTTGCAACTTCTTTGCAGCAGAATGTTATAAAATGCACAAACTTCAACGTAAAACACAGGATAAACCTCCGTCCAATATTTTCCATCATTTGCCTCGCCGACAATCTGCACAACAAACAATTGACACACTTTCCCTCCGTTCCAAAATAGTCGGGCATACGAAAATGCATTTAAACTCGGAATCTCGTTCACGATCCATATTTGCAGTTGCTACAATCAAAAAGCTTTTACGTCATGGCGGTGACAAATGAATAGGTGTGCTACAAATGAATGTATAGAACACAAATAGGGCATAATTTAACCAATACTGAACACAGGCTCTAGACAAGTAACTTATATTTTGGCATATAGACAATCGCCATCGCTAATCGAATGGCAAATTGTCTGAAGCCTAAGGCTGTGATCCCACCAGAGATGTGGATAGCTGAGTGGTGCGAGGATGCGTAGCGACGCTATGAAACGGTGCGCAGATGAGCGGCGATGCGAGCGAGCGGGGTGAGTGTGTCTAGTAACTGCTAGCAGTTTCTCACTCATGTCCATCGCACACATCCCTCGCTTGTTTTATAGGAACAGAAACCTCGCTCTGCTAAGCCGTTTCCACAGGAGCTGCGCTGAATGAGGCTAGGTAAATGAAGCGCTTCTATTGGTTCTTAACGAACACATGCCTCGCTGCGCATCCTCGCATATCTCTGGTGGGAACGCACCCTTTTTTTTTTTTGATCTCGGGGGGAAATCCTCATGGAAATCCTCCACCCTGGGGCGGGTGGAGGGGTCTGTCAGACTCTTACTGACTAAAACCACCCCGGTGTTCCATCTTCCACCTACGCCGGGGTTCGCGGGAACGTATGCGACTTCCGCAATCCCCGGCTGGTGCCGGCCCGCCTCTGCGGGCCACCTCGCGTCGGCGAGGGGAGTGAGGTGTTTAACTCCCCTCGCTACGTCAAAGAGGGGCGCACGGGAACACCACGCGCCGTCACCTCGGGTCCGGATGAGTGGGGGGCGACGGACATCCCCAAGTCCGCCGCCCCTGGACCCAGTTAGGGGGGCCGGAAGAGGGCAGCGTATGCCCTCCTCCGACGCCCGATGCGCCTGCTGCGGGCAGGGAGAGCGGTTGTGATCTCCCTCTCCCTTTCCGCAGCCTCCTTCTGCGCGATAACTGTCTCGCAGAAGGAGACCACCGCGTCCCAGGACTCCTCACCGCCGACCATAGCATTTACTACAGCCGGCAGCGAGAGGTCACCGCCTACAACAGAAATGAGGGCACGGCGCGGCTCCTCCCAAGCTGCACACTCTGCAAGTGTATGCCGTGCCGTGTCCTCCCGACAGTCGACGCAGTGGTGGCATCGAGCGTCCGGCTCCCTGCCTATGCGACACAAGAACCTCCCGAAGCAGCCATGCCCCGAGAGGACCTGCGTCGCACGAAACAACAGGGAGCCGTGCCTTCTCCCGAGCCAAAGGTCGAGCACTGGCCGGATGGCCTCGATGGTGATGAGGCCGGCGGTAGGGCTCGAAAGCCTGTCCCGCCATTCTGCCACCAGGACCTCGCGCAGCTGCGACCGACGCAACTCCAAGTGTCACTGCGTCAGTCGCTCGCCGCGCGCCCGCGCGTCCTCGCGCCACCTGTGTAGTGACGCGAGCACTTTCGCCTCCAGGTCCCAAGGCGGAGATCCGGCCAGTGCGCAAGCGTGGGAACGCACCCTAAGGCTACTATTTAACCAATGATAAGAAGCAGAGAGTTCATTCAAATCTTTTAATCGTTTCTTTCTTAGTTGTTCAAGAAGCAAACCTTTAATTTAAGCCTGCTTTTTAGGAGAATTCACTGTTCTTTTTGTTGCTTAACGACAGCAACAGAAAATGTATAAGTGATCAAGACCATGATGAAAACCCATGCTATTGTTGGTTTCGTCAGTCCATGAAGCTCAGACGACTTTTTTTTTTTTTTTGGCATTGCTACTCATTCGCACGAAACGTATTGGGAAACCTTTCATTGTGCATACAGATAATGAATCTGTGTATCCTGATAGCTAAAACCTAGAGGTCTTTAAGTCAAGAGTGAACAGTTTCCTTTGAAGCAAGCGTACTCCATCGTCAACCACATCATTGCTTTCCACAAGCGAGACAAGTGGCCAGACGCAAACCCATCAATAATAAAAATTAAAAACATTTTACTCCAACCTATAGGTTATAGTAAAAAGTTTTTATTATTTCTTTTTTTTATTGTTCACCAGCATTTATCAATCCCCATTGTCCCGGGTACTGTCCCCAACCTGACCACATTCCAACACGCAGATCCACAGATCCGAAAACAAGTAACGACATTACAGATACGTCCACTTTCAGTACAGACCGTCCATCAGTTGCGGTCTTATTAGGAACACGTGCGGGGTGCGGCCGCGATTAGTCGGACGTGTGACCTGCGCCTTACAGGTGCTGGCTTATCTATTGAATAGCGTTGAAGTGGTGGCGATGGAGGAATTGAATTTGAGAACATTTGAGAATAAAAGATTTTGAAAAAAATTGTGAATTTCCTGAACAGATCCTAGTCGAACCTCTAGTTTAAGGCTCCCATAAAATTTAAAAGATAGAGTTAAAAGATTAAGGCATCAGTTGCTTCTTGTAAGGCACACGTGCGGGGTGCGGCCGAGATTAGGCAGACGTGTGACCTGCACCTTATATCTGAAGTAGGTGCTGGCTAATCTGTTGAATAGTGTCGAAGTGTCCGCGATGGTGGAGTTGAATTTAAGAACGTTAGAGACAATTTTTGTGTTAATATTGGAGATATGGAACAAAAATGTGAATAACTTGAATTGATTAAAAAGACTCTGCGTAAAAGAGAGACACAGAGAGAGTAAATTACAAATCCTAATGTTTAGTAGTTAATTAAATAAAGTGTCTCTTTATTAGTCAAATAATTAGGACACCAGTTCATCGCTGAAGACTTAACAAAACACCTAAAGCAAACAATCTTTCTAAAGCTGTCTTAATCACATAATCACCAACATAAAAACTAAAATACCAACCGAACATAAATTAACGAAAACATTCAAACTATTCAAAATAATTCACCCAACGACTTCCCATACTAAAAATCTAATCAAAAAATATAAAAGCACGTATCTGGATCAGGGCTTTGGCAAAAGACATAATCGGGCCGTAAAATAGCGTTTAGCGTTTATATCTGCCGCTGTAAAAATGTTGAGAACCATTCGACATTTATTTGACAGCTCTGCAGTGATGTTCGGCTGTTTACGGCTGCTATCCTAATTCCGGGAATGAGGAAGTGTGCAGTATTGTGCGTCTATTTGTGAATTGAGATAATTCATTTGTAGTTGAATTCCTCTTTGGTCCATTGAGCAAAAGCGCAAGTTCTGCATGAGACATGGGTTTGATCCCGGATTGGAAAAATCTTTTGGGATGGCTGAGTGGTAATTTGTTTGTGTTTGTCACCGGAAACTTGCAAACACCGTAAGATTGTAAAATATCGCGATAAATTGTAAACAATCTTTTTGATCGACAATTGAGAAATTATGATGTAATAAAAATTGATTACAATCTTACGGTTCGACTCGACAGTCGAGGACGAGTCTACAGTTTTTGGGTGACAAGTTCAAACCTATCGAAGATTTGCTAGATACATATGTATATCACCGGAAAATTGCAGCCTCTAGAAATTAAAATTTCTCGATAAATTATGAAAAAATAATTTTGTATATGATCATCCCATCCAAATTTAATGGTTTCCAATATATCCGTGCCTTATTAAGAAAAAATAGTTCACAAATTTACGCGATATTTTACAATCTTACGGCGTTTGCAATTTTCCGGTGACACATTTGTACTTATTATATGACTTACGTACTTCTTAAAGCTTAAAGTCTTGTCACGGAAAAAGCTTCTTTAAGAAATTTGCCTGATTGCTTAGAAAAGCTATTTTTATTGAGACGACAGCCAGTTTTTAGTAGCCACGTGTCAGCAGTATTGTACTTCAAAATACACCATTAAAAAAAAAAAATTGCAGAAGCATTTTTTCCTAGATTAGATTAGATTAGATTTATTTTGTAAAACATGAGTACAGTAAATAGGTCTTATATAAAATGATGATGTTGCTACATGTTTTGCCATTTATGGCGTACAAAATCAGTGGAACAATCAGAAAAAGTAATTCAATTAACAAAATAAATCAAGTTAAAATTATAAGTATAAAATCAAGTTTCAGTCAGAATTTCCATGTCAAAATTTAAGTTGAATAATTACAATGTCAAAATTTAAGTTGAATAATTACAATGTCAAAATTTAAGTGGGATTAATATTACAATGTCAAAATAAAAATTAAATTAAAAAGATAGCAATGTCAAGTCATGCCTAGGAGTTGTTATACTTATATTCTTATTTCCTCTACAGCTTATTATCCGATTTCCCGGAAAGCACCACCATTTTGCAATCGCAGCGGCGTCAATCAAGAACTATTTTTGAGTAGGAACGTATTGATTGTGTTACGGAGAACTCAGCTATTTTTGCTATGTCCGTAATCATGTCAGGGAAGTCTGATAACAGGTTTCGATGAACACCAAGGATATTAATTAGTCGTGGGGAGTAATTATTCAGCACACATTGCAAAGATTAGAGAAATTGTTGCTTATTAATAGAAACTTGATTGCAATTGCCTTTATGCAAGTTTCTGCATTATCGTACTTACATATTGTTTTACAAACCTGGCTTTACTTCTTATTTTGTCTCAGAGCTCTGGGTTTACTATTCTGTTACTATTTTAATTGCTTGCAGTTCATTCATTTATTACACCTACATGATAAAATTTAACCTTGTTAAACTTTTGAGTGTTTTGTTCTGTATGGTAAAGGGTGTACAAGAATAGCGCCAGAGGCGACTAAAGGAATCACCAGAGAATGAGCAGCAGCATTCTCTGTACATTGCAACAGCTACACTGCGATCGGCAACCCGCCTGCCAAGCGTGGCGATTATGACAAACCCATCTTTGGAGGAGGCCTATGTCCAGCAGTGGACGTCTTTCGGCTGATATGATGAACTTTTGAATTACAAACTAATACATACATAAACTCAAACCTTTTGCTCCGTAATGGTGGGCATATACAACAGAACGCCGCATACTAATATTATAGGTACTTAAAAATAACAATAATTAATTTAATGACACAATTTTTTTATTATGTCATTGCCATCTAAAGCTGGGTACTGACCAGTGTTACGGGCCATAATGTAACATTCGCAGCGAGCATGTTATGTTATGCCGTGTCCTAAAATCCGAGTAAATCAAAACACATACGCATTTATTCGTGCTCTTTTCCACGTTCTGACTACACGAATGCTCGCTTTGTAACACGTTACATTACACCCCGTAACAACGGTCAATACCCACCTTTAGATCTCTTTTACAACACAACTCAATTCTCCATAGTCTCCAAATACTACGCCTAAAAGGAAACCATACTTCACTACTATTATACCTATCAAATACATAAACCATAAGTAAATACTTATAGTAAAAGTATCGGACGGCCAATCTGACAGTCACAAAAAGGCTGTAAATTCACTTGTAGTCGTAAACACGTCAGAAACAGCGCTAGCGCCGCCGTTGTCAAACTGTCTAGTGATGGGATTTAAGTATTAGTTCGAGTATTTTTACTATAGTGTTCCGGAATTCCTTTGGTGAATACTCACGTACCGTTCTTTTTTTGATGTCTTATTTGTGGCTAAGAATACAGATAGAGTATCTACCTAGATGAATAAAAATAGACTGCCGAAAGTGTTGAATACTATTGCAGTATTTCCTGTTAGAATATAAGGTATTTAGACTTGAAAAGTAATATCAATATTTGTTGACAAAAACTCATTTAAACACTGCTGGGGCTATTTCATGCATTTGGAACCTCTTTAAACCATGTCATTTCATACTGGTTTATCACCTTCGCTCAATTAAACAGTTTTAAAAATACACGCATTTAGGATTTTGAAAGAAATTCCTAATAACTGTACTTATACAAAATATTGTAAAACTTATATATGAAAAGAGTAACTATGGAGTTGATTGTCCGTTCTTCTCCATAAGAATCTACTTTTGCGAATGGACAACTAGAGTCACTAATATTTTAATTTCAAACTCTTATACAATAAATGCTACCTAAATAGTTTCCAATATATCCGTGTCTTATTTAGAAAAAATAGTTAACTACAGTCACTATTAGTCAATTAGAGTCACTAATATTTTAAATTCAAACTGTAAATTTGACGTTCAAAAGTGCCTTTTAATGGTCTAGTTGAAGTAAATGAATTGACTTTGACTTTGAACTACTTCATATGTTTGAAAAATAAAAATAATGCTAATAAGATTGTACAACTGTCAAAACATGTGTTTCGTAACTACTCCGCTTGTACAGATGCATGCTCAGATGTTTTTCGATGACACCCTAGCATCTCTCTCACCCGACCTCAATCCACATAGGTATGTAGGTAAAACGGGAAGGATTAAAAGATTACAAGTGAGCAGAGTTCGTAGCAACAGGTTACCAAGTCGCTAGATTGAACATAACAATAACAGGCTCACTTGGTCTGTGTAATTCTCTTTATCTCTGCAAACAAACAGCATTCGCTATTCTTCTATTATAGAATTAAATCCATAAATTTACCCTCACTGGCTTAATCTATACTTCTTTAGAATAGAATAGAATTGAATTTTATTTTGAAATATGATTTTGGTAGTATACATAGTTGTTACACATACTTAAATTGAAGGTCAGCCATATTCTACCATTCGGCAGGCAAACATTTAGGTACACACTTACATTATATATTAAACATATATTTGATGTCCAGAACAATCAATGTAATCATTACGTATTCAATATAAATTAAAAAATATATATCAATATCATCACATTATTCAGATGTTAATTAATATAGTAAATATAATACTCACAATTTTAATTGTGATTATTATATTTACTATATTAATTATTATATATAGTATTTGAATATTCTTTCCGAAATGTTAAAATTCTATTTTAAATTTTATTTTATTTATTGTACATCTACCACAGTATAGTCTTTATAACGCAAAGGTTGACTGGTAGAGAATGTCTTGATGCATTAAGTCCGCCCATGTACCACTATTGTACATAAAGTTTAAACAAATAAATAATAAATATTATAAATTCTAGATTAATTCTAGGACGCTGGATACGACTCCATGCAGTGAAGTAGATTGGGATGGGAGAGTCTCTAGCGGGTGTACTTAGTTTAAAATTTATAAAATTACCCGTTAGATTAGTTAATTTACTAACACTAGATATAAGTCTTTTTTATACTGGTACTAACAAATTATGGAACTTGATTCTGAAATAAATGTTTATTATTATTATTATAAATGCGAAAGTTTGGATGTTTGGATGGATGAATGGATAAATGGATGAGTGTTTGCTACTCAATCACTTCAGAAGGGCTGAACGGATTTTGATGAAATTTGGCACAGAGGTAGATTATAGTCTGGGTTATGTCGGGAGTAGGTATTTTCCTTTCGGGTAACTTTTTACATTCTCGCGAGCTTTGATTTGATTCACAAACATACATCCGGCCATCCATCCAAACTCATCATCGTAATCACCTCTTTGAGCGACAATTATACAATATACTCCACAGCCAAGTATAAATTGTCAAATTAAAAGCCATAAAAAGCTAATTTTGTGCCGAAGTCATTATCCCAATTTACTCGAGATCAGCACAACGTATCGTCTTCTTCCTTACACATCTATTTGTCGTCATTTCAGTACGAGTAGTATTCCATACTTCATGCAGTAACGAATTAAAAGTAACATTGTGTCATTATTTACAACAGTAACATTTTGGTTTCTTACAGCATCGAGAACAGGAAATAAGCAAAAACAGGATGACCCATTTTCGTCACAACACATTGCAAGTTTGACTGTTTGGTGTTACTATGCAATATACAATCCGATCCGTTCAGTAAAAAAAACTAAAAAGCAAACTTCAAACACTAATCTTGGATCAAATCACTCAACGTTGCATTGTTTTCACATCACTAGTACAAAGTACCGCTCAGTACACTGTATGGGACTTTTACTAGGCCCAGTAAAAAACAGTTTTCAACAAACTTTAATTGGTTTCTGAGATAGCAACATTTACATTTTATTATTCTCACTAATTAAACAGCACTTACTGATATAAAACCGTCTATAAATATTATGTTTTATATCATAAATGTTTATGTGGCCTGACTTTATGAACTTTGATTGCGTCGATAACTTTCGCTTAATGATGTAAGAAGAGCTTCATTTGTAATACAAGTCAATCAGTGAAGATACTAACGAATATGATGCATGTGGTCAACTAATTAATTTGTCAGTTTTGCTTGTGTTTTGTACTTCCCTGCTTTTGTACTTACAGAGGGCATAGTGCGAAATTTTCTACTCGATCGCGTTAACGTTAACATTATCCTTATGTCAAACAGTATGGAATTATAAACTAATTCAACCGAGTTCCAAATAAAAAAAAAATAAGTATAAAGTAACTTTCGGAAGTCGGTGTTTTTGGTTGTTTCTTCGTATTTTAACACCGACTTCCGAATTAATGTTATTTTATACTTTGTACTTAGTGTTTTATACATATTTGGAAGTCAGTTGTACTTTTTTGTAAAAACTTTACCCAACATAGGTACCCAACACCTAACAAACTGGAAAGTCACAGGAAAGCAAATTACGCAATTTCGTTAACTTGGATGACATCATTTTCTAGCTATTTCGATCAAAAAAAATAAACTACTAAACCGATTTTGATAAAATTTCTATGGGACCAATCTTAAAGTATATCCTTTCACATAAAAAAAGATTTTTTCAAACCGATTTACAAATGACGGAGTTATGAGGTAACAAACATAATTAAAAAAAAATACAATCGAATTGAGAACCTCCTCCTTTTTTTGAAGTCGGGAGTCAAATTTTAGCACAAATTGATGTTTATGCTGTATCGCGATCGAGAACATTTAAAAACCCGCACTACGAGTAAGGCCACAAGGGTCGAGATCACTTCGAAGAATATAGTAGAAACAATAATTGTCTGCTTGACCTACATTGGTACCATGTACCTATATATATCCTTCGTTTCTTAGTTTTAAATAGAGGGGTTTCACACTGTTTTTATCGGCATTAAAACCTTTTTTACATTATTAATAAAGCTAAGATTTCAAATCACTACCAGCATACAAGCGGCTTTATGTCGAGGTAACATGCATACGACCTTTTAACTGTAACTTGGCTTTTACATTTGTATAGGCGGTTACATTTATATAGGAATATATATGTTTAAAAGGTCCCATTAAAATAGATGGACACATTTTAACTCAGCGACCAGTACGTCTAACCAAAGATACCCAAGCAAAAAAATACACTGATTAAATAATTTTATTTTTTACCATGATTCTTATTTTGGTGGTTGAATGATTTCTAAAAGTTTGTCCATCTATTTTAATGGAACCTTATACAACGTGTAACAGAATAAACGCAATACCTCTTAAGGGGTCATTGTACTCATCATTATGAACAACTTTCTTTATGGGACCAACACCGAAATCGAACAGAATAAACGCAATACCTCTTATGGGGTCATTCCATAAGAGTTATTGCGTTTATTCTGTTACAAGTTGTATATGTCACCGGAAAATTGCAAACGCCGTAAGATTGTAAAATATCGCGTGAAATTGTTACCAATTTTTTATAACGACACGTATATATTGGAAACTATCGAATTTGGATGTGACTTATTGTATACAAAACGATTTTTTCATAATATATCGAGAAAGTATAATCTAATAAAGATTTATTACAATTTTACGGAGTCTGAAATTTTCCGGTGACATTATATAAGCGGTTACTAAACTAATATACATACTAAACTAATATATATACATACCTAAAATTACCGTAGTACCCCCAGTACTCGCCCTGTATTGTGTTGTGGAGTTCACACAAGCACTCGCTCCATAATAATACTATTATAATACTAGTATTCAGCTGAACCCGGTTTAACTGGAAGCCAACACTAATATAATTGGGAAAAGACTAGGCAGATGATAATAAAACCTTAAATCAGTTGACACTAAAGACATTTATTTCATAACACAATAAAAACTCCATAATTTTCTACTGCCGCAAAACCGTTGAAAAAAGAAAAATATCGATCAACATTGCTTTTTCATTGCGCCGAAACAGGGTTGCTTCCCAACCGTAACGGAGGGTCCCGTACGTACAATAGTTACGAAAAAACGAACCTTTTGTCTCGCCCCTCGCCGCCTGACAGCAATTAATGTTTTATTTCACCTTTGTACACTGTCGAGCAACGGAATATACGAAACATCGCTGTTTAATGGAACCGCGACGTGTGGTGTTGCCAACAATCAATTAAATTCAATAAAGAATTCATTAGGAAGGTCATTCTTTGTAGTGCAAACTGGAGGTGAAATGTCGAAGCAGTTAACGGGCTAAGAATTTGTAGTAAAAGAATTCAGAATACAGTACTTAACAGAATTCACTTACAGTACTTAAAATTGCTCGTGGCTAAATAATAACAGCCGCACGGGTCGATCTTCAAGGTTAAGCAACGCTTGCCGAGGTTGGTCTGTGGATGGGTCAAGATGGTCATCTTAACATACCGAGACTCCTTCGTGCCTCGGAAAGTACGTTAAGCCGTTGGTCCCGGCTGTCATTTGTAGATCTTTGGCAGTCGTTACGGTTAGTCAGAAGCCAGAAAATATGACACCATTCTTACCAAGGAGTACCGTGTTACCCAGTTAATGGTTTGTGAAGGTCTGGTAGGCAACCGTTCCACGTAAAATACTGATTCAGCTGAATCCGTTTTGACTGGAAGCCGACCCCAATATAATTGGGAAAAGGCTAGGAAGGTGATGAGCACTTAACAGAATAAAGACCATATTAATAACCGAGGAGCTCGTGGCTTAATAGTACTAGCGGCAAGAGTCGATCTTCCAGGTTAAGCAACGCTTGCTGTGATCAATCTGTGGGTGGGTGACCCTCCATTACATACCGAGCCGTTTTGCCATTCCATGACTCGGAAAGTCGGAAGTCAGAAGCCAGAAAATCTGACACCAGTATTGACAAGGGGTATCATGTCACCCAGTTAGTGGGTTGTACAGGTAAGATAGACGCTCCATGTAAAATACTGGTACTCAGCTGTGTCTTGTGTATTTATTTAAACTTTATGTACAATAGTGGTACATGGGCCGACTTAATGCATCAAGGCTTCTCTACCAGTCAACCTTTGGGTTATAAAGACTATACTGTGGTAGGTGTACAACAAATAAAAATAAAATTTTAAATGAAATGAAAAAGTGTTTATTCACAATAATACATTGTTAACAATTTAGTTATTAGCTCTGCCAAACTGTAAAGCAGTTTGTTGGCAGATGTAAAATAATAGAATAGAATACAATTTAGAATAGAATTTTGTTTCAGAAAGAATATACAAATAATATATCTATACATATAATAAAAATGTAACGGATCGCTGTCTGTACATGGAAGATATTTGAGAAAAAATATTATTGGGATCTTTATCAACGCAAATAGCACAAATCAATGGTTGTTAGAATTTTTGTCTATTTGTCTGTGCGTTTGTGCACGCTAATCTCAGAAACGGTTTATCCGTTTTAGATGTGGTTTTCACTAATACATTGTGGTAAGCTTCACTTAACATTTTGTTTCATGTCAATCGGTTCATAAAAAAAAATTATGCCAATTTAAAAAATCACATCGAACATTTGTTAAACTATCTATATCTATCTATTATTTCTCTGTTCAGTAGCATTGACTGAAACTTTCGTGAACTTCATAATCTTAAAATAAAATGTCTGCCCCAAGTAACTATTCAACGTGGTCGAAGTCACACGCAAAGGCTAGTTACCAATAAAATACATATACATTTATACTAAAATAATAAACTGTGTCCGTTTAGACTGGAAGCCGACCCCAGTATAGTTTGTCAAAAGCTAGTTACCAATAAAATACATATACATTTATACTAAAATAATAAACTGTGTTCGTTTAGACTGGAAGCCGACCCCAGTATAGTTTGTCAAAAGCTAGTTACCAATAAAATACATATACATTTATACTAAAATAATAAACTGTGTCCGTTTAAACTGGAAGCCGACCCGAGTATAGTTTGTCAAAAGCTAGTTACCAATAAAATACATAATTATACATTTATAGATACTAAAATAATAAACTGTGTCCGTTTAGACTGGAAGCCGACCCCAGTATAGTTTGTCAAAAGCTAGTTACCAATAAAATACATATACATTTATACTAAAATAATAAGCTGTGTTCGTTTAGACTGGAAGCCAACCCCAGTATAGTTTGTCAAAAGCTAGTTACCAATAAAATACATGTACATTTATACTAAAATAATAAACTGTGTCCGTTTAGACTGGAAGCCGACCCCAGTATAGTTTGTCAAAAGCTAGTTACCAATAAAATACATATACATTTATACTAAAATAGTAAACTGTGTTCGTTTAGACTGGAAGCCGACCCCAGTATAGTTTGTCAAAAGCTAGTTACCAATAAAATACATATACATTTATACTAAAATAATAAACTGTATCCGTTTAGACTGGAAGCCGACCCCAGTATAGTTTGTCAAAAGCCTTCCATCAAAAGCCTTCGTCTCTCCCACTATGATATCGTTAGCTCGTATCCTGTTTTGGCAGATCTTTGATCAGTACATCACCTCGTTTACTTCTAAATAGAACTTAACTGTACGTTCCAGTTAGGTGCATTATTATGCACTCTGCATAACAAACAATGACTTCTAAGATTGTATGAACCGTTACGTTATGCTTGTCTTTACCTTGCACTTGAGTTCACTTGACATTAAAACAAAACGTACCTACAGGTCCGAACGGTATGATACTTGAACTGTTATTGTTACATAAGTAAGAGCCCTTGTCCATGGTCAGGTTTTTTCTCTGGTGACGGAATGCGGCGTTTTGACGGAGACGGATGACGGAGACTGATCACGTTTGTCCACTGCGTCCGGATCCGATCCGATCTCGAACGAATTATCACTCAAATGCGGCAGTGTAACTTAGATATTGTGTGCACGTGTTTTAAATATGGAATTTACGTTAGAACGCCTACCACTTCTTGCCATATAATTTTACGTACGAAGACGCAGGAGACAAAAGAAGTTTTGGGTTCACCCTCTTCTGCAAGAGAGATACCTAGAAGGAGCATTTTATACACTTTACGATAAATTACGACGGCATGAAGATAATTTTTTCAATTATTTTCTTTGTATTGTTTTATATATTTGTATTACATATACTCCTGATTGAGGCTCCGGTTTAGCGGTTCATCCGATTAAGCAAAATCCCCGGAGCCCGTTAAAAGAACGGATGACGGATCTCGGACGTCGGACCGACAAAAGTTCATTTAAATGTATAGGCCGCTTCTTCGGTCCGGTTTTTTCTCGGATGACGGATCCGGCGACACGGACGCCACCGTGCACAAACAGCGAAAGGGCCACGGGAATCACCTGTTTATGAGAAGGTTACACGCCCATGCAACGTCAAAAAATTCCAAAAGTCAATATTGACGAATGATTGATGGTGAGTAAAGGAAAATCGACATAACCGTAATTTTAAATCATCTTAAATTTGGGCTGATAGACGGGATTCAAAAGGACAAGGACCCATTCTATAAACATATAAAAAACAGACTCGTTCACTTAAAAAGACGTGACTAATCAAATGTCCAGATTTTCGTCACAAAATTTCTTGCAACCACAGACACTGCATCAGACGATAGGTTATCCGTCAATCATAGCCTTGAGTGTGGTTAAACTGACTGCAAAACTTACCGTGTAATGGGGGCCATAGGACCACTTGATGTGTCGACGTTTGTAGGAGGCCTATGTCTAACAGTAGTCTTTCGTTTGAAATGATGATGATGATGCATAAAGATGTTGTTCAAGATCTGCAGTGAAATCATTTAGTAGGTAAATAAGGTTTCATCTAAATAACTGTACAGTGATAGTTGTATGTTTTCACATCAGATAAATGGGTTTTAAGTACACGGTAATGAATGAGTCAATTTAAACCTTAAAGTTATTTGTAGTTCCTTAACTAAGAACCATAAGTCGTCTTTCTTTTCCTCATAATCACTATGTTTATCTCTCCCACGTCCTTTTAACTGTTTTTACTAAGCCTATATTGTCTGACTGCTGAAAAAGGCGTTTATCATTTTTTTTTTTTTTTTGTAAAATGGGTTTGCTCTTGACTCTAGTCTAGGTCATAGATGACAGAGACAAAGTCGACGATGGAGCGAGCTTACCCAAAAGAACCCTAGTCACTCTAATTTTGAAGAGATTAGGGTTATATGCGTTCGGAAACACAGATGCAGGCAGAGAGTTCCACTCCTTTGCTGTGCGCATTATAAAAGACGTTTGGAAACGTTTAGTGCGAATTGGTGGAATAGCAACAAGGTAGGGATGGTAACTTGCAGTGCGTCTAGATGTCCGATGGTAGAAGGGGGAAAAAAAAAGATTTTCAACTCTATGTTCAAGGTTGATTGGGAAAATTTGACAGTTTCGGGTAGCATGATGTGCTGGCGTACCTAATCATTATTAAATATATTTTTTCTAAAACTTGTTTACCAAAAAGTAACACTTCAAAATCCTTTATCACCACACACAGCTTCCTTAAGTAAAGAAAAAGTGTGATAATACCTTTTAAGCCGCAATTAAGATACCGTACGAGTTACCTCATAAATCTTGTGTTTAATACAGAGTATCTATAGCAGAACCAATTAGTGGTAGAAGCCTAGAAGCTAGAGGTTAATAGTGAGATTTCTTAAGTTAATGTAAGCTTTTTCTGGCAAAATATATTATATGGCATTTGTTGTTGTCTGAGCCACGATGTAGTGAGCTTAGATTTGGTATCTTGGCTTGTGTTGATTTTGAGATATATTTTCGAGCCGTTTGGGGTTGAAACTCTCGGATCGTGGGGTCCTAACTTTTTTAAAGATCTGTCCAGACGCTTATTTTACTCTACGCGTGACCAAAGGGCTGGCTTTAACCTTGAACAAAGGATTAGCATTGCCATACAACGTGGCAATATTGCCAGCCTTTTGGGCTCAATTACCAGTGGCCAGCGATGCGGAGGAATTTTTTGACGCCATATTTTAGATAACTTTTAGTTTTAGTTTTTTTTTTATCTATGTGTAATTTTAAGTTTGTGGTATCGTAAAATATTGAATGTTAAAAGTCAGGTTTCGATTGAAACTTTCTTCTTCATCATCTTATTCGTCGTTCCCTTACTGCTGAGAATCGCAAAAACACACAACGCATCTCCAAGCTTTGGAAAACTTCTGCACTGTGTACCACTGGGTACATGCTGCCTTTAAAGGCCTCTCAATTTAGTCTGACCCTCTTGCCGGTGCCTTAGATACAGTAAACCAAACTGCTATCTTTCCTTTTTGATTTCACAGGCTTGTTCATGGCCAGCTTCAAGTTGTCACCCATCATCATCATCTGCCTGGCCTTTTCCCAATTATATTGGGGTCGGCTTCCAGTCAAACTGAATATTATATATTCAGCTGAATACCAGTATTTTACGTGGAGCGGCTGCCTACCAAACCTCCACAACAAGTTATCAGCCATACTCTTACTTATATTTTTCTTATTATCCACCTTGTCACTAATCTTAATATTCCCCTCCACCTCATTTGGCTCATTGATTCAAACTCCTCAAATTAGCCATGCTTAAATTTGTAATCAATTTAACCTTTAATTTTGCATTTAACGTTATTCCGTCCTCCAATGTACTCGCTGATAGGGACGTAACGAGTGTGGTCTCCTCCTGCCGTCAAGCGGAACCCTAAAATGGGATAGTTCGGATATTGTTGTTTAAAAACTCAGGAAATTTATTTTTAATTGTGTTGCACGCTCCGTTTCATTATCATTTCCGTTGGCTCGTGCCTGTAATTGTGAACTAATAAACTTTGTTTTTTTTATGCTTTTTTATAGTAGTTACATCTGCTATGATGACTTTGTTGTATTTGCCTGTGACGTATGAATGAGCCTGCCTTGCCTGGCGTGGAACTGGATGTTATAATTAACATTTTTATTGGAATTTTAGTAAAAAGTGCCTTTGTTAATTTTGCTTATTATTAATTTATATTATTAGGTTCTGCCAGCGGCTTCACAAAACATCTATTCGATCGATTCTTAGAGCAATTGTGTAATTGCTCTGGGAATAATAAGTCTATGATTTGCATCTTGCAAAAATGGTGTCGGACGTAAAAGGATAGCACCATCCCATTACTTCCCGTGGGTGTCGTAAGAGGCGACTAAGGGACTGACCAGAGAATGGGCAGCAGCATATCTGTGCATTGCAACAGCTACACTGCAATCGCCAACCCGCCTGCCAAGCGTGGCGATTATGACAAACCCATCTTTGGGGGCCTATGTCCAGCAGTGGACGTCTTTCGTCTGATATGATGATGATGATCCAAAACTTTAAGCAATTAACAGGTAAACAGGCGAGAAAGCCATATGGAAGCATTTCTTATTTGCGTAGGTACAGACGTCAGCAAATGCAACTATCTGTCAATTTTGTTTAAATAGATTTTCAACTTTATCGCTACAGTATTAGGTTCAAGTTTAATTGGGAAAATTTGACAGTTTCGGGTGATTTTATGTGCTGGCGTCTGTACTTCTTATAAAACAAAGTCTACTACTTGAGCATTCTTATTCATTTTCCAAAACAAACTTCAGACTTTTGTATACGTCTGCCTTAGTTAAGATTTAGGTCGTTTTTATTGCGTGGATGTCTGCAATTATGTTTCTTTATTGTATGTAGCCTCCCTGAAGAATATTTTTTATGAAGATTTCATGTAATAAACTGTAAAGCTATGAATATTATTATGAAAGATTGTGAAGTTTAGGATGTAATTTGTTTTAGGCTGACGCTGTAATACCAATGATGACTAAAACTTAGTTGACTAAAAGTTCGTTGTTATAGCGACTCCAGATTAATTTACAATAACGGTCACTGACCTACCTACATTTATTGACTTACTTAATTCTGAAAACAGGAATAATGACACAAAGCTGTCCTGAATCGACATCTATCGTGATTCTTTACTTTTTGTAGTGATGAAAAACGATTCATAATTTATTGTCAGGGTACCTACGCAGGGAAATTAAGGAAAGGGTAATGTATTTTATTGCAAATTTATCTGGCGCCTACCATAGATAGGTACCTAAACATTTTACGAGAATTAAAGTCTCGAGATTGAAAAGAACCTTTAGAAATACCTACAAATTATATTTTTTTTAAATAAGTTAAAAAAAATCCTTGAGAAAATCTACCATTTTAGGGAAATCATAATTACACAGAAAACGCACACAGTCTCGAAATAACAATGTGATTTGTATTTTATATAGGTATAGCTTAAATATCTATTTATAAATAAATTATCTTAAATATTTTTACTCACCTATATAAAGACATACCTAAATCCCCTCCAAAAAAACCCAGAGAGTCTCATCTTTAATTTCCGCACAAACATATACCTACATGGAAAATCACTCACGTATATTCAAATATATTCAGACATTATAAAAAATAAAAGCTACAACGCGTATCACAGTCAAAGCAAAAGGAACAGAGCATGAAGTATCCTAGCAAACTTTATTCTTTGTTCTCTTAACTTGTGTTCTGTACAATCGCTAACATTTGAGTTATAGCCAAAACAACTTACAATTTTCTTTGCCGAAGTACCGCAGATGTGACTCGGGTTTGTAAGATTTTAAACCTTGAAAAAGAAAATATTATGCGAGTACAGGATGCTGGTAACAAGCTAATTAAAAATAAAAACTGGCCAAGTGTAAGTTGGACTTGCACACGAAGGCGAAAAAAACATGTTTCTTGTGGGGGCCCGTTATATTTTTATTTAATTTTATTATTTGTTGTTATAGCGGCAACAGAAATACATCAACTGTGAAAATTTCAACTGTTCATGAGACTGGTGACAGACGGACGGACAGCGGAGTTTTAGTAATAGGGTCCCGTTTTACCCTTTGGGGACGGAACCCTAAAAACGATAAAAATATAGCCTTTTCATTATCAATAAGAAGATAGATAAGAATTTACTTTGTATACCAAAAATTTTTCCTCAACTCTTTTACGCAAACTTAATTCTATGATTACAATTGCAGTTTCAAATGAATGCCATCTTCCAAATTGTAGCATCGTGGACGTTGGTTGTGTTATCATAGTTACACTTACTCAGATATCTACTACTAAACGAAAACCCATACATCACAAAAATCTGCAATGAACTCCCAAAACATTTGTCAGTCAATGTCTCTGGACGCCCACATCAGTATTCGGCCACAAAGGACCCAACCTCGACAGGTATTTCGGTCCAAATGATTGAACAACACTAGTACTTTCCTTTGCAGGTATTTGTAGTTCAGCTGTCGCAATCAATGTTTCAGTTGTTTGCAAAATCTAAAAGGAAGAATACTGTGCCGGTTGGTAGAGAGAATTTCTGAAACAATCTGTATCAGTGCAGAATTTGTTATCAAACACTTCATGAGTATTGAACAAATAAAACACATTTCATTGATGCCTCTGCAAAAAGAGCGTGTCAAACAAAGCAAGAACTAACCAGATCTAAAGGTTTTTAAATATTCCAACCTTAAAATGAGGATCTCGGTGCACCATAACGTAAGCTACTGCCTCTAAGTTCTAATGTAAGTCGTTTACTTAGGCAGTCCTGTTTACCTCATAAGTAAGTAGGGTTAACGATACACGCTCAGAATCTTCAGAAGGACAATGTGTAGTAACTTTAGCAGTAATCTTAACAAGCCCAGAGGAAGGGTCAAATATCAAACGAGGACCATCTTCTAATTACTAACCACAATTACGGACAGACACATTTAAACTATGACCCCAAATTGTTAATGTGTATCATTCATGCTTTCCTCTCTATGTAGGTTAGCAGAATTGGTACTAAGAAACTTGAAGCCGTAGATTTTAAGTAGAAGAAGCGTTGTGGATTCGAAGACATTAGATAACATTCAAAGCTAGCTATCCATTTGTACCTGACCATGACATGTGTTTATTAAATTCATCCAAGTATATATTTTTTCACAGCTTCAAAGATAACTTCAATTTCAAAACATTTACGGTTAATTTCTAATTCAACACAAAAATCTATCCCAGCTGCGTATTTACCAGAACAGCTTTATTTACCTCCATCATATTCCTCTACATCTATACTAAATACATCAGGGATTTCGGCATGCCTATCCCAACTCTAACCTCAATGATATTTCTAAGTGAGCTCGCTTCCCCGGGGTACCATTCATTGATATTAGCAGTCGAAACTCACTATATCATAACTATATTATGTTGTTCAAGTTCGACTTGATATTTGTTGTGAGGATACGCAAAGTTTCCATGGAATGAAATGTATGGTTGGTTTCTGAATTGTGAGTTAGATTTTCGTTAGGTTTACTTTGTATGTTTGAGGTATCTTTAACTTTGGTAAATAATAGCTGTAACCTACAGAATTGTCGATGGTTTTGGTTCATCATTTTCGTTAATGGTTTTGTAAAACTGACATTTACTTTAGACTAAAAAGAAAGAATAACAATTTTACTAAATATATAGTATACGAGGCAAATCAAAGGGAGCTTAGACCCTTTCGTAACCTTTGCGGTAAACCTTTCCCCGTTCTGGTAGAGAGTATCAAAAATGTCTCGTGAACGAAACCACGGACGATACATTTATATTATTAAAACCTTCGTACGGAAAATATACCGTACTCTGCTTATTAAATTCATCCTTGATTCCGATTTTAGGACATACCACTAGCAATGCAATAGAGTTAAATTATATTTATTTCCGTAAATTCGTTTGAACAAACAGTGTAACACGTCAAGATAATAATATACTAGACGAGATTGGTGTTTTTTATCCGACTACTCGGAGAAAAAACACAGAAATAAACTAAGAATCTTGTTTCAAGTCAGACATTATTAGAGCAGATCGATCATGTGCGGACAATTCAGAATGATAATTGTCTAAGATGGGCCTTTAAAGAAACACCACACAGATTTGAGATCCTGTCCAGTCAGTGCACGATTAGATAGTTTCTGACTTGCCAAACCTATAATCATAAAATCAAAAACTGTTCTCGCCAATATGGTGCAAAATTACCGCCCTAAACCTCCGCTGACGCTACAAAACAGCTACATAAAGTTTATACAGCAAAATACAGTGTGATTAATGGTATCGTATATCAATTACTAATGTCAGGTGCAACTTGGTTTTTGTCGGGAAGTTTTCAGAGGGGCCCTTAATGGTGCTCGACAATGTACGGGGAACTATTGCATGTTTTATCTTAGAAATGTGCACGAAGACAGATCGGCAAGCAAAGCCATTGTTGCAAGAGTAAATACTTGTGTTAATGTAGCCGCAGATATTAATGAAGCGGAGAATTTGAAGATAAATGAAATGAGAGACAGGGACGAAATTAATTTCGTAATAGAAGTGTATGAAAAAAAATCTGAATTGGGAGAATGAGGAAGATTAATTTAGAATAAGAGGCTATTTTTGTGTCGATATGGGGTTCTTAAGCTATAAATGTTTAATTTTTTTTTTCTTAGTGATGGTAATCTGATTAAAATGAGAAATGGTGCTTAATTTTGAGGGAGTCTGTTGTATGTTTCAAAAAAAAACATGATGAGATTTTAGGGATAGCTCAGGTATTTAAGAGTCCTCGTACGAATCGTGAAATGTGTCATCTCCAGACGTTCTTGTAAAAATAATAAAGTGTTTTCCAAATAACGTTTTTAATAATCTAAAAAGAGTGAAATTGATAAAAACAACGTCCAACCCTACTATCTAAATTGTATTTCAAAACTGCTCAAAGCTAGAAAATTGACGCACGATAGAAAACATTGACAGAATAATGTCAAAGGTTACGTCTCGGATCAATTTCGTAACACCTACGCTAAACTTAGTTGTATATCGCCGTAAAGATAAAGAACAACAATGTTAAGTCACCGAACATGCTCCTAAACGCCTTCACAAATCGTTAACCAAAACAAATCTAGAATTTACTGAAAGCAAAGCCTAAAGTAAGCAAAGTTAACCCAAGTGTGAAACCACTCACAGAACCTAGGCTACAGGCAAAAAGTTCAATAAATTAACTTAGCTCACTTCTGGGGTATACTCAAAGTCAGACAGTCTTTGAAAAACACGCTATTATTGCATCGGAAAAGGTTTGAGCACTCTTGCTGAATGAAAATTACTTTTAAACAAAAATTTTATTTTGAATATTGGAAAGTGGGTGTGGTTGTGCTGACCGATCAAAATGTTGAATCGAAGTTATATAATGAACTAGCTCTTGCCCGCGACTTCTTTCCGTAAGAAATCCCACCCCTAAGATCCCCAGGGAACCTACATGCCAAATTTCAGCTTTCTACGATCAGTAGTGTCTGTCGGCTGTGCGTTGTCTGTCAACCACTGAATCATTCAGTGACGGAAGAATTTTATGTATATTGATTAAAAGATGCATTGCTTGCTCATCGAAGATTAATTGATGGAAAACGGCAATTTATACTTCCAAATTATCATTTAATTCTACAAGGTTCACATCATTTTCATATCAATTAACACCGGACGGTGTTAATTGTCTGTGTCAGCAACGTCAATCAATTCCAAATATCATAAATGACAAATGATTATTGGTTAGTGATGGAATCCAATCCACATTACCGTAAACTTAAAGTAATCTTAAATATAGCGACGATTAATTATTAGCTGATATACGGGATTCGAAACAGGACAAGAACCCATTCCATGAACATAAAAACAGTCCCATTCACTTAAAAGTCGTGACTAATCAAATATCCAAAATTTTCGTCAATCAATTTCTTGCAACCATCAGTCACTGCATTAGACGATAGGTTTCTGTCAATCACAGCCTTGACTGTGGTTAAACTGACAGCGTGTAATGGGCGCCCAACTGTTGACACCGAAATGGTAAGTGTGCGTTGTCATTTTCACACAGTATGTAAATCAAGTTAAGGAGGAGCTCGTGGCTAAATAACGATAACTTCGATCATCAAGGTTAAGCAACGCTTGCCGAGGTCTGTAGATGGGTGACCAACCATTACATACCGAGATGCCTGCGAGCCTCGGAAAGCACATTAGCCGTTGGTTTCAGCTGACATTATTAGATTTTGACAATCGTTACGGATAGTCAGAAAATCGAACACCACTATTACCAAGAGGTACTATTTTACCCAGTTACTGGGTTTTGAAGGTCAGATATGCTGTCACTCCATGTAAAGCACCGGTACACGGTTGAGTAAAGGCTAGACCGATAGATATATAGGTCAAGTGACATAGGACCAAAACTGAACTCGATAAATCATATTATTCGCATCGGATATCTCTATAAAAGCAAAATAAACATCCTTTGACCAGACTGATACGTCGTGTGTACTTCCATTTTAAAAACTGCGTGAACGTAATTGAATTGGTGTGTTCGGCTTTGAATTCAAAACTATGGTTGTAACGTTTTAGTATGGGGACAGCGGTCAATGCCCTTTTCCAAATATCCCTTATTTGTACATTGTTTATGTTTCGGGTTCCTATAAAATGTTAAGGATTACGATACGGGTTTGTTTATGTATTTCCGTTTTCAAAATTTTGGATTTATAAAAATGGCGGTGGGTCAATGACCTCCATTTTCATAATAATATATATATATATTTAATAAGTATATTTCTACATAATATTTTCAAATACGTGAAACGAAAACTTGCTAAGACGTTATGGAAATGTATCTAAATTAACTAAATTGGTAACTAAACACCCCTAAGAATAATAATGGGCCAGTTTACCGCAAAGTGCTTTGCTGTGTCACCATTCATCATCCAACCTAACAACTACATTAATATTAAGACGGATCGCGTTTTGTTTGCTCTCTCGCACATAGCTCCCTCTCTTTCTGTTATTATCAGTTTGACAGCTTCTTGAGGATGAGATATCGCTACATTTTAATGGACTATATTTTTTGGAGGATTATTAATAGAGAACAAAAAAATATTCTTTAAAAAGTCTTTGTGGTAACCGAATGAGGTATGTCGGGAATTATTTGGAGAGATAACAGAGAGAAGGGAAAAATAATCGGTCCTCTTAATATGAAAGATTAGAACTCTAATAGCTTTGTATTAAAAAACACCACAGCTCAAATGAATAGTGAACAAAAAACCAATCTCATAGCAAAGCATTTGTTGGCCCTAATATGCACCCTTGTTGAAACAAGCTCGATCAGAGCTCTCACGATGACCTACTTAAAAAAAACAATACCGCACTTTGCACAGAACGAACAAGAGAATCGTTCTGAACATACGCTTAAACAACTGCAGAACCAATTACACAGTCACAAGAACTTACTGATCGTGTTACTTTATCAAAAGCATATGTATGAATTTGCTCACAAACTCCATCTACAGACAATTCCCTGTTTAACTTAAACCAATTTCCACTCATTAACTCAACGTACCTTGTTGAACATCCACGGAGTACGTATCAAAAGTATTGCCTTGTTAATTTTCTCTCCAAATAAGTCTACTTCGAACTAAGAACTTCTCCCATTATGAAACTCTGGAAGTGTTTACGTCACACATTATGAATCCTTATATTACTTGAAAATTATTTTGTCGCTGAAATAAACGAATCTTGAATAAAGTTGGTTGTATAACGAGTGGTGTTGTATGGAGTACTCGCATTAGTATTCGAGCCCCGGGTCGAATGTGCGCGGATTGTTATCGCTTTGCTATGCTCCGTTTTGGTACTTGGAATAGCACCGAATAGATGGTGTGTGCTGATTGGATCGCGTTTGCCGGTGGTGCGAATTGGTGATTTGTCTGATAGCTGAACATGGTGGGGTGGAACAACATTGCGGTGGGAAAGAGTGAATGGATGTTAGTTTATAAATTCAGTTAGGACAATTGGTAAATTAAAGGTTCAGCAAATTGTATGTTTTTGTGCAATTCAGTTTTTATTTCTCGTGTAGAGCAAGCTTTGTGGTACCTAAATGCAAATCTTAAAAAGAGGATCAAAACCATTCCTTGAGATTTTATCAACAAATTAAATTTTATCAACACTCATTAATTGTTTCTACTTTTATTTAACAAAGCAATCAATCTTAGCCCAAGTTTCACTGGGACAAATCCCGCGATCAATTTCTATTAAAGCCTAAAGCAGGCGTACACAAAAGTTGTAAGCGGAAAACACATTGTTTCCCCTCCCTCGTTAGCAAACTCCACGGCACTTTTTTGACGTCTGCTCTAGGGCGTCTCTGGTGGTTCGAGTGTTTACCCACACCAAGCCACATTTGCACACACAAAACAACACCCCTCAATCTTATCACCTACAAAATAAGATCCAAATCTCAACAAAACTCCGCCATCTCAACTCCAACACAAATTTTGACAATGCAAGGTTATATTTGCAGATTGGTTACGAGTGTTTGCTTTTAAAATGTTCGCAGTAAAGCTCAGAATCGACTGTTTTTTTGTTTCCCAATCGTTGTCCCACTGATTTGTGTGTTACGTTTTGTTCGTGCGTTCTGTCTTGCCTAACTCTTGAAACGAGTATCTGAAACCTTCTTGAGTTTAGGGTCCTTTTCAAATATTTTTTATGAGTTCATTGTAACGAAACTCAATATATTGAAAAGCTTTTTAATAAAAATGGGAATGTTATACGATGCTTTGATGCCACCCTTAGAAATGTTCGTCAAAAAGTAGCGGAATTTCGAACTGGTGATAATTGCGCTAAGATTCACTGTTTGAGCATTTTCATGACGTCACTCCGGAACTTCCCACTAGACAGAACAATGTATCGTTTCTTCCAGACGATCTTACCACGATCCTTTGGCACGACGCACAAACCATCTTAAAAATAACGGAAATGAACGAGATCAAACTGGTGCCAAATTCACAAAGGGCAAATATGATTCACTTGATTTGGGAATCTGTCCAAAGATGATTTCATCACAAGTTTCAATATTCCTTAAGTGCCCGCTGAATCACATGATTTTAGTTAGCTTGGCTTATTTTATTTGATAAATGATCCATATTTTTAACATTCCTTTTACTGTAGACATCTTTATGCGCAGAATAATATTTTAACTGTCTAATACAAGCACAAGTTGCAGACACCAGAATGAAAGGACAAACTCCCATTATTATACTCAATTCCTCTAAATTCGTTCACAAAATGATGTCGCCTTCCATACATTTCCTCACTCCCTTACTGAGCAGGATCGATAACACATCGAAAGCAGAATTATTAGCAGAAACAAAGGTATAACCTCTGCCCCCACTAAGTCCTATATCACATGTCATACAAGATTCCAATCTCACCCTTTTCCAAAAAACCAAAGAGACCCGTTTTATAATATTTCAGTGAACACAATGAGCCTCAGAGGGTTTAAAACTGAGGGCGATGTAACACCTGCTTATATCCGGATCGCCCCCGGGGCAGGCCCCTTATTTTTGCAATAAATTAAGAACCGCATCACCCGTACACATTCGTACCTGTCTACCTAAGACCTTTCCAATTATTGGGGTTTGCTTTCAGTAACAATTTGTAGTTGACCAAACCACAGTATGATTTATTTGTGTTCTTAATAGTTTTATTGTGATCGTAAATATTGTTAGTCTTCTGCAGGGGATCAATTCCATTGAAATAAATTTTATGATTGTCAAGCGTAGATTGTGTTTCGTATGTAATGAAGCTGTCCATTCGCCTTACGTTACTTTTTGTTTAAATATATTTTGCTGTCATGTTCATCTGATATGGCAACTGATGCAGCGCATTTCGAAATACTGACTGTATTTTTGAATTTATGATCGCTAGAAATAATATACCCAGTACTATCATAATCTCATAACGCTTTTGTGGGACAAAAACATCTCGAAACTCAATATTGTTGTGGTTTTAAACCAATAGAAAATTCTTGCAATAAAACAGTTAATGGATAGAGTAAGTATATCGGTTCATGCACTGATATCACGCAACAACCACTAAACAGAGCTTAATCTTACCTCCACTGAATAAAGGATGGATTAAAGAGTTTTAAGGAAATACTCCGTTAAGAAAACACGGTAGATAATTCGTGGGGAAAAAAAACCTAAAATGATTTTCGATATTAGCCTAACACCCGATTCACAATGATAACACAAACAAACCCTAAAATCGGATCGCACCCGAATCGTGAAGCTAAACGTCCCAAATTGTCAGTCGAAAGTGCCGTGACAAATTGATTGGTTTAATCGCATTCGCTAGTGACTAACGGACGGAACCCGGTGATAATTAAACGAGAAACCTGTATCGGACGTGTCCCGGCTCACACTAGATCGCTATAAACAGGAGAGTTGACCGTCTGTGAAATTGTATTTGACTTTTCCTTAAGACTAAGGAAAGTAGTGCAAAATAGGTAAATTGAAAACATAGTTGCTTCTATTTGGTTGTAAAGTTCTCTTTTTATTTCTAAAGCTGTTGGGGTAATGCTCGCTGTTTCAACTGAGAGTGGAAACTGGACTCTCAAATGCCTTAAAATTCTTTTATGTTCAGAAAGTTTTGTAATATTTAAACTTAGGACTTTTGGATAAGGGTTCCTTAGACAGAAATAAATGGTCTGTATCTCAGTGGCTTGTTCATTCCTTTTGCTTTTATTACTCTCTCTATATACTTGCTGAAATCAAGAAATAATCTTTTGGGGGAAGTTGCCTGAAGCTAATTTGAATAAACTATATTGAGATTGTCATTTTATTTCATGATGTTGAGCCAGAGTTAACTGTTATTTTTAAACAACGGAAGATAGGGAGACCTATTAGAAGTACTTACGCATTCGTGTCACAAGAAATCTCATACCAATTTGTAACAGAAATTGTACAGATATTTGCTCTTTATTGTACCAATTTTTGGCCCAATCAATTTGAAATCTGGAATGCTTTTTTTTCCTGCTTTGCTTTATTTTTCCTCCTACAATGTGGGTCACTTCGGAATATTTTCTCTTTTTTTCCTTTTCATCCCCAAAACGAAGGAGTGTTGTCATGATACGCCCTTTATGTCCGCTCCAATGATCTATACTTACATCATAATAATAATTGTAGTACATTTTCCTCTATATCAGTAGAGCAGATTCATCATATCATCCATGTATAAAATATTTAATGGTTTGATAAAATACTTTAACCATTTTATTAATAAACATTTTAATAATTACAGCCGTATAGTACAGCCGTTTTTACTGTAACGATCGCCGAATAAATGAAATAAAGTTAATAAGAAAGACAAAATACACTTTTTCTTCTATACGGGTATTTGGAAATATTCCGTTTACATCTCCATGACTGGATTACAAACAAATGCTTTGTTTCCTTTATCCCGGTCATCAATTGAATGTCGTCTTTTTTGTTTATCTTATTTTAAAATTACACGATTTAACTTTAATAGCGTTCTTTTCTTTTTTTTTTGTGAGTGGCTTCTCGCAGTTCAACCTATAAGGTTGTCGACTGCTTAACCGGGCTTGCCTGTGGTGGCCTTAATATAATATTAAAGCCTCCAGCCAGGGCTTATAAAAAACCTACAAACTAAGCGACCACACGCTAAGGGCACCCCCTGTGGGGTACGGGCCTCGGCTTAGGGCGTCGCTGGGGAGAGGACAGCTAGGGACGGGCTGGATCGAACTGGTAATAGCGTTCTCATCCATACTAATATTATAAATGCGAAAGTGTATCTGCCTGTGTGTTATCTCTTCACGCTTATACCGCTGAACCGATTTAGATGAAATTTGGAATGGAGATAGTTTGAGTCCCGGAAAAGGACATAGGATAGATTGAAGACATAGAATAAAAATTTTTATCCCGGGAATATGTTCACTTGGGATTATTTTCGACATTGACGTGCGTGGCGCCGCGGGCAAAAGCTAGCTATTATTATAAATACAAAAAAAAACTTTGTCTGTCTTTCGGTGTTACCTTTTTATGCCAAAACGGCTGAACTAATTTAGCTGAAACTTAGTACACGGGCGGACTATGTCCTGAATTCAAACATAGGACATATTGAAATATAGGGTATTCTGAGATTCACTTGGAATAGTTTCTGACTTTCACGTGAGCAGAGCCGCTGGCAATAAAAAATCTTACACAAAAACTATGCATTCTTTATTTAATGTATTTCGATCGCAAATTCATTTTGCGTTGTCAAAGTCAAAACGTATATTTCAATTAATCCATTAAACGGCACTTTTGAACGTCATCATTTACAGTTCAGTAAAATAATAATATTACATTAATAAAGTGACTTTACTGTCCATTCGGAAAGGTAGATTCTTATGGAGAAGAACGGACAAGAAACTCCATAGTTACTCTTTTCGAATAATGATTTTACAAAATTTGATATACAAAAATTAATTTAATATTATGTGAAGACGATACGCCCAGAGTATGCTACTTATAAGAACAAAGTATTACCAGCAGAGGTAAAACGTTGATAGAATATTGACCAAACAAAGAATCAACGTTCAGAGAAAACGCTACACTATTTAATACCGATTTTATAGCCTCGTTTACGCCTCATATCGAAACTCAACTACATAATCTCAGTGTAGAAGTGTAGTAAAATTCAAAATCACCCGAAATCTCCTCGCAAATAACTCGTAGGGCCGTCATCAAACAGTATTGGTATATGGTGGCCGCCTCGAGCTGCTACGGGACGATAACTTAATCCCGGGCTTTTTATCTTGGCTGTGGTGTCCCTACTAGGGTTACTTGGCTCCGATGTGCCTGTTTGTAATGCATTGATTAGAATTTCTGCGCCATTGTGTTGGAAGAGTTAAGAGGGTCGTACGGAGAGGGTATTATGAATGTAAATATTGCTTATACCTACTTACATTGTCTGTCAAACAACCCCTGCTTTACCATGCAACAAGAACCAATTTCGTTTGAGCAGGTTTGTGTTCTTCACAAGGTTAGGTGGTTAAATCCACACACAGAATTAACACTTTGGCTTTAATTTGCCAATTCAACGCCCACGAATGTCGCAGTAATTCATGTCTCTTAGTTAACTCTAATGAAATACGTAGCGAGGTAAGCAAATGATGTGTTATTTCCATCTATTTCTGGATCGGTATGTAAAGCGGTTGGAGACCAAAATTTGGATCATATTTTATTGCAAACTTGTTATTTACGGTAACAGGTTTCTGTTTCTCGCCCGCGTGAAATTCGAGAATTGTCCCAAGGGAATATAGTCCTGGGATAGAAAGTCTCCTATGTACTACTCCAGAACATGGTCTATCGGTGTACCAAGTTTTATTCAAATCCGTTCAGCTTTAACAAACAGACTGATATACAGAGGGAAATACTTTCGAATTTAAAATGTTGTTATGGATGAATATTATGGATTTATTCGATGATTTAATGTACACCACATCTATATATATAAAACAAAGTGGGGTTAGTTACCACCATTTATAACTCAAGAACGGCTAGACCGATTTTAAAGATCTTTAGTTTGTTGGATTTGTCTTTGCCCCGAATGGCAGAATAACTATTAAAACATTGAAAAAATTTAAGAAAAAAATGTTGGTACAAAAATCATTTTCGATAACAACGCCATTTCTGATACCTACATGCCAAAACAAAACGGGGCAAAAATTTACACTGGGGCGGTACAAAGTTGGCCGGGACCACTAGTTGAAGATAAAAGGAAAAATTAAGCATATAGTTGTACAACGACATACACAACATCTTTTTTGCTTACCGCTTGCTTTCCGATCAATCAATTTCAATTCCCTCACATACGTGAGAATCATCGGATCATTACGTTTTTCTTTCCTTCCCAGATCATAACTGTAATTAAATTCATTAGCCAGGCCAAGTATGAACGTGCTGGAGCAATTAAATTTCAATCTACTACCACATAATTTCTCAAAGCTGAAATTGATTACGAAGCCCTAATAGAATTCAGTGTTGGTGTAGTCGTTAATCTATACATTTAGACTATACTTATACATACATACAAATTAACAAAATCGTAGTGCCTGTTTGTAATAATGATCAAAATAACGATACTTATAACAAAAAAAAAGAAATTTACAGTTTTTGACTGTCTGATTGTTGCGGCTAATCTCCGAAAAGGCTGGACTGATTTCGAAGGGACTTTCACCGGCAGATAGCAGTGTTATAAGCAGAGATCGGAATGGGTAGACTATATTTACCTTATGTTCGTGGAAGTAAGTAACATAGAGTTATCCCGAAAACATAAATGGAATCATGACAATTACAACCCGAGATTATAAAAACATGAACTGGACTTTGAGTATAGTTACAAATACAGGAAATACTTATAACGTACGCGAAACCTCGGTCAGAAACTAGTCTAACATAATTATAAACCTCGCGTACTAAAAAGGTCAGAAGACAAATAACATCTTACTAAATTAATTTTCTGTTTATATGTGAAATTTTTATATAATAATTTGTTAGAAAAACAATAACATTGTACAAGAGACGGCGAACGCAAGAAAACATTTGACGAGAACGATACTCGGGCTTACGAGTAAATGGCGTGTTTCCATTCTTCCTGATGATGACGTTGAAATTGGATTTTTATAACGATATTTTTACTGTTGTGCTTCCTTACATTGTTTTAGTTTTTATTGAAATTAATTTGGTCCTATATAAAAACGGATTTTTGTACAAAAACTAGTGGCCCTCCCCGGCTTCGCCCGGATGTATTTTTTTTTTCATTTTTTTTTTTGCATTAGAACCTTCTCCTGCCAATAATAAATACAACAAAAAAATAATTAGCGCAATTGGTCCAAACGTTCACGCGTGATGCCGTGACCAAGGGAAAGAAGGATTCATTTTTATATATACGAAAATAAAACTTAAAACGAGCGCAGCCGCGGGTAAAAACTAGTAAATTTACTTCTTCATATCCCTTCTCACCGCACCGGGTTTTTGTCTAATTCCTACGCTATTTCTACCATTAAACTCTACCCCTTGACATCAAGAAGGCTGAGTCAAAATTTTCCTTTAAACGTAAAATCCGAAAACACCACTTAAAAGCTTGTCATTCTTAGTTGTTCTTCGTCATGATTATTATGAATCCTCTTAGTCGGTACGTTTATTATGTATCATATTAATTAGTTTAATATTTGAGCATATATATGTATTTTATTGGTATTATATATATTTGTTGTTTCCGAAATGTTAAAATTCTATTTTATTTTTATTTATTGTGCACCTACCTACCTCAGTATAGTCTTTATTACCCAAAAGTTGACTGGTAGAAAATGCCTTGATGCATTAAGTCCGCCCATGTCAATATTCTACATAAAGTTTATATAAATAAATTATAACATCTCATACAACCACTCTTATCACAACCTCTTCAGGAATGGTGGTAACCATTCCTCTCCTATCTTCCAAAAACCATAACCTAAAAAAGCAGTTAGTATAATATCTTACATTGTACCCCAACAATACTTATACGCAATCGTCCATGAGAATCTCCCATAGTACTCATAATATAGATATCGTATATCAACGGAGCCGCGACGGTATCTGTGTGCGTAGGTGTCTGAACTAATATCGGACCGGGAGCGACCGGTTCCTCGGCTATCGGGTCCCGATCTCCATGGACATAGAATAAGGATGTGTAGAAGCGAAAACTATAATGGTTTCACGGTTGCAATAGACGTAGATACGTGTGAACACACTGTTGAGACTAATTTTGTTCCTATGTTCACGGTTTGAGCAATAAATGTTTTGTTTTGTATTTTTTTTATATTTTGAGTACAAATGTATATTTTTTCTTTTTATAATAAATTAATAATATGTTGCCGATTTATAAAATACTAGTTGTCGCCCGCGGCTCCGCCCGCGTGATTGTCGACAATTATGTGCTATTCCAGACTATAATCTACCACTCTGCCAAATTTCATCAAAATACATTTAGTAGTTTTTGCGTGAAAGAGTAACAAACATCCATCCATCCATCCATCCACACAAACTTTCGCGTTTATAATATTAGTAGGATTATGTACCCTAACCGGGTCTACAATTGTTACTTAGCTTTAAGCATTTTGTTACCATATTTTCTTTACATTGTGGAATGCAATAAAGTTAATATCAATATGAATAAATCTGTATCTTTTTCTCCCAGCTCATCGATTAGGCAATAATTATTATCTACATCTTTTGTCTTTGCCTGAAACTCTTTCTTCTAATGCATTCTCAAAACCTTAAGGATGTAATACATGTTCAACACAGAAAGGACTGTTTTGTCATTCACTTTATACGCTCCATTTTTTCCATCATCATTCAAAGCTAAACTACACCCATTCATTTTTCTTTTTTTTTAATCTCGGAAAACTTTACATTTTGGTTACAAGTAACACTGGACCCCACACTAGGATACCCTGTGTCGCGAGGTCCAGTCATTGTTGGACATAGACTCTCTAGTTTGTGCTATGCACAGACGGCAGCACCTCAAGCTACCCGTAACTGTCAAATTTTCCCAATCAACCTTGAAGCTAAATATTTCTTTAGAGACAAAGTAATTTGACAGATTGTTGATTGTGTGTGCTTAATGTGCTGGTGTCTCTACTAGATAATTAATTATTTCTGTGAAAATTACGTATCTACATCGCCTTGACTTAAAGTTCTAATTTGCTTCTACCCCATTTTCTTAATCTTTGCTACTATTAAGAATCTATGGATCAGATGAATTTGTCGACCGGCTAAGAGCAACCAAGTTTTTTCACTACTTTTATTAGATACTGTGAAATTAGAATGGAATTTCATTTGAAATGATTCAACGGCTTTTTATACCAGATTGTGGTTTTTTTTTGTCATTGTGTGGGAATACAAAATTGCTGAACAGTTAAGATAGAACTGTATTGTTGAATAAGCGCTTTTGGATTTTATAAATTCTCACTCGTCGATTTGGTTTTCAATGAATCCTCAAAAATACTACTATAATACTTTTGATCACCCCTTTCACCGCATTAACCTTAACCTGGAAATACATTATTATAAATACCATTCATTAAATATTCAATAATATATTCAAAACTATATCGAATGGTAAACCTATTACTCTATTTAATTAATGAATACTAGTAAGCAAACGTAATTTTACTAAAATTAATTTACAGGCATATAATATTGAGCATTCTAAAGTTTCCATAAATACTAGAACACGTTTCTCTCAGAATTTTCACTTGAGCTTCCAAAAAGCAAGAAATTTCTTCTATTTGGACTAACAACTTTTGTAGGTCGGTACTTACTTTTAAGCAATTTTTCTCCTACGCGGTCGATCTGAAGCCTTGTTAGTAGAAGTTCTGGTGCTAACACTCCTTACGTACTCAGGTCAAGTAAAGGAGCGATTGGAACTCTATGGTCGGGTTTCTGAATTTAGTATTTCGAGTTAAGATCGTGCCAAACTTTTCTTTAATGGCTAATTTTAACAGGTTACTGGGCGGGTTTCTGAATTGAGTATTCTTAATTAAGATTATGTCAATCGAGTATTTCGTATTAAAAACGTGTCTAGTCCTATTTTATTGCCAGATTTTTAGGGGGTTTCTAAATTATTTTGAGTTAAGAACGTATCAAACCCCACTTTATTGCCTTCGTCATGTTCTCAGGTTAAAGTAGAGCTGAAGAAAAAAAATTGTTGTCATATTTTTTTTTCATATACCGAGGGTCACTCTTAAATAGTGTTTGAGGAATACTCAATACCAAATGTTTAATTCAGAAATCGAGAGCTGGCGATTCAAACTATTTCTTAGTAACCTGGAGGGCTTACCGCTATAAGCTTTGGACCAATTACTCTTGCGATGTAAGGAAGGTACACCTTGCCCTACTTTTTGGCGAGATCCTCAGCGGCTTACAGACGTGTCATTTGTATTACACTTGTAACCTCCCGTAGCTTCGTTCGCTTGCTTGTAATCTTCCCTTTGCAATCTTGTCACTGTACCTACATTATTTGTGAATAAAGCTTATGAAAACACATTGTGTTTCGGGTAGTAACCAGACTTGACAAAGCACGAAATTGCCTTTTTATTTGTTACGTTGACAGAAAAAAAAATACTCAAAACAAAAGGAATGCTTTCATATGAATGAAGAATAATGATTTAACATTTGATCAATCGAACAGCAGGGCGATTCTGTAAACATGTCGAAGTGAAAACTTAGGCGAAGTGAACGATAAGTGAGCTGTCAAACCATACAAACAAAATGTAATGACAGCTCACTTGTCGTTCACTCCATTAGTATACACGGTGAGAAGCCGACAGAATAGACCGGCAGATATCACTGTCACTCGCGGTCACAGATAATTGCTCTATGATTTTTGAAATTATGTGTTGTCTATGATGTGACTGTGACAGTAACTCATAAACAACTTGCAGGAATTTCCGTCCCATAAAATCAACATAAAATCATCAAATATCGTTTACTTTACTTTTTTCTATTTTATTACCTTGTTTTTTTTACATTTGTCTGTTAGAGCACAATTAACAATTTATCTTTCTTTTCTTTTCTTCATAAGTTCTACAAAACCGTTCAACCCTCCCAACCAATCGAGAACAGGTAATCAAGTCTTAAAGGCCTCACCCGAACAATTTAGCGTTCTAGCGCCCACACCAATGTCTTATATACGAGGGAACAAGTCCTAACGGGCTGAACGTGACTCAACCGTTGCCTCTTGCCGGTGAAGAGGGATTTCAGGCTGTTGATTATTTTATATTTATTCTCAGAATGTTTCTTGAGTATTTTGCGGTTCAGGAGTAGGCATAAATGTTTTGTTAAATATTGGATGTACAATGACTTTAGCTAATTTTGCATCAGGGTAATTACTTATAATCAAATACTAGTAACTAAAGATCCATGGGTGGAATTATTTAAGGGTAGATCCCTCAGATTTATTGTTATACTTTTAACTTTTATTATAACTATAATATTTAACAGCATGTTTGCTGCTTCCATAAATCTCTCTATAAGCAATAATTTCTTAAACCAGCCGTTTATTCCTTCATCGTTTTCGATTCATATAACCATCCACGTCCATATTTTAAACTTTTTTATCTCAATCTTTACCACTTCCTTTTTAATACACTCATGGCCATAAATAAACAATTTTGGTCCTTTTTACTTTTCTGCTTACGTCATAAATTCCTGTTGAAAAACACTATTCCAGAATCTAGATTTAAAACTGACAGATAAGACTGGTAACCCAAAAAAAAGTAGAACAGTGCCGACCACACTTTGCTTTAGCCCTTAATCTTCTCCCAAAGTAAACTTTTGCAGGCTAAGACGACGTAGGTCAACAAACTCAGGCTGTCGAAGTTTGCATAATCGAGAGAATAGGTGATTAGTCAAATAACTAGTATAGAACTTGAAATGTAGTGTATCGTGATAGCAGTGTCGAACAGCTAACGATCGACCATTCTTAGATTAACGATAAAGTCATAATCATCAAATTGATGTTAGAGCACTTTATAATACGGATTGAATTGCTCATGACCTAACACAAAACATTCTGACCCATTTTATATTTTTACTAACCTAATTTAGAAAATATTCATCATCATATTATCATTGACAAAGCTAGTAGAAAGATCATTTCTTGTACTCAAGCTATCTTTTATTTACTTCAGTTCATAAGTGTACCTAACAGCACTTTTACGAAATATATCCAGTCCATGTTCTCTTGAATTTTTAAACGCTATACTAGAATACGTGCAAGAAATTCAAACCCTACATAGCTGGCTAAGTAAATTTCCCTGCACTAAAACAATGCTAACAGCTTAGGATCTGGTGTCAGAATCCACATAGCTTTGGGAACAATGGCAGCATTCGGTGTAATCCTTTTGACTGGAGTTTGTGACGCGTTTACGATGTGAACACAACGGTTGTGGTATTTGATGTGGAAGATTGGTTGGTGGACGGATGATTGCAGTTTTATTATTGTGTCAGTGGGTTGAACAGTTTATAGTATCAGTGCAACTAAAAATAATACTGGCAATATAGACATAGGCGTACACACAGATGTAGATATATATATCAAAAACAAAATCGAGTAGAAAAGGAGATGCTGGATAAACGAAAAGATTAACAATGCGTCACTGAGTTGAGCTGATATGGTATCAGTGCAACTGAAAAGAAAACTGGCAATATAGACACAGATACACAACACGCAGATACAGACATGTAGGAAAAGCAATACAGAGAAGTTGGTGATAAATGAACGAAAATATGACCAAGCACGTCAAATAGACAAAAAAACTTGTCTTACTACTGTTATAAATGCGAAAGTTGGGATGGATGGATGCATGTTTGTTTGTTGTCTGGATAAAATGTGGCACACTATTTATACCAGGAGTATGTTTATTTGGGATAATTTCCGACATTCACGCAGGCAAAGCCGCTGGTAAAGCCATACAGCATATTTGTGATCCATTCTCAAAATATACGAAGAATATCCAATTAAAACCTTAAAAAGAACTGCCCTTTCAGGTCTCCACTTCATATAGTGAAATACTGCGAAATATATCATCAATAAAATTTTAAACAATACGATTTACAGCCGTGACCTATACTGAAATGGACTTTATGTGCGAGTAAAATGTCGCTGGGTAAATGTCTAACGTATTAAATGATATTTTTGACATTTGCGTAGCATGGCTAAAAGGCATTACGTTATTATTTTGGTCTATTTTCAATACCCATTATCTTATTATGAACGTACTCTGTGTAATTAAATTAACTCGACTATCTGCGTTAAACATATTAATAAATGAAATAGCTAACCCATTACTATACTATTATATTATTTTTATTACCAATGTATTTTGGTGTGTGTTGATGCAGAACGAGATCTAGGTTAAAATACTCCGTAATAAAAATTCAAGAATGACTAACTAATAACTTTATTTCCAAATTTTCAAGTCTTACATGAGGTAATATCGTTTTTTTTTGTAATGTTGTATCACTGAGTATCGACCTCTGGCAACGAAGCTAAGATTAAACTTGTGTTTTGGGAGCCAGAGCTCTCTCGATTAAGTATATATTCCAATTTATTTTCCTTTGTTACAATTACTTTTGCCTACGTTATTTTTGCTTCAAGCCATAGTTCGCACATCTGTTTTATTTTCGATGTTCTCTTCTCATAATGCCCTCTTTTCGGCAGTATTTAGGCAGAAACTCCCAAACAACTTCTAGTCATTACTTTTGATGGCACTACTGCGACTAGCCTGAAATTTGTTTCGACGGCTATTAGAATTTAACACAATAATAACCAGTAAGTTAGCTTCACTACTCATTTCGAATGTAGCTTGCAGTTTGAGTATGTCAAACTCAATATGTTTGAGATGCTCTTATACACCATCTTTAATGAAAATGTATGAAAAAAATAAGAATTTGTGTAGATAGAATTTGTTGATGGGTATACATTAAGTGAATGTGACAGGAAAAATATGTCTCTTGACAATAAAGAAATAATGTTTACGTGACTAAAGAAAAAATACAAGTCCAGTTTTTTTAGTAACCTAGCTGCTAGACCAAATACATTATTAAAGGAATCTTCCCCATTATACCTGCCCTCATTTCTAAACTTTGAACCACTCTTCGATTCTTAGAAGAATATCATTCGTCATTTCTTATTTCAACCGCAATGGCTCTTATCTGTTAATACTTTACAGCTTCACTAACCTCACTCCACTCAAATACTCCTCCACATTTTTATTCATAACCACCACCACTAACAGGTTAACAATCCCCGCACTCGATAATCCGATCCTCTTCGAAAATGCCAACAATATCATTTACATCGTTACACATGGCAACAATGGCTTCAATTGGCGTCGTCCGGCGATCGCTGTCGATATCTGCGAGCATCTGCATAACAAAATCTCCTTCAATCCCTGTTACTGGGGTAACGGGGGATACGGTAATGGTAACATTTCGATATACAAAGACTGACCTCTATGATGCATTTGCATTTTATACGGTTAGTGGATTTATCGGGATTCTGTCTTCGATGCTTGAGAGGGTTTTGGGGTATCATGCTATATTTATTATTGTGTGTAATGCTTTTGAATTTATCGTTTATTTCTGATTTTTTAAATCTAGTTTACTAGCTGTACTAAGGCCACACAATCGCGCAACAGTAACAATATTGTCGATAAGTCTAAAATGTATAGAATTGATATACCCTACCAAAATGGCATGTGGTCAATCCCTTACATTTTTTCATAGGTCCTATATGGGCTTTTGTCAGTGTAATTAAACTTTACAACATTTTTATACTGACCAACAAAGTAAGTTACACATCAAACAAAAAAATACCAGCCAATTGAAATTCCGCGCGGCACCTAGAAACAAAGTTATCGCCTCCCCGATCCTTCATAAGTCCGCCCACAATCGTCTGAAAAAATCTATATTAAAAAAAAATTAAAGCCGAGTAAACAAAAGAGGAAACTAATAAGAAATCGATGGAAGTCGACTCGGCACCGAACTGTGGACCGCTGAAGTTTAGTTAATCCCCGCGAGATGAAAAAGTACAAAGGATCGGAATAAAAGCCGGTGGCGGGTAGAATCGATCCCCGGATGGAGCTCGAATACCAACTGTGACGTTTGTGGTTCAAGTGATCAGTTGGAGCGATCAATTACGTCCTACTACTACAGAAACCGGTGGAGCTGTTGTCACTTTATTATTGGGAGTAACAAGTACGGCCCATGGCAAAAGCGATGATAGTTAATTGTGAATCTAAAAGCTAGTAAATCTTGGGTAAGTTGATACTGAGCGGGCATGATGCATAGTTAAAATCTAAGGATTCTTCACAAGAGTTTTCAGTAAAAATGGACTTAGATCGGTGATCATTTAATAAAGCGAAAGATTTGTGTTTGATTAAATAATGCGATTGCGTTATCCCTAAACTATGGCCATTACTAGACGCCATTGAAGGTATTAACCTTGATACGTAATAGACCAAGCAAGCCCAGAATACAAAATCACATATCCCTAATTGTCAACCTCTATGTACGTGTCCTATTTAGAAATAGTGAAACTTTCAGAAGCTATCGGGGACATATTAATTAAAAAGCATCGGGTCAAAACGTGTCTAGAATTAACAATAGAGGCAGAAGTAATAGTCGAACTTTATTTAATTGCTGTACCAACACTTGAATAAACAATTAGGCTAGTAGACCGACCCATCTCTGTTTAATCTAATATGTTAGAAAGAGATGAAGTGTTGGTCATAAAAACGAACGGTTTACGATCGTTCGGAAGATATAGACTAATATTTTTTTGTGTGAAACTAAGCAGTCATTTATCAATCGATTGCTTTCGTAAAGTTTAATAGTATTTGCATCTTGACTTGCTATGGCTCGTGCATTACCAACCATTAAACGTCTACAGATTGATTTATTGATTGTTGAGTTAGTTAATAAGGACTCGGCTATACATAACACATTTTTCAAAAGTGCTTGTCCTATAACTACGTTATTTACTGGCATTATGTGATGTAGTAAATCTGTTACGTATATTTTATAAAAACCTATCATAACTGGTGTATCATAAACGGATTACACTAACAGCTAGAAATTCAATCAATATCTATATGTCAGCGGAAAATTGCAGACTCCGCAAGATTGCAATAAATCGTCATTACATTATAATTTCTCCATTAATTATAAAAAAATCGTTTTGTATGCCAAAACTCCCATCCGAATTCAATAGTTTTCAATATGTCCGTATCTTATTAAGAAAAATTGTTTATAATTTCACGCGATTCTTTACAATCTTACGGCGTTTGCAATTTTCCGGTGACATATATAACATTCTTTCGTTACTGGTGACTGAGTGACTGACAGACAACGCACAGCCGAAACTACTGGTTGTAGAAAGCTCAAATTTGGCATGGAGCTTCCCTACACTCTGTAGGGGAGAACTATTAGAGGATTTCCCGAAATTCCTACGAGAGCGAAAAAAAAACGGGACATGCGCGGACAATGGCTAGACATTTCACAGAAGATTCGCAAATTAAAAACGCAAAATTCAATGCAGCATAACTGCCACCACCTCCGCTAGATGGTTCACTTTAAACTCACTCAACTAAGTTTTACGGTGAGAATTTTTTTTTAGAGTAGACACGTGAACCGAAGGTGATTTTAAATCTTGTCTACAAAATCAATAACCATAGACTTTCACAAAACGCTAAAACCTATCTACTCAGGCCACAGTCTTAGTGTAGCCTGACTTGGAACTGTGAAGTTAGCGCCGCGAACACTCCAGAGACCAAAGCAGATGAATCGAACAAATTATACAATTAATTTTAACATTTATCAACTTACACCTTGACTTGGCGACTACTTTGATCAATATATTGAAGAAAAGAGACATAATGATAGAGAAACATGGACAGGTGTACGAGTATTTCTAAGGGAACCAAGTACAATCTGCCTGCCTTTTTACACCTGTATCGGAGTCGGCTTCCAGTTTAAGCAGATACAACTGAATACCAGTATTTTACATGGACATTCTACTTGCACATGGTAACACAAAACCCCTTAAAAAGACTGGGGTCAGATTTTCCGACTTCTACCGATCCGTAACGACTGTCAAAGATCTTCTAACAACAGCCGGGACCAACGACTTTGTGTGCTTTCGGAGGCACTTAGGAGTCTCGGTATGTTATGGACGGTCACCCATCCATTGACCGACCTCGGCAAGCTTGCGGTTGTTATTGTTCAGCCACGAGCACGAGAGAATAAAACACAAATAGTAGTTTTAAGTAATAAACACTTTTGAGATAATAAATGTGAGACTGAAATGCATGTAAAAACTGGTATTGATTGCAGAAAAACTTTATTATCTTACAAATTTTTCAATAAACTCTACCTTGCTTCAAATTACCTCAAGAAGAATAAAACTCTTATAAATGACTGAAAACATGAAGCTGAATTTGAAGATGCGTATTTGTGTTTTGAAATGAAATGTGAAATAAAATTTTAGCTCAAATAATATAAAATTTGTTGCACCTAGCTAAAGCTGTATTTATATTTAGTAGATATTTTGTGAATCTCATTTTAAGTGAACTGTTTTTATGAGAAATAAAGTTCTTTAATCCTAAGTGCAATGTGGCGTCAATAATACCGTTCAGATAGAATCTCCTCACTAATGTCCTTTTAGACATTCGAATAAACATAATCTGCTTAGCCACCTACACAGTCCAATAGATTTACCATAACCAACTCATACGGTTGGAGCCAATCTTGAAAATGCTTTAGGTTTTAGAGCTCCAGGCCTCCTAAATGTAGGTCCTGTAAAAGACGACAAAGGATTTAATCAAGTTGGGCCACCTCTATGAGTGAATAATAGTGCGGTTACCGATTTGGTTACCAAGCATTGTTAATAAGGTATTATCCTCTATGGATCTTGTTGTTTGATCTTTGAAAATAGAAGACCAATCCTTAGCATGGTCGTGCTTAAAAGATTTGTTATCAGCCCTGTGATAGCTTTAGATTTAACGTGTAAGTATCTGTTCAAATTAAGTCAAGATTACATCTATTTACCTCATTTTATTTGAGAAATTGAAAATTTAAGGACATTTCAAGTTTCCAGAGATAAATACTTACTTAACTAAAAGCCAAAGAGGTTGTTTCAAAGCATGATTTTAAAGATAGAAGAGAGAAGAAGAGAAGGCAAACAGTTGATTCTCTGAAAAGGAGATTCAATCAAGTATACTTAATATTATAATTGCGAAAGTAACTCTTTCTGTCTGTGTGTTTGTTACCATCTTGCTGCTTAACAGCTGAACTGATTAAGGCTCACCTGCTCCGCTTAACACTGTGTTAACGGTCTTGTCCAAGGCACTGGCTAACTACCATAGCAACTATTTACAAAACAGTTGTGTCAAATAAATTGTCATAACTTCTTCTAAGATCCCAAAGCCCTCAGTCCTTATTTGTTTTCTCAGTTACATAATGTGTGATATAGTTGTGTTAGTATGACAGATACGTAGACGAAATGGTAAATAGTACCTACTAGTACTAGTATAGTAGTTACTTCATTATTACGGACAAGAAGTAGTATCACCTGTTTTTCTTGTGCGAGTTCCAAATAAATATTTTTCTTTCTTTATTTCTTTTATAAATCAAGTATTTTGTACTTTGAGATTCTATGCAACGGGCAATTAACTTATTACTTGTGCAGATGTTCAAGAGTCAACAGCCTGCCATATTATAAACCAGGTCACAAAAATATGATAGCTGCTTCGTATCAGACATTTATAAAGATCCCCGATAGTGCAGAACTAACCAGGTCTTCTCCCGATTTTATGAAATTAGGATACAAGAAAAAGAAATTTGTGATAAATAAAATATCACAATGTTAGAAAAATCATAGACTTGTATGTTTTTGGCGCGTCTCTGGGACTTACCAAATAGTTAACCCGGGCAAATTAGTTAGTCTATTTTGCGCAAGTCGCCCTTAGACAACTATAATGAGAGAGGTAGCCTATATCCTGGATTAGGACAGAAGATACTTGTTGTCCCGACACTACGTTCCCTTGAAATCATTTTCAACGGACGAAGCCATTGGCAGAAGCTAGTATTGAATAGTTATATCCAAATCAAAATATAAACGTATTTTCCTCATTATTATTTACTACGAAACGTCTTGATTGGGTTATTTCTATGCATCCTTACCCTATTAATCAAGTCAGTCTTCCCTGAAAAACCCTTAGTCAGAACTTTCAACAATGCTTGCGAACCTTTCATAGCAAACAATTGGAATATTCCATAAAACATCTCATCTCATATGAGCCTTTCCTAGAATCAGTAATACTTAATTCATAGAAAGAAGATAATATGCTTCGTACGAAAGTACCTTTGTTACTTACTATTTTTTCAATATGTGTAACATTTCCAAATAATACTTACCTACTTAAGTTATCATGATCGGAGTTAAGTTCCTTTTATTTTTGCTAGTATTAAGTTTTTCATTTGTTTTATTTGTGGATGAGAAAATAAACAATTATTATTATTATTATTATTATTATTTGGTTCTACCTAGAAAATCTTGAGCAATCAGGTACCTTTAAACTTTACTTAAACTAGTAATTGGTTTAGAGATGGCAGTTTCGAAGAGGTGTGGAGTATAAGAATTTTCATCATCAGAATTCTTTATACAAACCCAAACACTAAAGCAGAGTAATCTAAAGAACATAAAAAACAGTCATATTAGGCGTAGGAATGTTCATCATCATCATTATTTTCAGCCGAAAGACCACCGCTAGTTTGCCATAATCGCCACGCTCGGCAGGCAGGTTGGCGATCGCAGTGTAGCTGTTGCAATACACTGAGATTGCTGCTGCCCATTCTCAGGTGAGTCCCTTAGTCGCCTGTTACGACACCCACGCGAAGCGATGGGATGGTGCTATTCTTTTACGTCCGACACCATACAGAAAATGAATGTTAAAGTCTTTCATTTTTTTTTTTCAATTGCATTCTTTCTGACCGTATCATCTTACATTCTTCCACAACCATATCAAATTCCGTTTTCTTGCCCAAGATTGATTTGGATTGGGCAGATGTACGACATGTAGGAATTACCAGGAGCTGATAATTCATGCTACGACTATAGTCTGTCGTCATCTTCCTGCTCCTGACCCATGTTACTTTCGACACTGGACGTTTTCTTCTTTAATTTCACATGTTTAAGAACAAGCTATTTAATCCTACCTGCCTCAAAGTCCACTTCACATTAAACTAACCAAAGTCGTTTTTTCCGCAAGGCAACAAAAAGTTTACGTATTTTATTTCCTGAGTGCTGCAAACCACGGCATTATGAAAGGATAAATGTTTAGCAGTATGTAGGTACCTCATAACGGTTTTATGAGTTTCCTAGTATTAACCCGATAGAAATGAGAAGCATAGGTTGAAAGTAATCAAATAAAACCGAGAGCTTGAGCTTCATCATATTGGCTTGGACCTACTAGGTTAAATTCTTCTTTCCTTTTTCCATTATTTCCCGGTTCTGTGTGTTGTCGTCGACCCAACGCGTTTTTGAACGCCCTGGGTTCCTTTTGCTGCCATACGCTCAAATTCTCCTTCCAGCAGCTATCCGCTAGTCAGGAATCCTTCGCTAATCCACTTGTGCTCTGCCATTGTCGGCGGAGACTTACGTCAGACGACAGATTTCGGGGTGACGCGCCCAGTCTACTAGAAATATACTCAACTAATTAACATTTTTGGGGTATAAAGAGGTATAACAAAAGAAAATGTAAACAGAAAGTCGTTTTAATTCTTAAAATCGATCACGTCAAAACACAACTTAATCAAAGGCACAAAAGCATTTCAAATTGTATCGCTATTATTTCGAAATCTTAACCCCGTTTAAATGAAGCTGCAGTAGGCCAGCTCCCGGCTGACGACTGGGCCATAAATTATACATAAAAGCAATATGAGGAACCTTTCGGGAACATTGTAACATACATAGATATATATGTCTCGTTGTGATTATGTCGCACACTTGCAAAAGGACATATTTAAGGAGTTTCATCCAAATTCGTTTGTAGGGTTCCGTACCCAAAGGGTAAAACGGGAACCTATTACTAAGACTTCGCTGTCCTTTTATTCTTTTATTTTTATTTATTTCTTCTTCAACAAATTTACATTTGTGTCGAAAACTTAGTGGTTTAAACAATGAATATGTAGGCAACACAAAAATTAAAATTAAATTCCACATTGGTCCAAATATTCTTCTAGTCTTAACATTCATTATAATAATTTAACACAATATTAACTCAAAAATCAACATAAAATAAATAAAAAAAAACAATTGTATGTCAAAAAAAAAAGGTAAAGAACAATAAGATGCAATGTCCTGACAAAGTGTTTGATATATTACTTTAAGTCACTAAAAATACAATCACATATTAGTTAAATTAAAATTAAATTCCACATTGGTCCAAATATTCTTCTAGTCTTAACATTAATTATAATAATTTAACACAATATTAACTCAAAATCAACATAAATTAAATTCAAAAAATGTATGTCAAAAAAAATAAAATAAAATAAAGAACAATAAGATGCAATGTCCTGACAAAGTGTTTGATATATTATTACTTAAAGTCGTTAAAAATACAATCACATATTAGTTCGAGCTACCTTTATCTTTGAGGAACTCTTCTATGCTGTAATAACATTTCTTCAATAACAATGACTTTAATTTTCTCTTGAATTCATTTGGATTCATTGAGTTTTTAAATTCTATAGGCAATTTATTGAATATATTTACTGATTGCACTCTTGAGGCATGTTTAACGATATTAAGTTTAGGCTGGATGAAATTAGGCAGATCCTTTCTTCGCGTTTTCATTCTGTTATGTCTTTGTTCTTCTGTCTCAAACTTATGGATATTTTTAGTAAAATGACTAAGCAGGACCAGAATATAGAGACATGGTACTGTGAGAATGTGCAGTTTCTTAAAATGGTCTCTACAAGACTCAGTTTGTTTAATTCGAAGCATAGTTCTCAAGGCCCTTTTCTGCGTAACGAAAGCAGCATTGATATTGTATTGGTAGCTGTTGCCCCAGAACTTTATGCTATATCTAAGTCTAGACTCTATGAGTGCAAAATATACCATTCTGAGTTGAGCAATGGTTAATTCATCTCTAAGACTCCAGAGAGCATAGCAAGCACTACTGATAGTGTTAGTGACCACTTCCAATTCCTTCTTCCAATTTAAAACTGCATCTATTTGTACTCCCAAAAATTTTACATTGTCTACAATATCTACTTTATTCCCTAATAAATGTACTTTAACAGTATCTTTTTTCTTCGCGGTTGATTTAAATAATAAACATTGCGTCTTTTTTAAATTTAGTTTAAGATCATTCATAGTAAACCACTTCTCAAGAGCACATAGGATAAAATTTATCTTCTTTTCTAAATTTTCTGTATTGTCGCTAGCTATAATAGCGCTTGTGTCATCGGCAAAAACTACAAGTTTAGTATCATCTGAAATACTTTTCATGTAAGCTATTAGATCATTTACAAATATTATAAAGAAGACAGGGCCCAGAACTGATCCTTGTGGTACGCCTTTATTTATTATAACTGTGTCTGATTTGTGTAGTTTTTCTTGCCCATCATCTTGAACTGTTTTAATTTCTACATACTGTGTTCTATTATATAAATAGGATCTGAATAAATTCAACACAGTTCCCCTAACGCCATAGAATTCTAACTTATTCAGAAGAATACAATGTTCCACTGTATCGAACGCAGAACTTAAGTCGAGGAAAAGTCCCGCCACTTTTAATTTAGCATTCAACTTACCCACTGCATCATCAATTAACATGTCAATAGCATCCATTGTACCTACATTATTTTGATAACCAAATTGTTGGTTGGCTATAATTTTGTGTTTATTCAAATGACATACAAGCCTCACTTTCATAATTTTTTCAAATATTTTAGAACATACCGGCAACAAAGAGATAGGCCTATAATTTCCTGGATCCGTTTTAGAGCCTTTCTTATGTATAGGTAGTACTCTAGCTAATTTAAATTGCTCAGGAAAATGACCCTTATTTACATATTCGTTTATTAAATCGGCCAAAGGACTAGCCAATATATCAATGTTTTCTTTAATGATAGTCATAGGAATTTCATCATGGCCGAATGACTTTTTACCATCCATAGTCTTAACTAGTTTGAAAACTTCGATAGGTGTAACAAGTTCAAAGACCATATCCTCCTCTACTCTTGTCCCATGATGTTGTAGATACTCTTTTGCTGTATTAATGTCACTCATGATAAAATTCGAATTATTACAGAACTTTTCCAATAGAATATTAGCAACTTCTGAGGGATTATAAACTATTTTATTATTTTCCATAAGCATCAAATTTTCATTTACATATTTTTTAGGATTCCTCTTACTATTTACAGTTTTCCAAATAATTTTACCAGAATTCTGAGCTAGATTTATTTCAGTTCTTATTACTAACCGTTTCGCATGTCGTACTACTTTTCTAAATACCCTAAAATAATTACTACGATATTTTACTATTGAATCGTCACAATTACTTTTGTCAACAAAATTTAGAAACCGTTTCATTTTACTAGCGACTCTTATTCCCGTAGTTAGCCATTTAGATTTGTTGCTGTTTTTTGTATTTATTTTTATTTTCTTTTTATTAAATGTTTTAGAATGTAGTTCACTGAGTTTGTCAATAAATGTACTTACGCACCAGCTCTCTTGCAACAACTTTTGCCTAAAACTAGACTTGTTCCCTTCATTATATAATCTTCTTTCAATGTACATATAACTTTGCTCTTTCCTATAAGCTACTTTTTCCAGTGATAATGTACAAAAAAGGCCCGCATGTCCATCAGATAGACCATTGTGGTCTATGTCTACAGTTTTAATCATTGTCTCATCAATATTAGTCAATATATTATCTATACACGAACTTGATGTATTGCGTCGAAATGTATCTGTGTAAATTAAATGTCGAAAGTTGTAACATGTCAGGAGTGATAGAAAAGATTGTCGTTTTGTGTCATCTTTTGATAAATTGATGTTAAAATCACCACAAATTATACACTGTTTATTGATGAAATGTTGTAACAGCTGTTCAAGTCTCTGTATAAAACTATCTATGTTACTATTCTCAGGAACTCTGTAGCAACAGATAATATAAGTATTTGTCTCCAAATCCTTTACACCACAAACCTCAATACAGTTCATTTTATAAAGTTGTTTACAAATTTGTAGGTCTTCAACTTTCTTGTCATTTAATGACAAGATCAAAGTACCTCCACGTTTCTTATTTAATCTAGTGTTATAGGAACTCAAATTATAATTATTTAAACTAAACTGGGCTGCTAATGTTTGATTTAAAAAATGTTCAGTAATACAGATAAAATCTATTCCTTTGTTCAATTCGCACAAATATATTTCAAGGTCATCCTTCTTGCTGTTTACTCCACATAGATTTTGATGGTAGATAGTCAAAGTTCTGTATGTATTGCTTGCACAGTTCTCCCGAGATAATACAATTTGTCTATCATATGAATTATTATTCACGAAAAAAATTTAATGAATTTTCCTGTTCAGTATGTTCAATGGTGGTATTACATAGATCAATATATATATTCTCTAAAATTGTCTTATAAATATTTTTAATTCCCTTTATATTAATTCTACCTGTTTTATTTGAAAACATGTCGAACGTCAGATTTTGGTTTGAGTCAAAAAAATAAGCATAATTATTGTTTTGCAATTCCAGACTTAATAGGTTATTAAATATTTCAATTTTATAATTATGAATAAGAGCCCCGCAAATGTATGTTGGAGCACATAATATTACATTTGTGTGGGTTACATGTGCTAAAGATTCCCTTATTGTTTTCACCAACCCAATGTAGTTATTTGTGCCCTTAACATCTGCTTCTCCTAACATAATGACACAGTAGTCATTCATGTCATACTCCAATAATTTGATGTCAATATCCTGCAGTAATCGTTGTATTGTACAATTTGGCAAAATATGGCGACAGTAATGAAATTGATGGGCAAATGTGTGTTCTACAGCTTGCAAGGTGCCATATGAGTTACTGTTGGTCAGGATGCACAATTTGGTCTTCGCGAGTTTGGATGTTTCTATAGATGTCGTATTATTGCACTGAGATGAGGAATTACTGTTATTTCTGGCTTGCTCCAAGGCTTTTATTTGCTTATTAAGACATATTATCTCACTTTTCGCTTGTAACAATTGTTGGGCTAAATCTGCTATTTGTTTTTCCAATGCTTGAGCTCTAGTATTATCAGGCCCAGAATGGGATGGTGTATGTGGTTCGGTGGAATTATTACTACTGCGCTCCTTCAGACAGTGGCTACTAGGACTCTGACTAAAATGGTCTGTTAGTCTGCGTTTCACACTATTTTTCTTGTTCGATGAGATATTTTTTTTTGTCAGAGTTCGTTTATTCAGTGTTAACGCTGGACTGCTGCAAATTTTTTTCAATATAAGAATTTCTTGAGAAAGTTGACTTATATGGTTTTTCAGGTCTACGTTTTCAATTATAAGGTTGTCCATTTCATTTTGTGTAGTTTCAAGGTTTGATTTTAGAGCTGTAATTTCAGATCTCATTTCTTCCACACAACCTGAGAACATGGTTGTAGATAAGTCCAGGCTTTGTCCCAGTTTATCGCTTGACCGTGAACAATCAAGAGAGTCAGAGATATCCATAATATCTAGTGATTGGGATAACGGTTTTTTCCTCAAAGTAATATTCGGTTCACCTGCCATTGTTCTTAGTAAACTAGTCAAAAATAAATAAAAATAAAGTGTAGGACTTAGCGGGGTTCGATCCGATGGTCACGCCGCGCAGAGCCGCTACATAAACCGCGCCGCCAACGAAACTTAACAGTTGATGTCGAAATTTGTGTTCAGTACGTGAGTACGTGCTGAGCGATGACCAGTGCGCAGGCGACGACGGGGACAGCGGCGGTTAGCGCGGGAGGTATCGAGCGCTCCGCGGGTTGTCGTAGGTCATGGATAGAGTTCGTTATCACACTATACAAATTTTGAGATATTTTCCACAGTTGTAATTTTGATTTTACTCTGTATTAATTAGGCCAATTACTATTATAACTACACTGTTCAATATGTCACTTCACTGGCTTTAAGGTAACAGTCAATTATTGTTACAATATCCACTTTTACCACTTTACTTATTTAAAAACTGAGGAGCAACAAAATAACGTTTCGTCTTTACGAAAGCAGCGATACTCGTCCGTCTGTCACTAGGCTGTATCGCATGAACCATGATAGTTAGACAGTTGAAATTTTCACAGATGATGTATTTCTTTTGCTGCTATAACAACAAATACTAAAAAACAGAATAAAAAAAATATTTAAGTTGGCTCCCATACAGCAAATGTGATTTTTTTTCCGTTTTTGTAGATAATGGTACGAAACCATTCGTGCGCGAGTCCGACTCGCACTTGGCCGGTTTTTTTAGTATATGTTTTTCTTCATTGAGCATTAAGCTATTGGCCCTGGGACCTATTTAATAAAACCGACTGTTGACAAGGTACAATCTGACAATTTTGTTCGTTTATTCCATACATTCTCTGCTTCATTAAACAACACCTGCCTCGAAATTGTGACAGGTATGTCAGTGTTTGACAAAATTGTCGCACTGTCAGTTATAATTATTGAACAGGGCTTTTATTTGTAGATTTTATTTATGAACGTAACTAATGTTTAAAACAGGTTATTCCTTTTCAAAATCAGACAGGTATTTTTTAGTTCATTTGTTTTCGTTTTTTCTTTTTCTATTTGAGTTGAGTTTGCTCTTGACTCTAGTCTTGGTCATAGATAACAGAGACAAAGTCGACGACGGAGCGAGCTTACCCAGAAGAAGCCTGTTCACTCTAATTTTGAGGAGATTAGGGTTGTATGCGTTCGGGAACACAGACGCAGGCAGAGAGTTCCACTCCTTTGCTATTTTCTAATAGTAGGGAAAGGGCTTGGCAGATGCTCTCCTTATTTGATGACCTACTGTTAGCATAAAGCTTTGATTGGTGCCAGATAAATTTGCAATAAAGGACAGTGACCTTTCCCTTATATCTCTTCATAGGTATCCGAAAAATAAATTGGAATGTTGTTCATTCCAAGAAAATGTAAAGAATCTAGATAGATGTAGATTCAAGACAGCTTTACGTCTTATAAATGTAGGAGGGTCAATGGCCGCTATTGCAAGTTTATTTGGCGCCAACCATACTGCATAGATAGGTACATGTTTTTGCTACAGACTGTACTTTCTTTTGAAGTATCGATTGAAATTACGATTGCCATATATGCGACGTGGTAATTGACAGCCTGCTCAGATTACAGATAAAATGAAACCTATATGCAGGCTTAAGAAATGTGGATCCTAGGAAATGTCACATACTTTCTTCGTTTTCCATGTAATGGGCTATAAAAGGTGATGGTAAACTTGAGCATTCACGTAATGAGCATTCTATTGAATGTAGCAAGAAAGGTAAAAGCTAATTTATGACATTAGTAGTAGCGTTCTAATGAGCATTCTATCGAATTTAGAAAAATTACTTCGAGTTTATGCTTCGGAGAAAATCTTTCAGCAATTTTAAGTTTTGGTTCTTTCTTCTTCTTGGTCTTTTAATTCTTTCACTTATTTAACCCAATTTTTGGTTAAGCTCGCCTGTTTGTTGTTATATTATTATTTTTGTGTGTACAATAAAGAATAAGACTAAAATTATATAATCTGCGGTTATAATTGTTAAAAAGTTCAAAATACCAAACATTTTGACATTACAACAATCGTTTTTAATAATCAAATATTTTCTTGTGAATGATCAACAATTTTTTTGTAACGAGGATTGCTTCTATTTGATTTTTAGTGGGACAAAAATCAAAACGGCGAATGCAGAATGTTTTGTCACATGTACTCAATTTCAACGTAAACGTCCACGTATGATTTTATTTAGAAAACTTTGTCTCTGTCATCTATGACCTAGACTAGAGTCAAGAGTAAAACCATTTGAAATTAAAAAAAGGGGTTTTCTGTTGATTGTCACCAGATGATGCTTAGCTAATTTCAATACAAATTTACTTTCACGGCTACGCGATCCAGTGTTTAAAACCTCGCTCCCAGACCTCTGGGTCTATCAGCTCCCTTATGAAAATCATTTATAAGTTCATCCACCATCCCATGTTTGTTTCCTTTACACCTTTTCACAGTGTACTCCATCATTAAGCCTCACACACACAATCCAACAAATTCGGTAAAACATCAAATAACAAACGTATATTATTACTAATGGAGGCAATTTTTACAACATTAGTCGATCGATCGTTACTAACAACAGACAAGGTGAAAACAATCATGAATGCGTTGACGTATTGACAAATGAGTTAAGTTGACAAATTATAATGATTGCTAGAAACATTGAGTTGGAAGGATATTGTGGTGTTATCGTTAAAGCTGATAGTGTCATGTCTACACGTAATACGTTGTGTCTTTATTATTGGCGTTCGAGAATTAGTGCAGCTTTGATTAGCTTTGCTGCAAAGTAGTCTTTGATGTTACCTATTCTGAATTTGCCATAGGTGCATTGGTAAGCTCGCATGTTCGATAGAAACTCCATATTACATTAGACCAGCACAAATCATATGCAAAAAACGCTGTCCTATCAGTGAACAAAATCCTGAAAACATCTGTGGAAACTTCAGTTTTCATGTAAAATTTACTAAAAAAGGAATATCTACTTACAACATCAGTGGTACTTTCATCTGCAGTATTTCAACTAAATTATTACAACCTCAACCCACTGAAATTCCGGCCAAAAATTCGAAATTTCGGTCTAAAATATTCAAATCACGTCTCCGTCAACCTGGAATCTATTTAATCCTCCAGATCTCCTATCTAGGTCGACGTAGATGATCTAAGTCTAAGACATTGTTACTTAAATGGCTGCGCCAAGACGTGCTGGCTATGCGGTCAACTCCAAGTTCCATGAATAATCTAAGTTGCAGACAACAGTACTGTTCGTCATAAAGGGAATAGTGTGTCTTCCATTCCGTGCAGACTTACTCTAATTAAACCTGGTTCCTCGAATTTGAGCAGTCATACGCTTTACGTTTATGGGGGTTATCAGAGACCCGTGTGACTAGCATTTGAATGTTATAAGCCTTTTAGAACTTAGTCGGAGACAGTGGAAATGTCTTGTTAATATGAGAAATGAATGACTCACAAAATTTTAAAGAGAAGGGAATAAACACAGATAGAAGATCACCAAGGTGCTGCTTATTTCAAAAGAAGTTCTTCTAACAGACCTGTTGTAGGAGAGTTGGATGACACATGCAAACAGTGTGTAAAGATTGCTTGCAGAGATATTATATAACCCATTCGACATGAAAACCGGTCGATTCTGCAAACATATCATTAAGATGTCACGTGATCACGAAGTGAGCTGTCATTCCGTCTTGATTATATGAATTGACAGCTCACCTCGTGATCGCTTCACCCAAGCCTTCACTTCGACATGTTTACAGAATACGACCGGCAGATTGTGTCAAATCGATTAAAGTGGATTTTGACATAGGTACCTATTGATTATGTCAAAAATTAGAAACTATATTAGAGTAACCTTTCAAATGAATTGGTAAAAACGGTACCTGAGACAAGAAATATATATTACAGGTCCCTTTCATAAACAGTCGTATCCTCCTACCAATTGTTGCGGTGCCAAACAAGTTATGTTTTTGTAACGACTATTTAGGGATATAATTTAATTTATTTTATTTTATTCGTAAAACTTACATCTAATTTTTATTTATTTATTATTTTTTTTTTAAAACGTTGCCCCACACTAGGAATTTCTCCTGTATCGTGGGTGCGTTTACAAACATACAAAGTCACATACACAAACAGCCAGACCCGGAACAACTATCTGTAGGCCATACAAATAATTGTTCCGTGCGGGAATCGAACCCGTGACACGCAGCGCAGCAGTCAATCGCTCAACCACTGCGCCAACCGTGCTGTCAATTAATTAAATTAATTGTCAAAAAATTAGTAGGCATGCTTACTTATAATAATTTTAATTAATAATAATTATAATTTTTCACTTACAAACCAACAAATAAACAAAACGACTATCTATAGGTACTTACACTATAACTATACTATATATTTGGATTACACATTATATATTCGTTATTTGGAGGTCCAACAGCAGCTTTCAACTTATACAAAGTGGATCCGTCATACATTTACTACACTTACCTTATGTAGGAAGACCTCCTTGGCTGCAGGTCACTGGCAGACAAGGTAGAACTTTGGTAGTGTCTAGTAAAAGTTAAAGAGTATTTGAATTATGAATGCGAAATTATGTTTTATTTTTAAATGGGACAGTTTTCTTCGAAGGCAGATGCCGAATATATTATGAAGTTAAATCTTAAACCTTCTTAAGTGGTGCTAGTGTGAGATCCGCTAGTGCTACAGTACCTACTTCACCTTAAGAACATGCAAACTTTTTTATTTCTATTTCCACATCTTTCCCATCCCCTCAGAAAATTCCCCGGTAATTAATCAGCCGAACTCCCATACATAAAGTAAAGATCCCCTCTTTAAGAAACACCTTCATTTAACAGACACGTCGGGAACTATTTAGCACAAATTACACGCGCCCGGGGAGTAGACTCAATAATTTGGAGGAGCACATCTATCAATTAGAGCCTCCTCTCGTTGAGCTATTAAAATGAGTTGTCGAGTTAGTTGTGGGGACGTAAGATGCTGCTACAGTTTTGTGTGTATTTGTTGTTGTTGTTATTGTTGTTGTTGTTGAGGAAGAATGTTAGGAGAATGCGTTCGAATTAACTATTTACATCTTAACATTTATCACCGATACCTATGTTTGTTTGTTTGTGAAACTCGACAACGCGTGAGTTCCTAGAATATTATTTTCAAATTATTCTGATATAACTATTACTACTTGATTGTAAACAATGACTCTAACCCTAGATGCTGGTTGGACCAATTCCAGCATAATTATGTGGTTCACACGTACACCCTGATAGCGAGGTTGGTATTGAGGCTAAATTCGCTAGCTGCTAAGCTTCACAGGGGGCTCATCATTATTGTCCCGTCATTTAAAGATGAACTACTGACGAGCTCATAACATTTTCCCTACAAAAGGCGTAGAATTTTCCCTATAAGACCACAGAATCTAGTATCTTCTCACAACCAACAAAATAAAACTGTTTACTTTATTCCGATCGTTGCCGCTGTAACCATGCATCATTTTAGCCACCCGCAGTAAAACGCCGGCACTTATTCGCGAGCAGTTTGGCAGACAATGAAAACGTATGCTGACGCTACCTCCGACAGAAACAACGTTACATGACTTTGTACGAGCGTATAATGTTACACTTTTGTTTAAAACTAATTCACGTACAAGGCTGGGAGAGCTAAAAGCATTTTATGGCGCGGCCCTCTTTAAGTATTTATATTATGCACGTCTAGGGCTTGTCATCTGATCTTACCTTTAAAATTGTCTCTAGAATCTAAAGTCGATGTTTTGAACTTGTGAATGTTTTGAACTGACTTATTTTTAAGAGCCTGTAAAAACATCAATGAGTTAAAAAGCTGAATACAGTTGTATACAATTCCGATGATGTAAACGGGATAGTGCTATTCGCTATGTATAGCTCCGTCTCCCTCTAAGAGCGGAATCATGATCGTTTTAAGACTTCATAGTAGGGCCTCAGGGCTGAGGCAGTTACTAACCTCACTCGAACATGTCTGGTCGATCAACGCCTCACCGTGATAAGTGAACTGTCATTTCATATTTTTGTATAGATTAACAGCTCACTTCATGTTCACTTTATCTAAGCTTACACGGTGAGAGGTTTACAGCCGGTCGATTATGTAAACATGTCGAAGTGAAGGCTTGGGTGAAGTGATCACGAGGTGAGCTGTCAATCCATTTAATCAAGATGTCACATGATCACAAAGTGAGCTGTCATTCCATCTTGATTATATGGATTGACAGCTCACCTCGTGACCACTTCAGCCAAGCCTCTTCACTTCGACTTGTTTACAGAATCGACTGGCTGAATCGCACTGCAGCTGTTTAATCTTTTTACCACACCACGAGCCAAAAAGTGAGGAAAAGATTTGGCATAAAGAAATTGGCTATACATCCCCGACTATACGATCCTGGTACCAAAAGTCAATCAAAAACCGTAGCCTTTTAAAGCTCAGACAAATAAATTCAAATCCAGACAACCCATTCACTGCGACATCCTTTATGATAAAAGTAAATACCCACTTTCGAAAATTACATAAAAATTGAGCAAAAAATTAAAGCAGCCAGCTAGGAGGCATCAAATCCCGGGCCCCGGAATGAGCAGGAATCCCGGGATTGTCGCGGGAAATATATTTTTATTAAATAACTTCCCACCCGCAGATGGGTGAGGCGCGGCGTTAACTTTTTAAATCGATTCAACATTGGCACTGTTAACATACAGCCTTGTTTGACGTTCTTTATTATCATACCAACTTTTTTTAATTGTTTGAGTTTTATTATTGGGAGGTTTACCTTTTGAATAAGTTTATGTGAAACTGATCCGTACTTCTATGATTACCTTTGGCGCTGTTTGCGTGAATCCTTTTTTAATATACCGGAATGAAAAGTTTTTTGGATGTTTTTCTTCGAACTCAGCAACCAGCTCTGCCGTCCATTTTCAAAAAAAGGAGGAGGTTCTCAATTCGACTGACTTTTTATTTTTTATTTTATAATCATTCATATTGCATGCAAATATGACTGTATCTTTAGCTTTATTATTTTCTGACATTGATCCTTAAATTCATCAAAACCAAAGACAAGCTTTTCCTTCGGCTGTTGCGCTCCTTCTGCCGTTTGCAAATCAAATCCAAAACAATAATTTCAAATAAACTATTTACACACACTTGAATCGTCAAGGTCGGTCAGTCCAAAAGATGAAGCTAGTTGCACGTTCCAAAGCGTGGATCTCTATGGAGGGGATAATTGCTTACAGCAATATTTTACTTTTAAAATGTACAACTATCATCTGCCTAGCCTTTTCCCAAATATATTGGAACGCTGGATCTATGGATATCTGTCGTAGTGGGTGTGTGCTGAGATTGAATTTGTATGAGTTTGTGTTTATAGTTGAATGAATGAATAGAAAAATGAAATGTACTTGAATGTGTGATCCGTTTTGTATTTGAACTTTCGGCAAGGGCAGATATAATATACATGCTGCCTTTTTATTCATTGCTATACTTCAGTGAGTCAAAGTACTCATCTGCCTAGCCTTTTCCCAACTATTTATATTGGGGTCGGCTTCCCGTCAAACCGGAGTCAGCTGAATACCGATATTATTTTACGTGGAGCGACTGCCTACCAGACCTCCACAACCCATTAACTGGGTAACTCGGTAGTTCTTGGTAAGACTGGAGTCAGATTTACCGGCTTCTGACATTCCGTAACGACTGCCAAAGATCTACAAATGACAGCCGGGACCAACGGCTTAACGTGCTTTCCGAGGCACGGAGGAAACTCGGAATGTTAAGATGCTCACCTATTCATCAACATCACACTCCTCCTTTAAATATAAGTTACAATAAATTGCATAACTAACTTAAAACCATTTATATCTATTAAACCTAACAATATACAAAAACAAGGCATTTAGGCGTCGAAGTATTCCTCCACAACGTGCCCCGAAGACTGGCAGCATTGCCATATTGAATGGCAATGCTAATTCTTTGAACAAAGAACGGGCCAGCCCTTTGTTGTATTCTAAAAGGAGGTAAGCAGGAGATCTATGTTTCGCCTTCTGTGATCGACGCTCCAATTCTACTCATTTTTAAGCCAATAAAACTCCGATTTAACCAATTAACTAACTTATCAATAACTTGGGCAATATTTTCATTTATTATTAATTTACCTTATAATATTACGTAGCCTGTATCGCCTATAAAATTAATGCAGTTGTTTAACTTGCACAAAAATAAAATGTAAGCGTTGTGAGCGGTCCCGAACTCGTTACGTCGGTGTATCAGATAATTGAATTACTGGATTCCATTATTTTTTACTTTATATTGTTAATATTGCACGGATCTCTTTTAATAAAATAGGCTGTATTTTTAATGTTTCGTAATCAAAAACCGTTCATATAGTATTTTCATCAACCAGAATCAGTTTCTAGTTGACGGAAATACTTAGTCTACGCGATGGAGACAGAAATCTGTCAGGAATATATTAGCCCTATTTATAACCACTTGCTTAGTCTAAATACTGAAAGCAGAAGATTTCTTTATTAACATTTTATATTGAGACTTTTAATTTAGAATCTGCCATTATTTAAACTAAGCATATTATAGTTATTTTTTTAAGTGAAAACTTCTTTAGGCTCGTTGAGCACTTTTTGGTTGAACAAAAATCATGGAACTCGCGTCATCGTCACCGAACGCTTTAGCTTTCGTATTATAAAAAAATATTTTTAGTGAGAGGTTTTACTGCGGCTGCAGAGCAAGAGTCACGTCTGCCTTGTAAATATTTGAAAGTAACATTTTACGAAAATGAGATTCATTCGAAACCCTTTGCATGCGAGTCCAACTCGCACTTGGCAGGTTTTATTTATTATCATTCCTCTCACCTCTAAAAACGCCTGTAAACTCTTTCCACTTGTCTCTATCTGCTACCGGCGGCAGCCAGTCTTTCATATCCTCAGATTGGTCCAGTTCATCATCAATGTAATATACAAAGTAACTATCTTTTTTCTTTTTTAAGGATGGGAAATCATCAAATGACTTCTTCCGCTCTGGGTGGAGCGGAAGGGCGTGTCAGACTCTTACTGACTAAAACCCATACGTGTTCCTTCTAAAGCACTTTGCGTTCCGGGGCCGCGGTGACTCTTTCGAACAAACTCCGCAACCCTGGCAGGCTCTGGCCCTAGCGGGCCCCGTCTTCTATGCTGACATCGTATCATAAGACCCGTTTAAAAACCTCGCTGTAATAACTTATAATCTACCAGCCTTATAATCCTGTTACCGGCTAAATGGATCCGGTTATTGTGATGCAAAAACAGGTCAAGTTCAAGGTGTTGGTCTATTTTCAAGCCTTGTTATAACAAAGTGGAAAATTTTACTTAAATAGCTATGATTATAAAAGGTTCGTACTGTTTGTGAGTCCCATAGACCACGGAGTGTCTTGTCAGATTTGCAGCTGCATTAACTTCTGATAATAATATTGGTATTCTGTCATAGTCAGTATCCCAATAAGTTAGTAGATTCCGTCCGAGTCCAAAATTTAGACCTTCACTTGGCCGGGTTTTGTTAATCTTATTAACAAAACCCGGTCAAATGCAAGTCGGACTTTCACACGAAGGGTTCCGTACCATGAGCCGAGAGAAACATGATTTATGTATCCTTTCACCCTTTTTTAAAATTTTTTTCTTTGTTGTTATAGCGGCAATAGAAATACACATTCTGTGAAAACTGTCGACCTATTACTGTTCATGATATACAACCCGCTAACAGACTGACGGACGTTCGGACGGAAGGACGGACGAACGGACAACGGAGGCTTAGTAATAGGGTTTCGTTGGTCACCTTTTGGGTACGGAACCCTAAAAATAAAGACGAGACAGTGAGTTGTTTCGCGTGACAACACGTATACTTCAAAACCATACCAGGTTTTACCTGGAAGTGACTTAATAAGCCTCTACTCCTGATGTTTGAAACGTTTTGTCTTTTCCATTTTTTATTGTGTTGAAAAGCAAAAAATACGTAGATATCCAATATTTTTTGATAATATACTATGGGACTAAACAAAATCATATTTATTTTTCCCAGGAATCATCTCTTTTCAAGGGGCTGTCAATTTCTATGGGTAAACCACGTACTGGTTTGAATGGATAATTTTCACATTGACCTATAGCACTGGCCGCTTAGACATCTCGGTGCTCTGTGGTGCACCCCTGTTGTAATAGGATGCCTGTGGGTAAAAAAGGGTGTATTAAGGCTATTACGCCTTTTTAGATCTATGTTGTTTCATTTATATCAGAATTACCATTACAAATTCTCCGTGGAAGCCTGAAGTCTGAATTTGTTTCACCTTGGTCTTTGTTTGGCGGGCGACATCGAAGCGTTGTAATCAGTACCTCCTCCGAAAACATTCAAGATATGTAGACGAGTTTATCCAATTTGTTCTTTATAACTTTTATAGTAAAGCTCGTGCTCGTTTCGAGCTCGTGGCTAAAGAATATCAGCCGCACGGGTCGATCGAGGATAAGCAACGCTTGCCAAGGTTGGTTTGTGGATGGGTGACCATCTTATCTTACCGAGTTTCCTCCGTGCCTGCTGCAATTTGTAGATCTTTGGCAGTCGTTACAAATTGTCAGAAGCCAGTAAATCTGACATCAGTCTTGCCAAGGAGTATCGTGTTACCCAATTAATGGGTTGTGGAGGTCTGGTAGGCAGCCGCTCCTCGTAAAATACTGGTATTCAGCTGAACCCGGTTTGACTGGAAGCCGACCCCAATATAGTTGAGAAAAAAGGCTAGACAGATGATGATGAACTTCTATAGTAAAGCATTAAATAAAATTCAGCATTGTTTCGCTGCTGTGCTACTCAAGATTTTTTTTGCTTTCTCCATTTTCTTTTTCTTCATTCACATTATGAACCAAAGTGTTACGCAACCCTAATACAAAAAGATTTCCATCTCATAAACGCTCTTTATCAACCATCAAAAATACGTTGCACCATTTTAGAAGTAAAATAAAACCTGACAAGCTGTTTATAAAGTAATATATTTCACATGCCCAATTTACTTTTCTAAAACAGCCGAATTTGGTCCTTTGCCCTTTGGGAATAAGGTTGTTATTGTGCGTAGCTAAGTGTAAATAATATAAGTGCCATTGGCTCATTAGCTAACGACATTTCTTGCGTTTGATCGAAAAGAAAGATAGACGACCGCGTGAAGGGACTCTTTACAACTTCCGATACGATTCGTCGATACGATCAGAAAATTGCGTCGGATGACCAATATATACTTTGAAATGTTTTGTTGAGCACAGTGGCACACTATTACATTTTGACTTATTACATACGACATAATTGGTAAATTTCACACCTTTTCGACATATTCGGTAATCTCTTGCCTGTAGCTTGCACAAGAGTATGCAAGTAAATGGTATGCCCTAGTAGCATGCACCAATCAGAACTTGTTTTAGCATAATGGCATGCAAGACAGTAGCAATATGCAAGATAATAGCCTTCAGTCAATTTGCTGAACAATACAGGACAGTAGTACCTCCAATGCCTATAATATAATTGGTGAAGTTCATTTGCGTATAAAATAAAGGTGCTTTAAATCTGTAATGCATGTAATGAGGCAGAATATTATATGGTAGATGTGATGCCTAATGAACCGATCAGTTAATCGATGGGAAGTTGGGACATACATATGTAGGTAAACATGTTTTTTGCGAGCGTACCATAGGTACGTGTTGATCACGTTCGAAACTATCTACAATCATATACTGTTTCATTTTTGCATTACGAAAATAATGTGGTTCTGTATATACTAGTGCAAATCATCAGCGAAACCATTTGGCTACAACTTAATTATAATAGTTCCGCTTTTAATGATTTATAAAATACTAAATAAATCGTTCTAAACCCTGTAATGATAAATTATATTTATTTTGCAAGTAGGTTAAATTATAACATATTTTTACACGTCAATCTTTTTTGATCATTTTAAGCTAGATAAGGCCGGTGTTTCCTAGCTGACTATAACTAATAAGTTTTGATGTAAGTTAAAAAACGTCACAACCACGTTCGCTTTAATTATTTTCGTTAATAGCAAACGCAAACGTTAAAGTTACCGTCCGCTAAACAATTCTAAGCTGCCTACAAAATCACACCCTTCGATGTTTAGTCGGAAAGTGTAAAACACTATTTTCCTAACGAACAAGCCCAAAAAGTGATTGTAACTTGTTAAAACGTGTGTAATAAATTCTTTTAGACGTGACATCTGCGTATCTTTGGGCTCAGCTATTTCATTAGACTATCGGGGAATGTGACATATTTATAACGAAACTATGCACTGATAATAATTCTCATAAGATAGACAGTTTATTGAGTTTAGTGAACTAGAAATAATGGAAGATACATTTTAATTTCGTGAAAGTTAATAATAGATTTTGGTCGAGTTTATTGTTTTGTTTTATTTTTTAAGATTGTACCAAAAAGGTACAGCTCTACCTAAGACCATAAGGAGGTTTTGTGTTTGTAAACAGTCTATAATACATTTGTTATTTACGTTATTGGAAGGATAATACTGAAACCAAAATACACTGGTGTTCAAAATATATTTGAAAAAAATGCCAGGTACCTTGTTTATTTAATGCAGTTTCTTAGAATACCAATGTAGATTATTTTTATTTAAATTTACATTAGCTAAATACATCTTATTAAGTAAACAACCGACTATGCTTTGTCTATGACTTCATAATGAAGTGAGAGACTTTCTTTTGACCTTTAAGTGGAAACTATTTTATTACCCAATTTGTCGTTTTAAAACTTAATTTACAATCTAATGTGAGAAAAGCAAACAAAGGCTCTGATCAGTTATCAAGTGTTTGTATAACGGAAGTCCTCAATTGAGGGAAACAAATAGCTTTAGTCCCAAATTGCTTACTTAAATGAACACTGCACTTCCTACATTTTGTGGCAAGCTCACTCACACAAAGGCAAAGCCAAGTAACACGGAAGTTCAAGGGGAATAGCGGGTACTCTCGAAAACTAAGTTGCAATAGTAGGTATATCTTTCCATTACAGCTGATAACAGTAGACTTATATCTAAACCATGACATAGGAAATTAAATCATGAATCTACCCAAAGAATTATAATAATGAAAAAAGAAATGAAAAAGTGTTTATTAACAGTAGTACATTGCTAACCATAATTATATGTAATTATTACCTCTGTCAGATGTAGCTCCTTTTCTATAGCACACATATATTATTAACAAATACACACAAAATACAAGTTTATTATTTATAATATTAATAATTTTATAAGTAATAAGTTTTTTATTCTTAAAATATTATCAACATCACGGCTTTGACAAAACACATTGAAGAGGTACTAATGTATTTTACTTTTAAAAGACGCTCGTATGACACAACTGTTTATATTCCAAAACAACGTCCATAAAGCTTACACATTTTTAAACAAAATTAACATCCCCAATCTACTAAATTAAAAAGCTAGATCTTCGAAATTAATAATTTAAAACACAAACGTTAATGTGTTTACAGAAGTTGTGTCGCCATTAACGACAGCAGAAGAGGCCATTCTATCACGACTCTGCCATTAGGGGATCAGACAATAACAGCACAGATTACAGCCACAGATTTATTATTATTATTACTAATATAAACACACCTTTCGCGTGTCTGTCTGGTTAATTTGACAGTCATTATGTTTGTTAAGATTTTTTTTTATTAGGTTCTATTTTTAAATGGAGTTTGTTTGACTTTGAAGTTTTTATGCATAGTGAAATATAGGGCTAGCCCTTATTAGGGTGATGTTTGTTTCGATAATGACGAATATAACACATTGCCTTTTTACCAAAAGAGGTTGATAGATGGTATGGATGATAGGTGTGTAGTAGGTACCTCTCTATCCCCAGTTATCTATACGTCACCGGAAAATTGCAGACTCCGTAAGATTGTAATAAATCTTTATTAGATTACAATTTCTCGATATATTATTTAAAATCGTTTTCTATGCAATAAATCCCATCCAAATTCAATACACTCACTACAGTTTCCAATAGTCTTATTAAGAAAAAATTATTAGCAAAGCCGCGGGCTAAAGCTAGTGTTTAGATAAGTCCTGTTATATTTAGGGGGTGAAAGTATTGTCATTCATACTTTCTATATCTCATTAGAAATAGTTATACTGAGGTACATTTACTAGTAATTAGGTACTACAGACAATATCATCAATTGGGTTCCCATTAAGCATTAAAATACTTTACAAAATAGGTAGTTTGACTACGCTGTCCCAAAAATCCTAAATACGTAATGTCGGTAAAATAACTACTACAACGTGATCCTTAGAAATTGTTAAAGAATTTTTTTTAATAATAATAATAATAAATAATAATAAAACTTTATTGTCTCAAGAAGATACATACAGTGGTAAAACACATGAGTTGTAACAAACTTAACATGTACAATAATTTTGTTGACCGCTAGTACCCAAAGTAAGATTTAACTTGTGGTATGGGTACTAGGGCTCTCGTACTTAAAAACAGTAAATAGGTGACGTTAGAGTGTAGTGTATCGTATATGTTGCATTACGGTAAGAAAATCTTAGATATTATAACTGTTTGTATATATGTATATATATATATAACAAGGTATTGTGTATGTGAGTGTGTGTGTGCATGTATGTATGTGTATGTAATTGTGTGTGTGTGTGTGTGTGTGTGGTGTGTGTTTGTGTGTGTGTGTGTGTGATTAATTTAAGTTATAGCAAACTTAACTAAGTTTAATCAGTTTTTCTGTTTCCTCATAAGATTTAGACAAAAGCCAAAGAGTAACTTTTTTCTTGCATTTCGATCTAGTTACTGAGTAGATGTTGCATTGTTCGTTAGCAGTGTTATACAGATGACAGCCTATAACAGTGTAGTTGCGCGCTGCTAATGCACTTCTAAATCTTTGGGCTTGGCAGATCCTAGGTGGACGGCGCCTGTTTGTGACTGGAATGGTATATTTCAGACTAGCATGCCTTCTGCAGATAGTTGCATGCACAAAGAGCTGTCTGACAGTAAGCAGTTTACACTCGTGATATAACTGGGCAGTCGAGTATCTGAAAGGCTTAAATGTCATAACCTTAAGGACTGCCCTCTGTGCTCGCTCCAAGGGCAGAAAACATGATTTTTTTTTAATTTGACAAGCCATCGTACATTTAACAAACTTCGTTAACACAACACAATACATATTCAAACATTTAGGAACCTCCGCGTACTCCGCAGACCCCACCCAGACATAATAGCTTTTAATTTACAAATTGGAAAAACGCTCAATTAAAGGCTCTTGAAAAAAAATCCAAAAAATCTGAAGAGTGAGGGCGAGGGAGGCTGGGCCACTTGATTATATAGACAGAAAAGATTTAGCATTAATTAGTACGATGCTCGTTAACGGAGCAAACTCGGATTGCCGAGAGCACAAGCATTCCTGCCACAGAGCAATGAAACGCAGCGGTGGCTACAGCTACAGACGGCACTGTCAAACTTAAAGATTATATATACCAACCGAACGTTTGTCTCAGTGTGTGTCACCAACCGATTCTGACTAAAGCCATAAAGGTCTGAAGCGGCATCTATGCCACCATATACGAACTAAAAAAATTAAAGTTATTTCACACTTTTGCCGAATTGCCGAGGGGTAACCCTCGGCATGCCTGGTGGCAAAATGTAACGCGGTATGCCTGGTAGGGTCTGTCAGACCCGAATTTAAAATGTCAATTTTTTATACTAGTTGTGGTAATTGGTGTATGTAAACATACTTATATCTATACTAGGGGTTTACTCTAGGGGTAAACATGAAAATAAATAAATGAAAATCTACCATTAACACTTAATTTAAAAAAGGTTTGTTTTAAAAAGAAATATCAAACTAATCTTTAGGAAATAGAAGGCACAAGACAAAGACTATAGTTAATACTATAACTATCAGTCTTTGTTGCACCCATGAACGGGTGTAGGCAGAGGTGTAAGGTACAACCTCCGAATTTGACACAGGCGCTCGGGGTTTCTTGTGTTTTTTTCACCATTCCAGCTGACTCCGGACTGAAGTAGTGGCCATAAGGCTTCGATTGGTTGATAATGCTCTGTTACTGAGAGTGGTGGCGCAGAAAAATTATATTTTAATTAAATACAATGGTTTAAATAACAGGGTGGGTCTGTCAGACCCTAACAGGCAAGCCGAATGTTAATTTCGAAAGTCAGTGTTTACGGTTTTTATTTCTTTCGATGCAATAGCCCAAAATAATCTATGGAGGTTGCGGGACTTTCCACCCTGTTGCATATGCTATAGTTTCGGGCTATAAAGGTAGCTCTATAACTCGAAACTTGCACTCAGCTCATATTAGCGGGAATTCATATTTATTTTATTGAAATTTGAAATTTTATTTATTTGTTAGTATATAGGTACTTACAATAACATGGTAAAATAATGTTAGTCTCACTGTATTCGACTTATCAGTCGTGCAAATATTTCTAGTTCATTCATTAATTTCATGAAATTACGAAATTTATTTATTTGGTTAGATACACTAGTAGCTAATTAGCTGATGCTCGTGGTTCGAAAAGATTATAGATAATTATATAGTCTGTCTATGAATAATAATAAAGTATTTGACTACTATGAAACATCAATATAAACAAATACTTATTCGATAGATGATATTAAAACAGTATGATTGGTGAAAAAATAAATATAATTGGTGGAAAAATATAGAAGTTATACATTTTTGAAGTTATTCTTCAATTCAATATGGCGGGACTTGTGAGTGAGTCTTGTCTACTCTCTTGGTTTTGAAAAATGTAATAAAAAACCAGTCAAATACCCTTTTGCTTATCCTATCGTTACCACTTTTGTGATTCCGAGCTCTGTGATTCTCCCAAAAATTGCCGTAAAATAAAAATAATTTCACCCGAAATTATTGTTCTTGTAGAAATATACCTACTGGGCGAAATGATCATAATTGTTCGTTTTCAGTTCGGTAATTAAGCTGTGATCATAAAAAGTAATTGGTTGGAGGTGTTGACTACTGAAAAACTGGTCTAATACACAGAAAACACGCAATTTTTTGCTATCAGATAACAGTAATGTACTTGTTTAAATTTAACATTTTTTCATTTTGTAAGCCATGCTCACATTATTATTATCATGCCCTATAATTCTACCAAACCACATAAACGAACCTTTTTATGGATGTATAATCAAATGACTCCTTCCGCTCTGGGTGAGCGGAAGTGTCAGACTCATACTGAATAAAACCCTTCCGTGTTCCTCCTAAAGCCCTTTGCGTTCCAGGGCCGCGAAGACTCTGTCGAACAAATTCCGAAACCCTGGCAGGCTCTGGCCCTAGCAAGCCCCGTCTACTATGCTGACACCTCTTTGACCACCCAGGTCCGGCAAACCAAATGCTCGCCCGCGCAAGTAATACGGGCCTGCGAGCTATATCCCAACAACCGCTTTTATGAACTGTCCCAAGTCAGTACACGTCGACTTTTAATTCGCGGGCAATATTTCAAGGTTTGACAGTAATATGGTAAGTACATGAAAAACTTTGACTATCGGATCAAAATATTTTATTTTTACGGTCTCACGGTTCCATGTAAGTTTATTCCAGAATATTTTTACTCCCTGAAATATTGCCAATGAGTACTTTGACTCACTTTTGACGTACCAATAAGTACCGTGTTACCCAGTAAATGGGTTGTGGGTCTGGTAGGCAGCCACTCCACTTAAAAAAAAAATTGGTATTTAGCTGACTCCGGTTTGACGGGAAGCCGACCCCAATATAAATAGTTGGGAAAAGGCTAGGCAGATGAGTACTTTGACTCACTCAAGTATTACCAATGAACAAAAATGCAGCATGTATATCTGCCCTTACCGAAAGTTCAAGTACAAAACAGATCACACATTCAAGTACATTTCATTTTTCTATTCATTCATTCAACTACAAACACAAACTGATACAAATTCAATCTCAGCACACACCCGCCTCGACAGATATCCACAGTTCCAGCGGTTTATTCTAGCAAATTTTGACATAAGCCTGTAGGCAGCGACCCGGCCGGTATCTGACCACCTAGGTGTAGATCTTCCAGGTCATTGGCGCGGATGCCCTACATTTCAGCGTACTGCATAACTATGCCTCGCAAAATATTTGAATGGTCATCTTTTGGGTGAGTGAAAAGTTCCTATATTCGGGGTTGAACGGTTTTGAATGGAAAAGTAGTTTTTCAGTTGCTTTTTTGAAATGTGGGTAGTCTTTTTTATTTTTCGCTTTTGTTTATGATTTATTATGACTGTTATTGAAACTTATATGTTTAGAACGACAATTTTGAGCTGCTATAATTAGTTTTATGAAAAAACTACATGTTTAAACTACTTTTCCCTATTTATTTGAATATCCACAAATTAGCAATCAATCTGCAGTTACGTAATAGGTATTCAAGATACACTACCGCTTAAAAGTATATATGTATTTGGCCACAAAGGGCAACGCTTTATGAAGCCATCATTAAAAGCAGAGGTGGAGACATAGATGAGTATACAATTGAAAAAAAAAACAATATTCTTTGATGTTTAGGGCTGATTGAAATGGCTAATTAATAATTAAATGTTTTATTGGCAATTTAAATACTATCATTTATTCAAACTTTTACAAATAACCTTTTTCTGACCTGCCAAATACTTTACATGGTAGTGTAGGTATTGAGCTGTGGCCCGCTAGGCCCAGAGCCTGCCAGGGTTACGAAATTTGTTTGAAAGAGTCACCGCGGCCCTGGAACGCAAAGGGCATTAGGAGGAACACGGATAGGTTTGAGTCAGTTAGAGTCTGACACTCCTTTCCTTTCGGCCTAGAACGGAAGGAGTCATTTGATGAATTCAAGCTGTATTCACAAGCTTAATGTCCAGTCATATCACTTTATTTACGTTACTAAACCATCTAAAAACTTATACAGCAGAACAAAGAACATTCACAGCTTAACCGCGATCAATAAAATCAATCATTTTCCCTATCAAAAGTGTCACGATAATATGAAAAGCTCAGCATGTCGAAAAGCAGAGGATAGTGGAACTGCATGCAGTGACAGCAAAGATTCAACGTCAATTAGTACTCGCTCGTTAACGACGCAAACAGACGGGTGACGGTTTAGTAGCGACGACACGGGTACGACACGAGATTACTTTGCAAATAAAAAAGTGTGAACGAATATTGATAGATAATCCTAATTTATCTACTTTACTAACGGCCTATATTTATATGTATGTGCTATAAAACCCAATTCAATCAATTTTTGAGGAGTTGCAGATTTGAAATTATTATGAGCTAATTAAGTTAACAAGAACTTAATAGTTGTTGGTGAAACAATCCTTGAGTTCTAGATAAATTGTTCATTTAACCTGCAAAAATGATTGTCAAACAGTAAAAATAGAAGGAATTCAAGTGCACAATAAATAATATAAAATAACTTTTTTTAAATCCCACTTGCTCGAAACTAAAAATATATTTTCTATTTGGAATGTATTATGCACATCTACGTACATTTTTTTTACGTTACGCCATACCGGCTCCTAAACGTCCTAGTCTCTAAAAACCCAAATAAAAATGTGCGATTAAGAACGAAGTAATCACTAAGTACTTTCTTAGGTCTAAACTTTTCACTTTACTTGTTAAAGCTTAAATAAATATTAAAACCACCTATATAAAGCTTTGCATTAGTGAAAACCAATGTTTTGCTGACCCTACATCTAAGTACAACTGAAGTTGACATAACGATTCTGTTGTTTATGTAAAGTTGTTATGTTAAACATAGAGCAAAATATTTCTTTTTAAGGACTGCTCTTTACACAGTCCGATGTGCAAATACTAAAGCTTGATTATTTAAAAGTGCATAAAGGCCTTTTCATATAAATACCAAAAAGATGTATACAGCATATTTTTTGTGTAAGGAGAGAGCTATTCACAAAATTATTTTCATAAATCTTTTGTTAGCCTTTATGGTTTCCTTTATTAATATAGGGATAATGCAAGGTGAACTGAATGGGATAAATGTATTCGGGTGTTGTTGTAATTTTTTGGACTTTTTGGGCTATTGAGAGGGTAATCATTGCCAGCCATCTTTAAGTAATGCCAAAAATAAGCGTGAATGAATGAGAGATTATCTTTAATTATATTGCTTAGGTACTTCAAAGATAAGAGAAATGTAAAGACTTTAGGTAAATTTTATAATTCAATGCAAGCAGCCAAAAAGTTTTAATAAAAAGTTGGAATAGGATATTCAAATAGCAGTTTTCAGGTCACGATATGATAACCGAGATAGCGTAGCATTGCCAATACCTATTCAATTTCATTTTTTCCCCTGAAAAAAAAACTTACCTAACTGAAAAACTCAATTAAAATCTTGGTCTAACCTAGATTTACAGATTAAATTTCGAAACTGAACGAAGGTTTAAAATATCTTTCTATATTTTTTTACAATTTTCATATCACCAGCATATGAGTAGGTATGTATGTGTGACTGCATTTGTCTTTAGCATAGATCGGAATAGGTAGACTATATTTACCTAATGTTCGTGGAAGTAAGTAACATACAGTTGATAATACCTCCTGTAAAATCCCGGAATCATAAATGGAATCATGACAATTATAACCCGGGATTATAAAAACATGAATTGACTTTGAGTATAGTTACAAATTATTGATTTGAAGGATCAAAAGAAGGAAGAGTTGTGCGAAAACAAAGCTATTTAATTTAACAGTTTTAGGGTTATAGAACTCTAAAAACATATTAAGATTCTTCAATATAATAATTTTGTTCAAATGTATTCAAAGCGCAAAAAATAATTTGCAATTTCTTAAATCCCGGGATACAATCGTCATGTTTATGATTTCGGGATTAGAGGAGGTATTATCAACTGTATGTTACTTACTTCCACGAACATTAAGTAGAAGACATTAGTAGAATACTGCCCGTATTCTATCACGTCAATCCCGTGCGTGTTGATAGACCTTCTATTAAAAACTTCAAATCCCCAACATAAACGTATGATAAATATATCCCAATACAGCTGTATATGATGTATCGATGTCTGTCAGGCAACCCTGCCCCCGCCCCACCTCGGCATCAATCGTAAAAGCCAAACAATACCTGATAAAAGCCGTCATATCAACGTGAGACGTTTGATATTGTGGTGCAAGGGATAGACGAACGCGAGTTTCGAGATTTCTTCAACCTTATGGAACACTTGAAGCTCTAGACGGTAGCATGGCGAAGGGCATTGTCAAAACTTTTAAATTGGGAATGATAAGCGCTGAAGAAATGTCACGTGATTAATCTCATATATTTTGGCTTTTCTACAATCGTTGTCGCTAAATGAATGGTACTTTGTCTAGAACCTCTGGTCGCCCTTTAGGCGGTAGTATGATATTGATGTTTGTTAAAATGTGGCTTGGTCCGTCTTTAAAACTAAGACGGTTTAAAAGCAGGTCTTCCACATAATCACCTTTTTTTTCTTTTTTTTTAATAATTTGTCATTGGGTACAATAAGAGGGGAATTCTCGTATTTTTAACGAAACTGTCACATTCCCTTTGCCGTCGCAAACTGTTAAAATATCCCACCATTTTGTCAATCTCATGACTTTGGATTTGGCTTTAAAACTCTAGCTGCAGCAGTGTAATCAGGTTCATTGTCAAAGTCAAAGCATTTATTTCAAATAAACCATTATCAGGTACTTTTGAATTGTCAAAGTCAGTCCGTCAAAAAAAAAAATTGTTAATGCTTCCAAGAGCTTTTAATCTGAAGAGTTACCAAAATAATTAAACGCTTTGCTTAACGACAAAGTTCTCCAGCTCCCCTCTCACACCTTAAACCACAATATTGCTTTGTGTAAGTAAAATTCGATTGGCATGCCTCAGCCGCTTTCTGCTGTCATTCCGAATTTCAGCAAATGTCATCGTTAAGGGTTACGAACAATATAGGGCTGTATAAGGGCCAACAGTTTATTTGTATTTACTGAGATGAGTGGGTACAAATTCATACCTCCCATTTCTATTTATACAATATGTAAGATGTTTGATTGTAAATGGAAAGCCTTGTAGCGTGTGTCATGTTTAAAAGCTTTTCACTTAAGATGTTACTGAAAGGAGTTTTTAGAACAGCTTTTTGTTTCTGTCTGTCTTTCTGGCTTTCAATTGTTGCGTCTCTTTGGTTATCAGTGTTACTTCGAGCGTCATTTATGAATACATCGTCTGTTTATTGATTTTCGAACTTCTTCTCTGTCTTGTCCAATTACTTGAGCCCAGTAGGTGGCCACCTCAATCGGGCTTTGGAGTCGCTGTAGATGTAGGGATACATGGAGACTCCAGTAAGTGGGCTGTCGTTGGTTGAGAGCAATGGCAAATTCACAATAGTGTCGCAATGATCTTCCTCCATTCCGCTAAAACTGCATGCAGCGGCATAAGTTGTTCACAGCAATTAGTGCGAAATTAAATTACATAAATTTTGCCGATAATTCTTATTTCAGAAGAACATTCAAGTATGGAAATATCACAATTATCATCAAAACCCGTCCTACCTTCGTTTACGTTCAATTCTAGTATTCTAGCTATAAATATGGTATTACAGGAATTCCCCTGTTTATAATTCCATCAGTCAATTTATAGCCGAACATACACAAAACAAACAAATTACCCCCATATATCCCCCTCAAAACTTTTGCTATCGATTTTAAAATGACAGTAATCATTAAGGTATTAATCATTGTTGGTGGAAGCCGTTACTCATATAATCCAGTTTGTTCGTTCGACTCACAGAGCATGGAACAATAGTAGTGACTAGATACGCCATTGCTAATTTTTGTCATCACCCTTCAGCGGCCACTGCTGGACATAATAGGCCTCTCCATTTATTTTGAGTCTCGGCAACTTTCATTCTGCTGCTACAAAGATTGAGCGACGCTCCACCCATTCTGAGAGCGTCCAACCACAAATTAGCCGATTAGTGAACTCAACTCAATAACATCACCAGTATACGCCAACGGTTATGAACTGCTGTATCTGCTTCTGGCTCCGCAGTTACACTGAGCACAAGTTTCGACTGTCACAGCCATAGTGAGAACTATCATGGGCCACCAATTTCTATGAATATACGGTGACAGGCTTGGTGCTGGCTCAGAAGAGGTCATGGCTAATTTATAACAGCGGCACGAATTTATCTTTGAGGTTAAGGGAAGTGAACATCCATTTCATATCGAGATTCTTCCGTGCCTCAAAAAGCTCGCGCTCGCGGTTGCGGTTGGTCCTGATTGACTTTTGTAAATTTTTCACCTTGACACCAGTCGTGCTAGGGATCACTCAGTTCAAAATATTGGTATTTTTGGCACCTGGGCAGGTTGCAAGCCAACCCAATAGGGAGATGGTTTGATCACTGACACGATTGGTTTGTTTGGACAACTTTACCAATACCGTGTCTAGCAGTGGCCGCCGAGGTTCCACTATGCTCTATGGTCCAACTAGCTCGTGATTGCATTATAGCTGCTTGATTAGCAAGCCCCGACTGGACTGTTTTGCTTCCGTTGCTTTTCTACTTCGTACCTTTCCTATTTCCCTACCTGTCTCTTGTATCTTCTGTGAAAAATTAGTTCGATGTTCGTGTTTTAAATTGAAAAACTTTTATTTGGGAGTTTTCGTATGATTAGAGACTTTTGTTGTTATTTCTCTGGTGTATTTAATATTAGAGTTAGCAGCGCTGTTTTCGGTGTCACAAGAAATGATTATTAGTTTAGCCTTTTCTAGAGAATAAAGGCTAAAGTAAACTTTTAAATAGATGTGAGATTCATTTCATAGATTTGTTTTTGGGATTGTCGCTTTCTTTTCTTTTGACTTATTGATGCATATTGAGGATTTTAATTGAGCATGCTTGTTAAATATTTGGACATCCTCAATTATCTCTATTCTCTTTTTATTTTAAGTTATTCAATCCATCCTAAGGTAGTCTGGTAGCTATTGCCATTGTACTCATAAAATTGGCAACATCATTTTAGAACTGTGTTACTATTTCGATGGTTATATAATCTCCCTATCTTCTATATATTTATTGAATATGGAACTTTTCTTTGAATAAACCCTTAGGAATATCAAAATTAGGTTCACTTTCACGGTCCTTTCCCCAAGCAACAAGATTTCAGAGTCCCACAAGGTGTATCACATCATCCCTCGACGCCGCAACATATACAAGTCTGCCATGTTCATTGATCAATGCCATCCCAACGCCTACACTCAAATGACCCTTTTCCCTTTGAAATGTAACAACATAACACTCATAATCTGTAACGGGTTTAACAGAACTACAATTAATGGTGAAACAGGGCTTGAAGATAGTACAATGTGCCAAGAGGATGGTAAATAAATCAGAATTAATAAAATGGTTGTACAATAGTTTCTTGTAGTTGATATAGAGGAGTGGTAATCCAGACATCTATTTTGTGTAATCTCATCACATCTTGAAAGGGTGATGGAAAACATCGCGGGAGAAAAAATATCGACTGAATATCTTTGTACATGTCACCGTAAAAATTGATTATGATAATTTTGGATGATATAGTTTCACATTTGAACCCAGTGGGCACAGTAGCACAATCGGATTCTAGATTTTTTCAGCGTCTGTTTGAATTAAAACCACTATCGTAGATATAAATGTCTGTTTTTATTTCGGTAATCGTATCATTAATCTCAACTTCAAACTCTGCTTCCCCTTCCTCATTTCTATCGCCATTCTTAAAAGGGTTGGTAGGTATACTTTCTCCTTCGTATCCTAAATGACGGTAACTGTTAGCCCAGTTCTCATTACTGGCGCGGCCCGAACAGCTATCTATTTGATATCCTGGCACTTATGAGACTAAGAATAGTACGAGCTGCTATTTTTCTTTTAATAGACTACTTTGTGTTAAGTTCTGGTGTGAGTTTTGTTGAAGGTTTTTTTCTTGTTGTACCTAACGTTGGTTTGTCAATGGAAAAATACCTGGGTTAGTGATAATGTGCACTTGAAGATTATTTGATGCGACGCGTTGTCTGTGTGGCCAGTTACAATTTGAATCAAACAAGAAAGAAAAACAGAACCTAACGTTGTATGCGTACTGAGCAACGCCTGTCAATGAATTTAAGAGTAAATTACCCGTTTTTAATAGTCTATAGTGCCCAAATGCTAGGCAAAGGCCTCCCCCATGTCCTTCCAAACACTTTTCAAAATACTTTTTAATTTAAGTGAATTATTCACTGGACACCCGAAAAATTACTTAACACAAGACGTGTTCCCTGAAAAACTCCTGAAATGTCAAAGAAAAATCAGTATTCAGGAGGAAATTGGAATTATTAAATATATTTTTTTTCCGAAAACCATTACTTTTCGACAGGCTGTTGTAATCAACGTTGTCAATCCTTATAAAAGAGGTGCGTAAAAATCAAATCGTCGAATAATTTTGACCCAAATTATTTTAACACCAAATCTGTCAAAAATACTAAGAAACAGCCTTTTGATCCTTATCGAGAGCTGATTTTAGGCTTACCCCTTTTCGTCATGAAATAATATTGTTCAGTGTTACCTACTGTTCCGTCACGTGAATAATATTTTCAACATTTTTATTTATTGAAAAATTTACGAAATTCAAAGTCTCAGAAATAGAGGCATATGCTCAGCAATGGCCGAAATCGTACAGGATGATGATACACTGAGTTTGGCCACCCTATATTAAAGTTACTGTTAAAATCTTCGCGTGAATATATCGGTCATATCCAACTCATTTCGTGCTCGACTCTTTTCGCAAAACCTTCAACCATTTAAAAAGTAAATACTACCCAAAAGTAACGATAACTGGATCATAATTTCAGTTGAAAAGTAAAACATTGGTGAACCGCTGGTTGTCGTTAAGTCGAATTTTATTTTCAAATTAAAATTAAAACCGGCCGCATTAAGGCCCGAATCGTTAGTCTTAATTTGAGTTGGCTGATGGGTGATGCTTGTGCACACTGTGTGCGATGATATGTGAGACTAAGCTGCTCACAAACTCGGGTATATTTGAAAACCACCAGCAGTGCGATTCTGTAAACATGAACATGAAGTGATCACGAAGTGAGCTGTCAATCCACGTAATCCTGATGGAATGACAGCTCACTTTGTGATCACTTCACGCAAGCCTTTACTTCGACATGTTTACAGAATCGACCGGCTGGACCCAATTGGCGCAGCTGCGGGGCACACTTTTTAACGTTTTAAATACAGAATGGTTTTATTGTTTTTTTTTTTTTGTACCATTTTGTTTGAATGTATGTGCGAAATAAATGTATTTTCCTTCTTTTTTCTTGAGCTGGTAACATTCTGTTACCATTCTGAACTTTCTCAGGGACCATATTGGCTTATTGGTTGCCTTTTTTCCCCGGATTTCTCTATCTCTTTGGGGTTGCTTCATTAATTGTGTCCATTTAACATACTTGTTTAACGATCTCTGTCATATAATTATTTTGACATTTCGTTATTACACTGGACCTACCAGACTCTAGACAAACTGTCATTCTATCAGTGATAAAGTCGAAATACCAAAATGTTAAGGGATTGATCACGTGACATTTTTAATCGCATAAATGTTTGGCTTTTTATTAATCGCTATCGCTGAGGCAATGTGACTTGTCTGTAGCTTTAGGTAGTTGCAAAACCATCGTGCACTTTCTGATTTCGATTTTTTTACATTACTTTTATTTTATCACCACATTACTAATTTACACATTTCCTATTTAAAATATCTACTGTATCAAATAACACCTTTTTAACGGCCTCTAATAACCGTTCTACAAAGCTAAGCGATAACGAATGAACATCTGTCAGTGCAGCACATACTTTAAATTGAAATGCACAGTCAGCCCGTCGTGATTGACGAGCGGCAGCGGTAAGCAAATACGATGCGTGCGTTTATAATGCACGACTGTGTAACGATATGTTATTGAGTTAGTGGTCTGGTGGATTGGGAATATTGGACGGCGGTGTACAAAAATATGGAATTGGTAATTTCTTCTTTTTTGCAGTTTATAATTAGTAGTTTGTACACTTTGTGAGTTGATTGATTTGCAATTTGCAGATGCAGTATTGGCCAAAAATTTATTTTTATTTTTATTAATTCTGTAACTTGGCAATCTGTTTTAACACAATAAGCCATTGAGATGAGGTGTCTCGATCTATGTCTTGTTAGCAGAAGGAAATCCTATGAGTCCCTTTCATCTGGTGGTGTTGGCCAAATGACAAGATTTTTACTAAAGATAGAAAAGATAGGGTCTGTGGCCGTATTTTTGAACTACTACTGTAAAGGGATTATTGTATACACGATTAGTGTACTAGACTTTATTTCTTTGAATAATAACACCAAGCTTGTTTTTCTGACCTTCAGTAGAAGCAGAGTTTATGTTAAAAACTGAAAATAAGCAAATAATTAGCCGAACCTGAAACTGAAAACCATATGGTCAAATTAGGCTGAGAATCAGGTCTTTTTAAACGACAACAAATACAGAAAACAGTTCATCTCTAGCATACTCATTAAGAGTTTTAGCGGACAAACTCTCTTGCTAGGCCAAAAAGAGTAATATTTTAGTCACGACACGTCGTACGACCGTCAAATCGTACCCTTACCGTCGCCTCGAAACACCCCTAACCGGTTCGAACACGCGAGATATTAAATTTGCACGCGCCTCGGTAATTATCGGTCGAAGTCAGACGTTAGCCTATTTATCTATACCCACTATGAACATGCAGAGTTGTTCATCATTTTGTGAAGTAATAAAAGGTTGAGGTCATGTTATTGTTTTCAGGGGATGTGTGTGTCAAAGTTGATGAGGACTGATGGGCCTTGTGTGGGTTTTGGGTTAGGGCTCAATTAGTAAATGATTTTAACAGATTTTTTTTAAATTAATTACCGTTAGTTGAGGTTTTAACAGTCGACGCTAAAATATCTCTTTTGACATTTTTTTTTTCAATCATCAAATTTCAATCAATTAGAAGATATTTACCAATCTTCAGCAACTGAAATTAGGACTAACGTTACTCTTTAATATCGAATGTTCATTAACAAATAAATAGAGACGATTAAATACAATTGTTCTGTATGGTGTCGGACATAAACGAATAGCACCATCCAATCACTTCCCGTGGGTGTCGTAAGAGGCGACTAAGGGTCTCACCAGAGAATGGGCAGGAGCATTCTCTGTGCATTGCAACAGCTACACTGCGGTCGCCAACCGCCAAACAGTGTGGCGATTATGGCAACCCCTTGGGCGAGGCCTATGTCCGGCAGTGGACGTCATTCGGCTGATGATGATGATGATTAATAACAATAATAACATAAAATGAAAAGAGGAGCGGAAGAACGCATTGAACATCGAAAAATTCGCCCATAACTTGTCAAATGATCTACATCGAAATTCAAAATGCAACTGTACAAGTAGAATTCTCATCAATTCGAAGCCACCATTCCATTAATTAATATATTTGTGTTTAAAATTTCAATTAATCTAAGTTTCAATTGTGAACTAATGATTTTTATTCTATTTGTTTCAGGTAAGTTTGAGCATCACTCGAAACAATACTCAGCCGAATGGTGCGTGGACCATACTTCGAAAAATATATGCTGCAATATTGAAATGTGTGAGTGATTCTGTAAAACAAAAGAAGACGGCTAATCTCAGTCCAATGAGTACCTATAGCGTCTCTTCATCAAGGTAGGATGCAATTCCTGAACGGTAACGCACTACCTCCGACATTTCTGTTAAAAGCTTATTTATCGAAGTAACTTAAATTTATTATATCTTTTATAAAGGTACCTAACAGTAATACTAGATTACATAACCACTGTTTGTACAACATAAAGCTTCACCGTACATTCTAATACCATATTGCCCCTTCCATAATTTCAATTAAACCTCAAAACACGATTGCTATTCATCAACAACACGGACCCACTCCAATCGGCTTATCCCTTGAAGGGGGACCAACACACACATACGGTGTGTCATACCATCCATAAAGTATTTACACCCAACACTCACTCAGTAGGGACCACAGTCTACAGCTATTTACGACCACTTTACACCACAAATCCGAAAAGGTACGCAAATAAAACTATCAAAACAGAGAAACGTACCCATTTTATTCTATGACCTAAGTCCCCATTTCCATATGCATGACTGGCAGAGGAACAAGCCAGTCCTGTTATTTATATATTCGACTCGTTATCATAGTTTGCACTCTATATCATTGGCGTAAGGTGCTTTATTCGACGGTTGAATTCTCGAGAGTCCATTTGACTAGCACACATTAGTAAAAGTTCCCCGGGCTCCGAGCGTACGGTGGCCATGAGGGAGAGATTTCAAGGACTCTCTCAGTTTCTGTGGTGCTGGGAAAGTAAATACACTAGCCGCTTAATATACGCGGGCAGTTGGAAGCCATTATTAAACAGAAAAGTTGCTTGTTTTTACAGCACTCCATAGTATTCTAATGATTTTAATGAAGATAACATTAATCCATTGTAGCGGCATCGAATGCCGCCACAAGAAAAACTAACCAAGTGAAATTTGTACGACACCAGCCACGAACGACTAACAAAATCCTGAATCGTAGTATCAGAGTTTTCCGTGAGATTTGAATATATACAACAGTCCGAATATCAACTATCGGGCAGTTGCCCACCAGACACAACAATCGTCTGGTTGGAGGATCCTCTCTTTTTATGGAGGTTTCCGGGACTTTACTCCCTGTCCCGCATACCTCTGTAATATATGTCTTTATTTTATATTCAATTATAATAAGATGATTTGATTTGGAGAAGAAATAACTATTTTCATAAAAGCCGATTTACATCATAAACTTTGTTAAAACCAGAAATCCATTTGCAAAACACACGAACCGAATAAACCAATCCAACGCCACATCAAATCACTAGTTCAAGAGCGCGAAACCAACTTCACTTGACGTCGTCAATCCCGAAGGACGGAAAGTAAACTTCCCATCGGCACTTACTCCTGGCCATCCTACTTCTCACTATCCGAAATAAAATATTTATAGAACTGAGAGCACTTTTTCTCTTTGATTCAGTGGTTTTATTGGCTCGACCGTTTCGCGGTAATAAATGCTTTAGGGGTGGCCGTCCATAAATAAAATTAGTCACAATGAATGATTCTTTTAACTTGATTCTATCGTCATATTAGCGATATCGCTCTATGGTGTCGTGTGACGTTACTTTTATGGGTAACAGTAATATAGATAATTTTTATTAGGAATGTCTGTGTATCGGCGAATTTATGGTCACTTTTGTCAGAATATTATAAGCTTTCGTAGTGGATACAGTAACGTTAATAAAGATGAAGTAAAAGAAAATATGTCTAAGATCTAGAATCTTAGACATATTTTCTTTTATTTCGTCTTTTGTTTTTTTGTTTAACACTTTCTTCTAGAATGATTATGGTAGAGTCATGTACTGTAGAATTGATCTTAACATCAATATAAATAAAAATGAATCGCTAAATGTGTTGCTAAGCGCAAAACTCGAGAACGGCTGGATCAAATTTGCTAATTCTTTTTTTGTTGTGTTTGTTATTGTCAGGTAAAATATACAACCGGCTTCACCCGGATGTATGTATTTTCTCAAAATTTTCGTTCATGAGCACCTTCACCTGACAGTAACAAACACAACAAAAAAAGAATTAGCGAAATTGGTCCAGCCGTTCACGCGTGATGCCGTGACCAAGGGAAATAGGGATTAATTTTTATAAATATAGACTAGTGGTCCCGACAGACGTTGTCCTGTCCGAACGTTTGCTTTGTGTATGACGAAACATTTTAGAAATCGATTGCAGCGCCACCTACCGGGTCCAATTGTGAATCTAAGCCATTCTTTAATCCCCTTGAATACAAATTTCATCAACATCGATCCAGCCGTTTAGGAAGAGTTCAGTGACATACAGACGTACACAAGAAAAATATATATTTAGATTAGTATATAGTATATTAGTATGGATATACGTATGAATTAACACCGTGACATTTCGATAGCTCATGTAAATCTCGTATATGCATCTTCTACTTTTTGACTAGATACCCTTATCTCTAACAGAAGGGCCTCTTGCCTGGAGGCCCTGGTGACCCTGGTTATTCAATACAACTTCATTAAACCCCCACACGTTTGTACAATCATCATTAATCTCTATAATCGTTGGCTTTTACTTCTTCTCGTTAATTTCTTGGAAGCGATGAGACACGTGGCTCCATTCCTGAACCATTACACGTGTTCGCTACATTATCTATTAACGAGTGTGTGACTGTACTCTTGTTTTTTTTTAAGTCAATTTTAAAATAGTTGTCTTTTCTTATTTTCTCTTGATTTTATGGCGTCTTTATTTTGATTGAGAGATAACTTTACTATAGTAGGCGCCAGATAATCGTGGAATAACGGTCATTGACCCACCTACAATTATTGACATTTTTAATTTGAAAAACGGAATTAATGACACAAAGCTGTCCCGAATCATCATCTCTCGTGATCCTTAACATTGTCTAATAATGAAAAACGATTCATATTTAATTGTTCAGGTACCTATGAACAGTTATTAGGGAAAGGTCAATATACTTTATTCCACATTTATCTGGCGCCTACTATAAGAATTTGGGGAATAATGGCTTTTGCTGAAACACATTTTATGTAAAGCTGTCCCAGCGAACTTCGTACCGCGTCAAAATATTCATCTTTGCCGTGTTTTGTTTCTGTCATATATCAGAGATGGCATTGCATACGAATTAATATGAGAAAATTATTTTCCTTAATACTTATTTAATTTTTTTGTGCATTTTCCGATGTTATAATAGTAATTCTGCTATTCGGGGCTAGAGACAAATCCGACAAGTCAATCTTCTTAGAATCGGAATGGTTTAACTAACCCGACTTTCCTTTATATATTTAGAATTTACATAGAAAAAAAATAAAATTGTCTGAAACACTCATGAGTTAATAACACAGATAGTAAAATACTAGTAAGCTTAGTTGGTACCTTCGTACGTGGTAACAGAATTCGAGATAATTATAAAATTTTACAACAATACATTCTGTAAGTTCAATTTTTTTACAACCTTTATGAATTGCAAAGGATTTCAATTGCAAAGGTTAAGTGATCAAAAAGGCCCTGACATTTATTTTAGGGTCTTTTATAATACAAACGGTCATTTAAAAATCATTTAACACAACCCAAAGTTGATAGTTGAGTTTGTGATGATGAATTGTAATTGGAACGAATTACAAATTCAAGTATAGACATATCAATCAATATTTTTATTTCTAAATTCTGTATAAATTACCTTTAATTCACCAAATTCCAAAATATAGCACAGATATAGGCTATGAAGTCTTAAAACGATCATGATTGCGCTCTAAGAGGGAGACGGAGCTATACATATTAAATAGCACTATCCCGTTTACATCATCGGAATTTGATGGCATTAGCACGTCATAGTAGGGCTGCTGGTATTCAAATGCAATAAAAATAAAATTCAGTCAACAATTATTTTCTTCATTGTTTCTTACCCCTGATTTTGTTGATTTCAGGGGTAAACAACCTTTTAGCTTAGTAGCTTAAAAGTGGCGCCAATAACGGAAAAGTTGAAAGGGAACCGCTTATCTTGGTATGGTCATGTGAAGACGAGGGATGGAATGCCCGTAACTAAAATAGTTATGAATATAAATGTGGATGGATGGACAGGGAGAGGGAGGCCAAGGAAAAGATGGTTGGATTGTATTAGAAGTAATATGATAGAAAAGTGAGTAAGTGATAGCGTGACGGTTGACAGGACAGAATGGAAGAAAAAAACGTGCTGCGCCGACCCCAAGTAACATGGGATAAGGGCAGGAAGATGATGAGGGGTAAACAACCTTTTAAACAGCCTTCTAAAATCAATTATCTCAGCACACATCGACCAATTACGGTGCAAACTTCTATGAGCTTAAGTAGGTACCTAAGTTTGGAAAATAATTTGAGTGAACATGACTGAACGAAGAATTTCGTGTCGTTCGTGAACGAAGCCTGTTCGCACGCGAGCTGTTGTTGCTCGGTAAAAATTAGTTGTTTTAATCACTAAGACTCGGGTCAGGTGTTGGAATAAAGTGAGGAAATGGTTCCTGAATATGTTTGGACCTTCTAATCTTAGAAGCTTTGGATAGATAAATAGAATATACCCACTTTATTGTACCAACATCAAAAATTGTTACACAACTCTTTGACGCAAACTTAATTCTATGGGTATCACCAGCAGCGATGTCTACCCGACAACCGAAAAATTTCGATAAACTACCTATAATACTATATATATAACATTTACTTATATTTTGTTTTTTTGTTTTATTTAATATGGGTTTGCTCTTGACTCTAGTATAGTTCATAGATACCAGAGACAAAGTCGACGATGGAGCGAGCTTACCCAAAATAAACTTGAGAAGAAGCCTGTTTTTATATAAAATAAAAATTGTATTAGTTAGATTTTCATTGAGTTTAAGGTACTGACACAATCAGAATCACGATTGCATGCTTGAGAATCTATGGAGTTTTAACAGGGACCCAACAAATTGAGATTCGCTTTTAATATGTAGTTGACCACCCCTGGCTATATCTAACCCGTATTGCACAAAGTGATTAAGGTTATCTTAAGTGTATAGCCAATGACGTTCCCCCAACTGCAATTTTAAGGTTGAGTAATGTACTGTTAGGGAAATATATTGTTTATAACCTCAAGATTGAATGTCACTTGTGCGTCACATACGAAAAGCTCTATTTTTTACGTGACATTTAGGACCTCAGCTTAACTAAAAACCGTGGTCAATTTATTACTATCTTATTCATAGACATCTTTGAACTTTTAAGCATCTGCATAAGAGCATTTAAGATCTCTTAAATGCTCTTTAGATTTTGCGGATCAGTAGCTTTACAGGTGCAAACAGGTCTGAGATTTTAATAATTATTCAGACTTATTCATAAAAAAAAATAACCACATGCTTAGTTTAAATACTAATTATAATGGGGTGTTCTACGGAAAAAAAAAAACTAATTAGTCCGTCAGATAATTTAATTTTTAATGTGGTCCACTATTTCACAAATTTTTGCATGCCAAATGAAAGGTAGATTGTACAAGGATGGGTGAGCCATCTTACAGTAACACCTTATTTTAAGTAAATGCAATCTTAGCAAATAAACACTACTTTACTTTACTTTACATAAATTTCCAAAAATAATTGGACACGTATTTTATCTTTTTTCAGGTAAACAAAATTTGATGAAAATACAGTGCGTTGAAAACTCGATTGACGTCACTACGATAGTACAATTTTTACTAGCGACGTGACGTCACCAGCCCCCTCTCTTGAATTTTGATGCGCTTAATATTTGTAATTTTTTTGCGATTAGAAATGGCAAAAAATACGTGTCCAATATTTTTTGAAAATCTAACGGACGGACTACATTGAATCAAATGTTTTCTTCTAGTAGAATACCCTATCAGATTCTTCTCTATAGAGAATTTGAATTTAGGATCCGCTAATCATTATTTCATTTCATCATAAATGCTTCGATTTTTTATGAATAATCCTGAAAGCTGGTTATTAACGGACTTTCATCGCCTTCGCTTTCATCGCCGCAAAGTTGCCTGCTTGTCAGTCTTCTACAGATTGTACTTCGGGGAGAGTGTCCAGCAACTCCACGACCTCATCCCACCGGCCCCCTTCTACCATCGGACATCTAGACGCACTGCAAGTTACCATCCCTACCTTGTTGTTATTTCACCAATTCGCAGTAAACGTTTCCAAACGTCTTTTATAATGCGCACAGCAAAGGAGTGGAACTCTCTGCCTGCGTCTGTGTTTCCGAACGCATACAACCCTAATCTCTTCAAAATTAGAGTGAACAGGCTTCTTCTGGGTAAGCTCGCTCCATCGTCGACTTTGTCTCTGTCATCTATGACTAGACTAGAGTCAAGAGCAAACTCATCTCAAATAAAAAAAAGCTTTACGTAAGGATCTTATCAAGCCCTTCTGTAAATAGACACAACTTTTAACAGACTTATTTCATTCCTCAATCTCCACAAGAATAGCCCCCGATACATTATGTTCTCAAGCTCTGAGCGTTATATTTTCAAAGCGACACATTTAATTGTTAGAAATTAATCGTTCTGTCGGTGCGCCACAGTTATAAAGTTTAAGTGCTGTTTCTTATACTTAATTTATCTTTGGAGTTTTACTTAGAGCTACTGAAAAGAATGTTTGTTGAGTTTATTAATCCAAAGAAAAAAATATGGGTTGTCGTTGGATGGATTTTGGGTAGTAAGATCATTTTTCCTAGTAAGTGCTACTTCGTATACAAGCAATTTTTTTAAATACTTATTAGCTTTAGTAAACAATTACGAAATAATTTTTAAGACGTTCAGCAGCTATGAAAATATAAAGCTTCAAAGATGACGATGAGGAAGGAAAGTCCGATACGAACTCTGACGTCAAATACTATGTCGCATATACAGCTGCCATAGAAAATGGCGTCTTTGCGAGAGAGATATAGTAGGCGCCAGATAATCGTGGAATAACGGTCATTGACCCACCTACAATTATTGACATTTTTAATTTGAAAAACGGAATTAATGACACAAAGCTGTCCCGAATCATCATCTCTCGTGATCCTTAACATTGTTTAATAATGAAAAACGATTCATATTTAATTGTTCAGGTACCTATGAACAGTTATTAGGGAAAGGTCAATATACTTTATTCCACATTTATCTGGCGCCTACTATAGATATGTTTGTTTAAGATTTTGATTCTATTTCACTGTTAGTTACATATTTTTGTATGTTTTTAGATTAACTGTTCAGATAATAAATACAGTCGCGTGAATTAAAAGTATGTAAATGTGGTTTTTCTTTATAAGATATAAATTCGAAGAAATGGCTGTTAAATTTAATCTCATAGAACTCGGTCATTAAGAATGTTTATATATATCTCACCGCCAAAACCCAGAAGCAGCAAAAACAAACCCTCAAAATTTCACAAAAAACGCACATTTAAACAACCCCTTAAGCACTTCCCATACTTCGTTTTTGCCCTTAAGATTATGACTTGAATAATAGCAATTTTATTTTTAATACACAGAGGCTAACCAACAAGAGCTCTTTATGAACGACACAACACTTCTTGCAGTCATGATGAGTCAAAGAAAAATCAACCCTAAAATGACGAGAGTGGGGTTATTTTGACCTGGGCAGAATATTTTCACAGGGAAATAAAAAGTATTATTGTTAATGGGCGCGAAGCTTAAAGCGTTTGAATTCGTTTACACGTGTTTATAGTTTGTATTTACGGAAGTCTATATTTGTTGGTATGTGGCTTCACAGACAGCGGTGTTGGTTGCAACATGCAACCGTTACGTATTGTCAAAATCAAAATTTGAAAATGGAACGAAGCACATTAAGAAATGACGACGTCATTTAGAAATGCGCGTAACACCGCGTATTCTATTTAACACATGGTTAAAATACAAAATTATTGCTGGTTTTCATGGTACCGAACCTCTGTACGAAAAAAAGGCCTGTCACAGTCAATTTGTACCGAATCTACTGGACCGATTCTGTTGATATTTGGTACACTTGTGAATTCTGTGACCCAAATATTCAGTTTTTTTTTTGTGAAATCTCCGAAAAAGTGATTTTTAACAAAATTCTTGATCCTCCAAATTAATTAGTATAACTCAGATTAAGGTATCCGTTCAAAATAAAAATAACTAAATAGTGGATAATCAGTCTCGTTGATCGTAATAGTTGGACAAGCTTTAATATTGTATAATTCTGGCGAAAAAATAATAACAAACAGTAGTAAAATAACTGTCTTCACTGTCAACACATTTCTTAGAACTGGAGCACAAGGTACAAGGTACCAAACCTTAGTCATAAAAAGTTTAAGTATCCTTTTCAAGATCACTTGCGAACATTGCCCCTTGTAGATCGTTATACCAATCCAGGGGTCATATACTCGTTCTATAATCACTGCGCCTGTCAGCCAAATTGCTCCATCGCAGATGCTACTGTCAATCTTAATCTTCCCACTAACTGCCGTTGTATTAATACTTGAACATGTGCTTTTGTTCATTTTGTTCACTGTCTTACTAATCGTCTTGAAGCTTCTGATGATGTCGCTTACAAAATGTAAGTTGGACTTTATATCCTAGTTTTTACTTTATGCTGACAGAATCAAGGATTCGCCTTTGAGAATCTGGTGCACAGGTTGGTTTTTAATTCAATGATAATCTTTCAGACTAAGAACAATACCTAATGACTATATTTCAGATACTAGGTTTTGCCAGCCGCTAAGTCCGCGAGAAAGTTGAAAATATAAAATAACCCAAGAGAACATAATACGCATATGCATCTTTTTGCTTTGAATAAAATAAAAGCAAAGCAGCAGTTTTTTTGTTATTTTTGTTTGCATTTTGTTTTACGCAAAGCGACAGAAGATTCTCTTGTCGTCGGTTTCGTAAAACAGAGTAAGGGATTATCTCAGATAGATTAGCTACATCATCGACGATCCGTGTTATGCTCTCGATTTCTTAACCTAATTAGATTCCTCATAATTTTTTGAGAATACTTTCATCGTGCCTACAGCTAAAGAGTGGAATTTCTTGCCGTAGTGTGTTTCCTGATAGCTAAAACCTGAGGGTCTTAAAGTCAAGAGTGAATAGGTTATTTCTAGGCAAGCGTGTTACATCATCGACCACATCATCGCTTTCCATCAGGGTAGTTTGTGGCCAAAAGCGACCATATTAATTTAAAAAAATATCGAATTGAGAACCTCCTTTTTTGGAAGTCGGTTAAAAAAATTGGCTTTTCATGGGGGAAATTGATATTAGATTTTTTTTTTTTTTAATTGAATGCGAGGAGCACATTTGTGTCAGTCTTGAAGCTAATGTACTCGTAATAATCTATCCTTATTCCATTTCATTCAATACTTGCTCTTAAATTATCGTAACAAAGAAGCCAACAAATGTTCAAACCAGTTTCACTAGTTCGGACTTAACCTGTGCGCCTCTTTTTACAAAACATTATCTAGGCATGCTCTTGATTACTGGTTTTACCTTTATGGATCATGCTTTGAAAGGTATCGACCGTTAGCGGTTCCACTTGTAACCGCATGCTTCTGTAATGAATATAGAACCTCTTAATCTTCATCTTTATTAGAGGTGATCACTAAAAGTAATGCAATATTACCTCAACTTTGTCTTTTTTTTTCTTCCTGTTGAAATTTCAATTATTTTTTCTTAGGCAGTGTAGTGACCAACACCTCACAATCAGAGACAGAGGATCGCAAAATGCGATAAGACCGCCAGTTGTACGTTTTAAGAAATATGTAATATAATTATTAATCTCGGTGTATAATCAAGTATACCTATATAATTAAATCAGCTAATAATATAGCACTCCACAGATTCTTGTGCATAACAATATTAGGATGACATTTTGTTTCCCATATAGAGAAACTTAATATCGTTTGCCGTTAGCCATATTTCTAAACTCGTCATTAGAAGAACCATATTTTGCGGCGAATGTTTTGTAATCCATTTAGCTCACACCACTACTTCTGCCCCCTATACCTTTACAAAATCGCTTCCTCAAACCACTCCTGTATCGCTGTCTTCAAAGCCTCTCAAGGAGCTGATCCGAATCGAAGTCAGTCTAAATAAACAGTCGGTGTCTCGCGGTTAATTCGGGGTCGTCAAGTGATTTGTATCCGAGTTATCCCACTACCCGAGTGCATTCGTTTACGTCAACGTGTGGTTTTAAGTGAACAGACAGACATTCGTGTTTGGCGTTCGCTGGTATTTATTTTAAAACTATCTCGTTTGTGTTTACAAGGTGGTTCGGATTTTCTCGGTTTGGTTCGGGTATTTTTGACAGTCAATTTAGATTTCGTTTGCTTGTTTTTGGTAGAGGTGAAAGGAACTGTTTGGTAAAATAAATATTTACAGTTTAGAGTAAGTGGTAATAAATGTTTAGAGTGAGTAGAAACATTGAGTGCACTGTATGTTTGCTACGTTTAGAATATGAAGTCAGATATGGTATGATAAAATAAGATTGACGCTTCCTTCTGCAGACTTATTTTTAGCTTGAAATATCAAAACAGTTCAGTATACCCAAATTAATTGCTACACTCAACTGTTGACAAAATAATTATATTCAACCCTGGACAAACAATTATATTCATCCCGTATTCTGAGCCCTCCTTGTTTACACAAATTCAGCATAAACATTATAATCCGCTGTATTTTCAAAATTATAAATACAAACTCTCATACAGATTTATTATTAGAAATTTATGCATATTTTACAATCTGCCTGGGATTTGAGTGACATAAAATGTGACCCTATGAATTGGTTATGACATATTTTGTGACCCCTGTACAAATGGAATACGACTTTTTAATCCTTTGTTTTTGAAAATTTTATTGCAGAAATATTGTGTTGATAAATAAATTGAATGATAAATTGAAAACTTAGTCAGAAAATTAAAATAAATGAGGAACAAGATGTTCTAAAACTTTCTTTAAAATCTAATTCAATTAATTATAATTTCACTTCGTAGTTCTATACCTTAAATGTACTTAAATATTCTTATTCTTAGTTAAGACATTTCTTGCTGCTGTCCCAGTATCTCCAAATTCACTGTTTAAGAATTTAGTAAACTAGAAACCACCTAAATAAAACCAAACGAAAATCATAACATTCAACCGCAAACGCTCAAACAGTCAATTGGCACTCATTCTTTCCCCGTAATTTGCCAGCGGGTCGATGCGACCGCACAGCTCCGGCAGAGGGTTAAAATGTTTTCCATGTCCCGCCCGTCACAGTTGTCACCTGGCCGTCGACGAGACACGTTTAACATAAACTATTGCCGATTTTGTGGCGGTCAGCCGTTGTCCGGGTCTTTTAGATGCGGTAATGGATCCATTGTAGTGTTTATATCCGAAGGAGTCGTTTTAGCGAGTTTGTATTGGTAGAAGGGTTGTTTTGTATCGAATTGTGAGGGTTGAGGTGTTTAGTATTATCTTCGGTTTTAAAGGGATATTATGCGGTTGTTTTCAGGTTTTCGTGTGGCTTAGGTTTTATTGTGATAATGTCTGGTCTGGCTGATTATTAAACAACAAGACTACAGTCGACTTTGTCTCTGTCATCTATGACCTAGACTAGAGTCAAGAGCAAATCCATCTCAAATAAAAAAAAAAACTTTACAAAATCTTTACATCCAGTTTTGTGAGCTTTTTTTTGGATATTGTGAGAGTATTAAAACGTAAATCACCTACTTATCTATGCATTATTAAATAAGTATTGTACGAATACCCAGTAACTACCCAGTTACTGGGTTGTAGAGGTCAGATAGGCAGTTGCGTCATGTCAAATACTGGTACTCAGTTGGATCCGGTTCGACTGGAAACCAATTTCAAAATAGTTGGTAAAAGGCGACATATTGATGGAATAGGGATATTTCCTGGGTTTAAAAATATGATAGGTACTATTTAGTCCGTCAGTTAGATTATCGAAAAATATTGGATACATATTTTTTATATATTAAATTAAAAAAACATGCGGGGCAGTCTTTGGGGACTGCCGATAAAAGTGAAAACTAAGCGAAAGCTAAAGCGTTCAATGACGATGACGCGAGTTTCATGATTTTTGTTCACTCAAAAGTGCTCAACGCGCCTATAGAAGTTTTCACTTCAAAAGTTACAAAGATAAAACGCATCAAAGATAAGGAGTGGAGGCTTGTAACGTCACTTTCCAGTGAAAAGTGTATTGGTAAGTGACGTCACACGAGTTTTCAACGCATGTATCTTCTTAATTTTTTATTTACGTGACAAAAGAAAAAATACATGACCAATATTTTTAAATAGTCTCATTCCAGACGAGACAAGAAAAAGAAGTTGCTTGCCGCACCGACAACGCCTGGAAGAGCTATTGGTCGATGAAGGTTCTCATGAAAGGAGGCCTTCCAATTTGTCATAAGCGCAAATTGATGGACATGTGCATTCTCCCTATCCTTACATACGGTGCTCAAACCTGGTCTTTGACAGTTCAGCAGAGGTTCAAGCTTGAGGTTTGTCAGCGAGCAACGGAGCGCAGCATTCTGGGAGTCCGATTTATGGACCGCGTTAGGAACACAGTGCTGCGTTCCAAAACAAAAATCGCCGACGTCACACAAAAAGCAGCCAAACTAAAGTGGGGCTGGGCCGGCCACGTCTACCGTATGTCGAACGGTTCATGGGCTAAAGCAACCACAATGTGGGTCCCAGAAAATGCCCGACGACATCGCGGGAGACCCAGGCGAAGATGGCGGGACGAGCTTGACGCCTATCGGCCAGATTACCCTTGCCCAAAGCCGGGAGGAATGGAAGGAAGAAAGGGAGGCCTTTGCCCTGCAGCGGGACACAATTGGCTAAAAATATAAATATAATATAATATTTTTTGGAAATCTATCTGACGGACTAATTAGATTGTTTTAGTCAAATACCCTATTGACACGATAGTCGTTCTGAAATCATAGCTTGGTAACGTCACCAACTCGAAAATGGCGGTCATTTCCACACAGAAAATCTTATGGTAATCAAAATTAATTTACAGCCTGACTATTCACTAAAGTCAATTGAACTATATTACCAAAAGCAGGGGTTCCCAAAGTGTGCGCCGCGGCGTCCTGGTGCGCCGTAGAAAGTACAGAAGGGCGCCGCAAGACATTCCTGCCGGTCGATTCTGTAAACATGTCGAAGTGAAGCCTTGGGTGAAGTGATCACGAGGTGAGCTGGCAATCCATACAATCAAAGTGTCACGTGATCACGGAGTGAGCTGTCATTCCATCTGGATTATATGGATTGACAGCTCACCTCGTGATCACTTTACCCAAGCCAAATCACTTCGATATGTTCACAGGATCGACCGGCAGTTTTCCTTTCTTTGGGAACTTCACTCACTTATTTGCGGGTACAAAATTTTAATAAACAGTCAATTCTCGCTCGCTCTTTAGTATTTTATTTCCTTTTTGTGTTTCAATATGTAAAAAAACTGAATATCAAACATTGGTTATTTTAGTTTTTGTTTCTAGTATAATTGTAACCTATTTTGGCAAGCTAAGGCGCCGGGACATAATACTAAACGGTGTAAGTGCGCCACGGATTGAAATAGTTTGGGAACCCCTGACCTAACGTTTCCAGCAAAACTTGTACTAACAACTCTTCGCTTTACGCAGTATTGCCATGTTTAAAGCATTTAAAGCCAATATTTTATGCCTGTATACTGGTAACACCCACATTGGTACTTGCATGTTAGAACAGTTTTGAATCGCTTATACGACACACCTCGCTATTCCACTCATACACAATATTTTATTACCTATGGTAATACCTATTCTTAAGTGCTCGTACCTTTGAGTTTTGAAGTCAATGTGCTATTTATTTATTGGTTTTAAGGCAGGCCTTCGACAGAATTATCCTGGTTAATATTACACGTATCATTTAAAAGCCATTTTGATCCTTTTTTCGCTTGTGGACATCTAAACAGGACAATCAATGCTGTTAGCCAAGTTTACCTGCTCTGAATAAGCCGGACGTTTTTAAGAATCGCTCTAAAGTGGCTCTTTTAGTGCAAATAAACAACTTTACCTCTTTATAACATTATTATCGACAATCCTGCGTATAGCAAGATCTCTACATCCTCCATTAAGTGATTTTCCTAGCATTTTACCAGAGCTTGCTTTGAAAGCTAACTTTCGGGGAAATATTACAACTCCAACTTACAGCAGTAGATTTTGCTACGTAACACGATACCGCAACGAATCAGCGGACGAACACATAATACGCGGAATCAGACAACTGCGTATAAAGTTATGGATGCATAGAGATTTTCTCAGCATTTCACTAGTATTACAACTTCTTGTGAAAGTTATCATTCGACGGAATACCACAACTCGTACATTACTATTTCTAGCTTTTGCTACGTAACACGATACTGCAACAAATATGCGAATGAATCAGGTAATACACATAAATAAAATCAGACGGACTGCGTATAAAGATGTGGTGGATGCTTCAAGATATAAACTATTTCTACTATACAACGTGTAACAGAACAAACGCAAAACCTCTTCAGGGGCCATTGTACTCATCATTATGAACAACTTTTACTATGGGAGCAACACCGAAATCGCGAAAACAAAATCGATCGCCCCATACATTTCTGTGCACATAACTTGGCAAAATGTACTTACTGAACAGCTGATTTTTTTTCTCGATTTCGGGTTGCTCCCATAGTAAAACTTGTTCATAATGATGAGTGCAATGACCCCTTAAGAGGTATTGCGTTTAGGGAATACTACAACTTATATCACATTTCTAGATTTTGCTGCGCAATATGATTATCCTAGCATTTCACTATTACCAGAGCTTCTTGTGAAAGTTATCATTCAAGAGAATTCTACAATGTATTATTTTATTAGATTTTGCTGCGCAATACGATACGAACAGGTCTGCGAACGAATCACGTAACCCACAGAAATTAAATCAGATAAATTGCTTATAAATTTGTGGATGCATTTAGAGATTTTCCTAGCATTTCACTTATACCAGAGCTTCTTGTGAAAGTTATTGTTCGTGGGAATACCACAACTTACATTACATTTCTAAATTTTGCTACGTAACACGATATAGCAACAGAACGGCGAACGAAACACGTAATAAACAGAAATTAACTCAGATGAATGCAGTCATAAATCGGTGAGATACGAGCGGGATCGCTGTTTCGCTAGCTCGGTGATCCCGCGTTATAGTCTAGTTTAAAACACGCAACCTAATGTCTAGCTGGAATAAATCCACATAAATTATACATACACAATAACTTCAAAATTATTCATTCCAACAAATAAAAATAAAACGGCACGGCTGGCGCTGTGGTTGAGCGATTGACTGCTGCGCTGCGTGTTGCGGATTCGATTCCCGCACGGTTCAATTATTTGTATACAGATTTGGCCTACAGATAGTTGATCCGGGTCTAGCTGTTTGTGTATGTGAGTTTGTATGTTTGTAAACGCACCCACGATACAGGAGGAATCCTAGGGTGGAACAACGTAAAAAAAAAGTTTAAAAATTGTCATCGTAAACGTTTTTTTTAATTTTCTAATATGTATGTCTATTTAAAGTGACCCCGTACTTACTCATATGACAATCTTTTGTTTTTGTTTCATAGAAGTTCATAATTATGGGCAGGTTTACTAAATTATGAACTTCTGTTTCAACTCGATTGGTCCAGTAGATTCGGAGAAAACTGACTGTGACAGAAGGATAGACAAACACACGAGAACCCCATAAGGGTTCCTTATTTTTGTAAGGACGTTCGGAACTCTAAACAATACATGTCATCTCATGAAAGAAACCAACAATTTAATTTTGTTTAAGTAGGTAAAGCTAGCACAAACATTTATGAATTATCAGAATTTGATTCATGATTCGCGACGGTTGTGATACGTTTTACGTTAAGGACTTTTCTGGGAAGAATTAATTAAAGGTAGACTTTAGTACTGAGAAGTCATACGAGTGTATTCAGCATTGCTTTTCACCAGATTCATATCAAGGTGACTGGCAAATTTTGTAGATTGGCATTATGTAGTAAGTATGTTACCGGACCTGGAACGCAAAGGGCATTAGAAGAAACACGAGTGGGTTTTAGTCAGTAATAGTCTTGTCCCTCCCGCTCCACTCAAAGTGGGAGAAGTCTTTTGATGATATCTCATCGAAAACAAAAAGGTAAGGTCAGCCTACCCCAACAAAGAAAACACGAAAACGCTGGTGATACTCGTACACACGTTCCAAATAGAAATAAAACGAGCTGTCCATAAAACTGTACAATGAATCCGATCGATACCTATCACATAAATAGTCCCGAGAATCCAATACTGGACATCAGCATAGTGTACAGTCAAGGGCTGAAATATATACTTACTATAAAGGATCTTAATCTTTTGTCTGTAATTTAAGAAGTTAATGCAACTTTATAAAGATAAAAATTAAATCAAAGTCTAAAAGAAGAAATGTTTTGACAACGGGCGGAAACATCGTAAGAAAACCGGCTTGTCCTAGAAAAAAAACTCGTCCACATCGGATTTTACGCCCTCTTACAGAGAGGAGGACTATGTCCCAGCAGTGGCAACATTACCTATTGGTTCATTGTGCTTATGCAGTTCAAACTTGCGTTGGGACTGCATGATGACATCTGCAGTCATCTTAAACGTCACAGGGTATTTTAAGCTGCAATAGACGTCATGAGCGCATTTCAATAGCAAACAAATAAACGCAGAATAAGGCTATATGCTGATGACATTTATGATTCCACAAAAAATTACAATCCTGAAATTGAATAATTGGTTGAAGTTAAAAGATTTGCAGCAGAGAGACTTAAACAATATGCTAAGTTCAATATTGCAACATTTAAATCGATACACAAGAAAATACTCTATTGAATTTTACAAATTGCACTCATATTTTTGCCCTTGACTGTACACATGAACGGTCAAGAAATGCTTTACATTCTAGTTCGCTCGCCCGTCACGTTTCTGCAGCGAGCCGAAAATATTAATATTCGATGCTCAAGTAGGGTTGCTGCGATTTCAACTATTTATACCCGTATTCTTAGTTTCAGGAGCTAAGTGCTTTTTGACATGTCTGGTGTACGTATTCTTCTAGAAAATTGTGAAGTCTTATTTGTTGCGACGTGCTTGGCAAATGTTAGTTTTTACTCCAAAGATCTTTGTCGTATTCCTGCTCTCTGCTGTGACTACTCCGTTGGCCTAGCATTCACAAGCAGGACTGCTAAACCTATGATAGCTCAAAGTTTGGAACATGGTGGTGTAACACCCCCGTGCTTCAGAAAGCAGTCATTGGTCCCGCGCTAGATCTTTTTCCGGTCGTGTCGGATTGCCTTCCTATCGAACTATGAGAGTGGAGTGCATCTGTGTTTGCGCACACAATTGTGCATTATAATATATCCTGCGGCGATGGCTGGTCTCCTTTTGAGATTGGCCGCCATGACCGAAATCGATCAGGACAACTATTGCTCTCTAGGCTCGGCTAGGCAACAGAAAAAACCCTCAACAAAAACAGGTGTCTCTTTTACCAGAGCCAGAAAGTGCTATCATCATTATATACCGCTATATCATTCTACCTTCTACGACTATACTTCATTGTTTGTGTCTCGACCGACCCTATCATAATGACAGTCGGATAATGACATACATATGTGAGTTGCGACAGGCTTCGTGTCTTTAATTTGATGCTTTTACTAGTCTGTCAATATTGTACCTTCAATTGTTTTTTTTTTCTAGCAATGTACATCAAGCTCCCTAAAACTGAGAAATTTTCTCAATCAACCTTGAACCTAATGCTTCGGCGATAACGTTGAAAATCTATTAAAGAAATTTGACAGATTGTTTTAGTTTGATATGCTGGCGTCTATACTCCAGGATAAGCACCTAGCGTGACATTTTATCAGAGATAACAAGTATCGACATCTCAAAATGTTTGTGATTGACACCGTGACATTCTGATAGTACATTTTTGCCTTTTCAGCAATCCCTATCGCCATAATTGGAGGCTACTCCCACATACTTGACGGTAGGTAATCACTCAAATTATATCATACAACTTTAAATTACCCTGACCAATAAATCGTTACCGTTCACTAAATCAACTTTCATAAATAACTAAAACTCCATCAAACTTCCCTTGAAAATCAATTCATTCTTTATCCAACTATTGACTAAACGGTTCTAAACACCAATTACAGACCCCATAATTTTGATGACCGAACGAAAATCCATCATTCGGTCTAGACTACCCTACGATTCAATACCACTATTTATTTACGAGCATAGCAGGGTTAAGTATACGTTATGGAAAATTTATTCCGCTGCGTTGGTGGTATTCGTTCGTTGAAAAATTAAATACATGGAGATTTGAAATGTTCGTAATTTAAAATTATGTTGTCGCGGCTGAGTTATGGCTGTGTAATGAATGGCCGTTGCCTGTTGATCGGGGGCAGAAAAAAGTTTAAATGTCGGGTCGAGATTTGCAAACGCGGGGCAGGTGCAATGTTTTTGAAGCGTTTAGGTTGTTGTTTTATTAAATTGAAGTATGATCTGGGAAGGGTTATTTTTGGATAAAATTTGGCCCAAAGCGATGCTTATGACTTAAGAAAGTTAGTCTTTCTGTTCCATGATGTTTTCCACCTTTCCAAATAAATTAGCTAAAATAATATAGGCAAGAATCATATCACCTGCCTAGACTTTTCACTCCTTTTCCCAACTATGTTTGGGATCGGCTTCCAATCTATCTAAATGCAGCGGAATACCAAAACCAAAATAACACGATAAATAAATCCCCACAACAATATTGCCAACACAAAAAAATCCACCCATATATTTGTGTGTAAATCATGTTGAACAGTAAAAGTGGGTAGGTACAGCCTAAGTATCACTTACGACTAATGCGTGACGATTTTTTATGAGAACTGTGTGAATACATCAAGTGATCCCCTGGGTCTTAGCGGGAGGTGGCTAAAAAGGTCTACTCGATAAAGATATGTGTGAAATATGGCAACACTGTTTTGAGTTAGATGAAAGATGGCAACATTTGTTGTTATAATCATTGTTGAGAGGTTGAGATTTTCTGGCGGGATTTTTTTGAAAGAAGTTCAGCGGCTGTTTTAATTAATTATTCGCATATTATTGATCCCTAGAAGATGTTATTATGTAAAATTTGTGTTGTTTTGGTTCTAAATTGTTCACGCAACTGGACAATATTTAGAATCATTGAAACCGGCCCGATCTCGGTAAATTATAGCTGAGAATTTCACTATAGGAGAATTAATAACAGCCGCACGGGTCGATCTTCAAGGTTAAGCAACGCCGAGGTCGGTCTGTGGATGGGTGACCATCTTAACATATTGAGATTCTTCCGAGTCTCAAAGCACGTTAAGCCGTTGGTGCCGGCTACCATTTGTAGATCTTTGACAGTCGTTACAGATTTGCAGAAGCCAGAAAATCTGACACCAGTCTTGCCATGAATTGTGGAGGTCTGGTGGCTCCACGTAAAACCCTGATATTCAGCTGAATCCGGATTGACTGGGAGCCGACCAAAATATAGTTGGGAAAAGACAGATGATTGACTACCTCAGCAGAGCTTGCCGAGAACGAGACGACTGACTCGATATATTTGCTACCAAATACTCCAACCGACATAAGAACGTGTAACATCCGCATGAGAATGCAAAATATACTGTTTTTGTAGAAAAAAAACTAAAAGACTACGACTGAAGGATTCTGTATCCATGTTTTGTGAATTTTCATTAATCTTGAACATTCATTATCTTATCTTATCTTATTGTCAAATTAATCCCGACTAATAATACGCTTTACTTGTTTATTCTTCTTTAAGTAGCGATCTTCACTGGAAGACGCTCATCAGTCCAGGCCGCACCCATCACATCCGCTCATAATGAGCGGTTAATTGCGGATCAACAAAAAAGAAATTAAAAATGATTTGGGAATTTTGAGTCAGTGTCAAAATAGAAAGGTGCGTTTAAAATATTATCATAAATGCTACTAACAATCGGCTATTGTCCTAAACAATTAACACATAAAAATTAACGACTTCCGACATTCGACTACGAACGTTGTTTCCATTTACGACCGGTCTCAATAACGTATCTACCTTTAACCAACTGTCAAATTAGTTACCAACAGTAGCTGAAATGTCATGTTTGCCTTTGTAACATGATGCTTCAGCTACAGACCTGTTGGTAGCTAATTTGACGGTTGGTTAAAGGTAGATACGTTATTGAAACCGGCCGTTAGTACCTATAATAATGGTAGTCCGTGTTACGTACACTTTCTAACAGACCTTTAGATATATTACCTTGTCGAATGTAAACAGTATTGACACTAATGTAACTGCAGCAAACCAGAGGGGCGATTCTCGTATTTTTAAGGAGCGGTGACATCCGCATTGCAGTCACAAAATGTCAAAAACACCTCCAAGGTTTTTTTTTGTGAGTGGCCTCTCGCAGTTCAACCTATAAGGTTGTCGACTGCTTAACCGGGCTCGCCTGTGGTGGCCTTATATAATATTAAAGCCTTCAGCCAGGGCTTATAAAAACTTACAAACTAAGCGACTACACCCTAAGGGCACCCCCTGTGGGGTACGGTCCTCGGCTTAGGGCGTCACTGAGGGGAGGACAGCTAGGGACGCGCTGGATCGAACTAGACCAACACCTCCAAGGGCTTTGCCTGAAATGTATGGGCATTTGGGCAACTGGTGCCTTTTCTTTTGATGACAAACTAACGCCATCTTGTTGGATGTGTAGAATACTTCCATACAAAGAACTCTATGGCAGCTCAGCGATAAATTATCTACATCCGTCTCGAGTTATGCGCCCTAATCTATAGCACTAATATTTTCAGATTGGTTAATAAAAGACTCATGATATTGTGGTTGTTGTTGTTTGATTAAAAATTAAATTATTATTATTACTATGCCACTTAATGCAACTTGAGCACATCAAGCTACAACAATCTGTCAAACTACTTTAATAGATTTTCTACTTTTTATCGCTGAAGTATTAGTTTCAAGGTGGATTGGGAAAATTTGACAGTTTCGGGTAGCTTGATGTGCTGGCGTCTGTGCCATGAAATAAATAGTATAGGACCGTTAAAAGTAACTCATATTCCCGTGTTTCCTAATAAAATACGTATGCGTTAAATTAGGGCGCATAACTCGAGACGGATGTACTTTAGAGCTGAGTTGCCATAGTAACTATTTTTGGCGTTAGCGTGCCATCAAAAATAATTAGGCACCATTTTTGGGCTTGAATTTGAAGAATTAGCCTTCAGCACTCCGTCCAAATAGTTTTGGTCAAAAATTATGTTTGGGACAAAAATGCTGCATAGAAGTTCCTTTTTCAAAACTATTTCCATCGTAACCGCAAATAAGCATTTATGCCTGCCAGTATTATTTTATTACACCTCACAATAAACCGTCGCAGTTCATAAGCACAAAGATGGTATTTCGGAAGAACGCCATAAACCAAACGGCCCCTCTATAAAAAAAAAAATAGAAAAATGGCGGCCTTCTTTCGCAAAGTCAGGTGGTCCGCAGCAGCCATCATTAATTTCCATTCAGTGCCGAATAGCCGGAATATATCGTGGCGGAATCGCTTCCAAGGTAAGAACACACTTAGTCTTGAGTACGGCACCGTTCTTTATTTAAAGTTGGCAATTGATTTTATACTGTAACTATGTATAGCAGTCGCTTGGTTGAACGGTCTTACTCGAGCTATGTGGAGTTATGCGCTAACTTTTTATCCGAATGTTCATTTTCATGTATACATTTATTTTTAGTTTCTATGATTAGGATTTTTAACTTAAAGAAATAGCTAATAGTAGTAGTGGTAACAATAATTGTTGCTGTGCCCTTTTTTTTAATTTAATATGGGTTTGCTCTTGACTCTAGTCAAGAGCAAACCCAGGTCATAGATGACAGAGACAAAGTCGACGATGGAGCGAGCTTACCCAGAAGAAGCCTGTTCACTCTAATTTTTAAGAGATTAGGGTTGTATGCGTTCGGAAATACAGACGCAGGCAGAGAGTTCCACTCCTTTGCTGTGCGCATTATAAAAGACGTTTGGAAACGTTTAGTGCGAATTGGTGGAACAGGGTCTACAACGGATCTTAGCTCTAAGCTTTGTAAACATCTTGTTATTAACTTGTGGAATGCAGTAAATGAATATGAAAATGAACTTGGTACTGAAGCTTTAAAAATGCTAGAAAGACTTTTAAAAATGAAAGTTTATTTCTAATTCATAGTAGGAATAGTTTTTAGTTAGGGTTCTCTTCTGGCTTCATAGTTTTTATTTAAACGTAAAACGGTAATGGATAGAAACTTTAGCGCATGTACTGAACCCATATGGTAGTCTGAAGAATTTTGTAGGAATTTCCTAATCCTTCCTTTTCACAATTTGTTTGAAATTATCGAAGAATCATCTGCTCATCAACTGCAACGTTAATAACGTAACGATGGTTGTAGAACTGTGAAAATAAATCCATCCAAAGGTTGTGTGGAAGAGATTGCCTTGTGCGATAAGACCGCCCATGGTACACTAATTTTATGTTTGATTGTCCTGTTCTTATTATGAAGTGTACAATAAAGTATATAATAAATAAATAAAATTAGAAGCATTGCCATTTATTCAATTACCCAGCCGGACTTAGTCTAAAAAATCACGCAAAATAAAATATCAATAAAGCTGTCTTCAAATTAAGACCCATCTCCCTTCCTTAATTATAAAGGATCAACTCATCATCAAATTAAAGTGTCAAAAAATATAAGCAATTAGTTTAGGAAAATAAATGTTTAGGCCGACCTTGCAGCCTTTGGGAACTTTCCGAATTCTTCGCGCCAAAGGGCAAAGGGTGTGAGCCATTAATCATTGAAGACAGACAAGTTGTCGCCTTGTAAACGGATCTTATTTCTTGGGAGTAGGCCTCTTCGAAAACTAGTGAGGAAACCTGGACTTATCCATGCTTCTATACAGATGGAATATATAACTGGCGGGGCGCTGAAAACCAGCTCTGGGTATCTGACGCCCAGCAATCGCTGAGATGGGACGCCTTTAGATTGTGGGCACGCTCAGCGCGATTTTTCTGTATATTTCTGTAATATAATAATAATAATAATATATAATGTGTCCCAAGGAAACATATTCCCGGGATAAAAAATCCTATGTCCTTCCCCGGGACTCAAACAATCTCTATATCAAATTTCATCTAAATCGGTCCAGCCGTTTGCGCGTGAAGAAGTAACAAACATACACACACTCACAAAACATCGCCTTTATAATATTAGTGTGATGTGATGTGATTGCTGCTGTTGTGTTGTGTCTCTGTCGAATAATTGTTTAATATTCTGTTCTTATATCATAAATACGATAGTAACTCTGCCCTTTTGTGCCTCTTCAGGTCAGGTCACGAGGGCTGAACATATCCAGGATTAAGCCAAAAGATACTTCATATCTCGGGAGTATGTTCGGACGAACTTTATTTAACGAACATATTTCTGTGAATACGCCCAACACCACTCGACCGAACAATACCATAATAACAAAAGAGGACATCACTACCAATCTAACTAACGACTACAGCACAAATAAATGAAACGAAATGAAACAGTTCAGTCATTGAAGTCGTAAAGATGGTACAATATTAACGTTATTACTACTATGTTCACGAGCGAGCAACAAAATGTTGCGTCTTAAGGCTTGATTTAAACAAATTAAGCCCAGGGCGGTGAGTTAGGGGCTTTTATTGGGGACGACACGATTCCGATCGGATGCTGCTACTCGCACTATTCGATCTGATTGATACAGGTTTTGCGACGGCTTTCAGCCTCGTTGAGCCTATGGTCGCAAGTGGAAGTTGATGGTGTGATACCGTGCCTCGAAAAGCACGTAAAACCATTGGTCTTCCGCCTCATATCTCCGCGGTCGTATTACCTTCTCATCGGACAATGATAGTAAAGAAACAGAGAGTGCACCTGTGTTTGTGCGCTCATTATAATACCTCCTGCGTACTAGGCAAATCTCCGTGAGGATTGGCCACCGTTTTTTGGAGGAGAGAAGAATTAATAATCCATCAGTAATCTGCTCTATGTCCCCGAATTGACTGTTTGGTGACCTTAATTCTATTCAGCTTGGTCCAATTTTCGATATATCCCAGATAATGTCCCAAAAAGCGAATGTTTTCAATTAATTGTGAGAATATCTGCAATCCTACATTGTGGATCTCCAGACAATATTTATTTGTTGTTACTTTTATTTGCATTGGTTTGTCCAACTTGCAAGGTCTCATGCCCGCCTCATTGGAATGAAGACAAGCATAGTATGAACCAATAAGCAAAAAAACTTAGGAAACCGATTACAATCAATCAACACGACCACGACCCGACCCCATCGTTGCCCATAAACAAGCCTAGCGAACCTCTTCATGAGAAATTAGCCAAGTTGCCGGGTGTCGGGGCAATTTCGTCGGCAACGCGCGCTTGTTGCGTGTTATATTGATGTAGGCTTATTATCTGCCGTAGCCTTGTATGGAGGTATTGTCGGCTGGAACACTGATTTACCGCTGAACAAGGTTATTGCATAGATTTTTTCACGCTATTTTTTGGATAAAGGATTTTGCGGTGCTCCGTTCAGTGACACTTTTGGGGCGTCATAAGTGATAAGTAGGTGGAGTGTTTTGTATTTCGTGACTGAAATCTTTGTTTATGGTTTAAAATTCTGTTCATGTAGGTCCTGATAGTGAAAGGTCCTTTTGTTTTCTTGAATTTGAATCGCTACGTATATAATAAACTCAAAAAATGTTTTTACTAATGGACGAAGTGATTCACGAAGAAGGTTTAGGTGTTTAACTAGGTTTTGTGTAAATTGGCTGAATTATAAATAATTCCTTCCAATTTCCATCACTAGATCAATTAATTTAGTAGCTATATTCAATATTGTTAATATATTTAAAACGGCACAACCGTTAATTAGTATCTTGATATTGAATATCAACTTTCATATTACACGATTGATTGGACCACTGTGGCTCCAATTTGTTTCAATAATTTTGTTCCAATTTTAATGAAGTTCATTCAGATCGAATGATATCGAATAAAATAATTGCTGCTCATTCACATTATTTGTTCGTTTCATTAAAATTTTAAAAATAAGAATTACTTTTTCGTGGACATGAAAATACATGGCGACGGAAAATGGAAAAGTTTTTCGTCAGAAATGTTTGTTTCCATTGTCGAAATATCGGCTTGCTCTCAATAAGATTCATGTACATATGTAGATAAATGCAAAGGAGATAATCGAGTAAATGCCCGCTGTTTGTGAGTGTATATTCTTCATATTCTTGATCGAAGATATTATGCATAATAATTACCTACTGTTTTGATATACATATTTTGTGTAAGTAATTCACGATCAACGGTCAGTACCTACATCTCGCACCCGCGATTTGCGGATGACATTGTCATCATGGCAGAATCTCTGCAGGACACAGGAACAGCCTGAGCGATTCTTCAAGGCGGCTGGGTCTCGGGATGAATCTGGACAAAACCAAAGTCATGTACAATGGTCATGTCACCCCAAGACTTGTAATCGTAAATGGCGCTACCCTCGAGGTTGTTGGAGAATACATATATCTAGGCCAAATTATACAATTGGGGCGGCACAACTTTGAGAAGGAGGCGACCAGAAGAATATGCTTGGGGTGGGCGGCATTCGGGAAACTGCGTGGTATCTTTGAATCGACGATCCCACAATCCCTTATGACCAGGGTCTTTAACCAGTGCGTCCTACCCGTAATGACTTACGGAGCCGAATCGTGGACACTCACCATAAGCCTGGTCCACAAATTCAAGGTTGCTCAGCATGCAATGGAGAGAGCAATGCTCAGGATTTCTCTGGTAATTCGCAACGAAGTCATTCGCCAGAGAACTAAAGTCACCGACATTGGGCGTAGAATCAGCATGCTGAAGTGGAAGTGGACCTGCCATGTCTGTAGACGGACGGACGGTCAATGGAGCAGACATATGTTAGAGTGGAGACCGCGTATGGGCAAACGTAGTGTGGGACGCCCTGCGGCACGATGGATCGATATTTTGAAGAAGGTGGCTGCCAGCGGATGGATGCGGACCGCTCAAGACCGGGATTGTTGGCGATCTTTCGAGGAGGCTTACGTTCAGCAGTGGACGGCAATTGGCTGATATGATGAATTCACTTCCAGTTATTAGTTTAATATTGAACCATTTTTACGTTTTTAGGAATATAAAAGTCGTCTTACCCAATTATCGGAATTGTTCTTATTTTACTACTCATCAACTGCCTCAACTCAATCATGGAATTTCAAATCGTAAGCTTATTGGAATTCTCAATAATAACTTACTCAATCCCTACAACAATAAAGTAGGAACTAGATACCGTCAATGCATAGTGTGGGTTCTAAACAATAACAATGCACCGCTGGCACCTCTGCCCTGCTTTCTAAAGTAGCACAAAAGTCCCCCCTTCGGGACATATAAGCGTGACGTCACTAGGCATAAGCCATAGAACACAACTAAGAGAATATGGCAAGAATAAACCATGAAATAATAACAGGCACTCGGTTCGATTTTCAAGGTAAAGCAACGCTTGCCGAGGTTGGTCTTTTAACGGGTGACCATCTTAATATACCGAGATACGACACGATACCCCTTGACAAGACTAGTGCCAGACACCAGGAATCTACACCCATCCACGGAACGACCTGTGAGACCGTGCGGCTGTTATTATGTAGCCACGTACTCCTCGTAGTGCAATCTACCTTTTCCCAACCATGGTGCGGTCAGCTTTCAGTCCCACCCGATCCAGCGCTAAATATTAATATTTTACATGGAGCAACTGCCCGTCTGACCTCCACAAACCAGTAACTGGATGACACGATACCCCTTGGTAAGACTAGTGCAAGAAACCAGGAATCTACAAATGACAGCCTGGACTAGCGGCTTAACGTGCTTTCCGAGGCACGGAGGACCTCAGCAACCGTTGAACAAGCTCGAAGATCGATCCGTGTGCCTGATAATATTTAGCCACGAGCGCCTGAAATGTAAATGGCTACAAAACTATGGACGACGCCAGATAAAATTGCAATAACGGTCATTGCCGTTTCCTAATATATCTTCGTAAGTACCTGGACAATAAATTATGGATCGTTTTTCATTCCTAGAAAATGTGAAGGATCACGATTGATGTCCGTTCAGGACAACTTTATGTCTTTCTGTGTTCGTAATTAAATATATCAATAAATGTGGGTGGTTCAATGACCGTTATTACAAATTTATCTGGCGTCGACCATATGCACACTCACTATACATACAAAACTTTTTTAGCGAGCAACTTCAACGCAAATAAAGCCAATTGTATTCATACGAATGTCGGCCGGCGAAAAAAAAGGCATCCTGTGTCGTGTGTTGCGATGATTCATTTATTATTGTAAAGGTTGTTACTGACCGCGGCGTAACAACTTCATTTATATGAGGCCGGGAATGTACCGGAATAGCATACACAATGAATCGCGAACCGGGTCAGATTTTCAAAATAATGTAGTTGTTGTTTTTTTTGTAGTGTCGGTTTAAAGTGGGTTGGGAGTAGTGTGGAAGTAGGTCGAACATGCTTGTTTTCAAGAATAACGTGAACTGTTAATTTGTTTATAGTTTTGCAGTGCAGTGCGATTCTGCCGGTCGATTCAGTAAACATGACGAAGTGAAGGCTTGGGTGAAGTGATCATGAGGTGAGCTGTCAATCCATAATATCAAGATGGAATGACAGCTCACTTCGTAATCACGTGACATCTTGATTATATGGATTGACAGCTCATTTCGTGGTCACTTCACCCAAGCGTTCACTTCGACATATTTACAGAATCGACCAGCTGCTCACCTCGTGATCAGGTCACCCAAGCCTTCACTTCGACATGTTTACAGAATCGACCGACAGTAAACACCGTGTAAACTTAAGTGAAATGAACATGAAGTGAGCTGTCAATCCATACAAATAAGATGGGATGACAGTTCACCCACTTTGCGTGGTGAGATGCTGACAGAATAGACCGGCTGCTGTTGTAACTATCTATCAGACTAGCGTGTTAGAAGCTAGCAAAGGTGTAGCAATTGACGCTCTATTAGATTAAATCATGGGTCGATGTATGGTCGACGCCAGATAAATTTGCAATAACGGTCATTGCCCTTTCCTTAATATCTCTTCGTTTCATCGTTTTTCATTTCTAGAAAATGATCACGATAGATGTCGATTCAGGTCAGCTTTATGTCTTTATTTCAGTTTTCGGAATTAATTACGTCAATAAATGTAGGTGGGTCAATGATCTTTATTGCATATATCTGACCATAGTTCTTAGCAAACCTCTTCTCGTAACACCCGCTTATGGGGGCGGAAATTTGTACATTGCTTCTTGGCAATTGTTTTATAGTTTTTTTTAACGCAATAATGTACTTTAAGTGCAGTAGTACACACTACGGTATGTGGGAGAAAATAAAAAAGTATGTAGAGATTACAACATTGGAACACAAAACATTTTTTTTTTTTTGTATTATTGATACTCAGTTGTTGTGTCACGCAGAGTAGATCATGAGATTGGAACCTTCCATTTTAGTAGTCATGCAATAAAATGTTCTCTGTGGTGTGACTATGTGACCCTTACGACTTTGCATTGTTCTTTCCTTACATTCGATGACATTAAAATTCGTTGCAGATGAAGACAAAATACTACGAAATTACTGGCAATAAATAAAACAACATTTTTAAAAGAAATATTTTTTAACTGTCACTGCGCCCGCGCCCGCATTGTCCTAGTCTCAGTAGTTTCGGCTGTGGGTTGATGTGTCAGTTAGTCAGTTTCCCTTTTATACATATATGTACATATGTCGCTGTAAAATTGCAGACTCCGTAAGATTGTAATAAATCTTTATTAGATTATAATTTCTCGATATATTAGGAAAAAAAAACGTTTTGTATGCATTAAATCCCACCAAAATTCAATAGTTTACAATTCCAGATATTTAACAATCTTACGATATTTTGCAATTTTCCGGTGACATATATTTTTTTTTTATCTTGGGACAACTCACACACGGTCATCCGATCCCAAACTAGGCAGAGCCTGTGCTATGGCAACCAGACAACTGATAAACATACTTATATATTTCTAAATACATACATATTGTAGACAAGTTACACCCAGACACAGAACAAATTACCATCACACAAAGATTTATCCTGGGTGGGAATCGAACCCACGACCTCCGGTTTAGCAGTCAGGGTCACTAACCACTCGACCAACACCAGTCAAAATTACATACAATTTATATCAAAAACCCTGTTGTTCCTTGTAGGGGCATTTTCAGAATCGATATCCGATGGTAATAAAGGAAGTACTTTTTTTTAAACTCTTCAATTTAAAAATCAAAGATATATTTTAATCATTAAATTTTACAAGTAAAACTGATTGTTATTACATATTAAAATATGATTGTAATGGACCACCCCTTAAACTAGTTAAAACGATTCTTATACTCCAACTTCTTCTTTGGTTTCGAATCGATGCTTAACTCCTTAGATTTTTTGGGACCAGTAAGTGGCCATGTCAATTGCCGCGTCAGTGGCATTCATCAAATACTCCAACTGAAAACGGTTGATTATTGTTTATTTCAGTAGTTTTCCTGAAAAAAAAATGAAAGCCAGTGTAATATTATCACCCCAGAGACCAATCAAAGAAAGTAGCAAGCACTAAACAAATTACTTCGACTTTCCAATTTCTTCAAGCTCCCCACAACAAGTTGATTCAACAATTCAACGAAAAAACTACCAATGCATCCACCAATACCGTAAGTGCATCCAAAGACCTTTCACACTCACCGAATCAGCATAATAAGAGTACGTTCACACGAGCCATTGTATTCTAATCGGAAGATTATTGCGTTCATTATGGCTGTAATATCGTCACAATGGGCCTTAACAAGTCGCTCGTTTGTCGTACACGGTTTATGGTAATAATGTCAGCTTTTTAAATGTACCATAGAGGTTGAAGGATGCGAGTTATATGGGCTTTTGATTTCTTATAACTGTAACAGGATGGGTCTCAATAACATTTTAGGGTTCCGAAAACTGGAAGCATTATAGATTCAGTCGTACGTTTGAAAGTTAGTCTGTTCCAATGTAGTGAACCGATTTACGCAAAGACGCATATATGAAAAGTATTGACGTAAATAAATACTGTTTCAGTTTTTTTTTTCTAATTTGTGGGGGACAATTGTGACACCATAGGGTCACTTTTGGACAAAAGTACAGACTTTTGTCCAAACAGTGGGCCTTAACAAATCGCTTGGTGGTTTGGCTTATGTTAATAATTCAGCTTTTTAAATGTACCATAGAGATGGATGCGAGTTTTATGGGTTTTTGATTTCTTGTTACTGTTACAACGTGGGCGGTTTTCATAACTGACTGACTGATTGCGGTTTTGGTTTTGTTCATATTTAGATAGCTTTTTCCCGTGGCTTCTAACAGTCGCCGGGGTCCCATCTAGCTGTGTACCAAAATTCTTAAAAATCGGTTCAGCGATCTAGGCGTGAAAGCGTAACAAACAAACCTACTTGCGTATTTGTAATATTAGTTAGGATGAGATAGGATTAAGCTGATTATATATAGTGTGGTAGTTGATGGAGAAATCTAAATGCCAAGCTAAGGAGTGTTTGATAGAAAAAAGGGAGAGAATGGATCGATGGAAATTCTACTTCGCAAAAGAAGGAACATACCTCTGAAAAATTAAGTTGCGTATTTTTTCTTAGACTTTTGTCAATTTTTTTATAGGTTGTTCCAGTGGCAGGTCATTTAACGCTCATCAGATTAATTGAGAAATAGCAAATTCAAAAGATAATACAACATTAAAACACCCTTTCACATTTGCATACGACGCACGCTATCTAGATCAACGAGCCCGATGTCACGCTTACTTAATTACAGAATTATGTTAATAAATCAAAAGCGGAATGCCCCTTAACCGAAATTAAGTAATTAACTTTACTCGACCAAATTAAATATGCCTCGCGAATGTTTGCGCGAACTCAAGTTAAGAGGGCTTTTTAACATGGTCGCGTTGCAGTTAAGGAGCATACGATCGCGTTTGTAAACACCATTCGAGCGATATTGCTGTACTTTACAATATACCAGTTAGCTAGAATTATGGTGTTGTTAAATGTTGTGATTTTGTAGGTGTGGTTCATTTGTAATCTTTTTTGTGAGGATTAAAAGAAGGTTGGAGAAAAATTATCTCTGCTTTTTCAGTTTGACAAATGAAAATGAAAACGTGACTGTTTCTCGTGCTCGTTCCGTATTTTTGACCTTATAAAAAAAGTTTTTACATTTCTACTTAATAAAATTCTTATAGTATAGTAATAAAAAATATTCTTGAGGCATGAAATGCACTAGAGATCCTTATTTAACGAATTAAGGCACAGTTTCTGCAACGAAAATTATCGCAAACCTACTATGACTGTCAACTGTCACACTTGCGATAGCTTCCAGGATTGGTTGATAGAGCTTTCAAATGCCAATCGCATCACCACAGTACTAAAAAAATGTATGAAAAATGTGGAAAAATGAGGTTTTTTGACAGATTACAACTGAGATGCGAATACGAAACGTTGCTTAAAAAGTATCTAGTTGAAGTGGCCCTCTGATTTGCATTAATTTTGTCACGCGTCAGCGATGCTTAGCTTACTACTTTCTTGACTTACTTAAGTTACGCTTCTAGACTAAGTAAAGCAGTGTTAGAATTAACCTCGTAATGGATTTAGTCATGCATTAGACTGATGTTATCACGGTCACGTCATGTGACTTCAGTCCTCCGTTATCATTAGAAAAAATCTAGATTTTATTTGAAAGTTGCTTTTAAAAGGACTGGCTTTTACCACCTTGGACAGAGGATAAGCGGGGATGGAAAAGGACCTATACATATAGTTAATTAAGTAAGAAGAAAAAATGTTGCACATTAAAATATTCTATCCAATCTGTAATAAAAACCCTGTGGTTCCTTTAAGGAGTATCAAACTAATTATTGACCAAAATATTGTATATGTTCAGTTTGCTTTAAAATCGACACATTAATTCATTCGAAATAAGGAGACCAGCCGGTCCATTCTGTATACATGTCGAAGTGAAGGCTTTGGTGAAGTGATCACGAGGTGAGCTGTCAATCCATAATCAAGATGGCATGACATCCACCTCGTGATCACGCGACATCTTTATTATATGAATTGACAGCTCACCTCTTTATCACTTCTCCCAAGCCTTCATTTCGATATGTTTACAGAATCAACCGGCTTAGTATGGGCTCCTGTCTCCTATCTTCAAACTGTTTCCTTCATTAACTGTACATTATTTGTTACTTGTGGAAGAAAATAAATAAATGTTGGTAATATTTTTTTAATTGTTCTGGCGTTTTAAGCTAAATATCGAATGTTAATAACATGCTAATTAAATTCCATCATTTTGTCCACCTACGCATCTGATACCAATTCCTTTTTCGGACTATACGTGTACCTACGCCTAGGTAAGATTTTTTTTTCTAAACGCTGACTGTAACACAATCTATTGAAATGGCTCTAAAAATACGCTTACAATCTCAATATTAATACAATCCTAATTTTATCGTAATTTGATCGATGTTGCCAAAACGCTATAATGGCTAAGCGCATCTTAGTACACCTTCAAAAATTACGCAACCAAACAAAACGACACTTCGAATAAACACTCTCTGCCTCTCTTTCTACATAAAAGCCCCATCAGACTAAGGGCAGAAAGTAATCAATCGTTATTAATGACGCCGACCTTAATAAACGCAAACTCATTAGCAATCGTCAACGATCGTATGGAAAGCCTTTTGTGTCTGTGATGTGATGAATACTGCCATAGAGCTCGGAAACGGCAGAGACTAGATACGTCCTCCTCACTAATCTATACTAATATCTATATTTCTATACTTTATCTATACTAATATTATAAAGAGTTTGTGAGTTTGTGAGGTCGTGAGGAACCAATTTTGAATATCTTTTTGTAAATGATAGCCACATACATGAGGAATGCTATAGGCTATCCGGGAACGAGAAAAATCGGGATATGCGCGTACGAAGTCGCGAGCAAAAGCTAGTATTTAATGAGAAAGTAACGCTGAACCAGGTGAATTATGGAACATTGCAGAAGGACGTAGTATACCATGCCAGTGGTAAAAGTAGTAGCTGAAACGTCATGTAATAGGCAAACATGACGTTTCAGCTTCTGTTGGTAGCTAATATAAACTGGTTAAAGGTAGATACGTTTTTGAGACCGGACGTTAGAATATTCGCTCCCGCGCAAATGCACAAGTTTCGGTTGTCATATAAATCTAACTGCCTAGTCTTTCCCCAACTATCATTGGGGTTGGCTACCAGTCTAATCGGATGCAGCTGAGCACCAGTATTTTACATGGAGCTGCTGCCTTTCTGACCTCCACAATCTAGTCACTGGCTAACACAATACCCCTTGGCAAGTCTGGTGACAGACGTTCAAATGACAGACGGAACCAACGGCTAAACGTGCTTTCCGAGGCATGGAGGAGTCTGGGTATTTTAGGGATGCTCACTCATTCACGGATCGACCGTGGCAACCTACGCTTGACCTCGAAGACCGTCCCACATTTTTTTTTATCAAATCATTAAATGACTCCCTGACTTCGGAGTTAAATTGATCCATTCTTACTGACTATAACCCATCCGTGTCTAACGCCTTTTGCGTTCCAGAGCTGCGGTGACTCTTTCGAACAAATTCCGCAACTGTGGCAGGGACTGGCCCCGTCGATCGTCCAATGCGGCTGTTATTTAGTCATGAACTCCTCTTCTTCCACAAGCTTTATGTTTCGGCTGCATATCCGTAATCAAAATTGTCACGGACCGTCAATTCCTGAGAGTAAACGTTGACGCTCATTGCCGTCTCTCTCTAGCAGTGGCCACTGAGGCGTCTCATTGCTCTGTGTGATGAATATTACAGTTTTTCATTACTTTACGTTAAAAAATATAGTCGCAACGGTTAGCATGTGGCGGTATGTGGATGTCATCGCTTTATGGCTTTGTGGTCGAGATAGCAATCGAATGCTTTTAGATATTGACCTGAATTCGAATGCAGGATTAGTGTTTTTGTTTTAGTTGTTAATCGAAAATGTTTGCTATTTGCGATTGAATGCAAATAAGTTTGATATAATATTTTACCGAAAGCGGGTTCTAAATTTTTCCATAGGTTCTTCTAATTGTTTTAATCTGTATGATTCATCCAAAACTTTATGTAACGATTAAAACGATTCATTGCCAATTTTCAGTATTCGAACGTCCGTATTAAAAATCGGAATCCATGATCCTATAAGGGTTCCGTTTTGTCTCTTGTGTGTCTGTCTGTCACAGCCAATTTGCTCCAAATCAACTCGACAGATTCAGTTGAAAGGTGCACATATGAATTGACCTGATAACCCGAACGCGGACACGTAACGTAAAATAATAAAATATAAGTATGGGGTCACTTTTGGGCAGACAAATTAGACAGTTGAAAAAAGGTTTTCAAACTTTTCCGTGTGACACTTCAAATGAATGGGCTCATTGTGAGGGTCTCAAAAATATAATTCGTTCGAAACCCTTTGCGCGTGAGTCCGGCTCGCACTTGTTTTATTTACAACCAGTATTTAGTTCTAACACAGTCTCTCCTTGTCCGCAGGTTGTGCGTTTCCCTCTCGGTGGCACGGGCGCTGGTTCCAGTCGGGCGTGATCCAGCCGATCCTCATCGAGGGAGACAGGCTGTCCAACAAGGGACGCTGCCTGTCCTCGGAAGGGGACAAGTTTCTTATTGTTGATGAGTAAGTTAATATCAGTTGATAGACGTAAGGAGTTGCAGGTGAAAGAGAGCAGTGGTGGCTAGTGGCATGGCCCTCGACTTACGAGTAAAGGTTATGGCTTCGAAGTTATAGACAGGTGCTTTAGGTACTTCTTCTGGTTTTCAAACTGAAGGTAAATATCGTAAAAAATCGGAAGCTGTATACCTACATGATCATAGAGAAGAGGCCTGTGCCAGCAAAGATGGAGAAATTATTTTAGGCTGATTGTGATTATCTAGGTAAAAATGTTCACATTGGTTTCAGTCAATAAGAGCTGTTAGTGCAGAGAGAAATTTAAATAAATAAATGGGTATTTAAAATATTTGCGCACTAAATGAATAAAATTTGGAAATGCAAGAATTGATGATAAGTGCAGTTACTACTAAATGATTGGATTTTAAAAGTAATCTGTTCAATAATTGAACAAACGTTAGAACAGTTACCGTTGCAATTCTACGAAAAAACTAAAACGGTGTTTCGAAGCGTTCCATGAAAATTCAAAACTCTGTTGATTCCAGAAAACTGTTGTGTTATTTCTAAGTAAAGAAAATAGAATTAACAGAATCGCTTTAAAAAGAAAGGGAATCTTGTTTACCTCATGTTTGGAACACCAAACTTTTTCCACTTTCTATTTCTCATCTTCGAATCTTTCTTTAATAAAACTTTTAAACGCGTGTTCCTTGCAAATCTCGATCATTTCTCTTTCGTTTCTCCTCTCTTTCGTATCTTTTCTCTTTCGTATCTTTTTTGTTTCCGTATCTTTTCTGTTCCGTTTCGTTTGCGTCGCATTCATTTAATCTCTCAATCTGTATGTCTTATCGATAGCGCTTAGCGCCTCGTGATAAGGGTGGGTGGCACATATCCACGCCGTTCTAATATCTCACAAGTACGTAAGGTTACTTTTCAGCTGTTTACAGTACCAACCTTTTGTTTTACTGTTTCTTGCTCCATGTTGTGTTTCGTTTACCCTTTGCTTGTCAATGGAGATGTTGATTTTGTGAATGAGACTGAGTAAAATGCTTTATAATTTTACTATTACGAGTGGCATATAATAATAGGGTTTTGAAAGATATGTGGGAGACCTTTTATCACTCGTAAGACATAGGCTAACTAAAAATGAATTGTGGTTAATGTATGGAAAAAAATCAGTTTAGACAAAACAAAAAAAGTTAAATAAACAGTTACGGAAGACCAACAGTCAGTTTTGGCAATTAAATGCATCAAACAAACAAACCTTATAAAAGAACTAAAAAATTCCAACCCAAAAATAATTCCTATATCCCAAAACATAAAGGCTAAATTCATTTGTATCCATTATTTTCTGCAGGGGACGACCCCTGCAATGGTGCAAATCTGTTCCGTGCCTTGTGCCAACAAATCTTCAGTCTTCCGCATTACCTGCTGACGCTCTATATTTCCTACTTTCTTACTACTAACTGCCCACTGTAGCAGATATTACTATAGTAGGCGCCAGATAATCGTGGAATATCGGTCATTGACCCACCTACATTTATTGACATTGTTAATTTGAAAAACGGAATTAATGACACAAAACTGTCCCGAATCATCATCTCTCGTGATCCTTAACATTGTCTAATAATGAAAAACGATTCATATTTAATTGTTCAGGTACCTATGAGCAGTTATTAGGGAAAGGTCAACATACTTTATTCCACATTTATCTGGCGCCTACTATATCACTAATCTAAGACACAGATACTACTATAAAGTATGCACAATTGTACATTTAACAGTCTATGATAGTGGTTGAATCGAAAATGCTTATGAGCCACTGTTTCAAAACTCGATTGGTATTCTGTTTACTATATTGCCTTAGAAAAGTCAATGTATTTGTGTGTCCGTTTTCTACATGTGACTGTTCATAAATTATCCTAGGCTGATAAAACTCGTGTTTCTTCAATTATTCTAAGGCCGGTTTTTCCAGCTCAAATCCCGGCCAAAAAAGTCAAGGAATTTTGTAGCCACTCTTAGATTCCCGTAAGGTCGAGTTCATTGTCTATGAGTCTAGACATCATTGATAGGCAATGTCTACCAGTTAATTTAAAACTGGTATCTACGGAATTAGTATTATTCCAGATGACTGATACACCAGAGAAACTACCTAAAACTTGCCTGAAGAATGTGTAACGTGCCTTACAAATAAACAATCAAAAACCGCCTAACAGGTTTAACAAAATTTTATTTTAAACCAACCTGAGTGAGAATCATTGATTGTTACCGTCTGATTTAAAAAGCTGCAATACATACGAGTTCACAGCTTGTCTAGTCAAAAAGGAAACTTTTTGTAAAACAACATTACAGCCCCTCTACAATGCCTAGCCAGTTCGTGTCCGTTGCCAACAAATCTTCAATCTATCGAGTTACCTGCTGCCCCTATATCTATTACTAGTGGCCAGTCAGCTCGACTGCAAAGAGGTTTTATATCTGCCTTATAAACTTTATACGTTGCTAATATCGGTTGCAGTTTGTTTTCTATTTCTAGTAACTGTACTGGTGGGATCTTTTATTGCAGTTCTGCAGTTTATATCAATTGTGTTGATCTTTTTGGAACGTTATCAATATTTCTATGTTAGTTTTTTGCAGAGCCTGTTTTTGACGTGAAAACGTCTAATAAATCGATGAACGCCGGCTGCACGCACGAAAAAAGATATTTCATTGTAACGTTACGCTCATTGTAACGTTACGATCATTTCATAAATGTTTTGTTATAACGTTGTCAAGTTAAGCTATCGTCCGTAAAACGACTTTTTCTTGTACTAAACAAAACATTCCTATGCCTCCTTGCGATTTCTGTGTCATGCTGCAAAAGTTTGCCATATATTCTCATTTTAATTTGAAAAACTTACTACATATTTAACTACTAATGCATGTTTACTCTATTTACAGAAAAGGCTGTTACCGCTGCGTTGTGATGCATGAAAAACATAAAAACGTTCTACAGTATAAGGAAAGTAAGTAGACGATATTTCTTTAAAAGCAAAATGATGTGTACACACTTGCACACAAAACACTTTACTCACGATCGATTAGAAGATGGCGATATCCACAACATCGTTTAAAAACCAACAATGATAATTATGATCTCCATCACAAAATAGAAAACAGAATTGTCAAAAAAGAAACACTAAAAGGCTACCCCAAAATGGAAAACCTCGCTACATTCATTTACATGAAGTTTGGATGAGTTAACGGTGTCCCAACACTATACGGACTATCAGGGGAATATTCTGGACTCATAAACAGTACGCCTAATTTTCTGCCGAGGCCCGCGTAATGAATTACATTACCATTTGCCTTTATTTTGTAAGGCTGTACTTTGAGTAATGAGTTCTGGTAACAGATACGGAGCTATTCCTGTAATACCTTGGGCTTTAGATGAAGATGAGACCAAATGACATTCTTTTAGTGATAAGTACCGACTGTCAAAATTTTTGGGGATTGACCACGAGACATTTCGGAGATTTAACATCGTCACACACATGTATTTGTCTTGCATCACGAAAAAGCTTGTACTTGGCGTTTGCCAGCAAACTCACTATAATGCTACTCAAAGTAGATGTTTTAGTTAACGTAATCGAGTGCCTAATTACCTATGTTAAAAACCGACCAAGTGCGAGTCGGACTCGCACACGATGGGTTCCGTACCATTAACCGAAAAAACACGTTTCTTTTATGGGAGCCCCGTTTGATTTTTAATTTAATTTAATTATTATTATTTGTTGTCATAGCGGCAATAGAAAATATACACTCTGTCAATTTCAACTGTCTACCTGTTATGGTTCTTGAAATACAGCCCGCTGACAGACAGACGGACGAACGGACGGACAAACGGACAGCGGAGGCTTAGGAATAGGTTTCCGTTCGTTACCTTTGGGTTCGGAACCTTACCCGCCTCGTAAAGTACGCTACGAAATCTGTTAACACCTCTACACAACTCTTGGGAATACAAGTGTTATGATATGTTTTCGAGATTTACCTATCACAATTTTTATTGGCACGTTATCTAAAGTATAGATCCTGAAGTACAAAGATTGATTTTTGGGGAAGCTATCGATCGCTCGTCAGCGGAACTAATTTGACTTGAGCTGCCTAGACTAGTGCAGAACGGAGTTTCATCAGAATACAAAGGCGGTTTATACTGGCTACCACGGACATTATCCTTACTGTACCAACACACGTGGGCCATAGGAAGCTTCGCCCTTTCCCGGAATCTCTATCTCTAAATAGTATAAAATAAAATCGCTGTTTATCTTTGTCTGTTTCTCCACTTACTCCTTCTAAACCACGCAACGATACGATTTTCGCTAATAGAAAGAGAAATTCTCAAAAAAAAACAAATTATTTATTTATTTCAATTAAACAGCAGCCTTTGAATTATCAAGGTCGGTCAGTCAAAGATGAAGCTATGTGCACGTTCCACACCGTAGATCTCTATGGAGAAGAACATGCAAGAAACTCCACGGGCACTCTTTAAATCATTTTTTAAATGTTATGGTTACATCATTCTCGGTAAAATTATACATACATATATGTGAGAACGATGTAGAAATTAATGCATGATAAAAGCGTCCGGAGTAAAATACAAATCATTAAAACAAACCATGTCAGTTGAGAGATGCCCAGTCTCAACTGACGGCGTTCGATTAACGAGGAAGGTGTGTATATAATTTGCACCCGTACGAAACCGACGCGGATCGCTAATCTATACTAAAAGCTTGTTTTTATTTCCAGCATTCTGTCACCGAAGAGACGCGCTACCCCACCTGTGTTCCTTGATAACGGGAGACGCGTTGTTGTACTCAATGTTCAGGGAAAACGCTGAGCCTGTGGACTGCCCGCTGAAGGGGCCGTTTTCTTTTACTTATAATAGGTAAGTGAACTCAAAATTTCTTTAAAGTTTTCTAGTTTAATCTTGCAATATTACATACTGTATTCTTAGGACCCTCAGTTTTGGCCTATGTCTGGCAATATTAACTTTGCACTGTCAACCATGAAATCGGGCATCTTTTCGTATTTGATTTTGATTTTCAAATGCATGGTGCAGAATTCCCCAAATTTGACTACAAGCCGAAATTGCTTGCTTAAAGAAATAATCGTTTGCCTAGACTTTTTCCAGCAATGTATATGTGGGGTTTGGTTCTAGTACGACCAAATGCAGTAAAATCGCAGTATTTTACATAAAAAGAACCTACCTAATCCTAGCTTTCGGGCTGACCGTCAAAGGTCTACTAAAGCTAGCCTATACACGTCTAACACCCCAAAACCAAGCTAATATAACCCTACACTTCCTACAACTCAACCCCTACATTGACACCGATCACCCGCGACAGTTGAGCCGACCAGCAATTAAGACATGACACACGTCAGTCGGTCGTGGATACTGACGACGTGACGGTTCGTAATGACGTATAATTAAAAACCATTGATAATGCATCGGCGATCAAGCGTCACTCAGAGCAGTAATTTGAAGGACGATGCATGATTTGCGATGAAATGAGATTGAAATATGGGAGTTCGAATGCGTTTATCAGATTTAATAATCGATATCACATTAACTGATATGCTTATATCAGTTATATGCTCCATAGACAGGCGAGACGTGACGATGCAACAATGATACAACGACTATTTTTATAGACAATGTCTATAAAAAGATGTCGCATGGCACATTCATGGGGCGAGGATTAGGAATAATGGTTATGTATAACCTATTGAGTTTAAGGTTGATAAAATCAAAATGAACTTGGATAAACACTACTAATCAACCCTAACCCTCCCTTTGGCTTCTTACTAAGCACCGAAAATTCTGTCGCAAAACTCATACTCAAGTGTCCTTAAAATTCGCCAGACAACGATCAAGAGCGAAAACAAAGGTGGTTTATATTGGTAACGCTACAAAACCAGCTTATACAAATGCTAACTATTTTCAGGGGGCATGGTGACTGCAAGAGTCCTGTGTCTTCAATAGAGAGCTGCACGGAGGATTCGAGGCTACTCCTCAACTACCAGGCGTGTCCTGATGTGTACGGCTCTGAAAGCACGGGTGAGTACCCTAACATGAACATAGTCCCCCAAAACGCCCGCCCGGCACCACTTCATGTAACATCAGGAAGTGGTGACGCGGGCGTTTTAAGGGAAAGTCCTAATGTAAAAACATGCCGTTCAAAAAGCCATATAGCCTAATTTGAATTAATGACTTGTTTTGATTCAGTTCTTAAAATAATTTGTAATGTATAATGATGACTTTAATGACTAAAGTGTATTTGTTATCGATTCTTTTCTTAATGACTGGTCATTGTTTATGATATGCTTTAGGTATGGAGAGGTGGAAGAAGGCAATAAAGGTTCTCCATTCCAAATTCTTTATTTTGCGACTTCTCTATCTTGGTTTTATGCTGCGGGACACAAATGATGATGAGTGCTATAAAGCAGTTGAAAGCTAAAAGTAGTAATAACGTGGCATATGCACGGCACTCAACTGAAAATCATTATCGTTTATTGCACTTTTATAAGTGCAAAATTTTATTGCAGTAGGAAAATAGACACCCAGATCCTTTTTTATTGCTGCTAGGTAAACGAAATAGTAGGTAACAAACACGAACACAGTTAATTAGGTCATCTTCCAATTATTTGTTTCAATCTAAGTCGTAAAACGAGCAACATTTCCCATCCTTGACATATTATTAGTAAAGATAAAACAATTTGTATATTTTCGGACGCAAGCTTGTCTTGTTAGTTGTTGGACGTGGGTTACAAATGGATCGGGCAGAGTTCCAGCATAGGTGTCAGCTATTGTTAAGTTTTAGTCGCGGCCCTCAGCCCGCGGCCCGTTGGAAATAACTGCGGAGTTAAGAACATATTGGTGACTCATTCCTTACTAATTCCGTCTGCGTGTCTGTTGGGATAATTTCAATTAACTAAATTGTCGAAAAACTAGACAGATGTGAAGGAATAGTTGATGAGTTAAGTAATTTGTTAGACTCGAGTTGCTAACCTAAGTTTTATTTAGGTAAGTTAATACGAAAGTTATAGATTCTTCAACACGCAATGTCTGGGCCAATAAAGGACATCAAAGGGTAGCCAAAATAGATCTTGTGTAATTTGGCAAGGTTAAGAAGAATCCTGGGTGCCTACTGTGACGTCTTAAAACCGCACACAAGAGCCGTGATGCTCTTGTGTGTGAGAGACGGAGCTATACATGACGCATAGCACTATCTTTTTCTCACAAAAAAAATTATGATGGCATTAACGGCCGATTTCAACTGTCGAATTAGCTACCAACAATAGCTGAAACGAAATGTTTGCCTTTATAACATGACGTTTCAGCTACTGTTGGTAGCTAATTTGACAGTTGGTTAAAAGTAGATACGTTATTGAGACCAGCCGTTGGACGTCATAGTAAGCCCTCAATTGAGAGTTACTGTCACCACATGAGAAATTTTCAACAGCGACACATGACACATCATCATCTGCCTAGCCTTTTCCCAACTATATTGGCGTCGGCTTCCAGTCAAACCAGATTCAGCAGAATACTAGTATTTTACGTAGAGCGGCTGCCTACCAGACCTCCACAACCCATTAACTGGGTAACAAGGTACTCCTTGGCATGACTGGTGTCAGATTATCTGGCTTCTGACTATCCGAAACGACTGCCCAAGATCTACAAATGACAGCCGAGACCAACGGCTTACCGACACATACACAATAAAAACAAATGAAATTATACTCGCAAATAATAAACGTAATTGCAACAAAAAATACACGAACACAGAAACTTTAAAAGAGAAAGGGAAAGAACACACAACAAAAAAGCATTTCTACTCAAAAAGGAACATTTCCGAGTAATTCCCATAGTAGGTACATCCCCTTTACGCCGCCGGCGGTATCTATATAAAACTTTATTTGTGCAGTCGTCTGTCAAATTGTCTACGTCAACGGCGAACTGACTGCGTCTATTCCTGGATGTAGATTTCGAACAAGAAGTTAACAGACCACAAAGTACTATATTACTGGTAACAGACTATGGGACGAAGTTATCTACTATGAATGAACTTCCTTGTTGCAAATTCGTCACTTGGATAGTAGAGTTGCTAATGAGAAGTTTTGTCGTTATTTATAGAGAAGATGTCTTTATTTCAGGTATGTTTTCTGATTCAAATCGTCGTTAATTTCGCTTGAAAATAAACCTTTTTGTTATTTCAAAATCTTAAATTATTAAAAATTTAACACTTCAGAACTTTCCCTCCGTCTAACGAATTTTCGATCAAGTCACGTGTTCTGTCGCGAGTTTAACATTTTTTACCCATCCCAAAAAGGTCACAACGCCGCTAGAGAAGTTTTACCTTCAATAATAATAAGGACAGTGGTTCTGTATTAACATCTATGGCTTTAACAACACCGTATAATTTGGTATTTTCAAAATGGTGTTTTAATCGTAAAATCTCCTTTCTAACTCCAGTGGAAGAGCTAGAATGCCTGGCGACGTGGAAGGAAGGCAGCCTGCGGTTCCTGGTGGGCAAGCTGCACCACAACCACGCCACCAGCAACGAGGACCGCTACCGCTGCTTCGTCTACGAGAAGACGAATGGTAACTAATGTTTTAAATTGTTTATTTTAGTAATTTTAGAATTCAGTTTCTGTAACAAGCCAAAGCTTATTTTTTTCATTGAAATTTTTGTTAATGGTAGCCTAATCATCACACTTGATATAATACTGAATGCTGTAAGAACCTCTAATGTATCGTCCTAATACAAAGAGATCGTCATCACATATCAATACACGATCGATGTGACCATTTGTTTGCCAAAACCACAAGCGCCCTCTGTCGGCGCGACGACGCGTTAAGGTTATCCGTACAAATGATCGCGACGATTACGTATTCGCGGGATGGTCGCTTTGTATGAGGACGACACCTAAGGCACTAGAAAACTGACATTCTATCAGCGACAACGAGCGATTAAAAAACATTCTTTTATGTCAGAAATAAACCGAATCGTCTAACTTTTATTTCTATACACATCACTAACAGAAGAAAAACGATGCCTCATCGTTTTTCTTCCACCAGTGGTCCTCAAACGTCTTTTCCTCTCCACTTTTAGACTTACTTCTCAACACGCGTGTTACAGCAACCGGCGCGGTGAAGGAGCAGATCGTGCCGCCGGGCGGGGTGGAGTACCGCGTCGCGCAGTCGGGGGACGCCACGTGTAACGGACTCTTCAGTGCCACAGAGGGTTCTAGGACTATGGCTTTGAAACGTGGTGAGAATTGTTGCTTATACAAGTTTCGGAGAAAACTATCTTAAGTTTATTACTTGATTGCTTGATGTCATAATCAGAAAACCTATAACGTTTTCACTGCTGGGCCACAGACCTCCAGCTTATGGCAGCCATGGCTGGGTCTGGAACGAAAACAAATCGGGTCACGTAGATACGGTTCGTTGAAAATACAGTGCGATTTCGTATGGGAGGACAAGTTCAAGTCATTTGGCCTTCTAAATAACTTTAACTCATTCCCACATCTAATCAGACATGATACTGCAATGCTAGCTGCCGCTCTTGCTACAATTAAAAGCAACTCCATCTAAATGAAAAGGGAAACGAAACAATTGGGGGAAATACTAATAAATCCACCTTCATTTCTTCCAGTATCAGTCCGCTTCAACTGCCAGTTCCCCTCCTGGATGACGTTCTCGCACACGTGGCACACGCTGGACTTCACCAGCAACTACACGTTCTACCAGCGGAACGCCACGCTGCGGATCACGAACCAGACGGGCGCGGACATCAAGGTGTACTGCGTCAATGTGAAGGCCAGCTCGCCGAGTGGGAACTCCGTGGCGTTGGTTGCGCATTGGCAGCACCATTGGTAAGTGACCCTAACTTCAACAGCTTTATTTAAATTCAATGTTTAATAGCTTTTTTTACTCACTAGCTATTGCTCGCGACTTCGTCCGCATAGAATAGTTACTTGGGGCCAACATTTTTATTAGTTTAGTAAAGCTTCAGTCAATGCTACTGAACAGAGAAATAATAGATAGATATAGATAGTTTAACAAATGTTCGACGTCATTCTTTAAATTGGCATAACTTTTTTATTTATGAACCGATTGACATGACACAAACACTAAATGTTAAGCGAAGCTTACCACAAAGTATAAGTGATTTTGAATGTGAATGTGAATTCACATCTAAACCAGATAAACCGTTTCTGAGATTAGCGTGCACAAACGCACAGACAAACAGACAAAAATTCTAACAATTATTGTTTTGGGTCCCAATAATATTTTTTCTCATATATCTTCCATGTACAGACAGCGATCTGTTACATTTTTATTATATGTATAGATGTATAGAATTAAGATATATATTTAAGACTTCTATGTAATTTGTCCAGTAAAATTGGTAATAAATAAATTGAAAAAAAATAAATAAATAGATATAGAATGGAAGATAAATAAATGATAACGTAATTGAAATTAATGCAAAGCTAGTCTTTCCGTTCTGTTGAAGCCTCTGCTCTTCATCATTACGTATTTAAATACCTATATTATATATACCATTATCTCTATAACACTGGTTTGCCTTCTTTCCAGACGTGATGCATGGTTGGTCAGGCATTCGAACGACCTGACAAACACTTTCAGGAAATCGAACAAGGAAGTCTACAAAAATGCTATATCAAATGACCCATTTCGCAATAGTCTTCATCTTCCTGCCCTTATACCATGTTACTTGGGGTCGGCGCAACAAGAATTTTCCTCCATTCTATCCTGTCAGCCATTTCATAATTGTAAACTCTGAATTAAGCATTTTTTCTTTCTTCCAGCGTGTCCCGCTACGTGTGCGTGGTGCTGTACCGCCGCGACACGTACATCGCGGAGCTGCAGCGCGGCGCGCCCACGTCGCGGCCGGACGACGCGTGCTCGCCGCATCACTTCAACGCGGTCACTGCGCCTTATGTTACCTTAGTTGGTCAGTATCATAATCCTCTGCTGAAGCTTGGAGGTCTTCTAGGTCTTACAAGCTTTTGGGCACCAAAGGACTATTGGCTGTGATGTCTTTGATTGGCCCTTTTTATACCAGTTTCCGGACACTACTACTAACAGTTTCACTGTCCGGAATTGAAAGTACTCAATTCGTAGATTTTGAAGAGTTGTATGGGACTCATGATGGCAAATTTTTAAGGGATCAAGAAGCGTCTGCAGACACTAAAATAATATTGCCAAGGATGCTGTACCCGCAGCCTCCCCACAATTTGATCGAGCAATGGGAAGGTGGAGGGAGTGACCGAATTGGAAATGCTTTAGGACTGTAACCTTTACATCGCATTTGCTCAACCCTATTTGTTCAAAACAAAACGTGTATCCTTGCCTTAGGCCACATGCTGAAAGGATCAAACCTTCACGGGCCCTACGAAAACCCTGTTACCGAAGGCTGTAGCTGTTTGCTGATTTTAAACTTTTTTTCTTTTCTTTTCCAGCAAGCAATCCCGAATCAAAAGAGTGTCCGTACTCCGGAAAATACGATATACAAAACCGCCGCAAAAGAGACATAAGATCTAGCGAAGAACATAGTAGTAAGAGAGAGAAGGCAATGCTTGAACATAATCGTAGGGTTAATGGGAGTAGGTTGTTCAATTTTAGCGTAAGCAACATGTCCAGTGCTCCCATGTTGAGGAGTAGGAGGGAGTCGGACGGGGAAGTCTCTTGTGTGGTCAACAGCTACAATAGACTAGAGGTGGGATGCAACTCTGTCAAGAATATGGAGTTCTATTCTACGTGTGAGAATAGAGAGGTGGTTACAGGTGAGGATTGATGCTTTATTTTTTTTTTTAAATAGCTTCTGTTTGTCATTTTGTTAGCAAACATGTCAACTACCTATACCATAAAATGCAGTGGCGAAGGTTCCATACTCAATTCTCTTAGGCCTTCTATTGTATTTAATATTCCACAGTTAGAAGTGTCTACTATTACCAAAACTTATAGTCCTATTCAATACACCGTAATAAACCAACATAACAAACGCTTTATTTTTTTCTTTCAAACCTTAGAAGAACACATAATAGCGCCAAATAGTTGTAGTAGTGTTACTACTTTACCTTCTTTTTTATCAGAAGGAAACCTTCAAAACTTTTGTAGAAAAGACCAGGGAGTTTGTGTGTGCGATTGTTACCTCACTAAATCTACCCCGGTTGACGGACAGGACGGGAAATGGACGGGAATGACCCATTCCCGTCCATTTCCCGTCCTGTCCGTTCCCGTCGAGGAGACTGTTACGGTGTCTCCCCGAGTCTAAGTGTGCACGGCAGCACGTGATCACTATGCCACCGTATTTCATGGTAGGCAGACAGGGGTCACATGCAGGCGGGACTCTGGGGTGGTGGGCGCTCAGAATGGCGACTCTGTCCGCCCGCGCCTCTCGTTAAAAGATGCAGGTGGGGTTTTCGGCGTTTTAGGCGTCGAGTCGGTTGCCTCCCCGACGACGCCTACTTCTCCGAGTAAGATCGGTCTCACCATCCCGCCCGGTGATTTCCTTTTAAACCATCACAGTCTCTCAGAAGGAGGCCATTTTCCTCCAGTTTTCTCTCTCCCCCAGCATAGAGATTTTCTACTTTACCTACTGTCTCTGTAAGACATCGACTTCGACCACTACCTTGACCCGATGGTTTGAAAATTCATTCAAGAACACGGAAGACAGTACGATTTCCTTTGAGTTGGCCAAGCCGGCGTCGACACGCACAGCGTTCGTTTTATCGCTTACGTTTAATTAGGACACATGTTGAGAGAAATCTTCTTGAGACGGTATTTTAAGAATGTACGTCTCATACCACTTGCTAATACAACTTTTCCCCATTTCCAGCGTACACATGCCACGGCGGCTGGTATGAGAATGGCGCGTCGTTCGTAGTGACGACTCCGGTGACGCGTGATAGCACGGCGGCACGCCGCTACTGCTTCGTGTCACGTGACACGCCTCGTGCTGCGCTCGCACTGGCGAGGTCTGCCACCAACTGTGACCGGAACGATCTCACGCCTGATCTTGTGTTCGACGCCACCGCTACTGGTAAGTGTGTAGTGTTGTATGACGCGCCGCTACTGCTTCGTGTCACGTGACACGCGGCGTGCTGCGCTCGCACTGGCGAGGTCTGCCACTAACTGCGACCGGAACGATCTCACGCCTGATCTTGTGTTCGACGCCACCGCTACTGGTAAGTGTGTAGTGTTGTATGACGCGCCGCTACTGCTTCGTGTCACGTGACACGCCGCGTGCTGCACTCGCACTGGCGAGGTATGCCATCAACTGCGACCGGAACGATCTCACGCCTGATCTTGTGTTTGACGCCACCGCTACTGGTAAGTTTGAAAGCTACTCGTTGAATCGGTCCCTATCGCGCGAAACAGCACCCGCAAGTGCAAGCATTTGTTGTTGTTTATGGAACGAGTGCGATTGCTCGCTTGTACATTGTGCGGCTTTTGCTATAAACAATAAGGCTCTAAGAGAATTTATGTAAAGAAATAAACACAGTCGATTACAGATTAAATTAGCTGGCGGAACTTTACCGATACCGGTCATGTCTATAAAGATTCGCCAGTTTATTTTTTTGACCTTGCATAATCTCGGCCCAAATACTTAGTTACGTGTAAATCAGATACGTGGTGATAGTGCATAATTTTGGTCTCTCATTCATTGAAGTATTGCCATGTCCTTTATGTATATTAATTTTCTGTTTGCTTTTTATTTGCAGGTGAATGTCAAGATCAGACGAGCCACCAACCGGCGCTGAGAATAACCCTAACCTTTGTAATATGTCTCCCAGTTCTACACTACATTATCCCGAGATGATTTCTAATAAATTAACACAGTTAAGTCATTTCGGACCCCACACCCTTGTAATTATAGCTACGACAAAATAGACAGGCTTAGAAACTATATAGAAAACAAACGTTTAGTTATTAAGACACTTTGTAAACGTATTTCAAGCTATTTTTCCCGTTATTTTTGTTATTAATTAATATTTTATAGCGTTTAAAATCGGTATACCTATCGTATTTCATAGATAGACTCAATCGCCTAAAACTTAATATTGCCACATATTAAAATAGCCAAAATAACGTTAGCCGTTATTTTTAACTGTTATTTCATTATATTTAAATGTACAATTTTAGATAATAAATTGACATGATAGATGTCGTCTTGATTGCACAAATATGCACATATTTCTTCATTTCTTTCTATGTTTGTGATCGTTGCCTCCAAGTAACTACACTTATTTTTGTCATCATCTGCCTAGCCTTTTCTCAATTATATTGGGGGGACTTCCAGTCAAACCGGATTCAGCTGAATACCAGTATTTTACGTGGAGCGGCTGCCTACCAGACCGGATAACATGGTACTTCTTGGCAAGACTGCGGTGTCAGATTTTCTGACTTCTGACTATCCGTAACGGACTGCCAAAGATCTACTAATGACAGCCGGGACCAACGGCTTAACGTGCTTTCCGAGGCACGGAGGAATCTCGAAATGTTAAGATGGTCACCCATCCGTAGACCAATCTCTGCAAGCCTTGCTTAACCAAGAAGATCGATCCGTGCGGCTGTTATTATTTTTGTAAATTAATTAATTTAGCAAAGTGTTTTCATCTAGCCACAGAATAATACCGTTAGCTCGTTACTGGTGTCATCTTTACGCTTAGTACAGTTTAAATGTCAATTTAACCAAGCTGAATTCACATTTGCTGCAAAATGGAATATTGCTTAAATCGGTACCTAATTTATAAAGCCTGAAAATAAAAGAAAAGTACTTCAATTGTTTTAAAAAATATGCTAGATTAGTATGACATTCCTACTTGGAGGCAAGGCACATCAGTTTGGATGTCTTGTGTATAGAACTTCTATGATAATAGCAAAATGTTATCCTTGGGCTAGTTATGTTATTTCATTCCCACTCTAAATAAAGAGTTTTATGACTGTTTGTATGACTCTTGTAACAAAAAATTGTAAAATATTACCCACATCATATTCTTTTTCTATTTCTCGAAACTGAATAAGAAAGAAACGTTGACTTGTGCAAGGATAACATAAATATTAGTTTACAAAATATGGTTGATAGATTTGAAGAGAATGGTTGTGAAATAAATCTTGTTGCGACAGTTTTAATGACGATGATGAAGAAACTTCCTCTATATTATTTCTTTTTAATTATCTTCAATCCAACTTTATATTGCCTGAACTTGTTAATGCTTGAGTCTTTTTCTGTCTGTGTTTTTTCAAAATTTCGCAAATATGATTTATCACTTTCTTGTAGGTATTTCAAGACGCATTTATTTAGCATTTAATTTATTTCATAAAATTTATAATGCTTAAATACGTACTTTGAGGCTGAAAATTACTATAATTATTATTGTTTGCTAACCCACGACCAAGCTTTAATTTGCAAACTCATTCAACAACCCTCCTGCAAAAGTAAAATGGCGTAGGCAAATATAACCGTTATTTATTTAAAAAAACAAAAATAGTGGATATTTTACATTTAATCATAATACAAACTAGTACGTTCCCTACAAATATGAAGCTTCGAATTATGTACAAAATCATTGTAAAATGTTACTGAGTAGCTAGAATAATTTTATGATAGTTTTCTTATTTAAACTGATCGTTTCTTACCTTACATTTTGTATATTTTGATTTTTGTAAATTAGAATGTAATCATAAGTTTCTTAGATACATACTAATTATAATAAGCACAATTTTTGTAAGGCCCCATTTTGTTAGCGTTAGAGTTAAAACGGAATTAATATCATTTTAATTTTCGTGATTATTTTACGACATTAATAGATTTTTAACGTTTAAATTATCAGAAAATGTATCTGGGGGTACCTATAGGTATAAATTCTGAAACTCGTTTCAGGAGGTCTTACTTGAAATAATTGTTTCGGCTACATATTTCAATATTTGATTACTGAACGCATCGATCAACACTTCTGAAAAAATAATCATGTTCTTTTACAGAACCTTTCTACTTCATGTATATTCTAAACTGGTTTGCGCTTAAAAACTAAATAATTAAACGCCTGCCCTAGCTGAACTTTGCAGAAACGTGTCTTACTACAACTTTTAACATAGTTCGTAATTCCAAAAATGCAACATAACATTTACTAGCCACATAATTACGTATCTTTAATAAGTCAGAAGTGTTGTTTACCTTCCAAATATCAATGCTCAAACTTGTCTAGACTAGCAAATTATTTTCAAAATGGATGGGGTCTAAATGATTGTTACAATGCACCATATAATGGTTGCTTCACTAACTTTGTACTATTGTATTTGTTACAACATTTTCACGAGAAAGCAATGTTTTCTCAAATCAAGCAATACTACTATAGGTAAGATTAGATAAGACTAAATTTAGATAAGTAAAAAACGAATACTCATTTTGAGATCAATGTAAAATTTAATTAAGTTATTAGATAATAAAATCGCAACAGCAATAATATATTTGTATTTATAGCTATTGAGCGTTAAATTTTTAATAGTTAGTAGACAGTTGTGGATAATGGAGCTAGCGTTGTTGTTTTATAATGTGACAGAGAGATTATTTCTTTGTGGAGGCTAACTCGAGGTGAAATCAGTGTAAACTAAATTAAATAAAGAAAAAGACTTTAAACTGATTTCTTCGAGGTGATCATCGTTATGTTTCCATTGTGTGATATAGGTACATTGAAATTAATTAAGTATATAGTCGTCAGCATGGATTAAAATAAACAGCGAAATTGATCTTTACTCGTTTTAATTCCCTAGTGAGACAGTTAACCTTTTCTTTTCGGCCACACAACGGAAAAAAATAAACCAGATAAGTTGGAGAAATATTATCTAAACTATTATTATAAAGAAGATTTATCTGTTTGTTTGTTTTGTACAATTTGGCTCAAAAATGACTCAACTGATTTTAAAAATTCTTTCGCCATTAGGAAGCTTCATTATTAACTTAAAAAATAGGCTATATTTTATATTCGAAAAAAATAGAGATCCTTACGAAAATTGCAATAATGCTACCCAAATTAGCAAAATCTTGCTTAATAAATCATGATTTGGCGTGCGCTGAGAAACTATGAAATTGTAGGTTGTTTCTACATGTGAATTACGCTTTTTTATATTTAACACTATATTACATTATTTATTCAAATCGGGCCTTTCGTTTAAAAGGTACGACGAAAAATGTTGCGGTTAGAGCGAACTGCGAAGAATCTTAAATGCTTGGTCCAATGAAGTAGGGACACGGCATTAATGATTTCGATAAAAAATAAGAATAACAACAATGTTTGGATTTTTTTTAAATGAACCCCTAAATGGGCGAAAAGGGTGATGAAGTTCTTTGGGGAGGACATTATTGCTTGCTTCAATTTACGTGGAAATTGGTATGAACAAACTAAAGGTAACATTTACTTTAATACCATGAATGTATGTACATAACTATCGTAAAACTATTTACATCTACTAAACCTAAGTATGTAGGTACATTTACAAAAACAAAGTATACTCAGGCGTCAAAGTATTCCTCCGCATCGTTGTCATCCGGAAACGTGCCCAGAAGACTGGCAGAATTGCCACGTTGAATGGCAATGCTAATTCTTTGAGCGAAAAAACTAAAAGTGAGTTGAAACAGATCTAACAGTTTTTGCATAATCAACCCCTGACGGGGTGGAAGGGGTTGCGCTAATCCTGAGACTACAGACTCAGCAGCAGAAAAGGCTGGTTAATTAATGAAAATCAATGTGCTTAATTTTCCAAAACTGACCTTTAAAAAGTGGAAGGCGTTGAAGTTTGTGGAGTGGGTACTTACTAAATCAGCGCGGACGACCTTATATAACGCCGCAGCAGCAATTGACCATTGAATGCCTTCTATGAATTCCTTGCCTTCTTGAATGCAGGCCTCTACAGAACTTCAGATACCATTGAATTATTAAAAAAAAATGTTTCGCATCCTCTGAGTAACAGTTCGGGCACCAATACTAAAAAAACCTTATTTACCATTGAAACATAGATGGCGTTTGATAAACTGATTATTCTGGTAACAACCCTCGCTCGTTTGGTGCAGGAGTTTGACAAGGGTGGAGCTAGATTGAATTACAATAAAGGAGACCGTAGAGATGGACCTCATAATATTTATTTCGTTTATAATTTGTAGTCCACCGACTTGTCCCAATCAGGCGAACAATTTTATTTCTATCAGATCGCAAGAAAAGCAATTTTAGCTTTTCTTTTATTATATTAGGGCTCCAAATTTCTTAGTTAAATGACAGCAACACAAAAGTTTCCCTGAACGCAGTGTAACGACACAGTATAACTTTCGACCTTTCTTATTTCATTTAAAATTAATGAATTAAGAATTAAAGAACTAAACAAACATAATTTGATTACTTAATAAAACCATAATATAAAATATTTTGTTTTGGTTATCATGGAAAGAATTCGGAAATTAATAACGTAATATTTTTCAAAGCGCTAACCACACAATATAACCGTTATAACTGCTATAACGTTAACCAAGAACGCGGCCATTACGCAGTTCTACCAACATACCAAACCCAACGCCCGAAGCAAAGCTGTCAACATTCTGATAAGTCATGTCATGTGTTGGTGTTGCTTGGCTTGCTTGCTTTCAGCTTTCTTTACTTTGCTTGTACGCGCGTCGTCAGTCAATGGGACTGTTTATGTGTAGAAACATCTTTCGTATAACACACAAATCGTAACAACAAACTCGATTGTTAATATAAAACCGTAATTAGCCCTGGACAGTGCCAATAACAAGAGGATATTTGGGAAATATGTGAAAGTGACAGTAGCAAAATCGACATAGTTTTTGTGTGATTATAATGTTATTTCGCATATTTTCGAGTACCGTCAGTTAGTGTTTCGGCATTTTTAAAGAAGATGTTGCGCGTGAGGCATCGTTCTTGTGTAGTGGAGGACACTTGATCGGGAACACTATGTTCGAAGCGGGATAAGCGTACTCGATTATAGCACGATCAGCTATAATGCAACACGATTGTACGCAGGAGGGTGGAAGGAGCAGGTACGAGCGGCGGAAGCCGAGCAAGGTGCTGAAGATAGCGGAGAGCTTCACGAACCTGGACGAGACTGCGAAGTCTGGCCGTTATGTGCGAGGACCACACTCAAAGTTGGGGCGAAGGTACCGGGACGGTGAGAACGGGAGCCGGACTAAGCGTGCAGTGTGTTGTGATGATGATTGTGATAAGGAGTCTGGTGTGAGTGAGGATTGTGAGAGACTGGGTGACCGCCGGGTGACCGGCTCGTCATGCACGGCCCTCAGGACTGCTGTGGCCGCGCTCTACCCCTTCGATGACTTCATGCTGGAGAAGATTGGCTCGGGATTCTTCTCAGAAGTTTTCAAAGTAAGTGCTGCTTTCATACTCGCTGTATTTTATAAGCATTGTTGATTCTTACTGTTGTGTTTGTTTTCTGAACAAACATAAGATCTTATGGGAAGGCATCATAGTACTGATCTATAAGTTTAATTCAAAGACTTGTGCAGGTAGCAGAAGATATAAATTAAATTGAATTAAACAATTTAGGTACCATAACAATAAAATAATCTACAAACTTAATGTTGATAACCTGTTTCTACCATCAATAAACACAAAACAAAAAGTTGCCACTATTTCATATCAAATAAAAAAGATCATTCAAAAACTAGTATCTAGACAAAAAAAAATAACTAAAACTCAACCAGCTGTTACTTTGAATAAATTAGAAGACTAGATGCTTTCAACAATCTCTTTGAAAAACTACCTACTGTTAAACAGAGTAAATATTATATGAAAAAATGTCTATCAACATACCTTTTGGTTCTTCCAAACATCACATAGAAATCTTAATATCTCTGTCATCAGTTCAGATTATCTGGACCAAAATATCAATTTCAATAGCATTTAAATTTTGCCTACAAATAAGTGGAAAATTTAGTTTAAGGAATCCCATTAGAATTTAAAGAATGACTTAATATATCCACAAATAGGTAAGCAAGTACCCATGTTATTGAATGAATAATTTCTGTGAATGAACAATGCTAAAATAAATTAGAGGGTGATGTAATTCATACCAACAAATTAATTGTCATTGAGTTTACCTACTTGTACATTTAGAATAAATATTTTCATAGGTTTAAAGCAGGAAAGTTTGGTAAACAAATAATCCATTTTGTTAAATTAAAATTTATTACAATTAAACATATCTTGGCACTCCTTTCTCTACTGAACCGTAAACAAACTAAACGTATTGCACATCCGTAATTATGCCACAAATATCTTCAATTAATATTGCCATTCAATTTGGCACCTTTTGTTACCTTACCATTTCACCGACAATGTTGGCAGCGTGCCATCATTTGAATGGCCCTTTATAGTAATTTATTGAGCACCTAAATATCTGCTCCTTGTATGTAGTCTCAACACTATTATGATGCCGCATAGCTGTAATATTTCTGTCATGTTGATACATTAATACTGGTGGAAATAAAATAAGTTTCGTTTAATTTATTGATGTGAGAAAAACCTTTGGTTGCTGTACGGGTAGGTAGATATCAACAGTCTAGAAATTCTAATTAGATTATAATCAATAGTGGCAACTTTTGGAAGATTTTCAGACCCTTGAAAATAAATGGAATAACCGAGTATCATCTAGACATACTTTTCTATCACGGAACTACTTACCTAATTTTAATTAAAACTTCTAAATCAAAATGTTACTTCAACAATGTACGTAACATTAAAAAGTGACAAGCATTTATGACTCAAGGAATCACAAGCAAACCCTCATACAAAGTGTGCAGAATGTAAAGTACAATCAAACAGCCATTTAAAAGTTCAGACAAACATTCACTAATATGATTGCTTCTATCAAATCCACGCAAGTGACCTCATTGTTATTCAATAAATGATTGAAGTTGTGACATGAATATCTATTTAACAAACTGTTTAATGTTTATACTGTGTTTGCATTAGGGGAATGAAGGCTGCAACCTTGGTAATGGCCTTGAAAACAATTTTGTGCCATGAAGCCAAATAGCTTGAATCGTAATTGTATGGTGGATTATCCTTTTACGTAATGAATGGTATTTGAATGGTTTTGTGGGGTTTTTCTTTGTGGTTAAGGAAAAAAGTGTTGAGAAATTGAATTTATTAATTAGAATTGCATCATTACTTAAATTATTAGGTAGCTACTTCTTATCTTAGCTTATAACTAAGCAAAATTATTTTACCATAAAATAATTTATTGAATACCATATCTAAAGTAAGAGCTGAAGTATCTTGACTTCAAGCAAATATTTAATCAGGTAATGACAATAGGCCGCTGTTTTCTTTGGTTTTTCCAAATCCAGACAATGGAGGCCCAAATAATAAATGTTCATCATCTGCTTAGCCTTTTTCTCAAGTATATTGAGGTTGGCTTCCAGTCAAACAGGATTCAGCTGAATACCAGTATTTTACGTGGAGCGGCTTGCCTACCATACCTCCACAATCCATTAACTGGGTAACACGATACTCCTTGGCAAGACTGGTGTCACATTTACTGGCTTCTGACAATCCGTAACTACTGCCAAAAATCTACAAATTACATCCGGGACCAATGGCTTAACATGCTTTCTGAGGCATGGAGGTAACTCGGTATGTTAAAATGGTCACCCATCCACAGACCTTGGCAAGCGTTGCTTAACCTTGATCGACCCGTGCGGCTGATATTCTTTAGTCACAAGCTCCTCAATAATAAATGTTCACACCTAATTTAAAAAAGGCTTGAAATATCACGGAATAAGTAATACTCTTTGTTTCAAATGGAACTTGTAATTTTCATACAAGTGTCGGTCACACTTCGTTGAAATATTTGCACAACTGGCACCCTTAAGTTTAGTACACATATTCTGACACTGACATCATTTGTTAACTAATGGAAGTGTCTGAAGACTGGAATTTCATGGGATTGTTAAAAGCAAATAAAAATATTTCTTTGCTTAGTTATGGTGATATGATATCACTTAGGTGTCAAATGTATGAGTAATATTTACTTAACACATTCCATATAATATTTTTTTTCAGTCTGAACATGTCAACGTCCTCTGTGACGTCATACTTGATAGCAGTCTATATTTAGTTGTGATGTTTCAATGTTAATAAATAAACAAGTCAAATAGATTGTTTGCATAGTGAGTTAGCATGTTTGAACCTAATATTACGACTGTTCGAATACCTGAAATCGTCCACCTGCTAATGTAAGCTAACTTTTCAGTAAATATTCAAAGACGTGACAATTACAAGGTACCTATGTTCTAATCAGTCGACACAATTTCGTCATAAAAATACGTTTTGAAATGTAGAGTAAGCCAAGTTCGAATGGTCTTATCAATTAATTAATTCCGCGTAAAGACGGGTGCTTAACTTTAGTGTGAGCCACTTTCTTAATAGTGTACAATTGAAATAATTAATTGGACTGGTGCTGTCTAACCTAATAGGAATGAATAGATAAACATGTCAAGCTAAAAGATTAAAGAATCAACAAATGGGTCCTATTAAACGCTAGATGTCATCCAATGCAACGATTGCGGGACGATTTGACTCCTACCGAAAGGACCCACACTAGCAAAAACAGAATTTTGTGGAAATGGGAAAGGGATTTTGCCCTGTACTGGAATAATAAAGGCCACTTAGTCTACGTTTCCACCAGAGATGAGCGACGATGTGTTTGTAAGAACCAATAGAATCCCTTCATTTACCTTGCTCAGCACAACCGATTCTATTGGTTCTGAACAAACACATCTCTCGCTACGCATCCTCACCACACTGGACTGCTGCACGGCCCGCAATTGCCGAAGACCGACGTGTGGAAAATGAAGAGGGAGACCTTTGGCCAGCAGTGGGACATGACGGGCTAATTATGTACCTAGATAGATATATTGAACATAGTTCATCTCTGCTTTAAGTTCTAGCCATGTTTTAGCTCGTGTCGATTACGCATAGCCAAGACATCAAGAGATGAGTACTGTAACATAATATCCATTGTGTGCCGTATTCTAGCAAATAAACATTTTAGATTGAATTCAATAGAGAGATTTTCTTCAATGGTTTCGCTGCGTGTGACACCTGCAAATAAATAACAGCGGAGTGAGAATGCTAATGTTTACAAACCATCGACCGAATGCCAGTATAAAAATTCCTTGAAAACGGTCCTAGCCAGGGTTGGGCAGTATTTGAATTACTTGTAATTTAAATACGTAGTTGAAATACAAATACGTATTTGGTATTTGTATTTCAATGACTTCTTAAATATGTAATTTGTAATTGGTATGTCATGTATTTCAAATACATGACGCTGAGGTATTTTGTAGTTAGTATTTCAAATAATTATGACTTCAAAATACATTTGAACACAAATTCATTTAGCAATCTTATTAATATGAGCGTTTTGCAGAAAGATTTCGTAAGCAAAAAGGCTAGCCTTACCTAACACCTGACAGTATTTTGTAATTAGTATTTTGCATTTTAAATAAAAATAGTTGAAATACTTTATTTTGTATTTTATATTTTAAATACACGACTTTAAAGTATTTCGTATTTCAAATACATGCGAGATAGTATTTTGAAACTAAATTTGTATTTTAACTAAAGCAAAAGCATTTATTTTGCCCAGCTCTGGTCCTAGCTGATAAGTTTAAAAAACTACGACTAGAAATTGATACCTCCTTTATTACCCTTTTCACCCCACTTTCACTCCCGTGACTTAATGCACAGAGACTATGTTTTTGTTTCGGAATAAAAGTATCCTAGTAGGTAGGTTAGGTAGGCTCAACAAGAGTGTAGCTTTCTATCAACAATATTTTTTGTAATCCTTTCAGTTCTTCCAGAGATCACTTATCTCCTAAAACCGATTTAACGTCTTAAATAACGTTACCTTGATTTATGTAACTTTAATTCACATCGGAATTTAATCGAGCATTGAGCCCATAATAAAAGCCATATTTGATGACTTCATAGTTTTTATAACTCGTAGGTTATCGTATTTGTAAGTTTATATTTCCTGCGTTTAACAACGACGAATCTAGAAACGTACGGAAAAGGAAATGTCGTCAGGAAATGGACTAGTCTTGAGGCCTATTGTACTGCCAAGGTTGATGTCACTGGATACTGGATAGTTTCAATGATAAATTGCATGTTTACTTTATTTACACGCCTGTGTAGGGTTGCCAGGTCTTAAAACTTCCTGCCAGGGTTGCGGAATTTGTTCGAAAGAGTCACCGCGGCCCTGAAACGCAAAGGGCTTTAGAAGGAACACGGATGGGTTTTAGTCAGTTAGAGTCTGACACGCCCTTCCGCTCCACCCAGAGCGGAAGAAGTCATTTGATGATTTCCCATCCTTAAAAAAAAAAGAAGGTCTTAAAACTTGAAAGCCGAACAGACCAGCTAATTTAGCCGGACTATTAGGTAAAATTGAATAAAAAGGCCGGACTATTTATCCTATTAAGGATTGAGTGTCTTTACAATAATATTTAATAGCATTATTGTAAGAAAATTCGCGGATGCCTGGCAATCCTACGCATGTGTCACTTCGTATGAAAGGACCAATCACAATCGAAAAGTGCTTTAGTTTCATTGCTTCATATGTTTAAAGATTGGTCTGCTCGACAACGTAAAACACGCAATGAATATGGTTGTAATGTCAAAATGAATGCATTTTTTTTTTGTATTACGAAATTGGCTGCAGATTGCTTAGCTTGCGTTGCGTTGATTCCCATGCATGCTTCAACACCACATTAGGTAATTTAGGGATTAATTTAAAACAAAAATGTGCGACATACTCGAAGTTAGCTATTAGTGCACTCTTCCTCTCTCCTACTTTGCTGTGCCCGACAGGGTCCACAATAATTATATTTTTGTAAAACCTAAAACCTAAGTTCACATGTGGAACCAATAAATATATTGAGATTGAAACAAATTTTCATAAAACTTGGTTTAGCCGTGAAAACGTCACAAACAAAAACAACAGACAAAGGCACTTTCGCATTAAAAATCAATAGGTATTATGAATATTGATGACGCTCTGTTACTAGAAGAGGTAAAAATGCTTTGAAGGCATGCGAAGATTGAAAAATGTTTTGTTGAGGAAAAAAGTAGGCCAAGTTCGCGACATTTAAAGATAATGATTACTGTAAACGTTTACAATGTTAATTACCCGAGTTCTTTTCTAAAATTAACTCTATTCATTTTATTTTGCTTAAGATATCTTGTACTTACTACGTACGCAGAATTTACAAGAGAATCTTCCAGTACATCGAACTTAAGGTCATCAATCATAAAAACTCGGCGTTTGCGTAATCAAGGACCGAACTTAGTTTTTGTTTATTAAGAAATTTTTCGAGTAAAAACTTAACGAGTTTTGGATTCGCATCAAAAATTGTTTTCGGTGTCTACATTGTCGAATTTTTATTACATTTTGATAGGAATACATGTTCGCGCGATTTACTACGGTCAATGTGCCAAAATATTCATTCTGAAGTTATCTTCTACACGGGCAATAAACGTTAAATTCCTTTTTACTGTATTATAAACTGTTTGTCCTAAATTGTTGACTAGCAAGCAGTCGACGCAATAAAATGTATGGGTCTTAGACACGCGATTTTTGCAAACGCTTAGAAAATCTGCTAAATATAGATCGAGAAAGACAGATATCTAACGAAGAGAGTTCAGTCAATTGATGGTGGAAACGGCTCTTATTTGATTACTTACAGCTTAAGTAGCACTCTAATCGATTTAAACTGTTAGTGGGAAAGAGTATCGAGTCCATGGATTGTAGCTCTGGTTGGGATCTCGACTTACTAACATAGAATAACATATTACTATTGACTTCAATTGCTTGGTCATTAGTGAACGGAAATAAATCGTTTTCCGAAACGTCTCTTTAATCCATCGATTAACTTAGCTATGGTTAGGTTAATGATAAACCATAAATCAGTTTATAAGGTTAATAAAATACAGCTGTAATTGCATTTCATTAATTTAAAACTGCATTAAATTTCAATATGGATGAATGGTTTCAAAACCTATTGGACATCAATTTTATTTTTATTTTTCTATTTGACATTTCGGTTTAATCTGTTGATATGTTGATAAACACATTCAAAATAGTAGTTTTGCAACAAATATCGAGCAAGGACACCTTGATATGTTACGCTAAAATTAACACAACCAGTTTTACGAATATTAACCACTGAAACTTGCTTGATCCGCTATTCCCCAGAATAAAAAGGCAAAATGCTTTGATTCAAAATCATTTAAACAAACTATATAAAATATCTAATAAATAATAACATAATATATATTAATGTATTATTATTTATTGTTTTTGTATTATTATTAATTTTTGTTTTTTTTTTAATTACATTATTTCTGATGTTTATTGCTCCTAAACTAATCAAATACGAAATTAAATTAACGTAACGGCGATCTCAGTTGTTAATTTAATTACCTCAACCAACAACCAAGGGTAATGCCTGCAATGTCCGAATGCCCTTTGCTATAAAAACCCAGACTGGCTTTATGAACAAAAATACCATATTGTCTCGTTTTGTCAACAACTGACAGAGAGCAGTAACTTCGCACTACCATAACTGTGCACTAAAAGACAATCTTAAATCTCCAGCAATTGTCTTCCATCTGTCACATTATGGTCTTGCAACATATAATTTTAAAGTAATCACCTCAGACTACTATCTATTTACAACAATAAGTAGCCGTGCCCTCCCGTGTGCGAGGAAGCCATGATTCATTCAAAGTCAGGATATAACCTTGGTGCGAAACGCAAGGTTCGCGACTCATGCGGTTTATAAAACACTTAATTATAGTTCACAACGTGTGGTGCACCTCTTTCGATGGGCACAACACTATTGTTTATAGACTGGGAGTTGGACTGAGCATTTCTTGTTAATTTTTGGTAAAACTAGGAAAAATATTTTGAAATAAATGAAGAAACTTTAGTTACCAAGGACTTAACAGTAATATAAATAATAAAACTATAAACTAGTTGTCACGAGACAAGTATTTAAAAGAAATTAACGCTAACGAAGCATTCTTCCGAAGTCGCAAAAGTTAATTCAATGACAAAACAGATTGTGAGATTTATGACAATTACGAAACTTCTACAACTTCCTCTAATTTCTCCTAATAAAGTAGTTTTAGATCCTTAGATCCGCATAGTAAATACCAGTTTATTCAAATACACGAATCATGGTCTTAAATCGCTTACTCAATACGAAATACAAGAAAGTGACCGTACAATACTATGCGTTTTATTATGTAACGTGAACTACATAATTGCTTGCGTATTTGTGTTTTGGTAGTAACATTCACACAACGTATGTGCTAATTCGAGGAAATACAATTTGTAGGTACTTAGAAGATGCACGCGATTCTCTAATTTAGTTTGTTATAACATTTATCATGGTTGTAAAGTACGAGGAGTTACGCCGTATCGTAGCTGAGTATTAAATAAAATGCTTTTGGTATGTCACTTTTTTTTTACAAAACTTACGTGCTTAAGTCACGTCACGACCTCTACTTTTGTGCTGTTGTCATTTACACTGTGCGTCTTTCAATAGGTTTTTTTTTGCGCTTGTGCAAGCAATAAGAAATTGAAAGCGAAAAAAAATAATTTCCGCGTCGGCTCCCTTCTCACGTAATCTTTGATTGTGCTCCTAATAAGCTTATAATAAACGACTCAAATCCGTTTGGTGTAGAGGGGACAAAAATGGCGGATAGCATCAATCGTGTAACGAGTAATTCAAAGACAAGCTCAATAATATTTAAGGCAGTATCTCATCATCTTCCTGCCCTTATCTAATGTTACTTGGGGTCAGCTAAACACGTTTTTTTCTTCCATTTGGTCCCATCAGGCGTCATACTATCACTAACTGCCTTTTCTTTTATACAATCAATCCATCCATCCTTTCTTTGGCCTATCTCCCTCTCCACCCATCCAGATTTATATTCATAACTCTTTCAGTTTCATGCGTTTCATCTCTCCTCTTTACATGATTAAGACTGTATCTAATCGCAAAATTAAACCTAATATACCATATAAAAGAGCAAATCCCCACGCATTCTAACTCCTAGTCCACAATCAAGGCAAGACATAAATTGAGTTCCGTCTAGGGTATCACCTTCTAGCATGCAACAGAACAGGTTCTAAACGCACAAGCAATCATAAGTGTTATGAGGACGTTACTAATTGCAGTGACATTTCATACCATGCTTAAAACATGTGTCTTATTACATTCAGCACTGTAAGGATTTGAACTTGAGAAAAAGGAAATAATATTGAAATGGATATTATTTTAGCATGTTTAGGGATTGCGTCGATGGTTTTGTCGTTTTTTTCTTCTAGTTAATCGTTGCCAATTTCTGTTTATCGTCTTCTTTAGTTCTAATCGTAATTCTGAGCGCAGTTCTGGTCGGACAAAATTTAATCTGAGCTGATCGACACGAGAAGACCAAGACCGTTTCCGAACGCATACGACCCTAATCTCTTCAAAATTAGAGTGAACAGGCTTCTGGGTAAGCTCGCTCCATAGTCGACTTTGTCTCTGGTATCTATGACCTAGACTAGAGTCAAGAGCAAACTTATATTAAATAAAAAAAAAAGACCGTAATTCTAGTCGGTTACCAAAGTCCACTTCTTCAGTCGGGTCATGACCAATTTGGCAAACGATGTAGAGCCAATTAATCTTTCCTAATCTCTCCTGGTCTTGTGGACTCTTATGGCTACTGAAACAGGTCTGGTTTAATTATTCAGCATTCAGACCCTCAGCTGTTACGGTAACCGGCGATCATAATTTTCGAGATATTAATGGCACTGTTATCTTTAGTGGCATCTGCTAAGGAGGGCTTAATTATAAATGAGCAGCATCGAATAGTATATGGTTTCCGCTATTATTCAGAACTGTTAATTCCAATTTGCAATAATGGAAATATAACTGGATCCGTCATTTTGTTTTGTGAAATGCTGAAGAATTTTATGATCTCTTATTAAGCATCGTTATTCTAACTAACGTTAATCGTCTGTAAGATTCACACTACCTCTGTGACTAATTAATATTGTCAATTAGTAATGCAAGTCTACGAACAAAACAACTCAAAACAACTAATTACCATGAAACAGCATCTGAAGTGAATTTTAAATTAGTTACGCCACTGTCACATCGAAACCTGAATCTTTAATCAACTTTGACAAGTAAATTATTTGGCAAATTACTCTCTATTTTCTAAGTGATTAAGGCATTATATCCAATGGATGAACAGAATCATCCACACGAGATTTCTCAGAAGTATCCTTTGCGGAACTAAATTGTTCTTCAAGTATTATCTCACATTTCAAACTTCTTTTTAAGGTAATTTTCCAGCGCCTTGAATAACAATCAATATTTCTTAAAATCTAACTTAGTATTTATTGTCTTGCCAAGCACCTTTTACCGCATACCCATGAGCGATGGTTTTGAAGCATTTCCAGAATTTGCAGCACCCTTTCTCCATACCGTGTCGTATTTGACCGGTTCCTACCCGTTTTTGGGTTAATGTTGTTTTGCCGGTTGATATCGGATGTCAACCTTGCGTCGAAGGCTGTTCGTGTTATCGCGTATTTCGATGACTGGCTGACGCTTTCTGTTACGGTGACTTGGTCTAGGATAATGACCCATTAAGACCAGTTTGCCTTGGAACATCAGCTGGTTGGCTTCGCGTATTGATTTTTATCATTGAGGTGTGGTAGGTATCGTATCCGTTGTGTACCTATGTGCGCGTCATAGAGGTGAATTTGTTTATGTTGCTATGGGATTTGAACGTCACTGTATCGAAGATTGATTCATAATGTTTACCGACAGCAGAGTTTTGACCTGGAACAAGTTTTATAAATTAATTAAATTAAATTCAATTTAATTTGGACAGCAGTGATCCATATTTTGTTAGTATTACAAACATACTCTAGTGTTAGTAACATAAAAATAGAACATTACAAAGGACGACCAGGCAGGAAAATATATTTCCTACCTAATCAGCCTCCGCACAAAAATCCTAATATTTGGAGTATAGCTTCCGCCACAGCTCTCAGGATATAGTTGGGACTACTCCGCACTCTGCACAGCAGAGAAGCAGTTTTTTTGCGTATTATGGCTTGCAAGCCGTCTGTGTGGGCCTCGGCAAACATTTCTGAGGTGCTACAGAAACAGGGCAGTCGCAACAACATCCTGAAAGTATTATTTAATTCGAACATATTATAAAATTCGAACATATTATAAAATTCGAACATAAAATTGTCAGCCAGAACACCGGTGCTACGAATACGATTGAACGTCTTCCAGCTCCAGAACTATCTTCAATGACTCTAGTAGCCTCTGTCTATTTCGCCAAATTGATTTTTCTGGTAACGACTGTCATTAGGTTTCCTTTCATTTCTAGGTAAATAAAGTACGTATGCTTTCCTTTATGACTGAACTAATTAACTGCCGGACATTTCACCTGAGTATGATGTTTGTTTTCCAGAAGTAATCATGCTAAATGTTTTACTATTTAATAACCTTGTAGTTGACGTTGCTGTCATTATTGACCGAAGCAAGTAGTTTAAACCTAAAATTGCGTTTAGTTTAGGTATGTAGAAATTGTTCCTTCGGATCTATCTTTAGTTTTAATGGTCGTTTTACTAATAATAGTACTCAACTATCCAGCATTCCGGCTCATAATAATACATGAACATTTACATCTCAAGAGCTTTCCCATGAAAAACGAGACAGGATTAAGTCGTAACATTCAGAAGACCTAATGCCGGTCAGCATCATGAATCACGCACAAATCTAGCAGTTTATCATTCAGCCCATAAATAGTTAATTGTTAATCTCGACGTCTAGAATAAACCAACTGAGGATTAGTCTAGACCGTTGCGACGTTCTCGGGCTGAATCATTCAGGTATTTAAAATCCATATTTATAACTCTGGCGATCGTCCACTTGGCTTATTGTAGGTATAACATAAAACATTCTCTTAATTTATGATTTCAACGAAAGGATGGAAAGCATCTGTTATTACCTAATTGTCGTAATAGTTGTTGTTTTCGTTTATTTTCGGAAGGTGTAGTTTGGACTGAATTAAAATAAATTAATCCAGCAGCAATGTCAACGCTGTTGTTGGAAAGTTTCGTATTATTTTCTATTTTTGTCATTGGCTTTGGAAAATATTTTGAAACTTGATCTCTGCTTTAAAATAGTTTTTAATTAATCATTCGGAAACTCTCCTTAGTTAGTTAGTTGATAGTATCCACGTCGGGTTTCCAATCGTTAGACTTTAAAGTATTTAGATTATTTAAAAGCATTATCTGTCATGAATTCATGATGCGTTCTGTGTTGCTCCTCAAGATCCATTTAAATGAGCAGTTAGTTTATTCTCTCGTTTACTTACTCGTCTCGGTTTCGATTGCTTTGTTGTATCAAGATAATCTTTGCGAGATAATCACCTGTTTACTTAATGTTAATGTACATTTTCTCTACTTGCAGTAACGTTTTCATGCTTATTCCTTATAAAACACCTAATTAACATACTTCTAATAGAAGTGAATTTTCTTAGATTACACGGCCATCCACATAGTTTATAACTCCATAAAATGTATATTTTATCATCATTATGTTCTTTAGTGTCTGTCACTTGTTATATTGCAGATGTGATGTTGAACTATTAAAAAGTCTATTTTAAGATTTTTCATTATCTCGTTCGCGTAGTTTGGTGTGCCATTAAGATTTTTTCGTATTCTTCCAAGACAAAGAGCTAGTTGTAATTAGTTAAGGGTCATTAAAATTTCATGCGAGAACAATTTCCTAATTAGCCTCGTGTGATATTTCTTAGGAAATTATATAACCTTCGTATTTTAGGAGGAGAACGATTTTCTCTTGCTTTTCGTGAAAAGGAAAGTGTTGCTCGACTTATTGTTTTGCTGCTTATGTACTAAGTACGTTGTAAGACATGAGTTCACACCATAAATTGTACGTGTATTATTTGCATTAACATGGGTACTTAATTAATTTTGTTGCTAAGACGCAAGAGCTTAGTGTAGGGTGCCTATTACCAATCCGCCTTAGGCGTTTGAGGGAGTGACGTTAAACTTAAATTGCGATTGCTGTTTATTGTTCTTTTTCTTATTGAATATCATACTTATTACTAAATTCAGTTTCTTAGCATAGTATAAAATTAGTTACGGCTGTAAGCCATACAGTAGTTTTCCTAAGTACTTTATCGCCATTTAAATAATCTTAGAATTAGTGCAGTACTTAGCAAGCACGTGGATTTTCATTCCTTTATTTACCACCACCAAGTTTGATATCGAGTTAAAATACAATGAAAAGAGTGTCATTAGCGACTGTATTTTTTGCTACTGCTGCGGCTATAAAAAGTTCACCTCTGCCATACGATTATATGAGAGACCACACCGGTTACGTTATTATTGTAACAGCTGACACATCTCGATTAAAAACGTATTCACTCCATAAGGTGTTACATCCATTATTCAAGTTGAACATCAAACAAACAAGTCATAAAAACTTTCCTCAAGACCATGATTGTGCATGACATGGCTTGTTCAGTTTCGACTGAAGAATGGTGTAGTCCGCACATTTATATTGGAAAGTTGTCAGCATTGATGGAAATCTCTTGCAGTGAAAGTAATGTTACATCGGGATGTTAAATGCTGTACTTAATTTTCCTAGTTTCCCTCATATGATATGCGGAAACTGTAACGGTAGTGGATAGATAAGACCGGGGCGGTTATCTAGTAAGAATGTGTGCAATGTTTGTAAAGGTGTGCGCTCCAAGAATTGTTCAGAGAATCTGAAGCGATTCTAATCGGCATTCGTAACGTTTCTAGTGTTGCGTATTACGTTACAATGGTAAATAAATTGAATCGCTTCGTTGGGGTTGATAATAGTGGCTAAACTATTACAAAATTGACGATTAATTTCTTGCGTCAAATAACTTAGATATATTTTCACAACATTTCGAACTGTGTTGTGAGGCTAAGAATGTGGTACTGGTGTAATTTTCCTGATACTCTCAAAGGATAATTCGACCTAAACCTTCTCCGCTCGTTGAAGAGCAGCCACAGCGGTTGGCTTGTTGCCTGCTATATCGAGTTTCGCTTGATCCTTAAACTTTCCGCCAACAATGCCTTCAAAGTCATGCACTTGATCGTCTTCTCCTCAACGCTTGCTATCACATGTCCACTTAGTTTCCACCCTATGATTCGCACCTAGATTCTACTAAGAATATGTAGTTATTATTCAACGTACGCAATTACGCACAGGTTACATCTCCTATTACGTGTACATGTACGATGCCTACAAGTTTTATTTTATTGCTTACCGCTCCGGTTGGTATGCGATAAGATTCAGACGCACCTGATAGTAGATGTTCTATTAAAATTACTATTATGGCTACTAATAGTATGCTAGAAACTATCGCGAATCGATTGTCGTCTTCAAAGTTAGTTTTATTATGTTCTAGAACTTTGTGAATAATTCTAACTTCGACACCGTGAAGTTTTAAGATAATATTACAACAATGCTTTATCTCTGGTCAAAAAATTGGCGCCGCTTTCGCATGAAACCAGAGTTTTTGTTTTTATTGAAAAACTTCCTAATCAAACGTTTCTACTGAAAAAGTCCATTATTTATTACACTTAAAAAGTAAAGATTTGGACGAGTTCCATTTCTTGTTTGGATTTTCGCGGGCACTTTATTAGTGAGGGCTTCGTAATTTTTATGATTAATTAATATCTCTGATACCTTGTTAAGCGCAGTTTCTGCCAAGGGTATAACTTCCTATCAATTATTAAACAAACGTTCAAACTTCTGACGTAGGTAAGGGGGTGGGGGATACAAAGCTCAGTGGCTCAGGTCAGGTGGCACCTTCAAACTTTGATAATATCTTGTCCTCATTTAATAAGAGGGACCTTCCTGAATTGTGAACAATATGCTAGGTGTGTACACCTAGCATATTATTTCAGTTTTGCTTATACTTCAAGTTAAGCTACTGCTTCTCCCATCGTTTTTTAACCGCCCAACATTTCCACGTTGAATAAAAAGGCAATCCACTCACGAATGAATCCGCTTCCTCCCAAAAAAAAATATGCTTTTTTTCTTTGCCGAAAAAATCAGGGCTCCCTACCAGCAGTGTTCAATTATCTAAATTGATGTGTGCAGCACACAGATCCTGTCAAACGAGCCCGGGGCCCTTCGTCGGTTTAATTCAATCAATTTCACTACGACTCTGTACGTCACGATTGTATTTCGCTTTTAATTGTGAACTAACCAGCTTATGTTTTCATTCTACAACGCCCTAGGGAAATTGTCTATCTGAAAAGGGTCTTTAGACTTTCTGGAAGCAATTTCTTGTTATTTATGCAATCAATTGATTTAGAGACCTTGTTACCTTTAGGAACCTTTAGGGAACTTTGGATTTTGATTGCTTTTCAATTTGAACTGTTTTGAAAACACCCTGCAAAATACGTGTTCGGTATTGACTACCTTTTCCGTTCCTATTTGATCTGTGAAATATCCAATTAGACACTAGATTTCTGTTAACAATAAATTAATATCTATTGAAACTCATCAAGTACTAGCTATTGTCTACTACCGACCAGTAGTAGACAATAGCTATGTAAATTTTTAAGTGAGAAGTAGTATTTACCTCTTTCTTTGAAGCTGCCATTTAGTTTTCTTTTTACTCAAATGTTCCCTTAATTCCAATTCGGTTTCGCCTTAATTATCTTGTCCAAGTGCGTTCCAGACATTCATCTTTCGCTTTATAAAGTCGGAATGGGAACAGGCATAACCTTATTACGTCGTAAACCTCGGCAGAATCGCCATAAAACATGTTCGTCTCATCTCGGCTTCTTATCCGTGAGAATCTTACAACAATGGCTATCGTCATTAAAAACTAATTGCTGTTTAAAATGACAAGCTGAAATTAACTCTTTTTGTTATCTCATCGTGGCTTGAATTAATGCCTTATTCTTCTTATTACTGCTTTTTCGACAATTTCAGAACGTATAATTCCGTCAGTTTTTGTAAAGTTTTACGTAGTTCTTTTGTTTTTAATTTTAAGCACGTTACAAAGGTCTTGTTTTTGTAAATCAATTGTTGGATTCCATTTTGAGGATTGTTTTAAAAATATTCAAGTTACAGTGGCATTGAAACTTTTTGCTCTTGAATTTTTTTTGTAAATAAATTATGAAGAGCGTCACACCTTTATTGAGTAACCTGTCGCTTGCTTTTGTAATGTTAAACCGGCAATTACTGCTAAATGTGGATTTGATGGAGCATTGCCAGTCCAATTAGTTTTAGTACCACTTGAAGCATGCTCATCCTGTGCTTAATAAACTACCTTACAATACAGCCAGACAACTTCACTTTTCACTGTTCCAATATTTATTTTTGCACTTAAAGCTCCGACCATATCTAATGGCATTGATATCAGAGGTGCTAATGTTAATGGGCATACTTACTCGTATTTATTCACCTAACGGGTTTAAACGATAAATTATTAAGTGAAGCTGCGCTGAGTTTCGTAACTGTCACATAATTTCAAGCATTAAGTAACCTTCACACATCAATCTGTTCAAAGAATATTAATTTAAACCTGCAAATATATTTCTTTTAATTAAAATGCAAATATATGATATTGCTCATGTACCAGACTATCATTTTGATGTTCTTTTGAGTGTTTATTATTATTATTATTTTAGCCAATCGTTTCCCACTGTAGGGCAAAAGCCTCCCTTTCTTCCTTCCATTCCTCCCGACGTTGGGCAAGTGTGGACCAATCCTGCCGATAGGCGTCAAGCTCGTCCCGCCATTTTCGCCTGGGTCTCCGGCCATGTAGTCGAGCATTTTCTGGGACCCACATTGTGGTTGCTTTATCCCATGACCCGTTCGATATGCGGCAGACGTAGCCGGCCCAGTCCCAATTTAGTTTGACTGCTTTTTGTGTGACGTCGGCGATTTGTGTTTATTACGAAGACATATTTTTTTTAGTTTAGTCTTGCTGCTTACAAGCAAATATTCCATTTCTAAATCAAAACTACGCATAGATTTCTCTGATGCCCTATCCACGCAACAAGAAGCCAATAAAGTTCAATATGAACAATAACATGTTTTCCGCCAACTACGATTCTCTGCGATCCCTTATAAAGAACAGTGCAACGGTAATCAAATCAATCTACATAAACGAACTAAGTGATGCATTACACACCTTGTATAATCCAATAAGCAATGTAATTGTAACGTCAGTCACTGGTGTCAAACGAAATTCTACAAGTGCTGTACAATAAATCTACACAATGTGTTAGCAGAAGTATGAAACCGCGACGCGTTCGCGTGAGGAAAGACTGTCAATAAAGCTGGATCTTGAAGTTGTTTGTCAAATTAGGAGCTACGAAATTGTTTGTGAAATATTCGTGTGACCAATTTGTTTTGTTAATCCAATAACACTGAAACAGATTTTTTTTAAACTAGGCTTCCCTCTGCATTGTGATAATATTTTGTTTGTACATGAATGGACCAAAATATCATCCATATAAACCACAAAAATAATGTGTCTAACTTTAATACCAACATAATATTGTCTTGTTATTTTATTAAATACTTTATTTCCAAAAACGTTTAATGAACTACAGGGCAATGATCTTACGCAATTCAAACACATATTAAAACTCATCATATTACAACTTCGCATGTTAAAAGATTAACTGATAAAAAGCCAAGGCGAGATCTAAGATGGTGCACGTAAAGACGCATTCATTTGCAGGCATTTGTTTCTCCTTTGGCATTCGAATCTCGTAAAACAATTAAGAAGCTATTAATCACACAAGCATCTAATATTTACTGCATAATGTTCGATCACTATTGCACAATAACAAACGATTAAATGATGCAATATATTAACTAGCTGATGGCACTGCCAACATTCCTCAAACACTAGTGGCTGATACTGCCGGAACAATCAATATGACCCCCGTTTACCTCTCGATATTTGGCAGCTATGTGATCGAGGTTGATCGGAATTCCTACCAGACGACTACGATAAAGCGATGCCAAAGGAAGGGATTAATCTTGTAGGGATTTAGTCAGCATTCCTACTACTGGGATCTGTCTTTTGTAAGCCGGGATATAGAGAACACACCAAAGAAAACACAGACCGGTGACACTTGCAGCGAACGCTGAAATCCTCAAATAACTTACGACATTTGCAGGAAAATATAGCTGCGAATAGAGCAGGAAATAATTTTCAGGCTCTTATACGACGTGAATTTTCATAAGCCGCAGCTGACATTCTAGATTTTAATATTATTTTCTTACTAAAATCGATGTTTGTGAAATGAAAAGAACTTTTGAAATGGTTTATGGATTTTCTTGAAACCAGTCTCATTTTTGCGCATCTGCTTTTGTATACAACACGATTATGCCATTGTTCATTCAAGTTTTGTGTTATTGAAAATGTCATTCAGAGCTTATATAAAAGAAATTGGTCAAGACTATGATTGTTTTTTTACTAAACATACTTACCCATATCGATTGTCCTCGATTTACAATGCGGAATCCACTACATCAAGACCAATGCTGTTGCGTTATGGTACAAGAATTTTATCAAGCTATCTTTATAATCCTCTAATCGGTTGGCTCACCACTTGCGAGACACACAATAGATATAAATGCTGTAACAATAGCGACAATTTGTTCGTTATTGCAAGAACAAAGCACACTTCAGCAAAAGTGGCGAAGTGCAGAAGACATTTAAACTTTTGAGCTTTAATTTATGACCGGAGGAGGAAGGCAAATATTAATAAAGGAAGTCTTAAAAATATTTTCGCACGAGATTCTTCTAGAACAAAAGCGTGTACCGGCAACAGTTTCGCCTTTTTGTCTACAGCATCATTAAATAATCGTTGCATAACATTAACAGTTGCACACAACAATTCCATATAAACAAAAATTACGACATCCTACAAAAGTTACATAAAAAAATATTCACAATACACGTGGGACCCAACGTGTGTACGAAACTTTCACGCGACACTCTCGTTAGACTTTCGCCGGTAATTAAACCTGGCAGTAGAACAATAGCAAGTATAAGAAGCAGATCTCTAACGTACAGCCGATGTTGCTATTAATTGTCTATCGAATCGCCCACGCTTTCTAACCGTAACCGTACCATGTAAGTAAACTCACTACATTTTCACTGTAAGAAACTAAATCCCGTGTAGGATCGACACGAACAAATGAGATTGATGAGCCAAACGAGACTGCGCACGGTGGTAACGCAGGTGATGCTAAAAACTCAAGTGAATGAACAACGTGCACGTATGTAACAATGGAAATATTTTTTGCCCAAGGTTCGTCGGTAGAAAGTGTTTGAACGGCTTAAAGATTAAACTTTATTTTATGGCATCTCGTTTGATAACAATGGCCAATTTAGATGGTGAGTTGTGTTTTTCATTGAATTTTATTATGTTCGAGTGCCGAATTTAATGTGCATCGATATTTTGCTTACCAGTGAGGGGCATTCTATTCCAAACATAAACGGAGAAATTTTCTAGAAGATAAATATTCTAAAACATACTCAACACTTTATTTTATTCAAATGAGCGAATGATTAAATACAAACAAATAGTCTGTTGAATATTATCAGCCTCGATACTTACAAAGAATCTGTTATCTAATCAACACCACAGCACGCATGATTAAAACCAGCTTGAATGTCCATTAATTTGTGCACCTTTCCCACAGTTGATAAACACAGTCGTTTCCATATCTTCCGGACTCATATCAGATATTAGAACAAGGGAGTCAATATGGTCGTTATATAGAATACTGTTCATAAATCAAATTGTACAGACGTCCATAGATTACGTGACATTTGTAGAGATAGTTGCTATCTCTAAAAAATTACATAAATTATTTAATATTTTGCAACATAATTTCTCATTGCCAAATAATTATTTTTATCTCATATTTATCGGTAATGAATCGTATCGGCTATACTTCATGCGGTGTAAATTATGATAGAGGTTGCTTACGCAAATGGAACGTGAAGAAGTAAGTAGTTTATGGGTCAGAGTGTACAACTGCAATTTTTAAATTAAATTTATCATTATACGCAACAATCTTGAACATCTTGCTAGTATAACTTAATGATGATTATGTAATTTTGTGCAAAATCATTGATACTGAACACGGCAAGATGAGTAGTTTGGTAGCTTTAGTTGCGTAAGAGAAGTATTCTCATTATTAATTTTATCAACCTCGGACCCTTTTGTCCTGTCTCCGTTGCTTACTCCACCCTCATATTTGCTATGGCATAAGTCATCTCAAGATACAAAATAACAGTCATAAATATCCGAGCGTTACTATTAAAGATACATAAAAAACATAGTGACTTCATTATGCCAAATGTTGCCAAATTATACGTATAAAGGAAAGCATAAAATTAATATAAACGGGCTAATTTGCCACTGTTTAAACTGCCGTCAATAAATCATTAATACGTATTAGTTTTATACTTTCTCATATGCTGCTTCCGTCAGACCATTGACGAAAGTCAAATTGGCCGTTTCCATGTCATTAATTTCGTTTTCACTTACATTTAGGTATCTGTTTGGCATGTGTCTTGGAGTAGTTGCTACATATCACTTCCCTTTGGTATTGTAAAAGGTCAAATTGCCACATGTATCAGCCAAAAAGATAATACGAGAACACCTCAAAACGCCACCGACTGAAATAGATGACAAGGATAATTATAATAGCGACAAAAGAAATTTTGATGCGACTAGATAGCGTAAAGTGAATTCCAAAACATTGAAACAGCATTAGATTTGCGTCAATCATGGATGAATCTAGTAATTAATCTAATCAGAAGTTCCAATTGAAATTGGCGGTAGGCAATCGCGGTAAAGATACGCAAATGAAGGAGGAAATAGCTAGATAAACGATCACTTATCTTTTTGAATTTGTGATTGTGGATTATGATACTGTCAACCAATAAGATAAACTGTATTATGGTCACATTCACATAATATCACATCGAGCCAGACCTAAACATGGGAGCTCTTATTGATAAGAATAAGTGAGGGAGATAGTCATTGATTGACGATTACAGTTCTTAGCTTAGAAAGCTGTTTCCCAATACTAAATTATAAATACTTTCTCGCCCTTTACGCACTTCACGTTTAAAACGGGAAGAGGGAAAGGGGATTTACAATAATAATTTGGGTAACCAGTTACCTAATAATTATTAGTCTCAACACTTTGAGTTTTTGGCGAAATCTTTCGCAATATATCATAAAATGGAGCCACAACTGCTTCAGTCTCTCAGTTAGAAATCTCCTCGATAATAGCTGATCCGATTTCCTCATTACTTACTAATTGAACTCATGGTTAGCAGTTTTTTACACTTTCTTTCTAGTCAGCGTTGTTATTAAATCTGTACTTGAATAAAGAAAATGTGGAGCGTCTTCATCCGCATCTTCCGCAATATGTAAAAACTGAGGGTAAGGAACGCGACTACTGTTTTTAATATCCCTGCTATTGTTACGCCTAAAACGTTTTTGTTACTGCGCAAGAAGTGTGTTAATACTTTGAACGCATTCAGTGGGTGATAAAAAGTTGAATTATTCATTATTTTTATCTTCTTCATTCCGGGTTATTTCCCAATCTTATTTGAAGCTTCAGGACTACAAGATTTATTTTGCTACTTGACGACGGGTTGTTCAATTTTAATTGACGTTACATCCATATACACAGCCTCAGCTTTTACAAAAGATGCTTCTGCTGTCCCTCTTATATTGTTACCTGGTAGTATTGCGTTTTGTTTTATTATTAAGGTCTTAAGTTGTTATTATTGGTACTTTATACCTCCTAAGTATCACATGCTTGTTCAATATGCAACCGCATTGTGTATAATCTCATTGTAACTCGATTATCTATGGTATATGTGTACGTGACAACGTTAGCGTAGACGCCAGGTTTGTTCCGAAATGTCCCGAAATACACACTCATAAATCATACAACGCCTAAATATACAATCTAGAACGCAAACACTCGAAAGTAGTCCTTTTCTAAAAGCGTTTTGTTGTAGATTGTGAAAATTATAATAGAAAAATAACACATGCAAATCACTGCTTTCAAAGCCGAGATCCTTCATTTAATATTCTCTTTCTATTATAGCTTTATGCCTACAATAAAACCGTCTTGGGTCTCGTAACGAAACAAAATCAAATGTCATATTACTATATCTACTTTCTATTCATGCATATTCTTCAGTACAAGTGCTCTTTGTCCGGCCATGGGCACCAACCGGTCCAACCTCTGAAAGCACCTGATTTAATATAATTAAATCTGCTTGTTATGTCTTGTATTTAGTTGTTAAGTTGTGCTATTCTGGTTTATTTAAGAAAATGACTATTTTAATTTTTGCTTTGGTGGTAATGTTTAGATCCATGAAAAATACCGAAACGGTTAATTACCTTGTTGAAACACAGAAGGCTCGTTGCATCTAGGACTCGGCTTCTTGAGTAAGCTGTTACATGAAGTACTAGGTTAGTCATTTTGCGATCTGGCCTTGAAACAAAACATGAGCTTTATACTAGCATGGTCCATACTCCATAGACAACAATGGCTGCGCCGGCGCTTAGCCCGGGTCGTTGACCGCTGCACGGGTCGAACCGCGAGTTTTCTTAAACCGATCCGCTTATTAGGCATTCTGTAGAAGCAAGCTGGTTTTGTGAACCCGCTCTATATTAGTTACGTGATTTTTCTTTGGTTCATTCAGGAATGTTGGTTTTTAAGTGCCTTTGTGACCTTTGATTTGAACGCACGTGCCGTGCTCAATGGGTCGTTTTGTTGAACCACGCTTGAAGTTTCAAAGTTAAACTAAGTTGTACAAAGTTCCAACTTTTATAAACAAAGAACTATTAAGAATCTGACCGCTGAAGATGAATAAAGTCAAACGAAGGATGCGCCCTAGTCACAAGACAAAAGGTCATAAAAAAAAGAATGAACTAAGTTCATTATAAAAACACTAAATAATAGTACTATCTCCAAATAAGATGAACTCTATACGTCCTCTAGAGGCAGCAAAAGAATTCTTATTATAGCTATCGCCTGGCCTTAGTAACCCCGGAGTCATAGCAACGAGTTATCAGTAACCCTGAAATGCCTGCATAGTGCGTGTCTAATCTTACCATACTAGCATAACAGTGGGTGTAGGTGTACAAACTTATCGAAACAAAGTAACATAGAAACACGTAAGAACTATTATATATAAAGGTCAGTGTTTTCAAGAACGATTTTACTGACAGCGTCTATGCCAATGAACTCTGTTATCTTTCGTACGATCCATAATCTTCAGACGCGAATAGAAGATGGATTAGAAATATGAAAGGTTTGAAAAGAAATAAATTGTATTGAATAACTTTTCTGAAGAAGGGACCTAATGCACTTACAGAAGGGAAAAAAGAAGAAATTGAAGGCAAAGTAGAGCCTATTGATTCTTATTCAATTGTACAATATAGTAAAAGACTTCAAGAACAGTTTTATTGACATTTTTATACCAAAATGTGGCACGAAAGTACACAAATTGAAGCGAGAAATGTTCTTAAATCAATGTCATGGTGTTTCTCTACACTTCCTTGGGTTCCATTGTCCCTAATCCAGATGGAAGGTTCAGTGACCTCGCCAGCAGTTTCCTTACACCTCGTTGTTGGTAATTTATTACTGCATACTTAGCACATGAGTATGGGCATTACAGTCAACGAAACATGAATATTTATTAGATGAATTTTGCTTTAGTATGTGCGGGCCTTTTGAGGATTTAGTGGGGATAAGCTGAAGAATAAATGGAGGGTAGGCAGCTTATTTCTCATGAGCTTTGAAAGGGAGATATAAGATGAATTTTCTTTTCGCCAGGTTGATGTTTTTCTTCATCTTTGACAACCAACATTGAGTTTCGAGGGACTTTTTGTCCATATCCGTTACCACGTCCATCAATGCTAATCTCCTAGTTACATCTATGCCAACATTCCTTAACAATCACATACATTTACCGTTACAGCATCATTCTAACAACAAACTAAACTCGACTAAACAATGTAATGTCATAAGGAACAATAGTCGTCTTCAAGTCGACAGGTTAGGCGGACTGCGTCCAAACAGGTCTGATCTCGGAGTCTCGGACTCTTTGCTTTCGAGCAAGTTGGACGCGAGCCCACGCAACTTAAATGAATACAACGAATCAATCGAGGGTTACAAACGATTTATCATCGTTTGATCAAATGCTTCGTTGAATTCAGTGTTTCCCAAAATTTTCTGGATGATCCGCTTTGAGCAGGAGAAATGGTGTTTCCTTCCTCTGTGTGGTCTTGAGATCCAAAACGGGTCGAGTTCTCGCTTCCACAAGACTATAATAATTATTACCATTTAATAATTGCATAATTATATTATTTATATGGCTACATTTCTCGCACGGTATCCACTTAAAGCTTTAGCCTAGTAACAGGAAACAGTTTCGATAAGATAAATTTATTTTCACTTAGAAGCAACATTTCGACGGAAGTGTTTCTAAGTCACGCATGCGAATATTTCTTACTTATGGTAGTGTTATCTCGATCGCAGTTTAGAATGTGCGTGAAGAGATATTTACCAACACGCACACGCAAATAATACTAACATACGTGCGAAATCAGCAAATTATGCGTCTTCTAACTGGCAAGATGTACCAGACGTAATGTTTTAATCATTATTTAAAATGAAATGGAATTAGCGACGTAGACAAACTCGAGTGAAAAGCTGATACGTTGTTTGAATAAAACTAACTGCGGATTGCGATGAGAGAATCTATTGTTAATTGCTATTCCAGTTGCCTGTCCCCATCGTGTGTTCGTCCTTACTGCTGAGGCTTGCGGTCTCCCTCAGTTGATTAGCTCTTTGAAACGTAGGGGAGTTCGGTTTCCCACTTTGAGCATCACTCCTCTATTAGTTTAAGCGCTGTGAATAGAGGCCCGCTTTTCGGTTTCCGCACGGTTTATGAAGACTAAAAGCAATTTAGAGCAGTTTGTGTCAGTAGTATTAGTTTTACTTTACTAGTTTGATTGTTAATTGATGTTGTATTTATTTGCGGGGCCGACGTAATCGTCTTTGATAGCGTTCGGAATTCTACTCAAATTGTCTGAGAAAATGAGCAGGAATAAGAATCGACTCGCAATTGCCCTGCTTACAAAATAAGCATTTAAATATATTAAAACTAAAGTGCCTATAACAATATAGTATAGCCGAAAAATAATTGTTTCCAACCATTTGCAACAGAGCCGACACAGCAGCATAAATTGACACTAAATGGAGTTTATTATTTCAGTACTGACAATTAACATTTTATTTTGACATTTCGACCTACTTTACCCAAAGACGTAACAAGTGTAACAACAATAAACAAATAAACGATTCAATATTGGATATCTCAGCCTTTCATTGCGTGTTACTGAGTGCAACGCAATCAAGAACTCGAAACATATTGATATTTATCTCGAGAAACAGTATTCTGAAGCAAAAAACCTATTTAAAAAACACCGTTATGTAATATCGATATTTTACAGAGAGCAATTATTGGGTTTTTATTTATTTTTTTCTTTCATCGGCAAGGTTATCCCATTGCCTGTTCGTAATTTGTTCTTTAGTACTTCAGTTCAAGATACCAGCGAAGTGGAAAGATGCGATCTGGGAAATTTGACGTTTAAATTATTTTTAAACGTTTTTATCTGATGTCTGTATAACTTGGTTTATTTGTTTGATTTTATCGAATGTTTTTGCCAGTTTACTTCGATCGGTTGAATCGGCTGCGAACCGATTAAAACGATAATGAAAGATTGTATCAACCTTCATAAATTCTTACATATTGTGTGATGGATTGATCAATAGCTCATAGTTAAATGACACCGTTGTGAAAGCAGGCAATTATTCTGAAAAATACGAACTAGAAATACTTGGACACGAAGGCATGCATATGCATGCCTTCGTGTCCAAGTATTAGCCAAGTACTTGGCTCTCATTTTACATATGTATGTGTGGACTATGTAAACTTTCCTTTACTTGGGCTGGCCTTGCGCCAGAATAATCGTAAATTGATAAGACAACGTTCTTCAGAATTTTATTCAACTGCAGTGCAATATCTGAACTGCATAATATTTGTTTGAATCGTGGACTGAATGCATTGTAACAGAAATAAAGGGCAGTTTATATTTTCGTATACGTATACCTAAGTTGTATTCTCAAATTATGAATGGAAACAAGGTTTCATTGTTAATTGATTGACGCATAACCTTTAAAATAAAAATAACGTAAGCTCAAACAATACTTATTATGTTACACTTCCAAACTTTCTTAACCGCTCCTCTCGGGCCAATGTTTTTATAACCAATATGGACATGTTTTCATAACGAATATATTTTTTGAACAATGACTGAAACGTTTTGAATGGCTAGATGTGAGTACCAGCATCGAGAACAATCCACTACTGCATCCTGTCGAAACATTCACCTTGAACGTGCATGCTCATATAACCCTGGCATGACTTCACCGACGTAATATGTAATGTAGCACAAAAACGCAGCATCCCGTCGCAATCTCTCACCACTTGCATCGCAACGTGTAACAGCTCGGTCAGGTAACACGGGCCGGTCGACTCCCCCGGTGACATTCCTCTCGCGACGAAATCGAGAGTCGACTCGTACGCAATCGTTACTCGATACTCGTTAGCGAGTGGGATTACTGGAATCTATGGCGTTGGCGACTATGAGCTGAATGTGGGATTCGACTTAATAGGCGGCATAGAGGTTTCCTGGTCTGGATCTTTACTGGCTGATTAGATACCGTGTTATATTCGGCTGCTATAAAGTTAGAGCGAAATCTCACGAAGACGTCTTTGACCAAGTCTTCAGTGTAAACAATGGGGGATAGCTTTATGGCCAAATCTGACAATTTGGCCATAAAGCTATCCCCTGCTGAAGCAAAGTCCTCTTCCAATCCATCTTCCAAGTTGACAACATCGAAGTCACGGTCCTCAATGATGACGCAACTACGAAGAAAGAGGATAGATTTGATAATGACTTTACAGAGCATTGATGAATGTGTCGGGTGGTTATCGAGTCCAAGTTGACAACTGTCAGCTTGGAAGACAAGTGCACGGAGAGAAACGAGGACCAGTCTATTCACACAACTGGTTATCTAAGTATGAAACAGATATTCTTAAGTTCAATGCTTGTTATAGTTTCTTTTCTAGGACTAACTCGTAACAAAAATGACTTACTCTAGTTAGCACCTTTCATCCCGAGTAAATGTTTTTTTTTCTTTCGTCACCCAAGAATGATACATTCATATTATTGGTTGAATTATGGTCTGCCTGACTTCCGTCATATGCTCACCTTTCCCTATTGTTTAGCCCTGTTCAAGTGTCCCCTTTGTAGCATAAACAATATCCAGTATTTAGTCACCTCCGTTTCAATTGACTATAAATGATTCACGCATTATGCCAATGCATTCAAATATACCCAACGCTTGGATATGCGTGTGAAATGAAATGTCATGGATGTTGAAATCGGGAATTTTCCCGAACATTGTGAGTTATGGATCGAGTTTTACGGCCGACATAATGCTTTGCCTTGTGGATTTGGGTGTAAACGTGGGAGATGTACCGTTAACTTTTAGGGGACATGTATTTGCATATCGGTATTTCTGCTTTGACGATGTGAATTGAAAGGCGCCGGGGATTTGAATGGTTTATTAAGCTTCAGTCGTGTGTCTAGACTTGGATGATTACGTTCATTAGTGTTTCGCAAGACGAATAAAGGCAGCCGGCAGGTGCTTTGCTATAGCACTACTTAATATTATGAATTAATAGTACCAAACGATTCTGCGGTCGCATATCCATCTGCCAAACGTTGTAAATATGGCTTATCTGGGACAACTCCTTTTGGTCATTCAACCGAGGCCTATGCTCAGCAGTTGACTTATACGGGCTGATATGATGTAGCATAGTCATAATTTATTATAAATGACACCTAACTCCTATATTTAGCTGCCATTACTCCTAATATCAAGTCTAAACGATACCCATATTCAGATAATATGACCTGAAATGCATGTACTTAAATCTTACGTATGTCTGTACAACAGGTTGATCAAGTTTCGCACATTTTAGCAACGAACTTGTTTGCCCCATTTGACATAATCTGATGGATGGCTGTAACGAATTCATTCCTCCTGTTGCACGTCTAATCGTGATGAATGGCTATTTTTCTGGAGACTCATCGAAATAAATCTTTGTAGAGAATCCTTTTTTTCCTTAAGATTGTGTTTTTGTACTCTCACGTTTCGACGCTTCTTACAAAAGCACTGCCAACATGTTTTGCTGAAATATTTCGGAAAGACTCGTTTTTAAAACGTCTGCTTCTTACTGTTTTTGTACTCTCACGTTTCGACGCTTCTTACAAAAGCACTGCCAACATGTTTTGCTGAAATATTTCGGAAAGACTCGTTTTTAAAACGTCTGCTTCTTACCTTTACACAAAAAATGCTTTCATTTTCTTCTTAAATCATGATTTATAGGCGACCTCAATCCTGATCAATGAAAAGTGGAGTATCAGAAATGAAAGTCACTGAATCGATGTCAAGAATGTCAATATTATAGAGGAACTTGCAACTTATTAAAACCACCGGCCGAAAAAGGAAGGGACGCTGATTGTGTAATTTGTTACAAATTTTCAACATCTCTTATACAATTAACACAATGGCTGTTAATTCTTCTAAGTAATTACGTAAATGTTAACAACAAACGTTGTATGAATGAGGTGTTTAAATTTTGTAACCGCAACGTAACGAGGTTTAACTTTTCACACACGACCTGGTATTATTAAACTTAGTTTCCGAGTCTTAGTAAATGATGAATGACCTGCTTTTAGAATGTGGATGAAATGAATACGTCTGTAGAGTTGTTTACCGACGATTTAGTCGTTAGATGCGGTGTTATCTGTCTCAATCAGCGTGTGAGAAATTTGTCGGAAGTGGTTTTGAATTTCGTTTGTACTGTTGCTTTTCTCGGTCTTTGAGTGGGAGACATAGTGACAGGTGCTTTTCATTACCGTAATACGTGCCCAAATTCCTTCTAATATAACGTCAATGTTCTATTTTTAAAACTGCCTGTCTTATGGTAGCCTTTCTTTGAAAAATAATAATAATAATTTTATAATATGTATAATTAATATAATATAATAATAAATATTTTTATATCTTTGTATTTTAATATTTAAAAAATAATTTATATATATATTCAATGAATAAAGGAAATAATGATAATAATACCAGAAAAGACCGTACACGGTCCATTTTCACATTTAAAAAAAATATAATAAATTTGTTTAATTAATAATAATGATAAAAATATAATTCAATACAAATAAAAAATGTCAATAAGTTAAAAAAAAACAGAAAACTTAAGCAGCCAACGCTTGTAGATCTATCAGCAAGTTCTTAATACATAATAATAATGCCAGTTTCAGCCATCTCATGCCGACTGGTGACATAATTTAGTATTGAGGCTAAACCTAAATGATTGCTTGATTAGTACTTACATCACTGAGTTATCTGCTACTAGTCATGCAACACAGTAAAACCACATCCGTATTAATAATGACGTAGCACTTCAAATCCTGACCTTCTCCTAACCTCAGGGCAAGCAAATTTCAAAATCATGTACATCACGTTTTTGAGAAGTACTTCCGGGAACATTAACAAGAGTGACTAACAAACTTACGATTTCAGCAGTTTATATTGAAAGTTCATACTGGTGCCACTTGCCAAGGCTTCTCAGAGAAGAACAAACATCATCATCTTCCTGCCCTTATCCCATGTTACTCGGGGTCGGCGCAACACGTTTTTTTCTTCCATTCTGTCCTGTCAACCGTGACCCTTTTCTTTCATATAACTCCTAACACAATCCATCCATCTTTTCTTTGGCCTCCCTGTCCCTGTCCATCCATCCACATTTATATTCATAACTCTTTTAGTTACGTGCATGTCATCCCTCCTCTTCACATGACCATAGAAGAACCAACATAGAGAAGAACAAACATAGAGGACGTAAAAGAAAAGAAACACTGCAATGTATTTATTTTCAATTGAAACAGCCTGTGAAGAAAGTTTCCCCTATAGTTTTTTTTTTATCTTTCTTTCTTTTTGTCAGTTGCAGACATAGTGGTCTCGAGGGAGATGAGAAAGTGGTCTAAGTTTTAGACGAGCGACATCAGTACCTTTGCTGTTTTAGACCAGTGGCTCCCAACCTTTATTTGACCCGTGACCACTTTGATTTATTTGTTGTTAGAAGGGACCAGAAATCAAGAAGAAAATTAAACTGTACTTATCTTAAAAAAAAAAAACTTATGTCCTAAACAATATAGATATTCAAAACTTTTAGCATAAAAACTACCTACATAATATGTAATCAAAGGTTCTAAACCTCTGCTACATTAAATAATAATTGCTCTTAGGAAAATTAATGACAGAAGAGAATTAAGCAAACGTGTTGAACCGACCTCAAGTAACATAGAACATGGGCAGGAAGATGACGATGACAGTTATAAACTTTATACATGTACTTATATTTTAACTAGCTGCCGCCCGCGGATCCGCCCGCGTGAATGTCACCTTGTTCCGTGTTCCCTTGGGATAATGTGAAAATTATCCCAAGGGAACATACTCCCGGTATGAAAAGTATCCTATGTGTTATTCCAGACTATAATCTTCCTTTGAGCCAATTTCATCAAGATCCGATCAGCCGTTCTGACGTGATTGAGTAACATCCATCCATCCAAACTTCCGCATTTATAATATTAGTATAGATTTCGTTCCTTATTCATCCACATGCAAAAATCTAACAGTCTATGAGTTACACCACTAGTCACTAATTTCCTGACATTTTCTAGCAGGTATGTAACACGTTGTAAACTGAGGTTACCGTGATTACTCTCACGTTATATGAGTTTATGTAATGCAGAGGTCGTTTTATTCAACTTTCGTGTCATATTTTAATGCTTGATTTTCACCGTGGGTGTGCGTGACTGTATTGATTGTACTTTGTGGTGATTCATTGTATGCTCTTTGGACTGCATTAAAATGTGTGTAGATTTGATGGATTATGATTATGTACGCCAGAAAAATAGCTTTAAATCAAAGAGTAAATAGGTTACTTCCTGATGGCTATTTTTATTTATTTATTTATGTATGACAGCTAAGAAGTGGAGTCTGTGTTTCTTGATAGCTATAACCTGGACGTCTTTAAATCAAAGAGTGAATAGGTTACTTCCAGGCAAGCATGCTCCATCGCCAACCACATCATCGCTTTCCATCAGGTGGGATTGTCGTCAATCGCGAACCTGTCAATGACTTTAAACTTTGCTTCCCACAAGTTGGACCTATTGACTTTAAACTTTGCTTCCCACAAGTTGGACCTATTGACTTTAAACTTTGCTTCTCACAAGTTGGACCTATGACCTGGTGAAGGCAGCACAGAGCCGACCGGTTCTTGTGACGACACTTATGCTGGGGCTACATTATCGCGCAAATATTCTTGTCGCGTTGTCGCTATAGTTTACCGACTGTGTCGGATAAGCATTCTTGTTCGCCCAAAGATGTCGCGATTCGACAAATCGCTTGGCCATACTCGTCGCGACAGCACAAATCTTCGCGTTATTGCGATAGTGTGGCCCCGGCATTAAGGTATGCCTATGTCCAGCTGTGGACGTCTATCGGCTGAAATGATTTTGTAGTTAAAAACTTATTGATATTTTCTGCGGAATCAGTTCCTCCACACGCTAGTCCTATGGGTCTTTGGAGTCGCAGTTGACCCTGAAAGCATATATAAGACATCACATTATCAGTGCATCACCAGATTAGTTGGAAACTATCTATTTAATGAGTAGGTCAACCGATCTATTTCTGTCTGATAGGCCAAGGCTGAAGAAGCCATTCTATAATAAACATTAATCCACAATCCACTTGTCAAAACACGCAATTCTCTAAATCCGACATTCAGTCGTTCCGATTAATCGCTGCGATTAAATAGTTCAAGAGAATAAAGCGTGGTAAAAACTAACAAACCACTGATATAAATCATTTTCCTTGAAGGCACAAGTATGTCTTGTCCGACAAGTCGATGCGTACTTTCTTAAACATTTCTTGTTGTTTGATTTTCTATATTTATTTTCTCGATGCTATGGGAATGCACGGAAGAAATCCGTAGTTTGAGTGTTTTGTCGTTGCTATGTGCTTAAAAATTAGTAGGTAAATATTCATACTCATTACATCCTAATATATAAAAAAACAAAGGGTTGCACTCCGGGAGTGCCGGCAGAAGTGAAAACTTGAACATTAACGTTGTGCATTTTTGATATTTTGGAAAGGTTAGGGAATAATTTCGCACGAATTGCTTTAATTATCAGTATAAACGTACTATTATTTATGTGGTAAAATACAATATTCATTTATTGCGCTATCGTACACAAATATGACAATTTATATTACATTAAAAATTTTACACTTCAGAACTTTCCCTCCGTCTAACGAATTTTCGATCAGATCACGTGTCCTGACGCGAGTTTAACATTTTTTACCCATCCCAAAAAGTGCACAACGCCGCTAAAGAAGTTTTCACTTCAGAATTCTTTCGTTACTGACTAATTGAGAAACGCACAGCCGAAACTACTAGCCCAAGAAATCTGAAATTTGGCATGTAGGTTCCTTGGGGAGTGTAGGGGAGTACTAAGAGAGTATTTCCCGATATTCTTACGGGAACGGGAAAAACGGTACATTACAAACGCGAAAGTATATCTGTCCGTTAGTTACCTGTACACGTCTGGACGGATTTGGGTGAAACTAAGAACTCGGTTTGACCATTTCCTTGAATGGGATTTAGGGTACTTTTCATCCCGGGAGTATATTCCCTTGGGATATTAGTCTATTAAAGAAATTTGAGAGATTGTTGTAGCTTAATTTGCGACTGTATTTAATAATAATGAAGTTTATACTAAACTACTATCTATCGCAACGATTCTTCTTTTTTCGTATATTACCTAAGTGTGTCTTTGTCGTAAAATAAAATAATTTAGATTAGCATAAAATGATTGGTTTATCGTTCACGTCGTTGATAGTGACGATAATCTTTCGTATCTAGATAGGTAAATAAATAGTTTCGATAACTTCGGTCTATCAGTAAATCTAGCAGGCGTTGACGTTTTCAGGTACTCAGGAAAATGAAAGGAATTTAGTCTGCCATTGATAGCTTTGAAAATAAGTAAGATAATTTCATAAATGGAAAGAATAAAAAACATTATTTTTTCAAAATTACTTTTTGTTTGTTTTTTGTTCATCCCCCAAGTTTTAAGACTTTTCGGAACACTAGTTATGCCTGCGACTTCATACGTGCATATCACGTTTTATAGTCATCATATACAAAAATATTTTTTCCAATAAAAAGTCATTTATTTAAATTAGGCTGAGTGCCAGCAACATAAAAACAGTCCCCCAAAACGCCCGCCCGTCACCACTTCCTAGTTTTATAGGTTGGAAAATGAAGTGGCGCAACAAACTCCCCAACAACAATCCGACTGGTAGTTCCAGAGATTAGCGCGTTCAAACAAACAAACAAACACTTTAGCTTTATTATAAGTATTAGAATAGATGCCTACCCCATAACAAACATGTTTTGAGCTTAAATCACCCAACTTAGTTAATTATAATTACCCATTTACTTTAAGGCAATCCCATTATCATTAAGGTCGTTTTTCTAATACAAAATCCTCAACACGGTACTAAGTATTACTAACCAAACAAGACATTAAGGTGATTCCTAATCTAATTTCGGTTGTTTATCGGCTTTGCCACTTTAATCCGATAAGTCACGTGAATTTAATACTCAAACAAGATGTACACACGTGCTTCCTAAATTGGACTGTAATGGCTCCCGCGTTTTTTGACCTTGCAAAAAAATACAACTTGTATGGTTGTATTTAGATGGTGTTGTTCGAAACACACCATGAAAACTTTAGGATATCTAACACCTTTAAACGAGAAATTCTTGTATATATGTAGACTAGCTGCGCCCCGCGGTGTTACCCGCGCAGCTAGTATATATATTAAAAGTAGCCTATGTGTTTGATTGTTCGCGTGTCTGATTGGTCGCCATTTAATATCAGACCACAATTTTTCGGAATGACTTCGAGATATTGTAAACTATCAAATTTTGATGCGTAAAAAAGTATTCCAAATGTTCATTTGACAATTTATCGAGAGTTTACAATCTCTCGAGTTATTTTATAATCTTACGGAGTTTGCCATTTTCCGGTGACATATATATAATCTGAATCTCGGAAACGGCTCCAACAATTTTCATGAAATTTAGTATGCAGGGGGTTTACCAAAAAAAACGGTCATCCAGGTACTAAATAATAATATTGCAAAACTAGGTGATAACAATCCTGCCAAGGTTGCGGAACTTGTTCGAAAGAGTTACCGCGGCCCCGCAACGCAAAGCGCTTTAGGAGGAACACGAATGGGTTTTAGTCAGTAAGAGTCTGACTCGCCCTTACGCTCCACCCAGAGCGGAAGAAGTCATTTGATGATTTCCCATCCTTAAAATGAAAAGGTGATAACAATTAGTGTAGATTAGTGGTTTTTGATCGATGGAATTCTATCTGTAGCTTTGATTTTCGTAATAATCATGGCTTTTCAAAACAAACGGACGTCGATTTGATCTGGAGGAATGAAGAAAATTAAAGAAAGACCAACGATGGAAGGTCTTCCAAACTTCTCCATTAATGGTCCTCTCAGAATCACCTCCTTTCTAGAATAGTCTTACATCGTGGTGTTTCAACAACTGAGTCATTATCATACATTGCCCGCAAGAGTATGATAATGACTCAGTTGTTGACACCTTACGGTTGATTTTAATAATAATTTTTGCTTTTCAAAATAAGCAGATTTACGGACGTCAGTGATGGAATATACCACGAATACGAAATTCAAAGTCTTTAAATTCAGATCACTGCGGAAACATTACCATATTTAATTAACTTTCGTAATACATTAAAGTTATAACAATTTAAGTAAGAATGTTAAATGTGGATAGTGTTAGGTAACGTAACGGCCCTTCACCGAGAGATTGATAGTGCGCAAGAGGTAAATTTATTAATTGGAAAAAAACGAAAGTGCGTTTGTTTTTGATTGCCTTAATGCAATTAAAGAAAACAGTACGTGCAGTATTACTTGTTTGTGAAGCTCTTTCTTCTCCACCTTCAATAATAAGCAATAAGACTACTTTAAGTAACCTGCCTAGCCTTTTTCAAAAAATCAGGGATATTGGGTCTATATTGGGGTCGGTTTCCAGTCAAACCGGATTCAGCTGTATGTTACATGGAGCGGCTGCCTACCAAACACGGTTGTTCTTGGCAAGACTGGAGTCAGATTTATTGACTTCTGACATTTCGTAACGACTGCCAAAGATCTACAAATGACAGCCGGTACCAACGGCTTAACGTGCTTTCTGAGGCACGGAGGGAACTCGGTATGTTAAGATGGTCACCCATCCACAGACCAACCTCGGCAAGCGTTGCTTAACCTTTGATCGGCCCGTGCGGCTGTTATTATTTAGCCACGATCTCCTGCTCCATAGATTTTACTTTAAGTAAGGAAGTCTTCGTTGGCTTCTTTCTCAACCACTAAAGGACCACTGCTGCAAGTTTTCTCATTAAGCGAAACACTGTTTTCCATTTTCTTTAGTCGCTGTTGTCATTAGCATTCCACAATATTAATAATCTTTAGATTCTTTACTTCGCTAGCATCATATTTTTTCTCTGACGTTTAGCCATCTTTAGCCTCTAGCTATAATATACTTTGATTATATGTCCACAAGGACTCCCATGTTCTTATACTTTGATTACATGTCTATAAGGATGACCATGTTATACTATGAATACATGGCCATAAGGACGCCCATGTTCTTATACTTTGATTACATGTCTATAAGGATGCCTATGTTATACTTTGAATACATGTCTATAAGGATGCCCATGTTCTTATATTTTGATTACATGTCCGTAAGGATGCCCATGTTCTTGACCTTTCTCTTATTAATTTGCTCTTCTTTAGCTGTTGCTAAAGACGAAAAGGGGCCGGATCGCAATCCATTCTTCTTTTTTTTAAATCTTAAGCTTCTTCCATATCCATTTATAGTCCAATAACATGCACGAAGAAGAATGCAACCAAAATTTACATTAAAATCGAATAAGCATCTAATTTCCATTAAATCCAATGTAAACGTCACTGCTAACTAACGATAAACACTTCATCTTCTAAAAAAAAATTCATTACAATTAGTAATATCGTTTTCCCAATACATTTGACAACGATTTGCTTTACTTTGAATATATTACCTCTAATTGGTCGGAATAGATACTGTGTTTCTTCGTTTGTCACGAATTAGTCTCTGTTTTTTTATCAGTCACGTGAAATACTGTAATTATAAAGGAATTCTCTTCGATAGTATTAATCAGTGTTATGGGGTTAGTGTATTGCGGTCAGTTGAGGATTCTGTCACTTGATGTGTTATAGGTGTTATTATTAACCGGTTTATAATTATTACCCCTGCATTGCCCTGCTGTTTATAAATGGCCATTTAATCTACAGAAAAAATAGGAATATTAAACCGAGTAGGTTCAGCCCTTCCTTACGTAAGCTTAAATCATAAAGTTTCCAAACGTCTTTTATAATGCGCACAGCAAAGGAGTGGAACTCTCTGCCTGCGTCTGTGTTTCCGAACGCATACAACCCTAATCTCTTCAAAATTAGAGTGAACGCGCTTCTTCTGGGTAAGCTCGCTCCATCGTCGACTTTGTCTCTGGTATCTATGACCTAGACTAGAGTCAAGAGCAAACCCATATTAAATAAATAAAAAAAAATATTTTTACTCCTAGGTTGATGAGAAGCTTCAAATAGAAGCTCTAAACAATGATTCAAAATCTGACTAACAATTCATGAATTAAATTATAGTAAAACGTAGCATGTGCTACATGTGTCCTCATAAACAAAACAACGCCACTAAGGCTGGGCAAGTTAAATATTCACAGATAACATCGAATTAATGAATCACCACCAGTTAATCGCTCACGTATGAATCACACATTACAATTCATGCCACGCGAAAAGGACCACAATAAAACGTCATCTGTCGTAACTCGTAACCTGCAAGGTCGTAACGCAAGAATTTAAAATGACCAAGGAAAGCAACTCGGAAGTATCGTGCTCGAAACACGTAGAAAGTGCAAGTCGGTTTAAAATTTACGGGCCGAGCCATAACACTGTATGTTAATTGAAATCACCAATTACTCGAGCGCTTTCTACTATAGAATCCCCATACAGTGTGTAATAACTTGGCGACACGCTATGCAACTGTTTGTTACGAGAGCGTTTAGATTGTCGTGGCGAACGTTCAAGAAAATTGACTTAGAAATTATTTTGAAGAGTGCCTTATAGTATTGACCAGATCTGAACGCGGATCCGGCTAGGAAAGATTCAAGTTATTCAAGATAAAAATGTTATAAGTAAAGGAAGCAAAAAAATGCGCCGTTATTTCGACCAACGGAACGCGAGCGGATAAAAAGGGTCTAAGCCAATGAGACGTTTCTTAAATATTTTTATTCCCCGAAGAGATCTGGCATAGATTGTAAGTATTGTAACCGTAACATTCGCAATAACATACTTATTAGTCATCCTTAGCGGTCAGAGGTTATCGTCTTTGTCTTATCTTCGAGATATAAGGCTGGCTTCATTCGACTAGCAACCGACAGACGAGCGATATCTCAAAATAGATAAAAGTAAATTGGTCAATTATTCTGCACCGCAGTGTAACAAGGCGTCAATGATCTAAGATGGTTTTTAAACGATTGTTCCGATTCCGTGACAAATAGACTTTGAATTGTGATTAACTGACAATGAGTTTGACGATTAACGATTAATCCTGACCTCAACTTAAAACGTATTCACTTAATGACATCTAATGACAATTACTCAGATCCGTTAAGGGGTAATTATCATGTACTATTAACACCGTATACAAACGCCTTCTAAATTAAATTGTTTACAAGCTCAAATTAAATAAATTCTGGTACAAATGTATTATTGAACTGTGTCGTGGGCTTAGCGTTTTATTGCCAAATAAACAGACATTGAAATAAATACATTAACACCAATACAAAAAATATTTTTTAAAGCCAGCTTAGTCCTAGTTGTGAACTAAAACGCGTAAAATATGCAAAACTAGAATCGAGATGTTACAAAATAGATTAGTATGTACAAGAAGCAGGTGCACAAGCCGTCATACTACGTGTCTTCTACCCTAGAACAAGTTTCTCGTAACGTTAGTATAGGTGAACTCAGTTTCAGTAATTGGATTAATAACTTATACAACGAAGTTTTTTCTAATATAATTAAATTACAGCCGCAGTTCACGCGATTGGATGCTGAACATAAAATATCATTAAAAATTACTTCCTCCAACAGTTGCTTAATTTAGAACTAGGAGATCTTGTTAGTGCACTTGTATAGTTGGTTTTGTTTGATTAATCAAATAGAAACTGTGTACTTAATTGAATACAAACTTTCGCACTAACCACTGGCTGTGAGGTGCGGTGCCAACGCCACTTAGCAAAAAAAACACGCTGACTTACTGAGCCACTAAGGAAAAAGAATTAATTAAAAGTAACCCACTTCGGGCCAAAAAAATCGGAACCCATATATGCAAAATTAAATATTACACGCCAGGAGGTAAAACGGTAAACAGTTAATTAACAATCGATCAACAAAGTAACAATTACAGACGATTTCCTCGTCATTGTACACTACGGTCGCATAAATAACAAACGTACTACATTTGTAACAAAAAAAGTGCAACACGCAGCGCGATGGAACATTTATTATTGCAGTGAAGTAAAGTTATCAAAATATTGTAGCAAAGTACTTATTTTATCATGCTACACTGGACTCGAATTGAAAACAATCACTGCAACTGTAAAAGGTACGTTGAATTCACAGTCGAGTAAAAGTATAACTTCACATGTCAACATGTTGCTTTGCAGTGGAGCTCAAAAAGACTTTTTTTTACATTTCTACCTCGCTTTGAATGAAAGAAAGTTTACGACTAGAATGATGTAAAAAAAACGTGAACCTGTTGTTCTGTTAGGAAAAACTATCAATTAATAGTTAGTGTGGGGCACCGTTGTCTATTTGCGTCGATCTTCGCCCGTCACCACTAATTGTAGCTTTGAGTGTAACGAATTATAATTAGAATCAGTATCGCAGTTCTCGTACGTGAAGCTATAAATAAAATTAGAAAAAAAAGTTAATTAGTGTTCCAAATACGAAACTGTGAAGACCAGTTCTAAATCAGCAGATATTAGTATTTGTATTGGATGTCGTAAGAACAGAAAGAAATTAACAAAGTGTATACTTTAACTGGGCTGGCAGTGTAAAAACGTAATGCGTTCGAGTCGGCTGACTTTTCGACCCACTTGTGTAAGTAAAACTTGTAAAGGACTTGATAAGAGCAATGAGGAAACACTTGATATTTGTTTTCTATTTTCATCTTTTGATAATTATACCATTGTTTAATAGTGCTCGATGGGGTGGCGATGTATGGTCTGTATAGAACAATTCCTAATTCCTCCACTTGTAAGAACAATGCAATTATTGTCCTTGATAGTGGAGGGTCTGCCAGTTGATGTTGTCTTTAAATAAAACAATTAATAATCTGATTCTATAGGTTTGCATTTAAAACAACTTTCTAAATGAGTATTGTTTTAAAAAGGTATTTTATTAAATGAGCCTGCATCAGCGATAGCGAGCTATCCGTGGCACGCGTAACGCGACAGGAATTTTGGGCACTGTCATTACTGAAGCGAAATTGCAGTTCTCGGACCAAAAAATCCGTGGATAAGGAAACATCCAATAAATATTGTAATAAAACATTTATTCTTTCTCTGAAAATAATAGAATCAGTAATGCACTTTCTACTTTAATAAAAATCATTTTTTGCAACACAAGACTTGAGTGCATCGTGAAAAGCAAAACCGATTGCTCTATCAGCACTCAGATTCACTATTGCAAAGTCAACGCTTTCCCATCTGCAAAAATACAATAGGCTATCAAAAAGAATCAGATCAATCGCATTACCTCTTTTATTTATTCATAAAAATCACGATAAAAACTCTTTGGAATCACGACATGATAAAACTACAGATGCTTCCATAGACATGGAGAATGGACAGACTAAACCTTTTCAAAATAGACATCTGAGTAAAGAGAGACACAGCTACTGTGCGGCCAATACTTGTCTCTTTTCTTTAGGTCATAGTGACGGAGGTGACAATGCAAGCTTGTCATATAGACCCTGAGTCTTCTAAAAATACAACTTCTGGCCGGAAAACCGCTTTATCCACCACACCTCTCACACTTTTCTGGCCATATTCACTTCACACCTATATAAGGAAAGCTCAGTCCATTCTCCCAATTAAAGTGGCCACTTATTTGACCCAAACAATGTACTTAACAAGAACCGATACCATCGAGACGAATAGAACAAGTTCATTTCTCCATGTCTATAGACGCTTCAAATTTAACAGTCAAAGAATTATATGAAGAAGAAGAAAAAACCGTTTAAAAAAAGAATTTCCGGTGTTGTAGTCGCGTGCGCAGATTCTGATGGGACTCGCTTGCGCAACGCTCGGAAACTCCGCAAGACGGGAACTGGATGTAGTGGTGTGTGTGTAACTGTCTTTATCATCATGTTAATAGTGAAGCTATGCATGCAACGTTTCCGACGATTATATTGCGTTTTGCTTCATGTTTGCCGTTTTAATAATATGCTCGATTTAGCAATAGGTCATGATTTGCCAAATTAGAATGTTGCTGATGAATGTTGTTTAAGATTTGACCCGTGAATGACGTCCATAACGCCAAGTAGCTATAAAAAAATATTTCAAAATGTTTTTCTACCAAAAATAACAAGACTCCAGACTTGCTGCAAAGAAACTCACAAGCGCTTATTGTTGATGAATTAAAGCTAAGCTTTCCTTATTCCTAAAAACTTCAATAAACATTGAATAATCATCACCAATAGCAACGTCGTAAATATTAAAAAAAAAACATTATTTAGAAATAATTTTAAAATTGCTCATCAACAGCTTGACATAGTTTCATTTAGGTAATGCATACTTAAGCAGCATTTACCCAATTTAATTTAAAATCTGAATGCATAATTACGTTATACAACGGAAAACCCTTGCTCACTTCCATATTGAAATTCATATTACATGCTAAATAATTGATCGACTCTTAAACCCGACAGTTCCTCATATTTTATGTAAGTAAGCCATACCGGTATTTACGACATTTCAATACAGAAATCTGCTGGTTTATAGTACATTATATGACGCAAAATTACTTGATAGACCATCGCGGAAGTGTCCCCGTAAATAAATACACTTATTTGTCAAAATAACGACCCACCAATAAAATATTTAATTTTTGTCAGTGTTTTTGTGAGATTGATGTCGCGAATAATCAAATATATCATGCTGGACGCTAATAGTCTGCGAAAACGACAGGTGTTTAGACTCGAGTACAATTACCTAAATGAAAGTGGGTGCAGATAAGAGTGGGAATGTACGCGGAGTCATCAAACTCGCGTTGGTGTCCGATGAGGGAAATTTGCAATTTCGCAGTGCTTCAGGTATCATCACACTATATTATCACATCACACTGTCACACTAATATTATAAGGCGAAAGGTTGTGATTATGTGTATGTTTGTTACTCTTTCTCGCAAAAACTACTTAATGGATTTTGATGAAATTTGGCACAGCGGTAGATTATAGTCTGGAATAACACATAGGACTTTTTATCCCGAGAGTATGTTCCCTTGAAAATTTTTTCGACATTAACGCGGATGGAGCCGCGATATTTATATGATGGTATATGATGAATAACTTAATATTCAGGTTGTTGATGTTCGCGCTTATGATGCTAAATCTTACAAAAACTGATTTTGCAAGGTTGAAAACCATCCTTAATTCTGATTTAACTGTCATCCGTATATTTATCACTAAAAATAACTTCTCACGTTTCTCAAAAAGTACAGTTGACAAATTATAGTAGTAGCTTACGTATTTTCGAGTAAATCCGACACACATTTCAACCGCTTTGCAATCCGCGAAACATGCACTGTCCTCAATTGTCCCCAATAGCTTAGCAAACATGTAACATTCTTGTTTAAATTTTCAACGACTAATCAGTTAGTTAATTTGTAGTGTTGGCGCGAATGTGGGTTAACATCTAGCTAAAATAGAACGTCGCTACCGTCCGGCTAACGGGAACGAGAAAGCTTGGATGCGGTTGTCAGCCGAATAATATACAACATGTAACAGAATAAACGCAATACCTCTTAAAGGGCCATTGTACTCATAATTATGATCAACTTTTACTCTGGGACCAACTCTGAAATCGCGAATAAAAACAACGGTTTGCACTCCGGGAGGTCCGGTAGAAGTGAAAAAGGAGTGCCGGCAGAAGTGAAAAGGATATTAATACCTCTCCTACGCCGCGACGGCGGTCTACTCTCCCTCCACCTTACGAGTTTTCGATCAGGTCACGTGTCCTGACGCGAGTTTAACATTTTTTACCCATCCCAAAAAGTGCACAACGCCGCTAAAGAAGTTTTCACTTCAAAAAAATCTGCTGTTCAGTACATTTTGTCGACTTATGCGTACAAAAATGTATAGGGAAGTCGATATTTTTTTCGCGTTTTCAGGGTTGGTCCCATAATGGAACTTGTTCATAATAATGACGAGTACAATGACCCCTTAAGAGGTATTGCGTTTATTCTGTTACACGTTGTATTTCTACTGATAACACTTTACAGCAGAGGAAAAGACATTATCTATACATTTACCTGTTGAATGCGTGGCCTAGTGCTAAATATTTTGTATGCCTAGTCTATTGTGATGTGCTCAAGCCGGTTTTTTTTTGCGGTTTCTGTTCCGCATCGTATCAGGACAAATATTAGTATGGCCTACAGGCATTTTGGTGAGGTCAAATGATATACGCGTGGTTCGTTTTCGAAACTGCCACAGGGAATCCTAGTGAGCAATAAGGGTGATTCATTTAGTTGACTCACATCCCGTTGACAAATACAGATTTGTTAAATTAAATCTGAATTACGATCTCATGTTATGATTGCTCGCTTCCCACAATCCAACTTTTATTTTGTAATCTTTGGAATCTATCCAAGTCATGATCGTTTCTGAAGAAAAGTATATTATTTTACATTCACTTTGCGGATGCAAATGATATTCATTCATAATGATTTCTTAATGACGGATCGTGTTATGTTTTAGAATAAAAGTATTATTTATGAGAGAGTTTATTATCTTCCGTTGATTAACATCCTGATAAAAGTTTATTTGTTTTAATAGAAAGCGGTTTAGCTTAAGATTCATACTGCACTTGCCTTTTGCGAAAACATGTCACAATAATTAAATTATTTCGTAACACAAAATACAAATAAAATGATTATACTGCGCGACTAATCAAATAATCCCACTAAACCACTTCTCGATTACTCATATCGATGTCAATCTGAACATCAGACACACTAACACACAAACAAACACTAGACATTTAAAAAACCTACTTAGCGTCCACTTATTCTGCAAGACAGTGCAATATGTCGCGAGGTCAATGTTTCCTAGTTTCATGGCAACGCGCGCACGATGAACCGGCTTCCGCCGTACGAAATACTTTATAATAAATGTTATGTCACACGATATAGTTGAACAGTAGTATACTATGTGTGGATTTTATGTCCGTGTGTGGCTTTACAGTGGAATGTGTCAAAGCTTGTGTTTATTTACACTGGAGTGCAGTATTTTTGAACCAGTTCTGGATTAAGTTTGATTCATAGGGTTAGGGACTTTTCCTAAAAGTACAATTATGTCAACAGACATAATCTGGGGTTAATGAACTCTGACCGTCTTGTGTTTTAGTTTCGTAATTCGCGAAGGTGACCATACTTGTTTGTAATTTGCATTATTAATGAACTATATTGCGTAGGTACTAATGAGGTTTGCAGATTAATTACACAGTGGGTTTCGAGCAGCTTAATGGTTCCCAAGAGATTCGAGCTTGCTTATTTAAATTCGTGAGCTCACCATTTAATATTTTTGTCAAATTTACTTTGAATTTTGAAATTAAATGAAAATAATCATCCAAACACTTCGCGCAAAGAAGCATATTTTCGTTTCATAGTCGAACACAAAATCTGGTTCTCAGGCAGCGTATTTTGATATCACCATTTGATCTTTGAACACCGCGCGTTGATCTCTAATAGCATCCGAATCATTACACCAGTAGGTCACCCAGCATGACAGATGGCACTCATCAGAGCTCATATATCTATCACATGTCGTTTGCATTTCAACCTATAGTAGGCGCCAGATAATCGTGGAATAACGGTCATTGACCCACCTACAATTATTGACATTTTTAATTTGAAGAACGGAATTAATGACACAAAGCTGTCCCGAATCATCATCTCTCCTGATCCTTAACATTGTCTAATAATGAAAAACGATTCATATTTAATTGTTCAGGTACCTATGAACAGTTATTAGGGAAAGGTCAATATACTTTATTCCACATTTATCTGGCGCCTACTATAGTCGGAAGACCGAACGATCTCTTAATAATATGCGTCCCACTCCCCCAATTCACGCAATTTATGTATGTTTTAATTCCCCGAATTGCACACTAACACAGTTTCGTGTTATGATTAATCTACTGTTGTGTAATAGGTGTTAAATGTTTAGATAATTATGTTATTACTCAATGTAAATATTCGCGAGCGTTGTTTTGAATTTGGAAAGGATCATGTGAACATTGAACAGTGAAACATACATACAATATTGCCATGTAAATATGCGGTTATGAGGACCAAAACTTCGGGAAAAACCGCAAGCTGAAATAAGGTACATTTTCTCATTTGATGTTGAATTTAGTCTTGTTTTGACGTTAAACGCCAATTTTCGACACGAAAGCAGTCACAGTAAAGTTAAGAAAATAGGTCAATGTGACGGTTTGTATTTTCGTAAAAGAGTTATTTCGTCTTGTGGGTTCCAAATATTTCAACAGCATTAAAAAGATACAGAATAGCTGTTTGGTCTACATGAAACGATTCATCCATCAACTAAGACATATTTTCTGTTTAAATTCAGTATTAAAGTCAGCTCATCAAGTTGAGTTAAAACTGTTTACAGCATTCATAAGTCTAAAAGCATATCAACAACATAATCCCAAGAAAGAAAAAAACTTCGACAATGATCAATTTTCATCTCAAAAAGCCAAAAGCCAAACAGTAAACAAGCAAACCCTATTAAAAGGAATAAATTAAAAAGTTTGGAGGTCACGAGACACTCCCATGCCGCCGCCGTTCGGGCTAGCTCCTCATATGGCGGCCATGGCGGGGCAGTCATTCATAAGTAAAGTCTTAAATCAAATCAACAACTTAATCCCAAGAATCACACGTTACAAGTACACGAAAAACTGTTCAACATAAACTCAATCTCAAAAACCTAGAAGCTAAACAGTAAACGGCCAAAGGCAAGCCCTATCAAACGGAATAAATTAAAAAGTTTAGAGGTCACGACACGCTCCCATGCCGCCACTGTTCTGGCCCAACTCATCATATGGCGGGGCAGGTGTAGAGAGCGCCGTCGCGTGCCATACGTAATGATCGTTAGGAACTATATTGAGCTGTGTTATACAAACTAGACGAAGGGCTTCGGCGGTGACGTTCTTTTTAATGGCTTTATTAGGAAGGGCTGTTCTGTTTTAGCTTAATGAGGTATGCCGAGTAGCATTATTTTTTTTTGGTTTGACAAGTGGCAATTGGAGTTATAACCTGTTTTAGAAAATTAATTATATGTTAGTCATCAGGCTTAGTGGCTTTAGATCATCATCTCAGATGTCAGCCATCTCTTTATGGAATCAGTGTCTGAGAATGCAATCTCAGAAAACAGGCTGACTCCTCTATTAAAATTTTACATAGAAAACTATGACTAATAAATACCGTGTATCAAAAATCCAAAGAATTTCATACTACAGTGGGAACAGGCCACCCATTGCGTCGCGATCACCCGTATCGTACCGATAGAGCCTTTATAGTGCGCCCACTATACCTTGGTAGACGGCGAAACCGGGAACTAGATGGAAATGTATTGAATTGGAACCATTATTACTTGTTACCTTTGCGAACAGCGCCCCTCATGCAGTGCCAGGGTATAGTGGGCAAGCTGAAACTCGATACATACCGGTATGACATATAATCAGCAGTGTCGATTTCATTCCACTAAATGTCCTTATGATTATGGATAAGTCGGTGTGTCTTTGAGCTTGAATTTTACTTTATTTGGCTATGTGGGAGGTTTTGTTTGCATTCAAATTGTTGTATTCCCTTGATTCCAAGTACCATCTGTGTTGTATGTGACTTACAAATAGGTCATCTCGTTCCTAACAGCGGATGTAACAGAAACGTCTATTGATACTGTTATCAATCAGGTGGCTCCTGTTGTGCATTCATCTGTATCCTGATAAGTGATAACGACAACCAAAATCTTACCACTTCGCTACAAGCGAAACTCAATATGAAACATATTTTCCTTAACTGTATGTTCTACAAACGAACCCCGGAAACACTAAACCTAAAGATATATCATAAATACCTGTGATTTATCCAATATCTTCTTGATTACTTAATAACATGTCCGCATCAAGCATAAATTCTAATTAGACAGCCTCAAATTGGCATCACCAACAAGTCAATTAAACGAAATCCATTGGTACTGTACCGAACAGGTTTGTTCCGTGGAAGTTAAACCGCTTTCTAGGTTTTGTAGCAGTGGCCGCATTCTCAATGTCACCTCACTGCCTTGCCCTTCCGTTGTGCTGTACTGATGGGGCGCCAAGGTCAATGGAATGCCATGTTTAGGAAATAGCTGTAGTATTTTCTTTAGTGTTTAAAAACTAAGTAGGTTTAATGTGCTTATTTGGATTAACTATGGATACTGAGAGAAAACTGTACAGAAGTATCTACAAGTATGATAAAATTTATTGATTCTGACGATATAACAATGGTGCAAAAATAAATAACACATGTTTTCTTTTCGTTTTCAGGTAAGCATTGATGATCAGAAAATCATGGTGTCGTGGGTAATTTGGAGGTTGGTCTGTATTGCTTAGATACCGATTCAGTATAACCATTTGCATTCAATTTACTTTTTCCTCCTTTCCAATCAATAATTTCACCGTTCAAATCAACTGACAGTTTCGCGCAGACACAAAACCATGTAATTCTCGTAACAGCAGTGGCAAGTTGCATGTGTAGAGTTGGTACTGAAGGCGATAGTAGTAACTTGTGAGTTGTAGTAGACGACCTTAGCAACTTGTTTTCTTCAGCATACTCTTAAATCTTGCGACAGATGGTAAACAGCTGATACTACAACATATTTTATTTCAACTCGTGTAATAAACATACGCAGTGTCTGATCCTTTGGCATGTTTCGAAACGTCTTGCAATGTTTTAGTGTTCTTTTTCATCGCATTGCCCTCTTCTTGTGGTTTTTCAGGTTGTAGTTGTTCATCCAAACCGTCTGTTTCGTCGTCGAAATAGATTACTGATGGTTGTATTTTGAAAAAAGTTTTTTGATGTAATTAAATCCAAAATAGATCCAATATCTTCAAATTGACCTTTGGTATATTCAGTGTCCGAAACATTACTAAAAGCAAAGCAAGATTTTTTGAGACCAGTCCAAGTACTTAAATACAAACGTAAGCAAGGCCTTATTATGTAAGTGTTGACAAAGCAACGAGTTGTTTACTCATCGCACGCTCCCAAAATAATCAGATAACAATGGAAGCCCAAGTCACCTCAAGTAAAGACTACTATTTTAAACATAGTCGGCCTGTCTGTATTTCTAGCTCACGACATAAACACGCATTTAGATTCCTGTTTATTCTAGTCAGTTGACCTACAAAACTCAGGAGTTCTCTGTTTTCATTCCGAAGAGATTCCGATCGTATTTGTTCTTGTTTAAAAGGATATTCACTTTCTCTCCCGTGGAATTCGAAACTGCTCAATAAGATCACCCAATGTTGGAATTTGAGATAAGTTTTTATCAGCTGTTGCCTCTTCATTGATATGTTTCTATTAATACTATATAAGAGTCTTTAATAAACATTTATTCATCTATTCATTGTTTATTGTGACAGGCATATTAATAGGATTTTCCTTAATATTAGCAGCTTCGAGGTTTTAAACCTCTTTATTTGAGTTTTCTGCCATGATACGAGTAAGTTTATCTTCTTTCTGATTTCCAGGCAGTTTGAAACCCTTTAGTGCACTTGCCTTATTTGTTATCATGCCTTGTCTAAACAGTTACATATTTCTGGTCGCATCCTGCATTCAATTCATTCTATCTTCATTAAGTAAAGTTACCATTTTAGTGTGGTCATATTTCCAATTGGACCGTAGTCCGTTCTACCTCTATCAGTAAAGTACTGCGGTAATGCCGGTATGTATTACTAAAGTCTTGATCTAAATCGTCGCCGATACTATGGTCCAGCTCGCCTAGTTTCGTGGCCAGGTAAGTAGTAATTTCTCAACGCGACAGATGGCTCAGTCGCCCACACGGCGCCAACGACACGCGTGTACTTATAATACGAGTATTATATTGTGAGGCTTCTGTTATAGCGGGGATGTGTTCACATGTCATTAAAATGTAGGTGCTTGTAGTTCAGCTATCTGCCTATGCTTCGTCGTTGTTTCGTCAGTGTTGTGAATCACGGCCACATACGACGTGTCGTCTAGTCATGCTTCTTCTGCAGTGTGGACCGCTCAGTATACACTACCTCCAACAGCCTTCTTAATTACCTTGTATGGCCAGTGTTATGTCAGACTCGAATATTTTCCAGCCACTTTTTGTACCATAAAGTAGTACGATCTGCGTAAAAAAAATACTTTTTTTCGTATCCGTCTAAGCACATGCTAGGAACAGGAGAATATATAAAGTATTGGTCACATGCAACGTCCTCTGGAGGCCGAAACCCGAAGAAAAAATATAAAAGGCTCGGAATATTAAGAAAGTTTCAAGTGTTGCTTTTTATTCTTTTATAAGTAATTTCGCAATGCTCTTCTACTTTATTTTAAAGAGATTTGCGACCTGCGGATAAATTAAAAACACCGCTACTAATGAGTTTGAAGAATAATCCTATTTGAAGTTGAAGAATATTATAAAATGAAAGACTATTGCGTTTAAATTTTCAAAATTACCAATATCCTTAACTAGGGCAAAATGTGTATCTACGATCAAATTCCAATTATAATGCAATCTCTATTATACGTATGACGAAAAGATATGAGCCGTGTCTAATTCTGAAACCTACACATACATACAATCTATGTATATATCGCATCAATTCTGTGAAAATAGAGATAGTCTGTCCGAAAAACTATTACTATATCAGCTGTGTGCCGTCCTTGAGTCTGATAAGTTTCTATCAATGATAAGTAAACACGTTGAGGAAAATGTGACACGTGATGGACGGAAATAGAAGCAGGCTTTGAACAGCTGAAAAACACGAGACGCGCACTACACCCATACTAATATTATAGTTGCGGACGTTTGTCTGTCTGTCTGTCTCTTTGTTACCTCCTCACGACAACGGCTCAACGGATTTCGATTAAATTTGGCATAAGGGTAGAATGTTTTCTGAATTGGGAGACTTTATATCTGGGGAGTATATTCTCTTAGGATAATTTTCGACCATCACGCGGGCGAAGCCGCTAACGGAAGCAAGTCTACCTATATTTCAGTAAAAACTGTTCGACTTGCTATAGAAATCGCCCGTCAAGTTCTTGTCATGTTTCTACTAGTTGTAACATCTCTTCGAAGTGACAAGTTTTTGTGCAAAATATTGCATCAATATCTCGTACAAAATTACTGCTTCACGATTTCAGTTTTTACGTGCCTGATAACAACATTGTATAACACAGTTTTGGCAACAATGTAATAATCTCATTTAAGTAACACTTTCAGGAAGTATTGTAAAGCGTTTAAATTGCTTCATATTTGCAAAATTTTTGTGTTGGGCTCATTAATGTAGTGTTGGTTTCACAAACTTTATTATTCAAATTATACTTGTTGTTATTATTTGCTTCCTTTTTCTTTTATATGAAACCCGATTCGCGTACTAAATGATAATCAGGATAATATTTTTACTTTGATTTCACAATATTAAAAATAATCATATATTTTAGAACAATTTTACTTTAGTAATGATTAATGTTGGAGAAGTTATCATGACGCTTTTTCTAGCTTAGTGGCTGTCTGTTCGTTGCCTGTTTTCAGTCACTCAAACTGCTTTAAAGGCATTTAAAGGCTCAAACTAGCTTTTTCCATTGCATTAGCTCCTGTAGCGTACTCTACAAAAAAGATGCGTTTTGTCTGCAGAAAAGCAACATCCAATGACACTTAGCTGTGGCTTTATATCAGTGCAAGAATTTCATCATAGGATCATTGCTTCCAAAAATTCAATTTTGCCGTTTTGTAGATATTTCCACCTGCATAATCGCTAGCTTAGCGACCCCACCTCAACTGCACGATCGAGGCCGAGTTTTTACAACGGGTGTCGGTTTCACGCGTGTAGGCTGTTTACGTTCATACCTACGTGAAACATCTCGGATCGTGTGCACTCACTATTATAACACTCGTGTGTATACGATTACTTAATTCGACGGATAATTTATTACAATGGTAGGTATCGTTTACAAAAAAAAAAAAGATGGCGCACGCGCGAGTAATAAAGATGAATCGAAACTCGTTTGTCCATATCAGTTCAATTAATTAGGATATAGGGACAAATTGTGAAGGGAATAGACTCATGGTACTGTTTTATTGCCCGATAGGCATGATACATAGGGGTTTCTCACATTTCGATATTGCTAAGGGCCCTTGACCAAGCAAAGCCTGTAACGTGTTCGGAAATGCGTCAATGCGTATGATTTGATATTGGCGCCCAACAAGGGATGGTTTCAGTGCGAAACGAATTTCACCATTTTTCTTTTTATATGTTGGTATTTTAGAAGAAACGTTGATGTTTATTACTCTTAAAATAACTTTCTTAATTTAACTGTAAAATTTTGAATCTTCAAAAGACGTCAAATCAAGCGAACTTGTTTTTGAATAGACTGATGGATTAAATTATGAAACGAGTTAATTTAAAGTCAACTTTAGTCAACTGTCTTTATTTTGGAAAAGCTTAAATGTAAAGTTATAATGTAAAGCAACGCTTTCATTGAATTTGCATCAGCTCATATGAAGTTTAAATAACAGCTTTGAAGCCATTTGAAATATTCAAAGACTTAGCAGACATACTTGAAACTCCAAGAGAACGTAAATCCCCGAAGGCGTGCCACGTAAAACAGGCTACATGGCTCTTTTAGGAAAACAGATCTTCAATTTTACATAAGCCTTGAGTTTAAACACGTGTAGACTTGACCTCAGTAGTAAAGCCTAAAATAAAAATCTTAACAAAGGTAAACATCTAAGTAAGGCTGTCGTCTTCAATCAACTTTACAAAGGAGATAATGAATCTACTAAGTTAAAAGCAGAAAAGCCTTAATTAATAAAGAATGTACTTAGATCCGTTTTACGCAGATCCTAACCCAGATTTAAGGCTCCTTTTTTACAAGCTCCGAAATTCATTAAAAACCTTTTAGAGACGCTTACAATAGTGATCATATAAATTCAAAGAGGATTGTACTCCAAATTGGATTTGATGCCACCTTTTGTTCAAGGAATGGAATTAGGATCAAAAGTATCTTTCGGAACATTAATGCCTGCGTTAATATACGAAGACAATGAGATTCGGGGTTACCTTCATAATTCGTCTTGTAAAATTGATGATGTAAGTTTGGCAATTAGGAGGTAGTCCAAAGGCACCCACCCAGTCGTAGCGTCCTTGTGGCCTTGTGTCTCGTTGGGTTCGTAATAAAGCAACTTGCGCAGTTGTGGTATATAACATATCAATCCGAAAGTCGGAAATAATCTACGTTGTTCTGTAAGTGCTTTATCGAAAGATTTATTCATAACACATCCATAAGTGCTCCATTATTCATACGAGTATTTATCAATTGCCTTAGTAACGCCATCGTTCTATACCATACACCTGAGAAAATACAGAAGCAGTACTCCACTATCTATTCATTTTGATAAGTTACCGCTTGCAAACGTTGCAGGTGTGTCAACAATAACCCAAGATGCTCCACCAATATTTTGATTGCAAACATTGATATCGATACCTTAGGTCACAATCATGTAAATTACATTTTTTTTTGTCAATGAAATTATAACTTTATGATCTGTGCACTATCGTCCTAATTACACCACCATTTTCCCGTAATTAGTATTGATATATTGTGTTACTCCCTCAATATTAATACAAGTACTAACAGCCAAGACCACAACTGACGTAACAAATACGCAAAAGCATTGCGCCTGGGTATTTTCAAAGAAAAACTCTCGGATCGTTATACAATTTGTATTGCGTGCACTACCTACATCGTCTACATTCGATTTTCCTTGAAATATTCGAATTTCTCAGATTCGGATCGGAAGAAATCCTTACGAGCAGGAGCCTGTATATTCTGTACTGTTTGCAACCGAGACAAGAGTCTCTTTATCACAAGCAGATAACGAAAAAGCCATGCACTTGTTTACCGTCACTTATCACAGTAATATCGTTAACATGATGTAAATAATATGTAAGCGAGCATTTTTATGGAGATATTATGCCAATTAACACTAAACTAACACTACAGAATTGGGATAGTCATTGTGACTTGTTGCTTCTTTATGATGTGCTAATTCGCTGTTATCTTCACAAATAAATTCTTTAAAGGAAAATCCAATGTTTGTGTAGAAGATAAAAGCTGGTATTTGCAATTATGATGCATTCCCGAAATCTTTGCCAAGCTCAACGCAACTGCGTCAATGGAAGATAGACAAATTGTAAATGATAAAGTAAGATAGCACAATACTGGAACTTGTTGATTCCACGACCAGGAATTCACAATCAAACAAACTCGTATCGTTTATACTACACCTGCTTGGAAAGTACCTTGATACTTTATCAAATTTACGGTAGAAAGTACGTCATTGTATATCGAACAAATATGCGGGGAGAAAACGCATCTGAGCGGGAGAGAAAAGTGTATGAAAATCCATTTCTTACGTGGTTTTTCTTTTTTAATTTTGGGTAAGACTATGCGCCGGTAACCTAAATATCAAAAGCCAAAAAGTTTTTACAGTGAGTTTTTATCTCCAAGTTCGCAAAATGACACTGGCCACTAGCTGTGTGTTGGATGGTGTCGGGCTGGCAGTGCGACCCTGCGGCGGCAGGATAAACAATTTGAAAAAAGAACATGTGAAAATTGCAGACAACATTGGCGCCATTTCCAATTTGTGTGTTGTTTGAGGATTCAGTTTTAACTGCAACAATTTCAATATAAATTTCAATTAGTAAAGATTTCGTTTTTTATTTTCCTTCTAGGTGTAGTATAAAGCACTATGTATCACTCGAGAGAAACTGCGATTCCCGATCTTGGGTGTTTTAAAGCCCTCGCTTACGGCTCGGGCTTCAAACGACACCCTCGACGGTAATCGGTCACTTTCTCCTCTCGGTGAACAATGTACTATTACACCCGTTTGTGAATTTTACGGTCGTAATTCAATTTCAATGCCGTTGCGGAGGTTAAAGGATTTTTATCAATCGAATCGTGTGTAACGGGCAAGAATGCGAAGAAAATTGTGGAAACGGCGAATGAAGTTTTGCATTGTAAATCAGACGTAGATAAGTGTTTTATTGCTAAAAGCAACAGGCGGCAATAGCATTCCGAAGCTGAAAAAGGAACGACGAAAAAGCTTTCAGCAATAGAAACACATGCTATACTCTCTGCCTAGCCTTTTTCCAACTAAATTGGGGTCAGGTTTCAGTCAAACCGGATTCAGCTGAATATCAGTATTTAACGCGGAGCGACTGCCTACCCGACCTCCACAACCCATTAACGGTTAACACGGTAGGTCTAGACTAGACTGGAGTCAGTTTTACTGGCTTCTGACTGCCAAAGATCTACAAATGACAGCCCAACTTACGCACGTTAAGCCCGGCTTAACGTGCTTTCCGAGGCATGGAGGAGTCTCGGTATGATAAGATGGTCACCCATCCATAAGAAAAACCCTGACAAGCATTGCTTAACCTTGAAGATCGACCAGGGCGGCTGTTATTATTCAGCCACGAGCTCCTCTCCGTACGTCTCCTCTAGAAACACATGCTATACGAGATTCAGATTGTTAAAGGATCTCGTATAGCACGTGTTTTCTTAGGTTGTTCTTTGGCAGAGTACAAACTCTGCCAAAGAACAACCTAAGAAAACTTCCAATCAAGTTGACTGCATATACTCGTGCCGAAATCTAAACTCAGATTTCAACAGAAAAGTATAAAAGTCACCAAAGCGGAAACGAATCGTAAAGAAAATTTCTTTTCGGCTGCCCCAGACCGCATGAATGTTCATAATGAAAGACAAAATTGAATTTTTATAGTGTAGTATATCAATTACGATTGCAACCACAGTCCATTAAGCTCGGAGGATTCGCACGGCTGATTTTATTACTCAAATTATTTAAAGTCGGTCGAAAAAGTTGCTATATTGCTATAGTGATCTTGGGGAATCAGGGTGCGATATTTGACGTTCCATGTCAATTATAATCGGTTTTATACCTGAAGCAGAGACTAGCATTTGATGGTATTAAAGATTTGGCATATATCTTTAGTTAGCCAAGTGGAGATCGATTTTCAGTTTTAGTATAGGTTTTATCTCTTCACTTTATAAATCGTCATCGACCTGTTCCCAGTTTGAGAGTCAAAGATTGTCTGATTTCGAGTTAACTTGGGTGAAGCCTTGACTAGCAGTAGCCTTCACCTGAAATACTGCTGTCTACCTTACTTTTAACTCCGTTTCTTGTTGTCTGTCCCTTTTTCACTCAAAATGTGAGTTATGATCTGAGACGCGGTAGTTCCACAAGGAATAAAAGCCAATCTAATTTCGTCGGGACCTTTTTATTTGCGGATCCAAGATCGGAAGTCGTTGACATTTTATGATTCTACCGCTTTACTCGTTTCAGATCATTCGAGATTGTAATATGGATTTTATTTGCATTATTTCCCCCGTCTCTCTTTGAACAGAGGAAAGTTCGTGCCAGGTTCCACAGGCATTACCTACTTATTAACTGAACTAAGCCCTAATCTAATTAGCTCAGGATGGCGTAATAATAGTACATTGTTCACCGAGAGGAGAAAGTGACCGATTACCGTCGAGGGTGTCGTTTGAAGCCCGAGCCGTAGGCGAGGGCTTTAAAACACCCAAGATCGGGAATCGCAGTTTCTCTCGAGTGATACATAGTGCTTTATACTACACCTACAAGGAAAATAAAAAACGAAATCTTTACTAATTGAAATTTATATTGAAATTGTTGCAGTTAAAACTGAATCCTCAAACAACACACAAATTGGAAATGGCGCCAATGGCGTCTGCAATTTTCACATGTTCTTTTTTCAAATTGTTTATCCTGCCGCCGCAGGGTCGCACTGCCAGCCCGACACCATCCAACACACAGCTAGTGGCCAGTGTCATTTTGCGAACTTGGAGATAAAAACTCACTGTAAAAACTTTTTGGCTTTTGATATTTAGGTTACCGGCGCATAGTCTTACCCAAAATTAAAAAAGAAAAACCACGTAAGAAATGGATTTTCGTACACTTTTCTCTCCCGCTCAGATGCGTTTTCTCCCCGCATATTTGTTCGATATGCAATGACGTACTTTCTACCGTAAATTTGATAAAGTATCAAGGTACTTTCCAAGCAGGTGTAGTATAAAAACAATTTCTCGCTAAAAAATTATGAACATACAATATGGAGGTTACGCTTTTAGAAAAATATTACGGTGTATATTTTGTAGATATGGCAACTCTTTAGGAAGCACGTCAGACCAATCCATCAACATATTAGCGCACTGAACTGACAGCGTATATTAGGATAGGGGCACGGTGAACCATGAAAATATGCGGCACGTTAATAGAAATAAATATGTGCACAAACGCACGATATATATTAAAAGTGACTCTTATTCAAATGAATACTTAAATCACCTTGCCGTTGAATCACAAATCGACAACGTGTGATGCCCCGTAATAGTACTAAAAATCGATACATAAGTATGTTTGTTCTACGACCTAATATGATGGACAAGCGTTTAAAAAGTTGACAGTACAAACATTTGTCTATAACGTCTGGCTGTGCTTTGTAAAAATCTCATGAATATTGATAATGCCATAGAGTAATGTTACAGATCTTTGAGTGGTTAAAAATATTACTTTAGCCTGTTGCTATCTATAATCGTACTAAACATAAGCTGATAAATTAGTAAATAACCGGCAATATTCTAAAATATTTATTCTGTAACCGTAACAAAAACGCAATGAAGGGCAAACCCAGTAAACAGTGTATAACCTTCACGTGTTTCAGGACTATCTTAGCATTTTCTGCAGTTGTTTCGATGCAAAACATCTTTCCAGTAAAGATGTTATAAAAATAGTTAAGATGTTACTGAAGAGCATTTCGTTTTGGAGCAAGATAACAAGACAACATTGCACCATTTCTTTCTTATCAATAAGATATCAAACAGAGGAGCCACTCAAGCCGTATCAGTCAAAATAAAAGATCTCATTCTATCTATCCACTAAAGTACGATTGATCATAAAATGACTCATGCCACAGTATTGTCGGGAAGTAGCGATTGACATTGAGCCGCTACCAACCGTGGCTTTGAAAAGGCCTAATCTGGTGCGAGGTGCCTACTAAGTACCTACAGGACTGGGTTTGAACATCGATAGAAAAATACATACATAAATCCATGTTGCTAACATTGAACATTCATTATTTGGTCTTCGGAACGATGTTATTGTTGTGAGACATCGTAAATTAGCTATTTTGTCTGACGTTGTCAAGGTCAGACTGTAGTCGGATGCCGAACCTACTGGAATGAGGAAAAGGCTAGGCTAATGACAACATAAACATGCTATTGTTTAAGTAGGAGTTGGCTTCAGGATTGCCGTTAGCATTCCAGTCACTACAAGCCAAGCGGAATCTAGCAATCGATCGGCAAACATGAAGTTAAACAAGGCAGAGGAAATTAAAATTGCTGTATTAACATAAGTAGGTAATAACGTGAAGTTATTTGTCGACCATCACTGCAATGAGTAACGCATATGACTAGCTATTGACGCTAGAAGATTTTCCGAGTTACGCATAAACAAAGACTTTCCTTGTATATTTACGAACAAACAACAAGACATTTGAAACAAGATGAATCGCATTCATGATCCTTCAAGGGAATTGCCAAGTTAAACCACTTCTCATTAAACTAAGTGATGAAGAACTGATAACGTGGCCTTCAACTTAACCATTGCCTTCTTTGAACTTAGGACGGCTTCTGACGACGATTGATATTCGCATGACAACCGGGACAGATACTTCGTGCCCATCGAAGCACGAATAAACAATAGTGACATTAATTAATCATAACAACCGAATCTATCATTAGTAAACATTAAAAACGTCACCAGGCGCCGTTCAGTCGACATATGGAAGCGACGCCGACGTATTTATAAAGACAATGACGCTAATTTACGACACTGCACGTTAATTGACGAGTCTTTACGTCGTTTTAAGTGACCCTAAGGACATATCAATGTTGGTTTTGTTTTGAATAAATTGATCAATGAAATTAACTTGTATCATTTGGTACAATGCCAACAGAGTCGGTTTCTGCAATAATATCCAAATCCCCATCATCCTATTGTTATCTTGTCTGTGTTTCGTCAATTTCTTTTTTGGCTGCTCTTAATACTGCTCAAACAATTATTTCATTCTCTTCGATCACGATAACCTCGAAGTGTTCAGTGAAAGTCCCATAAAAATCCGTCCAGTAGTTTAGAGTGATGCGCACGTAAATATCATACAATGGAAATTATTATTTTGGAACTATATTTATCGTGCAATTACTGCCATTAGAATTTCTACCGGACCAACATTTTCCTCAATATAAGTCTGCGTCAGAAAGAAAAGCTGCTTCAATGGGCTTTAGCTTACAAAAAATGCAGACATACAGTGTAAATACCGTGACCTTTCACATTCCTTTCAGCCCTCAAAATGTCTAACGTTATAGTTGTAATACGTAAAATACTAGACCCAGCGCGCCTCAGATTTACTATAGCAAAGATAACTAAAGATAAATAAAAGCAAAGTCGTGAACAGACAGATTAGATAGACACAACGGCCAATGAATTAAATCGATTGTACCCAAAACCGCCATATAAAGATATATTACCGATTTATTATGCACGTTAACCGAAGGCATAAATGTTAAAAATCTCATAATTTTTTCACGACTGACAATTGGCAATGGACGTTTTGCAATGCCAATTAGAAATGTTAGCCTACAAAATGTACGAGGAAGTGACACGCAGAGTTTTTAATACTTTTGGCTATTAAGTCAAAGAAAATTTCAATTCAGTTAAGACTGAAGTGATTCTGAGTAAAGATCAGATAATGCGTAAAATTCTTGAACTAAATGAGTTACTTTAGAATATTTCTAGACTCGGAACCAAGAAGTTTTTCAAAATAGATAAACCACGTTTTGTTCGCGACAAGTTCAACAAAATAAATCCTATGCCTTTGACCCAGTCGCAAGCACTACTAAGGCTTCACAACGCCGTGTAATCCGATTGAAAAAGATTCTGTATCGTTTTATTGGATATGCTTCCATAAGACATCGCATTGCTCGAAGTACGCATCGGATTTAGAAGATCGCTCCCTAAGCTGCGAGCGATGGCGAATATCTGCCATTGAATTTATTTTCCGGTGTTTTATGTTGTTGTTTTCCTGCAGACAAATATTCTGCGTACTGTTTTAAGATTTGTCCCCTGGCAAGGTTACACGCATAATCGCGATGGTTCCATATTGATAGCTCCTACATTTGTCTCCTCTCTGGGATTCATTTGTTTTCAAAGCACGTCCACTTCTTGACTTCCGAGGTCTTGCAAAATGCAATCTTTCACCTTTGTCCTCGTGCTTGATCATATTTATTGAGGAAGCAGCCCTTTATTTCTACAATGTCAAGTGCGATGTACTATATTAATGTTTTGTTATTCTTTACACACAATTATTATTATGTTCCTGATAACAATAACCTTCGCACGAAGCGTTATGGACATTAAATATCAAAGAGAAAAACGTGAAAACGCGAGCTCATTGCGCCAGGGGCCCCTTATCTCCGGCTTACCAAGAAGAGGAGATATTTCACTTTCATAGTTTAGATCAAGATAACAAGCAAGCGGTATGACGGATGGGCGAGCCAAGAGGCGCGTGATTACATAAACGTGAAAGTATTATGTCGACCAATTGAAAAGATCATGATTTAAATAAGCATTTCACTATCGCAACAGTGACTTTGATTTGGCAAGGTGTAATTGCTTACGTCAATTTTAATATTGTACGTGGCCATGAAAAGCATAGAAAAGAAAGTTTGTGTGTTTTCCCACCAACAGTCGTCAGAAAACCTATCACTATGATCAAAAAAGATGTTACTCAAGTGGCTTGTTTCCAAGACGAAGCAAATGTATCCGACAAACCTTTCAGATCAAAGAGATAGATTTCAGGATACAGAAGTTGTAACAAACAATATTTTCACAAAAATATCGTAGATCCGTTGACATTATACAGTACATAGATCGCAAGATGAACATTATTTATGCTCAGTTGATTTCTTCGTACAGTACACAATAACTTTCATATATTACGTAGTTGAATTTATACCATTTAAATTAGTAAAACACAGCATGACTTTATAATTTCTTTGTTTTCATTGTTTGTACTTCTTTTATTGTGCCTTCGGCAACATTTTGTTCCTTTCCTTTCGAATGGCGAACCACGGTATGTCAGTTTCTTTATTTACCAGTATCCCTTTTAAAAATATAAGTTATACATTTTCTTTCATGTTCAAAAAATATGCGTGGCTTTTCATAGGTTCAATTTCATTGTGATCCGTACGAATATCATAATTTGTTGTTAGTCATTTCTTACTGAATTCAACACTGAATTGGAATTACCAAATTACCGCTTAATTATTGTTATCAGCTTAAAAGAAATCACTGACGTTCAAAACTGAAATCACTTGCGACTCAATGATAACTTCTACTCGAATGAATTAGAAATTGAGGTCCTAATAAGTGTCACTTGTCACACTGACACTCTTCTTGCATTATAACAATAGGACGTGACTTCAATTGATACGAGTACGATAAATGATAATCACTTCTGTTCTTTAATCGTACCTACTCCTGAAGAATACATTTTTCGAGGAGGCAATACAAATCATGTCTCCAGGTACATTGATCTGTAAGATCTTGCTGTTGCTAGAACTTCAAAGCAAAAGGAATAATGAACGCAAAACAAGCAGATATCACCACATTGGGTTTCGTCGCAGTGTCCTCGAGTCCGCAGCGTGAAACTCATCGCGAACGCAATGGAATTTGTAACGAACACTTAAACTTATCTGTATCGATATCGGTATGCGAATGTATATACTCGTACGTTGCGTGTACACGTATGCAATTCAAATGGCACGTAAACAAGTGAATGTAGTAAAGATTTTGGTGCTACTTGATGTAGTGGTTTTAAGTAATTGGGAATTTTACCCATTACGTAGTTTTTCAATTTAGGTTGTTACGAACACATATAGAAAGATGAAGTTTATAGATACATGAAGCGTCAGGGAAATGGGACCATCTTTGGCTAATGGCTCCCTGAATACTGGCATACTGCGTAGATGATGACCACCATAATAATGTGTGTCTGTGTGGTTTTGGTTGATAACCCAAAAACAATAAAAAGTTGCCATTTCATAAGTCATGCTATAGTTGATAGAGGAGCCCTAACGGTAAGGGCACGTTCCCACTATGTCGTGACGACAGATTATCGTGTCGTTTAAAGCGTCGTGGCTTGTGTATTTAAATGGAGCTGTTCACATATAGGACGACACGATTAACAGTCGTCCACGACTTTTTACATACAAAATGTATGTGACAGTCGTCACGACATAGTGGGAACGAGCCCTTAGTGAAAATCTTAGTAGAAAGGACCTTGAAAAACATCATTAACATAAACCTAAAAACACAGATTCTCAATCAACTTAAAATTTATTGATGATCTATAAATCATTTTATAATAACACTGACGGAAAAGACGGTTTAACAATCAAAGTGAACAAATCACGGAACAAAACAAAGGCGGATCCATGCAATTATCATGTTTTTATCGACAAAATCGAGTTATTCGATCAATCGTTCGTAACGCAGGAAACGAAGTTAATTTTGCTTGTGAAATAACCATGAATTATTCTAAAGGAGAATATTTTATCAGGATATGTTTGCCGATGAAGTCTAGAAAAAACAAAGCATCCTTTTTTACAAACCAAGGTTCGAATCATATCTCGATGGAAATGGGAATTCCTTGAGACTTGAATTTGGCTGTTTTGGCATGCCACCCAGACCTACATCTTCGAAGACACTTGAAAGCCGTATCGTTACTTGTTATTTATTGAGATAAAGCGAGTCATTTCGTCTGAGTGTATTTCTTGTTTTGCTCCCGGCGGTTAAATGATGATAAATTCCAATAAACCACTGGGATATATTGCTCCAATTCAAGTTTAAGCCACATTTCTAAGGTTGATAGAAAATACAGGTAATATGCCAAACTTGACTGTTACTTGACATAAGTCTACGAAGCAAGCAAGTAAAGCTGATCAATAGTGCAGCACTAAAAAAAAGTAAACAAACAATCTATTACTTCATAATGTCTGTTATCAAACAGCCAATGACCTTGCCACAGTTTGGCCCAACACCAAGTGCCGATGACTTCTCTGGCACTTTCTACTACTTTTTATTACCCGCCGACTATCAACACAATTCTACTGACTATCCGAAATTGTTTCTAATACAACGATTGTTTTGTTCCTCAAATTATTTAACGCTTTCAATTTGAAATCATCAATGTATGCTGCATTAGAAACATTGTCGATTGATGTTCGGTTATTATGGTTTTATTAATGGGTTTCGTTATCGGCTGTCGTAACAGTTCATCATATTGTTTTCATTACTTCATGACGTTATCATTCGGGTTTTCCACGGGATATTACAGATAATCTATTTTTGATTCTCAGATATGTAAATTACTTTCGTTTGGTTTTGGTAACATTGACAAGTGAGTGTAAAATATTATTTTGCCCTTGAGTCAACTTTCTATTTTGATTCGGTCCAGATTCCTTGTAATCAAATGTTTTATCAGAAGTATTTACATATCTTTCAAGCTATGTACGTTTATTTTCTGTTATTACTTTTACTACTTTCTTACGTCTATTTACTTATCTTTAAGCAGATAGTTGTTTGGTTGAGTTTTTTGTGTATAATTAAAATACCTTCCTTATAGAAACTATCACTGTGGATCGCTTGAAAATTCCTTAATAAATTTACTAGTAGCAGTTACGTTACACTATCATCTGGTTTAATGACTAACATTTAAGTGACGGATTGTATCCATACATACTTAATTATTTGCTTTTATTCTTAATCATACCGTGCTTTGCAAATCAGTCTTCAGAAGAGATCATCAGACACTCACATGCACATAAAACTGTTTATGTACCGAACTGCGTTAATCCAATTTGTATCGTTCCTTCTAACGACCATCTGCCGATAAACCAAAATTTATATGGCGCGTTTTCGACCCACGTTTTATTCTAGTTCTTACCAAATGCACCTGGAAAGTTCTCAAATAAATATAGAGCATCTAATTCAGTGGCAGATGTTAACGAAAATTAATGCGCTTGCGCACCTGCCTCTCGTTTGCAATATCAACGTTTCATTTGAGACATAGACGTGATCCGACGTGGGGTATTCGGACGTATCTTCACGCTAATTTCCCTCGTAAAGTTGGGCAGACCTCCAACTGCATATGAGAGCATTGGCACCATTCGGCCGTGCCGGGTAAAGGTCGTTCTTTTCGCGTTAGGTTGTTAACCAGAATGTTCTTATTCATTCATGTGATTCAAACGTTATTTCAGTTATTCATCTTGTAGTCTCTAATTAATTCGCGTAGACATAGGCACGGCGTACAACCAAATCCCTAAATGAATCCAGGATCTCAAACGTCCCAGACATGTAGCTGCTAGACCAATTAAGCAATTTATTATAATGGTAATACCATTTCGGATGACATCCAGATGGCAGTTTTGTCTGTTGTTTGATATTCATAGTTATAAATATTTCTCACATAATAATTCGTCGTTCTACATTGTATTATTTCATAATTACCTCGGCGTGCCAGATAGTCGTGTGAAATGCTCGCGTTTATCTCAGGAGACAGTTATATCACTGTAATAACATTGTCGCAATGTCTTACATGTATTCTGGTCTTGTTAGATGAGCTGATAGTAGATCTTGTTGTGCTTTTAGTAAATATTTTCAAGACGTCTGTTTGTGCTATTTCTAGCAATGGAATTTTGACGAAAGTCGATTAAAGGGTATCTTTTATTTAAAGTCAGATAGAACGTCAACAACAATCATCGTCTCATCTAAACTTTGCGTGATCTGATTAATTTTATTCCGTTCTCTTTATTCAACCCAAAAACAGAACCCCTTGTTTCAACAGTAGGCGTTGTTGAACTCAAACACTATGATTGATAATGTCATCAGTTCACCACTCCTCAAATCTACGAGGGGCTTGTTTAATGTCAATTTACCCTAGTTCTAATACCGTTCTCAATGCCTTTGAGATTTCTAAGCGAATCATCGAGAACAGCTTGATAATTATAATTATTAGAATTATGCTTATTGATAGCATAATTAATACTTGAAGTATAACATCCTAGATTTTTTGAATACCTAATTATTATTTACTGTTGAATCTCATGACGTTACTTTTCCGTTTACATGCACCTTTATATTAATTGCTATTAGAAAATATGGGTGCGTGATTAGAAATCTTTAATAACTCTTATTCAAGTTCGTTTTACAGCCTTACTTTTCAATCGATAAAAATAGATTCAAGAACAACCATCTTGATAAAAACAATAAAATATGTCATAAATGTTACCAAGAATAATAAAATTGTATCTAATAAAGACATTGATGGTTGTAAAAGCAATATAAACGTTGCTGTAGCATCGAATATAAGAGTTGTAACAGTGATATAAGCAGGCCTGTTTACCGATACACCTCAAAATATATTGGTTAGTACAGGTAATTTATAGCGCCGAAATTTTTTCTGCTCCTTAATGTAAATACTGCCATTACTGCCATCAAAAGTACCGATGTTCAATGAAAACGGTGAACTTATTGATTCGATTCTCGTTCAAGGCTGAACACTGCGAAATTAGTTTACAAAAATAGAGCTGAAATAACATCTTGGGAATCAAACACTTTTAACGATACTATGGCTCCGACGTAAACATCGTAGCAGTTAAGATTACAAGTTATTGCCAAAACCAAGGACTGACATTACGTCTAGAAAATAATCCAGACGCTATTTACTTTGGTCTATCCAAATAGGCCGATCGTTTATTGAGTAATGCAATAAATTTTTTCTTCGAAGTGTTTGAAGTGAAAATGTATTTGGCTGCTTTACATATAGTAGCGTAATAGATTTATTTGGGAAAATTAATTGGATTACTAAAATTAGTTACTCATTTAAAGTTTTACCGCGGAGTAGAAAGCTACGACAGAAGCTTAATCATGATGTACAATGTACATTGTAAAACAGTTAAGAACAATAATTGAAGATATCATCAGACGAATCAAATGGAATCTTACAAATAATAGAGAAACTTGAAAAACATAATCAAAATCGTTGTTTCCTTGTAAATGTATTTATTTATTTAAACTTTATGTACAATAGTGGTACAGGGCGGACTTAATGCATCAAGACATTCTCTACCAGTCAACCTTTAGGTTATAAAGACTATACTGTGGTAGGTGTACAATAAATTAAAAAAAAAAGATTTTTTGGATTCTCTTCATTTGTAACCTACAGTTTCTACAGATTATATTTTAACTTCCTTTATTAAATAATTATGATTATTATACGTCCTAACAACCTTTCATCAGAGTTCAATTTTCAGAATACAGATCTAGATAGGCTGTATGCTATTACTTCACCGAGATGGTTTCGTGAGACGTTTGACGGTTCTCATTTCTTGAGAAAAATCACACGGATCATTAGAGCATTTCGTTAATCTCTATTCTTCGGGTAATACTTGTGAGAAAACTGGCTGCAATGTACTGAAATGATGTTGGACAATTTCTTTGTTAGTATTTTGAGTCTCAAGCAAAAAAGTTTAAGGATTATAACAGATCAGTTAGATATTAATTTAATACACATTAGCCTATAAAAATGCTGGTTCCGTTTTCATAAACAGTATTACTGTTATCTCTGAAAGGTTTTAAACATGTGGTGCTGGTGACAGCTAATAAACCGTGATCTAATTCTTAATGTGTCAACGGCTATCGTTTCTACATAACATAAACGCCATTCCTGATAAAAGGATTACCTCACTTCAATAAAATTCCCTGCTGTTTGCGAACGAATTCAATCCATATCGATTTGAATATTTCCTCCTTTTCCTTTCCTTGAAACGTTACGAAACTATTTGCGGAAGAACCGAATTCCTTCAAGTCACGACATCCAACGAATTCGTAAGATCCTCTCCTAAACAAGCAAACAAAGAAAATTATTGCTCCATGTAAGTCAAACAGTTGCATGTCCTGACGTAACAAGCCATCTTGAATTTCATCGCGTATCAATGTTAATCCGCCCCGAGGTACTTTAATGAAATGCTCTATTGATCGTTTGTAACGAGAAAAAGCATTGCCGAGATTCAATTACTCTGTAATTGCATGTGTTGAAAGTAAAATCGCACACGTCGATACGAAGAGCGTTATTAACTTTCCTGTGAAGACGAAGATAGTGTTTTTATAAATGATCATTCGTATTCACTTCCTAGTTGTTAAGTGACTCGCTAGAATTGTATCTGTCTTCGAAGAAAAAGTTCTTTGGATTGCCTCCAATTTTGCGCAACTTAGTCTTCTAGAATAAATGGTTATCGGCGTTCTTTAGGGCGATACTGAATACCGCAAATTAGGTCCATTGCAGTAGAAGTATATTATGTTGTTTGTAAACAACGAGTGAATCACGTAACTTCAGTGGTAATCGGTTTCATTAGACATCTTCAGTCCTGATTACCTACTTGGAACGATTGCTTAACGTTTGCAGGTAACTCATTACGTATTCTGTGGGCATAATGAAGATGCAGAAAGCAAACAAAGGGTCATCCTACTGTTGACCCGTAAATTAATTATTTTCTAACCAATTCTTTGTAAGCGATTTATCAATCCTACTCATATCTTCCCACATACCAGCATAAATAACGAACAGAAGAGTTACAACAGTTTCCGAAGTATTCTTTCGTCAAGTAGGCGCAAAGGAAGTTGCATCAACAGCACCTTGCCAGCATTGCCCACGTATTGTCCCAGTTCGGAGTACTTCGGAAAACTTCGGACCACGCCACGATTGGCCCTTCGTGGAGTTTTTGCTTCAATTGCAAAAGCGATCGAGCCATCGAGTGGTGCTTTTTATTCATACGTTGTTAGGTCAGGTGCTATTGTTCTATCAAGTTATTGTTCTGGGCTAAAAAGCCATTTGAGATGGACGTCGTTTTGCGAATGTTGTTCAAACAACTTTGCTTTTGACCTTTTCGTAAGCTGGGAATGCAAAAACCCGATATTTCTTTGTTTGCGAAGTATTAATTTTGTTTTTTCTTTCAGGTAAGTCCTGATTTATACTGCTGAGTTGGAGGTGTCAGTGAGTGAATATTTATTTCATTTAGATAGCTTGATTGTTTATATAAATTGTGCTTGATTGAACTGTTAAAATTCATCTACATGTTTACTGTTCTGTCCAAGAACTTCATTTTCTAATCCGACTTTATCATTGCTCAAATCTTATAAACACCCAATTACGGATTGCTAACCGCACATTTTTCTCTTGCGCTGCCACGCTCCCATAACCAAGACGAATGTCTTTACGCATTCCAGCAAGACAAAACGTATCTAATTATAACTGACTATTAACAGGCGAAGGACGAGAGTCCTGGGCGCGGAGTCTGACGCATCAGCTCAATTCGTTCCACTTCACACGCCTGCATGCCTGGTTATGTGGCACCGTATTTATAACATAAGCCCTCCGGTATTTAGACTACGTGTGATATTCAGTTGGCACTTGATCCTATTTATTTTGGTACACGCATCTCCTAACTGTTCTAGCTAATTTCGCACTGGAGATTTGCAATTCGTGTGCAATTTCTTCATTCTTATGTTTGTCCCTGCAGTCGAGTCATTCATTGTTGTAGCGATATTTCTAGTTCATTCAGTTGGATTGAATGAAAGTCTGTTTATAGATCCTTTACTAGTGACGAAATCATGCTTGGTATAGAAATGCACTTTACTGCAGTATAATTAGGTATGTTGGAGGAGCAGTGTTCGAAGCGTGCAATTAAAACAAGTTACTCAAGACTAAATTATTAGTATTTAAAAGTTCAGTATGACTTGACATCACAAGTCCCTTCAATAAACTATAATTTAATTAAGCCTCGTAGTGTGACGTGTGAAATCCTCCGCTTTCATAGAATAATTCACTTCACTAACTATAATTAACTTTCGTTCTTTCGACCTAACTTCTAATCGGGTAAACCAGCCTTCGTATGAGGCTTTCCGCGGTGTATTACAACTAAGTTTTTGTAAAGATTGAACGCGAATATGAATACCTCTTGTCACCTAATTACATGCCAATCTCAAGAACCGTTCAATTATATGCTTTTGTATGAAGAATAGCAGAATCCACAGACCCTGAGCACTCGGAAGCGCTATCGATGACGTGCATTTTATTTTGGGGATTTTAAATTGTTATTTAGAATAAATGACATTTGTTTGATTGATTCGATATATTTTCAGACCAATTGATAACTGGTTTCCTTAAAGCATGCGGACGTAAGATGGCAGTCGCTTTACGTAAACCCAGATATCCGCTAGAACTATCACGAATAAAGAAACTATTAGTGCGCTTGCTTGTAAACGCACACTCGAGGAATCTACTGGGACAACCATAAAATAAAGAACATTTTGTATCGGCGTCGATGAGAACGTTGTTAAACATGTAATAGTAAAGAAAATTGTGGACGTCTTCCGACAGATGACGATGATATAATAGTAACAAACGCAGAGAATGCTCAGACAATGGCAACTAAAAAAAATATTGTAATGTCACGGAACAGTCAATGTCTGAAGTTATGAATCATGATATCTCCCACGGCGTGCAACAAACAAACTGTTGATTTAACTCATTACATAAACAAAAAAGTTTCGTTTTTACCTAAGAATACTTATGCAACGAATCAATCAATGCATCTATCAATGGGCACTTAGTCGACATCAATATGCTACACTAGGCCAAGAGAGCATTCTCAAATCTGTCAATACACATATTGTTTGCGGGCATTGTATACAATGTGACGGGGGTCTCAATAAACAACATGATAATATTTACAATAGGAAATCGTCTAGTTTGAAACAACAGACGTTATGTTTGAAGGCATATTGAATGATAGGAACAGTTATAAAACTGGTGATGTCATCGAATGCTCAATAATCGACAGGTTGTGGCGAAACATGGTAGTTTCATCTGTTAAGTAATGAATGAGGAACGAGTATGCACAGTGCTTTCCAGTTTTATCATTGGAACCGTTTGTTTGCTTTCCGTCAGCGCCGGCTGCAGCTGAAATTACATTTAGGTTCAGTAAATCTTTTTACGTATCATTCGCTTGGGATTCTAGATCAGCTTTTAGTTTATAAGATTTCAGCTATTTAGTTCAAGCCTCTACAAACATAAAATTAGTCTGAATCTAAGTCGATACATTCACGCCCACTTAAACAAAAATGTATGTAACAGTTTTATTTAAACCAGACATTTAAAAACATCTTAAGAATCCCCCTGTCATCTATTTGTCATTGTTAACCCACTTTCGAAAATGTACTTTTAGACCCAACTGACATGCTTAATGATTCAAAATGTCATGACACTTTTCGTGACTATATTGTTGCCAAAAATTGTGTTTAGATCATTAAGGCGTGTTTGTTCGCTTTCTATGCTGTGTTGGAATGCTCTCATGAGAAACTGATTTCTGTTCCCATACCATATCTCCGTTTTAATCAAGCTCACTTCATTTTGATTACTTTGTCATGAGGCAGATGTAAAGTTATGCACAAAGGGTACATATTTTGTCGCAGTCCCGCCCACGACGCTGTTATTAAAAACATTACAATGGTCAACAATGTTTTAAACATCCCAATTTATGTTTACAAGCTCATTATGCGGAAATACGTTGCAAAATGTTTCAACAGTATGATAGTGTTCATCCATTTACGGCGTTTGTTCAGCATCAAGAATGTTTGTAGGCGCTTTAGGGTGACTGGCAGGCCCACTTCTGATTCCACATGTTTTGCCAAATTCGATGCGACATTGATACTTTCAGCACCCACATATCTTGCCATCTGTTCCAAGCATTAGTTTATGCGAATATCGACGTTTATCTTGAAACGGTCGGCCTTGGTACAGATTCCGGGACAGTTAGTGTTACCGCACGTTCTCTATTAAACTGTCGTGTTACCGTTTCTACTGAAATTAGCCGCGGATGTGCGCTTGCGACTCGATGCGAGTAACGGACGCTGCATTTGTGTCGTTTGGACACGACACGTCATAAATAACTCGAGTAATTGTCGTTACGCATCATTAAAATGTAATTCAGAACGCCACTACTTTTTTAATATTGAAAGTAACCCGGCAATGTTTGTATTGAGTATTTATCGTGAAATTGACCAGTATTCTGGTTTTTATCTAAATCGATCATCTATTTCAGCCCCAGTGGCGGCTATATCATTACATGTAGTGAAATAAGTTTGTCTGAACTATCTCTGTCGCATACTAGAAATTCAATTTTAATCCACTTTACTCGAGTGCGACTGAATAAATTATAGGTTGTAAAGGTGCGATATCTTCTAGTTTAGAATAATCATAAAGTAAGTTATTTCATAGCTACCACTCGTCAATTGCTTTCATATTCAATAAAGGTTTTATGAGAACGTTAAGTTCCTGATTGCACTCATATAAAATTATTTGATTTTTCAATTTTTTTTAATACAAGCTTCATCTAGATTCAATGTTACAAAAGTATTGTTTGATTTTTCTGCTGTGGCCTGGCTTTTCGGTAACTGTCAACCTACGAACTATTTTACATAATATCTTCGCCTACCACTGAGACTACAAGCTTGAATGTATTTTTTACTTGTGACTGCTATCAACATAACATCCTTATTTTAACGGCCTCACCATCATGTTTACGCAACCGGAAAAATGTTAAACCATTTCTCTGTCGAGTGTATCGGTATTAGAGCCTATAATTTCACTTCTCACATTTTACGTTTAACGCCATCAATATTTCACCGAGTCTCATTTGGTAGCTACATCTCATTCTCTCCATATTGATCACCTTGGAGTGAAAGAGATAGCTGAAATCTAGCGGTTGCTCGAATATTCGGAATTCCGACTGTCACTTATGTACTTTACATAATAGTTTTAACGTTCTGTTCAACCTCAGAATTGCAGTTTATATGTGAAACAGGAAATCCATTCCTCTGTCCAAATAATTAATATGTCCATCTATCATAGTTGTGTTGGCTTTCGTAAAGACATCATTAAAGAAGGCATTCGTTATCTAGACTACAATTTGATTAATTCAATCTCAGCATCTAGGCTTAAGCACTTGTTCTGAATAAACAACAAACACAAATCGGTCCTTAAGACTTGTTTGTGTGTTTAGAATGTGTGAGAGGTAATACTTACCGAAAATTACGAAAAAGTTCTATCACTAATCTGTACAAACTAATACAACTTTAAGTTTTTCGACTTTCTGTTTGTAGATTTTCGCAAAAGTAATGTCTTCGATCGAAAGTCTTGTAGTAACAACTTATATCCCAGATACGATTATGGTACATGGAAATGATGGAACATATACTTTCCCATCAACATTCATCATCCTCCTGCCCATCGTCTTGTTCTTCCATTCATCTCAATTCGTCGTCTTCTCAATAATCACCATCTTGTCTCGCCACACTATTTTCAAGAAAACCTCTTCCTCATTATAAAATCCTCGAACGTAACCGCGAGTTCGACTAGTCTACAGCCGCAGTTTCGCAGCAAGACGAATGGATTACGTACGATGCGCACACGCTTCCCTCTTAAGACGGAATGCATGTCTATTGACAGCGGGTCGCGTGCCACCTGAATTGTGATTGTACAACGGGATCTGAATGAGAACGATTCTCCAATACGGTTTATTTTACCTCGTTCTTATTAAAATCGTTCTGTTACCTGAGTCAAGATTGTTGGGTATTACTAGAGACTTAACAAAATGATTTATTTTGGAACGCTTTGATTATGATTTTTGTTTGATCTTCTGAGTTTGGCAAAAGACTTGAGTGATGGATGATGACTGTCAATTTTCTACTTAACTAAGAGAAAGGATTAATTCTGGAGTTTTCAAATATTTGGCATTGCAATTTCGCAAAATTTAGTCGCTGCACTAGGCTTACTTCTATAACAAATTTCTTTACCTATTAAAAATTAGGGGTTAGTTCGCAATTGTCCAATATTTAGTTACCTTTCAGAAGTTATGCATTAAATTGCATTGATCGGTAGACAGGTTTTAGAATAAAAGTTTCATTATTTATCAAGAGAACGTGTTGAGTGATGAAGTAGATCTTAAGCTTATTTCAGTAATGACTATTAAGATTAAACATGTCACGACACGCCCCAATGCGGGGGCTGGCGCAACATTTAGAAACACTATCGCCGATGCAATAAACTCACAAGGCAATATATTTATAGTTCTTTCTCTTTTATGTAACGGTGCACGAGACTTGCATAACGAGATGCATCGAGATATCGCCCCATTAAAGCTTCACTTCAATTATGTATCGAATTATCTTTTGCATATTTTGTTCCTATCACTCCACATGAGGGTCAGACTGTAAAGATTAGTCGAAAGTTCAACGATAATTCATGAAATGTAGAATTCTAGATCATTATTCCACTATTCGTTGGCCTTTAAAGCCGCCGAAACTTTGGAGTCGTAAACGAATACACAAAATTCCGTCATGTCACTAATGGATAAAATTATCTAGATCCGAATATGTCTTGCTAATCAAGTCTGAAGCGCTTATCTGCTGTTTCCAAACATACCCTACAATTACTGTCCCTCAATTAACAAATACTTACCCCAAATAGTATAACTGTGATGAAACCCCGATGATCAAGTTAATTAAGTCTTCGATCACGAACCACAAATTCGAGCGTTGTGTCGAATGTGAGATTTCTAGGTCACACTAAAGCAGCATTGCAAATTTTTAAATACCATTTTGTAGGATAAAGAACGCATGCTATGTGTGCCGTTTACTTCTTCTACGGCCTTCAGTAGAGTGAGGTTTCGAAATAAGTATTGGGAAAAGAAAATGTAGAGAAACAGCATAAGCAGCTAAGATCCACAAAATAATGATGACTTTGTGATAACAATTCACAAGACAGATTCTTTTTGTCCAAAAGTTTTGAGAAAAGTGTAAGTTACAGACCTACACTTTTCTCAAAACCCCAGTCAAAGTCACAAAAACTAGACAACATGCTAAAAACAAAGTTCCTTTGAATGTTTTGATTAATCGCGATGAAAAAGAACAAAAAACATACGATGAAAAACAATATAGAAAATAGACAGTAGCCGATGTGGCCTCTGAAAGGATTCGGCACAAAAACAAAGCTGTAAAGGGTACGCAGTAAAACGCACACAATCCCTTCTCGTTTAGCACGGTGCATAAAAACTGCATTCACGACGGCGCTAAGCCGTCCACCATTATTTTTAGCTGGCCACAAATAGATGTGTGTCGCGCCCAACGCATTCGTATCGCCTTTATAATCGGCGGAAGGTACCACTCTAAATAAAAGCGGGAAGAGATTCTATTTCGGAGATGTTGACCAGTAAGATATGATTGCCAGCTTGTGGTGAAACTTATGGGTGTCTTAAAACATGTATATGATTCTTTTAATGATATACATTCATTAAAAAAATATCCACTCTGATCCACGCATCCACTGATACACCTAGTGCTTATATTATTTCTAGTGTATCTGTAAATTTTATTGAATTTGCGTGTGAATTGGGTGATTCTTTGGATGTAAACTGCCATTGTGATGAAAATTAATATAAGCATAAAGACGCGTCACCAAAGTAAAGCTTAAATGTGCGTACAAATCATGGTCGCCTTAATTAAACGCTACCTTTTTTTTTAATATTTAAACATATATAACATTGTCCTTGTTAAGTATTTGGTCAGCTGCTCTTATCATTTCGTCATTTATTTAAATGTTTACATTTTATATTGAGATAATATAATCAGCGTCTCAGAGAGAAATGTTGCAAAATATTATAACAGAATATTCAAATTCTTTAGATCTGCTGCAGAGATTTCTTCCGTAACATATGTAAATGTTTGATTTACTATTGGAATGTTTTCGCTTATGTATAATAAAGACAGCTGATGGAAACACTTCTCTCTATCGCTCAAGTTCTTCTTCATTTGTTGGTATTCCTCGAAGGTCTTCGTCATCCATCAAGAACTAACACTTTACAAAGCCTAAACCAATTTTTTTTAAAACATTAGAACGAATCCTTCGCAAGGATTTTCAAGATTAATCCCATGGGGGTTCAAAGTAATTTCTCAACATGGCACCTTGGTGTGGTGTTGAAAAATGCACTCTCTCACAATTGGCGAGGGGAGGCTTATCGTCCATCGCCGTCCGTTACTCGTACCGACGGTATCGGTGTCCGATGCGAAAGGCAGCTAGTAAACTAACTTCCAAATGTAGCTTTGCTTATGGTCTTTTCCTGTTATTTCATGCTATGTTTGATTTGTGCATTGATAAAGTTCCTTCGTTTTTTTGAATTTTTCGCGTACCGTAAATTGCATTTTGGAATTAGTTCCTTTGCTTTGTGTTTGCTTAGCAATGCAGAGAAGTTAGACTTACCGCAAGTGTTAAACTTAGGTATACATCAAAAGTAACATTGGTATTTTTATGAATGCTTTGGAAATTGTTATTGAATTCTTCGTTGAATATGTTCTTCTTGCAACAACATTTTTCTTTGAACATCTTTTTTGCTCAAAGATGCATCGTGTATGCGATTCGATTCGAATTTAGGATCTTGATGCAGTTAATTTAATTCAAAGTTTTTACAAGCTTTTATTTTTATGTTTCTCATGGATGCATATTTGTAAAACGAACAAAAGTATAATCCTCCAAGGTTAAGTTAATTTTTGAAAAAACTGGGATTAACGTTTTGTTCAGAAATGAAAGAATTTTGTTTATTGCAATTATTAGCTAGCCTTTTCCCAACTATATTGGTGATGCAAAACCTCGTATACCTATCATCAACGCCGCATTCAACATGATGCTCACTAACTTCCAAAGCTTCTAAATTTAGATTTATAAAAAGTTCACGTATGCAAATAATTCCATAGGAACTAATAATATCAGTGCGGTAATATATGGTAACGATCCAGGCGTGCAAATCTAATGTTCTTCTTCCTCCTTATATGGAGCAGACATGCCTGCAACGAACGTGCATAAGTGTCTTCAAGACCAACACTTATTATATGTTCCTGTTCGTGTTAAAACTATGACTCATTCACATAATATTTTTCGTGAAATCTCTGCAAAGGCGCAATAAATCTGCCAGTACCATTAAAATGAAAACATCAGAGAAAACTTGTTAGTCCCATGTGTCAATTTGTATCCACTTCGCAGAAATGCTATAAAAAGTACCAAGATAACACTATCGTACCACTGCCGTCAAAATACAAATATAAAAATTCAACGATAAGTGTAAAAGCTAACGAAAACAATGGCTGTGCGCCGATGGACGCAAAGTATCTGTCAAGACGTTCGTCACGACTGCGCAGTTCAAACATCCGAAACGTGTCTACCCATAGCCGTGAACTGAATTACTTCATATTGTTCCCAAAAATAGGCCTCCATTTACGTAAAAGTTTGCTATCATAAATTGAAAATCTAACCTCTCGAGGCAAATTCGCAACATGGGATCCGTGTAACCCCAATTACTTAATTAAGCCGATTGTATTACAAGTTCGTGAATCCATTTTCTTCGATCAATAAAACAATCTACACATTCATGAACAACCTTCACACGTTTGATAAATATACACTCATAATTTTCGATATCTATGCGCGAATAATTTTCTCATGCAATTGAACGTTGTTAACAAATGATTTCAAAACAAATCTTCTAGCAACATGTACAATTTGAGAGGACTCTTCAAATTGCAGCTGTAAATCCGTGCTTGATACTCGACCGTGCGAAACACAAGATAGAATCTCCATTGTCCATATTTGTGCAGGGCACGGCCAGTTTGGGGTCAAAGTGAACCCTTATTATGTACGGCACTAGCTTGTTACTTTTCAAGCGGCCGCAATTATGGAAATTTTCTCTGGAAAACGTGGCCGGATTAAATATGCTTTTGGATGCTCTCGTAGTTTAGGATAGTAGGAAATGTTCCTAGACTCGCTACATTAAGTTGGCAAGTTAAGTCCAAATTGTAGTTCTTTATGTTACATTGCTGTGCCTCTGGAATCTTTAGTTTATTATGTGTTAACTTGGTTTTACATAACATTTTTCAGGGAAGTGAAGCTTCATGTTGTACCAATTGAAGGTAGGCGGTTGCAGCTCAAGCTTTTTGCAGCAATAACATTTCAATATTTTAATCGTGATTGCAGTGTATGGGCACTCTGCCAACGGATATTAGAATTGAAATTTTCATCAGTTTCAGTTCTATCTAGCACATCCCCGCTGTGTTGATCAGCTGATGTACTCCATTTAATCCCCAATCAACAGTGTTATTTAAATTAGCTTAAAATCGGGTTAAGTGTTCCAATAAATCTTAACTCAAACAAACCAGTTCTATCTGTAATTGTTCAGATATTCGGAACAGCGAAATCTAACTGGAGCACATGTATTTATTGGCTCCAAATCTCGATGCGTCCATTACAAAATGCAGTGGTATTATGAAGTTTATTGGAACATGTCCAACTCGTAGTTGCAGAAATTGTTAACGCCACAAAAGAGTTTGTGATTTTGACAGTGGAAGAGAGAAAATGTTTAGTAGTCACTCAATCATATTTTATGAGAACGGATGCGAAAAGTTTGAACTGAGAAAATGGTTTCTGTGGTAAACAATGTAAACTAGTTTGTGGCTTTGTCCTCAATTCAGAAAAACAAATCCAGAACTGGAAAACAAATACGTTAATGGATCACTAAAAAAATGTTGATGGAAAAGCACTGTAGTCGAGTAAAAAATAGGCTAAACATGTTGTAAAATGCTCGGTCACGCTCTAGGTCCTTACGAAACGAGGCAAGCTGCTTATGTGTTTCCTACCTGTAAAATGAGTATTCATATTTTGTTATAAGGTGATGATGATAAAGATTCTCTCAACACGGTACTAAAATTCAAGTATCATTTTCATCGGTTGCCAAAGATCAAAATGTTTGCCGTTGTCATCGTAAATCTGTGAGACGTTTAGCACAGCTCCCATAAAATTGAGACCGATCAAATATTTTACCTCATCAATTTGTTACATGAGGGTTTCAGACGTTTGATTTATATATATTAGTAAATATGATTACTATTCAACCATAATGTAGCTTCATATATTGCAGCACTGGCCCTAGTTAAAAGTAAAGTGTGCATCTAATATTCCTTCAAGTACATTATTTTCTTTTCTAAAAATATTCATTGGAAGGTTCGAATGAAGAAGAATTTCTTCATTCGAACCTTCGCGAAGTCGTCTTACCAGATTCTTTGTTATTACGTAACTAAAATCAAATGGATTCGCATTCGGCTTATTGCACTCTTCTACATCGGCGGTTTTATCTGAAGCGAACAAGTATAAAAAGGAGTTTCAATTTACAACGAAACTCGGTGCTGGCGACAAGTTAGGTGTAAAAATACCAAACCCTTTTTAGGTGTTGGAATGCGTAAACACTGCTAAGAAACTATTGTTTACCTTGCACGTAGGTATGTATGTGTATAGTTATGCTACTCCAGTTCTGATTTTATATATGGTCAGAGTGATCGCTTCGTTGGAATTCTTTTGAAGAGTTGATACTTGGAAGGATTTCTGGATTTGGTGAACTGCGGTTTGGTGATCCCAGCTAGAAGACTAATCAGTAGTGACGGGCGGGCGTTTTGGGAGACCGTCTTAATGTCAAATTTTGACGTTCAAAAAGTGATGGCTCTAAACTTCATTTTTATAAATGATTTGAATTTGATACAGCAAACTACAGCCCGAGTCTGTTGTTACCAGTCTTAGGTTACTGGATGCATGATCTCCATTTCATCATCATAGATCCTTTTTGTCTTTCTGCACTACACTCTCCGCTTCTTATATGTCCTGCATCACATCATGTCATATAAATTCTCTCTCCAATAACTTGAATATTTATTTCCATTATAATGTCCTCGTACAATATTATTACATTTTACAACTTCGTCCTCAGTATCGGCGCACTCTCTTATTGTCCGATAAGCTTATTTTTAGCCGCCCATATGTCATACAGTTTGACGTCGTGCATTGCGGATTTTTATCTTATCGTAGTTACTCGCAAACATTGGCTTAATGTCGCGTTCTCTGCCGGCTGCATTGCTCTTGGAAAGAAGCCGACGAGCAAATATGCAGTATTTTGATTTAGTGTTCCGGTTTTTGTACTTGTGAACAGGGCTTTTTAGAGAATTACTCCCATGTTTGTTTGTTTGTTCTGTACTTCTCTTGTTGACTTTTGTTAGTGTCAATCTGATTCTGTCTGTGCTCAGTTTCGCTGAAATTTTATATGCTCAAATTATATCATCAATAAGCATCAAAGGAAGTTTGAAAGAATAGTTGCGGTTATGGTAACCGCAACTATTACAACCATTTATATCTCCTGTGTAATTTTCACATCATCACTATTTGATGCTATAAAAATTATGGTCATGTTCGGAAAACTGTTACTACTTGTAACACCACCCGAACTGACGCCCCGATCCCGTTTCCCATCGCTTCAATATCACTGGCATAATAACTTTATTTTTATAACCGGCTGTACGCACATGCCTTTGCCTTTATTTCTTCTTTTTCATTGCATGTTTTACTTGCGCGATGCAACGGGCGTGTTCCACGAAGAATTTTCAACATTCTTGCGTGCCAGGATTACGTGTTATCTTCAAGTCATGTAATAAAGACGAGATTAAGTTTTTTTTTGTTCTTTCTTCGAAAATTGTGGGCGATGTTTGAGCACCATGGTTCTTTAGTGGTCTTATAAACATTTTCTTACTTGTTGCAGAATAAAAGAGAATTTGCATAGGAATTTCTTGAACGTTGACGTCTTTGTTAAATTAGATGCGCAAGTCAATATCACGTGCAATCTCTTGCATTAGCACCGACATTTAAGACTATTGTGAAATGCTCATTAGAATTGATTGAACAGTTTATAAGCACCCATTAAATTAAGTATCATTACCTGCTTATGCACTATTGCAATAGTCAAAGTACTCACACATGTCTGTCACAATGTCTCGACTACCTCTTATGTTGCTTACTGTTTTAGATATATGATCGCTTTACCGTACTGACGCACCGTATGCTGTGTGGTTCTTAGCTTTAATAGTCCATATTGTAGCTTGCTTATCCGTAAATCTCCAACCCTCAATCTCGTAACCGCTTGTTTGGTTACATCTGCAACCACCTGTAGAGTTCAATACAATCTTATATTCAGATTGCTCTGACTTTTGCTCTAAGATTACTTCAACCGATTTCAAATCTGCTCCTATTGCTTTCTGCATTCCACTTCCAGCTGTGCTTTTCTTTAGAACCAACCACTTTTAAGCTATGCTGCACTTTTGCTTTCGTCGCATTAGAAAATTCTTCAAGCTCACTCAAAGCGCTGGTTATCCCCTCAAAGTTGTTACTCGTAAAGCGTCATCATCAGTTCGTTAGCGAGGCTATGTCAAGTGTCCAGACGAGACCCCTGACGGACAACCGCATAAATTGATCTTATTCCTTTGAAACATCCACGGAACTTTCAGCCTTAGTCTGAGGCTACAGAGATGAAAATTCGGTACGTTTTTTAGTTGGTTAAGGGACTACTGCTGACTGTATCAGAGTCAATATGAGTGGGTGTTGAGTACTGTTAGTAGGTGCCACTCGGGATGAAAAAAAAACTGTTTATGCTTCTTATTAGACAGGTATTTGCTTTGGTTTATGGTACCGTGGGAGTGAAAATGTGGGGCTATCAATAAAATATTTTACTGCTTTGCGATCTTTTTGATGGTGGGTTTTATTATGGAATCGCTTAATGGTCAGTTTGCATAGGGATATGGAACGAGAAGATATAGCTTATCGAAGGTGGTGCATTTAATGAAGTAATTGGAAAGATAATAATTAATCCGACGAATGCTGACGCTGAGAAAAACAGTCAATGTTGTTCCTTAAATTAATTTTGCACAAAGCTCGCTATATTGCTATATTCGCTATATTGATGACACAGTGAGCTTGCTAACTTTTTGCATGGAATTTCTTGAAAGTCACAGACACTTCCAATCTACATTTTTAATCATTTATACCCTCTATTTCCCTTTTCAAGCTTCCAGTGTCGCATCCCTCAGACGTTTTACAGATCCGGAAATAGAATCTGGCTTCCTCGGAGTTTTCCGGTTGAGATTTTGCTACATCAGCTTCGGTTACTACTGCTGCATTTCCTTATGCCAAACCAATTTTAAAGAAGTCGCTTGTGTCGTAAGGAAAGATAGTTTCAGAATAAAAACCACACTCATGGCTGGTTTTTGAATTGAGAAATTTTAGTTTAGAACGTGTCAAACCGTAGTTTAATAACTCCAAAATTTTAATTCAGAAATCGAGAGAAAGTTTGACTGTGGTAACGGACGACTAAAAAAAATTGATGGATGAATTGTGCGAAAGATGATATGGCTGCAAGGGAGAATGGAAATGTATGGATGAAGAAAACATAATATGCAGACCTGCAATAAATTGGTATAAGGGCCTGAGTGATAATTAAGCTAGTCTGCCATTTTTAGTTTCCCACTGAAAAGCAAACCACGTAACAATATACATAGCACTTTTTGCTAAACACAAATTAAACTCATCAAATAAAATCAAATTCGCAAGTGTTCATACGTAATGGCTGCAATAAGGTTAGATGTGAATAGTACAAAGTCCTAATAAGCCTATCAATAAAACACAAATGAGTATGTCTTTACATACGACTATAGACAAACAAGAGAGACTATTTCGAAATGAACCAGCGTGAACACACATTGCCGTGACACTAGGACCTCTCATTGACACCCTGACGAAATAATGAGCCTAATGTCGCAGACATATGCACCAGAATATTTGAATACCAGCTTCTGTTAGCGGTGTCCGCAAGTTCGTTGAAAATTATCCCAATTCACACATTTTACCGGTATGAAAAGTAATTATCACACATGTACCAAGTATCATCTAGATCCGTTCAGCCGTTATGACGTGAAGAGGTAACAAACAAATAGACAGACAGACTAATAGACAGAGTAAAAATAGCGTTAATGATATTAGTATGGATAAATGATTCCAAACTGGCATACTTGTAGGCCTACAAGAATTTTACTAAAGTTGTTTCGTTGTATTTGTAGCGTGACAATAGCGGTCATTGTCCTTTCCATAATGTCTTGCCTTTAGGAAAAAGAACAATTAACTATGTGAGCATCGATTTTCATCATCATCTTCTTCTTGCCCTTATCCCCAATACTTAGGGTTGGCGCAACTCGTGATTTCTTCCTTTCTGTCTTGTCAGCCGGCACGCGATCACTGACTCCCTTTTCTTTCATATAACTCCTCACACAACCCATCCATCTTTTCTTTGACCTTCATCACCATCCATCCACATTTATATAAGTATCGATTTTATTCGTGAAAACATTGAGGATCTCAATCAGGACGACTTTATTACTCAGGTGACAATTCCCGCTATAGGCGTTGCTATGGTCAAAAGGTATGCGTGAAGTCGTTTTAAAAATGTTGTTAGTGTTAGGAACGCTAATATTATCTACTGCTGCCGCAGCAACAATGGCCATTAAATCGTGATAACTGATGTTATCTAAAAAAACTGTTTTCACACTATACCTGCAACATAGAAACCAATTGCATCAGATCTTCATACTGTACGACTACTTCAATACCTTTTATTTGTTTTGTTTAATAACTGGTCGTGGTGTTGACAGAGCGAAAGGTCGAGTCTGTTGTGGTCACTTGAACTTTCGAGTGGACCATTCTTAGAAGAAATATGTTCGACTTTAAAGTAGACTTATTCAGGTTTAATATTGCTTTAAGAAAATAAACTGGTTTGATTAATTTTAAATTTTCAAGTATCATTGGCAAAATGTGTTCATACAATAAATAACTGATATTGAAAACTACGATTTCTACGATCTTAGGCATAATTCAAGCTAAGGACGTCATTGAAGGAGAACTTCCAAGAAATCAGTCCGTGATCTAATTAATCCTCGATTTATCAGAAAATCCAATATAGGCTGTCAATTATAGGCTTATTGATGTTTCTATCGAAGCATGATGTTAAATTAACGCAAATATTCCTAGAAATCACTGAACAAGACTTGTTTGTGCCTTATAACTTATGTATTTAACGATAACTTTACTAATACTATAAGTAATAATAAGATTTGCAGATAACATCGCCCACCCACAAACCTACTTATAATTTCGACAGTGAATCTCAAACACGTCAATACAGTGAGAACCTTCATTGAAGAGGAGTTTAGACTATTTGGAGCACCCTTTGAGTCAAAGGCTTCGACTGTAATGGAACTGAAAATTGGGAACACAATCTAGTGTGGTATACGTGAATACATAATGAAGGAAATATATGTATAAACTAGCGGTCCCGACAGACATTGTCCTGTCCGAACGTTTGCTTTGTGTCTAACGAAAAATTATAGAAATCAATTGCAGCGCCACCTACCGGGTCCAATTGTGAATCTAAACCATTCTCGAATCCCCTTGAACACACAAAAAATTTCATCAACATCGGTCCAGCTGTTTAGGAGGAGTTCAGTGACATACACACGTACACAAGAAATAAATATATTAAGATAGACAGACTTGATGTGGACGATGCTCTCTTTGCACTAAACATGCCAGCCGCTGACTGATTTAGCTCAAACTCAAATCATCCCAAACTAAAGCTGTGAAAAACCTAAAAGCCTAAGAATGTATGCCTAACCTGAATAATCTACCGCAGGTCACGCAGCACTCATACCAAAACATCCAATATCGACTCCCAAAAACTACTTCCATTCCAATCATAAATATCGAAATGGATAGGAAACTAGGAAATAAACACATAATATATCGTGTGTATAGTTGACACAATATAAATGGTTATTTAATGCGTCTTACCGTTACTTCGCCATAAACGAAGGGGACATTCAATGATGTTGCGTTTTCTTGCTACGTGAAAATGTGTAGGAAGGTTTCCTTGTGAGGGGGGAACAGATGGCTTGAAAAACTATTCGTCAGAGACAAGAATACAGAGCTAGCCAAAAAAGTTTGTCTGCTTTGTGTAACATATTACATAAACATACCAGACCTCTGTGTCCACGCTTAAATCTTTAGATATGTATATGTCGCCGGAAAATGGAAAACTCCGAAGATTATAAAATAAATTGTGAGATTGTAAACTCTTGATAAATTGTCAACTGAACATTTGGAATTCTTTTTTACGCATACAAGTCTACAATTTATCCGTTTTCGTGTGATAGTAAAACAAGGCTCTTATTGGTATGTTCAGATGAACTCACACCAACAAAGACCAATGAGGGGCCAAGTTTCCAATTTAACTATCACACCAAAACAGATAAATTGTAGCCCAGTGCTGATTGATCGTCAGTTTATGACAGTCTACAATTTCCGATCGGCACGGGGATATTATAGACCATCAAATTTTGATGCGTAAAAAAGTATTCCTAATGTTCAATTGACAATTTCTCGAGAGTTTACAATCTCTCAAGTTATTTTATAATCTTACGGAGTTTGCCATTTTCCGGTGACATATACAGTACATATGTACCTGGGTGGTAATGGAGAACAATGGTAGTGGCGGTATCTATCACCCCCATGCTTCACAACAAGACCGTTGATCGCAGTTTGATAATTGAGGCCTACGAGTAAAGGCGTAACGTTAAAAGGCTACCCACAAAGTGGACCGATGACCTAGTGAAGGCCGCAGGAATCCGCTGGATGCGAGCTTAGGACCGGTCGATGTAGTGATGCTTGAGGGAAGCCTATGTCCAGCTGTTGACATATTTCGGCTTCATTTTATTTATTTATTTATTTAAACTTTATGTACAATAGTGGTACATGGGCGGACTTAATTCATCAAGGCATTCTCCACCAGTCAACCTTTGGGTTATAAAGACTATACTGCGGTAGGTGTACAATAAATAAAAATAAGATTCAAAATTGAATTTTAACATTTCGGAAAGAATATACAGATAATATATTTAATACAAATAAATACAAATATATGCTAAAATAATAAACTAATAAATATGATATATAATAATCATACCGATTAAGAGAATTCATAGTAATCATGACGAAGAACAACTAAGAATGACAAGGCTTTTAAGTAGTGTTTTCGGATTTTACGCTTAAAGGAAAATTTTGACTCAGCCTTCATTATGATGAAGCAAGGGAAAGGACATCGCTGCTATTCTGCTCGAGTCTCGATTAAGTCTCATTTTATTTTTAGCTCTCGTATTATAGCAATGGCAGTGGATGACTTGTTTTTCTCAGAACTTCTTTGGTACTTTCAGAAAACTTTAGCCTTACTTAGCTGATAGAATCTGCCTGAGTTTATTCAAATAAGTTTTTACTAAATAAGACTCAACATCAGCGTCTTGCGAAGCTATATTATAACGTATTATAATTCTCTTTATAACACATAAAATTATAGTAGTGACTCAGCTATCTTCCTTCATTTAAAAGTAATGTTTTGTTCTCAGTAAACATAATTATTCGCTTATTACCCCCGCGTGTCGGTCACGTCACCTTGGGTTCACATCTAGGTTTATTTCTATTAAATGCTTTGCAATTATCTACAGTAGGACTTTTTCATTTGTGGCTGTCAGATACCGTACAAGACATAGGTTTGAAAGGAGGCCTTATTTCAGCAATGGGACCTGTGGGTCTCAATGTAGGCTAGCAAAAATGATGTCATAGGCTATATAGAGACGTCTGCTTTTTTGGAGGAATGTCTCTCTTCTGGGTAAGCTCGCTCCATCGTCGACTTTGTCTCTGTCATCTATGACCTAGACTAGAGTCGAGAGCAAACTCATATCAAATAAAAATTTAAAAAAAAATGTTTTGGAACTGGCCAGTTCACTTTAACTAAATGGTTTCCTTTTTTAAATTATAAAGTAGATGGAATTATCATTCACATTGAAATTCTTTGATATAAGCTAGAACAAACATCTACTATTGACTTATATGTGTGACCGTCATCTAGATTAGTATAAAGTACACATACGTAGGTAATGATAACTGCTCTTTAACATTCTTTGTGTGCTTTCGGTAAAGAACTTTGAGATATGCAATTAAAATTCTCAATGACGGTGAAATTACTTACTAATCATAAAACACTTTCGTCGACCGTTGTGACTCTTGAAAACCACAAACAAAGAGGATCCTCAAGGCAAGATTTGTTTGATCTGGCCACAGATACAATATTAAAGACCTACAAACAAAAACCAATAACCATCGATGTGCAGAGTTTCTTCCGTGTTTATACTATTAGTATCGATAAATAAGGTTTAGACTATTTATGCTCAGCTAAAAATCCACTATGTCAGTAGCAATATTCAAGGATGAGCTCTATAGGCACCATCTTTCTTTCAGTCTAATGAATAGGTTTGCCTACGGATTCTATAGAAAGGCAGTTTTCTTCTCGTCGCAGTTGTACAAGAAGATTATTGCCTATTCTAAAACCAAACTGCATCGTAACGCACACGTTACGGTTAATTCGAACGGCAGTCTAGAAAACTAGAAACCCAATCTAGTCTGGAGCACGAAGCGGCATAGCCTACATACAAACACTTGCATTGTTTACGAGATGCACGGCAACTGATGCTGTGAATAGCTTAATATAATGTGTGAAAAGCTGGAAAATGGTGATACTGGCTAATTAATCTGTTATTGATTTTTCTTCGCCTTCATCTACATGTCATCATCATGATCTCTGCAATGAAGTACCGACAAGAAAGATATGGTTAAGTACTGGCTAAAAAGATCTTTGATTGGTTTGGGTGCCTTTGTACAGGGATTTTAAATCTTCATTGATTTTCAGTTCTAGTGACAAAGCTGTTTTTAACCGGCGAAAAAACGGTGGAGGTTCACAAGTCGACCCGTATATTCGTTTTTTTATCTCGATAACGCATATTCTAAACGTATTTCTTCCTAGAAAGTAGTCTAAATCTCCCGGGACTGCTGAAATTTCATGTCTGTTTATTGATTACATCAGTTCATAATATAACATCACGTGGTACGCTGTGAAGGGGTACGCAGATGCAAACAAGTCAACCTGAATTAACATGTTTTTGGGGTTATCTATTCGGACATAACTTTATTGTTCATTAACCGATCTTGATGATTTTTACAATGGGTATATTTATAGCTATATTGCATTTGCACTGTACTAAAAGAGCTTTACGCTTTTTCTCTAAAGATAGTGCACACAGGTAAACTACTTGTTTCTATGAAACAGAAAACTATCCTTATATCCTTTCATTTGATACAAGATTCCAGTGCAAAGTATCCAGTATCCCTCGCCCTACCTTAAAAATCAATCTTCCCTCATCGACACTCCTAAATTCAGCTAAACAAGCTCCATAAAATCTAATCAGCTCCTAATTTCACTTAAAGACCTGATGGTTTTCGCAAACGATGTCACGCAGGCCGTATCGACTACCAGGTTAATTGGCGCGAAACGTAATGACGTCATAAATGTGCTGCTGGGATTACGGGAGATGCCAGATTTATGGGCTGTTTGTACAGACTGTCTGGGATGCGGTTTTGATGATGAGTTATGGGTTCTGCTTGGAGATACGTAGCTACGTACTGTAGATGGAGTGGGTGCTACTGTTAGTGTAACTTTTACTCTAATTGGAATTAAAGTATATTAAAAACATATAACTTGATAAAAAATTGATGCTGGCAAAGATTGTGGCTTTGTTTTTATTCATAGATAAAAATCAAATGCTTGGAAGGAATTTTATTCATTACATCATTCATCATTCTTTATTTTTCTTTTTTTTATTATTATAATAAAAGACTGTTCGAATCTTTTTAACCGACTTCAGGAGGAGGTTCTCAATTCGATTGTATGTTTTTTTTTTTTTTTTCGTTATTGATATACTCACTTTTTACATCTATCTCACCTGATGGTAAGAGATGATGTGGACGACTGTGGAAAACGCTAACATAGAGTAACCTATTGAATTTGTATTTGAGGGTCTATAAGTATTTAAAGACCCTCATGTTATAGCAATCAGAAAACACAGGATACTCAATACTCAATTATTTATTGCATCCCATATGTAGTACACAGATGGTATAACAAAGTAAAAGATCAATATGGACCCTACACGGAACACCTCCTTTTAACTGTACGCTTTAAGAAAGTATTTCCAAAACGTTTTGTGCGAAGCTTTTGACTTCTGCAACCTTCTTAAAGACTTTTGAAATATTGCCATATACTTATTGTAATTTCTTTGTCCCAGGTGACGAACAAGACCTCCGGAAAAGTGATGGTGCTCAAGATGAACCAACAGCGCGCCAACAGGCCCAACATGTTGCGAGAAGTGCAGCTCATGAACAAGCTCAAACATCCTAACATACTCGGGTAAGTCTCATATATCATCTGTCAAAAATAAGGTATATGATACCTAGGTGATGATGCTCTCTAATGATCACTATAGGACTATATTTGGTGTACTCAAGGATGACGGGCAAAGTTGAAAGTTTTTTTTCATGTAATGGACAGGATTGACCGTTGAGGCCTATGTCCAGCAGTTGACGTCTTTCGGCTGATATGATGATGATGATGACCGTTGAGATCGATAAATCAAGAGTATCGGAAGAGGACTTGGTCTTTGGGAAAACCATGATCAAACAAAAAGAAAATGTACCTCCTCATACTGATTTTGTAGGCTGATGATAACTTTGTATGATTTTAAAAATAAACTATGACAATGCAGTTATAAATAAAAATATGTCTACAACTTTCTATTAAAGCTTGTATTAGCATGCTTAAAGTTATTTTCAATAACCTTAGTTAGGGGCACAACCGGACCCTGGGCTCGTATTACGTAGGGCACGGTACATTCTCATAATGTTTAACGTTTTCACTTGAAAAAGATGCCATGCCCGTGGGCTTCCCCTCTTACGAATCTGTTCTGTATTACAATACGTAATAATATGAATAATAATATAAACACGTAGGCGAGATTTAATAACCTATATTATGTACCAAAAAAGGAAAATCAATCATGTCAAAAATTCGCACGCGGCGCCTCTGGTGTCCAAGGTCGTCAAGTCACTTTTCGGATAAAAAAAAACCATTCATACGAAGAATGCGATTGGAATTATGATATTCTAAATCTTAATTACGGAGTGTCACCGGAAACAACATTTGGAACATAAATCAGACGCAAATATTAAGAATATGGTATTATAAAACATCGCTGATGTTAAAATGTGTTTGTGTGTTTGTAAAGGTAACATTTGCTCAGCAACGGGGAACTTCTGACAAATATTTTGGCTTCTAAAGAATATAAAATATAACGGTCAGGAGGGTGGCAGGCAGCGGAGCAAAGCCAAAGGAACTCGTTGGAGGAGTTCTTTGTCTAACGAATTTATTGCCCCAGTGCACTACTCCAATTTCATGTATTATTCAAATGGGAACCATGAAACAGAAACTACTTTAAAATATTTGAAGATCCAAAGATTAAAGTATTTTTTTGTTAACTGACCTTTGTGCACTCAACCAAATTATAAGAGGTTTCAGGTCATATCCAGGATAGGGCTCTCCTTTGATACAAACGTTTTGTAGACCAATAAATTTTCCAACTGCTAAATCGTATAAGCTCTTCAATATATCATCCTTCAATAAACTGCCCTGGACGATTAAGCCAGCAAATACATCTATGTACAAGCAGAACCAGATAACACATGACTAGTGTAGCATTCAAGTGATTTATGATATTTACTACATTAAAGTTGAAACGAAATCGAGCGAAAATGATAACGATACAAAATGTAATTTGAATACGATCATTTATTTTATTTTAATGTCCTGTTTTTACTACGCAATAGCAGCACTTGGTTTCAAGGATTGGTGATAAATAACCAAAATAATTATGTTTCTGACCTTTTTGACTGACAAGACTTTTGTCCTTTTGTATCAAGCCCGCCCGTTTGTAAGTAGTACGTATAGCCGTAGTAGTAAGTAGAGTCTGCATAATGTTTGAAGGAAACGTTCTTCAACCAATCAATCTCTATTTATCCACAACTCGGTATATTCCTCCTCTCGGTTTCAGCAGCAAACTTCTTTCCAAGTACTCGTATCTGAAAAATCAAGAAACTTCGTAAAAATATATCTCAAGAATCATCAATCTTAGTTCCTAATTTCAGGAGACCAAATGTACCTTTGGAGCTTTTAGAAAAGTTTCCAAGCCTCTAAACTTTTAAAGGATTCTTCAACGTCTGAAGCGCTGCTCATCAGTCAGATTTTTGACTTGATATACCTTGCTCTGTCCATAATCTACGAATGTGACTCGTAAGAGACCAAAAGTAATACCCTTAATACCAACTAACATTAACATATTATATTAATAAAGGTTAATATCATCAAGTACAATGCAGATAAGGAGCAAGGTCGTAAAGATCAGTAATCATTAAATACATCATTAGCGTCTACTAAGTCGCTATTAGGAACCTTCGCTTTTACAAACTAGTGAAGACTTTTGGTCACTGAATGTTCTGGTACAAACGGAAATGGAACTTGTCCTAAAACTGATCTTTTATAGTTTTTAAGGACATCCGCATCCTATCATCGTTTAGATCCAAAAAGAATTGCATAGATGCCAAATTAAAGGCTTAATTACCAATCAAATATTCATTTAGTTCCAAAAAATACAAATGTCTAAACTTGGTCCAAGGTTGAGCCCGAACCTCAAAGCCCAGCGTCGTGACGTATGCACCGAACAAGGAACATCGTTGTTACTAATTATACCTTTGACGTCAACGGATCATATGTCTGACTGCAAGATTATTGAGACGCTGCTATATTTAACTGATTTCTCTGGGGACTATTATATTGTGGTCTTTGTCGGGAACACACTTGACAACAGACATACTGATAATAATGTGTGAATTTGCTGAGATCTCTTCAATATAATATACTGGCTTTCGCGCAGCTTCACTCGCGATAAAGCAGCATATAACCTTCTCCAGGATCCCATCTATCTCTGTACCAAAATTCATCAAAAGCATAGCAAACATAAACAAACTAGTTTCGCCCTTTTTTGCCCTGATTTCGTACCCGCATATCCCGTTTTTTCCGTAAGAATTTCGGGAAATCCTGTCTTAGTGCTTCCCTACGGAGTGGAGGGAAGCTACATGCCAAATTTCAACTGTCTACGACCAGTACTTTCGGCTGTGCGTTGTCTGTCAGACACTCAGTAACAGAACATTTTTATACATTAGGATTTATTGATTAAGTTACGATTCCTTCCCAATTTCCTACCAACTATTTGCACATTCATGCATCTTTTCATACTACAGTCAATCCATCTAGCCTTGTCCTAACAATGTTGAGGTCCAGCTCAACCAGAAGCAGTGAAATATTATACTACTCTACTACTTCTACAACCCAGTAACTCATGCACCTTTTACATACATGTAAACTTATTACTTTTCATACATTGTGTCAGAAGTTCTGCTGTCTGGGAATGCGTGAAAACGTCATCTGTTTATAATACCGTGCAAGTTATGTCTAACTTCATTCAGCTGAGAAATGCACAAGGAAATTGTTTTGTACACAATACGATGAAAGTATTTCTTGCTGGCGTAATATGTTCTTTCTGTATGTTAAAATGGAATTGTGAAATTCTTTTATGGCATGAATGAAGTTTTCAAGCTTCAAGTTTTCAAGCTTTCATGTCATGTATTGTAAAATACTTTGCATACCTACTACTGTATTAATTCAAGTTTTTAAAACTTAACAGATGAGTTGCTGGGGAGTTTGTTGCGCCACTTCTTCTTCCCAGCTATAACACTAGGAAGTGGTGACGGGCGGGCGTTTTGGGGGACTGTCTTTATGTAGAACTTTAACGTTCAAAAAGTGCTGTGCTCAGCCTAATTTGAATAAATGACTTTTGATTTTTAATTTTGAATTCTCGTTTTAAGTTATTTTGTTTTACGTAACTTGGCTACTGTCTGCCAGAAACGAGGAAGGAACAGTTGATTTCTGAACAGCAATTTTCCTTCTGAACATTCCATCTCAAGATCCCATAATGGATTTCACCAAGGATAACCATTTGATTGTGCCAAGGCATCCCACAACTCTCATGTAATGTGGACACTTTGTCCTGCCAGGCAAGATAATCTTAAAACACATAACATAAATACAAGAAGGCGTAAAAATCATAAGGAATCACACGACCAGACAGATAAAGCCAGATCACCTTGATTTTAAGAATTCTGGCAAGGAAATGAAAACGTAGGTAATAACTTTGAATCTTTTGTACTCATCACTGCAGCTTTATGCACGACTTTGTAACCACAGCAATCAAGACTGTTTACGATTATATTCTTAAGACAAACCCGTTTGCCAAAATATTCGTGTACAGCATTTAATTACTTGGTTAACACAAAGTTGGGTTGTTTGAAATAGCAACATTTTACACACTCATGTTTACGTGACTGTGTAAAATGTTGATTCATTAAATTTATTATATGCCTAGCCTTTTCCCAACTATATTGGTGTCGGCTTCCAGTCAAACCGGATTCAGCTGAATACCAGTATTTTACGTGGAGCGGCTGCCTACCAGACCTCCACAACCCATTAACTGTGTAACACGGTACTCCTTGGCAAGACTGGTGTCAGATTATCTGGCTTCTGACTATCCGTAACGACTGCCAAAGGTCTACAAATGACAGCCGGGACCAACGGCTTAACGTGCTTTCCGAGGCACGGAGGAGTCTCGGTATGTAAAGATGGTCACCCATCCACAGACCAACCTCGGCAAGTGTTGCTTAACCTTGAAGATCGACCCGTGCTGCTGTTATTATTTAGCCACGAGCATAATATTCATTAAATTTATGATGAACTTTAATTTTATCTGTTTTTGTCACTCACTACGATTACTCTTTATTCTTTCCATTCTATTCGACCTTTAGGCGAGATTACTAAACTTTATTCCCCCTCTGTATGCTGGCTGGAAACTCTAACAAAATGCATTCGCTCCCTTTTCCTTGGCATTCTCATCAGTTTTGTTGTTCTCTGTACTAAACTCGCTGCTAACTTGTACGTCTGTATTCTCAGGGCAGTGAAAACTTCCTTACATTTTAAGCTCTTTAAGGTACAGAACCCTAAAATGAACCCGAAGGGTAACCAACGGAACCTATTACTAAGCCTCCACTGTCCATCCGTCCGTCTGCCTGAAAGCGGGCTGTATCTCAAGAACTGTAGGTAGACAGTTCAAATTTCCAGTGTCATTTTCTATTGCCGCTATAACAACAAATAATAAAAATTAAAGGGGGCTCTCACAAAAGAAACGTGTTTCTTTTTCGGTTGTATGGAACCCTTCGTGTGACAGTCCGACTCTACCTCGACCGATTTTTTGCATTCCTTCAAGTCCTTAACAATTTAAAAATTATGGTTCTTTTCATCATTTTAATAATGGCAATGTACAGTTTTCCTACATAAATGGTATTAATGTCAGATACCGTATTGCGGTTGGCACACTATCGAGATGTCTTCAAGCCTTACAAGACAAGTGTGAATTGCATTAAAGAGCCTATTGAGGGAATTATCACGTTTAAAAATTTCTCCTCTTAAGTGTGAACCATGAATCATGGCGAAAACATTAACGGAAAGGTCATAAACATTTGAGGTCGTATCTTTAATATATGCGTGTAAAGTATGTTCAGGCAGTGTTTGCAGTGCACTGTTAAGAATTGTGAGGAATGTTATAAAGATGGTGCCTACCGCATTACTGTTCGTGTGTCCACATGCCCAATTGTCAGAAGTGCTCCAAACGTCATTAAGTAAGCAAAAGTGCAATTGCTTGCTATATCTGCTTCTGACCTATACTTGTATGTGTGACGATTAATTGTTTCAACTTCCTCAGCCTAATCCGCTTGGTTGTTTTGAACACCATCTTCATTGATTTCCAACACTTTTTCTTGTGAAATGCAGACCTTGTCAACGGTTGTCACCAAACTCCACGATTCCATGATGCCCTCCTTCTTTGACGCTGAAAAATCTTTAGGTAGCTTTTTGCGTGACTAAATCCAAAACAATTCAAAATCTCTGTAGGTATGTATTTCTAAAAAACAGCGACATTTTTCATAAATGCCCAAATAAGCACATTAACAATTTGTTTGTGAATGGTGCGAAAACCCCGCGCGGCGGGTCGCCGTCGGCACACAAATACATTGGTCCACCCTTTGTTCCAATGTTTGTTCACCAAACAACTGGGGCCGGTTGACGTTACGTCATGTACAGGGAGCTAAGTTTTATTGTGTTTACCAAGAGCTTTTTTATTGGTATAAGTAAAATTGAAAAACAGTTTTGATGTTGTTTTCTTGTGGCGACAGCGTGGGACGGTCTTTAAAGAAACCAGAAAAAGACTATCAATGGTTTAACATCCTGTGCAGGTCGTAAAGTAAGGGAAATTGATGTTTTGGCTCTTGCAAATGGCATTCCTAATAGTCTATCAACACCGGTGTGTTTATTTATGGTCGCAATAAAGGTAAAATAAATATCCAATTAGCAAGGTGAAATTGCATATTTAAATGCGAACAAAGATTTATTTTTGCAAGAGAATCAAATACATACTGAGATTTAACTATTTCCCAAGCATTAATCTGCAGATATTGGTTTAATTTTAAAGCATCTAAGGGGAGGAATGTTGCTAGCATATCTTTTATACTACAGCCAAAAATCTATCATGAGTAACATTGTCACTATGTAAATGGTAATAATTTCGCATAATGATTGTAATATGACTTGATTCAACTATTAGTAAGTGAAACACGTTTTATTTTCAGAATTCACAATACATTTATTTCACACGTACCTTGTCACTTCCTGATCTCTTGCATACCGACCCTGGGATTTTTTTTACATTCTCTTTGTTTCTTTTTATATCACTTTTCGCAAACGACATTTCTTATTCTTTCTTACCCTGAATTCGTTTTGCATAATATGTTACGAAATGGAAACGATGAACCAAACAATGGCACCCACTGTCCCCCATTTCGCCCATTTCCTGCTCGCTTATCTTCGGAAATAAAAACAATGCTTGCACTGTTCCGATTGTTTGTCTTGCGTTTCTTCTCATCCATCTAGAGCAGCTGTGTTTTTAGTCACTCTTTTTTGCTTCGCATCAGCTGATGTGAGAGACATTCAGAAGCTAAAGCATATTAAAACATAGTTCACAAAACCAAGCACCCGAATGAAGAAATGTGTAAAGAAGAGCCAAATGTCGAATTATACAAAAGCATTAAAATCCACATGATTAACGGTTGAGCAACGCGCACCGCGACCGCACCAGATGATCATCTATAATTTACGGCGATAACCGACATTAAACAAACTAAAAGTGTCAATTAACCTTAACTCTTGTGTTCTTATTGCGTGCCCGTAAACACCGCTTCCTAGGAATAAAAGACTAGCTTTCTCCCCGATTGTTGCTGTTTTTTGACCTTATCTTGTTATCAATGGGAGTTTCATTATAATTAAGCCCTCTTTAATATATCTGCACGCCATGTTTTTAATTGGCAATTTGCATTGATTAAAAGATGATTACTCGGTGAAGCCTTGACATCTGTCTCATTGCGTGATCAATACGATAATCACTTCGTAACAGTGAGATTTTCGTGTTTTTGTTAAGCAACTGCCTTTTATATTTCTTTGCGTTGCTGCTTTCGTGTTTCGAAATTTACGTCCAAGGAAAATTTTAGAGAGAATAGTTCAACATATGAGAGGCATGGCTCTGCATTTTGATTAGTATTTTTGTCTGGTAAAATATCATCGCCGGTCACGTCACTGTGTTAATGTGACACACAATCAGCATAATAATGATGTGTACATGTGAGCCGAGGAAAAATTAGTCGTGGCTGTCGTGCTCATGAATAAATTTTAACAATGTTTCAAGTTCAAGTGTCTTGTCTATCTGATCTACCATATTTGTGCGGCCATTCCAAATGAGATCACATCTATTTGTTCAGTTGAATGTATAGCAGGTTGATGGTCGCGTCAATGAGGCCATCTATTGTGGCCGCATCACTGGGGATCATTATTGTGGCATCTCCAATCTTTTCCCAATTACTTTCGAGACCATATACGCGGCGCTCATTGTGTACACACTATCTTATGATAATCGGATTTCTAATCAACTGTGTGCATCGACCTTGATATTTCGCGTGGGAGAGTATTAACGGAATGCATCTCGTATTCTGATTACAAAATTAAAACTAGATTACACATCGGGTTAAAAGGCAAGTCATGCATTCATTAAAAGACCTTGAATGAAGTGTATAATTAATGCAAGATCATTTTTTGTAATGCCCTCATTTGTAAACATAACAATGGTGCAATCAATCGTCAGTTGATTACGGGTGCACTTCAATGGGTGCTTCTCTGTTGCTAAGTAGTACATTCTCTACGCTTTCCATAGTTTTTCATGGCTCACACACGTCTCTTTTTGTGTTTATATGAATAGGTTCACTTTCCCCCATTGAATGTGGTTTTCACATATCCAGGCAATAATCATTTCTGTCGATCGAGTGATTTAAATCAATACAATTAATAACATTCATTTTCTATAGCAAGTCGGTGAAACTTAAGTAGATACTGAAATTAATGGGATTAGATACGTATTCTCACTTACAGATATATTATCTTTCCTCTCTAATTGCTGATTTATTGCTTAAGAAATTATGTGAGACTAGGCCGCAACGTGCACTGATATACATTTTCTCCTGCAAAAACAGCTGTTTATTTGTTTTCTAAATCGCAACTGTTAAGTGGGTTCGATACCCAAGGCGGCGACCTGATATTGGGTTTTTGCATTAGGAACTTTTTGGTGACAGCCTGAATTCCGGATTTATGCCCGGTCGATCACAAACGTCTCGCGCCTTCCTAAGTTTTTGAGAGTAAACTTTACCTACTTGAAGCAAAATTTGAGTTTCCTATACTATAGCGTATCACGTCCCCGTGTATATTAATTTATTACTGTATTGTAACCACGTAATAGGCACAGGACAAATACTTATATTGAAAAAAAATCTTTAAAATAATTTTAAAAAGTCACAATGGACGGTCTTATCTTAAGCTGAGATAGGGACCATTTTGGCCTCGCACAGATAATTATTTTATTATACTGTTTAGTTATTAATTTTATTTTACTGGTTTGTTTGTCTTGTGCGAGTCCCAAATAAACATTTTTCTTTCTTTCTTATCGCACAGGGCAAACTCTTCAGACAACCTTTGCATACCCTGAAATAAAATGACATGGGTTTAGGACCTACAATCCTTACATAGCGGTTGATTTAATTGTTTCATCTTCTTCCAGTTTCATGGGCGTCTGCGTGCACGAGGGCCAGTTACACGCTCTGACGGAGTACATGGAGGGGGGCTCCCTCGAGCAGCTGATCCTCAGCGTCCCACCGGAGCCTCTGCCGCAACCCCTCAGGGTCTCCCTCGCAGCTGACGTCGCAGAAGGCATGATGTACCTACACTCCCTCGGTGTCTTCCATAGGGATCTTACTACTAAGGTGAGGAAGAAACGAAGTTATTTTATTTGTTACTAATATAAGTTTGGCTATATAATGACAGCCACACGGCTCGATATTTTAGGATAAGCGAGGCTTGCCGTAGTAGGTCAGTGGATGGATGGCCATCTTGTTAAGATGGTCATCCATCCACTGACCTACTACTACAACTGAGATTCTTTCGTGTCTCGTAAAGCACTTTTAGCCGTTGGTCCCGGCTATTATTAACATCTTTGACAGTCTTTACAGATAATCAGCCGCCTTACTATGACGTGCTAAGCCATTCAATTCCGATGATGTAAAAGGGATAGCGCTATGTATTGCTCCGTCTCCCTCTTAGAGCGGAATCTTAATCGTTTTAAGGCCTTAATAGTAGGGCCACAGAAGCCAGAAAAATTGACGCCAGTCTTGCCAAGTGACACCGTGTTACCCAGACAGGCAGGACAGGCTTGTGGAACTTGTGGAGGTCACATGCAGCACCATTTAAAATACTTGTCAAGTATTTAACTGTGTCTGGTAAGACTGGTAGCCGGCCTCAATATAGTTGGGAAGAAGCTAGGCAGATTGACTGATACGTATAGGTACAGACGCCAGGACATCAGGCTAACCGAAACTATCAATTTTTCCCAATCAACCTTGAATATAATAGAATGTCTGTTTATTTATTTGCTCAGAATATAGGTATTCTCAGTAAGGTGGTTACAATAGTATTAAAGAATCATTCTACCATTTCGGCATGCAAACATTGATGCAGTTCATCATCAAACGCACAAAACATTGATACACAACTAAAACTTATCAGCTAGAAAATCCGATACGGAGTAATAACATTTGAACTTAATGCTCTAGCAATAAAGTTGAAAATCTATTAAAGAAATTTGACAGATTATTGTAGCTTGATGTGCTGGCGTCTGTAAATAAGGTCTTGAATCGAACTTCATCAATCACAACTGTCGCTCTTGCACACTCCTTTGAAATGACAACTGCGAATTGGTGTTGTCAATCTATTAAACAATATTTTCTAACTATGTATATGTCACCGGAAAATTGCAGACTCCGTAGGGTTGTAACAAATCTTGATTAGATTATAATTTCTCGAAATATTATTAATAAAAATGTTTTCCATACAATAAAATATCCCATCCAAATTCCAATATATCCGTGTCCTATTTAAAAAATGTAGTTAACAATTTCACGCGATATTTTACAATCTTACGGCGTTTGCACTTTTCCGGTGACATTACAAGCGATGGAGAAAACTCAGAAGAACTTTAAAAAAAATATCTCTATAGTCTGAAACAATCCATGTCACTATTAGGAAAATTTTCTAATTCCAACAATTTGTTTTCTATTTCCAGAACGTATTATTAAGAAAATATGGAGAAGGCGACTACATGGCCGTTGTTGCTGACTTCGGCCTCGCGGCCAGAATACCTCATCCTGTGTAAGTAGCTTACTTTTCATACCATGGCAATATCTTAACCATCGACAGAGAATGGACTGAGCAATATCTTTACAAAATGGACCACTCTTTAGAAAGAGACAGTGGCTGTGCGGCCAATACCTATCGCTTTTCTGTAAGTCGTAGAGACGAAGGTGACACTTCTTTTCAAGTCAATTGTTAACTGCTTAGATTGTTTGGGCTCAGGAGTGGCTACGTTAAGGTGACACTGCAAGCCTGTGACGTGGCCCATCCATGATTCTAGAAAAATACAACTGGCCGCACGATGGCTTCATCTCTCTCACACTTTTGTGCAATCACTTCGTACCTTGTTAGGGGAAGCTCAGTCCATTGTCTATGTGCTACGCTCTAAACATAATACCAATAATCTTTTACGACACCCAAGGGAGCAAAACATAATAAATAACACTTTAAATTCTCAAGGGATTGACCAATTTTTACATTCAAGCTTTTGAGGACAGACCAATATCATTTTATGATAGCAGTTCGTAAACCGGTTTCTACTCGAAAATAAAGTCATTAAAAATCATGGGGCCTGTAATTAGTCACAGTACTTCAGTTCGCAGTCACGGCAACATACTCCATTATCGCCTAGCGGTTTGAGACGCCCGTAAGTAATTGATTATTACCTCGAGAGTACTGCCTTACCTGATCTTTGAATGAAGCCATTACAATATCAATGGTAACGAACGTGGGACAGTTGTTTAAGTTCCTTCTATGCTTGTGTTAAACCAGTTGTTGGTTGTACTGTGATCTGTGACGAAAGAATGTAGAACAGAGTATTAAATAGTGAAGTTCTTTGTAGGTGTCCTACCACCTTGTCTATTTCTGCCACTAAGAAATGCTGCTAGATGTCATCATAAACCTAGGTTCAGGTCTATGTGTCGTGGTGCGGGATATACCAATCAAATGAATTATTTTGGCCTACGTCATATGACAACGAGTTTTGTAGCCAATAGATAATAATAATATTATTCGTAGGAAGACAACTTTTTGTGTTAGTAGCACTTAATACTACCCGTATGTTAGTTAATTTTATAAATATGACATATAAGTATCTGTATCTGTAGTGTTCACTATGATCACTAGTTTAGGGCTTAGTGTTTTAAGTTAAACAACCAAATTCAAAATCTATTTAGAGGTCCAACCAGACGTGGTAGAAAATCAGTATCAATTCGCACAGGACGAATGCCGTCTAAACCCCGCCACCCAAACCAATTAGTGGGGATCCCACTGATACTGGCCCAAGATTATACCAATTACGGGCATTACCTTCCATTTCGGAGAGGCTTATACCCGATAAGCTGTTTTGATTGACTGATTCCATGGTCACAGACGGCTACAGAAGTTCTTTAGACTGTGATTGCACAGCATGGGAAAAAGAACATTTTTGTAATTTGACATTGGCAGTCTGACGTCTTGGATTTATGTCGTGGTTGATGGCTATTGGCTCGCTCTTTTTAACATGGGGCTCGGCATGATATGAATATGTCACCGGATAATTGCAAACTACGTTAGATTACAAAATATCTTGAGAGATTATAAACTCTCGATAAATTGTCAAATAAAAATATTTTGTTCTACAATTATACGAATCAAAATCCGGTCCGAGAAATTATAGACTGACATAAACTGGCGAGCAATCAGTACTCTGGTCTACAGTATATCGGTTTTGGTGTGATAGCTAAATTGGAAACTTAGCCCCTCATTGGTCTTTGCTGGTGTGAGCTCACATCTGAACAGACCAATGAGAGCCTTGATTCCAGGTTTGAGACAAATTGGAGACTTGTGCTCTGATTGGTCGCCATTTTATCTCAGTATTCTGTGTCAGTCAATTTCTCGGAATGACTTTGAGAAATTATAGACTATCAAATTTCGATGCATATAAAAGTATTTCAAATGTTCAGTTGACAATTTATCGAGATTTTACAATCCCTCAAGTTATTTTATAATCTTACGGAGTTTGCCATTTTTCGGTGACAGATATAAGGCTATCTAGAATTACCCCCGTGTGTTGCCTTCTTAGCGAAGAGAATACAGTCGAAAATCCATATATTGTCTTTTAAACTAATATGTGATAATATAATTTGGTCAAAATTGATCGTTTCCGATGTGTTTGTCTTGATTCGATTACGAAAATTCTTTCACTGATAGAAAAGAACACTAATTCTGAGTGTCATAGACTACTTTTGATCCCGGAAAAATGCACGGTTTCCCCGATAAGCCACGGGAGCAAAGCCGTGGAAATAGTTTGTAGTAGTAGGTAGGTAGTTAATAGTTGTTATAAAACGCTATTATTGAAGTATCTCCGTTAAGCATCTTAGTGAAGACTATAGACACGCGATTTCTTTTTCTCAGATAAAGTCATTATATTTCTTCCAATCGAGGAAGGCGATAGTTCGTGTGTAACGCCTTGTCGTACGGATTGCTTGTGTGCGTGTGATTGCGTTCACGCACGCTTCGTAATGTGTGCGGGCACGCACGTTACTTTGGTATTTTTTCTAAGAGTTCTATGAATATATATTTTTGAAGGAGGTTAGTATTTTCTATTGTTAACTGAGTAAACCTTTCCAAGGCCTGTATTTTAGTAAGGGTTTTAAATTGATAAGAGATTTTTAGCTTAGGTAGTGTTTTTCTAAATTGCATAATTTACAGTGAACTATTAAATGCTCAAATCTAATGAAACTAATAAAACATTCAAAGGTTTTGTGGCGCTTATAGTAATGATTGAGAGTTTCTACTGCTCTTCATAACCTTTGAGCTCAAATAAGAGTAGATTTAATAAAGAGTCGTTCAATTAAATTAGTAGCGAGAGCTTTACCAATACACTTCACATTCCATTTGATATCACGTTATTGAAAGTGACTTAAAGCTCTGTTAAGAAAAAATAATTAATTAGATCAAGAGACCCATACATAGTGTATTTATTTATTATATCGGTAGTGGCCCGCCCCGACCTCGCCCAGATGTTTTTTTTTTTTCAAAATTTTCCTTTATCTTCTCCTGACTATAACAAACACAAAAAAAAATTATTAGCGAAATTGGTCCAGCCGTACACGCATGATACCGTGACCAAGGGAAATAGGGATTCATTTTTATATATAGAGATTTATTAATTATTCATTGGAATAACTAGAATTAAAAAGGTACCTTTACAATAATTGGAACTAACCTGAACTGGGATGGACCTGCACCTCAGCACCTTTTGAACACCATTGTCACGTATACATGACAAGCAAGCGCGTGCCCTGTGCGCCAAACGTCACAAATATGTGACAAAAAGTACGGCGAATTTGTGGCTTGGCCAATGCGTGTGTTCTCTGGCGTTCAAAAGGTTAAGGGCTAATAATCTTATTATTTACATAAATATACTATATCCGCATCTATTATTGTATGCACTGCGCCCTGTACTTTACCAAACATAATAAGTATATTTAAACATTGATATACGGCTAAACATTACGTAAATAAGACCAATTACCACATCTCATAGACGAAGTAAGTGGCAAAAATACAATATATTTTACAATTAAGTTGTCATACGCTGTCTTGTATGCTTCGGTATTGCACACGATATCGCGTGTGGAGACACGCAGAATCAGATAGTCGCCGTACATTCATTACTTGCTATAGACGGTGTTTCAGGAGTGCGTGGTTAAAATTAACTAGCTTCAGCCAACGGCTTCACCCGCGTGTATATCGGAAATTATCCCAAGGGAACTTACTCCCGAGAAAAAAGTCTGGAAAAGCCTATAATTATGCTATTCCAGAATATAATCTAGATCTGTGCCTCATATCCAGTGATCGGATAATCGGCCGCTTATATACCTAAACTTCTTCACATGAAAGAATAATATGGACATTCCTTTCTGAATAAATAAGTAATCCCGGGTTCCCGGGATTGAACAATAAATGGAGCTACACATAAAAATACTGGCCTGTTACTAAACCAGTTCTCATAAAAACTTTTTAAATATTTTTTTTAAAAATACTATGAGAGTTCACAACGAGTTCTTAACCATATTTTAGATGTTTGTATATCCGGGATTCTGAAAAGCATGTCCGTATTATACTTTGGTGGGAATAAAAGTGAAGTTTAGGTATATTAGCGCCCGATTGTCCGATCACTTCTCATATCCAAATCCGTTCTACTGGCGTGATTGAGTAACATCCATCCATCAATCCAAGCTCACGTATTTATAATTGTAGTAAGATGTTCTGCACCAGATATACAATTACAAGTAAAGAAAAAAAAAACATTTTCAAAAAACCCGACCGTACCTAATAACGACTAAAAAGTCCTAGAAGTCATTCATTTTAGTTCCATCACAGGGAGGCTACTCTCTAAGCCCGAAGTCCATAGTTTCAGGCTCAGTTGCGGGCGTATTCTAGTCCGTATCACCTAACCACTAAGAATTAATGACAACACGATTTGACAGTAACTGTCATTCATTCTTAGTTCGGGTTCGGAACTAATCGTAAGTCCGTAGGTGATACGGAGTAGAATAAGCCCGAAACTACGGACTTCACGTTTAGAGAGTAGTCCCCCTGATTTGATGCCATGAACTGCATCATCTTTAATATGACCAGGCGTTTCTGAGACACACCCTGTAATAACCTAAATAACAATTTGCCATGGAAATTGTGAAGTTAGAAAATGACATGTGGCTCCCTTGGCACGTTTGGAAATTCATTAAATTAATAGTTATTGTTTTTTTTTGTGTAATTGAAAAAGGTTGTGGTAACGTGTTTTGACGTCTTATATTCTACATTTTATCGTAAAATTATATTATTAAAAGTCTTTCATTGGCGAAGGCTGGTAGCATTGGTTTTCGTGTGATAGTAAACCTGGAAACAAGGCTTTAATTGGTCTGTTCAGATATGAGCTCAAACCAACAAAGACCAATGAGGGGTCAAGTTTCCAATTTAACTATTACACCAAAACAGATAAATTGTAGACCAGAGTGCTGATTGGTCGCCAGTTTATGTCAGTCCACAATTTCTTGAACTTTTTTTCACAATTTCTTTCAAATGAACGTAAGTTCATTCGAGACAAGATCGGACATATCGTTATAACTTAGGACCATATATATATCGAACCAAAATGTTTGAAGAGCAAGATTCGCGTGGCTTAATTTATATTCGATGTTACTTGCTCATCGAACATCAACGTACGTGTAGTGTCTACTTTCATTAATCACTTGCAAACAAAATTGCATCTAATTCCTTAGTCCATAGATTATCAAGTGTTATGTATTGTTTCCAGGAACGGCTACAGGCTGCCGAGCGTGGGGTCTCCGTGGTGGATGTCCCCCGAGTGCCTGCGCGGGCGCTGGTACGACCACCGCTCCGACATATTCTCTTACGGGATCATACTGTGCCAACTTATCGCCAGGGTAAGTTTTGCAGTGATTTAAATAGATCTGAAGGTATTTTTTTGTATGGGAAAATTGGTAATCATCAATTTACTTCTCCAGCTTTGGGCGGAGCCGGGAGTATCAGACTCTTACTCCTAACAGTCTGACTAAAACCCACCCTTGTTCCTTCAAATGGTCTTTGGGTTCCAGGGCTCGGAAACTCTTTCGAACAATTCCGCATTTTTGTTATTAAAAACGTTCAGAATCCAGACGTATGCTCTTCTCAGCGACAACGACGATCAAGCAAGAACTTATCCGAAATGTAGTAAATTTTTGACTGCTTGAGACTGACCACTCTTATAGATACGGAATAATAATTGTCTCTCAAGAAGAATAATGTAAGCAAGAACAATCAGTTTTTTCATTGCGTTAGCTGTTGTACTACATCGACTTCTTCATTGCTTAGAATAATACAGTTAGTGACCAGCTCATGAATTCCCCTTTGTGTCTAAGGAACCGGAGACTACCTACTGTTTATTGGTCCGATATACGTATTTCTGAACACTAAATTAATAAAGAAATTTAGACTAAAATCATTATGAAGAGTTTTGAGAGTTTATCGACGACCTCAAAACCTAAGGGATCCGAATAGTTAAGTATCTGGCTACATCAACTGGCTTGAACTCTGCTTGATTTTACAGCCATCAACCTCACTCTAGTCGAGTATCTTTCTTCACCTTCTTCATAATATTGTTTGTCTTATAGGTGGACGCCGACCCGGACGTGCTTCCTCGCACGGACAACTTCGGCCTCAACTACATGGCGTTTGTGGAGCTCTGCGACGAGGACACCGTGCCTGACTTCCTCAGACTTACCTTCAACTGTTGCATCGTGAGTTACTTCACTATCATCATTCATAGGCTTCTCTCTATGTGCGACAACATCGGCCTCAACTACATGGCGTTTGTGGAGCTCTGCGACGAGGACACCGTGCCTGACTTCCTCAGACTTACCTTCAACTGTTGCATCGTGAGTTACTTCACTATCATCATTCATAGGCTTCTCTCTATGTGCGACAACATCGGCCTCAACTACATGGCGTTTGTGGAGCTCTGCGACGAGGACACCGTGCCTGACTTCCTCAGACTTACCTTCAACTGTTGCATCGTGAGTTACTTCACTATCATCATTCATAGGCTTCTCGATATGTGTGACAACTTCGGCCTCAACTACATGGCGTTTGTGGAGCTCTGCGACGAAGACACCGTGCCTGACTTCCTCAGACTTACCTTCAACTGTTGCATCGTGAGTTACTTCATTGTCAGCAAACTTTGCTACTGTGCAGAATGGGCAATAAGTATAGTGTTTGTGTTAATTTCCACACTCCTGTGTCAGTCTCATCCGTTAAAATGCAACATACTTCAAATATTTTTGTAAATTTTACTCTAAGCCTAAACATGGTTCTTCGAGCCGGATACCATGTACCGCCACTATCATCTTGTTTATATATTTTGAGCGTTTTGAATTTCTTTAATTTTTAAGTCTAGTATAAGTAGACATGTAGTTTAAAGTTGCTTTTTTTATTTATTTACAGTATGAGCCAAAAGCGCGTCCGCTATTCCCAGAAATAGTGAACAAGCTGGCTGAAGTGAAGGAGAGCCTCGATGACGCGGCCTGGGGCTCGCTCGGCACCAACAACTATGAGAGGTGCGTATGAGGAAGAGGGATGGTGAAATATGACTACTAAGAGAGCAGGCGTAACTCCCTAGCCTGTCGTCACGTCTAAGACATTTTTCGAGTTCAAAGTAGCCTAGGAAATGAAGTGTTGAGTTAAAATTGCTGCTTCAATTTTGTTTCAAAAACAGAGGTAGCGGTTGACTATGACTCGAGCCTTTTTAAGAAAATTATGATACGCACTATATATGAAACTTTTATTCTTCTGAACTTCTGACTATCTGCCAATTTTGAGTGAGGTTTGCTCAGCTCTTAGAGCCATGCGAGGTACCTAGGGAATGATCAAGTGAAACAAACGTTTGAAAATGTTCCGGCTATATCACGCGTTTGACGTCTTTGCGAGTCGCTTAGCATGTTTTAGTAAATTCTAAATTAATATTGCGTGACCATAGCTCTGCTGTGTAGTACTATCATAGTGTGTGTATCGTGTGTTGCAGCGAGGACGCGGAGTCGTCAGGCCCGCGCTCGTGCCCCGGACTGTACGCCTGGCGCCGCCCGCAGCGCATGCGCTCCGAGGGCGAGCCGCGCCACACTGACCAGCGTACGTACCTACGTGTTGCTGTGTTCCAATCTGTTGTGGTCACAACCCTTACAGCATGACCTAATACGATGTGTCGTTCGTACAGTTCAGCACCGCCGCTCGCTGTCGGAGCTGGAGTGGGGCGCGGCGGGCTGGGCGGGGGGCGGTGCGGGGCGGGGGGCGGCGCACCGCTCCGCCTGGGCGCTCGGCGCCGCGCCCGCGCCCCCCGCGCCGCCCCGCCTGCAGCGCCTGCACCGCCTGGCGCACATCATGCTGCTGCGCGACCACCACGCCGCGCCCGGCCCGGCGCGCCGCGCGCTCGACACGTTCCGCGGCGTCAAGAAGATCCTGGAGCCGCACCCCGGCTCCGCGTCGTGCGCGTCCCTGGCGTCGCCCCCGCGCGCCTCGTCCCGCGCGGACCCGTGCGACGACGCGCGCGCCGCCTCGCTGCCGTCCTCGCCCGCGCTGTCCCGGCGAGGCAGCCTGGAGGCGCGGCCGGCGCGCACGCCCGAGGGCGCCGAGCTGCGGCGCCGCGGCTCGTGCGAGTCCGGCATCTTCTCCGTGGCCAACGAGGAGCTGTGTCCGCAGCGCGGCGCCGCCGGCCGCCCGCGCGCCGCCGTGTGCCCGTGCTCGCTGGTGGGCTGCCACCGCTGCTGGTGGTGGCGCCGCGACGCCGACGAGCGCGCCGACGAGGACGCGGGGCCCGCGGCGCCGGCGGGCGAGGCGCGCGCGCGGCTGTGCGCCGACTGCCTGCTGCAGTACGACCGCGCGCTGGACGCCCGCGCGCCTCGCCCGCGCGCGCCGCTGGACGACTCGGCGCTGTCGGGCACGGCGGGCTCGCTGGAGCACGACGAGGACGCCTCGCCCTTCCTGTGCGGCCGGCCCGACGCCGACTGGGACGCCTCGGCGGAGCGCCTGTGCGAGTACCACATCGTGGCGCGCTGCTGCTGCGTGCGCGGCGCTGCGGGCGCGGCGGAGGGGCTGCGCGGCCGGGCGGCGGCGGTGCGCTCGTCCAGCGTGTACACGGACAGCTCGGAGGACGTGGCGTCGCTGGCGGGCTCGGACAGTCTGTACTGCGACGAGCGCGTGCCGCGCCACGTGCGCTCGGCGCAGATCAGTAAGATCGTGGAGTACTTCGAGCGCAAGGGCGCGGACTTCACGTGCGAGCGCTCGCGCGGCCACTCGCGCTACCGGCTGGCGCGCAAGTGTCCGCAGCAGCGCCTCACGGTGTGCGAGGGCGCGGTGCGCTCCAAGCTGCCGCTGTTCGACAAGAAGTCATAGCGCGAGGCGGCGCGGCGCCTGCAGCCACTCGCTCGCAGCGCCGCTCGCACGCACGCGCCCGTGTGACGCCCCTGACGCACCTACCACTGACTGCCATAGTGTATACAGAAGACAATATTTTTGTGGTACAGCGCGCCGAACGATCCGTTACGCACGAGTTAAGAATATTTGATCACAATATATAAGCCAGTAGTAGCGAGGCTAGTGCCGCAGTGTCGCACGGAGCCCGCTCAGAGCGCTCGCGGCGAGTCGACGACACCATTCATTTGTTTGACTGATCGTAACTTCGTACTTTATATTTATAATAAAGGCGGAAATTGAGATTACAAAGGAGGTTGTAGAGGAGATTAGTCGAAATTATCGGTGATATAGTCAATGTGTGGTTGAATAGTCCTTTATAACGTGGCCTATCCGTATATTATGAAGGCCTTTTAGTCGCTTTGGTTTCGCTAACACATCAGAAGCAGTGTTGCAACCTGTAAATAATTATTAATTTTAGGTTATGTTTCAATAACTTTATAATTTATTTTTATTTTTCCAGTATTAAATATTACTTGCCAGTTTACAGCTACTTTAAGTATGTACATAATTTAAATTTAAAGTTAAGTTGTCATAATAAACAATTAAACGTTGGCTACGGTAGTACTGAACTTAATATCTTACGTTATCAGTAAATACTGATTGCGTTTAGGACCTAATTTATAATTTAACTTTACAAAGATTCAATTGCTATATTTCGTTAAACTTCGACAAAGTCATATAATTATTTAAAATTATTATTTACTTTTGAAAGAACATTTTTTATTTATCTTTACCTTACATCATAAAATTTATGTATACTCATAATATACGGGCAAATACGTCCTAAAATTATATAAAGATACAAAATAAACTTATTGGCGCGTTGCTAGTCTTTTAAAGCGCGCCACATTTGTCGAAATCCGTCGTATTAATTAATAGTAAAGGATGGTAAACTACTTACACGATAATAAATATAAAATTAATAAAATTGAGAACGAACGTACCTACTTTCAAAGTGCGTGCATGTTAAACGAAACTACATTTACGAAAAAGATACCTTATGGTAGTACTATATAGATAATAAAATCAATGACAGCGTTTACAAGTACTCCTGCAAGTGTACGCACATTTTGTATTTTATTCATAGATCAATTTCGAGAAATAAAAACGTCCCAGTAATAATTCATCCGTTGCCTTATTATTGAAATCATTTTCATACCTCTAGTAGAGATACAATAAAGGTCGCATTTAGATAATCAAATTTTCTCGACTTTAATCTATGAACCACCGTTCATTCCACCTTCCTGTTTCCTCTAAACAAAATATAATGTACAAATATGTGTCAAAAATCAGACCGAACTATAGAAAAATGTTTCGTGTTGCCCGTTGTTTTGCTTAATTTATAAAATGGTAGGAATATTCGTACAAAAGCCAATTCAAATGGTAGAAATTTAAATTTAATATGACGATTGCAAGTTCTTAGGCGAGATTGTTCTAAATAATACGTCATTTCGAGATTTTCCGTGATTATCAGCTGATATTAAGTTATTTTGTCAAAATAACGGGCAACACTAAAAACGTTATAGTAATATCATATTTTTGTAAATACAGTATTAACATGGTGTATTTAAATGAATATCATCGTCATCTTATAGTATATTTTACTTTAAAATCATGGTTATATTGTTAAATTCAGGGTATACATGGTGTAAATATTTAATGTTGAGATGAAATTGTGAAATACTTGATCCGCGAATGCGGTTTTGATGTCAGTGCCAAAAAAAAAAACATTATTTCAATAAACAAATTATAAACTAACTAACTGTGTCGTTTCGTTCAGAACAATATATGACAGCTGACAAGCCCTCTATATGAAAATACAGGGTGACTCCGCTTAGCACTGGTATGTATGTATAGTAGGCGCCAGATAATCGTGGAATAACGGTCATTGACCCACCTACAATTATTGACATTTTTAATTTGAAAAACGGAATTAATGACACAAAGCTGTCCCGAATCATCATCTCTCGTGATCCTTAACATTGTCTAATAATGAAAAACGATTCATATTTAATTGTTCAGGTACCTATGAACAGTTATTAGGGAAAGGTCAATATACTTTATTCCACATTTATCTGGCGCCTACTATAGTATGCTTGTGTTGTCAGTATCTAATAGAGATGTCCCGGAATGAAATGTTCCAAGCCAAAATGTCTATTATGTACACTTATTAATCGTTTCTAATCAAGAAAACACTATTTTTTTCAAAAAGTAACTGAACGAGAAGGCATCGTCAGTCAAGGCGAACACAACCGTCGGGATGTCGAATTAGTGTTGAAACTCCTTAATTTATATATGAAAGAGCAATTACGTGTCCGTCCATAATTAGGCGAAGAAATGCTTTGTATCCGCGGTAGCTGTACCATCTTTCAATACACACAGTTTTAAACTCCATCGGAAGAGGGAAATTCGTGTGAAATTGAGAGATGGAACAAATTCTGATGTTGCTAACATACCTATTAGATTTGAATGCATTGCTATCGATACTTCGCGTATTGGTCCCTATCGCGTACCGATAGTCCTATAAAGTACCAAGATGTCCTGTTTCGGTACCTGTTAGTGACCAATGGGTTCTAATTGGACACTAAGACTGATAGTGGAACTACTTAGCAGCTTTTTGCAGCAGAACTGTCCGAGACAGTGTACTGAAAGGCATAAGACATTAGTTATCACTTATGGCGCCACTTAAAGGGAAATCGGATAAAGGGCCTGCTTAAAACTACGCGGAATTCGCTTCCCAGAGCTGACGGTAATCCTACTATTTATACCTAAGCAAAAATCTCTGCTATATGGCGCGAAACTATTTAACCTTTTGAACGCCACTGTCACGTATAGGTGACAAGCAAGCGCGTGCCCTGTACGCCAAACGTCACAAATACGTGACAAAAAGTACGGTAAATTTGCGGCTTGGCGTCGGGGGCACGCCGATGCATTTATGTTCGGGTGTTCAAAAGGTTAAGGCACCTCCGTCGTACAACCTGGGGGGCTACTCTCTAAACCCGAAGTCCGTAGTTTCGGGATTAGTTGCCAGCGTATTCTATTCCGTATTGGGTATCCTGGTTCGGAACTAATCGTAAGTCCGTAGGAGATACGGAGTAGAATACGCTGGCAACTAATCCTGAAACTACGGACTTCGGGCTTAGAGAGTAGCCCCCCTGTTTCGCAAAGCGGTAAAGACGGCACGGAACAGAGGTTGAGCGATTGACTGCTGCGCTGCGTGTCGCGGGTTCAATGCTCGCACAGAACAAACATTTGTATGGCCTACAGGTAGCTGTTCCGGATGTGGCTGTTTGTGTATGTCAGTTAATATATTTGTAAACGCACCCACGATACAGGAGAAGTTCCTAGTGTGGGGCAACGTTTTGACAAGTGAAAAAATACCTAGTACCTAGTCGGTATGGCGATATTGATTATTACCGCTCAAGGTAGCGAATACCGCGTTTTTCTGAGGTCTTAAAACGTAACACTGTCTTGTGCCTTCCTAGTCCTAGCTTTCATTGTAGAATTTATCACAACTATTTGTTGTTCTATATAATCTAATCGTTGCTGTAAATATATACCTACCATTGTTTTCTAGCCGATTTTATTAGTTAATCCCGTTTCACTCTTATAAACAACGTCACGTTAAAAAAATCGTTCTTAAATGAATCAATACGGATTAAACGATGAATAATTAATCGTCTTGTCTGCACTTGTATTCAGCCAAAAACGAAATAAGGCAGTAATATAGAACAAATTGTACCTAACTATTAATGTAAGGAAATAACGCATTTTTGGCGTTATTTCAATTCAATTTAAATCATTGTGATGTGAATAAAATAAGTGAATTGAAAATTTGTGGAAAATTACTTTTTTTTTCTCTTATTCGCGATCTTGAGCGACCAATCAAAATCATGTTCCATTCCTTGGACCTGACAATGGCTGAGTAAAAATATTTTTCCTTATATTCCTAATTTATCTGCAACTTAAGCAATTGTGGGTGAATGTAAGCTACTAGTATAATGAAGATTGTTTACTGGACGACACCTTGAGTTCGCGAATAAGATTAAAAAAATAATACATGTCTGGTGATTAAACAGTTGTTCGTTTTCGCGTTGGTTTAAAATATAGATCAAATTTCAATTGATCATTTTGATAAACAACTTTGTTTTTGAACAATAGCATGTAAAATATGTTCCAAATTTTAACTCAAAATTAACTCAATTAAAAACTATATTGTGCAATTGTAAGCTATCGATATTATTTTAATTGGAAGCAACTTTGTTCCCTGAATAATTCTTTCGCGCCATTCCTTTCAGTTTGAAAAATACTAATGGCGCGAATGAATGTTTAGTTGGTAACACTACTTTTGACGCAGCTAGATAATAAACTAGCAAAAAAAAATGCAAGGATATTGTTCTAAATTTAAAAAGCAGCTTCACGCAATATGTATTCATATTCGAATGTAAAAGCGAATATAATGATAACTAAATGTTTTGTCACCTTAGGTGTAACTTTTCTCAACATATAAATAAAAGATAATGTTTCAGCACTAATTCGGATCAGCGCTGCAAGTTAGTTATATTTTGTAAAAAAAATAAAAAAGTATTTTTTTTAGGAAAAAGGGACAAAGTTACACCGCAATAAGCATATCAGTTACTGAGTGTAGGTAATGGTTAGTTATTTTTATATATTTAGGTTTTAACAGGAATGTTGCACGACCGATTATAGTTATTTTCTAGCTGTTATCCAATATTCTTGTTTTTTATAAGTGCCATTGGGCCAATAGACAGATTTTAATAGGTACTTCGTACCTTGTTACAATATCAATTTTTTTGTTAAGCTTATACCTGTTTTATAGCAACATAATATTAGTTAGTCAATTAAACTATGTTTCCTTTTGACATAAAATACAATCACCCTTTCAAGGCCCAAAATAACTCTACAGATAACCCACTTTCAAGTTAAACACCTTTTATAAAACCCGGGTATTACCCTAATTATATCCTTCGCCTGTAAAAAATAATCTCTGTGTGTAAGTCATTAATATGATATAAAATGTGTCGTTACAAAACAGGTCTTCATATTTTTATGACTAAAACACGGTTCTGTACATAATTTAGAATACAGTATCCTTCTGTTTCAGTATTATCATCATAGGCAGGCACGACTTGCGATAAGCAGAAAATTCTTATCGCATTCGACTTTAGAACTTTCTTGAAGGAATAATGAAATCATTGATAACTTGTGCCACTTCCAAAAATAACATACATATAGAGGCATGTTATTGTTATGTCCTGTTTCACCACCTACGATTAAGTTCCCGTTAATTTACTTGGCATATAATTCCATACAAATTATGATCCATTTTCGAATTTATTCGGTGATTCGTGATTATTCAGAGGTCGTGAAACCGGCCCTTAGTAACAAGAAATATTTATGTTCACATTGAAGAGACTCCCCAATGCATTTGACTTAAGTTTGATTTTCAATGTAAAACTATTATATTTCTCTAAAAGTTACGCAGTAAGTTCACATCTCGTGCACCCCCACGTAACGTGAACTTAAAACGTGCGATCAGACTAGTAAATTAGTTATCACATTCGTAAAAGCTTGATAAGTTTAACCTTTTGAACAACATTGTCACATAAATGCGACAAACGAAAGCCTACCCTGTAGGTACGCCAAACGTCACAAATTTGTGACAAAAATACGGCTAATATTTGTAGCTTAGCGTGGGTACGCCGATGCGTTTATGCTCTGGCGTTCAAAAGGTTAAACTAATTATTAAGTTTTCCTACTTATAAGGTTTAGTTGTTGTTCATATATAAACACAGTACCTCACCTCTGACAATAATTTCATTACCTATGTTATCTTTAAGCTACGGCGACATCAGTTGACGTTAGCGCAATTCACAACTACCCTCAAAATAAGTATAATCGGTCGTGCCCCTCATGTTAAGTATATAAGTTTGTGTAAATAGCTCCTAATGTTCCTTGTTTTTAAGGCACTAACGGTTTAATGTAGAACATTTTCTAATACGGTTGTGTCATTTACGAACCCAGACTTATTATAGTTATAGTTGAAGCCGAACAGGCAGTTACTGAACGAGAATTTGTAAAATGAAGATCGTATTAAATATATTTTGTTTCAAAGTGTTGGTTTTTTTTCTGTGTCAGGATGGTGTTGGTATCCTACTAATATTATAAACGCGAAAGTTTGTAAGGATGGATGGATGGATGTTTGTTACTCTTTCACGTCAGAACGGCTGAACGGATCTCGATGAAATTTGGCACAGAGGTAGATTATAGTCCGGAATAACACATAGGATACTTTTTATCCCGGGAATATGTTCCCTTGGGATAATTTTCGACGTAAAAGGCGGGCGGTAGCTTGTATCTAATAAAAATCCTACCCTCAAGGTGAAATCCTTGGACTTTTAAAGCTGAATGTAACCTAGAACCTAGGATTTCAGGTACTCAAGAAGAAGCCTAAATGTCTCTTGTAATAGTGCGAGATCCGGTATAAGAAATATATAGCCTCATCTGTTATTTGATGATAATAAAGAATATATGCAGATGATGTATATCATCTCCAACATCTTAAATCTAGGCAAACATGGATTCAGCAAACTGTTTTAATAAGGCAACCTAATACGGCTGGATTGGGAGAATAAGATGAGCTATCATTTGATATGTGATTCGATTAAATAACTTATGAGGGTATATAAATAAGGCCTACATACCTATTTACACCTGGCAACTCCATAGTTGCGCAGAGGTGAAAATAGGCAACCTTTATATTTCCAATTCCTTTGGGTACATTCTCTAAACTGATGCTCTATTTTCACAAATGACTTATCGGGGAAGTTGATAAAAAAAAAATTATACATTTTATTGTCATCGGCACGTGATTTAGCTAGGCAACCTATTTGCGATGTACCTATCTATCAATAAATATGTCACAATAAATGGCAAATGCCGAAAGATTGTAAAATATCACGTGAAATTGTAAACTATTTTTTCTAAATAAGACACGGATATATTGGAAACTATTGAATTTGGATGAGATTTATTGTAAGTATAGAAAACAAGTTTACGATTTTCCTACTGACTCACTGAGTTATCAAAATTATGGGGGCACTTCCAGTCATGCTAGAACAGCGGTTCCCAACCAGTGGTCCGCCAGAGTTAAAATATGGTCCACAAAAGATTTAAAATTTCAATCTTTTCGCCTCAAGAATGTTATTGATGCAAACTAATTCCAGGTTTCTATTAGAAATGTTGTGCTTTATATGACAATTCTCTTTACTTTTGATTTCAAGATTAGTTATGCTACAAGTGAATATCTATAATTCTATATGATATAAGATTACTTTCAGATCAACGAAGCTTAATTTTCTTCTTAATTTCTGGTCCCTGCTGACAATAGATGATGGTTGGGAACCAATGTGCTAGAAACTTCAAATTTGGTGTGAAGATAGGTCTGAGCTACAATTGAAGGAAAAGAAATACCTAGGTATATATTTTTTTTAAGATAAAAGGTTGAAATCAGGATCGGTCCTCATGAGCTAATAATTTTATTTTATTTGTTTCCCACGGCACTAAAAACTTCAAAATTGATATGCAAGCAACTCTTTGAACTCATTCCTATCATTTACATGGAAAAAAGATATGACATCCCCCAAAACACAAAAATGTGAAAAAGGCCAAGTCCCTATCCCCAAAAATTCGGCCTATAAAAGTAGTGAGATTAATAATAGGCCAAGCATTTGAGAACTGCAGAATAGTCCATGACTCATTTGAGAATACCAGTGACCGCGTGTGCTTTCCTGACCGTATAAAAATGATGAAACACTTGAAAAATCGTTTTGTTCATCATTTTGACCCTTTTTACATTTTTGTGTTTTGGGGGATATTCTTTATTATCATTAAATAACTTATGAGGGTATATATTTATTTTACCGGATCTTAGACCAAAAGGAGGGCTCTCCTTTTTAATAGACTAGTCTTTTCCCACTGTTGAATGCATGCTTGTCATAAATACATGTATACAGTGTCACTATCATATTCAGAACAAAAACATTACCCTCCGTCTGGGTCAGTCGGGTAAAAATAAAAACACCTGTCTTCCACTGTAAATGTTTATTCATGATCAATATGTACAAAACTATTTGATTGAATATTCAACCCATTAACGCCCTCTGTACCCACGTGTGCACTGTAAAATGCGTGATTGCCTTTTGTTTGTCTGTGGCACTATGGAAGAGATTGTTTTTTTTTTAAACTAGACAGTTCAAATAAATAAAAGGGTGGCGGGAAAATAAATGTCTGACATTTAAATGCGATACGGAATGTTAACCAAGTTACTAAGGTACTTATGATTGTTATATATATAATAAATATATGATATATTGTAAAAAATAAAAGATATTTATATTTTTGTTATTATTACACATTGTTAGTATTTGTCTTAACGTGTGATACCAGTGGAATAACAATTTGTTTAGACAAGTTTATTTTACTACATATTACATTTTATTACAGTTTGCCTGGTGATGTACAATGGCCGCATGTGTACCTACTAAAATTATCAATAGTTTTTCGACGGTGCATTCAAATACATTATAATGGCTAACCAACGCGTTTTTACAAGCCAAATTAACTATTCAAGACTCGAAGAAGCTCTTGAATCAGTAATGGCTGATGAAAATGAAGATGCGCAGTATGATATTCTGATTCTGATGCCACCAGATCCAGCTGTTGTACCTAAGTGATGAAGAAGCCAAGAGTCGTACTGGAACGATGCGATGGAGGTAACTACACATCGTTCTGATCACGATGTTTCCGACCAGGATGATAGTGACAATGAGCCACTAGTAACTCCCCCAAGACATGCAAAACAAGCTAGAAATCCATTCTAACAAACCTACATGGAGAAAAACGGTACCTGCTAACCTCTAGATTCGGGAGTTGTAAAGTAGGTACCTATCTTACTTCGATAACTTTTTCATATATTATAAGTTAGTTACATGATGTGCGAATCTTGGGTTTCAGAGCAACAGGTTCAATTTAATACGAGAGAATGAAACAACAGCCGAGGGCGCAGTACGATAGCCGATTTGTGAGAATAACCAAATCACAATCGTACGGTGGTAATAAACATAATGTCGTTACAACGGGCTCGAATTTAGATGTTATAGAACCTTGAGGAAGTAATGGAGAGAGGAGAGATGATGTAATGTGCACAAACAAAATGTAAATATTACAAACAAATGGGAGTGGTCGGTCAAATGGCTCAGTTGACCAGTCTGTAATGAGTGGCTGCATGCAAGCAGCTGAATTTTGTGCTTCGCAAGAATACAGAGATGACATAATATATTTAGATCAGTTATTGTTCAGAGACCAGAACGAACAGTCCTTGAGCCAAAAAAAAACGGTCTTAATCCAGAACGCATCGGAAATCCATTATGATATATGTTATTTGCCGCAACAGCGTCCGTTGGCATTGCTAGTTCTGTTTGAAAACGCTGCGTGTGGAACGACCATGCTATGGACAATTTCATTCCTAATCTGCCCAGTGTACCTAACTGTACACCCATGTAATTTCTAAAATAATTATTTTTCTACCGATTTTTCTTTATGTACCTACCTCTTATTTGGTCCACATTGATGATGAATAAGAAGTGCAAGTAATATTCACAAGTACCTAGTTTAATTTTGGGCGTTAATGGGTTAAAATGTATAAGACTTTAGCATCTCCTTGGTTTACACGGCGGCTTTGGTGGCGGCGGCGGGGGTGGGGGCCATTTCTGAAAATAATAAATGTTTATTAACCGCGCCGTTCTTAACCTTTTTGGCTGGTGACCCAAAGTATACATATATCTGAAGTCTGAAGCCCGCGACCCTAATATTTTATTTATCACCCAGTAATAATACAATAATAGTATTAACTTTCTTAAGAAAGCAAGGCGAAAATCCTGCTTCACACAAATAACTAGTTGGAAATGGTAGCAGGCCCGTTTCACCTTCATTACTAAGGCTTTCCAGATACCTATGTTCCGAGATTCGTGAGACACTTTCTGGCAAATCTTTCTTTTAGTACTCCGTCACCCTGCAATTCAAGCAATTCTTGTAATCCCGCGACCCATCCCAATACCGCCCGCGACCCGAGGTTAAGAAACGCTGATTTAACGTATGATTCAGATCTATTTGTCGATTACGGACAATTACTAACTGAACGTTTGAAACAGCTAATTTTGGTTTTCAGTTCAGTTGCGCGGAACAAAAGCTGTTTTCATAAATGAAGATGTCGTCGACCGACTCAAAATCGCCCGCAAAAGCAATGTCTCTAATGGTGAGTTCATACGACACCGACTTTTGTCTGCGCAGACTTTGAACACCGAATAAAAAAATTCCATCACACCGACATTTGTCTCCGCAGATTTTAAGATAGGTATAGACTATAAGATAAATGTTTTAATTACGAGAAAATTACCTGTTTTGCCGACTCGACGCAGATACACCCCGACTTCTTCGTCTTAGGAACCAGGTGTCCAAGTCCAACTTTGCTGAGAATTGCGTGTAACGTATCATTATCCGCAGTCTTGAATATCAGGGCCATGAGAGCGAATAGGAAGCCGACGGTTCCCAGGGCTAACTGGACAGGGCTGAACCGCGGCGGGGGGGGTGCACCGCCATAAAAATCACTGTCCGATATTTCAGCCTGCTCAGCTAAGCGACGTGTTTCCGCCGCTTCCTTCCTCGCTCGTTCCCGCGCTCGTCGATCTCTTTCTTCACTACTGAAAAGATTCATACTCATCATAGTGTTGGTTAATAGTGGATTACGCCAAAAAAAATTTTTCGTCCACTTTCAAAGTGAAAAAGCGAAAATTTGCATAGTCCGTCAGTATCGTGATTTCAACCCTGAATAATGAGGTCTGTTTTTTTTTGGGCATATGTATGGGCTGGCCTACCCTTACTGTAGCCTACTGCACGCCCATGATAATCATACTTGGAATGTCGATTCTCACTGTAAGGCGCCACCTCTACGAGCGAGTGAATCGCCGCAATAGGTAATATAGCCGTGTGACTGGAGAGTGAAAACAGGTTCAAGCTATAGAATGACATGGCAGCACGATCATATCTCTGTCTCGCGGCGAGGAGCTGGTGCCTAACACCGATAAAAAAAACATTAGATGGTTAATGGCTTTTAGTGGCAACACCACCTCGGAAAGATGCGAGCGTTGGCAAGAGAAGACAACCTTCCACCTGGGCACGCGTTTCTGTGGCCGACTTGGATATTCCGCACTCAGGTCGGCCGAAGTAAACAAAACCTGGTAAGGGTAAGCAGGTAAGGGTTTTCGGTTGGCTTCGATCTTCAGTTTTTGCAAGGTGTCTCCGCAGTACATGACCTTTTCTTTTTAAGGATAGGAAATCATCAAATGACTTCTTCCGCTCTGGGTGGAGCGGGAGGGCGTGTAAGACTCTTACTGACTAAAATCCATCCGTGTTCCTTCTAAAGCCCTTTACGTTCCAGGGCTGCGGTGACTCTTTCAAACAAATTCCGCAACAGTTCATGGCCTTGCACCTTTCATCTAGGGCCGCATGCCTTGTCACCTATACATATGAGGACCTTATGGCTGCATCAGCGAATGGTGTTTCCGTAGCTGAGTACTGGGCCAAGCACAATTGATAAACGACCGATAAAGTTCCTCAGAAACCGGTCATAAGAAAACGAACTTAAATTCAAAAACACTGTTTTGCTATCGATACACTAAGAAAGAGAAGACCTAGGTCTTAAAAATGTAAAGAGGCGAAATCAATTCGTACGTTGGTACCTACGTAAGATTAAAAATACTCACCAATCACACATAATGTAAATGAAATTGTCTATAATCGAGGATTTAGTTGTGGGTTTTCCAGTTTCACTTGCATGATTAGGTATATAGGTAACCTATATTTAGGTAACATTATTGTAGAGCTCCATTTTGCTTAATGTCACTTGATGACGGGTGTAAAACACACCGTTGACGTTACAAATTCTTCTTTGTTCCGACGCAGTAGAGGAATGAGTTCCTAATCACCCGAAGTAGTTATGAAATTGGCACTGTAAAAAACATTTGAGATATATGTATACGTACTGTTACGCGCCAGAATGAATGCCGCATGCAAGCGAATACTTCGGAATTGATCTTCAAGTGCGATTAAAGTGATCAGTGGTGAATTTGTTTTTTATAATTAGTGAGTTTAAAGTTGTAAATAGTTGAGCGTGTAGCCAAACCTTAAAAGGCACCATCGTGCAAATTTTCACAGCTTTCTTGGTCCAAGGTCGCTGTTGCTGTTGTTGTGACCTACTAACGGGCTTGCCAGCTTTCTCGAAAAATGTTAAAAAGTCCCCACTCAACAAAGTTGGTGTAAAGAGTTTATTGATCTACTGCTAGCATGTTGCTCCAGACGTAAGTAGGCATGTACTTGTAGGTTAGATACCTTTTTGAGAGCCCGCATATCTCTCGACTCTTTGTTGGACTAGCAAACGAAGCGTTTGGGCAGTCCCGTACGCCGGAGCGAGAGGGTATTGGAAGCAGTAGATAACCTCCTTCTGCGAAGCAGTAGCTAATGCATGCGCAGCAGAAGATGACGCCCGTCTCCCCCCGGGCGTCGGGACTCGCAGGACGATTTCCGGCCACCGTAGGCACGGGCTTGCGAATTGCGAGCGATGGGTGGCTCGCCGTCCGATAATGACCAGGCTAAGATCGCCGGCGCGTTGTGTTCGACGCGCGCTCAAAGAAATGTCATCATAATGAACAGGGCCCGCTAGTGCCAGTGCCTGCCAGGTTTGCGGAATTGTTCGAAAGAGTTACCGCGGCTCTGGAACGCAAAGGGCATTTGGAGGAACACTGGTAGGTTTTAGTCAGTAAGGGCCCGTTCCCACTTAGACCAACCGTCTGTTTAAATAGAATACGACGGCCGGACGTGCGATATCGCACATGCACCGGCCGGCTCCGATCAGTTTGCATTCAGTCTTCGTACACGATGGACGACGACGAAATCCCAGTACCTACCTACCGTGGTGGTATTTAAAGAGAAGATAATACGTCAAAGAAAAAATTGGGCGCATCCTATTCTACGGGAAGTCTTTTGTCCCACAAGACAGCTTTATTTTTGACAAACGATATCAAAAAGCACAAGCATCGACATCCATTTTGCACGAGCGCAGAAGCCGAAATGATATTTGCGAGGTAATCCGTGGGGATCGAGGGGTAGGAGGGAGGCACATTGGTGCTGTCTCGTTGGCAGATTTATTCCAGGCGTTTAGACGGCTCTTCGCAGTGGAAGAACGTCCGTCTAATTGAACTGCCACTGGCATATCCATCTCTTTAGACGAACCGAGAACAGACGGTCCGTCTTAGTGAGAACGGGCCCTAAGAACACTCTCTTCTGGTCCGCCCAGAGCGGAAGGAGTCATTTGATGATTTTTTTAATATTTTTTTATCAACCTATATTGTCCCACTGCTGGGCAAAGGTCTTCCCCATAGCCTTCCACTCTTCCCGGTGTGTTGCTCTTTCCGACAAATCCGTCACGGCGCCCGTCCTCTGGCTCCCACTGTGTAACGACTCAGGCCCATCTGTCTTAGTGCATCCTACATATGTATGTGGCCCGCCCTATCCCACTTCAGCCTGGCAGATTTACTGCCCACATCGGCGATCCCTGTTTTGGAGCGAATCGTGGTATTACATTTTCGATCGCTAAGCCTAATACCTAGAACGCTACGCTCCATCGCCCTTGGCAAACCTTGAGTTTGCACTTTTGAGACTCGGTCAGAGATCAAGTTCGCGCACCGTAGGTTATGGTGGGCAGAATGCACTGTCGATGAGTTTGCGCTTCAGGGATAAAGGTCGGGTCACCCTTCATCAGCGACTTCATGGACCAGTAGCTCTTCTAGGCATTTTGGACACATCGGTCGACTTAATTGTCTTACCTGTTTTCGAAGGATACTAGCTGGCCCAAGTAAATATACTCATCGTCGTAGTGGATTTCTTGCCCATCTACCTCAGCCTTGCTTTTTGTGCTATTGGTCATGCATGACTTTAGCCTTTGACCGATTGATTCATTATTAGTCCAACCTCAAGGCTTGCTGTGCTCAGATCTTGGAGCATATTTTGCAACTCGGCAGCAGTCGGTGAAATAGGATGATATCATCAGCGAAACGAAGGTAAGTGTTTTGCCACCTACTGCTATACTTACTTTTACAAGACCACGAGTTTGCCAGATTCTTAAATATCGCTTCGAGAGTATTAGTGAACAGTTTGGGAGAGCGGGGTACCTAACCCTGTTTCACGCCTTTATATTTTTAAAAGTTTAACCGGGAAAATTAAGTTTAACATTTGCTGTGCTATTATTATAAATTATTTTGAGTATGTTGATATAAGTTTGTTCTAACTGTTGATTTTGTGGTCAAGAAAATATGGCTGAGTGTTTGAGGCTGATTTAATGATTATCCCTCTTATTATCTTTATTACCTGCCCTCCCTTCAAGCATGTGCACAAGCAAGGAGAGGCTATTTGTTGGTTATATGTAAAATACTTTACTTTAGGAACACTTCCACTGGTGAATAACATTTTGTACAACAGTGCTAGGATACCAGCGCTGATAAGCATACCGGCCTGAGGCTGAATGAAGCCGCTGTCTTCTCCACGGTCGCCCATCTCACCCTGCCCCGCGGAACACTTGCTATTGTTGGCATTGTTTAGAATTTTGTATTTATATTTTATGTATGTGCCATGGAAGAGTTATGTCATTTTTACAGGTTTGATCATGGTTTGATCAACGTATTTTCATGGTAAATATTGTCTGCCAGACTTTTTTTTAAAGTTATAGTGCAAGGAGTTGCAATGGGATTCATCGTGCAGACACCAAACAGAACGGGTAAACGAGCAGTTTTTCCATTGTCGCCAAGGGTATATGGTTTGCCTAGCAATTTTATCGAAAACTGACCATTTGTTACAAATTCAAAAATCCCATTCATGAAGATACATACTTATTTATTATTATTATTTATTTATTATATACTTTATTGTACACCTCATAATAAGAACAGGACAATCATACATAAAATAACTACACTACTTCTACTGGAGTTAATTGAAGCCTGTCAAGATAATAATACAAGTGCTTTGTGGCCCAGGAAGAAAAAACGGGCTGTACGAGGCAGACTCGCACACAAAGGGTTCCGTACGAATACCTAATATTTTTGTGTACAATTCGATTTTTTTTTGGCGTAAGAGAATTAAGAAATTTTAGAGTGAGTTTTCTGTATGTTGATGTCCAGTTTATACTTATATATATCTAGTCTGAGTAAGGTAAATTCGTTGACGGTTTCTAATGTTGAGTCATTGAAAATAATATCTAAAGTTAAAGGGGTTTTTTGGTATGGGTGGAAAGTTATTAATTTGTTCGTTCATCCAGTTGCATGTTTCAGTCAGTATGGAATTGAGAGTTTCTTGTTTATTGTCGTATAGGCATGAGACTAATATGGATATGTCGTCCGCGAATAAGACTCATGGCTTTTCAATGGTCTTAGGTAGGTCATTAACTTAAATTAAAAATAAGAGGCATCCTATGACGCTTCCTTGAGGAATTGAGGCGCGCGCGAAGCAATTAGCTTTACTATGTGATTAATTTTTTGTTAAAGTATTCTATCTCAACTAACTGTTTCCTGTTCTTTAGGTAAGATGTTAACCATTCGTGAGCCTTTCCGCGCACACCTATTCTGTATAATTTGTTTAGCAATATCCCAAATTGTACTTTGTCGTAGGCTTTGGTCATGTCTAGTAATATTCCTATAGCGTATTTTTTGTTATTAATGATGTTAAGGGCTTCTTGGATATACTTATAGACTGCTAAGGTGGTGGATCGTTTTTTTCGAAAGCCATTCTTGCATTCATCAAAAATATTATATTTTTCGCAAAATTTATAAATGACAACACATGGCTTTTCAAAAAAAATTGAGGCTGACGGCAAGATAGCTATTGGACGATAGTTGTTTGGGTCTTCCTTCATAAATCATAAGGTATGTGTATAATGTGTATCTACCAAATTTGAACTGAATCGGTCTAGTTTATTCGGAGCAAATTGGCTGTGACATACAAACACACGAATGGTTCCGTTTTTCATTCACGGAACTCTAAACAGGTTGAGTATGGCTGTTCTCTATTTTTAGGCATAAAACATGTTTATTAAAACAAAGCTGTAAGTTCTAAATACATCTTTATTCAATAAAAACATACATAATTCTAATCATACACAATTGCTTAGTTCAATATTAAAATGTCAATAATTTTAAAATAATATATTTTTGTTTTTTTTTTTGCTTAAGTGCCTGATATGAAATGCTATTTGTTACAAAAATTCTAAGTAATGGAAACAATAATAGGACATGATTTATTGAAATAGTACATTGTTCACCGAGAGGAGAAAGTGACCGATTACCGTCGAGGGTGTCGTTTGAAGCCCGAGCCGTAGGCGAGGGCTTTAAAACACCCAAGATCGGGAATCGCAGTTTCTCTCGAGTGATACATAGTGCTTTATACTACACCTAGAAGGAAAATAAAAAACGAAATCTTTACTAATTGAAATTTATATTGAAATTGTTGCAGTTAAAACTGAATCCTCAAACAACACACAAATTGGAAATGGCGCCAATGTTGTCTGCAATTTTCACATGTTCTTTTTTCAAATTGTTTATCCTGCCGCCGCAGGGTCGCACTGCCAGCCCGACACCATCCAACACACAGCTAGTGGCCAGTGTCATTTTGCGAACTTGGAGATAAAAACTCACTGTAAAAACTTTTTGGCTTTTGATATTTAGGTTACCGGCGCATAGTCTTACCCAAAATTAAAAAAGAAAAACCACGTAAGAAATGGATTTTCATACACTTTTCTCTCCCGCTCAGATGCGTTTTCTCCCCGCATATTTGTTCGATATGCAATGACGTACTTTCTACCGTAAATTTGATAAAGTATCAAGGTACTTTCCAAGCAGGTGTAGTATAAATATTATTTTGTTATTATTAATGCGCACATTCTTACAAAAGATACAGGGAAGTACAGTCAGCAACTAAAGTCGATTAAAAACTTGCAATTTGTATTTTTAAAACTCGTGCACACACGGATGTAGGAAAAGGAAAAGTCACAATGTCATAAATTCATAATAATTGTTAAGTTAACAAGCTAATCAACTTCTAATGGTGACCATACTAAGTGCCTACTTTCTATGTTCCACAAACAACGATAGGAAAATAATAAAAACAGATACTTACTTACATTATTTTTTAATTACCATAACGTCATTAAACAATACACGGTTACACCAATTAATAACACATAATTATTATCACAGGAATCTCACTATACCTTTTTCAGGGTAAAGAAAGATTGAGAAAAATTGCCATGCATTATTCAGTCTTTTGCTCTTCTAAATAAGGTATAGTACCTATCCTAATAATACGTATAAAAAAAAACAGTCATTTTTTATCAAGATTCAGCAGCTTTTATGAAATTCTGATAGAGATATTTATAAAAAATCTAACCATATAATTAGTTTAAATGCTGATTAGCAGATTCTTCATACTTTTTTTTTTACTATTGATAGGCACGCGTTTGACCACTATCTCACCTGATGGTAAGCGATGATGTGGTCGAAGATGGAGCACGCTTGTCAAGAAGTAACCTTTTCACTCTTGACTTAAAAACTCCCAGGTTGTGGTTATCAGGAACCACAGACTGGCAGGGGACTTCACTCCTTAGCTGTACGCAAAATGTATGTGTTCTCAAAACGTTTTGTGCGTGTGGGTGGGATGTCCACCATGTACCGGTGGCGCATCGCCGTACGTCTTGTGGTCTGATGATGGAACGAGCTTGGCGGAATAAAACCATGCATTCGAATTTGAGTATCATAAAACCCAAACTTTGATTGGCAGAGATAGCCAAGGGGCCTAAGCATTCTCTACCAATCCACATGGGTTCTGAATTCATATTTTCTGTAGGGAATTGGAATTAAAGATCCTTAATTCCCTACAAAAAATACGACTTCAGAACACATTCTGATTTTAAAAAAACTGGGGTTCCCATTTATATTTTTTTTTATCAAAATGTGTTCATCGTTCGTGTAGATAAAATTATCTAATCATATGGTTACATCTTTTATTTATCATTAGGCTTTTGTAAAATAATTCACTTCGCCCTTATCTACGTTATCTAATCAAGCAGGTCTACCTAATTACCTACATATCTAGCACCAAAGATCCCTGTATAAGGGTCTTACAAAAAGTATTGGAAGAAATAGGTCCACTATAATATAAGGCCGCTTTAAGCTACAATAACCGCCAGCGACCAGAACTAATATACTTTTAAAGGTTAAATAAGTTCATATAAATCCCAGTCTACAAAAAGCTGCACCGGCTTCAGCTACCAGAATATTAAATATGTAAAATCTTTGCGTTGTAATCTTCAAATTCGGCCCGAGTCAGCAAATATTTTGCGACCGACTTGTATTGAGATGGCTGCTCTAATATTATTAAAAGAGGTTCAAGTTTAGTTTTATACTCATTCAAGACTTTCCTGTCTACTGCTCCTATCAGGTTATTGCTCTTGTTCCAGAAGTAAGGAATGTCTCCTATCACCAAAGCCTCATACAGCTTTTTGACCATAACTTTGAAAAGGGTCGCTGGACTGTTTCTTTGCCAATATTCCATGTTGTTGACCGCGACGATCTCCCAGAAGAATAGAGTCTTGATATAGTAGCTTGCAATTTTGTTCATGCAAAGTGAATCCCGGAGCTTTTTTAACTGAAACAAGGTGTAAAATGAATTATTAGGATACCTTAACCTTTTGAACGCCACAGTCATGTATACATGACAAGCAAGCGCGTGTCTTGTACGCCAAACGTTACGAATATGTGACAAAAAGTACGGCGAATTTGTGGCTTGCCGTCGGGGGCACGCCGATGCGTTTATGTTCTGGCGTTCAAAAGGTTAAACTAACTACAATATATTTATAGGAATGAAATTCAGTAATAATTTTGGTCAGAAAAAGGTCGAATTGAAAAAGTAAGACCGGTACTATTATATCGCAGCTGTTACCTAAGTGTATGAAATACTGAAAATTGTTTTTTGGTCCATTTAATTAAGAAACCTAAAAATGTAAATGTGACAGCGTTTATCTGCTTCTGTGTCTGACCGTCACTGTATGCGGAATGTGTTACAATAAAGCAACTAGGGGAGATCATGGCATAGTAGATGTAGTACATCGAAAAATAATCTTGAACTACTTCTTCCGCGCTTCGCCCGCGTGAATTTCGGAAATCATTCCAGGGGAACACACTCTTCGCATAAAAAAGTTCCATTGCTCTGTGCCAAATTTCATGCAATTCCGTTCAGCCGTTCTGGTGAGTTTAAGTAACAAACATCCATTCATCAAAACTCTCATTTATTAGTAAGTTAGGTTAAATAGTAGGTACTTACGAATCGGATCGCCTGTCGCAAGTTGTTGGAGTTGTGCATCAGCTGCCGCTCCTGGTTGTGCAGCGCGATGCGCCACGAGCGGCTCTGGTCGAACGCGCACGGAGACGCCTTGTTCGGCTTGCCCACCACCATCCAATAGTCCTTCTTGCACTCGCGCGGGATCTCCCGGTACGCCTTGCTGATCGGCCACCGCTCCTCGGGGAACTTCAAACACGGCACCAGGTCTACATCCAGTTTGAAGTTCCTCGACTTGTTACTGATCAACAGTGTCATCGCCGGCCCCGACTCAGATCTATCAATGACGTAAGCCACACCCTCCACGTAGTACAAAGGACGTCCGTTAGGACTCATCTCGAACTTGTTGAGTGCTTTGCTCACAACGCTTTTGAACCAATCAGAGAACTTGGAACGTAGAAGATAGTTGCTGTCGTCTTTCCACTCGAACGCGGCTTTGTTGATGAGCCACTCGTCAGCGTCCCTGAAAGGCAGCCGTTGGAACTGGACGCCCATCCTGAGCTCAACGAACCCTGGCGCCTTCGCGTCAATGATGATGTCACTTCCTTGCGGGTTCAGGGCGTCAGTCTTGATGTTGAGAGGCAACCCGATCACAATGTCCATGTCAAATTCGTCCGGTTTTACGATACGCAAGTTGTCGTAGTGGCTGCCGGCAAATTGCACCTAAAAATATGTTATGAGAATAAAAAAACACGAAATCCTTATGGTCTCACTATACTACATAGCGACTTAGTAAATCTGTTCCTTGATCTATATCATAATTATAAAATTGTTTGTCCTGACCGTCACCGCACTGTCTAGACAGCTGCAATTATGAATATGATTTTTTTTTTATAACGTAGGTAAGCATCCTCTAAGAAATATTTTTTGTAAAATTCACCTTAAAGGGGGGAAATGGGGTCTTTGTAAGTCTTTGTTCTACGCAAATGAAGTCGCTGGCATCAGCTTAATAGAAGTGCCGTCGTCGAAATCGAAATATCATTAAGAGCGTTTACTCCTCACGGTGTTTCATACTAACTTACAAGTCCTTATTCTTGGAAATTAATGAACTAATTTTTAATGAAAATAAAAATGAAATACCTAGTTCAGAACATTTTCGAAAAAGGGTTCCAGGGAAAAGATAGTGATTTTTCACTTTCTGTAAAAAACATAAAGTCACTTTCAACTAACTATGTAATTAGACCTGGATATCTTGCGTATGCATACCAAGTTTCATTATAATCAGTTCATTCCCAGAATGTAAAGTTTGTATGAAACACCAGGAGGAGTAAACACTCACATTCAGATGACAATGAACCTGGAAGTATTGAGCACCCCTTGACAGAGGAGCTCTCATTATTATGCACTCAACATACTGGATACGGCTGCTAACCGAGTATCGGCTGCCCATATAATTTATTAGGTACCTAGGTATAGTTTGCATTTCACAAGTGCACGTCAGTCATTGTGATGTTAACCTTACACCAATGGAAATAAAAGTTAAAATCAAATGAACCACGCTGCTGATAAATGGTTATGTATGAGCAATCAATTTGAAGCATGCATTGTTTCCAATTAAGTAAGTCATAGATTGAAATGATCATCAGTGGTTGGTAACATTTGCAAAGAAAATTGCCCTTGCGACAAAGAAACAAATATAGTATTTTCCTGGATCGAAAAATAAATTATTCTACTTATTTGGTCTGTCAGTTAAATTTTCAAAAAAATATTAGATCAATTCAATAAAAATTGGCAAAGATAAAGCGCATCAAAGTTCAGGTGAATTTCAGAGTCATGCGAAATTTCAACGCAATGTATTAAATGTACTATTGGTAATTTTTATGATAAGTACCTAATTTGGTTTTTTTCAGGAAAATACCCCATTGTTAAAACTGTCGAGAGATACGCACCGTGCTTGAATATTTCCTGTAGTAAGGATCCACTTCCTTCATCTTCTTGTGCAGATCTTGGAAAATGGTGTCAAACACTTTGTAGTGCAGACCGAACTCCCTCTTTTTAATGTACCTCACATAAATGTCTGACAGCAGTGAGTTCAGGTTGGTTATCACGGGATTGTCAGGAATGTTCGGTATCTCTTCAATTGTCACACCGGATGATGAGCCTCCACTAAAAACAGAGTACACTCATAAATAAATATTTAAATATGTAGGTACCAATTTGATACTGTTATACATCATTTCTGATTAATGTTGTTATTTGCTGGTGTTTTAATAAATAATAAATGTGCTATGTATATGAAACTTCTCACTATGCCTGGGTGGTATACTATGTATATGTCAACCGACAATTTAATAATCATTGTACATTTTCACAGATTGTCTAAAACTTCTAGTTCTAGGAAGAAAGCACTGTTATGCTATTCTATATCAATCCCACCATGATAACATAGGTAGAGCAAGTATGAAGTGAGCTGGCATCAATTGGATTGACAGCTCACTGTAACTAAATTTATATATTTTTTTCCAGAATCGATTGGCTACAGACCAGTTGGTTGGGACTTCAGTTAATACTAGCACAGACCATGCCATTTATTTTATCTTTTAATTAAAAACAACTAATTTTTATTTGTATCCATTCTTTGTCAATAAAATTCATGGTAGGTAAAAAGCACAGAGTACTACTATATTACTGAGAGCAGAAAGCAAGTTGTCTATCCAATGACAACTACAACAAGCACTCAAACGGTAACATATACATAATATCTACAAGTATATGTTAATGGAAAATGGCAAACACCATAAAATATTGTGTGAATTGTAAACTATTTTTTCTAAATAAGACAGGGACATATTGGAAACTATTGAATTTGGATGAGATTTATTGTTTACAAATTGATTTTTTCATAATATATGAAGAAATTATAATCTTATCAAGAGTTATTACAATATTATGGAGTCTGCAATTTTCCGCTGACATACTTAAGTATATATGCTGAGGAAGTGCAGTTAACTATTGAGTGCAGATAACTTTGTTTTTACTCACTGGAATGTGCCTCTATTATCTATTTTGTGGTAATATCTATAATGGAACATACATGATAATGTATGATAGGTTTGCATTTAGTTATTTATTTTTATCACTAAGCTTGATACTATCTGAACAAAAATATACTATGTTCGGTTACAGTTTCTGGTCTAAGTTCTAGTTGATTCAAAAATTCTTACCGTGATGTGTTTAGTCTGCTCAACATGTCAGAGAGGTACGATGACATGGACTGATTATCAGAAGTACTTCCACTTGGGGATCCAGCTACAGGCATGATCCTTGGGGCAGGTTTTTTCTTAGGAGCACTCTGCTGTTGTTGTTCTACTGGTTTTTCACTGGAGCCGCTCAACAGGTATGCTGCTCCACCAATGAGGGCTCCGGCCAGACCAACGCCAGCTGCTATTAGCCATGGACTAGATCCTCCTTCATTGTTGTTGTCATTATCGTTTGGATTATTCCTCCTATTCATGATTGCTGCAAAATAAAAATGATAAAATAGTGACAAACTGATGAATGATTGATGATTACATGCTACCCTAAGTACTTTTATTCAAAAATAAGTTTTAATTTAAAGTATTTTTTACAAATATAGTTTAACTCATTTACTTAAGTTTGGTCAGTGGGTATCGTTAGTTTTCCTACATAAGAACATTAATTTTTTTATTGTTTTTTCTTTTGATATAAAGACAACTTTAATGAAAAGGTAGGTATGCTTACTTAACGTTAGGTTTTCGTCTTGTCCTGCCTTCAATAAGTCTTCCACTGCAATGAGGTACTGAACCAGAAAGTAAAATTCAGCAACAGTTGACTGAGTTTAGATAATGAAAATAACGAAAGTCCCTGTGATATTTATAACACTGCTATCTGAAGTGATCACATGCTCGTTCTTGAATTTCTTCTAAATCTGTGACGTGGTCGTTGTTCTAATCATTAAAATACTTTATTACGTAGAAATAGGTATGTGGAGTACATTCTATAAGTAAGTAATTACAATCAGATTAATTTCAAACATTGACACAATTTGTTTTTGAACGACTGTTTCTGCCACACATCACTTAAAATATTATCAAATAGTAGGTTCGTGTTTAAGTGGCAACACTCTTCAAAGGTCGGGAAACTCCCGCACTAATGTTATGAATCCTTTCTAAGTTTGTTATGGAATACACAAGCAGCCTGACTGAAATATGAAATTAACTATAAAATAATCGGTACCTACTACATAGGTTATGAAAAAAAAACATGCTACCATGTTTATTGTTTTGACTGATGTAAAGATTTTTTCAAATAATTGAGTTATAGATAAATAAGTACAGACGCCAGCACATCAAGCTACAACAATCTGTCAAATTTCTTTACTAGATTTTCCACTTTTTCGCAAAAGATTTAGCAAGGTTAATTGGAAAAATTTGACAGTTTCGGGTAGCTCATCAAGCTACCCGAAACTGTCAATTTTTTTAGAAATTGTAGAATATACAATTTCAATATCCTACTAACCTCGACGACGGAGCCCCGCGGCGCGGGGTTCCTATTTCTGCCGGCAGGGTTTAAAGGAACCTAACATTCGAACCTAACCTATCCATGTCGGCGAGACCTAAGCTCCCTCTGCACTATGTTCCGCTACTTGGCTAGGCAATCAAATCCAATTAATTGTAGAATCGTACACTGATTTGTCGCTGTCGCCGGCAGACTGTTAGATTGTAATAAATCTTCATTACATTATAATTTCTCGATATGTATAAAAAATAGTTTTGTATATCGCTCACCTAGTAATAAATTGGGACATGTGCAAAATATTAGAAAATTAGTTTTTACATCACAACTGCATAATTTACCAAGTGGCAAAACGACACAACAATAGTTTCCGCTGGTGAATATGCAAGTCCAGTATGGAGCTTCTTCCCACACCGAATTAGTGGATACAGCTCTAAATTAAAATTCAATAGTTTCCAATATATTCGTGTCTTATTTAGGAAAAAATAGTTTACAATTTCACGCGATATTTTACAATCTTACGGCGTTTGCCGGTGACATATACAAAACAATTTTTTCGTAATATATCGAGAAATTGTTAATATAATAAAAATTTATTACAATCTTACAGAGTCTGCAATTTTCCGGTGACATCGCCAGCGTGTCGTCAGTTTATGTCGTTTCACAATTTCTCGGAAAGACTTCGAGAGATTATAGACTATCAAATTTTGATGCGTAAAAAGTATTCCATATGTTCAGTTGACATTTTATATGATGTTTTACAATATTGCGGAGTTAGCAATTATCCGGTGACATATTATAGTTTTGCCAGTAGAAACAATGTCCTAAAAGCCTAGTATCCAAGTTGTGGCTTAAAAATATTAAGTATTGTCATTTTAATTGTTATTGACACATTTAAAAAGGGTTGCCAAGATTAAGATTTGTTCTTGATTATAGGGTAAATTACCACTTAATTGATTTTTTAAATTTTATTTGTGATAATAAGGTAAAACAAATATGGGTTTAAATGTAATAGACTCGCCCCTATTACATAAATTGTGGGTGTACTCACTAACAATCTAATTATTTATATTAGATTCAGATATTGTTTCTCAGTAGGTGAATTATATAATTATGCAATTCTTTATGAGAAATAAAGTTGTTCTTAAACCTAAACAATGCATCTAAATCTAACCTAACTATTATTGTCAAATGTCAACGCCACTCACAAGTGATGAACTGTTAACAAAATGGAAATCGGCAAAAAACGTCAAAGACCTATAAAATGATGGCTTCCTTCCTTGTTGAATTGTAAATCTGTTAACCAACTCTCTGTAATCGAAATAATGCAAAATCGGGTAACAGGATAGATTTCCCGAAAACGACTTCAATCAATCTCGTGGTAGCGCTCTCTTTGTGAATGTCAACACTGAAATTCCTCATCATGGAAATCCCGACTCTAACCAAGTTCAGAAATAAACTTGTATTGCTTGGAAACATGGAACATTCTGCTTTCAACATCAACAGAACACGGTTGGCAGTGAAACCGGCTTGCAACTATTTATTCAACACTTCAGTGATAAGTTTTGTGACGCCAATCTTAATTGAAAATAATCGCTCCCGACACTGGTGAGTCTCATTATCAAATAAACTTTGCTCTCAGCTGGATTAGAAAATGTCTGAATGCTAGTTACTACGTGGAAGTTGGAAAAAATCTTAAATCCAGTTAAAAGACCGGCAAACAGTTGGAAATAAAGAGAATTGTGTTTTCTTCTGCATTAAGCATAATTAAAGAACAATGACGAAATCATTACCATTTTCGATGGCTTCCATTTTAATTTTACACTCATAGAAATCTACAATTTAAATGGTGTTGTTGTATACCTGATTGTTCTGTAACATTGTGTGCATAGGTTATGCATCACCCACTGGAAGTAGTTTGGCAGCTTGCCATAATATTGTTTGGTTTTCTTCTTTGGTTGTTTCTTGTAAGAACTAACCAGAACTAACTAGACATTATTTAAGTACTAAGTATTTGCCCTGTTAGGATTAAAGGACAGATACTGAAAGAAAGCCCGTTTTAGGATTGCAATAAAACAGTTTTTTATAGTATTATTCTCTATAGTGGAAAGTGTGTTTCCCTAATATTATGTGAGATGTGCTTGTATTACTGTTTTATGCATAAACATACTATAACAGTTATTTGTTTTGTTTAAGATTAAAAAAATAAAAACAATTGTCATTGTAAATAATAACAGCCGAATGGGTCGATCTTTAAGGTTAAGCAACGCTTGCCGAGGTTGGTCTGTGGATGGGTGACCATCTTAACATACCGAGACTCCTCCGTGCCTCGGAAAGCACGTTAAGCCATTGGTCCCGGCTGTCATTTGTAGATCTTTGGCAGTTGTTACGGATAGTCAGAAGCCAGATAATCTGACACCAGTCTTGCCAAGGAGTACCGTGTTACCCAGTTAATGGGTTGTGGAGGTCTGGTAGGCAGCCGCTCAACTTAAAATACTGGTATTCAGCTGAATCCGGTTTCACTGGAAGCCAACCCTAATATAATTGGGATAAAGGCTAGGCAGATGATGAAGATTTTGTTTTATAAAAAACAGCAGTTTGATAATCAAAGATTTTAGCGCTCATTAGCTTATCTAGCCTTCACTAATAACAATATTTAGTTAATGTGTTGATTATTACTCTCTTGTATGTACATCAGTGGGTCTCAAAATGCTTTTTCTATGTAGGCTTTTATGATGTAAGTAATAAATAACTCTCAAACACAGTTTCATAATTTTGAAGGCAAAGGAGGAAAATAATTTAACATATTATTAAATTTTTTGATTATTTCATCTACTAATCTCTAGGCTATTTTCAGATTGGTCCGTGCCCAGAAATAGACCAATATTGGTAGCTATGTGTTTATTATTCTGATCATTGAATGTTTATTAAGATATTGGTTGGAATTAATTTTCAGTGGCATGCGTCAGAATAGATTATTGCATAAGTTTGGGTGTTATGAAACTGCATTTGGAACAAATCTAACTATTTTTGTTGGTTCTTTTCTGCAGTTTTTTTTTTTAATTTTTTCTTGTCTCTAGTCTAGGTCATAGATGACAGAGACAAAGTCGATGATGGAGCGAGCTACATGTTCTTTTTTTTAATGTCTCAACAAATTTGTATGTGCATGTGTGTGTTTTTGTAATATATGTATTCTGTTATGTCAGAATGGATTCCACGGCAGGAAACACTCCTCCGATTTTCATTTTATAAAGCTAGATCCACTACTCAAAAAAAAATTTAAAGGGTTGACTGATAACTGGATTTAGTTTGGCTTTCATGTCTTAATCTATAGATTCAGTGCTACTGCCTTAAATTGAAAACTGTTGTCCATTAACCAAGTGACATGGGTAGATACTTTTTAATTAATAAAGCGAAGGTAAAAGAATAATTTTCAAATAGGACTTCAAAACAATTTGAAATAACTAGTCTCCCTCAAGATTAATCTCGAATTATTGAGGGACTCCCCTATGATATTATGATAAAGAATTATTTTATCTATTAGGTATGATGAACAATAAATTACCTAAGATTAAATAGGATTGATATGAAAGATAAGTTTTATCAGCAAACAAAATAAACATACAAGATTATTTATTTATTTATTTAACAGTTTATGTACACACATTTAACAAATAGATAAGAAGAAGGGAACAGAAAAATAGGTAAAAAGATGATGCTTATTTCTAAAGAAATCTCTTCCAGCATACCTGCGAAAGGAGAGTTGAATAAAAGAGATGTTGACATTGTGTGTAAAAGTTATGTTAATATAAAAAGTGAAACAATAATAGGATAGAAAACAAGTAAGGGGCAGCGGTCAGTAAGAGTCTGACACGCCCTTCCGCTCCACCCAGAGCGGAAGAAGTCATTTGATGATTTCCATCCTTAAAAAAAGAAAGAGAGATATACTTAGCTGTAAGCAGTTTCTTATAGCATCTTAGAAATAACATAAATTCTTAAAGTGTCAGACGGAACAACCCAAGTCCACATCTATATAGGTACCTACTATTTCTCCACTCCCATGACGCCGTTAATATTATGTACATGATACGCCAGCACATCAAGCTACCCGAAACTGTAAAATTTTCCCAATCAACCTTGAACCTAATGCCTTAGCAATAAAGTTCTCTAGAAATCTATCAAAGAAATTTAACTTTTCTTTCTTCTTCTAAACAAATGTAGAGCAAAGCATTATAGGGAACCCTGACGTAATTATTGTTTTTGGAGACAACTCAAACAGCCTCTTTTCTTTTTTTAGTTTTTTGAAAATACTTCTCTAACCAGGACAAATCCTTGAGGTACCTACTTTTTGAACAGTCTGTATCCCAGCTAAATGAAAACGGAAACACAATTAATACCAGATACAAAAAACCTAAATATCATAATTGATTTAAGTTATGGTAAAGGCTGGTACGTTTGAGAAAACCTATTGATGCAACGACCATACAGCTCATATTGTTGTATCCATAATATATGTCCTTAATCATGGCAAGCACACACACTCGCTCAGAGGCGATAACGACAAACTCGTACGTCACGCGATAAGGATATGAAAGATATCCTGCTTAAAGCCTGCGCTTACGCACGCTGACTCGCAAAGTCGCGTCGGCTACATCAAGTAAGTTATAAGTTTCTGTGGTGATTCAATTTACGTAATTGTTAACCGATAATTAATTGATGCAAATAATACATTTTTCACAAGAAATGGTGCTTATTGAACCGATGGGTCGTGAAACATAAACATCATGATTCTCTTGTCCTTACCCTAATTTATTTGGGGTCGGCACATGTCAAAGTCAAAGTCAAAGCATTTATTTCAAAAAAGTCAAAGTCAAAGTCAGTCAAATAAACCATTATCAGGTACTTTTGAATTGTCAAAGTCAGTCCGTCAAAAACATGAAGCTATTTGCACGTTCGAAAGCGTAGATCTCTATGGAGAAGAACGTGCAAGAAACTCCGCGGACACTCTTTTTAATCATTTTATGATTACAAAAATCTTGGTTACATAAACCTTGTTGCTTCTATATATGAGAACAATGTAAAGAAAGAAAAAAAAAATTATAGTATGAAATATTAAAATGAGGCAGTGGCAACCAAGGGATGACCAGTCTCCACTGACGGCGCCCGTTCACGAACATGTCTTCTTTTCCATACTTTTTAAGGGTTCCGTACCCGTAGGGTATTAACCAACGGAATCCTATTAATAAGCCTCCGCCGTCCGTTTTTTTTTCGGTTTATGGTACGGAACCCTTCGTGTGAGAGTTCAACTCGCGCTTGGCCGGTCACTCCGTCTCTGGACATATCATCTGCACATAACCTGGATGTATATGTATATTTTATGGCTAAGTTATCACGAAGGATCACTGACTCCTAAGTCACAGGCACATACACCTAGTTTAGGAGTCAGGGTATTTAAAATGTTTGTTCTTAAAGCCATTAATGTTTTTAGCCCTAATGAGAACTTTTGTATTTGGTTTTGGAAAAAAAAAAATCTTTCAAACAGTCTGTCCATCGTTATTATGCTTTACCATCCAAATTCATGGTCAAAACGTTCTTTACTAAATTTTCCTCATTCCTCCTCACCACATGCTCTTAGCATGGCAACAGAGTTCCACACAACTTTTCAGTTACAGGCAGTACAGGGATTTTAACTTTAAGAAAGCACAGTAGGAAGGTATCAATTGTATAACCAAGTAGGCCGAGGTCACTGCAAACAAGATGACGAAATTGGGGATTTTGATAGATCAAACGCCCAGTGCGAGTGCGGTGCTCCTGTTCAGCCGGTCGATTCTGTAAACATGTCGAAGTAAAGACTTGGGTGAAGTGATCACTTGGTGAGCTGTCAATTCATATAATCAAGATAGAATGACAGCTCACTCCGTGATCACGTGACATCTTGATTGTATGGAATGACAGCTCACCTCGTGATCACTTCACCCAAACCTTCACTTCGACATGTACACAGAATCGACCGGCAGGCTATGTCCCATTTGAGCCTCTACATGTCCGTTACCTGCAACCACGGTGCCCTGAATAACGTCTCTGACGCTGCAATAAACGTGGCCACCCTGTCACCCCGTCGACACGAAAAGGGTTTGAAAGAATATTATAATAATATTATAATAATATCTTGGGACAACTCACACACGGTCATCCGATCCCAAACTAGGCAGAGCCTGTGCTATGGCAGCCAGACAACTGATAAACATACTTATATATTTCTAAATACATACATATTAGAGACAAATTACACCCAGACACAGAACAAATGATCATGCTCATCACACAAAGATTTGTCCAGGGTGGGAATCGAACCCACGACCTCTGGTTTAGCAGTCGTGTACGTTACCCCAACAGGAAAGTGTCTCCTAGAGTGTTTTGAGTGGAACGTATATTTAGAGCGTAATCTGCTATAAATCTGCGCTACTTAGGAAGAGGAGACACTTTCCTGTTGGGGTAACGTACACTTAGCAGTCAGGGTCACTAGCCACTCGACCAACAGGCCAGTCAAAAGCAAGAAATACATAATGATTCCTTTCCCAGTTAAATTACTTCTAAAGTGTAATATTGCCACAGTTGCATCATAAGAAAACCAGAAACCCTGCAAAATAAACTATCGACGACATTCATTGTGAAATTCCCATCACGCAGCGGGCATGATGGGAATTTCACAATGAATGTCGTCACTGCCTGTTGCTTCTTTTGGAAAGAATTTAACAAAATACATTTATACAGGAATTTCATAACGAATGCGTCACATGCCCATTGCCGCAACTTTCAGTTAATTAACAAAATAAGTGTAATATTTAATTTTATTTAAAGCAATTTTCCTCTCGATGACCAATGGTTGTCGCGTCGCACATATAAACAAACTTAATTCTAAGAAAAGCTATAAAACGTAAGCAAAAGTACAGCTGATACTTACATTTTTCAGACTTAATATTAAGATTAGTTTCTTCTGATACAGGATCAAGTTAGAAAGAAAAGAAAGAATAAAATTTATTTAGCACCGGTACATGAACCACGCACGGTAAAAATAAATAAAAAAATTGTTTTGGGATGTTCAGTGCATTATGGGCCACAAGGTCTTCACTTCGTCTTTTAACATGGCCGTACGGAAGGCAGCTTTCGGTGATTCTATCTAATACGACATTTGTTGGACAAAAATCTAAACCCCATCCTGCTGCAAAGAACTAAACTCATTGAAGTTCATCATCTGCTTAGCTTTTTCCCAACTACATATATTGGGGTCGGCTTACAGTCGAACCAGATACAGCTGTAACCAGCCAGTAAGCTAATACCAGTATTTTACGTGAAGCTAAAGAAGTATAAGATATTTCGCAGAAGGTAATTAAAAAAAAACACGTACGAAATTTTAATGGTTGTTTTCCCGCGGTAAAACGATTAGCCATCAGTAATACTATCGAAACATAAAGTTTAACTTAAAAAATAAAAATGTATTTGTTTTCAAATAATAAAAAAAAATCATAAACTCCAAAGCGTGAGAAGCAATAGTAACTCACTTGACGTGACGTAGGTACTACTCGAAACGCACGCGCTGCCGTTCGTTCTTTTCACTTTGTCGGCAGAGCGGCGACGCACCGACAAAGTGAAAAGCGATTCATAAATGTTCAGAGCAAAATAAGCTCTCGCGCGTAGTGATACGGCATTAACTTGAATGCAAGCACGCGGCGAGTGAGGCCTCATCCTTTTATGTTAACTTATTCGGTATTGTGTTTCATTAAATCAGAAGTACCTCTGCCTGCCTTACATCAGCTGGTTGATATGCGAAGGGCAACGACCGCGGCCGCTTTGCGCGAAACATTATTAATTAAGTTATTGTTATTTATGTTTGAAATATTATATAATGTAGCTGTTTGTTGTTCCCTATTCTATAAAAAAAAAATAACTATACAACTTTTGGTTCGAAGTCGCTTTCGAGTTTTGTTAATCACAATTGTTATTCTGCCATGTCTTGATTTTCAATTTATTATTTTTCATAAATAGATTGCATTACCAAGACAAACTAATTTCGCTGCGGGAAAACAACCATTAAAATTTCACGCTGTATAATAAGTAGTAAGCAGTTTCTTATAGAATCTTAGAAATAATATAATTTCTTAGTGTCGGACGGAAAGACCCAAGTCCACGTCTATGTAGGTACCTACTGTTTCTCCGCTCCCATGATGCTGTTAATAATATGTACCTACAGATGCCAGCACATTCAGCTACCCGAACTGTCAAATTTTCCCAATCAACCTTAACCTTATACTTTTTGGCGATAAAGTTGAATATCTATTAAAGAAATTTGACATATTGTCTCTGTTGCTGGCGCTTGAACATATTTTAACTTATCTCTTTCTTAAATACATCGGTTGGGTTATGGGAACCAACATCACCATACTTTATACCCTTACCTATATTTTAACTTGTTTGGAGTTCGTAGTGAACACCATGTTCCTAAATTATACTAGGCTGATAACATTTTCCTTCTTTTCTTAGTTAATTAAGTTAAAAGCGTTTTTAGAAATCGGTTTTCCCTGTACTAAGCAGAGCAGAAAATAATAATCATTGGGGAAACGCTACTGAAATCTTAACGAACTCAACTGAAACATGGTATTTTTAATTGGGCTTACTTATCGAAACATACCACATTTTAACCACCTTCAAAAAAAGGAGGAGGTTTTCAATTCCTCAAAACCTTTTGTTTTTTTCGGACCCACATCCATTCCATGGTCCATTTCTATCTCACGAGACTGACAAGGAACACCAAAACAAACTTAGAGGTGAAGACAACATTATTGATATCGCTTGTAGACACGAATCTCGCTGGGAAAGAAACCAGCTCAATAATTTTATTGATACTCAATAATAACTCACTTAATTTATTTTTTCTTTCTTTCAGTGAATCATGAGCTGCAAAAAGAGAAGTTTGGACTTGTACTTACAAGAAGTGTTCAAGCAGTTTATTTCAATCAAAGATGACGACTTCAAGAAGTCTCAAGAAGTTTTCAAGAGTGTCTTCGAGCAAGTCAAGACAAAGATGGGTGAACAATGTAACTACTTCAAGAAATACAGCAGCCAGGTATTTCAACTTGTACCTATAGTTTTCAAGCTTTTGGATCGCTGGGTTTTATACAAAATAATATTCGTCAAATATCAAATACATTCGACATTTTTAAACTGAAAGCAATTTAATTCTATATTTATTAATTGGACATCGTTGGAGCAATATTTAAGGCATGCTTAAAAATAATTACAATTGCTGCAACGATGTATTCATAAATATTTAATTTAAAAGCTTTCATTCTGAAACAATGTGTCTGTATTGAGATTTGAGCAATAATATTTTTCATACAGCGGCGACGGAACTGCACACCTACACCAGTAGGTAACCAGAAGAAATGATAACATCTTGCCATCCACCAGAACATGAACGCTGGAAGCGTCGCCGACGGCATCAAAGTGGGTCGAATGGACGAATTCGACATGGACATCGTAATTCGTCTACCTATTAACTACGCAGACATTACAATCGAGAACGAAGAGCCGGGCTTTGTTAAACTGAAGATCACAAACGCTTTTGACCATTTGGACAAGCAGCCGAACTGGGAGAACTGTCATAGGGTTACAAGGGAATGGAGGGACGGAGATAAGTACTTCTTGCAGAACAAGTTCCGTCAATGGATGCACAAGAACGTTCAGAAAGCTTTGAATCTCATGGAAGGGAAGGTGATTGTGAACGGCGATGTCTACTTGCTGACGTATAAGGAGTCCGGACCGGCCTACACACTCAACATTCGGAACGACGAGGGCACTGATAAGTATGCTTTGGACGTGGATCTGGTGCCCGTCATTAAGTTCATGTACCCTCGCACGCCTGATGGTTACAGGTTAGTTTTAATTACAGTATCAGAGTTTGAATAATTAACGCTTCATTATAATTTCAGCCGAATTCCGAAATATTACATAGTCTTGAATGTAGACCCCAATATTCAGCATAGAAGACGGGGCCCGCTAGGGCCAGAGCCTGCCAGGGTTGCGGAATCTGTTCGAAAGAGTCACCGCGGCCCTGGAACGCAAAAGGCTTTAGAAGGAACCCGGATGGGTTTTAGTCAATAAGAATCTCCCTTCCGCTCAGTCAGTGTCAGACGACACGCCCTTCTGCTCCACCCAGAGCGGAAAAAGTTATTTGCTGATTTCCAATCCTTTAAAAAAAAAGACCCCAATATAACTACTAACTTTTAACAAAATAAGATGAAATATTTTGTGGGGAAAGCACTCAACTTATGCTATCAAATTAACATGCAATTCGTCAAAGTAGATTACTGTGACTGCCTCGTTGGTCTTGTGGTGCTCTGCGCTCCTACTGCATAATATATGAGGTCTTGGGTTCGACTCTCATGTCGAGCAGAGGTATTTAGGTTTTCTCTATACGGAATTTCTCTGTCAGGATGTGTCAGGATATTCTCCCACCATCTGGTCAATATAGTCGTAGATTGCACGAGTATTTTGTGCTCAGTTGGTGGCAATAGGATCGCCCCCGTAACCTACGACTAACATGAATAGTGAAATGTAGGTGTGCAATAGGTAGGTACTCCTCTGCGATATACCTGTATTTGTGACATACCTGAAAAATGTACGAAGCAGCTGATTCTTAGTCTGTAAGAAAAACGAAAAAAAAACTAACTTCAATATTTGAGACAACAAACATTTTAATCTTAAGGATTGTTCTGCCATTCCAGGGTCATTGACGGGATCACAGCTAAGGACTGGCTGGTAGTGCCCAAGCCAAACAAGGCTCTGACTGACAATACGCTGAAGAACAGATGCTGGCGCCTCTCCTTCCAGGAGCAGGAGAGGGAACTCATCAAAGACTGCAAGGCGTTGAAGACTACTATCAGACTGGTGAGAATTTTATAAGTATCTAAAGATTTAAGTAAAGAAAGAACAAAATTTATATCATTATTTGTAAAAAAAAAATCGGTTTTCGAAAATATCTTGGTTCCCATGTTTTCAATATTTGCTCCTTGATGAAATTAGTAGACCATAAAATTCTCCCAGACATTTTTTTGTAACCCTGCATAATTACATATCTCAAGACGCAGACACGAGATTTTTTGATACTTGAAACAACTTGTAAGGTAAAGGTAAAGTTTACCAAAATAAAGGTTTATTGAAGTTTACAGCTATCTCTCATTCCGAGGTTGCCCCCTCTTTTTTGGTTTAACTTTTTGAACGCCATTGTCACGTATACCTGTCAAGCAAGCGCGTGCCCTGAACGCCAAACGTCACAAATATGTGACAAAAAGTACGGCGAATTTGTAGCTTGGCGTCGGGGGCACGCCGATGCGTTTATGCTCTGGCGTTCAAAAGGTTAATTGACTGGACTATTAAAAGATGACTGTTGTATCAACTATATGTTTACACAATCCCAGGTGAAAAAATTACGAGATGCTCTTGAGATGAAGGCCATTGCCAGCTACTATATCAAGTCGCTGTTCTTGAAGAAAGTCAACGATATGCAGGACAAGACCTACTGGCAGAACAAGATCAGCCTACTGTTCCGCACCATGGTAGAAGAATTGTACCTCGCTATCCAGAAGAAAGACATTCCATTCTTCTGGAACTGTGAACACAATTTGATTGGCGGACTAAAGCCAACTCTTCAGAAGGTCTATTGTGACAAATTGAAAGATGTCATTGCTAGTATCGATGCCAATGATATTGAAAAAGTCGTGTCTGCGCTGTTGACTACAGAAGAATTGAGGGAGTTTAAGAAATCGGAATTCTATCAGAAGCAAGGGGAGTTGCCGCCTGTTCTGATGCCCCACGCTTCGACCTCCTCTTTCGAATCATCCCAAACTGACAGCTCCTTATCCGATCATGTAAAAATGTTGAACGACGAGCTCGATTCGCTGCGGAACAAGGATGAAAAAGACGAAAAGTTCGAAGAACTGGAAGATAAAATGAACAGACTTGCGGACCGAGTAGGTCTGCTGGAATTAAAAATGGAAAAGTTGGAAAAGGCAGAGCAGGCGAGATGTCAACCAAGTATTAGTGATATCATTGTTGGGACTCATTCCATCAGACTCGTTGATGATTTGATCCAAATGGAGTAACTGATTGAAGGACTATTCAGTGTCATGCTGGATTGATTTTTTATTTTATTTTAAGCATGATCACGTGTAGTATAGTAGATGTTCGGGAAAATAGCTTGAATCCTGATTTCTCTTAATGAATTTGATCTTTACCTACTTGACGCTCCACTCACTCCACTCATTCATGTGTATAAAATTTGTATTTTTGTCTTAGTCATCACATTTATTATCCTGCCCTCATCTTCAATTATTTTTGGCCATCTATTACTCCCAATCTTACATACAAAAATTATGCAAAAGTACTCGCAACCATTTTATAATTAAATCAATTATTTCATTAAATTGAGAATTTGTGATTGAGACATGCTTTTATCATGTTAAATGAAGTACAGTTTTCTAATTGATATTATTTTATAAGTTTTAGATATTATAATGCTTATAATCGATAAAATCCTATGAATTCTTCTGACTGCCGCTTAGTTTATAATATATTTTAAATAAATATTTTTTATATAAGTATGGTTGTTTTATAATCGTTGGAAAATCCTCGAGGAAGAAGAATAAGAGTAATTTATTACCTTAGAAATTAAATTTGTTGCGTTGATTCCTGGAACTCGCATTAAGATTCCCTGTGCCATGAGAACGGCTTCTTCGTTCCGTTTACATTTCTTGGAGGAGATTAAAGGTTTAAAACCTTGTTGCTTCGTGAGCTAGCCTAAGGATTCTGCACAACAAACTCACCGACACAACCCAGGTCATTGTTTTCATCATCATCATATCAGCCGAAGGACGTCCACGTCCACTGCTGGGCATAGTCCTCCCCCAAAGGGGCGCCATAATCGCCGCAATTGACAGGCGGGTCGGCGATCGAAGTGTAGCTGTTGCAATGTACAGAGAATGCTGCTGCCCATTCTCTGGTGAGTCCCTTAGTCGCCTCTTACGACAGCCACGGGAAGTGATGGGATGGTGCTATTCTTTTACGTCCGATACCATACAGAACACAGACTTTTGAATGGATTTGGGTGTAATTTGGCATACATACATCATCATCATCTGCCTAGCCTTTTCCCAACTATATTGGGGTCGGCTTCCAGTCAAACCGGATTCAGTAATTTGGCATACATACATATAGTTTATATTAATGTTACCGGAAAATAAAGTAAATAAGATAAAGTCAACTAAACATTTGGAATATTTTTTACGCATCAGAAATTGATAGTCTATGATCTCTCGAAGTCATTCCGAGAAATTAAATGACACAAAATACTGACATAAAATGGCGAGAAATCAGAGCACAAGTCTACAATTTATCCGTTTTCGTGTGATAGTAAAATCTGGAATCAAGGCTCCCATTGGTCTGTTCGATGTGAGCTCACACCAACAAAGACCAATGAGGGGCCATGTTTCCAATTTAACTATCACACCAAAACAGATAAATTGTAGACCAGTGCTGATTGGTCGCCAGTTTATGTCAGTCCACAATTTCTCGGACCGGCACGGGGTATTAGGTATAAAATATAAGATTTGGATAGTGACAATTTATCGACAGTTTACAATCTCTCAAGATATTTTGTAATCTTACGTAGTTTGCAATTATCCGGTGACATTAATATAGAATACTTTATCCCGATTTGAAGTCCGCGCAGACAAAGTCGCGGGCAGAAGCCAGGAGTAATAATAAAGAAGTAGGATAAAAAAAATATGATATTTATTTCTTTGTTAAAAACAGAGTACAAACTATCGAGAGAAACTTCTTTTTGGAAATATACAACGCGTATTATACATACAATTTTCAAATACTACCCTCCTCCAGTACTTGTCGCATAGATATATAAGGAAATTATATTTATGTTTGCCAAATTTTAAATAGTATTCATAAATAAATGTTATTCATAAATATTACAACATATTCAAATGCCCGCATTATTTTATCATGCATAATAACAACTAATGTTTTGGCTAGACTGTTAGAATCACAATCAATGACGTCAGTCCAATTATATCGCGTGTGATTCATTCTTATTCATTTTATGCACAATTATATAAAGATAATTTAGGTAACGAACGCGCCACGCGTTGCTTATAACGTGACCGCACAGCATATTATGTAGGTATTTATCCGATTAAAATGTATTTACTTGCAAATTTGATGCAAAATCATTTTGTTTTAGCATTTGTGAGATACGGTTTTGTTGTCTTGTAAGAAATTATTAACAAGGTATTTCAGAAGCCCATGGTCAAATTTAAGGGTGATGTATACAGGCAACAATAGCAATACAATAACTGAAATTATTCAAAAATCCAGCCATGAAAAGACTACTAAAGTTCCCAACTAATCACTTTTCAAGCATTCTGGTGAAGTTGGTGCCATCAAATCTATGATTGAACTAAAGTTAATGCCACCAACTGCAACAGAATGCTTAAAAAAGTCATTAATTGTTCAGAACTTTTTTGTTTTGATATTGTTTCTTTACTGTAAATGCATTGCCTGCACCCTGAAATGGCAACATTTAAATAAGGTAACTACCACGATCCTACACCATGCCATACCATAGAAAATATAATACGTATAAATATTTAGGAATGATTATTATAATTGCGACAAGTACTCCGTTATCGGTCAACAATACTTTGCATGAAAACAATTGAAGTTACATTTTCAACTACAAAAACTTCATATCTCTTTGTCTTTGAAATATCTCGACGATGTTGAACCGTTTTGGGAAATAGAAGCTCCAATTTCATAACATACAAATCTGTTTACGTTAAGGCCGAGTCAATCACAAAAAAAAACGAACTTAATTCATAGTTCGTCGAAGTCAAGAATTTAGGTACATATTTGAGAAATAAAATAAACAGACTGGGTGTTAAATGTCAGCTTTAATCAGCTGACGAAATTAACTACAATTTAAGAGCAAAAGGTTTGAGTACTAATTATTGTGCTCCTACAAAATATTGCCAACCCACACAACATTCAACACACAATTCCCATGTCGCCCCATTTATTTACATGTAACATGATGCAATCTGAAAAACATTTGTTTACACAAAGACATTAATTATGGGGTTTTCTTAAGATGCCTTTTAGTTTTTGAGTCAACATTCAATTGTAATATACGTCTGAAAAGACAGTTACTTTCATAATGTGTTGTGACAGTAAAGCTTGATCCATTGACAGCAGCCTCAAAGCGAGGCGCACCTCAATCCGAGGCGAGGCACATGCCCCAAGGAAGAAACTGCGTATTGTTGAGGCACAAACTGCGTATACAGTAAATATTCGTTCCAAAAGCGTTAACTTAGAAAAGATTTATAATGAGGCAATGAAACTCAAACCGAGGCACAACTTAGAGGCTGCCTTCAACAGAGCAGCTAAACCAGACTTAATCGTATATTTTGTAGAAGGCCTTAAATTATGTTAAACTATTTGTTCGGATAAAATCTATAATTCAACACTCTAACGATCTACATGAGATGAAACCAACCTTTAGATGTCTGATGGCTGTAGGAAGTTTTTTTTAAGGAAACTCAAGTCTTTTTCACTTTGAATAATACTGCGATAGGGATAAGTGAGATTTCCTTTTATAAGTGAATTCTCCACGTAATTGCTTTTATTATTTCCAAGTGTAGGAGGAAGGAAAAATTAAGTCAGACCGATAAATTGACTGGTAAAAAAAAATTAAACTCTTGCTAAATATTTTGCTATAAACTGCTTTACTGTGAGCAAACCATCAACAATCCCTATGTATTAATAAAGGCAATGAAAAAATAAGACACTTACAATTTTCATTACATCTGCGTGTGGTATATTATTTTATAGAAAAACATAAGTTACAGCCGTACAATATAAACGCACCATTATATAAAAATAATATAATTAGTTATAGTTGAACAAATACCTCAAATAATTTTTAATTGTGGAATGCTACATTTTTAAGATCATTCATTTTTCTAGCCGTGGCTTTTGCACACAATGACGAGCATACATTACTCAATATTTCGAGGCACTCACTACCTACAGCAGTGGTTCCCAACCTTTATTTGACCCGGGACCACTTTGATTTATTTGTTGTTAGCAACAACCAGAAATCAAGAAGAAAATTAAACTGTACTTAGCTTAAAAAAAAACTTATATCCTAAACAATATAGATATTCAAAACTTGTAGCATAAAAACTACCTACATAATTATTTAATCAAAGTTAAAGAGCATTTTCATAGAAAACACAATATCTCTGATAGAAACTTAAAATTAGTATGTATCAATGACATTTTTGAAGTGAAAAGATTGAAATTTTAAAACATTCGCGGATTATATTTTAGCCCACCAGTGGTCCGCGGACTACAGGTTGGGAACCAGTGACCTACAGAAACCCATGTTAGTTTCATCAAGTGACGTTAAGCTGCCGTTGTGTGCAAGAGCTAACAAATAAAATCACGAATGCCAAATGTGTTTAAAAATAAAACAAAATAATTCTTTATTTAAATAGAGAGTTACATATCGCTACAGCCTATGCAAAATTGACCTATCCATACCTTAATAATGTTTCAATATTAAAATGTAGGTACTGTATGTATTGCCAAGTATTAAACACATGATTACATGGAGCTTTAATTTCTATTATCTGCAAAGGGTGCCATACACAGTATAATTTGCCTTGTCTGTGATACTTGAGCATGTATGGCTACCACAATGCTCGCGTGCAAAGGACCATATTTCAGTTATTGTCTTAGCAAAATTCGTGACAGAATTTGATTGCGGAACGATTACAATATATCTAGATTCAGGCGATTATAAATCTGATAAACCTATCGCGTACAAAGGTTATCAATTTCGTTGATTATTTATTTGTCATAATATTTGAAGATTTTTATGATCAAGTTCATAAAAAAAAGTCTATAAAACAAGAATAAAACAAATGTTTGGAGAAACTATTTGAGATAATCTTCCAAATATAATGCGTTTGTTAATTAAGTAATACTAAAGACGCCGTTAACGTTAGACCCCAACATTGTTTCGGTAGAGGTTTCATCGTGTTTTAGTTACAGAACTCACCACTCATCAATGGCGCTAGTGTCGCTGTGCCTAAAATGATCAATTTCAAACTCTGGTTTGATTTAACCTTGATTAAAACGTAAAAAAACTATTTCATAATAAATTATAATATTTTATTGTAATTTTTTGAAAAGCTTTACACAGAAACTAGCGCCGTTTGATGAAAACTTAACTTTACTTGTCAAATCTATTTATATTACAAGATATAACTATATATAAACGTTTATATAAACATAATGTGCAGTCGAAGCAGGTTTTTAATTTCAATTAATTACACATCTAGTGACTTTTCTATATTCGACAAAACATTGCTAGTGTTAGAATAATTTTGTTGAATTACAAAAAATAAATAAGGATTATTGGTTTGAGTAATGAAGACACTATTTTACCGTATGAAAAAAAAACTTGATTATTTCCAATGTGATTTTATTGAACGTCGTTTAAGACCTACTGTCTACGTTGTTATGTATTATTCTTTCTATATTTGCTATTTTTTCGAGCACAAATTTTTATCAAGCACATTATCCTAATTAGGAGTCTTTTTCGTACGATTTTTTGGTCCAGGGATTGAAAATACTCGTAAAATATTGTGTCCATACCTCAAAATAGTATATTTCACAAATTTATACATATATTACGTATATATCGTTTATGTTATATACAGTTTGCGCCCAACGTAACATACCAACAAAATTATTCGCACATTAGATACTTTTTAAACTTACTTTTTTTTAGCTAACAATATGAGATAAGTATATTTATAATATATAACGCTAATATTATTAAGGAATCTAAATACTCTAACATGTTAGTACTGCATCTAAAATATAGTTACTCTTAGATGAAATAAGCTTATGACATTTTATTAAAATTAAACTCGATACAATTGATATGTTCAGGTTTAATTTTTACATTAATCTAATGAAGTATCCATTATTGATAAGTTACATGTGACGGTAGAAAGAATATCACAATGAGCTTTAGGGCAAGTCCCATCGAACAATCATGAGCTATTTATCTAAAAGAACCTATACTTTAGATGTTTGCGTACATTTGTAATGTGACAATATTATCTTTTCACATAAAAGGCTTATTGCGTTTCAATAAAGATTTTATGTAAATAATTAAATATATAACAAACGAAATTTACAGCTTGGCACCATTTTCAAACAATGAAAACTAATTGAAGCCAATGGTTTTTTGGCCAATTGTGACAAGATAATTTACCACATCATTTGTTTTAGAGAGTGCATAACTCAAACTAAATTTATTTATCACGACTCGAATGGCATGGAAGTTACTTTATTCACAATTAACTACTTACGAACATAGGCAAGTTTAGGCAAGAATATGAAGCTTAGACTCAACGCGAGGCATAACCTCGAGGCGAGGCAGAATTGAAAGGCATACAAGAAATCATAGTCACCGAAAGTGCGTGCTGAAGAGACAAAGTATGAAGGAACTTCCTCGCAGTCCTATTGAACCAGTAATTTATTGTGATAAAGTATTTAAACACCATTACAGTCGTAACTTACATATTAATGCAACAAGACCATCTTTTAACACCATCCCTAAGGCGCAGTTCATTTTTGTTCGAGCTTAAATCAATTATTTCAGAATTTTGGAGAAATATTAATTGCTGTATTACACGTGCACGCAATCATTGTAATTTAAACTTTATGCCATTGATTTAGTCACATGACGCGCTCGAGATATACAACGCCTATATAATCGAAAAGTTTTGTTCATTCAGTTTGTAGATAAAATAATACATAATATTATGTTTTTGAGTATACTTGGATTTCTTCCTCAGGGGTCCTTATCAGTCTCATAGCCAAGTATACATAATACTTATAGCCAACAGAATCACCAAAATTGTCATTCCATATCATGTTATAGCCCAATTTGTTTTTCACAAAATTCTTCGACTTTACACAAGGCGTAAAGGTTGTGCCTCTACGCCTCGTGAAAACTCGAAATTTTATTACTTATGTGCAAAATTTAAAAGAAAATAAATTGTATATTCGTTTCTGTCACAGCCCTACATGGAAAGTTATTTTTAAGCTTTTATTACGGCCAAGTTTTTTTGTCAAGTTTGAAAAATCATTGAGAGCACAAAACTCGAAAGTAAAGTTCAGGCAAAACTGCGCCTTAAGTGCGAAAGATGTCTTGCACATAGAGTTGAGAATCGTGTGCGATTAACGCGCACTACCAGACTTACTGTGCGCGATGAGCCATTGTAGCGTGATGTCGATGTTGTCCTTCTCTTTGCACGAGATCGAGTAGCAACAGATCTCGCGGTCTTGAATAGCTGACAGGTTCCTGCGAAGGAATATAAAAATGTTTTTAATCTTTTGAACGCCAGAGCATAAAAAATAATATGGATCAAGGTCTGAATTAAAGTATTTATATAAACATCGGCGACACAAGCATCAACACGGCGAATTTGTCGCCGTATTTTTTGTCACATATTTGTGACGTTTGGCGTACAGGGTGAGGTTTCGTTTGTCACATCTATGTGACAATGGCGTTTAAAATTTAAGTAAAGGATAAACGTAAAAGCTTTGTCTCTCTTCCGGAGGTGGTGGTGTGACTGTTTTGCCCATTAATATCACTGCTAGCACTGTCAGCTGCTGTATCCGTGGAGCTAGTATAGCACGTAACTAGCGACCCGTCTAGGCTACGAACGGGTGCAATGATATGCACAAACCTTACTCGTTTAGCGCTAATTGTATTTGTGAAAACCGTATCGAATTCTGTTGCGTGGACGACACGGTTGACTGTTGCACTGCGTGTCGCGGGTTTGATCCCCGCACGGAACAAATTCGTATTCGTTTGTATGGCCTACAGATATTTGTTCCGGGTCTGGCTGTTTGTGTATGTGAGTATATATGTTTGTAAACGCACCCACGATACAAGAGAAATTCTTAGTGTGGGGCAACGTTTTTGTTAAAAAGATTAGAAGTAATCAGCGGAAAAAAAAACAGACGCAGACAATTGTTCTTGTACTCTCTATTATACTACTTAGAGAAGAGATTAGAGTAGTTACATTCTCTCAATGAGTCCGTGCTCGTCGAGCGCGTGCGGCAGGTCGCGCTTGTTGCCCAGCACTAGCACCGGGATGCCTGTCAGCTGCTGTTTCTCTAGAAGGCTGTGGAGCTCGTTGCGGGATGCTTCGATCTTATCCGGGTCTGCTGCGTCTACCATGTAGCTGTGGGCATTACAATAGGTAATTCATCAACTTTTACAAATGTTTGTAAATAAAACAGAAAAATGTTTGAATCGAATTAACAATCATCTCGGCCTATTACAGTCCACCACTAAACAGGATTGTTTAAATACACGTCATTTGTCATGACTAAATTTAACTGTAAGCGTATAAACTATGACAAAAACAGTAATAAAAACTTCAAACAAATCAAGATTAAATTGACCGAAGATCTATAGGGTGCACGTTGTACAACTGCGTGGGAAGAGGCACAAGACATCTTCTGTGACCTGTCAAAGGCGTTTGCTTGCGTAAGTCACAAAACATTACTTCTGAAGCTCGAACATTATGGACTAGGCAAAACAGCGTCAAAGTTAGTAAAATCTTACTTGAATGACAGACAGTAATTCATTCAGATAAGCAGCGTTAATTCGTCGGGATTATACGGTAAGAGAGGGGTTACTCAGGGCTCAATTTTAAGTCCTTTCTTATTTTTAGTTTAGAGTTCAATGTTTTACTTTCCGTTTATTACTAAACAAAATGAATATGGTCTGGTTTGCCGACGATATTTCTTTGATTATTAAGCTAACTAATGCTAAAATGAGGAAAAAACTAAGTGCATAAGATTTGCCTTAGCAAATGTCAAAGGTAGTGATTGTTGTGTTGAACATAGAGAAATTGGAATTCGTCGGTAAAACTGAGCTTCAGACTAGCTAATGTAGCAATATCTTTCATGGGGTACTGTTTAAAATGTTATAATAAAATACCTACCCTTCCCTCAGCCCCCACAATTTTACCAAATGCCCCGCCCCAAAATTGTAAGACTCTTGCAAAGATCTTTGCATTGAGTTGTCTAAAATTCTTTAGTATTATATAATTTAATGCATTACAGCACACACGAGAGTACTATGTACCTACCATAAACAACTATTTACTGGTTGTCTTTAAATTAAATGTGCCCTGGCGGTTGGGAGTGTCATGCTCACTCATAAGTCTCGCTGATGGTGGCGCACTTGATTGTGATGATGAAATCGAAATAAAAACAACCAATATAGTCAGTCAGTAATAAAAATACTTACACAATAGCATTGACACCTCGGCAGTACCTCTCCCACATAGAACGGAACCTAGGCTGGCCACCAATATCCCAAACCTGAAAAAAAACAAAACATTTATTCAAAAACACAGTTCCTAAAAGGTCAATTCATTTAAATGAATGATTTTTTCCCCTTATGAAGCACCTCTCCCAATTAAATGGTCAGTAACACCAGGGCGTTGCTGATCTTGAAGAGCTGGGGTGGATCGAATGTACCACCCGTACGCGAGGCCAGCCCCACTAACATTCAAGGTCATTCACAAGTTTTACAGAAAACGTTACGTGCTTCGTAAGGAAAATAGCAATTGATATTCTTAAATTTCTGCCAACCCCAATAGGATTAGCCGTGATTGTAAGTACGTATTAGAATATCTTTAACATGTTATCTTTCCGAACTGATTTAAGGAGCAAATAAATGAAGGTGACCTTTACTTATCACTACAAAATATTAGCCAAAGGTAAATAAAGACGTACTTTTGCAAGCCATGTGCAACTAAATATCTTGATAGCTCTATTTACATTATGTAGTAAATTCGACCATATTATGTAGGACCCAGACTTAACCGTGAATAATTGATGGAAATTTAAATTTACTTCAAAATTAGAGTGAACAGGCTTCATCTGGGTAAGCTCGCTCCATCGTCGACTTTGTCTCTGTCATCTATGACCTAGACGAGAGTCAAGAGCAAACCCACATTAAATAAAAAAATAATAAAATTACGGTCTACTTACAAAGTTTCTACATTATCTTTCCTGATTTGAGTTTTTGTAAACCACAAAATCTGGTGATCTAAATAATGGTCCATTTGAAACAACACCAGCTTTGATTTTCCCGTACAAGTGATAAACAATAACAACAATTACCTTGATAGTAACATTTCCTTTAGTGATTTTGCGCATGTTGAATCCAACTGTAGGGATCATGTCTTCACTGAATTGACCGGACTGTGGAAAGAAAAATAAAGAACAGTGTTAAAAAAAAAACGGTAATTTGAAAAACTAAAAAACCCGATTGCGTTTCTGTGTAAGTTGAACATGAAAAAACTCTAAAACAAGAAAGTCGTCATACCCGATTGCACTTAACTTAAGAATCTTCAGTTAATTGCAGTCAGGACCCATTCTAAAAAGTCAGCCGTCTAGTCAGTAGATTGGAGTATTCTGCAATGTAGTACAGGTATGTGCTCTCAATTTACTAAGCCTCCATTTCTAGAATGGGTCCCGACTGCACTTACACCAGTGTCACTCTCACGAAAAAACGAATCTAACAACACCTCTCAAGCTAAAATTCATCGAGCTGTTCAGGCCGCAGAGCGTGCTAAACAATTATATATAGATAATCTCGAAAAACATAACCCTCCTTCTGGCACAGTCGGGCAAAAACCGAAACTATGACAAAGAAGGAGCTTGTTCAACTGCAGGTAAAGTTACCTCATGATATTATCATGAATAATGAGATGATCAAAAAGTCAACGAGAACTAAATCAATATAATTATATGTCACCAGAAAATGGCAAACGCCGTAAGATCTTAAAATATCGCGTGAAATTGTAAACAATTTTTTCTAAATAAGACACGGATATATTGGAAACTATTCAATTTGGATTTATTGTATAGAATTTTTTTTTTTCATGATATGTCGAGAAATTTATAATCTAATCAAGATTTATTACAATCTTACGGAGTCTGCAATTTTCTGGTGACATATGTAAAACTCTTCTGTTACTGGTGACCGAGTTATTCAGTGACTGACAGACAACGCGCAGCCGAAACTACTGATCGTCGTAGAAAGCTAAGGATTTCCTGAAATTCCTACGGGATCGGGAAAAGAACGGGATATGCGCGTATAAAGTCGCGGGCAAAAGCTTTTATCCAAGCCTCCAACTTTATAAATTTTTCCAGTCAGCTAACAACCTACTACCCCTACTATGACGTGCCAATGTCATCATGATCCTGTTGTGAGAGAGAGACAGAGCTATACGAGACGAATAGTACTATCCCTTTTTCACAATGGACCGGGCGAAATGTTACAGAGACAAGGTAAAGTCTGTTTAGCAGTGGACTTCTCATTTCTAATCAAGTTTATAATAAAAACTTTAGTTAGCTGCACCATTTGTTCCATTCTGGCTTTGTAGTTATAAAAAATAATAATTATTAATAATTTTGGAAGTTGGTGTTTGGTGTAGTTTCCGTTTTCTTTAGAAGTCGGTTGTATTTTTTGGAATTAAGTTTTTAATTTTTACTTTTTAGTGCTACTCTCCAAAAATTCCAACCTAATTTAATTTCTCAATTTAATTGTCTATCTCTGAAGTTCTTCATCCGCACTTAACGAAATTTATATGGGACCATTTCGGAATAATCTTCTTTCAAACAAAAAAAATATTATATAAATCCTGTATATGACGGAGTTCCTGAACATACAAAAAAAAACATCCGATTTGATAACATCCTCCTTTTTTGAAGTTGGAGAGAGATTGAAGTTATAATTAGTAATTAACACTTCAATATTCCAACAAAGATTGAATCCGTTTCGACCTTGACTTTATTCTATTATTCTGTTATAATTTTTACATTAGGCAGATTTGTTGCATCTCCTATTACTAAAACATACTCATGGACTGTTATCACATGTTGCTGATAAGAGATCATTGCTAATGTATGATTTAATTCAACATTTGTTGAAAATAAAGCCACTATTTAAAATGACAGTATAATTTTATGAATAGTAAAGTTGTTGACCAATATATTTTTTTTTCTAGTTCAATATTATAGGCATATTGGGTCAATTTGATTAAATGACAACAGTTTTCGCATTTTTTTTTTAATTTAGTAAAGTATTGTTGAATTTCCACTCTCAATACAAGATTAACAAGACATGTGGAAACGAAAATAGCTTTTTTTTAAGGATTGGAAATCATCAAATGACTTCTTTTGCTCTGGGTGGAGTGGAAGGGTGTGTCAGACTTTTACTGACTAAAACCCATCCGTGTTCCTTCTAAACCCCTTTGTGTTCCGGGGCCGCGGTGACTATTTTAAACAAATTCCGCAACCTAACGAAAATAGCTTGCAACCTGTTTGCATAAGTTAAAAACAAGATATGTATTTGACATTTATTTACTGCAGATCAGATTAAGTAGCAGTAGTAATTTCCTGGTATAAGTTTACACCTATTTATTTTAATAGGGTAGATAATTATGAGAGTCTACTTCTATTTTTGCCTTCATCTCAATGAAAAATTACAGGAAATTGATTCATTTAAAACCATGGCATTGAGTCAGGAATTGAAATTATAGCAACCATGTAATTCCTCTACTGGTGAACACACTTTTCTCTTATAAATCCCCGTTTTCCTGTTTACAATATTATAACAATGTAATGAAAATAGGACACTATATTTATAAAAGTTTTTGAAAATTTGGTTGAAATCACCCTTGAAAATATTACTATTTTTTCAATTAATGCTGCTCTTAATGGTTTGCTTGTAGAAGGTAATCTTTTTAACCACACTATTTTCATCATGGGCTTCTTTTTAACCATATTATTTCGAGCATGGGCTACTTTTTAACCACACTACTTTGAGCATGGGCTACTTTTTAACCACACTATTTCGGCCATTGGATACATTACACTGGACAATATGCACTGTTTTTATGGGATAGGCTGTGGTAGCTAAGTAGCAGGAATAAACTTGTATCTAATAGATAGGCAGATTAACAAACATTCTATCCAGCTTATAAGAATAAAGAATGCTTAGAACCTATAGCTGAAGATAAAGGGTAAATGAACTACAATCAATAGTTTGATTATACTGACATGACATTGGAATCTTACACAGATAATAATTGTTGATTGAAATGTGACCCTTTATGTTATGAGTAGGTATTTATTTGTTGCTATAAAATGTAACTTAATAGATGTTACTGTGAGGGAATGGAATTCTGATATTGATGCTTTTAAATGAATGATTAAAGGTTTAAAAATGTTGGGCTGAAAAAACCAGCGTCAGGCAACTACTAGTTGTCAGGCATTTTGCTGAACTGGACCTATTTGGCGCAGCCATGAGGCACACAATATAATTGTTTTATAATTAAGTTTTCTTTTATTTGTAACTATACTGTATGTGTATCTGTGTCTGCCAAATAAACTAGTTTTCTTTCTTTCTTTTTGCAAAAATAATATTACTGAATTGTTTATGAATACAAGAAGTAATAAAAATAGATTTTTAAGATCAATACACATGTTACTCATTGAAGGCCATGCAGGTCACAAATGACCAATGACCAGGAAACAATTGATTTGGTATTGAATAGCAGACATGGCATTGAAACTAATATGAAAATGATTTTATTTATGTTGTTGTTGCAATCAGGTTGCTATTAAAAATTGTAATTTATTAGTATGAAATCCCTAGCAGATCATTGTACTTCTCTTGATGAATGAAATCATCTAATATTGTTCACAGCAAGAGAATTTAAAATGGGTAATACATATTCTGCAACATTATAGATTTTTTATGTAAATTTAAGGTATGGTACTTTCACCATATCTCTTGATAGGTAAAAATTAATTCTAACTGTAATCTTATCAGATTTCTTGATGCTTCTTTGTTATGAATGACACAGAAAAACAAACGTAAAGAACAATGAGTAATAGGATCACATAATACTTTACGCAGGTACCTAACGCAGGCGATACATATCTAATCATCAGAAAATAGAAAAAACATTTACGAAACATATTACCGAGTGAAATTCGATCGGTGAACCATTCACTTGATCCATACATGATACAAAGGTGTATTATGATGGCGTAAAGTGCACAAGGAAGTTAATACAACACAAAAAATATTGTTTTCAGATAATACTAACGGCAATGACGTTAACAAAAGTTGTTTTTCCCGAGTACTGCAATCCGACCAGTGTTAGCTCCATTTCTTCCTTCCAGAACAAGCTTTTGATCCAATCAAGGATACGATTGATTATAGCAAGCATTTTTAATGATAAAACCACTGCTCTTTATGCAAAAAACGTAAAATAATGAACGCCTCTACCGAAAATTGCTGTACAATTTGATTGACAGATTTCAATTTGCGTTTAGTTGGCTCTTCGTGATGACGTGTTATGAGTCATGTCAAACAAATTTACAAAATTATAAATTTATAAAAAGATATATCACTGGACTAAAGTAACTTCATTTGTGTGATCCATCAATTACAATAAATCTGTTTCACAATCGCCAAATATTTCCGCACTGTTCCTAACATTTATACAAGTAACAAAACGTAGTTTCAGCTGTCAAATTTAATGTTGCCATTTCAATAATATATTTTTTTCTAATCACTTCTGGACCGTAGGCTTTAGCTGCTTGTGTCAACCACGTACTTTCAGTTGTCAGAAATACGGAAATGCTGCTTTGTAAACTTCGTTATTCTCAAACTTTTTTATTAGCCCGTACTGTCCAATTGCTGAGCAAAGGCCTCCCACAAGCCCTTCCAAGAATTCTTTTGCCGCGTCACCTTGTACCGACTCTCATAATATGCGTTCAGGTCGTCTGACCACCTCTTTCTGAGCCGGCCTCGGTGGCGCCGGCTCTAATTTAGGCTGGTAGGGTGACACCACATTATCCGCACCCTAACTAAACTCTAATTTTTGTATTTCACTTTTTGTAAAATCATTATTTGAAAAGAGTAACTATGGAGTTTCTTGTCCGTTCTTCTCCATAAGAATCTACCTTTCCGAATGGACAGTAGAGTCACTTTATTAATGTAACATTATTATTTTACTGAACTGTAAACGATGACGTTCAAAAGTGCCGTTTAAAGGCCTAATTGAAATAAACGTTTTGACTTTGACTTTGACTGTATATAACTACTAGCTGTCTCGGTGCAATACGTACCGCCTCAGAATTAATTTTCGTCGTGTTTTGTTTTTGTCATTTATCAGAGATGGCGCTGCTAACGAAATATTGTATGAGAAAATGAATTTTCTTCATAATGTTTTTTCGTGAATATCTCCTATTTTTTAATAGTTATTCTACTATTTGGGGCAGAGGCAATCCAAGAAACCAAGGATCCTTTCTCCCTTCTATTCTTCTTTCCTTCTTTGAACCTTGGTTATTTTAGGTGGAGACGTAGGTAAAGTTAACTAATCAATGATATTGTAAAATACTTCATTGGGTGTAATGGAATCAGCCTCATAAAATCCAAGTGCGTTCTTAAAACGGCTCCCCTAACATGCTTTTAAATTAAAATTAAACGCAGTTGCTCTTTTCAAGGGTAGACAGATACCTACCTATAAATATATACTTATATGAGACGATAACATCACATGCCTGACCTAGACAATAATGCGTCACTCCGTGTAGACAGTAAACAACCAATCAAACTGTTGTAATTAGGTATTTAACTAGAGGTAGTTCTGCTTCTTCGTCGTCACACTCTTTGTAGAGAGGTCGTGGTCGACACATTAGTGGTGGTAGCAAGCTTCACAATCCGTCGGTACTTTATATAGTCAACGTCAACTAAAACAAATCATTCAAAGTCAAAGTCAATTCATTTATTTTAACTAGACCATTAAAAGGCACTTTTGAACGTCAAACTTACAGTTTAAAATTAAAATATAAGTGACTCTACATAGTTGTCCATTCGCAAAAAGTAGATTCTTATAGAGAAGAACGGACAAGAAACTCCATAGTTACTCTTTTCAAATATAAGTTTTACAATATTTTGTATACATAGGTACATTGATCAATTGATTATTTATGAGCACAATGCATCCAACATTACCTACACTAATATACAGCACACACTTATATACTAATAGGTACAACAAATCACTACCATTCATATATAATCTCTAGTTTTTGCCAGCGGCTTCCCTCCCGTTAAAGTATCCTATAACTGTCTCCAGGGTACCATCTATCTCTGTACCAAAATCTATTAAAATCGGTTCAGCTGTTTAGGCGTGAAAGCGAAACAAACAATCAATCAAAAAATCTTTTATTTTGTTATAAACATAGAGGTATGATTACAGATGGTATTTTACAAACTCAGTTTTACATTTAAAATATTAGTGAGGTCACTTAGGATTAGGGCTGCCACCTTTTTGTGGGAGAATAATAGTATTTTTTGGAAATTATTTCAAAAATATTGCACTTCTGGAAAACTCTAGATAAAAAAATTGTACACATTCATAATTATATAGTTTTAGTTTTCGTTACTAATTCAAATTTATTTAAGAGCCTTTCTTTATTTATTTTTCATAATCAGCATCACATTCCATTTATTTTCATTTGATGGTACAAAATTAACAAACACGTCGAAGTTTAACGAATGACATTTAGGATAGAAAGGACGGCCAAAGTATTTAGAAAATGTTTAAAGAAAAAATAAAAGCTAAAGCGTGTGAATTGAGCTCCCTTTCAACAGAACGGATAGATTTTCACCTTACACAGTATTTGTTCTTACTTATGAGAACGCTAGAGCGAAAGCAACGAGCTCTAAAAATTTTCCGCTGCGTCCTTCCGAACAGCATTTTACCCATGTTATTCGGCTTTGTATGAGATTTTGTTAAAGACACTACTGTTCAGTATCTTTAACTTTTATTTTTTTAAGTATTATATAACTATGTACCTACCTACAATTTACTAAAATATAGGTAGTATAATACTGTATACTTTGTACGGGTAGCAACCATGCTTAGGATTAATAATCATTTTTGGCCAGTTCTTTTCTCTGATGTCTGCATCATCATTCTAAACGAAAGACGTCCGTACTAGGTACTGGGCAATCAGACATAGGCTTCCCTCGAGAGTCGCTACATCGACCGGTCCTGCCTATCGATTCTGTAACCATTTCGAAGTGAAGCTGGTGCACGAGGTGAGCTGTCAATCCATACAATCAAGATGTCACGTGATCACGAACTGAGCTGTCATTCCATGTTGATTATATGGATTGACAGCTCACCTCGTGATCACTTCACCAAGCCTTCACTTCGATATGTTAATAGAATCGACCGGCTGAAGCAATATAGGTAGGCACTCTATTCACTATCTAGTTATGTAATGTAAATTATTTTTCTGATGAAAGCCTCCTGATTTGCTTGGAAATATAAATTGCCCAATACACATTCTTTTCAGAGTAACAACAATCCCCGGGCTAATCTAAAACCGTGTCTAAAACCGTTTTAGAAAACAAAATGGTGTTATGTAATAAACAAAAGAAGTGTGGGGTGCCCGTGGCCACGGCCCGTGTTGGGTTATTCTTTGCTCTCTGCACCATGGTTACTTCCAGAAGATCTATTTCCGTTGTAACTTACATAAGCTAGGAACTTCATTTTATTTTTATTACATCTCCGCTGTTTTTCTCTGATTCATTTTGTTTCGGGGACCATTAAAGATGAATCGTTTCGTGGTCGCTCTCGCCACTGTTGATTCTGGCTTTCAGAAGTCGGGAACTTGAAAATGATTGGCCAAGAAACACCGGCCTAGTGTGAGACGAACTTTACACGCCCTTCGTGAGAAGTCCGTCTCACACTAGGCCGGTGCTTCTTGTTCCGGTTAAAATATTGCACTGCAACTTTTGGGTTTTTTTGTTTTTGTCTCGAATCGTCACTCCTGCACATCCATTGGTAGGTATGAGAATGTTTATACCCTAGAAAGAAAGAACGTATTCTTACCACGACATAAACATTCTCATAAGAAAATTGTAGCCGGATTAGCGGACGTAAACTATCGATACTCATGGGTGCTATTTTAAATTTACTCCAACATTAACTTGATTTGTAAACTTTTGGAACACGCTTCGTCTCAAAAGACAGGAAGGCATAATTATCAAGAAGTCCAAATCAATCTGCCGAACCTCTCCTCAACCTTTTTTTTGACAATTTGAGTGCCAGAATCAAATGCGACGACCACCAGAAAAAAACTGGACAGGTGCGAGTCGTGCTTGCGTGCAAAGGGTTCCGAACGAGTCTCTTTTTTGTAACATGTTACTTTAACACTATAGACTGCTTATAGGTTTTCCTGTAATCTATAGGTAAAGAACTAGTTGCATTTCTTTTAAAATTTTAGGCTCAGTGGTTTCGGAGATAAGGGGGGGGGGGGATGGTCATTTTTCATTTAATTTTTTGAAAACCTGTTTATTTTAAAATTATGAACAAAAAAACCCTCATAATAAGCCCTTCATTTGGTAGATCACACGGTATATTTTGAACATTTTTTTTTCCTAATTGATTGGGTTTGCCCCTCAAAACCCAAAAAAAGACTCACATGCTCAAAATTTATTTATTTACGTAACGCGTCCGTTTTCGGGCTACAGAAGTTCACATGTGTGCCATTTCAACAGAATCAGTCCAGTAGATTAGGAGAAAATTACTGTGACAGACGGATAGACAGACAGACTTATAATGGTTCTGTTTTTTTACGGGAGTTCGGAACCCTAAAAACGCCGAGTCGATGAAGCTCGACGAGCCCTGATAAATAACTCAACTGTCTTGGATTCCGCAACGAAATTAATCAGAAAAGAACAGTGGAGAAGTAAGAAAAACATAACGTCAATTTCCGTTTTCCCCACCTTTTCCAAATCACGTTGGGGTCGCTCCCCAGTTTAAATGGATGCAGTTGAATATTTTTATTTCTCATGAAGCTACTACCTATCAGACCGAACCAACCCAGTTACTTTGAACCACGGTACCCCTGGAAACTCCCAGGTATCGCGCAAAGGGCATTTGGAGGAACAATGGGCGCCGGGAGGGGTCCAAGGGGGTGCACTTGCACCTTGGCTTTCAATAATACATATATATTTTATATTTATATACATATATATCATTATATATTTTACGCAAGCAGAATGTAGTAAAAGAGAACCTCACTAATCTGGGCCGTGGTAGGTATTTCGAGCTCCCTTCGCTCGGCCTTGCACCCGTCTTCTTTAGTTTTAGCTGTGTGATTAGGCAAAATAATGAAAACCTATCCTTTTCGAGGCGAGATTTAGAAATGCATCCTCTGGAAAATTGTCCTGCTGGCGCCCATGGGAGCAACACGGATAGGTTTTAGTCAGTGAGAGTCTGAGACTCCTTTCCGCTCCGCCCAGAGCGGACGAGTCATCCGATGGTTTCCCATAGTAAAAAAAAAACCTACAAATGACCACCGGGACCGCAGCTTTACGTGCTTTCCGAGTCAAGGAGGAGCCTCTGTTTGTAGTGGATGATCTGGATAACCAATCCATAGACCAACCACGGCAAGCCTTGCTTAACCTTGAAGACCAATCCGAGCGGCCATTATTAAGCCAGGAGTTCCTTAGTATGAAGAAGTCCCTGAGATCATATTTCTTAAACAGACTGATAAAAGGTTGTTGATCAGCCGGTCTTAGAGTTAGGACTTGTTATGCTTTCGTGAATTTGCAATGCAACTGAGAAGATGACCATATTGTTCGTGGCATTAGCATCCGCAGCGAATCATCAAAATAAATAGCCTGAAAAACTTCTTATTAGTCGGAGAATGAGTAATTTATAGTTTACGATACGATAGCATTTAAGTAAAATTAGACAAATATCTAGCTACAGTGAATCTCGCTTTAATATACTTCCTTTTTCTTGAATTTCTTGGTGGAAGAACCCCAATAACACATTGACCATGACGAGATTCGACCTCAGGACCGAGCCATATCTACAACTAATCCATCCCAGGACTCCCATACACCCCTCTTGAGTCTTATGCGACTATAAGACTAGTGAATTATATGCCAATTCAACGATTGGCATATAATTCACTAGTCAATTTCAATGCTACGATAACGCTACGAGGTCGCTACGACTATGCTACGTCGTTGCTACGACTGTACTACGTCGTTGCTACGACTGTGCTTCGTCGTTGCTACGACTGTGCTACGTCGTTGCTACGTCTCTGCTACGACGACAATACGGCGCTGCTACGAGGCCGCTGCCGCTACGCGACGACTTTGCTACGAGGCTGCAACGACGATACAACAGGGCACAGACCCTAAGATACGACTCTCAGTCAATCATATTTTGTTGATATACTTACGAGTAGAGGGATTTCTAAAAAACATTATTCTATGTAATAGTTTTGATACATTTTTTTAGATTTAGCATGCAATGGCATTTAGATACACCCTTCCTATTGACTTCTTCGATCTACGCTTTGGAACGTGCAAATAGCTTCATGTTTTGACGGACTGACTTTGACAATACAAAAGTACCTGATTATGGTTTATTTGAAATAAATGCTTTGACTTTGACTTTGACCATGATCGGTAATTCGGTACTTCATTTCTCGGTTATAAATCGTTACTTTCAGTAGAACTCCTAGACTGAATAAATCCGATAACGATGAACTCTTAGATCTACTAATAAATGAAGATACGTGCGACCAATCGTATCGTGGTATCGCGTTACCCAGAAACTGGGTTATGATGCAGGTCAGTTAGTTATAAATTCCATGTAACATAATAGTATCTAGCCGAATCCGGCTAAACCAGAAGTCAGTTGGAGTCAATGGATCGATTTTCTGGGTATCGTCGAGCTTCGATGTCTCAGCGCTTTTCTGGATGTCGTCAATGCATATTTATTTATTAAAACTTTATGCACTAGTAAAAACACTGTACAAAGGCGGACTTAATCCCTTAGGCATTTTATACCAGTCGACCTTAGGGTGGTGCAGAGACAACATGGCAGGTGCAACTTAGAGAAAAACTAAAAATAGAGAGAAGAAAAAAAATAAAAAAACATTTATAAATACATAGATACATAAATTTAAATACACATAAACAAAGTTATTAAGAAAAAACGAATCCAACGAATTTATTGATGTCGCTGTGATGATTCTACCAACTTCTTGCGAATTTGCTCACGTGCCTTCACCTTGAAGGACAACCGACTTGTTGCCGTCCTGATGTTCAGAGGGAGCGCATTCCAGAGGAAAATCGCTTGAACAAAGAAAGAGGAGCGGATGACCCCAGAGCGGTGAGAGGGACATCGTAGAAGGCGATTATTGGTAGAGCGAAGATTTTTACTGTGGGCAGAACAAATAAGAGGGAGACGACGGATTATTAAGTAAACAAAACAGACTAGTCAAGGCCCTCAGCGCTCTCCGCTGACGAATGGGTAACCATTTTAATAGTGAGCGATGCGCGGATACATGATCATACTTACGGAGATTGAAGACAAATCGAATGCAGTTATTTACAAAAGTTTTATAATATATACATAGTTTGGCGAGGTTGTCCCATGTTTTTGCTCAGTTTTAGTCGGTTAAAAGCCAACCAAGTGCGGGTTAGACTCGTACCGAAGGGTTTTTTTTTATGGTGGTATGGCTACCTATCACGGTTCATGAGATACAGCCCGCTGAAAAACAGACGGACAGCGGTGGTTTAGTAAGTAATAGGGTTCGTTCTTAGGACCCTCTTAGTACAGGCAACTGACATTGTTCTACCTATATTATTATTATTGAATTGTACCAATTTAAATCTTGAAAAATATTTATTATTATTAATTAGTATTAGTGTTTACTATACGGAAATACTTCAATAATACCTACTATTATTGAAGCCTAAAAATCCTGCTGAGCCCAAAATATATTGAGATAGGAAGGAGATTGATGATGATTATTGGTGATACTGTAAAGTACACTTCAAAGCTGATTGACAATGTACTTTGTATGATAAGTTTATTACACAGCCTGACTTGTCATACTATTAATATTGTTGCCAGTATTTAACATTCCATTACATCCCATGATATCTGACAATGAAGTCAATACGCTCGCAACGCACGCAAATGCGAGTCACGCAAGTCCTGATGTCCTCACGTGTTTTCAATGCACATGACATTAAGTAAATCACAGTAATATTATAAAGGCGTTTGTTTGTGAGTGTGTGTTTGTGTGCGTATGTGTGTGTGTATGTTTGTTACTTTTTTACGCGCAAACAGCTGGACCAATTTTGATGAAATTTGGTATGCAGGAAGCTGACACCCTGGATTAACACAAAGGCTACTTTATATATAAAAACCGCGGGTAACACCGCGGGGCGCAGCTATTGAAATAAAAAAATAATGTCAGATAGGTGGGTGTAATGTCGTATCTAAGTCTAGTCTGTTTTCAGAACAGTAATAAGTAACTAGTTTCGAAGGGAATAGCCTCCTATAGATCTGTCATCGGAAAATTCAAAACTCCGTAAGATTGTAATAAATAAATTAGATTATATATTTGAAACAATCATTTTGAATCCAATCCATCCAAATTCAATAGTTTCCAATATATCCGAGTCTTATTTAGAAAAAATAGTTAACAATGAAGACAAAATATGAAGACGTAATAGGTAAAGTGCGTTGAAAATAACGCGTGACGTCACGTCGCTGGATAAAATTGTACCATCACAGTGACGTCACGCGTGTTTTCAACGCACTGTTTCGTCTAAGTTTTTCTTTACCTGAATAAGAAAAAATACGTGACCAATATTTTTTGGAAATCTATCTGACGGACTTATTAGATTTTTTCAGTAAAATTTTGAATGTTGTGATTGATAATTTTTATCCTAATCCTTCTGATTAAATTGCGGTCACGGTGGCCAATCTCAACGGATATTATCTAGGAACGCAGCAGATATTATGGTGCACAAGTTTTTTTATGTTTCTTTACTATCATAGTTTGACGTTTTGTGGGGGTGATGAACGATTACTTTCCTCTCGCTCGTGGCTCGTCCACATGAAGCGAACTTAAATAATGACATTGAATTGATAAAATAAAATAATATATTTACTAACATTAATTATAAGAAATCTACTAACACAGTGGATCTTATGTTGTCCGGAATAAAGAATTTATTATTGTCTGATAGGACGGCTATCCGAAACGACCGGGGAGAGATTAGGCGCAGGAACAACGGCTGTACGGTGTACGTACTTCCCAAAGCACCGGAATTCACGCAGCCATCTTCCAAACTCCGGACTGTTACTGTGAAATTCCTTATGGAAAAACCCAATAGGTAAAAATTTTTGCCCGACTTGGAAATAGAACCCAGGACCCCGCGGTAGGCTCTCGCGTTTGTGACCACGAGACCGACGTGGCAGTTAGTGATTGGTTTACCGAAATGCATAATAAACTCCACTGTGAGTACGGAGTGGAATTTACTGCCGAAGTCTGTGTTTCTTGATAACTAAAACCCGAGGGTCTTTAAGTCGTACTCAAAAGTGAATAAAGGTTACTTCTTGGCAAGCGTGCATCATTGCTTACCATATGGTGAGACTGATCAAACGAAAACATCTTCTTATATATAAAATTCTCGTGTCACAATGTTAGTTACCATACTCCTCCGAAACGGCTTGACCGATTTTTATGAAATTTTATATGCATAGTCAGTAGGTCTGAGAATCGGCTACTATCTATTTTTCATACCCCTAAGTGATAAGGGTTGTCCACCCCTAACATTAATTTTTCATTTTTTGGACAACTTTTTATTTTTTTATAATGTGGCATTAAAAAAAATACATACAACCCTAAATTTTCACCTTTCTATCACCAACCCCTATTTTTTAATAGCGATATTAGTACTTAAATTATTTTCTACTCTCGGCGATCGATAAGAATTGATTATTTACCACTCGATCAGTTATTCTTGACTATTTATTAGAAATTTAAATAGAATTCAAAAAATCTTTTAGTGTTGGGAAGTCCATTTATGGAGGAAGGCTATAGGCTATATAATATGACGCTACGACCAATAGGAGCCGAGCATTCGAGAAAAATGTGACGCAGACGAAGTTGCGTGTGTCAGCTAGTATTAAATAAAAAATGAAAAAAAATACAGGCCCCGCATGGGTAAAGACGCCCCTGACTCCATGTCTCTTACCATTATAATGTGGGGTCATTCTTCTGAGGAATATTTCGCTACACTTTTCCAACCGCTGTAACTCCTGACAGAAAAAAGAAAGAAAAAAAAAAATTTGCGACAAGCATGACGCATATCAAAAAATAAAATAAACAAATTACAAAAGTTATTTAAGTTGGGAAGATATGCGTAACATTCGCGCAAAACGGCCATCGCTCTGCATAATGCTGGGACTCGTGTGCGACACAGAGCCACAGCGCTGAAAACCAGAATCTACAGACCACCAGAAAAAAAACCGAAGCTGTCTAGGAAATCGAAAAGATAAACATCTACCAACATCATTATTATTTAAAAAAGATAAGAAGAGAAGTGGCAAAGACATATGAAAGTTGAATCTATAAATAGAATATATTTATAGATTCAACTTTCATATGTCTATAGTGTTCTATAGTGCTAAAATATGATACACTTAAATTATCATTACTAAGAACCAAGGTATCAACTAAAAATATCGCCAAAAACCGATCCCACCACACACTATTTACGTCAACCATTAGGTAATCACAAGTCACGGCTGCCCCAAAACGTGCAACCCCACAGTTTCCACGTAACCGGATCCGTTCATAACATCTGAACTACGTTGACCGTGCAGTCCCCGACCCGTGCGCTACTCCGACCGGCGACCGAGCACGTTTTGCACCAAACTTATTATAACCCCGTGCACGTTTGAGCGCAGTCCCTAATCCCCTATGTTCGAACGGAAATAAACCCGCCCCGTAACCACCGTTGCGGGGTTTCATTCCAAGTAACGCTCAATTTATACACTTTATATTTGGACTAGTTGAATAACGTTACAGGAATAAATTAGCTACACAAAAGCCGCCTCCTCCGCGAAAAACTTTTTGCTTGTTATTTTTTTCGTGTAGGCATTAAAATCCGTCTAATAAACAGTCCATAACAGGCCCGATTTGTAAATGTATTTTTGGGTATCCTTATATAAATTCTATTGAATTGGTTTCACAATGGTTCCGATTCTTTTGTTTTACTTTTAGATGATTGCTTTCTTTAGGAAACAAGCAAGTAAATTAAGAATTTAAGAAATGTGAAATGAACTTGTGTACGTCATAACCTGGTACACAAATAGACAAGTTATAAGCCTATTAGGTAACTAGTTTTGATTTATAGACTTAGGTACATGGATTAGATAGTACAATAAGAAGTACTTACCTAAAAATTGTATCTTTCATCCATCAATAGGAATACTAGTACTCAAGTTTTAAGTACAAAAATTTAATAAATTAGTACAGCGACGCGGATGAATTTTTTGACGCCATATTTTATGGTTAATTTAGTTAGGAGTTTTTTTTTATTTCTAGTGTATATAGTTAGTTAAGTATTTAATAAATTAGTTTTTAAGAAATTATAAGAAAAAGAATCTATGGATCATCATCACCTGCAGTATTGGCAAACACAGTGGTGGTTCAAATCACCGCCGTTGAACCTGGACGTAAACGAATGGTGATTTTTAAATCACCAGAGTTGCTGCACAGAAACACATGCCATTGATTGTGGCTGGGAAAACATCAAATGAATGAGGAGCGGGAGAGAGAGTCTGACTCTTACTTATTGACTAAACCCCACCTGTGTGTTTTCAAATGCACTTTGCGTTTCAGAACCGCAGTTACTCTTTCAAACCACTCCCCAACCCTAGCGGATACAGACATGCCTGCTCCAAGGAACTTATTTTCATGACAATCCGAGAACTCGGCTTTCACCAATCTTTTTGTACTTCAACCTAAAAGTTCGTCCTATTCATGTCATGACATCATCACACATCGGTAGACAGACCTGAGACCTGAGTCAGTTGCGTCACTGTTCAAAGAATAGGTCTCGTGGCAGCGAGCGTGATAGCGAGACAGGCCTAGTCTAGCTCGTCAAGTACTGTTGCATTGTTGTGGCGAACAAGTCTTGTGTCGCAAATTGCCGTTGAAAAGAAATTGGTGGCATTGTGGCTAGGGTGTCTACTAGAGCCTTAAGTGTCACAAAATGCCAAAGTTACAAGCTACTAGGACCTTTCGGCAAAAATGTGACCTCTCTAGTCTATTGAGAATTTTTAACTGCAAATGTTTGTAAATACTAAGTTGAACCTCCAGTAAATAGTTATTTTCAAAATCAGCCAATCTTTCATGGAATAAGTAGAAACAAAGATTCTGATTCTTCGTCTGATCCATAGATAAAATAAACAAGGTCTGATTAGAAAGACGTGGTTTACTGGCGGGCCTACGAAAAATGTCCGAAAAAAGTTTTTCAATAAAAAAAATCAACACCACAGCATTCTTAACATCGAAATAACCATGTATGTAGATGTTATATGAAAGCAATAATTATCTATAGTAATATAATAGTACAATTAATCATATCTATACTATTATCTTACTTATATCTATCTATCAAAATAAACTAATACTTACAATAAAGCTGAAGAGTTCCTTTGTTTGTTTGAACGCGCTAATCTATGGATTTACAAGCCGGACTTGGTTTTTTTTTATGGTAGCCACATTCTAGAAGAAGGCTATAGGCGGGATATGCGCGTACGAAGTCGAGGGTTAGTAAAGCTAGTTAAGAAGTATTTACCATCTTAAGCAAAGTACTAGGGGACACAGTATTTGTAACCACTTAGCAGGGGATCCGAACCTCCTTTTCCCTGAGGGTCTCAGGGCGGGAGCAAGGAAAAACTACCGGGAGCAAACCCGAGTAGAAAAACCTTTTCAAAAACATAAAGTTCAAAGTATTTTGTGGACTTCTACAATATTTTCTTACATTTTCGATCTGCTACGGCAGAGGTAATGGTGAAAAATTAAATAAACCACAATTACCCCAACAAATGCGATTTGCTGATACAGCACCTTTTTTACATACTAACTTCGTAGATTTGCCGTGTTTCTTAAAGCAGAGTTTCTAACATCTTCATCCTCCTTCTAGGGCAGTCAGCTAAATAAAACAAGAAGCATTGAGAAAAACATGTGCTAACCTAACAAATGCGTATGGTGTCAATTAAAATGACGTCGTGAGATATCAATAAAATGAGGTCTAGTTATTTTCTCGCCTTGGACTGTGCACGCACCTTGATTTGTTTTATTGCTTGTCGGAATAATTAATGCAAATATTACTTACAACAGTAGGAAAACACTAATATCCTTGCTTGTTTACTTGTTACTATCGGTAACTTAGGTACCACTTGAAGTGACTTGAAGAATTTTTGGAGAGGTTTGGGAGAAGCCTTCTCCCAGTAGGTACTTTTTAATATAATATACATAAAAAAAGGGCGTAGGTACTGGGTAAGTAAAAAGTCCTTCAGGAGATGCGAACACTGTACCCATTGAAACATATTTTTAGAAAGACATCCTAATAAATGTAAAGAAATCCATAGGCTAATAATAAATCATCTATTGTAATAGACACCTATACAAAACCTACATACTTACCCACCATGGTACAACCCTCGCCTTCTGCTTTTCTCCCCTTATCGCAAGCCAACACACGTCAGCCTTTGCCGGGCGTGCAATGTGCATATTTCCGTCCTACGCTCGAACAGTCTCGAAGCAGCGTTAACGCCTCGTGAGCGCATTACATAACGAGGGGTAAATCTGAACAAGCCTACAATCGCAGTCAGCAGTTTCCTCTCGTATCTTTCCATTTCTTTCTAGTGTTGTCTGTTCTTGTCACGCCACGTGCACGCGGCGTGGGCGCTACGTCAACGCCACACCCACGGACACGCCTGGATGTATGACTGGCTGTTGGAGGATTGGAGCAGGTCAGCGGTAGCCTTTTATTTTTTTCCGACTACCTCTGGAGGGTTAGTTTTCGTGCTACCTACACTAAGTAGGTACATTTAATAAAAAAATCTTACTAAACTACAATGCTATGTATGAATAGCCAACTCAGTAGTCATACGAAAAGATAAACTAAATTCGTATAAAAAAATCTCTGAAAATAATACCAAAATTTTATTTTACATTCAGATACCCAAACCTATTAACTTTTTCCGGATTTGTCCCAAGTCGTAAGGAACTCGCCTTTTTTTGCCAGGTCTTCAGGAACTCGAATATTTTGTACCTTAATGGTTTTCCAAGTGATCCGGATTTTTCCATTAATTTCTTAACTCTGGACGATATCACGAATAAAACTGTGCGGATTAGCGATCGCGTAATTTTTATTCACCTTACGATTTATAACAATAGGGTATACCCCGAAGCGCGAAGTATGATTCGCTTCGCGCCGGGTGGAGCTGTCTTCGCGTCATAGTGGTCACGTGCGAGCGAGCGTGGCCCGGCCGCTCTGGCGCTGCAACCGCGGCGCACCAGACACGGCAGACACCCAACCAAAACCATGCAATGCACTGCTTACCATCCACACACCGCCGCACTGAACGGCCATCTACCTAAATTCACCCAAACTTCTTCAGACACCTAAAAATCTGCATTTTACCCAAGAATTTTGAGTTCACGCATCGGAATGTGCGCCGACATTCCGACGGCCCCCGTCCATATTTTGACGCCGCGCCGCGTCACATGACTCAAACCGGCCGGTGTTTGGAGTACATCCGCTCAGAGTGGCCGCGAAGCTCCCCGGGTGACGACGTTGCCACACGCTCCATACATGCAGTTAAATACGATAACAACAATTTATATTTACTGTAATCGTTTTACGAAAATGGATTGCGGAGATCTAACTTAAGTGCTATAGTTTGTGATTAGTGCTCAATAAGCCTACCCGTTACGGGAATATAATGTAAACAGGACTTGTATTTGATATTATCATCTGCAATTTTGTGATCAGTGATTTGTTGTTTTGTTGTGGTTCCAAATGAATATGGAATCAAGGCATTATTGGGAGGAGAACGGACATACCGTGAAGTATGACAAGTAAGTTTAATATGGCCATATTTATATTCATTACGTTTTATTAGGATTTGTCAAAATGGTTCGATATTGAAACGGTCGTGTTGTGAATTGTGTGTTTACAGGGAGCGGTGTCAATACACCGTTGACTGTAACATAAAGGTAAATTACGATGTGATTACAATCAATTCTAAAAACACACTCGGGTTATTCGCACAGTGAATGTTGGTGATTCTTTGATAGTGGGTTCAAAATATTAAAATCTCGTTCACAATTGTTTAAGTAAATGGTTTATCAATCTGGACAGGTCAATAATCATTAGCGATATTTACGTTGCTTTGATCTGTTAAAAAGCTTTATTACGGAGTCACGGCCAACCTTGACCCGGAAATCATTATTCATTCTGTTTAACATTTTCGCTCATTTTCGACACCTAACTGCCTAAATTATTCCACTTTAGAGTTTTAGACAGCTGTTTATGGGGATCAAAGTATTTTGATTAGATTTTCATGAATTTTCCTGGCATAAGTAGGTATGCCTAATATAAATTCTAGTGTGTGCTAATTATTCTGCTAACGGAAATCATAGGCGCAAAAAATGTATGAATAAGTAGTGTAATTTCAGTGAGGTCCAAGAGTTTTGACCTTATTTTCACTTTCAAATGCTTAGGCATACTGTCTGTGTACCTACCTGCCTAACTACTTAGGTAACTATAGCTATCGCTTCCAACGATGAAAATGTTTCGGTTAGGTACCTACCTGTTCAAAAATATTGGTTCGTGGTACCTACCTTTTACAAAAAGTACTTAGTGAGGCTTAATTCTGTTAGGGTACCTACCTAATCTATTAGGCAAATGTGCAAAGTAAAAACGTTTATTTCAATTAGGCCATTAAACGGCACTTTGAACGTCATCATTTACAGTTCAGTAGGTATAATAATAATAATAATATTACATTAATAAAGTGACTCTATTGTCCATTCGGAAAGGTAGATTCATATGGAGAAGAACGGACAAGAAACTCCATAGTTACTCTTTTCAAATAATGGTTTTACATAATTTGGTATACAAAAATTAATTTAATGCTATGTGAGGACGATGTATCCAGAGTATGCTACTTATAGGAACAAAGTATTACCAGTGCTTCTGAAGTCTTTTCAGTGAACTGCGATAGTTTAGGTGGAATGGACCAAAATTCAATACAGTTGTATTGGTACCTATCTACAGTGAAAAAAAAACGCAAAAGAAAAGTTGAAGAGAGTTCAATATAAATTGCATCTGCCCAAATCATTCGCAGTAGGTACTATCATAGCACTACGTATGATTTCATATTAAAACGTTAAGAATCGTTAAAAGAAAAGTGTCACCACTTGAGCGTTTATAAAATTTAGCAAATCATCCAAATAGACATATTAAAATCAACTAGGTAGTAGGTACTAAAATTTGAGAGAAGTCCTGAGATAAATCTTTCTGTGTAACAATTGTGTAAGGGTGTTCTGAGAAATATTTGTTTTGCATCCCTTAATACAGTTAGCTTTGATTAACAAATTCTACCGTCAAACCAATTAAAATCGAGAGATAGGAATCAAGGATGTACTTATTGTATATTCTTTCTCACATCACTCGTTTGGCGTAACAGATCGATCATAATAAAATAAATAAGTAATGTAATTGAGACTGTTTACTGCTGAATTGCTGACCATTGCAAATTCTTCAAGCATAGTGAATTTTCCAAAAGGATTCCTCAGAGAGATTGTATCCTTGATCTCTATATTAGCGACTTCTACTTAGACTGGTCTCAATGGTGAAAACCATTGCAATCTGCCAAGCAATTAGCAACCAGAATCAAATTCATCATCTTCCTTAGATTATTTTAGCAAGGCTTCTCGAAGCCACGGCGGCTTCCATTCTTCACTCATGATTTCAGCCGAAAGGCAACCACTGCAGGATATAGACCTCCCCCAAGTATCGCCTCATCGACCGGTACTGTCCGTCTCGCATGATTCCCGCGGCCTTCGTCAGGTCATTGGTCCACCTTGTGGGAGGCCTTCAATCGTTGCATCTTCCAGTATGTAGTCGCCACTCCAGAACCATTTAATCCCATCGACCATCTGTTCTGCGAGTAATGTGCCTTGCCCACTTAAGTTTGGCAATTATTTGGTTTAGCCAAAATTAATTGACCAACACTATTTTTTTTTTTATGAATCTTAGAGTTAACCTTCATTTTGGGTAGGACAAATAGTTCGGCGATGCTGTGTCCTCGGAGGTTTCTATTAAAAGGAACTAACTTTATTATCTAAAATTATTTTCACTAAGGATCATTTACTGATAGGAATCCTGAAGTTGGTCTTTGGTGGAACCACTGAATGAAACAAGCTGTCTTAATTACGCGTTCATCAGATGTAAATTCCTTTCCTTCCTCTGATATCTGAGCATCAATTATGTGCCTTTATTGTTGTGTCTGTGTAATACTTTCTCTTGTAGTTCGTTCGGCTTTTTAATGGATGTCTTGATGAGAACCCTTCTTCTGCCAGCTTTGCAAAAAATATATTTTGATATATACTTTAAGTACAGTACCATTCCTCGTCGAGGCAATCGGCGGCGGCGACTTCTAGCTTTCGGCACTGGTCCAATGCATGGTCCGGAACGAGGAGTCTGGGAAGTAGTCTCCTTCTTCTGCGAAGCAGTAATGCTAGCGAAGGTGGAGGTGGGCCGCGTGAGGGAGAGGCAAACGCTCCAGCCGCCGCAACAATAACTCCCCGAGGATCAGGAGTCGCAAGGCGATTCCCGGCCACCGTACGCGTGGCCGGCGTTGGCCTGCGGACGACGAGCATTGGGTGGCTCGCCTTCCGATCAGTACCAGGCCAGGCTCAAAGATATGTCAGCGTAGAAGACGGGGCCCGCTAGAGCCAGTGCCTGCCAGGGTTGCGGAATTAGTTCGAATGAGTTACCGCGGCCCTGGAACGCAAAGGAGGAGCATTGGGAGGAATACGTATGGGTTAGAGTCAGTAAGAGTCTCCCTTCCGCGCGCCCAGAGTGGAAAGAGTCGTTTGATGACTTCCCATCCTTAAACAAAAAAAAAGTACAATAGCATGGGCGGACTTAATCCATAAAGCAATGCATAAAGTGGCTAGTTATTTGTGCGCGGCCATTTTTGAAAAACCTTGAGTAAAACGTATTTTCATTCTCGTTTCCTTGCGTAAATATTTTACCATTGAACGATTGCTGATTGGAAGACTGAGTACGGAGTTTTTACTGCTTTGTTTACGTTTCAAACTTTGTGACGAATGGTGCAACAGACCTTGAAGTGTGCATAACTGACGACGTTGTATCGCGTCGTGTTTGTATGCAGTAGCCGATACATCTTATCGTGAAGTGGAAAAAATATGTACCTAGGCTTTGGAGGCCTATTGGTGATAAGTCTAGTAACGGTGATACATGTAATAACCGTAACTGTACTAACTCACTAGGTTCGTACCAGTCAAACTTTGATCCTAAATGACAATGACGCAATAGGACTTGGTCCTTCTTCTTAGGAATGAGAGACTGTAGGGGTTTCTCATCATTTAATGTAGTTTCCTGGCCTGTAACAACCTATATTATTAAGCCAGATCATGATCTGGTTTCTGAGAAAGTATTTCGATATTTATTGAATTTATAGCTCATTCATTATGCAGGTTATTGATTTGGCGATATTGTCAGCTTCACGGGCTTGTAAATCTGTGCCACTTGCAGCCAGGTGACGTCATAGAAACTTGTTTATAATCTATTTATAGACCAGAGTTCAATGCTACAAATGTTTCAGAGCTTATCATCGATATAATGCGTCAGATTCTGTATCAGGATCGAGAATGTTGCCAATAAGCCATTTGTTTTTGCTGCCGCGCGGTTTTACGCACCTCGCCACTGCACACACCCAAACAAAAAAAAAAACAATTTAAGATACTCACAGAAGTCTAATTGCACAAATTTGTTCACGTAACAAAACGTATGAATTGAACCCGAAAGTTACATAAAACGTATCCGATAACTGTTAAAATCCACATTCAATATTTTAGTCACAAAGCAGCAACTGAAAATGAAAATCCCCAATTGATTAATTCAACATCTGAATAGATATTGTGGCGAAAGCGGAGCGAAAATAACACCTCGATAACACGTGACAGGAGAGCGGGGGAGCGGGGGAAGGGCGCGGGCTGCACGCGCCGCCGCGGCCGCGTCCTCAACACGCCGCGCGAAACGTGACCGAGCCGCACTCAGACACACAGCGAGTAAAACACGTAACTCACTCACACTAATGCGAACGGTAATATCGCCTGACTCTATTTGCGGGTATACCCGACTGTTTTAAGCATTTTATTAATATAAACGGTTTTTCTCATGAATGGCACCTTGTTAACTTGCGTTATGTCATAGAGTAATTATGTTTTGAGTCAGCAATTCTTCAGATGTCTTAATTATTGTTATTTTTGTGGTTTTCGCTGTTATGTGATGTGGCTGTAATTGGAATGAGGTTAAAAAGGAGTCTGTTGAAATTTTTTTAAGGCTTCGCTATTTTTGCTTTGTTTGTTTTGGTTTTAAGACTGAGTATGTATGCTGTTTGCCTTGCATGTAGAAATCACTTGCATAATTCGTAGTATAGGCACAGACAAGACAAGATATACCTTCGTAGTTGCCGCATGATTCATGAACCTGCAGTGAGTGGGTATATTTTATACTGACGTAGTAGGATGTAAGAAATTTACTTTACCGGGTAGATAAATTAAAATAGAGTTACATATTATAAGAATACTTAAAAAATAAACTTTATTTTTACAAAGTCACGTACCTACTATAATAAAAAAATATCGTAATAACCTAAAACTTAGAAAACATATTATTATTAGGAAATTGATTTTCATTAGGGTAACCAACTGTAAAAACCCCGGGCGGAATTCCCGGTATTTCGAAAATTCCTAATTCGGATGTCTTTTAATTTTAGCCCCAATTATTATTAATTTATTATATGTATATGTACTTTATTGTGCAACGCATAACAAGCACAGAAAAATGCTAACTATACTACGATTTTTAATACAAAATTTAATTTACCTACCCACGTTTTTTTTTAAAGTAATAACCTGTTACCATGAGTATGGAGGAATTTAATGTTAAAAAACGTCACCGCCACGCTAATTGCAAATGCAGACCTGTGTGAAACAAATGATAACTCTCACCGTATTACTAATTTTAGAAATGGAGATTTTTGTTCCACTAACAATTTTAAATAATATAAGAATTTGGTATTTCTATAAATAAAAGTCGTTTGTCTATTATTTGTATGAAGGTTATAATTAAATTAGTAGCTTCCATTTTCAAACGAGTGTGGTCAGATCAAAATGAAATAATTGCACGTAAACAAACGAAATCACATTCTTGTCCTGGCATCTATGGCTTGCCAATTTACTAATTCAACTTTTCGGTGCGTCAATTTGCCTGTTTTGAAAACCTACTCTAATTTTCAAAAAATCAGAAGAAAGCGATTATTTTTCTTTCATACCAAGTAAATAAGATGGTAAATAATTGTTGAAATTATACCTACACCACATAAAATACCTAACTAATTAGCGCATGATTATTTAGGTATTATTGATAAGCCGCAACGTAATCACTACAAATGACAAGATTTGCACGAATCTTTTATGTTTGACACTACTCTGATGCAGGGTGTGCGATAAAAGCATACCAACGTATGTTACACGTGCATGGTTTTTTCGACACTTTACATGTGTACGACGACGTATGTACCAAACTCGTGTTTCAGCCACACCTTGCGTAAGATCTGATTAAATTATGTATTTATGTTTATATAACCTCTAGGCTTTGGAGAGTATTTGCTCACTATAGAGGTCTCATTATGAGGGATAGGTACTTAATTGTAAGGATAGTTTACGTTCGTAGCAGAGGCGTTTATTCTCAGAAGTTGTCGTATAATACCTTTTACCTTGTTTTTGGATGGGAAATCATCAAATGATTGGAGCTGTGTTCCTCAATATGACCTTTGCGTTCCACGGCCGCGGTAACTCTTTCGAACAAATTCCGTAACCCTGGCAGACACTGGCCCGCTAGTGGAAGGTGAGAACGCCGGGGCGCCTGTTTAGCCACTCCTCAAACAGGGGACTTATCGCCACAATAGTGGCGTGCCCACACATCAAATACCTAGCTTATCAAAATCTGATGTATCCTATTTATTATATCAAGCAATAAAATGTCTACTTATCTGGTAAAAAGGGTGTAACTAGGTACCAACTGTTAATAATATCTATTGCCTTTACACTGGGCAAGGTAAAATCTTTTCTATTGCCAAATTGCCATTAACTATTTTAATTGATTGCACATTAGCCTGAAAGCACGAAACCGACAATAAAACTATAAAAAGCAAATGAGCTGTCACGCAAACAACACACGTTTCTATTTAACATGAAATAATTCCAATTGAAAAGATCGGTTACATAACTTTAGCAAAATCTAATTTGATTTTTCTGTCCCCACTGGGCCCATATTTAAACCTTCAAATTATATAAGGCAACATAATCCTCACTCCAACTGAGGTTCTAATAAAAACCCCATTCATTTCCCCCACAATTCAGGAAGGAGTTTTTAACTCTTTATTCACCAACCGACAACCTTCAAAATGTTGCCATAGCTACACAAGTTCACGGTCAGCCAGCACACCGTTATTTCAACCCTCGGCTGCTCCATTCTTGAATTCGTCGAGTGATGGAGTGGTCATTGTACGCAAGAGGGCCCTTCATTAGTCATCATCAGTTCACTGCAGTACATCGCTACACGTGGACTTGACTGAGCAGTGAGCACGTGTTGTGAATAGCATTTATTTAATGTGAACGCACTTCGCAACATAGTTGCTAGTAGGGTTGCCAGGAATAAAACTGCGGATTTAATTTCTGATAAACGCAGCGTTCTAGTTCTACCCACGCGACGTGTGGGTGTACTTCTAGTTTTACTGGCATTTTGAATAATTGAAGACATTTACAAAACATTCTGTTGTTGGAAGCAGTTTTCTTTATTTCTAAGATTTTAACTAAAATAAAGGTAGGAAGAAATATATTTAGGACCAAGATCATCAAAATGCGTACTCCATCTGCTTAAGTATCTAATGCAGACAGAGTACCTTCGTAGTTTTGTAAAACTACCGAATTCAAAGATTTAACTGATTAATTCCTTATTAAAAGGCCAATTTAAATCTTTGAAAATTATATAAAAATACAATTACTCACTTGTACTTAACACAAAAATAAAAAACGTAGTAAGCACCTTTAGTATTTCATTAAACTACAACTTGTGCCCCGCCCCATTTCTGAGAAAGTCCGGAAAATTCCAGTACCATGGTAAACTTAGCCACGGGTTTTTATGTATTAGCAAACACGTTCTCCCCTTTATAGAACGTGTACATTTAACTTATTGAAGGTTTTCCTCTCAGGGTGCGGAGTTAAGGGCTGCCAATGATTACATAAGAACTTTTTACTGATAGTTATTTCGGTAAAAAGAAAATAAGGAAAAGATCGAGTCAATTAAAGTGCACGTTTTATGAAATTGCTATTAGATAAGAACCTGATGCGAAAGTGGGAAATTATTCTTGGAAAAAGCGGGAATGAAAAAAGTGGATGAGTTTTCTTTGGAACGAGAAACGTTTTTATTTTTGTGATGTTCTGTACCTAGCGTAGGTACATAATTACGTCGGCAGTGGAAATGGGGATATAAATAATAATAATATATTGGGACAACTCACACACGGTCATCCGATCCCAAACTAGGCAGAGCCTGTGCTATGGCAACCAGACAACTGATAAACATACTTATATATTTTTAAATACATACATAGTATTGACAAATTACACCCAGACACAGAACAAATGATCATGCTCATCACACAAAGATTTGTCCTAAGTGGGAATCGAACCCACGACCTCCGGTTTAGCAGTCAGGGTCACTAACCACTCGACCAACAGGCCAGTCAAAATGATGTAGCTTATATTAATAATGTCTGCCAACTCCTTTAAGAATTACTAGAGTGACTGATAACTCGTAAAAAAAGATAAAGTAACCCGTATCATCGTCAATAGCATCTACTATAGTACCCACCTATCCATAAATCTAATTTCGGAGCCCAAAATCTCACTATCTATCACCTAATTATCAATTTACCCCAAACCCTACTAAGTAATGAATTGACACATTCACCAACAGAGCTAAATACGTCACTAATAGAAATCGTTGCAATTAGCCACATTGTCGCCGTGGCTCGCACACAATGCAATTAGAGAAACACGTGTGGAATGACGTCATGCGTCATAGACAGGTGCCGTCGCGGCGTATCTCTATGTCCACAGTATTTAGGAGTACATGTTGGCTTTGCATGGGGTTCTATAAGTGCTTTAGGTATAATTTAATGGTTGATGTTTTCTATATTCTTTTTAAACCTGACTACGGCAAAGCCAAAAGAAAACGCAATGATTTTAGGCGAAAGGGTAAATTATTATTATTCGGCGAATAACTTTTAGCTACCTGCCAAAACACCTAATACTGAGCTCCAAATTGCAAAATCTTTTCAGCATTTTAGAAATGCCCTTTTTAACTGACTTGTTGTATTCTGTATTCGTTCAAATACAGCTTTGTTCTAGATAAAGTTTACTTTGTATTAAAACTAACAGTAACAAAAATTAGGCAAAAAAAACATGTTTCCTTTTGAGTATTGAAGTCCGAAACCCTTTAGATCAGGCTATCGGACAGCCCTTTGCTTTATAATAAAAAATAAAACAATTATTTATTCACATTTGGAATGCTAATTTAAGTAAAAAGTTGATTTTAACTAAACACGAGACCACGTAACTGTTTGAAGTTATTTGCAGCTCTCATGACTTGGCTACACTTTGTCAACAAAACTTTGTAGAGATGTTAGTTTTTCTTGGAAACCTTATGTTAACATGAACTCGTAACAAACTGCCAATCATTTAACACGATCAGAATTATCTTAAATTAATTTGATTGAGACGCCATCTTGTCTAGGCAAGCACTATATATACGGGTCAGGTAGTACGTCAGCGAAACATTGCAAATTCTTTTTTAAACGGTTTTATTTAGCTTGCCCTGTTTGCTTATTTATTTGTTTGGGTCAAATCTAGTAATTGAAATGACCCCGTTCCTGTTGTTACTGTATAAATACAGATTCATTGTAAACTATGATGATCCCGGTTTCAATTCTGTCGTGATCTGTTCTAGGTAGAAAAGAATCGGTAGGTTTGTGGCCGCGCTAATCCGGTGACGTTACAGAAGGTGTTGAATGTTCGATTCCTTGCCATATAAAAATAATAGACTTCGGTTATGCTGATTTTAACGTGACTTTATAAACCTAGCCATGTGGATGTGATTCAATTGGAATATGATATTATTATGTTATACAATTTATTTGATACTCGTTCCTAGTATTGTTTTACGGATGACTAATTAAACTGGTATGTAACAATCAGTTCACAAGCAAACCAATTGGCATGAATTAAGTAATTGGATTTTAAGGAGTGATATGTTACCTTTTTATGTTTGTTTGGGAAATCATGAAATGACTCCTCCCGCTCTAGGCGGAAGGGAGTGTCAAGACTGGTTTCATGGCAAGCGGAGCGGACCCATTAATGACTTATTTTACCTCGCAAGAGAAAACAACTTACATGTGTTTCCAACAACAAAGAGTCGAGCAGAAATGACTCGGCTGGCAAAAAGCGTAAAAATGAGCTCGCGGTGGGATTCAGACGATTAAACTGACCAAACTCTTTCTTGGTGGAAACGCAAACCTATTTCATGAAAACGAAGTCCGCTCCGCTTTGCCATTTCCGGCTCATTACTCTTTCGCGATGGTAATCGGGCTGACTCTTACTGACTAAAACCTACCCGTGTTCCTCCAAATGCGCTGTGCGTTCCAGGGCCGCGGTAACATAGTGTAGTTTCAGTAAATTTTTTGATATTCTTTATATTTTTTATTGTGCCAATAAATGCAATTTTCTGTCTTTCTTTTCTGAGTTGAAAATAAAATAGACCTTATCCCTTATCAAAAGCATGCCAAGATTTAAACAATAAATGACTGTAATTGTCACAGATAACTATCTATAAAAGTGCGAATCATTTTATATTGTAATGGATACGGATAAGAAATTAACCACGAGTCTCGATTGTTATCATCGGCTGGAATAAAGGTAGGTATGTAATAACAATTTTTGTGATGTAAATTTTAGTACTCGAAAGATAAGACATGAAGATGAGGCCCTTAGCTTCACAGTAAAGATATTACAGAAACTTCAAGTATTCCAATTAGATGTTGGAGTATAGCAATTAAACAAATCTATACTACTTCGAAATAATGAAATGTTTAATGGTTCGAGCCCTGCTTGACTGAAATCCCTAGTGTCCTTATTCGATCCGTATCTCGTAATACTAGTGAAACACACCTTCCAGTGAATAAAGAAAAGGATAATCCCCCAAAAAACTGAAAAACTGCCAAGTTCCAATCCCCACAAAATCGACCTATAACAGCTCGAAATGTTTCGTGAAATATTCACACTGCGTGCGTTAGGCCGGGACTTGGCCTGGAGCACTACCGTGCACCTAGATAACTTTATTTTATTTTATTTTAAAACTGTTGTTAAGGGTGGAAAGAATTCAGAATAGGTAACATCTGAAATCAGATAAAAGTGAAATTGGAAAACGTGACCTTTTCAGCTTCGTCGTTATCGGATAATAACTGCCATTTATCATACTTAATGCTAATAATAGGATAATAAGTAATAAGAGAAGGGTAGATGGATAAGATGTTTTATTTTTTGCACTTTGTTCTTACATGGGTAAATTAGACACCCACGAGCGATCAACAATAAGTCATCAGTTTAACATACCGTCTTGAAATCCAGATTAATACAAACTTTTTGGCCTATGTTAATTATTTTCATTTTTGTAGACTTAGACAAGACACGTTCACAAAACGAAACGTACCTGGTTACTGAAGGTAATTAAAATACAGATTATTAAAATAATTGGTCCTTCGACCCTTGCCAACAAAATTCACAGAACCAGATTAAAATTGATTGACGAAATAATCTTATCCATCATCAATTAATTCTTTGACACATCTTTTTTCAATTACCCAGCTGTTAAAATATCAAATTCATTACAGATTCCATTATTTGAGAGATCATTTGGAGGCGCGTGACTTTTCGTCAAAAGTGTTATGTAAAGACAAGTTAAACATTGATTTTGTGCTAAACTGAGCCGTCATGACGCCAGCTAAACCGACTAACGTTGTACTTGCGTGATGTCACGCCTTTATTCTCCAAAAGCACCTCAAGACACTTCTGCCTGTTCGTGTAGGTACCTCTAGTTCAGACTCATTTCACTAATTATCTTTACCTCCATGTTTCTCTCTCTATGGAACCTCTAAGGGTGTTACTACACCAATCGATCGATTGGTGTGGTAGCGAGAGCCCGACGGGCAGTCGACGGATACCGGGCAATAAATAATTGATCGATGCCATCGAGCGACGTTGATCGATTGGTGTGGTAGCTTTGGCTGATCAAAGAAAGAAGAAGAAACGATCGATCGATGTCGAAAAAATCATTAAGATCGATCGATTGGTGTGGTAACACCCTAACAGGGGGTGAACCTTTTATTGCCAATTGCCATCAAATGGACAGAAAACCCAGACTTGCAGCGATACACAAACAAACCTAATAAAACTTTGCCCAAGCCGGGAGTCGAATCCAGGACTCCTGTTTGTTAGTAGCGTTAGCGACCACAAGCGAAGCATCCTAAGTAGTGCAAAAAATGATTCCTTTTTGGTCGGAATGTTTTGGCATAGCTACTTTTATAAACTAAGCCAAAAATAGACCGATGAAATGAAGTCATTCGGCCCGAATAACAATACATATGTCTGCTTTAAATAAACTAGTGCACGTGTTTCGTTTATAATGATAAGGCAAAACTAACATCAGCCTGAACGATGTGCTTGCTTGCAGATTACAATATTGATATGTTATATTTTTGGACTAGCATAATATATGCATAGGTACGGAGTACTTTAGACTCATATGTTGTATAGGTTCTTTAAATCTACTTCGAATAATAGGATCCTAATCTCACATTGGCAGTAGGTACCTGCATATAATTCAGTTAGTAACTACATCAGTTTATCAGGCAAATTTTCCTTTTAACTCTGAAGAGTGAAACAATAATATAGGACTAAGCTTACACCTAAAAAACCGTAAATGGGATCAGCAAAAACGGTGGGCCAAAAATACTACCCCGAGGAACACCAACGATAAAGTTACTTAAATCACTGGATTTTGCCCTATTACCAAACTATTAGAGATTGTAGTTTCGAGAATAATCATTTAACCAGTCGAGAGTTTCTGAGTTACCTTCTGATACCTAATTATTTCCATTTTTTCAGGAGCAGATTAGGCGAAAGGGTGTCAGACGCTCTCGCCAGGTCTAGGAACACCCCGAGGCAAGTGCCTCACTTTTACTAACTCTTTGTTTAGGTAATTTTCTCGTCGTCTTCTGTAGTTACTTTGTTATTGTTCGGATTAGTTATTAACTGTAAAATGTTAATATAGCATTTTGTTAATTGAGTTTTGAAGGATACGATAGATGATGCATGTATCTTTTTAGTATCCGTTCATAAACTTAAGTTAGTGTTGTGTGTATAAGTGACAGTATAATAGAATTTAATATTTCAGCTTCCTAATAATAAGGTTCAACTGTAAATTTCAATGATAAGAGGCTAAAGAGACCTACTCTACATTATCATTACAGTTGTAACTTTCTTGCACAGTGCGCAGTTATCAAAGACTATTATTGTTTCGATAAACATGACAAGATACACAAAGGTCACGATAAAATGGATCACTTGCCCTCTTCAAGTCTCCACGTCATCATAAGAGTTGAGTATTTGAAGGGGAAACAACGTGTCTAATATTAAAAATAAAAACATTCTTGTGCAGTTAAACCATGACCTTTACCGCATCCGAGTAAGTGCAAACGTGATCGCAAGGTTATAAATAAAATCCTGCACATGAATTCATAACTGTTCCAGAAAGACTTAATAATGTTAGCTACAGCACATTTTCATGCACGTTCTGTTATGCATTTTCTTCGGAGACCTGCCGTCGTATCTGTTAAGGTATTCTTATCATTGCCTCCCGTTGATTCGATTTTACGATGTATTGTTAGAGATATAAAGTTTGATTTCCTAGTTGCGTTTTTGGTTTGGTTATCGTCTGCGTTACGTCATAGAGGCGGTTAGTCTGTTCTGTAGTTTGCGTAACGCTACTCGCGGGGCTCAACGTGACCGGCGGGCACACGTGTGTGCCCATGCTGTGTGCTGAACACCTACTGATTATTAATAACCGTCAGATCCGATTTTTAGATGTTAGAACATTAAAGAAAATGTAGAATACATTTCCTTTATCAAAAAGTATCATGAAAACTTAAAAGGAAAACATTTGCACGGCTTTGCAGACAGCAAAGTTCCGCCTCGTTTATATTTTTTGTGCAGTGACTTTTAATTACTGTTTTGCTGCTTCCCTGTTATATTATTTTCCACGTAAATGACGTTACGGTATCACTATTGTGGGCGTCATCATCATTATACTTGTCATTATTGATTTTCGCTGTTAAGTACTTGCGTCGTTTCCAATTCAATAGCTACTTTCTTCGTAATATAATGCCTATAACTACCATAGTCAGCCATACGACAGGACCTTCCTTTGAGATGTTAAATTAATATGTTTTTCTTATTGATCGTGTTCTTTATTACGTTAGCTTTTCCTTCTAATCTACTTTAATGTAGATTTAATTAATTTTATTCATCTTTACCTTGGTCTTTAAGTAACACATTTCTGTGGTTGTCATTTTCTGTAGCATTTTACTATGTTTGGCTAAATTGCTATCACCTTTGGATTAACAAGAGTCAACAACGAATATATCTTCATATACATCACATTAATGTATATAATATCGTTGACGTACCATTCGTTCATTTCACATATCACGTTTGTGCCCACGCGGGCCAGTACTTTTATAAATAGGCCAATCATTTATTTTGAGACACTGTTTACCATTTAATTGGTATCATGTACCTAGCTATTAATTGCACCGAACGTGTTCTAGACGAGTTACCTAACTAGTGCAAGCAAAACTAACAAATCGATTTCGAAACTTGTGCTGCGTCCACGTGCAGCTATTTCAAAGTTAAGGACTTTCCGTAAAGGTCAAATAATACAAATGAATTCAAATAGGTGATAAGTAAGATAGACAGCCTGCAAGATCTTTTGTTATTTGTGGTAACCAAAGTTTTGTGTTGTTTAGTGTTGAGGGTTCCGTAGAATATTTTTTACTAAACTTTAACTATGACACATTTGATGACGATTTTTTGGAAAATTATCAAAGTTAAAGCGATAATAATCAATCATTAGAGGAGAATGACAGTGACATAAGAGAATACGTCTAAAAGGAAATATGATTGAAAATATAAGTGACGCTTTCGAACAACCTATGAAATCCTCATTGTTGAATTTTTCTAATGAGATTTAATAAATATTAAGAAAACATGGAAACAAAAAATTGAGTTGGTACAGTGAGTGTTGACAGCTAATACACGATGCAAGTTAATTAGTGTTAAATAAGAAAATAAATTGTATTTCATATCATTATTGCGTAGGTATGCATGTATGTTTACATTAGAATTATGTAAAAATAAAGCAAATAAAAAACATTTTATTGAAATAGCTTTTACTTTCAATCATCTTACAAACATACTATTACAATTATACACACAATATAAAATGTCTAAAAAATCAACCTAAGTAGTTTTATCATATAAAAAATCATTTTTTACGATAACAAACTTATATTTTTGGTTAAAGAATTGACCGTGACGTACATATACATCAAAGTACGTCACGGTGAACCTATTTTAACAATCAAGTTCAGTTTGTCAATTTTACCTGCTATATTTTGCTTTCATAGTTTTAAATAAACTTCCGTAAGTACCTAATGTTTACTCGGAAAAAATCAAGACTCGATCGGACCCGCGGTGCGTGAATCTGACTCGCACTTGTACTACTGAACCCTAAAATCCTTCCATATATAGGTATTCTAATTAGCTAGCTACGAGTTTTTATAAAAGCAATTGATTTGCTGATTCACATTTAAATTAAAAAGGGTTCTTTTTTATAATAAAAATAAGAATTAATGAGGCGCATTGTAAAAAATATCATAAAACTTACCCATAATTTCCATAAAAATTCTCTCCGACATTAACTTCTAGTATAAAACACAAATATGTGTAAAGGTATGGTTTAAAGGAATTGTCTGTTGTAGCACAATATGGAGTTGACATTAATAAGTAGACATCATATAACTGACTGTATTCCCAAATCGTAATTACGAATACTTTTTTTGGTAAATTATGGTAACTATGTAGCGTCTACAAGGTTTTATCCCTTATAATTTGTGCCCATTTCGCATTTTATTAAAACTTATAAAATTAAATTAAAAAAATATTAAGTTATAATAAAAAATAATAATAAGTACATATATATTTTTTTGTACATAAATATTAAATTTTATTAATTTGCATTTTATTATTATATTTCAATTATTTTATTTTATTATAAATATAGCCTTTATAAAGTAAAATGAATTAGCTTTTAATACATTTATAAAGTTACTTTTTGCTAGTTGGGAGTGACTGAAATCAAGAAGAATCGATAGATCTATTCTAGCAGCAGACCAAGTCACTATACTGATAATGTTCAAACACAAGGAAAGCTTAACACGCCAAGAGAAGAAAAAATGGTTATTGCAAGCAGACCACATTCAACTCCTTTATACATACATTCTCATAAATAACTACGCTTTGATAAAACGCAGATTATAGCTGTAAAGCTGATCTAGCTACAGGCATTTGACGAAGGTTATTTCAACCATAACCTTGCCTAAGGCTCACTCGAGGCACGGAGTCACTCGTGTGCAGACGTGGCAGACGTTGAATTGAGGCTTTTAAACGTTGGACCAATAAGAGTACTACTAGATATAGAGAAGTAAATTGTATTCCTTATTTTTTTATAAACAAAGTTAAGGACAAGAGAATTTCACATAAAAACACAGAATTTTAGGATTTACGAATAGTATTACTTTCTTGTTTGCAACGACCCTTGTATGCTCAAATAAAATTCATCAGACTTCCAAAAAAAATTACCCGGTACATAAAACAATGGAAGAGAAGCTAAATCATTGAACTACCCAATCATAATCGCACCTTTTTTTTTTTTTAAGGATGGGAAATCATCAAATGACTTCTTCCGCTCTGGGTGAAGCGGAAGGGCGTGTCAGACTCTTACTGACTAAAACCCATCCGTGTTCCTTCTAAAGCCCTTTGCGTTCCAGGGCCGCGGTGACTAATCATAATCGCACCTACAAAGCTGTTTTGTGATTTTTCTCAGTTATTTAATAAAGTAGTAGGTACTATAGTAGAAACAGCATTCTGGGCTTGATTGCTCGCAGGCTGGACTGCCGAATTGTAAATCGTTGCTCCATTATCTCAGCTGGAATGCTGAAGTAATAATTTAATTTTTTGTGTGTGTTTTTTGTAATTGTTGTTGTGATTGTATCACTAACATAGTTATAAGTTTATTTATTTTATTGTTACTAACACTATATGAGTCATCGTTGCTCTCAATAAATAATACATTATTATTATTATAGTACACAAAATTGCAAGGACAAAGTAGCCTGCAAGGGTAAAACCTTCTCATACACAAGAAGTCGGGTGTGTCACAGTTAGGTACCTTAACCTAGTTCTCCACAAGCTAGAGGAAACCTTGTGACCGACTTTGTTTCCAAGGATGTGAAGTTAGGGAGCAACGAACCAGTTATCAAAGCCGATTTGGAAAAGATAAAGCTGGAAGCCTGATCTAGGCAATATCGGGTGTTAGTATCGTGAGACAGAAATAGAGAAGTAACCTAACCTGAACATGTAAAGGGCTTTGAGTATAAAGATTATGAAATTGAGTCTTTGAAAAGGAGCTTATGTTAACCGCCAATAATGGACTTGGAACGACATCACTATATTAAAAACTAGCTTTTGCCTGCGACTTCGTCCGCGTGGATTAGTTACTTGAAGCAAACATTTTTATTTTAAGATTATGAAGTTTAACTAAAGTTTCAAGTTTCAGTAACGGAAAAGCTAAAATGGAACCGCTTATCTTGGTATGGTCATGTGAAGAGGAGGGATGAAATGCACGTAACTAAAAGAGTTATGAGTATAAATGTGGATGGATGGACAAGGAGAGGGAAGACAAAGAAAAGATGGATGGATTGTGTTAGGAGTGATATGAAAGAAAAGGGAGTTAGTGATAGCGTGACGGTTGACAGGACAGAATGGAAGAAAAAAACGTGTTGCGCCGACCCCAAGTAACATGGGATAAGGGCAGGATGATGATGAGTAAAGTTTCAGTCAATGCTACTTAAAAGAGAAAGAAAAGATAGATAGTTTAACGAATGTTCGACGGGATTCTTTAAATTGGCATAACTTTTTTTTATTATGAACCTATTGACAAGAAACAAACACTAAATGTTAAGTGAAGCTTACCACAATGTATTAGTGAAAACCGCATCTAAATCGGATAAGTTTCTGAGATTAGCGTGCACAAACGCACAGAGAAACAGACAAAAATTGTAACAATCATTGTTTTGGGTGCTATTTGCGTTGACAAAGATCCCATTTTTTTTTCTCATATATCTTCCATGTACATACAGCGATCCGTTACATTTTTATTATATGTATAGATATAGATTTTAACTGAGACAGTACAAAAAATGCGATAAAAATCCAACATGATTGTACGCGAATATTTGAGAGGGCTTGGCTGGCGTCCTTATCAACATTTCACAGCAAATTCTACGTTTACGATTCACGATAATCAAAACGTGCGTGCAATCTATATTGAAAGTAACACGCAATCACTCCACTTAACGAGAAAATCCTAAAAATATAAACCCTTTTTGACCTTTTACCCAGTCATGCAATCACTAACCTGAGTATTTCATCCAAACTCGAGTCGTAACCAAAAAGTTAAAAACATTATTTTAAGAACAGGGAAAAATCCTGAAAACGTTGCTAACCTTTGAAAGTATCATGGTGGTGAAATTCTACCAAAATAAATTGGAATTTCTGCGAAAGCACACAAAACTGATGAAGGAAAGCGTTTTAATCTATTGTTTTCTTGGTTATGAACGAGATTTCAAAGAAATAATTGCCTTCTATTAAAAACTTCTGTTTTTAGATTGGGGTTTTCACGTTTGCCCCTTGCTATTTTCAATGCGGTTATATAACTGGCTCGTTTTTTTCCAGCGCAAATAAACTCTTTGTTTCAGTACGTTTTTTGTTCATTGTTGCTCTTCTTCCAAATTATTTTATCCTTTCCTGTGGGCTAAAGTTACTTGTACCTTACATGTTCTTCGGCGTTCGATTTTCGTCCAGAACTTTTTTTGTCCTTATTGTGAGTTTTTCTGTCGGTTCGTCAACTACTCTTGCAGTTCTTTTTCATGTTTTATTTTGACAACTGACTATGTATAATAATATAATAATATATATAATATATCCTGGGACAACTCACACACGGTCATCCGATCCCAAACTAGGCAGAGCCTGTACTATGGCAACCAGACAACTGATAAACATACTTATATATTTCTAAATACATACATATTATAGACAAATAACACCCAGACACAGAACAAATGATCATGCTCATCACACAAAGATTTGTCCTGGGTGGGAATCGAACCCACGACCTCCGGCTAAGCAGTCAGGGTCACTAACCACTCGACCAACAGGCCAGTCAAATCAGTCCATGTGTTTGCTACTGATCATTTTCAAAAGCACCTTGGTACCAAATTGTCCTTACAGATTAGCAATCGTCCTAGTCCGGAACCGTTTCTTTTTGACCCGTTTGTGACCATCTTTAGTGAAACTGCTGTCAATAGTCACTTCACTTGATGCTCTACAATAATTCAATTTGGAAAGGTGCTAAGTCCGCTAAGTCAGGATTATCGGCATTTCTTTAGTATCATTGATTTATCATTAAGTACCTACTGTCACGAGGGTTCCTTAATCTTTTCACTTCTAAAGTCAAATGTGTGGTGATTAGATTAGGTTGGTACTTGAACGTATCCAGTTTTCGAGAATTTCTCCATTACGTCATATCGTTAAATCCGTTAGCCCTGATTTTCTTTATTGGAATCGTTTTGGAAAAAGCTGAAATTGGAACTGATTATGAAGTACATGGAGTACTTCATTCGATTCCATATTGGATCCCAGTACTCCATGATTTCATATGGGATCCCTTGAAAATTAGGACAGCTCGTTTAAATACCTGTACCTGATGTCCACTTAGCACAATCAGTGTAGGTAGTTGATTCCTGGGGATTCTTTTTTTCCAAAATAAATTGCCTTTTACCAAATAAATTAAAAAAAATATAATTTATCAAGAGTGGTCCCCACGTGTAGCCCACTTTATAAACTGGTTGTTAGTACATCTGCAGATGTAAAAAAATCAATTTTTTGCTCTGCCAATTTGAATTCACTATGGAAAACTTCAGTCGCATTGACTGAATTTATCAGTATTTAACTATCAAACTATCCTTGATTAGTAATTCTTTAAATGTTACAAGAATAACGATATTAAAAACTAATGCCTGTGTGTTGCCTAATAATTTAATTATTTTCTTATTCGCTCGATTCTGTCACGTTTATCGGCTCACGTGCTTCGGTATCATAAACAAGAGGCGAATGAACTTTCAGTTTGCCAGGCACCACGCTTGTCTAGACGAGACAAAGGCGTTACTGTTCGGTCTCATAGCCCAAAGGCCTCGTATTAGCACTCAAAAATGTAATCCAAAATGCATAAAAATATTTTTAAAAAGTGGGTCAAGATAATCTTTTTTGTTTTTTTTTTCTAAATTTGCGTAAATTAGGTAGCAAATAACTTTTGCCCACGTTTAAGTCTAAAAATATTCCATAAGAACGTACTGCCTGGATAAAAGTTAGGTATCTATCTTATGTTCCAAACCCAAATCTAGGCAATGGTCAAACTTAGATCCAAGATCCAAAAGTCTTCCAGAGCCGTTGAGATGTCATAGATCGTCTGATTGTCTGACCGTCAGATTTTCACAGAATGAAATAATAATAGTAGCTTTTTAGGGTTCCGTAGTCAACAAAGGCCTTAAAAGTTTTTAGCTATGTCCGTCTATCTGTTCGCGGTTTAGCTCAGAGACGCTTAGCACTAGAAAATTGGAATTTGGTATGGGTATACTAATCACAAAGTGGTAAAATAAAATCTTAAAAAAAAATTTTAGTTAGTGTAAGACCACGTAAAGTCGCGATGATTTTTTTTTAACTTCTATCCTATGGTGTGGGGTGTCGTTGCATAGGTCGATCAAAATATTGGCGGTGTGCGCAAACCATTTTTCCATCCAAGGATCCGTTTACGAAATATTAAGCTTTAAAGTGAAAATTTTTGCCAGACTCAAGTGCCAGTTACGCCAGTTAAACGGTTGTTTTTGGAGACGTGAAAAAAATCATGGTAAGTATAGTAGGCGCCAGATAATCGTGGAATAACGGTCATTGACCCACCTACAATTATTGACATTTTTAATTTGAAAAACGGAATTAATGACACAAAGCTGTCCCGAATCATCATCTCTCGTGATCCTTAACATTGTCTAATAATGAAAAACGATTCATATTTAATTGTTCAGGTACCTATGAACAGTTATTAGGGAAAGGTCAATATACTTTATTTCACATTTATCTGGCGCCTACTATAGTAGCGTATATTATATCAAATTCAAATGGAAAACTATCACTGCTAAGTAGGCTTTACAAGTTAACGAGTAATAGTCGACCAACTTATATAATGTAACTGGATAACCAAAAATTTCGTAATAATTCCATACAAAATGACTTAAGACTAAGTGCGTTTGTAACTTTGCAGTCTTATAGTCAAATTACCTTTTTATTATTTGTCGGATAACTACGGAACCCTTCACTGTGCGTGGACCGACACGCACTTGGCCGATTTTTTTTTTTTTCGAAAGGATAAATATGTATCTGTTCACTTTTACATCATGATAATTTCTTTCATGTCATGTAGGCATAGATGTAGGTTTCTATTCTTTATTAAAACTACAATTTACAACGAGGTTAATGTATTTACACACGTGGATTTAATATCATCCACGTGTAAGAACCTCTTCTTGTTTAAGTCGTTGATAAATATTTCTGTCTATGAACAATTCATTAGATTACCTACAAACAAAGACGTCAGTACTCTGGGGCTTGTTTCTACTGTACCAACTAGTAAACGATTTGAAACGAACATATTGTGAACTAGGTACTTACTAGCGTTTGCCCACGACTTTGCTCACGTTAAAGTAGCCTATAACGGTCTTCAGGGACCCATCTATCTCTGTACCAAAATTCATCAAAATCGGTTCAGCGATTTAGACGTGAAAGCGTAAACGAGCAGACAAACTCATTTTATTAGTTAAGTTTAATGTTTTCATGATTCCAGTCTGTAAAAGGGATGGCGCTATCGCTTATGTATAGCTCTGTCTCATTCTCACACTGGAATAATGATGACATGAAATCGTCATGATAGCCTTTTATGACGTTTTCATGCCATCATGAAAATGTTCAGCCGTCCAGATGATCCATTCCGTCATGATGATGATGACCGTAATTGATATTTTTACAAAAAACCAATGATGCAGTTTTTGTTTTCATCAAAATCGGGTTCTAGACTCATTTCAGTGTTTTTCGATATTTCTCATTAGATTCGTATTTGGCCATCCACGCACACTTTAAAAATTCAGCCTGTATAATAATACTACCTGTATATAAAAATTTAGTCAAAATAGGTCCTTTGTATCTTACAAAAAGAATAGATTTTCCATTTGTTCGTAGACTTGTTACTATTCTATTGCGCGCTGCGTCACGTCACGCGACTGCTGCAATTTCCACGCATCATGTAACCACAACAATGCAATCTATGACTCAAGCAATAAGATTTCATTTTCATTACCATGCAAACAGCGAATGCGCCCGTTTTGTTCTGTTTATGTAACCACACGTGACTTCACGTTCGCAAACTACGATACGACGTAAACGTGCATAATCGACAGCAATATTTGTACTCTAAAACGAAATACAAATGAGTTCAATTTTAAATGGGGATTATTATTCCAATTTTGTCCCATTTGACTTTCAAACATTGAGATGTGTGATATGTTTTTAACTCGGTCAAAATTCTTCAAATAAATTAAACTGTCATAATAAGTCTCAATCAATAATTGTGAACTAACACAATTATTAAATTTATTGATTGAGACTTATGAATAGGCAAATAATAAATACCTCCTGAGGCCTTTTCCGATTACCGAGTACCTACCCACATACTTAGGTTTATTTTTCTTAATCTTTTTTTCAGTTTCAATAGTTCAATAATATTATTGATTAAATCTATTTTGTTTCGTATATATTTGGTATTTCTAATTCAGTTCCTGAAAATAATTCAGGGTGAACAGATTTATCAAATATTTTCACTTTTGCCCAAAAGTGTAAATGGTAAAAAAATCCATTCTGTATAAATTCAGTAATTCTCTGCTTCCGGAATTATTAAAAACAAAAATACACACTGCGTAAATCCTGATTTACGCAGATCAGATCTCCCTTTTCAGAATGTTTTAAAAATGAAATCCTGTTTATTCCCAAAAAAATCTCGGAATTAAAAGAGTTTACTGGTGACGATGATGAGTAATGATGACTGTGTTCGCTTGCATCAACTTGCATGAGAGCCAATACTAAATTGGCACTTCACTTTCTCTCTCCGTAAATAACTAACCACACCCCTTTGACTGAATCACGAGACATTATGCGTTATTCAAAGCAATTACCAGCATGTACAATATTACCATCCAAGTATCTTAATAGTTTAAAAATGATTAGTAGTGATATTCCGTTAACGTCTCACCGTGTAAACTTAGGTGGAGTGATCATCTTGAATGTTTGGATTGACAGTTCACTTCACCTAAGCTTACACGGTAAGATGTTTACAAAATCGAACTGCAGTTCACCTCAATCTCACATTCTCATCTCCACCTAAGTTTTCACGTTGAGTTTTTCCAGAATAGAAATAACTAAGTTAGTTAATAGAAATAACTAAGTAGTATCCGATTGCGATTAATCGCTGGATCGGCGGCATTTTCCAATCGCAAACCCGCTGTCCGGCACGTGATCGTGAGTGAACGCACGTGACCGGTGACGTCACAGCGCTGCAATTGCAACGATAATAATGATTGAACGAAAATGGAGCATTGAACTACTGATCTGATACCTACGTTTTGTAACTCACTCACGACAACCTCGATTCTAATCGATGTGTTTTTATGGAATATTATTTTTGCTTGGTGAAATATATACATATATGGGCGGGTGACCTTAATTTTTTGAGATTTAAGGGTGCTAAGTTTAACTTAAAACCAAAATGTAAATCGTAGTGCAAGTGAAGATGCAGATTATACCCTTTTTTTAAACCAACAAAAATATGTTTAAAAGAAATATAATAACATCTTTTAATTAATTTACAGTTTCTAATATTGATAAAATATAAAAATTGAGAAATAAAATACATGGTCAGCTATTTTGACAGTTGTGAGCAACCCCATTCCCGACGATGACACGTTCAAAGGAACGTCACTCCTCACTCGTACATTCGAAATCAAGCCGTATGTGTCTTCTCGTCTCGACACGCTATATAATACGTAGGTATGTATACGCGCGTCGGCGAAACACGTGCCTCCGCCAGTGCGACCATGACGCTTATGTAAACAGGACAGTCTGTTTTTACTTTGAACGAGCATATAAAAGCATGTTGTCTCCAATTTCATATAAATATTTAGCAAATTGTATGGTCCCTCTCGGCTTATAATTCACGTATGTATGTAGAACGCTGGGACACGTGGCTGAAACCCGGTTTATAAGACGGCTTTAAGTGTAGGAAAAATGTTTTTGTTTTGGTTTATTTTATTAAAAATTCGTATATAGTGGATATTCTTTTTAAAATTTGTTACTAAGAATTATTTCATTCTTTTGTAACGTTTCAGTTTTACTTAGGTACGTATTGCCACGAAATAACATTTTTACGATTTTCTAGAGACAGAAATTGTGAAAAGAAACTTGTAGCAGTCTCGAAATTATTGTAAATATGATAAATTTCTAGTAAATAGTGGACATGACGTGGATCATCCTTTCGTAAATATCGTGTGGGAGGTGGCCAAGACACGTGCTTTAGATTCAGTGACCATGACGGCTCGCGCGATGGGACCAGCTCGAGTCTGCGTCGAAGTTATGCGGTGCCAGCGTTTTGTCAATTTGGCGTGAAAAGCGTCTAAAAAAACTTTTTTTTATACAGATTTTCCTTCATACTGACTTTCAAAGTTTGACTAGCAGAAGCAAAAAATATTTTGACTTTTCAAACTGAATCCTAGTCTCTTCATGCAAAATTACCCTCCTTTTTATAGAACATCAAATATTTTTTTCTAAATCGCCGTCATGCTCAATGTAATCAAGATTTACACGTCCAATAGTATTTTTAACATTGAACAACTTGTAATAGTAAATATGCTAAATTACTTGTTATTAATCAACTTGTAAGCAAGTGTGGATGATTTTCGTACCTACTGTTCGGCAGCTATCGCGCAAGATAGCATAAAAATAAAGAAAAACGTGATGTGAATGTTCACACACGTGAGTTTCTTGGCAATCATCATTTAATATCACTGAAGACACATTTTTATGTGGCGCGTGTTAGTTTTGAGAGTTGTGATTAAACCAACTTGTTTTTGTTTTACTTATTTCTCTTTAGTTATTCTTGATTTTTACTGCAACACCAGAAAATACATGATCCTGAAAGTATGGAGCTCAAAAAAGAAGTATTTACTTTGTGTTTTAACATCAGGTTGTTACGACTTATTTGTTTTCCATGATTAACGTCACAATAATTAGTTCAACATCGAGACAATCCACAGAGTTCCTCTCGCATGTCCATCCTACTAATATAAAGCACATTTTAGCACATCACTATCGCGTTTTGTGCGTAGTTGTCGGACGTGTTATCAGCGTTTCAACTTCAACCGCTTTACCGATCTTGGACTGTCCCTTATTTCTTGCACTTATATCGAACCTACAAGCACATGTGCTGTTTCCTCGTGCCGCTGCACACTGTTAGTAGTGAGAGTGGTCATGTACTCACCTGTCGCGTTTACTAAATAATTGTGATGAATATTTTGTTGACGCCATTTTCGAGGCCCGACGTACGTGTGCCCGACCATCTGCCAGGATTGCTGGCGTAAGTGTTTTTTTTTATTTTTATTGTTGTGTGACAAGGTAACTGTGGCATAGATATTCGTGTTTGTACTGTGTCACGTTGAACAGGAAAGAGGTGGTATTTCATCGATTAATTGACTCAAGTTGACATTGAATTTGGACGTAGTGTTTGTTGTACTAGTTATAAGTGTCCTTTATCTCTCAAACAAGTTTTATGTTTTATCGGACTTAATAGCTTTCTAATAAGGATTAAAGAGTTTTTGATTCGAGATTTTCAATTATTATCTGTCTCTGTCACATTGTTTGTTCTGCAGGCTGTTATTGAAAACTATGTTATTGTGATACGTATTTATGAACTTGCTAGTGCTGTCATGTTTATTGTACAGACGTCAGCAAATTAAGCTTTCCGAAACTGTAAATTTTTCCCAATCAACCTTGAACGTAATGCTTCAGCGATAAAGTTGAAAATGTATTAAAGAAATTTGACAGATAGTTGTAGCTTAATGTGCTGGCATCTGTACTTAGATTGAATACTAATCCTTGTTATTTAGGTATGCCTCTAGTTAAAACTGCTTGTAGTAGCTGGTCAGTCAAACGTACCAACAAATAATATTTTGTATACAAAACTGACTATAAACAGAGACGGTTGAAGGTCGCGCTTTTAAATGTTTGAATAAAATATTACGCCCTCACGTGGCTTTTATAAATGATGTAGAGATAAAATATACCTTATAACATATGGTATCTAGACTAGATTAGTGCATGTGATTCACGAATTACACAAGAAAAATATAGGTGTAGATAGGTAATGTAAACTTTGCTCATTGAAAAATAGTTTAAACGCATGTGAACATTGTTATAAATATCATACTTGCGGCTTCCCTTAGTGTAGAGGATGTTTGGTAACAAACTGAATAGAGACTTGCTGAAACAATAATTATAATGTTACCTACATGGCAAAAGAAGTTGGTACCTTATTTCAGGAAATCAGCTAGACAGTAGTCCGTCCAAAATAACATTTTGACAAGAGTCAAGAACCACAAGAAAACCAATATGGTGGTATTAACCAGGCCCTCTCGAACTGATTAGTCTGTTGACCGCCTCTCTTATAAAATTTGTCATTTTTATGTACTTCCGCCGTGAGACGCTACCTTGCGGGAGGGAGTCTCGTACAAAGCAAGATGGCAATAGAATCAATAATGCCTTGCCTTATGCACTATTACCTAGAATATAGTATACGTTTGGAGAGGCGTAGGTCATGTAGCAAAGGAGATAATTTTAAGTGATAACTGCTTTATTTAATAACAATGTTTAGAAACAAAAACCTATTTTTGTTCAAAACTATCCATCAGGTACTCACAAATAAAACTAAATTAAAAGTCACAATCATTAGAAACAACATACTTAGTAAAACATTATAATACCTACTAATAAAAATACATGATCTTCTCTTGAAAGAAGCAAATTTTTCTCTACGTTTATAATTTAACATAATGAAGAGACAAAAATCTTTATTATATTGAGATAAATAAAATTATATACCTGTATACCAAGTTTAGAATAATATTGTGCAATAAGTTGAAACTAAAAACATACGTAGCTTACATTGAGAAAAATCGAGCAACGTAGTTTTGCAACTCATAGTTGATATAATATCTTTCGACATAGCATATATGTAATATGAATACTTCGTTTATGCAACAGGATTATTTAATAACACGTGAACGCAGATACACGTGTATCATTTGTATTTAAAAGCATTATTCACAATTCATAAGGATATTATAATTATAAATATATTTTTATTTAAAATGTAAAAATGAGCACTTTCCTTAAGTTGGCCATATGTTATTAGTTCCCTGAATTTGCCCCTTATTAGGGACACTTTCGGATGGTACATGGGGAGTTTTTTTTTTTCAAAACGACCGTTTCGATTCCTGGCTAAGAGCACCGATATTTCAAAAATTCAATAATACACTTTTTGTTTCATTAAATCGGGTTCGAAGCTCCTTTCAGTGTTATTCGATAAGTATTCCTCATAGTTTCGGATTTGGCCATCCACGCACACTTTAAAAATTCATCCTGTATTTTATAAAAACTGTCCCATTTTGAATAAAAAATTTGGAGTCACTCTAGTGACACGCCCAAATTGCCAAAACAAATATTTAAATTAAAAACTGGTCTATGTTTTTCCATTTTCTTTTTTCCAAATAAAAATAAAATAAATGAATGACAATCACCCGAATAAAAAATGTACAGACACAGAACATCAAGCTACCCGAAACTGACAAATTTTCCTAATCAACCTTGAACCTTTAGCGATAAAGTTGAAAATCTAGTAAAGAAATTTGACAGATTGTTGTAGTATGTGCTGGCGTCTGTACTCCATGGAAGTAATAAGTACCTACTATTTACGTTCCTTGCAGTACTCAATCAGACCCACTCCAACCAATGTACACACACTCCTCAATTTCTATCTAATTTTTTTACGAGACGGGTGAACGTACATATGTGAAGCCGCGAGTTCTAAAAATATCTCCGGCACGTGTAGAGCGACCCACGTCACGTTATAATTTTCACGTGCTTGCGTTTAATGCTTATCTGTCGGAGCATCGTGTGACCACACTTATCGCTGTTTACTTTTATATTTTAAAAATAAGTTTAAGGAACTGTGGTATGGTGGAGGTGGGGAATACCGTTCTTTTTTATCTAAATACATATCTTATTATCTTGTAGTGAATGGGGTCCCTTGATTATGCTTTGCTAATTTGCAATGAATGGTATAATAAGCTTGCGCAATAGCCACTTGAGTTGCCCTTGCATGTTAGCTTCATAATCAAGTAACTCCTAGTTTTTCCACGACCGAAGGGTTTCTAATGGAGCGGCATATAAAGCAGTGCGGTGTGATGCAGTGATTATGCTTTATAATAAACTGAAAAAAAAAATCCTATTCATACACCCACAAAATATTTTCTGATCTTGCTTAGTTTGTTTGTTGTTCGAGCATTCCACTAGTTACCTGAATGCACAACAACGGGTTTACTTGGTTCTTTTTTTTTTAAGATGGATGGAGCGGAAGGGAGCGTCAGACTCTTACCGACTAAAACCCATCCGTGTTCCTTCTAAAGCCCTCTGCGTTGAAGGGCCGCGGCGACTCTTTCGAAAAAATTCCGCAACCCTGGTAGGCTCTGGCCAAGGCGGGCCCCGTCTCCTATGCTGACATCTCTTTGTAGAATACCTTGTCCCTGAAAAAAGCTAATTTCACATTATTTAACATGGTAGCAAGCTGCAAACAGCAAGACGGTGAGATAGATAGCAAGTTCCGCAAAACTTTCCTCAATATTTCCCCTGTTGATTGTATTCGCGATCTCGGTTAGGTATTCAATTAATTTGGATTATTCTCGTCGTTCTGGATCAAGTAGGTATAAATCATGATAATGGGATGGATCACATGCATTGTTATTGGATTTACCAGAGCGTTTGGAAAAGAACATAAAAAATATAGATCATTTAAATTGTAATTCCGTTAATATTCAGTGGTCCAAATTGTCACTGGGATAAACCAGACGTTGCAATTTCTCGAATTCAATCCAATCGTGTGATTTCAACATAAAGTCCTTCCGATTCTCTCGTCCTTGAAAATTATTTAGCCACATTTGTATTTCATAGGTTCCAAGTACCAAACCATTCTTACCCATACTAGCTTTTGCCCGCGACTTCGTACGCGCATATCCCGTTTTTTCTCGTTTCCGTTTAGCCTTCCTCATGAATGTGGCTATCATATACAAAGAAGAATTTTCCAAATCCGACTGGTAGTTCCAGAGATATTAAACAAAAAAACTCTTCAAGCTTTATTTTATTAGTATAGATGGATAAGTTCAGCGATCACCTAAACTAAAATGGAAGACGTAGAAGTTTTTAGACAAATGAAGCCGAGAAATCGTAGACAAAGAATTAAGTAAATCTGACCTACTTTTAAGTCTTCCGTTCATTACTGCTTAATCTAGCGAATGTGACGACATAAGGATTACTAACTGAACATCCTTCTAAATCTTCCTTCTAAATGCGAAAGTTTGGATGGATAAATGGATAGTTGTTACTCAATCAAGCTGGAACGGCTGAACGGATATAGATGAAATTTGGCATAGAGATATATTATAGTCTTTTTATACCGGGATGTTCTCTTGAGATAATTTCCAACATTCACGCAGGCAGAGCAGCTGGCAGAGCTAATGATGTATAACAAACTCGTATTTAGTCGCCGACATTAGAGCCTAACTCACTTTAACTTCCTGATGGCCAGACCCCTCTTCTTGAGACGGAATTTAATGTTCGTCACTCATCGACATTTTAATTATTTTACAACGCAGTCTAGAATCGAGACGTTTGAGTCTAGATTCTAGACTGCGTTGTCATTAAGTATTTGTGGCCACTTGTCTCGCTCGACTTTTTGTGTCTCAAATTTTATGCCCTAGATAAGTTTTCAACATAGATACGTAACTATTACACTTTGGTTTTATTACTAGGCTAAAATCTTAGCCTTGATAAGCATATCGAAGCTTAGATTTTCTTATAATACTATTTGGTGACCTTTTATTTTACAAATGGCAAGATTTACCTATGCAACGCAATTGCATTGCATGACACTCTGACATTTAGAAATGGCAATCGCTTTCATTTTGTCAACTCATCTATCTATTATCATAAATATCCAATCTTCGATTTGCCGCCTTGTAACAACATCCACCAATTCCACCATTCAACATTCATTCATTCATTAACCAACCACTCAAAGTGACTTAAACAATTCCAGTTTTTTCCCTTTTCTGAATGAACCCAAAAATAGGTATAAATATTAAAATAGCCGTGCCGCCACTTCATATCAAAACCAAAACAAAGTTTACGTCATCGTCCGACCCTTTCCCCCATAAGAAAACAGTTCCGCCGACTTGAGTAAGAAGCCCACTTGCCACAGACTCCGAAATAAACAAACTCGAGTCGAATGTTTGAACCGCGACTCGCGAGCGCGATTCGACGGCCTTGAATCGATGCGTTTTGTAGGTCGAACACGTGACGGCTGTTCCATGTTCAAGCACTTATTTTTTCAGCCAATCTTAGCAAGCGCTTTTGTGATCGCGTTTCCAAGTTTGTTTGGAGTTATTTTATGTCAGAGTTATGATGTGGTTGGAGGTTTTCGGAAAAGCCTTTATTTGTTTTGCGGGAACTGTGATACCTATACCAAAAAAATTTTGAAGTGATAACTTCTTATGGGAGGGTAAACCGCTTCGTAACGTAACGCGTTACGGCGCCAGTCTGTCTGGCTGGGAAGCTCACGCACGGTAGGCAGGCTCTTCGTCTCTCACTCTAACCCACAGCGCTAGTCGTATTTCGGAAAGACGCTTCCCATGTTAAATAGTTCAACTTAGATTAGTTTAAGTTATCACTTCTGTCGGGCGCCCCGAAACGATCAGTTTCTTGACTTTAAGTAAGTGGTTGGAAGTTTGGAAGGTTGATTGGCGATTGGGGTCTGAACTCCTTAGTCCATTTCCTTTAGGTAGGTATCAAGGACGTGCCGTCTTTTTAACCTTCTTAATGGGCAATTTGAGTTTTGTATTAGGCCATGAGCTAATGGATTGGCGTGATGTCTCAGGCACGGTGGGGAACTCTAGGCACCTACTCGTGAATTTCGTTGTTGGTTGTAGGTATACCATGATGCATTGACTAGTCCTCAGTACTTTATTTTGTGAAGGTACCTACGTTGAATGATGTCTAAGTTCGATTTACTGGCAAGCAAACAATATTGTCAGCTATCATTTACTTTTAACAGCAGTCGGATTCAGTCCGGTTTCAAAGCATTTTGCACATTGGCACGTGTCTCTATTGGAAGTCGAGTCGACCCTACGCTCAGACTGACAAAAAACGTTGCGAGTTGCCATCTCACGGAACCCCTATTTATAGGACAAAGTAACTCATGTTATCAATTCATTGGAATCATCATGGCAACTCAACATTCCGTAAAGTTCCTAGGGTAGACCAAAAGCCACTTCTTTTGAACACCAACTGAAGCCATTGCGAAGGTTAAGTATGTTTGTATGATTCATTGGCTTTCTGTGACAGTATAAGTGTCGCAGGATTCAGGATTATCATTGTTTTCCGAACTTTACATGTCTGTCGTAGAAAAGAAAACTTTCCTTGACCAGTAGGTAAATTCGAGACATACGTGGTAGGATCAATGTCTGCGAGACTGATAGAACTTATCAACTTACTCCTACAAAATATTTGTTCGGATCAGGGTACGAGTAGGTATCAATTGTTTCCAATACTTAGTTCTCAATGACCTTGCGACCACGTTTTGTGATCACATGTCGCCAAAGACAGCCTTGAGCTTATACATGCAATCTATTAACTTTTAATATTTACTTTGATCCTGCCACTTCAGAATAACTCTGTGCAGCTAGCATTTTAGTCACGTTGCAGAAGTCCGTGTTATTTTATTTATATGCCAATAAAAGTAAAACGCGTCAATCAGACGAATGATTGTATTTTTTATCTTTGTTTTGGGATAGAATTGCAAAAAAAGAACGTACCTACATGGCAGGTAATCATAAATTCACCCATCTAATTTGCCACAAGGTAACTGCTGGATACACGTCTAACACGAATCACAAAAAAATGTATCTTCATAGACTTGTGTTTTTTCACACTATCAACAACCATACTAACCTTCCTTTCTCTTGTTACAGCTATAATTCCAACGACGGCTTCGGCCGCGTCGCTGGCGAGCAGCTCAACTTCACGGCACCCTCCGAGGACGAGGCTGAATACCCGCCAGGCGCCTACTTGAAAAAGGGAAAGGTCTCGAGGGCAAGTTATACTGAATATGCCCAAATTTTTTAATACTTTTTTGACGTGAACTAGTGATGGGCAGACCCCATTTTGATGTTTGTGTTTCAAGAGTTTTAGTTTCCAAATTAATGGCATACTGTGTTTTTGGTGGATGATTTTTTAAAATATATTGGAAAACACTCAATTAATTAGATACCTGCATATCGAATTCATAAAAACAAATATTAACGCTTACCTTGTTTGTATTACCCGAATCAAAACTCGTTTTACTATTATACGAAGGGATCATCCATAAACTACATACTTGAGTCTTAACTATCTTTTAATAGTAAACAATCTGAAGTAAATACTAACCTAATATTAAAGTTGATGTGATGATCTAAATTATTGTTAAGGCATGTTATGTACTTATATACTTACAGTAAAGACAAAAATAAATGTCTCAGAAGGTAAGTATATCTTATAATTTACCTTTCAAAAGTTGATCAGAACTTCCAAAATCTATCACATCAGCTTCAAAAACACAGTTCCAATAATCTTACAGTCCATTACTCCTATAGCAAGACCCGATGTCGCACAGAATAATAGAGAAGCGTCGTCGAGACCGAATGAATAACTGTCTAGCTGACCTCTCGCGGCTCATTCCGCCCGAGTACTTGAAGAAAGGGCGCGGTAGAGTCGAGAAGACAGAGATCATCGAGATGGCCATACGCCACCTCAAGTACCTGCAGGAACGCGCGAACGGTTCGTACGGAAAACGCGCTTATTTGGTAAAATCGTTAGTTATAATTGGAAAACAACGGAGGAAGGTACTTTTGGATTAAGCTCCAACCCGTCAGATCGCTGATTCTGTTCTGTGAATTATGAAAAAGTATCTTATCGTCAAATTCTACCAACTATGGATGTATAAGAAGGTTGGCTGTATTTGGCGTTGTACTACAACTTTTTTCTAATATTTGACATCGATAGGAATTAGTTGATCTAATTAGTTGGAGTGTTCGAAATTTAATACAAATTGTATGTGGGCTTGTTTTTGCGAAAAATGTTACCGTAGTATGCTGTGTAAATTAAGTTATCGACTAATAAAATATGTCTACAAGAAATGTCGCTAAATCAAGCCCAAGTTGTTTTAATTTTCAATTATTTCTAACATAGTCTTAAATTTACTAAGGCACATGTATAAGACATAATTCAATAAAAAGTCTTTGAAAAAATCCTCTTAATAAGGAGAGTCCCAGTGCTGCTTAGTGAATTACAAGGCTATTTTTTATTTCACTGATAAATAACAAATGAGTATTTAAATCAGTTGTTATTTTGCCCACACCCAAGTTTTTAGTTTTTGTAAAGTACTTACAGAAAGTCTGAAAAGTAAAATTCTCAAGTTCATAAGTTCTGGAAAATTCCAGTGTTTTAAATTCAATCTTGTTAGGAAACGATTACCCGTTAGGTCTCCGGTAAAACTTCCAGTGACATAGTTTTCTTCAGAAGCTTTCAAATGTTTTAAGATTGATGTCAGAATACAAGGAAAACAAAGCAACCTAAGAACAAAATCTGCTTTAAAATAGGTTACATTCGTATTCCCGCATAATCTCTGAATGTTTAAAGTTACAAAATTTGTTTAACACGAGCAATTTGTAAGCCTGATCATACAAAAATACAGATTTATAAAAACAATATCTGTTTAGTAACCTATACAACAATCACTTTTGTGGAAAAAATATCACACAAGCACATCAACGGTAAAATTATCAATGTTTATTTATAAAATAAAAATAATATAATTTATGATTCAATCTGGTACTTTCCGCAGATAGTTAAATGATTAATAAAACACTCAATTATTAAAAATGTCAATAATCAAAACAGTCAATAATAGAGCTACAGCACCAAAAACTCTTAAGTGGGTACATTATAAATAACTATCATACTAGAGAACCACTAAGCATTATAAAATAATATCTACTTAATACAAAATATTTCTGACGCTTTGATACGAAATTTTCATGATTGCAGGTGTCAATCACTACTTAGATCTCGTTTATTATGGTCATCGTATTCGATTTACGTCATAGCCAACAAATACTGGCTAGATATATCATTAGTAATTCAACATGTCAATACTCGAAAAATTATGAAAATTGAAAGCTAATTATGTACAAAAATCAAATAGAAAGGAAATATAAAGCTTTTCTAGCATTTTAGAAAATCTGACCGTGAACAGCTTCTCTGTAACAGATTTTTTGTTGTTTAATTGATGCCCGATGGTTTCCAACCATTTTTGAAACTAAACCGCATATCCTTTTCATCATCGCTCATAAACCATTATTTATATTTTACATTTAAAGGGGAGCAACTTTGAAATTTTAAAATAAATAAAAGTTCGCTTGGTTAAAAGTGCCATCCAATTGAAAAATTAATAGAAAATTAAATATTTCATCACATGGTTTATGGTCGAGCCCCCACCATCAACCAAAAAACTCACCAACACTATCACATTTTTCAACACAAATCAAAACCTCATTTTAAAAACATCACCTACAAAAAGCTCATCCATCATCAAAGGTTTACAAACAAAACACGCTCACTATTACCGCTGAAGAATGCTAATGTTGTTGGGAGTTCCCGCCGGAAGATGTTCCATCTTCGCGTGGGGTTTTGTTGTAGCTGCTGACCGGGGTCTGGGCGAGGAGCACTTCCGCGCTGGCTACCAGGACGCGGTGGCCGAAGTCATGAGGTTCCTGGTTGAGGTGCACGGCTACGGGCCTGGAGATGGCTTGTGTGTACAGCTGGCTGCGCATATGCAGAGGCACTGCGAGGCTGTTGCTAAAGGTTTGTTTTAAAAAACGTTATCGATTTATTTTGTGCTAAGCCTACTGGTGCTAGAATAAGAGTAGATGTGTTGCTGATATTAATATTAAGAAATGTGTCTAATGACTCTGCTGAGTTCTAAGGACTAAAAAAAAAACAAATTAATGATACTTCCACTAAAACATGTTAATAATGAAACCAAAACATGAAAAAAAAAACAGTATTTTATTTTTAATTGATGCAGATTTACTTAATCTTTTTATTTAGGCAATTTGTTGTGGTCTCATGTAATGTGTCGGGCCGTTGAGCTCTCTAGGATAGGGTTGAGTGAGCTGTTGAGCTCACGGTGGGAGACGCATGCCTATTTCGGTTTGTATTTTTCTCAAAACACCGAATAAAATGTTTGCTACAGAATCATTTAATTTCAAGTCAGTTATTGTCTCACCAACATAATTCAGAATTTCCAAAATTCGTTTGATTTTTACTTTGGTACTTATTAGGTAGGTATACTAAGATAGGTAGTTATTTCCATCCGAACGACCTTACTTATAAACCTCTTCACATTTTCCAGGCGAGCCCCTTCCCCGCGAGAAACCCCGGTCGCACCCAGGCTCATCCTCCGAGACGGCGAGTTCGTCCAGCAGTTCCCATGGTTACAACATGAAGCCGGGCGTCATTGCGCAGGCGCCGCCACCCGCGCCTCCCACCTTCGCTCCAGAGACTTATGAGGAGCGACCGCAGGAGCATCCATACTCCATGGAATGCGATAGAGGTAAATAATGGCGAAATCCTAGGTACCTAGGTACAATAGGGAAAAGTGAGGCTTTGGTCGCTTTCAACGCTAGCTCTGGTGACGTCTATGGATGGACCTACAGGTAAAAAACTGTTGTTTTATCAATGTTCGAAATTTCGAATATAAAACCCAGTGACGGAAGCAGAAGTATCGTCATGCAAATTGTCTAGACGCGCCGACAGGGGTAACGATCGAGGTAATCTAATTTTTATCGCTGTTGTGTTGATAAAACACAAAATTAAATATATCTACTTATTTTTAGTTTTATTATTTTACCTACCTAGGTTCAAGAATTATTGCCACCAGGCGGAGGCCGCGCAGAATCAGACAGGTGCGTTTGCTAATCGACAGATGCGAGTCTCCATTTTACAATCTGATGTGTTTACAGTACGACGACGTCGAGTATCAGAAGAATTGCAAGTAAGAATAGCTAGGACCGAGTTCACGGCAGAGTATTATTGCGATAAAGTCGCAATTTGTAACTCAAACGTTCGATGACCTTTGTCACTGTATATTTAATCTCGAATCCTAATGTTTCTGTATTTTTTCTCTACAGTATCAGTTGCGCAGACGCCCATGACAGGTGAAGGCGAAGGCCTACCTGAGGCAGAGCCCCTGCCCCTGGACGGGCGTCGCAAGAGGGGGGAACCCACACTGCGAGCAGTGAGGAAGCCCGATCACACCGAAGACTACCTGCATTCCTACAAGTTCAAGAACTCCATTGAAAGGCGATTCTCCAGATCCCAAGACACGGAGGTAACTAAATATATTATGATGACAGGATTTTCATAGGTAGATACTCTAATTTAGGTAAAGCTAAAAGAAACTCAATTCTAATCTAGTCTAGGCAGCTAAGAGTGGAAGAGTCAATCAGGTGACATTCTTTGTCCTCCTTGTCATTTGGAAGTTAATATTGTTTCTCCTTGAATAGAGGCCAATGTGGGTTAATGTCGTGCTTGAGTCGATGAATCTGTAGTTGGTAGGTAAAATCGGTAGTCAGCTTTTACTCCGTCAAGATCGTAACATGATTAAAATACCTAGTTGCAAAAATAGCCGTGGCCATAAATCAAAAGGATAAAGAGCACTGACTTGTGCTTCTTACTGCCTATCCTCTTTTCTAAATTCTGCTATCATTGAGAATAGTAGAACCGCAAACTAAGCCCCGTCCAAATTTTAACTTTTTGTAATGTTGCAAATTATGATAATATTTTTTACTTGTTATTTACGTCACGCACATAGTCATGTATAATAATGCCGTTACTAAAGAATCTAGATTACAAAAAAAACGGCCAAGTGTGTGGCAGGCCACGCACAGTAAAGGGTTCCGTAGTTACCCGTGTCGTAAACCATGACAAAAAAAAAATAGCTAATTTTACTTTAAGATTGCAAACTTTTGTAAGTTTGCAATCTTTATTCCATAAATACTTGACTAACTATAAACACTAGAAATAAAAACTCCTAACTAAATTAACCCTAAAATATGGCGTCAAAATATTCATCCGCATCGCAGTCGACTGGAAGTGTACCCAAAAGACTGGCGGCATTGCCACGTTGTATGGCAATGCTTATTTGCAATCTTATAGTAAAATTATTAGCACCTGGTCTTAAGTCATTTTCTAGGGATTTTTTAGTTATCCAGTTCAATTTTACAGGTTGGTCGACAATTACCTACTCGTTAACTTGTAGAGCCTTCTTAGCTGTTATAGTTTTCCTATTAAATTCATTATACCTAAGTATTATTTGCTAGAGGGACTCTAACAAATTCGCAAACGGATCCTTGAATGGAAAAATGGTTTTCGCAGACCCTCAATATTTTTAAACGACCTATCCAACGACAAAAAAAATCATCTTCACTTTACGTAGATATAGCGGGAGTATATTTAATTTCTGTCATACATTAGAAAAAAGAAAACTTCGGAACCCAACACTGCGCGTGGCCCGACACGCACTGGGTCTGTTTTTTTCTGTATTCTTATGTCTACATAAATAATACGCTACCGTAATTTTGATATAAAAAGATATTCTAGTGTCTAATAAGTATTTACTATTTGTATTATTGTAACTGTCGATTTTTTTAATCAAATTAATTACACATTTTTTTAAAGGTTTACTTTTTAATACATATTTTTAGCTAAACATTCCATTTTTAATTTTAAACCTCATTCACTGTAACCAAAATCCGAGGTTTTCAGGTTTTTAACGCCCCAGGCACTCCACCTATGCCAAATTCTAACTCTTTAGTGCCAAGCGTATCCGAGCTAAACCGCTGACAGACAGACGGACATGGCGAAACTATAAGGGTTCCTTGTTGACTACGGAGCCCTAAAAAATGGACGGTGCTCCGTCCAAAATGACTCCGCTGAGTCATGGTCTGTAACAGATTTACACAGGAATGTTTCAGACGACATAAACTAATAACTAAAAGTTATGCCGGTCGTAATGGCACGTCGTATATAAGAGGCAGACTTTACCTCCTTCTAAACCTCACCATTATACCAACGTTTTAGTTACCCTATAATAAGATGAATAGATAATCCCCATCCAGGCTGCCGACATGTTGGCCCGCACGGCCCACGCTCATGGGAAGGTGTACTCGCACAAGCGCCGCCGCGCGGCTAAACCTGCGCCTTCCACTTCGACCTCCAACTCCGGATCTACTGAAGATGCAAGGGACACCTCGCCTCAGGTATAATTTTTTTTTTCCAACGTATTTACTATGTGCAATGCTGCATATATTTTGTCTACTACACCTAAGCTGGTTGTATTTCTAAACAAATCTGTAATCACTTTGCGCAGGACACGTCAAGCGAATCACCTCATCACCATCACTATGACAAAGCACCACCTCCAGCGCAGTATGTCCCTGTTTTCGCGTTGAATGCTATTGGTAAGTTGGTAAATGCACGGTTTGTTTTTAAATTGTATTTTATTTACCAATAGAACGTAACCTAACCGTAAGCATTACTTTTTGCAGGAAAATACTATGTCCCGCTAAGTGTCGACTATGCGTGCCTGCAAAGGCACTTGGGCCCCTACGATGTGCTAGACGCAAGGGCTATTCATCTAGCTGCGCCATTGCATCCTGTGACGATCCACGTCAACTTTCAGCCCTGTCTCAACTACCACGTCAAGAGGGAACCAAACGAGCGAGACCAATGGCGAGCCGTGTAAGCCAAAAGACACGTAAAACTGGATACGTCCAGTGCCCGGTAAAGAGCTAAGCGCCATATTGCTACAATAATGGCGCGAACATTTGAACGTGACAGCTACTTTTTCTGAAATATTTTATGGAGGCGATGATTGATAAATTATAAGAAATTTTCGCCAAGATATTTTCCTAACTATCTAAAATTCAAAAGTTTCATATATTTTTGTAATCAACACAGCTGAATATTTTTGAGATTACTGAACTTAAATGTTAATGTGGACTTGTGTGCTCGTGATTTAAGATTTCCAAAGAAGAAGATGGATAAAAAGTTAGGTAAGATTTCTGATATCTGCAAAGAATAAAACCGAAAAATAAATTCGTGAAAGGTTTTCTTGTAACAGGAAAGTTCGTTCAGCTGTTAAAATGTTTAATTGAACCCAAAACTGGCATAATCTTCAGCTGTTCTAGTCAAATGTGAGTCAGAAACAAGTGTAACGAACGAAACATTGTGAACGTTGCAAATGCGAATACTTGCAACTTATCATAAATCGTGTTTCGTTAAAAATAATTTATTCTGTGCGCATATTAATGAAAAGGACATTATTAATCTTAAGATATTAACTAGGAACACGTTATGCCCAAAGTTTCGGCGACGGCATACTGTGAAACGTTTTGTTTGAAGAACTTATGATGGTGTGGGCAATGTTTTCAGTGTTCTTAGTTATGGCTGTGATAAGTAGAGTAGTCAAGATATAACTGACTGCTGCGGTGCTTTATTACAGTTCTCGGAGGATGGTTCGACATTTGATACTTGCTATATTAGTAGATATGAAAATGTGTCAGCAAGTTAGAAAATCATTCTATCTTTTGTTTTGTGTGTATATGTGTTTAATATTGTGCTGATATAGTATCAAGTGAAGAAACAACCTAACCAACTGATGATAAATCCCCTCAGAAATCAGACACTAATTTGAAACATTATTTTAAAGCTGATTCAAGGCCAAACAAAATTTTATTTTTTAAGACATTTTTCCCACCAAAACTTCACAGCCCTAATATGCGCTTTATTCATTTGAATACGGATTTCGCATATAGGGAGCTGCTGAATATTGTTTCAAATGTTTTTAATTTTAATTTGTTTTTGGAGGTAGCGGTGGAAAAAATTAAGGTGTGGTGTCCACTTGTGGACAAGATAAAGACTGAGGTTTTTATTTAGTGGCAAAGTTTTGTTTCTATAATTGTTTTAACATTGGATTCTCACTCAAAATATTAATATATACAGCAGGTTAGAGTTCAATGTGCAAAGTGTCAAATTTTACGTAAAGTTAGTTCTAAATACCATTTTAAAAATAGTCTGTTAAATGTATAAGTACTTTATATTTTGTAAATAAACATGTTTAAGAAATAAATGTTTAAATATTTTATGGAGCCGCGTGTATTATTTTTCATGTTTAGATATTAGGAATAAAGGAAAGGCGGTTCATTCAAACGAAGATTTTATGTAATTAATTATCATAACATCTTTTATTCTCTAGTATTATTTTAAATTTTACATGCTTAGTTCAAACATTGAGAAGAAATAATAATATTTAACATCTGGATAATATACAGCTTTTCTATTTACGATCCACTTAGCGTTAAAAAATTATATTAATATATATTGCAAAATATTCCATTGTTACATCGAATACCTTACATAAAAACATATCCGACGGGGGAGCGGGACAAGCCAAGGTGGGTGCGATCACAAGGAGTCGGAAGTACCAATCAACTAGCTTCATAATATGGCAAACGATAGAGAGTGCGCTTTTTGTTCACCATAACAAAATATAGCTTTCACTTAACAATTAACTATAATAATATATACACAGACGCTTTCTCTACGGGTTGATATAATTAAGAAATTTTTATCACAAAGATTTTCATCTAATATACTACAGAAACAAAGTGTTGGAGTGCGTTTTGTTGTCCTATAAATCCTTAAGTATCTACATTTGCTGGGCTGCCATAATGTGAATTTTAAATCTACAACTATTTCAAATCCTACCTTTAGGTACTATTTCATATTTAATGCGAGAAGAAGACTTGTTTGGAAGTATTGTTTTCTATAAAATACACATCAAAACGCATTCCAACAGAAAGATTAAGCAATTTACAGTTAATTAAAACCAGATCGAAATATTTACATAATCTATTTGACACGAGACCGACACTGTCGCTCTAGTCGGGCTGCGAATATGCTCAATATTTCATACTAATCTACATTTGATTCAATAGAAAAAATCATAAAAATCTTCCTAGTTCTTTTTATACAATAAAAAAATAATAAAATCATGGATTAAATAAAGCTGTTAAAATATATTTTTCTGTGTGTTAATAACTATGTGTATTTGCCTTGAAGGCGTATTATTGCAACGTATTTGACTATAATCTAAGTTTTAAAGATTATGCGTAAAACACTTAATTTTTTAAGTAGTAGCTCAGTGACGTCCCGCCCTTGCGGGTAAGCGAAGCTTAATGCAACTACATAGAACCATTCTAAACGGCTGCACGAAATAGGAAACCAAGACATTATAGAACAAGTTAATTGAGACGACTCTTCGATATGTACTTGTAGCCACACATCTCACTTGGATTTAATTAAAAATAATAAATTTATCTTTGAAATAAATAATTCATAATCAAAAGTGCATTAAATGTAAGAGAGAAAGAATGAAAGAAAGAAAGAAAGAAGATCGAGACTGTAATTGACACGTAATAAATAAGCAGCGAATGTTGCCAGAACCTCACATTTTTACAGACCTCAAAAAGCACATAATCTTATTACAAAGGGGTTCCAAATAAAACACAATTTTTCTGGAACCCATGTTAGAAAATTTGAGCAATAATTTGGATGATGTCAGACACTGGGCATAAACGTAGTTTAACTACATAGATTTATTCTAAATTGCAACAATATCCACAGATTGATTTACCTAAAAAAGGGGGAATATTCCACCAATAATAAAGACACCGATCGAATAGGTGCCCCCTATCAAAATATCAGCGCCTTTTATCTGAACAGAAAAGCACAAACTTTTATTTAAAGAACTTCAAAAATAAGTTCCGTTTCGAAAGAATTATTGCATAGATGCATAAAAGCTAATTATTGCGATCTAAGTCACAGACGAAATAATGGAAGTAAAAATGATTCACTGAAGCGCGTCATTGGACATCAACTACCAATATAATACGCAACATTTGTTTAATACTCGGCGAGCATTAAACACAAGAAGATATTATTTTGTAATGAATTAGGCTACATATCTGTAATAGCGATTTAAGGCAACAATCGCACTGCGTATATTTGACAGCAACTTCGGAGATGGCACTCCGTCGTTTTTCGGCGCTAATGTCGCTTATAAGTAGAGGTGTAAACTAAAACTAAGAATCCCTACTGAAGCCTACCTAAATATAACAAACAGAATATTTTGCAAGTGCCTGCATATAGCTTCCTTAGATCCTGGGTTCTTCGGTGATACAACACTATTTTAGCCCGAGGGTATTCACAACATTGATTCGTTGTTATTATAAAGTATTTACAGTCGGCAATATATTAACAATTGCAAATATTAGTAAATAACATTCAACTTTATATAGGTTACTGTAATAATTATAAACAAATTTAATTACAGAATAGAATGGCAGAATGTTATAATACAACTTCATTTTGAACTCTGCAGTTTAGTTCTTACAAAATAATGTAAGGCGCTGTGAAGCTCTAAAGTACAGAGTTTACAAAATGTATATTATGTAACAACTTCACATTTGTTAACATTATGCTGCATAGACAGTGTGTTACAAACCAAGGAAAAATAACAACCACCTCGAATATCGACTCTCAACGACCATGTCGCTACTCATTGCAAACTCCAGCACACAATGTACACAGTACATATCTTACGAGTACCTCTACAGTCGTTGATTTGTAACACATTGCAAATTCGAGTACAAAGAAATAACTTATTAACAAATCGCACGAAACACTAACAAGTAATCCGTGCTTATTTAGAATCTGCTTTCATTATTTGTTGTGTCAAACCAAACAGGTATTTTATAATTAGTACTAATGTGATTGCAACTCATATCAGTCAATATTCACGACCTCGTTTATCCAATTTGGATGCAAAAGTCACACTAAACTAAGTCTTCATCCACAACACCACATTACAACTCGCAATTAAAACAATTTATATTTTATTATGAACAATTCAGTCCACGTATAATACTTGAAACATAACCAATAAATATTCACTTTCGAACTCTGCAGAATGCGATCTGTAGAGCGGTGTCATGGACAAGGTTTTCAGAACACTTTTACCCAGCTGCCTCAACATTCGTCCTTGTGATGATGGACCAAAGAAAAGATCTTTGCACAATACGCTCCACTTAAAATATAACACAGATGTAACCTCTAGAAATGGCTAATGCGACAATGCGTATCTGTATTGAAACGACTCTAAAGTCCACGTGAAACCTCTAACACTAACAAGAGACCTAGAACTAGGACGAGTCCTCGGACCCCCTATGTATGCTAGAAAAAACAAATAATAAAAACAACTATAATTTACTTAAAAATTATGCGTATAAAATTCCTAGCCATCGTTCCCTAAACGCACTATCGAATTAATCGATAATAAATAAATATATCAATAAGATACATAAACATTGTACATATATAAAAATCTTTCATACCATTATACATATATACGTTACCGAGTAGGTTCCCTATATTATATTATCTTAACTCTCCTATATACAATATGTACAAAGGGAAATAAAAACAATTTGTACTTGCAGAAAAACCGTGGAAAATAAAAACGTAGAAGTGAAACGGAAATATACAATACGCGCGCGTCGCACCTAACGTACACTCATAGAAAAGTTCCTTTATGCTAGTTATTATATAATACAGGCGACGGGTGTGAGTCCGTCTGAGATTTACAAAAATAATGTGTTACTGTGAGCCACCACAGCCCACTACCTGTCGCCCCGCTTCGCACCGCCCGCGCCATCTGCCGGACAAAGCATAGCAGCGGTTAGAAATGACAACACTATATTTGGAAAACAAAGTTTATTCAACATGCCAGCATAATATCTCTATGTATTATGTACAAAATTAATATAACTGTTTAGTGATTTCATAATTTCTACATGATAAACAGTAACAAACCATACAAAACTTAACAATGGTTAGTATGATTATGATTACACAAACCAAATACTTTTTCATCAAGCAAGATCCTTGTCTAAAGATTCATGTTTTAAACATGTCGCAAGATCTGGCCATCACCTAAATCTACTGTTCCTATTGATTACATCTTATTATTGAATTCATACACCCCTTCTTCCCCACTTCAGCCCTTTCACTCCTGTTTTATACCCATAAGCTGTACTATACATATTGTTATTCCATTGGTTATCAACGGGGTGTCCCATTTGCTCCAAGGTGTTTATATTTTGTCCCCAAGGGTCTTCATGACAGTTTGATGGGGCAGGAGCTGTTGCCGAATAGCCCGTGAGGTTTGGTCTATCAGGTACCACTGGGGCTGCATAAACATGTTGGGTCAGACTGCCAGCACCATGTCCCATAATGTCGTTATGTCTCCAAGTAGGCATACCGGTGTTTTCGGTAGGTGGTCTCGCCTCTTCGTCGTCAGGTAAGGCAAGACCGAACTCCCGTCGTAACCGTGAGCTGAGGTTCTCCCGTTGGCGCTCCGAGGCTGTCGGCTGGGCGTCGAACACACCTGCACAAACAACAATATATTTTAAACAATAGGACAAATTATAATGTACTGGGTATTATCATAACAATTCTATTTTTGGAGGACACAACATTTTTGTATGTCGAAATGAAATAATTTAAATGGGAAACTCGTGGGCTCTGCTTTATTGAAAAATTCTATATTCGATTTATATTAATATTCCATAGTGCGGTCACGAATGAAGCTTACTGCGTAGATTAGGTACATATATATTATATATGTATTCACACACGCCCGTACATTGTAGCGATGAGGAGGCCCATAGCAGCTTGCAGTCACAATAGGATTTTATGGCCTGATACGTAGCTCAGAACATTACAGTAAAATATTCCTAAGATTTCGTCATTAGTAGGTTTACGGCCAACATTTGCATCACAACATAATAGTCTAAAATTACTAAAAACGAAAACAGTAACCCCATTCTACGATCGTCACGTTTACCGCGATCGTGGGCTAAAAATAATGCGCTGGTGCACTTTACGAACCAATTTGCCGCCGCCATAATGTTTATCAAATGAGTGCAATAAGATGCTGTAAATTATACAAGTAGATATAATATAGGTGTCAGATTATCTCAGCGCTCTGGCATGTACGCGTAAAATAAAAAAACCTCGTATGAATATTAGTTAGAATTCTGTGCGGCGCAGTATTGTGTTTACACTTGTAGTCAAGGTCGGAGCAGTAATGATTTTAGTCTTTATAGCTGAGCTCCTCGCTCGTATATGCGCAACTAACGTTATTGCTTTGTCTTAATCATTTAAACAGAGCTTCTGTTAGTTTTATTGACATGCTTGGCTTGAGTTGATGTACTTATATATATATGTGAGTCTTGTGGTTATTTTTTATAGTGGTATAGTATCCATAATAATATTTGCATAATTATGTTTGAAGGGCTTCTCTCATTGTGCCGAACTTATTGGTGTGGATCGTTCGGCCTTGCAGATAATAGATTTAATAATATTGCCAGCTTTTTTTGTACTTTAAACTGCGCAATATCCAACAAATTACAGGTCTAACCCTAAGGAGCCTCCTATATATATACACTACGGAGCAGAAACGCTTTTGAATACAACCTATTCTCAATACGCAATGTTCACAGCTTATGATTGTAACTGCAGAACTTACAGCAAATACCATACTTCAGATTGCTACTCTCCAACAATACACGAGCATAACAATATAGATAAGGCCGACACGCGTAAAGTTGCTATGGAAATACTTGATATAACAACAGCACTGTTTGTGTGAAACGTTATCAACTGAATTTAACACAAAAACATTGGAAACATCGATAAACTGGGGTCGATTATTGCATAACGCAGTCGCAACCTACACGAGTATGTTTTTTGCAGCATATAGGTATATAGGTATACCTGTTTCACAAATGATCCATGTGTGACAGTTTACTGAAATTATGGTAAGTTAGCAAGCACTAAAATGCCTTAATTTCTAGATGCAGCTGCATATATATGCCGCAGAAATATGCTAATTGCTAATACTCTATATTAAATGGAGTACTAACATCCCATTATAAAATAGACAGACTACTGTCGATTGAGAGGAAGTACCGTCATAATAGACATAGGTATCTTTATACTTCGCTATAATGAATGGTCCGTAACGACCATTCAATACCAGCATAATGACAGTTTTATTAGTAAACCGATTGATGAACCCAGTTGCAATTACGGAGGCTGATGCTGCCGAGTCCCTTGATTTAATACCTAATTCACATAGACACATATGAGAAGTCATATTATAGTATTACAAAGGTACGACGTCAAAAACTTTAAGCCAAAACTCCATACTAAATCGCCCTACGTTTTTTTACACAGATCTAAACCCAACTTCCCATACACTTCTGCGTTCAACGATCCACATTTTCTTTCGAAAGTGTATTCACGAGGGAAGCGTAACAAGGCACGACGCTAATCGTCAATGGCAGCACGTAACCGGTGCGCGGGCGAATTGAATCAATTGCTAGCGTGCTCCACTTGACGATATAATTGCCTTACAATGCGATGATGTAGTTCCATAATTGTATTGTGACTTGTTTTGACTCGATTATAATATTGTGAAGAGTCTTTATTGTCATTGATGCTTGTGAATGATTTTTCTATTCTTAGTCTGTTTTATTTTCAATAAGTAAACTTTTACTGTTAACTGCTTTTGGTTTTCCAAATCAGTTTGGTACTTCCAGAGATTAGCGCGTTCAAACAAACAAACTATATATCTTTGCCTGTAATTTCAGCACATGTTGCAAAGGACAAATTGGACAAGCTCGCTCAGCTTAGTAGTCAAAGCTCATTGCTAGTGCTGATGCTATAATATCTGAATTGGAGGCATATTTACAGATTCAGTAGGTTAACTTGGGTGCTTACACTCAGCTTTGCTACCTACCTTGGTAACTCCTGCCTGTATAAGCAATAAGGGACTGGTCTGAAGTTAGGAATGCAAAGATAGGGTCTCACCTTTAGGCGTCTGCGAGGCGGCGAGTTCCCGGTGCAGGCGCTGCTCAAGCTCGTCTGCGGCGGCCTGCGCGGCCAGTTCCAGGCGCTGCGGCGACAGCGAGGCGGCGCCCGAGGACTCGCTGGACCACTCGGGCGCCGCCTCGCCGCCCGACCCCGCCTCGCCCGCTTCCGACGACGAGCCCGCACCCTCCTCCAGGCACCCGCCTTTGTGCCGCTTGCGGTACTCCGTTATAGAGAGCTGCACATCATATACAATGTTACAATTTGCTTGACTTTTACGGGTCTATTGCTTAACTGAGACTGTAACGGGAGGGTTGCCATTCGCCCGCTGAACGGAGGGGCGTCAACACCCCTCCGGACAGCACAGCTACCTCAGGCACCGTCCGAGTCACGCGGTAAGGCAAGTCCAACAGATTGGAAGACAGAGAATTAGTCTCAATTAAAATCTAGGTGCAAAGTTCTAATATTGGGACTGAGGACTCAAAAGGGTATTTGGGAAAAAACGCTGCCGTGTCAGATTAAAATATTATTCCGCCTTCAGCATTATAGTTTTCTGTAGGTACCCGTTTTGCTGCAGAATGCTGAGTTAAAACATTTCGTATTCATAATTTATTCTGGTACATTTCAGTTCAGGTGTAAACCGGAACGCCAATCACGAAATCCTGGCTAAGTTCCAAATAAAAAACTTACCAGCCTTTAAAAATAATTCTAATAGTGTGACCAGCAATAATTCTAATATCGGTTCATCGCGAAGTTTCGAATCTCCGTCGAGCCCCGATATATCGGTCGATGCACTGTTTTGAAACACTCGAGATCGTCACTTGGCTAGAGTGGAGATTCTATATTATGTATACTCTGTGGTGTAGATAAATTGAGTTCGGATACGCCGCACAAGCGAAAGTCTAACCTCGTAACTTTTACTACATATAACAACGATTAAAATAAGTAAATAAATAGTTGTGGATTATCTAATTCCTCTGTATACAAACACATTGAATGTAGACTACTTAGAAAGTCCCCGTTAGCAAGAATATCACGTGGACATCAGTTTTTACTATTATCTAATCTGTGACCTTGATCTGGTTTTACGTGTTCTGACACAACAGTTTTATCCATTTAATTTGTAGGTAGGTAAATAAAAATTCATTCACTGCTTTCTGTTCTAGTAATGGAAACAATTAGCCTTGTAAAGCAATAGCGCAGATTGTTTCTTTTGAAGATAATAAGTAAGTGGTCTATATTGGTGATAGGCAAACAGGAGATATCTCCCAATTTGATTGGGCTTCTTTCAGAGAGGTATTCAATCTGTAAAATAAAGATATGAATATAAAAAGAGAACTCACCTTCCTTCTTACTGGTTTAGGTTTTTCTGCAGGCGGAGGGTTCAGTCTGGGGTCGTTGGTCCGCGGGCAGTACGGCTTGGCGAGCGGCTTCGGCGACGGCGCCAACAAGCCCGCTTTACTCGTACTACTCAGCACCCCCGATAATATCACACTGTTATTTGAGTCCATATTGTTCACTCGCGTTAATATCTCCTGGACACTCTTGAGTTCGTCCACAGGCGTAATACTGTCCTTGTCAAACAAACTACTATCTAAACTTGTAGTCCTATCTATTGCACTCTTTATTATAGACATGTTTGGTACGTTTTCGTTTATTGAACTGTCCCTCTCCATGTTGAACGATTGAGACATGTTGCTGAAGATACCGGAGAACAGTCCCGTTGAACTAAAACGCGACGAGAATGGTAGAGTCGAGTTCTCTAACACGGACGGCCTGTCTATTGAGAAGGGCTTGTCAATTTTCTCGGGCTTTTCTAATACTACGGGCGATGCAGGGCACGTTGTCTTCACCGGCTTCATAGGTTCTTGGGGCAGGGGTATCGTTTCTGGCGGCGGTATTACGGGAATGGGACTCGGCTCTTCGGGCAGTGGTATGTTTTCCGGATTGGGCAAAGGTATCGACTCGACGGGCGGCAGAGGTATGTTTTCAGGAGAAACATGAACTTTGACGTCACCATGAACGTCGTCGTCGTGAATGTCGCCGTTGACATCTATTGGCTTTGACGTGTCGTGTTCAGTCCTCAACTGAACACTGATCTGATCATCAACCATGTTAAGATCAAAGTTTAAATTCACTTTCTTCCGTTTCTCTTTAGGTTTTTTATTTCTACTTTTTAGTATTTGTATATTCTCTGTATGGAATGAGTGTATTTTCTTCTGTATGTCGTCCATCTCGTCCCGTTGAGGCGATGAGTTCCCGCTTGTGTCAGCTGACTGACAGCTGTTCAGTTTATCGTTTGGGCTCTCAATTCCTTTCACGTCTAAATTACTGTCAACCGACTCCTGTAATTTTGGCTGCGAAGGTATCGTAGTATCTATCTCCATTGGCACCACTTTGTTGTAATTACTTTCATCTATTTCAACATTATTATTATTGCTCTTCATGTCTTCTGGTTGAGGTATTACAGGCGGAAGTTCTTCTTCGGGTGTTGGTACTCCTATTATCCTCCTAATGTTTTCACTGTCATGAGGGCCCTTAATGTTCATGTTTAACACGTCATTGTCTATATTGCACTGGTCGTCGGAGCCCTGCCCGCTATCCGAGCGAGTTCTATCCCTACCGTATATACTATCCATAATATTTCTAACTTTGTATTGCCTCGTCAATGCTTGCGTGTCATCTTTGACCGGCGAGTCTTCTGACGTTAAAATAGGCGAAGTTTCGTCATTACACTGCGTAAATAAAGTTTCAAGGTTACTAACTTTACTGACAATAATCTCTAAAAGACAATTGCAAAGCTACTTACAGGCACAATAGTGTTCTGTTCGCAAGATAGCGATTCTCTCGCTAACCGCCTCTTCTTCAATGGTGTCACCATTTCGTTGGGGGGCGATTCTGAAACAAACACGTCTAACATTCAACATAGAAATACAATGTTCTAAAATAGATTACTTTTTCATTCGATTTGAATACAGACCTGCAACAGGCGAGTCGCTCTCCTCACTGATGGCTTGCCGCAACCATCTCTTCTTGGCACTGTGTTGCGGTATGATAGGCTGCACCACCTCAGGTACCTCGGGTGGTGTACTCCTCGTTATTCGCCTGGCTTTCTTCGGAGGCTTATTTCGATCTCTCCCAGGAGTTCTAGGGGGAGATGCTCTAGAATCATCTTCATGGTCTAGATCATGTGCTCCACTTAAATCGCCAATCATCGTCGACGCGACTCTGACCAAGCTCTCTAGGGACGGCGCGGACACCAGGGTAGGTCTGTAAGGGGACCTATAAGGCGACGGCGTCCTTTCAGGCGACCTCCCTATCCATTCTGTTGCCATTGTTTTCTTGGTTTTTGGTAATTTGAAGGCGGATTCTACTGATCCAACAGCTGCTTCCACCAATAGACAGGCAGAGCTTAACCCCAGTTCCTGAAAAGAAAGTTTGATGTAGAACACTATATGAGACTTACGTTTTCCTAATTGGTGGAACTGTTCCATTTAATCTGGTAGAACTTATCTAGTTTGAGTCTAATGGGATCCAACAGGATTGGCATTTAGGGTCCAAAATGTTTTTACAAAAACAATGTTAGGGAGTCATCATAAGTGGCGTACATACCTGTCGACACACGTCGTGCGCCAGGCCGGGCGGCGCGGGCGCCGAGTGCGGCGGCGACAGCGGCGCGCTGGGCGCCTCGTCTCCTGACGTCACCATGTCGCTGTCGGCAGAGTTCAGGCGACGCCGGTTGGACTGCGACGTCGTACATACCTGTCGACACACGTCGTGCGCCAGGCCGGGCGGCGCGGGCGCCGAGTGCGGCGGCGACAGCGGCGCGCTGGGCGCCTCGTCTCCTGACGTCACCATGTCGCTGTCGGCAGAGTTCAGGCGACGCCGGTTGGACTGCGACGTCGTACATACCTGTCGACACACGTCGTGCGCCAGGCCGGGCGGCGCGGGCGCCGAGTGCGGCGGCGACAGCGGCGCGCTGGGCGCCTCGTCTCCTGACGTCACCATGTCGCTGTCGGCAGAGTTCAGGCGACGCCGGTTGGACTGCGACGTCGTACATACCTGTCGACACACGTCGTGCGCCAGGCCGGGCGGCGCGGGCGCCGAGTGCGGCGGCGACAGCGGCGCGCTGGGCGCCTCGTCTCCTGACGTCACCATGTCGCTGTCGGCAGAGTTCAGGCGACGCCGGTTGGACTGCGACGTCGTACATACCTGTCGACACACGTCGTGCGCCAGGCCGGGCGGCGCGGGCGCCGAGTGCGGCGGCGACAGCGGCGCGCTGGGCGCCTCGTCTCCTGACGTCACCATGTCGCTGTCGGCAGAGTTCAGGCGACGCCGGTTGGACTGCGACGTCGTACATACCTGTCGACACACGTCGTGCGCCAGGCCGGGCGGCGCGGGCGCCGAGTGCGGCGGCGACAGCGGCGCGCTGGGCGCCTCGTCTCCTGACGTCACCATGTCGCTGTCGGCAGAGTTCAGGCGACGCCGGTTGGACTGCGACGTCGTACATACCTGTCGACACACGTCGTGCGCCAGGCCGGGCGGCGCGGGCGCCGAGTGCGGCGGCGACAGCGGCGCGCTGGGCGCCTCGTCTCCTGACGTCACCATGTCGCTGTCGGCAGAGTTCAGGCGACGCCGGTTGGACTGCGACGTCGTACATACCTGTCGACACACGTCGTGCGCCAGGCCGGGCGGCGCGGGCGCCGAGTGCGGCGGCGACAGCGGCGCGCTGGGCGCCTCGTCTCCTGACGTCACCATGTCGCTGTCGGCAGAGTTCAGGCGACGCCGGTTGGACTGCGACGTCGTACGCGCGCGACCCTTGCGCCTGACACACAATTTAACATAAGTATTTCAACATTTCTGATAGCGATTCAAGCAATAGATGCTCGTTTGTGAGTCAGATTTCTAGAAAATTTACTTTATTGTTATTAGTATGGTAATATGCACGTTTGTAAGTGGCGTATAAAATGCAAAAACTAGTATATAAAGTATTGACAGGTTGATAAGTTAGATTAGCTATCAGCCTAGAAAGTTTCGCGAGATTTGCCTCCTTCTAAAATAACGTTTTCCAAAATAAAATTCATTAGGAAATCAAGTGGGTTATGCCGACTATCAAACTGTTATCGAAAATGCATCATCAAAATAAAATTATTACTTACAGTTAAATTAAATTATATCATAAAGTAAGAAACCTTATTGCTAATTTACTCTAATCAAGTTTCAATCTACAGATTTTTTATCAAGCACCTGAAACAGCACTTTTTGTTTTATTGAACACAGAAAGAAATCCCAGTACATTTACCTCCTATTAGTTGTTTAAAATTGGAATGTTGCCAATTATTAAAAAAATAATAATAATTAAGGTGGTAATTACAGCAAGTGGGACATGTAATTATAGACAATGTGAACTTACTTTTTCCTCTTTTTCGAAGTGTTATGAACTTCTTCGTCGTCATCCTTATCGTTAGCATTGGGATGAGGATCGGACTCTCGTCTCTTTTGCCTTTCTTTGACCTCCTGTTTGCGCTGTTCAGCTTTTTCCATGCGCTCAAACGCCTTCATAATAGCTTCCATCTTACGTTCCTCGCGCGTCTGTAATTTAGATGTAGGTTTGGAGTTTTGTCTGGTCCCAAGGCTAGGAGGTTGAGTCTCGATTGTGTTTTTCGAACTAACCATTTTCCTTTTTTCTCTCTCTTTGTTATTATTCTGTAATTTGTCTTGAGAATCATCTGTTTTGTCATCCAAAGAGTCTTGGTTCACGCAAGTCGTTCGACTGGATCTCGATGATCTGTCGTGGCACGCTGACTTTGCCATGAACTCTCTAGTCACTGGTCTATCTTCTTCTATTTTTGGTTCCTCCTTAGGCTTCTTCTCTTCAACAGCAACTTTTTCCGGTTTCTCTTCATCAGAATACACAGGCTCTTGTTTCTCTTGTTTTATTTCCTTTATCTCTTTTATCTCCTTTACTTCTGGTTTTGGTATGTCAATAAGCTTTGGTTCCTCAACAGGTGGAAGCGGAATTAGCTCATGTTTTATTTCTTTGTATTTTTCTTCAACGGGTTCTGCTGGACAGTAGTCTGGTTCATCTATTTCTTCAGGCTTCATTTCTTCTTTGGCTATCAGATCTATTTCAGGTTTTATATCTTCTATTGGTTCAGGTTTAGGCGGTTCATCAAAATTCAAGGCCATCACAGCTGTTTTAACAGGTGAAAGCGGCGGGTACTCGTGTTTTATCTGTTGTGGTGATTTTTTTTCAGATTTGATAGCAACAATTTGTGACGTAAATTCTTTGACTGGTGTGGTGACGGGAGGCGCGAGTGGAGGTGACACTGGAGACGAAGAACTAAAGCATCTGTTCCTACTTCTCTTTTCCCTCGGCGGGTAGTCTACACTTTTTCTCGATGCTAATGTGGTGAGGCCGTTCACTTTGCAGTGTTTCGGGTTTCCGCAAGCGCACGGCTGTTTGCTGCCATCAGCATCGTGACCCACAGTAATTTCAGTGTTGGACTGGACAACTCCAATACTCACCAAATAAACGTGTAACGTGCCTTTCACAATACAATGTTGTAATTCAGCATTGGGCTTACACGATCTTCGAACGAACCTCGCTTCGTTCCCGTACGTTCTCGTGTCTATACATATTTGCGTGTTGTCTTTTGGCAGTCTGTAGAAGAAGACGAACGGTCCAGGCTTTTGACTTCCTGCTCTGGCAGAATTTTGTAATTGTGGCCTATGCTGGTTTGACAACATGTACTTGCCACGTAATTCTATTACTGGCGTGTTTTCTTTCAAGTCTTTTGTTGCGATCAGAATCTTTCCACCAGCATGGGGCACAGTGGTACATAAATGCGCGTTCATAGCATACGCCATGTTAGGAGTATTGCCCAATTTACTACTGTATTTCATTATTTTAGCTCTTAACTCTGGGCTGTAATGGTTTGTAACAGCCAATTCGTAAGAATCTTGGAAGTGCGATTGATTTGACAATGTGGAGCTATATTTACTCCTATTCAGCAACATTTCTTTCTTGCGTTTCACTCGTTTTTCTGAAAGTTTTCTCTTGGTGCCTTTCCTTACAACTTCTGGTTTCTTCGGTCTTTTGGGTCCCCGTTTGGGTAACGCTAATGATGGTTGCGGCAACGGTGGAAGCACTGGGACGTTGGAGTTATAAGTCGTGACGCATGAGCCACTGGTGTTGGTATATGTTGTAACGGTTAGTAACCGCTTTCTTCTTTGTCCAGGAGGTCGAGTGCTTTCAGAAGAGTCAGTATCTGAAGCACCTAGAGCGCTCAGTTCCTCCCTCTTCCTCATCTGTATGGCACGAGCGTGGCGTCGATCGATGGGCCGCGGCTTGCACAGCTCGCACATGTACGCATCGGGGATGTTGCCCCGGTCGATGCCCATGCAGTCGACGTGCTGCCACTCGCCGCAGCGGTCACAACATATCATGTAGCCGTCGTCGTGTGTGAAGTCACAGATGCATCGGGTCTTGCCCTCCTCCTCGCCTTCAGGAGCGGTTTCGGTGTCGCTTCCACCTCTGTCAGCTTTTCTGTCTCCATCTATAGAGGAAATCACAGAGGCAGCATCGTCGTCCGGTGGTGGAGGTGGCTGAGGCTTGTAAGTTACAGGCGCCATTTGTATAGAAGAAACAGGAATAGGTGTTCCAATAACACTGGTAGGCACTGTCAAAGGCATTTCGTAAGAAGCAGTGGACATAATTACAGGCGAATTACGTTTTAATGGACTCATTGGTGATGTAGTTAATGTGGGTGAAATGATGGTGGGAGGTGGGCCAGTGGACACTGGCGTTGTGGGCGGCGTGGCTGTAGGCTGCTTCTGGGCTGGCTGGGCGTACGTGTGGTCCAACATCACGAAGGCTAAGGGCTGGAAGGAATACCTCCTTAGTTCTTCTGAAAGGTTTGGTCTCTCCTCCATGCCGATAATGTCGTCCTCAGTAAGTAGTGTCGTTTTGTCGCCACTGAAACAAAGAAAACAAAAATTGAGTTTATCAATGATTTACAAAATATAGTATTTCATATTTTTAGACCAATCTTCACTATTAAAACATTTAATATTCTTAATTCCAGATACTCACACAACAATCCTTTTTTGATTTACAGGTTTGACCTCCACTGGTTCCTCAGGTGAAGGTGGTAGAGCTGTTATGTGATTGATAGGTGTTGGACTGGGTTGCAACATCAATTTGGGTTGTGATAGTGACTGCAGTATCTGGGCAGTCAGCTGTTGGTTCGCAGATACTTGAGATACTGTGGATATTGGATTATCTGCAGGCCCATATGTCTGAACATAACGTAAATTAGGTGTAGACCCTGATTGCACATAGTGGGGACCCTTTGGTAAACTTGTACTAATTGGAGCAGTTGAAATCAAAACAGGGCCACATGGGGACTGTAATACTAAACGCTCCCCTTTAGGAGGGAACTTTGACAGAGCCAGTGGTTGGCTCTTATGTGTAGGACTGCCGACTTTCTGAATAATTTTCGATGTATTAGAGTCCACAAGTCCATAGCTTGGCTGCTGGCTCTTGTATGTGACACTGGCGACAGGCCAAGACTTCGCCTCAGACTTGTTAGCTGACCCAGTCTGTTGTATTATTTTAATTGGCCTTGACTCTTTCTTCTGATTAGACACCTGTCCAGAGCTCTTTGATCCCTTAAAAGTATTGACGGATTTTCTTCCAGAATGTACAGACATCTTATTAGGTCCAGAGACAACACGAGATAAAATATGGCATTGTGTGTTGCCTGAGGAGGCAGCAACCATAGCATTTAGATTAGCACCATTGTTTACCTTATTCAAAGATTTATTTAAGTTTGTGCTTTTGGTAAATGTATGATTGTAGGGCACATTCTTGATAGGGCTATTGTTCACAACATTTGACGATAAGGTGGAGCACCCAATCAGAGATTGGCTCTTCTGGGGTTTAGTGCAAAGAACTGAATTGCTTAGTTTGTAAACATGATTTTGTGTGCCATATACTGGAGCCATTTCTTTCCCAGTTAAGTATTGCTGATTATAGTTTGGATTCTTCGGAATAGATATGTTACTTAAAATCTGAACTTTGGATGTCTTGGGTCGGCCCATAAAGTTAGTCTCTGTTACAATGTTTGCTCTTCTTGTTTGTGTTGTGTCATGGACGTAACTCTCGCTGGTGATTATGATTTGTGACACACTGGCTTGTGACCTATCATCATCCATCTTAGGGTCATTTGTAGCAGCACTGGTTGCAAGTATTGTAGGCAGCCATAAGGTCTGGTTTCCAGACACATCTTGTACATTCTGTATAGACGTAATGTTTCCAACAGCTGCATCAACATTTATTGTAAAATTATGAGGCAATTCAGTAACATTTTGAACAATTGCTGTGCTCAGTGGTGCTTGTATGAGGGTTGTGGAGTTATCTACATAATTGCCATCATTTGAATCTTCGGTTTCTTGTAATATGGGGTACGCTATGCGCCCTACATTATCTATGGCTTCTTCAAGCCTCACAATGCCAGAGAGAGAGTCCACAGACATATCTGTTTCACAGTGTTTCTCAGCAATGTGGTATTCAACTTCTTTGTCTACTTTGTGCACAGATTGAATGATACTCTCAGGATGTGTGGAATCAGGTTCAGGATCACCATCAGTGGGAGACAAGGGCAAGGCCCTTAATACAGGAGTTCTCACACTAGATACATTCATATTTGTTAATTTGTGATCCAATACATGTTCGTAAACATTTTCACTGGAGGTGGTCGGCCCGTAATCCTATAACAAAATACAAAATTAAATTAATCTTTGTGGAATTCAGTTAATGCAGACGATGCACATAATTTCCAATTTGTAATTAAATGTGACACTTCTGCATAATGTGCATGAATAAACATTTCAAATTATACATACAAACTGTGTTGCTGGTGACTTGTTTTCTAAGCACTGATTTTACCAAGGCATTGCAGTTATGACAGTACACTTTTATAACTTGAAAACAAGTTCTGAACAGGAGAGTATACCCACTATAGACCTTTTCCTTTATAAATAATGTATGTGATAGCTGATACAAACAATGAATTTATAAACATATACCCAATCAACATATTCGGCAGACTATCTACAGGAATAATGGAATGACAATCATATCAAATGCCCTCATTCATAAAACTTGTGATAACTTCCTCAGTAAATATATTTAAAAACAATCTCATATCACTCACCTAAAATCTGTAAAACTAAAACTTTAAAGGATATCAATGAATACACCTTTCTTTTCAAATTTTTATTTATTGCAGTGTCAAGGTCCTGAAACTGGGTAGCTTGTAGTATTGTTAATTTGACTATTTACACACCTATGTAAATAGTTTAGCAATGATATATAAAAAGTCCACACCTCTCACTTATATATTTATCACAGAAACAAGTCTTATGCTTTGTGTTGTGAGGTTAATAAGTTGGTGTAAGCAGGATTTTAGACATTGTGTAAGAATAGTGGTGAAGGAAGTAGGAAAGCAGTGTAGGATCATAATGTAATTGGTAACAAAATCATAATATTTACAAATATAGTGCTAAGTGACAGGCTAAGTGTCCATGTCAGCAGGACTGGTCAGGGACCTTGGTGATGGGTTTCATGTTAGTAATTACGTTTTACTCACTTGCCGGGCCGTAGATTCGTATTCTGATGTAGCAGACATGCTGTATATACTATCATCTTGGGTCAAACCCGAGATGACGCCTTGGAGTGCACCTCGGCCCCCAAATTTTATTTCATGTGACTGCAACCGAAAATCTATCCTTTACCCATATATCCTCAAAATGATCAGGTGTACGTGCGATGTACACCATAATGTTCTTGGTAAAATATTTTTAGTCCACAAATAGGATACGACCGCCGAGGTCATTGTTCCACAAAACTATTTGAAAGTCACTTTATTTTGTTCCCTACGAGAAAATATAAAGAAAAACACTAAAATAAACCATAATTAACGTAACAGCAATGGAATAAATGCGTAAAATAAGCGAATAGGTTAATCCACTGCCGCCATTATTGTAGCACGGAAACTGAAATGTCTCAGTAATAAACATCAAAAAAAGTAAACACTATCCTCTTATGAGAAAATTAACTTAAATATATCGGTAGTTTATTGATATAATCGAAATATTTGACTATGTAACGCCACTAAATCCCCTTAGTAACAAAGACATGAGAAAAGTAAGTACATAAGAAAATGAGGTTTGTATATTTATATCACCTCAATAAAATAATAATGACTTACTTGTAGCGATATCTTGTGGAATTGCAATTTATTATACAGAATAAACTAAATATTTATAGATAATGACAACATCACAATAGTTAGGCAGTATGAAATCCAGATGTAAACACTTTTAGAGAAAATACTGAAGGGAACTGGTACTGACCTGTATATGAGCGAATTTACAACACCTAGGACGTAGCGAAACTATTTCCATCAAATAATTGCATAGCACGTAATAAATAGGCCTCAAAGTTCGTAACTACGACCAAAACATTCACAAGAGTCGAAGATGGCGGCCATTGCATTTTCTTGATACAAAACAACGGGGGTTTCATGAAACATGTCGAACTACTAAGTACTTCCGGTCAAATGAGTGAAACGGAAATCTCTAAGTTTAATCAACGGTAGAAAAAAAAATTTTGCTATGAAAATGAATAATTATTCAAAATAATTATTTTTTGTATAGATAACTATCCGTTGAGAATAGTATTTATAGCATTTTAATAAAAAAAGTAATTCAGTTCAGAATGTTTTTGTTTATGGATAGAATTAAAAGACATTTCATAGTTTTTTTTTAATCCATTATAATAATAGACAATATGATTCTAATTACGAATGCGTTCTAAAATAAGGATTTAATGTGTAGTCTATGGAATCCCAATACAAAATATTTTATTGTTTTCTGCTTTTCGGAAAATATAAAGACGTACTCGTACGGATATCCTATCCGTTCACCTGCACTATTTCTATTAATAAAGCCTACGCACGCCAAGACAGCACCTGTTTGAAACCCACATGCTTCTGACGCGACACGACATCCACACCTCCATCATGGCAAGTGAATGAGATCCAAAATCAGGCACACACGCAGCAATCTCAGCGAATTTTTTTATTGACGGTGACTCGCTATTCATGTCCAATCGTTGGTCAAAATCTGTGTTTGGACTGTAGAGTATTAGGACTTTAGGTGAAACTAGTAATAAAAAGAGAACAATAAACAAATGTTTATTTCACTAATAACAAATATAAAACAATTAGCAACAGCGAGGTGCAGCGCGAGTAAGTTTACGATGTGTTCGCGGTCGTAGTTAGACGTATTGTGTCTGCAGGGCTATATAGCCGGTACGGCTAAGTATCTGCAATTATACGAAATTTGTTTGTATTATACATAACCATTCTTTAAATCGATTTTTCTTGATAATTTTATAAAACTAACATAGTGATCTTCATAATACTTTAACGCTGTTTCGTTTTTTTATTTCACTTCTAAATCTGACAGGATAAGTACTTTTAGGGTTCCGTTCCTCAAATGGTAAAAAAGGAACTCTTGTCTGTCTGTCCTTCTGTCTGTTCGTGTGTCACCACCGATTTTCTCAAGAACGGGTGGACCTAGCACGTTGAAATTTATACCAGATAAGAAGGTCTTACAGCACAAAAAAGAAAAAAATCCAAAAAATAAAAAAAGTTGAAGATTAAAGGGTGTCCCCATACATGACGTAGGCACATAGTTGACGTCTGCCACCAATAAAAATGATACCAATTTTATTATGGCGGTATAATGGGTAGGTACAGAACCCTCGGCGCACGAGTTCGACTCCCACTTAACCGGTTTTTTTAGTACTAATTAGTCACATTCAAATAGACACGACACTCCATCATAGTTGTAAAGTTGGCAATATCTTATCTCCATCTCTGCTCATCCTATACAGAGTGAGCGGACAACTTCGAAAAAAGCAAGAGGTGAACTCACGTTCCATTTCATGCCCTATTCTTTTGTATCGAATTATACGGAATGATCATGGATACAATACATCGTCCGATTATACATAATATTTTGTATCCAATTATACGATCCTGGCAGCCCTGTGTGTCTGTGCTGCAAAGCCGTCAAGGGCGACCGAGGGGCGCTACTTGAGAGTGCGGAGTGGAAGAGGCGATGGGCGGTAGCGAGCCGCTTGCCACGCGGTTTTTTTTTTGAGCGGCGTCTCTTATTTCAACCTATGAGGTTGTCGACTGCTTAACCGGACTTGCATTTGTCGCGTGGTTCTGCGAACTCATTTCTAGGTTCACTGGCAGCGGCTGCTGTTGGCTGGACTGTAGGTATGGCAAAAGGCGTGTAGTCCAAATCTTGACACCAGTATTGTATTTTTCTACCTAAGTTCTATAGCAAGCTGACTCTGGGCATAGTCTGATTTGTCAATTTAGAAACTTAGCGCGATAGTCGGAATAAATCTCAAATAAGGTAGAACTAAAGCTCGTTTTGTAATCTGTAGTTGGTTGGTTCTGTATGTAATGATGCATATAGTAATACTACTATACTACTAAAACTATGTTGGATTGAAGTTCTCTTAATTTGTTTGTTTTGTCTTGACTCGTCGTGTACTTGTTAGTTAACAACTACTGCTTGATGACTGATTCACCGATTGTCAGTTTTTGTAATGAATCCAAAGAAACTCTAGGGTTTTGATGAATTACCACATGAGTATGTGATTATGATTGTGATTCGCGGGTAGGGTCAGCCAAGCGTGTAGAGCCAGCTTTAATAAATTTAGTTCACTTGTGTGATTGCTGCACTACTGATTGTTAGGTCACAAGTCCACACGTGACTTTAGTGGTCAGCGACTCGTTGGCGATTTCAGAAGTATTGCGAACGACTAGTTCGTAGCGCCTTGCGGCAATGCGGCACGTTCCCTTTGCACCTTTTGTCAACGACAAAATCATTTGAACCATAGACAATCCATGGAAATATTAGTTACTTTCTTCAATTTATTTTTTTAATTTATCCGTTGTATTTTTCTTTTCCGAATAATTGTGTGACAACCTTTAAAAAAACACATTTCAAACTTTTATCTCTTATAAGATCGACATTTTGTTGCTCATATAAATTGTAAGTTTTCCATTTTTCATTTCATTGATTTGATAAATCCTTCCGAAGTCCAAGAAACGCGTGCAAACGTAGATACTATTTTCTAGCTGACAATTTAAAATTCTCACTTTCATTTGAAGATTATGCATACATATATATAATTCTTCTGTGCGTGTGTATGTGACTGAACTCCTCCTAAAAGACTGGACCGATTTTAATGAACATTTTTGAGTGTGTTCGAGAATGGTTTAGATTCACAATTGGATCCGATAGGTGGCTCTACAATTGATTTCTATAATAATCTTTCGTCATACACAAAGCAAAGTTTTGGACAACCAACGTCTGTTGGGACCGCTAGTCTATACTTTGAATGTGAAAAATGCTTTGTCCTGAATGACTGACTGACGAATCAACGCACAGCCGAAACCGCTGATCGTAGAGACCGTATAGTATTTTATTGAAATTCATACCCTGGGCTTAAAAAGGGGTAGAAAGTTATTTTGGCGGTGATTTGCTTCGAAGTTGATATCAATACTCCTTAATACTTTTGATTAAAATTAAAATTGTGAACGCTAAAGATTCTCAAGTATCAGAAGACCTGAAACATGTAGAAGTATTTACAGGGCTGGAATAGTGAGCGGTAAAGATTCACAAGTATCAAGAGAGCAGAAACCTGTCGAATTATGTCTGGGGCTGAAATTGTGAGCGACAAAGATTCACAAATACCAGGAAAGCAGAAACATGTCGAAGTATTTCCGGGGCTGGAATTGTGATTCACAAGTATCACAATATAAAGGTATGCGGAATAGTATGTAAGCTGAAGAGTTTGTTTGGTTTAGCGCGCTAATCTCAGGAACTACTGACTCGAATTGAAAAAATATTTTAGTGTTGGATAGCACGTTTGTTGAGGAAAGTTATATGCTATATAATACCACGCTTACTAATAGGAGCGGAGCTGAAAAATGTGACGCAGATGAAGTTGCGAGGGTCAGCTAGAAATATATAATTTTTTTCCGTTACTGGCTAAGTGACTGCGTGACTGACAGATAACGCACAGTTGAAACTACTGGTCATAGAAAGTTGACATTTGGCGTGGTCCTCCCCAAGGAATTTACTTTTGGGGAGCACTAAGAGAGGATTTCCCGAAATTCCTACGGGAATGGGTAAAAACGGGATATCGCGTACGGGCAGAAGCTTCTTCTAAATTAATAGTTTGCTTGCACGCCAAATTATAAATTTATTAGGCAAAATGTTGCTATTTTGGGCTTTTATGTTTTAAATAATGTCGCTTTCCAATGGCGAAAGAAATGTAAAAATCAGTTCAGTAGTTTTTCAGCCAAATCGTAACAAACAAACAAATAAATCTTTCCTATTTATAATATTAATGATACAACAAAATGATGTACGACATAGAGTACTCATTGTTACCTGTAAAAAAGTTCGCAGGAGTATATGTTTAAATATTATGGTTAAGTCGCAATGCCCGCTATTTGTTTTAAGTTAAAAAAACTAGGTAGGTACAGAGATAGGGTGAACTCATCTAACTTCGTGACAAAGGCATTTGAGTAATTAAATACCAATAAATTATTAATTACTTTAATTCAGACTTAGCATGAGTTTTAATCAGTCTTTTATGAGGAATATAGGCACAATTAATCACATTTTTTTTTAGAAACCTCAGAGTTATACCAAATTTACTAAAGCAAGTCAACTTGCCTAATTCCGTGGTGACCTCTTTAAGTCCGTGATAGCTACTACTTTAATTCTGATATAACGGAATTAGGCAAGTTAACTTTATTTCAGTTGTATAAATTAATATCATAAAATTAACATAAAGATAAAAAAACAAGATAGACATTTAAATAATATCTTCTAGAATTCTTCTTCGGCGTAACACATGTCACACTTAAAAATCGTCGCGTTAGCCTCAATTCTTGACTCTGGCAAAGTACGTGGTATGTCATGTTTCGGGTGGAATGTCATGTTCGTTTAACTCTTTTTCTAATTTTTCATAAAAATCTTCCAAAACAACCGGGTTTGAGCAAATCGCTCTACCTGCTGAAAGATTTTCCGGTGTTCTCTTTTAAAAGAGAATGTCTAAAAATATGTGTCTAAAATCTTAAACGCTCTGTAAACTGTCATTGTTGAACTCAAAACATTTTCAACGGCTGTTTTGAGATCGAACTCCGAGTACTTTCTGTTCTTCTTGTTGGGGTCATCCATAATATCTGAAAGTAAACAAGCAAATTATAATAATAAATACATAAGTAGGTACCTGCTTAGATTTAAGCGTCTGTTTAAATTTGCAGCTCGTATTAATAAAAACGCGGAATTTGGTAATAAAACTACTCACGTAATTATGTGACAAATCCAAAAAAAGTGTAACTCAATTCCGTGATAGCAAAATACATAATATTGGCTCAAAGTCGTCATTTTAATTAAGACAAGATAAAACTAATAAAATAACATCAATCTTGTCTACTTAACTCGAAATAAGTCAATACTTTCAGTTAAAACCACAAATAATTGTACATCACTACTATAATTCTGTGATAGCTCAGAAACCACTCGACCGCTAAAACGCTAATATTTTTGACGAAGAAAATAAGCTCTAAAACTAAAACGACGCAGAAATATGACGAATTTTTTACTGCCACATCAAGGAAATATCAATTACAATTCACTTTATTAGAAATAAGCTAAAAAATCGGTTAAATACTTACAAAAATACAGCAAAGTTCACCACCAATTCACAAACACTGCCGAAACCGGCGAGATTTGCGCGCGAACTTACAAAACCTTTAGTTGTTGCTATCTCGCTCACTCGAGCGTGTCCAAACTTTACAGACGAATTTGAACTATGTCATAGAGGCATAAGGTTGTATTTCAAGTCATTGATTTTACTCGTACAGTCCTATGATAGCGCTCAAACCAAATATCACTGAATTAGGCGAGTCACAGAATTAGATGAGTTCACCCTAATTTTAAAACTATTATTACACTTAATTTTATCTGAAATCATCCACGACAAAATTAAAAGAATTCAGTTTTTTCTGAGATTATGGAAAGCACGATTTAAATTACCCGACGCCAATCGTGAAATCATTTTCAACTTGATTTATTTACTTTTATTATATCCGTTATTTGAATAGGGTAATATTATATACTAACCTAGTTAAAAAAAAAACATTAAGTTTGATCCGTGGTGTGGGCGAAATCATGTGGCCCGAACGCATGGGACGGAGCTTCGAACAAACCACAGACTATGTAGTAAAAACAGAATGTAAATGTAAGCGGAAAACTATAAATAAAAAAATACTATTGTTGTCTTTGGTAAATGTCAGGCACACGTTTTCAGATGGAGGTTATGTTTTTGTGGAGTTAGATTAAATTGACCATTATTGTAGCTAATTTCCACAACTAATTCATAATGAGTGACTTTGTATTAAATGACACAGACTCCGAAGTAGATTCAGATGAAGAAGTAAGTATTTTTTATGGAATTTGCAAAGTGGGCTCTAGCATAGGACATTTTCAGTAATTTTTGTAATTAACTTAATTTTTGTGTTGTAGTTGCAAGAAGCGTTTGCTAAAGGCTTGTTAAAGCCTGGCCTTAACGAGGAAATAGAAAGGATTGAGAAGAATTATGTAAATAACGTGGCTGATTTGAAAGTAAAACTGAAGGATATTCAGCTAAAATTGCCATGGATCGAGACCTTAGATCTAGTGACCGCTGTAGCACCGATGGCACCAGACGTAGCCATACAAATGCAGGAGACAGCACAGAGAAGAAAGTATGTAAACCTTAACATGTAAATAATTTCATAACATTGCACAGTAGTTGATAATGTTGAAAGCTGTTCTACTTCGAGTTTCTCTGTGTACAAATTCAGTTTCATTTCAGACATAATTTTTCTATAAACAGAAATGTTCTTCAAGTGACCATATTGCTTCATCTCTTGTATCATCACAAAATAACATAGTATACTAAAAAAAAACCCATGTGTCAAAAATATTATTTGATTTTACACCATGGTGACAGCTAGAGAGCCTCATTCTTAGATATTAAGTAACTGCTGTGACAGATGATGGGACACAGCCCATTCTAAAAAAAATATGAACTGATGAGCAGATTTATCTGTCTAGTTGGCCCATTATACCTCCTCCCATTTCCACACATGTCTATTCTCTGCCAGTTGTTACAGTAAGTGCCAGATAAATTTGCAATAAGGGTCATTGCCCTTTCCATAATTTCTTTGCGCAGGTACCCGGACAATAAATAATGAATAGTTTTTCATTATTTTCAAAAGTAAAGGATCACAATATAATATGTTGATTCAGGACACCTTTATGTCATTATTTCTGTTTTCAGAATTAAGTATGTCAATAAATATATGTGGGTCAATGACCATTATTGCATGTTTATCTGCTGTCGAAAATAGTTGCTAAATTGTAATGAGATTATATAAAAGGCCCTTTATGTCCTGCTTCCCGTCACCTGATTGTTACAAGATCAGATGGATTCTACTGATGGTCCCACGCTCTTATCCAAATTCTGGGCGGTCCCTACATGGACATAGTAGGGTCTACTAAACATTTACATTGCCATCGGCACTTTGCCCCTGCACCTGTACTTTGGGGGATTTGATGAATGCCACTGACACTGCAATTGATGTGGCCATCTACTGGGCTCTAAGGAGTAAACCATCAACTCAAAAGAAGATCACACTCTTAAGGAGAAGACAATAATAACATTACCTTAAAAACATGGTTTTTCTTCTACAGGAATCTAAAAGAGAACAGCAAAGGTCATCAGAATTATGACCCAACTCAAGACCCCGTCCTCAATGAGTTCAAGAGAGAGAACCTCTTACACAGACAAGCACAGGCTGCCGTGATTGAAGGTATTAAGAAACTGAAAGAACTTGCAGTACCAACAAGACGGTATGATACATTTAGTTTGGTATTTCTTTTGGATGGTATTGAAACTTAGGCATTGAATGTAGTGGCACATCTCATGGGGGCTAGTATCATGTCTCATTTTTATTCTGCTGGTCAAGGCTGTATAGCCACCAAAGACCATTGTAGTTAGGTGTTGCACTGCTTGAGCAAAGATTTTGTGATTATCTAAACCTTGCATCAATTAAAATGCCAACTTCACACTACTTATCGGTTGTAAACTGATCCTGATAAAGTTTCTAAAAACTATTTTTGCCGAAGGCAGCCTCTTACCATGCTTCTTTACTTTTCCAGACCAGACGATTACTTTGCAGAGATGGCCAAGTCAGATGATCACATGCAGAAGGTCCGCAAGAACCTGATGGCGAAACAGGCGGCACAGGCTCGCACAGAGAAAGTTAGACAGCTCAGAGATCAGAAGAAGATTGCTAAGAGAGTACAGGTAAAGTTAAAACTAGGATGATCCTGTATTTCAATTTATTTCACTGTTGGTTTTTGAGGTTGGAGTTGTAGGAAAAATTTACAAAGTATCTGAATTTGAAGGATGAAGATACAATACTCAAAAATCAACCATGATGCAAATGAGTAGAATTAAAGAGATAAACATTTTGCACTGACCCCTCATAAATAAATAAATTAGATATCATGTTAAAGAATCTTTTCAGAACATAGTATTCTGATATTTATAATTGGCAAGTAGAAACTTTAACTATGCAGTTACTTAAAGTAATTAGCAGTTCTTTTATGTTAAGTTTCTCTGTTGGATGCAAAATGGTTGAATCATTACTCCGGGACTCATAGAGCTTTCATTCAATGACTCGGGGTTTTTCTGGTTTGGTTGATTCTGGCTCTAAGGAGTCACAGTAGTTGGTAATAGTGTGGCGAGGTTGCTTAAAAAATTAAGTTGTCCAAAGTTAATCAATTTTGTCGACACATGCATTATCGCTGCTGTGTGACGCTGACGATCATATCACGCGCATAAATAATCAAACATTAAAATAAAATGGATTTGATTTGTTTACAAAATGTTATTTCAAGATTGTAAATTGTGTTGAGTTGTTAAAATTAAATTTTCATATTGTTTTAATGCACTATGAATTAGGTTACATGGCTTCTATTCTTAATTTCTAACTAACAGATCAGACAACTGACTGCTCTTTCATTGAAATATTTCTTGTGACTCAATTATTGCATGCAGAACATTCAGCTTCAATAATATGACAACGACAGTCATTGTAGTGCAATTTATGAAAAAAGCTTTTTGAAATTAAACCAATCCTGTCGACCATTTTTGCCCCTTGTTCAAGACTCTGGTGATGATGATTAATTTATCAAAATCCTTTTATTTCCCAGACCGACGCTAGGGTAAAGCAAGCCGCGGACAAAAAAGAAATGTTGGAACAATTAAAACGCGTAAGGAAAGGTAAATCATCAGACTTAGGATTCCTAGATGACAACAAGGGAAGCAACAACAAAGGCAAAGATGGGAAAGGACCACAGAACAAAGTCAATAAAAGAAGAGTTGCAAAAGATAAGAAATTCGGCTTTGGCGGCAAAAAGAAAGGTGGGAAACTGAACACAAGGGAGTCTTCAAATAATTTCGAAGGTTTTAATGGCGCTTCTCCTCAAAAAAGACCGACTAACTTCAAAACTAAATCGTTTAAGGTCAATAGCAAGAAGGGTGCTAAGCCTGGCAAACCTCAGAGACCAGGCAAATCTAAAAGGAAGAATAATAAGAGATAAGGAGTAGTTTATGATTTAGAATAAATATGACTATAATAAGGATGATTGTTTTATTTCAAAACTTTGGAACGCCTTTAACGCTCAATTTACATTGCGTCAATTTTGCCTCGTCGCGCAAGACGCGAGAATTTCCGATCATTCTTCGAGAATGGTCGGCGGTTGCGGGACGGTACGAAAGGTTGTTGTGTGCAGCCAGACTGCACTATTCTTCTCTTCTCCAGCTTTGCGCCACTTCTCGCGGAGTCCACAGACGACGCCGCAGCTACTCAATTACTTCGCGATACAAGTTACATAACACATTATGGTATACATAGCATAATGTGTACTCTTTGATTGAGTTGTCTACAAAAATTTCTTTTGAAAAATTTGCTTCCATTCTTAGATCAGTTTTTAAAGAACTCTTCATTCCGTTCTGCAGTGATGTAAAATTGAGCCTAACTAGGAATATGAGTATGCTCAATTCTTTTACTCAAAGAAGAAAACCCATTCTAGACGCTCAGAGGATTTATTATATTGACCTCTCCAAAGGACTACAAGGCTTTTTGGATCACTCACGGCCGGTCTCAATAACGTATCTACCTTTAACCAACTGTCAAATTAGTTACCAACAGTAGCTGAAACGTCATGTTTGCCTTTGTGACATGACGCTTCAGCTACTGTAGGTAGGTACGTTATTGAAACCGGCCGTAGTAATTCTAGAGGCTCTGGTCAGAATATAGAAGTGGGTAAGACGTGTAGATTCATTAGAAATCTTGCTGACGAGTGGACGTATGTATTTATATTTATCATTTTTATTTCGTGGATAAAAGGGAGACAGTTACAGAATAAAACACCTTACAGCTGATATATAAAACGTATATTATCTTGTTCTACCACTTGCGTCCCTTGCCCTTCTTCTTCTGCTGCTGCTTGCGCGACCACGCGCTGTCGGCTTGCTTGTCGACGCGCGGGGACTTGGCGGCCGACGCTGCGGCCGTCGGCGTGGGCTGCTGCTTGCTCATGTCGCTGGGGAAGCGGAACACTATATCAGAACAATAGACGAGGCGCCAGGGGGAGTTTATAGTGCAAAGTGTGAGTACCGCGTTCTGCCAACAGAATTTATTTTCCCGGCCAAACTTTTGGTGATTTTTTTTTAGACCTCTATAAAGAGATTTACAAAGAACCGACCTATTTATCCATCGAAAAATAAAAAATATAGCTGAAAACACATTGAAATAATACAAAAACACATTTAAATAATACAAATAAGGCTCCCGAGTATTATTTGTTAAGGGGTTTTCTTTGTACTTTTTTATGGTTTGTTACATTCCTCTTCGAGACACCTCCACCTAAACAGCACCTCAAGCACCACAATTTCTATCACTAAGATTGCTTAAACCATTTTCGATCACGAAACTGGTTAAATCCCATACAAATAACAAACTACAATCTTTTTATACAATCTTACAGCTGAAATGCCTATTTGATTGACATCATTGAGGTTCAATAACATTCCGTCAACAACGTTGGTTATTCACTCGTCTCGAAATTTTGGCCATAGAATTTCGGGCTAGCGGCCAAGTGTAAACGACCGGTATTAAGAACGCCGACATAGATACTATCTTCAGTATCAAAGTCCTTTCTACGGTAACCGGTCCGGTATATCATATTGTATGTGTCGGATCCGGTCATGAAAATGGATATAAAAACGAGTCGCAAGTGGGCCCTCTGGCCCTGCGGCACAACAACGCGCGCGCGCTACTGTTGGAGCGCATACAGAGAACTATTGAAGCGCATACAGAACTGTTGGAGCGCATACAGCACTGTTGGAGCGCATTCAGAGCTGTTGAAGCGCATACAGAGAACTATTGAAGCGCATACAGAACTGTTGGAGCGCATACAGCACTGTTGGAGCGCATTCAGAGCTGTTGAAGCGCATACAGAGAACTATTGAAGCGCATACAGAACTGTTGGAGCGCATACAGCACTGTTGGAGCGCATTCAGAGCTGTTGAAGCGCATACAGAACTGTTGGAGTGCATACAGAACTGTTGGAGCGCATACAGAGAACTGTTGGAGCGCATACAGAGAACTGTTGGAGCGCATACAAAACTGTTGGAGCGCATACAGAGAACTGTTGGAGCGCATACAGAGAACTGTTGGAGCGCATACAGAGAACTGTTGGAGCGCATACATAACTGTTGGAGCGCATACAGAACTGTTGGAGCGCATACAGAGAACTGTTGGAGCGCATACAGAGAACTGTTGGAGCGCATACAGAGAACTGTTGGAGCGCATACAGAACTGTTGGAGCGCATACAGAGAACTGTTGGAGCGCATACAGAACTGTTAGAACGCACACAGAACTGTTGGAGCGCATACAGAGAACTGTTGGAGCGCATACAGAATTGTTGGAACGCATACAGAACTGTTGGAGCGCATACAGAACTGTTGGAGCGCATACAGAGAACTGTTGGAGCGCATACAGAGAACTGTTGGAGCGCATACAGAACTGTTGGAGCGCATACAGAGAACTGTTGGAGCGCATACAGAGAACTGTTGGAGCGCATACAAAACTGTTGGAGCGCATACAGAGAACTGTTGGAGCGCATACAGAGAACTGTTGGAGCGCATACATAACTGTTGGAGCGCATACAGAACTGTTGGAGCGCATACAGAGAACTGTTGGAGCGCATACAGAGAACTGTTGGAGCGCATACAGAACTGTTGGAACGCATACAGAACTGTTGGAGCGCATACAGAACTGTTGGAGCGCATACAGAGAACTGTTGGAGCGCATACAGAACTGTTGGAACGCATACAGAACTGTTGGAGCGCATACAGAGAACTGTTGGAGCGCATACAGAGAACTGTTGGAGCGCATACAGAGAACTGTTGGAGCGCATACAGAACTGTTGGAGCGCATACAGAGAACTGTTGGAGCGCATACAGAACTGTTAGAACGCACACAGAACTGTTGGAGCGCATACAGAGAACTGTTGGAGCGCATACAGAATTGTTGGAACGCATACAGAACTGTTGGAGCGCATACAGAACTGTTGGAGCGCATACAGAGAACTGTTGGAGCGCATACAGAGAACTGTTGGAGCGCATACAGAACTGTTGGAGCGCATACAGAGAACTGTTGGAGCGCATACAGAGAACTGTTGGAGCGCATACAAAACTGTTGGAGCGCATACAGAGAACTGTTGGAGCGCATACAGAGAACTGTTGGAGCGCATACATAACTGTTGGAGCGCATACAGAACTGTTGGAGCGCATACAGAGAACTGTTGGAGCGCATACAGAGAACTGTTGGAGCGCATACAGAGAACTGTTGGAGCGCATACAGAACTGTTGGAACGCATACAGAACTGTTGGAGCGCATACAGAACTGTTGGAGCGCATACAGAGAACTGTTGGAGCGCATACAGAGAACTGTTGGAGCGCATACAGAACTGTTGGAACGCATACAGAGAACTGTTGGAGCGCATACGGAACTGTTGGAACGCATACAGAACTGTTAGAACGCACACAGAACTGTTGGAGCGTATACAGAGAACTGTTGGAGCGCATACAGAATTGTTGGAACGCATACAGAACTGTTGGAGCGCATACAGAACTGTTGGAGCGCATACAGAACTGTTGGAGCGCATACAGAGAACTGTTGGAGCGCATACAGAGAACTGTTGGAGCGCATACAAAACTGTTGGAGCGCATACAGAGAACTGTTGGAGCGCATACAGAGAACTGTTGGAGCGCATACATAACTGTTGGAGCGCATACAGAACTGTTGGAGCGCATACAGAGAACTGTTGGAGCGCATACAGAGAACTGTTGGAGCGCATACAGAGAACTGTTGGAGCTCATACAGAACTGTTGGAACGCATACAGAACTGTTGGAGCGCATACAGAACTGTTGGAGCGCATACAGAGAACTGTTGGAGCGCATACAGAGAACTGTTGGAGCGCATACAGAACTGTTGGAACGCATACAGAGAACTGGAGCGCCTACATAACTGTTGGAGCGCATACAGAGAACTGTTGGAGCGCATACAGAACTGTTGGAGCGCATACAGAGAACTGTTGGAGCGCATACAGAGAACTGTTGGAGCGCATACAGAGAACTGTTGGAGCGCATACATAACTGTTGGAGCGCATACAGAACTGTTGGAGCGCATACAGAGAACTGTTGGAGCGCATACAGAGAACTGTTGGAGCGCATACAGAGAACTGTTGGAGCTCATACAGAACTGTTGGAACGCATACAGAACTGTTGGAGCGCATACAGAACTGTTGGAGCGCATACAGAACTGTTGGAGCGCATACAGAGAACTGTTGGAGCGCATACAGAGAACTGTTGGAGCGCATACAGAGAACTGTTGGAGCGCATACAGAACTGTTGGAACGCATACAGAGAACTGGAGCGCCTACATAACTGTTGGAGCGCATACAGAGAACTGTTGGAGCGCATACAGAACTGTTGGAGCGCATACAGAGAACTGTTGGAGCGCATACATAACTGTTGGAGCGCATACAGAACTGTGGTCGGCAGATCTCTTCGATCGGGCGACACAGAACCCGAAAGCCTTCACGTTAGCGCGTCGTCCCAGAACTAAACTCGACTCGCAATATTTAGTGAGATTTTATCATTTTGATGATTGATTTAATAAACGTGAAATGTGATGTCATTCCATGATTATACCCACACTCAATGTCCTATACTAAACCAAAAAGTCCTGACCTCCTGAGATACAGTAGTTTTCTTGAAGAGAAAGTTCAGTTTTTGTCACCATTTAAGCTTTATAATATTGCTGTTTACTCACTATTGATCAGTAGCAGTGGTGGACATGCCCTGGCTGCCCTTGATGACGTCACGCCGCACGCCGCGACGTTTGCGGTACGCGGTGCGCTCGTACTTGGGTAGCCATCTGTTGATAAAATAATGTGGATTAGCATCGTGCATTAGTTATTTGTTAGCTGGAAAATAATTTAACTTAGTGGCTTATTTGCTAGTTGCGGATTTCCAGCCAGTATCAATATTTTTTTCAACAAAATTTCTCTAAAACTGGCTCCTAACACACTGTTTATGGTCATATGGGATGCATGTGGTCATTTGTCATTGCAGTTTCTCGGTTCTAGGCACTAGGACATCTATTCCGTCTCGGCTGCAATGACAAACACTTTCCTCATTTGCATCATTGATAGTGTTTTATTATTATTTTATTCTTCTTTCTCCACAATAATTGCTACAAGCTCAGTAATGAATGGTTACTAAAGTACGCTTTTTAATTTGACTTGAATAGTTTTGGTGATAAACTTACTGAAAGACAAGATTTCGAAGGTAGGAGCAGGAAAGTAGTTCTCAAGTAAAATGAGGACAAGAATTATAGAAAACTGAAGGTATGTTACCTCTCTGGATCCGGAGGTCTAGACAGGTCAGCGTTGGGCGGCAGCTTGGTCTTGCGCTTGCGCTTCTGTTTCTTCTTGCCAGCCAGTTCCGATCCAGGCGTTCTGGAAACCACAAAAAAAAAAATGGATTTTATAAAAGTTAAACTAAATGGGATTTGCGGAATTGTACGAAAGAGTTACCGCGGCCCCGGAACGCAAAGGGCATTTGAAGGAACACGGGTGGGAGTAAGAGTCTGACACTCCCTCCCACTCCACCCAGAGCGGAGATATCATATATGACGACTTCCCATCAAAAAAAAAAATCCTTGGGTTTTATAGACCCGGCGAATACCCAATGTGAGTGCGGTGCCCCTGTTCAGAATATGAGCCACACGTTGGGGTGCCCCAAGTATCCCTACACCTGTACTTTGAAAGATTTAATTAAATTCCACCGATGCTACAAGAGATGATGCCTGAGTAAAATAAATAGGATTCTATTTAGTCCGTCAGTTTACTCAAAAAAATTGGACACGCATTTGTTGCTTTATCAAATTGACGAAGATAAAGCGCAACAAAGTTCAAGAGTGGGGGCTGGTGACGTCACATTTGAGTAAAAATTGTACACAAATGTGACGTCACATGAGTTTTCAACGCGCTGTATCGTTTTAATTTTTTGTTTACGTGAAAAGAAAAAATGTGTCCAATATTTTTTGGAAATCTATCTGACGGACTAATTAGATTTTTTTTAGTCATCTACCCTATTACTGAAGCTACTTACTTGGCCCAAACAATCTAAGAGATGTTTCGTACAAGTATTTTTAAATATTGCAACGAATTAAATAATTTTCATTTGTTATAACATCTTATTATATGCATACCTCCATGAGATATAATCTCATTTCAAATAAACTAATGATTAAAAGTTATAATGTTCATATTGTATAAAATTTCATTGTACTAATGATCCTTTTATATAATTTTATCGAATGTAAATTCAGTTTAAATTATCATTATCATCACTATCATATCATATAGATCAAAGGACAGTTATACAAAATGATAATTACGTAGATACGTAATACTAAATAAAAATATGTATATTGTTTATACATATTTTTAGAGAAATTTATTGCTAGAGAAAGTGTCGATATAACAAACATTGTATGCAAACTGAACGTTATATTAAGTGAAAATTATGTAAAATGTAGTTAGATGAAGTAAACGTTATGTCATTTGGGGGTTATAGCTTTTGAAAACAGAGCAAATATTCTTATACTAAATGAGCGGCACCCCAATCTAACAGGTTAAACATCGACTCGGAAAGAAGATGTATTGCTGATTTTGATGGTTGAAGCAGTTAGCTCTTTTCTTTGAATTGAATACTTACCCAGGCGATTGTTCCTGTTTGCTTTGTACGGTTTTCTTCACAACCTTTGCTCCCATCATCCATTTCGATGATTCTAAAGCGTCTATGTCGATCTTGGTCTGAAATATCAAGTTGGTTTCATGTGTGAGTTTTTTGGGTTCTCAAAGGGTTTTTGTTTCTCAATTGTTTGTGCAAACTTTTGTTTATTATTTCAATTCGTGAAACCAAGAAAATGTTTTATTAATTAATCCTACTTCCAACTATTCTACATATTATAAACGCGAAAGTTTGTAAGAATGTATGTATGGATGTATGTTTGTTACTCTTTTAGGCAAAAACTACTGAATGGATTTTGATAAAATTTGGCACAGAGGCAGATTATAGTCTGGAATAACATATATTATACTTTTCATCCCAGGAGTATGTTCCCTTGTGATAATTTTCGACATTAACGCGGGCGGAGCCACGGGCGGTAGTTTTCAAATAATTCGACAAAATGTAAGGACGTAAATGTAGCAATAGATTTTCTTTGGAGATTTTCAATTGGATCTAGAAGATTTAGTCTGAACGATGAGTAAAATTGCTTTTATTAAATTTGTGTTGTTTTATGTTGTTGGCCATGTGTTCGCTCACATGTTTAATTATGTACTGCTGTTTAATAAAAGTTGATCAAAATAAGGTCTAAAACTAAATCATTAAGAAAATAATAAAAATTTGGGACATAATTAATGGAAATTGGGTAAAACTAAATTTTAAATAATATAATTTTTGTTTGTCATATGAAATACTAAAAAGTAAGCTGCCGAATAATTTTGTCATTTATTTATAGTTTGTTAAAAAAATAATTTCAGTTAATAGATACCATGAATTTGTAAAAGTAGTTCGTAGTTTATTGTTGACATGTGGGTATCATAAAGAAAACTTCCAATTCCTCTCACCTCTAGCTGATGTAGCGGCGGCAAGCTCTCGGCTAGTTGCCTGGCTCTCTTGGGGTCAGGCTGCGCGAGCGCCTTCACCAGGCGCGCGAGGCTCTTCTTGTCGTTGGGCGCGGCGCGGGCGACGGCCTCGTGCGCGGAGGCGGCGGCGGCTGCAGCTCCGGCGCGCGCGTGCACCTGCGCGGCTGCGCGCCACACGTTGATGAGGGACGCGAAGCGCTAGGGAGGAAAACGGTTACATGATTTATTTAAATACTAAAATATTTTTCATTATTTAAAATCCAAACCTTGTTATTAGTCTTATTTTCTCTTTAGTGTTCAAATGAGACAAACGTATTGAGAAAACGCGCTTCCAAGGAGGTTCGATCATTCAGTTTATTTATTCTAGTAATGTGGAACTCCTTGATGGAGTTCTTATATTTTTTCATGGTAATTAAAAAAAATCCGTAAAGAATACGCACGGAGCTATAAAATAGGTATTTAGATGAGAGTACCTATTTTACCGCACGTTCCATTGTATGGTGTGTAATTTTTAACTTTCGAACAATGTATACAGGCTTCGTAAATGCATTTTTTGAGCAAATGTGTTGAAAAATTATTATTATTATTTTTGGATGCCTTTGACAATCTCGGGACCCTGAGGTCCCGGTTCTTTGGGAGGCGTACGAGGGGCTGAAGCCAACTCGCAGAGGCCCCGTTAGACATTTCAAATGGGATGAGGCACCAGCCGACGATTATCCTTGTATGCACCATGAAAGTACCCAAGGACTGGAAGGACCAGTTGGTGCAGGACTATTGCATAATATGCAAACAAAAGATGAGATTCTATGGGTTTGGGTGGTTTAGTGGACTGATTACCATACACTACGGAATAACTATTGGCCCCTGCCTGACCACTGACAATATACACGGCTCAAATGGCAGAAGGTGACTTACACACTCAATAAATGGGCCCCCGAAAACCGTCGCTAGCCCAAAGTCACGTAGCGACAAGGGGGCAACATATCCTGAGGTGCTAGAGGAGTGAAGAGGTATACCACGGCTATCAGGACAATCCCGGAAGTACGGTCAAGATCCCTACCAGCATCTTACTGGATTATACATCCTTCTCCCGAGCACTTTTGCTCTTGCGAATCTCCACTCAAGCCGGCCAATTAAAGCATGAAAGAGTTCTGTTTCTCGTCAGTGTTCACAACGGCCAGCCAATAAAGGCAAGCTAGAGATGAGAAACAAGACATCTCCCAAGAGATCAGAACCGTCGGGTCGCTGCTCAACAGTTCGCCACAAAACTGCCTTGCGGAATGTATCTCTTTGTCTGGCCTGGCCCCACACCCTAGGTTTGACGTAAGGTTTATTGGGGCGCGCAAGCCCCACCACGACGTCAACGTAGAGATACGGCGGTGGGGTTATTATTATTAATGCCGTGTTTAATTTTTTATTTTACAATTTATGTAAATACGGAAATCAAATACCAGTTACTTCATTGGACCAAGCATTAAGATTCTCCCTAGTTCGCTCAAACCGCAACATTTTTATCATCATTATCATATCAGCCGAAAGACGTCCACTGTTCGATATAGGCCTCCCCCAAGGGGAAGGGGGGGGTTTCCATAATCACGATCGCAGTGTAGCTGTTGCAATACACAAGAATGTTGCTGCCCATTTTCCTTAGATCAATCCATCTAAAGTCCCTTAGTCGCCTCTTACACCTTTTTTTAAGGATAGGAAATCATCAAATGAGTTCTTCCGGTCTGGGTGGAGTGGAAGGACGTGTCAGACTCTTACTGACTAAAACCCATCCGTTTTCCAAAGCCCTTTGCGTTCCAGGGCCGCGGTGACTCTTTCAAACAAATTCCGCAACCCTGGCAGGCTCTGGCCCTAGCGAGCTCCGTCTCCTATGCTGACATCTCTTTGTGGCGCGCGTGGAACACAACGCGCCATTGACGCGGGCCTGGTTGTGATCGGACTGCGAGCCACCCAATGCTCACCGTCCGCAGGCTTACGACACCCACGGGAAGTGATGGGTTTTCCTTACTTAGAGCATTTTATACCCGTCCTAACTTTTCAACGAAAGGTTTTAAAAAGATTTGAATGATTTAAAGTGTAGTCAACAGTGATCGGATTATTGGGCGCTAATATACCTAAACTTCACTTTTATTTCCACGAAAGTATAATACGGACATGCTTTTCAGAATCCCGGATCCCGGAATCGTTCGAAATTCCTGAGATTGCTAAAAACATACAAAATATAGTTAGAACTCGTTTTTGAACTCTCATTGTATTTTTTTTTATTTAAAGTCAAAGTCAAAAGTCAAAAGGAATTGAAACAATTGTATTATACTTAATTTGTATTTAATTTACTGAAAATAACAAAAAAATATATACTTAAAAATATATAATACTACACAGGGTGTAAGGGATGGCTGTCCATTAACTTCACCAGTGCACTCAGAACACTATTCTGGCTTCAGAACAAGTGAAATTTCTCGTCGATAATTTTGTTTTTTTTTTAAATAAATTAACTTGTTGCTTTTTAAGGCGGCCCTTATGGCAATAACGAGCTAAACCAAGTGCAAAGAAACTGTTAGGTAGAGCTCGTCTACTTTGAAATAACGTGCCCCTCCACTTTATTTATACGCACGTCTCAAATCACTTCAGGCTATCTGATGCAGCATGGGTGGCATTTATTTATTTTAGTTCAATCACAAATTTGATGCCATCAACTGCATCAGAAAGCTTTTAAAATCGTTTTTATTTAATTTTTTTTCCGTTTTTTGCGTTCTGGTTTTCTTTTAAAACCAGATCTATTTTTATTTAGCCATTGTTTCAAAGTGTAGCAGATATAGAACACGACCTTTAAATTTGACCACTCACTATTGAAATACCCTGTAGAGAGCCAATAATGCCCCCTCGATCGAAACTTAACTCCAAACATATAATAAGATAAACCTCTATTTCCATAAAAATAGAGATCATTCACATCAGCACCTACCTCATCATTATTATAATGGTCATCGACATCGGTGAAAAGCTGTGAGGCCTTCTCGTGCACGTTATCGGCGCACAAACGCTCTTAACATGTTCATTGCCACGCCAAAATGATGGTCTTACACAGATGGCCAAAATTAAATTGAAGCGAGTGTAAAACACACGGAGGCTTTTCTACAGGTCACGCCCACTATTTGAAAAGACATTCATTCCCTTCCCCAGTGCTTCAAATAAATACCAAAAGCCAATATGTTATGGTCGCTATTAGAATAGCGAATATAGCGTATTGGTTTTTGGTCGTAAGCTAAAGAGTACATAATCGTATAGAAAAAGAAAAGAAAGAAAATCCGTTTATTCTGCCATAAATGACGCACAGAAACTCTTAAAGATAAATAACTTATCAACTATAATTATAACAAAACTAAATAAAAAAACTTGCATCAGTATCAGCCGATGTCAGGACCGTACATTAATTAAAGTAAAGACGAGTCTCTGGTCACACCACAGACAAAACAGAACACAGTTCAGCAGTAATGTCTATGGCATGACGCCCGACTGACTTAAGTTTTTGGCGGGATTATGTCGAGTGAAGTTTAGAGGCTGTTTTAATTGTTCGTAAATTGATTCTAAGTGGATATTTATTACTTTACGCACACAAATGTACAGAGGCGGACTTAATGCAATAGGCATTCTCTACCAGTCAACCTTTGGTTATATTGTGATGTAAATTGGTGTAGTTTTGTGTCTCAAGTGTCCACGCACCTGTAACGTAACTGATTATGCGACGTGATCGGCCATAGCGTAATCACCTGCTTCGACGTGATATGGAAGTAAAAGTATTAAGAAGTTTTGTAACATACCTCATCGTTGTTATAATGCTCGTAGACATCGGTGAAGAGCTGAGAGGCCTTCTCGAGCTCGTTGTCGGCGCACAGCAACGTGCACAGTACGCCGATGACCCCCGGCCGGTACTTGAATTCGCTCTCCTCTAGCAGTTTCACTGCGCCCTTACGGTCACCCTAGAAAACATAGACCAGTATTGTAATTGAATTAAGTGAAGTATATAGTCTGGTGTCAAGGAGACAAAGTTCTTCTTCTTTTGAGTCAACGCTTTAATGAATACTAGCTTTTGCCCGCGACTTCGTACAGGGTAGATTTAGTCAGAAATCTTAAAAGTAATCTGTTAAAAATTAGCACTTTCCTTTAGTTTGCCATATGTTATTTGCCGGGGTGTTTTTTTTTTCAAAATTCGTTCCTGGCTAGAAATACCGATTTTTCAAATATCCAATAATGCAGTTTTAGTTTTCATCGAAATCGGGCTCGAGACTCCTTTCAGTGTTTTCCGATATTCCTCATAGTTTCGGATTTGGCCATCCACACACACACACTTTAAAAATTCACTGGCCCCAAAATCATTATACAGGATATTGATTTTGGGGCCAGTAAGTGGCCTCAGTCAAGTAAATTTATTCCAGCGTCAGTCGTGTTCATTAGGTCTTTAAAAGTGCAGGTGAATCGGCATTTGGGGCACTATGACACACAATTCTATTTCCAGCCTAGCAACATGATGCTTTTACGTATTTAACGAATCATACCTAAACGAGAAACATTTACACTATTATCAAATACTTTCTTTGGCCGACGCAAAATGTTTGATTTGTGACATGTTTCTCGTTTGTTGTAGTAAGTTGGAGATGTATTCAGTAGAAGCCAGTTTCATAATGTTACGCGCCAGAATTAATGCTGGGTTCAGAAGTATTCAGAACCACATTAGTTACTACTAGCACCATCTCGTATCGAGTAGCAGAACTAGTAGAGTCAAGTACCTTCTAGTCTTTTCTATGCTAGAACATTCTATGGTTCTCGACATCTGCTCAGTCGGGACCGGTATTTAGGCGAACTTTCCAGATGTTTCGTCAGTAGAAGGTTCTGGAATTAACTGGCGACCGAGTCAGTGTTGGATTTGCGATACAAGCGAATACGCCGGAAGCGATCTTCAAGTGCGATTAAATTGATCAGTAGTGAAGTTGTGTTTTATAATTAGTGAGTTTAATGTTGTAATTAGTGTTGTTAGATTAAAGTGTAATTTTGGTTATATAATCAGCTGTTTTTATTGTCATGAACCCCAAGCTCTATAAGTAGTTTGCGAAATTAAGCTGCCTATTATTTATGCCACCCAGTTGGTGGGTTGTGGAGGATAGGAGGATAGCAGATAGGCAGTTACTCCGTTTTAAACACTGGTATTCAGCTGAATCCTGCTTGGCTGAAGTCAACCCTAATATAGTTGGGAAGAGGCTAGGCAGATTTTTGGCCCGCACTGGGACATAGACTGGTAAATCTAAACTCTTGGTTATGCAGAGCATAGTATCCCATCTTTTTGATGTGCATTGTTTTTTACCAAGGTGAGACGTCAGATGTTACACGTCCTGTGCGACTACTGTAAGACTCGCTCGTTTTTTTATGGATGGTAAATCACGACCTAGTCTACGGCGAGAGCGGAAGGGAGTGTTAGACTCTTACTGACTAAAAGCCACCCACGTTTCTTCAAAAGCCCTTTGCGTTCCAGGGCGCAGTAACAGTTTCGAACCATTCCTGTACCCTGGCAGGCTCTGGCCCGAGAGGGCTCCGAGTGATGTTTGCCCTGCAGTGGGACATGGCTGGTAAATGGATGGTAACGCTGCCTCACCTGCGCCAGCAGCACCTGCGCGGCGGCCAGCGTGAGGTTGCCTCCGTGCTTGAGCAGCAGCGCGACAGCTAGTTGTCTCTTTCCCTCCTTCATCAAAGACGACGCTTCCACTAAAGCCGCGCGCCGCTCTGCGTTGGACTCGCGCACGAGCTTCACGCAGCATTGCTTGCAGAAGTCGGGCTGGAACGAGGCAGCAAAAGGTTTAATTACAGAGCTTACGGAGGAATTGAGGAAATCTACGATTTGAAATTGATTCTTATTAGAAAAACGTTTCTTATAGTTTTTCAAGCAAAAATCTCAGCATTATAAAAATAAAACTGTGTTTTTAGGGTTATTAATCTCAGAAAAAAAAAGAACTGGATAGCATTATGCTATTTACGGGCTAATAAATTATTTGGTTAAGAATTAATCTGTAATTTTCCCACATAAATTAAGCAAAATATTTATGAAAAATGAGTTCAGTAGAATATCATCATCAAAAGTTTTTGGTTTGGAACATAATGGAATGGATCAGGTTATTGTCAGTTTTATGGAACATTTGTACACTGTACATACCTGGTTCGAATATATAGCGAGTATGGCCTGGTTGTAGGTGATGGAGGCGCGCTGCCTCGAGTTCAGTTTGTGCTCGAGCCCGTCCGCTGTGGCCGCCTTCATGCGCTTGCGGGAGTCGAACACGTTCGTGTCCCTAAATGCAGAGAAAATAGGATTATTACATTTTGTGTTTCTAGACCCCTAGGATTGGACTTTGATATTTCTAGTTTACAGTGTACATTCTTATTAAAAAGGATAACCATTTTTTGTAAACTAAACAAGAATTGGATAAATTTTAAAATCTAAAGTTTTATTTTCTGATTTTTCATAAATCTTCAATAAAGCTACAATATTTTTTTTATTATTATAATAATTTTCTGTAATGGTAGATGTATGTTGATAAATAAATAAATTAAAAAAAACTGGCCAAGTGCAAGTTGGACTTGCACACAAAGGGTTCCGTACCATAAGCCGAAAAAAACATGTGGCTTGTATTTTTTTTAAATTTCATTTAATTTTTATATTTGTTATTATAGCAGCAACAGAAATACATCATCTGTGAAAATTTCAACTGTCTAGCTATCACGGTTCATGAGATACAGCCTGGTGACAGACGGACAGACAGCCAGACGGACGGACAGCGGAGTCTTATTAGTAATAGGGTCCCGTTTTACCCCTTGGGTATGGAACCCTAAAAACAAAATAGATTTCTTTTGGAATCAAACGAACTTTAAACATCCACTATCATTTAAACATTGTTTTATTATGAATATCTACTACTACAAACTAGTAAGTAGAGATAAACCTTCATGAAAATAGAGTTGTCAATGAAAATGTTAATTTGTTGTTGTAAATGAAAATGTTACCTGTTAATAACAACGATATTGTTGCTAGCGATAGCGACCAGCGCTTGGTCGCTCGGCTTGTCCTTCAACACATTCTGGTAGATGGATACCGCTTCCTTCTCCCTGCCCATCTGTTGCAGACAGTATGCTTGTTGCACCCTGTTGAAAAGTCGATCGAATATAATTAGGCATTCTATACCACTCTCGGAGCGAGGCGCACTCGCCTCGCGACTTGCCTACATTATGTAGGCTTCACTACTGTCCTGAACTAGCCTGATCGTAGGTCGACCACAGTAATATACAAGACAGGCGAGTCGATCGTAGATTATTGGGCATTCTATACCACTGTCCGGAGCGAGTTACACTCGCCTTGCGACTTGCCGACAGAGGTATAGAATGTCCAATAATATACTACTAAGAGGGGGGGGGGTCTGTATTTATACTTTTGAGGTTGCACAACAACATGCTCTGCTTTGCTTTGCTTGGTAGTATAGATGCAGGCCTACCTTGCTGTCTCCTTCAGAGACGGGAAGGTGGCGTGGGCTTGAGGGGGAGCACAATATAATTAATTAAATTAAATAATGTGTTATATTACCTGATTATGGCGGCTTCCTCCTTCGCCTCCTCCTCCGTCCCGCCGTCCTCGAGCACGCTGTCAGAGCACGCGTGCTCGGCCTTCTTCAGCACGGGCAGCGCCTCGTTGTACTTCCCACGCATGGCCAGCGTGCTGCCCGCGTTGTACGACAGCTCGTACGTGCTATCCTCGAATTGAGGGAGTTCGGACGACTGGAATAGAAGATGGTAGTTTTAGTTCAAAAAGCGTTTCTAGAAGAAACTGAAATTTCTAGACGAAAGAGATAGTTGTTTCAACTGATAATTTCTATTATTATTTGATGTCAGGGTGTACTCGATCGTTTCTATACGAAGTATAAGTCATAGCTAGATATCCCGCAATTTGACTTTATTGCAAACCGGCCAAGTATCGAGGCGTTGCGATAGTAGAAAATAAAGTTTTGTATTCTAACTCGCTTGTTGTGTTGTTGTCGCTTTCTTAAAATTTACGTGCAGCTACGCGTCTGGTTATGAGCTCACCCTTAGTTTGACACCAAATAAAATTGAGTAAGCATTACCTACCACATTGTAATTTGATTGTTACAGCAACTTATTGACTTCCAAGTCTAATATTATTCATTACAGAAATATTTAAGGTCTAAGAAGTAGTTACTTATTTAGAATATACACTAGCTAGCTTTCGATTTAGTACGCAAATATCCCGTTTTTTCCCTTTCCCATTCCCATATAGCCTATCGCCTTCCTCATGAATGTGGCTATCATACAAAAAGAATATTCCAAATCCGACTGGTAGTTCCAGAGATTAGCATGTTCGAACAAACAAACTCTTCAGCTTTATTATATTAGTATATATAGATAGATAGATATAAAAATAATTTCAGTAATCGTGTAATAGGTATCCCTATTACACGATTACTGAAACTATTTTTTATAGTATAATAAATAAGATAACTCACAGGGTTCAGTGCAGCTAGGTTAGCCACAACTGCCGACATATTGGCCTTCCTTTCATCTTCATACTCATCGGTGGTATTCTTCACGATGTCTTTATACAAGTTGTAACAGTCTTGGTACTGCTCCAGACGGTACAGGATTTGAGCCCTGAAAAGTTTAATAAGAATAGTAAGTATGTCTCGTTTTGGACAAAAGTACTACTGATGAATATAAAATATCTAATGTAAAACTGTAGGTAAGTAGTACTATTGCTGACATACATTTAATAAACTATATTTTTAACATTTTCTTGTTATTACAAAAAGCAATTACTCTTCAATCAGACCTTTTTGAATGTATTACTGATAAACACAAAACAGGTACAAAAGAAGTAATGAAAAGATCTGACTTTTTGGAAAGGTTTTTTAACAAAATTGGTTCAAGTTTTTAAAAGTAACATCTGGTTTCCATTGTAAATAATTAACTTGCCAATGCTTACCTCAGCTCTTTTAAAGCTGTAGTCAACTCCGGAGCATTATCAACAGTCTGCAGTGCATCCTTGGGGCAGTTAAGACGGTACTGAGCGTAGGCCTTCTCAAAGTGCAGGTCGGACGCCAATGCAGCATTCTTAGCATTGTTGAGTACTGCTAGGGCCTCCTTGAAGTTGTGCAGTTGTATGAGGCAAACTATCTTGCAGTGGAATGCCTTCTGCTCATTTGGAGCTATTTGAAGGACTGAAATGGTAGAAGGTTTCAGTTATAGTAGGTATATTGTGAGGGTATTAAGGTTGATTTTAGATAAAATGTTTATATAGATACAAGATTCAATATATTAAACTACCTATCTTATAGTATCTAATAGTATTGTAAACTAAACTTCTTTGACTGCTGAGCATTGGCCTTCCAAATCAAAATGCACAAATAGTGTTTATTAGAACATTTTTATTAAAAGAAGGTAGTCATAGAATATTAATACAGAAATAAGAGGTTATTCTGACAGTATATTTGTACCATGTAGACAAGTACCTGAAAGAAATGATTCCTAAGCTATTCACAAATTTGTGAGTTACAATATATTTAAAAAAATTGTCTAGATTTGTGAATAAATATGTACTTAAAGCAATTAATAACACTATAGTGTAGATAACATATGGGTTGATACGTAATTGAAGCCAAACTAGTTTAACAAGTCACATAATTATTATTATGCAGTTTAGAATCAAAATAACTAGTTGAATAGAGGAGCATAAGGTTGGAAGAAAGTATAGACAAATCCGTAGTGTCAATACTTCTATCCTAGAACTGTTATCTGCTGAATATTAAGTAACTTAAAAGTATGACATGAACTTTTGGTAACACCCAAATTTAAAATATTTACAAACAATCGATTATGCATATTGATCAAATATCACTTGGAAACCTTCATGACAATACATCTATGGCATATTTCGATAATTTTGGTGAGAAATATACAAGAAAACGAGAGATACGTGAGGAGATAGAGCTAGAAAGTGTGGTAATCTTATTTCGTCATTTATAAATGAATAGTGCATATTTTTTGGAAAATATTGTAGGGACAGATTGGTTACCTTTTCCTGTTGCTTTTAATGCTCTATCATAGTCACCACTTTGGCAGAATTTATTTAATTCACTATAAGCCTGAACAAGGTTATTCTCCTTGTTGGCTGACATTTTTTTGACAACTTGGCATGACAAACGTCAAATCGTCATCGCTTGGCGGCGTTTAGTTCTATGCAGGATATCCGAAACCTTCATGGAAATAATTCTAATGATGAGAACTGGCTTTTAGTACAAATCAAACCATCATAAAAAATCCAAACAACTTTGCAAGGAAGTCCTCCTTTTGCTTCGGTATATATAAAATTACTGTGAAGATATATCGTATATCTATGTAACGCCACAATACATATGCAATTCCCAAACGGGTAAGCCAAATGTTGAGGTTCGGTGCATCCAATAAAGATTTCGAGGATGGATATTATGGTGAAATATTCATGGGGTGGATCACCCAAATCTCACGCATTCCTTGAAAGAGCCTGCGGGAGCCATTTTAAAAGCAACCAATTTCCATCCTTTTCTGTATCCCACCAGATCTTCATATGCACTTGGTATTAAAACAGCACACCATGCTTTCTTACAAAACTGAAAAGATGGAATGATATTGTATGCGACTCTAATGCGTTTTCAAAATATGTCTTAGCAAAAAGATTTTTCTATGTTTTAGGTCTATTTCTGTACAATAGAAAACTACGTTTCAATAAGTTAAATTATTCATCATCATCATAATTAATTAATTAATATGTCGGTAACCTTGGTTCTCTTGCGGATGTAGTAGAAGTAGAGTAGAGTAGGGACTCCATTTTCCGCACTTAGACTCTTATTCGGTCCGTTGTACGTAGGTGTCCTGGCTACGTTAGCCAGCCTAGCTCCGCCCAGAAGCGCAGAAGTTTCCTGGGAGCTTCACAGGCTTCGCGGAGCGACCTCACCGTTCCGAGGATTTGTTCACGTTGGGTAGCCACGGCCTCGCATTCCAGGATGACATGGGCGGCTTTTTCTTCGGCATCAAAGCAGCCTCTGCAGAGTGGGCTGTCTGTGGCGCCTATGTTAAAAAGATGTTTGTTGAGGGGGCAATGGCCCGTAATTGTCCCTATTATTGTTCTGAGGTTAATTCTACTTAGGCTGAGTAGTTGTTTTGTTAGTCGTGGGTGTACACTCGGCATAGCCATTTTTGACTGCCTGCAGTCTGTAGCCCGTGACCATTTGTTGTTATGCAGTTTGGTGGATCTCTGGCAAATCCATGTACGAAACTGTGAGAAAGGTAGGGGAAGGAGTGGGTACGGGCTCTCTTGCGGATATCGTCATTCCTGATTCGATCACGCAAGGAAACTCTGAGCATTGCCGTCTCTATTGCTCTTTGGGTGACTTTAAGCCTTCTGATGAGGCCCATTGTGAGCCAACACGTTTCAGTTCCAAAAGTCTTCACTGGCAACACGCACTGGTCTTAGACTTTCGTCTTGAGACACTGTGGTATGTGAGATGAGAAGATACCACGCAACTTCCCCAACGCCGCCCAGCCTAGTCGGATTCGACGGTTGACCTCTTTCTCATAGTTTGCCTTACCTAACTGGACTGTTAGTTCCAGGTAGACGTACTCGTGTACAACTTCGAGTGTAGAGTCACTGATCTGGATAGTAGTGGATGTTCATCATTTACCATGACCTTGGTTTTGTCCATGTTCATTTTAAGATCCACTCTTTTGGAAGCTCTACTGAGGTCATCGAGCATTGTACTGAGGTTCTCCATAGTCTCAGCCATGACAACTATATCATCGGCAAATCGAAGGTGAGTGATGTACTCGCCAGTGACATTAATGCCTAGCGTTCTCCAGTCCAAAACCTTAAAGACATCCTCCATTGCAGCCGTGAACAGTTTCGGAGAAATGACGTCTCCTTGCCTCACACCCCGCTGAAAGAGTATAGGTTTGATCCTGAAGTCGGACTGACATAGTGGAATTTTCGTACTAACACTACAGCACCTTGATGTACCGATAGTCGATCTGGCACCGTTGGAGACTGCAGCACAGCCCAAGTCTCGATCGAATCAAAGGCTTTCTTGTAGTCCACAAACGCTAAGCAGAGGGGCGGATTATACTCTTCGGTCTTCTGTATAACCTGCCGCAGCGTATGTATGTGGTCTACGGTGCTGAAGCCTTTTCGGAATCCGGCTTGTTCGGGAGGCTGGATGTCGTCAAACCAGGGCGCAAGACGGTTCGTGATGACTCTGGAAAACAGCTTGTAGATATGGCTAAGAAGTGAGATGGGCCTGTAAGTCTTAAGCAGGGCATTTGTCGCCCTTCTTTAAGAAGAGTACCACCAGATTTCTGCTCCAAGCCTGTGGCGTTTTCCCTTCGAGTATGACGGAATCGAATAATTTCTAAAGGACCTTACATTAAAACCACACTTTGTAAACAAGCATATTACAAACTAGATGATTATATTAAAGATAAGAATGCTTGGAAACATGCTGGTCCTGCTCCATAGGACAATCGAGGGTATAGTAGAAAAAGTCAAACTTGTTTTATTTACTGGTGTACTTTCAGGTTTTTAATATGTAATTTAACTCACACACTGATCCATTGTTTTTAATTATATTGTAAATATGTGAGTACCATGTCCCTTACTAGCAAACTTAATTTTATCTCTGCTGGTATTGCTTTGTTGTACCTATAGTATATAAGTGTGTGCTGTATATTAGTGTAATGTTGGATGCATTGTGCTCACATAATATAATCAATTGATCAATGTACCTATGTATACAAAATATTGTAAAACTTATATTTGAAAAGAGTAACTATGGAGTTTCTTGTCCGTTCTTCTCCATAAGAATCTACTTTTTGCGAATGGACAACTAGAATCACTTATATTTTAATTTTAAACTGTAAATTTGACGTTCAAAAGTGCCTTTTAATGGTCTAGTTGAAATAAATGAATTGACTTTGACTTTGACTTGACTTTGACTTTGACCTTAAGGGGCGGTTTTTCACCCGCTTTCAGGAGTTCGGCCGTAATTCCGTCATCACCCGACGCCTTGTTGTTTTTAAGTTGCTTCAGAGCCATCCTAATCTCATACAGGCTGATGTCCGGGATGTGTTCCGTATAGTGCCGAGTCAACCTAGCTCTTGGGTCGTCAACTAGGTTTGCAGTGTGTTTAGTCATTGTCGTGTATAAGTGTCCATAGAAGGTCTCGATCAATATTTACTTATCATCTCTGACGGAGAGACGGGAAGATCTTCTTTTTGACTGTAAATAAAACATAATGTGTCCTTTAAAGTTGTTATTGAAGTCAATAGTTTTTTTGTTAATTTATAATTTTAAGTTAATTTAAGCGTTCAACTTAGTTCAGGCAACTGCGTTCTTTAAAACTTGTAACATATTTTGTTGTAAATGTGCCCCTTTATATCGTTTATTTATATTATGATATCGTTTATTTATAAAATAAACGATATCATATTGTTATTGAAATAAATAAACGATATTAACTTTGGTAGTCACGCTATACATACGGCGGACGTGCTCCTTCTTGTTTCCTTAATATTATTATGGCGCTATTTGCAATAGCTTTGCTTTTTGAAGTTTCAAGAGATTCAAGAGAGGTGCACCAGCGTTTCCTGATTTCCTCAAAACTTGTAACTAGGTACCTAATTCCTTAAAACATTGTATCCCAAAAACTTTGTCGAAAAATACACAGAATTTAAAACACATAAACGTCGAACGAACAAAGCGATGACAAAGTAAATTCGGCCGAGAGTTTTATTCAAAAGTATAAAAAGAATGTAAAGGAAGCATTGTGCAAGTTGGGGCGCTTACGCGGGCGTCGTGTGTCGAACTCATCAAAGTTAGACTTGCGGAAGTTCCAAGACCAGCCAGTTTGTTGCTAGTTTTTGAACGTCGAAAAATTGAAAATTGTTGCCACAACTTCTAGGAATGGAATGTGGGTCGTGACGATGTGTTTGATATGCGGATGTGATTGAAAAGAGTAGGTTCCTGGTTAGAAGTATGATCTGGGACTTAGACTTACGGGTTTTAACATACCTAACTATTACTTACCAGTTGTACAGGCAGTTACCACTTAAAGTACTTAGTTGACACGACACTTAGGCAATGCAAGTCTGCTAAGAAAAAAAAGGCGGCCAGAAACTCAATTGAAAGACTCGTGCACAAGACTTTAATGCTGATAAGTAAGTTTCCTACTAATAATCAGCCGCAAGAATTAAATCTGGTTTGGTAGGAGATCTGTTATTTTTGGCAAAATATTTATATGTCAATAGTCTATAATAAATATAACCTGAGTAAGTATCCCATGACCATAACGTCAAATGCTAAAGCGGAAGCTGTGTGCCCCCCGATTCCGAATTTAGCAATTGGAGTTGCGTATTTCTCAAACCCTATTTTAGCCTCTATCTCTGATGATGATCGATGGGGCCAAAAATTTCTGGAGTGGCGATCGCGTACCGTTACACGCAGCGTTGGAAAGTCTCCCCAAGGTGGACCGATGACCTGGTGAGGGTCGCGGGTAGCCGATGGATGCGAGACGCACAGGACCGGTTGTTGTGGCGACACACACTTGCCAGGGAGGCCAGTGTCCAGCAGTGGACGTCTTTGATGGCTGATATGATGATAAATTTTAGCCTGAAAACTTGTCAAAATGTGACATAATAGTAGTTTAGGGTTTGACACATTCTTAACTCAAAATATCCAACCACCCGGAAACCCACCCTCAGTGGATGCTGTTAGCAGATACTTAAGCAGATCCTACTTAAGAAGCGCCATATCTCAAACCCGTAACTCGCGGAGGTCAAATCCAAACATAACCAAAAATTATCACCCTGTTACACGATTCTAATTAATCACCCCAAACAAAAACACTTGGAAAACTTCACCATAATAATGGCTTCAATGTCGCAACTCGCAGTGTCGCAGGCCGAGGATGTCGCAAGACAAACAACGTTAAAGTAACATCTATTGTCGCGGCGTCGGACGACCAAGTCGACTTTTAATCGCATTACTGAAAGTTGCCGCGAACTTCAGCGCGAAGTTTCGTATTGCGATCCGGACGAAGTCGGCGCGATTGTGGTTTCTAAAGTAATTTCTATTAGGTGGAAGCTAGTAATGTTTAATCTAGCTGTCTTTGGCGGGTAGTGTATGTATCGGTGTTTTGTTTGATCAGCTTACTTTTACCGACATACTTAAATATTAATTGTCTTATGCGTTATGGGCCCCAACAGTCTAGGTATAGATTTGAAGCAGAGCTAGCCAGCGATAAATTAGTCAGCCCATACCTAACGTTTTCACTGCTGGAACAACAGCCTCCGTTCTGTGAGTTAGAGCTTAGGGAGTTGCGTCACGAAGATCCAGTACGGGGTAATGGTCGTGGTGGATGTCCGACTTCTTTAAGGTTTTAGTTTTCAAACAAAGCGGTTTGATTACGTTATCCTCTCCTCCTGCATCGAGTCATTTTTAAAACGCACACCAGCTCCTAAAACGTATTAATTCATCAACACGCCCGTTCCTTCTTATTTTACGTCTCATCAAAAATCCATAACGATTCACCTTACACCGAGCATCACTTACTAAATTACTCCACGCATACTCTTGTAGAATTAAATCGTTTGAAGGTGGAAGAGGGCCGTATTTTATCGATGCCCGCCTGATAAATTGCGCGAAATTCAATTTAAAACGGGTAATGTTTGTGTCCGTATTACAACGTCACTCGACACCGGCCTATAAACTCTGTCGGTCCACTGAGCAATTGAAATATCGTGCCTTCGGGTACCACGCCCATAAAAATATTGGAGTAACTGTGCCGGTCGTCCACTGCCTCGTAAAATCTGTTAGAGTAATAGGTGAAGCCTTGAGAATGTTCAATAATTTGTAGATTGTGCACAGTCGGTTAGTATCTTTCTCGATTGATGATGTTGTCTGTGTTTAATCAAGGGGGGAAAAAGAAAGCCACTTGTAGCCTCTTGTATTGCAGCTTCTTTTAATGATTGATTTATCTAGTATCACTGTCAATCTTCCTGCATTAGAGCTCCCCAAGCGAATAGTAATGTCAATAGGCAGATAGGCAAAAACAATAAAAAGCCAATTTCAGTACTCATAAGGAGCCAATAATCACATTTGTTGTTTCTAGGTACCTTATGGGATAACTGATTATGCAATGGTTTGTGATCCTACTGCAACATACCTATACTTATCACGACCACGTTGTTGTGTGCCGAATGTGGTAGACGTCATTGTAGCTCGCCCTCCTAATACTTTTCGGAATTGAATCGGTTGACTAGTAAAGGACAATGTTGCATGCCAGCTACTAACATTATGGATATATCACAAAGTGCAAAGTTCCCTGACCTCACTGACCTGCAGTCTCCACATAACCCCCTAGATAATCTAGTGGATTAATGTGCAAAGTTTTGTGGTCTAGTTGGCTTAAATTTCTTCATGACGCGCTATTAAGGTTTATTTATGTTCTCATAAAAATTGTAACCAAGGGACCGATGTACAACAACTGTCATCCAACTTTATATGTAATTTGTCAATATAAATCCTCCTTGTACCGACTAATTTTCGTGCAATACGCAAAGGGATAACAGATTAGAAAATTCCGTTAGTCTAAAAAAGGTTGACCCATTTGTTACCACGCGGGACACTTTTTTTCCTGACAAATTGCCTGAAAGTAATTTTAAGCCCAAGACCAGTTATTTATGTACATTACTTTAGCTTTATGTTCGTTCAGCAGCGTGTAGATATTCATTTGTGTTCTCTAACAGATCGTTTGTTTTATATCTACGAAATGGCATTTGCGGTACCTATGAATAGGTTAAAAATATGTTTAGTCTTTTCCCAAATAGGTAAGGTTTGCCTACCAGTCTAACCGGTTGCTGCTGAGTACCAGTATTTTACAAGGAGCGACTGGTAAGAAAGTGTGAGTTGGTAAATTAACATTTAATAATGGTTAGCTTTTATTTAAGAGCTTATACTGGTACTTAGGGTGTCTTTGAGAAATTAATATCTATTAAAATTATAACGAGGCGAATATTAGTAATTCAGTCAGCTCATTATTTCTCGCTGTTGTCAGAGTAACACAATAAAATTACAGGAATAGCGTTTCAGAGAAGTACTTAATTGCTTCTAAGTCTAGCTAGATAGGAACAGAGACAGAGAGAGGAAAATTAATTTGAGGTAGGTATTCATTACCTAAAATTGTTCGGGTATAAGAGGCTTAAATACGAGTAGCACATCAGAGCATAGCACCCAGACAAAGGTTTGAAAAGTCCATCACCAAACCAAGTTTCTAAAGAATAATCGGTATACCAAGTAATGGGCCCTAAAATAGTGCTGACACACATATTTTAATCTATAGTTTCCCATTCCAAAGAACCACTTACATTAAAATTACACTTTCCAAGGCACACCGGAGTATTTTGCACAGAATTCAAGTATTTAATTTCATCTACGACATTTCTCGTCTCATTACAGTAAATGAAACGACATCGGATGCATGTGGATGATGATTTGACGCAAATTGGACAGGTGTCAGGAATGCCTGGCGGCGCGGAGACGAGGCTGCGATCCTTAGATTCTACTCGTCGTTAGTAGTATACTAGACTTAACGAGTTTGGATCTCGAGGTGGGATAGGGCTGCCAAGTAAAGATGTGATATTTCTGATGTTTTTTGGAGCGAGATCTCATGGTGGGCACTAAGTAGAGCTATTCCGCCGGTTGGAGTACCAGAGAGTCACCCTATTTGTTTTGAAGTAGTCGATAACCTCGTTCCAAACACGAGAACAAGTTGTAACTACAAACACTACTACGTACACTAAAACTTGTCTCCTAAGTTGATTTCATAATTAAAACATTGAGTAGGTACGTAGTTCGTTAGCGCATTATTTGTTTTTTGGATTAAATATACGAAACGTGAAAACGCTTAGCGTTTAACTACTTTAATCCAGACCGCATGCATATTAACTTATAAACGTACGGGCTATTCGCAGCGCAGAATACTAGCAGGCCAATTCCCGAACTTCACCCGTTGGTGTTAAACCCGTTCGAGGTTCCCCTGTGTTTGAATTGTGAAACAAACCAATCCGAATTGCCAATGGAGTTACAATATTGTGCATGAGTTCCGTTCATTAAAGCTGATATGTAATGGTAGTGCTGGAGCACAAATGCACAAGCCAGTGGCTGTTTTGTTTGTGGGAGTTGAGGTTTTCGCTGATTGTACCTTGTTGGTTGCCTAATTTGGCAATTGAATTATTTTCGTGCTGTTTGTAATGGTGGCCAAAATGATCTTATGTGGATGCATATACGGACAGAATGACCCTGTTTATGATTGTATCTGAAATCGAACTGTTTTTGCTTTGTGTTCCAAAACGAGAAGCTTTAAACTCTCAAAGTGGCGCCAGTAATCACAGATTTCTTGAAAGCAAAATATGGAATATTCTTTTTAAAAGTCACCTCCTATTTCGCTAACCCTAACGAGAATGTTGTAAACCACCTCTAGAGTCGAGTCGACAACGATCGCTCGCTATTGCCTAATAAAGGCCTGGTCGTATGAGATTTCAATTTGGCGGCTCAACTGGGCTTCATTTTGCGAAGCACGACACGTTTCGAATATTATTAATGGGGTGGAAAGAGAAAGTACGAATAAGGGGCGTTAGACAAATTTTGTGTTAACAGAAATGCATGGGCGTGATTGGAATTTTTGGAGTAGTTTCTCGCTTTGGCTGTTATTACCATCTGTTGGACTTTGGTTACGTTACGGTTCACGTCTAGCGGTTTAAATTAAGCTGTGCAGTAGTGACATAGGCTTTGGGAGTTAAGTACAACCATGCTTATGCTGTAGTTGGAACATATCCAAACGACCAGTACCTACGTTGGGGTCTAGCCTCATCATCAATCTGCTCATAATTTCTTAACTAGCCGACCCTTAATCACAAAGGGTGCACGTGACGTTGTTCTTGGAGATTTATAGAATATTAGATAGGTACCCAAACATTCCTCAAATTTTACTATTTTTAAAAGTCATGGCTACAAAATTTAAATCGCCTCGATCATGCATCAATATGTAAATAAGATAAATCTTACTGTCGAGTCTAAAACGAACTGCTCACATAGTAAAGCCAAGATAACGTATTGCAAGGATTTTGATTTAGGTAAACTATTTCAATTTCGTCCAAGTTGACTTTTAACTTCATAAATCTTCATGTATTAGAAAAAGTATCAAGCTATTTTATTTTTATCTAATTTATTGTGCGCATTAGGTATTCTAAGGGAGATTTTTTTACATTTTTATTTTTAAATTCTATTTAGCCAGCCAACTAGAGATATCTAAGCCAATCTTAATAATTTTCAAGTCAAAAATCGTAAATACATGAATAATTCATGAATATAAAGCAGTTCATTGAATGAGTCGTGCTTGAAGACAGCACTATTGTCTCGTGTTCACACAAATCCGTCGTTGTGAAGTAGGTAATACATCAAAACGCGACGCTTGACGCTACAGCCCGCGGATTCTAATCAGCAGGAGATAATGAATCCCTGGCAGTGCAGTGTGAGGTATGATGTAATTTATGGCTGTACCGTGGGGATGTAGGTTTTTATTATGTTTTAGAACGAGGTTTTGGAGGAACAATTTATTTATTAATTTAGATCTTCAACAAAGGATAGGTAAACAGTTATAATATAAGTCACTGTGATTACAAGTGGTTCATTTCAGTTCACGTGGGCTCCTTCAGTTTTAGGACACCACAGTTTTTATGTTTATCTATACTTGCATTTAACACAGTTGAAATATTCTCGTCAAGTTACTTACTTTTGCTATATTATGATATCCAAACTCTTAATTATATAAAGTTGCTTTCAACACAAGCTTGACTAGGTAGTTATATTTCAGTCAATTTATTGTCTTTGACGTGTGATATTTAGTGACGTTATTGTTCTAAATTTCTGAATTTAGAACAACAAGCGGATTTGTATCTAAGTAGGCCTCAGGTATATCTTTCGCTGAATATGAAGACAATTATTTATTTCTGACTGTCTTTAAGGGGATGATGTACATGTGATCTGGAATAAAAACCAAGTAAAGGTCTGATGCTGTGTTCTCCGGTCGACGTCATCCAGTTAACATCGACTGGCCCTGAAAACCAGCGCTTGAGCTCTGTCTCACACACGAGTCATGGGCGTGCAGTAGGCTACAGTATCTAAGGGTAGGCCAGCCCATACATAATGCCCCAAAAAAAAATCTCACCACATTATTCAGAGTTGAAATCACGATACTGATGATGCGAATTTTTGTCCTCTTTGAAAGTGGACGAACATTTTTTTTTTGGGCATTATGTAGTGGCTGGCCTACCCTTACTGCAGCCTACTGCACGCGCATGCACGAGTCCCAGCATTATGCTGAGCGATAGCCGTTGTTTGCTGATGTGATGGATATCTTCCCGACTTCTCTCAGTTAATTCAGTTTTGTTAAATTATTTTTATTTATGGTATTCGTAATGTTTGGCGCGAAAAAAGTATTTCCTTATATCATCCTCTTTATTACAACGAGCTTAACCATACCATCCCCAAAAGATTCGCTACACCGATTTAAAACAGACGTTTTCGCAAACTCAACGAAAAACCTCTCGAATATTCGAATGGCGCGCATTAAAGCACAAATCCTCATTGGAATCGAGCCTAACAGTTCAATTATAGAGATCGGCTCAGAGCTAGGTTCTTGATCGCCTACATCTAGATTTGATTCGTTCTAACTAGACATCACAATCCGTTTACCGCATCCGACTATTGAAAAGTTTTCTACAATGTGCTCGCATTTTTTATTAGGTCCTAGATTTTTTAGGAATATTTTATACAAGATTATAGCTAATGAAGACACGGAGTAGGTTCTTAAAGTCATTGTGGCTATTGATACAAGCACGAGACTTAAGTGCGGCTCGTTTCTTAAAAACAAAATGCTTCAGATCTTGAAGTTGAACAATATTACCAGCGGAGGTATTTAAAAAAAAAAACAAAAATGAAAATAATGTAAAGCACAACATATTCTTTAAAACCGCATGCAATCTTTTTACGTCTACTGTAGAGGCGGCTCAGTGGGTTAATTTGGCCGATATCGGTGGTGCGCGGTGCACGGCGTTCAGTGGGCGATCGCACGGAAAATTGGTCTCCTTCGCCATTTGATTATGTACCAAGATCCCTTGCGAGAATTCAGACGATTCCCGTGAAAAATAAATTGGACAATATGGGAGTCAGGTGGGGAATTTTTTAAAAGCTGTTTTTCGAATCAAAATTCTGTACACGAACCTGTTTTACGCTACAGTGAGTAGACTCGTTTATAGAGATGATTAAAAAATTGATAGAATCGGGAACCCACTTTATTTTTAGACTTGCTTACCTTTTCATATGCGTTGTTGCAGTTGCTATTTAATTGATTGTTTGGAACTACACAGATATAATAATCATTTTACCCAATCAGCCATCAGCGGCTTCGCTCGCGTGTTATTTTCGCAACAAAAACTAGCCAATAACCGTCACCCGAGTCCCATTTATCTCTGCACCAAAACTGGTTTAGCGATTTAGGCGTGAAAGTGTTACAAACAAACAAACATACTTTTGCATTTATAATATTAAATTTAGAACTATATTATGGTTACCTAGCTACAAACTTCAATTTGAATTAGTTACGACACTCCTCAAATTCATTAACCATCAATAAATTCAGTGTTAACAGTAAAAACATTTACTCGCACCAAAAGTACCTACATCACAACTCCACCACTACTAAAACACATAAAGTTAATAAACACCCGAAATCCCATTAATTCATCAACTGCCAGATAGTTACGCTACCGAATGTATTTTTAAACTGGGCTTTAATTAAATGTAACGTCGAACCTTTCCGCGTTGTGAGATCGCGCTCAATCAATTACAGGGCATACCATTCAGCTCTTTTTGGAAGGCTTAGCAAATCAAAGCCCTGGTATTGAAAGTGTTTAAGGTGAACAGATTGGGGCGTTACTGCATATTTCGTTTTGTTCCAAGGCTTGTAAGCAACTAAGAGTATCTGTAAAGATGACACAAAAACTGATGCTATGGGCCTCTATAAACATGCATGCTTCTAGAATGGCCACGCACTCGTGGCCATTCTAGAAGCATGCATGTTTATAGCCCATAAATACTGGCAATTGTACAAGGCATTTAAATTGTAGGTATAACAATTTTAGAGTTCTGGTAGTATACTGCTACACCAGTGCAGCTGAAATCCGATAATTTAGAGGCATCGATGAATAATCTCTCAAAATTTTACCATGGATCGCCAACTTTCGCAATAAATGTTACGTCGAATCTTTCCGCGTTGTGAGATCGCCCTCAATCAATTACAAGGCATACCATGTTGCTGCACACTATGTCTGTTTGTTAGAATGAACGAACAAGACTGAGGATTGATTGGTTGGAAGAGCTTAGGGATTTTATCATTGACAGTCAGGGTTGGTGAGAATTAAACATTGAAATAAGCTTGTAGTATCTAGCCTATTGTATTGGTTAAAATGTTGTCTTTAGCACAAATTATATTATAGCTGAGTTTTTTGTTAATTTTAGTTTTTGTTAATATTATGTTACTACCTTACTCCCGGGATAAAAAGTAAATCAATCAATTACAGGGCATACCATCAGTTCTGTTCACACGCTGTAACTGGGACCTGTGGGATAAATATTGGCAATCAAGGTTTTAAGTGCATGTTGCTGCACTCTACGTGTGTTTGTTGGAGTAAACAAGACTGAGAATTGATTGCCTAGTTCAGCTTGGGGAGTTTTATAATTGTCAGTCAGGGTTGGTGAGGGTTAAAAACTGGAATTAGGTAGTAATCCTCTTTTGTTGATTTAATTATGTTCTCTTCAGTTTTTTTATTTGAGACGGGTTTACTCTTGACTTTAGTCTAGGTCCGAGGTGACAGAGACAAAGTCGACGATGGAGTGAGCTTACCCAGAAGAAGCCTGTTCTCTCTAAATTTGAAGAAATGAGTTCCACTACTTAACTGTGCGCATTATAAAAGACGTTTGGAAACGCTTAGTGCGAATTGGTGGAATTGCAACAAGGTAGGGATGGTAACTTGCAGTGCGTCCAGATGTCCGGTGGTAGAAGGGGCCGGTGGGTGATTTTTTGAAATATTATGTTACTGTCGTGGGAACTTACTCCCGGAATAAAAAGTATCCTATGTTCTTATCCAGAACATGGTCTACCCATGTGCCTAGTTTTACCATTAAGACGTGAAAAGGTAACAGACAGATAGAGACACTGGTCCGTTGAGGTATATCATCAGTTACTTTCGGATTTTATAAGTATCGATGGAAGTACGTTAAGTAAAAAAAAAATTGTACATTTTTAATGTTGAGAAAATGCTCCCTGATGCCTCCCTAATTCGGTCCTGGTTAGAATTTGACGCATTATAATTCCACGTCAGTCATAGTGTATTTAACTTACCGTCGGAAATAAATTAAAATTATTATTTCAATTATTTATTTTATATACATATTAATTACATTTTTAAATATTCCTATATATATATTAAAAATGTTTTGTACATAATACATATTTGTTCTGTATGGTTTCGGACGTAAATGAATAGCACCATCCCAACACTTCCCGTGGGTGTCGTTACGTAACAGGCGACTAAGGGACCAGAGAAAGGGCAGCAGCATTCTCTGTGCATTGTAACAGCTACACTGCGATCGCCAACCTGCCTGCCAAGCGTGACGATTATGGCCAACCCTCCCTTTGGGGGAGGCCTATGTCCAGCAGTGAACGTCATTCGGCTGATGATGAATATTGTAACACTAGCGGACTCACGCTAGTGCTACTTAATATTACTATTAAAAATAAAAGTATGTTTGAGGTTTAAACTTCATAATATATTTTGCATCAGCCTTCAACAAGCGCTGGTATCGGAGTACCATATAAAAACAAAACATATTTTCATATTCCTAATTCAAATGCCAGAGACCTGGAGCCAAGGAGATCCTCCTGATCCAATATAATCATTTAAATATTAGGTATTCACAATGACAGTGATTTAGTAAATTGGAAAAGATTTGAACAACTGCATAAATAACGAATGCACGGTAGCATCTCTGCTAATTCTATGATCCAATCCGACTGCAAAAAGGGACGCTTCTGTTTCAAACGCATCACATAGAAAAATACGTGTTTCATTTTTAAAATAGCCTACTCTTGTTTGAGTATCCTGTAGCCTTATTCCGGAAACTTTTTTCCTATTATTTTATTTCATAACTGCTCTGTTTTCGCGTGTATTCTATTTCAAACAACAATAGCGAGGGAGTACAAAGCTAGCTAGGCAGCAGACAGGTAACAGGGTAAACAATGACTTTTGGAACTGTTTACAGTAGGGTAAGTTTGCCAATTAGCGACCACGTGATTATGACGAACTCGACCTGGTGTCACGTGATAAATTGTTCTCACTACAGTTGTGTCTGTCTGTAAGTGAATTTAACTTGTCCGTGGATATGTTTCGGGATAAACAATGAGGAGTTTTGCGCTATGTTTTAGGTATCTACTTCAAATTGGATGAAAATTTCGTTCTACTTCTCTCTTAGTTATTTGCTGTGCCCGGGTCCATATTGTTTTCGTTCATTTACTTTACCACTTGTATGTGTTCATTATGAATTGCAATAAACATTTGAGATTGTGATTGAAAGGCTGGGATACGAAACCTACTACACTACTTCCTCTAAGTGTGGGCACCGTTTATAATATCAGTTTAGTCATGTTTCTTGAAGATGACGGGACGAGCTCGACTCCTGCCAAAAAGACTAGCCCGTACCGCAAAGGAAGAGGGAGGCATCTGCCTAGTGGTGAGACGAAATAGGCTAGATAGATAGATGCGTAGGTATCATACCCAGAGCGGAAGAAGTCATTTGATGATTTCCCATCCTTAAAAAAAAAAAAAAAAAAAAGGTATCATATAAATCCAACTTAAAAGTAATAACCCCTACAATTTCATACCCAGAAATAATTTATGTACATACCTATTTACTTATTTTTTCTAACATACATTCTAAAAAACTTTTTATAAATAACTTTATTTCGGAAGTCGGTGTTAAAATACGAAGAAACAACCAAAAACACCGACTTCCGAAATTAAAGTTATGTGATACTTTGTAGTGTTTTTTTCTATTTGGAAGGCGGTTGTATTTTTTTGTAAGTAAATAAGTTTTTTATTTTCGACTTTTTAGTGGTACTCCAACACCTAACAACACCACTGGAAAGTCACAGGAAAGCAATACACGCAATTTCGTTTACTTGGATGATATATTTTCTATTTCCTCCACCTATTTTGATTTAAAAACCAAACTACTGAACCGATTTTGATAAAATTTCTAATGGACCAATTGGAATGTACCTTTCACATGAAAAAATATTTTTTCAAATCGGTTCATAAATTACAGAGTTATGAGGTAACAAACATGAAAAAAGAAAAAAAAATACACTTCTTCTTTTGAAGTCGGATAGTAAAAATATAGTTTATTTTCCTACAATCAGCATAGAAACTTAGTCAAGCAAAACTTCTTAGTCCTTCCTTCTTACCTAGTTTCTCTAACCAACTGGGTTGTTTACATACAAAATCTTATTCAAGCTAAGACGTCGTGTGGAGTACGGAGCCCCGGCTTACCTAATAAAGGACTGCTACTCGGTTCCGGTATGACGTTTCCGGATCACATTATAACGTCGAGATTCCGGCTCGCTTGCAAACAAACTCTCATCTCCTGTTTGTAACTAGCGTCCCTTACTATCGGTACGGTAGCTCACTGGTAGCTCGGATTTATTTATTTATTAAAACTTTATGCACTAGTAAAAACACTGTATAAAGGCGAACTTAATGCCTTAGGCATTTTCTACCAGTCGACCTTAGGGTGTTGCAGAGACAACATGGCAGGTACAACTTAAAGAAAAACAAATAGAGAGAAGAAGAAAAAAAACACGGTTACATTCGAGTTTCGTTGTTGTTAGGTTGATACTTTAATAGGAGCGCAGAACTTGATATTTTAAAATTGGAAGATCCTAGAAGATATCTAGGTTCGCGCGGATGCGGATGGGAAAATATAATAAACCAGACTTGCGGTTTTTTGGACTAAACTTTCCCTTGAATGTTTCAATTAACACTCTTAGCTAGGAGAGCTTGGAGTCCCTATTTAACAGAGGGGCTAAACACTTAACAACCTGTTTTTCGTAGACAGCATCAACGAAAAACAGACGAGAAGCGAGCACTCGTCCAGATTTTGGCCATTTGAATTTTTAAGGGCCCAACTGATCGACCATGCTGTATGGTCGTTGGGGTGGCCAAAAGATTCAAAAGGATTTTAGTCATTATGTACGTACTTGTATGGATTTACTTAATAGTCTTCGGTAATTAAAAAATATTTTTGCTTTTTATTTGAGTATTCATGACTCAAAGTAATATGTAATTAAATTAATATAATTAACAGTAATGCTTAACTAAAATTAACAAATAAACTAAACTTAAAACAAACTAAAATATAGTATAAAACAATTCGTCATCAATGCTGTAGCTGATACTGTGCCCAAGAGACTGGCGACACTGCCATGTTGAATGGCAATTAACTCAAAAGTGGTTAGTAAAACTTACGATTACCTACGTTAGTAAGCACTGACACAAGAAGAAGAAGCAGAAGAAAAATTAAATAGCTCTTTGTTCGAGTATCCATGACTCAAAAAAGGTTGGTTAAACTTACGATTATCTATGTTAGCAAGCACTGACACAAGAAGAAGAAACACAAAATAAAATAAATAGCTCTTTATTCAAGTATCAAAGACTCAAACATTATTGTTTTAACTTACGATTATATAGTAAGCACTGACACAAGAAGAAGAAGCAGAAGAATAAGTAAATATGTAGCTCTTTATTCGAGTATCCATGATTCAAAAATGGTTTCTTAAACTTACGATTACCTGTATTAGAAGCACTGACATAAGAAGAAACAGAAAAAGAAGAAGAAAATGTATTTATTGTCTCAGAACTCACATGCATACATTTACAGTAACTTTAATGATAAAAAAATATTTTATCATTTATTCTAAACATTTATTTACAAACCTGTCGGGTACTTTACAAGTGATTCGACATTGTTTGTCGAAGGTAGTGGTCCTGGCATTTCACATAACATTACAATGCATAGTCTTTTGTCACTTTAGTGGGGAGTTACCCGAGAATTTGTACAAGTCGAGCGAAATATTTGTGCTCGAATTATGCTAGCAACAACAACAAATCTGGATTTATATAGAGACAAAACAGAGAAGCAATGGCAAGCACGCACGCGGAGGTATGGGGAAATTAATAGGCAATGATCATAATATTGTGAAGTCCTATGGCCTCACGGAATACACATTACCTGATCAATTATGTGTGCGTGTATACTTTTGTGAAAAAATTAAGAAAATTGGTTTTAAGGATTTTATTTTGTCTCAACTAAAACTTTGAGAAGTTTAGGAAATCCAAAAACAAAAATACATCTTCGCGTTCGCGTAAAAAAATCGGTAGATTCTATACCCGTGCACGTGATATTTAGATTTACTGCCCTTTTCATGGAGTCTTGTGTTCCCGCCACAATCAGGCGGATACATAAGTACTATCATTTTCAAGGAATACTCCTCCAGGGGAACGACGAGATTTTGTCAAATACCGTACTATAATAAAACAATGGATTTACAGTATTCTAAGAATATCGAAACAGGAAAACAAAATACTTAAGCCAAAGAATTCAACAGAAAAAGGTCATTTGCATTTCTTCCTTCTATTTGGAAGTCTATAACATCTATCTGTGCTATAGGCCAATGGGCCGGTGGAATTATAAAAAAAACAACGCTGGACTGGACCTTCGTCAGCTGTCACCGGCGTGGACGGCGTTCGAAATTTAATTTGCCGCCATATTACTTCGAGGAGTTGCCATATAAGAGAGGTTATACCTGGTGTGGTAGAAAATCTGTAGGTAAATAAGTAAATGTTGTGTAAGACTTTTCTGTTGATTTTAAGGCGTGCTTAACATCGGAGAGTTTTACAAAAAATTGAGATTTTATGTGCTTAAGTACATATTATGAATTTAGGTAATTTATCTAGGTACCTACATAAAATATTTCCTGTGCTTAAGTTTCTTTCGGTAAGTTACTAAAAGCGGGTAGAAAGTTACCCCAGGTATCTAAAAGCCTAATCTAATGAATAGTTCAAGACTTGGAACTTAATCCAAATTATCCGAATTATTTATGTGTTCTGAAAAGTTCTATTAATAGTTGAACGAGTACGATATCAATAATATCATTAGAAAACACTGTTTTCAGGAATTATTCCGGGTTGTCTCAAGCAAAACAATTTAATTTTGCTGGAAGCTTCCAATGATGAGAACCGAAGATGGAAAATGCCCAATCTTCATCACTTTCTAAAAAGAAAAAGTTTTTTCTCGTTGATTTCTTATATTTTCTATTTCTGATCGTAAAATTAAAAATTCTACTTTAACACGGTATTTTATGATTCTGTGTTTGCATTTATCGTATATATGACGTATACTTTATTTATTCAAATAAAATCTTAATTCGAAATCTGGCTAATCAAAGAACAAACACTTGAAAATGAAATTCACGAGCTCCATTACTAAGATTGCTACGACGTAGCCCGTAGCTAACGTCGCCGTCGTCGATGCTACTCCGCGTAGGCTCGTAGCAGCTGTAGTGTAGCTCATGAACGATGTGCTACGGCCACAAACGGGTGGAATAAATTTTAAAGTCATGTTTTTAGCTTTAACTGCTCGGTAGAGCGGGCTAAGACCAGCCAGAAATATTGTTATCGCTTCATATCTTATTATTAACTAGTTTTTGCCCGCAACTTCGTACGCGCATATCCTGTTTTTTCCAGTTCCCTTAAGAATTTTGGGAAATCCTCTCTTAGTGCTCCCCTACACTCCCCAAGGAACTCTCATGCCAAATTTGAGTTTTCTATGACCATAAGTTTCTGCTGTGCGTTGTTTGTCAGTCACTCAGTAACGGAAGGTTTTTATATATATTTATTTTACCATAGAAAATCTCTTTTAAATTTTATTGGTTTCATTTTTTTTGCCTTATGCTTTCATATATCCCAGAACAGAGCTGATGAGATGCAGCTATTTCATGCATGTCTGACGTAGGTATAGAGGACAAGAAGGAATGGAAATTTTTACTTTGTCATTATCGCTAAGAAAATTATAACAACTAAATAATCTACTCAAGATTCCAATAACTCCCTGATCCTAGTTAACATTCCATCGAAACAAAAAAAGATACGAAAGAACAATGGCCATTCGGCTAACATGCTTGGACTTATAAAATCTAACAAAACGTAACTAGAGAAACATATGTCGTTTCATTCGCCTTTATTGATATAACTAAGTACTGCCTTCAATATATTTTTAAGAGGTCATAGATTCAAGTAACTATGAAATGAAATATGTTTTTGAGGTTATGTTTATATATTCTTTATCTGCAGCATTTATGTTTTCTACTCTATGATAAGCAGAGTTCACGCCAGATAAGTCTAAATCAAGAAAATAACAGTAAATCACACAGAACACCAAAGAGTATAATAATAAGATGGGAGCAGAACACAGTTCTCGCTGAAACTACAACAACACGGTCAGCGTGTCAATTTTTTTTTACTTGTCAGAAATAGGGAGGGACGTAACCGATCGATTTAAATGACACTGTCGATTTTTAGATGTAACATCATTAGTTTTTTCATTGAATTCATGGCTTTATAAAAAAATACCACGAAGTAACATCAAATTCTATTAGTGGCTTAGTTTATAATTAACGCGAGTTTATACGGTTCACATTGCCTGGGATTTTATTTGATTAAGAAATAAAATCATCATAGACTTTAGTATGGACTTCTCTAATAACTTAAGTAAATAAGGATGCGTTCGAAGTTAGATATTTTATACTGCGTTCTGATAAGTCAAGCAGTATTTTTAATTCAAAGATTTACCTAAGTTACTATATTTTCCCAACTTTAAAAAATAAACGAATAAATCCAATAATTACATTAACAATGCACTACATATTGGTGACAGTTTCATCTCGGATCCAATTTCTGTTTTTTCCTAGTCCAAAGTGACCATTGTTCTTTACGCCACCGACCGGTATCACAGCTTTCCAATCTCAGTAAACCACCTTCTAAACATACTACACTAATAACTTCTACTCAGCACTAATTCGATATATTTTAGCATACCTAGTACCTACTACGCCAAAGGTAAAGTAAATTAGGCTATTTATCTACGGTGTAGGTGCCAACGGAGTTAAATTACGTCAACAGCTAATCCCGAACTAAGCCAATCTAGTCGTTTCCAGGAATTTACAAAATACTCAACTCCTTGATTGAATTTGGAATTTTCGAGTGATCTGGGTAACTTGATGTTTAAACACATAAAATTCTATTGGGGATGAGCGACGCGGGTTAAGCGATAAGCTGTGATAGGTAAGGATTTTGAATAATTTTGACGCCTTTTGTTACTAAGGATCTGAATAAATATTTAAGTACCTAGGTATTTTTTTTTAATTTTTTAATGGGTTGGGTTTTAAGTAGAATTGTGACATCCTAACTAATATTATAAATGTGTAAGTGAGTTTGTTTTTTAGTTACATTTTCACGCATAAATTACTAAATTGAATTTGATGAATTTTGTTACAGAGATAGATTAGACCTAGACGGTTAGACGGTTATAGGTTACTTTTTTTGCGAAAATAAAATTTAAAGTGATGGAAATCTTGGGTAATAGTCAAAAATTAATTTTATATTGCATGACATGCACGTTTGCATGGCTAAGTGCAAGAAGACTTTATTGCATCAAAATGCTATTATTACAGAAATATTATTTTGATTTCGTCTAAGTAAATATGTTCCATAACTTTCTCCTGTTCATTATTAACTTAACATTTCGTACCTACATTAATCCTGTTGTCGAATCAAAAGTTGTTCAAACTACGAGTGGGTTAAGCGAATTTCACGATTTACAAACATTGAGTAAAATCGATTAAAACCAGTCTACGGAGTCTAATCCAACATTCTACGACTAGTGAAAGTTGTGTTGGCAACCCAGTTGATAGCCCTTTTGGGAGCTGAAGTGTATTAAAGTTTAAATTGTGAGTGTTTTTGAGTTTTATTTATTTCTTGGGCTGCCGCCATCAAAACGAAAAGTTGTACTCCTTTGGATCTACTAAAGTTTAGATAAAGCAAGTTACGCGTCAAGTTTAGCAACAGAGTAACAGTTTTAATTGAATCCAAACAATTGCATCAGCAAATTTACAAGTTTGTAAGGAAATGTAAACAAAATGTGAAAGCTGAAAAGCCCTTAGTGGATCGTTATTTTAAGCAGAAATGTTTTATGATTTATTTTATGTTAATCGTAAAATGTCGGTTGGTGTTCTTGATGTTTTCGCTCAAAACTTTGGGTATTTCAAAATATCAACCTACTTTCTCCGAAAGTCCAAAATTCGCGTCGAGAGCCGTTGAAAAGCTTCAATTAGTGAGCAGGATGTTCACTACCTACATGTCTTTGAAATTCGAAACCCCCAGTAAGTACAAAACAGAATAGGTGCGCGACGACACGATGGCTTCAAATGAAATATTCCCAGAATAATTACATTCACGGCGACGAGTTTCCGAAGTCTGTGTACATTATACGCAGGGCACAGTTAACACAAAATTATGCGCTTAACGGCCCTTCTGTAACGGCGGTTCTTATAAACACATCAAGCTAATCTGACTAACAGATCTCGAGTCTTAACTCGTTAATTCCACTCAGATTTGTCTAACCGCACAATCAGGAATTCAACAACAAATCTTGAGTTATAGCAATTACCATGTAAATTTGCGAAGTTCGCGAAATAATTTAACGCGGTGTAGTCGCCGGTTTCAAAACAATTTATATGTTAATTCTGTAGATATGGACTGGGTTCTGTACACAAACGAATTAGAGCCGAATGCCCCCGAACCACGATCAAGCCGGCACGTTGTCAATCGTAGAATCATCTACTACTACTTTATTGAGATGAGTAGGGACGACACGATCTGTTTATCGCTACAGAATTTGTATGAACATTTTAGTAGCTAACTTACGGACGGACGGTGACGGTGAGTCTTCCAAGTCCCTACTGCAAAGTCCACATGAATCTATCTCAATACGTTTCCGATAACTAACGGTAGACTATACAACATAAGGTTATCGTTGCTATTGCAAATACCAAAAAAAGAAGCTCAAAAAATAGTACCTACTAACTTATGCAGTTGAATAAAGAAACCTTTATCCAGCGAGCGTTGGGTGGCTTGCTGTCCGATCACCACCAGGCCCGGGTCGACGGCGCGTTGTGTTTCACGCGCGCCTCAAAGAGATGTCAGCATAAAAGAAGGGGCGCTAGGGCCAGAGCCTGCCAGAGTTGCGGAATTTGTTCGAAAGAGTCACCGCGGCCCTGGAACGCAAAGGGCTTTAGAAGGAACACAGATGGGTTTTAGTCAGTAAGAGTCTGACACGCCCTTCCGCTCCACCCAGAGCCTTGCTACAAAAGTGATTAAAGATAATTATCATGACGTAACTCTGTAAGTCAGCTCACAAAAAGGAAATTATCCATTTATAACATTCCACACGAAAATGGTTCCTAGTCGTGTGACAGTGACTATTTATGTTTAAGTTTGGACAAGCTTGGTAACACAAATTGTACCTACTGGGTCAGCGAAGTTGGAAAATGTAGCTGTGCAAGGTGTGTACGTGTGTAGGTCTCGGATTAAATCCAGGCAAAACAATAACGTTGTACTAGACGGGAGAGGAAATTAACTTTAGACGTGTAATACGCTGTTTTTAATCATTTCTGCAGGATAACTTTATAAACTTTATACCTATAATTATTCAAGATTTACACAGTGCATATAAAATACAAACAATTTTAAGTAGGGTAAATCAGCCGGTCAATTCTGTAAACATGTCGAAGTGAACGCTTGGGTGAAGTAAACACGGGGTGAGCTATCAATCCATATAATCAAAATGTCACATGATCACGAAGTGAGTTGTCATTCCATCTTGATTATATGGATTGACAGCTCACCTTGTGATCACTTCGCCCAAGCCTTCACTTCGACATGTTTACAGAATCGACCGGCAGAACCAGGTAAAATCAGAACCTAACAAAATTTTATATCCTGGAAAACTGTACCACATTTAAGTTTAATAATATTGAACAAAGGAATATCGGTTCCGTGTCAACGAAACCGACCTAAATCGACGAACATGAATATTTTCGAGCCATTTGCACACCGATCAGCACAATAGATTAGGTGGAACGTTGCTTGCATACCAGGCTATGCCACGAACGTTATTCGTCTGTTTGGTGAAAAGCTTTAGCTAGTAAGCTCATCAATTTGGACCGACAAAATCGTGTTGGTAATTGAAAACACAGGCGTCGGGACAGTGATAGCTCATACGAGGGAACACACAAATATACTACACAGCATTTAATCGAATTCAAATCTGCAACTGCATTGCAATCGAGAACTCGCTGAATCAGAATCGATTAAGCTCGAAATTTCTCGTTAATCGATTTAGTCGGAATCTTGGAAGTTGTCGAAGTTTGCTGGCGTTAGTTAATATTCGTCTGATTGTATCGTATTGAAGGGTATCCGGTCTTACGCCGATAGATTTCGATGATGACTGGTTCAGAAATGGTTTTAGAATTTTAAATGTGGGACGGATGTCAATCAGGGTGTCCTTATAATCACCATGATTGAGGAAGGACCAATATACATATCTTCGAGTCCTTTCAAACCTAAAGGTTCCGTACCCTGATTTTAGTATACGTATAGAAAGTTTTAATTAAGCTCTCCCACTGGCTTGCTATAACAAACAATTACAGCATCCGTTCTTACGTCCCCCGTGGTGTTTTGGCCGTACGCCAGTCCTATATGCAATACATCAGGCCAGGCACATACATATACAGTATTCTCCTTGTCCTGGGGATTTGGCGGTCACGCCAGTTGTGATAAGCGTAGATAATCCTCGGCCAGGTCGGTTAAAGGTTCTGTCTTTGGAAATGAATAGGTAGATAAGGACGCTTTTATTTGTACACTGCCCCTGAAAAAGCCAACTAACTTACTTCCTTATCAAGTCACATTCTAGTCAATCAAAACCAGATTGTGATTGTTCATGTAAGGCATATTCCGTCTACTGTTTTTTCCTTTCTTTACGAACCATTTTTTAGGTTTCCAATTTGTTAAACCCTTTACATAAATCGTTTTGTAAATTCCCCAAAGAAGGGCCGGTTCCCAGTTATTACATTTATTTTGAATATTAAATGACCCTTTTCAGTTTTTTTATTATTCTTTCATTAATATTTTTATCAACAGAATTCCCGAGAGATTTAAGCTATGTCCGTAAATACAGAAGGGCCAAATAACAAGGGATAAGGAAATAAAATGCTAGAAACACATTTTTGTTCAATAACATCATTATGTTGCTTTACTTTGTTACTACCGTGACGGATAATAAGAATGAAAATCTTTATTAGAACTTGGCAGTTCCTCTACCGTGCATGATTTTGTCTAATTCGTGCTATTCAAGAGGGTGTAGAAGCTGTAGCTGGCTCGTAATATCTGCAACAATGTATTCATTTGTTATAATTATTTTCTTGGGAAGTTAGAATAAAGAGACACTAGAAAAAAGTTTAAAAAATACAACCGAATTGAGAACCTCCTCCTTTTTTTGAAGTCGGTTATAAATGAATCACAGACCTGTAAAATGAATCATAACCTGCATTTTTTCTGAATACCTACATCCTTAACCTCATCTTGATGTTAAACATGGCATTTCATCATCTGCCTAGCCTTTTTCCAACTACAGAGCTTAACGTGCTTTCCGAGGCCCGGAAAAGTCTCGGCATGAAATGGATGATCAGTTGGCCACCCATCCCCGGACCCGGACCTCCGCACGAGTTGCGTATAGTTCCCCAGACAAACCTTTCAAGCAGCTTTAAAGCTACTTATTTCGTCACTCGAGGTTCATTGGAAGATCAGCGGCTACGTTGCCAGACAGCACCTGTCTAGCAATGTAGTATAAATAAACTCTTTTGACACAATACTGAGGAACACACTACGCTTTCTTTTGTTTTCATTGACACCTTTTATTTAATTTTATGTGTGTGCACTAGATGTGGTCTTTTTTCTTCCACTCTTTCACTGTTTATTTTTAGAAAAAAAAAAGTTGTTACTTGTACATATAATTCGTTAAATTTAAATAAACTATTGTTATATATATAAATTTGTGACAGTTTAAAAAAAGAGAAAAAAAAACAATAATCTTCACTTACCGCAATGAAAGTGGCCAGTGACATTTGATTGAAAGGTCCGGCTCTAAAGACCAGTATCTTCTCAGTAGTCAGTCCTAGGAGTGCCACTTCTTTTTGTATCTTCTTATTAGCTATCGGCCAATTGCTCTCAAAAGTACTGTAGCTCACAAAGGTGCTCTAAAATTAATATATAGAAAGAAAATACTTTTATATATTTACATCATTACTAAAAGGTATACAGCAAATTGTTTCTATTTATCTTTGTTTTCTTTAAGCCTGACGGACGGGTAACCAGGTTTATGTGTAGAAAATTATTTATATCTAAAGATTTGGGCTAAGAAGTTAAAATTAACAAGGTACCTGTTCATCTCGGGCAAAAGGGCAACCTAGAGTATCTTTCCAAAGTCACTCAATTTATACACAATCTACTTGAGGAGGACCTGCGTCGCACGAAACGACAGGGAGCCGTGCCTTCTCCCGAGCCAAAGGTCGAGCACTGGCCGGATGGCCTCGATGGTGATGAGGCCGGCGGTACGGCTCGAAAGCCTGTCCCGCCATTCCGCCACCAGGACCTCGCGCAGCTGCGACCGACGCAACTCCAGGTGTCGCTGCGTCAGTCGCTCGCCAAATGACAATAACCTAACCTAACTAACCTGGCAGTATAAAAACCCCAAAATTAATCTAAATCAGAAGTTTCTGTTTTATGAGAAATCTTAAAACAGACTTCTTTGTGATAAGCCCGCCACGCTCCTTCAACAGCTGTAACTCCAGAAAGCCAGAATCAATAGTGGCAACCACCAGAAAAGCTCGGCGACTCCCGAAGAAACGATCTAGCCTTGGATCCCGCAAAGAAATTAATCAGACGAAAAGAAAATCCGAGGAGTCAGCTTTTAATTTTATTCACAATTCCCTCTTTACCAAATGGCTGTACGAAATTATAGTAGTGAGTACCGTAGTAGTAATTTTACGTAAAGTAAAATAAAGTAGTAATAACCCCAAAAAACAAAAATGCGTAAAAAGGCCAAGAAATTTTATAGGTTAAATTTTTGGAGAAAGGGACTTGTCCTTTTTTCACATTTTAGTTTTTTGAGGGATATCATGTCTTTTTTCCAAGTAAATTATAGGAATGATAATAATTCCGAGCAATTTTATTTATTATTATTATTTTCATCAAGAATAATGCGTTTCCTTGATTTAATCCTTCAAATGTTCGCAAGAGTTGCTTGCATACCAAATTTGAAGTTTTTCATGTCGTGAGAAACGAATAAAATAAAATTATTAGCTTATGACAACCGACCCGATTTCAAACTTTTTACTTTAAAAAGTGCCATTTTCCGATTTTTCCCTTCATCCTCCTTCCTTTTGTAGTCTAAGACCTATCTTCACAACAAATTTGAAGTTCCTAGCATGACTGGAAGTGCCCCATAATTTTGATGAGTCAGTGATCCAGTAGGAAAATCTTCACTTTTTGGTCCCCTGTATCTCCTGAACGGTTTAACCTAATGCTTTAGAACTTTCTAGTAATCACTAGGTGATAGTAATAAATTGTCTGAGTTTCATCAAGTTGTGATTATAACAAGCAAAGTTATGAGGGGGTAAAAATTGCTCGAAATGTTTCGTGTAATATACACACTGCGTGCGTTAGGCCGGAACTTGGCCTGGCGTACTACCGTGCGCCTAGAAAAAGTTACCTCAATAGTGACTTCGTTGGCGAACCAGTAGAACAGCAGGAGTTGTATCAAACAGGCCACCACAAACAGGATGCTGGACACCAGTGTGGTGATATCGTCGTGAATCTGCACATGACATAATAATTGATCGTCATCATCTTTTTAGCCAAAACACGTCCACTGCTAGATATACCCTTAAGCGTTGCAGCATCAAACGGCCTTGTGCCAGCGGACTCCCGCGGCCCTCATCTGGTCGACGGTGCACCTTGTACGGCACTTCAGAACCTTTTAGCTCATTGATAAAGCACATACCAAACTAATTCCTTATTTGCTTTCCAAATTTCTATTTTTATTTCGTTTCATTTACGAAACTGTAACTTTCTCCAGGCAGAATATCAATTATATGTTCCCAACTGTTTTAGAGTCGACTTCTTACCGGATGCAGTTGAATAGCAGTATTTTACTTGGAGGGACTAGCGACTGTTTATCTGACATTGGCAACGCAGTGACTGGGTAACACGAAACCCCTTGGTGACACTGGTAGTCAAAATACTGACTACCCACAACGACTGTTTAACAACTAGAAATGACAACTGGAATCAACGGCGAACCGTGTTCTTTCCAAGGCCCCGTTTATACTGCCGTAACACTTTCCGAATTAAACGCACGTCACCCAGATAGACTTAATTCCTTACCTCAACAATATGAATGATGTTGACGCCAAGGTTTACTGAAATAACTACCAGGTACACGAACATCGCCGGTGATATAAGCTCGTTAAATAGATGAGTAAACCTGAAAAGACATAAAACATAGCCGTATTTTTAGGAGTTTTCACAAATATCCATAAATCCCTTTCAATAGAGCATGCAGTTGTAATATAAAGGAAGTCGTATTAGAACAAGTCACGCCCATTTTGCTTCCTGCTGTCGCGGTCGTCATAAATCATCATAATTTCAGCCGAAAGACAACCGCTGTTGGACATAAACACTCGCGGTCCTCAGCAGGTTATCGGTACACCTTGTGGGAGGCCTTCCAACATTGAATTTCCCTGAACGCGGTCGCTACTCCAGAACCTTACGGCGCCATCGTCATGGGTTACGATAATATACAGGATACATAATATGCCTATTCCACGAACTGAACAACTTACTCGACCAACGTGGTATGGAACTGATGACATCCCGCGATGTTACGATGGCTTTTATTCAAATTTTCAGCGTCTATCATCATCCTACAATAATAACAGGTGATCTTCAACTGCCCAGCGAAGAAAATCATTATAGAAACCACAAGGGTATCCCAGCCAACGACGTAGGCACTGACAATGTGACCCAATACTGTTTGGATTGACATCGAGATGTAGTAACCAGGAGGTTCCTTATGAAATGGAGTGTAGCCGTCAAATATGTACAAATAGATGCTGGTCCCATTCACATTTATCTGATTCTTCTGATAAGGCTCAGAGAAAATGCTGAAGTTGGAAAAGAAAGCCAGAGCCCAAAAGAAGTAAGACACCTTCCGATTCTTCTTGATATAACCATGAATTATTTCGTCATGGTTCGGGTCGCTTTTGGCTAACTGGCTCCGTTCTACCGAAGACATGTAGTCAATAAGAAGCTGCCATTTCTTGTAGTCCTTTTGAAAGAAACAGGACTTTATAATGCCCATATGAAATGGAGCGTACTGAAGGATTAGTTTGAGGGAGTCAGAGTTGAAATTGATGAAGCACTTGACGTACTGGCTGAAGAAGAATGTTATTGTGACGTAGAAAAGAATTTGTTTGACACGTCCGAAAAGGCAATTACGATTCGGGTGCCAAAGACCTGTAAGACCTAGTAGTTTTAGATGTGGTCCTAAGGAAGGATATTGCGGGTCCTCGAGAAATTTTAGAATTTTTAGGATCGAGTTTTCGCTCGACATTTTGGTAACTTCTGATCGCTTTGAAGTACGGGTATTTAATGATACTAAAATTCCGTATAATTGGCGTGAGAACTCCAATGTGAAATGCAGTGGTTACGTGTATTTAGAAGCGAATAATAACAGGGTGTTTTTGCCGTTCAGATTTCCTATTAAGAATTCAGTTCTTCGACGTATATAATTGCATATTGCTTAATTACAATGTACGAAATACGGAATATCATTTCAATCGTGTGTTATTTTATTAAATTGTTTTGAATAACTATTATGTTCTTTTGAGTGTTGTTAAATAAAAATAGGTTTTTGGATTCCGTAGTCAACAACGAATCCTTATAGTTTCGCCATATCCGTCTGTCTGTCGGTCTGTCTGTCCGTCCGTAGTTTAGCTCAGAGACGCTTAGCGCTAGAAAGTAGAAATTTATTATTTTTAATTAATTAATTAATTTATTTGTATGGTTATACATATTAATCACACCGACAAAGTCGTAAAATCAAATCTTGAAATACATTTTTTTTAGGGTGGACCCCCTACATATAAAGTGGTTTTTTTTATTGTCTACCCCGTGGTGTGGGGTGTCGTTGGATAGGTCGTTTAAATATGGAGGTTTTGCTAAAACCATTTTTTTCATCCAAGAATCCGTTTGCGAAATATTTAGCTTTAAAATGCTATTTTTTGTTATAGTCAAGTGTGCCAGCTAAACGGTTGTTTTTGGAGACGTGAAAAACATCATAGTAGTAGCATATTTAATTAATTTAAAAGGAAAACTATCACCGCTACCTAGGCTTAACGAGTTAATGAGTATTAGTCGACCAACTTATAAAATGGAACTGAGTAACAAGTAAAAAAATCCTTATAATTCCATAGAAAATGACTTGAAACCAAGTAAGTGCATTTGTAACTTTGCAAGGTAATTGTTAAGTACTTTTTACTATTTTTCTGGCATGGTTTAGGAGACGGGTAACTACGGAGCCCTACATTGTGCATGGTCCGATACGCACTTGACCGGTTCTTTAAATAAAAGCCCAAATTCGTGAAAAATGTGAACGTAGGAACCTGATAATTAAAATATCCACCACAGGACAAACTTCTCGAAAAAAAACCAATCTAACCTATTATCGCCGTACTGGGACAGAAGGACCAAACTACATAATACTGTCTGACTGAATAATAAAGTGAAATATATATTATCACATCACATCACACTAATATTATAATGGCGAAAGTTTGTGTGTATATGTTTGTTACTTCTTCACGCGCAAACGGCTGGACCGATTGAGATGAAATTTGGTATAGAGATTGTTTAAGTCCCGGGAAAGGACATAGGATTTTATCCCGGGAATATGTTCCCGTGGGATAATTTTCGACATTCACGCGGGCGGAGCCGCGGGCGGTAGCTAGTATTCCATAAATCTGTGCCAAAGTAAACACATTGAATAATGTGGACTGTTCATACGCGTAAAGTACACAGCGGGTAGCCATTGCCAGAATAAACAGAAATATAAAAAAACAGATCGATGTATGTATAGTAATGACTGTTGATCATCATATTTCATCCCTCATATCAGCCGAAAGACGTCCTCTGCCGGACATAGGCCTCCCCCAAAGGGGGGGTATTTGCCATAATCGCCATGCTTGGCAGGCGGGTTGGCGATCGCAGTGTAGCTGTTGCAATGCACAGAGAATGCTGCTGCCCATTTTCTGGTGAGTCCCTTAGTCGCCTCTTACGACACGCACGGGAAGTGATGGAATGGTGCCATTCTTTTACGCCGACAGCATACAGAACAACGGTATAGCGATGCGATGATAAAACTGCGCACATCCAATTTAAAAGGTATGTAGGTAAGTACTAAGGCCTGAAAATGGAAGCATTCGTAGAGGTCGGCCCAGAAAGAGGTGGCGAGATGATTTGAACCTACTATGAGGGCTGGTTCAAGACGGCGCCGGAGGAGAATCACTGGAAGGTTTTGGGCGAGGCCTTTGCCCAGCTGTGGGAAAGCAACAGCTGGATTTAAAAAAAAAAAGTGCCTAAGTAGCAAATCGCCAGTGACCGAGAAATTCAAATGAAATCGTTTGTCTTAGTATGTACCTCTGAAGAGTAGGAATGAAAGGCATGTGACTTAAAGAGTTGTGAATATAAAATGTGGGTGGATGGAGAGGAAGAGGGAGCTAAAGTAGGTAAATATAGATGGATTGTTGAGGAATGATATGAAAGAAAAGGGGAGTCGGTAACGGCCTGATGACAGAACGGAATGGAAGAAAGAAACGAGTTGCGCTGACCCGAAATAACATGAGACAAGGGCAGAGGATGATGAGAAAGTATCTAACTAGATGTTAATTTGTTATCTCGTAAACTGCGGCCTTTCCGGACAGTTTGTTTCAAATTATAAAATCTATGGTCACCAAGCCAGCAGAAAGAAAAGAAAGAAAGAAAGAAAACCATTTTATTTGGACACACATTGTAGATGCAAATAAAAGACAGCTTAATTTTAAAACAAAAACACTGTATGCCCCGCGGCTGTGCCAAATAGGTCCAGTTCAACAAAATGCCAAACAACTAGGAGTTGCCTGACGCTGGTTTTCAACTGAACCTTCGTTCAACGGACCTGCAAGTCTATAAAGAGACGAGTTATTATGGGAATCCCATAAATTCGATCTGCCTTTCCTCAACTACATAGGAGTCGACTACCAGACTAACCAGATGCAGCTGAATACCAGTATTCAGACCTCTACAACTCAAAAACTAGAAAATGCGGTACCCCAAAGGAAAACTGTTATTAGATTTTGGCTTTACGATCAATCGTACCGACTGTGAAAGATCAACCGCCCAACGGCATACGTGCTTTCCAAGGCATAGGTCTCGATGTGTAATGGATGGGCAACCATCCAAGACCAAGTTCGGCAAACTTATTACTCAGCATGAGCTTTTCTAATTGTTATGTTTATGTCACCGTATATTTGCAAATTCTGTAAGATAATCTAATATCAATCAGTGTATCTACGTTTCAACAATTTATCGGATTTTCTTTCCTAGCCAAGTAGAGGAACATAGGGCAAAGGGAGCTCAGAGCTCCCCGACACGGGTAGGTTAGGTTAGGTTAGACCCTGCCACAGGGAGGCAGCGTTGCTGGCGACGGCTGCGGTTTCACAGGTGAGCCGCATACGGCGCCTCGGCCTGGAGGTGGCCCTCAACAAGTCGGAGGCCATTGTTTTCCATGGCCCCTGGCGAGTGCCGCCGCCGGGATCGCACATTGTGGTCGGGGGGGCCCGTATCGCTGTCGAGTCCACCATGAAGTATCTGGGATTGGTGCTCGACAGCCGGTGGGATTTCGGCCCCCACTTCCGGCGGCTGGCGCCCAAGTTGTTGGGCGCGGCGGGGGCGCTGTCAACGCTGCTTCACAATCTGGGGGACCCGAGCACCGCCTGTAGGCGGTTGTACGTGGGGATCGTGCGATTGATGGCCCTGTATGGGGCCCCGATCTGGGCGGCTGACCTGACGGCTAGCACCATCACTGTTCTGCGGAAGCCGCAGAGGGTGATGGCCGTCAGAGTCATCAGGGGATATCGCACGATCTCCTACGAGGCGGCTTGCGCACTGGCCGGATCTCCGCCGTGGGACCTGGAGGCGAAAGTGCTCGCGTCACTACATAAGTGGCGCGAGGGCGCGCGGGCGCGCGGCGAAAGACTGACGCAGCAACACTTGGAGCTGCGTCGGTCGCAGCTGCGCGAGGTCCTGGTGGCGGAATGGCGGGACAGGCTTTCGAGCCCTTCCGCCGGCCTCATCACCATCGAGGCCATCCGGCCAGTGCTCGACCTGTGGCTCGGGAGAAGGCACGGCTCTGACGTTTCGTGCGACGCAGGTCCTCTCGGGGTATGGCTGCTTCGGGAGGTTCTTGTGTCGCATAGGCAGGGAGCCGGACGGTCGATGCCACCACTGCGTCGACTGTCGGGAGGACACGGCACGGCATACGCTTGCAGAGTGTGCAGCATGGGAGGAGCCGCGCCGTGCCCTCATCTCTGTTGTAGGCGGTGACCTCTCGCTGCCGGCCGTAGTCCATGCTATGGTCGGCGGTGAGGAGTCCTGGGACGCGGTGGTCTCCTTCTTCCTTTGGTGGGAAAGGGAGAGGGAGATCACAACCGCTCTCCCTGCCCGCAGCAGGCGCATCGGGCGTCGGAGGAGGGCATACGCTGCCCTCTTCCGGCCCCCCTAACTGGGTCCAGGGGCGGCGGACTTGGGGATGTCCGTCGCCCCCCATTCATCCGGACCCGAGGTGGCGGCGCGTGGTGTTCTCGTGCGCCCCTCTTTGACGTAGTGAGGGGAGTCAAACACCTCACTCCCCTCGCCGCCGCGCCGACGCGAGGTGGCCCGCAGAGGCGGGCCAGCACCAGCCGGGGATTGCGGAAGTCGCATACGTTCCCGCGATCCCCGGCGTAGGTGGGAGATGGAACACCGGGGTGGTTTTAGTCAGTAAGAGTCTGACAGACCCCTCCACCCGCCCCAGGGTGGAGGATTTCCATGAGGATTTCCCCCCGACAAAAAAAAAAAAAAAGGTTAGACCCTGCAGACAGAAAAAGGAGCCCCACGCAGCGGGGTTAGAATGTAAAAATTGTATCTGTCCCGGAAAATTGCAAACGCCTTAAGATTATAAAATTTCACATGAAATAATTGTATAATATTTTTGTAAAATACGGATTTATTGGAAACTATCGAATTCACACATTCGCATACAAAATACTATATTACTTACAATCTTACGGAGTCTGCATTTTTCCCGGTGACATACAACTTAACGTTTCGTTACTTGCTATTCCACAATTTCTCGGAAAGACTTCGAGAATATAGACTATCAAATTATGATGCGTAAAAAAGTATTCCAAATGTTCAGTTTACAATTTATCGAGAGTTTACAATCTCTCAAGATATTTTATAATCTTACGCAGTATCATTTTCCGGTGACATTTATATCTAAATTCATAAATCCAGAGACAAAAATAGCATCATATCATTTTTAAACCTTTAAAATATTTTCCACATACTTTTGCTGTTTTAACGACCAAACAGTGTCCGCTCTCACAATATTTTAATGTGCATGCCATAAAATATTCGTAAGTCCGAGGAATAAAATTAAGCTCCATCGATAAAGTCCGGGCTGTCCGGAGGCCATTACGGCGCTGACAAAGGGGTATTGAAAGATTGAAATTATGATATTGAACTGACCAGTTATACTCTCAAAGGGGTGTTAAAAATAAAAGGGGAACAAAGTAAAAATCTGATAACGTTTGTTGTTTTGTTAGCGTCAATGAGTAAAAGGTTGAACTGCTTTTTAAACGACTTTAAAAAAGAGGAGTTTCTCAGCTAGTCTCAAGTGTTTTGTTCCTTGTTGGTACTCTACCATGTTTAGCGCCAATGAAAAACATATAATAATAGTATGCTCCTGAGGAGGCTCTCGTTAGGCAGCTGGATTAAGGGCTTGATTCAGAAAGCAGTACTTCTGGACACGGGCTCGTATCGTTAGGAGGTTCCTCTCTCGGAGCCCTAACCGCTGGTAGCTTGGACTCGGTGGGTGACTATTTCTTTGTTTTTAAATGTTATTTTTTTACTATGTAGTGTGTGTTTTTAAGAGATATTCAAAAATCTATTAAAAATTAAGAAAATTGGATTAAGGACATTATAAAATTATTATTAAAAAATGTCGTTACGACATGAGTCTTTGTCATTGGGCTCTCGGTTCCATGCGAAAATATTTCAATTGCAATTATAAAGATTGCCCACTTGCATTCAAATGTTGGTTTGTACCTACGTACCTACGTATGGACCTACTATCATTTTATATGTATACTTCCTTACTTAGGTACATCAAATATGGTCTCAGAACGATGACTAGGTACATAAACAGTTATCTAATATAGAGGAACAATGAAAGTGTGTCTATTTCCGAAGTTTTAGTAAGAATCCCGGTTGAATGTTAAGCCTGTCGTTATGCCCAGATAAGATCGCTGCGGAAATTAAGAGGAAATTGTATTTGTTTCTTATACAGCGACGATGTCACAATAAAGACGATATCCTTGCGACACAGTGTATAAATAAATGTAAATCTATTAAAATTAGTAGTATAGATGCTTAGATAATAGTTTAATCGTAAAGGGTCTTTGTATTTTACTTGAGAATATTTAAGGGACTAGGTTACTAGGCATTTTAATTAGCAAGAAGCATGGGCGTATATACGTGGGGGGGGGGTCCTGTTACTGTATCAAAATAGATCCGCAAGCCGCAATTATTTTTGAGCTCGCTTCGCTTGTTGTACATTCTCAAACTACAACTATATTATTTTGAAAATGTACCGACGCAATGAAATTTTTCGAGCTCGCTTCGCTCGATCTTTCTATGCTCCTTAATACTTAATATAATTCTTCCATTAAGGGGGCAAAATATGTTTCATCATCATTATTCCAAATGCAATGCATTATTTCCGACAAACGGGGATAGAACTTTTGTTGCATAGCTACCCGGCCGCCATTTTGTTAAAGCGTAACGTTGCGTAGATAGGTAGTTGCCAGCTCCCACACGTAATAATGACTGCAGGTCAGTATTATAAAGAAAATGTGATTCGCAAAAACTATTTTTTTTTGTGGCTATTGTATTGTAGCTTACGGTCCTGTACGACGCACTGGATAGAATCATATTAGAATTATATTAAACCAGGCAACATCCCTATTCAGACACAGGTACACGGACATGGATAATATGTGCCACAAAATTCATACATTATTTTGACCCGCGGACCCCCTTCTTATGAAAGCTATAGCTACGCTCGTGACAAGAAGAAATATGGGTAGTGGGCACGGTGGGTACCGACATATTAGGTATTGTTTGGTCTATTTTTTTTTTTGACCATTATTATTCAAAAAATGGTTATTATAAACAAGGTGTTTATGATGAGACACGGACATGGTGTGTGTGTGTTGGTGGTAAGATTTGAATTTCGTGGGTTAGGGTCCTACCATGTCGCGCTTTTGACGGGTTGGTTTTGTTAGTGTTGTTCAAAAAGGTTTGCAATAATTATTTCACCAGGTTACGCTACTGACTGTAGTTTCCAATATGTCGATACATGGATTTTTTTATTTGATATTATTACAAATAAAACAATCGGACAAGCAATAACAATCTAAAAACTTTTCCTTTGCGTGCAACGAAACATAATTTCTGATGCGGGCGCCAAACCGTCGAATGCGTCTGTCAAGTAGATTTAAATTTTGACGGTTACATTGACTGTTACGCAAACTGACGAAAGATTTTCAAACACGGGTTTTTAATTATTTATTATTTAATCAACAAGCCTTGTGATTCATGTGACGTGAAGGAACTGTTACAGTTATTGTTTGAAGTGGTTGGCGGTTGTTCTGGTGATTTGCCAGTGGCAGGCGTGTTCGTTCAATGAGATAGCAAAAGTTGGTGCTTTACTAAAAATGGTTAAAATGGAAAAAGCCCCAGGGCGACCGGGCACGGGCAGGCCAAAGACTCCGTCCACTGCCTTAGCACCATCAAAGAGTGGATCAACTCAAAACATGGCTGCAAACGTCAAGGTTGTTGTGAGAGTTCGCCCTCTGAACGAGAGGGAAATGGAAATGAACACACGCGTTGTTGTGGATGTTGTGGACGATAAGATGCTGGTGTTCGACCCCAAAGAGGAGATTCGACCTTTTTTCTACCAAGGAGTCCAGCAGCCTAATAAAAACTTTTTAAAGCGCGCCAATAAAGAGTTAAAGTTTGTGTTTGATAATGTTTGTGGACATAATGCAACCAATCAAGATGTCTTTGAGACTACCACGAAAGATATTTTGGCTTCTTTGATGGAGGGCTATAACTGTTCAGTGTTTGCTTATGGGGCTACTGGTGCAGGGAAGACTTTCACAATGATTGGCAGCAAAGAGCACCCAGGCATCACATATTTAACTATGGAACACCTTTTCTATACAATAAACTCTTTTGAGAAGGAGAGGGAGTTTGATATTGGAGTTTCTTACATTGAAGTAAGTGGTGTTCATGTTAATTCTATAGTTTCTCGAAACTAGTTAACATAGTCTGTAGCTAGTTTGTAACAACTTTTCTTAGTTAAACTTGAGAGCTATTTGTTGTTGTTCTGTTTTCATTAACCATGCATTAGTTTACTTGTAAGTTTGACCTATATACTTAATTGTTTGTTCTTTACTGGGAAAATAATTAGCTAAAGTAGTACTTAGTTTTAATCTTCTTTTGCATGTAAAATATATTTTTAGAGTAGTAAATCAAACTTTAAAATACAATTTGTTGTTGTTTGTTGTTAATTTAGGACCTTGACTTTTCCTAAAAGTTTAGTAGATACTCATCATAAATGTCAACCATCTCGTTTTTAGGGTTCCATACACAAATTGTAATCAATGGAACTCTATTATTAAGCCACTGCTGTCTGTCTGTCTTTGGGCTGTGACTCATGAACAGTAATTTACCCTGGTGGATAGACATTTGAAATTTTTAAGTATCTATTTGTTTTACTGTTATAACAACTATAAAAGAAATACATTTGTTAATGGAACCCTTTGTGTGTGATTAAAACCTACACTTGACTAGTTTTCATTTAACCACGAAATATTTTTAAATTCCAGGTATATAATGAAAATGTGTATGACTTACTTAAGCCGTCAAGCACCCCACTGCAACTTCGAGAAGACTCCAAGTATGGTGTGATGGTGGCTGGTCTGACCCTGAACAATATAAAGACTGCGAGGGAGCTCCTCAACATGCTAGAGAATGGCAATAAGAACAGGACCCAGCACCCCACAGATGCTAACGCTGAGAGTTCTAGGAGTCATGCTGTCTTTCAGGTTTGTAGGGAAATTTATTAGTTCCGCCCACTAGATGAACCAACAACCTGGTGAAGGCTGTGGGAGTCCACTGGATGTTAGAAGAGCAACACCAGTTGATGTGGACCACCACAAGAAGAACCCGTCACAATCGTAGGGTTGAGGGCTATGTCAACCCGCAACAGCCCCACAACACAGATGTGATACTTTTATTTATAAAAGATGGTTAGTTAGCAGGTCAGTTTAGTTAAGATATTGAGATAGGAAATACTTGCTTGAAATGTTGAAACAGGTGTGTTTTGCAACTGGGGCATTGACATCTTCATTCAAGATGTCCATTAAAATATAATTTCCTCTGGGCATTCACATCCACAAATGACTGGAACCCACTAACATACCACCATTTTCAACAGGTTTATGTAAAAATGCGCTACAAGACAAGCAGCCAGCTGCGCATAGTTAAGCTGTCTATGATAGACTTGGCGGGAAGCGAGCGCGCCTCTGCCACCGGCTGCGTCGGCGACCGGTTCAAGGAGGGTGCAAATATCAACAAGAGTCTACTGTCTTTGGGCAACTGTATCAATAGGCTCGCTGATGGCAGCAGTTATATTCCTTACAGGTATTATTTTGTTAATAATCTCCTTTAGTTTGCAATGCCAGTAGTAAGTAATGGTTCAAGGAGGATATAAATATCAACAAGAGTCTACTGTCTTTGGGCAACTGTATCAATAGGCTCGCTGATGGCAGCAGTTATGTTCCTTACAGGTATTATTTTGTTAATAATCTCCTTTAGTTTGCAATGCCAGTAGTAAGTAATGGTTCAAGGAGGATATAAATATCAACAAGAGTCTACTGTCTTTGGGCAACTGTATCAATAGACTTGCAGGCAGCGGTATTCCTCACAGGTAGGTTTTTTAAGAATCATAGAAAAATACATAATTACCCAATTTCACTGACCGAGGCAATTCCTAAATAAAAGCGTATGGTTGTGTGTATTTTCAACACTAAGCTCAGTGTTGAGAGTTGAAAACTAATCAACGAAAGCCTTCAATATGAAGGTAACAATTTATTGTGTTGCATGCTGTTAAGGAAAACTGGCATATATGTATTCAAACTTTATATTTCTGTCGCTAATTCGCCATAAAGAATTACCTACTTTCTTTTCTTTGATGCTAGACAATGCCTGGTTGCATTAGTTCCACCAACATACCACTTGTATGTTACATGAAGCTTAAATAAATATTTAATTTTAAAGTTCTCATAACCAAAATCTGTCCCTCCAGAGACTCAAAACTGACTCGCCTCCTGAAAGACAGTCTCGGCGGCAACTGCAAAACAGTCATGATCGCTAATGTCTCCCCTGCAAGCGCCAGTTACGAGGACACATACAACACACTCAAATACGCAGCCCGAGCCAACAAGATACAGCTCAGTATTAAGAAGAACATTGTCGATGGAGATATGAGGCTGTCACAGTATGTGAAGATAACTGAGGAATTGAAGAAGAAGGTTAAGGAATTGGAGGCGAAATTGTCGCTGTCTAGCGTTAAGGTGGTTTCCAGGGAGCCGGACTTGGCTAAGGAGAAAGGTATGTTGGAGTATAAGTATTATTTTCAAGCTTATGTTAGTGAAAGGTCAAAATACAAAGACCTTTAAAGTTTAGATACTTACTGTAATTTTATCTCTTGTGAAAACTTAAAATAGCAGCTTTCGAATCTAAAATTCATTACCCACTGTAATATTTATCAAATAATTATTTCTGCTAAACTAATATAGTAGCATATTCTAAAAGATACTGTTTCACTGCTTGGAATAGGACTTCACGACTTTGTGTTCTTTTTCTGCCCAGTTCTGAAAAATATGTGACCCCTTAAGAATCCACTGCGCGACGGCCAGTTCCTCATTACGTTCTGATGTTAACTATATATCTAGCCTATATTGTCCCACAGCTTGTCAGGCCTACCTCCTCTTTTCCACAAACTGTACTTTGCTAGTTCAGGCCAGCTATCGATAGGAGTCGAGCTCGTCCCGCCATCTCCGCCTTGGTCGGCTGATATAACAAGAAACATTACATTATGCTGCAGTACAAACACATTTCTTTCTTCTAGCGAAACAAGAGTGGCGTAAGCGGATATCTGAAGAAGAACGGTTGTACAGTCTTCTGGAGTCCAAGCTGCTGAGCCTCATGTCTCGGCAGCGCGTGCTGGCGCTCCGTCAGCGGCTGCGCACGCGCGCCTTCTCGCACGTCGCTGATCTGGCTCATCGATCCTCCTCCGAGGCTATGGAACAGGTAATAATGCTAATTTTGATGACTAACTGAAGAAAGGATGAGTAATCTCGAGTACTGGTAAATTATAAAATTACTAGCATTTGCCCGCGACTTCGTACGCGCATATCCCGTTGTTTCCCGTTCCCGTAAAAAAATCGGGAAATCGTCTCTTAGTGCTCCCCTACACTCCAAGGAACTTACATGCTAAATTTCAGCTTTCTACGACCTGTATTGTCGGGTGTGCATTGTCTGTTAGTCACTCAAGCACTCGGTATCGGAAGAGTTATAATTATACGCTCATTTGGAGCGACAGTGACACAAGTGCAAATTTGTAAATTTTACACTACGCCAGTTTTAAGATTTTTTCCAGAATCCGCGCGCCAAAATGGAATATTTCAACAACGACTTTTCACTCTAGAGGACGTTTTTTGAACTTACAAATGTGACATTTTTACTCCTAACGTAGATTATCAGGCAGATAATTTAGGTGTAATTAGGTCAGTTTCGCATTTTTTTGCAGTTGTGTCACTGTCGCTCCAAATGAGCGATATGTCGATTGTTAGCAGTTGTTAAACATACGAATAACATGTATTATTTGTGATGATAGGTAGGTATGTAGGTTGTGAGTAGCAGACAGATGCTACAAGGACTGGTTCTTGAACGGATTTTCTCATTGAATTCTTTTCCAATCTAGATGTGCACAGAAGAAATACCGCGACAAGAGCGCGCCGCCGAAAATTACATGAAACAATCGGTAAGCCTAGACTCCAAAGTAATGACCGCCTGGACGAAGTATGATGAAAGCAAGAAGAAACTACACATCTTATGCGAGCAGGCTCTTGCCGACTGCCCCGAACTGACAGACTTCGTAGACAAAGTACAGTTGAACAGCGAACTGCGACAGATCAAGGCCAGAGACAATCTGAGACAGAAACTTTTGTCCATAGAGAACGATGAGATTGAAGCCTTCACCGAATATATGAGTGATATGCCTTCTATGTTGAAGAAGTTGTACTTGACGCTAAAAGGGTACGACAAAGCCCCACCAGCACTGACAACTGAATACCTGGAGATAATGAAGAAAGCAAAGTTAGCTAAAGGCATAACGTGGTCGGACGACGGTCACGAAGGTGACTCACACTTCAAATTCATCTCAACTTTGGACTTGCACAAACCCTCCACGACATTAGAATACAGTTTCTCCAAAAAAGATGACTTAAACGGCACTGTAGACATAATTACCGATAGTGAGGACCTTACTGACATAGAGAATAAGGAACCGATAAGACTATCAGCCAAAAAACGTAAAGGAACGCCTATCAAACTGCCTAATAACGAAACTATAATTATAAATGACTCCTTCGAGAGCTTGGACACAACTAGAAACTTGAACTCCGCAAAGAAGATCAAGAGGGAATATGACGTTGCAGCTGACCTAGAAAACTATGGTGTTATTGACCCTAAGGACTTGAATTCGACGTTTGTGTTGACGGGCAAGATGGAGGCCGCGTTGAAGCATCCTGTGAAGTCTGAGTTTAAAATGGAACATGTTCCAGTGAAGAGGGGGTTGACGGACAGGACGAATACAATGCCGTCGAGGACTATCAATTTCGGTGATAAAGGTATGTGTAACACATGATACTTTATATTACTTCACTACTAATTTTTTTGGCGATATACCTCTAGATACATGTGGCTTCGTGGCTAAATAATAACAGCCGCACTGGTCGATCTTCAAGGTTACAACGCTTGCCGGGGTCGATCGATGTACACCCATCCACAGATGGGTGTTCATGGGTCCATCTTATCATACCGAGATTCCTCCGTGCCACAGAAAGCACGTTAAGCCGGCGGTCCCAGCTATAGGTGAACTTGGCAATCGTTACGGATTGTTAGAAGCCAGAAAATCTGACTCCAGTCTTGTCAAGAAGTACCGCATTACCCAGGTAATGGGTTGTAGAGGTCTAGTAGGCAGCCGCTTCACGTAATTTACTGGTATTCAGCTGAATTCGGTTTAACTGGAAGCCGATCCCAATATACTCGTAGTTGTGAAAACGATGATGAGATACTTTTGTGTGAAAATATGGTATGGCTAGAAAAAGTCATTAATTTTGACGTATGGGTAGAAGTAAGTTTGAAGTATTGTGGAAAAAAGCAAGTTGCTCCAACGCCCAATAAATTGGGATAAGGGCAAGAGAATGGTTCTGAAAAACTCTTATGACTTTAGTAGTTTTCATTTAATTTTGGTTTTTAATGTTTGTAAGGCCTTATGAATCGTCTCACACTTTTCAATAAAACCTGACCATAATTATTTTGTACAGCAAAAATAGTGAAGCCAGTGGTCGGCAAAGCGATACCCTTCCGCCGGCCGCCGGTGCAGCCACACCCGCCCTCCGCCAGGAGCTTCGGCTTCGGGTCCAGCGTGCCGCGGGACCAGGCGCACAGGACCCTGCAAGGTACACGCCCGTAGCTACCAGGCATGTCACAACAGAGGCTTGTTTCATTACTACCTGATGAAGTGACATTCGCTTTTCTTGTATTCAATGTCGAAAATATAAAATATGTATTATTTGTACAAACACTCAAAACCAAGTAGCGATAGGCGTCGTGCTAATTGGATAACGATCGTACGACTTAACGATGCGATTTGAGATTAAACACACACAATTCTTTAGAGTGTCCTAATTGAAGCTTGTAAATCATCGCGCGAGCTCTGGATTATTTTCACGAAAATTTTCATCGCGCGACGAAATCGCATCGTTTACTCGTACGATCGTTAGCCAATTAGAAAGCCGCCTTAGTCTCTCTAGATTTAATTGAATGAATGTTTATAGCTAAATTATTTGGTGAAATTGGTTCTTTTATATGCCAAAGTGTACTATTACATTATAGAACTTGATACTTTGATTTGATAGTCACTATAGTAGGCGCCAGATAAATGTGGAATAAAGTATATTGACCTTTCCCTAATAACTGTTCATAGGTACCTGAACAATTAAATATGAATCGTTTTTCATTATTAGACAATGTTAAGGATCACGAGAGATGATGATTCGGGACAGCTTTGTGTCATTAATTCCGTTTTTCAAATTAAAAAATGTCAATAATTGTAGGTGGGTCAATGACCGTTATTCCACGATTATCTGGCGCCTACTATAGTCTGGTTGCAGTGAAACAGGCCATGACGTTTTTGTTTGTCCCGTCATTGTGTTCGTTGTAGTATAATTGTTGTTGTTAAAGTGTGAATTTGTTAAAATTTTCTAACAATATCGCAGTTTCAACAAATACCGTAACAACTTGCGATTGCAAGCAAAGGTGTTATCAGAGTTTTTTACGCTTTGCGCTATTTGCGCACGTGTTTGCACGAATCAATAATTTAATTTATTTATTTTAAAGCATCAGCATCAATGTTAATTTTAAACACACCATTGATTCAATATTGTTTTGGTCATAAAGTACCTGCTCTTCACTAATGAATACTATAAATATTTCAAAATAGTTGTTCCGTTAGTCCTACATTATTATAATAATAATAAACAGGATGAATTTTTCATGAAGGCGCGGATGGCGGAATCCGAAACTATTAGGAATAGTGAAATCAAAGGAGTCTCGAGCCTTTTGATGAACACTACGCCCCGTTATGAAAAATTCAGCCGGAATCGCACCTAATTATAACACTGAATCTCCAAAATATTAACCCACTAACAATAATTCCCTTACATGTCGTGTTCGTGTGGCGTTTAACAAACTAATAGACTCGATGGCTCGGGGGAAGACGAATGTCACTCAAAAATCAGTCGGTTACAAAGCAGTGCGCGCGCGGGACAGGTTCCAGTCGCATCCCTACTCCAGGCCTCCGCCCGGCGCCAGGAACTGAACACACACTACATACACGTCTGTACAAAGTAGGCTAGACAACAAAGGTTTGTGTTATCGTCGAGGTTTTAATTATTATTAAGGATTTTGTTTGATACTAAACTCGTTTTTTAGACAGACTGATTGATTTGAATCCTGTTATTCTGTAAATTAAGATTTTATTGAAGTCAAATGTTCAATTTACTGCGGTTCAGGATTTGTTTAATTAAAATGAAACGTGTTACAAATAGAGAATGCTCGTTTAGTATCTTTGAGAATGTCTCAATCACAAATTGGGTAACTAATTAATATGTCACAAAAATGTCTGAAACCTTTGTAACTTCTAGACATAATAAATACACGAGCCGAAGTTTGTTGGTAATTAGAGTTTATTCACAAAACAATTTCACAGAGTGGCAGATATTAGAAATTCAAATAACATAAGTGGAAATAATACGTTTCGGACTTTCAATATGTACTCAGACTTGATCGTGTCTACATTCGCGAAGTTTGGACTAAAATTTAATCTAAATCGAAACTTCGATATTGGGTACGTCAGAATTATTGAGTGCGGCGCTTTGATTGGTCGCTCGTGTTAAACGCTCTACCTATTTTGTCCACGCGGGATTGCCAACACTTTGTGGGAATATACTCGCACATTCTCAAAATATTCAACTAAATGTAGCAGTGTTTCCATTTTGACTTTTGGATACATAGAAAATTTATCATTTTATAGATATTGTATTGACATTATTCGAATATTGACATTGGAAACAAACATGTGATATTTATAAGGGCTTCCATGTGTATGCTAATTTTTATACACAAAAATGTAGTATTACATATTGCACGTGTGGCTTATATAAATAAACATGGCATGTTTTTTTTACGCATTTGTATTTTCAGTGGTACCCCTTCTTTACATAAAATGAACGAAAAATCGGGATAAAATTGGACTTAGACATTTTATTTTGTACATTATGGACTAAGTGATTGAAATCTTGTACTCCATCAGACTAAAAATAACGAAAAACGACAAAGGCATTCTATCTGATACTACTAAGTATTCTTTCGTTTTCTCGACGTCTTTAAAAACTTCGTTTCTATCATTTAAGTGTAGTTTTAACACTAGTTTTAAAATATTGCTTTAATAGATATTTGTAATGATTAATTTTGTAACTGTATTGATGTTTATCAAATGTATTGTATAGGAATTTTGTTTTTTTATAACTTATTGTAATGTAATTGGACATTTTTTTAAAGTCAAAACCTGAACAAGGGCCCACCTGCACCAAATCATAAAAGTGCAACTAGCGCGAAACGAATTTAAATCTTCGCTCTGTATCTTTCTATCATTTGAAAATGATAGAGACAGAACGATTCATTTAATTTAAATACGCTCAGCGTTAAATGTATTTTGTGATTTGTTGGTATTCATTGAATATGGTATTATATTTCCATCGATTAAGCTAAGACTTAATTTTTGTGAGATATCCGCAGTGCCATACCACTGACTTGTTAATTCCATTTCAGTTTGTTTGAACACAAACAAGTGTTATTTTCGTGTTACATTGAATTTTCAACCACTATTTCTAAAAACTCATTTCTAAAGTATCGCGGCAGCTCCGCAATGAAATCGAAACGAATTTTTTTCATACTTTTGATTCCGATTAATGACGTCACTTTAGGAAACGATTCTTGCCGATACTACTATTGTATGAAATATTGTACTAACTTAGATTACTTTTGATACATTAATTGTTTTTCTATATTTAACTTTACATTTACTTTGCTTTTGTAAATGAACTTTCTCGTACCCTCTTAGTATTTGGTACAAAGAAAGTAAAAAAGAATTGTAAAACAGAATTGTAACTTATGTTTAGAATTTTAATATATCATGTATAACTATTACTAATGACTGAATTATTTTGTAGGCGTATTGTTTTCTAAGATTCAATTTTAATTAAGAAAATGTGAAGGTTTAATTAAAGAGATTTGAATATGACGTGATTATTGCTTTTTTTTTTCACCAGTTATCTAATAATTTTGGGTCTTATTGATCGTCCTTTATGTTCTAATGCTGTTAGAAAGGTACAACCCGTAGGCACTACATTTCATTCTGAAAGGGCGAGTTCACATAAGCTGAGCGAATCCGCTTGTGTTGGGAGTTCTTTGTTAAAAATATGATAAATACTGTTAAGTAGCATTTTATTAGCTATTTTTCTGTCGTTGAAGACGATATTGAATAAGCTGTTACCTATCATTTTTTTTTTAATCAAAAAAGACCGAAAACAGTTGTCTTTACTCTTTTAGCATTGATGCGCGATGACTCAACAGACTGCCTCTTTAGAAGTGAAAAATAAACCTACACTACACGCGTCATGTCGAGCACAGCGCTTTACCCCTTGAAACTTGAACCCAGTCAGTTCCTCTCGACGCAGTCTACACTCCACATGCGACACTCGACACTCCACAGTCCTATGGTAATTTATTCCTATTTTTAACTGCGTTCCTCTCTACTGTGATCTGACCCGTATGCAGACCCCATTAGATCCGGGGTGCACTTCGGTACAGGAGTCTAATTACGACGGGTACAAATTGAAGGCTTTGAAATACACCCCGGCTTTCTACATGCCTCCTGTACCGTGCAGCTAAGTTCAAATGAGATATTCGATTCCAAAATTTGCACATACACAACTGAATTTAGTGGAATGCGGCGCAAAAGGTGCGCGCTTTATAGATTTCGTATTTTGATTGGAATTGAAATTTTTGTGAATGGGAGTCCGTATTTCGCTTCCTAGTTTACCTACTCCCCATAATTTGGTATGGGGTTCTACAGTGTCGTACGCTTTAAGTTGTGTATAGTTTCTGATAGGTACCTACATAAAATACGCAAGTGGAAATTAATAAAATTTGTAGATTATAAAATGGTTATCCAGCTTTGTTTTGCATTCATAATATTATGGTTTGTGAGCCATTTCTCTACTGAATAATATTTGTTTTGTCTTAGAAATAAAACAGCTAATTTGCCCAAAAAAGGAATTGGTCAGCAACATGAGATTAATTAAAATCCATGTCACGTCTCGATTAATTCCGCGGCGGGTTCCGAAGGTAGGCAAAATAAAAAATCAGCAAAGGTGTCAACAAAAACGCGTCGAAATCGAACCCTGAACGAACCGCAAATGAATTGATTCGACGCAATCAATTTTTTCCCGCCCTTCTAACCCTGGGAGCTAGGGTACACACCTACTCATTCACTCCCGCTCTGATTATCGGTCAATCATTCAGTCTCACCGTTCAGTTAACTGGAAAATTGGTAATTAGGTATAGGTGATAAAATGTGGAAAGTGTGCTCTTAAGTGATAGGAACGGTCAAGGGCGGATATCCAACAAGTCTGAAGGTTTTGAATAGTTATTTTGTGTGCGTTAGTGGTTCATTCATACATGATATTAGGTAGACCTACCTGTACGAGGAAAAATGATTAAAAATATGGAAAGTTCAAAAAGTTTGAGATGCTGATGTGTAGATTATGTAAACTCGTCATCCGTGTATCCTAAAACAAGTCTGACAAAGGAAATAGAAAGAGTGCAACAGTCTCGCTATTTATTTCGATGCAAATCTGAAATTTAGGCCTACGTAACACAACCCTACCTTTAATGGTATAATATAATTTAGGCTCAATAGGCCGCCGCTAGAAATCCGTCCTCCTCGGACCTCGGCAGCTATTTGCATAAAACTAATTATCTCGTAGGTACCTATGTATACTTATCTACGTGCGTTTGTGATGCGGTTTGTTGACAAAACTCGGCGGTCATAAAGCTGTGATTATATAGGTTCCTACTAGCCTCGTATCGAAAACAAAAACATGAGACGAATGCAGAAACCCCTCCTTTTTTTTAAATTTGTTAAAACTTGGTACCTATCCTCTAAGTTTCATCTACTTAATGAGATTTTGAAAACAGAATCATCTACCAATTGGCAGAGTACGTAAATTGTAGTTGCCAGGATATCGGGAGATTGGCGAAATACTTATAAATAATGAAAACCAGTAAATAATATAAAACATGTAGTCCTAATAATATCTCAGTATTTTTGGAAAGGCAGTCTAAATTCGACATACACAGGAGCTGTCGTTATGGTGATGGTGGCCTCTGACTCAGACGAGAAGTGGACGTCTTTCGTTTGAACATTTTTAGTATAACTTGTATTGCACTGCAAAATAATATGGAAAACTGCTGTTTTTTGTACACTCCGGCTAGATTTAACAGGAAAAGTTCTGTCAGCAGACATCGCCTCGACCAACCATCAACCTTAAGGTTTAAGCGGTTCCATTGATGAGGCACTGGCAATCTTCAATTCGCATTCCTAGAACGAAAGTTCCCTAACGGCCGGTTTCAATAACGTATCTACCTTTAACCAACTGTCAAATTTGCTACCTACAGTAGCTGAAACTTCATGTTTGAAAGGAACTCGATATTCTTGTAACTTCTGATTTTACTATAAACCTTAAAAAGACAAAACATCTTGCTCATTTCTCATAAATTGCAATTTTTTGAGTTGGGGCACTTTTATTCCAAAGGTGCGAACGAACCCACACGGGATATACCCACCATATGACCAATGTGTTAATAATAGAGGTATGTAAATGTATTTTATGGGGTATATGACCTTAAAAAGCCTAAGGGGAAAATTACATCTTGCTCATTTCTCATAAATTGCAATTTTTTTAGTTGGGGCACTTTTATTCCAAGGGTGCGAACTAACCCACACGGGATATACCCACCACATGACCTATATGTGTAAATAATAGAGGTATGTAAATGTATTTTATGGGGTAGGTACATACTTGCCTAAGATTGTAGGTACCTTTCGAAGTCGACTTTTATACAAGTCTTGTAGCATTGTGAGTCGGACTTCCCGTGGGGACAGTTTCGTCGTTCACAGATCACTACCTACCCCCATCTGAAAGTAAACTTCCGAAACTTTCGTTGTTTGGATTGTTTTTTACACGTGTGGGTTTGTTGTTCTTCTCAACTCGGATAGAATATACGGGCTCAGAAGGAAGTATTAACTTTTAGTTTTTAACGTATCGACGTTGCGTTGGTTTTAGGCTCACCCTGGAATTCAGCGCTGTAAATAAATCCCACCTTGTTGCCAGATAGAATTTCCTTTTTAGCATGGCAAGAGCTATGCCCTTGCACGGCTGAAGAAGAAGCACTGACGACGATCCCTTGTGGGTTCCAAACCCACTCAGAATTAAAACGCGGCCACTCGGAAAAAAAACAAAACCTTTTTTAAAAAAAAAAAAAATACTGGTAACTATAGGAAGGAGTTTTCAGGGCTAGATCCAGTGCCCACCATCCGAAAAAGTTGCTAAAACCAAAGGAAAGAGCTAATTTTTACCAATATACTTTTTAAATTGTCTGATGTCATCTAGGTACCTGTTTTTTATATTTGTATGTTACCTACCTATTAAAAATTAACTGTAAAAAAAAACGCCAAGTGCGAGTCGGACTCGCTTGCAAAGGGGTTCCGAACGAATAATATTTTTAACATGTTACTTTGTCATAGATTTCTCACAGGTTTTCCTATAATCTATAGGTTTTTTGTCTCATCTTATTTTAGTCTCATGATCAAGAAGGGGCACAGCCTCATTAAATCTATCTCCGAACTGTGTCCCAAAGATGAGAGCAGTACCTATTCCATACACGATCGAACTTGCACTTGATAAAGTTTAAGCAGCTATTCCGGCGTGAAATACCGTCTCACCTTTGCTAGGATCCTCAACTTTTTGCCGACTACTTGAGCCATTGCCTCTATGAAAGGACCAAAATTAACGTTACACCAACGGGTAGATGTTAACGTTACACCAAGAAGCTCAAGTTGGTCGGTTATCGGCACGTTTACACCTCGGAAAGATGGAGCTGGGTGGAATTGGCTCCTTTTAGCGGAAAAAAACACGCCCAGGTCTCAGTAACTTTGAACTTCACTAGATTGGCATCGCCCCATTCAAAGACAGCCTGTAGTTCTGCATAGCCTGTAGTTCAAGCGCTCAACCATAGCCTCTCGAAGAGACCGGATCTGCGACCCACCAGCTCGTGCGTTGGACACGTATCTCTTAGCAACAGTGCTGTCGTCTGTATACTCAAAGGTATCGGGTTTTAGCAGATCATTAATATGCAGCAAGAACAATGTTGCCGAGAGAACCGACCCCTGAAGATCCCCGGCATTAATATCCAGCAGTCCGGACGAGCAGCCATCTATGACCGATCCCTCAGGAAATCTGCAATCGAATCATACAATCCGGCGAACAGACCGAAAGAAGGGAGCTTACCAATTAGATTATCGTGCCAGACCCTGTCGAAGGCCTTCGAGATGTTAAGGGAGACCGCAAGTGATTCCTCGTTTTTCTCGATGGCCTCACTCCAGATGTGAATGGCATACGCTAGAAGATCCCCAGTTGACCGATTTCGGTAGAAGCCGTATTGTCGATCATTAAGGATAGATATCGTTAGCTTCTAGGTATGCCAGGAGCAGGAGCTTGCCATTCAGCACGCGTTCCATACTCTTACAAAGTATGTAAGTTACACTTTTAGAGTCTCAAAAAAAGGCGAAATAGGCGTGTCAAGATCGGAGACAACTCAGGCGTTGGACAATTAGTATCCCGTCGGGGCCACTAGCCTTGTTAACGTCTAGGTTACACAGTACCCTACGGACGTCCTTCCGTTAATGCGAATGTTCGACATACTTGACTCGCATCCATCAGGAGAAGCTGGGGGCCTCGCGCCACCAGGATCCATAAGTGAAGGTTCCGCAAACAAGTTTGCTTTCCCCTCAGCGGAGTGGGCCGGCCACCCTTCCAGTCTCAGCAGTAGTGGTAGTGAGGGGCGGCAGAAGTTCGATTCAAGCAATTTAGCCAGGGACCAAAATGCTTTACTACCTGCTGGGTACGAAGCAAGTTTGTTCCCAATTCGCCTTATGTGGTCAAACCGAGCTCTCCGCAACACTATCTTGCAGGACTTGGCAGCCCTGTTAAAGGCTCTCTTCTTCTGACTCACGTCATTTGTTTTGCGCGTACGCGGGTCGCCCCATGCTAACCACGCCGCGTGTTCAAGCGCATCAGCACGATTGCACTCGGCACCAAACCATGGACGAGCTTCGCCACACGTTGTTACATCAGAGAACGGAATGTAGTACCTACTCCATTCCTTGCCGCATGAACACATCCTACACGGCGTACGCGCACGACGAAGCATCAGTCGAAGAAAAGCAAGTTGGCTGCCAACGATAAGATGCGAAGAAATTTATTTTAAAAGCGCGGATTTTCAAACAGCCTTTCATGAGCTAGCAAATTTTATTTGGCAATTGCTTAATTTGCTTATGGGCTAATCCGGCTCTGGCTAGATTGTCACTGAATATATAATATAAAGCAAAGTCCCTCTGTACGCGGATATAATAATATAACGGATTTTCATACGGTTTTGGAAAACAACCATTAAAATTTCAGCGTGTATAATTAATAAATCATTCTATGAAACCTTAGCTTCGGCCTGAGACTAGTTTTAAGGTGGAGCGAGATCGGAATATGGCGCCCCACGACCCTCATAATAGTCTCGATTATTTTCTTTTAATCTTTGTAAATCATTTCTGCAGGTGATTTGAATGGGCACCGGAATTAATGTTTTGGACTTGGACTTAGGAACTTTTGTATAAAATTATGAAATAAAAAACGCCGTAAGAGCTCGAACTTAAGCGTAAGCCTCGGATACGTTGTTTTTTTTCTTTTGAAAAGCTTAAATATGAAAATAGCTGAGCGAAGCGAGCTCGAAAATTTTAAAAAACCAGCCACAACGGACAGTTTAGACGACTTTTGAACCTTTAATCAGAAACAGGAGTTATCTAAAACACTTTAGGAAAAAAGAAGCTAGGGTAATCGCGATTCCCGGCTATCGTAGCCGCGGGCCTGCGGACAGCGAGCGATGGGTAGCTCGCCGTCCGATAAAATCGGCGGCGCACAACGCGCCGTCGACTTAATCGGACGACTTTATTTGGGTTTTAGTCAGTAAGAGTCGGACACTGCCTCCTGCTCCGCCGAAAAGTAATTTCATGATTTCCCATCCAGAACCAAAAGGCTATAAAAGCAAGATATTACAGAAAAAAAAAATTAAAGCGTCTAAATTTGTACCAGTCTATTTAAAATTTAATCGATTGGTGAACTTTAATCGGAAAGTGTTCAAAAATCCCTGTTCCATTCTATTATGCTCAGGGAATAATGCCACACATTTCTCAAATGTCGCTATTAATTTTATTGTAAAAAAATGTTTTTCACAATTGGTAATTTGGCGCCCCTTGTTGCTAGGTGTAGAGCGACCCCTCTAGTCGCTTTACCCTAAGGCTGGCGAAACGTGCACGAACTACAGTGTGGTTAGAAAAAGTAACTTTTCAGACTTGACATCGTGCTGCCATCAATGTTTACATTACAAATTTAAATCGTTTTTATTATGATTAAAATTATGAAATGGGTCCCGGCCGATTAACAATGATCGTCAGCGTGGCCAGAATATGTCAAAATGAAAATGTTTTCTAAAATAAAATTATTAGAGGTTATGTCTTGGTTATGTTTACTTCCAGATATTTTTGTATTGAATTTCAACACAAAAATATCTGGAAGTAAACATAACTGTTATATGTGGCTATAATATGTAGTAGAACTTCTACTACATACAAAACTTAGCATTTTTTTTTACAAATATTATTATTAATTTGTAAATGTTTTTGAAACTCATACTTACCTACCTACACAATTATATTTATTACTGCATTTATCCATTTTTGTAATTTTTCACATAACCGTGGAAAGTGAGTGGGTACTATTGGTGGGAAAGTAATAAAACCTTCACCATTTAAATTATTTTCATTTTTCTTGGAAGTGTTCGATCATGTGAGCATTTGCATCCAAAAATGCAACAATACATTTTCACTTAGTCAAATGTTATTTTTCATTGTGATTATTTTGTAACGTGAAGCGTCAATGTCAAGTATTGTTTACGTAAATGATTCGAATTTGCGTCTCCAGGTGGAGCAGAGCCTTCGTCCTGCACGTTCCATATTATATAGTGGAAAAAATAAAATATGAAAACTTAAAAGGCAGGAGTCCAAAGCGGAAAAACTCCCACACCGTGGTTCCGTTGACAGTTGACACACACAACGTCAAGTTGGATTAGTCAAAATAGCACTGCATCGTGCTGTGCTGTATCCAAAAAGCCGATTAGTCTACGTGTAAAGTGGTTTTTACTGAAATAATAAACTTTCCGAGTATATCATTTTGGTAAGTGAGCCAACAGCTATGAAATAATAACATTTTCGACATCAATGTTTTGCCTTTTAGGTTGTGTTCTGTCAAAGGTTAGGTTAAAATTGGGCAAATATGTGCCTGCTGTTAAATTCCCTAATAATTATGCTTAATTCACTAGTTATTTCTAATGCCAAGAAAATTGATTTGTGTTTTATCCCATTGTATAAATTGGGTCGTTCTTGATACTAGTGGCATCTATTAGATATTTTTCACGACGGCTCGGCTTTTCTAAAATAAAGAAACACTTTTGGTATTATTTTATGCTCCGATTGAGTTTAATAATTAATTAGTATTAGTATTTATCTGATTAAGTGGTATATTGTCAACGAGAAACATTTTTTTTTCAATATAAACACTAGCTGGCCTGATGTTTATTTTCCTACTCTTAAAGGTGTAGTTGTAAATTATTAGTAGGTAAGCATTTTACTATTTGCAAAATGACTGTTTAAAATACATAATGTGAAAATATTTTTATTGATTTTGAGTGGCGCGGCATATATTTGAAACGGCCTGCATACATTGCATCATGCAGTGTTCTATACATACCGCGAGGCGAGTAACTATCGCTGAACTACTCTAGCGAAGCATACAAGGGAACTTTTTAGGTCAGCGAACTAAATTCACACTTGGATTGCTAAAACTAAAATTTAACACTTTTCACTTTTCAACCTAGTACAATTTTTCGGCCCTTTAGTCGCGCATTTCACTTGTTTTTTAATTTGTGTGACATGAACATTTAATTTTGCCTATTACATATATTATCTGTTAGTAAATATTCACATAAGTTGGCGCCAATTGCATGAAATGTCAGTTATAGCGGGAAAATCTTTATGACGCTGACGTTCGGATTTACGATAACTTGTCGCTGATACAAATCCTAGGAAATTCAGTATACCTAATTAACTAAACTAAATGTCGATAATTTTCAATACATTACATGTATTTGTATCTGTCCTATCTTGTTTCCTGGTTTTCCCGTTATTGCAGGAAATACAAGGTTATACCTTTAGGTAGGTAGGTACTTGTAGAACTTATCTTTTGTAAGTGCGTTATCGCACGATTTCACACATCGCAATTTTCATACAAGAAATTAATTTCATGCAATATGCAATACATTAACGTTTTTCGCATATATTTAGTTACTAGCTGCGCTTATTTATAAATTATTGCGGTAAATATAGTACTTAGTTCGTTGTATAATTCTTATCGCAAATTCGCCATAGGTACCTAAAAAAACCGCCAAGGGAACCTGCGGCACTCTTTATTTGAAATATAAAGCCGGTTTTTATATTTTAACTACCTAGCTTTTGCCCTCAATATATCGTACCTACCTACCTACCTACGCATATCTCGTTTTTTCCCGTTACCTTAGGAATTTCGGGAAATTCTCTCTTAGTGCTCCCCTACACTCCCCAAGGAACGTACATGCCAAATTTCAGCTTTCTAGGAGCAGTACTTTCGGGTGTGCGTTGTCTGTCAGACAACTCAATCAGTCAGTAGCGGAAGAGTTTTATACTTTTTTGGTAGGTAGGTACATATTTTATAACTGCCCTTACTGTCCCACTGCTGGGCAAAAGCCTCCCTCTATTTCTTCAAACGGTCACGAATTTGCGCCCCTTCCTTCCATCTCTGGAAGACATCGTTCCGCCATCTGCTTCGCGGTGCCGTACTCATTGTATTAAGAAAACACTGCTGTTTTTTATTTGACCATATAGACGAAAGTATAAAAACACATCCTGGTTCAAATCGTGATGTTTCTACAGAGACGGGACCTCACGATCATCAAAGCTCAATTTCTTTAATAAATTAACTGTAGTACTCAATTGATACGATGTCATCATCTGCCTAGCCTTTTCCCAACAATATTGGGGTCGGTTTCCAGTCAAAGCGGATTCAGCTGAATATCAGTATTTTACTTGGAGCGGCTGCCTACCAGACCTCCACAACCCATTAACTGGGTAATACGATAGTTCTTGGCAAGACTGGAGACAGATTTACTGGCTTCTGACAATCCTTAACGACTGCCAAAGAACTACAAATGACAGCCGGGACCAACGGCTTAACGTGCTTTCCGAGGCACGGAGGAAACTCGGTATGTTAAGATGGTCACCCATCCACAGACCAACCTTGGCAGGCGTAGCTTAACCTTGAAGATCGACCCGTGCGGCTGTTATTAATTAGCCACGAGTTCCACTCCTTGATACGATGTCAATATCCGATAAAACTAGTTTAGATTTGCACGCGTTACGATTTTGCAGACGAGACAGTCCGGTACAATGTTTTTGAACACGCGTCCACCTCAAATTTATTAGTTTCTAGTCAGTCTTGCACCGTGCTCTGTTACGTGTTGGTGAAGATTTTTAAGGTTCTTGTGTTTTATTATATTATCTCCTTGCCCTTTTTACGGCTGTTTTTTAAGTGCTTCGTCGTTACTGAGTATAATTGTTTTTGTTGTTATGGGCCTCCATAACAACAACGAGTATGCTTAGTCCAAAGTGCTTAGTATGAGCGTAATAAAACTTACTTCTTCATATCCCTTCACACCGCACCGGGTTTTTGTCTAATTCCTACGCTATTTCTACAATTAAACTCTGGAATATGCTACCCCTTGACATCAAGAAGGCGGAGTCAAAATTTTCCTTTAAGCGTAAAATCCGAAAACACTACTTAAAAGCTTGTCATTCTTAGTTGTTCTTCATCATGATTTCTATGAATTCTCTTAATCGGTATGATTATTATATATCATATTTATTAGTTTATTATTTTAGCATATATATGTATTTTATTAGTATTATATATATTATCTGTATATTCTTTCCGAATTGTTAAATTTCAATTTTGAATCTTATTTTTATTTATTGTACACCTACCACAATATAGTCTTTATAACCCAAAGGTTGACTGGTAGAGAATGCCTTGATGCATTAAGTCCGCCCATGTACCACTATTGTACATAAAGTTTAAATAAATAAATAAATAAATAAATAAATCAGACTTCAGTAGAATATTCTTAGCTTAATTTGGTTCCCATTACTGGTTGAAATGCCGCCACGTGAAGTTAGATTTATTTTGTACTGACTCTACATTGTCTATGATGTGAATACAACACTCATTGCATCAGCGATCTTAAGGCCAATTTTAATGCACTAGGGAAGCCCCGAGATAATATTATAGGTAAACATAGTAGACATAGACAGTACCTTAGGTGTTGCTGATACCAAAATACATTATTTATTAAAATATAAGCGCTAAGCGAAACAGTATATGAATTAAAAAAAAACAATCAGTTTAACTACCATAAAACTGTGATGTAGCATACAAAAGTTGGCCATGACAAAACAAAGCGTGTCACGATTGAAATACCTACTTACCTACTAATAAAATATATATATGTATACGTCACACACGAGTACATATAACGAATGAGTTATAAGATAGAGAACACCTGAATCAACCGTTTGTGCTCAAATTTTACCTGTTCAATTGAAGATGTTTAGACTGATTCAAAATTTCTGAGAGTGCAAGGCCAACATCATTTAGATCGGAATTATTTTTATCGAATTCGTGGTCGCCACGCGTGTAAAGTCAAGTTCATTGTCAATGATTATGATAATGTGGTTTATTTTTAGACAGAAATAAATGTAGCACATCAAAAAAGTCTTTGAGAGACATATCCGGGACGCGATGACCTAATTTCTTGGTAAAAAAATTATGGATTAATGACCCACTTATTTCAGTTCAGAAAGATTATTTTTATTATCTTGCTGTTGAGATAACAGTGCAATTTTGTTATTGTTCCGTAAATATTAGGTACTCTTCGGAAGACGATAACACATTAATTGATTACTTTTCTGTAGACAGAAAATCAAATTGACCGAAGACTTATGGGGAATGTCTGTCAAAGTGTGCACCTCCATAATTGAGACCATAGCACCATACTTGGCTTTAATATTCAATTTATGTGTAGACCAAGGAGTCTTTCCGGATATAATGAAATATAGTAAGGTTATACCACTTTTTAAATCCGGTGACAGTAAAGATGCCAATAATTATAGACCTGTATCCGTATTGCCGGTTTTCAGCAAGGTATTTGAAAAAGTGATGCTCAATCAAATGCTCATTCATTTTAACATCAATAAAATCTTACACGATCAACAGTATGGGTTTACCAAAGGTCGTTGTACGACTGACGCTGGTGTCACGTTGTTAAAACACATATATACAGCGTGGGAAGAGGCGCAAGATGCCATAGGAATCTTTTGTGACCTCTCCAAGGCATTTGATTGCGTAAATCACGAAACCTTGCTCCTAAAACTAAAACATTACGGACTAGGTAATCTTGCTCTCAGTTTAGTGAAGTCGTACTTAAATGACAGACAGCAGCAAGTTCAAATAAACGGTGTTAATTCAAGGGGTTTAAAAGTCAAAATGGGGGTACCACAAGGCTCAATATTGGGTCCTTTCCTCTTTTTAGTGTATGTTAATGATTTACTCCATCTTTTAAAAAATCAACCAAAGATGGTGTTATTTGCTGACGATACGTCCTTAATTTTTAAGATAGATAGACGTTCTACAAGTCTTGACGACGTAAATAATGCGCTACAGCAGGTCCAAAATTGGTTCACTGCGAATAATTTAGTATTAAATGGGAAAAAAACTAAGTGCATCAGATTTGCATTACCGAATGTCAAAAGTAATACTTGCGACATAGTATTGGACAAAGAGAAACTTGAATTCGTCGAAGACACGGTTTTCCTAGGGATCACGCTTGACTCAAAGCTACAATGGGGTCCTCATTTAATATCTCTTGCAGGACGGCTAAGTTCAGCAGCATATGCTGTCAGAAAAATCCGTCAATTTACTGATATAGATACCGCGAGGCTGGTTTATTTTAGTTACTTTCATAGTATAATGTCTTACGGTATCTTATTATGGGGACGAGCTGCAGACATCGAGTCTATATTTATTCTGCAGAAAAGAGCCATCAGAGCCATATACCATCTTGGTCGGCGCGATTCCCTAAGGGAACTGTTTAAGGATATTAACATCATGACGGTACCTTGTCAATACATATACGAAAACATTATGTATGTTCGGAAAAATATTCATCTTTTTAATAAGATTAGTGATAGGCATAATTTTAATACTAGAAAAAGGAATAAATTAGATCAACCCCGATTCAGATTGGCTAAAGTACACACTTCTTTTATGGGATATTGTATTAAGTTTTATAATAAAATACCACGTGAGATTCTCGAACTGAATGAGAAAAAATTTAAAACATGCTTAAATGCACTCTATGTAGACAGGCATATTATAAACTGGAAGATTATATCCTTGATAAAAATGCTTGTTAGCCAAGCATTTTTATCAAGGATGCCGGTCCTGCTCCACAGCCTCAGCCGCTTGGTTCCACTAGTTAGGTTTTATATTTGGAAGAGATGCTCACCCTCTTTTATGTCTAATAATAATACTATTCCGCATAATCTTATATTATGTTTGGAATAAACTTTTCTTTTTCTGTATTTTCAGATTGATATTCATAGTTTTATATAATTTAGAAGCAATTTTTATTTCAAGTTCTGTAAATGTGAGAACCCTGGACCATTATGTTAATAGATAGTTTCCTTGTTTGACATGAAATAGCAGGGGCAGTTGAGGGTGTGTCATGCTCACTCCAATGTCTCGCTGATGGTGGCGCGTGTATCGGATCATTCAGTTCCCTTCAAAATGGTTGAGCTGAATGGTGCTGATGCACGCGTCATGTTCGTGAACGGGCGCCGTCAGTGGAGACTGGTCATCCCTTGGTTGCCATTGCCTCATTTTAATATTTCATACTATAAATTGTTTTTTTTCTTTCTTTACATTGTTCTCATATATAGAAGCAACAAGGTTTATGTAACCAGGATTTTTGTAAACATAAAATGATTTAAAAGAGTGTCTGTGGAGTTTCTTGCACGTTCTTCTCCATAGAGATCTACGCTTGCGAACGTGCAAATAGCTTCATGTTTTTGACGGACTGACTTTGACAATTCAAAAGTACCTGATAATGGTTTATTTGAAATAAATGCTTTGACTTTGACTTTGAGTATTAAGCTGTTTGGTTGATAAGGAGGTTTATCACCTAACAATAACTGACAAAATAGACGCTGTCTGAAATAATGATATTATGTAACGCACTTTGAATAATACTCCAGATCATTCGTCTATGAATCGGACCTTAGGACAGAGATTTTCTTGCACCCCATCCCTGATTCAAATCAACGCCACTGGCCGAGTGTAACCCAATTTGATGAGACGATTCAACGCCCCTGGGGAACAGTGTCGCCAAAATAGGGTACTGGTCCCCGAAATGGGCTGGCGGCCTCAACACGGCCCGTCTTGTCAGGGTTAATTGATTTATGTATTCCACTCCCGTAGGCTCAGATTAATAGATTTGTTGCTTAAATAATAATCCGTGATGAATTTAGAATTGGCAATTTAAGTTAGTATGGAGATTCGACGTTCTTGTTGTTCCAAATTTATTATCCGGGAATTGAGCGAGATTTGTTGGTGAGCTAGTCTTTGACAATTGCTTTTTGATGGATTGGTTTATTTCATAATAAGGGTTATTATGATTTTCATTGTAGCTCAAGCGGTAATAAAGTTATTCTATTAAGTATTCAATCGACGACAATAAGGATAAATTCAGTAGCACATTAAATATCAATAGGACTGTTTTATCGTGTCTTAAATGTATAGGACAACGTCTGAAACATTATTGTATTGTACTTATACAAGGTTTGTTCAGCGTTTCTATTTATTTATAGTTCTAAATGCTATTTACTTCAAACCCCTGACAGAAATTAATAGCAAACAATCCACGTCCCACACTATTTTCAATTTGCGGTAACAAAACACAGAGTTTGGCTCTTTGTTAGAGTGAATCAATGCTTTTAAAGTGAACGTTTAGTAAGTCTGAGTTAGCCGACTCATCCTTATCCTAATGCTCTCGTTAATGGTTCAAGTTTCAAGTTAAATTCGGTTGCTTAATTAACTCTATAAGTTATCGGTTCTCGGTTCATTCTAAAACTAATGCAATCTTTGGGTTTTGCGGGGTAACGTTTGTAACTTCATCTTTGATTAGTTTGTCAACTGCAAGATCTTTTTTTTCGGATTTCCTTCGTTTTAGTGCTTTGTTATTGCAAAACCGAAACAGCTCCTCAGTTGCCCAGCCGGCAGTTGTACGACCGACTTTTTGTGTACTAGACTATTAACGCTAAAATCCATAAACTCTCTGTTCTACTAGCAAAAAACAGGCTTCTTTATAACTTTGCCGAAGTTTGTTTATTAGCTAGTCTACAGGACTTCATTAAAACTTTCTTTTGCCTTTCCACTGCATAATACGCCGTTAAAAACTAGGTAATCGCCTTGAATAATTTCCTGTCCATTCACGTAGTAATTTGATAGCCGTTACCAGGTATAGACTCACTGTTTCGTGTTGACAGGATAATGACAGGGAATTTGCTTAATGATATTTGTTCGCAAACGCGAGGAGTTGACGCCGGCCGGTCGGTCGCTTTTGTAAACTTCAATCTCCTTTTTTGTGCGTGCTATTAGAACAAGTGACCCAATTTGGGTAAAAGTGATTCGATAAATATTCGAGTATAGGTTACTTCTTCGTTAGAATAACAAAGTTTCACTGATATTGTATTACAATTACTTTGTTTTTGTTTCAGATCCAAAATGTGTGGAATTTGGGCGTTATTCGGCGTCAGCGAAGACTTATGTCCACTATGTACGGAGAGCTTCGTGTCAATCCGTCACCGCGGCCCAGATGCGTGGCGCTTCGAGGCCGACGCTCGGGAACCATTCGCAATATTCGGCTTCCGACGACTGGCGATTGTTGACGGACTTCACGGTATGCAGCCGATGAGATTGCATCTCTATCCTCGCACAACCCTCATTTGCAACGGAGAAATTTACAACTGTAAGCGGCTAGAAACACAATTCAAGTTCCCATATGAAACAAAGTGTGATGTGGAAGCCATCACTCATCTTTATCACAACTTTGGTTTCCAAAAAACTGTGAAGAACCTTGATGGTGTCTTCTCATTTTGTCTAATGGATGGTGAAAAGAAAAAAATCTGTGTCGCCCGTGATCCTTACGGTGTCCGTCCTCTTTTCGAATACTGGGATGAGGAAAAAGGTGTTTTAGGAATCTCTTCGGAAGGCAAAGGTCTGATTAAGTTAAAACAGAACGGCAACGGCAGTGCTACGCTGAGACAATTTCCGCCGGGTCACTACGCGCAGTGGAGTATATTAGACGATGGTAAAGTAAAACTTGATTTTATCGAGCGGTACACGTCGCCTGGTATGCCACCGAACTTCTTGCCATACGTTCCGGAGGCAGATTTAGAAGGCAAGAGCATAGAAGAGAAAACTGCGCAACTCTTAGAGGCAGCGTGTGAAAAGAGACTGATGTCGGACAGACGTATTGGGTGTTTACTTAGCGGTGGGTTAGATTCTTCACTTATTGCGTCTTTGGTGGTGAAGCTTTCTAAAAAGCATAACTTGCCGTACAAGATACAAACATTCGCTATAGGTATGGGCGATTCGCCAGATCTGATAGCGGCTCGAGCAGTTGCCGATTACCTTGGCACAGAGCATCATGAAGTACAATTTGATGAGAACGACGTGAAAGAAGCGCTGGACAATGTGATATATCATTTGGAATCTTATGACATAACTACGATACGTGCTAGTTTGCCTATGTATTTGCTGTCGAGGTATATAAAAGAGAAGACAAACACGACTGTAGTGTTCAGCGGGGAGGGAGCAGATGAATTGGCGCAGGGCTATATTTACTTTAGGGATGCTCCTTCAGAGAACGTTGCACACGATGAGAGCTTGCGTTTGCTCTCAGACATTTACTTGTACGACGGTCTCCGAGCGGACAGGACTACTAGTGCATTCAGTTTAGAGCTCCGTGTACCGTTTTTGGACATTCAATTTACTAACCACTACCTCAGCGTTGATCCAAAACTGAGGCAGCCCCAGAACGGCATAGAGAAGCATTTGCTAAGGAGTAGTTTCGCTAAAAGTGGATTACTGCCTGACACGATATTGTGGCGTCACAAAGAGGCCTTCAGCGACGGAGTGGCGTCTGTAAAGAAGTCATTGTTTACTATTATTGGGGAGGTTATCGCTGAGAGGTCGATAGAGGAAAACGCTGTGTATCCAGGAGTACAGCCAAAGACAGCCGAGTCGAAATATTACCGTTATGTGTTTGAGAAGTCTTACCCCGGCCAGCATGTATTTACTCCGTATTATTGGATGCCGAAATGGGTGGCCGGGGTGTCCGATCCTTCTGCGAGGTTTATAAAGCATTATACAGCTAACTAAAGCAATTTCGTGCCTGTACAAAGTTTTAGAAAAACTTCATTTGCGGCAACCGCTTTATTTATGTTGAGCTTAGCTCTTACGATAAGGTTTTTTAGTCAATTGTACATTTGATTTGTACCTATCTTACAGCACTATGCATTTTGTTCATATTAGGCTTCCTTCACAGAAGGCTTTATTTCAATCTACTCGCAATTCTAACGTAACTTCAACTCAAAATTATTTTTGCCACCACATTTCTTTAAATACCATTTAACCATACCATATGTTTTGTAAAGGTATTCCTACGTGGGAGATTACAATTGAAGTGGTACAAAGTGTGCGAACTGCCAATAATTGACTTGCGGCGTTCCGTACAACTTAGCTCTCATTATTCCCAGGACGATCTCGAGCCTCCTCGGTCGGTCTTAGAGTAAAGATAATTTACTTTTCATGTTAATAAACGCTTGGGCTGTTATTGCTTGTGATTGCTTTGAGCATTTTGTTTTGTTTTTTGTTCACAGTTTATTGTACTTATATTCGTGTATATTTGTTTTAAAAAATACCGCATTTTATTGTTTTTTGAGCACATGTGTGGACTGGTTCTCTCAGTGCAAAGTGAAATGCTTAACAAATGATTTTAGGGAAAAGTGAGAAATAACCTAGATAAGGAATCTTTGCGTAAAACGTAAAATAAGATAAAATTAAATCTACTGATTTGTTTGAGAAACTAAAATGTTAGGTTGTTTGTAGCTTCTATTGAATTTCTAAATCGTGTGATCTGTCATCAGTGTACCCTCTGACTTTTATTAAATATAAATACATAATTAATTTGTCTATGATGTGTTTCTTTGAATCATTTTAACGAACCATCCATTACCCGGGTCTATCCACCTACTGGCAGTCAATAACATTGTGAAATGACCGGAAGGCTATAAATGAAGCTTTTAGCGGGATTACATGATGTTATTGAACAGTGCATCTAACGTCTATACAAGAAATGGGTTATTCCCAGTTGTCGCCACTGGTGACGCCACCACTGGCGACAAATGGGAATATTTTTCAAAAAAAGTCCCAGTTGTCACCAGTGGTGGCGCCACCAGTGGCGACAACTGGGAATGGCCATTCTTCTAGTTCCCAGTTGTCACCAGTGGCGACAGATGGGAAATATAAAGTGATACGCCTCCGGTGGGGGCGATGCTAGAGCTGAATTATAGTGATGGGGTTTCATTATTGTATCACTAACGAAGTTTTAAATAGGTATATTTTATATTTTCTTAAATAAAACTTTTACACGTTACTTGGGAAGATATATATTTTTATAAATCACAATATTTGTATTCATTGAGATTAAAACTGCACAAGTACAGTTTCCAGTACTACAACTATTACAGATCGTATAATTATTTTACTTAAAACTATATTATTAGGTTCTTATCACAAACTAAATAGTAATGAATATGTACATAATTGCAATATATTTACAATCAGCCATAACTTCCGCGCTCCGATCCTGTCGATCAACCCCCTCCACTATGCTGTTGTCGGTTCGTAGACCAGTGACGTAACACTTACCAGTACATTCCCAACAATGTCAGGGTCAAGTGCGTCGTGCAGTTCTGGTGAAGTTTCGTTAGTTTATATAAAAAGACGTCACGTTTGTGATAAGAACCTAATAATATAGTTTTAAGTAAAATAATTATACGATCTGTAATAGTTGTAGTACTGGAAACTGTACTTGTGCAGTTTTAATCTCAATGAATACAAATATTGTGATTTATAAAAATATATATCTTCCCAAGTAACGTGTAAAAGTTTTATTTAAGAAAATATAAAATATACCTATTTAAAACTTCGTTAGTGATACAATAATGAAACCCCATCACTATAATTCAGCTCTAGCATCGCCCCCACCGGAGGCGTATCACTTTATATTTCCCATCTGTCGCCACTGGTGACAACTGGGAACTAGAAGAATGGCCATTCCCAGTTGTCGCCACTGGTGGCGCCACCACTGGTGACAACTGGGACTTTTTTTGAAAAATATTCCCATTTGTCGCCAGTGGTGGCGTCACCAGTGGCGACAACTGGGAATAACCCCAAGAAATGTTTGAGGCTGCAACTGCGGCCTGCAATCATCTAAAATATTTGACCTACATACCCAAAGGCCAACATAAGGATTGTTAGATTCCTACAATTGATGGGATTTTGATAGCCATATTTCAAGAACGTAGCTGGTTTGGATTTGGTAATGATAAGTGAGAAGGAGCTCGTGGCTACAGAATATCAGCCGCACGGGTCGATCAAGGTTAAGCAACGCTTGCCAAGGTTGGTCTGTGGATGGGTGACCATCTTAACATACCGAGTTTCCTCCGTGCCTAGGAAAGCACGTTAAGCCGTAGTTCCCGGCTGCCATTTGTAGATCACAGATTGTCAGAAGCCAGTAAATCTGACTCCAGTCTAGCCAAGAACCACCGTGTTACCCAGGTAAAGGGTTGTGGAGGTCTGGTAGGCAGCCGCTCCATGTAAAATACTGGTATTCAGCTGAATCCGGTTTGACTGGAAGCCGACCCCAATATAGTTGGGAAAAGGCTAGGCAGATGATGAATGATAAGTGAGAAGATTCAGTTACTTTGTTACCTATTAATAAGTACAATAGGCCGCATGTCATTGGTAGCTGAACCTCAAGGTTCAAGGTCAAAGTGTTACCATCGGCGTTCCGCCCACTGTACCAGGTACATGAAGTAAAAATATATCTTGGACTGACTGCAAGCAGATGCGGAGGACTAGGCTATACAACATGTGTCGCAGTTCTCAAGAAGCCTATGCTCAGCTGTACCTACCTAGAGTGCTAATAGGCCGACCGAATTTTTTATCGATTGACCTCAAATGATATAGAGCATGCAGGTATTTGTTTTCACCATAGACTATTTTAATCGCGATTTCATTTACCTTTCTCGATCACCGACTTAAGTGCAGAGCCATGTTTCAAGTTAGGCAATCAAGCCGTGATATCTAATCTAAACCTAATAAATAAATTAGCAGCCAAAAACCACAGCTAATTAATCACAAAAACCAACGGCTAATCACCAAAGAAATCAACGAAGGACACGCAAACACGTTAATAAGAAAATGAACAGAATTCAACATGGAATCGCAGCCCGTAGACTCTCACTAAAGAATCCGGCAAGTTTGCCGGCTAATGGAACGGATTCCTATAAAGGTCGGAAGCAATCCGGTGTCGGATGCCGACCGGAATGCCGATAGACCGGCGTAATTAAAACTGCCACGTATTTTAACTGATATCCTGCCACCTGGATTGTTAGACCGGGAGCCATTTTGGGAGATACGTAAGGATTATTTTATTTGTACTGTGAGTTTTCGAAAGCATAACAGTCGCACGGGTCGATCAAGGTTAAGCAACGCTTGCCAAGGTTGGTCTGTGGATGGGTGACCATCTTAATATACCGAGTTTCCTCCGTGCCTCGGAAAGCACGTTAAGCCGTTGGTCCCGGCTGTCATTTGTAGATCTTTCGCAGTCGTTACGGATTGACAGAAGCCAGTAAATCTCACTCCAGTCTTACCTTAGTCTTATTAGGTACCCGGTTTTTTGTTTTTTATGAGTGGTTTCTCTCAGTTCAACCTATAAGGTTGTCGACTGCTTAACCGGGCTTGCCTGTGGTGACCTTAATATAATATTAAAGCCTCCAGCCAGGGCTTATAAAAAACTTACAAACTAAGCGACTACACGCTAAGGGCACCCCCTGTGGGGTACGGGCCACGGCTTTGGGCGTCGCTGGGGAGAGGACAGCTAGGGACGGGCTGGATCGAACTGGTTTAGGTACCCGGTGCCGACCCGAATATAGTTGGGAAAAGGCTAGGCAGATGATGGTGACTTTTGCAAAGGTTATTTTATTTCAGAAAATAAAATCTTAGAGTGGACTTTTTCTTTATTTGGAAGGGTTAATGGAAAATATGGATACCTATTTTATTGAATAGTTTAGAAATAAAATATAGATTGGTTGGTAGAATAATCCATTTTCCAACCGTTCGAAGCCGTGCGGTTTGGGTCGCTACTTCCACACAAATCAAAATTGGGACGAAAAATGCGGAACAAATCAAACTATTTTCAAATTCAGCCATTATAGGTAGGTTCATCATTGTTTTCTATAAAATTGCGAAAACAGTAAATAAAAGTTGTTTCTTATAAGAGAAGTAGACATTTTACACATGCGTTTTAATTAAGAGAGAGAGAGGCGAGTGTTCGATGACTCTTCTTTTTGCATTAACCATCACGACAACCTAGGTGGGTACTTTATAAAAGTTTTCTAGTGCGTCGCAACGGCATTTTCCAGTACAGTATGTAGGCAGGCTTTATGTTTATAGATTCAAAGCTGGCCAGTGAAGAAGCGCATATTTCTGAAATTATAAGGTGCCGCTGAAAATGGGAAGTACGTTTGTAAATAAAGTCTTACGGAACGGTAACAAACTTGCAATTTAACAACCGCGCATACCTATCATTTAATAATAATAATATAATATAATATATCTTGGGACAACTCACACATGGTCTTCCGATCCCAAACTAGGCAGAGCCTGTGCTATGGCAACCAGACAACTGATAAACATATTTATATATTTCTAAATACATACATATTATAGACAAATTACACCCAGACACAGAACAAATGATCATGCTCATCACACAAAGATTTGTCCTGGGTGGGAATCGAACCCACGACCTTCGGTTTAGCAGTCAGGGTGTTTTCTTGCAAGGAATCCATTTTCAATTTTCTATCCTTTATTATGCGATACTGATTAAAGTAAGTACAAATACGAGAAAAACAATAAGTAATCAAAAAAAATTTAATCTTTTACGACTTTCTCAACTTCAATAACTTCATGAAAAAAGTAGGTAGATAAGTAGGTACCATGTGAAAATATAAACTAAAACAATCTAAAATAATATCTGAAAACAAGAATGCAGAGAACAAAAAAACAAAGTACCTACTTACTTATCTTTAGACAAACAATTCCAAGCTCCCGGGCTACCGAAGAGTTTTCTTCTTCTAGGAATTCGGCTCTATCGCGCTACCGAATAGTTGTCGAACATTATCCGGAACAATTGGAACGGTAAAATAAATCATTGGGACAAGTATTTTTCTCGTTACATTCATAATTTTAATTAAGGATCGAGGACAGGTGCTCAAGCTTTTTGCTGATTTGATTAATTTGGCTTTAAAACGTTTGAACTTATTAAATTTATATCGTTGGCTTTTTTGTAAGGGATTTTGTTGTTTTTACGAACTCGTTAATGGGGATCCGGAAAGGTAGTTTTAGGTATTTTACAAATTGCAGCGCAATTTTTCGTTTGTTAGGTATAGGTATGCGGATCAAATTCAACATACCTACCTACTCCAATTAAGTATGATAAAAAAGCGACCAAATAAATATGAGTTTTGGTATTTTCAGTTTTTCCAGAAAGAAGTGAAATAACTGATCTTCTGAGTCATTTGGTTAGTACTTGTAATAAAGCTTTTTCTGGACAGATATTAATTTATCTATAGGTACCTACGGCAAAAGGACAAGAACACTATATCTTATCAAAAGGTTTTTCTGACCACTTTCTCATCTGATAGTGTGGAAGAGATAGAGCCTTTGCCTTGAAGTAATCAAGCTCGTACTCTTCCTATTATAATTTGGTCCTTTTTGCTTTGTCTTACGAAACATCTACAAAAATAGGGATTTATTTTCCAAGTAACACGTCTCGCAAGTGCTAATAAGTATGACCTTAGCGTCCTATAAGGTTTTACGTGAACGTTTCACCGCGTTACGAAGATTAGATCAATTTTATATCGCCACCGTTACCCGGGTGACACCTGGCCTGCTCGTAAACCATATGTCGTATTCACTGACCGACATTTTGAAACTGTTTTATGGTTCGAGCGGCGCCATTTTTTTTTCCGTGGCCGCGATATTGCGATATTCAGCCGAGAATTGTTTTCTTTTTTTTGGGTTTTCGGATTTGGTGCAGATGTTTTAGTTTGATGCGTAACAGTTCAGTTTTTACAACTTTTAATATTTTTTACTATCAGAAGGGTATCCTTTATAAACTATTGGGCCCTGTGCTCTATGTAAAAAATATGTCGTCTAAAAATATGGTTTACTGTTGCCATGTTTTCAAGAGCTCTAAACTCGTCTGATATTTTAAGTGCTATCTGCACTTTCTTCAAATAATTTTCTCAACAACAAAAAAAGATTTTTAAGCATCAAACAAACAACTGTCTAGACAAGTAAGTTTTCTACAAATACAGCATCCCAAATGTGCAAAAGAAAATGAAACACGAACAGATCTGTCAAACGCACTGTAGATTGATGTTCGATGAAACACCCTACCCACAAGGGGAGAGGGTGGAACCTTCGCCTGAAAGTACCGAAACCGATGTTTCGACTTACACCTCCGGGACATAGAAACTTCTGTAATAAATGCGTGTAAAATAGTTTTTTTTTTGTTCTAAGTATTCTTAAACTTCTCTACGCTTACGTAACAGTATAAAAGTTTGTAAAGGTGTTTATCTATGTAGAAACGGGTACCTACGTTACCTACAATTTTCTTATTTATTTATTTACAAGCTGTTGCCCGCGACTTCGTTCGCGTGTATGTTAGAAACTAAAAAGCTGACACTAAAATAAGATCTAACTGTCAATATCCTGCATTACCCGAACCCACTTAAAATTAGGAATTTGTAGAGTGGTATGCAAGAGACTGACTGTATCACCTCTTCCGTTTACCGTTTAAAATGCCGAAATTGGATATGTTTTTTTTTTTTAATGATATCGCTTCTGTATAGGCGGAATCACCTGGAGCCTACTCAAAAAGCGATAGAGCTACATACAGTTGGCCATTGGAAAAGCAACCAGAAGAGAACTGTACCTGCCCACACAACGGATGATGTCTGGCCATGACGTATCATAGACTAACTGAGAATTGAAAACGTTTGAAAACAAACATACATACAGAACACAACAGAAGGTCAAATACAGAACTTTCTGTTTTGAAGTCGGTTAATTATTGGGAATGAGACGGATCTTGGGAATTAAATAAAACATCATGAGGGCAACCTGTTAGTATTTCGGCATGGATGCATTTTGTTGGAGATTTGTGACTTTCAGCCGCTTGCCAATGCAAAGTTTTAGGGGCTGGAATATTTGAGTAGAAATCATGGTTGCCGCTAGGTCGTTGCGAGGGGTCAAAATAGTTCAATGGATAAATTAATTTACTTTGTGAAGTAACGGGACAACCAAGCTCTCTACTAAAATAGCCTAACTATCGGCTTGATTGTGGTGTGTGCCGTCACAATTTTTTAACAGTAAATTTTATTATTTCTGCGCGTCTTAGTGGCCTTCTAAATACGCTCGCATATTTGAACTTTAATGCCAAAAAATAAAGCAGGCACCTATTTCATCGGCTCTCGCCTTATTTATTTATTTATTTAAGTACCTACACACAATAAACTTAAAAATAAAGTTTTACTGAGAATAGAGCACAAAGGTACTGCTTATTTCATTGGAAATTTCTTCAAGCAGACCTGCGACAGAAGAGTGGGATAAGATTCTTCGATGTTTCTGATGAAAATCTTTGCCATTCCGGTAATATGAGCGGACTGATCGGAGATATAAGGCTAATATCAAAGCCTGGACTCTAATTAGGGGTAGGTGAATATTAGAGAGTTATTTGACATTGTCTATGTATCTCGACTTGACAATGGGATTCGGTTTTGAATTGAGTGTATGAGCATTCGTCTCTTAGGTATCAAGTCACTTTATGATTCAAAAAGTCAAAGTGTTTATTTATTGAACATAGGTATAAAATTTGTGTTGTATCACTATGTTTTGCCTTGCAAGGCATACAAATTAGGTGTATAAAACTACAAACTAAATACAACTGTTTCAAATAAGTGACATCGTAAACAAGATAGAATAATAAGTGGATCGGACATTTTTTATTTTATGCTCTTATCATCTAAAAACTCATTGATAGAGTAGTAAGCCTTTTCAATCAAGAATTTCTTTAGTTGTGATTTAAAAAGGTTTATCTTGGTCATGCTTTTTAAAATTTTTGGTAGTTTATTGTAAATCTTTGGGCCCATGCCGAGCCAACTCTCCTTCTTCGTTAGTTGATAAGCTTGACAACGATTATAATTGTAGGTAGTATCTAGGGTACCAAAGCAGTTGATTGAGATGGGGAATGACAGCAATGTTGAGAAACCTCGTCACCAGCACAGTTTTCAGTGAATATAAAATGACAGACAATAAAAAGCTTCTTTGGACGTCTATTTTAAAACTGGAGTGTACCTAAATACTGACCACTTCTGGTATGAATAAGTAAGATATGTCTTTTTCTTATTGCAGGCCTTGGGCACGGGATAATAATTTTGACAAAAGATTATTTTGTTGAAACAGGCAAAAAAAAATATTGTAGCTGTCACGGGACGCCTGGCAGACGTGAAACATCGAAATTATTTTGTACAAGTAATTTGCATAAAAGAACAGTTGACGTTAGTAACTAAATATGGCATAATGAAAAAAATACATATATACCTACTGTATATATATAAAATCTTTTAATGCTTAAAAATTTATACTTAAAGAGACAAATCTATAGAGTGAAATAAAAATATACATTGATTTTCTTAAAATAGTCATCGGTTAGGTGACTTAGCTGAAACTAGGGGAGCCATCGATCACGGGGCCCTGGGCACTTGTCCTGAGTGCCCAGTGGAAAAGAGGGGCTTGAGGATAGGTACCTATATGACTGTATTGGATGGCCTCCCACAAGATGAACTGATACTGGTGAAGGGCCCAGAAACCTGCTGAATACGAGACGCATAGTCCCGGGCGATGTGACGAGGACGACACTAGCGGGAGGCTTATGTCGAGCAACGTATTTCGGCCGAAATGATAATATAACAGCATTTTCCTATGTTATCTTTTTAAAGTATGGGCACAAGCTTATCTTCCATGTGAAATATATACGCATGTATGTAAGCGAGCGAGTTGAGTTGTATTTATTTAAGCTTGTTTAAATAGATTTTCTCAAGATATTTTTTTCTTATAAAGAAAATATACGGAGTTTCTACTTCTTGCACTTTTTAGGGTTCCGTACCCGAAGGGTAACCAACGGAACCCCATTACTAAGCCTCCGCTATCCGTCCGTCCGTCCGTCTGTATGTCAGTGGGCTGTATCTCAAGAACCTTAATAGGTGGACAGTTGAAATTTTCACAGAGTGTGTATTTCTATAACCGCTATAAAAACATATAATAAAAATATTAATTAAATTAAAAAATTAAAAGGGACATATCACGAAAAAAACACGTTCAGGTATGGGAGCACCTGAACGTGTTTTTTTCGTGATATGGTATATGGTTGGTGGTTGTTATGGTATGGTTTTTAAGACCGAAGCAGTATGGATGGCAAATAAAACTCATATTAACATTTAACATTCATAATACAATTATTATTTCCACGAAAAACATTATTTAAATAAAAAAGAAAATTGAATACCGACCAATCGAGCAGGTTCCATGAACAAAACAATTACACTACCGATAAACGCCAGTTGGTATGATTTCAACGATTTTCAGTCCTTTCCCAACCGGGCCCTGAATGAGGGTTCGAACTTGAAATATGTGAGGCATGGGCGCTGAAAGTGATTTTAAATGGAGGCCATTTTTTTTTCGTTATTTTGTTCCTTGCAGAGAAAATAGTTGATATTATTAAGTAGGTAGGTACTAGCAACCCGGTTACGGAATTTGTTCGAAAGAGTCACCGCGGCCCTGGAACGCAAATTGCTTTAAAAGGAACACGGATGGGTTTTAGTCAGTAAGAGTCTGACACGCTCTTCCGCTCCACCCAGAGTGGAAGAAGTCTTTTGATGTCTTTTGATATTCCATACTTACTTAAAAAAAAGGTACTAGCAACCCATCTCAGCTTTGTGCAGTTGCAAATTATGTACCTACACAATATTCTTTACGTAGTACTTACTCATTCAAAGCTCTTTCTATTACCTTGTGATAACCGTATCAAAATCTATTGCGTGGTTTAGAAAAAGTAAGCGGACAAACAGCGACAATTACAGCGGAGCTGAGGGGCTACTCTCTAAACCCGAAGTCCGTAGTTTCGGGCTTAATTGCGGGCGTATTCTACTCCGTATCACCTACGGACTTACGACTAGTTCCGGAGCCGAACTAAGAATGAAAGACAACACGATTTGACAATAACTGTCAAATCGTGTTGTCATTAATTCTTAGTGGTTAGGTGATACGGACTAGAATACGCTCCCGAAACTACGGACTTCAGCAGTCGATTTGGCCGAAATCGGTCGGATCACATCAGTCAGTCAGTTCAATTGTGTGTGTGTGTGACTAGAGATGTGTTTGAACTCGATTTTGGTTCGGATGTATATTGCCAATCTATAGAGATGAGATAGAGGTGAATTTAAACCCATTAATGGGTTTTAATCGGTTGGTGACCCATCCCTCGCTTATAAAATACGTAGATTAGGTACCTATAGTTGTTTAAGAAAATATTCATCTGATAAAAATGGTGATTGGATTATTTGGTGATGTCTAGCGGTAAAGAGCTAAAGTGTGGCAAACTTTTTGGATATTTTCAATCAAAAGCAATGTTGGAGTAAATAAATATCAAACAAGAAACGGTTTCGTATCTTCCATTAATATTAAATACCAACAAAACACAGGCTTGTTTTGACATTGGGTCTTGTAATTGTTTAAAACGTTCTACCGCCTCCCATATGTCCCTTTTGTCCAAAAAATATACAAAGCGAACAAACACGTTTGACCTTAGTTTGTCCTATATTTGGCAGACGATACCTGAAAACGAATTTACCTACTGATAAAAATTTATTTAGATATGCCAATTTGATATCAATTTGGGCTATCTTTTGAAAAGATTTCTATTTATGTATAGTCATCTAATGGTCTGACTTTGATAAGACAGATATTTGTTTCATTTATAGAAATTTGGGTCGCAATCTAATGTGAATAAACTTTGAAAGCCCCAAATAATGAGACTTAAGTCAGGTAAAGCAAATATTAATATGAATTTCTGAAGTAAATTTAGATTCTTAGAAGTATGTGTGTGAAGGTAAGTCATCATAATTGGACCTACCACAATAACAAACGCTAGATTATCTTAGCGTCATCATAATCAGCTTCAGGCATGTTGTCGTGCCACAAGTACTGTCGTGCAGATACAGACTATATAAAGACTTCTCTCAAAGCTGTATTCAGCTGATCACTCGCTAAATACAGCGCTGAAGCGGTACAAGCAGCTTGTTTGTAATCCCGTGGGAGCCGTAACACGCGGGGAGCCAATACGAAGCCACTTGGGTTCCTTCTGTCTATGTGTGGTTATGGTATTTAGTGCATTATGGTACTCCCTGTACTTGATTTTGATTAGGTACCGTCATACTAAAAGTAGAAAAAAAGAATAAGAAATTTTTACGTGTTACCTTTTTTGTATTGTTTTCTTTGTAAGAATACTTTGCATACCTTCTTATAAATGCTAGTTCTTCTAACTCAAGAGCCAGATGTGTTGCTGGGGAGTTTGTTGCGCCACTTCTTCTTTCCAGCTAAAACACTAGGAAGTGGTGACGGGCGGGCGTTTTGGGGGACTGTCTTTATGTAGAACTTTGACGTTCAAGAAGTGCTGGCACTTAGCCTAATTTGAATAAATGACTTTTGATTTTGATTTTAGAGATTATTCTGCGTTTTAATTGTTATGGCTCGCGTTAAACCACAATCTCAGTTGATGGTATATGCTCCACTCTATTTCCTAAAAGTTGTAAGTATTTGTGTGATGATGTGTCTTTTATTAAATGAATAGTGGGAGAAGTCTTTCGTTTTTCTTGTTTACTTTGCCTCCTCAATGGATCCTTTGTATAGATAAGTACAAGTATTGATTTCCTATTTTCTAGTAGGTTGTTTTTATTACCCATTTGAATTTACAAATCCCAGCTTTATTTATAAATCTTGACTCCAGTAAAATAAATATCACCTACCTCTAAACTCAAAAACCGTATGCGCCGCGCTAAATAAAATGTTACTCCCACCGCGATACGTAACAAAGTCGGTAAATCTAATAATTTATTTTTCCGTGTAGCCACAATCCGTTATTTTATTAGCTTGCAACACTGCCGCCGTGAGGAATTAAAATATTTATGTTCATTGCCTCGAGCCCGTTTAGGGAACATGGCCATTGGAATTATTTTACGGTTTTAAGTGGCCCTTCCCTTTTAGTATTCAGTGCGTTCGGGTTATGATTAGCTGTTTCCCTCACTGGCTCTCTTGAGGTTTGATTAAAGGAGTTTCTATCGGGTTATCAAAAGAGGATTTAAATTGCATGAAGTTTCACATTAATTTTATTTTAAAGTTCATCATCATCAGTGATGAATTGATAAGTTTACTAAAGTCTTTCCAGTTAAACAAAGAATAACAGCAGTAAGTTCTTTAGTTTACTCTTTCGAAAACAAAACTGGCTGATTTCTTCTAGAGCAAGTTTCAAGAGCTTAGTGTCAGTCGTCGCGAGTCCTTACGAAGAGTTACAACTGCGCTCCCCAAGAGCGTACGGTCAACAACTTCTCTCTGTTTACTCGTTTTCATGCTGTGGGCAAAAGTTTTTTTTAAGAATAAATTAATTGGCTTGTTACGTTCCATTTTTTACTCGTCAAGCCATTTTTCCAAAATAATTGAATGACAAGCATGCTGCAACCATTTTTCATCCCAATTTTTATTTGCGTAAAATTTTTATTGATGTGTTAATAAAAACATTTAACTAAAAAGCGCAGCGGTGCTTAATTTCGTTTCAATTATTCCGTTTTATGTAAACACCGTAAAACACGGCCGTTAAATGAAATATGGAGTTTTTACCATCTATCTACGTTTTATCTACCACAGTAGATGTATACAGATATTAAGATACTTTAATTTACATTCCTCCTTTAACGGGTGCAAGTTAAGACACCTCGAGGAAATAAAGAGGTTACTCGAGCGAGTACGAGCTCACGAAAAACGTGATAAAATGCTGATTATTTTATAAAAGAACTGATTTATTCCACTTTATCCACACACAGACCGCATTTTGAAGTCGACGTCTTCGCACAAACTTTTCGCGCTTAAAATTAAATTATTTATGTGCGCTGGCAAAGCGAATAATATATATTTTTTGTCTCTGGAATTTAATATTTTTCATTTTAACGTGTTTTATGAGTCGCTCTTATTGAATTTTGTTGCTGCGTTATTTTTGATTAAGCGGTACGCTTTGCTCGCGACTGGGGCTTGTGAAATTTTAAATATTCGGTGTGGCAACGTTTTCGCGCGGAATTTTCTTATTTTATTCATTCTTACAGGTGTGTTTGTTGAGATGTTATGAAACGCTGCACTCTGTACGCATTTTTGTCGGCGACGATATTATTTTTGCTGTTGGAATATGTGTAATTTTTACTTAAAGCTTTTGTTTTTGCAGATGAGTCTGCTGTTTTGTCAACGTAGACGTCGTACGGTTGTTTATATATCAACAATAACAATAACAATAATAACAATATTTATTTGTTCAAGACTTAAACCTTACAATTACTGTGGCACCTTCAAAGTCAAAGTCAAAGTCAATTCATTTATTTCAACTAGACCATTAAAAGGCACTTTTGAACGTCAAATTTACAGTTTAAAATTAAAATATAAGTGACTCTAGTTGTCCATTCGCAAAAAGTAGATTCTTATGGAGAAGAACGGACAAGAAACTCCATACTTACTCTTTTCAAATATACGTTTTACAATATTTTGTATACATAGGTACATTGATCAATTGATTATATTATGTGAGCACAATGCATCCAACATTACACTAATATACAGCACACACTTATATACTATAGGTACAACAAAGCAATACCAGCAGAGATAAAATTATGTTTGCTAGTAAGGGACATGGTACTCACATATTTACAATATAATTAAAAACAATGGATGAGTGTGTGAGTTAAATTACATATTAAAAACCTTAAATAACATGTTTTTATTTTTTTAATTAGTGGCAAGATACAAAACCTGTGCAACTGGGCTTAATCTAGGAGGATTCCTGTGCTATAAGCACCAGTTATATATCAAGGAAGATGAATAGAAATGCTTTGGTGGACACGAAAGCACCATAGCATGTCTAGTGTCTTAGTTTGTCAAAGTACTGCTAGGGTGTAGATGGTGTATTGAGATTTGTGTAAAAACAAATAATTTACGAAGTGTTTAATAATGATGAAAGCTTACTACCTAGGTACTGTTATAAAACGTAAAGTTAAGGCCCAATTTTTCTTGGAAGAAAATGTCACAAAATTATTGTGACAAATTGTCGAACGCGCGTTAACTAGCCGTGATTGGTTGAATGAGTTTTCAGCAGCCAATCGCACCATTTGACTTGCGAATACTTTGTGACGAGTCGTCATTTTTGACGTGACAACGTCTGATAAATCGATGAACGCCGGCTGCACGCACGAAAAAGGATGATTCATTGTAACGTTACGATCATTTCATCAATGTTTTGTTATGACGTTGTCACGTTAAGCTATCGACCGTAAACCAACTTTACAGACAACCATTTTTTTTCAGTATTCTGGGTTACGTGGGTAGGTAGGTTATGTACGTGGTAAGCAAGGGTTGCCCACTTTTTATTAGAAGAAATGGAGTATTTCTGATTTGAGAAAGCGTAAATGATTATTATTTATTGCGGAACCAAGATTTTGTTGTTTTTTAATTAATTGCACGACAATTAGGTAATGCCAATGAAGACATGGATTTATTTTATCACTAATTTGCGATTATGACCAAAAAGACAAAAACCCCTTCAGTGGAATACTGAAATGGGAGGATTTAATTAAGTTTAATTAAAAAACAGAGTCAAAATAAATAGAGTATTTTAGCGTACTCTATTGCTTTTCTAGATTACCTATAAAGTAACTTTAAAATAGAGAACAATACTCTATTAAAGAGTACGATTGGCAACTCTAGCAGTAACATACCCACCACAGCTCCACAAACCTCGTACTTACAAATTACCTTTTAATAAAACAACTCTAACATTGATCCGGCTACAAAACTCCAACTTCCACATCAAACTTGATGTATTCTCTCGTAATTCCGTAACGAGTTTCATTAATAAGGTAATGGATTACTTGAGTCGAGCACAAAGGATTGACTGTGACGCTATGTTCGATCGGGATGGTAATTTCCGTAACTTTTGCTGCTTTAGGCTTAGTTCACACTGAGACCCAATGCGACGCGACGCGAATGCTTTAAGTGGCCGACCGCAATGCATTTTACTGCGAAATGCGACGCGACGGCAACGCCGCGAAACGTCAGCGAATTTCGCGAAACTCGTCAAGTGTTTTTTCTTTTGCTTTTATTATCTCACTGAAATGTGAAGTTCCATATTGTGTCATTACCATGGGTGTTCAACCCCGTGGATTTTAAATTCATATTTTATTTGAATTCACTCATCTAAATATGTACCATTTTTGAAGTAAATAATTTTCTATATTGTGACACTAGCGGACTCACGCTAGTGCTACTTAATATTATTATTATAAATAAAACTATGTTTGAGATTTAAACTTCATAATATAATTGGCATCTGCCTGGAACGAGCGCACCTACAGGAGTCCCATATAAAAACAAAACATATTTTCATCGCGTCGCGTCGCGTATCGGTGTGAGCAGACCCTAAACGTGTATCTTTTGTTTTCAATATCCGGCCCTGTCTTTAACGAATAACTATGCAAATATGCTCGGTTTTATTTTAAGTTATTTTCGTGACATGCGCTGAGATAATGAACTTGTTTTAGCGCTCTATTTCTTGACAAACCGCGCAATATACAGCCTTTGATGGCTCAGCTTGCTCTATACTTGTATACATGTTTATAGGCGGATATAATATCTGTGCATGTATTTACGCTATACTTGATCTTTGAATCTGCAATTCTTTTGACAAGCATGTCGTTGCCTTGGTTGTAAAATTTAAATTTAGTTATTAGTGCTTTGACTAACTGCCGTTTTTATTTGTAATTCTTTAAAGAACGCCTAAAAACCACATAACATATCTACATAAAACCCACGCCTTTTAAAATAAACAAATCTACGTTTTATTAAGAAACCGTGAAAATACTGATTGTTTAAAGAGTACTTAATACGTAAATCTATTTATAGGTAGAACTTAAGATCCAAAAACAAACGGCTTGCATAAAGTAAAGTATTTAGTCAACACTTATGGGCCCAGAAAAAGCTATAAACACAAGTTCGCTTTATTAAAACCTCATCAATTAGACAAATAAAACGCAAAGGTAAGAATCAACAGCTCTATTTCTAAACCACGTCACATACAACCGCTTATTTTTGCTATCTGATTAACTTATCAGGGGTTTGCACAAAAGAATCGCCCTTACCTTACCTACAGGGTGAAAAATCACCCTTCTCCTTTTTTTCTTAAGCCAGTTGAGTTTAATTACATTTGTAAATTAAGCAATGGGACGGGCCGAACGTGTGCTGCTTCCAGATGGGAGTTTAATACAAGAAATAGAATCTTTTGTTCTTATAGCGGTCGGATAATTTGGTGCGAGGCTGGCGTGATTATGGTGGGAGTCATTAAGGATTTGAGGCGAGACTGAAATGTTATAGGTATTTTGTGGGGGTTTTACAAATGGCTGTTGTTTTTAGTGATGACGTCACAATTAAAGTCAAGCGTTTGAGTTTTCACTCGGTGTCGAATTGGCACGTATTATAAGAGATAAGTTTGAAAGCTATAGCTCATAATTTAGGTTTTCAGGTGGGTAACTAATTAAAAATATTTGTCTGTCACTAAGCCGTTAAAAGTGACTTTTAGTAACTTCATCTTTCTAGGCTTTATCTTATTGTTTTTATTTTTTTAAAGGATTTGAAATCATCGAATGACTCCTTCCGATCTGGGCGAAGTGGAAGAGAGTGTCAGACTCTTACAGACTAAAACCCATCCGTGTTGCTCCAAATGTCCTTTAAGTTCCAGGGCCGCGGTGACTCTTTCGAACAAATTTCTGCAACCCTGGCAGATCTAAAAATGCTGGGGTCGGCTTCCAGTGTAACCCTTTGCAGCTGATTATCAGTTTACATGGAGCTACTGGCTATCTGACCTTCCACTACCCAGTAACGGAGTAATATGATACCCCTTGGCTAGACTGGTGTCTTCTGACTACCCGCAACCACTCTCAAAGATCTACAAATCACAGCCGGGATTAACAGCTCGACGAGCTTTCCGAGGCGGAAGAGTCTCAGTGTGTATTGGATGGCTACACATCCACAGATTGGTATCGGCAAGCGCTGGAAGAACCTGAAAGACCTGGAAGACCGAAGCAGTGGCGGCCTTAGGGGGTGGCGAGCGGGGCAACCGCCCGGTGCCTCGTTCTTACAGGGGCCTCGTACTACCCGAGTTCGAAAAACCTTACATTATATACATATATGTTTTTATACAGAAATGTTTTATAATTTTAGCAATAAAATAAAGTGATTTCACAGTAAATTATTTAATAATATTAATAGTAATAAGTGTCATCAAATTTGAGGAATTCGGTGATACAAGACCGGTTTTTAGTTTTGCATTTTTTTAATATAAATTTCTCATTGTGATTTTATTTTAAATTTTAGTCTTAGGAAATATCTACTTTCATATAAATTTCATAAAGAACAAGGGCCTCGCAAACATCTGTCGCCCGGGGCCTCACCAAAGAACGCCGCCCGGGGCCTCGCAGCGTAAAGGGCCGCCGCTGGACCAAAGCAATAACAACGATTTTTTTTATTTTTTTTCTTTGCCAAAGCCAAGAAATTCCTAAAACCAATAACAAAGTACGCCGAAACCAAGTTATAAAATTCCGAAATACCTTTAGCACCGGGAAGCCGTCGCTCAGTTCCCTAAGGTGTCGTTCTGATGACAAATTCGTCGAAAGCCGCGAATTATTTTTGGGGTTCGATCGATCAATCAGACGAATTCTGCATGTTACCTATGTAGTTTGTTGGCAGTTCTTGATATATGTGTCACCGGAAAATGTCAAACTCCGTAAGATTATAAAATAACTTGAGAGATTGTAAACTCTCGATAAATTGTCAACTGAACATTTGGAATACTTTTTTACGCATCAAAGTTTCATGGTCTATAATATCTCCGTGCCGGTCCGAGAAATTGTGGATTGACTTAAACTGGCGACCAATCAGCACTCTGGTATATAATTTTAATTATTTGTTTTGGTGCGATAGTTAAATTGGAAACTTGGCCCTTCATTGGTCTTTGTTGGTGTGAGTTCATATCTGAACAGACCAGGTTTACTATCACACGAAAACGGATAAATTGTAGACTTGTGCTCTGATTGGTCGCCATTTTATGTCAGTCTACAATTTCTCGGAATGACTTCGAGATATTATAGATTATAAAATTTTTGTGCTTAAAAAGTACTCCAAATGTTCAGTTCACAATTTATCGAGAACTTACAATATCTCAAGTTATTTTATAATCTTGCGGAGTTTGCCTTTTTCCTGTGACATATTTAACGGAACCTCAAGTCTGGATTCCCTAAAGAGGTAAGCAGATGTACCCACCCATGTGCTATAGGATAAGAATTTAAAAAATCGCTAGCTATTTTATTTTCCATTAAATAGAAGCGAGTGTCTTTCCTCTTTCTGGGGACTTGTTGGATACGTTGTTCCTACATTTAGTTGGCTATATGTACTTAAGTCCCTTGTAAAAAGAGTTGAGCTTGTTGGAGCCTGTTGGACGCAGCAACCACTAACAGGGCCCAAGTCAGGTCCTGGGCTGCTTTTGAGGTAGGTATTCAAAATTCTTTTATTTTCTAAACTGAAGCAAACATTTTACGACTTGATTATAGGTAGGTATGCAAATTCCGTCGAGTCAAGCATTTGAGTCCTGTCAAGATATTTTTTTTTTAAGGATTTTTGTTTTCTCTTTATTTTTTAGGGACTCTTATCCTTATAAGGCATGTCAACCCCATCATAACTTAACCTAAGTTTAAACAACATTATAAACTAATTACATACAAGATCTAGCATAATACAAAAACTGGAGTCTGCCATATCATAAATCATTTTAGCGGGGTCACTTTCTGGACTTTTTTTTTAAGGATTAGAAGGCATCAAGTGACTCCTTCCCCTCTGGGCGGAGTGGAAGCGAGTTTCAGACTCTTACCGACTAAAACCCATCCGTGTTCCTCCTAATGCCCTTTGCGTTCCAGGGCCGCGGACTCATTCGAACAAATTCCGCAACAGAACCAAGAATCCCTACCGTGTTAAAATTTCACCCAATCAGCCAGCTTCAAATTGACTTACTTGCTCTCCAATATCTTCTAACACTCCGATACCTTCAATTACATTACAACAAAACAAGCCGATGACAAGCTCGCACAAAATAAAAACAATAATATCCAGCATTCGGCTGAAGTATTTTATTTCATTGAACGTAATGTCAAGACAGATCAGTGTCGGAACGGATCGTGTCACTTTCAAAAGATATTGTTTTCTGTTTATATACGTATTGTCTCGTGACGAATCGGCTCGCAGCTATAGTAGGCGCCAGATAAATGTGGAATAAAGTATATTGACCTTTCCCTAATAACTGTTCATAGGTACCTGAACAATTAAATATGAATCGTTTTTCAATATTAGACAATGTTAAGGATCACGAGAGATGATGATTCGGGACAGCTTTGTGTCATTAATTCCGTTTTTCAAATTAAAAATGTCAATAATTGTAGGTGGGTCAATGACCGTTATTCCACGATTATCTGGCGCCCACTATAGTAATGGCGTAGGTTACTTATGTGATGTTTTGTCAGTGTATAAGCCATCTTTGGGAAGATGATCATGGATTTATATCGATATTTTTAGCTTCTCGTTTTTGATGGTTCTTTGAATCGCCAATAGTAAAATGGCATAGGTTACTTATGTGATGTTTTGTCAGTGTATAAGCCAGTTTTTTGAAGATGTAATCAGAGATTTAGACTGATATTTTTAGCAACTATCACCATCAAAAACATTGATGGTTCTAGTGCTAGGTACTAGATTTAGTCGTTACAGTTTTTGAAGACATAGGTTTAAATACAGCTGATACTATGAGTACGGCAAAGTTGATAGAAATAGTAGCTACAGTCACATTTGCTGGATACGTTTCTGGAATGTTCAGCACAATGTATGAATGATAACCTCACTTTGCAACGCGTTTTCTTGCTGATTGCCCAGGAAGCAATCCTTGCACAGTGGGCCAAGGCATTCATCGCACCGGTATGATAGTAAAGGAGGGTTTACTCGTATTAGAGCCTTAACGCTTAGGAGAGGTATGGTGACGTAATGCGAGAGCTCAGGTCTTCGCACACTGACAGGTGTCAACCCCTATCGTGCAATGCTCAGGCTCCGTTTCTGTAACACAGTAGACCTATAGTCCTACAGTTCCTGTCGGTCAAAAGTTTCAGCATAAACGGCTGTATCTTTTGATTGCGTTGGCTTAGAAGTTTGATTTTTTCACAGCTCCAAGGGACAGTAGTTCAGTTTGATACCTCCACGCATTCCTGAGAAAAAGGTCTTGGCAGACAGACAGACTGACAACAAAATGATTCTATAAGGGTTCCGTTTTTTCCTTTTGAGGTACGGAACCCTAAAAATTAAACAAGCGTGTCCACATTCCAGACAACTTAATGAACAGTTTCCTTTAATTATACCAGTAAGAGAACTTCATGAAGACCTCTCTATCTCTATTAGTGTCGTCTCCTACACCTTACACGGGACTTAAACATAAAGAGCGAAATGTGGATGTACTATAATACCTTATCCAAAACAAATCATATCAAAAGTAATTAATTCAATCTAGGTTGAAAGTCAGCACTTTTTGGACGTCACAAATTGATACGAGTATGAATACAGTCCCCAAAAAGCCCGCCCGTCATCAATTCCTAGTGTTTTAGCTGGGAAGAAGATGTGGTGCGAGAAACATCTCAGCAACACAAGTCATTTCCAGGTTAATCACAAATAAAATAATTGTCGGCTGCCTAAGAACGTATCTGAGTGCCAATTTTACGAATTTTTAAGCAACGATCGCATTCACATATCAGTCGCAATGTGTCAAGAAAGCATCAATTTCCATACATATTTGACAGATTGCGACTGATGCGAATGTTGCTTAAAATTAGTAGAATTCACCCCTCTATTCTATATGTAGGTCCGATCTGTCAGTTAAGTTTTAGCAACCCCGATCACCAGTTGACATTGAAGTTTAAACAAGCCTGTCCACACTGGAGACAGCTTGTTTCGTTTAATTATAACAATAAGAGCACTTAATGAACAGCTCTCAATTAGTGTCGAAGGCCGCCGGCAAACATGTCCGACACTCTGTTCACTGTTCAATTCTTGTTAAGAGCGACCCGCGCGTTAACTCTTGTAACTGAGATCTTATGATGTGGCCGCGAAGTTAGCGTGGGATGAGGTTCGGTTTGATTGATATAATGTAATAGGACTTTCGGATGTAAACGTTCATCTAAGCATAAGACTCAAAAGACTCAAAGCATTTTTTTCAATTAGACCATTTACAAGCACTTTTGAATTGTCAAGGTCAGTCGGTCAAAAAGATGAAGCTCTTTGCACGTTCCAAAGCGTAGATCTCTATGGAGAAGAACGTGTAAGAAACTCCACGGACACTCTTTTAAAAATAATATTGTTTACAAAGTTATGGTTATATCATTCATGCTGAAATTATACATATATGTGAGAACGATGTAAAAGACGTGCAAGATAAAAGCGTCTGGAGTGAAAAGAATAATTCAAAGAAGCAATTAAAATAAACCGTGGCCGCCGAGAAATGACCAGTTCAAGCTGACAGCGCCCGTACACGAACATGACGCATGCGCTAGCACCATTCGGCTTAACCATTTTGAAGGGAGCCAAACGATCCAACGCATGCACCACCATCAGCCAGACTTTTGAGTGAGCAGCATAGTCTGGTAAGGGTCAAGATAATGGACTGGGTCGAAGGGAAACGCGCTCAAGGCATAATACCGGCAAGACAGACCCGACGTAATAGAGAGGCAGCATGTGCAGAGCGGCCCGCATTGCAGAACACCGCATGATTCGTTTACTCCTCGAGTGTGGTCGCGAACCTCTGCAGTTGGGGAATAACGAAGAAGAACTTAAGGACTTTACGTTGCTTACAAACACACAATCGTATCATATGAAATCTTCTTTCTTTTTTTTTAAGGATGGGACAACATCAAATGACTTCTTCCGCACATGAGTCCGACTCGCACTTGGCCGGTTTTTTTTGCCAATATGTAGGTACTTACTACATGAACAGTCCTTCACTTACGGAAGCACATTTCATCGGTCGTTTAGTTCTTGTTCTTGGACCTGGCAACTATTCTCCCATTGGCCACAGCTATAAACGCCAATCTTCTAACACTTCCCTGCTGTTCTCGTAGCCCCACCCTGCAAGGGTTCAAGTCATCTGAACGTAGATAATGTGTTGGATCACAGCTTGATTAATTTCGTCCCAGCAGACACCCGGCGAGCTATGTAAACCTTGTGACACACTAATTAATCTGCCCCCTGTTTTATATGTAGGTATGGCCGGAATTTTTGGAATGATGGGTGGCGAATGTTTGTAGTTGAAGATTGGAAATTGATGTTGTTTTGAATGGTTAAGTGGGGACTTGATAAGTCACTAAAAAGACTAGTTGATTGCGATGCGAGAGCAGATTTGAAATCAATGCTTAATAAAATAAATATGTGTTAAATAAAATAAATATATGTTAAATAAAATAAAATAATCGTTGCTGTCTGCCGCTGTCTGTTTCTCCGCTTACTTCTCCATGCCAAGGATTTTCGGCTTCCCGTCAAACCGGATAAGCTGAGTCAATATTTTATATAGAGCGACTGCCTATATGATTTTTCCTCGATTTCCTCGGTCGGGCAAGAACTGTAATTGTGGAGAGAGAAGTCCGGAGTTTGGAAGTTGGTGGTGTGACAGCCCCGTGCCTCGGAAAGCACGTTAAGCCGTTGGTCACGCGCCAGATATCTCCGGGCGTGTCGGGTTACCGTCCCATCGGAATATGAGAGTGATGGAAGAGGGAGTGCACCTGTGTTTGCGCACACTCTTGTGCACTATAATATGTCCTGCGCTGATGGCTAGTTTCGGTTGAGATTGGATCAACCAAAATCGATCAGGAGGACTATAAAAGGTCTCATTGAAATACATGAACACATTTTAACACAGCGTTCAGTACGTCTAAACAAAGATATCCATGAAAAGTAAAACACTGATTAAATTGATTTTATTTTGACGTAATATAATAATTTTGTCAACATTTTTGTGTATTTTCGTTAGTTGATTTTCCTTCTTGTTAGTATCTAATGCGTTTTTTTATTATTTTTTTACTATTGTCCTTATTTTGGTGGTCTCAATGATTTCTAAAAGTTTGTCCATCTATTTTAATGAGACCTCGTATATATATGACCTCCACAACCCAACCAGACTGGTGTCAGATTTTCTGGCTTCAGAAAATCCGTAACAACTGTCAAAGATCTTCAAATGACAGCCGGGACCACACGCTTTATGTGCTCTCCGAAACACGAAGGAGTCTCGTTATGCAATGGATGATCACCCATCCATGAAACGACCTCGTCAAGTGTAGCTTAATCTTGAAGTGCCATCAATGCGGCTGTTATTATTTATCCTCGAGCTGCTCCAATACCGTTTGCTGACTACGATCCGAAACTCCGCATGATTCTCGGATTAATCGTTTGGTCACATAATTTACTGCACATCTTCTTTCGCAAAATAACCTTCGATCCAATATCCACAAAATCTTAATATCATCTTAGTTCCTAAGCCTACACATCAAACTTTATGAAGATTACCCGACCGTGCTGAAAAGCCTAGTTCTACAATATCCATAAAACGGTTTCTGTGGAGTGAACTGATCAATGCAGACCGCACTAAACAAAGCAGGTATCCTCCGGAGGGCGCTATGTATGAGGGATAGCGCGCCAGGATTCTGTGTGCCAAGGTTTGATGGGGTCAAGAAGTGGGAAGATTTGTAGGAGGCGTGGAAAATGGAAGTCAGTTAAACGAGCGTGTCTTTATTTCCGTGTAATTCCATGTGCATTTGCTAGGTTCTAAAACACAAGTTATATAGAAATGAAATAAAAGTAAAATATTTTAAAGGTTACAATTGTTTTCTTTTCTTGTAAAGTAATACTTCACTGATTGAGAAAGCCAAACTTACCGAGAGTGCCCTAAAAATCACACTTATATTATAAAGGTGAAAGTTTGTGAGTATCTGTGTGTGTGTGTGTATGATTGTTACTTCTTCACGCGCAAACGGCTGGACCAACTTTTATAAAATTTGGTATGCAGGAAGCTCACACCCTGAATTAACACACACTTTTTACCGCGGATAACACCGCGGGGCGCAGCTAGTAATAAATAAAATACATTTCATTTTCACCAAAAGCCATTTTGAATCCCGAAAATTGCACGGTTTCTGTGGTGGAAGGCCGCGGTAGCGTGCCGTGCCTTCGGTGAAAAACTAGTTAAAATATTAGACTACGGTCCTACGATGGGGAAGGGAGTGCATGTTTGTATTCCTGTGTGCGCCATTTGTACGGAATTCGATGACTGAGCAATGAAGTGCCTACGGCGTAGCAGTGCTACGCAGCACTAACCGGCTGCGCTATCTTCTTAAAAGTACACTTTGTGAACAAGAATATTACAAATTAGAAGATTACATTCAGGATAAGAATGCTTGGAAACATGCTGGTCCTGCTCCATAGGACAATCAAGGGTGAAGGTCAAACTGGTTGATTAATGTATTAACGTTATAGATATACTGTTTCTTTTTTTTGTGTTTTTATTTTTCTGTTGACTCACACACTGTTGTTTAATTAATGGTTCCAATGTTTGTAAATATGTGAGTACCATTTACCTAAATTTCTTTAGGAAATTAATAAGTTTACCTCTGCTGGTGATACTTTGTTCTTATAAGTAGCATACTCTGGGTGCATCGTCCTCACATAATATTAAATTAATTTTTGTATAAAAAATTTTGTAAAATCATTATTTGAAAAGAGTAACTATGGAGTTTCTTGTCCGTTCTTCTCCATAAGAATCTACCTTTCCGAATGGACAGTAGAGTCACTTTATTAATGTAACATTACAATTCGAAAAACGTTCACCCATTTTCCTTCCAATGCCTCCGTCAAGATATCTTCGTTCCTCCTTGTAGAAAGGCTGTATATTTTTAGTTTGATCCATCGCATCTCCCGTAGGCTCAATCTGTTGAGCGGACGAGGGTCGGCATGGCAACAAATTGGCGAACTGATCCGTCCGCCATGTTCCTCGTACATCGCACCCCTATGCTGATTTTTCAACATTGACTTCGTATTTATTTATTGGTTTTAATAAGATGGACTAGATTTATTGGTTGTTCTTTATTCTTGTTGAAAATGTTGGGTACGCATTCTGTAAAAGTGTTTTGGGTTAAGTATTTCATGAAGGGTTATGTTTGGGGTTCTATTGCATGATCAAATCAAAAATGAAGATATCCACAGGGGTTACGTGCATAGTTCGAAGAATCGCCAAACTTAAGTGGCAGTGGGCAGGGCACATTGCTCGCAGATAGAACAGATAGTCGATGGAGCCGAAAATCGTTGGAAGGCCTCCTACAAGGTCCAAATCTATATGATTACGGATATGAAACGCACAGGATCGGTCGCTGTGGTGACACCAGGAAGAGGCCGATTTCTGCCTATTCAAGCCGGTCTCTTTCCGCTGAAATGATATTGATAATTTCAGTAACGAATTCTTCATTCAGTAATGAATGGGTCATTGCAGCATTACGGAGTGAAGATTCCCCAGCTCAATGAAAGGCAATTAAAAGTTTTCCATTTACCTGCCGACACTTCATACCTTTTAATTTTTGTCACATTTTATTAAAAACATTCTGTTTTAAAGAAGCATGTTTTGAACGCTTCAGCGAGCGATGCAACAGAATGCACAAGCGATTCAATGCTGAAGTGGGAATAAATTGAAAAAATTTAAGCGCGCGCGAATTCACTAATGAAAGTTTTAAATGACCGACGAAAAACAAAAAAGTGACCTCGTTATTACGATTACAATTTTTTGTTTGCAGTTGAAAAAATATGTTGTGCACCATTAAAGTTGGTAGAACTGTAAGGATAGAGCGCAGCGTCGAGTTTGTCGTGTTTTGCGGGTGCCGGGCGCGGGCGGAACTTTTTTAAACTTTTTTACAAATCCGGCCAAAACAATAGCTCGCGAATTTCATAAAAGGGTCCCAAAGCGTCAACACCGGCCGCACAATGGGGAGCGATTTGAACAATTAATCTTCGAGACGAATCGAACTTTACCAAGTTGTTCGTAATTATTAAAGCTGCGGTTCTTTTTCGGAAAATGTTTTCGGGATTTTCTTGTACAATTATGATGAGGGTAGAACTTAGAATTAAATATCATCTCCGATGAGGAAGTGAAAGTTTCGAATCGGCGAAGTTATGAATACAGTTAATACATTGTTAATGAGAATGGGCTCGTTATGGCACGTGTAAGGTATACAATGAATTAACTCATTACATACTAAGAGCTAGGTTTAAGTGTAAAAGTAATTCGTTCTTCCTATGAATGATGTTCCTGTTTGCCACTTTAAGACATTAAAATTAGTTTTTCAAAGCTCTGACTGTTAAATAATTTTCTTTATGGTTTTAGGTACCTACTGAAGAAATCGGTACAGCGGAAGACACGCAATCTTGACAGAATGTTTCATTTACAGTTTAAATCATAAAGAAAGACAGAAAAAAGAAAGACAATTGCATTTATTGGCACAATAATAAAATAAAAAAAAACACCTTGCAAATAGAAAATATCAAAACTTAAGTACATATAGCAATATTGTGCCAAAAGGGCCCATCACCATCATCATATCAGCCACTCCTGGACATAGGCCTCCCCCAAGTGTCGCCACAACCGGTCTTGTGCCTCTCGCATCCATCGGCTACCTGCAACCCTCACCAGGTCATCGATCTACCTTGTGGGAGGCCTTTCAATGCTGGGTCTTCCGGCACGCGGTTGCTACTCCAGAACTTTTCGGCCCCATTGACCATCTGTTCTGCGAGTAATGTGCCCTACCCACTGCCACTTCAATTTGGCGATCCTTCGGGCTATGTCGGTAACCTTGGTTCTCTTGCGGATATCGCCATTCCTGATTCGAGCACGCAAGGAAACTCCGAGCATTGCCCTCTCCATTGCTCTTTGGGTGACTTTAAGCCTTTCACGTTTCAGTTTCATAAGTCATCACTGGAAACACACACTGGTCGTAGACTTTCGTCTTGAGACACTGTGGTACGTGAGACGAGAAGATACCACACAGCTTCCTGAACGCCGCCCAGCCCAGTTGGATTCGACGGTTGACCTCTTTCTCGTAGTTTGTCCTACCTAACTGGACCGTTTTTCCCAGGTAGAGTCTAAATGAAACATTCTAAATTTTAGACATTACATGTGTTGTACGACACGTCCCAAAAACTACAAAATCAACGTAGCCCAAAAAATCCGTGTTCTAAAACAGATTAAACATTCCTAGACCCTTACATGTCCACTACAGTGGCCCATGTCCACAGTGCAATTACTTGTGCCGTACAAAACTAGGATCAGGACGGACCGTTCGCATGGAGAATGAATTGATTGTTTTACCTGAGTAATAAAACACAGTCACAAAAGTCTGAGAAAGATAAACCGATCGTGTTAAGCATGGATGGACAGAGAGAGGGAGACTAAAGAAAAGATGTATGGATTGTGTTAGGAGTGATATGAAAGAAATGGAAGTTAGTGATAGCGTGACGGCTGACAGAATCAAATGGAAGAAAAAATCGTGTTGCGCTGACCCTAAGTAACATGGGATAAGGCAGGAAGATGATGATCCTCAAGGTTAAGCATGGCTTGCGTCGATCTAAGGCTGGGTGAGCCTCTTAACATATTTTTCATATTCCTCCGAGCATCGGAAAGTTTCTGGCTTGTGTAGGGCAGCAGACAGTCGCTCTATTATATTTATTTTTTTGCATTTATTGTTTGAAATTGTCTTTAGGTCACGTCATCTTTATCACGACAACCTACAGAAAAGAGACGTAAAAGTGACACAGTCGCTTTGGCTCCTTCACACAGTGGCCAATCTTGTAAAGGTGTTCAGTCCATTCTCTATGTCTATGGGACGGACCCAACTTGAATACGGAATAATGTAAATGTGAAATTGAAATTATATGGAAATGTATAGCGAGGGCCGGCTGTAAGGAAGGGAGTTGGTTTTCATTAACAAGTTTTGATTACCGGCAGATTTTTAGTTGTTAGCAATGGTGTTTTTCATATGAAACTGTGTGTATTTCAAGGAGTTTATTTTAATCTTAGTTCAAAGTTTGTCTAAGGCACCGCGTTCATAGTTTGTTCAAAGTTAAGAGTTATACAGGGCAAGGTATTTGTATTATTTGAAACATTATAGTTACACAACTCTTTAACATGGAATAGGAGTCTCTCTTTCTTCTTTCTAATTTCAATATTTTTGATGTTCTCACTCAGGTTTACAGTTAAAGAATCTTTTTGAGTAGGCAGTAGTAGGTACCTTGAGCATTTTCTGTAATAATTGTCGCAACATCAAAGAAACGTTCTGATATCGTTGGTAATTCTAGCAACATTAATAACTTAACAGGATGTAGATGAAATGGCTTGTGAGTTCATTTTCAATATTCCGTTCGACGTATCCAAATATCTCCTCTACGTAAAACAGAACGTACTGAAACCTACCCACTGAAGCGGAGCGAAATTGAGACTCGAACGACCAATAGGATTATGATCTTCACTCCGCTTATCTGTGTCGTGATAATACTTCTATGGGAGCCACGAGCATTCCGCACAACGTGCCCGCGCAGCGGCGCACGGTCGACTGGCGCGCGGCGCGCGCGCCACCGGTGGCATGTACATGTGTAGTGACCTCATACTCATTGCATCAACACGTCCGACCGCTGCGGCTCGCGGCCGTGTACTGGGAGCGCGACTGAGCCGAGAGCAGCGAGGCGCGGAGGCCGCGCACCTGTCGTACATGCGCCACCTGCGGCGGCTCGGAGTCTCGCTTGGCGCACCGTTCATCGAGGGACAACATGCCGGCGCGGGAGCAGGCTAGTCACTGAGCGCGCGCGTAGGCCGTTCCGATATTTATGTGGACGGGCGCTGGCACCGCGGGCTTGCTTCAAGACAGCAGGAGCAAATGTTGCAGGTCGCGCATGGCGCGCACTGATTGGCTGTGTTATTTTGTCCGAGGTAGACTACAACCACTATGTACCAAGCAGTATGAGACGATATGATGTGGAACCAGCAATAAAAGTTTTAAGTCTTAGCATCAGCATTCGGCTTTCATTTCTCCACACAACTCGATCATCCCCACACTTCAATCCTATTGGTGGATTATGTTGTTTGTCTTGTCTAGACTCAAAAGCATTGCTTATGCATAAATCTACTTGCCTAGCCTATATTTTTAAAGTATCGTTGCCCCACGCTATGAATTTCTCCTGTATCGTAATAATAATAATAAAATTATAATAAACCTTTTTTTTATTTCCATGCCATTAATAAATATATAAAAAAACTATGTTTAGCAAGTAGGTATGTCGGGTCGATATGTCATGGCTCCCTTCGGGTATAGGCCTCCTCCAGTTGCCCCCATTTTTCCCTGTCGTTAGCCGTTTTTATCCAGTCTCTTCCTGCCAGTTGAATTATGTCGTCGATCCAGCGAGCTTTTGGTTTGCCCCTTTGTCTTTTCGTGGGTGCATACACAAACAGCCAGACTCTGAACAACTATCTGTAGGCCATACAAATATTCTTTTCGTGCGGGAATCGAACTCGCGACACGCAGCGCAGCAGCCAATCGGATTGGATGGACTGAGAGCTCACTTCAACTATGCCTTCACGGTGAGGTTTTTACGGAATCGATTGGTTGACGTCCACAACCCAGCTATTGGGTGTCAGACTCTCGGGCTTCTGACTACCCGTAACGACCGTCCAATATGTACAATTGACAGCGGGGAACAACGGCTTTACTTGTTTTCTGAGTCATAGAAGGATCTCGATAAATGTACAGTCAACAAAGCTATTTGGTCTGCAGTCAGCTAACTTGCAACTACTTTCAAACAATGTACAAGAGTATATGTATGTTCAAGAGTGGAACTCTCTGCCTGCGTCTGTGTTTCCGAACGCATACAACCCTAATCTCTTCAAAATTAGAGTGAACAGGCTTCTTCTGGGTAAGCTCGCTCCATCGTCGACTTTGTCTCTGTCATCTATGACCTAGACTAGAGTCAAGAGCAACCCCATATTAAATAAAAAAAAAAAAAAAAAAAATGTTGTGAGTGTGCTGTGTAGACAATTATTGTACACCAAACTCATCAGTATGTCATAAGCTTAAAAAGTTATAATGCACATATTAAAGTTCGTTTTTTAATCCCAGACTAATTTGACATTTGCACCGGTGCGTTTAGTCCAAAAACGAACAAAAAACGAACTTTAGAAATAAATATTGGCAGTGCAGTGGAAAAATTAGTATTTTTGCCGGTATACCAAATAGTTTTGTAGACTGTACCTAATGGCTGATCGCATGAGCATCCACGACCCAATTTCAGCAAGCCTTGAAGATTGCTCCGTGCGCACAGTATAAATATGAACAGTATGGAAACTAAGCCTAGTTGATGAAATAATTACCTACGCTCCATTGAAGCAATAGGGTTGTAACTTTTAATGTCTTTGATATTGTTTATTTTTGTAAAACATTTTTGTTTTGTAGTGATCAATCAATCGAATTGAAATAACTAGCTCACAAATACAATTTAAATAAGTAATCTCATGGCGTCGGTTATTCTCAGCAAAATACATTATAGTATAAAACACGGTTAATATTAACACACAACAACTTGTAAAGCTATAGATCTTTAACGTTGTAAATAGCTGTATACTACGCAATACGCTTGTGGCATTTTTAAAAAGATCGCGGAGATAAACTTATACGTGACCACTCGTCTTGACGTGGCACTCAAAACTGACAGCACCGCTACAACCGCTTAGAGGTCTCGTCGATGCGCATGTTTTTGTGAGTGTGCTGTTTCGAGCGTTTGTAGAGAGTTTCGTACTGTTCATATTTATACTGTGCCGTGCGGCTGTTATAACATACCCACGAGCATGCATAAATGTAATCAATTAATCAGTTTTTCTTCGCCCACAAACAAACATGAAAGAACCATTTGCTGCAGACGGCAACTCTTGACGTACAGTTAGCCACTAAAATCTCTGGCGTAATTAATGTTTCAACTGTAACTAATGTATCGCCGTGATTACAAAGTCGCTTGTATAATTAATTTGTCTGAGTGTACCTGTCGTGGGAATTGTGATTAATTTTAGTGTATGTTTTATTGTTAAGTTATTGTAATTACCTATAGTTATTATGGTCATCTTCTATCTCTCATAAGTAATGCTAGCGAAGGAGGAGGCGGTCCGCGCGAGGCAGAGACAAGGGCTTCGCCCAAACCGCCGCTACAAAAGAAGACGCCCCGGGCGTCGGGAGTCGCAGGGCGATCCCCGGCCAACGTAGGTGCGGGCCTGCGGACGGCGAGCGCTGGGTGGCTCGCTGTCCGATCACCACCAGGCCCGGGTCGAAGGCGCGATGTGTACCACGCGCGCCTCAAAGAGATGCCAGCATAGGAGACGGAGCCCGCTAGGGCCAGAGCCTGCCCTAAGGGGAGACCCCTTTACAGTCTCACCAGGGATGTGCCCTAACAGGCGTTGCACAGAGGGGGTTCAGGAGTGGTCTTTTAAGAGGTAACGGGGCTCCGTTACCTTTTAAAAGACCATTCCGGAACCCCCTCTGTTCTATGCGCGGATGGTGATCACCGGGGTGGCTTTAGTGAGGTAAAAATCCCACACTCCCTGGTCTTTACCCCAAAAGTCCAGGGACCTTTTGAAGGTTTTCCCCCGAAAACAAAAAAAAAAAGGGCCAGAGCCTGCCAGGGTTGCGAAATTTGTTCGAAAGAGTCACCGCGGCCCTGGAACGTAAAGGGCTTTAGAGAAGGAACATGGATGGTTTCAGTCAGTAAGAGTCTGACACGCCCTGTCTTGTGAATGACTTCTTCCGCTCCACCCAGAGTGGAAGTCATTTGATTATTTCCCGTCCAGAAAAAAACAAAGTGTCTTCAATATTGCAGTATAACAACATTATAGTTATTGAAGTCCATCATTATCATGCTGCCCTTATCCTATGTTACTTGGGATCGGCTCAACACATTTTATTATATTCTGTTCTGTAAACCGTCACGCTATCTCTAACGTCCTTTTTAACCCCCGACCAAAAAGAGGGAGGGAACCAAGGAGGACAGGCTTTTTTAGGGGTTTTCAGAGTTTTAGTTCAGGGGTTTGGCTTTCTTCTCTCTGTCCATCTGGTGGAGGATTCCTTCATCATTCATTCGGGTTCTAAATCCAAAGCTTAAAACGGACAAAGAAGGACAGCTAATCCTGAACAAATGAATCGGAAAAGAAAAAAAGACAATTCCAGAAATTTATTAATTCAATTCGAAATGAAAGAAAGTTGGGGAAAAGTTATAATTTCACTACACCGTCCGTTTTCCCGTATCTACATGTGAATGTGCGCATATGAGAAGTTCTGGCGGCTCCCAAAAGTTACACAATACGAACTTGGGAGTTTGATGTCGGTGACTATGGACACATTGCCACTGAGTTTATGTATTGTAATGGGTTATGAAATGAACCACATGTTACGGATATTATGATATCTATTTCAAGTAGGTAGGTAACGAGAAACATTAACTTAAGATTGGAAGTAGATATAACTCTTTTGGGTAGGTACTGACCGGTTTTACTGGGTGTAATGTAACATGTGACAAAGCCAGCATTCTTGCAGTCAGTACGTGGCAACGAGCACGAACATGATGCGGATGTGTTTTGTTATCACGGATTTTAGGACACGGCGTAACATAACATGCTCGCTGCGAATGTTACATTACGGTCGGTAACACCGGTCAGTACCCACTTTTTTATATAGGACATGATCTACTCGTGTCTCATATTATATTAATAACTGTTTAGTCATTGAGGTGTGTTTTATCCCATCACACAGCACACTAATATTATAAAGGCGAAAGTTTGTGAGTGTGTGTGTATGTTTGTTACTTCTTCACGCGCTAACGGCTGGACCGATTTAGATGAAATTTGGTATAGAGATTGTTTGAGTCCCGGGAAAGGACATAGGATAGATCCCGGGAGTGTGTTCCCTTGAGATAATTTTCGACATTAACGCGGGCGGAGCAAGGAGCCGCAGCTAGTTAACAATAATTCGAATATTTCATTGAACGTATCAGAATAGCGTAGGACATATGAGTTGTGTAGCTACACAGTCCGTTTTCCCGTATCTAAATTTGAATGTGTACATATCAGAAATTCTGGCGGCAAAAGTTATATAATATGGACCTGGCAGTATGATGTCGGTGACTATGGCCTGGACACATTGCCACTGAGTTTGTGTATTGTAATGGGTTATGAAACGAACTAGACAAGTTCATAAAAAGGGTGACTGGCAATTGGGTGCGTTCCTTGAAATGTGTTGTACTAGAGCAAATTTCCAAGGATTTTGAGCACGAAACCATGCGGTTTAATTGGGTCGTCAATACCAATACTTTGTTGTTTTTACTTCAATCAAGATTTAGCCTACACTTTTCCAGTACTATGCCGGACCCCAAATTCTTGAAATTTCCACTTTCCTGGGCTACCTCTAGCCAGGACTTGTGGTTAGCATCTTGATTATATGGATTGACAGCTCACCTCGTGATCACTTCACCCAAGCCTTCGCTTCGACATGTTTACAGGATCCAGCCGGTCGATTCTGTAAACATGTCATCTTGCACGAATCATCGCAATAGATACTAATACTTGTGTTATTCGTATTATCACTCTATCCACGTTCTATTTTCATGTGTAGCAAGTAAATGTTGAGTTAGAGAAACTAATAATTAAATCAAATAATACTAAATATTTCACTGTAGCATTCTGTAATAATTTGCAAAACTTATAATAACTATCCGGTTTCCTACCCGTTGATCCAAAACAATCAGCCCATACATACGTCTATGGTCCCGACAATCCTGTTTTCTGCGGTCGTACGAAGTATAAAGTTTGGAGGGTCCCTCAGCCCTCCCGGAGGTCGGAGCGAGGATAACTAAAGACATATCGACTCTTATTTAGTTTATTGGATGGGTTTTCTGAACGTAAACTTAGTTTGGGATAACATAAGGCCCTTGATCCGATCTTCTTGTTTGTATTTTTAGTTTTTCGCTGTTCTGTGTTTTGGTTGTGGTATTTATTTTTATGTTGAGATGGGCTTTGTTAAGGGATAAAACTTACTAGGTTTTGCCCGCGGCTTTGCTCACGTAAATTACCCTAAAATCGTCTGCAAGGTCCCGTCTATCTCTGTACCAAAATTCATAAAAATCGGTTCAGCGATTTAGGCGTGACAGAGTATCGAACGTCACTTTCGCATTTCCAATATTAGTTATTATAGGATAGTCAAACATAGTCAGTTCACAAAGTAAAAGTTAGTAACTACCCATCCCTAAATTTAGCTTTTTCATGGAGTAGCGATTTCCCTCTTCAAACAGTGCGAACAATGTACGTCTTAATAGCTCAAATTGTTTTGTTTTTTTTGTGTTCAGGATTTCGGTATACTGGACGCAGTTTTTAGTTTTTCCTTTTGTCTCTAATATTCATTATGTTCAATGTCATGCATACCTGTCATTTGCATGGTTACTGAAATGCCGATTCGAATGTAATTTTATTTGAATTATAAGTGACAGTGCTGTTGGTGTGTTTATTATAAATAAATTAATAAATAAATATCGTAGGTAGTGGAAAATATTTTACATGTAGTAGTGTTACGCGCCAGAATTAATGCCGGGTACATGACGACATTAGTTACTAATAGCGCCATCTAGTATCGAGTAGCAGAAGTAGTAGAGTCAAGTACCTTCTAGTATTTTCTACGCTAGAACATTCTAGGGTTCTCGACATCTGGTCAGTCGAGACCGGTATTTAGGCGAACTTTCCAGATGTTTCGACAATAGAAGGTTCTGGAATTAACTGACCTACAAGGACCGCATAGATCGCAACCGGGGCAGTATTGGACTTGCGATACAAGCGAATACTTCGGAAGCGATCTTCAAGTGCGATTAAAGTGATCAGTGGTGAAGTTGTGTTTTATAATTAGTGAGTTTAAAGTTGTAATTAGTGTTGTTAAATTAAAGTGTCATAGTTGGTTATTTAATCGGCTGTTTTTTATTGTCACGAACCTGAAGCTCGTAATATTATCAAACTAAATTCTTGCTTAACCTTTGAATGAGCTACCACGCCCTGATACTTTTATACAAATAATCAGGTGCTGTGACTGAGACGACTCATAACATAACAAAAACTCATCTTCTTCGGAATATCCGTAACGACTGTCAAAGATCTATCAGCCGGACAGCTTAACGTCCTTTCCGAGGCACGGAGGGGACTCGATATGTCGACGGTCACCTTTCGAAGCAAGCGCGTACCCAGCTAGGGGCAGAGTCGCCACTCGGTGGCAACTAGGAATTTTATAACCGATTGCCATCTGGTGGCAATCCATGTGGCTGTGCGACTAGGAATATTCGGGATGGGCGCGAACGAATGACCCGCCCGCACCCGCACTTGTCGGCAGCTCAGTGCATAGTCGTTGGCCATGGAATACAACATCCAGCGAAACATGTTAGAGCTGCCACCCCCTAGCTCAAATCCTGGGTACGCTCTTGCTTCGAAGGCCTCACTTCACATTTAAGGCAGACTACTTCCGACATTACAGCAGCAACAAGCTCTATCATGCATTTTTAATGAACTGAATGAACCAATCAAATAATTAGTCATTCAAATTATAAATTTCATAACTTCATATAATAATCTTAGTTTTCATTTGCACGTATTATTTAATATTTCCACACCAGCAATGGTAGTATGCGTGAAACAATGTTTAATGTAAGATCTAAATGTACCATATACTGAGAAATAAATTATTATTATTATTATCAGATTCATACAAAAGGTGCGTTTACACGGGCAATGAAATATTGATCAATTATTAGCTATACTGGTCGACTGTGACGTCACAAAATAACAAGCAATTTACTTTTGCAATGAGCGAATGGAGAAACTCCAAAAAACTAAGCAATACTTTCATACACGAGTAATTATGTTGAAAAAACAAACAAAACACAGAGAGAGCAATATGGAATATATGGAACAATTAAAAACAATATTGGACAGATTGCTCGACTGATTACTCCAGATTGATCCATACGTGTTACCGAGCAGTAATTGCTCAAAAAATTGCAAACGCCGTAAGATTATAAAATATCGCGTGAAATCGTAAACTATTTAATTTTAATAAGACACGGATATATTGGAAACTAATGAATTTGGAAGGGATTTATTGTATCCAAAACGATTTTTTCATAATATATCGAGAAATCATAATCTAATAAAGATAAATTACAATCATACGGAGTCTACAATTTTCCGATGACATTTACAATAAACACATTTTGATGCTACCAAGGAGCTTTTAAATAAACTTGAGCGTTTGCAAAATATTTGTATTCGTTTTGTTTTCAACCTCAAAAATACGATCAATGTATCAGGATTTTGCAAGGTACTCAAGTGGCTCCCTATTCGACTTCGCAGGAACTCTCGGATATTGTGTTTGCTATATAACATCCTTCACAACCCTTAAACGCCTTCCTATCTGCGAGAACGCTTCTCCTATTCCCGTCCTTCTGATGCGCCTTGCAGGTCGCATCTTCGAAATCTCCTTAAATCCCCTCCTTAATACCGATTTTTATTCCTACTCATTTATTTTGTTTTGAACTTAATGTAACTTATCTCATTTAATGGTGGTTCACTTAGTTTATTTGAATTAATTTATTACAACCTTGAAGCGCGTTATTTATATATATAAAACATTTCACGCGGTACGGTTGTGGAATGCACTGCCGCCTGACGTTAGGGACTGCAAACCTCTTGTAGTTTTGAAAATAAGAGGGGAAGAACACTACCTTTCGGTACCATCATAGTTGCATATTTGAAGTATATGTTATTATTTATCTTATATTATTATTTAAGTAGTATGTATTAGTGTCATATTAATTTTAGTCATATTTATGTATAGTATGTAATATTTAAAGTTTTTCTACGTATAACTTTTACACACGATGTCTACATCTCTTTTATTCGACTCTCCTTTCTGCTGGAAGAGATTTCTTTAGAAATAAGCATCATCTTTGTACCAATTTTTCTGTTTCCTTCTTCTTATCTATTTGTTAAATGTGTGTACATAAAAACTCAAAGACTCAAAGCATTTCAATTATACCATGTACAGGCACTTTTGAATTGTCAAGGTCGGTCGGTCAAAAAGATGAAGCTCTTTGCACGTTCCAAAGCGTAGATCTCTATGGAGAAAAACGTGCAAGAAACTCCACGGACACTCTTTTAAAAATAATACTTTTTGCAAAGTTATGGTTACGTCATTCATGTTGAAATTATACATTTATGTGAGAACGATGTAAAAGAAGTGCAGGATAAAAGCGTCCGGAGTGAAAAGAACAATTCAAAGAAACAATTAAAATAAACCGTGGCCGCCGAGAAATGACCAGTCCAAGCTGACGGCGCGGCGCCCTTTCACGAATATAAGTTGTTAAATAAATTAAATAAATAAATAAACCCGGATATTTTTTGCCACCTAAAACATAAACCACACGCAATTGATTAGCCAGCACAGTCCACAGGAAAATTACCCATTGACAAAAAATAAAATGAAATCGCCATCACTCGGCAATTAACTTGAACAACATAATCAATGATTCCAATCACAAATAAAGTACCAGAATCAGGCAGCTGTTCAATTTTAAATGAACTGTTATTTTACTGTTCCCTATCAATTGATAATGACGTAATAATCAATTATTTTAGTTGACAGCGCTGTCCGTTTTGTTATTATATGAGATATTTTAATAAATTGTGGGGTGTAAGTGGCAGAGAGCTGTGAAAATAATATCGTTCAGCGATATTTTTAGGCGTTACGACCCGAATGTGATTTTTTTTCATGGAAAAGGAATTTAGATATTTATACCTAGTTTCTTGGGCAAAGGAAAACAGAGTTTACATGTAGCACAGATAGAGTAAGTGCGCCAATTATGGACCACCATAAGGATTTTGTGAAATAAAACTCAGAATAATAAAGATTAATCAGCCTTATATTCTTTGATCAGTTCGATAATTATTTGGTATTAAAAATAATTGTTAGAATTATTGATAAACATGAACAGCTTAGAAATAATCAACATTTTCTAAAATCTGACATTATTATGTATTTGCAAAAAAATGGACAAAATATGGACCACATGGTTTCAAATATGGACCATAGCAAAATGGTTTCAAAATTATTAAAAAAAATGGACGTGTTGCCTAAAATTAAATCAGCCCATTACTATGATTAAACTAATCACTGGTACACAATTCGCACACATAGAAATCAACCATATCTTCTATGCCAGCACAGTCTTCATGAGCCCACTGCTTACATGATGCACATTGGATCCATTTCTCTCCATCAACGTCTTCAGAAAAAAGCCCATTACAATACAAACATTTACCATTTTGGGAACGATCAGGACTTTCATCTGTACTATCATTGACTGAATCAATCACTGTTATCAGAACTCGAAGACGATGACTTTCTTTCTTTTGAGATCTTTCTTTTCTTTTGAACTGTTTTCTTCGGCATTTTCTTTGGCGTTTTTTTGGCGCTCTCTTTGGCGTATTCTTTGTTAAATTCTTTTGTATCGACGTCTGGTCTTTCCTTTGGTTGTAGAATTTGTAGATGCCATCCTAAAAGAATTAATTGAAAATATAGGTAAGTGACTGTTTGGAATATGGACCACTAGTCTATATTCAAAACATGCCGGTGGTCCATATTACAATACACATACATTTCTAGGTTAATATTGTTGCTAAGAAAATTACAAAAAGGATTGGATATCGCAAGTTAATATGAATAAATGTAAAATAACTCACCTTTCTCCTAGATTAATCCACTTTCCCAAACAGTAATCTTCGCTGAAATTATGACCTTATGAAGTTAGGTAAAAAATTACATCGCGACTTGATAAAAATCAAAAATGGCTGCCATGAATACATGCGCGCTCTCTGCCGATCAGCAAGAGACTAGCGGGCCGCGGGAGGGGTGGAGCTAAGCGCGCGGCGACCGATGGCTTAATACGACGGACGGTTTCTGAGAAACGAAGGTAGTCCATATTACGGACCCAGTCCATATTTAGCGCACTTACTCTAATATATGACATATAGTAATAAAAAAAGCATCTTATTTCCAGTAAATTTACATTTCTTAGAATCTATGCATGAAGTGTGAACCTTACTGGTTCAATACTCAGAATTTCGGACTTTGAATATAAAATACTCTTTATAAACTTTGGAGATCAACTTTATTACTATAGTTACGGCGGTACAGTAACACAGTTTAATTTAGAGATACAGTGTAAGTGACTAGCACCGATGTCGTAGCACGAATGAACGATGCGTGGCGGGCATACCACTTAAATGCCCGCCGACTAGTTTATTATTCCCACCATTTTACTTGCTTATGATTGGTCGACGATAACTGTCATTCTCGACCAATCACATGAAGTCAATACAACTACTTTAGATCATCAGAGTTCATAGAAATGATTATAATTAGTCAAAATAAACATAAATAATTATAGGCATAATTTAATATTTATAACACAAGGTATTAGTTATGGTTTAAGAAAGAAGTATCTGTATCTAAACTATTTGTACAAATATAATAACATATATGACTAACCTCATAAATGGGTTTCTCAAGCTCGTTCTCTCTTGTTTGGCAGCACTTCTCACCAGCTCCCAGTCTTGACGCACTAGTTCACTAGGTAATAGCGGTTAACCACGTGGCAGATAGCGGTAAGAGGAGACCACTCGAACTCCGACGACTACGAGAGTTAGTCGGAGGCAATGCGGTAAGCGTTAGTATCACGTAGCGGACTATCGAGTGGAACATCAGGCGGATGATTTCCTCAACCGGTGAATCTGATGACGCGTGTCAAAGGTATCCAGCAATGATCAGTCGCAGACTGTCTCAGCGGCAAACAGTATATTCAGTGCAGCGGGAAAGAGATAGGAATAGTTCTAACAAAATATAACTGAGGGTATTTTGACTTAAAAATAAGCGCCATCTATACGCCGCCACTATCAGACTCTATATTTTTAATACATTTTCTCGAAATCGCTGTAGGTGTGCTCCGCTTGTCAACCAACTTCGCCCCACCCGAATATAATTGAATGGGGTATTAATTTACCTAAAATCAGATTTCATTAATTAGCCAACTATCCTTTGTCTCATCGGGTTTAACAATACGCATTGACGGTTTAATTAATTAATTGTTATTAAGTAAGACGCGCCATTTATCATGATTTTCATAAAATTCTATATTAGACACAATGGGTGTTGCTGCTATAGAAATGTTGTCTTTTGTTTTCGTTGTTTTGTCTGTTTGTAGTATTAAATGAATCTTATGTTTATCTTGTCTAAACTGCCAATTACTTATTTGATTTTGATCGATGTATTCAATGATACTTAATCGATACAGTTCTATTAGACGTTATTCATAATGGTGTCTATAATAAGAATCCATAAACGTATGAGAGTTTTTTGAAATGCGAATGTAAGATAAATGAGTAGAAGTGTTGCCAAACAAGAGAAAACGAGCTCGAGAAACCCACTTCTGAGTTTAGTCGTTTAAAAGTTCAGCGGGAGGACACGCCCGGGTGTCAGCACTGTGAGGATCGCTCGGAGGACATGTTGGAGCATACGGTGGCCCAAGCAGGGCACACCGCCCTGCTTGGGCTGAACATCGCCGTGTCCTCGTCGAGCCGATCGGCGGCGGCGACCTCTCGCGTCCGACCCTGGTTAAATCTATGGTCCAGAGCGAGGAAGCTTGGGAAGCGGTCACCTCCTTCTGCGAAACAGTAATGCTAGTGAAGGACGAGCCGATTTGTTCGAAAGAGTCACCGCGGCCCTGGAATGCAAAGTGCTTTAGAAGGAACACGGATGGGTTTTAGTCAGTAGACACGCGCTTCCGCTCCACCCAGAGCGGAAAAGTCATTTGATGATTTCCCACCCTTCAAAAAAAAAAAAACCGTCCCGTCCTAAGTACAGTGCAGTCTCTGACCAGTGCAGTTCACAGCTGGTCCTTCAATCAACTCCTAACCCGCCATCCATCCGCGACAGAATACAAAACAGGTGTGCGTGTTCTGTTCATATTGCTTGATTGCCGCGCTGACGGCTGATCGGCCGCCATGGCTTACACACAATGGTCCAACATCAGGACTAAGTGCGGAAACCATACCCAATTAAAGAAAGAAAGAAAAATGTTTATTTGGGACTCGCACAAGACAAACAAACTAGTAAAATAAAAAAAAATAAAAAATATTCTATTCTATTTTTAATATGTGGCAATCAACCCAATAGATAGATAAATTGCCGCGCTGACACAAAGAACAAACGTCTAGTTTTATAGATATGTTTAGATACTTGGCATTTTGGACACTTGATACTTAAGCATTTTATGTATCTATACATTAGTTTAAATCTGAAGTGTTTGTTTGTTTGTTTGAACGCGCTAGTCTCTGGAACTACCAGTCGGTATTGTTTTTTTTTTGTGTATTTTCTGCCACGTTCATGAGGATATACAGGAGGAGATACGACTATACGGGAACGGGAAAAAACGTAAGAAGTCGCGGGCAAAACATAGTCTACATAATATTTTGTAAAGAACCATTAACAGATAAATCACTTAGTTTACGCAAGCAAGCAGCACTTAGTTTTTCATTCAATTTCATCAATTCATAAAATATTAACATCCGAATTGAAAACTATTTGTATTTATATATCTCATTTTAGTATGTGTTCCGTGACTGTTTCCGTTACATCACAGGCCCTATCAGAATGCTAGCGCTGAATTATTTTATTTTTTTAATAACGCAGCAATATGCAGAGATGGCCTTTTGGCCTCGCTTTTCTAGCTTTTGTTAAATTTTTTATTTTTTTTAGTTTTAATTTATTTTACTTTTCTGTTTGTTTTGTGCGAGTCCCAAATAAATATTTTGCTTTCTTTCTTTGAACTTGTATTTTTGTGTATATGTTTACATGTGTGCCAAAGAAAAGGAGCTACATCTGCCAATAGACTGCTTTGCAGTTTGGCAGAGGTAATAATTATATTGTTAGCAATGTATTACTGTGAATAAACATCATTTTATTTTCTTTACGTCCTCCTTTTTGAAGTTGATTAAAATTTAGATTGGTTGAAAAGCTATAGATTTTGACTGTATAGCAATAGGACCCATGGATTTGCATGTTTAACGAAATAGTTATGCACTGAGTTCACGTGTTGTGGTTGTCATTATACAAACACACATCCGATCCGGAACAAACATCTGTTCATTGATAGAACATGAGTGCAGCTATACAAACAAGATCAGATTATAAGTTCTAATGATATGTTAGAATGGTATTTTCGATCCTTGAGTCGTTGACAGTGCTATTTTGGGTAGCAGCCTACAGCAGCATAGCTGTTTACCCGGGCAATAGTTCAGATTCTAAATTGCTACCTCCAATTCATTAAAATTACTGGCGAAATATGGGAGTACAGATTATCACCTTTCAGGCTTGACTTGGCTTCACTAAGTCGTCTATTAATGGATATATGTAGGCTTCCCCTAAGAGCGCCAAATTTATCAGTCCTGGGCTTCTCCTAAGAGCGCCAAATTGATCAGTCCTGGGCTAAGAGCACCAAATTGATCGGTACTAGGCTTCCCATAAGAGCGCCAAATTGATCGATCTTAGGTTTCCCCTCAGAGTGCCAAATTGATCGATCCTAGGCTTCCCCTAAGAGCGCCAAATTGATCGATCCTACGGTCATCCAGCAACGTCCCGCGGGTACGGTCCAACGAGTGGGAGGCCAACGTAGTGTCATCCGTTGCGCGGTCGCCATTCCAGAAAGGGTCTGGAATGCCGACCGCGCAACGGCTATGATTGCGTTCTGTAAAACAACTGCAGCGTTTAATTTCAAAAACCAAAATGTAACGTCAATATAAAACGAATATACCTTGTGCCCTCTACCCAACCTGGCAGCTAGACACAGTAAGTGCAGTTAGTTCAAGTAATTAGTAACGTACCTACCGATATTGGCGTACCTCCCGTCGTTTTAGCGCCGGGGTCCCTATTAAACTTTAAATATCCAAACATTTGGCCCTACGTTACAGTCCAGATGTTACTTTGTGGCCTAAGACATGAGATGTGGCGAGTTTATAATAAGACATCATTATACTGGTAATCGTTGCAGCCAATGGCTTAATAACCACGAGACTCGACTAACACATTAGTAGGTTCTCGCAGCTGGATCAAGCGGTTGCTTTATTGCTTTAGAAAGTGGTAGGCATTTTTAGGATGTTCCTCTCTCTAGAGCCCTGACCACCGGTAGCTTGTACCCAGTTTTGGATATCGATGGTCAACTGTTTTTTTATATTTTGAATGAATAGAAATTAAAAACTTTTTTGGACCAAGGCATGATTGGAACTTGTCTAATACAAAGATAAATCAGCCAATCGCTGATTCATATTAAAATCCAGTGACAGGAAGACCATTCATTAAAATGCTTTCTCACTTTACCAGATCAACTTTTTAAATACTTATGTATTTGAGCAAAAATAAAAATCTCGCAACAAAAAGTTCGAATATACTTTATATATTTTTTTTCTCGAGTAAGTAAATGATTCTTCAGTTGATATCGTCATAACTAAATAACTGGGCTTTAAATAAAAATAGTTTGTCAATATCTTAAAGCAGCGTTTCTTAACCTCAGATTACGACCCAAAACCGGATCGCGGGCAGTATTGGGATGGGTCGCGGGAAGAATTGCTTGAATTGCAGGGTGATGGAATATTAAACTCAAGATTTGACAGAATGTGTCACACGAAATTTTGGGCAGAATTATCTGGGAAGCCTATTCTTAGCAATGCCATTTCCATCTACTTATTTGTGTGATGCAGGATTTTCATTTTAGAAAATCACGGGATTAATAAAACATTAGGGCCACGAGCGTCAGATATATTTAAACTTTGGGTCGCCAGCCAAAAAGGTTTAGAACCGCTGTCTTAAAGAGTCAAAGTATAGATCTATACAAGTATTGTACCACACTACAACGCTCGTAGACAAGTTGCGAACTAACTACGGCAGCTGCACTTGCGTCAATATATTTGGATTTTACACCGATATATCAAGGAAATATTGTATGGTATAGAAAATCTTCTGTAGAATAAACTTCTCTATTGTTGTGGCCTTTGCTACGGGCCTGCAGCGCTAGCAGTGCCTCGTGTTCTTCTTCCTCGAGTCCTTTGTCCATCCTTTGAAATATGGGTGACAGAAAACATTGATTTTTATATGTGAGCTTTCGTTTACAATTCTTCTTGTCGTTCACTCTGTTCACTGCCCAGAATCGCGACCTTGAGCGTTTTGCTTTGCTTTTACCCAGCATTATAAGCAGTGATCGGATAATCGGGTGCTTATATACCTAAACTTCACTTTTATTCCCACGAAAGTATAATACGGACATGCTTTTCAGAATCCCGGATCCCGGAATCGTTCGAAATTCTTGAGATTGGTAAAAATGCCGCATACAAAATATAGTTGGAACTTGTTGTGAATTTTTTTATAGGTATTCTTTTTTTTTTGAATAAAATAAAGATACTAAATCAAAATAACCACTGCTATAATTTTATTAATTAAATAAGTTATAATTGTTTTTACAAAATTGTTCACGCCCGGGAACCCGGGGTTACTTATTTATTCAGAAAGGAATGTCCATATTATTAATTCACAGGAAGAAGTTTAAGTATATAAGCGCCCGATTATCCGATCACTGATTATAAGCCTTAGGCTACGTTTCCACCAGAGATGTGCAAGGAAACGAACCAATATAAATTAAGAACCAATATAATCGCTTGCGCTGAGCGAGGCTAGGTAAATGAAGCGATTCTATTGATTCTTAACAAACACATCCCTCGCTACGCATCCTCGCACATCTCTGGTAGAAACGCAGCCTTATGTATCGGGCCAGTAATATGAGCATATACAATGTTTTGTTGAATAGTTGACTTAAGATATCTGTCAAACAGATTTCGATAATAAATCCTACAACAAAGTAAGTCGACAACCTTAGAAATATATTATATAGGCTTAAAAATATGAGAGGGTTATTTACATCGCAAAAGAAAAACACTACAGCAGTTGTGCCGGAGGGAACTCCCACTGCATTTCCATTTTACCCACCGTGAATATAATAATGAAGCCACAAGAAAAAAACAAATGAATACTAGATTAAAATCGCAATTAAATGTATGCTCGTTTCCAGAAAGAGTTATATTAGATCTCATATTAACATAGTTCCTGTAAATGGGAGTTATGATACGTTTATTCTAAAAAATATCCACGTTTGAAGCCCGTTAGTACCTTTTTACTAAAACAACGGAGCCTTTTATGCATAAAATACGAATTTTTGTTTGTAAGTTTTTGACGTAACATCCCGTTTTCGGGGCTTCAATAGACAAAGCTGAATGAAAAACATGTAGGGTGAAGAGGCTTGTTGTCGGTCACCGATGTTTCTTTTTTTTCGATTGAGCTGTCCCAATTTTTTTGGGAACTTTCCGTCGCAGTATTCAAAACCATTGTAACTCTTAAACACCAGAATCAGTAGTGGCGACCACCAGAGAAGTTCCGAGACAATAAAAATAAATAAAAATCTTTTAATTCAAACAGAGTCCATTAATTGCTTAGTTAACAAAAACTTAGAAACTAGTGTTAGTACTTATAACTACCGAAACAAAATACAATTATATACTTACACTAAACTCACATGCAGGCTTATCCAATGTCCCAGTATGGGGCTGTCCCATCTGTCAGCTATAACTCCCAGGATGCTATTGGGGCTAGCGCGAACCCGACGCATGACGCAATGAAGTTCGAGAAAAAACAACTAAAGTTTCTTAGATATCGAAAAGAGATTATTCAGAGTACAGCGGAAGAGTGAGAAAGAATCAAACTTCCATTGATCTGTCTGAAATTCTGGTTTTTTCCTGCTTGTATCTTCTTATTCGTCTGTCGTACTTAATTATAGTCTAGAAACGGAATCACTCGACCTTCCACGACTCTAATGGTATAAAACGTTCTAAACTAAAAATAAAAACAAAGCTGTTAAAGTAAAAGCGCCAGTAATTTAGTTAATTATTGTGATGAGCACAATTAAGTCAACATCTTAATGGAATGCTCTTTTTTAAACGACTACGTTTCCCGGGTAAGTTAAAGATAAACTTTACAATGTAATATTCAGTTTTAGTGTTCGAACAAACAGAATTGTAGACTATGAAAAAATACCTAGGTACATCTAGCTCATCCTCATCATCAGCATAAATAGGGTATTTTACTGAAAAAAAAACTAATTAGTCCGTCAGATAGATTACTAAAAAACATTGGACATGCATTTTTTACTTTTTCACGTAAACAAAAAATGAAGACGATACAGTGCGTTGAAAACACGCGTGACGTCACTATGATGGTACTTTTTACCAGGAAAGTGACGTCACGCTTGTCCACTAAGTCTGACCTGTGCTTTTCGCAGCCAGTAGATTCCAGTGCCCTTAGGCTCTTGACAAAGTGCTATTCCATCAGTAAAAGCGATTTCTAAAATGTCAAAATAAAATTCATTACGTATCATTTCGACAGCGATAGTAAATCCCGTATATTTCTGAAGTTATGACAATCCCCTTCACCACACTATATCGGTCGGAATATGTCTTGTCTAAAGCCACTTATTAGGGTAACTTTCCGCCCGTCCCAAAAACGATTCTTGCCAGTACAAATACCTTCGGTCCTATCGATGTCTGTTTTTCGAGAAATAAGCAATATATATCCATATTGCTTATTGCTTGCTATAGATAGATCGATAGATAAAACATGTTTTTGGCACGAGAACAGAAAACACAACACACAAAAGCACACTTACATACATAAATCATAATAGTAGAAAATACAAATATGAAAAAAAAGGATTGTGTGGTTTTATGAAACCACGGTAAAAGTGAAACTTTTTTTCACATTATAGATATTTAACTAAAAATTTTTGGAATAATATTCCATTAAGGGTATAAAAAAACACTGACAAAAACAAACAAATTAGCGTGGAGCACTGGCACAAATGAGTAATAGTCTATACACTACACGGTCAGCTGATGGAACTATAGACGCCGCCATATTGGCCTCGGCGGCTCTGACGAGCGCCTTTCACTTTATCCCTACTCCGCGGCCGACCGTCACGCGACATGCGATACACAGACCAAAAAATTTGAAACGATGTAATAAAAGTTTCACTTTAAAAACTTTTAAAAAAATTAAAGAAAAAGACAGAATTTATGGCAATTTGTGTGTGCCAAACTACCTACGACATAAAAAATATTTGACATGAAAAAAAAAATCCAATGTACGGTGTGTGTGTCTCATGTAGCACCAAATGGAAGTCTAACTCAGTATGTGCCACTGACGCTGGTATTCTGTTGGATCACAGTAGCGACATACAGACGTCGAGCAGATGCAGAACAGTTAAAATGTAAACAAGTAAATACTGGTTTTGTGTATAATAATATAAACTGTTTGGTGAGTATGTCCACATTTCGTTTTTTTTTATATTTTGTTGTTCTGGTGTGTGTAATGTTAATAGACCGCCGTGTATTACACGGCATATTTGGATAACAACCAAATTTCTCACAAAATAGTCACTCCCACTAGTCTCCCTCCTCTCCTCGACCTCCACCGACAGTCTGAAGTCATAGAAAAAAAAAACAATACAAAGCTATATGCTGATGCGTGGGTTAAGATGATGTCTCATATTATGCACTATCTACAAATAAGTAAACCGAAGGAACCATTAGTCCAGCTGAAATAATTTAATGGTAGTCACTAGCAGAGCCGAGAACTAGCATCTCCACCCTACAAAGTGAAAGCTATATCCCCTTTGAATGTTGACTGTGCTGCAGGAATTTTTGATTTTATTTCTGTATGCAGCTAACAAAGCACTGGATTCACGTGCGAGCAAGTTTTTTGTTTAAAACGGTGGTGTTTGCTTTCAATAAGTGGGTCACAGCGGTCGGGTCACGAGTTTATATTATAATTATGCATTTTTAGCACTTGCGTTAGTGCTTGTTTTGATAAAGAACAAATTATTATGACGATTGTACCAATAAACTTTACCTTGTTCGTTTAGGGTTTCTGGGTGCGAAGTCAAATTGCGTACCATAAATCGAATTCTTATTTTTGTAATGGTAGCAACAGAAATTCATTCGAATTTCAACTGTCTACCTATTACCGTTTATGAAGTACAGACAGACGGACGGACAGTGGAGGCTTAGTAATAGGGTTCCGATGGATACTTTTCAGGTACGGAACCCTAAAGAAAGGTTTATTTATCCTATTTTGTATGTTCCCCATTCCGATTCACACCTCGGCCGAATCTTTTATAAGTAAGGGTGAGTTTTTTATTTAAAGAAAAAAAAAAAGACAAATTTGACGTATGCCAGACGTGGCGAGGTCTTCGTTTATTCCCTTTTTGTACAATACAATGCAGCAAAGGCAGAAGGTTCACCTCTTGACGTATTTTAGGTGTTTAAGTCTCACCATGATCATTTTATGGTTTGCCACAACTAGAAAATTATGTACAAGCTATGCGCCTACATGTCGCAATCAATGCGGTGCTGGACTGCAGGACTAAATAAGCATGCTACGTCTAGCGATACCTTCAACGTTGCTGTATGTGTCCCGACTGCATCACTCCACGAAGGTTGAGGAGATCGTGGGGTACATGAAGGTGAACTGTCAACTGGACCTTGAGGGTCGAGAAGTTGGTGCAGCGTTACAACACCACGCTCGTTGTCACCACTGCGTCGACGGTCGGGAGGACACGGCGCGGCATACGCTGGCAGAGTGTGCCGCTTGGGAGGAGCCGCGCCATGCCCTCATCTTTGTAGTAAGCAGAGACCTCTCGCTGCAGACCGTAGTTTGTTCCATGGTCAGCGGGTTTATTATATTTTTACACAGTTGGATAGAGTTTCGACTTAGCTTATGTACAGCAGCAGAATGAGACCCAAAAATGAGCGATCCGAGTACTTATACGCTTCGGCGGTCAGATGTGACGTCACTTGGCTGACAATTTTGGCTCCAAATTGTCGTAAAGTGCAAATTGGCTTGGCGTTGGCTTGGCTTGGCGGGGGCTGAACACATGACACAAAATAAAATCACTATCTGTGTTTTTTTTGCAAGGGTAGGTATCTTTGGTTAGACATATTGAACGCTATGTTAAAATTTGTCCATCTATTTTAATGGGACCTTATATAGCCAATTAAAAAATTTATCGAGTGAACCTTCGTTCCTTCTACTTGCCCATCATAATAACTTCGTTAGCAAGCTCTCACTTCGCTAATTTAATGAGGAAGCTGTCTTGTGTCAGACACAGAGCGTCTTGATGAGTATGTAGCAGAAATTTCAACAAAATTTGCAATATTTTGCACGGCGCTGGGCGAAGTTTGTGTTGGGGCTACCTGAAGGCGGGTGTTAGATCTATATATGTAAAGATGAACCCCTATTTCTCCTGGTCACGCTATAATTTGAGAACGGCTTGATCGATTTGTTTAATTCTTTTTTTGTTTTGTTCGCCAGATTACAGGGAAGGTATATAAAAAAAAAAAAATAGGCACGTAGGGTAGGTAGGTAGGGTAAGGTAGGTAGGTAGGTAAGTAGGTAAGGTAGGTACAAAGGTTGGGTAGGAAAGTAGGGTAAGGTAGGATAGGTACCTACGTAGGTAGGGTAGGAAAGTAGGGTAGGTAGGGTAGCTATGTAGGGTAGGTAGGGTAGCTATGTAGGGTAGGTATGTACCCTATCTACCTACCCTACGGTAGATAGATAGGGTAGGGTAGGTAGAGTAGCCCGGGGGAGCTCGCACAGGGAGGCAGCGTTGCTGGCGACGGCTGCGGTCTCACAGGTGGTGAGCCGCATACGGCGCCTCGGCCTGGAGGTGGCCCTCAACAAGTCGGAGGCCATTGTTTTTCATGGCCCCCGGCGAGCGCCGCCGCCGGGATCGCACATCGTGGTCGGGGGGGCCCGTATCGCTGTCGAGTCCACCATGAAGTATTTGGGATTGGTGCTCGACAGCCGGTGGGATTTCGGCCCCCACTTCCGGCGGCTGGCGCCCAAGTTGTTGGGCGCGGCGGGGGCGCTGTCAACGCTGCTTCCCAATCTGGGGGACCCGAGCACCGCCTGTAGGCGGTTGTACGTGGGGATCGTGCGATCGATGGCCCTTTATGGGGCCCCGATCTGGGCGGCTGACCTGACGGCCAGCACCATCACTGTTCTGCGGAAGCCGCAGAGGGTGATGGCCGTCAGAGTCATCAGGGGATATCGCACGATCTCCTACGAGGCGGCTTGCGCACTGGCCGGATCTCCACCGTGGGACCTGGAGGCGAAAGTGCTCGCGTCACTGCATAGGTGGCGCGAGGGCGCGCGGGCGCGCGGCGAAAGACTGACGCAGCAACACTTGGAGCTGCGTCGGTCGCAGCTGCGCTAGGTCCTGGTGGCGGAATGGCGGGACAGGCTTTCGAGCCCTACCGCCGGCCTCATCACCATCGAGGCCATCCGGCCAGTGCTCGACCTCTGGCTCGGGAGAAGGCACGGCTCCCTGTCGTTTCGTGCGACGCAGGTCCTCGGGGCATGGCTGCTTCGGGAGGTTCTTGTGTCGCATAGGCAGGGAGCCGGACGCTCGATGCCACCACTGCGTCGACTGTCGGGAGGACACGGCACGGCATACGCTTGCAGAGTGTGCAGCTTGGGAGGAGCCGCGCCGTGCCCTCATCTCTGTTGTAGGCGGTGACCTCTCGCTGCCGGCCGTAGTCCATGCTATGGTCGGCGGTGAGGAGTCCTGGGACGCGGTGGTCTCCTTCTGCGACACAGTTATCGCGCAGAAAGAGGCTGCGGAAAGGGAGAGGGAGATCACAACCGCTCTCCCTGCCCGCAGCAGGCGCATCGGGCGTCGGAGGAGGGCATACGCTGCCCTCTTCCGGACCCCCTAACTGGGTCCAGGGGCGGCGGACTTGGGGCTGTCCGTCGCCCCCCACTCATCCGGACCCGAGGTGGCGGCGCGTGGTGTTCCCGTGCGCCCCTCTTTGACGTAGCGAGGGGAGTCAAACACCTCACTCCCCTCGCCGACGCGAGGTGGCCCGCAGAGGCGGGCCGGCACCAGCCGGGGATTGTGGATGTCGCATACGTTCCCGCGATCCCCGGCGTAGGTGGAAGATGGAACACCGGGGTGGTTTTAGTCAGTAAGAGTCTGACAGACCCCTCCACCCGCCCCAGGGTGGAGGATTTCCATGAGGATTTCCCCCCCGAGATCAAAAAAAAAAAAAAAAAAGGGTAGGTAGAGTAGGGTTGGTAACGGTTGATGGGAGGTGACGGGAGTGAAGCCAGGGCACAGCTTGTAGGAAATAAATTTGCCTTTGTTACGCAGGCGTTACATTATTACCATTTGATACTGTTTAGCATTGTCGTGGGTGTAATTGTATCAAAAACAAAGCATTTTATATTTATACTAATTATTTTTGGTGTTTAAACATCTAAAAAAGGCCTTTGTAGGAATGTACCTACTACCATGTTGGTAAGTTACATTAAAGAAAACTAAAATACTTTTTCGTTTCATTTATTCAGTGTGTACAATTAAGCACTATTTATAAGTTTAAACAATTTAAAATGTGTTTGTGACGAGCGTAGTAAGTAGGTAAGTTAGTAAGTAGGTACGAGTACCTAAGAAAATGTTAATTACTGTTCTTGAAGGTCAGGAACCCTAACCTTTCCGAGGCAAGGTGCATATTGGAGATCCCTTCACCCGTTCTTGTATCCTGTATTCTCGCTCATCTGTTCATGCTATCATAATAATAATAATATCTTCGGACAACTCTGTACTATGGCAACCAGACAACTGATAAACATACTTATATATTTCTAAATACATACATATTATAGACAAATTACACCCAGGCACAGAACAAATGATCATGCTCATCACACAAAGATTTGTCTTGGGTGGGAATCGAACCCACGACCTCCGGTTTAGCGGTCAGGCTCACTAACCACTCGACCAACAGGCCAGTCAAGCACAAGCGTTGCGCCTCCGCCATGCGTGGGGTACGCGCCAGCCCCAGCAGCATCCTGGAAGCTATAGCGGACAGATGGGACAGCCCCATACTGGGGCATTGGATAAGCCTGCATGTGAGTGTAGTGTAGGTACATAATTGTATATTTTTCCAGTATTTATAAGTATAATAACACTAGTTTCTAAGTTTTTGTATACTACCTCATTAATGGACTCTGGATTTTTATTTATTTTTATTTGTTTACTTCATGCGAGAATGGGAAGCTAGAATGATATATAGAACAAGCGAAGTAAGCTCGATTACTTCGCTTGTTCTTGCATTTGGAATACTTTTACCAGGGTGGATATACCCATTTGGTTTTGCCGACACGGGTAGCCAACTGGCTTAGTCTGATGGCCACTGGTGACCACTGATGTTTGTGCCAGAGCTCGAACCTCCCGAAGTAAATTCCCAGCTACAGCCTTACTTTTATCCTATTACAAGGTAAATAGTATTTCCCTAAACATTGCCCAGCTTCATCATCATCATTTCAGCAAAAATATTCCCACTGCCGGACATAGAGCTCCTCCAAGCCCGCCCCCCCGTGGGGGAGGCCTATGTCCAGCAGTGGTCAGTTGCCATAATCACCACGCTTGGCACGCGGGTTGGTGATCGCAGTGTAGCTGTTGCAATGCACAGAAACACAGAGAATGTTGCTGCCCATTCTCTGGTGAGTCCCTTTGTCGGTACGGCTTTTACGTCCGACACCATACAGAACAAGACACCGCTCAATATGGCCGGTTCTATGGATCTCTCATTCAGTTGATTCCGGCGGCCTTACATACAAACATTGCGCAGGTTACACAGCTAAATCTCCCAGAATAGTTATTAAAGCTAGATATGTAAATCAACATGTGCATAATATGTGTAAGTATAAACTACCTAAAGTTTATGCGGACTGGCTAGCTTCAACGTTACATATCATCTTCTAAGCGATGTGATTATAGGATTATACTGCGAACAAACTTCGACGAAGTTAGCTGAACCAATTTATGGGACTGATTAGTGAGTTACGACTACTTTGTTGCAACTAACTGCTAACTTGTTGCAAACCAATATGCATTAGTGTGTTCGCTTTATCTAATTACAATATCTGCTATTTTACTTTCTGCTTTATTAAAAACTATCCCGCGTTCATGTCGATAATTATCCCAAGGGAACATAATCCCGGGATGAAAATGTATCCTATGTGTTATTCCAGACCATAATCTACCTCTGTGCCAAATTTCATCAAGATCCGCCCAGCCATTTGCGCGTGAAGAAGTAACAAACATACACACACACTCACAAACTTTTGCCTTTATAAAATTATTAGTGTGAAGTGTGATAAAGATAGGAAATCCAATTTCGAAAATTCTTTCACTGATGAAAATATTAGCTGCCACCCGCTCGCTTTATAATTTATAAAAGCCTATAATGTGTTATTCTGATGTACCTACGTACAAGCTATATTACAGTAAAGTTTCATGTATATCCGTTTAGTAGTTCTTACGTCAAAGAGTAATAAACATCCATCTGTCTTTGCAAACGTTAACATTTATAATAATATGTATTAAGGATAGCATACACTATCGCAGAAGGCCATGGGCAACTGTTTATGCCGAGATAAATATGTACACGGTTCTTGTGGCCTACGAGCGCAAAGACGCGGCAAGAAGCTAGTAGGTATAGGTAAAATCGGTTATCGCTAGAACATAGATACATAACATCTATTAGATTAACACTGCCTACCAACTTTAGAAATAATGTTAATAAAAAGCCTTACCTCATGGTGCTGTAATTTTACGTACATTTCAAACCGATATCGATACATAACTAAGTGCTTGGATGCGCAGACAAAGGTATGATTTCAGTAAGATATGAACTGTCAGGCTTCCTCCTAATACAAAGTGATTGTCGCACGAATAAGCGATCGACACGATCATTTGTTCAGCAAAACCAAAAGGCGCCATCTGTCGGCGCGACGACGTGTTGTGATTGCCGAATAAATTATCGCGTCGATCGCGTTTTTGATTCGGATGACGCCGCACAAAGAACAGTAGAGAGTGTTCTTTGTGATCTTGGGACAACTCACACACGGTCATCCGATCTCAAACTAGGCAGAGCCTGTGCTATGGCAACCAGACAACTGATAAACATACTTATATATTTCTAAATGCATACATATTATAGACAAATTACACCCAGACACAGAACAAATGATCATGCTCATCACACAAAGATTTGTCCTGGGTGGGAATCGAACCCACGACCTCCGGTTTAGCAGTCAGGGTCACTAACCACTCGACCAACAGGCCAGTCATCTGTCTACTACCTACTCCTTAACCTCCGGGCCCAAAGCCTTATCAATGCCGGTATATACAGTATCACACACCCTCCTGCACCCTCGTTTGAACAGCAGTACAGATTTGCCGAGCACCAGCAGTTTCTGAGTCTTCCTGTGCTCGTTCGGAGGTGGGTCACGACGGCGCTTGGACCGGCGGTGGAGCTGGATCTCTACTGCTAGGGATATTGCTGGAAAACAGATGGGTGGTAGAGTATGGGTTTGAAAATATACAGAGTCGAATGCCAAATATGCATGTAGCTTGTGAATTGAGGTCGAAGAAAGTATTAAGATGTCTCTCTGCAATTTTATCTAAATCGAAAGTCTTTTTATATTATCCTTTTTAGTGTGTTTTCCGAATTTCGTATTTCTATTTACGTAATTTCGGAGGAGCTCGTGGCTAAATAATAACAGCCGTATGGGTCGATCTTTAAGGTTAAGCAACGCTTGCCGAGGTTGGTCTGTGGATGGGTGACCATCTTAACATACCGACACTCCTCCGTGCCTCGGAAAGCACGTTAAGCCGTTGGTCCCGGCTGTCATTTGTAGATCTTTGGCAGTCGTTACGGATAGTCAGAAGCCAGATAATCTGACACCAGTCTTGCCAAGGAGTACCGTGTTACCCAGTTAATGGGTTGTGGAGGTTTGATAGGCAGCCGCTCAACGTAAAATACTGGTATTCAGCTGAATCCGGTTTGACTGGAAGCCGACCCCAATATAATTGGGAAAAGGCTAGGCAGATGAGTGTGTTTTCCGAATTTGTCTGTATTTGTGTGTACTCCACATATGACTTAGGGTTGCTCGAATTAAATGTATTTTATTTTATTTATTTCACAGTTTAGTAGAGCTACAATAGATATTTAGAAATATAAATTAATTTAGATTTGTTTTTCCGGCCCAATCTTTACTATCTTGGTAGTAGGTAAGCTTGAGTGCTTCATTGGTCTCGCGGTCGCAAGCGCGACTACCGAGCGTGGAGTCCTGGGTTTGATTCCCAGGTCGGGCAAAAAGTGTATTTGGGTTTTTTCGTTATGAATTTCTGTGCTAGGCCGGAGTTAGGAAGTTGGTCGGCAAAGGTTGATCAAATTTTTATGCGTAAAAAAGTATTCGAAATGTTCAGTTGACAATTAATCAAGAGTTTACAATGTCTCAACTTATTTTATAATCTAACGGAGTTTGCCATTTTCCGGTGACATATCCATACGCATTTTAAAGTGTGTTTATTATTTATGAATCATTTGTAACGCCTAACAGGTAATCTACGTTGCCTTACTAAATCCACAATCATCTAAATACTACCTGCTAACAGATGTCCGATGCCGAGCAAACAGAAAGCGCCTCTCAACATTCTCAAGGAGACGGGCTGCAACCCTTTCGTGGATTCCCCTTGAGGCTGCAAACACAAACTTTGATGATAAATCAACTACAATCCTGAACTTATTGTTTAGAACCCCTGGAGGTTATTCTAAGATCAGTGTCACCTCTAAATTAAGAACAAAGACAAAATTGAAGACACGGTGAAATAATTAATGGTCCTGCAGTGGCTTCGTCCGCGAAAGTCTGAAATCATCCTTAGAGAACGTGATAAAAAAATCCTAAATCCTACTCCACTTCGGGGCAACCTATTTCTGGACTAAAATTCATCAATTTGTTTAGCGGTTTAGGTGTGAAAATGTAACAAACAGACAAACAGAGCTAGTTCCGCATTTTAAAATTAGTATGTTATAATAATGCATGGATAATTTGAATATGATAGAAATCGGTAACAGCGATCGCCAACCCGCCTGCCAACCGTGGCGATGATGGCAACCGGGGGGAGGCCTATGTCCAGCAGTGGACGTCTTTGGCTGATATGTTGGTAACAGGAAGTCTGAAAATGGCACCGTGGTCTTATAGTAGAAGTTGTTGTCATGGTATGTGTGTTGGGGAGTAATAAGGAACATGTCATGGGGAAAGGGGGAGATCAATGAAGATGGCTATTGAAGGTGGGAGAAAACCAAAGAAACGATGGGTGGGAACGATTATGTATTTTGTGGTTTAGTCACTTATAGTAAAAAAATTGAAATTTTTCTGAGTATTATGCAGGTGCTTCAAATTAAATATGTGATGAAAATGCCTGTTGATTCAATAGTATGTTTTGGAAAATTATATTTTTAATCACTGGCATGATTTTACTCCAGAATAATTCTGGAGTAAAATCATAAGTATTTATCTAATACCTTTAAACGAGCAATTCTTGTATATATGCTTATACATAATCTGAATTTCGCAAACGGCTCCTACGATTTTCATTAAATTTAGTATGCGGGGGTTTCGAGGGCGATAAATCGATATAGCTAGGTTTCATTTTTAAAAAATATTTACAAAAAAAAACCGAGCAATACTCGGTCATCCAGGTACTTATAAATATACGACATACTGCAGGGCAAAGTAGGGATCTACCCTCCAGTCACTTCTCTCTGTCAAACTATGGCTAGTAATAATAAGGCCCAGTCCTTATCGAAGGACTTATTCAGCCATCTCCCTCTGGGCTTACCATGATGTCTTTAGCGATGCTTCCATTTGGTTGTGCGTTTGGCCATTGTTGCAAAATGGCGATACGGTACCTAGATGTGCCCTTCCTAATTCCATTTTAAATAGCTTTCCTTTCATATTACTAAGTTAAGTTTTATTTTACACGTTAAGGTCCAGTGTACCATACCATGTACCCTATGGTACCCTTATTTAGTGTAACTCTTTGGGCTCGGGTGCTACGGACTCATAAAATTCGTTGTGTGCTATTTCTGAGGTGATTGTTAACGTGTTAAATACGTACGGCTTGCGATGAGGCAGCTGTGTTATCCCCCATCACTTCACCGCCCTGTTTGTCACTCTCTGTAACCGGGTCTGACCTTCTGGCTTGTTCCGGGAGATTCTTATACTCATCCGTTGTCATTTTAGCTATGATGCCCGCTTCGAAGAGTGTCATGACCCTTAAACAGCGATTTTTGTTAGATTTAAAAAATAACAGAATTAGTAACATTGATTCGATACAGATGCATCACTACAGTAACAATAACAAAGTCAAAGTGAAATGCAGAAAAGAACATCATCATCATCATCATCATCAGCCGAATGACGTCCACTGTTGGACATAGGCCTCCCCCAAAGGGACTCACCAGAGAATGGGTAGCAGCATTCTCTGTATATTGCATGGCAACCCCCCGGTTGCCATGCATCGCTTGGCAGGCGGGTTGGCGATCGCAGGGTAGCTGTTGCAATATACAGAGAATGCTCCTGCCCATTCTCTGGTGAGTCCCTTAGTCGCCTCTTACGACACCCACGGGACGTGATGGAATGGTGCTATTCTTTTACGTCCGACACCATACAGAACATACTAAAATAAGATTGAGCCGAGCCTGCTTATACCGAAAGGGTAACCAACGCAGTATTTGCTGGGTGTCAGACACACAGCTCTGGTTTTCAGTTGTCATCCAGCAGTGACTCATTAACGGGGGTATGAATGAGAAAGCGACATAAAAATTACAGCATTGAATAACTCGGCACTTGCTTTTAACTAAAATTAGCCTTGTTGATACATAGGCATTATCATGTCCCGAGATGCATCGGAGATGAATCATAAAATTGATTTTTTTCGTAATGCATGAAAAATTTGCACGCTTATATCTATTAAGCAAAACATGTTTTTTCACATTATTAACACTACCATCTTTATACCATGTTGCAAATAAATGATATTCTATTCAAAACAAAACTACCTATCCAACCTAAAATATCTACCTTAGATATTTTACACATAAAAGGCCTATGTTTATTTTTATGTGCTTATTTTACTTACACGTTAAGCAAAACAAGTTTTTTCACATTATTAACACTACCATCATTATACCATGTTTTTGGCAAATAAATGATATTCTATTCTATTCAACACAAAAGGCCTATATTTGTATATTTTATGTGCTTATTTTACTTACACGTTGTTAAAAGTTTCCAAATAAGGACATCCGATCTGTAAAGCGATCGCCGAGTATCGTGTATACAGTTTTTCGCTCAAGTGAAAGTTGTGGGACCCTGAAACAAAATTTTGCTCTCAACTTTCATTTCACTGAATTTTGGGATCGTTGTCAACCGCTAATTACGGAAATTCGAAGGTTGGATTTACGAGTGTAAACATTGTATTAGGTATAGAGGTTTTGGAGCATCGACGATCACACATTTAATGGCCTTGTGAACATTGTTTATGCGGCTACTAAACTTAGTATATTCTATTCTATTTTTATTTATGTCAATAGGGTATCTACTAGGTAGAAAAAAGATTATTCTATTTAGTCCATCTGTTATATTAAAAAAAAAATGGATGCGTATTTTTTCTATTTTAAATCGCTAAAAATGGTAAAGATGAAGCGCATCATAATTCACGAGAGGGGGCTGGTGACGTCACGTTGCTAGTAAAAATTGTACTACCGTAGTGACGTCACAAAAAATACGTGTCCAACATTTTTTGAAAATCTATCTGACGGACTAATTCGATTTTTTCAGTAGAATTATTGGCGTCGATGTCGACACTTCTACCAATGTCAATCGAGCTATAGAAAAATATACTTCTGGGGCAGCCGGGTAAAGTGTGTGTGAGAACAAAGACAACAAGGAATGTTTTCTTTTTTTTAGAGAATTTAGCCCGATTGAAAAGATTCGTCTTTCTTTTTGTTATGTAGGGTATGAACGTTGTGACACATATACGTGTGTGATACATATACCCATATGTAAAATACAATAAAGTCAGTCTGCATTGAACCTTTGGTTTCATTGGAAACGAACCTATCAATTTATAATGACTAAAAAGACTTCAGTTTCTTCTTCGATTATTTTAACAACACATACCGAATCTCTCAGTATCATAATACAGCGTCTCTCTACCGCCCAGCACAGCAACTCTTTTGTGGGACAGCACTAGTCGTACGCCCACCTCTATGTTGCGCACGCGTTGTATTCGCTGGCGCCGCATCAGGTTAGCAAGGCGGCCGTAAACGCCGGTGCCGTTCTGAGAAAAAAAACTTAATTCAGTCACTTTACTCCAATGACTCTAGAAGTATTAGGGAGAAAGAAAAACGGAAATAAAATCATTATTATTTTGCCTTGGTCAAAGAATAAGCATTGCCATACAACGTGGCAATGCCGCCAGTCTTTTGGGTACACTTCCAGTCGACAGCGATGCGGATGATTTTTTTTAATTTAGTAAGGAGTTTTTATTTTATTTCTATAGTAGGCGCCAGATAATCGTGGAATAACGGTTATTGACCCACCTACAATTATTGACATTTTTAATTTGAAAAACGGAATTAATGACACAAAGCTGTCCCGAATCATCATCTCTCGTGATCCTTAACATTGTCTAATAATGAAAAACGATTCATATTTAATTGTTCAGGTACCTATGAACAGTTATTAGGGAAAGGTCAATATTCTTTATTCCACATTTATCTGGCGCTTCTATAGTGTATATAGAGCAAAGAAAGATGACGAAAATAAAATTGATTACATGAAGCAACAAAATTCGCCTTCAATATAAATAGGATATAGGGTACTATAAGCCGGACTCATACATGAACACGCAGTCGTACAAGAATCCGACTTTTTTCCCTTGAATTTTTATTATGTATTTGTCGTCGATAGATGTCGCTACCGTACAACGTACATCGCCATCTATCAATTCAATTCAAAACTAAAACATCATGTGATCGGAAACGCAAGCGCGCCCTACGGCTTGGACACGATCGTCGGTAGAGGGGATGCAGCGAAGACCGACAGAGACCGAGCGTTATGTTAGCTCAGTCTAGTTCGGACAGTCTTGGCAGACGCTCAGTACCAACGCACGTGTTTGTTTTGATTTTGCTGTTTTAATAGAAATCGTTACTTTAAATAAAGTCAGTTAAAATTAAAATCGTATTTCACTCGAGTACCCACACAGTGCCCACGTTCATCTAAAATTATGTCGGATCGTGAAGAAGACCCAATGCTTCGCACCTCGGCCACCCTCGATGCGACATCAGCAGCGGGATACACTCGAGCTGAAGAACATATGGAGAATGGAGCGATGACGTCACGCTGTGACGAGAACTTGCTTCGTACGCTGTTGGCGGCCCAAAACCAGAACATGATGTCCCTCATAGAAGCCGTCAGGGGTCCAGCAGGTACCAAGCATATTTCTTTGCCTGAATTTGACCCGGATAAGCCGGATGTAGACGCACGTGCTTGGTGCACTACAGCGGATCTGTGTTTATCGGAAGTTCCGCTTCAGGGAAGTGCACTTATCATCACCTTAAGCAAGGCCCTGAAAGGAAGTGCTTCACGTTGGCTGGCGCAAGTGTCGTTTGCGGGGATGACATGGTGTGACTTTAAAAGCCTGTTTCTATCCCGTTACGACTGCGTGGATACACCAGCCGCTACGCTTGTCAAACTAATGAGTAGCAAGCCTAAGGAAGATGAATGCTATGCTGCTTACGCCGCCCGGTTGCTTTCTACACTCACGTCACGCTGGCAAAATATGAGCGCCGAGCAAATAGCCATTTCCACAGTGCTGGCTCACATGGCACAATTTGATGGGCGTATTCAAAGACTGGCTTTTACTACCGATGTCAGCAACAGGAGCAAGCTTCAGTGTGAACTTCAAGCGTTCTCATTTTTGAAAAGGAAAGCTTCGAATGGTAACACAACCGAGTCTGCACCAGATGTCAAGCGATCGAAGTTTCAGCCGTCAACTTTGAAGTGTCACAACTGCGGTAAACCAGGTCACAGAGCGGCTGACTGTCGATCAAGGGGTGAAGTGAAGAGTAAGGCAGCCAATTCAGCGACCTCTGCATCAACTTCTACGGGATCGAAGCAGCGTCCAGATGTCATCTGTTTTCGATGCGGCAACGCCGGACATTTTGCTTCTAAATGTCCACGAAGCAATGGCGGGGGCAACGGCACACGTGGTTCGAGCAGTTCAGTGGCATCACCTGCACCAGCAGCGAGCAGCGAGCGACGCGTTGAAGTTTGCTACGTCAGCAATCCTAGTGGTGTGTTGATGAACTCTGGTGAGTCATTTCCATTTTATTATGATTCTGGCGCCGAATGCTCTCTAGTCAAAGATAATGTTGCGTCAAAGTTTAGTGGCAAACGTGTTAACAATATAGTAAATTTAACGGGAATCGGTCACGGTAGTGTACAAAGTACCCTACAAATTTTATCTGAGGTTATGATAAACAATCTACGATTAGAGATTTTATTTCATGTTGTACCGGATAGTTGTCTTAAAAATGATATTTTAATTGGTCGCGAGATTTTAGATCAGGGCTTTAACGTTAGTATGACGTCTGATAGTGTTGTTTTGTGTCGTGAAAAGATTGTTAAATTATGTGACGTTTCAAATAAGCTCGAAAGTGATTCTACTTTTCAAATTGATTTCGATAATGTTAATACAGACGTTCCGACGGAGTTTCGTTCCCAGCTAATTGCTCTTCTGTCAGAATATGCATCGTCATTTTCTAGTGGTGTTTCTAGATCCCGCGTTACAACAGGACAGTTGCAAATTCGACTAATAGACCCTAGTCGTACAGTCAATCGTCGCCCTTATAGGCTTAGCGCTAGTGAACGCGAAGTTGTTACTGCTAAAGTTCGGGAATTAGAGGAAGCAGGTATAATTAGGCCAAGTTGTTCGCCTTTTTCCAGCCCAGTGTTGCTCGTTAAGAAGAAGGATGGTTCAGATCGTATGTGCGTCGACTATAGGGAACTGAATGACAACACGGTATCGGATAGGTTTCCACTGCCATTGATAGAGGATCTTGTCTCTAGGTTAGGCGGTGCTACATGGTTCACGTCACTTGACATGTTATCAGGTTATCACCAAATTCCAGTCCATCCTGAATCAATAGAGCGAACTGCATTCGTCACACCTGATGGTCAGTGGGAATATTTGACCATGCCGTTCGGTTTGAAGAATGCAAGCTCAGTATATCAGCGGGCTGTTATGAAAGCGTTAGGTGACCTTGCATATGCTGTTACATACGTTGATGACATTTTGGTGATAGGGTCATCTGTAGAGGAGAGTTTAGTTCGTCTTCATACTGTACTCGATAAATTGACAAAAGCTGGCTTTTCCTTGAATTTCGCTAAGTGTTCATTCCTTAAACGCAGAGTTGAATATTTGGGGTTTGTTGTAGAAAATGGCCAAATTAGACCCAACCCAAATAAAATTGTAGCTTTGTCCAAACTTCCACCACCTAAAACCATCACTCAGCTGAGACAGTTCATAGGTCTGGCAACTTATTTCAGACAATTTGTGCCACAATTTTCAAAAGTAATGGCTCCTCTGTTTCGTTTAACGAGTGGTAAGAATAGGTCCATTGGTTGGGAACCCAGTCATGAGGCCATTCGTCAAAAAATAATTTCCCAGTTAACCAGTGAGCCAGTTCTAACAATTTTTGACCCTGCTCATGCTATCGAGTTACATACCGATGCTAGTGCTGAAGGATATGGTGCAATTTTCATTCAAAAGATTAATGGGAAACAGCACGTGGTTGCTTATTATAGTCGTCGTACGTCCCCAGCCGAATCGAAGTATCATTCGTTCGAGTTGGAGACTTTAGCTGTCTTTAACGCGATAAAGCATTTCAGACATTATTTGTTAGGTCGTAAGTTTACGGTGGTGACAGACTGCAGTGCTGTCAAAGCTTCCAAAAATAAAACTGACTTGTCTCCGAGAGTTCATCGTTGGTGGGCTTACATGCAGTCATTCGAGTTTGACATTGTTTATCGCGAAGGCAGTCGGATGAGTCACGTAGATTTCTTTTCAAGAAATCCTCTTCCTACTTCTAATGTAGCTATCTCTCGTGTGGAACAGAAGCGTGTTGATTTAGCTGAGCTTTCTAGTAACTGGTTGCAAGCTGAACAGGAAAAAGACCAAGAGATCAGCAAGATTGTGTCTGATCTTCGTAACGAAGTTTTTCCCGAGGAAACTCGCAAAACCTACGAAATACGCAAAAATATTCTGGTTCGTAAGATTCAGCGTAACGGTCGTACCAGATGCCTGCCTATTGTACCAAGAGCGCTCAGGTGGTCCGTGATCAATAACGTCCATGAGTCGATTATGCATTTGGGATGGGAGAAAACTCTCGAAAAGATCTATGAGCATTATTGGTTTGAAGGCATGTCCAAATACGTGAGGAAATTTGTGGATAATTGTGTCACTTGTAAGGTAGCCAAGCCTCACTCGGGTAAAGTTCAGGCAGAACTTCACCCAATTCCCAAATTTAATATCCCATGGCATACCATCCATGTGGATGCTTCGGGTAAACTGTCGGGAAAGAACGATATCAAGGAATACGTGTTCGTCATCATAGATGCATTCACCAAATTTGCTTTACTTCGTCACTCACTCAATATTGACACGAACAGTAGTATTTGTGCTATTAAGTTTTGTGTAGCTTTGTTTGGTGCTCCGAAACGCATAATAGCAGACCAGGGTCGTTGTTTCGCGAGCAAAGACTTCTCTAGTTTCTGCGCTACTAACAACATCGAGTTGCACTTAATAGCTACTGGAGGCAGTCGTGCAAACGGTCAAGTCGAGAGAGTAATGAGTACCCTCAAGAGCATGTTGACAGCTGTAGAGACTAGTCGTGATCACTCTTGGCAGGATGCATTAGGAGAAGTTCAGCTGGCCATGAACTCTACTATTAATAGGGTGACTAAATCTAGCCCTCTCGAGTTGATGATAGGAAGGGTAGCACGTCCGCTTAGTTTAGTAACCGCTGATGACGATGAGGTTGACATTAATTTAGATGAGACTAGAGAGCACGCGACACAGAACATTGAGAAAATATCAAAGTATGATAAGAATCGTTTTGACCAAAATAAGGCCAAAGTGTCTAAGTTAGCCATTAATGATTATGTTTTGATCGAAAATGAGGAAAGGAATCAGACTAAATTAGATCCCAAATTCAAAGGCCCATTTAAGATTATTGACGTTTTAGACGGGGATAGATACCTACTTAAGGCGCTTGACTCTAAGCGAACGTACAAGTACCCCCATGACCGTGTAAGGAAGATCCCTGATCACCAAGTGCCTCGAGAGTTAGATGTCATAGTTGATGACAGTGGTAGTGAAACCACAGCCGATTAGGAATGGCGTGTGTACTCATACTCGAAACTCTTGACCGCACCTCATGAGTAACATGTGGCGATGGGTCTATGAGAGGTCGTTGGTGCGATTTCTGTCTGTGTTGGTGCACAGAGCGCTTTATGTGTTGTAGCACATTTTGCGCAAGATGTTTTGAGAATCGTTGGTGCGATTCTGGTCTGTGTTGGTGCACAGAGTGTCTCATGTGTTGTAGCACATGTGGCAGTGAGTATGAAAAGAATCGTTGGTGCGATTCTGATCTGTGTTGGTGCACAGATAGTGACGAAAGTTTGATGAGTTGAGTATGCATTGCCTTTGAAATTCAGTTTCAGATTTGTGGAAATAGTTTTCCGTTGATTACCTTGTTGATCGGACCTCTTTCAATTACTTGTTGTGCAGGAAGCACTGTGTAGAAACCTTAATGACAGGGCATTGTAAATCATGATAGTTGGTTGTGTGTACGTAGATTTAGTAGAAATAAACTGCAGTGAAAATGAGTCATTTAGTTTCTATTGGCAGGATAGCCGAGCTATGTTTACTCTCTGAGTGTATTTTGTCCACAGGTACTACACCCGAGGACGGGTGCTAGTCAGGGATGGCCGTGTCGTCGATAGATGTCGCTACCGTACAACGTACATCGCCATCTATCAATTCAATTCAAAACTAAAACATCATGTGATCGGAAACGCAAGCGCGCCCTACGGCTTGGACACGATCGTCGGTAGAGGGGATGCAGCGAAGACCGACAGAGACCGAGCGTTATGTTAGCTCAGTCTAGTTCGGACAGTCTTGGCAGACGCTCAGTACCAACGCACGTGTTTGTTTTGATTTTGCTGTTTTAATAGAAATCGTTACTTTAAATAAAGTCAGTTAAAATTAAAATCGTATTTCACTCGAGTACCCACACAGTGCCCACGTTCATCTAAAATTATGTCGGATCGTGAAGAAGACCCAATGCTTCGCACCTCGGCCACCCTCGATGCGACATATTTATTTTTAGGGCAGCAATGTACCTATAAGCCGGACTCATACATGAACTCGCAGTCGTACAAGAATCCGACTTTTTTCCCTTGAATTTTTATTATGTTTTTATTTTTAGGGCAGCAATGTACCTATAAGCCGGACTCATACATGAACTCGCAGTCGTACAAGAATCCGACTTTTTTCCCTTGAATTTTTATTATGTATTTATTGTTAGGGCAACAATAGAAATATACACTACGTGAAAATTCAACCATTAACTTACTACGGTTTCTGAGATACAACCCGTTGATAGACTGATAGATGGACGGAAAGCGGAGGCTTAAAAAACTAACGGCGTTGCGAAACATGTAATTATCAGGGGTATCAATATGATAGGCCTCTTAATTAAAACATTAACCATAAGCCACAGACTGCGCGTGGCATATCATGCAATAGTTGTACACAAAACTGAACATCAATCTCAAAAATACAAACAGAAATTATTTGTACATTTATCAAACATGATTGAACCTTTAAATCCGGCATTATTTACATGGGATCTAGTATCGTGTTATGAAGCATAAAAACGTAAACCTGAAATAACAAAGCTTATCGCTCGCTCGAATTTGCACAAAATCATAACTTGCATGAATATATTGATTCTGCTTGAACGAGTATGCAGGATTGAGTATGTATGAAAATACAGCCTATTATTATAAAAAATATTTTGTTTTTATATGAGACCTGCTTAGTGTGATGCTCTGTCTTATATGACGTATAATGAGATTATAAGCTAAAGAGAGACAGTCATTCATTAAAACTTCATAACCATTACATAAATAGCTAAAATACTGATAATGGGCAGATTCTTTATTCAAAATTTTCTATGGATAATTCGATTTTAGAATCTCTTACGGCCTCTTATCTATCACCAATTGCCGAATTAGCAACCAACAGTAGCAAGAAATGGTCATATTTGCCTTTAAAACATGAAGTTTCAGCTACTGTTACGACGACGTTATTGAGTCCGGCCGTTAAACAGTATTTTAACTAAGTAATGATTACAAACTTTTTATGAATATGTGGGAGAGAGTTTATTTATATCCAAAAAACAAATGAATGTGCATAACTGAGAAATTGGCAACGTAAATGAAAGAACGGAGTGCCAATTCTACTAATTTATACTGCATTCGCATGACAGTGTCGCAATTTGTCAAATATGTATGGAAATTTAGGCTTTTTTGACGGAATTCGACTGATATGTGAATGCGAACGTTGCTTAAAAATTAAGAATTGGCACTTAATTTTCACCTCAGAATAGTAAGGTTGTCTGTAAGAGATTGCCTTGTGCGATAAGACCGCCCAGTGTACGCTTGTTTTTTTTTTCTGAATCATACTTTTTATTTGTGAACCATAGGTATTTACATGAAGGTCTTAGGTTTAAACATATGGGCGCTATGTTTTGCCGTGAAGGCGTACAAATATTGTAAAAAAAATAACAGCAAATAATAAACTAAGTATAACAAAAAAAAAATTGAAGTACTTACAAGAAAGATCATATTTTAAATTTAATAAATATCTTTTATAAATTGTTGTACTGGTCTTGTTATAATGTGCAAAAGAATAATTAAATAAATAGTTTTCAAGAACATACTTCCAAAATTGCCAACGACGAGCTATGGCTTTCCACCACCAGCTCATATCCGTAGTCCTTCATAGCTTCCTCCAACGCTGGTAGGGTTCCAATGGGGCGCTCCCTCGAAGGCTTGGCTATCAGGCTGGTCAAGTTGGCGGAGTACATGTCTCCGATGACGTAGGTAGCTCCAAGGGAGATCAGAACTGAGACGAGGCGTGCCTTATGTGTGCTGGATGGCTCTTTACTGGATGCTGGTGAATTATTAAAGTTCCAACATATGTATATACATATGTTGGAACTTTAAAAAAAAACACAAAAAAACACAATTTATGGAGATACCCATATGGGTATCTCCATAAATTGTGTTTTTTTTTGGGGATAAGAATCCCCTGTTGCGATAGCCATGCTCGTAAACATGTTTAAGAAAATGGACTCCTCTATTATCAAATTATCAAACTTGTTTTTGGCAGCCTGTAAACGGATTTTGGACAACTAGGACTTCAGATTTCTTCTAGGAGCTTACATTCAAACTAATTGTTAAAGAATTGTCGTATTATTGTATTTCACGACCCGTGACAGAGGTAGACAGAGTGATTATTCTCTGTATCTCTCAAAACTGTGTATTTTTTTTTCGAAAAAAGATCTCAACAAACTTCTTAGACCTAGGTAACTAGCGTAGAATGAGTATCAAGTTTCAAATGAAAAGTTCATCCATTTCCAAAAAAACAAACAAAATTTTCTATGAGATACCATAAGGAGTACAGTCATGGTCTTAAACTGATCGTAAGCCTCCGGGGGATAAGATAACACCAATAGGTTCACCTATTAACTAACTAACTAATATCTTACATTGCCTCAAGAACAGCGTCGTGGTGAACCAGCAACAGCTGCTGAACAATCCCAGCTGGTCGCATTTACGTCGTTGCCATAGCGACGGGGCTGCGATTACTATCCAGAGTGCTGGACCTGTCACCAGTAGCGTTGCGAAGACTAAGGGCCACACCTGGAAAAACAAAACACGGAGAGAAAAGAAGAAAAATATTAAGATGCATAATGCAGTTACAGATAAAGGCCCGTTTACAGTGATCCAAACATGGTTCAAAACGTCTTTAATCTTTTGAACGCCACAGTATAAACTCATCGGCCCCCGACGCCAAGTCACAAATTCACCGTACTTTTTGTCTCATATTTGTGACGTTTGGCGTACAGGGGACTCGCTTCCTTTTTAGTTACTATACTCTATGGGACTCGCTTGCTTGACAGGTATACGACAATGGCGTTGAAAAGGTTAAAGCTTACTTTACAAAATCCGTTCCACATTCTCAGTCCCCAAAAAAAAAAACTTGTATAGCAAAGATAAACTTACGAGAGAAGAGGGAAATAAGGAATCAAGACTTCAGAAATACTACCTCCCACTGAAAAGGCCGGATGATAGCCAGAGTTTCACTCAGCTTCGCTGGAGCATGGGTGAGAAAAGCACCAGAGTCAGCCAGAGTCATGAACGAGAATTCCACTGCTTGCAACCGCTCCCAAGTCATCGTCACGTCGCCTAGGAAAAAATCTGCTTGCTGGAAGAAATGTTCTCTTTGTTCAAACGGTACGTGACAGAAGACATTGTTCTGCTAATCTCTAAAGACAGTGTGAAATGCGAAATCGGATGGTAAGAAATGATGCAATGATCTCCGCATGTGAAGTCGAATATGTTCATATACGTAGCTTATACTTTGTATATCAGGAGGATGTGTTTCAGAAATAGCATCCAAAATACTAAAAGGTTTAAGTTTCATAAATAAATTGGTCAAGTGCGAGTTGGACTCGCGTGAAAAGGGCTCCGTATAATAACAATGGACGTACGGTACTTAGGGTGCAGCAAAAAGATAGGGCCCCAAATCCTCTTATTTAAAACACACCAAGAATTGGCAATTAAATGTTCTGTTTTATTTGTAAAGCCTCTATTCCTTTGATAAGTTATTTTCATAGTATTGTAGCAAAACTTACACGTTTCCAGATCAAACCCAGAGTACCCTTGAAAGTTCCGTTACTTGAAATACTTGACCCCTGGCTTCTGTCTGGTGGGTCGTAGTACTTGTACCTGGAAAATGAACTTTGTAACTTAATTTATAAGGTCTGAAGTAAGTTGTTGTAGTTGAAATTAAAATGGCTCTGACCAGGTTTAATTAGAGAAAGTGTAAAGGTAAACTCGTGTAAGAATTTAATTTATATCGTAAATAACTTCACGTTTGGGATTGCTAGTGTTTGGACGTGAAGTGTACTGTCGTGCATTCGGGGGTGTAATTGTAACATAAAATCAGGCTATCTCAGTCCCCATAGAATTAAGGTTTGCGCCGTCCATAGACATTTGCCGCCAGTTCAAACCAAAAGTCATTTATTCGAATTAGGCTGAGAGCCAGCACTTTTTGAAAGTCAACGTTGACATAAAGACAGTCCCCCAAAACGCCCGTCACCACTTCCTAATGAATTTAGCTGGGTCTACTACTAATTTTTAATATAACTATTTCTGGCCATATAGATTCAACAACTTTCTTCTTCTTAAAGATAGTCATAGTCATTTCCAAAAAGAAACAATGATTTTCATCCAGACTATGTTATCATCACCTGATCAAAATTGAGGGAAGGGAGTTACGACGTTTTTGAAGTGAAAACTTCTTTAGGCGGACTGAGCACTTTTTGGGTGGACAAAAATCATTGAACTCGCGTCATCGTCACCGAACGCTTTAGCTTTCGCTTATTTTTCACTTCTATCAGCAGTCCCCAAAGGCTGCCCCACATGTTTTTTTTTTAACAATAATTTTATTTAAAGGGAAGGGAAAGGGAAGAAGCTCCAAACACTAAAGCCCCCTTGGTTTAGTGTTTGGAGCTTGGATTTATTTAATAGTTTACGCTTACTAATGTACAATGACAGACTTTATTACTCTGAATATAGTTATCCATCTACACGGGCAGAAGCAGTTTTTAAAATTGAATGAGATTTAATTGTAACACACATTGTACAAATTATTAGAATTTCCCAAATTCAAAAAAATATGATTACACCGAACCCATATTCACTTTGAAACTGACGTAGGTACTCCACATCATTTTATAAGCGCGTTTAATATTTATTCAGAAACCCGATAACAACCGTCGAGCCCACCAGACACAATACCCGTCTGGTCGGAACGTCCTTCCTTTTCTAAGAAGGGCGAGCAACTTTATACCCTGTTCTTTATACCTTTAAATAGGTATATAAATGAAGGTCTGGTTCATTTTGAAAAAAAACCTTATACAAGTATTTGTACAACTACTAAAATTGATTGAAAGCCTATTTAGGATAAGGATTAAAAATATATATTTATAGGACATTTTACTGGTTTTTAGGGTCACGTAGTCAACAAGGAACCCTTATATAGTAGGCGCCAGATAATCGTGGAAAAACGGTCATTGACCCACCTACAATTATTGACATTTTTAGTTTGAAAAACGGAATTAATGACACAAAGCTGTCCCGAATCATCATCTCTCGTGATCCTTAACGTTGTCTAATAATGAAAAACGATTCTTATTTAATTGTTCAGGTACCTATGAACAGTTATTAGGGAAAGGTCAATGTACTTTATTCCACATTTATCTGGCGCCTACTATAGTTCTGCCATGTTGTTCCGTCTATCTGGGGTTTAACTCAAAGATGCTTAGCATTAGAAAGTTAGAATTTGGTAAGGGTATACATATTATTCACGCTGACAAAACGGTAAAAGAAAATCTAAACAAAAAACATTTCTTAGGAAGTATACTATTTTATCAAAATCTTTCAAAATATAATTCATTCCTTTATATTTTCAGTCAAACAACCTATTTTGCAGCGATTACAGTACGTCGTCAATTTAAGTTTGTCTTACTTGAAATTGAGTTTCTTAGCAATGAGCGCGAGCAGCTTGTCGTCACGTCCCCCGGTGACTGTGATCGTGTTATCATTGTTGTACTTCACGAAATGCCACGGCGGTGCCTGTAAAGATATTGTCGCTACATGTTTGGATCTGGGAGAAGGGTTTTTTCTTACTTTTCTTTTTTTTTTTAAATCGTTGATATCATGTAAAAATACCAACTTTTTTCTTTTTTTATTAAACGTTTTAAACGCCAGAGCAAAAACGCATTGGCGTACCCACGACGCCAAGTCACAAATTCACCATACTTTTTGTCACATATCTGTGACGTTGGCGTACAGGGTAAGCTTTCGTTTGTCACACATATGTGACAATGGTGTTTAAAGGTTACTGAAGAAAACATTTATATTACATTTATATAAGTGTTTCTTCATTAAATATGTTATCTTTCATAACAGCGTCTTCTTGTCTTCAACAGCAATTGAAATAGACAGTCAGTTTGAAATGCAATAATATCCTTTCCAAAATGTTTGGTTTATAGAATCTTACTTCAATGAAATAATGATAACTTACATGCAGCACAGGAACTTCAAACACCCTGCTCTTGAAGTCAGTGTAGACCTTATCAGGTGGCGGCAGTACAGGTGACTTGTAGAGACTGCCGGCCCACCAGTTCACCAGCGTCAAGTGATTCAGACGGTCTGAGGTGCCCTGGTTGTAGTAGATGCGGAATCTATGGACGAAGAGGTTCTTAAGGAAACATTTTTTTAGCGGGATTCAAGACAGTGCGATCGTTTCTCTGGGACTCGTCGAGCTTCATTGACTCGGCAGTTTTCTGGAAGTCGACACTGTTGATTCTTGCTCTCAGAAGATGGGAATAATGGGCTTGTTATATGATGGGATATATGTATGCCTAGTGATAGACAGATGAATTGAGAGAGATATAGACGGGCAGACAGGCAGGACGTCGTAATTCGTTGGCACCTACTAGGTACGAAACCATAAAATATATATACCATAAAAATACTATCAACAAAAAAATCACAGCAAGTTATATCTAAATTGACACTAACTCCACAAAACGCCTTAATCTCATTACCACACAAAACGAAATTAAAACCAAACCTTATTTAGCAATATTTCCACGTAAAGCCAGTCCAGAATGAAGAATGACAGCTTCGTTGTGCTAAGCTAATAAAGGACTAACAATAAGTGTCTTCAATGTTTTCTTTGGCACTTATAAAATATTGTGGGCATTCGCAGGCCAGCATGGGCCAAGTCTCAATCGACATCACTATTGGATTACAAGGCACGTGATTGTCCAAGACTTTGTTTTCGTTGTGGAGCCGTTGAACTTTAGTGAGGGGGAGAAATGTAATTTTTAGACATACCCCTAGGCGGAGTGGTGGGGCAATCAGACGGTTGGCAGTACTGGTGCAGACAGTGGGCTTTTTGATAGTTAGTGATTTAGTGTTGTTGTTGAGGATGCCTTGTTTTGTTTTGTTGGCTGCATTGAACTGTGATTGGTGTGTTTTTTCTTGATTGTTTGTTTTGTACTTAATAATTGTGTTTGTTTTGAGCGCTCAAGCGTGTGATACCTACTAGAAAGGTTTTTTAAAGGACGATATATGGATATTTTTAGGTAGACTGTTAGTAAATATCTAAGGCATTAAGTCGCCTCTGTACATATGTGTACGTAATTTTTTGTAAAAAAGTTTTTTTTATTTTACAGTTTTTAGTGGTACACACCCACACCTAACAACACCACTGGAAAGCAAAACACGCAATTTCGTTTACTTGGATGATATATTTTCTATTTCATCGAGCTATTTTGATTTAAAAACCAAAGTACTGAACCGATTTAAATAAAATTTCTATAGGACCAATCGTTCTTTCACGTGAAAGAAGAATTTTCCAAATCGGTTCATAAATGACGGAGTTATGAGGTAACAAACATAAAAAAATATACAACCGAATCGAGAACCTCCTCTTTTTTAGTCGGTTAAAAATATTGCAATCATAGTCCATAGCCAAAATTTGCAGCTATATAAAGGATTCTAAAGCATAATCATACTTTTGTCACGATCTCTACTTTAAGGATTAAGAACAAGAACACCATTTTTCATATGGTGCACGTATTCTTTCAGACACACTGTATTGTGTCTATTGTGTCGTCTGTTTACTTTCTTTAGTCGCAAGCTCCTTCAGTGGGTAACAAGTTTTATCTGCTTGGACACTAACGACTTGGTCAGAGGAGATAGGGCTGATCGTCACTTGTTTAACTATGGAATTTAAGTTGTTCTTTTTACCGCTTTTTGAATATTTCATTCGGATACGTTAGCTATCGTATACTTACTGTATTACTAATAAATATTTAAAAAAAGGGCCAAGTGCGAGTCGGACCCGCGCACGAAGGGTTCCGTACCGTAATCTATAAAACGGCAAAAAAATCATGTCTGTTATATGGGAGCCCCCTTAAATATTTATTCTATTCTGTTTTGTATTTTACATTTGTTGTTATAGCGGCAACAGAAATACATCATCTGTGAAAATTTCAACTGTCTAACTATCACGGTTCATGAGATACAGCCTAGTGACGGAGTTTCTTGTCCGTTCTTCTCCATAAGAATCTACCTTTCCGAATGGATAGTAGAGTCACTTTATTAATGTAATATTATTATTTTACTGAACTGTAAATGCTGACGTTCAAAAGTGCCGTTTAATGGCCTAATTGAAATAAACGTTTTTGACTTTTGACTTTTTTGACTTTTGACAGACTGACGGATGGACAGCGGAGACAGAGGATAGGGTCCTGTTTTACCCTTTGGCTACGGAACCCTAAAAAACAGGAAAAAGACGTCCTGAGTCGATAACTGAGCGTGAACCTGAACGATGCACACAGTCTTATGTTCGACTTTCTATCGTTCAAAGATATAATAAAGGCAGTTACGGCTATTGCTCTGATTAAACTAAATAACTAAAGCTTGCTATACTGTATGCGATCCATTCAAACCATTGGTCGCTCCACCATCCAAGCCATACAGATCCGTAGTCAAAACTTTTTTCACTATAATTATGTTTTTTATTCCTTCGCATCATGGGTGACAATTCTAATCTTTTTGGCTTTCCGACCAACGTAACCCTATTACTAAGCATCCGCTGTCCGCCCGTCCGTCCGTCTGCCTGTCAGCCGGCTGTAGCTATCTCAAGAACCGTAATAGGTACCCCCATACAAAAAACGTGTTTTTTTTTTCGTTTTATGGTACGGAACCCCCCGTGTGAGAGTCCGACTCGCACTTGGCTGGTTTTTTATTGATTCTGGGCTTGCGGTTGACCACAATCTCTCCTGATGGAACGCGATGATGTGGTCGATGGAATGTGCTGGCCTGGAAGGTACCTGTTCAGTCTTGACCTTCTTAAGGGTCTTAAAGACCCCCAAGTAATAGCATAGAAATATTATAGAAATATAATAAAAATAGTATAGAAAACAATTATCCCAACAAGGAATCTCACTCCTCAGCTGTAGGTACGCACAATGCAAGTTTTCCCAAAACGCGTACCGAGGCTACATCAGATTATTGTCTATCACAGGTTAGTTATGAAAATAATGACTAATACATTTCTAATTTTAAATACTAATATAACTATATACACTCAAATAAAAATAAAAACGCCTAACTAAAATATGGCGTCAAAAAATTCATCCGCATCGCTGTCGACTGGAAGTGTACCCAAAAGACTGGCGGCATTGCCACGTTGTATGGTAATGCTTATCCCCTGTTCGAGGTAAAAGCCAGCCCTTGGGTCACGCAAAGTGTCAACTGAGCGTTTAGCAAGTTCTTTATATAACGCATGAGCACTCGAACCCCACGGTCCAAGAGTTTATACCCCAAACGGCTCTATCACATAATCAATTCTAATTGTATCCATTCATTCGCGAAACATATTTGTATTTACCGTTATGACAAGCTAAAATACTAAACAATGGTCCATCCATTAATATTATTATTAAAACGTCAATATGTCAAACGTTCGACTCGCGCGTTTGTTTACTGGCCCGTGACGTCACTATATAGCATTAACTGTTTAATGGTTTAAATGGAGCGGAAACCGATGTTGAACACTAAAATGCGGGAAATATTGAGTGTTGCCAGTTATTTAATGGCGGGAAATGGCAATTAAGTAGTTGGACGCCACTTGGCGGCAGTTTTGCGGATTTCTGGGTTGCTATCACCGGAAAGCTCCAAGAACGTCGGGTACAGGTACTAGTTATCAAACCTGTTTTAATAATGATCTCAAATATTTCCAACGCGAGGAATGGAGGGAAATTATTACGAGATGGGATATAAGATATAGTGAAAAGGTGAAGGTCGCGAGATGTTCAAAGAACCACCTATCAATAGATGGTGCTACATGTGAAAACTTGTAATTGGCCATATTTTGTTTAAACTTTAACTTACTGCATTTGTTTAGCTGTAACTTTTCCTAAAATAAATACAATAAAAAAAAATAAGGTGTTTCTAGATTCACGTAGGAGCTGTACTTCAAAAATATATTTAGTTGAAGTACCTACTTAAAAACCTTAATATACTTATCGAAATGTAAATTCAGTGAAAAACTACGCTCAGTCTAAAGATATGCAGAACTTCGTGCGTTTTTCCTAGACACATGAAATTCTGAATGAGCGTTCCAAAAGAACATTAAATATTTATTTTAAAAGAACTATTTTTTTTTTCTTTAAAATACCTAAATAATAAATAATACCTTAAAACGTAGGTAAACCTTAAAACATTGGGTCGAAAAAAATCCTTTTTTTTATGCATGGGAAATCATCAAATGTCTTCTCCCGCTCTGGGTCGAGCGGAAGGGCGTGTCAGACTCTTACTGACTAAAACTCATCCGTGTTCCTTCTAAAGCCCTTTGCGTTCCAGGGCCGCGGTGACTCTTTCGAACAAATTCCGCAACGGTCGCAAAAATCCTACGAATCGCTGTTGACTGGCAGAGTGCCCAAAAGACTGGCGGCATTGCCACGTCGCGTTGTTACGGCAATGTTTATCCTCTGTCCAAGGTGAAAACCCAAACCTTGGGTCATGCGAAGTGTCAAATAGACGTTTGGATAGCGTTTCGTTCGATTCCTTCTATTTGTGTCGATTGACCGACTACTCAAACCCATCCCCTGAAGGGGCTAAAGGCATACAGCATGTTTAAATTATTACCTTTGTCCAAATGAATAAAGTTCTGAAAAAAAATCTCTCCGAAATTTTTTCCACATTCCGTTGTCGGTATGCGGCGCGCTGTGTATCGATAACCCAATTACACGCGGTAGGTATCTACTTATTCAATTATTTCATTATCCATTAATTATCGCTTCATCAGTATTTCCATTATGTTCTAGCACAGGGCTGGCGGGCTTTTAAAATTCCTGTTAAGTTTTATGAAATAAATGACATGTTTATTTTTTTATTGACTTTTCATGACACTGACTTCGCTCGCCTTAATATCCTTCTCAATAAAGTAGCCTATTATCGTTTCCAGGGTACCATATTTGTTCCAAAATTCATCAAAATCGGTTCAGCGATGCAAGCGTGAAAGCGTAACAAACAAATACACTTTTTCATATCATATCAGCCGAAAGACGTCCACTGCCGGACATAGGCCTCCCCCAAGCCCACCCCCCCTTGGGGGAGCGCGCTACGCTTGCCTTTTTTTTTTTTTTAAGTATGGGAATTCATCAAATGACTTCTTCCGCTCTGGGTGGAGCGGAAGGGCATGTCAGACCCTTACTGACTAAAACCCATCCGTGTTCCTTCTAAAGCCCTTTGCGTTCCAGGGCCGCGGTGACTCTTTCGAACAAATTCCGCAACCCTGGCAGGTAGTAGTACTACGCTTGCCTAGAAGTAATCTTATCACTTGTTGTACACGATATCGGCGGGTCGATCTGTACTTGTGAGTCTTTAACCTTTTGAAGGCCAGAGCATAAACGCGTGCTGCCGACGGGACGCCAAGCCAAAAATTCGCCGTACTTTTTGTCACATATTTGTGACATTTGGCGTACAGGGCACGAGCTTGCTTGTCACGTATATGTGACATTGGCGTTCAAAAGGTTAAGGAAACGTTCGCTCTTTTAACCTTCAGAGGTTTTTTTTAAACGAACATCACAATATTCTGAATCAAAGCCTATTTATAATTTATTTATTACATACTTTATTGTACACCTAATAAGAAACACAGTAAAAACGTTTACAAAAACAAGTGTACAATGGGCGGTATTATCGCACAGGGCTATCAGACAACCTTTGGATGGACTGAACGAAAGAAGTTAGATTTCGGGCGGTCAGTGTCCAAACATTATAAACAAAATTAATTAGACATAATAATATAGAATACACATAATACTAAATAATATACTAATAAATATCAAATATATAATTGGGAAAGGAGAAGAAAAATTATAGTGAGAGGTAATGCTCCTTCACAAATTTTTCAAACGTTGGTAGCGTTTGTGCACGCCTCACATCTATGGGTAATGCATTCCACAAACAAGCAGCTTGAATAGTGAAAGATTGGATAAAGAAGGATGTGGAATGTATACGAATACTTAATTGAAGATTTTCCGATGATGTCAAGGGCCTATTGCCCCTTTGTGAAGTTTTAGACAACAGCAACAATTTTAGTGACAAAATTGAGAAGCCATTGTGTCTTCGCTTTTGCACGTCACTAGGCTTTTTCTTCTTTTTGAGTCGATGATTGACTTTGTAGATATGAGCACGTTAAGCCGTTGGTTCCGGCTGTCATTTGTAGATCTTTGGCAGTCGTACGGATAGTCAGAAGCCTGAAAATCTGACACCAGTCTTACCAAGGAGTACCGTGTCACCCAGTTAATGGGTTGTGGAGGTCTGGTAGGCAGCCGCTCTATGTAAAATACTGGTATTTAGCTGAATCCGATTTGATTGGAAGCCGACCCCAATATAAATGGGAAAAGGTTAGGCAGATGATGATGATTGAGTTTGTAGATATTTTGGACACCGTAGGTTTCCACATAAAATGCAGTATTAGTGGGGCTAATTTAGTCCAAACAAGTGCAGGTATATATGAGGACTTGGTTTACAGAGGTCAAGTCAGTATCCTACTACTGACTTGACCTCTGTTTGTACCCCTGTATATGTAGGCCGACGGTCAGGAAGACAGTGTTAAGGATGTGCATCCTATAAGATTTGACTGGCGTGTTGGTCGAGTGGTTAGTGACCCTGACTGCTAAACCGGAGGTCGTGGGTTCGATTCCCACCCAGGAGAAATGTTTGTGTGATGAGCATGATCATTTGTTCTGTGTCTGGGTGTAATTTGTCTATAATATGTATGTATTTAGAAATATATAAGTATGTTTATCAGTTGTCTGGTTGCCATAGCACAGGCTCTGCCTAGTTGGGGATCGGATGACCGTGTGTGAGTTGTCCGAAGATATTATATTATATTATAAGAACTTAACTTAACTTAACTTAACTTGAATAAGCTGCAGCACCGCACGCGCAGGACCGGTTCTTGTGGCGACACTTTGGGGAGGCCTATGTTCAGCAGTGGACATCTTTCGGCTGATATGATGATGATGATGAAGCTGCAGCATCATCAGTGAGCTGCTATCTGTCTCTATCTATTGGGGTATGGTTTCCGCACTTAGTCCTGATGTTGGACCATTGTGCGTGGGCCATGGCGGCCATCATTCCAACCAGCCGACCTCCCTCCAGAAGCAGATCAGTCCTCCTAAAGAGTTCAGGGTGTCTGTGAGTGAATTTGGTGTCCCTATTGTTTGTCTACGTATATCGGCGACGCCTGTGCACTCAAGGAGCACGTGCGACACCGTTTCCTCCTCCTCCATGCATGCTCTGCACAGAGGACTGTCTGTTATACCCAGTGAGCTGCTATGTTGCAGTATGTACGCTGCTGCACCAGTCACAGTTTAGCCAGCCCTATCGCAGTATTTATAACGATGGTGTATTTATTTTTACTCTGTTTGCCGTTGAATGATTTATCGACTTAATATAGGTTAATTTTATTGTGGTAATGTGTGTTGTTAATAAAAGTGTACAAGTCAAATATTATGGTTTGGTTTTACCCGATGATCATCCTACTTTTTGCCCAATGAAATCGGTACCTCCTCATTGAGTTTTAAACGCAAATCGAGGAAACGGAATCCCTCAAAAAATTAAGAAAAGCTCATTAACTAGCTACCGCTCGCGGCTCCGCCCGTGTGAATGTCGAAAATTAGCCCAAGGGAACATCCTCCCAGAATAATAAGAATTGTGATTATAATATTTAATTTAATGTTAATGTCAATTTAATATTTAATTTTATAAAAATACATTGATTATATGGGTAATAATGAAATATGAAATGTAAAATTATGTACATTTTGTTGGCTATAAAGGCCTAATAATAATAACGATGGTTAAGAAATTTTGTAGGTTATGTGTAAATTGTTAAACTCACACGCTCTCCCTCGGATTGGTGATGACGGCGACCCTCATGGCTTCCTTGATGGTCATGAGGAAGGTCTCGCTGACGGGTCCATAAGGCCAATAGAAGATGTACAGGATCATGCTGTGGATCAGGTTGTTCTCTGTCAACTGAAAGAGATTAAATTGTTGTAGTAGCAGATTATGTAATTATCTCGAAACTCTTATAAACACTTTTATTCAAAACTTCCAGAAAATTGGAACCGTAATAAGTTTTTGGAACTACCATTATGGGCGGGTTTCTGATTTTAACCTTTTGAACGCCACTGTCACAAGGTATAGGTGACAAGCAAGCGCGTGCCCTGTACGCCAAACGTCACAAATACGTGACAAAAAGTACGGTAAATTTGTGGGTTGGCGTCGGGGGCATGCCGATACGTTTATGTTCTGGCGTTCAAAAGGTTAAAGGTTACAGTAGAGTTTGAGATGTACCTACTGAAAGGATTTTTTTATGAAATGGGGGGCATGTTTCCAAAACCTAATTTTTTAATTTAAGAATTTGAATATTGGTATTTGTTAGACTTGGCTATTAAAATAAGGTTTGACGTTTCAAACCTTATTTTAAAATATCTTATTTTAAATCCAAATTCTCAAGAAAACGGGGTTCTGTCACAAAGATCTATGAAGGCCTTGTCGAATTTAAGTTATATGTACAATGCAGGTGATTAAATTGTTTAACATAATATAGCTTTCATCACTGCGGTGAGTAATGTCATTGTCATGAAAGCTTCAGCAGTGCGATTCTGTAAACATCTCACCATGTAAACTTAGGTGAAGTGAACATGAAGTAATCTGTCAATCCATAGAAACAGGATGGACTGACAGGTCACTTCACGCTCACTTCATATGTCGAAATGAAGGCTTGGGTGAAGTGATCACGTGGTGAGCTGTCAATCCATGTAATCAAGATGGAATGACATCTCACATCGTGATCACGTGATATCTTGATTATATGGATTGACAGCTCATCTCGTGATCACTTCACCCAAGCTTTCACTTCGATATGTTTAGACAATCGACCGACCCTTGAGAGGAGCTCGTGGCTAAACAATAACAGCCGCACCGGTCGATCTTCAAGGTTAAGCAACGTTTGCCGAGGTAAGTCAGTGGATGAGTGACCATCTTAACGTACCGAGACACATCCGGGCCTCGGAAGGCACGTTAAGCCGTTGGTCCCAGAAATCTGACACCAGTCTTGCCAAGGAGTACCATGTTACCCAGTAAATGGGTTGTGGAGGTCTGGTAGGCAGCCGCCTCACGTAAAATACTGGTATTCAGTTAAATCCGGTTAAACTGGAAGCCGACCCCGATATCGTTGGGAAAATGGCAGATGGTGGCTCATCCCTTTTCTCATTTAAATCCAAGCTAATAGAGCATTCAGGATACCCTATTCACACCCGGAAATCCAGCTAAATGAGCTTAAAATCCAAGTAAATTAATATTCAGAATAAATAATGTTTGCGTTATAAATTAAAATTGTGCGTTGAATGGCCTTACAGTTCCAACTGCATGCTTTTAATAATGTTCACAGCCGTTAATAAATTCAAATAGAGATACAAAAAGTGATTTATTAATGCAGTCAACGCCATCTTTTTAATTAATGAAAATTGTGGAAGTATTAATTATGAAGTACGTTGTGATATTTATGTTCGGTTCAGTGTGTTATTTATTATTTGTTTGATATACACAAAATATAATAAAGTAAAACATGGACACAAATTTTGATCCTGTTCTTTTACAAATGTTGTTAATGGATAGTGAAATAATAGTTAAAGTTGCCTTGCGTGCTGTTTATATCGACAGTGGAAATTTCAAATGTCGTAACTGACATACAATGCACAATTTAATTTTCAAAACTAAGCTCAGCGCCAACAGTTGAAAATCAAACAGCGCAGTGTATGTCTCTTACGACAGTTGAAATTACCACCGTCGATATAAATGAGCTCAATTGAAAATGTGTGTTTCTCACAGCATTGAGGGTAGTCAGAAACAAAAGGACACCATTTGTTGTACACACTCTTGCCGGTCTATTCTGTAAACATGTCGAAGTGAACGCTTCAGTGAAGTGATCACGAGGTGAGCTGTCAATCCATATAATCAAGATGGAATGACAGCTCACTTCGTGATCACGTGACATCTTGATTATATGGATTGACAGCTCACCTCGTGATCACTTCCCCCAAGCCTTTACTTCGACATATTTACAGAATCGACCGGTAACTTCGTTTTTTAATAGGTACCTTTATCAAAACATTTGAACTGAATTTCGTATATATCCTGGTCCTCCTCCTGGTTTAATATCTGTGATTGTCGCACGAATACGCGATCGTCGGGATCATTTGTCACTAATTTGTTCGGAAAGCGGAAAGCGTTCTACGTCGGCGCGAGGATGCGGACCGGTTCGCCTACAAAAACTCGGGGTACAAATACACTGACTTTATATAATCAGGGATGTTGTGGATATAAAATTCCGAATCAGGATACGGATATAGAAATAATATTATTCTTGACGGTTTCGGATATGGAATTGTTTCGGACGATTTGTTAGTGTACAATAATTTCGGTTACATTTATTAGATTTTTAAGAAATTGTAGAAGTAAAATAAGAAATCCAGCAATAGAAAAAAATAACAAACATACAAGACACGCGCGCGGCTAGTGTTTTGGCTCGCCCGGGTGGAAAAACTTGTCATATGTATCATTTAGGATCATTTAGGCGTAAACAGGATGGTAGCTGGACAAGTCTAGAATTTGAACGCAACGCTTCCCGCGTTATCATCCAGATTGAGGCCTGGATGACAGCGGCCCTATCCGAAATTATTCGAAACTTTTATATCAGATTTGGTTACGGCTACAGAGCTCCATAACATCCCTGATAACAACAATAAATGTTTATTGTACAAATAATTTAATTACATGGGTACTCAATTACAAAATAATAATATTGTACATACATAGGGATAAAATCAAGGAGCGAACTGCTGCCGCCTAAACTAGGCCAAGAACCTGTGTTTTAGGAGCCCGTGTTACTCCAGAAGTACTCAACAACAAGAATACACATATTATCTTGCATGCACATATACAATACCTACCTACCTATAAAATATTATACCTATAAAATAACTTAGTACCCAATTAAAGTTCGAAAAACTGTTTCAAACTTTAGGTCAGCTTTCAAACATCGGACTTCCGTGTTGTTTAATGATGAGTGCGGGGCATGTTTTTTATCTCGGTGGTCGTAGAGTATTTATCATTTACTACACGTATATATACATCTATTTATATATCTGTAAATTAAATAACACCTCACAAATTTAAATCCTCACACTCACCGTACCGTACCTACTCGTAAGGTTGTGTTGAAAATCAGCGTCACGCAACTACTAGTTGTCTGACATTTCGCTGAACCTAAGAGGCACATCCATGAGGCTCACTATGTTATTGTTTTGAAATGAAGTCTTCAAATGATTTTTGTTCCTTCAAATATGTGAATCTATGTGTGCCAAATACACATGCTTTCTTTCCTTCACTTAGCAGTAAAAACACGGAAGCCTGTTATTAGTAGTTTCTTTGAACGTCAGTGTATTATTTTGGTAGGAACAACTAGTAATACCTCAAACAGAATATTCTCACAATCGTACGGCTCGCACAGAATGAGGCTGGTTCTTAAATCTGACACATCCAAAGCTTTTCGCAGAAACTTGAAATACTGGAACACAATAATGGGAGTATTAGAGACGTGCATATGTCGCGGAATGTGTTCGAAAGAGTTACCGCGGCCCTGGAATGCACAGGGCATTTGGAGGAACACGGATGGGTTTTAGTCAGTAAGAGTCTGACACTCCACTCAATCTAGAACAGTCCAACAAAATGTTTTGTTGTTTTTTTACTCTTTACTCTGCTAAAACCCACCCTCAGCGGGGTCAAGCCAGCGAGGTCAAACGACAAACCTTAGTCCGCCCCTGGTAATAGGTATAAAAATATGTGTTTGTTTTACATATTTATTATGTAACAAGAATATCTCAGAAACTATTATTGAAACAAGGTTCAACAGTAATAACGGTTTCTTGTTCATTCTATTTAACATGAAATATTTTTCGAGGAAAAAAGAATATGTCGTGCCTTCTTGGAAAAAGAATTTACGTTTATATTACCTTTTGTTTGTTTTCCTTTGTCGCGATGTCCAAATTAGTAGTCAGGACATTATGTTCACTTAACATACATAGCAGCTCATATACATCTTGTGATCTGTAAACGGAAATTGTATTTGATAAATCTACTATAAGTATCTAATATACTATATTATTACTAGCCCGTACTGTCTCACAGCTGGGCAAATGCTTCCCTCAATTCCTTCTTGCATTGGCCTCGGCTCGCTGTTTCAGGGCTCCAATCCTGTATTATACGGACCCACAGCTTGTGCGGCAGACATGTCTTGCCCAGTTCCATTTAAGTTGGGCAGCCTTTTGAGCCGCATTGACGATTTGTGCTATGGAGCGCAGTGTAGTGTTTCGAACGTGGTCTGTTTATTTAACACCTAGTATACTGCGCCCCATAGCATGTTGGCAAACCTTGAGTTTGGACTTTTGGATGTTAGTCAAAGACCAAGTCTGTGCACCATAGGTCAAGATGGGGAGAACACACATGTCCATCAGCTTACGCTTCAGTGTCATGGGCAAAGTGCCCTTAAATAGCTCCTTCATGGACCAGTAGCTCTTCCAGGCATTTTCTGTTCGTCTTGCAATTTCCTTATCTTGCCTTGCCTGGAAAGAGACTACTTGATCCAAGTATTCTTGAACGTATTGTATATTCTCTCCGCTTACGTTGATTGTCCTTTTGGAGCCGTTGGTCATGATTTTGGTCTTCGACATGTTTATTTTAAGTCCAATCTCAAGGCTCGCATCGCTAAGGTCTTGTAGCATTTGCTCTAGTCCTGTGGCTGTGGGAGAGAAAAGGACAATATCATCAGCGAAACGTAGATTGTTAACTTCGCTTGAGCGATGATAGTACCCTTCTCTTCCCATTTAGCTGCCAGTGTCTGAAATACTTCTTCCAGGGTACTGGTGAACAGCTTCGGGTACAGCGGGTCGCCCTGTTTGACACCCTTAAGAATTTCAAACTTAGGACCTAATCTCTCTAGCTTAATGGCTGCTGTGCTATGGGTGTATATGTTTCACAATAGTTGTATATGGGTTGGTTCTATGTGCTGTTTCGTAAGGGCATTGAATATCGCGGAATGTGTTATGCTGTCAAAGGCCTTTGAATAATCTACAAACGCAACATACAGAGGAATTTTAAATTCCTGATATTTTTCAACTATTTGGTTAATGGTGGGTAAATGATCAGTAGAAGAAAGTCCTCTACGGAAACTTGCTTGTTCTGGAGGTTGCTTTTCATCGAGTTGACCAGCTATGCGTTTTTCAATCATTTTGATCTACTATAATCTAATTTAATTGGATTATTCAAGGCGATTTTCGAAAAGTGCAACCGCCAAAGAGGAGCTCGCGGTTAAATAGTAACGGTCGCATGGGTCGATCTTCAAGGTTCAGCAACGCTTGCCGAGGTCACTCTGTGGATGAGTGACCATCTTAATATACCAAGATTTCGGTGATTCGTAGATCTTTGAATTGTTGCGGATTTTCAGAAGCCAGAAAATCTGACACCAGTCTTGCCAAGAAGTACTGTGTTTACAGTTACTGGATTGTGGAGGTCTGGCAGGCAGTCGCTCCACCACCACTACTGTCATTCATCTAAATCTAGTATGACTTGAGGCCGATCCCAAAATAGTTGGGAAAAAGCTAAGTGGATGATGATGTTCCAGAAGGAGGCTCATGTTTTGCCGTAATACAGTTAAAGGGCATAACAATTAAGACGATTCTTAAATTTAACTCACTAATATTTTTCAAATACCTAATAAAATAACTGTCCAAAAAATACTTGAGTCAATAAAAAAAACACGCAGCCACCAACTGCATTAGTGGTGGCATCAAATCTGTGATTTAATTAAAATAAATCAGTTTTTTAACTTAAAACATATGCTATGATGTTTTAAGTTAAAAAACTGATTTACATACATGACTTTAACTCCCTGAAATATTGCAGATGACATAAAAGTCACACTGTATGAATTTAGCAAAAGGCACAAAAAAAAATTGTTTACCTATTTCTTACCACAAAAAAAAAAGAAAAATATTTTTTTTTAGGAACTTAGTTTCGAAATACTTAACATCAAACAAAAATTTTATTGACGTATACAATATAATGTGATAGTTGCCAAGAAGTTTTGACCCTATCTCCTAAACTAGGAGGTAACCTGCGTTCAGCCAAGAGTTATACAATTTTACCGAGTGCCAATATTTGCCAGTGAATTGATTTTCATTTCAACTCATCACACATCACACCTAATAAAGAACTTCATAGTCTATGATTGATTGACATCTGTGGTAACTTTTATAACATACAACAACATCGTTTCACAGGTACATTATCTTGGAAGGTCTTACCTGATATTCGAAGAGTTTCCCCGCACTATCGTGATGCTTTTCGACGGCAAAGCTTCTGCAATATCTTTGACAGCTATTGAGAAGTCTTTCGGTAGCCTCGTCAGCACATCTGACGTCACGTCGCGGATATCAAAGAAACCGACCACCGAGTTTACGAAAAGGAATATGAGCGGTAGTTTCTTCATTAGTTTCATGTTTCTTTTTATCGGTTTATTTTTGAGTAAAAAACTTTCTTTTTAATTACTGATAGGTTCGCCTTCACCTAAAGGTTCGGCTACATGCTCAGTCTTGCTTGCGCAAACAGTTTGTGCAAACAATTCGAGCAAAAACTCCATGGTGTACTAGGCATTTATTTTGCCGTCTTAACGCACATGTTTGCTTGAACAAACAAGAATTAGTGCAAAAAAGGTAGAGCGTGTAGCTGTCACTGGAAAATTGCAGACTTCGTAAGATTTAAACAAATCATTATTAGAATATATTTTCTCGATATATTCTGAAAAAATCGCTTTGATTACCGTATATCTCATCCAAATTCAATAGTTTTCAATATATCCGTGTCTTATTAAGAAAAAAACGTTTACAATTCCATGCGATATTTTACAATCTAACGGCGTTTGCAATTTTCCGGTGACATAGCCAAGCCATTATGGTAAGCGATGATGTGGACAACGACTAAACATATTCATTTACTCTTCACTGAAAAACCTCCTGGCTATCAGGAACCACAGACGCCAAAATAGTTTTTTAAAGATTTGCGTTTGACTACTGTCTCACACGTTGGTTAGCGATGAAGCACGCCTGTCTATAAACTATTCACTCTTGACTTATAAACCCCTTGTTTATAGTTATCATGAAACAAGTTATTGATATTGATTGTAAAATAAAAATTATCTTTTCCTGAGGGAAAAGAACGAAACAAAAGGATTACTAAACTGCAATAAGTGCTTCTCATAAACTACAAGGAAATAATATCTGCTCAATTGAATGCCGTCTCCGACTATTGAGTTCGATGGACTGGCTCGCGACTAATTCCCTCTAATATCTTATGATATTACTTCTATTATATTTTAGACAAAGAGTAATGTTGCAGACGCGACACTACCTATTTCGAAATCTGTTGTCTGGATGGACAACAGATTTCGAAATAGGAGGTTTAGAATCAACTAAAAGAAGGCGCTTGTAAATTATAAAAACTTTTTTACAAAAAAAAACAACCGACTTCCAAGACTTCCGGTGTTTTTGGTTGTGGTGTAACCCACACCTAACAACACCACTGGAAAGCAAAACACGCAATTTCGTTCACTTGGATGATATATTTTCTATTTCACCCAGCTATTTTGATTTCAAAACAAAATTACTGAATCGATTTTGTTGATATTTCTATGGAACCAATCGAAACGTATATCCTTTCACATTAAGAGATTTTTTTTAAATCGGTTCATAAATGTCGGAGTTATGAGGTAACAAACATAAAAAATCAACCGAATTGAGAACTTCCCCCTCTTTTTGAAGTCGGTTAAAAATACTAGCTTCTGCCAGCGACTTCGCCCGTGTGTCTCACGTATCTCACGAGAACGGGTTGTGTAGGGTGTTATTTTGAGATGATCTGTTAGTCTTCGGGTAGAATATAGCGAATTTATCAAGTAAATAACACCAAATTGTAATGATACTTACATCTATACTAATATAATAAAGCTGATGAGTTTTTTTGTTTGAACGCGCCAATCTCTGGAATTACCAGTCGGATTTGGATAATTAATGATAGCGATATTTATGAGGAAGGCTATATGGCTATATGGGAACGGGATAAAACGGGATATTCAAGTACAAGGTCGCGGGCAAAAGCTAGTTTACAAATAAAATATTTTTCAACACATTTGCTCAAAAAACGCATTTACGAAGCCTGTATACAGTGTTCTAAAGTTAAAAATTACGCACCATACAATGGAACGGGCGGTAAAATAGGTACTCTCAGCGAAGTATATATTTTACCGCATTCCTCGTTATATCCTTTACGGGTTCTTTTTTAATTTCTATTAAAAAAATATGAGAATTCTACCAAGGAGTTCCAAATTACAAAATAAATAAGCTGAATGATCAAACCTCCTTGGAAGCGCTTTTGCTCAATACGTTTGTCTCACTTTAATACGAAATAGAAAATGAGACGAATGGAATAGAATAGAATATTTATTTTGCGTAAAATATGGTACATACTTGCTCTTAAGTTAAAATTATATTTTGCTTACTCATTTTCAGCATAAAATAAGATAACAACTACTAAAAACTATGTACAGAGATCATTTTGAAACTATTATTACACATATTTTTTTTTCTGAGATCATGCAAGAGAAAATAAAAAATGTTTTAAACTATATATACTTCAGTTTTTTCTGAAATTATGCATGGCCAAAACAAAAGAGAGACGAAAGATGTAGTTCTAATTTCGCCATTTGCAAATTCGCGCTATTTTCAATCGTTGAACGAACGTCAAAGATTGTTGTGACTTTCCGACTGATTTCTAAAACAAAAAGTTTGTTTCATTATCATTACGTATTGTACTGTTTTCTCGCAAATGTGTTGAAAAACTTTGTATGATACACGTGCTGAAATTGGTTTATACAAACTCGTGACATTGGTAAGCCCTCGACTTCGTTTCAGGCTTACATTCGTCTACTCGTTTGTAAAAACCAACTTACCGCACTAGTATAGGTTTGTTGTTTAGTGGACATGACTATGATCTATTCCAGGACATGGTCTACCTGTATGCCATCAAACTTCGTTTTGTCGTGATGACAAACCAAATAGACAGAGTTTACTATCTACAAATTATATAATTTTATGGCATTCCGTTCTTCACTTACACATTTTAGTGAAGCGGAACAGTTTTTGAATCTTGTGTAAATTTGTATTTCTAACTTCATAGGTCCCATAACTGCCCAAACACCACTGTCGCATCTATCAAATTACCAACTCTTTCGGTCTGTGCAACCGAGTATATCGGGTCCCTCCCCACGGGTCGGCTAGGATTGGCGTTTGACGAGTAAAGTGGCTACTTTTCATCGGAAGGGCCCACATGACCGATGAGTTGAAAGCTTTGCCGTGTTGCCTTCCACATTCAACACCTTTGAGCTGAGGGATGAGGTTATGTGCGAGCGACGCATTTTTGTGATTTTGTCTTGGGATTTTATGATTGAGTTTTATGTATGGGGCTTAGGTATGATGATAATTCTGCAAGACACTTGTTATTCACATACTTACTAATGATTATAAACTTTTTTTGCCACTTATTTCTGGGCTTTGGTTGACGCAGACAGTTGCGATGCAACCATCCGACAACGACGCGACGACGTTTTTCAAAGAAATTGTTTTAATTCTTAACTAATTTAAGAACAATGGTCGGATTGACGTATCTTGATTGCCTCTGGGACTCTTATGACTGACCTTCATTTCTTCTACATCTCTCAATGCTCAGTTTTTTCATAAAAAAGACTAAAAAAACACAAATAAATTAATGAATTTTCTTTCAAATAATTCACCAACATACAAATGAAGGTCGGTTTAGATGTGAAAAATGTAAATATTTACAACGTCTTATTTAATTTATACCTTGTTATGGTCTAGATTAAATTTGCCTGCCTAGGGAAATCACGAAGTAAAATTTGTTAAGTTGCCCACAATATTTCATTGTGTATTTTTTAAGTTAAGGTGCTTACGCTAAAAGTTATTTTTGTGATGAACAGCCGTATACAGGCTGGCGGGTAATTGAGTGGGTTCCTTGAAATGGGCACACATTTTTCGATGTCGACTTGTTTGTTATGAAGTTGATAACTCGAAAACAACCCAAATCGTTGCAAATAGCTCTAGTACAAGTCATTTCAAGGAACGCACTCAATCACCAGTCAATTACAGTTGCCTGCTTCTTTTCCTGAATACGCCTGCCAGTAATTATTTTATGACCTCTCGTTCGAAGTCCATGCTTCAAATGTTTTGAATATGGCTATCGTGCTCAGGAATCGAGGTGAGCAGGAAACTTGACTAATCGTGGTGATGACAGGTGGATCAGAGTCCTTACGGAATGGCTGTGGAAGGAGCGTTAGCAGACTATCAGCCAGATGAGTAGACCACCTTCACAAAAAGACCTGGAAGATCTGGATAACAATGGCTCGCGCCTCATCCCCTGTTCCTCGCACTCTGGCTGCGCTTAATGCCGTCATGGAAGCTAACCCGAACTGTGACCTATTTGCAGATCAGCTCAAAACTGTTTTGTGCGCTTGTCTTTGCTTCTGTGAAAGTACGTAAATTTATAAATATTAATATATATATATATATATTTTTTTTTTTAATGCTTACATTTTGTGTACTTTGTGTGTTAATGTAATTGGTCTACAAACCGTGTCAACATTATAAATAAATAAATAAATAAATAAATAACTATCCAAGTCCACCCAGGGCATAACAGAGACAACTGTTCGTGCAAATAGGCTGTTATTGTAATTAATAGTTACTATTAAATTATTAGGACATTAATAGACTAGGAAAATATGAAAGTGGTTACTGAGACTTAATCTGAGCAATCAAAGTGCCAATTATATAATTTTTAAGCAACGTTAGCAATCATATGTCAGTCATCTGTCAAAAGTGTATGGAAATTGAGGCTTTATTGACAGCGAATTCGAACGGTGCTTGAAACTAGTAGAATAGTGAACGTGCACGGCGTTGCCTATGCCATCTGGTGTTGCATATTCGAAACTTTAACGTTTAGAATATTTGACATTGATGCTTTTGTGCTGCATGCTCCGTTGATGGGAACGTGCACGAAGTAGACATCGCCATCTAGCATTGCAGTTTTGAAACTTATAAGAAAGATAATAATATACTTGACAATGGCACTTCCCTATTGGACCTCAGCTGTCTCTTGATAGCTGTCATTTTATGATAGAGCCTTCTTTTAATCTTAGCAGCTAATTCCAAAATGTTGATTGGCCACATGACTCTTTGGTTTCGCTTGTCAATCCCATACAGTTTGGACTTTTCACCCAAAGCCCTAGAGGGAGGGTTATGTTTCCGGAGAGTATACAGGTAAAGTATATTTGTATGTATGTTCCTTCGGTACGCCATGTAGTCAAGACTTATGTTAGTGCAATCACAGATTTGATGTCACCAAGTGCATCAGGCTGCCTGAAAAGTGATTTGTATGGATCGTTCTGGTTGTTTTTCGCAGTCGGATTTTGATACAGGCCGATTTTTTGACAATTGTAACAGCCTTTACACACGGTGTTTTTCTAACGCGCCGACGACGCACAGATGACGGGCGCTAACGTGCATTAAACGAAATTCAGACATACACAGTAAACCTTTGCACACGTACAAAAATTTAGTGGCGCATTTCTATCGATACAAACGCACTGATACGGCGATTCAAACGCGCTGCAGTCGCGCGTATGTATTGTTTCTGCTATGTTTCTCCGACAAATAAACGCGATAAGACGAGTTTTGATCGCACTTCTTGTGCGCATTTATATCGCGTTGTACCTACGCGCGTTTGTATCGATATAAATGCGACAATCTGCTATTAGGTCACTCACAGCGCCGTGAGCGCGCGTTCTTAAAACGCGCGTCGTCGGCGCGTTAGAAAAACGTCATGTGCAAAGGCCCTTATCGGTGATAAAATGTCACTTTGTCGGAGCCCTCATGTTTCCTTACAATATTTTCCTTCAATATTTTTTATCTATTCCAGAATATCTATGAACTACAGGTACATAAAATGACTAGACGTAAAGTGGTTTACTTTTTACCAAAAACACTTTAAATTGAACATAAGTTAGATGGATAACAAGGCAATGAGAGATTGTTAGCCTATCGTCTACACTACATCGTATAAGCTCTTGCATTTGCCTAAGTCGACTCATACAGATTGTTTCCAACGTGAACTGACAGTGATTGTAAAGTCTTCTGGTGAAGTGTGTACGGAATTAAGTTAGCTGGTTGTTCGCTCAAGGAATCGAGGTGTTATAAAGTAACGGTCGGATTGTAATACAATACTCATTTATCTCGCCGTTAAAGGCCGTTTTCGGAATTGAGTATCTAATTTCGAAGTTAAGACGTTTCAAATCCTACTTTAATATTATATTTCTAATTCAGAAATCGGAATAAGTTTTTTTTGACAGTAGGTACTATCTGTAATGTACTGTTTTAGCGTTTATATATACCTTTTAACGGTCTAATTGAACTAAATGATTTCACTTTTTAGCTATTATTTTGAGTTTTGACTTATCATCTTCTGCCCAGCCTTTTCCCAACTATATTGGGGTCGGCTTCCAGCTAAACCGGTTTAGCTGAATTCCAGTCCCTTGTGTTTTGACTACACACACTATATTAAGAAAAAACGTTCCATTCCATGTTCAAATGCAGCCAATGAAATCAAAACAAACACACATCGACATTACAATTAAATTATTATGATTTAACAAAATGAACTGTGCATATTACATAAATTACATTATTAAATAACAATAGAACATGGAAATATTTACTTAATTTTGACGATAAGTGCATATCAGCAGGTTAAAATTTTGGAGCCTTTGGTTACCTGAATTATTTATTTATTTACTTTATTAGGTATTTGGACAATCTGAGTGTTGGCTAAGAGTTACTGCTCATTTTTGCATTTCCAAATAAAATAAATAAAATCATGTAAATTGTTTGTGTAACATTAATTATGTAGTACTTTAATTTTATGTTAATTAGATACTTTTGAAATGTTTCATGAGACATAAATATTTAATAACATCAATTCGTATTCATAAGAGTATAATGCTGCTTAGTAAATTTGTTAATAAAAAATTTATGAAATATGATTCTGTTAAATATGTATATCGCTCCACTTCAAAATATGTATATTTTGTTCGTGATAATAATATGTTGTTTACCGACGTAAATAACGTTAATTGCGAATAGGAAAATGATGAGATGAGAAAGACGGCGGCAAATCATCCAAATCGGTGGAGCCGTTTTAACGTGATGCTCTGTCATACATGTGGCAATTATTTCTATGGAAAATAGTGAAAGGATTCCATGAATCTTCTATAAAAAAAATACACATAAATTCACAAATAGAATAGAATAGAAATACTCCTTATTGTACAACATACAAAAATTACATAAGGATTTTAGAAATAGAAAGGTGAAAATGGGCGATATTATCGCTAAAGCATACTTTTCAAAAAACCTTTGGATGGATTTGACAGATAAGGAAAAAATATATTGTCAGGTGAAATTATACAGTCTTCAATTTCCTAAAATATTTTAATTAACTCGTAAGTATAATACTATTTTGCCAGGGTTGCGGAATTTGTTCGAAAGAGTCACCGCGGCCCTGGAACGTAAAGGGCTTTAGAAGGATTTTTTTTTTAAGGATGGTCAATCATCAAATGACTTCTTCCGCTCTGGGTGGAGCGGAAGGGCGTGTCTGACTCTTTCTGACTAAAACATCCGTGTTCCATCTAAAGCCCTTTGCGTTCCAGGGCGCGGTGACTCTTTTGAACAAATTCCGCAACCCTGGCAGCAACCGACAAGCCTAACGTTCTAATTCACAATGGCCGCCATAGTTATGTCACCTTCGACTATCTGTCAAATTTGACATTTTCATTTACATCATTTTTTTATTAAATGTAGGGATCGCTAACAATATGTAGAAACTGTTACGAGCTTGGGGTTCGTGACTTTTAAAAACAGCCGATTTAATAACCAAAATGACACTTTAATTTAAAAACACAAATTACAACTTTAAACTCACTAATTATAAAATAGAACTTCACTACTGATCACTTTAATTGCACTTGAAGATCGCTTCCGAAGTATTCGCTTGTATCGCAAATCCAATACTGACTCAGTCGCTTTTTATATTTTTTTTATTTTATGATTGGCTTCTCGCAGTTCAACCTATAAGGTTGTCGACTGCTTAACCGGGCTTGCCTGTGGTGGCCTTAATATAATATTAAAGCCTCCAGCCAGGGCTTGTAAAAAAAAACTTACAAACTAAGCGACTACACGCTAAGGGCACCTCCTGTGGGGTACGGGCCTCGGCTTAGGGCGTCGCTGGGGGGAGGACAGCTAGGGACGGGCTGGATCGAACTGGACTGACTCAGTCGCGGACTACGCGCTCCTTATATATGTCAGTTAATTCTAGAAAATTCTATTGTCGAGACATCTGGAAAGTTCCCCTAAATACCGGTCCCGACTGACCAAATGTCGAGAATTCAGAATGTTCTAGCGTAGAAAATACTAGAAGGTACTTGATTCTACTATTTCTGCTACTAGATACTATAGTAGGCGCCAGATAAATGTGGAATAAAGTATATTGACCTTTCCCTAATAACTGTTCATAGGTACCTGAACAATTAAATATGAATCGTTTTTCATTATAAGACAATGTTAAGGATCACGAGAGATGATGATTCGGGACAGCTTTGTGTCATTAATTCCGTTTTTCAAATTAAAAATGTCAATAATTGTAGGTGGGTCAATGACCGTTATTCCACGATTATCTGGCGCCTACTATAGATGGCGCTAGTAGTAACTAATGCCGTTATGTACCCGGCATTAATCTGGCGCGTAACAGTACAAATATGAATGAACAGAATTCTCTTCTTTCTCAAGATCTTTATTCCTCTTTCCTGTACAAACAACTTCTTTAAAAGCCTTTTTAAAAGCACTTGAAAAACTACAATAAAATTGTTTATTCACTTAATGAAGTAGTAAAAAAGAAAGGTGTCGGGTGGATCGTTTATTCTGGGCTGCAATTTAACTGTAACGAGAAATGGCGAGAGGTGGTAGTTGATAGGCTAGCGATCTGTCAGGCGAGTACTTGTTGGAAGGGAATTAAATCAACGTTTTTTAGTTTATTGAGAGGTGTGTTAGCAAGTTTCGTGTTTTGAGTCGTGTTGTCTGGGACAAGAAGATTGAAGCGTCGTTTCTAGAATAGGGTATTACACTAAAAAAAATAATTAGTCCGTCAGATAGATTTCCAAAAAATATTGGACACGTATTTTTTCTTTTGTCACGTAAACAAAAAAAGAAGACATTACAGTGCGTTGAAAACCCGTTTGACGTCACTTACCTGTACACTTTTTACTGGAAAGTGACATTACAAGCCTCACTCCTTACATTTGATGCATTTTATCTTCGAATTTTTTTATTGATTTGATAAAATAAAAAATACGTATCTAATATTTTTCGATAATCTAACTGCCGTCAGTTAGATTATCGAAAAATATTAGATATGTATTTTTAGATAAGATTTTTTTTAGGGTTCCGTACCCAAAGGGTAAAAACGGGACCAAATTACTAAGACTCCACTGTCCGTCTGTCTGTCACCAGGCTGTATCTCATGTACCGTGATAGCTAGACAGTTGAAATTTTCACAGAGTGTGTATTTCTGTTGCCGCTATAACAACAAATAATAAGAATGAAATAAAATAAAAAATAAACGGGGCCTATTTTTTCGGCTTATGGTACGGAATCCTTCGTGTGCGAGTCCAACTTGCGCTTGGCCAGTTTTTAGTCAAATAGGTACCCTATTATAAAAACTTAACATGCAAAGTCAATCTCCCTAGCCTTTTTCCAACTTTGTTGGGGACGGTGACATTTTCATTTTTCGTAATAACGAAAAGGGGCTCGAAATCAAATTCCAAGTTGGCGTCAGTGATGTACTTGTACATTTCTTGCCATTTCATGGGATGTTATCGAGGCAACTATCGAACCCTTTATTGTGCTAGGCCCGAAACGAACTTGGCTGGTTTTGTTTGTCATCTTAAACCAGATTAAGCCGGTTGTAATTGTTATTCAATTAAGATAAGATAAAATTGGCATGAAAAATTCGTACATCCAAATTGAATCTGACTCCTCTGCTAAATTCCCTGTGTGTTCCAGGAATCAGTGTTTTAGAATTTGCGGTAGAAATTAGAAGTATAATATATTATCGCCCACGGCTCCGCCCGCGTTTATGTCGAAAATAATCCCAAGGGAACATATTCCCGGTATGATTATATTATTCTATGTGTTATTCCAGACTATAATCTACCTCTGTGCCAAATTTCATCAAAATTTGTTCAGCCGTTCTGACGTGAAAGAGTAACAAACATCCATCCATCCATCCATACTTACAAACTTTCGCGTTTATAATATTAGTAGGAAAAGTAGGATAGTACCTATATAAGTATTATAAAATAAAATATGACAATATAGAAAAACAAAAATATAAATTGAAATGCATCGAAAATAAACGTAAAATTAAAACTAATTTGCATGATCTATTACTGTATTACGCGGTTCTACCTATCACATGTCACAAGTTGTCGAATAGAGGGCTGGCGGCCCCTGAATTATTAATATACCTGTGAAATATCAAAATGTAGCCACTTCTGTCTCGAATATCATAGTTCAATGTCAAAAATAATATGGATCACTTTCGAGAATTTTTGTTTTTTTTTTTCATTTATAAAAGTTTTTGTTAACATGAAATTACAAAGTGCAAACAGCCAGATCTTTATTTAATTCTGTACAATCATAAATATTAGTTTTTATGATATCTTACTTACCTTAACAGTCATTTTACACTTGATATATGTATTCTTGATGAAAAATATTTGTATTGGAAGATACAAATCAAGTGAATCAAGAATAATTCAAGTCATACTCAAGACGAGCTGTATTTGGAATCCTCTACACTTATTAATATGGGCAGACCTAATAATAGAATATGTAACACAATTTGAATCTACCCGTCATTCTTTTAAAAAAAGAGTTATCATCATCCGGTCTCGCTTGCTCCATGCAAGGGAGACCGGATGATGATAACTCTTTTTTCTCTCTCTTTAACAAATCTCATTTAGTAACCGACTTCAGAAAAAGGAGGACGTTTTCAATTCGTTTGTGTTTTTCTTTTATTCTTTTTATGTTTGTTACCTCATAACTCCGTAATTTATGAACCTTAGAGCTTACAAGTTATGCATAATGCCGGCTAGAGATCTATTGGGATGTGTTGCTAATACGCGGAATATGTACGGGTATGGTGAATTTGCATAGATAGGTAGTCTTAGGCTCAATTTATATTGGAACGGAACGGAAGCCGACTGTGGACCGATGACCTGGTGAAGACCGCGGGAATGAGCTGGATACGAGACGTAGAGGACCGGTCGATGTGTTGAATCTTGGGGGATGGTCGATGTCCGGCAGTGGACGTCTTTCAGCGGAAACGATGATGATGAACAGAAGCGTCCATTTCGCCTCATGACAAAAGAAGTAGTATTTTCCTGAATTAATCTATTTAGTCTGCCACTTGGATAATACACAAAAAAATATTGAACACGTATTTTTTCTTTTGTCACTACTGTGCCAAATTTTATCGAGATCCGTTCAGCCGTTCTGACGTGAAAGAGTAACAAACATCCATCCATCCATCCATCCATCCATCCTCACAAACTTTCGCATTTATAATAATAGTAGGATTTCCCTGTTATCCCATCATCAGGTTTTGATTTGGTAAAGATCAGTTCATAATTGGCGGAATGATTGCATTACAAACAAACAAAAAAATTGCCATAAAATTGAGATGCCCTTTATGTTTGTCAATTTTAATTTATTTGAAAAGGCAAAACATACGTGTCCAATTATTTTGAAAATCAAAGCGACGAAACAAATATAATTATTATTTTTCGGCACGTATTTAACGTGGCGACAAATTCGTCTGAATTTGGGATTTAAAAATAATTAAAGCCGGTAGCAAAAATAGTAGGTTGGCAGCTACAGCGAAGGATAATTTTAAGTAGAAAGTAGCAGCTTAATAATCAGTTGTTAACTTTGTTTTAATTTGAACTGGCAAAAAAGAGTTATCATCATCCGGTCTCGCTTGCTCCATGCAAGGGAGACCGGATGATGATAACTCTTTTTTCTCTCTCTTTAACAAATCTCATTTAGTAACCGACTTCAGAAAAAGGAGGACGTTCTCAATTCGTTTGTGTTTTTCTTTTATTCTTTTTATGTTTGTTACCTCATAACTCCGTAATTTATGAACCGATTTGAATATACTTTCCGATTGATCCCAAAGAAATTTTATGAAAATCGGTTCAGTAGTTTGGTTTCTAAATCAAAATAGCTGGAGGAAATAGAAAATATATCATCCAAGTAAACGAAATTGCGTGTTTTGCTTTCCTGTGACTTTCCAGTGGTGTTGTTAGGTGTGGGGGTGGGTATACCACTAAAAAGTGTAAAATAAAAAAGCTATTTGATACTTTGTAGTGTTTCGTTTTTATTTGGAAGTCGGTTGTATTTTTTTTGTAAAAAAGTTTTTTCGCCTTACCATTAGACGAGATTAAGGTTAAAAGCGGGCTCATCACCAATTAAAAAATAACCGGCTTAGTGCGAGTCGGACTCGCGAGCAAAATATTCCGACGAATTTTATTATTTTACATGTTACTTCACAATCATGGACTACATAACAGCTTTTCCTGTAATATATGCATGGAGATCTATTATCAGTAGCCCTACTATGACGTACTAATGCGATCCAATTCCGATGATGTAAACGGGATAGTGCTATTTGCTATGTATAGCTCCGTCTCCCTCTTAGAGCGGAATCATTTTCGTTTTAAGACTTCAGGCTCAGCTCAGACAAAAGTGGGTAATGTTTAATTTTCATCATCTTTCTTTGATAACTTTTCAATCGAATATTTTATGAAAAACCAGCTCAGCTGAGTTGGAAATACTTTTTTTTCTAATTTGCCCCCAAAAGTGACCCCATATTCAAAATATGTACTTATTTACGTTACGGTTACAGGGGTTACAAACAACCGAATCGGTCCAGTAGATTTGAAGCAAATTGGCTGTGACTGACGGACGGACAGACAGACAGCCGGCCAGACACACAGAGCATCGTTTTGTGTTTTGCAACTATATTGTTTTACACTAAATGAGTCTTACGTTTGTTTTTTTACTAAATTTCGAAACGGCTGGCTGACACTTCTCGTGACCCCGTGCATTGCCACACAACGTGGCAATGCCGCCAGTCTCTTGGGCACATTACCAGCTGACATCGTTGAGGATGAATTTTTTTTTTGATGCTATATTTTAGTTTGCTGTTAGTTTAGTTCATTTTATTTGTTAATTATAGTTAAAGTTTTCTGTTAATTGGTTAACGTACAAACTAGATAGGTACGAGCCAAAAAAAGGTCACGCGTCTTTCGGGGAATTTTCGTGCATTCTCGAGGATTCCCGTAGCTACTCTTGGCGCCGTCTGTAGAATCCGCGGCATGTGGTGCGAAGGGGCAAAAGAGATCTAGAATAACAATTGAACGTCCTATATTGCCTCCAGTCGCAGTTGCAGGGTGTATTTTTGGATAGAAAAATAAGGTTAATTATTTTCCAGGCGACTAACAACTCAAAGGGCGACTAACTATTTGCTACTAAAAAAATCACTTGGCAGCGATTAAATTATTTTAGCAATAATTATATTACATGAGCTTAAAATGCAAGGAAAAATAAAAACTAAATAATGCCTGCTACTTTAACGTCGCAAACATATTAAACAGAACCAAGTGAAATTATAAGCGAGGTACTATAGATAATGACATGGCGACTATTTAATTGTTGTGATTTATAACAACAAACAATCTTTGGACAATAAACAGTTTATCAAATTCGAAACGGCTATGTTAGGTTAGGTTAGAACTGTGACCACACAACGCCTCGATGCCAGTTCAAATTAAAACAAAGTTCAAATTAAAACAACTGATTATTAAGCTGCTACTTTCTACTTAAAATTATCCTTCGCTGTAGCTGCCAACCTACTATTTTTGCTACCGGCTTTAATTATTTTTAAATCCCAAATTCAGACGAATTTGTCGCCACGTTAAATACGTGCCGAAAAATAATAATTATATTTGTTTCGTCGCTTTGATTTTCAAAATAATTGGACACGTATGTTTTGCCTTTTCAAATAAATTAAAATTGACAAACATAAAGGGCATCTCAATTTTATGGCAATTTTTTTGTTTGTTTGTAATGCAATCATTCCGCCAATTATGAACTGATGTTTACCAAATCAAAACCTGATGATGGGATAACAGGGAAATCCTACTAATATTATAAATGCGAAAGTTTGTGAGGATGGATGGATGGATGGATGGATGGATGTTTGTTACTCTTTCACGTCAGAACGGCTGAACGGATCTCGATAAAATTTGGCACAGTAGTGACAAAAGAAAAAATACGTGTTCAATATTTTTTTGTGTATTATCCAAGTGGCAGACTAAATAGATTAATTCAGGAAAATACTACTTCTTTTGTCATGAGGCGAAATGGACGCTTCTGTTCATCATCATCGTTTCCGCTGAAAGACGTCCACTGCCGGACATCGACCATCCCCCAAGATTCAACACATCGACCGGTCCTCTGCGTCTCGCATCCAGCTCATTCCCGCGGTCTTCACCAGGTCATCGGTCCACCGTCGGCTTCCGTTCCGTTCCAATATAAATTGAGCCTAAGACTACCTATCTATGCAAATTCACCATACCCGTACATATTCCGCGTATTAGCAACACATCCCAATAGATCTCTAGCCGGCATTATGCATAACTTGTAAGCTCTAACATACAAGCTATACACCCTGCATTACCTGTTGTATCACCGGGCTGGGTGCCGCAGGAAACTGAACACCTCGGGGACTAGTTCCTTAGGTGAAGGCGGTGGTGTGAGTGAGGAACTGGCAGCGTTTTTGAAGGAAGGACTGCCTTGTAGCGTAGCGTTAGGTTGAGCGCCATCCTGCATTCAGAAGCCTTCTTATAGTGAAATCACAGAGAGTCTGGCGACTTTTAGATGGCAGCAGTTTGATGAGACTCCCGTGATTTTTAAAATTAGCACATATGTATAGTCAACAAAGCTATTTGGTATGCAGGCAGATAACTTTATTTTAATGTTGGGAAATCATCAAATGACTTCTTCCGGTCTGGGTGGAGCGAAAGGGCGTGTCAGACTCTTACTGACTAAAACCCATCCGTGTTCGTTCTAAAGCCCTTTGCGTTCCAGAGCCGCGGTGACTCTTTCGAACTAATTCCACAACCCATGCAGGCAGCTAATTTTAACGAATCCATATAATCAAGATGGAATGACAGCTCACTTCGTGATCACGTGATATCATGATTAGATGGATTGACAGCTCACCATCACTTCACCCAAGCCTTCACTTCGACATGTTTACAGAATCGACTCGCAAATTGTTTTAGGCCGATGATGATCAGGCTAATTTTATAACATAATTTCTGTTTTTGTGTGGGTCGACTGGAATGACACATTAAAGACAAAAATCTACGTACATTTAAATCTTTTAGAATTTAATTAAATAACATTCTACAGTTCAATAGAATGACAGCAATAATAAAATAATGCAACGCTATCGCTTTTAAATTGCACCATTTCCTCTGCCTATCACATGAATTTCTACTTTGTTGCTTACATTTTACAGTTGATTTCCCGCTGCAGTCGTCTCATATTTCACTCGATATTAATATTACAAGGTGGTAGCATGTGGTAAGCGTATAGTGATAATGTTTTTCGAGTATGTATATTGTTAGGTTAAACACTTAAAACGTACAACGGTACACTTTTTTGGTATTTCTTTGCTCACTGAGCTATTTTCGTTAAAAGACTGTAAATATATTGAAGTTTGTTGGAGTGTTATTTTATTAGCTTTTGGTCCCTTGAAATTTTGGCCCTGAGATAAGGAAAGTGCTTTTAGGGTTTTTTAGGTAATTTAATGATCTTATTTTATTCTTAAGTGCCGTCCTAATATGAAGCGACCATCGCGCGAAAATACGCGACCATCGCGCTCAATTAAAATAAATAGCCGGTCGATTCTGTAAACATGTCGAAGTAAAAGCTTGGGTGAAGTGATCACGAGGTGAGCTGTAAATCCATATAAGTAATCTAGATAGATTGACAGCTCACTTCGTGATCACGTGACATCTTGATTATAAGGATTGACAGCTCACCTCGTGATCACTTCACCCAAGCCTTCACTTCGACATGTTTACAGAATCGACCGGCATCGCATTGTCGCGCCGACAGAGTTGTCCTTTCAGTTTTGTCGAACAAACTAACTCGACGATCGTGTATTCACATTGCATTAGGACGACGCCTTATGTACCATGTAACCAGTCAGAGAGAATGAACACAAGGAATCATTGATCCCCATCAATCATTCTTTGTGATTCTAGCTGGAGACTAGATCGTGTGAAAATCAAGACTAGCGTCTTCTATAGTTTGAATGTTTTACGTTGGTAGTTAATTTGTTGCTACAAAAAAAAATCTATTTACGCATGAAAAATTGGCAACCTCAAAGCTTCTTTACCATATTATTATAAATGTCTAACTACGTTAACTTTACAGTCAGTTAAACCAACCTAATCTGGTTAGAAAAGAGCGCAATAAATAAATAAAATAAATATTTTATTTTCGTTCTCATCGTTGGTTGTCATAGTCGATGAACATAATTTTGTGGCCGTAACTAATGTTTCTAATTTGTAATATTATTTACTAGCCTTTGTCAACGGTTTCGTCAGTGAAAGTCAGCAATAGGGAATATGCATGTCAGTTTTTATTTGCTTAATAAAATAATTATCTCTAAAAAAATATGAAAGAAAACTTTCAATTCTTTTCATCAGCGACTAAGTTCTCTGGACTGAAAAGCCGAGATTCCAATACAGCTACTAAAGAAAACAGCGTTTTCCCAAAAGGGACAGATATATTCGTTGCAAACTGTTATACATATCTCGTTAATCCTACGACAAAATTTGCTTCTGTATTCACTGTTAGTACTTATTATCTTTTTCAAAAAATTTGTTCTAAAATGTTTTATTATTATGAGCCTGTACTATCCCACTACAGGGCAAAGGCTTCCCTTCCCTCCTTCCACTTTATCTGGTCTTCTGCAATTTTGGGCCAGTTCTTTGAGAAGGAGTCTAGCTCATCTCGCCATCTTTCTGGGCCTGCCGCGTTGTCGTGTCCTTGCGTTTGAGATCCATTGCGTGGTTATCTTTGCCCATTGCTCCTCCGACATGCGGCAGATATGAATGACCAGCACAGTTCGCCTTTAAGCTCGCAGCTGTGCGCCAACGTCCACCATTTGTGTTCTTAGAACAAAGTATAGTTTCGAATGCGATATGTGAGTTTGACAACCAGTATACATCGTTCCATAGCTCGTTGGCAGACTCCAAGTGCAGACTTTTTACGATTGGTGACAGACCATGTTTCGCTCCGTAGGTGAGGGTGGGAAGAATGCACATGTCCATGAGCTTCCGTTTTAGTAAAAGAGCGAGAGGTCGCTTCATTAAGTGCTTCATCGGCTCATCCAGGCATTTTCGGTACGACGGGCAACTTTTTAATCTTGTCTTGCCTGAAAAATGTATTCATGGACGTATTCAATCTCCACATCCCCAATTTCTATGTGACGGTTGCTGCCGTTCGTCATCAGTTTGGTGTTGGTCATATTCATCGAAAGTCCGAATTGAAGACTGGCGTTGCTCAGTTGCTCGAGCAAGAGGTCTTTTTTAACGTGTGGAAATCCTCATGGATGTCCTCCGTCTTGGGGCAGACAGAGGGGTCTGTCAGACTCCTGCTGACTAAAACCACACGTTGTTCCTCCTGATCCCTTTTGGCTGGAGTTCGGGGACACGTTTGTATTCTCCAGAATCACCCCGGGTGCAGTTAGCGCTTGCAAACCCCATCTCGGGTAAGGTGAGGAGGGACCTTCATCTGGCCCTTTCGTAATTTATAAGAGGCGCGCGGAAACACCACGCGACACTAAATCGGGCCTGCTGCTTGGACGACGGATTTCCCCAAGTCCGTCACCCGCAGGGCACTGTACGAGGAACGGAAGAACGGTCAGCCGGCGCCCAGTCATTCAGAAACGGATTGGCAAAGTGGAAAATATCTCCCTCTCCGACTTCGACTTCGACCATACATTTGATTATGTAGAGCATGAGGCCAACTTAGCTGCTGATAAGGCAAAAAGGACGAAATCGTCGGTGAAACATAGATCAGTAAATCTCTTTCCGCTGACGACAATTCCCTTGTCTTGCCAGTGTAGATGTAATTCCTGGAAGATTTCTTCGAGATTGGCAGTGAAGAGCTTGGGAGATAAGGGGTCTCCTGGTTTTACTCCTCTATAAATAGAGAAAGTAGGTCCAATGGTACATGTGCAAATAAATACTGTGCTATTCAGGTATATTTTCTGTGAAAGATGTACATTTGTGGGTTTGTAGATCTCCTGTTCTTGAGCGCAGAGAATAATCATTGGTGCTAAACTATCGAAAGCCTTTGAGTAATTCACAAACGCGAGGTATGGTGTCGGACGTAAAAGAACAGCGCTAGTAAGAGGCGACTAAGGGACTCACCAGAGAATGGGCAGCAGCATTCACTACAACCGGTAATTGACACATTATTGCGACATGTGCTGTTAAATGTAGAGTATGTATAAGAAACCCGCCAAGTGCGAGTCAGACTCGCACACGAAGAGTTCCGGACTATGAACCGAAAGAAACACGTTTCTTGTATGGGAGTCCCTTTTAATTTTTAATTTAATTTGATTTTTATTATTTGTTGTTTTAGTGGCAATTGAAATACACACTCTGAAAATTTCAACAGTCTACCTATACGGTTCTTGAGATACAGCCCGCTGACAGACAGACGGACGGATGGACAACAGAGGCTTAGTAATAGACCCCTTTTACTAAGCCTCTACGGGACCTTTCAAAATCACAAAAATATCAGAAAATAATTTGTCACATATCACTTGTCGGTTTATTAAATTGGTCTCTGGTCATGGCGTGCCTGTGTTAAGTTTCATCCCTATCCAGTCTCTCTTTGAGACGTGATTGATAACAGACATCTAAACCTTAACATTTACTCGTATGTAGAACTCGTAGAATGCCTGACTATGTGGGGAGATATTCCGACAGCCTCGGGCGAAAATTAGCAAATGTAATAGTAGGTACGTTTGTAGTAGGGATCTATTGTATTAGATATACGAAAAGGGGTCATTGTACTCATTATTAGAAAACAACACTTTTACTATGGAATGCAAGGACGGCGAAAAAAAATCGACTGCCCCATACATTGATGTGCGCATAACTCCACAAAATGTACTGGCTGTTCAGTACATTTTGTGGAGTTATGCATAGTTTTTTTTTTCCATTTCGTGATTGTTGCCTTGGTAAAAGTTATTCTTAATTATGAGTACAATGACCCCGTTACAGGTAAAGCGTTTATTCTGTAACGAGTTGTATAGGTATTTTTTTTTCTTCCTTAATAAGGGATTAAGAATATAATTATTAAAGAACTAGCTGCGCCCCGCGGTGTTACCCGTGGTTTATCAGATACTCTCTTTATATATACTTCTGGATATATCTATTGGCCCACCTTGTATTTTCAGTTTCGTTTGGTCTTAGCTAAAATTTTATATTAGGTCGAGCAAAAAGTTTTTATGCAGTTTTGAACCTGGCACATTCACAATTTCATTCAATAGTCTTTTTTTGAATTTCGAACACAGAATTTAAAGAAACAAAAGACAATTTGGAGCCTGTTTGTTGATATCAAACAATCGAATACTAAGAAAACTTGGTTTTATTGGTTTACTTGGATTTAATTCTTGAAAAAGTGATTGATATCTTTGGTTTTGCAACAAACATTACTTATTCTTAACATTAAGGTGAGGTTCTATCAATAATCTATGGATACTTCACCTGAAGTCGCCGCCCAAGCTGTGGCACTTATTCAGGCCGGACACAGCCAAAGAAACGTGAGTGCTCAACTTAATTTAAGTCGATCTGCGGTTCGAAATGTTTATCGGAGGTACCTAGAGACTGGCGGCTTTGTTCGTCGCCAAGGAAGGCCACGATCTCGGGTCACAACTGAAAGGCAGGATCGATTCATCGTGACGACAGCTTGAGAAATCGTCACCATTGAGATACAAAACCAACTTCGTGACTTCCACGGAGTATCTGTGAGCGCTCGAACTGTTCGGAGAAGGTTAAAAGAACGCGATATGGTACCACACAAGCCAGCTAATGGGCCCAAACTAACGCGAGCCCACCGAACAGCGCGCCTTCATTTCGCACGCAGTCATTTAAATTGGACACAGCAAGATTGGAGCCGTGTACTCTTTTCTGATGAGTCTAAAATTGTGTTACATGGCAATGATACAAGGAAGAAGGTCTACCGACGTAAGGGAGAGCGTTTCGCACAATGCTGCTTTGAAGAGAGTGTTGCTTATGGCGGTGGGTCATGGACTGTCTGGGGCGGTATATCCGCGAGCGGCAAAACTCAACTTGAGGTTGTTACAGGACCACGGCTGCCAACATTAAATGCTGAAAGGTACATTCGTGAGTGCTTAGAACCTCACGTGATACCATACGCGGACTATGTGGGCCCAAATTTCCTTTTTATGCATGATAATGCAAGAGCCCATGCGGCCGGCATCGTCAGGGAATATCTTCGGGATGTGAACATCACAGTTATGGACTGGCCAGCCAGAAGCCCAGACATGAACCCCATTGAGCACATGTGGGACGAGCTAAAAAGACGTGTTAGGGCTCGTCAGCCAGTTGCCCAGACGATGCAGGAGTTGAAAACTGCCATAGAAGAGGAATGGGAGATGATCCCTCAAAATTGCATAGAGCGGTTGATAAACTCTATGCCTAATCGTATGAGAGCTGTGGTAGATGCCCATGGAGGCAACAAGCGTTATTAAATTAAACCTTTATTTGATAAAACATGTTTTTTATTCAAAAATCAATTGCCTTTAACAAGGCGCATATCCGACTTGTTAGGCGTAGCTCCATGTCGTATGGTATTCTGAATTCAAATTTAAAACAATACGATCGAAAAAGATGGTAAAATGTATCAGGTTTAAAACCGCATCAACAGTTTTTGTTCAATCTCGCAATCATATTTCGGTAGGGGCCATCGAAACCTAAACTCTAAGGTGGGCCAATAGATGTGTCCAGAAGTGTATATAAAAGCAGCCTATGTGTTAATCCAGGGTATCAGCTTCCTGCATACCAAATTTTATCAAAATTGGTCCAGACAATTGTGCGTGAAGAAGTAACAAATATACACACACACACACACACACACACACACAAACATACAAACTTTCGCCTTTATAATATTAGTGTATTTGACAGAGACACAATATTTTGTGTTTAGCGCTAATTTATTCAGTGATAAGCTGTGCTCCCGATAGAGTTTTCAATCGACAAAAAACACTATTATTCTTACTTTTCAAAAACCCTGCTTACTAAATAGATTAGAGTAGAAAACATTTGTTGGACACAGACAAAACACAGACAGAGTAAAACAGAAGAATAATAGAGGGAACTTTTTTTTTAAGGATGGGAAATCATCAAATGACTTCTTCCGCTCTGGGTGGAGCGGAAGGGCGAGTCAGACTCTTACTGACTAAAACCCATCCGTGTTCCTTCTAAAGCCCTTTGCGTTCCAGAGCCGCGGTGACTCTATCGAACAAATTCCGCGACCTCTCATTCCGAAGTCATCATACTTACTAATAAATAATTGTTAACACAGCCAAGGCCCTACTATGAAGTCTCAAGACGATCATGATTCCGCTCTAAGAGGAAGACGGAGCTATACATAGCGAATAGCACTATCCCGTTTACGTCATCGAAATTGAATTGCATTAACACGTCATAGTAGGGCTTCTGGCCGATGAACTCATAATCATTCCAACACGAAGAAAAAAAAACAGATTCTAAACAACACAATTTCCTCAACACAAGAAGTTATTTCTAGAGAATGAATAGTAAAAGAAATGTAAGTTGTAAAAGCTTGCGTGTAGTTGTGGTGACCGCGGGCGTTTCACCAGATTGGCTGCACCGCGCGCCGGCCACGCCTTTTTATAAACAATTACTGTTTCCTAGATTTCTAGACTTGTTGTTGAAGCTTTGCCTTGGAAAAAATACTTGTGGGTACGACGTGTATTTGAAGAACGTGTACTTTCATTGGTAATGAATAAGGTGTGGAAGATGCAGAGCAGACAAAACAAGCAAGAATTGAAAAAAAAGTATGTCTGATTTCACATTGTGGGATTAAAAGTATTGGTCGTTCACTCAGATTGAAGTAAGGTCGTTCATGTTAAAATACCTGTTTAATATTTTTTTAGAAAGAAAGAACAAAAAAGTATTTAATTGCCACAAAACGACATACCTACCCAAAAACATAATTTTATTTTACTTGAACAAATCCCTAAACGATAGTGTTAGTAGTTCTTGAATTATATTAGTAAAGACACGTTAAAAACGAAATAAGAAAAACATAACAAAAGTATAAGTAGGTATAAAGTAGATGCATGTCGTGGTTGTGGCAAAAGGGCTTCCACTCAGCATAATGCTGTGCCGTGGGGGACCCATAGCACGGCACTGATTTTCAGTGGTCGCCTAGGACATGACGATTTTAAAATTTATTATTGATATGCTCATGTTTCAATACAATTTCACCTGATGGAAAGCGATGATTTGATCGATAATGGAACATGCTTGCCTAGAAGTAACACTCTTGTAGATCTGTATTACACCTGCCGGTCGATTCTGTAAACATGTCGAAGTGAAGGCTTGGGTGAAGTGATCACGAGGTGACCTGTCAATCCATACAAACAAAATGGAATGTCAGTTCACCTCGTGATCACTTCACCCAAGCCTTCACTTCGACATGTTTACAAAATCGACCGGCTGCTCTGTGTTATACAGTATTTTTTCGTCAATTTGAACTTCCTAACTAATACTATAATGCGGAAGTTAGTTTTAGCGCAAAATTTAGATCGGTATAACGGTTGGCCATGATCGAGGCTATCACATGAAATTTGTTTATTTCAGATACGTAAAGAACTTCTCGTAGGATAGGAAAATACCTAATATATAAAATTCTCGTGTCACAGTGTTTGTAACCAAGCTCCTCCGAAACGGCTTGACCGATTCTCATGAAATTTTGTGTGCATATTTCGTAGTGCTAAGAATAGGACGTAAACTATATACCTAAGTGAAAACGGGTGTCCACCCAGAAAAATAAACATTTGGACAAAACTTTTTATTTTATTTTTTTATAATTTGGCATTCAAAAATTAATACAAACCTAAATTTTCACCTTTCTACCACCAACCCCTATTTTTGAATAGCGATATTAGTGCTTTAATTATTTTTTACTCTCGACGGTCGATATTAATTGATCATTTACCACTAGATTAGTTATTCTTGACTATTTGTTTGGTAGAAAGCGCTAATCCCAGAACCTACTGGTTCGAATTGAAAAAATCTTTTAGCGTTGGGAAGCCTATTTATTGAGGAAGGCTTTAGACTTTCATAACATCACGCTACGACCAATAGGAGCCGAGCATTCATGAAAAATATGTCGCGGACGAAGTTGCGTGGTAGCTGGTAATTATATATTTTTTGTTTTAATTTGGCTGTTTATCTGTAATATCAGGGCGGACCATGACTGTCTAGACTACAGGCCTTTTTTGGTTTTAGTGTAATAACTGCCTTTTTTCTAGAAATGTTTTAAAATTAAACTGAAGCAAATTGATGAGTTCCCAAAATTACTTTTTTTATGTTCATTAATCAGATTACTGCGCAATATGATAATCCAAAATTCAGGCACCTTTTTTAAATTAGAGTATTTTTAAATTACAACATGTAGACGTCAAAATTAAACTTTTTGTTTTGGCTCCAGTACTTCGGCAGGGATAATGAAGCAATGATATTTATGTATGCATAAATGCAACAACATTTACACAAGCACATTACTGTATTGTTCTCCAAGTGCTTGGGAGTCCTGGGTGGGAATCGAACCCAGGTCGGGCAAAAAGTGTCAAGCCCGGAGTTTGGAAGTTGGTGGTGTGACACCCCGTGCCTCGGAAAGCACGTTAAGCCGTTGGTCCTGCTCCAAATCTCTCTCCGGTCGTGTCGGTTTGCCGTCCCATCGGAATATGAGAGTGATGGTAGAGAGACCTGTGTTTGCACACACACTTGTGCACCATAATATGTCCCGCGCCGATGGCTAGTCTCGGTTGAGATTGGCCGCCATGGCCGAAATCGGTCAGGAGGACTATTTATACTGTATCCATCTTTATGAGTTTATTTTGAGTCGCATTGAAATTCGAAATTAAGTATTATTTTTATCAATGGAAACACGATAAACATATTGATATTAAATTAGTTTTTCGCCTCTGAAAACCTTTACTCAAATCTTCCAATAATTATGCTTTTTGTTTTGGCCCTACGTACACCAAGAATAATTTCAGAATTTAACCGCAATCATTGCTCAAATACTTTAAACTTTAATCTCGTAATATCAGCCAATCTTTTCATAACAACGAAGAGCAACAAATCCTTATTAACCCATTCCTCGTCCATATTAGTTAGTAGTGCATCAAAATAATCGATAGCGAACGAGAAAACGTGTAAGTTGGAGCAAAGTTGTCGAATCTTTCAGCTTGTTTGTTTAATTATAAAGTTGTTGTGGTTGGCGCCGTGTTCTACACATGTTTAAACAACAACATTGTTGCTGTTGTTGTGTGAAGTGGGGATTTACGTGATTAGAAAATACAAGCCCGATACTCTATAGGAGTTCAGGGATTGAGGATTTCTCTTGACTGTTGCAAAAGCTATAGGATTTTGTATTTTTATTTTTTTTAATTCTTGTATAATTTTTGAAGTGAAAACTTCTTTAGGCGTGTTGAGCACTTTTTGGGTGAACAAAAATCATGGAACTCGCGTCATCGTCACCGAACGCTTTAGGTTTCGCTTAGTTTTCACTTGTATCGGCAGTCCCTAAATACTACCGCGCATGTTTTTTTTGTTAGCCCATACTTTCATATTGCTGGGTAGAGACACCCTCCTTCCTAGGGGGCCCTTCAAGGATTTTTTTTCACGCGTAACCTCGTACCGCCCTTCACAGCATTAATAAAAACATCTGTAAAAAAATCTTTTTCCACACAAAAACGAGCCCTTAAAAGGTAATCAGTTAATCAGCAATAATACAACAATGGTGGCAATGAATGAGTCGTTAAGTCTAACAGCTCGTAAGACAATTATAATGTTGGTTTAACCCGCAAATTAGCGAACGTTAGCTGAATGATTGTGTCGTTAAGTGAGCGCCTCAATGGGCCTTTGTTTTAATTGTACGATTCGCGTGCGAATGAACGATACGTGAATGTGAACGGAAGTTTTGGAAATTAAAGGGTGTGAATATTTCTAATGTATTCTTTACTATCAGACTTTATATAGAATAGCTTGCAGTTTCCAATAAAAATAATGACTTCAATTACATTTTACAGTCCGTCATTTTGCCAGCCTTCTCCTAACTGCGTAGGGAACTGCAATTTACATGGGGCAACTGCCCATCTGATCTCCATAACTTAGTTACTGGGTTATTGGACACCCATTGTGGTCTTCTAGAGAGCTTCTGACTCATAATCATCTGCCTAACCTTTTCCCAACTATATTGGGGTCGGCTTCCAGTCAAACCGGATTTAGCTGAATACCAGTATTTTACGTGAAGCGGCTGCCTACCAGACCTCCACAACCCATTAACTGGGTAACACGGTACTCTTTGGCAAGATTGGTATCAGTGTTTTCTGGCTTCAGATCATCCGTAACGACTGCCAAAGATCTACAAATGACAGCCAGGACCAACGGCTTAATGTTTTTTCCGAGGCACGGAGGAGTCTCGGTCACCCATCGACAGACCAACCTTGATCGACTTGTGCGGCTGTTTTCATTTAGCCACGAGCTCATGGTAAATGAGCTCAAAGCTGTACCTCAGTAGCTGTTGATCTTTGACAGCTCATGCTGTCAAAGATCTACAATAGCCAGTCATAACCGAGAAAGATTACCTTATAGGTAATGTTAAAATTAACCGTTAAAATCTAGGCGCACGGTAGTGCGCCAGGCCAAGTTCTGGCATAACGCACGCAGAAAATATCGTTTTCTTAAAAAATTACCCTATTTTCAACTTGGCAAGTTTTTTTCTACATCAATTTAATAGAGAAAAAAAATTGCCAAGTTAATAATTGGGTCATATTTTTAAGAAAACGATCTTCGAGTGTTTCAATATTTTTATACGGTCTGGAAAGATCCAAGCTCTCTGTTCACTGGTATTCTCAAAAGACACATGTTAGTCATGGACTATTCTGCAGTTCTGAAATGCTTGGCCTGTTATTATTGATCTCCCTAGGTACTTATATAGGTAATTTTTGGGGATAGGAACTTGGCCTTTTTTAACATTATTGTTGTCACAGTGTTCATTTCAAAGTGAGAATATTATAACCAACCACTAGCATTTTCGTGCTCTCAAAGAGAGCATACAATGATCAGCTATCCGTCAACCAAAAATGCCCTTTTTCGCAAATCATTAATTATGATTTTCCCAGTTTTTTCCTGCGGACATTCATGATGACGTATCATTATTTAAAAAATAGATAGTTTCCCTGACTCTCCGCACCGGAAAGAACGAACGAATAGCTCTCCATTCTCGTAAATGATCGCCGTGTTAAGTGAACTATTATGTCATTAATTGAACGCCTCATTGAGCTTTCGTTTTAATTATCCGGCCCGAGTGTGGGTGTGTGAATGGACGGTATTGTTGAAAAATAGTGATGAGCTCATATTACTAAAGTTTAGTAGGTATGTTGAAGAATGGAGGTAGAATTAGGGCTCTTCCAAAAATTTTCTTGATTCTTTGATTATGTTAATTTTTCTGAACTAATATTATAAAGAGGAAAAATAAACTGTTTATTTGTTAAATGTAATATCTGGAAGTGCTATATCCATAATTCTTTAAAGGAGAGCTACAGTATTACTCACCCCAATTTTTAGAATTAAGAATTAGTATGGCGTATTTGCCAAAATTTACTATAGCCTGTATGGTGTTCTGCATGGTGTTGGACGTAAAAGTATTTATATAAGTATGTATATATATATTATAATGACCCATTCCATCATTTCCCGTGGGTGTCGTAAGAGGGGACTAAAGGACTTACCAGAGAATGGGAAGCAGCATTCTCTGTGCTTCTGTGCATTTCAACAGCTACACTGCGATCACCAACCCGCCTGCCAAGCGTGGTGATTACGGCAACTGGACGAGGCCTGTGTTCAGCAGTGGACGTCTTTCGGCTGATATGATGATGATGATGACTGTAGCCTAAAAACTTGTCATTAGGTACTAAAGTAACGTTTATAACTCTACTAAACACTCAATTCAGAAACCAGTCCCGAGTTTTATTGTTATAGGCTCAATTCCCACCCGAAAAAAAAACATGATTCCTGTTGGATAGAGGTCATTGGAGTAAAGACGCGGAAATGATATTTTCAGTGTCATATGATAACACAACATCGCGTTCGATGCGTCGAAGCTTATAGGAAGCATATGCACAGCAGAGGATATCTTCCAGGACATCTTCCAATCATCAAATGACTTCTTCCACTCTGAGTGGAGCGGAAGGGCGTGTCAGACTCTTACTGACTAAAGCTAATCCGTGTTCCTCTTAAAGCCCTTTGCGTTCCAGGGCCGCAGTGACTCTTTCGATCAAATTTCGCAACCCTGGCAGGCTCTGGCCCTAACGGACCCCGTCTCCTATGCTAACATCTCTTTGAGGCGCGCGTGGAACACAACGCGCCATCGACTTGGGCCTGGTTCTGATCGGACAGCGAGCGACCCAACGCTCGTCGTCCGCAGGCTCGCGGCGCCCGGGGCGTCTTCTTCTGTTGCGGCGGTTGGGGCGTGGGGCTTGTCTCTCCCACTTATAATGTGCCTAGTGAGCATATTTCTCCAGTTATTTATTTATTGCGTTAAAAACATACACACGTGCACAGGATTATTACTTAAACATGGCTTTTGAGTTAGTCTTATAGGGCTCGTACCGAGAAATGACGACACGAGTTGCTATATATAGCTTCGTAACTGTTGATTCTAGGAGATATATTGTTTTATAATTGTCTGAAAACGAGGCGATGGTGGCGAGTGTGGGCGAAACTCGATACTGTTGTCTATTACGGAAAGGTTCATAATAAAGGTGTGTTGGATATTGATATAGGAGATTAGATATAATCCTCCTGTATATTATGGTTGGATTATGTAATTGGCGGGCCAATGCCAGTTGGGGTGCGCGTGAATTTAATTGGTAGGAACTGTGGGGTTTCGATATCCCCACAAAAAAATATGGTTGGGTATAATGATCCAATTTAGGATTCGCCAAACTTAGGTGGCAGTTGACAGGGCGTTTAGATATTTGATGGGATAGAAAGGTTGTGGAGTGGCGATTGTGTGCTGGAAGACGAAGTGTTGGAATTATCGCAATGTCCTGGTGAAGACCGCGGGGATCCGATGGATGGCAACGTCCAGGATGCGGCCCGGATACGGACGTGTTTGGACGAACTCATCAATATTTTTTCAGCTCCGAACGGACCACGTTCCGGCTAAGTCTCAGGCACGGCCCAGATATGTGTGGACCACTGTCTTCATGTCTCTGCGAATGTGGACTTAGTTTAATATACATATACATATACGATAAACATTTGGTGCATATTCAGCTTATGAAGTTCCCTCTGCACGGTGGTTCCGCACCCAAAGAAGAGTGGTCATAACCTCCCTAAAACTGTTGTTAGTGATTTTTCCTTGTTGTGATCGATGTAAAATATCAATAAGAGACGTACTTGATTAAATAGAAACTAATTTATTAAAATAAAAATTATGATTAATGGTGTACAAGCATCAGAAAAACTCGATAAAATAATATTTAAATCGTATGCAGTTTTGTTTTAACAATTTGGTACCAAAATGCAATTAATTGTTGTTAAATAAATAAATTCTTAATAATGTAAGCTAAATACATTATCCTCACTAATAGAAATACTATTATAACTTATAATTACAGATGAAATTGTGCTATGATTTGACAATACTAAAAAAAGGAAATTATATTTACAACTTACACAATAAAAAATCTGAAATAAACATGCAGCTTAAAAATTTTATAATTCTATGTCATCCTTAGGCTTTATTCCTATCGAAGTAGTTTCTGAAGACCAGATATAAAGGGGTCTGAACTCAGTAAAAGTCGGTTAATCTTGTCTGTACAGTTCTAAATGTTTGTTATTAAATTTAGCTGCATCCTCGAAAAGTTCCCCAATGGATAAAAGAGAATATCCTGATACATCAGCACCATGTATGAGAACTTTGTGGACGGAAGCAGGGAGATTTTACCACGGATATTCTTCAACTAACTGACGCGCGGTTTCCAAAGAATATTCTTTAAACTGATAATTCTGTTAACCGTCTACGTTTTGACAGCGTACTAAGATCGGAAAAGTTTTTCATGGGCCGCCCGCCTAAGGCGCGGGACGGCCCCAGTTTCTTCTGCTGTAAATGGCACTGTTCAACAATTCAGTTCTACACATTCATTTTCATCTAACCTCAACTCAATCTTTAGTACGTGCTGACTTAACCCAGAATATTTCAAAACTTAACAAATCGATGTGATAAAGGTGCAATATCTACATTTTCGGTATCCTTAAGAGGCTTTAAAAAAACTTTTGAAACATAATTTTACGATCTGTCGGTTTTTGCGATCACCACAGTTCAAATGAATGCCTTCTTGAAAAGAAACATCAAGTTTAGTACCTAAAATAAAAATATCATTTTTCGTAGCAATTGCTACAATGCGTCGGCGTCGTAGCAGGCATATTGCAGTCGCGCGGGCAAATTGGGGCAGCTAAAATGATGTTCCTCATAAAATAGACAGATGTACCACCATTTTAAACTAAATCAGGTGAGGGCCAAATAGAGCCAACATTTTGCAGCTCTTGATAAAGTTACAGAAACAGAAAAAAATATTGAGAAAAATAGGTTGGCGTAGCATCCACATAAAACAAAAAGTACACATAAATACATTCCAAAAACATAATATTTACAAAACATTCACCATGTTCTTGGAATTCCATCACACACAAATAACAAAATAATAAACAATTCTTAGAAATCACTGAATACAAACACGGCACGGCTGAGTTGCCGTAAGTGGCGAGCAACAACAATGAAATGCGTTGACTTTCAAGGTCAATAAATAAGTGATAATTGAAGTTTTTTTTTTGTGAGTGGCTTCTCGCAGTTCAACCTATAAGGTTGTCGACTGCTTAATCGGGCTTGCCTGTGGTGGCCTTAAAATAATATTAAAGCCTCCAGCCAGGGCTTATAAAAAACTTACACTAAGCTACACGCTAAGGGCACCCCCTGTGGGGTAAGGGCCTCGGCTTAGGGCGTCGCTGGGGGGAGGACAGCTAGGGACAGGCTGGATCGAACTGGAAAGCTGGATCGAACTGGTGATAATTGAAGTAAAAATCCCTAATATTTATACCCCTATGTAGGTACGGTTGTAACGATGACATCGTGCTATATTTATTGTCAATAATCACCAAGGTGGACCGATGACCTGGTGAGGGTCGTGGGTAGCCGATGGATGCGAGACGCACAGGACCGGTTGTTTTGGCGACAATTGGGGGAGGCCTATATCCAGCATTGGACGTCTTTCGGCTGATATGATGATGATGATGATTCACCAATGAGTTAAAGGGGGTTTTGACTACTATAGGTTCCTCACTGTGCTCTGTTTTGAAACAGCCCTTCTTTCTGTGAAAGACAGTGTGCTATAATTCAAAATACATACAACAAGTTCCTTATAATTAATCTATTGTTCATTGTATGTTACTCAATATAAGTGGAAAGGAAAGCGTCAGTTACATAATTCAAGAAACAAACAACATTATAAAACTCTAAAACAATACATCTTTAATTAAAATAAAAGGACGTGTTTTTTGCACTTAAAAAGTGCAACGAACTCTTTTAGTATTCTGTCGAAGTTTTTTAAAATTAACTTATTCCTTTGTAGTGTGACTTGGAGACCACTTAACGTTGTTACTAACTTGTCTCTTCGATGGTTGAAGAAACAAAGAACAAATTATGGTGAAACATTGTTACCCTTCTGACTATGTAGCCTCGTTTGTCTATTTCTTTGGTACCTATTCTATCCTTTGACTGGCCTTTTCGTCGAGTGGTTAGTGACCCTGACAGCTAAACCGGAGGTCGTGGGTTCGATTCCCAGCCAGCATTATCATTTGTTCTGTGTCTGGGTGTAATTTGTCTATAATATGTATGTATTTAGAAATATATAAGTATGTTTATCAGTTGTCTGGTTGCCATAGCATAGGCTCTGCCCAGTTTGGGATCGGCTGACCGTGTGTGAGTTGTCCCAAGATATTATTATTTTTTATTTTTTTTATCTATATATATCTATTTTCTATTAAATGAAGTATCATTAGGTTCGTTTTAAGTGCCGAAGTGATATAGAATTTTTGAATTTTGTGAAAATAAATAAGTATGTCGTATTTTTTCGTGACAGTTACGTGGGGTGTCAAAATAAAGGAGTTGGGAAGACAATTCCAAACATGTAACACTAAAAAGAATGTCTTTTTATTCAAAACTAACAGTCTATAGTAGGCGCCAGATAAATGTGGAATAAAGTACATTGACCTTTCCCTAATAACTGTTCATAGGTACCTGAACAATTAAATATGAATCGTTTTTCATTATTAGACAATGTTAAGGATTACGAGAGATGATGATTCGGGACAGCTTTGTGTCATTAATTCCGTTTTTCAAATTAAAAATGTCAATAATTGTAGGTGGGTCAATGACCGTTATTCCACGATTATCTGGCGCCTACTATAGTATAGTATTACTTTTCGGAAGTAAAGCAAATGGAAAAGTGATCTTTAATCTGGTTTTTTGCCACCTTCATCTTTGACGAACGATTTAGAGGAAACTGTGTCTTTAAAAACTAAAACTGATTTCAAAAATATATTGTAGATAGATTACCGAAGCTGAAAAAACCGATAGTGAAACTTCAAATCTTCATCCCCATGTTTATTTTCAACCCAATTAAAACAAACTTCAAAGAGGGTAAACAACAACAGTTTACATAAAGCATTTTCTTAAGATACTTACTTATTATAAATCCCGGTTTTGCCATAGCAACAACCCCGCTTAACTCAATTCGTAGCAACAACACACTTCTCTCAAAAATACTCGAAACTTCGCACAAAAGGGCCCTTTAAAAGGTATTTATACATACTTATGTAACGTTTTTATAGCGACCGATCGATCGTTTAAACCGCGGTGAGCTGTTTTTCAATGGTCAGGGTGAATTAAATTCTACCCCCTTTTACCCCCGTTTTGACTCGACCTACCCCATTCTGCCTCCATTTTGCCCCATTCTTCCCCGTTCACCCGTTAGTACAAGTTTAAAAAAAGTCGTTGAATACAAACCACTTTTAAAACAATAGTTGTGAAAGTTTGCGCAAGAATTTTTTAATCTGAATTTATTTTAATATGACGAATGTTTGTGCTATTTCTTCATGAATGGAAGTCCTACATACCGAGTTTTTGTTAAAGCGTAAAACATGGAGCATTCGACTTTATTTTAAGATTTGATTAATGTATTATTTTGTATTGATTTGACAGGTGAATCTAATAAAGATTTTGTCATCTGCTGTATTCATATTTCTACAGAGTAATCATAGTCGCATTTAATAATTAATATTGTTTTGGTATCGTAAATGAGGAACTATATCTTAACTTCGATTTTAATCTACCATCGAAATAAATATTGGGTTTTATAATATAGTGACAACTTCGCCATTATCAAATTTCATTTTTTTTACATTAAGGTATAATAACTCGTGACTTCGACTCCGTCTGAGTTTGTTTGTTTCGCTTTCACGCCGCAGAACCGATTGCGATGAATTTAGGAACAGAAATAGATGTAACCCTAACGTGAGCGAAGCCGCGAGAAAAATCTAGTTATTATAATAATTAGATACATTCCTTTAGTTTTCTGGTATCCTAAGAGCGATTAGGCATTGCATCCAATCTGAAGCCATGAAAATACGTTCCAAAGTATTCATAGAACTATTTGTATGGTAGTTTACGCACTTCCGTCATCCGAGTTCTCTCCGTCATCCGTGAGTCCCAAATTCGGAGACATATTGACGGACCGAAGTAGCCGTAGTAGTGTTTGTGTGAACGCTTTCGCATTACTTCGGATTCAAATCGGTCATCCGCGCGGCTCGACAGCGGGGCTTGGATTTGGATCAGAAATCGCATTAATGTGGGCTACATCCAAATTCTGGCTGAGCTTTTTCAGCCTTTAGATCCGTATTTTCACTAATTGGAATCGGATGCAGTTCGAAAAGCAATATCCGAACTCAGTCCGATTTTCTTACATTCGTATTTTTACGAATTCAGATCGGATGCACTGCGTAACCGCTCTAAAGAAATCACTTAAATAACCAGACATGACAGCTGTAAATTCGATCAAGATCTCCCCAGTCCAGCCTACGACATAGCACCACTCACCTCTCAATATTGCCAACTGAATAAACAATAACGGTCATCGGACCGTCTGAGCAGCCTTAAGGGTCCGCGAGGTCCTACTGTCTCATCTTCTAAAAGCTTTCGTCGATACAAAGCGATGGTGGCACGACGATGACGGCGCGACGAATGTGTCCGTTGTTTTATTGTGTTTGTTAGGTTTCCGTACTGGGAAGGAAGGTTGATTGGGTATGTTGGTAGTACTGTTACTGTTGGTGTTCTGTTTTGCGGAAATTTTCTGCGAATTCACTGGACTGATTGTGTTGAAAGTCGGTACACAAGATATGAAATTCTGAGAGCAAAACTAAGACGCGTATATACACACTGTTACTACGCGTTTTTATATTTTATAGTGGAGAACATTTATTTTGCTTCTAGCGAAATTTCACAATTTCCCGGGGTTTTTGTTAATTTGAGAGTATCTATCAAAATATGTAAACGACTGGATTTTTGTTTACTTAGAGGCTTATTTTTTTAGAGCTCCTCTAAAGGCTCTATAAAGGTATTCTTTCCTTTTGAGGTACAGGACCCTAAAATATTTAATAGTGCTCTATGAAAATCTAATGATATACTTAGAGCACTATTAATTTTTTTTTTTCTATCTTTAAATTTTAATTAAATTCTTTGATCTCAAAGTGTAGGCACACATTTTTGTATCAAGTCACATATCCTACCTACCCAATTTAAATATTTACATCGCAATTTTAGTTTCTTCATAAAATACATAGATTAATATCTATGTAGCAGCCATTATGACTTCGAGATCAAAATAAAGAAGAAGTTCTGAGTTTTTCTCTTCTCTTCTTCTTCGTCGTTCTGTTTTTTTTTAGGGTTGGGAAATCATCATATCGCTCTGGGCGGAGTGGAAGAGTTTCAGACTCTTACTGACTAAAACATATCCGTGTTGCTCCTTATGCCCTTTGCCTTCCAGAGCCGCGGTGGCTCTTTCGAACAAGCCAGGTATATACTGCTTCCAACAACATTAATTGCGTATTTGCGCCTGTCCATCTTCACCCGGCCAAGTATCTCGTGGGCATGCTTCTGGTATAATGCAGATAGTCCTATGGTGACGTTGAATTCCACCAGTATGGCGACATTTGTTTTCATAGCGGTCCATGGTATACTAGCTTTGGTGGTTCGTTTCTTCAAAGTCGAAAATATTATTAGTTTAGGATAGATGTTAAAATAATTTATACGTGGTTTAAAAAGAAACGTCAGTTACATTCATGTTATGAACTCACGAATGGCGCAGCGGTTACCTAAACTAATATTATAAACCGGTCAAGTGCTAGTCGGACTTGTACACGAAAGGTTCCGTACCGTAAAGAAAAAAAACACGCTTCTTGTATGGCTCCCACATAAGAATGGTGTTTTTTTTTCAATTATTTCGATCCTTTGATTTTTTATTTAATTTAAGTTTTTTAAATAAATTAATATAACTCAGTTACTATTTTAATATTAAGTAAATATTGTTAACATTTTTTATACGATTCTTAGTACATTGTTGAGCTCTTGCCGCCTGTGATTACAGGATCCCCCCAGTACAGGCATCTAACATTGTTCTACCTATATTATTATCTAAGATTTATTATTCTAATGTACCAATTTGAATTTTGAGTAAAGATTTATTATTATTATTTGTTGTTATAGCGGTAATAGATACACATTCTGTGTAAATTTCAACTGTCTACATTCGGTTCGTGAGATGGTGGATGGATGGGTGGACGGACAGCGGTGGCTTAGTTGATGAGGTTCCGTTGGTTACCCTTTGGGAACGGAACCCTAAAAAGCAGGTTATATTTTTGTTTATAGAATTTAAGAAACACGCTTTCACTGAATGTCATAGGCTCCTGTTTATTCCGATTTTTTTTTACGATCGCGATTTGACGGGAAAAATTTACTATCTCAATTGCATCTATACCTATAGAAAAAAATGATAAATGACATTTATTTTGCAAGTAGGTTAAACATAACACTTTGACACGTCAATCTTTCTTGGTCATCTTAAGCTAGATGAACCAGAAAGTAAAGTAAAAGTTTAACTAAAGATTTATGATAACGGACCTTGATTAGGTAAATACTTATACGTACCCATAGTGCTTACTCATAGAAGGTACGTCATAACTTTAGGTACCTGTAGAAGTAACACAGACATTTGTAACTCTCGCAGTACTGAGATTGAATAACTGGGTTACAAACAAACTTGAAAGCACTTGCTTTAAATGTTTCACTCTATTTTAATAGGTAATACTGTTGTTACAGACTTGTTTTTCGGAATGGCAACACAATAATACTGAGTGTGCCTATCTCATCGTTTTTGAAAATTAATAAGGTTACTGAAACGATTTTAAAGGAGGATAGGTACCTTGCAGTCCGTCTGACATATCGCTGAAATGGACCTTTTTAGTGCAGCCGTGAGACACACACTGGGTTCTTAGCATACCTTAATTTTTTTTTTTTAATTTTTTATGTACTGTGCGTGTTTCATGTAAGTGCTAAATAAATATTATTATTTCTTTCTTTCTTTTTTCTTTCTTTACGGGAATAATGACCAGATATCGGAATAGGTAGACTATATTTACCTAATGACCGTCGAAGTAAGTAACATAGAGTTGATAATACCTCCTGTAAAATCCCGGAATCATGACAATTAAAACCCGGGATTATAAAAACATGAACTGGACTTTGGGTATAGTTACAAATAATATAAAGAAGAAAGAGTTGTGCTAAAAGAAAGCTATTTAATTAAACAGTTTTAGTTGGTACGGAACTCTAAAATCATAATAAGATTCTTCAATATAATAATTTAGTTCAAATGTCAAATCAACTCTATGTTACTTACTTCCACGAACATTAGGTAAATATAGTCTACCTATTCCGATCTCTCATAATGATACATCAAAAAAGCCAGACGATTTTCCGAGAAAACACTAAGTACTAACAATAGTTCCACATAACAGTCCTACTGGCACAGCTGTTAAAATTGAGCACAATGGCCAAACCCTTTTTCTTCAACCATGACGCAATCACCGTTCTACCTTTAACATTTAAAACCGAACCTTATCTAAGAGCTTGGAAAATAAATACTTAAAGGTACGTTAAAGTTTCCTCTAGTTTTACTAGCAAAAGGTCCGGGCACGGTCGCCGTCCATCCGGACTCAGGTGCTAAAACACTGAGATAAACCGACCAAGGCCGGAAGCTCGCACCGCAAACGACGCCACCCGAATTCTAAAGCGCTCCCAATTCGGTCAGGTCATACCTTGCGCTGGAACCAAGGAGGATTGCAGTTTTAATTAAAACCTTTATGAAGTATTGTGTTTATTTTTTAACTCATTTCGTCTCATAGTTTATGTTAATTTTTCTACTGCTGTTTAACGTTGGGAGTAGTTTTTATACAGAAACAGTGGGGTGTTTTTAAAAATTATGGCACCTATAGAATTTTTGTTTTACCTACTAGCAGTGTTACGAGTTTCCCTTCACAAAGCGAGAACGAGAATATTATTTTATTGCTTAGTAGATTTTATTTTTGTAGTTTGCTTCATTTTCCATTTGCTACCGCTTTCTGGTATTATCCTCTCTTCCAAGACTGACAGCCTTTAAGAAATGGCTATATTTATTTGGGGAACTTTCTACCAGATTCTTAAAACAGCCTTAACAAAACGGTAAGATGTCTTTTCATCGGATTTCCCATCCAACCTTTTCCCAATGTCTGAAAAATAAAAAAGTACTTACAAACATTATTTTAAATGAACTGTATTTAGCAAATACGCTTCTGGCAGCAAGTGTAGACTAGTCTTCAAGTCTCTTCACTGGCACTACTAAAGGAAGCTCCAAACTTGCACCTCGGCGACGTAAACAGACCTATACAAATATATTAGCGTCAGTTTATCGCCACTTTTTACTACATCCTCCATTGACTTTGGTTTAAAAGGATCTTGTTCGGTGGAGCGTTGTAAAGGATACACTGAAATCTGTGTTAATAGTCGAGGCGGTAGTGTGCTGGCTTAAATAGGGTGTACCATACCTTTCAGTGGCTGTTAGGGATTATTTCAGGTGGATTGGGAGTGTGTTCGGGTTTTAAACTGGCGTACGATGGTAGCTTAAGAATATCTGTTTTGCTGTCAGGATTTCATTGGAAGCTATGATTGATATTTTAAGTGTTATTGTGAAACATACTGAATTCATTAGAGATAGTTTAAAAGTGGCCCCAGTAACAGAAAAGTTAAAAGGGAACCGCTTATCTTGGTATGGTCATGTGATGAGGAGAGATGAAATGTACGTAACTAAAAGAGTTATGAATATAACTGTGGATGGATGGACAGGAAGATGAGGCCAAAGAAAAAATGGATGGATTGTGTTAGGAGTGATATGAATGAAAAGGGTGTTAGTGATAGCGTGACGGCTGTCAGGACAGAATGGAAGAAAAAAACGTGTTGCGCAGACCCCAAGTAACGTGGGATACGGGCAGGAAGATGATGACGGTGAAAAATACTGGTAGTCAGCTGCAACCGGTAAGATAGGAAGTTGACTCCAACATAGTTGGGAAAAGACTAGGCAGGTTGAAATTGAATACTTGATCTGATATGAAAAGTTGTGCAACCTAGGTATGTTACCCAGAAAGGGTTGTGGAATACCAGGGTTACGGAATTTGTTCGAAAGAGTCACCGCGGCCCTGGAACGCAAAGGGTTTAAGCAGAATCACAGACAGGTTTTAGTCAGTAATAGTCTGACACGCCCTTCCGCTCCACCCAGAGTGGAAGAAGTCATTTGTTGATTTACCAAACTTAAAAAAAAGATATGGTATCTAAGTGTGTAAGATAAAACTCGAAAGAAAAGCACACCAGTGACGTAGTCTAACTTCAATTTAAACTCATCACGTAGGATTAATACGTTTAGCAGCTTGTTTTATTTATTGCATTAAATTAGGTATTGCACATTGTGATGAGACCCGGTAGAAATCTATTCTCGTCGATGTTGTTCTAAAAGGACACACAATATTGTGAGTTACGTCATAAGACAACGCAACGCAAACCTCTGCGTTATGTGTTAGAAGTGTAATGTAACTTAAACCGCTTACTTTCCCCGGCAACATCGATTTTCGCAAAACCATTTACGAAACAGTAAATCGATATGCCCAAAATATTTCTCCAATATCGTTTGACCTTTACAGTGAAATGGGCTCAATGAAAATATTTTTTCAATCGGATACTGCTTAAAATACTTCGTCATTTATAATATTAGGCAGTTTGTCTATTTGTTCAGGACAAGGTCGAGAAACTAGAAATGTACTTAACGGGATCGGATTTAACGTTGAAGAGGGAATCGTGATAGCGGAATAATTAAATCCGGATTAATTTAATCGGGGTAATGCCGAATTGGAAAGGAAGAAATATTTTGGAGTCGACCTGGATTTGATGTCGTAGGTACTCATATGATAAGTGCTCACTCCTTTTATGCTCGAGAGAAGGCGTTTACAATTCGAATTTTGAATCTTTTTAGGATACTTCTTGCTTTGTTTTACAAACAAACTAGCTGATGGCCGCGACTTCTTATGAGTAAGAGATTACAAAGAAGTGATATTTAATGAGGAAGTGAGTACGTAAGAGTTTCATAACAAGTTAAAAAAGAAAGAACGAAAAATGTTTATTTGGGACTCGCACAAGACAAACAAACCAGTAAAATAAAATTAATAACTAAACAGTATAATAAAATAATTATCTGTGCGAGGCCAAAATGGTCCCTATCTCAGCTCTATCTGTAAGTTCTGTCTCCCATCTACCCTTAATGTTGAAATTTCCAAAAATTAACGGACTTTTACATTAGTATAAAAAAAGCCTATATTCCAAGTTTTCAGCTTTCAAGAACAATCTTGAAAGCTGAAAATTGAAATATTCTTTTGGCGGTGCCTTGATATAGTCAGTCAGGACAAACAATTTCAAAGGTATATAGATATGAGAGCTGAGTCTGCGTGAAGGGAACCGCTTGTCTTGGTATGGTCATGTGAAGAGGAGGTATGCAACGCATGTAACTAAAAGAGTTATGAATATAAATGTTGATGGATGGACAGGGAGACGGTCAAAGAAAATATGGATGGATTATGTTAGGAGTGATATGAAAGAAAAGGGAGTTAGTGATAGCGTGACGGTTGACAGAACAGAATGGAAGAAAACAACGTGTTGCGCCGACCCCAAGTAACATGGGATAAAGGCAGTATGATGAATGGCAGTAATAAGCATTCATATTTTACTGCCCCAAGAGCTAGTATTCTCTTATATCTATAGCAGAAGAATACAGGATTTGATATAGTCAAGTTCCTCTCTACGTGACCCACTTTTCACCAAGACAACCAACCACCCCATTTATTCAAGCCTACCTGGTCAAGCGAACCCTCTTTAAAGCGGAGACGTTTCAGCAGGCCGGCAAACATCAACAAATTGATCAATGTTGCCACTATATTGCGTAGCTCTCGGGTTGTCGCACACTTTGAATACCAAGTGGCACGGATTTATTTTACTATAGGCCCAAAGCATACGCGGTCGTTTCGAAGTGGTGATGGGCGATTTGAAGACTGTCTGACGAGGAATGCACTGCATCAATTTTTTGTCCGTTTGTGGTGATGATGCGCTTGATGACGTAGCGTTCTTTTCCTTGATTGTTATTTCATCGTTTGGTAGAATAACATTATACACTAGAAATAAATAAAAATAAAAACTCCAAACTAAATTAACCCTAAAAAATTCATCCGCATCGCTGTCGTCTGGAAGTGTACCCAAAAGACTGGCGGCATTGCCACGTTGTATGGCAATGCTTATTCTTTGACCAAGGTAAAAGTCAGCCCTTGGGTCACGCGAAGCGTCAACTAAGCGTTGACACTTCGTGTGACCCAAGATATGCGCACTCGGACCCCACGACCCGAGAGTTTCAACCCCAAACGGCTCGAAAATATAACTACCAGCAAGTTTATTATATTTCCGCCGCTTGAGGTTCTCTGCAGCCGCAGCGGCAGCGCCAGCACAGCACGAAGAGCTAAGAAGATGCGATGGCGCAAGAGTATCGACACAAGTAGCGTCCCAAACTAATGGCCTACCCATCTTCCATGGAAATAACGAAATGCAATAGAATTATATTATTATTATTATTTTCGATATTTGTATTATTATAACCCAAAGTTTGACTGGTAGAGAATGCCTTGATGCATTAAGTCCGCCCATGTACCACTATTGTACATAAAGTTTAAATAAATAAATTATGTGACATTTAACACTTATTTTGTATGAAAATGGCGAAAGATTGTAAGATCCACGGAAAGGAAGGATAATATAATTAGTTCGGATTACATGAAGACCATGTACACTATGTACCAATTTACTAATGGATACGAATATTTCTTGTATACACACAGGGTTTATCCGCTGGTATCTGTAATTTTTCCAATATTTTTAGCTGCATGAGGACGTATGTACGTGTCCCAAAAACGCAAACCACCATTATGTTCACAATGCGGAAATTATTATCTGGCATGCAAATACGTAACCCACTAACATACATACAAAGGCTTATTTAGACCGATTCACATTGATACCTGAATCAAACTACATTGAATGCGAGTCCCACGATTATTTGTAAATTGTAACTAATGAAACAGGTAATAATTTCGGTTTGAAATCGCTGGATGATTTGAGCAATAATTGCATGGCATCACGCATAGATCAATCTGGAGCATTGTGGAGCAACTACAATAAAATTCGGCAATTGTTTCGGCAATATTGTTTGTAATTGCTCCATATATTCCATATTGCTGTCTCTGTATTTTTCAACTAAATAACTCTCGTATTGTCTAGTTTCTAGGGTGTTCTCCTTATCGCTAAATGTTGTCATTTCAAGACATTTTACCAAATTGAAGCGTGCTGCCGTTGCTGTAAATAGATTGATAATTTATGACGTCACAATCGACCATTATTGCTTATAAGTGATCAGTTTTCATTGCCCGTATTAACGTACCAATTGTTCCACGGTCGCTTCCTCTTTAAGAACCACTAAATGCTATTGGCTCTCACCAATGTGACATTTCATTAGAGACTATGCTTGTCAAAAGTCCAATGACATCCTTTCCTTCCCTTCATGCCACAACACTTGCTCTTTCCAGTGTCTGAGGCTGTACTACAAAGTGACATCATGATTCCAACGTTTGAAAGGGATAGTGCAATTCATAGCATCATCCCGAATAGCTCCGTTTCTCTCTCATAGTGGAAACATGATGGTTTTATAACCCCTCAACATGAAAATTAAATGACAGAGCTCTCCACTTGCACAGAACTCAAAGATTTAAATTCAAATAAAATCTCCTAACTAAATAAACCCTAAAACATGGCGTCAAAAAATTCATCCGCATCGCTGTCGACTGGAAGTGTACCCAAAAGACTGGCGGCATTGCCACGTTGTATGGCAATGCTTAATCTTTGACCAAGGTAAAAGCCAGCCCTTGGGTCACGTGAAGTGTCAACTAAGCGCCTTGAGAGATCTTTAAATAAGTTATGTGCACTCGGACCCCAAGACCCGAGAGTTTCAACCCCAAACGGCTCGAAAATATAACTACCAACAAGTTAAATTCAAAGATTCAAATGATTTAATTATGAACATAGGATATGTTTAAAGATGTTTTACAAAGATTAAAATTTATAAAGTCCCAACAATGTCCCGCCAGAAGGCATCCTCAGAACTGTCCACTTGGACAGCTCTGGCCAGGATATCCATGTTCTGAAGAAAGTCTAAATTACAGTGCTCCTCACTGTAATTTAGACTTTTTGACATTCATTATCGCTGATGGAACATCACTAGGTGTTGGGCCTCTTATGCTTTGCGCCACACGCACAACAGCATCGCACAGTCAGCTTGCACGCTTTTATCGCCTTTGTGGTAAAGGCGGCCATATTTTAAGGTTAGGCCTCTAGAACAGCGAGATATTGGGGATTAGAAGTAGCGAGTCTGGTGCTAGCTTTATAGTGAAAGTCTGAAGGTATTCGGCTTGTTACAGAACTAAGCTGTCGGGTTTGGAGGAATATGAATTTTCGATTAAGGTTCATAGGAAATATGCATGTTTGTTTGGTTTGCTGAATAAATTATATTTTAGCTCTAGTGAAATTGAAAAATTGTGAAAGAAATTTTAAAATATTTTTATCAGCGGTGACGTTATACAGCTTTAAAGTTGGTCATTAGAAAGAGAAGTCCGACATGGCTTGTGACTCAAAATCCGTGGCGACGAAACAGCTGCTATAGAAAAAGGCGTTTTCGTGAATGGAACAGATATATTCGTATAAAATGTTATATGCCGTTAGTTTTTCGATCAATTTTGATGTGTTTTCACTGTTAGTGTTATCTTTTTGTATTCAGTTAGTTAATTAAAATATTATAAATGCATATTCCTTAATCAAAATTGTTATTTGCTTATTTATAAAAACATAACCTTATCAACTGAAAGTTGAAACAATATTGATTACCTAAGAATTTATATGATCATTGATAAATTATTAAGTTGGTTAAACATAACATTTTTACACGTCAATCTTTTTTGGTCATTTTAAGCTAGATGACGCCGGTGTTTTAGCTTACAACGTATCAACATCTTAATAAATAACTAACACCCAACTTCGCTACAGTTCTCACAACTCGCTGACTCTGTGGCCCTTACCTGGATCTGTTGCATCAACCATTTCCGGGTAGCGTTTACGGCTTAGTAAATGTTCTGTAGTACATTTGTTTATCCACAAAAAGCTGTTTTTTCCACCAAGGCTTCAGTAGAAAGTGCTCGTCTTCTTGTAAGTAAGACCTGAAACCTCTTGAAAGCTTTCCTTTCTTCGTTCTGACATAGATTCCGAGTTTTGATAAGTGGTTTGTCGTATTTTATAAGTCCTTGTACTTGAAAGCTAAGCGTTTTACTATTCGAGTTTAGAAGTACACTTTATTTAGGAATATTATATTGCTATTTAAGATTTTTGGGTTGTTATTACCAATTCTGTTAAGCATGATTTAATATTTTTGTTTAAAATGTTTTTGGAAAGCAAAAAGTACCAAATAAAATGACTTAAAATGTTTTTGGATAATAGCAGGCATCAGGTACAGTATTGTTATTATTATTTAGATATTATTGATCTAGTCCAGAGTTAGTATTTGTACCCGTGTCTTGTACTACTCCTGTTACGAATACCCACATACGAATCTATATCTATACTAATATTATAAAGAGGAAAGATTTTTATTTTTGTATGTAACGAATAAACTTAAAAACTACTGGACCGATTTGAAAAAATCTTTCAGCAATGGATAGCTACATTATCAACGAGTAACATAGGCTATTTTATCCCCGCACTCCCACTGGAACGGGAACTACGCGAGTGAAACCACGTGACGTCCGCTAGTGTACACTAATAATATTTTAATGAGGAAAAATTTGTATTTTTGTGCATGTGTATGTTTGTAATGAATAAACTTAAAAACAACTGGACCGATTGGAAAAAATCTTTCAGCAATGGATAGCTATATTATCAGCGAGTAACATAAGCTATTTTATTCCTGTACTCCCACCGGAACGGGAACTACGCGGGTGAAACCGCGTGACGTCCGCTAGTTAAATATAAACTGATTTGCCAACATCGAGACAAAACTGAAAAATCTTTTTGCGTATAATCCGATAGATTCTTCGTTCGAATAGCCAGCAAGGTTTAAAATCAACATTAAAACCATGAACTATTCAGAAAAAAGATTAGCAGAGAATCCCAAGCTATGTTCGTCCCGGGAATATAAAACAAGCAAATTCCGTAAAGGAAAAGCTGCGGCCCCGAGCTAGGAAATTAGATTATAGCCAATCCGAGGTGGCGTGATGTTTCGTAGGCACATTTGATTGGCTAACGCCTTCTTACTGGTTCTGTCTGTTTGTTGCACTCGCTGAAAAGTAGAAGAAATACGTAGAAATTGTTTGTGATGGCACAGTAAGAGTCATTGAGACTCTTACTCACTACAGGACTATTTAGACGACAATTCTATTATTACTGCCTCAGAAAATTATACATCGCCTCACTGTCTGAATATTGTTTGACATTACCATTAATATGACACGTAACTTATTCTATTTGAATTTTTTATTGAAATTGATTATATTAATTGATTGTATCTTAAATTTGTATTTTGTATTTGTAATTTATTAATTAACCATACTTAAATAAATTTGTACGCCTCTGGGCAAAACATAGAAGATCTATGTTCCTATCTATAACATCTCACACTCGGTTGTAATTTGACCTATGTTTACAAATAAAGCATTCTGATTCTGAGATAACTAAGCCGTTTTCAGTGCTACAAACGTGTTTTTGTTAAAAATGCTAAAGGTTTGCTGGGAGAAAACATGACTTTGAGCTTGCTTGTTTGAATATGTACTCTGTTTATCACCGTGTATCAGCTGATTACTGTTTGGTGTGCAATTAATCGTCATCTGCCTAGCCTTTTCTCAACTACATATGTATATTGGGGTCGGCTCCCAGTCAAACGGGATTCAGCTAAATACCAGTGTTTTACGTGGAGCGGCACCCTACCAGACCTCCACAACCCATTAACTGGGGAACTGCCTCCTTTTTCATGGCGATACTGTACCGATACCTATGCTGTGTAGTACCTTGAATTTGGACAGCACAGCCAATTTTTATGGTTTCGTACCCGAATAGTAACCAACGGAACCCTATTACTTCGCCTCCGCCGTCCGTCCGTCCGTCTGTCTGTCTGCTGCCTGTATCTCAAGAACCGTATTAGGTAGACAGTTGAAATTTTCACTATTGCCGCTATAACAACAGGTAATAAAAATTACACTAAAATTAAAAATTTAAGCGGGCTCCCATAAAAGAAACGTGTTTTTTTTCGGTTTATGATACCGAACTCTTCGTGTGAGAGTCCGACTCGCACTTGGCTCTGGTTTTTTATGATTTGAAAACTGTACGTAACTCCCAAATGTAAAAAGCGTGTCAGACTCTTACTGACTAAAACCCATCCGTGTTCCTTCTTAAGCCCTTTGCGTTCCAGGGCTGCGGTGACTCTTTCGAACAAATTTCACAATACTGGCAGAGAATACGTCCCCTACAATTCTTTATGAGATTAAACTGATAGGCATTGAGTCAACTTCAATATCTTAGCTATCGAATTTTTCATTTGGTTTTTTCTTATTTTTACGTCTTTCCTGCGGTTTATTTAAAAAAAACGGGTTGCACTCCGGGAGTGCCGGCAGAAGTGTAAACTTGAACATTAACATTGTGCATTTTTGATTTTTTGGAATGGTTAGGGAATAATTTCGCACGAATTGCATAATTATGCATGCATTGAGGCATACGTTTTCGCCGCGCGGTAGAAAGAGAGGGGGATATTACTTCCTCTCCTACGACGCGCCGGCGGTCTACTCTCCCTCCGTCTTACGAATTTTCGATCAGGTTACGTGTCCTGACGCGAGTTTAACATTTTTGACCCATCCCAAAAAGTGCACAGCACCGCTAAAGAAGTTTTCACTTCAACAATCTATTTTATAATTTAGTTCTTCATTCAACTCCAACTTTAACATCCGATTCTGCCCACCCGAAAGCTGAAACACACGTGGGATAGAAATTCAAATACCATCACAACATAAATAGCCACAGAGCCGTTGACGAGAGGACCTAAATTAAATCTGTCGTGAACTTTGATCCTCTTCTAATTACTGCGACATATTCATCAGATCTTCCATTTAAAACTGCGTACATCCACAGAGTTGAAATGTAATAAGATTTTAAGAAGCTATTTTGAAGCGGTGGTTCAGTTTTGGAGTTTAGTAGTAAATTTTGGGGTATTTTCGAGCTCCTGGCTAAATAATATTAGCCGCCCGAGACGATCTTCGAGGTTAAGCCACGCTTGACAAGGTTGGTCTGTGGATGGGGACCATCTTCAATTACCGAGGCCCCTCCGTGCGTCGGAAAGCACGCTGACCCGTTGTCACAGACACGTGCTATAGAAATGAATACGCGTGCACATGTTTTATGGAAATTTACACGTAGCATAGCAATTCAAATGCCATCATCATCTTCCTGCCCTTATCCCATGTTACTTGGGGTCGGCGCAACACGTTTTTTTCTTCCATTCTGTCCTGTCAACCGTCACGCTATCACTAACTCCCTTTTCTTTCATATCACTCCTAATACAATCCATCCATCTTTTCCTTGGCCTCCCTCTCCCTGTCCATCAATCCACATTCCACATTTATATTCATAACTCTTTTAGTTACGTGCATTTCATCCCTCCTCTTCACATGACCATACCAAGATAAGCGATTTCCCTTTCAACTTTTCCGTTACTGGCGCCACTTTTAAGCCATCTCTAATGAACTCATTCCTCACTTTACCCATTCTCGATACTTGACATATCCATTTCAACATTCTCATCTCCGCTACATGCAATCTTTTCTCATCCGTCTTTTTCACAGCCCAACATTCTGATCCATACAGCAATTCAAATGTCATCACAATGTAAATAGCTATAGACCCGAAGACGAGAGGACCTCCATTAAATCTGTCATGAACATTGATCCTCTTTTAATTATTGCGACATGTTCGTCAGATCATCCATTTAAAATTGCGTACATCCACACAGGTTACATGTAATACAATTATTTAAAACGGTGATTCAGTTTTGGAGTTTATTAGTAAACTAGCTGTGCCCCGCGATGTTACCTGCGGTTTATCAGATACTCCGCGTCAATGTCAAAAATGATCCGAAGGGAACACACTCCCGGAAGAAAAAGTAGCCTATGTGTACCCTGGATTACCAGTGTGTTAGCTTCCTGCATACCAAATATAATCAAAATTGGTGCAGCCGTTTGCGCGTGAAAAAGTAACAAACATACACACACACTCACAAACTTTCGCTTTTATAATATTAGTGTGATAGTGTGATATTCATAGTATAAAAGCGTTTCGTAGCGTTAGAAAGCCTCCCACAAGGTGGACCGAGGACCTGGTGAGGGTTGGAGGTAGCCGATGGATGTTCAGCAGTGGACGTCTTTCGGCTGATATGATGATCATGACTCATATTATTGTTACGGAATTTTAGTTCAAATAATTTGTATGAAGTAAATACATTTTATTTCCATTTTTCAGATTTGAGCAGCAAAATAAGTAAATGGCCAAGCATTTTAAATAAAACCAACACCTCCTTTTCACAGACAAATAAAGGCTATTTATTTCTCAACCTCACTTTAAAAAAAAAGTCACTGACAGTCTAATCTTCCTACTACCGATTTAATTCACGTAGACCTAGATCCAGACTTTCTAGACGGTAAATAAATGAAGGGTTACGTGTGACATGTAAATAAAACCTCCTTGTAATTAGTAGGTGGTATAAGACTTGGTAGTACGTTTAATCCTGGCTTAAAGGCTTCGAGGATTTCGTATTTAAATTAAGGTGTATGCTACTTTAATAAATGTATACTCTTTGCTGGAGGTAAGCTTGTAATATGGTTCTTTGTGAGGAATGGATAGGAGTCTCGTAGACTTTTAAAGAGCTACTTAATCTAATATGTGTGATTATAAAGTTCTGCTTTATGTCATTGGAATTTCAAATGATTTGAACAGTGAAATGTCGAGAAAAGTATTCTGTCAAAGTGATACGACACTGCTGAAACTCATTTTACTAACCAATTTTATCCGGTTGCCGAAAAGCAACTGTGTGGTGTCGGACGTAAAAGAATAGCACCATCCCATCACATCCCGTGGGTGTCGTAAGAGGCGACTAAGGGACTCACCAGAGAATGGCGAGCAGCATTCTCTTTGCATTGCAACAGCTACACTGCGATCGCCAGCCCGCCTGCCAAGCGTGGTGATTATGGCAGCCCCTCCCCTTTGGGGCAGGCCTATGTCCAGCACTGGAAGTCTTTCGGCTGATGTGATGATGATGATGAAATATGAAACATGATGTTTTCATGGTGACGACGGTTAATCGCATCGAGTCGCGATTATGTAAAAATATTGTAAAATCACACAAAATTCAATACATAATATACTTATGTAATTTGCTCCTTCTCAGTCAAATCCATCCAAAACTCGGTCTGTAAAATATCACTTTAAGCGATAGACCGCGCAATTTTTTCTAATCTCCTATTATTATTTATTATGGTGCATTTACGGTGTATTTCTGTTCTATTATTATCGATTACTTTAATAAAAATGCAAAAGCATCAAACCTGTAATTAATAATCAAGAACTCCCACCTAAATATTGCCATTTAACTGAATGTTAACATCATCATTACTAATTACAAAGATCCATAATAATAATTCCGGCGGCCATTTAACTGCAAACAAAGCAAAGATAAACATGTACTCGTAGCAATTATTCGCACGTTCTACGATAATGAATAGCGGACATTTGAGTGTCAAATGTGTTACAGAAATATGAGCTTAAACAGTGTTGGTTTAGACTGGCCACAAAGTTTGCACTCCATAATATTTTAAATTAGGAACATGTTTACGCTGAGGTGTCAGGGGTTTAATTCTTTGGACACGGGATTGTTCTTTAAATATTGTGAATTATTTGTTTAATCTTCACGAAGGTCTCGTAGGTGGTACATACATAGGGGGACTTAATACAATACACGAAACAACAACATAAAGACGCAATGTTTAAACAATATAAAGAAATCGTATCTATCTTATCTTAAGGCATTCTCTACCAAACTTTAGGCTTAAAAAGGAACGAACAAAATCCACTCTCAATATTAAAAATTTGGAAGTTACTCAGTCTGTCTGTTTGTTTGGCACTTTTGAAGCCTAAACCGCTTAACCAACTTTGATGCAGTTTGTTATCGGAATAGATTGGACCTGGGATATAGACATAGAATTTTTTTTGGATATTTTACGACTAACACGCGGGCGAAGCCGATTGTAGACGAAAATTATCAAAATAATTCGCTGTCCTTGGAACTGAACAAACATGTCAAATTGCAACTCTCATGACGTGATCCTATAGTAGGCGCCAAATAAATGTGGAATAAAGTATATTGACCTTTCCCTAATAACTGTTCATAGGTACCTGAACAATTAAATATGAATCGTTTTTCATTATTAGACAATGTTAAGGATCACGAGAGATGAAGGACAGCTTTGTGTCATTAATTCCGTTTTTCAAATTAAAAATGTCAATAATTGTAGGTGGGTCAATGACCGTTATTCCACGATTATCTGGCGCCTACTATAGTTCATCTTACAAGATTTTAGCTGAATTACATACCTACTTATAAACAATGTAACTTTATACATATATTATATATAGCCTATGTTACTCGGTGAAGATGTAGCTTTCTAACGGTGACAGAATTTTTAAAATCGGTTCAGTAGTTTTTGAGCCAAATCGTAACAAGCAAACAAACAAATCTTTCCTCTTTATAATATTAGTTTAGATTAAAACTTGTAAAATAAACGGCAATAGTGCATTGGGTTCAGCACGGACTGATAGATAAGAGACCGGTTGCCAGTTAGAAGCCCAAGTGTTGTACTATTGACCTTAACACGATTCTAGAATCAGCATATTATCATCATATTATTAATCACCGGAATTTCAGGAATAATATCAATGTATTCGCTACAGTAGTATGAAAATTCAGAGCATATAGAACATTATTCTTACGTTAATGGTTATCTGTTGATTGAAAAAATCCGTTCTAAATCGGATGTTGTTCATTTTTGAGAGAGATGATTTTTTAAGTCCGATTTATTTCAGCTAAAACATATTCATTAATAAGATTATTTTCACGGCTATATGAAACCTATTTAATATATACCACAATACTTTTGATCTAATTATCATTTACAACTTTAATTTATTTATGTACAACTACCTACAACTATTTACACTTAAATTAAAAAAAAAAACTAACTAAAAATAGTACTTGGAAAAACTAATGTTAGATACTTTATAAGTGTTACTATATGGAACTTTGCTTATTATACTGATTAAATGACAAATGATATTTATTTTGTAAGTAGATTAAACATAACACTTTTACACGTCAATCTTTTTGGGTAATTTTAAGCTAGATGAGGCCTTTGTTTCCTAGCTGACTACCCTGAGAAGAAACACCGAAGCAAACTCAGAGGTCAAAGTCTCTTTTGAAGTCCAAACAATCGTACTTTTTTATGATGTTTGTACAATGTAAGTTTAAGTACAAGGTCTATTTCCTTTCGTTCTTTCCTTGCACTCGTCTGGGACAACAGCCCTCTTCATCAAAGATGGCTGTCCTATCATACGCCGATAACATGATTCGCGGCGTCTAAATTTTAACTTATTTTTATTATTTATTGTATTTGTGTATTATTTGGATATTAATCTGGCAATAAAACAATTTCATTTCATTTCTTGCGATAAAACCGCCCATTGTACAGTTGTTTGTTTTGATTTTAAAATTGAATTTATTTATTTGTGGATGAAAATTTAATTTATTGGTTTTAATTTAATTTGGGAATTTTAATTTAATGTTTTTGTTTGACATAATGATTTCTGTTGTGTTGTCCGAATTAGTGTTGAGGTATTTTTATTTAAATGTTACTATCAATGGGTGTGAATTACCTGAATATATGAATTTATTATTATTATTATAAATGTTAGTTCTATGCTTATTATGAGGTGTACAATAAAGCGTATAAAAAATAAGACAAATAAAGTCATATCTCGTGTGCGTGCAATCTGCCACGAATCAGCTTCCTGGTGTATCTCGCCAACAATGTCCGAGAGTCCCAACTCAAACGCCGCCGCCCCGTTGTAACTCACAAACAAGCCAGTGAATCAACTTTAAACTAATTTATTAACATCGAAGACGTTGTTATTAACACCATGGAGTGGCTCAACAAACATTTACTGGGCGAAGGAAGGCTGTGTTCCTACTAACGTCATTATTTAGTCCAATTTGCAGAATTAGCCTGATAAATGTGTTTGAATTAGCGTTTTCGTAGAACGATGCGCGCGCCGTAGATCGGCTACGGGTCGGAGCTACGCGCTCAGTGTACTCCGCCGGTTGGGACTGGCGCTACGTTCGCGAGTCGCGGGTAGTCGCGGGTAGACGCAACGCGACGCGGTTACATCGTTTACGTATTAAAGAACCTGCGAATGATTTGTGACGGTAACTGTGATTCGTTCTGGTGTTGTTAGTGTTGTGTTTTATAGTGACTTGTGAGTTTTTATGAGGTAAGTTTTATTGATAAAATCTGTGTGGGTAATATATTTATTTTTTTATTTATTTGTGGTAGATTATTTTTTTTCTCGTATTTATTTCAATCAATTGATCGACGATGTCTCGTTTTCTTATGAAACAAGCAGGAAATTATTATGTGTGATTTTCAGAACTGCGAATTCAGTAAATTTTCCTCGTTTAGGAAAATATTTTGCTGATAACGAAATTGAGGAAAATGTTTTTGAAGGGATTATCATAAACATACTTAGTAAAATAATAATGATAACCGAACCGATATACATTTATTATTATTAGCGAAGACTGGATACAGGTACTTATTGATTAATTTACAAGATAGGTATCTTAATGTTTACTTGATTAATTTTGCGGTCTGACTTAGATTTTAAGACCGGGAATAAAATACCCGATCTCGAATTATCATTATCTTCCTCCAAGAGAGAAGTCCAAACAATAATGTTGGTATTTAAAATCTAATAATTCAACATAAAAGGAAATCGCCCCGATCTAACGTACGACCTACACAGCCATGCAAAATAAAAGTTACACAAATACTAAAAGCCCATAATAGTATTTGTGTAACTTTTAAAGATAATGATAATTCGAGATCGGGTATTTTATTCCCGGTCTTGAAATCTAATGGGCACAATTAGTCGTCTTCCTCAGATAAGGTATGCAAACCTTTGGGGAAACAAATCTTTAAAAAGATTTTGATCAGGGTTCCTAAAAATACTACACAGATGACAATTAATAGAGAAGTATATGTAACAAGAAGGAATGTTTCACCGACCGCAAATAAATTGGGATACGAATGATGACTGACTGGTGCAAATAGCTTCATATTTTTGACGGACTGACTTTGACAATTCAAAATAATGGTTTATTTGAAATAAATGCTTTGACTTTGACTTTGATGACCAGAGATCGGAATAGGTAGACTATATTTACCTAATGTTCGTGGAAGTAAGTAACATGACGATTGTATCCCGGGATTTAAGAAATTGCAAATTACTTATTGCGCTTTGAATACATTTGAACAAAATTATTATGACATTGTAGAAGAATCTTATTATGTTTTTAGAGTTCCGTACCTACTAAAACTGTTTAATTAAATAGCTTTGTTTCGTACAACTCTTTCTTCTTTTGATTCTCTAAATCAATAATTTGTAACTTTAATCAAAGTCCAGTTCATGTTTCATAATCCCTGGTTATCTGGGATTTTACAGGAGGTATTATCAACTCTATGTTACTTACTTCCACGAACATTAGGTAAATATAGGCTACCTATTCCGATCTCTGGTGATGATTGATGAATAATGACTTCACTTGTAATGATGATACAGAAAAACGCCCTTTTTATTCGAGGGTTCTGTATAAACTATGGTTTTTTAGTCAGATTTTTTTTCTGATATTACAAATTCGATGTTATTTTTCTTGACTGATTGTTATGAATCAGTCCCTCGATTTCTGAATGAAGCATTTGAAGTTGAGTATATCTGTGGTAGTGAAATAGCTTAATCAGAGGTTTCATTGGTTGCCTAGCCTTCTCATTTAACTGCGCTGATTTTTCAGCGACCTAAGTGACATCTTTGGTTCAATATCGTTGAATGATTTGCCATGTCACTTATGTCGCTGAGTAAACGGTGCAGTTCAATGAAAATGCTAGGCTTTTAATGAAACGGCTGATTGAGGTAGTTGGCTGCAACATATCTATCTCAAACTTCACCTTAGCCTGAAAACCTGTCAAATTGAATTTGACATTAAAATGGAATTTGATACATTCTAAACTCAAATTACTCAATTCAGAATCTCGCCCTTTGTCTGCTAGAAAAATAATACTGATATTACAAACATGACAGGCATTCATTTTGTTGAAGTTATATTTGAAATAAAGTCACATTAAATGCGTTTTTTATACTTAATGGTGCTGTTAACCCTACGTACATTTATGCTATTACAAGATAGATTTATATTTTTTTCCTCACTTCAAAGACCTTCGGTGATGATACTCCAAATTGACATTAAACACAAATAATGAGTCAGTCTACACATTTGCGTTTGCCTTCGAAGTCCAAATCCAGACCAGCTCATCGTAAAATATCTAGTTTGCTTTGGAAATCGTATCGTTCCTACCAAACATATGTATTATACAAGGTGGAGATTACGATACGACAATAAATCAAAACACTGGCAATGCTAGTTCATACGAATATTTTCTTTTATCACAGATTTTATATCACTAACTGCAACAGATTGTTGGATTATTTGGTCAGAATAGTAGTCACTTCTAGTTTGAGTTTTTTAGACGCTTTGTGGAATTGAAAAGATTTTTATTAAATTTCGGTCAGTCGGTCAATCAGTATTGACAGTATTTTGATTTATTGTCTCCACACTGTATACTATTAACTTGGTAAGTAGTAACCTAATTTCAAAGAATTTTAGACCTTATATAGATACTGAACTTCAACGTTATTGGGACTGTTTTCGGTTGCCATAATACCTAACATAGTACGATCACTAATCTGTTTGCTAAGGATTGTGTTCGTGGCAATATTTACTCATGACCATTTAGCGGTATTAGACGAGGGGAGTAATAGATAAATGGATCTAATATGTGTTATTGTACATTATATTAATACCCAGCAGTTGTTGATAATTGAAATATGGTTATTTAATTGTATGGGTGAGAAAAATCGTTATAAGTTTCACGTTGTACTATGTATAGAATCGTGTTGTAATTTTTTCATAACTGTTGTGCCGTGCTCCGGAAAGCACGCCACGACCGTTGGTCTCAATTGTCATTTGTAGATCTTTGACTAGGCAGGCAGAGGCTGGTAATTGAAACTAAATAAATAAATATAGATTTTCTTCTTAAGTGTTAACTTAGAACACTTGTAGGTAATATGATTGACCCGTCCCGGATTTGCAAGGGAGCAATTAATATACACAAAACCTTCCTTGATTATCGCTCTGTCTATTACCGTACAACGGGGTGAGCCGTCACGGGACGCTTGGCAGATGTGAAATATCGAAATTATTTTGTACAAGTTAACATGCATAAAATAATAGATTACAACAGGAACTAAATATGGCATAATGAAAAAAATGCGTATAGACTGTATATATAAAAATACCATCGTATACGTCGGCACGCCAACACTCGGTTTTACCCGCGGCCATACATGTTTCACATCAATTGGAGTTCTTCATTGCTGCAAACAATATTAAAATAACGTGAAAATTCCAATCAAAGTTACGTTTTATTCACCCCTGCTTTTCTATCCACCCCGTTTTAACCAGTACTGATAACCGTAAAATAATCCGTTGCGTGGTTTAGAAGCAGTAAACGGAAAACCAACAGAGGCAGACTGCGACTTTGTAACATACTAATAAACCAATGTATTCGTATTTTACTATGTGATATACTTCTTGCGGCTGAACACTGTTTTCCAAAATACAAGCTCAAGCTTAGCTTGGGAATCAGTAGCAGTACCTTTTGTGCAATACATTAATACGATGCATACCTATGTTACATTACCCTAAGATGAATGTATGAACGGTGTCTCAAACTGAGAATTTGGTGTTAAGCACTTATTAACGTGGCAATGCAGCCAGTGTTTTGGGTAAACTTCCAGTTGACAGCGATGCGGATGAATTTTTTGACGCCATATTTTAGGGTAAATTTAGTTAGGAGCTTATATTTTTTCATTTCTAGTGTATTTAAGTAGGTATTCATTAAAACAATTCTTACCCATTGAGAAAAAAATAAGTTTAATAGTTTCCCAGACTAGAGTTCGACAAATATTCAAAATCAAATTCTTAATTTGGGGATCGAGGGTTAGAAAGTACCTTCCAATAAAGTAGGAATAATTTACTATACATACACAGATACATTCACATATTACCTATGTTTTATTTAATTGCTTGTCCCTTTGATGTTTATAAAAAAAACATTAAATGGAATTGAGAACCTTCTCTTTTGAAGTTAATAAATAAAATCCTAATTAATATTGTAAATGCGAAAATGTGTTAGTATATTTGTTTGTTTGTTATCTCTTCATGTTTCGACGGCTGAACAGGACTAGAACATGTCCTGAAATGGGGCATCCGATATTTAGAGAGTATGTTTGGAATATCATGCATTCGAAGCTGCTCGAAGAAGCCAGTAAATAAATAAACAGCTACTGACTTCATTGAATAAATAACTCAATGAAAAATTTTCCATTAACCAAAAAAATGTAAGCGAATGGCTTTAGGAAGGAAATCGCTTTGCTTACGGGAAAGCGAGAAGCGAGTTTGAAACAGTAATAATGTCGTTATTTTAATGGCGATACTAAATTTACGAGTAGCTGTAATGTAGTAAGTTTATTTTTGAAGCAAAACATAGGCGTAAACAACAAATAAAATACATTTTTATTGGTCAAGTCGTATTTGTGTTGTTATTTTTTTATTTATTTAGAAAAAAAGGCTTTAATCGCGGAGCGATTATGCCAGCCTCGTATTTTTACAAAAACATCAAATTAGGTGGCTAATGACAACGATCTTAACTTAATTAATTTTCACACTATTTTTGTTATTAATTTTTCTGCCCCCTGGTAACAATTATGTGTACTTTAATATGTGTCAAATTCTGTTTTACTAATAAAAAAAATATACATATATTATTCATTTTATATTTGTGTTGTTGGAAATAATAACTATCTATGTCAATATTATCATGCTGAAATGTAAAGATATCTTCACCAACAGAGGTGAATCGTTTCTCCATCATATAATTTATTTCAAGTTATATTTTGCATTCGAGATACTACTTCTAACGGTACCTAGACTTTCATGTACCATCTATTTAGCCATTTATTGCAAATAAATTATTTTTGTTTTACTAATTTTAGATTTATTTTGGCGCTTTCTCACTGCGTTGGCGCTTTTCAACTGTTACAATTTTTATAATTATTCTGTAGTACACAAGTCGGTCTCAATAATGTATCTATCTGCCTTTGACCAACTGACAAATTAGCTACCAATAGTAGCTGAAAGGATATACTTGCCTTTCAAACATGACGTTTCGGCTACTGTTGGTAGCTAATTTGACAGATGGTTAAAGGTAGATACGTAGATAATTGAAACCGGCCGTAACTGTGATCATCAGAGATCGGAATAGGTATATTTACCTTATGTTCGTGGATGTAACATAGATGTAGTTGATAATACCTCCTCTAAAATCCTGGAATCATAAACATGACGATTGTATCCCGGGATTTAAGAGATTGCAAATTACTGATTGCGCTTTGAATACATTTTAAAAAAATTATTATATTGAAGAATCTTGTTACATTTTTAGAGTTCCGTACCTACTAAAACTGTTAAATTAAATAGCTTTGTTTTCGCACAACTCTTCCTTCTTTTGATCCTTCAAATCAATAATTTGTAACTATACTCAAAGTCCAATTCATGTTTTTATAATTCCGGGTTATAATTGTCATGATTCCATTTATGATTCCGGGATTTTACAGGAGGTATTATCAACTCTATGTTACTTACTTCCCACGAACATTAGGTAAATATAGTCTACCTATTCCGATCTCTGGTCATCATGAATAATAAACAGTTGAAAATCGTCAGCGCCTGTGTTAGGTTTAATAGGTCAATGGTGCAAGATGAAATTACAATGAAACTAGTATTTTTTGTTGTGAAAGTAATATCTGGATATTCTTACTGATAGATCCAATTACTGATAGAAAGGAAAGGTACATAGTTTTTTTAACGCAGCCCATCTACATTATATCCCGGGAAAATTTCCGGTACTTGTGGAATGATGCGCCACGGAAAAAAAGCTAAATAGTTCATAATAATGTGACTTTTAACATACTGGCGGGAAATGCTTCCATCTGCTTTTAAAGGGTCATGCTAGGATTTGAATATAGATACAAAAATATTTGTTTTGTATTAAGCTTGCTTGCATAAGCATGAGGTTAAATAACAAACTAAGTACTTCATACACACTGGCCCCGTTTCAGCTACAAAAGGTGTGGATTGGAAAATATATGACATGTAATTAACTCAATAAGTTTTACCCGACTACGGCGAAACGGAGGGTAATACGAGGTAATGATTTTGTCCGGTATGTACTCGTATGAATGTTTCTTACGTTTGCGACATCACAATAATATGAAATTCTCACTCTTTATTATTAACTATCTTTGCCCGCGACATCGTACGCGCCTATCCCGTTTTTTTCTGTTCCCGTAGAAATTTTGAGAAATGCTCCCCTGCGGAGTATAGGGAAGCTACATGCCAAATTTCAGCTTTCTGCGACCAGTAGTTTCGGCTATGCGTTGTCTGTCAGTCACTCAGTCAGTAACGCAAGAATATAGCGTGAAATTGTCAAATATTTTTTCTTATAATAAGACACGGATATATTGGAAACTATTGAATTTCGATGGGATTTCATAAAAACAAAACGATTTTTTCATAAGACATCGAGAAATTAAAATCTGCAATTTTCCGGTGACAAATATATTGATTATATTGATCCTGCAATCTACTTTAGAAGTAACGTTTTAAACTCCAGATTACCACGTATTTTTTCCTTATCCATCTTTAATGTATTCTCGTACATATCATTGGTAGACGCTTCACGCTACATTAAACTTTACACGAGTATTCGAGCCAGTCGGGCGGGAGACAGCCGTAGGGTATTGTTTTATTTTAATTTACGCACGAAAAGTTAGATTTGGGAATCGTTCGAAACATTCTGCGGATCACACGTGGATTTTGAATGAGTCATCTTGCATGTGTTCTGTGTAAGGGTCAGCCATGAGGCAATGCTTTTTAAGGATGGGAAATCATCAAATTATGCCTTCCGCTCTGGGCGCAGCGGAGGGGGGTGTCAGACTCTAACTGACTAGAACCCATCCGTGTTCCCTTTGCGTTCCAGGGCCGCGGTGACTCTTTTGGCACCCTGGCAGGCACTGGCCTAGGAGTGAATGCTATAGCCACATTTTAGTGATGATTGAGTTGTTTTTGTTATCGACTTTGCCCGTTTGGAAAATAAAGATTTTTCCTTGGAACTTACTATCGGGATATAAAATGTTACCATGTTCAAATCCAGGCCATCTGCTTTCGTTCCAAACTATTGAGGAGTGATTAATTCACTACAAAAAAAAACTTTCCGATTTAATTTTTATATTAAAGTATAGTAAATACTTTATTGTACACCATAAAAGGAAACTAGAATACATACAATGGGTGGCCATATTGTATTCTGCGATCTCTTCCAGGCAACCTGGAATGGACAGTAATTGGTTGGACATTAAATGGGGCTTGCATTTCAGCGACAATAGATATCAATTTTAAATATAATATATTTTATTTCATACACTGATTCATACATATGCTCCATAAGAAATATACATTCTAAAAATCTATACTTATATAATATAATGAAGATGAAGAGTTTGTTTGTTTGAACATGCTAATCTTTGTTACTACCAGTCGGAGTTGGAAAATTCTTTTTAATTTATAAGCAGATCATATAATTCGTCGTATTTGCAACCGTTTCAGAAGAAAAACCTTTCACTCCTAAATTAAACAAATGATATCAAATTGAGTTAACAAACCTTCTAATCCCTCATTGATTTATTAGCCTATCTAGACAAGACCTCAACATTATTTTCTGGCTAAATGTAACTTGTTTTGACAGAAACTATTTATTCTCACAATTTTCTCTCTTAATTAATATTGTATCATTTCATTTGACAGCTGTCAAAATAACGATTCGAATGTGCAGTATAATGAAATCTTGAATTCTTGGAATTACTTTTGAAGGGACTTACACAGTACAGTGGTCTTAAATAATGGGTTGTGTGCGATATTTACTTGATTAATTGAAGTCGAAATATTTTGACTTTCAATGATGAGGATCATTGGAAGTCAAAGTATTTCGACCTCTTTACTTTTACTTTCTTTACTACGTTATATAACACAGCATTAATGAATCATTCAATTTCTACAGTATACATTTAACATTGAAATATCGGTCACCTGCTTAGAAGATTGATTATTTAGTGAGATGTTTCATTATGTAGTGTTGTGCGTTTTGTTAGTGCAGATCAACCTTTTTTGTTTTATAGTCAATCAACTACTTATTTGTAGAAAGTAAATCTGCTGCCATTTTCTGATACCTGAAATTATAATACTTTGTTAATTCAACTAGACGGGTTAATAGTATTAATAGCTTTCTGATTTATGCTTAAACATTCCGAGATTCCCAAATACTTATAAATCCAATATTGCTATTTTTTTTATTAACCCACCACTTTTTTAAAACAAAAAAAAAAAAACTACTGGCTGGTTAATATTGTGTTTTGAATTATAATTTGCTCGATCACGATTTTAATTTTAGAACAATTTTGACAGTTGGTCAAATGGCGCATTTTTGATTGTCGAATGTGATTTTTAGGTTTGAGGTTTTATAGATATTAAATTCTCAAAAAAGTTTACCTGGCCTAAGTAAGTATAAGTAGATAAAGTTATTGTATGTTACTCTCATCCAAATTCAGTTATTTGTTAGTTTATGATTCTCGAATTCATTGAATGAGTGTATTTTTAATACATTTTAAACTACCAAAATTTTGCTAACAAAATGTTAGTTAAGTAGTTCCACTAACATTCCTTATTTCCTTCAGGCCAGCTAATAACGTCTGTGTTAGTGGTAGGTTCGCCACAATAGCTTAAGTTCGCACAGTACTTGCGCAAACTATTATGCTACATAATTTTCCCGTTGGTTACTTTGTGTACTAATAATTAGGTATAGAGTTGGTATTAAGTAAGTATGTATATGGCAAAGTTCTTGGCTTTGGATAAAGCATCGGGCGGGTTTCTAATTGAGCATTATTGAGTTAAAAACTTGTCGAATAATACTTCATAGCTACATATATTTTGACAGATTTCCAGGCTAAAGTAGGTTGGCAAATACTAAACTTCAAACGCTTAATTTGAAATTCGCCATTAGTTTAAAACTCTTCTAAATACTGCTTTGTGCATTATAAGGACATTATATTAAGACCAGAATCTGTTTTTTCTAATATTCGATCTTTCTTGTCGAAATTGCATATTCAAAGATTAAGATAGTTTTTTTTTTTTTAAGGATGGGTAATCATCAAATGACTTCTTCCGCTCTGGGTGGAGCGGAAGGGCGTGTCAGACTCTTACTGACTAAAACCCATCCGTGTTCCTTCTAAAGCCTTTTGCGTTCCAGGGCCGCGGTGACTCTTTCGAACAAATTCCGCAACCCTAAAGATTTAGATAGTGCAGCGGCTAGTTAAGTAAGATTTGTACCTACCAAATGAACGTCATTTTGATTGCTGTCGTGCATTTTGAAGCAAGCGCCAGCCAATCAACGCGTGTACAAATTCAATGTGCGTTATACATCAGGCGCTTAATAATGAGTTGTCCTAAATGCGCCAAAGTGTTGTCGCCTGTAAGATGACATACTTGATCTCATAAAATTAATAAATATTTTACAGTGTTGCATATTAATATACCTACATTATTTTAGGATTAATTCGCAATCAATTAACGGCAAACTAAAATTATGTGGTCAAACAAACAATCGATAATTGACAGATTGTTTTTATTAAAATGATAAATAATTACACACTAACATTTATTTAATGAGTAGAGTATTTTACTTAGTAAAAAAGTAAAATACTCTACTCATTCGACAATCTCAATCTGACTAGCCTTTTCTCAACTATTTTTGGATCGAATTCCAGTCTAGCTGGATGTAGCTGAGAACTGGTATTTTACAGACCTCCGTAACTCAGTAACTGGGGAATACGATACTCAATATAGTGTGATAACGCAAATTATAATTTTCTATTAAAAAAGTCCTTAATAAAACAGTCTGCTGGAAGAACTTTCTTTTGACAGAAGCAGTACCTTTGTGCTCTTGTGTACTTGTCTGTCATGTTTGGATGGATGGATGTTTGTTACTCAATCACGTCAGAACGGCTGAGCGGATCTTGATGAAATTTGGCACGGAGGTAGATTATAGTCTGGAATAACACATAGGATACCTTGGAAGTATGTTTCCTTGGGATAATTTTGAAAAATTCATGCGGGCGGAGCCGTGGGCGGCTGCGCTATTGTGGGCATCTAATTTATAAACAAGTGCGCCCTCTCACGATTTTACCAAGATCACCCAACTCGTCTCTATCCACGTCACCATGTTTAATAACCGACCCAACAACTTACACTGTTATCGTTTGCACAGGACACCTATGATTCATTTCTCACATCTGCACCAAGATCACCCAACTCGTGGATCCACGTCACCATGTTTATTAAACTCCCCAACAACTTACACTGTTATCGTGTGTGCAGGACGACACCTATGATTTTTTAAATAAGTGCACCCTCTCACGATTGCACCAAGATCACCCAACTCGTCCCCATCCACATCACCATGTTTATTAAACTCATTATACTGTTATCGTGTGTTCGGGAGACACACCTATGATTTTTTATAAATAAGTGCAACCTCTCACGGTTCAAAATTCAAAAATTCAAAAGACATTTATTCAAATTAGACTGAGTGCCAGCACTTTTTGAACGTCAAAGTTCTACATAAAGACAGTCCCCCGAAACGCCCGCCCGTCATCACTTCCTGGTGTTGTAGCTGGGAAGAAGAAGTGGCGCAACAAACTCCCCAGCAACACATCTGTCTGTTAAGCTTTTAAAAACTTGAATTTTTACAATAGTATGCAAAGTATTTTACAATACATGACACAGAAAATAAAATATTCAAACTGTAAATCAAATTAAATGAAATTAATTGACACTTGGTAGCTAGCACACTCCATTAAGCTATCAGAAATAGACAAACTCAAGCATTAACAAGTAAACCAAACTTATTATGCCTCCGGGCATAAATGGTGTGCCCGCTAACACGTGCAATAGTATCGTCTAATAATAGGATTGTGACTGGAACCACAAGTGATGAACTAGAGCTAACATAATACTAATAATAACCAGTAGTTTAACGTTAATACAACAATATTAATAAAAAATAAAAAAAATACTATGACCAGCAAGACGACCAGTCACCACAAGCAGCACTCGTTCACGAGCATAACGCAAAGATCAGCCATTACCGCACTCGCCATGTTTGAGGGAAGGACGTAACCCGACCCCCGACGCTACTGCAAGCAGTGACATCTAGGGGAGCATGACGAACCTGCCGGTTGATCAGGCAAAAATAATATATAAAACAGCTATGGACAACAGTAGTTCATCATATCTTGCAATACAACTCATACAAAAAACAATTGTAACGAGTAGATTATGTCAAAAAAGAAGATTCCACCAAGATCACCCAACTCGTGAATCCACGTCACCATATTTATTAACCGACCCAACAACTTACACGTTATCGTTTACACAGGACGACACGCATGATTAATTTCAGGAGTCCGCACAACTTCTGTTACCTGCGGAACCCATCGCGAATAACTCCCATCAATCATGCCACTCATGTTTTCCTGTTTGTTTGCCGAGAAATAATGACGCTTTTGGGCTATTTTAAAGTTTGGGATGTGGGTATTATTAATGTTTTAGTTAATTACGACAGTTTAAGTTAATTATTGATTTTTAATTTAATGGTTTTATTCTTAATTGGCGTTTAATTTAATATTTCATTTTAATTTTGGAATTGATTTTATATGGTTTTTATTAAATTTTAATTTAGTTTCTCGAGTAAATAAATAAATGAATATTTACTCTTTGAGGACTAATCAATAAATATATTTAGCCATTTCTCAACTATGTTGGGGTTGGCCTCCGTAGAAAGGAGGCCAACCCCAAAAGCCGTATACCAGTAGGTAATTTACATGACTCGATAACAAAAAAAATCTATTCACAATCCAGTAACTAGGTAGGTACCCTTTAGCAAGATTTATTTTCAGGCTTCGAGGACCAATACGTAATTATAATAATTATCATGCACCAAGATACGATGGTAGACTTAACGCCTTAGGCGTCCGTTACACGCTCATGAAAACGTCAATCAATTCCAAAAGTCATGATTGATAGTGAGTGATGGAATTCAATCGACATTACCGTAAACTTAAAACAATCTTAAAATGGCGACGATATATTATTGGTTGGTTGGTCGTTGATATACGAAATTTAAAAAAAGGACAAGGACCCTTTCCATAACCATATAAAAACAGACGTTAGTATAAAAACGGTGTATGTTGTTAATAAGTTGATGGTATTTTCTTGATTACCTGTTGGTATCTAAGACGTTACAAGGACTATTATTGAGTTTGCTCCCCTCGATACTTGTTGTATTAGGTTTCCTGTTCGGAAATGTTCAGTACCTGTCTGGATTTTAGATTAATCTTGGCTTATTAACAATAATCTCGCTTCTAATTCTGTGGGACTTTACATTGTTTTAATGGGGGTATGACGGTTTTGGGCTATTTTAACCTTGGAATGGGTATAATAAAATGCAATGTGGAATATTAATTTGTTTTGAGTGAGATAACCGTTCTCAATCTTAGGCGCTGCTATGTATAACGTTCATAAATTCAAACCTTTTTTGTATCTGGCACCTGCCACCTGGCACCTGGCACCTGCCACCTGCCACCTGCCACCTGGCACCTGGCACCTGGCACCTGGCACCTGGCACCTGCCACCTGCCACCTGGCACCTGCCACCTGCCACCTGGCACCTGCCACCTGCCACCTGGCACCTGGCCTATCAAGCAGGTGCCATTCTGCAGTTTCTGTAACGAAACAAAATAAATATGTAAGAATGATTCCTAACATACTCCTTTTGTTTCGTTTACGTCCTTAGGTCATAATCAAATCCCACGCCAGTTGTGAGTACTACACACCTTTCTGAAGAACATCCATATTAATAATATTATAAATGCGAAAGTGTATCTGTCTATCTGTTACCTCGTCACGCTTAAATCGCTGAACCGATTTAGATGAAATTTGGTACAGAGATAGATTAGACCTTGAAGAAGGACATCGGCTTGTTGTAAGAAAAGGGCTTGAAATAGGGGATGAAAGTTTGTGTGGGAGTCCGTCATTATTGAAGATAAAACCATGAACCTTTGTATTAAAGGCACTTGATAAAAAATAAATAAACACATGTTCCAGCGTTTTTGAAAAATTTGTACCTTAAAAATATAAATGGCTGCCCAAAGTAACTATTCCACGTAGACTAAGTCGCAGGCAAAAGCTAGTCAACAATAAGGTTTTTAATGGAATAATTCTCACTCAAATATCAAAGTGCATCATTACCCAGGTCGTCAATCACACGTGAGAGAAATAAGAAATTGCAATTAGGTGCCAAAAATATACCCTTGTCGCAATATATTCGCTTTTTATTTTTATATTATGGCCTCAGTTACTTTTGTGACGTTGATGTATGGAGTTACACCTCATTTGTCACTAGTCGTTGAAAGGTTGAAAAGAAAATGATGGTCACTCGTGTGATTATACACTTACTTTTTATTTTATTTTTTTGTGGTGAGGTATATTGAACAATTTATTGTATCGACGTGCGTTTGAAGGCACTGTAATTTTTGGTTTTAAGACTAATCCTCTTTTAAGTAGGTAGGCAATTATTTGCACGCTTTGTCCGGCATTGTATGTAGTAAATAGTTTTTGCCCGCGACTTCGTACGCGCATTTCCCGTTCCCTTAGGAATTGCGGGAAATCCTCCCTTATTGCTCCCCTTCACTCCCCAAAGAACCTACATACTAAATTTCAGATTTCTACGACCAGTATTTTCGGCTATGCGTTGTCTGTTACTAACTCACTAGGTCAGTTATAGAGGTATGCGGAACAGAGAGTAAAGTCCCGCACACCTCCACTGAAAATGGGAGGATCCTCCGACCAGACGGTTGTTGTGTTTGGTGGGCAACTGCCCGGTAGTTAATATTCGGACTGTTATTTATGTTCAAATCGCACGGAGAACTTTGCTTGCGCGATGCAGGATTTCATTGTTAGTTCGTCGTAGATGGCGTTGCGGTTCTTTTTGTTGCCGTACAAATTTCGTTTCTTAGTTTTTCATGTGGAAGCCGCTACACAGTCAGTAACAGAAGAATTTTATATATTAGAATTAATGTATTATGATACCTAGTTTATTTAATAAGCATTTGGTAATATATTGAACAATAGATACTTATTTATGATCGGCACAGATTTGCGTGAAGTATTAGGAAGGTATAGGTAAATGTACTTACTGAAAAAACAATCTCCAAACCTTATAGTTTAACAACTCATGAACTGGCGTTATAACCAATTATTCATTTATTTATTTGGTTAACCAACAATTGTTTACACATAACATCACAGTTACATTGTTTATTCTTTTACAAGTGTAACAATTAATTAAAGGTTAACATCTCATGCATAATTAGTGGTTTCGCACATTGTTAACTCTAAAATTTTATAAAGTATTAGTTTTTTACTTAATATTTAAAAACAATTTGAGACAAAAAAAAATGGATAAAAATAAGTTAGACAGATTTTTTTTAAAACAACAACAAATTAAAACTATACAAGACATTCAATTAATTACAAAAAAAATATTACAGCACATCATTTTATACATTTAATTATAATTCAGTAATAAAAACAAATGACAATACAGTAATTTGCATTTCATATTTTATTGATACATTATCCTCAAGTTTCTGACACCAAATAGCCCACACACCGCTCGCACCACACATCTCTAAAAAGAAATCGTATTGTGTTCGATTCAATTTAAAAGTTCTTTAAGACCTACACCTGGTAAGAACTATCGGATTTTCTTAGCACTCCTCTGTAGCAGTTCGTCTGGGCCACGTAAGTGTTCCCCCAGATGCCCATTTCGTTTATGCTTCAGTGGAATACACTCGCTGAGGTGCAATACGGTTTTATCAGTTTTTGCGAACTTTTGCATCAATTGGAGGCGTGTGCTTTTAGACGTATGCACGTATTCTTGCTGAAATATGATTGTTGAATGTGATTTTAACTTTATGCAGGATAATATTGTTGTCACATTTATTAGATAAAAACGGGCCAAGTGATTGATTTTTTGAAATTATTGACTTCATTTAGGTTCTCTATCTGTATTTTTTTCAAAAAGGTCAAGTTTCATCTATTTTCTGTAATAACTTCAGAACGAGTTATTTAAAATTATGAATTAATATTTTTGAAACCCTTACAATAAGAACTTTGATTGATATGTCACACAATGTGAGCCAATTTTCAAAATGTATTTATTTTATTTATTAAAACTTTATGCACAAGTAAAATCACTGTACAAAGGCGGACTTAATGCCTTAATTTATGTGACGCGTTTGTATTTGGTTCGTATATATCTGAACCAAAATTTCAACTGAATCGGTCCAGTAGGTTCGGAGAAAATCAGCTGTGACAGACAGATAGACAGAGACCACCGAGTGATCCTATAAGGGTTACGTTTTTTCCATACAGAGGTTTGGAACCCTAAAAATAGTGGGAAATAGTAATTCGCATATGTCGTCATTATTGTGATAATTGTTAAAAACAGTATCTAATTAGATTGTTGGTTGATGTCCAATAAATGCTGACGTTTGATTTATAATTTATAATTTAAGGGTTTAGTAGTAAACTTAGAGAAATGAAGTACCTAAGTTTATTATATTTTAAGCATAAAGGCTACTAAAAATTGCGAACTCATTTTTTTAAAAACTCTTTTCTATTATGTTGTTACTGGTTTTTGGTTCAACCGGAGTCGTATATATAGATATGCTTTCTGCTAAGTTTGACTCAAGCCGAACTGAAACAGTTTACGCTCGACTGAACACCGAATATGGCGAAAATTGCACTGAAGCCAATATTGGCATCATCATCATGACGTCACTAACTTTTTTAAATCTTTTTTAGTTTCATAAAAACCTTTATTTTAATAGGTTTTATTATCAGTTTAGGTTCTTATTATTCGTGAAAGCGCCACAAGTAAACATTAATAACTATCAAAAATCTGCCTATGGTGGGATAGGATTCCATATTACAAGAAGAAAACTGCCATTTTACACGGTCCAAAGCGTAGATCTCTATGGAGAAGAACGTGCAGGAAACTCCACGAACGCTCTTGAACCTTTTTATGTTTACAAAAATCCTGGTTACATTAGCCTTGTTGCTTCTATGTATGAGAACAACGTAAAGAAAAAAAAAACAATTTACAGTTTCAAATATTAAAATGAGCCAGTGACAACTAAGGGATGACCAGTCTCCACTGACGGCGCCCGTTCACGAACATGACGCGTGCATCAGCACCATTCAGCTCAACCATTTTGAAGGGAACTGTAGATCCGATACACGCGCCACCATCAGCGAGACATTTTGTAACCAATGGAACCCTATTACCAAGCATCCGCTATCCGTCCGTCGGTCCATCCGTCCGTCCGTCCTTCCGTCCGCCCGTCCGTCTGTCTGTCTCATGATCCGTAATAGGTATACAGTTGAAATTTTGTGGTGTATTTCTGTTGCTGCTATAACAACAAATAACAAAAATAAAATGAAATGAAACTTTAAAGAAAATTCCATACAAGAAACATGTTTATTCGGCTTATGGTACGGAACCCTTTATGTGTTTTATTAATGACTGGGTCATGTTTGGCCACAATCTCTCTTGATGGAAAGCTATGATTTATACGACGGAGCTCGCTTGCATAGAAGTAGGTAACCTATTCACTCTTGTCTTAAATACCTGTAGCCATCAGAAGCACAGACTCCGACAGGGAATTCCACTCCAAAGCTGTACGCACAATGATAGTACCTATCTATTCTCAAATCGTTTTGTGCGTAGAGTTGGGATGTTTATTTCCACACAGTCTTAACTTATTTGAAACCATTACTCATACAAATAACACGAATGACTTTTACCTTGGTCAAATAATAAGCATTGTCATACAACGTGGCAATGCCGCCAGTCTTCTGGGTACACTTCCAGTCGACAGCGATGCGGATGAATTTTTTGACGCCGTATTTTAGGGTTAATTTAGTTAGCAGTTTTTATTTTTATTTCTGGTGTATATAGTTAGTTAAGTATTTATTAAAACAGTTGTAAATATCTATGTAAATAAATGATTAATAACACGAACTACAGAGCAAATCTCCAGTTTTTAAAAGGGTATTTGACTAACGGCCCGTTTCAATAACGTATCTACCTTTAACCAGCTGTCAAATAAGCTACCAATAGTAGCTGAAACGTCATGTTACAAAGGCAAAAATGACGTTTCAGCTGCTGTTGGTAGCTAATTTGACAGCTGGTTAAAGGCACGTTATTGAAACGAGCCGTAGAACAATGTAATAAGCCCGTCAGATAGATTTCCAAAAAATATTGGACACGTATTTTTTTTTTTGTATCACGTAAACAAAATGAATGCGAACGAAATGAAGACGATCAAATCGTTGAGCTACTTTAAGTTCAAGTTTGAGCTACACGATAACTGACAAATGCTTGCACTGTCTGGAAAGGTCCACTCAAATCTGTGTGGTACTTTCCTCAAAAGACCACTTCAGACATAAACCCATATGGTTCTCATATGATTTGACCAGCACGATTGTATGGACTTGAAAAGAGACTTTGACCTCTAAGTTTGTTTCGGTGTTTCTTCTCAGGGTAGTCAGCTAGGAAACAATGGCCTCAACTAGTTTAAAAATGACCAAAAAAGATTGACGTGTAAAAGTGTTATGTTTAACCTACTTACAAAATAAATATCATTTATCATTGATACAGTCCGTTGAAAACTCGTGTGACGTCACATACCAGTTCACTATTTACTGAAAAGTGACGTTACAAGCCCCCACTCCTTATCTTTGATGCGTTATATCTTCGTATGTATTTTTTTTTTGATTTGATAAATAAAAAATACGTTTTCAATATTTTTCGGTAATATACTGACGGACTCAATAGAATCATATTTTTTAACCCAGGCAACATCCCTATTGCGACATTAAAGTTCATTTGACCTTATTAAAATAGATTTTGAATTTAATTACGACGTCATCAAAGCGGTCCGCGACCGAGTCTCATCGAGTTTGTCTATACAAGTCAACATTTACTTATTTACCTACTTGCGATCGGACGTCAAAGCTTTAACTTAATTACAATTAAATGTTGAAGTTATTTATTACGTTTCATGGAATACAATTTGTATTGGTTGTTGAAAATGTTACTTGTAATGTAACAATTAGTATTTACTTACCTTAAGTATCCCTTTTTATGTGGATGGGAAATTATCAAATGACAGGGAGTGCTTTTTACTGCACATTAACATTTGTAATTATATTTATCTACATTTACATTTCACACCTACAAAACTGATTTACATCCGTACACTTCAACGAAGGTTCAGTTGAAAACCTGCGTCAGGCAACTCCTAGTTGTCTGGCATTTTGCTGAACTGGACCTATTTGGCGCAGCCGCGGGGCAAACAATGTTTTTGTTTTAAAATTAAGTTGTCTTTCATTTGTATCTACAATGTGTGTCTGTGTGTGCCAAATAAACTAGTTTTCTTTCTTTCTTTCTTTCTTAAACAATATCTTTGTACTGCTATAGTTTTGGTTCGAAGCGACTCACAAATCATTTGGTTTTTTTCTAAAATAATATTGTAAAGCGTTCAAATTGTTTGTATATTTGTAGGAGACTCTGGAAAATACTTTCATTGATAAAACAACAGACACATTGTTGAGTAATATTTTTTTTTTGTTTAGAAAGCTTTTCGCCCCAAAAAATACATACTTGTTGAATAAGCAACGGAGGTGAGGCCCCAAAAAATCCTAGTGTACTTATAACAACATTCATAAAACAAGAGAAAAACGCACACAATAGGCCAATTCGTCAAAAAAAAAGTAATAAAAAACCTTCGTATAATTTTTGTAACACCATACGAAAGTTTACTCCTGACTTGGCTCAAGTTCTGACGAGTTTCCCTATGGAAAGATTTCAGGCTCCTTTACGGAGAAGTATGCTTGGTATCTCTTTGAAACAGTAGATAAGTTTGCGTTGATTCACGAATAAGATATAAGCTAAAAGGGCGTTGATGTTGAAAAGGTTAATTAATATTTTAAAGCGATGCGTTTTCCTTGTTATTATTGTTTGGTAATTGTGAAGAGCATGTATAGGAAAGTACTACCATCGTGCATGTTTCTGCCGGGTTGAAACAGGGCTGATGTATTCTGGTGCAACAAATATCAGACATGTGGGACTGTCAAGCATGTATCTATGTCAGCAGTTCTTTTTTTTTAAGGATGGGATATCATCAAATGACTTCTTCCACTCTGGGCGGAGCGAAAGGGCGTGTCAGACTCTTACTGACTAAACCCCATCCGTGTTCCTTCTAAAGCCCTTTGGAGTTCCAGGGCCGCGGTGACTCTTTCGAACAAAAGCCGCAAACCTGGCAGGCTGTGGCCCTATCGGGCCCCGTCTTCTAAGCTGACATCTCTTTGAGGCGCGCGTGGAACACAACGCGCCATCGGCCTGGTGGTGATCGGACAGCGAGCCACCCAACGTTCGCCGTCCGCAGGCCCGCAGCTATATCAGCAGTGTGATTCTGAAAACATGTCGAAGTGAAGGCTAGTGTAAAGTGATCACGAAGTGAGCTGTCAATCCACGTAATCAAGATAGAATGACCGCTCACTTCGTGATCACTTCACCCAAGCCTTCACTTCGACATGTTTACAGAATCGACCGGCTGTATGTAAAGTCAATGATTTCCAGTAAACTGAAATCTTAATAAGTTTGAAATTTTCGTAACGTCACCCTGAAAGTGACTTCCAATTAATTTCCATGCACGTACACACACATAAGGCATTTTTTTCTACCTATTTACAACGCATTTACGATATTACCTGTACTTAATAATATTGAAAATAACAATAATATTGTTTATTTTAAGATATTTCAAGGTTAACTCCCGCTCAATAGCTCGTATTGTTATAATTTACTAAAGACGAGAGGCCAATCTCGTATTTCTTTTTCCTAATTCCCACCGTATTGTAGATAAAGCTTCTTACAGGACGCAAAAGAAATAAATCAGACGAAACAAGTCGAAGATAAAGTCGGACACACCCTTATGCTGGGATAGTTATTGTACACACTACACACACATACAGACACTATACACATCTACCCCAGTGCAACGAAACGCCACTGCGGACACTGAGACGGCATTGTTAACATGTCCATACAAACTTCAAATTAAAGCGTGTCGGTGCGTGTCTTCTTTTAATCATATAAATTGACAGCCCGTGACAGTTCTGCGGTCTAAGTGTGAGTTTTTAACGTACTCGGCCACGTTAACGTTAACGTTAAATTGTACTAAAACCATAGAAATATAAAATAAATTGCTTTTGCACATTACAACGATAGCGATATATTTTCGTCTACCGGGCGAATCTCCATGTTTATTATTATGAAGACATAACTGAACGTTTACGCTAACGTGATCGTCATTCTATTAGAAAGCGATCATCGCGCGAAGACGCGATCGACGCCATCACTTGTTCGGCAAACACGAATGCATCGTCGTGCCGACAGAGATCAGTTCCCACGAACAAATGACGGCGGATAATCACTCATATTTATTATGACCATATCTATGACAGTCGAAACTTGTGCTCAGTAGAATAGAATATTTATTTTTCGTAAAATATGGTACATAAAGCTCTTAAGTTGAAATCGTTCCACATATTTTGCTTGCTCATTTTCAGCATGCAAAAAAAATATTTAAAATTAAGGTAACAACTACTAAAAACTAGGTACAGTGATCATTTTTAAAACTATGTATCGCACTTAATTTTTAACTGAAATCATGCAAGACAAAATTAAAAGAAAAAAAAGAAAATTTGAATACACTAATACTGTGCAGATGATGCATGGCATAAACAAAAGAAAAAAATAAAAACTTCCAAGTTAAATATCTCACTAGCGATATAATTTACATATTGTAGGACCTATGATCATCTAGAGATTTCGACATTGCTTATAGTTTAAGTACGAGCTGTGTGGTTACGAATATTATTAGTAATGGTCTCTCTAGTTCTTCCGTGGTCTGGAACCACTAAACAGCAATATATCTAATTACTTTGTACCGACACATTGCACGGGGCTGAAAAAACTACTATCGTACATTATTACTGAATTGTATATTAGTGGCATAGACCTGTTACGATGGGAGAACTTAACTGTTATTCGGTCAATGGAAATCTTACTCGGTAAATGTAAATAATCTATATCTATACTAATAATTAATCTGAAGAGTTTGTTTGTTTGTTTGAACGCACTGATCTCTGGAAGTACCAGTCGGATTTAGAAAATTATTTAGTATATAGCCACATTGATAGGAACGGGAAATTCTTACGGGAACGGGAAAAACGGGATATGCGCGTACGAAGTCGTGGGCAAAAGCTAGTAATAAAATAAAATTGCTGCAACAAGCAATTTTATTTATTATTGTACCGCATTTTAAACCGTTAAGTTCGTTCTAGACTTAAAAAGGTCTTCGAGTTCTACTCAACTGTCACAAAATCGACTACGTTTAATTTGAGTGCCAATTTGGTTGGTGACGACTTCCATCCAGTCACCCCTCTGAATATTTGATGACACAGCTATGCATTTGCAGTCTAGGGAACCTTTATTATCCCATAATCTTCAGTCATTCATAAAAGCCTCTAGGATAACAGGATGCATTGCATAAACATGGAGAAACTCGTTCACCAGATGCAAACATGGGAGAAAATATTATGATTTTGAGATAAGATGACAATCAATTCTAATTTGAAAACAGAAAAACATCCTCGTAACAGTAATTATAGATACAATCACCCCAACCTTGAATGTTTGAACACACACATTTCCCCCCTCCCTCATTGACACAAATCGACACCACCAACGCATAAGGGTGTACATCAAAATTTGTAATTTCGCAAGAGAGCAATTATCAGAAACAATAGCGACTATTGCTTAGCGGAAACATTAAATCATTTTTAAGCAGAGGATTATGTAAGGTTATATTCCTTCAGAGGGTCTGAAATTAAAAAGGGCCATTTTATAAAACTATTTGCTAAATTACGGATTTGCAATATTTTGCGCATTGCGCCGTGATTAGTAAAAATATCAGGGAAATTTAACTAATCACGTTTGACAACAATTCTCAGTGACCCACGAAATCAAACACATTTAATAGTAACAAAATTGCAATTAATTTTCCTGTCTAATATGGAGGGGAGACGGGAGACCAAACTGATAATGTTGGGACCTTTACGGGGTTTGTGTAAGATTAAATATTTCTATCATCATCTGCCTCGTCTTTTCCCAATTTTATTGGGGCCGACTTCCAGTCAAACCTGATTCAGCTGAATACCAGTATTCGACTGCCTACCAGACCTCTACAACCCATTAAGTGGGTAACTGGTAAGACTGGTGTCAGATTTTCTGGCCTCTGACTATCCGTAATGACTGCCAAAGATCTACAAATGACAGCCGAGACTAACGGCTTAACGTGCTTTCCGAGGCATGGAGGAGTCTCGGTATGTTAAGATGGTCACCCATCCACAGACCAACCTCGGCAAGCGTTGCTTAACCTTGAAGATCGACCCGTGCGGCTGTTATTATTAAGCCACGAGCTAATATAAGAAATGTGAAAGAGAATCTGCGCGTATGTGGGTTAATATCCATCGGCTACCCGCGACCCTCACCAGGTCGGTCCACTTTGTAGTCGCAGCGTTGAAAGGCCTCCCTTCAACGCTGCGTCTTCCGATATGTGGTCGCTACTCCAGAACTTTTCGGCCCCACCGACCATCTGTTCTGCGATTAATGTACTCTGCCCACTGCCACTCCAGTTCGGCCTTCGGGTTATGTCGGTAACCTTCTCCGAGCATTGCCCACTCAATTATTGTCTTTCAAGAGCTAGTTTTCCATAAATACAGTGTTACGACAATTTGCGTGGGAGGGGTAACAACACACCCCCCATACAGGGACGTCAGTGTACCCCACAACTAATATTAAAGATTCTCGATAAGGTAACGTGTGTCCTATCAAGCATCTTGTTCTATTGTTTCCGCAAGGCGAGTCCTTTGAGCAGTGTACCAGTAGCGAACAGTGAAGACAATTGGATATACAGAGATATGGCTTTTGTTCTGTTGTCTAAGGTTTTTAAAAGAGGGTTTCAAGAGTACCTATAGGTTGAGTTGTTTAGAGGATCTGTAATTAATTTTATTTATTCTAGCTTTTTAACTTCGTACGCGCATATCCCAGTTTTCCCGTTAGAATTTCGGGACGAATTACACACCTTAAGCTTCCTCATGAATAACCCCATCCATTGGAGGAACCACATGAAAGCCCGTTCAGTAGTTTTTGAGTTAATCGCGAACAGACGGACAGACGCGGCGGGTGACTTTGTTTTATAATAATTATATAGTGATGGGTAACAAGTGCATGACGTGTTGTTTATGTGCATGATGTACAATTATGTAGGTATACTGTATATTATAGTAATCAATTTAACATGATCAGTTTACCAACACTCAGCTGATTTTACCCTAATGAATTTGAATCCTAGGTCAGTCAGACGATGTGTGATTGATCAGGTTTGGATTTGGTGTCCGGTCGATGGCAATAGCCTCGCCCCCTATTACATGGGGTTTTAAACATAACTGGTGAAAGTTATGGGTCCATTGGAAAACTTTGTTTTTGATGTAGCAACGTTTGGGGAAGACCTATTGTAGCGGCATCATGACCCAAAATCCACGTGAAAAACCAGGAAGCGAAATTTGTACGGCAACAAAAAGAACCGCAACGCCATCTATCCTGTCGGCGACAAACTACCAACGAAATCCTGTATCGCGCAAGTAAAGTTTTCCGTGCGATTTGAACATATACAACAGTCCGAATATCAACTATCGGGCAGTTGCCCACCAGACACAACAACCGTCTGGTCGGAGGATCCTCCCTTTTCAATGGAGGTTTTCGGGACTTTACTCACTGTTCCGCATATCTCTATACTATATCCACTTGTTCGAAGGATATTCTCTCGGCTGAAATTATGTGATGGTAATGAAGGACAATTTTAACTTACATTACTTTAACTGATTACTAAACAATTACTAAGACATACGGTACAAAATGATGCACTAGTTTCGATAAAGCTTTCATTTTGTTTTCCTTGTGTCAACGTTATTATGTGTATGCATGGACCAAATAAGACAAAATCTATTTTTACCTCAACAAAAGAACAGCGTACCTGCGTACTTAGTCACGTACGGCTACAGATGTTATCGCATCGCTTGAAGTGGACTACGGTACGTATGTTGAAGACCGAGCTAAGACTTCCCTTTGTACTGTTTCTTTGATTTGATTCAGTGTAATGGTGTTTAATTAGTAATCAGCGTTAGGTAAGGTTTTTAATTTCACCGCTTAAATATTCAGGAGTCAAGAGCATTAGTAATGACTTGCGTTTCGATGGCAGCGTTTTTGAAAATACATTCCACGACTGTATTTTTCAATGAGAAGATGAGATTCAGAGATACCTATATACATATACATAGGTGCACCCAAAATGTATCAGTTATATCATCTCTAGCTTTGCCAGCGGCTTTGCCCGAATGAAAGCCGGCAGTCATCCCAAGGGAATATACTCCCAGGACAAAACGTACTACGTTCTGGTTTAGGGCATGGTGTATCCGTGTGCAATCCCCAATTAAGCATTTTTAATATTATAAATGTGAAAGTAACTCGGTCGCCCTATCTGTTACCTTTGCACGTCTTAGGCTGACTGTCTACTGGAGGGGAGAGGAGAGGAGCGGAGCGGAGCGAAGATTTGCCAATATTAACCAATAGAATGGCATACAATCTCCGCCCTGCTTTAGTGGACCGGGATTTGCAAACTGATTTAAAAATTCATATAAAAGAAGCGGAGCGAGGCAGCAGAGCGGAGAATCGGAAAGGGGAAGCGAGGCGGGGTAGCGCAAAAAAACTGGCCGCCAAATTACTGGTCACTTGAGACACAGACACAATCCGCAACTCCACTCCGCATTACTCCGTCAGTCCGCTCAGCTGCCTCGCTCCGCCCTCAATGGACAGGCAGCCTTAACGGCTGAACAGATTTGAATGAGAGATGTCACACACACACAGGAAACTTTTTATCCCGGAAGTGCGTTCCTTTAGAATAATTAACGAATTTTACGCAGGCTTAGCGCCTGGCAGAAATAACTTAACGTTTCCTTCGTATGAAGAAAATATACCAAAACTACTTTTACCCCAACAAACACTACACAAAAGAACAGCGTACCTGTACTTAGTCACGTACCGCGACAGATGTTATCGCATCGCTTGGAGTGGACTGCGGGACGTTTGCTGACACAAGGGGCTCACAAAGGAGTCCCACCCTTCAATGAAGACTACCGTTGTTACGGTTCTTCGATGTAATGTAATTATGCTGTTTAAATGTAATTACGGATAAGAAGTCGTTGTTTACAGCAGAATAGATGACGTCAGAAACCTTGTTTTGGTGTAAATTAGTCACTAGTTACCCGAAGACTTAAGTTTTCAATTTAGCGGTAATTCGTTATATTTGGTTAATGTTGTTTTGCAAGTTTGTTTTGGTATAATTTTACAAGCTGATTTAGAACCACTTCCTCTTATACCACAGGCTTGAAATACATATTTTATCCTGTTTTTCATAAAAACGTTGCTCCACACTAGGAATTTCTCTTGTGTCGTGGATGCTTTTACGAACATACAAACTCACATACACAAACAGCCAGACCCGGAACAACTATCTGCAGGCCATACAAATATCGCTTAACCACTGCGCCAACCGTGTCGTCATTATATTATATTGTTTCATGATAACTATGACTTGAGTCTCGGTCTAGGGTTGTCTCTAAACGAAGCAATTCCTTAACCGTCAACAGTACAGACACGACATTTCTCATCTTTATAGGGCTCATTCACACGAGGACGTGTTTTTTGACGAATCGTCTTTTTCACGATTCGTTTATTTTTTTGATGGACGCAATGCTTTCAAATGCCCGCACACGCATCACGAATCGTGAAAAATGACGAATACGTTTTAAATCACGTATCATCTTTTAAAGACCACGTTCGTCAAAAAACATGAGTCGTGAAGATTTTGTGACGGATCCCGCCCCGCCCGCCTGGGCCCGCACAGTTCAATTGGTAGTAGTAGGAGGTAATTCATCCAAGACTGAACTCTGAATCACGAAACGAATGTGAACATCAATTCGGATATTTCGACGGATCATGAAAAAACATGTTTCCGTATACAATGTGAACATTCATCCGTCAAGTCGTATCGTGTTTTTTTGACGAACCGGCGATGACGGATCCCGTGTGAATGCGGCCTTAGCGTGATAAAATCAAAACTTCTTTAAAAATGTTTTATTACTATTAATTTATGTTATTCATCCAACATTTTAATTTCCGAAGCAACGAATTTCTTCGCCATAATTCAACTGGTTTTGATGTTTTTTTATTTGCTCATAAGCTATTTATAATCACGTACCACAAAGGATGTCATCTCATCTTTTAAGTGTAGGCAATGTCTGAACGTTTGCTCACATAAAGGGGTTTTCAAAGAAAGGAGTAGGTGGGTACTGTTCTTGGCTTCAATGGAATTATGTTGCCTTCTCGTTGCGATGGTTATTTATAGATGAAGTACAAACATGCTGTAAATAGTGATATTATTTAGAGGGGTAGATGACAAAAAATAAACAGTTAAGTCCCTCAGTTCGATTGCAAAAGCATATCGGAGACCCGTATTTTTTCTTTTGTCACGTACCTAAAAAAAAAGCTAACGCGTTCGGTGAAGATGACGCGAGTTCCATGATTTTTGTTCACCCAAAAAGTACACATACACTTCTCATCAAAAAAATCGAAACACCTCGCAGTTTATGATTTGATAAGGATTATCAGAAAAATGTGTATATTTAGGAATAAATGTAAAATGTCATTTAATAGTGAGTAGTATGAGGTTTTTAAATCCTAATGTTAATGTTCTAAATTCAAATTAAGTCTTCATAGGTTTCGTATTTTGTATAATGAGTAATTTTTACCCTTTATGGAATATGAAGGAAATGGGTAAAACAACACGCGTAAATGAAAAAAAATGTAAGAAACGTTTATTTAATAACTTGTATTCCCTCCGCGAGCTCTTATTACTGCTTCCATACGGTTCTTCATCGATCGGATGAGAGTCACGATCACATGTTGTGGTATATTATCCCATTCCTCTTGGATTGCATTTTGCAGCTGGCTAAGTGTTTCTGGGGCTGGATCTCTTGCTTGAATTCGTCTCTTTAATTCATCCCATAGATGGTCAATGGGATTCATGTCCGGGCTTCTTGCTGGCCATACCATAATGGAGATACCGACTTCGGTAAGATAATCTCGTACGACGCCCGCGGTGTGAGCTCTAGCATTGTCGTGCATGAATATGAAGTCGTTGCCAATAAAATGTGCATAGGGCATCACATGAGGTTCAAGACACTGTTCGATGTACCGATGAGAGTTTAGTGCAGGCAGCCGTGGCCCAGATACAAAGGCAAGTTCTGTCTTACCGTCGGCGCTGATTCCTCCCCAAACCGTCCACGAACCGCCACCATAGCTGACCTTTTCTTCAATGCAGCATTGTGCAAAGCGTTCTCCATCTCTTCTGTAGACCTTGTTCCTTCCGTCGTTACCATACAGCATAATTTTACACTCATCAGAAAACAGTACTTTGCTCCACTGAAGGTATGACCAAGTTAGGTGCTCGCGTGCAAAGTTAAGGCGCGCTCTTCGATGGTCTGCAGTTAATTTCGGCCCATTCGCTGGCTTATGCGGTGCCAATCCGCGTTCCTTCAACCTTCTTCTTATTGTAGAGTCACTTACAGCTACTCTTCGTACAACGCGAAGCTGCTGCTGCAGTTGAAAAGCGTTAAGGCGTCGATTTCGTAAAGAGGTTGTTACAATAAATCGATCATCTCGCTCAGAAGTGACCCGATTCCTGCCAGATCCTGAACGGCGCGTGAACGAACCAGTCTCCCGATAGCGTTTGTAGACTCTATGAACAGATGATAAGCTTAGATGCAATCTTGCAGCCACAACACGCTGACTAAGTCCAGAATCCAGCAATGCCACCACTTGGGCGGCTTCTGCGGGCGAAGTATCCATATGTTTTAGAAAAAAAAGTTTTTTCAGACGTCCCAAAGTCACAGTAAATGAAATAAGAAACAAAAAGTTTAAAGACAAGCGCTAATTTTAGTTTTTAAACGAGAAACGTACTCCAACCCTAAATACACATTTGTCTCAAAACAGTGATTAATTTCATTTATAGGATAAACAAATGAAATTCTAATTTCGAATTTTGATTTTTTTCTTCTTACTGTAATGACCAAACTGCCAGCTACACAATAATGTTTTTTTTTTCATGGAATTAATTCTCTTTTGTAAAAAATTAGGACAAAAACAATAAAAACGAAAGTGTTTCGATTTTTTTGATGAGAAGTGTATATACACAGTATACATATAGCTCATGGAAAGCGTTCGGTGACGATGACGTGAGTTCCATGATTTTTATTCACGCAAAAAGTGCTTAACGCGCCTAAAGAAGTTTTCATTTCATAAATTAAGATATTACAGTGCGTTGCAATTTCGCGTGATGTCACGCCTTGATACACTTTTTACCCATCTGTGACATCACAAGCGTCCACTCCTGAATTTTGATACGTTTTATTTTATATTTTTTATTGATTCGATAAGGCAAAAATACATAATGATAATTTCTAACTATCCGTCCGATACTAAATATAGCCATACTTTATTTACTAAGGTATTTTTATATAGTTTAGACGAAGTAAATACTATGACTTCTTTCAAAAGGCCTGCATTGATAAAATATTTCGCAGTGATATATTAGGCTCACAGATTGCGTATATCGGAGATCAAAATTCAATATAAAATACCTACTTTTATTGACCTCAATAGTCTGAAAGCGGATCCCAAAACTAACACGGAAAAGGTTTGGAAGAAGATGAATACGCGATGACCATGCAGTATGCTTAAGGTTATGCCTACACCTGACGGAGTCGACGTAATCGGTTTAATATTTTTTTAAGGTTTCGGTATTCAACTCTTAAAAAAAAAAAAATAATAAGCCTGACATAGTGGTGATAGATCGACTAGAGCGTCGCGCAATGATTGTTGATATAGCTGTCTCTCATGACGAGAACCTCGTGATGACTGAGAAAGATATACAAACGAAGTATCTTGACTTGGCTCACGATTTTGCCGACATGTGGGATGTGAACACAGCAGTCATTGTGCCGATAGTCGTGACGGCCAATGGCATAATTGCCAAGAGCCTCGACCAACATCTAAAGAGGCTCTCGTTGGGCAGCTGGATCAAGGGCTTGATCCAGAAAGCAGTACTCCTGGACACGGCGCGTATAGTTAGGAGGTTCCTCTCTCAGGGGCCCTGACCACCAGTAGCTTGGACCCTGTTCCCGATACCGCTGGGCTACTATTTTTATATTTTTAAATATTTTTATATCTTTGTATTTTAATATTTAAAAATGTAATTAATATATATATAATGAATAAAGGAAATAATAATAAAATTATGTATGTGAGTACCTAGGTATGTCGTTTTGTGGCAATTAAATACTTTTCTTTCTTTCTTTCTTTCTAGATACCAAAAAAGTATCGACACCGAAGCCAACTTCTGATTACTTCTATTTTTGAACACTTACATGTCTCTGCGATAAAACCTAAGATTTTCCGTCCTAGTAGAAGTCTAAAAATTTGCAGCGATCACAGAACAGTTGGACTTTAACCAGTAACAGATCCACTTCCAGCGATTTTAAGCATGCTGGTTGGTTTAATCAAATTATTTCGCGAAACAGTTTTCTGTTCCGAGTAAACCAAGAATATCGATACTGAGCTTTTTTTTTTAAGGATGGGAAATCATGAAAAGACTTCTTCCGCTGTGGTCGCAAGGGTGTGTCAGACTCTTACTGACTAAAACCCATCCGTGTTCCTTCTAAAGCCCTTTGCGTTCCAGGGCCGCGGTGACTCTTTCGAACAAATTCCGCAACCCTGGCAGACCGATACTGAGCCTACAAGTGGGACCCGACCTTAACAATGAATATTCTCCGTAAAAATAGACATAAAGTGCTGCACAAAGACGAATATCGCCCACTTAACACTCAAGTATTACAAGTACTGTAAGTTTATATAGGTATATAAAAGTAGGTACTTTTATTGAAAGTAAGTGAATACTGGTAATGCGTAAACGCGTGGGCGTTGGGTGGGCTATTTTTATAATAATCTTATTGAAAGTAAATAATGGCACTTGAATTTCAATGTCAAGTAGACAATGTGGGTATCATTATTATAAGCAAATAATTAAATAGTATGTATGGCCTTCAATAAGCTTAGAAAAATCTATTTTTGGTACCGTTTAAACTTGTGGTGGAGTGAGCCTGAAGTGAACTGTAATTTGATTTTATTTGGATGGATTGTCAGCTCACTTAACGTTCACTTCACCTAACGTAAAGATGCAAACGCCATACTAACATCCCAAAATCCAGAAACGTTCCACATTAGACGCAGTCCTAATTATTTTCAAGAACGAACCTGCGCCCCTTGACTCAGTTCCCTCCGTAACGAGTGTACGGTACGTCCCTCCCGGCCCAACGGCCCTCTTGTTAAAAATGCATGGAAACGAGCCGTAACACGCGGTAACTACCTCCCGTTAGCACGCCCTACGAGTACTCGTACGTATCTCTTTGGAACCCTGATCCGTTTCATTGGATTTTGATGGCTTATTTCTGGTGAGTGGTTGTATTGATTGAGAATGGTTTTTTGGTGGATGAAGATGTTAAATATAATGCGATGTGGTTTTGGACAAACCGATAATTTGGAAAAAAACTGGCTGTTTTTATCTATTTAAGTTCGTTTCGCGGTCCGAGACAGTTGAACCGTTTCTCCGGGACTCGTCGAGTTTCTTTGGATTGGTGTTTTCTGCTGGTATTCTGGTTCTTAGGAGTTGCAGTGTTTGGCTGTGGCGGTCTGACCCAGTAAAAATACCTACTAATCAATATACAACGTGGAACAGAATAAACGCAATAACCTCTTAAGAGGTTATTGTACCTACTCATAATTATGAACAACTTTTACTATGGGACCAACACTAAAATTGCGAAAAAAAAATCGACTTCCCCATGCATTTCTGTGCACTTAACTCGACAAAATCTACTTAACAGCTGATTTTTGGGTTGGCCCCCAAAGTGGTATTGCATTTATTCTATTACACGTTGTATATGTATATAAAATAAATATGTTTATAAAAGTATTCCATTACTGACTGAGTGACTGACAGACAATGCACAGCCAAAACTACTGGTCGTAGAACGCTGAAATTTGTAAGTTCCTAGGGAATTCGGGAACGGGAAAAAATGGGATATACGCGTACGAAGTCGCGGGCTAAAGCTGGTAGCTATGATCCGTACGTCTCGGAGGCAGAGGTCCTTTATATATTAATTACTTAAATGTAAACATTACCACAATAATTTTACGGTTTATTTTGGGTTAGCTAGATTTTTTACTGGGACAAGATGTATGTTATCGGTTCTTAATTCAATCTTTCTTAAGAAAATTCGAATAAAGATTCTACTAATCAGTATTTAAACTAATGATAAAGTTTGTATTTTTATAAATAAGGTTTTATTTACATACTAGCTGACTCGCGCAACTTCATCTGCGTCACATTTTACATTAATGCTCCACTACTATTGGTCGTAGCGTGATGTTACATAGCTGATAAATTGGCTTTCTACACAAAAGGATTTTTTCAATTCAAACCAGTTGTTCCTGAGATTAGCGCGTTCAAATAAACAAACGAACTGTTCAGCTTTATAATCTAATCTAATCTAAGCCGTTGTCCCACAGCTGGGCCAAGGCCTCACTTTTCCACACACGTCTGTCTTCTGCCATTGCGGGCCAGCTTTATAATATTATATCGTATATATCGCAACCCCCGGCGCATTTTTCGGGAAAAGCATTTAAAACTTTGCCTCTTAAAAAATAATGATATTTCAAGATTTAAACAAGATGAATAGCTTATACTACAACGTCAAACTATGTCTACTACGAAAGTAACGTTATAGCACCAAGTAAACGGGTGCTTTAGGACAGTTATTACATATTTAACTCGTTATTGCAATTTATGCATAAGGCGTTTCCCTGAGCACATAACCTTGAGTGTTTGTTCCCTCTTTGCCGCCCGCATCCTGCGCACGCCCATTTATCATAGAATTCACACAATTTTTGGAATTATTTTAATAAAAAAAGAAAAGTGATCTTTTGAAATTAAATAAAACGTGAATAATTTATATTTTTAAATTATCTATCCATCAGTGTAATCCTCAAATGATTAGAGCGTCGCCTTTAGCAACATGCATGCAATCAATAATTTTAGTCATTTTTGAAAAGTAGATTTTAAATGTAGATATTTATAACACATAAAACAAATTAGAAACGTGGAATGTAATGATAGGATATCGAACATTAATAATGTGCTTTTAGATGTAGTTTATTTCTCTTATCTAATGAGTTAACAGCCTCTGAATAACGAAGAAAAACGCACTATCTCAAGGTCTTGGTCGGGGTAGCGCCTTAAGTGACAGTGTCGCACCGGGGGTGCGATATATTATTAAGTATACATTGTTTGCCATTTCCACATTACAATTAACTAATTAAACTCACTAAAGAGCACGCAATTCCTACATTTCGCCTCCCCATCATTACATGCAAGTCTTCAGCTGAAGTCGCAGTCGTTCTGTGCAATTGCATAGCGTTTTGTAGATAAAGCCGGGCTTACAAAGCCGACGACAAAGGGCAGACAGTCTTTGTGTTCTCGATATTGTCGACAAATGACGCATACCTACCATTGCCTTTCCGAGGTAATTCTGTTGTCGTGAACGTTTGTTTTGTCTCCGTTTTGAAAAGGTTTGTGAATTGTGATGTTGTCTATTCTAAGCTTAAAAATTAGGGAGCAGGAGTCGATATTTTTAGGATTTGTTTTGTGTATTACCGTTGTTGAAGTCATACTCGTATTTGTAGCTGAACTGAATGTTTCAAGAAATATTTTTAGGATAAATAATATTGTATTTTACATACTACCAAAGAAGATGGAAACGAAAATTTGCTTGCTTTATTTTTGTCTTGAGCTGTTTCAAATAAATACTATTATTTGTTTGCGACGCTTTCACACCTAGATCGCCGAAACGATTGTGATGAATCTTCGTACACAAATAAATTGCACCCTATTTTTTTTTAAGGATGGGATTTGGGAAATCGTGAAATGACTCCTTCTGCTCTGGGCGGAGCGAAAAGAGTCAGACTTTTACTGACAAAAATCCATCCGTGTTCCTCCTAATGCCTTTAACTCTTTTGAACGAGTTCCACAACCCTGGAAGACGGTTATAAGCTACTTTATCACGAGCAAAGCCGCGGGAAAAAACAAGTTTTTTATTTTATGTGTGATAATCAGCTTGTCCTCAGCATTATGATACATAATAACTAATACAATGTGCATTCCAACATAATTTGGAAAAAGAACATGTAGAACATTTCTGCCTACACCCTTGGAGAATAGGCGTGATATCCAACTACCCTTAATTCGCGTTGATATTAATTACGAACTTTAAAAAGCTAACTGAATTCAAGCCCATTTATTAATATACAAAACTGTATTTAAAAAGAAATTAAAACAAACTAAATTACGAGCAGTTTGCGGTGGATTTATGAACATTATTAAAAAGCAATGCGTGATTTTTCCTGAAAGCATTTAATTTTAATACTCCGCTTCACATAATTGTACCGTTTACTGTACATTTACTGTGCAGTTGGAAACATGCGATGTGAACATGTTGGTAGTTTTAACTCGATAATATTGTACGAGTTATTTATTTTGATGGACTAACTTCTGCAGCCCTACTATGACGTGCTAATGCCATCCAATTCCAATGATGTAAACGGGATAGTGCTATTTGCTATGTATAGCTCCGTCTCCCTCTTAGAGCGGAAAACAGATCTTTTAAAGACTTCGTTCGTGGCTTCGATCGAAAGTCGATCCCAAGGGAACTCTCGGGATAAAAAAGTAAATAAAAGTAGTAGTCTACCAGTTCGCCAAGTCACATCGAAACCCGGCCAGCTGTTAAGACGTCAAGAAGTAACAAATAGACAGACAGAGTTACTTTCATTTATAATATTGTACTAGTATGGATAGCTCAATTACTGAGGAGCTCGTGGCTAAAGAATAACAGCCGCACAAGTCGATCAAGGTTGGTCTGTGGATGGGTGACCATCGAGATTACTCCGTGCCTCAGAAAGCACGCCGTTCAATTCAGCCGTTTAATCCGGCTGTCATTAGTCAATCTTTGGCAGTCATTACGGATTGTCAGAAGCCAGTTAATCTAACTCCAGTCTTGCCAAGAACTACCGTGTTACCCAGTTTATGGGTTGTGGAGGTCTGGTTGGCAGCCGCTCCACGTAAAATACTAGTATTCAATTGAGCTTGACTGGGAGCCGACCCCAATTAAGTTGAGAAGAGGCTAGGCAGATGATGATGGATAGCTCAAGAACCACTAAACCGAATGATTGCAATCCTAATTTCTAGTGCCTGAGAAATACGTAGTAAGTTATATGCAACGTATAACAGATTAAACGCAATACCTCTTAAGGAGTCATTGTACTTATCATTATGAACAAATTTTACTATGGGACCAACACGGAAATCGCGATAAAAAAAGTCGAATCCCCCATACATTTATGAGCGCATAACTCGACAAAATGTATTGAACACTAACAGCTGTGCGATTAGTATTGGTCCCATAGTAAAAAATGTTCATAATGATGAGTACAATGACCCCTTACGAGGTATTGCGTTTATTCTGTTACACATAATATATACAAACACCTATATCAGTAAGGAGCTGACATAGACTGATACATAAACTGCTATTTGTAACTAGAAGAAACATTACATACGTACGAGTCGAATTGATAACCTCCTTTTTTGAAGTCGTATAAAAAAGACCTCTCCGCCGTGAAGAACCCAGACTTCAATGTCACGGCAAAATCTAAAATTCTGCTAAAAGAGACAAAAAATTAGAGCAAGTTGCGAACATGCCTCGAAATATGCACATACATTATCGGTCGTCTGAAGTAGTTCTAATATAGACCCGATATTTGATTTGGGCGAGTATTCAAGAAATCGTTGTAGAATACTCGATGCTTAATCGTAAATCTTATGTTATATCTTACTCTAGCTTTTGCCCGCGACTTCGTACGCGCATATCGCGATGTTTCCAGTTCCCGTAAGTATTCCCTGTTCCCATATAGCCTATAAACTTCCTTATGAATTAAGCTATCATTCATAAAATAATTTTCTTAATCGGATTAGTAGTTCCAGAGATTAGCGCGTTCAAACAAACAAACTCTTCAGTTTTATAATATTAGTAAATATGTACATTTAATATATATAATCTGAATCTCGGAAACGGCTCCAACGATTTTCATGAAATTTAGCATGCACGGGGTTTCGGGGGCAATAAATCGATCTAGCTAGGTTTCATTTTTAGAAAATGTATACCAAAAAATAAACAAACAAAGCTCGGTCATACAGGTACTATAATTATAAAAGTACTGTTCCTAAAACTACCCAAATCGCTTCTACTGTGCCTATAAAATGTGAAAAGTTCTCTCTATTTCTCCAGGATCTCATCATCAGATCCTGACTTGATGATTATGGGACCACCTGGAAAGTATACCGTTTCAAACAAAAAAAAAAATCCAAATCGGTCCAGCCATCTTCGAGTAAAAAAATAAAATAAAAGTTTCCGACGAATTGAGAACCTCCTCCTTTTTTTGAAGTCAGTTAAAAAACAAGGAAAAACTCAAAAATTACTGAACGGATTTTCATGCGCCTTTCAATTATGAACGATACGATTCATAAGAAACGTTTAAGTGCATTATTCACCCGTGCAAAGCCGGGGCTCGTTGCTAGTCTATTCTTTTATCTCCCCTTATATTTTATTTCCCATCGATATCATTATTTATTATACCTACCTCACTTCCTGCGTTTCCAAATGGTTTTCATCAAAATATATTTCATTTTCAGAAGCATCACAAAGAATAAATGAAAACAATGAAACAGCAAAAATATCCTCTTTGTCGGACACCGTTTAATTGGACGTCCTGCTCTTATTCATTACTCAAAAAAGTTTCACCCTGTGTGTGCATTTTTAAAATAAAATATATAGACTCACAAACGGAAAAGGAAAACGGTGTTAAAATTTACCTTTTCAGCACAAGGAAATATGATAATTTCGGAAAAAGAATTACCTAAAAATTATCGGCCTCCTTTTTTATTTTTCTCACAGGAAAATAAAAAAAGAAATGTATCTATTTGACAGTGGAAATAAATGGCGGGATAGAAAATAATCCATTCTTATCAGGCTCTATTCTTTCATTGTTTGGAGTTAATAAAAAGGCAATAAAAACTATCAGACTATAAAATAGGGCTTAAAACGATCGAAGCCTCGTTTTGAGCAAGACTTTTCGATCAAATTCAGTAAATACAGCTTCTCTTTCAAAGGCAGCCTCGAGGCGAGAATAAATAAGATGCTGTTAGTAGAATACTTAAGCAAGGAAACTAGACAGACTACTGAATCGCTGTTAACGCTTAGTTAAGTTATAGTTGTATGTGATATGAGTTTTCTTCTTGTTGTGTCTTTTTGGAGTTTACTACTTAAGTAACGATTTTCATGTTTAGCCCGCGGTATGAACATTTTATGAGGAGTAAAATTATGCATTGCAACATTGAATGGTCCTACGCTACTCGCATCCAGCTGACTCATAGGTCATTACCCGGTCCCGTTTTAATTGATTATTAGTATTCTAAACTATAGTTCTTCTCACATATCTTTAGCAACAACATCAATATTACCGCACACATCAAAATAGTGCTACAAATACCGTAATATTCAAGAAAACCTTCTGTTATACATAACAATATCAATTTCAAAGAACACGCACTAACGAAAATGAAGCTACTATTTCACTGAGGCACAAATAAATAAGACTAAGTAACTGCCATACTTTATTCTAGGTAAACCTTGAATAAACGTAAATAGTCATTTGGTAGGAAACCCGCTAGGCCTTAAAGTTAAGTCATTAATTGTATCTTATCCCAGCTTATTTGGGACAAAAGAAAACATGAAATAGGCACCAAATCTTGTACCTTTGCTTTGGAGATAAAGTAGTTGATTGTTTAAAGGACGCAACTTTTAACTTATTATTTTATCCTGGGTATTAATTTCATGCTGTGGTACGGTGGATCGATGATTTGAGGAAGGTGACTGGCAGCGGATGGATGTGGAATGCTCAAGACCGGGTTGGTTGGCGCTCTTTGGCTTACGTTCAGCTGATATGATGATGATGATTCACTTCATCATGACTTACAGTGCTGAGCCATGAACGCTCACGCAGGACGAGAGCTATGGAACGTTCCATCCTGTAGTGGGCGATGTCACTGTGGATGACGATGATAAATTTGAGATGGACCCTCCGTCTAATGAACATTCTTCCTGAAACCGTGCTTAAAACTAACCGTGTTTATGTGTATGTCGTGTATTGCTATATGCTGAGTTGAAACACAACGTGTAGCAGGCATTCCATTGCTGGATTAGGGGAACATACTATGTTGTGTGATTTGTGCTTGGTTGATAGCAATAGGCTTAAACATACACACGTATTAAGGTGTATCCCTGCCTAACCCATGACGGAACTGAGGTATTTTGTTACTCGGAAAGTAATAACTCCAAAGAACTAAAGAAACAAGCCCCCAATTCAATAACTACGACCACAAAGGTTTACTATTAAGCACTAAGCAGAATACTGTTTAAAATTTTCATTCGCAGATAAAAGTTCCAGAGACAATTCATAAAGTGAGCACAAAGAGCATGGAGACATCGCAAATGGTTCTGTTCAGGAACTTTGTCTATTGTATCTGGTGAACCTTTTGTTATATCGCTGAATAAGCTAGTGTCAGTTTTGATGCTGCGCTGTGTGCCGACTGACTTCGGTTTTTAGATGATGCGTGAATGGGAATTGTGACTGGTGATTGAATTATGGAGGATCGAATCATGTTTTAGCGGTAATCTCATGAGGTTGTGTCGTTGTGAGCTCTTGAGACCTAGCATAGCCACAAAGAATATCCAGTCAGCAAAGTTATGAGCAGAGCGGACTGTTCAACTAAACATTAAAGTCCAAATGTGCTACTGAAATGTCATGTGGTCAATTTACTGAGTGTCTGAGTGAATGATAGATAACGCTCAGCCGAAACTGCTGGTCGTAGAAAGCTGGAATTTGGCATGTAGGTTACTTGGGTGTGTAGGGGAGCACTAAGAGGATTTCCCGAAATTCTTACGGGAACGGGAAAAACGAGATATGCGCTTGTGAAATCTCGGGCAAAAGCTAGTTCCATATAATTTGGACTTTTAGGGTGTTGATTTTTATGATAAAATATGACGCTTTCCTTGAATTATCGTTGGGTACTCGCAGAGGCTATTTTTGAAACTCGATGCACCTTCTTTTCAAATCAATGGTGATACTTAAACTGTGCAAAAAATAAGGTAGTCACGTTTATAGAGGCATTAGTGGCCTCAATGGTGCAGATGTATTTCCACTTGGGGCAGTTCAATAAGTGGTCCATGTTTCGGACAACGGCGCTGCACTCACATTTGGTTTCAGTTCGGCCGAAACAAACTAGATGTATAAAGTCTACACACTTTACAGTCAATCTAGCTTATTTTAATATTAATATGTCTGGCTGTTTTTGTATGTGAGTTTGTATGTTTGTAAACGCACCCACGATACAGGAGAAAGTCCTGGTGAGGGGCACCGTTTTTTTAATTTCTTAATTGTTAATAAAACCTTTGTTAAGTTCAAAAGCTCTTATGTAGGTACTTATTTTGGGAGCTAATTGGCTATTTATATTATTAGGTCCCACAATATTATCTCTTCAAACTTTTTTCTAATTTTCCGAATATAAACGATATCTATTATTTCCATGTACTCAAGAAGTATTCGCCAACGTTTTCATTAAACGAAATTAATAAAGTTTATGAAACGGAGTTATTGTATTTATGTTATTTTAGTCAATGAACGAATAACTTTTTCAATGAATTTTAGGAAAATGTTGAATAGCCAAATTGTCGAGGCCAAGAAATCTTATATTAAGTCAACTGTCGTCTTGAATAGTAAAGAAATTATTCATGAATACCATTCTATTTTTATCAGTATATAAAGTACTTTCCAAAAGTCCATTATTAAAATTTCGCTGCCTAATCTAATCAGAAAGGAGGAGTCAGTTCTTAGGATCAGTAAGTCAAACGAAAGAGCTTGAAGAATTGCTAAACTTATGTGGCTCTGGGCAGGGCGCATTCCTCGCAGTATGGTTAGTCAATGGGGTCGATAGTTTCTGGAGGCCCGAACGCCTTACAAGGCCTCCCTTATGGTGGACCGATGACCTGGTGAGGAGACGCGGTATAGAACCGGTACATGTGGCGATGTTCAGGGGAGGCTTATCCAGGGTTGCGGAATTGGTTCGAAAGAGTCACCGCGGCCCTGGAACGCAACGGGCATTTCGAGGGACATGGATGGGTTGTAGTCAGTTAGAGTCTACATTCCCTACCGCTCCACCCAGAGCGGAAGGAGTCGACAATATCACCACACTTGTGTCCAGCATACTTTACCTGCTGGTTGATAAAATTCTTGCTGTTTTACTGGTAAGCTAACGAAGTAATGTACTGTTTAGGTAACTTTGTTGAGGCTCTTGTTTAGTAGATAATTTTTGCTGGCTGAAAAGAAGATTGTAATAAAAACATAACCCTCCTTCTGGCGCAGTCGGGTAAAAAGGCTCATGTTAAACACTTCCCTATATCATCGCACCATCATCCACATCCCACTTAATTGCATAAAACATGAGAGCCAACGTCTGTTTCCTGGTAGCTACAACCTGGGGGACTTTAAGTCAAGAAATAAGAGAAGAATAGCTTAATTCAAGCGTACTCTATCGTCAAACACTTCCCTATATCATCGCACCATCATCCACATCCCACTCAATTGCATAAAACTTGAGAGCCAACGTCTGTTTCCTGGTAGCTACAACCTGGGGGACTTTAAGTCAAGAAATAAGAGAAGAATAGCTTAATTCAAGCGTACTCTATCGTCAAACACTTCCCTATATGATCGCATCATCATCCACATCCCACTCAATTGCATAAAACTTGAGAGCCAACGTCTGTTTCCTGGTAGCTACAACCTCGGGGACTTTAAGTCAAGAAATAAGAGAAGAATAGCTTAATTCAAGCGTACTCTATCGTCAAACACTTCCCTATATCATCGCACCATCATCCACATCCCACTCAATTGCATAAAACATGAGAGCCAACGTCTGTTTCCTGGTAGCTACAACCTGGGGGACTTTAAGTCAAGAAATAAGAGAAGAATAGCTTAATTCAAGCGTACTCTATCGTCAAACAATTTCCTATATCATCGCACCATCATCCACATCCCACTCAATTGCATAAAACTTGAGAGCCAACGTCTGTTTCCTGGTAGCTACAACCTCGGGGACTTTAAGTCAAGAAATAAGAGAAGAATAGCTTAATTCAAGCGTACTCTATCGTCAAACACTTCCCTATATCATCGCACCATCATCCACATCCCACTCAATTGCATAAAACTTGAGAGCCAACGTCTGTTTCCTGGTAGCTACAACCTGGGGGACTTTAAGTCAAGAAATAAGAGAAGAATAGCTTAATTCAAGCGTACTCTATCGTCAAACACTTCCCTATATCATCGCACCATCATCCACATCCCACTCAATTGCATAAAACTTGAGAGCCAACGTCTGTTTCCTGGTAGCTACAACCTGGGGGACTTTAAGTCAAGAAATAAGAGAAGAATAGCTTAATTCAAGCGTACTCTATCGTCGAACACAGCATCGTTTTAAATATTACATGTATTTTTGTGTGTATCTGTTTACATATGCTAGAGAAAAAAAGCTACGTCTGCCAACAAACTGCTTTGCTGTTTCGCAGAGGTAATAATTTTATTGGTAAAAAGATATTACTGTGAATAAATACTTTTTTTTTAATTTTATTTTTCTATCTGGTCAAATGTGAGTTGGACTTGCGCACGATGGGTTCCGTTATCTATAAAAACGGCGAAAAATCACGTTTATTGTATGGGAACCCCCTTAAATATTTATTGTATTCTGTTTTTTAGTATTTGTTGTTATAGCGGCAACAGAAATACATCATCTGTGAAAATTTCAACTGTCTAACTATCACGGTTCATGAAATACAGCCTGGTGATAGACGGACAGACGGACAGCGAAGTCTTAGTAATAGTGTCCCGTTTTACCTTTTGGGTACGGAACCCTAAAAATATTTTTTTATATATAAGAGTTTGGAAACATTAAGGACTATTTCGGCTGTCATAGTTGAAGCCGATCAGCTCGTTTTCTTGAGTATTCATAGCTACCCATAACTATAAGAATAATCAATATAGCACTACTTATAGTACAGACCTAAAACAATCAACGATCGATAAATAAATAAAATACTTACTGAATATACAGAAATACACAGTAAAAGCTTACTCAGTTCCAATCGAGGGGCCATGTAAAGGATTTAGTCCGCTACAAGAAACTTTTATCGAGGTCAACGCTTAAATTGGACACAAATTGTGTATTGTATTAGGTATGTGTGCTTATAAATAGTACTTTGATTTCGTTGGCAATTTTTATCGTTATTCGTTTAATGAAAGGTCATGTTGAGTCTAAGAATAGGTTATTTATTTGAGTTTTTGTGTGGAAATAAAGAGCTCGCGGCTTAATAATAAAAGCGGCACTTTTCAATGTTTGAGGTTACACAGTTTTTACCGAGGTTGGTCTGTGGATGGGTGACCATTCATTGCATTGCATTTAATAAACGCTTTGGCTTTGAAGTTTGCTTTGGCTTTGACTTTGACTTTGACTTTGGCTGTGACTTTGGCTTTGGCTTTGACTTTGGCTTTGGCTTTGACTTTACTGGGTTTTGAAGGCAGTTGCTCAATGTTACTCACTGGTACCCAGCTGCAACCGGTTAGACTGGAAGCTGACCCAACCATCGTTGGGAAATGGCTAAGCAGATGGAATGATCAATAGAACCTTGTGATCGTGACAGAGCTTTGTAATGCCAAGTCCTACATGCTGAAATGAAAAGGATTCCGTTTGAACCCTAAAAAATGTTTATGTCGATAAATTGCCCATCTCAACAATGTTAAATACAGCTTACGTGTGCCTCTTCATCCATATATGGATGCAACTAAGAGAACACAATTTAAGACTCACTGACCTAGAAAATGCGATACCCAGTCTCACGAACTTAGAATTCAATTTTGTTGCAATTTTATTATTCTTCAGCAATTTGGTAGAAACATTGTATGTACATATTGTACATATATAGCCAGTAGTTTTAGCTCTATTGGAAAAGCTGGATCAGATGGGCTTAAAGGCTTTCCAGCTTGGAAACGGTACTTTGGATAACTTGGCTACTTACAATTATTTGTGACGTTTTTGGATTAAAAGCCTGTAACTGTGGTATCTCTATCATGGTTTTAATTTCGAAAGTGGAACCATGGTACTGTTTATACAAGTGCAGTTTTTTTTTTAATTGAATAGTACTTTCTAAAGGCGAGCGTGACATGTTTTTTTTTTACTTTTGATAAGCATGCCTTTGGCCACTCAAGATGAAGCAAGCTTGTTTAGAAGTTACCTATTCACTCTTGACTTAAAGACTCCTAAGTTGTAGCTATTAGGAAACACACACAATGGAAGGTAATTCCACTCCTTAGCTGTACGCACAATGAATGTGTTCCCAAAACGTTTTGTGTTTGTGGGTGAGATATGACAAGATTTTTCGTCAAATGAGCGTGTTGCGCATTTTGGTAGCCCTACTCACAGATTGATTCAAATGATCGAAAAAAAAAACATGTTTGGATAAAATGATTATTGATATGTACGTACAGACGCTAGCACGTTACCCGAAACTGTCAAATTTTCCCAATCAACCCTAAACCATTTGCTATTGCGATAATGTTCATTATCTATTAAAGAAATTTGGCAGATTGTTGTAGCTTAATGTACTGTGCGCTGTAAAGTCAATAAATGAGTGAATATCGGTTCTAGATACAGTGTCATTTTAGGAACTTAATTGTTGACAATCGTTATCATTGATGAAACGCCCTCTTGAAAGCTACAGCGCTTTATTTCTTGTGTACGTGTGTATGTCACTGAACTCCTCCTAAACGGCTGGATCGATGTTGATAAAATTTTTTGTGTGTGTTCAAGGGGATTCGAGAATGGTTTAGATTCACAATTGGACCCGGTAGGTGGCGCTGCAATTGATTTCTATAATTTTTCGTCATACACAAAGCAAACGTTCAGACAGGACAACGTCTGCCGGGACCGTTAGTTCGAGATAAATTTCAATCGAGATACATGACATGATCTTTCTAAAACACAACCCAAACTGTATACACATTAAAATTATCTTCTAACATTGCTAGTTGCTGAGTTATTCTACCTAATATTATTCCTGGGAGAGTCGATAACTCGTCGACACGAGTCGCTACGCTAAGTGGCTCCACTACGTTTGTCAAAGTCAAATAGCACCAGACTAGAGTAAATTTAGAAACTATGTGTTTGACATAGTTATAAGTATAACGTATAGCTTTGAAACTGACATGTTTAGGTTTCTAATTCAAGAAGTTGCTCAAAAGTGATGGGAGTGGGTATTGTTGGTTGAACAATTACTTTAATAGTGGTAGTGTTATTCTTCTTTGTGACGATGGTGGGTACAATACTCAACATTAACATTTTAATCTCAGTATAGGGGTCCATTTCTGAAATTAAATTCGAGTATTTGTCAATGGCCTGAAAATCTGTTAGTGCATTAAAGTGGGGTTTCTCCGAATTCTCAATTCGGAAACCAGCTACTAGATTTTGTTGTCCCAATACGTTTCCACACAATCGGCATCGTCGGTGGCAACGCAAAGGACGTTTTAACTGCAGATTTTGGGGTCAAGAAGGCAGGAAATCATGCCAGTGAATCGTCACGTTGTCTGCGAAGAATTTTCACATCCGCAATTAACCGTTTCGTCAAGATATCCACACTACCAAACTAGTGTTATATCATTTCAACATACCAATACCTATATTTCCTACTAAAAATAAAAATGGATGAAGCTGTGTAATCGCTCGCTGGCCCATGAGACATTTTGGTTTGAACATTTTAGTCTGAACAGTGACAACGTATCTGCTGATGGGAGTTTTAATAAACATGTTATTTATATTTACTATGCCATTAATAAGTCTAGAAAATAGTTGTGCACACCTAATTATTATTTTGATGATGTTAGCATTTAGCCATTGGCGGATCCAAGGGGGGTGGGGGGGTTGCTAAAGGGCTCATCACCAAAAGCCCCAAATTTCTTTTGTAGTCTACAACCTAACAAAGTTATTGAGGAATATACTACAATCCAATGAGGCCTGTTATGCGTTAAGCAAAATAATATGTTATGTGCTTTTTTAGTGTTTACTTTGCTCAAACTTACCATCAGTGGGGTCAAGCCCCCTCCAAGCGATAGTCTTGGATCCGCCACTGCGTTTACCAGCTAATCACATTCCTTTATTTCTCTAACTCCCTTATCGCAGAAACACCACATTTTTGCAATTTTTCCGTCCATTCTTTCAATTACTCCTTCCATTCTTTCAATTGACTGAACTCTGCAAGTTTTCCCCTTTCACTCCGAGGTGGCTAAACATACATTGTGCATTTACATTTATTTGCCATACCCATGTAAATGTTCAGGGGTTCCGTCCATAGTGTTTGTGAGTCACAGTTGATGGCTGCAACAATGTAAGGTTTTGTGAAATACAAGATGGCCGCTGTGCAGATTCATTTGATGAAAGTTGAGGTAGTGGGGAACGGTTTTGTTCGGTTAAAAATTTAATTTAGGAATTTTGAGGAATGAGCCTTTTACTTTGATGGTGGATGTAGAGAAATGGAATTTATTGACTGGAATTGTTTTATTGAAGTTAAAACATGAAGAAGTGAATGCCTTTTCCTAAAAAAACTATGATTTTTGATTAATTGGTGCTGATTCTGTGTTTGTCACTAGCTACAACCTAAAAGTCTTTGAGTTTTTTTTTGTGATGTATCGAAGGTTATTTTAGCAGTCAAGGAGGTAATTTTGCATCCTCCCAAATCCTGACAGACTTATGTGCTTTCGTTATTTGCACAAGGCTGAAATTTGGGGATAGTTTATTTAATAAATAAACTATGCCCAAATTTCAGCCTTGTGAATACGATCTCACTCAAGGACTATACTTAGAATAGGTTACTTCTAGGCAAGCGTGCTCCATCGTCGACCATATCATCGCTTACCATCCGGTGGAATGGATAAATATATTTTTTGAGTTGTATTTATTTTGGGTAGAATATTTCTTCAATTACGAAGACACAAAAACACATAAAATAAGGATGGGAAATCATCAAATAACTTCTTCCGCTCTGGGTGGAGCGGAAGGGCGTGTCAGACTCTTACTGACTAAAACCCATCCGTGTTCCTTCTAAAGCCCTTTGCGTTCCAGGGCCGCGGTGACTCTTTTGAACAAATTCCGCAACCCTGGCAGGCTCTGGCCCTAGCGGGCCCCGTCTTCTATGCTGATATCTCTTTGAGGCGCGCGTGAAACACAACGCGCCATCGATCCGGGCCTGGTGGTGATCGAACAGTGAGCCACCCAACGCTCGCCGTCCGCAGGCCCGCGCCTACGGTGGCCGGGGATCGCCCTGCGACTCCCGACGCCCGGGGAAAACATCAGAACTGTATTAAGATGCCTGTTTAGGTTAAAAGGGCTGACGAAGACATTACCCAAAAATAATTGAACAAACTTACCCAAGACCTCGTACTCCACAAATAACTAACCACACCTGAAACCAAGTCAGAGCTGACCGCGAACCAGTTACAATTCAACTTAAGACTAAGTTACAGTAAGCAGTGTCTAAGTTAAATTCAAGATTACAGCGCCAACTTGGTCCAGACGTTGCTTAATTCAATTCTAAGCATACTCTAAGCACGGTTTAAAACTTACATTCAGGATCCAGATTGGGACTGCAACTGTTATAGATTAATTGTAATTTAAGTTTAATTCAGTTTAAATTGAATTGTTTTGTAATTCATCTGTTTTGGGGTCTTTGTTGTAAGGTTGGTGAATAATTTCGTATGTTTGTTGCATGTGGTTGATTGCACTGTACGGATATGTCATTGTGTTGGTCCCTTTATAAGGTTGGGTTGAAATAAAGTAACGAATGCTTTGTAATACAATGTAGAGATGACGAAACGTCAATAAATGAAAATACTGCCAATATTTGTTCATAGGAATATTTTATTAATTTAAACTGTATGTAAAATAGTGTTACATGGTAGGACTTAATGCAACAAGGCATTCTCTACCAGGTAACCCATTTTATTATATATTTTAAATTAAATAATTATTTATTATTAAATATCATTTTGAAATTATCATAAAAACATCGATTAAATAAAAAAAGCCCGACTGCAAAAACTTTTAAGTTGTCAAAATCAATGACATTTAAAAAAATAAAATAAAAAAATCTACGACGAAGGTACACCCAAAATTATAGTTTAATTATTGTCACGCATGGGCTTTCAATAAGAAAACCAAAAAAATCCGAGGCGCGGTAGGTACTTCTAGCTCCCTTCGCTCGGCCTTGCACCCGTCATTTTTAGTTCTATCTCTGTATGAATGGATAAAAGAAAATCTATTCAATTCAAGGAGGGTTCTGAAAATGCACCCCCCTGAAAACAGTCCTGCCGGCACCCATGTTGCCACGTCTCACAAAAGTACCAAAAATACAACACACAAATACCTACTAACAATTTGGCTTTATAAAGCGAGCACTTAATACTTGGAAAGTAGCGCACAACTTTATCCGTTACGACAAAACTCGGGCAAAACAAATAATTCACTATCTAATTGCCGTTTTTGTAGCAAAGAAATGTTGCTGCAATCACTACACGCGCTTTAGAGAAAAAATGTTTGTCCACGTACAGACAAGAGAAGTGGCAAGTTTTTAGCATAAAAATTCGTTTAAATAGTTTTTTTTTCTCTGTATAATTGGTAGATAAGCGTAAAAGGTCTAAATATGTGTTTAGTAAGTTTTATATAAATTGTTTAAAAGTCACCTAAAGACACGTTACCGCAATCTTTTGAGTCAACATGCGTTGAAACTCTAAATTAACACTTTGTACCTTCTCTGAAAGTATCTGGTATCGGAGACTGCCTTCAAAGTTTTTAAGTTCGCTAAGTTACGATTTAGTTAAGTAAACTATTATATAAGGTACGATGGGACTGGCATACACAGCCGTGTAAAAGTCTCTAATTAAAAATAAAGAGAAAAAAAAATGTATCGATATTTCCTTAAAAGCACTAAGATGTAAAGTAAAATAATACAAACGCTCCATAAATTAAAAGCCCCATAATAAGTCACTTGGTAACCTCACAATGTTGCCAGGAACAAATATTTCCCTACCTAATTGCCCTTTTTGCAACAAGGAGATGCCGTTGCAGTCACAAGTGGTTCCATTTAGCGGAAAAAATGCTGGGTTACGTTCAAAAGAGGCCATATTACACCGCCCGTTGCAACAATTAAATTAATGTCTTGGCCCGGCGGGCCTAATTAGCGCCCACTACGATTTAATTGGCCCTCTTGACTTTTTTAGAAGACCCGCCGGCAATTTGGCGAACGTTTTAAATATTGTTTGGCTTAAAATGATGGTTTATTTAACCAAGAATGAAAAGTGTAGTCGGGTATTCCATTTATTATGCGGTAGTAGCCAAACTGTTAAGTCTCGTGCTGGCATGGTCGGGTATTTAATCGCCACCCGTTGCACTATTTAACATGAACAGGCGTCTTGGGGAGCGATTGGAATATTATTAATTCACAGTGCAGGCTGTCAATAGTACCAACCTTCGACTAAGTCCCATGTTTGCAGTCTCTTAGTGCCATTTCCTCAGAACATTTGAGGTACTAAAATAGCTTAAATTGTACTAGTACGTGTCCTGTATTGTCTTAATCCTAACTTAAATGATTACTTCAAAATTGAGTATGTTTTTTCAAACCTAAACTGCTGAACCAATATTGATGTCTTTTTTGTACAGAGAAAGATGGGACCATAGAGATGGTTACAGGCTATTTTTTTCCAAAATCTATATTAACGCGAGCGAACTTCTCCTATATATCGAAACCAACTTAGCTAAGTTTTGGTGACCGAACATGAAAATTGAGGCATGTTGTGTGTATACATCATATGTATAATTGTAAATAGAGATGTTGCTTGGGTTAAAAATATGATTCTACTTAGTCCGTCAGTTAGATTATAGAAAAATATGGGACACGATTTTTTTATTTTATCAATCAATAAAAAATTATGAAGATTAAAAACTTCAAAAATAAGGAGGGGATTGGAACGTCACTTTCTAGTAAAAAGTGACGTCACATGAGTTTTCAACGCACTGTATCGTCTTCATTTTTTGTTTACGTGACAAAAGAAAAAATACTTGTAACAATATTTTTTGGAAATCTATCTGACGGACTAATTAGATTTTTTTAGTCAAGTACCCTATTTTCTAAACTTTACAGCAACTATCTATCTTCACAGCAGTAACGTGAACAGTTTACAGACGGATGCGTGTAAGGGGCGACATATTGTCGGCACACCGCATGCAAGCACAACATTAAGTTGGATGGGTGTCCCATTCCCCTTAATTGACTCCTATAACTTGCATGGCTTTACAAGCCAACGAGTTCCTCCAAACTGTTTTTGTTCTGTTCAGATGAGCCGTGAAAGAGAGATAAATATTCAGTTTCCTGTGAGAGAATGTTTTGATATAAATTCTTGACCAAAATGCAGAATTTTGATTTCAAAATAGAAATTAAATTCAATATCGATCTATCCATTTAAATAATAGTATTTGAATTCCTATTTTTTTTAAGGCTGGAAAATCATCAAATGACTCCTTCCGCTCTGAGCGAAGTTGAAAGGAGTGTCAGACTCTTACTGACTAAAAACCATCCGTGTTCCTCCTAATACCCTTTGCGTTCATGGGCTGCGGTGACTCTTTCGAACAAATTCCGCAACCCGGGCAGGCTCTGGCCTTAGCGGGCCCCGTCTACTATGCTGACATCTCTTTGAGGCAGGCGTGGAACACAACGCGCCGTCGACCCGGGCCTGGTGGTGATCAGACGGCTAGCCACCCAACGCTCGCCGTCCGCAGACATTCGAGTACCTATGGTTTCTTTAAATAATCTTATTCAATCATTCAATCTGCCTAGCTTTATGCTAACTTGGGGTCGGTTTCAAGCCTAACCAGATGGAGGTACCTACTTATCTGACCACCATAAACCAGTAACTGTGTAACACGGTAGGCATTGGTAAGACTGGTATCTGATTTTCTGGCTTCTGACTACCGTTATAACCAGAGATCAGAATAGGTCTACCTATTCTGATCTCTGGTTATAACTGTCAACGGGTTCAACGGCCTTTTTACGATTATCACACTTATCTCAGCAGTATCCGTAATTACAAAGAACAAATAAATAACAAAAAAACACAGCAGCACTTATCATTACTCTGCCAACATTACCATACATAACAAAAACTTGTTTTGTAAGCCAGCGACCCATTTACAGGTCCACAATAAGCGTTACTCCTGATTCTTGCTCCGTTTCGCATTAACGTCTGCAATCTTAATCTTAATAAACGATTAAATATATGTTTGTTCATTACGGCGAAAGTTTTGTGTGGATTTTCCTGTTTGTACAGTAACGGACATAAATATGTAGCCACATAGCCACATTCTAAAATTCGTGAAATTACGATTGCGATTTTGAGATTGATCTCAATTTATTTCAAAACTAGTTTTTTCCCATGGCTTTGCTTCTGTTTAATATATAATATAATAATATATAATATAATAATTTATTTATTTCTTACCACAAATAACAAAGAAAGTAGTTCAATAGTCTACAGACACAATTTTATAAATAATTTGTGGAAGACTGGTGCCTAAACTAAGTTTTTTACAAAACCTGTATGTCAGGTCACCAGGCCCCCTAAACAAAGTTCCACATTATTATTGATGTACTGGAGACGATCAGATTCGCATATAATATTCAAATAAAAATCTCATACATAATAATATTACAATATTGATTAGATCATAATTTGATTAACAAAAATAAAAATATAATGATTTAGTTAGGATACATGCAAGGGTGGATATATGTCAATGAATGTGGTATGTGGCCGAGTGTGTGTGGTGTGTGGGCGAGTGTGTGTGGTGTGTGGGCGAGTGTGTGATGTGGAGTGAGTGCGTTTGGTGTGGGGTATTTTTGTGTGCGTTGTAAAGGGAACAGTATGTTAGGATATGGTTTTGAATAGATCTTCAATTTGGGTATAATCTAAGGTGATAAGACAGTCAGTTATATATTTTTTTAAAGTTGTTTTGTTTAGGGCATGTATAGAGAGTAAATCATTTAGTCTGTTGTATAGAAATGGGCCAAGAAAAGAAATTACGGGCAAATTTGGTTTTTACTGATTTAGATTGGCATACAATCCTTCTTCTGCTTCTCTTGTCGGTCTTTTGATGGGTATTTATAAAAGGAATAAGAGATCGTTGTTTCAAAACTACATGGAGAATAAAAAGCTGCCGAATTGAGAGGACTTTAGCGGACTTATAAACTTCCACAGTGGGATGACGGAAAGGAAGGAATAGTGCAACTTTAAGGATTGCCCTTTGAGCCCTTTCAAGTGCTAAAAGGTTTGTTTTGAACGTTCCACCCCATGAAGTGATGCAATAAGTCAGGAGAGATTGGCACAATGCACAGTAAACAGATAGAAGTTGCTTGGGGTTAAGGATAGACCGAAGATTTTTAACCACAAAGATAAATTTCCGTATTCTGCTAGTGAGACAATTTATATGTGCGGCAAAGTTTAATTTAGAATCCAAGGTGACCCCCAAATACTTAATATTCTCGACTTTCTGCAATTTGTAACAAGAACAATCACTGTTATGAGGGGATGAGCAGGTGTGAGCGAGAATGGAGAAAGGTTGGAGTGATGATTGTGGGCTGTTTCTTAAAGAAAAGGCTATATATTTGGTTTTATTGAAATTTAAGGTGAGTATGTTAGTTTTCAGCCAATCATTTATAGTATTAAACCCGACTTGGGCGCAGTTATATACTTCTTCCCAGGAGTCCGCACTGAAAAGAAGCACAGTGTCATCCGCAAAAGTAATAATGCGTCCATTTTGAAGAGAGAGATTGCAGAGGTCGTTAATATACACCAGAAATAACGTGGGTCCGAGGATGCTTCCCTGGGGAACTCCAAACACTACGGGAAGAGTGTCGCTGAAGTGGTTATCAATTTTAACAAATTGCGTGCGATTAGTAAGGTAATCTTTGAAAAGTGACAACTGATTTCCTCGTATGCCGAGGTTTTCAAGCTTACGTAGCAAGATAGATAACCGTCAATGTTTAAGTAACATATAACCGTCTCCAAGGTTCTGAATTCTGAATTTAAATTAAGATTTAGGCGTGAAAGCGTAACAAACTCACTTTCGCTTTTATAATTTTAGTATGTATAGGATTTAGGGAAAAAAAAATCTCGGTAGGTATCTTGTAACTAAAAGTATGTAGTTGGGATTTCCTTCCAGTGTAACCGTATGACCAAAAAAAACATTTTTACAAAAAAATACAACCGACTTCCAAATAAAAAAAAACAGTATAAAATAACTTTAATTTCGGAAGTCGGTGTTTGTAGTTGTTTTCTGTAATTTAACACCGACACGATTTAAAGTTATTTTATACTATGTAGTAAATTTTTTAAAATTTGGAAGTCGCTTGTTTTTTTTTTGTACAACAGTTTTAATTTTTCACTAACAACCACTGGAAAGTCAAAGGAAAGCAAAACACGCAATTTCGTTTACTTGGATGATATATTTTTATTTTTCCCAGCTATTTTGATTTAAAAACCAAATTAATGAACCGATTTTGATGAAATTGTCGGACCAATCGGAACGTTTATCTTTTCACATGAAAAAAATTTTTCTTCAAATCGGTTCATAAATGACGGAGTTATAAGGTCAAAAACAAAAAAAAAAACGCAACCGAATTGAGAACCTACTCCTCTTTTGAAGTCGGTCAAAAATTACAATTAATTCTTAAGTTAAAATTTAATTAACAAAGTACACGTTAGGGTGTATCGATTTTTTGACGTAGAATACAATCAGAAGCAGAGCTGCTGGAAGAAATTTCTTCTACCTGTATTTGCTCTTTTCTTTTTTAAGAGTCTTGTGTGTTGTGTGTAATTACATAAATTAATGTATACTACACATAATATGCTCGTGACTGTATAACAATGCGGTAATGACTGGTTATGGCAATAATTTAAATTATAAAAGAGTAAAGTTTTTGTTTCTATGAAAATGTTTCGATCTTCGTAGTAATTATTATGGTTATGTTGCTCATATTTTCATTCACCCCCAGGTGGTTTAATCAGTTTACTGTAAATTTAATTTGTGTGTTATTCAATGTTATATATAGGAACATAACGTGAATCATAGGGACGGAGGTTCGATCAAGAAAAATATTTTCATAAAACATGGACTAAATTGTCTGACATTGACCATCCACGTTAAATACTCCTTCACACACAGAAAACCAACCTTTTTCATGCTCATTTACAAAATTTACAGATGTAAATGTAAAATATAGCCCAATTACAACTCAAAATTGGATTTTAATTGATAATAACACCCAAATGAGTGGGTATTACGACCATTTTATTCTACGTACAGTCCCAAATAATGCCGTCAAGCGTTTTAAAAGAGGGACATCAAATAAATTGTCAGTCCTCACAGAAGTTGACTCGTTTATAATGTTACAGTTACATGAAAAATGGACTTGTCCCGGACAATGCGCTGAAATATGGGCCAGAGGTAGAATCGGGGGATTATTGTTTTTATTTAGTCCGTAATAAGGACATGGATGGTGGCCATTTTTCGTTTTGTGTTACGTAATTTATAGCCAGAAAAATTTACATTAAATAACCATGCCGGAGGACACGTTATGATTATGAATTCAATTGTGTGTTAAAACCGATTTACATTTAGCAGTGCCATTGCCTGTTTGTATGATTTTTTCAATTTTACAGATTAAATAACCTTATAAATGCTTTTTATTATTAACTAGCTTCCGCCCGTGACATCGTACGCGACCCGTATATTCCATTTTTCCCGTTCCGGTAGGAATTACGGGACGAATTATACACCTAAACCTTACTGAATTCATGGGAAAACCACATGAAATTCCGTTCAGTAGTTTTGAGTTTATCTCGAACAGACAGACATACGCGGCGGGGGACTCCGTTTTACAATATGTAGTGACTAACTGCCTGTGGCTTTATTGGCATGAAAGGTGATTTACTTAAGTGAGAACAATATCTATAAAATGCTCCGCCAAAAAACTGTCAAGACTAAGGACCAAAACATCGATCGTGTCGTTCAGGTGTCTACGTGGTGGATGCCCAGTTGCCCAATTCCTCTACCTGTGTTTCAGTAATTAGAAGCAATGGGTTATAGACTGATTATGTATTAGGGTTGTGTTTGGACCAAAATATAACATCAACATACACATACACTAAAGACTACAAACTATCAATAACTTCGGTGTAAGTTTTCGCCTCCTTGAGCTCAATAAGGCCCGGGCCTAAGTAAAACACCTAAGGGCATCGAAACTTACAAAATACATGTGTTCGCACGTGTTTAGTCTGTCTCGTAAGAGGGAAGCTTGTTGTCAATGGAATTAAATACCTATGTACATTATTTGTAGGCTGTTTAGAGGAAAATCAATCACCTACAAATCTTAATTTCATTCACAGTCTGGCTGTGTATGGCATAAACCGCTGGTTTTAACAGCGTGACAGCATAAGCAAAGGAATACTTATTATGTTTCTTGCCATGTGCTCGATGGAATTTCGCATCGGAAAAAATTACAAAGTACCACATGATTTTTCATAGCACACCAAATCAACTTACATATAATACCACAGTGATAATAATGTTTCAATAAAGTTGGTCGCTCACAATAGGTCTTATCAGAAGGCTAAAAGTCCACCCAAAGGGCAGGGGGAGAGGGCAATGCTCGGAGTTTCCTTGCGTGATCGAATCAGGAATGATGATATCCGCAAGAGAACCAAGGTTACCAACATAGCCCGAAGGATCGCCAAACTGAAGTGGCAGTGGGCAGGGCACATTGCTCGCAGAATAGATGGTCGATGGGGCCGAAAAGTTCTGGAGTGGCGACTGCGTACCAGAAGACGTAGCGTGGGAAGGCCTCCCACAAGGTGGACTGATGACCTGATGAGGGTCGCGGGTAGCCGATGGATGCAAGACGCATAGAACCGGTTGTTGTGGCGACACTTGGGGGAGGTCTATGTTAGCAGAGGACGTCTTTCGGCTGATATGATAATGATAATGAATAATATTGATATACAAAAGCGAGCGTATTAATGTATCAATTTTAAAAAACATTTAGCATTACGCATCGTTTTAAAAGTAACGCTTATGCAAAATTTCATACTTGTAGCCGGATTAGGTAGTTTGCCAATGAGTTTAATATTTAATTGGAGTACATTAAGAAAAATAATGACACAATTGCAAAATACAAAATCTAAAGGTGTTTTACACAGGCAGGTAACAGTGTTACTTTGATACAATTATGTTGATGAATCCAAACTCCGCTGAAGTTCTCAGGCGTCTGAAGTTGCACTAGATTGTTCTGTCAACTGCTTTGTGTTAATCCTGTTATTTGTATTAAGCAGGAAATCTCGGGGTATTGTACTTTGGGCTGTTATTTAGTAGTTTGTTCGGGATTTTGGTAATTAGAGGAACCCTAACGCTCAAATTCCTAATCCTTTTTAATCGACTTCAAAAAAAGGAGGAGGTTCTCAATTTGGTTGTATTTTTTTTTGTTTCCTCATAATTCTGATTTGGAAAAAAAAACTTTTCCGATTGGTTCCATAGAAATTTCATCAAAATCGTCTGTTCAGTACATGTTGAGTAAAATTACCCCTTTTCAGGTATTGCGTTTATCCTGTTACTCGTTGTATAAGTAAGTGCTCTTGTAACTGTCACTAGTTCACAAAAAATAGACTCAAGGACATATCAAAGGTCGGGCACGTGCCTGGACCCCAATTAATCGGTAACTGAACTGAACTAGGGACGCGAATACGAACTTGTGATTAAAGTATAGGTAAGTGTTGTATGTAGGTGTCAAAGTGTGGGTGCTGGGCATATTATGACTTCTTCTGCTCTGGGTGGAACGGAAGGGCGTGTCAGACTGTTACGGACTAACTCACCACTGACTACGCACACTTTTAACCTTTTGAACGCCAAAGCATAAACACATCGGCGTGCCCCCGACGCCAAGCCAAAAATTCGCCTTACTTTTTGTCACATATTTGTGACGCTTGGCGTACACGGCACGCGCTTGCTTGTCATGTATACGTGACAATGGTGTTCAAAAGGTTAAAATTCACCTTTTAAAAATTGCACCCGTGCGAAGCCGAAGCGCGTCGCTAGTTGACTATAAGTCCAAGTTTCCTCATGCTATTTCCCTTCATCGATATCAGTGTTATTATCTAAACGAATCTAAGTACATTTCCTTTCATTCAACAACACTTGCATTAACCATATTCTCTACAAAGAATACTAAAACACAGGCGCAAAATAAAAAGCATAATACAAAGCATATATATATCCGTATCCGCTATAATGTCACAACGCTACTGACTCTATTTCGTGAGGCAATGGGATATTTATCAATAAGGCCCCACTTGACCGCGGCCCCTGTCACTAAGACAATCGTAAATCTATCTATATTTTTATGTCCATTCGTTTATTTGATACACGAGGAAAGCTAAGGTCCGGCGACGTATGGATTTTGTGCGAAAATTGACATAAATTGGTGAGGAAACATTTGTAAGGAAAAAAAGTTATATTCAGTTGTTTGGGTACTCCACTTAGTGCATACATAGACTTCCTGTCAATGGTGATCTTTCACATATTTTGCTCAATCTCATCGTCGTCATTCCCGGATTCGACTGGTCTTCACCAAGTAATCGGTCTACCTTTAGAGAGTGTGAGGCCTTCCAAAAGGTGGAACGCCCTCGCTGCGTCTTCCGGTACATGGTCGCCACTCCAGCACCGTTCGACCACATCGAGCAATATCCCTGCTCACTGCCACACAATTTTGGTGACCACCAAACTTGTGTGGCAGTGAGCAAGGTTGGTACTTCTGAGAAGATCTACATGTCTGGTTCGATCACGCAAGGAAACTCAGGGCATAGCTCTTTTCATTGTTCAATTTACACTTACTCAATTATCGATCGCGTTAACGTAAACGTTAATTTATAGAGGTATGCGGTACAGAGAATAAAGCCGCGCATACCACCATTGAAAAGGAGAGGATCCTCTAAACTTCAAATATAAAAACTCGCACCTCGGCACTCGCCCTACAATAGGGACGTGCTCAGCGTTGACTATGATGTATGCTAGTGTTGCATATTCAAAACTTATATAAATATACGTGACAACTGTGCTGCTACATATAGTTCCTGCACGTTCTCTATAAGTTAAATCGCTAATCATAGCAAACCCGAAATTAGCTATATCATGCGCTAATTACGAGATTAACTGTCATAGTAGCCGCTAATCATATGTAATGTAGATATGTCGATATGACATTATGACACTTAGACACCTCACTGTCTTGGTGTCATATGACTACAGATAAGACGTAGGTTCGTCAGCCCGTGTCCATGTTAATATACTAACTTTTGCTCGCGTTTTTTCCCGTTCTCGTAACAATTTCGGGAAACTCTTAGTGCTCCTCTACGAAGTGTAGGGAAGCTACATGCCAAATTTCAGCTTTCTACGACCAGTATTATGTTGATTGTATTCCTTGAATTGTATAATATCTTGAATTAGTCACATATCTGTAGGATGTTATCATTACAGTGGTTATATTCAGACACATATACTACTAATCTTTTGATTTGGAAATATTTTAGCTTTAGGTAGACACTTAAACTATTTATATCTACTAAACCTAACTATATACATACATATACAAAAACAAAATATACTTAGGCGTTTTCCTTCGCATCGCTGTCATCCAGAAACATTCACAGAAGACTGGCAGCATTGCCACGTTGAATGGCAATGCTAATTCTTTGAGCAAAGAACGAGTTTAAGGTTAGTTATGTATATTTATTGTAAATATATATATATATTTTTATAAACTCATATACCAAAGGTAGATACTAGATAAAACGAAGTAGACACCATGGTGTTTCTTAAAAACTAATTAAGACACTGAAAATCAGCTACCAATATTTTGATTGGCCAAGCAAAACATTTATAATAACTACAGAGGTTTAAATAGAACTCTAGAATCCTATAAATTAAAGCAATGGTTGATTAATATTCCGGTACCTAATTTTAATTTAAAATAGCTATACTTTTACTCATTTTGGTAAAATCATTGTTGGTTCACACTACATTTCATAAAAAAATACATAATTGACACATTTTTACGACAAGTGCTGTTAAACTAAGCAGAAAATATGACCAAAATGGCGGATTGTCACCTGTCACGTGTCAGTTTTTATTAAGTAGGCCCTTGATGGTAAACGGTGATGTGTTCGAGGTTAGAGCAAGCTTGCCTGGAAGTAACCTAGTTACTTCCAGATTTCGAGACCTCTATTCACCTAAATCGATAAACCATGGTATCAGTGCCATGTTATGACGTATCTGCAGAATATTATCAATAACACCGCTTGACCTCCACCCTGTCAACGAGACAATCGGATTTTCTTTATCCCCGTATTAACATTCCGTTCTGGCCAATAACCAATTCTCGCAACTGACTCGTAGACGAACGCGTGCTCACGATACGAAAATACATACGTTTTGTGTACTACAGAGGTGGGATACAGAAGGTCCGTAGCTTAGGAATTAATGACAAACAAACCGGCCTCGTGCGAGTCGGAATCGCGCGCATAGGGTTCCGAACGAATCATACTTTTTTTCTTAAATTATATCTACAGAATGATTTGTATTTTTCCTTTAACCCTTTTTTTTGGATTGATTTGGATGGGAAATCATCAAATGACTTCTTCCGCTCTGGGTGGAGCGAAAGGGCGTGTCAGGCTCTTACTAACTAAAACCCATCCGTGCTCCTTCCAAAGCCCTTTGCGTTCCAGGGCCGCGGTGACTCTTTCGAACTAATTCCGCAACTTTTCCTGTAACCCTAAGCTTCCAGGTTTCCTTTACTAGCTTTATTGGCCCCTATGTTCGTAGGTAAATACCAGATATTCACCGCCCCGACCCTTGCTCGAGCCAGCCCGCGCCGCTGAGCCTGTAGTCTTAAATTAGCTCCTTAATAATAATTATAGTACGATCCAGCCCGTCCCTAGCTGTCCTCCCCCCAGCGACGCCCTAAGCCGAGGCCCGTACACCACAGGGGGTGCCCTTAGCGTGTAGTCGCTTAGTTTGTAATTTTTTTTAAAGCCCTGGCTGGAGGATTTAATATTATATTAAGGCAAGCCCGGTTAAGCAGTCGACAACCTTATAGGTTGAACTGCGAGACGCCAATCACAAAAAAAAACCAGATATTCAATCAATCTACCTATGTTCAGGTCGACTTCCACTATAATCGGATACATCTGAGTATCAGTATTCCATATGGAGCTACTGCCTTTTTGACCTCCACAGTTCCAGCAGTTCTTTTTTTGGCTTCTGACTATCCATAACTACTGTCAAAGATCTTCAAATGACTGCTGACACCAACGGCATAATGTTCTCTACCAGATAGGGAAAAGTCTCGGTATGTATTGGATTGTCACCCATCCACGGATCGACCTTAGCAAGCGGTGCTTAACCTCGAAGATCAATACGTGCTGCTGTTATTATTAAGTTACGAGGTGCTCGGTAAATACCAGACACTGTTATTACGTAATCGGATTACGATCGTCTAGTATCCATCTGCAATATGTATGTACTGTTAGGTTGGTAGGTACAAGCTTAAATCACGTGTGGGTCAATATGGATGGAACTGACAAGGTTTATGTGAATATGACCGATGTTTATATAATAGTGATGGCTATACAACTCGTGGGACTTAGCAAAGTTCTCCGTATGTTTGAAAGTAGTGACTGACATCTATGTAGATGTCACCGGATAATTCCAAACTCTATTTAAAAACGAATTCGGGAGATTCTCAACTCTTGATCAAATTGTGAACTACACATTTCTTTTAGAATGATATGAATCAAAATGCTATGACTTATTATATTGTAACACTAGCGGACTCACGCTAGTGCTACTTAATATTATTATTATAACGAGTTGCCGCCCGCGGCTTCGCCCGCGTGATTGTCGAAAATTATCCCAAGGGAACATACTCCCGGGATAAATTCCTATGTCCTTTCCCGGGACTCAAACAGTCTCTATACCAAATTTCATGTAAATCGGTCCAGCCGTTTGCACGTGAAGAAGTAACAAACATACACACACACTCACAAACTTTCGCCTTTATAATATATTAGTGTGATTAAAACTATGTATGAGATTTAAACTTCGTAATATATTTGGCATGTGCTTTCAACGAGTGCTGGTACCGGTGTCCCATATATAAACAAAACATATTTTCATATTCTTAATTTAAATTCTCTTTGTCTTTTTGCCAGACGCTTCCAAAGCGATTTTTTTTTAAGGATGGGAAATCATCAAATGACTGCTTTACTTTGACTTCTTCCGCTCTGGGTGGAGCGGAAGGGCGTGTCAGACTCTTACTGACTAAAATCCATCTGTATTCCTTTTAAAGCACTTTGCGTTCCAGGGCCGCGGTGAATCTTTCGAACAAATTCCGCAACCCTGGCAGTTCCAAAGGGCTACCTTGTCTGCCAGAAACCTGCAGCCAAGGAGATCCTCCTGAAAATATATACGCAACAACAAGGAATTTAACGGTGTATTACAAATCTCAAGCGGCAAAATAGCAATTACTCCATGTACCTGCAGTTGCATCTTTACTTTATACTATAGTCTACGAATTAGTTGGACTGTCCAGTATCGAGATTTGGTTTTGTTTATGACGACAATGACAAGATCCACTTAGAAACACTAGTAGGTTCAATAGTTTGAATAAAGTAAGCATGTGGTTATTTTTAAGGGTTCCATACCCAAGGAGTAAACAACGGAACTCTATTACTAAGCCTCCGCTGTCCGTCCGTCTGTCTGTCTGTCTGTCAGCGGGCTATATCTCAGGAACCGTAATAGGTAGACAGTTGAAATTTCCACAGAATGTGAATTTCTATTGCCGCTATAACGATAACAATTAAATTAAATTAAAAATTAAAGGGGGCTCCCATACAAGAAACGTGTTTTTTTCGGTTTATGAAACGGAATCCTTCGTGTGAGACTCCGACTCGCACTTGGCCGGTTTTTTATGAAAAAGCTTGTTCAAATATTAGAGACTAATGGACATACCAGGAAGATACCAACACGGAATTATCACTTCAAAGAATGTCAAATGACGATAAGTAAACATTAGAACGAATGATAAGATTAATGAATGGAACGCGAGTAATTTACGCGCGATTACGCTCCGTTCATTCGCGTACTTCATTTCACTTTTCGTCAAGTATTTCATGTACTTCACTCTTTACTTCATCCTTCACTCCGCCTCGTAATTCGTTTGAATATTCTGAATTAAACTTCGTTCGTTGTTATGTGTCTGTATGTATGTCAACTAACTCCGCAATGGATTTAACGAAAGAGGTAGGCACGTGTTTGGTTGTTGGTTGTTCTTCATTCGGGTACACAAATGCTCGTGTTCTGGTAAAAGTATTCGGTTTAATAAGATGCGTTGTGACCAGCCTGGTTTTCAACACTCATACAGTTCAAAAAAATTAATGCAAACAGTATTAACATAAGTAATATTTAGTTTGTTGTTGTTAATTGATTCAATCATTTATTAATTAGTGATCTAATTATATAGTTTTAGATTAAGGAAGGAATAAAACACCGGTTGTACTAAGACGTCAAAAGACAAAGTGTATTGCACAGAGTAGGTATAGCAGCATAGACAATAGTTCATAGATTAGTGTAGCGGCATCAATGCCGCCACATGAAAAACTAAAAAAGAATCGAAATTTGTACGGCAACAAAAAGAACCGCAACGCCATCTGTTCTGTCAACGACAAACTACCAACGAAATCCTGCATCGCGCAAGCAAAGTTCTCAGTGCGATTTGAACATTTACAACAGTCCGAATATCAACTATCGGACAGTTGCCCACCAGACACAACAACGGTCTGGTCGGGGGATCCTCCCATTTAATATGGAGGATTGCAGGACGTTACTCTCTGTATCGCATACCTCTATCTTAGTAAAAAACTATTATAGATGATGATAAGGTTGTATGTAAACGATTTGCGATTAACTTATTTTAACAGTTGTGAAGAGGTTGGTAGGTTTAATTTTGTGGGGGCTGCCCAGCGACCAGTCAAGTTTTATAATTAATATAATCAATTGAAGAGGTGGGGGCTGGCCTGTGCACTTTTCCGCACATGTATTAAATACACTTCATTGAGGGCCTAACTGACCTAGCGGTGGAGAAGGAGCCAGATTTTCGAGTAAGTTAATTGAAAATTAAAATTTTACTCGATATTTAATCAACCTGAGAAGGGAGAAACCTAATTCTCTTTCGAGCCAAACATAGAAATGAGTCGCCAACTCGGCAAAACTTAACCTACACAAAGGTATGCGAGCGGAACTTGTGCAAATATCTTATAGTCTTCGGTTCTGTTAAGAATTTTGAGTATGTTAGACACACTCAAACCAAAGTGCAGCAAAGTCATTGAAAATCGAAACAGCTGTTTCCAACCACACTGAAATAACTTTAGAAGAAAGTTCATAAAAATAATATGACGTCGCCTTCACATGTTAAAGCAACACATGTGTATATTGTTTACACGTTTCCAGCGAACTGAAACTTCTGTAATTCCATCTATTCTATGTCACTGTTGACCTAAAACTCCACTATCCAAACTTATCTGCGATGTAAACGATGCTAAGGAGCTGTGTGGCACAACAGGACAAAACAGACCTTGAGTGTTTCGCTTTAGAGTCCATTTTCAAGTATCAAGTTTTAGTAATAGTATATTCAGGGTTGCTGGTGCCATTCGAGAGCCGATATCTGTGATACGATCGGGGCTAGGCTGTTTTGTTTCCTTATTTCAAGCGATACCTATATAAAGGATGAGTGACACTTTGCCGGATTAATTTAGTGTCAGGAGCTCTTGAATTACGATAGATCGGGCGAGGTTTAGGATTTAGTAGGTGGAATGGGCAGTTTAGTCGAGTAATTTAGCGGAGGCCGTGTAATTGTGCCTTGTATTGTCTCGGGACAATAAGCTGTGATTGTTTTGTCTTAGGTATTTTAAGATGATAGTGAAGAGGGTTGCTTTTGTTTAGTTGGCTACTGTTTCTAAGATCAATGTGCTATTGAGATGTTTTTTTTTTAATTCTTATACAAAAGTAGCTGCGCCTCGCGGTTTATTAGATACTCCGCGTGAATGTCGAAACTTATCCGAAGGGAACACACTCCCGGTTAATCCAAGATGTCAGCTTCCTGCATACCAAATTTTATCAAAATTGGTCCAGCCGTTTGCGCGTGAAGTAGTAACAAACATACACACACACTTCCAAACTTTCGCCTTTATAATATTAGTGTGATTATGTTTTGAAAGGTAAATTGTTTGACAAAGTTAAAATGTTCAAAAATGTGTTTAAAAGTAGATATTTAGTGGCTTTTGTTGCAAAAGTTTCGGTCCATGAAAAATTACGTATGGATGTGCTACGAATAAAATATTAAATTACTATTTCTTATCCAAGATAAAAAGTGCAATAGCTCTCCGCTAATTATTTCCAGTGTTACGTCCTGTTTTATACAAACACCCAACTACAGCCTTTATGACTAAAACATAATCAAAAGAATTGTCAATCTTTACCCACATTTCATTATCACTTACAAACTCTTAATCCAATTTAGGAAAACGTCAAAAACTTCATTATTCATCAACCCTCTACTATTAAACCTCAATTTTATCACCGTCCTGCATCAATCCTGCAGTGTACGATTTGCATCGCCGATTCAGTAGTAATCAGCTTAACTTGGTTCGGATGAAAAAGTGTAATGGAGTGTAAAAAAGGGGATGTACCGTGACCCGATGAAATTTTGATTCTGCAGAGTACTTGAATGGAACTGTGGGCTTTTAGGGGAGATCGTATAATGTACTGTGCTTTGTGGGACTTGTTTTTTTTTTCTTTTGTAAATAAGTTGGAGACTTTTGCCCAGCGGTCACTATGCATGCGGCTGGTGTGACCCGCCCAGTCCCATTTCAGGCTGGCAGCTTTTTTGCCCACGTCAATGATACCGGTTTTGGAGCGCAGCGTGGTGTTCCGTACTCTATCAATTCTTTTTAAACCTAAAATACTGCGCTCCATTGCCCTTTGACATACACATCAAAGTCTCCACGCAATGGGTGCCAGAGGATGGACAGCGTCGCCGAGGCCGGCCCAGAAAGCGGTGGCGAGATGACTTGGATGCACACCGCGAAGGCTGGTTCGAGGTGGCGCAAGAAAAGAATGTCTGGAAGGAAGGATGGAAGTTCTGTTGGTCTACTTACCGTTCATGGTTATTCTAAAACTGGATTTTCCTCCCTGTAAACTTATGCATTGAATGCGTAATCTTCTGTTGCAAATAACTAAGCAGCTGCGTCAGCATAACACCTTAACGTTATAGCACACATATCAACTCAGAAAGGGATCGTTGCCGTATTAACTCGAGCCGTGCAGTATTCAGTGTGTGAAACTCCCTACTGCAACGCTCACTAATAGGGAATATGCATGCATTTTTTTTATTTGCAAAATAAAATATTTATTATCTCTAGTAAATAATTATGAAATAAATTTTTAAATACCTTCATCAGTGTTGAAGTTATTAATCTTAAAAGCTGACATTTAGAAAGAGAAGTCCGATACCAAATCTGACGACAAAAATACTATGACGCCCATACAGCTGCCATTGAAAATAGCGTCTTCGCGAGAGGGACATTTTCGCGAGAGGGATATTTGTTTAAAATAGTTATATCTCGTTTTTTTTTCGGCCAATTTCGATTCTATTTTCACTGTTAGTATTATATTTTTGTATATTTTTAGATAAACTGTTTGGATACTAAATATTTTTTGATACATATTCCCTATTGGAATCGTAACGTAATCGCCTCGCCTTGGGGCAATACTGCGATAAAGGCGATACGGTGACGACTGACCTTTATGACCTTTAAACTCATCCATTAATTGGAAACCCCGAGACTTAGTAACAAAAAACTTCAAGACACAACTTTCCCCCTAAATCGAAGTCCCCGTAAATAGGGGGACACGTACGATAAATAAAAGAAGGAGACAAATACCCGCGTAATTGTCGCCGCTCACGTAATTAGAAGTTATAGCGATTGCAACTAACAAACAGCGCTTTTACCTAATTTATCGTCGAATTTCGACAATTGCCATTTAGTACTTAGCAACTGTTTAATTTATTACCTTATGGCGGTAACTTTTAATGTTATATTTGACTAGCTTTTGGCCGCGACTTTGAACGCGCATATTCTGTTTTTTCCCGTTTCCGTAGGAATTTTGGGAAATCCTTTTTTTTGTGAGTGACGTCTCGCAGCTCATCCTATAAGGTTGTCGACTGCTTAACCGAGCTTGCTTGTGGTGGCCTTAATATAATATTAAAGCCTCCAGCCAGGGCTTATAAAAAACTTACAAACTAAGTGACTACACGCTAAGGGCACCCCCTGTGGGGTACGGGCCTCGGCTTAAGCCGTCGCTGGGGGGAGGATAGCTAGGAACGGGCTGGATCGAACTAGGGAAATCACCTCTTAGTGTTCCCCTACACTCCCGTAATTTCAGCTTTCTACGACCAGTAATTTCAGCTGTGCGTTGTCAGTCAGTCACTGAGTTACTAAGTAACGCAAGAGTTTTATATATATTGACTAGTTTAAGTCAACAGCTTTGCCTGTGTGAATGTCGGAAATAATCGCGAGGGAACGTACTCTTGGGATAGCAAGTATCCTATATTCTTCTCCAAGATCTAATAAATGTCTATACTAATGCATCAAATTTGTTCAACAGCTGAGGCTTAAAAACGCTTCAAACAAACGTACAGAGATACTTACTTTCGCATTATAATCCTAACCAGCGGCTTCGCCACCTTTGGAAATTATCCCTAGGGAATGCAGTCCCGGGATTAAAAGTATCTTACGTCCCTCTCCAAGATCTAATTGATTTCTATACTAAAATTATTTTTTTTAAATCAGAGGTATTGGTGTGAAAACAAAACAAACAGACAGAGTTACTTTGGATTTTTGAAGTGTAAACTTCTTTATTTATTTATTTAAACTTTATGTACAATAGTGGTACATGGGCGGACTAAATGCATCAAGGCATTCTCTACCAGTCAACCTTTGGGTTATAAAGACTATACTGTGGTAGGTGTACAATAAATAAAAATAAGATTCAAAATTGAATTTTAACTATTCGGAAAGAATATACAGATAATAATATATAATACTAATAAAATACATATATATGCTAAAATAATAAACTAATCAATATGATATATAAAAATCATACCGATTAATAGAATTCATAGTAATCATGACGAAGAACAACTAAGAATGACAAGACATTTTTGAGATGAGAAAAAAATCATCTATAGTAGGCGACAGATAAATGTGGAATAAAGTATATTGACCTTTCCCTAATAACTGTTCATAGGTACCTGAACAATTAAATATGAATCGTTTTTCATTATTAGACAATGTTAAGGATCACGAGAGATGATGATTCGGGACAGCTTTGTGTCATTAATTCCGTTTTTCAAATTAAAAATGTCAATAATTGTAGGTGGGTCAATGACCGTTATTCCACGATTATCTGGCGCCTACTATAGTAGTAGGGGTATGGGAATGCAATTTAAAAAATACAGTCGTAATTGTTTAAGTTTTCACTTCAGTCGGCACTTCTGGAGTGCCCCTGTTTTTAGGGTTCCGTACTAAATAAAAGGAACCCTTATAAGATTACTCTCTTGTCCGTCTATTCGTCTGTCGGTCTGTCTGTCTGTGTGTCACCACCGATTTTCCCAGGAACGGGTGGACCAAGCAAGTTGAAATTTATACCAGATACTGAGGTCTGTAGTCCCTATTAGGTGTGAAAAATCAAGGCCCTGAGTCAACACGATAAAAAGATATATGCAAATTTAGATTTTCGCTAAAAAAGTACCAAAATTTACCTTTAATTTAAAAAAATAATATTTTTCGGAATTTTTCCTTTGCTTGTGCTGCAAGACCTTGCTTTTAACCAAAATTTACAGATGATTGAAATTGAAAATTGACAATACCTATAATGGTAGTTCCCGTTGACCTGGAATCAAAAAAATTGGCAAAAGGCAAGGTCTTACAGCATAAATAAAGGAAAAATTTCAAAAAATAAAAAAAGTTGAAAATTAAAGGGTGTCCCCATACATACATAGTTGACACCTGCCACCAATAAAAATGATACCAATTTTATTATGGCGGTATAATGGGTAGGTACGGAACCCTCGGCGCAGGAGTTCGACTCGCACTTGACCGGTTTTTTAATAATATTAGGAATGGAACAGAAGATGTGATTATGAAGTTTAGGTAACTCGTGATAATTGAGTTTCATTAAACTGTTGGACGAAGTGGCCGTGTTTTGTTTTATATTTCTTTATTTTTGAATGGCACTGATTTAAAGCGGCAGTTGTACAGAATTGCGTGATCTTATTTCAGGGTGATGTTGGGTAGGTGATATACATTACGGAAAAAAATGCAAAACAATAAATAAAATGACTTTTTCCAAAAACTTCGCCTAGAAAGAACAACGAAAAAATAACTTTTCATGCAGTTTGTTACAGTTGGAAGCATTTACTTTATTTCAAACACAGATTTGATGTCACAGACTGCATTATACAGCTTGAAAAGTCATTAGTTCGGAACTGTTTAGTTGTTTTTTTTAAAGTCACATTTTTTTATTTTTCCTTAATGTATGTCAGCTCAACGTCACCCTTAAATTATATTAAATTGGTAAGTTAGAAATTACAAAATGCACGTTTATTAACAAGTTACGCGTTAAAACTAAGCAGTAAACTAAATAGAAATGATTCGTGAATATTTAAATGGGCAGAAATATGACTGAATGGGCAATTATTAGCGGTTAGTTAACAAATTGGAATAAGCTACGAAAACTAAATTCAAATAACAATCAATTTCAACATTTTAACCTCGACGACGGAGCCCAGCAAAGCGGGGCTCCTTTTTCTGTCTGCAGGGTTGAAAGGAACCTTACATGAATGGCATGACGGGAGCTAAGTTCGCTCGCTTCGTTCGCTCACGCTAGATCCCGTTATACCATTGGAACCAAACGCATCCGAGTCGGGCTACCCTATGTTCCATTAGCTATTAAAAACAAAAATATATTGAAAAAACTTGGACCAATTAGTCGCCGATGAGTCGCCAAAGCTGACTATTTGGCTACATTAATTTGCAGTCTCCACTTTAACTCTGACTACGACTAGTCTTTTAGTCGGCAAAGTCTTTGCAAATATTTCACGTAACTACTGGCGCGCAAGCTCAGCAACCCGCAGTAAAATTAGGTCAAATCTTAAGGTACACGTAATTGCAATTTAAGTATGGGTGATAAGGTTTTAAAGCAGAGAATTTAGAAGAAGATTTTATTAAAGTATTTTATTAAATTATTATTTCCTTTATTCATTGTATACAGGGTGTCCCAAAACTCAACGTCAAGCCGAAACGGGGTGACAGGATTGATCATAACCATCACGAGAAAAATCTGAAAAAAAATCTATCCCATGCAGTTTGAAAATTATGGGCATTTTAAGAAAAACCTAGAAATTTGATCAAACTGTACCATTTTTCGGTTATTGTGGTTATTATTTTTTATTTTTGTTCATTTGAACTTTAGAAACGTAATCCTAAATAACATTTCTAGAATCCCAATAAAAAATAATGACACAATTGCCTCAAGTTCCCGAGAATTGAGACTATTTGTTAAACTACGAATTTAAAATTTTCAAGATTCGTCGACTTTGACAGGCCCTCCTATAAAAAAAATGTACTAGAGTGCCTTGGCAAGTAGCATTAAAAGTTGGCGCATTTAATCAGAATTCTAAAATGGTACAATACTTGTTAGTTCCATACAATAGAAAAGAGTAAAAAAATTAAAACCTCAAGTAACCCGATTTTTGCTATCAGATTTTACTCAGTTAAAATGTTTTTAATTCGCACAAGCTCTAGGTAGGTTCTTAATTTTAAGGCAAAATGATGAGAGAGATGGATAATGGGTATGTTTGCCATGAGTGAGCGAGACAGATAGTGACGCCACGCATTGAGACGGAGATGCGTCGTTTAAACGAGTGCGAATGAAACAGATAGATGCTATGGCATCTATCTGTTTCATTCGCACTAGTTTCAGCCAAGCAAATGGCTACGCTACCAGTCCGACACCAACCAGTTAGTACGTTTCGCTCATTCGTCTACTGCGCACGTTCGTATTCGTATTAATTATTTTACTAATTTTACTAACTTTTTTTCACTTTGGTAAAAGTGGCGTCACTATCTGTCTCGCTCACTCATGGCGAACATACCCATTATCCATCTCTCTCATCATTTTGTCTTAAAATTAAGAACCTACCTAGAGCTTGTGTGAATTAAAAACATTTTAACTGAGTAAAATGAGATAGCAAAAATCGGGTTACTTGAGGTTTTAATTTTTTTACTCTTTTCTATTGTATGGAACTAACAAGTATTGTACCATTTTAGAATTCTGATTAAATGCGCCAACTTTTAATGCCACTTGCCAAGGCACTCTAGTACATTTTTTTTATAGGAGGGCCTGTCAAAGTCGACGAATCTTGAAAATTTTAAATTCGTAGTTTAACAAATAGTCTCAATTCTCGGAAACTTGAGGCAATTGTGTCATTATTTTTTATTGGGATTCTAGAAATGTTATTTAGGATTACGTTTCCAAAGTTCAAATGAACAAAAATAAAAAAGAATAACCACAATAACCGAAAAATGGTACAGTTTGATCAAATTTCTAGGTTTTTCTTAAAATGCCCATAATTTTTAAACTGCATGGGATAGATTTTTTTTCAGATTTTTCTCGTGATGGTTATGATCAATCCTGTCACCCCGTTTCGGCTTGACGTTGAGTTTTGGGACACCCTGTATACATATAAATTACATTTTTAAATATAAAGATATAAAAATATTTAAAAATATATAATAGTAGCCCACCGGTATCGGGAACAGGGTCCAAGCTACCGGTGGTCAAAGACCCTAAGAGAGGAACCTCCTAACTATGCGCGCCGTGTCCAGGAGTACTACTTTCTTTCTTCTTTCTTTCATTATTATTATTGTTGTTTTTTTTGTTCAACTGGCGCTTTTTGAAGCAAATTAGTCCTGCCTCGCGGCACAGCCAACAGTTCATCATCATCATCATCATCATATCAGCCGTAAGACGTCCACTGCTGGACATAGGTCTCCAAAATAGGGGGGGGGGGGGGTGCCATAATCTCCATGCTTGGCATGCGGGTTGGCGATCGCAGTGTAGCTGTTGCAATGCACAGAGAATGCTGCTGCCCATTCTCTGGTGAGTCCCTTAGTCACCTCTAACGACATCCACGGCCAGTATTTAGTATGTTTAAATATACAAAATGTCACATGTGCACAAACAAAATGTCACATGTGCACAAACAAAATTGGAACTCTCCCTAGATTTTACCAAGGCATCGTTTCAGGTTGAGTTAAAACCCTAACACACAATTTTCAGAGCAGAAGTTAAACATTACAATTAAACACTAGGTACATCCATAGAGGCGCCATTTTGTTTCAATTATAATTTAGATAGTTCTTGTAAAAGCCTAGAACAGTATTTGATTCAGATATAAAACACCTTAAGGACATTAAAAGTTGTTGCTGGAGATTCTTTTTAACATTTTTACCATACCTATTCACTCTTGACTTACAGACCTCGAAGTTGTAGCTATCAGGAAACATTGTTCGAAAGAGTCACCGCCCTGGCCCTGGAACGCAATGGGCTTTAGAAGGAACACGGATGGGTTTCAGTCAGTAAGAGTCTGACACGCCCTTCCGCTCCACCCAGAGCGGAAGAAGTCATTTGAGGACTTCACATCCTTAAAAAAAATAATGGTATCAGGAAACATAGACACACATCGTAGTTGTTCTATTTGGAACAATTATTGCGAAAACTGTTATTTAATTAAGCTCATTAAAAATCATATTATTAATTCTACTACCATCGCAAAAAACTTTCAACAAAGTGGCCAATATTAAAATATATTCGCCATTAACTGGCAATTTCGTTCAATTGATGTTATTATAGTTATTTATGCAGTCGATTAAGTCTGATTAAGTGTCGATTCACACATCAGCGGGTTGCGGTGTTCTGATATTGACGCCCATTAAATGTTGCCTCATTTTAACTTTTCCCGGACATTGTGTAAAATGACTGGACTGATCAATATCATTGTTTTGACGCTGAATGAATCGGGGTTGGATGGTTTTCTGTTTAATTTGATTGGTTCGTTTTAATTTAAATAAGGAAGAAGATTACGAGTGTGGGGGCTATTATTTAAATGTCATGGCAACTTTCATTATGCAGGAACAGCTAAGGAGTGGAATTTTCTGTCGGAGTCTGTGTTTCCCTGGTAGCAATATTCTGGAGTCTTAAGTCAACTAGTGATTTCTAGGCAGGCGAGCTCCATCTTTGGCCACAAAGGGTGAAAAACGCGAGCGAGATTTAAATAAATAACTAGATAAACTTTTTATGATAGCCTGAAAATGTGTGTCCATTACCAAACTCAAGACTTAATCAAATAATGTCTAGATAGAAAAACAAAACGCAAGGTTGATCCTATAGTATAAGTTATTCATAATGATGAGTGCAATCGCTCCTTTCAGGTTTAGCAATTATTTTTTATCATGTTGTAGTAATGAACTGTGTGTTAATTCCGTTCATTTTCATTTTCATTTCACATTTGAGATTCATCATTATATTTTAATTGCATCAATTAAATCTTAACGAAGAATCTCTAGTTTCCCGAAATAGTTTACCACTAAGATAATATCAACATAAGATTGCCTACTGTTCTCAAATATAATGCGAATATTCGCATTCACCGCAGAACCCCATACAAAGGGGGTGTTAATGGGGGATAACCCCTATCAATTCATTGGGATTATTGTCTATACTATGTTAATCTATAATTCAACAATGGGGTATTGTGCTATACAAATACTAACATCGTTATGCTATTTAAACTTAAATATGGCAGATTCTGTGTGGTTTCTGATGGCACAGTAGAGTAGCTCCAATATAGGCTACGAGTATTGTCACAGATCTTAAAGGGTACCCTTTAAGGAATGGATTTTTTTAAATTATATTCCACAATTTCTCGGAATGACTTCGCAAGATTATAGACTAACAAATTTTGATGCGTAAAAAGTATTCCAAATGTTCAGTTGACTATTTATCGAGAGTTTATAATCTCTCAAGTTATTTTATAGTCTTACGGACTTTGCTATTTTGCGGTGACATATACAATGACACGTCATTCATATCTACCTAAACCATTACGCCAAAGCTCCTCCATTAAACAGTGAAACAATACGAGAAACATGGCTAAGTCCGGGCTATAATTCAGCAAATTTTCAAGTAGTGCCAGCCATATTTCATCTTACAACATTTTATCTTGAGACGGTCGGCGCCTTCCATTCCTGACTTTGTGTCGTCTCAAGAACTCCTGTTTATAATCCGCACCTTAAAGTTTATTTTCTCTTACGACTTTAGAACTATTGCAGCTTACTTATCTGCTTTAAAATGTAAGTTTAGGGCTTGTTTTTGAGATATAAAATGTTTCACGACGTAAAACGAAGGCATAAACTTTGTCATCACACTATATTTATCACACTAATATTCTACAGGCGAAAGTTTGTGAGTGTGTGTGTGTATGTTTGTTACTTCTTCACGCGCTGGATCGATTTGGATGAAATTTGGTATAGAGATTGTCCGAGTCCCGGCAAAGGACATAGGATAGTTTCTATCCCGGGAGTATGTTTCCTTGGGATAATTTTCGACGTTCACGCGGACGGAGCCGCGGTCCGCAACTAGTCACACTATCACGCTAATATTATAAAGGCGAAAGTTTTTGAGTATGTGTGTGTATGTTTGTTACCTCTTCACGCGCACACGGCTGGACCGATTTAAATGAAATTTGGTACAGAGATTGTCTGAGTACCGGGAAAAGACATAGGATAGTTTTATCCCGGGAGTATGTATGTTCCCTTGGGATAATTTTCGGCAGCTAGTTTTATATATTTTTTATTGTTGATAGGCTTGCGTTTGGCCATAGTCTCACATGATAGAAAGCGATGATGTGGTCGACGATGGAGAACGGTTGCCTAGCAGTAACCTTTAGATACACTTTTGACTTAAATACTTTCAGGATGTAGCTATCAGGAAACACAGTCTCCGGCAGAGAATCCCACTCCTTACCAAAATAATTTAGGCAATTCAGATAATCATGTGGGTAACGGTGTGAGTTGCATATTTGTATCATGTAAATAAACAGTTAGTTTATAAAATGTAATGTCTAACTGTTAGTTATTCCTAAATAAATAAATAAATTTATTAATCATAATAATGTTTAATGCAAAAAGTTTAGTTTCATAAGAATGTAATATGCATTGTATTATTATTTTATGATAATTTTTTGTGCATAATGACCCCTGGTGCTAGGAAAATCCTGTGTTATATTTATTTATGCGTCCGTTAGGGTTGTTTACAAATTTAAGGATTAAGTTCCATACGGAATGAGTAAAAAAATTTTTTTTTTCTACTCCTTTGCTTTGCTTTTCTGATTAATTTCGTTGGATCCAAAACAGTTAATTTCTTCGGGACGCATCGAGCTTCATTGACTCGGCGTTTTTTTCTGGTGGTCGCCACTGTTGATTCTGGCATCCAGGAGTTGCAGTGGTTGGGAATGTGTGGCGGGTTTGACCGAAATATATAGACTATATCAAAGAGACAACCCCAATCAGTCAGGCGGTTCGCGTTTGTGACTCCCCGTATCAGTCAACATCTCTGCCGGCATGACAACCGACTCTAAAAATAATATTCAGTAACAACCCAACGAAATAACTACAACTCGCTAACATATAATAACTCACTACACAACTACGCAGTCAATATGCCAATACAATCACTTGCCAATACAGCCAACAAAGTAAAAGAAACATTTGCAATCAATCACCTAATCACATTCTTTCTTTTCTTACAAACTTATCTTCAGGAAAATGTCAGGCCAATTTTACCCATTCATGAATTTACGACATAGAAACAAATCAAAACACGGTACAAACAATGGACTATAAATCTTGCTGGCAATTTCAGATGCGATCTTGTGAATCGGGGCAGGTACCGTGTTATCGCGCGCAAGTGACGTATTATTTGTTTCAAACGGCCCTCTAATAAAATAGACGGCTGTATAGTTTTGATTTATGGTGGCTTTGTTAAGGGCAGACAGAAGGTAGGGAAGTTACTATAAAGTTATTGATTTGGTTGATTAAAATTGGGTGTCGCGTATATTGCTGGTGGGAAGTAGGGAATATTTATTTACAAGATAAATGAATTAGGCTATTTGCAGTGTTGATTATAATAAACCCAACCATTGAGGACCTAATGTATGCCAATGATGCCGCTATGAACCTGCCGGTCGATTCTGTACGTCACGATGTCACGTGACATCTTGATTATATGGATTGATAGCTCGCCTCGTGATCACTTCACCCAAGCCTTCACGTCAACATGTTTGTAGAATCGACCGGCTGGTCAACTAGTGAGCACAATCTGTTCAAGGGTATAATCTTTATAACCCAAAGGTTGACTGGTAGAGAATGCCTTGATGCATTAAGTCCGCCCATGTACCGCTATTGTACATAAAGTTTAAATAAATAATCGACTCGCAAAGAAGTGGTATAGTTGAAGACATTGACCCAATAAACAAGCAAGAGGTAGGTTAGTATGGTCGACGTTCGCTGCCGAAAATCCTCTTTCAATAATATATTGGACAAAACGAACTCAAAAGTACCTACATATTATTATGTAAATTTCTCCCAGCACATCGTTTTGTAAAGCACAGTAACCTATTTGCCAACTGGCACACGTACATAAACACGTTCTTTGAACTCCAATCCCCAAAGCGTAAGAGATTTCTACTTATCATAAAAATTAAACTAGACACATACAATACACATTTTTTGCGAACAACGCCGAAGGTACACTTGCGGCCACATTAACGTCACACAAAAATAAAAATATATTACAAAAGAATCAAGAACAATTCTGGTGGTGCATTTAAACTGAACACAGGTAGATAGTGTCAGTGGCAATCGCGTAGCCTGGAGCGCTCAACTCGCAGGTGCACGCCGAATTATACACATAGAAGGCGGAAAACAGCGAATTGAGGCGAGAATTTTATGCGAATTTCGCCGCGATAACGCCCCGTCCGATTGTCCGCCGCTGACGTCTGGGAACAATTTTTGCTGTTTTATTTTTGTACATGTATATTGTTCTTTTGTAATGAAGTGTAGTGTGCAATCGCGTTTCATTTACTGAGGGAATATTGCTACGAAATATTGTTAAAATTTGTCCTGTGTTTATTAAAATCTTTCTAGATTATCGGAGTTTGAGATAAGTTCTACTGAATAGACTTCTTGGAAAGTGGCACTTTTGGGACCGATGATTAAACTACCGAAAAGTATTTTCTTCTAACGCCTACGTTCATTTCTTAAAATATCTTTACCCGTAGAAGTGTGTCGGAAAAATAGGCTCTATTGTACTTAAGGTACCGTTTGCAGGTCTGTCACGTCCATACTAACACATAAATATAAAAAAAAACACCAAATACTATTACAGTGTGCGTAGTTTTATGTAATGTAAAGGACCTTTGGCCTTGCCCGCGGTGATATCAAATTATATAAGGAGAAAAAATCTGAAGAAACAGCGGAAAAGTGTTGAATAGGAAAGTAAAATATTTGTGTATTTTACGCGTAGAGGATACAATATGGTTCGTACAGATCGGCGATATTGTTCGTGCGGTAAGGAATGGTTTTCCTAACAATTTGAATGTGGGCGGTTTTTTGGCACGGATGTGTAAAATGGGTTCAATTGTAGTAAATGTTCGATTCATTTGATTGTTAAAGAAATATTTTATTTTTATTTAAAACGTTTATATTCGGATGTGTTCACCTACTTAAGAAGCGTAAGTTAATCGTATCATCGTAGATTATTATTATTATATATTGACGTGTCTGTTCCCTAATGACACAAAAACTTGAGTTTATCATTTAATACCAAGTAGCTTTAGTTAGCAAGTATCATTATCTTCCTGCTGATAAACCATGTTACTTGGGGTCAGCGCAGCACATTCTCTTCCTCCATTCTTTTCTATAATCCGCCATGCTATGACTGACTCCCTTCTCTTTCATATCACTCCACACATACTCCATCCATATTTATGTTCACAACTCTTTTCACATGACCATACCAAGACAAGCAAGTCCCCGTTTACCAAGTAGTAAGTGTTAAGAAATAAATATAGAAATATAAAAGAGCTCCTAAAGGCCCTGGAACGCAAAGGGCTTTAGAAGGAACACGGATGGGTTTTAGTCAGTAAGAGTCTGACTCGCCCTTCCGCTCCACCCAGAGCGGAAGAAGTCATTTGATGATTTCCCATCCTTAAAAAAAAAAAAAAGTGTTAAGAAATAAATATAGAAATATAAAAGAGCTCCTAAAAGTTCCACGTTTGAGCAACACGATAACTGACAAATGCTTGCACTATCTGGACAGGCCCACTCAAATCTATGTGGTACTTACCTCAAAAGACCACTTTAGACAGGTTCTCATATGATTTGACCAGTACGGTTGATGTATGGACTATAAAAGAGACTTTGACCTCTGAGTTTGTTTCGGTGTTTCTTCTCAGGGTAGTCAATATTCGGCTCGATCCTGCCAGGGTTGCGGAATTTGTTCGAAAGAGTCACCGCGGCCCTGAAACGCAAAGGGATTTAGAAGGAACACGGATGGGTTTTAGTCAGTAAGAGTCTGACACGCCCTTCCACTCCACCCAGAGCGGAAGAAGTCATTTGATGATTTCCCATCCTTAAAAAAAAAGAAAAGCCTACCTATCGAACAAAAGTAATTATTTGAAGCCATATTTAAATCTGATCGTCCAAATTTCATGGCTAAACAGCGACGCAAATCTTGTACCTATTAGGAATACTGGTGTGTCGTAACGACTCCACTTGTATCTTTTCCTATTTAAGTATTTTGAACTTAAAGAGGCAAATCATAGCATGAAATAAGTATTTCATCTAAAATTGCGGAATTTTACAGGAGGTATTATCAACTCTATGTTACTAACTTCCACGAACATTAGATAAATATAGTCTATCTATTCCGATCTTTGATGATGTATATCATGCAATAAAAAAAAAATGTAGACTTGTGTTTGATCACAATAACACTGGTCGAAAGCAATAATGTGCACGCTTGCCTAGAAATATATTATTTAGTCTTGACCTTACTGGTCAGTGATTCGAACCGGATACCCTTAGTCTTGTCCTTTAGATGACCTTAGTCTTGTCCCTTAGTCCCTTAAATGTCAAACCAAGCATCAGTTACAATAATAAAGCTACTGCTAATACTCCTGACTCGCCTGAGGATAACTGCTGCACTTAAATGCTCAAGTGTTACTGCTGTCTTACTATCGCCAGTTTTAAAGGGGAGTACGTAAAATAAAATTGCGATAAAATTACAAAGTCGGAAATGCCCTGTTTTGTGTGAAGAGACATGACTTTGTTTTATTACTGTGTTTGACTGTTTTAGTATTCAATAAAAATAATGTAATTATTATGTGGCTGTATTATTGTAAGAGCATTTCTTGAAATTTTGCCCCACCACTCACCAACCTAAGCCAAACTTATATCATAACTAGAAATGTCAGTTTGTTTGTTACGCTTTTACGCCAAAATCGCTAAACTGATTTTGTTGAATTTTGGTACAGACATAGAAAACTAGTTTTTAAATAAAATATTATCAGCATTGCTTTTGACAAGGGCTTTCTCTTGGTGAGATAGAGTGCGGATTAGTGGATGCCACATGTTTTAATTTGATCAAAGTCACGATGGCGCCTTTATGCTGTTTTTCTCCATCGTTTTAAGAGCAGTGATGATAGAATAAATTTAAAGTGCTTGGCTAGATTTGAACCCATAACCTACCACACTTAAGTCAGGTTATGGGTCGTAACCACGTAAGAACCAATGCTCTGCCATATTAGTTTCTCAAATATTATAACTCATAGTTCCGCGCTCATCAGTCACCTTAACAACCGCGACAACCAACCGCACAGTTTTTAATTAAAACGCCCCTTTTATTCCAACTACCCACCCAAATGAGTACCCGTCTTTTTAAAAAGATTCAAAAGAGCAAGATGTAATGAAGTTCAGGAAAGAGTTGGTCAATAGAGGTGCGACATTCATGCTCTATTCAGCTTTATAAAACATAGAGGGGTGCTCTCTACCAATTTACTCTAGTTTAGGAAGCTCTTAATGAAGTTGCATCGAAGCTTTGAAGGGTACCCGTTAAAAGGTCTTGAAAGTAGGTAGGTGGCATTTTTTGGGAATGCACTTTTAGTGATCGTAGGTGGGAGAAAAAGTAGGGAGGGAATCGGGATACGGTTATTGCTTCTTGGTAAATTGGGAACCTTTTATCACCCCTTTCATACGCCTCTTCACAGCTAGCTAGTTATTTTTGGGTAGTACCACCTACTCGTGCGTCATACTTCAAACGCAACTTTTCGAATTTGTAGTGTGTTTACGGTAGCTTTTCACGGCCAAATGGACTCGTAGTTCAAGCTAGTGCCCTGATTCTTGGAAAAACAAACAAGGGACATTTCTCCAGGAAAATATTACACTTTAGGTAGCTACTATAACCTTTTACTAAAAGCGTGTTCTTCGTATAAACATACACGGAAATCATATCACAACCATATCATTATTTATACTTACAGGAGTTTTACTTCAAAAACCAATATAACATTCCATGTTCATAAAATAGTGATTATCTAAAATATTTATGATCTAATTGCCTCGACTATGGAAATGATTTATATTTTAATATTTTTTTATGTCCAAGCTGAAAAAATGACACTTCAGTTTCCTTGTAGTGTTTAAAATTTTATAAAAATAAATATAACCAAACCAATCAATCTGCGTCTACTTTTCACAACTATTTTGGGATCGAATTCTAGTCTGACCCAATGCATCTGAATACCAGTATTTTACAACGACTGCAGCTGGTCTCCACAAATCAGTAACTTGATAACACGGTACCCCTAATTTGGCATGGTTGGTGCCAGATTACCAAGGTACAAACTTTCCTTACAAACAGACCTTTGACTGTCAAAGGTCTACAAATGACAGTAAAAATTTTACTCAATACTCAATATTTTATTTGCATTCCAGAATGTGTACTTAGGTGATAAATTAAAAAAAAAAGGAATCGTGATCATTATGGAACCCTGTCGGCACAGCAAAAAACAAATATATGTATGTAGGAGAGAAGGAAGCTTTAAATAGCTAATCTTATATTTAAAATAAATCCAATAATAAATAATTAGGGACTCTTTATACCTACGGCCCCCTTCTACCATCGGACATCTTGACGCACTACAAGTTACCATCCCCACCTTGTTGCTATTCCACCAATTTGCACTAAACGTCTCCAAACGTCTTTTGTACTGCGCACAGCAAGGGAGTGGAACTCTCTGCCTGCGTCTTTGTTTCCGAACGCATACAACCCTAATCTCTTCAAAATTAGAGTAAACAGACTTCTTCTGGGTAAGCTCGCTCCATCGTCGACTTTATCTCTGTCATCTATGACCTAGACTAGAGTCAAGAGCAAACCCATATTAAATAAAAAAATACCTTATATTCACCAATCCACCAGCTTCTTAACCAGAAATTATAAAACCTAAAACTGTTGTTTAAACGGTCCCGATGTTCTTGTTCAGTCAATCGTGACAGGGAACAGCTCGAAAGCTTTTAATCACCCCAGTAAAGTTGAAGATTCCTTATAAAAAATATTATTGCTCTCATACTTTCGATGAGACCGGCCGAGCAATCCCGCGGGCTATAAGAATCGATGTCAAATGGATTTTAATTATCTCTCCATTTGTGAGGGAAGTTTAAACTTCTATTTTTAGTTGTTTTTTTTTATCTTTAGTGAGTATTGTCAGTTGAACTGAATCGTTAAAGTGATGCATTTGTGCAAGGTCACGTTTTTTTCACATTGGTAATTGTCGAACAAAAACTTCTATTGCAATCATATATGTTATTATTATTGAGCTGTGATGTAGTTTTTAATTCTATTTTAGTGGGTTCTTTCTGAACACCAATATCCTAAGAGACACTATAGTCCCTCCTAGGTGATACACGTCAGCACATGCTTGTTTTATTTAATTAAAAAAATGAAATGTTTTTTTTTTGGTTTTAAGCATCTTTAGTCCCAAAATTCATTGAAATCGTAACTACTAAACTCACTTTCGAAGTTCATAATATTAGATAGGATAGTTAGGATTAGAATTAAATGATGCAAAACATTAAAAAGAATTGACAGCCGCAAAACATGCCAAAACAAATAATACTTCATCTGTGTCCAATGATATCTAAAGAAATCGCACCGGTCCACAATCACGCAGTCCGCATTCAGGCACCACGTAGCGAACGATTGAAAAATGTCATGCCAGCTAACAGACCTATTTAATTAACTTTCCCAAGCATTATGACCGGTTTATACCCGGTTTTTATGCCCGACCCGGGCATTGTGTGGACTCAATATCGGTTGCTTTATTGTCGACGTTCGAGTCGCAGGACTCTTTGTCAAGTGGCCGGTGGCGCGGCTACATTATAAGGTTGGGTAGTAACGATACCCGGAATGTAGATCTGGGTAGTCGTAAATGGGTAGTTGTTGCCGTTTATTACCCGTTAACCGATCGATTTGAAGGTAAACAATAGGGTTTATGTCACGATGAGACGGGGTTTTAGTAGTTATTATCTTTATTGAGTGATGAAAGAGATGTAGTCGTTAGGTTTTCTTAGTGTTTTGTTTGTTTCTTTGTGTGAGGGAAAAATATTCGGGTTCCTATTTCATGGAAATAGGGTTTTTTTGCTTGTTTTTGCGTCTATATAACAAATATAGTCTCGAGTTTTCATATATTCAAGTAATCACAAACCTCGGACGGAAAAATATAACAAAATAAATATGTTTGTTTGTTTGGATAATTAAAGGCAACACGTACTGGATATAATGAAACAGGTTATTTTAAAAATGCGTTAGCAATAAGGCAAGATACGAATACGTATAACGTAACACAATACTCACTCACATACATACTCGATACGACTTGAAATGATCGAGCAAGGTCGCATGATGGTCCGGTATTCAGAATGAAGCCAACACCTATAAGATTTTTACACTTCTCTCCTCTTTTGTACTCCGCATCACAGTTCCCACTAAGATCCATCTACGAAGAGAAGACGAAGCCATTCTTCTCTGTTCCTGTAGTGCGCCTCTGGAATTGTCTACGACACTCCCTACGCGACAGCCCTTCTCTTGATATTTTCAAGAGGAATATTAATGTGAATTTCCTTTTGCAATGACATGCTGGGAGTGAATTCAACCTTGAGTTAAGCTCGCCTTTGTACATGCTCTTTATTATCACTGTGTTATAAGTTTGTTTTGGCATGAAAAAGAAAGAACTATGATTAAAATCGAACATAACATAACATCATAAATATTTTCGCCTATCCCGCCAGATGGTAGCGTTTGTTTTAGTTATGAAACTCGCACAAAAAAAAAATACTAAACGTACCAATAAAAAAAAAGAAAAGTGAAGAACTTCTATTAAAAACCAATCATCAAAATTTTTAGTCTGTGTAAAATAAAACTATAGTCGTTGCAAATTATGAGAGCACGTCATGACACATTAACGTCATTAACACAAGCTTCATTCATGCAAGGGTGACGCGCGGTCGAGATGCAACAACTATACTAGTCGAATTGAGTTCAAAGACTAGGCGGTCATAATAAAGCAATATGTTCTCAGAATATTAAGGTTCAAAATTGGTAGTTTATTAATCAGAATGATGGCGTGTAAAATTGGCTGTTCATTAACAAATTAGCTACACTTGCAAATTAATTGAAAATGTAAAATATTATTTACCTGTAACTAAATTAATTATTGTGTAAAATAGCGGTTTCGCTTGCCGGAAAGAAAGCATCCTACGTGTATGTCTCAATATAGGATATGATTTTCAGTGAGCAAAGGTTCATGCAAATCAGTTCCGCCATTTAAAGGTAACAAACCGACAGGCTGAGTTACTTTCGCATTTATAATATGTAGTAGTTTGGATTATATAGCAACTATATAAAAAAAACATTCATATTATACTACTGGCTTTTGCCAGCGACTTCGTCCTCGTGGAATAGTTACTTGGGGCAGAATTTTTTTTTTGAAGATTATGAAGTTTAGTAAAGTTTCAGTCAATGCTACTGAACAGAGAAAGAATAGATAGATATAGATAGTTTAACAAATGTTCGACGTGATTCTTTAAATTGGCATAACTTTTTTATTTATGATCCGATTGATATGAAACAAACACTAAATGTTAAGTGAAGCTTACCACAATGTATTAGTCAAAACCACATCTAGTTATTATCCACATAAGTTTTTGAGATTAACGTGCACAAACGCACAGTCAAACAGATAAACAGACAAAAATTATACCAATCATTGTTTTGGCTGCTATTTGCGTTGATAAAGATCCCAATCATATTTTTTCTCACATATCTTCCATGTACAGACAGCGATCCGTTACATTTAGAGAGTATTAATGGGTTTTTTTAATATCTTTGAACGCCACAAACATCAAAAATATCACTTACGATTAAATTGGAGCGATTTCTTTCAATACTGTAACATTTCCTTGCAAGGTTAGTGGGGGTACATTTATTATCACTTGCTTGGGCGGGGGTGATCAATCATTTATGTTGGAAGCTTCCACAGGGGTGCCGAATTACGTTAGAGCGATGTTAAAATGTTTTACTGATTTTAATACAGGATAATGGTGACCTTTAGTAACGCTTAGGTACCAAGTTGTGTGGAAAGTTTTAAGAGTCAAAGTCAAAGCATTTATTTCAAATAAGCCATTATCAGGTACTTTTGAATTGAACCATTATCAGGTATTTTTGGCTGTGGATGGCTCAATAAGGGAAGACTAAAGAAACTATAGAAGGTTTGTTAAAGAGGATATGTTTATGATAATTTAATTAAATAGGATATACCATTACAAAGAAACGGCTTATAGAAGTCGGCCGACCGAGCCCAAATAATATAGCCCACGTAATATATATGTATTTTTTTTTCTTAGTCTAATGTGTCCCACTGCTGAGCAAAGGCCTCCCCCATATCCTTCCAGACATTCTTTTTTTGCGCCACCTCGAACCAGCCTTCGCGGTGTGCATCTAGATCATCTCGCCACCGCTTTTTGGGCCAGCCTTGGCGACGCCGTCCATCCTCTGGCACCCATTGCGTGGAGACTTTTGCCCAGCGGTCACTATGCATGCGGCTGGTGTAAATCGCCCACTCCCATTTCAGCCTGGCAGCTTTTCTGAAAGGATATAATATTATTCAATAAGTAGTTTGTACACGGCGGTCTTTAAAAACACAAATATAAAATGGGTCATTGAACTCCCTTTCCTAAACTAGGCAGAAAGCCTGTCTGTGTCTTAGGTAAAGAGTATCCATTTATAATGAGTCTTATTGTGGTTTCAAAATATTGGTACGTGCGGTAGGCGAACAAATACTTTGGACAGCAGGCTTGTGAATATAATGTTTGTGTCTGTTCGTGTGAATTAACCAATAATATTTACCAATTATTCTGTTCCTTTTTATGTGTGACTACGTCTTTTGACGAATCTGATACAAACTCGTGAAGTATCGTACGGTCAAAATAAACGATTTTTTTCTAGGTATTTTTATGTGAACGCATAAAGTTTTTTTTCTCCCTGTTCAATAAAAATCAAATCAATTGTTTAGCACTTACGCTAACGACAAACAAAATACTAGCACAACTACTAATCGATATATCTCTCTCTAGTAAACAGCGTGAACATAAGACGCGTAATAAATTCTTTAATTACTTAACGTTAATTTTCTGTTAACTTAATTCTCGGCTCAATATTAATTTCACTTATCGAAGTTGTTAATTGTCTAAAGCAGTTTATTTTTGGATCTAAGCTCGAGTCGGGAACGAGCGAACTTTAGTGTTTCAGAACTGTCATTTGGAGACAAAAAGACAGTTTAGCTGAGTCCATCTTCTTAGGCTACTACTAACGAAATGGACTCCTTTGTTAATTTGAGAATAATGGCGAATTTCCTTTTGGGTAATTTTATTTGATACCAGGGTCGATATTGTGGCTTGATTTCTTGTTCTATAATCTATACTGTCCCACTGCTGGGCAATGCCTTCTACTCTTCTTGGTGTGGTGCCTTCTCCAGCTGACCTCCCGTAAATGCCCCTAAGTTGTCAGCGCTCCAAAGGCTAGGCAATGACGACCGTCTTCCGGATCTTCTATCTATTCATTTTGTTTAAATAACTCAACCTACATATTATTAAGCTAAGGAAGTATACACCAAAAATAGGTCGTTAGAAAACAGACGAGTACCTATTTGAGAGATTATTTGAACTCTGACATTTACTATCGGTGGCTACGCCGAATCTCAGTCTACACCTTTGCTACGCCGCCACCGTAGCAAATGGGTCTACAGAGTGCTACGTCGTAGCACATGGGTTTACGAAGTTCTACGTGAGATAGCTATGCCTTACCTTTTCGTTCTCATTTTATATCTATAGTATTTGTCTCGTTCTCAAGGCCATTGGAGATACAGATATCTTATGATATCTTTAGAAGTTTGACCCAGTTTGAGTGCTTCTAATGATGTCTTGTCCTACGAAAATTTACATTGTATAGTATCTCGCTGATAGAGAGATACGATATTTTATCGGGTTACTTTTTGATGTATATTGATATGCAACTATACACATAATTGTTTCTAGAGTTTGTGATATCATACACGATATGGTGGTCGTATATTTTCGTATGGTGAAATTGTAGCGGCAACAAAAAGAATCGCAACGCCATCTATCCTGTCAGAGACAAACTACCAATGAAATCCTGCATCGCGCAAGCAAAGTTCTCCGCGCGATTTGAACCTATACAACAATCCGAATATCAACCATCGGGCAGTTGCTCACTAAACACAACCGTCTGGTCGGAGGATCCACCTATTTCCAACGGAGGTGTGCGGGACTTTACTCTCTGTACCGCATACCTCTATAAAATAAATTACAAGGAAGAAAAACGTTTGTTTATTGTTTGGTTGTGGAAACACTTGTAAAGTGTTTTTTTTTTAAATAAATTAACATAATTTTAATTCTATCTTCCCTTCAAAAACTATACAGCATATTGTTTCAAACATAATCACGTTTTATCAAAGAAATTGCAACTGAATTAAGTTCAGAAAAAGAAGCGTTACCGCATTATTACAAAGTAATTTACACTAGTAATTAGTGTTCCCATTGCACTACGAAGTATGCAAATACTAATCACTTAATATAAACCTCCTTCTGCATTTTAATACGAGGATAAACATGTAAATTAAACGGCTAATAGCTAGACGGCTATTGTGAAAAATGGAGAACAAAATACTTTTGGATCTTGCATTTTTCTATGCCATTATACCCGGAACTAGAAAAAAAATAACTTAAGTACGTTAAGCTGTTCATCTCAACTATCATTTTTGTGGGTTGTCAGAAGCCTGTAAGTGCCAATCAGTGAGCATCTTGATACTCAGTAGGGTTTGCGGACGACCCTGATCTCCGCCCTATATAAAATTTAACAAGAAATCAAAAATAGCTTTGAATCTTTTGTAGGTTTACATCTTTTTTAATACAATTTATAAAGAACTTTTGTAGAAGTATGCGGAACAGAGAGTAAATTCCCGCATACCTCCATACTGGTGACCCCGACGCCATCTACCCTGTCAGCGACGAGCTACCTACCGACGAAATCCTGCATCACGCAAGCAAAGTTCTCCGTGCGATTTGAACATAGACAATAGTCCGAATATCAACTATCTGGCAGTTGCCCACCAGACACAAAAACCGTCTGGTCGGAGGATCCTCCCATTTCAGTGGATGTGTGCAGGACTTTACTCTCCGTACCGCATACCGCTATACTTTGCTCTCGTAAAATATAAAAAATTAACGTTCTTCCTGGTTCATTGTAGTCTGTGCAAATAAACTCAAGTGATGATTAATTACTAACGGTCAGCCACTCGATTATCTTGGTTATATTTATCGATTAGTAAATCAATCGCTATTTTGCTTGTAAATTCCACAAGTGTTTTGTAATTATCTTATCCTTCATTATAATATACAAAAATTGTTGTTATACAATAGAGACGAATGCAAATCAATGTGTTACTTTTTTATTATTTTAAAATTAGTTTATTTTATTGATTTCTCAACTTCCTCCGGAAATAGTCTACTTTTACCTTAGAGTCGATGCAAGGACAAGATGTCATGCGTAGTATTACAAATACTACATGCTGATTATAAAATCCGCTTTTGAAATACAGATAAGAATCGAGATAATTGACTGACCTTGTTTAATAGGTATCGATTTAAGAGATCACTCAAGACCATACCTAATTGACGCTGATTGACGGACATGTGTCAAGTCAATTTAAAGTTAATTTAAGGAGTTTAATTAAGGAACCCTATTATTTATGTGAAATTGCCTAAATCCAGTAAATGTTCGTTATCCTATTTGATTCTCCTTTCGCTTTAACAAGATATCTTAAAGCTTTAATAATTTCAGACTGATATTAAAATTATATTACCAGGCTCTTAATTAGAACTCTCAAAGACCCAGTGCTCAAAGCCACTAAAAAATAAAGGTTGCAGCATCCGAAAGCAATTTTCGCTCCCAGTTTATTGCTCACTAATTTCAACTAGTAAATAACGCTTTGGGCACTAAAATGAATCCCAACTAACCCACAACCTTGCCCGGTTATAAAATAAAACATTTAAGGCCCCTTTTATAACTAATAAACTATTTCGAACAAACATTTTATGGCCCTAAAATATTTATCCGAAGTAGTTCCGGCTTTTGGAAAGATATTTCGTGTAATTTACGTAAGGGAACCCTTCGTTAATTAAAATCTATGTTCTTTGTTCCAGGTGTTAGGATACACTGGATGGTGACGTCATGGAGGTTCCGTTCTGATGTGAGCGCGAAATCGTTCGGATTTCAAGTGTTGTGGTGTTAAAGAATTAGTGATGAGACTTTATATGTGAAGATGGGGACGTTGAGGTTCGGTGTGTCGTTGCTCATTTGTTGGATATCCGGTAAGTCCATTTTTTTTTATGTATAAAAGTTAATTTCCTCTTTTTATATTTTAAATGTAATAATAATAATTAAAAAAATATATATTTTAAATGGCTTAAGCACCCTGCCTCGGAAAGGTTTTCTAACCATTTTTCTCCCGTTTTTAAATACTAGCTTTAAAAGACAGCCCGTTAATAAGTAGGTTTCTGGACCAGAAATTTGGGTCAGTCGTAATTTAGAACGTTTTTAACTTCAAAGATTCTGTCGTTCAGATGGAATATAAAATTTTGGCCTATGTTTCATTTTATGATGAGGCCGATAAATACACCTGTACTAATGGAAGATATCAGTATCGATAATATTACTTATAGATTTTAATACAAGCATGTAAATTAAAACCCCGTTTACGGTCAAAATAAAAAAAAAAACATTTAATTGTTCGCGTTCCTTTTTCTAATAAATCAATCCCAAACTCATTTCTCAAGACCCCGATAAATATACGTTACACAATCCACAAATTGAATTTCGAACTCGAACTCCAAAATGTAACTCCGACTACCCTAATTAAGATATAAAAAAAAAACTTGTTCAAATCTCCATAAATTAACTCGTTTCTTAATTCAGGAATTAAAAGAAGGCTTTTAGTTGATTAACTTTTCAACGGGAACTGGAGGTTCTAGAGGAACATAAATCAAGCATAATACAATTACAGTTAATGTTTGATTAAATACTGCTGGTTGGTGCGTTGGGCTCTGGAGTTAGCGGAATGTTGGTACTACCGCTTCACGGGTAGCCCGGTACTACCAACATTATACCGCGGTATGGAGAAAATAGTTTAATTGATTAAAACTTGTTTTTTAACTAGCTGATGCTGTCGGTCGTGAAGTGCATGTTTGTACTTGGTCTGATAGTTATTTGTCCTATATGATAATTTTTAGTTTTATAGGGAGATCCAACTAAAGCTTCCAAACTTTCATTACGAAAGAAAACTTACAAAATCTATTAATTATGAAAACAGACCTCACTTAAATACGGTCAGAAAAAAAAGAGGCGTTAAACACGTCCCACTATGGACAAGAGGGTAATTGAATTACGAAAAAATATATCATAGTTCTTAAGAATTGTTATTTCTTTATATAAGGTGGAGACGACGATACGACAATAAATCAAAACACTGGCAATACTGGTTCATACGAATATCTTGTCTTTTATCACAGATTTGATGTCACTAATTGCAACAGACTGCTTGGAATATTTCGTCAGAATAGTAATCACTATCCTTGACTAGTTTGAGTTTTACCAGTATTACCAGTTTTTTCATTTATTGACGTATCAATGTCTTCAAATTGTAGAATGACAGAACCCTTTGAACGGTAGTTAAAGGTCGATCCTTTCACTCAAAGTAAGTAAGTACACCTATCGTAATTGTATTGGGTTAATCAGACATTTGACTAAATCACGAATCATTAATAACAGCTGTCTAAATTACACTGGTTCAAACACAGAAACCGAATTACAAAATAAAACCCCTACAGTGAAGTATATTAACACGTTACACGTGGTAACAGAAAGGCAAGATATTTTTTCCTAATATTTTAAAAATGTTATTTCGTTTGAAACCTACTCACATACTGAGTACTTCGCAGAATCACTCAAATCGCTCTCGTCGTTCCTCGTTCTTTGTTAGAAGTTTGTCACGGTGTGCACTCTAAAATTTATTTCAATGAGATTTTATTGAACACTTTTATATACATCTTTTTCATATATTCTTTTTCGATTTTGACTGGCCTGTTGGTCGAGTGGTTAGCGACCCTGACTGCTAAACCGGAGGTCGTGGGTTCGATTCCCACCCAGGACAAATCTTTGTGTGATGAGCATGATCATTTGTTCTTTGTCTGGGTGTAATTTGTCTATAGTATGTTTGTATTTAGAAATATATAAGTATGTTTATCAGTTGTCTGGTTGCCATAGGACAGGCTCTGCCTAGTTTGGGATCAGATGACCGTGTGTGAGTTGTCCCAAGATATTATTATATTATTATTTGTTTTTGCCCATTGAGCAGTTTTAGTATTTGAGCGTAACTATACCCAGGGAGTAACAAAAATAATGCTGCTGCTATTCTGTAAATTTTGTCAAGTTATTCAAAAATGTGTGCCAGTTGTTTTTTTTTGCGATTTCAAAGTTTTTTTCTACAACATCGATGTTACAATCAATTTAATAAAGATAAAATGCCAAGTTTCATCAAGTGATTATTACAAGAACAGTTATGAGGGGGGTAAAACAGCTCCAAATGTTTTGTGTAATATACACATTGCATGCGATAGGCTGGAACTTGGCCTGGCGCACTACCGTGTGCCTAGATAAAATTACTAACTCAGTACTAACTAACATAGTCGTAAGTTTTACTAACAGTTTTTGAGTCATGGATACTCGATTGGCTTTCTGACAGCTCTCCAAGTTCTAGGGTAACTAAAACATAGTTTTTTATATCGCTTACTTTGTAGCCCCAACATAGTGTAGTTCCAGCCCCCATAACGAGATTTCGACTTTCAGCATATTTATTGCTTTCAAACGTTCGAAGTTAATTATGAGCGTGTGACTTGTGTGTGCGTGTGAGTTATGTCTGTTACGGGTAAAAAAAAAAAAAAAAAGTCAAAGCATTTATTTCAAATAAACCATTATCAGGTACTTTTGAATTGTCAAAGTCAGTCCGTCTAAAACATGAAGCTATTTGCACTGGGTTGTTTGTAATGTTGACCTAAAAACCTAGAGGTTATTAAAATTTGTAAATTTCATTATTGTATCAAAAAGGGTCTTGAGAGCAATAACTAGGTTAATCACAAGAGTCCATTTTCAGGGTTAAGCAACACTTCCCGGGGTCGGTCTGTGAATGGGTGACAATCACTGTGAGCCGTTGATACTGACTGCCATGCATAGATGTTTGACAGTCGTTACGGGGGTAATCAGAAGCTCCAAAGGCGTTGAAAAAGAGTCTTGGTTTGAAGAAGTCTGATGGCTCCATGAAAAACATTGACATTCAGCTGCATCTAGTACTGATGAATGAGGAAAAGGCGAGCATATATTCTATTCAAGTTTTTTTTTTTCGTTTATTAACTACTAGCTTTTGCCCACGACTTCGTACGCACAAGTCCCATTTTCTCGGTTCCCGTAGGAATTTTGGGACGAATTATACACGTTAACCTTCCTCATGAATAATCCCATAAATTGGAAATCCATTGAAAACCGCATGGATATCCGTTCAGTCGTTTTTGAGTTTATCGCGAATAGACAGACGGACGCGGCGAGGGACTTTGTTTCATAATATGTGGCGAAGAACATTTTTTACTAGCATATGTTGAACGTATTAACATACCAACACAAACCATCGCGGGTTAAGCAGCGGTATGGCTGGCCATTCCGTTGCTTAACCCGCGATGCTAAAACATATTTTAAAATTAACTGGTAGGTAGGTATAACTCGTCATTTAAAAAGACACTTTCCAGATCGTCTTGCAATCTAGATTAGACTCTTCTCAGCTCTCTTGAGCAGTTCTTTGCATTGATTGCATTACATTTCCAGAGGTAAGTGAAATATCGCTTCAAAAGAACACTTTTATTTTTTTTAAATCGAAGAGTTTTAACTGCTTAATAAAAGGTATTCGTACCAAAGACGACGTGACTAACTCTCCATTACGCCTTTCCTAAAATAGAATCAAAATGAAAGACAAAATTTTGAAGTTTCATAAACCTGTATTTAATTTAAGTGCGTAGGAAGTACGAACTCATTCACAAAGAGCCACCTTTAATACTAAGTAATTAGTATTTACGTTAATGTGAATTAATTTGCAGTTAGATAAATTACAGCTATTCCACTTTGTGAACAAGTACTTTGAATTTGTAGTAACCTAAAAACCCATCCGTGTTCCTTCTAAAGCCCTTTGCTTTCCAGGGCCGCGGTGACTCTTTCGAACAAATTCCGCAACCCTGGCAGGCTCTGGCCCTAGCGGGCCCCGTCCTCTATGCTGACATCTCTTTGAGGCGCGCGTGAAACACAACGCGCCATCGACCCGGGCCTGGTGGTGATCGGACAGCGAGCCACCCAATGCTCGCCGTCCGCAGGCCCGCGCCTACGGTGGCCGGGGATCGCCCTGCGACTAGTTTTCCTAATTCAGCGTTAACTAATTGCATTGGAAGAAAGCTGTTGACATTTTACTTGAGTAATAGTTTATTGCCATTCAGATATTGAATTGAATGTAAATATATTCCGATTAGATAAACCATGCAGACATCATCTTCCTGCCCTTATCCCATGTTACTTGGGGTCGGCGCAACACGATTTTTTCTTCCATTCTGTCCTGTCAACCGTCACGCTATCACTAACTCCCTTTTCTTTCATATCACTCCTAACACAATAAACCATGCAGACATGTAGAAAAAATAGAATTGGATTGGTATCTTGAATTCAAGAAAAATAAAGGGTTTGGTAGGATAAATCTCCAAAGTTTATATATTCGTATTATTTTTATTTAATTAAATATCAATCGCTTTTTATTCACCATATTGCACCTACCGCCATTCTCTACATCACCCAAAGGTTGACTGGTAGAGAATGCCGATGGCATTAAGTCCGCCTCTGTACATAAAGTGTAAATAAATAAATAAATAAAGCACAATTATTTCGCTTATTATATTCTAGTAAGATTATTTACAGTAAAAACTTATTCTTATTTTTTATTTATTCAAGAAAATTTACAAGGAAATAATGTATACGCATTCTGAACGCATCACCGATGATATCCCTCTGAAAATTCCTCACAAAGAAGATTATAATAATGTCCCTTTTCAATAATACCCAACCAACCAAAATTACGCAACGAAAATCACATAGAAACTGGCAGATGTTGAGAAATGCTCCCACGAGCGTCCATATCAAACCAATCTCTCAGAATAGAACCAACGACCCAAAAATGCGTTCAGACGATAAAACGATAGAAACATCGGTCAAATACATTTCAATACGCGTTAACATTACATACAAAGCATATCATTCAATTTGGACAAAAATCAAATCACACCGGAAGAGAAATTTTCGGGACCCGAAAAATATATTCGGAAGAAAGTCCGATATGATTATTCGTCTTCGGAGGATCCAATAATTCGTTATATTGAAGAAAGTTTTCTTCTTACAAAGTTGCCAGTTCAATATGATTTTCTTTGACCCAGCTTCAGCCATTATTAGTATTATTCTTCGTTGCCAATATCACGATTGGTTTTCGTGCCTAAATGTCAATTCTATTAACTGTTTGTTTTGGCCGATGAAACGGAATATTAAAGTTGCCAAATCATTGTGTATGGAGTCGTATTTACATCAGTAAAGGTAAATAATGTTATGTTACTGGGTAGAAGAAAGGTTCTGTATAAAAAGAGATCCCTCATTTTTTCATAAAAGGCAATAATAGTTATTTGTGACGGAGAATGGACAAAAGCGTCTTCCGGTTGCCAACAACAAAAAGAGACTAAAAATTTCGCAGTCATTTTAGTCGTGACGAATGTTTTTGATGTATAGTAAAGTAACATGAAATTTTATTGCAACTATAATATTCGTTTCGCACATAATATGTATTTGAATTGGATACTAAGTTCAAAATTTTGTATGATACAAGTGTGAATCTTGCATAAAATTAAACCTAAATATTATGGGTTTTTTTTTTTTTAAGGATGGGAAATCATCAAATGACTTCTTCCGCTCTGGGTGGAGCGGAAGAGCGTGGCAGACTCTTACTGAATAAAACCCATCCGTTTTCCTTCTAAAACCCTCTGCATTCCAGGGCCGTGGTGACTCCTTCGAACAAGTTCCGCAACGCTGACAGGCTCTGGCCCTAGCGGGCCCCGTCTCCTATGCTGACATCTGTTTGAGGCGCGCGTGGTACACAACGCGCCATCGACCCGGGCCTGGTGCTACCCAACGCTCGCCATACGCAGGCCCGCGCCTACGGTGGCCAAGGATCGCCCAGCGACTAAATATTATGGGGTTGTAGTTTTCTGTATTCAAAATGCACTTACGTTAACGATATTATAACGATACTATAAGTCAACACATTCGTGCTAGGCCCTCAGGTCGGAACTGACCAGGGCACTGACCAGTGTTACAGGAAGTAATGTAACTGCAGTCAGTACGTATAAAGGGGCACGAACATGATGCGTATGTGTTTTGTTTTACACGGATTTTAGAATACGGCGTAACATAACATGTTCGCTGCAAATATTACATTACGGCCCGTAATACCGGTCAGTACCCAGCGATCTATATTTAAGTCTATTGGGAGTCGCTGATTTTGGTGATTGAAAATTATATCATCAAACCTTATGCAAAGTTAAAAAACTAAATGCACTCGGCATAAAATAATATTGAAAAATGACGAAATAAGTGGAAACGCACGAGTGAACATTGATCGGTCCAGTGAACGTACGATTGAACTAATGAACGAACTGAACATTCACTTTACTTGACTGAATGATTACTCTAGGGACACTGGTTTTAATCGTTCATGTAGAAGTCTGGCAAGTCTATGTAGCTCGAATTGAGATGTTCGTTCAAGTTTAGTCTAACTTTAATTGTGTTTGATCTCTTTAATTAACACTATCTTAGTTGATCGGTTCGTCAATTCTTTGACTTTCAAATTGCTTTCTTTTGTGTTTCATCATTCATAACATTGCTATTGTAATCTAGACCAACTTAAAGGACATTTTGACAAACATAAACACCTAGAAGTTAGGTCAGGTGCATTTTTAAACACGATGAAATTTATTTTCAAAGCCATGCTTTTCCAATAAAAGAACTAAAACAAACCTTGAATGAAGTTAAATAAAAGCTTTTCAAAATACATCATAACATTTTTCCCGGGCATGCATCGTGTGATGTTGCCACATGAAAAAACAAATAAGCAAAATTTGTGCGGCAACAAAAAGAACCGCAGCGCCATCTACGACGAACTAACAACGAAATCCTGCATCGCGCAAGCAAAGCTCTCCGTGCGATTTGAACATATACAACAGTCCAAATATCAACTATCGGGCAGTTGCCCACCAGACACAATAACAGTCTGGCAGGAGGATCCTCCCATTTTTCAGTAGAGGTGTGTGGGACTTTACTCTCTGTACTGCATACCCCTATACTGGTGATCCCGACGAGAATACTTAAGTAATCACCATCATATCAGCTCAAAGACACCAGTGCTAAACAAAAATAAATAGAAAAGTTCCATCCCCGAACATGCTTTTCACATAGGCACAAGAACAAGGCCGTTCAAAAACTCCGTTGAGCCGTTTAGTTTAAATATTCCAAGCTACTGTAGAAAGCACAGAGCACAGAACGCCTATAGGCACCATTGCCAATATTATAGAAAATACATTTATTTAGTACAAACTTCCAGATACACAACACGTTTATAGAGCAAACGAAACAAAGTGTAAAATTTTTTTTTTTTTTTTTGTGCGTCTATGTATGATGATTTACAAATGTATGATATAAGTAAGTGAAGTAAAATGAATCCTAATATATGAAATTCTGCCGTTACTGACTGACTGAGTGCACTTGACTGACAGACAACGCGCAGCTGAAACTACTGGTCGTAAAAAGCTAAAATTTGGCATGTGGGTTTGTCGAAATTCCTACGGGAACGGGAAAAAACGGGATTTGCGCGTACGAAGGCGGATTTATCACGCGCCGTCAATTTTTATGAGCAAACGGTGACACTCACTGACGGGCTTGGTTTGTTAAGCGACTTTACGGCCCGTACCTGTCTCTTTTCTTGCAAACCTGTGACAGTGTGTGAAAATTCCATATAGGCCATATGGAATTTTAGCAAAAGGCAACTACTGGCGGCACGATCACTTTCGTCTCACACAAGCTCTGACCGTATTGACAGAAGGAAACCTTCTGTGCATTCCTCTAAGTCAATAGATTTGGCTATGTCGTGTCCAGCAGTTGCCGCCGAGGCCTTTCGATGCTCTATGGTAGAAACAGATTGCCCGTAGGGACGCGGCAATTGTTTCACTTGACTCCTGCAACTTGCACTGCATAGTGAACAGTTGATGCACGGCTTTGCATTCGCTCTTACACTTTTATTTCCCTTCCCTTTAACATGTAAAATGGAGTTCACAGTTTGGAAGCCTATTTTAGGTTTTGGGACAGTGAACTGTTGCTTTGGTTGTTGAATGGAGGTTCTCGTTTCCAATACGTCAGGAATGGTCATGATAAATGATATTTATTTTGCAAATAGGTTTAGAAGTAACTCTTTTACACGTCAATTTGGACATAATAATCTAGATGAGGCCAGTGTTTCCTAGCTGACTACCCTGAGAAGAAACACTGAAATAAACTCAGAGGTTTGAAGTCTATACAATGGTTAAACATACTTTGAAACCATGTAGGTTTAACGTCTGAGGTAACTTTTTGTGGAAAGCACCACGCAGGTTTGAGTGGACCTGTCCAGACAGTACAAGCATTTGTCAGTTATCGTGAACTTTAAGGAGCTAAACCACATGAATATTTATTTGTGTTTGGGACTGATGTTTGACAAATATAAGACAAACTGGACGATAAGATCAAAGGTCCTAATCTTGTTTTGTGCCCTACTATGTCACGCCAATACCATCTATGTTTATATCATTGTGAGAGCGAGAGACGGAGCTAAACGTAACGAATAGCATTATTTAATTTTCACAACGAATTCATAATGGTAATAACACGTTATAGTAGTGGAGCTGAAAAACAAATTAGGACCTATGAAGAGTATTTGGAAACGTTTAAAAATGCTTAAAAATATGAAAAGACTTCATCATCATATTAGCCGAAAGACTTTGGCATAATCGCAACGTTGGCGTTAACGTTGGCAGGCGGGTTGATGCAATGCACAGAGAATGCTGCTGCCCATTCTCTGGTGAGCCCCTTAGGCGCCTCTTACGACACCCACGGGACGACAAGTGATGGAATGAAAAGACGTGGCACTATGAAATCGGTTTAGCAGTTCGGGGTGTCACAAATAAACACAGAAAAACATTTAAATATTAGCTTCTATCATATACTTGACAGTCTTCTTTGTTTCCGTCAGGAAGTTAAAGACAATCCAATCAAAACTCTTTATTAATAAGAAAAAAACTAAAAGTACATTTCCCTTTGTACATAACAAGAAGCACTTTATATTTCCTTTTCCAACATCTGTATGTAAATCCACTTTTAAAACTACCGTCAATAATCTATACAAGGGAAGAAAATATTATTCCGTTCAGTCCAATCGGGCTTTGAGCCACGTCGGATATAAATTCGTCTTGAAGACGTTTCGATAAAAGACTACCTGGTAACGGTTTTGTTATGTAGATGTTGTGATGTTCTTTTTATGTATTTTAAGCTTATTATGATTGGATTTATGTCTTTAATGTTAGCGGTTTGTTGGTTTTTTTCGTTTACTTAAAGATGAAGTACGGTGAGGTTTTGTAGATCATATTTAATCTACATAATAGGGTATTCTAATAGGTAGAAAAAATATTCATAATTCTATTCAGTCCGTCCGTAAGATTTTCAAAAAATATCGGACACGTAGTCTTTGCCAATTCAAATCGCAAAAAAATATGAAGATAAAGCGCATCAAAGTTCAAGTGGGGCTGGTGACGTCACATAGCTTGTAAAAATTGTACTATCGTAGTGACGTCACACGAGTTTTCAACGCACTGTATCTTCGTATTTTTTTGTTTACGTGAAAAAAGAAAAGATACGTATCCAAACTTTTTTGGAAATCTATCTGACGGGCTAATTAGATTTCTTCAGTAGAGTACCCTATTAGCCAATTTTGCGTTTCCGCCTGAAAGCCAGATATCCGAGGGACATACTCCTAGGATATATGGATCCTGTGTTCTTATCCAGGAGATGGTCTGAACTGAATCGGTTCAGTAGATTCTGGGCAAAAGGCTTTGAGCGATGGACACGAGATACGAGTGATGCTGCAGGGGTTTCGTTTTTTTTATAAGGACGTTTGCAACCCTAAACTGATGTTTTTTTTTTAATGATAGACGTTTGACCGCAATTTCACCTGATGGAAAGCGATGATGTCGTCGACGATGGAGAAGTAACCTGTTCAATCTTAATTTGAACAATCCCGAGATTGAGCTATTAAATAAATAAAATAAAATAATTAAAAATATAAATAAATAAAATTAAATATATAATAATATATTACTGGTACACGCGCTATGGATCTATAAGACTCCACGCATTGCTTGTCTTTACATACACATTATAAATTAACATGAATTCCTTAACAGGAGTTGGCCAGGGCATCTGGTTACTCACTGTAAGACCGATGGTTGACTCCGGTAGGGAATTCTATGGCTTTTTATTTTCTTAGTGCATTAGACGGTTTTTGATTAACTATTTCATTCTTGTACCTTTAATGTAATATATTTCTATTACATCTACCCTCAATTACAAGTCGATATCCAAACAAATCTCATCGCTCAAGATGTCCCACATAAATCTGCAAAGATTTGCTTCCGCGTCGAGTGTTGTTGAAATAATGCCAGATTTACGTCCAACGTCTGCATCCTCTGTTTCTATATATAATAAATTGAATATTAGAACCCGACTGCCTCTGGGGCAGTCGGGTTCTAATATTCAATTTATTAAGCGTGAGGGTTTCATCAGAAATTTGCTTGCAGGGGTTTAATGCATACTCGGCCACACTTATCCTGCTAGAAGCTTGATGTGGCGTATTTCGTCCACTTCTGTGGCAAATTCGGTCCTTACACTCTAAGTAACGATCCATGCTCACCTTTCTCGGTGCATACTTCGCATCCATTCAAGCTTCGCACTCTGTATATATGGCCTGCAAAATTACACAACGTGAGACAGTGTGTCTAGAGTGTGACAGTGTGTCAGAATTTCTAGAGATGTAATAATGAGCATCACTATAGTAGGCGCCAGATAAATGTGGAATAAAGTACATTGACCTTTCCCTAATAACTGTTCATAGGTACCTGAACAATTAAATATGAATCGTTTTTCATTATTAGACAATGTTAAGGATCACGAGAGATGGTGATTCGGGACAGCTTTGTGTCATTAATTCCGTTTTTCAAATTAAAAATGTCAATAATTGTAGGTGGGTCAATGACCGTTATTCCACGATTATCTGGCGCCTACTATACATAGTATAAAACAAAGTCGCTTCCCGCTGTCTGTCTGTCCCTATGTATGCTTAGATCTTTAAAACTACACAACGGTTTTTTTTATAGATAGAGTGATTCAATGGGAAGGCTTATATGTATAATACATGCATAATATAGTGGAGAAACACTGATCATTTTTGAGGTTTCTAATGTGATGTCGTAAATAAACACATTTTTTTGCGCTGACATTGCAAACGTTGGCTGAATACACCTTAAAAAGGTCTACAAAAAAGTCCACAATGATATATGTCTATCTCTTATGGATAATCCACAATAACCATTTTTTATCCTTTACTTTTTACGAGAAATAATGGCTTATTTACGAAGCGATTTTAAGCAATACAGCATTAATCCTTATCCAATTAAGTACCTTAAATACATTGTGCATTTAATATAGATCAATATGGCCTTAACAGCATTTGATTTAAATGAATATTTGCGAAGATATTACAGATTTAAAATGCAGGGACGACATTCTGTAGTATATTTAGTATCAGCATTGCACCCGTGCGAAGCCGGGGCGGGTCGCTAGTACATTATAAGCATCATCGTTGGCATCCTTGTTCTACCCTCTGCTGGGGTATTCTCTCTTATACGTGTCCTTAGTCTCTTCAATTCTCAACCAGGTTTTAATCGGGATCTTCTGGCATCTGGCAGTTAGTCTGCTGACACTCCTTCTTCTTTCGGTAATTATTCTGTAGTGAAGACTTTTCTCCACCTGCCAACAACACGCATTGCCACTACCGGTATTTTGGACATAAGTCCTACGTTACATTTTGTAGTTAAGGTACTTGAGATTTCGGTCTTTCAAAACATGTTATGAGCATAATCAAGTCAGATAAAACCCTTCCGTTTCTGATAAGTTACTGACAGACAACGCACAGCCGAAACTACTGGTCGTAGAAAGCTGAAATTTGGCATGTAGGTTCCCTACACTCCAACACACACAACAGTACAATATAAAATAGCTATTCCTAAATTTTCCCCGAGTTTCCCGACAGCTGAGTTCGCACGACCGGCCCGTCTGTCCGAGTCTACGTCATTACATTAGTCTCCGCAGCGAGCTGACTACAACAGAAAATGATACATGCAAATAGCCACAACACAGATAACCAATCCTACCGTTCACTTCGTACAATCGTTCTCGAACAGCTCACTCACTCATTCAATTGCGTGCGGCACAGCTCCGCACACATTCACAGATTCACACACACTTGTGTCTACCGTATATGAGCTGGCGATGTATGCGTAGATATTGAAATACGTGTAGTGATGTGCTGTGATTGTGTGCGTGAGTGAGTGAAGTGTTTTTCCCCGTGGTGTGCGTCCAGCCAGCGTGACCCATATACGGTTCGTTGTGGCAACATAAATTATGAGTCAATTGTTTCCTATATGCCTATTGTGTCTTCCATTGCAATTATTTAGGGGCTATTTTGTTAAAATGACACTCAGCCATTCCTCTTTTTGTGTTCAAAATAAAAGTGATTTTTATAGACTTTAAAATTTATTGGGTTCGTTTAGGTAATTGAAGTCGTTAAACTGGGTTCTGTAGGAACGTCTTTCCCAGTTTAATATACCTAGAGAGTTGATTTCATTTATGTGTGGTTTAGGTTAATTTATGTTTGACGTATTTATGGTTCAGGTCCACCTGTATAGAAAATCAACCATTAAGCCACTTAAAACCCTTGTTCATCATTATTAATAGTTAAAGAAAAAATAACCGACATGAAAATAGGAAAAAGAAAAATAAGCAACAAAATAATATTGTATACTCTTCCAAGCATCTCCATAATTCGTTTTGAAAGCTAGTTCAGCGTCCATAAGAAAATAAAACCACACACGGTATATATTTACTCGTTATTTATGTATGTAAATGGCAATTTCGCGACCTATTTGTCTCCCTTCACTATATATTCCCGCGACGGATCGCCTGACGCTGTTTCCGCCCACTGCCCCTCGATGGAGTTAAAAGTCATACTGGAAGGAACTATTAAAATTAAGCTTGGGATTTGAATTTTAAGTACATTAAAATCCTTTTAAAATCAAGAGTCAGACATTCAGATTTATAGTAGTTGTTAAGCACCAAATAAAGTGACTTACTACATACATAATTATTATATCTAAGTGATAATTATGAGATCTTTTGAAAATTATGAGATTAATCAATTGACATTTTGCCCGTCCTTGTCCAACATATTTTTTTTTTTAAGTATTGGAAATCATCAAATGACTTCTTCCCCTCTGGCTGGAGCAGAAGGGCGTGTCAGACTCTTACTGGCTAAAGCCTATCCGTGTTCCTTCTAAAGCCCTTTGCGTTCCAGAGCCGCGGTGACTCTTTCGAACAAATTCCGCAACACTGGCAGGCTTTGACCCTTTCCGGCCCCGTCTCCTATGCTGACATCTCTTTGAGGCGCGCGTGGAACACAACGCGCCATCGACCCGGGCCTCGTGGTCTCCGACAGTGAGCCACCTAACGCACGCCGTCCGTAGGCCCGGGGCGCCTACTCCTGTAGCGGTGGTTGGGGCGAAGGCCTTGTCTCTCCTTCGCACGGCCCGCCTCCTCCTTCGCTAGCATTACTGCTTCGCAGAAGGAGGTGACTGTTTCTCAAGCTTCCTCGCTCCGGACCATGGATTTACAAGTAATAACTTACTGCGTAGACTTTGTAATACATTATTATAGTTCCTACTTAAGATTATAGTCCTAGGGTAGACTTTGAGGACGGCTACACAGAAATAAATTTATCTAAGTTCCTTTGATAACAGTAAAGTCAAGTTTACGACACCACAGAGGAAAAGAAAACTATTCTTTCTTCAGTCTCTTTACTACTGACTGTTGATAATAAAAGAGACATGGTACACCAAAAACAATCTTCAAGTTCGGTGATCGCCAAATTATCATTCGCTATATTATAAATATACACCTCAGCCCTACAATACACCGACATTAACTATGTTTTACGAGAATCTATTACAGAAATTATGGTATCATAACATTGTCTGCGAAAACATGGTAGTTATTTTGCGTCTCATCCAGTATTTTCCGTGATCATACACGATTATTATCCTGTTGACGTGTTGTGACCAACAAAGTGATGCATGAGTATGGTTTGCGATTGTTTTGATACTAACAACTTCTTTGTGCGCTATTTTGGTCGGTGTTTTTGCATTTTATTTTGTCTTTTGTCGGTATGCTGATGTAGGATATTGTGGTTTAGTGGGTCGAGTGTCAATTCTTTTTCTGTTTGATCTGTGTTGATTATTTTATCCCTTTCGAAATCTGAATACTCTGCACGATTTGGGAAAATCAAAGAGTATTTAGGAAAATTCCTCTTATATTTGGAAGAATGAGGAAAATGTTTTGAGGTAAGTTTTGATTATGATTGTGAATAGCTATAAAAGTAGGGTAACCAAAGGAACAATAGATTAACTGTGTAACAGTTAAAATGTCTAAACTAATAGAGAAGTATGAAAGCAGAAAACATTTTTCACCGGACACAATACGTTTATAGGTGCAAGGACTATTTTCTGTATGGTGTCGGACGTAAAATAATAGCAGCATCCCATCACTTCCCGTGGGTGTCGTAAGAGGCGAGAGGGACTCACCAGAGTATGGGCAGCAGCATTCTCTGTGCATTGTAACAGCTACACTGCGATCGCCAACCCGCCTGCCAAGCGTGGCGATTATGACAAACTGCCTCGGGGAAGGCATATGTCCAACGGTGGACGTCTTTTGGCTGGTATGATGATGATGATGAGGTGCAAGCAAATCGGTGATGATGAAGATTTTAGAAGTTTAACACCTTATTCATTCGCTTCGAGTCGTTCTTTCGATATTCTAAGATAAGAAAGATCATACAGGTTGTCATTATGTTTGTGGTTTCGTTGCATTATACACCATTATATAATTTCAATTCACTTTGACAAAGACACAATAGCAACCAAACCAACGAGCAAAGGTCACGAAGATATTGAAGTTATGTTGAGTTGATTATAATTTAATGTTTGATGTCGACTTAGTATAATAACTTCGTAGCGTACGTGTAATGTAGGATTACTTAAGGTGAATGCAAGACTTGTCATATTTTTAGAGGACGTTGTGATCAGAGTTTCAATTTGACAATTTTTTAAGTCAAATGTCAAATTGAAATCGAGACTTTTTTGACATATTGCGACTGGCATGCGAATGCGAAAATTGCTTAAAATTCAAATCTAAAAATTGCTTAAAATTTGTAGATTTGGCCCTACTAACTATATTTTCAATAACTTACATGGTGTACATAATAAAAAGTATTCTCTTCTATTTTATTCTATTCTATACTAACCTACCCTATCTACCCACCCTACATACCTACCCTACCAGCCTACCCTACCTACCTACCTACCCAACTTTCCTACCTACATATTTTTTTTTGTTGTTTTTAAACTTTTCCTGTATTCTGCGAACAGAACCAAAAAATAATTAGCCCAAATCAGTCATGCCGTTCTCAAGTTATAGCGTGACCAGGAAAACTAGGGGTTCATTATTATACATGTAGATTGTACAGCTCATAACAAGCACAGGAAAAAAGTTTATAAAAAATAAGTGAACAATGGGTGGTCCTATCGCACATAGCAATCTCTTACAGACAACCTTTGGATGGACTGAACGAGAGAAGTTAGATTTAGGGCGGTCAGTGTACAAAGACAAACATGATTAATAATATTAATTAGACATAATAGTATAAAATAAATACATACATAGATACTTAATATTATGCTTATCCGTATTGAGTGAACTTCACTCAGTAATTGACTTTTCAATTCATTTATTTCAACTAGACCATTAACTTAAATTATTTACTAAAATTGATATCTCAGAAAGGACAGTAGTTTTGAGAAACGATCATTCTTTCTTTAAACTACCTAGATAGTTGGATATTATTATGCAGTACTAAGTTCTTACACGTACTTTTTATTTTTTTTAATTCAGAACACTTTGGCCTTTGTTTTCATTGAAAGCGCAGTAACAACCAACAAGAATTAAATAAAGGTACAAAAAAAGAAAAAATCTATTTACGTTTTCTTGCTAAATAAACATTTCGTGGCAACAAACACTCCTTTTATGGGGCAAAATTACTTTTTTTTGGCATTTGCGTCCGACAAAGATTCTCTTTGATGGCTCTATTTGACGAAAATGTCGAAAAAGAACCAGTTTCATACTGTTTCCTTTATTATTTTGTGTTTTAAGTAAAATGCTGACCTTTTGACATGGCGCGGATTAAAGCAGTGTTTGGTTGTGAAGACAGGATTTTAAGTTAAGGCATGAATAAAGTTGAAGTAATATGTAGATTTAAAAACGATATTTTGAAAGGTTGACTCTGAATTTTAAAATATATGCAAGTGAATTCAACAGTTAATGTTAACAGAAATTCTATTTAATTTAATTGAAGCTCATCCCCAATTAAGAACATGTTTTTATCACTGAGTATATATGTTATGCTAAAAAGGCTACCACACCGCCATTTTGCGGTCCAACGCGTCTCCCGTATGTGTGCTGCATGTCAAAGCAATGATAACACATTTATAGGCATCAATTGGCTCCATATTTCATCTAAAAAAACTTGTACAAGCATTGTGTAATTTTTTCATTTAGCGTTTTGTAAGGAGCAGATAACATTGGTTTTTAATATCGCACCTTTAAAGTAAAACCGTTACTAAACGAAATTATGAAATTTTATAGGGGAGCCAATATTAGAAAATAGTCACTGTTTTTAGTTAGATGGCATTGATACCTTGTATTTTCATGAATTGATTCATGAAAATTTTCGTTTGTATTTGTTTTCGTTCAGTAATGGTTTTACTTTAAAGGTGCGATATGGTCGACGCCAGATAAATTTGCAATAACGGTCATTGACCCACCGACATTTATTGACACACTTAATTCCGAAAACAGAAATTAAGACATAAAGCTGTCCTGAATCGACATTTATCGTGATCCTTTACATTTTCTAGTATTAAAAAAACGATAAATTATTTATTGGAAGAGATATTAGCGAAAGGCAATGACCGTCATTGCAAATTTGTCTCGAGTTGACCATAGTCATAGGTATACTATTTAGAAAGTGAACATATGATTTCGTGCGTCGAGTCGACGCAAGTAAATAATTTTCTACTATTTTCAGTCCCTACAAAAAGGATAGAAAATTCGACGCCTGCGCGATGCCAGTGCATCCAAGAACAAAGCGAAGGAATATTTCTTGACCTCCATTAACTAATTACATGAAAAACGTTGTCTTAAAAGCTTTTATTACAAAGTCTCCTGAGTAAAGACTTAATGACATTAATTTGCGGAAAAGAATGTTCTGATATTCTTAGTTACAAGGAAGAATGTTAAGCGATGCTTAAATAAAATGTATGAGTCTTCTCGGTTGCAACTGCAATAAAACAGCCTTTGCCCGCGACTTCGTACGCATATCCCGTTTTTTCCCGTTCTTGTAGGTATTTTGGAAAATCCTCTCTTAGTGCTATCAAAATCATTTCGTTGGAACTTTTTACTCATGTTTTTGTGGTTCATTTTTTTAAGGCTCATTTTATTTGTTTTTCTAGTTTTTCCTTAATGTATATCAGCTACCCAACATCACCCTTCAATATGACGACGCACTTCTAGAACACCCTGCAGTAGCCTTTAACCGTCTCCAGGGACCCGTCTATCTCTGTACTAAAATTAATCAAAAATCGTTCAGCAATTTAGGCGTGAAAGCCTAACAAACAAACAAACTGAACTTCGTGCTTATGGTATTAGTTGGGATAGGATTTTAGGAGGAGGAGGAGGGAGGAATGGTATTCAAATATTTGTTTCACAATAAGCCCTTTCATTTAATACTCAAAATGTCACACGGTACTCAATGTGTGACAAACGTACAGACACACGACGGAAAGTCGAACGGACGAACGGAGCCCTAAATAAAAATTAACATACAAGGCACGGCGTGTACACACAAGTAGGTACACGTACTAAGCTCGTTTCCTCAAAGCAACGCTATGAATGCCTGCGACTCGATACATCCTTCCGTCATACGTCACTCCTCTAAAATTACATTAAACCTAGAGTCTTATGTTAAGCGGAGTGGAACGTGTTTTTGTATTATGTTCTGGAGTAAAATAGTTAGCTTTATATCCTTAAAACATACGACAAAGGATTGGGTTAGAGGTTTTGTCTATACCTACACAAAAAGGAATTAATAGGTATGTAGCACAGGTGGATTGTGAAGGGTCCCGCTTCGTGGAACCGGTTTTTATTGCTTAAAATAGAAATATACTTCATGCGTGGGTGAGAATCAACATACTTCGAAAATTCCGGGAATCCTGAACATCGGCAATCCAATAAGGTTTATTTATTTATAACATATCTTCTTCATCATATTCAACATTTCATAAAAGTCAAATCAAGCTTCTGAAATCAAAACATAATACCTATTCAAAATTAATTAAATTCAACATACCAATCGAATCAAAAACAAAACACAAGAGACGAAAACTTGATACAATACTAAATGAATACCGTCGAACAACTGAACAAGTCGATACCGCGTTCCCCTTGGAGGTGTGAATCTCCTCGAAGCTGTGGAAACGGTCCCGGTACCAATACTAGTGTTCCTCTCCGGATCGTTTGCGGAACAATTTGAAAACGTTCTCCAGTTCCGTACCTCTCTGCGTATCCGTGGTCTAGTTTGGTCGAATAAAATTGATGTCGGATGTTTTATAAAACTAAGGTGTATGTATGACTGTTTTTGCTCGCGGGATTTCCCAACGAAACCAGCCATTTTCACCCCATGAAGGTTGAACTTAAAATAATAATAAAAATAATCTTTATTCATTCAAGATTAGAACAATACATATATAAATATTTCATCTATAGATTTAGACACAAAGAAAAACAATATATCTCTGGCCCCCACACTAGGATTCCCTGTGTCGTGGGGTCCAGTCCTAAAAAAGTGTCCAAAATAGTGCCTTTATTGTTTAAGTTGTACTATTATTATTTTCTATGTCTGTAACAGGTAGTGTAGCGAAGGTGATTGTCAAAACGTTCAAACAAACAAACGCTCGTAAAGCGCGTACCGGAAGACGTAGCGTTAGAAGACCTCCCACAAGGTGGACCGATGACCTGGTGAGAGTCACGGGTAGCCGACGGAAACGCAGATGAAGACGCACAGGACCGGTCATTCGGCTAATATGATGATGAACTTGAATATTTTTCTCGTTAATTCAACGCAGCGTTTTCCCGTAAGCGGCTGCCACACCTATTACAATATACAGCGTCAGTAATAACTTCGCTTCGAGTGTGACGCTAACTTTACACTTCCAACTCAGTCGACTCTTTCAAGTTGTGTAGGATTACAACAGCTGAAAATGCCTTGTTTTTCTTTCATTACGCCAACTTAAGGCAAGTATGTAGACGGTTTGATCTTCCTTTTGACTTTAAAACTAATTAATATTCTTGTGCTGCTGTCTTAGGGTTCCGAACGCCATTTTGAGAAACGTTAGTCTGACTTGTACCTGGCTGGTCTTTCATTTGTTTTTATTCGCGATTCATCACTGTCAGAGAACTTTGATCATTCTGTTTTTTATGGTAGAAGCCAAACTTTGAATATTTTTTTTTTATATTTTAATCAAAAATTAGAAGACATGACAGTGACATTCCCTGCACTGAGTCTGGTTTGTGGATCACGCCCCACTTTTTGATGTGTAACATCTGCAGCCGCGAGTAAAACCGATTGTTAGCGTGGCGACGCTTGCCGTAGCGACGCCACGCTATACAATGGTACATATATATTATATATATATGCAGTCTATACGTATTTTTTTCATTATGCCATATTTAGTTCCTGTCGTAATCTGTTATTTTATGCATATTACTTGTTCTAAATAATTTCGATGTTTCACATCTGACGGCTCACAATTTTTTTTCACAAAAAGGAGGCCTGTTTCCCAGCTGTGGGATTGATTGATAGGTTGAAGGACTGATTCTTCTAAGCTGCAAATTGATTATGCTTATTTATTTAGGTTTATTGCAGCTTATTTTATACGAGAAGGTACCTGTGTTTTCGGCTAATTCTTACGACAAAATTATTTTTCTCACAGAATATCGAGATATCAGTATCGTTATTTCACATATTCCAAAAAATACCTCTACATCCTAGACTAAATATTATAAGAAAAAACACATCTTACGAATTCTGAAACGTAACGCAATAAACTGTACGTGACGAGGCAAAAAATATATTTTGCGAAGAAAAAATAATGTTTGTCACCTTCACTTGTTTTTGAGGCAAGAAGTTATTTTTTGATGAAAAATAACAGGACAGGCTCTAGAAAAACAGAAAAGACGTTCAAAACAAGTCAAGACAGGGCGATGGGTAGTATCGAGTGTCTTTGGACTGGGGGATATTTTAGATGAGAACTAGGACGAAAATGCCTCGGCAAACACAAAAAAATGTTAGAAATTAAGATGTAAATTTAGTGTGGGTTCTATGTCAACTAAAACATTTTTCGTAAAATCGTTCTCCTTATTGGCTCTATAAAAGGTCCTATCAAAATAAATGAACAAACTTTTAGAAATCATTCAGACCACCAAAGTAAGGTAAAAAAATAAAAGAAAAAAAAACGGATTAGATACTTACAAGAAAAAAACATTGCTAACGAAAATACTCTAAAAATGTTGGCAATTGACTATTATAGGTCAATACAAAATCATTTTGATCAGTGTTTTTTTTTTTTGCTTGGATATCTTTGATTAGACATACTGAACGCTGTGTTAAAATTTGTCCATCTATTTTAATGGGACCTTATATAAATAGCGTTTTCTTATTCTTCATTAATTGATCACAACATCAAGACACATTTCGCAATTATTTTATGAACATAGTAGGTATTGTACTTTTACTGTTTTTTAATAATTTTGTTTTTTTTTTAATTATTTAATATGGGTTTGCTCTTAACTCTAGTCTAGGTCATAGATGACAGAGACAAAGTCGACGATGGAGCGAGCTTACCCAGAAGAAGCCTGTTCACTCTAATTTTGAAGAGATTAGGGTTGTATGCGTTCGGAAACACAGACGCAGGCAGAGAGTCCTCCTTTGCTGTGCGCATTATAAAAGACGTCTGGAAACGTTTAGTGCGAATAGGTGGAATGGCAACAAGGTGTTTTTGTGTTTCAAGTATCTGTGCTTTTGTATGTAGTGTTTTCTTTTGTTATTGTACCAAATAACCAAACGACCTACTTCAATTATTATGTGTCTCACTATTTTCTACATTAAATAGTTTCATGAAACACTTCACGCTGATACAAACACATAACGAAAAGACATAGCAGGTGCGCCTTATTCCCAAACCGACAAAACAATTAATAAATTACCCAATCAAGAACTCAAAAAGCCAATAAGAATCGCCACCTAACGAATGCCCAGTAATTAAGTCACTTATTCCACCGGTAGTCCTACGGGCCATAGTCCGGCCATAAAGGGTTCCGGGCCATCGGGCAGGCCGCAACGATAAATCACCGGTACATTACTCGTGGACAAAGAGACATGTGACGTTTACAGGTAGACAGGGACGGAAGTATAGAAAGGAAAGAGAGGGAAGAGTATGTAATATTCTATTCGTTAATTGGGTTCGAGATTGGTTGAAAGCTTTATCGATAGGGTTGGCTGGTATGATAGTTAAATTATGGTGGTAATAGATGGGAAGTAGGGTATTTTAAAATTATAATTATCTTACAAAAATTAGAGCAAATAATAAATTTAATATTCAAAACATTGTGTTACGAGCTCAGGGTGTACTATGAAGTCTTAAAACGATCGAGATTCCGCTCCAAGAGAGAGACGAAGCTATACATAGCGTATAGCACTATCCTTTTTACATCGTCGGAATTGGATGGCATTAGCACGTCATAGTAGGGCACCAGTTACTAGACTGTAGTGCTACAATTGAAATTAATGAAATCATAATCCCACTATGCAGTTTTTCAACACTTTTATCGCTACAGGTCAAAAGAGATTCAATGGTGTCGGTGTGGTAAGGACAACCACATACCGGGCAACTACTAAGAATACCTACACCAATTTTAAACGAAAAAGAACTAAATGTATTCTCATGCTCATTGCTCGCCTTCAACCGACTTCAACTAAAGCGAAAATAACAAGAAAATCACCATTCCTTTTAATAAAAATACAGCAGTCCACTCGACTTGAGCCATTGAAAACAATCGAAGCAGACTTGCTGGACGAGTGATTGGCAAAGCGCAGCTTCGGGCAGACAATATGTCTTTTGTCGTTTACTGTACATAGTTGAGCGTTCCATTGTAATGGTAAACTGTGCTAGATTGCGATTCCGACCGACATTGCCCCCTGAGATTATACACCTACTGTGTTCGACTGTACCGCGTAGATAGGTGAAGTGTGCTGCGAGTGTACTCTGAGTACTGTTTGATAGACGTGGAAGGCTCATTTACTTGATACCAGTTTTTGAGACAGTGGTGACAAGCAGTATGTCAACTCAAAATTCGTTTAAAAATCAGGCTAGTCTTGACACGGGGTACCGTGTTAACCAGTTACTGGGTTGTGGAGGTCATGTAAAATACTGGTACAGTTGGAAAAAGATCAGCAGATTGATTTTAAAGTCAGACGTAATAAATGTTATTTAAAAAAAAAACAATTCTACGCAAATGCTCAATCACATTATTTTCAATTAACAGGTACATATACAGAAGGCTTTGGGCTGGCAGGTTCGACACGATAATGAGACATTGTGTTTTTAAAAGATTAGAACAATTTCTAGCAATAATTCTTGTCGAATAGCCTCGTCGCTCCTGGCTGCCAAAGCAACTTTGTATCAACAGAGTTACTACGTCTATACACCGACTAATCAAGAACACGCACTCGACCAACATTTGAAGACGTTTAAACGCAGCATAAGGATGTGCAAGCGATGTGTGCCCCGAGTGTTAACACAGTTTGAGAAGGAAGCTTTGACTGCAACGTTGTTGGAGGCAAGAACGTTTTCTTTGACTCAAAGGGATGTCAATGCTTGTTTTGGGGGTTCTAGTAGATAGACCACGCCCTTTAGTCCCATAAGTGACATGCTCTTTACATTAACACTAATACCGGTTCCTTGGCATTTTCTTCGGGGCGATCGCCTGTCTGACTTCCAGTTACCCAGTTACTGGGACAACCCAGTAACGTGATACCTCTAGGTAAGACTGGTTTCAGATCATTATTTAGCCACTCTTATATTATAGCAATAAATATAACAGCAAAAGTACTTCGATCCGTAAACCATTCCCTATGAACTACTTTAAACTATTTAATATATAAAATAAATAGTTTCAACATCCAATCCCACGAGTTTTCGCTCTTACTGACAAATACAGAATAGTTCAAACCACAAAAATACACCATCAAATGTACATACCACGTCATAGACACCAACTATTTTCATTATCGAATATTATCGGAGGGGTCCGAACCTTATTGTGTCACAAACAATGGCCGTTCGTGTGCACCAGTTTAATATGTGGTGTGGAAGTGTAAATTTAACAGTAAAGAGAGATAGTTCAATAAATCATCGGTATTAGCAATTTGTGTGTAGTATCGTATGAGCCGGGTGATGTACGGGGTTTATTTGGTCGTGGAGTTTTGGATGGGTTGTGGTTTAAGTTTATTTTTTTTATGTTTGCTTTTATTTATTTATTTAAACTTTATGTACAATAGTGGTACATGGGCGGACTTAATGCATCAAGGCGTTCTCTACCAGTCAACCTTTGGATTATAAAGACTATACTGTGGTAGGTGTACAATAAATAAAAGTAAGATTCAAAATTGAATTTTAACATTTCGGAAAGAATATACAGATAATATATATAATACTAATAAAGTACATATTTTTCTATTTATTTTTAGGGTTCCATACCTCAAAAAGTAAAAATGAAACTCTTATAAGATCACTCTCTTGTCCCCGTATGTCTGTCTGTCCGTGTTACAACCGATTTTCTCAGGTACGGGTGGACCTAGCAAGTTGAAATTTATACCAGATCCTGAAATTTTTTTTTTTTTTTAAGGATGGGAAATCATCAAATGACTTCTTCCGCTCTGGGTGGAGCGGAAGGGCGTGTCAGACTCTTACTGACTAAAACCCATCCGTGTTCCTTCTAAAGCCCTTTGCGTTCCAGGGCCGCGGTGACTCTTTCGAACAAATTCCGCAACAGATACTGAGGTCTCTATTAAGTGTATAAAATCAAGGTCCGGAGTCAGCATGATAAAAAGATATGGGCGCGAAAACTTGTAAGGACTAAAATTTACCTTAATTTTCAACTTTTTATAGGTCTAGGTCAACCGGAAGTACCCTATAGATTTTGGGTCGAAAACCTATATGATAGTTCCCGTTGACCTAGAATCACGAAATTTGGCAAAAAGCAAGGTTACAGCACAACTAAAGGGAAAATTCCAAATAATAAAAAAAATTAAGGTCCCCATACATACATAGTTGACGCCTGCCACCAATAAAAATGATACCAATTGTATTATGGCGTTATAATGGGTAGGTACGGAACCCTCGGCGCACGAGTTCGACTCGCGCTTGACCAGTTTTTTTTTTACTTTCTTCGCCAGCTTCTACGCCAGCGTGAAAAAAAAATACGTGTCCAATATTTTTGGAAATCTATCTGACGGACTAATTAGATTTTTTTAGTCAAATACCCTATTTGTCCCCAATATCATCAAAACTCCTAACAAACAGACGGACAGAGTTTGTACTAAAATTAATGTTAACGCAACTCCGTCCCCCGAGATACAGGCGCTGCCTAGTTCGGGGACCACTGTGTAATCTGGTATTAAATACAAGTAGTCATAATTAATTAAATTAATATAAAATAAATAAGTATTACTAAGAAACTCGATTTCTCGGAATGACTTCGAGAGATTTATAGACTATCAAATTTTAATGCGTAAAAAGTATTCCAAATTCTTCAGTTGACAATATATCGAGAGTTTACAATCTCTCAAATTATTTTATAAATTTACGGAGTTTGCTATTTTGCGGTGACACATACATAGAAATAAGTGGTAATCACTGATTACTCAAGTTTACCTCTAGTTCTTTAAATATTCTTAAAGCCAGCTGTTTGAGGTTAAAAATAAAGTGAGTTAAACCAGACAACACAGTCTAGTAAATATTATGTAAGAGCAATGAAGTGATTATGGAGCCACTGAGCTGGAAGTATCATCTCCAGGACAAACGAGTACGTTAACATGTGGGCGAAGGTCACACACGACGACTAATCGATGACCGCCAAGTTTCAGAAGTAACCTGCCTTTTTTGCGTCTGGCTTTTACTGTGAAGATTGTGTGGTCCAGTTTGATGCTACGAGTACAACAGACGAACATGACGCGACAATGTCACGACTACTTTTTCATAGAAATTGTTCTTGTGTCACGCGTAATGTGTTGGTAGAAGGACTGCTACAAAAAGAAACAAGGTATTATAAAGTGAGATATATATAGATATTTCAATAGATTGATTTGAGAAGTTTAGTATAAAATCTTTCAGTTTTAGTTCAGAGAGCAAATTCTACTTATTTTCAAGAAATTTTCGCATTTGCATCTCAGTCGCAATATGTCAAAAATATATGTTTTTTTTGACAAATTGCTACTGATATGCGAATGCGGACGTTGCTTAAAATTAGTAGAATTGGTTCTCCGATGTGTGCTGTTTTACAAGAGAAGTTTAGAAAGTGCATTTTGTAAGGAGTGTAGAAGTCCTTTTACAAGCTATACACTAACTGGCGTTGTTCGTGTGTCATATTCGTGAGCAAGCGCCGTCAGCTAGGACTGGTCATCTCTCAGCTGCCTCGATTATTTTAATTATTTGTTCTTTGAATTGTTGCTTTTTACTCGGGACGCTTGATCAACCAACCAACCATAACCATACCAACATTGTAAGAAATATTGATTTCAAAGAGTGTCCGTGGAGTTTCTTGCACGTTCTTCTCCAAAGGGATCTACGCTTTGGAATAGCTATTTGCAATAGCTTCATCTCTTTGGACTGACTGACCTTGACAATTCAAAAGTGCTTTTGTTTAATTTAAATAATAATGCTTTGAGTTTTTAAGTTTCTTGTCCGGTTACAAATTAGTCATCATTTTTCAAAAACTGTGAGAGTTTTTGAAAAATTGATGCTTGGTGAATGGTTTTTGAAATGTAAACTCCAACTTGCATAGCTTAGGAGACAATGCAATAATGTCGAAGTCTGGTCTGATGATGCTGCCAGATTACCATCCGCCATAGGACCTCCTTAACCACTCAAGATAGCACCATCGTATTTGAACTCATTGGATATATTGACAAGTGATATTACATAAAAAACTTAAAAGCTTGTTGTCAAAACATTTTCTGTTACTTGTTGTACTTTGCCTCCTTAAAATTTTGCTCTACGATGCCTGAATCCAAGTTCCACAAAGGTCATTGGCCCTAACTGATAAACAGGTTTTCACACTAAGTTGACCTTTCTAAAATGGTTCGAGGCTCTGTTGAAGAAAATACATGTAATTAATCATAGCTTAAAGTAACAAATGGGTGGTTTTGTGCGAGAGGGTTACACGAAAGGTTTATTCGATTGGAACCTTTTGTGGAGTTAGTAACTATGGTTTAAAGGTGAATAACCTTAGTTAGGGGTATAGTTACAAAAACTGCGATTGTGTTGAAGTTTAAAAAAAATATTGTAATAATTAAAAATAGTTTACCAATAAAATCAAATATTTGTTTGTTTTGATTATTGTGTTTTTGATTCGATTTGATTTTGTTTGTGTATTCCATAGATTTGGTCAGTAAAAAAGGGGCCATTCGGACATTTGCCTGTACGCGTTTATGATACAAGGAATATGGCATTTTGAATGTCTCGCACACACGAACACTGTCAAGGACAGCTCACTTAGTCTGGTTTAGTCGGGCTAAATTGTGGTGTCAGAAAAACGTGTGATCTACCTGTCCCTTTTAAATAAAATCAATGGTGTGCTACATGCGCGTGCAGTAGGCTACAGTAAGGGTAGGCCAGCCCAGGAAAAAAAAAATCATCCTCTTTTAACCTTTTGAACGCCAGAGCATAAACGCATCGGCGTGTCCCCGACGCCAAGCCACAAAATCCCCGTACTTTTTGTCACATATTTGTGACGTTTGACGTACAGGGCACGCGCTCGCTTGTCACGTATATGTGACAATGGCGCTCAAAAGGTTAAAGTGGACGAAAATTCGCATCGTCAGTATCGTGATTTCAACCCTGAATAATGTGGTGATTTTTTTTTTGGGCATTATGTATGGGCCTACCCTTATTGTAGCCTACTGCACGCCCATGTGTGCTATCTATCTATTTCGTTGCAGTATCGAAGACATTTGAATAGTTTCTCCGGGACTCGTCGAGCTACATTGACTTGGCGCTTTTCTGGTGGTCGTCAGTTGCTTCTGGCTCCTAGGTTGCAATGGCTGTGAATAGTGTGACGGCTTTGTATGTATCTTCTAATCTGTATTTTCTTTAAAAGCTTTACAGTCTTGTTTTTGCATAAACCTATTTCACCCCAACTTCACTAAAATCCTTATCTAGTACTTACATAATAAAAGACGATTTATGTACTCCTGCGTAAACAAAATTCAATCCAAATGTTCGAGCTAACATAAATTAGAATACATTTCATAAAATCAGAATAAAATTGATTGAATTGAATTTTGTAGAATACTTTGAGTTTTATTAGGAACTAGCTTTTGCCCGCGACTTTGGACGCGTGGAATAGTTACTTGGGGTAGACATTAGTTTAGTAAAGTTTCAGTTAATGCTACTGAACAGATAAATAATAGATAGAAATAGACAGTTTAACAAATGTTCGACGTGATTATTTAAATTGGCATAACTTTTTTATTTATGAACCGATTGACATGAAACAAAAACACTAAATATTAAGTGAAGCTTACCACAATGTATTAGTGAATTCACATCTAAACCAAATAAGCCGTTTCTGAGATTAGCGAGCACAAACGCACAGACAAACATATAAACAGACAAAATTCTGACAATCATTGTTTTGGGTGCGTTGCGTTGATAAAGGTCCCATTAGTATTTTTTCTCATATATTATATTCCATGTACAGACAGCGATCCGCTACATTTTTATTATAAGTGTATATAGATTAGATAAGACCTAACCCGTGTATTTATGATTGTGATATAGTGTTATAAAGTAGCTGGCGAAAAACATAATCATTCAAATCAGTCGGTTAAAAATGTACTATCTTCATGTTATTATTTAAAAATACACGCGAGTGATCCCGATACTAAAATGAATCTAAAAGCCGATTTCAGCGCCACCTACCGGATCCTATTATGAATGAAAACTTACAGATGTCATCTAAATCGGTCCAGCCGGTGTGGCGCAGCCATAAGTCATAGTGGAAAAAAAAACAAAATTCGTTAAAAAGTTTTGTTTGTGCCAAAAAAAAATCATTTTCTGCATCAAATAAATGTACGGTTCTTTAGGGACAGATCACGGTGGCTAACTCGGTATAAAGCTCGTCTAAGCTAACCAGAGATAAGCCTTTTAAACATAACCCAGCTTAAAAAAACTGTATGTCACAAAAAATTAAAATAAAACAGCAAAAAATCTCCTTTATGCTATGAACTGTACTAGTGTATTCCCGATCTGTCTACAGCATTTGACACGGCTGCTATCGAATGTGTGACGTTGCCTGCCTCCGTTGGAATACAAAGTGGCTTGTAACTCCACATGGGATTTTGTTTGCTTCCAAACTCGCTTTTTGGATACTTTATTTTTTGATACACAATACCAACTTCTGATGTAACTTTTTAGATAGAGACAGGTGGGTTATTTAGCTATGTACCTATTCTAGAAGGTGGTATAAACTCATTTTAAAAGAAGTATGGTACGAATATTATTATTTGTTTATATGTAGGTATATGTCACCGGAAAATTGCAGACTCCGTAAGATTGTAATAAATCTTCTATGGATTATAATTTCTCGATTTATTATGAAAGAATCGTTTTGTATACAATAAATCCCATCCAAATTCAATAGTTTCCAATATATCCGTGCATTATTAAGAAAAAATAGTTTACAATTTCTCGCGATATTTTACTATCTTACGGCGTTTGCAATTTTCTGGGTAACATATACATTATTTCTGCAAAGTACTGATTAGGCAAAGTATTTTTTTTTTTAATTGTATACTATTTTTTCTTAATAAGACACGAGTATATTGGAAACTATTAAATTTGGATGGGATTTATTGTATGTAAAACTATTTTTTCATAATATATTGAGAAATTATAATGTTGTACAAGTCTGCAATTTTCCGGTGACATATACATAAATAAGCCGGCTAACCATAACCATCCTTTTGGCTTCACCGCAGTCGGATAACTAATAATTATCAAATACTAGTTGCCGCCCGCGGCTCCGCCCGCGTGATTGTCGAAAATTATCCCAAGGGAACATATTCCCGGGATAAAAAGTACCCTATATGTTATTCCAGACTATAATCTACCTCTGTGCCAAATTTCATCAAAATCCGTTCAGTAGTTTTTACGTGAAAGAGTAACAAACATCCATACATACATCCATACTTACAAACTTTCGCCTTTATAATAGTAGTAGGATTTACCTAGTTTCTGTGATGTGAAAATTATCTGTGAACGAAATAATGAACAGACAACGTGTACCCAAACTCTACTAGTGAAATTAGCTTTTAATTTAACGAGATTAAAAATATTCGACGTTGTGTTAGCTGACTCCAACCAAAGTTTCATTAAAACTCGTATCACTTTTTAGTTCTGTGTTTCAAAATATAGTCGACTGTATTTTGGAACAACATCAGAGCCTTATTTAATATTACCGACAATACGAAATATTTTTCGAAAGCTTTTATAAATTTATAATTTTCCCGACAGATGCTATTTAAAAAAACATAACACTCCTTTTTTTGGACAGTCGTGTAAAAAGCAGATAGCAGATAATTATGTCCAGCACTACATAGGCGAAATAAATAAATAGTTTTGGGGTATTACACAAAAAGGCATATGCATAAATGTTGTCGAAATTACTGATTGTCGCCTGTAAGTATATTAAACAGGTCCCTGTTATAATTAAATCAAATCCCAACAGCACACATATTACAGAAGAAGCCATCACCACTAAATCTTCCATCCGAATGAGTCCAAACCGGAACTCACACAGAAAAACTTTCCCGATTATTCATACCTCGATAAGGCCGCAATATCCGCGGAGCCTACGCTTAAGATCCACGGGGGACTGACATTTAAACTTGCCGAATTCCTTCCCCCAAGCCCCCAACAGGGTCCGTTACTCTCCTTATCTCCAACGTTGTACATTTGCAAAGGTTTTACATATAAATTGCTTCCATAGAATGCACGGGAGAAAAACTGTGATAGCTCGCATGGGAAGAACCTTTCTGAAGGCTAGACAATGACGCTGAGCAGCCAAGATATTTATCGCGAGGTTTCTGGTTATTTTATTGAAAGTTAGTTTTCGTGGGCTTGCTCGTTATGTTAAGTTGGGGCTCTTGACTTAATTAAAGACGTTAATTTGAAGATTCCGTTCTGGTGGAGACCACACAGCGAAAATGGTAAACTAAAAGTGAAAGTTATAACTTGTAGGAGTCGTTGGTCTAATTATTCAGGTACCCACGCGTAATTAAATTAAAACGGTCACTGAGAGACAGACTTCAAAATTCGCACAGGTCCTGTAATTTCACCACTAAACCTACCTTTGACAGTGGTGACATAGGTCTTTAATGAAAGGTTCTTTCCCCCCCTTTATTAATAGAACACGGCAAAGGAATTTCAAATAACTCAAGCCTCCCTCATAACGTCTTTAGGCGCCTAAAAATTAGTCCAACGAACATTAAAATAAGGAATATTTTTTATCAGAATTCGTTTGAGTGATTTCTTTACAATTCACGCTCGAAAAAAGGCAGTCGAAAACCTTTGGTTAGCGTCAAAGACCACTTTATTTCGGTCACGTTCCTTCGTTAATGAAAATAATAAGTCCGTCATAGAATTAGGGGCAATGTGCCTTTTTGCTAAGAAAGTGAGGTAGTATATTATTATCTGTAGTATGGTTTTCTGTACTTATCTTTAAGGAAAAGGAAAGGCGGGGGAAGATCTTGCTGAACAACACACTTTGTTTCCGCTAATTCATTTGCGCGAGACGTGAATTGTGTAGATGTCAGAGTTCAATAGGACTTGCCAGTAAGCAATTTACACTTGCTCTTTGAAATACAATGCTTCAAATTGCAGTATATTTCTGCTTCTTTGTATAGGTGACAGTTTATAATCTCTGAACTCGGTCGCGTAGTTGTGCCGATGTTTTTCATAAGGATTCTGATACTTTTATTTTCCCACTCTGGCTGGAGCGGAAGGGCGTGTCAGACTCTTACTGACTAAACCCATGCGTGTTCCTTCTAAAGCCCTTTGCGTTCCTGGGCCGCGCTGACTCTTTCGAACAAATTCCGCAACCCTGGCAAGCTCTGGCCCTAGCGGGCCCCGTCTTCTATGCTGACATCTCTTTGAGGCGCGCGTGAAACACAACGCGCCATCGTTCCGGGCCTGGTGGTGATCGGACAGCGAACCACCCAACGCTCGCCGTCCGCAGGCAAAGATTCTGCTACTTACTGCCTTGGACCTTTGTATGAAAGTAAGGCGGTCGGGCTGGTGTCCGCAACGCCACGTCACGTGCCTTAGTTATGAGGACTGGTTGCAGCATGATCTTATATTTATTACGCCTGCAAAGGTGATCAGCTGCTGATCAGCTAATCGTACAACAATAAGAACTAGTTGATAAATGATGATAGCGGAAAATTCAGCACCGTTCCAAATGGCGACGCTTGGGGGTTGGACAAATCCAGCGTTGGATGTTTTTTGTCTGAAATGATAAAGAGCAGCTATATGTATAATGTCACTTCATCTAGTGAGTTTTTTTTTAAGGATGGGTAATTATCAAATGGTTTCTTCCACTCTGGGTGGAGCGGAAGGGAGTGTCAGACTCTTACAGACTAAAGACCCATCGTTGTTCCTCCAAATGCCCTTTGCATTCCAGGGCCGCGGTGACTCTTTCGCAACATCTAGTGAAAATAGCATAACAGATTGAGTTATCAGGAGAGATGAAGGCTCAACACTGGAATTTAGTTTTCATTCAACTTAATACAGATACTCAAAGCCATATATACCCACAGAATACAGCACGTTTCTATAGAACACCTTACATAACAACTTTCAGGCAACAAATTAAATTAACTATGAAGGTGGAATGTTTAGGAAATTACACGTTCCTTTTGTGGAGTACTCGTTTATTCATTGTGAGCCTCAGTTAACGATCCCATCGAGGTTAAATATGCAACAAAGCATCTGTGTACTTTATTGTATAGACTATCTTTTTCAATTAGAATATAATAGCACAAAATGTACAATTATTTTTAAAGTAACCTTGCCCTTCACTAGGAATTGCTCCTGTATCGTGGGTGCGTTTACAAACATATAAACTCACATACAGAAACAGCCATCTCTTAATACCTGTTTATTATTTACTACATATTAATTTCTGCTAAATTTTAATTAGATGTTAATGATACCTCACAAAACTGGTTTAAAACCATACTCTTACCTATGTATGACCACTTTTTGTGTTGTTTTTTTTTTGGCATCTTTGATATATACATATGTACTTATGTGCGTCACTGTCACGTGAATAAACAGTTTTTTTTCTTTCATTTAACGTATGGTTAAGTTGAAAAACCGCGTCAGACAACTTCTAGCTCTCTGATATTTTGAGAAATTGGGCTCATTAGGCGCGTCAAACAATAGTATGGTTTTAAAATAAAACCTCCTCATATTTGTACCTACGTTTTGTGTATCTGTGTGTGCCAAATAAACATATTTTCTTTCTTGTTTTGCACAACACTTTATTTATTATTTATTTATTTCCTAACAATTGCTTACTATACTTACAGTTTGCACCAAAGCGTACAGTAAGCCATTAACATAGAATTCATCTTATAAACATTTATAACTAAGAAAATTAATACATATTACTACTTACTCTTTTAAGGCATTCTAAATTGTATGTAATCCTTCACGAGTCACCAGTACAGAGGTATACGGTACAGAGAGTAAAGTCCCGCAAACCTCCATTGAAAAGGGAGGATCCTCCGACCAGACGGTTGTTGTGTCTGGTGGGCAACTGCCCAATGGTTGATATTTGGATTGTTGTATATGTTCAAATCGTACGGAGACCTTTGCTTGCGCGATGCGGGATTTCGCTGATAGTTCGTCGCTGACAGGATATATCGTTCTTCTTTCTTATGGGTTCTTTTTGATGCCGTAAACATTTCACTTCGTTAGTTATTCCTGAGGCGTCATTGATGCCGCTACAAGTACAATGGCGGTCTTATTCCTGACATGGATACCTGATATCTACCAGACAACGTTTGCATGGGCTGGAGACGCTTAAAATTAAATACAAGTATAAAATTGGTACTTATGTGAGGGGTATGGTTGAAGGCTTCTTACAAGATGGACTGATGTCCTTACAACCTGGTAAGGGTTACGAGAATTCACTGGATGTTTATTTCTTCTAAATAGACGCACATTTTTGATTATGAAAAATATTCTTTGAAATGTGAAAAAATAAATAAATAAACTGTAAAAATTGCTTGCTGAGAAACATCCCCACTTGTGGAAGGCCTAAGTCTAGCAGTGGGATGTATGAACGTATTTGTTATTTAGATGGACAGCCTCATGGGTGTAAGAACAAGAAGAAAGAAAGAAAGAAAAAGAGTTTATTTGCGACAAGCATGACGCATACCAAAAAAATAAAAAAAGGCTATTGTGACGTGCCAATGATTCTGTGCGAAAGAGACGGAGCTATATAGAACGAATATCAACATCCCTTTTTCACAATGAAATCATGATTCCTGGAAAATGAAAACTAATTACAGGAATTTTTAAAAACACGCAGACAGTGGGTGGTCAAACGTGGAATGAAGTCAGATATAGCTCCTTATTAATGTCCTGATACAAAATTCTAGGAATTAAATAGGTCACCGTCTGTTTCCAAAAATTTATTTAAAAATTCTGAGAAACACGGAAAAATAAAGTAAAGTGGTTTTTACGAACTAATATTAGACAAATATTTAATTGGAATATTTGTTTCTGTTTAAATTACTTTCATAACACATACATCAGAAAAATATAATTTAAGACTATATACAAGTAGATATTTATACCAGCTACATTTTACAAACGGCTTTTAAATGACATCCATAGCCAAACTTATTTTGTCTGTCCCCAATAGCCCATAGAAAATTTGAGAGGTACAATAGCAGTACTGTCTTCATCTACATAAGCCTTTGTTCCATGTTTTTTCCTGCCGATGTTACTTGTGGTTAAAGCATCATGTCTATTTTAAAACGACTTCAGGAGGAGGTTCTCAATTCGACTGATTTTTTTTCCTTTCACTTCTGTCAATTCCCTCATTTTCTCCTCACACAATCCATCCATTTTATCTTTGTCCTCCTTCATATCAACTATTAAGTCTTTCATCTATTGTTTAGTCATGTCATCGGAAAATAGCAAACTCCGTAAGATTATAAAATGGCTTGAGAGATTGTAAACTATCGATAAATTGTCAACAGAACATTTGGAATACTATTTTATGCGTCAAAATTTGATAGTCTATAATCTCGCGAAGTCATTCCGAGAAAATGTGGCTTATAATACAATGGCGACCAATCAGAGCACAAGTTTACTAACTAGTCTACTAATTTTTCGAGAGTTTACAATCTCTCAAGTTATTTTATAATCTTACGGAGTTTGCTATTTGCCGGTGACAGTCACAAGCACAAAGAATACTCCACAAAAATAATTCTTTCTGTATTTTAAACCGGCCATATTCCTCTAAATTCTCTAAAATCCAATCCGATCTAGCCCACAGCATTCATTGTCCTCGCGGTCAAAGAATGACATCGCTTTGTTTTCCACCAACAATGAAGCTCCCACGGGGTTCCCGCGTCACCAAACATTATTCTCGTTTTTGTCCACAAATAGTTCTGTGTTAACCACAGGGGTATTTGTGATGCACTGTGGGACAGTGGTTGGTGTTTGTGGGTTTCAGTATTTAGAGTTATTGATCTGAATATAGATTTTTGGGGAATTTAGTTCGAAGATTTAAATTTATTGATTCAATTTTTAACAGTTCTAGAGGGAATTTGTTCGAAAGAGTCACCGCGGCCCTGGAACGCAAAGGGCTTTAGAAGGATCAGGGATGGGTTTTAGTTTAGTCAGTAAGAGTCTGACACGCCTTTCCGCTCCACCCAGAGCGGAAAAAGTCATTTGATGATTTCCCATTCTTAAAATAAAAGGGGGTATCAATGAGACGTGTAGAACCGTAAAATGAGACTCACTCACAGGTAGATAGGAAAGTGACAGCAACTACACTCTGCAATGCAAAGCAGTTTTTTAAAAAGGTTACCGTAGATAATGCCTTGTTGTATTAAGTCCACTTGTGTACTGCTGTTACACACAAAGTTTAAACCTATACTAATACTATAAATGCAAAAGTTTGGATGGATGGATGGAGGTAGATTATAGTCTAGAATAACACATATGTTCCCTTGGGATAATCTTCGACAATTACGCGGGCGGAGCCGCGGGCAGCAGCTAGTAAATAAATAAAGTGTATTTTTTTGTCACTTGCTTAATTCTATAATGTGTCGGATAATACACGTCCGATATCATTTATATCGAGATTAAATTACATTTTCTACCTTTTCCAAGGTTTGTAGTGTAAGTTAGTGCATTGCAATGGTTTCATGAACCTAGAACGTTTTCTGTTTCCACTTCCTGGACCCATAAAGAAGAAAAGTTAGTGCAAAGAAGCCTCGTGGCTTCGGAAACTTTGTGTACAGTTTGTTTAGTGTTTATTTTATTTCCTAGCCTAGGCTGTTCTACTCCCGGACAAAGTCCTCTATCCATTTTTTTCCACATTTCGCTATCTCGAACGTCTGTCTGAAATTTTTGAAGTGAAAACTTCTTTAGGCGCGTTGAACACTTTTTGGGTGAACAAAAAATCATGGAATTCGCGTCATCGTCACCGAACGCTTTGGGTACACAAAAATCATGGAACTCGCGTCATTGTCACCGAACGCTTTAGCTTTCGCTTAGTTTTCACTTCTATCGGCTGTCCCTAAAGACTGCCCCGCATGTTTTTTTTTTTAAAACGCCCACACTAGGAATTTCTCCTGTATCGTGTGTATCTGTGACTGAACCTATCTAATTTTTTTGTGCCATTTGTTGAATGCAACATTGCTCGTGATAGTTTGAAGTGTTTTTTTTTATGTTTCACACGGTTTTCGTCATTCATGAGGAATGTTTAGGTGTAAAACTCATAATGTATACGGCTGAAATATGACGATAATTGTTAAAGATGTCGGAAAAAATCATGCTGACTGGGAGTTAATACAATAACTAGGTTTTGCCCGCGACTTTGTACGCGCATATCCCGTTTTTTCCTGTTCCCGTAGACATTTCTGGAAAATCTTTCCTAATGTTCCGCTACACTCCCTGAAGAAGCTACATGCCACTTTCTACGACTAGTAGTTTCGGCTGTGCGTTGTTTGTCACTGACTCAGTCACTCACTCAGTCAAACACTCAGTCAATCACTCAGTCACTCACTCAGTCACTCACTCAGTCCCTCACTCAGTCACTCACTCAGTCACTCACTCAGTCACTCACTCAGTCACTCACTCAGTCACTCACTCAGTCACTCACTCAGTCACTCACTCAGTCATTCACTCAGTCACTCACTCAGTCACTCACTCAGTCACTCACTCAGTCACTCACTCAGTCACTCATTCAGTCACTCACTCAGTCACTCAATCAGTCACTCACTCAGTCACTCACTCAGTCACTTAGTCACTCACTCAGTCAGTCTTGTTTTGAATTCAATTTCATAATGAATAAAATCCACCCAAGATACTATTTTCCTAAACCAAACTCAAAACGATACAATCTTAACACCGCCACAGGAAGACAGCTACATTGTCGCACGAGTACCTAAAACACGTACATTTCACACCATCACCTCTATACAATGTAACATTATGAAATTGACGCTTTAAAGGTAATTGCGCTCTGCATTGCAGGAAATAATACTGAACAATGTCGCCCGTTCCTCTTTCAAGCATTTCTTACAAATTGCCGTTAAGGAATTTTAACTCATTCCTTCTAGCTTTTGTTTTCTTTTTTTTTATTAAAGTAAAATTGCGTGAATTTTGGAACGGATTTTTTTTTGTTTTGAACCGAAAAATAAAATGTTTTATAAATAAGATACATCAACAGTTTATTAATAAGATAGTTTGTTTGAGTAATCAAAAACATAGATAGTTGCAAATAAAAACTTAATTTCTAACTTAGAAGAATAAACTTTGTGATGATAACCAAAAAATAGCCGATAATTGAAAAAAAACATATTGAAAAACAACGACGGGTACCTGATCCCAAGCAGTAAAAACATGGGCTGGCTATGAGTAACGCATAGACAAAAAAAAAACACTTCAAAACATTTTATAAATTGCCCAAATATTGTTTATTTAAAACAGAATAGATTTATAGAATTTGGTAAAACGGAACAATAAAATATGACTGGCACAAAACAACCGCATCCAATTCATGTGAAAACCGGAATGCAAGGCTCGGATGACACGTGGTCGCATATTATTGAGTGCGGGTGTTATTAATACCATTCTATTAGCTATGGTCAAAACAATAAAGGAAAATATTTGGAACAAACCAGCATTCCCAAGAACCAAAATTTCAAGATACACTACGCTACTAAGCTATACTGGGTCTTTTTTTTTTTGTTTTTAAGGATGGAAAATCATCAAATGACTTCTTTCGCTCTGGGTGGAGCGGAAGGGCGTGTCAGACTCTTACTGACTAAAACCCATCCGTGTTCCTTCTAAAGCCCTTTACGTTCCAGGGCCGCGGTGACTCTTTCGAACAAATTCCGCAACCCTGCTAGGCTCTGACCCTAGCGGGCCCCGACTTCTATGCTGACATCTCTTTGAGGTGCGCATGAAACACAACACGCCATCGACCCGGGAGCTATACTGGGACTAGAAAGTTGATAACGGGTCATTCTCTTTCACAGAGCGGAGAAAGAAAAGTAATAATTTAATTCAAAAATAATCAATAGAGCTCAAATATCTCTCAGCGTTGAAAACAATCAGGTCATAAAAACCAACTCATAAAAACTCTACTGTACTATAATATTGTATTCTCTTAAAAACTAAACTAAGTATACTATAATATTGTATTTTCTTAAAAACTCAACTATACTATATTATTGTATTCTCTTAAAAACAGTACTATACCATAATATTGTATTCTCTTAAAAAAACTCAACTATACTATAATATAGTATTCTCTTAAAAACTCTACTATACCATAATATTGTATTCTCTTAAAAAAACTTCTATACTATAATATTGTATTCTCTTAAAAACTCTACTATAAAAACTCTACTACACTATAATATTGTATTTTTAAATATGGTTGGCACAAAACAAACGCATCCAATCTATTTGATAGACATGTTGGCATGCGAGGTGTGGATGACACGTGACTGCATATTATTGAGTGCGCCCTGTGCGGGTGAAAACAGCGCGGTGGTGGCGCCTGAATTGTTTAGACGTTTCGGATTTTTGATGTCGAACTGCATTGGGTTTGTATTGATTGTTTGCAATAGAGATTTCAATCCATAATAATAGTATAACGAGGTTAAGTTTGTAAGTTTGTGTGTAGGGTGTACTCTCTGGATCTACTGAAGCGATTTTGAAAATTCTTTTTGTATATGATAGCCATATTCATGGGGTACGCTACGGAAATGGGTAGAAACGGGATATATTGCGCGTACACAGTCGCGGGCAACAGCTAGTTAATGATAAAATCATAAGAAAATGCTTAATGTTTAGGTACTAGTTTCTAATCCGACTCACCCTTGGCCGGTTTTTTAAAATTTATTTTTGTCTCTTAACCGTGACTCTATATTTACGTAATGTATCCGTGTTTGGGTCACAGAAATAGGTACTTATGTGCTAAATCAATTTTATTATTTAGTTTCTTTCTTAAGTAATAAGTGAGTGAGTCCAGTACATTAAAAATGGATTGAAACGGACGGACGGACGGACAGACGTCTGTCTGCCAGCCACCCGGCCAGACAGAGAGATACACGAATTATGATATAAATAAGGGTACTGATTTTCCATACGGACATTCAGAACCCTACAAAAGGATAATTTAAAAGAAAACAGATGTTTACAGAGCCTTTGCTGAAAGTTGACTCAATTTAAAAACCGCTATGCGCTATAAAATAACTGTCTTTGGAAGGAGCGCTTAAGTGTTCAATAGAATTCAGTACAACATCATCTGCCTAGCCTTTTCCCAATTATATTGGGGTCGGCTTCCAGTCTAACCGGATTCAGCTGAATACCAGTATTTTACGGGGAGCGGCTGCCTACCAAACCTCTACAACCCATTAACTGAGTAACACGGTACTCCTTGGCAAGACTGGTGTCCGATTATCTGGCTTCTGACAGTCCGTAACGACTGCCAAAGATCTACAAATGACAGCCGGGACCAACGGCTTGACGTGCTTTCCGAGGCACGGAGGAAACTCGATATGTTAAGATGGTTACCCATCCACAGACCAACCTTGGCAAGCGTTGCTTAACCTTGATCGACCCGTGCGGCTGATTTTCTTTAGCCACGAGCTCCTCCATTTCAGTACAACAGTTACTGATAAATAATTTTACATACATCATACCTAGGTACGTACTGATTATCCTCATCCAAAGCCAAAAAACGTGAATAAATTAAATAAAACAAATGAACGAAAGCCAATCGGCGTTCCGCGGTTATCACGGTAAACGTGGGAAGCGAGCATGCAACCGCGGATTCCGCAGCGAATTAACATAAAAATCACACGGTAAATGCTGATTTAAATGAAAGAATGGGAGCCTGCTCGAGTGGAAATCATGTTGAGTTTTTCGTGTGTTAAATGTACGCGTGTCGGGCATGTTTTTCTCTGTACCAGGAAAGGAATTTTATGGTTTGTTGAAGTTTTTCAGCGATGCTTCAATATAGGGATAATGCGTCATGGAAAGCGTTTTTTGTCTCTGTGCAATTAATAAGTATGTTGTATGTTTTATTAAAGTAAATTTTGCCAAAGATTTTTTGATTGGGTACCGTAGCTGACTTTTATTATCTTGTACTAGCTTTTGCCCGCGACTTTGTACGCGCATATGCGTTCCGTATAGCCTTCCTCATGAATGTGGCTATCATATCCAATTCCAATAATTTTCCAAATCCGACCGGTCGTTCAAAATATTAGCGCGTTCAAACTCTTCTGCTTAGTTAGTATTAATGGCGCTATTTATAGGAAAATAATTCGTGCCTTGGTAAAATTTTAGCCATTCAGCAAGGCAGTAGCTTGCTGATAGCCCAGGGTGCGCCCATGTCGGTATAATCACCTGTGTAAGTTAACACGTTGTATGACTTAAAATGATGATAAAGGATGTAACATTATCATCTTCGAAAAATAGCTAATTTGCTGCACAAATAAGTCTGCTTCCAAAGAGCATATATTATGACTAGTACAACGCACTGTTAGTACATAATACAAATAAGTAAATAAAGAATGTGAGACTCATGCTTTCAATGAGCGATATTCATTCACATAGCTGACAAGTGACAAAAAATGAGTTCTCTTTGTGCAATTTTCTGCATTATTGTTTCAGAAGGCCAATAAAAAACTTTTTACAAAAAAATACAATCGACTTCCAAATAAAAATAAATGCTTTTTGCCGGGTGTTTTTTTGGGTACGTGATTTAAGTTGAGATTGGGTGTGTCTACTTCTAAATCAAACTTCTAAGAACCCTTTTTTTAAGGATTGGACATCATCAAACGACCCCTTCAGCTCTGGGTGGAGCAGAAGGGAGTGTCAGATTCTTATTGACTAAAATCCATCCGTGTTCTTCCTAATGCCCTTTGCGTTCCAGGACCGCGGTGACTCTTTCCTACTACTCTTTACTACTCTTTCGCGTCGATTCTAAGCACCCTAGTTTTGCAAGTCTTGCAACTAATCCCTCACGTTAAAACCATGTCTAATCTATCCACAGGGTCCAGTTAAGGGCTGTAACACACTATTAGCAACAACAAAAACATCACAAAACAACATTAACATAGAAAGAGTGATTTTATAAACCGCGTGCGTGTTGTCTCAGCGTACACGAGGGAGTTTAGGGGTGTCACGCTGCGTAAGATTAGGAGAGAGTTGAATATCGCTGGAGTGTAGGTGGAACCTAAATATTTGAGGTTATTTTTTAACAAAAGGATTAGAGTTATAATATGTTTAGAGCGATTACTCCTGAAGGCATTTCATAGAAAGTCCTTACTCTTGGATTTTTTTAAACCGATTGTAATGAAACTTGTACTAAGAAGTGAGTAGAGAACTAATAAAAGTGAAAAAACATTCTATTAACTGCAAAAGTAGTTCAGAGAATGATTTTTCACTTTCTATACTGACTTTCTATACTAACTTAAGAAGTACCACTGAAGTAGTTTGTATGTGGTGGGCTGTGTTTGAACTTTATGTATCTGAAAATAGAAATCTTTTTATTTAAATACTTACTTACTACTTTTATGTACAGCTAAGGAGTTAAATTCCCTGCCTGAGTCTGTGTTTCCTGATAGCTACAACCTGGGAGTCTTTAAGTCAAGAGTGAATAGGTTACTTCTAGGCAGGCGTGCTCCATCTTCGACCACATCATCGCTTACCAACAGGTGGGACAGTGGTCCAACGAGTTACTTACTCATTACCCCTATAGCTGATATAATGTTTCTATATATAGGTTGCCGGTCCTTCAACTTGATTCAACATTCATGATTCAACGCAACTTGAATCAACATTCATGACGGAGACGCTCAAACATCTTCTCAACATATCCTGTCCACCAACTTTCTCAATCTCGACGCGTCAACCCTAAAAACCATATAGGTGACAATGATATCTATGTGTGTGTAAACCGTCTATTTTTATACGTTCCTCCGTAATATTACGTAAGCTTGTCTTTATGGTAAACTAGCTCTGTGACCCTTTTTCTACCGTTTCTGCCGTCAAATAGGACTCATACCATTCCCCTGATGTACTCGGATTTGCGAACTGTTTTCTTCCAATCTTTGTCTAACATATAAGGCTTGATAGTTCGTATTTGATTGATAGACTGCTATATTGTTTGACTATGCGTTTTATGGTACAAGTAGTGGAGGGGGCGAGAAGTTATCGGAATGTTGTATTTGATGGTTATTGCTTTGTTTTGATGTATGTTATCTGGGAATTTGTATCGGTGTAATCTTGAACATCTTAGAATACTGAAGTGACTAAGGCATTATGTACATTTGTGTGAGTAAAGTATTACATACAAGTGCGGTGTGGCGATCAATATTTGCAAGTCCACTGTTTCGAAAAGAATGTGAATTTCGGTTCCTTAAGCAGGCTTATATTGAAAAATCATGTGGGTTTATTTGGGTATCTGAGTATAAAATCATGCAAATCATTTATGTAGTTATGTAGGTACATAAAATAAATTGATTTTTAATGTTCAGGCCTTTTTCTCACAAGGGTAGGTAGAAACTACACATTGCCACGGCCACACACTTCTTTTGCGTGTATCATCAATTTTAAAATGTTTTCAAACTTTATGTAAGCTGTGGTCAATGATCATAGTAGTAGATGACTTATTACAGATTTCATCATACTTTAAAAACCTACAGAAATAATTTACTTGGCAAATTTTAATTCACGTTGTAAATATTGTCTGACCTAAAAATAAACTTGAAACGCGCACCTAATTTCAAATCACTATTAACTAAAACGCAATTGTGGTAGACCTAAGTCGCCCAAAGCCGAAATACAATAAATTAAAACAATTCACCTAAATTTTCAGTACACAAACAGCAATTACAATTACAGTCCAATTAATCCAGTCACATTTTAATTAGTACCAAGCACTGAAATACGTATACAGGATGTTTCAGATTTCAGAGGTCATATTTAAGGGTGATGTCCTGTTTCAGATGACCAATTCTACTTATTTTTAGGTAACATTCTAAGTCAAAATTCAGAGTAAAAGCATTTATTTCAAATAAATCATTAACACATCAAGAATATCATCATTCATCATCTTTTTTTTTTACTTTTGTATTGTCAAAGTCAGTCCGTCAAAAACTTGAAGCTATTTTCACGTTCCAAAGCGTTGATCTCTATGGAGAGGAACGTGCAAGATACTCCACGGACACTCTTTTAAACAATTTGATGTTTACAAAAATCCTGGTTACATTAACTTTGTTGCTTCTATATGTGAGAACGATGTAAAGAAAGAAAAAAAACTATTTTATCAAATATTAAAATGAGACAGTGGCAACTAAGGGATCTCCAGTCTGCACTGACGGCGCCCGCATCTCTGTTGCAATCTGTCAAAATGTAAGGAAATCATAGGTGTTGTTGACAGATTTCGACTCACATTCAAATGAAAACGTTGCTTAAAAATTAGTAGAGTTGGCACTCTAATTTACAGTAAGGCAACAATTGCAAAAAAAAAAAACTGTTTTTCCAAAAAGTCCGACCGCATAAAACGATCTGATGCAGTTGATGGCACTAAAACTGTGATTGAATTAAAAATGCCACCAACTGCAACAAATTGCTTGAAATTATTATTTTTTTGAGCTTGTCAGTTTTTCTAGTAGTTTTTTGAGACCGAGTAGGTATTAAAAAAAATGGAAGATTTTTTATATTTTTTGTAATTTTTGCCTTACTTGTATATTAGATACAAAATTTCACCCTAAAATATGACCACAAATTTCTAAAACATCCTGTATTTCATTTTGTCGGTTTATTCTGACACCCCGACCGTTTTCAAATAAGCAAGTTGAGTATAAGTCAAACGATTTAGAAAGTAAATTGAGCTCTTAGAACCCCGAAAGGAATGTATGACTTCCAATTTTGTCGGATAACCACGGGTGCGTGGGGTTGAATGTTTCGCAAGCTTTTATTGTTTCTTTTCCCGTTTATGATTTGGAATCTTCAATTATATATTATTAGAATTTTGTTTATCATCCTATTTTTTTTTTTAGTCGGTTGCCTTTCTTTGTCTATCTCACTAATAACTGAATCGTTAATTACTGTACTGAAATAACGTTTGGTATACCATAAGTTTCTAGTTTTGGTACTTTAATTATCACAAGCACTACGCATACTTATCTCTTGGTTTTAAGATCTTAGCTTCTTTAGAATCTGTAGAATTAAAACTATCTACCAAAACTTGGCACTGTTCAAGATGTAAGTCCACAGTACTCTCTTTCTATCCTATCCCCAAACATAAAAAACAATTTAAAAGAGCAACGTCCATCTTCCCATTTCAAAATATCATTATATTACGTCCGCAAAAACCTACTAAAATATACATCAACGATCTCTTTTATCTGTCCGTCAAAAAATGAGCAACATTCGTTAAAATATTCTTCAGAACTCGTAATGACGTATTTCAACTACACAGTACCGTGTCATGAAAGTCGGCGTAGTGTGTTAGAAACTGTTTATAACCACGCCCTTAGGTCGCTCGTTACCCCACTGTGCATTGAAATAGAGTTGTCGAGTATTTTGAACAAAAAATACTTTTGAAACGACGCCGTAAATATCAACAGATACCACACAGTGGTTTAGGAAAATTCGCCGGGACAAAATGCGACACGGAAGAGAGTTTCGAAAAATGTTGGAAGATAAATTAAAATTTTTCGTGCGCTTTTCCTGTGGTGCGTAGTCGTTTTGTTTTTTAATGAAGTCGCTTATATATCATCGGGTGCACTAAGATAAAACTATGTTGGCTGCGACATAGGATTTTTTAGTTACATTTTTGTAAAGAACTGAGTTTTCGAGGTTTTGAATATGTAGTTCTATGTGTGTTTAGAAAAAGTTGTTGAAAATCTTCCAGTAAAATAATTTCATCCAAGTTGAGTTGTTTACTAGCAAACTGTTCAACGTTAGTGTCCTTGGCAGCTCCGCTAACTCAGAAAGGGAATCCAGTTGCTCAACATTATTATACATGCGTAACAACTATCTAACAATGAAAGTTATGCAAGTTACTCCTACACACTTCCTAGCAACTGGAACCAAACCTAATTTTCAAGCTAACTTTGCGGTAATCTCATGTGTACTTAAAGCTAAACAAACAAAAGATACATACATAGTTTCCTAACAGCCCTTAGAATAACATAGAACCATTAAGAAAACGTTGTTCTTGCTTACTGCACCCATTAGGCGTATAAAACTATCGTTAATCCCGCCCTTGACCGAAACAAAACCAATTATGCTTTCAATAAATCTCCGAACGTGTCCAATGGTCAACCCACGTAGTTAAGCTATACAATTTCCTCCTTTCAAATCTGCACCCTAAACAATAAACCACAAGATTGAAAATTCATTATCATCAAAAATATAATTTATATTTTTATTGTTCCTACAATTTTGACTACAAAAATTATGTTGCGTAAACACTGGGCGCTGGAATTTCGTTTTAAATGGATTCTTTGAGTTTTTTTTGTTATTCTTTAGCCCAATTTTTTTCTGATAAGGTCGAGGGTTCTTTGACGCTTTAAAATATTTATTCTTGCTGCCGAGGGGAATCTGATGAAATGAAAATTGATAAACATTTCCTGCCTCCGGTACCCAAAGTTGATTGGTGATGTTTTAAATTAAAAGTTGGGTTTTCGAATGTCAAGTCTTTCCCGCAATGACAGAGTGATGTGGCAATATATTTTTAATGGCTTTTGGACATGCTGTCTGGTCGTTAGCGGCCACAATTTCATTTACATCTGTTGGTTGACGATTTCTTTCAATGGCTGCCTGTAATCTATTAATATTATACCTCTAAGTGCGAAATTTTGAATGTTTAGTTGGATGGATGGATGGATGCAGAACGGATATTGATGAAATTTGGCAAAGAGGCAGATTATAGTCTGGAATAACACATAGGTTACATTTTATCCCGGGAGTATGTTCCCTTGGGATAATATTCGACATTCACGCGGGAGGAGCCGCGGGCGACAGCTGCCTCAAGATAAAAAAAGGTCTACGGTTTTCCTTCAACCAGATTTATTCATCTAATTAATATTTTTTCTTGTTGATAACTGCCTTGTAGTAAATTAAATGATCAATAATAATTATTTTTAAAATAGGCTACAAATAACACTTTTAGGGCGCGTTCCCACTATGTCATGACGACAGATTATCGTGTCGTTTAAAGCGTCGTGGCTTGTTTATTTAAATGGAGCTGTTCACATATAGGACGACACGATTAACAGTCGTCCACGACTTTTTACATACAAAATGTATGTGACAGTCGTCTAATGATAAAATCGTCACGACATAGGGAATGCGCCCTTACAGTATATTTTTATCGTTTCTTCCATCGTCAGTACTGGCTGAATCAATTCTTATCCTGAAATGTCATTTCCTCATTCGTTTATTTCTTTTTAAAAGAAATCTTCATCAGATCAAAGGAATCGCAAAAACAGATCCTGGAACCGTGTGTTTGTTCCAAGATTAGAGGGGAGAGAGGGGGGAGACAAAAACAAAGAGTTGCTTATCTTCCCCAGTGAGTTGTAACCGACAACTAATGGAAATTGATTGTTATGGTCGCTTCTACTATTGGCCTCTATCTTGTCGATGGCCAGTAGGAAGAGGATTTTGGTTGGTAGTAAATTAATTCGGTTTTTTTTCTCAATTATTGCAAATTATAGCATGGCTTTTGAGACTAGAGGATGTTTATTAACTTTGTTTTTGTGTTGGGGGATTAGAAAATGCATTAAAATTTTGAACGCCAGAGCATAAACGCATCGGCGTGCCCCCGACGCCAAGCCACAAATTCGCCGTACATTTTGTCACATATTTGTGACGATTGGCGTTCAGGGCACGCGCTTGCTTATCATGTATACTTGTCATGTATACGTGACAATGGCGTGCAAAAGGTTAAAATCTAAAGCTAATAATATAGTCAGCATTTTATACTGTAGTCGTTATTTTGACATTTTTCCAAAACAGCAAAATACACTTCTCATCAAAAAAATCGAAACACTTTCGTTTTTATTGTTTTTGTCCTAATTTTTTACAAAAGAGAAGTAATTCCATGAAAAAAAAAACATTATTGTGTAGCTGGCAGTTTGGTCATTACAGTAAGAAGAAAAAAATCAAAATTCGAAATTAGAATTTCATTTGTTTATCCTATAAATGAAATTAATCACTGTTTTGAGACAAATGTGTATTTAGGGTTGGAGTACGTTTCTCGTTTAAAAACTAAAATTAGCGCTTGTCTTTAAACTTTTTGTTTCTTATTTCATTTACTGTGACTTTGGGACGTCTGAAAAAACTTTTTTTTCTAAAACATATGGATACTTCGCCCGCAGAAGCCGCCCAAGTGGTGGCATTGCTGGATTCTGGACTTAGTCAGCGTGTTGTGGCTGCAAGATTGCATCTAAGCTTATCATCTGTTCATAGAGTCTACAAACGCTATCGGGAGACTGGTTCGTTCACGCGCCGTTCAGGATCTGGCAGGAATCGGGTCACTTCTGAGCGAGATGATCGATTTATTGTAACAACCTCTTTACGAAATCGACGCCTTAACGCTTTTCAACTGCAGCAGCAGCTTCGCGTTGTACGAAGAGTAGCTGTAAGTGACTCTACAATAAGAAGAAGGTTGAAGGAACGCGGATTGGCACCGCATAAGCCAGCGAATGGGCCGAAATTAACCGCAGACCATCGAAGAGCGCGCCTTAACTTTGCACGCGAGCACCTAACTTGGTCATACCTTCAGTGGAGCAAAGTACTGTTTTCTGATGAGTGTAAAATTATGCTGTATGGTAACGACGGAAGGAACAAGGTCTACAGAAGAGATGGAGAACGCTTTGCACAATGCTGCATTGAAGAAAAGGTCAGCTATGGTGGCGGTTCGTGGACGGTTTGGGGAGGAATCAGCGCCGACGGTAAGACAGAACTTGCCTTGTATCTGGGCCACGGCTGCCTGCACTAAACTCTCATCGGTACATCGAATAGTGTCTTGAACCTCATGTGATGCCCTATGCACATTTTATTGGCAACGACTTCATATTCATGCACGACAATGCTAGAGCTCACACCGCGGGCGTCGTACGAGATTATCTTACCGAAGTCGGTATCTCCATTATGGTATGGCCAGCAAGAAGCCCGGACATGAATCCCATTGAACATCTATGGGATGAATTAAAGAGACGAATTCGAGCAAGAGATCCAGCCCCAGAAACACTTAGCCAGCTGCAAAATGCAATCCAAGAGGAATGGGATAATATACCACAACATGTGATCGTGACTCTCATCCGATCGATGAAGAACCGTATGGAAGCAGTAATAAGAGCTCACGGAGGGAATACAAGTTATTAAATAAACGTTTCTTACATTTTTTTTCATTTACGCGTGTTGTTTACCCATTTCCTTCATATTCCATACAGGGTAAAAATTACTCATTATACAAAATACGAAACCTATGAAGACTTAATTTGAATTTAGAACATTAACATTAGGATTTAAAAACCTCATACTACTCACTATTAAATGACATTTTACATTTATTCCTAAATATACACATTTTTCTGATAATCCTTATCAAATCATAAACTGCGAGGTGTTTCGATTTTTTTGATGAGAAGTGTAGTTCATTTCAAAACCATATCCAACTTATTGGGTATTTTATTTTTCGCCTACGAATAAAAATCCACCTAACCTATCTTAGAAAGAAAGAGCAAACATGACATCAGACATATTCTAAATGCAAATTTATCTAAAACAAAACCGTACTGTAAATTGTTATTTAAAAAATACCACTTACCCAATCACATGCGTAGCTTGCATGCGACAATATCAGAACCATTGTATTGGCGCCAATGAGTCCATTCGCAACTGTTGACAGACCGAACAATCATCGCCCGTGTGACTACGTCAAAGGCATTGACAGCGTGATATCCAATAAATTGGAGTGCCTCCGACTGCCCCCGACCGCTCACGAATTACCCCGAATGATTCCGATCGCTTTGATGTGCGCACCGCTTCCCAACTGTCATTTTATTTCGTTGCCATGTACAAGTTTGTTTTCTAGTAGAAAATTGTGTGGACATGGGATGGCCATTTAAAATATTGGCTGCGGTGGGGTTTGTTTCGGGTGGAAATTAAAGTAGAGTTTTGTCGCTTAGATATTTTTATGACGTTAGCCAGTATCGTCTATTTTAATTGCATTTTTAAGCACGTTTTGGTTTGTAGTTTTATTGGCGAGTGCATTTGATGGGACTATAATAGAGGTCCAAGCAAAAAGACAACCAGGGTTGCGGAATCTGTTCGAAAGAGTCACCGCGGCCCTGGAACGCAAAGGGCTTTAGAAGGAACACGGATGGGTTTTAGTCAGTAAGAGTCTGACACGCCTTTCCGCTCCACCCAGAGCGGAAGAAGTCATTTGATGATTTTCCATCCTTAAAAAAAAAAAAAAATACTTATACAAATATTAAAAGTAGGGTCGTCCGAACGTTTGCTTCTACGCGTTCACGATACAACAAACACGGCCATTTTTTACGCGTATACGACCGCTCCCGAAGATTGCCGATCGCGTGGCAAGTTCGCTTCGGTCTAGACGGGTCACCGGGTAAGATTAGCGCTAACAGTTTGAATTAAAAAATAAGTCTGTCATTTGTGTCAATAACTATACACTTACTCAATAAGGTTTCAGCTACAACCAAAAACAAAAAAATACAAATGTGTTTCCAACCACTGTATTACTAAACAACTGCTGGCAAACGTACCGATCTGTGACCAAGGCGTGGTGTTTGAGATTAGCCCCTGTGACAAACGGTTATAACAAAGGAGCTAATGCGGCCGGACGTGTAAACCTAGCCTAGTTGGCTTGCGTCTGAACCCGGCCTTCGACTTAGGTCCAGGCTAAATTGAATTTACGGACGCCGGCCGTAATTAAGATTTGGGATTAAGAGTAATATTAGAACGTGATCGTTTATGAAATATGAAATGGGATATAGGAGGGTATTGCGGTTGTTCTCTTGATAATTGTTTTCTGTTTTGTTATTGCAGATTGTAATCTACTTATGTTGACTTAATTATAACTTGTTTTGTTAGAATAACGTTATTTACTGTCTTGGAATCAGGGAGGAGTGCATGGTTAAGGCTTGATAATGATTCAAGAAGTTAGGTAATTTAAGGGCCGTTTATAAGTAGTCAGATAACTTTTACACGAGGCATTAACATATCATCTTTCGTCTTTTGTTTGTTTTTGTGTTGAAAATATGTCAGAAGAGTGTGTTTCTGAGATTTCCCATTAGAATTTTTTTTAGAAAATGTCATTTTTTAAAAAAAAAATTCTAATGAGAAATCAGCCCTTATTATGGATGGTAAATGATCAAATGACTCCATCCGCTCTGGGCGGAGCAAAAGGGAGTGTCAGACTACCTTTCTTTTTAAAGGCTGTGAAATCATCAAATGACTTCTTCCGCTCTGGGTGGAGTGGAAGGGCGTGACAGACTCTTACTGACTAAAACCCATCCGTGTTTCTTCTAAAGCCCTTTGCATTCCGGGGCCGTGGTGACTCTTTCGAACAAATTCCGCAACCCTGGCAGGCTCTGGCCCTAGCGGGCCCCGTCTTCTATGCTGACATCTCTTTGAGGCGCGCGTGAAATACAACGCGTCATCGACTCGGGCCTAGTAGTGATCAGACAGCGAGCCACCCAACGCGTCCGCAGGCCCGCGCCTACGGTGGCTAGGGATCGCCCTGCGACTCGCGACGCCCGGGGCGTCTTCTGTAGCGGCGGTTGGGGCGAAGGTCTTGCCTTTCCCTCGCGCGGCCCGCCTCTTCCTTCGCTAGCATTACTGCTTTGCAGAAGAGTGTCAGACTACCTGATAGGCATCTTACACACTTTTGCAAAAAATAGGTATAAAATAAAAAAAAAATGGATTACGCTCTTGTTGTGTTATGAATAAGCTATTTCACAACAAGCCCACTCAATTTCTTTGTTTTGAGAAAGAAAAGCTATAATCTCACGCCGAATTTTAAAACAAAAGGCAGAGAATACATTTTTAACGGACCATTATTCGCTGATATTAACACTCGTCTGCCTTAGAAAATTATAAAAAACGTCTTTGCTTAAAAGAGTAATTCTCACTGGAGTGGAATGTCTCAAGACTTAAAGCACATGACTCCAAGTGACCTAGAAAACACTTATCTAAAAAAACGGGCCAAGTGCAAGTCGGTCTTGCGTGTAACGGGTTCTGCACGAATTTAATTATTTTCACATGTTATTTTTAACAGTCTAGACTTTAATATAGGTTTTCCTGTAATATATAGGAAAAGAAAAAAATACTCATTGTTCGTCTAATTTCTTGAATAACTTCAAAACTATTTATTAAAAATTATGAAATAAATAAAATTAAAACCCTCACAATATGGCCCTTTAATTTAATATATCACACGGTACAGTTTCTAATTTTATGGACGTTTAAAAAAAAAGGTCATGCCGCTTTTGCTTCAATAATGTGATAAGTCCGACAATTCATTTGTAGGGTTCCAAACCCAAAAAGTAAAACGGGACCCTATTACTAAGACTCCGCTGTCCGTCCGTCTGTCTGTCTTTCCGTCTGTCACCAGGCTGTATCTCATGAACCATGACATTTAGACAGTTGAAATTTTCACATTTTCACAGATGATGTATTTCTGTTGCCGCTATGCTAGCTACAAATACTAAAAAAACAGAACAAAGAAATATTTAAGGGGGCTCCCACACAACAGACATGATTTTTTTTGCCGTTATTATAAATAATGGTACGGAACCCTTCGTGCGCGAGTCCGATTCGTTCTCGGCCGGTTTTTTTCCATTTTTTGGAAAAAAGAATCGGAGACGGCGGTTTCAATTATCAAATTAAAAAAAATTGCCGTCGAACTTATCACGTTATTGAAGCAAAGAGACGATATATACACAAGAATCGACGTGGGTACGATACAATACAGCGCAGCGTTTTAGACTAGTCAACACTTTGACGCGATATCCTTGCACGTCGGTATCGATGTAGTTGCGCCACAGAATCGATTAAATACAAACGCAGTGCGAAGCGATACGATTGAATTGCTGCGAGCTTCAATACGAACGCAATGGAATTTTCTGGATAGACTTTGTGCTGGGAAGGTTTGAAGTCTGAATAGTACACAGTGCGTTAACGTTTTAGACAGATAGAATATACATTACTGTAAACCAAAAATAGTTACACAAGTGTTAATAAACTTTTACTATATCATTATAGTAGAAGATCAAAATACTATATCACTATATAACTATTTAAGTATTTATTTTCACATTACACGTACACATGCATATATATTCTTATAATATCCTTCCTAAACTTTTGGTTATTTTTTTAGTACTTAAATTTGCTCCATGTGCAATTATATCTGTTTACTCTTTTATTTACTTTATTTCGATTACATTTATATATTATAATTTTTATATTGATTAAAATGAACCGCCACTCGTCCTTTGAAAGGTTCATTAGAAAACCAGCGTCAGACAGCATCAGTCTGTCTGACATATCGCTGAAATGGACCTTCTTAGTGCAGCCGTGAGACGCACACTTAGTTTTTGGCATACCTACCTTTTTCTTGTTATTTTTACCGTGCGTGTTTCATGTACCTGTGCTAAATAAATTTGATTATTTCTTTCTTTTCTTTCTATATTCATCATCTGCCTAGCCTTTTCCCAATTATATTGGGGTCGGCTTGAAGTCAAACCGGATTCAGCTGAATACCAGTATTTTACGTTGAGCGGATGCCTACCAGACCTCTACAACCCATCAACTGTGTAACACGGTACTCCTTGGCAAGACTGGTGTCAGATTATCTGGCTTCTGACTATCCGTAACGACTGCCAAAGATCTACAAATGACAGCCGGGACCAACGGCTTAACGTGCTTTCCGAGGCACGGAGGAGTCTCGGTATGTTAAGATGGTCACCCATCCACAGACCAACCTCGGCAAGCGTTGCTTAACCTTAAAGATCGACCCATGCGGCTGTTATTATTTGCGGCTTTTTTTTCTATATTTTATTTTTAATATATGGCAATCAAAGCCGATGTCGACTATTCTGTCAATGTCCAAAGTAGATTGGGGAGGCAAGTGTGCAATATTTTACTGATTAGGAGAAAACGACGTTTACTGCAGAAAATAATTAGGTCACAGTGACAGCAGACGTCACTTATTTTTAATTCATTTTATTAATTGGGGTAAAATTTAAGTTTTTCTTGCCAAATCTTGGGTAGAATGTATGGCTTAACTGTAACATTCCATCTCATTGTAGTTTATACCTAATTTCTAGCAAAACTGTTAATTTGATTTGGTTTGATTTCAGTGATATAAATAATAATAATAATATCGTTTATTTGCATGAAATATGGTGCTTACAGATCTTAAAATACATTATATATAGTACTGCATATTCCGCCTACTAAATTCAGCATGCAAATTTAGATTGTGACATAATTGTTATGAATCCAATAATAATCGTAATAATTCAAATATGTCACGATAGGAAAATGTCAAGAATTCAAATACAAATGTCAAACTATGAAAATTACGAATGTACGATAGGAAAATGTCAAGAATTCAAATACAAATGTCAAAAAAAGAAAGAAAGAAAAGAAGGAATAAAGAATCTTTCTTTCTATTCTTTTTCAGTGATATCTAGGTACCAGATATAATAAAAAGGGAGGTAGTGTGTGTTGTAAAAGGTGGTTTGTTTAATATTGCTACATAGGTAGAGGTACTCTCGAGACTCAAGTTCTAAACTGACTTCTTTGAGGCCATATACCATTCTAACACAAAACTGTTACAAACTATGGCCATATAAAAACTAATAATTAAACAAACCAAACAACATTTTAGTTTTTTTCGACGGACTGTACCATCCGAGCCTTTGTGTCCCAATACTATTTTCGAGATGAGAAGGTCTATTAACGTGATTTCTAAGTTTATGCAGATTAAGTTGACTAGAAAATTCATCTTCATTTTTTTGCCTTTATCCCCAATCTGCTTAGGGTTGACCCAATAAGTCTTCACCGTAAGTCGTCATCTCTCTGTGTAGACATGTCATCTTTCACAGTCCATTCACCGTTTATTTGATCTTACCCTCCTTTAATAGCCATTAAATGTTTGGAAAATTAAAACCTTGAATAACTAAGTTACAGTTATAGCTCTACTTCGTTATTCTTTCACTCACTTCGAAAGACACATCTATATGAAGGTCAACAAACGATCACAGTGCCAATTCTACTTATATTTTAGCAACGTTCACATTTATATCTCAATCGCAATCTGTCAAAATGTAGGGAAATTAGAGGGGTTTTTGATAGATCGCTACTGCGAACGTTTATAAATCAAAATCAAATCCTTTATTTGAAATATACCATTTACAGACACTTTCGAATTATCAAGGTCTGCCAGTCAAGTAGATTCAGTAGTAGTAGCTAGTTCTGCCGCGCTAGCGACAAGAGAAGCAAGAATATTTCTCAGCAAAACTCACTTATCTGCCCTATCTCCAGCGTGCCAGTTGCACGTTCCAAAGAGTGGATAAGAACGTGCAACGAAACTCCATGGGCATTTTTTGGTTAAAAAAAAACGACAACAAAATCATGTCTGTTGTATGGGAGCCCTAAATAAATATTTGTTTTATTTTAATTTAATTATTTATTTTGATCAATATCAATATCGAGCAAAACTATCACGTTTGTTGTATGGGAGCCCCCTTAAATATTTATTTTATTCTGTTTTTTAGTATTTGTTGTAATAGCGGCATATATATCATCTGTCAAAATTTCAACTGTCTAACTATCACGGTTCATGAGATACAGCCTGGTGACAAACAGACAGGCAGACAGACGGACGGAGAGCGGAGTCTTAGCAATAGGATCCCGTTTTACCCTTTGGGTACGGAACCCTAAAAAGCAGAATTGGCCTTCTTAGTCCCTCAAACTTCATCAGATAATTTTCAAGTATACCTTGGTCTTAGCAACAGTGTTGTTCGTAACAGAAAGCACTAAACGTAGGTACATCTCCTGTGTCCGATGTCGCAGGTGCCGCTAACTGTCGCCTCCCAGCCACGACGCGCGCAATTTATAGTTAATGTGTGGAGGCCTTAGTAAGTCGCCGTGTCTCAGAATAGGTTGTGTTTCCTGAGGGTATCGTGAAGTGTTGTTATAGTAAATTAAACTTTATTGTGTTTGTAAATTAATTGTTGAACTATTGGGCTATGTGCCTGAAAGGTTCAAAAGTATCCTTTTTTTTTTAAGGATGGGAAATCATCAAATGACTTTTTCCACTCTCGGTGGAGCGGAAGGGCGTGTCAGACTCTTACTGACTAAAACCCATCCATGTTCCTTCTTAAGCCCTTTGCGTTCCAGAGCTGTGGTGACTCTTTCGAACAAATTCCGCAAGCTCTGGCCCTGGCGGGCCCCGCCTTCTATGCTGACATCTCTTTGAGGCGCGCATGGAACACGATGCGCCATCGACCCGGGCCTGGTGGTAATCGGACAGCGAGCCACCTAACGCTCGCCGTCCGCAAGCCCGCACCTACGGTGGCCGGGGATCGCCCTCCCGATGCCCGGGCGGCTTCTTCTGTAGCGGTCTTTCCCTCGCGCGGCCCGCCTCCTTCTTCGCTAGCATTACTGCATCGCAGAAGGAGGTAACCGCTTCCCAAGCCTCCTCGCTCCGGACCATGGATTTAACCAGGACCGGACGCTAGAGGTTGCCGCCGCTGATTTCGAAAGTACAAGGTGAACCACCTGGTGAGGACTCTGGGGGGCGTGGAAAGCATAGGACTGGTCCATGCGGTTGCCTCAATCCAGTTGCAGAAATATTTCAGCTAAACATACCATATACTTTACTAGGCGATGACAAACTTCGCACAAAACAAAAAAATCTGCTTAAAAATAACAACTAGAATCTTGATTATTATTAGGCAACATAGCCTTCAATATAGCGACTGATAGAAAAAAAGGGTTTTCTTTGGTAGTCTGGACTGTTGTGCTGAAAATAACTGTACTTGATTATTCAAAAAGTTTTTGCCTAATATGTTCTTAACTCTTTCAATCGATTTTGGGAGTAGAGAAATTATGTGCCACATTTAGCATTTGATATTTAGGTCCAGTGGAAGCAACTATATAGGTAAATAAACCCTTAAACACTGCCGATTAGAGCAGCTCAAAACTAAACCCATATGAATGTTGAGTAGGTATTAGGTGAACATTTACGACCTAATATGCTTATGATACATAAACCGAGCTTCGAACTAATTATGTCAAATTGTCATGATCTCTATAATAACCTTTTAATTAGATTACGTCCATTAATAATGAAACAGGCGGATTACATAGAAGTAGATTAAAGCGAATTAAAATTTAATTTTAGGGGTTATGACTCTTCATTTTAGTTGCAACCTAAATATGTTTCAGATATTTGTAAATATGACCTACATAGTCAAGAACAAACCCATCTAAAATAAAAAAAAAATGAATATGCTAAGAAATTCTTATCATTTTCAAAGTTATCATTATTTGATTGGGAACGTCTATTTTCGAACACGAAAAATGTGATTGTTGAAAGTAAATAGAAAGAAAAAGAGTTTATTTGCGACAAGCATGAAGCGAACCAAAAAATAAAATAAACAAAATTACAAAAGTTAAATGGTGTTTTTATTATTGTAGCAGCGTTTGTGTACCACATACGAACTATAAAAAGACCTGACATCAGAAAAATCTTAGAGTTATCGCACTATCAAAGTTCCCCACGTCATTTGAAAAGACACAACAGCGCAAACACCAACCCACCAGATACAAAACCCGTCGGATTTGAGGATCCTTCTTTTTCAATGGAAGTTTTTTTCCGGGAATTTACATCCTGTTTCGCATTTTTCCAAATTTTAAACTATACAAAAAGATTAGTTTTTAGAAGTTCGGTCTTCAATTACCTCCCGAACATTATCTTCGTAAAACAAAACGTTTTCTTCATTAAAAAGCCACATTTCGACAAACTTGCGGCTCTAGCTGCTGCTAGAGCCGCGAGTTTTGTCGAAATGTGGCTTTTAATACCTGACTTATCCCCGTTTTCACAATTCACTCTATAATAACATTAATAAAGCCGTTATTTCCGAACTTAAAATAAAATTTTGGTAACTCTTCACAGTATATCTCTTTTCTTGGTGTGCCTTACGGCATAGGCCTCCTCCAATGCCTTCAATTGCTTCCTATCCGCCGCTACTCTCAGCCAGAGGGGACCTAAAGTCATTTTGAGCTCGTCCTTCCATCTTCTCACTTTGCGCCCTCGGCTCCTAAACCCACATCTTTGGTACCAGTCACAATTCACTCTACTTCTCCGAAAATACATAAATCATTTCTGAAAACTTGTGACTCGCACACTTCAATTTATCTATAATTTACGTCTTCATTCGGACCTATGCTCAAACTCTAGTAAGAGGTTACTTTTTCTAACTGTTTGTTTGTGTGTTGCCTTGTCTTGTACTTATCTACACTTCATACTAATTCTAAATATTTTATTTTACATGGGTAGGTTACCAACTAGTGCACGATCGTTTTCTATAGAGAAGAACCGGCAAGAAACTCCAGGGAACCTCTTTAAAAAAAAATCATTGATTTTTTCAATGATTCCATATCACAGTATTAACAGGCGTGAGAGAAAACTAATATTTTAAAGCGGTACAGTTTGTAAGGCATAGGAGGAAAGCTACTATACCAATACAAAAAATATAGCTATAATAATGTACATATTTATTTATTTATTCATTTACACATGCAATTATTTTTACAGACAGAACTCAAGGTAATAAAAGTAGTAATACAATGCGACACCCAGAGACGCCCCTCAAAAACTGATCACACACCTACTCGCGTTCATGATTGACCAGTCCCAAGTAACGGCTACGTGTGCCAACACACAAGTTACACAAGTTACATAGAGGACAATACATTAACTGTAACTCTCTGGAATTCACTTAAAAAAATATGTAAAAGAAACTAATTCCTTCTTATGTAAGGCCACAGTTTCACAGCTAGCACTTATTGTATCCGCGACATATCAATCATCCTAAAACAAACATAGTTTATTATGTACAAGTTACTGCCCGCGTTTATGTCGAAAATTATCCCAAGGGAACATATTCCCGGGATAAAAAGTATCCTATGTGTTATTTCAGACTATAATCTACTTATACTTAATTTCACCAAGATCCGTTCAGCTGTTCTAACGTAAAAGAGTAACAAACATCCATCCATTCGAACTTTCGCGTTTATAATATTAGTAGGACTTGTCATACTAACCTATTTCCCAACTAAAGCTATTGTTTTCGAAGCATCTAGATTCTAGTTCATCTAGTTTGTGACGAGAAGTGGGACAACCGCCTGTGGAAATACTAATTAGCCGTCGAGATGTGTTGGCAGTTTTAGTTCAAGTACCAACGAGTTGAGAGGGTGTGAAAAATGAAGCGTTTAGGTACGTTCCGTCTATTGAGGCGTGTTGATGTTGACCTCGTTAATTAGTAGGAGAACGTGGTGCAAAGGGAGCAACGGGCTTTCAAATGTCTTTGTTCGGGCAGCCAATTGGAATCAGGTGATTTCAGTAATGGTAGAAATTTTATCAATTTACCATCACTGGCGTCACGTGTTTTTAATGTTGTGTCCATTTTGTTTCACCAAGCTTGCATGCGAAGGTTTTAATGTCAAAGTCAAAATATTTATTGCGAAGTAAGTGTACAATGTTGGCGTTTTTTATTTACTTATTTATTTATTACTAGCTGTTGCCCGCGACTTCGTTCGCGTGTACATTAGAAACTAAAAAGCTGTCACTGAAATAAGATAAAATAACCGTCAATATCTTGCATTACCTGACACCTCTAATAATTAGGAATGTGGAAGAGTGCTATGCAAGACACTGACTGTATCACCTCTTCCGTTTAAAATGCCGGAATTAAAAATGAAAATCCTTTTAATGATAACGCTTCTGTATAGGTAAGATGTTAGCGGCAGAATCACCTGGATCCTACTCAAAAAGTGATAGAGCAACATAAAGTTGGCCATTGGAAAAGCAACCAGAACCTTCCCCCCACAACGGATGATGTCTGGCCATGACGTAGGCTCACTGGAAATTGAACACGTTTGAAACTAAACAGTCAAAGGATCGCGCACATGCAAACATACGGGTCAAATACAGAATCTCCTGTTTTGAAGTTGGTTAATTATTGGGAATGAGACGGATCTTGGGAATGAAATAAAACATCATACGGGCAACCTGTTAGTAGTCCAGCTTGGATGACATTTTGTTGGAGATTTGTGACTTTCAGCCTCTTGTCAATGCAAAGTTTTAGGGGCTTAAATATCTGAGTAGAAATCATAAAACTTTACCGGATAACGATTATCATTTTCTTCCATGGCCATGTTCAAGGAAATATAATTATTCCCTACTTCCCCAAAAATATTTGTAAATATTTTGGGTAGTGATGGTTGCCGCTTGGTCGTTGCGAGGGGTCAAAATAGTTCAAGGGATAAATGAATTTTGAAGTAACGGGACAACCAAGCTCTCTACTAAAATAGCCTAATTATCTGCTTGATTGTGGTGTGTACCGTCACAATTTATTAACAGTAAATTCTACTATTTTAGCTGGTAATTTAGCCTTATGAACCACAAAGTCTTGTCTGCTGCTTCCATAACTTTGTGCACCCGTTCCAAATGATTAAATAAACTTTTTGATTATTGAGAGAGAACTAATTATAGTAGGCGCCAGATAAATGTGGAATAAAGTATATTGACCTTTCCCTAATAACTGCTCATAGGTACCTGAACAATTAAATATGAATCGTTTTTCATTATTAGACCATGTTAAGGATCACGAGAGATGATGATTCGGGGCAGTTTTGTGTCATTAATTCCGTTTTTCAAATTAACAATGTCAATTAATGTAGGTGGGTCAATGACCGATATTCCACGATTATCTGGCGCCTACTATAGTCTCATCTTAGTTTCGTATTATTTCGAATCAAAATTAAAATGAAAGCACTCTCAATACTCCGACAAAAATATAGCAGGGAAGATTAAGGGACAAACTTCATTTTGTCATGTTTCTAAAATGCTCCCCATACATCAATGTACGCCAAGGTCAATTTTTCAACTGAAAGTTTATAGTAGTAAAAAAAAGATTTTTTTGTATGATAAAATAACAAATTCCCAATTTTCAGACTTTTTCTGTACTTGTAATGTAAGATCTATCTTCTTGCCAAATTTTATGCCTCTTGATCAACGGAAAGTACGCTATATGTTTTGATTCTCTTGCGAGCGTCAAAACATGCGCCATAAACGGAGCATAAACGGCTTAATCTTTAGATTGCGTTGATTTAGAAGTTTGATTTTTTTGACTGCTTCGAGGGGTAGCAGACTTCAGTATTTGATTTTGAGCTTGATTTCTCCACGCGTTCCAGAGAAAAAGGATCTTGATAGACGGACAGACAGAAAGCAAAATGATCCTATGAGGGTTCCATTTTTTGCCGTCTGAAATACGGAACCCTAAAAAACAAACCATCAAACGATTTGTACTACTCTTGAAATTACTAAGTGAAGGAACCACCATATTAGGGTTCCACCTTCTGCCTGCGGTTGATGCCCCTGGCACGGCATAAAGATGGATCTCTCTTTGTGTAACTTTACCTTATATAATATGCTGACGAAAATTAACATTGGCAACATGAGCGAATGTCATATTTATGAAGAAAATCTGAACATCGTGAATCAAAACATGAGATCAAAAGCACAACCCGAACATAAAATTGAACTGCCAAAGTATTAGTTAGGGCAAAATACCTCTAATGTCACATTATAATTATTATAAAACATGTTACAGCAACGTGATGACTGAAAATATTTACTTTCATTTCGATGTGTGTCCCATAGTAAAAAAAATCATAACGATGAGTGCAATGCCTGCCTTTTTAGGTATTGCGTTCATTCTGTTACACGTAGTATATGCGTCACGTACCCACGTCACAGCAGCTCAAAATAATCGAGTAAGCACTGGTAAGTGTTGCGGAATTTGTTCGAAAGAGTCACCGCGGCCCTGGAACGCAAAAGGCTTTAGAAGGAACACTGATGGGTTTTATTCAGTAAGAGTCTGACACGCCCTTCCGCACCACCCAGAGCGGAAGAAGTCATTTGAAGATATCCAATCCTTAAAAAAAAAGCACTGGGAAGTAATCGGTAGCAAGACGTATCGTCGCACGTTGTATAAGGTTGCGGTAGTTGCCTTCTATTATATTGCCATTTCAGCAACGTATCTACATATACAACGCAAGGGCAACGTATCTACATATACAGTTTACATTTTATTTAGTAACTCACAATAATGTTCGTAAATTTTCTGTTTAGTTTCAAACCTTTTCAATTCCCAATGAGCCTTTGATACGTCATGACCAGTCTATGGCCAGACATTATCCGTTGCGGGGGTATACTTCTCTTCTGGTTGCTTATCCCATGGTCAAATTTATGTAGCTCTGTCGCTTATTTATAACCCCAACAACTTTATTGTTTGTGTCCGGGTGACACCGCCGACATCATGTAAAGAGAAGCGTTATCATTTAAACGTTACTCATCAAGAAAAATTACCAGGACTGATCGGCATTTCAAACGGAAGAAGTGATAAAGTCTGTGCTTTGCATAACATTCTTCCGAATTCTCAATTCTAAAAGGTGTTTGGTAATGCAGGATATTGACAGTTCGTATATCTGATTTAAGCAATTTTTTGCGAACAAAGTCGCGGGCAATTTCATTCAGAACTATTTTTTCTAAGGCAATTACATAATTATTCACTTTTCATATACGTAAGAGGTATTTTCACAAATAATTGAACATCGTATTTTGGTTTGGTTTTTGATGGCGCTATGTGTACCTGCTTCACAGGATCAAATACCCTGTCATTTTTATGCAAAATTGTCAATTTTCAGAAACGATTTCTTACTTAAACATGCGGGTTTAGATATACACATATACATAAATAATGTGTATGTAAAAAATAAGAATGTTGTAAAAAGCATTAAACAAACGATTATTGTCGTAAAATATATATTGTGGGAATGCAAAAATACAAAAAAACTTGATAGTAATTAAAAAAACCGAGGGAGTTGGGTTCGAACCAACAGCTTATATTTTGAAAAGCAGTCACTGTATCGCTTGATCCATGTGTTCTATTGACAATTACTTGAAAATAGCCGATCTTATAATATGAACAAAACCTGTCAAAAAACATTGATCCGTAATTTTAAAATCTTAAAATGACCATAACTTATTTTCCTGACCACCAATTTAAATGAAACAAAGACTTAATGTTGCTCAGAACTAACCCGCGTGCAAATGCGAAAACCCCAAGTAAATCTGTGCAGTATCTTCGGAGATTACCTTTAACAGACAGACAGACAGAACGACAACAAAATCCAACAAAAAAATTGTTATGTTGTATGTTCCTTTTTTATCGCCCTTAATCAATTTTTAGTTTTTTTTTTTAATGTACAGACACAACGGTTCCTACTGATTTATTATATGTATAGATATACTTTATTGTAAACCTCATAATAAGAACAGGTCAATCAAACATAAAAAAGTGTACGATTGACGGTCTTACCGCACAAGGCAATCTCTTCCAGACATCCTTTGGATGGATTGAACGAAAGGAGATAGATAGATAGTGTTACGTTACTAGTAGTACTTATGACTTAGCAGCCCTTGACAAGCATGCAAACTAATGATAATAATAATTTATTTCAGTAACCTCACAACTTCTACAATATATCTTACATAGGGGTCTCCTTTTAAGTATGAGAAATACCTGTGGTAGGAGGCCCCGCTCTTCTAAAACTAGTTCAATAGTATGAAGGAGTGTGCTTACATGGACTTTTAACATATGTTAACTTTGAAAATTTGGTAACTTGTTAAAAAAATAAAAAAGTAACAAACAAACGACGATACACCTAAGAAAATGTGCGTGTATGGGTATGTGCGGTAGGGTGTTATGTATGTGTTTGTAAAGAGTATGTCAAAACTAGTTGTAAAACTTTAGGGCTACTGAAGTATAAACACAGCAACAGATAGAAAACAAAGTTCCCATCATAAATCTTCGCACCATCACTTCAACTCAGAAAACGAAACGCAAACCCCAAACTATGAAGTAAACGTTTCGTACCAATAAAACCGACAGCACTCGATCACGTTGCTCGCAAAATATATTAACGGTGTTCATGTAAAAAGGCTGAGGTCTTATCGGCACGCAGCAGCCGTTTGAGGCAGGGTCAGCCGTATAAATATGGATTAACAGGAGGAAATATGAGAGAACATTGCAGGAATAAACCCTTGTTAGCCCTGCAGAACAGCGGCGGTAATATGCCGCGAGTCGGGGAGGTTTTTTTGTGGAGAGAGGACGTAATTGTGATAATATTGATGATTAGCTTCCGGGAAACGTTTGCATGGTTCTATAGGGAACTACCATGTATAAAAGACATTTTACCATGGTATTCTAAATCCATTGAAAACGACTTCTACTGAAAGTATTGGCATGTATACAACGTGTAACAGAATAAACGCAATACCTCTTAAGGGGTCACTGTACCTACTCATCATTATGAACAACTTTCACTATGGGACAAACACTAAAAAATGGATATATTTATATCCTCCATACATTTCTGTACGCATAACTCGACAAAATGTGACACTGATTTTTTTTCGCGATTTCAGAGGAGGTGTCATGGTAAAAGTTGTTCACAATGATGCCAATCAACCTTGACCCTAATGTTATCGCGATAAAGTTGAAAATCTATTAAAGAAATTTGACAGATTGTTGTAGCTTGATGTGCTGGCGTCTGTACAATAACCCCTTAAGAGACATTGCGTTTATTCTGTTACACGTTGTATTTTTGTTTCCATTGTGGTCAAACGTGAGTCTGTCAATAATAAAAAAGTGGAGAGGGATTCGCTGCTGTAGGTCAATACAGGCTTGCTAGATTGGATTATGGTCGACGCCAGATAAAATTGCAATAAAGGTCATTGACCCATTGACATACTTAATTCCGAAAACAGAAATAAAGACATAAAGCTGTCTTGAATCGGCATCTATCGTAATCCTTTACATTTTCTAGGAATGAAAAACGATTCATAATTTATCGTCCAGGTCCCTACGAAAAGATATTAAGGAAAGGACAATGTACTTTAGTACATTACCATAGCCAAAATGTAAAATCCAGCTGACTCCCAACATAACATCTGAGCTGTGTTCTCGTGCACTAGACTTACATCTTGACTAATATTTGGCACTGATAAAAAAAAGTAAATATAAAGGAGAATACTTATCAAATTACAACATTATAATTGGCTGGAATGTTTGAATTCCTAATTTCTTGATTTCCTCTATAAGTAGTAAAAGCTTCAGTTACCATCATCATATTAGCTGAAAGACGTCCACTGCAGGACATAGGCCTCCCCTAATAGGGGGCGGAGGAAGTTGCCAAAATCGCCACGCTTGGCTGGCGGGTTGGCCATCGCAGTGTAGTTGTTGCAATGCACAGAGAATGCTGCTGCCCATTCTCTGGTGAGTTCCTTAGTCGCCTCTTATGACACCCACGGGAAGTGGTGGGATGGTGATATTCTTTTACGGCCGACACATGTGAAAGTGAAGGCTTGGGTGAAGTGATCACGAAGTGAGCTGTCAATCCATATAATCAAGATGTCGCGTGATCACGTAGTGAGCTATCATTCCATATTGAATATACGGATCGACAGCTCACCTCGTGATCACTTCACCCAAGCCTTCACTACGACATGTTTACAGAATCGACCGGCTGAACAAAAAAGTTTCAGAATCGTAATTTAAAACAACATTATTTTTCTCGTGTCATAAAACGTCTTTTATTGAGTATCAAAATAACGAGGAAAGAACTAACACGAGATTTTGAAACGAGAGTTCCTGTGCCACCTAGCTAGACGATAAACGCGACACAGAATAAAATTATTCGGTTTACTCAGAATCTCACTTGCAATTTGTACAAATGTCACTAACAAGTACTAAGTTTGAAAGTTGAATTTGTTGAATTTTGCCAAGAAGAGGTAGGGTTAACAAAGTCAGTTATGTTTCTGGATTATTATGTTCGCAGGTGTTTTGGGAGTTAAGATCTTACCCTAATTTTCTTGAAACATTTATTTTGCCTCAGTTCAGTGGATTTCACTTTAGCTCCCAGCCTTGATTTTATTTGTGGCTTTACTTTCGAGGTTCTAAAAAATCATTGCCATTCCCAAGACCCGAGCCCATTTTTTCTACAACAAAAAGGACCCTTAAATCAATCCCACCTTCATCACTACCAGTTGATACCCAAGAAAAAGGGATACCCAATAAAATAACTACCCATACATTCTACTTCCATTCACGACGAAAGCAACCCAGCCGGCGTAACATCCCGAGACCGACGCTAACGTGTATAAATAAGAGCCTCCAAATTCCCCAATTTATTTTGCGTCACCCCAAACCCGGGGTGAGTAAAATATTCTAGTTGATGCCCGTTGGAGCGGCACCGACCACTACAGACCGGATTAGCTTATGTGCTCCTGGTACTAAAAGGATTTTTCTTTTGAATTTTTCGGTATTTTGTATGTCGCTCTTAGGTTTTGTGAATTTTTGAGAGTGACTGTTGCTGATTGATGACTGTTCTGACAATAGAGACTCTCCAGTTGACGCGAAGCTGGAAAATCCTTCATATTTGTACATTAGTCGTCATTACTAAGCTCGGGTCTCCTTAAAGGTAAATTGCTACCCGTCTGTCCTCACATTTTCCTTTGTACATAGGAAGTGCTCAACGTCAACTCGATCAAATTCGAAACCGGCAGTCCCTGAAATATGTTCTTGAATAGAACACATATAAAATATCTGAGAAACGTATTCTGTTTGCCATTGGACATCTAAAATAAAACAAAATACTTTAACCTTTGACATATAATCGAATCGACATGACATTTCGAATGTCTGATTAACATAACCTACATCGAAATAATATGATGATACGATTGGCGGGTGATTGTTGGCTCTCGTTAAGGTAAGGTTCTCAAAACAGAGGTATATTTGTACAGTGTACTCCCACATTATTCTCCGTACGCATTAGTTCGGATAAAGGCACCCACGTTGTAGATAATCCTGCCGTGGGTGTTATGAATGCAAAGCGCTCTCATTGAAGAAGTTTTCCACCTTCGTGAGTAAGAATGGCTTTAATAGCTTTTGCTTACACTAGATGGCGCTGACGGTAGCACGTTCAATGAGACCACGTATCCTTTGATGCGTTTCAATTCGATTGGAGTGGATGACCTAGAAAAATATGTTTTGCTATAAAAGTTAATCAAGATTCGATCAAAATTTGTTGTTAGGCACACATGCTGCGGATCTAAACTACGATTCAATTTGCATTTTAAAAACCAAACTAGAGAACGATGACAGTATGAGTCCACGTCTAAAACTGACCAGTTTACTTCGAGCTCTCCATTGACCATTCCGTATTCCTTTAGGTTCTGCGTTACAAGGGTTGAGAGTAAAAGGGGAGGTCTGTTTAACCTGGATGTAGTTTAGGCACTTTTTACGGACGTTTATCTAGATATACGCAGATATGTCAGAGTTGTGTGTGGGATGGGTTTCATATTGAACGGGCATTTTTAGGGTTTCTCACCCACGAGTCTCATCATTCGAGTTGTTGTGGCGCAGGTTTCAATGATTTAATAGAATAACCAACTTACAATAAATTGGAAGAGGTTCATTTTTACAAGCTTTTATTTAACTTGCAGCATTTATATGTATGTAGTATGGTGACAATACAATGTGCAATACTCATATTTTAATCATTTCAATATGGCCGGCGCTCCAAGATGGCGGATTACATATTTTTTTATCAAATGAAAGGGCTTGAAGAGTAGAAACCGATAAAGTTAGTAACATTACACTAAATTCAACATGGCCGCCGCTCCAAGATAGCGGATTACTTATTTTTTCTCAACCTTCATAGTTGGGTATCATATGAAAGACCTTAAAGAGGAGGAAACAATTAAAATCTTGTTTTTTAAAAACAAAATTTTAAGGAGCACTTATTCACGAAAGTTTTTATTTGTTGATCAAGAAAAATGGTTATGTTTAAATACCTACCTGCTTCTTTCATATCCTTTTTATACTTTAAGTTTGTTATAATTACATAGATATTTTATTTACAACTGTTTTAATAATTACTTAACTATAAACATACACTAGAAATAAAAATAAAAACTCCTAACTGAATGAACCCTAAAATATGACGTCAAAAAATCCATCCGCATCGCTGTCGACTGGAATGGTTCTCAAAAGACTGGCGGCATTGCCACGTTGTGTGGCAGTGCTTATTTTTTGGCCAACGTAAAAGCCAGCCAGATTACGTGAAGTGTCAACTAAGCGTCTTGAGAAACCTTTAAACAAGTTATGCGCACTTTTGTAATTAGAAAACCAAAGCCATCATTTTTTTTTATTTATTTATTATTATAAACACACTATCTTTACAGGCAGACCCAATACAATAGTGGTTTCATCATGATGCTGGGGACGAGACAGAGATAGCTATACAAGACATATAACACTATCCCTGTTTCAAAACGGTATCATAATGGCATGGGCCCGTCATAGCAGTGCCGTTATGCCTATAAATAGCAGTAGTTATTTTTAGGACCCTCACAAGTTTTTTTTTTTTTTTTTAAGGATGGGAAATCATTAAATGACTTCTTCCGCTCTGGGTGGAGCGGAAGGGCGTGTCAGACTCTTACTGACTAAAACCCATCCGTGTTCCTTCTAAAGCCCTTTGCGTTCCAGGGCCGCGGTGACTCTTTCGAACAAATTCCGCAACACCCTCACACACAAGTTACAATCCTTAAAATGAACTACTACGACAGAAGTACATTTTAATGTCCACTTTTATACTACATAGTCAAAGATCAAGTTCAAAGTACATAAAATGTGCCTACAGAACCCCCAGTAACTCACGCTTGACCACTTCCATTTGATATTCTGAATAAATCGAACAGACACAAATAAAACGGTGTGTATGATACTTATTGACAGGTTGTTTTCAAAAATTCCGTTCATGTTAGCTTTTTGTTTGCCAATATAGCCGTTTGATTCTTTCATGAATATTTAAAAAAAAAATACTTTTGGTGGTTTTATTTGATGGATTTGGTATTTTTGTACCAAAACACACAATAAGGTATTTTCCTAAAAACTATTTGGCAAACGAATATTGGATACGTATTTTTTTCTTTTGACACGTAAACAAAAAATAATACAATTTCAACAACTGTCGATTAAATTTCGCATGACGTCACTTTTTATCAACAACTGATACCAGCCCTCACTCTTGAAATTTGATGCACTAAATCTCTTCTATTTTTAGGGGTAAAAACGGGACCCTATTACTAAGACTCCACTGTCCGTCTGTCTGTCTGTCGCCTGGCTGTATCTCATGAACTATGATAGCTAGACGGTTAAAATTTTCACAGATGATGTATTTCTGTTGTCGCTATAACAACAAATACATATAAAACAAATCATAGAAGAAACTTTTTTTTTTTAGGGTTTTTTGGTTTATGGTACGGAACCCTTCGTGTGAGAGTCCAACTTATACTTGCCGGCTTTTTTTATTGATTATTTTGAAAAGACAAAAATACATGTCCAATTTTTTTTGAAAATCTAACTGACGGACCAAATAAAATTATTATTATTGTGTCCATTATAGGGAAATACCCTATTTACATGAGTTATGATTAACTAGCTTCTGCTCGCGACTTCGTATGCGCATATCCCGTTTTTTCCAGTTCACGTAGGAATTTCCCATTGCTGTATAGCCTTCCTCATGAATGTGACTATCATATACAAAAATAATTTTCCAAATCCGACTTGGAGTTCCAGAGATTAGCGATATCGCGTTCAAACAAACAAACAAACTCTTGAGAATTATTATATAAGTATAGATTTTGGCCAACAGTTCAATGACCAGAAGGGTCATAGACTTTAAGGACTTGTATTATTTACGCCTTAGTGGTTGAATGCATTTGGGGAAACGGGTAGCCTTGGAGTACATCATGGAATTCTTTTGGCCATGGTAAATTGGTGAATTGTTTTAGTTCAATCACCGATTTGATACCATCAACACAAACTTATATGAAACTTTTTACTAGTTCTTGCGGTCGAGTTGTTTTGAAATCTACGAGTATTTTTTTCTTTATTACCCTTTACTTAAGTAAAGATTCACAAGCTTGGAAATGGGTTTTAATACCACTTAATTTTTGACAAAAAATTACAACTGACTTCCAAATAACAAAAACACGACGAAGTATAAAATAACTTTAATTTCGGAAGTCGGTGTTTTTGGTTGTTTTTAACATCGACTTCCGAAATTAAATTTATTTTAACCCAATCTTTACAACACCACTCCAAAGTCACAAAAAATGCAAAATACGCAATTCCGTTTACTTGTGTGACATATATTTTTTCAAACTATTTTGATTTAAAAACCAAACTACTGAACCGATTTTGATGAAATTTCTATGGGACCAATCGGAAAGTATATCCTTTCACAAATAAAAAAAAAATATATATATCAAACCGGAATGACGATGAGGTAACAAACATAAAAAAACAATCGAATTCAGTCGGTTATAAACACGCCCAAAATACAACCACATGCAAATACATTACCAGAATCCAATAATCACTATCCATTATCATCTGTCCTCCATTCATCTCAACAATTCAATCCAACTCGACTCCAATCCCAGCTACATTGTTTTCCTTAGTCCACGTGATTGACTAATTAACTCCTTTCCCTTGATTGTCTGTGGATTGTCCGACATCAAGTCTTGAGGAGCTAAGGGTCTTTGGTAGGAGGTACTCACATCAGGACGTTAAGTTTAAGAGGAAATAGATTGGAGTTTGGTTTTATTGAAGCTGTTTTAGTTCGGAGGTGGTCTTAGTTTTAAAGGGTAAGAGTGAAATGGACAATTTCGTATAAAACTAGCTATTGTGTGTTGCCATTTTTTTAATAATTTCGGGAAATCCTCTCTTAGTGCTCCCTTATACTCCCCAAGGAACCTTCCAGTTGCCAAATTTCAGCTTCCTACGATCAGTAGTTTTGGTTGTGCGTTCTCTTAGTCACTTAGTCACTCAGTCAATAACTCATTAACGGAAGAGTTTTATATAGATTGATATCTTAATAGCGTTGTTTCCTGGTATGAACTGTTTTTTTTTGGATCAGCTCGTTTTTAGGGTTCCGTAACCAAAGGGTAAAACGGGACCCTATTACTAAGACTCCGCTGTCCCTCCGTCTGTCTGTCTGTCCGTCTGTCACTAGGCTGTATCTCATGAACCGTGATAGTAAAACAGTTGAAATTCCCGCTAATGATGTATTTTTGTTACAACTATAAACAACAAATAGTACAATAAATGAAATTTAAAAAAATACAAGAAACATGTTTTTTTTCGGCTCATGGTACGGAACCCTTCGTGTGCAAGTCCAACTTGCACTTGGCCAGTTTTTGTATTCACCTGATGGTAACCTGAAACAATACGAATGAGTAAGAAGTAACCCTGAACTAGTACATTTGTCCTTTTGTTTTGCCGACCAAAAATATTTTAATTGGTAAAAAATAACTGAAATACCAAGAATTACAACAGATGGTCCGGTGCCACAGATTAAAATGTGACCACAATTGGTATATTCCTCACTACACATATTTACATGAATATTATAAAGAGGAGAAGTTTGGATGTAGGAAGTAAGCTCCGAAACTCTTCATCTGTTGTCACATATAATTTTACCGATAGAAAGGTTACACCATCGCGGCATCGCTGAGTGTTAAAGGCTTATTTTTAACCGACTTCAGGAGGAGGTTCTCAATTCGACTGTATGGTTTTTTTTTTTCAAATGCACAGTTCCCGCGAAATATGCCATAGAAAAATCGCGGGAAAATCTAGTCCGCAATCTTACGAACCAAGGTTACTGCCGTTCCTCGGTTCCAAACAGAGCTGTACAAATCTCCATTGTTAAACAAAGGGTCCCGAGATCCAGCAAAGCGCCACAGCAAGCCACTCTGGAACTTTGAAAGCCTTTGATCTTCAAGTTGTATAGCTTTAGGACTGTCTCTCACGAAATATTGAAGACTTGGTCATTTGATCAAGAGAATTGTCCAATTTCACGGACTTTATATTATTGCGATAGCGATGTGTATGTGTGTGTGTGTGGAGGAGCTCGTGGCTAAATAATAACAGCCGCACGGGTCGATCTTCAAGGTTAAGCAACGCTTGCCGAGGTTGGTCTGTGGATAGGTGACCATCTTAACATACCAAGACTCCTCCGTGCCTCGGAAATCATGTTAAGCTGTTGGTCCCGGCTGTCATTTGTAGGTCTTTGGCAGTCGTTACAGATAGTCAGAAGCAAGATAATCTGACACCAGTCTTGCCAAGGAGTACCATGTTACCCAGTTAATGGGTTGTGGAGGGCTGGTAGGCAGCCGCTCCACGTAAAATACTGGTATTCAGCTGAATCCGGTTTGACTGGAAGCTGACCCCAATATAGTTGGGAAAAGGCTAGGCAGATGATGAATAGCGATGTGTCTTGGGTAAAAATATGATTATTTTCGTCCGCCTTTTAGGTCGTCAAAAAATTGGATACTTATTTTTTGTTTTATGAAATCGATACACATTGACGAAGATAAAACGCATCGGAGTTCGGGAGTGGGGGTGTGTAACGTCATTTCTAGACAGTGGTAAACTTTTCTCGTTGACGTGACGTCACGCGAAATATCGCACACCTACACGCACTGTATCGTGTTCATATTTTGTTTACGTAACAATATAAAATATGTACCCAATATTATTTGTTAATCTAAACGACGGACTTCATAGATTTTTTAGGAACCTTCCCTAAAAGTAAAAGTAACACTACTTAAAAGCTTGTCATTCTTAGTTGTTCTTCGTCATGATTACTATGAATTCTCGTAATCGGTATGATTATTATATATCATATTTATTAGTTTATTATTTTAGCATATATATGTATTTTATTAGTATTATATATATATTATCTGTATATTCTTTCCGAATTGTTAAAATTCAATTTTGAATCTTATTTTTATTTATTGTTCACCTACCACAATATAGTCTTTATAACCCAAAGGTTGACTGGTAGAGAATGCCTTGATGCATTAAGTCCGCCCATGTACCACTATTGTACATAAAGTTTAAATAAATAAATAAATAAATCAAATAGCATAACATCACACCTGTAGCTTTTCCCCAAAAGGGATAGGTAGAAATATATTTTTTGGTTTACTAGCATTCATTTCAGTATCACACTTATCACATTAATATTATAAAGGCAAAAGTTTGTGAGTGTGCGTGTTTATATTTGCTACTTCTTCACGCGCAAATGGCTGGACCAATTCTGATAAAATTTGGTATGCATTAAGCTAACACCCTGGATTAACACATAGGCTACTTTAAACCGCAGATAACAACGCGGGGCAAAGCTAGTATTAACGAAATCACACACATAGTTTTTGGCATAACCACCTTTTTCTTGTTATTTTACCGCTAAATAATTGTCATTCTTTCTTTCAAAATATTCTTATCTTATTCACTTATCGACAGATCTTCAAATTTCATGAAAATAGCTCTTCAGCAATATCTATGCAAATAAAACGTTGCCCAAGCAAAATAATTTTAATTTCAGGAATATTAAATGCCAAAGACTTTGACTACTTTGAAATTAAAAATAGTTTTTCTTAACCCTTTAAGTTTTTCCTTCAGATTAAAATTCTTGCCAATTTTGCTTGATAGTTTTTTTTCAGGAGTCTCTTTATATTGGTAGCATTTAAGGTTTCTGCTGGCAGGCACGACGCGACAATGCGAAAACACGTTTACATAGAATTTGTTCTACATACACTCTTTATAAAACGCGTCACCGTCACGTTGCAGATTGGTAAAAACAACGTTAAGATTTTTTGAGTAATTAATACGTGCCGGTCATAACGTTACCTGACTGTCGTATCGGAACGAAATCTGACGACCTCTACTAAACAATAGTTTTGACGTGACTGACCAGTGACTTGACCATGACGTGACTTATGTGTTCATCTATGAAAATTTGCCCCGAAGATTTTTTTTCTAATAAATTGCTTCATCTTGAAATATCACTCGTCCCTTATGACATTGCGATGTGATACCGTCATTTGCAAGCTTGGATATCGAATTCTGAAGAGCTCCTTCCGGGAATTGCATGCGTATGGTATAGGATGATGCGGGTGGGGCTTGGAGCTGGTTTAAATAAAGTTAATTTAGTTCATGGAAATACTTTACTTCACAGACAGTGCGCAAGTTTTAAGTACAGCCAGTTCATTAAAAAAAAGACAAGTATTTTTTTATTTTTCATGTTTCAAATAAAACAAAAATAAAGTAATCATTGTCACTTTTTTTGATACTCAACAACGTGATGATAAACAGTGTCACATCTTAAAATACTGTCTCCGAAGAAACCCTGAATTTACAAAGCAATTCCTTCAAACGGAGAACGTTTTTGCAAGAGGTGGTATGTAAATTAAATAGTATATTATGTAGTAGGTAAGAGACCTTGTGATATGCGGAGCAACGATCTTCACAGAGTGGTTCATGGCAACAGAGTGAGAGTTTCCAAGAATCGAGAAACATGGCGTGCGATTGGAAAGGTTCAGCAGAGAGCAGTGGACTGTTGTTGATGATGATGAGGCCATCTAATGTGCAAAAAATCTTAAAACCAGTCACTCAAAGTAGAAGAAATACGCGTAAATCAAAGTACTAGTAGTTTACTTGTCATCACTAAACACTTGTTCAGAAAATTACTTCTTATTCAATAACAAAGCCAACCTAATAATACAAAATACTACAAATAATTAGACAAAGCATTAATTTTATTGTAAGCCCCGTGGTTCAATTAACTGACATGGAAATTATAAAGCTTAATTGTCACATAAACTTGAAACAGAAATGGTAATTAAAGGCGTACCTTGCACAGAGCAAGGAAGCAGATATCTGGACGATCGCTACTACCGGTGGCATTAGGCTCAAGACAAAGTGAAATGCCTTCAGAGATAGCGATTGTCTAAATGCCAAAATGTTGTTTTGACGTGACAACGTCTAATAAATCGATGAACGAAAAAGGATGATTCATTGTAACGTTACGCCCATTGTAACGTTACGATCATTTCATCAATGTTTTGTTATGACGTTGCCACGTTAGACTATCGTCCGTAAACCGACTTTACAGACAACCAATTTTTTAATTACATATTTATTTATTATGGGTTTGTTCTTGACTCTAGTCTAGGCCATAGATGACAGAGACAAAATCGACGATGGAGTGAGCTTACCCAGGAGAAGCCTGTTCACTCTAATGTTGAAGAGATTAGGGTTGTAAGCGTTCGGAAACACTGACGCAGGCAGAGAGTTCCACTCATTTGCTGTGCGCATTATAAAAGACTTTCGGAAACGTTTAGTGCGAATTGGTGGAATAGCAATAATATATGTATTGGGATTAACCTCGTGGTGTTTTGGCAGCCCATGCCAATCCCATACATTTTTGACTTCTTTTTTATAGCCCATTGTCAACACTTTCCAAACAAATCCTAACTAATATTACAAATGCGAAGGTGAGCCTCTTTGCCTTTTCACGTCTTAACAGCTGAACAGATTTGCTTGAACCTTCGCACGCGGGTAGACAATATCCTAGGACATAGGGTTTAAAATTTATCCCAGGTGTAGGATGTTTACATGGAATTATTTTTGACATTTACGCCGGCGAAGCGACGGGAAAAAGTTAGTTAATAATATTTGTAGGATGCCGTTTCTAGACGCAACCCCGGTGCGATGTGGCGGTTCTTTGCTCTGTGGTACCTCGCTCCAATTTGAATAACGAACTTAAAGACGTTCCGTTTCACTTTTAAATGATATTAATTTGTAGCTGGATGTGCAATGCAAGGCTTTGAGCTCGTTTTAATTGATAGAATGCATGCGATGCTGGTCCGTTGAGGTTGTCTTTTTGGCTTGTAGATGTTTACAAAGGCTGAATAAAATGTACATCATTTGAATATATATAGAGATAGGTAATGTTATTATTCAAAGATTAATTGTATTATCTAGGCTTGACAGTCTATTTTAAATTGGATTAGGCGGGTCACGTTAGTCGCATGCGCTGTAACCTTTGTGCAAAATTCTCCATAAAAAGGTTGCCTGAAGACGAATGCCGCCGCTGTGGCAGAGATGATGAGACGACCAGAAGTTCAGTTGTACTAATTTTCAAGCAAAATTCGCATTCGCATCTTAGTAGCTATCTGTCAAAAATGAAAGGCTTTTTCGACAATTTGCGACTGATATACGAATGTGAACATTCCTTAAAAGTTATTAGAACTGGCACTCTAGACGCGTACAGCTGTGTGGGCTAGATGATACGAAAACAAACATCTGGATGGACTTCGGGAGACCTTTGCCCAGCAGAGGGACAGAAAAAAACGAAAAAAATGCGTTTTATTACAGTGGGCCAGTATGAGGTAAAAATGTTATCATCGAACGCAGTGCAATCATTGTTCAAGTGTCTAATATTATAAAGACTTCATAATAAAATTCTGTAACAAAAGGGGCTTTATTTGAACCTTTCTGACTGTCTGTAGTTTTTTCTTCTTCTGGTTATTCTCAATCTATGAAAGTTAGCTATTAACGAATATTTTCTCGTCACACTTTATCATGTGGGACTACTTTTATAACTTCACTCAATATATCACACTTGTAATCCACAATTTTTCTATTTACAAAACCGAATAGAATAGAATACGCTTTATTATGTACACCACATAAGTGACACAAAATATATAGATGAGCAATACATTACATAGGGTGACACAATGGGCGGCCTTATCGCTAGAAGTGATCTTTTCAAGACAACATTTTTTGCTTGCTCAAACACACATAACAAAACAAACACAAAACTCAAAAAAATCTCAAAACTCAAAGCATTTATTTCAATTAAACCATTACAGGCACTTTTAAATAGTCAAGGTCGGTCCAAAGAGATGAAGCAAATTACACGTTCCAAAGCGTAGATCTCTATGGAGAAGAACGTGCAAGAAACTCCACGGACACTATTTTAAATCAATGTTTTTTACTATGATATGGCTACATCATTCGTGTGAAAATTATACAAACATACAAACATATATGTGAGAACGCTGTAGAAAGACTTGCACGATCAAGCGTCCGATGTAAAACAGTACTGTAGGTAGTCTTAAGTGTACCATTTATATGTACAATAAATACATAATAGATTAATATATACAATAATAATTATGAAACAAAAGCTGAGAACTCTAGTAAAAACAGAATCTTATTATCAGGGTACATTTTGACCTTGAAGATAACGGAAATCGAAAAACGATCGCCCTCTAACCGTGACCTTTAACTCAATACGTGACATAGAAACGATACACAGATCATTAAATATAGCTAATACACAACACAACACAATACCATTGTCCACATCACACGAGAATTGATTCGTGTTCGAAGATGTATTATAAGGCTGCGTTTCCATTGTAGCGGGGTGAACATGCGTTGAAAAGCGAGGATTGCAGAGTAGTGTAGACGAGTGTCCATGTTTACTAAAAGAACGGTGCTTAAGAACAAGGCTTTTGATGCTGAGAAAATTATGGGATGTACCTAGCGAGCTCCATTTTGTTTTTTTTTATCCAGGTCGTTTGTGTATTTTATATAATAATAATAAATTTATTGATTAACTTAGGACTAGATTACATTGCACGGTTGAGTTACACAGGTATACATTTTTTCTAAATCTAGTTAGTGGGTGCAGTACTGTTCTTCTAGATAGGTTACGAGGTAACCTGTGTTTAGAAAAAACAGTTCCGATCCCCTGTGATAACATAGTGGTTTACTTACCTAGTACGTGCAAGTCAGAATGTTTCAAATTTGCAAAGAGAAATAAAATGTGATACACAGTAACCAGCGTAAAAAACCAATGGTATTTAAATCAGATTGCTGTTTTATACAAAAAATAAACTAAGAATATGGTTTACCCATTTTCCTTATTCTATTACCAACCAAACGGACATTACAAATCATCGGATTGTGGTTTTACTGCAAACAACGTTAAACATGACGATGCCAAGTACGTAGAAGGTTTAATAAACAAATTTGTAAACAAATTTCAAGAAGAGGAACACCAGAAAGCAATCTTTGTTGTGCTAATTTCACAAAATAATGCCATTTTGTGAAATAAGATTGGTTCTCATATGATTTGACCAGTACGATTGTATGGACTTTAAAAGAGACTTCGACCTCTGAGTTTGTTTCAGTGTTTCTTCTCAGGGTAGTCAGCTAGGCTTCAACTAGTTTAAAATTACCTAAAAAGATTGTAATGTAAAAGTGTTGTTTAACCTACTTACAAAATAAATATCATTTATTATTTAATGACTTCCTGAAAGAGGTGGCAAGACGACTAGTTTGTGAGGGCTAATATGAGGTGGTGAGAGAAAAGAGTTCCTGAAAAGGTCTTTGGCTCCCCAAAGACCTTTGCAGGAACTCTTTTCTTTGGTCTATCAGTGGTTACACATACTGTAGCATGTGACAACAAAGAAAAAGTCTAATGTTCTTTGCACCTAACTCAGTTCAATGGACAGCTAGCCTTACAACCAAGCTTAATTGAAATCAGGGAAAACTTATAAGCAACCGTATTGGATCTGCTGTTGTGTCGCCAGAAAATAATATTATGGTGTCATTTTTATTTGTACCGTGGCTCGTGTATTATTTGTACCTAGTACAAGCCTTTGAGGTAAACTCCGGATATTAAGTTTGTTGGTACCTTGTATGGCGAAAGTTTGCACGTCTAACCTTGATATTTGGTTAATATGTTTTTATTTTTAGACAGGATTTTTGAATAACTTTATCGTTCGGTTTCTCTGCCATGGCCTTTTCCAAAGGCTCCGCACATGTTTTCTGAGATCAAAAGTACCTTGTAGCTCTCGTAATAGAAAATGATATTTTTTATCAAGTAGAGCAGAGTAGAGTAGGGACCCCATTTTCCGCACTTAGACTCTCATTCGGTCCGTTGTGCGTAGGTGTCCTGGCTAGGTTAGCCAGCCTAGCTCCGCCCAGAAGCACAGAAGCTTCTTGGGAGCCTCACAGGCTTCGCGGAGCAACTTCGCCGTTCCGAGGATTTGTTCACTTTGGGTAGCCACGGCCTCGCATTCCAGGATGACGTGGGCGGCTGATTCTTCGGCGTCAAGGTAGCCCCTGCAGAGTGGGCTGTCCATGGCGTAAGTAAGTCTCCGCTCCATCTGAGCAGAGCTGGAAAGATACCATCCAACCCTGCCCTGCCGCTTTGAAAGGCAAGAAGGTGTTGATTGCCCATATTATTTTATCTTTGTCTATTACTTCTAAAGCCACCTCCCAATCGAGGTAGCTCGTGGCTCTTTCACTATGCGGTTCCCAACTCTGTTCGGTCGCAATTTTTTATCAAGTATTAGTTACAGAACCTAGAGAAAAAAAGACTTAAGTTACAGTTACTATCTCCTAAACAAAATCGTTATCGGAAGTACTAGCAGAGGTCCTCCGAGAAACAATATAAATTACTTACTTACGATATAAACTTTTTTTTAACCGACTTCCAAAAAAGGAGGAGATTACTCCGGGGTTTCTAATCCGAGTTATGTGATTCTTTTTTAGTTCGATGCGGTATACTTGCCATTTGGTCCCGGAAATTTCATTCAGTTTGGCTTAGCAGTTTTTATTTTATGAGCATTTTGCTTACTTGGATGATGTTACTACGTCGTCCAAGTACGCAAAATGACGTCGGGTAATTAGCTAACAACTAAAAAGTGCAAAATAAACTTTTTACAAAAAAAATACAACCGACTTCCAAAAAAAATCACTACAAAGTCTGAATAACTTTAATTTCGGAAGTCGGTGTCAAAAACGAAGAAACAAAACTAAAAACACCGACTTCCGAAATTCGATCCGAAGTCACCTGTATTTTCAACTGACTTCCAAAAGGAGGAGGTTCTTAATTCGACTGTATTTTTTTTATGTTTGCTATTTTGTAAAAAGTTTTTTGTTTTATATGAAACAATGTCATACCTATACGTTTCACATATCGCACCGCGCCCTATGTGCGTATCCCTCATAATCTAAGTAAATACCAAAATACTCCACAACATTGATAATAAACAAGCAAATAGAACGTGCGGTCATAAAACGCAATGTATCTCGGTTTCCGTTAAAATAAACGCAACCACAACGCGGTGTGGTCGCTGATATTTTGGCCAATAATAATAATCCACCACGCTTTGTATCGTGCCTAACTAATAATTCTATTATAGATTTTGATTGAAACTGTTCATAGAGAATAGAGGCGTCTATTTGGTGATGGTAAAGCCCGGAAAAGTCAATTTAACTCAAAGATTGACTGGGAGATTACTTTTTTTTTTAAGGATGGGAAATCATCAAATGACTTCTTCCGCTCTGGGTGGAGCGGAAGGGCGTGTCAGACTCTTACTGACTAAAACCCATCCGTGTTCCTTCTCAAGCCTTTTGCGTTCCAGGGCCGCGGTGACTCTTTCTTACCACTACTGTAGGTACATAACGTTTAAATACATTTATTTGCGATCGTTTACCATGTTTTCTTTTTTCAAACTTCTCTTTTAGTTCTTTTACGGCCAGTCTCAATAACGTATCAATTTTTGTCAAACTGTCAAATTAGCTACCAACAGTAGCTGAAACGTCATTTTTGCCTTTCAAACATGAAGGTCCAGAGTTTGAATCCCGCACAAAGTATTTCTCTACTTTGAGCATATTTAACTTAGTTTCCTGGCTAACGAGAAAACTTTGTTATGCATCACTAATTTTGAAGCTTTTTAAAAACGTGTGTGTAACTTACGTAAAGGCATTTATAAAATTCGTGGGAGCAGTTTTATTTCCTGGGTATTTTAATAAATAAAATATTTTGTTAGTGTTGAGGTGGAAGTTTTTGGGAATATAAAATTTTTCAAAGGTTCACAAAACGATGTTGCCTTTACCTATGTTTGTTTTTATTTTTATATGGCTTGTAGTCTTCACAGACTAGATTTTTTCTATTTCAATCCACTTTTTTTTGTGTGTACTTGGTACTGTTTTGACTGGTGTACACTGCCCTCTCATACTTATTAATCATAATCCTAATATATAAAATTCTTGCGTTACTGACTGACAGAGTGACTGACAGACAACGCACAGCCGAAACTGCTGGTCGCAGACAGCTGAAATTTGGCATGTAGGTTTCTTGTAAAGTGTAGAGGAGCACTAAAAGAGAGATTTCTCGAAATTCTTACGGGAACAGGAAAAAACGGAATATGCGCGCACGAAGTCGAGTGCAAAAGCTAGTATATTATAAATGCGAAAGTTTGGATGAATGGATGTTTTTTACTCCATCACGTCAGAACGGCAAAACGGATCTGGATGAAATTGGCACAGAGATAGGGTATATTCCCTTGGAATAATTCCTGAAACTCACGCGAGAAAAGCCGTTGGCAGAAGCTAGTACCATGGAACATGGAAACACTAGCTGTCACCCGCAGCTACGCCCGAGTGAATGTCAAAATTATAACAAGGAAACATACTCCCAGGATAAAAGTATGCCAAATCCCGACTTCTTGCTGCCATAGAACACATTTATTCATGTGAATACTTACTTCCCATTTAATCCCTCATATATTTTTAACCCATAACTCTCCATCGAGCCCAATACCTCTCCAACCCATCTTGAAAAAACAAAGAATCAAATTTCAAAAAAGACCATTACTCTTGGAGAAGGCACTTGGAGTCTCCATACCTTTCTTAATCCGAAAACACTTTATAAAAGAAATACATCTGACCCGGATAGCCCAACAAATTGTAAGTGAACCAAGGTCAAGTAAGACTGGTTACTGCTGAGATCCGTCCATTACCTAAATAGCTTGCTTGGCCCGATACGAAACCAATTATGTTTTATATAAATCTTTACAGTAAATACATTCGATTGAATTGTTCGGAAAATGTTCCAAAGGATTTCCTTGTACGTCCGTTTTTCTTGATGGATATTTATGGAATTCTTAACTAAAAGATTTAGGTACGAATAATAGGAGAGCTGGTAGACATTTGAGGCAAGACAGGTGTTTTGGCATTTATAAAAACCGGCCAAGAGCGAGTCGGACTCGCGCACGAAGGGTTCCGTTCCATTATCTATAAAAACGGCAAAAAAATCACGTTTGTTATATGGGAGCCCCCTTACATATTTATTTTATTCTGTTTAGTATTTGTTGTTATAGCGGCAACAGTAATACATCATCTGTGAAAAATTCAACTGTCTAACTATCAGGGTTCATGAGATTCAACCTGGTGAGACAGGGACAGACGGCCAGCGAAGTCTTAGTAATAGGGTCCCGTTTTAACCTTTGGGTACGAAACCCTAAAAAATCACTATGGTAGAATGTATTGTCACCAATATCAGAACGCTTCTGGTTATTGACTTCAAACCATCTCCCTTTTTTATGGGAAATCATCAAATAACTCTGTCCGCTGACTAAAACCAACCCGTGTAACTTCTAAGTGCCCTTTGCGTTCCAAGGCCGCGGTAACTCTTTCGAACAAATTCCGCAACGGGCCATCTCCTTAATGACATACACATTACACGATACAATACACGACTAAATTAGCGGATTGCAACATTATACCGGTGTTTTGTACCTGTAATATCTCAGGAACTTTAAATTGCATTTATTTTAAATAACAACGAAAAGAAGTTCGGGTGATATTATAATACACATCTACCCTCCCTTTCCTGCTTAAGGATAAATGTCTACCCCTCTGCCTGTCTGTTTATTACTTCTTCTCATCTTAAAAGCCAATCGGATTTCGGTGAAACTTGACACACGAGTCTACCATGGCCTGGGCTTATCAGCAACCCTGGCTGTTACCCAGTAACCCTGAGCTTATCAGGGAAGGTCACTTTTAACATGGGATACTTTTTTTCTTCTCAGTTTATGTTCACATTTTTTTTTGTTCTTTTTTTTTTACTTTCCCCACACCAGGATTTTTTGCTATATCGTAGATGCGTTTACAAACACACAAACTGCCAGACCCGGAACAACAATCAAGCCATTCATATATTTTCCGTGCGGGAATCAAACCCGCGACACGCAGCGCAACAGCCAATCGCTCAACTATTGCGCCAACACTCATTTGTCACTGGGTATAATTTCCGATTTTCACGCAGGCGAAACTACTTCGTATAATATAATTTTCTTGATTTCGAAAGGGCCACTCATTTTTCCTCTTCAAGAATTGTATAATCTGCAACTACGCCCACGCTACTAAGAACTTTTAGCCTCGCTCATGTTTAAAGACAAAAAAAACAAGCCTGTTTATCGCAAGTTTTATTCCTACAATCCAGAAAACTTCTATAAAGAAGAGAAATCTCCTTAAAATAGACTCTTCTTAGAATCTCACGGCCTACGCATCTATTTCTTCAACTGAAGATGATCGTATCAAATTCCGTTAATTTGACAGAGAGCACTTGAAACGTAATTATTTGGATTATTTGATAACCTGAACTCAATTGAGTGTAAAGCATTATCATTAAAGAAAGAGGAAAGAAGTACAATTAGATGATGCTTGTTTATACAACGTGTAACAGAATAAACGCAATATCTCCTGTACTCGTCATTATTAACAACTTTCATTATGGGACCAACGCCGGATTGCGCAAAAAAATTGACTGCTCCATACATAATAATGTGCGCACAACTCGACAAAATGTACTGAACAGCAGATTTGTGATTTCGGGGTTGTTCCAAAAGTTGTTTATAATGAAGACTACAATGACCTCTTAAGAGGTATTGCGTTTATTCTATTACACGTTGTAGATGAAACAATTTCTTAAATATCTGCTTTGATGTAAATCGCGGACTAACGGTTAAGCAAAATTTATACGGTATCAAAATACATAACTACAAATACAATTAGCAATCTGCCTAGCCTTTTCCAAACTAAATTGAAGTCCGTTTCCAGTCTATCAGGATTTACATGAAGCGACTGTTTATCTGACCTAGACAACCCAATAACTAGATAACCCTTGGCAAGAGTGGTGGATAGAAAATCAGCCACCACCCTTGCAGAGCTTGCCAACTATTTAACTGATGAACAGTCAGTGTCAAATAGTTACATTTGTAGCGGCATCATTGCCGCCACATGAAAATCTAAGAAGCGAAATTTGTACGGAAACAAAAAGAACCGCAAGACCGTCTATCCTGTAAGCGACGAACTACCAACGAAATCCTGCATCCTGCATCGCAGAAGAAAAGTTCTCCGTGCGATTTGAATATGTACAAAACTCCGAATATCAACTACAGTTGCCCACCAGACACAACAGCCGCCGGTCGGAGGATCCTCCCATTTCAGAGGAGGTGTGCAGGATTTCATCTCTGTATCGCATACTTCTATACACTAATAGTTTAAAAACTACAACTTTTCGCTCGCAAAACGCTTTCCTTTAACCTCCAAGCCATCGCAAAATCTTCCGGCCCGCCGTATAATCCACAAGGGAAAAATCCATGATAATTCCGAGCTCCAATTTCCCGATATTCAACACAGTTTACAAATTGTGACTGTCCTTACGAAAGATAAGAAAAAGACACAGATATTTCCCGAAGTTTCCCTTCGACGGAACCAGTCTCTTACTTAATTTATCACGAGCGTTTCGGGGTTCCGTACGCCGTCGGAGTATCGTTACATCACAAATTAACTTTTTCCTGTTATGACTTATTAGCTGGTACTGTTTCCGACTATTGATTAATGTTGGTAGTTGTTACGGATCCTTATTTTGTGTGGAAATGATATTTGATCTTTCTGGGGCATGGAAAGGTTTAATGATCAGTTTGCGGAGATTATTTTGAGGGTTTGTATTGATTGATCATCTTATTACGATAAGATATCCCTATTTCATCGCTCGCTCTTTAATAACTGGAATATTACTTATTAATGCAAGTCAGGAAATTCAGGGTAGGCAGCCGCTTCACGTAAATTTCTGGTATTCAGCTGAATCCGGTTTGACTGGAAGCCGACCCCACTATAATTGAGAAAAGGCTAGGCAGATGATGAATGGAAATCAAGAAATTTTAAGGGGCTTTCACGGTTAAAACTTAGATTTTTGACTTAAAACAAAACACGTTAGATCCAATAGCTTTAACAAACAAACATTTCAGAGGTTAAGAATCAAGACCAACCATGACTGATAATAACTCATATTATAGCTGTAAAAGTTAATTGGATCTGACAGGTCGAACCAAAATTTAACCGCGACGACGGTGCTAAGCAAACCTCCTTATATCTATTTTCTGAAATCTCAAGCCCAATAAACATCTTTCACCTACGATATACAGTCTATCAAAATCTTCCAGAAAGCCAATATTTTAGTGGTAGGTTCTTGACCGATTTTTTGCCAAAGTTTCCCCGACAGTAAGTTGCGTGTAGTGATGAATTGCACCCCGACACGAGCATACGATCACTCATACCTTCTGTCATATGTTTCTTTTTATGCTCCCCTGGTACTAGTATTTCTATATATTGGTTTTTCTTCACTGTAAATATATTGCTCAAATGGAAAGTCTCTGGGGCAAAATTGATCTAATGTCTGAATTGTTTCGAGTGGCAATGTTATTTATTTTATTTTATATATAACCTTCTAAAATCAAATACAATAAAACCCATCAGTTGCTTCAAACAAATTGTGTAACATTGACTTTAACCGAGTTAAAATTTCTGCTGACACTAACAGTTCACCTTGCTGTCTATGAGTATTGTATTAGAAACAATTTAACGAAAACTAAACTAAGCTAGAAACATCCATTTATGGTCTTTATTTTATGTATGTTTATGTTTAAACAATCAAATTAGATTAATCAACTAAATTAATATAAACAGTTACTATTTTAATATTAAGTAAATATTGTTAACATTTTTTATACGATTCTTAGTACATTGTTGAGCTCTTGCCGCCTGTGATACAGGATCCTCCTAGTACAGGCATCTAACATTGTTCTACCTATATTATTATCTAAGATTGTACCAATCTGAATTTTGAATAAAGATTTACCTATATTATTAAAATCCTAATACTTTTTAACAAATAAACTAAAAACAAAACAAACGAAATTAGAGCGTTAAAAAATTATCCTCAACGCTGTCAGCTGGTAATGTGCTCAAAAGACTGGCTTAGCCTCTAGTCTGGCCAAAATTATTAATTTTATTAAACCTCACAAGTTATTTTTTACCAAAGTTATTATTATTTTATTTTACTATATTCGGAAAACTTGCAGTTGCAAGGCATGCTTGCTTATTTTAATATGATGAAGGCCAATTACAAGTTTTCACGTATATTAAGAACCAACAAATAAAAAAAACGACGGTACTTACACTATAACTATACTACACTAATATATGCACGTCCAAAAATGACTTTAATGTTTTTTAGAAATTGGTATTGTGGTTAGTGTTGTCGTTATTTATTTATATATACATACACATTTACTTTCTGAAAAGCTGTAAACCATTTTGTTTTTCATACAGAAAACCACACAGAATAACATGTCTGTCAAATAAAGTAAAGTATAAACTTTGCAGTATATTTTCGAAATGGAAATAAGTTAATACCACAAAATATCATTCACCCCGGTTTCGAAAATTAAATTATAAATTTAGGCAATTGTTGCGATTGGCATTTGACATTTTCCACATTTATTTTATTTTGCGATGTCTTTCGTTCCTTGAGACATTGGCAGAATAGTTGGCATTGCCTTTGCTTGCCATATGAAATTTAAATCGAGTAGATTTTCGTCGTTCCAAGAACTGTGTCTTAATCGTTTTATAACCAAACCATTGCTTGCTTACTCTATGAAGATACTGCAGCACTATTTTTATTATTCATACCATTAATTGTTATTAATGAAGTGCTTGTTCCAGCTAATCAGATACATTAAACCACACCTGGTTACTGCCAAGTGGGTGTAACGATAAATAAATCGGACGTGTGTCTTGTAATTGCATTAGGCGCAGGCGTCGCTTGATGTAATGTAATTGTTTGCGGTCAAAGCAACCCACTGGCACAGTCGGGTTAAGGTGGGAGCGGGGAGCGGTTTGGGAAGCGATATACCGAATCTAAAGCTAACATTCTAAGTCGGTTTGAAGGAAAATTCATCCACTCCAATCATGAAAACGGAAACAAGCATCGACTAATGGCAATCAGTAAGGATCTGAACCGAATGATAATGTTAATATGGACATGCACCGGGATTCCCGGAAATATTTTTCTGAATTTCGATGTATTAAATGAAATGAAACTGCTTAAGATATCGTGAGTACGCACGACGACATATCAAACTACTTATTTCCGGTAAAAGCTGGTCCCGCGCGGTGCTGTTTGCCATATTACATACTGGTCCCGGGATTCAGAAGGCATATCCATGTTAAGGATAACGGTCACTAAATCCCGGGAATAGCACTACCTATGCCGATCACTAGAAATAACTAATAGCTGTAACGGTTAATTTAGATTTTTTTAGTGTAGTAAGTGGTCAACAATATAGGAGTAAGCTAGTTGCGGAATTTGTTCAGAAGAGTCACCGCGGCCCCGGAACGCAAAGGGCTTTAGAAGGAACACCGATGGATTTTAGTCAGTAAGAATCTGACACGCCCTTCCGCTCCACCCAGAGTGGAAGAAGTCATTTGATGATTTCCCATCCTTAAAAAAAAAGGAGGAAGCGAAGTGAAAATGAATATAACATAACACTGCGCCTGTATTTCCCGAAGGGATAGGCAGACTGTTCACCTATAGAACACCCAAATTTCACAAGTTAACTAAAACAGAGCAAAAAGAAAAATAATACAAAAAAAAACGCTAAGCGAAGCCGTATTAGCGCGGGCGGGTAAAACCGTGGACCACAGATAGTTTGATTTTTAAGTCCTATATTTTTTTTATTGTTTTGCAAAATGTTATTGGGGTTTATCTGGAAATTCTCAGTAGCAGCTCGGATTTTCGACTTATTATTACCAGTTAGTGGAAGTAGGCTCGCTTTTACAATGAGCTTAAAATATTATACTGTAAAGTTCTTACAGAAGACAGAAAACAGTCGTTTTTAGGGAAAACTTAAGTATTTTATTTCATGAGTCGAGAGTTTCTGAGAAAAGCTCATGATCTAAATTATGAATTTTCATTTGGAATATTGTGTGAATCGTAATTTCTATGTTGCTACGTCAAAAACTTAGAAAAGAACTTTTTTTTCTAAGTAGAAAGAGAGTATAAAGACAAGACACACCGCGTCGACGGTTGCGCCGCCCGCGCAGCCGTCGACGCGGCCTGCACACGCCCCCAACACGATTTCTTTAGGAACTTATTTATATTGTAACGAGACTCCTCTAAGTTAAATAGAGCACTCCTTGTACTCTGGAGGGCAGTCATAGCACAACATTCCATTTTGCATATTCCTCGTTGACGGTTAAATATACCTTTGTCGTTACATCTGAAGTGTTATTACTACACACCACCTCAGCGCTACAGTGGTGACTCCGACGTGATTTTTGATCTTTTAATAAAAGTTCATTTAGGAAGTTTGCTAGAGGTAGAAAGCGATAATACATAATTGCACAGCGGCTATAATTGCATAAATCAACTTTAATTCAACGTGTTACAGAATAAACGCAATACCTCTTAAAGGGTCATTGTACTCATGATTATGAACAACTTTTAATATGGGACCAACCCCAAAATCGCACAAAAACAATCGTGTTCAGTACATTTTGTCGAGTTATGCGCACAGAAATGTATGGGGCAGTCGATTTTTTTAGCGATTTCAGTGTTCGTCCCATAGTGAAAGATATATAATGATGAGTACAATGACCCCTTAAGAGGTATTGCGTTTATTCTGATACACGTTGTATAATCATACCGTACCCAATAATGTACCAAATCTCTAACCGAGATAAAACCCTAGGTTTTAAAATGTTGATTGGTAGCTTTTAAAAACCGGAAAAATAAACTAACCGATAAACCGCTCCCCACTCTTACTCGTACCACACATCTCGATACAGACCGCATGATGGCAGTACAGATAGAAAAAAAAAACGAGAAAATACGACATTGGAACAAATGTTTCTGTACATTACTCTGCTAAATTGATTTACCGTCTCGGTATCAGTTGCTAGATTGGAACCGAGTACCAACATATTGAATCAAATGTTATTTACAGCGAAATGAGGGAAAATGTCCTTTTTTGCTGATCTTTTATGAAAGCGTGTGAGTTGGTTAGGTATTATTATGTTGGCGTTTTATTTTTGCGGTATCGGCAAATGGCTGACATGTGTTTGAAAGGGGTTACTTCTGAGTATTCTCGTTTCAAATTCTCAAAACACACCATGTGTTATTACTGCATGAGAGTTTTTAATAATTAAAAAATAAAATATTAAAAAACTGTCAGGTATACAAGTGCCACAATAAAAGATACAAAAATGATGCTTAATTTCACTTTGTTTTATAGATCTCAGAAAATTTTAAAATTGATAAGCGTGATTTGTCACGAGTTTTGTTTACTAAACAATATCGTACTACTTACAATTCAATTTCCAAGCGTAATTATATTATTGCCCACGCATTTACATTTCTTCAAACTTATGTTATTTATTTCAAAGACTGATTGTTAAATGTACACAAAGAAAATGTTTTACATAAGTTTAATCGAAATATAACGTTATAATTAAATTGAACTTCAATAAGAACTTCTGAAGCAATTCATTCATTTGCAAATTGTACGTACCTACGTTACTATGATTTGATTATTTCGAGAACTGATTTAATTGCTTATTCATATTAAGTTTAGTGCGACTTTGAAGCAGTTTTAAGTATTTGGCTTTTAGAGTTGAGTATAACTGTGCGATCAAGTCACTCAAACTGGTTATAAATACCTACTAGGCTTTAAAGAAAATAAATCCTCGAATAAATCTCGTGTAGTTTTCAAAATTATGATAAAACTACGAGCGTTAATGAATAAAAAATTATTAAAATTTAAATAATTAATTTAAAATTATTATGTTGAAATAAAATAGTTGATATAATGTTGAACTAAACATATTTACATCATTCAAGAGGATCTTGAAAAATGTAATATTAGCGATAACAATATCAAAGGTATGGTACTGTATGAGAGTAGACGAGGTGCCGCAGGCCATTGGCCTAGCTTAGACACCAGTCCCCACAATATTTTGAACTTGTACTACTTGGCAATTAAATATGTAAATGTTTCTGTTAAATATTGTGGTGAAAATAAACGTATTATTATTATTCCGTTTATTCATTTTTTTCAACTGAATTTTTATTATTATCTCCTTTATTCATTTTATGTACATACAATCTACATTTTAAAATATTAAAAAACAATGATATAAAAATATTAATTATTATATATTTATTATTATTAAAATAAACGTATTATTATTTGCCCCATTTCTGTGGCTCTCGACTTCCTTGGTGATGCGAAAGCTATGCCCAAGAAAGTTTAGCACTTTCTGAGGCTTACCTAATTTTGATCTTAATATCTGCTTCTCCTTGTTCCAGACGCCATAGCGCTTCGGGACGTCCAGCTCATAGCGCCATCGGCCGTCAAACTCGGTGACACAGTGCTTCTCGGCTGTAAATGGACCCTTGAGGGAAACGAAACGTTGTACAGTGTAAAGTGGTACAGAGGGAGGCAGGAGTTCTTCAGCTATCTGCCTAAAGAATATCCTTTCACGAGGATCTTCGCGCAACCTGGGATTGATGTTGATGTGAGTAGTGTATTTCATTTATGAAGTTATAGCTGTCCTTTATAAATGATAAAATCTCTCCTTTCATAGGTACTCTGGTGACCAATGATAATTAAAACATAAATTAACTGGACTTTACTATATCAATAACATAATAGGCTCATAATAATTTATAATCGGCATTATTTAGCTGCATTCGGTTTGACTGTGAGGCGACCCCAATATATATTGCACCGGAAAACTGCAGACTCCGTAAGATTGTAATTAATCTTTATTCAATAATAATTTCTAGATATATTATGAAAAATCGTTTTGTATACAATAAATCCCATCCAAATTCAGTAGTTTCCAATATATACGTGACTATTTAAGAAAAATAGTTTACAATTATACGCGATATTTTACAATCTTACGGCGGGCGTTTGCCATTTTCCGGTGACATATATGTATAAAAAATCACACTGTCACACATACATAGTTATGTCAGCATGATTCTACTTACACACGTGCAAAACTATCTTGAATAGTGGCTCAGCGTTGTGCTGGCTTAAAAAAAAAACTTCTTGGCTTGCGCTAATCTGCCAAACGACATAAAGGAATGTACTAAATTAAACATATTTAAAAATAAATTAAAATTTCATATTGTCTGTACCTACTGTACCTACGACAGTTGATATAATTATGTACATTGACACGCAATTTTGTATTCCTACGTAACATAATATCTATTTTTTTTGTATAGGTACCTACTAGAGCAAAAAAGTGTTTCTTAGTTTAAGTTAATTTATAAATCTCATTTTAAGTGAACTATGTTGTTCTTATGAGAAATAAAGTTCTTTAAACCTAGGTAAAGCTACGTACTGAACGGAACCTTTCTCATGATGGCGAGTTCAGATTAATGAACTCAGATTGCATCACAATGTTTACCTTCACTTCTTACGAGGAAAACTATTCAGGAAAATCCTAGCATCTACACAAACTTCTCCGTACCACAATGTGAAAAACTTCTCAGAAACACGGGACTGCTAAAATCAAACCAACAACTTTGGAGCGGATCATAAATTTCCAATACAACGTCCTTTAATCCGCAAACCAGCAAAAACACTTTACTCATCTAAGTTAACCTACATCCGAACCATAATTCGATAGTGTTACTTATCTGCGACCGCCCAACTTTAAGGGTGCTTTCCACCAAACATTTGAGAGGTAGCGAGGCGGTTCGCGAGAAAAAAATCCACCAATATGATTAATTAATTTTCTTAGTCAGGCTTCCGCCTCTAGTGTATAGGGGCTAGCACAACTTGGTATGTTTAGGGTGCGTTTCCACTAGAGGTGTGTGAGAATGCATTGCGAGGGATGTGTATGTTAAGAACCAATAGAATCGCTTCATTTACCAAGCCTGTTGCGAGGCTAAGTAAATGAACACATCTCTCATCGTCACTTCGCACATCTCTGGTAGAAACGCACCCTTACACACAAAAAAAAAGATAAATTTGTGCGAGGGATGTGTGCGAGAAATGTGTACAAGCACGCTGAAAAGAGCCGGCTACGCATTCTCGCACCACTCACACGCCCTACATACCGACCTATGGAATTACTTCTCCGTTCCTTTCTATTACAATCTGCTTTTGCGAGTGGACATTAGTCACTTTTTTATTTTATATACCTAAACATTTTTAATTGTAAATTTAACCGTTACATACATGGAATCAATCACACATTTTCACAGCTCCGCTACAAATCCTCGCACCGCCCAGCTACTTCGCCCATCCCCAGTAGAAAATTACCCTAATTCTATGGCGTTACGTTATCTGCGACCGCCCCAACTTTTAAGTTTAAGTTAAGTTCCAACTTCAACGAGTAAAGCAATGGCGGTCGAGTATAATAATTTTTCAAATTGTGTTATTTCGCTGAGTCCACTTCTAGTTATTTTAATGAATAACCCGCCCGGATTTTTATGGGTCTGTTGAAAAACTTGCGAAGTTTGAGAATTATTTTAAGTGGTTCGTCTGTATTTATGGTCCGTTGTCGTCTTTTTCATGCTTTTGTTTAATTGTTTAAGGGCAAATGAATTAAAGAAGGGGAAGATTTTTGTTTTTCCTTTTTATTTTTGTGAGACATTTAAAATGTGAACGTATCATGTTAGTTAAAAAGCAAGCATTAAGTAGGTATCAGTTAAAATTATTTTCTGAAATAAAGTGGCACTGAAAGTTCTTCACCAAAGTGTCTCAGGCACCATATTGTGAGGAGGATATCCTTGGCTCCAGGTCTCCGGCAGACAAGGTAGTCCTTTGGAAGCGTCTGGCGAAAACTAAAAGAGAATTTGAAATAGGAATATAAAAATATGTTTTGTTTTTATTTGGGACTCCGGTACCAACGTTTATTGAAGGCAGATGCCAAATATATTATGAAATTGAAACCTTAAACATAGTTTCATTTCATAATAACATCAATAAGTAGCACTAGCGTGAGCGTGTTACAATATCCTAGACACGAGATAGCGGCAGAAAGTGTCATGGCGAGTCAGGGTTACTTTCGTTTACTCCTATCGATCTATCTCTTCGTGCATTACAAGTTTGAAGTTGAACAAAAACAAAATGAAATGACGGGAAAATGATTAACAAAATAACACAACATGTCGAACAATTTACTGACAAAATGTAGTCAACATTTATCAATAAACTTTTATTAGATTACTTATTCGACATCAAGAATAAATTAGGATTCAATGTGGCTACCCGTGCGTTGTTAAAAAAACATCAATCTCAAATAAACTAATTAAATTCCTTAGCTTTCGGGTAAACCAAGGTTGGATTACATCATTAAGAAAATGTTTCGGCTATGTTAAAAATATTTCTTAATAAAGAAACCACCGATATATTTCTTTTTTTACGTTACACAAAAAATATGAAAAGAATTTCGGTTAAATGAAAAGATATGAAACAATAAAGATGATGTTATGTGTTTGGTATTATCTTATTTTTAATTAACCCAAAAGAAAAGAAAAAGGGTCTGCTGTGTGTTTGTAGGGCGTAGGGTATCATATAGAATCCTTAAACATTTTTAATAAAAAAATGGTTATCTCTAAAGTCGGTTTACGGACGATAGTTTAACGTGACAACGTCATAACAAAACATTGATGAAATGATCGTAACGTTACAATGAGCGTAACGTTACAATGAGTCATCCTTTTTCGTGTGTGCTGCCGGCGTTCATCGATTTATTAGAAAAGCGTTATATTGATGACCTAGTTACAGAGATGTCCAAATAAATATTTTATCAGATGACATTTAACTAAAAACATTTTTACCAATAATCGTCTCCTATGATGTCCTTCCACTGCTCTGGGTATGTTTACTCTTTCATTGTCCAGGCGATCTCCCTTTGGTCCTCTCCCTCGGCACGTGAACACATTCGCAAAACGTTGGTAAGATTATAAATCCGCTTTGTTTTCCTAGTACATAAAGTTTAAAAAGTAAAGTCTCTCTCTAATAATTAATTAATCAGTCTTTTCATGTAAAATACTGGTATTCGTATTCAACTGCATCTGGTCAGAATGTTAGCCGACCCGTGCACAGACAGGAAAAGGCTTGGCCAATAACTCTTTGCCTAATAAGGCTAAGAGATGATGATGAAATAGAAAAATCCACTGCTAGCCATAGGCTTCCCACAAGTGTAGCCTCATCGACCGGTCCTTAGCGTCTCGCTTTCCCGCGGCAGAGTTTTCTATTTAATCCCAAAATTTTCACCAGATTTCACGAACACTCTTGAAAATTCTCAAATGCTCAACAAAACAGCGTCTGCCCCAAAACTGCAATTCACAAAAGATTATAACCCTGTAACCACGCCGTAGGTTTTCTCTCCCAGGCCAATTTATTATGCAATCTTCGTCCGTTTACTTGGTTGAGTGGTATCAACGTACTCACCTTGTGGAGGAAACTTAGAATGTACACAACTGAGGCTAAGTGTACCTCGAGAGAGTTGCGGGCAAGTGATGCGATGTATTAGATTTATCAACGTTTGCTGGAAGACATACTTTTCAGAACAGGATGAGTTAAGGTATTTTGTGGGAGAGATTTTGGTCCTTTTTGATATGTAGGTGTTCGGTCTAAATAATATCATCAGCACAGGTTGATCTCCAAGGTTTGACAAAAATTCCCGTAGATGGGCTGTAGATGAGTGACCAACCATTACACGTAGACTCTACCGCGTTGTTATGAGGACGTTTTGGGTCCGGCTGTCATTTGTATATCTTTGAGTATCGTAACGGGCAGTCGAAAGCCCAAAGTTTGACCACCAGCCCTATCAACGTGTTACCCATTAACTGTGTTATGCAGGTCAGATAGGCAGTCACACAATCTAAAGTGCTGTATTCAGCCGCATTCGGTTTGACTGGAAGCCGACACCAACATAATTGGGAACAGGCTAGGCACGTGACGATTTGTTGAAAAGTGAAATTCTATTCTTGACTTAATTTTACAACTTATTTGGGAGTTATTTTGTATGAGTGTTATTTACAGTGGACCACATATTCAAGCTCGTTGCTCTGTCCAAGCTGTCCCCGTAGTATTCATAGCAATGCTACGCCGTAGCACTGCTACACCCTTCTACGGATTTTCGTAGCACTGCTATGCCGTAGCAGATTTTCGTAGCACTGCTACGCCGTAGCAGATTTTCGTATCAACATCCTACGCTACGTGTATAGCACACAAATTCTTAGAAAAGCATGTGAAGCGTAGATTGTTTCACGAACTTACCAAGAATGTTAATTAGATACTTTGTAAATAATTAAAGTAAATCGGTGTAGTAGTTGGAACGGCGACTTTGCATCTGAAGTTCTTAGTTTGATGGAAGTGTTGTGTAAATATTCTGCTGGTTAAGAGAAACAGTAATTTTAAATTGGAATATGCTGACCATGTTCACTAGACAAATTAGATTAGATTAGATAAGATTAGATTAGATTTATTTTGTAAAACATGAGTACAGTAAATACGTCTTATATATAATGATGATGTTGCTACATGTTTTGCCATTTATGGTGTACAAAATCAGTGGAACAATCAGATAAAGTAATTCAATTAACAAAATAAATCAAGTTAAAATTATAAGTATAAAATCAAGTTTCAGTCAGAATTTCCATGTCAAAATTTAAGTTGAATAATTACAATGTCAAAATTTAAGTGGGATTAATATTACAATGTCAAAATAAAAATTAAATTAAAAAGATAGCAATGTCAATATTTAAATTCAATTTTCAGAATGTCACAATTAAAATTCCATTTCTAGATTTTACACAAGCAAAATATCGTTTAGAAATTCATCTACGCTGTAATAACACTTCTCAAGTAATAATTCCTGAAGGGACTTTTTAAATTTGTTTAAAGGCATACATTTTATTTTATCAGGTATTTTATTATAAATATTTGGAGCAATCCCAAAGAAACTCTTTTTCAATAAAGCAGTTTTACAGTTGTGTTGACATAACAAATTTTGATATTGGGTACGAATTGGGGTTCTCTTAACTGCTGAAAATTTCTGAAATAATTGTTGATTAGCTTTTACAAATAATCCAGTTTCTAATACATACAGAGATGGAAAAGTTAATATTTTTAATTTTCTAAAGTAAGGAACGCAACTGTCCGTCATTCTTAGACCACACATCGATCGTATACATCTTTTTTGCATCCTGAATACAAGTTCTCTATTTGTTGACTGTCCCCAAAAAACAACACCATATCTCAAAATAGAAGCGACCAGTCCATGATAGGCAGTTAATAATGTGTCAGTATCTACTTTCTTGTATAATCGGAATAATAGGTACGCAGATTTACTTAAGCGCTTACAGATTTCCTCTAAGTGAGGTTTCCAGGTTAGTTTATTATCTATAGTTATAATTTTGCATTTGTAACTTCTTCTATGATACAGTTATTGTAGGCAATATTAACTGGTGGATGCTTACGGCGCTGGTGGAAATGAATAACTTTTGTTTTATTAAGATTAATTACTAGATTATTTTTGTCAAGCCAATTTATAATGTCACTTAGAGAATTATTAATGTCATCTTCATATTTATCAGGGTCAGTATAATCTACAATAGCCGTGCTGTCATCTGCAAAGAGAACCATTTTATGATCTATAGCTTTCGGGAGATCATTAATGTATATTAAGAAAAGCGGTGGCCCCAGTACGCTACCTTGAGGCACACCATATTTTACATGTCTTGGTTTCGATACATATTTTAGCTCTGATTTAGTTATAGGACAGATTCTAGTGATTTCTGTACATTGAGATCGGTCACTCAAATCTGATTCTAGGAGTTTCAAGACGTTTCCTCTTATACCATACCCATGTAATTTTTGAAGTAAAATCTTATGATCCACGAAGTCAAACGCTTTTGTCATGTCTGTTAGTATGGCACAAACAGGATCACCTTTGTCTACAGACGACATTACACTAGATAGCAAGTCAAATAGAGCCATATTAACATTTGTACCTTTTCTGAAGCCTTTTTGTTCGTTGCAAAAAAGTTTGAATTTTTCGAAATAGGAATATATAGAATTATAGATTACTTTCTCAATAATTTTTGAGAATACTGAAATTTTCGCGATAGGCCTATAGTTCTGAACATCACCTTTATCGTTTTTTTTATAGAGGGGTTTAATGATAACTTTTTTTAGGCTATTTGGGAATAAACCATCAGAAATGCAGAGATTAATTAAATGTGCTAATAGAGGCGCTATAATTTCCTTTACATATTTAATAACTTTAGTTGCTATGCCGTCAAATCCTACTGTGTTTGTATTTTTCAGGTTGCTAATTATTTTGATTATATCAGAATTCGAAACAGGTAGCATAAATAATGATTGCGAATTTGATTGATCAACAACGTAATTATTAGTTAAATTTTCTTTAGTTTTAATATTATTCTCAATTACCTCTACAAAATAGTTATTAAATTCATTTGCAATACTTAATGGATCTGTATGAGTTACATTATTTTTATTTATGGAGAGTATAGGTTCTTGTGGTAAGTTGAATTTGGATTTTTTAATGACTTGCCAAGCAGCTTTTGATTTATTTTTTGAATTATTAATGTAGTGGTTGTTTTGGGCTTTTTGAGTTAATTTAATTATTTTTCTATAAATCGTCGAGTATTTTTTAAACGCAAGTCTATTTTTGTACTAGGATTAAGTCTATGCGCCCAAAGTAACTGCCTTTGCTTTTGACTGCAGATTTTTATACCACGAGATATCCATTTATTTTTTTTATTAGTAAATACAGTCACAATTTTCTTAGGAAAACATAATTTGTACAATAAAGAAAAATCATCCATAACAAATCATCCTTTACAACTTATATAATCAAAAATCCGCTAATATTCAAAAGATTCATTCGCATCTTTTGCTTTGTAAACATGTAAGAAAGATAAGCATTTAAGATGATCTTTGAATTTTTTTAAGTTGCTTGGTGCGATATCATTTTTCTTTACTTTCCAATATTTTAATTTACAAGTTTTTTTTAATAGGAACCTGCAGTAATTGAGACGTATGATCCGAAAGAACTAAGTCCATTATTTCAGATTTGCATTTTTTTTCGATAGGTGTGCGCAAAATTATCTATACAGGAGTTACTGCTCAATCTAGTCGGTTTATAAAGTTCTAATTGTAGGTTATATTGCAAAAGAAAGTTTTCAAATTCTAATGTAATTTTATTTCCCTTTAACACATCTATGTTAAAGTCTCCTGCTAAGATAATATTTTTATTGCCAAATGTGCAAAATTTCCGTAAAATAGAATCAAGTCTCTCGTAAAATATGTTATAATTATATTTCGGTACTCTATACACACATACAATGATAATACTGGAAGATATCAGTTCTATGCCACAACATTCAAAAACGCCTGTCACTGATTGTTTAGCAACATCCACTAATTCTCGATACTGTAGTCCTACTCTAACAAAAATGCAAGTGCCACCACGTTTAACGTATCTAGTGAAGAAGGCTGCGGGACAGAAATTAGGTATATGCAATATATCCTCGTAGCCCGTCTCAACAAAATGCTCCGTTATGCAGATAACATCTATACTAGTTCCATTACTATGAAGTTCTTCTAATTTTACAATCAGCGAATCCGTTTTATTAATAAGTCCTGCAATGTTTTGGTGTAAAATATTCAGATGATAATTATAGAAAAAACTGAGATGTGGTTTGTGCTAATTCAATTTGTTCATTCTGGGAACAATCAACTATTGATTGCATGGTGTTTACGTTATCTAAATCAAGGATGAGGTCTTGTAAATCGGATACCAATATATTAAATCCTTTATTATTAAGATTACCATACCGGTGGTTGTAAGTATCATGCGTGTAAGGAAGATTTAAATTCGAGTCTAAAATAAACGCATAGTTGTGTGTCTGGACATCCATATAAATTAAGTTATTGAAGGTATCAATGCGGCTATTAAACATAATATTAGAATTATCCAAAGGTAGGAAGACATAAAATAAAATTAGTGTTGTTCAGTTGTAATAATTTTTCACGAATTTTTGTCACTAGTGCTATATAGTTTTTTGTTCTTTTAAAATCCTCCTCACCGATTAAAATAATACAATAATCTGTAAAAGTAAAATTACGAACTTTGTTTTCAATATTTCCTAAAATATGCTCAAGTCCGCTTTGAGGGGTACGATAATGACACATGTTATAATTACGTAAATGGGTACCTTCACTCATTGTATATATTCTATTTGAGAATTCACTGCTTATGACGCATATGTTACGTTTCAAAGGAGGGGGTGGTGTAATAAGACTCTTTTTGTTATTAAAATTTTGTGATGTGATATCTTGCGTAGTTCCTTCAAAATCGTCATCAATTTGAGGTTTCCTTTGTGTTTTAATATTTTCTGAAGTAAGAGTCCGTTGTGTTATTGTGTGGTTCGTAGTTATATTTTTCATCGGAGTTTTAATTTTGTTTTTGTTCCTGACTGGACTGTTATAAATGTTTTATGTTTTTTTAATTTCCAATAATTCAGCGTTACACTGCTTCAAGTTTCTATTCTCTAGGCATAATTTATCTATTTCATCGTGTGCGCTTTGTAACTCAGTTTTTAGGTTTTCTATCTCTTTCTTTAATATGTTTATTCTTTCTTCCTCTTCGTCTTCAGACATACTTGGCAGGGAATTTGTTGTACAGTCCAACGTTTGCAAAATCACATCATGGCTTGTGTCAACATTGGGATCCGATCTTGTGCGTGTTCTTCGGAAGGTAATATTTTCTAAGAAATTCATTATTGTTGGGTTTCAATTTATATTAGAATAAATGCGATGAACTCAAAATAAATCCTAAAAGTATTTCTTGTAGCAGGATACGAACGCGGGTCACATCGAGTTACACTACATTTGCAGGCAGACGGCTTAACCGCTAAGCCAACTGTGCAATCGATTTCTTATTGAAAAGTAGTGATCTTATATATTTGGAGCCTCGTTAGTTCGTAGTTAAGGTAATAGATGTCAGTTTCATCAGCGATAAGGTACTTAGCAGCAAGGTCAATAGTCTGACCACACTATTTGGATGTTTGGTGTCGTTGTTTATATCATATGCGCTAGATGGTGTTGTACACAATAATTTTCAAATGTGATGGAAAAAACGTATTTTTGGCAGTCAATTTTCGGAGAAAATCACTCACAGTTAGTTATATTCCTCACTATCAGTGTTATTTCACTTGAAAATGGAATTATATGAACAGGAAACACATGGAACTAACTAAGGGTCTTGAGTAATAAATTGTCACGGTTTTGAAGATTCACGGTTCACATAATTTGTAAAGTGCGTTTCTTCAGTAATCACTTATTAGCACTCGTTTATAACACTGTCACTATTATTTCAAAAGTCAGGCTCAATAATTATATACTTTACATAACGAACAAACTTGGTTTATTATTTTTAAATTTAATTTTTGTAGGAGCACAACTGATTGCAATGTTTACTTGACAGCGCCACCTGGCGGTTTTTCTTCAAAAAAATTAAAAAAACCTGAACGTTTAAGTAAGACTAAAAAAACATGCAATAGTAGGTACGAAACAGAGATATTGCTAGGCGTAATATTTATGTCAAAAATCTTTATCTAATTTCGAAAAAAAAACGGTATTTCAAAAACTGTGTTTACTAAAATTCACTAGAAGTGAATTTTAGTTAACACGTAGAAATTAGTTTTCTGACATTTATGTTGAACTGGACCATTGTATGTTTTTTGCATATGCGTGAGACACACCTTGTTCATGTTTTAAAATCAGATGTTTTTTTACAAGTAGTAAAATACTCTGTATTAAATTATATTTTGATTGCCATGTTAACGAGTTGTGGCAAGTAATGATTTTTCTTTTTTTTATCACTTATATGCTCGCGTTTGACCATTGTCTCACCTTTTTTTTCTACTAAATTAGTAAAAATAATAATAAATCTGTTTATAGTAATAAAAAAATATAATTCAATACATAAAAAAAAAACAAAAAAAATGTCAATAACTTAAAATAGTAACAATACTAATTAAAATATTCATTCACAACAAAAAAAAATTAAGATGTCAATAAATTCGCATTAAAGTTCAATGAATAAAAAAAAAATTAAATAAAAACAATAATTATAATACGAGTTACCACAAGATGAATACAAAATCGGCTAATGTGTCTAAATCCTAAAAAGTATTACTTACCAAGGAGTGAAATTCCCTGACGGTGCCTGTGTTTCCTGATAGCTACTACCTGGGAGTCTTTAAGTCAAGAGTGAATAGGTTACTTCTAGGCAAGAGAACTCTATCGTTGACCACATCATCGCTTTCCATCAGGTGAGATTGTGGTCAAACGCAAACTTTTCAAAAATTAAACGATAAAATAAAAAAATAAAACTATTTCGATCAACGATATGTTCGTAGAAAAACGGCAAAAAAAACTTCTAAATCCTAAAATCGAATCCATATGTGTGTTAAAAATACGTACGCATTTTTCCCTTTTTCTAAATCTATCGGTTTCCGGAAATTGTCCCGGGGATGCTGTGAAAAGCAATTAAGGGATTATGAGAAGAGGATCTGCCTTTTTCTCTATGGTTTTTAACATATTTGGAACGTTTTTGACAGCTGTTGAATTTAGAAGCTGGTGTATTTGCAATATACGTGTTATTTTTTTAGGCAAACACCATGTTTTAGCAGTTGATCATTATTTTACATGAGATAGTAATAATTCTACGACCGTCATGGAAAAAATTAAATGCATAATATTCTGTCTGCTATATGATTACTTTTTATGTCGTGTTCATGGTTAATTAACAATAATTAATTTCAATCCGTTTTCTGTTATACTCATCATGATTATTGCTGACTATCTATTTAAAGTGATGCTGGGTAGAAATTAATTCTATCATTTTAAAATGCATTTATCCATTTTATATTTATAAGAAATCGACAAAATCCTACTAATATTATAAACGCGAAAGTTTGTAAGTATGGATGGATGGATGTTTGTTTGTTACTCTTTCACGCAAAAACTACTGAATGTATTTTGATGAAATTTGGCACAGTGGTAGATTATAGTCTGGAATAACACATAGGATACTTTTTATCCCGGGAATATGTTACCTTGGGATAATTTTCGACAATCACGCGGGCGGCAACTAGTTTAAAATAAAAAACAAAACAATAATCACATTTATAGTACCACCAAAGTGATCAAAAGCCTCCAATACCATAGCCTGACCTATTCGCAGTCCGATTTTGTTTAACTACTACCAATAAAAAGGCTTTATAGGCCGTTAACGCACTTTTCATGTTGTCAACCATTGTTAAGAACATCGTTTTACGACCGCACTAAAAACCTTACCGTTTCATATAAATAAGTAACTGCTGATCTAACATATATTTGTTGTATTTATACGAAGATTTTATTCCACATCGCTAGTAAAATAAACCTTAAGACCATCTGTCAAGCACGAATGTTTTTGACGTATTTTGCTATAACTGACTAATACTCATTTCGCACATAATATTTATTTGAATTGATACTATATTCATATTCTCAACGATACAAATTAAGTATGTCGCATAAAATTAAACCAAAATACAATGGGGTTGTAGTTTTTTTGATATTCAAAATTTACTTACGTTAATGTTACTATATGTCAAAAACATTCGTGCTATATTTCGTCGGCCATTAGAATAAATGAGTTAATGCTGGAGGAACTCTTCACCAAGCGGCTACTTGCTGTTGCAAGTAACCGCTTGGTGAACGTTGAGGTCATGCTCCTGGCAAATATGCCAGGAGCATGACTTCAACGTTTTAGGACACAGAAGTTCACCTTAGCTTATTGAAACTTCTCGCAAAATTAAAAAATATACAAAGGCGACTTATGGCCTCCGGAATGATTCACCAGTCTACTACGCCAGTGAAAGGAAAACTCACTCAAGGCACAGCACCGGCAAGATGGTCGGACGCAATTGAATAGGCTGTTGCAGACAGCTTGTACCAAGCGGTTTACACTGAACAAAACCGTATAACCTAGAGACGTATATATATACGACTATAACTATAATATATAATTAAGTTACGGATAATCAGAAGCCAGAAAATCAGTCACTGCATGTTAAATACTGGTACTCAACCTGGGTTCGGCCACAGTATAAATATGAACAGTACGGATAGTCGAGCGTGTGTAGATAGACAGACGCTCGAAATGGCACACTCACACAAACTTGCGCATCAACGAGACCCCTAAGCGGTTGCCGCGGTGCTGTTATTATTGAGTGCCGCGTCAACACGTATGTATAAGTTTATTCTTCTTTTTTTTCGATTTTTTTCCGTGTTTAATACTATGGTCTTGTGCTGAGATTAACCGACGCCATGAGATTACTTATTTAAATTTTATTTGTAAGCTAGTTATTTCAATTCGATTGATTGAACACTACAGAACAAAAATGTTTTAATAAAAATAAAAAAAAACAATATCAAAAACATTAAAAGTTACAACCATATTGCTTCAATGGAGTGTAGGTTATTATTTTAAAAACTAGGCTTAGTTTCAGTGCTGTTCATTTTTATACTGTGGTTAGGCTTCCAGTCGAACCCAATGTAGTTGGCAAAAGGCTAGGCAGATGTGTCCTTCATTCATTAGTAAGCAGAAGTGCGAGTTGAAACGTCGTAACCGACAGCCGCGATTAAGCCCCATTTAGAATGGTATAAAATATTTTATGCATGTGCATGTATTGTGTTTCGTGTTCGGAATATAAATGTTACTGATTGTTGTTAATAAAGGGAGCTTTGTACTTTATATTAAGGGTACGCTCTTATGATCGTGAGACACGATTTTGCGAGATCTTGTGAACGGTTAATGAAGATTGTGAGGTCTTAAATGCGCTTAGAGGACATTTAAACCCACCCTTAATGTCTAGTGGAATACTTCTGTGAGTAAATCTTTAGATTTTCTTGCAACTATTGTTTTTATTATCTCATTTTGTGCCAGCCTGCTAACCACAGGAATTAAACTGTGGCACGGGATTGTAGTGAATTTAAATTGTATGTAGGTAACTACGAGTGAGAGTGAGATTTTACCAAAGAATTTAGCCAGTCGCTTAACTTTTATAAAATATTGCTTTATTTTGTGCGAATTTTCGGTTTGTATTTAGAAAAGAAAAAGAGTTTATTTGCACTAAACATGACACATTCCATAAAAAAAACGAATAAAAATAAAATTATGAAGTTTGCAAGTTAGTATTGTCACATCCGCATAAAACTGCCATCGCTCAGCATAATGCTGGCAGCTTATATATGTATAAGTGTGCAATGGGTGGCCATCATCATATTTTCCCTGTTTCCTGTCATCTTCGAAGCACCAAAAAAAGTATACTGTCAGACTTCTTCGAGAAATTGGAATAAGTAAATACATCAATTATTCTTGATCCCTGGACACGTTCCTAATTTACCATAATACCTATACTATAATTAACCCGCATTGAAAACTCGATAAGTACCTATGTAACAGGAGTTTACACGAGCCATTCAATTATTAACCCACCTATCCCGCAATCAAACGCAATCAGTTCTTATGATTTTAACGAGGAGGCCCGCGTCCATTGCGGCATTAATAGGTCATTCCAAATAAAGACATCGCCAATAAAAAGCAATGTTAACGTAATTGCCAGATATTATCGTATCCAATCAGATAATCCCGTTCCGTTTTACGACATTATTTTTACGTACGGTCTTTGCGAAATTGATTTTTTTTTTCGGTGTGTCCGTGAGAGGGAAATTTTCGGAAGACGTAAATTGGATGATTGATTACTTTCTTCTCCAGGTGTTATTTTATGCTAATTGATTTCTGGAAAGAGTGATTATTTTTCTATAAATTGTTTTAAGCTTAAGGAAGGCAACTTAAGAATATCAAATATTGAAAATAAGAGGAAAATGGAAAAAAATATATTTGGTTTATTAACATAGGTATACAACTAGCTACTACTTTTTGAAGAATGCGGCTGAAGACGATAAACACTTAACTAAAATATAAATTGAAAAAATCTTTCAGAGTCAGTGCAAATTATAAAATCTCAATTTAATTGCCAAAATGCGCTAAAAACGCAAAACCTAAAAAAAAACAAGCAATAAAAGGATTTCATTATATTTTACACTCCATGATTTTATTTTCAAGATAAGTATTCCCTAAGTGAACCGTGATTTGATTTCAAATCCACTGTTTGAAACGGCTTTTTGTGTCAAGGGACTTGGGACTGAGATAACGAATTCAATTTGTTTTGTAGTCTTTCTTAATCTAAATGTTATTTATAATGTTTCTTCAGGCTTATTTTATTAATAAACAGGTACTTTTGGGTTTGTTGGAAAGTGAAAAATGACTGTTAGGTCAGTGAAATTATGAAGAGATTCTGTCGTAAATTGTGCGCAACAGAAGTCAAAATCATATCGAGGGCAGTAGATTCAATCTTTTTGTTTTCATCGTACAAAGTACAAAAAGACTCAAATCATCAAAAAGAATCAAACCATATAAGGAATGAATTATCCGCTTCTCAACTGTTGTGGGTGCGTTTATAAAATTTAAACTCACATTCAAAAACTGCAGACCCGGAGTAACTATTTGTAGGCCATATAAATATTTGTAGCGAGCAGAAATCCAACCTGCGCCACGCACCGTAGCAGTCAATCGCTCAGCCATTGCGCTTGCCGTACCGTTTTAGCTACCATTGTTTGGTTCAATGAAGGTCCAAAATCCAGTAATTTCTCTTCAACAATGACGTCATAATATCTCCCGAACATGCAAAAACAGTCAAGGCCGACCTTGACGCGACCTTCAAGAAACTTTCATACAATCAAGTTTTACGACAGTATAAGTGGATAATGTATCATCCTTCGTTCCCTGTTTCTCGTCTCGCATCAGCATAACAAGTCCGGGATAATCTACTGGCCGAGTTTTCTATAAGCCCAGCGAATGTTAAACTATTTTTTTTAGATAAAGAAGCTTGTAGACTATCTACAAATGTGTTATTCTGGGAGGGTTAACTGTGAAATGTTTCTGAGAATATCGTTTTGATTTCTGGTGCCGCTAGTTTATTTTGGATTGTTGAAGTCATTAAAATAGTTTTGAATTGAGAAATACTTTAACGCTAAAATTTTACAGGTTGTCTAAAGCAGAGTTTGAGAAATACTTAGTTTCAAAAAACATCTTTTTCTTTGAAGTATTTATACTTTACTTTGATTTATAAGACCAATATTTTTTGCTTATATTTAGAAATCGGGGGTTAATCTACTATTTTTTGGTTGCGAAGGTCAACAGGCAGTAATTTATTTATTTATTACAAGCTGTGCCCGTGGCTTCCCGTCACCTCCCGTCAACCGTTACCTACCCTACTCTACCTACCATACCCTACATACCTACCCTTTTTTTTTTGGACAAAAAAAAAGAATTAGCCAAATCGGTATAGCCGTTCTCAAGTTATAGCGTGACCAGGAGAAATAGAGGATTATTATTATATATTTAGATTTATTTATTTTATTTTTAAGGAAGCTTACAAACTAATCATTTAGCTGCATCTAATTAGACTGGAAATCAATCATAATCAAAACATATGATATAAAGCTAGGCACTTTGTTTTGATCGAATAACACACAACAAGACACTTAAAATAAAAATAGTTTTTACCAACACCAAAAATCAGCTGCAGCACCCTTTATACATAAGTCTTCGCCAACTCCACATTAATTACGAGAAGTATAGTTCTATATCCATTTATCAGATAAAAGCATGTAGAGCGCAGCAGTTTGCAAGATAACTTTTGTCTAATAAGTCGATAAAGTTGCCAACTATCGTGCAACTTTGCAAATTTAATATCGAAACTCATTGGCCCGAAAAACAGGCCGAGGGTTTACGCTATGGTCGAGTAAATGGGTAAGCAGAATACTTTTTACTTAAGTGGATTACAGGAACTTGGCTGTATCGATATTGGGATTTTTTACGGTGAAAAAGAATGGCTTGTTTTGTATTTTTTAAATAATTTTTAAAAGGAAAAATACTCTCTTTTATTTAGGATAATGTATAGCGGCATCAATGTCGCCACATGAAAAACTAAGAAGCAAAATTTGTACGGCAACAAAAAGAACCGCAACGCCATCTATCCTGTCAGCGGCGAACTACCAACGAAATCCTGCATCGCGTAAGCAAAGTTCTCCGTGCGATTTGAACATATAATAACAGTCCGAATATCAACAATCGGGTATTTGCCCACCAGACAAAACAACCGCCTGGTCGGAGGATCCTCCCATTTCAGTGGAGGTATGCTGGACTTAACTCTCTGTACCGCATACCTCTATAAGTGCAGTGTATTAAGCTGGTAACTGACTGGTGTACGGCTTACGGGTCGTAATGTAACATTCACCCTGCCAAAGTTGCGGAATTTGTTCGAAAGAGTCACCGCGGCCCTGGAACGCAAAGGGCTTTAGAAGGAATACGGAGGGGTTTTAGTCTTCGTGTTGTTTTTGTTAGGTTTTATAATTCATAGCATAATCAGGTGACTATTAATTGATTTATCGTGCGCCTGCCGTTATTCCTATATTATATTTATTTGGAGTCATTGCAGCATGTCTTCTCCTATTATACCTCTACATCTTATCTCTATTTTCCGTCATCACAATAATCACCTCCTTTCTACACATAAAAGCTTTTACAATTTCGGTCCATCATTTCTTTGAACTTTCGTGATCCTTCTAAAGAAAAAACATTCACATACCTACTCATAAGTTTTTTCACAACATTTTCTTCATTTTTGCATACAACACATTCTCACTTTTTTTTTATGTTTGGGAAATCATCAAATGACTTCTTCCGCTCTGGGTGGAGCGGAAGGGCGTGTCAAACTTTTACTGACTAAAACCCATCCGTGTTCCTTCTAAAGCCCTTTGCGTTCCAGGGCCGCGGTGAATCTTTCGAACAAATTCCGCAACCCTGGCAGGCTCTGGTCCTAGCGGGCCCCGTCTTCTCTGCTGACATCTCCTTGAAGCGCGCGTGAAACACAACGCGCCATCGACCTGGGCCTGGTGGTGATCGGACAGCGAGCCACCCAACGCTCGCCGTCTGCAGGCCCGCGCCTACGGTGGCCGGGGATCAACACATTCTCACCTACAACATACAACACATGATCACATACAAAATATGCTCACATGATGATCCGGTCACCGGCGCCACTTTCAGACTTCCAGATTCCCAATTCTTATGAAACGATTAACATTTTAAATTGTCCAGCTTATTGGCGGTACATTCAACTTTCGCAGAATCAAAACTACGACGGAACAGCAATAAACATCACGGAACAATACAATGCCTTTTACATTTTGTGTCATAAAAATGGCATCGCAAAATATACATGAATCAACATAAATTGCCGCTAAAACAAACGCCGCCAACAGAACGTATCAACATTCGACGAATCACACCCGAATGATCATATCGATAATAACGAATCCCGATTGTAAACATAATAGACGTGCGTAACCGATTGTAAATCGGATTCGATTCGAATTGAAACGATTACTGTAACACCTTCATTGGTGTTATTGCGTGTTTATTAGATTCGGGTCGGTTTTTGTCCGGAGAAGGTAATAGGCCCGTTTTAATGGGTTACCCGTACCCCTGTAGTGGACGTTATCTTTGTCGTAATGTCGTCGTATCGTCCGATATGACACGGACGGTAAGTGGTGGAATGAGATTAGAAGCTTTCTTGTTGCGTTAATTTGGGAGCGGTTGTTATGATACTGTGTTTTGTGCTCGGCTGTGTAAGAAGGAAGATAATTAGGACGCCTATTTTATGTATTTATGAAAAATTTTCATTGCCCATATTAGGGTTCCGAACCTCTGTATGGAAAAACGGAACTCTTAGAGGATCACTTGGTTTTCTGTATGTTCGTTTGTCACAGCCGATTTTCTGCGAATCTTCTGGGCCGATTCAGTTAAAATTTAGTACACATAATATAATCTTCTATGACCCAACAAGAACGCGTGTGAAAATAAATATTTTTTGAAAATGGGGTCACATTTTGGGAGGAAATTAGAAAATTAAAAAATAATATGTTTTTCCAACAGTACCGTGTGATATATCTACATAAATAAGAAGGGCTCATTACAAGGGTCTCAAAAGTACTTTTTTCTTCATTAGAATATATTCCATTCCGAAGTTATTAAAGAAAATAGATGAAAATCACCGATTTTCCCACCTTATCTTAAAAACACTGAGCCTAAAATTTTGAAAAATAATACTTATAAATAGGTTCTTACCTACAGATTATAGGAAGACCTATAAGAAGTCTATGATTTTAAATTTAAACGTTTAAAGTTCAATTTGAATCTTATTTTTATTTATTGTACATCTACCACAGTATAGTCTTTCTAACCCAAAGGTTGACTGGTAGAGAATGCCTTGATGCATTAAGTCCGCCCATGTACCACTATTGTACAAAAAGTTTACATAAATAAATTATTCGTGCGGAACCTTTTGCACGCGAGTGTGACTCGCACTTGGCCAGTCTTTTATAATTAATAAAATGAAACGTACCTATATATTTTTAAGGACAATCTTAAAAATAATTATCTTTATTTCTATCGAAGATTTTTAATAATCAAAGGACCTACTTTTTCTACGACGACGAACAAAATAATTAGGCTTTGTTTCTGATTTTAGTTTTTTAATACAATATTTTCCCGAAGACATCGCGGGAGACCCAGGCGAAGATGGCGGGACGAGCTTGACGCCTATCGGCCAGATTGATCCACACTTGCCCAAAGCCGGGAGGAATGGAAGGAAGAAAGGGAGGCCTTTGCTCTGCAGTGGGACACAATTGGCTAAATGGCCCTAAAATGAAAAAAGTCAAAGGACTGCTGTACGGACATTGGCTCCGTACACTGATATGTAGTATGTAGGTGGACGAATCACACGGGATGTGTACAGGAAATAAAATCACTGTTTTGTGACCGTTAATGATTGACAGTTTATTAGTAAAAACATTAAATTAAAGTAGGTTATTTGTGGTGGGCGCGATAGCCTAGTCAGCGAATGTACACGAGTAGTCGGCGAATGAGCAAATGCTTGTTCAGGTAAAAACAAAAACAATACAAATCATGTGACGATGCTCGTACAACTACTTTCTTCTTATACCTATGTAAAGTGTCTAAGTTCAGGAAGCATGAAAAGTAGAAAGATTTCCTTATCATAAACTAAAACATACACATTTTACTGTATGTGGCCCGCTTTAATTTTTTGTTTAATTTTATTTGTTATTATAGTGGCTATAGAAATACACACTCTGTGAAAATGTCAACTATCTACCATTAATGGGTCATTATGTACAGCCCTCTGACAGACAAACCAGAGGCTCAATAATAAGGATTCCGTTACTTATCCGTCAGGTGTGGATCTTTTTTTACCACACCTACCTCTTTCTAAAACACCCATACGACACACATAACCTAAGTAAATATCACAAACAACACCCGTTCTCATAGATACCTGAGCACTCAGCGCCAAGGATGCTATTCCAAGGACCATAATCGGCTCACGATGGCTCACTACACCTGACCACGGGCGTTAAACCAAATTAACAATGTATATACGCCCTAATTATACACAGGGTTCTCTGGAAACCGGTTTGGGTACGGCTTTATCTGAAGGTGGGGTGATGAAGCTATTTACCTTTACCTGATAACCCTGTGGTTAGTGAGGGTATTGGAAAAAGTAGATGGGTGTAGATTTGAATTAGTACCAGTATCTACATCTACATGTTTTAGCCTGTGTATTTAATTTCTCTAAATAAAACTTTCCTTTTGGATTCTAAGACAGTTGAATCGTTTCTCCGGGACTCGTCGAGGTTCATTGAACCGACATTTTTTTGGTGGTCGCCACAGTTGCTTCTAGCTCACAGAAGTTACAGTGGTTTAGGTAATGTGGCGCTGTGTCAGTGACTTTCTTAAACTAAAACTGATTATGTTTAACCGTTTTAATAAATACTTAACTAACTTTATACACAAGAAATAAAAATAAAAATTCCAAACTAAATTAACCCTAAAATAATGCGTCAAAAACACCCAAAAAACTGGCGGCATTGCCACGTTGTATGGCATTTCTAATTCTTTGCCCAAGGTAAAAGCCAGCCCTTGGGTCACGCGAAGTGTCAACTAAGCGTCTTGAGAGATCTTTAAAAAAGTAATGCGCACTCGGACCCCACGACCCCCCAACGGCTCGAAAATATAACTACAAACAAGGTTATTATATTTCCGCCGCTTGTGGTTCTCCGCAGCCGCAGCGGCAGCGCCAGCACAGCATGAAGGGCTAGGAAGGTGGGATGGCGCAAGAGTACTACTACCCATATTCCATGGAAATAACGACATGCCGTCCGGTCTCTTGCCATCGTCGCGTGGCAGGCTATTGAGTTCTAACACAGCCGGAACGCCGGCGGGTGACAAGAGCTTGTCGGATGATGTCGTTAATATTCGCGTGCCGAGCTATGCGGCCCGCGCTACGGCTGCATGACAGGCCGTGGTGTCCGAGGCTGTTGACAATTTTACTACACTGGCAGCGATGAACTGTTTATGTAGTATAAACCCCTCAAGACGTTTGACATCAACCCACAGATAATTTTAACATCAAATTCGCATGATGGAAAATGATTAATGAGGTCTATGACGGAGCGAGCCTAGAAGGTTTCACTCTTGCTTGGAAGGTCGTAGAGAACACAAACGGTAGCTGAGTTTTACATTTTATAATCGTAATGAAATTCATTTTAAGCTCTTCATCGTCTATTTGGTCCGATGATTATAATAAAGTTATATATTAAAATATATGTTTATAATAATTATTATTTTTTATTTATTTCAGACAACAGTGATCCATATGTTTAGTAGTAAAAACTTACACACTGTGTTAGTACAGTAAATCTAATCATTCAATTTTCATAAAATTATTATTAAAAATTCATTAACTTACTTGATATATGTATGTGTAATGTTGACAATAAAATATTAAAATAAAATTAAAGTAACCACATCAATAATAATAAAATAACACATGATATTTTTAGGCTTTCAATAACTATGTCCGATAGCCAATAACCTTTTTATTTATAGAAACACAAATATTACCCTACACAAATTATTTAAAAAGTACTTAATGGCGAACCACCCACACATTTACGGTCTAGAAAATATCATATCTTTTATATCCTGAGCTCAATTTCTAAATTGTATCAGGTCTAACCGTAGCCGTTATTGGGGAGACATCTGAAATATTTATATACGGTCCGTATCCCTGTATACGGGTCAACTAAACGCAATCTGTAGAGGTTGCGGTCACTTTATTGAAATGTAACTTTCTGAGAACTTATTGACGCACGATTGGACACTTTTTTGGATTCCGTAGTTATATAGGAGGTTATTTCAAACGGGAAGGTTGTGAGGTTTTACTTTTGTGCGTATTTCGGATATTCGTTTTTAGCATGGCAATAGTGGTAATTGCCCTTTACATGTTTTTTTTTTTTTATAGGAACCTGACTGTATCTATAGGGTATTTTACTGAAAAAATCTGATTAATCAGCGAAGTGACGTCACGCGTTTTGAACTCACAGTATTTCTTAATTTTTTGTTTAGGTACGTGTAAAAGTGTAAAAAAATACGTGTCCCTTAATTTCTGGAAATCTACATGACGGACTAATTAGATTTTTTCAGTAAATATCCTATCAGCAAAAAAAAAAGATATCACAATGTACTCATATTTCGCTTCGGCTCTTCGGCTCTTCGGTCTTTATTTTTATTTTTAAATTTACTAATATCAATAAACTCAAGTGGGTCAATTTTATCGGTAATGTCATACTAAAACGATACAACTATATGTGTTAGGGTACGTATAAGAAGACTGATAACGAGTTAAATGATTTAATTTAATATCACTGCAAAGACCTTGAACAATTTGTGAAAGATCCTTACAGAAATAGCTAGGTAGGGGAGAGTGGGGCTAATGTGCCGCGGGAAAGTTGTTCCGATTGAAATAGGCTTTATGAATAAAAGAGATAAACATATCAAGTAAATTATTCATAAAACGGAACACTGCACCGCACTGATGGCAACTATCTTAGTTTTGCTAATAACGTCCGGTACATTGTTAGATTACAGCGGAACAACTTCCCCGCGGCACTTTTAGCCCCGTTCTCCCTACTTAAGTATGGAACGGTTTGCCTCAGGTAGGAAATTCTTGTTCCTCGCAGGTACACAAGAGGCGTCTTGAGATATCTCTACGGAGGAAATCTCTCCAAGAGAACAAAACGTACTACCTACTACTAATAGACAAAACGTTTGCATAAGAACTTGTGTTTTCTGAACATTTACCGAAACACGAGGTTCTCGACTAAACACGTGAATATTTGAATAGTCAATCGATCTGTCGAGCCGATTCACAACTATATTGGGGTCGGCTTCCTGTTAAAGTTAAAGGGTTTGCAGCTGAATACCGCTGTTTTACATGAACTGATAGCTTATACGACCTCCACTAACCAGTAACTGGGTAAAACGGTACACTCACATACAATCAATTGATTAATAATAATTATTATAATATTAATCATTTTACTATAGGGCACAATACACAAAATAATATTAAACAATAATAAACTAATACATATTAATAAACCTTATTAAACTATTGCACCCGAAATGACGGCGCTGTTTTTCGCTGACTGGTATCGCGCAGCTGGCCGCGGAAACGTCGATACACGACACCCTTCAGCCAAAACTCTTCTTTGAGGAACATCTCGAGCTGATGAGTTGGAACCCGCACCACAAACGATTTGAAGTTCAAGCTCCAGGTGTGCTGGTGGTCTTGGCTGTTAAGTAAAACTACTTCGCGGTATGAAAATACTGTATTGCTATAGGTACTGATTACAGAAGATGACTGATGTGTGCGCACGTTGTTAACGTCGGCGAGTGAGTGGCCACCGCGGCTGTCCGACGACGGTGATCGCGGTGGGGCGTGCAAGGCAATGCGTCGCCGTGGGTGGTCCGATGTGACGTCAGGAACAAATGTTAACAAAATAATGTAAAACTTATATTTGAAAGAGTAACTATGGAGTTTCTTGTTCGTTCTTCTCCATAAGAATCTACTTTTAGCGAATGGACAACTAAAGTCACAATTATATTTTATTTTCAAACTGTAAAGACGTTCAAAAGTGCCATTTAATGGTCTTGTTCAGATTAATCATGTCCTCATCTATAGTAGGCGCCAGATAAATGTGGAATAAAGTACATTGACCTTTCCCTAATAACTGTTCATAGGTACCTGAACAATTAAATACGAATCGTTTTTCATTATTAGACAATGTTAAGGATCACGAGAGATGATGATTCGGGACAGCTTTGTGTCATTAATTCCGTTTTTCAAATTAAAAATGTCAATAATTGTAGGTGGGTCAATGACCGTTATTCCACGATTATCTGGCGCCTACTATAGTTTAAAATTATCCAAAAAGAGTTGACGTGTAAAGTGTTATGTTTAACCTACTTACAAAATAAATATCATTTATCATTTAAAATTTGACTTTGACTTTGACCGCTTGACAAGAGTGGTGTTTAGATTTTCTGACTTCTGACAATTCGTAACGACGGTCAAAATATACAAATGACAGCCGGGACTAACCGCTTAACGTGAATTCCGAGACGTGGAGGAGTCTTGGAGTGGAATTGTTAACCTATCCACAAATCGACCTCGACAAGCGTTGCTTAATCTTGAAGATCGACACTTGCGGCTGTTTTTATTTATGCTTCGACACTAATATTATAAAGACGAAATATTTGTATTTTTAAATGTAATGAGTAAACTTATAAACTACTGGGCCGATTTGAAAAACTCTTACAGCAATGGATTGCTACATTATCAGTAACATAGGCTATATTTTATCCCCATACTCCCAAAGGAACGGGAACTACGCGAGTGAAACCGCGTGACGTCCGCTAGTTATTTATATTTAGTTCAGTTTGTTCTCTTGCCCTTATCACATTTTTTTTGGATGGGTTTGTTCTTGTCTAGTCTAGGTAAGAGATGCCGAAGAAAAATTTGACGATGAAGCGTGCTTACCCAGAAGAAGCCTGTTCACTCTAATTTTGAAGAGATTAGGGCCCAACATATTTTCTTCTTGAATACTTCTTTATTAGTTATCATTTCTGTGTTCAATCCCCTGTATCCATCATTTCTTTGGCCTTCGCTTCCTCTTGTAGCCATTCGCAGTCTTACTCAAAACCTTTCTCACGAAATTTTCTTCATACTTCCACATCACATGCATACCAAATCAGAAACAACAAATAAAGCCGTCATTTAATTCTAAATTTAAACGGTACACACGCCGACTTCTTAGACCATTACTAGGCCTAATCAGCCGGTCGACTGTAAACATGTTGGAGCGAAGGCTTGGGTGAAGTGATCACAAGGTGAGCTGTCAATCCATATAATCAACATGGAATGACAGCTCACTCCGTGATTACGTGACATCATGATTGTATGGATTGACAGCTTGTTTACAGAATCGACCGGCAGTACATTAAACGTCGCATTTCCAATATCATTAAGCCAGATAAAGTCGACTAAAAGCAGCTTCTATTTTCACATTCTAAATAACGGAATTTAATGAACGAGTCGCATATCCAATGTCGTTTCTATCGTAAAAGATATCCGACAGTGGACATTCTTTTCTACTGAATTTTATGTCAGTCGAACTGTATTCTTGCTGGGAGGATACTGGTTAGAGATTAAAAATATTGGATCAGTGTGCCTGCCTTTCTAATCAATGTGTATTTTTTATTTTGAGACAGTAAGCCCAGCTTTTTGCAGCAGTGCAGTGTGCAGATGTTGACATGTCGTTGCATCACTAGAAAAGTGTTACGTCTTTTAACTTTTATTTCGTGGCAATGATCTAGATATTGTGTGTGAAGGAATATAGCTGTTTTAGGGCAGAAGGTTGTTCTGTATTGTGTTGGACGTAAAAGAATAGCACCATCCCATCACTTCCCGTGGGTGTCGTAAGTCGCGACTAAGGGACTCACCAGAGAATGGGCAGCAGCATTCTCTGTGCATTGTAACAGCTACACGGTCAACGCCAACCCGCCTGCTAAGCGTGGTGATTATGGCAACCCCCCCCCCCATCTTGGGGAGGCCTACGTCCAGTAGTGGACGTCATTCGGCTGATGATGATGAGGGCTGGCGATCTTATGATGATTCCATTTTTGGTATAATCAATCTGTGTATTTGCATAAAACACGTATTAATTTTATTTTATCTAAAAGGGCTTTTTATTAAAAACTTTCTACAATACGTTTACTTTAAATACTGTTTAGCACATGACCTTCGAAATTCAATTTTTCCAGAGAGAAATAAAAATCTACTATTCACTTTTTAAACGAATATGATTCGTTTAAAAAGTGAATAGTAGATTTGAACGAGCGGACGAAAATGTTGATTGGAACGTTTTTATAAATAAAGCTACTAATATCTTCTATACAAATGTAATGACAATTGCACAACAACAGCGCATCATGAAAATAAAAAAAATATTTTTACTGTTTCTTTACGAAAACAAGTCAATTCTCAAAAAGACACGCTCAAGTCGCATCGATCTCCTTATTTTACTAGGTTTTTCTTGCGGCTTTGTTCGCTTGCCCTTTGGGATTACGCGAAATTTTATTGGCCAGACTAGAGACGCGGTGTGATAAGACGTGCCTTAATTGGTTACTGTACCCAAAGGACGGGGACATAGAATTTCTTTTGTTACACAGGAGATTTTAGAAAAAAAATGTTTAATCTGACAAAGGGTTTTTGAGTTTTTGAGGTCGATTGTGCTTTGCGTGTTGGGACTGTTATGCGTTTTATAAAACTTTAGTATATATGTCACCGGCAAAATGCAAACGCCGTAAGATTGTAAAATATCGCAGGAATTGGTAACCTATTTTTTCTTAATAGGACACGGATATATTGGAAGGTATTAAATTTAGATGGAATTTATTGTATACAAAACGATTTTTTCATAATATATCGAGAAATTATCTCCAATCTAATAAACATTTATTACAATCTTACGGATTCTGCAATTTTCCGGTGACATATATACTTTTTGTAACTGCCTTGTTAGTGTAGTGGTTGTAAGTGATATAACAAGGCTTGAGTTTCTGGGTTTGATTCCTAGGTCAGGTGAATTGTAATTGAGTTGTTCTTGCTAGAATTGTTCACCAATTTTTATGCTGGTCCTGCTCCATAGGACAATCAAGAGTGTAGAGTAAATCAATCTAGTTGGCATAATGTATTTAACTATATAGATGTACTTTTTTGTTTTATTTTTCTATAAATTACTCAGACACTGTAAAACCAACTGTTTGCAATATTTGTAAAATTATATGAGTATGAGAACTTTTATTTGAAAAGAGTAACTATGGAGTATCTTGTCCGTTCTTCTCCATAAGAATCTACCTTTGTGAATGGACAGTAGAGTCGCTTTATTTTTAAACATATTCTTTTAACTGTAATGTTGACGTTCAAAAGTGCCTTTTAATGGCCTAATTGGAATAAACGCTTCGACTTTGACTTAGAATTTTAGTCAAATAAAGCAAATAAATTGGCAAAAAGTTGTTAAACAGTACATCGCAACTTTTGTTACTTAAATCAATAAGTCGTATAGAAGGATATATTTAGATCACTTTTAATCCTCAAAAGAAAATAGTAACGTTAGTTGAGAAGCCGAAACAGCTATCAATATTTAAACACTTTTTTTTTTTTTTTTTTTTAAGGGTGGGATATCATCAAATGACTTCTTCCGCTCTGGGTGGAACGGAAGGGCGTGTCAGACTCTTACTGACTAAAACCCATCCGTGTTCCTTCTTAAGCCCTTTGCGTTCCAGGGCCGCGGTGACTCTTTCGAACAAATTCCGCAACCCTGGCAGGAATATTTAAACACTTAGCGCCATTATATTAAATATGAAAGTTTGGAACTTATAACTTAGTAATCACATTAAAAGCTTAAATGAATATCTGCGTCGCTTGGGATGAAGAGAACATTATAGAAGTTTAAGCTTTTTATCATTATGTAAATAATAATAATTATTATTATTATTTTAATTATTTATTTCGTAACAATTGTTTACTACACTTTTTTTTTTAAGGGTGGGAAATCTTCGAATGACTGCTTCCGCTCTAGGTGGAGCGGAAAGGCGTGTCAGACTCTTACTGACTAAAACCCATCCGTGTTTCTTCTAAAGCCCTTTGCGTTCCAGGGCCGCGGTGACTCTTTCGAACAAATTCCGCAACCCTGGCATGCTTACTATACTTACAGATTGCACCAAAGCGTACAGTAAGCCAACAACATAGAATTTATCTTAAAAACATTTATAACTAAGAAAATTAATCCATATTTTGATCATAGATGTATGAGTGCACATAAGTATGTCGACCTCCGGTTCCTGAGGAATCAGGGCGTTCAGCAAACTGATCGCGGGGGCCGTTGGGGCATTTCTACGTTCCCGTTTGATAAAAATTACTTAAGTCTACTTTGAACTTGAATTAACTAGAAAATATTATCATTATTTTATATTATGTATTATCATTATTATATACTTAATTGTACACCGAGAATAACATAAAAAGAAAACTACAAACTAAAACACATGTACAATGGACGGCCTTACCGCATTCCACGATCTCTTCCAGGCAACCTGGAATGGACAGTAATTGCCTGGACATATAATATAATAATATTTATACTACACCTGCTTGGAAAGTACCTTGATACTTTATCAAATTTACGGTAGAAAGTACGTCATTGCATATCGAACAAATATGCGGGGAGAAAACGCATCTGAGCGGGAGAGAAAAGTGTATGAAAATCCATTTCTTACGTGGTTTTTCTTTTTTAATTTTGGGTAAGACTATGCGCCGGTAACCTAAATATCAAAAGCCAAAAAGTTTTTACAGTGAGTTTTTATCTCCAAGTTCGCAAAATGACACTGGCCACTAGCTGTGTGTTGGATGGTGTCGGGCTGGCAGTGCGACCCTGCGGCGGCAGGATAAACAATTTGAAAAAAGAACATGTGAAAATTGCAGACGCCATTGGCGCCATTTCCAATTTGTGTGTTGTTTGAGGATTCAGTTTTAACTGCAACAATTTCAATATAAATTTCAATTAGTAAAGATTTCGTTTTTTATTTTCCTTCTAGGTGTAGTATAAAGCACTATGTATCACTCGAGAGAAACTGCGATTCCCGATCTTGGGTGTTTTAAAGCCCTCGCCTACGGCTCGGGCTTCAAACGACACCCTCGACGGTAATCGGTCACTTTCTCCTCTCGGTGAACAATGTACTATTTTGTTATTTCCAATCAAGGTACAACAATTTCTAAATCTAATAATTTTTTTTATCTTAGTTTAGTGGTTGTACGCCGTCACATAGAATTATGGAATTCCCTAACTCCTAAACTAAGTCAAGCTTGTATTATAGGAGTTAGTGAGCTGGTGACTTTGACACAACCCCGAATTTACAATTGTTATACAAAGTTTGGCTTAAGAAAGAAAAAAGAAGAAAACAAACCTAATGTAGAGTTGTACAGGACGATATCAATAAATATCTACTACTTTCACACTTAAAACAAAATAAAAAAGACACTTATTATACCAATAATTATCAACCTACCTTTTAACTATTAAAAGCAATTCTGATTGATCATAGTTCAAATTTAGTAACCAATTGTTCAACTTTTGCTTTACTTCCCGTTTGGTGAGATTGTATATTGCCAGTATTTTATTGACCTCATTGTACAGTCTTGAGCTAGCGACCTCATATTGGCGGCTTGCAAAAGCTGTCCTGCAGCTAACACCGGGATATACAACTGCCCCCGAGCGCTTTTTATTTGTTGTCTCATTTAGAGGTAGCCGGGAGTGTCTTCGGAGAATGGTTTTTTGAATGTATAGCTGTCTCACGGTCAGTACGCGGCACTCAGCATACAGACTAGTGGTTGGATATAATCGAGGCTTGTGATGAATCACCTTCAAGACTGCTCTCTGCGATCTTTCCAGCATAAGAAAAAGGGTTTTATAGGTACCACCCCATACAGGTATGCAGTAGGTTAATACAGATTGGCAGAGGGCAGTATATACCATGTGGCTTGTAGATTTATCTGCAGTAGATCGGAGTTTCTTAAAAATATACATAAGCCTTCGAATTCAAAATGAGGCTGTCAACGGTGCAACTTCTTTACTACTTTAAATATAACATATAGGTACACACATAAATACGTATTATTTATAATAGATACATTTAAACTAAATAAATAGGCATTTAATAAATGACGAACATCGATATCAAAACGACAGGTAAGGTTCCTTCACGAGCCAGACACAGGAAAAATATCACCATCATGGCCGGTTTATTAAGACATCTCAGCCGCAAAAGGTAGCATAAATACATGAGAGCACATGGACTACTGCTTTCTATCGAATTATTACCGACCAAGACTGGCAGCGGTCGGTCTAGCAAAGCGTTGATTGGTTGGTGACGCAGCCATTTTGAAACGGCCATTCTGGTTGTCAACGGCGACCGTGCTCCACAAATCCGACGAATCGCTAATATTATATGATTGTTACTCATAATCCTAATAATGCGTGCGAATGTTTTAATTATTTGGAAGATTATTATAAGAAACTGATTGTGTGTCATCTTGAAGATCTACAATATTTTGGTTTAAAACTACGTCCATTTATACCCTCGCCACTGCTATGGCTGATCTTGAAGATGCTTTTGAAATCCCGCTAACAAATCTAAATTCACGCCTGTTTTCAAAAAGGAGTAGGTGGAAACTATAGAATATCACCTGCAGCAGTCCTAGCAGACCGACTCCTTTGCTTCTTTTACCTTCATACATTTTTAGGGTTTCGCGCCCAAACCAACGGAATGGAACCTACCAAGCCTCCGCTGTCCGTCTGTCCGTTCGTGTGTCCATCGGCGAGCTATACCTTGTGGACAGTAGGTAGGCACTCGTAGGTGCCAGTGTTGTGGAATTTGTTCGAAAGAGTCATCGCTGCCCTGGAACGCAAAAGGCTTTAGGAGGAACATGGATGGGTTTTAGTCAGTAAGTGAGTTTGACTCGCCCTTCCGCTCCACCCAGAACGGAAGAAGTCATTTGATGATTTCCCAGCCATAAAAAAAAGGTACTCGTCGGGAGGTGGACAGTTGAAATTTTCACAGAATGACTATTTTTAACAATTAATAAAATTTAATTACAAATTAAAAGGGACATAAAAGGGGTTATGCAAAAAACGTATTTTCCCAGTTTATGGTATGAAAGTACAGAACCCTCCGTGTGCAAGTCACACTCGCACTCGGCCAATGTTTTCTAGTCTTCCATTCACGCCAGTTCTGAAGAATATCATCAATAATGTCTGTGTAGGTCCTTTTAGGTAGTCCCCTGACGGTGTTTCCACTAATATCTGCTTTATACTAGTTTTATTCACCCTCTCAACTTTACCACAGCAACTTAGCTTATTTTTTACAATTTCCACACAAAAAATCTCCAAGGACCAAAAGATGTAAATGAGCATCGATTTTTCTTGTCCAACGCTTCACGTCATATTTCACAACAGCGAATGCACTTTGGATGGGAACCCGTCTGGCAGTGGCTTGCCAAATCACCTAATATCAGCGCAATGGCATCCGATTCAGTATACTTTAGAACGTAGAATGGTGTAAAATGTTAGTTCAGACACAAACATGTAGAAAAACAACCAGAATTACAAATATAATACGGAGAGGAGGAAAATATATCTAAAATTGTGTAGAAGATCGAAAACTGTATTAGTTCTTTCAATTTCATTTCAATGACAAGACACTTATTATGTTTTTTATTAGTACCTATATCACGGGGAAAATCTATAAGTCCGTGATAAGACCTGTCGTACTGTACGGATCAGAATTTAGGCCTGTGATAAAGACGGATTTGAAAAGATTGCATGTAGCGGAGATGAGAATGTTGAAATGGATGTGTGGAGTATCGAGAATGGATAAAGTGAGGAATGAGTTCATTAGACGTAGCTTAAAAGTGGCGCAAGTAACGAAAAAGTTAAAAGGGAACCGCTTATCTTGGTATGGTCATCTGAAGAGGAGGGATGAAATGCACGTAACTAAAAGAGTTATGAATATAAATGTGGATGGTTGGACAGGGAGAGGGAGGCCAAAAAAAAGATGGATTGATTGTATTAGGAGTGATATGAAAGAAAAGGGAGTGATAGCGTGACGGTTGACAGGACAGAATGGAAGAAAGAAACGTGTTGCGCCGACCCCAAGTAACGTGGGATAAGGGCAGGAAGATGATGATTAGTATCTATTTCCACATGAACAGCGGGCTTGGTTTCCGTGCGTCATGTCCTTGGCGACCACTGAAAATCAGCGCCGTGCTGTGGGTCCCCCACGGCACAGCATTATGCTGAGTGGAAGCCCTTTTGCCACAACCCTGACATCTACTTTATACAGACCTACTCATACTTTTGTTATTTTCATTTAGTTTTTAAATTGTCTTTACTAATATAATTTAAGAACTACTAATACTATCGTTTAGGGTTTAGTTTAAGAAAAATAAAATTATGTATGCGGGTAGGTGTGTCGTTTTGTGGCAATTAAATACTTTTTCTTTCTTTTCGTTCTTTCTTTTCAATTTCGCTGACCTTTTTTAATTTTGAATTAATTAACAATGTAATCAAAACGATTGTAGCGTTCAACTTGTTTTCCACCCCAAGCCGAGATCTCAAGTAATATCGTCGGCTGTTTCGAATATCTTCTTAACCCATGTTTGACAATATCTAGTGGCTCTATTCATCAAAGAACTTATGTCTTGTATTCACTTTACTTCTTTTCAACTAGCACCACACCTTCATAAAATTGAACAAAGAATTTCAAGATTATTATTCTTAAAGGAGACAGAAGTTTTGTTTTCGCAAATACGTCAAGTAAAACAAAGTTAAAAATAAGAACCCATACTTGAAGCGTTTTAAAAGTTTCCTGCTTTTGTTCTGAAGTGTAGGGTGTCGGCGATATAGAGGACGTTTCTCGACTCCCGTTTAAATAACAACCTGAATTGAATCGTGAGACTTACAACATAAAGTTTGAAATCGCTAAAAAGTACGTTTTATGGATTTATTGCACCAATGTTTTATATTTTAGTATGCATACAGTTTGATTAGTGTTAGGTGTTTGTGTGCAATGGGTATAAAGGTTGTTTTTGAAATACGTAGATATATTTTAAATATAAAGGTGTCAATATTTTACATAAATACAACCATAAAAACTGTTTGTTCCGATTTAGTCGAATAGTCGCTTGAAAAGTGTGAAAATTTAAAAAGTTTTAGCATACCTTTATTTTATGTATGTACTTGTAACGTTATTTTCTGGCGTATTAAAGTAAACAGCCCGAGGTTCCTTTTAGCAAATTACCTCTACGTTGGGCGCAGGAATTTAATAACGTTTGTTTTGGGTCATCGGGGAATGAATGAAAAATGTACTAAAGCGTATTAACTTAGGCCCCTGTAAGTTATTTACTAATCTCTCTCAGTATTTTATTTATCAAATATTTTAAAAGCTTTTATCTAGACGGTTTTCTAATATAACTTAATCCCAACCATGTAAATTTATGAGCTCAAACGACAATTTCATTCATAAATACGTAGAAAAAATGTGAACCTACCAGTGAACAAAGATTTTCGTATTTTCTCTCCCAAAAAATAATCCTATTATTTCTATGGCAACATACAATTATCCCAATAAGAATATTTCCCAATAAAAATCAGTATTCCGAACTAGCGTAGTAAAGTTTTATCGCGTAATAAAAATAGAGTGTTCGAGTTTAGTACGAATATCGACAATCGAAGAAACGAAGGTCTCGGTCCCAACTCTAACCGGAAACAACTGCCAAAATAAAAAGCGACAGAAATCGCAGTAATCTCACTGATTTCGATACAATAGAAGTTTTTATTCCGCCGTTCGGAAGGGGAGATTATGAAGCGAGCATCGTTCGAACAATGGGCCGTTCAACTCTTCCTGTCATCAAAGATAATAAAGGGGAAAATATCGTGAGAAATTAAAATGAGCTCGAAGCTTGGTCAGTAAACAAGCGGGGGTGGGGACTGGCAATTTTATTTTCCAATGTCGGATCAATAAGGAGAAGTGGGACACAGGATATTGCTGGACATTGAAATGAAAAAAAGAGTGTTTTAATTACGTCCCCGTCGCTTTGAAGAGTCGACGTTGGACTTGTGTTGTGGCCGTTCTACCATTTATTGGACACTGCTTTTTTAAAAGATTCTGCTGCATTTGTTTTAGTGATTTTCTTTTGTTTTGTTGGAGCTTCTTGAGTCGCTGGTATGTTATAAAGATGTTAGGTACGTCACTAAAATTTTGTTGCAGTATTTTAGAGGGTGTATGTTTCATTGTTATTGTATAAACATTGAGAAATTGAATTGAAAACCGAAACCATTCATTTCAGTTAGAATCACGAAATAAATTTCTGATATTCTACACGCGTCTCCCGTTACCAAAACAATTTTTGAATAGCACTCAAAATATAAAATACATGCACAAAAGGCCGGATTATATACCCCAATATTTAAAGTTTATACATAGTTCGGTGATTCAAATCATGCAAATGGGCTTTAGTTTGCGTAGGTATTCATTTTAATAAATTGACAGAAATGTATGCAGTATTTACGACAAAGAGTATGGAAACATTACATTGGGGAAAAAGCTGAGGATAGTAAGTAAAATTATGAAGTGGTCTTACATGTTGTATTGATAGTAGGTACGTAAGAAAGTTCAGATAAAAGATAACTAAAATACCTTTAATATGGGGTAATCTAGTCTACCTGAATTTACATTATCAACATGGTATTTTGAAGGTATTTTGAAACATCTTTCTTTTCACAGATGACAGGTACCTTTTTTGAAATTTATTAAATTAAAAGTCTAATCTAGATTAAATTAAAATAACGATTTGAAAGAAAAATATACTGTATTGTTCTTTAGATGATAATAATAACATAGATTTGCATAAAATGTGGTATAAATAATATATGTTACAATAATATATTAAGTGCAAAGACACATTCCGCCATTTAATAATGGCATGTAAATATAAGGTCTATTCTACTTGTTATAGTATCACTAAAACAGTAACACGCAACAGTTAAATTAAATTTATAGAAAATAACAATTTATAATTTTCAAAACAAAATTAAACTTAAGTGTAAACACACATCACAAATCGTAAGGCAACTAAATTAACAGTGTTTTAAGTACCAAAATACAAACTATAAATGATTACAATTCATTCCTGAAGTGATAGGATGGACATGATTTTTTATTGAGAAATTCGCTGACGGAATAAAAACTATGCGATAATAAACACTTTTTTAAAACTGCACAGAATTTTATGTCCATATAAAAAAATCTGTACAGTTTTAATTCAGTTATCCAGATCGGTAATGAGTTGTTTATGAGTGGCGCCATGATTACAAATAATACTTCTGTAAACTCCACGAACAATAAGAACGTGGGTGCGGTCAACTACAGGCCGCTTCTTGACTCCAACAATACTGAAATCAGTAGGTACTTTGAACTATAAAATAACTGATACAATTTTCCCCAGGTGTCAAGATCAACGTCCCAGCAAGTGGTACTGCGCGAGGCGACGCGCGCGCTCGCCGGCCGGTACAGATGCGAAGTGTCGGCCGACGCGCCCTCGTTTCACACCCAAGTGCGGTCAGCATACATACATGTCGTTGGTAAGTGATAGCGAGTTGTTTCAGGTTTATGCTTAGATTTTGTGTGTTTTAAAGTGGTTGTGATACGGAATATATTTTTGATCCATAGATTGGGTTTCTTTTAAAAAGCACGATCGTAAATTTAATCTACACGAGGTGATTTGCTGGACGTTTTATTTATTTATTTAACAATTTACGCACATAGATGTAAGATTTACAGAGGCAGACTCAATGCCTTAGGCATTTTCTACCAGTTAACCTTTGGGTGATGCAGAGACAAATATTGGTAGGTACAATGTGAGAAAAAAAATACCAGAAACGCGATTAGTATTGAATTGCTACAAAAATAAAGCAATACGAACTAAACATACAATACTATAATATACATATATACAGTATATAAATCATCGGAAAATTGCAAACGTCGTAAGAATGTAAAATATCGCGTGAAATTATTAACTATTTTTTCTTAATAGGACACGGATATATTGGAAAGCATTAAATTTAGATTTTTTTCATTACATATATATAGTTAAAATATAATCTAATAAAGATTTATTACAATCTTACGGAGTCTGCAATTTTCCGGTGACATATATATTCTGTAAAATTTCACCGTGAAAACTTAGGTAGAGTAAACTGTCATTTTTCTCTGATTTAATGAATTGGCAGCTCATTTTGTATGATGAAAACCTAAGTTTTGAGAGACGTTTACAGAATCGCCCTAATCCGACAGCATGTCAATGCCAAACATTTTGGATTTATTGACAATATTGTTATCGCTGTCAGAATGTCACTGCATTAATACATTAAGGACATACTCTAAGTAGATATGTTTCAAATCGTCTAAATTAAAACCATTCACGACATTTAGGTTTTATTTCAGATCGTTAAATTATAATGATTCAACTATTTTTATCGTAAGCCTTTCATGCGATTAGCCTTCATAATAAAAACAAAAATACACTTCTGGACACATCTATTGGCCCACCTTAGAGTTTAGGTTTCGATGGCCCCTACCGAAATATGATTGCTAGATTGAACAAAAACTGTTGATGCAGTTTTAAACCTGATACATTTTACCATCTTTTTCGATCGTATTGTTTTAAATTTGAATTCAGAATACCATACGACATGGAGCTACGCCTAACAAGTCGGATATGCGCCTTGTTAAAGGCAATTGATTTTTGAATAAAAAACATGTTTTATCAAATAAAGGTTTAATTTAATAACGCGTGTTGCCTCCATGGGCATCTACCACAGCTCTCATACGATTAGGCATAGAGTTTATCAACCGCTCTATGCAATTTTGAGGGATCATCTCCCATTCCTCTTCTATGGCAGTTTTCAACTCCTGCATCGTCTGGGCAACTGGCTGACGAGCCCTAACACGTCTTTTTAGCTCGTCCCACATGTGCTCAATGGGGTTCATATCTGGGCTTCTGGCTGGCCAGTCCATAACTGTGATGTTCACATCCCGAAGATATTCCCTGACGATGCCGGCCGTATGGGCTCTTGCATTATCATGCATAAAAAGGAAATTTGGGCCCACATAGTCCGCGTATGGTATCACGTGAGGTTCTAAGCACTCACGAATGTACCTTTCAGCATTTAATGTTGGCAGCCGTGGTCCTGTAACAACCTCAAGTTGAGTTTTGCCGCTCGCGGATATACCGCCCCAGACAGTCCATGAGCCACCGCCATAAGCAACCCTCTCTTCTAAGCAGCATTGTGCGAAACGCTCTCCCTTACGTCGGTAGACCTTCTTCCTTCCATCATTGCCATGTAACAGAATTTTAGACTCATCAGAAAAGAGTACACGGCTCCAATCTTGCTGTGTCCAATTTAAATGACTGCGTGCGAAATGAAGGCGCGCTGTTCGGTGGGCTCGCGTTAGTTTGGGCCCATTAGCTGGCTTGTGTGGTACCATATCGCGTTCTTTTAACCTTCTCCGAACAGTTCGAGCGCTCACAGATACTCCGTGGAAGTCGCGAAGTTGGTTTTGTATCTCAATGGAGGTAAGGTGACGATTTCTCAAGCTGGTCGTCACGATGAATCGATCCTGCCTTTCAGTTGTGACCCGAGATCGTGGCCTTCCTTGGCGACGAACAAAGCCGCCAGTCTCTAGGTACCTCCGATAAACATTTCGGACCGCAGATCGACTTAAATTAAGTTGAGCACTCACGTTTCTTTGGCTGTGTCCGGCCTGAATAAGTGCCACAGCTTGGGCGGCGACTTCAGGTGAAGTATCCATAGATTATTGATAGAACCTCACCTTAATGTTAAGAATAAGTAATGTTTGTTGCAAAACCAAAGATATCAAACACTTTTTCAAGAATTAAATCCAAGTAAACCAATAAAACCAAGTTTTCTTAGTATTCGATTGTTTGATATCAACAAACAGGCTCCAAATTGTCTTTTGTTTCTTTAAATTCTGTGTTCGAAATTCAAAAAAAGACTATTGAATGAAATTGTGAATGTGCCAGGTTCAAAACTGCATAAAAACTTTTTGCTCGACCTAATATAAAATTTTAGCTAGGACCAAACGAAACTGAAAATACAAGGTGGGCCAATAGATGTGTCCAGAAGTATAGTTTACTATGAAGGAATTAGGTTATAACCCTTATAACTATTTGCCTTGTATAAAAAGCCTTTACTTTTATACTTCCATTCCGCCCGCTTACTTAATAGTCAATTAAAATTTTCTTTTCAAGGAAACAAAACTTTATTCTGTTTTCTTTTTTAATTAACTGCGTTCCTGCAAGTTTTGAGACGCTGTATTAATATCAAGGGACACCTCAGTGTTGACATTTTATCGTGTATAGGAATAAGATACTGTAGTTTTATTCGTTGTCGTGACACGATTTTGGTTTATCACGGGATTTTGGTCAAACCCTGTGCCTCTAAAGACCAGAATCGTGGTAAATTTATTTTTTGTTTCTTCAGTCGAGAAAAAGAATTGTATATTAATAATAAGCTTATAACAAGTCAATTATTCACTAAAAAAAATATAGGTATACTCGGCCCATACATTTTCCAAGGATACAAACAAAAAATATTGTTGGATATTCTTTCTTGAAAAAAAACTAGGAATTTGTCCGGCGGCCATTTTTCGTATGGAAAATAAACATTATATCCTGAATCAGCCCGGAAAATAGAACAACCTCGATAATAAGTGTGTAAGTAAAGTCTTCTGTGAAGCTTAAGGAATAAATTATATAAATCTCAACATAAATTGTAGATAATCCCGTATATTTGTATAAATCTTGTGGTACCATAAAAATAAGTGCTATTATCATACACACAATGCGTATAAGCTATTTTCGGGGACCTATTTGCATCGGGGTTTGGGTGGCCATTGATCCAACTACCTTCTTTATTATTATTATTATTTAAGCCTTTTATTTCCCAAAACGCACATTTAAAATTCATATGTTAATGTCTTTAAAAAAATAGTAAATTCATTTGCAACAATTGAAACATGCATTTTAAAAATAATAAGATCAACAAAAATACATTTTTAAATAAATAGATTGTTTTTTTTATTTTTTTTTTATTTAATTTGGGTTTGCTCTTGACTCTAGTCTAGGTCATAGATGACAGAGACAAAGTCGACGATGGAGCGAGCTTACCCAGAAGAAGCCTGTTCACTCTAATTTTGAAGAGATTAGGGTTGTATGCGTTCGGAAACACAGACGCAGGCAGAGAGTTCCACTCCTTTGCTGTGCGCATTATAAAAGACGTTTAGTGCGAATTGGTGGAATAGCAACAAGGTAGGGATGGTAACTTGCAGTGCGTCTTGATTTCATAGATTAAAAATAAAATAAAATAAATTAGCTGCATGTATAATCATTTGTTCAATTAGGTACTATGATTGGGTGCCCATTTAAGGGCGAAGGCCTCCTCCATCTTATGCCATTCCTCTCTGTCTTGGGCTATTCTAGTCCAGGTGGGGCTGGTCACAGTATGGACGGAAACAGTACTTTTGCTCGGAAAGTCGTGATACGTGGTATTATCTGAATTGAGGTTGCTCCAGTGGCAATCAGCCGGTTAATTCTGTAAACATGTCGAAGTTAAGGCTTGGGTGAAGTGATCACGAAGTGAGCTGTCATTCCATCTTGGAGGCATTATTATAGATCAAAATAATCTATCTTCATTGATAAAATAATCAAATAATATTGAATACATTAATATATTTTTCCAGTTCATAATCTACATAGTAACTTTTTGGATGGTGATAAAACATCACGTTGTTTTAACTAAAAAAAAACAAAAATACGGCAATGTATGTAGACTACAATGGAGTATGTAACTTCGATATAACTTTTTGTTAATTGTTAATTCAAATCTCGTGTCCACTATCATCAAATTATGATTTGATCAAACGTACGATTACGTGGTTAAGGATCCCAAACCCCATTGTGAATTGTTTATTCATATATTCTTATTCTGTTCCTCTTACAACAATGTCCAAAACATCTATGAATAATTTGTGTCTCGCTTATCTTAATCAACTACGCTATAACATAATCACTATTTCTTAAAAAAAAAAACCGGTATCATTTTGATATAAAATTAAGATTAAAATCTACTGACAGATGGGATGTAAAAAATATTAACAACTGGCCCTTTTGTGCTCCTTCCAAACATGTCTCATTTCATTGTAACCCGTAAACTTGTTGGTTCAACATTTTATCCACAGCCGATGTCCGTTACACAGAAACTCTTCAATATTCAAACTACATATTCGGAATGAGGGGAAGCAAAAAATAATATAAGAAGAAACTTTTCAGAGTTAAAAATGCGGTCAGGTGTTCAAGGCAAAATGTTTTTTGTGTTGAATATTGCGGTGTATAATATTGGTACGTTCGATCGAGCGCTTTTTTTGGAAGTAAAGAGTTCGTAGTGAATGTTGGGAGGTATTACCGCAGTTAGGTGTGTATTTAGGGCGTTTGCGATCGGTTTTATGAATCACCTATTTTTGGAACTGAAGTCTGTTTTCGTGGTTCGTTTTAGGGTTCCGAACGTTTGTATTGAAAGCGGAATTCTTATAGCATCACTCGTGTGTCTGTCTATCCGCTTGTCATAGTCATTACGCGCGGATTCGACTCGCTCTTGACCGGTTTTTGTTATTTCCTTGCGTATTTATTGTAGGAGATGTACGATAATATCGAGTTTTGTATCTACTTGTAATGTACCTACAATAAAGTTTATTTTATTTATTTTAAGCAGCGCCTATCAGCTCAAGTACAAACTCGCATTCTGAAATTCTTCGGATATGTCTCTAGGCGGGAAAGTCTGCCGTGGGCTGCCCATTGCTACAGTGTGCCAGGGTGACCACTAATGGGCTAAGCAAAAACGAGAAATTGTGAAGAAGGTCGTAACTGCTCAGAACAAACACTATATGACGACCACTACCGCTCTCGCAAGAGCGTACGACAGAGAAGAATCTTTTTTTTTTTACTTTTGAAATTGATTTACTCATCTTGCCTTTATTGAAATTTATTTCAGGTCAGCTCACCATATACTCCTCCCTCTTCCATTCTTTAAATGACGTCAACTCAGTAGTCACTCCGTTCCTAGTCATCTCTCTGATTTATTATAAATCAATGTTATTCAGAATAAACAGCCAGCAATTACGAACATTTCCAAATGAAATCACAATCACTACTTAGAGCCAGTTCCATTACATCTGCAAGCTTAGGACATTCTAAGTAGCGGTCCTGAATCTAGATTTGTGGTCGATTAACGAAAACCGGCTTGCCCCAATTACGACGGTCTTAAAACACAACTGGCGAAATGTGTCAGTATGTAATAAGTAAGTAAATTTTATTTGTTTAAACATGGTGTACATGATACATTGCATGCAAGATAAAAATGTGATGAGGAAAAGTTCTAATATGTTCAGCCGCACATCGTGGCGTACAAATTAGTAGGAAGAGATGGTGCATAAACCGTGATACTATTCATCAAAATTACATTTCATCATTACAATTCAATAAGCATATTCTTTAGATGCAATTCAATGTCAAAGTAATCATTAAATAAATTGGTCAATAAAATATGAATTATTGTCATTAATATTTTAATTCCACATTACAATTATTCCTATTATAAAAATTCAATTATTAAATTAAAAATAAATAATATATACTACTCTTTATAGTACAGTGGCTTGATGTTTTTTAAAATTAGCAATTGCCCGCGTGGAATCAGTACTTCTCTCATTATAAATTATAGTCTACTCTTTTTCCCGCGGCTTGGTTCGCGTCAAAGTTACCTATAACTGCCCTTTGGTCCCATCTATCTCGGTACCAAAATTGATCAAAATCGGTCTAGCGATTTCGGCGTGAAAACTCAACAAATAAACTCCCTTTCACATTTATAATATTAGCAAAGATGTTTTATTTTGATACATTTGCTGTACAACTGTGAAATTTCATCAAAATCCATTCAGTAATGTATTTATTTATTTTATTATTCAAGAACACACAGAAATATAGTAATAAATAACTTTATAATTATGAGTACAAAGGAACTGCTTATTTCGATCGAAATTTCTGCCAGCAGACCTGTGAAAGGAGAAATGAAAAATAAATGTAGACAATAGTGTGTCAGAACAACAGGAGAAGGGAATGTGAAGCCTTAAACTAAAGAATCAAAATAAATAAAATACGTAAAACAATTATAAAATATATACTGAATACTATACTTATATAGATATATAATCAACATGTATGTATGAAACAGTATCTTACAAACAACCATTCTCACAAGCTTTCATATTTATAATAGGAAGTAAAATTACCGGATAATATTGTAGACTTTTATGTACCGTCACCAATATAAAAGGGAGGGACAGAAATAATACTAAGACTGTGGCTTTTTAGTTATATATCCTCGTGATTTAACACCCCACGACACCCAGCGGAAATCTGACATAATCTTGGCTAGAGTCTACAGAACAATTCATTTTCCCATTATAATAAAAAACTTTAGTACAGTATATGAAAGGATTTCAGATAAACGTCCATGTTCAAGTTTACACGGTCATGAAATCTCTCGAACAGTATATTCAATGAAGACGGAAAAACATTTGTAAATTATCCGGAATACGAGTTCTTGGCACAAGACGCAGGTACAAGAAATGCCAGGAAACTCTGCAGCTTTAAGCGACATTAAAGTATTTATCTCTTTGTGTAGTATATGTAAGAATATTATTGAGTTTATACTTCAAGGATCCAAACGCTTTCTAGAGAATTGGCTTCTGTGGTCGGGGGTGTTTTTGAAAAGTCATTGGCCACTTTAAAGTTAAGCACTGTTTGTGATTTCAAGTATTCGGGAATGGGAGCGAATTGAAATTTGACCATCCTGCCAACAACATAAAAGGATTTCTTGCCACCCTTTTAGACAAAAATCATAACCTCCACCCTATTGCAAAGAAATATCAATAACAACAAAAAACGTTTATGGACCATTTATCAAAACGTCACGAACAAAATTATTATTACGCCAACTTATATAGGTCCTTTTATATCACGAAGGTCGCAAAATCCTTTAGCACTTTTTCGTCCGTCGGTCAGCCATTCCCCCTATTTTTTACTGACAAACTCGCTGCGTACAAATTGAAATGTCTTCCTTTGAATATGGTTAATTTAGTGGAGGACGGATTTTTTCCTAAAGTTTTACGTACGAGTATAAAGTTACGGAAATAAAATGCTTTGGTTGTGGGAGAGTGTGGCCTTATATGTAAATGTGTGGTGGTCCAGCGAGGAGATGAATGGTGGTCCTAATACACGGAAAAAGATGAGTGTGGTTTGTATACTGGTCATGTTTCGGCATGGAAATGAAAGAGCGGACAGGCGGCGCGTTTTGATTTGTAAGGCATAAAGGAATTAGATTCGTATGGTTCAGGTTTTTTTGTTTTTTAATTCGTTTTTGTGGTTGCCGGGTTCGATTTCTTGTCTAGATATGTTTGTATTCTGGAACGCCTAGTGTATGCCTTAACGTTTAACTTCTCATACTTTGCAGAACTTCAAAAACTCGTTACTTACAAGCCAGGTCTTTAACAGTTATTGTTTATCTTGGTGGAGTCGCAGGGCGATTCCCACATCTGCCTGCGGACGGCGAGTGTTGAGTAACTCGCCGTCCGATTAGAACCAGTCTCGGGTCGAGAGATATGTCAGTATAGTAGACTGGGCCCGCTAAGACCAGAGCCTGCCAGGGTTGCGGAATTTGTTCGAAATGGTCACCGTAGCCTTGGAACGAAAGGAGGAATACGGATGGGTTTTAGTCAGTAAGAGTCTGACACTACCTTCCACTTTGCCCAGAGCGACAGGATCATTTGAAGATTTTCCATCCTTAAAAAGCCGTAGTACTTAGCCAAAACATAACAAACCAAACAAATTACTCAGGTAAAACCGGCACCCGAAGTTTAAATTGTACTTACATCAAAATATTTTTTTACCAAAAATACATCGCCAGCAAATACAAAACCATCATACAGTCGAATTCAACTGAATGTAATGAAATCAAAACAACAGTCAAATAATAAAATGGCGTCTAGTAAACATCAATATAGCTATTGTGTTTTAGTTCAGTTTTATTTTTAAACTCTTATCCTTTCAAAAGAGAGTTTTATAGTGAGATTTTATTCGTTATTTTTCGTTTACAGCCTTTTAAAAAAACGCCGGGATTGATGTAGCTATAAATTTTGTGGCTACTTTTTGAAGCAGATTTTATAAGTCCATTATTCAGGCTGGCTTTTAATGAAAATAAGGTTTTTTAACATCAACTTGTGGTGTGGGTTTACAATGAGTGAGTGACTTTATTATACCTGTGGAGTGGTTGATATCACGAAATCTGTATTGCTGTGTGTCATTCAATCAATCAATCAATCAAATATTTTATTTGCATAATACAGGTTGATAAAGGTGTTACAAATAATGTTCGATAGATACACTGTACTATTACCTGATGGCGTGCAAATATTACGACTTTAAGACTCACAAATTAATAATTTCAGTAATGTTATAATAAATTGAAGCTAAATTACACCATCTAAATAACAAATTGAAATGTCAGATTTAGTATACATACAAGGTCATTGAATTATCATGGAATGTCGTTATGATTGTCAGATTCATCACATACAGGTCATATTAAATTATCATAAGATGTTATACTAAATGTGAAATTGATTAAATACAAGTCATAATAAATTGTTATAGGATGTCACACATAATTATAATTGAATAAATTATTGTTATACATATAAGCAACATCGATTAAAATACTTAACACTAGATTACAATATTTTTTTCCTGTAGATACTCTTGGACATCATAGTAACATCTGTCAGTTAGGAATTTGTGTAATTTTGACTTGAACTGTGGAATGGGTAACCTTTTAAATCGTCAGGCAATTTGTTATATATCAGAAATGCCATACAAAGAACACTCTTATTGACCAAGGCATTATATAATAACTAAATAAGATTTCCGTATAGAGCGTTATTTATACGATATAAATACGACAGAGCAAAAAAAACAACCAAAATGAAAACAAACATTCATAAAAAAGTCGCGTTTCCACAAAAAGTGTACATGCTTTTAAAAATATAACACGAACCAATCTTCGTACGACGTTTATGAATATTTGACCGCAAAGTATATTCTCGATTACTATAAGAGTAAACGAGGAAAGCCGGGGGGCGTAATCACGTATAGGTATTTTATTACGTTATTTGACCGACCGTGGGTGGAAAAGTAAATTAGCTTGTTGCTCCGTGATGCGGGGGTGGTAGAAAAGGAAACTTTTCCTTTTCATGGTCTTTTTGTATTGTTTTAGGATCGGAACTATTATTACTCATGTAAGTTTGAGCGAGATCGTGTAGGTCCTGTGGGATCAATGTTAGAGATAAGAAATGTTTGATAATATAAGATGATTAGAACTAGGTTTTACAATTATTGTTTTATATAATTAAATTAAATGTGAAAAGAACAATACAGATATAAGAGCATAAAGGTGCATAGTACTTTAAAAAAAATCTTTCAACAGACCAGCATCAGGAAGGTTAGATAAGAGATGTAGATACCGTCTGTATGTGTGTCATTAACTGGTACATAATATAATATATATTTTTTTTTAATTTTATTAATGGATGAAAATTTAATTTATTGGTTTTAATTTAATTTGAGGATTTAATTTAATGTATTTATTTGACATTATTATTTTTATTTTATTACTTTTGTTTTATTGTCTGATTAAATGTGTAAATTACCTGAATACATGAATTTATTATTATTATTTTCACCAACTGTGAAACATTTCTTTGCGTATCTAGATCAGTGAAATTAAACAACAGTTTAAATACGTAATCGTCATACATTTATATTATTAACTGAATTTGACAAAACTATACCCTACAAAAATTATAACCGTCTAAACTTATCACCAATGCGGGTAAGTTATGGCATTATCTGTGGAAAAGGGGCCACCAATAATGCCATAACCCATCCATTTCTCTATTCCAAACTATGCAAGTACCAAAACCGATATTAAAAACAATAAATAAAACCTAGCACACAATTTTGGCTCCAATAGAACCCTAAAAATTTACTGACAGCCCTTTTCAGTCGCCGAATACAAGCTTACACAGTATGGGTTATGAAAATTTTCACCCACGGCCTAAATTGACAATGGTCGTACAAAAGTAATGTTCGGGATTATTTTTGGCCGGTTTTTATTTCAAGGCAAGTAAATGTAAGTCTTTTTAAGGTTTTTTGGAGGCGTGTGTTTTCAGAAACGTGTGTGTTGGTTTTGTTCTGATTTCAGTCATTTTGATATATCCTACTACTATTATAAAGGCGAAAGTTTGTAAGTATGGATGTATGTATGGATGTTTGTTACTCTTTCACGTAAAAACTACTGAACGGATTTTGATGAAATTTGGCACAGAGGTAGATTATAGTCTGGAATAACACATAGGATACTTTTTATCCCGGGAATATGTTCCCTTGGGATAACTTTCAACAATCACGCGGGCGGAGCCGCGGGCGGCAACTAGTTTTTCATAATTTTAATTGTGACCTATTTACCACCGAGGTACTTCATAATTATTACGAGATGTTATTCAGACATTTAATATGATAATAATAAGTAGTATATAATAGAATTATCTTGACTTGGCTTGCGAGGTTGTCGACACGTGGGATGTGAACACAGCAGTCATTGTGCCGATAGTCGTGACGGCCAATGGCATAATTGCCAAGAGCCTCGACCAACATCCAAAGAGGCTCTCGTTGGGCAGCTGGATCAAGGGCTTGATCCAGAAAGCAGTACTCCTGGACACGGCGCGCATAGTTAGGAGGTTCCTCTCTCAGGGTACCTGACCACCGCGGCACCGGTAGCTTGGACCCTGTTTCCGATACCGGTGGGCTACTAGTTTTTATATTTTCAAATATTTTTATATCTTTACATTTTAAAATTTTTATTTATATGTACATATATATACAATGAATAAAGGAAATAATAATAATAATAAAATTCATTTATTTTCTCACGACAATATTTAAAGATTACATGGAAATATTGTTTAGTAATAATATTAAAATATACTACAATAGTGTGGGAGACAGGTGTCTAAGCTAGGCTAATAACCTGTGTTATAGGACACCAGGACCCAGCCGAGTAACAATGTCAGGACGTACTAAAGCAATACACCGTTAGTTGTGGCAAGAACAGTATTGTGGGAAGTAGGTAAAATGAGGGTGTGTATGTGTGTGTGTCTGGTGTTTGATAGGTAACATTATAGACATAACAAGGGCATTCAATGTGTTACAGTAAGGCTGTAAACTAAAGACATTGTCCTGGTAAAATACCAAGAAGGACTAGAAGGGAAGAGATAAATACTCGTATCTCCTACCACAAAGAAAGCAGAAAGCAAACCGTCTCAACTACCTCCGATAAAATGCACCAGACAAGTCACAGTAGAGGCTTTTTTGTAAAGAAAGAAGTTCTTTTCAGCCCGCCCCTATATTTTCTCCTTCAGCAAAAAGCCACACAATTAAGTGGCTGTTAATTCCTTATTTTATTTTGCTTGCCATGTTGGACGTCAAGTTCATGCAAAAATAAGCTGGGAGCGAGCAAAATAAGCCGCTTGGTTGCCCGTGAACTGTTCACAATCGAGACAGCTTTGTTTGTTCGTGTTACGGACGCTGTGTGGTAGCCTACTGTTTTGCAAGCATTTTGCTAAACAGCACAGTTTTACTGTTTTGTGCCTGTTTATGCAAATGTCATTTTGACAGCTTTGAATGTTGGTTAGAGAGAGGTAGTTGTCTATTGTTGGCGGATGTTGAATCTCTTTGTGAAAAATAAATTCCCTCGGTTTGCTTATAGTAAAAGTGTTTTTTTTAAAAGCTTGTACTATCCCACTCATTTTATTGTTCTGTATGGTGTCGGACGTAAAAGAATAGCACCATCCCATCACTTCCCGTGCGTGTAGTAAGACGTGACTAAGGGACTCACCAGAGAATGGGCAACAGCATTCTCTGTGCATTGCAACAGCTACACTGCGATCACCTGGTAGTATGTTGGAGGGAGGCCTATGTCCAGCAGTGGACGTCTTTCGGCTGATATGATGATAATGATGATCATCCCACTCTTGGGCAAACGCCTCCTACCAATTCTCCAGAAAGCTAACTAAAGTGTTCCGCTATCTTTTCTTTCGTTTCACACAAACCCGTAAGCATCATCAATATCACAGTCAAAAGATGACCATTGCTTATAAAGATTCCTAAAAGATTGCACTGCCAATAAGAACCTCTTAGCAGTCCAATTGCGTCCAAAAATTTCATCATAACACTAGGATAGGTAGGATTCCGTACCAACCTGAAGGGTTACCTACGTTAACAGAGTTCTAACCCTCCGCTATACGTCCGTCTGTCTGTCAGCGGTTTCTCGTAATCTGAAATTTTAACAAAAAAAATACAAATTGTCTATTTCTATTGCCGCTATAACAATCCTAACTAATATTATTTATGAGGAAAAGACTTTTTTGTTACGCTATTACGTATCAGATAAATTTCGGTACAAAGATAGACAAGAGTGTATACTAGAAAATCTATACTAACGCGAGCGGACCAACGGGCAAAAGCAAGTGAAAATAAAATGAAAATGTGAATGTAATTAAATTTTAATATTTACTAGCTTTTATTTAATTTTATTGCACGGATCCCTTCGTGTGTGTTCCGACTCGCACTTTGCCGGTTTATCATAACATCGTCAATTCTTTACGTCTTGATATTGAATCCAAATTCTCAGAACTCTTGGCTTTAAAACTAATATGGAAATATATCAAAATATCATAAAATCCACGATGAATATTGCTTATCGTAAGATCGCAGTGAAATCTTATTGGTTCAAGAGAGCGTAAGATTCTTTATGCAAGAGGGATTTTTATCGGAACCATTCCTAAGATGTGTTTATCCAGGTGGAAAAAAATTATGGGGTCTTCTTCGAGTTTATGGGGTTATCTTTTCATACTTAAATGGTAATTTAATAAAGTACTTTGCGTTTTTTGTTTTTTAACGCGAGATGATTTAAAGCAAGCGTGAAAATAAAATATGAAATGAATAGTCTTTCTTTTGTATTTTTTTTCCTTGAGGAATTTATCCCATTTAAACTAACTGACCTAGCTATACTTTTATTTTTAGAAACAATTTAGGATGCTGAACCACTTTTAAGTAAGACTAACACTCCTTTGCCCAGACAAAGCCCTAATGTCACTTTGTTATGAATATAGCCATTTTTAGGGTTTTTTAAAAAGCACAGAGTAAAACATCGATAAGATGCGTGCCTGTAATCAATCGGAGTACACAAATTTTCTTAGCGTATTTTTTTTGTGCACACGGTTTCATTTAATATATATTTACATTTTAAATTCTATCAATATTTAATTTACTTCACAAATAAAACATTCTACGTTTTCCAATAAACAGTTACTTACCACAACCCGTCCTGCCTTTGCAAAGCTTGAGCCTTTTATTCTTTAGTATTTGTTTTTTTTCCCTCCATTCTTACTGTACATGCAAGCGGTCGCAAATCCGATTTGTGTATCTCCAGGCTTTGAATCGGACCACTGGCATTTTAGTTTTAGATTACTTTGTTCTGTTAAAATGTACGATCGATACCCCCAGAGACCTGACTTAATCAGAGCTAAGTAGGATTTATTTGGTTGCTAGAACGGATTTTAAAAGGCAATTAATTTGTCTGCTTTTTGTTTTTTTTTTAAGCTTTTGTAATGATGTACGGACTGTCTATGGTGCAGTGGTTTAATTGGTTATTGCTTATTCATCCTTCTTTTTAGGATGGAAAATCATCAAATGACTCTTTCCACTCTGGGCGTAGCATAACGAAGTGTCAGACTATTACTAACTGAAACCCATCCGTGGGCCTCCAAATGCCCTTTGCGTTCCAGGGCCACCGTAACTCTTCCTTCTCTTCACGGTTCTGTCGTATGACCAGTTAGGGACTTTTCTCAAATGTTTAAGGTTCTATTCTAAAAGATGTTATCAAACACCTAATACATAAATATCTAGCAAGTCCAACCCAAATTGATTTGCCAGCACTTTTTGACAAGTCAAAGTTCTACATAAAGACAGTCCCCCAAAACGCCCGCCCGTCACCTTTTACCTCAGAAGTCTCCTCCTATCTAGCCATATATCCTTTTACGCAGTTAACCCATCATTTCTATGGTCTTAACCTGCTCGTTAAAACTGTTCTCACGACATTTCTCCCTTTCATCTAGACATAGTAATATTATTACAGTACGCACAAGGCAGGCTCTCATTCTGCACCCGACAGTTCAAGCTTACAGAGCCAAATAATTAAGCAGATGATATCACAACGCAGAAACTCAACTACATTATGGAGGCCACTGAGCAAGCTACATACTTGTCCACATTGCACATATTTACTTCAAGCGAACGAGTACAAAACATATGCAAGGTAACATACCCAAAATATATTGACTGGCCTGTTGGTCGAGTGGTTAGTGACCCTGACTGCTTAACCGGAGGTCGTGGGTTCGATTCCCACCCAGGACAAATCTTTGTGTGATGAGCATGATCATTTGTTCTGTGTCTGGGTGTAATTTGTGTATAATATGTATGTATTTAGAAATATATAAGTATGTTTATCAGTTGTCTGGTTGCCATAGTACAGGCTCTGCCTAGTTTGGGATCGGATGACCGTGTGTGAGTTGTCCCAGGATATATTATTATTATATTATTATTTCGTTTATTATTTTTTTTTTTTCTTATTTATACATTTTTAAATATTTCATAAAAATACAAAAATAAAAAACATTTAAAAATATAAAAATAGTAGCCCACCGGTATCGGGAACAGGGTCCAAGCTACCGGCGGTCAGGGCTCAAGAGAGAGGAACCTCCTAACAATACGAGCCGTGTCCAGAAGTACCGCTTTCTGAATCAGGCCCTTGATCCAGCTGCCCAACGAGAGCCTCCTGAGGTGCTGGTCGAGGCTCGTGGCTATTAAGCCATTGGCTGACACAACTATCGGTACAATGATTGCTGAGTCCACATCCCACATGTCGACAACCTCGCGAGCCAAGTCAATATATTTGATTTGTTTATCTTTCTCGGCTTTCACGAGATTCTCGTCATGCGGAACGGTTATGTCTACAATCATTGCACGCCTCTCGATTCGGTCCACCACCACTATATCAGGCTTATTGGCAACAATAGTCCTGTCAGTGATGATGGACCGATCCCAGTACAATGTGATATTGCCATTATCGAGAACTGGGTCGGGCGCATACCTGTAGTACGGCACCTCCGATTCCACAAGAGAGTATTTCAGAGCAAGTTGCTGATGGATAATCCTGGCTACAAGGTTGTGCCTATGCAAGTATTCTCCGTTAGCTAGACGAGAACAACCAGAGACAATGTGGCGAATCGATTCTCCCGGACGGTGACATGCCCGACATATGTCAACCGTGCCGTCCTTCACAATAAATCTCCGGTAGTTATTCGTCATGATAACTTCGTCCATAATTGCACATACAAAACCTTCGGTTTCTCCAAAGAGATCACCGAATCGCAACCAGGCTACGGACGCTAATTGATCTACGTCGGGCCCATGTAGGGCCCGGAAATAGCGTCCGTGAAGTTCCTTACTCTGCCATACAGCCCTGCGATCGTTAGTGTCTAGCACCGCAGGTTTGCGCCAGTTCTCATTTGCCAAAGAGAGCGGGGTGAGTCCCTTGTCCACCGCCACTACATCTCGATGCATACCCACGTCGACAGCTAGGAAATATTCCCTGAGACTGCATATCTCGCGATTGTGGAGAGTCTTAGCATTTAAGAAGCCTCGACCTCCACACTTTCGCGGGATATACAGTCTCATTACCGACGACCGTGGGTGATGCATTCGATATGCAGTAAGCAGTGTACGGACCCGCCTATCCAGGGCGTCAAGTTCCGTTTGAGTCCATTTGAGTACGCCGAAAGAGTGCATCAATACCGGCATGACCCAACCGTTGAAGGCGCGCACCTTGTTTCCGCCTGATAGAAGGCTATTGAATACCTTCTTCAGGCGGCCAAAGAAGCGCTCCTTCAACGATTGCTTCATGTCAGTAACATTGATACCTAACGCTTCCGACATACCCAAATACTTGTAAGTTTCTGTTGAAGAGAGGGATCTGAGGTTTATGGAATCCGAGAGTTGAGTTCCCACGGATTCCATAATCTCCCCACGCTTTACATGCATGACCGCACATTTGTCCACACCAAACTCCATCCTGATGGCACTACTGAAAGTTTCAGTTACTTTCAGTAGCTCCATCAGTTGCAGATTACTGGGGGCAAAGAGTTTCAAATCATCCATGTAAAGGAGGTGAGATATAACCTGACCTCCTCTCTTCAACCGATAGCCCAGCCCTGAATTCTCCAGCAGTGTGCTTAGAGGGTTCAAGGCTAGGCAAAACCAAAGCGGACTCAAACTATCGCCCTGGAATATACCCCGCTCGATCCTTACCGGTTCGCTGTTCCTCTGGATATTTCGACATCCTGGATAGCGAAGAACTGTCCTCCATTGCCCCATACACGACATCAGGAAGGTGCGTAGCATTGTATCAATTCTATACAATTCTAGCACCCTCATGAGCCATGTATGAGGCACCGAGTCATAGGCCTTCTTATAGTCTATCCAACATGTCGACAGATCCTTTCGGGAACGCCGAACCTGTTGGCTAATGGCCATATCAATGAGGAGTAGCTCCTTAGTACCGCGGGACCCATTCCTACATCCATTTTGAGAGACAGACATGATGTTGTTGCTGTTAATATGATTATTAATTTTAGCTCTCAAAATAGATGTAAGAACCTTATAGACCGTCGGTAGACACGTGATCGGTCTATAATTTTTGGGTTCCGCGGTACTACCCGATTTGTGGAGCAGGTGGGTAACTCCTGTCGTAAGAAATTCGGGTAGCGAGCCGGACTCTAAGGCAGTTTGGTACTGAGATGCCAAACGAGCGTGCGACCTTTGTAGCCACTTAATCCAAAAATTGTGCAGTCCGTCCGGCCCTGGAGATTTCCAATTAGGCAACGGACGGACTGCACGGGCTACATCTTGGGGGCTGATTGTGATTGCCCCCATTTCTGGCAATGGATCGCACGCTCGCTCGACCTCTCGAATCCAACCACCTTCGGTGTGACTGACAGGCACCGACCAGATGTTGCGCCAGAACGAACACATGGCGTCATCATCCGGCAGGCGCGTGTCAGTCACACCCTGGTCCGGTTGCTCCCAAACCCTATATACCTACCTTTCATTACTTCGGAATGTGCGATTCTGGGTGTATCGCTCCACTCGCCGCCTATACCTACGAATACGGTTTGCCCATGCATACACTTTCTGCTTCAGGAAGTCGATACGCTCTGTGACACGTGACATATAATCTCGGGGGCTGATATCAGTCCCCGAAAATGCCCGTCTCACAAAACGCATCACTCTAGGGCGAGTGTTGCCCTCCCTGAAGCAGATTAGTTTGCCAATTAGCGCTCTGGCCCCACCGATACGACGCTCGATCCTGCACTGCCAAGCCGGTACGGCTGGTTTTGGTCGTGTAACTCTGTCGTTAGTCATTTTGACATGAGCTACACGACATGCCGCTACAGCCGCGCAGTACATAATCGAGTGTGTATCAGTGAGGTCTTCGCAGTCATCAAAATAATTTGACAACTGCGAATCCAGAGCAGCTACCAGCGCCCTATTTTTGTTATGCATGGGCAAACGAGGTAAGCGTGGTCTTAGTTCAGGCGGTACGTAGCGATATTCCCGAATAGCACACTCTAAAGCACTCCTCAATTCCTCATTGCACTGGGTACTTACGTTTGTAACCCTGTCATTACTCTCCTCGTCAGCGTGGCTGGATATTTGCGACTGCGGTGGTGCCACAGTCTGCGACGGAGGAGTAATGACATGGCCACACATTTCCATTCGGAGGCGATCAAGCACACTGTCATCCAACATACGGTTACGTTGGATGACGCGCACCTGATCCGACTGTCGTTGGGCCGAAACGTTGACAGCTGGTTCAAGTACCTGAAACAGAGAGAGCATCCGACCACGGTACGCAGTCAGGTTAGTTCCCCCCTCTGTAGCCCCAAAGTATGAGCGCATGACATTTTCATTGATGGATTGTGTCCATCGCATGCGCTGCACACTTCCACCGGGAGCTGGGACCCTATCAGAGGCCGGTGGGCCTCGAGGTCCTAAGCCGTCCGGCGGCCGGCGTCCTCTTCGCCGACGTGCAGGTGGTGGCGTCGTGGGCGGAGAGAAGTACTCGTCGCTCGAGCTCGACGCAACTGCCACGGCCGGTGTCACAGCACTCACAGTGGGGCTGGGTTCCGGCGGCGGCGAGGCGGAGCTGAGCGACGAGGCCGAAGGTGATGGGTGTGTGGCTAGGTGACGTGCCCGGCTTCTCGTCAGCATGTCATCAATATCACAGTTTCTGCGCCATATGTTAATTGTTTTTCAGTTCTATTGTTGTACTATTGATTTTTTTTTTTAGTGGTTTTCGGGTTCGAGTTCATTTTGATAGTTTTTGATTGTTTGGTTTAAATAAATCATAATAAAAATCGGCGAGAAAAAATTTCTTGACTGTCTTCTTGACATATTATTATTATTATTATATATACAAGATGTAACAGAAATAACACAACACCTGAAAGGGGGTCACCCTGTAGAGTAAACCTGTTCAGTGCAAATTTATCTAATTATGTAGAAGTATGAAGTACTATAGTAGGCGCCAGATAATCGTGGAATATCGGTCATTGACCCACCTACATTTATTGACATTGTTAATTTGAAAAACGGAATTAATGACACACAACTGTCCCGAATCATCATCTCTCGTGATCCTTAACATGGTCTAATAATGAAAAACGATTCATATTAATTGTTCAGGTACCTATGAGCAGTTATTAGGGAAAGGTCAATATACTTTATTCCACATTTATCTGGCGCCTACTATAGCTTTTGCTAGAGTGAAAGTTGGAAATGGTCCCATGGAAACTTACCGGGATAAAAAGACCAGACCACAATACTAGTCCTACAAAACAAGCGTAATAGAAGAACGTCGGACGTGTACGGGCCATACCTCTTCCAAAAGTCGAGCATTTACGAAATACACTCCTGAGAAGTAACCGAGCACAATCATAAACGTACTTCATTCTATTTCTAACTGAATGATTGAAAGTTAATTAAAATTTTGTGTGGTTGGACGTTTGTTACAATCAATAACATCACAACGGCTGAACGGAGTTTCATATAAATGCATAAAAAGCCAGTTTATATGCTTTTTAAAGGTAGGTACAATTCCATGCATCGCGGCCGATTCACAACAACCATTAAAATTTCACGCTGTTTAAGGTACTGTTATTGACTAACTTTTTCAAACCCTTTAATAAGGAATTATAAATGCAGCTTATTTATTTATTCTTTTTTTTAATATGGGTTTGCTCTTGACTCTAGTCTAGGTCATAGATGACAGAGACAAAGTCGACGATGGAGCGAGCTTACCCAGAAGAAGCCTGTTCACTCTAATTTTGAAGAGATTAGGGTTGTAAATGTTGTCATTTAATTCAAGTTATTTGCTTTGTAACCTTTTTTCAAGTTATGGAAAAAGGTTTTTCTACTCGCTCGTCACTTATTGCTGTTGAAAACTGTTAAAGTGCTGATCACCAATCTCAAGGATAATTTTCTCGTTAATCTTCTTCAACAGAGTAACACTCTTGTCAGTACACCTTCCACCTCTATCCATTGAGAGCCAGTTCCTTGACCTACTTTACGATTGAACCTGTTCTTCCCTTTCTCACAAAAGTGTTTTAAAACATGCAAATGAGTACAAAAGGGATACTTTTGAAAGGCCCACTTAATATAGTTACATCTTATTTTGACCGAAAAACAATATTGAATATGTAACTGAATTTATCTTACCTACGGGAGAATTTTCTGAAGTAAGCGATGCATCACAATAAGGTATTTGATAAAAAAAAAATCTTATTAGTCGTTCAGATATGTATATTTCCAAAAAATATTGGACACGTATTTTTCTTTTTTCACATAAACAAAAATGAAGACAATACAGTGTGTTGAAAACTCGTGTGATGTCACTTAGCAGTACAGTTTTTACTGGAAAGTGATGTTACAAGCCCCCACTCCTTTTCGTTGATGCGTTTCATCTTCGTAATTTCTTATTGATTGGATAAATAAAAAAATACGTATTCAATATTTTTCGATAATCTAACTAACGGACTCATATTTTATTAAACCAGGCAAAATCCTTATTTTATAGTATACGAGCTCCTTCCATCCGCGTGAAAGTTGACAATAATACCAAGCGTATACTACCGGAATGAAAGTGTCAAAATTTCATCCAAATCCCTTCAGCCGTTGAGACGTGAAAAGGTAACAGACAGACATTTACTTACACATTTATAATATTACTAGCTTTTGTCCGCGGCTCCGCCCGCGTAAGTGATGAAAATTATCCCAAGGGAACATACTCCCGGGATAACATTTACTTACACATTTATAATATTACTAGCCGTTGCCCGCGGCTCCGCCCACGTTAGTGTCGAAAATTATCACACGGGAAAATACACTCGGGATAACAACTATCCTATGTCCTTTCCCTTTACTTTAACTATTTCCATACCAAATTTCATCTAACTCGGTTTAGCGGTTTAAGCGTGAAGAGGTAACAGACAGACAGACGCACATTCGCATTTATAATATTACTAGCTGCGCCCCGCGGTGTTACCCGCGGTTTAAAGTAGCCTATGTGATAAAACTGGGTGTTAGCTTCCTGCATACCAAATTTCATCAAGATTGGTCCAGCCGTTTGCGCGGGAAGAAGTAATAAACGTACACACACACACACACTCATAAACTTTCACCTTTATAATATTAGTATGATATATAGTGTGAAGTATGGATAGTAGTAGGTAGTAGTGATAGGGGGACATTTGTCTAAATGTCAAATGATAAGACAATACAATTTAATGCCTGGTGGAATTAAAAAAAAAACTCACACGGCTTGTCCTGTACGATAATAATAAAAAATCTGCCATATCCTGCTCTATCATACATGTGGCAATTGATTTTCATTTATATAGATAGATGGTATCTACTAATGCCATCACTTAGGATTTCCATGTTCAATTTTGGGGTGGTTTGGGATCTACCTCCTAGCGGTCCACCCCGGGCAACGGCACCACAGGCTTGCCTGTGGTACGGCTGAACGATCTCACTTAAGCGGTGGTAGGCTCCGCAAGGAGCCGCCTGGCTCGCGACCACCATCCCACCGGATTCCGGCGCCAAGCAGCTTGCTGTGTTCCGTCGGTGTGTGGGAGTGCCAGTGTCTTTGGGGGGAGAAGGAAGTTGTCAGTTGCGCTGTTCAGAACCGGTCTTGGTCTCTTGGCAACACTTGCCGGGTAATGCATTTTGGAGGGTAGCGGGATCCGAAGCACAGTGCCAGCCGTTGGCCGACCGCAGTCAGTAGGGGGCCCAAGTAGCACGCCGCCACGTGCCAAAGGCTGCCCCGCCAACTCGCGAAAAATCCCGGTATGTTCCACCGTGCCAGCCGGCGACTGGATGGGAGGACCCGGTGGCCATATCCGGGGGGGTTCGGGCGTCCCCGCAGTCTCCATATGAGTTCCCCATAGGTTGGATTAGCTCTACTGTTCCACTTGGTTCACTGAGCAGCGCCTAGACAATTCGACTTTTCCCCCCAACTACTCGATAACATGTCAAAAGTAAAACAGAAGAAAAAGGGTAAACAACGGCTGCACTTCCTCCCACTTAAAGTGCACCTCACTAATATCAGGGGGTTGCACTCCAATCTCGATCCGGTCCATCATCACCTTGAGGCCGAGAAGCCGCACCTGTTTTTTCTGACGGAGACGAAGATAGCAACCCCGTTGGACGTGGCGTACCTCAACTACCCGGGTACTCGGTACTCTCTTGAACACAAGTTCAAGAAGCAGGCTGGGGTCTGTGTGTACGTCCGCGATGACATTTGTTGTCGTCGTCTCCGTTGCTTTGAGAAATCGGGTTTTTCTGCCATATGGCTACTTGTGGACACTGGCGTGGAGAAATTTCTCTACATCGGCGTTTACCGATCGCACAGTGGTGACCAGGAGACAACAGCACTATTCAATTTCCTCGTGGAGTCGACTGACGTAGCCCAACAACGGTACCCAACAGCGAAGCTCATTTTTCTGGGGGACTTCAACGCCCACCACAAAGAATGGTTGTTCCCGTACCAGAGAACTGACCATGCTGGGTTAGAAGCGCGCAAGTTTGCTTTAACGCTAGATCTAACCCAGCTGGTGAATGTGGCAACACGGGTACCGGATGTTGACGGCCATACACCCAATTGCTTGGACCTTCTGCTGACAACTGATCCGAACAGTCACTCAGTATCGGTCTCAGCCCCGCTGGGAACATCTGACCACTGCCTGGTGAAATTCGTGTCGACCTGCTCTCCTCCAGATGAGAGCCCTAGAGGCACGAGACGAGTATGGCGATACGAGTCAGCAGATTGGGATGAGATGCGGCACTTTTTTGCGTCTTATCCATGGCGGCATGTGTGCTTTTCCTCGGGTGACCCGTCTTGTTGTGCCGACATGATTGCGGACGTGATTCGGCAGGGGATGGAATATTTCATTCCATTCTCCGACATCCCGCTCGGTCACAAAACCCGGCCTTGGTATAATGCAGAGTGCGCCCACGCTGAGGCCCGAAAAGAGTCTGCCTACCAAGCTTGGGTCAAGGCCCGCGACCAAAAAGTTAGAGCACGCAGGGTTCGCGCGAGGAAGAGAACTTTTAATTCTGCCGCTAAGTTCTGCAAGCAAGTTCTACGTGGGGCACGTTTTGACCATGTCGGACGTATCGAGGCCAAACTAGCATCTCACCCTCCGGGTAGTAAACTGTTCTGGTCCCTTTCGAAAGCGGTTGAAATGAACTTTTGTCGGCCCACTTTACCACCAATGCTGAAACCTGATGGGTCGCTGGCCCACTCTGCAAGTGAGAAAGCAAATTTATTTGCATCTTCCTTTGCTAGTAATTCACGTCTGGACGCTGGCTCCAAGCAACCACTAACTGTACCTCGTTACTGTGACTCTTCGATGTCGGAGATCGCAGTTCACATGAAAGAGGTACGAAGAGTATTGTGCAGTCTAGACGTGAACAAGGCCAGCGGGCCTGACGGAATTTCAGCGAGAGTGTTGAGGCAGTGTGCGCCTGAACTGTCTCCTGTGTTGACACGCTTGTTCCGCCTCTCGAAAAAAGAACGGTGCCAAAATCCTGGAAGCTTGCGAATGTACAGCCTGTGCCAAAAAAGGGCGACCGTGCAGACCCTGCTCATTATCGACCGATCGCCATTACCTCCATTCTGTGCAAGGTTATGGAAAGGGTACTGAACAGTAAGTTGCTGACCTACCTTGAAGACAATGATCTCCTCAGTGACCGTCAATATGGCTTTCGCCGGGGACGGTCAACTGGCGATCTTCTTGTGTATGTCACGCACTGCTGGGGCGAAGCCATCGAGAAACACGGCGAAGCACTTGCTGTATCGCTCGATATCTCGAAGGCCTTTGATAGGGTGTGGCACGCAAGTCTACTCAGCAAGCTTCCTGCTTATGGCATCCCAGCTGATTTTTGTAGCTGGATATCAGACTTCCTTAGTGAACGGTCGATCCGAGTAGTCGTTGACGGCTGCTTCTCTGACCTCATGGCTATTAATGCCGGAGTTCCTCAGGGGTCTGTTCTCTCTGCAACTCTTTTCCTGCTGCACATCAATGACCTGCTTCAGCCTGGTATTGTTGGGTATGCAGATGACAGTTCGGTTTCAGAGAGATACTTGTCTAGCGCAAAAACCAGCGGGGAAGAAGTTCGTTCCTTGAGAGAGGCCATGGTAGAGCGGACAAATTTGACCTTAAGTCTTGTCTCCCAGTGGGGTGATGACAATCTGGTCTCTTTTAACGCCACCAAAACACAAGCATGTCTTTTTACCGCGAAAAGGAGTCGTTTCGACCTAACTCCGACTTTTCGAGGTACATCTGTTCCTGTAACCGATCGGCTCGAGCTCCTAGGCATGGAGTTGACAACCGGTCTCAACTTTGGTGCCACCATTGAGCACAAAGCCCAAACTGCGGCCAAAAAGCTGGGCATCCTAAATAGAGTGAAGCGATACTTCACGCCTGGACAGCTTTTAACCCTCTACAAAGCACAAGTCCGATCCTGCATGGAGTATTGCAGCCACCTTTGGGATGGCTCAGCTAAATACCAACTTGCCGCGCTTGACTCGGTGGAACACAGAGCTAAAAGGCTCATTGGCGACGTAAGACTGGTGGATGCCAAGCTTCACAGCTTGGCTCATCGCCGCAAGGTCGCCTGCTTGTCGGTCTTCTACAGATTGTACTTCGGGGAGAGTGTCCAGGAACTCCACGATCTCATCCCACCGGCCCCCTTCTACCATCGGACATCTAGACGCACTGCAAGTTACCATCCCTACCTTGTTGCTATTCCACCAATTCGCACTAAACGTTTTCAAACGTCTTTTATAATGCGCACAGCAAAGGAGTGGAACTCTCTGCCTGCGTCTGTGTTTCCGAACGCATACAACCCTAATCTCTTCAAAATTAGAGTGAACAGGCTTCTTCTGGGTAAGCTCGCTCCATCGTCGACTTTGTCTCTGTCATCTATGACCTAGACTAGAGTCAAGAGCAAACCCATATTAAATAAAAAAAAAACTGTAAATTTCACTTGGTCTAGTTGAAATAAAGGAATTGGCTTTGACTTCTAAGTTTTTTATTTATATACACGTCTGGTCTGTCGTTATTAAATGTTTTTCTTCTTTCTCTAAAAGACGGGTTGTGGGAGTAATTTTCCAATTTTATAGTGAAAATTATGACCCACTTGAAAATTATATTACCTGTATGGTATTAACTCAGAACACACTACTTTTATATTTTATGTTTATTATAAAACTTTTTTAGAATCGTTATGTTCTTTCACATACAGTTTTATAACCAAACTAGCTTCTACCAATGGCTTCGTCCGCGTGAAAGTAGGAAATTATCACACGGAAACATATTTCTGAGACATAAAGTATCCTATGTCGATATTATTTTATACAATGGAACATATTCCCGGGATAAAAAGTATCCTATGTGTTATTCCAGACTATAATCTACAACTGTGCCAAATTTCATCAAAATTCATTCAGTAGTTTTCACGTGAAAGAGTAACAAACATCCATCCATACTTAAAACTTTCGCGTTTATAATATTAGTAGGATAGTGTGTGTGGTGTCCGCGTTTGCTGCTGGGTTCATAAATAAAAGCCACACACTGGTTTCACCAAGGAGCGTACACACGTCCACACCAGCCGACAGTTGAGCGAGCAATGCCTCCTCCCGTCCGGCGAACGTGCATGCGCGGCTTGCCCTTTATTAGTATATCACAGCATGATCTCGTGTAACAGCGGTTATGCACTGCATCCGAGTCGTATCCGTGAAAATACGTTCCGAAGTATTCATAACACAATTTGTATGGTAGTTTCTCTTTGTCATCCGTCAGTTTCCAATCCGGAAGAAATATTGGCGGACCGAATTAGCCGTAGTACTGTTTGTATGAACGCTTTCGCATTACTTCGGATTCAAATCGGAAATAATCGCGCGGCTCGACAGCGGGGCGGGGCGTTGGGTGGATTTGGATCAGAGATCGGATTAGTGCGTAAGCAATACAAGAATTCGCTCCGAGTTTTTTGGACTCTAGATCCGGATTTTTCGGATGCAGGGCGAAAATCAATATCCGGATTCGGTCCGAGTTTTCATATATGAATACGAATTCGGATAGGATGCAGTGCGTAACCGCTCTAACAAGTTCCATATGAACCCGTTCAGCCGTTAAAACGTGAAATGGTCACAGACAGACAAAATGACTTTCACATTTATAATATTATTAAGTATGAATAGTTCAAAACTCTCAAGAGCCATTCGCATTTCATGTCAAAATCATATTCGTAGATTACGTGACGAACGTCCACACAAGTTTCGCCACAAATAAGACAGTGTTAGTGAAAAACGTTCCCAGTTTTCCAATAAAACATCGAAACTTTTGTTACTGGTTGTCTGTCATGACAAATCCATGGAAGAATCTACTTGGAGTCTTTTGTAGGGGCTTTCTTTACCCTTCTGATTTATGTTCCTATGCGTTTCCCCGTTTATATGGGGAAGTAGGGCAGTAAGCCTTATTATTAACTCGTTTTGTTTGTTCAATTTCCATTTACGAGTCTGATTATAAGGGATGACTGTTGTAGTCTTGTGTTTGTGTGTTTCTTGAGGAACAAAGTTTTTGTGTTGGCTCCATGATGAATGTTCTTTGAAAGTTGGACGGATTATTCTTCTCTTGGGAGTTGGGATAGTGTAGATATTAGTAGGCTTTGATGACTCCGTTGGTGTTGATGAACAGAATTAGGTGTTTGTTCTAGGATTATATACAAATATATGAATATAATATACTTTATTGTACACCATAACTATTTTACAAAAAATAAATAAATTTACTACTTATTACGATTACATGTTCTATATTATTGCGTATGTGATAGGATCTGGCTGTTTGTGTGAGTTTCTATGTTTGTAAACGCACCCACAATACATCAAAAATTCCTAGTGTGGGGCACCGTTTAAAAAAAAATTAGAAGAATTTTAAATTACGACGTATTAAGTAAGTATTCCACCAAGCTTCAGGCAGATTCTTATAACCACTATTCGATTCCTGTAAGTGTGAACATATTGCATTGAGAATCTGTCTGAAGCGATAATCCTGTTCTATTGAAATATTCATGATATTTACCATGAATATACATAAGTATTTATTTTTAGCTAGGAAAACAATACCCTGTAGTATTGTTTTCCTATATGAAATTTCTCAGTAGTAAACCAAAGTCCGGATTAATACCCAATTGAAAGAAAGGAATTCTAAACACAACTGCTGAATCGTGGCTAGGCCTACCATAGGTATACGTCTACCTACCTCTTCAAGGAATACAGGCACAATATTAGATTATAATAATCACTTAGATTTTCACAAGTCTTGTAAGTTTTCTTGCAGGTTCTTCTCCATAGAGATGAACGCTTTGGAACGTGCAAATAACTGCATGTTTTTGTCTGACCAATATTGACAATACAAAAGATATTTAGGTAAATGATTTATTTGAAACGAGCATTTCGCCTGCCACTTTATCTGCGCAGATTCAGTAAAAACTATTTTTCCCCTTTTCCCAAATTACTTTGAGGGGGGGGCTTGTCTGACAAAAATACGAATATATTACAACATTTATTTTCCATGTTGTATGTTTTAAAGTATTTATAAACCAACATAAGAAGGCAACATGAGCATAAAGGGAGTCTCCTTGACTATAGTATTTACCGGAGCCAGCACGTGAAACAACATCTCCCTCAATGTTGGATAAAATATATTTTTCTTAAGTTAATTATGTCTTCCTTCCCCGAGATAGCTACACACTCCTTCAGATAAAAATACTTCTATTGCTTGGAGGGGAACTGAAGCAAAACAAGACACTATCGCTATCTGGAGCCCGAACAGAGTTGAATAAATAAAAGAACTGGCAGCTTTTGGGGGTTACCTAAATTACATCACACTAATCACTTCACACTAATATTATAAAGGCGAAAGTTTGTGAGGGTGTGTGTATATTTGTTACTCTTTCACGCGCAAATGGCTTGACCAATTTAGATAACATTTGGTATGCAGGAAGCTGACACATAGGCTACTTCTTATATATATACTAGGTGCTCGGGTAGCATCGCGGGGCGCAGCTATAGTAGGCGCCAGATAATCGTGGAATAACGGTCATTGACCCACCTACAATTATTGACATTTTTAATTTGAAAAACGGAATTAATGACACAAAGCTGTCCCGAATCATCATCTCTCGTGATCCTTAACATTGTCTAATAATGAAAAACGATTCATATTTAATTGTTCAGGTACCTATGAACAGTTATTAGGGTAAGGTCAATATACTTTACTCCACATTTATCTGGCGCCTACTATAGTCCTACTAATATTATAAACGCGAAAGATTGTAAGTATGGATGGATGGATGGATAGATGTTTGTTACTCTTTCACGTCAGAACGGCTGAACGGATCTCGATGAAATTTTGCACAGAGGTAGATTATAGTCTGGAATAACACATAGGATATCTTTTTATCCCGGGAATATGTTCCCTTGGGATAATTTCCGACATAAACGCGGGTGGAGCTGCGGGCCTACCGCCTAATATAGTATTTTATAATTCTAAAAGCTGATTGACATTCACAATAAAGTTAAGCTTCATGCGAAATGTGAAGTGATTTTAAACGATCGCGATGTGTGGTTCAACTTTTAGTGTCGTGTTCTGCACTGAACATGATTATGGTATGGGTATCGTGGCCATATCGTAGAATTCGCAATTTCATGATGTGGTCAATATTAGGTTAGGTTAAGTTTGAGGGAACTTAGGACACCACGGGTTGGTTAGGTTTGAAACTCTACAACATGGCCACAAATACCTTCCTACATTTTTTACGTAGCTAAAATAAATACCAAACAAATCTTTCACTTTCATTTCCAGTGTAAGGAATAAGAAATCATACCAAGCGGTTTATAAAACACTAGCTTTTCCCCCCGACATCGTACGCGCATATCCCGTTTTTTCCCATTGCCGTAGGAATTTCTCGTTCCCATATAGCCTTTCTCATGGATGAGGCTATAACTCTCCAGCTTCATTGTATTAGTATAGATAGATAATACATAAATATCAAAGTGAATTTTCATCTGATTTTCTTAATTTCAAATCGTAAAATTATTCTAAATCAATATTTACCGGACACCCTTACAATATACTTCCAATTTTCTAGTCATCATACCCAAAAGGATACAGACCCATGAGCTACGGAGCCTTAAAAAGCGCTTGTTAAATTCAAATATAAATTGTCCAATTTAAATCCGCTGTACGAATGAATGCGGCATCCCTTTTGATTGGATATAAATGACCTCTCGATGTCAAATTGCCTCGAGGACATCCATTAAATACGCGCTAAAGGTATTTTATGTGGGACGTATTTCTACGAATGTAAATGAATTTAAAATTCATACGGGTATACCTATAGGTAGATAAATAAATTGAAAAGTGTTCACACGATATCTGTTGATAGATAACATCAGAAGATCAATCCAGTAAAGACGCAACTGATTGTTGTTGGTAGTTCACGGACCATCTCAAAGATTGATTGGTCGACACTTCCCCAGGTTTCTTTCAATAACACTTTAATTCCTATAACTCACACTGTGAAGAACTTGGGGATTTATATCGACAGAACTCTTTCCTGGACTAAACAACTGCAGGAGGTCAGTCGTAAACTGTTCGCTTCGGCGGGCTCCTTGAGACGCCTTCGGAATTTTCTTCCCATCACCACTAAAATTGCCATAGCACAATCTCTTCTTCTTCCACTCTTGGACTATGCTGACGCCAGCTATCTTGATCTCACCCAAGACCAATTCGACAAGCTTGAACGACTCCAAAATCTGTGTATCAGGTTCATATTTGGCTTACGCAAGTATGACCACGTTTCCGAATTTCGTACTAAGCTCAAATGGCTTCCTATTCGCCTTCGCCGGAATGCCCACATACTTTCTCTTCTTTATAATGTACTTTTTAATCCTTCTACTCCTTTTTATCTTAAAGACCGGTTTCAGTTTCTCTGTGACACACACTCTAGGTCCTTGAGATCATCGGAAAATCTTCAATTAAGTATTCGTATGCATTCCACATCCTTCTTTAACAAATCTTTCACTATTCAAGCTGCTCGTTTGTGGAATGCATTACCCATAGATGTGAGGCGTGCACAAACGCTACCAATGTTTAAAAAATTGGTGAAGGAGCATTACCTCTCACTATAATTTTTCTTCTCCTTTCCCATTTATATATTTGATATTTATTAGTATATTATTTAGTATTGTGTGTATTTTATATTATTATGTCTAATTTATATTGTTTATGATGTTTGTACACTGACCGCCCTAAATCTAACTTCTTTCGTTCAGTCCATCCAAAGGTTGTCTGTAAGAGATTGCCCTGTGCGATAAGACCGCCCATTGTACACTTGTTTTTTTTTAAACGTTTTTTACTATGTTTGTAATGAGGTGTACAATAAAGTATATAATAATAATCAGTTTAATTTTTTTTTCAATTCAAAATCAGTGTCAATGTGACATACGTTAAAGAATTTTGATTTTGTCGGTTTTGACAGATGTCAAGCCTGTCTTGTATCTTGTCTTCAAAAATTCAGTTGCCTTATGATTGTATAATTCTATAAAAAGCAAACTGAATGAGGGCTATCGCATTTTAATTCGCCACTAGAGGCGCTAGTGTAGCTTTAAGTCTTCGAAATGTCAAATTTCACTGTTGATTAATATAATATATAATATAATATATCCTGGGACAACTCACACACGGTCATCCGATCCCAAACTAGGCAGAGCCTGTGCTATGGCAACCAGATAACTGATAAACATACTTATATTATTATATTTCTAAATACATACATATTATAGACATACTACACCCAGACACAGAACAAATGGTCATGCTCATCACGCAAAGATTTGTCCTGGGTGGGAATCGAATCCACGACCTCCGGCTAAGCAGTCAGGGTCACTAACCACTCGACCAACAGGCCAGTCATATTGATTGACTTTTGTCAAGAGTTTATTAACTCATTTGTTGTAATTTTTGTGAATATTTTACTAAAATAGCAGATTAAGTTACGGTTCTACCGACCACTGCATTTGAACTTTTTTTTTCGGAAATGTATATATATTTCCTTCTTTTTTTTCATTATAATGAGTCCACGTAACACTGCGACACTATCTATGTTGTATTAAATCGCACGTTTACGGCATCATAAATTATTTCCCTTATAACTTTGTTCACAAACGCATAATAACAACTTTAATGCTATGCTTATGGACCTTACTCGCCGGTGGCGCCAACTGGTGAGCACGAAAACGGTAGCCCCCATTGTGTTGATACAATGAGTTTATGTATCAACGTACTTCTTTCAAGAGATTCTACTGTTTAAAGATCGACTCTGATGTGTTTACAGTTATTCAAACAACATTACAATAGTGAAACACCCAATCAAAAACGTATATCACAGAACACGTTCAATACGACAAAATTGCCTGATTAAATTATTTATTAAAACACATAAACCGCTAACGAAATTATGCTAATTGACAGCCATTACGAAAATTGAATTCGAATATGGAAGCTGCAGAGGCGCGAGTGCTAATCGTTATTAAATCGATATTAATGATCACTCGAGTAGATGTCAGTTCATCGAATCTCGAGGGAACTCGTGTACGCATCCCTATAGAAAATACACGACGTAAAACAGAAACCATTTATAACTTGACGACGACGTGTAAAATACACATGCGACTAGTGATGTGAATTTTCCCATTTTTTGTTATTCGATTTTTTCGAAATGTTGTGAACTTGCCAATGTTAGAAATACGTTGTAACTGTTTCGTAACAAAACAGAAAAACTAGTTTTTATATCAGTTTCGCACCGTTCTGCACGCAAAAAGCCATGTGCGGCGTAAACGCGAATGCTTGTTCGAAACCACATTTTGTGCAAAAATGTTTAGCTTGATTTGTGGTTCCGTAGTTTTTCACCTTTCATACATTTTATCATCATTCATAGTTTATCATCATTTTAGTGTTGGAGTGATTATCAAATATTTGTTTGTAAGCTTGTGTAATTTTAATATTGGGACTTGGTGCCTTAATAAAGAAAATTTATATGCAACAAGGCACACGGCTTTTCATGCGAAAAGAAAATGTTCTCCTGGGATAATTTTCAGGGAAAGAAAATCCTCACTTATAACAATCTTTCTCAATTACTACATTATTTTTATTGTAACTAGCACAGGGCGGGTGGGGGTATTGTGACTGTTACTGGTGGCCTTAACAATCAATAAATATATTTATATATATATAACTCTTCCGTTACTGAGTGGCCGGCAGACAACGCAGAGCCGACACTACTGGTTGTAGAAAGCTGAAATTTGGTATGTAGGTTTCTTGGGGAGTGTAGGGGAGCACTAAGAGAGAGGATTATCCGAAATTCCTACAGGAACGGGAAAAAACGGGATATGCGCGTACGAAGTCGCGGGTAAAAGCCAGTCACCTATATTATCTATCGAAACATGTCCTAATGTGTTTCATTATAAACAGCAGTTTCCTATATGCGGTCATATTTATTTCATTTTCAACAACTCAACTTCAACTTTTAACTACCCATTTATTTCTTGACTAGCTTTTGCCGCCGGCTTTCGCTGACGCGTTGTCATGAATTTTTGCAAAAATAAATAGCCTATAACCGTCTCCAATGTCCTATCTACATTTGTATCAAAAGTCATCAACATCGATGCAGCGATTTAGGCGTGAAAGCATAACAAACAAAGTTACTTATCATCATCATACCAGCCGAAAGACGTCCACTGCTGGATATTGGCCTCCCCCACGGAGGTGGATTGCCAGTATCGCCAAGCTTGGCAGGCGGGTTGGCGATCGCAGTGTAGCTGTTACAATGCACAGAAGCACAGAGAATGCTGCTGCCTATTCTCTTGTAAGTCCCTTAATCGCTTCTTAGCACAACCACGATAAGTGACGGGATGGTGCTATTTTCTACATTTATTATATCCACTTTCTCGGACTTTATATTATTGCAATAGCGATGTGTGTGTGTGTGTGGAGGAGCTCGTGGCATAATAACAGCCGCACGGGTCAATCGTCAAGGTTAAGCAACGCCTGCCGAGATCGGTCGGTAGATGGGTGAGCATCTTAACATATCGAGATTCCTCCGTGCCTCGGAAAGCTCGCTAAGCCGATGGTTCCCGCTCTCATTTTTTAATCTTTGGCAGTCGTTACGGATTGCCAAAAGCCAGAAAATCTGACACCAGTCTTGCTAAGAAGTACTGTGTTACTCAGTTAATGGGTTGTGGTGGTCTGGTCGGCAGTCGCTCCACGTCAAATACTGGTATTCAGCTGAATCCGGTTTGACTGGAAGCCGACCCCAATATATTTGGGAAATGGCTAGGCAGATGATGAGTAGTAGCAGTAGTTGTAAGTATATTACGTACATTTTAGGGTTTTCAAAACTCCATTTCATTTTTCTTCTTTATACCCTTTCTAACAGTTTATCACTAAAGCCAAAAAATATGTTAAGTGACAATTAAATAACGTTCATTACAAGTAATTTATGCGAAATAAGGCCCACCGTAGGTTCGCGCCTCGTGAAAATCCAATTGACTCGCGACCCGCGATTTATATCTATTATTGATAGCGAATTCAAAATGGCGACTATTCATTAGTCCCTCGATACGTGAGCTTTGTACGTATACGAGTTCGATCCGAATCGATTCCGATGACACGAATATTCGATTCCGATGTTTAATGAGAATCGAGTGATGTTTACATTACCGTTTTCGAAATTACGTGGTAATGTAGTATGCTTCAATTTTGTAGTAGATAGTAGATACAATGGGTGTTTGATTAGTCAGTAGGTTATCGCTACGGCACGCGGTTTGTATGTGCACGTGTATCGTCACCGGTTTAAAGGATTACGTAATTTTAATATTCCTGCGGAATTGTGTCATCATGTACTACATGCTTGTTTTCATGAACAAACATGATTATAATTTTAACCGGAATCCAGATGAATTACAAATTGGTTGGTTGTTTAACGGGTTCTGGTTTCCTTGAAATCTTTGATCAAAGATTGATCTATTATGAGCCCCACAGCAGATATCTCATGCTTGTAGTTATGATCTCTGCATAATGTGTTACTTCTTTAACTACTACTGCACTTATATATTATACTTCTTTGAAATGACTGTATTATACAGAGGATTAAAATATAATATGAAAAATATGAACCCACTTTTTGACTCATCTAAGAAATTTAAAAAACTGTGACAGATTTAAATAATACTTAGCTTTTAACGCATTATAATGAGGTCGTGGGTTCGATTTCCACCCAGGACAAATCTTTGTGTGATGAGCATGATCATTTGTTCTGTGTCTGGGTGTAATTTGTCTATAATATGTATGTATTTAGAAATAAATAAGTATGTTTATCAGTTGTCTGGTTGCCATAGTACAGGCTCTGCCTAGTTTGGGATCAGATGACCGTGTGTGAGTTGTCCTAGGATAAACATATATATATAATGTTTTTTATTATTTATTTAAAAAATCGGGTAACAGAAATCCATAGTGTTAGTAACTTTCCTTATATCTAGTTAGTAGTAGTTAGTAAATAAATAAAAATCAAATTGAGTTTTTGTTTGCATTTTGTACAGAAGTTGAGCAAGTTTCTTACTCGGTCATCTTCTCCACAAAATGCTTCAAAAAAGGAAATATATTTCCATATGATTTTCCATTATTCTTTTATTAAGAACTTTAAAATACTATTTCCGACATAATATCAATATTCAATAAAATGCCTATCTATTTTATTTACCCCCGCTCATAAGTCACTGCGGGGCGTGAACTGAAAATCAGCGCTAGGTATCTGATGCCCAGCAAATGCTGAGATGGTAACCCGTTGCTGTATGGGAACGCTCAGCGCATCTGTACCAATAAGTATGATTTATTTTGTGTGTTTTTGCTATTGTGTAGTGTCTGCGTCGGATAAATGTATTTTTTTCAATATTTTTCCTTAGTTAGCACTTCGGTAGCATTATACAAAGTACTAAGAAACTAAACTCATTAAACTTAAAACCCTTCCTTTTCGTCTTCATTTAAAACATCAACGTCCTTAATAAAGCTTTAACAAAAACTTCGCTAAATGGCTTAAACTATAAGCTTTCTCATTCCGAGTAAAAACACACAAACAACTCTAGAAAAACTATTTTCAGGCGGAAAATAAGCTCATATATTTTCAAACAATGTACAAATCTTTCAGTTCCGACAAAGTGGCGCTTAAACTCGACAAGTTTCAGGCAGGTGGCGCCACTGGCGTGGCGGAAGTGGCGGTAACGGCCTACTTCCGGCACGTCGACGCCTCGGGCCTACTCACACTGTTATGTTGGCACTACATGGGAATTAGAACTCTTTTATTTTGCTTTCAAATGATGGTAATTCTGTAAGTGTTAAGTTGATAAGGTGGGTGATGGATTTGAAGTTGGATCGCGGTGTTTGATAAGATTATCAAGGTATGATTGGTCTATGAGTGTTGGTTTACATTTTGTATGGAATGCAGGAGGAATGTCAGATGTTACAGGAATAAGTTACAGTACCTGGATAAATGAGCTTTACTTGGTTTTTTTTTTGGTAAACGTTTTCTAAAAATGAAACCTAGCTAGATCGATTTATCGCCGCCGAATACCCCTGCATACTAAATTTCATGAAAATCGTTGGAGCCGTTTCCGACATTCAGAATATATATATACAAGAATTGCTCGTTTAAAGATATTAGATTATGGATAAGTAATGATAATGAAATTCTGAAACTGACACTCGTGACACACATACTAACGCACAGAATACTAGTGTGTAAATTACTGTTGCCTAGACATGTGATGGAAGGAAAATCAAAAGTCGAAAATTGAGTGTGTATTTTATTTTATTTATTTATGGAAAAAACAAACAGTAGCACAATAAGAAATAGTCATAATGTCTTAAATATTACATTTTTAACAATAATTATGCTGCCCACTACGTTCTCCACAGATTACAATTAAAATTATTGAAAAACTAGCTTTTGACACAGATACAGTACCTATAAACGGTAATTCTGGATTTTTAATTTAGGTAAGTGTGTAATATTTAAAAGAAAAAGTAAATTTGTGTGCGTACATTATTAAACATTACCTACGTTGTATAGTAATTTGCTGATCCTTTAGAGTTGCTTGGATTTGCTTCTTTAATGCATTTTTACTAAGAAAAAGAATGTCGATTGAATTAAACTCATTGTTATATGTCTCAACCAAACGATGAAGTGGTGAACGCGAGCCAGCGTTAGATTTACAGAGGCTAGTAGCAAATAGACGTTGAGTGCGTACCTCATGTATATGAACTGTTCGAAGAACCAGGTGACACAGACTCCTAACTAAGACCGGACAATCAAAATAATTGCGGCACACATTGAACAGAGCCATAACTTCCAGAAGTTTCCGTCTTGACTTTAAGGTAAGAAGATCATACTTTTTAAGTAGTAAGTGGTATGACATTTTTTTCCTATAACATCTAAAATTAATTGCCCGAAGGTGAGAGAAAAGACAGATTTGGTTTTAGTGAAAGGCCAAAAACAATGGATTGATTTGATGAGGAATGATAAAGCAAGGAGAATTAGCAGTTTCGAGTCTTTCAAAATTTTTTGATGTTAACATTCATCATTATTCAAGTGCAACAACTGTCCGTATTGCTATGAAGTATAGCGCTATCAAAATCATATTTTTTCCAACGTACCTAGTACAGTCAGCGTCAATAATATCGGGACGTACAGATTGCAAAATGACACTTGTGTATAAGTTGTGTACTGTCTTCATTCTAAAATATTCCTTGTGCCATTGAGTTCATATTTAATTTTCGTAGTTGATAAGATCATTTTAAACAGTCTGTTCGTCCTGATATTATTGACGCTGACTGTACTTTCCTCTTCTATAGGTAGGAAAAAGCTATAAACATTCATAATTTCATATATCTTGAGTGATAAATATTTTAGTATGGTTATAAACGTGAAGTTTGTTCTGAATATTATTTTACTATTAAAATATTTAAATCATGTGTGTGAACGCATTTAAGTGCATTGCGCAATGCTTTAATGCGCAACCTTTACTAGCTGTTTCTCGTGGCTTCGTTTGTATTCACAATTTACTATGCGTTCGTCTTGGGATCTTTTCCAGTAGGTATAAAGAAGAAAGAAAGAAGAAAGGAGGAAAGAAGAAAGAAAGAAAGAAGAGAGAAAGAAAGAAAAAGAGTTTATTTGCGACAAGCATGACGCATACCAAAAAAATTAAATAAACTAAATTACAAAAGTTATGCAAGTTGGGAAGATATGCGTCACATTCGCGCGGATTTTTTCTTAATGGCTACCCTGGTTACTATCAGATGAAATAGATACCTAACGTTGGGTTATAAGCAAGAATTACAAGCAAGAATAAATTCAGTGACCACCGCCGCCCACCATTGAGGATTTACTTCATCTGGAGCCAATGAGATAAAAAATCAGGTCATAGTTATCATAACAATGAAATGTCATCGAAATCGAACCAACATGTAAAGTCTTATCTCTGTATGATAAGAGGAAGTGTTTAAAATTCAGCTTGCAAGATTTGACCAAAACAAACTAACAAACAAGCAAATTAAATAAAAGCTTGCAAAAAGACATGCAGAATTGCACATGGCTTCACTTCACAATATCGAACTCAAACTCAAATTATTTATTTAACTAAACCATTTACGGACACTTTTGAATTGTCTAGGTTGGTCAGTCAAAAATAGAGATGAAGCTATTTGCACGTTCCAAAGCGTAGATCTCTATGGAGAAGAACGTGCAAGAAACTCCAGGGACACTCTTTTAAATCATTTTTGTTTTACAATGTTTTGGTTACATGTCATAATTCTTGTTGAAATTAAACATACATATGTGTGAGAACGATGTCGAAAAAAAAATGCACGATAAAAGCGTCCGGAGTAGGAAAACTAACGATTCGAATAACTAATCATTCGTTTTATGCTAAAAAGATCATTTTCATGTTTCGACCAACAACGTTTTGAATCACTAGGTTACTGACTTCCACCCACAGACACAATTCAATAAAAAATGCAAAAGCCTACTTCGATGAATAATAGTACTAGTAACAGGCTCCAAGCAAATCAATATCTGGTACTGAATCCTAACTGAATTAAGACCCCTATTCACAGTGCCGTCATCACATGAGATACCGCAAAGTCTTCCATACAGAGCAAAGTTCAGCCCGAATCTTGACCAGTGAGAACGGGCATTTATAATTAATACGCGGAAGTGCCCAGTGATTTAGAACGGGCAAAGTTGTAAAAGGTTAACGACCTTTTGACAGCGTGAATGTTTTATTGTGTTAGTCAAAGTTACGATGTTCTTTAAAGTTCAAAGATTATTTTAAAGGCTTTTGGAGCTTCAAGTTTTAGTACTTACTTTGGGTTGACTTAAATGTAGTTTGGCACGAAAATTGATTGGGAATAAATTTTAAATTGGGCATCAACTTTTCGTGATCGTGGCCTTCGTGGTGACAGAGGGGTTAATACAAATTTAAGGTGTTATTACTTTTGTGTTTTGTTCAAAACAGAGGTAATTTTATTTTTACACACAAGCCAAAACATCATAACGGTTTCCAAATTCAAAAGTGTGTGGATAAAACGTCAATTAGATCCGACGAAAATAAACTTTATTACCGTTGGAAAGATACCTTTTGGTTTTATAAAATTACATCATCAAACGTTCGTCTTTACGAAATTAATTTCGATTTTAAATATATTTGTACCACGGCTGTTGTATTTTCAACCCAAAGATTGAGTGGTAGAGAATACATTGTTTCATGAACTGGTCATCGGCAATGACTGGCTCGTCGAGTCATAGCTCCTAAGTCTTGAGCATCGACGCCGAGTTGCTAGCCTGCCGGTTTTCTATCGGTGGCATTTTGGGGAGTGTGCGACGGAATTGCATAGTTTAATCCCGCCAAGCCCGTTCCATCATCGGACCACAAGACGTACGGCGATACGCCGCTGGAACATGGTGGACATCCCACCCATACGCACCTAACGTTTCGGAAACACATTCATTGTGCGTACAGCTAAGGAGTGGAATTCTCTGCCGTAGTCTGTGTTTCCTGATAGCAACAACCTGGGAGTCTTTAAGGCAAGAGTGAATAGGTTACTTTAAGGCAAGCGCGCTCCATCTTCGACCACATCATGGCTTACCATCAGGTGAGATAGTAAGCAAACGCATGCCTATCAATAATAAAAAAAAACTGTTATGTACCACTACTGCACATAAAGCTTAAAAAATAAATCAAACAGTAGGTAGTTGAAATCCATAAAATCTAAGTTTTACGGGTCAGAAACAATAGATTTTTAAAACGTACGCTTCCCGTGATTTCTTGCAATATGCAAAATTTCAATCGAGAATTCTTTGAAAAGTTTCAAATAAGCGTTTCTCGACTTGCCACGCTTTCCGCTCAGTCCGTCAATTTGAGTACCTAGTGTGAAGTTTAGTTCAAAAACTTTCACAAAGAATAACTTTTCACACGGTCCTCTTAAAAGGTTTCTATTGATTCATTTTCTAGACATTTCTGCTACTGGAAATAACATACTTTTAGTTGCTGAAAGAACGATTTACATTAACAAAAAAAACTACGAGTTTGTTCCCCATCGTGACATTTAATCCGTTCAGCTTTACGGATGCGTACGCATCTCATACAAAATCTTTGATCTCTATGGACAAAACCTGAATAAGTGTGGTTTAGTCTACGTAATAATAATAATATGTTGAGCTCTGTCATTGCAGAAACATCATGTTGTGTGTCCAACTCAAAGACTCAAAGCATTTATTCATTTATTAAGCATTCACAGGCACTTTTGAATTGTCAAGGTCGGTCGGTAAAATAGATGAAGCTATTTGCACGTCCTAAAGCGTAGATCTCTATGGAGAAGAACATGCAAGAGACTCCACGGACACTGTTTTAAAAATAATATTTTAATACAACTCAAACTTAATCTATGAAATGTTGCCAGCTACATGTTTATCGCTCTACAAAAACAAGTCACTGAAATAATTTTGTTCAACATTTTCCCCTGAATTTTCCTCTTAAATTTTCCGGGTTACATCCTTACTAATATTGTTAATGCGAACGTGAGTTTATTTGTTTGTCACGCTTTGACGACTGAATCGCTGAACCGATTTTCATGAATTTGGTAAACTGAAATTGTTTTCCTTTTTGAGAAAATCTAGTTTAACGCGAGCAAAGTCGCATGAAATTTAACCATTTTAGGATTCAGAAGCGGGAGGACACGCCCGGATGTCAGCACTGTGAGGATCGCCCAGAGGACACGGTGGAGCATACGGTGGAGGTCTGCCCTGCTTGGGCTGAGCACCGCCGTGTCCTCGTCGAGAGATCGGCGGCGGCGACCTCTCGCGTCCGGCCCTGGTTAACTCCATGGTCCGGAGCGAGGAGGCTTGGGAAGCGGTCATCTCCTTCTGCGAAGCAATAATGCTAACGAAGGAGGCGGGCCGCGCGAGGAAAAGACAAGGCCTTCGCCCCAACCGCCGCTACAGAAGACGCCCTGGGCGTCGGGATTTGCAGGGCGATCCCCGGCCACCGTAGGCACGGACCTGCGGAAGGCGAGCGTTGGGTAGTTCACTATCCGGTCACAACCAGGCCCGGGTTGATGGCGCGTTGTGTCCCACGCGCACCTCAAAGAGATGTCAGCATAGGAGACGGGGCCCGCTAGGGCCAGAGCCTGCCAGTGTTGCGGAATTTGTTCGGAAAAGTCACCGCGGCCCTGGAACGCAAAGGGCTTTAGAAGGAATACGGATGGGTTTTAGTCAGTAAGAGTCTGACACGCCCTTCTGCTCCACCCAGAGCGGAAGAAGTCACTTGATGACTTCCTATCCTTAAAAAAAAAAGCGCTTCTCATCTTATAACACTTTTTAAATGATCCAATAACAAAATCCATTGCAACGTCTATATCTCAGAATAAAGACTTCAATGTATAATAACAAGGAATCTACAGAAAACGATTACAGTAGGTACTTATGCTCTACGGCGAGCAATTTACTACTTCACAATACAATTCCTTTCCTCTTGAACGAGTCTGATGGACAAGATGCTTTTTATAAAACAGGGACAATCCGGATTGCTTGTAGTCTTGTAGAACACCTATTTAGTGTTGAAATCAGGTTTCAGCAGTTTTGTTGGTGTTACTATGCTGGTTTTAGCATTGCTTGCACCGATTAAGGAGTTTCCTGCTAAAATGAGTTTTCATTTTATCCGAAAACACACAGGCTTACAAAAAGTGCTGTACAAATGAACCAAATTTGATATGAAAATTGCTAAGTTGGATTTTAGATGTGCTTTAATAAGTGTCTGTAAAAATAACGAGATTTAAAATCTTTGTGTACAGGTTTTAAGAAAGAATGTTTAGTGTTCAGCTTGAAACATCTCCATCAAGCTTTTGATGATTGAAGAGTAAACACACTCTAAATTTATCTTTTATTTACAAACTACTATACTATATATAACAGCTAAGACTAGCCTGTTGGTCGAGTGGTTAGTGACCCTGACTGCTAAACCGGAGGTTGTGGGTTCGATTCCCACCCAGGACAAATCTTTGTGTGATGAGCATGATCATTTGTTCTGTGTCTGGGTGTAAATTGTCTATAATATGTATGTATTTAGAAATATATAAGTATGTTTATCAGTTGTCTGGTTGCCATAGCACAGGCTCTGGCTAGTTTGGGATCAGATGACCGTGTGTGAGTTGTCCCTAAAAAAAAAAAAAAAAATACTTCACAACTGGAAAAAAGGATCGTCGCGATCAAAAGCGTTAACAGCAAACACAAACAACCATAAATATTTTCACAAATAAGACGAAATGCATTTTGAAAAGAGAACGAAAACAAAAAAAGAACAAAAAGCGAGCAATACATATTGAATGCGTGTCCCAATGCTCGCCAATACGAGATCGCGCTCAGTTTAAAGCCGTGACGCAGTTAGTATTGCAACGTTTGTAAAGCCGCAGCGACCGAGCGTTGACCGGTGTACCATTGCGGTGATATAGGCCAAAGAGTTAGGCAGAAATGTAGGGTATGGCAACAGTTTCAGGTGACAGTTTTTTGGTTAGATAAGGCAATGATTTCTTTATGGCGTAATAGCCAAAAGAGGGAAACAGAATTGTTGGTTTGGCCACAGTTTGCAGGTGACGGTATTTTGGTTAGAAAAGGGATTGATTTCTCATTGGTGTTTCAATTCAATGGCTCGTAGTTTCAAGGTAAGAATTCTTTTTATTTTGAACATTTCTTTAAATTACTTAATTGCATCCAAATGAAATATTACAGACCTAGAATAAATTTTGTGATTTGAGATAGCAGATTAATAAAAAATTGATACGATTTTCAAGTTCATTTAAATCGATATTGTTTGATATCTACATAACAAAACAATTTGCTCACACAATCCTATTCTTCACAAAACTTTCCAGTTTTACTTACTCTCAGAAAAGAATACAAAACAATAAAACATTTCCTAAATAAACACTGCGACACGTGTAACCTTAATTTCCTCAAATATATTATATATAATTACTCATTAAATCGTTTGACTAGCAACGAAGCACCAAACCACTTAAGTCTAACGTTGAAAGCTAAAATTCTAAATATTTTTTATGTATAACGTAAGCCCCTTTGACTGGATTTTTGGAAATGTTAAAGTTAAGGGGGAAAATCCGAGGGCAAGTATGTTTGATACGATATTCACTAATAGAAAGAGCATCATCTGCTTATCCCAACTATATTGGGGTCGGCTTACAGTCAAACCGAATTCAGGCGAATACCAGTATTTGATGTGAAGCGACAACCTATTTCACTTCCACAACCCATTAACTGGGTACTTTTCGCCAAGACTGGAGTTAGATTTACTGGCTTCTGACAATCCGTAACGACTGTCAAAGATCTACAAATGACAGCGAGGACCAACAGCTTAGCGTGCTTTCCGAGGCACGGATGACACTCGGTATGTTAAGCTGATCACCCATCCACAGACCAACCTTGGAAGCATTGCTTAACCTCGAAGATCGACTCATGCGGCTGTTATTCTTTAGCCACTAGCTGCACTAGTAACAAACAGTGTTAATGAGAAAGGATTGTGTATACAATTCGCACCCGTTCCAAGCCAGGGCGGGTCACTAGTATGAGATATTTCTTTTATAACATTTTCCCGTATGATGGTACAGTCAGCGACAATATTCGAAGAGCAAGTACCAAGTAACAAAAATCGTCAACACCTAAAACATCAATAGTTAACCAATCGATTTAATATTTTTTTGTTATTCCGGACATGGTGCATTAGGACGTTTTAAATATTATAGAAACCATATCAATACGGGCATAGAGTCGTGCAATTTCGACAATTTTGATCCACGCAGTAGATTATTAATTCACTTATTAAGATGTTTTTGATTAAGCAGGAATTCTTTTTTGAATTTGGAATTAACTGTCGTCCAAAATTATTTGCTAATAGAAAGGAGTACGGAACAATTTTATTTTTTCGAAAATATTCACGAACTTTATGATTGCAAAAGTGTATTTTTAAATAAAAAGAAAAATTTCAAATAACCGAATTTTGTATCATTGGTAAACCAAAATGGGGTAAACAACCGCATTTTGGGGCCTTGGGGCCTAAGCTATTCAGTGACTTTTGTTGTTTAAAGGTGTTGACGACTTTTGAAACTTTTAGATGCTCATCGAATTTTGCCGCTGACAGTACCAGAGAACCCAATGGGTGGGAGGTCAACAAAAACTGTCGTAATAATAAAATTAATATCTCACTCACGTATCCAACTTATTAGCTGGTACATGCCAAGTGATAATGATGTTTCTTTAAGTGCGGGAAAAATATTATTACGTGGTATAAAAGTTATTAATATTTTACCGGTTTTACCCGGCTTCCCGGAAGGTTATGTTTTTCTATTGGTGTTTTGGTTGCGGGTGTTATACAGCCACTTTGAATGTCAGGCTGAATGTTTACAAAGACAAGTCGTTTTTTTAAGCTGTTTCTGGTCTAGTTCAGAACATTCTGCTACTATTACACACAAATAATGCTTTGCATTTAATAGTAGAAAACTACAACGATTTTTGAGGCACAAGTTTGAAACTAGAACCTCAAAAACAACATTGTTGGTATATCAGATTCAAAGCAAAACGTGGCAACACCAGCCGGTACGCAACATGCTCAGTAGTGTATGTGTAACATAAGTTGCAACTTGAAACATTTCACCCAAGTTTAATGCGTGCGTCGCAACACTGGCTACACTTAACTTCGTGCACGCTGCTGTAATGAGCCAAATGTACGTGATAGTTTTACCAAACAAATTGTTTGTTGAATTTTAACTAATTGTGTTTATTTGTAAACTAATTAGTACAAGAAAGACACAAATTTCAATTAGACAATAGAAACATAATTTGATCAGGCGGTGTTAAAGCAATTTAAAAATAAAAATAAGCCGTAGTCAGAAAACGTTTTGTTTTCGTTTCTCTTTTGTTTTTAATACGGGGCTATAATCTTTAGGCTCATTTGATGGAATAATTTATTTCCCTGTTTTCCATGGAAAATTACATAATTTGCTCTGTTTAAATGGAGCTTCGCTTTTCTGTAATCATGTTTATGTTTATTTACGTATACAACAGTACACAACCTGTTTAGGGGTAGATAGGTTTGGTCGCGTTTCACGATGACCATTCGCTACCTATCTAGGCTACTGTCTTACTATAATACAGTACCTAACTAATATGAATGTTTGGGTGTTTGTCAATCAATTACGCCTCAACAGCTGAGCGGCAATAGATCGAACACGGTTAGAAAATGTCCTGGATGAGAGATAGCATTTCTTATCCTGCTAGTACGCTACTGGGTCGACTTTCAATCAATATTTCAGGACTTTTTCACAGGCAGTCATTATCATTCCTCGAAAGCAACTGTTTCATCAATAGTCAAATAAAACTTCTATCACATCAATCTTCGTGGGCCTGCGGACGGCGAGCGTCGGGTGGCTCGCCGTCCTATCAGAACCAGCCGGTCGATTCTGTAAACATGTCGAAATGAATGGATGAAGTGATCTCGATGTGAGCTGCCAATCCATTTAATCAAGATGGATTGACGGCTCTCTTCGTGATCGCGTGACATCATGATTATATGGATTGACTGATTGAAACATGTCGAAGAGAAGTGAAAGGTGAGCTACCTTTCACTTCTCTTCGACATGTTTACAAAATCGACCAGCAGGCCCGGATGGACGACACGTTGTGTTCCACGTGCGCCTCAAAGAGATGTCAGAATAGGAGAAGAGCTGAAGAAGTCATTTGATGATATAACATAGATAAAAAAAAAAACAAATCAATCTTCGTAGCCATTTCCCAACTGCATAAATTGAAGTCGGCGTTCAATCAGACCGATGGAGCTGAGTACCAGTATTTACAAGCGTTTTTATATGGAGCGGTTGCCTATATGACATGTACAAACCAGTGCCAGTGTTAACGGGTTATCGCTATCAATTTGTATCTACTAAAACTAAATAAATATAGTCTTGTGGCAATTACCAATATATTTGACATAAGCGAGGGTGTTGTTAACGCAACGTTTCAAGTATAAAAACTTACAGTACAATATTACAGTGCTGTTTAATAGTAGGTTACGTAAATTTTTGATTGATAAAACGTAGGTAGTACAGTGTATCTGAGTTTCTAACAGAGAAAAATATATTTGTTGATTAATTTTTAAATAAAAATTTGTGAATAAAAATTTTATATGTTAATAATTGTTGATGTTGTTGTTGTGGCTGATTGATTGATTGTTGTTGTTGTTGTTGATTGTTGTTGTTTGTTATATTGCACCTACCACCATTCTCTGCATAACCCAAAGATTTACTGGTAGAGAATGCCTATGACATTAAGTCCACCTCTGTACATTTGTGTGCGTAATGTGTTAATAAATAAATAATAGGTCTACTGAATGATAATAAATTTATTAGTTGATGTGGTTTTAAAATGTATTATATTTTATATTCATGTTTCATAAATACTGTAAATGTTTGCATGCCGAATGGTAAAATATGGCTGAACTTTGACATATCATAGTAACTATTGTATAACCCATATTTGCAAAATAAAATTCTATTCTATTCTATTCTTACACTGGACCCCCTGTTTTTGGGTAACACGATAGATATACTCGGTAGAATTGCTATCAGATTTTTGTCTGCCGACTACCGTAACGACTGTCAAAGCCAATAACATTCTATCTTGAATAAATATTATCGCGATAATATTATCAGAAAAAAACTCAAGGCGAGTCTATTCAACCAAAATAGGCCTGACTTCTTCACTCACTTATGGACTACAGAAAAAAAATATTAGGGCTATGTGCGAATCATGTCTCCAGTAATTAGACGATACATTTTCTGTGGAACACATTAACCTAAATGGCCGAATTTTTTGTCCCTCTCCAACGGCCGAGCGAAAAAATAAAGGATGCTCACATAGTGGTGGAGCGAGCGGTTTGAATTAGATGTGTGGTTATAAGATGTGTTAAACACTTAGGTTTTTTAAGGTTCCGTACCCAAAGGGTAAAACGGGACCCTTGTACTAAGACTCCGCTGTCCGTCCGTCCGTCTGTCTGTCCGTCTGTCACCAGGCTGTGTATCTCATGCACCGTGATAGTTAGACAGTTGAAATTTTCATAGATGATGTATATATATATGTTGCCGCTATAACAAAAAAAAAAAACAAAATAAAAAATATTCAAGTGGGGCTCCCGTCCAACAGATTTTTTTTTTTGCCGTTTTTACACATAATGGTACGGAACCCTTCGTGCACGAGTCCGACTCGCACTTAGCCAGTTTTTTTTGTTTTTCAGGCTCTCCTGTCCTAAAAATATGCGTATGATTTCAAGTGTGTTTTGTAAGCCTCTCTATTTTGAGCTTGTGTGGGCCAATCTTGCCTGTTCTGCTGGGACTACATTATGGCGCAAATATTCGTGTCGCGTTAGTTTACTGACAGTGCCTCGATAAGCATTCTTGTTCGCCCAAATACATCGCGATTCGACGAACTATTCGGCCAAATCTGCCGCAATAATGTTGCCCCGGAATCAGACGTCAAGCTATCTTCCTTCACGGTAGCTAGCGTCACGAGAGATTATAGTGCACAGGTGTGTGCAATCACAAGTACACACTTTGTTCCTTTGCTCTCATAGTCTGATGACACGGCAATCCATCACGACCAGGGAAAGATCAATTGCATGTCCTACCATGGCTTTACGTACGAGATGAGCGCGAGGTTATCACTCCTCCAACTTCCAAACTTCTGGCTGCAACTTGAAATTCCTAAAAGAAAAAACAAAACAACGATTTCCAACCCGGGAAATGCTCAAAAGTTGCGGTTATGGACTTGCTAGACAAAACAAGGCAGTAGTAAGTTCGAAGCCCTTGCCCTGTGGTGAGGCACTTATCCTGGGGCCACATTATCGGGCGAATGTTCGTGTCGCGTTGTCGCGATAAAAACTTCGTATTCAGGTATACGCATTGTTCTTTTCTAAATTAGCAGTCAAGTTGTAATCGCATTTCCACTCAAAGTCTGGACTGCATCTGCCACTGGAGCGGCGAAGTGTAGCCATTCAAGCGAATATTGTAGCGACAAAACCCTTTGATGCGCGCCAGTTTACCGACAGTGCCGCGATATTGCCGCAATCTTGTTTGCCCGAATACATCGCGATTCGACGAACTACTCGGCCACATTTATCGCGATAGCGCGAATATTCGCCGAATCCCGGTAATGTAGCCCCAGCATTACAGGCTGGTATTATTTATTGATAACTTCTATCGTTCAGATAATAGTCCAAAATTATGCCCCGTTAAGACGTATAGGTAACAGACAGACAGTAAAATAAGGTTTTTTTCGCATTTATAATATTTAAAGTAATGAAAGATAATTTAATTAAAACGCTCTCTCCACTATACTCTTACCCTGTCAGCCTTAGCTAATGGTAATTAAATTGAATTTTTGCGGTACAGTGTGTACGCAATGAAATGATAACAATCATGTTTTTGTTTCAACAAAAAAGAGATATAAATAGACTCACAAGTGTGTCGGGGTGTTTGTTTTAATTTTATAAAAATAAGCGGAATAACCCTTTGATAATTAAATGTTGTTAACTCGGAAAATTGCAAGGGAAGGATTACGAAAAAAATCAATATGCCTAGTCTTATTCCTACTATATTAGGGTCAACTTCAACTCTATCCAGCTGTACCTGAGTACCAGTTTTTATATGGGGCGACTGCCTAGCTGATTTCCACAAGTAACTTGGGTAGTAAGTTACCTCTTAGCTTATCTGGTGTCGTATTTTCAAGCTTCTACCGTCACAGATCTACAAATGACAGCCTAAATAGCTTACTGTGCTTTTCGAGTCACGGAGGATTCTCGGAATCTAACCGATGGCCACCAATCCACGGACCGGACGGCAGGTGTTGTTTAATCTTAAACTATTATCATGATCATGAACAAGGAAAATTTGGAGTCTACTCCTTAAGAATCGGTTTTCATATTTAGCCCACGATATGAAAATTTAATTTAAGTAAAATCGAACGTTAACTAAAAGTGAGGCGTTACGTTCCTTTGCGTACCTTTTACTTCGAGATTATGTATGTCTGTATACTCAGCTTATGCTTTTATTTACCCTCTTTTTACATAATCTGCACAATAATAGATCTTAAGAAGTAAACTCCAGTCGTGCGTCGGAGCAGACACACACAAAGTGTGTGTGTCGCACGACTTGAGACTTGAGAATAGATGTAATTTAACCGCTTGACAAATGAAGTTCTGATTCGATCCCATTCATTCACTCATTCACGTTTATCACTCCACTGGACAAGTCAATAATACTACTATAATATTCTGGGAGAGTTGATTGGTAGCCTAGAGCCAGTTTTCTGTCGTACTCGTTATTGAATTGTCTTATTTGTCTCAACTAGCTTTCGCTGATTATAATAATATAGATACCAACTTTATATATGTCACCGGAAAATTACAAACGCCGTGAGATGGTAAAATTTCGCGTGAAATTGTAAATTATTTGTTCATAATGAGACACGGATATGTTGGAAACTATTGAATTTAGATGGCTAATATTGTATTAAAAACGATTTTTTGATAATATATCGAGAAATTGTAATCTAATAAAGATTTATTACAATCTTACGGAGTCTGCAATTTTCCGGTGACATATACGTTTCCACCCACATCTGAGCTATAATTGTATTCTACTTTGACCTTTATACAAGGATACCATCTTGAAGAATCTATCTCCCGGTTCTAGAAAAGAATATCGACAAACAAATTAAACATTATTCACGAGACACGTTTGGCTGTTGAAAATTAATGTAACTTATTAATATATATTTATAACAACTAACGTATTTGACAATTATATTGTCACATTTTATATAGGCCCCCGTTTGTCCACTATTTTTCTTGATGGCAAACGATGACATGGTCGAAGATAGAGCACACCTGCCTAAAAATAAACTATTCACTCTTAACTTATACACTTCATTTGAGACACTGGGTTTGTGTAATAAAGGTAACGTATATACTTCCTAGTGAGTATATCCCAAAGAGATCAAGGCTAAAAATAGCCCCAACACATTCTTCCTTAACAACGCTCCGAATGTCCAAAGTTTAGCCTATCCATTCGTATACCTACATACATGTAGCACGTACCCTAAGATAGTTCCGACGCACGGCTCACAAACGCAACACAAATTAAATCGGCTACTTGGATTACCAGGGTAAATGGTCCAATTAGTGTTTCGGTGGGTCGACGCTTCGGAGTCAAGACAAACGAGATTGCCTGCTACGGCCACCTGCTTCGCTGTTTACGAAATGGAATTTTGTTCCGTCTTGATTGTGGTCCGCTCTATTTAAGTTGTGACCGGCCGACAATTGGGCGTCTCACCCTAAAATCGGGAATGAATAGAGTCGAATTATTTTTTTGTTTTGTCCTTAGTTGCTAAGGAAATTCGTTTGTGTATATTGTTTTTGTAACGATATAGATACACTTTCTGTGGATAAGTTTTAGCAATGGCACTGTTACAGTAGTTCTTTTTGTAACACATTAGCTAAAAAAATGCATTTTCGAAGCCTGTATAAATTGTTCGTAAGTTAAAAATTACGCACCATGCGGAACGTGCGGCAAAATAGGTGAACTCATCTAAGTACCTATTTTACCGCACTCTTCGTTGTATAGCGCCATGCGTATTCCTCACGGTGTTTTTTTTTTAATTACCATTATAAAAATTAAGAATTCTACCAAGGAGTTTTACTTTACTAGAATAAATAGAATGATCGAACTTCCTTGGAAGCGCTTTTGTTGAATACATTTGTCTCATATTTATTCCTAATAAAGAGAAAATGAGGCGAAAGATCTAGTTATAATTTTCGTACGTGGTGCTATTTTCATATATGGAACGTCAAAGATTGTTACGACTTTCCGACTGACATCTAAAAACTAAATGTAACTGTTTTCTCGCAAATGTGCTGAAAAAAGTTGTATGCCACACGTGTGGAAATTGGTTTGTAAAAACCAACTTACTGCACTAGTATCATCAATAACCTGTCAAATATTATCTGCCATAAAAAAGTCATATCAATGTCTCCCGGATTATAATAAAAATTTGTACGACAACAATATTTCTTTTCAGAGAAATGTAAGGCCAACAAGCTGAACACGTATATAAATCCACTGCTTAGCAGTCCTCAAAAAGAGAACATACGTTAATCCAAAACTAACAGCACATACCATTCGAAAACTATGAAACGGACAAAGCACAAATTTAATGCTTCAGGCTTTATCACAATGCAATGAAATGACATAATTGAAAAGCCTATTTGGCGGAAAATTCAGAATGTATGCAATAGTAATTTGCATCGAACATTAGTTCATAGTGGAAGCATCCAAAACGGTATAATTCGCGCATTATAATCAACCGCAATTTCGATACTATAGGAGATTTTACTTGAAATGTGACTCGTGTATTTTCAGCAGGACTGGCTTAGTCTGATGAATTGAAGGCATTATTTCATATGTATTAAATTAGTCAGTGGTAGGTAATTTAAATGCTGCTTTAAACTGTTTCTAATTTAATTCCTTCTTGATATGCCATTTTGTACGTGCTACTAAATGCGAAATACTAAGGAGTGAAATTACTTCCCGGAGTCTGTGTTTCTTAATCTTCAAGTTTAGGGTATTTAAGTAATACTGTAAAGGTTACTTCTCGGTTGGCGTGCTTAAAAGTCGAACACACGTATCATCGTTTTCCGCTTATAAATAATATTTAAAAAAATGTGCTCTTTTTACCTGGATATCTGTTTAAATACATGCAGATAAAGTAGCCAGCAACAGCTATTAGTTTTTACGTAGAAATGGCTACATCAACACTCGTGTAAGATAACCAATTTTGAACAGCTGCTACAATAAATAACCAAGTCTGGACGTTCCTACCCTTGCAATAACAATAGAATTATAATTGTACATTTGAAATAACACAACAACAATTAAGAAACTTCATGTACATGGAAATAATACAAAGTGAGACCTCTCTGTGTCTTTTTGGAGACCGTAATGTTCTGGTTTAAGGGCACAATTTCCTTTCCATGTAATTGGGTACTTAAAAACGTTAATGTAATACGAGAATGACTTTTAAGATAATAAGGAAATAGAGTTGAAATTTGTGTAAATATCTTAGATTTGAGAATGACTCAAGCAACTACATAGTAATCGGGTATGATTAATATGTGTTTACTTGCTTCTAAAATATAAATGCAAAAGTATTTAAGCTTGGATGTTAAGTGCGAGTCGGACTCGTACACGAAGAGTTCCATTTCTTGTATCTTTGGTTTATTCATTTCTTTTTTGTTATAGCGGCAATATAACCACTCTTGTGAAAAGTTAATTGCCTATCTTCTACAGTTCATGAGATAAAGCCCGCTGACAGACAGACGGACAGTAAATGGATATAGTTTGTTATCATTCCGATGAGGAACTCTAGAAAATGGAACACAGTTTGACCATGGATAAGAACATGGAATACTTTATATCTAGGCAGTACGTTTTGTTGACCAATACTATTATGGAATATCGATATCTTGTTCTTTCTAGTTTATTCTACTTTGTTTTTGTTTACGAAGGTGTCTTGTTATTACGATACATTATAAAATTTCAGCGAACAAGTATAAATACACCTAAAAATGAGTGAAAGATTTTTTAGATCTCCTCGTCCTCTTGCAGAGCAGAGGGCGTCCACAGTACGTATGTGTGTGTATGTAGTCCTCCATCGCGAACGGTCTTGAGCTATGCTTTTACGCTTCACCCCGCTCCACGTCATTCCGATGCACTTCGCTTCTGACAAGGAGGTGCTTCGCCAGGTTTCACGGGGATAGCCCCGCTACCTTCTCCTTTGAGGATTCCACTCCATGGCTGGTTTAGGAATGTGATTGGAATCCCTCTGGAGTGTGTGACCCAATCTTTTTGAAGAGACAGATTATAATAAATAATAAATATAATGTGGATTCTTAGGGTGGCTGCAACATAACTATTTTCATATCTACATAAATATCGGGCCAATGCTGACAGGAGGCATAGATATTATACGTTACGATTTTGAAACGATTTATCCGACGATTCCGACTAACGATCTTTCAGACTTTGTAGGCGATTTGGGGCGTCACATTTTTCATACGACCTGTCTCACAAATTCACAAAATTGATATGGAGAGGAGGAAAATGCACCATGCAAAACTTACTTGGGATTGCTCGTCAAATCGTTGAGCTAACTTAAAGCTACACGATAACTGACAAATGCTTGCACTGTCTGGACAAGTCCACTCAAATCTGTGTGGCACTTTCCTAAAAAGGCCAGCTCAGATGTTAACCTACATGGTTCTCATATGTTTTAACCAGTACAGATTGTATGGAATTTAAAAGAGACTTTGACCTCTGAGCTTGTTTGGTGTTTCTTCTCAGGGTAGTCAGCTAGGATACACCGGCCTCATCTAGCTTAAAATGACCAAAAAAGATTCACGTGTATAAGGTATGCAAAAATTATTAATAAATTGTCAGTGACTTTTGTCAAAACAACGATTGCTAAGGTGAGATGCGCTGCGAAATTGCTGTTTGTTTTATATTGGCACCATTCACCACAGAGAGCCGTTTCGGCTGTTATGACCATTGCCAAAATTGTGCAGTGGACACTGATACGTCTCGGTGTTCTGTGAACAGTGGTCGAGGCAATGCAATCTGAAAGTTTGTATGTACAGCCGACCATTGTGGTATCTCTTTAACCTTGAGCTGTAAAGAGGCCAGCTTTTACTGGTTTGTTTACTTTTGATGAGTGGCCGTATTTACGTTCTAAAGCAGCATCAAGTGACACATGAATCCCATTTGGCAAACTTTAAAGCGCACACCGCATTTTAGTTGTTCTTTTCTGTTATTATTTTGCCCTTGAAATAATGTCACTTTATTGTTTTCAAATTATTTAATTTTAATAAAATTTGTGATCGTTTTTTAATGCTATATTCATCATTTATAATTTAATTGTTTATTGTTCTTTTTTGTGATGCATACTATCAAAGTTTTATCAATCGAATGTAATTGCTGATAGTCAAAAAGTTAAATTTCTCTGTTTTTGTTCTCTATTTTCCCCTATTTGTGACATCTATCAAAAGCGTGCAAGTCAAAAGGCAAAAAACCCACACACGCGAGCTCAGTAATTACACCCGAAGCTAAATTACTAACGACATCTGTCGGCGAGTTGGCAGTGTCACACACATTTCTTCTCCGTCTAACCCGTCGACAATTGGCAAGTTCGGGCTTGTTCAAAGATTAGCTTAGTTGGCATAATGCCACTGTGACAGTTGACCTGCACATATTGAGCAGTATATAGTGCTTAAGACCGGATCGTTGGCCTAGATCTAGATACACCTACAGTGGGGTGCCACTAGGAAGTTTGATAGTACAGCTTTGAGGGATCTTTGTTTGAATTCGGAAAAGGTTTGGGTACTGAAGTGGGGGGGAAGAGGGACAGATCTTACGCAATAGTTTTGACTCCTGATTTTTGGACAGCGGTAGTACTCAAGATTGTGAAATATATTATTATATAGCATCTTAATACAGTGGTCAAATCGTATTTTTGAAGAGAAAAAAGGCCCATCCCAAAAAGTGCACAACGCCGCTAAAGATAGTGGCGTTTTTTGGGATGGGTAAAAATGTTAAATTCGCGTCAGGACACGTGACCTGATCGAAAATTCGTAAGACGGAGGGAGAGTAGACCGCCGCAAAATTAATATATTTTATTTCCGCAAAATATTAAAAATGCACAACGTTAATGTTCAAGTTTACACTTCTGCCGGCACTCCCGGAGTGCAACCCGTTGTTTTTTTTTGTGATTACCAGTAAACATGTATCTTCGAGGAGGACTCAGTGAGGAAGTGTTTAATTAGATTAAATTGACGAAAACCAAAAGGCTAACACGCATTAACGCAAATAGTTTAAATATCCATATTTCCTTAAAATAAATACGAATTAAAAACGTAATTACCTATTCATTTTTGTGGTACATTATTTTAACGTGACTATTTCAATATTCTCATTTTCTCAATATTTTCCTCCCTTTTAGAAAACTTCTTAGAATTTCATTAAACACGAAATAAATGTTTGAATAAATCTTCTGAAGTAAGGTTCGTTCAACTTTTAAAAATATTCGTCAAAGAAAAACTTTTGCTCGAAGTAATATTACCAATTCTTAAAATGAATTAAATAAACGCAGAATATAAACAGTACAACGCATACTAACCAGAATGATTACTGGTCCAAATCTAGGAAAAGTTGAGTTAAATCAGAAGTAGGTAAACTTGCTTATAATATGAATGCTCGTTTCTTCTTCTATGATGAGTGATGGCCCTATGATTAGATCCAGTCACCAGGTTATTCACTTTTTGAAAACTGCCTTCGAATAAAACTGTTTCACATTACTGAAACGTTAACTTTAAAATACGTAATAAAAGAAATACTACTGTTAACTTATTTATAATCTTTATGAAATATTCTTTATAAATTTTTATGAGTTCTTACAAACTATAAATGTAACTGCTTTTATAAGGTAATAGTTGGCTCATTTCCAAATTAATTTATTTACGTTTTGAGTTCGTGTTTGGATCACAGAAATAAATATATTGGTATAAAACAATTCAATTGATTCAGTCCACTAAATTCAGTGTAAATTGGCTGTGAATGATTGGGTTCCGTTTTATATTACGTCGCACGTAGCTTTAAAAACCTATGATAAAAATGGATTATCAATTTATCCTCAATACCTAGGTACGTAAAATGATATATACATACATTTTGTGGAATATGTACATACCTCACCCAAAGATAACTAATTAGCAAACCACAGTCCCATGAACCTAATATATTATACCAAGCGGTTTAGTTCAATCGTCGCGAACTCCGACCACATTTAGCCTATGGTCGCCAGGGACAATTATCGAGTCTAAAATCCGGAGCATTAATAACCAGAGATAGCCTTGCACTTGACTTGTGGCTAAACGATTGCATAATACTGTCCTCCACAGCGTTGTAGATTTGTGGGCTTTTAGAAAAATAGATGTGGGCTTATTTTCGGTTTGGGTGTGGGAAAAATCTTGTATGTTTTTTTGGTTTCGCTGGTGGGTTTCTGCTTTTTAAGCACTAAGAGAGAAATTTCCCGAAATTCCTACAGGAACAGAAAAAAAATAGATATTCGCGTACGAAGTCGCGGGCAAAAGCTAGGACTATAGTAAAGTAGACTGTTATAAAACTGTACCAAGTTTTTAGTTTTGTAATGACTAAAGATTTGAATGTAACTATTACATACTTAGGAGTCGCATAAACGACTGTTAATGTAGATTGAGGAAAAAATATGTTTTCATACCTATTTATTTCAAAGTTTGTTTGAAACGAACCAAAACTTGTCCGATGACATCTACGATTTACATGTAACTATGGTCGACGCCACATAAATTTGCAATAACGGTCATTGACCCACCTACATTTATTGACATAATCACTTCCGAAAACCGAAATAAATATATAAAGCTGTCCTGAATCGACATCGTGATCCTTTAAATTTTCTAGTAATGAAAAACGATTTATAATTTATTGTCCAGTTACCTACGAAGAGATATTAAGGAAAGGGCAATAACCGTCATTGAAAATTTATCTGGCGTCGACCATACTCGTAGGTACATACATATTCTTATTTTTATCCTGAATCCTAAAGTCATCGCCATTGCTTTTAAAAGAATTAATAGAAAAATCTCTTATAATATTCATCTCTAGTTTTATAGCGATAGTTACCTCTTTATTGCATCACCCACAGCTCGGTTCAGCTGACCCGGATAGCACAATATTGTTTTATGTTAGAAGTAAACGGCCGGTGCATATCAATTCAATTTATCGGCGGCTTTTGAAGACAGTTTATGCGTTATAGTGCGAGCTATCACAAAACAAATAAGGTAGGATAGTTACTGTTTAATAAAGTCGATATTCGAAGCAATTAAGGTGTTTCATAACTTACATTGTGGTGGTTTCCTGAAAGTGTTTACTTCAACTAGAGTATTTTTAAACTGTCAATTTGACGTTTCAACGTGCTTTTTAATGGTCTAGTTGAAATAAATGAATTGAGTCTGACTTCAACTTTATGCTGCTGAACGGATTTGGGTCCAAACTTTTCATACGGGCAGAACATGACCTAGATTCTGATATGTAAATTATTTGTTTCTGAGTTTCTGTTTCCTTGGGATATTTTATGTCCTTGTGATGTAGATGTTATTATATATCTTAATTAGACTCAATTTAAGTAGGTTATCGCATTCTGGGAACCAGATTGACGGACCGCGTTAGACATAGTGTTGCGCTCCAATAATCCAATCGCTGACGTCACCCAAAAAGCAGCCAAGCTTATATGTTGAAAGGTTCTTAGCCCATGAACCTTTCAACATATAAGCTTGGCTGCTTTCAACAACCTCAATGTGAGCCTCAAAATGTTCGACACAACGCGGCAGACCCAGGCGAAGATGGCGGGACGAGCTAGACGCCTAACGATTAGATAGGATTGGCCCACATTTGCCCAAAGGCGGGATGCAAGGAAGGAAGAAAGATAGACTTTGCTCTGCAGTGAGACAGTAAAAACTGAAAATAAATAATACTATTACTAGTTAAGTGGTTAGGTAGATGTTGATTGACATTAAAAAAAGTTGAAAATTAAGGTAAACTTTGGTAACTTACAAGTTTTCGCGAAAATATAAATTTGCACATATCTTTTTATCGTGTTGACTCAGGACCATGATGTTTATGCACCTAATAGGGACTATAGACCTGAACAAAATAAATATAAATTTCAACTTGCTAGGACCCTTTTCACACTCTTGTTCGTCTGAAAACGGGTGGGCCGTTTTCAGACGAACAAGAGTGTGAAAAGGGTTCTTTTTATTACTTTTTGAGGTGCGGAACCCTAAAAACATGATTACGAAGAACCAAAAAAAACCTTCACTAACACAAAATCTAAACCCCACAGTGAAATTCCCCCAAAACGATTCCCTAATCGGCCACATTCCCCAAGACGTCAGATTCATCGTGCATTTTTCACCGAATTTTCATAAAACTCTTAACAGTATGCGAGGCACGAACCGGCCCGAATGTTATGCTTGGTCAAATAAATTAAAATTCCCATTGCAAGTGGCGAGTGGAATCGTGAGGAAACTGCCGCCGCCATGTTTTTCAGCACAGAAATAACATTTAAACGAAACAGCATTATTTTTCCGTGAATGGTTGCAAATTATTTTTTCGATTCGTATTTACAGTTTTTTTTTGGAATTCAGTTTATGGGTGACGAATGCGTTTGTGTTTTTAACAAGCTCTGCAATATTAATTTTGAGTTTACCATGATAACAGAATATTTGATATTCAGTATTGACGTTATTGAAAAAAATACTTCCAATAAAAGAACTAAAACACACTGCTCAATACTTTCTGAACAGTATTTTTAGAAAAGGCCAAAATAATTAATCATGTTCAAAAATAGACAAATGTCTTTTGTAGATTAGCAAGGATTACGGATTATCTTCACAAAAATCAGAGCCCAAGAGATACAAATGTCACATGTGGGTGTAATATCGGCTTCGGGAGCCTTCGGGATACATGACTGTTATTTCGTAGACTTTTCGTAGCACCGTGCTACGAAAAGTCTACGTGCGGCTACGAAGAGCACTTACCATAAGGCCTTGTCCAAAGCGAAGGCAAGTTGACTAGGGCGAGTGTGAGTGTAGTAGTGGGCTCGATTGTGTGGCCACAGAGCATCATGAATTGTTGTAGCAGACAAAGAGGCTAGACCTGTGGGGCAATTCTACAAATTTTCAAGCAACGTTTGTTATTGCATCTCAGTCGCAATCTGTCAAAAGCACCTCCATTTTTGATAGATTGTGACTGCGACTGCGGCGGTTTTATATGTACATTCGATGCTTCGTGCCCGCTTTACCTCCTTACCTAAGCCGGAGAGGAAAATACAAACATAATAATAACGACCTAGAGCAAAGCAGTAAACCTAAATTAATATAACCTAAACTTGCGAAATTCTTTGACAAAGCAGTCATACTCGTATCTCCAGTGAATATATGGAATAAGAATTACTTATTATCGCTCGAAATTCGTACGTTTTATGACACCAAGGCTACGCTCCACTTAATTCGTGCGTAATCTCCATACGTATAATAAAATATAAGTCACAAGATAATAAGTCAGATCATCAAAAAGTTTTATAGCGCAAATTATTAATGTTGAGCTATGAAAAAGTTTTGATTCGATTTTACGAGAATCCGATCGTGTTTGTTGGTCGGTATAAGCATTCGAGATCCGATCAACAGATAAGACGTTGTAAAAACTTTGTTAATCAGTTGTTCTATTAAGTTGACGGTTTTTGAAGAGATTTCAACTTAGGAGTAGAGTCGAAAGTTTCTGTAGTATCGTTGCTTGTATTTTTACTTGTTTGTATTATTTTGTACTTGTACTGTAACTTTTTCTTACATAAAAACACCTATTACATTTTATACAATATGAACATTAACCCGTTTGACGTTTTACAAATTGACGATTGACGATTAAAAAAAAATGTTAAATAACGAAAACGGAAATAGAAAAATTAAGCCGTCCTGAATTAATATCTACGGTACTCGAATATTTTTCGATAATAATTATACACATTTTTGTTCGGGTTTTAATATTAAGAAAAGGGCAAAGACCGCTAGTGCCATGCTAAAACGAAACGACAATTCGAAAAAAAATGGTACTCGGAAGAGGAAAGAGAAATATAAATAAAAACTTTCAGCTAAATTTCTGACAGAAAAATCTAATAACACGGTTCATACCCAAAACTTTACTATCCATCAAATAAACCTCTTATAACACATAAACCTCTTTTAGTTCCACGGAGACACTCTGACACCTCACTTCAATTTTCCTCGACAGTATTTTTTAATTTCCTTACCATCAGGCCGGTAATAAAACAGTTAAACAGTGCACCGCCATTACACGGGACGTGTTAATTGGCCACGCTAATCACCTGTTATATCCGCAGATCCGCACGTATCCGCATAGCGGTGGATCCGCGGGTATCCGCACGACTAACTGTTATTGCTACTTTGAATGGTTTATTTGCTGTGTGCAACTGAATTTATGAGTGTGTCCCCGCACTAGTTGGTGATTCTTTTTTTTTAATATTCGTGTTTTTGGTTGACTAAGATATTTTCGAACGCGTTTATTAAAAAGTTCGGGAAAAAGAATTTATTCATTTCCTGGTAATGAATGGACTCGTGAACATTAAATTGGTGTGTAGTAAAATGGGTTGATATTTTCCTGTTATCTTTGATATCAAAGTAATATTTTTTTAATTTAATTTCTTTTAGTGTTTACCAGGTAGGAATAAAACTTATGCAGCAATCTAGTTTTTACTTTTATGGGACATTCGGTGCTAACCTGGAAATTGTAATATTAACTTTATTTAATAGAAAAACATTTTTTAAACATGTAGGTACTATATATATGTTGGTTGGCCAATTATAAATAAATAAATAATATGAAAAAAACAGTATGAACGAAAAATATGAAAAAGACTCATAAAGTTCACAAATAATAAAACATCACTCGATAATCCATGACAGACGGGTCTGCATATAGACAATGAATGCTTAAGCTTCATAGATTCGCGTTCTATATTCCGTTACATAAATATTCATAAAGAAAGGGGAGTAAGTATTTTTAGACGAGATAAAAGTATACAAAGTAATGTACCGCTTTCCGCCCGGGAAGGCTTTGAGGAAGAGGGGCCGAAGTGGCAACGTCACGATACAATTACCTCCTACGTGCCGATGGGAACTCCCTGCGACTGACAACACCTTAATAACATTTCCCAAAAAACAATCAAAGAAACCCATTAAAACTATCCACATCTAACTTTCCCTGATTTTGCTTGATAGACCAATAAATCATACTTTACTACGAAAAATATGAATAAAATTGAGTGAATCTGAATAAAGCGAACCGTAAGAAATAATATTTCATTCGAACGCCGATCAGTAGGTACATTTAGATGAGACAGAATAAGTCGTGAGAATAAAAGAGCGAATACTGAATTTATGAATGCGATGAACCGTGAGAGTAGTGACGATGAGCGGGGGGCGAGGGGACGCAGGGGTACATGCATATTTGATTCCGTCATAAACTCAATTTACAGCTAATCTCATCTCAGATTGTCGAAGAAATAAAATTTCACACGCCGTTGGTTCACTCGTGAATGTAAATAGGGTAGGCGCGAGGACGTGAGTGGCGCACGTCACTTGCGGGGTGGCTCGGGGTGTAGCGGAGGGGAGGGGCGCTAATAAAATATACTCGGCAGAGTTCACGGCTCATTTAGCACGAGACGCCCGCGCCGGCAAGAAGCTCGGCGACAATTTAATATTTCGCCTTTAATTCCAAGCACTAAATTAAGCACTGGCCCGTAATCTCGAGCTGCGCCGTTAAATTTTTGTCCCCGTGATCAGTATCGGCGGGTGATCGATTTTACGGGCCTACCGGTCTCGCGTTTCGTACGGTTGTAACTTTTTAGTGCTCCTTTTATTACGACAAACGATTTTAATCAAGCGAGTTTTTGTTCAGAGCGGACGCCATTAGCGCCCCGGACTCGGAATAAAATTCGAAGTTAAGTCGCATTCGAGTCTCGAGAATTTGCTTTTAACTTCGTTTGATAGGTCGCTTCGGCGGCGTTTACTGACCTTTACTTTGCTCGATAAAATAAATCTATACAAACTGCTATTTGAATTTTCAATAAAGAATCCGCGGGAGCTCAGTGATTCCGCAGTTAATCGTGGTCCTATTCGAAAGACTTTTCTGCGTTCAAAGTCCGATGTGCTGCCAAAGCATCTTTGGAAACTTTTAAATTCAAGGAAATCACTCGTGAAACTCTCATTCGTGTCTAACTATCCTCAAAAACCGTAAGAACAAAGTTGTTCGAGCGCCGAGCCCCCGCGGCTTGTTCTAAACTAGACTTGTCACAAGAAAAAATCTCGTGAACCTTTACAACCACATCATTTAGTGAAAGTTTCAGGCAACGCTCAATAAGTACAGCCTAACAAGCTCTCTTGTATTAAAGTGAACGACAAATAAAACTAAGAACATCTTTAAGATGGCTATGAATTATTAAAGTTGGTATCTTATTTCAATTTCATTACTTCAGTGTTTTATTGAATTCCAAGGTTTTATTGAACTCGAAGTGGAGAATTTGAATATTAATATATTTTTTCCATATTATCCATTACGCTTCCATTGAGGAGACTTCCAGAAAGGAAGAAAGAATATTTTATTTTATTACCAACATTCTTGATTAGCACAATTTTATATTACAACATTGACGTCTCAAATAACATCGTTGTTTTTACTTTACGCTTATCACCTCAATTTCACGTACCTCAGAATAAAACAAATGACGTCTGACACACACAGTCAAAAAATTGGTTGCTTGTAAAGTCGGTTTACGGACGATAGTTTATCGTGGCGACGTCATAACATAACATTGATGAAATGATCGTAACGTTACAATGAGCGTAACGTTACAATAAGTCATCCTTTTTCGTGCGTGCAGCCGGCGTTCATCGATTTATTAGACGTTGTCACGTCAGAAGATAACAATGCACCCCGTTATCTAACTCATGTAATTTACACAGTCACGTCGTAAATCGAACAAAATCATGTTCACATTGCCAAGTTTCTAGTTCGTACTACAGCAGTGGATCTGATTGTGATGAAGTATCCCGCGTCCAGAACTCCGAATTTCAGCTAATTATCATTTCAAAACCCCTCTCCAATCCTAACAACGAAATCGAAAACTTTGTCTAAAATTCGATTGTGGGAAAAATTCGCCATTTTGAATACTTCCCAGTCATTCAAGGACTAAGTTCGTTCTCAAAAGTTTTCATGGTCTAAGTTCGTTTTCGTAGTTCTTTTGCAACTGTTGCCACCGAATCGTAATGTTCCTCTAAATTCGTGCAAGCCACATATGGTCGGTATTTCGAAAGAATGGTTGTTCGAATTTTCTTTTCTTAAAGTTTAGAATGAAAACAGAAACTTGTAGGATACATTTTGCGGGCGAATTTCTTAGTACTCGAAGTCAAAGCATTTTTATGATTTTGTTGAATAATTAGTTTTCGTAGAATACATTTTCACAACTATGCCTTCAGAATGTATTAGTAGCCAAACTTTTAATGTTATTTTATTGGATTTTACCACAGTCCAAAATATTTTATGACGAAATGGCTGTTGCATCGTTGCATGTACTAGCTTAATACTAGGTAAGCATACCCCATCCATATTCGACACACATCATCGCTTACCATTAAATAACAAACATTTTAGGTGATGGTATAATACGAGCTTTTTGTGTACCGGATATTTGGATGTATGAATGTATGTATGTTACTAAAATACTGAACGGATTTAGCTGATAAAATTTTACAGTGTATATTGTATAAAAGGGGTGTACAACTAATTATGCGCGAGCGTAGTCGCTAGCGGCAGCTAGTGGTAAAATAATATAAACCAGTTTGTGTAGGGGAGATCGGGGCTAAACATGCCGCAGGGAAGTTGTTCCGATTCAAATAAGTTTTACGAAAAAAAAAGAGATAAACATATCAAGTAAAATCGTCATAAAACGGAACGCTGCCACCGATGACAACTATCTTAGTTTGGCCAGTAATGTCCGGTAAATTGTTAAATTACATCGGAACATCTTTTCCATGCCACGTTTAGTCCCGCTCTCCCCTACCTACTTTTCCTTGAACTTCAAAAAAAATCGAAAAGATACCAAGAGCGGAACTCTGAGCTTCAAAAAACAAAAAACGAATTCTTTTATTTAATCAATTTAGCATACAAAGTGAATAACACTAGAAAATAGCTTTATAATATTAAAACTTTAACAAACAGAGTGGAAGACAAATAGAATAAATGCATAAAGACAATTAAGGTGTATGTTTCGTAATATGGACAAGAGCTAGGTTTAGAAATTCAGTACACAATTTAATTTATAAACCGCATGGAGAAAATGAAACTGAGTTAACTGTGAAGAAAAGAACGTTAATTAAATGTATACAAAATTGTTGTTATCCGTACAAATGAATATCTTTTAACTAGAACCAATTAATATTATAGAGATATGAAACTATTGATTGTTTAATTATTATTTAAAAAAAAAATACAACTCGCCTGGACAGCTCTTAACCCTTTACAAAGTACAAGTCCGATCCTGTATGGAGTATTGCAGCCACCTTTGGGATGGCTCACCTAAATACCAACTTGCCGCGCTTGACTCGGTGGAACGCAGAGCTAAAAGGCTCATTGGCGACGTAAAACTGGTGGATGCCAAGCTTGGCTCATCGCCGCAAGGTTGCCTGCTTGTCGGTCTTCTACAGATTGTACTTCGGGGAGTGAGTCCAGGAACTCCACGACCTCATCCCACCGGCCCCCTTCTACCATCGAACATCTAGACGCACTGCAAGTTACCATCCCTACCTTGTTGCTATTCCACCAATTCGCACTAAACGTTTTCAAACGTCTTTTATAATGTGCACAGCAAAGGAGTGGAACTCTCTGCCTGCGTCTGTGTTTCCGAATGCATACAACCCTAATCTCTTCAAATTAGAGTGAACAGGCTTCTTCTGGGTAAGCTCGCTCCATCGTCGACTTTGTCTCTGTTATCTATGACCTAGACTAGACTCAAGAGTAAACCCATATTAAAAAAAAAACCCCTCATTTTTTTGAAGTCGGTTAAAAATGGTTTCACAAATATTCACATCAGACATAGGTAAGAGGAACTATTAAACGGTTAAGTTTGTTCCGACTGTCCGGAATCTGAACTGAAGGGCGGAGCAGGTTTGATGTGCAAGGAAACTTCAGGCTCAAGTAAGCCTCGTGGTATTAAAGCGCTTTTCTCATATTTAACTCTAGTGTGGATCAAGGAGTATTTCCTATTCTCATGAAACACAGTAAAGTCGTTCCACTGTTTAAATCGGGTGATAGTCATGAACCCAACAATTATAGGCCGGTGTCAATCCTGCCGGTTCTCAGTAAGGTGTTCGAAAAGTTAATGCTTAATCAGATGTTACTTCACTTTAATAAAAATTCCATCTTTCATGAACAACAGTACGGTTTCACCAAAGGGCGTTGTACAACTGACGCCGGTGTTACCCTAATAAAGAACATCTTTAACGCTTGGGAAGATTCAAAGGACGCCATTGGAATCTTTTGCGACGTCTCGAAGGCGTTCGATTGCGTTAACCATGAGACGCTTTTGTTGAAACTCGAGCATTATGGGATTAGGAATACATCCCTTGATTTGATTAGATCATACTTGAAAGACAGACAGGTTAAAGTCCAGGTAAACGGTGTAAACTCACTAGGGTCTGAAATGACAATGGGCGTTCCGCAAGGTTCAATGTTGGGTCCATTCCTCTTTTTAGTATATATAAACGATTTGCCCGAATTGCTTCAAAATCAACCAAAGAAGAGGATAGACCGACGGTCACAAAGTCTTGATGATGTCAATAACTCTATTCATCAGGTCCAACTTTGGTTTACGGCAAACAACTTAGTACTAAATGAAAAAAAGACCAAATGTATTAAATTTACTTTACCAAATGTTAGAAGCACCGAATGTGACATCGTATTGAATGGACGAAAACTGGAATTTATTGATCAGACGGTTTTCCTGGGAATCACTTTAGACGAGAAATTGCAATGGGGACCTCACATAACATCTCTTGCGGGGCGGCTAAGCTCAGCCGCTTATGCTGTTAGAAAGATAAGACAGTTAACAGATGTAGAAACCGCGCGCTTGGTCTATTTTAGTTACTTTCACAGCATTATGTCGTACGGTATTTTGCTGTGGGGTCGTGCTGCTGACATTGAATCTGTATTTATTTTGCAAAAGCGTGCTGTTAGAGCCATTTATAATCTTCGTCGCCGCGATTCTCTTAGGGAAATTTTTAAAAAGATTAATATTATGACAGTACCTTGTCAATTCATTTATGAGAATATTATGTATGTAAGAAAAAATCGACATCTCTTTAACAAAATTAGTGATAGACATCATATTAATACTAGAAATAAAAATAATTTAGATCAAACATTTTATAGATTAGCCAAAGTACGAACATCTTTAAGGGGGTACTGTGTTAAATATTACAACAAAATACCTTGTGACATATTAGAACTAAATGAAATAAAATTTAAAACTTACATTAAAACCACACTTTGTAAACAAGCATATTACAAACTAGATGTTTATATTAAAGATAAGAATGCTTGGAAACATGCTGGTCCTGCTCCATAGGACAATCGAGGGTATAGTAGAAAAAGTCAAACTTGTTTTATTTACTGGTGTACTTTCAGGTTTTTAATATGTAATTTAACTCACACACTGATCCATTGTTTTTAATTATATTGTAATTATGTGAGTACCATGTCCCTTACTAGCAAACTTAATTTTATCTCTGCTGGTATTGCTTTGTTGTACCTATAGTATATAAGTGTGTGCTGTATATTAGTGTAATGTTGGATGCATTGTGCTCACATAATATAATCAATTGATCAATGTACCTATGTATACAAAATATTGTAAAACTTATATTTGAAAAGAGTAACTATGGAGTTTCTTGTCCGTTCTTCTCCATAAGAATCTACTTTTTGCGAATGGACAACTAGAGTCACTTATATTTTAATTTTAAACTGTAAATTTGACGTTCAAAAGTGCCTTTTAATGGTCTAGTTGAAATAAATGAATTGACTTTGACTTTTCAGGGTTCTGTATGTCCCATCCCATTTTTTTGAAGTGAAAACTTCTTTAGGCGTGTTGAGCACTTTTTGGGTAAACAAAAATCATGGAACTCGCGTCGTCATCACCGAACGCTTTCCATGAGCTATATGTATACTGTTTATATATGTGTGCTTTTTGGGTGAACAAAAATCATGGAACTCGCGACATCGTCACCAAACGCTTTAGCTTTCGCTTAGATTTCACTTCTATCGGCAGTCCCCAAGGACTACCCCACATGTTTTTTTTTTTACGTATCCTGCTACTTAGCAATCTGTTTGTTCCAAACAGTATATAATATGCTGTCAGATTTCCATCGGTTAATGTAATTATCAGAGAAATGCACCCAGTGGTACAATCTTCATGTTTTGTCAACGAATCTTGTCACTAGCGTATACTATTTCTCCAAAGGCGAGACAATCTTAGACTGCCCACTGCCTGCAGTTCGGCAACTAATTCGTTTATATGCTGGCCCAGTCTGACTTGGTATTTCTTGTTGTTTGACTCAATTCCTTCCTTCATAGTTCGCAGATTAATATCTAGGTTCACATATTTATTGCTTATGCAAGGTAGGATATTGAATATGGCTCTCGTTGCTTTGCTTTGGAACCTTTCAAGTATTTCGATATTACTATGGCTGGCTGTGCCCCAGAGCTGTATGCCGTAAGTTCATATATGCTTTAGTACCGCTATAAAGATAGTCATTTTTACTGGCATTTGTTAACTGTGACTTTCGACCGATAAGCCAGCCAGCCGGTCGATTCTTTAAACATGTCGAAGTGAAGGCTTGGGTGAAGTGATATGTCACGTGACACGAAGTAAACTGTCATTCCATCTTGATTATATGCATTGACAGCTCACCTCGTGATTATTTCACCTAAGTATTCACTTCGACATATTTACAGAATCGACCGGAGTACATGCTGCAGAGTTTAGTGTCCAGCTGTTTCCTTTTAGTCCATATGTGTTTGCGGCAAGTGAGTCGAATCCGAATTAAACAATGAAACCTCTATAGGATCATCGTGTGTCTGTCTCTCTGTGCGAATCTACAGAACCGATTGAGTTGAAACTTGGTCCAGATAATTGAATTGGGTGACCTAAACACGGAAGGGCAATGTAAATATGTATATAATGTCGAATATGCAGTTCACTGTTCACATGTTTTTTTATAATTTTAAAATACGCAGCTTTATATTGATTTATGAAATGTACAGTAGTTAACCATTTTTCCTTCATTTCCCAAAAATACAGGCTCAATCAGAGCCTGAATTAAAAAAAAATGGTACATTTCAGGAAAAAATATAAAAAACTCAATGCTTTTAGAATGACATGTAAAAAAACTCGCTCGTAACCCCTTTGCTCGCGAGTCCAAAGTTCCTTTTACCACACTTTTGAAACAACCATTGTGTATAAAATATCAAAAAAGCGCACCTCAAAGGAGTGTTACATCCCAGAAGTGTTACAAACACATTACCTCCACCAGTGTCGCCTCATACAAATTATGCCGTCGTATTCAAAGAGCTCCTGGCAAATTGTTAGCATACCCAGCTTACGTTGCCAACATAAGTAATAGTTGCATAACAAAGAAAATTGTAGCTGCATATTTTGTTGGTGTGCGTTTTATGAAAAATCCCAAATATGTGCAATTTATTGGAGCCTTTTTGAAACTGCAACGGACTGACGTGAATGAGCAATGTTTCAAAAGAAAAGTTTATCATCATCATCAAGACAATGCGTCGCCACATGGACCGATCCTGTGCTTCGCATCCAGTGGACTCTTGCGGCCATCACCAGGACGGACTGACTTGTAAGGCCTTCAAACGCTGCGCCTTCCGGCACGCGGACGTCACACTATAGGGATCCATTTGCATAAAATATTTAAAAGAATCCGTAACGATGAAGCAGCAAGTACAATAACTACTCTATAGTTATATTTTTTTCTCCAAAACACAAATATTTTCCTCCCTTCACATCAGTTTGACCAGTTATTGTCACTTAAATTGCTATACGAACCACTATTTCATTAAACTAACTCACCTTTGGAAGTCGTGCTTTAAAATACCAGACCTCATTTAATCGCTGTTGTCCTTCTTTCTTTCTAAAAGCAGTCCATTTAGGAAGGCTGAGTAAAATCTACGCAACAAAAAAAAAACATAAGGTTAAACTTCAAACACGGTTAATTGCGCATTACGTATGGGTTCATAAACCATTGCAGTGCTGATCTGAACCTCGTATCAAATTGGCCACGTAATCCTCTGGCGTAGAGCCCGACACAAATAGGTGGACGGAATTCGATATGGTCGGGATTCTGAGATAGACGGTAAAACGGTATGGAAACGATGTGTGGAGAACTGGAGACTTACTTCAGTGATGACAACACGCCAAGGACGATCGTAGAATGGCTTATAATAATTAGTACCTGGATGAACGAGCCTTCTTTGCTCGGTTTTTGGTAAACGTTTTCTAAAAATGAAACCTAGCTAGATCGATTTATCGCCCCCGAAACCCCCCCTTTTTTTTTAAGGGTGGGAAATCATCAAATGACTTCTTCCGCTCTCGGTGGAGTGGAAGGGCGTTTCAGACTCTTACTGACTAAAACCCATCCGTTATCCTTCTAAAGCCCTTTGCGTTCCAGGGCCGCGGTGAGTCTTTCTCAGGCTTTCGTAGGCTCTGGCCCCAGCGCGCTCCGTCTTCTACATATGTTGACATCTCTTTGAGGCGCGCGTGAAACATAACGCGCCATCGACCCGGGCCTGGTGGTGATCGGACAACGAGCCACCCGACGCTCGCCGTTCACAGGCCCGCGCCTACGGTGGCCGGGGATCGTCCTGCGACTCCCGATCAAACTGAGTTCAGCTGAAAACTAGTATTTTACGTGGAGCGGTTACCTACCAGACTTCCACAACCCATTAACTGGGTAACACATTTAAAAAAGTCCAAGAATAAGATCTCAGCAATGCGTGGGTTTATGGAGGTATGCGGTACAGAGAGTAAAGTCCCGCACACCTCCACTGAAATGGGAGGATCCTCCTACCAGACGGCTGTTCTGTCTGGTGGGCAACTGCCCGATAGTTGATATTCGGACTGTTATATGTTCAAATCGCACGAAGAACTTTGCTTTCGCGATGCAGGATTTCGATATTGGTTCGTCGTAGATAGCGTTTCGGTTCTTTTTGGAGCCGTACAAATTTCGCTTATTAGTTTTTCATGTGGCGGTATTGATGCCACTACAGGTTTCCTTAGAATTGAAACCTATGTTTCAATTCTAAGGAACTTCGTACGTTTTACCTAGATTAAAGACAACCCGGCGTGGGTTATCTCTAATCAGGTAAAATGAAATAGAAAGGAAGCCTAAATTAAATATGTGTCACTTTCTTGAAAATTAAAATTATATCTTCATTTTATTTACTTCTAGTCGCTAAAACTTTTCAATCGGAAAACTGTTACTGATGGACCAAAAATAAATAATATACAAAAAATGTTTTTCCGCTGAGTGACAGTTAATCAGCGGAAATGATGTCAAAACAACCCAAAAAGATTGACCAGTGCTAATGAAAAGTCACGTGGTCAATCATATATCTGGACTTCGGCAGTCATTGTCGTGGATATAGTGTCATGAGCCATAAAATCTAACGCAAAAAAGTTGTTGACAACTTTTAAGTAGTCGACTTTCGACCGGTTCTCTAAATATAACCTCTCAAATAGCAATCCAGTTTGGCATCGCAGGTTTACCGGCCTGAATAACATCCACTGCTCGGCCGAAATGTGCCTGAATACCATCCGATTGAGCTGTAAGCGACTGCTTTGCGTACTTGCTTGAACTGATTTTAACTTAAGTATGCCCTTTTTGAGTCGTAGTGAATTTTTGTCAGAGATTTTTCACTTTATACGCGCTGGTTGCCTTTAAAGTTGATAAGTTTTCTCCTCCAAAGTTTTGGCTTCCAGTTTTTCTATTTAATAATATATTTTTTTTATAATTTATATTGAAATATTTATACATGAATACATAGAATAATAATAATATCTTGGGACAACTCACACAAGGTCATCCGATCCCAAACTAGGCAGCGCCTGTGCTATGGCAACCAGACAACTGATAAACATACTTACATACTTCTAAATACATATGTACATTCATTTATATTGTTATTTAATGACCCATTTCCAGTATGAATACTTTATTTTAGACGCCAAACCTCTTCATGGTCATTGGAAAATGTAGTACCAAATTAAAGGCATCCATTGTGATTTCCTCTCGTTTCTTCATCCAGGAAAACCGCTACAAAATTGTTTCTTTTTTAAACCCACATACCCAAAAAATAATCCATAATCAGCCGCACCGCCTCATCATAACCCAATCAGCTAATGCGATCCCTTTTCCATTCCCAAAAATTTTACATGCCACCCCTCGACCTCTAATCCCAGGCAAAATAAGCCAGACATTGAAATAGCTAAAAGATTGCAACGCAAAATCGTTTCTTAAAGCCGAAACGCACGATTTAACACCAAAGCTTTGGTAAGACGAGTATTTCGGCAGCCGATTGCCCATTACGAAGCGGCGATACACGAAATTTCAATAAAACGCAATAGGCGATGGCAGAGCCGCGCAGGGAGCGAGGGAGCGCTAAGCAAGTTTTCTGGTTATCTCTGATAGTTTGACTGGTTCAACGAGGTGAATTTTGTACCTACTTTTTTTTTCTTGTGTACCGTGTTTTGTTTGTTCTACGTTTGTTTGGTCCTTTCTTTTGATGTTAGTACGGTGTTCAATGCTTGACGGAACTTTCAGGTTCACAGAAACTTACGTATATGAAGTGTTGTATTGAGCTTTTGCGTTACTGGAACTCTGATATTGTTTGCTAGAATAAAAAAGAGCAAGCCTAGCAATAAGAAAATAAAAAAACTGCTTTTGAAGTCGTTTAAGAAGGGGTCATGTGATTTGATTCTTCTTCACAACAAAGAATCAAATCACATGAATGCATATATTTTATATTTCGAAAGTCATCATCATCTTCCTGCCCTTATCCCATGTTACTTGGGGTCGGTGCAACACGTTTTTTTCTTCCATTCTGTCCTGTGAACCGTCACGCTATCACTAACTCCCTTTTCTTTCATATCACTCCTAACACAATCCATCCATCTTTTTTTTTGGCCTCTCTCTCCCTGTCCATCCATCCACATTTATATTAAAAACTCTTTTAGTTACGTGCATTTCATTCCTCCTCTTCACATAACCTTACCAAGATAAGCGGTTCCCTTTATTTTATATTTCGAAAGTATCTCATGGAAAAAAGCCCTTCTTTTCAAATTCCTGAATCAGCTATTTAGAGTCGCATATAGAAATCAATCCCATGACTCGTCAAAAGCCATGCCCCAAGTTCCTTAACCCATGGCATCTTAACACAAGTGAAAACCCATCATCAAATTGAAGTTGATTTTAAAAGAGGGGAGCGTTAAATTATTACATAGCAAAGGGGACTCCAATCAGGGTAACCTTAATGTCCTAAGGGTTGTACTCAACTGAACACAATCATTATTGAATCCGGTGATCAAGATTAAGGGGAGAATTTCAGAATAGCTTTTATAAAACTCAATTTTTTTTTTGTAAAAATAATCATAATTATTGTAGGTACACTGCATCTCATGAGAACTACACTCCCTGAAAGTATGATCCCCGTTTGCTTATTAAAACTTTATGCACAAGCTAAATACTGAATGCCTTAGGCATTTTCTACGTTATGTTATCTAACCAGACACACAGTAAAGGCATTTGTGAAATTCGGCCAAGATTTGACCTCCTCAGTCACAGCTCTCAGAGTCGCATAACTATTATGTACGCTGATCAATACGGCTGTCTTCACTGTCGACTATCGGTACCGTAGTAATAAGAAGTTGATGTTTACATGAATGCCTATAGTAGGCGCCAGATAATCGTGGAATATCGGTCATTGACCCACCTACATTTATTGACATTGTTAATTTGAAAAACGGAATTAGTGACACAAAACTATCCCGAATCATCATCTCTCGTGATCCTTAACATGGTCTAATAATGAAAAACGATTCATATTTAATTGTTCAGGTACCTATGAGCAGTTATTAGGGAAAGGTCAATGTACTTTATTCCACATTTATCTGGCGCCTACTATAGTTTCCTAGGCCATTTTCGTGTGATTGACGTACGTTACGTCAATCACACGAAAACAGCCTTAAAAATACCTAACGCACCTTTTTCATGTTCTAGCTGCCTGAAAAAGGAGTACCCGGGTACCCAGTGACGAATGCCCCACACATTTGTCACCGGGTACCCGGCACCGACTAACCGGAGCGTGTGAAAAGGCACTTATTGTCTAAGTTACTAATGAATACTTCAAAAAAACTCCCAGTTTTCAACCGCAATTCATTCTCATAACTAAGTTAACCAGTACAATAGCTTTAGTAGCAAAATTCGCGTGTTTACAGTTTACTAAACTTGTTTAAAAAAGGACAAAGGACTCACAAAATGGTTCGCGTGTGTATAAATCATAAGAGCAGTGTCGTTCAGTCGCAGTTCGGGCCAGAGATATATGTGGCCCGTTATATTTATAGCCGGGCTATCGTCGAAGAAAATTGTCTTTTTCGATCAAAAATGTATAGATAATGTATTGATAGATTGTTTCGCATTGGGTTTTCGTTTTTTATTGGGTGAATATGTATCATGTGTGACGTATGCTTTTGTTGTTTCGATGCCGATTTTCGAAGGTTACGTTGGCTATTTACCATGCTTGTTATTTGTCATTTATGTACATTCTAATTGGGTCATCATCGTCATCATATCAGCCGAAAGACGTCCACTGCTGAACATAGGCCTCCCCCAAGTGGGAGGGGGTTGCTATAGTCGTCACGTTTAGCGGGCGGGTTGGCGATCGCAATGTAGCTGTTGCAATGCACAGAGAATGCTGCTGCCCATACTCTGGTGAGTCCCCTAGTCGCCTCTTACGACACCCACGGGAAGTGATTGGATGGTGCAATTCTTTTACGTCCGACACCATACAGAATTCAAATTGGATGCTGTTTTATCTAACTATTGTTGCAGTCCAAAACTCTTGTCTCATAAACTGATTATAACATAGATAGATTGTAGCGGCATCAATGCTGCCACATGAAATCTAAGAAAGCGAAATTTGTACGGCAACAAAAAGGACCGCAGTGCCATCTACGACGAACTAACATCGAAATCCTGCATCGCGCAAGCAAAGTTCTCCGTGCGATTTGAACATATACAACAGTCCCAATATCAACTATAGGGCAGTTTCCTACCAGACACAATAACCGTCTGGTTCGGAGGATCCTCCCATTTTCAGTGGAGCTATGCGGGACTTCACTCTCTGTACCGCATACCTCTTTAAGATTGATAGATAAAATATTTTGAATTGTATATTAAAATACAAAAAAAATAAATAACAAGGGACAGCTCTGTAACACAAACTTAACGCATGTTCATATTAATTAGGTTTTGGTGCTTTCAGTTCAAGTTATTTTTAAATAATCTAGTTTTTACATCATCCGGTTCGCTTTTATGACCACAAAATATTATGTTTTAAACCGAATATTGCTATTGACACATTGTACTATAATTTTAATTAATTTCCTGACATGGCACATAATAATAATTTTAATAATATCAATTTTGTATTAAAAACGTTAAATGTAATTTATAATTTGTAATTTAACATTTTTGATTGAGCATAGTTGCTCTTGTTATATAATTTTGTAGTGAGTTTTGTCTATGGGTTATTATTTTCTGAAATATGTGTGTTTTTTTTTTTAAATCCTGTACCAAAGGGCAAACAGTGAAAAAGTAAAACTCAAAATCTTACCGCAAAGAATACAGACTTTCCTATCAGATTTATGAGTTCTTCATTTTAACTGCAATAGGGATCTGGGTTAAAAAAATATAATTCTATTTAGTCCGTCAGTTTTTGGAAATCTATCTGACGGACTAATTAGATTTGTTTGAACCGGAAGAACCGGAAGACGCAGCGTTGGAAGGCCTCCCAAAAGGTGGACCGATGACCTGGTGAGGGTCACGGGTAGCCAATGGATGCGAGACGCACATGACCGGTTGTTGTGGCGACACTTGGGGGAGGGGAGGCATATGTCCAGCAGTGGACGTCTTTCGGCTGAGGTGATGATGATGATGATGAAGTCAAAGACCCTATTGATTCAGTCTGCGTAGCCTTTTCCTAACTGGATAGACTAGAACTGCACTAGCAGAATTATGTTATGTTAGTTCCTATCTGACCAGACAAAAGTAACGGGGTAACACGATACTCTTTAGCAAGACTGATGTCAGTTTTTTTTAGATTCTGACTATAACTGTCAAAGATGCTCAAATGGACAGCCGGCACCAGCAGCTTAACGTGCTTTTCGAGGTACGGGCGATACTCGGTATACAATGGATGGTCACAGACCGACCTCATGAAGCGCTCTGGGTGCATCGTCCTCACATAATATTAAATTAATTTTTGTATACCAAATTTTGTAAATCATTATTTGAAAAGAGTAACTATGGAGTTTCTTGTCCGTTCTTCTCCATAAGAATCTACCTTTCCGAATGGACAGTAGAGTCACTTTATTAATGTAATTCTATTATTTTTACTGAACTGTAAACGATGACGTTCAAAAGTGCCGTTTAATGGCCTAATTGAAATAAACGTTTTGACTTTGACTTTGTTGCTTAAACTCGAAGATTAATGAGGCCGTTATTTATCCACGAGCTTTTCATCATTAACTGCATTTCAGTAATTTTCTATATTCTATCCTTTTCATTCACTCACCGATTAGCCATCTCTTCTCTCACTCACGTACATAAAGCCTCTTATTAACAAGAAATGCTTCACCTTTAATATTATTCGAACCTAATTGGGCTTGTCTTCTTTGTAATATGAGTGTAAAAGACTCGGCTGCTATATTTTTCGGGACTTCGCAACGAAGATGAACGGTTCTGAGGAGTCATTATGTTGTCTTTTGGAATGTTGTTTATTTACTTTTGGGTTTGTTTTGATTTTATTTATGCTTGTGCAGAGTTTTGTTAAAAAAAAAATAACGGTTTAGTAAATCTTGGTATTTGAATTCGTGTTTTTGAAGGATTTCATTTGTTTTCTCTAGCATAGTATGTCGTTCACGGGTTAAAGATTTTTATCTAAACAATTTGTAATACATAATTCATACTTAACTTTTTGCGCGACTTTGCTCCGCGTTCAATATCAAGGAAACTGTAAAAATCTCCTTTTTAGAGAGCGACCCGTGCACATCTCCTTTTTAAAAAGCGAACCGTGCATTTCTCCTTTTTAAAAAGCGAAACCCGCATTTCTCCTTTTTAAAAAGCGAACCGTGCATTTCTCCTTTTTAAAAAGCGAAACCTGCATTTGTCCTTTTTAAAAGCGAATCGTACATTTCTCCTTATTAAATAACTAATAACATTCAGCGGAAGCTGAAACACTACGTTTTAGCTTCCTATAATGAATATGTATTCATGATCGGATTTAGAATTCCAGATTTCGATTTTAACAAAACCATACCTATCAAAAAACAAACAGTTTTAAATCGTTGCAATGTTGGTTTCAATAAGATACTTACTGTACTACTAATATCGACTTTATGCCTAAATTTGGTACAGCATATTTTGCGTTGCACCGTAATTGTTATGTGAATGATCCAATTACTACCTAACCAGGAAATCCTGATAAAACATTTGTTAACAAAAACAAATCTTCACAAGATAACTCGTCCAATAAATCTCATCAATTTGTTCTTTTTGTTACATTTCTATATTTTGAACGTGTTTCCGGGATATTACTGCAATCAAAGAAACTTGGCCACTTTGTCATGTCAGAACCTGATATAACAGATCAGATCAATCCTGATAAACAGAATGAATGGAAGAGAAACAGCGGTACAACCGTTTGATGTTTGAATGTTGTTATGTCAGCCCGGAAAAAATCCTAAATAGCTGCTTATTTTGTATTTATTTAATTTTCTTAAAAATGCGGAATTGTACCGTTAAATATAAGTACACAACACACGCTCTCAGCACATCTGGAAGTAGATACGTATTAGGGAATGAAAAATCATGCTTTAGAAATATCACAATATGGTTCCATTTGATACGAAACACGGCAAAGCTAGATTTTTTTTTTATCTTCTTTGTGGTCTCCCAAAAATATAATTCTCAAAATTTATTGATTTACATTCCGCGTCTATGTTTGGGTTACAGAATTTTATCGGTCAAGTTGATTTGAAGCAAATTGGCTGTGACAGACAGACACAAGAGGGAACCTGCAAGGGTCCGTTTTCGAAACGTTCGAAACCCTTAAAAAAATGCTAGTTTTTCACGATGAACGAAACCCACATTTTCTGTGGGCAAAGATACAAACAAATCAAAACTACAACCGAAGGATCAATCTAAGATATAAAGTCGATCAACCTAATTTGTCACATTTTTTCGTCGCGCCAAACTATGAAACAATCTCACACTCGCTAAAAGTATATCGCCACCGTACCAGTCAGCCAAGCAAAATGGATTGTTGTGGTGCTGCAGGGGATAAGCCGGCAATCTGTCACCGCTTATGCGCAATTTACTCTTATCTTTATCCCCGTAGCGTTATGGTGAAATGTCTCCCGTGATATGTCAAGCATGGCATTCAGTTTCCTGCTGTTGTTGGAATAAAACCGGAGAAAAGTTACAGTTTTTTTATTAATGCGAACTGAAATAGTCTATTAAAGGGGTAATTCGTATTTTTAAGGACTATCACAGTCGCAAGCCCTGGTACTGGTACAGATATTCTATTTCACGAAGTCCGTTTGGCTCTGGTTGTAGTAGTGACGTGTAGTGATAGGCGCGCTAGTGTGTGTAAACGTAGGTAGCGTTAGGAAAGAAATCTGACACGCATTATATATTTATTTAATAAATTATATAGACAATTAAGTAAATAATATTTAGCTATTAGAATGATAAGTTGCAGAGAAAAGAAACAACAGTTGAAAGTAAATAATATTTTTATTTATTACAGAGAAGAAACAAAAAAATCAGCACTTAATCACTATCAAATTCAATTTCTGATTCGCTTTCGTCAGAATCGTTCCCTAAGTTAATTATGAACTCAAAATCCAGGTCGACGTATTTTAAGTATTCTTTTTCAATTTTTTCAACATGAGCACATGTTTTTTGCCATGTTTCACTGGTTACTCTATCCAAGCTTTCAAAGATCAGTCTTTCCATGTTCGTCATGTTTTGTTCGATATTCTTTGATGCGATATATTTTTTTACAATACCCCAAATATTTTCAATAGCATTTCATTCTGGGTGATAGGGGGGAAGACGTATGACATCAAAACCCTTGCTCTTACTAAAATCATCAATTTTATACGTTATGTGTTCATCTTTGTGTTTTTTTATAATATCGTACAATTCCAATTTAAGGAGAGATTGCTCAAATGCTATACCCTTATCCCTGAGCCATTGCTGCATGTCTGCTTTCTTTGTAGCCGACGTCGGTAGTTTTTCAGTCCGTGTGTTGTGATATGAAGCATTGTCTAAGACAATGACAGAGCGTGGGGATAAATGGGTAAAAGTTTTTCGTTTAGCCATTTAACATAATTATCGTAGCTCATATTAGAATGGTAATCGCCAGCTGTTGAGTTGGCTTTATAAATCAATGAAGCATTTTCAATAAATCCATCCTTTGTACCCGCATGCACTAATATAAAGCGAGTGCCTGTGCTAATTTTTTTTAAGAATGGTGTACTCTCTTTCTTTTGTGCCCAGGTGTTGTTTCGCACGTGTGTTGAAAGGACATAACTTTCATCGGTGTACACAATTGGGCGACCTTGACTGCGATATTCTGACATCTTCTTCAAAAATTTTAAACGCCACATTTGTATATCATGACGCTCCGTCAAAACTTTACGGTTATTCTCTGTTTTACGCCACTTGTAACCTAACTTCAGTAACAATTGACGAACAGTTTCGATACAACCATCAAAACCAATTTTTTCATTTAATACAGTTTTTAACTTAGCCAACGTTGGAATTTCTTTATGGATGACATGGAAATTTTGTATAGTACTGCGAACAACATCGGCTGTAAAATTATCTATTTCTATCTTACTATCCCGCTTTCTTCTTTTCTTCATAGGAGAAGTGAAATTTGATGAGCAGGATGGCAATTCCTTCTCTTCTTTTAATATCCGTTGAACAGTTTTCATAGAAACACCTGTAGCCTCAGCTGTACGCCTTGTAATATCTCGTAAATGAGACAAATCACAGTTAGGTTCCGCAACTGATTTTCAATTCATACTCTTCTCGCAGGAAATGATAAACGCTAGCTATCATGCTTCGACCCTAGAACAAAACCAAATCGAAATACCTATTTAAGTAACAAGTTTCATAATATTAGATAGATAAACTCTTAATAGCACACAAAAAGTAGTAACAATAGTTAAAAAAAAATGTTACCTCACTGTGGACAACTTTTCTGCGTTTACTTGCCATGCTGACGTTACTCTTTGAATTTTTTTAGCGCGGAAACAAAACACTAGTGACTCTGACCGCGTCGCGATCGTGACTGAGCGCTCCCGAGGTTACGCACACTAAAACAGTGTGCACGTACAGACCTTACAACATTCATAGTCAAACGGACTTCGTGAAATAGAATATCTGTACTGGTATTCAGGTGAATCCAGTTTGACTGGAAGCCGACCCCAATATAGTTGGGAAAAGGCTAGGCAGGTGATGACAGTCGCAAGCCCATCATCATCATTGACTGGCCTGTCGGTCGAGTGGTTAGTGACCCTGACTGCTAAACCTGAGGTCGTAGGTTCGATTCCCACCCAGGACAAATCTTTGTGTGATGAGCATGATCATTTGTTCTGTGTCTGGGTGTAATTTTTCTATAATATGTATGTATTTAGAAATATATAAGTATGTTTATCAGTTGTCTGGTTGCCATAGCACAGGCTCTGCCTAGTTTGGGATCGGATGACCGTGTGTGAGTTGTCCCAAGATATATCTTAATATATATAAATCTCGTGTCACAATGTTTGTCCTCAATGGACTCCTAAACCACTTAACCGATTATAATAAAATTCGCACACCATGTGCAGTTCGATCCAACTTGAGAGATAGGATAGTTTAAATCTCAAATTATAGTCGCAATTTTAATTTATTGCTAATTATTTGACAGTCAAAATTATCTGTTAACTCCAAATGATTCTAACAGATGTCGATACCTTTCGACTGGGTTGAGTAAGTAATCAATAGATGGCGCTGCTATGGTAAATCTACGAACGTGTCATATAAGCTACATTTTAACAGCATAATTACCGCGTGTTGTTGACGCTATAAAATAAATTCTACTCTCGGCGGTCGATAATTGATCATTTACCACTCGATCAGTTAGTTATTCTTGACTATTTGTTTGGTAGAACGCGCTAATGTGGTAAACATAGATCGGGGATACCAGTTTTTTTTTTTTAAAGGATGGGAAATCGTCAAATGACTTCTTTCGCTCTGGGTGGAGCGGAAGGGCGTGTCAGACTCTTACTGACTAAAATCCATCCGTGTTCCTTCTAAAGCCCTTTGCGTTCCAGGGCCGCGGTGACTCTTTCGAACAAATTCCGCAACCCTGGCAGGCGGGGATACCAGTGAGGGTCGCGGGCGTGAGCGACCCCACGGATATAGCTAATGTTTTTCAAAAACATTTTAATGTAAACTCGCGGTTGTGTGGCTATGGCAAACCGTCAAATAGCGGCGCGGGGTTGGCCGTGACCTGGGCTCCTCCTGTCAGGTTCTCCGCTAACGTAGTTCCGAGAAGTATACAGAACATGGTGAGGGGAAAGTCCCCCGGTCACGACGGCCTCAGCGTCGAACATCTTAAATACGCTGGGGTACACTTACCGCGAGTACTTGGTATGATTTTTAACCTATGTATAAGTTATAGTCTGTGGACCAAGTATACCCAGCGGTTATACAGCGACCTGCGCGTACAGTCGTTACCGTCCGTACCGTCTTTTATGCTGACATCTCTTTGAGGCGCGCGTGAAACACACCACGCCATCGACCCGGGCCTGGTGGTGACCAGACAGCGAGCCACTCAACGCACGCCGTCCGCAGGCCCGCACCTAAGGTGGCCAGGGATCGCCCTGCGACTCCCGACGCCCGGTGCGTCTTCTCCTGTAGCGGCGGTTGGGGCGCAGGCCTTGCCTTTACCTCGCGCGGCCTGCCTCCTCCTTCGCTAGCATTACTGCTTCGCAGAAGGAGGTGACCGCTTCGCCGCCGCTGATCGCCTCGACAAGGACACGGTGGTGCTCAGCCTAAGCAGGGCAGACCTCCACCGTATGCTCCACCGTTTCCTCCGGGCGATCATCACAGTGCTAAGTCATAGTTACTTACCTGTAGAACTTAGCCAATACCATCGTTGTGCCAGTAATAAAGAATAAGACTGGTGACGCCTCCGATATCTCTAACTACATAATTATGCCTGTACGATATCGCCTGCTACTGTCTGTGCCAAGGTGTTGGATAGTCTGCTTGATAAAATTCTAGCTAAGCATATTGTTCTCGAGGATTTAGACCGAACTCATCTACTGATAGTGCAATTTTATGCCTCAAGCAGACTGTCCAATATTATACAGACAGAAAGACTCCTGTAATGACATGTTTCCTGGATTTGGACCTGCTTTGGCATAAGCTCACTCACGACACCACTGTCCCGGCTGATGTAATTTCACTGTTTAGATGTTGGTACAGTAGTCAAAAAAATACAGTTAAGTGGGCAGGCTCATATTCTGATATGTATGTGTTGGATTGTTGGGCCCACTGGGCACCAGAACATGGTGAGGAAAATATACAGAACATGGTGAGGGAAAGTCCCCCGGTCACGACGGCCTCAGCGTCGATCATCTTAAAAACGCTGGGGTACACTTACCGCGAGTACTTGGTATGATTTTTAACCTATATATAAGTTATAGTCTGTGGACCAAGTATACCCAGCGGTTATACAGCGACCTGCGCGTACAGTACAATAACGCATTCAGGGTGCTTTTGGGGTTGCCGTGGCGATGTAGCGCGTCAGGGATGTTACTATGTTACGCGGAAGCGTGCGTAGACGGGTTTGCAGCGATCATGCGAAAGCGATGCGCTTCCATGATGGCACGCTTGCGCTCCTCCTCCAATGGCATCCTGAATGTGTTTGCGGACCGGTGAGACTCTCCCCTCTTACAAAGGTGGGTAAGTGTTCAGACACACTTATCCAAATAAACTGGTGTACACTGTTGTTTATTATTGTAAATTCAATTAAATACTTACATTAGGTTAAGTTGTACAACTACTGATAATATATGGAAGTAATTCTGAAATAAAATATTAGGATTGAATTGTATTGAATCCTAGAAAGTCTATTTATTGAGGAAGGCTATAGGCTATATAACATCAAGCTACGACCAATAAGAGCCGAGCATTCATGAAAAATGTGACGCAGACGAAGTTGCGTGGGTCAGCTAGTATATATATATATATTTATATTGTTGCGGAATTTGTTCGAAAGAGTCCCTGGAACGCAAAGGGCTTTAGAAGCAACGGTTTAAGTCAGTAAGAGTCTGACACGCCCTTCCGCTCCACCCAGAGCGGAAGAAGTCATTTAATGGTTTCCCATTCTTAAAAACAAAAAAAAGCCCTACATATTGACACATTTCTGATAGTAATTATAACTGATATTGCGTTTTGCGCGAATGTGACGCATATCTTCCCAACTTGCATAACTTTTGTAATTTTGTTTATTTTATTTTTTGGTACGCGTTATGCTTGTCGCAAATAAACTCATTCTCTTTTCTTTTCTTTCTTTCCTCTAAAGCGTTTAAATTGAAGTCGCAATATCATATTTCTGATATGATTTAAACGCTTTTAAAACAGGGAATTGGTCCATCAATGAAAAATTAATCACTTTGTACCTATCTTTATTAGAGTCTTTTGGGCTTTCGACCAGGTGATCACCGATTAAAATTGTATTTAGACCAATATTTTTTTGGATTTAAACTTAGCATTTCAGTAACATAGGTATGTCTATCCCACATGTTTTAATCGTTAATGAGTTGTAAAATGCCATATTTTAGGCCCTAATGTGATAACTCAATTTTTTAAATAATCTATGATCATTTACAACAACAGGAACTGAAAAATACTCAGATCTACATTATTTTTCCGAGCAGGTACACAGTTAATACACCATGAATATGTACAATAGGCTCACGTTAATCCATGGCTGTTTAAATAATTCGTTAAAAACCGAAACTCTGTCACTGCTTTAAAAATAAAATAGCAATGTTATGAAAATGTTCTTTAATCAACTAAAAGGCGAGGTTTAATAATAATCCCGAACAAAAACAGAGCTCAATCTTACGAACCACAACAAGCACAAAGAGTTAAACCCATACCTAATTTCACTTAACTTTTTCATTATAAATCCTTCCTTTCAATTCCACTTCCTCGTATTTGGGCGGAAATTAAACCGGGTAGAACAAAAAGTCTGCAAACTTTACTTGTCTCAAAACAGTCCTATAAAATGGGTTCGTTTCTTGTAGCCCTAAAAAAGTTTGTACTATGCAAATGTTTTTGTGTCGGGATCGATTCTGATGGGTTCCGTGTTGGGGTACAGTTAGCAGGCTATTTTATTATGGAGTGCGTCGATAAGAATCGGGCTAAATGTACCGCGTCGCTTGCATTGAGTTGATTTTTTTGTTTGGTGTACCTATTGCAAGTTTGTTTTGTATTGATTAGTTTTTGTACAAGTGGCATTTACTGCTTAAGTAGGTACATGAAGCGACGCGCTGTGACGTATTTGTGAATGCACTTTACTAAAAACTCCCTACGTCTACTTGCAACAATGAGCAGTCATTGGTTTTGGAAAAACCCTTAATAAAACTATTCCTACCCTGATTGTATCATCCACATCGACTGTGGGCTCTAGGCACATTGACATTGACAAAAATTTGACCAAAATTTATGAGATTAACCTCGTAAGATTTTGGTAGCGCATTTTAACCTCATTTTTGAAGTAAAAACTTCTTTAGGCGCATTGAGCACTTTTTGGGTAAACAAAAATCATGGAACTCACGTCATCGTCACCGAACGCTTTTCAAATTCAAAAATAATAATCTAATAGCTCTTAGTTTTCACTTCTATCGGCAGTCCCCAAAGACAGCCCCGCATGTTTTTGTTTTTGGACAATAATGTTGTCACAAGTAACTGATACGACAAAACTTTTTAAATGAGAATATTCAGTAAGCATTTGCGACATTTTAGCAAAATAGATATCTTGATTAATATCACAAAATTAAGAAATAAGGAACATACGAGTAACTAACACAAGTCATCATAATTGAACAAAACATCGACAATCAGTAATCGCTCCAACCTTGCCGCAGAACTAAGCTGCTGAAGAAGTATTGCGTCGCAATGGATTCTGACACTCACTTCCAATCAGTCTTTGAGGCTTTGGGAGCGAGGAAATTCATTATCCACCTTCAAGTTTGATGAAATCCCAGCGCAGGCAATCAATAACAGGAGGCTTAAGTCGAAAGCGTAGGTTTTCTGTGCCATTGGGTTAAGGCGAGTGTGAGTTTTTTGTACTGACTTGGGGATAATTAAGACGTAGCCATGTTGCCATAGTTTTTAAGTGAAAACTTCTTTAGGCATGATGAGCACTTTTTGGGTGAACAAAAATCATGGAACTCGCGTCATCGTCACCGAACGCTTTCCATGAGCTATATGTACCTATACTGTGTATATGTGTGTACTTTTTGGGTGAACAAACTTCTATCGGCAGTCCCCAAAGACTGGGCACGCCACTATTGCGGCGGTAAGGCCCCTCTTTGAGGAGTGGCTGGAGAGGCGCCACGGCGTCCTCACCTTCCGCGTGACGCAGGTACTTACCGGACACGGCTGTTTCGGGAGGTACCTGTTTCGGATTAAGCGGGATGACACGCCCGGGTGTCAGCACTGTGAGGATCGCCCGGAGGACACGGTGGAGCATACGGTGGAGGTCTGCTCTGCTTGGGCGGAGCACCGCCTCATCGAGGCGATCGGCGGCGGCGACCTCTCGCGTCCGGCCCTGGTTGAATCCATGGTCCGGAGCGAGGAGGCTTGGGAAGGGGTCACCTTCTCCTGCGAAGCAGTAATGCTAGCGAAGGAGGAGGCGGTCCGCGCGAGGGAAAGGCAAGGCCTTCGCCCCAACCGCCGCAACAGGAGAAGACGCCCCGGGCGTCGGGAGTCGCAGGGCGATCCCCGGCCACCGTAGGCGCCGGCCTGCGGATGGCGAGAATTGGGTGGCTCGCTGTCCGATCACCACCAGGCCCGGGTCGATGGCGCGTTGTGTTTCACGCGCGCTCAAAGAGGTGTCAGCATAAAAGAAGGGGCCCGCTAGGGCGAGAGCCTTCCAGGGTTGCGGAATTTGTTCGAAAGAGTCACCGCGGCACTGGAACGCAAAGGGCTTTAGAAGGAACATGGATGGGTTTTAGTCAGTAAAAGTCTGACACGCCCTGCCGCTCCTCCCAGAGCGGAAGAAGTCATTTGATGATTCCCATCCTAAAAAAAAAAAATGAGTAAATTCCAGTCGTGCGTCGGAGCTGACACACACATTTTAGTTTTTTCTTTTTCTTTTCGCAATATACTACATGACATGTAAACCACACCAATTATTTCATTAAGTAATTAAATCCTGTGCTCCACATATTATATGGCGCCACTATTACTCTTACAAAATTACCACAAAGTAACACTAATGTATTCTGTTTCCTTTGTTCCAGGTAAGCAGCTGACACACTTTATCATCTTCATGTTGGGTTCCAAGTTAAGTTATAACTGTATACCTAAGTATTTTTACTGAAAACTGTTACGTCACATTGTTGCCTTGAAGAACAATTCTAGGCTCGTCTTCTTAGTTTGTTTTTTAATTATCGAGGATTATAATGAGGCCAACTCAAACATTTATCTATCACAATGCGAGGTTGCCTTGTGCTGGGGGTGTGGTGTGGCTTGGTGTGTGGCCATGTGTTAAAATATGTCAGTGTCCGGTGTCCGCGGCTTGTCCACAATCTATTCGTACCGGTCTGACTGATACTTGAGCAAAATAGTGCATACTTGGTAGTTCTAAGGTTGGTTTGTGTATTTGTATATTGACAACCGCTTCTCGCCATCAAACTAATAAGTTTGGTTAGTAAAATTATTGTAAAGAGTACAAATAGTGTACCTATGTTTTAGAAAAATAATAAAATAAAAACAACAACAAATCCTTGGGCTCTACACAAAATGTCATAAGATAAGCGATAATGACTACCAGAAGACCAACATAATATTTGGGATTGGCTATAGACAAGTGACATACTGTCAGAAGTATCGTGGCAAAGGTGAATTTGAAAACGTCAAAAGTGTATGGGATTGACAAACACTGATGAAATGTCATGTGAGGCATCCCCATTTTGGCATTTTGCCTCAATTCGCCATCGTTGATGGAATGACACATTTTGGTCATCATCATCATATCAGCCGAAAGACGTCCACTGCTGAACATAGGCCTCCCACAAGTGTCACCACAACCGGTCCTGCGTGTCTCGCATCCATCGGCTAACCGCAACTCTCTCCTGGCCATCGGTCCACCTTGTGGGAGGCCTTCCAACGCTGCGTCTTCCGGTACGCGATTGCCACTCCAGAACTTTTCGGCACCATCGACCATCTGTTCTGCGAGGAATGTGCTCTGCCCACTGCCACTTCAGTTTGGCCATCCTTCGGGTTATGTCGGTAACCTTAGTAATCTGTTCTCTTGCGGATATCATCATTCCTGATATTTTTCCATGCAAATATGTATTATATATAAATGATGATACATTTGATGGTAGCACATAAAAATCTCATAGGATCCAAGCTTTTTGTCAATAATTATGGCTGATAGAAATGTCACTTTATCAATACCCTTAAATTTGACCTCACATTTTGACACTGTAGTCTTGATCAGGGATTTCAAAATAAAATATCAGTTCTGAATTTAATCAATACTAGACTTAAATCACTTTATCACCAAAACACTGCATCATAAAAAATCTTCTAAAAACATCTTCACTTACCAAGTTTTCTAAGGTGAGACCTCCTTTGTCCGTGGTATACGTTAAGCTACGTGTGAAAATGGCCTTATACATAAAAGATGGGGCGATTTGAGTGCGGTCGAGAGTTCGATGGTACCGAGTTAGTTTCTCTTAAGACGGGCTTCGCAAATAGCGTCTTCACCTAGTAATCTCTGTGGGGCAAAGATCTGAAATGATAGTATACTTTGTTGAAATATTTTTGGGGTTTCTTGTAAATATGGGCTGTTTAGAAGGTTTTGGGGCGGTGTGGTGTTATAGTTTGGCCTTTGGGTTGGTTTAATAGAATACTTTAGCTTGTAGGCTGTACGAGTATGTATTATCTACCTCTAGGGTCTGGGAAAAATAATACAGCCGACTTATATATGGATCGCTTTCATGGGGATGTTTGCCATTGTTACTCCAGTTACTGATTGGTGCTACAGAGAGTTCAGATGAAAAAAATTAATAATAATAATATCTTGGGACAACTCACACACGGTCATCTGATCCCAAACTAGGCAGAGTCTCTGCTATGGCAACCGGACAACTGATAAACATACTTAATTTCTAAATACATACATATTATAGACAATTACACCCAGACACAGAACAAATGATCATGCTCATCACACAAACATTTGACCTGAGTGGGAATCGAACCCACGACCTCCGGTTTAGCAGTCAGGGTCACTAACCACTCGACCGACAGGCCAGTCGACCAATTTAAAAATGTTGAAATGTTTTAAAACAAAAAAAGGATTGAGAGTATAGAATGCGCCAAGCATGACTCATACCTTAACAAAACGAATGAAAAAAACAATAAATAACATATACAAGTTACCAAGATATGCGCCACATCCGCACAAAACGGCCATTGCTCAACGTAATGCTTGTGTGCGAGACATAAGCTGGTTTTTAGCGACAGCAGACATCGACTAGATGACGTCTCACTGATGCATTTTCCAAACATAAAAAAAGATTATATTGCCACGCTCGAGGTCATTTTACCCCCTCTACATTCACAATTACCCCATCCAACGACATCTTTCCATCCTCAAGTATGCTTTGTATAGTTATAATATAACTATCACTTTTCCACTCACGAACAGGGCACTATTTCATAAACATGGCAATCTGTATCGCCGAACTTGGTACTCGGCTTCCAAAATACCAACTTTGTTGGGAACCCAACAGACATAAATGCCCAACTTTGTTTTATGGCTGCATTTTATTCAATCCTATGACGTCATCCTGAAATCTCTTATTGTTTCAATCAGTGGCGTATTATGTGAAGATGGTCGTGGAAAAGTATGTGACGGCTGGGGTATCATTGATTAGTGGACAGTATATAAAGCCCCATTAAAAATGTGATTTTATTTGAATTAAAATAATATTTTTTTCGGCACACTCGAATAAACACATTCATTATGGGTAGATATTGACGTGGTCACATGCGCCTGCTGTTAGCTATTTATTTTTTTTTGGAAGTATCTAATGCGTTATTTATTATTTTTTACATGCCCTGATTTTGGTGGTCTAAAAGATAAAATTTCTAAAAGTTCGTCCATCTATTTCAATGGGACCTTGTATTACACACTAGCGACTCGTCCCGACTTTATATGGGTACAAAAATTTTTCGTTAATCGTTCTTTATATTTGTTAAAATCGTATCAAAATCCGTTGCGGGGTTAGGACGAAGTAAGCGGAGAAATATTCAGAGACAGACACAACCTTAGTTTTATGGTATTTAGACAAGAGATTTTTTTTAACAATACACATATTAAGTCTATGGTAGGCGCCTGATAAACTTGCAATAAAGTACATTGACCTTTCCCTAATATCCCTTCATAGATATCCGAAAAATAAATTATAGTCCGTTTTTCATTACTAGAAAAAGTAAAGGATCACGATAGAAGTCGATTCAGGACAACTTTACTAGCTGCCGCCTGCGTGAATGTCGAAAATTATGCCAAGGAAACATACTCCCGGAATAGAAGTATTCTATGTGTTTTTTCCAGCCTATAATCTATATCTGTGCTGAATTTCATCAAGATCCGTACAGCTGTTTCGACGTGATTAAGTAACAAACATTCATCCATCCATCCAAACTGTCGCAATTACAATATAAGTATATATATAGAAGTATAGATTGCTGTTTTTAGCGTGTGTGGGTCAATGACCGTTATTGCACATTTATCTGGTGCCAACCATAACTGGTTCACTGGTTGTTTAGGGTCTGCTTCTGTGAGACTCATTTCAAATGAAAATTACTTTGAAATAGGAATGAAAATGTCTATCAAAAGAAACATTATTCCAAAGTTTCGTAGATTCAAATAGTGAGCTAGCGTTGCCAAGAGTGACTTTGCAGAGGGGTAACGAAGGGATTCGGTCGTGTACATAAATCCTTTGATTGACGCACTTAAGCATGGGTTGACCTACATGGTTCCTTGGATACATACAAGCATTAGGAGGAAGTTCTCTACGTAGAAATAGTGAGTCAGTTTGGCAATATTGAGGTTTTAATAATATATATATAAAATAGTATACACAGACTTTCTTGAAATTTGAAGTCTTACTTTTGGTAGTCTTGTTTCTCAGAAAATAATTTTAATATCAAAACTTGCAAAAGCTTTATAAACATAAACTTTAGGAACGGAGGGTTCTTGACATTTTAGATTTTAGGTCAATAAAATGAGTTGGTAACGCAATATGAAAAGTCAAAGTTTACGTTTCGCGGCGATATTTGATGCACGGATGAGCAATTTTCTGTCTTTTCTTTGGTCTTAAACTACTGAAAGTCGTCATCATAATAAGTCTTGTAAAAATACTAAACGAATTTTTATCTTCTGCTAGCTTTTAATCGCTCGTGGCTAAAGAATAACAACCGCACGGGTCGATCTTCTAGGTTAAGCAACGCTTGCCAAGGTTGTTCTGTGGATGGGTGACCATCTTAACATACCGAGATTCCTCCGTGGCTCGGAAATCACGTTAACTCATTGGTCCCGAATGTCATTTGTTGATCTTTGGCAGTCGTTACGGATTGTCAGAAGACATTAAATCTGACTCCAGTCTTCCTTACACAGTTAATGGGTTGTGGAGGTTTGGTAGGCAGCCGCTCCACGTAAAATACTTGTATTCAGCTGAATCCGGTTTGACTGGAAGCCAATCCCAATATCTTTGCTATACCAGACGATGTCTAGCTTTTGATTGCTGTTCGACTTGCGTTAAATTAACCTTTGATCGTCCAGAGTCCCATCTACCTCTGTACTAATATCATCAAAATCGGTACAAAGATCACTTTCGTATTTTCAAAATTTAGTTAGGATTATTTTTACGATAATAAGGCATCTGTCTCCCCGTCGACGAGGAAGCAATTAGCTATCGAGTATTTTCTCGCTGAGGACAACAGATATTATGTAGATCCCGTGTGTGTAAAAAAGACACATACATTTATAGTCGATAGTTGGCTGTTTACACTGCCAGCGAGAACTCTCTTACCACTAGTTTGTCGCAGCGACAAGAGCTATCAAAGATAACACTCGCTCAGCGATGCTCGCTTGGCAGTTAGATCTCACGCCGAGAGACCAACCAGCGGTCATTTCTACTTATAGTGCGGATCTGAGTGCTAGCTAACATATTATGAATTCAGCGCTTCGTAGCGCGTGTAGGTTTGCGCAGGTACCTCTCGGCCGGCCGGAGCGAGTGTTGCGAGTAATCGCCCATCGCATAAGAGCACTCGCTTATAGCCGAGCGACAAAACTATCAGAACGACACGCTCGCTTCTCGCTGCTCGCCAATTCATATTTAGTTTCTAGCTTAACTCGCTTCTTGCGACACAAGTGCCTTAACTTGATAATTTTATACCAAAATACCTAGTCCAGTCCAAACCCGAAAGCACTTCTCACGGCACTAAAACAGAAAAAGACACGACACGACAACACTTAAAAACAAATTCTTTCCCTTTGAATGTCCTTACAACCGTGTACACTTTTAAAAGAGCAAGAACCATTGTACTCAAGATCACAAACAAACATATCTATTGTCTAACTTATGAATATTAATACAAGGGAAAAAATTCCATTATCTTTCGCGATGAGGGACCCTCTTGAATACATTACGGAGAGTTCTAAGTGATATATACTACTTATTATGGCGAGGTGATGGATATTTTCTTTGTACTTATTATGTTTTTGAGTTCTAGTTGGGGCTAATTTTGTTATGATATAATGTGGGCGCCATCTTGGTTTATTTTAGCAGTTTTGAAGGCAGGGAAATGGTGTGTTTGTATGTTTAAAGCAGGATTATGGGAATTTCAGTAGGTATCTATGTACGTGTAATTAAGTTGTAATGTACCTTCATAGTCACAATGTATTACAATAGTATGTATGTATGTTATAATTTACGTTAAGATTTTGTCCAAAACCGAGAAAAGCAAAAATTTTACAAAGATATTCAATTCAATATCATCATTTTAACGTAAAAATCAGAACAGTTTACACAAAAGTAATTAAAGAAAATAAACCACCAATTCATTCAATCTCAAATTATGAAGGAAAATAACTGACCCTGACAACCCGCACTGAAATTCTAACCTTACTACCCCACACCAAAGTCCATTTCTCCATGCTACTCAAACTAATAAGCAATGAGTGGGTTCGCCCTGGATTACAACTTAATATCAAGTGCCTTATCTTTAGAGAATTTACTTTGTTGTCGCTTATGCCACTAGGGGTCTCCACTCCAACCTTTTCAAGCCGTTTTACCTTCTGGGTCTTGAAGTGCTTAACCTTACTTACCAAGGTGAAGTCGGTAATAACGACCCTCAGATTATATTTAATTTTGGCTGTCAATGAACCTGTGTGAAAATTTTGGACGGTAATTTGTATAAAGTAGGTTTACAGGAAATCTTTTATTTGACATCGTAGTAAATAGGTCGTTGTACCGGGAGGAGCGCTCGGCGGTAGTAATTATTTCTTATTGAAAACTTGATTGATGTGAATAAGGAACATCTCACTATCTAAAAAAATCTAATAAATACAAATTATAGCTTTAGCCCGCGACTTCGTCTGCGTAGAATAGTTAGTTACTTTCGGAAGATATTTTTTATTTACAAGATATAAATTTTTCAAAACCGCTTGAAAATGTTAATGTACTTATATATTTTTTATCAAGTGCGTATTTATGCACTTGATATTTTTATTTATTAAAATATATATATATGGTTCATGGTTTTGGCTATAAAAAGGTCCATGGTTTTAGTAATGACGGAGTGCCATACAAACTTCCACCCCGCTTTTCACCCCTTAAAGGCTGATTTCTGGAATAAAAACTATCCTATGTCTTTTCTCGGGACTCAAACGATCTCTATACCAAATTTCATCTAAATCGGTCCAGCGGTTTAAGCGTGAAGAGGTAACAGACAGACACACTTTTGCATTTATAATATTAGCAACTATGCACGTACGAGCGGGATAGGAAGGAAGCATTGCCACGTTGAATCAATGCTGATTCTTTGGTCGAAGAAGAGGCTTGCCTTCTGGTCACTTGAAGAGTCGACTTACTGCTTGTGATGTACCCCTAAATAGGATTAGAAGAAAAAAAGTTTAGAAAAAAGCTTTAAACGATTCTACAAAATCAATCCGTCAGAGTATTTAGTGCCGAAAAATGTTCATACATTCGCATGCTATCGAGATATTCTCATTAATTAATTAATAAATGATGTTAAAAGCCTTCTCAATGAATTCCATTTTTGTTTGTAGATCCATTCTGGGAAATAGTAAACTATTATGTTATTAATTACACATTCTGACTCGCAGGTTTGCAATTTCTCTTTTCAGAGCATACTGCAATACGTTTTACATAAGCAGCCTGTGGGCTAGATTTACTTTAAAATTGTGCAATGCCCTCCGCGTGCAGTAGAACTACGCGTTCAGGGTACTGTTGAGGCTGCCCCGTTACTACAGCGCATGACGGATGATCGCGAACGCGCTGGTGGATTGCTTATTTGCCATAATGCGTAAGCGTCCTGCGTCTCTGGTACGTGGGGTGCGGGGCAGCTACAACAGTATTCTATCTCTGATTGAATGAATTGAATCATCAATTGACATCTTCCGTTCTGGGCCAGACAGGAGGGAGTTTCAGACTTTATCAGGGTTTATCAGGGTGCTCAACACCCTGATACCTTGTGTTAAATAACAACTAATTTCAACAGCAAATATTTCTCAAACAACTTGATACTCTATATTATTTCCACACAAACATCCTTAACCTGTAAACGAATAGAGTCCCTCGAGATAGTCGCGTGCAACTAACAATTCTTTCGACTTTTACCTCGTAAACAGTGTTACCAACTTTGTCAGACGCGGCAAATTTATTAAAAGGAACAAATATAGAGCTAAGAAGTACTGTAATAAGATTTAGTAGTTCACTGTTAACATCTTAGCTAACTTGGTCGCCATTTTTGTCCTTTCGCTCTGGTTAATGGGTCCTTTTGTACAATAAAATACGTGAGATCAGTTCTTTGTTTGGGCAAAGAAGAAAAATTACTTACCTAGATGTGAATCGACGGCTTATGACATAGTAAATTTTTCTCTTCGAAAAAAGTACAACCGACTTCCAAATAAAAAACACCAAAAAAATTTCAAAAAACGAAAAAACTGCCAGAAACACCAGCTTCCGAAATTAAAGTAACTTTATATTTTGTGGTGTGTTTTAAATTTGGAAGTCGGTCATATTTTTTCGTGCAAAAAGTTTTTCATTTTCCACTTTTTAGAGGCACAACTAAGTTGACATTATTCCCATAATTAGTGGTTGCGCTATTTGCCATTAAGGAGTTACTTTGTGTGCCTTCGCAGTCCAAGTCCAGACCAGCTCATAGCTAAATATCTACTTTACTTTGGAATTGATTTAGGGGTGGTTTGGGATCTACCTCCTAGCGGTCCACCCCGGGCAACTGCACCACAGGCTTGCCTGTGGTACGGCTGAACGATCTCACTTAAGCGGTGTAGGCTCCGCAAGGAGCCGCCTGGCTCGCGACCACCATCCCACCGGATTCCGGCGCCAAGCAGCTTGCTGTGTTCCGTCGGTGTGTGGGAGTGCCAGTGCCTTTGGGGGGAGAAGGAAGTTGTCAGTTGCGCTGTTCAGAACCGGTCTTGGTCTCTTGGCAACACTTGCCGGGTAACTCATTTTGGAGGTTAGCGGGATCCGAAGCACGGTGCCAGCCGTTGGCCGACCGCAGTCAGTAGGGGGCCCAAGTAGCACGCCAGCCACGTGCCAAAGGCTGCCCCGCCAACTCGCGAAAAATCCCGGTATGTTCCACCGTGCCAGCCGGCGACTGGATGGGAGGACCCGGTGGCCATATCCGGGGGGGTTCGGGCGTCCCCGCAGTCTCCATATGAGTTCCCCATAGGTTGGATTAGCTCTAGTGTTCCACTTGGTTCACTGAGCAGCGCCTCGACAATTCGACTTTTCCCCCCAACTACTCGATAACATGTCAAAAGTAAAACAGAAGAAAAAGGGTAAACAACGGCTGCACTTCCTCCCACTTAAAGTGCACCTCACTAATATCAGGGGGTTGCACTCCAATCTCGATCCGGTCCATCATCACCTTGAGGCCGAGAAGCCGCACCTGTTTTTTCTGACGGAGACGAAGATAGCAACCCCGTTGGACGTGGCGTACCTCAACTACCCGGGTTACTCTCTTGAACACAAGTTCAAGAAGCAGGCTGGGGTCTGTGTGTACATCCGCGATGACATTTGTTGTCGTCGTCTCCGTTGCTTTGAGAAATCGGGTTTTTCTGCCATATGGCTACTTGTGGACACTGGCGTGGAGAAATTTCTCTACATTGGCGTTTACCGATCGCACAGTGGTGACCAGGAGACAACAGCACTGTTCAATTTCCTCGTGGAGTCGACTGACGTAGCCCAACAACGGTACCCAACAGCGAAGCTCATTTTTCTGGGGGACTTCAATGCCCACCACAAAGAATGGTTGTTCCCGTACCAGAAAACTGACCATGCTGGGTTAGAAGCGCGCAAGTTTGCTTTAACGCTAGATCTAACCCAGCTGGTGAATGTGGCAACACGGGTACCGGATGTTGACGGCCATACACCCAATTGCTTGGACCTTCTGCTGACAACTGATCCGAACAGTCACTCAGTATCGGTCTCAGCCCCGCTGGGAACATCTGACCACTGCCTGGTGAAATCCGTGTCGACCTGCTCTCCTCCAGATGAGAGCCCTAGAGGCACGAGACGAGTATGGCGATACGAGTCAGCAGATTGGGATGAGATGCGGCACTTTTTTGCGTCTTATCCATGGCGGCATGTGTGCTTTTCCTCGGATGACCCGTCTTGTTGTGCCGACATGATTGCGGACGTGATTCGGCAGGGGATGGAATATTTCATTCCATTCTCCGACATCCCGCTCGGTCACAAAACCCGGCCTTGGTATAATGCAGAGTGCGCCCACGCTGAGGCCCGAAAAGAATCTGCCTACCAAGCTTGGGTCAAGGCCCGCGACCAAAAAGTTAGAGCACGCAGGGTTCGCGCGAGGAAGAGAGCTTTTAATTCTGCCGCTAAGTTCTGCGTGGGGCACGTTTTGACCATGTCGGACGTATCGGGGCCAAACTAGCATCTCACCCTCCGGGTAGTAAACTGTTCTGGACCCTTTCGAAAGCGGTTGAAATGAACTTTTGTCGGCCTACTTTACCACCAATGCTGAAACCTGATGGGTCGCTGGCCCACTCTGCAAGTGAGAAAGCAAATTTATTTGCATCTTCCTTTGCTAGCAATTCACGTCTGGACGCTGGCTCCAAGCAACCACTAACTGTACCTCGTTACTGTGACTCTTCGATGTCGGAGATCGCAGTTCACATGAAAGAGGTACGAAGAGTATTGTGCAGTCTAGACGTGAACAAGGCCAGCGGGCCTGACGGCATTTCAGCGAGAGTGTTGAGGCAATGTGCGCCTGAACTGTCTCCCGTGTTGACACGCTTGTTCCGCCTCTCTCTTGAAAAAGGAACAGTGCCAAAATCCTGGAAGCTTGCGAATGTACAGCCTGTGCCAAAAAAGGGCGACCGTGCAGACCCTGCTCATTATCGACCGATCGCCATTACCTCCATTCTGTGCAAGGTTATGGAAAGGGTACTGAACAGTAAGTTGCTGACCTACCTTGAAGACAATGATCTCCTCAGTGACCGTCAATATGGCTTTCGCCGGGGACGGTCAACTGGCGATCTTCTTGTGTATGTCACGCACTGCTGGGGCGAAGCCATCGAGAAACACGGCGAAGCACTTGCTGTATCGCTCGATATCTCGAAGGCCTTTGATAGGGTGTGGCACGCAAATCTACTCAGCAAGCTTCCTGCTTATGGCATCCCAGCTGATTTTTGTAGCTGGATATCAGACTTCCTTAGTGAACGGTCGATCCGAGTAGTCGTTGACGGCTGCTTCTCTGACCTCATGGCTATTAATGCCGGAGTTCCTCAGGGGTCTGTTCTCTCTGCAACTCTTTTCCTGCTGCACATCAATGACCTGCTTCAGCCTGGTATTGTTGGGTATGCAGATGACAGTTCGGTTTCAGAGAGATACTTGTCTAGCGCAAAAACCAGCAGGGAAGAAGTTCGTTCCTTGAGAGAGGCCATGGTAGAGCGGACAAATTTGACCTTAAGTCTTGTCTCCCAGTGGGGTGATGACAATCTGGTCTCTTTTAACGCCACCAAAACACAAGCATGTCTTTTTACCGCGAAAAGGAGTCGTTTCGACCTAACTCCGACTTTTCGGGGTACATCTGTTCCTGTAACCGATCGGCTCGAGCTCCTAGGCATGGAGTTGACAACCAGTCTCAACTTTGGTGCCACCATTGAGCACAAAGCCCAAACTGCGGCCAAAAAGCTGGGCATCCTAAATAGAGTGAAGCGATACTTCACGCCTGGACAGCTTTTAACCCTCTACAAAGCACAAGTCCGATCCTGCATGGAGTATTGCAGCCACCTTTGGGATGGCTCAGCTAAATACCAACTTGCCGCGCTTGACTCGGTGGAACACAGAGCTAAAAGGCTCATTGGCGACGTAAGACTGGTGGATGCCAAGCTTCACAGCTTGGCTCATCGCCGCAAGGTTGCCTGCTTGTCGGTCTTCTACAGATTGTACTTCGGGGAGAGTGTCCAGGAACTCCACGATCTCATCCCACCGGCCCCCTTCTACCATCGGACATCTAGACGCACTGCAAGTTACCATCCCTACCTTGTTGCTATTCCACCAATTCGCACTAAACGTTTCCAAACGTCTTTTATAATGCGCACAGCAAAGGAGTGGAACTCTCTGCCTGCGTCTGTGTTTCCGAACGCATACAACCCTAATCTCTTCAAAATTAGAGTGAACAGGCTTCTTCTGGGTAAGCTCGCTCCATCGTCGACTTTGTCTCTGTCTTCTATGACCTAGACTAGAGTCAAGAGCAAACCCATATTAAATAAAAAAAAAAAAAAAAAAAAAAAAAAGGAATTGACATAAAACTAACAATATGTCACTTTACTACATTTTTATTGATTTTAAGTTGAGGAGGTCACTGGTTTATCTTTGAAGTCCACCGTTCAATGCAAAAGCAAAATAACTAAACCCAATGCGAAAATAACCATAAAGATCGGTTAATAAACAATAAAGTAATGCCCGAATAGATAGCCCAAAAAACTTGTTAATTCAGGTTGACTTGTTTGCATCTGCGTACCCCTTCACAGCGTACCGGCGTGATGTTATGTTATGAACTGGTAAACAATAAACATACATGCGATTTCGCCTCAAAATCTGATTCTCATAAGTAACCAATAACTGCTTACTTGATTTTCATGATAAAAAATTACATAATCATAACCTCTTGACCAATGGCCAATGACCTGGTGGAGGTCGCCTGAGTCCGCTGATGCAAGAGGCATAGGACTGGTGAATATGGCGACACTGGAGGGTCCAACAGTGGATGACTTTTTGTTGAAATAATCATGATGATAATGATGTAACCCCTTATATTGATTTCGTCTATCTAGCTCTTTAGAACAATTTTAACACTTCAAACATCAAGACGACACAGGCTCCTCCACACTACGGACGATCCCCTCATCCAAAAGACACCAATATCCAAATCTCCATAAATCTTTCTCAGTAAAGACAAGATGTTCTCGCCGTAAAAAGTAACAGTACTCATTAAGAATAGATGTTAAAAACGTTTAAATCATCCCAAACGTTTGACGTAATCAAATAAAATCGCTGTCTGGATTAAAGGAGCTTCTTTGCTCTTGATTTAACATAATTTGTTCCAAGGAGATTTCGTTTTATTCTTTTCACTGCGTCATTCTGATTTGTGACGTCAGTCTTTTAAAGTTAAGTCATTAAGCTTAATTGGATTTTGGATACTGAGGATGTGGTTACTTTTGTACGGGATGAAATTAAATTGAATGATGAAACTTTATAGACATGACAGGTTTCGATATCGAATCGTAATAACACTAACCTCCTCAAGTTGAGGTTCTCGGATGGCTCCGATCTTTAGTGTGTGTGTGGAATTGCTCCGCAGTCTATCGCCCACCTCTTGTCTTGCGCCGCATGACATGTCACCTGTACATGTGAAGACCTTATGACTGCGTCAGCGAACGGTGTTGCTGTTGCTGAGTACTGGGCCGAGCATAAAATGTTATAAGTGTATTTGCCACCGAGACGCTAAGAAGAAGAAGAACACTAAAAAACTAAGCGTATGAGATTCTCAGGCTGATTTGAGCAAAATATGTCTTTTGATTATATTTAACCGATTTATTCGCTATGCTTGTCCGTTTCATCATTTTGTGGAAAGGGATGATGTGTTTAAAATTAGTGCAGGCTTACCTAGAGATGCCTACCATAGTATATCTTGGTTGATAATGATGCAATTTGGATTTATCGCATTGATTATCTAAATATGGTGATGATTGGATGTTAATAGGACTATCCGAATTGCTTATCAATGCCTGAAATTGTTTCGTTAACGATTTCATTAAATGAGCCTACCTATTTGAATGTTATATGAAGCAAGCCCGTAATATGTGATTATGATATTTGACTGTCATCTGATGGTAAGCGATAGCATGATCGACAAGGGAGCATGCTTGCCTTGAAGTAACCTATTCACTCTTTATTAATGAGGGAGGAACTCCCGGCAGGGAGTTTTACTCCTTAGCTGTACGCACAATTCAAGAATTCCCAAAACGTTTTGTGCGTTTGGGTGGGAGGTCCACCATACACAGGAATGTAGTTATTTAAATATGTAATACTTTTCTGCTGGAACTGGTACTCTTCTAAGCAAGAACTATATATATATAGCTAGCTTTGTATAGCTTTGTCTTAATCAAAGGACGACTGAATATATTACTTTGAAATGTTATTCCAGTAGAAATAGCTCCGTCACTGTGGTTACAAGTGATTAATTAATCGATTGATTTATGGCTCTAGCTGTGAGTTTCTTCGATACAAATCAGAGCAGAATAAAACAGTTTTTTGTCTGAAAGAAAAAGAATAGATCTAATAAAGGTGATTTCGTGGAGGGATAATTAAAGGAGTGACAATTGGACGTACGTTTGGAAAGGTAGATGGAATTATCTTTTTTTTTGTTCTATAATTTGAACAGAATTATAGATCATCGAATATTGTCTACCGAACATTATTTTTAAACTTTTCACGTTTAGATGTAGACGTGAAAGGCCAAATATTGCTTTAACCTGTGATGACGATATAATTGGGGCGTGTTTTCTTAACTTTTTGTCGATTAAAAATATCTTTTGGATAAGAATAGTTATTAAAATTAGTTTTATGAGTGAGAGTTAATTGATTTGAAGTTAGTGTTTCCTAACAGGATAGCTACTAAGTGATATTAAAGGTGCTTATTATAATTTTATTAGAAGCCATATTGGCTGTTATACTTCGGCTAAAGTTTAGCCGGAGGAGTTCGTGGATTCATAATAACAGCCGCAGGGGTCGATATTGCAGGTTAAGTAACACTTGGCCGAAGTCGATCTATGGATGGGTGACCTTCTTAACATACCAAGACTCCTCCGTGCCTCAGCAAGCACGATCAGCCGTTGGTCCCGACTGTCATGAGTAGATCTTTGGCAGTCGTTCCGATTGTCAGATAGACAGCCAATATTTGAAACCAGTTTTTCCAAAAAGTACCGTGTTACCCAGTTACTGGGGTTTGGAGGTCAGATAGGCAGTCTTTCTACGTAAAATAATAGTACTCAACTGCATAGGGTTAGTATATCTATGTGTGTGTATGTTGTGTGTGTGAGGGTGTGTGTGTTGTGTGTGTGTGTGTGTGTGCGTGTGTTGTGTGTGTGTGTGTATGGTTTTTGATAGGTAACACGCGTAAATTGTATATAAGTAAATGACGCACTGTTAAGATGTGCTAGTACAATTTCGATCAAATAATTCAATACGTCGCCGTTAGATAATCCTTTTAAATTTCTCTAGCTACTGTTTCCACGTGTGAATATTCTATTCCCTATTCTTATATCGCTTGCTAACCACGTATTATGCTTAAGTTTAAAGTAACAAAGTAAAATGTATTAAGGGGAATAGCTTCCGTGCATTAGCGGTGACGGCGATAAATGTCCACTTGCCATCACGATGCATAGTGCTGCTGTGTTATGTAGTCAGCAGGGTTTCAAGTGGTGGCTTTACTCTTCACCCAACTGCCTCAGAAGGAGGGTAATGTTTTTGTATTTTATTTTATTTGTAAACTTTTTCTTGATCAATCAAGCAGCTGTGACAGACAGACAAAGGACTCCTTTGTCAAAGGTTTAGGCAGCGATGTATGTACTTGTAGTATACCAGGAGTTGCTAGTTATATTTAAGTCCCGTGTGATAGACCCTATTGCCACTAACTCAGCACAAATCCTGACTCTGTCTTCGGGCTGCTACTGTGATATTATTCTCTTTCTTTTCAGGAACTTATTAGATTTTTTTTTTTTTTTAATCTTCGGTCTTTTCCGAATACCAACAACTACAAACCTTTTATTGATTACGGATCTATTTTGATCCGGAAACTATTTATTTCGGCTTAAAAATTTTGGAATCTATATACATATATTGTAACACCAGCGGACTCACGCTAGCAACTTATTTATAATATTTTTTATATTCCTATTTCAAATTCTCTTTTACATTTCGCCAGACGCTTCCAAAGCTACCTTGTGTGCCAGATACCTGGAGCCAAGGAGATCCTCCTGACAATTTATAAAGCTGAAGAGTTTGTTTGAACGCGCCAATGAGTCGGATTTGGAAAATTGTTTTTGTAGATGATAGCTATATTCATGAGGAAGGCCATAGGATATACGGGTACGAAGAAGAGAAACGGGATATGCACGTACGAAATCGCGAGCAGATGCTAGTTTAATATAAAATTATTCTGTAATATTAAAATGTGTTTTTAATGTCGCCAATATGCCAGCGCCAGAATAATGTAGCTCGTTCTGACAAACACTATTTCCATTTAAAAATAGGATAATACTACAATACAACCAATACCAATCTGTACCAATACTTTTATTTTCATATCCCTTGAAAATAATTCTGGAACAAACAATTTACATAGATACCAACCAAAACTCCATGTCCTCGAAGAAAATCGATAAATCTCGTAAACTTGTAAAGAAAAGATCGCCAATAAATGATAGGCCCGTCACCTGTCACTGAGGGTCGGAACTCGGCCCAATGCGGGCGAACCCTGGTGTAATCCTAGCGATTTAACCGCGGATTTGATCCCCTGATTCCGGCCTAGGGGGGCGGTAATTAGGTCCTTGTTTGACTGATGAAATGCTTCTGTGATCTTGGAAGGTAAGTGGGCGTTTTCTAAACTAATATTATGAGTGTAGATTGATAAAATTGTTTGCTTGTACAAAAACCGAATTGAAAATTAATTTCACTTATGGAAAGTTGCGCTATGGCTGCGTGAGTGCATAGTTAATAAAAAGTAAATTGCTTGGTTTGAGTGGGATAGGTCATTGAGCAAAGACAAGTAAGGAGCTCATGTTTTAGAAAATCGTGCATGGGGTTGTAGATAAATGTTTACAAGGTACAGTTTCGTTTTAAGACTTGCATTTATGTTGTTACTAGAATTTGCCCGCGACATCGTCCGCGTGGAATAGTAACTTTGGGCAGCCATTTTTATTTTTAAGGGATTTATTTTGCAATAACGCTTGAACATACGTTTTATATTATATTCTTTATATCAAGTGCCCTTAATACAAAGGTTCATGGTTTTATCTTCAATAATGACGGACTTCATACTAACTTTCATCCCCTATTTCAAACCCTTCGAGCCCTTTTCTCGCGACAAAATGTAGCTTATGTCCTACTCCAAGGTTTAATCTATTTCTGTACCAAATATCATCTAAATGGGTTCAGCGATTTAAGCGTGAACAGGTAACAGACAGACAGACACACTTTCGCATTTTAATATTAGTATGGATGATTGACCTACATTAGGAATCAGCATTTTAATTTGACAATTCCAGCTTAAGTAAGACGCAACAGAAACGACGCTCTACTTAGTCGAAGTTTTTCTAAAATATTTTTTTGTTACCCTTTGTCATCACAATCATAATCATTTATTTGTAATAATATGTTACATAATTGTATTCAGTATTACCTATTGCCTCTTCCACCGTATTGACACAAAGTAATGTTTTAATTCCCACGATTTAACAGCCCGTTTGATCCCCTGATTCCGACCGCGAGGGTTCGGTAATTAGTTCCTCGTTTGACTGATGAAATTCTTCAGTGTTACGGAAGGTAAGGGAGATAGTGGAAAGCGTTTTGTTTTAATAAATGTGGAGCAGGGTTTAGAGTCGAAGGGAATGTGTTTCAGAAGTTTTTAGCAGGCATTTGTTGATTGGTAACTTAATCTGAGGCCTAAGTGCGAGTGTTACCTCTGATGGCAGCCTAATGGTTTAGACCAGTGGTTCCTAACCTTTTGTTGCCCGTTTTTTATAGATGGAAAGTTATCTAATGACTTGTTCCGCTCAGGTTGGAGTGGAAGGGAGTGTCAGACTCTAACTGACTAAAACTCATCTGTGTTCCTCTTTATGCCCTTTGCGTTCCAGGGCCGCGGTGACTCTTTCAAACAAATTCCGCAACCCTGACCGGCTCTGGCCCTAGCGGTTCTCGTTTAAACTTTTTATTGCCCTGGGACTACATTGATGTCTTAATTTTTAGCAGGGACCAAAAAAACATGAGAATATTTACGTGTTAATCGAAAAATTAACTTATACTCGAACCTTTTAAAACTATGGAAGGATTAAAAAAAAACATATTTCCTTAGGTAATCCTACTACTACTATTCAATTGAATAAAGAAAGAAAAATATAATAAATTAAAACAAATTAAAAAAGTAAAATAAATTAAAACCAAATCAGAATTCATTAACAGAAAAAACCTCAAAAACCGGGCATCAGTCAGTTACCAATAACGGAAGATTTTTTTATAATTATATTTTTTTATTAGACATACCAATTAATAATAACATAGTAACGTAGCTAAGAAAACAAGCTCATAAAGTACCCAAAACGACAGTTCTTGACAATAAATCACAATTCCACAAAAACAAGGATTCTATTTTAACCAGCCATTAAACAAAGCATTTACTTCGCACTCCGTAAAGGCATAATTACTATTACTATGAAATCCAGCCCTAAATACACCGCAAACATAATTAATATTCACAGAGACATAAACCTGACAGGAGCAATCACTCACAAGTACGCAGACTGTTGTAGCTTTTACACTGATGACACAGAGTAATGTGTTACAGAGGAACCACTTCTGACGGTCGATTTTGTAAAAAGACTCACCGTCAAAACTTGAAGTGAGAATGACGTGAGCAGGCATTTCAACTGATGCTAAGGATTGACAATAGCACTACTGATTTTCGTCATCAGAAGTGGGTCCGACAATGTATGTTAAGCTCTGAAACTTGGCTAATTGAAGTGCATTATGACTCTACGACAGTTGAGTACGTTACTTTGGTCAGAACGCTACCAATCTTGCTGATTGATTAATCATTTATGAATAAAAAAAAATTACCTTGCTGACACAAAAGAAAACGAAATCTTCTTGTGTGCTGGTATTAGTGTCAGCTTGCAAACCACGAAAAAAATATTGGAAGCATTCAAACATGCAGTTGAAGCTATTATTAGTACATTTAAACATGATGATGACGACCTAATTTTCCATTTCCCCTTAAAGATCTTATCCTTCTAAACCAACAGAAGCATCAAAAAAATACTTTTCAACAATTTCACTTAACAAGCGATGCTTTTTTTCAGCATCTCTCTCCAGTATATGATCTCTCATTTAAATTAAGCTTCTGTATTTACTCTACTCTGTGTAAAGTAAGATTACCTAGTCCTAGAAACCAGAACTATTCACCAATCTATGGTTAGGTAACGCAGCCATATTGCATCCTCATTGTAGCTGATAGAGCGAGAAAGCAAACTGCATAGTAGTATGTGTACGATAGAGCGAGATAGAATTACTTTAAAGTTAAATTGTGTAAACTCGATGATGCTAACAGTTCCCCAGGTATCTCAATGCATTTAAACATGGAGGATTTCATAATAAAGTTTCATAATTAATTGTTTTGATGGTTTGTAATCAGTTCTTGAGATGTTTTATGAGCCACCTTCGCGTGTGAACCGTTAATATTTTATTACAGTAATTTCAAAATTTCATGATCGTATAATAAAACCAACCTTTTACTTTGATAGTTAAAATTCTTGTTTTATTAAACAAATACCTGCTATTATTATTTTAATTACACTTTAAGTGCTTCCAAGTGGAAATTATTTAGAAAAATAATGAACTTATTTTCTCGGACAGTTCTTTAAATTTACGAATGCTGTTATTTATTAAAACTTCATGCACAAAGGTACATTGGCGGACTTACTGTCTTAGGCATTCTCTAGTCAAACAAGAGTGATGAAGAGATAACATGGCAGTTTTATTGATAGAAGCGAATAAAGTTAAACAATTAATCGGAATGGCAGTATCTACGTTAAATAAATAGTGTGGTCTAGAAAATTAACCAGTCAGTAAAAGTTATATCTTCACTGAGAGTGACTATTTTGTTACGCAAGACGTAAGTATCTGCAAACACCACGGACTCTCACAGCATAACAAGCAAATCCAAATGATTAAAGTTAAGATTTCCTCATATGTTTTTCGTTTACTGTGACTCACAAAATACATGCATTTGTTTGTCATTTAACTTAATACTTTGTGTCATCAGTGTAAAGGTACAATTCCGCGCGCGATCTATCGCGTGCGACAACAGTCAGAGTATGAGAATGTATGGCGCCGTTTCCGAGGTCTGCGACAAACGCGCGCGGCCGACTTCGGTGGCGGTGCCATACATTTTCATACTCTGACTATTATAGCATCAGCCGCACGCAAGAGACGCACGCGGCTGCGATCGGCCGCGATCGGCCGCGATGCATGGAATTTTACCTTTAAAAGCCACAACAGTCTATGTACTTACCAGATTAACTACAAAAATGACTTAAAAGAAAAGTCAGAAAATAATCGAGTATAAAGGATAGATACCAAATCTTATTTTGTACTCATAAAACACAAAACCTAGTCGAACGATAAAGCTTCTAAACCTAAATCCGAAACAAAAACCAACGCCATTGTATGATGGCAACATCAAAGAGAAAAGTAACAAAGCACCACAAATATAGAGGATTTATTCGTAAATAGAGGATAATGTGGAAATAAAGGCGACATCTGAACCACACTCATCACTGATTCCGAATAATGCAGCTAATATACCACCCTTTTCTTAGAGCCTCTTATATTTCTTATGGCAATATTTCTGTGGCTGATTTTTGCTCCAATATACTCGGTAGGTCGTGCTTGCGAAATTATGAGTATGTCTGTGTTATGTATCTTTATGTAGTTACCTATTTCTTTTCATACACTCTCTGCCTGTGTCTGTTTTTCCTAACGCATACAACCCAAATCTTTTCAAAATTAGAGTGAACAGGCTTCTTCTGGGTAAGCTCGCTCTATCGTCGACTTTGTCTCTGTCATCTATGACCTAGACTATTGTCAAGAGCAAAGCCATATTAAATAAAATAAAAACTTGTACGGCGTCGACTATTTCTGAAATCCGAATTTGAGATAGGTTTAAACACTCTTTATGTCTCATAAGAACATGATACAGTTCATTTATATGAGATTTAAATTTTAACATAAATTTATCGTCGTCTAAAAACGAAGCATGCAGATGTAAAATTACAATAACAAGGTATGAGAACAATGTTAAACAAAGCAAAAGTGTCGGTAGTTACATATAAAACAAGTTAATACAGCTGGCCAATTTGAGATGAGTTTTGGAACAACATATTCTTTGTCATACATGACAAGACTTAAATTTAATTGAAACCCAGTCTTTTAAGGGTTTTTTTAATCCAAATGGTCACTTAAATATTACTGCTAGCCCATGTTGACCCACTGCTGGGCAAAGCCTCTTCATACCTCGGTCAAGATTTTGTTTTTCTTCTTTCCAATTCTTATGGAAGATATCTAGGCTGTTTCGCCATCTCCTTCGCGGTCTGCTCGGTTCCATGTCGTTGTTTCAGGTCAAAACCCTGTGTTGTACACTTGAGCCCACAACTTGTCCAATGCGGCAGACGTGTCCTGCCCAGTTCATGTTGTTCCAAGTTGGGCTGCCATTTGAACCACATCAAGAATTTGCGTTTTGGGGGCATTTAGTGTTTAGAAGTCACTTAAAAGTCCACTTAAAATAACTTTAATATATTCCATCGAGAAGAAATAATTTTAGTATTCGATGGCTATGGCTGCAAAAATAAATCGGAAACGAAATCCAAATTATTAATTGCATAATCTGAATAGACCCGGCCGGACTCGTTGGTCCCAGCTGTCATTTGTAGATCTTTGGTAGTCGTTACGAATTGTCAGAAGCCAATAAATTTGACTCCATTCTTGCCAAGAACTACTGTGTTACCCAGTTAACGGGTTGTGGAGGTCTGGGAGGCAGCCGCTCCATGTAAAAATACTGGTAGCTGAATCCGGTTTGACTGAAAGCTGACCCCATAAAGTTGGGAAAAGGCTAGGCAGATGATGAATCTGAATAGACTGGTGTTATGAGTTTCGATATGAAAACATAGCATAGGCCTTTTTTAGTCCCATTAAAGCCTGAATGTTATTATTTCTAATGTACAGGCAATACCTACATAAAATACACAAACTACACGACCCTTACCCCTACGCTATATGAAATACTTTGATCCTGTTACAATGCCTATTATTTAATGAACACACAAGTTGTGTAGATAATTCTGAGAAATGATAATAATGTATTGTTGGTAATACCAGATATATATCTGTATTTCAGACTTAGTTATACGAAAATTCTCTCAACGTCTGATCTTGTTACTTTTAATTTACATTCCGTTGAATGTTTTTTGTTATGTTTGTTTGTCAAGTCAATTTAGTACAATATAGTTAAATTGATTTCGTACACAAATCAAAGTAGCGTAGGTATAAAAATAAATGTGCAAAAAGAAATAAATAAAGTTATAGTGAATTTACTCAAAGTCGTTCGATCGTTTTATTGAAAAGAAGCAGACAACAGCCAGAATACTTATTAGAGAGTAGAGAAAACTGTTTTTATTTTCGTTACGTCTCTCGGCGTAGTGTCTACGGTGAATACAAAAACAACATTTTATTAGAATTTTCACGGTTTTATGGAACATGGCAGAATATAAAGGTGGCTCATAGAATATAGAGTGGAACTCATACAATCCTACTGATCTAGTCGTTGTTATTATATCAATGACCTGACGAGTATTATTTGTTACGATAAATGTAGCCAGTGGCGTAGCAGGCGTAGCGATGACGTCATGTTTCAGCTACGGCGTAGCATCAGCTACACGACTTTGACACTACAATATTCTTTCATGTTACTGCTTAGGGTTTTTGTTTATATTTTTATTATTTAATATGGGTTTGCTCTTGACTCTAGTCTAGGTCATAGATGACAGTGACAAAGTCGACAATGGAGCGAGCTTACTCAGAAGAAGCCTGATCACTCTAATTTTGAAGAGATTAGGGTAGTGTGCGTTCGGAAACACAGACGCAGGCAGAGAGTTCCACTCCTTTGCTGTGCGCATTATAAAAGACGTTTGACCAACCATTTGATAAACCATTGATCGAACGCCTATCGTTGCTATCTATCGACGTTGATCGATTGGTGTGGTAGCTTTGGCTGATCGAAGAAAGAAGTAGAAACTTTCGATCTACTTCGACCAACTCATTCTGCCATCGATGGACGATTGATTGGTTAAATTTAAATTCAGAGTTAAATGCTAACACGAGGTTAAATAACAAATATTTCATACAGAATAGGTTAGAACTACCTCAAATCTCAAAAAAAATCTGCGCCGTCCCTAAATAAAAAGACGAGATGTGTTACTAAATTTAGGTACGAAAGAGAACTCTGGTAAGGGTTAGTATACCTTCTCTAAATAATATAAAACAAAGCCTGTTTCTCCACTTTTCTTTAATAGAAAGAGCGACAAATGGGAAAGGTTTGTGTATACAGGGTTATTTTTCAATGACAAACCAAAACTCAAAAGCACAAATGAAATCAGCTGTTCCATACATTTTTGCTCGCATAATATAACTAGTCAAAATGTAGGGAACAGTATTATCTAGTTCATCATTCAATTATTTCAAAATACTACAGCAATGTTGCCAAATTTTGATAGTCATCTACATTAACAGCATAATCCTCGCAGTTTTATATCACTTTCCATATCAGGCAGGGCATTAAAACCGCAAATCCACGAAATCCCGAATTAGTGGTTTTATACGATTTCATTTAGTGACTCAACAGTTGCGCGATTTAGTTGTTCGTGATTCGGGTTTGAAGAGCAAATTTTGGTGGTGTGTTCGATCTTCAAGTAGGAGTTGAAGTGTTATTGGGTTTTAATTACAGGGCACTTGTAATTAAAACCCAATAACACTTCAACTCCTGATGACTGATGTCCAGTCTAAAGTAACATAATATATACTTATATACTTAATATAATAAAGCTGAAGAGTTTGTTTCGACGCGCTAATCTCAGGAACTACTGATTCGAAGTGAAAAACTCTTTTAGTGCTGGATAGCCCATTTATCGAAGAAGGTACAAAATGTTATTCTACGACCATTAGGAGAGGAGCATCAATGAAAAAGATTTGTATGAATGAAACGCAGACGAAGTTGCGCGGGTCAGCTAGTAAGAGATAAAACTGTTTTATTTTTTCGAGTAAATTCTTTAAGTTTTCCAAAATTACACCATTGCTGAGTGCCACTGGATGATTTTATTCCATAAAGATATAAGGTCCCTACGATGTAGCCTTTGGGTGCAACGACGCGGGAGTAAGCTCGTTAGATACATATACACGATGAATAATTGAGAAGTCATCGAAGGATACAAAATGCTCTCTAAAAGATATTCAGATGCGTTTTTTGTATCCTGATGATTTGGACGAGGTGAGATCTCTGCAGAGATTGGTTTCCAATCGGCGCTATTGATTCAGTACATGATTCTGGATCCCCAGCGTTTGAATTTTTCGTTGGATTTTTCCTAATTCAATTGTTCCACAAAAAAAATCAAGCTCACTCTAAATGAAATTAAAAAGAGCTAGTAATGATATTTATTTTGGGTGTTTGAGAGAAAGATAGTGTCTTTTTAGAAAAAAAAAAACAACGAAAATCTCTAGGTAAATGTACTGAATCCATGGTATTAATTTGTGCGCCAATATGTTTTGTACCATAATTATGTATTATAAGCAGAGATCGGAATTAGGTTTTTACAGGAGGCATTATCAACTCTATGTTAGGTACTTACTTCCACGAAAATTAGGTAAATATAGATTAGACTAATATCAACTGGATAAAATGTAGGAGTAAACGCTATTAACACATCTCTGCCTTAAGTTGACTCAGGAATCATCCTCAGCCGAATGACGTCCAGAGCTGGACATAGGCCTCCCCCAAAGGGGGTGGGGTGTTTGCTATAATCGCCACGCTTGGCAGGCGGGTAGGCAATGAAGCTGTTGCAATGCACAGAGAATGCTGCTGCCCATTCTCTGGTGAGACACAGGAATAATGTTAGTTTACTAATCTCCTTTACTACATCTAAACTCACCATCCCTTCGTAAAGAATGTTCTTTCTCCTATATCTTAGCGTTAAAACAAACAGTTTGTCAGGCAAGCGAGCTAGCTTAATGACCCAGCTTCGTCTATGTCCGTCCCACTAGATTATATATATGCAGTGTATTGCACCGCGTTCTGTGTGGGAGGTGCATTGTTGAGAACATTGACGTGTGGGGAAGAGTGATTAAATGAATTAGCTGTGGGGTAATTAATGTTCTTGTGTGCGATTTTTATAGAGTTTCCTAGTAAGTGTGTTAGTAATTAGCTGGATATAAAATGGCATCTATGAAGGTTGAGGGGTATAATTCCGAGATATATTGATTGGTGCTAATTGATAAGATAATAATGAGTTGTGATACGAAGCTCATACTAGTATTATAAATGCGAAATGTAGTGTGCCTGTTTCATACCTCTTCTTATCTTAACGGCTGAATAGATTTGAATGAAAGCTTAGCACACGGGTAGACCATGTATTGAAACCCGGAAAAAATATGCCCGTGGAATAATTTCGGGCTCTCACGAGGGCGAAGACGCTGGCAAAAGCAAAAAGAATTAAAACAAAATAAGAATGCACCATTTAAAGAACAAGTAAAAAATACACCATTTAAAGAACAACTTAAGAATGCACCATTTAAAGAATAAGTTAAGGATCCATCATTTAAAGAACAAGTTAAGAATGCACCATTTAAAGAACAGGTTAAGAATGCATCATTTAAAGAACAAGTCAAAAATGCACCATTTAAAGAACAAGTTAAGAATGCACCATTTAAAGAACAAATTAAGAATGCACCATTTAAAGCACAAATTAAGAATGCAACATTCAAAGATGTACGTATCTATCTTGTAAGTCTGTTTTGCTTCCTACCCGAATTGAATATTGTAGCATGTTGCTTGGAGTTTAAAATATGCTGCAATGCTCAATTTGCGATCTTCCGTATCTAATTTATCTCAGCTCCCTTAGTTTATCCATTTTGCTTCTAGGCGCAGCAGTCTCGTTGATTCAATAATACGCATCAATGAAGACTCGTTTGCCTCTTATTCAAATAAATGTTTTTGAAATAAGGGTCTTAGTGTATACGGATAGACTGATGCAAAAAAAAACTCGTAAACCATTTATAAAGGCAAACCATTAAAAGCAAAATGCCTGTACCTGATAGGTAAGTTATTTTGTTATAGTCATCAGTATCTTAAATAAATGCTAATTGCATTCAACTAATTTTAAAACAGCGATCGCATTCGCATGTCAGTTGCGATATTGCGGAATTTGTTCGAAAGAGTCACCGCGGCCCTGGAACACTAAGGGCTTTAGAAGGAACATGGATGGGTTTTAGTCAGTAAGAGTCTGACACGCCCTACCCAGAGCGGAAGAAATCATTTGATGAATTCGAACCCATAAAAAAAAATGTCAGTTGCTATGCGTCAAAAGAACTTCCATTTCCCTACATTTTTGACAGATTGCGACTGAGATGCGAATGGAAACGTTGCTTAAAAAATATTTAAATTATCCCACTGTTAGTTGATTAAGTAAAACTTTATTCAATCAATCGACCAATAACCAGCAATTTCAAGTTACAATTCTACCATAACAATGTTGCCACCTCACAATAATACAGCCGTCCTTATTATTCCACATGGCAACATTACAAGTATGACAGTATAACTTTCAGCTAACTTGCAACTGCTTTTAAGCAATGTTGTGAGTGTGCTGAGTAGACAATTATTGTACATCACACTCGTAAGTATGTCATAAGCTTATTAAAAAGTTGCAAAAAAGCATGCAACAATTTATATTTTCATCTGTATACCAAATAGCTTTGTTGACTGTACATGGTATTGACACTATACTGATATCAACTAGAAAACTATAGTATGTAGGACGTAGGTACTGTATCTAAATATTACGTGTCCGACTTCCGAATATTTTGAGCCTCGCAAATCAATGGATTCCACTGGGTACTATTTATAGTCCTCCCGACCGACTTCGGTGATGGCGGCCAATCTCAACCGAGACTAGCCATCGGCGCGGGACATATTATAGTGCACAAGTGTGCGCAAACACAGGTGCTTCCATCACTTTCATATTCCGATGGGACGGCAACCCGACACGACCGGAGAGAGATCCGGCTTTCCGAGGCACGGGGGTGTCACACCACCAACTTCCAAACTCCGGGCTGTCACTGGCAAATTCCTATTGGAAAAATCCAATTGCATTTTTGCCCGACTTGGGAATCGAACCCAGGACTCCACACTCGGCAGTTGCGCTTGCGACCGCGAGACTAACAGTTAATCACTAGAATTCCTTATCGCCCTTTACAACATATTATAGAGCTAAAAAATACAACGTGCGAACGTTCACAAGTTCACTAAGCATTCTCCGCCGATATTGTTCACTGTTCACCGCTCCGATTTGATACATTATAGTAATTCTCTTGAAATTTCAGCTTCATTGTGAACGTTTAATGTTACTTGTAGCCGTGTACAATGACTTATATCGTATCAGTGTTCAAAGTGCCTTAATGTAGTCTGTCGTGTGTGTGAAATTGATCTTAAGCGAGAACGTTGCTTTGTACCAAGAAGGTCATAAGTTCATAGGTGTCATTGAACTTGAGACTTTCTTTAAATTTGGTGCAGAGATGATTTTTGTTTAGTATGGTTCCATAGTCGGTTGGGAAGGATGGTTTTTTTTTCCGTAGCCTATTGTGTACCACTGCTGGGCAAAGCCCTCACCCATATCCTTTTAAACATTATTTTCTGGCGTCACTTCGTACTAGCTTTCGCGGTGTGCATCCAGATCATCTGGCTTCCGCTTTCTGGGCCGGCCTCGGCGACGCCGTCCATCCTCTGGCACCCATTGCGTGGAGACTTTTGCCCAGCGGTCACTATGCATGCGGCTGGTGTGACCCAGTCCCATTTCAGCCTGGCAGCTTTTTTGCCCGCGTCAATGATACCTGTTTTGGACCGCAGTGTGGTGTTCCGCCCTATATTATAATTATTAAAAAAAAACACTATCTTAACGCAAGCATAGACAATCCAATACTTAATAAGTCATCAACCAAACTGCCTTGAATTTTTCAAACTACGTTGCGGTCGACTTCCAAGCTAACTGGATGTACTATCAGTGTTGTACATGAAGTGACTGCCCATCTGACCGTCACCACCCGTCACTGGATAGTACGATACCCCTTAGCAAGAAAGGATGTCAGGCTTTTAGGGTCCTTGTAATCACACTAATCATACTATATCATACTAATATTATAAAGGCGAAAGTTTGTGAGTGTGTGTGTGTATGTTTGTTACTTCTTCACGCGCAAACGGCTGGACCAATTTTGATAAAATTTGGTATGCAGGTTGCTGACATCCTGAATTAAGACATATACTTTTAAATCGCGGGTAAAACCGCGGGGCGAGGCTAGTATAACATAATTAAAACTCAAAGCACTCAAAAATAAATTCGCAAAGTATTGATACCCATAAGAAATAAACATTCTATCACCAAGTACGATAAACACAGGTAATAATAACACCAATTCCGCGCGTACACAAAGGAAAATCCCCACAAATAACACGGAAACAGCCATTCATAAACAAAAATAACTTTCAAAAAGACACGAAAATACTACAATTTGCAGCACACAAACAAAAGGTCTTTTAACCCTACGAGGACCGATGAATCAGTGAAAATTTGCCGAAAAGTACTTATTCCCCTTACATTAGCTTCGAAAATTGTTGCTACCATAAAAAAACGACCGCCATAACGCGTGGGGGTAGAATTATTATAAATCTTCATGATATTACCATAGACCAACTTAGGGAACTTTGCTCTTTGCCGAAATTCGCTTGGTAAGTGGGCTGTAAGTCATCCGGCCCTATATGGTAGATGTAGGCTAGTAGTTACTTCTTGTTTACGATTCTATATCGCACGTTAATATTGCCAATGTTTTGGGGAGTTCGCGTATCTTTATGGAGCTAATATGTCTGAAGTTTGTGAGTTTATCCGCAAGGTTGAATGGATGGTATGTAAAATGATGTAGGAATATACTATTCACTGCGTGAAGCAAAAATTAAAATTACCAAAGAGTTAACAGACTGGACATACGAAAACACAGAAAATTTTAGAAAACACTTATTTTGATCTCATAGTTCTTACAATAAATATAGGCATTAAATGCAATTATCTAGTTTTACTTAATCTAAGTTCTTATACTATATGTTATAACATAACTATAATTCCCTGGAGAATTAAACTTAACGAAAAAAAAAAAAAAGCTATTGCTCATTATTGTACCCATAGTTTCTAGAAATATTGTAATCATTGTTATTCTGTGTACACTTACTAATAATTTGTAACTGCATAGGAATCCTAAAAGCTTCCTGCGGGACAGGCCTAGCCTAGTGCAGGGAGTCTTTGAAAATTCTTGTAGGATTATTTTTTAAAGAAACTAAACTATCTTGTATAACACACAACAATTGTAACCTATATTTTCTTTTTAATAAATTTATTTATTCTTATTCTGTATAATGATTCTAAATTAGCTTACCACCATTTGTTAATTAAGTGGGTGATAGACGTATTCAATGTATTTCTGTTGTCCTTTATAACACTTAATTTTACTTCATCATTTCATCATCTGCCTAGCCTTTTTCCAACTATATTGGGGTTGGCTTCCAGTCAAACCGGATTCAGCTGAATACCAGTATTTATGGGTGTTATAAATGAATCTTATTCTTGCCCTTATAACATTATTTAACACTGCTGTGCGCTGTTACATTGTAATGAAAATCTTCAGATCACAATATTTTTTCTGCCCTTCAAAAATAATTTAAAAAAAAAACGTATTGCGCCAACTCTATGCAATATGTGACAAGGAATTGGCGCAGACGTTTTCTTCTGTCATGTCTCCCTTATCAATCGTAACACAATCTAAATGATATGCTCCGTCTCCAACGATGTAAAAAGTTGGTAGGCTTGTATGTTAATACCTTTTACAAAACAATAGTTCGGTGAGTTTTCCCAGTAGGGGTCGTGGAACGTTCGTCGCCAACTATTTTTGTGGGGTTACAACTGAGTTATAACGCGAATGTCCCCGCTGAAAGGTAACGACGAGGTAAAAGTATGTTATTTCTATATTTACACCAAAATAGTCTTTATTACGTTGTGTTACTTCGTATTTTACTCACAAAGGTTTCAGCAATGCTTTAGAATAATTGTATCTTGCTTTGGTGGTATGCTTAATTAAACTTGGTCGAGCAGTAGATTGGATAGTAGTGATAGTGACATAGGATAAAATAGATCTGCTTGCAAGAGCAAGATTGGCAACGTCAAATTTGGAATTAAATTTTGTACTACGGTGAATATGATGTCAGTCATTTGTAATCACGACTATAATATTCATTAAAATTATTAAAACAATGCAAAAACTAGTGGATGAAAAAGGCCTATTCTCAAAATCTTTTAAGCCTTCAAATGACCAAAGAGTAGAGGTCTCCCCCATAGGTTCCATTCTTATCAGTTTGTTACCTTCTCCAGTCAATCTGCCGTTAGCTCCTCTAAGTTATTCAATTGCCTCCATCATCATAATCTACATCCTGACATCACCCACTGCTAATCATAGGCCCACATTTCTAGTGCCTACCGATTCAATTGCCTCACTATTCTTAAAAAAGAACAACAATTTAAGCCAAACCAACTTTACAACACCTATAAAAACTGCACTAATCTTTCTAATCGTACAAAAAGTGAACTTAACCACACAACACATTCTTCACGCCAAGACATACCAACAAATACCCCTTACACCGTTTGGACGTCAATGAGTAGTATCATCAAAGTTATTGATTTACCTTTATCATCATCATCATATCATCCACAGCCCGACTTCGCCAACTTCTAAGCATATACCTACCACTTTTGTCTAGTGCCAACTCATTCAGTTTCCTCACTACCTTCATCATCATCGTCATCGTCATCGTCATCCACAGCCCGACTTCACCCAACCGTAGGCCCGCCTTTTGCTGTGCCAACTTTTTCAGTACCCTGATTATTATTTAAACAAACGACAACCTAAGCCAAGCCAACTTTACACCATCCATAAACACTGCAGTAATCTTTCTAATCGTCCAAAAAGTGAACTAAACCACACCACACATTCTTCACGCCAAGACATGCCAACAAAAACCCTTACCCGGTTCGGAAGCCAATGATTAGCATTGCAAATGGCAGGACAGTCCCCAGAAATATCCGGGCCCCGCATGTAAAGTATCTAAGTGATATTTGGATTTAAATTGCAAAAACGTGTTGGGAATCACTTAAAAAAGGCACCCATATGTTATGTTGTAGTAATAAGTTTGACTGCAAGTGTTCGGTCTTAAGTATGTGTACGTGTTATGGGTTCTGTCGGGTTGATTGATTTTTTTGCAGGCATGGTGGATTTTTTTATTGCCGTGGCTTAGAGTTTGGAGTGCACGTTTAATCATCGTGGTTATAGGAGTTTTCATGGGAGTTGATATGGGTGGTTAGAAACTTGAAAACTTTGGCAAAAGTGAAATTCTTTTGGGTAATAAAGACTGTCTTATATAGGGACAAATACACGGGACATTTCGACAGCAAAGTCAATCAAGTTATTATTTGTAATTGTTGAGTTAATTTATGAAATTCAAATTTTATTATTATATTGCAAATATTGTATTGTGTATTTTTATGTGTAAATTCAGATACAAAATTACTTGTTTATGAATAAAATGACTATGACTATGACTATGATTGACTGTACTATCGAAATGTCCCATGGTCAGTGCTAGACTTTTTGAACTTTTGACAATAGTTATTTAATTACAACTGCACTGACAATATAACTTTGGCAGCCCAACGTCTGTCGTTTAAAGCTGTCAGTTTTATATATTATTCCGTTGAGAAATATCTAATTGTTTCTACATAAACCAGAAGCCAAACCCAACATCGAAGCCCGCCAGGGCCAGAACCTGCCAGGATTGCGGAATTTTATCGAAAGAATCACCGCGGCCCAGGAACACATGGATGGGTTTTAGCCAGTAAGAGTCTGACAATCCCTTCCGCTCCTCCCAGAGAGGAAGGAATCATTTGATGTTTTCCCAACCGCAAAAAAATACCAACATACGTATGAAAGGGAACGGAATAGGCTTTATTTTTAAATTTACAATATTAAAAAATCCTATTCCATACTCTTTTATTATTTATTACTTATGTTATTCTATTGGTGTAGTTTATAGAAGCAAATTTCATTTGTTGAAGTAAAAACAAAGGCAAATTTAGAATATCTATGAGTAAATATTTCGAGAAATGTCACCTGACATCAAGAGTTTTGTCTTCTACTTTTTTAAACTTCTTGTAGAGTAAAATCCAAGCACTCTTTACGAGTCCATCTTTGAGTTAAAAAGATTACACGTTACGTTTTTTATTATTATTACGTTACAGTTACTGGCCTACAACAAATAAATAACATTTAAAATCGAAATAAGTATTGTAAGTTCGTTCCAAATATGAACTTTTCGCAATGAAGCTAAACAGCCTTATAACTCTTCACAGAAATAATAAAACCCGATAACAAAGAGTATGAAATGAAAAATATTTTGTATATCAACTTATATCAAAACCGTGTAAGCATAAAGATATAAATTTGCGAGCATTTCTTAGCGAGAATTATAGAAAAATACTGGCCATTATATTGTAGTACTAGCCTTTCTGCAGTTTCCTAGCTCGAGAAGAAACAGACTTGCATGAGATAAATTCCAAAGGAGTTTTCTTATACATTCCAAATATACCTGCGACTCTATTTTACACTTTACGCAGTATACATAAGGTTCAATTTGAGAAATGGTGTAAATTGATGGAAGCGAACATTTGTCAGTGTGAGGGTAATCTGTTTGTCTGTCAGTGTGTCAACACATCGCTCGCTTGACGCAAAGTCGGTGATTCTTCTTTGTGATACTGATTGACTGGTTGATAAGCGAAATTCTACTTTGATTCGAAAGGCTTACGGTTAGGAATCGCTTGATTGATGTATATAGAACCGACGGACGACAAATTAGAAGTTTGAACAGAGATAAGTGGGTGGGTCTTATTTTAATACGTATTTAAATAAGAACTTGTAATAATGGTAATGGCAGTGGGCCTATTTCAGGGAGCTGATGTTAAGTGACATCTATTTAGTTGAAAATTAAGTCGTATTTCGACTGACATAAAGGAGATTTTATTTAAAATAGGAAATAAGGATAAGGCTAAAAATGTTGAGTGTAAATCTGGGGAGGAATACACTCGGCAGTGGTTGAATGTGGACAGATATAAGAAAATAAGGAACCGTATCTTTTTAATTAATTTTTTTAATAATGTTAAGGAAAATCCTTTGGAAGTTATTTCAAAATGTGGTCTTTTGAAATTGTTTTAAACACATCATTTTACTGATTATGTTTCGGATGCATAGAAAACAACAATGCGATGTTTTATTTAGAAAGTGTAGAGCGTGTCTTCCTGAAATATTTGAGGATGAAAATATTTTTATCATTTTATTTTCGGATAACGTTTCTGGGGGGCTACTCTCTAAGCCCGAAGTCCGTAGTTGCGGGCGTATTCTATTCCGTATCACCTAACCACTAAGAATGAATAACAACACGATTTGACAGTTACTGTCAAATCGTGTTGTCATTCATTCTTAGTTCGGGTTCGGAACTAATCGTAAGTCCGTAGGTGATACGGAGTAGAATACGCTTAGAGGCTTAGAGAGTAGCCCTCCAGGTTTTAGTTTGACGTGCACTATAACGTCTCTTAAGTTTTGTTAATATGCAATTTCGAAGTAAAGTTATTTTTTTTGCAATATCTTTGCCAATTCGCCTATACTCGCCTTAATACCCTTACAAAAATTGCAAGCAAGTGGCACACAGACAAAATGCCATTAATCTCATAAGACAGGGTGCACACGCGCGTCAAAAGAAGCGCGCGTGACTTTAGCAAATATTTTGTACGCGAAACTTCCATCGCGAAGACAACGCCGCGGGTACAATCGACGGATTTATCGAATAGGTATGCGAAAACTGACAACTGTAGATCGAATATTTTATTGTTCTTTGAGTACAATGTGTATTGTGCTTCATTGATGTCGGACGGCTGATAGCTGAAACAAAGCTTCTGTATGTAAATTATGCGAAATATTCCGGTGTAGTCGTAGCGTTAAATGAAAATAAATTCGTGAATGGAGTGCGAAAATATTAGTGAGTTAATAATAACTCTATTTATTTATTTATTATTTATTTGTTTGGCTTTAATTACTCTCTGCACTTACAGTAAGTACCAACACATACAGAGAGTCATAATCTTAACATAAATTATATATTGCAAAAATTAAAAAAATTAACAAAAACAATAGGTACCTACAGAATAATAAATAATTATGATAACAATAATAAAATCAAAAAAATAATTTATTGCCTTAATGTACCTGCTTCTTTGCTAGCATGGTCAATTAATATCAATAGAAAATCTTATTTATATAGAAATACCATAATTAAAAATAGAAACACAAATTACGTTTTATGGACTTCAACTTCCACGAACACAATTTTAGTTGCTTCGATGCTCGAAACTGTTTTCATTTTAAGGTACGGTTAGCGGTAATAAACAATAATGAATGTGTAGAGTATTACTATAAAGTAATATTATTACACTATAGTACCTGTAATTTTGCCATCCCATTAATTTATGACCCTATAAATAAACTGAGATATCCTTAAGAACTTACTTCGCTTACCTACCCAATCCGATAACAACACTTTTTTGTCCACTCTACAAAAAAAACTGAATGAAATTGCATGACAATATTTGCCCCTCAACCGCGGCACAGCCAGCAAAACAATATCAATTATTAAAACGAACAGCGACAACTTCATCGGTGTTATTTCCCGGGAGTTCGGTTCTCGCGCTCCATTTCACCAGAACTAACCGGTACTGGGTACCCGGTACGGTTCGTATTGTGGTACAAATTAGACTCATCACTGGTTTTAAATATAGAATGGTGTATTTGATTATGGATTTGTTTTATTTTTATTTTAATACAGGGTTGTATTAGCTGCGTTTGTTTCGAATAGTGATGCCATGAATATTCAGCAACTATTAGGTATTCGGCCTATTCGGCTACTTTTTTACTGTTTGGTATTCGGACCAATATTGCGAACCATTTGGCTGAATGCTGAATTTCAAATATTATTTTTTATTTCAACGAAAAATCAGCAAATTTAATACTTAAAATCCATCAGTGCTAAATTATGATGAATGATAGTTCGTTTTTAACACACAATGATAAGGAAATTTACATTTACGGCTACCGAATATTCGGAATTTCGGCCTAGGGCTCAGCCAATTATCGGTATTCGGAAAAACTACTATTCGTGGCATCTCTTGTTTTGAATGTTTCGTTCATCAATTCTAGTTGCTTTTCATAATGATACGAATTAAAACACTGGTGTGAATTTAAAAACTATAAAAACGACGTCTTGTTTAATCCTTTGAATACTGAACACGTTGCAGCTATTATTGGTGTTCCGTTTCTAAGAAGAATTTGGAAGGTCTAGGATTATATTATTGATACTGGCTCTTAGAAGATAGCTACTAAATAAAATTCTTAATATTAACAAGAAGAACTAGTAAGCCTAGTCTAGTTTTGTTGTAACTTTGAACACCTAGAATATGTAATTTGTTCCAACAAATACTACAAGTTGTACTTTTGTCGTACTTATGTAAATGTATAGTATATAATTTGTGCAATAAGTTATACTTTCAATTATACTGTCTGATTTTGCACTATTTTGAAAGGGCGTTTACACCTCAAGCCATTTCTAAAAAACTGGCAAAACTAAAATAAAGATGTATCGATTTTAATAAAACTCAATTCACATACGCAAGCTTCCAAGGTCTAACAAGATAGTGAAGAACTTCCTCGAAAAAGAGTTTAGAAAAAACACGTTTCTTTTGTGGAGCCCCCTTTAATTTGTTATGAATTTAATTTTAATTATTTATTGTTATAGCGGCTATAGAAATACACACTCTGCCAAAATTTCAACTGTCTGCCTGTTACGGTTGTTGCGCTAAAGAAAGGTGGACAGCGGAGGCTTAGTAATAGGGTTCCGTTGGTTACCCTTTGGGTAAGGAACCCTAAAAGAGTGAGTCATAAGTTGTAATCATTTCATTCATTTCCAAGAATGACGACTTGCCTGTTGGCATGAAATACCATAAGTAGTTAACGCTCATTAGGTATGTCATCTTCACAGTTACTGACCAAACTTTTAGCTTCTCCTCTTCCCATAAATAACGGTTGCGTCATAAATTACCTATCTATCTATACTTAATCTATACTTGTATACTAATATAATAATTGTTTGTTTGCTTGATCACTTTAATATCTGGAACTAACAGTCGTGTTTGGAAAATATTTTTTCCATATCCGCGTAAATCCGAGTATGATAGCCACATTTGTAGGCTATACGGGAATGGGAAAAAACGGGATATGCGCGTACGAAGTCGCGGGTAAAAGCTACTAATATAATTTAGCTGAAGAGTATGCTTGTTTGTTTGAACGCGCTAATCTCTGGAACTAACAGTCGGATTTGGAAAATTCTTTTTATATATGACAGCTACGGTAGCGGGAAACTCCTACGGGAACAGGAAAATAAAGATATGCACGTACGTAGTCGCGGGCAAAAGCTAGTATACTAATATATACTAAAATATTATAAATCTGAAGAGTTTGTTGATTTGAACGCGCTAATCTCTGGAACTAACAGGCGGATTTTGAAAATTCTTTTTGTATGTAATAGCCATATTCATGACAAAGAGTATAAGCTATACGGTAACGGGAAAAAACGGAATAAACGCGTACGAAGTCGCGGGTAAAAGCTAGTCTCAAATAAACCAATATTTCACGGCCATCATACTTTGTCTGTCATCACCCGATAGTGAAAGTAAACGTATCATTTAACGTGATACCCTCAACCCTTGTAAATGGTAGAAATTGGTAGAAAAACCATAAACACGCCGGTTATCTTTAATAAACGTTCATGGTAGAATCACGGAAGTTGACCCTCCATAAATAGTAGTTTATGGCAGCTATACCGGGCTTTTTTATAACAATGTCGCTTGTAACTTTTACTTAGTTTAGTAGTTAGTTTGCTGTGCGATTTTTGTATTCAAAAGTCCGACATATGTAGTTTCATAGTTTCTAAAAACAAGAAAAGTATTATTTAAACAAAAATGTGCTTATATCTACATATGTGCACGTAGAGCATACGTGAAAGTCGTGGCTAAATAAAAACTTCCCGGAATGGGTCCATCATTAAATACCGAGCCGCCTTCGAGTCTCGGAGCTGCTCATGTTGCAAACTGTTAGTCTTGGCTCAATCAATCAAAATCAAGCTCAATAAAAAAAATCTATTGTAGGTCTTTGACAGGTCGTTACGGTTAGTCGGAAGCCAAGAAATCTAAAACCTGTCTAACTAAGGGGTGTCTTGTTACCCAGTTACTGGATTTTTTAGGTCTGATTGGCAGTTACTTGCTCCATATAAAATACTGCAATTCAGCTGCAACCAGATAGACAGGAATCCTACTCATTGCCAAACAGCTTTGGCAGATAAATATATCTGTTTGCCCATACCTGCTTGTCTCTAAGGATTTGGGTTTGCCAGCCATCATAGAGCTAAGGATAGGAACAAAAATTAGCCCGAGTTCTTGTCACCTTGGATACGCCGAATAGTGTTTTTAGGTCTCCTAGTGTTTTTTTTTCTCAAACCCAGACATCATACACAAGCGGACCGACTCGACGAGGCTACTTAAATGAAGTCCGACGAGGCTACCTGCTAAAATTAAGCCATAACTTGTGCGAGTTAACTTTGCAACTGGCTCGACACATTTCGAATGACGTTTTGACGTTTAACTGGAAATTAAACAATTCAAATTTCGATGAAAACATTATAAACACGTTAGCATCGCTATAACCGTTGGTATTCTAGTATTTTCATCGAAATCGATTGTTAATTAAAAGCCAAAACGTCATTCGAGCCAGGTAACAAGTTAACGCGTACGGGTAGTACCATATTAGCACTCAAACAGTCTCCAACACCACATTTTAATTTCACCCCGAACCGAGCTCAATAAAAAAGTAATCCCCAAAGAAATTCATATCGCGAAAAGTTGCAACGCAATCGTCACGGGCCGCCACAAGCCTTAATAAAAGTGAAGCGGGCTACATATCGATTATCGCGATCGTCGAACCGGAGCGATCGCTGCGATCGCTTCGATAAATCACTCGCTCATACCGAATCGAATATGCTCGCGAGTCGCGATGGATGATCGCGTGCTGATGCGTTCGTGTGTCCACGGACTTAGGAAGATTGATGGAGTTTATTGACAAATATTTTTATTAAGATATTTTCTTAGATGGTGGTGACAAATTTAGGGAGATGACTATTTTCGTAAGGTTTTATTTTTAGATAGCTACGTGGCTCTAAATAGTGACTGCAATATTAACTAAATACACTGAGTCGCTTTTCCGTAGACGAATTTATTCTCTTGAATTTGCTGACAAAAAGATTTAATTTAATGTTATTTGTGTGAGTTCGGTGGTTAACTTCCCTTTGTTAACATCCATATCTAAAATTCCAATGGCAGATATATACCAGCTACAGGCATAATTAGTATTAAGTTTTGCAAAAAACCATTTAGTGTCTTAAATAGGGAATTTATTTTTAGAAATATACAAAAATATAACACTAACAGTGACAATAGAATCAAATATGTCCGAAAAACAAACGTGAGATAACTATTTTAACCAAATATATCTGTCTCTCTCCCGAAAACGCCGTTTTCTATGTCAGCTGTACGGTGTCATAGAATTTGACGTCAGAGTTGGTATCGGACTTCTTTTTCGAATTGGCAACTTTTAAGCTTTATAACTTTATCGCTGATGAGGGTGTTTTTAAAAATATTTCGTAATTGTTTACTAGTGCTAATAAGTACTTTATTTTGCAAATAAAGAAATTGCATGCATATTCCCTAATCAATTATTTGACACACAAAGCCTGTCAGTCACAAATCACTACCTGTCCAATTAAAACTTCACAACCAATCACAAATCCCGAACGCCAAAACTGTAACACAAATTGCCAACGGTAGCCAAAGTTGGACCACACACAAAGGTAGGAGTTACATCACTATCGGTCAGATAAAGCCAGTCTACACCGCCCGGCGATCACGATGACAGTTAAGTGACATAATCAGAGCTGTCATCGAGTCAACTCGGACTGAAATCGGAATCCTACTCAAGTTAAATCGAATCGTTCGATACTGTAGCTGTGGGACGAAAATATCGAATTATCAGAGTTTTAATTGGTTCAATTTGATGAACATACTTTAAATTATGCTCTTTTTTTTTAAATGTTGAGTACGGCTCTTTTATACGTGGTGATCTTTGTTATTTGGAGCTGTATGACATGAAATTTATGTGACTTCTCTGTAGGTACTGTATAAACCTTACGCTCGTGAAATAAATGGGGCTTTAATACTATGTAGGGAAAAGTGCAGGGCACAATAAAATTAATATTCCAGATTTACATACGCCTGCAAGTAAAAGTACTTTTTTGCATCATGCAAAATCGATTGTAAGCCACAAACGGTCTATCTCATATCTAAATCTGTACAGACAAGTACAAAAAACGACAAATGTACATGCAGACACACTCGTCAGAAAAAGGCCCTCCTGGAAGTTCTGACCCAGTTGCTAAAATTTTTCACAGATAGAGAGATACTATCGTTGAGACCCATTTTTTCGGGTTACAAATTAGCCTTAATTTTTTTTCCAGAAAAATAAATAGGTCACGGGAATGAAATCCCGGGAAAAAGCAAATGATTTTTATGTTTAAATAGCACCCAAAAACCGGGTATTTAAAACAATGTAACTATTTTATGACCACGAAGCTGTGAATAGATATTATTAATTGAATGTCAATCAGCTCGACGAGTAGTGATAGTAACATAAAGGCTTCTGCACACAATAGACCTTTATACGCTTTACTCAAACACACGGCAACTATCAAAGTTTGTAAAGGTAGTTTATAATAAAACTAGCTTATGCCCGCGACTTCGTACACGCATATCCCGCATAACCAGTAGTTTCGGCTGTACGTTGTCCGTCAGTCACTCACTCAGTAACGGAAGAGTTTTAAACATATAATATTGATCAAAGTATTATTGGTTTTGAGCAATGAGTTAATCACATCCAAGCGATAATAATAACAAATATGGTGTGCTTGTGAGGATTGGAAAGTGCCTTTTTAGCTTCATCGTGAGAAAATTTTAAATATTTCTGCCACTTAACAGCGTTGCTCAATTCTGGTTCAAAAAACCGGCCAAGTGCGAGTCGATTTCTGATAGAATCATTTCGTTTTACATATTACTTTTAAGGTATTTATACTGTTAAAGTTTTCACCAATCTATAATTAAATAACTATTATTCTATATACATATAAGCTCAGTCTCTGAGAGCCAAAAAATCAACAAAGGAACGAAAATCTCCCAGATCTAAAGTCTAACATAAAATAGCGACTGGAAAATTATATTGCAGCCACTACGCCCCAAATTGAATTAGTTCAAAAGCCAGGTAGTTAGGACACTAGTTCCAGACAAAATTCTGATAATCCAAACTCTAATAAAAACAAAAGAGGAACTACAAATCACTTAAGCTTTTCAATTTCATCCATAACCTGGCACCTGTCCCGAAAAGTCCAATGTAAAATTTTATTTCATTTTCGACAACAGATTTCTTAATAACAGCCCGACCCTCGCATTGTACGCCAACTTGCAAATTAAATTAATCCAGGGCCGGATTCAATATTGTCGCAGATCGGGCCATCAAAGTCGGGCCATAAACCTCTGAGATCACTGGCCCATTGAATTCTCCGGCTCGACGAAAGTTTTCACTTGCCACAAATGTGTTTTTCTTGTTAGAACTAAGTGTATGGCTATGATTTTAGCGATTTATTGTTGGGTTGCTAGTGTGATAGTGTTATTAGTGCTACTTACCGGTCATGGTGTTTATTTATTGAGAAGAGAAAGTTTATGTCTGTGAGTAAAATCTTTTGTAGTTGTTTTGGTAAATCAAGGCAACAAATAAAAAACATTGAAACTTATTTTTGCTCAGTCACAAACTAACGCAGAACTTGTCAACCTTGTATGGTTTCGTTTAAAAAAACTTTAGATTAATCGCTTGATACACGATATATCACAAAAAGGAGGGCGTGCAACCTAACTGTATTAGATTTTCATCTAGACCGGAAAACTTCGTGACGACTTAGGTTAACCACCTTCATACTGAACCCAATAGCCTTGCATCACTGTATTAACCTTCTTTAATACATAATTTAAATCCTGACCAAAATCCAAAACAAAGACTCACTGCATTTTGACTCTCACATCGCTTTTCATTGTTAAAATGACACACAACAGTGCCTGCCTGTTGTCACCTCACATAAACATCGTACGAGCGAATATTACGTGACTTATGTTGTACCTACTCGTATGTGCGGGTTTCCGCGTCAACCATTCCTACGGCGTTTTAAGCTACTTGATTTGCATAAGTGAGTTTTGGAAGTATGTAGCCGTCAGTTGGCACTGTATTGTGATTTAACGCGGGAACTCGTGATGTTCTGGAATAGGGCTGTTTGACTTATTGATTGTGGTACATATAAGTTTTCACACTGAAGTTTATAAATGTTTGGATTGCATGGTTTTAAATTATTCGCGTCTTAACGGATTTGGGTGGAACTTTACTCTAGGGTGCACAATGAACCTGCCAGGGCTGCGGATTTTTTTCGAAAGAGTCACCGCGGCCCTAGAATGTAAAGGTCTTTAGAAGGAACACGTCAAGGGTCAAGTCAGTAAGAGTCTGACACGCCCTCCCGCTCCACCCAGGGTGGAAGAAGTCATTTGATGATTTCCCATCCTTAAAAAAAAGGTGCACAATGAACGTAGTTAGTTCTTTTGCGATAATATCAGGCGGGCACAGCCGGTAGTGAATAAATAATTCATCCTTTATTTCAACACTGCAGAGCAAAGCCCTCTCTTTTATATTTATTATTTTTAACAAGTGACCGGCCCAGGCTTTAGATGGATACAAATTATTGACACAAACCTTCCTCATTTATCGTTTTTTCTATTAGAGAAATTGTAACAAAATCTATTGCGTAGTTTGTTTTATTTTATATTAGCTTTTGCCAGCGACTTCGTACGCGCATATCCCGTTGTTTCCCGTTCCCGTAGTCTACAGACTTTTCCCATGAATGTGGCAATCATACAAAAAAAAAAACTAGTAGCTCCAGAGATAAGCGCGTTCAAACAAACAAACTCTTCGGCTTTATTATATTTATACATATAAATACTAGATATAGATTATAGATTTATACATATAGGTATTTAATAATATAATAATAATAATTCTTTATTTCACCAAAAGCCATCACCGTACAAGAACCAAAAACTAAGAGCACATAAGGCTTATAACTAGGTCATAATAATTTAAATTCCTTGACTCCTAAACTAGGTGTATGTGCCTGTGTCTTAGGAGTCAGTGATTATCCGTAACAAACAAGACAAAGCCATAGTTATCGACAGTTACTACCATTCATTCCACCTAGAGGACCATTGGCTCCTAAAACACAGGCTTGTGGCTTAGTTTAGAAGGCATCAGTTCGCCTTTTAATGTGACTCTATTGTACAGTATTTCCCTAACCTTTGTGTACTTATGTCTGTCTCTGTGTACAAATAAATATTTTATTATTATTATATATTACAGTAAAAAGAGATTATGTGTTGTACATAGTTTTAATCTTGGCTCATCATGAACGGTTACTCTTCTACATAATATTACCTACATCTGTAAAGAATGTAATGGACCTCAGCTTATCGCATTTCCCGGATTTGGCTCTCTTCCAGCATATGAAGGTAAACGCGTTTAATATTTTCTTACATCACTAAAAATAACAAGGCAGGTATTTCGCATAGCTTTTATTTAGTACCAAAACGAGTACAAGAAAGCTTACGTTGGTTCTGGGATCAGGGTTGTTTACTTGTTCGCTTATTTCATTGCCACATGAGTTTGATATTTAAACTATTTTACATTCAAGAAAGGCCCGCTGTAAAATGGCGGCGAGACGCCGAGTTAGGACAATATTTAAATATTGCCACATGAGTCGAACATGACTTTTATGTAAAAAAATGTGAAAACATTTCCAGTTGTCATGCTTTGTTTTGCGTTTGGGAACCAGTTTCACTTCCACTTCAAGTCATTCGACTTTTACTCCTATAAGAAGTGAAAAAAAAATTATGGTTGATAAGAAGTAAAAAAAATGATGGCTAATAAGAAGTGAAAAAAATGATGATTATAATGAAATGGCTTTTTAAAGGCTTAAATGAGGCGTTGCCACTACAAAGCATTCAAAATAATTTATCTATGGATTAATGTTACCACAGATATACCTGCTACATCAATGACGGATGAGATAGTTGCTGAATTAAGTTTTTGAAACTCGACGGACTCTCTTTTTTGACGGACTGACTTTGACAATTGAAAAGTACCTGATAATGTAAAATTTTAAATAAATGCTTTGACTTTGACTTTACGATAGAAATCTTTCCAGGAGTCCGACTGATTCCCTTTAAACTCAAGAATGGGATTATAGCTAAACATTGATTCAAATTGTCGACGATGCGACACGCAATGGGATTAGGTTTCTATCCTAACCTAACTACAGCATAAGTACTTTTATTCAAAACTAGCATTACTGTGCTTCGTCTACACAAATCTTGTCTCCAGATAGCCTCGTACCTATAAAAATGGCTTCTATTAATAGTAAATAGTATAAATTTTAACCACTTGAGCCATTTTCATTAGTTTGTAGTAGTTTAAGCACCGCCTTTGGTTTTACTGCATTCTGTCTGTAGGTACATATTCTTCATGGTTAAGGAATTTGTTCGAAAGAGTCACCGCGGCCCTGGAACGCAAAAGGCTTTGGGAGGAACATGGATGGGTTTTAGTCAGTAAAAGTCCGACCCGCTAAGTCATTTTGATGATATTCCACCCATTAAAAATAGGTACATATTCTAAACCTATCTCAAAACCCAACCATGAACCAAACACTTAAGACAAGAAAAGAATCTCAACCCACTATCCATAATTGCCACCAAGTTTTACATAATAATATCGCTACTGAAACGTAATCCGACGACCCAGACCAAAAAATAACCATACTACTGAAGGCGGTGCTTAAAAATAATTCCCCATACGCTAATCTTAACGCGATCCCGTTCCGTAACATCATACCGGCTAACGAGGGTTCACATACAAGTGATTTTCTTGTAAAATTTTGACATCGCACGTTATAAAGATTACCTCGGAGTAATTATAATTGCGTAATCATGTCTTCCGGCAAATTACTTTACTTTGATATTCATTTCAGGTTCGTAGGGGTGTTTAATTGAGATTATGGTGAAGAATTTCTTTGTTGTGAAGGTATTTTTAGGGAAAATTTAAGTTTTTTAGTCTCTTTGTACCTAATATCGGGATGATAACGGAGTAGTAAAATTGTAAACATTTGAATTAATCGATTTGAATTGGATAGCAACAACACTCAGTTTTGATTCGTACTCTCTGCCACTTATGAATGTACATATTTATCAACATCTTAAATAATAAATGAATAAAATTACTTTAATTCGGACACGAAAATCCATAGAGTGTTAGTAACATACATAAAACCTATTGCCTTTTTTTTGGATGGGAAATCATCAAATGACTTCTTCCGCTCTGGGTGGAGCGGAAGGGCGTGTCAGACTCTTACTGACTAAAACGCATCCGTGCTCCTTCTAAAGCTCTTTGCGTTCCGGGGCCGCGGTGACTCTTTTGAACAAATTCCGCAACCCTGGCAGGCTCTCGCCCTAGCGGAGTGTTAGTAAAAATCAACCTCCTCACAAACTGCTGTACAATCGTAGAGCCGAAGCTCTCAGCTACAGTTTTCAGGATGCTTCTTTAACTGTCCCTCACTCTCCATAGTAGCGACGCAGTTTTCTTTCGTATGATTACGTAAAACCGTCGGTACGTGCTAGCGCAAACATTTCTGACGCGCTGATCACGTTCATCCAATGACCGTTAGCTCCTTCTATAGTCATCTTTTAACTATCAAATAATAAAAGCAAAGCGGTACACGTAAAAAAGCGTTACTACATTTACAAAAATTGCTCGTTCAAAGTCAAAAGCATTACTTCAATCTAATATTCCGCAATTTAAATATCGCATCGCCTTAACGCCTGTGCCAGTCGCGTATTGTCAAACACCACATGAACACGGGGTTACATGAAAAAGACGAGTTAGATCTTTTTGCAAATAAAGAACAATAGTATATTATAATGATGCAGTACAGATATTTTAACGTCAGGATTTTTAAAGTATCGATATTTTTTTCAATTAGGTAAGTTCCACTTTTGATAAATACAAAAAGACACCCAGAATCGAATAACATTGTGATAAGCTTAGTATTTTGCTTAAGCGATGAGTATTTACTAACTTTTTAAATTCATCTTCAAATATAGTACAAATTTATTAATATAAAAAATGCACTAGCAGTGAACTCCTTACATAATCCAATGGGAATGTAGTAGATTCCAATACGTTACTCCCCAAAACCCCTTGGAAACTACGTCAAAGGGCGCACGGCATCCCACGCGCCGCCGCCTCAAGTCCGGATGAATGGGGGGCGACGGACATCCCCAAGTCCGCCGCCCCTGGACCCAGTTAGGGGGGCCGGAAGAGGGTAGCGTATGTCCTCCTCCGACGCCCGATGCGCCTGCTTCGGGCCAGAAGGGGGTCGAGGTTTCCCTCTCCCTTTCCGCAGCCTCCTTCTGCGCGATAACTGTCTCGCAGGAGGTGACCACCGCTTCCCAGGACTCCTCGCCGCCGACCATAGAACGGACTACGGCCGGCAGCGAGAGGTCTCTGCCTACCACAGAGATGAGGGCACGGCGCGGCTCCTCCCAAGCGGCACTCTGCCATCGTATGCCACGCCGTGTCCTCCCGACAGTCGACGCAGTGGTGACACCGAACGTCCGGCTCACTGCCTATGCGACACAGGAACCTCCCGAAGCAGCCATGCCCCGAGAGGACCTGCGTCACACGAAACGACAAGGAGCCGTGCCTTCTCCCGAGCCATAAGTCGAGCACCGGCTGGATGGCCTCAATGGAGACCAGGCCAGCGGAAGGGCTTGAAAGTCTATCCCGCCGTTCCGCCACCAGGACCTCGCGCAGCTGCGACTGACGCAGCTCAAAGTGTCGCTGCGCCCTTGGAAACTCTAACCCATCTCAGCTCACGGTCGAAGTTGCATTTCTATTTACGCGTCGCCCGGATTTGAATTACAAAGTCAACCGCGCCTTCCCGTGTCGCTACCTCGAAATATGAGGTTTGCCAACTTAAGTGCCTGCTGCCTTTGAGTGCGGCCCAGGTTTAATAATACGCCTTATAACGCCTTTAAATCCGGTAAATAGTGAATTATGTCGCTTTACTTGTGTTTTAGTTGGGAAATAGGATTAGGTTTGCAATGCATATTGCGATTGTTAGTTATTTTATATTGGCTTAGTTTTGTGGTAGTTTTAAGGCTTGTTGGCTGTTGTTTTGAGGACGACCTTCGTCGTCATCGTTTCAGCCAGAAGGTATTCAGTGCTAGCCATATGTTTCTCCCAACATCTCAATTTCACTAGTCTTTCGACGCTCATCTCGTCCATTCTAAAGATTGCCCAATGTCACTTGGGTGCTTTAAATACTCTCCTTGGCTTGATGAAATTCAACAGCCACGGATGTTCATTTGAAAACATGATTAAACGTAAAGATGAGAAGGTAGGTACACTACGCAGGTATAAATCTAAGAAGACATTTTTGTTTTTATTTATCAATTTGAAACAATTTTCATTAATTTTATACAGTTTTCGATTTTATCATTTAAAATTTATTTTAGTCCAGCAACCCGCCCCCGCTGACGGAATACATTATCTGTTATTTCTTTTTGGGCAATGAATGTCTATTTTTTTCTGTTTTAAAATTAAGAGTCGCAAAATTTTATTTTAGTTGCTCTTTGTACAAAATAGTTTAGATTTTTATAATTTATGTGTGTCTGGGTTTTCGAGCGTAGGTATGGCAATCGTGGACTGCAGCCGAAAATCAGCGTCAGATGGTATTCCTTGTGTTGCCATCTGGAATTATGCTGAGCTTAGGCCCTTTTTGCATTATTGGTTATGATTATTTATTTTTTTGAATTTTTTATAATGCTTATAAACACTTTTTTCTTTCTTTCTCATTTTAAAACAATAATATTGTGTGCTTCACAGCTGCGCCAAATGCGCTAATCAGCAAAATGTCAGATGTTTAGTAGTACCCAAACCCTGGTTTTCAACTGATCCTGAAAGCACAAACATTGAACATGAACTATTTGCTGTGCACTGTACTGCCTCCTTAAAATACCCAGAAAGATAAACTTACACTTACCTGAAAAACATATTTTCCGAATTCCCTAACAGATTTAATCTCCAAGCTCATACTGTACTAAAGTGATAAATTAATTACTCAAAATATTTACGTATTCAGAACAGCTTTATTACAAAGCTGAGTGACCTGAGCTTAACCGCTTTCAAAATCCCGTTTTAAATCCTGCGATAGTTTCCAGTTAATTTTATAATAGTTCCTAAAGGGATCAGCAGAGGTTTATTAAATGAGGTTCTGATACCTAGGCTTGTTTGCGGTCAGGGAACTAGATTATGCCTGGTTCGGGTTTAGGCAAACAAGGGTATGTAGCAACACGCTTTTGAATATTTTATATTCTAAAGGGTGTAAAGGTTTCCTGTATATCGCGTCCAACGAGTATTTTGATGTTAATAAGATTAAAACCATTTGTGTAACACATTATCCGTAACATTTCACAGTTTTTTTAAATATTATTTTTATTCCATTTCTTCATAAAATAAAACTAGAGTGTTTGTTTACTTTTCAAAGTATTTTAATTTTTGTGTCCCTTGTTTTCTAATATTTTTAACGTGTTTTGGGGTTCCATACCTCAGTCGGCAAAAACGGAACCCTTCTAGGATGAATTTGTTCTTCATCTGTCCGTCTATTCGTCTGTCCGTTTGTCAATACCCTTTTTCTCAGGAACGCGTGGAGGAAACAAGCTGAAATTAATATCAAATACTCAGATCTGCTACCCCTTGGAGCAGTGAAAAAATCAAACTTCAGAATCAACGCAATCTAAAGATACGGCCGTTGATGCTTCGTTTATGGCGCATGTGTTGTCGCTCGCAAGGGATTTAAAACCTATAGGGTACTTCCCGTTGACCTTACAGTACAAATACAGAAAAAAATCTGAAAATTTGAAAATTTGTGGTTTTATCATGTAAAAGAACTTTTTTTGCGATTACAAACTTATATGTTCGTTTGAAAAATTGACGTACATTGTTGTGGGAAAACATTTTTTCAACAAAAAGTTAAGTTTGTTCTTCAATTTTACCTGTTACATTATTGTCAGAGTAGTTCCAACCGAGTCTGACTCGTACTTGTCCGGTATTTTTTGTTGTTTGACCGGTACAGAAATACGTAATAATACTCCACTGTAATACTGTATCAACTAGAAAACTTGCGCTCGATAGCACAAATAATGTAATTAATGTTTTTGTTTTTTCAAAATGATTCTTCAGTACCATTTATTGATGATATCATATTTTGTTTGTTACGCTTTTACCTCACTAGTTCTTCTCAACAAATCGATGATGGCACAGTTGACTTTAAAAAAATGAAAAAAAAACTTAACTAACTTAAAAATAAAAGTAAAAACGATGTAAAGCGGAAATTATTTAAAAAAAATGAAACAATTTGTTACCGTTGCAAACAAAGTAAGCAGCCATTATTCTATGTGGTTTAACATTAAACATTAAAAAAGGTTTGATTGCATCGTTGAATGCTGCTGAATTTAATCAAACCTATGACCCACACGTCTGATAAATATTTTATAGGAGTCGAGGCTGATATCCAATTAATTAACAGGTCCTCTCGTTCCAATCAATCAATATTTAACATTCAATTTATCAATCTCACTCAATCAATGCAACCTGTCAATTAAATTATATGAATCGCTTGAAGATCGGCTGAAAGTCGACTTATCAAAGGTGTATTTTATTTAAAACTAGCTGTCGCCCACAGCTCCGCCCGCGTGAATGTCGAAAATTATTTCAAAAAACATACTCCCGGAATAAAAAGCCTATGACTTAATCCAGGGTGTCAGCTTCCTGCATACCAAATTTTGTCAAAATTGGGCCAGCCGTTTTTGCGTGAAGAAGTTACAAACATACACACACACTTACAAACTTTCGCCTTTATAATATTAGTGTGATTATACTGGTAGTTACAAGTAAAATTATCAACTACTCAATTGCTAGAAAAGAGTCCGTAGGTTGACCTATGTATAATATGTAATATGTTATATGATAAGCTAATTATTCGTCTAGAGAAACCAAAAACAAAAGTAATTTGCACAAAATAAAACTCACGTTAATTCTTAAATATAAGTACTTGCAAACCAATACGATGTTAAAATCTGTCACTTTAAATCGATACAAAAATAAAAACAACAACACATGAGGGGCAGTCTCTAGGGACTGCCGATTGAAGTGAAAACTAAGTGAAAGCTAAAGCGTTCGGTGACGATGACGCGAGTTCCATGATTTTTGTTCACTCAAAAATAAACATATATACACAGTATACATATAGCTCATGGAAAGCGTTCGGTGACGATGACGCGAGTTCCACAATTTTTGTTCACCCAAAAAGTGCCCTAAACGCCTAAAGAAGTTTTCATATCATAAAATTGACACAACATTGTCTGTTGCTTGATGCTTGATGATTATAATAATGTTTTGGTCACTCTAAGACCATAGTTCGTACCTTGTTTGTTGAAATTATTAAACCTAACATCTACTAGAAAAAATACCTACTCAGAAACTACGTGGTCCATCCACAATTTGGTCCTCGAGAACCCTCACTAAAGTACAGTCGCCCACTTATCAACTTGCCTTAGTGTCTCCCAAACGAAGGACATGTGTCACGCACGGCCTGAGTAAAACGAATGAACTACGCATTATTGCTAAATAAGCAACGGGAGAACAGAATAATGTATCTCTTCTGGGTATTAACGGCTTCCCAATATTTTGTGTTCCTAGTTTTGTCAGCGTTTTTTGTGACCGACTGTACGGGCTTTGAACAAGTTTGGGTCGGGTTTGTGCTTTTTGTTAAATGCTTTGTTCTGCTATTTTATTTGTCACTGTTGCAGAATTTTGTGATCTGAATTTATATGTAATTTTTTGCAATTACAGTAAATTTTGTAGCTCACGGGACAGTAAAATGGTTTAAAACAACGTGTATGAAACATACAAATGTTTTTTGAGGATTAATAACTACTAAAAAAACATATCAAAACAAATCTTATACCTTTAAACGGGCAATTTTTGTATATATGTATATATATATATAATCTGAATCTCGGAAACGGCTCCAACGATTTTCATGAAATATTATATGCAGGGGGTTTCGGGGGCGATACATCGATCTAGCTAGGTTTTATTTTAAGAAACCGTTTACCAAAAAAAAAACGAGCATTGCTCGGTCATCCAGGCACTGATATATAAACTGTAGATACGTTGCCTGCACTCTGAAATGGCAACGTAAAAGAAGGTAACTACCGCGACCCTATACCTCATGTTCGTATATGTACTTTTCCATTGATTAGTATCGATAGCTTGCGCTATTTTTAACAGCTGTGATGTTGGTGTATGATGCGTCGTTAAAAAATACGTCATTGATCATCACAGCATAATTTCAAATTGATAATTAAAATAATTCATGGGACTGGGCGGGTCACATCAGCCGCATTCATGGTGACCCCTGGGCAAATGTCTCCACGCAATGGGTGCCAGAGGATTGACGGCGTCGCCGAGGCCGGCCCAGAAAACGGTAGCCAGATGATTTGGATGCACACCGCGAAGGCTGGTTCGAGGTGGCGCAAGAAAAGAATGTCTAGAAGGATATGGGAAAAATAAATTAAAGTGATTCACAGTACCAATTATTTTTTTTTTTTTTATTTATTTATTTTTTTACGCAAAAGAAATACAAGCCTACAAGAAGGACATAAAAAAAGCTGCTGAAATTTACATAAATAAGAATAAATGAATTGGTGAGAAATAAGTATTCAGCTCTCCTCGTTAAATCGCTAGCTATGAAAAACTGAGTGGCTCATTATATGGTAATAAAGTGGATTTTAAAGGCAAACGTCTTACTTTCATCAACATCTTGACTTTTGGGCGTAGATTTTCGACGATCCAAATTAAAATTTCACGGTCTTAAGGAATAATGAAGAGTTCTTTTTGTAATTTTCGGACTTCAAGGATTTGGTCCTCGTGTACGCGTGTGTTCTTGCCACTTATTAGGGAACCTACCAACTTTGATTATATTTTTCTAACTAGCTGCGCCCCGCGGTGTTACTCGCGGCTTATATAAATATATAAAGTAGCATATGCGATCCCCGGCGTAGGTGGGAGATGGAACACCGGGGTGGTATTAGTCAGTAAGAGTCTGACAGACCCCTCCACCCGCCCCAGGGTGGAGGATTTCCATGAGGATTTCCCCCCGACATCAAAAAAAAAAAAAAAAGGGTGTCAGCTTCCTGCATACCAAATGTTATCAAAATTGGTTCAGCCGTTTGCACGTGAAGAAGTAACAAACATACACGCACACACACTCGAAGCTTTCGCCTTTATAATATTAGTGTGATATTATAAATATGAATGTGTTTTACTGTGTAATAGTTTGTTAAACAATCACGCCGCAACGGCAGAATGGATTTTATTGATATGTTATCATACGGAAAAACTGAGCTGGGATATAAAACATTTTTTATGCCGGCAGGTACATTCCCGTGAGAAAGTTTTTGGCCTTCAAATGGGCGAAACCATGGATAGGAGCCACCTGATAGAACATTAAAAAGTATAACTAAATATTGATAATATCATTCAACTTACCTATGTACTCGTAACATTATCATATCAGCCACTTGCCGTCCAATGCTGAACGTAAGCCTCCCCCAAAGATCGCTAACCATCCCGGTCCTGAGCGGTCCACATCCATCCGCTGCCAGCCACCTTCTTCAAATCATCGATCCACCGTGCCGCAGGGCGTCCCACACTACGTTTGCCCATACGCACGCTCACCATAGGCCTGGTCCACAAATTCAAGGTTGCTCAGCGTGCAATGGAGAGAGCAATGCTCGGGATGTCTCTGGTGGATAGAATTCGCAACGAAGTCATTCGCCAGAGAACTAAAGTCACCGACATTGCGCGTAGAATGAGCATGCTGAAGTGGAAGTGGACCGGCCATGTCTGTGGACGGACAGACGGTCGATGGAGCAGACATGTGGTAGAGTGGAGACCGCGTATGGGTAACATTATATCAGACTTATATTGTCTGAAGGTTTCCAGAGAGAGGCTTAAGGTATACCCACATTCTACCTGTTTTTTAAACTGTTGTGTTTGTTTTGTTTTTAAGCCCCATAAGTACACCAACAACTGCTTCATACAACGACCATGCTTGCTAAAATCTAACTTACCTAAATGTAACTTTAATAACTTCATATTAAAGCTAATCCAACTTCCATCCAACAAGTTCACCCTTCAAAATCTCCATAATGCTAATAACATGAAACTCCACAGACTATTCAAATTTCAACCCATGGATGTTGGTGTGATATATGTTAGGTATCTACGGACTGCGAGTGGACGTGAGGACCTACCTGATAGATATTATAGGACTCTTACAAAGAATCTAACACTTTTTGAAGTTAAAACTTCTTTAGGCGCGTTGAGCACTTTTGGGGTTAAAAAATCATGGAACTCGCGTCATCGTCACCGAACGCGTTCCAAATTCAAAAATAATAATCTAATAGGTCGACGATACAATTCACAAGTAACTTAGTTGTTACTTCTATCTTCGAACAAACTCTTAAAATTAATGAAAACTATTACAATTGGAAATATGTACGTATTTAATTCCGTTTAGCCTCTGAAAGTATATCCGGACAATAGCGCAAATACAAAAGCGCGTCAGTGACAAACACATCTACATCAATACAAAGTAAATACATAACACGATAAAAACCAATTTCTACACATTGAAGATTTCCTTTTTTCGCTTTATTTATTTTCGACGTAACTATAAACCATTTTTACCCAATCCGACATGTACCTGCCTCTTACATAATACATTTAACCTAAGTCCTTGCATCCGGGTGAATTTGTATCCTTGAAAAGAAACCTTTGCAGGGTTTTACGTGTTCCCAGTGTCTACAATACACATCGTAATGCCAGTATTATTCCGGATTGTTTTGTTTTGTATGTGCGATTACCCCTGTCGCGTGGGACAATGTTCTGTGAGCACTTTAGTTGTAAGTGTCTGTTTGACGTTTTTTTGTTATGTTTAGTGATGTGAATGAACGATCGATATGGTGAGATCTTGTGACCGAAAAACCAGGAGTTCAAAATTTGGTTTGATGTCCACAAAAAGCTAGTAATAAGACCATGAGAATAAACGTTTTTCGAGCTATGCACAAAACCATAAATTTTAAAGAAAATGCCTGGAAATCTAAGTCTGAAGCTACAAACAAACGAATTCGAATTGCGATGCCCAATTTGTTCTTTTCCTCCCCTTTTTTACCCCGTTACGTTATATATCTGTAAATATCCAAAGCTGTTCGGACCGACAACAAATTTGTATTTGCTCAAAGAAATTCAAATCTTAAAGCTCAACATTGATCACCACTTCAAAACACTGCCCCATTGAATTTGAATTTTTTAAATTCAATTTATGTCAACACAAATTTGTCCCTATGGCGCGAGAATTTTCGCAATTAAAAGGGTCTGCCCAGTTCACCCCCTGGGTCTTTTTAACTCATTCACAAAATGTCCCTTATTTTAAAGATTTAACTATGGGAGTTTTAATAGCTTTCGTTATAAAGCAGAGTAAACAAGGACGATTACGTTAATTTATTGCCATTAAAATGTTGTGAAGAAATTATTTAAATTCATGTTTTAACTAATCCTCATTTTGTTACATAAATGTATTATTTAGTTAGATAGACGTCTGTTTTTGAACCAGTAACCTGACCTTTTGTCAGCTTTCAAGGATAATCAATCTGTTTAATGTATATTTTAAATTAGATCTTCTGTAGACGTAAGAAACGGGGAGAAATTCTTGCATTAATTTTGAATTAAAGAATTTTGACTTCTTGGTGAACAAAATTTTCACGTGCGTTTTATAAAATACCTAAACAAATATCCAGTAACATCCACAGAAACAAGAACATAAAGAAAAATCTCAAGTTTAACAAAAAAAAACAATACAATCACACATTCCCACCCACAACAAAAGTTTACGCCACTCAACACCCCAACAATCATAATCATCCACGAAAAACAAACATCACCAATTCACTCTCGAACACTACATGTCCCAAAAAAAAACGATTCCTTCGTTCCGCATCACCCGTCATGCTTCGCAAAAACGTAAAACATTGCCTCTTGAATCCAACGAACTGGCAAAGTCAATACACTCAACACGCGGGCAAAGCTAAGCTAACGAGCCCATCACTTGGGAGTCATGGCAAATATTATGCCGAGACGGTACGTAGATTGAAAAACTTGAGTGTATTTAAGTTTTTGTGTCTTTTGTTTCTGAGTGGATATCGCTTTAGTTCTTAATCAGGATTAGGAAGAAATGTATGGTTTGAGTTAGAAGAAAGAAAGAAATAAAAACACGTATCGTTTGTTCTAGCTTACTGCTCAAAATGGTATGAAATAAGACGCAGTGACAATAAAAGTCTCATTGTAACAAGCTAGGCTAACGAGGCCCATCACTTGGAAATCATGGCAAATATTATGGTGAGATGAAACGTAGATTGAAAAACTTGAGTGTATTTAAGTTTTCGTGTCTTTTGTTTCTGAGTGGATATCAGTTCAGTTCTTAATCTGAATTAGAGGGAAGTGAATAGTTTGAGTTTGAAGAAAGAAATAAAAACACATGTCGTTTCTTGTAGCTTTATACTTGAAGTTATATGAAATGAATAGAAAAATAAATAGAAATAGTCTTAATTGTACATCATACTAAATTTATATGTATTAGGAGCTTAAAATAGAAGGCTGTAACGTTGGATGGTTTTATCGCAAAAAAGCAAAATAGCAAGTAATAATATTATTAAGATTATGTTTCAATAAGGAGGTTGCTTTCAAACATGATTTCTTTGTCATAATTTAAAATTGAAATCATTTAAAGACTTTCCTGCAGTATCAGGCTACCCAGCAATTTGCCTTTTCTCAACTATGTTGGGATGAGCTTCCTCCACAACTCAGTAAGTTACACGATACCCTTTCAGAATCAGAATCAGAATACTTTATTTGTAAACATAGGTCAAATTACAACAGAGTGTGAGATTTTACAGGTAGGTAAATCTTCTATGTTTTGCCCAGAGGCGTACAAATTGGAAGAGGTGTTAGGTTTTCTGGCTTCTGAATGAACTTAATGATCTGCAAATGGTTTTAATGTTTTCTCAATGATTTATTCAATTCATTTTAATTTTAATTTATTTGCAATTTTCTTTTTTAAATGTTAATTTAATACCTATATTAATTCAGCTGCTCCTTACTAACATAGCTTTAAGATAATAATGATATCTTGGGACAACTCACACACGGTCATTCTATCCCAAACTAGGCAGAGCCTGTGCTATGGCAACCAGACAACTGATAAACATACTTATATATTTCTAAATACATACATATTATACAAATTACACCCAGACACAGAACAAATGTTCAGACACAGAAAAATGTTATATTAACAAAATATCGACATTTTAATAGTCTGAAATAAACGAATTTTATTTTATAAAAAACAAAAAATAAAATATTTTAGACAAAACAAATCCATAGACAAGACAAAGTTTTGTAGCAAGAATTCGCCTAGAACTAATGTTAGTAATTAAAAAGTTAAAAAAAGTAACTAAACAACCTACACCTGCACAGTATGCACAATTGCACATCGGTCTCGCAACAAATGGAGTTCAGTGAACCTGTGAGTAGAACAGTATCGGTTCCCTTGCCAATCATCCTTAGGACACTATTCTCTATCTACTATCTAAAATCAGGCTACCATCATTGACATTTTTAGACCACGAATTAAAATGTTATAATATTCATATGAATGAACTTTGATCCTAGAATACTCAACTATTCAACCCATATAACTTGTAATCCTTAGAGACGGGACTTCAAAGCCTCGACTTATAATCCAGATCAACAGATAGCTAACATATAAATAATTTCGATTCTTAGGAACAAAATAATAAGGTCTAAGTCCCAACATCTGTTGTTAATAACCATTCGATGCCAACTTTCATAATATGATTTATATACATTTATATACTAAATCTGAGCCAGTCTAGACGAATTTAGTTTGAAGTTTGGTACGAAAATAACATTAAATAATATATTTTCAGGTTTAACTCCGTAAATAAATAAGTCTTTTGCTGATTGACAGGTCTAACTATACTATTTACTAACATATAGTCTGCAAAGTTTGTTTGTTTTGTGTTTGTACACGTTGATCTCTGGAACACGATCAGATTTGAAAAAATATTTTTGCTTTGGATAGCTCAATTCTTGAGGAAGGTTATATGGTATATAACATCACGCTCCGACACTAAGAAGCCAAGATAAATGAAAAATAAAACACCGCTGTACCTCATGTATCTAAAGCCCATAGCCTTGTTTTTTTTTTAAGCAAGGGAAATCATCAAGTGACTTCTTCCGCTCTGGGTGGAGCGGAAGGGCGTGTCAGACTCTTACTGACTAAAACCCATCCGTGTTCCTTCTAAAGCCCTTTACGTTCCAGGGCCGCGGTGACTCTTTCGAACAAAAAAGCCCATAGCCCACCAACTTTACATAAAGTTTAAATACATAAATAAAAGTCAGAAGAAACACTAGGCGAAGACGAAGTAAAAGCGCGGGTGGGTGATACCACGGAGCACAACAAGTTAAAAATAAACGTTGAACTTGTTTATGAAATAAGTCTACGACAAGACTAATTTAGTTATAGAATAGTAAACAATGCTAATACCCAATTATTTGCTACGTCGAGTCTATAATTGGTTGCAGATTAGAATTAAGTAAGTCCTAAGCTATACATAATTATTAATATTAATATTTTGGAATTTAAGATTTCAGTCCCTTACGATTAAAAGAATTATAAAGTGCAGCTATCAAATAATTCACACACAGACTACAGTTGCTGAATAAAAAAAAAACTAAGATAGCGTTTAAGTAATTCTTTTGGTTTCATCGATCATTAAATTTGTTCTGCGAGCAATAAGTCCTGCCCATTGTCGCTTAAGTTATGTCGGTAACCTTGGTTCTCCTTCAGATATCTTATCTTAATTCCTTATGTCATCACAGACAACACACACTAGACATAGAATGTCGTCTTGAGCACATCTTCACTTACGAGAAGATGTGATAAATAGTTATTTAATTAATAGGATTGTAATAATTACATAGCGGTGTTTATGGCCAACCATCCCCTTGGGGAGGCCTATATCCAGCAGTGGACGATCATAGTTCCGATTTATTCTCCGAAGTCTATCTCCAAAAACTCTCTCTATATTTTATCCAACCACAAATATTTACCGACATCACTCCATCACGACACACAAACGTAAAGTTTCCAAGTCAACCAAAGTTATTTATTTTTCATCGCCAAACACGAAATCTGGGAGTGACACTAAAAGACGACGAACAACAGCCCGTGATTGGAAACTTCGTACAATCTAATTGAATTCTTGAAGAGTAAGGGAGTGGGGATTACTTAAAACATTTTTTCAACAAAATTCTAAATTTTGTTCGAAGTGACATCAAAGGAGTTTTACATTGAAGGAATCGTTAGATGAATTTTGTCTTTGAAATTTCCTCGAGGTGTCGATTTCAGTATGGTAGGGGAGTTTCGTAGGCCTAAGTCCAGCCTTGGACTACGAATTAATTCAATTAATTACCATAAGGTTACCTATGATATACATCTGTCCCTCTCGCGTCAGTAGGTATGCTATGGTAAGTGTTAGGGCTAGATTTTGACATCAGAGGCTATATCGGACTAAACTTCTCTTTTTAATAATGAACTTTGAAGCTTGATAACTTTGTCGCTGAAGAAAATATAAAAAAAAAATTAAATTCGTTTACAAGAGCTTATTGTGCTTTTTTCAGAAAAAAAAACCATACGAAGCAGGTTGCTGGAAAATTCTAGATGGAAACACCACTTATCGCTTTATTTATTGTAGTATTAAAGTCCAACCGTTAATAAAAGTAAACAGGAAATATGATTTCTAGAAACAGATACCGCTTCTAGCGTCCAGCATAAAAACGCTTGCTTCCTTTTCCTCTATTTTAAAAAGATACGCTTCAAACTTTATAAATAACACTTTAAGAAGTCCTTGAATAAAGAAAAATCCGTAAAATTTCGCTAGTTCATCACCCACAAAGAACAACTCGTTTCAAAACTTCAAGTCTTTCAACTTGCAGACCGAACAACTAATTCACTTTATTTTCTGCCATTCTTACAACTGGAAATCTCGGAAATATTCAATGTTTTGTTATTTTATTGACCGACTTTAAAAATGGAAGAGGTTATGCAGTTTAATAATTATTTTCTTATATTTGGTCCGACCAGAGTTTAGTTGAGATGGAAAAGGAATTAAAAAATAGGCCTTTGCTTTGTAATGGTTTAATATAGGCTAGATTGCTAAGCAAATAAATTGGAAACCAATTGCTTGTACATTTCTGGGCCATGTATTTAATTTATTGGGAGAAAATACCACAAAGTCTGATGTTCCATATATTTTTATTAACATCATTATAGAGTATTTACTTAATCAGCTTCAATATAAATAAATATATCACCAATTTTGCCTTAATTGGCGTGATGTTGATCTATGGAAATAAGGTATTTATTTAACCATTATAAATTATTATCTATATCTGTACAACTGGCTATTACTATAATGTATACACTTAAATAAAACACTCTTAGCTAAATAAAAATAGTCTAAAATATGGCGTCGAAAAATTCGTCCACGTCACTGGCCACTGGTAATACTGGCAGCATTTCCACTATCCTTTGTCCAAGGTCTTGATCTATTAAATAAATATCAAATTTGCGATAAAATAAAGTAATGAATAAAGTATCTTGTAACAAAAAATATAAAATAAACAACCGATTCAAACAAAAAAGGACCACAAAGTGAAACATTTATTTTTCTTTGTTTTTAAGGACATCTGAGTTGGCGGTTTTCCTTATATGCCATAAGCAATCATCTAAGAAAGAGGGTCTTGCGAGTACGTGAGGGGACTTATTGTAACGGTGCCGCCATACTTGTTTCTGAAGCTTGGAAGTGTAGGTGGAATCACTTGACTGAAGACGGTATAAACTGGCAGGTACAAAGAGGTAGAAAACAATGTTACTTTTAGGGAGTACTTTTAGTTTTTAACTGTCTGTAGGGGTAATTTCGATACTAACAGGTTACTATTTTTCCTTATTTTGTGTATGTGTATTAAATTACTCGCTTTTTTTATGGCTAAGCTATCACGAAGGATCACTGACTCCTAAGTCAAAGACACATACACCTAGTTTAAAAGTCAGGGTATTTAAAATGTTTGTTTTAAAAGCCTTTAATGTTTTAAGCCCGAAATGAGAACTTTTGTATTTGTGTTTTTGGTAAAATAAATTATGAATAAATTAGTAATTTTTCCTAGCTTTGTTCCCGTGATTAATCCCAGAGAAGCCATCTATTTTACGGGTAAACAAGTTGCCTAAGACAGGGATAGTGAAGTTTCTATTAGTGAAAAATATTCGTCCAGAGATTAGCTTTTAAAGATTTTTTTTCGTATCGCCGTCTTCACCTTGACAACAAATCAAAACACTGGCAATACTAGTTCATACGAATATTTTGTCTTTCACAGATTTGATGTCACTAACTGCAAAAAACTGTTTGAAATATTTAGTCAGAATAGTAGTCACTATCATTGACTAATTTGTTTTTTTTTTTTTAATTTTATGCAATTGGGAATTACATTTTTTAAGACGGTGACAGGCTTTATAATAGTTTCAAAATATTCCTATTTTGAAACTATTATAAAGTTTTCTACTATTATAAATTCCAGTATTGCCAGTGTTTTCATTCATTGTTGTATCGATGTCTCCAAATTATACAAATAAGGAGTTAAACCGGCATTTTTCATTTAGATTATGGTGCGTTTAATTTAGAGCAGAAATCGGTTTTTATTCATTTTTACAGTAAAAAATCGGACGAAAATCATCGTGTTTGGCAGTGAATTAAAACGGATTTTGTTTAGTTGAAGTCTTGGTCATAGGAAAAATAACAATATTTACTTATTACAATTGTAATAAAGCATATTATAGTTTAAAACGTAATTCTACCAAAGCTTAGCACAGAGAGCTTAAATTCATAAATAACCATTAATTTGTAGATCTTATCTTGGTCCAACGGTACTAAATTTTGAGAATAAGATTATAATGTAATTTGAAAAGGTTTTACTTAATTGTATAACTGATTAGATTGTGTTTCATATGATGTATGCTTTGGATCTGTAAAATATTGCCTGGAAATTATTTTCAATAATGTATAGCCATTTAGGTATTTGCCCACATACATTTATTTTTTCTTTACATTATTTTCTTCATGGATATTGGTTATAAAAAAATAGTTAGTCTTGGTTTCCGTTCGTCATATTTAAGGTGACCACTGAAAATTAGTGCCGGCTTGTGGGTCCGATCATCAGATCATGGTACAGCATTATGTTGGTCGGCTTTTTGCTACAGGAATGATGTGTAAATACTTGCTAAATTAATATATTATTGATTTTAATTAAGATAAGTAATTTTATTTCTGTAAAAAAATACAGCTGTGTTTTATAAATTCCTAACTAACTATATACACTAGAACTAAAAATATATATTTTTTTAACTAATTTGACCATTATGTATTCTCCCCATCTTGACCTATGGTGCACAGACTTGGTCTTTGACTAATATCCAAAAGTCCAAACTCAAGGTTTGTCAACATGCTATGGGGCGCAGTATACTAGGTTTTAAATAAACAGACCACGTTCGAAACACTGCACTGCGCTCCAACGCACAAATCGTCAATGTGGCTCAAAAGGCTGCCCAACTTAAATGGGACTGGGCAGGATATGTCTGCATGTCGGGCAAGCTCTGGGCCTGTATAATACAGGATTGGAGCCCAGAAACAGCGAGTCGAGGCCGAGGCAGGTCGCGAAGGGGATGGCGGGACGACCTGAAGGTCTTCCTTACGAAGAGGCACAACACCGCGAGCATTGGAAGGAATGGAGTAGGCCTTTGCCCAGTACAGGCTAGTAATAATAATAATAATAAAGTCACCCCTTTAAATAAATTACTTACCAAAAAAAACATTCCATTAAAAAACACCTGCTCTGCCAGTTATTCCGAAAATGTTCGGCGATATTTTTCATTTGTAAAATAATCTGCGGATCTCTTTGTTCTCCCCTTTGGCACCGCATCTATTAGAATAATTCAGCCTAACAGCATTTATCAAAAGTTTTCATAATAAATTCATACCTGGTTGTGCCACATAAAGCCTAGGATTATAAAGTATATGCTACGTGAACTGTTGCTGTAACAATAACTGCTTGATCTGCGGGCCGGGCCTATCACGAATGTTTTGACGTATAGTTACGTAACAGTGTCGTTAATGTGAGTGAATTTTAGTGTTATAATACTCTTTTCAGGGTAGGGGTAGGTAGGTAGGGTTTTCAGGGTGGGCTTCCGTTGTAAGACAACCAAAATGGCTCCGTGTAAATACAATGTGGAGACATCGATACCACAATAAATGAAAACACTGGCAATACTGGTTTATAGGAATATTTTGAAACTACTATTATAAATCCTGTCACCGAAATTAAAAATAACCTTTCCAATAACATAAAACGTCAAAAACACTCATACTAGTCAAGGATAGTGAATACTATTCTGACGCAATATTCCAAGCAGTCCGTTGCAGTTAGTGACATCAACCCTTTTTTTGTATAATACAAATTGTGTATGTCCCATAAAATTAAACCAAAATACTACGGTGTTGTAGTTTTTTGGATTCAAAATTCAGTTACGTTAACGATACTATAACGTTAGTATACGTCCTGAGCTGTGATAATAGCTGTTTAGTCTGTTTTCATGTTTTTGATGTGACAACGTCTAATAAATCGATGAACGCCGCCGGCTTTACAGGCAACCAATTTATTTTATGTACATTTACGTGATTTTGAATTTAAAATCGGACATTAGTCGACAAGATAAACCATTAAATAGTCTAGACTGATAGAATATGACACACATATTTAATCCCAGGTTTTAACAAAATTGCAAGAACTGAGCATTTATCGTGATAAGTAACATACGGCATTCAGTAATAGTGTAGCTCTCTGTCGTCATCATCATCATCATCATATCAGCCGAAGGACGTCTACTGCTGGACATAGGCCTCCCCAAGTGTCGCCACAACAAGCGGTCCAGTGCGTCTCGCATCTATCGGCTACCCGCGACCCTCACCACATCATCGGTCCACTTTGTGGGAGGCCTTCCAACGCCTCATCTTCCGGTACGCTTTCCGGTATAAAGCGGTAAAGACGATGCAGCGTAGCTTTATGACATTATAAAAAAAACATCAGAAAGCTTGCAGTCACCATATGGGCAATGAATAGTTATGCTCGGAGTTTTTCTGCATGAGCGAAACAGAAATTAAATATCCGCAGTAAAACTAAAACTAATGTTACAGACATATTCCAAAGAATCGCCAAACTCTTAAGTTAGGCAAGTCTTCGGGCTACGTTAGAACAGATGGTCGATGGGGCCAAAAGGTTTTGCAGTAGCGACAGCGTATCAGAAGACAAAATGAGCTCTTTATGATATTAGCTCAGTTGTTACATTCCACGTGTGCTCTATTCAAACATTAATCTCATATATATATCATTGAAACATCCATGAACAATACACGAAAGGGTAACCTCGTATTGAATTAATATTTACTATCTAAACAACAGCAAATAACCGACATAAGTTTAGACAAACATAGCAAATTGTTATGCAACACGCAACGCATGTTACATTACGCAACGAGTTTGTATGTTTGTATATAATAGGCGGTAGACGTCGGTAAACCTAAGGATGTTACTACCAAAAATGTGCGAGGATGCGTAGCGAGGGATGTGTGCGATACCAACCAATAGGTAATAGTCTTTGTGGAGACGAGGTTGGTGGTTCTAGGCAAACAGACAATCTATCAGTAAACGCGATAATCAGAATGCCAAAATGTTCGAGACCACATGACATTGCGGTAGCGCAAGTGTTGTATTTAAAATTGACACTGTTTTTTTAATGGCCTATACGTCCCACTGCTGGGCAAAGACCTCCCCCATATCTTTCCAGACACACTTCTCCTGCTCCGCCTCGAACCACCCCTCATGATGCGCATCCAGGTCATCCCGCCACCGCTTTCTAGACCCGAAGAATGCGTGTGTACGAGAACGCTTCGATATAGCAGAGTTAGCTACGCAAGCACCCATTACAGCTTCCTCGGACACCTTCAATGAAACACCGTTCCACAGCTCCGCTATGCATCCTCGCCCAGCTCAACTACCTCGCACATCTCTAGTAGAAGCGTACCCTAATATTGTAACGCTAATACTTTGACCTTAGCTCTGAGCACGTATGTTTGCAGATTTACTTTACAAGTTTAGACCTAACGGAGATATGAAGGCAGATTATGTACGAAATGGATTCTCGGAATTCGGGATTTGGGGAATAAAATGTGTCTTTGTGGGTTTTCGTTTCAGATTATGAGAATGTTTTCCTGTTTTGTTGCGGCTGGTTTCTGGAGTCGTTTGTTTTAGGTTTAGATTTATGCTACCTGACCTGGCAAGGACCAATAAATTAATGACAGTCCCTATTCGTGATTAATCTACAGAACCTAAATAGCTACGATTAAGAGTATTAATTTTGTTTAATTAACGTTACAAGTACTTGCTAAGTATATGACTGCTTCTTTGGGTTCTGAACGTCCGTCTGAAAAAAACAAAACTGTAATAGGTTTACCCATTTATTTATAAATATTTTCAAATAGTTAAATTTCTGACATTAATAAAGACAATGGACTTTGCGTATATTTAATATTTTTCGTCTAAATTATATACACTTAACCAGAGTGAAGTCCCTTCGCAGGATATGCCCTACCTACTTTCTTGCCTTTTATGCTCAACAAACTGAACCTTCCAGGTCCTGAACGTGGCTAACGACAGACAATCCAAGTGGGTAGAAAAATACTACAATGTTTGTAATTAGTGCGTATCTCCCCGACTGTCCGTATAAAGTTCGGTCAACCACAATTTCAATAATTGGCTTAACATAGGCCCCAAGCCAAGATTAATTACACAACATAAAAGAAGGTACCCACTAAACAAAAGACGCACGTTACACATCAAATTACTAAAATCAAATAAAGAAGCACATCTTAATCGTATAACCAAGTAATCCTAATCTCTTATCGAAGTAAAATCAAATTGAGTTAATTTAATAAACTTTATCCCCGAAAAGAGGGAATTCGTGTCACATTCGTATCCCTGAGGGCCTAAATAATTCCCCTGAAGACTTGGGGTACACCCCATATTTCATCTTACTTATAATTGGGGAGCATTTAGATGGAGATAAATGGTAGCTTGGGGGCAAACGATTTCTAGATTGCAGAAACATGTAATCAATTTGTTAAGTGTTGTTTAGGATGTTTTGAATCAATTATGTTGTTGATATTTTGATAGGCATTTGTATGTTAATTGACAAATTTATTGGAAACTGAGATAAGAGTATTGAAGGATCCGTAGCAAGAGGCGACTTATTGTTTAGGCCTACGATTACTTGATTCAAAAATAAATATTTGAGTGTTAGTTTTAAGAGTTATAAAAGCAAATGGAGAGTTTTTTAGTAAAATTAATAAAACAAAAAGATTTCGTAGTATTTTTTTAATTTTTTTAATTTAATATGGGTTTGCTCTTGACTCTAGTCTAGTTCATAGATGACAGAGACAAAGTCGACGATGGGGCGAGCTTTCCCAGAAGAAGCCTGGGGATATTTTAGTTTATTTATTTTAATTTGAAACAGTTATGTTTTTAAGGCCGTTTATTCTATGTCAATAAAAGTTTACACATTTAAAAACGCTCTTTTTAAACCTGCATAGCACAAAATATCTATAGAGTATTGCGGCATCATACATCCAAATAATATTGTAGAAAGGTAACATATTTTGTTCGTTAACAAGTTTGTAAATGGTATCTCTGAAAGTTCTGAATCGATTACGGAAATTCTGTCACTGATAGAAAAAGTAAAATATTTTCAAACCAAAATAGTTTCACAACTTTTTTACAAGATATCTTAAATTTCAGAATTTAATCGCTGTCTTATCTATGAAAGTGACATCTACCAGACAGTACTTGAATGCCACACACCACCACCTCCACCACCACTACATACTGGAAGAAAAGTACCCTATCACTTATAGTTGTAAGTTTTTTATTTTAGAAACATGTGAAGCACTGTAGCAGCATCATTGCCGCCACAAAAAAACTAACAAAACGAAATCGTACCGCATTAAAAATAACCGCAACGCCATCTATCCCGCCAGCAGCGAACTACTAACGAAATCCTGCATCGCGGTATCAGAGCTTTCCATGCAATTTGAACGTATACAACAGTCTGAATATCAACTATTGGACAGTTACCCACCAGACACAACAACCGTCTGGTCGGAGGATCCTCCCTTTTCAATTGAGGTTTGCGGGACTTTACACCCTGCTCTGCATACCCCTCTTTGTTATAATAGTGGAAAAAGCTAGTCCTTTTATAGAGATTCACAAACCTAATTTCATCATCAAATAACCTCTTATTCTAACCCAGTTTTTTTTTTGTTCGCAGAATTACCGCCAGAGAAGCCAACGATAAAAGCAGAAAAGGGGTGGTACGCATCCGGGGACTCCCTCAGAGCACAATGTTCATCCCCACCAGCTGACCCGCCAGCCAATCTGACGTGGCTGCTAAATGGAAGAGATGTAAGTAACTTTAGTAGTAAGACAGATTCGTACATTGGTTGAAACAGGTCAGGAAACTCCCTCAGAGTACAATGTTCATCACCAGCTGATTCGCCAGCCAATCTGAAGTAGCTGCCAAATGGAAGAGACGTGAGTAATGTAACTCGAACATAAGATGACACGCGGCAGGTGACCGTCAGAGCACAATGCTCATCCCCACCAGCTAACCCTTTAGGCAATCTGACGTGGCTGCTAAATGAAAGAGATATAGTAACTTCAACAGTAAGAAAGACTCGTTCATGGGTCGATCCGCGACAGGAGTCACTCACAGAGTCTAATGTTGTGCCAACCTATCTAACTTGGCTGTTAAATGGCAGAGATATGTGTAACTACAGTATTAATCAAGACTTATTTGATTAATACTGTTGTTAGTAGCTGAGACCCTAGTGAGTAACTTTATTAGTAAGATAAACTCATTCATGGGTAGAAACGCAATATATAATGTTCGTAACCACCAACCGATCGGCCAGACGACCTGATCTACTGGCTACTATTAATTTAGCAGCCTGTGTTGAGAGTAGTTTTGTTTTTTTATGGATGGGAAATAATCAAATGAATTCTTCCGCTCCGGGTGGAGCGAAAGGGCATGTCAGACTCTTACTGACTAAAACCGTCTGTGTTCCTTCTAAAGCCCTTTGCGTTCCAGGGCCGCGGTGACTCTTTCGAACAAATTCCGCAACCCTGGCAGGCTCTGGCTCTGGTAAATCCCGCCTCCTAATGATGAGAGTAGCCTGGTCTGCATTGTTTACAATCGAATACCAGGTGGTTGATAGAATAAGCCAAGATAAAACTAAAACAAGAAAAACTGACTTAATCGGCCTAATACGCCTCTTGAACACCAATGCGTTGAGATTCTAAGGCGATTCTTCAAATTACATTGAAGCATGAGGTAGGTCGTGGCATATTTGAAATAAAACATTTGATTGTTTTAGTTCTATTAAAAGAAAAAATCGAATTATGATTTTTTACGCAACAAAAAATAAAATTGGCTTCGTCGGCGATGAACCATACATACGGCGATAACCAACCACTCGTAAAATATAAATGTATTACATTAAAGACATTGTATAGATACTATTTTTAGCCGACTTCTCCGCAGAATAAGATGCAGAGAACAAAAATAAGTAGCTTGTACCCCTCGGGGTTCTTGTCGGTGCTCAGTCACAAGATCGAAGTATGATTCCGAACTTTATTTATGCATCCTTCTTCGTTTAAAATTGCGTCCTTTTAAATACATTTTGTGGACACTTGTTTTTTTTTACAAGCTCGATTTTTATCTTTCGGCTTGACAAACGTTTCCCCTTTTTCTTTCCTAGCCTTTTTGTCTTACGCTATCGTCGAGTTATGCACACATAAAATATGTATGTACCATACAAGATCTACACGAGGCCAATGATAGAGCTGTACACTATATAGGCTGCTCTATATTGGTCGGATGAAATTTATTATGAGTCAATTGACACGAAAAGAAGTAGATTTTTCAAGATTTCAGGGTTGCTTTTTATTTACATAGATATTTACAACTGTTTTAATAAATACTTAACTAACTATATACACTTAAAATAAAAACTCCTAATTAAAATACGGCGTCAAAAAATTCGTCCGCATCGCCATCGACGGGAAGTGAGCCCAAAAGACTGGCGGCATTGCCATGTTGTATGGCAATGCTTATCCTCTGTTCTAGGTAAAAGCCAGCCCTGATCTTGCGAAGTGTCAGAATCGACTGGCCGTACTATTTTCTTTCAAACAACATTACTCCATAACGCCTCTCTAAAAATATTTGTCCCATTTTTTGTGAAATTACTGTAACTGCTGAAATTCAAATTATTTTTTCTTCCGGAAATGATAAGATGATTTTTATTGTGAATTTGTAAATGTACTGTATTTAATTCCAAACGAAAAAAAATATTTTCATTAGCGCTCATCACCTCGTAAATCGGTCCAGCCGTTTGCGCGTGAAAAAGTAACAAATATACACAGACACACACTCACTCGCAAACTTTCGCCTTTATAATATTAGTGTGATATTAGTGTGATAAACCATTAACAGGTACTTTGAATTGTCAAAATGATAGCCGGGACCAACATTCGGTACCTACAACTCTTATTTATGATACCAAGGCGACAACAACGTAAAGAAGATCCGCCCCAAATCTCGCCATCCCTCAAGCCCTCCAATAAACGTCACCATGATGACGTCATAACACCGGCTCGTTAGCGTCGCCATCAGCGTGCATCCTTCGCGACGCCGAGTTAATTAATGAGCAATGAATCACCGACGTTAGCATCGATCGTTGTGTTACGTCTAACCGCTGTTTTAGTTATGGGCGCCTAGTACATAGTCGCAAATTATTATTTTTGAAGTGACAACTTCTTTAGGCGCTAAGCACTTTTTGGGTGAACAAAAATCATGGAACTCGCGTCATCTTCACCGAATGCTGTCCATGAGCTATAAGTATACTGTGTATAATTATATGTGTACTTTTTGGGTGAACAAAAATCATGGAACTCGCGTCATCGTCGCCGAACGCTTTAGCTTTCGCTTTTCACTTCTATCGGCAATCCCCAAAAACTGCCCCGTATGTTTTTATTGATACTCTATTAAGCCTGATGTAAAATTTGTCACTAAAATTGGAATTTGATATATTTGGAATTAAGAATGTGTCATACCCTACTTTTCTCAATTCTGTATTCATTTCATTATTTAAACACTCGCCTTAAAATTAATAATATAATTGCTGAGCAACTCATATCAACGATAACCGCTGTTTTAGTTATGGGCGCCTGGTACCTAACACTGTCACACATTTATACGATTAAGACTAATAATTTGGGATCATTATTATAACCTGTATTTTAATATTTTGAAGTTGATTATTTTCCATTATTCAAGCCTCTAAACCTTTCAAATTTCGTCACTAAATTAGGGTTTGACATAACTCCAAATATTTAATTCAGAAACCTTATTAAATATTAAATTACTTAGATATTTAGACACTCGCCTTAAGTGTGATTTTAATGATGAACTATTCATAACCGACATAAGCATCGATCGCTGTGTAGTGTCTAACCGCTGTTTTAGTTATGGGCGCCTAGTAGCTAATAATGTCACACAGACTTTCCTTTGATTTCAGAACTAAGATTTTGAAGTTGATTTGTTCAAACTCTATTTAAGCCTCAGAAACCTGTAAAATTTTATGAGTAAAGTAGAATTTGAGGTATTTATAAATCCAAAAATCGAATTCTAAAACCTTAAGAAAACATAACATTACTTACTTTACACTGGCCTTAACTTTAATTTAATCGCTGAGCAATTCATAACCTACGTTGGCGTCGATCACCGTGTTGTATCTTACTGTTTCTTTAAATATGGACGCCTAGAAACATTGTCATACTGTAAAGGTGTCTATAATTGCTTCAAACTTAAATACTCGTGTATTATTTGCTCTCGTGTAACCCGTACTTTCTTTGGTCTAACCACCACGAGCCACGAGTCTCTCGTGGCTTTAATATAACAGTCAGGTTGACATGTTAAGCAAAATTTGGAGGCCGGCCCGTGAATAGGTAACCATCTTAACTACTTATTTACTCCGTTCCTCGGAAAGCACTAAGCCGTTCATCCCGGCTGTCATTTGTATATACTACAGGAGGTCAGAAGCAAATTTACTTTGACGTGACTTACGAGTCAAAAAAAAAAAAAAAAAAAAAACCAGTCAATTACCCGATATTCAAAAATTCTAAAATGTGGGGCGTGTTTTATCACTTTTGACAATCCTACCCTGGAGGCTTCTCTCACATAATTCGTACCACGTATATTCGTACCCAGGCGACCACTGAAAATCAGTGCCGTGCTATGGGTTCCCCACGGCACAGCATTATGCTGATTGGAAGCCCTTTTGCCACAACCACGACATGCATCTACTTTATACCTACTCATACTTTTGTTCTTTTATTTTTTTTCTTATTTAGTTTTTAACGTTACTAATATAATTTAAGAACTACTAACACTATCGTTTAGGGTTTAGTTTAAGAAAAATAAAATTATTTATGTTGGTGGGTATGTCACTTTGTGGCAATTAAATACTTTTTCTTTCTTTCTTTTCTTTTGTACCGGTACTCCAGAACAATAATACAAAAAGGAAACTTGACATAAACACAACATACCAACAATAATGAAATCAATTTGTGCTGTTCCGACGTCACAGTTCGTCGTGTTACGTCGCGGCGCTTGATAAATGACTCCGAACAACTAGCTCACTTGTTTTATCTCATACCTATTGTTCCAATGTTTATTTTTCTATGTGGAATATTTCCTTTATTTGTTAGAAATATTTTTGCAATAATTCCTAGTGACGAAAACCCACCCAGGGTTTTGGTTGCTAAGAATTATTTCAAATCGTGGGTGAGTGATACACAGAAACCATGCATACACTTAAAATCAGATGGGTATATAAGAGATTTGTGATTAACTCGTTTTTTGTGGTCGGTCAAAACCAAATCCTATTGAATTCATGGCCCTAAACATAAAACTACGCCAACAGAATTTAATATGTGCAACGTTTTTCTCTAATTAATTAATTTAAGAACATTATTATTATTTTGAATTACAGCTCTGCTTCAGATTATATTAAAAACTTCTTTTTTCAAAAATAGAAAACCGAAGTAATTATCGTTCTAAGATTTGTCTGCCAAAACGAGTTTGCAATTGAATGTCGTTCAATATGATTAATGTTTGAGATTTGATGCATTCATTTCGTATCTAATCTACTCCATTTTAGATACTCCATCTCAAATTCGAGAATACGATTAAATTCTTATTTTCACATCGTTCAATCTTTATTTAACTGTAGACCTGAAATAATGAGTTGTTTGATATAATTCTATTTTATCTTTTTAATATATTATATTTTCTATTTTTAGCAGGCACACCTACCATAAACCTGATGTTTTCCTACGAAAAATAGTAGGTACTTATCTCATTTCTATGTTAAGGAAGGAAATTCAAATGTTCATACGTTTTTTGCATTTTGCAGGTCAGTGTCAGGTTGTATGTTGATAAAAATACGATTGGCGACCGTAACAAATATAGCTTTACTAAGTTATAATAATTAAAAATCATCAATACAGGTTGCATCATTCATGTAACTCGATTGAATGACTTTTTTATGAAATAACCATTCAATCGAATTAAATGAACTTTGAGGGTTGTATTGATGATTTAAATGATTATAATTCTGTAAATAAATACGTGTTATGGTCGCGAATCATATTTTGTTCAACATACAGCTTGACACTGACTTGCAAATTGCAAAAAAAATAATAGAAAATTTGAATTTGCGGTCTACCCTGGCGCTTCCACCATTCAGTTTTACTGGTAAATAGTTTTACAATCAATCGACGTTCACAATAATAGAACTCATTTTGTTACAGTATTCTGGAGGCTAGATAGGCAGACGTTCCATGTAAAATACTGATATTCTGCATCCGATTGGACCGGAAGACTAGTAGTAGGTACTGGTATTCTGGATCCAGTTGGACTGAACGACGATTCCCATAATTGGGAAAAAGCTGGGCAGTTTTATTTTGGTTTAGTGCCTGGTTGACAGCAATTACCTTAGCCCACTATTACCCAGGCCTTACAAATTACTGGTGAAATTTCATCATACCAGCCGAAAGACGTCCAATGCTGTACATAGGCCTCCCCCAAAGGACCCGGGTTTGCCATAATCGTCGCGCTTGGCAGGCTAGTTGGCGATCGCAGTGTAGCCGCTGCAATGTACAGAGAATGCTGCTGCCTATTCTCTGGTGAGTCCCTTAGTCGCCTCTCACGACACCCACGGGAAGAGATGGGATAAGTGAACTGTAGGATAAGTATAATTTCACCTTTGTCTAACTCTATTGGTTTTTATTGTTTATTAATACTATTGGTTTATATTGTTGTATTAATTACAGGCGACTGGTTCCATACCAGAGTTGCGGAATGTATTCGAAAGAGTCATCGCGGCCCTGGAACGCAAAGGGCATTAAAAGGAACACGGATGAGTTTTAGTCATTAAGAGCCTGACACTCCCTTCCACTTCACCCAGAGCGGAAGGAGTCATGTGAAGATTTTCCATCCTAAAAAAAGGCTTGTTGTTACATGTTATGTTATACAATAATCCACAAAATACACACACTGTACACATATTCCTTTTTATTTAAACTGTTAGCAAATCAAATCCGATCATATAGAGGCTTTTTCAGCGTTCTCTAACAATATATGTCGGGTTTGAACAAATTGAATCGTATCGAACAAAATATTGAGTGCTACCCGCCTTTGGCGGAGTGGGATTTCACTACTCAAATATTGATGTACTACTGTATCGGTTGGATTAAACGTGCAGTTTAAGTTTTTCAAGTTAAAAGGCTGGTTTGAAGTACGGGATTTCATTGCGATTTGTGATGTTTTATGCAGAAAACTTGTAACGCGGGTTGTGCAAGAGATTAGATGAAGTTAGCATCATAATGTTCTCTTTATGTTAATTTTCTTAAGAATTAAAAAAAGTGTTTGTGTATTGTAATTTCTTTTTATTTAAGTTTAAAAATAAATAAACTAATAAAACTACACTTACAACAAACTAAAATATAGCATCAAAAAATACGTCCTCAACGCTGTCAGCTGGTTATGTGCCCAAGAGACTGGCGGCATTGCCACGTTGAATGGCAATACTTAGCCCCTGGCCATAGTAAAAACCAGCTCTTGGGATTAGGGAAGTGTCAACCAGCCGTTTCGAAATTTCTTTGAAAAGGCTATGAGTACAAGGGCCCCACGGCCCGAGGGTTTCAACCCCAAACGGCTCGAAAATATAGTTACCAATAAGGTTAAGAAATAGAAGTTAATTAGATAATCAGTTTAATGTCTATAGAAACAACAGCTTCTAGAAGTGTTTATTTGCAGCCGCACATTTCTTATCAAACATCTAAACAATTGCCGGATGAATTGGTTCCTAGTTTTATAAATCTTTCTGCCCCCTAGAAATGATCTATTAGTCTCTTAATACCGATTGAAATTCGAGAATCATTCCTCGCCTCCCCAAATCGACAATTACGCAATATCGCGGTTTTCACCAGGCTGTCAGTTCCTTTATTTACGTCAAAATAAAATTTGTTCACAACGTCAAAAAACCACCCGTGTCACAACCGAACATAGCCTCAAGCAAGACTCGTTTCAAAATATAGCTCACTTACTTCGTTTTAGTGTAAACAGAATTTTAAAAGCGTACATTACTGTGGGCGATATAGGGAACCTCGTAAGTGAATATCAGTTGCGGCCATAGATCGCTATTACCATTAACATGAACTATATTGGATACTTATCTCCTTGAGTTCCCGTTTTAGAGCAATTTTAAAGCAGGTATGTTGATGGTGAAGCATATTAAGTTATCATTGTAAACTTTTTAGACTGCCTGGATACTTTAAAGAGTATTATAATCGTGCTCGTACTCGTTATAGGAAATTTCTTTGACCTGCTTATTTGTATAAAGATGGAGAGAGAGGGCTAAAGAAAGACATTTATGATTAACTGGTTTATCACGGGGCGTGGTTTAGATACGAGTTAGTATTGATCTCAATAATATATAGCTATCCATTACTGAAAGAATCTTTCAAATCGGTCCAGTAGTGTTTAAGTTTATTCGTTACATACAAAAATACAAATCTTTCCACTTTATAATATTACTATAGATATAGATTCCTAACAGTCATTCTGACATTTGAAGGCAAAACAAAAAAGTTACTATAGCTGTTGCATTTTAGATCGGCAACGAACTTACATTTCCGTTTCTGAAATCATTAATTTAATTTGACAAGAAGAAAACAATGGAAAAACTAATAATCGTTTATTGTTGAAAAAAATACTAAGAGATATTTGGGAAAAGACAAAGAACACTATTATCAACCAAAAACGAACCAACTATAGGTACTACATTCTTCGCCAAGACCATTCTGAAAAATATACTAATCTACAAAAAACCGTCTGAAAACTCGCTCAATTAAAAATGCTGAGAATTGAACATCAAATATTTTAGTATGGATTTTTAAACGGTCGGTACACAAAGAACTTTTGCTCAGAGCACGAGAAAAACAAGCTTATGCGACGGCGACGTCCGAGTTTCCGATAAAGTGATCCGAGCGCACAAATAGTTTGTATGTACGACTCGTAGTTTGTGCCGTGTCTGCGTGGAATATTCAGGGTTTTCGGAAATTATTTTCATGGATAATTGTTTTATTTTGGGCTCTCTTTGGCGTCGATTTTCCCATGCGATGTTAACGGCCCTTTGGTGGAGTTTTATTCGAAATACGGTCTTTTGTCTAGTGCGTCATCACAAGATTATTTAAAATGTTTTCCGAACCATCATCACATTAGCCAAAAGACGTCCACTGCTGGAGAAAGGCCTCTCAAAAGGGGGGGGGGGGGTTAATTACCACGCTTGACAGGCGGATTGGCGATCGCAGTGTAGCTGTTGCAATGTATAGAGAATGCTGCTGCCCATTCTCTGGTGAGAGTCCCTTAGTCACCTCTTACGACACTCACGGGAAGCGATGGGAACAAGATAAATATGATTGAATACATCATTTCAGACGAAAGTTGTCGTCGACTGCTAGTCATATGCTCTCCCAAGCGTCGCCACACTGGTACTGTGTTTCTCGCATCCAGCGATTTATAAGCCCCCTTACCTGTTATAGCCGTTATGATTCCGTTGTGAAAAAAGATGGTGTTATTTGTCCTGTATAGCTCCATTTCTTTTTCACAACGGAATCATCCGCACGGCATAGTAGAGGGGCTGATAATAATCGATCCAATAGTCCATTGATTTAAAGTGGTTACTAAGTAAATTCAGGCTCACCAAGCAAACCATTTTAACGAAGAAGAAAGTAGAACGTTAAATACTTCGAACAAGACGTCAATATTCTTCATCGATAAAATTATGAAGAGTCAATTATGAAATAACGACCGGCAAATGTTTAAGGATGGGCCTTAAATGGTAACAAACGATTGGTACACAAGAGAACTTTGTTCGAGCACTAGAAAAACAAGCTTCAGCGAGCGAAGAAGTGACCTAGAAGTAGAAAGTAGTATCTTGTACAAACTAAATGTATTTGAGTCTTGTCTTTGTGGGTTATAATTGCATTGGTGTGTTAGAATCGATTGGTGTGATGTGTGATCACTAGTAGAGTAGGGACTCCATTTTCCGCACTTAGACTCCCTTTCGGTCCGTTGTGCGTAGGTGGTTGTGCTGGCTAAGTTAGCCAGCCTAGTTCCACCCAAAAGCACAGAAGTTTCCTGGGAGATTCACAGGCTTCGCGGAGCGACCTTACCGTTCCGAGGATTTGTTCACGTCGGGTAGCATTCCAGAATGATGTAGGCGGCTATTTCTTTGGCATCAAAGCAGCCTCTCCAGAGTAGGCTGTCTGTGGCGCCTATGTTAAAAAGATGTTTGTTAAGGGAGCAGGGCCCGTAATTGTCCCTATTATTGATCTGAGGTTATTTCTATTTAGGCTGAGTAGTCGTTTTGTTAGTCGTGGATGTAGACTGCCATTGCATTTTTGACTGCCTGCAGTCTGTAGCCCGTGACCATTTGTTGTTATGCAGTTCAGTTGATCTCTGGCGAATCCATGTACGAAACTGTGAGAAAGGTAGGGGAGGAGTGGGTACGGGCCTAGCACTGCCATCTCGGAACCTCTCTTTGCAAGTTCGTCTGCGGCATTATTGCTTAGGGATGTGTGATCACTAAAAACAATCGGGTTTATTCTGGGGAATATAGCAGTAAAACAATTTGCACTGTTCTCTCGTACTTATTAACAGTGTTTTATAGAAACATTGTAAAAATTAATTACTTTTTGGTTCTTTTTACGAAATTACCAGTTCGAACTATTACCATAGATAGGGTGTTTCCTCAAAATATACAAGCTGAAATTTAAATGGTTGTTTTCACGTAGTGAAATGAGTTTGTCTTGGTAATACATACAATCGATTTATGAAAAATAATAAATTTAAAATCAAGACATGGCACAATAACAATGATTGTGATAAACAAAAAAAAAATTACTACGCGTGAGAGCTGATTTTGCTTTGAAAATTTAGGAATCGCTTTTCACTTTGTCGGCGCACCGCCGCTCTGCCAGTAGTACATACGTCACGTCTAGTGAGTTACTATTGCTTGTCACGCTTTCGAGTTTATGAATACTTCTTTTAATTATTTGAAAAGAAAAAACATTTTGATGTTTTAAGTTTAACTTTATGTTTCGATAGTACTACTGATGGCAAATCGTTCTGCCGCGGGAAAACAACCATTAAAGTTTCAGCGTGTATATAAAAAAAATGCTGTAACCTACCTTTTTTCGAGTTGCTCAAATAGGTCATGTAAAAAAAAAAATACAATAATAGATTGTTAACACGAATCAGAATGAAAAAATAACCATTTTTTGGTTTCGCACTAAAAGTTATTTATACTTGTGAGTACATTACACGAAAAATATACAAATAAACCAGTTCATACTATGCTTTTAAAACTAAAACAAAAGATTAAAATCACGATTTACTTTAAGAAGTTCTCGTGTATAATTGGCTGCATTTTTCTTAGCGCTTGTTTTTTATTTTACTAGTTCCTGCTGGACCAAGAGTCGAGCAATACTTCTTCAATTGCTCCGTTCTCTTACAAATAATGAGCTAAACCAACAACCATTATTATTTGATAGCGGAAAAGTATTGTTCTTACTTAGAAAATGTTCAATTGATCGAACTTGGTATGAAATGTTGAAGCTTTTGTGGTTTTAGTAATAAAGGACCTAGAACAGAAATTTACTGTTGAATTTCGAATTGACTATTGAATTATTTGAAATTGATCATTGACAGCTGTATATTTTCAATTGTCAATTTCTCTTCCAGGAAGCATTCGCAAAGCCAGACTTGTCATTGACCATTTTTAAAGCTATATGTTTAAACTGTCGCTGGTGAAAAAAACATGCAGGGCAGTCTTTAGGGACTGCCGATAGAAGTGAAAACTAAGTGAAAGTTAAAGCGTTCGGTAACGATGACGCGAGTTCCATGATTTTGTTCACCAAAAAGTACACATATATACACTGTATACATATAGCTCATGGAATGCGTTCGGTGACGATGACGCAAGTTCCATGATTTTTGTTCACCCAAAAAGTGCTTAACGCGCCTGAAGAAGTTTTCACTTCAAAAATAGTAGCAGTAATAGACAGCAATTTTCTTTCTGTTTCGTATTAGTTCGAGACTAACTCTTCAAAAGGGCTTGCAACCTGGTAATGTCCTTTACAATTCCTGCAAAAACTCCTCAACCTCTGTATCGATCGATCGAACCGAACGATAACAAAATCTCACCAATGATTGTCACATAATTTAAAGCAAAAAACAAACACGAAAAATAACCAATAACCGTTCCCATATATCCTTCATCATCAAAATTTGACATAACAGCATAAAAACATAGGTAAATTATCTACCCACTTCTCATCAACCTCCGTCAAAATGAAAACGGACGTCCGAAATTATTGTTACATACACGTAATTGTATTCTAATTCGGCAGGCTTCGGAGATACTCGGCTGATAAACCCGACCTATTTAATAAACCTTTCAACCCTTTATCGGTATGGGAGTATGAAGTCCCATCGCGAGTACTTTGTGTCGTTTATGTTACTTTGTTTGACAACCTTCCACGATTTAGGTCGAATTTCTGACGCTTCTCATGATAAATGTTTTGGTTGAAGTTTTAGCCAGGCTTTGCAGGATTAAAACGGACGTGTTTTAGTTTGTATGGCGTTGTTCTGTTTAAGTTGTTTTACGTGTGTTATCCATCTATTAATTATTTTGGTTTGATATATTACTATTGAAACAGAAGACAGGAATTATAAAGGAAATTCTATGAAAAAAGGTAGATGTGTCCGATATTGTGACAGCTCTTTGTCACACTAAAGTTTATTTGGTTAAGTTCTTTTGTATACAATTTTGTTTCGATGAATGAAGAACCTTTAAAGCTTTAGGTGTCGAATAAACAATTATGTATGTTTCAAATATTCTTCTTGGTTTCCTGTCTATTGACTCAAGTAATTTTTTTTGCCGATCAGTATTTGCGTTTTGTAGTCGTTACGGATTGTCTATAGCCAGTAAAACTGATACAAGTCTTGCCAAGAACTACCGTGTTACGCAGTTAATGGGTTGTGGAAGTCTGGTAGGCAGCCGGTCCACGTCAAATACGGGTATTCAGCTGAATCCGGTTTGACTGGAAGCTGACCTTGGGAAAATGCTTGGCAGATGATTATGAGTATTTAGCTACCTGTATAGCTCTATCACTGACGTCGTTTAATCCTGGAAGGTGCATGTGTTTGGCACGATAAACAAAGTAAGTAGGTTACGTATGCCCTGTAAAGGGCAAAATTTACTGAACTGGTGTAGGTACAGCAGGTCGATTCTGTGAACAAGTCGAAGTAAAGGCTTGGGTGACGAGATCAGGAGGTGAGCTGTCAATCCATATTATCAAGGTGGATCATCACGCTTGGCAGGCGAGTTGGCGATCGCAGTGTAACCGTTGCAATGCAAAGAGAATGCTGCTACCCATTCTCTGGTGAGTCCCTTAGTCGCCTTTTACGACACCCACGGGAAGTGATGGTATGGTGATATTCTTTCACGACCGACACCATACAGAACAGCCGGTCGATTATATGGATTGACAGTTCACCTCGTGATCAGTTCACCCAAGCCTTGTGTTTATGTTCACAGATTTGACCGGCTGCTTCCACAACATAAAAGCAGGCACCAGGGAACTGACCGGTGTTGCGGGTCGTAATGTAACATTCGCAGCGAGCATGTAATGTTACACCGTGTCCTAAAATCCGTGAAAACAAAACACATACCCATCATGTTCGTGCTCGTTTCCACGTACTGACTGCACGAATGCTCGCTTTGTAACATCTAATACCTTTAAACGAGCAATCCTTGTATATATTTACATATATAATCTGAATCTCGGAAACGGCTCCAACGATTTTCAAGTTATTTAGTAGGCAGTGGGTTTCGGGGGCGATAAATCGATCTAGATAGGTTTCATTTTTAGAAAACGTTTACAAAAAAAAAACCAGGTCAACCAGGTACTGTTACATTACGCCGCGTAACACCGACCAGTTCCTACCTTTACGTATCTCTGAGTTTACAAGTAGCTACATACGTACCTCTTTCATAAACATACCTACAACACTCATACGTCCTCAGCGTACACAAATTGAACTCCAAAATCCATCATACGTTCCCCACACCCAATAACGTTCCAACCTGTCTGTCAGCCCACCTTGTTATGATCCGGCCCAACATAATGGCGGAAATGTAATTAAATGTCAGATTCTGGCATCTCTGGATCAAAGGTTTAGCTAAACCCATTACGGGGCGCTCACGCACATTTTGTTACGGATCTGTTACCAAGCACAGTAAAGTACGGAACTTGTTAACTGCGCGACGTGTTTGGTAAAGGATATGTGTCGTGTATGGTCAGGTATTCATTAGGAGTTTTTAATTGGTAGGCTGTTGGCCTATTTTTAGGGATTTTTCTACAGTTCAAACGGTATGTGCTTGGGTTTGAGTTTAAACTTTTGTGTCTTGTCGTTCGATAATTAAAATTCCTTAAAAAATAACGTTGTTTTCAAAACAAGATGTTTTGAAAACAACGTTATTTTTTAAACGAGCTTTTATTTAGCGGTTATATTAAATTTAGTGTAATGTAATTAACTTTATTGTTTTCTACTCTTCAAGCCCTTTCGTTTGATACCCATATTAAGGGGGTTGAAATAAATGTAAGCCGCTATCTTGGAGCGGCGGCCATATTTAAATTATTAGACATTGAGCATTGCACATTGCATTGTCACCAGAACTAAAGGTGTATGCAAAGTTTCAGCTCAATCGAATGCGAACAAATGGTAGAAAAATGGTTTGCAATATTTGACGGACAACTTACAAACAGTGTAAGTTCAATAAAAGCTTGTAAAAAGATACATAAAGTGTAATGTGATTTGTATAAATGGATCGAGTTCGATATACTAGTCTGCGTTCGAAAATCAATATCGCTCATGGGGCTCAAAAAGCTACCAAAATTAGGCTAGGTTTACATTACTATATCAGGGTGGCTCATGACGTAAGATACATCAATAAAACAAATCTTTTCAAGCTTCAGAATCAGAAATATTATATCTGCAAGAGAACCAAGGTTACCGACATAGCCGGAAGGATCGCCAAACTGAAGTGTCAGTAGGAAGAGCACATTGCTCGTAGAACATATGGTCGATTGGGCCGAAAAGTTCTGGAGTGGCGACCGCGTACCGGAAAACGTAGCGTTGGAAGGCCCTCCATAAGGTGGACCGATGACCTGGTGAGGATCGCACGTAACCGATGGATGCGAGATGCACAGGGTCGGTTATTGTGGCGACACTTGGGGGAGGCCTATGTTCAGTATTGAACATCTTTCGGCTGATATGATGATGATTTAAGCTATGATGATCCAATTAACAGCGTCAGAAGGCGTCACGACACGACACAACACAATACTTTAACCTTGGTTTTTAACGTGCAAATCACAGTTTTACCAAACAGAAGACAGGAACAGGTTTTTTAATTTTTAATTTGTTGTTACTTTCTTTTGTTGTGTTGTTGTGCGTAATTTCTGGCGGAATAAACGTATTTTCTTTCTTTCTTTCAGACTCAACCTGATATGTTATTGATGTGTTCAGTCATAATGGGTTTTAATTTGAATTTACAATAATGAAAAAATAATTAAAATATTGCCTTATAGAATAAGAAAAGCTAATCAATTCCAGAAGGCGTGCTAAAATTTTCGATTAGGTTTGTACAAGTATGATGTTTACCTTCACGGCTTTCAGAATCAAAATTCATAAGACAATCTTCTTCTCACCTCTATTGACACAAGACGTTCAGGAATACTTCACGCTGCCATCAAAATAAACCAGTAAAATAAGCAAGATGGAAACGGGACTGCCAATTTGTACCCGATCTCCGAGCCACTTTACCAATCGACCCGTAATTTTTTTGGCTTTTGTATAAACACTTCTATAATTTAGTTTCCACTTCAAGCAGTCAGTTTTCAGAACTACTTTAAAATACACAATCCATCCAAAGTAACTACTTCAAATGTACAAGACCCGTCAATTTTTTTGACTTTTGTATAAACACTTCCATCATTCAGTTTCCACTTCAAGCAGTCAGTTTTCGAAACTACTTAAAAATACATAATCCATCCAAAGTAACAACTTCAAATGTACAAGACCCGTCAATTTCTTTGACTTTTGTATAAACACTTCCATCATTCAGTTTCCACTTCAAGCAGTCAGTTTTCGAAACTACTTAAAAATACACAATCCATCCAAAGTAACTACTTCAAATGTACAAGTACCCCCAACGCTAAAACTCCTTTATCGTTAAATAGCAGCTTTTATAAACTTTGTTAGGTAAATAAAAGTTGGCAGTTTAAAACACAGTTCCTTTTGTCTTAGCATTGTAGTTACAAACACTTTTAAACGTGTTATTTTATTAGTTCAGCGGAGTTTGTATTCAGATTGTTAACTTGGTTTGTTCTTGATTGTGTTTTCATTGATTAAATTGTTGGATGTTTCCTTTTATGCTTATCTGTGTGTCTTAAATTTTAGCTGGGATAACCTAAAACATAATTGGTTTTGAGTACTGTCTAAGTTACCGTGATGGTCTGCGTCTTACAGACAGACGCAACAAAATATATTTAATACAACATACCCATTTTTGATGTACAACATCTTCAGGAATCATCTTCATCAACATCATCAGGAACGAATCTGAGAGAAACCAAAATTACTAGGGAGTTAAGTATAAATAGGTTAGACTTAGGCATGTTTTATAATTTTTTGTCTCGACCTTTGTCCCCTGAGGCTAAAATGATTTATTCATTAGTCAATATTTAAGATTTTTGTTTAGTTTAATAAGATAAGTTTATGATGGGGCTGACATGAACTGAGCTCAAAAGTCCAAAAATAAAGATAAAAAAAAACATAATTATGAAATGTTATTGTCCCAATGTAATTAATACTCAAGTAGCCACATTTTGTTACGGATCTGTTACCAATCACAGTAAAGTAGGCTCGAACGTTATGCTCAATTAGTCTTTCAAACCTTATTTTTTTGACGTTAAGTCAAAACTGTCTGGGATGGTAACGTAAAACCTCTAACGGCCGGTCTCAATAACGTATCTACCTTTAACCAACTGTGAACTGACACGGGTGGAAAGTAACACGTGTATTTTTTTTGACGTTGTAAACAAATTTTATTTTGACGTAAATAAAGGTTAGGAACTGCCGGTCGATTCTGTAAACATGTCGAAGTGAAGGCTTGGGTGAAGTGATCACGAGGTGAGCTGTCAATCCATATAATCAAGATGGAATTACAGCTCACTTCGTGATCACGTGACATCTTGATTATATGGATTGATAGCTCACCTCGTGATCACTTTACCCAAGCCTTCACTTCGACATGGTTACAAAATCGACCGGCAGTAGCTGAAACGTCATGTTTGGAATTCCAGCCAGGTATTTTTAATATCGTCGCGCTTTCGGATATTCACATAAACATAATCTCATAAAACCCTAAACTAAACAAAACTGAACACAAACCTCTCCTGAAAACCTCGGTACGTCGCCTTTGTATTCCCCTGACGCGGTCCAACCAACGTGTTGCATAATTCCGCCATCCCCTCAGGTTTGCGTCTGACTTTATAGAATTACTTATTCGATATGTGTCGCAGAAGAGCGTGAATTATTGTCTTGTTTACACCCAGGGCTGCCACTTCCAATTATGGAATGGACTCGAACCTAGAATTGTTTTGTTCGGTCTTTTTGCAGGATGGAATTTAGGGTTGTCACCGTCTCGGTTTGGGTATGTAAATGTGAGGAAGTTCTGGCTTTAAATACGATTTTATAATAAGAAGTCGATGGTGTTGGGAGTTGTCGGGTAGGAGTTTTCTGCGTTACAGAATAATTTAAATTAGGAAAATATGGTAAATTTCACTGCTACCTAAATTGGTCCACCTTTACATTTTATTAATTATTTAAAACTCGCTTCTGGCTACTCTAAGCGACATGTAGTAACATTCATACATGCCTGCATGTTCTATATACTTATATTTCATTTAGTATTGCCGGTAACGAGTATTTATTTCTTTATTTATTAACACTTTACGCACATAAAAGTACAGAGGCGGATTTAATGCCATGCTGTAGGCATTATCTACCAGTCAACCTTTGAATGATGCAGAGAATGGCGACTCATTGTTGTCTGCAGCATCATCCCGACTCACTGGGATATCATCACCCCGACTCACTAGGGCACCGCAGACAGTTCCAACTCTGTGTTCTCCGTGAACTCTGCAACTTTTGGTTCCGACTGACTGGAACCAATCTTCCAGTGGCCTGGCAAGCATCTAAAGATGTATGGACGACTCACCCACTATCGATCTCCGGTCTCCGGAGGGTAGTGATGTAGCGGCATCAATGCCAAAGAAAACCTAACGAAGCAAAATTTGTTCGGCAACAAAAATAACCGCAACGCCATCTATCCCGTCAGCAACGAACTACTTACGAAATCCTGCATCGCGATATCAGAGTTTACCGAGCGATTTGAACATGTACAACAGTTTCAATATCAACTATCAGGCAGCTGCCCACCGGACACAACAATCGTCCGATCGGAGGATCCTCCCTTTTCAATAGAGGTTTGCGGAACTTTACCCTCTAACAACTCCCCTCCCCAAACCCTCTTCAACCTATTTGTATGGTAAATTAACAATGTTTTAAATAGGTACCAATCTCTTACCCATCCCAGGCACAGTCAAATTCAAATTAATTCTTCAAATTGACCATCGCCACAATTTAAATATCTCCCCTCAAAACCAGTTACCAGGAATTCAGAAGGAATGCCAACCCTAAACCGCAGGTATTGAGCGGTGGGGGAATATGAAAGAAAATTGATTAGAGTGAGATTTCTATGAATATCAATGATTTTAATCACGCATCTATTATAATAATAATGTTGCTTATCACAAATACTGTAATACACGTGATACGATTTATAATAGTGTTTAATAATGAGCTGTATTATGCGTAGCCATTGAGATCTATGTTCGTACAACTAATACTCGTATACGAGTTCAATTACCTTTTATTTCATCGGTAATCTATGAGTGAGTGTATCATAATGAATATGAAGAACAAATGATAATCAACTTAAAAATATGAAATAAAAACCACCTTTTCAAATATGGAAGCTGATTTTTGTCGAGATCAGGTTTTGCCCCGTAGTAACAATAGGTCCCATTAAAAGTTACCCCGTATATAAAATGGTAGAAAATATATAACAAGCATTAAGTTGTAATACATGTAATAAAATACAGAACCACTTTATTTTTTTAAATGTTGTTTTGGTGAAAATTGGGCTTTTTTTATTAATTTCAATTTCCATAAATTATAAACCACGGCTAAACAATCTTTGAAAATGCTGATATAAAACTATTTCTGAATAGTTCTCTGCTCGCACATGAACTCGAAAACAAGCTTTTCATGTTTGAATTAGCCTATTAAACGGCCAATCTAGCTCGAGTTTTAATATTATTACTTCGTCTAGAATCCACTCATTCATTCAAAAATTAATTTGTCCCAATTTAAGTAGATACCTAGTCTTTCCACTACTTCTGAGTATAAATAATGAGATTATTAAATTATAAGCGTATTTGTGATCGTAATAACGAGCAAGCTAGATTTTGCGTTTGTGATACTCTGCGAAAAGTTTTTGTCTGGGCCTTGCGGTGTCATTAACTGTTTTTTAAATTGTTTTCTGAACATTAACTATATTAGGAAAGTAAATAATTGATAATACTATGATTATTACTAGTGAGCATTAAATTGGATTTAACAAAAAGAGGTATTATTATAGGGAGGTAAAAATATGAACTGAACTGTCAATTTGGAGAGCTATTTTCTGTTTCTATTCTAGCAACAAAACAGTTTGATTTAAAAAAAACTATTTATAAATCGGAAATGCGTACTCACAATTATTTTTCCTGGTAAGGTAATTGAACATCGAAAATACAAAAATATCGGTATTTTCGCCTTTGAAAACCGAAATATAATAATCATTATATTTGCAGAAAATAATAAAACATTTTAATTACTGATTCTTCCGCGAAATCGTCAAACGGAAAGTTTTCCCGGAACCATTCAATCTATTTACAAGTATTAAAAAGGAATTAAGTTGTTCATAACAGGAGGATAAGTAAGTAATATTAACCGTTTTCTTTTAATCTCCATCTTGATTGTACAGATAATACCGACTTTTCGTTTTTTTTTTACCATTTCTGAACAACTAAAGATTTTTGAAAACCAGACGACGGAAATAATATATTGTTTTCCAAAAACATTTCTTGCTAGTACCTAACCTAAAATACGGTCAAGAATCAAATTGCACGGAACCCTTTGTTTGCGAGTATACGAGGGGTTCCGTACAGGAGGCCTCCAAAATTTGATGGTTAATTGTATTTCCAGTTTTACCATTAGGAATAACAAAATTAATGCAAAAAACGACGAACAAATCCCCTTTAATTTTATCATTTTTTATTTCTCATCGGCAAAAGAATTACACACTCTTCCAAATCAAATCTATTATTGATGACACTTTTCTCCAATTTTCGCAGAGTGTATATTTGTTTCAAAAACAGAAAAAGGCTCATTATTTTCCCAAACTTTATGTCTTGAACCAAGTTTCATAAACTTTTTCTATCTCTCAGGCTCATTTTTTGAAGAGAAAACTTCTTTAGGCGCGTTGAGCACTTTTTGGGCGAACAAAAATCATGGAACTCGCGTCATCATCACCGAACGCTTTCCAAGATTTATATGTATACTGTGTATATATGTGTTCTTTTTGGGTGAACAAAATCATGGAACCCGCATCATCGTCACCGAACGCTTTGAGTGAACAAAAATCATGGAACTCGCGTCATCGTCACCGAATGCTTTAGCTTTCGCTTAGTTTTCACTTCTATCGGCTGTCCCCAAAGACAGCCCCGCATGTTTTTGACGTGACAACGTCTAATAAATCAATGAACGCCGGCTGCACGCATGAAAAAGGATGACTCATTGTAACGTTATGCTCATTGCAACGTTACGCTCATTTCATCAATGTTTTGTTATGACGTTGTCACGTTAAACTATCGTCCGTAAACCGACTTTACAGACAGCCAATTTTTTAACCATCTTCATGCCTAACTTCCAGCGACTGAACTAAATAATCTTTAGCTAACCAACCTGTCTGTACAAGTTACCGAGCTCCTATTTTTCTTTCATTATAAACCGCGGCTTCATTAAAATGTATTCATAAAACTCGTGTCACATTTTTTAGACTTATCTAGGTCCAAGTAATAAATTTTAAATGTATACGACGAGTTTAAGGTAGGACGGATATGACGTAGAATAGAGTTATGAGTAAGACAATGGGTCACTAAAGGCATTTAAATTTATTTTGTAGTGTACGTGCAATGTTTTACGATTGTACACACCTAAATAAATACAGGGTGTATTTGTAAAGTGTACGTATATGACCAAATCTAAAACCATTAGGAATATCGAAAAACACCGAGAGGAGTCTCAAGGAGCTCGCGGCCAAAGAATAACAGCCGAGCTTGATTCCGATGAAAACTGCATCATCAGATTTTTGAAAAATTGGTATAAATCCATCCATTCTACCTCCACCCTTTCAGTGTGTTTCGCTTATCCTCATAGTTCCGGATTTGGCCTGCCGCGCAAACTTTAAAAATTCACCCTGTATTGTATGATTTAAAAAAAAGTGGGTAAGGAACTAAGGACAAAAAAAAAACTAGCTCAAGGCTTTTCCATCGTCCAAAAAACTGCAGTGCAATTATTATCGTCATTTCGCTACAATAATTCAATTTCAACATTAATGAAAAATCCATATCTCTTTCATCGACCCGAAAATACCTACGACTACAAAACGACGTTGCTTTTTCAAATGACGAAGAGTGTAACCTTGTGACGTCACCATCACAAGGCTCCACTTCTAAGTTTGTTTGTTTGTTAGTATTTTGTTTGTTTGTTAGTTGAAATTTTGAGACCTCATAATTTCAACGAACTGTGTTAAATTTTTGTGTACGTGACAAAAAAAAATTAAGAAGAATTCTAGAACAATTTCTATGAAAACGCGTCGTTGCCTTGTCGCGTCACACTTATCTAAGCCCTAAAGCGGAATAGATGCACAAATCAACCAATTAATACAAGCCCAATCAAAATTAAAGCAAAAAGACACCCGGAAAACATAACACGAAAATGCTCAAACACATCCGCAATAAATTATTTGTACACCATCCAACGGTTACGGGTAACACCTCCTTTTTCAAAAACGTTGGTGCTCGGCTAATTTCTCTGTGGCAGAGGTACAAAAGTCATGTATGAGAAATTTATTCAGCCCACGTCCGTGGCTCCCTCTTTGTGTTGCTAATTTCATTTTATTCTTTTCTATTCTGGTGTCATTTACCTCGGAGGCACGTCGTTATAATATTCAACAGGATCTTGGTAAAATCCTGTGTAGGTAGGTAATCTTTTATTTTTTCTTTTTTGATGAATGGCCGCTTTTTGTTGGCTATTTGGCGGTGTTAATTGTGTTAAGAAGTTCTTTTTTTGGTGCTTAGATATTGTAAAGGTTTTTGGGGTAGTTTGAAATACATTTTATTTTCTTTATCGTAAGGTTTTGTATCTGTATTTATTTATTAATATTGTATTTATTTATTTATTATATACTTTATTGTACACCTCATAATAAGAACAGGACAATCATACATAAAATAAGTGCACAATGGGCGGTCTTATCGCACAAGGCAATCTCTTCCAGACAACCTTTGGATGGATTGAACGAAGGGAGATAGATTTAGGGCTGTCAGTGTACAAACGTTTTAAACAATACTAATTAGATATAATAATATAAAATACATAAATACAATACCAATTTATATACTAATACATATCAAATATATAATTGAGACAGGAGCGGAAAAGTTAAAGTGAAAGGTAATGCTCCTTCACCGTTCTTTTAAACTCTGGTAGCGTTTGGGCACGCCTCACTTCTATGGGTAATGCATTCCACAAACGAGCCGCTTGTATACTGAAAGATTTGTCAAAGAAGGAAGTGGAATGCATACGAATACTTAGTTTTAGATTCTCCGATGATCTCAAAGACCTAGAATGTGTGTCACAGAGGAACTGAAAGCGTTCTTTAAGATAGAAAGGAGCAGAAGGATTAAAGAGTACATTATAAAGTAGAGAAAGTATGTGGGCATTCCGACGAAGGCGAATAGGAAGCCATTTGAGCTTAGTACGAAATTCAGATACGTGGTCATACTTGCGCAAGCCAAATATAAACCTGATACAGAGATTTTGAAGTCGCTCAAGCTTGTCCAATTGGTCTTGGGTGAGATCAAGATAGCTGGCATCAGCATAGTCCAGGATAGGGAGAAGAAGAGATTGTGCTATCGCAATTTTAGTGGTGATGGGAAGAAAATTGCGAAGACGCCTCAGGGAGCCCGCTGAAGCAAATAGTTTACGACTTACTTCCTGCAGTTGCTTAGTCCAAGAAAGAGTGCTGTCGATATAAATTCCCAAGTTCTTTGCAACGTGACTTACAGGAATGGTGGTGTTATTAAAAGAAACCTGGGGCAGTTTCGACCAGTCAATCTTAGAGACCGTCCGGGAACTACCGACAACAATGACTTGCGTTTTAGTTGGATTGATCTTCAGCCCAAACTCAGTGCTCCAGTCACTTATTCGAGCGAGGTCCCTATTTATCGTTTCAATAGCATCAGATAACTCCCCGAGAGTTGAGTGTAAATTTGAAGATCATCAGCATACAAGTGGTAGAAAGAAGAAAGTCGTTGAGAGATGGAATTAATAAAAAGTGCGAAAAGTAGAGTAGATAACACGCCACCCTGCGGCACTCCAGCAGGTGTGATGCCTCACCAAGAAGAGAAAGATTCCTCAATGCAAATACGCTGTCGGCGGCCAAACAGGTAACTATGAAACCAGTCAAGTACTGAAGGAGATATGTTAAAAGAGTATAGAATGCCGAGCAAAATGTCGAAGTCAACCGAATTAAAAGCATTGCTAAAGTCAAGAAGTGCCAGAACCGTTAACTTCCCTATTTCCATGCCAGACCTGATATCATCCGTAATATGCACGAGTGCTGAGGTAGTGCTGTGTCCAGGTCGAAAACCAGATTGGAAGGGATTCAGCAGCTTGTGCTTGGAAAGGAATGTGCTGAGTTGTTGGTGGACAAGTTTTTCAAGGACTTTGGATAGGAATGGGAGAATAGAAATGGGACGATAGTCAGAGAAAGATGCAGGATGAGATTTCTTAGGTAGAGGAATAACCTGGGCATCTTTCCAGGCTTGCGGGAAGACACTACTGGAAACAGAGGAGTTGAGGATATAAAGGATAGCAGGAAGAATGTTATCAAGGATAGGTATAATCATTTTACGGCTGACACAGTCACTACCCACGGCGTTGGATGTTATCGTTAGAATACTCTTTTTAACATCACAAGCAGTGAAATGACTTATGACAAAAGGGGAATAATCAGGTATCGGAAGATTTGAAAGTTGACTTAGTGTAGCAGCTTTGGTGGCCCTATCCAATATGGGCGAAGTAGAAAAATGACTATTTAGTAAGTTGAAGTTTATGTTTTTAGGAATCGTTTCCTGAGACTTTTTTCCGACTTTGTACCTACTCATGTAAACACAGTTACTGAAAATACTTGTGTTTGTGACATGTTTACAAACTAGAATCAATTCAGATTACTCATTTTTCATTGTGTTAGTAAGACATTTAACATGAAACAGCATATAATAGAATAATCAACCATGGAAGTCTTTCAAAATAAGATAAAATATATTTTCTTCATTAGAACTTCTGAAAGCCATACAAAACATTTTAAACAGGTTTATTCATCTCACACACAACAATACTTACGTACCTACATCAAAACTTTTACAAAATAATCGACTTATTTTCGGTTGTAACATCGATAAAATATCGCGTCCCTAAACATCAAAGTAAATAAACATTATGTTTTCAAACAAAATAATATCCGAACAGGTCTTCGGCTGTCCGATAATTTTCGATGAACACAAAAAATGGGGACGTTTTCTTTCTTATAAAAATTGACAGGGCAAGTATTTATCGTTGCGGTGAACAAAGCGAGCATCAGTCAATGTTTTCGCAATTTAACTTTCTCCAAGTTAAAAAGATTAAAACATGAAGACACACATTTTTGTTTGTTGTTTTTTTATTGAGAAATTTGGCTTGCTCTTGACCTCGATCACGCCTGATGGAAAGTGATGGATGAGGTCTATGATGAAGCGAGCGTGCCCAAAAGATGCCTGTTCACTCTTGGTTTGAAGGCAGATGGGTTATATTTGGAAGGGAACACAGACGCTGGCAGAGAGTTCCACACTCTCGCTGTGCGCATAGTAAATATTGACCTATTGAAAATAGTTATTGAGCAGCGTTATAGGAGCGTGGAAGTCAAATTAGCAGTCGTGCCACATTAAATACTTTTACTTAGCGGTATCAGGTTAGAGTCATTCGCCAGAGAACTAAAGTCACCGACATTGCGCGTAGAATCAGCATGTTGAAGTGGAAGTGGGCCGGCCATGTCTGTAGACGGACAGACGGTCGATGGAGCAAACATGTGTTAGAGTGGAGACCACGTATTGGCAAACGTAGTGTGGGACGCCCTGCGGCACGATGGATCGATGATTTGAAGAAAGTGGCTGGCAGCGAATGGATGCGGACCGCTGAAAACCGGGATAGTTGGCGCTCTTTGCGGCTGGCTTATGTTCAGCAGTGGACGGCAATTGGCTAATATGATGATGAGCTTACACTGGAAGCCAACTACAGTTGACTAGGCCAGACAGCCTTTGTAGGACGACTAAAATGACACCGTGTATAACAGAACTAACAACAGCTTCAAAATACGTGATCGATACACTCGGCACTTACGGTACATGACAGAATAAAATAACAAAATTGTATACACACAAAATGGCGTAACGATTGCTGAGTTTGCTATAAACACTTACAAAGAGGTTAAACCCCTTTTCTTTCATTTATTTTCCCCTTGTTCCCAAAAAAAACATTTCAATTAAAAATTCAATAACGGTTTCCATCTAATATACGTGCCAGTGTCACGCTGACCGCGTCACGCTCACGACGTGCGTGACACCGTGACAGGGACAGTTTACTAAAAAAACGTGTTCGTCACACCCGCCAAATTAAACGGTGCACGGTGGAACAAATCTATTGTGGCGTTCGCAACCGCGACATGGAAAAAATATTTCTAAAAGTTTTTAATTTTGTTTGTTAAGTAAACTATAAGAATGCCTGCCAAAGTTTTGTTTCGATAAAGTCTTCTCTTTGTGCAAGTTCACTGTTAGAAGAATTTCAATGATGAAATAGATGAGTCATTTCAACTTCAAATATCTAATAACATAATCTTTGTGATAAAACTGCACTAAGAAGGGGCCTAAAAGCTAATAAACTGGAGCAAAACACCAATTCGTACAGTTTTCTACACATGATTGAATTTTAAGTCATCTAAATATCAACATTTTGTATGATATTTATTTAATAACATTTTGTAGGATATTTAAACTAAACTTAAACCAAGATAATTTATAGCGTCAAAAAATTCGTCCTCAACGCAGTTAGCTGGTAATGTGCCCAAGAGACTGGCATTGCCACGTTGAATGGCAATACTAAGCCTCTGGCCAAAGTAAAAGCCAGCTCTTGGGTCACAGGAAGTGTCAACCAGCCGTTTCGAAATTTCTTTGAAAAGGCTGTGAGCACAAGGGTTCTACGACCCGAAAGTTTCAACCCCAAACAATGATTGGTCAAGTACTATTATTAAATCAAACGTCATAACAGCAAATACTTATTTACCAGTAGATTCACCTACCGATTAGAGAATAGATCCAGTAACCAGGTTTGTCATTTCGCAACTTTCCGCGTGACAACATGTCACGTGTCAGCGACAGTTCGCGCTTAAACAACGTTTCCCAGACGTCACACATGCGTCGAATCAAATGGTGCAGGGTGGAACAAAATTATTATAGCGTTTGCGACGTGGAGAAATTGTTTAAAAGCGGTGTGGAATACATTTTATTGTTTGGTAGTGTTTATACTAAGTGTCATATTTGGTAAGCAATACCAATGTTAGCAGTATTGATTTTTCTTTTCAGGGGAGTTCAGGTTTTTTATAAGGTTCGAGGGTTTTTAATACTGAAAATGTTCAATTAAAATCGTAATGATTATGCATAAACCTTTTCTTACGGTGTGTTTTTTTTTGTCATTGCTGCATTTGAAAGAGAACTTTTTGGTATGTAACTTAACCCTAAACGAAATTTCTTCCGGTTACTGCAATGGTCCGAATACATTGTTTCAACACAGTTGATATACTCGTGTTATAATTACCTAATTCCATTAAATTCGCCTTCCACCGAAACCCACAAAACAAAAGGACTTTGCTCAATATTATCTCCAACGAAACTCCTACTAGGTTGGTTTATCAGTACTACCCAGTATTTTTCCAATTAGGTATACCCAATTCCAAATATACTTAACAATCTCGTTAATCCCAGATAAATTGGACAAGCTGGAATGGATTACCGATAATAGGGGATGTGTTTCAGTTCTTACTTTTATACAAACTGAAGGGTGGGACTTTGTTTTTAGATTCCAATAGAAAAACGTATTTTACGAGTGGGTATGTTGGTACTGGATTAAGGGGAACTGAGGGCATGTGATGTTCTTTATTATGTTTAAATAAGTTTTCGCGAAAATCTAAATTTTCCCATATCTTTTTATCGTGTTGACTCAGGACCTTGATTTTTATACATCTAATAGGAACTATTGGCCTCAGTGTATAGTATAATATTTCAACTTGCTAGGTCTACCTGTTCCTGAGAAAATCGGTGGTGTCACACGGACAGACAGACGGACAAGGGAGTAATCTTATAAGGGTTCTTTTTTACCTTTGGAGGTACGGAACCCTAAAAATAGCTACTCTGCATTGAAAATGGTCGGTTGAATTATATTTGATTTTGAAATTGCACCTGAAATATAAATTTTATGTAATCATTTAATCTGCCCAGTCGTATTCCAACCACGTCTGGGTCACCTTCCAGTCTAAACAGCTGAGCACCAGTATTTTATACATAATGTGTATAAATTGTATTAATATTTACCTAAACAGTAGTATTTTTCGCTGTAAACAATTGTACAATTCCTTTCACATCATATCTTTAAAAAAAGCTTAAATCACGCTCTCCAATCAAATGGAATGAAATCACTGAAGAAATGTTTCTTATAAAATGTTTTCTTATAATTTTAATTATCTTCAAATAAAACAATACCATAGAAAACAGCTACAAAGCCTATCTCCGACTTGCCGAACAAAAACCTTTTCCCAAATTAATAAATCTGGTACTCATTTTTCACTTCGCGGTCCATTACAGCTTTCGGCGGATGCTACATAAATAGTACCGTAGTAAAACAGCAATGGACCACAAAACAATGTTTCACAGCACAGTAGGCTCTTGGAGCTGAAATTTATGAGGCAATTGGACGTAATAGGCATCCGATGACAGTTCCGCTCATAATAAACCCCAACATAGCTCGCTTGATAACTAGTGATGGATTTAGTTATCCATAAATAATATAATTGTCGATAAATAAATTTTGGGAAATTATTTAACTGTCATTGTATTAGTGTATGTTGAGCTATTGGGTACTTATTCTGATGTTGAACAAATATTTTATGCGTGAGCTCTTCATTCATCATTCATCTTCATTCGAAGTGTTTTTCTGTAAGTTACTAGCATTATTTTGAAAGATATTTGAGCACTTAGAGATCCTTAGGTAACACAATAAAGGATTAATTTGAACCCTTTGGATAAATTGATCAACATTACGAGCAATATTGATTGAAACTTCAGGAATGCAAATTAAAACACGTTAGAGAAAAGTGGCCCTTAAAAGCATTTTCAATTCAAATTACTCAATAACGTCCCACATAAAAATGTAATCGAATATCGTGCTATAAACTACCTAAAATTCTACTCTCTTTTCGAAATTGGTAATATGAAATGGGATTCTTAAAGTTTATCGATAAAGGTGTAATACCCCATCTCTATCGTTCCATTCTGTCCGCGATGAGCGATGTAACGCTCAATCATGGGCGCATCTCTATCGTCGCTATCCAGAGACGCTTGGACTCTATATAACGTTGACTGATCACCGTCTAGTTTTAGTTGTAAAGGGTTTTATTCTATTGTAGAGAAAGATAGGGTACTTGAAGGAGAGTTTGGTGAAGGAAAGATATTTAAAGGAGAACCGTATTTTACTCATGGTAAATGATTTATTTTTAGAAGCGGATTGAAGGTTTGCTTAATTTTGATAGGCTGTCGTATGTCCACTACCTCCCCTGATGTTAAGTGTTAATGTCATCACCAGTGATTGGATAATCGGGCGCTAATGTACCTAAACTTCACTTTTATTATACCACGAAAGTATAATACGGACATGCTTTTCAGAATCCCGGATCCCGGAATCGTTCGAAATTCCTGAGATTGCCAAAAATGCGCCCGCATACAAAATATAGTTAGAACTCGTTGTCAACTCTCATTGTATTTTTTTAAATTTAAAAAGCCGATTCTAATGGAACTTTTAATTTACAATGAAACTTTTTAAGATTTTCCATTTATGTTGAATAAAATAAAGAAACTAAATCAAAATAACCACTGCTGTAATTTCATTAAGTTCGTAAAAAAAGCTTATTTTCGAAAAAAAAAACAAATACCTATTGTTGATTTTACAAAATTGTTCAAATCCAGGAACCCGGTGTTATTTATTTATTCAGAAAGGAATGTCCATATTGACTGGCTTAACGTGCTTTTCGAGGCATGTAAGTGTGTCAATGGTCACCCATCCACAGATCGACCTCGGCAAGCAAATCAAATCAAATCAAATCAAAATCATTTATTTGTTAAACATAGGTAATAATAATGACATAAGATCTTACAAATTAGGTAGTGCGCTATGTTTTGCCAATTGGCATACAAACTGTCATATACATAATTAATATACAGCTATTTTTTTTTTGTTTGTGAGTATGCTATGGTAATAACACATGCATGACAATTAAATTAAATTATTAATAAAAATCAATTTCATTTCATGTCAAAATTTTAAGTCAGCCTAATAAAATTAAAGATAAGAAGTTAATGTCAAAAAAAAAAAATATATATATATATGTACATTCATGTCAGCATTATTCAATTATTAATATAGAGATTGGTCATTAAGAAAGTCTTCTATGGTATAATAACATTTTTCAATTAGCAACCCGTTAAGTGTTTTCTTAAACTCCTGCAATGGCATACATTTTATTTGATCGGGTATTTTGTTGTATATTTGTGGAGCAAGACCAAAGAAGCTTTTCTTCATTAGTGAAGTTTTACATTTCAAAAGGCATAAATCATTAGCATATTGAGCACGCATCGGAGTTTTCTTTACTGAGCTAAGTTTTTTGAACAGATGCGGATTTATTTTAACAGATGCGGATTTATTTCTTAAAAGTTAAGCGTTGCTTAACCTTTAAGATAGACCCATGCGGCTGATATTATGTAGCCACGAGCTCATCCACACCACCACCAGTATGTCTAATAAACGCTTAAGTACTGAAGCCAAAGAAAAATTAGTTGTCTGTAAAGTCGGTTTACGGACGATAGTTTAACGTGACAACGTCATAATAAAACATTGATAAAATTATCGTAACGTTACAACGAGTCATCCTTTTTCGTGCGTGTAGCCGGCGTTAATCGATTTATTAGATGTTATCACGTCAAAACAAAAAATATACTAAAGAATTTAACCTGTAACTTAGTAACTAAACATTGTTCAAATCTAGCGCCTTCAACAAAGCATCTCCAGACGCCCTTAAAATAATCTCTTATAACATTCAATCCAGAACGCCCTCGAGCTACCTCCAGCCAAAAACAAAGGTGAAACTTCGAAACCATAATTAAAATAGAGCCATTAGTAACGCTGACTGACGATTCTGTATATTATAACAAGTTTGAACCAATTAATTCTTCTATAACTACTTATCGAACAAAGTTTTAATTTAAAACTACGCAAAGGACGCTGGGCGAAGTGTGTTCGACCGTTACATCAACTTGATACTTAATTAAAACTAGCAAAGTTTCTTTTTAATATTTTTGTTTGACGATAACGGTTATACTTATAGTTATAGCTACTTAATTCTAACATAGTTTGCACTCTGTTGAAACGAGTGACGGGAGATTCTAAAATCTGATTCAATTATTTTTGTATTAAAATTTCACTGACTATACTACTGTGTTCACAATAAATTTGCCTTCATTTTGATATATAGGTATTTTAAGTGGTAAGCATTATTTGATATAATATAATTTTCATCCGGCAAGCATGGCATGTGCGTGAAGGTTGATCTTACTTTAGATCCTCTACTAATTGGAATTGTCAGTAAAAAGGATTTTGACCTTTTGACCCATCTCTATACATATATTTGTAGATTGGCGTCTGTTGTTATCTTACTGTTTCGTGAAATTATTTAAATTAGGAAGTGGTTAAAACGCCAAGGTTCTGAAGGCCTATCACGAATTTTTTGACAAAAAAAAATACTATAATCATAGTACTCCTTTCGCACGTAATACTCGTATTTATTTGAATTGGATACTATATTCTTTTTTTTGTATGATACAAATTGTGTATGTCGCCAATCAAAATACCATAGGGTTGTAGTTTTTTAATATTCAAAATTTACTAACGTTAACGATACTGTAACGTTTCTATACGTCTTTCGGAATTGCCACTTACGAAAATATATATTCAAAAGCAATAATTGAATGCAATGATTCACAGGAAAAACCTTTTAATCTATTCTGATAACTTCAAACAGATGGAATATTTTAACGTTTTCCTGTAACGCCCGCCAGCTGATCACGTAGCCATCTTCCAAAAATAACTGCTACTTACTTAATTCCAGTCACAATCACTGGTTTGACCTAATTTATTTTTAATATAAAAATGAAATTCCGTCATAAACATATCTGAGGGCGAATTCTATTATTTTTAAGCAACGTTCCCATTCGCATTTCAGTCGCAATCTGGCAAAAAAAAAACAAAAATTAATAGAATAGGTATTTGATTAAATAAATCTAATTAGTCCGTCAGCTAGATTATCGGAAAATATTGGATACGTATTTTTTATTTTATGTAATCAATAAAAAAATACGAAGAATACTCCGCAGCAAAGATAAGGAGTGGGGGCTTGTAACGTCACTTTCCAGTAAAATCTGTACTGGTAAGTGACGTCACACGAGTTTTGAACGCACTATATCGTCTTAATTTTTTGTTTACGTGACAAAAGAAAAAATACGTGTCCAAAATTTTTTGGAAATCTATCTGACGGACTAATTCGATTTTTTTTGTCAAATACTCTGTTGGCATTCTGATCTGTTACAGCCGGTCTATTCTGTTAACATCTCACCGTGTAAACTTAGGTGGAGTGAGCATGAAATGAACTGTCCATCCATTCCATTCCATCTTATTTGTACGGATTGACAGCTCACTTGATGTTCACTTCACCAAAGCTTACACGGTGAGATGTTTACTGAATCTCACTGCAGTTCTTGTAGTAAGCTTTTGGGTTCAGTCATTTGGAGAGTTTTTGGTTATCCTTTGTTATCCCATTTCTGTGCAAATGCCTCCCCCATTTTTTTGTAACACTATATTTGCTGCCTTCTTTTGCCAATCCGTAGAGAATGAGTCCAAATTGTGACTACAGTATTTTATGGAGAATATTCTTTCATCAAAAATATATTTATAATATATTATAATTTATAAATAATATATATACTTACTTTAAATAATCTAAATTATTGGTAAGAGAAGAGAGATATTTTCGTTAGGTTCTTGAATACTTAGTAATAATTATTATCACAAGCAGCTTTCTTATAATGTACCAAGCACATCCAGTACGAGTTGGTGGTCATATGACGTCTTCAAATTTTTGTTTCTTGATCGTACCAGTTTGCCAGTTGTTCCTCATGTCAGTTTCTCAATAAAATACAAATAATACTCATATTGAAACTTTATCTAAATCGTTTTTTTTTCACAGATCCAAGGCAAGCCAATAATCCAGCAGAGGATTCTTCCAAGTCCTGTGGTATCAATCGATGCCCCCCACAACTACAGAAGTACAGCTACTCCTGTCGATGACCACAACAACATCATATTCAGCCCATGGAAGGCGTTTGGACCCTTTGTCGACACAATACAGGTACGAAATATTTTTACACAATATCCCAAAAATGTAGACAGGAATTGCCAATGGAGACTCGACACAAAAATGCAGTTGAAAAATGCGGTTTAATGTTTTTTTTGTGGAAACCTGTTACTGGCCACAAGTAAATCGAGGCTTTACAGTTCAGATTTGTTTTTTTTCTTATACTAGTTGACTTTTATCACACTGGCTGAAAATAAAGAAAATAAGCGTCAGGTCAAGCATGAAGATTGGACCATTATGGAGATTGCCATTCATAGCCACTATTGCGTTCAAAATGTTAAAGTGAAAATGAAGGAGAATAAGTTAGTTATAGGAGTTAATTATTACCTATAATTCTCTGAACAAAGATTATCCTATCATTCGAAGATACATTGAGCCTTTACTATTATATTTTCACAGAATATCAAAGATCTACATAATTAATACTTACTTATTCGTTGTTCTATGCCAGAAAATCTTTCATACTGCGAGAGCTCATTAAGAAATACTGGAAATAACATCAAATAATAATGAGCATTTGGAGATGAAGAGCTTACATAGATAATAAGAAAATAAGTTTTCATATTTATAAATATTTTTCTTGGTAATTTGTAAGTCGACTGGACAGCGTAAGTCACTTTGAAGTTTTTCGTTTGCTTATGATTGATTTAATTGCCGGTTAAGCAGAAACATTGCATAGTCAATTTGTAAGAACACTTCCATCAAATCTACTTCTTTCTCTTTCTTTTCTCTGATGTCGGGCGGAAATCCTCATGGCTGTCCTCCGCCCTGGGGCGGGCGTCTGTCAGACTCTTACTGACTAAAACCACCCCGGTGTTCCATCTCCCACCTACGCCGGGGATCGCGGGAACGTATGCGACTTCCGTAATCCCCGGCTGATTCTAAATTATAACTAACTTAACCAAAATCCATAGTGGACAAGTCTTTCCCATAAGCGATATGGAAAATATTCTGGTACAAACATTTTTGAGTTATTATGAGGCTAAATTAGTATCCGTCATGAAAGCTTACATAGGTAAAGGTTACAGAGGTAGAGATAAACATTTTAATTGAACTTTACCAAGTGAAAAAAAACAGTTTTTCTTTTTATTTTTTTCAGAATATCAGAATAATTCTGTAGCTAACTTTTAAGGCCCAGGTATCTTGTGTATGCGTATTAAGTTTCATTCAACTTGCCAGTTTATATGACATTACATGTTTAATTAAAAAAAAATGAAAAGATAATAATCATTTGGTAGTTGCTAGGTCAAAACAATATTATAGTGTGTCAGAATATTTCATGGATAAAAAGATAAAAAATTTAATACCATCTTAATTTATTAAATTTTGTTCTAACTTGATCTCTAAGTATTTTAGGTAATATTTCTGTGATAACTTGATCTCTGCTATAACTGTTTATTGTTGTAATTTAATTGTATTTTGTTTATATATTTGCATGCCGAAAGGTAAAATATGGTGATACTAAAACTGTTATATACCACTGTTACATGATTGTATAACATCCACGTAATTGCTTACCCATATTTGCGAATAACTATTTTGACTTTGACTTTTAAAACTTTATCCCAAATTTCTACCATTAAAGAGCGTGGGAGTACTTCATAAAAGACCGCTTGGCAACGGGATTAGCGTTCGCAAAATGTTGTTACTACCTCAAAAGAGGATGCTACTGTCAATCTGTCTGCACTAATCCCTCAGTTGCCTTTGAAGACACCTACGGAGAGACAGAAACAGAGCTGCCAATCAAAAATCGAGCAAATCCCTTGAGTGAAAATCTTAATCATGGAACCTCAACAAATTCATCCTAAAACAACTCGAGTTCATCGTACAATTGGCTTAAGGTTACCAAAATTGATATTTTCTATAGAAAACAGAAACCTTCACAACAAATATTACTCTCTAATTGGTTTTCGACATTGATTAATGATGTGATAAAGCACCCTGCTCACCCCCCAATCGTCTCGCTGCCGTGAACATATTCATTATGGAGGGTGAAATTGTAGGATTTTGGCAACGGTTCTTGTGGTGTAAACAAACATTATTGTTTTTGTTCGGTTATTAATATTTTTATGGAAAAACTGTATTTTGTTTTTTGTACCTAGTGCAAGTTGATACAAGTTTGTATATAGCGGCGAATTGCAAAAGGTTCACACTGTTAATTTTGAAGCATTTCAAGCTAGGTAACTTCAGTTAGGTAGGTCTAGGTTTGAGGGAGAAGCCAACGCGTCTGGTTAGCCTTCATGTAGCGGCACGGTGTCTTTTCATCTCCCACACTATAGTCTCAAGACGGCAAAAAACCATGGCTTTGACCCAGTGTGTTTTGCAAGTGATGTCATGTAGAACTAAAACGTGGTCACTCACAATGAGCCTCATCAGAACGCTTAAAGTCACCCAAAGGACAATGCTCGGGAGAGGGCAATGCTCGTTGTTTCCTTTCTTGATCAGATCAGAAATTAAGAAATACGTAGAACCAAGGTTAACGGAATAGCTCTAAGAATCGACAAAATTAAGTGGCAACGCGCGTGGTACAGTGCTCGCAGAACAGATGGTTGATGGGGCCGGAAGATACAAGAGAGGTTACCGAGTGTCGGAAAACGCAGCATTTGAAGGAAGACCTTTTAACGCTTCGTCTTCACCAGGTCATCAGTCCACCTTGTAGCCTTCTACAAAGTAGACTGATGACCCTGAAGGCCGTGTGAAGTGGCTGGATGAGAAAAACACAGGACCGGTATTGGGAGAGGTCTATGGCCAGTAATGGACGTCTTTCGGCTGAAGTGATAATTTCAAGCTAGACAGTCTAAAATTAATTCAATTTTAAACTTAGCCCTTACAAAACAATAATAATATAGTTGAGGGTACTGAAAATCTTTTAAAGGACTATCAAAAGACTGCAATTTATTGTTCAGAGGGAAAACTGTGTTTTTCTAGAAACAGCTGTTCTATCTAATTATTATCATCATCGTCTACATCAGGACTTCGCCCGCTGCTGAGCTCTCTCTTTTTCTTGTACCAATCTATAACATAAAAATATTGGTTGTCTGTAAAGTCGGTTTACGGACGATAGTTTAATGGGATAACGTCATAACAAAATATTGATGAAATTTTCGTATCGTTACAATGAGCGTAACGTTAAAATGGTTATTAGACGTCGTCACGTCAAAAGAAAATTACAAACTAAAACACATGTATCGGCCCAAATAGCTATTTCCCAAGTTTCTTCTGGATAAGTAAGTTACTTAGCATTTTATTTTGTTTCTAGGAGGGTGAACTACTACCAAGTCAAGACACAGTGGTATTGCCATCGCCCAGGCATCACGACAATTCGATGGATGAGGATGCCACAGATCCGATGCCCACCGCAGAGACGTCTAATAAGGTACGTTAAAAAATATTATTCAAATTAATTTGACCCAGTTGGTTTTAATGCGTTCACTGCCAACGACTCACCATGTGAGTTCACGTTAATTTTATTCCAGGTCCGCCGACTCACCTGGTGAGTCCAACGTGACAAGTAAGTAGTATCCGGGAAGACATCATGAAATTCGTAGTGGCATTGAACGTGTTAATGTTAAAAAAAAAACACGATTCACATTACATTCAATACCATTTCACGCGTATTTTGAAATGCTTTTATTTTTTTACAATTGCAACGACACACGCAACTTGTTTTTTGTGACCTTCTTTATAATATAAAAAAAAAACCGAACAATTGCGTGTTGGACCACTCACAGTGTAGGGTTCCGTAGAGTTACCCGTCTCCTAAACCATGCCAGTAAAATAGTAAAATGTATTTTACTTTTATTACTTTACAAATTTATAAATGCACTTGGTTTTAAGTCATTCTCTGTGGAATTTTTGTTCCATTTTTTAAGTTTTTCGACTATTACTCGTTAACTTGTAAAGCCTACTTAGCTGTAATCAATTTTTCGTTTAAATTCATTATATATGCTACTACTGTTTTAATTGCTGGCCCGACATTACAAAAAGAAGGTGTGTGGAAAAGGGAGAAAGAGGCCTTTACTTTTGACAGAATAGGCTAGATAGATAGATTTCAAGGTTGGTTCCATAGAGAAAGTTTGGTTTAAAGAACTTTACTTTTCATTAAGACAACCGTCACTTACATGAGAACAATAAATCTGTGAATATTGCGTCAATAGTGCGGGTAGAAGAAAAAGAAACAAATAAATGGTTGTTTCAACAAAATTGGAAGTTCACCGCGTTCCTAAGATAAGGCGGTAGCACAAGTTTAAAGATCTTGTTTTAAACGAAAAAACTTCTTCATAATGATGAGTTCAAGTTTTTTGTAACTAGTTCCAAAATCGAACGAATACTCCCGCACTCCGTGTGACTATAGCCGAATAACACCGTCTTTTATTTGATCCAGGTGGCATCAATAAGCCAGCTGTCCTTCATGGTGCGGCCAGACAGCTTCGAGCGCGGCCAGCTAAGGCTGACCTGCATCTCCACAGTCCACTCGGTTTACAGCGAGCAAGCTGAGCTGGTCATCAATGAGGAGCGGCCGCAGATCGCCTCCGTCCTTGGGACTAGGGACACGGCAGGAGGTAAGGATGACTGATATAATATTATGGTTAGAAATAATGTGGCAAGACGAACCTCGCCTCACTGTCTGTAGGTGCCAGGAAAGCACGGACTGTTAAAGGTGGATGGAATCGCCGTTTCCTAGAAGTGTGTCAAAAATAGTTCCTGTAGCAAATAAATCTGTGACTGGGTTTAATATTCAGTTACACGAAGGCCAGTGTAGGTAGACGATTGCTTTTCAGACAGTTCTCAACAACATAAAAAAGGAAATAAGTTCAATAAGATTTATTTACAGAATAAAATTATTAAATATGAAATGCAAACGACGCGTCCAGATTTCCAGCTCAAAGAAATGTACTTCTTTAAATTAACTGAGCTGACTGATAAAATTATCGCTTATTAAAAAGTCAATTTCCAGAAACGCAGGCGAGTACTATCGAAACGAACGGAAGAAATAAATAACATGGCATCGCGCAAATTATAAAGTCATACGAAATAACAGAAATGCCTCCAGCAATCACTTTTCCAGGTAAAACACGCCGTAAAAGTTAATCCAAACTCAATATCAGAAAAGCAATAAAATCGAAATAAATGCGATAAATACTATTATTACTGTACGTGGAAAACACTCCGATTCGTATAAATCATCGCTTTTATCGAAGCATTTAAAACGTTTTTCGACATTAATCACGAGCGGATCGAAAGCTTTCACGGTTTGTCACGGTCCAATAAACAAAATTATGCAGTACCTGAACCAACTGGAAATATACTAGAAAATTGGCTTCATTCACGCGAACAAACCGAGCCAATATTTTCCATAAGAAATTTTCTTTGAGATTTAGACTTGGGATCTCTCGGCTGAGTAGCGAATCACTAAGAAATTTTATTTCTCGGTGTAAACACAACGCTTGAATACGTAGAAGGCAAACCAATCCCACTCTACAATTCAAATATTTGCAGCACCCGACTTGCAGTGCAATTTGCCACGAGAAGTTTTCAACTGCTGCATCTTGGCAAATATATGAAAAATGCAAAAAATACATTGTAAACATAATTATTTTGCTGATGGAAACTATTCTCAGTGGGTGTGTGAGCTGTTGTGGCGAAGTTTGCCGATAGCTGCGCCATTATCGCTGCACATTGCACACTTATTTGAAAACTCTTCAAATAGTTTAAAACATCGGTTTATTCCGTTAAGATAGTTTGCCAGCGTGTGTTAGAGCCGTTGTGGTGGCTAAAGTAAAATTAATTAATTGAGCTTCTTTGTTGTTTTTTGTCCATGGTAGATAGCCATCGACGAAGAACAACAAAGAGGCTTACTTAATTAATTAATTTATATATATTAAGCTTAAGGTAGAAGCACAATACTTTACAATTAAGAAATGCAGTAAAAGCCAAACGGAAACTCAATCTTTCGTTATCAAAATCCGATAATATGACACATACTTACACAGAAAAATGTCTTTAAGGAATTTAAATTTTGAATCTGCCAATCAGTATATAAAAAATCACGTGGTTAGGTTTTTATGGATAAACCCGTATGATGTTTAGAAAAAACCAACCAAGTGCGAGTCTGACTCGCGTGCAAAGGGTACGAATAATATTTTTTAACATGATACTTGAAAATCATAGACTTCTTATAAGTTTTCCTGTTACTTTTGTGACTTGTGCAGTGAGCCCTCTGATTGGAAAAGATTTTCTTAATTTTCTATTTTTCCCCCAAAGAGTGACCGAATTTTCAAAATTTATTTATTTTCGTTACGCGTCCGTGTTTGGGTCACAGACGCGGACACAGACAGACAGAAAAACAACCGAGTGATCCTATAAGATTTCAGTTTTTCCATAGAGAGGTTTGGAACCCTATCAATTTACAATACTCCAAAAAAACCTCAAAGAGATTGCTTCAAAAGTGACACACACGCATTCAGCTTCACTCAAAACATCGATATTGGAGTTTGTCAATACCGGGTATTAACAGTTCGAAGAACGCAGAATCGGCAAATCCTTCTATATGTAGGCAATCTCTCAAATATTTGCTACTATTGGCTTCTACGCTGAGGCTATTTGTCGACTGCGAGTGTTCCGGTCTACTAAGCAAAGGTAATGTTTAGCGTCGGCTGCGTTGTAGTCTCCTGTTCGTGTGCGAGCAAATAGTTCGGATCTGCCGTCACCTTGGATTATCGCCTATTTGCATATATGGAACTTGGATATATAGGCTTAGTTGCGCGGATTATCGATGTTGAAGTTACAGTAGGAAAGGACGGGGCAAAGTTTTAGAGTCGCAAATCTTGGATGGGGACCTGAAATAATGCTGAGCCAAGTCAATTTTCATTGCAAAGGCAAAAGCATCAATATAATGCTGGTGCTACATTATCGCGCGAATTTTCGTGTCGCGATGTCGCGATAGTTTACCGACAGAGCCGGATAAGCATTCTCGTTCGCCCAAATACATCGCGATTCGACGAATGGCTTGGCCCTACTTGTCGCCACAGCGCAAATCTTCGCGTTTTCGCGACAAACGTAAAGGCCGTAATACACTCGCGGTGAACTTTATGTTTAGAACAGTACTACTGGTTTTCCAATGACTATCTATGGAAGGTAAACTACCTAATAATATATGTATCTTGCTGATATACAAAGTGTATAGGCTAGACTCTAGCATATACATCTCTAGCCGCTAGAGGATTATATCCCCTTTATCTTGGAACCCACGATATTCCAAACCGCACGAGCTTATACACTATACATAGCGGCAATGGGACCCTTATGCTATGCCTTAGCTATTTGGGACTGTCTGTATCTGCTCTGGATAGTGCATAGGATACTATCGTATTCAGGAAATAGACTGAGGTCCTAGACCTCCCAGACCTCCCTTATTTTCTCATAAATAATGTGTGGGATAGAGTAGTGTTAGTATCTACTTTTAACATACGCATACCTTCTAGCTTGGGCCGACAGGCAATGTTTTCTTCACATCAATCTTTTGGACTCATTTCCAGTTGATAGCGATGAATACGAATTTTTTTGACGCCATATTTAACTTAGGAATTTTTATTGTTATTTTAAGTACATATCGTTAGATTAGTATTTAAAATATGAAATGTGCATGTTTATTAAAAATTGTTTATAAATAGAAAAAATCTTAATTTTCCATAAAAAAAAGTTATTTGTTTTTTTACTCTTTAGCAGCTACAGAACACCGCCCTTAAATATGACCATGCACTTCTGGAACACTCTATATATTGGGGCCGGATTCAGCTGAATACCAGTATTTTACGCGGAGCGGCTGACTACCAGACCTCCACAACCCATTAACTGGGTAACACGGCAAGTCTGGGGGTAAGATTTTCTGGCTTCTGACAATCCGGAACTCCTACAAATAAACAAGAAAGGTTTATGTACGATTGAACGTATATAATTTGCATCTGTGCGAAGCCGGTGCGGGTTGCGAGTCCTGAATCATACTTATTACTATTATAAGTGTGAAAGTTAGAAGGGATGGATGTTTGTTAGTTAATCACGCTTGAACGGCTAAACGAATCTGGATGAAATTTGGCACAGAGATAGATAATAGTCTGGAATAGCATTTTATCCCAGAAGTAATCGCTTGGGATCATCTCCAATTTTCAAGCGGCGAGGTTGCTAACAGAAGCTATAAAAAATATAGAATTATTCCTCCTCAGTCCCCATTAAGCCATGCCATTTACCAGGATAAAAAATATCATATGTCTTATTCCAAGATTTGCGCAATATTTGTGCCAAATTTCATTCAAATCCCTTTAGCCGTTTTCGCCTGATTGTTGCAAAAACATACAAACTTTCTCATTTATAATATTAGTAGGATTTTTTCACATAAAACCAAAAACTACTAGTTAGTTAGAAAATATTCGTGTCTGCATCACCCAAACGCTGGTAGAAAATGCCTAATTTTGTGTGCGTAAAGTATAAATAAATAAAGGATACTAAATCCGATTTTCCATATATCTGAAGTTAGATAAAACATCGGTATATAGTATATACTCGTAAATGTTGTCTGTCGAAACGTACGTGATATAAGAAGCGAGACATGTCACACCAAGACAGACATCGGCAAATTACTTTGTGTAAATGTCAGTGTCAAAGTTTACTTCGTATTAAAGCAAGTAGACGGAAAAATATTCAAAATGGTGGGATTTAATACAAAATTGTATGGAAACTTACTTCACTTGTAGATGTGTCAATCGAATGTTTTACCCTAAAATTTTATTTTAACCTTTAATTTTATGAATTTTTTACCTTTAATCCTAAAAAACCTACCACAGAGCGGACGTGCATTTGAATGATAAACTTATTAGTTATACATTCTGAATTATAGTATTAGTAGATGCTTAAATTATGCTAGTAAATAAATAAGTAAGAGAAAAAACCCAAAAAAATATTAATGTCGTTGATAGTTCTTACGGGAATAACTTACTTGACATATCAGCCTTCCTCATCTAAGTATATATATATATTTACATATAAATATATATATATATGTGTATAATCAAAGCAAAAGTCATTTATTCAAATTAGGCTGAGTGCCAGCACTTTTTGAACGTCAAAGTGCTACATAAAGACAGTCCCCCAAACCGCCCGCTCGTCACCACTTCCTAGTGTTATAGCTGGGAAGAAGAAGTGGCGCAACAAACTCCCCAGCAACACATCTGTCTGTTAAGTTATAAAAACTTGAATTTATATAGCCGTATGCAAAGTTTACAAAACATGACACAGAAAATTATATGTCTAATATGTAAATCAAATTTTATGAAATTAATTGACACTTGTTAGCTAGCACACTCCATTATGCCATCAAAAAAAAACAAACAAACTCAACCCCTAACAAATGAATCAAACTAATTAAGCCTCCAGGCATAAATGTTATAGTCGTCCATGCCGATTTCGACAACGGCGACCCCATGACACTTGATTTCTATGTTACCTAGATAACAAAAGCCTCAAGTCATCTGTACTTTTAATCGTATCCAATTATTATTTCCATGTTTTTATCAAAACTCTAGCGGTAAGTATCAACAAAGTTTCTAGTTGTTACGGTCGGCCGTCAACATTGACAACTCGCGCCCCCGGCAACTACCTAATTGAATTGTTGAGCTGTTCGCAATAGTTCACAAACTGCAAACTTCGTTATGGCATAGTTTCATTACCAATTTACTTCTTAATTGCTTCTGTGTTTGGATAAAAAATAACGTTTTGTCGAATAGGTTTTAAGGGGAAAAAGAATAGGTTTATTAATCTCTACTTTTAAAAATTGCCAACTATAATTTCGATGTTTTTATTTAAGAGTCGCTAGTTGTTACGATCGGCCGTCAACATTGACAACTCGCGCCCCCGGCAACTACCTAATTGATTTTTTGAGCTGTTTGCAATAGTTTACAAACTGCAAACTTCGTTGTGGCATGGTTTCATTACTATTTTACTTCGTAATTGCTTCTGTGTTTGGATAAAAAAATATTTTTGTAGGGAAAATTATGGGTTTTGCAAAGGTAGTTATTTAATCCTAAATTGGTTAATAAATGTCAAATCTAATTTTATATACCAAGAAAATTATGAGAGTGAATAATTTTTTTCTTGAACATTTTCATAAAATTAAGCATATAATTATTCATATACTTAATTTTATTTTGTGTTAACTAATATTGCTTAGAATATGAGCGGCGTCTTTTCTTAGCGATTTTGTTTAACTCATTTTGATAGACTCGCGTTTGTCCTCGACCAGTTCATCATTGCCGATAAGAGAAGATGATCTTATTTATTATATACTTTATCGTACAGCTCTTAAAAAGTACATGAAACACGTTTATAATAAAAAAAAGTGTACAATGGGCAGTCTTATCGCACAGGGTAATCTCTTACAGACAACCTTTGGATGGACTGAACCAGAGAAGTTAGATTAAGGGCGGTCAGTGTACAAACATAATAAATAATATAAATTAGACACAGTAAAATAAAATAAATACATACATTACTAAATAATATACTAATATAAATCAAATATACATATGTCATGTATAATTGGGAAAGGAAAAGAAAAATTATAGTGAAAGGTAATGCTCTTACAACAATTTCTTAAAAGTTGGTAGCGCTTGTGCACGTCTCATATTTACGGGTAAAGCATTCCACAAACGAGCTGCTTGAATAGCAAAAAAAAATGGCGGCCAATCTCAACCGAGACTGGCCATCGGCGCGGGACATATTATTATAGTGCACAAGTGTGTGCGCAAACACAGGTGCACTCGTTCTTCCATCACTCTCATATTCCAATGGGACGGCATCCCGACACGACCGAAGAAACATCTGACGGAGAACCAAAGGCTTAACCTGCTTTCCGAGGCACGGGGGTGTCACACCACCAACTTCCAAACTCCAGACTGTTACTGGGAAATTCCTATTGGAAAAACCCAATAAAGAAGTAGAACGCAATACTTAATTGATGATCTTACCATGCCATGTCTTACTATGGAATTAGATTAACTTTTGATTTGGCTGCACTATTTAGAATTAGGTTCTGCTTTCCAAACTTCTTTGTCAAATTCTTACATACATATATACAAAAAATCACCTAACTATGACTATTCTTGGTCATTGATCCATGTAGCCAAAGTCAACAACAATAATTTTCACGGTCTATAAAACCGAATGGGGCCACTGATTTTCATGCTTATTTCTTTAAATAAATAAATAAACTTTCCCGTACATGTCTAGACGTCGTTCTCAAAATACAGAAATACAAACGAACATTGGAACCGCGTTTGTATGTATCGAATGTAACCGTTGAACTTATACAATATACAGGGTGAGTTGATCGCTATGGTAGCTAAAATAGTATTATAAAAGAAATTCATTCAAAATTTGATTTCTATTTTAGCACACATCTGCCTAGCTTTCTTTCCAACGATATTGGGGTCGGCTTCCAGTCAAACCAGGTTCAGCTGAGTACTAGTATTTTACGTGGATGGTCTACCTATTTGACCACCACAACCCAGCAACTGAGTACCACAGTACTTCTTGGCAAAACTGGTGTTGTCTGGCTTCTGACAATCCGTAATGACAGACAAAGGTCTGCAAATGACATCCGGGACCAATGGCTTAACGTTCTTTGCTAGAAACGGGGGAATGGTAAATGATATTTATTTTGCAAGCAGGTTAAACATAACACTTTTACACGTCAATCTTTTTTGGTAATTTTAAGCTAGATAGGGCCGGTGTTTCCTAGCTGACTACCCGAAGAAACACCGAAACAAACTCAAAGGTCAAAAAAAGAGGAAGGAGGAGTCTCGATATGTCAAGATGGTTACCCATTCATAGACCCTTCTCAGCTAACGTTGCTTAACCTTGAAGATCGATGCATGCGGCTTTTATTATTTAGCTACGAGCTCCTTGCCTTTCTAAACATATCAGCGGCAGATACCTACATGCGAAACGTGAGCATTCAAATGCAGCATACCACGCTTACCTCGCTGAAAACCTCATCTTGTATACAGTGCATAGTTTCCCGCGTCTAGACGGAATACATTTAAGCTTGTCGTTCAGTCATTATCGAGCAATGCAATATCGGGGGTAGACAGTAATCGGTGCATCTGAAAAATTATTGGTTATTGCCTTTCTAGTTAGAGAGGATTTGCTTTTGGTTCTAGAGTTTATGGTTATAGTTTTTGCAGAAAGGAAATTGTTGAGTTCTGTTGAAGTGCATGGATTTTTTTTTTCAGGGTCATTCATTTGCACAGCATTTTTTTCATGAACGATATTTTTCTAAAATGTCCCTGATGGATATTGGTTTCGGAAAGTCCCTGACGGACATTGCTTTAAAATATATTAAGACACATTTTATATAATACTAGTTTTTGCCCCCGACTTCGTCTGCGTGGAATAGTTACTTTGGGCAGCCATTTATATGAAAAAAAAAAACTTATTCATATGTTTTATGTTTATTTATTTTTATCAAGTGCCTTAATAGAAAGGTTCATGGTTTTATCTCCAATAATGACAGACTCTCATACAAACTCCCACCCCCTTTTCACCCCCTTAAGGAACGATTTCTGGGATAAAACTACCCTATGTCCTTTACCAGCACTGAAACTATCGCTGTACAAAGTTTCATCTAAATCCGTTCAGCGGTTTAAGCGTGAAGAGGTAACAGACAGACAGTCGGACACACTTTCGCATTTATAATATTAGTATGGATCGTATGAATTGGTTTTGTGCTCAGATTTAAACAGTAATATGCATAAAAGAACAGATTACAACAAAAACTAAACATGGCATAATGAAAAAAATACATATAGACTGAATATATATACCATCGTACAGCGTGGCGACGCGTCGCTACGCCACCAATCGGTTTTACCCGCGGCTATAGATGTTTCACATCAAAAAGGTAGCCAAAACTTAAACCAGATAATTCATGTAAGTTTTAAACAATACTCATTGTTTTCCGCGTCCCAGAGAGAACTTAACTTTAATCTAATTTCCTGCTAATAGCATTCCGACATTACACTAAATTCCTATTAAAACAAAAACATTAAGAAACAAAGTAAACTAATCTCAAACGAAGTAGAAAAACGTGTAAAGCAATGAAATAATTACGTTTAATTTACGATAAAACGTTAAAAAAACGAAAACAATAATTAAATATTCATTACGAGGAATTATCGCGTTTTCTTTCTTTTTCGACGAAAATTCGCGAGAAGCCTTGGCACTTTTTTGTTAAATGAGATACGTTGGATTACTGGGCTCAGGTACGTTTTATCGATATCTATTTTATTTTATACTAGCTTTTGCCCGCGACTTCGTCCACGTGGACTAGTTACTTTGGGCAGCCATTTTTTTTAATAGAAAGGTTATAGTTTTATCTTCAATAATGACGACTCCCAAACAAACTTTCGTCCCCTATTTCAAACTCTTTAAGCCCTATTCTCGCCACAAAATGTAGCCTGTGTCCTTCTCCAAGATCTAATCTATCTCTGTACCAAATTTCATCTAAATCGGTTCATCGGTTTAAGCGTGAAGAGACTACAGACATACAGACACACTTTTGCATTTATTTATTTAATTTGTATTTATTCATAACACATTCATAAAATCTTTCTATCTATTTAAAGCAATAACATTCAATATTGAGTTCAAAAATAATAATATTTTTATCTTTTATTTATGGGTTTTATTCAATTATTCATAAAGCTTGTCCTATTTCGATGATCACAAAACGGACCGATTTACGTATCAGTTTTATTAAGTTAGTTTATCTACTATATTTATATTTTAGCCAATTGTGTCCCACTGCACGGCAAAGGCCTCCCTTTCTTCCTTCCATTCCTCACGGCTTTGGGCAAGTGTGGACCAATTCTGCCGATAGGCGTCAAGCTCGTCCCGCCATCTTCACTCATCATACTATATCTAAGTATAGTTATTATGATTTCTGCACTACAACTTATTATGGGTGGACGCGAGTTAATTCAAAAATCGAATGACTCGTGAGAATAAAGAAGAAACCGTTATTATGGCAAAAAGACGCATAAATAGATATAATAAATAGATATAACATATAATCATACAATAATAAAAGAGTCAATGTTGAGGGTCACCAGTATACAGGTATGCGGTACAGAGAGTAAAGTACCTTCACTGGGAATGGGAGGATCCTCCGAACCAGACGGTTGTTGTGTCTGGTGGGCAACTGCCCGATAGTTGATAATCGACTGTTGTATATGTTCATATTGCACGGAGAACTTTGCTTGCGCGATGCAGGATTTCGATGTTAGTTCGTCGTAGATGGCGCTGCGGTTCTTTTTGTTGCCGTACAAATTTCGTGTCTTAGTTTTTCATTGATGCCGCTACAAGTCTACCTCCAACATCTACGAGAAAATCTTGAAGATTTTCAGCTTCAAGCTTTGCCAGAAGTTCAAAAGATTTTTTCCCACTCGATTTAGCCTTGGCCAACCACTCACGATTCCAACGTTACCCACAATTTGACCAAAGAGGTAGTAACAAAGTTGATATATTTATTTAAGGAAAAATAAAAAATCATCGATCTTTTTTGTCTCATCCCACCTCTAGTGGAGGCTCCCCATTAACGCTATTACGCTAATGATTCGCTGGAGCAGGTCGCCCCCCTAATTACGAAACAAAGCTTTTTAATAAAAATATTTCTTTTAACCGTCCAGTTCCCAATTCTGGGTGCCTTGGGGGCGCTTTGACTTTTGTATTGTTTTTTGATCGACCATTGAGTACATAATTGGTTCTATTGGAGATTTAAGCTTGTATTAAGAAAGCCAACTAGTTAGAAAAAATAAGAATTTATGATAACTTACATTTATGATTCATTATTCATAGTTTCGATTTTATTTATTTAAATCATCGTTCTAGAAAACAACATTTTCTTGTCTTCTGGCAAGGTCCATAATTATACAAAGTTGTATACGATTATGTATAATCTTAAATAACACGATGGAATGCAATAAATGAACATTATTAAATTGGATTTTTTATGGTTAGTACCTAGGATGTGTGGCATGCTTTTTTCATTAACATCGCTCCACTAAAACATAAATATGTCCACGAATCCAATACGGCATACCAAAAAAAGATTAACTACGTAGCTGACCAGCCTCCAGCAATAAAAAACCAATTAAAACCGAGTCATAATTCAACAAAAACTCATTTCTAAATTGAACAATTCCAAATTCAAACAAAAGTCACAGCCGCCGTTGAACGCGAAAAAAAAGTAGTTGTAGCTTTGTAACCCTACGAATGCTCCTCCTAAAAATTTAAAAAAAAAACAATTGCCTCGCACCGCTCATATATAACCCAGACAATAGTTACAAGAATATATGAGCCATATTAACAATACACGCAGACATTTTTATACATTTTTGTTCTACCAGCACCGACGCGCTTAAACGGAAGCAATAACCTAACAGCCCGGACGTTTACGCCATTTTATTCATATAACCCGGCAATAATGCCAGAGTTTGCATAGCGAGATATAAAAATTATTCAATTTTTGTTTGTGGTTTTTTTTTTAACACTTCATCTGACATGTTGATTGTCAAGTTGCGTTGTTAAATGAGAGATTTTATTTTTCAAGCGATAAAAAACGGGTTGTTAAATGCTTAATGGGAAAAATATTTCAGTTTTTGTTGTTGTCATGTTTTGATGGCCCGTTACTGTTGAGCCTAACTCTTTATTTATGGGTATTAAGCAAAAAATCGCATGAATTTATTGTCTTCATAAATTCCTATTAGGTAAAGTTTTAAGCTTTGAACTAAAGCTTGCTGTACAGTAAACGTTCTTGTGATAAAGGTTCTAATGAAAAATATACAATAGGACATATTTTTTAACTGTGCGTTATTTTATTCAAAATTGACGATAGTTTTGTGTTCATTGGAAATTTTCAAAGACTAAGCTATTTCCCGCGACTTCGTACGCGCATATCTCGTTTTCATCTTTTTCCCGTTCCCTGCTTGTGGGACAAATAAATAAATGTTATGTTTTGTAACGGCTCTTTATACATAACGTAACATTTATTTATTTTCTCCCACAAGCAGCAAATAATATAGTCCTCCTGACCAATTTCGGCCATGGCGGCCAATCTTAACTGAGACTAGCCATCGGTGCGGGACATTTTATAGTGCACAAGTGTGTGCGCAAACACAGGTGCACTCTCTCTTCCATTACTCTCATATTCCGATGGCCTGTGGTTGATGGATACCGACACGAACGGCGAGAGATTTGGCGCTGGACCAACGGCTTATTGCGCTTTCCGAGGCACGGGAGTGTCACTCCACCTACTTCCAAACTCCGGGCTGTCACGGAGAAATTCCTATTGGAAAAAACTAATGTGACTTTTTGCCCGACCTGGGAATAGAACCCAGGACTCCACGCTCGGCAGTCGCGGAGCAGTTAATCGAGCAAATAATGTACAGTTCACGAAGAAAACAGTTTGAAGATGGGAGACAGGAGCCCATACTAAGCAATTAGCATCTCAAATGTATCTAAAGATCCATAATAAAGACATAAATTGCTGTAGTAGGGAGCGGTCATAGCTCATCAATGATTGAATTAGAATACAAAATTTAAAATATAGCCTTCCTCATGAATGTGGCTATCAAATCCGACTGGAAGTTCCAGAGGTAAGCGCGTTCAAACAAACAAATAAACTCACTTCAGTTTCATGATATAAGTATAGATTGTTGTTTTTATTATTCCCAGATCTGCTCTTAATTCAGAAGGAATTGAAGAAGTTTCCTGGTTTTTCATTATACTATGCATGTCATGTGCAATCTGAGAGAGGAGAATATCCTTAAAAGATACCTACGCCAAGGTTTTCGTATGCTTTTTTTTTTTTTTTTTTTTATTTAATATGGGTTTGCTCTTGACTCTAGTCTATGTCATAGATGACAGAGACAAAGTCGACGATGGAGCGAGCTTACCCAGAAGAAGCCTGTTCACTCTAATTTTGAAGAGATTAGGGTTGTATGCGTTCGGAAACACAGACGCAGGCAGAGAGTTCCACTCCTTTGCTGTGCGCATTATAAAAGACGTTTGGAAACGTTTAGTGCGAATTGGTGGAATAGCAACAAGGTAGGGATGGTAACTTGCAGTGCGTCTAGATGTCCGATGGTAGAAGGGGGCCGGTGGGATGAGATCGTGGAGTTCCTGGACACTCTCCCCGAAGTTCAATCTTGTCAAGTATAGAATGAGACAGTCTTTATAAAAAGTGAATTGACTCATTTGCCGACTTCGTCAGTATACCTCTGTAATATGTTATTAATCATCATCTGCCTAGCCTTTTCCCAACTATATTGGGGTCGGCTTCCAGTCAAACTGGATTCAGCTGAATACCAGTATTTTACGTGGAGCGGCTGCCTACCAGACCTCCACAGCCCATTAACTGGGTAACACGGTACTCATTGGTAAGACTGGTGTCAGATTATCTGGCTTCTGACTATCCGTAACTACTGCCAAAGATCTACAAATGACAGCCGGGACCAACGGCTTAACGTGCTTTCCGAGGTACGGAGGAGTCTCGGTATTTTAAGATGGTCACCCATCCACAGACCAACCTCGGCAAGCGTTGCTTAACCTTGAAGATGCGGCTGTTATTATTTAGCCACGAGCTCCTTCTTATTATGTTATTAATACGAGCTGAAAATAAAATTATCTACACATCATAATAAAATGATGTCGCTTTTCGTGTATTTCCGTGTTGTTCTAAACTACACTAAATAAATCAAAATGTTTTATGAAGTTAAAGGCAAGAGGCCATCATCGGCCAATTCTAGGTTCATTGCGACTGCCGAGCTATCGTGGGTATGCGGGCGAGGAGAATTAAAACCACGTGATTAACAATGCACGATTATTATTTTAACAAAATACCAACACAATTACAACCAGCACTTCCTAATCAATCAAAATATAGCGACGCTCCACCGAACACGTCTTGCTTGGGTGCGATGCAAAAGAGCCCGGGGTTGCGTCAGAGTGAAGAAACGTCAACCCACGCTTTTCAAAATGTCCGCTGTCATTCTTGACGTTTTCTTGACACTCTCAAAACGTCGAAGCGCGGTCAAAGTCAATAAAACCAAATCAATTGAAGCGCTAGTCTAAATGATAAGTAAATGAGAAAAATAAAAAAACAATCGTAACTAAATCATCATATTAGTTTGCATCCAACTCGTATTGTAAGGTTAATGTTCTACGTTGCAAAGAGCATGAAATAAATCATTTTTATTGATGTTTTATAAATACATTTAATATACTTTTCTCCTCAGACTCTTTCTTTAAGTAGATCGCGTTGGCGTTTTCCAATTGACTGAAATCTTTAAAGAAACTCAGTCTGAAAACTGTTTTAAAGTTCAGACGTTTCTCATTGCACAAGTTTATATAGAGAACAATGTGGGTCAAAATTTGGAGATTCTTGAAGATGGAACTGGTCCTTTGAAGGTTTATAAAATTTTGGATTTATAGTAAACTAGCTTTTGCCCACGATTTTGTCCGCGTGGAATTGTTACTTTGGGCAGCCATTTTTATTTCTAAGATAAAATTTTTCAAAAACGCTTGAACATCTGTGTATTTATTTTTATGAAGTGCCTTTAATACAAAGGTTCATGGTTTTATCTCCAATATTGACGGACTCCCATACAAACTTTCATCCCCTATTTGCCCTGCAAGCCCTTTTCTCGCAATATAGGGTAGCCTATGTCCTTCTACAAGGTCTAATCTATTTCCGCATCAAAATTTCATCAAATTGGTTCAGCGGTTTATGCGTGAAACAACAGACAGACGACAGAGTTCCTTTCGTATTTATAATATTAGTATGGATAACTATACAAACAAAACATCATCTTGTTAACAAAATATTTATAGATTCCTACTATGTATTACCCGTAGAAATAGTTTTTAGTGAAGTAGCCTATATCTTCACTCAACGATATTGTAGATAGATAGACCAGTGAAAAAAATTTATAATCGGAAATAGTTTTACTAACAAACAATTTTAGCTCTTGATAATGTTAGTTTAGATAATTCTAGCATATAAGTAAGTGCTAGCAAAAATTTTATGGTAAAAAACTATAAAATATTTTATTGTTTTATGAAACATGTCCAAACAATATAGCAGTACCTTTTTTTAAGGATGGTCAGTTGAAAGGCGTGTCAGACTCCTACTAACTAAACCCCATCCGTGTTCCTTTTAAAGCCCCTTGCGTTCCAGGGCCTTTTTCGAACAAATTCCGCAACCCTGGCAGGATATAGCAGTACCTACGGACAGCTTTGCTTCATCCAATTAAAAATTCAAACCAACAACACAACTTAATTTACGGAAAGAATTCAAAGAAAAACATAATCCAGAACTGTATCTCAAACATCCCGAGAGACTTTTAATCTAAAACGTTCTATAAATAAACGAAAAACTAAATCCACACGAGCTCAGTAAAGACATGAAAATTAACTTTTTCAACCGCTTGCGAAGTGCTTGCTTGATGCACTCTGAATAATTAATAAAACGCGCATTACTTTTATTTACGGCGCTGAGAGGGTTATGCTTGCATAATAGGTTCAAAGATAATGTCTATAAGAACCGTTTTGCATATTTCAGAAGCACTAAGGCTGCTCCGTAACTTTTTCACCAGCTAGACGTCAGTTTGTTTTCTTTATTTCTTGGGTTAGGTCGTTTACTTAGGTTTTGGTGGGTTGAGATATGATGCATTCAAGGAACTATCGTTTTTTGTAGGATTATGGAATTATAAAGAAAGCGGCCTAAGGAATCATTTGTGATTGAGATTCGAGATTCATTATTTCACATGGGTTTTTTTAACAACCATTTTTAAGGCCTGGGTTGTGAACCGTTTGCTTATTATCCTAATAATGAATTAATAATAAAACAGGAATAAAAGTAACGTACTTTACACATGGTGCGTCTAATCCAAAAAGATACTGAATTAATTTAAAAGGAACCCTTAGTCTCTAAACAAACTGCAATCACTAATAAATCATTTACCTATAATGACAGATCAGTCATTACTAATGTAAATGGTGGTGTAGCTATCCCATAGAGTCAATTTACACAGGCAGCCGTTAACAGTGCAAACTGATACGCCAATAATACAATAACGTAGCAACGGTAGAACGACGTAGCAATATCGGAAATAATAATAATACATTTTACCATTAATTGTCATTACGGTCATCAGGATTCATTGTAATTTTACTCGTTTTTCCCGTTAATGATGTCTGTTGTTTCTTTTGTACCATTTGTTAGATTTAAATTAAAAGTAAAACATACAGACGGACTGACGGACGGACAGCGGAGGTTTAGTAATTGGGTTGTGTTGGTTTACCTTTGAATACAGAACCTTAAAAAATAGATAAAGCAAAAACATGGGGTGACATAATGGGTGGCCTTATCGCTAGAAGTGATCTTTTAAAGAACATTTTACAAGCTGTTACGTAACTTCTAAAGGAAACTTCTATGAAGGAACGCAAATATTCATGCAACAACAATCGTATACACCATCATAACAAAATATTACCAAATTCTACACCGATTCTCTCAAATACCAGTCTCACATTTACCAATACCTCTTACAAATACAAACAGGCAAGTACACATCGCGATGTGAGCTCTTGCATTACCATATTCTAGGCTGCCGTTTTCGTTTCCATTCCGCGATGGATTCCCGCGATTCCCACTAGTGTTTGACTTTGAAACTCTACTAATATTATATTGAAATTTAATGGGATTTGAGGAACTAGATCGTGAGTTCTGCATATGTAGTAATGCATACGTAGTAATGTTTGATTTGTTGTTACTTAGTTAATGTTAAGAATAGATAATGTGGCGCTATCGATTTATGTTAAGGATTGATGATATTTGGTAATTCATGTAATGCAAGGATTGTGATAAATACTATTTATTTAATCAAATTTAATGTAGATTTTATAATTATTGATAGTGATGAATATCTTCTAATTATAGTTTTCTCTCAAATACCCATTATTAGTAACGGAACATTAAGCGCTTTAAATTATATTTTCGAAGCACCTAGGTAGTGATCAAAATATTATAAGTAATAACGAATAAAAGGACATAGTTAAATACCACATCAAGGTGTGTCCCTAAAATAGTTCCTTGTTGCAACCCATTTTATGTACAAACGTTCACTTTTGCATGTATTAAGTAATTATCAATTTTCAGCAAAAAATGCCTTTTCTATACAAAACCAACAAACTCAACAACAAAAGCAACCATTAGATATGCTCCCGGCAAAACCTCGGCATGACATACGCAATCAAACGCTCGATGTAAAACAGTTTAACTAACATTCGCCAAATCCCGCCGAGAATTAATTTCCGATGTGGATGATAATGAACAGGCTGTACGGGTCATTTGCATCGATATACCGATGTCGTTCATCGAAATGAGCGCATACTGCAAATTTGCCGAACGAGCCCGCAAAACCAGTGTGAATTGAGGCCTACTGCAGTTGTTACTACATGATACAGCAGAGAACTGTTTGTGCTTTTGTTTGGGAATTTCATATTTTTGGTGTGCTTGCATGTAACATAGTTTTCTGTTTATATTTAGTTCGGACGTAAATTGGCTTTTGCAGTTTTTCAAACTTTTTTAACATGTAAAAATCGTGAGCACATGTTAAAATGCATGAAAATCGTTTGATAATGAAATTGTTTTTTTTCTTTGAATAGAAGATTGCAGCAATCATTATAATTTCTGAAATAAGCGATGATGCAAAGACTACATTGAAATTTCGATTTCGGAATATCGATAGGCCTTTAAAGTACGCGTCGGTAGAAACCAGTTCGAGCCGGATATTGCACGTCCATTGTTGTAAAATTCATAGAGCCATATTTACTTTTTGCATGTAAAGTGCGTGATTGATATCCGATTGCTGGGGGCTATGCAACTGGCAATTAGATTTAATGGCTTTTCATTTTGCGATATATTAATACCGTGTGCCATTTGGATGGTAATAACGGTTCGGTTAGGCGAAAGCATGAACCTTTAATTTTTGGACAATAATTTATTACTAGTGATTCTTTATTGAATATTGCAATAGTTGTTACCTGACTATAGGGATTAGGAATTAAGCTTGTGTTCACAGGGATACAATCCTAATTCTTAATCCTTGTACTGACAATAAAATAGACGAAAACATACTTTCACAAATTTAAAGACACTTTCTTACACAGTAGATAACTTAAACAGAAGTAAACTCTAACATCCCAAGCGACCTTCTCAAAGCTCTCGAGTAGAAGGAACTGCGAACAATGACGAGCACATTGCGAACACGTTCGTAATTGCATGACATTGCAACTGCCTCCCTCCGATATTGAACAACCAGAGCTGTTTGGTGTTACGCTTCTAAGTAATTTTGATTTTCATGCAGATTTGGGGTGAATATAGATTTTAGAGTATGAGATATTGCTAAAGGTTGTTACGTTCTATGAGAGAATGGTATCTTTTGCTTAGTGATTGTCTTTAATATGGGTTGCAGTTGTAATTTTAGTTTTAACAAAATGATTGATTTTGAACCACAATATTTATGAGAATACTAAGTCAAAGTTGTTTTAATTTGTTTCTGAAAAGCTTTTGCTATAGCTTCTTCCATTATATCCTTTATTTTCTATACATTCTGTTCGGATCGCCACTTTACTGTTACATTTTTATTTTCAAGTGAGGTCAATAGCCCTCGTAATGCTCCAAAAATGTAACACATACAGAAATAATGAAGATTTCTTGCTACACATCGTTTTTAGATCGTAACCATTTTGTGAGTCAAGCCGCAGTCTTTGTTTTTTGCTGAATCAGTTGGGGTGCGAATATATGATGAATGTACGAATGAAAATGAGAGAAGTATTCATTAAATATTCCGTTTAATTTTGCTTTTTATATGTGTGTAAAGATAATGTAAAATCACGCCATTTCTCGACGGTTAGGCAGAGCTGTGTCTCATAGTGCACTCCTATTTCGTCCTGTGTAATTGGGTAACAAATGATATTTATTTTGTAAGTAGGTGGTTCCTGGTTCGAGGTGGCACAAGAAAAGAATGTCTGGAAGGATATGGGGGAGGCCTTTGCCCAGCAGTGGGACACAATAGGCTAAGGAAAAAAAAAAAAAAAAAAGTAGTTTAAACATAGCACTTGTACACGTCAATCTTTTTGGGTAATTTTAAACTAGATGAGGCCGGTGTTTCCTAGCTGACTACCCTGAGAAGTAACACCGAAACAAACTCAGAGGTCAAAGTCTCTTTTGAAGTCCATACAATCGTACTGGTCAAATCATACGAGAACCATGTAGGTTAATGTCTGAAGTGGTATTTTGAGGAAAGTACCACACAAATTTGAGTGGACCTGTCCAGACAGTGCAAGCATTTGTCAGTTATCGTGTAGCTCAAACTTAAAACTTTAAGGAGTTCAACGATTTGACGAACAATACCAAAGTCAGAAAGGAGAAGGTGTTGTGATCCTATTGCCCTCAACAGGGATCGAATTTATTATCTAGGCTTATTACTTAAAAGATACATGTATATAAAGCCCCATTCAAGTAGATGGACAAACTTTTAGAAATCATTCAGACCACCGAGCTAAGGATAATGGTAAAAAACATAAACGCATTAGATACTTACAAGAAAAAAAAATCAGCTTACCAAAATACACTAAAAAAGTTGGCAATTTATTATTTTAGGTCAGAATAAAATCACTTTAATCTGTGTTTCTTTTTGCTTGAATATGTTTGGATAGACGTACTGAACGCTGTGTTAAAAATTTAATGTAACCTTATATATTCCAATAACACTTTCACAAACCCAATTAATCTAAATAGTAAATGCCAGTCGTAGTCATTTAAGCATATCTTTGTAGGTACTCAAAACTCAAATTATTTTGATCACTTCAATAAACCGCTAATATCGTATAATTATCGCCGACTCAGCTCAGTGGCTGAATGATCGGTATCAGTTAACCAATATTTGTATGCTATGGCCTACATTATTTGTTCACGGTCTGTTGTTTGTTCCAAAATAATATTATATGTAGGTACCATGTGTTCTGCCAGGGTTGAGGAATTTGTTTGAAAGAGTCACCGCGGCCCTGGAACGCAAAGGGCTTTAGAAGGAACAGGCTTTAGTCAGTAAGAGTCTGACACGCCCTTCCGCTCCACCCAGAGCGGAAGAAGTCATTATGACGATTGCCCGACCTTAAAAAAAAAAAAAGTACTATGTGTTATAGAGTTTTTTCCACCACTTCTCCTTTCCAGGTTAAACACTAGGAATTGGCTTGCGATTTGGCAGACTATCTTTTGTCATTTGTGACGTTCTAAAAGCGTGGAGTCTTAACCTCATTTGATTTGAAAGCTGCTATTTATTACACGCAAGTATTAGTTGTGTTTACAAGGATGAAACAGCACGTAAAAAACTCCACTAAGGAAAAAAAATTAGGCCAGTGGCAGCACCAATCTCGTCCCAAAAGCGAGAATAAAATAACAAAATCCTTCCGCATCACCAAAACATTTTCCCCTCCAATAAAAGTGCAAGAGTCAACGAAACCGCGCAATTTGTCACGCAATCTCATGACGTGACACACTGACAAGTGACAGTCATAGCCTCGTAAGACCGTGTTACTTGTCACGCTCCCACTCTAGCTGGTTACAGCTCTAATATAGGCCCTGCAAGACAGCTTGACGTGAATGGTGCTACTCTATACTATATTGTGAAGTGAAATAAAAATAGTTTTTTGTGCTTTTCATTCTCAATAAAAAAAGGAGTTTGTTCTTGTTGATTCTTATAAATACGGTAGTAGTTTCATGCACAAAGGCGATCTTAACCCAGAATTGTGTTTTCTAACAACATATCTCAGAGCCACTGAGAGATTTGTATTTGTGTAATTTAATTTTAAGCAAAAATGGTAAATGACGAAACAAACTCTAAAATAAATGAGTCATTCGAAATGATTTATTTAACCTAAGGACAAATAGTAAGGAAAAACAAAAAAAAAAATGCTTGATTCATTTATTAAGCTTTGAAAGAGTGATTCTTTACTTTGTTGGTACTACTATGTTTGACAATACTTCCATGTTTGACATGCATATGTCAGACAAGGAATGAGACATGAGTCCATGACTTTTCTTCAATTTGATAGGCATTTTTGCTAATTTTGCGATATTAAAAAAATTGCTGGCCCAGAATGGCAACAAATAGCCCAAGACAGAGAGAAATGGAAAGCTTTGGAGGAGGTCTTAACCTGAGGGGGGTTCCACTACAGTAAAATGCTACTGCCTATGTACCTACTTATAATATGATTTTTATAAATGAAATCGATATTAGTTTCTCAATTTTTTTATTCCTTTGCTAATTAAGTTTAGGTAACAAACAACATGATTGTAAGTTAATTTGTTAAACTGGAAATATAAGGCTTTTTATTTATTTATTAAAAAAGAGTGATTACGCACTGCATCCGATCCAAATCAGTGAAAATACGAATATAAAATTCTCGGACCAAATTTAAATATTGTTTACGAACATATCTGATCTCTGATATAAATCCAAGCCATTCAGGATCCATCGTAGGATGAACAAAAAACAAAAATCATGAAACTTCTACTAGATAAAGGATATAAAATAACTTGGATTATTCTTTCTTTTAACCTTCAACGTCCCTAGCTCTGACAAAATATTACTCACATAATTTCGATGACTTCCGTCAAAATAATATCGTCGCAAAGAATGGATGAAGTGATCTTTTAAACCACCGTTGGTATTTATCTATAATGTATTTATATCCTTAAGTTATTTCAGTCGTGGCTCCATTGATCAGGCTCATTAGTTGTAAAGACTATATATTTATAAACTACACACACACAAAAATCGTCGTTCCTTTAGGGTGTAGTTTAAGAAAAATAAAATTATGTATGTTGGTAGGTATGTCGTTTTGAGGCATTTATCTAAATACTTTTTCTTTCTTTCTTTTCTTTTAATTAATGACGGTCGGTATCACTTCGACAATTTCGCGTTTGCATTGAAAATGTATTTTTACAGCATACAAATAAATTGAGATAAGATCAGAGAGGCAAATTATCCTAGGTATTTTTGAAGAACATTCGTTTCGCAGTCGCAAACTGCCAAAAATATCTGTGATTTCCCCACATTTTGTAATTTTTTTGACATTGTATGCCGCTGGCATGATGTCGTGAAATTCATTTGAACGCTTTTTAAGTACGAATTGACCTTCAGATGAGCTTTGAGAATAGGGTATTTGACTACAAAAATCGAATTAGTCTGTCAGATAGATTTCCAAAAAACATCGGACACGTATTTTTTCTTTTGTCACGTTAACAAAAAATGAAGACGATACAGTTCGATGAAAACTCGTGTGACGTCACTTACCAGTACTCTTTTTACTGGAAAATAACGTTACAAGCCTCACTCCTTATATTTGATGAGTTTTGTCTTCGTATTTTTTTATTATAATAAAATAAAACATACGTATACAATATTTTTCGATAGGTAATCTAACTGACGAACTAAATAGAATAATATTTTTAACGCAGGCAACTTCCCTATTATAATTTACCGTGTGTCGTTGCATTATTGTCTTTATATAAAAGGAATATAAGGCTTGTTTATAGTTGGAGATAGTTGGTAAATGATGTGCCCATTGCAGATCAATAAACCCAAAACCAACATCCCAGCTAATGAATCAAACGCAGGACCCTGCGATCCCAATCCAAATATAAAAGTAACGTCACTAATCTAATTTATACGGAGATGCTCCTATATTTTTCTAATACAGTAATATTCTCAGACTACGCCATACTTCCCTCAAAATATTATCATATAAGCCCAATAATATTTTATCGTGAGAGGCTAAATAATACGTCGGCAACATTTGGCTGTTATATTGTTACGTGTGGCCGTTATACCGACCATCGGGTGTCCCGCACACCCGATGGTCGGTGTGCGGAGTGTTTCATTTAATGAAAAGATTTGTATTTAGGCTCGATAATGTCTCAACAAAATGCAACAGCAACAAACAATAAGTAAGATATTTTACGTCTACTTACAATTTCCTTTTTCCACAAATTCTTTTGTTTTCCCGCACAAAAATGTTTGAAAACAATTTGCGCGCCAAAATAAGCTGTGGAGCCATCTTTGTTGCCTTTTTAGAGAATAGATTAAAAACAAATTTTCGTAAGCTGCCAGTTTGAAGGCGAAACTTTCTACCTCATCCAACTTTAATAGCATTAGACCTTCATAATCTGTAATTAATTTATATTCAGTGTATTCCGAAGTACGTTTTATCTTCTGCGGGAATTAAAGGTTTAAACCCCAAGCGGGGAAAAAAGAATGTTGTCGCTTTTCGAAACTTGAAGAAAAAAGACGGAGCCTGAATAAAAATCAGTACATTTGTCACAGCATAAGAATTGGAATTAGACAAATTCGTCCGTTAAATTAAGGCCATTCCGGATGGAGAACGGAATTCGATTTGGGGTAAATCTCCCACCCGGCTGGGGAAATGGGGAATTTTCCTTTACCGCGCCTCGCGAACTTAAGCGATGCTCGGGATCGCACGTGATTGGATAAAATAGAAAGTGTATTTACTTCTAATTTGATTTTAAATTGGATACAAATGGATGGCGATTTTTTTACTTAATCCGCCAAAGAACGGGCGTCCCGAGTAAATTATTTGGCTTACAGACTCAAGACGTGAAAATTAAATCGATCAATCGTGGACCGTATTCGAATAAACAGTACTTCCAGCTAACTGATAAATATTTAAACAGCTTTTCAATTAAGTCCAGACTAAGTAATACTCTAAAGTACATCGTGAAATTACATTTTAAAAGGGAACTGAATATTTTTATTCTGCTACCTATTTCGAATTCAACTGTTTTGACTAGGACTTCACAATAGAACCATTTCAGTTGAATGTACTGTTTTAAGCTTCGATTTTTTTTTTATTTTAAAACATAATCTTCAAAACTCACACAAATTACAGCGTTAGTAGTGATCGGGATTCTTAACTGGGCCTATTTTTTCCTCCACCGATGCTTATAAGGTTGGTACACTAGCAATATTTATTTCTAATGTATGCATACAACTTTCTAAGCTTATTACATACTTTCGAGTGTGGTCTACAATAACTGTCTACTCAGCAAACCAAACAAGTACTTAGTAGCAAATTAGCTGCCTGCATACCAAATAGCTTTATTGACTGTACATACTTATAAAGGTATTTAGTTAATACTTATAAGGTTGGTACATTGTTTGAAAATACACGCTTAGTCGTGGAGCTAAAAAAAATAATCAAAGGCAACATCCACTCAAACATTACAGTCACTACATTATTAAGAAATAGATACAAATTGGTTTCAACTCAACGACGCACACTGACGTACGGCAAAAAAAAAAAACATAATGTTTTAGGGAGTACAACTTTACAACAGCCCGCCTAACGATATTAAAATATCATCATCATCATCATATCAGCCGAAAGACGTCCACTGCTGGACATAGGCCTCCCCCAAAGGGGGCGTTTGTCATAATCGCCACGCTTGGCAGGTGGGTTGGCGATCGCAGTGTAGCTATTGCAATGCACATAGAATGGTGCTGCCCATTCTCTGGTGAGTCCCTAAGTTACCTCTTACGACACCCAAGGGAAGTAATAGTATTGTGCCATTATTTAACGTCATTCAATAAAATTTGTGACAAATTAAATGTTTATTAAAAAAAAAAACTTAAGTCGCATATTTACAGTCCCTATTTCTAATGCAATGCTGATTTGAATTTTAGACATAATAATAATATGAAACTTGTCGCACTTAACTTAAACTTTAATTATATTTCGTAATATTGCAAACACTGTAAATTAAACTTTATATGACTGAAAGAGTTACTAAAGCTATGGCTAGATATTTGTATGAAAACCTACTCACGATATACGTCCAAAGATTATCATGGTAACATTACATCCAATAAAGAGCTGATAGTTACAATCCGTGAGTCTTTAAGCCAAGACTAAGCAGCCCTACTATGACGTGCCATCCAATTCCGATGATGTAAACGGGATAGTGCTATTCGCCATATATAGCTCCGTCTCCCTCTTAGAGCGGAATCGTGATCGTTGTAGGGCCTCTGGTCACTTCTAGGCAAGCGTGCTCTATCGTCGACCACACCATCACTTACCATCAGATGAGATAGTCGTCAAACGTGAACTTATAGATCACTATAAAAAGCCTCAATTAAATTTTGAACAGTCAAATTAATGACAAAACAAAAACAATACGAAACACGATGATATCTCAGTTCTGAATCCGCGAGCATGTGGAGCTAATTTGAAATAAAAACTTTTGACGTTAAGAGGAGATTAATGAAAATAATGATTTCCAAGTTATAGCCTTTTCAATAAAACTAACCTCAACACAATTTTTCGCCACTAGAAATGGTTAGCTCCTTATAAAAAGCTACGAGCAATAACACCACTGAGCGAATGGCATAAAACTAAAGAAAGTTAAACATTTACGGCTTTTTATATGCGTTTATTGATCAAAAACACAATTACAGTTTTCGCTTAACCTGTTTTTATGGTCATATTAAGATTTGATAAATTCAAGTTATTTTTATCTCCAGAGCTACGAACTGAAACCAGTAATGGCTGAGAACAAACCATTGCTGGTTTCTTTGGAACAAAAGTTCATCATAGTCTGTGGAAGTTTATTGAGGGGCTTTGCGGCCGTACGGTTGCCCATTGTACCGTGTATTTTTCTTAGATAAGTACATATTTTGATGGCGCAGTGGTGGAGTGATTGGCTGCTGCGCTGCGTGTCGCGGGTTCGATTGCCGCACGGAACAAACATTTGTATGGCCTACAGATAGTTCCGGGTCTGGCTGTTTATGTATTTGAGTTTGTATGTTTGTAAATGCACCCGCGATACAGGAGATTTTATTAGTGTAAGACAACGTTTTTTAAAAAGTAAGATGAAAAAAAAGTAAATTTCCCGATGGACCAGAATCGTCACGCAGTGGGTGCCTGATGACCCACGGGCATCGGTACCGAGCCAGGCCAAAGTTACTCTTGTGGATTTGGACTCCTACCTAACGGATTAAGTGGAGAAGGCAAAATACAAAAAAGAATTAAAGCTTATTGGATTTTCCTTTCTAACGGAAAGCCATAACAAAATAGATTATCCAAAAACAGTAAATTGTCTATTAGATAAAGATTTTTATGATCGGACAGAAAATTTATTAGTATAAGTTTACCTCGTCTTTAGATGAGATCGATAGTTAAGAAAGAAAGAAAGAAAGTGAACAAACAAAGAAGAAACATGTATCTAAGAACAATTATTATTTTAAACAAGACTATTATTAAAAAAAAAACAACCAATAAGTTCCAAACAAGTCACATTTCAAACAGTCTGATGTAATGAGTGACGATAATTTTAGTTAATACGCCACCAATTGCATCAGTTTGCTTGAAAAGTGATCTCTTTTCTTTATGATGAGAAATCATCAAATGACTTCTTCCGCTCTGGGTGGAGCGGAAGGGCGTGTCAGACTCTTACTGACTAAAACCCATCCATGTTCCTCCTAAAGCCGTTTGCGTTCCAGGGCCGCGGTGACTCTTTCGAACAAATTCCGCAACGAAAGTGACCTCTACGGAACTAAATAGGCTGATAAACACTTACCCTTTCTTTGTGTCGCGCAGTCGCGTAGTCGGGTAAATGCTCGTACACACATACACTGCAAGTTCTTACAATCCTGCTGAATGCATTAAGTATGTATAAAATAAATAAACGTACCTTTAAAGTCTCTTTAATTGGCGTCTTGAACGTCTGCGCTTAAACCAGGGGAAGTATAGACTAGGTAAATTAGTGTAAAAGCTAGCGAAGTGATTACAAAAGTAGGTAGGTATAGTGCTGTATTCTTGCATTAGTAGCTTAGTGATGTCTGGAAAATCGCATTGGCTTGGTTTTAGTGATGGGAGACGTCGGTACCAGAAACTACTTTTAATCAATATCTTATTTAAAAAACATACCTATGTTATCTCTAATTTTGTAATTATTTTGCGTTCCAATGGTAAAAAAACCTCCCACTAGAAAGTGTTTTTTTTTTAATTTTCGTGGTTTCTGCCATTTCTCTCTTGTGCAATATACCCAAAGTTAACCAGGCGTCAGTCACTTCGGGCGTCTGAAGCTATTTGAGAAGAGTAAGTGAACAGAGACTGAAACAAGATGGAGTACAAGATAGAAAGGATAAGATTTGTATGATATATCTTAATAACCGAGTACAATATACTCGTAAATTTTGTTACAACAACAAATAGGTACAACTACGTATTAATAGGAAATAGATTATTTATGCGTGTATTGTTATTATTCTCGGTATATTTGGAAACTCCACGTTAGTTACGTCGGCACTAGTTCAACATGAAACAGATAATGTTTTGTTCTAGTACATACGGTTTCAGCATTATTAGGCTAAATAATAGCCTGGAGGTACACATGTTATATTGGTATTAATTTGCATTATTGATACCACGTTGATACTGTTAATGAAATAGTTATTATAATTGCCATCAGTATATTTGTTAACATAAAATTTGCGATACGTAAGGAAAAAATCATATATAAGTAGGTATAAAAATCAATGGTTGTCCGTTAGTCTCGCTTCAAAAACGACTTATCGATTAAAATATATGTATTTTGTTTTGTTTCGTTCGTTTGGTTTAATACAGGAATGGTTCAAAAGAGGAGGTACGAAGTTCACCGGTTCATCTAGTGAACACGTGTCAGTAAAACTCATACCCAAGTACTGGTATCGGTATCCACCGGATCCACTTTCCCATCACTAGAGCAATAGACATTTGAATCTTGGACATATTCCAAAGCATTTCAGTTTTATCCCCGATGTCTCGGCGGGGCATAAATTAAACGATTTTCATACGAAAACAGTTATCTTCTGTTGTTCAACTCGAATTAAAGCTTTATTTATACATATTGGGGTTGTTTTAGCAAGTGTGACTGTTAGTTAAAGTTTGGGTCCGGGATTAAATGTGAGTATCCAGCCGGTCGATTCTGTAAACATGTCGAAGTGAAGGCTTGGGTGAAGTGATCACGAGGTGACCTGTCAATCTATATAATCAAGGTGGGATGACAGCTAACATCGTGATCACGTGACATCTTGATTATATGGATTGACAGCTCACCTCGTGATCACTTCACCCAAGCGTTCACTTCGATATGTGTATAGAATCGACCGGCTGAATATCTAGAAGTCAGGGTCATAAGGATGTGTTTAGTTCTGAGGACCAATCCTACAAAGATTTAGGCAACTGTCACATTTACATCTCAGTCGCTACCTGTCAAAATGTTTGGGAAGTTAGAGGTGTTTTTGATTGATTACGACTGAGATGCGAATGCGAACGTTTCTTCAAACAAATTGGCCAAGTGCGAGTCGGACTCGCGTGCAAAGGGTTCCGAACAAATTTCATTTTTGTATAGAGATATGCGGAACAGAGAGTCAAGTCCCGTACACCTCCACTAAAAAGGGAGGATCCTCCGACCAAACGGTTGTTGTGGCTGGTGGGCAACTGCCCTATAATTGATATTCGGACTGTTGTATATGTTCAAATCGCACGGAGAACTTTGCTTGCGCGATACAGGATTTCATTGGTAGTTCGGCGCTGACAGGATAGATGGCGTTGCGGTTCTTTTTGTTGCCGTAAAATTTCGCTTCTTGGTTTTTCATGTGGCGGCATTGATGCTGCTACAAGTTAAACAGACACCCGAGTCGGCTATAAGCGTTCCGTTTCCTGAAGATGTGCGGAACCCTAAAAATTGTAGAAAGGGCCTCTGATTGAAGTTAAATTTTATAGCTTGACAATGAGGTCAAGCTAAAAAAATAATTTTAACACAAATTAATTCCTTCATGGCGATCTACGTGTAAATAGTTTCTTCTTAATATCTGACCGACTCCTTGATAGTTCTAAAGTGCCTGTAAAGGGTTAAGTTGAAATAAAATCAATCAATTAATATTCCATTTTGCGTAGATGTGACTCATATTAACTTGTACAAGTTACTAATTGCGTTTCTCATTTTATGGTTCGCGTCATATTTGGCGCTGTTAAACACTTTTTTCTTTTTAAATAATAAATACCGTAAATAATTTAAGTTTGAGTTAAAAAGATATCTCATTATTAAGTTAAAATATGTCTTATAATTTTACTACTAATTATCTTAAATTACGTCATTCGATCATTGCTTTTCGTCAAGTTATGATTCACTGTTTTCATATAAAATACACAACACCTTTTTATATTAACCCAGTTTAATCGCCTAGACGACATACGGAACCAGCGCACAGCACTTTAGCACTAATTAAACTACTTACAACCACAAAGGCCAATCTGTTTAGCTATATAAACAAGTTGTCTCTCCACAGGACTTCTAAGGACTCGTCCATATTAGGACCACTAACTATATCAACACATTTAGCCATTGACATTTCAATTTACTTTTTTCTACTACCTTATTTATTTTCAACCATATTATGGTCATATTTTTATGCCTATAAAGGTTAAATGGCAGACTCCGTAAGATTATTATTTCTCGAAATATTATGAAAAAATCGTTTGTATAAAATAATTCGCATCCAAATTAGTTTCCAATATATCCGTGTTTTATTAAGAAAAAATATTTTACAATTCCACGCAATACCTATTTTACAATCTTACGCCGTTTACAATTTTCCAGTGACTTATTAAAGAAAACATGACAATAACATCATACATGTACTCATATTTTTTCGATTGCATATTAGTTTTTTGCGATCCACAAGGTAAAACAAGATGTTAACAAAAAGTTTAAGAGCTTAAGAGCCGTTGTAGACCCTGCTAGGACACACACACATTTCTTAAAGTTAAAAATCTAAATCTTATAAACTGATATAAATAAAAATATTATTATACTCTTCGAAAAGATTAGCAGAGGTGCATTAGATATTATGTTACACGCATTTTGACAATCCCTTTGTATTACTAAGACACACGTCATGTAATTATTTTTGCATCACAAGCTGATACTGTGGCCCTTCTATGACGTGCTAATGTCATCCAATTCCGATGATATAAAAGAGATAGTGCTATTCGCTATGTATAAATCCGTCTCTCTCTTAGAGCGGAATCATGATCCTCTGGTTACGTAAGTACAAATGTGAGTGTGCTAGCTCACAAGTAGCGAATTATTTAGTTTTAGGCTTCACGTGTTATGTTGAAAACTGCACACTGCGCTCAAGCTGCGGGCGCGCACCGGCCGGCACACATGCCTGCGTCATCGCCCTCCTTACGAAACGCACACTCATTTCTTTAAAACATAAGTCCAACGATTGATTTACTGTTTGTTCACTTAGCTTGCATTTTAATACAGTCCACTTTTTATGTTACCGGAGTTTCCCTGCTTCTGTCCTAGTAGGTACTACTTGTAGAATTTAACCCATTCCTTTCTGTGTTACCTTTGTTGTATTGTGTTCTTTGTAAGAATACTTTTATTACTAGTTCTTCTAACTCAACAGACAGATGTGTTGCTGAGGAGTTTGTTGCGCCACTTCTTCTTCCCAGCGAAATCACTAGGAAGTGGTGACGGGCGGGTGATTTTGGGCACTGTCTTAATGTAGAACTTTGACGTTCAAAAGTGCTGACATTCAGCCTAATTTGAATAAATTACTTTTGATTTGATTAAATTCAAGCAAATTATTTTCTACACGGAAAACCCAATAATACTCGTCCCCACCGGAGGAACGAACCCAATATATGCTTTTCACCTTACAAGATTAGCTTTCAATTTGCAGTGACTAAATAAATAAATAAAAGGCCCTTAAACCATCATGTTTCCGGTGTGGGAGAGAGAGCCTATACAAGACGTATAAGGTACTAAACCTTTTACCCGATGTAATTATGATGGCATTGCCACGTTATATGGTAGGCGCCAGTTAAATTTGCAATTGAGTACATTGACCTTTCCCTGATTTCTCTTCGTAGGTACCTACTCTGGAAAATGTAAAGGATCACGAGGGATGTCGATTCAGGACAGCTTTATGTCTTTCTTTCCGTTTTTGTAATTAAGAATGTTAATAAATGTAAGAGCGATCAATAACCGCTATTGCAAATTTATTTGGCGCCTACCATAGTACCAAGATAAAGACATTTTGCTAGACATTCTTCGTTAAGTCTCTTGTTTTGTGTAAATTCTTTTATGTAACATTTCAACGCAAGTGTGGACAAGGGCCAAGTACAGTAGAATGTTAAACATTTTTGTTTAAATACAAGGCAAACATTTTAAGACTCCTAGTTGTTACTTTAAATAGTTGAAAAGTTTCGCTTGATGCTCCGAATAACGTTGGACAGTTTAAACAAGATAATCGTGTTGAAACATTCAGTATTTCTAGAAGTATCTTACTTGAATATTAAAGATAAGAGAGTCGTTAGATTGTAAGTATGCCACCAGACATTAAACTGCTAGCAATGTATGTCCCTTAAGCTGTGTACTGACTTGCGTTACAGAACGTAATGTAACATTCGCAGCGAGCATGTTATGTTACGCCGTGACCTAAAATCCGTGTAAAACAAAACACGTACGCATCTGTTCGTGCTCGTTTCCACGTACTGACTGCAAGAATGCTCGCTTTGTAACATGAGATAGTACGCCCGTAACACCGGTCATTGCTCACCTTTACAGCATTATTTTGCAGTCGCTTGTGACTGTTTATTATGAATGGAGATTCGACCTCATCCTCCTAGTGTCGTGTTCCTCATTGCTGAGGGTCGTGGGTCCCCACGAATTAGTTTCCGGACAATCGCTTTCCATTTGATTCGTTCTTCCGCAGTCTACGAATCCATATGGCTTTGTAGACTATTTCGTTGATGGTGTTGGCGTGTTGCGAATCTGGTTTGTGTAGAGCATAGGAATCCTTCCCCGGGGTTGCATTCTCTGTATTTTTGAAGATTTGTCCTATTTACCTGTGCATAATTACTAACCATAGTTTATGTTTTTATTTATTTATGTACACACAATATAATTAAACAAGAAAATTTCATACAAAGAAAAGAGCACGAAGGCAAATTTCTATGAAATTTCTTCCAGCAGACCTGCGACAGAAGAGTGGGATAAGAAACGTATAAACAGAGTGTAAAGAGACAGAGAAGGAAACTTAAAATAGACTATTCTTACTTAACTAAAACATATTATTATCTATTAAAAAATATAAATCAGACTAGAATAAACATACAAACAAATACGACATAATTGACGACAATAATTTGACGACACGGTTGGCGCAGTGGTTCAGCGATTGGCTATTGCGCTGCGTATCGCAGGTTCGATTTCCGCACGGAACAAATATTTGTATGGCCTACAGATAGTTGTTCCGGGTCAGGCTGTATGTGTATGTGAGTTAATATGTCTGTGAACGCATACAGGAGACAGGATACCGGAGAAATACCTACCTAGTACGTTTAAAAAAAAACGACAACAACAAAAATATCCGCCATTGTACCCCCAGAATTATATTTGTGTAAAAGAGTTATGTAATTATTTGTGGTGTATTCTATAAGTGTGTTCATCTTATCTTCACTTCCGTGGCCATAGGAGCCATCTCCGGCTTCAAAAGTACCCTATGCCACTCAGTAATGGGTGTAGCTTTCTTTCAGTATTTCCTTTTTTTTTTTTTTGCCAACTCACACACGGTCATCTGATCCCAAACTAGGCAGAGCCTGTGCTATGGCAACCAGACAACTAATAAACATACTTATATATTTCTTAAAGCATACATATTATAGACAAATTACACACAGACACAGAACAAATGATCATGCTCATCACACAAACATTTGTCCTGGGTGGGAATCGAACCCACGACCTCCGGCGTAGCAGTCAGGGTCACTAACCACTCGACCAACAGGCCAGTCGTATTAACGTAAACGTAATTTGTTCTGTACCTCTAGATATTAATTGGGCAGTTTACTGTGCTAAAGAATAAGTTTTATTTAAATTCAACTTTATACCGAACTTCCATATTAGTACGAAAATTTAATCAATATCTTGTCTTGCTTAAATTTACCAAGCTAATACGGAATCATGATACGTCTAATGCCAAAATTTTAGACCCAACATTCTAAAGATATAAAAGCCTAGGACACTGTTGCCCTACTATGACGTGCTAATGCCATCCAATTTCGATGATGTAAACGGGATAGTGTTATTTGCTATATATAGCTCCGTCTCCCTCTGAGAGCGGAATCATGATCGTTTTAAGACTTCATAGTAGGGCCCCTGATAGAACTTCTCTTGGCTTATCCCATCGATCCAGCCAATACATCAAGGGGATACTAAACCCTGCTATACATCAACACGTCTTGATCCGACGTATCGTTTGACATCCAAAAAGTAATATGTCTCTTCAAGCTGTATATAAAACCTTAGCGAAATGAAACGGGTCCGCTATCAAGCTGCGGCCCGTCAATCTTATTGTCATTCAATTTGAATTTCCGCTTAGGACCGGTTTTTTGTGAGGCCTTACTAGAGGCCATAGGAGGAGCGGATTCAGCTTTGGTACTTGATTCATGTAGGCACAGTAGGTATTTCTTTGATCACAAGTCTATAGCCAGCTGGTAATGATTATTGTCTATATTGTCAAGCCAATTCTTAAACTAAATAAAAGCAGGGCTTGCCAAGGAAGAACATATTATGACAGACTAGTTAGTAGCATAATAGTAAGGAAGATTGTACAAGAAACTTTTAAGTTACAGTTAATATTTTAAGTATCACAGAGGCAACCCGTTGAATCTAATTCACTTCTTAGAAGTTATCGTACAAAATTATTCTTCTAAATTAACATATAAGTAGCTTAGAAACGGTCACAGTCGTTGGGCGCCAGTTATAAATTGCTGTTTTGGCAGTATCATGAAAAATATCTCAACCATAAAACGATAAATAGAAATGGAAATAAAATAAGTTTTGGTGATTGTAGATAATATGTTTTGACAACGTTTTAATGTTAACGCTTGACGAACAATTTCTTTAGCAAAAACTACTGTGAATTATTTGAAGTTTGTTATTGCTACATTATTCGTCGTCTATTCCTTCTCCGCCGAACTCCTGGCCCTACATCTAGTCTACCCGAGCCGGGAGGCCGAGAAAAACCTAACATTTGTCACTGCATCGGAATCTGTTGAATTAGACGCTTCAAGGGTTCCCCCGGATGGGAATTTGAGCTTATTTTTTGTTTCTGCTCCATAATATAGAACATTCGAGAACATTCCCTGCGTAATGGCGTTGCTGTATCGCAATAACGTATCTGAAACGAGGGTGGGATGCTTTTTCTCGCTTTACGATTTTTAGTTGATGGCTTGATATGATTCGGTTTAAGGCTGGTATTACGTACGGTTCGGAGTTTCGTTGCTCCCGGAATATTAACTTCGGATTTAGAGGAAAGGGATCGGAAATTTTAACGGTTTTTGCTCCGAGTTATGCCGATATTCTTTTTTGTTGTTTTATTCGTTTTTGTTGATGATTTAGTGGGTTCAATTGGGTTTATTTCTGGAATTAGCTTCTTGTTTTTGTTGCAAAGCTTTTCAGTAGTTATAAATTATATTAGACATTTGGTTTATATATTGTATCTCTTGCATTTTGAAAAACAGATTCCACCATTTTGAAAATAACTGGAATGTTTCTCTCCTCGTAAAAATTCAAATGTAATAAGTATGCACATTTTTTTGACATGAAAAGTACCAACCATTATTTTCTTTTTTATCATTATATAAAATTTACGCTTAGACAAACAAACAAACACATTAAAGGCTCTTCACAGGGCTCGGGTCTGCGTCCATCGATACGGGTACACTGACAAAGACGAATGGTTGTCTTCCCTTTAACATGGGAAACGTCGAAACCGAAGACGGTCACGTGTTTGGAAAAAGGATTTAGGCTTGCGAAAATTAATGTGTGGTTTTGTTTCTTCGGTAAATGTAATTCAAGATTTCATTTTATCACTTTGTCGGAGTGATTAATACGAATACCCATACCAAATTTCAACTTTCTCTGAGCTAAACCGTGAGCGGACAGACAGACGGATATGGCGAAATTATAAGGATTACTTGTTGACTACGGAACCCTAAAAAAACCACAAACACGTACTTAACGAATTTTTGAAATTTCAAGCACAGTGCTGATTCAAACACAACGTCAAACGCTGATTTTATAAACTTTACTAGGCGCCAACACGCACCGGTGTGTGGTCGGCCCCCCACTTGGGCAGAGCTCCACGCACCGGTGGGTAGCAGCGAATCTAGCTCTAGTTCAGAACTTTTTTAGGTATTATTCTGTAGAGGTATGCGGTACAGAGAGCAAAAGTCCCGCAAACCTCCATTGAAAAGGGAGGATCCTCCGACCAGACGGTTGTTGTGTCTGGTGGGCAACTGCCCGATAGTTGATATTCGAACCGTTGTATATTTTCAAATCACATGGAAATTTGCTTGCGCGATGCAGGATTTCGTTGGTAGTTTGTCGCTGACAGGATAGATGGCGTTACGGTTCTTTTTGTTGCTGTACAAATTTCACTTCTTAGTTTTTCATGTGGCAGCATTGATGCCGCTACAATTCCTCATTTTATCAAATGGTCATTGATAAGAGATGGAACTCTTTACTAGATTCTGGTTGACCTAGTATGTGATTTTAATTGTCATTGCAAACAGTAAATGAGGGAATATTCTGTCAGTAAGCGTGCCACGAACGGTAGGCAGAGTACTGTCAAACGCAAACTAATTTAGAGAAAATTAATCTTTTACTCACTTTAGTTAATGAGAATCTCTGAATTAATCAGTAACTTATCTATCAAGCTTATCACCCTCTTTCACAGACAACCGCTTTCGTTATAATTACTTTATTTTTAATACATTTTAGAACACTTATTACACGATCCCGAAGGAGCTTGTAAAAGAAAAGTACATTAATTTTGTAATGAATTTAAGCTGAGGCACGATAATTAAAATGGGGATTAATGAGCAAAGTGACGGCTTGCAGAATTAACATCTTAGAGTAGGTAATATGGTGGACTAATGGTCATACGAACATATGTTCGCACACTACAGGAACACATATGTATGTGTTCCTGGAGAGTGTGCTGTGCCACTCTTCTTACCAGGTAAATTACTTGAAAATGGTGTAGTAAGTGGCGGGCGTTTTTGGCTGATTTCACACTAGCGAGTTCAAAGCGATGCGAGTGCGCACCGAACACGCCACGAAGACGCGGCGGGCGCGCAGCGATTTCGTGGCGTGCTGTGCGTGTTGAACGTAAGTGTACAAAATGTCATCGACGGCGCTATGTGCTGCAAGCCCGCGGCGTCGAGCTCACCGAGCGATCGCTGCGAAAGCAGTAGGAAAAAATAGGCTAGATAGATAGAAAGATAAATGAAATCAAACTTTTATCATCTCTGTAACTTGGGACTCAATATATCTTAGACGTCGAAAAAACTACCAATTTAGAACTTGGATTTTAGTATCCCAAAGTCTAAGTAATTAGTTGAAAAAACTACTAGAAAAGTGGATGTCCTGAGTTATCGATCAATTAGATTTTTTAGGCCCTCAGTCCATTATTAAACTCTCCACAAAAAGTTTCTTGGAAGTTGCCCATACATTTTAAGTCAGAGCTTCTTAAAAATATAGGTACCAGATGTTGGTTATAGTTACAAATACATGAGTTTTTGAGAAGATAATCCTACTATATAAAATTCTTCTCCTTTTACTGTGTGAGTGACTGACAGACAACGCACAGCCGAAACTACTGGTCGTAGAAAGCTCAAATTTGGCATGTAGGTTCCTTGGGAGCCCTAGGAGGATTTCCCGAAATTCTTACGGGATCGGGAAACAACGGGTCAAAATCGAGGATCCAATCGTCATGTTCATCATTCCGGGATTTTAGAGGAGGTATTATCAACTCTACGTTACTTACTTCCACGAACATTGGGTAAATATAGTCTACCTATTCCGATCTCTGGTCATGATAAATATATGGGTATGGAAAACAGATGTCAAGTCTTGCTGAGCCCAAATATCTTAGAAATAAATACTGATAAGGATAGTTGCTTCTACTGCAACGTTCCCATAAAAACCCGAAAACTACATACACAATAAAAACAGTTCCCGTTTTAGTGACTCTTAAACAATTTGAGTTTCACGAACATATTGCATATTAAATCCGATTCAATTTGCGAGTCACTTCATTAGTAATGCTCGCTTGAAGGTATAACGAACCGTAGTCAGTTTGAAACGTTTCATCATTAATGTGTTTAGTTTTATGCTGGCCCAGTACTTTTGTATTTAAAGCAAAGCATGAATTGATAACTTTTCATGCTGAACATCATAACAGTAAGATTTGTGTTTGTAGGGAATCAGGGTGCATTTTCACCAGAGATGTGCTTGCTTAGAACCAATAGAATCGCTCCATTTACCTAGCCTTGCTCAGCACTAAGAAAATAATAATAATAATGATATCATATCTCGGGACAACTCACACACGCTCATCCGATCCCAAACTAGGCAGAGCCTGTGCTATAGCAACCAGACAACTGATAAAAATACTTATATATTTCTAAAAACATACATATTAGAGACAAATTACACCCAGACACAGAAAAAATGATCATGCTCATCACACAAAGATTTGTCCTGTGTGGGAATCGAACCCACGACCTCCGGTTTAGCAGTCAGGGTCACTAACCACTCGACCGACAGGCCAGTCAAATGCAGCGGTTCTATTGGTTCTTACAAACACCAACGAGGCATCTTTTTCCAAATACAAATATGAAATCCCTTATTTCAAAAATACCAGTTACAGGTACTTTTGAATGGTCAAGGTCTGTTAGTCAAATAGATATAAGCCAGTTCTGCCGCGCTAGCGACAAGAGCAGCAAGTTGATCTGCAGCATCTGCCAAAACATGACGAAAAAATACTCACCGACCCTATCTCCAGCGCCGCAGTTGCACGTTCCAAAGAGTAGATCCAATGGAGAAGAACGTGTAAGAAACTCCTTTCTTACACTTTCTTCTCCATAGGATTTACAATATTTACAAAAAAAAGAAAAACATGCAGGGCAATCTTTGGGGACTGCCGATAGAAGTGAAAACTAAGTAACTTGTGAATTGTATCGTCGAGCTATTAGATTATTATTTTTGAATTTGGAAAGCGTTCGGTGACGATGACGCGAGTTCCATGATTTTTGTTCACCCAAAAAGTACACATATATACACAGTATACATATAGCTCATGGAAAGCGTTCGGTGACGATGACGCAAGTTCCATGATTTTTGTTCACCCAAAAAGTACACATATATACACAGTATACATATAGCTCATGGAAAGCGTTCGGTGACGATGACGCGAGTTCCATGATTTTTGTTCACCCAAAAAGTACACATATATACACAGTATACATATAGCTCATGGAAAGCGTTCGGTGACGATGACGCGAGTTCCATGATTTTTGTTCACCCAAAAAGTACACATATATACACAGTATACATATAGCTCATGGAAAGCGTTCGGTGACGATGACGCGAGTTCCATGATTTTTGTTCACCCAAAAAGTACACATATATACACAGTATACATATAGCTCATGGAAAGCGTTCGGTGACGATGACGCGAGTTCCATGATTTTTGTTCACCCAAAAAGTACACATATATACACAGTATACATATAGCTCATGGAAAGCGTTCGGTGACGATGACGCAAGTTCCATGATATTTGTTCACCCAAAAAGTGCTCAACGCCCCTAAAGAAGCTTTCACTTCAAAAATCGCAATTTCTATAAGTACTATAGATTTTCACGGAACTAATATTTTTCCTAAACGATAAGTTACGACGCAATCTAGCTGAAAAAAAAATTGGACCACTGTAAACGGGCCACCCTGTATATGTGGTGATATTTTATTATAACACTTTAAACAGTATTCCAGATTTGTTGATTCTGTTTGAAGTGTTATAATAAAATATTTGACTTCAAAATTAATGTGCCAAAATAACAGATGTTATTTTGGCACATTAATTAATGTATTAGGCTCTCCTATTCGTTAATTACTGGAAACCGCTCTATCAATTACAGGTTATCAATAACGATCCACAATAGGGTATTTGACTAAAAAAATCTAATTAGTCCGTTCGATAAATTATCAAAAAGTATTGGACACGTATTATTTCTTTAGTCACGTAAACAAAAAATGAAGACGATACAGTGCGTTGAAAACTCGTGTGACGACACTTACCAGTACACTTTTTACTGGAAAGTGACGTTACATGCTCCCACTCCTTATCTTTGATGCGTTTTATCTTCGTAATATTTTAATGATTATATTAAATAAAAATATGTATCCAATATGTTTTTATAATCTAACTGACGGACTAAATAGAATCATTTCTAAATAGAATATTACATCAGTTTTTTTTTAATCCAGGGTACATCCCTATTAATCACACTATCAGAATCACAATACCAATAAATCTATTGAATGTAAAATGTTTACAATCAAAGTATTCCCATTAACTGCTCTAGTATTCATTTTGATTCCACTCAACAACAAAATGTCAAAAGCGATGACACCAATATTTATTAATTTGTACGAGTATGTTTTATTCGGTGACTAATTGCTATCGGTCATTTGTTCTGTGTCTAGGTGTAATTTGTCTATAATATGTACATATGTATTTAGAAATATATAAGTATGTTTATCAGTTGTCTGGTTGCCATAGCACAGGCTATGCCTAGTTTGGGATCGGATGACCGTGTGTGAGTTGTCCCAAGATATTATATTATTATATTATATTATATTATTATAGGTATTTCGAATTATTTCAAGCGTAACATTTTGTGCAAGCGTTTGATTTGAATCACAGATACGCAAAACAGTAAATTAATTGCACCTGATTTCTATGTAAAATGGAAATGATGACCCATGGTGAATGTCGAATAGAATAATGAATGAATGAAAGTTTTCAATTCGTGGGTCCCATCCACTTCGGGCGTCTCCACGTTGCACCACCAGTTCAGAATTTTTCGTCCGTAAAATTAAGCGCGAAATTGTAAACATTTTTTTTTTAAATAAGTATATTTTTTTTAAATATATTGAAAACTACTGGAATTGGGTGGGATTTATTGTATACAAAACGTTTTTTTTTTCATAATATGTCGAGGAATTATAGTCTAATCTAGATTCATTACAATCTTACTGAGTCTGCATTTTTACCATCCATGTTGGGGTCGGCTTTGTTTAGCCGGATGCAGCTGAAAAACAGTATTTTACGTGACGCGATTGCCTACCTACCCTTCACAACCCAATAACTGAGCAACACGATAATCTACTGCTCCGGTGGTCTCGCAGTCGCAAGAACAAGACGTGTTATTGGGTTTTTCCAATAGGAATTTCTCAGTGCAAGCCCGGAGTTGGAAGTTGGTGGTGTGACGAACCCCGTGCCTCGGAAAGCACATTATGCCGTTGGTCCTGCGCCAGATCTCTCTCCGGTCGGGTTGTGTTGCCGTCCCATCGGAACATGAGAGTCATGGAAGAAGGAATGCATCTGTGTTTGAGCACACACTTGTGCACTATAATATGTACCGCGCCGATGGTAGTCTCGGTTAAGATCGACTGCCACGGCCGAAATTGGTCAGGGGGACTATATAACACGATAATACCCCTTAGCAAGACTGTTTTCCAAATTTCCTTACTTCAGACTTTCCGTAACGACTTTAAACCTTTTGAACGCCTGAGCATAAATGCATCGGCGTGCCCCCAACGCCAAGTCACAAACTCGCCGTACTTTTTGTCACATGTTTGTGACGTTTGGCGTAAATAGCACGAGCTTGCTTGTCATGTATACGTGACAATAGCGTTCAAAAAGTTAATATTTAACTTCCTCCCCCTCTTGCACCCTGTAAGTATACTTCAGCAATATCTAACCAATTTTATTCTAGTCAGTTCCTCAGAATTAACTGTACGAATTTTGATGTAACTTAATTGCTAATTAGTATAAAAGTTGAAGCGCCGTTGCTGACATTAACTTCGGAACAGACAAAACAATTATTGTATTAGTAGAAGTTTTGCTCAGTATTTGTGTATAAAAGTAAACGTTTTCAGTGCTCACACTTGGCTGAATGTTATGCTGACTTTCAGCATTTCAGTGTTTCTGTTTGACTCCGAGATGTTTGGAAGTTAAATTAATGTTGATAACGTTTGTCTTTTGTAAAAGATTTTACAGTTACTTGTTCTTATAGCGAGGGATTTAACATTATTACTGGCGTAATGTGGTGTACAATTGTACATCAGCTGTGGCTAGACCGTAAAATAATTCAATTAGGTTTCAATAAAATAATCTCAAAAAATTGTTAATATTTTTTATTTTGTTAATAGGCCGGAGAACATAGTGAACTGCAAAAAAGCAAAAATATTATTTTAAAATAAAAGTTGTATTTTCAGCTTATTGTCTCTTCCACACGATGTCTACATCCCTTTTATTCGACTCTCCTTTCGCAGGTATGCTGGAAGAGATTTCTTTAGAAATAAGCATCACCTTTGTACCTATTTTTCTGTTCCCTTCTTCTTATCTATTTGTTAAATGTGTGTACATGAACCGTTAAAAAAAATGGAAAATGTATCTACGAACGACTCAATAAGTTATTTGCCTAATACATTTAAATTACAATATAGTTAAAATCACATATCACATGAGGAGCTCGTGGCTAAAGAATAACAGCCGCACGGGTCGATCTTCAAGGATAAGCAACGATTGCCAAGGTTGGTCTATGGATGTGCGACCATCTTGACATACCGAGTTTCCTCCGTTCCTTGGAAAGCACGTTAAGCCGTTGGTCCCTGCTGTCATTTGCAGATCTTTGGCAGTCGTTACGGATTTTCAGAAGCCAGTCAATCTGACACCAGTCTTGCCAAGAACTGCCGTGTTACCTAGTTAATGGGTTGTGGAGGTCTGGTAGGCAGCCGCTTCACGTTAAATACTGGCGTTAAACACATATTTAGCTGAATCCGGTTTGACTGAAAGCCGACCCCAGCATGGTTGGGATAAGGCTAGGCAGATGATGATAGTAAAAATCACATAGAATCTTGTATTGTAAACCTCATTTGCTTATTATTTTAATCTTATATGAGTACTCCGGAGAAAAAACAAAGTAGGTACTAACCGTTAAAAATAGAGCTTTTATTAAGCTCTAATTTTGAAATAATTGTTCTTGTTGTTTTAATTTCGTTTTAAATCATGTCAATGTATTTCAATTTATTTTATTCCAACTTATAATGTAATTTTCACATCAATTATTATTTAATTTAATTAAATTTTTACCTTGTTTACTCGTTCACGTTCTAAGTTATTAATTTAATTTTCACATTACATTCACTTATATTTTTATGAATCTTTTGTAATTTAATCATTAATGGTTTTACCACTGTTTTTTTGTGCTAGCGGTGTTAACCTATAATTTATAATTAATGGTTGCACCTGCAATTGTACTCTATTATAAATAAACAATCTGATAATGTACTGTTGTAAATAATTGTTGGTTATCCTGAATAAAAATAAATAAATAAATAATTACTACGTCACCTGGGATATACTACAATCTAGATTTGCTTGTAGATTTCAGTCCAAACTACAGTAATTAAGTTGGCACTGTATCGGTGATTTAGTTCCGACACGATGCCTTGCGCCCATTATTAATCTTCGGATAGATTGAGGGCGGAATTGAGACGTCTGTGGTTACGGGCTTCGGATACTGCTACCGGACGATGGGCTATAGTATCTCTATGTGTGTTGTGTTTCTGTTTGTCTGCACTATTATAATATCGGGCTATCCAATTCCTACATTTGCAATCACCATCATCCGCAGCTCGATTTCGTGTATTGCTGACTGGCCTCTCTTTTCTTGTGCTTATCCCCACGGTCTTTATTTGCAGTGCCTACTACAAATTAGGTAGCTGTCAATTTATTAATCGGCCTTTCTAGTTCGAGCTGTCCTCTCCCCAGCGACGCCCTAAGCCGAGGCTCGTATCCCACAGCTCTTAGCGTATGGTCGCTTAGTTAGTAAGTTTTATAAGCTCTAGCTGGAGGCTCTAATATTTATATTAAGGGCACCACAGGCAAGCCCGGTTAAGCAGTCGACAACCTCATAGGTTGAACTGCGAGACGTGACTCAATAAAAAAAAAAACAAAAAAACGGCCTAGCTTTTCCCCAACTATGTTGGGGTCGGCTTCCAGTATAACCAGATGCAACTGAATACCAGTATTTTATATGAAACTGCCTATTTGATTTAAATAACCCACTTACTACGAAACGCGATAAACCAATACTGCATTATATTACTAAAAAAACCAACCAAGTGCGAGTCGATTGTTCGTAAATATCAGGAGTTTATACAAAACGCGAGGACATACAATCACGTTACACACTCCGACACAAATCAAGATTAAACATTCCAAGTTCTCGACTAAAAATGCATTCAACAAGTCCGTATGTGATGCCCATAAAAATATATAACAAACTACCTGAACTACTAAAAAAAGAAGATAAAATAAACATATTTATTTTAAAACAATATTTAATTTAAAAATGCTATTATAGTGTTAAGGAATATTTTAATGATAAAATATAAGGTATGAAGAGTCCCTAATATGGTATTATTCGATTTATTTTAAATATAAGTTTAGCTATTTAAAGCTCCCATTCTCCTTCATATATTTGTATTTTGCTGTGCCGGACAGGCCCATAATGATCACAATTTATTTTTTTAAATACAATGTGTACTTAGGTGGTACCTAAGTACAGATTGTGGAATGCATGTACGTTGTGGAATGCAAATAAAGTATTGAGTATTGAGTCAGACTCGCTTGCAAAGAGTTCCGTACATTATAAATATTATTTTATTCTATTCCATTGCCACACTTTACATCGCATACGTCTAATAACACCACGTTCCATTATCAAAAAACACAAAAGGCGTCCTCGACACTACGAGTAGGTGTCAAGTAGATCCGGAAACCTCGTAGATTATCGCTGGCCAACTTTTTGAAACTTTTAACAATGTAAATGCAAAAAATACTAGTATTTTACCAGTACTTTTTTTGTTATAAATTACCTCACGGCTTCAAGTCATACCGGATTCAGGTGAATACCAAAGTTTTTTTTTTTCGAGCGGCTGCCTACCAGACCTCCACAACCCATTAACTGGGTAACACGGTACTTCTTGGCAAGACTGGAGATTTACTGATAAAGACGATAAAGCAGTACTGCATTTTAGAATAAAAAAAATCGGCTAAGTGCGAGGAGTTGCATGCAAAGGGTTCCGAGCAAAGATATAATATTTTTTCAACACAATACTTTAAAATCATAGACTTCTTATAGGTTTTCCTATAATCTATAGATAGTTCTAATATCTATATTTTTTTTTTAAGTTTATACTCAGTAGTTTAGGAGATAAGGGGAGGGGAATAGTTAATTTTCGTCTTTTTTCTTCAATAACTTCAAAATGCGATTTTTAATTAAAAATACTCTTAAGTCCCTTACAATGAGCCCTTTCATTTGATATGTCACATGGTACAGTCGGAAAATATTTTTTACTTCATTTTCTAATTTTCCCCCCAAAAAGTGATTCTATTTACAAAATTTATTCATTTTCTTTACTAGGCCATGTTTGGATTACAGAAGGTTATATGTGTACCAAATTTCAACTGAATTAGTCCAGTACTTTCGGAAATAGTCACAATGTCACAGACGGACACACAGACCGACAGATAGACAGACAGACAACCGAGTGATTATGGGTTCCGTTTTTCCATACAGAGATACGGAACCTTAAAACTAACTAGCTAGCACACTCCACGTTAAAGTGTAGACCCAAGTGATACGGGTATACACTGATGAAAGCGCATTACGTTTTGCTGAATTTTGATCTATTTATTATAATATCTGAAGTCAATAAGAGTACCAATTCCAATTCTATTACAACTTTATGAATTTACCTACGCCTTTCTATCAACAGCTTGTGATTCATAAGTCATATTGTATCTGTTCCATGAATGAAGCTTGTCACTTTTCCTTTTTGGTATCTATAGAATCGGTAGAAAAGTTAAGGAAAACATATTTCGATATCGAACTTTTACAATTAAGCAGATCTTTTCCAACCTTCCAACCTACGCAATTACAGGCACAAAATTTCAATTTCAAAATAAATAATAACACGACAACCAATCATTTGAAATTGGACCTTGTAACTCGGTGCGAAGTAACATTTTTCATTGAAACTGTTGTAAATTTTCTACCAAAGTTATTGTAGCCGTTTGTTTATAAAACAAACAAAAGCGGGAACTTATCGGGAATAAATGAGAGCAATCGGTTAAACTGTGATCGTAAACAAGGTGGGTTTGGAACTCGAGTGTGGGGTACACGGGTACCCGGGAACTTGCTTTGTAAATTAAAAATTGTAGTAAATTGGTTTTGTGAGTTGTGTGTCGCCTGCGTTTCTTTGTTTTGTGGAGCGAGCGATTGTGCAAAGGTTTCGAACGCTTTGTATGAGAATGTTCGTTTATTGTGTGTTTGTATTTTTTTCATGTTCGATGTTTCCTTTGGGGAAGGTCGTAGAGTTATTTGGTTAATTATTGTGAAGTAGCATGTGTTTTTCGCTTTTGGTTTGTGATGATCTCCAAAAATCACATAGATATCGCATTGAATAAGTCAGATTGTGAATTGCAATCAGTGAGATACAATAATTTTGTTGGAGTTTTCAGTAGCATTTTTAAATTTTTACTAAAACACTGATCCTCATTCCTACTTTGCAATCCTTACGTCTTTTAAATGCTCGCTTTTAGCGACAAGGCCGCCCATTGTGTCACCCAATGAAATGTTTTCTAAATTTATCTTTTCTGTAACTTATATGGTGTACATCACCATCATCGGGTCAGCTTCCAGTCAAACCGGATTCAGTAGAATACCAGTATTTTACGAGGAGCGACTGAAAGAAAGAAAGATAGAAAATTGCATTTATTGGCACACTAATAAAATAATAATAAAAAAAAAACACCTTACAAATAGAAAATATCAAAACTTAAGTACATATAGCAATATTGTGCCACAAGGGCCTCAGATCAGCATAATGTTAGGTGGCAATAGTAGTTATTACCACCTAACGCTGATTTTCAGCTGCAGCCCACGGGTACCAGACGCTCGAACGCGCAGTAGACATATAAATAAAAAAAATAATAATTAAAAAGTAAAAAAAGTGAAGTGATAGGTTCGGACTGCCTACCAGACCTCCACAACCCATTAACTGGGTTCTACGGTACTTCTTGCCAAGACTGGAGTCAGATTTTCTGGCTTCTGACAATCCGTAACGACTGCCAAAGATCTGACATCTTATATAAATATGTTGGGACAACTCACACACGGTCATCCGATCCCAAACTACGTAGAGCCTGTGCTATGGAAACCAGACAACTGATAAACATACTTATATATTTCTAAATACATACATACTATAGACAAATTAGACCCAGACACAGAACAAATGATCATGCTCATTACACAAAGATTTGTCCTGGGTGGGAATCAAACCCACGACCTCCGGTTTAGCAGTCAGGGTCACTAACCACTCGACCAACAGGCCAGCCAGGTCAGTATATGGTGTACATAATTATTCTAAGTAATTCTAAGTAAGTAAATATTTGAGTATTCTAATTTATTCCATTGCCACACTACATCGCACACGTCAAATAACACTACGTTCCATTTTCAAAAAAACACAAAGGGCATCCTCGAAACTACGAGTAGGTGTCAAGTAGATCCGGAAACTTTGTAGATTATCGCTGGCCAACATTTTGAAACTTTTAATAATGTAAGTGAAAAAAAAAAGTTAAACTTGAGCAATAATTCAAGTGCTGCGGTACAGGTGTTTGTAACGGCCCCCAAATGATTCAGTCGCGAACTTGTAAATTGTTCAAATTTTTCTACTTGAACTTTTTAAGGCTTTATTAGGTGAAAAGGTCTTCAATTGGTTTTGTTGTGCTTTTGTTTCAAGTGTGTTTGAAGATTGATACTTTTACAGGTGTATTTTTTACTTAATTATTCTGGATTTGGTGGTGATTTTGCTTGAATACACTTAGGTGGAGTGAGCTTGAAGTGAACGCTTACTCAACTTTGATTGGATGTGTTGACAGTTCGCTTCATGTCAACTTCACCTGAATTCACGATGAGAATTTAACAGAATAGCATTAATGGGTTCTTGTACATCTAAATAAGGGGTTTACTGATTTGATTTAAACAATAATAGTTTTTTTAACATTCAACAACGTAGAAGCATAAGCGGGCTTAGAAGGATTTTTTGACGTGACGTCTAATAAATCGATGAACGCCGGCTGCACGCACGAAAAAGGATGACTCATTGTAACGTTACGATCATTTTATCAATGTTTTGTTATGACGTTGTCACGTTAAACTATCGTCCGAAAACCGACTTTACAGACAATCATTTTTTTATTATAAACTAGAGTTCCTTAAATCTATTCGAACTGTTCTCATTAAATCTCATGGTCCATCAATAACCTAAAAATCGAAATCACTGACAAATATTACCATTTCAACCCCAAAAAAGCCTCGATTTGGCAACAGTCGGGGGTGAATTATAAAAAACAACCGATTCCGTGTTACTTCGCTGGCTTCCTTCCATTTCCATTAGTGGATGTTTAGCCAAAGTGTTTCCCAAACTTGCTCCCATTAGGAACAAGTCCTTTTTGTCTTTGCCCCCAAACTTTTTTTCCATTTGCTGGATCCCCCTCTTCGGCCGTTAAGTGGATTTTTTCTTATGCAAGTTGCGAGAGTGACTAGTGTCCAAGTTCTGCTGGTTCGTTGTGATTATATCTGTCACCGGAAAATTTTAGACTCCGTAAGATTTTATTTTCTCGATATATTATGAAAAAATAATTTTGTATACAATAAATCCCATCAAAATTCAATAGTTTCCAATATATCCGTGTTTTATTAAGAAAAATAGTTTACAATTTCACGCGATATTTTACAATCTTACAGCGTTTGCAATTTTCCGGTGACATATCCAAGTCTTGTTTTTGGGGCAAGGAACTGATATTTTAGTATTTCTTTAGTGTGTTATAATTTCAGTTCCGTAGACATTATATCAATTCTGTGTTTTGACATTATTTTTTGATTATTTTTTAACCTAGTAATTGTAGTTATCAATTGTGATAGTTCATTCTAATATCTAATGTTGTTGATTGATGAAGACTTGACATTTAATACAATCAGACAAACATAATATAACTATATACTATCTTAAAACTATTTACATCTACTAAACCTAAGTATGTACATATACAAAAACAAAGTACACTCAGGCGTCAAAGTATTCCTCCGCATCGCTGTCATCCGGAAACGTGCCCAGAAGACTGGCAGCATTGCCACGTTGAATGGCAATGCTAATTCTTTGAGCAAAGATCGAGCCAGCCCTCTGGTCACGCAAAATGTCGAACAGTTGGCGAGATATGTCCTTGAAAAGAAGACGCGCACTCGGACCCCATGATCCAAGCGTTTTGACCCCAAACGGCTCAAAACTGTAATTCCCAATAAGGTTACAATATTTGCGCCGCTTGAGGGCCTCGGCAGCCGCAGCGGCAGCACCGGCACAGCCTGCCGTACTTGGACTAATACTCGAAATTTTGCGGACGCCGAGGCCACCCATGCGAACGGGAAGTGTGGCTTGCTGCCATGCTCGGTCGTCCAAAGCCACATTAAGGATTGATGAAAGTGTGTTTCTGATAATTTGGTCTACTTTTTCCAAAAGATGTGAATGTTTCCATAGATGGGAGGAGCGAAGGCTATATGTGAATTTTGGTCCAAAACAACAGTATCGAATAAGTGTGAAGGCCGAATGCATGTTAATTTTTAAAATTTTGTATTTTCTGCTCAATGAAAGATGGAAAGGATTCATCAAAAATTAGAGAGCCCAGGAGGTGAAGAGAATTTCTATCAGTAATTTTGATGTTCGCAGCTATAGTGTTAAATTTTGCTAAGGTAGTCTGCCTGTCAGTCGTTTGAGGGAGGTAAATTTCGCATTTCGAAAGGTTGAGTTCTAGCCCGATTGAACTAAATTTATCCATCAAAAAAGTTAAATCTTTAATAAGGACTGTGTCTACATCACCTCCTAGGGTTCCGTCATCCAAACATTGAATTTAGAATTTAAATGTAATAAATTTAATATACCCAAATTAAGATGACACATTGATAATTTGTGTTCTTCTTTTGTATTGAACATGGCTTTTCACCTGAAATAAATGAATTTTATTTTATTATTTTTATTTATTTATTAACGGCACATTTAGAAATGAATAACAATCAAATTCCCGATAGAATACGAACGTTTATGTTTTAAGCTCACCTCCACAGTTTAGTAGGGAAATAGCTTCCTTAAAATTCTATAAACTCTATGTAGAATTTTATGGAAACTCTTCCACTATATTACCTTCTGACATTATATTATAAAAAAAGGAGAAATGTTAAGTTTTGAAGGAGTTTTAAACGATAACCATTTTTACGAGTGAAGAAATTGGCTGACGATGACCTGGATTTAACGTAAGATGTCTTTTGTTACCTTTCATGTTACGTTTCTATAGCAGGATCAATGGTTTTTTTTTAAACAAACGTTGCCCCACACTAGTAGTAGTGTTTCGAATCTATTTCACTATAGTACCTTCTAACATTATATTATAAAAAAGGAGCAATCATAAGTTCCGTAGCCAAAGGGTAAAACGGGACCCTATTACTAAGACTCCGCTGTCCATTCGTCTGTCTATCTGTCCGTCTGTCACCAGGCATCTCATGAATCGTGATAGTTAGACAGTTGTTTTCACAGGTGATGTATTTCTGTTGCCACTTTAACAACAAATTCTAAAAAACAGAATAAATAAATATTTAAGTGGGCTCCCATACAACAGACCTGATTTTTTTGCCGTTTTTATAGATAATGGTACGGAACCGCACCCGGGCCGCAAACGGACTCGCACTTAGGCGGTTTTTTTTTGTATAATATCATTGAGCAAGATGGAATTCACATTGGACCCGAAGTTAAACCCTTCGGGTTAGATTCTGTGAACGTCAAACAGTTTTTAGCTATACGAAGGTAGCAAGTGTCTGAAGTAAGGTTAAAAATATGACACAAAACTAACACAGCAAAAAGAAAACACAATTTCTTTTGTAAGCGAAACAACAATTTACATCAAAATTATCTCTTCAACCTCCACAAGGTGCTCTTTATACCTAAAAAGTAATAGTTTCCTACCTAACGATAGGCTGGCTCAAAGACCGCCTGTTTACCCTGACCTACTCTCCATTTTAGCCTTATAATACCCTTTATAATTCAGCCGTTAGGCGCTAGTCTTTTATTCATCAGGCAAACCTACCCTGTTTGGACTGTATGTCTTAATATTGTCGCTAAATACGGGATAAAGGTTACGTAGCCTATCTTATTATATTGTGTCTAGCTAGGAGGAACATTTTCGTCCTCATTTTGTGATGATTTTGGACTGTGGGCCTCAATCACGCCTGATGGAAAGCGATGGGTGAGTTCTTTGATGGAGCGAGCGTGCCCAGAAGATGCCTGTTCAGTCTGGCTTCGAAGGCAGACGGTTTAAATGAGGAAGGGATCACAGAAGCTGGCAGAGAGTTCCACGCTTTGGCTGTGCGAATAATAAATGCGCTTAGATATTATTTGGGATATCGACCAAGTGCGGATTGTACCCAGCAGTACGTCTGGTTTTCCGGTTGTAAAAAGCTTAAACGCACGAAAGACAATTTATAGTTAGCGTATTATTTATTTATTTATAAATACAATTAATCTGTTTGGACTTAAGCAAAGAACACAATTAGAACTTTGTAGTCTGACTCAGCATGCCAGATGAGATTCAATCAATGATCTATTAACAGTTGGTCCTTACAGGTTAAGTTGTAATCGAGTTAATGTAATATTCTTTCAATTTGCGCATTATATTTTTACTATCCATTTTGGGTAAAGGAAGTGCTTAATTGCATACATCAACTACTACTACTACTACTACTACTTGATAGACAGATGAGTTTCTGGGGAGTTTGCTGCGCCATTCCTTCTTCCGTGGTGACAAGAGGGCGTTTTGGAGGACTAACTTCATGTTAAAAGGGCTAACTCTTAGCCTGGTTTGTATTGATTTTCATTTTCATATGTATTTAATTCTTTTGTTAGGTATTAAGCCAATTTTTCAAACAAGAGGGTTGTGAACAAGGGGAAATCAATCAAAGTTATACTTGGAATCGACAACGTGTCACTGGGAGCAAACACTAATCCTATAAATTCAAGACTTTTCCCACTTTCGGAACAAACTCTACTTTAACTAGAAAACCTGTCAAGCTTTCGTATTGAAGTAAGGGTTTGACACGGCCTTGGCTGCTAATTTTCAACCGGCCCATAGACAATCATCTTCCTGCCCTTATTCCATGTTACTTGGAGTCGGCGCAATATGACTTTTTCTTCCATTCTGTCCTGTCAGCCGTCACGCTATCACTAACTCCCTTTTCTTTCATATCACTCCTAACACAATCCATTCATCTTATCTTTGGCCTCTCGCTCGCTTTCCATCCATCCACATTTATATTCATAACTCTTTGACGACCTGTCTCAATAACGTTTCTATCTTTGACCAACTGTCAAATTAGCTACCAACAGCAGCTGAAACGTCATGTTTGCCTTTCAATCATGACGTTTCAGCTACTGTTGGTAGCTCATTTGACAGTTGGTTAAAGGTAGATACGTTATTAGAAAGGTAGATTCGTTAGTTACATGCATTTCATTACTCCTCTTTACATGACCATACCAAGCTAATAGACAATCGTTTCTGCTAATAGTATGCCACTTGTATGGGCTCTTAGTACTTTTTAATTATCTCTCACTATAATTTATACACTATGAATGCGCTATCATGTCAAAGTTAGGATAAACATAAATCTATACACGAAAACAAAAACACAAACGCAAAATAGGACTACAATTAATATATTTCCAATTTATTCTTTCCCATTTTATAGAATCCCACTTACTTCTGTTCCTCAATTTTTTTTTCATTGTTCCTTTCCATAAAGTAATTAATTCAAAAATAGAATTTTCATTACTTTTTGCAAAGAGAACATTTGAGTTATTACTTTTTTCATTGAGTGGGCCGAATCTTGACTTTGAAATAGTTTATTTTTTGTAATAAATTAAAGCTATCAAGTTTTATCCACGGCTTTCCAATTTCGTTTGATAAGTATTCATCATTGAATATTTTGATAATGTTTTCTCGGAACTCCGAAGGTAAAAATATATAATGAATTTCGTTACTGATTGATGTTCAATCTTAAAATATTTTCTACTCTCTTTGTTGTCTTGTCACGTAGCTCAAAAACAACCAATTTCTTAACACAGGTTCCCTGCTTTATCTAATAACATTATTAAGAGGTAACATTGATTTTTTGTATGTTTTTTTAAGGATGAGAAATACGGGCGTGTCAGAATCTTATTGACTAAAATCCATCCGTGTTCCTTCTTAAGCCCTTTGCGTTCCAGGGCCGGGGTGACAAATTTCGCAACTTTTTTCATATAGATATGTGTAAAGTAAACTGTGGCAGTCAGTCCCTCTATGCTCTAGTCCCGCTATGCTCAAGTAGTAAAATACCAACTAAAAAGGTTCATCATCATCATCATTTCAGTAGCGAAATCATCCACTGCCTCCCCTAGTGTCTCCACAACAACCGGTCCTGTGCGTTTCGCATCCATCGGCTTTCCGCGACCCTCACCATGTCATCGGTACACCTTAACCACGAAACTTTTTAGCTAGTATTTTTCGAGTCAAGCATAGAGGGACTAAAGCATAAGGGGACTATCCGAATTATGAAAACACTGATCCGATTCCGAAAATTCTTTCATTCTGATGAAGCCATATTATTTATATTACTGCCCTTATATCCTTTTCACCCCATAAAAATTTACGGTTCCTGTAGAACAGGTAAGCTGCAGGCTTGTATTTTAAACTAATCATAATAGTTCTTGCCTAAATTTTGACGTGACAACGTCTAATAAATCAATAAACGCCGGCTGCACGCACGAAAAAGGATGACTCAATGTAACGTTACGCTCATTGTAACGTTACGATCATTTCATCAATGTTCTATTATGACGTTGTCACGTAAAACTATCGTCCGTAAACCGACTTACAGACAACCTATTTTTTATTTAAGTTTAACACATTTCTTTAAACAAAACTATTCATCAAATCAAACTTCACCATATTCAAGTCAATGTTCTATGCAAGGCGAGGTATAAGAGTAATGAGCGGAGATTCCTGCGTTTATGTCGCCACATAGCCTGGAACAATAACGTCTCATGATTAATGTGCAGCCCCAGGGTAGAACTGTGGTACAGTAGTACGGTGGCACTGCCTCCGCATTGGTGATAAAGAACATACTTAGGTTACGCTGTGTGTATGGGAAATAAATAGTTAAAAAGAGTTTCTTCCTGTCTTGTGTCTTTAAAGTTGGGAAATACAACTAGGTACCATGGTATCATTTATTATCACAAGATTTTATAATTTGACTTTTAAACAATAAAAAGATTGCTTTTTTTTGACCGACGAAAAAGGAGAGAATTTATTGCAGCGTTAAAATTAAATGCATTATTTTAATTAATATTTTTATTAACTTTAATTTTTCATCAGAAGATTTATTATACAGCTTGTAAAAAATATAAATATACGTTTATGTTGCTTTTGTGTGTGTATCTACCTACTGTGCAAATATTTCGACACAAATGTATTTTTGTTATGAAATAAATAACTTGAACTTTAATCTATAGTACTATTTCCAACGATAACGTTCAATGATGTGTTGTGGACCTCTATATTTGTTATCTAAATAAATAAATAAATAAGTAATAATTAGGATAAAATATCCGACATTGAAAAACATCAAGGCACTGACGGAAGATATTACTAATATATAAACATAAATATATAGACGCGAAAGTTTGTAAGTATGGATGGATGCATGTTTGTTACTCTTTCACGTCAAAACGGCTGAACGGATCTCGATGAAACTTGGCACAGAGGTAGATTATAGTCTGGAATAACAAATAGGATATTTTTCATCCCGGGAATATGTTCCCTTGGGATAATTTTCGACATAAACGCGGGCAAAGCCGCGGGCGGTAGCTTGTAAAAAATAAAGCAAAAGATATTGTCAGTCTTTGAAAAAATACTCCTCCATTTTACAACACGAGGTATAAAATCTGTCAGAACTCGTGACGTTACTTAGTTTCTGTCACCAGCGCAGTGCATACTAAACATTGGCCGTACGTACCAAAAATTGTCAAACACGTGTCGCAATTTGAATTCAGCTAAACAACCGTCAATCTTGGTTTAAAGAAAGACTATTTATTGTAGAACATTCTAGGGTTCATTCTGGTCAGTCGGCACTAGTATTTACGCGATCTTTTTAGATGTTTCCACAGTAGAAGGTTCTGGAATTAACTGACCTATATAAGGACAGCATAGCCCGCAATCAAGTCAGTATTGAATTTGCGATACGAGCAAATACTTTGGAAGCGATCTTCAAGTGTGATTAAAGTGATCAGTACTTAGTGAAATTGTGTTTTATAATTAGTGAATTTAAAGTTGTAATAAGTGTTGTTCAAATAAAGTGTCTATTTTTGGTTATTAAATCGTCTGTTTTTATTGTCATGAACCCAAGCTCGTTACAATTTTTCATCCCGAGTTCTCTTGGGATCATTTTTAGTTTTCACGTAGGCAAAGCTGCTGGCAGAACGTAGCTCTAATATAAATGAAATACTGTTACATTATTGCAGCTGAAAGACGTCCACTGCTGGGCGGGAGTCAACCTCAAAGCCTCACCATATTGACCCATCTTGTGCTTCTCGCAACCAGCAGACTCTCGCGCCCTTCACCAGGTCTATTTTCATCTTTTGCGAAATCTATACTAATTTACATAGAAAGCCTTTAAAGTCACTATTCTAAACTGGCAAAGCAAATGTAAATATCACTTAACCATCATCTGCCTAGCCTTTTCCAACTATATGCGGGTCGGCTTCCAATCAAATCAAATCGAATATAACTTTTTTTTTAAATTCTTTATTATACACCATAACAGCTTATATTAATTCACAGTGATTTTAATAGTTCATGTACAAAGGCGAGCTTAACTCAAAAATGATTTTTCTACCAGCAAACCTTTGAGTGATAGAGAGAGATCACAATAGAGGGTAGGATCCATTGCACAAATTTTATAATGCTACATTTTTAATCATACATAAATATACCTACATACATATCCACAAATATGATGTCATTGCGAAAAGAAATGCTCTGTAACTTTATATCAGTATTTTAAAATTTCACTTTACAATGAGCTTACGTACGTAGCTGTCCAAGTTATCGCTTCGATACTATACATTCGTGGATCTTCTCTAACACAAATCTCGCAGCGCATACTAAATATGTCGCTTCCACCAAAGATTGTCAAACACGTGTCGCCGTTAAGCGACAGTTAATCTTAGTTTAACGCGAGCGTGCCTCGATTCTGGTATAATTACAAGTCATGCACTTGCATAAATGTAGCGTGTTTGCTTGATCTCGTGATGAACTGGCTGCTGGCTGGTTTTTGGTAACTTTCACTGTAATGTAGATTAGGAAATTTAACGAGTAAAATCCAAAGAGTTTCATGTCTCTACATAAAACTTTTGGAACTTTTCAGAGGAATGTAGATTATTAGTATTTTAATGTCGAATAGGATTTATTACATTAAAGACTTATTACGTAAAAAATGACAACTACATTGATTTTTTTTTCAATGACGCCTCTATGTCTCGGTATAATAAAAAATAACAATAGGCTAAAACGTACAACATTTGTTACAGTTCCTTCAAAATCGACGACTAGAAAAAAAGGAAACAGGGAAGGGATGCATTTATATAGTTTGTAACTTTAATCTACTACTTTTACTCAATCAGTCATTAAAGCAAGTGTGATCAGCAGAGATCGGAATAGGTAGACTATATTTACCTAATGTTCGTGGAAGTAAGTAACATAGAGTTGATAATACCTCCTTTAAAATCCCGGAATCAAAAAAATGACGATTGTAACCCGGGATTTAAGAAATTGCAAACTACTTATTGCGCTTTGAAAACATTTGAAGAAAGTTATTATATTGAAGAATCTTATTATGTTTTTAGAGTTCCGTACCTACTAAATCAGCCATGTTTCTTGCACGATCTCTTTTCTCATCAGGCAAAACTAGGGCTGGAGCTGGCCCATAACAAAAAATAACATGAATTTAATTTAAATTTTACGAAAACTACACCAACTAATTTCATAATAATTAATCATAAACCGAAAATGATCAAGAAATTTAGAAAGCTGTCCAACCCTCAGTCCTATGATTTACGTGCCAATATCGTATATCGCTTTCAAGAAGCCGAAATAACTGAATAATTAGTGAAAAACACCCGCGGCGTTAAAAGCAAATAAGTTTTGTAATAAATTATAATAAAACTGTAACCTGAAACTCCATTATTCAGCTGAAGGGAGTCGGTGTCTGTCTGATAAAGGCCTGTTCAGACAAGGCCAGTTTTAAAATAATATTTTGTTCTGAAATGGAACGTTTTAATAAAAATATTCGTATACAGTCGAGTAAAGTTCTGTATGGTATTTGACGTTTTTACGTATAACACCATAATATCCCATCACTTCCCGTGGGTGTCGTAAGACGCGACTAAGGGACTCATCAGAGAATGGGCAGCAGCATTCTCTGTGCATTGCAATAGCTACACTGCGATCGCCAACCCGCCTGCCAAGCGTGGCGATTATGGCAAATCCCTCTTACCCCCTGTGGGGGAAGCCTATGTCCAGCAGTGGACGTCTTTTGGCTCATATGATGATGATGATGAGTCGAGTTATGCAAGGCTAAGAGCTATATTTGATTTTAATATTGGGCTGAATAGTATGAACCCACGCGTCGATCGTGAATAAAAACAACAAGTTGTCTATTTGTTTGAACCAAAAGAGGGTCCTTGGAGTTTTTCTATACAAAGGCATCGTGAAAGCTCCATCTTTCTGACTTACCAAACTGACTCAACCATTTTAAAGTGTCTAAAGGTAAAGTTCAAAATAATGGAGTAACTTAAAATGAAATTGACGTCTAAAATAACTCATTTTTTTACTGATAGGAACTCTATCTTACAGCTTAAGATTATATAATGTAATGAATCTTAATCGAAGAGTTTGAAAGGATCTCGAGGCTAAAAAATATCAGCCGCGCGGGTCGATCAAGGTAAAGCAACACTTGCCAAGGTTGGTCTGTGGATGTGTGACCATCCTAACATACCGAATTTCCTCCGTGCTCCGGAAAGCACGTTAAGCCGTTGGTTCCGGCTATCATTTGAAGATCTTTGGCAGTCGTTACGAATTGTCAGAAGCCAGTAAATCTGACACCAGTCTTGCCAAGGAGTACCGTGTTATCCAGTTAATGGGTTGTGGAGGTCTGGTAGGCAGCCGCTCCACGTAAAATACTGGTATTCAGCTGAATCCGGTTTGACTGGAAACCGACCCCAATATAGTCGGGAAAAAGACAAGACAGATGATGAATGTAATGAACCTTAATAAGATAAGCTTAAAAATATCCACTCCATCAAAAATGTTACCTTAAACATAACCATTTACGAGCCTTAAAGCTCTTAAAATAACATGACTTTTTAAGAAGGCTTAAGATGTAAACTCAACATTAAGATTTCACCAAGACTTATTAGCTAAAAGCGGCAGGTAATTAAAGATATTTATTATACTTTCAGCGGAACGTCGTCGCCTTAGCTTTAACGAATTGATCATCTGGCCCTTTCTTATCCTTGAAATAATAATAACTGGCTTGAATCTTCCTGCTTATTGCTGTGGAGTCTTTTTTGAAGAATCTAAAGGATTTTTTCCATAATTGTCTCCTTTTTTTTTGCCCTACTGAAAAGTGCTGTATTAGAATGATGTAGGCAACGAAAGGGCGTGTCAAACTCTTACTGACTAAAACCCATCCGTGTTCCTTCTAAAGCCCTTTGCGGTCCAGGGCTCGGTGACTCTTTCGAACAAATTCCGCAACCCCGGCAGGCGTGACTATATGCCCTAGATATTTAAAATGATTTATGCTGTGTAAGGGTACATTTTTTAGTTTTAGAAGAAAGTATTGTCCTTAGTTCTTCAGAAGACAATCAGCTAATTTTCGAATGTTCTTTGACGAAAATCTGACGGATTTTGATAAGTTGAGTTTTCTATATGAAAAATCCTCGTGTGATTTGTTTCCACCCAAGATATATGTATGTATAATCATCATAGACATTTCATGTTACCTGTAAAGCTCCTCATCAACTTCTAGAATACAAAAAAAAATCTGACATATTCGTTCGACATTTCCCTCAAACATAACTTTAAATCTCGTCTGAACCCACCCATTTCAACATCCACGTTAAATTGAATTAAGACATAACGATAAAAGTGTAATTACCATAAAAAACTGAGTGTAGATAAATGGAGGAGGTTCAGGGAGGTACGGGTAGGGTATGGGAGGATCGCATAATTATGTACCAGCCTTTCATCTTACCCCATCATTATGTTTGAGGGTCGTGAATAGTGGAATGTATTACGGATAATGTTGTGCCTAATCCTTTAAACCAATTTATGAAAACCGGTGTTTTTGTACGGTCTTTACAAAGGCAGGAGTTTTAAAATACTGGTTAAGTCGAATTATTTATTTAAATTACATCATTTAACACGTTTGTGAATAGACAACTATATTGAGTATGTGTGGATCTCTACAAAGTGAGTCTTTTCTTCTTCTTGTTTCTCTTTTTTCTTATGGAGAAGAACGGACAAGAACCCTCATCGTCCAGAAATCTTTTAAATACATTTTTGAGAATATTTCGAATACATAAATTAATATATTATGTGAAGGTGATGCGCCTAGAGTAACACTACAATACTACTAATTAGTGCAAAGATAATACTTTGCTTTTCTGGTAATCAAAGAGGTACTAGTGTATGAGTATTGGTAGTTACTGCTGAAAGCAAACATACATTCAGTCAGTACCAAAAAAGTGATAGTCGTGAAGGTGTGTTACGGATGTGCATTCATTCCCGTTAAAACCCAGGTTCTATTGCCGGGTGGAGAAAAGTGTTTATTAATTTAGCGGTTATTGTACACACATATTATAAAACAAACAGTCAGGAAGAAGGAACAAAAAGATGTAAAGGTGATTCATATTTCCAAAGAAATCTTTTTCACCTGTAGTTTCTAAGTAACAACCCGAAGTCTGGATTTGTAATTGGTTTGCTGAGTTCAGGTGCTTCATCAGACAATTTCGACGTACATCACTCAAACAAAAAACTTTAAAATCCAATAGAATTAAAGACCTTTGAGCCTATTAACAAAGTTCAAAATAAAATCAACCCAAAATTACGTTGAGCAACTTTAATAGAATCTTCGTCAAGTCACGCAAAATTAAGGCTCTAAAACTGTTCAAAATTTATTATATTTTCTTAATACTTAAATCTGGTCTGAAACGTTTTAATTTGAAATGACTATCAAATGCTGTTTTGAGCTGGAATAATTAAAACGAATCTCATCTCAGTCATTGCTTTCTGAAAGATAAATAAGTTTTATTAAAATCTATTGGGTTTCTAGATTTATTTTTGTGTATTTCTTATTTAAAACACACTTGATTGATTTACAAATTCACAATAATAACTAATATGAACAAATAAACTAAATTTGCAAAAAACCAAAATACATATAATAATATCTAGATATATTTAGATTATATTACTAAAATAATAGTGATTTGTTTTGCATGTAATTATGAATTATTTTTGTATTTTATTAATTTTAATTCGTGTTGGTTTTGAATATTATAATTTAAATTTATTTATTTTAAATTCTCGAATTGTATTAGATATCAAATTATGTAAATTTCTGTTTTAAGACGTTAATATATATATTATTTGTATATGTGTATTTTATTGTATTTAGAATATTATTTAAATCCGAGATTATAAACCTACTAAGGTGCTGATAAACTTGAGTATTCACTTGTAACAGAACATCGAGCATTCGTCGTTAAAAACTTTTATAAACTAAGTCAGAAAGTTAAATTATCAGTCAATGTTTTAGTGTGCGTAATGTAATGTGTAACAACATTTTAATCGTTTCAACTTGGTTCAGACGTTTGACGCCTAGAAGAAAGCACATGTTATTAGTATACCCTTACTTTTTAATACCTTATTATTGTCTCGAAAAAGATACGATACAACTTTATAGACCACTATTTCACTTGATGTTATGCGAAATGTGGTCAACGATGGAGCACCTATTCTGGTGCACCCATGGTTGCTTTGAAGTAACCTAATTACTTTTTTACTTCAAAACTCCCCAGGATTTATTTTTTTTAAGGATGGGAAATCATCGAATGACTTCTTCCGCTCTAGGTGGAGCGGAAGGGCGTGTTAGACTCTTACTGACTAAAACCCATCCGTGTTCCTTCTAAAGCCCTTTGCGATCCAGGGCCGCGGTGACTCTTTCTAACAAATTCCGGAACAAGACTCCCCCCCAGGTTACAGCTTTCAGGAGACACAGACTAAACTTTAGATGTGTGCAATAGGAAATAAATGAAGGTGAATAACAGTGAATAAACTCCAACTGTTTAACGTAGCCCTTTCTATGACCTCAACATTGAATAGTTTAAGGAAATTATATTAACCACCAAGCTTGGCAGGTAGAATGTCAATTTCAGTTGATACCCGCAAACAAGAAGGACGCTATTTTAGTAGACTCACGATGTAAGTAGTAAAAATATTCCTAGCAGCAGTTCCAGGTACAGACCCTTAGAGTGTGACTGTGCGTAAGGCTTCATTGATAACTGAATAATGTCACGTGGTCAATCAACATCATTTGCCTAGCCTTTTCCCAACCATATTGGGATCCATAAATGTAAAGATGGTCACCCATCCACAGACCGACCTCGGCAAACGTTGCTTAACCTTGAAGATCGACCCGTGCAGCTGTTATTATTTAGTTGCGGCTGTTATAACTAAAATGATTTGAACATTTGTTATCACTCATACAATATTCATTTGTCTAGAGCCAACACGAAACCACACGGAAAGTGAAAAAAAATCTTCAAAATAATCCAATAATCATAATATCCCAATCAGTCAACCATAACTCCACCCAAACCACAGGTAAAAATCACTTCAAAATTCATAACCCAAAAATGCTTAAGCACAAAATTTTTATTCGCCCGTAATTCCGGTCGTATTTTAAACGGGTCTATAAATTAACTGAGCACAATACATGGTGGATAAATCGTTGTCACATAAGAATGTCGCTATGGGACGGTGGGGTACCCCCGTACCCCACCGTCCCCGGTTGTTAGGTGGGAAGTAATAACTGGGGTACACCGGGACACCGCAGTTAGCTTGGCGACTTGTTATTGCGTTGCATTATTTATGTGTGTGACAAGCTTTAGTTGAGTGGTCGGTATTCTAGGCGTGAGTGTGGAATGGATAGGCATAAGAGGTAAGGGTGTTTTCTGCATAGTAATGAGTTATGCGTAGTTCGTCCTATTCGCGCTAAGTCCCGCGTTCGCAGTAGGTTACTTCAGCATTTCGTCACTTACAGTTAGTTACTTTTAAGTACGATTTGTAGATTATATTGAGACTATGTAATAGGTAGATTATATTTACCTAATGTTCGTGGAAGTAGGTAACATAGAGTTGATAATACCTCCTCTAATATCCCGGAATCACAAACGTGACGATTGTAAACCCGGGATTTAAGAAATTGCAAATTACTTATTGCGCTTTGAATACATTTTAACAAAATTATTATATTGAAGAATCTTATTATGTTTTTAGAGTTCCGTACCTGTTAAATTAAATAGCTTTGTTTTCGCACACCTCTTTCTTCTTTAGATTCTTCAAATCAATAATTTCTAATTATACTCAAAGTCCAGTTCATGTTTTTATAATCCCGAGTTTTAATTGTCATGATTCCATTTATGATTTCGGGATTTTTCCAGAAAGTATTATCAACTCTATGTTACTTACTTCCACAAACATTAGGTAAATATAGTCTACCTATTCCGATCTCTGATTATGACATACTCATTGTACTACATATATCCATGTTTGATTGACAATATTCACTGATTGTGTACTAACTGTTATTAGTAGATTGAGAAACGTGTTTATTGTTTAACTTCTTAAATTGCTAACTTATCGAATTTGGGTGTTTTATTACTATATTTGTAGATTTTTTATAAATCCAACCCACTTTGGTCCATTAACCTAGGTACCTCTTCCCTTACAAACTACATACTTGCATGGGACGAACTGCGAATGGGATCCACCCCAAATAGGACCTACTGTGAACGCGGGACAAAGTGCAATTGGGACGAAATTTGCATAACTCAAGAAGAATGGTGGAAGATGGCTCATAAGTGAGATTTTATAGATGTTGTTCAGATAATCACATAGTTGCGTTTAACACATAGCGGTCTACTAAGTATGACGGCTAATAACAGAGAGCCATTCAACTATGAAGAGCGGAAAAGAAGACTGTGATACCCCGGCCCTAATACGAGCTCAATTAAATTGAGAAAAGATCAAAATAATGATGAGTCTATTAAGTTTATGTATTCAATGTTATGTGTAATTTATTTGTTACAAAATGAGCCTAAAAATAAATATATTAATTTTTAGTAAGGTTCGTCTATACTGGTTTACTGTTCAAAGACCGGCCAAAGAGGAGTTATCCTACTAATATTATAAACGCGAAAGTTTGTAATCATGGATGGATGGATGGATGTTTGTTACTCGTTCACGTAAAAACTCCTGCATGGATTTGGATGAAATTTAGCACACATATAGTTTACGACCTAGATTAACACATAAGATACTTTTTATCCCGATATTCCCACGGGATCGAGACTTACGCGGGTGGAACCGCGGGCGACAGCTAGTTCTTACATAAATTTGGCTGGTCATTGAAAAGTAATACTGTACAAATTTGTACAATAAAAAAAACATAGACAATATTCCTGTTTTCTATCTATGTTATCCTTAATTAACTTTTTAATTGTGTTACAAAGAAATTACAATGTCAGTTGTCAGATTAAACACGTCTACGAGTTCTGTAGGAAACGGGCGGCTAATTAATATTTAGTAGGATTTCTACAGGATTGAGTTATGAAGAACAACTTTGGTAATAAATTGTACATCCTTGGACATAGATCGTTTTATTGTAGTTTTATTAACGAATTTATACATGAGGCAGTTTCAGAACAGGACCTACCTATTTAATTAAATGAGACGAATCTCTCCTATAATTTTATAATTGTTTCGGAATTTGTTCGAAAGAGTCACAGTAGGAATTCGGATGGGTTTTAGTCAGTAAGAGTCTGACACTACCTTCCACTCCGCCCAGAGAGGAAGGAGTCATTTGATGATTTCCTATCGTTAAAAAAATAAATAAAAAACCTTATACATCTGAATCTGAAAAAAAGCGCTCGTGGCTAAAGAATAACAGCCGTATGCATCGATCAAGGTTAAGCTACGCTTGCCAAGGTTGGTCTGTGGATGGGTGACCATCTTAACATTTCGAGTTTCCTCCATGACTCGGAAAGCTCGTTGAGCCGTTGGTCCCAGCTGTAATTTGTACATCTTTAGCAGTTATTACGGAATGTCAGAAGCCAGTGAATCTGACTCCAGTCTTGCTAAGAACTACCGTGTTACCCAGTTATGGGTTGTGGAGGTCTGGTAGGCAGCCGCTCCACGTAAAATACTGGTATTCAGCGAAATCCCGTTTGACTGGAAGCCGACCCCAATATAGTTGGGAAAATGCTAGATATATATATATATATGAAAATCTGAATAACACATTTATGTAAGCTATAATTTATAGAGGAGGAAGGTACTAATTATACGCGGGCGGAGCCGTGGGCCGAAGCTACTTTGAAATAAATACAACATAGACTCTAGTTTTTAATCCTACTTAAATATAATTAAAAATTCATTTAATATTTCACAAAGTAAAATGAACAAAAAAGTCTAACCTGTCACAGGCAGGTTCTAGCAAAAGTCTTTGAGTAATAAATTAAATAAAAACTGATTGATTTTAAAAGACAAAGATTTTGAAAGTTTCCTTTCAAAATAAAATAAGGGGAGTAACGTATAATATATTTCACTTCAGAACTAAAGTTATGTAGTTAATTTATTCATCTGTTTTCAAATGTTTCACAAAGGAGGCTCAAGAAAATATTTTTATGATATTTCTAGTGAAATGACTTAAGAATTTTCAATATTGATGTGCGTATTTTATGAAGAAAAATGTGAAATATATTTTAATTTGTCTTTTGACCTGTAAGTATTTATTTAATCTCGACTTTCTTTTTAATAGGTATGGAAAGAGCAAGAATTATTTTTCTTTACTTTTTCTACAAGGTGGAGACGACGATACGACAATAAATCAAAACACTGGAACTATAACTAGTATTGCCAGTGTTTTGTTTTATGGTCTTTCTTTTTTTTTCATACGAATATGTTGTCTTTCATCACAGATATGATGCCACTAACTTCAACAGACTTCTTGAAATATTTCGTCAGAATAGTAGTCACTATCCTTGACTAGTTTGAGTTTTTTTGACGTTTTATGCAATTGGAAAGTTTTTTTTTTTTAATTACGGTGACAGGATTTATACTAGTTTCAAAATATTTCTATGAACCAGTAGTGCCAGTGTTTTCATTTATTGTCGTATTGATGTTTCCACATTGTAAACAGCAGGCTTTTCAGAAGCGCCTGATCAAAAGGACTGTTTCAGGTTAATATATAAGGTATTAAAATAGATGGACAATTTTTAACACAGCATTCAGTATGTCACCAAAGATATCCAAGCCAAAAAAAACACTGATTATTTTGACCTAAAATAATAAAATGCCAACATTTTAATGTATTTTCATTAGCTGATTTTTTTTCTTGTGCGTTGTTGTTGTTATATTTTTACCACTGACCTTATTTTGGTGGTCGGAATGATTTCTTAAACATTGTCCATCTATTTTAATGGGACCTTATTAGCAAACGCAAAAAAAAAAACACTTTGTATGGCTCAAGTTAGTTCTAGTTCTACAACTTTATCTTATTAAGAATTACATTATAAGGAAACAAAGCTCATACCTAATTGCCGTAGAATAGGAGAATGTGCAATTTCTATAATCCCAGGATACAATCGTCATGTTTATGATACTTACTTATCAACTCTATGTTACTTACTTCCACGAACATTAGGTAAATATAGTCTACCTACTCCGATCTCTACCGTCCAAAGAAGTCTGTTGCGCACATTGATCGGTCCGGTTTTAATATTATTGCTAGTCAATACACAATTTAACCCTTACTTCAAGAAAAAAGTACATGCTTACTTAAATCCATGTCAAACCTAAAAAACAACATCCTATAAAGTCAACGCTAAAGAAAACTGAACATCCAAACACTTTAAGAAAGCAATCGATCGTAAAGCAATTAGTCGGAGCAAATTCTGGCTGTTTAACGAAAAAAAAAACGCTTAATTAATCACAAGAGCTTTACTAAGCAGAAAAGAACTTACAAGAAGTTTTCCCGGAGAAATATTTGAGTTTTTACCTAAAGCTGTGCTCGTACTGAAAGCGATAATAATATGACGACAAGCGATTTCTCCTTTGTAGGTAGATATGTGTGATGGTAAAAATGTCTACAATTGTCACCTACTGAGCAGTATACGATTCGTGGTCGAAAAGTGGTCTGGTATTTACGGTAATTGACAAATTTTATGCAACGTATAAGAGAGAGAATAAACGTAATACCTCTTAAGGGGCCATTGCACTCATCATTATGAACAACTTTTACCATGGAACCAAAAGAAGCGATCGATTTTGGAGTTGGTCCCATAGTAAAAGTTGTTCATAATTATGAGTACAGTGACCCCGTCAGAAGTATTGCGTTTATTCTGTTACACGTTGTATGTACTTTGTTTTAGTTAGCCTATGTTGTCCCTAAAATGATATAATACATGATTTACTGCAGCGTTCCTTTTTTTAAACCAAAAATTTGTATTTTATTTTTTTGGAGTGGCTTGGATGCGTACATGCCGAACGCGGCAGTCGTCTCAGTGTAAGTAACGCTTCGACTGAGCCGTTTTCGGTACGCTATAAATTCCTATCAGAGCCAAAAGCATCGCTTTCAGCTCGCTCATCGCTGACGATGTGACTGCTGCCTTAAATTGTCCTCTGCCTGATCGGTCCATGTTTACACTATGCTCAAGAAATAAGATGAGATAAAACCGTATTTATGGCGAAAGAATCGTATTTGCTTTTATCATAAACCGTTTTGTTATTTGTTGTGGTTTGTTGTTTGCCAGCGATATCGTTGTTTACGTTATCGGTTATGGGCTGGTTTAGTTTGGCTTAATTTTAGACCATAGCCAGTTTGGGTTAGACTTTTTTATTTCAAGCATGTAAAGAGGTAATAGTTTTGCCGTTTGGCAAAATGTGGATGTACCTACTTTAAGTACACCTGTGTCCAAACCTTTAGGGAATAGGCGTAATGTTATGTAGTTGAGTCGCTAAAGCCGTGTATCCACTAGGCAACATTTGACGCGCGACACGTGACGCTCAACCTGTTCGGTAACGTTGCACAACAGCGTCAGCAAGCGCACAATATGAAAACGATACTTAATAAGGGTTGCTCGTTGCCGTTAATCATGATGAGCAACATGTTGTGCATCATGTCGCGCGTCAAATGTTGCCAAGTGGATACGCGGCTTAACGCGTACATTTTTTTTCTGAGATTACGAATATTTTTTTCTTAACGTTTTGCAATTATATTTCTCAAATTAATTCTACCAGTAAAATTCAAACACCTACAAAATCAAAAATAATTACATCAATCATCTTCTATTCCTATTTTCGGGGAGAAAAGATATTTTGATGTTGGCAGTACTGCGGTAGGATTCGATATTCAAACTCTGACAACCTGTCCGTTTGGATATTGGTATCCTTTAGTAATTGGGTTGCAGGATTTAGATTCGATTGCAGCTTCGTGCAAAATACAGACGTATTTGGAAAAGGGTTCAATGGAGATCACAAACACTGCTAGAATGTTAAATTGCATGTCTTGTGTTATTCTTAGTACAGATAACAATCAAATTCCTTGGTACTGGCCCAGATATTTAGATAGAATATACTTTACTGAGGACCAACATTGTAACAAAATTCCTTTATATCTGTTTGCAATTTTTACATTTCATGTAGGAGATCGTGCGTTTTCTGGACACCGAAACTGTTCTACTTCTTCTTCGTCTTTCAATCACTGCTGAGTTTCGAAACAACATAATCTCTTACATTTATATTATATCCACATAAGGTCTTCTGCAGTGTAAACCACTCGGTACACACTGCCTCAAACAGAACTTTCCTACAACTTCTTGATTCCTCAACAAATTCCTCCCCCTCCTCGCGTCGTATTCCTCATTGCTGAGGGTCGTGAATCCCCCAATAAGTGGTCAATTTCTGCTTTACAATGTCTTGCCACCAGTGTCTGCCCTTGGGCATCAAACAAATTCCTGACGACCCAAAAAAAAAATGCTCAAACCAAAAATCAAACATAAAAATCTGTCAGGACAAAACCCTCGGCCGAAATCCCCTAAATCTTCTATAAACGATGCACCCTTCACAATATCATTAAATTCTGCTTATCCGAAACATCGCGAACTGGCCTGTGTCAATAGCGCACAACGACCAACCATTTGTTATACGGAATTCTGTTTTCGATGTTGATAAAAACCCGGAACCCTGATCGATAAAGATATTGTGACGTCGACTGAGGTCAGTTAAGGGCTGGCACGGGTGGAAATAGTTCTGAAGGGGTAATTTCAATTTCGCTTTGCAAAAACTTACTCTTTTGATTCAATCTTAATTATTGTCGATGTGGCTGGCGCAGTGGTTGAGCGATTGGCTGCTGCGCTGTGTATTTATACTGTGGATTCGATTCCCGCACGGAATAAATATTTGTACGGACTACAGATAGTTGTTCCGGGTCTGGCTGGTTTGTAAAACGCACCCTACAGGAGAAATTCCTAGTGGGGGGGCTCCTCCTCCTTAATAAAAAAAACTGGTTACCCATTTTCCAACTATACCCTAATATAGTCTGCCAGTCTGTAGCGGCATTTTTCGAAAGAGTCACCGCGGCCCTGGACCGCAAACGGCTTTAGAAGAAACACGGATGGGTTTTAGTTAATAAGAGTCTTACACGCCCTTCCGCTCCACCCAGAGCGGAAGAAGTCATTTTAAGAATTCCCATCATTAAGAGAAAAAGAGTCTGCCAGTCTACAGCTACAGCTGAGTACCAGTATTTTAAATGGAACGGCTGCCTTTCTGGCCTCCACAACCCAGTAACTGTGTAACACGATATTCTTTGGCTTGACTAGTGTCAGATTTCTTGGCTTCTTTCTGACCGACGCCTTCCTTCCTCCGCCTGCCTTCTAACAACAGGGACCAACAACTTAAAGTAGTTAAAGTACTTAACGTACTTTCCGAAGCACGGCGGAATCTCGCTATGTTAAGATGGTCACCCATCCGCGGGGTGACCACGGCAAGCGTTGCTTAACCTTGAAGATCGACCTGTTGACCCTTATTAATTAGTTACGAGCTCCTCAAAAAAACACAAATATCTTGTGTTAATATAAGCTAAGCCATGTGACCCGTTGCAGTCGACTGAGAAAACTCACATGAAGTAAGCTTGAAGAGAGTTGTCAATCCACTAGATCTAGTAATTTAGCGCCAAGTGGACTGATAACTTGCTTGAATTAAGTTTTACATAAATACTCGTAGCACTACAGACACCGTAAAAGATAAATATTATGTGAGTGAATTTACTCACCCATTTATCAAAGCATAGAATTGCAAAGAATTTTGGGTGCGGGTTAAGATAAAGGGATTCGAAAATTTTCATAGGGGAGCTGGCATAGCCACCAGCCGCCATTTTGTTTCTTTTTTCAAAATCGCAGCGCACGATCTAACATATTATGTGAGTAGAGGATACAAACAAAAAATTGGTCATTGTTGTGACATGACGACTTTAACTTCAAATATCTCGACAACGTGACCCACAATGTTGGCAATCTTTTTTACATGAATTAAAGTGCGCTGCAATTTTGAAAAAAAGATGGCGTCCGGCTAGCTATGCCACAAAGGTTCCATCCCCTTTCAAAATATTTTAAGTTGTGAAAATGTTCATAAATAGTTTACTTATTATTACAGTGTCTTGCAACATGTTTCCGAAACTTATCAGGACCCTAAAACTATATTTTTCAGCTTAAAAAATAAGTACCTATGCAAATCAAAACATTACAATATGGAATTTCAAACATCGGCAGTTCGGCACCCCTAGCTGGTCCCAATGTTCAACGGGGAGGGTCACCCTGCTCCTAATACGCTTCTTCTAGCCCCAAATCTATTGTTCATTTGATCTAGTTTATTAAATAAAGATCCTTTTTGGTAACATGTGGTTTGGGAAAAAGTAATATTACGGTGTCCACCGTTCGAGTGTCCCGGTTCTAACATTTTTTGCATTCGTCCAATTTTAACGTTCTTTATTTTTTGGGGGAGTTATTTTTCCGACATTATGGTTTTTGGTGACCCTAATCTCGGGAGAGTTTGGTTTCAATAAAGTGGTGAGAGTGAAATCAATCTCTTGTGAAGTGAATTGACTTTTTTGTCATTAGCTACACACTTTTAAAGCCCTATATTTTTACGAGTTAAAGAATTATTTTTGTTAAAACAAGTAATAATTCGAATAACAATTAATAAAATTAAATAACATTTATGACAGTAAATAATAATTCCAAACTTTTATTGATAAAACTAAAAAAATTTGCTATCTAATAGCGTACCTTTCGTTCACCTTCATTTCAGACATGTTTACAAAATAATGCTGCTTGATTCGTCTCTCAGATAATTCTACATTTCCAATTTTAACATTCTGTGTTTTTTGGGGGAGTTCTTTTTCTAAAATTATGATTTTTGGTGACCCAAATCTCAGGAGACTTTGGTTTCAATAAAGTGGTTAGAGTGAAATCAATCTTTTGAGAATTGAATTCGAATAACAATAAATAAAATTAAATAACATTTATGACAGTAAATAATAATTCTATATTTTTAATTGACAAATTTAAAAAAAAAATGGTATCTAATAGTGTAACTTTCGTTCACCTTCATTTCAGATATGCATATTTACAAAATACTGCTTGATTTGTCTCTCAGATAATTTTGCATTTCTTTTCGACTTACCCTTTCCGAATGATTACAAAACTACATTATATTTTCTCTTACTTACAACGTACCTAGTAACAATATTGGATATTTTCCCTAACTTATTATTCCGAACCCAATCCGGAATATTTTTGGGTACATCATGTATCGTTTCCTTTATACAAATAATGGTATATAAAAAGGATTTTGCTTGAGAAAATAAATAAGGTCTTAGTAACTTATTAAGAGCAAGTTGTTTGAGTTAATGAGCTGATTATCCATGTTATGTCCTTATTAAGGATAAAACATCGTCAATGCCGAATTAGACAAGGAACTGAGCAAGATGTCGGATTACGTATAATGAAATGTGGCGTAAATTATTCCCGTCGCATGGTTGTGGTCAACTGTAACGTTGCTTAAAATTTGGAATTACCATTCAACGCGAGTTTATTTTTCCTAACCACAATCAATGTTTAACTGTAAAATGATGAATCTAAATAATTGATGTATTCAACAGAGCCATTCAAAACAGTTATAAGTTGTTATTTTGTTAAAAATTAAATGCTATTTTTTTATTTTATTTAATTCACAAAACTGATGTACAATCACACATACAAAAACAAAATGACGGCACTATAGTAGGCGCCAGATAATCGTGGAATAACGGTCAATGACCCACCTACAATTATTGACATTTTTAATTTGAAAAACGGAATTAATGACACAAAGCTGTCCCGAATCATCATCTCTCGTGATCCTTAACATTGTCTAATAATGAAAAACGATTCATATTTAATTGTTCAGGTACCTATGAACAGTTATTAGGGAAAGGTCAATATACTTTATTCCACATTTATCTGGCGCCTACTATAAATATATCTCATTGATATCCACTAGATGTGAATCTAACATGCACATTTAAAATAAGCCAATCAATATAACTTAAAATTGTTGAAATTGTTTATTAAAAATTGTTTTTTGACAGTTTGAAAAATTAAATAAAAATAACTATACAATTAAATATCTGACTTTAACTATTATTGAGGCGACAGAACCAACAAAGACATCTATTTCGCCACGAAGAGAGTTGGCAAGAGAAAGCATGCGGAACATGGGTGAAAAATTACCTAAATTAGTTCGACTGTGACTAATTAACAAACAATATAACCCTGAGTTCTAAACTAGGCAGTTCCCTTGTCGAAAAATACCCGACTTTCCATGGTAGCAAACTCATCATCATCTGCCTAGTCTTTTTCTAACTATATTGTGGTCAGCTTCCAGTCAACCCGGATTCAGCTGAATACCAGTATTTTACGTGGAGCGGCTGTTTACCAGACCACCACAACCCATCAACTGGGTAACACGGTAGTTCTTGGCAAAACTGGAGTCAGATTTACTGGCTTCTGACAATCCGTAACGACTGCCAAAGATCTACAAATGACAGCCGGGACCAACGGCTCAACGTGCTTTTCTAAGCACGGAGGAAACTCGATATGTTAAGGTGGTCACCCATCCACAGACCAACCTTGGCAAGCGTTGCTTAACCCTGATTGACTCGTGCGGCTATTATTCTTTAGCCATGAGCTCCTCCCATATTAGCAAACTATAAAACTCTTCTGTGTGGTTCTTTCCTCAAAAGATCATTTCAGACACTGGTCTGCATAGTTCTCATATAACGTATTGTGAATGTGAGGACCATGTGGATCGCCATATTAGGGTTAATTTTAGTTAGTTTGAGTTATTTATGCGGCCTAACCAAATGTCCTTACTTTGGAATCGATCGTCAAATCGTTGAGCTCCTTGAAGTTCTAAGCTTGAGCTACACGATAACTTTCAAATGCTTGCACTGTCTGGACGAGTCCAATCAAACCTGTGTGTGTCACTTTCCTCAAAAGGCCACCTCAGACATTAACCTACATGATTCTCATATAATTTGACCAGTACGATTTTATGGACTTCAAAAGAGACTTTCATCTCTGAGTTTGTTTCGGTGTTTCTTCTCAGAGTAGGCAGCTAGGAAATACCGGCCTCATCTAGCTTAAAATTACCATAAAAGATTGACGTGTAAACGTTTTGTTTAACCTACCTACTTGCAAATAAAATACACCTACTGCCTACGTCTGTCGTAGTATTTTATCATAGAAATTATCATTTATTCTATCTTTCTTTCACAGGTCCAGTGGCAGCATCGTTGTTGCTGTTGCTTATCAGCAATTCTTTTGCTATGTGGGACGTCATACTTAGGTGAGTCGAATAATATGTACTTTTTTATGGGGATCATAGATACAGTGTATCTGTCACCGGAAAATCCTGGAAACAAAGGTTTGGTCTTTTCAGAGAAAACAAAGACCAATGAGGAGCCAAGTTTCCAATTTAACTATCAAAATTGTACACCAGACAGCTGATTGGTCGCCAGTATATGATAGTCCACAATTTCTCGGAATGACTTCGCGAGATTATGGACCGTCAAATTTTGATGCGTAAAATAGTATTCCAAATATTCAGTTGGCATTATGACATTAATCGAGAGTTTACTATCTCTCATGTTATTTTATAATCTTACGGAATTTGCTACTTTCCATGTCTGGGTAAAACGAAGTGTTATATTGGACTCCATCCAACTAAAACCCCACAGTTCCTACCGCTACCATGAGCCGGGTGGCCTGGATACAATTAAAATCATGCGTCCCCCGACTGGTATCCATCCGCCATTCCTAGCGGGCCACATGACCTAGTGTGCCCATTCTTCTCCTAGCAGAAGAATGGGCACACTAGGTCATACAGGCTCCTCCTACAGAAGAGAAGAGGCTTGGTTTGACACAAACGAAACTAAATTATAATTATTATTATTTTAATTATTATTTTAATTTAGTATCAATTGCTTACTATTGTTGTTGCAACAAAGCGTATATCAAGCCAACAACATAAAATTAATCTAACCCACTAAAACAGAAATACAATTCTTGATCATCGAATTTTGAGTGCACGTAAATATATCGACCCCCAGTTCCTGAGCAAACAGGGCGTTCAGTAATGCTGATGGTCTCATGTTACAACACTATTGTTTACATGTTCGTTATTTCAAATTGATCTTGCGGAATACAAATAAAAGAGCACACAGATTTTATTTATAACAAAATTCAATGTAGAAGTCAACATCTTCCTGCCCTTATCCCATGTTACTTGGGGTTGGTGCAACACGTTTTTTTCTTCCATTCTGTCCTATAATATGTACCTGCGTCTGTGTTTCCGAACACATACAACCCTAATCTCTTCAAAATTAGAGTGAACAGGCTTCTTCTGGGTAAGCTCGCTCCATCGTCGACTTTGTCTCTGTCATCTATGACCTAGACTAGAGTCAAGACCAAACCCATATTAAATAAAAAAAATATAATACTGATGTACCGTGGAGTACCAAAGAGATACTGAAGTACCGTTTTATATTTATTTACTCGAAGAAATGTTACGTATTCACGTTAATAATACCAATTTAATTTAGATATTATTTTTTATTTAAATTATGATACGGTATCAGAATGATTTTTATCGAAATTCGATTAAAAAATATTTGACTTTTATACGAAATGGTTTCTGAATGTTAATTTATCTTTTTCTGTTCTAGGAATATCCTGCGATGATGTCTGGCTTCGGACGACTGGGCTGCTCCGATTTATATGTAAATAAGAGAGAATTCTTTTAATAATGAAATGAGTTTTAAGTTAAAATATATTGTAATGTAGGTAACCGTTACACGTATACGGAAATAACAGCTACACACGTGGTATATTATTTTTACTGAAAGACTTATTAATTACTTAGGGTTTGTTACTGACTTCAAAAGTAAAACCTTAAACTTTATATCATTAAATACAAATTCAGTAATCGGTTATCCATGTTAAAATATCTGGGAAAATAATAAATTGCCTAATTAAATAGCCTATCTCTTCAGATCAAGAAACGTTATACTATAGTATATGCATAATGTTGAACTTAACTCCACAACACAAATGGGAAGTTAAATGTGAAGAGGGCTTAACTATCATAAGCCACGCTGTGGCTAAATCTTATTATTGAAGCAAATCCTGTCAGTTAGCCGGGCTAATACTTAATGGGTATACGCATTATAATATTCAAAGCATGCAATTATCTTAACCCCAATCAGATTATGGATCACGAAATGGTCTATTACTAAACACACTCTGGTAATTATGAATACGACATTGTTTAGTCAGAAATAACAGTGTCTCAGTTATTTAACAAGAAACTGCTGTAAATGGCACCGGAAAATTGCAAACGCCGTAAGATTATAAAATATCGCGTGAAATTGTAACCTGTGTTTTTTCTTAATAAGACACTGATATATTGGAAACTATTTAATTTTGATGGAATTTATTCTAACAGAAAAAAATCGAGATAGTATAATCCATTTTCCGGTGAATTATACATTTATTTGGGTTTAGATTTAAAAAGCATATTGTAACAGTTATATTACAAAATTGTACCTAAACTATATTATTTTTACATCGTATACAACGAATAATTCACGTCTATGTAATTTATAGTTATTATTTACAAACAAGTATACCTATATTAATTTCTGTACCATTTGTGTAAAGCCACGTAATTAAGAATGTATATAGTTATGTAATATATAAGTAAAATAAATTCATGGATGTCCTTGTAATAAATTGTGTGATCCGTAGAATTTAGTAGATAAATATTAGCCAAAATAAAATTTAAAGTGTTATTTATCACTTTACGTGGACAGATGTACCACTCATAAGAACGCCGACACACGACGCAACTTTGGCAGTCTACCTAAGCCTGCAAAAAAGTTGCGCAACTTTTATTTAAAGATTTATTTTAATTTTGTACAAAAATATGTGTAGCTATCCTGTTACTCTTCATTGAGCTTAGAAAAAGTTACTGATATGTTTAAATTAATAAATATAATTAATTGTGAATCGCCAAGGCTAAGATAAACATGTAATATAAAATAATTGGAAATCTGAAAACTCTTAAAGCTACTAAAGACATACTGTAAAAATGTTTTCTAAGTGAATAAGACCTTTTGAGATTCTTTTAAGCGTAGACTTTTAAAAGATTAATTTTTATAAAATACTTTATTTTGTAAGACACGATTTATTTACATTAGCTTAATTTTATAATCGTTTTAAAGAATCTGTCTTAAGGTCTTCGTAGTGTTATTTGTGATAGAATAATACCACTAAATTATGTAAAAACTAGAAATCCCTGACAGAAACACGCTAAATCTACATGCCATTTCAAAAGTTAGACCCAAATGGAATTTAAAAATTAAACAAAGCTCATTTTGAATTATATACGTCGTGTGGATAAATAAAAAAAATGCATAAAATTGCGCAACTAAAATGATGCTCTTATGATCTTCCAGTGTGTGTGCTTCCTCTTTCAAAAAGGCTGTTCACACTTCCATTTTTTTTTTTTTTTTTTTGTTACTGGTCTCCAAAATTAAGGATGACTCAATCATGCATCAATTTATTTCATGACTCATGTGATACCTCAGACATTACAGTTTCATTTGAGGGATATAATTATTTTCTCATCAAGGTGCTTATTTAATATGAAAATAGAAAACGTACTGTTATAGCAACTGGGGCAGAAATTTATACAGAACAGTAATTTTATTTTATTCATAAAGAAATACGTCCCGAAGACTGGATTCTTCTTGAATACAAAACGCAAAAGCGTTCCAAATACCTACTTCTTAATTCAAAGTTAACGCGAATACAAGTAAGCATTATGTCTTATAATAAATCTCGAAACACGCAAAATATGCCCAAAGAGTAACTTGTAAACTTGCCAAGTTTAACATTAGCATAAAAATGCCAAAAAACTTCTGAACGCTGATAAAATCTTTTTTACGCTTGAAATAAAAAAAAATTCTGACTGTTACTTTGGAAAATGTGGTGTGGGAGCGGTCTTAGGCTGGCGACACACCTTGCCACTGATAATTAAGAAAATCCCTTAGAATGACTTGTTATGTATGAGGCGGCTTATGATCGCATTACGTGGCATTAATGAGTTCAGGCTTTTGCGATCATATTGAAATTGAGAGATATGATTGAAAGAAGCGATTGATTAAGATATCAAATATTAGTAGCAAAAATACTAGTTATCAAATCAATCACTTATTTCAATAATAAACTATCCATTATTTAAGTAAATACATTAAATCACCTAAAATTATAATATAACTGTATGTATTTAAATGATGTAGACAATATTAAATTCGAGTAAGAAATCTATTGAAAATAAAACATTGATAAAATAAAGAAATTGTTAGTGAAACGTGTCTCTGAAATATTTGTTTATATGGAAGTTTTATTTATAATATAGCTATTAGAAATAGTGATTATTTCGTTAATATAAATTTTATACGATGAAGTTTCCTGTTCTACCGTTGATTTGCTCAAGGATGTTGTCATTTTCATTTGATGAAGTCTGTTAAATAAATTATATAAATAATATAATTTCTTTGTTTTATTGCTCTTCCTCATCAACACCCTGTATCTCAGAGTAAGCGGTCATATTTAAGGGCTTTCTGTGTCTGCATCTACAGTAAACAAACAATGGCAAGAATTTAGAATGTTCAATCATCTTTTTCTACCAATCAATCTTTATGAAACAATGAATCAATGTTTTCAGCCAATCTATTACAAACTAAAGCCGGGTTCAGAAGCATTGTTCTGTGTTGTATCGTGGTGCCTTCTGACCCAGTTGATTGGATACAAAACTCGTTGTATGGCTAGGCTAAGTGACTAGGCTTGAACAGCCGGTCGATTCTGTTAACATATAGAAGTGAAAGCTTGGGTGAAGTGATCACGAGGTGAGCTGTCAATCCATACAATCAAGTTTGAATCACGTGACATCTTGATTGTATGGATTGACAGCTCAACTCGTGATCACCCAAGCCTTCACTCAAATGAAGACTCAAAAAGGCTCAGCCGGTCAATTCTGTAAACATGTCGAACATGTTTACAGAATTGACCGGCTGAGCCTTTTCATTGGTGTATCCCGTGGTAACACGATACAGTCATGTGCCTGCAGCTTAAGCGTTATCTGATGACAATCGGAATGTAAATGAATACCAGTATTTTAAATGCAGCGGCTGCCGATCGGACCTCTTCAACCCAGAATCTGGGTAAAACGAGTAAAAAACTCCACTGTTGCTCATTTAAAATGCTTCTAGATAATAATTCCATCAATACGTATGAGAGGATAGTGTAGAACAGTCAACATAATATAGGTACCCTAGTAAGAACTTAAAAAATACCGGCCAAGTGCTAGTAGGACTCTCACACGAAGGGGTCCGTACCATAAACCGACAAAACACGTTTCTTGTATGGGAGCCCCCTTTTATTTTTAATGTTATTTCATGTTTATTATTTGGTGTTGTAGCAGCAACAGAATAACATCATCTGTGAAAGTTTCTACTGTCTAGCTATCACGGTTCATGAGATATAGCCCGGTGACAGACAAACAGACGGAGTCTTAGTAATAGGGTCCCGTTTTTATCCTTTGCCTACGGTAATCTAAAAAGAGACTGACTGGGCTAGGGACAAGAAATTTCTCTATCATGATGTAAGTGAGCACTAAGAAGGATTTTTTGGATACTCTATCGTTAAGGCAAAAAAGAGGAAAAACCATTTGTACTAGATCGTGGGCGATGTGTTAGTTCACAATAAAAATAAGCTTAATAAAAATAAGAACTCTAATTATTAGTGCTGTGGCATTATAAACTTACTAAATTGGACTACACTAGTCGGCCGCTGTGATTGGCTGGGCGGCGATGACGCGACGGCCAGCGGGCGAAAAAAGTACACAAGAAAGTAGACGCCGAGAACGAACGTGATAGTTCTTAATTAATATTAAACTTAACACTGTAATCCAGTAAAATAAACGTTGATACTTCCTACCTAGAATTAATTAAAAATTAAATTACTTTATTAGATTGATACAAATGAACCGCCACTCGTCCATTAAAAGGTTCATTAGAAAACCAGCGTCAGACAGCATCAGTCTGTCTGACATATCGCTGAAATGGACCTTTTTAGTGCAGCTGTGAGACACACGGCTTGGTTCTTAGCATACCTACATTTTTTTAAATTTTTTTATGTACCGTGCGTGTTTCATGTAAGTGCTAAATAAATATTATTCTTTCTTTCTTTTTTCTTTCTACCAAGCGCCCTCAATCCAAAAATAGCAGTAACGCGCAGTTACCATCAGGTACGTATAACAAAAACAGCTGAATGTCTGGCTAATTTATTTCAAAGCCGATGTCATTTGTTTTAATCTCGACACAAATGTGGCACTCATTAAATTTAATAATATTTGCGTAAATTAGAACACAGACATACCATTAGCAACAACTGTTTTAGTAAATGCCCTAATTAATTTTCCTAGGCCACACAAATATTATAATTGCCATTGTTCAAGAATCTGAGTCGCAACACTGTTATAAGTCAGACTGTTTACTTTATGGTCCAAATTTAGTTCTTACAAAAAAGTGGAAAATTCGTTCGGTCTCATGGTCGCATTCATCGATTCCCAGGTTGGGCTAAGTGTGTTTTTTTCCACTATATATTCGAAAGTAGCAGCAAATAATAACAGCCGCACGGGTCAATCTTCAAGGTTAAGCAACGCTTGCCGAGGTTGGTCTGTGGATGGGTGTCCATCTTAACATACCGAGACTCCTCCGTGACTCGGAAAGCACGTTAAGCTGTTGGTCTTGTCTGTCATTTGTAGATCTTTGGCAGTCGTTACGGATTGTCAAAAGCCAGAAAATCTGACATCAGTCTTGTCAAGGAATACCGTGATACCCAGTTAAGGTCTGGTAGGCAGCCTCTCCACGTAAACTACTGGTATTCAGCTAAAGCCGGTTTGACTGGAAGTGAACCCCAATATAGTTGGGAAAAGACTAGGCAGATGATGATTCGTCAGTTGCAGCCTGAAGACAACGCCGTGGGAAAGTAAGTAAAGTCACAGATAACATAATAGGTAGGTACTAGTGGTAAACGTCTGATTTATAGCTACCTAATATACCTACGAGTACCTACTTTTCTGTAAAATTAACGCACGGTATTAATTCGCGGACATTTGTGTGGGTTACACGTTTACCTATTTTTATTTTTTTTCAGGCATACCTTTTGTTGTAATGTGTAACTGTTTTATGTCCCAATAAAGTAAAATAAAAGAATAAGAAAAAAAAAAACTCTTCGGACATATCGGATTGCCGTGCCATTTTGAGGGAAGAGAAAATGCACCTGTCTTTGTCTACACACTTATAACTGTTACAATATCTCCTCAGTACTTGGCTTTTATTATAATATCATAGACGCAAGTAGGTACTGTAATCTAAAACTGTTAATCATATTCTCAATTCTGATGAAAGAAAAAGATGGAAAAACTGACACGCATACAAACTATAAGCCTTAAAAAAATCCTTATTGATTGTACTTATTAGTAAACCACACGTTTTAGTAGTAATGCATCAGTTATCTAATAAAAACTCCTAAAAATAAACACAGAAAAAGAACACCACTAATCCCAACAACAAAACGAAAACAAAACATAATCTTCACCTCAGTTAAAAATAAACAAAAACGTTTACCCAGATAGCGGGGTATAAAATCTTGCCCGAATCTCCTTTAGACGTCCGCTCACAAATATTGCCTAGTGGAATTACAGGTATAACGTCCCGGAATTACAGTTATTACAGCGGAATTACAGGTGTTATACCGCGGATATACCGGTAGATTATGCTGTGTTGACAGACAGCGTCGGGTAAGATACTTTGGGCTAGTTTTTTTCGGTTGGGGTTTATGTTTTTGTTTGTATTTTAGGTTAAGACCGCGAAGTGTATTTTGTCAGAAGTCGGGTGTTCTATTATCAAAACTGGTTGCCAGACTAAGCCCAAGGAAATCGAGCTAGGCGCACGAAAAAATATCCACGGGCTATTTTCTCACCATATTTTCAACCGACTTCCAAAAGGAGGTCATCAATTCGACTGCTTGCTTTTTTTTATATGTTTGTTATGCGATCATTCCGTCAATTATGAGTGGATTTGGTGAAGATCTGAAGAAGGATTTTGGAGGTAGGCAACGGAACTCTTCAATAAATGATAGCAATCTCCCGGGATTGCTGAAATTGCATGTCTGTTTATTAATTACACCAGTTCATAACATAACATCACGCCGGTACGCTCTGAAAGGGAACGCAGATGCAAACAAGTCAACCTGAATTAACATGTTTTTGGGGTTATCTATTCGGGCATAACTTTATTGTTCTTTAACCGATCTTGATGATTCTTGCATTGGGTTTAGTTATAACTATATTGCATTTGCACCGTACTGTGAACTTAAAGAAAAAAACCTCTTCACCTTAAAATTCACTCTTCAAATCAGTAAAAACCAAAGCAAAGTAGATATTTAACTATGAACTGGTATGGACATGGACTTCGAAAGCATACAAAGAAATTCCTTAACGGCTCATAGTACAACCACTCATTATGGGAATAATGTCACTTAGTTGAGGAGTATCACCACTAAAAAGTGGGAAATATAAAACTTTTTTACAAAAAAAGCCGACTTCCAAAAAAAAAACACTTCAAAGTACTTATAAAATAACTTTAATATTTTTTTTATTAAATATTATGTTGATGAAATTTTATTTATTTTTTCAAGTAGATGTGTTGAAACACGCCGTTTAGCATTTGTCTTTATAGTCTCCCGGCTCCATAACAGCCTCGCTTTTAGCTCGGACGTATATAATGTAAAAGTTTGTCCATTTGCAAAATACATCTCTAATACCCTTTTTCATAAAAATTTAATTGATGGTCATATATTTTTTAATAAACCTATCTCTTAAATCCTCTGAGGGTAATCATTACAGTCAATTACTTACGTACTTAGTAGCTTTTGATTCGACAATTTTCAATCTGTTGAAATTGCCAAAAAGGGATTGTCATTTCTTGACTTTCAACCTTACAATCTTAGGTTGTTATGTTGCTGTGTGTTTTTGTTCTGTTGCTGTTATGTTTGTTAGTTGTTTATGTTGTTGTTATGTTTGTTGTTTATTAAGTTTCCTGACTGTAAATCTGTCGATCTAACTGACGACGTTATCTACTAACTATTAAAACAACAGAAACAGGAAGATACGCAGAAACCGCAATAACCCACAGACCACAGAACTAATCAGTATGGAAAACCAAACCATAATCCGATTTCGAATATCAGTAGCCGACTCGGTTTCGATAAATGGTTTCAGTTTCAGTCTCGTCTTGGATTTCGAACTTCAGTAATTGAATACGGCTAAATGGTGAACCACAATTGATGGATCAAAATTGATATTGTTTAAGCGCTATCTCATACTAGAATAACTATCATAAAATAATAATTCTTGGATAATAAAAATGGTTATTGTGAGTCAACCTTAACAGATAGATAAGAAAATGATATTTTGTAGATATTATAATAATATAATATAATAATATCTTGGGACAACTCACACACGGTCATCCGATCCCAAACTAGGCAGAGCCTGTGCTATGGCAACCAGACAACTGATAAACATACTTAAATATTTCTAAATACATACATATTATAGACAAATTACACCCAGACACAGAACAAATGATCATGCTCATCACACAAAGATTTTTCCTGGGTGGGAATCGAACCCACGACCTCCGGTTTAGCAGTCAGGGTCACTAACCACTCGACCAACAGGTCAGTCAAAATAAATATTGATATGTACTGAATTAACTGTAGTAAATTGATTTGTTATATCATCAATAGTTTTCAGTTTTCAGAGAAGCTCGTGGCTAAATAATCGCTCGTCGATCGTTAAGGTTAAGCAACGCTTGCCGAGGTTGGTCTTTGGATGGATGATCATCTTAACAGCACGTTAAGCCGTTGGTCCCGGCTGTCAATTGTAGATCTTTCGCAGTCGTTACGGATAGTCAGAAGCCAGATAATCTGACACCAGTCTTGCCAAGGAGTACCGTGTTACCCAGTTATGGGTTGTGGAGGTCTGGTAGGCAGCCGCTCCACGTAAAATACTAGTATTCAGCTGAATCCGGTTTAACTGGAAGCCGACCCCAATATAGTTGGGAAAAGGCTAGGCAGATGATGATATCGTCAATAGTTTTCGCAGCGCACGCTACGTAAAGAATTTAAAAGGTATTTTTTTTCCGACATTTCCAACAATCAGCGTCATACTGAATAAACTAATATAATAATAATAATAATAAGTTTATTTCCAGTTCTTGGGGACTGGAATCAGTCCTCGAGATTTTACGTCCCGTGTCACAGAGCGCATCGACTTCCTGAAGCAGAAAGTTTGTGCATGGGCAAACCGTATTCGGCGGTACAAGCGGCGGGTGGATCGATACTCGCAGAATCGCATGTTCCAGAGCGATGAGAGGTGGGTATATAGAGCTTGGGAGCGACCTGAACAAAGTGTGATGGACGTGTGTCGACCGGATGATAACACCACGAGTACATTCTGGCGAGGCATCTGGTCGGTACCCGTCTGTCATACCGAGGGTGGCTGGTTGCGCGATGTCGAGCACGTGTGTGAAGCTATACCAGAAATGGATACAATTACCATTACCCCACTGGATGTAGCCAAAGCAGTCCGTCCGTTACCGAACTGGAAATCTCCGGGACCGGACGGACTGCATAACTTCTGGCTCAAATGGTATAGCAGCTCACACGTGCTCCTGGCATCTCAATTCCAGTCATCCTTAGAGTCTGGGTCGCTACCACAGTTTCTAACAACTGGCGTTACCCACCTGCTCCATAAGACAGGTAGTCCCGCGGAACCCAAGAATTATAGACCGATTACTTGTTTGTCGACGGTCTATAAACTTCTTACATCCATCCTGAGAGCGAAAATTAATCAGCACATTGAGAGGAATTCAATTATGTCCGCCTCTCAGAATGGATGTAGGAAGGGGTCCCGCGGCACTAAGGAGCTACTCCTCATAGACATGGCCATAAGCCAACAGGTTCGTCGATCCCGCAAGGATCTGTCGACATGTTGGATAGATTACAAGAAGGCCTATGATTCTGTGCCACATACATGGCTCATGAAGGTGTTGGAGTTGTACAAAATAGACGCAACTCTACGCACCTTCCTTGAGTCATGTATGAGGCAATGGAAAACAGTCCTTCGCTATCCAGGATGTCGACCGATCCAAGGGAGTGATGAGCCTGTATGGATTAAACGGGGAATATTTCAGGGCGACAGTTTGAGTCCACTTTGGTTTTGCTTAGCTCTGAATCCTCTTAGCACACTGCTGGAGGATTCAGGCCTAGGCTATCGGTTGAGAAGAGGTGGTCAGGCCATATCTCACCTTCTTTACATGGATGATCTGAAACTCTTTGCCCCCAACAATTTGCGACTGATGGAGCTACTAAAGGTAACTGAAACCTTCAGTAGTTCCATCAGGATGGAATTTGGTGTGGACAAATGTGCAGTCATGCATGTAAAGAAAGGGGAGATTATGGAATCTGAGGGAATTCAACTCTCGGATTCCATACAGGTTAGATCCCTCAGCTCAACCGAAACCTATAAGTATTTGGGTATGTCGGAGGCGTTAGGCATTAACGGTGCTGACATGAAACAATCGCTGAGGGAGCGCTTCTTTGGCCGCCTGAAAAAGGTTTTGAATAGTCTTTTGTCAGGCGGAAATAAGGTGCGCGCCTTCAACGGTTGGGTCATGCCGGTACTGATGTACTCCTACGGCATACTCAAATGGACTCAAACTGAACTCGATGCCCTAGATAGAAGGGTCCGTACACTGCTGACCGCAAATCGGATGCACCATCCACGATCATCGGTGATGAGATTGTACATCCCGCGGAAATGTGGAGGTCGAGGCTTTTTGAATGCCAAGACTCTACATAATCGCGAGGTGTGCAATCTCAGAGATTTTTTTCTCAAAACTGATGTGGGTATGCACCGAGATGTGGTCGCAGTGGACAAGGGACTCACCCCGTTGTCCATGGCTAAAGAGAACTGGCGCAAACCTGTAATACTTACTACAGATGATCGCAAGGAGGTATGGAAAGGCAAGGAGCTTCACGGGCGCTTCTACAGGGCTCTTCACGAACCCGATGTAGACTTCCCGGCGTCTGTATCCTGGCTACGTTTCGGCGACCTCTTTGGGGAAACTGAAGGTTTTGTCTGTGCGATTATGGACGAAGTTATCCTGACGAATAACTACCGGAGGTATATTATGAAGGATGGGACGGTTGACGTGTGTCGGGCATGCCACCGTCCGGGTGAGTCCATCAGACATATTATCTCTGGTTGTTCTCGTTTGGCTAACGGCGAGTACTTGCATAGGCATAACCAAGTGGCCAGGATAATCCACCAGCAACTTGCTTTAAAATATCAACTTGTGGATTCCGAAGTACCGTATTACAAGTATGTGCCCGACCCAGTTCTCGAAAATGACCATGTCACGTTGTACTGGGATCGATCTATCATTACTGATAGGACTATTGTTGCCAATAAGCCGGATATCGTGGTGATAGATCGATTAGCGCGCCGCACAATGATAATCGATGTTACCATCCCGCATGACGTGAACCTCGTGAAAGCTGAGAAAGAGAAACAAATCAAGTACCTCGACTTAGCACACGAGGTTGTCGACATGTGGAATGTGGACTCGGCTGTCATTGTGCCGATTGTCGTTACGGCCAATGGCCTGTTGTCCAAAAGCTTCGACGACCATCTGTCGAAGCTGTCGTTACGCGGTTGGGTAAAAGGCCTGATACAGAAGGCAGTACTTCTCGATACGGCTCGTATTGTGAGGAGGTTCCTTTCTCTGGAGCCCTAACCACCGGTAGCTTGGACCCTGCTCCCGACACCGGCGGACTACTATTTTTTATATTTTTAAATGTTTTTTTTTTTTTACAACTGTTTTATAAAAGAAATATTTAAAAATGTAAATTTATATGTTAAGAAAATAAAATAAACGGAATAATAATAATAATAGCCTTTAATTAACAATCTTACAAATAAGTTTTTCTAAATATTTTATTTTATTACTAGACACCAGTTTCGCGAAGATTGTCTTGCTTCCCAGCATAGGCCTCCCCTAAAGCTTGCCACATAGTGCGATCATGTGTTTTCCTTCTCCACATAATGCCTGCTGTTCTTTTAATATCATCCTCCCACCTACGACGTTGCCTCCCTTTTTTCCTTTTGTACTGTCTTGGATACCACTCAGTTACTTCCTTAGCCCATTTCTCTTTTTTGTTTCTCAACAATTCGTAAACAGACCGGCGTTACAGGTGTGACATATTGTATTAAGAAACTTAAATGGCGATGGACAGGTCACATGATGAGAAACCTGAATAAACTAAGTATATAATAAATAAATAAATAAATAAACTTACGTAGTAACTATGAAGTAATCTGTGCTTAAACCTTCCTCATGAAATCCGGAAATACCGAACAGATTTTCATAAGGTTTTCACCAATAGACGACATCTCGTCTTCGTTTTTGAGTTAACGTACAAACAAACAGACGATACGGAACTAAGTGGAAAGTTCCTCATTCTCTATAGAAAAGACAGGATAATTTTAAAAACAGAAAACGGTTGGATGTTTTGGATCGACATACGTTTTGCTTTGAGCAACTCTAAATCGAAGTTGGTAAGTAAATAAAAAAATCGCATTTAAACACGTTAATATAATACGATATTATATCTGCAATGTAAAGTTTTCGTATTTTTTTAAATAAACTTAAAATCTTTAGCCCGCAGCTTCACTCGTGTTAATATAGATTTCGTCCCCAGGGTATTTCAGTACCAATATTTATCAAAATCGGTTCAGCGATTTAGGCTGAAACTTAATAATATTATGTATTAGTTAAGATCACCTCCAAAATGTTGATTGTCCATCACAAGACAAAAAGGTGAAATGGTCCCTTTGACAACAAGTTACCTCTTGAAGAATCACTATCTCTTCATCATTAATTTTCACCCAAACCTATCAACAAAATCTTTACCTAAGCAAAATGTATACAATCCACGGTTTATATGTGGTTTGTATGAATGATTTATTATTGACGTATTTAGAAACTGAAATAGCTATTTGAACAGCCATTGGAAAGGGAGTATCATATTATTTACTTTACCGTACATAATATTTGTTTAATATGACGTCATCTTGAAGAAAGGTCAACGGCTCCTGAACCTTGGTATTACATAAGGATCTTTTCCTTTCAATGGAGCCCTCATTACATCCCCGGAGTATCGGAAAAGGGGACTCTAGTGGCTCGAATGTGAATACACATTTAACAGCAAGAAAAAATATCTTATTTCCAAGAAATCATTTTTGTTGTAATCAAAAATTCGCATGGTAATATATTTTGAGAGCGGTTCGTGGAAATATGAAGTCGAAATTTACGCTTGGAACCCATGGATTCACATCAGAATGACTTCGTGCTTCGAGAGAAAACGACTTTAGAACCGTTTCTAGATCTTAGAATCTAGACTTTTAGAGCAGTTCAACGCATATCTACATTGTGATGATCAGTCTCGCCGAGAACAACCGTGTTAGGTACCCAGTTACTAGTATACTGGTTTACCAGTCTGGTAGCCGACCCCAATTTAATTGATAAAGGACTTGGCAGACGATGATACGCCAAACTATGATGTTAGGCAGACCCCAGAAAGTAAGACGAAATATTTGTATTTATTTATCTTTTATTAATTTTAGGAAAACTTACAGCTAATACATTACATTAGAAAGTAACAATAGTTAAAAAGTGGCCATTCACAAGTTTTCACTTATATATTGTGAATAATTAAAAACAATATCAGGAAAACTATTTATACATAATATAATATAACTATTGATCAGTAAGGACCTCATTACACTGGATTATTGGTGTATTGTGAATTCTTGAATTTCAGTAACCCAAAAAACACAGGGAAGTTTAGGGTGTGACTACACCAATCGATCGATCGTAGATCGATCGTCATTAATCTCCGTTGATCGATTGGTGTGGTAGCTGTGGCTTATCGAAGAAAGAAGTAGAAACTATCGATTGACGTCGATTAATTCATTCTACCGTCTATCGATGCCATCGATCGACGAGCGATTGATTCTTGTGGTAACATCCTTCGGCCAAGGGTTCAACTCTGCCTGAACTTCATTTTGGTATCAACGCACTCAGTGTCTTCAAGGTTTGCTTCCCACATCTTCACAAACCGGACCGATGATCTGGTGATGACTGCGGATGGCCGCTGGTTGTGAGAAATACTCGGCTGATCTGGCGACGTGGGGCAGGAGGCCTATCAATGGAGTTTCTTGTCCGTTCTTCTCCATAAGAATCTACTTTTTGCGAATGGACAAATAGAGTCACTAATATTTTAATTTCAAACTGTAAATTAGACGTTCAAAAGTGCCTTCATCTAGTTGAAATAAATGAATTGACTTTGACTTTTACTTTATCGAACAGTGGACGTCTTTCGGCTGGAAGTATATTTAAAAAGTACAGTTTCTTATATGTTCAATGTCTTGTTGAATATGCAGGATATAAGTCCGAAACACAGAATAATGAGAAAACGGCTTTCCGCTTCAACGCTATTTTGACGAAAAACACAAGCAACACCACGGGAAAAGACTACACGACAATTTAAATTACGTTAAGGAATCCTTAACAAGAGATTGTAGGGCATGTACACACTTAAAATTAAGAGACCGCACCCCGTAACCGGAATACACAATTCAACTATCCAGTGTAACCTGGCCTTAATGTAAAGTCGCAACGTGTGGTGTGAAGGTTCAAGATATACTGGTTTTTGTAGGGTAGATTATAATAAATGTAAATTTTAACGTTTGTATGAAGTCATTTTACTTTGTTGCTCGTTAACTTTTGTGACTAAACTAGTGACATGTTAGGTTTATATTACCGTTACCATAAAGTTACAGATTTGATCCTGTTATAATAGGGTGAAATAACAGCATAACGTTGGCTTCAATTTGCTGAAATATGTGTATTCATCTCTTGGTTTTGCATAGTAATTCAAAGACGTAGTGCTATATGGCCAGCGTGTCCTCTTGAAAAGAGATAGTGAGCTCTGTATAGAGGGCAACACAGGGGTGCGACCAGCCGGTCGATTCTATAAACATGTCGAAGTGAAGGCTTGGGTGAAGTGATCACGAGGTGAGCTGTCAATCCATATAATCAAGATGAATCCATTAATAAAATCGACCGGCAGAACGCACAAGGACTGCTAAGTGAAGTGGTTTAAGTTTCTATATCCAAACACAAACTGTATTATAATAACTCGCTAATACATTTTATATTTTAAATACCAATCTAACTACATACACTTAAATAAAACTCCTAACTAAAATAATGCGTCAAAAAATTCATTCATAAAATAATATAATGTTATCTTGTAAGTAAGGTACATACTTACAAGATAACATTGGGCCAAAGTAGCCTGAAAATAAAGAGATTTTTTTTATTTATAGTGAACCAATGAGATCAATGGTATAAGTTTTTTTTCCAATAATATTAGTTTAGTGTGTTCTACACCAATTAGAGGCTTTTCAATCTTGTCATGGATTTTATGAAACATCGTCCAAATAAGGAGTAGAATGAGAACTTTGCATTTAAAATGCCTTAGCCCAGACCGACACAAGTATTTATTCTAATACACTAGGTAAGTCCGAATGTAAAAAGGAGCATCTCGTCCTTAAGCCGCTGCTCAAACATAGTATAGTTCAGGAAACTCACATCACGACTTGTAAACGTGTTTACAGTGGCACGAGTCAAGGCATACCGCGTGCCTCCCCGCTCGATTCTCCCGTTGATGATAACGTGTTAGATGCCTCTTTATTTACATCCACTGGTGTAGTAGTATCTGCATCTATTTTTTTTGGCGCTGGGTGGAGCGGAAGGGCGTGTCAGACTCTTGCTGACTAAAACCCATCCATGTTACTTCTAAAGCCTTTTACGTTCCAGGGCCGCGGTGACTCTTTCGAACAAATTCCGCAACCTTGGCAGAGTTTCTTTTCTGCATCTGCATCTTAAATGCGAAAAGTGTGTGTGGTCTTGTGAAGAATTTTTATTTCTAGTTTCTCCCAATCCAATCAGCTATAATGCCCCTGAATTATTGTCTAATGTTTCTTTTTTTCAGTTTTTGTGAGACTAATCAGCACGAAATAATTTAATCCTCTAAGTTGTCACCCTAATGGAAACCAATCTGGCGCCCTGACGGCGTGACGATGCGGTTGGGTTTGCCGTACAAAAAAACGTGACGATCGCGTATTCGTGCGATGATAGCTTTGTATCACGACGACGCCTAAATGCCTATACGAGTTTAGATTCTTCTTTGCAGTTTGTAGAAAAACAGTATAAAACGCATTTAAAAATACCGAAATTCCACCAACCAAACTTGTTTTTCAAATCAATATCAGGCTACATTCGTAACCACGACACCCACGGTGAATCCAACACGCCCTATATTCGAACCTAAAAAGGAACACAAAAATACAGCATCGAACACAACCCCGTTACCGCGCATACAGAACCCCGAAAGCACGCAAAAGAAGGATGGAAATATTCGTATATTTTCGTGTATTTTCGTATATTCTTTCATTTGTTACGTGACTAACGCCACTCAAAGGAGCTTATTACGTTTGACAGGATCCGTGTTCGGCCTGCGAGCTGCCTTTATTTACTCGAACTCGCGTGAGATTTACACGTTCCATGTAAACGGACCTGGTTTAGTGGACTTAGAAAGGATTGGTCGTATTGGTTCGAGAAGAAATTGGGTATTGGTTGTGTGGTCTTGGAAAAAGGCGTAAAGCGGTGTTTGGTTAAATAAAGGTGGCTTTACAAAATAAAAGTACAGTTTCGTATTTACTATTTGCTTCATCACGATGATAAATTCATCCAAAAGTCTGTTGGACGCAGGCCTCTTCCGAGCGTCCCAACGTCGACTATGACGCCGGATATGCGCAACCGTCACTAGAAAAATTTTGTCACTAAAAATACTATAGAACTACTAACCAATATGGACGCATAGTTCGAAATAAAGTTTTTTTATTTGATTTGATTTGAATAAAATGACACTGTACTTAAACACTGATTTTTTCTAGCAGTCGACCTTATCGATCCCACTTGTGGGGCTCAGGGCTCGCAAAGGCAACTGCCTTTGCGAGCTCTGAGCCCCACAAGTGGCGTGCATTAACTGTCTGATTAAATAAACATAATGAAAAAATATTATTTCAGAATAAAACTCATTCAACACTTCTAAAAGTAATGAATAGCATTTCCTCCGGTAATTCTCGTGATGCAGTTTTCGAACAACAGACGAGTTTTGAATTAGCGGAATGGCTATAAAAGTCGGAGCAGCTTATTTCTGTATAACGCAACACACAGCCACACAGGACAACACGTGAAACTGGGGACTGGTATCTACGACAAAAACATGCGAGAGAAAGTTCGCTTTTTGCTAGCTTTGCTTTGCATCCTATTCGTTTGATAAAATCACGTAAATTATTCATATACATACTACACACATCCTTGCTAATATTATAAAATGCTAAAGTAACTCTGTCGCCTAACGGCCCGTTTCAATAACGTATCTACCTTTAACCAACTGTCAAATTAGCTACCAACAGTAGCTGAAACGTCATTTTTGCGTTTGTAACATGACGTTTCGGCTACTGTTGGTACCTAATTTGACAGTTGGTTAAAGGTAGATACGTTATTAAAACGGGCTGTTAGTCGTCAAGCTGCGTAGTCCGCATTATTGAAATTTAATATAGACTAGTGGCCTGCCCCGACTTCGCCCGGATGTATACTTTTTTCAAAATTTTCTTTCATGAGAACCTTCTCCCAACAATATCAAACATAACAAAAAAGAATTAGCGAAATTGGTCCAGCTGTTCACCCGTGATGCCGTGACCAAGGGAAATAGGGATTCATTTTTATAATCTCAGTCATACCCTAAGAAAAAAGCATGCGTCTTAAAAACCCCCGTACTCACAGCGACATATCAGACATACAGAGTCATCAACCAAATCCATATTCCTTTCAGCACCATTCAAATCTAATAAGTAACCAACATTCCTTTCAAAAACCCATCCATACTTCACTCACAAAACTTCATAACGGTCCTGGATAACCACACCACCATTATATAGATCCATATTGACTCCAAAACTACGAAGTTCACTTTAACCATTCACATTGAAACTCATTACAGGAACTCTAACACAGTGGTTCCCAAACTGTGGTCCACAGACCACCGGTGATTCGCAAGAGTCATAATATGGTCCACAAAAGGTGTAGGGGCTATCCCCTACAACCTTTGTGGCGTAACTCCCCGACCACCATTTTTTTTTTTCAAAATTGCTGCGCGCTTGCCACCTCCCATTCGAAATTGTTCGAACTCCTTTCAATATTTTCACGTCAAAAATAACATTGATGCAAACTGACCAAGTTTTTCAATGCTCGTTACTTTTGGTTTCAAAGAATAGCTATGCTATATATACGTTTTCCATGCGCTATACGTTTTGCATATCTTTATGATATTAGTTTATTTTAAGATTGACACAGTTTAATTTTCTTTTTTTTCCCTGTCAGCAACAAAGGAATCAAAAGTGGTCCTTTGTTAAATAAAGGTTGGGAATCGCTGCTCTAACATAACTTTAAAAGCATCTCATTTCACTCTGAACTTACCTTGAGAGCGTATTGCTAATCTATGCAAAGAAAATTCTATAGAATTTCAATATCCTGAAAGAACTCTTTGGAAGAAGTTTAAGAAGTTATTCGGTAATATTTTAGAGTTATGAAGTTGTTTGTTTGTGGGATTTATGCTGTTATTCGTGTTACGTTATTGAGAGACTCGTTGGTAAGTAATATCAGCCGCTGGAATCGATCTTCTTGGTTAAGCAACAGTCTGTAGCGGCATCAATGCCGTCACATGAAAAACTAAGAAACTAAATTTGTACGGCAACAAAAAGAACCGCAGCGCCATATACGCCGAACTAATATCGAAATCTGGCGCAAGCAAAGTTCTCCGTGCGATTTGAACATATACAACAGTCCGAATATCAACTATCGGGCAGTTGCCCACCAGATACAACAACCGTCTGGTTCGGAGGATCCTCCCATTTTTCAGTGGAGGTGTGCGGGACTTTACTCTCTGTACCACATACCCTCTATAACTCCAACGTTTATTATTCGAACCTTACCTATCCGTATCAGGGCGCCTCAAGTTCAGTGTCCTAAGTTCCCAAATGACTTGGCTAGGCAAGTTAAACGGCAATAAATAGCTTATTAAGCTAGTTGGCTGCAACATATGCATTGATAAACGCCGTAAGATTGTACAGTATCGCGTGAAATTGTAAACTATTTTTTCTTAATAAGACAGGAATATGTTGGAAACTATTGAATTTGGATGGGATTTATTGTATACAAAACGATTTTTTCATAATATATTGAGAAATTATAATTTACCTACAAAAGACTAAATTATTTATTATAATCTAACGGAGTCTGCAATTTTCCGGTGACATTTACATTAACTAGGTAAAGTATATAAGCGACAATGAATATTCATAATAATAATTGGATACTTTGCCAAGAGGAGCTCGTGGCTAAATACCGCCGTTGGTCCCGACCGTCATTTGTAGATCTTTGGCAGTCGTGGATAGTCAGAAGCCAGAAAATCTGACACCAGTCTTACCAAAGAGTACCGTGTTACCCAGTTTATGGGTTGTGGAGGTCTGGTAGGCAGCCGCTCCACGTAAAATACTGGTATTCAGCTGAATCCGGTTTGACTGGAAGCCGACCCAAATATAATTGGGAAAAGGCTAGGCAGATGATGACTTTGCCTAGACGCCCCAGTTATTTTACACATTACTAAGATATTGTACAGAATACCTGAATTATAAAGATTACCGGTAACATATTACTCCGCCCCTATGACGACCCGCTGACCACAGGAGTATACGGTGGGTCATTCTCCAAAACTATAAAATACTTTTTGCCAAAGATGACGAAAGGGTACAAAACCCAATTATGAATCCACTGAAAGAACTGATTCTAGATTACTTATTTTTTGATCACTCTAGAAAACCACTACTAACACACTTTTTAAATATTCATGAAAATTCAGGCGACAATTCCAAACTTTTCTCAAACACATAGATATAAAAATTCGCTTCTCCTAAGTAATGTTATAATGTTCGAACATAAATAAAATAAACGTAACACTTCTGTCGGGCGTAAAATCCAGTTTCACACATCCAACAGAATAGGTACGTTTAAAAAGAAACAATAAAATTGCCGCTTTCAGGGATATTGCCTTTTTTCTCCAACTATACTAAGAACACGAATAATTTTTTTATCTAGTCTTTTTGCTAACTCTACACACTTGAAACTAATACCTACTGATTGTGCTCTATTTTTAAATTCGAACTATTTATTTAGCACCAGGTCCTTTCAGTGTTAATTTAGGTTTGTGTGAATAGGAGTCTTTTTGGATCTTTAAGGCGCACAATTAGGGTTAATTTTGAGTCAATATTAGGATGATCTACATGATCTGATTTTCTACTGAGTTATATTTTATATAATTTATAAGGTTTTCTCAGATAAAAATCTGGCAAAAAATGTTTTACTTTTCATAGACTCAAAAAAATTTTCAACATAATATTATAATTTTTAACAGAGTCTCATTTACCGATACATTTTTTTATTTTATTTATTTATTTATTAGGCTCACCAACAATTGTTAACACCAAAAATATTACAAAATTCTTAGCTTAAAACAATGGTGTAGTGTCACAATTTTTTACAGGTAAGCACCACATGTGCCAAAATTATAATGGGCTTAACTTAATTGTACAAATAATTTATTCTAAGTGATACAATAGCTAGGTACATAAAAACCAAAACAAAACACAACAGGCCAGTCACATCACATTGTGTGTCAATCTGCGGAACTTGGAATTTTTCCTTGTTTACACTTAGCTGTGACTTCGTTAATGTTGTCCATTTTACTTCAAGGCTATAGTTTCCCGAACCCAATAAAACGTTATTTCGTACCAACTAAGCATAGTTTTGAACTCTTGAATGACTGTCCCGAATTTATCCGTCGTGTTTTCGATAGAAAATATCGAGAGGCGCTAAAATAATTGTTGTTCAGATAAATTGTTAGATTTATGTTTTTCTGAGAAAAATAAAGACAAAAAGTCTCCCGAAATTATTTGGCCAATTACCGTTGTGTAATAAGAAATGGCTAACAAATAAAATATAGTAAGAAACGAAAAGATACTTACAAAAAAATATTCTATTTATTCAAAAGAATTTATATTCAAGCACTTGTGTTCAAAAATAGAAAAGGCAGTGTAGAAAAAACAGCATAATTTATCAGCGCAAATTGTTTTGCCAACAACGACGACTGCGTGCCTACGTGAAAATATTCGCAGAATAAACCTCTTAACACCATTTTCTATTTTCTTTGATGGACACAACTTATTTTCACAAACATGTTCAGAGGGCTTAGCACAAATGTTTTGACGTAAGTACAGTATCGTTAACGTAAGTGATTTTTTTATTTAAAAACTACAACCCCATAGTATTTGGGTTTAATATTAAGCAACATACAAAAATATGAATATAGATTGCAATTCAAATAAATATCATGTGCCAGACAAGTACTATAGTTACAGTAAAATTTTACGTCACATTACTATACTTACGTCAAAACATTCGTGCTAGGTCCTCAGAGTGCAATAAACAAAATTATCTAAGTTATTTATCAATCAACCGTACGTGGCTACTGATGGGGGAGGCCTGTCTACCAGTAGACGTCCAGTGACGAAATCCAGGGTAACTGAATTTGTTCGAAAGAGTCACCGCGGCCCTGGAAGTTCAGTAAGAGTATGACACTCCCTTCCGCCCCGCCCAGAGCAGAATAGTAATCTGATGATATCCCATCCTTAAAAAACAAAAACCAGCCAACTGCAAGTCGGACTCGCGCACGAAGGGTTCCGTACCATTATCTAGAAAAGCGGCAAAAAAATCTTAGTCAGACAACGAAGTCTTAGTAATAGGGTCCCGTTTTACCCTTTGGGTACGGAACCCTAAAACTCATTGATTCGGATGAAATTACGGTGATGATGAATCAAAAACCGCCGTTGCAGATTTCGTTTCTACTGCATTGTTGAAAGACTGGCTCGGTCTAGTGATCGAGATTTCGGTTGATCGTAAAGTCTTGGATTCAATCCCCAAGTCATGTATTATTGGGATATTCTTTAACGAAGTGCTCAGTACATGCTCAAAGAATGCCCGCTTGATGGCAATAGGCTCATGATCTTCGTAATTTGGACCAAAACTCACCAGGTCATTGGTTCATCTTGTAGGAGCTCTTCCAAAGCTATGCTTCTGGTAAATATGGCATTAAAACATAACTTTGAATAAGTATGGGTGTGCTATTATTTATTTATTTATTAACACTTTACGCACACAAATGTACAGAGGCGGACTTAATGCCATAGGCATTCTCTACCAGTCAACCTTTGGGTGATGCAGGGAATGGTGGTAGGTGCAATATGGTATTATATACCTACTTAGCAAGTTAGGGTCAAGTTATGTTAAAGATACCTAATTGAAAAGAATACAAAGTGTTGAACAAACAAAGTTTCATTCATCGAGCACGTTTGAGAATCTCGTTTACTTGTCTTATTATGGTTTCACAGCCGGGTAAAGTTTTTTAATTTAAATTCGTGTTTCCTCAGGACAATCCAACGTTACATTGTTGAACACTGCAGTTGACGGCCAAGTTTTCGGGACATTTGTACACTCGTAAAACATTGATTCGTTGTACAAATGCTCAGATATAGGTAGGTAGGTACAGTATGCAAAGCTATTTGGTATGCAGGCAGCTAACTTGCAACTAGTTTTAAATAATGTTGTGAGTGTGCTGAGTAGAGAATTATTGTACACCGCACTCGTAAGTGTGTCATAAGCTTAAAAAGTTATAATGCACACATTAGAAATAAATGTTGGCAGTGCGGTGGAAAAAATAATATTTTTGTCTGTATACCACATAGCTTTGTTGACTGTACCTACAATTCCTAATAAGAATAGTGTAAACTTGTGTAAAGTATTTTAAGGAATCACAGTGTAGTGTGTCTCACGATATAACTTTTGTGTCTGGGTCAAGACTTATACCTCTTGCTGTAGCCCGCGGCTCCGCCCGTGTGAATGTCGAAAATTATCCCAAGGGAACATACTCCTGCAATAAAAAGCTAGCTCATGTGTTATTCCAGGCCTTTGTGCCAAATTTCATCACGATTCGTAGAGCCGTTCTAGCGTGATTGAGTAACAAACAAACATACATCCAAACATCCAAACTTATGCATTTATAATATTAGTATAGATTAAAACCGGTTAAAAGCGCGAGTTAGAAGTGTACACGAAGAGTTTCGTATCATAAACCGAAAAAAAAAACACTCTTTTTGTACAACATAAAATTATTTTTAAAAACATGTTGGCATTAGAAATACAAATTCTGTGAAAATTTCTTGAAAAACTACTGTGAACTTATAAAGGTTAATAGAGCTCTTTTGGTAACCCTTCGAGCACGGTACCCTAAACAGCTTCTTAGTGAACTTGTAACGGCATCAATTAAAAACATGAAAAACTAAGTATCGAAATTTGTACGGCAACAAAAAGAACCGCAACGCCATCTATCCTGTCAGCGACGAACTACCAACGAAATACTGCATCGCGCAAGCAAAGTTCTCCGTGCAATTTGAACATATACAACAGTTCGAATATCAACTATCGGGCAGTTGCCCTCCACACACAACAGCCGTCTGGTAGGAGGATCCTCCCATTTCAGTGGAGGTTTGCGGGACTTTTCTCACTGTTCCGCATACTTCCATAAACTTATATTTGGTTGGTTATTTTTTTTCCGGTACTCTTTCTCCCCATAATATTTATCTCCCATGAAATCCTTGCCTGCAACTTTGACCAGGTCGTCGATCTGCCTACACACCTTGATCCAGTTCAGCGGGAGGCCCAAGACCAAATAAACTGGCGTGCAAGGGATAACATTTACACTCAGCATTGGTACATACATTTTGAAGACTAGAGAGGCAGAAAATAACACATTTTATGCCTATCAAACATTATATTCTGTGCCCTTGGTTAAATCATTAAAAAGTTAGTGCGATAAAGCGTAGTCTGTGAAAAGACAAAAAAAGTTTAAATTGATTTAGGCGTTTGAACGTTTCGTCCTAATTTATTTAGGTTGTTATCATTTTATCTTAGCTTATTTTCTTTTGAAGTTTAGTAAATAAAGATAAGTTTTAAAAGTGTTTCTTCTAGAAAACTCGTTAAGGTTTAACAATTTATTTTTGCAAAAAGGATGGATGGACTGTTTTTTATAAAATTGAAATGTTGCTTTAAAAACAATTATTGCTGTTTTAAAAATAGAACCGAAACCAAAAAAGGGATTAAATTAATGAATACATTTATGCTAAGTAAAATTAAAACTGCAGGAAGCTGCCAAATCCAAACATAAAACAAAAAAAAAACATGTTTTTTTAATAAACCTAAATTTTTGTCCAATCAAACAGATTTTACAATACTGGCCAGTGTTAATTCGCAAGGCAAACGCCAATGAAACACCAGGTAATTTTATAATTGACCAGCGCGTTGATTTTAACGATTTACTCACCTTTTACACTGGATGGAAATTTTAAAAATAAATATTGGACGGACAAAAACAAACATTGTTCTTGCGTCCCCGTTGAAATAAATTACATAAATTGCATAAAATCGTTTGTGTGTTTGACACAAACTGTATGAATGAATAAAACGAAAATAAAAACGATTTTCGATAAAATTACGAGTATTTGACGATAGTAAAGAATCAATATTTACTTGTGATGTATTTTCGTGACGTAGTGAATTGGTGAATGAATTATGTAATCTGTAAAATGCATTGAGTGATAAATGGTTATGTCATGCGATGAATAACTAACCAGTGAATAATACTTGATACAGTAATGCAAACCGGTATTCACAATTTTTGACTTAGGTACTGCATCTTGCTACTGCGATTGTGCATAGACTATAAAAGCAAAGAAAGAAAGAAAAAATATTAAATTGTCTTTGCTACACAAATAAACTATACAGGGTAAATTTTTCAAGAGTGCGTGGATGGCCAAATCCGAAACTATGAGCACACTGAAAAGAGTCCCAGTTCTGGTAGCGGAATGGTGGGATAGGCTGTCAAGTCCGGCCTCATCACTATCGAGGCCATCCGGCCGGTGCTCGACCTCTGGCTCGGGAGAAGGCACGGCTCCCTGTCGTTTCGTGCGACGCAGGTCCTCTCGGGGCATGGCTGCTTCGGGAGGTTCTTGTGTCGCATAGGCAGGGAGCCGTACGCTCGGTGTCACCACTGCATCGACTGTCGGGAGGACACGGCGCGGCTCCTCCCAAGCGGCACACTCTGCCAGCGAATGCTCTCATCTGTGTGCTAAGCAGAGACCTCTCGCTGCCGGCCGTAGTTCGTTCTATGATCGGCGGTAAGGAGTCCTGGGACGCGGTGATCTCCTTCTGCGAAGCAGTTATGACGCAGAAGCAGGCTGCGGAAAGGGAGAGGGAGATCTCGACCGCTCTCCCGTCCCGCAGCAGGCGCATCGGGCGTCGGAGGAGGGCATGCTGCCCTCTTCCGGCCTCAATAACTGGGTCCAGGGGTGGTGGACTTGGAAATGTCCGTCGCCCACAATTCGTCCGGACCCGAAGTGACGGCGCGTGGTGTTCCCGTGCGCCCCTCTTTGACGTAGCGGGGAGTCAAACACCTCACTCTCTCCGCTGACGTGAGGTGGCCCGCAGAGGCGGGTCGGCACCAGCCGAGGATTATGGAAGTCGCATCCGTTCCCGGGGTGGTTTTAGTCAGTAACAGTCTGACAGACCCCTCCGCCCGCCCCAGGGTGGAGGACATCGATGGGGATTTCCCCCCGAGATAAAAAAAAAAAAATGCGTCACGAAACTAACTTCCAAGTCGCTTGTGGTGCGGTTTCCGACACAAAATCAGACACGTTCCTAAAGGAAGAGTTTTGGCCAAAGGGCGTAGTCTACCGACGTTTTTGCGGCAGGCTACGCGACACCGCGCAGCGTAACTCGACTTTGTGGAAGCAACTTTATTATGTATGAGTTATTTTTTTTGTATGTTAAATTTGTGTATTTTATCTATCGGCCTTAGTTGCCTGATAATAAGGAATTATTATTGTTCCCGTAAGAATTTCACATTCCCGTATAGCCTATAGCATTCCTTATGAATGTGGCTAGCATAAACAAAAAGATTTTTTTAAGCCCGACTGGTAGTTCCAGAGATTAGCGCGTTTAAACAAACAAACAAACTCTTGTGCTTTATTATACTAATATTAGAATAGGTACATAGATTGTATTCAGTAGATATCTAAATATCAGTACCCAGCCCACACAAAACTGTCTCCCATCCACCTAAACTCGAAAGCCGTACCTTTCAATTAACAAATAAGGCGGGCCATAAGTAATAATTACTTGTAGTCGTATATATCACGATTTATAACGACAGCGGCGTGTAAGTGAAGGAAATACGCGAGTTAAGGGCAAAGTTCTCGGGCCTCCGAGGGCAAAAACTCACGGTAACGACCGCCAACGTATCAGGGAACATCACCTTTAACGTAAAATAGATAGGGACAGGAGGTTGGGTCCACATAATGAGTGAAAACGCATGCACATATAGACAGGCAAGTAATCGTACCGCGTTTATTCCAATTGGCTACTTAAAAGCTTATACTCGGTTCCCGGAATGAAATTAATCGCAGCTCAGCTTTTTTTTTTGAGGATGGGTAATCATCAATTGACTTCTTCCGCTCTGGGTGGAGCGGAAGGGCGTGTCAGACTCTTACTGACTAAAACCCATCCGTGTCCTTCTAAAGCCTTTTGCGTTCCAGGGCCGCGGTGACTCTTTCAAACAAATTCCGCAACCCTGACAGGCTTTGGCCCTAGCGGGTCCCGTCTTTTATGCTGACATCTCTTTGAGGCGCGCGTGAAACACAACGCGCCATCGACCCGGGCCTGGTGGTGATCGGACAGCGAGCCACCCAACGCTCGCCGTCCGCAGGCCCGCGCCTACGGTGGCCGGGGATCGCCCTGCGAAGACCCCGACGCCAGGGGCGTCTTCTCCTGTTACGGCGGTTGGGGCGAAGGCCTTGCCTTTCCCTCGCGCGGCCCGCCTGATCTCGACGTTTGGAAGTCGGTCTATTAATCTTCGGTTATATAATAAAGGTAATGGTTGGTCGTCTAGCCACCTCTTATATGGTCTACTATAACCGAATTATAGTTTCTAAAAATAATAAATCCAGACGACTAAATTGGCTACAAGAGACAAAAGAGTTTTTGCTTGACACAATTCGTATGGAACCAACCTTCTGTACATGTTATTTTGTGCCCACATTGGCTACACACCGTAAATAACGGAAAAAGCAATTCTTTTTTCTTTCTTGGAGATAATTTTCACTTTGGGTGATGTTTTTCAAGATCGGACAACACAAGAAAACTCAACTTTGAGTTAAGCTCGCCTTTGTACATGAACTTTTCTTCACTGTAAAAATATTTTAGTTGCTATGGTGTACAATATAGAATTAAGACGGTTTTAAGGAGGTTCCGTCAGAACTATTAATCATAATATTTTCCATGTCGTCAGCAAAATTATGACATAACACGCCTGAGTACCTGAATTTTTGGGAAGAGGAGGATGTTATAGTACACCCACAGCTGTTTTCAAGTCCTATGCCGGTAATAAGGCTGTCATTTGCCATATAATGGTGACAAATCTAGACTTCGAGCTGCTGCTGAAAAGTTAAAGTTAAAAACTAACAACGGGAATCAGACTTAGGACAACATGCTCGGCAGACCACAGCCCGACATTATTTTGTACCTATATTCTTGATATTCATGTATATTCTGACTGGACAGGTCCACTCAAATCTGTGTGGTTCTTTCCTCAAAAGACCATTATAGACACTGATCTGCATGGTTCTCATGTAACGTATTGTGAATGAGAGGACCATGTAGATCGCAATATTAGGGGTTCATTTCATGTTAGTATGACAGTTTGAGTTCTTTATGCGGCCTGCCCAAATATTCTCACTTTGATATTGTTCGTCAAGTCGTTGAGCTCTTTAAATTTCTAAGTTTGAGCTACACGATAACTGGCATGTTTATGCTTGCACTGTCTGGATAGGTCCACTCAAATCTGTGTGATACTTTACTCAAAAGACATTAACCTACATGGTTCTCATATGATTTGACCAGTACGATTGTATGGACTTTAAAAGAGACTTTGACCTCTTGAGTTTATTTCGGTGTTTCTTCTCAGGGTAGTCAGCTAGGAAACACCGGCTTTATCTAGTTAAAAATGACCAAAAAAGATTGACGTGCAAAAGCGTTATAATATATAATATATCTTGGGACATCTCACACACGGTCATCCAGTCCCAAACTAGGCAGAGCCTGAACTACGGCAACCAGACAACTGATAAACATACTTATATATTTCTAAATACATACATATTTTAGACAAATTACACCCAGACACAGAACAAATGATCATGCTCATCACACAAAGATTTGTCCTGGGTGGGAATCGAACCCACGACCTCCGGTTTAGCAGTCAGGGTCACTAACCACTCGACCAACAGGCCAGTCAAATTATGTTTAAAAAATGTTTGTAAAGTTATGTTCAGCACTTGTGTCAATCCTGACAATCTAGTGGCAGCCGCATCCAGGGTCCAAAAACATCCTCTGCTATTCTTGCCGTCAGGTATATTCCTGTTACATAATATAAAATGTATGAAAAAAATACAAATACATCTCTAATTCTGCTTCTGGCTATGACACAGTACCCATTACACGATGTGGCCTAAAGCAACATGTCTGATTACGACTATTCACTTAATTGGCTAACTGCCGGACGTTAGCCAGTACAAATCAGTCAGTAATTACTTGCGTATTCAATACAATACACAGACAGGTTTCGATGGTTGGTTATGTGATTCAAAGAAGTATTAATATTACCGCAATGAGGAGTAACTCAAAAACTGAGTATAACAATCAATATAATATATACAATTCTTCCGTTACTGACTTACTGAGTGAGTGGCTGAGTGAGTGACTGAGTGAGGGCTGAGTGAGTGACTGAGTGTGTGACTGACTGATTGAGTGAGTGACTGAGTAACTAACAGACAACGCACAGCCGAAACTACAGGTCGTAGAAAGCTGAAATTTGGCATTTAGGTTTCTTGGGGCGAGTAGAAGAGCACTAAGAGAGGATTTCACGAAATTCCTACGGAAACCGGATATGCGCGTTCGAAGTCGCGGGCAAAAACTAATTGTGTATAATATATACAACACACTATCGAACGCCACCCTTACAGTCTGACATATTAAAACATGCTATGAAATTTCGTTCCGGGGCAACAATCAAAAGTATAATTAAGTATATAATAATTGCAAGTACTTTTGAGTTATAAGGTAACCTTGTACAAAAATGTAAAGGTTCTACACCGATTCGCATAACTATTTACCTATTTTTAATTTAATTTTATGAATGTTAATTGTTGATTTATTTATAGTGTTATTCTTTGTATTTTTGTGTTGTAATTTTTTTTTTATCTTCGACCTAATTTGTACACCAGCCATGGTCAAACATGTTGAGCCAATAAAATACCTACCTTAAAACACCAATAATGACACCATGTATATATTATGTTGACATGTTTTTGCAAATAAATGAATCTGAATCTGAATCTGAGTGGTTTAGAATGTGCGTTGACTATGACTGTCAATGATTATAAGATTATTATTAATTAAATCTTGGGATTGTGGTAGGTATGACCGGCATTGTACTGTATTATTTTTCCTGTATTTTTGACAAGTTCATAAAATGTTAAAGTAGTAGGTACCAACTAAATAAATCATTCCCGTTAAAGCATATGCCCTTGATACGAGCTCTCATTTCCACGAAACAAACTAATCGAACACACTCCCAGCTGAAAATATTGACTAAAGCCGTCAACATTTATCTTCCATTCCCTCAATTTTGCCTAGAAACCAATACCTACACTCACAAAAATAAAAACCTTCGATTCCCGATAGGTTATCGGCAAACACTAAAACAGATAAGTAATGGAATATTATTTTTCCATCTTCGTCTCGAAAAAGACGTTTACCATCGGGATTGTCATCTCTTGCCGTCAAACTCAGTACTGAGGCAGTCAGGGCTCCGTTAACGGCTTTGTAATGGTGTTTTTATGATTTTTTTTTCTACCATCAACAGTGCCTAAAGCTCTATTGTTTCACGCAGCGTGATTTATTCCCGCCAGAGATATATGAGGTGTTTAGAGATGCGCCAAAGTGGATTTAGACGCGTTCTCTGTGAAATGATGGCAGTTTATTACCCAGAATGATATGGGGCGCGGACTTGATTTTCTGACTTATGACTTTTTGTTTATTAGAATATGGAGTCGTTGTTATTGGGGTGAATGGCTCTTTTTGCGGGATTTGGGAATAAAAAAAATTACTGATCGCTTTCATACACACTAGAAGAACTAAAATTGATTTGATAACAACACTTTTTTCCTAAACCTGGCCAAATGCGGGTCAGACTCGCGTGCAAAGGGTTCCGAACGAATTTCATTTTTGTAGCGTGTTTTGTTCACACTATTGGTAAAAAACTATAATCTGCATTTTTTTTTCAAAATTTTCGAGTCATTAGTTTCGGAGATAATGGTAATTTTTCGTCTAAATTCTTGAATGACTTCAAAACTGTATCTTTAATAAAATTTTGAAAATAATATAATTAAAACCTTAAAAATAAGTCCTTTCTTTTTTTTGATATAACTGACGGTCTAGTTTGAAAAATTTTTTTTTCATTTCTAATTTGTCCCCCAAAGTGACCCCTATACTCAGAATTTATTTATTTACGTTACGCGTCCGTGTTTTAGTTAGAGAAGTTCATACATGTACCAAATTTCAACAGAATCGGTCCAGTAGATTCGGAGAAAATTGGCTGTGACGGTCGGACGGACAAACAGACAGCAGACATCTGAGTGATTCTATTAGGGTTCCGTTTCTTACGGATGTTCGGAACCCTAAAAATAACCCAAATTAGTCGAACCATTTTCAAGACTGAAGCTCGTCAATTGATATTTATATACATAATATACATATTTACATGTATGAATTAGTTTTTCAAAGGAGCGATTAATAATAAAAACAAAATTATGTAAAAGAAATATACCGATAGTGTACTAAGTAAAGCAGATGATGCGATATTTTAGTGCAGATGAAGAAATAATGCTGACCAGAAACAGCCCAATATTTAGAACCGAAAATACGACTACGAATAGAAACTCAATCTGTCATACCACAAAGCTCCATTAAAAGCTAACTGGGAGTTCTCTGTATCGTTCTTGTATCCACATCTGCAATCGTTATCCAATCCAGATTTTCAAATACCACTATAAAATGCTTCTATTGTTTACACAAACATAAAAATCTTTTGTATCATTCGTCGATAAACCGTCACAATTTATAACAATATGATTTTTACTGTCAATTCATTGTGAATATGTAAATGTGTTGGCTATAAAATTTATTTCTTTGATGCCATTCGTTTCTATTTTATTGTTTTGTTAGTTCCGGTGCTCATAAACTCGTCTAAAAGAGCTGATATTTTTTACTTCAACTCTTTAATATGTTGCAGGATATTTGCGAAAAACCTTTTTTTTTTTGCAAAATCTTAAAGTGCTGATGCTTTTTACTTCTACTCTTCAAAATGTCGCAGTATAAATGTGAAAATCCTAGTTTATTTTTCAAAATGCTGATTTCTTGGCTACTAAGACAATTTTTCAATATCATACGATTTGCATAAATCCTGAAATGAGTTCAGGATATATGCAAAAAATATGAACATAAAAACGATGATTGGCTAATACTAACGTTTATACACTGACGAATGCTCTAAGTGATTATACAGCGACAGTCGAGACATGTTCTGACAAACCAGTTTTTTTTTTATGAATTGACTCTTAGATTAGCCAATCGATATTCAAGTGTATATTTTACAGGAGACGGTATTTTTAACAAGAATCTGAAATGACTAACTACGAAATCCGTTTGTAGGGATCTTCCATTTGTATACTGAATGCTTAAGCACACAGTTTTTTTAAAAGCACATGAAATGCTGAGAAATAGTTAGGAACATAGATCTTGACAGCTCTTGAACTCTCAGTGAAGCCAGCCCTTATTTGCCAACAATTTCTTATTTTACAAAAATCCTAGGAATTTTGCAAAAACTATAGAACTTTTTCAAAAATCCTAGAAACTTCGCGATGAACCGATTTCTTCTAACTACCCTGCAACAAATAAACGCACACATTTGCGGTTAACGCAGACCGAGGCTTGTGAAAACTCATCCCGCCATTTGTACACCAACTGGCTTTGGTAAATGTTTGCTTGCCTCGATATTGCACGCCACATGACGCTTTTTGCTCTCCACTCTTGCCACCGACGGCTGTTTGGAATCATGTCCTGTTTACAAAGATAACTTTCCTCTCGAATGGCACGTTACATTCGTCGTTCGACTGTTTTGCGTCCTGAGGGCGAGGAACTAATTTGAGAGAACTGTAATGTTTTGGTTATGAGATTGGTATTTATTTACTATGAAGATTTTGCCTGTGGCTTCGGTTGTGTTAATATATTTCCAAAAAAGCCTATAACCGTGTCCCATCTTCCTCTGTACGAAAAAGACACCTGAAACTCACTTACCCATTCATAATATTAGTCAGGATAACATAGGCCTAAAGCAATTATCTCTTCACTAACTATTACTTCTTATGCTGCTTCATCATCACCATCACATCCTGTATCCGGTTGTGTAGTCTATTCAGGATGTCTGCAAAGCTCCCGTTTTTTAATGTTATTCTTTTCACTTATTAATTCGACTTAGGTACATGTTTCTCAATACAGCTGTCGACTCTGTCACTCTTATTTATTATTTTTAATGTACACACTAACACATATTTCCACTGTATCAATGATGTTGTAAATAATTTTGTTTATTTTTTCTTTTTTGTTGATTTTTATAAAATTGCTATTTATTTTGCAATAAAAGAACATGGCGAGAGGGTGACATTGTTAATTATTCACTTAATTTTTTTGGGGGGAAAGATGAACGCTGATACAATACGCTCAATGCTGCTTGGTTCAGCCATGATGAACAACATCTTCAGAATCTTCAACCTCTTCAGAATAATTCTTTATGGTCATACAGTTAACCTTATTGGCTACATAAAAACCAATTAAGAAAACTTTCATAGCACGTCAAAACTGACACGTTTCCTGCTTGCAGCACGCAAAAAATACCAATAAAATTTAATATAAGATTAGTAACTTGTATAAGCGTTCAATACTCTTTAAGGATGGAGAGTGACGATTCGGAGAGTGATCACGAAAAGCCGGTGCAAGCTGTCTTTATAGCTCCTATTTACCAAGCGTCTTCCGAATCAATAGATTCACTAGAGGGTTTCGTTGCGCTTGAGCCCGAAGATTCTCCTAAGATGAAATTGTTCAAGGAGGGCCTTTATAGCCCTGGCAGCGGGGAGATCTGTGCCAAATATATAGCTTGTTCCGCTAGCTCAGTGTTAAGACATCCCTATTATGATTACCCTGGTATCCCAGATCCGGGCATTGAAGAAGCGTTGTTTTATCCGGGTATGCTTAATTTAAATATCACCTACCACCTCATTGATCTAGTGGAATGTCTCGTAGGTCTAGTGCTCGCAAGCGCTACTAGTGAGCATGACGTATTTTTTTAGAGTTCCGTGCCCAAAAGCCAACAGGGCGCTATTTGGATTTCGTTGCTAGTTCGTCGCTGACAGGATAGATGGCAATGCGGTTTTTTTTTGCACATATTTCGCTTCTTAATTTTTCATGTGGCGGTGGTTTCCATGATACGGAACCCTTCATGCGTGAGACCAACTCGAACTCGGCCGATTTTTATGAGTAATCATCAAATTACTTCTTCCACTCTGGGTGGAGTGGAAGATAGTATCAGACTCTTGCTTACTAAGACCCACCGGTGTCCTCCAAATACCCTTTGCATTCCAGGATCGCGGTAACTCTTTCTAACAAATTCCGCAACCCTGGAGCATGAGGTCCTGGATTTCATCTCATAATTCTCGAGTTTCTTAGCAGTAGCTCGGATATGTGCCCGGTAGATGGCAATAGGCCCTTTACATGGAACTTTAACATAAATGGCGGAATGTAGGTGTACTGTAAAAACACGTCTGCTTTACCCTTCGGCGAGTACAGGCGTGATGTTAACAGCTACACGGGTCGATCTACAAAGTTAAGCAACGCTTGCCGAGGTTGGTCTGTGGATGGATGACCATCTTAATATACCTCCGTGCCTCGGAAAACACGTTAAACCGTTGGTCACGGCTGCAATTTGTATAAAAACAACCCGTTGTTTTTTTTTGTGCTTGGATATCTTTGGTCAGACGTACTGAACGCTGTGTTCAAATTTTTCCATCCATTTTAATGGGACCTTATATAGGGTGGTGAGAGTATTTTGTTTTTAAATTACTAAGTAATCATGGCATTTCTCAAAGACATCGTGCATTTTTCCGAGATGAAAATTAGGTCCTTTTCTATCAGTGTAAAAATCATTGTAATGGGGTCATTACGAGAAATTTATTTTGCAAACATATTAAGAAAATTTAATATTTTACTGTTTAAAATGTTCATTTATAATTAAGACGAAAACATTCATCGATTTCAGAACCAATAAAAAAATACGAAGATGATGGTCAAGAACTATACCTGGACTTGTGCAAGGAAATGAATATAATTCCGATAAGGATTTTTCACAGAGGATTGTTGACAGAAGAAATTAATTTAAAAGTATGTGTGGTTATGTAAATGCTTCAATATTTTTCCTGTCGTATCAAAGTTTGACATACTGCTCATAGCGCTATGATCATCAACGAATGCTTCCTCAGACCCAATTTATTATTCATGTTTGTATTTAATACTAAAATTATAAATATACGCACCTTTTTGTGCCATGGGGTCAACGTTGAAATCTTAAAAAATTACACATTTTCATAATAAAAATGGGTGGGGTTTTTGGGAACTATAAAGCATTAATATTAGTAGAAATGCATTACTAACGTACTCAATATAAATCATTTAAAAACAGTTATTTATTTTATAAAATTTGTCTAACTAGGCTGCAGCAGCAAAAAAAAAAAGAATAAAACATTTGTTGACAAATGCTTTACCAATTACAAACTACCAAAGTTTATAATTTTAAGTCGCCAGAGCTCCGCCGGCCTTCGGCCTTTACTTCGGTGTTCCCGAGTTGGGGTGGGAAAAAGTCGGATTTAATAAAAAATAAGTAAAATAAATGTCAATCACCCATGCCCTACGTTACCGCTCACCGTGGACTGTCCAAACTATTTATCTAACTGCCTATTCCATTAATTAACTGGCCATTCATTTATTACACTACTTGAATTTGAACCTGAATTGTACGATGAAATCACCGCTAAACTTTCTTTTTATTACCGGTCATGTTTCACTGCTGTAGTAAATTACCAACCACCAGAAAATTAAATAACTGCCCATTAATTTAACTTTATACTACTGATTATAATAACATCCTTTATGTTTAAATAACAGTTTCAGCTCATCTTTGGTGAGATCTCTCAATTCCTTCGGTAATGTGTTATCCCTAAAGATGGTCAACGGTTTAAGTGTGACCTTGCAGCTCTAATAATCTACTTTCAGTACTACGGCGTGAACCCAGTTGGTATGAGAGCGATGTGTATGGCTTTAGCGCGCAACCAGAATGTCAGACGACTGGACCTGACGAGCAACTACTTGGATCACTTTGACGCGAGCTATCATCTGGGCCAAATGCTTGGAGACTATAACGCTTTGACGGAACTGGTGTTGAGCGGATGCAAGTAAATAGATTACATGACTTGTGACAGAATAAACGCAATAACTTAAAAGGGGTCATTGTACTCATCATTATGAACAACTTTAGACAGCACGGTTGGCGCAGTGGTTGAACGATTGACTGCTGCGCTGCGTGTCGCGGGTTCGATTCCCGCACGGAACAAATATTTGTATGGCCTACAGATAGTTGTTCCGGGTCTGGCTGTTTGTGTATGTGACTTTGTATGTTTGTCAACGCACCCACGATACAGGAGAAATTCCTAGTGTGGGGCAACGTTTTTTTTTAAAACTTGCACTATGCGACCAATTTTGAAATGGCGAAAAAAATAATCTGCTACTTAGTCGAATCGAAAAAAAATCTTCTCTGTGTTTTGTAGTTACATTTTGTCGATTTCAGTGTTGGTCCCATAGTGAAAGTTGTTTATAATGATGAGTACAATGACCCCTTAAGAGGTATTGCGTTTATTCTGTTACACGTTTTATGTACAGAGAATTTTTTGTAAACAAAAAGAGGTATGTTTTCCTTGAAGATTTAGGCAGGTCGGTATACCATTGTACTGTAGGTATAGCACACATCTAACCCCAGTTTCAATTTTTAAAGTCCCACGTTACATGCGTGCTTAGTGCCGTCAATCAGGTACAGATCCTGACCCCGGGCTGCCTCTGAGACACCTGATGGAAAACCCTTCAACATTGTCCAAATAGATAATCTAAAGCTCACGCTCAAGATTAACGACCACTAAAGCCCTGAGGTTATCACATGTCGTTGACTATCACCCGGTTTCTGAATTGAAAATTTGAAGTAGCAAAATTTGTCCAATAGAAGTGGCAGACCACTTCTCTATTTCAAACTATCAATTCAGAACAGACAACTAGATAAAAGTTAAATATAAGTAAGTCTTTATTTGTTTCGGTGTATTTTTAGGATTCCGAACATCTGAATGAAAAAATGGAACCCCTTATATGATAATTCTTGTATCTCTCTGTCCGTCTGTCACAGCTTGTTTCTATTGCAGCATTGGGTCAAAGTTTCTGCACAGAGCTCTGAACCACCTCAGCAGCCGTACCTTGGATTTGTTAGACTTATCTGAGAACAATATAAAAGACGCAGGGTTCCCGTACCTCACTGAGCAAATTATGTTGGGGGCTGTTATTAAAAGGTATGTGTGTAATATGTAATCTCTTAACTAGCCGGTTATTTCCCGCTGCTGGACTAAAGCCACTCTCTCTTCCAAACTCGTCTGTCCTCTGCCATTGCGGGCCTTCCTTCCGTTAACAGTCAAGTTCATCTCGACACCTCCGTCTTGGTCTGCCGCGATGTCATTCATGTCATTTAACAGGACCCAATCAGTGGTTCATTTGGTCCATAGCTCATCTGATATACGGGAGACATGTCCGGCCCAAACCCACTGAAGAGTAGTAGCTTTCCGCGTAACTTGTGCGATTCTAGTTTTGGAGCCCAGCATTGTATCCCGAAATTTGAGCTCTCAGAATACTTACTGCTCATCCTGCTGAATATACTCCAAAGCACAACACTTTATCTTTTTGAAGTGATTGACTTCTTATGGGAGGGCAAACCGCTTCGTAACGTAACGCGTTACGGCGCCAGTCTGTCTGGCTTCCCTTTCTATCACGCATACGGCAGTGGTAGGCAGGCTCTTCCTCTCTCACTCTAAGCCACAGCGCTAGGCGTATTGTCACACACGCTTCCCGTATTAAATAGTTCAACTTAGATAAGTTTAAGTTTTATGCTCAGCTCATTTTTATCCAATGTTATTCTGCTACCATTCCAATCTAAACTGGACGCAAATAAGTAATACAAAGCCGAGCCATCAAAATTGACTAATTGGCTCTTTGTTAAAAATGTGAAAGGTTCAACGTTTTCCAAGATAATGTTAAGTGATTTGAGCTATAGTTGCATAACAAAGCCTTTTCTTTAGCCATGTCAATCAATCTTCTATGATTCTAAGAATTCATAAATTTCAAAAACTTCTCAAAATCGAAGTTACTAAGGGAAGGTAACTATAGATACGATTGTGAAAACTTCTTCATTGATGGAATGACCTTCTTATCTGTGACCTATCGCTGATAGCTTTGAAGCAAAAAGGAAAATTTTAATAGCTTTCAGTAATTTTATCTTTTTTTTTAGATTAAACTTGAGGCGGAATGATTTGTCAAGTGACAGCCTGGCGTTGCTGGCTGAAGTGATAGAGTTCCATGACCACACCACGCATTTAGACCTTTCCTGGAACAAATTCTATAAGAGTCAAGGTATTGGTCGTATAAACCCACAGATTCAATGACTTGGTAAAAAGCGGATAGGGCGAGGTACTTTATCAGTCGTTTACCTGTCCGTTAACCACTAACCAACCAATGGTGATATGACAAATAGCGTTAACGGACAGGTAAACGATCGATAAAAACCTCAGAAACCGGGCATAAGAACCCGACGGAAATGTTTCGTTTTAGCAAATAAAGCCTAGTTATTAATTTATTGTTAAAATAAAAAAAAAACGAGTGTGTCAGCTTCGACGCACGACTAGAGTTTACTCCTTAAGGACTATTAATGTGTAAATTATGTAAAAAGAGGATAAAAGAAAACATCTAAAATAAGCTGAGTATACATACTTTGTATGTACACACATACATAATCTCGAAGTGAAAGTTGCGCAAAGGAACGCAACGCCTCACTTTTAGTTAACGCTCGATTTGAATCTTCATAAAATTTTTGATACCGCGGGCTACATATAAAAATCGTTTCTTAAGGAGTAAACTCCAAACTATCCTTTTAGTCGTTACGGTCACCATCACACTCCTTCCCAATATATTTGGCATGAGTGCACGTCATCTCTTAAAAAAAAACGTAACATTGGAAAAATTCTATTGTATTTATGTATATTCTTTAACAATAACACGCTAGTATTTTATATAACAACCCTCTTTATATCCTGATGTTAAATGTGATGAAAGTTGGCAATAAAATTGTTGAGGTGCACATGGCCGTTTAGAGACGTCCAGGGGCTGAAACTTTCAGCTGGCCATCCCATCCGCGAGAGGATCTCATAAATATTAAACAGGACGCCAGTTCAACACAACACTTTTATTTTCAAAATGTATTTGACGCGTATTTCGTGCTCATATGATCTGCATATTCGCGGATAAAACACTTTGATGTCAATCAAAGCACGGCTTTTTGTGCTTGTCCAAATTGGATAAAGCGATATTTGGAGCATAAAGCAGTGAAATATTGAGGCTTCATCAGGTTTTATATGATTTAATGGTTTTGTTACATGGAATGAATCTGAAATATGGTGGCGTGGTTAACCCGATGTAATTAAACACAAAACTGTTTTCTAAAGCCTTTTTTTTAAGGATGGGAATTCATCAAATAACTTCTTCCGCTCTGGGTGGAGCGGAAGGGTGTGTCAGACTCTTACTGACTAAAACCCATCCGTGTTCCTTCTAAAGTGCTTTGCGTTCCAGGGTTGCGGTGACTCTTTCGAACAAATTTCGCAACCCTGGCAGGCTCTGGCCCTAGCGGGCCCCGTCTCCTATGCCGACATCTCTTTGAGGCGCGCGTGGAACACGACGCGCCATCGACCCGGGCCTAGTGGTGATCGGACAGCGAGCCACCCAACGCTCACCGCCCGTACGCCCGCGTCTACGGTGGTGGCCGGGGATCGCCCTGCGACTCCGGACGCCCGGGGCGTCTACTCTTCTGTAGCGGCGGTTGGAGCGAAGGCCTTGTTTCTCCCACGCGCGGCCCGCCTCATCTTTCGCTAGCATTACTGCTTCGCAGAAGGAGGTGACCGCTTCTTAAGCCACCTCAGGCTTAGGAAGCGGTCACCTCCGTGGGCTCCGGACCATAGATTTAACCAGGGCCGGACGCAAGAGGTCGCCGCCACCGACCGCCTCGACGAGAATACGGCGGTGCTCCGCCCAAGCAGGGCAGACCACCGTATACTCCACCGAGTCCTGTTTTCTAAAGCCTGCAGAAACACATCTGCACAGGCAAACTTCTAAGGCAGACCGTAGCTGGTGGCCATAAGGCCGTCAGCAAACAATTCTTACCTCTTATTATTTATATGTTTATCCTATTCTGTCTCACTGTGTGGCAAGGCTGCACGTTCTTTCTTCCATTCTTCTAGGCTTTGGACAAGTTTGGGCTAATCCAAAAAGCCTAGATCTACCATATCATCGGACGTTGTCTTACCTCTTATATAACCTTATTTTTTTTTACTATCAGGAGTTATCCAGTTAATCCGTGCACTACGTCAGAGTAAAGTACTCGTGGAGTTAAATCTATCTTACACCAACATCTGCGTAGGCGTGGAGATTGGAGCTTTATTGCGCATTGCAACCCTGAAGGTGCTGGATCTCAGCAATAACAAGTAATGTGCCTGATACACCATAATTATCAAACCTTTCCGAATCTTTTTTTATTCATTGACACATGCAAGAAGAATGGAAGAATTAGTCATTAATTTAAATTCTTCCATTCTTCTTGCCTGTGTCACCTTCTATTTCAAATCATGATTGAGGTAGGTTGGAGATTGCACAGACAAGCGATTCCAAAGATCTTGTGGCGACAGCCAAGTCACCCACCGTAGTTCCAACAACATACCAATAAGTACTTTTTCTCTATTAAGAGTTAGTCAGCGTGAAATCTGCTTAAAAGAACTGTGAAAAAACGTACAGGGTTGTTTCAGAAGTGTGTAGTCATATTTAAGGGTGAAGTTCAATAGCTGCTATACAGTAACGATACAAATCAATATATCTTTTCTTTGCTTTTTTAAAAAAACGACTAAAAAGTTCCAATAAAAAATTCAAATACTGATGCAGTTGTCGTCATCGAGTCTGTGATTAAATAAAAATAAACGCCACCAACAGAATCAGACTGGTTTAAAAATGTTTTTTTTTAGGTCGGGGTTTCTTGAAGAAATTATTATTTTTTATTTTCATATTGTTTCCTTACTGTTTAGCTGATACAGAGGAACACGCTTATACGACCACTCATTTCTGGATTACCCTGTATACCTGGAAATTGGGTATTACCGAGTTGACGGGTAATGGAAAAGGGTATTTAACAAGAAGACATGTAGCGCCAACCCCAAATAAGATTGGATATGGGGAAGATAATATTGTAATCAGATTTATAGCCCACAGTCTACTATTAATAATCTAGCCGATTCTTAGCCCCTCCAGATTCCATAGGACAAAAACTTTCGCTTTTACAATATTGTTACGAGCTTGGGGTTCGTGACAGTAAAAATAGCCGATTAAATAACCAAAATGACACTTTAATTTAACAACACGAATTACAACTTTAAACTCACTAATTATACAACACAACTTTACTACTGATCACTTTAATCGCACTTGAAGATCGCTTTTGAAGTATTCGCTTGTATCGCAAATCCAATACTGACTCGGTCGCAGACTACGCGCTCCTTCAGCTCGGTCAGTTAATTCTAGAAACTTCTATTCTCGAAACATTTGGAAAGCACTAAAAACTACAGCTGCCGACAGACTAGATATCGAGAAGTGTAGAATGTTCTGGCAAAGAAATGTCTAGAAGGTACTTGACTCTACTTGTTCTGCTACTTGATACTAGATGGCTTAGTGTTGATATGTACTTAATGTTGATATGTACCCGGCATTAATTCTGGCGCGTAACAATATTAGTGTGATTACAAGTAACATGTCGGAATTTAAATTCAGCATCACAAACTTGAACGTTTTCTTTAAGTAACGTGTCTGCACTCTGCAGCAGTGAGTGATGAATTTAGATACTTAGTTGTCGATACGCGAATCTCTACATAGAAATTTTCAAAATCCGCGGTGACTTGGGAATCTAATTTAATTACAGTGGTGTTAATAGTATGGCTATAATCATTCGTTTTGTTACAAGACCTTCCCTTTTCGCTATTAATAATGTTCCTAGTCATTTTAACCACATTAGCTACTACTGTTTTTAATTTTTGAACTCAAGTAATTTACACCCGTTCTTCCATCCTCTAGTTTCCACATGGTTATTCATTTTATTTATTTAAGGAAAAACAAAGAGTAGACAATAAGAAATAGTCATAATATCTTAAATATTACATTTTAAATAATTATGCTACCCACTTACGTTCTCCACAGATTACAATTAAAAGTATTTAAAAACTAGCTTTTGACTGGCCTGTTGGTCGAGTGGTTAGTGACCCTGATTGCTAAACCGGAGGTCGTGGGTTCGATTCCCACCCAGGACAAATCTTTGTGTAATGAGCATGATCATTTGTTCTGTGTCTGGGTGTAATTTGTCCATAATATGTATGTATTTAGAAATATGTAAGTATGTTTATCAGTTGTCTGGTTGCCATAGCACAGGCTCTGCCTAGTTTGGGATCGGATAACCGTGTGTGAGTTGTCCCAAGATATTATATTATTACACAGATACAGTACCTATAAATGGTCATTTTGGATTTTTAATTTAAATATTACATATATTGTGACGAAGATATCCTTGGCTCCAGGTCTCTGCCAGACAAGTTAGCCCTTTGGAAGCGTCTGGCGAAAAGTAAATGAGAATTTGAAATAGGAATATAAAATATGTTTTGTTTTATTTGGGACTCCGGTGCCAGCCCTCGTTGAAGGCTGACGTAAAATATATTATGACAATTTAAATGTTTTATTTTATAATAATATCAAAAAGTCACACTAGCGTGATACAATATATATTTATATATAAAAGAAAAAAGGAAAAAGTAAACTTAAAGTAAATTTGTGTGCGTACCTTATTAATTACCTACGTTGTAAAGTTGCTGATCTTTTAGAGTTGCTAGGATTTGCTCTTTGAATGCATTTTTACTAAGAAAAAGAATATCGATTGAATTAAACTCATTGTTATATGTCTCAATCAAACGATGAAGTGGTGAACACGAGCCAGCGTTAGATTTACAGAGGCTAGTAGCAAATAATAATAATTTCTTGGGACAACTCACACACGGTCTTCCGATCCCAAACTAGACAGAGCCTGTGCTATGGCAACCAAATAACTGATAAACATACATATATATTTTTAAATACATACATATTATAGACAAATTACATCCAGACACAGAACAAATGATCATGCTCATCACACAAAGATTTGTCCTGGGTGGGAATCGAACCCACGACCTCCGGTTTAGCAGTCAGGGTCACTAACCACTTGACCAACAGGCCAGTCAAATAGACATGGAGTGCGTACCTCACGTTATGTTTATCAATACAATTGAAAACTCCGTTGCTACTCCACAGTCTCGATGAAAACAGACATCTTCTGTAATTGCCATCATTACACACTATCCGTGGCTTATCATTGTGTCCATGATATAAGGTTACATTGGAAGCAGCGGAGACTCACAAGATCCGTTTCCCTATTAACTGCAAATGAGATACAATTATGTTTATTTTGAGCGAGACACTTGATTACCTGAGACTCCTGGGAGGTAAATAAGGACGTTAAAAGAATGACGCGTCAAATGGTGGTCGTAAATTATTGTCACTTTGGGTATTTTGGCCTTAATTGAAGACGTTTCAGGAATGGTTTGTTTGTGCGAGGTAATAATCAGGATGTCGGCTAAACCCACGGTGTTTTCTTGATGAACGCTCCAAATAAACGTGACGAGTTGTTGCCATAATCAGGTCTTTAAGGATGATTGAAGTAAAATTTAAATTTAGCTGAAATATACGTAATTGTTGCGAGAGGTAGGCAATTCCTCAGATGGCTCCAATCATTAACATATATTATTGATAACTTCAATTAATCTAATATTTTAATCAATTTTATTTCCTGACAATTTTAATCATTTCAATAATGCAATTTAAACTGATAGAGAGAAGAGACTGCATTTCATATTTATAAAATTAACATACATAGTATTAAGTGTAAGACAACGTTTGGTCTACACAGTAGGTGCTAGTAACTTGGGGTAGAGTTGCTAGTAATTTGATCCCGGAAACTTGGGGTCCATATTGGGTGGTGTTCGAGTTATCGATGTTTTTTAATATTTTTTAGAAATTTACTGCTTAATATGAACCCCAAGTTTTCGGGGTCAAAGTCATTGCAAATCAGCTCTAGTTTAACCCATTTCAAGAAACGCACTTAATTACCAATCTTCCTGTAGTATAGTCTGTTTATAGTCTCAGTCAAAAAATACAAGTCAGAGAGAGAGATTTCATAAATATGACCCAAAACGATTGCAGGTAACCATAAGTAACTATTAGAAAGCACACTCGACATTTGCATCCCTTTCCGATCCTGAAGATTTTATTTCAAGATGCTAGAAACTAGAATTAACGCTTGAGTATTACTTCTTTTAATGATAAAAGACATTCGAAAGGATGGCTTTTAACCTTTTGGACGCCATTGTTGCGTATATATTACAAGCAAGCGCGTGCCCTGTACGCCAAACGTCACAAATATGTGACAACAAGTACGGCCAATTTGTGGCTTGGCGTTGGGGACTCTTTTTTTTTAAGGATGGGAAATCATCAAATGACTTCTTCCGCTCTGGGTGGAGCGGAAGGGCGTGTCAGACTCTTACTGACTAAAACCCATCCGTGTTCCTTCTAAAGCCCTTTGCGTTCCAGGGCCGCGGTGACTCTTTCGAACAAATTCCGCAACCCTGGCAGGCTCTGGCGTTGGGGGCTCGCCGATGCGTTTATGCTCTGGCGTTCAAAAGGTTAATGGACTGCATAATTTACCTACCATGATTTTTTTCTATAGATTAACTTCTCGGGCTTCTAAAACCATAGCCAAAAACCTTGTCCATGCGAAGAGTCTATGCATATTGGACCTGTCCTGCAATCCATTCGGTCCTCCAGATGCGTTGGAAATTCTACTAAGTATGGAGGCTGAAGAAATAAAGCTACGAGAACTTCGAATGGACTTTATTGAAGTCAACATGGAATTTTCCCAGGTCAGCATACACTGAATCCGAACTACTTACTTCTATTATAAACATGGTATTTGTGAAAATCTGTATATTTCGATCAATCCACTTGTGATCAATGCGAGGTGATGACAGTGGCCTCCAAAGACTATGAGAAGAAATATCGGCATAGGTCACTTTGGCTGCATATTCTGCACAGAGGTGGTCACCTGACCTCTTTCTGACGTGGCTCCATACCCTCGTCCTGCTGCTGATCCGTCAAGATAGCTTTTGCGAGATTGGCGTTTCACCTTCCTATTTGCATTCTGAGACGGATCAGAGGCCTCCAAGTGGACCACGAAAAGTTCTAACCTGTGGAAAGGTGCTCACTTCGTGATAGATAGTTTGTGGGTGGGATTGTAAGGTATTATTTACGATCCATATACAAGAGAAACGCTGACAAAAACCAGTTCTACGTAATTCTAATCCCTTTTATATTATTAACTGTCTGCAAGTTAAATACTGGTATTCAGCTAAATCCGGTTTGACTGGAAGCCGACTCCAATATAGTTGGGAAAAGGCTAGGCAGATGATGATGAAGTTATTGACAAGTTACTAAATAAAATAAAGTTACCAAAGCGCAAACTACATTAAATTCAATAGGCACAATAAATTTACGGGCCATTAACGGCTTTTGATAAGAAAAAAGACTGCAGATGCACTTGCTCATTTGGGGCTCGTACATCCATTGATTTTTTCAAGCATTCGCCCGAAAAAAGAAACATTTTTCTTGTATTTTTAACACCGTTTTTTTTTTTATTTTGTTTACTTAATATGTCTAATAGAATAAATACTTAACTAAATATATATTCTAAACAAATCCGTATTTTGCTTGTGCTCTGCTACCATAGATCCAGTTTTATTTTTTATTTCAGGTACTCCAACAGATAAAGAACCTGGAATTTAGACAAAATACTTTGATAACACACGGTCATGTACTGGGCGACTACATACTGCCGTCTCACGACATGAAGGTCATATACTTGAAGCAACTCGTGCAACTCACCAAGAAAAAGAAACCAACTGAAGGATCAGACATACTGTAAGTGAATTCGTTTTTGTTCCGAGTTCACGCCTGTCCATCTATTTGAATCACGCAACACAAGCTTGTTTCCATTTATGTGTTTTAAAGAGTGTCCGTTGAGTTTCTTGTACGTTCTCCATAGAGATCTTCGCTTTGCCTTGACTTGACTTGCTTCGTCTTTATGATAGACCTCTTCGCTTTGCCTTGACTTGACTTGCTTCGTCTTTATGATAGACCGAGTTCTTAACAAGTGCTTGTAAATGGTTTGATTGTAATAAATGCTTGAGTTTGAGTTGATTCTTTTGACCACCACAGATCGCTAATTGAACTCTTACTTTTGCTATCTCTTTTCTCGTGTTACGGTTATAAGGAATCCTCTGAACTTAATTTATGAATCGCAATCACGAATGCGAGACACACAGGACCGGTTGTTGTGGCGACACTTGGGAGAGGCCTATATCCAGCAGTAGACGTCTTTCAGCTGTAAGATGATTAAGATGGTAATGACTAACGAATCTTTTAACACATGTTATTTGTACGTAAAAGCGCTCCATATTCACTGCATTATTGCTTTTCCCTTCAATTATTTCAGAATCTTCATACTTGATGAAAATAAGACGCGCCAGGTCCTAGAGATACCGGAGTTTCAACGTTTCATGAAGAAAGCTGGGGCTGTGATTGACGACCCATTTATAGTTGGGCTCTCAAAATGCTTCCCTGGCCCTAAAACTGAAGCTAAGATTAGACCACTAAATCTTGACAGTAAGTTTTGAAGAATATGTGTCGTTTTTTTCCAATTAACATAGATTCTTCTACTTCTTTACGAGTCGTTGGTGAACCTCATAATTTCTGTCCAAGTACACTACCATCGCCATCATTCCGATGGCTCTCTGTTTGTAGAGTACATAAGCTCGTCTTGGATTCTTTATTGAGTTTTCCACCTGTAGCAGTCCGGAGTCTGAATTTGAGCACGGTTCGGAAAGGACCTGAACCTAACTGGCTAAATATGGGTGCAATGCATATAACCATACACCTCTGCCATTCCATTTGGGGAATACAAGCTTGATGTATCTCACCAGAGAATAGGCAGCAGCATTCTCTGTGCATAGCAACAGCTACAGTGCGATCGCCAACTCGCCTGCCAAGCGTAGCGACTATGGCAACGCCTATGAGGGAGGCCTATATCCAGCAGTGGACGTCTTTCGGCTGATATGATGACGCTTGAAGTTATGTTTATCATGCAATATTCGCGTTTTGACTTTTGTAACAGTGCTGGCTGATTACATACATCGGATTTACCCGGACAAGGAGCCGACTCCCACGTCACTCGTCAGACCGCCAAAATCAGTTAAGAAAAACAAGAAAGGGAGAAAGTGATGAACCAGATTTAACATTTTTTTTTTCAACCTAAGCTGACCAGCTGTAACGTTCGAAAAGTTGCCTATACAACGTGTAAAAAAAATAAACGCGATACCTGAAAAGGGTTCATTGTACTCATCATTATGAACAACTTTTACTATATATAGTAAAAGATTTTTTACGCAATTGAAATCAACTGTACCCCTTTTCAGGTATTGCGTGTATCGGTGTAATCTGTTACACGTTGTATTTAATCGTTTATTATGAAGAATTTTGATTTATTTCCTAAGAGTTTTTATTGTGAATATGATTTTAATTTAAGTTACCATTAAAATCAATAGGTACTTATTATATTTTTTAGATTTAATTATTTTATGGAAACTAGAGTTATTTTTTAATTTTAGAATCGATACGTTTGAGGTATTTATTAGCTATGATTTTAACCTAACTATTACGCGCGAATAGCTAGTCTTAATTTAATAATAATTAATTATGAAGAATATGTACCTTATTTTTTTAGAGTTTTTGTTGGGAATATGATTTTAATCTAAGTTAAAAATAATATTTGTTTTTATTTTATCAAAGATTGTTTTATTTATTTACCCATGTATACACAAAAACAAACCACAATGAAAGTTAATGCACATTTCACGCTTTTCAAAAGCATGCCCAATTATTTCGAGAGTGGTACTTTAGTTGGAGCAGCTACAGGTGGAGTTTTCCACCTGTAGCAGTCCGGAGGACCTGAACATGACTGGCTAAATATGGGTGCAATATATGCATTGCAATTATATAATTGTACACCTCTGCCGATCCATTTGGGGAATACAAGCTTGAAGTATCTCACCAAAGAATAGGCAGCAGCATTCTCTGGGCATTGCAACAGCTACACTGCGATTGCCCACCCGCCTGCCAAGCGTAGCGATTATGGCAACCCCCCCCCCCCTTTGAGGGAGGCCTTTGTCCAGCAGTGGACGTCTTTCGGCTGATATGATGACGCTTGAGTTATGTTTATCATGGAATATTCACGTTTTGACTTTTGTAACAGTGATGGCTGATTACATACATCGGATTTACCCGGACAAGGAGCCGACTCCTACGCCACTCGTCATCACTCCGCCAGAACCAGTTAAGAAAAAGAAGAAAGGGAGAAAAAGATGAACTAGATTTATTTATTTTTTCAACCTAAGCTGACCCAGCTGTTGCGGAAAGGTCTTACTTATGTGGAAAAAAAAGAACTTTGCGCCAATTATTATTATGACGCATGCCATGAAAAACTTCCATTTATGCAGTATTAATTTTAATGGTAGAATTATTTTGTTTTAAGTACCTATTTTTGATCAAAAAAGTGAAACGTTCGAAAAGTTGCTTATACAACGTGTAAAAATAAACGCGATACCTGAAAAGGGCTCATTATACTTATCATTATGAACATCTTTTACTATAGGACCAGGCCTGAAATCGTGAAAAAAAATCGACCGCCCGCCGTTTATGTGTGCGCTTTTGTGACAAAATGTACTGAACAGCTGTTTTTTTTTGCGATTTCGGAGTTGGTCCCATAATAAAAGTTTTTCATAATGATGAGCACAATGATCTCTTTTCAGGTATTGCGTGTATTCTGTTACACGTTGTGTTTAATCATTTATTATGAAGAATTTTGATTTTATTTCCTAAGATTTTTTACTACGAATATGATTTTAATTTAAGTAACCATTTAAATGAATAGGTACTTATAATTTTTTTTAGGTTTAATTATTTTATGGAAACAAGATTATTATTTAATTTTTAGTATCGATACGTTGAGGGTATTTATTAGTTATGATTTTAACCTAACTTAAGATTTTTTGTTGGGAATATGATTTTATTTTAAGTTAATAATATAAATAATAATTTAAATTTATATTTATTTTATTAAAGATTGTTTTATTTATTTACAATGTAGAAACAAAAACAGAAGCACAATGAAAGTTAATGCACATTTAAAGAAAGAAAGAAAGAAAGAAAAATGATTATTTGGGACTCGCACAAGACTAACAAACCAGTAAAATAAAATTAAAAACTAAATAATAAAATAATTATCTGTGCGAGGCCAAAATGGTCCCTATCTCAGCTTATGCTGCGATATCTAAAAAATAAATAACGCAGCGCTGGTATTTCACGCTTTTCAAAAGCACGTCCATTTATTTCGAGGGTGGTAATTTAAAAAGAAAATATCACTGTAGTCCTTGTTTTGAAAACAAAATTGGAATTAATTTTCTTTACAAAGAGGTGAACAAGTCGTTGTTATCTTGAGTTTTATCGTTCCTACTAAAATATTTAATTTAAAAAGATAATAATATACTGATTGAGCAAAACTCCTCACATATAGAAAGGAAATAAAGGGAATTTAAAAAATAAAAATGCCTTTTATTTCCACTACTCACAATGCTTAGAAAAAAACCTTAATTTTTAAATAATATTTACAAAAGGTTCCAAAATAAACCTTCTTTTGGAAACTTAATATATACTATGTATGTAGTAATATAAGGTTAACCTTTTGCGTGTCTTAAGTTACACAGTTCGACATAAGAAAAAATGCTCCAAATGTCTTAAGTCGGACAGTTACACATAAGGGCTTGGTCAGGATTGGACGATAAAAATCTGTTAAGACACGCAAAAGGTTAATATAAGTGTTGATGTCTAATACTGGTATTCAGCTGAATCCGGTTTGACTGGAAGCCGACCCCAATATAATTGGGAAAAGGCTAGGCAGATGATGATAAGTGTTGATGTCTTTTTTATATTTAAAGTGTTATCAAGAGCATTTCTTTAAATTTTATGGGTTGGAAATAAACCAATCCGTCTAAATACGTCAAAATAGTTTAGAGAGACTTACGGCCCGTTTCAATAACGTATCTACCTTTAGCGAACTGTCAAATTAGCTACCAGCAGTAGAAACGTCATTTTTGCCTTTGTAACATGACGTTTCAGCTACTGTTGGTAGCTAATTTGACAGTTGGTTAAAGGTAGATACGTTATTGAAACGGGCCGTTAGACTTTCACCCATAAACTACGGCATACATACACAACCTGACTAGACAAATCAACAACTCCAAACACAGTTAAAGCAAGCAACAACAGTTAATTATCCCGACACGAGCCAACAACGCGCATCTGCACTTATCAACCGCGTGTCGATGCCAAAGTGTACGGTTTGGAAAACACGCCATGGCGCAGCGCCCTCTGGCGGAAATTGATTGTACACGTTACATACCACAGAGTATAGATATGCCTCGATGGCCACTGCTAGGCCTTGTGAACCTAGTGAACGGTCGGTTCCTAGGGTGGGTGGCCAGTTGCGGAATTTGTTCGAAAGAGTCACCGCGGCCCTGGAACGCAAAGGGCTTTAGAAGTAACACGGATGGGTTTTAGTCAGTATGAGTCTGACACGCCCTTGCGCTCCACCCAGAGCGGAAGACCCATAAAACATTTGATGATTTATGGGTGGCCAGTGTGCATCGCGAGTTGTAGCGGGTAGCGAAAGCTAGACTTAGTTCCTTAGGGTAAAACAAAAAAAAGATCGCTCGTTAGCGAGGCCACTCCTTGACGTAACGCTTGAGGCCCGCCATAGACACTTCAGTTTGACGCAAATGGCGGTTCAATAGGGTGACTGGTAATTGAGTGCGTACCTTCAAATGGGATGTGAGGCAGCCAATTTTAAATTATTTTGACGAGACACGAGGATGTTTTTGAGTAATCGTATTTCTTTTTTGTATTTTTCTTTTTTAAATTTCACACACGACAGCCGAAATTTGTGCTTGCGTATGTGCCACGAATATTATAAAAAGCAATGGCGTCTATAGTTCCTGCGTTCCATGCTCTATGTGACAGGCTGTGGACAGCGCGATGACGTCAGACCTACGCTTTGATATCACGTGACCGCAGCAAAGGCACTCAAATTGCTTTGAGGTACCTACTTCAATTAGTATCCAATTGATAGTACTTTTGGATAATTAGTTTATTGTGTGTATAGGCTTGTGTTTTGGCGTTGCGATTATCCTGTATGATTTTAGTAGACGTTTAGCTGTTTAGTATACTTTTGGTGACATTTTGTAATCCAGGTTTTTGTATGAACACAAAATAAGCGAGCCTGTTGTATTTCTGCAATCACGGCACTGTTGGCGCAGTGGTTGAGTGATTGACTGCTACGCTGCGTGCGGAACAAATATCTGTATCGCCTAGAGATAGTTGTTCCGGGTCTAGCTGTTGTTGTATGTGAGTTTATACGTTTATAAACGCACCAAATTCCTAGGAGCGAGAAACGTTTAAAAAAAATCTGCCGACAGCGCCTGCATCGTCATAATTATTAAGATAAGTACCGCTTCTGTCGTTTTGTAAAACTACTTGTCCATTGATATTTAAATGAGGGAGTAAAACCCAGCTTTATGAAAAATAAAGAAAGATGTTATCTTTCCACAAAGGTGAAGAACAAAACCAACACTTGTCGTCCATGATAGCAAGAGCAAGTGAAAAGAAAAATACCGCGCACAAGAGGCCGTTAGTTTTAATTTGCGACGTAAGTGCATGCCGCCTTAAAAGATTAAAGACTACGCTGTGGCTCTAATTACTTTTAGTACAAGTGGGCTAGGAGATGCTTCGGTACTGGGGCGGTTTGTAGATACAAAATGTGGTTGACGTTTATGGTTATTTTTAATTAACTTGAAAAAAGGAGGAGGTTCTTACCCAATTGATTGTTTTTTTGTAAGTATGTTTTTTTAGCGATATCTTCGCTAATTCTCAACCGATTTAGATGATACTTTGTTTTTTTTTTAAATGTTTTCCTAGAATAGTCCTGTTTAAATTTCGCAAAAACCTGATAAAGAACGTTGGAGTTAGGCAATGGAACTCTTCAAGAAGTGATAGCTTATCTCCCAAGATTGCTGGAATCGCATGTCCGTTTATTATTTACACCAGTTCATTACGCTCTAAAGGGGTACGCAGATGTGTACTACAGATAGTTGTTCCGGGTCTGGCTGTTTGTGTATGTGAGTTTGTATGTTTGTAAACGCAGCCCTGACTGCTAAACCGGAGGTTGTGGGTTCGATTCCCACCCAGGACAAATCTTTGTGTGATGAGCATGATCATTTGTTCTGTGTCTGGGTGTAATTTGTCTATATTATGTATGTATTTAGAAATTTATATGTATGTTTATCAGTTGTCTGGTTGCCATAGCACAGGCTCTGGCCTAGTTTGGGATCGGATGACCGTTTGTGAGTTGTCTCAAGATATAAGATATAAAAGTGTAGGGCACCGTTTTAAAAACAAAACAACAACCAACCAACCTACGTCTAATTTTGTTATTGTTTTTTTATACAATCATAAATCGGGATGTTCACCGAGTCACAAGTAGACTGTTTCTATTATACTATACGGTGCACATCCCTGGAGAGGAGAGGTTCGATTGTCAGTATTTGAACCATTGCTGTTTGGTTCACTTACTGAGAAATCGAACCAGTAATATGTGTTATTTGAATTGATGTGTTTGTAGTATTTTTACGTGTGTGTGTTTCTGTTATTATTTTATTATGTGTTATGTATGTGTTATGATCCTTTGTTGGGCGAAATAAACGTTTATTATTTTCTATAATTATAAACGTATATAAAAAAATACCAGGAGAAGCGCTTACATGAATCTGCATTCACATTTGTCCCACCGTTCGGATACCACCCTCAGAATACTGTTCGAGCTGCTTCGTAGGCGACTTAATAGTGAAGGGCTTCCGCTTCACAAGCTTTTGCCCGCGACTTCGTACGCGCATATCCCCTTTGTTCCCGTTCTTTTAAGAATTTCAGGAAATCCTCTCTTAGTGCTACCCTACACTTTCCCAGGGAGTGCTTTCAACATTTAAGTTTTCAACAACCAGTAGTTTCACCTACGCGTTGTCGGTTAGTCAGTCAGTCAGTCAGGATCGGAAGAATTTTGTATATTAGGATAACGATCTTTGTTCGATCTTGCTCGAAAGAAGGTAAAATTTTCAAGCATGTACGCACGTGTGGACTTAGAGATAGCGCGCACGAGCAACTTTTGTCTCCGTAACTAATTTGTCTCTCACATCAATTCTATGGGTTTATTTGAAAAGTCTTCCGGCTGTCGCGTCGCTACATGCACGCACTTTCGTATAAACCCATAGACTTGATGTGAAGACAAATTAGTCGCGGAGACATAAGTTGCTCGTGCGCGCTATCTTTTAGCTTAAATGTTGTTTCTTTCATAATAAGAAAGCCTTTATTTCCATGCACTTTTCATTGAATTTAAACTTACATAATACTAATAAAGGAATTATTTGTGGTGCAATTGTATAACTAAAGAGAAGACTTGTTGAATAATAGTATATTTATTTAGACCCTTCCATTTAGTCCATCTCTTGTTGTACTACGGGCGATGTGGCCAGCACGTCTCTATTTTAGCTGTTATGCGTGACGTTCTGAGTCTATTAATTTTGTTGTAGACTCTTGTCAACAGCCATGTCTGTCATATGGAGCACGAACTTGGTTTTTTCAAGAGAGAAGAAAAAATTAAATTCGTTCATGCCAGCGTGCTGTAGAAAGAAGTATGTTAGGGGATAAGAAGAGCTGCTGTGAACCTGCCAATAAGGGTTCGAAACAGCAAGGTAATCTACAGGAAAGTGTGACAAGGATGGTTTCGTGAAAGTGGAGAGAAAGAAAGAGAAGAAGCCTCGTAGTCGAAACCAGTGCGGAACCGCGCTGGCTGGACCCAATATGTTGCGTCCGGCAATTCCTACGACGCAGCTCTACGTGTCCCGGCTACATCACACCACGAAGGTTGAGGAGATCGTGGAGTAATGTCCGAGCGAAGACCAGCTGGACCTTAAGGGTCGAGAAGTTGGGAGTCACGCCACAACACAAATTTCAAGTCATTCGAGTTCCAAATCATCATATTGAGACCTTCCTCAAGGAAGAGTTTTGGCCGAAGGGTGTCGTATATCGGCGATTCCGCGGAAGGCTAAGTGACACCGCGCAGCGCAACACGACGCTGTCACTTCGTGTACAATAATTTATTAATATTTTTGTGGTTTTTGTAAATATGTATGATAGTCTGTAAGGTATATTTGTTATGGGTCTTTGTTACCTGAATAAAATGATATTATTATTTTTATTATAAAGCTAAGCGATAAAATTAAGAGCGCAGATATTCGCAACAAAACAAAAAAAAACATAATCCCTAAACCTTAATCTTTCTCTCATCAACTACACACACACACACACTCACACACACCACAGTCTATCTATACATCAAGGTACCAGTATGATTATTGCTGGTTAGCCACGCGTCAATGAAGCTACGTTAACAATCTGTCTCGTCTAGACGGCAGTTGATTGGCTGCTCAGGCTGTGGACACTGTCAATTAAGTCGGTGCCCTTAATCAACATTATGCCTGTGTAGACACTGTACACTGTGGCCTTGTCTTGCTTACCGTTTGGAAGGGATGTAAAGCAAGTGGATATTGGAACTGGGTGGTAAGAGAATCTATTTAAGTCCAGCAGATATTATAAAATGTTGAGATATCGATACGACAATAAATGAAAACACTGGCAATACTGGTTCATAGGAATATTTTGAAGCTATTATAAATCACCGAAATTATAAATAAACTTTCAAATTTTATAAAACGTCAAAAAAACTTAAACTTGCCAAGGACAGTGAATACTATTCTGACGAAATATTCCAAGGAGTCTGTTGCAGTTAGTGACATCAAATCTTTGATAAAAGACAACATATTCGTATGAACTAGTATCGACAGTTTTTTTATTTATTGTCGTATCGTCGTCTCCACCTTGTATAGTCAATATTTTGATTATGTGTTGGTGTATGCCTACATTTTGTTTTTATTGTTATCATTTGACTTGTACCGATAAAAAAATCTGCCTAGTTATTTTCCAGCATTGTAAGGGACGCTCTCAAGTCGAACCAGCCGGTCGATTCCGTAAACATGTCGAAGTGAAGGCTTGGGTGAAGTGATCACGAGGTGAGCTGTCAATCCATATAATCAAGATGTCACGTGATCACGGAGTGAGCTGTTATTCCATCACCGAAATTAAGTAAAGTGAAGCGAAATTAGCGAAACCAATTGGAAATTTTAAAAGGCAGTAGGTAGTTTGTTGATTTAAAGAGGTAAAGAAAAATAAAACTTAATCATTGCCGATTACGTTTTTACATTACGTTATGTGTGAAAAAATAAACGTAATCCATTCCATACTCATGCAATATGAAACTTCATTGCCACAGAAATTTGAACCTTCATACCAAAAAAAACTCACAAACATCAAGATAAACTCGCTATAAGCATTGAAATCGTAAAGGATCTTCTTTTAGTATTATAAAGCTATTTCTTTCCTCACATTTAACTAAAACGAGCTGTGAATGGAGCATAAAGTCCCGAGATATTTTTAACAGTAAACTCTGGAACTATATTATTTTCATAAAAATGTGAGATTCGCTTTGAAATTTAAATAACTGCGATGGAATTTGAATGAGTTAGTGAGATAGTGGCCTTTGGGCTCGATAGTGGTTCTGCAAGGAGTAATTATGCTAGAACTGCTGCAAAGGGGGTAAAAACTGAACATAATCCGCACCTCAGTCTGCTTCAATTAACAGCTGGTATCACTTAAGCGGAGGCTTTGAAGACAGCGGAAATTATGGTGAGTGAATATTTTTCTTTTTTTACTTTCACCGTTTTCCCAAAGGGGTTGGCAAAAATTACAGAAAGCCACCAGCTATGATCTCTATATACTACTTTTTCTTCGTTTACGTTCGTATATCTGGTTATAAACCCACGTTGATTGTGAGCACTACGCACCTGGCTGTTCTAAAGAACATCACCAAGATATATTACCTTCTCTGGATATTTGGGTATCAGCTTTACAATTAAAAGAGACTATCAGAAGTGATTTAGAATGTGTAACACTTCCAAAAACATGTTATAATCACAATGCCTTAGTTCATGAAGTGGTATCGGAATTGGCTTCCAAATATAGTGATTGGGGTAAAATCTACACAGATGGGTCAAAGACTAAAGATGGGTGTGGAGCTGCTTTTTTCTTTCAAAGTACTGGTTATAAAGCTACGAGTATGTATAAAACTAATGCAAATATATGTATAATGTCTGTGGAACTCATTGCAATATATCAAGCGTTGTCTTATTTACATAATCAAAATCTAAATAAAGTAGTTATATTTACAGATAGCAAAAGCGCTTTACAACATCTGGCTCGATGCGCCTCTGGTTGCAGAGGGGCATCGATAGCCTATGACATTCTAAAACTAATTCATTACTATAACAAAGATGACATTAGGATTATCTTGCAATGGGTTCCAGCGCACATAGGCTTACGGGGCAACGAGGAGGCTGACCGACTGTCGAAACTGGCTGTTGAGACGGGCAATGTTACCTCGTATATGTCCGATTACTGGGAATATTTCTCCAGGTTTAAAAATGTATGTTTTGAGAAATGGAAGAAACACTTCAATGAAATATCCAAACAAAAAGGCATTTGGTATAAAGTCATTCAAAATGAACCACCTCGTGAGCCATGGTTTGATGATCAATCTTTAACTAGGAGTTATGTAAAATTAGCGCTAAGGCTTCGTTCTGGTCACTTTCCATCAGCAAAATTTGCTTTCTTAATGCGAAAGTCTGGATCGCCTAATTGCGAGAGATGTAACAAAATTGAAGATGTGCAACATTTGTTGATGGAATGTGCTAAGAATAAAGATGAAAGGGAATCTTTGGCTAGGGAATTCAAATTAAACATGTGGGATGTTGGTCTTATCCAAAATATATTGGCATACCCTAAATCAGAAAGGACTAAACGCATAATTTGTGGATTAATTTCGGGCAATAATTCTCTTTCCTAGTTATAGTTTATACATAGATTTATAATAATAAGATAGTATTATTTGTATAGTGTGTAAATAGATTATAAGGTACAATGGGGTTGACGTATCCGTGTGGATAAAAACCCCTAATAAATAAAGAATTAAAAAAAAAAAAAAAAAGATATATTACCTATATCTTTTATTTGCACACAATATATCAATTCGGAAAGGGATAGTCACCGTATCGCCTTTATCGCCGTATTGTCCCTTGGCGAGGCGATTACGTTACGATTCCGATTAGTGTGTGTTGTAGTAGATAGTTCCATACAAAGAATACTGCACGGCTCTAGTTGATTCGGTCATATCCCTTTTCGAGTTGATATTTGTGTACACTGCTTTACATTCCCTTACAGCCAAAAGATACACGACCCAATGTGTAATTATGTCACACACAACAGACTTAATGAGCCGTTTAAATAACTGCCTAGTCTTTTCATTGAACGGCGCCGTTTAATCAGCGGCCTAAATGACATCCAGCCAGTGTGTCTAATACAACATTTAATGAACGGGCTTGTCAGATGCGTGACGAAAATATATAAAATACTAGTTGCCGCCCGCGGCTCCGCCCGTGTGAATGTCGAAAATTATCCCAAGGGAACATATTCCCGGAATAAAAAGTATCTTATGTGTTATTCCAGACTATAATCTACCACTGTGACAAATTTCATCAAAATCCATACAGTAGTTTTTACGTTAAAGAGTAACAAACATCCATCCATACTTACAAACTTTCGCGTTTATAATATTAATAGGATTTAATTTTGGGAATTCATACAACAATCAATTTCTACATTCTAACCTTGACGACGGAGTCCCGTGCTCCAATTTCCATCTGCAGGGTTTAAAAGAACATAACCGGAAACCAGTGTCATAGTGCCCCAACCTCTATGTACGCTACTTTCCGCTATTTGGCTAGGCAAGTCATTAATTGTTATTTATTATTATATTTGACATGTGATGTTTTTCAGTACCGACTTGACTGTGGTTTTATTTTGATTTTTATTATGATTTGATTGTTTTTGGGATTTTGTTTTAATTTTATTTACTTAATATTCAAAGTTGTGTTAAGGATAACTAACTACTTACCAATGAGGACCGTGTTACCCAGTTTATGGGTTGTGCAGGTCTGGTAGGCAGCCGCTCCACGTAAAATACTGCTATTCAGCTGAATCCGGTTTGACTGGAAGCCGACCCCAATATAATTGGGGATGGTGATTAAAGATACTTAAATCTGTCATAAACGTTTAATAATAATAATTAAACGATATTGAACCAAGTCATTTTCCTAGTTGGTCAATTAAATGCCGGGATGTCACCTTTTTTTAAATCAATTATTATGTTAAATTATTATTATTATTACTTAGGCCGCTGATTAAACGGCGCTGTTCAGTGAAAAGGTTAAATGGTTAGGCAGCCAATTAAACGGCAGATTAAACTAGTTGGCTGTGACATAACAAGAAACGTATTTAGAATATCCTGCAACTATCTCCTGGAAACATCTCGATCTTTGAAATTCCTTTTCGTTATCGGCTTAAACATTGCAATAATTTTCTTTACCGCTCCTCTAGGGGCCGCATACCTATACCTATTTATTGTGCACAGGAAATTAAGCCCTTTGTCGTTCATTCGTCTGGCTTTCAAGATTCATTTTTGCTTGCGTGTCACGGAAACTACCACTTTCCGGTAACATTGCTTACCTTACTAATGGACATAATTGAAATATAGACTCTATTGAAAACCAAATATGGGCTGTTTTCCTGTGTTTTGTGAGGTGTTGCATATTCTTTTCCCGTTGGTGAAGTCCAGTGCATCGCTGTGGAGATACGACCCGCTGTTGTGCACTTAAGGTAGATATTTAGGGTTACCTAGAGTGCTTGTGATTTTTTTGGGCATAGTATTTTTTGTGAATATTTTATTTTAAACATTGTATGTTTTAGGTAAAAGTGGTTACTTGAAAGCTACGTTGATTATGTCGCAGCCAACTGGCTTAATCAGCCGTTTCATTAAAAGCCTAGCCTTTTCATTGAACTGCGCTTTAAATCAGCGACGAAGTGACATGGGCAAGTCATTAAACGATATTGAACTTAGGTCGCTAAAAAATCGGCGTTGTTAAATGAAAAGGTAGGCAACCAATTTAACGGCTGATTAAGCTATTTAACTGCGACATATACATTAACATATTTTTTATTTATGGAGAAAACAATCGCACAGGTAAAAAAAAATCTGAGAAATATATGAGTCACCATAAAGTTGAAATCACTAAATAACCTGATTGAAAAAATATTTCTAGAGGGTTGCTTTGCCCAAATATAACCATTTCCGTCGATTTTCCCTCATTCTGCCAACCCTAGGCAACTCCTGCGCTGCACGAACGCAAGTGACTCGGCTCGTTTTTCAGTCCGGTGCACATTACTGCCCGCAACTGTACTACAAACAACATTAAACTTTTTATCTCTGACTGTACCTGTCTGTCTGACAGTATAAAACTCCATCTGCAAAGATTCATTCATATTATTTATTTGTGTGTAATTTTGTGCGCTAGATTTGCAAACTTTTTGGGGTAAATGAAAAGTATAATTTAAATAACACAAAGCTATTATTTTTAACAGTTCTTGAGAAGCAATACAAAACGTGGTGCAGCCGTGAAGGCTTTTAAGCCGCCAAATTATGTTTTTTTTTGTACCTTTTTTTTTGGAATGGGAAATCATCACATGACTTCTTCCGCTCTGGGTGGAGCGGAAGGGCGTGTCAGACTCTTACTGACTAAAACCCATCCGTGTTCCTTCTAAAGCCCTTTGCGTTCCAAGGCCGCGGTGACTCTTTCGAACAAATTCCGCAACCCTGGCAGGCTCTGGCCCTAGCGGGCCCCGTCTTCTATTTTGACATCTCTTTGAGGCGCGCGTGAAACACAACGCGCCATCGACCCGGGCCTGGTGGTAATCGGACAGCGAGCCACTCAACACTCGCCGTCCGCAGGCCCGCGTCTACTGTGGCCGGGGATCGCCCTGCGACTCCCGACGCCCGGGGCGTTTTCTCCTGTAGCGGCGGTTGGGGCGAAGGCCTTGCCTTTCCCTCGCGCGGCCCGCCTCCTCCTGCGCTAGCATTATTGCTTCGCAGAAGGAGGTGACCGCTTCCCAAGCCTCATCGCTCCGGACCATGGATTCAACTAGGGCCGGTCGCGAGAGGTCGCCGCCGCTGATCGCCTCGACAAGGACACGGCGGTGCTCAGCCCAAGCAGGGCAGACCTCCACCGTATGCTCTACCGTGTCCTCCGGCCGTATCGTTTACTTCCTTTTCTTTCATAAAATTCCTCACATAAATTCATCCATCTTTTTTGGTTTCAGACCAAATAAAACACCCACCTGTTTTATAATATTACAATGTACCTAAGTTGTTATTACTTATTTCACAGATTTAAAAAAAAAAGAGTAAATGTTAAAGATTTTTTTTAAGTTCGTCACGTCAGATTTCACAAAGGGTACTTTGAAATCAAAACATAATTTGAGCAGAAGTGAGATAAAGTAATCAATATTTTTAACCTCAGATTCGCTGATTGCACTACAAACTAATCCAATATTCAGCCTCAGTTTAGCACCACCATATTAGTTCCACCCTTTCGCCGATACGTCTCGTTAGTCCGTGACTAACTTATATAATATCATTCATAATTCGGGTCGGGATCGAATTTTATGTAATGGTGGAAGCTTGGTGTAAATTCTGGAGCGGTCGCGCCGCGGCTATTGGAAGCACTCGTGTCACCTCGCACTACGGTGGAGCAGTGTGGATAAGACTGGCCGTTAGTGAATTATTTTGGGCTTTATTAAAATAAAAATCTATCCTAATCTCTTCAAAGTTAGAGTGTACAGGCTTCTTCTGGGTAAGCTCTTCCATCGTCGACTTTGTTTCTGTCATCCCTGACCTAGACTAGAGTCAAGAACAACCCATCACAAATAAAAAAAAGAACATGATACCTACTCGAACCGCTATGAGGGCAGGAATATTTAAATTCACGAACATTACGTTGATGCTTTATTAAGATGTACTTTTATTCGTCGCTCACTTAGAAGCCATCCAAGGTACCCGCCATCTTCTCCTCAGTCTGCTGCGATGTACTTAATGCACATTTAATATTTTTCCAGTTTTATGATTTTGAATGCGAATCCCAATATTCCTGGAAAAAACTACGTTTTCTTCACAAGTTCGCTAGGTGCTAGAACTGAAATTGGTAGGACAGTGAAACTACTATAGACACATAACGAACGGTACCTGAAATACGGTACTGACTCATTCTAATCACAAAATTATCATTAAGCAAAATTGAAAACCTAGGCAAGGTTTTTAATTTTGCTTAATCACATTCAACAAATCAAAGCCACAATTTAAAATTAAAATCCTAGATCCCTCTTCAGTAAAAAATTTTGCATGTCATCTTGCCCCAACAATCGGCTACAAACTTCAAAGCATTATTAAAAATCATGAATGTCTCAGATAAACATGTTTGCGTGTGTAGGACGGTTAAGTTACAACAGACACATACCAAACGGTACCTATTTGAAATACGGTCCTCATTCATTTTAATTTGAGAATTACCATCAAGCAAAATTGAAAACCTTGCCTATCAAAGGCACAATTTCAAATTAAAATCTTCGTCCCCATCTTGTTACATATTTTGCATATCGTCTTGCCCCCACATTCGGCTCCAAACTTCAGAGCAACATTAAAAATCAAACACAACATGTTGAACGTCTCAAATAAACATGAGTTCGTGTGTGCAGCTTGTCAAACATTGTTTGACAAACATTCTCCCGCACTTAGTATAATAAAGCAAATATTTTAATGGAAATGTGACTGCGCAATTTATGTTTTGTGAGTACTTTTCATGTCTGAAGCATTCTTAGTTTGATGGTTTTCAAAGAGTATGAGTTTATTTTTTGTGAACGAGTGTTTTTTATAAAACTGAGAGAGTATTTGCTTAGGTTGTGTTTTATTTTTGGATTTTCTTTTTTGAAACACATACTAGTTTTTTCCTGTGCCTTCGCTTGCGTAGAAGTAGCCTATTTCGGTCTCCAGGGTACGATCTATTAGGCACGGGCCTGCGGACGGCGAGCGTTGAGTGGCTCGCTGTCCGATCACCACCAGGCCCAGGTCTATGGCGCGTTGTATTTCACGCGCGCCTCATAAAGATGTCAGCATAGAAGATGGGGCCCGCTAGGGCCAGAGCCTGCCAGTGTTGCGGAATTTGTTCGAAAGAGTAACCGCGCCCCTGGAACGCAAAGGGCTTTAGAAGGAACACGGATGGGTTTTAGTCAGTAAGAGTCTGACACGCCCTTCCGCTCCACCCAGAGCAGAAGAAGTCATTGAAAGGGTACGATCTATCTCAATACCAAAATTCGACAAAATTTGGTTCGGCGTGCAAGTGTAACAAACATACACACTTTCACATAATATAACACTAGCTCTGATTTTTTTTTAAGTTTTCATTTAACTCATCAATGCCTCTTGTAATCTTGCGTCTTGTGTCTTCTCGTATAGAAGTATTCAATTACTTCTGTTTAATTAAGCAAAATCACCATACTTTTTTTTGTTGATCAGGACCATTGCACAAATTAATTTCAGGAATCGGAATTCATAAATCAGAAAATGTCTATCTTTCTAGCCAGTTTTAGTCCTATAATAATCCAGGATTTATCTCAAAAGCAGCACTTAACAAACCATAATATAACTGTGTAGCTACAGTAACGTTAATGAGGCCTAAAGCGATACCTCGCAGACCAAGCATGTAAGTCAATTTTCCACGCCCTTACCCGTAAACAGGATCCATAATGGAGGCCAAGTAAGCCTGAATGGTAATTATATGGTTCTGGACCCGTAATTAGTTAATAGGATTTGTATTTACGTCTGATATCATTAATATTTTGTATGGAGGAATGTTTTTTTGGATGATTTAAATTGTAACCTGGTAGGGTGAAATCCGGATAACAAATAGAAGCTCACACCTGCCACATGTAGGTGAAGGCAGTGTTTGTTTATGAAATTTATTTACATTATTATTTATTTATATATACTTTTTTTTCCATGAAATTAAAAATACTTACAGAAAATCTTAAACCAAAAAATATACAATTGGCGGCCTTATCGCATTCCGCGATCTCTTCCAGGCAACCTGGAATGGAGATATCCTGGACACGAAATGGGGTTGCACTTGGTGCAAATATAAAGTTAACATACATAGAACAATGGAGTTAACATACATGGAGAGAGCAATGCTCGGGATTTCTCTGGTGGATAGAATTCGCAACGAAGTCATTCGCCAGAGGACTAAAGTCACCGACATTGCGCGTAGAATGAGCATGCTGAAGTGGAAGTGGGCTGGCCATGTCTGTAGACGTATAGACGGTCGATGGAGCAGACATGTGGTAGAGTGGAGACCGCGTATGGGCAAACGTAATGTGGGACGCCCTGCGGCACGATGGATCGATGATTTGAAGAAGGTGGCTGGCAGCGGATGGATGCGGACCGCTCAGGACCGGGATGGTTGGCGATCTTTGGGGGAGGCTTACGTTCAGCAGTGGACGGCAATTGGCTGATATGATTATACATAGAACAAAAACAATCAGAAATAAAGAAACACAAAATACTAAAATACATACATAATAAATACATAAGTGAGAAAATATATATTAATATTATTATTATAAATGGAACATTTCGTAGCGTTTGGAAAAAAAAAACAAAATTTAAAGTCTTTTATAGGCCTCTTCATCTGTCTTATTTTCCACTTACCTCTTCTAAACCATGCAACGGATTTTGATTTGTTTTTCAAAAAAACATAGAAAGAAAATATAGGAAAATAAATGTCGACAGCGTTTTTGCCGTTATTTGATTTTAATTAAACTGTAGCGGCATCTATGTCGCCACATGAAAAACAAAGGAGCAAAAGGCGAACGGCAGGGTTGTATGGGAGTTTCGTACACCTAATAAAATATCGTGTTTTGGGATATTTTTTGTTTTAATTGGTAGTCAATACGATAGGCAAGCCCTTTTAAAATTCTTAGATTTTTAGAAGTTGGGACCTAAAAGTTATAACCAGTTTTATTTTTGAGGTTATGTCCCAATAAATATTATTACGTGTAGGCACAAAACATTGTTTTGGTGAAAAAGGATATGTTCTAGATAGCTGGTGCTATCTTTGTAGTGTTTTGCTTATCATTAAGTTGGCAAATTGACATGAGAATTGTAACTATTCAGTAGGGTCATACTATTATATATTCTGTGGTAGGGTGCTTAAGGAGAGACCTACGTCCAGCAGCGGTCTGCAATAGTTTGATGATGATGATGAAGTGCTGATGGAGTTTTGAGTGTGGGTAAATAAAACAACTTTGTTTTGTAGGAACTTACATATTTTATTTAATTGTTCTTACAATTACCTAAATGATTCTTAATTGATTTCATCTAAGAAAGGGGCAGGTAGCTCTACTCAACGTAAGAATAGCCAGATAATTTGCTTAATTGCTCAGATGCAGTTACAAACCACAATCCAAAACAACAGCAAAGAACTGAACAGAGACTCGGAAAGATTTTCCTAACCTGTCAATAAAATAATTGCCAATACAAAAAAAAACATTGATGGCGAAAATAATTCCTAGAATTAAATAGTTAATTATTAAGATTGTATGCAATAATTATTCATTGTAAGGTATAATGTGTAATTGGTTAATTATATTTACTGTTATTTCTATTTTTAAATATTACTTATAAAAATCTTTCATTGCTATAATTAATTAATCCGGACTTCTAAAAATACTAATGTTACATGAAAATGAATGGTTTAGTTGCCTTAATAAGTGGTACAAATTCTATCACAGAACTACAAAAAAAGTATGTTGTACGAATTCTGCCGTTCGCCTTTGCACGGCAACAAAAAGAACCACAACGCCATCTATCCTGTCAGCAATGAACTACCAACGAAGCTAAGTTCTCTGTGCGATTTGAACGTATACAACAGTCGGAATATCAACTATCGGGCAGCTGCCCACTAGACACAACAACCGTCTGGTCGGAGTATGCTCTCATTTCAGTGAAGGTGTGCGGGACTTTACTCTCTGTACCGCATACCTCCATAAAACTAGTCTAGTATAGAGATTGAGAGTATAGTCTGATCCCAATTACTCGACCACAGAAAAGAATTCTAATACTCGGTGAGTTGTGTTACTCTTCAATAGTCACCCCGTTTTCTTTTTTATTACTTTCAATGTACAAACACAGTGGTTCTGCTGTTTTATTATAAGTATATACTAGATATATAGGTGATTAGGTGCTGAAATAGGTTCTATTTGAACAGAGCTGACGCGTCTTATAGTAATTAGAGTGAAAGTCAGTCATTAAAGTTCTTGCTATCATTAAGGCACCACAAACAATATGTTGGCGTGCCTAAATTGAGACTGGAATATATCTTAACACTTTTCTTATAGAACTAGCTCCTGTATTCTCAAGATATTTTTACCAACACTGAAATACTTACCTTTTTTCGACTGGGTAGTCATCTTTTTTTTCCTAAATATTTCAAAAGATCTTAAATCATTTTGCCCCAAGTTGCATTTTACACATTTCGTCACACCTTTATCAACAGTAATCCAGTTAAACTGGGGTCTTTGAGAAACATCCATTGCTGCAAAAATTCCAGGAGGACAAGATGAAGAAAACAGGTGGTAAAGATGACCAACCGGTCGATTCTGTAAACATGTCGAAGTGAAGGCTTGGGTGAAGTGATCACGAGGTGAGCTGTCAATCCATATTATGGAGATTGAATGACAGTTCACTTCGTGATCACGTGACAGCTCACCTCGTGATCACTTCACCCAAGCCTTCTCTTCAACATGTTTACAAAATCGACCGGCTGGCCAAGACATCAAATCATCGTTCAAAGGCGTAAGTTATGCCTCTTCTCAATTCATCATCCTCTAGGACCAGTTCCAGCTTAGACCATCTAAGTAAGTAGGCTGCCTTATCCACAACAAGTAAACGAAGATGGTACGTATATCCACAGTAACACCTCGGCCTCACCCGCCGGCGGCCACCAGACATTATTTATACGCGGCCGGCGCCCTAACGTGACATATTTTAAAGCGACCGTTTTAATAAGTCGCTTTAACCTGCCACTTTTGGTTCGTAGATTTAATAGAAGTGACTACGTGGTTGGATAGAGATGTGGATCTAAGCGGGTCAGATTTTGTTTTATTGTTGCTTGAATTTGGAAAAGTGTGACTTCGAAGTGAAGTTAGCTCAAAGTGAGCTGTCAATCTCTCGCATTAATTGGAATATGCTCACTTCACTTAACTTTTTATGATGAGTATTTTCTCAAAATCAGCTGCCAGATGGAATCACAGCCCGCTTCAAGCTCACCTCTTCTCAAAGATGAATATGAGGGGTATTGGAATTAAAGAGTCTGGGAATCCAATATCTCTTCGTGCAAGACATGGGAGAATCATGTCTGCTTATTCTTACAATGCTTATTGGCCTGAGAATTTTCCTGACTTCAATTTTTCATTGACAATTTTCTGTTCTTCCCAATTACATGCTGGCCTATTCCGTAGCATTCGTTTTCAGAATGATATGATCGACGATCTTTTGAACGTCACTTGAACAGGGTCAAAGGTCGCTGTAACTTAATAACTTGACTCCCATATTCCTCTAAGCTATCTGCTCGTATTCGGCCGGGTCCTGTAAAGTACGGAGTTTTACAGCCGAGCCGCCGTACCTCGTCTATTTCCTACGAATGTCGCTTCCGAATCGGATCTCCCCACGGAATATTCCGTACAGATAAAATAAATTCAGATTCCAGTTTTATTCTACATCCGCGGTCGGTCCCTGGCCGGCGCCTACATAACTTGCGAGGATTACCCTCGCCACCTTCTAAAATCTAAAGCTAGTGGCATCTGCAACTAATTGATGTTCTGTGGGGAATAAAAACTGCACGATTAGGACCCTGATAAAGGTACCCTTGTTTATATCACCCCCAGTTACAAACTTTGTTTTTGCTTCGAAAATTGTTTATGCTCAAAACGGTGCGTGCAATTTTCGGCCACCCAATAAAATACACTAGAATGTTGAGAATTTTCATCTTGCGAAACAGGTTGAATCACTTTTGTTTGGAACTTTTTCGCAAGTTCGGTGTTGGAGTTGATAATTTAGGGCGTGGGTCTGTTGGCCGCTAAATCTTGTCCACACGCGACCTATAGCCGCCGATGATTTACAGGGCAATAAAGTTTTTAATTTCAAGTGGAAACATTCCATTATCGCAGTTCCGTTTTTAATAAGTGAGGGTCGGAGGTGGACCGGCCAATTTCGTTGTGAAATTGAAAAAGTTAAACGACAACATCTAGTACAATTGGTTTTGGGTCGATGCTACCGAAACTCATATCGGGGCGGCATGCTGAGTTATCTATCGGTTTATAGAGAACGAGGAACGATTATGGAAATTCAACAAAACCGGGATGAATGTAATAAGTTTAGGATACATTTAGATTATTTGGGTAGGTATTGATCCAGTAAATAAAATTAGAACGGTGTGTTTCAAACTTTCAGGAGTTTTGTTTGGGATTCTGATTAGCTATTTAACCCTTTCTTCACCTACTGAGTATATAACACTGCGATATCCAGATATGGGAAATTTTACACGAAACTGTACCGGTAGACATAAGCAAAACACCAAAAATAAGTTTCTCCTTAAATCCTTAAGTATTAATAGATGTTCAAAGTGGAAAGATACAATACTTAAATAATGCGCAGGGTGCGTGGGAGTGTCAACAGTATTCATTCATATTCTTGGGGTCATTAGTGATAAGCCGTGTTGCACCATCATGTCGCATTGGGTGCATGTATATGTGAATGTACCCGGTGCGTCAGGTGAGTGCAACAGATATATGAATTAAAAAAAAAAAAAACTTTTTGTATTTTGGTACTAACATAGCTTATAAGTTTGTATAATACTATTATAATATGGATCAAGGTCTGAATTAAAGTTTATTTTCTATTTTTTTATTCTCCAATTTTTGATTATTGAAATTCACAAATTTTTAACGACGTCAAAATAGTCTATGCCATTTCCTTTTACCAAAAACATAACAAAAAACACTACACTTTCTTCTCCCCTTCCCCATAAAGGTAGTTCTACATACCTTCAGCTATGTATATACAGGCTATATGTACCCAAAACAAAGTTGTAGGTTCATCAGCTGACGATTTTCCCACGCAAGTTGTAAAACTTAAATGGCGGAAACGCTTTACTTAATAGACGAGGGCATGTGAACTTGTTATACTTACAATCAAATAGATTATTGCTGGCAACTTGAGTAAAAACAACATGAGAGATTTTCAGCAATCCATGCGAGGCTTTGAGTGGAAACTATGTTCGTATCTTATAAATTTAGTTGCGGGATGCAAGACAGTTGAATTTTTTTTTCGGAATTTCAGTGTTGCTTCGGGATTTCAGGAAATTCAGTGGTTAGGAATAGTTTATTGGGCTACTTGTCACCATGCATGTTTCGAGACTAATAAACGCTCAACATCGTTTCTTCAAAAACGGCAAAATATATTAGATTTGTCAAACGTGAGGTTTTCCAAAAAAAAAAAAAAAATTAGATTTACGTTAAAGAAAACTTATAAGAAGTTGGCGTTATTTGTAGGGATTACCATAAGATTTACGAATCAATTCAAACAGCCATTAAATGCAGCAGCTGCTTCATAGAAATTGATATTAAAAAGATTTGTAGCAGCAATGATAGAAGACAAACACACTGAAAAAAGACGTCGAAAGGCGAGATTTTCGAGCAAGTTAAGAAGGTGCCAGTAAACATTCTTCCTAAAAACGATATGTAAAGACCCTACGAATATATCACGCAAAGACTGACTGATACTCATAAAATAATAACAGAAAATGTGAAACATTCTCCATGAGATTACAGACTACGAATTACAAGCATTAACTGGAGTTCAAACAGATTGATTCAGAATATCGTCACATCTCTGGATTACGTTGTATCTAAGTGTGTCACTACTGAACAAACTTGCTTAAACTTACTACGAGAGAAGAGGAAAATTCAACTTTAGCTGGTCTGAATAGGGTAGAAGATAGAGTGTTAAGTCCAAGTGATTATTCGTTAATAATTCTAGAGTGGACCCCTAGGGTTAAGGGTAAGCTTGTTATGTTACCCGGAGGGAATCGGGAGTGACTGATTTCTATCGCAACGGCCCGAATCCTGATAGCTTTTGTTGCCTGCCGGATTATTTTTTTAGGCTGCCCGCTTTTAATCCAATATAGTTCTCGGATACACTTTGAAATTGGAATATTTGATTCGGCTGAGATGCCTCGATAGGAACAATGGTATTATTTTACTTAAAATTCTCAGGAAACTTTGGCCAGTTTTATTCTTGGGAATTTTAGGTCAATATTTTTCTGTCGAGGACTTGTATATTTTTATTGTAGCCATTTTTCCTTTGAATTTTGGGATCTTCAATTTGCATTCGCTGACTTCACGGTCCGTTTTGATTTCGAAATAGAATTTCCTTCTTTACTTAGGTAGGTATCTAAAAATAACCTTACAATATTGAACTCCTGTTTAAAAAACATTTCGTTATTGGTGTTCTTAAAACCGCATAACAAAACCTTTTTAACCGACTTACAAAAAGGAGCAGGTTCTCAATTCAATTGTATTTGGTTTTTTTTGTTTATGTTTGTTACTTCATAACTCCGTCATTTATGAACCGATTTGAAAAATTGTTACTTTATGTAAAAGGATATACGTTTCGATTGATCCATAGATTCTTTTTATGAAAATCGGTTCAGTGGTTTGGTTTGTAAATCAAAATAGCTGTAGGAAATAGAAAATATATCATCCAAGTAAACGAAATTGCGTGTTTTGCTTTCCTGTGACTTTCCAGTGATGTTGTTAGGTTGTTGTTGGGTGGGTTTGTACCACAAAAAGTGTAAAATAAAAACTGTTTTACAAAAAAAAACACAACTGATTTCCAAATAAAAAAAACACGACAAAGTATAAAATAACTTTACTTTCGGAAGTCGGTGTTAAAATACGAAGAAACAACCAAAAACACCGATTAACTAACCTTTTCCTAAACCTTTTAAAAAGATGCACTTCTCAAAATGACCCATCACATTACACTGAACTTTTCTAAAAACCAGATAAAAATTTTTGAACACCGTCACAAACTCAATAAATCAGCATCGACACAATCAAATAATGTAACCAAGTAACAGTGAAGATAACTGAGAAAAATACTTGTTGGATGTTAAAGAACATCCACGGCATCCCGGCAAATCCCTTGGGTCATCCCTGCAGCAACAAGTTATGGATGATAGACGGTTTTATTGGCACATCCCTAATTGATTGTGGCTTTCTGTATGGGGTTTTTATTCTTGATGTGCTCTTTTGCATGTTTGATAAAATAGTTACGGTTTTGTGGGCACATCCCTAATTGGTTATTGCTCTCTGTATGGGGTTTTTATTCTTGATGTGCTCTTTTGTATGTTTGATACAATAGTTACGGTTTTGTTGGCACATCCTTAATTGATTGTTGCTCTCTGTATGGGGTTTTATTCTTGATGTGCTCTTTTGTATGTTTGATACAATAGTTACGGTTTCGTTGGCACATCCCTAATTAATTGTTTCTCTCTGTATGAGGTTTTTATTATTGATGTGCTCTTTTGCATGTTTGATACAATAGTTACGGTTTCGTTGGCACATCCCTAATTGATTGTTGCTCTCTGTATGGGATTTTTATTCTTGATGTGCTCTTTTGCATGTTTAATACAATAGTTACGGTTTTGTTGGCACATCCCTAATTGATTGTTGCTCTCTGTATGGGGTTTTTATTCTTGATGTGCTCTTTTGCATGTTTGATAAAATAGTTACGGTTTCGTGGGCACATCCCTAATTGATTGTTGCTTTCTGTATGGGGTTTTTAATCTTGATGTGCTCTTTTGTATGTTTGATAAAATAGTTACGGTTTCGTGGGCACATCCCTAATTGGTTATTGCTCTCTGTATGGGGTTTTTAATCTTGATGTGCTCTTTTGTATGTTTGATACAATAGTTAGGTAACCAAGTTGGTGCAAGTAGTACCTAGCTATTGTTCTTCAACCCCTTAGTTTTTAATTGTGGCAGCAATGTGCGTACAATGGTATGTAATAGGTATATTCTTCTTGCTTGATTAAGGATAACCTTTCGTCGGCGTAGTAGCGGAATAGCTACTATAACTGTAAATGTGTGTACAAGCTTGCACATACACTGTCCCACAATCGTTTGAATTTGGAATACGAAGAAAAAGATGGCCGATTGTGTGTTAGTGAAATGTGTTTCTGCGCAGCTCATGCGTCAAATTTAAAGAACACAAGCGATATTCGTGAAATTTGCAATTTATCGTCGCTCCAGGGGCACATCTAGTTATTGATCGTGTATGACATTGACTTATGTCGATATTCTTAAACAGCACGTGGAGCGAAAATGTGACAAGTTTCAAATTGTTTGTCAAATATGTTGCATTGTCAAAAATTAAACAAGGCCTGTGTACCCTTTCTTTTGTACCTAAACACTGTTGTTTCCACATAATTTCTTTACTCACACTTATTGTTCTTCCGGAACGTCAGTTAATTAAAAATGTATAGTCCAACATCGCATATACGCGCATCGAGTTAGTAAATCGTGAAATAGTAAATTAATAAACGGCTGATATTTTTTTCATATTTTATGGTATATCCATAATTAAAGTGGATTACTTATATTTCCCTGAAAGCTAAACTCTTACCTAGTAAAAAAATTATAAAGAATATACTAATAAGTATTTAAGTTTAGCATAATTATGGTTACAGTGTCCTCGCGCCGGTACATCGCTGCTTTTTGCGCACGAAGCCACAGATTAGCACGACCCCACTAAATTGTATGATCTAACTTGAATTTGTTATCTTTAATATATATATTTCTTGTGTACATGTGTATGTCACTGAACTCTTTCTAAACGGCTGGACCGCGATGTTGATGAAATTTTATTGTGTGTGTTCAAGGGGGTTCGAAAATGGTTTAGATTCACAATTGGACCCGGTAGGTGGCGCTGCAATCGATTTCTATAATTTTCGTCGCACACAAAGCAAACGTTCGGACAAGACAACGTCTGTTGGGACCACTAGTTTCACATAAAAAAGGATGAGAGATAAATATACATTTTCTGAAGATGTAACCTCAGAAAATGCGTGGGGTGCATTTAAAGTGAAGATAATATCAAAGTGATGATTCTTCTACTCATTATCTGTCAATAAAATGTTTATAACTATTGACACTTTGCACCCCACGCTTTTTTACAATAATGTACATTCATTTCTTTTTTACATTATTCTTAATCAAATTTATTAAATTTTATTTTCTGTTTTTTAGTTGGATTTTTCTATAAAAGCTTGTTTTTTTAAACTATTTTTTTTTTGTCAAAGGTTACTTAAATAGAATATGTGTGTTTTTGTGAACAATAAAAAAGTGTGTATTTATGGATAATGTTTTGCTTTGTTAGAATATTTTTTAATTTTAATTAATGAATCGTGGCGAATATAATTAGGATAATCGGATATTTGATTGAATTCTTGCATTGTCATCGATCCTTGACAGGTGTGCAAAGTTTGAACTTAATCTGATTGTTCAAAGTAGGGCAAAATCGAGCTTAAAAGGGTCGGTTACATACATACATACATACATACAGGTGAAGCTAATAAAAGCATGTTAAAAAAAATATTTACGAAAACGCGTTGTTATATCATTGAAGTATGACACCTGTCTGCAAGGGCCTTAACACAGACGGTACGTCGCTTCCTTATGCGCAAAATGCTGCAGATTAGCCCGGCCCACTTAATTATGCGATCTAACTTAAATTCTCTTTATCACATCAAAAAAGATGTGGCAAAAATTCACATATCCTAAGGCATTAAGTCCGCCTTTGTACAGTGTTTTTACTAGTGCATAAAGTTTTAATAAAAAAAAATAAATAAAAAAAAAATATCTGAGGATACCTTTTTTCAAAAGGTTACGCTCAAAAAGCTCCAAACGATACCAAAAAAAAAATCCAGGTGTTTTATAACCATCCCATTATAGTAAGTTTGAGGTAAAAAAAAGGTTTCCTGATTTTTTTCACAACTGTAAATATTTTTATGAAAACTCCTAACCGCACTGTCACGCTGTGGGAGTTTTTACACAAACGGTGTTCCGACGCGCCGGTACATCGCTACTTTACGCGCAAGATGGTGCAGATTAGCCCGGCCTATTAAATTGTATGATTTAACTTAAATTCTCTTTTGTACACATAAAAAAGAAGAAGGGAAACATTTACATTTCCGAGGTTACATTTTCCAAATGTGACGTTCAAAATATTTATCTCATATGATGAGAAACACCCAATTCAAATTATAAGTACGAGTTTTATATTTTTTCGATCTTCTCAACAATTTCTATGAAAACTTAATGTCGAATAGTTGTCGCTCTGTCGCGTCGCACCTGTCTGTGGTAGCCTTAACACAGCCGGTGTCCCGCCGCGTCGGTACATCGCTACTTTATGCGCAAGATGCTGCAGATTAGCCCGGCCCCACTAAATTGTGCGATCCAACCGAGTTACAGTTTCCCCGTATATTCTATTTAAAGTTCCGGCTAAATTAACCCGGCGTTTGCGCTGTTTGAGGTATGGGCTTTGTAATTATTTTGTTAGTATCGCGGTGGGGAGTTTTCTTGTTTTTCCTATATTGTGGTGGTTCATTTTATTTCCAGTGCGTTACAGACAGAGTTTGTTGATTTTTAACAGTCGTTATTGGTAGTCAGATGCTTTGTTTTTAGGATGGGTTATCATCAAATGACCTCTTTCGCTACGCCCTGAGCGGAAGGGAGTATCAGACTCTTACTGCCTAAAACCCATCCGTGTTCTTCCAAATGCCCTTTGCGTTCCAGGGCCGCGGTGACGCTTTCGAACCAATTCCGCAATCCTGGCAGGCACTGGCCCTAGCAGGCCCGGTCAGGCCCCGTACATTATGCGGAGATCTCTTGAGGCGCGCGTGGAACACAATCCGCCGTTAGTCAAAAGCCTAGAAGTCCAATATACAGTCTCAGTAAGGGGTGTGGTAGTAGTCGTAGTTCTATATGGTGTGGGACGTAAAATAATAGCACCATCCCATAACTTCCCGTGGGTGTCATAAGAGGCGACTAAGGGACTCACCAGATAATGGGCAGCAGCATTCTTTGTGAATGGTAACAGCTACGCGCGATCGCCAACCGGTCTGCCAATCGTGGCAATTATGGCAGGCTTATCCTTTGGGGGAAGCCTATGTCCAGCAGTGAACATCTTTCGGCTGATATGATGATGTAATTAATGAAGGGGTGTCGTGTTAGCTTGTATCTTGGTTGAAGAGGAGTCATTCTTTCTAAAATAGAAACTGGTGTTCAGCTGCACCCGAATAGATTGGCCAACATAAACACTCATGACAAATGAAAGTATCTTAGGCAGCCATTTTTCGGTAACGTTTTCAATAAAAAAATCTGTTCAGATCATGATTTCAAACCTGATTAATAGTCATAAAATAAAGCATCAGTAAGTTTTCATAATTCCCTGTCAGTCGGATCGGTGATTGAATTATATTTTAACTAGCTTTTGCCCGCGACTTCGCCGTCGTGGAATATTTAATTTGCGCAGCCATTTTTATTTTTCAAAAACGCTTAAACATACTTATTTTTTTTTATCAATTGCCTAAACACAAAGGTGGTCATGGTTTTATCTTCAATAATGACGGACTCCCATTCAAACTTCCACCCCCTTTTCACCCCCTTTAAGGATGATTTCTAGGATAAAAATGTATCCGATGTCCTTTCCTAGGACTCAAACTATCTCTATACCAAATTTCATTTAAATCGGTTCAGCGGTTTAAGCGTGAAGAGGTAACAAACAGACAGAGAGACACACTTTCGCATTTATAATATTACTAGCTACCGTCCGCGGCTTCGCCCGCTTGGATGTCGAAAATTATCCGAAGGGAAACATACTCCCGGGATAAAAACTATCCTATGTCCTTTCCCGGATCTCGGGACTCAAACAATCTCTATACCAAATTTCCTCTAAATCGGTCCAGCCGTTTGCGCGTGAAGAACTAACAAACAAACACACACGCACAGTCACAAACTTTCGCCTTTATAATATTAGTGTGATGTGATAAGTATGGAAGTATGGATTAATATCAAGAAAAATCACAAAAAAACCAGTCAACTTCAACTCCTCATATTCACACTTGTGTTGCAAACGGAGAAGAATAATAGCGGAAACAGCCACACTACATTACGTGCTCCTACAGTTTGTTAGCTCAGGGTTAAAAGAAAAAAAAATAAAAGTGTTTCATTTGCCTGTCTTGCCGGGACGATCGTAAAATCTGAAGGAAAAGAATTATGGGTTTGTTTACTTTTTTTTTGCAAAGTTTTCATCACCCAAGTACGGTGCTTAGGTTTTATTAGTGGCCTATTAAGATGAGTGCTAATTTTTTGGTTAGGAGTATTTTTATCTTTTCCATACCCGGATCTATGTTGACGTAATGGTTTTCCCCCTCACTAGACATTTGTAGTTACTTGACAGTTGCTACCGGTAGACAGAATCCCGATATACTGAAAGCCAGTCTTACCAAGAAGAATACTTAGAAAAAATGAGGTTGACGACTAAAGGTATTAGGATAAGTAGGGAAAGACTAAATGAGTTATATGGCCTTAAGCCTTTCATTAACACAAAAACCTTTAGTATGTATGTAAACAAATATTCTAAAGTTTTCAGAAATACTTGCAATGTAGCTACAGCCCTGTACATTAACAATAAGATCAAATCGGCAGATAGTAAAATAAAGACAGTTTGGAAAGTTATCAATAATGAAACAAGTAGGAATAAAGTACGAAACACTGATTTTTTACTGGAGACTGCACATGGTGCCATAAGCTCTAATTTAGAAGTAGCTCAAGAATTTGTAATTTTTTTCACCGAAATACCATCAAGAACTACTGAAGCTTTAAATACTTCACCCGAGGTCTCATTTAATTTATTAAGAGCAAACGTTCCAGGTTGTACGGTTGAATTCCAATTCAAACATATCAACCCTATGACGGTTATAAAAACTTTCCGGCAAAAAATCAAATTGACCGAAGACTTATGGGGAATGTCTATCAAAGTGTGCACATCCATAATTGAAACCATAGCACCATACTTGGCTTTAATATTCAATGTATGTGTAGACCAAGGAGTCTTTCGGAATATAATGAAAAATAGTAAGGTTATACCACTTTTTAAATCCGGTGACAGTAAAGATGCCAATAATTATAGACCTGTATCCGTATTGCCGGTTTTCAGCAAGGTATTTGATAAAGTGATGCTCAATCAAATGCTCATTCATTTTAACATCAATAAAATCTTACACGATCAACAGTACGGTTTTACTAAAGGTCGTTGTACGACTGACGCTGGTGTCACGTTGTTAAAACACATATATACAGCGTGGGAAGAGGCGCAAGATGCCATAGGAATCTTTTGTGACCTCTCCAAGGCATTTGATTGCGTAAATCACGAAACCTTGCTCCTAAAACTAAAACATTACGGACTAGGTAATCTTGCTCTCAGTTTAGTGAAGTCGTACTTAAATGACAGACAGCAGCAAGTTCAAATAAACGGTGTTAATTCAAGGGGTTTAAAAGTCAAAATGGGGGTACCAAAAGGCTCAATATTGGGTCCTTTCCTCTTTTTAGTGTAGATTAATGATTTACTCCATCTTTTAAAAAATCAACCAGAGATGGTGTTATTTGCTGACGATACGTCCTTAATTTTTAAGATAGATAGACGTTCTACAAGTCTTGACGACGTAAATAATGCGCTACAGCAGGTCCAAAATTGGTTCACTGCGAATAATTTAGTATTAAATGGGAAAAAAACTAAGTGCATCAGATTTGCTTTACCGAATGTCAAAAGTAATACTTGCGACATAGTATTGGACAAAGAGAATTCGTCGAAGACACGATTTTCCTAGGGATCACGCTTGACTCAAGGCTACAATGGGGTCCTCATTTAACATCTCTTGCAGGACGGCTAAGTTCAGCAGCATATGCTGTCAGAAAAATCCGTCAATTTACTGATATAGATACCGCGAGGGATTTTAGTTACTTTCATAGTATAATGTCTTACGGTATCTTATTATGGGGACGAGCTGCAGACTTCGAGTCTATATTTATTCTGCAGAAAAGAGCCATCAGAGCCATATACCATCTTGGTCGGCGCGATTCCCTAAGGGAACTGTTTAAGGATATTAACATCATGACGGTACCTTGTCAATACATATACGAAAATGTTATGTATGTTCGGAAAAATCTTCATCTTTTTAGTAAGATTAGTGATAGGCATAACTTTAATACTAGAAATAGGAATAAATTAGATCAACCCCGATTCAGATTGGCTAAAGTACACACTTCTTTAATGGGATATTGGGTTAAGTTTTATAATAAAATACCACGTGAGATTCTCGAACTGAATGAGAAAAAAAATTAAACATGCATAAAACGCACTCTATGTAGACAGGCAATATTATAAACTGGAAGATTATATCCTTGATAAAAATGCTTGGCTAAATGCCGGTCCTGCTCCACAGCCTCAGCCGCTTGGTTCCACTAGTTAGGTTTTATATTTGGAAGAGATGCTCACCCTCTTTTATGTCTAATAATAATAATATTCCGCATAATCTTATATTATGTGTGGAATAAATTTTTCTTTTTCTGTCTTTTCAGATTGATATTCATAGTTTTATATAATGTAGAAGCAATTTTTATTTCAAGTTCTGTAAATGTGAGGACCATGGACCATTATGTTAATAGATAGTTTCCTTGTTTGACATGAAATAGCGGGGGCAGTTGAGGATGTGTCATGCTCACTCCAATGTCTCGCTGATAGTGGCGCGTGTATCGGATCATTCAGTTCCCTTCAAAATGGTTGAGCTGAATGGTGCTGATGCACGCGTCATGTTCGTGAACGGGCGCTGTCAGTGGAGACTGGTCATCCCTTGGTTGCCTCATTTTAATTTTTCATACTATACATTTTTTTTTCTTTCTTTACATTGTTCTCATACTAAGCAACAAGGTTTATGTAACCAGGATTTTTGTAAACATAAAATGATTTAAAAGAGTGTCCGTGGAGTTTCTTGCACGTTCTTTTCCATAGAGATCTACGCTTTCGAACGTGCAAATAGCTTCATGTTTTTGACGGACTGACTTTGACAATTCAAAAGTACCTGATAATGGTTTATTTGAAATAAATGCTTTGACTTTGACTTTGAAATCCAGTTTGACTGGAAGCCGACCCCAATATAATTAGGAAAAGGCTAGGCAGATGATGCGTCATACTACAACTACTTGAGTTGTCATCATATTCATTTCAGTAGAAAGACTTCTACTGCTAGATTTTGGGAATAGACCTACCACTAGCATCGCCTTTTTTTTTTTTAAGGATGGGAAATCATCAAATGACTTCTTCCGCTCTGGGTGGAGCGGGAGGGCGTGTCAGACTCTTATTTACTAAAACCCATTCGTGTTCCTTCTTTGCGTTCCATGGCCGCGGTGACTCTTTCGAACAAATTCCGCATCCCTGGCAGGACCCCTAGCATCGTCTACCGTCAGTACTTACCTACGTAGTCATCGGTTTACCTTGAGGTACGAAACCCCTCAAACACTACGTTTAATACTCGAAAACCTTTCTGCCCCATCAGCCATTTATTCTATGAAAATAAGTGCTTTAAAAGTAAAAATCTCCTTGGGGGACCAAGGAGATTTTTACTAAGAGTGACGTCATACTCATTTAAAGAAATAAAAACATTGCGAAATTCTACAACCTCTAGCGTCATTCGAATTTCGAACGGACAACACCGCGCGCCATTGTCTCGTTCTCTCATTACTTGTCTCTTTCGTGTAGGTGGCAGAGCGGCAACAGCGCGGCGGAGATTTTTGAGTAAAATAAAATGTATGATTGTCCATTTTTAACAAATTGAACAGTACTTATAAAAGAAGAAACATATAATTTTTGCCTTGTGGAACCGTCGCAGTGTAATTATTGCACTCATCATCATCAGCATATCAGCTGAAAAACGTTGCTGCTGCTGGACATAGGCCTCCCCCAAGTGTCGCGACAACAACCGGTCCTGTACGTCTCGCATCCATCGGCTACCCGCGACCCTCACCAGGTCATCGGTCCACCTTGTGGGAGGCCTTCCAACGCTGCATCTTCCGGTTCGCGGTCGCCACTCCAGAACTTTTCGGCCCCATCGACCATCTGTTCTGCGAGCAATGAGCCCCGCATATGATTATTGCACTATCTAAACGCAAAACTTGGCATTTTTGTATTTTAAATTCACTATCCCGCTACGTACGTTCGGATTGCGGCCAGACACCAGGACGGACTGAGTTGCCTCAAGGCATATACCCTGTGTTTGTATTGCCGCGCAGACCTCGGTAAAACGTATCTACGTATATAACATAATTGTTTCCCCCACTTGAATTATACTAACTAAATCCAATAACAGAACACAAAGTACTTCAGCGCCATACTTAGTTCGGTAGAGTTCTCCCCAAATTCGCGATGGCCCGATGATGTAAATACGAGCTGCGCTGCAAATTTCCAACTATACCCGCTATGTTCGTCCGCTTTATTTATTTCGTTTCGGTGCACATTGCTGGTATTGATTCAGGGGTGGTACGTATTGAAAAGGTGTTAAAAAACATGCGGAGCAGCCTTTGGGGACTGCCGATGGAAGTGAAAACTAAGCGAAAGCTAAAGCGTTCGGTGACGATGACTCAAGTTCCTTGATTTTTGCTCACCCAAAAAGTACACATATAAACACAGTGTTCATATTATAGCTCATGGAAAGCGTTCGGAGACGATGACGCGAGTTCCATGATTTTTGTTCACCTAAAAACTGCTCAACGCGCCTAAAGAAGTTTTCACTTAAAAAAAAAAACATTGATATCCTTTAAGTTGGTATTATCGTCATCATCATTACAGCATTAAGGACGTTTACTGCTGGGAATAAGCCACCTCTCATCGCCACATCGATCTCATCCAGTGGATGTGAGAGGAAAATGCCTTTAATATATTCGTTTCTTTTTGTTCATCACTAAGGTTGATGGCACCTGAGCATTCAAACAGTTTTAAAAGATGATGCAGACTGTTCAGAGCAACGTGTTTTCCATTATTTATATCTTGTGTGGTTCATAAACTGTTAATTAGAAGCTTATTTATTTATGTACAAAAGTGGTACATGGGCAGACTTAATGCATCAAGGCATTCTCTGCCAGTCAACCTTTGGGTTATAAAGACTAAACTGCGGTCGGTGTACAATAAATAAATATTAAATTTTAAATATAATTTTAAAAAGGAGAAAATTTTGTTTTGGAATGCATGAAAAATAATCGGCGTTTCGGAATTACAGTGGTTTTCTACCTTAAAATAAATCCATAACTAATGGAATAGGGTATTTGACAAACTAATTTATAAAAAAAAACTAATTTTACTATCAAATAAACTTTCAAAAAATATTGGACACGTATTTTGTTTTGTCGCGTAAACAAAAAATGAAGACGAAACAGTGCGTTGAAAACACGTGTGATTTCACTTACCAGTATGTACACTTTTTTGTAGAAATTGACGTTCAAAGCCCCACTCCTTATCTTTGATGTGTTTAATGTTCGTAAATTTATATTGATTTGATAAAATTAAAAAATCATAAGTATCCAACATTTTTCTGTAATCTAACTGACGGACTAAATATAATCATATTTTTTTAACCCAGGCAACATCCCTTTTCCCCTTAGTTCCATGCTGAAGTTATTACAGAATAGACCAGGTATTTCCACTCCTTGATGCGTTTTATCTTCGTATTTTTTTATTTATTTGAAAAAATCTAAAATATGTATCCAATATTCTTCGATAATCAACTGACGGACTAAATAGAATCATATTTTTTTAACCCAGGCAACATCCCTTTTCCCCTTAGTTCCATGCTGAAGTTATTACAGAATAGACCAGGTATTTCCACTCCTTGATGCGTTTTATCTTCGTATTTTTTTATTTATTTGAAAAAATCTAAAATATGTATCCAATATTCTTCGATAATCAACTGACGGACTAAATAGAATCATATTTTTTCAAACCCAGGCAACATCCCTATTTTGCAATACCCAGCGGAAGAAAACAGTGTTGTCCTTCAGTAACACCCACAGAAAGACTTAAAATTGCCAAGTACTTGCTAAAAACCCACCTGAACTCCTCCCAGCCCTAGTGTATATGTTTGTATTCTCAATAAACATGCCGCTAACCTGTAAACCATTTAGGTAAGTGTTTTATGCAGACCGGCTTCCATTTAGATATTGAAAACTTGTCTGGACCAACGGGTTTAGATCGGTAGATGTAGATTTTTGGCTATAAATTAGCTCATTGATTTTGGATTTGGATTGGAAATGTATGGTATTAGGATTGAATTTGTTTTTGTAGTTGTACTAATCCATTTCGCAAATATGGGTACTTTTCGTAACGGCTGTATTTGAACTATGATTTAGCGTCTTTGAGAGTAAATACACTCTATTCAATACTTCTTGATTGTTCAAAAGAATACTAGTTTCATTAGAATACTAGTGACCTACTCCGGCTTTGTTCAGGTGCATAAAGTTCTTTCATACAAGCCTTGTATAATCATTCACAATTACAACAGAAAAAACGGTCGTCGTTTTTTAGTTTTAGTGAAGCTAAAAACAGCAATTGATTTTTATATGTGCAAGCATTGAATCTTCTTCATACAATATTTATCTACGATAGCTTTTTCCCGCAAATTCGAACGCGCATACCCCGTTTGTTTCCATTCCCCTATAGCCTTTCTCATGAATGTGGCTATCATATACAAAATGAATTTTCCAAATCAGACTGGCAGTTCCAGATATTAACACGTTTAAATAAACGACCAAACAAACAAACTCTTCAGCTTGACAGACACACATCATGAATGTGGCTATCATATACAAAAAGAATTTCCCAAATCGGACTGGCAGTTCCAACGATAATCGCGTTCAAATAAAGAAACAAACTCTTTAGCTATATTATTAGTATACATAGATATATAATATTCATTTTACAAAGGCATTTTAATCATATTGGTCGTTTCCTTCCTGAAAAGTCACCTCCAATGCAACCCAAATTCTTAAATCCAATACGCCAAATATCTCAACCACTACTACAAGGCCACCATATCAGAATATTGCAATAATCTTAAGTAAACCCAGTTCTTTCGAAGTAAAAGTTACCCTTTTCCAAACTTCGAGCAATGTCGCGGTAATAGCTGATGCGTGACTTTTTAGTTTCAACTTGCTTTAGAAATATTACTGATTGAAATGGGTTGCTGCGGTACGTGGCTTCAGCAGTACTTTTTACTTAAATCTTTATTGGGATTTTAGTTCTGTGGTCTGTATTTTATTGGGCCAATATTTATTTTTGGCAAAATTTCTGGCTTAGTTCTTGCCTGAATAAAAGAGTCTTTTTTTATGGATCGGAAATCATTTAATGACTTCTTCGGCTCTGGGTGGAGCGGAAGGGCGTGTCAGACTCTTACTGACTAAAACCCATCCGTGTTCCTTCTAAAGCCCTTTGCGTTCCAGGGCCGCGGTGACTCTTTCGAACAAATTCCGCAACCCTGGCAGGACTAAAATAGCTAACCAGTAAAGTTTGATAACAGCAATGAAAAGAGGAACGCTGGAATAATTTTATCCAAAGAAGAAAACGTTAAAGACTACTTACTCAATCAGTTTTAGCAATGAGTGTGTGTAAATAAAACCAATTTACAGTGTTTGCTGCCGGTCGATGCTGTAAACATATCGAAGTGAAGGATTGGGTGACGTGATCACTTCACCCAAGCCTTCACTTCGACATGTTTACAGAATCGACCGGCTGAATCGATCATCCTGTTCACCGTAAATTAAAATTCTCACTGTGAAAACTGTCTGAAGCGAGCTGTCAATCCATCCAAAGGCCAATCAAAGCGAAGTGGCAACTTCATGATTAATAGGGTATTTTACTAAAAAAATCGAATGAGTCCGTCAGACAGATTTCCAAAAAATATTGGACACGTATTTTTTCTTTTGTCACGTAAACAAAAAATGAAGACGATACAGTGCGTTGAAAACTCGTGTGACGTCACTTACCAGTACACTTTTTACTGGAAAGTGACGTTACAAGCCCCCACTCCTTATCTTTGACGCGTTTAATCTTCGTAATTTTGTATTGATTTAATAAAACAAAAAAATACGCAAGTATCCAATTTTTTTCGATAATATCTAACAGACAGACTAAATAGAATCATATTTTTTGAAGTGAAAACTTCTTTAGCGACGTTGTGCATTTTTTAGGATGGGTAAAAAATGTTAAACTCGCGTCAGGACACGTGAACTGATCGAAATTCGTAAGACGTAAGGGAGAGTAGACCGCCGCAAAATGAATATATTTTATATCCGCAAAATATCAAAAATGCACAACGTTAATGTTCAAGTTTTCACTTCTGCCGGCACTCCCGGAGTGCAACCCGTTGTTTTTTTTTAACCAGGCAACATCCCTTTTCCCCTAAGTTTCCTGCTGAAGTTATTACAGAATAGACCGGATATTTCGACGCAAAACAAGTGCGGGGACATCCCACATCCCTGACTCATGGCAACAAGAACACCTATAATTGCTAGCTGCAGCTAAGAGTCAAACCGAAGCCTTCATACGATTTTCCCACGGCCAAAAGTCAACATCTGTATATCTTCGACAAAACAAACAAACTACTCTCATCCGAAAACTTCCCACGTAAATCAGAAAGTAGGTACATCACATGTGGGTCAACAAGCACCCGCATCAGTGGATTCAGTTCTCGACCAACGAATTCAATTTCCTAGTGTGTGGCTAAATTATATAATACGCAGTCAGTTTCCCCTCGGCGGAAAAATCTGCGGCCATCATCACGCAATTGTTACAACCTTCGTTCATAGTTCAATAGTAAGCGGTAGGGAATGGGTTGCCTATTTAAGTGGTGATTCCCTGATTTAAGGGAAAAAACTAATTATTATAATTTGGCCCACTAGTACGACAAAGTAGTCAAGCCACATTTCTGAGGGTACTTACTCTGCCCCACTTAACTGAATCAGTAGTATAGTGAATTATTGCTAGCATGCTTTTAATGTTTCATGAGCCAGTCAATTTCATCTTGAATCTTATGCCAGAACCATACCTGTAAATTTTTTTGCTGTGGAAAAATTACTGTACCCACGATAATATTGCTACAATACAAATTATGCTTTTTAACCGTCTTCAAAAAAAGGAGGAGGTTCTCAATTCGGTTGTATGTATTTTTTTGTATGTTTATAAACAAATGGAATTACAAAAAATCTAGTTGCTATTTGTACTTTCATGATTCGTGACTGTTCCTAGATTGCTGAATCACCTGAGCATTTGAAGTTGAGTATTTCTCAAACTGCGGCTTGAAACCTGTCAGAATTTGGCACTAAAGCATAGATGCACGTTCTTAATCAAAATTGACTATTTTGAGTATTTACAGCCTCCTAAGAGTTATTTCTGATAGGTTTGATGAGAACCCTATTATGTGGCATCTCATCAAGACATTGTCACTTGTACTTTATAAATAACTTGTTGCCGCCCGCGCCTCCGCCCGCGTTAATGTCGAAAATTATCCCAAGGGAACATACTCCGAGATAAAACTATCCAATGTCCTTTCCCCGGACTCAAACAATCGCTATACCAAATTTCATCTAAATCGGTCCAGCCGTTTGCGCGTGAAGCAGTAACAAACATACACACACTCACAAACTTTCGCCTTTATAATATTAGTGTGATGATGTGATGACACAGCTTTTTGTTTATATCATTCTTTAAGTGTTTTGTTGTTGTTGTTATGTGTGGACTATGTTGTCTGAAAATAAATAAATAATAATAAAGATTGCAAAGCCTCGAAAAGCACGTTAAGCCGTTGGTCCTGGCTGTCATTTGTAGATCTTTGGCAGTCGTTACGGATAGTCAGAAGACAGAAAATCTGACACCAGTCTTGCCAAGGAGTGCCTTGTTACCCAGTTAATGGATTGTGTAGGTCTGGTAGGCAGCCGCTCCTCGTAAAATACTGGTATTTAGCTGAATCCGGTTTGACTGGAAGTCGACCCAAACATAGTTGGGAAAAGGCTAGGCAGATGATGGATAAAAATTAAAAATCAAAATTCTAAATTTTAACAGCGTTCACAAACAAAGAAATAACATAAACTCCTTCATTGGCAACCCCAGCTAAGGCCAGTAGGAAGGCTATGGACTCGCAAATTGAAGGGGCTTCCTTCAATTTTCGAGTCCATTGCCATGGTTTATGGGTTAACCGTGATGAACATAAGAGCATAACTCGTGCGAACGGGCTGGTTACGGCACTTCAGAACCCGCAATTGGGCCCTGATGTAGGGTTTCGTGTTCTCAATTCAAAATACACCATTTATGGCAATAAATATTGCAAATCAAAATTCTAATTTTAACAACGTGCACAAACAAAGACATAGCATAAACTCATTCATTGGCAACCCCAGCTAGGGTCAGTAGGAAGGAACGAGGAAGCCCCTTCAATTTGCGAGTCCATAACCATGGTTTACGAGTTGACCGTGATGGACACAAGAGCATTACTCGTGCGAACGGGCCGGTTACGGCACCATATAATATATCGTGTCCATGTCGCTAATTGTTTCCGTTTTATGTTCCCCTAGTTTGTGCGATTAATTTTGATTATTTTTGGCCGGTTATGTTTTGGTTTACGGGTTATTTGGGTGCTGTCCGGTGTAGTATATGACAATGAGGGTTTTTATTGGTTTATTATTGCGAAAAAGACAAGCAAACGCACCTACATAGGTGTGACTATGTCATATTGAGCTTTAGAAATAAATTTTCTTACAGGCATAAGTGCCAGACTTAATATTTTTACCAACTGTAAATACGGATTCTGGTTTACGAAGTCCTAAATTCTTAATAATGCAGTCAAGTCAATTTTCTTATTAATGTTTGTAGAAAAATAAACATAGTACACCCTATTTTTCAGAATAATTAAACAACTAAAACAGTACTACTTTATGTACAAATAAGTTACGTAGACACATTATAAACCTTTGTTTAGCAGGTTTAACGACAGTGGTCTTGTAATACGTGACACTAATAAAACAACTGAGAAGCGTATGTAGGTGCTTTGTTTCATGTATGATGAGTTTTTAGTTCATCAGATTTTGAAAATAGTATTGTAGTGCTATTCTAAATAAACAGCAGTGCAATTTTGTAAACATGTCGATGTGAAGGCTTCGTTGAAGTGATTACAAAGTGAGCTGTCATTCCATCTTGATTACATGGATTGACAACTCACTTCGTAATCACTTCACCTAAGCCTTCACTTCGACATGTTTATAGAATAGCACTGCTGTTTTTTTTTGTACCTTCTAATGCCCCTTGCGTTCCAGGGTCGCGGTGACTCTTTCAAACAAGTTCCGCAACCTGGCAGGCTCTTGCCCTAGCGGGCACCGTCTTCTATGCTGACATCTCGTTGAGGCGCGCGTGGAACACAATGCGCCATCGAGCCGGGCCTGGTGGTGATCGCGTCCGCAGGCCCGCGTCTACGGTGGCCGGAGATCGCCCTGTGACTCCCGACGCCCAGGGCGTCTTCTTTTGTAGCGGCGGTTGGGGCGAAGGCTTTGTCTTTTTCATCGCACTGCTGTTAATATCTCACCGTGAAAACTAAATGACGTGAGATTGAATGAGCTATCTATCTATAGCTTCGGCCAATCTATTCGATAAAAATTGACATATCTGTGAACACTTATTTCAAGTTACCTGTCCATTTCTCACTTCAATTGGATTGCCAGCTCACTCTCACTCAAGGTAAATTCACCTAACCTAATTAACCTACATTTTCATAGGTTCGACCGGAAGGTGAAATGACTGATCACTTCAGCAATGTTCTTTTTCGGTGAGATATTAGCAAAATATTACTTCATTTGAAGTATATGTACCTAATTATCATCTTTTCCAAACACACAGTCCACTATTGGACAAAAGCTACTCTAAAAAATACGGATTTGCTGAAATGGAACAAACCTTTATATCCTATAAGTTCCCAACGGCTGGGATACAGCCCTTCCCTCAGCAAAAGCAAAGAAAAAATCAATAAAAATATAACGAGTACTAACGGCAGACCTCTTAATTCGGTTAAGAATCCGAGTTCTTACCCATATTTCGTGAAACCCAGTATAAGTAGGCAGGGTCTGAAGGGCACGTCGATAATCATATCGTCCCTTCGGCCCAACTCCCTTGATTAGGTGCTTAAGTCCTCGATATAACGATTAAGTGTGGATCCCTATATCCCTATGGTATTATTATGGCCTGTATGTTTTGTGATACGTTTTAGGGGTCCGTAGCTTCTGAACTGCGGAATGGCTGAATAAGCTTTTAGACAACAGAATGGCCGAGTATAAACTGTGATGTGCGACTATCGTGTTGTAAAATGAATGCTTTACTCAGTGACCATCTATTTTATTCAATACTAGCTTTTGCCCGCGATTTTGTACGCACATGTCCCGTTTTTTCCCGTTCCCATAGGAATTTCCCTTTCCTGTATATTCCTCATGAATGTGGCTATCATTTACAAAAAGTATTTTACAAGTCCGACTGGTAGTTCCAGAGATTAGCGCATTCAAATAAACAAACAAACAAACTCGTCAGCTTTATTTTCTTCTTTATATATATAATTCTTCTGTGCGTGTGTAGGTGACTGAACTCCTCCTAAACGGCTGGACCGATTTTGATGTTTTTTTTTGTGTGTGTACCATGGATTCGAGAGGGTTTAGATTCACATTTGGATCCGGTAGGTGGCGCTGCAATCGATTTCTTTAATTTTTCGTCATACACAAAGCAAACGTTCGGACAGAACAACGTCTGTCGGGACCGGTAGTATTAGTATGTATTCTTAATTTATACTATCGTACATATTCAAGTTAGTTTTGAGACAAAAGATGTGGACTTTCCGAAGAAGTATTTTAATGATTTGTTACTTGAATCGTTGTTTTTCCTGCTCCGGACGCTTTTATCGTGCATTTTTTTCATATCGTTCTCACACATATGTATGTATGTTTAATTTCAACAAGAATGACGTAACCAAAACATTGTAAAACAAAAATTATTTAAAAGAGTGTCCCTGGAGTCTCTTGCACGTTCTTCTCCATAGAGATCTACGCTTTGGAACGTGCAAATAGCTTCATCTCTTCTGACTGACCAACATTGACAATTCAAAAGTGCCTGTAAATGGTTTAATTGAAATAAATAATTGTAGTTTTGAGTAGTTTTTCAGGGGTCTGAAAAAGATTTCTAAGAGACTCGATTTTCGTGGGACACCTGTCATACGCAAATCCAGCTTCTGTTAGTATTTGCTAACATCTTTTCGTAATAACCCGTTTGTTTGTAGAACAGTAAATATTGGATAGCATGTGAGTCTACAGCTCGACGTCACAAAGGAGCTTATCAGCGAATATTTCCCGGAACATATAATCCATTAAGTAGTTCCACGAATATGGAATCTGCTTCCGAACAATATTGGTATATTATTAACACCTTTCCATGTGATTGACATAACCCAATTCCACATAAAATAACTCACAGGTTATTAGGTAACATTCTCGCAATCTCAATTGCTACTACGTTGGATTAGAGAGAGATAGCGCGCACGAGCAACTCCTGGGACGCGATGTTCTCCTTCTGCGAGACAGTTATAGCGCAGAAGGAGGCTGCGGAAAGGGAGAGGGAGATCTCGACTACTCTCCCGGCCCGTAGCAGGCGCATCGGACCGGAGGAGGGCATACGCTGCCTTCTTCCGGCCCCCCTAACTGGGACCAGGGGCGGCGGACTTGGGGATGTTCGTCGCCCCCTATTCATCCGGACCCGAGGTGGCGGCGCGTGGTGGGTGTTCCCGTGCGCCCCTCTTTGACGTAGCGGAGGGAGTCAAACACCTCACTCCCTCCGCTGATGCGAGGAGGCGGCACCAGCCGGGGATTACGGAAGTCGCAGACGTTCCCGCGATCCCCGGCGTAGGTGGGAGATGGAACACCGGGGTGGTTTTAGTCAGTGAAATCTGACAGACTGACAGAGGACATCCATGAAGATTTCCCACCGACATAAAAAAAAAAATGGTTGCCTAGGTCTGCCTGTCGATAGGTGACCGCCCATTTCATCGAGACTCTCACTCGAGTCCTTCAGAGACGGGTGTTTTGCCTGTCATTTGTAGATCTTTGACAGTCGTTACTCACTTCTTGTGCACCCAGTAACTGGATTGTTGAAATCAGTTAGGCATCATATTCATATTCATATCTTTTTTGGCATTCCATAATGTGTGCAGATCATACAATGGGCTTAAAGCTAAGGTACAATTAAGGACCCTGTAGGGCACAGCAAAAAGTATAAACTTAATGATTGAAATAAATTAATACATAATCAATTTAAATTTTTTTAAAGTAAAAACAAGTTTAAAAGTAAAGGCAGTTGTTCCATGTAAATAAAGAAAAAAATTAAATACGTTTTTTTGGCACACACAGATACACATAATGTAGGAAGAAAAATTAGGAGACTTCATTTAAAAAACGCTACGCCTAATATTTACAGTTCAGCAAAATGCCCGAAAACTAGTAGTTGCCTGACGCTGGTTTTCAACCTTAGAAGACACTGGAGATACTGATATTCAACTGCATCCGGTTAGACTGGATCTGAAAAACAAAATAGTTCGGAAAATCCTAGGCATCTATCATCAATGACATTGCTTTCAGCAATAAAACATTTTACGCAACGGATTCTGATTTCATCATTACCATCGTAATTACTACCGAAATATGTCCACTGTTGGACATCATTGACCTCCCAAAAACGTACTCACATCGACCGGTCATGTGCTTTCCACATTCTAATTTATTTCCAGAAAAATCAAAACCCACAATTCCCCTCGGATTGTGACTGTGATTGCCTTACGCAATTGGGTTCCATCTTCCAAGTTCCAAATTGCTCGAAGCATCCATCGAGGATTACCTCGGTACATAGGTCGGTCGGGGCAGGTAAACGATTCATTTATGGGGAAATCCTTTGTAATCCTGATATGTGTTCGCTGTGCGGTATGGTTCTACTGGAGTGGGTGTATGTATGGTATGTTCGAGTGCCGTGTTGATGATGCATTTTGGTTTTGAGGGAAAGGATTTTGTGAATTGTTGGCTGAGTTGCTTTTGCTCTATTTCCATAGTCTCAATTTCCATGTTAACTCTAGGCATTCATTTGATTGGGTTTGAGTAAAGTTAGATATTTCATCTGATTTACTTTGGTCATGAATATCAGGTGCTGTTAGACAGTGTCCGCATAGGAAAGAAAATTAAGAAAGAAAAGAAAGAAAATTGTGTTTATTGGCTATAAAAACACACACAAACTATAAAAAAAATTAAAACCAACAATGCCAAAAGGGCCTCAGCTCAGCATAATGCCAGATGGCAACACAAGGTATACCACCAGACGCTGATCTTCAACTGCAGCCCACGAGTGCCATACCTACGCTCGAAAATTTAGACACACATAAATTATACAAAACTAAAATATTTTGTACAAAAAGCTACTAAAATAAAATGTTGCGAATCTTAATTTTAAACTAAAAAGAAGAATAAAGATTTATGTGCTCAAAAATAAAAATAAATGACAGATATTATTGTATTCCGTCAGCGGGGGCGGGTCGCTAGGCTAAAATAAATGTTAAATTATAAAATCGAAAATTGTATAAAATATATAGACTTATAGGCAATATCAAGCTTCAAGTTAAATAAGAAATAAAGTAGGTCGTATCTTGTCTCGACCTGGTGTAATTGCATAATTCATTATTAAACCATTATTATCTTCTCCGCCTGTATAAGAAATAAAGCAAAACGCTTACAAAACTATACATCCAGATAGATTATTTTTATATACGGTAGGGTGCCTGCTTCACTCTTGTCACATTAGATTCGCATAATTATACACCACTATTCTTATTTCTTACACACTTATTTTCAGATGTAATATATTTTATGATACTAGTGTGGTAAGTATGTTTTTACAAACGAGTAGACAAAAGTCGAGGGCTTACCATAGTCACGAGTTTTCCGACTGATATCTCAAAACAAAAAGTTTGTTTCATTACCTATTGTACTGTTTTCTCGCAAATGTGTTGAAAAACATTGTATGACGCACGTGCTGAAATTGATTTATACAAACACGTACTCTCCCCTCTACTTTGTCTCGGGCTTACATTCGTCTACTCGTTTGTAAAAATCAACTTACCGCACTAGTATCATAAATAATTATTACTTCCAAGCAGTTAAGTCTTGAAGTCTCCGCTGAACTAAATGTTTTTTTGGAAACACCGAATTAGTGCTATTGGACATTTATCTGAAAAGGCAACCACGTGTCATCACATCAATACACCAGTCCCAGATATAGCCCCAAAAGCCGATTCTGCTGACTAATAACCGATACATCCAATATATGTTCTAGGTTAATAAGTCAGTGAGCTCACGTCTGGGCAATTTGCGGAGGTAGGGAGTCTTACAAAAGTTGCTCAGTAACGAACCGGTCCCAATAAAATTGCTCGCGTTTAAACGTTTCTACGTGTTTCTTGTCTAGGTAAGGCTATTGACCGTAGGGAAGTTTTTGTAAAACATTAATTAAATTAAATAGGTGTCTGGAGAAGGTCGGCAGATGGTATATAAGACGGTGACACAACAATTTAACACTATTATTAAAATGTCAACAGTAAAAACACTCGGCAGAAATAACCGTACGTACTAAGCAAGAAAATTAATTAAAATTTTCAAATCCAAATATTATCCTTACCTTTCTGCCTTGCAGTATTGCACATTTTTGAGCATTTATTTTGTTTTATCGATGTTTCAGTAAAAGGAAAAAATAGCATTATAATCAAATTACTAAAAGACTAATGATATTCCAATGTTCGTTTACATTCTACTTGCAAGTTCAATACTAGATTATTATTTATACTGTAGCGGCATCAATACCACCACACAAAAAACTAAGAAGTGAAATTTGTACGCAACAAAAAGAACCGCAACGCCATCTATCCTATCAGCGACGAACTACCAACAAAATCCTGCATCGCGCAAGCAAAGTTCGCCGTGCGATTTGAACATATACAACAGTTCAAATATCAACTATCGGGCAGTTGCCCACCATACACAACAACCGTCTAGTCGGAGGATCCTCCCTTTTTTGCGGGACTTTACTATCTGTACCGCATACCTCTATAAAACTATTTCAACGTAATCCTATTCAAACCCAATCACACCTTAATTAAACATCTCTTTATTCACACCAGTCACATTTGTATATCAAGCCTCGCTTCTCCCCGACACAAATATTAGAATTGCAAAAAAAAAATTTTAGTACCTAGGTAATTTAAATAAAAATTGTAGTATTCAATTCAAACCTAATGACACTTTAATTAAAGATTTCTTTTTTCACACCAGTAATAGTTATCAAGCCCCGGTTCCGACACGTGTAGAGATCCGTAGAAACGATATCACCCCGTGTAATTACACGCAGGGATATTGTTGTATTAAATTATGACATAAAGACAAAAAAAAAAACAATCCCCGAACAACCAAAATCGGTTCAGCCGCTTAGGAGCTACAATGTTACAGACAGATACACAGTTAAAAAGACACAGATAACACGCCTCTTTTTGGTCGAGGGTTAAGAATAACTATCTACTTGGTGATTTCATCCATAAAACACTCAATTCATGCTTATTACAATGATTGTTAACTTCATTTCCATCTTAACCTGCAAATGTATCCTATTCAAACGTAATTAAACGTTTCTTTATTCACACCAGTAACAGTTATCAAGCCCCGGTCGCCGACACGTGTAGAGATCCGTAGAAACGTTATCACTCCGTGTAATTACGCGCGGGGGTGTTGTTGTGTTAAATTTTTACGAGCCGCTGTGGATTACTTTCGGTTCACGTTTGTACACAGTTATGTACATTACGGTTAGACGAAATTACGGTTTTAAGGAATCTTCATGAAATTAGAATCGGATTTACTTGAGTGTGAAGCAGCTTTCTGCTTATTCTTTTTTTCTAATTAACATGTTTTCGATATTTTTAGATTCTGGCAATCTTCTTTTCGTGTTGGTTTAGCTGTTTAGGAGCTCGTGGCTAAAGAATAACAACCGCGTGGGTCGATCAAGGTAAAGCAACGCTTGCCAAGGTTGGTCTGTGGATGGGTGACCATCTTAAGCCGAAAGCACGTTAAGCCGTTTGTCCCGGCTGTCATTTGTAGGTCTTTGGCAGTCGTTACGGATTATCAGAAGCCAGCAAATCTGACTCCAGTCCTGCCAAGAAGTAACTAACGTACTACCCAGTTAATTAGTTGTGGAGGACTGGTAGGCAGCCGCTCCACGTAAAATACTGATATTCAGCTGAATCCGGTTTGACTGGAAGCCCAATATAGTAGTGAAAAGGCTAGGCAGATGATGAATAAAAATTACAAAAATTAAAAATCACAATTCTAAACAAATTTAACAACTCTCACAAACAAAGACATAACTTCAACTCCTTCATTGACAACCCCAACTAGAATCTGTAGGAAGGCTATGAACTCGCAAATTGAAGGGGCTTCTTTCAATTTTCGAGTCCATTGCCATGGTTTATGAGTTAACCGTGATGAACATAAGAGCATAACTCGTGCGAACGGGCCGGTTACCCCAACATAGTAGGGAAAAGGCTAGGTAGATGATGATTGACTGTTTAGGCAATAATTACCTAGAGAAAATCTACGAGTCATTTCTCACAATCATTTGTTACTAAACATAACTTTCAGAAATAGTATCTACTTATTTTATCGAGATTAAAAATCTTGAAAAACGACGTTTGATAAATGTGAGCATTTTGTCATTGCAGTTACTCGGCTCCAAAATGGCTCCATAACGATTAACGATACTAATAACAAATTAAACAATCAACCATATTACTTACAATAGCATCGATACTACTCTACATCTCTAGTACCTTTTTAGGGTTCCGTAAACAAAAGGTAAAACGGGGACCATATTACTAAAACTCCACTGTCCGTCTGTCTGTCTGTCACAGAGCTGTATCTCATGAACGTGATAACGTGATAACTAGACAGTTTAAATTTTCACAGATGATGTATTTCTGTTGTCGCTAAAACAAAAAATAATAAAAATAAAAGGGACATGAAACATGTTTTTTTCGGCTTATGGTACGGAACCCTTTGTATCCAAGTCCAACTTGCACTTGGCCAGTTTTTTGTTAAGCAATTCGCCAGGTAATTTCCCCAGACTTATGTCTCCCAAAAAGTAACATTGCTGTAAATCGGTTATATTTAAGGTAATGTTTGGTAGCTCATATACATAAGGAAAAAAATAGCAAAACAAAACAAAACCGGCCAAGTGCGAGTCGGACTCTCGCACGAAAGGTTCCGTACCAAAAACCGAAAAAAACACGTTTCTTGTATTGGAGCCCCCCTCAATTTTTTATTTATATATATATTTTATTATTTGTTGTTATAGCAACAATAGAAAATACTCGCTCTGTGAAAATTTCAACTGTCTACCTATTACGCTTCTTGAGATACAGCCCGCTGACACACAGACGGACGGACAGACGGACAGCGAAGGCTTAGTAATCGGGTCCCGTTGGTTACTTTTGGGGTACATTACCCTAAAAAAAAACATTTTTTTCATAAAATTCTACAAAAAAAAATTGGCCGAAATTTCCGAAGCAATTACTTTTCAAGCAGTTTGATGTACATAAAATGTGTATTTTTTTTGTTTTGCTATTTTTTCCTATAGCAAAACAAAAAAAAAACATTTTTGTGGCAATTACTTTAGACTGACCGAGAGCTTCTGAAACACCCTGGTTGCATGTAATTGGCTAGTTAGTCGATGGAACTAAGAATGGAATTAAGAAAACAATTGTATTGTATGACGGATGTGTAAAAGCTTCCGTCGAAACCAGATGGCAAATAAGTATTCTTCAATAAGTTCAAGTTGTTTTAATAGAATCTGTAGAATAGCACCGTGCTAGGTATCCCCGGTGCTATAGTATTCTGAATGTCCTTTTGTTTGTAGGACTTATAGACGTTTCCGAAGGCGTCAAATCCATAGCCGAATTCTGCCGCCAAGAAAAAGCACACTCTTAGGTGTCACAACTGACGACATCATAGGCTATACGCCAATCTGAAACACAAAAAAAAACATAGTTATAAAAACTTCTTAAACAACACGATACATTCCACCACTCCCGAAGGAAACAAACACTTTAAATTAAATGAATCAAGTTGTTTTCTTGAAGTAGTCGTAAATGCTAACTGGAGCTACTTACTCATTATGGTGTTTCCTCGGTACGACCTAGGGACCAGCCATTATGTCATTGAGGTCACTTTTATACTTAGTTTCAGTGGTTTACTCAGCATTTCCTTTTTTGCTGGAAGGAAACCTGGAACTATTAAAAGTTGCTGTGTAACGACTACGAATAAAACAGTGATTACAAACATAACTCTGCCTATTGTCAAAGTTTCATTACAAAATAATTACAAAAAAAAACGAATTAAGAACCTCTTTAACATCCCCGTTATTGATGTTGAAGAAATGAGACATTGAATACCAAAAAAACATATTAAAAATCAAAATTCTCCCCGAACATCTTTTTTTTTTAATATTTAATATGGGTTTGCTCTTGACTAGGTCATAGATGACAGAGACAAAGTCGACGATGAATGAAAAATAAAATGAATCTGGAATGGATCTGTCAAAAAATCAACAGTATTCAAAACAAAAATAAATATAAATTAAATCATCCATAAAAAACCAATGAAAACAAAGTAGTTCAAATACATTTGAAGACCCCTTCATAATAAAAAAAAAACTTGAAATATTTACCATAAACGGTTTCAAAATGTACGCTTGACAGTCAGACAATGAAATAAAACGTTTTAATTTTAATAAAAACAAAAGGTTTACATAGGCCTATGATTTAGACACGAGTTTAATGGCGTCATAAATCAGCTCTGATAAAGGATTTTATCTGATGACTCTAATGTATGAGGATTTGATTTGCGCCTTCTATTTGAGATATGGTGTGTTCATTGTGGGCTTATAGGTTTAGATACTGTATAAACATGGGTCTCCAGGTGAATAAGTTTGCTTATAAGTAAGTAAAATCAAAAGAAAGAAAGAAAATCAGTTATAGAGAAAGTAGAGGACAAGTATAACGCTCGATATTATGGATCAATAATACATCAATCAAATTAGCCTTTCGTAGACCAATAGAAGAAAAGATAAGAATGAGAAACATTTATTTGACAGTCCATCAGTAACACACACATAAAGAAAAAAGTGACAATGAAATAAAATAGCATTGTGAGTGCCAAAAAGGTTCATTACAGCAACGTTGCTAGACAAATGCTGTCAGACGCTAATGTTCCGTTGAACATTGAACGACGAGTTACAGAGCAAACGGTTTCTAACATAGTATAGAACTTTGAACAAAATAATCCACTAAGTATAGTTCGCCTTATCATTTTCAGCTCTAAAATAACACAAATGCAGCAACAATAAACAAGAAATACTATACAATACATACTTTAAGGGTTCCGTACCCCAAGGGTAACCAACGATATAACTAAGCGTCCGCTGGCCGTCCGTCCGTCCGTCTGTCTGTCAGCGGGCTGTAACTCATGAACTTGTGAATGAAAATTTCACGGAGTGTGTATTTTTGTTGCCGCAAACATTTTTTTATTTGTTGTTATACAACAAATAAAAAAAATGTTTAAAATTAAAGGGGAAACGTGTATTTTGGCGTTAATTGCTCGATCTTAATAATGTTAACAGGTAAACACTTGAAATACTCACAGAGTTTGTATTGCAATATCCGCAAAAGATAAAATAAAATATATTTAAAAATTAAAGAGGGTCATACAAGAGAAGTGTTTTTTGAGTGTTTCTAGCGATTTTACAGCATAATAGTGGATTACCATAATGGCGATGGTACGGAACTCTTCATGCGCGAGTACGAATCGCACTTGGCCGGTTTTTCATTTAGTAAGTCTTCTGCTTTGTACTTCTTTTCTAGTGATTCATTTCAAGTTAAAATAACAAATTATGCAGACAGAGCAGTTATTTAAACACTTGTAAGTATTTGTCTCCTCCCCCATAATCGAGGTTAAAAGTAAATAGATAGTGGGCGAAGTTAGTAACACTTATGCACTTTTGGGCTCAGAATATGCATGTGACAGAAAAAAATGCTGTGGAATACTGGTCTGCTGGATGATTTTTGTTTTGAAATAAATATGGACAATCTGTCTGACTAAGTACACTTCAATCCTGCCAGGGTTGCGGAATTTGTTTGAAAGAGCCACCGCGGCCCTGGAACGACCTCGACCAGACTCTTAGTGACTAAAACCCATCCGTGTTCCTTCTAAAGCCCTTTACGTTCCAGGGCCGCGGTGACTCTTTCGAACAAACTCCGCAACCCTGGAAGGCTCTGGCCCTAGCGGGCCCCGTCTCCTATGCTGACATCTCTTTGGGGCGCGCGTGGAACACAACGCGCCGTCGACCCGGGCCTGGTTGTGACCTGACAGCGAGCCACCCAACGCTGGTCGTTCGCAGGCCTGCGCCTTCGATGGCCGGGGATCACCCTGCGACTCCCGACGCCCGGGGCGTCTTCTTCTGTAGCGAGCGGTTGGGGCGAAGGCCTTGTCTCTACCTCGCGCTGCTCGTCTCCTCCTTCACTAGCATTTCTGCTAGGTCTAAAGTATTACAAAAAAAATTCATCATACAACAATAACCCTACGCATGTCCGCAGACATTTAACCTCTAAATATTGTACCATTAAGGTTTCAGCTTGTCTGTAAATAAATATTTTACATGCCTCGTTAACCCTAGATAATAATAATAATTTATTTTACAAAAAGTAGGTACACAATTACAAGTGACACTTAATTTAGGGAAACAAAAACGACGAGGTACAAAAACAAAATCAATGACCCACATGCTAGATTGAAGCAATATCAGGGGCTTTACTGTTTATTTATTTTTTTACTTTATTGTACACCTTAGAAAAAGCACAAGACAAACATTTACTCGTAAACAACAAGTGTATAATGGGTCCCAGGGAGTAGCTCTTATACAAGGTGGAAACGACAATACGACAATAAATCAAAACACTGGCAATACTAGTTCATACGAATGTTTAGTCTTTCATCACAGACTAGTTGCCGCCCGCAGCATGAACGTCGAAAATGATCCCAAGGGAACATACCTCCTATGTAATATCCTATGTCCTTTCCCGAGACATAAACTATATCCATACCAAATTTCATCTAAATCGATTAAACGGTTAAAGCGTGAAGAAGTAACAAACATACACACACACTCACAAACTTTCGCCTTTATAATATTTGTGTGATTTGATGTCAATAACTGCAACAGACTGCTTGGAATATTTCGTCAGAATAATAGTCACTATCCTTGACTAGTTTGAGTTTTTTGACGTTATATTTTTTAATTTAGGTGATAGGATTTGTAACCGTTTCAAATATTCCCATGAACCAGTATTGCCAGTATTCTCATTTATTGTTGTATCGATGTTTCCACATTGTATACAACTAAAACCACAACGACGACTATGACGACTTAAACCATAATGATTCCGGTATTTCCTGTTAGAGAGAGATTAGATTATTAGACACTTAAATGATAAGTTCTCTCCACATGCTTACTTTTGCTGTGCCCGACCGGGTCCACGATTGTTACCAAAGAAATGTTTACCACCTAAGTCTACATTGTGGAATGCAATAAAGAATTGAGTATTGAGTATTGAGAGTCGGAGCTATTCAGGACGAATATCATCATCCCTTTCCCACAACGGAATCATGACACTTCCTAGAACGTTTCCAGGAAATCCGTTTCAACTAAGCGCACTTTCCATAAAACCCGAAACTAGTTTTGAAAACCTCAAACAAACAGAACACTTAAATCCGACCTACAAGCATATTCCTTTTTAATTTGAACTCACTAGCCGACGAAGCAAAAGTAGTTAGCCAATAGTTTTGGCAAGGGCCTGTGAGGGGAAACCATTCATATTGAGTAATGCTTCCTTCTTGCCCCTTTATTACACACTCTCATCCTGCTGGAAGATATTTGTAACTAAAGTAGCTTCGGTTCGACGCCCGACAGTAAGAATTATCTTTTGAGAGCCATTTTTTGTCGAAGACACAAGTTTTTGTTGGTAAATAAAGTGTGAAGAGGGGCAAGAGTTTATTTTTAGGGTATCTTTAAAACGTGATCGGAAAACTCGTGGCCTTTACAGTGTTAACAAAATGTCTTCTTGAATTTCTTTTTCGATATCTGAATTTTCTCTGATTAGCATTTTTAATACTATTTTGTATAATAGTAACATGGCATCTACAGACTTTACAATTAAATTCACAATATTAGATTTCTTATTTCAATTTTTTTCACTGAGAAACATAAAAACGCGTAATGAAATCAAAATGAAATCGTCGCCCTCGCCTAGAGCGTACCTTGACCGTGCACTAATAGGTCCGCGCGCGTACCCACAAATAATGACAGACATCGCTCCAATGGGATAAATGCCTACTTACCGCAAGGTTGTGTCGACGATCCAGGCAGTCCTGCGGCTGCGGGCCACTCCGCCGCCGACAGCCGACACTACGCCCGGCCAATTGCCTCTAATGACACCACTCGAACGCGTATCCGTCCAATCAACTCTTAAGACAAGAGGATCCTTCAGTCTGCCCCGCGCCCCGACACTATCGCACCGTTAGTGGATTGCTCTGGACCAGAACCAGTGAATACCGAGTGATTGTTGTGCAGTGATGTGTAATATGTGAACAATGAACGTAGTGTTACATACGTCTGCGCCGATAACATACCTCGTGGGAACCTCGATATCCAAAGTCAAAGCACACCAGTAACGATGATTGATTGAACTTTAAAGTGAAGTAACAAATTGGACATCATGAATGGGATAAGCGTGGCGGCGGAGAAGCCGGTGGCCGGAGTCGAGGCACCGGCGAAAGATGAACCTAAACCCAAGAGAACGGGGGTTAGGGAGAAGCTCATGCAAATCCGGTCGAACATAACCGTGGAACCAATCATAGCTTGTTACATAATGTCCAATGTATTCTCAGGACTTGCAGTGCAAAATCTGAATTTGGAAAAAGCATGTAGAGTTAATTTAGGGTATGATGATGAAGTGTGTTCCGCGTTAAATAGGCGGCAAACAGAGAACTATACGTTACAGGAATCCGAAGTCCAAAAGTTGACCGCGTCGGTTCAGGCGTGGAAAAATATCGTCCAAACAGCATTTCCGTGTATTTTAGTTTTGTTTGTCGGTTCGTGGAGCGATAAAACGGGAAAACGGAAGGCATGCATACTGCTGCCTATAGTAGGGGAAGTGTTGTGCTGCACGAGTTTCATCCTAAACACATATTTCTTCTACGAGTTACCTTTGGAGATAACGGCCCTGTCAGATTTGTTCCCGTCACTGACCGGAGGATGGATAACAGTGTGTGTCGGTGTATTCAGCTACATTGGTGATGTAACGACGAAAGAAATGAGAACATTCAGAGTGGGAGTGGCCAACCTGTGTATGTCCCTCGGAATACCGATAGGCATGTCCCTGAGCGGTATTCTGCTGCAGCAAATCGGTTACTACGGCATATTTCTAATATCGAACTGTCTCTATCTGACGAGTTTGATATATGGATACATACGACTGAAGGATCCAGTCATTTCTTCTGATAGACAAAGAGTAAGTACTTCGTAGATTAAACCTCTTCAGCATCTTTAGTGGTCCATTCTGGTAGAAATTTTGATGTCACTGTCAATTATTCAAAAATGTTAGACCAAAGTCTAGGGCTAATGTAGTATCGGTATGTCTCCCGATAAGGAGCGTTGAGGCCATACATCATTTGCAGAGTAGCTCGACAGCCCGGTTAGTCCTATGTCTAAGTGATAAATTGCTGCGCGCTCACTACGCAAATTCGAACCAAGGGGGACATCGTAACGCAATCAGCGATTTTACGCGAGGCTCGCAGAGGTGTCGACTTGGATTTATATCCCTCCGATCCTCTGACATTGTCACTAATACGATGGAACCCACCATGTGATACATTGACACATTTTCCAGTACATTTTTAATAGTTTTTTCCACAGTGATTGATGATAGCAGTTGCGTCGGATCGAACTTTATAAAATACAATTTTTCTTTTTTACGATTTTTGTTGTGCGTATGAAAAATTTGATAGACTTTGCCAAATGTATCTTTTTGTTCTTTTATCCGGAAAAGTTTTGATTGTATCTTTTTTGTGTTGGAAATTATTATTCGTAAATCTCTCCCTTGGCAGTTGCTCATGAAAATCGTTGTATACACAATCTGTATGCATTTCGTATACTAAAGGGAACACGAAAATAAAGTGGAGATTATTACGGGATTTTGTTTGAAACCTGAAATTGCACTTATTCGCTCGTTCGTCCCGGCCGGGGGTAAATTAAATTCACTTCGTTTTATAATGAATTTATGTGAAATTAAATTTTATCTTTGTAATATGAACGTCCAGGGCTGTCTAGTGGCTGCGCCGTGAAATCTCTTTGTTTAGTAGAGTTTAACTAAAAGCAATTAAATGTTGATATTTTTGTTTAAAACGTCTTTTTAAATAAAATATTTGATATTAGTATGATGAGAATCTCTCGTCGTCGCTTATTGTTTGTCTCGATTTGTCTAAGGGTGCTCCCTCACTTGAAGGATTCGCCTGTAATAAAACATTACATTTATGCATTCATGTTACAAATTGTATCAAAATATTACACACTAACGGATGTCACGCGGTTTTACCCGCGCTGTTCCCGTTCCCGTGGGAGTTCGGGGATAAAATATAGCCTATGTTACTCGCTGATAATGTAGTTATCCATTGCTGAAAGAATTTTTCAAATCGGTCCAGTAGTTTTTAGTTTATTCGTTATATACAAAAATACAAATCTTTCCTCTTTATAATATTAGTATAGATTGTATCATCAAGTTGCGCACTGCAATGATCGGTTCTATTCCCTCACCAATGTATTGCTCGACTCTGTAACGTTACATTACTGACGAGGGAGCACCTTTAGTTTATATTGATTTAGCCCTGATTTCTATTCAAGGAAGAAATAAACTTGTCTCCAGCTTATTATCTTCCTACACTCAATAAAAGTGAACTGCTGTGGGTACAAGCTGCAGTTACTTAGTGATATTAATAGCAGTCAAGACTATGCGTAGGTGCTGAAATACTGACATTATTTACATTTCTAAGAATTCAATTTTCTTTGTTGCCTAAGTATTAAACGCTTTGACAATAAACAATACTGAGGAGACGTTAAAGGCAAAATCAGGTATGTGTTTAACGTTAGGATTATTATTTTGTTGGAATTGTTCCTGATATATTTGTAAACGTACTTTGCGACAGGACATTGATGGTATTCAATTATTTTTTATGTTATGGCTCCATCGATCAACATTCGATGATTTTGCCAATGTTAAGGTACGAAATGGCAATAGTCGGTTCTCAGTTACGATATGTTTTGGAAGACTATTGGTCAGTTTTTTATAGCGATGTCATCCATTATTCTCCGAGTTAAACATGACAAAACATGTTTTGTTAAAACATATAAGACGACAGACACTAATGGTAACTGGGAAACATAATCGGCCTGCTGACTTACACAAAACGTCATGTTTGAAACGCAAACATGACGTTTCAGCTACTGCTGGTAGCTAATTTGACAGTTGTTCAAAGGTAGATACGTTATTGAGACCGGCCGTAAATGAGCAAACTGAAACTGTATTTCATGAAATTATGTTAATTTTGAAGACTTGAAAACTTTTTATGGGTGCTCAAAAAAATTACAGTAAAAAAAAATGAAGACTTCTCCTAAATGTTTATTATTGAACTGTTTTTATTCCTATGATCCAACTATTCTAAGCTTTTCCACTACAAGAGCTTCGAGTTCAATGACCCCGTGTATCTGTTACACCTGTCACAGGAGAGTTATTTCATTGTTTCCTGTTGAGGTACAGTAAACAAAGCTATTTGGTTTACAGGCAAAAATATTATTTTTTTCACTGCACTGTCAATATGTGCATTATACATTTTAAAACTTATGACAGACTTACGAGTGTGGTGTACAATAATTGTCTAATGAAAACAATGACAACATTGTTTAAAACAAAAGCAGTTGCAAGTTAGCTGTCTGCATACCAAATAGCTTTGTTTACTGTAAATACCATTAATCTCATGAAACAAGCAACTAAAGATTTGATGGAGGATTTTTTAAATCTGTTTGGAGAATGCTTATATATATGGGCGTTTAAAACGTATAGTACAGACGCGCGTGAATAAATATAACCTTCTGTGTAGTTTTATATAATTTGATATTATTTCTTTGAACTGTAAAAAGTTCATACCCACCTGAAATTGTTCGATTTCCAGAACTTGATTAGTAGGGCACTATGCAAAACATTTCCAAAATAACTACATGGTAGTATTTCAACGCATGTAACTTTATGGTGAAAACAAAAAGTTTCTAGGTATTGTCCAATATTACTTTACTTACTATGAATTAATATATAACAGAGATTGTATTCAATGAAGAACCAGAATTACTTTTCAATATGTAGTGTTCTCGGTACTGCAACTTTTAGTAAGCTTATTTTTAATTTGATACTCATCATGATCATCATATCATACATATCAGACGAAAGACGTCCACTACTGGACATAGACACTTGGTGGAGGTCCCCAAGTGTCGCCACAACAACCGCTCCTGTGCGTCTCGCATCCTTCAGCTACCCGCGACCTTCACCAGGTCATCGGTCCATCCTGTGGGAGGCCGTCCAACGCTGCGTCTTCGGGTACGCGGTCGCCACTCCAGAACTTTTCGGCACCATTGATCATCAGTTCTGCGAGCAGTGTGCCCTGCCCACTGCCACTTCAGGTTGGCGATCCTTTGGGCTATGTCGGTAATCTTGGTTCTCTTGCGAATATTATCATTCCTGATTCGAACACGCAAGGAAACTCCAAGCATTGCCCTCTCCATTGCCCTTTGGGTGACTTTAAGCCTTCTGATTAGGCCTATAGAGGCCTATCGAGGCCTAGTGAGCGACAACGTTTCGGTTCCATAAGTCATCACTAGCAAGACGCACTAGTCATAGACTTTCGTCTTGAGACGATGCCTCGAACCTCGAACTTCCCGAATGACGCCCAGCCGGGATGAGAAAGAGGTTAACCGTCGTATCCGATTGGATTCGACGGTTGACCTCTTTCTCATTGATTTGATACTATTGTTAAAGAATTTAAGTTAAATCTTGATTTGTATGCGTTTCAGTTCTGTGTGTTTTATTCATCATTTTCATGTGCATGATTGTCTTAAAAAATCAACAATAAAGAGTTAATATAATTTATATATTTAAAGATATAATGCTTCTTCTTCAATTCACTACTTTGAGATTTAATATTTTCACCTCGAGCTTCGCTATGATAATAATATTACAGAAAACATCTATACATATAATCAATAAGTAGTTACAATTATTTTACAATTATTAATATTGAGAATTTGTTTTGTATCGGACGTCTGTTCCAGCTGGAGAGAGATGGAGCTATACAAATCAAAATCAAAAGTCATTTATTCAAATTAGGCTGAGTGCCAGCACTTTTTGAACGTCAAAGTTCCACATAAAGACAGTCCCCAAAACGCCCGCCCGTCACCACTTCCTAGTGTTTTAGCTGGGAAGAAGAAGTGGCGCAACAGACTCCCCAGCAACTACAGGTTGAGTAGCACTAACCTTACCTGACAACGGAGTCATGATAGCATTGGAATGTTATAGTAGGGCTCCTGATCACTTTTCATTACTCATTGGTTTTGCGACAACATTTTGCTCTAAACTTTGTCCCAATTAGACGTTTTTACTCCGGCAGTTGAATTATTCTTTATTTTGTCTACAAACTAAATACATATGTACATTGATTTCTCCACTAGCTGGCGTCCGTGACTTCGCCCGCGTGGTAGATACCCAACAAGGGAATATATCCCGGGATAAAAATGATTTAATATAAGGTTCCATTAAAATAGGTGGATAAATTTTAACACAGCGTTCAGTACGTCTAACCAAAGATTTCCAAGCAAAAAAAAACAATTATTAAAGTGATTTTATTTAGACCTAAAATAGTACATTTTTCGGCACACTAGAATAAACACATCCACTACCGATATTTTTTTTAAGGATGGGAAATCATCAAATGTCTTCTTCCGCTCTGGGTGGAGCGGAAGGGCGTGTCAGACTCTTACTGACTAAAACCCATCTGTGTTCCTTCTAAAGCCCTTTGCGTTCCAGGGCCGCGGTGACTCTTTCGAACAAATTCCGCAAAATCCACTGTGGGTAGGTACTTGACGTGGTCACCTGCGCCGGCACATTTGTAGTATTAAAATTATAAGACAACAAAGACATGGATGCATTAATGTATTGGGTAACCAACGTTTTTAGTGTATTTTCATTAGCTGAGTTTTACCTTGAAAGTATCTAATGCTTCTTTCCAAATTATTTTTTTACCATTGTCCTTATTTTGGCGATGTAAATGATTTCTAAAAGTTTTTTCATCTATTTTAATGGGACCTTGTATATGTGTTAATCTAGGTTAGTAATCATTCTTCAATTCAGTAGTTTTTGCGTGAAAGAATAATAAACATGTAACTGAAGGAAAGAATAATATTTATTTAGCACTTACATGAAACACGCACGGTACATAGAAATAAAATTAAAAAAAAAAATGTAGGTATGCTAAGAACTAAATGTGTGTCTAACTGGCAAGTGTTTCTCTTTAATACAGGTTGCTCAGCAATCTAGCAAGGAGAACAGCAGCTCACCCAATAATTTGTAACATCTATGCACATTTTCTGAAAATACATGTTTACTACAAATACCATTTTTAGCAATAAAGATATTATTATTATATTAGTATAAACATCTTTCCATTCATCCAACCATCCTTCACTTTTATAAAATAATAATAAATTATTATTTATTATAAACAGGCTAGTTACCTTGATTTCTCTCACAGTTCTAGGTACTCATGCAAAAATATCCACTAATTCCTAGACCCTGCCATCACAATGCCACAGCCACCCACTATCATCCCAGTGTATACAAACAGAATTGAGCGTGGGCCATAACTGCATACTATAATTGGCACCTATTCACAGGAACAACCGGTGGGCTGCCGCGGGTGGGTGTGTTCGTTCTTCGACGCGCGTCACGTGCGGGAGACGCTGACGGTCGCCTTTAGGACTGGACCGAGGCGACGGAGACTCAGGGTCTCCTTGCTTATTGTCGTCGTTTGCGTTATTTTTGGACCTTTACATGGTGAGTTAACACTTTCTTTGCCAATTTCATGAAGGCCTTGCTGGTTCCGCGTTCCAATCGCCTAAAAACACCACGTATCTACTGGAATTTCAAAACACTGATTGTCGTGGGCACTAAAATTGTTACCTATTTCGTAATGAGCATTTGAACGGTTCAAATAAATACACTTTTCTGCATACTTTGTCATCTGTTGACAGTTATACAAATGTGTGTACGTCATTTCCTACCTGACTCAGTGACCTTGAATGGCAATGAGTTGACTACAGGACCGATTTTTACGTTAGTACGAAAAAAACTTAATTATTTTGTAAAGATGAATCTAGCCTAGCTCGTCTTCATAAAATGGCTATTAGCTTAGTATTAACAACTTTTACTTTTAAAGCTTTTTCCTAAAAAAAGCTCTCGAAAAAAATATGATTCATCTCGTATTTAGGATTTCAAAATCGGAGGGTATTCGCTCGTGTAATTATTTCCAAGAACATAGGCTTCAAAGAGAGTTAATTGGAAAAAGAAAAATGTTTTCTTTTCCTTTGCACACCAACCTTTGTGGATTCCATTAAAACATAAATATTAATTATAATATTTTTTTCTACACCTCGCCAGATAAAACTGCCAGATATTTTTATTATAAGAAATTAAAAACACACTAAATGATATATTTTCTCAAAAATTTTCCTCAACGTGTGTGTTCTGTAGTTGAAAATAAATGAGGTAGGTTCCGCAGTTTTAGGGCTGTATTTAAACAATTTTTTTTAGTTTGAAATTTATGCCATATTTGTGTTAAGTATTTAATTTAATGCCACTACTGGTACTTAGAAAGCAAAAAATGAAAATAAGTTTATTTTCGCCAAACATGACGAATATCCTAAAAAAACGAAAAAATAATAATAACAATCGGGATTATGCAAGTTAGGAAGATACCTATGCGTCACATCCGCACAAAACAGCCATCGCTCAGCATAATGCTGGGTCTCGTGTGCAAGACAGAGCCACAGGGCTGGTTTTCAGCGACAGCCGGTGTTGACTGAGAGATGTCGGCCGGAGCAGCATAAAAAGTAATTAAAAATACATTAACAAAAAAAAAATAGTTATGCCAAAACAAATAATGAGTAGGTTCGAAGTATACGTATTTAACATAAAGTAATCTATACTTCTATAATAAACTATCTATATTATTAATATATAATAAAACTGACGAGTTTGTTTGTTTATTTGAATGCGCTAATCTCTGAAACTACTAGTCGGATTTGAAAAAATATTTTTGTAATGATAGCACATTCATGAGGATGGCTATAGGCTATACGGGAACGGGAAAAAACGTGGGATATGCGCGTACGAAGTCGCGGGCAAAGGCTACCAAAATATATATTTATTTGCTAAAGTTGAACTATTCGCGATACACGTGGACACCAATCGCGCCCGCACTAATCACCACGTTTTCACTCTGGATAAGGTCTGATTTACTTTACACAATGTACATATAACTACGACTGCTCAACGTGGGGTCCTGGGTGCGATTCCCAAGTCCAGCAAAAATATTCTTGGGTTGGGTTATACACCGTGTAACAGAATAAACGCAATACATCTTAAGGGGTCATTGTACTCGTCATTGTGAACAACTTTTACTATAGGACTAGCCCCGAAATCGCGAAAAAACAAAACAGCTGTTCAGTAAATGTTGTCGAGTTATGGGCACGTAAATGTATGGGGAAGTCAATTTTTTCTCGCGATTTCAGTGTTGATACCATAATAAAAGCTGTTCATAATGATGAGTACAATGACCCCTTCAGAGGTATTGCGTTTATTCTGTTACACCTTGTATATAGATCAGGAGGACTGTTTACTATTACCTTTTAAACGAAGTGTGTTCCTTGCAGGTGAAATGAACGTGCTGTACCTGTTCATGAGGTACAGGTTCAACTGGGACGAGGTGCAGTTCAGCATGTTCTGTACTTACAGCATCATCACTAACTTAGTGGGTGAGTGCACTGAATCTTCTTAAATTGAGTCATTGATCCGTCTGATTACGCACAGCCTAAAGCGGTGGTTCTAGAAGATGTATGAGTATTATTATAACAGTGCAATGGGATTGACATCGTCACAAAAGTGTACGAAAATCCCTTACCTTATCAAAAAGAATTTAAAAAAAAACCTAGATGATTTTACCAGAACATTTAATATGGAATTAAATAAAGATTGACCTCTGAGGTTGTCTCGGTGTTTCTTTTCAGGGTAGTAAGCTATCTAGATAAATAATAATAAAATCTAGATAAAATTATCAAAATTGTATTAATTGTAACCAATGTACGAAATGAACATCAATATCAGTAAAACAGGGATAATACAGGTTTATTAATGTACTCAGAAATCCCGAACACGCAACAATTAAGGTTCGCCTCGGGTGCTTGATGCAATCAGCGATCTATTGACAGATACTATAGACCACAAACTGTTTATTTCAATGGAATAATAATATCAACAATGCCGAATTTAGTCCGAGTCCATTAATAATATTCCTATTATCTCTATCACTTTCCATTAATTTTATAGGGGATAATTAATTCAAGGAAATGTCTTTGAATGGTATAAATAATTATCATTTATAAATATATATATTTTTAATATTTATTTTTTATAAAGTTGTACAAACGCCAGCACATCAAGCTACCCGAAACTGACAATTTTTTTCCAATCAACCCAACGCTTCAGCGATAAAGTTGAAAATAGGAAATTTGACAGATTATTGTAGCTAGTAAATAATTAAAAAAAATAAAAATGTTATTAAAACGTAGAAATTAAGAAAGGAAAAGAGGAAAAAGTGTGGAACGTTAGTTTGGAAGTAGATACTGATCCGATCACATTACACCGACTAAACATTTTACTCATATTTTAATAAACACTATTTTTTTTTTTTTGTGAATCATAGGTTGGACCATAATACAGGTCTTAAATAATTAGATTGCGATCAGCTACGTCCCGCCCTTAGGACATACAATAGATTTTACATAAAATATAGAAAACCTAAAAATAAAACCAGACGAATTAAGGTAGGTACACATCAGTGGGCCACTGCACGCATTATGACTGAGTGGAGAAGTGGTTTGTCTGTCATGAAGTCTTTTTAAGAGTAGTAGTACTTATTTACTAACAGATCATGAAGATTCTTTTTAAATTTTATCATTTCCGTAATTATTCTAATAGACAATTCAACTAGAGTCACTAATATTTTAATTTCAAACTGTAAATTTGACGTTCTAAAGTGCCTTTTAATGGTCTAGTTGAAATAAATGAACTGACTTTGACTTTGAGACTCTGGAATACTTGTAAAGATAGAAGTGAAGCTGTACAAAAGGTTCTTTCATGCATTACATGAGTCTTGCTAGCTTATTATGTACCTAGTTTTGATTTGCATATACCTAGCTTATTATTTAATATTACTACACCAGCAATGGTAGTATGTGTGAAACAATGTTTAATTACACACCTCAATGTACCATATACTGAGAAATAAATACTTATTACTATTACTGAGCGCAATTTGTCCTTACGCCGTATACACGTGTAGTAATACTAAACTACATATAGAAACCTTTTCCAAATAGAACAAAACAAAGTCGCTCTCTGCCTCTATCTGTTTCTACGCTGCCATCTGCTAAACCACCCAACGGATTTTGATACGATTTTGTAATAAAAGGATCTATAAAAAAAGCAGGTTTGTGTATAAAATATACTCCCGTGCAACAATAAATAAGAATACAGAATAAGTTAGTAACAATGACAGCAAAAATCAGAATATTACATAGCACAGTGCATATGCAATGTTTACTTCAAAATAATATCGTGAAAATTATTCGTCGTCGTCAATATCAAGATATCAAGGCTGATATCGTTCAAACATTCACGATATCAGCCTTGACGTAGGCATTGTAAAAAATATTGGCTGAGACAACATAAATAAATACGTTAATATTATATATTTTTTTTTTTTTTTTTAAGAACGGAAATCATCAAATGACTTCTTCCGCTCTGGGTGGAGCGGAAGGGCGTGTCAGACTCTTACTGAGTAAAACCCATCCGTGTTCCTTCTAAAGCCCTTTGCGTTCCAGGGCCGCGGTGACTCTTTCGAACAGATTCCGCAACCCTGGCAGGATATTTTTTTATGATAGGTATTGCCATAAGATTGGTGGGTTCATTAATAGGTCTACCTATCCTATCTACCGTTTTTAAGCTATACAAAAATCAGATGTTCAATCCGTTTTGGCGCCTTATGCGCACATTTGAGTTATAAAATATGGATAAAATGTAACCTACTTGAATCTGTATATATATTGTCACAAAATGTGAAACTGATCTCTTTCTAAATAATTGTTTATAATTGTTAAATATTGATTGAATTGTTATTTATGTTATATTTATTAACTTTTATCTGACTGTTTATTTTCATGTATAAAATTATTTTTGTTTTTAGTTTCTTAATTTGAACTTTAGGAAATAGCTAATAGTAGTAGTGCTAACAATATTTTTTACTGTGCCCGTACAGGGTCTACAACGACTCTTAGCTCTAAGCTTTGTAAACATCTTATTTTACCTTGTGGAGCGCAATAAATGAATATGAATATGAATATGAGATGACGATACGACAATAAATCAAAACACTGGCAACGCTAGTTCACACGAATGTGTTGTCTTTTATCACAGATTTGATGTCACTAACTGCAACAGACTGCTTGGAATATTTCGTCAGAATAGTAATAACTATCCTTACTTAGTTTGACGTTCTATGCAATCGGAAAGTTTATTTTTTATTTCAGTGTCAGAATTTATAATACTTTTTTTAAATATGTCTATGAACCAGTATTGCCAGTGATTTCATTTAGTGTCATAGCGATGTCTCCACATTGTATATAGGAAAGTCGTTTGTGTTTTATGCGCTTTCGAGGTTGGTCTCGTAGTAAAAGTTGTACATAATGACGAGTACAATGACCCCTTTTTAAATTTTGCGTTGAGTCTGTTATAAGTTGTTTATCACGGATTTTAATGAACAAGTACTCATTATATCTCTGGATTTATTATTAACTTAATTGAACAGAATGCAAATGAAAATATTTATTTCCATAATTAAAATCACTGGTAGGCAAGATGCAAGTAAAATTATTTTTTCGTACCTACGTATTCCGCAACGATTTTATGTTAACAATAATAACAATTTGCAAGAAATATTGTATGTTCAATTTATAATTTGGTAACGGATTTCTCTTTTATCCCCTTGAGTAAAATCTGTTTGAAATTAAACTACTTTACCTACTTATCGTATTATTAATAAATATTTTTCGCTTTAAAAATACCAACGCAATACCGACGCTTTAAAATAATCTCAAACCTGCAATGCAAACGAAAAATAAATGTATTTTTGATGGTATTTTTGAAATGGTATTTTTGGGATGGTATAACCTGACTGTCATATGTAAATCTTTGACAATCCGTTCGGTACCGGTACCGTATTACACAGTTACTGGGTTGTGGAGATCTGGTAGGCAGGCGCTCCATGTAAAATACTGGTATTCAGCTGCATCCGGTTTGACAAGAAGCCGACCACAACATAGGGAAAAGGCTAGGCAGACCGATTATTTATAGAAGACATTTCTATCTTCCTAAAACGAAACTAAATCATTAAAAGTGTAGGTAGGAATCGCAACTCATTTATTTTATAAACTTTATATGACGAGCTGTCAATCCATACAATCAAGATGGAATGACAGCTCACTTCGTGATCACGTAACATCTTGATTACATGGATTGACAGCTCACCTCGTGATCACTTCACCCAAGCGTTCACTTCGACATGTTTATAGAATCGACCGGCAGTACTGGTATTTGGGCGGACTTAATGGAACAAGACATTCACCATATCTTGCACCCGTGAGACATACAAAATTATGGTTTTAAAATTAAGTTTTCTCCTTATTTTTGTACTTATAGTGTGTGCCAAATTAAAGTTATTTTATTGTTTGATTGTTTTATATTTTAACTCATACATTTTTTTTTCTTCACATTCCCCTAAGGTACGCTGTTCTCCATCAGCATATTCAGCGACTTCATGAAGCTGGACGACACGGTGGTTGGCATCATCTCCTGTACCAGCAAGATCCTTGCTTCCTTCATCTTCGCTTTCGCTACTACCACCACTGAGATTTATATCGGTAAGCAGTTCTATTTTACCTTTCTTTACTTCGATACCTTACTCTAAAATTAAAAAGTTTCAATACTTTTTATGGTGTTAAAACGTCAGGCTTAAAGCCCTGGCCCAAAATTTGAAAGACCTGGGTAAAGGGTGGAACGAGACCCTGAAGTGGGCCAGTACAAGCATTACAATAATGGTATGGAGCAGGTCCTCTGCGAGTTGGCTTCGACCCCTCGTACGCCTACCAAAGGACCGGGTCCCCGAGATTGTCAAAGTCATACTTAGAATTATATCAATTTATATAAAACTCTCCCATTACTGGTGAATAAGTGACTGAGTGACTCACAGACAATTCACACAGCTGAAACTACTGGTCGTAGAAAGCTGACATTTGGCATGTAGGTTCCTTGGGGAGTATAGGGGAGCACTAAAAGAGGGTTTTTTCGTAATTTCTACGGGAACGGCAAAAACGGGATATACGCGTACGTAGTCGAAGTAAAGCAAAAGCTAGTATACATATAGTCCTCCAAACCGGTTTCGGCTATGGCGGCTTATCCTAACCGAGACTAGCCATCGGCGCGGGACATATTATAGCGCACAAGTGTGTGCGCAAACACTCGCGCTTTCATCACTCTCATATTCCGATGGGACGGCAACCCGACATGACCGGAGAAAGATCTGGCGCAGGACCATCATCCATCAGACCTATCTGGCTTAACGTGCTTTCCGAGGCACGGGGTATCACATCACCAGTTCCAAACTCCGGGCTGTCACTGGAAAATTCTAAATGAACACTAAGATTTATGGTGATACCAAAGCAATGTATCAATCGTCAATGAATCATAGGTTGAATCAGTCCACGCTGATCAACAGTTCCTTCTATATCCATTCAAAACCAAAGTTAACGTATCACTTGACCGACGTCGATCAATCACCAATCAATTGATTGGTGTGGCAATATAGATATTACCGTCACTCTATTGACAGCTGAATACTGGTAGATTAAGGGTGTAACTACACCAATCGGTCTATCGATGCCATCGATCGACGTTGATCGATTGGTGTAGTAGAGACTATCGATCGACGTCGACTAATTTATTCTACCATCAATCGACGATCGATCGATTAGTGTAGTAGAGACTATCGATCGACGTCGACTGATCCATTCTACCATCGATTGATGGCATCAATCCGACGAAACAACCGATAGATTGGTGTGGTAACACCTTTAGACATATCATTGGCATTATACATTTGGAATTTCAATAATGGTTCCGGCAGTAGATTTAGAAACCTTTTTTTACTAGCCAGAAATGTCCCACTGCTAGTCAAAGTCCCCCTCTATACCTTCCATTGTTTCCGGTTCTGTACCACCTCTTCCCATTTCCAAAGGAAGACATGCAAGTCGTCCCGCCATCTCCTTCATGGTCTGCTGCGGCCACATGTCGCGATATCAGGGCCACCAACTATGTGTGTTGTGGGCCCACTGCTCGGTATGCGGCAGTCATGACCTAAAAACACACGATCAATAAAGTAATACCAAATACGTCCCTGAATCCCATTTAGGCACGTATTTGGGGGACAACAAACAACGGGATTGGACCAAAACATCTTGGTCTAGTTCCTAAATGTGTAGTAAGTACTTCTTATTAACCGACTTCAAAAATGGAGGAGGTTCTCAATTCGACTGTATGTTTTTTTTTTTGGAGTGCATAGTTGTTTGACGACACGGCGGGTGCAGTGGTTGAGCGATTGACTGCTGCGCTACGTGTCGCGGGTTCGATCCCCGCACGGAACAAATATTTGTATGGCCTACAGATAGTTGTTCCGGGTCTGGCTGTTTGTGTATGTGAGTTTGTATGTTTGTAAACGCACCCACGATACAGGAGAAATTCCTAGTGTGGGGCTAAGTTTCCTTAAAAAAAAATGTCATAGATTTGATACAAAGTTTTTACATGTTTTATTTGTTACAGCGCCTTTAGTAGAAATCTTCAACGGAACATCATTCATCGCGATGCGTTCTATTGCCTCGAAACTAGTTAACAGCGAGGAATTGGGTAAGTTACTAAAATTAATATTTTATGTATTTTCTTTCTACTTTTCTCACCTTATTATTCAGGCAATTCCCATATTTTAAGTACTTTTGCATTGTATTCTTAGCATAGGTATTATCTGTCACAAAAACTTACATTTTTTGATAAAGCTTGTCGATGAAAATGCGACTTGAATTTCAAAAGATTTTTATACAACGTGTAACAGAATAAACGCAATACCGTTTAAAAGGTTAGTTAAGGGTGGACTGGTCGTAAATGTATGTGCGCATAACTCGACAAAATTTACTGGACAGCAAATTTTTTTTTTCGCGATTTCGGGCTTAGTCCCAAAATTGTTCATAATTATGAGTGCAATGACCCCTTAAAAGTTATTACGTTTATTCTGTTCCACGTTGTATGATAATTGGCCTTTATTCCTTTTTATTTCTTTTCGATCGTGGTCTCACATGAAAAGGAGAAAAATATATAATAATCCCTATTATTATGGCTTTTATCATTCCTGTGATTCAGTTGTGAATTTTAGTTTCATTTGGTGACGCTATTAAGGAGTTTCGTTAGAAATGACTCAAAACAACAAAATTCACGACACATGTACCTACCTAAGTATTGTTGTGGTTTCGCGCTATCATAAACCTGAATCATGTAAAACGCATAAAATAACCATAATTGAAGTTAGCCTGAACATAAATCGAAACCACAATTCACATGAAAAATTTATAAAAATATACTAACACTAGCGGACGTCACGCGGTTTCACCCGCGTAGTTCCCGTTTCCGTGGGAATGCGGGGATAAAAGTCTTCCTCGTTAAATAGGCTATTCGACACTAAAAGATTTTTCTTAATTCGAACCAGTAGTTCCAGAGATTAGCGCGTTCAAACAAACAAACTCTTCAGCTTCATTATACTAGCATATAGATACTCGTAGATATTAGTATAGACAAGGCAACCTTGCGGCTGTATGATGATACAGCCGCAAGGTACCAACGCCCTAGTACAATTTTTTCGATAATTTTTTGAACACCTACAACTTGATCTATACGACCACCCTTTAAGATTATGAACTTACCTAAAATAACCCGAGGAAAGACTAAGGGATACCAAAAGTAGTGCTCCCTCTTGAAAGATACCTATTAGGCTCGATCAACTATGCCTATCGCAAACTAAAACTGGATTTAAGCCTCTCCAAAGCTGCGCCATAATACCTGGTTTTCCACCTTCCGCATCCAATCTATCGCTGCAACGTTTTTTGAGGTCGTCGGTCCAGGTACCTGATACGCGGTAATCACTCCAGGACTCGTCTGCTCATTTTAATTTGTATTTATTTATCTCATTTTGGTATGTGTTCCGTAAGTGTATCCCGAGATGAGAATACCAGCGCTGAGGTATTTTTTTTTAATAACGCAGTATAATGCTTCTGGCCTCGCACATATTAAATTCATGCTGTTCTAGTTTCTGTTAATTATTCTTTCAAGTAATTTAATAATCTTACGGCGTTTGCAATTTTCCGGTGACATATATAGTGCTAATAATAAAGTTTAACAATAAAAAACCTGACAAAGTGGTAGTCGGACTCGCGAACCTAGAGTACACTATGCCGCATTTTCAACACTCACTCAATCATGAAACACCTCAGGAACTAAGTTTCTTAATGGCACTTTTTGATGTCGCGATTATCATTTTCATCATAGAAAACAACAAATAATAAGACGGATAGGTAACATACATACATTTACTTAATGCCATAGGCATTCTCTACCAGTCAACCTTTGGGTGATGCAGAGAAAAGTGGTAGGTGCAATATGGAGAATTAAAAGCGATTATAATTATTTAAATACAAACATTTAAATAAATAGTATACATACATACACTAAACATATATAACAAATACTCTCTGTCATCTATGACCTAGACTAGAGTTCAGAGCAAATTCATCACCAATAAAAAAAATAACAAGATAAATATGTACACGACATACTTAAACAATTTAATGAACGCTATGTGCGAATTGACACGAACGAACGCGCTAAATTAGGAAACAGTTAATAATATAATAATAATAATAAATCTTTATTCAAAATTCAAATTGGTACAATAGAATAATAATAAATCTTAGATAATAATATAGGTAGAACAATGTTAGATGCCTGTACTAGGAGGATCCTGTATCACAGGCGGCAAGAGCTCAACAATGTACTAAGAATCGTATAAAAAAATGTTAATAATATTTACTTAATATTAAAATAGTAACTGAGTAATATTAATTTATTTGATTAATCTAATTTGATTATTTAAACATATGTCACATATAATTTATAATAAAGACCATAAATGGATGGCTCTAGCTAAGTTTAGTTTTCGTTAAAATGTTTCTAACACTTAATTATTTACTCATAGACTGGAAGGTGAACTGATAGCGTCAGCAGAAATTTTAACTGGGTTAAAGTCAATGTTACATAATTTGTTAATAAGGGATTACTTGTAGTTATTTTTATTATTTGATTGAGTAATAGGAGATTCCGAGCATAATGTGTCAGAGAACAATACTTTTAAAAATACACGTACATATTTAATTATGAATGAGTGACCTGCCTACGTCACTATTTTCCTATGATGCATTTGGCATTTGTTTTTGACTCCAATTTTGACTTAAAAGGAAGGTCCCTGAGGATTCAGTGTTAGTCATTTGTTTACATTGTCGGAAGAAGTTTCTGTTGGAAAGTGTGTCCCTTTCTGGATTGATATAATGTTATTGGTGACTATTTTATTTATAAAATTCTCGTGTCACAATGTTAGTTACCATACTCCTCCGAAACAGCTTGACTGATTTTTATGAAATTTTACATGCATATTCAGTAGGTCTGAGAATCGGCTACTATCTATTTTTCATACCCCTAAGTGATAAGGGTTGTCCACCCCTAACATATTTTTCTTTTTATAATGTGGCATCAAATACAACCCTAAAGTTTCACCATTCTACCCCACCTACCCTTATTTTTTATAGCGATATTAGTACTTTAATTATTTTCTACTCTCGGCGGTCGATAAATAATTGATCATTTACCACTAGATCAGTTATTCTTGACTATTTATTAGAAATTTAAATAGAATTGAAAAAAATATTTTAGTGTTGGGAAGCCTATTTATTGAGGGAGGCTTTAGGCTATATAACATCACGCTACGGCCAATAGGAGCCGAGCATTCATGAAAAATGTGACGCAGACGAAGCTGCGTGGGTCAGCTAGTATATTATAAAAGACTAGCTTTTGCCCGCGATTTCGTACGTGCATATCCCATTTTCCCGGTTCCCGTAGGAATTTTGGAACGAATTATACACCTAAACATTCCTCATGAATAACCCCATCCATTGGAGTAAACCGCATGAAAATCCCTTCAGTAGTTTTTGAGTTTATCGCGAACAGACAGACAGACAGACGCGGCTAGGGACTTTATTTTATAATATGTAGTGATAGTAATGTAAGTTGACATGAATGTGAAGATTATTTTTTAAACATCACTTGGCCTTGACGGAAAAGCAACCTACGGTGGTGCCTAGAATTGGCACAAATAAAATACCATACACACTATCCACAAGGTGTAACAGATTAAACACAAAACCTTAAATGGAGTCATGGAATTAAATGGAGTCATTACTATTAAACCCTCAAATCGCAAAAGAAAAATTCATATATAAGTATATTTTTTCCAGTTATGAAAACATAAATGTATGAGGCGTTTGTTTTGTTTATCGCAATTTTAGAGTTGAGTTTGCGAACACGCTGTTGATAGTATCCACCAGATTTTTAGCCGTGGACCTGTCTGCGAGAGCCTTAATGCGTACCTAAGGCATTTGTTTTAATAATAATAATAATCGTTTATTTTCTCATCCACAAATAAAACAAATGAAAAACTTAATACTAATAAAATAAAGGAACTTAACTTCGATCATGATGACTTAAGTAGGTAAGTATTATTAAAAATGTCTCACATATTGACACAATATTTTATTTGTGGAGACTGGTGCTTTAACTAAGCCAATGCCTGTATTTCAGGACACCAGGCCCCCTTCTAAATGCTTGAGATAACCGAAGAAATGTCCTACATTTAAAAATGTCTAAAACCGAATTAGACAAAAACTATTAAATAACATAATTATGTTATTTAATAATGGGGATGGAGGGAATGTTTTGTGCCAGTCCTAGGCACCACAGTTAGTGTACTGGGTGTCTGTCGTTATCCAGTAACTGTACCTGTTAAGTTACTACAATAGCCGCTCTTGGGCATCCCAAAAATAAAAGCAATCTTTACCTAATTAAACTTAACGGGACTTTAAATTGGATATAGGAGCCTTGGGAGAGGTCCAAAGCGCGTCATTAAACACGGTCCCTCTTGACCTTAACTTAACCTCAACTTAAAGTGGAATCATTTCACGACAGATTTGGGAAAAGATATACGGAAGTTAAAAGTTCACGTAATTAGGTTGGTAGGTTAATCTTTTGAACGCCAGAGCATAAACGCATCCGCGTGCCCCCGACGCCGAGCCACAAATTCTCCGAATTTTTTGTCACATATTTGTGACGTTTGGCGTACAGGGCACGCGCTTGCTAGTCACGTATATGTGACAATGGCGTTCAAAAGGTTAAATAAAACCAACCCATACTAAGCCCTCGTCAACGAAGAGTCAAGTTGGTGAGAAGAATTGGACTTAATGACTCAGGCTTATTTTCAAAGACAGGCTTGAGCTATAGCAGTGGGATCATTATAATATGTTTTACGAGAAAGTCTAACTGAGCTGCTACTATGGCTCTGTCTCGCACACGAGTCCCTGCATAATGCTGAGCGATGACCATTTTGCGCGGGTGTGATGCATATTCTTTCAACCCGTAAGTCACTAATTAAAAATTAAAATAAATAAGTCACCAATTTTATTTCTTTTTTTTTTTTGTTTGTGGTATGCGTCTTAGTTGTTTGAAATAAAATCTTCTTCTTTCTTTATTTATTTCTTTCACTAAGCTCACATCAATTATGCAAAGTGAATAATATTATTATCGTAGAGACTGTCTTGACGCTTAATACCTTGACTGAATATAGGTTCAATCCCAGACTACATCAATATTTGATTTTTCACTAAGAAATTTTCAGCCTGAAGACTAAATTAGTGCTCAATTGACACTAGTAAACTCGCCCCGGTAGGAGTTACTACTGGAGAAATATGAATGAACTATACCCGTATACTAACCCTTTAGAGTACACTAACACGTCTTTATTTCTAGGAAAAGTGAACTCCCTCTTCGGTCTGGCAGAGGCGATGATGCCCCTGGTCTACGGGCCCCTATACTCCAGGGTATACATGGCAACGCTGACTGTTCTGCCCGGTGCTGTGTTCCTGCTTGGAGCGGCCATGACTGTACCTGCTGTGGCTATATTTGGGTAACTTTCACTTTTTAAATTACACTTTAGGAAGACAGTTGAGGCTAATGTCACGTCGATGTGGTTTGTTCAAGAGACCTTTGTCAAGGATTGGAAATCTTTTGGCAACAAAATACCAAGTCACAAGTTTTCTTCTAATAGGTACCTTTATCATAGAGTATTTTACTAGGTAGAAAAAAAAAGTTCTATTTAGTCCATCAGTTAGATTTTCAAAAAATTTTTGCCATTTCAAATCGCAAAAAAAATTGATGAAAGAAGATAAAGCGCATCAAAGTTCAAGAGAGACGGCTGGTGACGTCACGTCGCTAGTAAAAATTGTACTATCGTAGTGACGTCACGCGAGTTTTCAACGCACTGTATCTTCGTAATTTTTTGTTAACGTGAAAAAAAAATACGTGTCCAATATAATTTTTGGAAATCTATCTCTCGGACTAATTAGTTTTATCAGTAAAATGGGTTTTCACTTTACCTAGCTATTCCATAGTCTTCTTAATAACCCTATTAAGAAGACTATACTAATACTACTACTAGTCTTCTTAATAGGGTTATTAAGAAGACTATGGAATAGCTAGGTACCGTAAAACGGGGTGGATAGAAATGCAGGGGTGAAGAAAAACGAAAGTTTGAATGGAATTTTCACTTAAATCATAAAAGTAAAATAAAACTACAATACATGCAATCCGAGTGATAAAAAAAAAACAAAAATCGTAATAGTTTAAAAAGTAAATAATACCTGAAACGGAACGCACTGTGAGATTGACATCGGCTTGTCTCGACTGACACTGACACTTGACAGTGACAGATTTTAAATGTTTAAATACCATATGAATCGTTTCTCACTAAGAATACATTTAAATTAAAAATATTGAAAATAAAATTGGAGTTCTTCATTGCTGCAAACAATATTTAAATAACGTGAAAATTCCATTCAAAGTTTCGTTTTTATTCACCCCTGCATTTCTATCCACCCGTTTTACCCGGTATATGGTACGAGTATATTTGATCAATAATGTTGAAAACATTTATTTTTAGATTAGTCAATTAGTAATATCAATGTTTGGCATCTTTGAGTGTTGGGGAAAACTCCGAAAAGTGTCTAGTCACTGATGACCAATAACAATTGGACGCAAAATATGTACACAGTACAGAATCTGTCAAATTTCTTTAATAGATTTTCAACTTTATTGATAAAGCATTAGGTTCAAGGTTGATTGAAGGAAAATTTTACTAGCTTGATGTGCTGACGTCTGTACAGTCAAGACAAATAATTAGTTACCAGGCAAGACATATTTGTATTCCGTAGCAAAATAACAATAATTATATGCGTGCGCCCCCCCAATAACTTTTAAAACATAAAAAATCTAAATTAGTGGAACAATTTATTTAATTCATCTTTTGCGGCTGGCCGCGACAAGTACTGGCCTGGAAATTTCCCAGTGCTTCGTTTGTAGGGTTCCGTATCTCAGTCTGCAAAAACGGAACCCTTATATGATCACTATTCTGCTACCCCTTGGAGCGGTGAAAAAATCAAACTTCTAAGTCAACGCAATCTAAAGATAAAGCCGTTTATGCTCCGTTTATGGTGTATGTTTTGACGCTCGCAAGGGAATCAAAACCTATAGAGTTCTTCCCGTTGACCATGAGTAAATTTGGCAAGAAGATAGATTTTACAGTACAAGTACAGGAAAAGTCTGAAAATTGGAAATTTGTAGTTTTATCATATGAAAAATATTTTATTGCGATTACAAACTTATGTTTTCGGTTGAAGAATTGACCGTGACGTACATTGGTGTTTGTTTCACCAACAAAGTTAAGTTTGTCATTCAATCTTTTTTTTAAGGTTGGGAAATCATCAAATGACTTCTTCCGCTCAGGGTGGAGCGGAAGGGCGTGTCAGACTCTTACTGACTAAAACCCATCCGTGTTCCTTCTAAAGCCCTTTGCGTTCCAGGGCCGCGGTGACTCTTTCGAACAAATTCCGCAACCCTGGCAGGCTCTGGCCCTAGCGGGCCCCGTCTTCTATGCTGACATCTCTTTGAGGCGCGCGAGAAATACAACGCGCCGTCGACCCGGGCCTGGTGGTGATCGGACAGCGAGGCACCCAACGCGGCGAGCGTTGGGTGCCTCGCTGTCCGGGTCCGGGTCATTTAATCTTGCCTGCTATATTTTGGCAGAGTAATGAGTGTACGAGTCAGGTTTTTTTGTGTTAGTTCTGGAGTTATAGCTGCCTGGTTACAAATACTTTTTGCCGACTGTACCTACACTTTTAGGAAAAAACAGTGATGTTTTATAGCTAGGTTAGAGTTTTAAGTAATCATTCAAGACCGGTTTTAGCAGCATCGGCGACGTGAAGTTTAAACAAGTGTTATGACTTCCTCATTGGAATAACAGAGATTGCAGCGACTATTCATTTATTTAGGTCTTTGATGATTTTTTATCAGTAATGTTTCTAGTATGGCTGACATTTCTCAGGTTCCTGGGGTCTTGGACAATTGGTAAGCATGCGAGGGCGCGAACTCAACAGCAGATTATTTATGGACAAATGCGTCCATATCATAATCGTAAAAGTTACTAATTAGTTTGGAAAATTGAATAGGGAACAACAATTCTATTCGTATCTTAAGCCCAATGAACATTACAAACATGTTAACATTGATTACTTACAATTAAAGACAGTAACGTAAATAACGAGCTAATTTAGAAAGAAAATATTTACAAACGAGAAAAAAGGTAGGGGCAGAACTCGTTCGGGATAAGTGCCCAAAACACTGGCAGCATTGCCACGTTGAATGGCAATGCTAACTAACTAGTGATGTACAAACTTAGTATTTGTGGCACTGAAAATAAATACCAGTTTTTATTTCAAACGATGAGTTCTTACGAACTCATTTAGTATTACGCCACACGCCTTAAATTCAGTTAACTGTAGGACTCTTTTATTTAAGGTTTCCATTCCCAGTATTAAGGCAAACAAAACATAAAAATATTCACATCGATCCAGGTATTCTCGAATTCTCTGCGAGACTTACACACGGCATTTGTTTTTTTTTAGTTATGAAATATATAGATTGTTGTTATGCCCCGTTTTTACTGAATGGATTGATTTAAGAATATTTAGTAATAGTTGCCGCCCACGGCTCCGCCCGCGTGATTGTCGAAAATTATCCCAAGGGAACATATTCCCGGTATAAAAAGTATCCTACGTGTTATTCCAGACTATAATCTACCTCTGTGCCATATTTCATCAAAATCCATTCAGTAGTTTTTACGTGAAAGATTAACAAACATCTATCCATCCATCCTTACAAACTTTCGCGTTTATAATATTAGTAGGATCCTAAAATCGATCAATGAATTTGACCAGCTATTTTCCTGATTTAAAAAAAAGTCCTAGTTTACACTAAAATTAAGACAGAAAACCGCATAATTCATAATTAAAATAATGATTGACATAACAGAGTGTATTTCACCAAATAACCTTGCTATGTTTTGATCGCACAATCATGTGCAATGACGACACGGTAAAATAGTTCTGAATGGAGGTAAACAATACAAAACAATGGAATTTTATTCTATTGTGAACGTTCTATATAGGTATGTTTACTAAATACAGTCCGCTCACAGTTATTTTACTTCGGATTTTGCGTTCCTGCCGAATCAACGATCCTTATTGTAGTTGCTATAGACTCTGACAGCAACCCAAGCGGCATTCCAACCGACAACTTTATTAGCCTTTTGAACGCCATTGTTACATATACTTTACAAGCAAGCGCGGGCCTTGTACGCCAAACGTCACAAATAGGGTAAAACCAGGATAGTTGCCCCAGGGGTATAGTTGCCTCGATTTTAATTACTCTAGCTTCGCGGATGAATCACATGTTATTTTATTTATCAATCGAGAGACTTTACAACGACAACTAAGTAGACCGTGTTGCATGTGTCTGTGCGATTGCATGGGAAGGCAAGGTGCGATCAAAGTTTTTGCGCGATAAAAATCTTCTTTCTCGGCGGGGCACCTATCCTAAACGTAATTTACATGGATTAGGCAACTAACCCCCATATGGGATAGATGTCACAAAATTTAGAGGTCGACAAAAATCGCCAATATTCTGGAAATATCAAAAATAATGTTCTTTACTTTCACAAATTTGAAGATAATAAACCAAAGTACCTACCCGTTTTATGAATAAAGTGACAACTAACTAAATATATAATAATTATATATTTTTATAAAAAGTGTGGCAACTATCCGGCTTTTACCCTATGTCACAAAATACACAACGAATGCGGCTTGGCGTCGGGGGTACGCGTTCATGCTCTGTCGTTCAAAACGTTAAGTTACCTGTGGGTTGTTTCTAGGTTTGCTGTCAGAGGTAAAATAGGTAATTGTGAACGGACTATTTATTACTGAGTTTTGAATAAAATCGAAATGGCCTGTACCATCATCTGGACGTTTTGTGCAGTCTTGAGGAGTCTTTGAGCCATTCTATCAGCGTCATCGATTAGTGTTGTCAAAAATGTTTGCGATTGACCTCGTACACTCGACATTCGGTAGTGTATGATACTCCCGTGCATTTTGGACTTTTCGACAATCGGTACCTATCATAGAATATCACCTTGCCTACGTCTCATACTTTTAAATATCTCTCTATGCTCAATTAATGTCCATTCGAGATTCTTATATGTCTTGGTTTTAGTACAAAAATATCCTGTAAAAAGTCTTTGTACCAAAATCAAAAATCAAAATCAAAAGTCATTTATTCAAATTAGGCTGAGTGCCAGCACTTTTTGAACGTCAAAGTTCTACATAAAGACAGTCCCCCAAAACGTCCGCCCGTCACCACTTCCTTGTGTTATAGCTGGGAAGAAGAAGTGGCGCAACTAACTCCTTAACCACCTATCAACACCAAACCTAACTTCATTTGTACCAAAACAGTACCTATTCAAGTACTCAGCTAATACATCTAAGCTCATGTACAATCATCGTTAGTATTCCAATTAACAAGCACTTACTAGGAAATGTAACAAAGATAATCACTTTGTTGACTCCATACATTTTTGTTTAACTTTTGATATGAAAGACTAAAGGAACAAATATTAGTAATACTAACTCAAGTAGGCAAATATAGCCTCGATTCAATTTGTAACCAAATCTTAAGCATATACTGTTGCACGGATATACTCAGAATTTAGCTTCGATCAATCCTATGAATCCTATCCTACTAATATTATAAACGCGAAAGTTTGTAAGTACGGATGGATGGATGGATGTTTGTTACTCTTACACGCAAAAACTACTGAATGGATTTTCATGAAATTTGACACAGAGGTAGAGTAGTAGGTTTCATCCCGGGAATATGTTCCCTTGGTATAATTTTCGGCATTAACACGGGCGGAGCCAAGGGCGACAGCGAGTTAAATATAAAGGTATGCTGAAAGTGAGTTTCATTTGAGTCATTGAACAATTTACCTCAACACTAGATATAAACCGTTCTGTGCGAAAGCCAAAATACTTAGGAAAAAGAAATATTTTACCTTTCCCATTTAAAAATGAGAAGAGAAATTGCCTGAGTAAAAACTTTATTTCTTTTACCTATATTTGAAGATCTCAGCAGATACAAACAAAAAAATTACTGCATCATAATCAGTGATCGGATATTCGAGCGCTAATATACCTAAACTTCACTTTTTTTCCTACGAAAGTATAATACGGACATGCTTTTTAGAATACCGGATCCCGGAATCGTTCGAAATTCCTGAGATTGCTAAAAATGGCCGCATACAAAATATAGTTAGAACTCGTTGTGGACTCTCATTGTATTTTTTGTAAATTCAAAAAGCCGATTCAAATGGAACTTTTAATTTACAATGAAAGTTTTTATTAGACCTGGTTTAGTAACAGGCCAGCAGCCTTAACTACTTAGGGAATTGATACAATTGTAATTTTATGTGTAGCTCCATTTATTGTTCAATCCCGGGAACCCGGGATTACTTATTTATGCAGAAAGGAATGTCCATATTATTCTGTCAAGGGAAGAAGTTTAGGTATATAAGCGCCCAATTATCCGATCACTTATCACCCAGTTCGATCCAGCCCGTCCCTAGCTGTCCTGCCCCCAGCGACGCCCTAAGCCGAGGACCGTACCCCACAGGGGGTGCCCTTAGCGTGTAGTCGCTTAGTTTGTAAGTTTTTTTAGAAGCCTGGCTGGAGGCTTTAATATTATATCAAGGCCACCACAGGCAAGCCCGGTTAAGCAGTCGACAACCTTATAGGTTGAAATACGAGAAGCGACTCACAAAAAAAAAAATATCACTGATCATAATGTTGTTAAAATCCGTCGGTGATCATCATGCGATGAATATTTATTTCAAGTGTCTAGTTATAAACGGTGAATTGTTAGTAAACAATACTTCTGAAGATTACGTGTACTTTGCAAACAGTAGACAGACTTTATTTCACAATTCCATTAATTAATTTAATTATATTACACTCGTCATCAATTCTCGATACCTTTCGAGATATCAATTACGAGTTTATGGCCGAAGCGCGCCTTGTGCTCACTCAAGTACTTGTAAAAGTTGCCGCTGACAAGTGCAATGCGACAACGCGTTTTCATATCCAAACTAATCTAAAAAATCGTGGGGTTTCTTGCAGATTCTTCCCCACTAGCTTCAGATTTTTCATGAATACCACTTAGGTTTATATGAAATAAAATATTTTGGAATTAAAAAAAAATAAAAAGTCTCTGACATGGTCACCGTCGCATGGTCACATCGCGGCTGTCTGTTCAAACCTTTATTTTTATATATTTTTTTTGACATTCGTAGAACAAAAATAAACAATAATGACTAAGAAGTTAAGCACTTGTCTCTGATTCCTGTGGGACATGAATGGACAATTGGTTCTGTTTCGTCATTTCCTTCAGGGGATTATTTATTTAAGTGGTAAATGAGGAGTACGTGTTTGTGGCCGGAATGTACTGTCGAGTAGAAAGTATCAGAAATATTTTAATATGAATTGTGTGTGTTTTTCCCAGATATCTATAACTATGGTCTTCAGGTAAAAGTTTTCTGACTGTTGAAAAACTATCCTTAGTGAAAAGTTTGCTGAAGATCGTCAGTTAGTTCTTTATTATTTATGACGATTAAGATCATTTTCATCTTCCGAGATATCTTTTAAAGTAATAATTATAATATATAATTTGTTTTATTTTGCCATAGGTAACGCACTCAATAATTTAATTTCTTACAAAGCAGCCATTTATTTAACAAATATATCATTACTTAAGCCGCCCATGGAAATAGTCATCAAAAATTTTGTGGAATAAGACTATCGAATCGGTGTCGCACTTTCGTCACGTCACAACTGTGTGTGGGAGCCTTAATTTGCAAAATAGAATTTCACGGGTCATTAAGGTGTTAAATCATCAACTGGCACACTTTTTTGTTTCGCTAGCTTATAGGAAATAGAGACCAATCGGAGGCTGGTACAGTCAGTCAAGCGTTTATAAGTACGAATATAGATTAAAATGGATTATAATACTTACTACTTCGCTAATTTTATTTAAATTAATTAATGAGATATTGAGAAAACGAGTTAATGAGAAAAAGAGTTAATGATTTTTATAAACTATAATAATTTATATAATATACGTATAAATATATATTTATGTATTTTAGTATTAGGAATGTTTTTATATATGTAATCCTACATTAATAATAACAATATTTATGAAGGTTTATTTGATAAAATAAAATACTTTAGTTTTAGGCTTCACATACCCCTTTTCTTGTTCTTTCTTACACACTATTGTCTACATTTATTTTTCATTTCTCCTTTCGCAGCTTCTGTAATAATAATTATAATGTTAAATCTGATACTTTCATTGTGTGTACATAAATTGTTAAATAAATAAATATATTTGACATACTTTACAAACTAAAATCAGTGTCTGCGATTTCTCTCTTGGTCTAGGAGATCCTGAATCACATGGGCCAGCACAGTGTTATGTTATTACTAATATATTACTTAAATTATTTATTTTAAGACCGTATACGTAGTACATTTACCTTGCATACAAAATAACCTACTGTATATGACATTTTCCTCTTAATGTCGCCTTCCTTGACACGAATGGATATTTTGCGGCTATGAAATAACAGCTGCACCAGTTGGTCTTCATGGTTAAGCAACTCTTGCCGAGGTCGGTCCGTTGAAGGGTGACCTAAAGCGAGGCGCATAGAGCACAGAGTCACCTCTTCGACATTGTCAAAACTTTCCATACAAACCGAGCGAGTCAGTGAGTCCTTTTACTCATAGAATATGTCAGCCGTGACAAATCTGAACTTTAGCTACAACAGCCGATACTTGAAGTAATGCCCATGCAGGATTACTATGACTTACAAGATGACCTGATGACTTTCGTATCATATTGATTTTACAACTCACTTTTTGTCCTAAACCACCCGAGCCATTTATATTAGGTATGTCCTAGTCATATCGTACCAACCATTTGGCATTTCTTGATGTGGACGGCCACTTCACATAGTGGTTGACCACTTCACACAGGATATGACTACGACAGATAGAAATATACTAAAGATAGAAATAGATACGAAAGATAGGCAATGCTGCCAGTCTTCCTCTGGGCACGTTTCCGGATGACAGCGATGCGGAGGAATACTTTGACGCCTGAGTGTACTTTGTTTTTGTATATGTACATACTTAGGTTTAGTAGATGTAAATAGTTTAAGTAAATAGTTTTAAGATAGTATATAGTTATATTATGTTAGTCAAAAATAAATATATTTACGTATAATGAAAAAAAAACCTAATTTATGTAATGAAAGATAGGTCTATAGATAGAAGATGATAGCGCCTCTAGTCGCTGCAAGTCAATTTTGTACTCTATGGTCAAGTATATAGAGAATATCGACATAAAGTAAACCCTTGCTCTATTCATAGGCTTCTGCGGCCAGTAGAGGACTAATAACGCCAAAGTTAGTACCAAAGTTTTACAAAATTACTACAGTATAGTAAAGAGCCTAACCATGTATTTGTCAATATCGATTTAAGTAATAAAACTTGAACTTAAAGGGCACGTCTGGATGGTAAACTTGGTCCAAAATGTTCAGACACTATTATTTACTTAAACTTTGATATCAATGAGGCGCTGAGATATTAATTGCTCTATTGCATAATTTCAATTTAGTTGCCATCAAAATATTCTCGGATTCATTAAACGTATATTGATTGCAGTCGCTACGAAATTTAAGACAAAACATGATTCAGTGACCATTGCGTTACCTTCAATCTGCTTTTGACTTGCTTGAATTTGATTAAAAAATCAAATTCAAGCATTTAAACATAAATTATGGGATCAACAACTAACCAATCATCACAAGATAAAAAAGAAAACTTGTTCCCAAGCGGCAATTCAACATGCATCTTAATTAATTCTCAGTAACAAAAAAACAACTTTTTATGATGTCAGAATAGTCTTTTTATCGTTTAGCTCAAGACGAAACGAGGAAGTAAAATCCAATAAGCAGATGCGAATTGGTCACAACTCACAGTACGCAAAAACTTCTCATCGCGACAGTACCTACACGATATCATCACAACTATATACGCGTTTGAAAACTGTCCATTACATCATTTACAATCGATCCTTACACTCGACACGAGTGTACTATTCACATTTTCCTCTCGAAACGATAATAGTCCATTCATTCGTTTCAGATGGATGTATTTCGAACAAAGAGAGGACACCAAGCAAGTTGAGGAGATGGAGAACGTGAATAAAGACGTATAGCACCGCTAAACCGCCACTGCACTAGTGACTATTGAGCTCAAAAGCATTTATTATAAGTGAAAGTGTTATTAGACATTATACAGTGTTTTGAATAAGGTGTGAATGTTTAATAAAATCCTGTCGAGTTTCACAGTGGTTTTTATTCGATTCAAACGCGGAATCAATCGGATGTTTATAATATCGGAGTGACACTACGCGACGGATCGCCGGTTTGTTTGAGTTTAACGACGTGTTAAGTTTATTTTCGATTTCAGCGAGTGTGTTTGTGGACGCATTAAAGACTGATATGGCAACATAAGAGTGTTTGCTTACATACAGCCGTACAATAGGACGTCTCGCCGATGCCGGCTTACCAGTAATTCAATATTATACCGTATTTATCTTGGTGCTGTGAGGATGTGCTCTCAAATATAACAACAATGTGACCCAACTTTGAAGATTTACTCGGATCTCAGGCGAGGTACATGTTCCTTGTTCCATATTTCAATCTCCAGTGAGTATTGATTTTATATTTGAAATTTTATAGAATACTTGGGAAAAGATTTTCTAAAATGGATAAAACATATAAACCCGATGGAAAAATGTCTCGCGACGAGACGACAGAGGAACTGCCACTAAAAACGGAAGCAAAAAATGACATACAGAACATGACCTTTTTAGAGAAAATAAAATTCCTCAAGTCAAATATTACGGTAGAACCGGTTTTAGCTTTATTTGTGATGCCAAGCGTTCTTGCGATGTTGGCGACGCAGAATTTGAATTTAGAGAAAGCATGCAGGGTCAACCTGGGGTTCGGCGACGAGGCGTGTACCGCTCTGAGGTTGAGAAAACGCGCTAACTACACGTTTGAAGAAGATGAAGTACAGAAACTGATCGCTTCAGTGCAAGCATGGAAGAGTGTGGTGCACACAGCGGTGCCAACGTTGCTGATGCTCTTCATAGGCGCATGGAGTGACAAAACAGGGAAGCGCAAGATATGCATGCTGATGCCAATCTTCGGGGAGTTCATGACGTGCTTATTAAACATGATAAACACGTACTTTTTCTATGAAGTCCCGGTGGAATGGACCGTATTCATGGAGGTTATATTTCCATCGCTGACAGGAGGCTGGTACACAATGTTCCTCGGCACTTTTAGTTATTTAGGAGACATTACTTCTAAGGACACAAGGACGTTCCGAATGGGGATACTAAACTTGTGTATGACAGTAGGATTTCCTATTGGAATGGGGTTGAGTGGTATCCTGCTGCGGGTCATCGGATACTACGGAGTGTTTTCCATATCTGCTGCATTGCAGTTTATGAATTTCTGTTACGTATTATTTCGTATTGATGACCACACTTGGCTCGAGAACAAAGACAAGGTTGGTATTACGCGTTTATTTACTTACCTAATTAAGTATTTTTGTATTATTTCTCAATCTGATTGATTGTTATACCTATTTTATTATTTATAGGTTCCCGTGATAATTTCAATTCCATGCTAATTTATTCTGGTTATTATTTACGTTTTTATCTCGACTAAGATTTTAAATATTGTGCAATTTGTACATAAACATATTGTTTTTAGGTGAAAAGAACTGGCTGTACCGGTTTTCTGCTGGAGTTCTTTGATTTCCACAGCCTAAAAGAGACTGTAGAAATAGCTTTCAAGAAAGGCCCAAATAACAGACGGCTGCGAATTTGCCTCATATTGACCGTGGTCTGTTTGACGTTTGGACCGATGTGGGGTATGTATACAATGCTATATTTAAATATACAATAGTAAATAACAAACAAAATCATATGAACATTCAGTAACGTATAGTGACGTTTACTGACACTTGCAAGGAAGGAACAAACACTTAAAAGTTGGGTTATTTCCACAATAACAAAATAAAATCTAGAAGATCATGCTAAATCGTCGGAACAAGTTCTTATAGCATGTATGTGTGTATAGTTAGGTAATGGGACGCATCAAAGCATGTCTAGTGACACGCAATGAAAAAGTGGAATATTATATGTTGACATTGGCAAGCAGTACTTCGGCTCCAATTAAGGTTTTTCCAAGTTTTTCATATGATCAAATACAGTCTTACATTTTTTTATGTAACAACGACTCGTGATTTCTGTTGTTGGATTCTTGACATGTTTAACATGTATGTATTCGATGATTTATTGGTTGATGATGTTTTTTTGTATCTTGCTATGAAATTGCGCACAATAAGTTTGTAAGTAGATTGAAAGGGGAGGCGCGGGCGGGCGTTTTTATCTTTTAAAAAATAGTTTACAACAACGATGTTAATCTTCCATTCAATCACTGGGGATTTACATTTTTTACGTAAATAACTCGGAGGGAGGAGTATGAAATTTTGCACAGTTAAAGTTTATATAGAGAAGAAAAGCAGAAAGCAAATATTTTATTTATTATCATGCTTAATAAATACATTATTAAATTAATAAAAAAATATGCTCTAATTTCGCCCACTGGGCGACCACTAGTTTAAGTAAAATATGTTTTGTGGATAGTCTGGTATAAAATCTGTTGGTGGTATGAGATCTGTTGCTGGTATAAAATCTGTTGGTGGTATAAAATCTGTTGCTGATATAAAATCTGTTGGTGGTATAAAATCTGTTGGTGGTATAAAATCTAAGATTGTCACTAAATAGCAACTGCATCAGACTCGCTGGAAACTAGATTTTGTTTGGAACGTTTCATCAACTTGATTTTTGTTTTTTTTTTTTCACATTCTAGGTATAATATCTTCCTTGCTTCTAATAAGAATGTTTATTCTAATTCAGGATGTTTTTCCATGTGACCGCAGCCTGAAATATAGCAACACGGTATTTCCCGTAGCTATATTTGTCAATTTGAGTCAAACGTTTATTGGTTTAAGTAAAAATATTTCCGTAGATATAAAACACGCTAATGAGGATGCTAAAAGTGGCTCATATTTATACATACAGGTAAACTTTACAGTAAAACAAACACTAGTGAATGGGCTTTCCCTGTTGACCAAGGTAATTGCAATATTTTCGATCGTACGGTAACATTTTCAGTAGTTGAAATGGCTATTTAATTTGATTTTAATAATGCTGTTAGAATCATAACCACTGTATCTACAGACAGGAGGCACTGTGTACATTAATGTCACCAGTCATGTTTTAGTTCCATGTAAGAGGAAACAAACCCATTGCAATTATTGCCAACATTTTTTTTAAGGCTCTATCTCAACATGTACTGCGATAAGAGCCTTTTTGGCCACACACAGATCTTTTTATATGGTTAGATTCTGAACACTTACTTTTATTTTGTTGTTTGATTTTGCAAAACCGAAATCAAGATTAATGTTGTTCTCTTGCATCAATCAGGTACAAATCCAAACTAAATACTACTGCTGAGAAAATACGAATAGATTTAGGGACGTTTTTGAATTTTTGACGTGACAACGTCTAATAAATCGATGAACGCCGGCTGCACGCACGAACAAGGATGACTCATTGTAATGTTACGATCATTTCATCAATGTTTTGTTATGTTAAACTATCGTCCGTAAACCGACTTTACAGACAACCAATTTTTAACTTAGTGATCGTTTTGCCCAAACTGGAAGTCACTTCTAGAACTCCATCATCAATATACTAGTCGTCCTTTTGACTACGATTACTGCATCTTCTAGGGTCTTGAAGTACCTGTTTTTATGCAAAATATTGAAATAACCAGTCTCAATCAGCTTTTCTCCATTTTTAACCCGTCTTAAACTAGCCAAGGTTAACAAAAACATAACGACTCAACATTGATATGTACCACAATGTTTGTCAAAGTGATATAATATTTACTGCGCTCTGTGATTTCTTAGCAAATATAGTAGATGTATGTCAATAGTGTATTGATAAATAATCATTTTAACTGGGTAATGACAATTATTATAGATGACATTTTGTTTTTATCGTTAGGTGGATCTCAGGTAACTTTCCACTGTGACTTGAAATTGGTCACTTTAAGTAAATATTGTTAAGTTGCTGCCCAACGTAACTATTCCACGCTGAAGAAGTCGCGGGTAAAAGCTAGTTATTCATATAGGTAGAGGCACTTTTAGGTGTACATCTTAATTATACTACATACAAAAACTTCTTTGTACATGATATAACATTGAATATAAATACGCACCTAGTTATAATGGGGAATTCAATAAATCCGAAAAATAGATGAGTAGGTTTAGTTCCTATGTGTCATGTTTAATAAAATATTTAACAACTTAAACTGGGTATTATTTACTTATGACTTCTTCTACAAAAATATATTTCAAAACTTGATACTTCTTCATCAGATCTTTGAATTGTATAACATTAGGTTTTATACACACATATGAAAAAATGAGAAATTTTATTTATTTATTTATTTAAACTTTATGTACAATAGTGGAACATGGGCGGACTTAATGCATCAAAGCATTCTCTACCAGTCAACCTTCGGGTTATAAAGACTATACTGTGGTAGGTGTACAATAAATAAAAATAAGATTCAAAATTGAATTTTAACAATTCGGAAAGAATATACAGATAATATATATAATACTAATAAAATACATGTATATGCTAAAATAATAAACTAATAAATAAGATATATAATAATCATACCGATTAAGAGAATTCATAGTATGTAATCATGACGAAGAACAACTAAAAATGACAAGCTTTTAAGTAGTAATTTTCAATTATTTTTTCTTAAGATTTAATTAATCATTCGTCCAATTATTTTTTTCTGTAACGAAATTAATCAATCAATCAATCTTTTATTTTGTTAAACATAGGTATGGTTACAGATGGTACATTGTCTAATATATATGCGCTATGTTTTGCCAATATATGGCGTACAAAATTTACATAAACAAGCAATTACAATTACATTTCCAATTCAGATGGCATGTCATGTCATTAAATAATTCAATTAAAAATATGTCAGTTAAGTAACTTTATTTCATTCTGAATGACTTAGTTTTCGTTGAAAAGAATTTGTATAGATGGTAATCCAATTCGGTACTAGGTTAAGGTATTTTAAATTTATTTTTCTATGGGTATTTGATTCCCTTTATTGAAAAAAGGAAAAGTTATAGTAAATAGGTAGTCTGCGGTTAACCTCATAACAACAATGAATGGTAACATAAATATATTATGATTCAGGCAATAGTTTGTTTAAATTAAAAAATATATATATTATTGTCCATTCATCAATGTAATATCTGATTTATGCAGGAAAATTATTACACGCTCTTTTACATATATTATGTATACACTCCTTTGCAAAAAAAACGAGGAAACACCAAGGCCGATATCAGTTAATGCAATTAATTTAATTGTGTGACGTAGACTGTTTAATTACACTCTTGTAAATGAATATGAGTGCAGTGAATTGTGGCAATTTGTCTCATAATATTCGATTAATTTAATAAAATCGATGAAATCGTCAAAACAATAAGAAGATTTCTTACCGCTTAGTGGTCAACAATAGAGATTTTTTATTTTTTTTTTTATTTAAGAAGTTACAAAAAGATAATCCTAATAAATTAGGAATAAGCCAGTAACAATTCCAATAATTCGCGCCATTCATGAAGCAATTTTACACTAATCATTACTTTTCTTTTTAAAATTCAAATTAGGAACACATGCTTTCCAGCCAGTATATTTAAAAATAACATGCAACACACCGTCAAATTAATTAAAACCTCTTTCTTGTAATATTCATTTAAGTTAAAGAACAAAATCCAAAGTGCCTGTTTTATTTGTCTTTTTTTATTTGGTTTATATTTAACAATTATTAAAATCTTCCAACTAATAAAAACTGCATTTCTCAACATCAGCCTGCAAAAAAATAAACCTTTTGTATTTTCTTTCACGTTTCAGTAAATGATTGTTAAAAACCTTTGATCCATTAAACAATAGTAAAATCCATAAAAATAACCTGAAAACAACAATGAATGATATTCAAAATCTGATGTGATGAATGCCGAAGGATGAAGTTTAATAATACATGAATATTTCCACGTGAAAACGTATTTTTTGTGGTAACAATTATATCAACTGGCAAACACATAAAAACGTCAAATGGTTTATAAAAGGTAATGACATAGGTGTTGGCATTATTAGTACGGGAGGATTAGTATGGTACGGCGCATTTAAAAAGGTTACTTTTTGGGTGATTTCTTAGTGGTTTAGTGGTTTTTCGTAGTGGACGGGAGAAGTCACTGCTTCCACTAAATAGTTTCTCACTTGGTGCTGGACTTAGCTGTAGTAGTTTTAAGATGCATCCACATTAACATCGCAGTTGTGAACTGTTAAAAACTACTCTAAATTTCCTATGTATTAACAACTTTTAGATATTTTAAGAGCGAAAATTGGCCTTCAGAAGATCAATTTTCAGGTACTTAAAACCGTTCAAATTGTAGCTCTGAGGAACGATACGGTTGATTTACAAAATGCAAAGCATGTAACATAAATGGTAGTTCTACAAAAATGATCGTCGTTCAGTAACGCAGTGGTGCATTGCGCTGTTGACACACCGAGTGCACGAATAAATCACAGACAAACTGTGTACGTACAGATTTACAAACGTCCGACCATTCATGTTTCTGAATTAAATAATTGACTAGAAGCCATTTGAATTTTGATGAATGAATACTGACACTTGATGTAACAATTGGATGTCTGGCTGGTTATGAACTGCGACGGGTGAATATTTTTATTTTTAAAGGACTTGGTTGTTGAATGGAAAATTCCAAACTGAATTGAACGATCCTTAAATGCTGTGTCCTATATAAGTGTGTTTTATTCAATGACTAACGTGGTTTTTTTGAATGGTCGATTTCACAATTCCTTAAGACCAGGGCCTTTTACTAGTCCGTCCTACCCATAATGACTTACGGTGCCGAAATGTGGATACTCACCATAGGCCTGGTCCACAAATTCAAGGTTGCTCAGAGTGCAATGGTGAGAGCAATGCTCGGGATTTCTCTGGTGGATAGAATTCGCAACGAAGTCATTCGCTAGAGAACTAAAGTCACCGACATTGCGCGTCGAATTAGCATGCTGAAGTGGAAGTGGGCCGGCCATGTCTGTAGATGGACAGGCGGTCGATGGAGCAGACGGTCGATGGAGCAGACATGTGTTAGAGTGGAGACCACGTATGGGCAAACGTAGTGTGGGACGCCCTGCGGCACGATGGATCGATGATTTGAAGAAGGTGGCTGGCAGCGGATCGATGCGGACCGCTCGAAACCGGGATGGTTGGCGATCTTTGGGGGCGACGTTCATCAGTGGACGGCAATTGGCTGATATGATGAACGTCGTCAATCATTTCAGTCTTTTTCTACTGTGTCGATGGCATGACAGTAACTTACACGGTAGGTTCTGCTGTCAGTTTAACCACAGTCAAGGCTATGATTGACGGATCACCTATCGTCTAATGCAGTAACTATGGTTGCATGAAATTGATTGACCAAAGTCTAGATATTTGATTAGTCACGACTTTTAAGTGAATGGGTCTGTTTTTATATGTTTATGGAATGGGTCTTTGTCCATTTTCGAATCCCGTATATCAACGAATAATATATCGTCGCCGTATTTCAGATTATTTAAGTTTACGGTAATGGCGATTGAATGTCACTCACCATCAATCATTCGTCAATCATGACTTTTGGAATTGATTGATGTTTTGCATAAGCGTGTACCAGATGTCTTAGATTTGTTTGACTCAAAACTTAGTCACTTCCATATGGCATTGTTGGATGCAGCGCCTCGGCCACTTTTTGTCTTTGAATTTTTGTCGGTTTTGAAATACTGGGCAGGATAGGAGGTGGAGGATAGTTTGCGTCTCGGCTCCACATCTGCACTCTGCGCTTGATCCGGAAGCGGAACCCCAATTTGCGAGGTTGAACTTACTCCTTTCTTGAACCGTTATGGTTCAGGGACTTCTAAGTGGACTATGAAAAGAAAAAGTCGGACGTCGGCCTGGCTCCATGACCGTGGAACTGCCAATTTCAGAAATCTGTGCCTGCTCGTCAGTATTTGTATAGATAGGTAGTTGTACACTTAATAGTGAGTGGTCGTCAAATAAATGTCTGACTGACGTAGTTCTTCACAAATTTCTGACTTTTTAATTCATTGGTAGACTCATGATATCATGTCCAGCAAAATTACGTTTTCTTACTTTTTCATCAACATAACGATATTCAACAAGTGAGTTCCTTTGTAAATAAATACGTTTCAAGTACTTTGAAAAATCTTATTATAATGACTAGGTACTTCCCATGACATCACTTTGTTGACAATGACTGATTTCCTGTGATAATGATGATATTTATTGTTAAATTCTTCAGTTTCATAGAACTGTTAAAGTGGTTTTGACACATCATAGTTTTACTATAATTATTAAATTTATTACAAATCAATTATTCAATGCCATCATGTTTCCATTGTGAAAAAGAGATAGCACTTTTCGTTTCGTATAGCTCCGTCTCTCATTCACAACGAAAATATGATGGAGCTGTTCCCGGTTCCGGGCAAAATTTTAGGTACCGGGTTTTTCCATCTGGAATTTGTTATTTACTTCAGAGTCTGGATTTGTACCCCGTTGATAACAAAAGACTCAGCCCTTTTTTAGGATGTGAAATCATCAAATGACTCCTTCCGCCCTGGATGGAGCGGAAGGTGTCAGACTCTTACTGACTAAAACCCATCCGTGTTCCTCCTAATGCCCTTTGCGTTCCAGGGCCTCGAACAAATTCCGCAACTAATGTACTTCTTAAACCCTCGAGAAAACTAGACGAAATTTTACGTTCATGATGCAATATTGTAAACCAATCACAATATTGCATCATTAACGTAATACTACACTTCTCATCAAAAAAATCGAAACACTTTCGTTTTTATTGTTTTTGTCCTAATTTTTTACAAAAGAGAAGTAATTCCATGAAAAAAAAAACATTATTGTGTAGCTGGCAGTTTGGTCATTACAGTAAGAAGAAAAAAATCAAAATTCGAAATTAGAATTTCATTTGTTTATCCTATAAATGAAATTAATCACTGTTTTGAGACAAATGTGTATTTAGGGTTGGAGTACGTTTCTCGTTTAAAAACTAAAATTAGCGCTTGTCTTTAAACTTTTTGTTTCTTATTTCATTTACTGTGACTTTGGGACGTCTGAAAAAACTTTTTTTTCTAAAACATATGGATACTTCGCCCGCAGAAGCCGCCCAAGTGGTGGCATTGCTGGATTCTGGACTTAGTCAGCGTGTTGTGGCTGCAAGATTGCATCTAAGCTTATCATCTGTTCATAGAGTCTACAAACGCTGTCGGGAGACTGGTTCGTTCACGCGCCGTTCAGGATCTGGCAGGAATCGGGTCACTTCTGAGCGAGATGATCGATTTATTGTAACAACCTCTTTACGAAATCGACGCCTTAACGCTTTTCAACTGCAGCAGCAGCTTCGCGTTGTACGAAGAGTAGCTGTAAGTGACTCTACAATAAGAAGAAGGTTGAAGGAACGCGGATTGGCACCGCATAAGCCAGCGAATGGGCCGAAATTAACCGCAGACCATCGAAGAGCGCGCCTTAACTTTGCACGCGAGCACCTAACTTGGTCATACCTTCAGTGGAGCAAAGTACTGTTTTCTGATGAGTGTAAAATTATGCTGTATGGTAACGACGGAAGGAACAAGGTCTACAGAAGAGATGGAGAACGCTTTGCACAATGCTGCATTGAAGAAAAGGTCAGCTATGGTGGCGGTTCGTGGACGGTTTGGGGAGGAATCAGCGCCGACGGTAAGACAGAACTTGCCTTTGTATCTGGGCCACGGCTGCCTGCACTAAACTCTCATCGGTACATCGAATAGTGTCTTGAACCTCATGTGATGCCCTATGCACATTTTATTGGCAACGACTTCATATTCATGCACGACAATGCTAGAGCTCACACCGCGGGCGTCGTACGAGATTATCTTACCGAAGTCGGTATCTCCATTATGGTATGGCCAGCAAGAAGCCCGGACATGAATCCCATTGAACATCTATGGGATGAATTAAAGAGACGAATTCGAGCAAGAGATCCAGCCCCAGAAACACTTAGCCAGCTGCAAAATGCAATCCAAGAGGAATGGGATAATATACCACAACATGTGATCGTGACTCTCATCCGATCGATGAAGAACCGTATGGAAGCAGTAATAAGAGCTCACGGAGGGAATACAAGTTATTAAATAAACGTTTCTTACATTTTTTTTCATTTACGCGTGTTGTTTTACCCATTTCCTTCATATTCCATACAGGGTAAAAATTACTCATTATACAAAATACGAAACCTATGAAGACTTAATTTGAATTTAGAACATTAACATTAGGATTTAAAAACCTCATACTACTCACTATTAAATGACATTTTACATTTATTCCTAAATATACACATTTTTCTGATAATCCTTATCAAATCATAAACTGCGAGGTGTTTCGATTTTTTTGATGAGAAGTGTATTTATATCCAAATAATAATTATTTTGTAGTAGGTAGGTGGAGTAGTGTGGTAATAGGAGCTCGTGGCAAAAGAATAACAGCCGCACGGGTCAATCAAGGTTAAGCAACGCTTGCCTAGGTTGGTCTGTGGATGGGTGACCATCTTAACATACCGAGTTTCTTCCGTACCTCGGAAAGCACGTTAAGCCGTTGGTCCCGGCTGTCATTTCTAGATCTTTGGCAGTCGTTACGGAATGTCAGAAGCCAGTAAATCTGACTCGTCTTGCCTAGAACTACCGTGTTACCCAGTTAATGGGTTGTGGAGGTCTGGTAAGCAGCCGCTCCGCGTAAAATACTGGTATTCAGCTGAATCCAGTTTGACTGGAAGCCGTCCCCAATATGGTTGGGGAAAGGCTAGGCAGATGATGTTAATATTTATTTTGTGAACAATAGAAATGGGTAAATAATATGCAGTGTTTGTATTTGTTAGATAATGAATAGAGATTGTAATTAGTGCTTATTAACACAATCACATTGTTTGCACTTCTGGAGTAAATAATTTACTTATACTTATTATAATAAAGGGATTACTTAATAAATGTATGAAATGTTGTAATTTGTCTTGGGCACAATGTGTGAAAGTCACATGCCGAGTTAATATTATACTGATTTTATCAATAAAACATCATCATCCGTAAAAGTATCCCATTCCTTCCCGTGGGTGTCAGTGAGACAAAGGAAAGAGTGGCACGGCATATCAGCCGAAAGACTTCCACTGCTGGACATAGGCCTCCCCCAAGGGGGGCTTTGCCATAATCGCCATGCTTGGGAGGCGTTGAGCTGTTACAATGCGCAGAACCACAGAGAATGCTGCTGCGCATTCTCTGGTGAGTCTCTTAGTCGCCTCTTACGACACCCACGGGAAGTGATGGGATGGTGCTATTTTTTACGTCCGACACCATACAGCCATGGGAATAATTTAAACATCTATTTTCTGAATAGGTTAACAACGTAATCTGTTACACGTTAATAAAGTCGTTGTTTCTAGTCAACCAATCGTAATCATGAGATTTTTTCACAGATTAAGATCAAAGTTTTGATCAGTTTTTCCAAAACTCAAAGAAGCTAAGAAAAAGTATCAAATCTTCAAAGTTGTAGTATGGAAGTCGTCATTCATAGCGCAGGTTCCCAGTCCTCCAGGGAAATTACAGGCTAGTCGACCTAGGCAGTGATTGCTTTAGTGAAGTTCAACCTTATGCTGGCACTTCACTTGGCGTATTTGGCCAAACGTTCGCATCATTTGTGCAATACAAAATTAACCTTATTTCGAATTTCATAAAGTATATTTTCTATTGATAAAGTGACGCAAATATTTGGTCTTATTTTCCAAGTGAAGTGCCAGCATTTTACCATACGCTGCTACTAGTTATTATTTACATTTTGTAACTTCTTCTTGCTTTTTGAGGATGTTGAAAGATTGTTCCAGAAGCTAAACTGTGCAGGTAGATGGTAAATTAGGAATTAACTGTTGAGCGAAGTGAGAAGTCTTAATGCCGAAGTACTGCTTAAAGACACCAATACTATAAAATAAATAGTTAATTTTGATGTGAGTATGCAAACTATGTTGGAATGACAAATGCCCACGTGCATCAAATGACGTTTTTCAACACACTTACTCGAAAGAATGAATAAAATTTCATATTTAGGAACAAATTAATATGAGAAAAGATCGCGGATTTTTTTGGATATAGGTGGAAAAGTGCGTTATATGAGCAATAGGCGATAACTTAATATACATAATTATAACAGACTAGTGGCCCGCCCCGGCTTTGCCCGGATGTTGGACCTTCTCCTGACAATAACAAACACAACAAAAAAATAATTAACTAAATTGGTCCAGCCGTTCACGCGTGATGCCGTGACCAAGATAAATAGAGATTTATTTTATAAATAAAGAATAAGGGTTCATTTTTATATACATACTAGCGGTCCCGACAGACGTTGTCCTGTCCGAACGTTTGCTTTGTATATGACGAAAAATTATAGAAATCGATTGCAGCGCCACCTACCGGGTACAATTGTGAATCTAAACCATTCTCGAATCCCCTTAAAGACACACAAATAATTTCATCAACCGTCCAGCCGTTTAGGAGGAGTTCAGTGACAGACACACATACACAAGAAATAAATATGTTAAGATTAAGATAGATTATTATTATTAATTAAGAATTTATATTCTGCAGGTGTTAAATAATAACACTTGATAATACAAACACACGTGTTTGTTGGTATTAAGATTGTAGTTTATCAAGCTTTATTTATTTTTGTACATATAACTAACTATGATTTTCTTGCAGGAGAGCTGAGTGTCATGTACATATTTACTCGATACCAGTTCAATTGGGATGAAGTCAAGTATAGCATCTACTCAACTTACAGCTTGGTCACACACTCCATCGGTAAGTACGACTAGATCCTAAGAATAAATCTCCGGCTTTCTTCTCTCGTTTTGCCACGAACTATCCGGTATAGTCCACGAACTATCCGGTATAGTCCACGAACTATCCGGTATAGTCCACGAACTAGCCCACTGTCGTGGTAGTGCCAAAAGTTGGGTATTCAATAAAGACAACAAATTACCGAATGGGCTGTAAGTTCTGGGCTGGCAACTGCGTACCAGAAGCTGCATTAGAAGGCCTCCCACAAAATTGACATAATGAATATTAGCAATCCGATGAGCAATATAATAATATGCACGTTGGTCAATCTCAGTCTCTTTTGCAAATTCGCCTACAATAGTGTGGGGTTACATGTTTGTTATTTCTATTTTTTTTAAACACCTTTGTTAAAATGTAACGTGTAACTGTTTTTGTCCCAAACAAATAAAACAAAACAATTTGAGCTAAGACGTACATTGTTCGCATTGTTTAAAGAGGGAACGTCTATATGCAACAAAACTCATAGGGAACGTCTAGTAGTGGATGTTTTTTGGCTGAACTTAATTATAATTTTGAGTTAGCAAGGTTTTACATTGCCATCTACATCGCCAATATTGGCGTCTCCCTAATAATGCGGTTAACTCAAAGATGTTCGACAACTAAATAGAATTGATTAAAACAGGATTTTGAACGTCAGTATCTATCACTAAATTTCGAAGAATAAGTCAAAATCCACGTAAAACTTCTAAATCGACGCAGTGATACCTACTCAACTACTTATGCAGTCAATAGCACGCTCCTTTGAATGCAACTGTGACTTTGTCGTATTTCTAGCTTGCAGCATCTACTAGCTTTTAGATGAATATTCCCGAATACTCTAGTAGCAGTATTATTGTATAATTCTGATTTACGGTCAACTTGACCCCTAGAGGTTGAGTTTGAACAAATGAGTCTCTTGGCACTAATAACTCCCTCGTTGGTATATTTACTCGTAGTGGTCACAAGTGCGACTTTTGACTACTTTCCTTTGGGTCGGTTAAGACCTTTTGGGGTTTTTCATTAGGTTAATTCTCAATGGCAGTCTTAATTGTCGTATTTAAATTAGTAAACAGTCTAAACCACCAATAGTTTGCCTACAATACTTGCTTTTGGTGTGATTGTCGCTCAGATGATATTGCGACTTGAATATGAACGCTTTTTAGGGTTTCGTAGTCAACAAGGGTGGTATGGTTTCGGCATGTCCATCTGCCTGTCTGTCTGTCCGTGGTTTAGCTCAGAGACGCCTAGCACTAGAAAGTTGGAATTTAGTATGAAATTAATATTAATCGCGCCGACAAAGTGGTTGGATAAAAATCTTGAAAAAACATTTTTAGTACAATAGTCAGAGTATGAGAATGTATGGCGTCGTTTCCGAGGTCTGCGAGGACGCGCGCGGCCGACTTTGGAAGCGGTGCCATACATTTTCATACATTATCTATTGTCTCATCAGCTGCGCGCGGCTGCGATTGGCCGCGATGCACGAAATTGTACCTTTAGAGTCTAGTCTGCCAGCTGAACGGTTGTTTTTGGAGACGTACAAAAAGTGGTAGTAGCATATATAACAAATTTAACCAAGCAGGTTGTACAAGTTAACGAGTAATAGTCGAGCAACCTATAAAATGTACTTGGAGAAGGAAAATTTCGTACAAATTCACTAAAAACAGAATCAAACAAAAGCACCATTCGGAAATTGTGAGGCCCGACACGCACTTGGCCGGTTTTAAATAGGATAAATGATATATATTTTGTAAGTAGGTTAAACATAACACTTTTACACGTCAATAGTTTTGGGTAATTTGAAACTAGATGAGGCCGGTGTTTCCTAGCTGACTACCCTGAGAAGAAACACCGAAACAAACTCAGAGGAAAACCAGCCTTCTGAAGACCGGATTCGTGCAACAGTCTCGCTTCCTAATACATGACACTTAGAAACATACACATCTGGGAGCATTAAGTCTCTTTATTTCTCTTTGAAGAATACCGGCTTAAATAATATTTTAACTAACTTGACAGGTACATTGTTCTCGATCAGCGTGTTCAGCAGGAAGTTGAAGGCAGACGATGCGGTGCTTGGCATGATATCTACCAGCAGTAAGATCTGTGGGGCTCTGGTCTTGGCGTTCGCTAGGAATGACTATGAAGTATACTTATGTGAGTTTTTTTACATTCTTTATTTTTCAAGTACATGCTGAGACTATTTAACGTGTTGTATAGTCAGGGTATTTAAAATTTTACTCAGTGTAAACACAATTTATCTGCTTATTCTTTTGTTTTGTTTTTGTTTTGTTTTTGTTGTTGTTTTGATTGAATCTTTTGTTGATAAATATTATATGGTTTTTCTTTTTGACGTGACAGCGTCTAATAAATCGATGAACGCCGGCTGCACGCACGAAAACGGATGACGCTCATTGTAAAGTTACGATCATTTCATCAATGTTTTGTTATGACGTTGTCACGTTAAACTATCTTCCGTAAACCGACTTTACAGACAACCAATTTTTTTTCAGCACCCCTACTAGAAATCTTAAACGGTACCTCAGCGATTGCTCTACGATCGATTGCATCAAAACTAGTCTCATATCAAGAATTAGGTAAGCAAAGTTTTCATTGATTTCCTATATTATTTCTCTACTGTCCTTACCAAACTTATTTTATGTACTCAAGCGTATCTTACAAGCATGGGTCCAGGTTTTGATCTCGGTCTGGCTCAGTGCTGATTTACGGCTTTTGCACTATGAAATTCCACCCACCCATAACCACATTTACTAAGACTCCACTGTCCGTCTGTCTGACACCAGGCTGTATCTCATGAACCGTGATAGCTAGAAAGTTGAAATTTTCACAGATCATGTATTTCTGTAGCCGCTTTAACAAAAAAAAATATGAAAATGAATATACACTAAATGACCCTCCATACAAGAAACATGTTTTTTTGGCTAATGGTACTACGGAACTCTTCGTGTGCAAGCCCAATTTGCACTTGGCCAGTTTTATGTGCGTACACCTAACATATTATTATTCGACTGGCCTGTTGGTCGAGTGGTTAGTGACCCTGACTGCTAAACCGGAGGTCGTGGGTTCGATTCCCACCCAGGACAAATCTTTGTGTGATGAGCATGATCATTTGTTCTGTGTCTGGGTGTAATTTGTCTATAATATGTATGTATTTAAAAATATATAAGTATGTTTATCAGTTATCTGGTTGCCATAGCACAGGCTCTGCCTAGTTTGGGATCGGATGACCGTGTGTGAGTTGTCCCAAGATATTATATTATTATTATTATATATAAGGCCTAGTTCGTTCCATCGTCGGACCACAAACCGTACGACAATGCGCAACCGGTACATGGTGGATATTCCACCCATATGCACGATACGTTTTGGGAATAGTTACTTTTTAGTGGTATCATACCTAACAATACCACTGAAAAGTATTTTGCTTTCCTGTAGAGCGAAATACGCAATTTCGTTTACTTAGATAATATATCTTTTCCAGCTATTTTGATTTAAAAAACCAAACTACTGAACCGATTTTAATGAAATTCCTATGGGACTAATCGAAAACTATACCTACTCTTTTACATATTTTTTTTTTTTTTTAATCTGTACATAAATGACGGAGTTATGTATGAGGTAAAAAACACAAAAAAGAGCATACAACCGAATTGAGACCCTCCTCTTTTTTTAAGTCGATTAAAAATACCTCTCCCTATTTTTCCAGGTAAAGTGTACTCCCTCTTCGGCGTCGCAGAGACAATGATGCCGATAATCTTCGCGCCGCTGTACTCCAGGGTCTACATCGCCACTCTGACCGTATTGCCGGGCGCTGTCTTCCTCATGAGTGTGACCGCTACAATACCTGCTCTTTGTATATTTGGGTAAGGGTTTTTACAAACATACCTGGTGTTTCAACTACATACTTGGAGATTCAGTAATGAGGGCTATTAAATGTCAAAGTCAAAGTCGAAAAGTTTATTCAAATAGACCATTAAACGGCACTTATGCACGTCATCGTTTACAATTCAGTAAAATAATAATATTACATTTATAAAGTGACTCTACTGACCATTCGGAAAGGTAGATTCTTATGGGGAAAAACGGACAAGAAACTCCATAGTTACTCTTTTCAAGTAATGATTTTACAAAATTTGGTATACAAAAATTTATTTAATATTATGTGAGGACGATGCACCCAGAGTATGCTACTTATAAGAACAAAGTATTACCAGCAGAGGTAAACTTATTCATTTTATAAAGCAATTTAGGTAAATGGAAATCACATATTTAAAATGGGTTTTTCCGTCCATCCAGATATTTCTTAGTAAAGACCTCGGAGCCTGAATGTTTTCTCAGTTGAGGTCAAGACTTATACAAGGTAGAGACCACAGAGTACATTGAATGTGGAGACGATGATACGACATAAATCAGAAACTGGCAATACTAGTTCATATGAATATGTTGTCTTTTATCACAGATTTGATGTCACTAACTGCAGTAAACTGCTCTGAATATTTCGTCAGTATAGTAGTCAGTATTCAAGACCAGTTTGAGTTTTTTTGACGTTTTATGTAATTGGAAAGTTTGTTTTTAATTTCGGTGACTGAGTTAATAAATAAATAAGTTACTAAATATTCCTATAAACCAGTATTGCCAGTGTTTTCATTTGTAGTCGTATTGATGTCTCCACGTTGTATAGTAAGGATGTAGAAAATATATACCAAACAGAATAAGTTTAAATACGGATTTACTGCTTTACGAACAATTATTGATTGAATAGTAGATACACTAGCGCCACAAGTGACTTAAACAGGAATTAACATAGTTGAGTTCATAAAGTATGAAACAATATGATATTTTTACAAATTTCAACAAAGGACAGGGCAGCCATTTATTTTTCTGACTCCACTTCCTCCTCCTCATAGAGCACCAATGGAACAAAGCAAAAGCTTGCATTTAAATTCATTTATTTTTCAAGACAAAAAAAAAAATCGTAAAGATCATTGATAACTTTGCAGGCTCTTTGTGAAAATGCAGTTTTTATTTATTAAAACTTCATGCAACACACAAACACACATTTTTTTGGCATCCTACCCGACGCAATCAATTGTATAAAAGAAAGAATAACAAGTCGAGTGCATAAAAAAAAAATATATATTATAAGTTGAATAGGTACAAAAGTATATATAAAATTATCTTACTTGTACTTATATTTTAATAAATTAAATTCATTTAAAGGATGTTTCAGAAGTGCGTGGTCAAAGTATGTATCACATGCAGAACGTCACCCTTATCTAAATAGCCTTAAGAGCGTGGTTATACCACGCTCTTCCAAAACATTCTGTATATACATAAGTACTTAGCTCCCATTATGAAGCTACTACCATCTGAGATCAATGCATTCAATAATTCGTATATTTTGTATATTCCAGAATACCCCAGCGTTTACGATTATAAGAAGTTCCAGAATGACCTCCCCTGAGAGGATGACTTGATTGAAGCATTGGTAGCTTCCATGACTGAATTTAATTACTTCACGTAGCTTCGGCCGTAACTAACTAGGTAGGTAACTGTTGGATAGTGATTGACAGATTCAATACCAAAACCACAACGGACCTTTGTTCTGTTCAAGCCAAATAATCTGATTTGTACGAAGTAATCTCCGGTTCCTATATTAATAACCGGATCGTTATAAATTGAAGATTTATTATTGGTAGGTATAATTTTACAGTCCCTGCGATCTGAAAATTAGAGAAATAATTCTGCATCTCCTTTATTAAGCTACAAAGATTTTGAGCTCACAATCAATCTGCTTTGCCTTGTCCCAAATATGTTAGGGTTATAGAAGGTATGCGGTTTAGAGACCTCCATTAAAAAGGGAGGATCCTCCGACCAGACGGTTGTTGTGCCTGAAGGGACTGCAAAATATTTGATATTCGGACTGTTGTATATGTTCAAATCGCACAGAGAACTTTGTTTGCGCGATGCAGGATTTCGTTGAGTTAGTTCGCAGCCTGCGAGATAGATGGCGTTGCGGTTCTTTTTGTTGCGATATAGTATTTGCTCCTTTGGTTTTTTTTGTGGCGGCATTGATAAACCCAACTTAATTGGGGACGACTTCCAGTCAAACCGGGTGCAGCTGAGGATCATTATTTTACGTGGAGCTGCTGCCTATCTGACCTCCACAACCTGGGACCTAGGGATCATGACACATCTTGCATCTTGCATCTAAGCAATATGTGAAAATAAATAAATAAAAAGTAATAACAAGACAGGTGGAAGATTTTATGACTTCAAATCAGACGAAATTAACGACTTTTCCAGGTACAGATTAAGATAAAGATGCATTTATTTGTATAAACATGTGTGACATGATACATAGGTATGCACATATGGATGGAAAGAGTTAAATATTGCTGGGTTCAATATGTTTTGCCATATCCGGCGTACAAGATATTATAGTCAAAATTCAATCAATTCAAATACATAATAAATTAATAACAGTCAACACAAAAATATAGTCAAAATTAAAACAGTAAAATTAATCAAAATTCAATCAGTTCAAATACATAATTACAGTTAATACAAAAATTTAGTCAAACAATAAAATTAGTAAAACTCAAAAACATATTAAATCATCTAAAATAATAATTTCTCATTCAAAAACTCGGTAACATTAGAATCAGTAAGGGTACTAAATTACTAATGTTTTTAATTAGCATTTTTTTAGTTCTCTCTTGAATGAATTAATATTCATTATCTTAAGGGAATTGGGAATTTTATTGTATATTAATGGGACCATGCATATTATGCATGCATTATATTGCATTTATTATATAAAAAATGGGTACCCATCCACAGATCGTCCTTGTAAATCGTTGCTTAACGTCTAAGATCGACCCGTAAGGCAACTGAAACTTATTTACTAGCTGCTCGTTTTGTCAAACTCTAAAGGTGGTGACCGGTGTTACGGGGCGTAATGTAAAATGTTACAAAGCGAGCACTCGTGCAGTCAGTACGTGGAAACGAGCACGAACATTATGCATATGTGTTTAATTTTACACAGATTTTAGGACACGGCTTAACATAACATGCTCGTTGCGAATGTTACATTACGACCCGTAACACCGATCGGGCGTACTTCTTCGGAGATCAGAAACGGCCTGTCTATGAGATATTCAGATGCATTGGGTTTGACTGGCAGCCGATACCAATTTAGTTGGAATAAAGCTTGTCAAATCGATTTTATTATCTTCAGAGTAACAACAAATGCTTTATAACGTTTGGTTAAATAGCTGACTGTATTTTGTGTTTCTTCCAACAAGCCAACAAATTATAGATAACAAAATGGCTGCCAAAAAATTCTAGATTTCTTAAGCATTTATTTATTCGGCGACAACTGATAATGCGTTATTCGTCGCCAGATGTTGAAGGGATCTGTTTTCTCAGAGCCAAGGTATTGAGCTTCCATCTGCGGTATATTTTAACATTTATTTATCAGACAAAAATTATATTAAAAGCTCTTCATCTTCTCCAAGGTCGACTTTGCTTGAATAAGAGTACCTTCTTAAGAATAAGAAAGTACTGTTTGACGATATAAATCCAAGATCACCGGAAACAAATAAAGTAATAACTTCAAAAGAAAGACGTTGACGACAAATATGTTTAAGAAAATTAATTTAGAAAATAATTGTGCCTTCCAAATCCTTTGACTTCCAAATAGATGTAGTAGATGTAAGAAACTCACTCGAACATCAAAAATCTCACTTAATTCTAAAAAATATATTTGTCATTGTAAATTGTGTTTTCGAAATAACCGATATCAACATAAATATTATTTCTTCACCAATGACAAACAAAAAATATGCATCAGTACGAAACATCTTTAATGAAGCGAATGAATGTTTAAATGAAATGCTCATTCAATCATTCATTCGTTTCATTAAATTTTTTTGATAATAGTGTGCCACAGCCGATCAATAATATAATATATATATATATATATATATATAATATAATATATCCTGGGACAACTCACACACGGTCATCCGATCCCAAACTAGGCAGAGCCTGTACTATGGCAACCAGACAACTGATAAACATACTTATATATTTCTAAATACATACATATTAGACACAAATTACACCCAGACACAGAACAAATGATCATGCTCATCACACAAAGATTTGTCCTGGGTGGGAATCGAACCTACGACCTCCGGTTAAGCAGTCAGGGTCACTAACCACTCGACCAACAGGCCAGTCAATGTTTGTAAAGTAACTATAAAGAATACTTTTTTTAATAGACAGAACTTTCCACATTCTTTTCTTTCTTTTTCTTTTTTTTTTTTTTTAAACGTTGCCCCACACTAGGAATTTCTCCTGTATCGTGGGTGCATTTACAAACATACAAAGTCACATACACAAACAGCCAGACCCGGAACAACTATCTGCAGGCCATACAAACAATTGTTCCGTGCGGGAATCGAACCCGCGACACGCAGCGCAGCAGGCAATCGCTCAACCACTGCGCCAACTGTGCCGTACATGTGGAAGGTTCTTTTTATTGTAAATAAGTACTGTGATCCTGTTATAGAATAGTAACTATGCTAATAAGGCTTCGTTTCCACTTGTAACCAAGTAGATTGCATGCAAGTAACTGCATTACAGGCTGCCGAGATACTGTTCTCCAGGAGTGGCGAGCAGACTCTTCAGTCTGTGGCCCTGTAACGCAAAGGGCTTTAGGAGGAACACGGATAGGTTTTAGTCAGTGAGAGCCTGACACGCCCATCCGCTTCACCTTGAGCGGAAGAAATCATTTGATGACTTCCCATCCTTAAAAAAAAACAAAGCCTAATCTAAACATGTTTTCTTTCTTTTCCAGTTGGTTCTACCATCAGCACAAAAAAGACGAGAAAGAGAAAAGACTGAACATGCCCAATACTCCACCCCTGCCTGGAGACATCCCTGTGGTTCCTGCGTAGCCTTAAAGATATCTCTATAACTTCGACAGATGAATTCCACTTATTACAATGAATGACCTAATTTTTTCAATGTGAGAGAGAGACAGAGCTACGGTCGACACCAGATAAACTTGCAATAACGGCCATTGACCCACAATCCACATACATTTTTAATTCCAAAAACAGAAACTATGACATAATCCTTTACCTTTTCTTGTAATGAAAATCGATTCATAATTTTACTGTACCTACGCAGAATAATTAAGGAAAGGGCAGTGAACTTTATTGCAAATTTATAGGGCGCTTACCATAATGCAAGACGAATAGCACTATCTTTATTCACAATGGAAACATGATGTCATAGATTGTTGTCGAATATTGTCACTTTGTACCATTTATTTGACAGGAACCTTACTTTAAAACTGCAGTATTTTGTATATTTAGAAATAAGTTTATGATAGGTTATAATATTTTCTTATTAATTTGTTGTCATACCTATATTGGTGAATAAATGTGTTGATAAACAATTTAAGTTAATCTTTGCGTTTCGTGCACTCCATTAGGATATGGGAATGATATACTCAACTCTGACCATACTCTGACCTACTACAGTTGAAAAATTGAAAATATTGATCCAGAAACCCATATTTGTTAGCAAATGTCCACTATCAAACCAATATTCTAGATAGAAATAAATAAGAAAAAATATTAAGTCCGCCTTTGTACAGAGTTTTTTATTCGTACATAAAATTTTGATAAGTAAACAATACACATTTATTTGACAAAGTGTAAAATAAAATATGGGTGGTTCTGGAGGGGCGACCGCGTACCGGAAGACGTAGCGTTGGAAGCCCTCTCACAAGATGGACCAATGACCTGGTGAGGGTCACGGGTAGCCGAAGGATGCGAGACGCACAGCACCGGCTGTTGTGGCGACACTTGAGGGTGGCCTATGTCCAGCGGTGGATATTTTTCTGCTGATATGATGATGATGATGATGATGGAACATATGGCATTATGCCGTACCGAAAAAATAGAGTGAACTCCAAAAAACCACCGGCCAGTTAGACCAATGTCTCTGACACGACCATACATCACTCTAAATTATCCATAATTTAAATAATGCGTCAACCATCAACCGTTTACAGTAACAGGACAATGAATATCTCTGTTGAGCGCACTAATTCACAGTGACGTGGACACACCAGGTACAGGCGAGCACACCGTAAATATCACTTACTGGAACACCGCGTCATGCGTTGTTGGCCTCGTATATCCGAATTATATAATTTACCTGGGAATGATTTTGTGGTACAGTCGCGTGGAGTGTGGTTTGGATGTAGTTTTTGAAGGATGTTTTGCCTTATCGTGGGTCCACACAATACAGACTTCCATAAACTTCTACTGAATTTTGTCTGTGCAACAAAGCAATACAGACAAATGTCGGTGTGATAGTTTTTTTTTAATTCAGAATTCAATGCCTGCATTGTGTGGACCAACTATTAGGTATTTATTAAATGTTGGGACAGCATTGAGTCCATCGATGTCCCGAATGGAACTTTGGACTTTGACGAATTCCTGATTGAGCTGATTTTGTAGCAGCATAATAATATGTTGATTATCTATACCAACTGAAAATTATAGTGAGTTAGCGTCAAAGTAGGATCACTCCGATACCACTGTCGCAGCCTTTATTCAACTTGAATCAACGTAAGTACCTGATATTGATTTGCATAACTTTTTGTTTATTTTTTTTAAGGTATGCGTCACGCTTTTCGTGAATAAACTCTTTTTCTTTCTTCTTCGTCTTTCTTTCTGATGTCCTAATATTGGAGTACTCTTAATTCAGAAAATGAAAAAGTCTCCAAATCAAATACAAACTCCTGTGGTTTCAAAAACCTGAGAGTAACACATGCCAATTAAAAATAACAAAGTTTACTAAAACAGGTTCTGCTGAATATACGTACAACGTACACAATTTAAACCACCTCAATTCTAACTAAATTAATTCATTAAAAACTAGCTCCTCACCTAGAACTGAGCACCGACTGTAATAGCGAGAGTTTGAAACTAACCCAGGGAGCGACACTTGTATTATTACAACCGGCGCGCTTGCTCCCTTTGCCAGCCATCAAAAGCACTTTACAGCGCTGTCAAAACATTTGTACACCACCTTAAGTATAACAAATTCTATTCGCAGTAATTGGCCCTTTGACAGTCGCAGTCGAACCTACAAACGAAGTTAGATGTATTTTTTTATACAGCTAGAATCGAGAACACTAAATCAAATATGTGAAAAAGAGAGCTTTTTTACGATAGCGCCTATTTTTTTCTGTTTTCGTTTTATTTGTGAACGAATAGTGGCTGATATACGAATGTGATTTTTATGTCCATCGATAGAATTTTAATGGAAATGTTAGCATTTTGAAATTGTTTTACAGTATTGATACGGTCAGTTAGCTGACTTGTTTGTGTTCACAGCGATGTCATAAAAGTTTTAAAATAAAATCAACAGATTAGTTTTTATAACTGAGATTTGTTGGAAACGATTTTTTGTATGCAGAAGTTACTAGCATCGTGACTGTTCCTGTTATAACTCTGCAAAATATTATGTACTAGCTGCGCCCCGCGGTGTTACCCGCGGTTTTAGTAAATATATAAAAAGTAGCCTATGTGTTAATCTAGGGTGTCAGCTTCCTGCATACCAAATTTTATCAAAATTGGTTCCGCCGTTTGCGCGTGAAGAAGTAACAAACATTCGCACACACACACACTCACAAACTTTTGCCTTTATAATATTAATATTATAGGTACTTTAGCTTGAGGTCACTTCCACATAACAACAACCTGTCACTCGCCTCCCCAATAGTCCATTTTAAGTAACAGTAGAGTTACCGAGAGGCCTTTATTTCCGAGAACAGACTATAAGAGGTTCTTTGTCGTTCATTTCGTGATGATGGATTTGACATCTAAGTAAAAAAAAGTTTTGATTAGACCACAACGCAAAACCGACAGTAATTTATTGGATCTTCGGTATCGGTTTAAAAGACCTTGCTATAACGTGACACGTTGCCAAAGGAGCTCGTGGCTAAATAAAAATAGCCGCATGGGTCGATTTTCAAGGTTAAGCAACGTTTGCCGAGTTTGGTCTGTCGATGATCGATGGACGATCTTAACATACCGAGACTCCTCCGTGCCTCCGAAAGCACGTTAAGCCATTGGTCCCAGCTGACATTTGTAGATCTATGGCAGTCGTTACGGATTATCAGAAGCCAGTAAATCTGACTCCAGTCTTGCCAAGAACTACCGTGTTACCCAGTTAATGGAGAGGTCTGGTAGGCAGTCGCACTACGTAAAATACTGGTATTCAACTGAATCCGGTTTGAAATTATACACATTTATTTGACAAACTGTAATATAAAATATGGCTGGTTCTGGAGTGGTGTCCGCGTACCGGAAGACTAGGTGGACTGATGACCTGGTGAGGGTGCGGATAGCCGGTGGATGCGGCCGCACTATGTAAAATACTGGTATTCAGCTGAATCCGGTTTGACTGGAAGCCGACCCCAATATAATTGGGAAAAGGCTAGGCAGATGATGATAACGTGATACGTTGCGTACTGTGTAAACGCATCAAAGTACATTCCGCATCACAAAATACGTGTCAGATCAATCATCATTACAATGAACAGAATATAACTCAGGAAGTCAGAAGCCACATCATCCATAAGTGACCTGAACTCCGCAAACTCGACGCGTTTCCCGTAATCAGAATAATTGAGTAAACTTGTAATTTATTCGTCATATAAACTGAGTTTAAAGACGAAGTTAATCAGTAAAGATATGGTATTCGAGTTAATTAACTCTCGCACTCGGTATGGAAATAATTGCTGGGTGGAATAAGGTAGGGATTGCGGTGATAGCGAGGCGAATAATTTATTTTATAGCTACGGCGACGTCATCCTAAAAGCATCAAGGCTCAAGTGTGACTACTGGGCACAGTAGTCCACTTGAGCTTTGCTGATTTGAGCACACGTTTGCCACATGTCGATTGTAGCGGCTTCGCAGCAGATCGAGGAGTAGATGGCGGGATGAGCTTGATGCCTTGCTACGAGCTAAAAAAATCATGTGGTTGAGTGTTGGAGTTGAGTGCAGGAATTGAGTGAAAAAAGTTGTAAACCTATTTTATTGACTTCTGTGGCTGTAGGCAGGGTTATTTGTTAATTACTAACAACCTTTTTGGGAGTGAAAGTACACATGAATATAAACTTTTACTTTGGGAATCAGGAAAAAAAATAGTCTGCCTCCATTCATTTATGTCCATAACTAGACAAAATGTACTGACAGCTAATTTTTTTATTTTTTCAAGTTTTCAAGTATGGTCTCATAGTGAAAGTTGTCCCTCCCTAAAATTGTGTTAATGTTTCACAAATTACCCTGTATATGTGTGTATAGTGCTGTGCCGTGCTGTGCTGAGCTGTGTGCTGTGTATGAGCTGTGTGCTGTGTTGTGTGTGAGCTGTGTGCTGTGCTGTGTGTGTGTATTGCTTAAGCAGTATCTTTCTATGGTGTAAATAATGAAAAGAAGACGGCGCAGCTGCTCTTCTTACATCATATCAACAAAAAACTTAGATTTACAGGTTGTCAAACAATTTGTTTTATCAAAAGTAAAACGCATGACACTATCAAGTGCACAGTTATAGCGCCATCATTAAATCGCCAATGAAAATGACAAGAACAGTAATTATACGTAATACGTACCACCTCGACGATAGATAATTAAATATGTTGTAATTTTCAATGTGTTTTCAACATTTTCGGATTAAATACCTCATGGCCGATAATGAGCTTGCCAATATTCAAATTTAAATTTTGTGATGTTGAAATTGTAGAAGCCAATTTAATTAAGTTTTATATTTGTGGTATTGAATGGTCTATGTTAATATCTTTCTCGACGAGCTTAATGCTCGTCAAAAAACTTTACTTCTATAAAATCCCGACCGCAACGACTAAAAACATAAAAAAAAACTTCTTCATAAAACAATAAACCGATTTTTTGTTTTAAGTCGGTTGTACTTTTTGTGTAAAAGTTTTTTATTATACACTTTTAAGTGGTACCCTACACTTAACAACACCACTGGAAAGTCGCAGGAAAGCAAAATATGCAATTTCGTTTACTTAGATGACATATTTCGTTAGCTATTTTATTTTAAAAACCAAACTAGGTACCCACAGAACCGATGTTGATGAAATTGTTATCGGACCAATCGGAAAGCATGTCCTTTCACAAAAAAAATCAAACGTTTCATAAATGACGGAGTTATGAGGTAACAAATATGAAAAAAATACAACCAAATTGAGAACCTCCTCCTTTATTGAAGTCGGTTAAAAAAGTCATTTATAGGCAGTGTGACGCAGCTGGTGGCGTTTAATTTAGTTCAATTACAGATTTAATGTCTCCAACTGCATCAACTTCCTTTGCATCGTGCAGTCGGGTTAAATCAATTAATAGGGATTGAGTAATCCATGGTGTTCAAACGCAGTATTGTGCTTTACAAATATAAGAGGACTTACTTAAGATTTAAACTTTTGGGAGATCTGTGAAGTAGGCCCAAAGGTTAGAAGTTTCAACCCCTTTTAGCCATGGGATTTGGCTATACCCGTAACCTTCGAACTTTCTATTAACTCATTTCAAATCAAACTGTTAATGTTATGCAGGAAACAAAGCAAGAACAATTATTACTGTTTTCTTTTCAAAATGTACAAATGTTATGAATGTTTCTGAAATCGGATTGTATTCACTTCAGTGTAGTGATTCTATCTACAATCAGAAATAATACTTCTTACTTTATTAAAAAAAAAAACACAAATTTAAAAAAAAATAGGATTATGGACCGATTTCTGAATTTAGTATTTCGAGTTAAGAACATGTCAAAGTACTTTAAAGAGAATTATTGCTTTCCAGACATTAGTCGAGTTAACAATCACTTAAATTTTAATTCTGAATTCAGAAATCGGGGCTAGACTTTGGTACGGATTACCAAGTACCAAAGTAACACTCCAATCGCTGAGCATATCCCTACATCGCCGAGCTTGATCTACAGCACAGCCCCAATCTATTCCTAACTTCCCAAGACACCAAAAACTCGTGACAAACGACACCAGTGTAAGTGAAAAGCAATGTTTTGTGCGGACTGATTTGCCTAAATCTAAATAATGGCTGTACCTAAGTACGTACAATTATATATTCCGAGTGTTTTGTCGAACGAATTATACAGACAACTCCGGGCCACGACTGTGCGATACATACGTGGTTGGTATTCTGAGGAGCGAGGAATGAAAGATACGGTGGATAGTATGATTATGGGGGATAATATCGTCGCTCGTATGATATACAGGCTTAACAGTACTAGCATCAAGTAAATTGTTCAGGACTACTTTTTTTCGGATTGGATTTTAAAATTTTCGCAATTTATGCAAATGTTGAGTTATGAGCGTTATGTCCAGAGATCGGAATAGGTAGACTGTATTTACCTAATGTTCGTAGAAGTAAGTAACATAGAGTTGATAATACCTCCTCTAAAATCCAGGAATCATAAACATGACGATTGTATCCCGGCATTTAAGAAATTGCAAATTACTTATTGCGCTTTGAATACATTTGAACAAAATTATTATATTGAAGAATCTTATTGTTTTTAGAGTTCCGTACCTACTAAAACTGTTAAAATAAATAGCTTTGTTTTCGCACAACTCTATCTTCTTTTGATTCTTCAAATCAATCATTTGTAACTACACTCAAAGTCCAGTTCATATTTTTATAATCCCGGGTTTTAATTGTCAAGATTCCATTTATGATTCCGGGATTTCAGAGTCAGATCCCATTCAAATTGGGATAAAGGCATTGGGGTGGTAATATAGAGTCGGAAATTTAGTGCATCATTGTACAGTGATACAAGATTATGTTTATGCATGGCTCCGAAAAGTGGGCATCAAAATCTATAGAAGTTAAATGCAATTGATGTGAATGGCATCCTTATTGCGTAAGAGAAAAATTCATGTAATCAGTTGCATATTTTGACATTAAATTTTGACATTGCAATCGTATTAATTCCATATTTTACGTTGTTGAGCAGACGAATTTTAAACATATGAAGGAATGGATCTGAAATTCCTTTCGATTGTAAAATAATATGCGATTTTATGAGTCAAACAATTTTTCGATTGACGCATGAATTCCCAAATTGTGCAAACCAAGGGGTAACTGTGTAGATATCTAATATAAACTCAGCCTCCCAAGAGATGTAGGTTTATTATTTTTCATATTAATATCTTCACTCATAATATTCCCGGGAGAAACTGAGTTGTCTCGGAATAAATCCCGCGTTTATGATTGTTAGTCGAGTCTGTTTTGAAGGGCTGTAATGGTTGCATATATTATCATAACAACTCGGAATGAGAAAAATATGAATTCCTATCTCTGTGGCATACCACGGCTGACTTAATTCGACAAATGCGCGTGCGATGTTAAAATAAAAGATAAAATCAAACAAAGCTGAAAGGCTCTTGATTGTGTTTGTGACTTCGTACGCGCATATCCCGGTTTTTCCTGTTCCCGAGAAATTTCGGAAAATCCGCTCTTAGTGCTTCCCCTACATTCCTCTCGGAACCTACACGTACATGTCAAATTTCAGCTTTCTACGACCAGTAGTTTCGGCTGTGCGTTGTCTGCCAGTCACTCAGTCAGTCAGTAACGGAAGAATTTTATAGATATTAGGATTGTTAAGATTGTTAAATCCTTAAAGAAATTCATACAAACTTACCGAAATGATGATGCCTTGCTTCCCTGGTTTCTATAAGTCCAGAGGCTCTTTTATCGATAACGATCGTCGACTAGTCAAAATGTAATTGACGGACCACGTCACTTTACAATAGCCTAATTTAATCTCCTGTCACATTGCCTAGAGCAGTGTTTCCGAACCTGGGGTAATTACACCCGCGGGGGTAAATTAGCAATTCTGTAAAGATAACAAAGAATCGAATAAGTAATTAAGACCTAGTCTAATAAAATACGTAGCTAAATAGTAAAAATATAAAATTACTTACTTAAACCCGCGACTTCATACGCGCATATCCTGTTTTTTCCTGTTCCCGTAGGAATTTCGAAATATTCGTGCCCCTCTACACTCCCTAAGGAAGAATGTGCTATTTGTGATTAATAAAGATAATTGCATTTGCTTGTATTGTTTGTATCAAATTGATTAAAATATTAAGTCGGGGTGAAATCAGTTTTCCTAATAGGTCACAGGGGTAAAAATATTAAAAAGGTTAGGACACACTGGCCTAGAAGCTCGGGTCTTACCTACTTTCGCGTTTGCCAAATCTGCGTTATTTAAAGATGGACAAGCTTAATTTTAAACCAATAAAGGCCTACTAAAACACAATTCCCGAAAATGAATCTTCCAACCTCAGATCATTCAACTACGCAAGATCGTTAATTTTCAAAACAGTATTTAAAATTTGAAAACCTCATTAAGATAGGCGGGCTTCCACATAAAAGGTTTTGGAATAATACAAAAGGTAATTTTCGCTTATTCATTAAATGTAATTAAAAGGGGGGTGTAATGGCGGAGGCTTCGCGAAATTAATATCATGCAAAATAACAGGCAAGTCAGTGGCTGGTTGATATTCGCTTAATAGTCGTAAGCGGTGAACGGCTCGTTAGCAGACGATCCAAGTTGGCTGGCACTTCTTAGAGGGTATACGAAGTTTATCATCTGTTTATTTTACGCGAGAGTTGCTATTTTGAGCCATTTTAAAAAATACACAGTACTATTTATTTAGTATTTAAAGTCAATAATAATTCACAACTTTAGAACCCAATGACCTGGTACGTGACGATCGCAAGCGACCGGACGGTATGTCTTTATTCCCATGGAAGTTGGGTAAGTCTTTAGTGTGGGACACTACTTGTGTCGATACTCTTGCGCCAATTTTTGGACGCCATATAGTTAGGAGTTTTTATTTTAAGTGTATATAGTTAGTTAAGTATTTATTAAAACAGTTGTAAATATCTATGTAAATAAAAACCAAAGTTACAAGTTTAGTTTTGTATGTCAGTGACAAACAATGAGAAAAAACTGAAACAATGACACTGTCTTCTTGAACTAAAAATAAATTTGATGTGGACTACAATAATGGCAATAAAAGTGTATGACTTGAAAGGGAATCCCTGCCATGGTTTCCTTCAAAAATAAAAATTGTTGCAAGTTTTATTTTGTTTTTTTTTTGTTTTGCGCCATAAGTCTTTCAAAAAGCAGCTTAACGTAGTGAAAGAGCTAACATTCACCTATTTACGTAAAAAGCATATTTGAATATCTATGTATAAATATAATTAACATAGCAGAGTTCTTAAGGGCCTACCTTGAAAATAAGTGCTTAATCTAAAGGTGTGCCTATAGAAGTATGCGAAACAGAGAGTAAAGTCCCGAACATCTTCACTGTAGTGGGAGGATCCTCCTACCAGACGGTGGTCGACAGACGGTGCCTGGTGGGCAACTGCCCGATAATGGATATTCGGACTGTTGTATATGTTCAAATCGCACGGAGAACTTTGCTTGCGAGATGCAGGATTTCGTTGGTAGTTCGTGGCTGACAGGATAGATGGCGTTGCGGTTCTTTTTGTTGCCGTACAAATTTCGCTTCTTTGTTTTTCATGTGGCGGCATTGATGCTACTACACGCTCTGGCACCAAGTTCCACGTGGAAGTTAAAAAAAAAAACGATTACAGCGACACCACATAAAAGTAATTCAAACAACCAATTGATTCAGTGGTGCCTGCATGCAAACTTCACTAACGTCTTGGGTTGGTATTTAAAAACAAAAACGGGGCTCTTGATAAACTCCCAACCTTTTTAAAAATATACTTACGTATAAATGCGGAAGTAACTCTGTCTGTATCGGAATTTGTTCGAAAGAGTCACCGCGGCCCTGGAACGCAAAGGGCTTTAGAAGGAACACGGATGGGTTTTAGTCAATCACAGTTTTCCAACCAGAGTGGAAGAAGTAATTTGATGATTTCCCATCCTTAAAAAAAAAGTTTAACTTGAGTTGTAGTACCAATGCGTTTGGAAACACAGACGCAGGCAGAGAGTTCCACTCCTTTATACTGTACGCATTATATAATACTAGCTGAATGTCGGAAATTATCCCAAAGAAACATCTAGAGTATGTTTCTTTGGGATAATTTCCGGCATTCACGCGGGATAAAAACTATCTTATGTCCTTTCCCGGGACTCAAACAATCTCTATACCAAATTTCATCTTAATCGGTCTAGCCGTTTGCGCGTGAAGAAGTAACAAACATACACACACACACTCACAAACTTTCGCCTTTATAATATTAGTGTAATTTCGTCTCTATTCACTGGTAGGTAAGTAAGCTTACACAAGCCAGGCTAAAACGGTATGTTATGATTTCAGCACAATCTCCGTGTAATGCTAATCTCTGTTTGTTTGTTTGTTTGAACGCGCTAATGTCTGGAACTACCGAACTACCAGTCAGATTTGGGAAACTCGTTCCGTATATGATAGCCACATTAATGAGGAATGCTAAAGACTATAGGGGAACGAAAAAAACGGGATATGTGCGTACGAAGTTGCGGGCGAAGTGCAACAATAATAATACACATCTTAGAACGTTGAGCTCTATCTGAATTGTTTTCTATAACTATATTTGTTAACTTTTTTTTCGCTGACACATCACTTGCTAAATATCATTTGATACATTAACTTAAATAATAATATTTATTTTACGATAGAATCAATTGTACTATACTTGTGATCTAGTTTGTAACAAAATTATGCTATATTTTCTTTAGCGCTAAAGTACTACGCTGCAACAGAATACGCTTTTTTTTAAGGATGGGAAATCATCAAATGACTCTCTGTCGCTCTGGGTGGAGCGGAAGGGCGTGTCAGACTCTTACTGACTAAAGCCCATCCATGTTCCTTCTAAAGCCCTTTGCGTTCCAGGGCCGCGGTGACTCTTTCGAACAAATTCCACAACCCTGGCAAACAGAATGCGCTACGCTTCTCATTATGTTCCTAAAAACAAACGTTCATCACATCAAACCACAATGTTCATACCATTGTCCTATTGACGAACAAACGAACATCAACCTTACGTCGCACAGTCATTGAATGTCGTTTGATATAATTCTAAGAATATGCTAATTTCCTCAAAAATCTACTTAGTCCGTCAGATTATCAAAAACTGTAGGACACAGTGCGTTAAAATTTCGCGAGATGTCACTTCACCAGACCCACTCCTGAATGTTAACGCGCTACTACTACTACACACGTGTTCAATTATTTTCTTAAACCATACTGACGGATCAAAAGAAATTATATTTTTTGACGTGACAACGTCGAATAAATCGATGCACGCCGTCTACACGCATTAAAAAGGATGACTCATTGTAACGTTACGCTCATGCTAACGTTACGATAATTTCATCAATGTTTAGTTCTGATGTTGTCACGTTAAACTTTCGTCCGTAAACCGACTTTGCAGAAATGCCATAATATTCATAAAACAAGAACCAAATGAGAAAACTGTATACTTCATATAACTTAAATCATATTTTTGATCAAACAAACTATAGCATAGGTTACGTAGACTGTATTACCGTAAATAGCGTTACTGGTTCGCTATCTTATCTTATGAGGAAAACACCGCTTGATATTTTATTGCAATATGCTATTTATGTTAATACCACTTAATTTTAGCAAGCCTACTACAAATAATAAATTTATTTCACTGTTTACTGTGATAAGATTAAAAATTTCGTCTCTAAAAATTTCATGAATATTGAAGATCTGAAGACAAAAACTGAAAGGAACGAATGCAGTCATACATATATTATCATCTCTAGTAATTAGGGTTTTTGTTGCTTGTAATGTTTTTTTACAGTGAGATAAATGTTATCATAAAACAAATACTTATCAGGTAGGTTTTTACCGAAAGAAATCCCATTTTAATGTGAAAGTACATATATTACACGCGACACAGCATCATTAGAGTCAACAGATCGAGGAGTGTTGTTGTTGCATCAAGTCATACATACTGACAACTAAGAAACAACATTGAAAATGGATCCGCCTAAGAGTGAACCAGAAAATACACAAGAAGAGGTAAATAAAGAAGACACAGATGAATCTTCTCCTCTCAAACCAAACCCAGAAGAAACAGAAAAAGTTGAGAAAAATGAAGAAGAGAAGAAACTGACTTTCGGAGAAAGACTGACACTTATAAAAGCCAACATTTCTGTGGAACCCATCATGCTATGCTATGTTATACCTGGTATGCTCTCATCGTTAGCAACACAAAATTTAAATTTAGAAAAAGCCTGCAGAGTAAATCTAAATTACAGTTCAGAAATATGTGATGCACTCAATTTAAGACAAACGGAAAATTATACGTTTGAGGAACAAGAAGTACAAAGAGTGACAGCAAGTGTCGCATTGTGGAAGAATATAGTCCAGACGGTGTTCCCAATTATAGTTATGCTTTTCGTTGGAGCTTGGAGTGACAAGACAGGAAAAAGAAAAGCCATAATCATGCTTCCTATAGCTGGAGAAGTTTTGTCTTGCCTCGGCTTAATCATGAACACTTATTTCTTTAACTTGCCTGTGCAAGTGTCTGCGTTCGCAGAAGTTATATTTCCAGCTATAGTGGGAGGAGGATACACAAATTCCATTGGTGTGTACAGTTACATTGGTGACATCACAACTGAGGAGGATAGGACTTTCCGGATGGGATTGGTGACCATGTGCTCATATATAGGCTATCCCATAGGAACCGCTTTGAGCGGTGTATTGTTTGCCTGGGCAGGGTATTACGGTGTGTTTTCAGTGTCATTGTCCCTCCATTTGTTTAGTTTGATATATGGATACACGTTTTTGAAAGAGCCAAGGCAAAGGGCTGAAAAGAAATTGGTAAGTAAACGTTTGTTATTTTGGAGTGTCTTAGATTTCTTTTTTTTTCTTTTTTCGCTTAAGTACTCATGTGTAATCAAACTTAACTAAGTTTGATTAAACATGAGTACTTACGCTCTACTCGTACTCCCTAATAAAGTCGGGAACAAACAGCCATCGTTAACACTCCAAATAAATGAAATCAATTTTTAGACTGCAATTTTTTGACATTTTCATTACATGGCGATTGACAATGATCAATCATAATGCGCGATACATAAAATTTTGTTTTCATTAAATTAGCTAGCAAACAATTATTTAAATGTTGGATACATTCTCCTTCATGAGAATGAAAAACGTGACTCACAATTGATGCATTTTTCAGGAGAAAATGAAAGAAAAAAAGAAAGGTTTCCTGCGAGAATTCTTCGATGTGAGCCTGGTGACTGACACGTTCATGGTGGCATTCAGAAAAGGTCCTGGAAATAGAAGACTACTTATTTGTTTACTGCTCATAGTCATGTGTGTTATCTTTGGACCGATGTCTGGTAAGTTAACATTAAAAGCGTTTACTCGTCACAATATTTAAATAGACTCGTCAGCCTCAGCGGTGGATCCTGGATTGTCGTTTGGGGAGGCTTGGCCCAGCTGAGAGTATATTAGAAAAGTAGCAACACTGTATAAGTACAAAATATTTGATTTAGCTTAAGACATAACAAGCCTCCTTTTGACTTCGTTAGGTGGTAGTCTACCAAAGATATCTCGGTCTTTTGGGGGCTCATATCATATCCTCACTATTCTTAAGTACTAAACACTTCTCTTCCTCATTTATAATGCACACAGCCAAAGTGTGAAACTCTGCCAGCGGCAGTTTCACACTAGCCAGCCACTACCAACTCTAATCCGTCTACTTTCTATGATCTATTTTCTAAGAGTTAACAGACCTCTTCTTGGCTCGCCTGTTTCATCGTAGTCCTCATTCATCAGTTTCCATCAGGCGTGATTGAAGTCAAAAGCAGGCTCCACCTTAGCCTCCATAATTTACGTGAACTAGCAAAATCTCACCAAATCTCGAAGGGCGATAAAATGAAAATCTTACGTCAACTTCTAATTTAAAGAAAAAACATACCTACATAATTATAAAAATCAAACCTAGTCTAAGTATGTCAATAAAAATCTCACTTGTGGAAGGAGGGAAATACAAAAAATCGCCTATGTGTTTTGATGCGCTATTATGTGTATATAGTACAGCTTGTAACTAAAAAATCTTTGATTTTCAGGTGAATCCACTATAACGTACCTGTTCACAAGATACAAATTCCACTGGGACGACGTTCAATACAGCATGTGGTCTACTTACGTTATTATCACCAATTTGATGGGTATGATAGAGTATTACATTTTTTTTTTACTGTAGAACCATGGTAATGGACCATGGTGATATTTCAGACCATAATATTGTTGGAAGATTTCTCGTGACATCACGGCGATAACAAATTAAATTATAAAAAAAGAAAAGTAGCTATGCTAAGAACCAAGTGTGACTGGTGATACTCTTACATCGGGTGCACTATGCCGACACTCAGCTGCCTCGCTTTTCTTTACCAGGTTATCAGCAATACTATATATGTGTCGTTCACCAAGCCACACTAGGTCGTGTGCTGGATTACCGATAATTTTGTCTTACAAAGGAATGTCTGTAGGCCAAACCGGATACTTGCTTTTTTCAAAGTCATGGCCAAAGACCAATAGCCTTCTTAGGGCCAAATAATAACATAACTTCTTTAAGGGCACCTACTACTGGCTTTCTAAACACTTTTTCATTATCACCTAAATTACTCTCTATTTATAAAATGCTTTGTCCTGACTGATGGATCAATGCACAGTTTAAACCGCTGGTCGTAGGGACTTGAAATTCAGAGGGTGTATCCCTCAATATGATTATAATGTAGTATATAATGTGAATTATCCCAACGGAACATACTCCCGGGATAAAACTCTCCTATGTCCTTTCCCGCGACTCAAACAATTTCTATACCAAAGTTCATCTTCATCATCTGAATCGGTCCAGCCGTTTTCGCGTGAAGAAGTAACAAACATACACACACACACACTCACAAATATTCGCCTTTATAATATTAGTCGTAGCGCATGCGATGAAAGACATTTTATGACATATTTTTTTACACTTTGGGTTCCATTATTCAAGTTTTAGTAGGGATCCCTATTTATTTCTGGAATTAAATAAAGCCTATATTACTCGGTGAAGATGTAGCTTTATAACGAAGAAATAATTTTTAAAATCGGCTCAAGAGTTTTTGATCCAAATCGTAATAAACAAATCTTTCCTCTTTATAATATTGGTTTAGATTTAGATAAAAACGAAAAGGAGACCGGCTACAATTTTTATGTTCTTTTCTTTTCAGGAACAATGTTTTCCATAACCCTGTTCACTAACTACCTGAAGCTAGATGATGCCTTGATCGGTCTCATATCGAACACCAGCAAGATCGCCGCTGCCTTCGTCTATGCGTTCGCAACTACCACTTGGCAGATCTACTTAGGTAAGTTATATTTTATTTGCCGTGTGAATCAATAAAAATTGACAAAAATAAAACACATCAAATTCCAGGTTGACTATACTTACCTGGCATAGGGAAAACAGTGATCATCGATGTTTCCTCCGGGCGATGCCTTTCTTCTGCACTGCGGATAGGCTGGTCCTTGCGATTATCCCTCATGTGGATAACTCGGACACGTTATTGTTGGTAGTGCGTACGCATCGTCCCCTCATATCTGCCAGGGTTGCGGAATCTGCCAAGGTTGCGAAATCTGCCAGGGTTGGCGCGTAAAATTCCTTAGATGCTAGAAGCAATACAACGTTTCTCTAAATGCAAAAAGTTAAAACTGTTTTATTTTTCTATCCACAGCTCCTGTTGTAGACATTCTGAGCGGAATCTCATTCATCGCAATACAGTCCATATCAACGAAACTAGTTGACGCAGAAGAATTTGGTAAGTTACTAAAGATTTAGGGCCTATTTTACGATAGTCTGTAGGTCACATGAAAAACTAAGAAGCAAAATTTGTACAGCAACAAAAAGAACCGCAACGCCATCCATCATGTCAGCGACGAACTAACTACGAAATCCTGCATTGCGAAAGCAGAGGTCTCCGTGCGATTTTAACACATACATTAACGAATATCAACTATCCGGTAGTTGCCCAATAACCGTCTAGTTGGAGGATCTTCCCATTTAAGTGAAAGTGTGCGGGACTTTACTCTTTACTCCACATATCTCTATAGTTCCAATAGCCACTTCTTACTAAAAAAAATGGAACCAAATTTACACGAAATCATCTGCCAAGTAAGTTAACGGGAACTTGATCATAGGTTATGAAGCAAACCCTTAATTTATAGAAAATCTGTCCATATTTTCAATGTACTAGGGACTAGGTTGGGTTTTCTGTGTATGATTTGCTGCTTATACTTAGGGCGTACTGAAAGCTTCTGGATTCTGATAAATAAGACGTGAGACTTACGATACATTCATTATTTTTCAAAGTATATTCCCTCGCAATTAATGCATTGGACCAGTCTTCCTTGGGAACCTCTTCAATGGTTACATGGAACGCATTCACAGCCGATTCGGGGCTCGTAAAACATGTGCCTCTAGTTTGTCTTTAATTTTTGGAAACAGAAAGAAGTCACAGGGTGCGAGGTCCGGGCTATGAGGCAGATGCATCATTAGTTCCACATTTGAAGCCTTCAAATACAATTCCGTTATCTTAGCGGAATATGAGGATGCGTTATCGTGGAATGGAGGACATAGCTTCGAGGACGCTTTTCACGAACTTTTTCTAAGACTCTGGGCAAGCGAGTGTTGACGTACCAATTTGCAGTCACTGTCCTTTGGTCTTCACGTGATGCTGTAGTGCAATGTCCTGATTTGCCGAAAAAAAAAGCAACCATTTTTCTACCAATGCTTCGACATTTCGTAACTTTCGTCGCATAACCTTAAGTTAATTAATTAAAATTTAACCTTAATTAAAATAAATTAATTAACCTTAACTAACCTTCGCATTCCTCGTCATGAAGATCTAAACTCTCCAAACCGCGAATACACAGAGCTGCGACATGATGCTTCTTCACCAAATGCCAATTGAAGTCTCTGGCAACTCTCTTGTTGACTTAAGCCTCAGTGAAAATAATAAAAATACAGTGAACGAAAATGTTGACGAGTTAAATTAATTTTGAAAGCAACACACAATTTTCGAAAGGACGCCATAATGAAAAAACAAATGACAGTCTCGCAAATTAAAAAGTAACATGTTCCCAGATAGTTCTATTTTCGAATTCCATAATTGTTTTTTTTATTCTTTTATTGTAAGTGGCCAGATCCAGAAATGTTCAGTATGCCCCACGTTGTTGCAGCCTTTTAAAAAATCTCGACTTCTGTTCTAATAATCTTCCTTTTTTTACAGGCAAGTTAAACTCTCTCTTCGGTTTAGTAGAAGCCATGATGCCTTTGATATACGGGGCCCTCTACTCCAGGGTCTATATGGCAACCATCAACATTTTTCCTGGAACAGTCTACCTATTAGGAGCACTTCTGACGTTACCTGCATTTGCTATATTTGGGTAAGGAGACCAACACAACATAAAACGTTAACCATTAGAAAGTTCTAAAATATTGAAATGTAAAAAAAATCACAAAATTTTACGAGTATATGAAGTAAACTCCTTCTATCAATTTGTTGTAGCTACCCAACATCACCCTTAAATGTGACCATTCTTTTCTGAAACACCCTGTATAGAGGTACAATGCAACGGTAATCGGAGATGTACAACCATTAATATTGCAATAAACACAAATACAGACGTATTGCTCCAGTTTTTCGCCGCAAAACCTAATTTTTAAGATTATAAGGAAATCTCTTAATCAAGTTATTAATTTGCAGGTGGATATACTACCAACACAAAAAGGAAAAATCAAAAACCGAAGCAGTCGTGGAAGACGCCGAAAAGCAACAGGATGAAAAATTAAAATTAAATGAATGAAATTGCTTTGGTTATTTTCTTTTTTTTTTTGTAAGAAAACATGTTTTTACACTTGGTGCATTGACACTGTCCAGGTCGTTTTGCTCATGGCTGATTTTATCTAAGTTTTAAAAAGTTTTCAAACCGTGCGGCGTGACATATTTACAAAAAGAGTGTCTCATGCGTATTTTATTTCATAATTTAAAGATAAAGAACTAATTAAGAAAAATGATAAAAAATTACCAGTTCCTGGAAATTATCACCAAAACTATGTAGATAAAAAACAGATATAATACTTTTATTATTTAATGCAGGAATAAAATAAAAAAATATATAATCAAGATATCAGGTGATCGTGGAGTGAGCTGTCATTCCATCTTGATTATATGGATTGACAGCTCACCTCGTGATCACTTCACCCAAGCCTTCACTTCTATATGTTTACAGAATCTACCGGCAGTTTGGAATGTATTAGAATACTATAACTTTCTGTCAGTGGAAGAATCCTTTGATCAACAAAAAATATTTTTTTCATCTAATACTGAACTAGCATCTGTCAGCGACATCACTCTCGTGAAAGTCAGAAATAATCACAAGGGATACTAGGATAAAACTATAAGGTAACAAAAAGATACAGCCGGTCGATTCTGCAAACCTCTCGCCGTGAAAACTCATTTGAAGTGAGCGCAAAGTGAATTGTTTTTCCATCTTGATTACATGGATTGACCGCTCACTTCGTGATCACTTCACCAAAGCCTTCACTTCGACATGTTAACAGTATCGTACTGCAGATATGTAGATAGATCGACAGACAGACAGACAGAGTAACTGTCGCATTTATATTATTAGTATGGTTATTAGTTTAGAAATAAAGTTTTATGATTAACTTCATAAGATAATTGTATGAAAATAACAACTGATAACGACAGTAAAAGAGAAAATAGAAACTTAATTCCTTCCATAACATCTCATAATACCATTCCTACTGAGTAAAAATTTTAAGATATCAAAACAGATTTTCAGTTTGTTTATTGTAGTAAAACGAAGTGTCATAGGCCGTAGCACGTGATGTCGTAACTCCTCTTAGTGTCGTAAATGGCGTAGCGCATTGTATCATGGCGAATTGTATCGTAGCACGTGGCGTCGTAGTACCTCTTGGCGTAGCAGATCGTGTCGCAGCACAAAGTATTGTAGCCCATAGTGCCATAGCACGTAGGTACGTCGTGTCGCGCATAGTGTCATAGCCAGTGATTGGATAATCGGGCGCTAATATGCCTAAACTTCACTTTAATTCCCACGAAAGTATAATACGCTGCTTGTGCTCAAGCTTTTAAGTCGGTTCAGGCATTTAGAAGTCACATACATCATCTTCCTACCCTTATCCCATATTACTTGGGATCGGCGCAACTCGTTTTTTTTCTTCCATTCTGTCCTGTCAACCGTCACGCTATCACTAACTCCCTTTTCTTCCATATCCATTTCTTCCATGTTTCCGAACGCATACAACCCTAATCTCTTCAGAATTAGAGTGAACAGGCTTCTTCTGGGTAAGCTCGCTCCATCGTCGACTTTGTCTCTGTTATCGACCATCATGACCTAGACTATAGTCAAGAGCAAACACATATTAAATTAAAAAAAAATTAAAAAAAAATCACTTCTAATACATTCCATCCATCTTTTCTTTGGCCTCCCTCTCCCTGTCCATCCATCCACATTTATATTCATAACTCTTTGAGTTACGTGCATTTCATCCCTCCTCTTCACATGACCATCCCAAGATAAGCGACTCCCTTTCAACTTTTCCGTAACTGGCGCCACTTTTAAGCTACCTCTAATGAACTCATTCCTCACTTTATCCATTTATTTAGAAGTTAAAATAAAAAATATTACGCTCCTTTTCTTGAGCAGTCGTGTAATAAATACAACTCATTAACCACATTGTTTACATTATAATTTTTTGTTTTCATTTGTTTTGAATAAAATAAAGATACTTAATCAAAATAACCACTGCTATAATTTCATTACGTTTGTTATAGTTGTTTTTAAATAAGTGTTCAATACCGAGAACCCGGGATTACTTATTTATTCAGAAAGGAATGTCCATATTATTCTTTCACGGGAAGAAGTTTAGGTATATAAGCGCCCGATTATCCGATCACTGGTCACCAGTTTGATCCAGCCCGTTCTTAGCTGTTCTCTCCCCAGCGACGCCCTAAGCCGAGGCCCGTACCCCACAGGGGGTGCCCTTAGCATGTAGTCGCTTAGTTTGTAAGTTTTTTATAAGCCCTGGCTGGAGGCTTTAATATTATATTAAGGCCACCACAGGCAAGCCCGGTTAAGCAGTCGACAACCTTATAGGTTGAACTGCGAGAAGCCACTCACAAAAAAAATAGTACGTTCTTTACTAGCGCATAGAGTGATAACGCTGAAGTGTCAAAAAACTACTCAGTGTCGTAGCTGTTGGGGTCGTAGTTTATGTAGTATCGTAGCTCGTGTACTATTGCACTAGTGTTAACCAGGAACATCTATTTACTCAAGATTAATCTGGGAAGCAAAATTTCATAGCACCTAAAAACAAAAATTACAGGACCCAAATTAAAAATACAAAGAAGAAAATAAACAACCCATTTAAGGAGTATAAGTACATAATATATTCATCACTTGACCCGATTGATCAATCAATTACTCCGATGGCTTGAACAAAGCCCACCGATACATCTTGCACAGTTTATTTGAAAGCGAATAATCCATTAAATTTTATTTTAATTGCTCAGCCTGTTGCTTTTCGCTGTCCTCTTTCAGGGCTTCGTTCCTTAATCTATCTTTTTTGTGTTCGAAGTACAGCCACCTGTAAATAATTACATGTTTTAAAGTTAAAAGAAAGAAAAGTTGGGTGGCTCGCCGTCCGATCACCACCAGGCCCGGGTCGATGGCGCGTTGTGTTTCACGCGCGCCTCAAAGAGATGTCAGCATAAAAGACGGGGCCCGCTAGGGCCAAAGCCTGCCAGGGTTGCGGAATCTGTTCGAAAGAGTCACCGCGGCCCTGGAACGCAAAGGGCTTTAGAAGGAACACGGATGGGTTTTAGTCAGTAAGAGTCTGACACGCCCTTCCGCTCCACCCAGAGCGGAAGAAGTCATTTGATGATTTCCCATACTTAAAAAAAAAAAAAAAAGCTATCATAGCCGTGTTTATAAATCAATAAAATTTGATAAAAAATATTTTTGATTTGGTTATCAGGTGGGTGAAGGTCGATCTTCACCGTCTCTTACAGCCGGTCTCAATAACGTATCTCGTATCGTAGCTACCAAAAGTAGCTGAAAAGTCATGTTTGCCTTTCAAACATGACGTTTCAGCTACTGCTGATAGCTGTTTTGACAATTGGTTAAAGATAAATCAGAAACGTTATTGAAATCGTAGGACGAAAACCTAAGGTGAAGTTATCTCGACACTCTACAAACAGAAAGACTAGGACTAATAAAGTCCAAAGTTTTACTCGAAAATGATTTAGGACTAACTTTTGCCCGCGACTTCGTACGCGCATATCTCGTTTTTTCCCGTTCCCGTATGAATTTCCCGTTCTTGTATAACCTTTAACCATAATGTGGCTATCATATACAAAAAGAATTCTCAAAATCCGACTGGTAGTTCCAGAGATTAGCGCGTTCAAACAAACAAGTCTTCAGCTTGACTAAATTAGTATAGATTAATCATGTATGTAACTACATATTTCTGAATAGTGAATAAAGCTTACCCAAATATAGCTATAGCAGGCAATGTCATTGCTGCTCCTAGTAAGAACACGGCTCCCGGCAGAACGTTGAGTGTTGCCATGTAGACCCTGGAGTAAAGGGGCCCGTATAGCAAGGGCATTGTGGCTTCTGCTAACCCAAAGAGAGAGTTCACCTTGCCTGAAATAATATAAAACGTAAACAAGATTAAAACAGACACAAATTAAGAGAGATATATTTTGGTTGTGTTTGGTGTCGGGCGTAAAAGAATAGCACCATCCCATCTCTTCCTGTGGGTGTCGTAAGAGGCGACTGAGGGACTTACTAGAGAATGGGCAGCAGCATTCTCTGTGCATCGCAACAGCTACACTGCGATTGCCAACCCGCCTGCCAAGCGTGGCGATTATGACAAACCCTCACAGGGGAGGGCTATTTCAAGCAGTGGACTTCTTCCGACTGATATGATGAACTTCAGATGTAGAGAAGCAGCTTTAAGCAAGGAAGTCAGGGTTATTTAGGCCAAATCCAGTTGACTTACACTCGGACTTTCTCGTATACAAAACTATGTAGAATCACTGTTATTTAAGCTTTATCAACACACTTACTCGAAAACTGGCTCCTACCCCATTGCTTTAAATTGTATTCGCACTAGTGCGTAAAACCCGGTGGGTCAGCTACTAAATATTTTGTTTGTGTAGTTTTAGGTATTTATTTTCGTAGGTAGTACTCTGAAAAACGTCGTTTTATGAACGTGGACACTTGTTATTGCATTTTCTCGTCGCATTTTCGGCCTTGCCTTCGAATTGGGCGTTTATTCCACCTCGGTTGACATAGTAATTTCCCAATTACAGCTTAGGAAATACGTTAATGTGTACTGTTATTCTATCGTTATCGAGGTGCGAATAGTAGCTCTGTATGGTGTCGGATGTAAAAGAATAGAACCATCCCATAACTTCCGTGGGTGTCGTAAGAGGCGACTGAGGAACTCACCAGAGTATGGGCAGCAACATTCTCTGTGCATTGCAACAGCTACACAGTGATCGCCAGCCCACCTGCCAAGCGTGGCAATTATAGAAAATGCCCTCTCTTTGGGGGAGGCCTATGTCCAGCAGAGGTACCTATTCTACCATGTAGATTACTTACCAAATTCTTCTCCATCCACTAGTTTCGTAGCAATAGACCGCATTGCAATAAAAGACGTGCCGTTCAAGATTTCCAGAAGAGGTGCTGTAAACAGAATATTATAAATATTAGTTTCATTGTCATGAGCCCATTGTTTGGGTTATGTCGTTGTATTTTGACCGTAAGAGGATCCAGCTGATATATTATGTTGACGACTATGGCGTGTTAATGCCGTCATGATTCTGTTGTGAATGTCACCGGATTTAACACGATAAGATTGTAAAATATCGCGTGAAATTGTAAACGATTTTTTTCTAAATAAGACACGGATATATTGGAAACTATTGAATTTTGATGGGATTTATTGTATACGAAACGATTTTTAATAATATTTCGAGAAATTAAAGATTTATTACAATCTTACGGAGTCTGCAATTTTCCGGTGACATGAACAAGGGATCTGCCGTTCGATTCTGTAAACTTGTCGAAGTGAAGGCTTGGGTGAAGTGATCTCGAGGTGAGCTGTCATTCCATCTTGATTATATGACATGTTTACAGAATCGACCGGTCTCCGTCTCCCTCTCACCTAGAAGCATTTTGGCTTTAAGATGTCATAGAAGGTACACTAATTTCAGTTTCAATCTATCAAAAACATATTAATATGTGTATAAATACAAGTTTTCATTTAACTTTCACTGTTCTTTTGTATGTGAGTTGTACGTGTAATCGTGTTAACCTTTTTTCGACCATTTATTGATATACGATTGAGCTGAAATTTTGCATACACTTTTAGTTCCGGTGACAATACATTGTGCAATACTCGATATGGTAATCATGTCAATATGGCCGCCGCTCCAAGATGGCGGAATACATATTCTTTCTCAACCCCCTTACTATGGGTATCAAACGAAAGAGCTAGAAGATTAGCCAACTAAAAGCTTGTTTAAAAAAAGTATTTATATACATTTTGACTAGCTTTTAAAGTCGTTGAGATGACATTGCGATTTGAATTTGAATGTTAATAAGTAATGGGCAGAATTATAAATGTCTTGTTTTTTTTTTTAAGGAAGCTAGTCATAGTAATTTTTCAACGAGGCCATATGTCCTGTTTTAACGAGACTGTCCCACTTTACTCAAAACAAAATTAATTGAAAATTCAAATGAAAATTCCTATCACATTTCAATTACATTCACACATTCATCTACTCATACACTAACAAAAAGAGTTCTTATGTTACATTAATTATAAAATTCAAGTGTCTACCCACTTTGCTGAGGGAACTCTCGTTTTAAAAGAGTATTTTCAATCTAATCATTTAGGTATGTTGAAACGTTTATTTGTTTAGTATTAGAATAGAGCCCTTCACACTTAATTAATTTATAAAAATATAGACAAAATTCGAGGAATCGTGGATCCTAATTTGTAATCTAATATTCGTTAGACTATGGGATACCTCAATATTCTATTACGGAGAAAACTATATTGAACAAAACACTTCAATTTATAAGCTTTACTGTAGCGTACAATCTGCAACAAATGGGCGATAAATATTTAGAATTTCTTAAACATAAATATTAAGCAATTATAAATATTCATCAAAATATTTGATGACATTCAGAAGTGAAGAGAAATGAGTATTTAATTATTTTAAATGTTATCTATCAGATCAAATGTTAACAATCAGTTTATCTAATATTATTATTAATTGTGAGTTTGAATAATGAGAGAGAAAGGAAAAAATAACAAAACAAAAAAAAAGTTAGGTACTTTAAAAAAAAATAATCGAAAACAAAAAACGACTTAAAATCTGAACATTTTAGTGAAATCAAAGTAAGTAAGTAAGTCTTTATTTCTGAGTATATGGTACATTTAGATCTTACATTTAACATCGTTTCACACATACTACCATTGCTGGTGTAGAAATATATAATAATGCCAAAGTTTTGATGTCACCAACTACACCAGACTTGCTTGGCGTAAAAAGTGTTTTGTTTAGAAATATTTATTCGATTTATGTTGTCTTATTTTTTTTAAACGTAGTTTTTTTTTGTTTCTTCTTATATAATTGCTACCCAACATCACCCTTTAATATAACCACGCACTTCTGGAACAACCTGTAAACTGAGAAATTGAGTGTGGGTGACCCAAATATTAGCATCTCTCACTAATATTATGAAATAAAATCAATGTTTAAGATTTTTTTACACTGTTTTACCCCGTGTGGTAGACACGGGGTAAAAAACCTTCACGTACACAGACCCTGGCCCAAATTCAGATCGTTAAAATTCCATTCAATCACAATACATCATTTCAGATCCAATATGTCTTTACTAAACCCTAAAGATAAACCGTAATATTCTCTAGTTTTATTTCATAACGAAAGCCTTGCTATTTGACTTTTATTAAATTTTATCTATACGTGCCCTTATTGAAAACTAAAAACACAATTGACCTTAGGATAGAAGGTGACTTTTAGTATTTGGATTACAAATATACTTACCTATCCTTTCACTTATATTTTTATTTCAAGAAATCGAGAGTAACCTCCCAGTTATCCTCTCCCAAAGAACAACGAACGCCATCTGCCTAGCCTTTTCCCAACTATATTGGGGTCGGCTTTCAGTCAAACCGGATTCAGCTGAATACCAGTATTTTACGTGGAGCGGCTGCCTACCAGACCTCCACAACCCATTAACTGGGTAACACGGTACTCGTTAGCAAGACTGGTGTCAGATTATCTGGCTTCTGACTATCCGTAACGACTACCAAAGATCTACAAATGATAGCCGGGACCAACGGCTTAACGTGCTTTCCGAGGCACGGAGGAGTCTCGGTATGTTAAGATGGTCACCCATCCACAGACCAACCTCGGCAAGTTTTTGCTTAACCTTGAAGGTCAACCCGTACGGGTGTTATTGATGAATATTTTTATTATTCTTTGTCCTATTAGCGCTCTCGTGTTTTAATTTTGTCGATAACAAAGGTCACCGAGGGATTTAGAGCTCTGTCTAACTTCTAAACGAAAATCAATCAATAAATCAATGTTCTCAAGAGCGTCTTCTATCATGCAAGAAAATTCAATTTCACAAAAAAATATTTTATTTTAATTAAAACTCATCCGTATGTTTTTTTTTATTTTGTTAGTTTGATTCCATTTAAAAAGTTAAAAATGCAATTGATCTTAATTTAAAACGTGCAACTTTGTATAACATTCACTGATCTTTGTATCAATAATTAATTTCTATTTTTATTTGATCTCGATATCAATGAAGGGAATGACACATGTATTGTTAATTGTTGCAGACGAGATAAAGTAGTTGCTGATAACCTTCGGCGCTTATCAGTAGACAAATACTGGATGCAAATAGTGTGTGAGATAATTTATATCATATAAGAATGACTTCTCAGTTGGTTTAGCTTGCGTATGCTACTTTAAGAGTTTACTTATAAGTTATAACACAAATAAACATTGCATAAATGTTACGTAAAATTGTTTCTATTTTGAATGCGACTTGTTGGCTCAAAAAGATTGTGTCTGTCAAAATCTTAGGGGTGCCTATACAGACCTGTGTTCCAAAGGGTCAGAAGGAATAAATCTTGCAGTGCGATTCTGTAAACATGTCGAAGTGAAAAGTGATCACGAAGTGAGCTGTCCATCCATGTAATCAAGACGAATTGACAGCTCACTTCGTGATCGCTTCACGCAAGCCTTCACTTCAACATGTATACAGAATCAACCGGCTGGGTAAAAAATTTACGATTCTTAAATAATATCATGAACTAAATAGTCCATGATATGTTTTCAGAAAAAATTGGGCATCAAAGATCAATGCAGAACTTTTAAACTATTGGGGAAAAGTGGTACACTTTTTACGTATTTTTTACGTTCAATAAACTGTATCCTTTTCACTTTTAGTTTGTGTGATAAAAGAATTGCAATCTAAATGACGGACAATACTAATTTGTTAAAAATGAGCACTTTCCTTTAGTTTGCCATGTGTTATTACTTTTTTCAGAATCAACCGGTTCGATTCCTGGCTAGGAATACCGAATTTTCAAAAATCCATTGATGTAGTTTTAGTTTTCATCAAAATCGAGCTCGAGACTCCTTTCAGTGTTTTTAGATATCTAAAAAAAAAAACACTGAAAGTTTCGAATAGGGCACGCACACTTTCAAAATTCACCCTGTACTTATAGAATTTTTAGAAATCTGTCCCATGCCGTATGTAATAATCACGTTACTATATGCGGGCCGTCAAATCTCTTTTTTATTGCTTAAAAATTTAATTGAAAAATCGTTAAAGAAATATAGTGTGGAACCGTTTTCTACTAAAATCGCTAAAATTTTGTCATAATAAAAACTATTGAAGGATGTGCAGGTTTTAAACTCATAAAACAACTCTAAAACACAGTGCTACTGCGGCGTAACTGCGCAAATGATAGACAAAGGTCTTTATATTATCTTAGAAAATACCACAAAATAGCTTACTTGTAAGTTGTACGTCTTTGCTGAGCAAATAGTGTGAATGCATATCTTTTGCCAACTGAAGCCATTAATCAATCGACGAAAGTATCGCGTGCTAACTGTCAATTTTCAAAATGGATGGCTAGACCTAAGAGTGTATCCATTTATCTTCAACGTTAATTTGAAAAAAGTGTTGATTCTTAAAATAAAATATGTGGGCTCTTGTAACTGCTGTTTTTTTGACGGAGCCCAATTAACAAGCCTCCGCTGTCCTTCTGTCCATCTGTCTGTCAGCGAGCTGTATCTCAAGAACCGTAATAGGTAGATAGTTGAGTTTTTCACAGAGTGTGTATTTCTATTGCCGCTATAACAACAAATAATACAAATTAAATTAAAATTTGAGGAGGATCCCATAGAAGAAATGTGTTTTTTCGGTTTATGCTACGCAACCCTTCTTGTGAGAGTCCGATTCGCACTTGGCCGGTTCTTTATTCTTATTTTTGTTCGGATACTTTCAACATTGCAGAGCTCCATACACCTTACAGCCACACCGTACAGGATTTAATAAATGCTACCGCTGTTACAATTATAAAATACGTAGGTACTACTGAGCCCAAATAGAACCAACTCAACATAAAATCAACTTAAAAAAGAACCTTTTATTTTTTCTGGATTACCGATTTTAATATTTATAATTCGACTTGATATTTTCTAGCTTTAGCTTCAGTTCTACTGGTTTTCGACTTATAAATAAGGTTTATGAAAATCGGAAACTTGACAGAAAACCCTTAAACTGACACGTGTATTAAACCGTTAACAATTATAAAGTCTTCTTTAATGATTACAAAGGCAAATAAATCGACAAAATATTGTAAGTCTGTGCATGACATCATATCTGTATTCTAAAAACACTACAAAGTATAAAGTAACTTTAATTTTGGAAACAAATGTTTTGGAAACAATTATTTTGGAAACACATTCATAATGTCACGATGTGCCTATGTACGGGCCCCCAAAGCCACATGTAGGGGGGAGGGGGGGACCGAAAATGAAAATGGGACATAAAATTTTCAACATCATTTGATTTATAAACTCAATATTGTCGAATCCCCTGACATAAATTAAAATGTAATCATTAAAATTGTATAGTACGTACCTAATTTAAACACAACTAAACCTCTAAAATATAAACTACATATTAAACGTTTACAAAGCCGTAACAGAGCTTAATTCATTTAACATAGTTTAAATGCAGTAAAACTTATAACAGCTATTCAAAAGTTCCGCTTATAGTAAGGGCTCAGTGTTTACGACTGTCGAGTTTAGCACATAATCCGTTGGTATACGAGTTGCTATGTACAGATTTGGTACTCAATATACATATGATCGTAGCTTTGTATGTGCTGGATGAAACAAAGATAAACCGCTCGCTTGTAAATTTCCGTGTTATACTTGGGACAATCTAGTTGTTATTCCGCAGATAGTCTTAAACGTACTGTAGCGGCAATCACATGAAAATCTAAGAAGCAAAATATTATGTACGACTACAAAAAGAACCGCAACGCCATCTATCCTGTCAGCGACGAACTAACAATGAAATCCTGCATCGCGCAAGCAAAGTTCTTCGTGCGATTTGAACATGTACAACAGTCCGAATATCAACTATCGGGCAGTTGCCTACCAGACACAACAACCGTCTGGTCGGAGAATCTTCCCATTTCAGTGGAGATATGCGAGACTTTACTCTCTGTACCGCATACCTCTATATCTTATGGCTCTAGTGGAACATTTTAAACCAATATGAAGCTGAATCACTCGCACTGAAAAAGATTGAAACTCTTTGTTCTGTTATCCTTAAGACTCAAAGCCTTCAATGCAAAAGTGGTCCAGCATCTTTTGGGCACGCTCGTTCCATCTTAGATCGCATCCATACAGCAATATCGAAGCTGATAGCAAAATTACAAAAACAAAAATGTTGGTGATGAGACCTCTGGGGGGTCTAAGGCGTATTCGTAAAATGATCACTTCATATAAGGACGACCCTTATACGAAGTGATCATTTCGCGAATATGCGACGAACGCGATAATTTATTCGGAAAAACTGATTGCTGAACAAATGAACGCGTCGATCGCGTATTCGCGCGATTATCGTTTTGTATCAGGACGACGCCTTAGCGCATTTCCTACAGATATTTAACTGCCTGGCTCTTAAAATGATCCCAAGAGACATATTCCCGGGATAAAAAGCCTACGTGATTTTCCAAACTATAATCTATATTTTTGCCAAATTTCATCCGGATCCGTTCAGCCGTTTTGGCGTGATCGAGTAAAAAACATCCATCCGTCCATCCAAATTATCGCTTTGAAATAATAATGACAAATGCTTGGGCAGGGTCCATAATTGTGACTTATGTAACTATTTCCATACCAACTATATACATTATGGTACGCAATAAAGAATTGGGAATTGCGTTTTGATTCTTTTTTTTTTAATCACTGCAAAAGTATTAAAAACACCATTTATCATCATCTGCCTAACCTTTTCCCAACTATATTGGGGTCGGCTTCCAACCAGAAATACCAGTATTTTACATGGAGCGGCTGCCTACCAGCCCTCCACAGCCCATTAACTGGGTAACACGGTGGTTCTTTGTAAGACTGGTGTCAGATTTACTGGCTTCTGACAATCCGTGACGACTGCCCAAGATCTACAAATAACAGCCGGGACCAAAGGCTTAACATGCTTTCCGAGACACGGAGGAAACTCGATATATTAAGATGGTCACCCATCCACAGACCAACCTTGGCAAGCGTTGCTTAACCTTGATCGACCCGTGCGGCTGTTATTCGTATTAAAAACACCATTATTTTATAATATCCCACTTACCCAAATAGATCTCCAGATCGTTCCTAGCGAAGGCATAGGCGAAAGCAGCGATGATCTTGCTGGTGTTAGATATGATGCCGAGCAGAGTATCATCCAGCTTCAGGTAGTTGCTGAACAGGGTTATTGAGAAGAATGTACCTGAAATATGAAACAGCCATCAATGTTGGAGCAGAGGGTCACGGAATATTTAATCCCCTAGAACCCGACACTGAGAAAATAAAAATTAATTAAAAAGGCGCAATAAAACTTGGTCGTTCTCTCGAATTCGATTGCCGTTGGAATTAGGACAAACAACTAATTATTAAGAAAGTCTAGTACTCGCCCCACCCAGTCCCGACTTCTTCAAACTAGTCGTAGCAGTAAGTTCGTTTAGAGCACGTTTAAAAAAATCTAATCTCAGGTATAACAACATAGTTAAAAGACCACCTATTTTCCAGTTTCTGAACAAAACTAGTTCAATTTTAATAATTTTACACTTTTATGAAACAACATCAATAAAAATATTATTAATTGCCAATAAATTCCTTGTTAACATGACATTTAATAAAAGAATGCATTACTAATTTATATTTGTTAGATCAGTTGTGCAACATTTTCTGAAAAAATAAAAAGTTTTTTTAATCTTTTTATTTACCAAAATCCAATAAAGCTTTTCGAGCCCGAATACGGGCTAATGACCAAAAAGTTCAATTTTAATAATTTTACACTTTTATGAAACAACATCAATAAAAATATTATGAATTGCCAATAAATTCCTTGTTAACATGACATTTAAAAAAGAATGCATTACTAATTTATATTTGTTAGATCAGTGTTGCAACATTTTCAGAAAAAATAAAAAGTGTTTTTTTTTTGTTTTAATTACCGAATTCCAATAAAGTCTTTCGAGCCCGAATACGGGCTAACGACCAAGTGTGTGTGTTGTATGTTATCTGATTTTTCAATCTATGATTGTTCAGGAGTGATCGAGAATTTGAATTTGTGCCAAATTTATGGAAATAGGTTCGCTACTATATGGCCCTTAAACATAACTGGCGAAATGTAACCCTACGTGAAATACAGGCGTGATTAGGGTACTTTATTATTTGGTCCGTTTGACTGGATAAGACAGAGTCACTTAGTTTAGGTTGTCTACATCCAAGAGAATAAATTCCTAAATTAGGTACCTAATTTCACGAACTTATTCACTTGAACATCTTTCCTTGTTTAAATGACTAATGAAGGGAAACATCCGTAGTCTGAACAGCATATCGTCACAGCGGCCATTGGTACTAACAACCGGAATCTGATGATTACTAGCCTGACGTAATGCTAATAAGGAAGCAATTTACAGGTTGCTACTAAGAATTGGCACATTTACTGACCTCCAGCAGAGAATTTCTGGAACTTTGCTAAATTATGTCTATGTCTCGTTTTAATGGCTCGAGGCACGAGGCAAGATGATGCGCAGTAGTAAAGTCACGTGACAGCGGGGTTGACGCGTTGGGTACTGCGCAGCCAATAGCGAAATTGAAGGGATAGAAGATCGAAGGGACAAGTGCTATCAAAAGTATTGGCATGCCTAAAGATTTTCTCAATAAAAATCAGTAAATACACAACTATTATGTGTCGTATTTTGTATTAAGAATTAAGAAAGGCGGACTTTATCCCTAAGACATTATCTATCATACAACGAAAGGTGATGGAGAGGCCAGGGTAGCGAAATTGTTTGAAAAAGTTACCGCAGCCCTGGAACGCAAAGGACATTGGAAGGATTACAGTGGATTTTAGTCAGCAAGAGTCTGACACTCCATTGGACCCTTCCGTCAGAGAAATTTTATGATTAACCATAAACACAAAAAGTGTGGTAAAGAGATAAACATGGCAGATGCATAAAAATGTTTGATCCACAATAATCTTTCTTACCTAATAAATTGGTGACAATAGAGTAGGTAGACCACATACTGTACTGAACCTCATCCCAGTTGAACCTGTATCTTGTAAACAGGTACATCACTGTGAATTCACCTGGAATTATACAATAAATTAGTATTCCTCATAACAGTATAAATCTGGGCTAAATATTTCCCACACGAAATAAAAACGTCGGCATTGATTTGAAACGGCAGTATTTGTTGATACAAAATTGATATCTATCCTATTTTTCCTACACTCTTTTCGTAACGAAGGACTCCTTTGTTCCTAACGATGTCAAATTTGGCAATTTACCAATACTGGGTATTATAATAAGGTATACCTAATCTGTTAACCACTTTAGACAACAAATTCTAGTGAAATGTAACTTCACTACGATAATAATCTATATAGTAAAAATGAATCGCTAAATGTGTTACTAAGCGCAAAACTCGAGCACGGCTGGACCAATTTCGCTAATTCTTTTTTTGTTGTGTTTGTTATTGTCAGGAGAAGGTGAAAGAAAATTTTGAAAAAACCTTAATATCGGGGCGAAGCCGGGGCGGTCCACTAGTTAGCAAGAGGTATGTTAAGATAGTCAGAAAGTAAAAATGTTGTTGATTGACATTCGCTACCGAAACGTCAAACGGACAATCCAATATATTGTGGCACTTTGACCAACGCTATCGCGGATACAACGTCACTTTGTCTAGTTCCTAGCTTTGTGGAGCCCCTTATCGTTTTACAATTACCCTGACTGTTCCTGATGTTGGCTAACCGACAGCCACAACGTACGAAAGACAGCTTTGTAGATGTCAATTCTAAATTTTCAAATAAAGCTTACTTCCATGGTCATATACAATCCGGAATTTTAAAAAACCAGGCAAGTGTGTGTCGGACCACGCATAGTATTCCGTAGTAACCGACAGGTTACTACATACCCAGAAAAATAGTAAAATGCACTAAACTACATTTAGACATTACAAAGTTACAAATGCACCTGGTTTTAAGTCATTTTATAAGTTAGTCGACTATTACCGAGCTTAGGTAGCGGTGATAGTTTTCCTTCTAAATTCGTTATATATGCTACTACCTTGATTTTTTTCACGTCTTCAAAAACAACCGTTTAGGTGGCAGAGGGAGACACGGACTCAAACAAAAATTAGCACTTCAAAGCTTAATATTTCGCAAACGGATCTTTGGATGGAAAAATGATTTAAGAACCCTCAATATTTTTAAACGACCCACACCATGGGGATAAAAAAAATCATCGCTATTTTACGTGTGGAGAGGCCACCCTAAAAAAAATATATTTCAAGATTTTATTTTACCACTTTGTCGGCGTGATTAATATGTATACCCATACCAAAATTCAACTTTCTTGCGCTAAGCGTCTCTGACCTAAACAGCAGACGGACGGACAGACAGACGAACATGGCGAAAATATAAGGTCTTAGTTGACTACGGAACCCTAAAAATGACTTTAAGTGTGAGCTTTATTCAAGTTTTTCAGTAATACAAACAATGCCTATGTTTCCAATGACCTCATTTGTCGTCAACGTTACTGCTGAACGTTTTATATTGCACAGGGGAACCGTAAGAATTTGTTTTAGTATTTCAATTAGGAGCCTGAAAAAATACGGAGTTGCTTCAAAAACATTAAACTTGAAATAGTTTTTTTTTTTTGTAAATCTCGTTGGTATTAGAATTTACGGTTAGTGAAAGGCGGGATTAAATTTGATTAGTAATGTACATGGTAAATCTTTGAGATAAAGCTATTTTCAGCGAAAACCGAATTCGCATGCTTCTGCATTCTTCGTTTTTGAAAGAGCAAGTTTGACAACTACCAAAAGGATTCAGCAGCTTTGCTCAGTAGTGGGACAAAATAAGCTAGATAAAGAGACAAATATAAGATATTTACTTACCATGCATAGGTCCAAATACCACGCACACGACAATGAGCAGCAAACAAACTCTCAGCCTCCTGTTTCCAGCCCCTTTCCTGAAGGCCACCTTAAACGTCTCCATGACCAGGGCGACATCGAAGAACTCCCGCAGGAAACATTTCTTTTTGTGTTTCTTACTCTCCTGAAAAGTTAATTTTATTGTAAACTTACATTAATGGTAGCTCAGACAAAGGGACTCTTTCTTAGTGTCGGTACAGATTTATCACTTGCCACCAGAAAAATTAGCAACATGTTTTGATTTAAATACCAAACTACTTTCGACGATACGATTTGGATGAAATTTCTATGGGACCAATCGGAAAGTATATCCTTTCACATAAACAAAGATCATAAATGACGGAGTTATGAGGTAACAGACATACAACCAAATTGAGAACCTCCTCCTTTTTTAAGTCGTTTGATAACCCCGAAAGAAAGAATTTTGCCACAATCATTGGTTTGAACTCAAAGTTAACAATACAAACAGGACCATAAAGATAAAAATATGAGTCTGGGATATACTGTCTCTGACCGATTAGATATAGAAAACTTCACAAACTACTGCGATTTAAATCGCAAAGGAAAATGCGGGATTATACGATACCTTATCATACGAATAATGATTTTAAATTCAGATAAAATAAAACAAGTACTTACAAGTTTCTTTTCAGCCCTTTGCTTCGGATCTTCCAAATAACGGTATCCGTATATCAAACTGAACAAATACAAGGACGATGACACTGAAAATACACCGTAATAACCCACCCAGGACAACATAACCCCGCTCAATGCACTTCCAATAGGATAGCCTAACGACATGAACATATTCACCAACCCCACTCGGTAGGTCCTGTTCTCTTCAGTAGTGATATCGCCGATATAACTAAAAACACCAATGAAATTCGTGAACCATCCTCCTGTAATAGCCGGGAATATAGCTTCTGTGAACGCAGACACTTCAACAGGCAAGTTAAAGAAATACGTGTTCACAATGAAACCAAGACAAGCCAGAAACTCTCCGACTATGGGCAACATTATACATGCTTTCCTTTTTCCAGTCTTATCACTCCACGCTCCAACAAAAAGGATAAGCAACACAGGGATCGATGTTTGGACCACATTTTTCCACACTGCTACACTGGCTGTCAGTTTTTGAACTTCCTGCTCCTCAAACGTATAGTTTTCCGTTTGTCTTAAATTGAGCGCATCACATACTTCTGTGCTGTAGTTAAGATTGACTCTGCAGGCTTTTTCTAAATTTAAATTCTGTATTGCTAACGATGCTAGGACACTGGGCATAACATAACATGCCATAATCGGTTCTACAGTTGTGTTGTCTTTTATAAGTTTCAGTCTTTCTCTGAATGTTAATTTCTTTTTCTCTTCATTTTTCTCGACTTTCTCTGGCTCTTCTGGGTTTGGTTTAAGAGGAGAAGATTCATCCGTGTCTTCTTTATTTACCTCTTCTTTTGTGTTTTCGGGGGCGTTTTTAGAAGGATCCATTACTGCAACTTTGTCTTCACATGTCAATGTTGTTTCTTTGGCGTCTGCTGTATGTAATGACTATTTTCAACAACAATACTCCTGGATTGCGTCTATTTGTATTGCAACTGTTTGTTGTGGTACATGTAAGATATATTATTTTATCCGACTCAATATTTATATTGTCTTGACTCGGTCGCGATAAGGAATATCAGAGTCAATTGAGTGAATCTTCTTTCTATCTAGGCTTTCTAACACCTATCATAAAACAATGACAGGCTTACTATAGTAAATATTCATAGATTTTCCTTGGCGAAGAAGATAGTAAACACTTGTCTATTTTAGTTTAGCAATGTAAATGAATGCGTTTCCTATATTTTTGTTGTGAAATTAATAGGAGAGTGTCGCAGACATGTTAATGAGATAGTATTCAGCTGCAAGACGATACTGACACCCGACTCGCCTCTCGGGGAGGTCTGAATGAACGCACTCGAGCTGGGTAAAGTGCCCGTAGGTACCTACGAGTACTACATATAAGCGCCGGTGACTCGATCCAGACGGTTTTCGTGCTCATTAGTGTAAATCGAGTTTTAGTCTCCTTTCGTACCTACTTAAGATTATGCTTATCACAGTAGGCGTAATGTTTTGAATTATTTCTAAGAATAAGTACGATTGTTTGTTGTTTATAGTCGAGTTGTTAATTAAATATTTTTATTTTTGTGTGTGACACGGTTTGGAGAAATTAGATAAAATTCCTTAAAATATCAATTAATAACACGCAAAAATAAGGTAACATTTTAAAATTACCTAGTAGTATTTCTTAGCTTTTCTTTGTAAGGTTAAGGAGAATAACACTTTTATCAGCATCTTCGGAATGAATTTTATGACGCCATATTTTAGGGTTAATTTAGTTAGGAGTTTTTATTTCTAGTGTATATAGTTAGTTAATAATTTATTAAAACAGTTCAGACGAAGAAAAATGAAAACATGACACATGAATAAGAAGAAATAAAATCATTCCATTCATAATCATTTTACTTCTGATTTCGTATCGATGCCAAAATCACATTTATTTTCGTTGATTTAAGGTTGCGTGCGTCGATCGACTTAAAAATAAAAACAATATGTTTTTCAAAATTGAATTTCTACAGCTACCTTCTGATGGTCTATTGATGACGTCATCAATAGACCAATATGCTATAGTAGGCGCCAGATAATCGTGAAATAACGGTCATTGACCCACCTACAATTATTGACATTTTTAATTTGAAAAACGGAATTAATGACACAAAGCTGTCCCGAATCATCATCTCTCGTGATCCTTAACATTGTCTAATAATGAAAAACGATTCATATTTAATTGTTCAGGTACCTATGAACAGTTATTAGGGAAAGGTCAATATACTTTATTCCACATTTATCTGGCGCCTACTATAGTACATATGTACCTTCCTCAATAACAGGTGAAGGTCTCACAGAATGGTTTAGGCGTTGTTTGTAACGACCTATTAGGAAGTCCGGTAACGACTTCCGGGTTTCTTGGTGGTAATGACTATGTAGCTGCAAACTACACCACTTAAGCCCTGCGAAGAACTTATTTGTATTTAAGGTCTTCAAACAGTTAAATCAGCGGCTCTCAACATTTTGGCTGGCGACCTAAAGTATAAATATATCTGAAGCCAACAACCCCAATATTTTTTTTCAACAATAATAAACAATAAGACAAGGACTGACTACGAGTATGAGCCCGTGGTTTCGTAATTATTTTTTTTTTGCTTTTTTTATATATAAAAAAAAATATATAAATAAAACTATTATATGAATAAAACTGTAAGACTGCACGACTGACCCCAACTGAGTTTAGCAGCTGAGTACCATTATTATCCATCGAGTGACTGTGTATCTCTGCTGCGAGCAGAACAGATGGTCGATGGGGCCGAGAAGTTCTGGAGTGGCGGCCGCGTACAGGAAGACGCAGCGTTGGAAGGCCTCCCACAATGGAAGCGAGACGCACAGGACCGGTTGTTGTGGCGACACTTGGGGCCTACGTCTAGCAGTAGACATCTTTCGGCTGATATGATGATGATGATGACCGTCGATCTGACGTCCACAATCCTGTAAACCTTGGAAATACTGTTGTCGGATTTTCTGGCTCCTTCATCTATCGGTCATCGATCGTCTGTCGTCGAAGTTCAAATGTCAGCCGGGACAAATGACTGAACCTGCTTCTTACATCATGCAAATCCATTATCAATGGCTTTCTTTTGGGATCATCGATTTGATTCTTTTATCCATATTAAATTAACACATAACCGGTCAGGTTCATATTAAAAAGCAAACATATTATTTTATAAGTTTATTCCAAAAGTAAGGTACAAATTCAGCTTCGGGAGTCTTAACATAATTAATATCTACTAATATCTAGATTAACTTTAGGCACCTAGATTGTTATTAACAAAATAGATTAAACTAGAAGTAGACTTGAGTTAGCCGGGGTGATCTGACACTTTCTTCTGTTTTCTAACATCTTTTCTGTGATCGTAGAACAACCAGCTGAAATATATAAGGTAGGAATTAGAATATTTCAATAAAGTTCTCCCCATTTTGCCTCCTAAGATACAAGATCTTCCTAGTTTAGGAGTCAGGGCTCAAATTTTGTATTGACTGTACTTTACCTATCTCTAGCACACTATTTTTGTAGTTCATTTTTATGTAACAATTATGTGTACTTTAACATGTGTCAAACTGTGTCTTGCTAATAAAATATTATTATTATTATTTTCAAAAAGGTTCTTTGGAAAAGATTCTGATAAAATAGATACGATAGACTGTCAGAATATCAACGATTGATTGTTTAATTTTTAACCAGAATACACGGAGTTAATAATAACCAAACATTATAGTTAAAACTGCTAGCAAAGCTTACTTATTCTAATATGAGTGAGTTACGTTATTACCAAAGAACTAAGGTATACACTTAAATAAATAACTAACTAAAAATAGTCTAAAACATGGCGTCGAAAAATTCGTCCGCATCGCTGGCCACTGGTAAAGTACCCAAAAGGCTGGCAGCATTGCCACGTTGTATGGCAATGCTTATCCTTTGTCCAAGGTTAGTTATTTCCAAAAGACTACTCGTAACACAGATTTAGAATAAGAAAATGATCAAAGGGTGATCTGTTGGACAAATTCTATGACAAAAAAAAAAAAGAAATAAAACATACAGATATAGGAACTCGCACAGGACAGACAGCAAAAAATAAATATGGGGTTAATTTAAAACCTAACGATGTGAAAGACTTGTGTGAGGCCAAAAGGGTTCTTAGAAAACATGCCGTCATAAAAGTATTCTGACTTCAAAATAAAGCATAATTCTATCTATTCACGAACACCCACTGTTGCCAAAGACTTCTCTCTAAAAAGAGAGTGGGCCCTCCCCCCTAAACTAAGTATTGGTCGACGAATAGACAACGACGAAGTCGAAGTCGAAACTCTTTTCGCGGGAAGACAAAAGAGTTGTTATGATGTTATTTTATCATAATCATAAATTATCTTAGTTTTCCAAGTTAACGAAAACTTTTTATGACATGTGTATGTAACCCCCCCTGACTTGAAAGCTGGATCAACTTTTGTACGTCCCGGCAGTGGGAACAAAGGTGCAGTTGATATCACTATTAAAAACCTCACTTATCATACTTACACGAGCACAACAACAGCTGGTAACGTCATGCTGGCTCCTAGGAGGAACACAGCACCGGGCAGCACCTCCATCGTGGCAGTGTAGACCCTGGTGTATAGAGGCACGTAGATCAGAGGCATCAGGTTCTCCACCAGACCCACCAAGGAGTTCACCTTACCTGGAAGGATATCAGAAGATTAAGAAAGGTATTACTGATGAAATTATTAGATGAGCGATTGGCTGCTGCGCTGTGTATCTCGGGTTCGTCTCCCGCATGGAAACAAAATTTGTATGGCCTACAGATAGTTGTTCTGAGTCTGACTGTTTATTTATGTGATTACATGTTTAACAGAGAAGAAAGCAACATTAAAAAAAAAAAAAAAACATTTTTTGCCTAGCCTTTTCCCAATTATATTGGGGTCGGCTCCCAGTCAAACCGGATTCAGCTGAATACCAGTGTTTTACGTGGAGCGGCTGCCTACCAGCCCTCCACAACCCATTGATTGGGCAACACGGTACTTCTTGGTTAGACTGGTGTCAGATTTTCTGGTTTCTGACAATCCGTAACTTCTGCCAAAGATCAACAAAGGGCAGCCGGAACCAACGGCGTAACGTGCTTTCCGAGGCACGGGGGAATCTCGATATGAAAGATGGTCACCCATCCACAGACCAACCTCGGCAAGCGTTGCTTAACCTTGAAGATAGACCCGTGCGGCTGTTATTATTTAGTCATTAGCTCCATTCAATTATTAAAAAATATGATAGTGTTTTATGTGCATAACCTGACGAATAACTTATTCGTGAGGTTAAAGTGTAATTCCATTTTTCAGAAATGATACCCAAGCAATGAACCCAATCCATGTTAAGAAATTGATAATGTGACAGCTCACAGAGAAGAATTTATAGATGAAGAAAACGGAGAATATTTAACAAAGGTAGAAACAAGAAAACGGCTTGAAATTCTTATAAAAAACGGTTTATACTCCGGAATATTCAAATACCAACCCTTAAAGCCAATCTTCAAGCCTCGTGAATATGAATACGTAGTTAGAATAAAATATAAATGTATATTATATTCCAGATATAACACACAAAATTAACAAATTAATTGAGACAGTTGGAAGCATCGACTAAATGGATTGGTTGTCATGTTCACCGCAACCATGCAAGTGAAGTTGACATGACATCTATATTTACAAGCAAATCATTTTAATAATAAATCAACGTAGTGTACTGCTACAGTCGACTGAATATGAAAAGCAAAAATTGATTTATTTTCAGTTATGTGGAATGATTTAAGTTGTAGCAAAACAAAGGACTGTGGACATAATTCTTAAGATCCACAAATCTCCACGCAAGTGGTCGTACAAAGCCTGCCAGGGTTGCGGAATTTGTTCAAAAGAGTCACCGCGGCCCCGGAACGCAAAGGGCTTTAGAAGGAACACGGATGGGTTTAAGTCAGTAAGAGTCTGACACGCCCTTCCGCTCCACCCAGAGCGGAAGTAGTCATTTGATGATTTCCCATCCATAAAAAAGTGGTCGTATAACTGGAATCAATGTACTGTGACTGGATCAAAAGAAATGATGAGCGAAGATCTCTACTTTGCTAATACAATTTTTTGAAACATAACATCATGCCTGTATCCCTGAAAGGTTTAAGCAGAGGAATCTAGCAGACCCACATTGACAGGTATGTTTTTTTTAAGTCTAATGCAATGGGGCGCGAGCCTTTTGATTCCATGCTACTCCTGAGATTTTTTTGATCGAAAATCCCAATAACACTTTTGTCCGGCCCAAACCCACCTTCATGCTACTCATTCTCAAGTCAGGTCTCAGTAGTAGCAATTGCAGTCACTGGACCAACGAGGCAGATAAGAAAAGTCAGTGCTTAATAAAGGAAACAATGGTGGGGAATCATGGCGTATTATGAAATAGCCACCACACGTATTTAAAAGCGTGTCATTTCACGCTCTTTTCCTATCTGTGAAGAGGCGTTTGTTCGCAGGCCAATGAACCGGCTAAAAGAATACTCGTAGTTTTAAAAGTAAAGTCGTAACTTACCCAATTCGTTAGGTTCTACAAGTTTCGAGATTATTGACCTCATAGCCAACAGCGAAGTACCGTTCAAAATTTCCACCAAAGGCGCTGAAAACAAAACAAAACACGGTTTAGTAAACAACATCAAAATAAAGGAAAATGGACATACTTGTATAGAAGGCGGATATTCAAGTCATTTATTTAATTAAGGTTCACCAACAGTTGTTACAGATATTATATAGATAGGAACATATAAGTAATTGTATCTTAAATCTAACTGCACAATCAATTACAGGTAAACACCACATGCAAAATACTCTTTCTAAATATAAATTTTATTTTAAAGATTTAATGTACTTAAATTCTAGATAATTATACTAAATATTGTTACGAGCTTGAGGTTCGTGACAATAAAAACAGCCGATTAAATAACCAAAATGACACTTTAATTTAATAACACTAATTACAACTTTTAAACTCACTAATTATTAAACACAAGTTCACTACTGATCACTTTATTCGCACTTGAAGATCGCTTCCGAAGTATTCGCTTGTATCGCTAATCCAATACTGACCCGGTCGCGGAATACGCGCTCCTTTTATAGGTCAGTTTATTCTAGAAACTTCCATTCTCGAAACATCTGGAAAGTACTCGTAACTACCGCTGCCGACTGACCAGATACCGAGAAGTCTAGAATGTTCTGGCAAAGAAATGTCTAGAAGGTACTTGACTCTACTAGTTCTTCTACTCGATACTAGATGGCGCTAGTAGTAACTTAATGTACCCGACATTAATTCTGGCGCGTAACACTGCCCCCTCCTAAGACATGCTCGTCCCGAGCATTATCGGTCCCATAATAACGCGCCAGTCGATCCACATGGACGATCTTAGGAGCACTTCTTGTACCTTTCTGTATACGGTAGGTCACGTCGTTAATTTTTGTCACAATCCGGTACGGCCCGTCCCATTTAGCTTGAAGCTTAGGGGATTTCCCTTTACTGCGAACTGGATTGTGCAACCACACTAGTGAACCTTCGTCGAACCCTTTATTGTTCATTTTACGGTCATAACGGGTTTTCATCTTTTCAGACATTTGCTGGCCCGATTGTCTGACGTGCTCATAAATGTCATTCATTTTATTCCGCAAGTCATTCGCATAATCGGTTATACTGCGTGGGGCATCAGGTGGTATTCCGGTGATCAGATCTGCAGGCAGCCGCAATTCTCTTCCAAAGTTTGCGAAGGCTGGTGTCACCGATGTACTTTCGTGAACAGCACTTCGGTATGACAGCAAAAACGGTTGTATATGCTTGTCCCAATCGCGTTGCCGGTTTTCCACGACTTTTGCCAGGTATCTCTCCAATGTCTGATTAAATCTTTCCACCATTCCATCCGATTGTGGGTGGTAAGAAGTTGTTCTCGTTTTATGAGTACCCATAACTCGACAAGTTTCTTGGAATATTTGGGACTCAAAATTCCTTCCTTGATCGCTGTGAATCTCCAAGGGAACTCCAAAACGACAGAAGACTTCATGAACTAGTTTATCTGCAACTGTTGAGGCTTCTTGATTTGGAATGGCGAAGACTTCAGGCCACTTAGTGAAGTAATCCATTACAACCATGAAATACTTGTTACCACTTTCACTTTCCGGAAAAGGTCCCGCAACATCTAGGGCTATTCTTTCCCATGGTGCACCAACATTGTACAATTTCAATGCACCTCTACTGCGAGTCTGAGGTCCTTTTACAGCCGCACAACTGGTACATTTGCGACACCAGTCCTCTACATCGTCACGACAGTGGACCCAGTAAAACCGTTCTCTTATCTTCAGTAGAGTCCGTTTTACTCCCATATGGCCTCCTGAAGAACCATTATGATACAGCTGTAGGACATTCGGTACTTTTGCTTTAGGGACAACAATTTGCAAATGACAGCTGTCCCCCCGAGCATTTTCCCATTTACGGCACAGGACTCCATCCTGAATCACTAAGCTGTCCCATTGGGCCCAATAACTTTTTGTGATCGAACTCATCGCTGAGACGTCACTCCACGTGGGCTTAGGAGCACTGGCCTTCATCCACTCCAGAATCGGCTTGATGTCCGAATCTTCCTGCTGTGCACACTGTAGGCTTTCCTTCCACTCACCGCTGAGGTCTGTCTTGACCATTCTCACAGGTACGACTTCTTTACCCTCTTGCCTAGTACAATGCTTGCAGTCTTCAGGGCAAGGTCTTCTTGACAATGCGTCGGCGTTGCCATGAGATCTTCCGCTGCGATGTTCAATCACAAAGTCGTATTCCTGCAGTAGTTCAATCCATCTTGCAACTTGTCCTTCTGGATTTTTGAACTGCAATAGCCATTTCAGTGCAGCATGGTCTGTACGTAAATGGAATTTCCGTCCCAGCAGATATTTGCTAAAATGCTGCAATGACTTTACCACAGCAAGCAATTCCCGTCTCGTGACACAGTAGTTCCTTTCTGGTTTCGACAATGACTTGCTGAAGTACGCTATCACAACCTCTTGATCGCCATTCCGTTGAGATAACACACCGCCAAGTCCGATATCACTTGCGTCTGTGTCAACTATAAATTCCTTGTTCGTATTAGGATACCCCAAAATAGGTGTACTGCACAGACGTTCCTTTAGCTCCTGGAATGCGACGTCGCAACTTTCATCCCAGCAGAAAGGTCGCTTCTCCTCGGTCAGTTTGTGGAGGGGCTTGGCTATGTCCGCAAAGTTCTTGACGAATCGCCGATAATAGGAGCACAAACCCAAAAATGCTCTGACCTGCGTCTTGTCTTTTGGAATTGGCCAATCCTTGACAGCGGCGATTTTCTCTGGGTCCGTGCGGATGCCTTCTTCCGACACTACGTATCCCAAAAAGCTGACTTGACGTTTGAAAAGTGAACACTTCTTTGGACTCAACTTGAGATTTGCACTCTGGATCTTCATGAGCACGCGTTCCAGGTTTTGAAGATGTTCTTCAAACGTACGGCCTACGATGATGATGTCATCCAAGTAGACCAGACAGGCATCGCCAATTAACCCGGTTAGTACAAGTTCCATCAACCTTTCAAACGTTGCCGGAGCATTGCACAATCCAAACGGCATAACTTTAAATTGCCACAGGCCCTTTCCTGTCGAGAATGCAGTTTTCTCCTTGTCCTTAGGGTCGATTTCAACTTGCCAGTAGCCACTTTTTAGATCAAGCGTGCTAAACCATTTCACTCCAGTAAGCATGTCTAGCGTGTCATCAATTCTTGGCAAAGGATAGCTGTCCTTTTTCGTGACGTCGTTCAGACGACGATAGTCAACACAAAACCGCATGCTGCCATCCTTCTTCCTTACCAGCACTACTGGTGAACACCATGGACTGGATGAAGGTTCTATAACACCATCCTTCACCATTCCCTCAATCATGGTTTCCACTTCCTTTTCACGTGCTACCGGCAATCTCCTTGGTCGCTGACGGATAGGCAATTCTTCTCCTGTGTTTATTTTGTGTTGAACTAAGCCAGTCTTCCCGATGTCACCATCATTTGAAGAGAAAACACTGGCGTACTTCTGTAACATCTTCTTTGCCTTGACCAGTTCATTTTGAGACAGAGCGCTGCGACAGTCGTCTAAAAGTGTGGTCACTTTCGTTTGTGCGTCCTTGCTGAGGGTCCCAGTCGAAAGATATTGGCATCGACGCAACCAATCCACTTCCTCGCAAGTACCAATCAGAGTGCCTTTTTCTATCATCTGTTCCTTATCACTAAGGTTCAGCACACGTACCCCTGAGATGTCGGTGGCTCTGACCAAAGTTCGTGCCACTTTCCATGGAAGGTCATTGTCTACCTTTTCCACGAGTACACAACGATGATTTTGCCCAGGATTCCGAGGAAGACTAACCGGCACAATTGTTTCCGATCTCGGAGGAAGGACAATCTTCTTTAGGCTGTACACATTTCCTGGTAACGCCCCTTCCATGAAAAGTTCCTCTTGTCCACATTTCATAATTCCTTGATTAACGTCGATCTCACAACAATTCTGCCTCATAAAGTCTAAGCCCAGGATGCAATCGTCCATTATATCAGCCACGACAACATTATGCAGGTAGATTCCGTTGCCTAGCTTCAACTCCATCTCTCTCTCTCCTCGGACGGGTATACGCTGACCAGTGGCTGTTACCAAATTTATGCGGTCTCGGTTGTGTACGGAGTCCCCAAGAAACCGACTTACAAGTTGGGAACTGACAACCGTGCGAGAAGCTCCAGTGTCTATCGTCAGCTTACATGGTGTTCCGTTGACTTCACCCTTGATGACTAGGCTATTCCCGTCACGAGTTTGTGAGATCGAAATCCTTGGGGCTCTTCGAACATCAGCCAGCACCCGCCCCGCAGTCCTGGCTTTCATTCGTTTCCCTGCTGTTGCTGGGCGGTGATGTTAGCCGCCCTACCCTCTAGAGATCGGCTACCTTCCCTTTCTGCAGTTCGCTTAGGGCAACTGGATCGAAGGTGGCCCCTTTCACCACAGCCATAGCACCTAGGGCTGTATCCTTTAGAATGTTCGCGAACTGTAGCCGCTGCAACCTCCCTGACGCGATGGGAACGATGATCCTGCCGCACAGCTTCCACTTCCAGTGCATGAGCCAAGGCGTCCTTAAGCGTCCCGTGGTGCCCGAGCCTCACAGCAGCTCTAACTTCAAGGTCGCGGATGCCATCGATGAATGCCTGCACCAGGTTCCCTTCAATGAGCGCAGGTACGGACTGGTATGCTTTTCGTACCAGCTTCTCCACTTCAAGGGCCCACTGCTGCAGGTTTTCACTGCTGCGTTGCACGCGATCCTTGAGCTGCGCACGAAACACGTGTTCCAGATGAGCGTCGCCATACCTAGCTTCCAACGCCTCAAGGAGTTGCTCGTACGTCACTTCTTTACCGAGAGCTTCCAGGACAGTTAAGGCCTGGTCGCGCAGGCCGAGGGTGAGAGCAGTCATGGCCTGATCTTTAGTCCACCCATTCGCCTTCATAACAGCCTCAAACTGTATTTTGTAGGCCGACCAGGAAGATGTCCCATCGAACGGTGGCACTTTGAATCCACGTAGCGAAGGTGTAGTAGCTACTGACACTGCCACCCGATCTCCAACTTTTAGGTTGTCCATTGTTTTTTTCACGTCAGCAATCACGTTGTCAACTCGATCATTCATTTGGTCGATTCGCGTTTCGGCTTCCGCCAGGCGGTTCTCATGCTGGACCACCTTTTCTTTTACAACACTTATTTCTTTGCCGAAAGTAGCGTGTAGATCCTTCATAACGAACATCTGTTCTTCCTGGCGGCGCGCCTGCTCCTCCTTGTCACGCTGGAGCTGTTCTTCCAACCGACGGGCCTGTTCCTCCTGTCGGCGAGACTGTTCCTCCTGTCGGCGAGCCTGTTCCTCCTTGTCTCGCTGTAGCTGTTCTTCCAGCCGACGGGCCTGTTCCTCTTGTCGGCGGGCCTGTTCCTCTTGTCGGCGGGCCTGTTCCTCTTGTCGGCGGGCCTGCTCCTGCAGCATCATCATCAGTGCAGCAAAGTCTGGTGCTGCAGATGCTGGAGCTCCTGTGGACGGACCGGCCTCCATGATCGGCAACTGGCCCTCCGACGTCTGCGGCGTTGTACCTCCAAAACGCCTATGGTCCGTCTCCTGCTGACGTTGACTCCGGGTACGGATACCCTCCGTGTCGTCCTTTGGTAGAATCGGCATGATTTAAATATCCACTCTTCTGACACCAATTGTTACGAGCTTGAGGTTCGTGACAATAAAAACAGCCGATTAAATAACCAAAATGACACTTTAATTTAATAACACTAATTACAACTTTTAAACTCACTAATTATTAAACACAAGTTCACTACTGATCACTTTATTCGCACTTGAAGATCGCTTCCGAAGTATTCGCTTGTATCGCTAATCCAATACTGACCCGGTCGCGGAATACGCGCTCCTTTTATAGGTCAGTTTATTCTAGAAACTTCCATTCTCGAAACATCTGGAAAGTACTCGTAACTACCGCTGCCGACTGACCAGATACCGAGAAGTCTAGAATGTTCTGGCAAAGAAATGTCTAGAAGGTACTTGACTCTACTAGTTCTTCTACTCGATACTAGATGGCGCTAGTAGTAACTTAATGTACCCGACATTAATTCTGGCGCGTAACAATATCAATACAAATTACGTCTGACAAACGTCGATATTGAGTCTGCGTGGACGTCAACTAGGTCGCTGCGTTCGTTTATGAGTTTGCACATGCGGGGTATAGGCGAATTAGCACCAAACACTGTACGGCGAAGAGGGGGAGCTAAAGGTGTAATAGGTTTGCGAGGTGGTCTACGGGGTACTCTGAAATTGAATTTACACACCTATTTTGGGGAATCAATGGTGTTATTGAGCAGTTTATATGCGAATCTCAAATCCAAGAGCTCCCTTCGAGCTTCCAGGGTATTCATTTTGTAGCAGCCTAGTTTATCAGAGTAGGAGAGATATTTAAATTGCCTTCCCTTTGAAGCCTAGGTATCGGATAAACCTTTTTTGGACTCGTTCTTTCCGCAGTGAGTGGGTTGCGTAGTGAGGCCTCCATATCACACTGCAGTATTCCAGGATGCTTCTTATAAGGCTATTGTAGAGAACTAATTTCAATGTTATCACCTCCACTCGAATCAATTAGACTCTGCTATATTCTAATTTATTGACTTAGCATAGGGATTTTTTTGTGTTGTCATGGCAACTGGGTTTCCTTTAAACTGACATAGCATATGAGCCTATAAGAAGGGCGGTGGTGTAGGTACACTACCTATTAGTTAAAGTTATATGCTTTAAAATTTTGCATGGTATATATTTTAAATAATATAGCTCTTAAACTGTTTGGCTTCACAGATAACCTATGATTAAAACACATATCATCAGTTATTTCGGGATATTAAAAATCCACGGCACCACGACAACATCGGTGCAGAAAGGTACAAAAAATACTGCAAGGCAACTGGCATACCTTCCTTGCCAGGCACTTGCCTTGCTTGTTAAACCAGTGCTGGGTGTCTGACGCCCAGCAAACGACGAGATGGTAACCTTATAGCTATAACTAAAAGAATAGGCACGCTCAGCGCAATTGTATTGTATTTCTATTTTAATATGTGCTTGTTGTTATTTTGTTGTTCCTGAGTCGAATTTTTTTTTTCTATCCAAATTTTTTTCATGTTGTATTTGAATGTAAAACCTAATAATGTCGTATTAACGATTGAATTGAATGTCCAGTAAAATAAATCAATCTGCCTAGCCATTCTCTAACTATGTTGGGGTCAACTGTGAGGGCACGGTTGGCGCAGTGGTTGAGCGATTGACTGCTGAGCTGCATGTCGCGGGTTCGATATCCCGCACGGAACAAATATATCCTACAGATAGTTGTTCCGAGTCTGGTTTTGTTTGTGTATGTGACTTTGTATGTTTGTAAAATTCTTAGTGTGGGGCAACGTTTTATTAATAAAAAAAATATATATATACAAAAAAACTCCCAGTCTAACCGGACACAATGCCTACCATATAAAAAAGTTCACATCGAGCAATTTAAAAATTGAAAACACCTTACACTCGTGCAATAAAGAAACAAATTAGGTCAAATAAAATCGAATACCGAATCGTATTTATTTATCACGATAAGACATTCTGCCTACTGCGATAACAATTTTATTTTTGCTCTTGACAATATTAGAAACAATTGACACGCATTTAATGGTCAGATAAATAACCAGCTATAATGGAATGGTTAAGTAATTTTATCACAAAAAGGGTTATCGAATTATCTACTTACAATCGTACGATTATAAGTAGATTATTGGATATATATATATATATATATATAGTGGAGTTTGTATGGCCGTTATCAATATTGAAAACGTGTGTGGCAATTCATCGAAGATGGACGAATGGGGTACGACGCTAGCGAATAAATTTTGCCCAACTATATTGGCGTCGGCTTCCAGTTAGACCGGACTACTTATCTGACCTACAAAACCCAGTAACTGGGTAACACGGCACTTCTTGGCAAGACTGGTGTCAGTTTTTCTAGCTTCTGATAATTCGTAAGGACTGCCAAAGGAAAAAATCGATTAATTAAAAATCGATTTATTTATGAAACATTGTTTTCTGTAATATTAAAATCGATTTCAAAAATCGATTTTATAAATAATCGATTATTTTCTCACATCCCTAGCTAACAGCCGCTCCTTCTTAAATACCTAAGACTGTCGAGATAAAACAAAATTTCGACTGTAAACATCCTCTTACTACCTACCTAATTATTTTGATCACTTGAATGAAATCGTTTCCAAGAATTGTTATAAATATCTTAGAATATCTATACTATCAATAATTGAATCATGAAATATAAAATCACAATCAGAAACAGTCTGAGAATCATTAGCAATATGCATATCTAATTTTCCGCCTAGTTGAAAAAACGAAGTACGTCATGAAACCAGTCATCTTTATCAAAAATCATCATCTGCCTAGCCTTTTCCCAATTATATTGGGGTCGGTTTCCAGTCAAACCGGATTCAGCTGAATACCAGTATTTTACGTCGAGCGGCTGCCTACCAGACCTCCACAACCCATCAACTAGGTAACACGGTACTCCTTGGCAAGACTGGTGTCAGATTATCTGGCTTCTGACTATCCGTAACGACTGCCAAAGATCTACAAATGACAACCGGGACCAACAGCTTAACGTACTTTCCGAGGCACGGAGGAGTCTCGGTATGTTAAGATGGTCACCCATCCACAGACCAACCTCGGCAAGCGTTGCTTAACCTTAAAGATCGACCCGTGCGGCTGTTATTATTTAGCCACGAGCTCCTCCTTTATCAAAAATCAATGACTAAATTTCCTTCCTCAGTATCCATCTTTAAGGAAACGTATAATACGCACCGTGACATTCCTATGAATTTCGAAAGGTATCACTTATTTTTAATACCTATTAATAACAATAATACCATTGGCAAGGTCTTGTTTTTGAAGGCACTACCAAAATCGCCATTCGCAACTGCTACCCGTATTAACATATTTATGTTGTGTTTTCTTACACAGCTCACAGCTTACACGGGCTACCTACTACTATAAGTTGGTCACAGGGCTTCGTGCTTGTACGATGGTGACTCGTGAGAAAGAAGGATAAGAAACGCCAAAGAAGCTTCCTGCGACAGTAGAGTCACTTTATTAATGTAATATTATTATTTTACTGAACTGTAAATGATGACGTTCAAAAGTGCCGTTTAAATGGCCTAATTAAAATAAACGTTTTGACTTTGACTTTGACTGCGGCCAGTGGTATCGTAGCTGCGGTTATAGCAAGCAGTCAAGTGTGTATCGGGCCATAAGAATTTACCTTTCCGAATGGACAGTAGAGTCACTTTATTAATGTAATATTATTATTTTACTGAACTGTAAATGATGACGTTCAAAAGTGCCGTTTAAATGGCCTAATTAAAATAAACGTTTTGACTTTGACTTTGACTGCGGCCAGTGGTATCGTAGCTGCGGTTATAGCAAGCAGTCAAGTGTGTATCGGGCCATAAAAATCTACCTTTCCGAATGGACAGTAGAGTCACTTTATTAAAGTAATATTATTATTTTACTGAACTGTAAATGATGACGTTCAAAAGTGCCGTTTAAATGGCCTAATTAAAATAAACGTTTTGACTTTGACTTTGACTGCGGCCAGTGGTATCGTAGCTGCTGTTATAGCAAGCAGTCAAGTGTGTATCGGGCCATAAGAATTTACCTTTCCGAATGGACAGTAGAGTCACTTTATTAATGTAATATTATTATTTTACTGAACTGTAAATGATGACGTTCAAAAGTGCCGTTTAAATGGCCTAATTAAAATAAACGTTTTGACTTTGACTTTGACTGCGGCCAGTGGTATCGTAGCTGCGGTTATAGCAAGCAGTCAAGTGTGTATCGGGCCATAAGAATCTACCTTTCCGAATGGACAGTAGAGTCACTTTATTAATGTAATATTATTATTTTACTGAACTGTAAATGATGACGTTCAAAAGTGCCGTTTAAATGGCCTAATTAAAATAAACGTTTTGACTTTGACTTTGACTGCGGCCAGTGGTATCGTAGCTGCGGTTATAGCAAGCAGTCAAGTGTGTATCGGGCCATAAAAATCTACCTTTCCGAATGGACAGTAGAGTCACTTTATTAAAGTAATATTATTATTTTACTGAACTGTAAATGATGACGTTCAAAAGTGCCGTTTAAATGGCCTAATTAAAATAAACGTTTTGACTTTGACTTTGACTGCGGCCAGTGGTATCGTAGCTGCTGTTATAGCAAGCAGTCAAGTGTGTATCGGGCCATAAGAATTTACCTTTCCGAATGGACAGTAGAGTCACTTTCTTAATGTAATATTATTATTTTACTGAACTGTAAATGATGACGTTCAAAAGTGCCGTTTAAATGGCCTAATTAAAATAAACTTTTTGACTTTGACTTTGACTGCGGCCAGTGGTATCGTAGCTGCGGTTATAGCAAGCAGTCAAGTGTGTATCGGGCCATAAGAATTTACCTTTCCGAATGGACAGTAGAGTCACTTTATTAATGTAATATTATTATTTTACTGAACTGTAAATGATGACGTTCAAAAGTGCCGTTTAAATAGCCTAATTAAAATAAACGTTTTGACTTTGACTTTGACTGCGGCCAGTGGTATCGTAGCTGCGGTTATAGCAAGCAGTCAAGTGTGTATCGGGCCATAAGAATTTACCTTTCCGAATGGACAGTAGAGTCACTTTATTAATGTAATATTATTATTTTACTGAACTGTAAATGATGACGTTCAAAAGTGCCGTTTAAATGGCCTAATTAAAATAAACGTTTTGACTTTGACTTTGACTGCGGCCAGTGGTATCGTAGCTGCGGTTATAGCAAGCAGTCAAGTGTGTATCGGGCCATAAGAATTTACCTTTCCGAATGGACAGTAGAGTCACTTTATTAATGTAATATTATTATTTTACTGAACTGTAAATGATGACGTTCAAAAGTGCCGTTTAAATGGCCTAATTAAAATAAACGTTTTGACTTTGACTTTGACTGCGGCCAGTGGTATCGTAGCTGCGGTTATAGCAAGCAGTCAAGTGTGTATCGGGCCATAAGAATCTACCTTTCCGAATGGACAGTAGAGTCACTTTATTAATGTAATATTATTATTTTACTGAACTGTAAATGATGACGTTCAAAAGTGCCGTTTAAATGGCCTAATTAAAATAAACGTTTTGACTTTGACTTTGACTGCGGCCAGTGGTATCGTAGCTGCGGTTATAGCAAGCAGTCAAGTGTGTATCGGGCCATAAAAATCTACCTTTCCGAATGGACAGTAGAGTCACTTTATTAAAGTAATATTATTATTTTACTGAACTGTAAATGATGACGTTCAAAAGTGCCGTTTAAATGGCCTAATTAAAATAAACGTTTTGACTTTGACTTTGACTGCGGCCAGTGGTATCGTAGCTGCGGTTATAGCAAGCAGTCAAGTGTGTATCGGGCCATAAAAATCTACCTTTCCGAATGGACAGTAGAGTCACTTTATTAAAGTAATATTATTATTTTACTGAACTGTAAATGATGACGTTCAAAAGTGCCGTTTAAATGGCCTAATTAAAATAAACGTTTTGACTTTGACTTTGACTGCGGCCAGTGGTATCGTAGCTGCGGTTATAGGAAGCAGTCAAGTGTGTATCGGGCCATAAGAATCTACCTTTCCGAATGGATAGTAGAGTCACTTTATTAATGTAATATTATTATTTTACTGAACTGTAAATTATGACGTTCAAAAGTGCCGTTTAATGGCCTAATTGAAATAAACGTTTTGACTTTGACTTTTTTGACTTTGGGCCGACAATATTCAGGCATGTTAGTACAAGACCATCCTCTAGGTCAATAAATAAATCCTATTTTTTTCCATATTCAGGATCAGAATAATAAACTTGTAAGGTTTTTTTTGACAAGCCCGCCGCACTGATCACAGCCACTGCAACTTCTGAGAGCAAGATTCAACAGCAGCGACCACCAGAAATCCCCCAAGTCAATGAAGCAAGATGCGAAGAAATAATTCCTTTGACTGGATCCCGCAACGAAATTAACGTTTTCTGTTTATGAATTTACGATTTTTATCGCTGAATAGGTATTTAAAATTGATGTTCTTACCAAGAAAGAATATTTTCTCATTGGGAGCAAAACAATAGACGAATGATGCAGCGATCTTGCTCAGCGTCGACACGATGCCCAGTAAAGAGTCGTGCCATTGTAAGTACTTGCTGAGGACCAGTATCGAGAATATTGTACCTGAAATGTAAAAAATAACGAGTTTTAATCTTCACCACTGTATTTAAAAATGTTTTCTTTTAACTCAAAAACAAGAATAAATGGGCGTAAAGCAACAGTTAAGTTTCCTGAAATATACTCTGTTGTGCTTCGTTTCAGTTCTACGTCAGGGTTTCCTAAGCGCATGCAATTATAATTCTTTTTAAGACTATTTTTATTTTAAGCATTCGACAATTCGCAAAAAAACCCTAACGCGAAAAATGCACGTGACTTCAATAAAAGCAACAATAATATTCGTAACGATTACGATAGACGACGAAACAGAAAATTCCATATTACGAGTGCTTGCTAGTATTTGAATTCCGTCGAAAACATTAAGTCTTGGATACTCTAAATAGATAGGTAAGATATACCGTTTACGAACGTCAGTAGAATGCACTTCATCAGCCTTAAGAGAATACAATAACCGGGGGGATCGTTGATTCCCCCTAAAGCGAATTAAGTAATTTTATCACTACTTGTCCTATTTTGTCATACATTTCGATCCAATTAGTAATCGTATGTATGAGTTATGTTATCATTGACATACCATTTAGCCTTAATTGCTTTTTCCGAGAATCACAGGAAGTGGTTCGTCAGCCACGAAAACTGTTAAAGGCTCATCATTATGGTGCATTTTTTTACCTCTGATTCTTTTAATAAAAGTTTGTTTATCTATACTTGCTTGTGTGCTAGAAAAAATAGGCAAAAAAATTGGTGTTGTATGTTTATAGAAACCTCATCAGCATTTTGTATTAAAAGCACACAACACACAAGCAAAAATTTATATTGAGTGTACAAGGTGTCTAGAGTCTAAGAAAAACAAATCTCTCATAGACAAGGTGCCTGAAAAGGAACTAGAACTTCATGAGATGAATAGGATAGTAATGAAGAATAACTTACCAATAGTGTGGGTGATGAAGTTATAAGTCTGGAACAAGCTGAACTTAACTTCGTCCCAGTTGAATCTGTACCTCGTTGATAGATACATGATTGATATTTCACCTGAAATTAAAACAAACGTCTTTTAAAATTAAAGCAGTATCTAAACATAAAAGATCATAAACCATAAATGTTCATCATTAATGTTTAGCTTTGTTGGCTTTAAGGAAATATACCAACGAGTTCATACTGCTTTCACAAGCTCGTGGGCCACGCAAAGTGTTATTGAACATGTAGCAGCCAGATGACAGAAACAGAACCCGGTTAGAGGCATAGGCTAACCACCAAAATGCAACAAGCATGGGACTTATAACGAAACTGCTAACATGTGGGATACATTTCTATATCATCAATATCAGGAAAATAAAATACCGCACCCCCGGTGCGACACTGTCACTTATGCCAAAATTGCAATAATGAGTAAAATATGTAATAACTGTCCTAAAGCACCCCTTTACTTGGTGCAATAACGTTATTTTCGTAGTACACATAGTTTGACGTTGTAGCATAAGATATTCATTTTGTCTAAATCTTGAAAATCATAATTTTTTGAAATGTGAAAGTTTTAAATGCTTCTCCTGAAAAATTGTTTTTTTGCAAAAGTGACAGTGTCGCACCTGGGGTGCGATATATGAATCTGGATGGTAAGAGAGGTAAAATATAAAAGAAATAATGGATGGCTGGTGTGAATAATTAAAATTAAAAACAAAAATTAAAGTTGGAGGAGACTGTTTAAATATCGGCAAGTAGGATATATAGAAAAAGAAGACATACTGCGCCGAACGCAAATACATTGGGGTGAAGGTAGGAGGATGATGATGTTATTCACATAAGTCAACAGAAGGCACTAACCGTACATAGGTCCAAAAAGAAAGCTGACGACTCCCAGAAGTACACAAAGCCGCAGTCTCCTGTTCTTAGGAGCCTTCCTCAAAAGCACACTCACGGTGTCTTTGACGTTGTTCAGGTCAAAGAACACGCGGAAGAAGTGGCACCCTCCTTGACGATCGTGCTGTTACAAATAATAAGCTCGTTAAAATTTTCTGTAACACGGAAGGTCCTAAGTGACATAGAACCTTGGCAAGTGAATCTGGTGGAAGAATAGCATTATTTGACAAGGAAAATTATTTGAATAAAAGATTTTTTTGCTTACCTTCTTCTGCTCCTTGTTTCGTTTAGGATCCCTCACCACAAAAAATAGATAACATATGTTTAGAGTTTGTATGAACGTCGTCAATCCATAACACCCATAGTAACCAAAATTCTTCAATAATACCCCACTAACCCCCATTCCAATCGGGAAAGCCACTGTTAAACTAAAACTCAAAAGACCTAACCTAAACGTTCTCGTCTTGTCCGTTGTAATTGTGCTTACAAAAGCAAATGCCGTCAGGAAACAAATGCACCATCCACCAGAGAGTCCCTCGATAATAGCTTCGGTAAAGACCAACACTTCCAACGAGAGTTGCCGGAAGAAATAAACGTTGATCATATTGTTAATACCAGCGAGAACTTGTCCAGTAATTGAGATGATCATGAAAAATTTTCTATGTCCCGTTTTGTCAGAGAAAGATCCAACGAAAAGAGCTAAAATGCAAGGTATCGTTGCTGCCAAGTAAGTCCTCCATGACATAGCTCTAGCCAGCAGTTTTTGAGTTTCTCTTTCGTATTCGTTTTGGTTGTCAATGTCTTGCATCTTCAATGAATCGCATATTTCGTCTGTATAGTTTAAGTTTACACGACATGCCTTCTCAAGATTCAGATTTTGGGTTGCTGTTATATTGATCATGGCAGATACTACAAACATCAACAAACATGGCTCTAGGGTTATGTTTCTAAACATATCTACCACTTTTTCACGAAATGTCATTTGAACCTCTTTTTCTTCATTTTCTTTGAGAGGATCTTCTTCTGTAAAGTCTTCATATTTCCTTTCTTCTCCTTGATTTTCTGTTGCCATTTTTCTATCACTTTTATTCAATCATTTATTTAGTTTTATAAAATTTGGCCCGATAATTCACTTGTAGATATAACTAGTGCTGAATGTGAACTGTTTGTTATATCTCATTTGTAGTCAATAAAGTCATAATCATTAGCGATACATGCATATCTGATGTATCGTACAAATATAGGGAGCGTACGGTGATAACATAATTATGGAAGTACACTAATCATGCGCCCGCCTACAATATGTATTATCTTAGTAGACTAATCCCAATTTATCTACGATGATTATAAAATTGTAATTGTTCTTACTAGCATTCAGTGCGTTAGACATGTTTTCCAATACTGATTTTTCCTACTAATTATACGTATTACCTTAGCAGGTTTTCATGTACTTATATATTTACTGGTTTTATAGTTGTTCATTAATTCTGAGGGTAATTTAGATTTAAAGTAAAAGCAACAGCCGGTCGATTGTGTAAACATGTCGAAGTGAAGGCTTGAGTGAGCTGTCAATCCATATAATCAAGATGTCACGTGATCACGACGCGAGCTGTCATTCCATCTTGATTATTTGGATTGACAGCTCACTCAAGCCTTCACTTCGACATGTTTACAGAATCGACCGACAGTTTATGCAATATTCAACTGAGGAATTACAACTTTCTCTATTTATTTACAGAAATGTTACATTAGGTTTTATTAATTTCTCGTCACACTTTATAATATCGTATCCCAAGGTATCTCAAAAGAAAGTTTATGTTTTGAAGATGGATCAAAAAAAAGTAACCGATCAATCGAAAAACTGTTTATTAATTAAATTAAGTACACAATTTGGGAATTTATTTCTTAAAATTAAAATTGCCAAAATTTAAACCCTGTTCGCAGACCTGATTTAGTTGAACAGTAAACTGTCTTATGACAGCTCGGCAGGCAGATTGGGACGATGATGATGATGGTGGGTGCTCCGGGATTGATGTAAACTTTAGATTTGAGATAACACCACAAGAAAAAGTCCTTAGAAGTTAAATCAAGACTCCCTGGATGCGAATTTATATTTATTCACCTCTCCTGAAAATGAATTTGCTAGTGAAAATTACACGAAACTGTGCGAGATACGAATACATATTGGAGGAGTGAGACGTTGCTCCGTCATGCAAGAATCCTTGGTTAAGCAGGAAAGTTTTTCAATTCTGGCACTAAGGAGTAAGATCTTACGCGCGCTTATGAATTGAAAGGTGAGGAGAGTGTCTACATTTTTTCCGTTCTTGATTTTCTTGGTATTGCACATTTATTTCGCACTATTGCGTAAAATAAATTGTATAAACCTGGAACCTATTTATCTAGCCTATTCTGTCCTGCTGTTGGGCAAACGCCCCTCTCCCTTTTCTACACAACTCTGTCCTTTGCTATGTCGGGCCAGTCCTTTCGGTAGGAGTCGAGCTCGTCCCGCCTTGGTCTGCTGCTATGTCGTTTGACATTTAATGGGAGTCATTCAGTGGTTCTTTCTTCCCATTTTGTCTGACATGCGGCAGACATGTCCGGCCCAATCCCACTTAAGCTTAGCGGCCTTCTGGGCAACATCCATGATTTTGGTTTTGGAGCGCAGTGTTATGTTCCTTCGCAGTCCGAGAGACGGATTCCCAGAATGCTGCGCTCCATGGCTCGCTGCCAAACCTCCAGCTTGAACCCCTGCTGAACCTGACACATCCTTTTAAAAATTGTCTAAATCAAAGTTTTTAAATATCAACCACAATCTCTTCGTCAGATTTGCCTATTTATGTAATTTTACGTCAAGCCGCACCCGATCAAAACAAAATGAACGGCTCGGAAGATCACGGCTCCTATTCTCTCTCCCATCTAAAACTTTTCGTATATTATTGGATTCCTCTTAGCAAGCCGTATCAACCCAGCTATGAACTTTTCGCCTTGAAAATGGTTATAAATTTAAAAAAAAAGATTCGAGATTTATTAACAGACAAGTGTTATTATAATATAAATGACTTTTTGAATGACACTATTTGATATTTTTCTTTTATTAATTCTTAGTTTTTGTGACATTTTATAATGAATTTATTTGACTATAGTTTTTAAGATTTATTTAGTAGTGTAGTTTTTTTGTATTTTTTTGTAAATTTTATCAAATTTGTACGCCTTATGGGTGAAACAGGTACGTACGAAAGATTAATATTGTGACATCCTGCATGCTAACTTTGCATGTATACGCATGTTTTGACAAATAAAATTATCTTTATCTCTAAAAGTTGATCCTTGAGCAACCGCTCAAAAACCGAGCCAGCTCCAACTGTAAAAGGAACGATTATTTCATTATTTGATAATTATCTCGAATTCTGAATCTTATATTTGCTTTATTTTATTTCGAATTGGGAATTCCATCATAACGAAAAAAACATGACGTTGTGAACGTCATGTTGCTCGTCAAACGTCAATTACCCTAAATAGACTATTTTAGATATCTCCTAATTATTTACCAACTTTAATTATATTTTTTAACACGTGTTCAAATTAACATCAACATTAGTAGACAAAAGAGACAATACAGAGGTAAAATTACCGTTTGGCGATGACTCAGAAGATTAAAAGAAAATTAAACAAATAGCTTTATACGACATATCATTATACAGTGTTTTTCTCAACAGAGGTTACAAAATATGTTGGTAGTTTATTGATACAGTTTAGCTAGTAATTCATGAACAAATTATCAAAATTCACTACTTAACTAAAATTGTTTAAGATTGTGTGTCAAGTAACGTCATTAAACCTGAATAGGGATGATTCCTGAATAAAAGAAAGTTAGATTATCGAAAAATATTGTACACGTACTTTTTGCTTTACCAAATCAATAAAAAATGACGAAGATAAAACGCATCAAAGATCTGGAGTGGGGGCTTGTGACGTCACTTTTAGGCAAAAAGTGTACTCAAATGTGACGTTACACGAATTTTCAACGCACTGGATCGTCTACATTTTTTGTTTACGTGAGAAAAGAAAACATTACGTGTCCAATATTTTTTAGAAATCTGTCTGACGGACTAAGTAGATTTTTTACTCATCTACCCTATTATGCTGCTCTTCCACCACAGATGTGCGAGTTGCAAAAAGATGTGATTAGTTCCACAAAAGTTGTGCGAGAAGTTTGAGCGGTGTGTAAGAGTTTTGGGACTCACACAGGACAAACAACAAAATAAAATTAAGTGATTAAAAACTAACCATAAAAAGACCTGTGCGAAGCCAAAAAGGCTCCTTCAAATCTCAGTATGTCATCATACCAGCCGAAAGACATCCACTGCCGGACATAGGCCTCCCCAAAGGGTGGGGGGTTGCCATAATCACCACGCTTGGCAGGCGGGTTGGTAATCACAGTGTAACTGTTGCAATGCACAGAAGCACAGAGAATGCTGCTGCCTATTCTCTGGTGAGTCTCTTAGTCGCCTCTTACGACACCCACGGGAAGTGATGGGATGGTGCTATTCTTTTACAAATCTCAGCATGTGATGCGATAATAAAGATGTAAAAACCTTACCGTGACAACTTATGAAGCATGTAGCCTTTCCTATTCATGTAAGGCGTTGACAGCTCAATTCACATTAGTTAACACGGTGAAAGTGTTACAGCTTGAGTCACTGAGTTGAGCTACACGACTACTGACAAATGCTTGCACTGACTGGATAGGTCCACTCAAATCTGTGCGGTTCTTTTTTCTAAATACCATCTCAGAAACTAATCTGCGTGGTTCTTAAATAACGTATTGTTAATATGAGAACTATGTCGGTCGTTATTTTAAGGGTTGATGTCATGATAGTCTGTCAAATAATAATAATAATAATATCTTGGGACAACTCACACACGGTCATCCGATCCCAAACTAGGCAGAGCCTGTGCTATGGCAACCAGACAACTGATAAACATACTTATATATTTCTAAATGCATACATATTATAGACAAATTACACCCAGACACAGAACAAATGATCATGCTCATCACACAACGATTTGTCCTGGGTGGGAATCGAACCCACGACCTCCGGTTTAGCAGTCAGGGTCACTAACTACTCGACCAACAGGCCAGTCCTTACTTTGGTATTGTTGGTCGGATCGTTGAGCTCCTCAAAGTTCTGAGTTGATGCAGCTCAACTCAGAACTTTGAGGAGCTCAAAGATCAAACGTAATTGACAAATGCTTGCACTATCTAGACACGTCAACTAAAATCTGTGTGGCTCTTTCCTCGAAAGACCACCTCAGACATGAATCTACATGGTTCTCTTAAGGCTTGTTGACATTTGCGCTACATAGATTCAATCTCTTTAGTATTATATAATTTTATGAATGAATAATTTCAACATGTAACCATTATTTGTAACTATTTACTGATTTGAAAGAGTGTCCATGGAGCTTTCTCCACAGAAATCTATTCTTTAGAACGTGCAACTAGCTTTATGTTATTGTCTGACCAACCTCGACAATTCAACAGTGCTTTTAAATGGTTTATTTGAAATAATAGCTTTACGTTAGAATTTGAGTTTAATGGCTCTACAACTGAATGACAGTTCACGTCTCGCTCCATTCACCTGAGTCTTCCTGGTAACATTTTGACAGAATGGACTGTCATATTTTCTTGTTCCTCCACTGATTTTTGTGATGACCAAGAAAACTTAAAAAAAAAGTCACATTTGTACATGCCTGGATTCGAACCCATGCGTGGTGGGCCTTAAACATTGGATTATCGCAACATGCGACGTACTAGGCTTAATATCTGATAAATTAAGGTCATATCCCGTTGTCAAGGACCAATATTTCTTTATAAACCAATGGAATTATTAGTGAAGGTGAAACCTTTACAGACATCGTAAAAACATTAAGTATAATCACTGATAAGGTAATAAATATGGATAAAGCGACAGCTGATGTGTTTTCAATTATATAACTCTTCATTAGTAAATGTCATTTTAATTATTTTATTTATTCGAATTCTGAGAACCATGGTCAGCTTTGGCATTCTTAATGGTATGCGTGGTTTTCGTATCATCAATACTTTTGCCCTCCGAATGTCGTTAAGCAAGAATGCACTTGCCCCATCGTACATTTGTTTTTATGAATGTGTGTCCTGTTCTTATTATGAAGTGTACAATAAAATATATAATTAATAATAAATTATGACTTACTAGATTTGCCAGCAGATTTGCCCCCCTGTTCATGGGGCGGGGATTCGTAAAATTACCTACATAATGACATAGTGTTGTATTTTTTAAGCATCTTTTGAAATAATCAATTTTGAGTATCTGGCTTTCGCATTATTTGGACCTGTATCAACTCACGTAATTATTATTTATCTACGTAAAGTTGAATTAATATTTGTCTTATTTAAACAATTTCTTTTGCCGCACACAATCAGTACAATGTATGTATTACGTTGTCTTGCACAAAATTGTGCAATCTCGTCACAAAAAGTTTTCCACTTAATGTAGAATATATCTGAGGTATTTACAAAATAATATAGAATTTATTTGATTAAAACGTATAGAAATATATTTTACTCTCGATTTAAAACTGCTAAATCTACTAAACTAATGTTTAAAGTAAGATAAAATTGTTTAAATGTATGTTAAAGTTAATCTCCGTTGTAGACTTTAGTTTGTTGCCGTGTTTCTTCTCAAAGTAGTCTGCTAGGAAACACCGGTCTCATTTGAAATTGATAAGAAAGATTGACAAGTAAGTGTTATTTTAAACCAACTTACAAAGTAAATATTATTTATCTTTCTCTTTTTTAGTTTAATAACTACCTTCCTCACTTTTAAAAACACATTGTGTGTTTGTAGTTGGGAAGAGACTGGACCCCGCGTTACAGTGAATCCAAGTTTGGAAACCAGGGAATTTGTGAAAACATAGCACTTAAGGCTCTAAACGGCATACTGAAAGTTTCTGGATCTGGCCACTTACAATAAAATAATGACATAAATAATTATGGAATTCGAAAACAGAACTCTTTGCACACATGTTACTTTTTAATTTGCGAGACCTTCTGAGGCGTCCTTTCGAAAATTGTGTGTCGCTATCAAAATGAATTTTACTTGTAAACATTTTCGTTCAATCATTTTTATGATTTTCGCTGTAGCTTAAGTCAATAAGAGAGTTGCCAGAGACTTCAATTGGCATTTGGTGATGAAGCAAGCGATGGGCAATAGGTGGTCTCGAAGTGCACTACGCTCGCCGTCTGCAGGCCCGCGCCTACGGTGCGTCCTGTACACCTGGGGCGTCTTCTTCTATAGCGGTGGTTGGGGCGAAGGCCTTGTCTCTCCCTCGCGTTGCCCGCCTCTTCCTTCGCTAGCATTACTGCTTCGCACAAGAAGGTGACCGCTTCCCAAGCCTCCTCGCTCCGGACCATGGATAACCAGGGCCGGACGTGAGAGATCACCGCCACCGATCGCCTCAATGAGGACACGGCGGTGCTCCGGGCAAGCAGGTCAGACCTCCACCGTATCCTCCGGGCGATCCTAATAGTGCTGACACCCGGGCGTGTAATATATATTGTTGGCAATTTAATAATTTAGGTACAATGTGTAGCGCAAATAGTTTTTCCAAGAAATATTTTGTAAGTTTGTCATCGCTTGAAACATGTCTTGCTTTAATTTCTCAAAATTTTCAATTATTTACCCTATATGTGTAACATTAGTGCTATTTATTGTTAACTTCTACACAATCGGCTTAAGGATTATTATCAATTAACAATTAACTTATCTCTAGCGTAATGACTTGCTAGTTTTTTTCTGAATTATCAATTATCGACCCTATTTGTGTAGCTTTATTGATTTATATTGCTTTCTTATACACCAAAAGCTTACATAAATATTTTAAGTGTGTTATCATTGGCCACATGACTTGCATCCATTTGGCCAGATGAGCTATTATAGCCCTTCTATTTGTATTTATATCGCTTCTTATTGTTTACTTGAGCATCAACGGATTATAAAAACAAAAATATTTGTTGTGTGTTATCACTTCCTCCATGACTTGCTGTAATTTGTCCAGATGATCAATTGTGACTCTTCTAATTGCAGCTATATTGCTTTTTATTGTTTAACTGTACACCGCACACCAAATAAATGTTGTTTTACAATCCTTATAATCGTCCTACTTAGGATGACTAGGATGTATTTTGACTAATCTTTCTTGCTTACCTACTTTATTACAGTTTATCTTAATTCTTCTAATACTTAGTTTATTATGTTTCTTTATATAATAGGTGACAATGCACTTTATTTTTGTACTTAATGATAGGATATTTTTCGCGAACGTTGAGGCCGAAAAGACATCCCGGCCTTATATGCTGAGGATCACCACCTCGTTTTCGGTCGGTAAGTTATAACGGTATTCCATTTTTAGGGCACGTTACCTTATCTGAGACCCCCAAACCCTCAAAACTTTACTTTATTTGAGTCAACTATGGAAGATATCCTTGCGAAACTTGCAGCAGGTAACAAATCCGCGATTATTTGCGGAGATTTTAATATTAATATTTTAGAAAATAATTTAAATAGCAGCAGATTTTTAAGCCTTTTTAAATCATTTAATTTGTCTAATGTTTTTACTGAACCTACTAGGGTAACACCAACTTCTTCAACCAGTATCGATAATGTATTCTGCGATTGTGATTATTTAGATAAAGCCATAGTTAATTACCTTCCGTCGGATCATAGCGGACAATTGGTAACATTTAAGTTTAAAGCAGCCTTGCAAAAAATTCAAATACAATATAGGCCAATTACAACAGGCAAACTAGCTAGATTCAATGTTACCTTACAAAATAAGTTGAATGTTCTAGGCCATAATAGTGAGGACGCAAATAAGTTTTATAATAATTTCTTTTCAGTAGTACTAAAGGAATTCAATACAACTTTTGAAAAGAAGTCTAAAAATACTTCCCCTAAGTTTATATTTAGTGACTGGGCGACTAAAGGTATAAGGATAAGTAGGGAAAGACTATATGAGTTATATGGCCTTAAGCCTTTCATTAACACAGAAACCTTTAGTATGTATGTAAACAAATATTCTAAAGTTTTCGGAAATACTTGCAAAGTAGCTAAAGCCCTGTGCATTAGCAATAAGATCAAATCGGCAGATAATAAAATTAAGACAGTTTGGAAAGTTATCAATAATGAAACAAGTAGGAATAAAGTACGAAACACTGATTTTTTACTGGAGACTGCACATGGTGCCATAAGCTCTAATTTAGAAGTAGCTCAAGAATTTGTAAATTTTTTCACCGAAATACCATCAAGAACTACTGAAGCTTTAAATTCTTCACCCGAGGTATCATTTAATTTATTAAGAGCAAACGTTCCAGGTTGTACGGTTGAATTCCAATTCAAACATATCAACCCTATGACGGTTATAAAAGCTTTCCGGCAAATCAAAATCAAATTGACCGAAGACTTATGGGGAATGTCTGTCAAAGTGTGCACGTCCATAATTGAGACCATAGCACCATACTTGGCTTTAATATTCAATTTATGTGTAGACCAAGGAGTCTTTCCGGATATAATGAAATATAGTAAGGTTATACCACTTTTTAAATCCGGTGACAGTAAAGATGCCAATAATTATAGACCTGTATCCGTATTGCCGGTTTTCAGCAAGGTATTTGATAAAGTGATGCTCAATCAAATGCTCATTCATTTTAACATCAATAAAATCTTACACGATCAACAGTATGGGTTTACCAAAGGTCGTTGTACGACTGACGCTGGTGTCACGTTGTTAAAACACATATATACAGCGTGGGAAGAGGCGCAAGATGCCATAGGAATCTTTTGTGACCTCTCCAAGGCATTTGATTGCGTAAATCACGAAACCTTGCTCCTAAAACTAAAACATTACGGACTAGGTAATCTTGCTCTCAGTTTAGTGAAGTCGTACTTAAATGACAGACAGCAGCAAGTTCAAATAAACGGTGTTAATTCAAGGGGTTTAAAAGTCAAAATGGGGGTACCACAAGGCTCAATATTGGGTCCTTTCCTCTTTTTAGTGTATATTAATGATTTACTCCATCTTTTAAAAAATCAACCAAAGATGGTGTTATTTGCTGACGATACGTCCTTAATTTTTAAGATAGATAGACGTTCTACAAGTCTTGACGACGTAAATAATGCGCTACAGCAGGTCCAAAATTGGTTCACTGCGAATAATTTAGTATTAAATGGGAAAAAAACTAAGTGCATCAGATTTGCTTTACCGAATGTCAAAAGTAATACTTGCGACATAGTATTGGACAAAGAGAAACTTGAATTCGTCGAAGACACGGTTTTCCTAGGGATCACGCTTGACTCAAAGCTACAATGGGGTCCTCATTTAACATCTCTTGTAGGACGGCTAAGTTCAGCAGCATATGCTGTCAGAAAAATCCGTCAATTTACTGATATAGATACCGCGAGGGATTTTAGTTACTTTCATAGTATAATGTCTTACGGTATCTTATTATGGGGACGAGCTGCAGACATCGAGTCTATATTTATTCTGCAGAAAAGAGCCATCAGAGCCATATACCATCTTGGTCGGCGCGATTCCCTAAGGGAACTGTTTAAGGATATTAACATCATGACGGTACCTTGTCAATACATATACGAAAATGTTATGTATGTTCGGAAAAATCTTCATCTTTTTAGTAAGATTAGTGATAGGCATAACTTTAATACTAGAAATAGGAATAAATTAGATCAACCCCGATTCAGATTGGCTAAAGTACACACTTCTTTAATGGGATATTGGGTTAAGTTTTATAATAAAATACCACGTGAGATTCTCGAACTGAATGAGAACAAATTTAAAACATGCATAAAACGCACTCTATGTAGACAGGCATATTATAAACTGGAAGATTATATCCTTGATAAAAATGCTTGGCTAAATGCCGGTCCTGCTCCACAGCCTCAGCCGCTTGGTTCCACTAGTTAGGTTTTATATTTGGAAGAGATGCTCACCCTCTTTTATGTCTAATAATAATACTATTCCGCATAATCTTATATTATGTTTGGAATAAACTTTTCTTTTTCTGTATTTTCAGATTGATATTCATAGTTTTATATAATTTAGAAGCAATTTTTATTTCAAGTTCTGTAAATGTGAGAACCCTGGACCATTATGTTAATAGATAGTTTCCTTGTTTGACATGAAATAGCAGGGGCAGTTGAGGGTGTGTCATGCTCACTCCAATGTCTCGCTGATGGTGGCGCGTGTATCGGATCATTCAGTTCCCTTCAAAATGGTTGAGCTGAATGGTGCTGATGCACGCGTCATGTTCGTCAACGGGCGCCGTCAGTGGAGACGGGTCATCCCTTGGTTGCCACTGCCTCATTTTAATATTTCATACTATAAATTGTTTTTTTTTTTTCTTTCTTTACATTGTTCTCATATATAGAAGCAACAAGGTTTATGTAACCAGGATTTTTGTAAACATAAAATTATTTAAAAGAGTGTCCGTGGAGTTTCTTGCACGTTCTTCTCCATAGAGATCTACGCTTGCGAACGTGCAAATAGCTTCATGTTTTTGACGGACTGACTTTGACAATTCAAAAGTACCTGATAATGGTTTATTTGAAATAAATGCTTTGACTTTGACTTTGATCGCTTTTCCACCTTTTTTTTTGATGTCGGGGGGAAATCCTCCACCCTGGGGCGGGTGGAGGGGTCTGTCAGACTCTTACTGACTAAAACCACCCCGATGTTCCATCTCACACCTACGCCGGGGATCGCGGGAACAGATGCGACTTCCGTAATCCCCGGCTAGTGCCTCTGCGGGCCACCTCGTGTCAGCGGGGGGATTGAAGTGTTTGACTCCCCCCGCTACATCAAAGAGGGCCGCACGGGAACACCACGCGCCGCCACCTCGGGTCCGGATGAATGGGGGGCGACGGACAATCGCTTTTCCACCTTCAAGCGACTCCCTTGCAAGTTTAGTTACATTGCAATTATTAACCTCGGTAGCCCGCAATGTTCCCAATTCAAATTGCATGCAATCAGGGGCCTATTTAATAAAACTGACTGGTGACAAGTGACAAGCAACAATCTGACAATTCTAAAATTTTGTACATTTATTTCATACATTCTCTGCTTTATTAAACACCTGTTTCGAAATTGTGACAATTGTGTCAGTTTTTGATAAAAAGGCAAGTTTCATTCGCAAACATTGTTATGTGTACTGTTATTCCTGTTTCACTTATATTGTTGATATAAATGAGGAAGAATAATGGCCCTAAAATTGAGCCCTGTAGTATTCCTCACATTTTACTACAAACAAATTTCCATACATTTTAGACAAATTACGAATGAGATCCGATTGCGAACGTTGCTTAAAAATTAGTAGAATCGGCCCTCAAGTGTAGCATTAGACTCATCAAAAACATAAATGTGAAAATGAGAGCCAAGTTCGATAATGTTAATAATATGCGTGAAATGATTGTCAAAATCAGCGACAAAAGAATTGAGATCTAAATGGGTGCCAAGTTCTGTAGATAGGAAGCTCAGGAAGCTCAGTAGGAAGCTTAGTATGAATCCTAATTATAATAATAATAACAGCCAACGGCTTAATAGCCACGATCCTCGAACAACATCTCAGGGGGCTCTCGTTAGGCAGCTGGATCAAGGGCTTGATTCAGAAAGCACTGCTTCTGGATACGGCTCGCATTGTTAGGAGGTTCCTCTCTCTAGAGCTCTGACCGCCGATAGCTTGGACCATGTTCCCGATACCGGTGGGTTTTTTATATACTTTTTTTTTTTTTTGTTTTTGTATTTTTTAAGAAATATTTTAAATGTAAATTAATATGTAAGGAAAATAAGTAAAAAGAATAATAATAATACATAATTTATTTTGTCTACACAAGTTAATGCTAGAGATAATCCTGAAATAATATAAATTAAGCCTCAAGATTTGACTTGACTAGTTTTACGAGCAAATCAAATTTTTAGAAGAGTAAGATATCCTTTCAATATAAAAACTGTAACTAGTGAAAAACATAAAGATGATAAGTTAAGCCAAATGTAAGATAACATGTATGTGAATACTTTTTTTTTTAAGGATGGGAAATCATCAAATGACTTCTTCCGCTCTGGGTGGAGCGGGAGGGCGTGTCAGACTCTTACTGACTAAAACCCATCCGTTTTCCTTCTAAAGCCCTTTGCGTTCCAGGGCCGCGGTGACTCTATCGAACAAATGTCACAACATGTATGTGAATACTAACCGATCTCAAAAAATAGTTGGCATATTTACTTTTATTTCTCCCTTTTCATTTATTTACTAAATAAATTGCAGTTTTGAAGTCGGTTTAATTTTAAGGTTTGATTATTTCCCCTTATTCATTTATTGCAACCATCATACTTATCATTACTGTTATCGACGCTTTAATCGGTGCATTTATAAAGTCAACAACCCCGATGACAACAGTTACGTGATATCATTGTTTTTGCTGCATACAAAGAGACAAGCTATTGCGTCAATTACTTATCAGATATTATCATCCACATTGTTTTGTTTCAAAGACGTCCGAAGCTGATCATATGTCTCCTCCAATTATCGCCATATCGTTCGGTCCTGTGCTTCACGCATCTAGTGGATTCCCGAAGCCTCCACCAGGTCATCGGTCCACGTTACCATCCAAAACTGCTTTTTCCACTACGCGGTCGCCACTCCAGAACTTTTCGACCACATCGTCATCTGTTCTATAAGCGATGTAGGGCTGCCCGCTTTTTTTTTTAAGGATGGGAAATCATCAAATGACTTCTTCCGCTCTGGGTGGTGTAGAAGGGCGTGTCAGAGTCGTCTTACTGTCGAAAACCCATCCGTGTTCCTTCTAAAGCCCTTTGCGTTCCAGGGCCGCGGTGACTCTTTCGAACAAATTCAAACTCTGCATCTTCCAGTACATAGTCGCCACTAATCGCCAGAACTATTCGACCCCATCAGCCATATGTTCTATGAGCGATGTAGGGTTGCCCGCTACCACTTAAGTTTGGCGATTCTTTGGGCTATGTCGGTAATATTGGTTCTCTTGATACGGATATGGACTGATTACTTATCAATTATCACGATCATTATAATTACAGCCGAAACTCATCATCTTCATATCCTTATCCCATATTACCTGTGGTTGCCGCCGTCACGCTATCACCAACTCCCTTTTCTTTCATATCACTATGCAATCGTGCGTTAGGTATGTCTCATATCATTTATACCCTTACATAACCATATATCGCCATCCCCCTTTACAAGCGACCCGACCCCGAATGTCGGAGCAGATCGGTAAGGGCGTTCCGGCGAGAGCTATAGACACAAGACTGCAGAGACCGCGGAAATCGCAGAACAATTATTCTGTTTTGATTCTGCTTAATTTCAAGCCAACACTCACTAGTCTTCGCCACCACGTCTCCAAACCACGTCGCCGAAAAACGTCCACTGCTAGACATAAGCCTACCCCAAGCTTCACCGCAGTGTGATTCTGTAAACATGTCGAATCGAAGGCTTAGGTGAAGTGATCACGAAGTGAACTGTCAATCCGTGTAATCAAGATGAAACCCAAGCCTTCGGTTCGTCATGTTGACAGAATAACCCGGCAGGTCCCGTGCTTCTCACATCCAGCGGTGTCCCCAATCACCAACCCCCAATTGTACCCCCAAAATGAAAAGCACTAATAACTTAATGCCATTGGTTAACTCAAAATAAAATTTTAATGTGAATTGTCGATTTAATTAAAAAATGTTATTCATTTTCTAATTGTGAATCATATCGTTCCCTCTTTAATCGTTAAAAATTTGAAACTGTAAATTGTAATATCAGTTGTACAACCATCCTTTCCTAACTAATTAAGTGTATGCCATTTTTTGTCAAGGAGCTACTGCCTATCTGATCTCCACAAGACCACAACCCAGTCAGTGGCCAACACGAAATTCCTCTACCTCCTTCTAAGATTTTCTGGCTTTCGACTACCCGTAACGACTGTCAAATATCTACGAATGACAGTCAGGACCATGCCTTAAGGTGTCAGCGTAGTGGTAGCCTGAGATATTCAAATTTCTTGTGTTTTTGCAACTTCGTGACAGTGTCAGGTTGTAAATTGATCAAAATATGATCCGCGACAATAACAAGTATGTATTTACATTATTATAACCATAAGAATATTCATTCTTATCTTCAACATAGATTTGATGCATATTAATAACTAGATTTTGGAAATCTAACTAATATGCTTCAAATCTAAGTTAGAGCGATGGATTGATTATTCTTATGTTTACAATTGTCATGTAAATACATACTTGTTATTGTCACGGATCATATTTTGATCAAGTTACAACCTGACACTGACTTGCGAATTGCAAAAAACACAATTGCAAAAAAAATTGTATTTCGCGGGCTACCCCTACGCAATCACCTTAAGAATACTTATCGCAGTAGTAGCCCAGAACATGGATATGTCCCCAAATTTATGCAAATTGTAAAAAAAACACAAGAAAAATAAATTTTTGCAGGCTACCTACCGCTACGGATTCCCCTTAAGCTGCTGCTGTACAATAAAATATAAAATGATAACTAAATAAACAGTTAAAAATCATCGAACAACATTCAGTCGGATAATCGCTTTTTTGTTATTTTTAAGAGAGTTTATTAAAATAAAACATACACAAAATAAATAACTGACAATTACAGATTTAATTTATTTTATATTTATAACATTCATTCTGTACATTTATCACAGCATAAATCTCCGCATCCATACAAATAAAGGGGCTGCAATTTCCATTTTTAACAGGGTTGGTTTCTGAATTGAGAATTAGAAGAATAGTTCTTTATTTGCTTCGAATGTAGCACTTAAGGTGCAGGAGTTAAGAACGTATCAAACACTACCTAGATATACGTACTTAGATATCAACGTGTGACCAATACTCAACTTGAAATTCTTAATTCAGAAATCCTGGGAAAGCGACCAATCTCAAAAAAACATAAGTAGTACGAGACATTACCTTCCGGAAAATCAATCGGTATTTATCATGCTTATATTTACTTAATTCAGTTTCAATAATTCTAGATACAAGAACAATATTTAACTTTAAATACCCTTTCAAAGCAAATATAAATTCCATTTTTACCTATTACTAATAACATTATAATAAGTACTTACATAATATACAAGATGAACCTCTTTTAATTATAATATACAGGATAGAATTTTATAAGGAATATGTAAATCTGTATAATTTTTATACAGCGTTCTGCTTTGTTTGTCACTGGTTGACAAATATATCCTTTTTTTAATATGGAATTCAGAAGAGGACAACACGATCACCTGTGTTTTTTTTTAAATTCTGACAACCAGAAACAACGAGCGGGTATGTTGCTCGAGAACAAAACAATGTAAACAAATAAAATGAATCTTAAGCCAAGTTAAATATAGTTCACATTACAGTGTTACAATTTAGTCTGGCAAATATGAAGTTAATCATTGCCTTTGGGGATAGCAATTAACTTAAATAAATTATAAGGCTCTCTGGTTCCAGCCGTCTGCAGAGCTGCAGAATATCGAAATACTTTGTTATTAATGTTTGTTTAGTTTTAATGTTTACATTAGGATAATAAATTATGTTAAAACTATATTTTTCATTTGTTAGGTAGACAGACCTTGAACAATTTTTACAGTTCTCGAAAATATTAAATAAACTCTGAAATATTTAAAAAAGTAGGCTACATGATAAATATAATCGTGTTTAGTACCTATTACAGTTCTTCATGAGTAGCTGTTTTCTTGTCTAAATCATAGTCTCAAAAATGACGATAAAACATTATTATTTTATTATATTCAAGTTCATTTTCACATAAAATTAATAATCATTAATATTTATAATTACATACCTACTCATAACGTTGTTTGAAAATACCGACATTTAATTCAAAAGCCTTAAAAAACTGCGCTACAATAATTCGATTTTTCCTTAAATTAATAATAACACAAAAATGTACAACGAAATTAAATTTATTCTTAAAAAAAAAATATCCCATTAAATAAACAAAAGGATTTTAAAGGGGAAGGGGCAAAATATAATTACTCAGTTGGGCAATGCAGTAAGTTCAAATAAATTACTTTTTCCGCAAATGTTATAACATAATTAAAAAAATATGTAAACAAAAAAAACTTTTAAAATGCTCACTAACAAACACTACACTATTTTCCATACAACTTATCCAGAGTCCTTTGATACAAAAATTTTGGCTATTTTTGTTTCCTTAAATGTTTTTTATTGAGAAGTACTAAACAAGGAAGTTTTCGTACGGTCGTTAAATACTAACTATTTTTTCCCATTTCCGTCTTTTCTTTTTCTACTGATGATGGAACGAATTGTAAGGCATCTGCCTTCTTGGCTTCAGCTTCTTTGGCATCTTTCTTCTCTTCTGCTTCTAAAGCCATCTTTCTCGTGCTCCTCAGACTTGCTCTGTGCTGGGCGTAGAAGAATCTGGAATGTGATAATACTTATTTTAATAATTGTTGTGTTCGAAACGGTGCAGAGAAGTTTGAAAGGGAAGTCAGGAAAAATGTTGGTTATAAATACTCTTTGATCATGTTTAATACTTTTCCCTCTGAAACTTAAACATTTAATTACCCTTTTCAATTATAATCGCTAGCATCCTTTAATAGTAATAATTATAAACGAAATCGGATACTTATGATCTATAACATCGCTTTAGGTTATGGATAAGGACAAATTATTAAACGCTGATTTTTCAAGTCAGATAATTTTTGAGAGTAGAATTATTATGGCTGTTGGACATTCTACAAAAGCTGTCAAATCGCCATTTGTATTCCTCTTGTCTGACTCTTGAAAGACTGGCCCTGACACCTTTAGCTTGTTAACTGAAGGGTTTCGTGTAAAATTTTACGTGATTGTTTTAGAAATAGACCATCTCTCCTCAACGGAAATCATTCACAACTATCAACGCCATCATCTCATTCAGCTCTCAATCATTGTCAATCCGTGTCGTCATACCATAGACAATTCGGTACCTAGTGTATTCTATCTATGGTGTGACCACAGAGACGGATTAGCTAATGTCCGACCCAGACATGGCTTAGCCGTTTTTAGGAGACTAAGACTCCGCTGTCCGTCTGTCTTTCACCAGGCTGTATCTCATGAACCGTGATAGCTAGACAGTTGAAATTTTCAAAGATGATGTATTTCTGTTGCCGCTATAACAACAAATAGATAAAATGAAATAAAATCAAAAGTAAAAGCCCTTTTGACTGATTTTATTTCATTTTTACTATTTGTTGTTGTGTGGCTTTTTAATATTCACACAAGAAACGTGTTTTTTTCGGCTCATGGTAAGGAACTCTTCGTGTGCAAGTCCAACTTACACTTGATTATTTTGTGCGTATATTCTGACGGAGCATTTTTTGCAATGCTTTATATTAAACTAGCTTTGCTCATATGTACGAACTAAACTATAGTAGGCGCCAGATAAATGTGGAATAAAGTACATTGACCTTTCCCTAATAACTGTTCATAGGTACCTGAACAATTAAATATGAATAGTTTTTCATTATTAGACAATGTTAAGGATCACGAGAGATGATGATTCGGGACTGCTTTGTGTCATTAATTCCGTTTTTCAAATTAAAAATGTCAATATTTGTAGGTGGGTCAATGACCGTTATTCCACGATTATCTGGCGCCTACTATAGTCTGTTAGTGTGTCCGGTTGAAAAATAATAATAATAATATTTTATTAGCTAAACACAGTTTGACACATGTTAAAGTACACATAATTGTTACTAGGGGATAGAAAAATTAATAACATAAATAGTGTGCTAGAGATGGGTAAAGTACAGTCAATACAGAATTTGAGCCCTGCCTCCTAAACTAGAAAGATCTTGTATGTAGTGTCTTCGCATAAATAATCCATTTTTGCAGTCAAGTTTCTACTCACATCAATATAATAGACGGCGGTATAGCTATGGCCGCGCTGGTCAGGAAAACAGCCCCCGGCAGGACGTGCAGTGTCTTCATGTACATCCAGGAGTAGAAGGGGTGGAAGATCAGGGCTGCCAGCGTCTCCGTAAGCGAGAACAGGGAGTTCACTTTAGCTGAAAAGAGGAGGCAATACTGATTACATTTCTGTTATCGTTTTCTCGTATTTTGATTTACATTACATACTCAGATAACAATGCAAATATTTTACTCTGAGATTTAGGCTGTTTGTGCAGCTAACAAAATTTAGTCCTTATTTCGGCCATGGCGGCCAATCTCAACTCAATGCGGGAGAATATAACATCTTCATATAATATAATATATGATATTGCTAAATTACAAATACACTTAGTTTTAAGTCACTTTCTATGGGGTTACCACGAATTTTTTACCTAATCGATAATATTTTATAAGTTGGTTGACCATTACTCGTTAATTTGTAAAGCCTACTTAACTATGATAGTTTTTCTTTTAAATTCGTTATAATAAATGTTACTACCATGATTTTTTTTCACGTCTCCAAAAACAACTGTTTAGTGGCAGTGTAAAATTATTAGTAAGTGTGTAAAAGTTACCCCCTCGCTTGACAATAATTAATATTTCGCAAACAGATCCTTGGATGGAAAAATGGTTTGCGCACACCCTCAGTATCTTTAAACGACCTATCCAACGACATCATCGTATATCCCACACCATGGGATAGACGAATTAAAAAAAAACATCGTTACACGTAAAGTGGCGATGAATTCTTTACCCTATTTTTTTTACACTAAATTCCTAGTGCTAGGCTTCTCTGAGCTAAACCACGGACAGACAGACAGACAGACGGACGGACATAGCAAACTATAAGGGTTCCTTGTTGACTACGGAACCATTAAAACAGCGTGATTTAAAAAAAGTAACGATCAACATGACTATCCTTAGTTACGAACATGAACACAGTAATAAAACATCTTGATCGTTCATCATCGTTTAAGTTTCACCAACTGTTTTGCGTCCTCCGAAAATGTATTTCCTGCGACTGTAACCGATCTTCTATTTCTTTCCACGTTACGAAGGTTTTTTAATTTAGCCAATAACGTCTAACAAAAATAAAACATTAAAAATAATTTGTAAAATGTACTAACCGGTCTCCTGTTTCTCCACCAACTTCGATATGATGGAGCGCAATGACGTAAATGTAGTCGCGTTCAGTAGCTCGGCGACTGGCACTGCAATTGTGAACGCAATCAAATTAATAACCGCCATTGAACCGACCGTTATTCAAATGTACATTATCATAATAAAACTGGAATATGAAGTAGAGATGGCGATGACGCTTTGTGTAGGTCATTCAGTATTCATTTCAGAGTAATTGCAGTGGTAATGGCGAGTGTGGTCTTTGATATTTTGCATGGTAAATGTCTTAGTAATGGGGATGGAAGATCTATTTGAACCTTAAAACATTAAGAACGCAAAAAAAAATGGGAAACCACGAGTCAAAGTTACAGTCAAAGTTCAGAAGGACGACATTCTTTTAAAAATGTAGTCTGATACATCAGACTACATTTTGAATCAACGGTTATTCGGGAAAAGTAGTCATCAAAATGATTCATTAACGAGAAGTGCTTGATTTCATTGTCTTTACGTGTTTCGTCTAAAGGCCAACCGAAGGTTTGGTTTGGCTGACTAGTTTCGGCCACAGTTACGGTTTCGGCCAAAAATTGACCGAAACTTCAGCCCCGTCGAAATTCAGTGTTTGTCATTGTCTTGCGTCGTTCGGCTATCTTCGGGTATGTTCGTTTTGATTAGTATATTTGTTGATAAGTTAAGATTTTTTAATCAAACAGAACATACAAGGTCTCAGTAAATTATATTAATCATAAGAATATTGTGAACATCAAAATTAAAATATTAAGACTCAGAGGCTCAAGTTTAATTAATATTGATTTTTGTCAGTTTACCTACAAGAATCAGTTGATGATTTTTACTAATGTTAAATTTATTATCAGTGATCGGATAATCGGGCGCTTATATACCTAAACTTCTTCCCGTGAAAGAATAATATGGACATTCCTTTCTGAAAATAAGTAATCCCGGGTTCCCGGGATTGAACGATTTTGTAAAAATAACTATAACAAACTTAATGAAATTATAGCAGTGGTAATTTTGATTTAGTATCTTTATTTTATTCAAAACAAATAGAAAATCGCAAAAACTTTCATTGTTAAATAAAAGTTCCATTCGAATCGGCTTTTTAAATTAAAAAAATTACAATGAGTTCACAACGAGTTCCAACTATATTTTGTATGCAATCTCAGAAATTTCGAAAGATTCCGGGATCTGGAATTCTGAAAAGCATGTCCGTATTATACTTTCGTGGGAATAAAAGTGAAGTTTAAGTATATTAGCGCCTGATTATCCGACCACTGATTTTGTAATAGGTATTTCAATAATCGCATTCACTGACAGAATAGTAACTTGGTCTAGATCCTCTGAAATCAAGAACGGCAACTCCGTAATTTGATTACAACTCTTACTATTCCAAGGTTCTCTTCGAGTTGCTGAGTTTATTCGAAAGAGTCACCGCGGCCCTGTAACGCAAAGGGCTTTAGGAGGAACACGGATGGGTTTTTGTCAGTAAGAGTCTGACACGCCCTTCCACTCCAGCCAGAGCTGAAGAAGTCATTTAATGGTTTCCCATTCCTTAAAAAAAAAGATGGTTCTTACCGAGGAACATTTCGATGTCCGTGGTGACGAAGGCAGTCCATATGGAGCCAACGAACTTGCTCACGACGGATATGAAGCACAACAAGGAGTCGTCCACCTGCATCCGTTTGCTCAGCACTGTTATCGAGAACATGGCACCTGATAGACAGAAAAACAGTTGTTATTGATTCATTGCTGATAAAGCTCTACGTGCTGGCAACCTTGGCCTGCGATCCCAGCTTCGAAGAGTATGTCAGAAGATTTTTCCGTTTTTTACAAGAAGTATTGTCCTAATGAAGATAAATAATCAAGAAACGTTCTAGACAAGATACTGAAATATTACATCTTGATGCAAGTCACAAGTGCTTGTTGAACTTTGTTATTGCAGTCGAGGTGGAAGAGATGCCTGAGCCTGTTAATAAGTTTGTTATGAAGGCTGTTATGGAGCTACAATGACAAAGAAACTACAACGACAATATCCAACGTGTATCAAACCCGCGAAACAGCCTAATATTATAAATATTAAAATAATAATAATAATAATATCTTGGGACAACTCACACACGGTCATCTGATCCCAAACTAGGCAGAGCCTGTGCTATGGCAACCAGGCAACTGATAAACATACTTATATATTTCTAAATACATACATATTATAGACAAATTACACCAGACACAGAACAAATGATCATGCTCATTACACAAAGATTTGTCCTGAGTGGGAATCGAACCCACGACCTCCGGTTTAGCAGTCAGGGTCACTAACCACTCGTTAATATAAAAAAAAAATTAGTAAATCGTTAAAATAGACGTAATGTTATTGTATTTCGAGTACAAGTAAATATTATTTTGTTGATTAAGTAAATAAATAGTTTGATGATATAAAATATTTATTTATGATGTTCAATTAATTAGCCTAGTTTAAATATTGCGTTATGTGGGATTTAAAAAAAAAGCACTTGGATAGACCCATAAAAACCGCTTGTATGAAATTTACAGGATTCTGAACCTAACATGAGGCAAGAAGAGCCAGTGTCCGAGTTAATTTTTAAATAAAAACTTATTATGTTTTTCACTATCCCTTTTAAGATGATAACTTAGCCGATTTTAACCATAGTTCGTACCTGCAACCAATTGGATCAGATTTCATCTAAATTTTACAAAATATCTTCATTTAGGTTCTCGAAATTTACCAAAATTCAATATATTTTTTCTTGTTACCCCGAAAATTCCTGTCATTACCTCTTAATGCTCAAAATCTTTCGACGTTGCGCGAAGTTTATGAGATTAACGTTTTAAAGTCCCTTTGAAAAATCAGGGGAGGCAGCCGGCACTCCTGGCCCCTCATTAAAGGCAAAAGGTATATCATCTCACTCGTATACATTTGTAAGATGGGCAGTGTTCGTTTTATGGCTTTTAAGGAAAAACTTTCCGGACTTCAGTCATTTTTTGACGAGTGCGAGTGCTTTTTTAATCAAAGAAATTACCATTTAACACCAAGTTTACCTATAATGTTCCAACACTCAGCGGTATTTTACGCAGTCCATAAGACTCAATTAAGGCGATTCTCACACGATGCAGCGCACCGCTAGAAGCCCAACCGCGTGGACAGGCGCGCCCACTGGAAGCGGCGCACCGCGGCGGTGAGCTACTTCATGTGAAAACCGCCTAAGACCATTCCACACTAATCACAGTACACTAATAGAAGAAAAAAGCTTGAAACTCTTACACTACGTACCGAATGAATGCAGCACTATGGAATAGCTGAAGTAGACGCTGAACTTCACCATGTCCCAGTTCAGACGATTCCTCACGAATAGGTAGAATACAGAGTGTTCCGCTGGAATATAAGAAAAGGTGGGCATTTAAGTGTGATATCTCCTGAATAATTTAACAGATTGGTATCCTAGAAATAATAAAAGCAAAAGGGGAGAGCAACAAAAGAGATGGGAAGATGAGAGAACGAAAACATTATGAAAACATACCTACATAGAAGACTGGTTTGTGTGAATACTATAGCACCAGCTAAAGGAGGCATTTCAAAAGACGTACGCTGAATTGAGAGGCGTAGTATGCCATCAGAGATACCAATTCAGAATAAGGAGGCTTGCATGAATCTGTCGTCTCCCTTGCTGCAATCCTAACTATTATTATAAATACGAATGTGACTTTGCTTGTTACGCTTTCACGCCTTAATCGCTGAATAAATTGTGATCAATATTGGTAGATGGGATCTTGGAGGTGGTTATATGACTTTTTTGCGAAAATCTATAGTAACGCAAGTGAAGCCTGGGGTAAAAGCTAGTCAATATATAAACTTACAGGAAGAAGGTCCAAATAGTAGGAACACCATGAGCAGAGTGAGGATGACCTTGACCTTCCGGTTCAGCGGGCGCGGTCTGAACGCGACGGCCACCGTATCCACCACATGCGAGATGTCGAAGAATGACACCTTGGAGTTGGTGGTCCTCTCGATCTAGAAACCAATGAAGAAGGTGATTAGATAAAATACTAACAGATCAGAGGAATGTGAAGGTTTAAACAAATCCTAAGAATGTTGACGAGAGAGACGTTTGAGAGGATGGAATAGTGTCATGGCTAGAAAAGTAGCTACTACCTGAGATGACAGCTTATGTCAGGGGACCAGTTCTCGTAATTTATAACCGACTTCAAAAAAAGGTGGAGGTTCTCAATTCGGTTGTATATTTTTTTCTTTATGTTTGTTATCTCATAATTCCGTCATTTATGAATCGATTTCAAAAAAACTTTTTTCATATTAAAGGATATACGTTCCGATTAGTCCCATAGAAATTTTATCAAAACCAGTTCAGTAGTTTGGTTTTCAAATCAAAATAGCCGGGGGGGATAGAAAATATATCATCCAAGTAAACGAAATTGTGTGTTTTGCTTTCCTGTGACTTTCCAGTGGTTTTTAGTTGTAGGGTACCACTAAAAAGTGAAAAGCTTTTCCACAAAAAATACAACCGACTTCCAAATAAAACAACATACTTCCAAATAAAAAAAGCACTACAACGTATAAAATAACTTTAATTTCGGAAGTCGATGTTTCGGTTTTTTCTTCGTTTTTTAAAATATTTTTTTGTGAAAAAGTTTTTTTAGGGTATAATGAAAGGTTTGCATTCGCATCGCAGTCACAATGTCAAAATCTGTCAAAATGTGGAGAAAATATGTGTTTTGCGATGCTTATGTGATTCATTCATTCTTTCATTCATAGGGCCTTATCACACTGGCGACTTGCAAGCGAGTCCAAAGCGAGGCGAATGCACAGTGGGCTCGCCGCGAACAGCGCCCTCGACGCCATTTTGTACGGGGCTGCGCGCCCGCCACGTCTTTGTGGCGTGTTCGTTGCGAACTCACTGCGAGCTCGTTTTGCACTCGCAACGCTTTGAACTCGCTCGAAAATCGCCAGTGTAATATCTGCCTTTAAAATATAAGTAAAACCCCCTGAGAGTACGGAAGAAGAATATATGTTGAGGACAACAAAATTGCACCCTCAGAATCAAAGTGACCTAACTCAAAGATCTTCAAAAAAGGATACCGTTGAGTAAATTCATATTATCTCTCCCGTGGGTATTTTCTTCTTTCTCTAAATCCTAAATCTTTTTCACCACAGAGTTTCACAGTAGGCTTTTAAAGTCAGTTTTCGGCAAAACCAGAAGTTTCCCTTTTCCACCCTTAGAACGAAAGTCACCTAGTGACTTGTAAACTGTCGTAAAGTGGCTTGACGAATCTATAAGAGGCAATAAACTCCCAGCAACACTATCTGGGCCATATTATTTTACAGCTAGCACTTAACTAAACCTAAATGTTGTCGTTATCGATTCAGCAGCTATTGTTCTAGATAGTGTGAAGACAAAGCCGGCAGCATAACATTGTCCTACGTTTGATCTACCATTGGTTCAAGTCATGCATTATTTTCTAACAACGGGATTGGGAGAGACATCATAAGAGTTTTCTAAACTAATGCCTGTCAAAAAATTACAGTATAGATACTGTCTGACAGACAAAATCAGAAACTGAAAAGAGGACTGTGTCGCAGCAGTGAACATATCTAATACCTTTAAACGAGAAATTCTTGTATATATGTATCATCATCATCTGCCTAGCCTTTTCCCAATTATATTGGGGTCGGCTTCCAGTCAAACCGGATTCAGCAGAATTCCAGTATTTTACGTGGAGCGGCTGCCTACCAGACCTCCACAACCCATTAACTGGGTAACACGGTACTCATTGGTAAGACTGGTGTCAGATTTTCTGGCTTCTGACTATCCGTAACGACTGCCAAAGATCTACAAATGACAGCCGGGACCAACGGCTTAACGTGCGTTCCGAGGCACGGAGGAGTCTCGGTATGTTAAGAAAGTCACCCATCCACAGACCAACCTCGGCAAGCGTTGCTTAACCTTGAAGATCGACCCGTGCGGCTGTTATTGTTTAGCCACAAGCTCCTGGCTCCTTCATTATTTTACTAGGGCTTGACTAGTAAAATAATGTACATTATATTGAAAGGGAAAGAGGAATATTGACTAACGAAATTAAAATAAAAAAGATTTGTATGTATGTATGTCTATACTAATATTATTATTTTGTCTGATCAATGACCTAGATAGATGAGGAAAGTGGAGTGATGACTTGACGAATCATTTTTTTTTTTGCCACAGACCCCCAAATGAAGAGACATATGTATAATAATAATAATATCTTTGGACAACTCACACACGGTCATCCGATCCCAAACTAGGCAGAGCCTGTGCTATGGCAACCAGACAACTGATAAACATACTTACATATTTCTAAATACATACATAGTATATACATATATAATATAAATCTCGGAAACGGCTCCAACGATTTTCATGACATTTAGTATGCAGAGGGTTTCGGGGGCGATAAATCGATCTAGCTCTCTAGGTTTCATTTTTAGAAAACGTTTACAATCAAATAACGAGCAAATCTCGGTGCCTATTTTTCCCAGGTGCTTATTATTATGTATGATGTTGTTTTAGTAGTTTAGAACAGAAGAATCATATATTTAACAAGCTGAATAGGTCTTTTTTTAAGAAGGAAGTGCGTGTCAGACTCTTACTGACTAAAACCCATCCGTGTTCCGTCTAAAGCCCTTTGCGTTCCAGGGGCCGCGGTGACTTGTTCGAACAAATTCCGCAACCCTGGAAGCTGAATAAGTCTAGAAGGTAATATATACCTGTCTTTTGGTAAAGAATTGATCAGCTGAATTCGACGCGTTCACTGATTTGGTACAAACGTAGTGCTATTCTAAAACTCTCAACTTAAAAACTTAGTTGAAGTATTCTTGAAGTTGACAATCCAAACTTTTTCCTCTTTTCTGGTTAATGTACACTCTCCTCCATACAACGGGTTCTCCATACAAAGTTATCATCAGCTAATAAAAAAAATGTAAATAGAATAGAACAGAATATTATTTATTTGCTCAGAATGTAGGTATTTACAGTAAGGTGGGTACAATAATATTAAAGAATCCTTGTACATTCTACCATTTTGGCATGCAAGCGAGATACAATTTCTTTTTTGTTAATTTATTAGGACTTCCTTGAAGAAAGTTGTTCATCCACACACCTTCCCGCTACAGTCTGTCTTTTTTTTTTTTTTTTTAAGGATGGGAAATCATCAAATGACTTCTTCCGCTCTGGGTGGAGCGGAAGGGCGTGTCAGACTCTTACTGACTAAAACCCATCCGTGTTCCTTCTATAGCCCTTTGCTTTCCAGGGCCGCGGTAACTCTTTCGAACAAATTCCGCAACAAAACAAATTCCGCAACTCTACAGTCTGTCTAATGTTTAGTCAACAGTACCTACACTGGACTAAACTGGACCATCGTGTGAACGAGTTAACCCAATATTTCGCCTCCCACGAAAGTTTAAGACAGTCGTCGGTGAGTTATAAGCAGTTGTAAACAATGGCCTGTATCCTGTCATTTACTACGCATGCGCGATGGGTTAGTACTTGACCTTTGTCTATGCTTCCTCATTCTTATATTATTATGCAATGGACGAAAAAGTTTGTAGACATTAGGGTGTAAGCAAAAATGTTCCCTAATATCATCAGTAAAAAATCACACGCCCTAAAACTTCAGGATCTGGAATACTTTTAACTGTGTCATCAATACCGTTTAAGTATTTAGTAAGATTTTGAAAGATAATTTCAGACAAACTCATGCGTTTTGTTTTCTGTGCTCACGCTGTAAAACAAACCCTTTAAATATTAACTTTTAGATGTTCGTCTAATCTATTTTATTCTAGAGAAAAAACAATATCATCTCTCTTACGTAAAGAAATAATTCTTTACGTATTTGTCAGTCAGGACAATAAGAAAATTTATTGCGCTTACAACAAGATCGTATTATTTACTTGTTTTTTGATACGAACATACGTTTTTAATTATATAAAGCTGACTTATAAAACACCTTCGAGTAAATCATTGGATATGTTATCGGGCATCTACCTATTTAATTTATTATCTTAATTGTAAATGTCGATATGTGTAAGATTACAGATATCAATGAAATGAAAATTGTACGTTTTATTTTGTTTGATTAAAATCTTACAGGTTCAATTTTCAAGACTTCTGTGTTTAATAATGCTGTAGGTAGCGTCATCACCAGAGGTCGGAATTAGGCAGAGTTATTTATGTACTTGCATCGAAATGTTGATATTAATATGGATCTTCCCGGGAATTCTAATAGACAATCCCGTGTGGCCAACAATATTACAAATAAATAATAATATTTTTTCTTTTGTTCTCACAAGCTATGTTGTGCGAACTACAAATGTGGCAACATCGCGCATGTGCGCATTAGAATTTTGCAACTTCGGACATTCGATGTCGTTGATGTAAATTTGGCAACGTCGCGGGTGCAGTGGTTTAAATTGTATAAAAGTAAATTACTTACTTATTTAATAAATAACGGGATTTTTCTGCTCTTTAAAGTTAATATCGGGATTTGAGGCATATCCACTTTATTCTTTCGCTGTATGAAATCAGTGTAAGTACATAAATAATAATAATAATAATAATAATAATAAAGCTTTAATTAATTCCATGCATAGTACATATTTAAAAAATACTATTTGGTACTTATAAGTCTATAATAATCAATAACAGTTGTTACACTAGTATGAATTATTTGATTTCTAAATTATAAATTCTATTTTTTGTAATTATTATTTGTTTAGTTTATTTATTGTTTGATTATTAATTAATTTATTTCATTTGAATATAAAAAATATTATTTTTATTATTTAATGCATGGACCCCATTCGGGTAAAAGCCTCCCCCAAGGAATTCCATCCTTCTCTGTCGTTAGCTCTGTCTAGCCAACTTCCACCCGCGCATGCTACAATATCGTCTGCCCATCTGGCCTTTGGTCGACCTCTTGATCTGGTGCCTTTTGGCCCAGACCACTTTACTGACCGTAGAGTCCATCTATCGTCCTTGTAACGGGCTACGTGACCCGCCCACTTCCATTTAGCCTTCATTGCAAAAGTTAGGGCATCGCATACATTTGTCTTCTTTCGAATGTCAGCGTTCTTTACCTTGTCCTTCAATTTTATACCTAGGCAACTTCTTTCCATTCTCCTCTGGGTAGTCCGAATTTTGTTCCTGGTTTTGAAATCGAAGGTCCAAGTTTGGCATCCATAGGTGAGGCACGGTAGAAGTCCTGTATCCATGACTATTTTCTTGGTCAGTAACGGAAGTTGCGATTTTAGTATTTCCTTATGGTGCCAGAACTTGTTCCAGGTAATCGCCACTCTTCGGTTAAGTTCTTCAGTGTTTCTTTCCTTATTAAACGAGATTTGTTTTCCTAAGTATATGTAGTGGTTGACAAACTCCAGAGGTGTGTTATTTATTAAGATGGGCAATGAACTACGGTTAGACATAATTTTAGTTTTTTCCAGATTCATTTCCAAACCAGTTTTTATACTAACCTGGTTTAATTCATTTACCATTTTGTTTAATTGGTGAGGTGTTTCTGAAAATATAATTATGTCATCGGCAAATCTGAGGTGACTTAAGAAATAAGTACATAAATAACTCGACCTAATTCCGACCTCTGGTCATCACCACTCCCCCGCCGGCCCCATATTACTTGGGGTTGGCGCAACAAGTTTTCTTCTTTAGTTCTTTCCCTGAGGGTAAGATGGTCGTTTTGCGCGAATATGGCGCATGTTTATCAAATCTGAACTAGTCACTGATATTCTTTTCTTTGTTCTGGTGTGCATCATACTTCGCTCCAATAAACTTTGTTTCTTTCATTCTTCTCCTGTGAACCGTCACGCTATCATTCACGACTGTTTCTTTCATATCATTCCTCACACAAACCATCCGTACTAAATTTTAACAACAATATAGCAAATGACAAAACATTTATCTTACTTGAATTTGAAATATAACGTATCTTCGTTACCCTTTTAATGAGGTAATTCAAACACACTAATATAAATATTTGCTACACTATGAAAACTATAAATTTATTATATACTAAATGCATGTGCTAAATACATAATAGGCTACGTAAACAGAATACTGGCAAGTAAATAACATTGTAAAATGATAGAACGCATTGTATTTATAGAGGATGGTATAAATTACTATCAGACTAAATCCCTGTAATACTATTTGACGTTTACGTGACGATTGTCTATGGTTATTTATACGTCTCTCATAAAAGTAGTAAAGGAAATTGCGTATAGTACACAACACGAAACAAAAAAAACAACGGGTTTGCTCTCCGGGAGTGCTGGCAGAAGTGAAAACTTGTACATTAACGTTGTGCATTTTTGATATTTTGAAATGGTTAGGGAATAATTTCGCACAAATTGCATATGCATGCATTGAGGCATACATTTTCGCCGCGCGGTAGAAAGAGAGGGGTATTATTCCTCTCCTACGCCGCGCCGGCGGTCTACTATCCCTACGTCTTACGAATTTTCGATCAGGTCACGTGTCCTGACGCAAGTCTAACATTTTTTACCCATCCCAAAAAGTGCACAACGCCGCTAAAGAAGTTTTCACTTCAAAATAAAACATAATCTCATCTCTTTTATTCGACTCTCCTTTCGCAGGTATGCTGGAAGAGATTTAGAAACAAGCATCACCTTTTTACCTATTTTTCTGTTCCCTTCTTCTTTTCTATTGCTTAAATGTGTGTACATAAACTGTTGAATAAATAAATAATTTGGCGAAAGAACCCCAGCTCAGTATAATGTCAGGTAGGATAGGCAAACCTATCTGACTTTGAACAGCAGCATGCAGGACAAAGGCCTTATCATCAATCAATCCTTCTATATAAAATTCTTCCGTTACTGACTGACTGATTAAGTGAATGACTGACAAATAACGCACAGCCGAAATTACTGGCCATAGAAAACTGGCATTTGGCATGTAGGTTCCTTGGGTAGATAGGTAGGGAAGCACTAGAGGGATTTCCCGAAATTCCTACGGAAACGGGAAAAAATGGGATATGCGCGTACGAAGTCGCGGGCAAAGACTAGTCAATCAATAAAATTCTTCCGTTACTGGTGACTGAGTGACTGACAGACAATGTTAAACCGAAAGTACTGGTCGTAGAAATTGAAATTTGGCATGTAACTTTCCTATACTCCGTAGGAGAGCACTAAAGAGAGGATTTCCCGAAATTTACCGAGGAAAAACGGGATATATATCAAGAAATACCTAAGCTTCAGCAGCAACGTTATTCCAATAAATTATAACCGTTGCCTGTTGGTTAAAACGTCTCGCTCTCTTCCATCCTTTAATAAGGGATACATATGTATTACGTGTTTTGTTTGTGTGGCAAATAAGCACCTTTCCTTTATCAACGCATCATCCGAAGTTTTTTCACATTTTAGTTTTCAACTGTCTCATCGACGCGCGTCACAAGTTTAGGTACTAGTTAAACGAGTATCATGGCATTTACAAGAGATTAATATAGGTAACTCTTATTTAATTACGCAAATATGCATGGTACTGAAACAGAAAAATTATCTACCTACTTCAAATAGTAGGAATTGGGAAAGGCCTACATTAGAGTGTTATCTTATCTGAGATTAACAATTATCTGTTTGATTTAGGTATGGGACACCTGAATTGTAGTAAGATACATAGTATTTTTAATACGGTTCTATATAATCACGTTTTTTAAAGGTGAGCATTTTGGGGGCTCTTGTTTGCATATCTGCAATCCCATCAAATTGGCCACTTTCAACTCTCAACCCAGACAGGACACAAATTTAAAATTTATTATTTTATATTTTAAAATATTTTAAATTTAAATATAAGATGGAAAAAAAAGAGTTTTTACGTAAGAGGCTTGCTTGAATGTGTGCGCAATGCAAACAAAAGAGAACAATTATTAGTAAGGCAATTTAATATAAATTATATAGATGTTGGTGCATTTCATAGTATTCTAGCTTCACCAAGTTCGGATGTAGCTATAATGCTATACTCCTTTAAGTTTAACTAAAACGTTGATTGTAATTCATAATTAGTATAAGATATTAGTATAAGGTACGATGGGATTGTCATCGTCATTTTTTGTACAAAAATCCCTTAAAATCAATAAAGATATAATAATAAGAAAATGTGACCAAAAATATAACTATACCAAAAACATATTAATCTTTTGACTATCAAATATATTTGCAAAAAAATACTACTTCCTTTATAATTCCTGAACTTGTGACGCGTTTTCTGCTGACTCAGTATGACTTGAAATTTAACTATCTATACTTGTAAATATATCGAAATATCATATAAAATACTGATAAAAGCATAAAGAAAATAGCACAATGGTCGATTGTATAGTCTTGCGCAAAAGTCAATGAAGGAGATATCTACCTAATTAATTATATAGGTACTTTATAAAGATTAGATGTGGTTACTCAACAAGCTGTTAGTAGACTCTTTACAGGACCTGAGGAGTTGGCCTTTTTTCAGCCAAAGAATCAGCATTGCCATTCAACATGGTAATGCTGCCAGTGTTTTGACACTTTTCCTGTTGAAACAAAACATTGCAACGTAATAAAAAGTATGTACAAATTAAGAACTCATTGAGCATCTGAGAATCCGACCACATCGTTAGATGTTCTTAATAAGTTCTTAATGAGTATTAGATTACTTTGTGCCTACATATTTCGTATAACTTAATAGGATGTATTTATCTGTAGCCTCTGTAGGTCAATAGTTGACGATCCTAAGTACTTATTACGTCAGAAAGTTTTTTTACACTGTATAATAGGAAACGATTTATGTTCAAATTATACATTTTCAAAATGTTTTTCTTAATAATGTCACTGCATAATTTTGTCCATAAACTGCTTTAAACGGTTGTTTTTGAAAAACTTGATTTCCATTAACGTGTTGTTAAAATACAGACAAGAATGGATTTTCCCACAATTTCAGATAATCGCAACATCGTTTAAAACGTTATTTCAACACATTTTGATTGATATTATTTTGTTGAACACAAATTACCGACAGACAAAACAAAAAGTCCTTTATTACTCGACTGTTTATTTCACTGATTAAAATGTTTCATTTTTTTTTTATTTAAACTGTGCATTTCATTGGCAGTCATTATGTTACATAATGTTAACATATTATTGATGTCGGACGTGAAAAATTTCAGGTGACATAACGCTAAACTTCCCTAAAGTTTGAGCAGTGTTATATATAGACCTCCTGACCGATTTCGGCCATGGCGGCCGATCTCAACCGAGACTAGCCATCGGCGCGGGACATATTATAGTGCACAAGTGTGTGCGCAAACACAGGTGCACTCCCTCTTCCATAACTCTCATATTCCGATGGGACGGCAACCCGACACGTCTAGACAGAGATCTGGTGCAGAATCAATGGCTTAACCTGCTTCCCGAGGCACGGGGGTGTCACACCACCAACTTCCTAACTCCGGGCTGTTACAGAGAAATTCCTGATGGAAAAACGCCAGTAACAATTTTTGCCCGACCTGGGAATCGAACCTAGGACTCCACGCTCGGCAGTAGCACTTGCGAGACCAACGGAGCAATGTTATACCTACAGTAGGTACACACACGGTAAGTCCCTGTATCTAATAGGGGGCTAACCTGATGTCATCACGGGGAGAGCCTACTGAGCAATTCATAATGGAAAACCCAACACAACTTGCCCAACCCAGGAAACGAACTAGGTACCTACGTTCAGCCGTCTGTTATTTTTGCTACTAGACTAATGTGGCGAGGACTTTTTGTTCAACAATCAATCTACCCAGCCTTCTCCTACCTATGTTGAATCCGCTTCCATTCTAACCCCTTGCAGCTTAGTACCAGCTTAGTACTATACATGGAGCGCTAGCTAACAAGTGTCAATTAATTTCATTTAAAATTTGATTTACATAATAGACATATAATTTTTTCTGTGTCATGTTTTGTAGGCTTACTTTGCATACTACTGTATAAATGCAAGTTTTTAAAACTTAACAGACAGATGTGTTGCTGGGGAGTCTGTTGCGCCACTTCTTCTTCCCAGCTAAAACACTAGGAAGTGGTGACGGGCGGGCGTTTTGGGGGGACAATCTTTATGTAGAACTGTAACGTTCAAAAAGTGCTGGCACTCAGCCTAATTTGAATAAATGACTTTTTATTTTGATTTTTTTGGAGCGGCAACCTACCTGACATCTACAACCCAGTAACTGGGTAACACGACACCCCTTGGCAATAGTACCTAGTGATTTTTTGGCGTCTAACTACCCATAACGACTGTTAAAGATCTACAAATGACAGCCGGTGGTTCCGGCTGTCATTTGTAGATCTTTAACAACTGCTTAACGTGCTTTCAGACACGGAGGGATCTCGGTATGTTAAGATGGTCACCCATCTTTGAACCGACCTCAGCAAATGTTGCTTAACCTGGAACCTAGATCAGTGCGGCTGTTAGCTACGAGTATCTCAATTTTTTGCTCAACCTTAGCACCAAAAATATTCTCAAACTCACATCTTCGTATACATGTAGCATCTCCAGCCACCGATTACATTAACAGACAAATGTTCAGTGACAAATAGCTATTGTTATATGTCCCGGTAACCGCTATCACAATAGTGTCCAATTTATCAAGCAATTTGCTCTTACCGGCCATTGAACTTCACTATGACTTCGGCAACAATGCGGTGCTGTCTGCTCGGGTAGATAGCTTGGACGTAATGTATCATTCTTATCTTTTACGTCATCATCATCAACGTACGGCCCAGCCAAAAGTCCTGACTTAGGTGTTGTGCGTCAAATCGCCCGAGCTCCTTAAAGTTCTAAGTTGTAACGCGATAAGTGAAAAATGTTTGATTCACTCAAATCTGTGTGATCCTTTCCTCAAAACACCATCTCACCTCCATGGTTCTCAAAAGATTTGACCTTTGTTTTCCTGCCCTTATCCCATGTTACTTGGGGTCGGCGCAACAGGTTTTTTTCTTCTATTCAGTCCTGTCAGCCGTCACGCTATCAATAATTCCCTTTTCTTTCATATGACTCCTAACACAATCCATCCAGCTTTGGCCTCCCTCTCCCTTTTTACCATCCACATTTATATTCATAACTCTTTTAGTCACATGCATTTCATCCCTCCTTTTGATATGACCGTACCAAGATAAGTGGTTCCCTTTCAACTTTTCCTTCACTGGCGCCACTTTTAAACTACCTTTTTGATCAGTACCATTGCATGGATTTTAAAAGAGGCTTTGAACTGAGTTTGTTTCGGTGTTTCTTCTAAGGCTAGTCAGCCCGGAAACACCGGCCTCATCTAGTTTAAATTAACAACAATTTATGTGTATTACTTGTAACCGATTTTTCAAAATGTCTGTCAGTATATTTGTCTGCCAGCCATTCTGCCTGTAGGTAATCTTAGGCACCCTACTAATAGAAAGCGATCATCGCGCAAATACGCGAGTGACTCGATCATTTGTCCGGAAAAGACGCGTCGTCGCACCGATAGAGGTTTTTCTATCGAAACATAAAGTTAAACTTAAAAAATATATTTTTTTGTTTTAAAATAATAAAAAAAAATATTCATTAACTCGAAAGCATGAGAAGCAATAGCAACTGACTAGACGTGACGTAGGTACTACTCAACGCGCGCACGCACCGCCGTTCGCTCCTTTTCACTTTGTCGGCAGTGCGGCGGCGCGCCGATAAAGTGAAAAGCGATTCATAAATGTTCAAAGCAAAATAAACTCTCGCGCGTAGTAATACGGCATTAACTTGCCTGCAAGCACGCAGCAAGAAGGCCCCGCGCATCACGCGCGGAATCCTTTTATGTTAACTTATTCGGTACCTATTTTTTTCATTAAATCGGGAGTACCTATCAGCTGGTTGATACGCGAAGGGCAACGACCGCGGCCGGCCGTGAAACTATCGCGATGTATAACTATTGGTTCGAAGTCGCTTTCGAGTTTTGTTTATCACAATTGATATTCTGCCATTTCTTGATTTTAAATTTATTATTTTTCATAAATCGATTGCATTACCAAGACAAACTCATTTCGCTGTGAGAAAACAATAATTAAAATTTCACGCTGTATATGTCACCGGAAAATTGCAAACGCCGTAAGATTGAAAGATATCGCGTGAAATTTGTAAACTATTTTTTCTTAATAAGACACCGATATGTTTACTATTAAATATGGATGGGATATAATGTATACAAAACATTTTTTTCATAATATGTCGAGAAATTATAATCAAAGATTTATTACAATCTTACGGAGTCTGCAATTTTGCGGTGACATACATAGAGAGTAAATCTATCTATATTCATAACTAGCGGACGTCACGTGGTTTCACCCGCGTAGTTCCCGTTCCCGTCGGAATACGGGGATAAAATATAGCCTATGTTACTCGCTGATAACGTAGCTATCCATTGCTGAAAGATTTTTTCAAATCGGTCCAGAAGTTTTTAAGTTTATTCGTTACATAAAAAAATACAAATCTTTCCTCTTCATAATATTAGTATAGATGACCATTTCGTAGTAACATTTAAGGGTTTTTCAATTCATTATGTTTGACTAACATTAAAGGACAAACAATATAATGTAGGGTGAAGTGACTAATTGCTGAGCGGGGCACCAATTAATAACAATGTTAATGGACTGTCAAATATGAATGATAATTAAATTATTATCTAGTAATTGTATGATTAGTTCGCACGATGCACTAATTATGTTATGCGGTAATTAACTCGGTTATTTTCTGAAGAATTGTATTTATCTATCTATTTATTATTTGATCGCAGTATTTGAAAATGAGGTATGAGTCATTTTCCGCATGTAACTTTTGAACTGTTTTGTTTTTTTTTTTACTACCTTTGACTTCTTTTTAATCGTGTAAAGTCATACATTGTCATACACACAAGCTCACTTTACTAGAAAACAAACCTCTAACAGAATAAACGCAATACCTCTTAAGGGGACTATGGAACAAAACTGAAATCGTGAAAAAAAAACCAACTGATCAGTAAATTTTGTCGAGTTATGCGCACATAAATGTATGGGGCAGTCGATTTTTTTTTCGCGATTGCAGTGTTGGTCCATAGTGAAAGTTGTTCATAATGATTATTACAATGACCCCTTAAGAGGTATGTTACAGGTTGTATTTCTATTAGGGTATGGTGTCTGCATTTAGTCCTGATGTTGGAGCATTGTGCGTGAGCCATGGCGGCCGTCATTCCATTTAGAAAGTATGTCAAAACATGCTCCATTTATTATTGCAACGATGACAATAATTACATACATCGAATCATTCTAATAACATAGCTTTTGAACTGTTTTGTTTTTTCTTTTACAATCTTTGACTCTTGCAAAACATGCTTTTTCGCGACTTTTTCGGTACTTTTGTAGTTTTTGTGGTCTAGCATGTAGTGCTAAGATATTTTTTCGTTCAGTAGGATTTACGTCATTAACAGTTCTTTGTGCATTAAAGTTGTAATTTGGAGAAACCCAACCAATATTTGACTATAATTGTTTGCTAGAACTCATTTACATATTACATCCAATAGCAAACGTTGTTAATCTTATGCAGCGTTAATAACAGATGAAACACAAGCCTTTTCATATTTTGGTGTTACTTCTCATTATAGTTGCCAAAGGAAAATCTCTCTAGTCACAGTCCATAGTCAAAAACCATTAAAAGGCATTTCAAAAACAACCTGTGTTACTTCTCACTCATCTATTTAGAAAATAAAACAATAATTTACTTACTAAACGAAATTTACTAAAAAAACATTATTACCCAACAAAATTACTACGTCTTAGAACCAGCAAATGGTGGTTATACCCCACACCCGTTATCTTCACCTAAATTATACACAAAGATAGGAGTTCTATCCATAAAAACAAAGTTTTATGTTATCTCATTCAGATTAATGTAACATTCACACTCTATACGAGCTATAATCATTATAGTGCTTTGTGATAATATTATAACTACTTATTTTTTTTAAGGATGGAATATCATCAAATGACTTTTTCCGCTCTGGGTGGAACGGAAGGGCATGTCAGACTCTTACTGACTAAAACCCATCCGTGTTCCTTCTAAAGCCCTTTGCGTTCCAAGGCCGCAGTGACTCTTTCGAACAAATTCCGCAACCCTGGCAGGCTCTGGCCTCTCTTTGAGGCGCGCGTGAAACACAACGCGCCATCGACCCGGGCCTGGTGGTGATTGGACAGCGAGCCACCCAACGCTCGCCATCCGCAGGCCCGCGCCTTCGGTGGCCGGGGATCGCCTTGCAACTGCCGACGCCCGGGGCGTCTGCTCCCTTAAATATTATGACTACTTACCTATGTTAACGATTCATTTGAACACAGAATTAAACCATTAAGTTTTTTGTTTTTTACATCTGCTAATTGTTGGTTTTACCTCTATTGTTGTAATAAAGTTAGTCAAAACAACAAATTTTATTTTTGATTTCAACGTTATAATAATTGGCCAAGCTCACAGCTACAACCTAAAATAATAGTTTATTCCAATGAAACACATAAATTTTAATCTAAGTTTTGCATATTTAGACTGTAATAACGTATCTATGGCTATTTTGATATTTTATTTAATTCGATAATATCTAACCATGCAAATCTATTCTTCTGTATGGTGTCGGACTAAAAAGAATAGCACCATCCCATTATTTCCCGTGGGTGTCGTAAGAGGCGACTAAGGGACTCGCCAGAGAATGGGCAGCAGCATTCTCTGTACATTGCAATAGCTACACTGCGATCGCCAACCCGCCTGTCTAGTTGGTGATTAAGGCCCCCCCCCCTTGAGGGAGGCCTACGTCGTCGGAGGACGTTTTTCGGCTGATATGGAATATCTATTAGGCACAATTACAATCACAGTTAGATCTAGAAATCCTTAAGTACGACTTATCTTTAAAAAGCCGCCTGTCTTTTCCCATATCTATATTTTTGTGTATCGGAGAAAATGACAATTTTATTGGTTTAAGTTTTGCGAGGAACACTAACTGTTTTCCTAAAATAAATTTAGCCTACTTTACTCCTTATAAAGCCAGTGAATGTCGCCCGTCAAAACGGGTGCAGCCGTTTCGGAGATTAACCAGAACGAACATACGGGCAGGCAAAGATAAAAAATAAAACAATTTTTAGTTAACCTTTTGAAAGCCATTGTCACATATACATATGTGACAATCGACAGCTTACCCTGTACGCCAATGTCACAAACTTGTGACAAAAAATACAGCGAATTTGTGGCTTGGAGTCGGAGGTACGCACGCGCCGATGCGTTTGTGCTCTGGCGTCAATACAAGCAAACGCTTCCATTACATTTATATGTTATATCGAGAGCAAGACAAATATATTGGAAATGTATAATTCTTTCTTTAAGATAGTAACAAGCAAAGGTTACAGACACCACTTCAGTTTATTGTCATGATACTAATGCAACAATGGGTAGGTACTTTAAAAACTAGTATTTAATTTATCTATAGGTACAACGGCAACATCTTGTCTCTCCGATCGATCTTAAGATAATTGCAAATGATTGCGACGTCTGGTCTATAAACGATAGCAAACATTGCATCCAAGCAATCAATGTTAACTTGAAACAATTATTATATTTTTCTTTACAACAGATATTATGTCATTAATAACCAGGGATCGGATAAACTTCACGGTGGGATTTAACTTAGAGTGGATAATACCTCCTCTGAAATGACAGAATAATAATCGTGACGTATAAACGCGGGGTTATACGATAAAGATTTTTTTTTACTTGGAAAACATACAACTAAGCGAATTTAATTTAATTTCTTGCACGTAAAAGAAAACAGTTTACTCAGGCCCTCCTCGTAAAGAAAAAACCGGCCAAATGCGAGTCGGACTCGCGTGCAAAGGGTTCCGAACGAATAATATATTTTTAACATGATACTTTAAAATAAAATTTCTTAAAGATTTCCCTGTAGTCTATAGGTCCCTGTCTGTATTTTATTCAAAAATTTCGGCTAAGTAGTTTCGGAGATAAAGGGATAATTTTCAATTTTTTTCTTAAATAACTATGGAATCGAATATTTTAAAATTATGAAAAAAAATACTTTTGAAACCTTAAAAATATGCCCTTGATATTATTTATTTATTTCAATCAACTTGACAGTTAAACTAAACTATTAAATTATAAATTAATAATCAAAAGAAAGAATTGATTTATAAGGATTGATTGATTGAAATGTCACACATTATATTGATTGGTAGAATATTAGCTGTGACAGACAGACATGCAGAGATCCGAGTGATCCTTATAGGGGTTCCGTTTTTCCATACAGTGGCTCGGAACCCTGAAAATAAGTTTTAGCAAACAAGCAATTATATTTTTATCAATGTATTATGTGTGTCCAATAAGTAAATTGTAAAATCCACTCTATAATACAGAAAGAAGTTTACATAAATCTTCGTTTTATAGCTCTAGTGCAATTGCGACTTGCGACGGAAGAAATAGATAAATAAATCGATAGTGTCGAGTAAGCTGCATTTTTGCCAATCCAGGGAGGAAAATAACAACAAAGATGATCTATTAATCGAAGATGTATGTTCAAGAACAATAGGCCTTAGATGCTTAATTACAGAACTGTAATGATTATTATAACAACAGTACAAATGTGTGTCAAAACAAACATTTAATGAATAATTTCTATCAATTGCATAATCCTATTACTCTAATAGATACGGGACCATAATCTAGTGAATTACACGTAGATATTACTATCTAAATATATCTAAATTACGTTAACACCGGGCATGATGTGATTATAGAACCATTGAAACCAATACATTCGAATATTGCATCAGTTCGTCTGAAGCAACAAATTTTGATATATCGAAAGATTATGATAAGCAAAGGCATGATGTTGATTTGTGTTAAATTGCTATATGACGACGAATTGATTAGAAAGAATTAGAGCAGAATCCCGACCAATGAAAGGGCAGCCCAGCACTAGGACATTTCAGGCTATCAAAATAATTATGCTTAGCCATACTGGTGTATAAGTGCATGTATATCGTGAACGAAGAAAACTATTAAATGAGAATAAAACCATAAAATAACTTTATAATATGTAAAAAACGAATCTCATCGTTACTGAAATGACAGTGTCATCACTGTGTGAGACGAATGGAATAGAATATAACTCTTTATAATGTACACCAACAAGTTACAGAATATATAGATGAGGAAAAACGGCCTTATCGCTAAAAGCGACGAATATGTGATGTTTTGGAAATAACAGTGTGAAAGAGGTTACTGTTACCGAAAAAATTAGAGGAAACAGCTATTATGCTATAGACACGAGTGATGCCGAATGAGACACATCTCAAAAAGAAAGTTTTAGTAAGTTATTGGATGAATTCCGAGATTACCAATAAAAATACATTAAGTATTTGAAAGAAAGAAGAAAAAACGCACGCGGTACATAAAAATAACAAAAAATATATTTTGCCAAAAACTAATAAAGAACTATGAATAAAGTAGCAATTTTTTTTCTGGTGAAAGGTGAATGTAAAAAATATTTGTGTCCAGTTTTACCATTATCAAGTACCTAAATTCTCCTATTTAGGTACTTGATAATGGTAAAACTGGACACGGTTTTAGATAATGATGAAAACAGTGACGGACAAGGGCACAGTATCGGTGAACAACTAAGCTCTATTGGAGTCCAATAAATGCTTACTTTTAACAGCTGTTGTTGTTATTTCTACCGTAACACATTATTGTTCATAAGTATAATCTTAATCCCATACTTCAATCAATAGTACCTACGACTACGTTTTACATTATCTTACACGGATATAGGAAAAAAACAACTATATATATCGAAAACAACTGTAATTTTTAGAAAGATGAAATAAAATCAACTTACCGGAGGCAGTCCTTTGTCCTGGAGCCACTGGTCAGGTTCTTTCAAGCAAAATGTACCATACATGAGCACCAAGATGAACATGACGGTTGTCATCGTGAATATTCCGTAATATCCCATCTTCTGCAGCAAGAATCCACTCATGCCGATACCGATAGGCAGACCAGCAGTCATGCAGAAGTTCACCAATCCCACTCTGAATGTCCTCGATTCCTCCGAAGTAATGTCACTAATATAACTGAATACACCTAAGAACATAGTCACCCAACTGCCGGTTATCGCCGGAAACAGCGTCTCTAAGAACACAGTTATTTCCACAGGAATCTCGTAGAAGAAATACACGTTGACCAAATTGTTCAGGGACGTTAACACTTCTCCGTATATTGGCAGCATTATACATATCTTTCGTTTTCCAGTTCTGTCACTCCACGCTCCTAGGAACATTATTATAATACATGGTAACGCTGTTTGAATGACGCTTTTCCAAATATCAATTGATGAAATCAGATGCTGCACTTGTTTTTCGTACTCTGTGAAGTTTTTGCTCGTTTTTTGAATTAGCGCTTCACAAATTTCATCTCCAAAACCTAAATTCACACGGCAAGCCTTGTCCAAATTTAAATTGCCCATCGCGAACCTTGAAATAACACTGGGTATAATGAGACCGGCTAACAAAGGTTCCACTGTGATATTATCTCTGATGTACCCCAACTTCTCCCGAAAAGTTTTGTCCTTATATCTTTGGGTAACATCTTTGGTTAGAGGTTTTTCCTCGACGTCGACGGGTTTACCTTTTTCTTCAGCCATTTTTGAAGTATTTCCACTACACTGGTTACTCGAACTATATCACATTCATTGTTTATAAACAGCACTCAAGCACGACCGTCTCTCACTGCCGCAATGTTTGATTTCACATTATGTCTGATACTTTGAAAGGCAGAAATCGTTGCCTTATTATTTGTCTTACCGATATATCTGTTTGGTATCAATTACTCGTTTATAATGATAAAGTACAATTCCAATTAGATAAAGAGCTTTGTTGTCGGTGATTAAGGTACGCACTAAATGAGTTTATATTGTTTCAGGTAGAAGCGTTTTATTGGTTGTTGGTCTTGAAGCATTGTTCTGTTATGCCCGATCAGGTCAACGGCTGTGGCGCAACTGGCATCTGCATGAAAAATCAGTGTTAATATAAACGAGGATGTTTTGAGATTACGTTGGTCTATGTATACTGATTAGTTTGGTCAAGCAAAGGTTTGACTTTGGACTTTAATAGTGGAACGAGTGATTGTAGTGTACAAGAACGTATTATTTTACAACAGTTGGTAGTTTCGTAGTATTAAAACGATGTCTAAACCAGTGTAATTTGTCAGTGCACTATCTATCGGCAAATTACACTTTAAATATTTATTCAATTAGTCAGTGCCTCTAATCCATTGTCAAAACAAAGTTAGTTAATATTTTTAAAAGTAAGATGTCCAAAGTTTACAAACAAACAATTTGACAATGACCATACAAGAGTCGAAACATGTTTGTCTGTTGTAGACAGTAGTTTTATATTGACGATACAAAACAATTTAGACGTAGGCGTAGTTGCCATCATTGTTATTAAACAGCTATAGTCTGCCAAACACGGGAGAATGTCTTCGACGAGAGCGTGACTCAAGTCTGGGCACAGCTTTAGATTCATAGAAAAGTAAAAAGCAGATAGTGGATCGTCTTCTGTACCGCAGAAAAAAGACAAGAACGGCGTAAAGTCTTGAACTCGTTGTCATCATTCTTATGTTCTTAGTTTAAAACTCTTGTAAGATCTACATACATAATGAAGCGTGGTTTACATAGCCTAGCATGCAAGACCATTTCACCACATTCTTAATAAAAGTGTAAATATATCACCAAAATCTTTAAAGCCAAGAAAAAGTTTTCTGTGCCTATCCTGTACCATCATCGGATTACAAGACATAAAGCGATGCACCACCGCATGGTTGGGATGTCCACTAAATACACGCACCGGTACACAGTGGACAAAAAACGCAAAAAAAATCTGGTAATACTTTCATTGTGCGTACAACTTAGGAGTGGAATTCCCTGCCCAGTATGTCCTGATAACTACAACAAGTGACGACTTCATAGAGCGACTGGTCGTACAGGGAAGGGTAGAGTGAACTAGATCGCGCGGCAGGTCACCTATGCGTTGGACTGATCAAGTTGAATGCGCACTAGGAAGTCGCGTATCTGATTGCGACAGACCGTCTTCCAACAGGGAGTGATGGCGGGAGGTCGTGCGGAGAGCTCTAATACCGACGTGGACGCCTCGATGTGACCACAACCGCTTTGTCAAGAGTGAAACGACAGAAAAGAAGACAACAAGTGGGTCTTAATTCAAGAGTGAATCACCAACACATCATCGTTTTCCATCAGGTGAGATCGTGGTCAAACGCGAGCCTACCTTCATCTGCCTAGCCTTTTCACAGCATTATTGGGGTCGGCTTCAAGTTAAACCGGATTCAGCTGAACACCAGTATTTTTCGTGGAGCAGAGCAGCCTGTAAATAATAAAAAACTTTACATATATATTTTTTGGGTTCCATAAATTTTTAACTTCTTTAACGGAATCTCATGGTGACATTTTTTTGGAGATTCAAAAACCCGTACCGAGCCATCACGATCTAATTTGATGATTGCAAGACTTCTCTATTGAATTCATACCCATTTACAACAGTATTATTTGCTCCTATATCAGCACGAGTATGTACACAACAGACATTATCAACTAATATGATCTGAATATAACACGTGTCTATTTGTAAAGGGTTTCATTATGTTTGAACTGACGTCTCCCAGACAGGCCTTGTACCATAATTGGAGTGCTAAGAGGAATTAGGATAAGCAACGATTATATTACTGAACTGTGTATATGCAAATAGCATTTGCATTGGGGTATCGGGAGCTGCCTCAATACTGAATGAGTTGAGGTACGGAAATTAGCATAATTTAGCACATCGTGATAGATGCTGGGTATTTTTCGGTCATGTTTCGTGGGTTTATCTTGATTAGCCGACAACAAAGCCAGGGTTATTCCGGTTGCGGAATTTGTTCGAAAGAGTCACCGCGGCCCTGGAACGCAAAGGGCTTTAGAAGGAACACTGATGGGTTTTAGTGAGTAAGAGGCTGATACGCCCTTCCGCTCCACCCAGAGCGGAAGAAGTCATTTCATGATTTCCCATCCTTAAAAAAAAAGGGTTATTCCAACAGCTTTTTGTGTGACATTCGTAGAATTTCGTCTATTTTGTTGCTTTCAAAGAGTTCTAGTGAAGGGTGTTAGTGGACGAAAGGTTTTCCTATTTTCAACTATGAGCCTGAAGCAAATTATAACATGAGACCGTTAGGTCTTTTAGGTTGAGGAATTGATCAAAGTCGACAGCATATTTATACTACATGTTTTTTTCTTTCTGGCTCATCATGCCCTAGTATTTCAATTTCTTGGATTTCAACTAATCCAATGGTAGAGCTGCCCAGGTGGCTACTAGCAAGACAGCATCAAATCGATACAAAAAAAAGAACAACACACAACGCAAACGGACATCACACACAACCTTACCGATTGCTTCTTCCATCCAATCGTTAGCCACCGTTGGTCACCAATCAACATCACTAGCAATCGAGTCCACGTGAATGCTGGTGCCAACCGTGTGATTCTGAGCTCTAATTGCTGAATAGATTATTTTCAGACTTAGACAAATTCTAGTTCAGCTCTCGTTCAAGTCAGTAACCTAACTTGACGTGAACCGACATCGTTAGTAGTCGGCACTTCTCATCTAAAGTGTCATCATCATCAAACTGTAGCAGTTCACCCATTTTGTCCACTTTCTAGAATTTAAACGAAGCCACTGAATTCTCCAAAAGAAAGGCCTCCCACACGATGGACCGATGACGTGGTGATACAATACGCACATGACCGGTCGATGTAGCGATACTTTTTTTTTAAAGGATAGGAAATCACCAAATGAATCCTTCGGCCCTGAGTAAAGCCGAAGAGAGTGTCAGACTCTTACTGACTAAAACCCATCCGTGTTCCTCCATACAGACAGTAGCCGTTCCAGGGGGGCTACTCTCTAAACCCGAAGTCCGTGGTTTCGGGCTTAGTAGCGGTCGTGTTCTACTCCGTATCACTTACAGACTTACGATTAGTTCCGAACCCGAATTAAGAATGAATGATATCACGATTTGACAGTAACTGTCAAATCGTGTTGTCATTAATTCTTAGTGGTTAGGCCCAGGGCCGCGGTGACTCTTTCGAACAAATTCCGCAACTTTCGAACTAATTCCGCAACATTTACCGATACTTGGGGGAAGCTTGGGGTGTCCATCAGTGGACGTCTGTCGGCAATGAACAATTATTTGGATTGATACAACTGTCCAGTTGGTCTTATGCCCAGACCGCACAAAATTTAATGGATCGTAAAGAAGATGAAGACACAATTTCACACTCGGACATAGGCCTCAGCAATCGCACGATCATCGGCCTCTCTCATCATCATTCATTTTAAGACACCGTTGCCACGTTGGTCCTGAAGTCATTACTGACATGTGAAATTCACAACAATAATTGAATCCACGTGAATAGTGGTGCTAACCACCATATGATTATTTATCAGACATTTAAGTAGACGCAGAGTCGGAAAGTTGAAGGTAGACCGATGACCTGGTAAAGGCTGCAGAAATCCGATATCACCAGTCGATGTGGCGACACTTGGGAGAATCCAGTAGTGGACGTCCTTCGGTGATGAGAATTGATACAAATGTCCAGTCGGGTATAATTCGGACAACATTTAATTCAAATCAAGCCATGAGGAAGAAGAAGCAACAATTTTATTTACCGTCGGCTATAGGCCTCGGCAATAGCACGATCATCGCCCTCTCTCATCCATTCATTACATATCTTTAGTCCTGAAGTCATTACTGACACGTGAAATTCACAACAATAATTGAATCCACGTGAATACTGGTGCTAACCATATGATTATTTATCAGACATTTAAGTCCACGCGACGGTCACAGATCCGTGAACCGGAAAACTACAGGAAGAGCGATGCAAGAAAATTGTTTAATAGATATGTTTGGTTTGCTACTTTTTACAGACTCGTACGTCAAATCTATAGAGCGATTACTTGACGAGTTTAGGTGGTACCTAATGGTAGTGTTTTTTGTCGATTGAAAAATAATTTTGTACATCATTTTGTCATAGTTTGTCTGCTAAATTGTCACACTGGTTTTTTAAAGCTCCGAGTTTGGTTGGCTGTTGCCATGTCGATTAACTTATCAAAGCTGTTATGTTGTAACATGAGCTTGTGTTCATCAGTTTTTGTTTTCGTATTAATTTCTTACAACCAGGGCTGCACTCTCTATTCCTTTACTCAAATAGTTCGATGGGACGGCAATCGGACACGTCCGGGGAGAGATCCGGCGCATGACCATCGGCTCAACGTGCATTGCGAGCCACGAGTGTCACATCACAACATAAAGCCACAGACCCACCGCGGCGCACGGAGAGGCCATGCACGTGTCTTAAGCTTCGCTTTGCAAGAAAATGTATGTGATTGTGTCCACTGCAAACCACGGACACGCTACGCATCAATTGACGTCATTAGTACACACGTGGCTTGCTCGAATATGGCACTTACATAGCTCATCGCTGTTAACGCCATGTGCACTGTGCATGCGGTACACACTACACGAATATTAACCCACGACTATGTACAACTATGCGCCGCGGTGGGCCACGCTACAGTTGAGCATAGTTGTGGTCGTGTGGTATGTATAGCAGTGGAAACGTAGACCCACGTTGTCAAACAAATGAATCCACGTAGCTAAAATGCGCAGCGTGTCCGTGCACATCATGCGCCGCGGTGGGGTTGTGCCTTTAAAAAATAAAACACAGTTTAGGTGATCGTGCCTTTGGCGTTGAAGATAGGTCAACTCTTTATCAATATTTCAGCTGATTTTCCGCGATAATAGGGGATATGCATGCAATTTTTTTATTTGCAAAATGAAATAATTATTGGCTCTAGTAAACAATTATGAAATAATTTTTAAATTACCTTCAACAACGAGAAAGTTATATAGCTTCAGAGATGCCAATTAGACAGAGAAGTCCGATACAAACTCTGACGTCAAATACCATGTCGCCCATACTGCTGCCATAGAAAACAGCGTCTTCGCGAGAGGGACAGATATATTTGTTTAAAACAGTTATATCTCGTTTGTTTTTCGAACAATTTTGATTATATTTTCACTGTTAGTATTATATTTTTAGATAAACTGTATAGATAATATTTCGTTCATGCATATTCCCTATTAGACTTGAGGTGACTTTTAGCCAGAGAAAAATGGTTTCCCGGAATTTCAGAATGAAGATGAGCCTACATATTCATTCCGGGAAACCTTTTTTTTACAAATTTTGATTCAACTTTGTATGATTATTAAAACTGAAGTTTTAAATAAATTATGTATGTGCTGATTGCCTTGATCTTATATTGTAGTCGCTTCGATCTGGTCAACCTCAAATGAACAGAACAAGGTAAAGGAATTGAAGGCTATTATTGGTAAATAAGGAAAACTATTGCGGCTCGTTATTTAGCTATCTTTTAATATTCATCTGCATTTGCCTACATTATACACATAATTATGTGTAACTATAGACAAAACCGTCATAATTTGCTGTGTTTTTCATACAATCATAGGGTAATTTATCTGTTGCTTGTAAAACAAATAAACTTTTTAATATAAGAGTAGATTTTAGCTTGAAATGGTCAGATGTATAAACATCTAAAATTTACCTACACGATTCTGACTTAGGACATTTTTGAGACAAGCCAATCTCATTCCCAACTCCTGCTACTCGTGAAAGCCAGCAGCCTACCAGAAAAAAACATTGGGGACCACTCGAAAAGTACTGAGAAAATGAAGCTCGACGAACCCTGGAGAAAAGAGACAACTATCTTGGATCCCGCAATAACATGACACAGAATAGAAGAGAGGAGGAGTCCGAAAAAAAAAATTCATCGAGACTTCCACAGGGATCAAACCAGCTATCCTTGTCGCAGAAAGCAACGCACTGAACCGCTTTTTTTTTTAAGGATAGGAAATCATCAAATGACTTCTTTTGCTTTGGGTGGAGCGGAAGGGCGTGTCAGGCTCTTACTGACTAAAACCCATCCGTGTTCCTTCTAAAGCCCTTTGAGTTCCAGGGCCGCGGTGACTCTTTCGAACAAATTCCGCAACCCTGGCAGGCACTGAGCCGCTGCGGTAATGAAATCGTTAGTCGAAACATGACTGGACGTAGGTAGGCGGTAATGATACCCACACAAGTAAACAAGGTAATTGCAAGATCTATTTTTATCAGCTAGACAAAACACTATCATTTACTCGGTTATTTTAAAAATGCTGACAAGCTTTTAAACACGTGAATGAAAAGTATTATGTTTTCTTAAGTTTAAGGGGCCATCCATAAATTACGTCACACGTTAAGGGGGGGAGGGGGCCGACGAAGTGTGACATTGTGTGACAAGGGGTGGGAGCGGTCCTAAATTTCGTGACACATCAAAATCAAACATATGAATGAGGATTTAAAAACGTAATTTGAACTATTAACCAAAAACTTAACAATATTTTCAGTTCCATCTGTATTATCATAAAGTTTCGGTTTTCTTTGTTATTTGTTAATGTTTGATTCGATGTATTTTATTAAAAAATAAATAAATCTGGTATAAAATAATGTCAGAAGTGCTGTTTAATTTAATAATTTCTAGATATTTTACAAAATATGTCACGTCACACTAGGGAGGGGGGAGTCTCACAAATGTGACCAGCTGTGACAAGGACGGGGAGGGGGTCATGAACACATAAAATTCGTGTGACGTAATTTATGGATGGCCCCTGAACTGAATTTCGAAATGTCTATGGGATTGAATGAAAAGGAACGAATTTATTTCTTGACTTAAGGTTGAAAACTGATTTGTGAAAAATGTTTAATTAACAAAAAATAAACTATACATGCAAGTTATTATGAAGCGTAAAACAATTCTTCAAAATTTTTTGGTTACTCTAAAACAAAATGTTAATCTTCCCATAACATCATTACTATGGTCATGGGTAGATGAACATATTGTATGTTTTTATATTCATACGCGATGTTAAAAGCCATAGACAAATAGTTGTGAGTTGTGAGTTGTGAATTTGTAATTTTAGCCTTTAGGTTAAACATATTGTTGAAATAAACCATAGTTACTATTGTACAGACGCGTACATCAAGCTCAAAAAATCTGTCAAATTTCTTTAATCGATTTTCAACTTTGTTTCTATAGAATTAGGTTCAAGGTTGATTGGGAAAATTTGTTCACAGTTGGACAGTTTCGGATAGCTTGATGTGATGGCATCTCTACTTACTACAGAGAGCCAATTCTTCCAATTTTTGAAGTGAAAACTTCTCTAGGCGCGTTGAGCACTTTTTGGGTGAACAAAAATCATGGAACTCGCGTCATCATCACCGAACGCTTTAGCTTTCGCTTAGTTTTCACCGGCAGTCTTCAAAGACTGGCCCGCATGTTTTAAGCAACGTTCGCACTCGTATCTTATCGCGATCGGTCAAAAATAAATCATTTTTCATACATTTTTGACTGAGATGCGAATGTGAACGTTCCTTGGAAATTAGAAGAATTGGCACTCTGATACGATTTACACTTTTAAATACTTACCTTGGTAATGTCAATACAAAGTATTGCCTGAAATACCTAACCATTTGTTTATCACTATAGGTACTAACCTCATGTCACCACCTTCCGTCTCCATCCAGCCAGGTAACTCACGTGTTACTAAAGAACTAAACGGGAAACATGTGCACAATGGTACAGTACTCCAATGAATGGTCATTCTATTCGGTCTTATTCACCAATTACCTACTTGCCGTTTGTGAGGCGGCTGGACATTTGGGGTCATACTTCGGAACTATTCGGGCAAGTTCGTGCTACACGATGTTTTTTCGGCAACGTGATTTTGTGGGTACGTAGTGTTTTAGTTGAATGATTCGCGCTTGAAAGATCCCTTTTTGAATTCTGTTTTATTAAATTAGAGGGAACCTGGGAAACCTGATGGAAAGCGATATAGCACCCTTTTCACTCTTGACTTATAGACACCTAGGTTGCAGCCATCAGGAAACAGTGTTCAGTAGGGAATTTCCCTCCCAAACTGGTATTCCCAAAACGTTTTGTGCGTGTGGGTGGGATGTCCGCCATAGACTTACCTACTAGAATATAACATTATTGAAACTGATATGTATGCTGACTTTTAAAGATATGTTAAATTACCTCATCTACCACCATCAACCAGGTACAATTCTAGATTTCGACCTACTTCGGCTTTGCAACTCTATATTCAAAAATAGGAAACTCAGTAACACTGCTTGACAAGGGGATTAAGGAACAAAATCAGTCTCATCAATAAAAAAATCGAACCAAGATTACTATTCCTTCTCCTCAGTCGTTCACTCTGGACATGGTCGTGGTTTCATGATGACGCACTCTGGACAATGCAGCCCTTATGATGCCCAATCCCTTATGCCCAATTCCCAATCCCTTATGATGCCCCTTTACTCACTGCGATCTACAGCGTTACCGGATTAATTGCAGCTTTTATTGAGTTCAAAAATATACAACAAAAACTTTCTTTTTTAAATACAACCGACTTTTTTATTTTTCACTTCTTAGTGGTACACCTAGCAATCACTGGAAAGTCACAGGAAAACAAAACACGCAATTTCGTTTACTTGGATGATCTATTTCTATTTCCCCCAGCAATTTTGATTACAAAACCAAAGTACTGAACTGATTTTAATGAAATTTCTATGGGACCAATCGGAACGTATATCCTTGCACATGGAAAAAGATTTTTTCAAATCGGTTCACTAATATCGTCATTAATAAACCAATTTGAAAAAATCTTTTTACTTCGTAGTAATGAGTTAACAAACATAAAAAAATACAACCAAATTGAGAACCTCCTACTTTTTTTGAAGTCGGTTAAAAATGGTTGAAATGTACAAGAGAGAGCTTAAGTACTGCCAAGGCGCTCTATACCCTATGCAGGGTGATAATTCTGCCCATTTTGAAGCAACATTCACATTTAATCTGTCAAAAAAGCCTCAATTTCCATACATTTTTGACATCTGAACTGACATGCAAATGCGAACGTTGCTTAAAAATGAATAGAATTGGCACTCTGATCAATCACTTTTTGACAGATGGAACTAGTGATTGCAGCAATGCGTTATTTCGATGTCAATTCGATGATTAAAACTTTAAATGGTACGTAGTGCCTACCTAAGGATCATCGATTTATTGTACAACGTGTAACAGAATAAACGCAAAACCTCTTAAGGAGTCATTGTCACACTGAAATCGGGGAAAAAAAACTGCTGTTCAGTACATTTTGTCGAGTTATGTGCATTCGGATTTACAGCAGTAGACATTTTGCGTCCTGCCGGAATCTGTTCGAGTCACCGCGGCCCTGGAACGCAAAGGGCTTTAGAAAGAACACAGATGGATTTTAGACAGTAAGAGTCTGACACGCCCTTCGTCAAATGACTTCTTCCACTCTGGGTGGAGACCCAGAGTGGAACTTCTTCCACTCTGGGTGTGTGTAGTCGACGACTACAGACCATTAAAAAAAAAACGACTTGCGTGATCGAATGAGAAATGAAGATATCCACAGGAGAACCAAGGTTTTTAACCACGGAAATTGCCCGAAGAATCGCAAAACTTAATTAGCAGTAGACAAGGCACATTGCTCGCAGAACAGAATGATAGTTGATGTAGTCGAAAAGTTCTGCAGTGGCGACCACGTACCGAGAGACGCAACGATAGAAGGCCCTCACAAGTGGACTGATGACCTGATGCAGGCTCCAGAAATCCGCTGCATGCGAGGCCCATAGCACCGGTCTACTTTTCAAAATCAAAAGTTAGCTCTCTTCTGGTTATTCCAGTCGCAAAACGGACGGTATGGGTACCTTATGTTTCTATATCACGTGTACCACCTTTAACCGGTTCATATTATTTGTGAACACCGTTACGATAGACTGTTTCTTTAAAGACGCCAAAATAAACTATGCTCCACCATATTTTAGAGAAAAAGATTTGTGCCACGCTTGTCGCGGCCGCGGTGACTCTTTCGAACAAATTCCGCAATTTGTTCGAAAGAGTCACCGCGGCCCTGGAACGCAAAGGGCTTAAGGAGAAACATGCGTGGGATTTAGTCAGTAAGAGTCTGACACGCCCTTCTGCTCCACCTAGAGCGGAAGAAGTCATTTGATGATTTCCAATCCTTAAAAAAAAGGTCTCATTAGGTCCTTAATAATGCAGGTGTAAGGACACGTGTATTAAAACTTTACAATTTCTGCAAAAAAACTGTCAGTACCTAACTTATAGGAAACCCATCATCAGTAAAATTTTAAACGTTTTTTAGTCATTTATCCCGATTTGAAGCAGGATCAAACCTCAATACATCTTTCAAAATGGGATTCGAATTTGTTGTGTTGGTTTTCGTAACGGTTTATAGTTATTTTGCTCTCGTGTAGGAAAATGAGGAAATTTAACTTACACTATTAGAACTTCACCGACGCATAACTTATTTAATATTTCTATTATGGTATTTAACAATGCACTTAGAATATAATCATCTTTATTATGTACACAATAAACTTACACTTTCATAACAGCCAGCACGTTCCACTCAGTCAAATAATATGCACGAACTGTCGAAGTTAGCTAATAGGTGAATAGAGGTGCACCTCGTGTTGTCGCCTTACGCCGAATATTGGATGACTAATCACAATAGATACTAGTAAAATAATTAGAATAAACAAATCCATAGAGAAAGTCATAGAGCAATTAATTGTGCCTGCAATTAGAGACGGTATTTTGATAGAATCCGTGGGATGGAAGACCGTTGAACGCACTACGGTTGTCAAAAGCCAGTCTAAACATGGGTACTGACTGGTGTTACGGGGCGTAATGTAACATGTTACAAAGAGAGCATTCGTGCAGTCAGTGCGTGGAAACATGCGCATGTTACATGCCTATGTATTTTGTTTTACACGGATTTTAGGACACGGCGTAACATAATATGCTAGCTGCGAATGTTACATTACGGCCTGTAACACCGGTCAGTACCCAGCTTAAGACGGCGCTATCTTCTAGCTAGCATATTATTCTAAAAGAATAATTTAAAAAACGCGGTAGAAATCTACCGCTTTTTTAAATTATTATTTGACCAAGCAAACCAAGGTACAATGAGGCATCATTGTGCCTTGGTTTGGTGTATATGGAGTATATGGAGGATAGTAGGTAAATATGGGAATGTGAAAAGTGACACGCTTATTTTGTAAGGAAAATGTTGACGCAAATAGCGGGCCCCATTACCAAAATTTAAATGCCCTGTGGCAGAAGTCGACATATTCAATCAACTCAGTCTTTCTCAATAAACTCCTGGGCAAAGGAGTGTCTCAAACTTCGCCACAACGGCCGGCACTCCGCCTTTTTTTTAAGGTGGTTTTCGAAGTTCACGTGTAGGTCGTGGCAATAACGGCGTTCCTGTATTTATGCGCTCAATCGTAACTTCATAATTCTGTAATTTTACTAAAATTACTGAAGAAAGAATAAAGAAAAGAAAGAATAAAATTTATTTAGCACATAAAACACGCACGGTACAAACAACAAAAAGGTAGGTATGCCAAAAACTATGTCTCACGGCTGCACTAAAAAGGTCCATTTCAGCGACTGATGCTGTCTGACGTTGGTTTTCTAATGAACCTTCCAAAGGACGAGTGGCGGCTCATTTGAATCAATATAATATATAAATATAATCGAAATAAAGTAAATATTACTAATTTTAAATGCTAACACCTAAATACTACTACTTATACTTGTCCTGTCGCTAGCAAATTGGCTCTAAGTTATAATTTTTTGATGGTATCGTACGATTTGTATGGCTTCAATTAGCTGTGGTTACATACCGAGCTGCGGTAACTGCTGATTTCTTTCGAGAAACTAACTACAGGAAAAACGTAAAATATATTTAATAAAATATAATTCTCTAGTGTCATACAATACAAAATCTTATATCAATGAAACCGACCGCAAAAACGAGTAAAAAGATCAAAACGTTCTCATCATCATTGTCGCCACGCGTTGCCACGCTTGGCAGGCGGGTTGGAGTTCGCAGTGTAGCTGTTGCAATGCACAGAGAATGCTTCTTTTTTTTTTAAAGTTGGGTAATCATCAAATGACTTCTTCCGCTCTGGGTGGAGCGGAAGGGCGTGTCAGACTCTTAATGACTAAAACCCATCCGTGTTCCTTCTAAAGCCCTTTGCGTTCCAGGGCCGCGGTAACTCTTTCGAACAAATTCCGCAACCCTGGCAGGCACAAAGAATGCTCCTGCCCAAACTCTGGTGAGTCCCTTAGTCGCCTCTTACGACACCCACGGGAAGATATGGGAAAAAGTTCTAGTTTAATCTTAATTCAATCGGATCCTGACGGATATGTGACGCGAAAGAATCTGCAAAAACCAAAATTGTATGCAGTATACGTGCAGTGTGTTCTGGGCTGCAATTTAGCAACCACATTCAATATTGTCATCTATTGTTCTCTAGAATAATAAGCAAACGTCTGCAGATCCGAAGATGATGTTTAAATCCATTGTTCATCAGTACAATCTATGAAAGAACTGTTAAGCGCATTCCTATACTCATTTTATTAAACTATTTAATCTATAGCCATTTTTGAAGTAATAACTTCTTATGGGAGGGTAAACCGCTTCGTAACGTAACGCGTTACGGCGCCAGTCTGTCTGGCTTCCCTTTCTCTCACGCATACGGCAGCGATAGGCAGGCTCTTCGTCTCTCACTCTAACCCACAGCGCTAGTCTTATTTCGGACAGACGCATCCCATATTAAATAGTTCAACTTAGATTAGTTTAAGTTATCACTTCTGTCGGGCGTCTCAAGACGCACACGTTTTTTTTTTCGCCAGCTTCCAACTCTGCTTATTACAGTCCACCGCTGCACATGTACCATCTTCTGAAAAGCGGGACAGCAATTGACTCTCCGCCTTTTGTATCCACCGTCCCAAGCGCATTTTGAAAGCTGTATCTTTCCAGAAACATCAGCACCGGCCCAACTAACATGGAAGAGGGGCTAGTAACATGAGACGAGGGCAGGAAGATATTGATGAATACAGTTTATTGAACTGTTCCGTTGGTCTCGCGATCGCAAGCGCGACTGCCGAGCGTGGAGTCCTGGGTTCGATTCCCAGGTCGGGCAAAAAGTGTCATTGGACTTTTCCAATAGGAACTTCTCAGTGATAGCCCCGAGTTTGGAAGTTGGTGGTGTGACACCCCCGTGTCTGTGTCCGAAAGCACGTTAAGCCGTTGGTCCTGAGCCAGATCTCTCTCCGGTCGTGTCGGGTTGCCGTCTCATCGGAATATGAGAGTGATGGAAAAGGGAGTGCACCTGTGTTTGCGCACACACTTGTGCACTATAATATGTCCGCCGGTTGAGAGTGGCCGCCATGGCCGAAATCGGTCAGGAGGACTATATTTATTTACAAGGCACACCCACGGCTTATTTACAAACTTCATAATATAAATTGTGACATCGAGGGTCCTGCGTAATAAGTCACTCACAGGCATGCACAACTTTCATAGAGCGAGTGGTATATTGTAATTATCACTATCACTACATATTATATAACATGTCCTTCGCCGCGTCTGTCTGTCTATTCGCGATAAACTCAAAAACTACTGCACCGATTTTCATGCGGTTTTTACCAATGGATGAGGTTATTCATGAGGAAGATTTAGGTGTATAATTCATTCCTACGGGAACGGGAAAAATGGGATATGCGCGTACGAAGTCGCGGGCAAAAGCTAGTTAATAATAATATAATATAATATATCTTGGGACAACTCACACACGGTCATCCGATCCCAAACTAGGCAGAGACTGTGCTATGGAAACCAGACAACTAATAAACATACTTATATATTTCTAAATACACACATATTATAGACAAATTATACCCAGACACAGAACAAATGATCATGCTCATTACACAAAGATTTGTCTTGGGTGGGAATCGAAACCGGTTTAGCAGTCAGGGTCACTAACCACTCGACCAACAGGCCAGTCAAATAAGAGTACAAATGGTTCAATAAAATAGTAAATAATAATAATAATAATAATCGCGCTTCTTTGGCCGCCTGAAAAAGGTTTTGAATAGTCTTTTGTCAGGCGGAAATAAGGTGCGCGCCTTCAACGGTTGGGTCATGCCGGTACTGATGTACTCCTACGGCATACTCAAATGGACTCAAACTGAACTCGATGCCCTAGATAGAAGGGTCCGTACACTGCTGACCGCAAATCGGATGCACCATCCACGATCATCGGTGATGAGATTGTACATCCCGCGGAAATGTGGAGGTCGAGGCTTTTTGAATGCCAAGACTCTACATAATCGCGAGGTGTGCAATCTCAGAGATTTTTTTCTCAAAACTGATGTGGGTATGCACCGAGATGTGGTCGCAGTGGACAAGGGACTCACCCCGTTGTCCATGGCTAAAGAGAACTGGCGCAAACCTGTAATACTTACTACAGATGATCGCAAGGAGGTATGGAAAGGCAAGGAGCTTCACGGGCGCTTCTACAGGGCTCTTCACGAACCCGATGTAGACTTCCCGGCGTCTGTATCCTGGCTACGTTTCGGCGACCTCTTTGGGGAAACTGAAGGTTTTGTCTGTGCGATTATGGACGAAGTTATCCTGACGAATAACTACCGGAGGTATATTATGAAGGATGGGACGGTTGACGTGTGTCGGGCATGCCACCGTCCGGGTGAGTCCATCAGACATATTATCTCTGGTTGTTCTCGTTTGGCTAACGGCGAGTACTTGCATAGGCATAACCAAGTGGCCAGGATAATCCACCAGCAACTTGCTTTAAAATATCAACTTGTGGATTCCGAAGTACCGTATTACAAGTATGTGCCCGACCCAGTTCTCGAAAATGACCATGTCACGTTGTACTGGGATCGATCTATCATTACTGATAGGACTATTGTTGCCAATAAGCCGGATATCGTGGTGATAGATCGATTAGCGCGCCGCACAATGATAATCGATGTTACCATCCCGCATGACGTGAACCTCGTGAAAGCTGAGAAAGAGAAACAAATCAAGTACCTCGACTTAGCACACGAGGTTGTCGACATGTGGAATGTGGACTCGGCTGTCATTGTGCCGATTGTCGTTACGGCCAATGGCCTGTTGTCCAAAAGCTTCGACGACCATCTGTCGAAGCTGTCGTTACGCGGTTGGGTAAAAGGCCTGATACAGAAGGCAGTACTTCTCGATACGGCTCGTATTGTGAGGAGGTTCCTTTCTCTGGAGCCCTAACCACCGGTAGCTTGGACCCTGCTCCCGACACCGGCGGACTACTATTTTTTATATTTTTAAATGTTTTTTTTTTTTTTTACAACTGTTTTATAAAAGAAATATTTAAAAATGTAAATTTATATGTTAAGAAAATAAAATAAACGGAATAATAATAATGTATTTATTTGTAAAAAAAATGACACTAAACAAATTGAGAATATTTTAAACGGAATTATTGTAATGAATAAAGATATGTACATTAATAGGGTTCTCAGTTGAGTTAAAATTAATTTAAAAAGTTTGCCAGTCTTATCGATTATTTCTCACTTCTCCCACTCAGGGCGGCGCGGGAGGGGCCCGTTTTCACCAACATTACTATTACCGACACTTAACTGACTATTTCTGACTAAAACCCACCCATATGCTTTCAAAATGCCCTGTGCGTTCCAAAATTCCGCAACCCTGACAGTCTTGCCGACTTACGGTCCCTCCTTATTATTTTCAAGTCGATGGTTGTTAACTTCTAAAATCGTTTGCGCCCAGTAGATAGCTACGTTTATTGCAACGTCGCGGTGGAATTAATTGAATCCCCAAAATGCAGGTGTATGGACACTTGGGGTACTCCAACGTTTTATTATGTTCTGAACAGGGGCACCGCACTGACACTGGGTATCAGACGGGTCTATAAAACCCTATTTTGCCAGTTTTTTTTTTTGCAAAGCACGGTCGCAAAATCACAACCCGTCTGCTCCAATGGCCATTGGCGGCCATGTCAGATTTCGGTAACCTAATACCGCAATTTAGCCATCGCAAAACTAAGTAGCTGATCTTTACCGAAAATCGGAAAGCCGAACTTCTATCGCCAAACAAACGTAAACAAAGTAACATCTCTAATAAAATAGTCAAGTAACAGGTTTTGTGGCCACTAACAGGTAAACAAGTTTTTGCGTGAAAAAATATTTAGTTTTGTTGTTATGTGTATTTACTAAAAAATATTCAGTTTTGTTGACTATAAATTATTATTAATGTGGACAGCCGTTGAAGACTGATTGACCTTGTGAGTGATCTCGCGTCCGAAAGAGTGATACATTATACCTGAATAATTAGAAATACTGGTCAATAGGTTGGCAGGCATTAAAAAGATTCTTTACGACTAACTGTAAAAAATTTAGTACACAAAATAAGATTTTATCGTACCTAATTTTATTTTGTTAAATATTTCCCACTATCGTCGGAATATTTTAAGAAGTGTTGCTGGGTTTTTCCATTGAAAAAATGTTAGTGCTGGCAAACTATTGTGACGGGCAAATTGCCATCATGATTCCGTTTTGAGAGAGAGATAGAGCTATGCAGGACTAATACTTTATTTATTAAATCATTTTAAAAACACAATAACTTACTTATTCTTGTGTAATTGTTCCAAAAGAAACTTTTTTTAAACATAACTTAAGAATATTTAGTAGTTTTTTGTTTATTGTATTTACCTTCGTCCGTGTGTCACTGCGGGGTGCCAACTGAAAACCAGCGCTGGGTGTCTGACGCTCAGCAAATGCTGAGATTGTAACCCTTTTGGTATTAACACGCTCAGCGCTATTCTGTACCTATTACTGTTAGGTACTTTGTACGTTTGTGTCGGTGCCAAATAAATGTTTTATATTCTATTCTAAAAAAAAAATCGCATTATTTGGAGGTGACTCCCACTGTGGCATTAATGGGGGGTCTTTCAACACTGCGATCGCCCACACCCAAATGAGTTAAAATACGTAACAATTTTTTTTTCGTACCCGGAGTATTTAGAAGGAAATTCCTGAACTTGATATATTTGGAAAAAAATCGCATTCTAGACTGTGAATTTGTGAGTGATGGTGATGACACCACAGAACCTTGTTTCTATTTGGATTTTTTTTGCAAAATGGGGTCTAGAACGTGCAAACAAAGAATGTATTTCTCACTCCAGACTACTTCAGCTAACCAAAGAAACAAAGATTGGACCCGGTAATGACTACCAGATCAACTCTTCTCCCTCTTCCCTATCTAGATTTTTCTTGCATTCATTTCAAAGTCAATACTATTTTTTTCCAGTACATCTTATTAACTTACTATAAGAACGTGAAGATCATAACAACCTTATTTGTTGTTGGTTAGATAAACATAATGAAGGAAAATACCACAGTTACATTTTTATTTACAAATTTCTGAGAAATACTAAGTACATACAAATCATATTATGAACACATACTTCGATGCAGGGTTGGCAGTTTTAAATCAACCTGATTTAAATAATGATCACACATGGGGTATTTTCACACAATAACACGTGTAATATTTCTTAAAAATCAAACTGAAGGACCAAATAGAATAATTACTTTCTATCCGCTTTTTCAAAAACTTGACTAAATAATACTAAATAAACAAGGTTTTAATATTGATTCGTTTATTTAAAATACTAAGTTGCACTAACAACATAAACGTTATATCTATATTAAATTAATATGTCACTATAATAAACTTAAAAAAAAAATAGTAAAGAAGTCTGAATTAAATAAACTAGAACCAGATTTTCGCCATCACTGATTCTCGGAGAGTTATTTCCCAATGACAACAATGGTTTTATTTATACAGCACAATTACTGTTTAACGATAATGAAATTGATCAGGCTCCATAACAAGCCGGCCATTCGATATTGGTCGCCTCATGCAACATATTCAAAATTCCATATCGAGGAGATCAATCTCCGAAACCATCGATTGATTTCGAACGAAGTCATTCGATATCGAATGAAAACAGTCGACATTGAATGAACACAGTTGAGGTCGGTGGACCTTAATCGGACTGCCACGTTACGCCACTGGATCAACCTGACCGATAGACATCATCCATCGATGTCACATAGTTTATCCCCTTAACTTTTTGAACGCCAGAGCATAAACGCATCGGCGACGCCAAGCCACAAATTCGCCGTACTTTTTGTCACGTATTTGTGACGTTTGGCGTACAGGGCACGCGCTTGCTTGTCATGTATACGTGACGGTGGCGTTCAAAAGGTTAAAATACAACAAGGTATAACAGGTCAACGATAAAATAAAAAAATAAATCGTAATTAACAATTTTATATCTCTTCCTTTTCTTTTTCGTCTTTTGTTGGAACAATTTCATATACAGTTTCAACATCTTTTGATTTTGTAGCAGCCAATTCTTTTCGATGCTGGGCGAAAAACCATCTGGAATAAAATAAAGTATGATAAAACAAATGAATACAGATCAACCTATGGTAATGTTTCCCCTGCTTTTTTTTTAGGAGGTCATCAAATGTTCTTCCGTTCTGGGTGGAGCGGAAGAGCGTGTCAGAGTCTTACTGACTAAAACGCATCCGTGTTCCTTCTAAAGCCCTTTGCGTTCCAGGGTCGCGGTAACTCTTTCGAACAAATTCCGCAACAATGTTTCCACTGCTGGAACATAGGCCTCTTCTCCGTGCATGAGAGGGAGTGGTTATCCACCACGAGGGTGATGGTGGTTATCTTTCTGCTTGTTACCTAGTCCTGAATTATCATTCGAGTAAAATAAAAGAAGCTACAAATTATCTACTACGTGTCGCGAACATGTATAAAAATTGGTTGTCTGTAAAGTCGGTTTACGGACGATAGTTTAACGTGACAACGTCATAACAAAACATTGATGATCGTAACGTTACAATGAGCGTAACGTTACAATAAGCGTAACGTTACAATGAATCATACTTTTTTCGTGCGTGCAGCCGGCGTTCATCGATTTATTAGACGTTGTCACGTCAAAAATCTTTTCACAGTTTATATTTGGGAAACCTCTCCGAAGTACTCAAATTAAAGACTAACTTAGTCTGGTAGGGTTCCCAAAGTTCGATAATTGAATTTATGTCAGGCAAACATTGAGTTCTTCTATTAGAACATTTATTTATTTATTATATACTTTATTGTACGCCAAAAGTAAAACAAAAATAAACAAAAGGGAACATTCTTAGTAGCGGCCATCATCCTAGGTCTTGCACATCTTATAAAACTGATAACAACTTATACGATTATTGTACACCTGCCTTCCAGGTGATACAGGTCTGATATTATGTGATTTTATGGAATGTCATATGAATAACAAATCGGATGACCTATCATCGATTTAATTTAACAACACACTCGTCACCAGAGAACATTTTTCTACCTGTAATTGCATTTCCTGTCTGTAAGATCTCTATTTGTCTCTTCATCATTGGTTCCCAGACCAATCATAATATTTGGATAACTTTGTCTCAGTTTTCAATGTGTTGGATTTTTTCGAGCAGAATTGTCGGGCGTTGTTTTTATAGTGATTTAGATGATAAATAATAACAACTACAAAGCGATGCGAAAGAGGAGACTGGATGTTGCTGACTCATGGACCGATGTGTGCTCAACTTTTAATGCTCGAAAGTCTTAGAGTCCACATCATCCTTGTTAAAAATTCGCTGTTCTGATTGGCTCGCCGTAAAAGTCAATCATGTTTTGTATAATTAAATCTCATAAGATAAAAACGTTTTTACAAAAAAATAGGTTTCCAGTTATATTTTTATAAAAAAGGTTAAAAAAGGTTTAGCCCCCATAGGTCTTTGATGGTGTGAGCTCAAATCTGAAAAGACCAATGAGAGCCTTGTTTCCAGGTTTATTATCACACGATCGAACATCAGGAAATTCAAATTACGCAACCAGCCCTCTAGATACATTGATCCCCCAAGACAACTCCAGAACCATAAATTCACACAAAACACCGTGGTAAACTACGTACAAAACGCCAAAAAACATCACTCGTCATGTACCAGGGCAACATAACTTACATGAGTATGCTGATCGCAGGTAGCGTCATGAGAGAGCTGAACACAAAGACAGCGCCACTGAACACTGTGATGGTGTTAGAGTACAGCTTCGAGTATGTGGGATCGAACATCAAGGCAGCCAGGGTCTCCACCAGACTGAATAGCGAGTTCATTTTACCTGAAAGCCAATAAAGTGTTTTTTTTAAACAGACTACCTCGTTTGTTTAGTGATTGCGAGCGATACAGCTGCGCCGCATGTGGTTCTGGGTTTAATTCTCATGTTTAAGAAATTTATTGGGTTTTTTCCGCTAAGAATTTCTTAGTACCACCCGAATTATGGATGTATGCCTGATTGATGGCAATAAGGTCGATCCCTTTTAGAAAATGTTGGTGTTATATAGGTGCACCTCTGCCTAGCGACTCATCTGCCGAGCCGACCAGTCAAACCAGATTCAACTGAATACTAGTATTTCACGAGGAGCGGCTACCTGCTAGACCTCCATAACCAATTAACTGGGTAACACGGTACTTCTTGACAAGACTGGAGTCAGATTTTCTGGCTTCTGACAATCCGTAACGACTGCCAAAGATCTACAATTGACAGCCGGGACCAACGGTTTAACGTGCTTTCCGAGGCACGGAGGAATCTCGGTATGTTAAGATGGTCACCCATCCACAGACCGACCATGGCAAGCGTTGCTTAACCTTCAAGATCGACCGGAGCGGCTGTTATTCTTTAGCCGTCGTGATTTCAGAAAATTCTAAAGGAAAATTCCGGCGTGATGTTATGTTAACTAATTCTAAGAAAGACGCAAAAAGTACACATGAAGAAGTTTTGTTGGCTTGGTTTTTATACGAATAATGCTGTCTTTTTTTAAGTATCTGATAAGTGGCTATTCAGGCTTTTTCTATGTTTACATCAGGGTTTATCCTATGACGAAGGAAAAAGTCCGACTTACCCATTTCTGCGCTTGGTACCAGCTTAGATGCCATCGACCTTAGAGATGTGAATGTGGTCGCGTTCAGAATCTCAATTAACGGTACTGTAAGAAAATAACTTAATTTTATTGCAAGTCATCATTGCATAGGTGCATAGACATGGTCAGTCTGTGAATTCAGACTAATTAAGAACGGTTCTCAAAGAACCGTTCCGGTTTCAAAGGAGTTCTGACATCAGCACCAAGCTTGGTCAATAGACTTATCATTTTATCCTTTGCATGCCTCATAGATCAATGGTCGGCCATTTTTATTTGCAGTGTCGGGAGCACACATATGCTAATATTATTCTCGACACTGAAAATAAAAATGGCCGATAGTTTAAATTTGCATCGGAAAGAACAACGTAGCGTTCCCTCACAATTAAACACTCGTTGGCTTATTACAGGATCTGTTTCAATCGTCACTCTATGAGAGGGTATAGTTAAATACTTGCCCATAAACATTTGGAAGTCAGTCTGCACGAAGGTTATAAGAACGGAGCCAGCCAGCTTGCTAATTATGGAAATGAGGCACAGCATCGAGTCGTGGAAGCCCCACCGTTTGCTGAACACGCTGATGGAGAATAATGCTCCTGGAAAGAAAAAGATAGAGTTAATTTGGCGTGAATATTGGAGGGAAGTTCTTATGGCAGGATAGTTTTGAGAGTTTTAGAGCACTTCATGAAGATGTTCAGATGGAGAACTAGGATGTTGGTGGTACCTACTACCACCAACATCCTAGTTCAGATATTAACGGTGTAATTACAGGCACATGAGATATTTTAGGTTTGTATCTAGGATGGCAACACATTTGCAATGCTTCTGGTATTGCAGACAGGCAACGATGACAATTTAAATTAATCAGGTGGTCACAACATAAAAACTACTATGTAGGTATGTGATTTTGTTTGGTGAAGACCAAAGAAACGATGAACGAACCGTGTGAAAGATGATATGGCTAGATGACGGCTAATAGATGTAAGAAAAAGATATGCTGCGCCTATCCAAAACAAATTGGGGTGATGAACATAACGAGGGTTTCCGGGCTATTTGTATTAACCGACATTTTTGAAACTTTACACCAGAGCAGTTTAAAGTTTCGATTTTACGAAAAAAATTATTACATTAGCAGATCGCATATTTTTTGTTAAAAGAAGGATATTACTGTTTTTATAACATATTCCCCATACTCGGATTAATTATTTTTTTTCTAATGTTCCTATTTTTAACGAAGATAAATGTCGCTTAATACAAAATGACCAATATTTAACTTTTGTTGCAGGCTAAATGACTGTGATAATGTTGATGACTGAAACCACCTATGATTATTGTTTCTTATTCCAGGCTAAATGACCAAACCGCCTAGGTTTATTGCGATTGCGATGGCTGTAGTGCGATTATGTCGCAAGTTCAATTGTCTGTAGTCCGGTTAAGTCGCAAGTTCAATTGGCTGTAGTGCGATTATGTCGCAAGTTCAATTCGCTGTAGTCCGGTTAAGTCGCAAGTTCAATTGGCTGTAGTGCGATTATGTCGCAAGTTCAATTCGATGTTTGATGTTTAGCCTATAGTTTTCCGGTACCTATACCTAGCTAATTTTTTATAATCTTATCCATCGAAAGGTTGTCTTGAAGACATCACTGCTATCGATAAGACTGTCCGTTATTAAAAGGAGGTACATGTCTATCTTTATTACCTACGTATGTTTTTGTTACAAGTCATATAGTCATATTTGAAACTTATTTATTGTACACCTTCCACAGTATAGTCTTTATAACCCAAAGGTTGACTGGTTGGTCGAGAATGCCTTGATGCATTATGTCCGCCCATGTACCACTTTTGTACATAAAGTTTAAATAAATAAATAAATATAGTTTAGGGCACTTTCTTTGTAAATTGTTGTTGCTAGAAAGTTTAGTAGTTTAGTTTAGTTTTAAGTAGATGCAAAACAGTTGACCAATAATAATACGGCGATTGTAAATCTGTGTAGTGGTCATCGCTTGCGTTCAAAAGAAAAACAATCTGAACCTTTGTTCTCGTGGCCTTTGATTTCTCATATAATTATTCATTGTCCGATTTTCCAAAGTTTGCAAAGGATTGCATATTTAAGGATAATTTTGAAGTTGACATTTCATTTTGTAATTCCAGTTTATAGCAGCTTATGCACCTCTTAAAATAAGTAAGTACTGCACCTACTTCTCAGAATATATCGTGACAATATTTTGAGGATGTTTGGCGAACTTTAAATCATCGTTTACCTATATTTTACATGTGAATATTTGTTTGTGCAATCATTTGGCGCCAAAATGACTAATTAAACGTTTAAAAAATTGGCGAAGGAGCATTACGTGCCGTCATTTCGTGTGCAATAGTTAAATAAGGTTTATTAAAATGTATTAGTTTATTATTTTTTTAAATTATTTTGTGTATTGTGTCTATGGGCCTCAGTAGCCTGATAATAAAATGATAATTATTATTATTTATTATTATTACCTCTCTCTCACTATAGCTTTTCTTCTCCTTCCCCAATTATATATTTGATATTTATTAGTATATTATTTAGTATTGTGTGCATGCTATATTATTATGTCTAATTAATATTGTTTATGATGTTTGTACACTGACCGCCCTAAATCGAACTTCTTTTGTTCAGTCCATCCAAAGGTTGTCTGTAAGAGATTGTCCTGTGCGATAAGACCGCCCATTGTACACTTGTTTTTGTAAACGTTTTTACTGTGTTTATTATGAAGTGTAAAATAAAGTATATAATAAATAAATAACTAACTGGCTATTAAAAAGGCTAGACTACTAGAAGCTGTTATTTATTATTATTACTATTCTAAACAAATTACCAAGTACCCTTCTTAAGTTATCAAGTAGATAGTGACAGCTTAAACTATGTATAGCCTCCGAATCCAAAGTAATAAACTATCGTAAATAACTCTACAGAATTAAATATTATTACATACACATGGCCAAGCACGATTTTTTTTTGAGGTATAGTAACGTAGAATTTTACAAAAAAGGGAGGAGGAGGGTGTATTTGATTGTTTCTTCGTTTTTTTGACACCGACTTCCGAAATTAAAGTTATTTCATAGTTTGTAGTGTTGATATTTGGAAGTCGATTGTATTTTTTGTAAAAAAGTTTATTTATTTATATCTTTTTAGTGTTGTTACCTACAACTAAATTGTCTTTATTCCCATGATGAGTGGTAGCGCTATTTCCCGATAAGGTCAGACCAGCTCAGCATAGTTACCTAAACATATACTTTGCTTTGGGATTGACATAAACCTAACAATATCTCACTTTACTAGATTTTGATAGGTTGATCTTTAGATCTTGCTCTGAATGCATGACACCTGCACCCAAAAGGAACTAACGAACGCTCATAATCTCATCGTCTGTGTTGGTTTTCCATTGTGTCAATAGTACGTACCGCATTATCAATCCAGTTTGTTGTAACACAGACGTTTGTCAACGTTCATCAGTTCCTTCTGGGTGCAGGCGTCATGCATTTGGGCAAGACAAGAAATAAACTATGACGTGAATCTTTTTTTTTAAGGATGGGAAATCATCAAATGACTTCTTCCGCTCTGGGTGGAGCGGAAGGGCGTGTCAGACTCTTACTGATTAAAACCCATCCGTGTTCCTTCTAAAGCCCTTTTTTTCTAGCAGGCTCTGGCCCTAGCGGGCCCCATCTCCTATGCTGACATCGCTTTTAGGGCGCGCGTGGATCACAAAGCGCCATCGACCCGGGCCTGGTTGTGACCGGACAGCGAGCCACCCAACACTCGCCGTCCGCAGGCCCGCGCCTAGGGTGGCCGGGGATCGCTCTGCGACTCCCGACGCCCGGGGCGTCTTCTGTAGCGACGGTTGAGTCGAAGTTCTTGTCTCTCCCTCGCGCGGCCCGCCTCCTCCTTCGCTAGCATTACTGCTTCGCAGAAGGAGGCGACCGCGTCCCAAGCCTCCTCGCTCCGGACCATGGATTCAACCAGGGCCGGACACGAGAGCTCGCCACCGCTGATCGCCTCGACAAGGACACGGCGGTGCTCCGCCCAAGCAGGACAGACCTCCACCGTATGCTCCACCGTGTCATTACATCTTTTTTTTTTATATAATATCTTGGGACAACTCACACACGGTCATCCGATCCCAAACTAGGCAGAGCCTGTGCTATGGCAACCAGACAACTGATAAACATACTTATATATATTTTCTAAATACATACATACTATAGACAATTTTTTTTTAATATGGGTTTGCTCTGGACTCTAGTCTAGGTCATAGATGACAGAGACAAAGTCGACGATGGAGCGAGCTTACCCAGAAGAAGTTAAATTACACCCAGACACAGAACAAATGATCATGCTCATCACACAAAGATTTGTCCTCGGTGGGAATCGAACCCACAACCTCCGGTTTAGCAGTCAGGGTCACTAACCACTCGACCAACAGGCCAGTCGATATCTTGTCTTTTACATTTATCGAGAAAGGGGGTAATTACTGAGGTGGCGGTAGAGAATTATGGAAAAAGAAGACATGTAACGCCGACCTCAAGTATTGGGATCAGAATGTGCACGAGAATAATGAATGACGATGATGATGAAGATTTAATAAACTTCTTAATAATAAGAGTAGAGTACTTACCCAACGAATGTGTTATAATGCCGTAAGTCGAATACAAGCTGTATTTCAATGCGTCCCACTTCAATTTGTACCTTACGTACATATATGTGATTATTTGTTCACCTGAAAAACCATAACAAAATTAAAATCACAATTCTTCTGTCGGTTTGGCTGGCTGACCAAGCTGAGCCCGCAATCGATTAATTTCGGGATTTAATAGTAGCTACTCGCGATAAAAGAGACTACAAATAGTTATGCATTAAAGAATCAACTGTGCTGGTTATAAATTATCTGACCTACGTAAAATAACTAAGACTTTCCAAAACCAAACAGCACTTTTTCATATCTTTATCTTAACCTAGTATAATATTATATTATCTGTGTCTGAACATAGGCTTTTCATTGTGAACTGTTACAAGCGGTTATATTGTCACAACAACTGGGCTTCTCGAAAATATTTAATTAGTGATAAGTGGATAACAGTAGAAGTATATTGTAATTTACCGATTAAAGGTCAGTCAACGCAAAACTATTTGTATAATAGTAAAATGGCTGGCCTGATGTTATTGGTATAAAACTGCATTTTACCAGTTCTACCCCAACAACATCAGGGGCTGATAGAAATGATGAAGAGATTTGCAATGTCTTTATGCTTGTATTTAAATAATATTATGCAAAGCTAAATCGTTACTTTTTATATATTTGTGGAATCCACAATGTACTTCCCTTCAAAGCTTATGAGAGCGCTGTTGTAGAATAGTCATAGTATTAACATTTTCGACAGTACTTTAAATATTTTGGGCCCCTGCGCCATTTTCACAGCGTCATCGAAAGCAGCACTGAGGTCACTACAGAGTTTGTGGCACAAAAGGTAAGACAGAGAGAGAGGTGGCGCATTGTACGCGACTCAGCTTCCCATTCACAAACTGCTACCGTTGTGTCGAGGAAGGCCCTCGTTACATGGTTGGAGTTACATCTTCCGAAGTGGGCCACGGAAGGTAAAACTCCGAGGGAAGACGATCAAGGAATTAACTAATTTTAGCCTACTTACCATGGCTGGGTCCATAAACTATAGCAACAACAAGAAGTGTCAAGATTATCTTTTTTCTGAAGTTTGTTTCTCTCTTCTTCAATGCCACTTCTCCAGTTTCTTTCACCAATGTTACCAAGTCTGAGCAAGTTACTGACTCTACCTGGAAAGGCGTTATTAAAATCGTCATTTTATCACTTTTTTAGATGCTATACGGTAAAAAGATAACTCCATAGATAGTACTTATAATCTACATGTTTACAAAAGTGAATATAAAATAATCATAAAGATTGTTTACCTTCTCATTCTTATCAGTTCGTGGTTTGGTATTACTCTCCAAGCAGAAAAATCCATAAGAGAAAGTTATCGTATATATAATACCAGAAATTATAAATATTCCGTAATATCCCAATAGTTTCAAAAGGATTCCGCTCAGAGCTGTTCCAATAGGAATTCCGGCAGTCATGCAAAGATTCACAAGTCCCACTCTGAAGGTCCTGCTTTCTTCATCGGTAATATCACTGATGTAGCTGAAGACGCCGAGAAAAACCATGACCCAGCCGCCTGTGACAGCCGGGAACAAAGCTTCGAAGAACATTGTCACTTCAACACCAATTTCATTGAAAAAGAAAGTACTAAGCAAGTTGCTAATGCACACCATGAATTCTCCAAAAATTGGCATCAATATACACACTTTCCTGTTACCAGTTCTGTCGCTCCACGCCCCCATAAATATCACGAGCAGCGTTGGGATTGAAGTCTGTATCACACTCTTCCATGATTCTATGTCGGATATGACCTTTTGGACTTCGCCTTCGAACTCTGTCAAGTTGCCTTTCCTATCAATAAGTGCATCACATATCGTATCATTGTAGTTCAGTTTAACGCGACAAGTTTTATCCAAGTTCAGATTCTGGATCGCCAACCTGGCCAACATTGACGGTATTATGAGACCTGCCAGTATAGGCTCCACTGTAATGTTTGATTTTATTCGACATAGTTTTCTTATAAAACTTTCATTTTCATTAGCTGTATGTTTGATATTTTTCTCTTTTACCGGTTCATCTTCAACGGCGTCTCGTTTTTTTTCTGGATCTGACATGTTGTGTTCACTCAACGAAAGTATTTGTCAAACTAACACTAGAAATGTTATCATAATAAAAGTGTATTCCTTACATATTATCTCAAATGCTTATTATTTGCTGTGCGTAAGATGTATATTATGTACGGCTTGATCCGAAAAATGTTACAGATTTCTTTGTAAATATTATATAATGGGTGTTGTTTTAAAATCATATGCTTACCTAGAAATATTGTAGAACAGAGGTTTTATTCTTTTGAAAATGTTTTTACTTCAAGCTTTTTATATCTGGAAACACTTTAAGGCACTTGTCTCACTGGTGACGATCAGCGAGAAACCAATAAGTAGAAACCAAATACGAGTTGGCGAGCAGCAAGAAGCGAGTGTGTAGTTTCGATAGTTTTGTCGCTCGGCTATAAGCGAGTGCTCTTGTGCGACGGGCGATTACTCGCACCACTTGCTCCGGCCGGCCAAGGGTTACATTTTTGTGCAAACCTACACGCGCTTCGAAGCGCTGAATTCATAATATGTTAACTAGCACTCAGATCTGCACTATAAGTAGAAATGACCGCTGATTAGTCTCTTGGCGTGAAATCTGACCGCCAAGCGAGCATCCCTGAGCGAGTATTATCTTTGATAGCTCTTGTCGCTGCGACCAACTAGTGGTAAGAGAGTTCTCGCTGGCAGTGTGAACAGCCACAAATCGACTATAAATTTATTTGTATATTTCAATCACACGGGATCTATATATTTTGTCCGTTTCCTCTGAGGAAGCTACCTGTTAAAAAAATCGGCCAAGTGCGAGTCAGACTCGCGAATAAAAGTTTCCGAAATTAACTTTAATAAATAAGCAAAGATGAAGAAGATCTGCATTTCTTAATCGCCTGTGTAGTTAAAGAGATAAGGGGACTTCAAAATTATTTGTTAGAAAATTAAATAAATATGAGCCCTTTCATTTGATATGTCACGGCACAGTTTGAGAAACAATTTTTTTTCTCTTCAAACTATCTAATAAGTTCCCAAAAAGTGACCCCATACTCAAAATTTATTCATTTACGTTACGTATGCACGTCCGTGTTTGGGTCATAGAAGTTCATATGTATACATAGATACCCAATTTCGGATCCGCTCAGTACATTCGGCACAAATTGACTGAAAGACAGACGCGAGTGCTACTTTAAGTACCGCTTTTCATACCCACTACTAAAAACTCCCAAAAAATCATTGTCATTAATCAATCATCTACTGTGTTAAGTGCTTAGATTAATTCTTGTGTTTTCAAAATAAAGTATTAAGGATCGGTAGATGTCCTCTACAATATTGGCACTTCATTTTTGCAGTCATTTATTCTTCATATTATTTAATAGTCACCCTGTAGAACATAAGAGATAACAAGTACATTAGCTAACGAATATTTGCTAAGAGTATTTAGACTGCCACTGCACCTTGATGGTCTGATAAAATTATTCAAACAATGTAATCAATTGTCTCGTATTTGCTCCCAGATATAACTTGCGCAAGTGACTTGTTTGTAACTTTAGGTAATACTATATCTTCATAATCATAATGATGGTTAGAATTTTTTTTAAATGTCATCTTCTTTTTCAAGCTGAAACAAATAAACTGTTGGTTTATAACCTAAGGTTTACCGTGTTATTTTAATATTTTTTTTAATGACTAGTGTTTACGCCACTGAATGTTACACACACAACACACAATGTACAAATACTGAAATTAATTATTATGCAAAATTAATTAATATTATTATAAACCTAACAATATCTCACTTTACTAGATTTAATTTATTTTAAGTTGAGATGGTCAATAGTTTATCTTTTTAGTGGTTGCCCCACAGCTTAATTCACATTATTTCCATAGTGAGTGGTTGCGCTATTTGCCGTTAAGGAGTAAGTTTGTGTGCCTTCACAGTCCAAGTCCAGACCAGCATAGTTAAATATCTGCTTTGCTTTGGCATCGACATAAACCTAACAATATGTAACTTTACTAGATTTCATTGATTTGAAGTTGAGGAGGTCACTGGTTTGTCTTTGAAGTTCAACGTCCAATGCAAATTCAATATATTTAACCAAATCCAACGCAAAAATATCATCAAGGCCGGTTTATAAACAATAAAGTTATGCCCAAATAGAAAACGTGGTTGACTTGTACACATCTGCGTACCCCTTCGCAGCGTACCGGCGTGATTTTATGTCATAAACTGGTGTAAACAATAAACAGACATGCCCTTTCGGCAATCCCGGAAGATTTGGTATCATTTATTGAAGAGTTCCGTTGCCTATCTCCGAGTTTCTTCATCAGATCTTCACCAAATTTAAATGGGAGTACTAGTCCGAAAAATACTCTTGCAAACAAAAAAAGAATCATTCAAATCGGTTGACATTGGGCGAAAATATCGCTGAACAAACAAACATGAAAAAAAAACATTCGAATTGAAGACCTCCTCCTTTTTTGATGTCGGTTAAATAGAGATCCCAAAGTCAAAGGCAGTCGGTAATCAAGATCATAGGTTCTTCTTTTGGGTTTATGCGGAGAAGTGGATGTCACATGCAATATTCATTTTTTATCGATATATTTTAGGTAGGATCGCGTTTGACGACAATCTCACCTGATGGGAAGCGATGATGTGGTCGCCTATGGACACCCTTGCCTAGAAGTAACCTGTTCACTCTTGACTTGAAGATCCTCAGGTTAGGGTAGGCAATCAGGTAACATAGAAGCTAGTGAGTTTTTCCGATTAAGCGTATTGGAAATATTTAAGATTTACTAGAAGAAGACATTTAACCGTAAGTACGTTCTTGGACACCTCGTAATTACTACTGAAGCACATCTCACATGACGATCAACGTCATCACATTTTCGTTTATAATAATAATTAATATTAATGCATAATACTTATTAAGACAACACAAAATCGAAACGTGAAGTGTGTAAAAAATTAATTATCATTTAAAAGACTATACTTCGCCCGCGACTACGTCCGCGCGGATTTAGAACATAGAAAATAAACAATATTTAGCTAAATAGTTACGAGCGTCAAAGTCAAAGTCAATTCATTCATTTCAACTAGACCATTAAAAGGCACTTTTGAACGTCAAATTTAAACGTTTAAAATTAAAATGTAAGTTACTCTAGTTGTCCATTCGCAAAAAGTAGATTCTTATGGAGAAGAACGGACAAGAAACTCCATAGTATATTCCATAAGCATGTTTGTATTATTCGCAGTTTAAGAACATTACTATACTGCGTAACGACTCTTGCCCATAGCTACGAGTATGTCCTGATGTAGCCTATGTAAAATAACTTTCCCAATCCCATTGCAGCCTGGCAGCCTTGTTGCCCACAGCGGCGATTCCTGTTTTGGAGCGAATCGTGGTATTACGTATTCGATCCTTTGTACTATCTAGACAAAAATAAAATACTTCTTATACATGATATTATTACAAATGTGAAAAAATATCGTATTACAATTTAACTAGACACAAAAAGAAGGCATCTAATTATTTCTCCACATCATTGACGTTGCTAACCAAAACGATTAATTAACATCAAATTATTTGAATGATTTTCGCACACAATGGACAACCTTATCGCGTTATCCGATTTGTTCCAGACAGCCTTGGGATGGGCAGTCATTGCAGGTGCGTAACAGCATAATCGGCCCGTGATTTTCATTGCTGTTAGATTGACTCCCTCTTTGTGAAAGGTTCTTCTTTTGAGTTATTGTGGAGAGGTGCATGTCACATGCAATATTTTTTTTGAGGTTCCGTAGTCAAAGAACCCTTTTGGTATCGCCATGTCCGTCTGTCTGTCTGTCTGTCCGTCCGCGGTTTAGCTCGGAGACGCTTAGCGCTAGGAAGTTGAAATTTGTTATACTATAATATATATATATTAATCACGCCGACAAAGTTTTTTAGGGAGGCTACATGTTTTTATCGTCTACCCATGGTGTGGGGTGTCGGTCGTTTAAAAATATTGAGCGTTCATTAAAACTATTTTTCCATTCAAGGAATCGGTTGCGAAATATTAAGCTTAAAGTGCAAATTTTTGTTAGAGTCAAGTGTGTGTGTGTGTGTGTGTCACTCTGCCAACTAAACGGTTGTTTTTGGAGACGTGAAAAAAAAACATGGTAGTAACGTATATAATGAATTTAAAAGGAAAACTATCACAGCTAAGTAGGTTATACAAGTTAATGAGAGTTATAGTCGACCAACTTAAGAAATGGAACTGAATAAGTAAAAAATCAAAAAATTGCATAGAAAATTACTTAAAACCAAGTGCATTTGTAACTTTGTAATCTAATAATAGTGAAGTACATACTCTATTTTTCTGACATAGTTTAGGAGACGGGTAAATACGGAACCCTACACTGTGCGTGGTCCGACACGCACTTGGCGGGTTTTTCATCGATATACATATTTAAGATAGGATCGCGTTAGACCACCTGATGGGAAGCGATGATGTGGTCGACTAAGGAGCACGCTTGCCTAGAAGTAACCTGTTCACTCTTGACTTGAAGACCCTCAAGATAAAGCAATCAGGAAACTTATCTGGCTGGGAATTCAACTCCTTAACTATACGCCCAATGAAAGTATTACCAAAATGTTCGTCTCATTTGTGTTTTCTTTAATAGTTCGTTCGTTCGTTTGGTGCGTTTGTTCAGATAAATTCTAAGAAAAAGCTAATGAGTCTTTTAAAATAATTTAATATTACAACAATACAATACAATTAACATGACATAATATTACGCCTATCCCACCAGGGTCAGCAGTGGTGTAGGTACCTCACATTCATTATAAACAAACATACAATTTTTTTTCATTCCTTTCATTCTATATAATAATCTAGTCTCCAATCATCACTTCATGATCAAGATCAATGCTGTTGATAAGCGAATCCTTTTTCTTTTTCGCTTGTAGTTCAGTTTCACTAATCACTCCACCACCTTCTTTTTTAGATCGGGCAGCGTCTTTTCTGTGTTGTATGAAGAACCAGCTGTAAAAACAAATCACTGTTGTTAAAATCCATTAGATATTTAATTTTACAGTTGTCAGAATCGAGACTTGTCAAAGCCTTATGTTATTGTCATTGTCGAAGAGGCCAAGTAAGGCCAAGTGGCTGTTGTTGTATCCATCAGTTACTTCCATTTCAATTGAATCCACCACCATCGTAACCATTAGATTTGGACCAATAAAAGCAACTTTGCATGCACCGCCCTTCACCCCTTCACTCAAATGTGGAGAACCAAGCCTTCTGGCGTAGGAATATCATCAGATAGTATTAAATGCCAAATTTTAAACACATATAAGGTGATAGTAGAGTTTAACAAATACTCAACTTTGAATATTTGATTCAGAAATCTGGGATAATCGAACAAGCAAACGAAAGCTGTCGAGAGGGAATTACTGAGCGCTCGCTTCACGCACTCATTAAATTTCGTTCGCATGATATGCAGCAGAAGGACAGTGAGGGTACGGCAATCTTTGATTCATGGGCATGAGCCTAAGATTGGTATCAGTGTCCATCCACTTATTGACTGCAGCAAGGGAAACCTACCCTTGCTGTTGTGAAAGGGTGACTTTGTGGGCCACTAAACAGGCTACGACAACCTCTTAAATGAAAATAATAGCTCTTTTTACATTAAACTTCTGTAAAACTAAGTTTGAGCGCCTTCAAGGAATACTACGCCATTTTTTTAGAAGATCACAATATATTCTACTAGTTACAAATAGCCCTTAATCTAAGTTAGGCCGGCAGAATCGCACTACTGCAGAACGCATCTGCGATTCTTATTCGGTTCGTCTGTCATGTACATGGTATCAAAGAGATGCAGATAGTTTCACGTTCTGAAGCGTTAATCTCTATGAAGAAGAACGTGCTGTAAACTCCACGAACATTCGGACAGAGATGAGTATCCACGAATTAAAAATAAGCTACCCTTGCTGTTGTAAAAGGTGACCTTGTGGGCCACTAAACAGGCTACGACAACCTCTTAAATGAAAATAATAGCTCTTTTTATATTAAAAACTAAGTTTGTGCGCCTTCAAGGAATACTACGCCATTTTTTAGAAGAAAACAATATATTCTGCTAGTTACAAATAGCTCTTAATCTAAGTTAGACGCAGTTTAAAGTTTATCGCAAAAAACTATGAACATAAATTTGGAAAGTCTTAAGCTGGCTAATTTATTTTTGTAATTGCATTACGCCGAAAGTTAGGACTAAGAACAATATTTGCTAATCTCTTCTGATTTAACTTTAAGACTCTTGGCAGAACACGTCGTACGCCTAATTGCGAATGTAGATAATTTTATAGTAGGTACCTACTTTAATGTCTGCTTCTATAATCCATGTTACCTAATACTGACGTGAAGTCTTATAACAAAGACAATTTTAATAGATGTGATGGAACACTATGATTTAAATCAGAAAGTTATATTCAGGTTTTCTAACCTCTTCATACGTCGATCGAAGCGAATTTGCTACCTACTGTCTAGGCTTTTCTCAACTATATAAGGGTCGGCTTCCTGTCAAACCGGATTTAACTGAATAACTGGATTTTACGTAGAGCGGCTGTCTACCAGACCTCCACAACCCATAAACTGGGTAGCACGGCAGTTTTTGGCAAGACTGGAGTCAGATTTACTGGCTTCTGACAATCCGTAACGATTGCCAAAGATCTACAAATAACAGCTAGGAACAACGGTTTATCATGCTTTCCGAGGCACGGCGGAAACTATATGTTGAGATGGTCACCCATCCACAGACCAACCTTGGCAAGCGTTGCTTAACCTTGAAGATCGACCCGTGCGGCTGTTATTATGTAGCAACGAGCTTTTAATAGGGTATTTTACTGAAAAAAATTAATTAGTCCGTCAGATTGTTTTCCAAGCAAATATTAGACAGATTTCACGCACAGTTTAGCACCCGTGACGTCACGTCATACCATGTACCATCATAGTGACGTCACGCGTATTTTCAACTCACTGTATCGTCTTCATTTTTTGTTTAAGTGGAAAAAGCAAAAATACTTGTCCAATATTTTTTGGAAATCTATCTGATGCACTAATTAGATTTGTTTGTTACTTTTCTATAGCCCGTTCGTTTATTTCTAGCCAATAGAATCCTTGCTTGCAGAAACCTTTGTTCTTCTTGCCTCCAGTTAATAAGTGAGTACAAAATTTTTAGCACTTCACCACATACCTCCATAGTTTTGCTATAATAAATAGCTATCCAAAACCTAGTCGAGAGTTTCAGAATCTTTTCATACATATAATTGATGGAATAAGTAAAACATAGCAACAATACTTACGCGAAAAACAGCAATGGTGGAATCGTAAGCACGGTGCTAACATAATATACGATTCCCGCATCTATCTCCAAGGTGGTCATATAAATCCAAGAGTACGTCGGCCCGAATATCATTGAAGTCACCACCTCCATCAGATTGAAGAATGACGTCATTTTACCTGAAATCACGTACGAATTGGTAAGATAACAGTCAATTTTGCCTGTGTGGTTTTGGGGACACATTTTTTGTAAGGTGAAACGAATGTTGGGGTCTACGCGTCTATACTTTATTCATCGGTATGTTTTGGGGTTCCGAATATCTGTATAAACAATGGAACGCTTATGGGATCACTCGTGTCTGTCTGTGCGTCTTTCACAGGCATGTTTCTCCGAATCTACTAGACTGATACCGACATTTGGTACACATATTATGAATTTCTTCGGCCTAAACACAGACTCAATTTTGTTTGTGTGGACACAGGAAAATGTATAGGATGTCTATGGTTTTAGAGTAACATTAAAAAAAAAATCACTTCAGAAGTGAAAACTTAAACATTAACGTTGTGCATTTTTGTTGTTTTGGAATAGTTAGGGAATAATTTTATGCATGCATTGAGGCATACATTTTCGCCGCGCGGTAGAAAGGGGGATACTACTTCCTGTCCTTCCGCCTCCCGCGCCGGCGGTCTACTCTCCCTCCGTCTTACGAATTTTCGATCAGGTCACGTGTCCTGACGCGAGTTTAACATTTTTTACCCATCCCAAAAAGTGCACAACGCCGCTAAAGAAGTTTTCACTTCAAAAATATGATTAATTTGGAATCCTTTGGGCGCGAATCCGACTCTGCTTTGGCCCGTTTTTTTAATAACTAAGAATAGGTACATTTGTGTTTGTCTCTTTTTCATACTTACTAATCAATATCAGTTGCTTAAAGTTCTAATACTTCTTTCTTATTTTCAACACAGATTACAGAAGTTTACAGATCACTTCATTAAACATCTTTATTGCTCATTCACCGTTCCATTCAACCAATGAACAAAAATTACTGATTCAATTTAAGTATTTACTTTTTCTATGAAGTAATTACTTACCCAGTTCATCACTCGTCACTAATTTGGATGAAATCGACCTCAGGGCAGTGAATGACGTTGCATTGAACATCTCGACAGCAACCGCTGAAAAATAAACGATGGCTCATGTAATCCCTTTTAGTTATTTAGACTTCATGTTTATAGATACAAAGACGAACTTTATGCTCTAGGTGCACCCTTAGTTAAGAACTAACTTAGAATGGTAAAGAGAGGACATGGCAGGTGTATAAAAAAATATAGATATCATAACACATATAACTAGTTGCCGCCCGCGGCTCCACCCGCGTGATTGTCGAAAATTATCCCAAGGGAACATATTCCCGGGATAAAAAGTATCATATGTGTTATTCCAGACTATAATCTACTTATCATCTTCCTGCCCTTATCCCATGTTACTTGGGGTCGGCAAAACACGTTTTTTTCTTCCTTTCTGTCCTGTCAACCGTCACGCTATCACTAACTCCCTTTTCTTTCATATCACTCCTAATACAATCCATCCATCTTTTCTTTGGCCTCCCTCTCCCTGTCCATCCATCCACATTTATATTCATAACTCTTTTAGTTACGTGCATTTCATCAGACTATAATCTACTACTGTGCCAAATTTCATCAAAATGTTTTTGCCTGAAAGAGTCCATCCATCCATCCATACTTACAAACTTTCGCGTTTATAAAATTAGTAGGATGTAGGTACTTAGTTTTGACCTTCATCATCTTCTAAATCACATCTAAGTAAATTCAATAGTTTCCAATAAATACTTGGCTAATTGAAAAAAAAAAAAATTCAAGCGAAATATTAGTAACAATCTTACGGCGTTTGCAATCATCCGGTGACATCCACATCATTATTCAACCATCACATCTTGTGAAAGGATAGGCAGTTATTAGAACAACATCCGCTGACCCTACCTACCTACCCTAGTGAACTCAACTGCTGAACATGTTCGAACAATCACCCCAACTGGTAGTATATACTGGGAACTCTATCGTAACCTATTTGCAGCAAATTCAAAAGCAGGTTATGATTTAGTCGTTTTAAAGGCGCTAATTAAGGCGCTACACAAACGGAGCAACTTTAACCTCCTACTTTCGGAGTAATAATTATATTACAACTTTGGGTGATCGACTACACTTTTCGCAAGTCGACCACCGAAACTTAAGGCATCCGCTAAAATAGCCTCCGCGAGCAATTTAGCCAACTCTCGATAATCAACGGCCTAACATTTTCCTGACTGGCTTTTGATTAGAGATAAAGAATAATAAGAGCTAATGCTGAACCATACACGAGGCAACTTACCAATATACATGTCCATAGTGTTTCGAGCGAGACCAGTATAGAGGGCGCCGACGATTTTGCTGCCATTGGAGATCAGACCAAGCATTGAGTCGTCCCATTTCAAGCGGTGACTGAACAGGCTTATGGATATCAATGCTCCTGAAACAGTAAAACATATAAATGAAAGTAAGAGTAATATTTTTTACAACTGTTATTTAAACATTAGGGATGTTATTATGATCATTTGAAAAAAAATAATGGGCATACAATGATGGAATGGGTGGTTAAATGATGGAATGGACAGAAGGGCACAAGGAGCTTAGGGTATGACAGGAGCTAAGTTCGCTCGTTTCGCTCGGTCACACTAGCTCCCGTCATACCATTCAGTTTAGGTTACTTTCAACCCTGCAGACATAAATTGTTGTTTGAACTTAGATTTCTTACCGACTAATTCCGATTTGTTAACTGACCACTAATAACTGCCCATTCCGTCATATTTCTGCCCATTTGAATATTTTTTACGAATCATTTCTATTTAGTTTACTGCTTAGTTTTAATTGCTGAACTTGTTAATAAACATGCATATTGTAATTTTTAACTTACCAATTCTAAAATATACAACTGTCGCTTTAAACCAGTGTCATTAAGTAATCTAAAACCTATCGTTAACATTATCCGATCGTTATCAGTCAAATAAAAAAAAGTGACGTATAAAAACCCGACTGCAAAAATACTAAAAAGGTCCAACAAGTCACTGTTCAAGCAATCTGATGCAGTCGGTGGCAATCATTTTAGTTCAATCGCAAATTTGTTGCCACCACGCTTTTCATTTCCCACATTTTTAGTGAGTTACATTTTCAATCCGTTTGGGGTTGAAACTCTTGGGTCGTGGGGTCCGATTGCTGATAACTTGTTTAAAGATCTGTTAAGACGCTTAGTTGATACTTGAGGAAGTTTTCGATGCCATATTTTAGATTATTTTTAGTTAGTTATTTATTTTATTTAAGTGTCTACATTGTAATAGGTAGTTGTACATAAATCTATAATAAATATTCCCGTTGTTACATTTTTGAAATCGTCTCCACAGGCTCTTTCTTTTGATACAATACATGACTACTCGTATATTATCACTATAAATAAAATACTATTTCACTTTTCTAAAGGCGCGGCGGCCGCCATCTTGCTTCTTTTTAATTATTTTTTTTAACCCTTCCGCACTTCAGACGAATTTAATTATACATGATTTGTTCAAATCTATTGAGGCTACGGGGCATGCCAAAGAAATAGACATGGGGCAGAGGGTAAAAAGATCAATTGCCAGATATAGCCTCCCACAAGCTTCGCCAATTTAACTGATCCTGTGCTTCTCGTCTCGAGCGGGTTCCCGCGATCTTGACCAGGTCATCAATTTAGTTTGTGGGAGGCCTATCCAGGCAACGTCACGTTAACTAAACCAGGTATTCAGATAAGATTGGAATGATATGAAGAATTTGATGGGTCCATTAAAATAGCTTAAGTTGTAAAAGTAAATTAAACAATCACACCAAAGCAGTAGGAAATGTTTGAACTGAGATTTATTTAGAATTTATATTGCTTTATTTTATCATAGTATTATTTTACAGTTTTACCTTTATCAAGCCTTCCTTCAATTAAAATCATTTTAAATATTTCGTGAAAAAAATGTGTTCTGTCTCTGTTATAAGCAGTAGTCTCAATGGAAACAGCCGTACGGATCGATACAAACGGATCGAAACGGATCAAAGTATTTCTGGTGTTTTCTGTTAATTTTTTTTCAGTGGGAGTCCTAAAGCCATACATTAAAGCCTGGGTGATGATCAAAGGCTTGTCTCCTATTTTATTTTATTTTATTTTATTAGGGAAGACAAACCATTGTACATTTTGTCTTATATCTAAGTATACAATAAATTAGGTTAACGTACAATTAACAACGTTTCCACATATTACTATAAGTACATATTATTATTACATACTTGCAGGACTAGTATGGATGTACGGACTAATTTTAATATTATACAAAATTAATTAGGTGCTAAGTGTATTAACTAATTCTTTTCTAAATACATTTTGAGATAAGGCAAATAACAAAAACAAAAAAAAAATAAAAAAAAAAAATACAAAAAAAAATAATTTTAACAAAATATTGGTTATATATATCTATTTCATAAGACTTATGAATGTCAACTATATGAATGTACAGGATACATTTTACCTTTCAGTAGTGCGATTCTGTAACAATCTCACTGTGATAACATAGGTGAAGTGAGCTACGAGTGAGCTGTGAATCCGTTGCATCAATTAAAATTACAGCTCACTTCATACTGACTGCACCTAAGTTTTCACGTTGAGTTCTTTCGCAGAATCCACCGGCTGTTACTTAATATACTTACCCAAAACTTGAAGATGATAAATCCAACAACATTACTTACCGAGCGAGTGGGCGCAAATAAAGAAAGTACCGTAGAAGCTGTACATCAGAGCATCCCAGTTGAAACGGTAGCGGGTGTACAGGTAGCGTACCGTGTATTCACCTGGAAATTACAGCATTTACATCGGACTGTTCGATAACTTAACGAGAGGATTGCCTCACAAGTGGGCGAATTCTGGCTGTGAATGACAGAGATGATGAACTAATACATACCTACTTATGTTTAAGTTAGTATTTCCTTAGGACCCAATTCTGTTATTTTTAAAGCAACGCATTCGCATGTCAGTCGCAAAATTTCAAAAACATCTCTAATTTCGCTTCATTTTGACAGATTGCGACAAAGATACGAATGCAATCGTTGCTAAAAAAACTGGCCAAGTGCGAGTCGGAATCGTGTGTAAAAGGTTCCGAACGAATTTCAACAGAATTGGTCCAGTAGATTCGGAGAAAATTGGCTGTGACAGATAGACAGACAAACAACCGAATTATCCTAAAAAGGTTCCGTTTCTTACGGATGTTCGGAACCCTATAAATAGTACAATTGGCCCTCTGGTCTATCTATCTAACTAGCCTGTTATGTCCCACAGCTGGGAAAAGGTCCCTCTCCCTTTTCTACACACGTCTGTCATCTGCCATTGCGGGCGAGTCTTTCCATCATCATCATTACTCAGCAGTCAGCTTGAGATTTTTTTCTTCGGAGACAGACTCTACGATAATATTAACAAACAACCAAAGAATCATCACTATTCGTGATGACGTTTTTTTCTCCCTAAGGCTGCGTTTCACCAGAGAGGGGCGAGGATGCGTAGCGAGGAATGTGTTGTAAGAACCAATAGAATCGCTTGCGATGAGTCGTCATTATCATTATCATCATCATTCATTTGAAGCGATTCTATTGGTCCTTAACAAACACATCCCTCGCTACCCATCCTCGCACATCTCTGATGGAAACGCAGCCTCAAAATGAAAAAAGGTGGACTATTTACTCAGTAGGTATTCTTGAAAGGAAAATCTTTTTAGCCAATGCTTCCAAATGTAGAAAAATAGTTACTTTACAAACTAAACACTGATATAAATAATTCCATAGATCCCCGATGATAATTTGGATTTATGTCCGGAATTCAGTACTACCGTTGAATAAAATATAAGTCTAGAAACAAGTACGTACCGTGAGACGGGCCGTATATAAACGCAATCGATGCCAACACCAAAATGGACTTTGTCCTCCGATTATTAGGTCCCTTTTTGAATGCCACTGTACAAGTGTCTTTTACGTGTTTTATGTCGAAAAAGGATTTTAGGAAGCCCCTTACGTCGGACGATTCGTTCTGCAATTATAAATCCCATTATTATACCTGTTCCACATGAACGGCTTCTACCGTTGTCTTGAAAGATGGTCAACATTTCGGCATTACATACTAACTTCGTAAGCCAAGAAGTACTTTAGAGTGATTGATATTTATCTATATCAGGCAGGGAAGGGTGCTGAAATATGAGGCATAGCACAATCAAAGTCCGCTTATAACGTGCTCATTGCTAGGACACAAACTTCCCCTCTTAGAGAAGGAGTGGGTCAAAATCAACCATGCCAGTTGTTGGAAGTCTATCACATGTCTTCGAATTTTTGGTTCTGAGACATGCCGATTTCATCATGATTCCTTCCTACACCGTGTTGTGTGCTGAAGCAAAGTAAAGCGCCTGCCTGACTTCGAAACCACCACCACGATTCGCAGTTCGGAGCCGAAATGTACCACTACGTTATCACTGCTACAGTTATACCAATATTTTATACTTTAATAAATACATACAGTAAAATCTATTTATAACTAGCTACAAGCTGTGCCCGTGGCTTCGCTCCCGACACCTCCCGTCAACCGTTACCTACCCTACTCTACCAACCCTACCCTACCCTACATACCTACCCTACGGTAGGGTTCCGTTTCCTACCCTACTCTACTTTCCTACCCTACCCATGTACCTACCCTACCTACCTTACTTTCTTACCCTACCTACGTATCTACTCTATCTACCTACCGATCGACATACATATCTACATACATACCTACCTTCCTACCTTACCCTACCTACCTACCTTTCGACATACATACATACCTACCTACCTTCCTATTTTTTTTTTGTTTTTAAACCTTCCCTGTAATCTGGCGAACAAAAAAAGGATTAGCCAAATCGATCAAGCCGTTCTCAAGTCATAGCGTGACCAGGAGAAATAGCGGTTCATTTTTATATATATAGATAAAAAATCCCTCAAAACATACCCCACAGTAGCTACAATATTAAAAAACTTACATATTACAATTACAATTATATTAATTAGTTAGAGAATTTAAATGTAACAGTGTGTTGCTTGAACTGTCAACATTAAAAGTAGGTAGCTAGGTAGGTAAATATCGTGTTACTGTGACCGCTTTGAGGAATTAAAGGATTTTTGGTCAGTGCTCTTTTCATAAGGAAGAGGCCTCGATGTCAGGTAATCCTCCGCAACTGTCCCACTAAACGCAGTTGTTATAACATAATAACATCATGATAAATAAGTGGGCAAGGCAGAGGTCCTACCTTCTCCACCCACACATTATTATCGCAAGTTATGTATGTTTAAGTCCCATGTATGAAAGAAAGAAGAAAATGTATTTATTTGCGCCGTGTATAACGGATACCCCAAAAAGGAAACAAAATCAGTGACCAAAAAAAAGGGGTAAAGTTACTATAATTCGCAAAGAACTAAAAAATTAGTACCAATATTTGGATCACCATTTTAAATGAAATGTGAAAATTCCCCATCGAACCAACATTTGCAAAAAAAAAATTCAAGGTACGCAAAATGGGTTTTTTGCGTTTTTCAGCCAAACGGTAAGTTTTATCATAAAAATAAGTCAGACAAAAACTGTGAGTCATACAATAATCTATAATAATTGTTATGACATTTTTTTCCTAAGAATCACCATTTCTGAGTAATTCAGAAACTTGAGTTCTTTATAATATTTACGAGTAAGCCGAGGCTGACTGGTAATTGAGTGCGTGTCTTGAAATGGGTTTTACTAGAGCTGATTTGCAACGATTTTGACCCCGAATACCATATCCTTATTGGGTTATTTTCAACTTTGTGAAAGTTTCAAGATATTAATTTTCTGCCTCATGATCAAAAATTGCAAATGATGCGAAATCCACTCCTGTCTGCAAAGTTAATTGATGCTTTTCGGATAGCTAACGAACGAATAAATCCTTTTATAGATAATTTGATGAAAAAAGATTTTTTTATAGATAATTTTATGACCTACAGGTTTGTCTGACATAGTTTTATGATATGCAATAGTATAATTTGGAACTCAACTATAATCACATGGAATTAAATAGTTGCAGCAGTTCCATATGAAAGAAATGTCGGGTATAAAACTAGTTTAAATTGACATGGCAGTAATGGTACATGGCATTCATTTTTTATGTTGCAATAGTTCCATGTGGAACTAGCTACATTTTTTTTTTATTTTAGTCTGGCAAATCATCAAATGACTTCTTCCGCTCTGGGTGGAGCGGAAGAGCGTGTCAGACTCTTACTGGCTAAAACCCATCCGTGTTCCTTCTAAAGCACTTTGCGTTTCAGGGCCGCGGTGACTCTTTCGAACAAATTCCGCAACAGGAACTAGCTACATGGAACACATTCTAGATGGAAAAACCCAATTATCCGACCCGAGAATCGAGCTCTATGCTCATCAGTAACTAGCGCTTACCAGTAGACCAATGATAAATCAAAAAGGTAACAGTCAAACTGGTTCAAACATCTTTTAGCTGGTTTATAGTTTCGACTTTATCATTTACTTTAGATAGCGTTCAATTCTTATCAATAAGAAAATAATGTGTCAAATATGTATTATGCACAAATTCTATACGCAATAACGAACAAAGAGATTTTATCGCCAATCAAAATATAACCTAGATCATTGATGTATGCAATTAATGAGCAAACAAACTCGATCTAGCTTGAAAATCAATTACAATTGAATTGGAGATATTGCTAATTAACAATTCTGTTCTATTTAATCAAATAAATTCAGCCAATCATGCAATCATTGTCAAAAACAACAATTCTCAACTTCTCCGTTGAATGAGTGCCGCAAGCACTGTTGATCATGACACTGGTTTTGGGTTCGATTCCCTGGAGGGATGATATTTCACATTAGCAGCCCGGAGACTGGAGTTGTGTCCGGAGACAAAAGGACTGAAATATGACTAAGTGTGAGTATACTAAACCAAAACATCTGTTAATTCACCCTTTTGGGAATACAGGCGTGATGATATGTTAATCTAAAACTGACCTTACGAAGATTAACTCCAAATATCAGTCTACTTTTATTCAAAACTAAAGTCTTTCCTACATTCAAACGATGCAAAATCGGAACCCTCAAGTATTCAAAATTTACTTACCTTTTTCGGCTTCTCTGTCATAGGCCTTTCCGGATCTTTGATATAGACAAATCCATAGACAATACTGAAGAGATTCAGCAAAGCGCTCACGCTGAACACTCCGTAGTACCCAGTCAGTTTCAGGAGGATGCCGCTCAGAACAGATCCTATAGGTCCTCCGGCTGTCAAACACAGGTTCGCTATACCCACTCTAAACGTCCTCGACTCCGCACTTGATATATCACTTATGTATGCAAAGACACCCATGTATGTAGTGATCCAACCACCCGTGATGGCAGGGAAGAAACCGTCAAAAAACATGGTCACCTCCACCGGTAACTCATAGAAGAAATACGCGTTGAGAATATTGCTCAAACACATGAGCAGGTCTCCTATGATTGGAAGGAGAATACATATCTTTCGTTTTCCAGTCCTATCGCTCCAAGCACCCAAGAATATTATCAAGAAGCTTGGTAATGCAGTTAGAAGGACGCTCTTCCACATCTCCATCCCTGCTATAAGCTCTTGGACGGCCAGCTCTTGTTTAAGGTACTTTGTTCCTTCTTTTGCAATGAGCGCATCGCAAACCTGATCCCCGAACTGCATGTTCACACGACAAGCTTTATCCAGATTCAGGTTCTGGTTCGCCAATCTTGATAGCACGCCTGGGATAACATAGCACGCCAGAACAGGCTCCACAGTAATATTCTCCTTGATCACCGCAAGTTTCTCTTTGAAAGTTTTCTTCTTCGGTTTTTCTTTTACTTTCAAGGGCTGTTCTTCTGGGGTACCCATCTTTTCCGACGACACCATGACTACTAAGTCTTACAGGTTTGGAAAGGTTCCCAGTGACATGTTGATTGCCAATCAAATATTAACTCATTGTGATAGTTGACTATTATATTTATAGATATTTTATCAGGTTTTCAAAGACGCAACCGAGAAGACAAACATTGTTTTGTTTGTTTGGTATATTTATGTTGGAGCACGTTATTTATTCTGATGTAATTATAATAATCAGATGCGGTGATGAAATCTCTACATTGATAAAATGCAGGCGTCAACACACCTTCAGTCTTTGTGTGGTGTGATCCACACGCACGCTTGTGCGTTGCCACTCTACACTAGAGTTCCTAACTAGAGAAATCTCTTTCTCTCTCTTAGTGCTGTAGCTAATCTAATAGCATCCCTAATCAATTGCCTCACTTCGCTAGTAATCTAAAAAGCGTTAGGAATATACCTAATCCTATTTGTATCGCATCCAATTTGTCCACTATATAAAAAATAAAGCAAGCAATCTAGATCGCGGTCATCTTAATTTGCGGTTTAACAAAGCCAGATGGGGATTTTCATTAAAAAACTTGTTTTTAGCGATCCTGTATGTGACGTTAGAAAGAATGTGCGGGGAATAATGTTAGTGCTTTTGAAGCATTGGACTTTTACGTCGGGGTATTTTTATAGATATTTCAAGAACATGTGGTTTTTTTTTAACTTTTGTGTGTGCTTGAAGAGTGTCTATGGTATAACGCTCTGCTATTGGCCTGGGTGATGCCTGATTCTAAAGCAAGAAATGAAGCTTCATCGACAGACTAGCACTTCATGCATCGCTGATGATCATGACTACTAATGCTAGTAAAAAGTTAAGAGAAAGCCCGAACGAGCCCACTCCTAGATAATAATTTAGCCCTTATCCCAATTTGGGCAGCAGTATATTTTTTAACTTTTGTGTGTGCTTGAAGAGTGTCTATGGTATAACGCTCTGCTATTGGCCTGGGTGATGCCTGATTCTAAAGCAAGAAATGAAGCTTCATCGACAGACTAGCACTTCATGCATCGCTGATGATCATGACTACTAATGCTAGTAAAAAGTTAAGAGAAAGCCCGAACGAGCCCACTCCTAGATAATAATTTAGCCCTTATCCCAATTTGGGCAGCAGTATATCTTCTTGAATAAGTGTTCAAGAAGATGTATATTAAGTATATATTAACAATCTGAGCTCAATTATTTACCTACTACTACAATGGCTACTAGTACGGCTGTATGAAAAGATGTTTGTTACTTTTTCACGCAAACACTACTAACGGATTTTGATGAAACTTTACAGTAATATAGCTTATACACCAGAATTATACTTAGGCTATAATTAGTTATGGGGGATGAAGGTACTAATTCCATACGAGAGGACCCACGGGCGGCAGCTAGTCTTAAATGAACTCCGTCGAGGATGCCGTCTAAAAGACAAGGGTGTTTATTCTCTTGCCAACAACACAGCCAAGTGCCTATTAATCTCAGTGAACTTGATTCACTTCACGTCCACAGCCAGATGTGCATTTAAATTAAAAGACACGTTATTTTTATATATCTGAGAAGAGCGAGAAAAATGTGTCGCGGTAATGCTGCTCGGGAATGTGCGCTCTTGAGTCAATGCACTTTTATTTAGACGTAGGGGGTCCACGATTTGGGTTGGGTAAGGACGGAACGAAAAAAGTCATGTTCGTCATGTTGTTTATCATGTTTGCGTGGCACACTTGGCCAAAGATCGCTTAAGGGTGAGATATTTGGAAGTTGAAAATTAAAAGGGCGGAATAGAAGGGATTGCCCGAAGAAGGGAAGAGATTAAATGTACTGGAAAAAATGGGGAAAGCCTTTGCTCAGCTGTGGGACAACATAGGCTTCATGAAAGGAAAAAAAGGACGAAGTACATTGCTCTTTTTTTTTAAGGATGGGAAATCATCAAATGGATTCTTCCGCTCTGATTGGAGTGGAAGGGCGTGTCAGACTCTTACTGACTAAAACCCATCCGTGTTCCTTCTAAAGCCCTTTGAGTTCCAGGGCCGCAGTGACTCTTTCGAACAATTTCCGCAACAGCACATTACCCTTGGCTGTACTGTATATAATTTCACTGCTGATCATGGGACTTAGCCTCCTTCTGCTTTTACCACACAATTATAATAATTCGGTCCGTGGTAAATGCAGGTGCGTGTTAATTTCAATAGTGTAGTATCTCACAAACGGAAATCTTTCATATCCATATCACCCACCGGTAGAAAAGAAATTAGTAGTTTCATTTCTATGAAGAAAATTCAACTCTTCTTGGAATAATCCTGGAGACGCGGGCCCCATATTTGTGGTTCTGAGAAAGCTGTGAAATCTGTTACACCTTTCCTAGAAACTTCCAAATACATTCGAGTCATTCCTGTGATTAAACGACTGTAAACGAATGATATACCTAGTAAATACCTCGATACTACTAGCTAAAGTATTTCGATTACTGAACCCTAATCGAAATTCTTGTAGCGTTGGAACGAACTCGTCGAACTTACCAAAACACCCTTTAAAATTCCTAACATATTATCTTCTTCATATGGATTAAATGCAAAATGGTAGACTTTAGGCTTTCCAGACATCTTTTATTGCGGTTAACGATCTGATTTTAAGGTTTTTAAATGCTCATAAAAAAAAAGCAACGGGGTAAATTATCCTTGTAAAAGAATATTTAAATGATAGTAAGAAAATGAGTAGTTTTAGGAAAACAATTATGCTTTCCGAGCGATAATTCTTCTGTGTAAGTATATAATATTACAATAAGTTTATTCAATAAGTCGTTTGTACATGGTATACAAAGTTGTCTAATCTACTTAAATGCTATAAAGAAAAACCAGCACAACAATTATAAAAAGGGTCGTAGGACTCCCTTTCCTAAACTAGGCTTCTATAGATATCTTAAGAAAGAGTATCCATTTACACTGAGTCTTATTGCGGTTACTAAATATTGGTACGTGCAGTGTATCATATAATAAATATGTATGCTGAATAAATAAATAAAAAAATATATATATAAAACAGTAAAGTCTTTATAACCCAAAAGCTGACTAATAGAGAATGCCTTGATGCATTAAGTCCGCCTATGTACCACTATTGTACATAAAGTTTAAATAAATAAATAAATAAAATAGTCATTTGAGAGTACCTTGTAAATCCAATCATTTTGTATAATCATTGTAAGCAGAACTAAGAATCTTCGTTAAAAAAACTATATTAACAAAAATAAACATTCACATCCTATTATAAATTGTAAGAAATCAACAAAATTTTTACATTATCGCTTCCCGACCCGAAAACTTCGATTTTCATTCACTAACGGTTCCTTAAAGCCGAAACTATACATCAAGTAAATCTTGGTCACCGTACTTTGTTGAAAAATGTTAGAGAACGCTCGTGGCGCGTCGCCATTGTTTTCTAACACTAATTTACTGGCGACATATTTTTCTGCTTACTACGAAGAATAGTTGGTCGTTTCTTTACACCTACATTTTTGGTATTAAAGGTGTACGTAATGTGAGATTTTGAGCTTACTACAATAGCTTTTGAGGATCTGTGCTGAAATAAACTTGTTATCTTAGCGACCGAAACATTATTTTGTCCATTTCTGCCGTCATCGTCGGCCTATAGGAGTTTACTACTGGACTAAGGCCTTAGCACTAGCATTACAGTTGCGTAGATGGGTGTAGAACTGACGCAACACCAGTTTAGCTCTGGCGGAGAACTGACGAAACACTGTACTAGCACTAGCGCAGAATTAGCGTAGCACTAGCATACCACTGGCGTATAACTGGCGTATCGTAGCACTACCATAGCACTGGCGTAGCACCACCGTAGCACTGGCATAGCACTGGCGTATATCTGGCGTATCGTAGCACTACCATAGCACTGGCGTATAACTGGCGTATCGTAGCACTACCATAGCACTGGCGTAGCACTGGCGTAGCACTGGCATAGCACTGGCGTAGCACTGGCCTAGCACTGGCGTAGCACTGGCGTAGCACTGGCGTAGCACTGGCGTAGCACTGGCGTAGCACTGGCGTAGCACTGGCGTAGCACTGGCGTAGCACAGGCGTAGCACTAACGTAGCACTGACGTAGCAATGGTGTAGCACTAGTTTAGCTCCGGCCCTGGTTGAATCCATGGTCCGGAGCGAGGAGGCTTGGGAAGCGGTCACCTCCTTCTGCGAAGCAGTAATGCTAGCGAAGGAGGAGGCGGGCCGCGCGAGGGAAAGGCAAGGCCTTCGCCCCAACCGTCGCTACAGAAGAAGACGCCCCGGGCGTCGGGAGTCGCAGGGCGATCCCCGGCCACCGTAGGCGCGGGCCTGCGGACGGCGAGCGTTGGGTGGCTCGCTGTCCAATCACCACCAGGCCCGGGTCGATGGCGCGTTGTGTTTCACGCGCGCCTCAAGGAGATGTCAGCAGAGAAGACGGGGCCCGCTAGGGCCAGAGCCTGCCAGGGTTGCGGAATTTATTCGAAAGAGTCACCGCGGCCCTGAAACGCAAAGGGCTTTAGAAGAACACGGATGGGTTTTAGTCAGTAAAAGTCTGACACGCCCATCCGCTCCAGAAGAAGAAGTCATTTGATGATTTTAGAAGAAAGTGGAAAATAAACGTGCCAACAGGATTCGATAAAGGCCCGCCCTGCCCCGCCCTAACCGCCTCAGTGTCGCTTTATTTCCGCCTTCGGTGTGAAATGCTAAAATAGTAGCATATGTATTGAAAAGTAAACACAATATTGTGTGCATTTCCGAGATAATTCTAGTCAAATGATTGTTTATCAAATGGTTATTAATAACAAAGTCTTTAGAACGTCCTATACTTTCTACTGGCATCATATTTTAGCAAACACTACGGCTGTCAAGATTGCAAGTGATTTAAATATGATAGTAGAATAAGACAGACTGATCAAAACTAAGAACCCCATGGTTTACCTTCTGTAAATGGCCTGTTAGAGTAATAAGGAGGTTCCTCTGTCTTATAGAACTTCCTCTTCCATGTAAACTAAGAAGAAAGTAATGTTTTTTGTTCGTTTGTATCCCGTTTTTTTCCGTTCCCATATAGCATATAGCCTACTTCATGAATATGGCTATCATATACCAGGCGGATTTGGAAAACTATTTTCTTTTTGTATAATAATACAAAAAGATTTTTTGTATATTATACAAAAATATTTTTTCGAGTCCGACTGGTAGTTCCAGAGATTAGCGCATTCAAACAACCTCTTTAGCTTTATTATATTAGTATATCAAATTGTCTTTGTAATAACACAAAGCTACACTATGTTTGAGCATGAAAAACTACTTGTTATCCCTGAAAAATTTTTCTTTTTCAAAGGGTAAGCCGAAGGAATATGGCGAGCATTGGGTGGCTCGCTGTCCGATCACCACCAGGCCCGGGTCGATGGCGCATTGTGTTTCACGCGCGCCTCAAAGAGATGTCAGCATAAAAGACGGGGCCCGCTAGGGCCAAAGCCTGCCAGGGTTGCGGAATTTGTTTGAAAGAGTCATTGAGCCCTGGAACGCAAAGGGCTTTAGAAGGAACACGGACGGGTTTTAGTCAGTAAGAGTCTGACACGCCCTTATCCACCCAGAGCGGAAGAAGTCATTTGATGATTTCCCATCCTTAAAAAAAAAAAAAAAAAAATCCGAAGGAATATCTAGTATTCCATAGCAATTTGGAAACCCGATGCCGATGTTTGCTGGACTATTTATAATAGTTGCTGCAACGAGCAAGCTTTCAACTGTATTTTTATTAAGTTCAATAGGTATAGATCAATGAAAACGCTCTCAAGAATATTGCTACCCAGTATGTCGTCGAGATCCGAAGACGTACGAAGGTTTTCGACATCGGAAAACGAATTGCGCATTTAAAATGGGGCTGGGCAGGACACCTGGCAAGGCGCGGTGATGATAGGTGGAGTAAGACAGTGACCGAGTGGCGCCCGAGGACTGGAAGAAGAAGTGTTGGTGGGCCGATGGCGAGATGGGCGGACGACATTGTTGCCATCGCGGGTAGAACCTGGATGAGGCTGGCACAGGAGCGTGGGGATTGGCACAAGAGAAGAGAGGCCTATGCTCAGCAGTGGGCGAAGTCGGGCTGTGGATGATGATGATGATGTGCCAGCCTTAGGAACACCTCGTCAAAACCTGCATAATCTGAAATTTACCAACACGCAATGAACATGCGTTTGCATCATTGTTTGTTTCTATTCTCCGTGTGCTTATTTTGATAAAATGCCTAACAAATCTATTTCTATTTGTATTTATTCTTAAATTAGTTGTCTTTTTTTTCCATAGGCAACAATCTGTGTTTCAACAATTTGTGTAAGAGATAAAAATTCATAATAAATTTATAAACTAGCATTTTTCCCCGGCCTCGCTCGCGATAAAGTAACCTATACTAAATTTATTTTTAAATGCGTGGTTATTAAGATTGGTGTTCTGTATCAGCGATACAACAAATAAATCATATCTAAATAAAAAAAATACTGAGTTTTTTCAAAAAACCTGACCGCAAAAATCTATAAAATTGTTTAAAAAAGTTTTTTCAAGCAGCCTGATGCAGTTGTTGGCGTTTATTATTTTAGTTAAATTTTTTGAAGTCTTTTTTTATTTTGATATTGTTTCTTTAATGTATAACAGCTTCTGAACACTTTAAACCTTAAATATGACCATGCACTTCTGGAACATCTTGTATATACATATGTCTCCAGGGTCCCATCTTCCTGCCAGGGTTGCGGAATTTGTTTGAAAGAGTCATTGAGCCCTAGAACGCAAAGGGCATTAGGAGGAACACGGATGGGTTTTAGTCAGTAAGAGTCTTACACTCCCTTCCATTCCGCCCAGAGCGTAAGGAGTCATTTGATGATTTCGTATCCTAATAAAAAATTACTCCCATCTATCTCTGTACTAAAAAGCTCAAATCGGTATCAAAATCGGTTCTGCGATTTAGGCTTGAAAGCGTAGCAAACAAATAAACAAACAAACTCACTTTCGGATTTATTATACCTATTAGTTGAGATGTGAAAGTAACTTAGTCTGTCCATCTGTCTGTTTATAACATTTTAACCTTTTTCACGGCTGAACGAAATTTTAGAAGACCTGAACTATGTCCTGAATTAAGATATCGGAATACTTTTCTCCCAGGAGTAAGGTACCTTGGATTGATTTCCGATTTTAAAAAGCTAGTAAATTTATAAATAAACAGTTACAGTTAGCTACGTTAATTTATGTTGGCTACACCAAGTAAACTAGTTTTATAAATGGGTTTGTATATTTGTTTGAGGTTATCTGTGCAGCTGCTGCAGCCCTACTATGACGTGCTAAGGCCATCCAATTCCGATGATGTAAACGGGATAGTGCTATTCGCTATGTATAGCTCCATCTCCCTCTTAGAGTGGAATCATGATCGTTTTAAGACTTCATAGTAGGGCCCCCTGATCCGAGTATGACAATAATTCTTTCAATTATAAAACGTTACACTATTTCCGAGTGCCATAATGGAGTATTTTTTTCCGCGTTAAAAAGCTAGTTAGGAACTTACCGCTATCTCTATCGAAATAAACACCCCAACATTGCAATAGCACATTTATTTCTTCTCAAACAGCTACATATTGCAGTAACAATGAACTTAAGAAAATTCTATTAACCTTTCGCGACGTTAAGAAAATACCTCCTTTATGTGGATAGCTTGTATTGCAAATAAAATAGTCTAGCCCCGTTAATATGTGGACGGTAAAACTATTATAAGGTTACGACCCGGCTGTAGGGAGGTTGTAAAACGAAAGAAAGTAATATAAACACAGGGATGTATGGCCAACTGCTTAGCTGGAGATTCAAGAAAAACGTGGACATTTTATCACAAATACCGTTTAGATTAGGATAGAGGAGAATATTGTAAACTCTTTTTTTCTCGATAATACACGTAAATATTGAAATCTATCGGATTTGAATGTGCTTCTTGTATTTGAAATGTTTTGTGCACATATAAATTTTAACAATAAATCAAGATGTATCTTACGATTTTTCAATAGTTCATTGACAACTTCATGTAAGAGCAATTTTTGAAAGCTTTCAGTATCTATATCCACTTTATAGGTTTCTAGATTTATAGCGCTATTTCATCATATTATTATACAAACATCTTTATATTTCATGTAGGTAAAGGTACGTTCATCGTTCACATTATAAGTTTAGTAAGTATTCCATTGGCTTATTAAAAAGGCGGACTGTTAATTTACATCATTATAACTTTTGGGATGAATTTAGGTTTAGAATTTGGTATGGAGTTTATTTGCAAGAATCACAATCAATATAGGATGAGAAAACAAAATAAAAATACGTTTTTATGAGGTTAAAAACCACTTTGCAGCTTAAACTTTATTTATCAGATATACTGAGCCAGTTTCGTCGTAAAATTCACAAATCGCTTATAACTAGGAGGAGCAGTCTCATAATGGATAGGATCTAATGTACAGTGACGACATGATGGTTTAATTTACAAAAGTTTAAGTATGCCGTACACCGATGTTTAACAAAGGAAGGTATCAGAACTGTGTGCAATATTTCGCTCAATGTATAAAACGTTCACACGAAATGTGTAGGCGCTTCATGCATTGATGGCCTACTTTGCGACACAGAACTGACGGAAATTACAGCTTTATACAAATAGTAACACAAACATAAGGATGGCAGAATCATTCGTCCGGTTAACACGAGGCGGTCGTTGAGTTGTTATCATCAGAAGATGCTATGATCTTACGCAGCAGGCTTCTCTGACTTCTCATCAGAAACGACGGTGGCGTTGGTCGCGACGGAGCCTGCCTCATCAGGTGACACCGTGCACGCAAGTGCTGGGAACTTCTGGTATAGAACAGCGCGGTATTTAGGATGGCTGATACCATATACAATAGGGTTGTACACGGCATTAGCCTTAGCGAACAGTGAGCCCCAGATAGTAGCCAGAGGACTGATGGGCGCACTCTCGAACACCCCCGTGTAGTTGATCACAAGGTAAGGGGTCCACGCCATGAACCACAGGGAGATGGTCATAAGAGCCACCTTAGCCAACTTGCACTCAGCGCTGGTATTAGCCGCCTCGGATGACCTGAGCGAAGCCACGTTCATTTTCTTAGCCTGTTCCCTCATAGCCTTCTCGTGGGCGGTGACAGCCTGGACGATGAAGTAGTAGGAGTAGATGATAAGCAGCAGAGGTAAGAAGTACACGAACACAGAGTAGACAAGGATGTAACTTCGGCTCATCCAATCCTTTGACAAGTAGTCAGTTCCGCAAGCAGTCATGTTGCCCTCAGGTACATACCGGTTCCAGCCGAAGAAGGGCGCGAGCGTCCATGCGAGTGAGAACAGCCAGATTCCAAGTATGCGCTGAAGGGCTCCAGTCTTGGTCATTGGTTTAGCGGCGATACCCTTCACGATGACGTTGTAGCGGTCGAAGGCGATCATGGTCATTGTCCAGATAGAGGCGCATCCAAATAGTGAGCCAGCGCAACCGTATAGTTCGCAGGCAAACGGACCAAATACCCATGTTTCATTGTAGCAATTAACAACCATAGCCGGAGCCATAGCGCACATCATCAGGAAGTCGGAGAAAGCGAGGTTAACTACCAGCAGGTTGGATGGTGTCTTCAGGCTCTTGGTGGTTGAAAATATGTAGATGACCATGCCGTTGCCAGCAATAGAAATGAATCCGAGAACACCGATAGTGAATCCCAAGAGTGCGTGCCAGAGAGGGTTCATAGGAGGGAACTGGTACCAGTGAGCGTCGACCATGTGGAGCATGTCGGCTGATACCTTGTCCACGACGGTTTGGTTCGCCGCTCCATGCACCGCTGCTTGGCCTCCCCAAGCTTGAAGGGCTGCCATTCCAGGTCCGTGATCTGCCATCGCCATGTCGGTTGTTGTTTTTTCAATTTGAAACCAGGAGAAATCTCGGCCGGAGATGGTTGTTACAAGATACTGGAGAAAATCGTTAGACGAACTACTCCAGTCTGTAATGTGAACCCGAATGTGGGAACCTGCCGAGGCTGTGGAGACTACTCGTCTTTTGCTGTCCCTCCAACGTCTTATATACTCAAACCTTAAGGATTAAATATGACGTCGTCAAGAAAATCGATATTCATAATTAGATATACGAATCTAAGAAGGTAAGCTCAAGACTTAGTAAAATTTGAGTAGCAGGGATAGGCTCGTATTGTTACCAAGGTTCCGTAAACATTAAAAACAATACACGCTAAGCAGACATGGATAAATTGCTCTGCAGTGTACGGAGTTGTTGCTTTGCAGTGGAACATAAAAAGTAACTAGGTACCTACATACCTACATGATGTAGGTACCTAGTCGTCTTTTTTTGTGTATGAATACAAGCAGGAATCTGAAGTAAAGAGTCGGCCCGATAATAAGTGATATGACTCGATTTTGAATGTGAGTTATACTGTTTCATAGCCTAACACTCCACCAAATGTATGGCATACTAAGCAATTCGGTATGTAAATATTAGTGATCAAAATTTGCCAACAAAACCAACCACCAAAAATCTACAAAAAAACCATTGTTGGATAATATCAACATGTCCTTCGTCCTTTGAAGCATTTCGTTCGACCTTTGCCAGTGTAACATGATCACCAGAGGATTTAATACGATACCTACGTTATTATTTTCATGTGTAAATATTATTTTGGTGGTAAAAATATAAATAAATGAGTTTTTTGTGAAAATATAAACTCGGTTTTTTTCCACCGACCGGGCACAATCTAGACTTCGCGCTGACACCTTCTCTGAAGTCTTAACACTTTCAATGCCCAGAATTCAGCATAATGGTCGAACAATAATTTGTTTCTTGTGCCGTGAGTTCTGGGCACTGAAAGTGTTAACCCGACTTGAGAATCGAATCGAAAAAAGCACGTTATGGAGGAAAACACGTTTTTATATTTCATTGCCCAAACTTTTTTGCATAGGTACGAAGAAAGTCATAGTTCAAGTCTTGGGCGTAGCTATACATAGCTTTCGAAAGGTCCACGGGTTCAAAAATTGTAGGAATTTTGTAGCACGTAGTTATCTATGTCCGTATACCTGTGTCCGAATGAGCGTTGCCAGATCCAGTGTGTTAAATTACAGGACGGTCCAGGTACAACTCCCACTTTTTGTGAATCACCATTTCTTCATATCGTATGGAAGGTAGTATGCACGTATGGGAGCAGTATATTGACAACGTGACACTTTAGAGCACCATGTTGCTATTTTTTGTTTGTTTAAGTGTCCTCTACCCCTCTTACATATACCTACAAATATCATCGTGCGCCGCAGATCGGAATCGGAATTAAAATCGCATCGGAAAACAAAATGGCGCCCGGGTAGCTATGCCACGTAGGTCCTATCCTACTATCCCCGTTTATCAGAAATAATTCATTGCATTTGGAATGAAAGGTCAAGTTCAGCTTTGTTTGAGTTCCACACAGAAAATGGAAATATTTTGCCCTCATAATGGTTGAATTATATTAGTAAGGTATTGAAAGAGCGAGCGAAGCGAACTCAAAAAACTTCAATATCTGTCTTAAAAAGTTACGTTTACTTTGAATAAGGAATTATTAACTATCAATCTTCTTCTTATAGATAAAATTCTCGTGTCACAATGTTAGTTACCATACTCCTCCGAAACGGCTTGACCGATTTTTATAAAATTTTACATGCATATTCAGTAGGTCTGAGAATCGGCTACTATCTATTTTTCATACCCCTAAGTGATAAGGATTGTCCACCCCTAAGATTTGTTTTTTTTTTTTGACAAAATTTTTTAGTTTATTTTTTATAATGTGGCATTTAAAAATACATACAACCCTAAATTTTCACCCTTCTATCACCAACCCTTATTTTTAACAGCGATATTAGGCCTTTAATTATTTTCTACTCTCGGCGGTCGATAATAATTGATCATTTAGGTACCACTCGATCAGTTAGTTATTCTTGACTATTTGTTTGGTAGAACGCGCTAATCCTAGGAAGTCTATTTATTGAGGAAGGCTATATAACATCACGCTACGACCAATAGGTGCTGAGCATTCAAGAAAAATGTAACGCAGACGAAGTTGCGTGGGTCAGCTATATAAAATTCTTCTGTTACTGAGTGATTGAGTGAGTGACAACGCACAGCCGAAACCACTGGTCGTAAAAAGCTGAAATTTGGCATATATTCTTGGGGAGTGTAGGGGAGCACTAAAAGAGGATTTCCCGAAATTCCTACGGCAATGGAAAAAAACGGGATATGCGCGTACGAAGTCGCGGGCAAAAGCTAGTAGATAATAAAATATGATACTTTGGTACAATAGCGAGCGAGGTGAACTTGAAGATGTTTGCACTCCATCTCGCTAGTTTTGAGTTTTAGGTTTCTATTTTAAACATTTTCAAAATAATATAGTTGAAGTTTGAGAATGTACAGCAAGCGAAGTGAGCTACTCGCCTCGGATTTACTTTGACACAAGAAACAGGAGAATAGGTCGCCAGAGCGAGCGTGGCCAGCTCGAAAATTGAAGTAGCTTTCAAAGACAAGCTTAAAAGTATGGTTTTACCTAGGTCCGACTTTGATCGTAAAAACCCCCCTCCCCCTTATATACGCCCATCAAGCTACATCGTTAGTGCGTAAACCCTTTTCAAGAAGAATTACTGATATTTTATAACAAATTGAATTTTTGGCATTCAGAACAGTCAGTGATCTTTTATACAATACTTATATTATAGTAAGTATTTAAAACATTCAAAATAAATAATGCATGACAATGGTAATGCATGCCTTGTGTGTACCATGGGGTGTGACAAATATGTTACCAGGTAGTCACTTACAAAGTGTGATTCATGTGAAATGGAACGGAGTTGTCAAAACTGACGTCGAATGATGCAAAAACAAACGTCAGTTGACATTTTGACAAGTAACGTGAGAATCATAGTTGCGCCGTAGTACAACGCTTTCACTAAAAATACTGTGATAAATTCGCCTTTTACTCAATGGTGTGTGCATTAAAAGTCAACGGCAGTTATCCAGGGACCCTCTACTTACTAAATCAAGAAGACTCACATCAGCTCTGACCTCGAAATAGGTTAGTATTGACGATGTGTTAAACATCAACTTTTCGTAGATTTTTGGTATGAAGTTGAGTTACATCCGCACATTTTTACGTAAAATGAGCTCATCCGCTACCGTGCCCTTGGCACCCGTCGGCGTGCGTGGTATGAAAGTGCTCGATCGAGATAAATTCTTGCGCAACTTGAAAGTGCCAGTTCTAAAGGTCAAAGAAGAAAATTTGTCTAAAATCACTAAAATATGTAAGCCGTACTTCCTTAAACTAGAAGTTTTAAGGCCAATAAGGAATATTGAAGACGAGAAAAATTGTCCATTCAAGAAATGCATTTATTTCAACCCTGAAAAAGTGAGTAAGTTTGTAGACCTTTGTGAAAATGACCGTACAGCTCTGAATCAGTTGGATGTGACAGAAAACAATTTTGGTAGCAAAGAAATCCAACTAACCTATGACAATTGGCGTTATGAAACAATATTCAAGGCAGTTCTTCCGGAGAATGAAGAAGGTGTCAGTGGTTTTTCTCAAATTGGTCATATTATACATCTTAACTTAAAGGATCACCTACTTGAATACAAACCACTGATTGGTCAGGTGCTGGTTGATAAAATAAAGACATGTAGAACAGTAGTCAATAAGTGCAACAATATAGATAATACATACAGGAATTTTAGTATGGAACTGATTGGTGGTGATCATGACTTCTTTGTAACAGTGAAGGAAAACCGGTGTATATTCCAGTTTGACTTCTCCAAAGTTTACTGGAATCCACGCTTAGGGAAGGAGCACGAAAGGATATTAAGCTATCTAAAACCTTCGGACGTTCTATTTGATATATTCTGTGGAGTCGGACCATTTGCCATCCCTGCAGTCAAACGTAACACCAAAGTATTTGCAAATGACTTAAACCCTGACTCTTTCAAATGGTTAAATCATAATGCTAAACATAATAAAGTAAACATGTCATTGTTCAAGTCATTCAATCAAGATGGAAAAGATTTTATATGTAATGTTTTCAAGGAATATGTAACTTCTTTATGCAATGGAGATGAGAACGTACAAGGAAAAATACACATTACTATGAATCTACCTGCAATGGCTGTGGAGTTCTTGAAACATTTCAACGGATTGATAAAAGACGACAGTCTAGCAGAAAAATTCAATCAAGAAATTATAGTTTACGTATACTGCTTTGTGTTAGGTAATGATCACGTTGAAATTGCAAAGAAAATGGTGAATGAAAACATTGGATGTGACATAACTCCTCTTATTACAGATGTGTTTGACGTGCGAAATGTTTCTCCAAATAAAGAAATGATGAGAGTGACTTTTAGATTGACGAAAGAGATTTTGTTCGGACAAAGTGATGTTTTAAGTGAACCTCCTTTAAAAAAGGTGTGTGTATAAATAAACAGTGAAATAATTTTGTTTTCATATTGATCACATTTTGTTACTTTAAAAGGTGTGTCTGAAAAATGATGTAATAAAATACTTTAAAGCATAGATAACACTTTCTTTTCTTATCTTTTAATTTTATTCATGAGGAAGTTGAGTCAGTATTTTCAATTATCATAGCATTTCTTATAAAGTACTGATTCATTCTTGTTTGCAAATATGATTTGAACGTCAATTCATAAATTTTATCAGTTAAATCATAACATAATAATCTCAATCAATACACACAGCTGATATGGTATCAGCTGTGTGACTTCATGAACAAGGTGGAAAGTACTGAAGTAGTATGCTTGTGCAATTCAGATTTTTAGGGTTCTTTACACAGGGCCGTCTTTTATCTGTTGGAGGCCCTAAGCACTTTGAATAATGAGGCCCTATGTCTTTGACAGAAGACTATTTTCCGAAAACAGTCAAGAAAATAAACGAATTCTCGATTTATTTGGCTGTTTATAGAGTCACATATTGTTATATTCTCCAGAACAGTAACTCTTTTTGGGTCAATTCATACTAACGCAGAGTCGAAGCGTCAATGTGAAACTTAACATAGCAAATTAACCCTTATCTCCACAACGTAATGCACATATTTCTTCTGAGATATTTATTCCGCTCCGTCGCGCGAATTCCGTCGAATGCGCGCGAATTCTGTCGAATGAGTGCGGATTCGCGCGTCTTCTTTTTATCTTGGAAGAATTATGTGCATTACCTATGTTGTAGAAGATAAGGGTGAATTTGCTATGTTAAGTTTCACATTTTCGCTTCGGTGAACTTCGACTCTGAGCTTGTATTAATTGACCCTGAGCATTTACAAGTGCTTGAAAATCTATAGGTCGGCAGGGTCGTTTGATATGTTTTCTGGGTTCGAAAACGGTAGTTGTAAATTGAGACAGTAGTTGTCGTTGTTAGAACAGTGATCGAAGTTGTTCACTTTCTCCACAGTCAGATTCAATCTTAATAAGGTAGAGTAACGGCAATGACAGTAGGTATTTTTTAATAATATAATCGGTCATTTAGCAGGAACCATGGGGCTGGGGCTACATCTATCGCAGGGCCCTAAGGACGTGCCCAGAGTGCCCAGTGGTGAGGAGGGTCCTGTCTCTACCCACAGAGTAACCAACACAACCCTATAACAAAGCCCCCGTTGTCTGTCTGTCTGATAGCAGGCTGTACCGTTAGCGTCCGAGCCCGATTCGCACTTGGCTAGTTTTTTATCTAATACAATAACATCAAGAGATATAGACTGGCTAATGTAATAATAGGGATAAGGTATAGCTGTATAGAATTTTAATAAATAAATAGGTGTACATGACTCTGGAAATGCAGCCTAAATCTATGGTCAGATGTCAGAACTCCGCAAGGTGCGCCCTACATGATTATGAACATTGGGATGACCCTTTGTACGTACTTACGGGCCATTTTACGCCGTGCCCTGTGGTCCTTGGTGACGGCTATCGGATTGAAAATACAGGTTTTATCTCACGTGTGACCAATTACAAAACTCAAAGCATTTATTTAAATTAAACCATTACAGGCACTTTTGAATTGTCAAGGTCGGTCTGTCCAAAGAGATGATGCTATTTGCACGTTCCAAAGCGTAGATCTCTATGGATAAGAACGTGCAAGAAACTCCATGGACACTCTTTTAAATCAATGTTTTTTACTATGATATGGTGGATATGATAAATCATTCGTGTGAAAATTATACAAACATACATATATGTGAGAACGATGTAGAAAGACTTGCACGATCAAGCGCAAAACAGACTTAACTACTGTGACAACAACATCAGTAGAACCTACAAACGGACACATTAAGTCCATAAATTACATTAAAAATTACAAACTTTACCTCTTTTAGAGAATATTAGTATAGATTGAAACCTAGGACGATTGAAGGTACCGGCAACAGAAGGAGGGGGGGGGAACCTGGGGGTGTTTAAGTCACTCTTGACTTAAACACCCCAGTTGTGAACAGGTTACCTCTTGGCTGCGTGCTCCATCGTCGACATCATCGCTTGCCATTAGGTGAGGTAGTGGTCAAACGCGAGCCTGTCTATAATATTTAATATATATATATATATATATATATATATATATATGTACTAGCTGCGCCCCGCGGTGTTACCCGCGGTTTATCAGATACTCCGCGTGAATGTCGAAAATTATCCGAAGTCAAAAGTCAAAGCATTTATTTCAAATAAACCATTATCAGGTACTTTTGAATTGTCAAAGTCAGTCCGTCAAAAACATGAAGCTATTTGCACGTTCGCAAGCGTAGATCTCTATGGAGAAGAACGTGCAAGAAACTCCACGGACACTCTTTTAAATCATTTTATGTTTACAAAAATCCTGGTTACTTGAGCCTTGTTGCTTCTATATATGAGAACAATGTAAAGAAAGAAAAATTCAATTTATAGTATGAAATATTAAAATGAGGCAGTGGCAACCAAGGGATGACCAGTCTCCACTGACGGCGCCCGTTCACGAACATGATTCAGCTCAACCATTTTGAAGGGAACTGAATGATCCGATACACGCGCCACCATCAGCGAGACATTGGAGTGAGCATGACACACCCTCAACTGCCCCCGCTATTTCATGTCAAACAAGGAAACTATCTATTAACATAATGGTCCATGGTCCTCACATTTATTTTACCGAACTTGAAATAAAAATTGCTTCTACATGATATAAAACTATGAATATCAATCTGAAAAGACAGAAAAAGAAAAGTTTATTCCAAACATAATATAAGATTATGCGGAATAGTATTATTATTAGACATAAAAGAGGGTGAGCATCTCTTCCAAATATAAAACCTAACTAGTGGAACCAAGCGGCTGAGGCTGTGGAGCAGGACCGGCATTTAGCCAAGCATTTTTATCAAGGATATAATCTTCCAGTTTATAATATGCCTGTCTACATAGAGTGCGTTTTATGCATGTTTTAAATTTGTTCTCATTCAGTTCGAGAATCTCACGTGGTATTTTATTATAAAACTTAATACAATGTCCCATAAAAGAAGTGTGTACTTTAGCCAATCTGAATCGGGGTTGATCTAATTTATTCCTATTTCTAGTATTAAAATTATGCCTATCACTAATCTTATTAAAAAGATGAAAATTTTTCCGAACATACATAATGTTTTCGTATATGTATTGACAAGGTACCGTCATGATGTTAATATCCTTAAACAGTTCCCTTAGGGAATCGCGCCGACCAAGATGGTATATGGCTCTGATGGCTCTTTTCTGCAGAATAAAAATAGACTCGATGTCTGCAGCTCGTCCCCATAATAAGATACCGTAAGACATTATACTATGAAAGTAACTAAAATAAAGCAGGAAGGGAACACACTCCCGGGATAAAAACTACTAACCTATGATCTTTCCCGGAACTCACACAATCTTTAAACCAATTTTCATCTAAATCGGTCCAGCCGTTTGCGCGTGAAGAAGTAACAAACATACACACACACCAGCCCTGAAAAAAGAATTTCTTCAGTACATACTCTGTTCTTTATGTTTATGGGAGGTTTTGATCATTTTCGGCAATGTATTCGTTTAAATAATGCATTACTGCACTTACGAGTAATTAGTTATTACTGTATTTATCTACTAATCAGGATGGCTATGAGAACATGACTGTCATTTGTAGGTAAATCAAAATTGTATGTACTATTTACTTTTTTTTTAATTAAGTCCTTATATTTACTAATTACTTCATGGATAACGAAAGCCCTGAAAGGTACCTATGTTAATCAATATATATAAAATTCTTCCGTTTCTGAGTGACTGACAGACAACGCACAGCCGAAACTACAGGACGTAGAAAGCTAAAAATTTAGCATGTAGGCTCCTTGGGGAGTGTAGGGTAGCACTGAAAGGGTTCCCGAAATACCTACGGGAAAGGGAAAAATCGGGATATGCGCTTACGAAGTCGCGGGCAAAAGCTAACATAATATATCATCATCTGCCTGTCTTTTCCCAACTATATTGGGGTAGGCTTCCAGTCAAACCGGATTCAGCTGAATACCAGTATTCTATGTGGAGCGGCTGCCTACCAGACCTCCACAACCCATTAATTGGGTAACACGGTACTCCTTGGCAAGACTGGTGTCAGATTATCTGGCTTTTGACTATCCGTAACGACTCCCCAAGATCTAAAAATGACAGCCAGGACCAACGGCTTAACGTGCTTTCCGAGGCACGGAGGAGTCTCGGTATGTTAAGATGGTCACCCATCCACAGACCAACCTCGGCAAGCGTTGCTTAACCTTGAAGATCGAGCTCCTCCCATATATGTAGGTACCTAATAAGAAAATAACACATTTCGTATAGAATGAAGATCAGCTTAATTCAATAACGTTTATGAAGATCATCCAATAGAGACGGTAAATAGATTGGTGATCCTGTATTCCTAGGCCCAAATACTCTGATAGGTGTAAGCGGCATCCATATCCTCTTAAAATCTAAGCGGAATAGCAATATATAGGTATAATAATACTTGGTATACCAAAAGATATTCATTAACCTAAATTCGCGTAACAATTTTGCACAAAATACGAGAAGAACAAGTTTCCAATATTGGCGATTTCCGTTATCAGCTGTTTAAACATACATTCCTCCAAACATACCTATACATATAAATGTTGCTTGCTGCTAAATAATTACCTCCGAATAAGCCAGTAAGGTAGAGCCCCGTGGCCAAATAGTTCATAATTAATTCATTCGCTTAATCATAAATTGCTGTAACAGAGTGAGTAGCTGAATAACGCGGTAGCGCTTGCATATTTTTTTTTTTTAATTAATGGCGGTTATGTCTAATGCTGACCGGACTTTGGCTGAAAACCGATGATTCATCTTAAATATCTGAATTGTAATGGTAGACTATTTAGATGACGCTGTAAATTTATCTATACTAATATAATAAAGCTGAAGTGTTTAAACACGCTAATCTCTAGACAGACCAGTCGGATTTGAAAAAAATCTTTTTGTATTTGATAGCCACATTCATGGGGAATGCTAAAGGCTATACGGTAACGGGAACGAGAAAAATAGGGATATGCGCGTACGACGTCGCGGGCAAAAGCTAGTTAGTTATATATTATTAGTAAATTGGCAGTGAGGCCGTGCGCAAATAAGAAAAATACTCATGCAAATATTCACAACAATCACCGTCAAGAACAGCCACGTGTATTGCTTAGTCAAACTTTCTAAGCAATTAACATTTTATTATACACTTCTCATCAAAAAAATCGAAACACTTTCGTTTTTATTGTTTTTGTCCTAATTTTTTACAAAAGAGAATTAATTCCATGAAAAAAAAAACATTATTGTGTAGCTGGCAGTTTGGTCATTACAGTAAGAAGAAAAAAATCAAAATTCGAAATTAGAATTTCATTTGTTTATCCTATAAATGAAATTAATCACTGTTTTGAGACAAATGTGTATTTAGGGTTGGAGTACGTTTCTCGTTTAAAAACTAAAATTAGCGCTTGTCTTTAAACTTTTTGTTTCTTATTTCATTTACTGTGACTTTGGGACGTCTGAAAAAACTTTTTTTTTCTAAAACATATGGATACTTCGCCCGCAGAAGCCGCCCAAGTGGTGGCATTGCTGGATTCTGGACTTAGTCAGCGTGTTGTGGCTGCAAGATTGCATCTAAGCTTATCATCTGTTCATAGAGTCTACAAACGCTATCGGGAGACTGGTTCGTTCACGCGCCGTTCAGGATCTGGCAGGAACCGGGTCACTTCTGAGCGAGATGATCGATTTATTGTAACAACCTCTTTACGAAATCGACGCCTTAACGCTTTTCAACTGCAGCAGCAGCTTCGCGTTGTACGAAGAGTAGCTGTAAGTGACTCTACAATAAGAAGAAGGTTGAAGGAACGCGGATTGGCACCGCATAAGCCAGCGAATGGGCCGAAATTAACTGCAGACCATCGAAGAGCGCGCCTTAACTTTGCACGCGAGCACCTAACTTGGTCATACCTTCAGTGGAGCAAAGTACTGTTTTCTGATGAGTGTAAAATTATGCTGTATGGTAACGACGGAAGGAACAAGGTCTACAGAAGAGATGGAGAACGCTTTGCACAATGCTGCATTGAAGAAAAGGTCAGCTATGGTGGCGGTTCGTGGACGGTTTGGGGAGGAATCAGCGCCGACGGTAAGACAGAACTTGCCTTTGTATCTGGGCCACGGCTGCCTGCACTAAACTCTCATCGGTACATCGAACAGTGTCTTGAACCTCATGTGATGCCCTATGCACATTTTATTGGCAACGACTTCATATTCATGCACGACAATGCTAGAGCTCACACCGCGGGCGTCGTACGAGATTATCTTACCGAAGTCGGTATCTCCATTATGGTATGGCCAGCAAGAAGCCCGGACATGAATCCCATTGAACATCTATGGGATGAATTAAAGAGACGAATTCGAGCAAGAGATCCAGCCCCAGAAACACTTAGCCAGCTGCAAAATGCAATCCAAGAGGAATGGGATAATATACCACAACATGTGATCGTGACTCTCATCCGATCGATGAAGAACCGTATGGAAGCAGTAATAAGAGCTCGCGGAGGGAATACAAGTTATTAAATAAACGTTTCTTACATTTTTTTTCATTTACGCGTGTTGTTTTACCCATTTCCTTCATATTCCATACAGGGTAAAAATTACTCATTATACAAAATACGAAACCTATGAAGACTTAATTTGAATTTAGAACATTAACATTAGGATTTAAAAACCTCATACTACTCACTATTAAATGACATTTTACATTTATTCCTAAATATACACATTTTTCTGATAATCCTTATCAAATCATAAACTGCGAGGTGTTTCGATTTTTTTGATGAGAAGTGTATTTCTAAAGCAGCGTCTTTCAATACATTGTCATTGTTTACAAACTTTATCTAACGGGTTGTTAGGGTCAAAATGAGACCTCTCGTGATTCAGACGAGAGCAACAGTCGTTTCAAACGAACTACACAGTCCTAGCTTTTTTTTTATCTGAGATGAGTTTGCTCTTGACTCTAGTCTAGGTCATAGATGACAGAGACAGAGTTGACGATGGAGCGAGCTTACCCAGAAGAAGCTTGTTCACTCTAATTTTAAAGAGATTATGGTTCGTTCGGAAACACAGACGCAGGCAGAGAGTTCCACTCCTCCTAGCTAGTTAAAAGAAGCTTGCCAGCCTTGCGGATATGTTCGAAAGAGTTACCGCGGCCCTGGAACGCAAAGAGCATTTGAAGGAACACGGGTGACACTACCTTCCGCTCCGCCCAGAGATGAAAAGTCATTTGATGATTTCCCATGTGGGAAAAAAACTAGCTAAAAGAAAACCCTGTCAGTCAAGGCAGACCCTACCCATAACAAACGCCTAGAAAACTCATTACTTAATGGGCCAATAGATCGCCACACCCCATCAAATCTATTTACCCTGACGCCTAGCCATGTTATCTTCGATGCTAGACTTTTCCTGTGGCATCGTGGCTCCGAAATTGGTGAACCGATTTCAATGCGATAGTAAATATTCACGATGCGCCAGTAACATAAATTAATGACGTTTTTAAATCGTCACTGGCAATCGAAAGGTTAAGCAAAACAAACGACTAAAAAATACAATTTAACGCTACTAAAAAACAAACAAATTCTCATCTCAATATAATTACATCTTAATCATTATCACAATGGACGTCCTTGGTCGTAATATTCGTAACAAAGAGACAATGTAGAAACATACTCGTACCCAAGTGATAAAGGTTGCTAATCAATGTCGAGCCATGCTACGCTATGATATGCTGTAACTAGCTTATGTGGTGCTTAATACCCCTCTTAGATTAAGGACAAGATTCATAGATCTTACTTTGATAAATTATTTTTATTGTTGCAAATCGTATTTGCCAAACTACTCGTAAAACGTACATAATTATTCTTGTGAACTACTTATATTAATTCAATAATTCCTATCCGACTTCAAACTAAGCCCAGAAATTGCCCATCTTGATCTGATCGATATTAATGAGGACCATGCATAAGAATCTGTAATGAAATGTTCGTAAGAAATGCTAACAAGATAGGAACGATCGTAACAAGGACGAAACATATTTTAAACCAAAAACACGTGCTAGTTGCGCTGCGTTTTTTGTGGTTGCCATGGTAATGCTTTGTTTAAAACAGCAAGGATTTACGCAGCCCATCTTAAATGGCTTGACACGTCCATGGCAAAGATTGCGGGACGAGCTTGACGCCTATCGACAGGATTCGTCCAGATCCAGACTTACCCAAAGCGAGGAGGAATGGAAGGAAGAAAATGAGGACTTTGCCCTACAGTGGGACAGATCAGGATGTAAATTATCCGTATCTTAACTTAATATTATATATGCGAAAGTGCGTTTGAATAGGCGAGACCCTAAGGTCGGTTATAGGTTACTTTTTTGCGAAAATCTATATTAACGCGAAGCCACGGGCATAAGCTAGTTTACAATAAATAAGGATGGATCACTTTGCATCTTCTACCCTGACTTGCATATCTCAAAGATGTTCGTACAAACAAAAACCATCGCTCGCGAACATCCGCGAAGCTAGTCACCAGCATAGCTTCATATTGGTTAGTCACCCTAACATCGCATTTAATTGCCAACAAGTAATGAGTGTGTTCCACGTTTTCAGTTCAGAACGAGTCATGCTGCCGAAGAGCGCGGTTACCGACATGGATCTACCCGACGTGACCGATATCTTGGAGGAAACTGAACAGGTAATACTTTGTTATTTAAAATTTATTACTTAATGGAATTACCTACTTAAGTAAATTATTTTGTGTCGGAAATAATTGATTTGTCTCAAACGCTCCTAGTATTTTTTTTAGGGAAATGTTTGGTTAAAATTAAATACTTACCATCAATTAAATCAAGCTCAAGTACCTACTTGTTTGTTAAAACGTGTAAGACCAGTTATAAAAAATCTCCAGTATTTATAGTTATACTGCATCATGACTGCATTCGTATTTTTTTACAATTTTAGAGCTGGTTCGATACAACAGCCTCTGTCCATTATTGCTAAGTGTGAGGTCCTGAGTTCAAATTGGTTTCTTGCTGCAGTGTTGTTAGATTTTTAGGGTTCCGTAGTCACAAGGAACCCTTATAGTTCCGCCATGTCCGTCTGTCGGACCGCGGTTTAGCTCAGAGACGTTAAGCACTAGAAAGTTGGAATTTGGTATGGGTATATTAATCACGCGGTAAAATATACTTAATCGAGAAAAAAAAAATAGTGTAGATTTTTTTAATGTTCTATCCATGGGATAGAACATTAAAAAAATCATCGCCAACGACCTGCCCAACGATATCCCATATCATGTATGGGATATCGTTGGGCAGGTCGTTTAAAAATATTAAAGGTGTGCTAAAACCACTTTTCCATCCAAGGATCTGTTTGCGAAATATTAAGCTTTACATTGCTAATTTTTGTTAGAGTTGAGTTGTTGCGTTTGTTCTGCCAGCTAAACGGTGTTTTTTGGAGATGTGAAAAAATTCATGTTATAGTAGGCGCCAGATAAACGTGGAATAAAGTATATTGACCTTTCCCCAATAACTGCTCATAGGTACCTGAACAATTAAATATGAATCGTTTTTCATTATTAGACAATGTTAAGGATCACGAGAGATGATGATTCGGGACAGTTTTGTGTCATTAATTCCGTTTTTCAAATTAACAATGTCAATAAATGTAGGTGGGTCAATGACCGATATTCCACGATTATCTGGCGCCTACTATAGTAGCATATACATATAACGAATTTAAAAGAAAACTATCCCAGCTAAGTAGGCTTTACAAGTTAACGAGTAATAGTCGACCAACCCATATAATGTACTTTACGGAACCCTACACTGCGCGTGGCCCGACACGCACTTGGCCGGTTTATGAGATAGTTTTCCCAGCCACGTGAATTTTCACGATGACTGGTCCTTACGTAATGCTCGCTTTCTCAGGAATCGCTGATGAAAGATTAGCTCATAAGCAGAGATCGGAATAGGTAGACTATATTTACCTTATCACTTCAGGAGGTATTATCAACTCTATGTTACTTACTTCCACGAACATTGGGTAAATATAGTCTACCTATTCCGATCTCTGCTCATAAGGAATTCCTTTAATTATACTGATAGGTACTGTTTGCTAATTAGAAATACTTCGTCATTCCAGGTACTCCGACAATGCTTCACACAATACCAAATAGACGAAGTATTCCTCTCATTCAACGGTGGAAAAGACTGCACTGTGCTTTTAGACATAACTTTAAACGTGTTACGTGATATGTACAAACGCGATGACATCGCCAGTGAACTCAAAGTTGTGTATATCAGGACTAATGGACCGTTCAGGGAAATAGAGACCTTCGTAGAACAGGTTAAGGAACATTATGGTGTGACGCTGTTGGTGACGGAAGGTGAACTGAAGAGTACGCTGCAAAGACTGTTGGATCAAGATGATAGGCTCAAAGCAGGCCTTATGGGGACCCGGAGGACGGATCCTTATAGCGAGAACTTGCAGTTTATGCAGGTAATTTTATTTACGTAGCAAATTATATACTAAAGAGGATGCTAATATAGTTTGGTCATGTTGAGAAGATGAGTAAAAGGCGTGAGTGGAAACGCCCTAGAACAGGGATTCCCAAAGTGGTCGATATTGACCCCTTGGGGGTCGAAAAGGTCTAAAAATCGACCCCTATTTTAACACAAGTTCTATTTGAAACTTTCAAGATACTGTAAACGTTGTGTTACGTGTACCAACCTATAAGAATGACTTACTTAAATAAGGAATCATTGTTGTACTTTTAAAAAACTCAACAAGTCGATAAGCGTGCACAAGTTCGTACAAGATGAAAAATTTGGGAAGTTTTAAAATTGGTTAGTATTTATAGGAAAACAACTAGAGATAGGTTTTTTAAATTAATTAAGGTATGGGGGTCTGAGGTATCAGTTTTTGGAAAAGGGGTCTCGTGCTCAAAGTAGTTTGGGAACCAAAGGTTCCCAGAGGTCCCCTAGAAAAACATACATATCGTATTGATGATGTCCTTCAGAAAGCTCAGATTTCTTTTGATTGAATGGTTAAGTTAGTTCATAAATTCGCGCTTCAAGCCTGAATCATATACCTACACTGCCGATGAGTGTATTATTTGTGTGGGTGGGGCGGCAAACAGTGCATTTCTTCGAACTTTTCATAACAATAGATATCCGATAAAACCTGTGTGCAAACATCCCGATTATTAGTAATTGATAAACTGAGCGGATAGATAAGTACTAAATTACGGGGACTTATTCTTTTGAGAGTTAATATTACCTAGCTGTATTTAGAGAAGCCAAAATGGGTTCCAAATCCTTGAGAACTTTTAACCCGCTTTTAAAAATTCGTTTTTATAAAATATCCTTTTCTGAATCGTAAAAATACGAATCGTAATATCGTGTTCGTATTATTATAGATGCGAAAGTGACTTTGTTTGTTTGTAACGCTTTGACGCCGAAACCGCGGAACCGTTTTTGATAAATTTCGGCACAGAGATAGATTGGACTCTAGAGCATGCTCACATGTTACTTTAACGCAAACGAAGTCGCGGGCACAAGCTAGTTATGTATTTATAAAATCTTATTTGAATGAATTGGTCATTGGGCAATCAAAACAATAAATGAATTTAAGGCTAGCCAGTTTTTGGAGTTAAGGTCTAGACAATGACCCTGTGTGATTAATGGGATTCACGCTTTGTACAGTCAGCAACAAAAGTCAAAATCAATTCGTTTATTTCAACTAGACCATTAAAAGGCACTTTTAAACGTCAAATTTAAAGTTTGAAATTGAAATATTAGTGACTCTAGTTGTCCATTCGCAAAAAGTAGATTCTTATGGAGAAGAACTGACAAGAAACTCCATAGTTACTCTTTTCAAATAAAAGTTTTACAATATTTTGTATACATACATTGATCAATTGATTATATTATATTATGTGAGCACAATGCACCCAACATTACACCAATATACAGCACACACTAATATACTAATAGGTACAAAGCAATACCAGCAGAGATAAAATTAAGTTTGCGATCAGTACCGACCCGTACCGACCTGTCTGTACCGAAAACCTGCAACTTTATGAACGCACCCTTAGGATCGATTCTTAGGTCAGGCATTGTTGAAATTTCCCAGTAGCAATCGAAGTCTGGCTGTTGTGTCCCCTGATGTCTTGGCTGTCGCCCTCTCTGTATATTCTACCTACCTAATAAGTTTGCCTAACCCTTCCAAAAATCTTCATTATGTTATACTGATAATTACTATTTATTTACTTTAAACAGAAAACAGACCCCAGCTGGCCACAGATAGTGCGAGTGTCTCCCCTCCTCAACTGGAACTACCATCAGATATGGAGTTACACCCTGCAGAGAAGAGTTCCTTATTGTACCTTATATGATAAAGGGTGAGTTCAATGCTCATACAACTAATTTAAATAACCCAGCCTCGAAATGCCCGTCAGCTGAGTAAAGGTCCCGAAGATAATATAAAATGATCAGTAGAAATCAGTGTTATTTAAATAAAATAATAATAAAAGCAGCTACAAACAGTATTATTTAACTTAATATTGTCTTATCATCACGACATAGTGGCGATAGATCGACTAGACCGTCACGCAATGATTGTTTATGTGTATAACGGTCCCCTATGACGAGAACCTCGTGAAAGCTGGGTAAGATAAGCAAACTATGTCCCTTGACCTGGCTCGCTAGGTTGTCGTCATGTGGGCTGGGGATACAGCAGTAATTGTGTCGGTAGTCGTGACGGCCACTAGCATAACAGCCAAAAGCCTCGATCAACACCAGCCGACCTACTATGACGTGCTAATGCCATCCAATTCCGATGATGTAAAAGGGATAGTGCTATTCGCTATGTATAGCTCCGTCTCTCGGGCCCCTGAGAAGGCTCTCATTAGGCAGTTAAATCAAGGGCTAGATTAAAAAAGCCGTATCTCTGTACCCAGCGCGAGATAGGATGTTCCTCTCTCAGGGGCCCTGGCCACCGGCACGTTGGATCCTGTTCTCAATACCGATGGGATACAATTTTTATGTTTTTAAATGTGGTTTCATCTTTGTATTTATTGTCAAACCCTGGAACTGCTTGTTTGTAATTTTTTTAAATTACCACTCTGCATCACTGGCAATACAAAAAAATTGTGAGCCGTCACGGGACGCCTGGCAGATGTGAAACATCGAAATTATTTTGTACAAGTAATTTGCACAAAAGAACAGCAACAGGAACTAAATATGGCATAAAGAATAACATACATATAGACTGTATATATTTATATATACCATCGTATAGCGTGGCGACGCGTCACCACGCCGACAATCAGTTTTACCCGCGGCTATAGATGTTTCACATCAAAACATAATTAGTTCTTACCTTACCTTTACAGCAGTTCTATGTTTCTAATCCCACTGAAATTTCCAGATACACATCAATAGGCAGCGTACAAAACACATGGCCGAACCCCGCACTAGCAAGCAAAAACAACTTCGGTTGCATCTCGTACCTCCCCGCCTGGCGGCTATCCGATGCGTCTCTAGAACGGGCCGGCCGCGGCACAGCGCCTAAGATACCCGTCAATGGAAACGGAACTTACAGTACGACAAACGGCCACGGCATTGAAAACAATCACATAGGCAACAGCGATCATATACATCCGTCTTGTGTGTAATTGAGTGGATTGGTAATCTTCTACTGATTGTATTGTGGTGATGTAAATGGTAGGTTCTGAAAAAATTGCTTATCAAACAACAATCTAGATTTTCAACTTTATCGCGAATTAATAAGGTTCAAGGTTGATTGGCAAAATTTGACAGTTTCGGGTAGCTTGATGTGCTGGCGTGTGTACAAAAAAAAAAGATTAATTTAGAAGCTGTAACAACTATTTGAATATTGACCCAGGTTTTGTTGATCGCCTAAAGTGTAATACTGTCAGTTCTATCCGCGCCAAAAATTTCTATCCAATGCCGTAAAAAATCGGCCAAGTGCTAGTCTGACCCTGACACGAAGGGTTCCGTACCATAAACCGAAAAAAAACGTGTTTCCTGTATGAGAAACCACTTGATTTTTTTATTTAATTTTTTTTTGTTATTTATTGTTATAGCGGCAATAGAAATCAAAAAAGAACACTGAAAATTTCAACTGTCTACCTATTACGGTTTTTGAGATACAGCACAGAGGACGGACGGACGGACAGCGGAGGTTTAGTAATAGGGTTCCGTTGGCGCCAAATTTTTGACTTGAGCGTTACTTGCTAAGCGACGATAATTATGTTACCGTACACGTGCCGGTGAATAAGGCTATCGGTTTTGCTAAATGGCGTATGTTCATATCAAGACATCATCAAGGCTGTATCGTGATAACGACGTTTTATTATAAAACTTTTTTACATAATCTCCACAGAATAAACGAATACCTTTTGCCATACAGTAACGAAAATATACGTACTTAAAAATGTTCTTGACTCTCTTGTCAAGAACAAAGGACAAAGGAACAAATCTTATAAAAGTTCCGTTTCTTCTTTTGCGGTACGGAACCCAGAAAGCCTACACAGCAATCATTAGCTGATTACCTTACTCAATGTGAACGCATCCTTAGTTCGAATTTAATCTCTAGAAATATTTAATAATAGTTTATATTTCATCGGGTCATAAAAGCCCCGATAATTAGACAATTACATTATTACATTAAAAATAATAGTTAACCTGTTAACTTATCATAAAATAAAAATAGTAATTACGCGATAAAAATATACATAACAAATAACAAAATCTTATATTTTATGCAACATTGTATTGTTACAGTAATCTCTTTGAAAATTAGATGTTATAATTTTTCGTTCCATGTGTTGTAATTTATTATTTTGTGTGTAAAAAAGAAAGCGGAAGTACCAAGTATAGAAGTAAACTAATCATAACTAAGTATACATAATTCAAATGTTGGTGACAAAATTAAAGTTACTGAATCTACGAGAATTGTGTCGCATTGTCACTAGAGCATAAAAGCGTTTACGCCTCACGGTGATACATAATAACTCGCAAGTCCTTATTGTTGGAAATGAATGAACCTATTTTTAATTAAACTTGGAACGCATAAGCAAAATATCTCTAAAACAAGTTGGTTTATTTGAACTTTTTCTAAAGAGTTGGAAAATGACTTGTAACGTGCAGGAACTATTAGTATCTACTAATAAATCCTGCACGTTACAAGTCATTTTCAACGTTCAACGTTTACTAGCAACACAGAAGTGTCATTGTCAAGTATTTTTTAGTTTCGAATATGTAATAAAGGCATAGTCGACGCCGTACACGTTCCTAATAGAATACTCAAAATTGCACTCACTGGACAGTAAGTGCAAATTTGGGTCCAGGGAGACCCCTTTTTTTTTAAGGATGGGAAATCATCAAATGACTTCTGCCGCTCTGGGTGGAGCGGGAGGGCGTGTCAGACTCTTACTGACTAAAACCCATCCGTGTTCCTTCTAAAGCCCTTTGCGTTCCAGGGCCGCGATAACTCTTTCGAAAAAATTCCGAAACCCTGGCAGAAAATGCAATTCCAGGGAGACCCTTGGAATAGCAAGTTTATTTAAAATACCTTGAGAAGTAAACGCTCTCCCACGAAACAATATTTAAATAATATTTTAAATAAAAATGTACTTATTTGTGAAGTTCTAATCTGCCACTTAATGTTCATGTGCTGTGTATAAAATGACATAACGTTTATTCATAAGGTTATACCTACCGATGTGCTGTAAGTACCTATATTCTTTGAGATAACTGTGATGTTAGTAATAACTTTCATTCAATAAATACATATTAAATAAAAAAATGTACTTAAATGATAAATTTCCGTGCTGGCAAGTTTCCACGCTCTTACACAGGGGATATTAAAAATATCGTCGTAAGTTTCATTGCACGTAATAGATGCATTAAGTTGACCAAGAGCATATTTAGTTTTATAATTGTCTAGATTATTTAGCATTAATTGTTTTAAAATATTTGTGTTGTCTTTTATTTATGAGCGTTTCGACCTGCTCATGGTATTTCATACAAACTGGTAAGTCTTCATTCTTGGATATGATGAACCGATTTTACTGAAACCTAATATGCATACGTACAGATTAGAACTTTAAGGAGACACAGAGAGCAATAAATTATAAGTTTAAATATCACTCTATTTGTCTCCAAAAAAAAAGGGTTCCGAACCACTAATGGATGTCTGTGTGTCCGTCCGTCATAGCCGATTTTCTCCGAATCTGCTGGACCGATTAAGTTGAAATTTGGTACACATACATATAATCGTCTGTGATCCAAACACGGACGTGAAACGAAAGTAAACAAATTCTGAAAATGGGGCCACTGTTTGGGGGGGCAAATTAGAAAAAAAGTTTTTCAAACTTTAAGTACCGTATGACATATCAAATGAAAGGGCGTATTGTGAGGGTTGCGATTTTTATTTCAAACTTTTAAAATAAATGGTTTTGAAGTTGTTCAAGAAATTAGACTAAAAATGACCCCCTAATCTCCGAAACTACTGAGCATAAATTTTGAAAAAAAATACAGATAAATACTTCTTTGATATAGATTACAGGAAACCCTATGGGAAGTGTATGGTTTGAAAGCAACATGTTACAAAAATGAGATTTGTTCGGAACCCTTTGCATGCCTGTCCGACTCACACTTGGCCGGATTTTTAAAGTTCTCGCCAGTTTGTGTGAACTACCCTGACGAAACGCTTTTAACACAGCTTAAGTGCAAATTCATGTACGTAACAAGGAGTCCCGATGTTTGCAAACGCACTTACAGTCAAGGAACAAAAATGTTCGTGTATTCAGCTGCATCCTGATAGACTGTAAAGCGACCCTAACTTGATTGGGAAAGAGCTAGGCAGATTAATTCAAAGAAAACATAATATGTCAGCTGTGAGCAATTTTTGCTCCTTTAGGCCCGGCGCCCACTATCGGCATCGGCACGGCTGAGGATTTTAGGTGATAAAAAGCATTATACATTAACTTCATGGCAATACAGTAGAAATTTCCGTGATAAATGATCGTAGTAGCAAAAATACCGCTTCGGTATGCTTGAGGCTACTGCATCGGCAGCTTTGAGGCTGCTTCGGGATACTTCGGGATCCTTCGGCACGCCGTCGCCCGCCGCGCCGCCAGCGCTGAGGCAACACTCGGGGGTAGCTTGCAAGCTTGAGGACGGTGCGGCATGCTTAGGGACACCTCGTCATCCCTAAGAACGTTGCAGCATGCCAAGACATAGTTTCCGACAGTGTGCGCTTGCATGTAGGAATGCCGAAGGATTCCTTTTCTTGCCGATGCCGATAATGAGCGCCGGGCCTTAGGGTCCTTTTATCCGTAGTGGTAGCCCGCGAAATTCAAATTTTCTTGTGATTTGATGCATATTAGTTAGATTTCCGAAATCTAGTTAATATGCATCAAATCTAAGTTAATTATGATTAGTGAATATATTTTTGTGTTTATAATTATGTTAATAAATACTTGTTACTGTCGCGGATCATATTTTACAACCTGACACTGTCCTGCAAATTGCAAAAAATACAAGAAAATTTGAATTTCGCGGGCTACCACTACGCAATCACCTTAACCTATTGAACGCCATTGTCACGTATACATGACAAACAAGCGCGTACCCTGTACGCCAAACGTCGCAAATATGTGACAAAGAGTACGGCGAATTTCTGGCTTGGCGTCGGGAGCACGCCGATGCGATTATGCTTTGGCGTTCAAAAGGTTAAACGTCAGTAAGTGGATTTTACGGGCTCTTATTACAACAGTTACCAGCGTATCACAGCGTAACCACATGACGGTCAGCTCCAGGGTATATGTATTCTGTGGTCAGCTCACACCGAGTAGTGACGCGACGAGACGCTACTTGCGCTTTCTAAAATAGCAATACAATATGGAACTATATTCACTATACAATATGATACACATTTCATTGTAAAATTTTTAATAAATTCTAAATTCCGCGGGGTGTATTCTATTTGTGTCAGTATCGCTTCGCGTCACATCTCGGGGTAAGCTAACCCCTAGGAGGCGATTTGTTCATTCGAAAAGTGAAAACGTCTCACTATTTAGTGTAAATATGTTTTAATTATTTATTGAATTGTATCGTCTTATTTATTTTTCGGTATTAATATTTACGTGATGTTTTAATTCAGTTGCAACTTTTGTAAATCACAGAAACCAAACAAGACTTCTTATCATTAGTTTCCTGTAATGGCTGACAAGAGACTAACACCCGCAACCTAATAGCGTAGGTAGTCATAAGATAGCATATTATTCCACAATCGTTACAATTATATTGCTTCATAAAATATGATAAAAAATTCATCTGCTCGACAAATAAGGTTGCAATGTCAATATTGGAACATACGCGAATTATCGAAGCGGCACAGATTACCTGCGCTTGTCGTTGAAATTGAGATAATTTTCTTTCTGGAACCTGGGTGTTAAATTCTTGACAGCTTTAATATTTTTCGAGAAATACTTTTCTCTTCTTAACGTTGTAAAGCAAATTTTGTATTTTCGATATTTATTTTCGTAAAAATATTTTATAAATGATTGGTTTACGCAATATTTATTTTTTGTGGTTGTGTTTGCACATACTTTCGTTTGAATAAAAACAAGCTATTTAGAAAGCAAATATTTTATTTTATTTTTCAGTTTTAACAGTTCAATTCTTACATATATTTACAGTTATTGTCTTGATTTTTATGATAAAAACTACCTACGTGTTTGTACCGGTATTGTTAGGTTTCACGTGTTTTCTGATAAACTCTTGGAACATCGCCACGTCAGCTGGTTTGTCGTCTAAAACAATAGAACATAATATTTAATGGCTAAGCATAAAGATCTTGAATACATTTTTAAATTAACCATCGTTATATTGTATCATAAAGCTTTATAGGAGCTAATTATTATAAATAAATAACGAAAAGTATCGCCTATGTTTCTTGTTGTCGAACGCAGGCAATGCGGCTCTATCGTATGACTATCCGGCTCGATGGACCAATGTATGTATATGTCACCGGAAAATAGCAAACTCTAAGATTATAAAATAACTTGAGAGATTGTAAACTCTCGATAAATTGTCAACTGAACATTTGGAATACTTTTTTTCGTATCAAAATTTGATAGTCTATAATCTTGCGGAGTCATTCCGAAAAATTGTGGACTGACATAAACTGGCGACCAATCTTACAGAGTTATCTCATTTTACGGAGTTTGCTATTTTCGGGTGACATATATACAACATGCCCCAGAAATCAACGTTTATTTTACAGTACATGCGGTTAGTTTAGTTACAGTAATTTAATATGTAATGAAAAAGTTGTAATAATTTTGAATTCATTGTGCAAAAATCTAACAATTATTTTAAACTGAGGCAGTTATGTTTTAATTTTAACTGTAATTTACAGAAGGATTAATTATGGTTTCATCACAGAAAAAAAACGGACGAAAAGTTAATATTTGTAGTCACAGGACTTGAAAGATCCTGATCATTTCTTCAGATTTATTTTTGAATCCATAAAATTTGAAAAGTAGATGACCAAGATTTTTTTTATATTTTTCTAATAACTGTCACGACTTGGCCTATTGCCCGTTTTCGACTTGAAGTTGATTCCTGGGACATGTTGGATATCGGGGCGGAATTAGAGCTTCAGCACAAGAATGCGATCCGATATACCGATCGGGTTCTGTAGAGCTACACCCAACCCCAGGGAAAAAATTGTATTCGACAAATCCTAGAAATCAGAAAAATTAAAAAGAAAATATTTTAACATTATACCTTCTTCTGGCTGATTCTCCGTGCCCTCTTCATCGCTGGAGCTCTCGTTGGCCGGATGTTTGAGGTACATGTCGCTGAGCTCGCGGCCTGCCGACACCTCTTCAATGAGCTTGTTTTTGTCTATCACTGTGTCGTCTGGACCTGGAAACAGAGGCAAATGCTTTACAGTTGTCCGTCTAAAAAAAAACTGGAAAATGGAAATTAAATAAAATCTTATTTAAACCCGTTGAAGCAGCAATAGCATTCTGAAGGTTTTTCAGAAAGGCTAGAAGGGCCTACAATAGGGATAGGTTTATCAAGCCACATGTCAGACATGGGGCTTGATAAATCTTCCTCTAAGTGGATGCTGTTTTAATTTTTGTTTTTGTACTCATGTGTGCCATTTACTTTTTGTGTAAGCCCTGGCTGGATCCTAAAATTCATTTGAGGCCACCACATGATAGTCCGGTTAAGTAGTAATTAAACAGCATTAGAGTGCTGAACTGCGAGTGGTCATCGTCAAAAAAAAAGTGTTACTTCTGACATAGTTTTTAAGTTATTTTTTGGTAAAACTAACACGCTATGGGCCGTCGACCCCTAAAAATGAACGATTTTTATTTTATTATTAGGGAATCAAAACAATGTCCAAGGGAACACATATATAAATACAATCAATTCTGTTTACTATGTTTTTTTTTTTTTTTTGCCTATGCACCTATGGAGTGCACGCGACATTTTAGTAGTAACTTCGTGCAGCACACGGTACAAAGGCGGACTTAATGCCTTTATTGGGCATTCTCTACCAGTCAACCATGGGAGACGAAGAGATAACATGGTTGGTGCATAAAAAAATGATGATTGGGTAAAAGATGATTGGGTAAAAGTATATTTTATTTTAGTTTATTCATTAAACTTTGTTTAATTAGGTACCTTTATTTTTTAATTCTTCTGCTTTTCGTTTCTCCTCTTCCAGTTTTTCTGCACGCATCTTCAACCAGTCTGCTTTGTACTCCCTAAAAAAATTAAAATAGAATTTAAAAGAAAACATTTATTCGACACAGACACAACACAACATCAAGTAACACATAGTAAAACAAACAAAAAATCATAATTAACATAACAAGGATGTAGTAAAATAGTGCTGAGTGTGCCCATACCCAAAGGGTTACCATCTCAGCATTTGCTGGGCGTCAGACACCCAGCACTGGTGTCTGCCATTTTTTTTGTGGCAGACACCATTGTAATCTCACTTTTACAATCTTTTTTTTAGCTGTCAATATTTAAACTCCTCTAATAATAATCTAAGTTGAAAAAAAAATATTAATGTGAAATGTTAGAAATTTTTGTATGAACCTACTTTTCGTATTCTTCTGCAGCATCATCAACCAACTTGAAGAATTCATCTAAACCCTGTAAGAAACAATAGAAATTTATTTTTAATATATTTTATTTATATTGTGTGTATGTGTGTGTGCCAAATAAACTAATTATCTTTCTTTTCTTTTAGAAATTAGATCAAAATGATCAAATCTATAAAGTTATTCATAAGTCAATAGAGGGTGCTGTGTCCTACCAGTGAAACTGTTACAGGCTAATAATGCTTTTGGTAAAGTAAAGGAAATCATAGATCATAGTAAGTAATCTTGGTTAGGAAAAAATTACATGTGCAGTTAGGGGTGTAATTGGAAATAATATCTGTACAGTAATGAAAATTAACTAAGACACGGGGTTCCCAAAGTGTGCGCCGTAAAAAGTAAAGAAGGGCGCCGCAAGATGCTCCTCTTTTCCATTTTTCGCAAAACTAGACTTATGTATTCGCGGGTACAAAATTTAATAAACAGTTAAAATCCCGCTCGGTGCTCAGCATTTTGTTTACTTTTTGTGTATGAATATGTAAAAAAACTCAACATTATCATATTGTGGTTGTTTTAATTTATGTGCCTACTATAATTGTAACCTATTATGGTAAGCTAGGGCGCCGGGACAGGTTATCTATTAAACGGTGTTAGTGCGCCACGGATTGAAATAGTTTGGGAACCCCTGACTAAGAGAAAGGCGGTATGGAAGGAGTTAAGGAACTTCTTTCCAAAAAGTTTATAAATAATAGAGGAGATACACTAACATCACCAGTATGTGCGCTAACACCGCAGCACCGTAGATCAGCGTAGAATGTGTCAAGTGCGAGAGCCATTGAGCGCGTCAAGTTCCCAATGTATGTGTTCCCGCCTTCCGTTTCCCCTTCCCCCTCAGCGTCTAGCGCCTCTTGGAACGCCTCGAAATCCCGCATCCATTCCACTGCGTATGCGTTGTCTACTACGTCTGTCTGGGGAATAATGTTTTTTTTTTTTTTTTTTTTTAAGGGTTCCGAACCTCTTTTTTGGAAAAATGGGACTCTTGTAGGATCACTCGGTTGTCTGTCTGTATGTCCGTCTGTTACAGACATTTTTCTATGAATCTACTATTTATTAATTCTAACACCTGTTTATGTGTACATTATGGATTGCAATAAACTATTTGAGATTTGAGATTTGGGGATTGGCACACAAGCGTAGCCGCGGATAAAAGCCTGTATCCGTAGATTTGCCGACAACGCAACTAATTTGTTTTGGTCAAGGCGGGCCAATTTAGGCCGCGGCCCCTGTCCTTAAAATTTAAGTGAGTGCTTGTATCTCATATTAGACTGTTTAATAGTTAATTGTTAATTAAACACCCCAAAGAGAAAGGAGGAAAATAATTGACTTACCTTATTCATAACCACTATAAAAGGCAACCTGGTTTTGTACAAAATTGAGCATGCATACAACATATTTGACATAAATGTGACGGGTGATACACTGCGGACAGTGTCCATGACGTAAACAACTACAGTAGGACATGTTGATGCTAATGCTTCCGTGACTATTGTACCAGAAGCTGACCAAGTGAATACTTCAATTTGGCCTGAAACAAATAAAAACATTCCAATTTTAGTCCATTGTACTATAGAAAAATAATATAGTATGCAAACTACTATAGTTTCAGCGCTACTCAAATACTGAGGAGTCTTTTTAATAAAATCCCATTCAAGGACGAAATACATAAGTAAAAAGCTTTTCTGAATACATCGGGTAGATTGTAAAACCAAATTTAATGTCCTGTCAAGTCAAAGTTTTACATGTTTGTTAATTTTATGCCCTAAAAATAAAAACATGGAACATGCTGCTGATTATGATTCTTGCATGTCTCCCAAAAAATACAAAAACAAGCAGAACAGGCTCTAAACAAGTTTTTATAAATATATTTTTGCAATGATTTATAAAAAAATACTGTTAAACTGTATAACCCTATTAACCTTTTGAACGCCATTGTCACGTATACATGACAAGCAAGCGCGTGTCCTGTACGCCAAACGACACAAATATGTAAAAAAAAGTACGGCGAATTTGTGACTTGGCGTCGGGGGCACGCCGATGCGTTAATGCTCTGGCGTTCAAAAGGTTAACTAATGACAAATTCAAGATGCTTATAATACCAGCCTGTAACTGTCCCACTGCAAAGCAAACGCCTTTTCCGATGTATTGAATTATGCATTCCAGCAGCTATAACATTTTTAACTCAAATAGACCAAATAAAATAATTATACAAAATAATTAGAAAATGTTTATGATGTAGGATGCATAATAATACATTTATACCTGGCGTGTCAATAATACAGTACTTGTGCTTCTTTCCAGCCTTCTCAATCAAATCCACAACCTGTCCGAACTTTGTAGAGAACAAATTGAGGGCTGTCACTATACCACCATTGGGGCCCAGCCCATATTGTTTCATGACCTCTTTATAGTTCACTGTGTCTCTTATGTCTGAAAATAATTATAATACATATAATTAGCTTTTCATAGAATTATTGCATTATTTATGCATTTTTTTATATAAAAGCTCGCCCATGGCACTCAGGTCAACTCAGTTTTTGTATATGGGGCCAGACAATCAGATGATTATAGCATTACTTTAGATTAAAGGCTTAGAAATCCCTGTGATTATTTATCAGAAATTTATTTGAGGCAGGATCATTGTCTTTTTAAAGCTCACATTTAATAAATACTCCTCACAAGAGATTTATTATAGCTTGAAGGAGCTTATTTTTGAAATGATAACTTCTTTTAGCGCAGTATGCATATTTTTAGATGAGATAAAATCTCTGGACTCGCGACACCGTTACGAGACGCAGACGATAAAAATCTACCATTAATTGAATTTTTGAATAGAGAAATTGATTTTTACTATGTCCAATCAATGCAATTTTTTCACTTCTGTCGGCACTCCCAGAGTGCAACCCGTAATTTTAATAAAAGAAATTGTTACAGCATGTCTATTTTCATGATGATACATAATGCTTACCAATGTTCGCAGGATAGGGCACTTCTCTACATGCCGGATCCAAGTTGATCAGGTAAGGTCTGGCACCATCCACTACCTTGCTGGAGAGCCGGCGAGTAAACGAAGTCTTGCCAGCACCAGCCATGCCTAATAAATACCAAATATTTAGTAATAAAGCCCATCAAGCATCAAAACAACAATATGAGACAATTCTAACCTAAAATGATCAAACATATCGGTTTCCTTGAGTCACACTCCATTGTTTCAGACTTTGATTCACTTGTAGACATTTTTCTATATTTTAAAGGCTTTTTCTGATTTACATGGATTTAAAGTAAGTATATAACTCTCAACTGTTTACACAAAACAGACTAATCCCGTCTCAACTTGAATGGAATTCATTGACATTCGACTATATTTGACAGGTGTCAATTTACCCCCCAGGGAAGGGTATAGTCTTTTGACCATATTACCTCGTCTTACGTCCTTGTGTTTTGCATTAGAATGCGGATGTGACACATTCTAATGGTTTTTCGTATCTGATAACAAATATTTCGATTCGGCCTTCTCGGCAAGTTTCGAGTGAGGTAGTCAATACTACAATAAAATTCTCAGCTCCACTTAACCGAGATCACGCCTGTTTCAATTATTTTCCAGGTATCCTGCCGGAGCTCCGTCCGCCGCGATGCAATTTGCCGTGGCAGCGGAGTTTCGCCCCGGCGAAGCACCTCCACGCGCCACGCATAAACTTGCGCGAGGGCTCTCGCCTCCAGATCCCATGGCGGTAATCCGGCAAGGAGGCTCGCCGCCTCGCCGGAGACCGTGCGGTATCCCCGAGCCAGCCGGATGGCCATGACCCTTTGGGCCGCTTTGAGCTGGCGGGCTGGTCGTCCCTTCAGCGTTAGGGCCCACACAGGGGCCCCATAAAGGGCCATGGAACGCACAATGTACTGATGCAATTGCAAAAATTCTATCCTTGATAGGAAGCCAGTTTCGTCGAGTGTTATAATAATATATAAGCTACCTTTATGAAACGTGCTTGACGTTGACTATGCCATCTAGTGTTGCATATTCGAAACATATACGTTAAAAATACTTGACATTCACGTACCTGTGCTGCCACCTGTAGTTCCTGCACGCTCCGTTTAGGGGAACGTTCACGAAAGTTAACTGTGCCATCTAGCGTTGCAAATTCGAAACTTATAAGTAGAATATACTTAACATTACACTTCTCTTCCACCTCTATAGGCACAGAAGTGTAATGTCAATATAATGTCATTTGTAAAACCATATATTTTTCGGGATAATAGGGAACGTGCAGGTAAATACATAGTTTCTGTAAGGTACACTAGCCGCATGAGAAAGCTCGTTACAAATAAAACTCACAATTTGTTCTTGCTTGAGGCACTTTATTTCCTTATCAAGTCAGACTATTTACATTATTTACAATGGCTATATACTAGATAGATTTAGTTTTCTTTCTCAAGATTTAAAAACATTATAGGGTAAAGATGACCAAGTTTCGATATCCTTTTCTGGATAATCAATCTTAGGGTGTCTGTGTACGTGGTTGGCGGCTTGCATGTTGAGGGATCGCGCCAGTGTAGACCTGAACAAGAGAAGGTTAAGTTTAGAATGCTCTATGAAAAAATCGTTTGAAACTATATCTTATGTTGAAACATTGAGTATTACCAGTTGAATCACAAGTAAATAACGCAGGTGAAGGCACGTGATCTCTTGTGTAGTTCCATAGACAATCGCGTAGAACTTGTACTATCTGAAAAACGGAGAATAATTTAAATGTATCTTTGTGGGAGTAAATGTTTGAAAGAACAGCTGATTTTCTGACTACGAAATTGTTTCTTTGATAGAAAGCTATAGGTTTTCTAAACCAAAAAATTACACGGGTCGTGTGGGATAGGCTATAAGAGCGAAATCGCTAAAAGCAAATAATAAAATTCTTCGTCTTTGTACTTCAGAAACCTATTAGCTCGTATTTTGGATGTGGAAATTTTATTTTTTCCAACTCCGCTTTGTTTTTCTGATTAATTTCGTTGCGGGATCCAAGACAGTTAAATCGTTTCTCCGGGACGCGTCGAGCTTCATTGACTCGGCGTTTTTTCTGGTGGTTGCCACTGTTGATTCTGGCTTTCAGGAGTTGCAGTGGTTGGGAATGAGTGGCAGGCTTGTCCCAAAAAAATTGCTCGTATTTTTTCATCTTCAAAAACAATCTGAAATTTGTAGCATGAGAACTTAAAAAAGGAGAGTTTACCTCACTAGCCGTAAGTTCAGGCGCCAACTCCAGCATATGACTCAGCGGGTGCGGCAGCAGCTGGCCCAGCGTCATTGTAGCTAACAGCTCCTGTAAGGCAGCGCGTTCCTTGGCCATCTCCGCTGACTGAGTGTGACGATCTGAACAAAAGATTTTAAGTTTCTTTTTCTGTTTCGTATTGTCATGAGCTCTAAGAGTATGACACGAGGATATAAATAGATATTTCACTCAACGACGAAAAAATCGCAAATAAAATATTTTTTCGTTTTCCTGGAACTAAAATAGATAGGTTTTTAAATGTGCTTGAGAGAACAGAACTCGTTAAATCCGAACGTGGTAATGCCATATATATATAATACGTGCCATATGCACGAACTGAGTTGAATTTGGGACACACAAGATAGGGGAGAATAACATCCAATAGCTAATTATGCAACTTGGTTTTTTCTCTTACACTCAGAAAAGGACGAATACGATTTCCAGGTGTAGAGGAAGTTCAAGTTACATGAGCAGTCTCTCATAGCAGACGCGCGACTTTCGATCCTCTAGCTCCATACTCGTAGTGTATTAACTATCGGCAGCTAAATAAATTATCAAAATTACTTTCCCCGTTTTAGTCCTTTATTTACACATTCCCAAAGAATATTATACGCACTCGCCCACTGTAAACAGTAAGTTACCTAAATAAGCCCTGAGTCGATGCAGCAAGGTGGCAGCGGTGGCCCGGAGCAGCGCGGAGGCGAGGCACAGCGCGGGGCGCGCCGCCGCCGCCCGCCGCAGCGCCGCGCGCGCCACTGCGCACGACTCCAGGGCTCCGCGCATGTACAGCTCGCGCTCTATGCTTACTTGCTGTAAGGGAACTTGAGTTACTAGGAGAACAAACAACGATAATAGCTTATAAAAGCATAGAACAAATGCAAAACTAATCAGCAAAAAATCGTTGTAATTAGGCTCAGTTCATGACAGACACGTGTTTCTAGCCACCCAGGGCTATTAGAAATATTGTGCATGGGCAGAGAGCTTATATTTGTGCAAAAATTTGCGCCGAAAATATATTTTGGGCGTCTTCAGGTTTTCGAGATATTACGTTTCCTGCTGGAGTAACGTTTTGCAGAATCGTGTGTCTCTAAAACCGCTGATGTGTAAATTATTGTTTTTATTCTCTATAGAAGATTACGCACTAAATATACGTTCCAGTCATATCACTCTGGGAGACACTTTCCTGTTGGGGTAACGTACACAAATAACCACATAAAACTATAGTTATAGAAAAAGTTGCTTACTTTAGTAAAATCTTCATCAGGCCAAGGTAGACCGTTGTACATGACATCGGGAGACACCAACTCCACTAACAATAGGGAGACAGACGTCGCACCTTCCACTAAGCCGCTGTTACCATCCTAAAGTCATCAAGAATACATATTAAATACCACGATACAGGAGAACTTCCTAGTGTGGGGCAACGTTTTTTTTTTTTAAAGTAGAAGTATAACTGATTACACAGTTATTGCACGTTAGCCGATCATTTCCTATTAGTCGATTTTCGTTGGTCTATCAGGTATGCGGACTAATGCGGAACACATTATAAAGTTCTGCAAACCTCCATTGAAAAGGGAGGATCCTCCGACCAGACGGTTGTTGTGTCTGGTGGGCAACTGCCCGATAGTTGATATTCGGACTGTTGTATACAACGTGTAACAGAATTAACGCAATACATGTTGAAGCGTCATTGTACAAAAAAAACAAAAAATATCAGCTGTTCAGTGCATTATGTCGAGTTAAGCGCACATAAATGTATGGGGAAGTCGATCTTTTTTTAGCGATTTGGTGTTGATCCCATAGTGAAAGTTGTTCATAATGAGTACAATGACCCCTTAAGAGGTATTGCGTTTATTCTGTTAAACGTTGTATGTTCAAATCGCACGGAGACCTTTGCTTGCGCGATGCAGGATTTCCTTCGTAGTTCATCGCTGACAGGATAAATGCAGTTTTTGTTGCCGTACAAATTTCGCTTCTTTAGTTCTTGTGGCAGTATTGATGCCGCGTTCGTTGAACGTTGGTAGTCTGTGCAACCACAAAAGTCAGAACATAGACTTAATCTTCTTCCTCTCACCCATCCTGATCCCTTCACCGCTATAAAAAAATCCCACAACCAAAAAACCCGTAAAATTACACTTACCGTCGTTTGTTTTTAATATCGGCGGGATGTCATTCACTAAAGAAAATAAATTAATGCTAAACCATTAAACTAGTTTCAGATTCAACAGCTTGTTAGTCTATGCAACAACAAACGTCGAAAGATGGACATTATCTTCTTCTCCCTCACCCATGCTATTCAACGCTAGAAAAAGACCACAGCCAAAAATACCCAAAAAAAACAACATCGCTTGTCGTACTTACACTTACCATGCACGACGTTAACGTGCCCATGAGCAGCTCGTTGTTTGTGGTCAGTATTGGCGGGATTTCGTTCATGTCTAGGTCGCTCAGCTTCCTAACGCCTTTGCCTATGATGCCCGAGTGGAACACTGACGAGTGGCTTTGAGTAAGATGGGTGCTAAACTATTTAACTTTTTAAGTATTCAACCATTGGTAGAATTCTTCTCCCGCACCCATCAAATTGATCGCTACTCGACGATTAAAAAAAAAACCACAACCAAAAATACCCAAAAAAAAAAACTTCGCTTGTCGTACTTACACTTACCATGCACGACGTTAGCGCGCCCATGAGCAGCTCGTTGTTTGTGGTCAGTATTGGCGGGATGTCGTTTACGTCCAGGTCGCTTGGCTTCCTGACGCCTTTGCCTGTGATGTCCGCATAGACCACTGACGTGTGGCTTTGAGTCAGATGGGTGCTAAACTATTAAACTTTTTAAGTATTCAACCATTGGTAGCATTCTTCTCCCGCACCCATCCAATTGATCGCTACTCGACGATTTAAAAAAAAAACCGCAACCAAAAATAACCAAAAAAAAAAAACTTCGCTTGTCGTACTTACACTTACCATGCACGACGTAAGCGCGCCCATGAGCAGCTCGTTGTTTGTGGTCAGTATTGGCGGGATGTCGTTCACATCCAGATCGCTCGGCTTTCTGACACCTTTGCCTATGATGCCTGCATGGAACACTGACGTGTGGCTTTGAGTCAGCTGGGTTATTGGGCCCTGAGGTAAAAGGAGAGAAGTGTCAATTATTATGGTCCAATGAAATACCTCAGGTCATAGCATTATCAAGCAAGACCCTTTTGAGCGCCTTTGTCACATATACGTGACAAGCGAGCGCGTGCCCTGTACGCCAAGGATCACAAATATGTGACAAAAAGTACGGCGACTTTGTGGCTCGGCGTCGGGGCACACCAATGCGTTTATACTCTGGCGTTCAAAAGGTTAAGCAAGACAAATTTTCAAAAATAGTTTTAGAATGTATAATCCATCAAACACTTTTACTGTAAGAACGTCTATCTATCTCCACTGAGCAGAGCACTGACATGAATTTTATGCTATTTTTTCTCCATCATTAGCCCATTGCGAAGAGTAGACCTACCATATATTATCTATACTGATATATTAAACCTGAAGAGTTTGTTTGAACGCGCTAATCTCTGGAAGTACCAGTCGGATTAGGAAAATTATTTTTGTATTAGTAGCCCGCCCCGGCTTCGTCCGGACTTTTTTTTTTCAAAATATACTTTCATACATACCTCGCCCTGACAAATACAAACACAACAAAAAAATAATCATTTAAATCGTTGTAGTCGTTGTCAAGTTATGCGCGTACGAAGTCGCTGGCAAAAGCTAGTGTTAGATATGACACTTACATGTTTCTGATTGAGATGTATCAACAGGTCATCATTCCGCCAGTCTTTGGTCGTGGCTAGGTTCGCCATGACGGGTCGACTGCCAAAGGCCGCGTCTTCTCTAAACATGGCGGTTTCTAACAGCTCTCTTAGAGCCAAAGCTCTCGCAAGCTTGCTGTGGATGCAGAGTTTGCGGAGAAGACGACAGGCTGTGGCTACGCCTCGGAGCTTCTCCATTGTGTCTAGAAATAGGTTAATCATTAAATGCTTGTAGGACTTCGACAGATTCGGTGAGTGTGCCCAAGAATCTTCAATCAAGAAAAGTATCTCAAGAACCTTAATAGGTAGATAGTTGAAATTTCACAGAGTGTGTATTTCTATTGCCGCTATCACAACTTATAAAAACTAAATTAAATTGGCTCATCACCGCAAGGTTGCCTGCTTGTCGGTCTTCTACAGATTGTACTTCGGGGAGAGAGTCCAGGAACTCCACGACCTCATCCCACCGGCCCTCTTCTACCATCGGACATTTAGTTGCGGGTGTATTCTACTCCGTATCACCTTTGGACTTACGATTAGTTCCGAACCCGAACTAAGAATGAATGACAAAACTTTTTGACAGTAACTGTCAAATCATGTTGGCATTAATTCTTAGTGGTTAGGTGATGCGGACTAGAATACGCCCGCAACTAAGCCCGAAACTACGGACTTCGAGCTTAGAGAGTAGCCCCCCTGACTCATGGAACAAACATTCCAAACAATTGAATGTGCGTTTACAAAATTTATAGCTTCTCGTGGCGGGGACTAAAGACTATAGAGTCAAAACCGAACCTATTTCAAATTAAAAAAAAACCAAAAGTATTTCAACAGTTCTGAGAATTGGTCCTGGGAACCAAGAGGGAAGACGAACTAATTTTTCATTGAATGATTACCTTTCAGATGCAGGCACCTGAAGAAGTACTTCACAGTCGCTTGTACCACTTTGAGAATAACTTCCACGCTTGGGGGCGCCACTTTAGTACCTGTCATGTCCACTCGATCTAAGACCTGTTCAAAAAAAATGGATAACCAGGAATGTAAATTAATTTTTTTTTAAATATTAATTTTATTTTTTTTAAATATATATATATTTTCAATTATTTTAATTAGAAGCTTCTTCCGGAACCCTATCAATGATTATGGATATATAGGAATAGTTCCAGAGATTAGCGAATCTCTGGAACTGCTAGTCAGATTTGTTTTTTTTTTGTATATTATAGCCACATTCATGAAAAAGGCTATATGCTATACAGGAACGGGAAATTACGGTATATGAAAGTATATACGACTAGCGGACGTCACGCGGTTTCACCCGCGTAGTTCCCGTTCCCGTGGGAGTTCGGGGATAAAATATAGCCTATGTTTCTCGCTGATAATGTAGCTATCCATTGCGGAAAGAATTTTTCAAATCGGTCCAGTAGTTTTTAAGTTTATTCGTTACATACAAAAAAACGAAAATACAAAAACACAAATCTTTCCCCTTTATAATATTAGTATAGATACCTATTACTTAACTATAACTAAACGACAATTTTTATTATAGTCTGTCTGTTTATCCGTATCTGTTTGTTTGTTTCAAATAACCTCTGAAAAGGCTGGACCGATTCGGACGGATTTTTCACTGGCAGATAGCTAATGCTATCGGGAAACTTATTTTTATTTTAACAAATAGAGTTCAATGCAAACAATTAAAACCCATAAAAAAATATTTCACGCGGGCGAAGCCGTAGACAGAAGCTAGTCCAACATAAACTTAGTAAACACAGCATTTAAAAATATCCCAGTGAACATATTATTTAACCCACCTCAGCCAAAGCATGACATGTAGGCATTTCATTCAGCGAAGTCATGGTGCAATCTTTCTTGATTCGCAACAGTGACGTGTACTCTTGCAGAGCGCCACCTATCCGGTACAGGTTCGCTTCCACCGCGCGCCCGATCGGACGAGTGCGCAGGTGTGGGACGCGGGTGGAGTTCTCCCATCTGTAGGAGAGACGAATAAATCACAATAAAAAAAAATTGTGCGGTCGGGGGACCCCCGTCAAGAACGAAGTTCCATAATAGAAATACGTTTTCACGAAATTTACACGTGTCTATACAACCGTCTGTTGAGAGAGAGAGAGAGAGAGTTGCGCACTCACTTGCTCGTGTGCTCATTTGTTTGTAGTAGGTTCAATACACACGCATACACACAGCATACGGCATTTCGTTACGTGATAATTTCTACTAAATCGCACCACCCGTAAGCCGCGTTAAGGAACTTCGTTTGAGAGCTTTTGAACGACAAAAATCCCCCCATATCGCCCGGCTTTCCTAGTGTTTAAGCTGGGAAGAACTGACGCAATAAATTCACCAGTAAATAATTGAAAAATGTTGAAATGTGGACTTCCTTTTCAGTTTTAGAAAGGCCAGGCTCTGTCAAGTCTTTGCAGGTACTTTCGTATTGTCTTCAGTGTTGTCAGTTGTTTACAGGTTCGTATACTCTTTACAGGCATTTAAATTCCTATTTATATTTGACCACCATTTTCAAATCTAGTTCGCACTTGACACAAAAAAATTTGGGTGATACATCAACAATAACTCCACAACAAAATCTCAAGTCACTCACCTCAACAACTTAATAATATTCTCACAAAACAGATGCAAATAAGTCTTCTGGTCCTTCGGCACGCCTCCGTGAAGGAAGCAGCTCTTAATCTCCTTGTCCGACAGCATAGCATCCCTCAAGGCATACTCCACACCGCTCTTGATAAAGTTCTGGTAGCGCTCAGTGTCCATGCTGATGTCGGGGCTATCGCTGGGGACATGCATGGTGATGGTCCCGGAGATAATCCGGACCAGTAAGGCTAGAGTGCAGTCGTCGCGAGAGTATTGTAGGAGGTAGCAGATTGTGCTTACGAATTCGGATGGGAGGTTGTAACCTGAAATTTAATGTGTTATTTCATTTCTTGAAAAATGTTTCATAACAGATTTGCTCTGGATACCTATGGAATCGTTTTTTTTTCTGATCTGTTGAAAACATATCAGCAAAATATTAGTTGAGAAGTTTAGATGACATGGTAAAGTGTACCTCGAGAATATTTTTTTTTTCGGTCTGAAGCAGTATTGAAATTAAAATAAATATTGAGAAGTTTTTTCCACTGAATATTAGCGTCATATGAAGCGAACTCACTGACTAATATAAGAATCCTGGCTAGTGAATACTTCTCCAGCTGATTGCCATCTAACAGTTTGTCCCTGACAATACTGATTTCTTCAGCGGCGCTTGTCAGCAGGGGTATATTTTTATCAGGAAACAGGCACTCGTATTCTAGCTTTTGAAGAAGATATTCTGAAACAAAAATTGGTTGTCTGTAAAGTCGGGTTACGGACGATAGTTTAACGTGACAATGTCATAAGAAAACATTGATGAAATGATCGTAACGTTACAATGAGCGTAACGTTACAATGAGACATCCTTTTTCGTGCGTGCGTGCATTGAACCGACCTTTTGTACTATTCTGTGATAGGGGTTGCCATCCGAATTTGTCCGGCGTTTTAACCCCTTGTCTGGATTTTACCCGATCTTGGCATTTTTATGGATTTATCGAGATTTGTAGATTTTATTAGACTATGGGATAACACAAAAATAACTCCTTAATTATATGCCAGGATTTTTTTCAAAGTAGTCACCATAGAATACGTGAGTGAGGAGAGGAAGGACCTGTGAGGGGTTAGTCAAATATTTCGACATTATTATTCGACTGAGTACACACACACACACAGCACTGAGTTACATGTAGTGTATGTACAGTTACATAGTGTCACACTCACCCAACAGCTGCCTACAGAACACGTTGCTGAGTGCGTGACGTAAGAGCAGCAGGAGACAGCGCACGTCAGCGCGCAGTAACAACGTCACCAGCGTGGGAGGCGACACTTCACCCCACAGCACTGGAGTTATATGTAGTGTATGTACAGTTCCATAGTGTCACACTCACCTAACAGCTGCCTACAGAACACGTTGTTGAGTGCGTGACGTTAGAGCAGCAGGAGACAGCGCACGTCAGCTCGCAGTAACAACGTCACCAGCGTGGGAGGCGACACTTCACCCCACAGCACTGAGTTACATGTAGTGTATGTACAGTTCCATAGTGACACACTCACCCAACAGCTGCCTACAGAACACGTTGTTGAGTGCGTGACGTAAGAGCAGCAGGAGACAGCGCACGTCAGCTCGCAGTAACAACGTCACCAGCGTGGGAGGCGACACTTCACCCCACAGCACTGAGTTACATGTATAGTTGGCGCCAGATAATCGTGGAATAACGGTCATTGACCCACCTACATTTATTGAAATTTTTAATTTGAAAAACGGAATTAATGACAAAGCTGTCCCGAATCCTCATCTCTCGTGATCCTTAACATTGTTTAATAATGAAAAACGATTTATATTTTATTGTTTAGGTACAGATATTCTATTTCACGAAGTCCGTTTGACTATGAATGTTGTAAGGTCTGTACGTGCACACTGTTTTAGTGTGCGTAACCTCGGGAGCGCTCAGTCACGATCGAGACGCGGTCAGAGTCACTAGTGTTTTGTTTCCGCGCTAAAAAATTCAAAGAGTAACGTCAGCATGGCAAGTAAACGCAGAAAAGTTGTCCACAGTGAGGTAACATTTTTTTTTAACTATTGTTACTACTTTTTGTGTGCTATTAAGAGTTTATCTATCTAATATTATGAAACTTGTTACTTAAATAGGTATTTCGATTTGGTTTTGTTCTAGGGTCGAAGCATGATAGCTAGCGTTTATCATTTCCTGCGAGAAGAGTATGAATTCACAAAATCAGTTGCGGAACCTAACTGTGATTTGTCTCATTTACGAGATATTACAAGGCGTACAGCTGAGGCTACAGGTGTTTCTATGAAAACTGTTCAACGGATATTAAAAGAAGAGAAGGAATTGCCATCCTGCTCATCAAATTTCACTTCTCCTATGAAGAAAAGAAGAAAGCGGGATAGTAAGATAGAAATAGATAATTTTACAGCCGATGTTGTTCGCAGTACTATACAAAATTTCCATGTCATCCATAAAGAAATTCCAACGTTGGCTAAGTTAAAAACTGTATTAAATGAATAAATTGGTTTTGATGGTTGTATCAACTGTTCGTCAATTGTTACTGAAGTTAGGTTACAAGTGGCGTAAAACAGAGAATAACCGTAAAGTTTTGACGGAGCGTCATGATATACAAATGTGGCGTTTAAAATTTTTGAAGAAGATGTCAGAATATCGCAGTCAAGGTCGCCCAATTGTGTACACCGATGAAAGTTATGTCCTTTCAACACACGTGCGAAACAACACCTGGGCACAAAAGAAAGAGAGTACACCATTCTTAAAAAAAATTAGCACAGGCACTCGCTTTATATTAGTGCATGCGGGTACAAAGGATGGATTTATTGAAAATGCTTCATTGATTTATAAAGCCAACTCAACAGCTGGCGATTACCATTCTAATATGAGCTACGATAATTATGTTAAATGGCTAAACGAAAAACTTTTACCCAATTTATCCCCACGCTCTGTCATTGTCTTAGACAATGCTTCATATCACAACACACGGACTGAAAAACTACCGACGTCGGCTACAAAGAAAGCAGACATGCAGCAATGGCTCAGGGATAAGGGTATAGCATTTGAGCAATCTCTCCTTAAATTGGAATTGTACGATATTATAAAAAACACAAAGATGAACACATAACGTATAAAATTGATGATTTTATTAAGAGCAAGGGTTTTGATGTCATACGTCTTCCCCCCTATCACCCAGAATTAAATGCTATTGAAAATATTTGGGGTATTGTAAAAAATTATATCGCATCAAAGAATATCGAACAAAACATGACGAACATGGAAAGACTGATCTTTGAAAGCTTGGATAGATTAACCAGTGAAACATGGCAAAAAACATGTGCTCATGTTGAAAAAATTGAAAAAGAATACTTAAAATACGTCGACCTGGATTTTGAGTTCATAATTAACTTAGGGAACGATTCTGACGAAAGCGAATCAGAAATTGAATTTGATAGTGATTAAGTGCTGATTTTTTTGTTTCTTCTCTGTAATAAATAAAAATATTATTTACTTTCAACTGTTGTTTCTTTTCTCTGCAACTTATCATTCTAATAGCTAAATATTATTTACTTAAATTGTCTATATAATTTATTAAATAAATATATAATGCGTGTCAGATTTCTTTCCTAACGCTACCTACGTTTACACACACTAGCGCGCCTATCACTACACGTCACTACTACAACCAGAGCCAAACGGAATTCGTGAAATAGAATATCTGTACCTATGAACAGTTATTAGGGAAAGCTCAATATACTTTATTCCACATTTATATGGCGCCTACCTTAGTGTATGTACAGTTCCATAGTGACACACTCACCCAACAGCTGCCTACAGAACACGTTGTTGAGTGCGTGACGTAAGAGCAGCAGGAGACAGCGCACGTCAGCTCGCAGTAACAACGTCACCAGCGTGGGAGGCGACACTTCACCCCACAACACTGAGTTACATGTAGTGTATGTACAGTTCCATAGTGACACACTCACCCAACAGCTGCCTACAGAACACGTTGTTGAGTGCGTGACGTAAGAGCAGCAGGAGACAGCGCACGTCAGCTCGCAGTAACAACGTCACCAGCGTGGGAGGCGACACTTCACCCCACAGCACTGAGTTACATGTAGTGTATGTACAGTTCCATAGTGACACACTCACCCAACAGCTGCCTACAGAACACGTTGTTGAGTGCGTGACGTAAGAGCAGCAGGAGACAGCGCACGTCAGCTCGCAGTAACAACGTCACCAGCGTGGGAGGCGACACTTCACCCCACAGCACTGAGTTACATGTAGTGTATGTACAGTTCCATAGTGACACACTCACCCAACAGCTGCCTACAGAACACGTTGTTGAGTGCGTGACGTAAGAGCAGCAGGAGACAGCGCACGTCAGCTCGCAGTAACAACGTCACCAGGGTGGGAGGCGACACTTCACCCCACAGCACTGAGTTACATGTAGTGTATGTACAGTTCCATAGTGACACACTCACCCAACAGCTGCCTACAGAACACGTTGTTGAGTGCGTGACGTAAGAGCAGCAGGAGACAGCGCACGTCAGCTCGCAGTAACAACGTCACCAGCGTGGGAGGCGACACTTCACCCCACAGCACTGAGTTACATGTAGTGTATGTACAGTTCCATAGTGACACACTCACCCAACAGCTGCCTACAGAACACGTTGTTGAGTGCGTGACGTAAGAGCAGCAGGAGACAGCGCACGTCAGCGCGCAGTAACAACGTCACCAGCGTGGGAGGCGACACTTCACCCCACAGCACTGAGTTACGTTGAGAGGCGCATAAGGCGCAAAGGCGCTCCATGACGTCATCGGTTACTGAAATAATATGTTATATTCAGATTTGGAGGTACGGGGCGAAAAATAGATAATAGGTGACCAGATACGGCAATTTAAACAGGAATAAGTTTTTCTACTGATCGCAAAAACCGTTTTGGGAAAAGGCTAGATTTATTTTCTTTAATATAACAAAAACACTAACCTTTTCGTCTTAATTGTTCAAGTTTCTTTGTGAAATCATGCTTTCTCAACTTCAACTATTATTACAAACTATTAAAATGAACAGTGGCTTTAAATTTATTATTATATAATATTGGACAGCCAACAAAATCATACTTACATGTCTGTTCAATATCCTGTGTAAGAGCTTTCAAGACTATATCAGATTTTGATGCTAAGTTCAGCAAGTAAGGAATTACATCTCGTTTCTTCTCTGGCTTACTGTCCTCTTTGATAGCTTCCTGTTAAATAATAATTAGTTTAAACTACCAGTAATAAATCAAAAAAAAATCCAATTTGAAACTGGTTGTTCAAAGTTTGGTCCTAGGGACCCTAATATGGTCTTTAGATCTGTAAAATTATTTTCAATTAAAAAACTATCAACTTTATTTGTATTATAGTATTTCATGGAATAATTAGTACTCTTTAAAATGTCATACAACTTTTACTAATAAAAGCCTAAAGGTGAGTATAGACTACAACATTTTCTGGAGCATTTCTGTGTAATGTAACATTCTTACGAATGATACAATACAGGCAAAAGCTCAGTTTCCAAAGCATTTCCATGTAATGTAACGTTACTGCGAATGCTCGGCGTTATGTTACGGGTAAATGCTCACAGCGAGTGTGCATTTACCAACATTTCGTTGTACGTTGCGTACCCCGCAACCGCGCATCGCCTGCACTCGTGTCTCGACGAAATGTTACACCAATACGCTCGAAATGTTACACCAATATGCTCGTTGGTTTGTAAGGAGGCGAGCGTGCTCGACGTTTAGTTCGTAAAAGGATGATACACTAGAACATATCATAGAGCGGCTCGTTGTTCTGTTAAAAGTAAATGTAGTCTATACTCAACTTAAAGTAAGACACTTTTCAGAAATTGCATAATTAAATTGTAAAAAACAAATTTTTGTGTGCAAGAATTTGTTTCAATGGATGATGTGAATTATTTATCCGAAAGATATAACCATTATAGCTAGGTCCTCTTGTACACCAAATTACATACATGAAACAGGTCTAACACAGCGACTCGCACGTGATGTGTGGCCGGCGGGTGGTTCGCAAGGTGGGCCAGCACAGCGCGTGCCGCGTCTGCCCCCAACTGTAACGCCCTCGGGGCGACCAGCGCCGGCTCCGCGCGACCCACCCAGCCTACAGCCCAGGAACATGCCCAGGATCCTGTGTAGTAGAAATGCATTTTGAAAAATAGTAGATAACCCGATATTTTGTTATATCAATGTTTAAGTTCTAACTTGTTAGTCTTAGTTTCTATTCCAATAAAAGTGAGTCACACTGATACACATGGTGTTTTTCAATTCTGAATTACAACTTTGCGCCTTGCGTATTCCTATTCAATTACATACGGAATGTATGTCGTTTCGACAGCACGGTTGGCGCAGTGGTTGAGCGATTAACTGCTGCGCTGCTTGTCGCGGGTTCGATTCCCGCCACGGAACAATTATTTTTATGGCCTACAGATAGTTTTTCCGGGACTGGCTGTTTGTGTATGTGACTTTGTATGTTTGTAAACGCACCCACGATACAGGAGAAATTCCTAGAGTGGGGCAACGTTTAAAAAAAAAAAAAAAAAAGACTTCCCCAGCCCAGTTAGAACTTAAGCGACAATAGGTTGTATTTACGAACATCTAAAACTACAACTATATTCAACAGCTGTATATTAGCATGTCTTGAAGTTCTTTGATTAGTACTTACTTTACCATTAAAAGATTTTGAAAATAGATTGCTCATAACAACATCACTAAACAGCTATTTTTCACTATAAAATATCACAAGTGTAGAAGTTCATGAAACTTACCCAGCATCATATCAATGCATTTCGCCCTTTCCTCAGAGTTCAGCAATGTTAAGTTCTGTGTGGTGATATCAAGTAAAATTCTTACAGGATCTGCACTTTGCAGTGTTGTATCTATGAACAAAAACATTTGAAAGAATTTTATATATTCAGTACCTACATGTCCAATATCACTTCAACATTTTCTAAACTATTTTATAAGAGAAAAAGGAAATCTCTGGAAGTGCTGATTAAGAAAGTTCTTTCTCAGATATAAAGCTGCACTATTGCTGAAAAATGTCTAGTTAGTAACCATTGTATTATATGAGTGTCATGGATTTTATCAATAGGAAATTTGCATGAAAAAAATATTTATTATCTAAACAGTTTATCTAGAAATATACAAAAGTATAACACTAACAGTGAAAATAGAATCGAAATTGACCAAAAAACAAACGAAATAAAACTATTTTAAACAAATATATCTGTCCCTCTCGCGAAAACACTGTTTTGTATGGCAGCTGTATATGCGACAAAGTATTTGATGTCACAGTTGGTATCGGACTTCTCTTTCTAATTGTCAAATTTGAAGCTTAAAAACTTCATCGCTGATGAAGGTATTTTAAAATTGCATGCATATTCCCTATTGGTAGAATATAAATGAACAAAAAAAGAACACTGCCATAAAATCATAAGCATATAACAGCTTATCAGCACAAAATACTTACTTGGCAAATTAGACTTCTTGGTAGCAATATCCATGATCAGACTGATGCACCATGGTGCAATGAATGGTGCCCATGACTGTCCCAGGCTGCACAACTCAGGACCAATGATGCTGACACTCTCAAGGGAACCATTTGCACCTAAGTCAGTCTATAAAGAGAAGGAGTTTTATTCCATTTAAGAAGACAGGGAATATTAACATTTAGCTCAAAAGTTTACTGATAGCTCTTCAACTATTTACTACCAAACAGCTTACCTCATAGTCCGTCTGAGTGATAGAAACGTTCACGGCATCATGAAATACCATAGCAAAGTATTCCAACACGGCATCTCTCGCCGCCGGGAAGTTTTTTAGTAAACTTAAGCCAGTTCTAGTCAACTCTGGCGCGTTCTGTGCATTTCTCCTCGAAACGCCATAGATGAAATTGTTCAAATCGGCGGACAATGCCGTCGACTTGTTTTGTGGATTCATAACTAGTCACAAAATGTCCTTATGCTAATAATTAAATTCAGGAAAATAAACAATTCCCGAACACACAACGCACGCAGCCGCGTTAGGCAACCAAAATCAAATGACAGTGAAGTTTCGATTGTTTGACAGTGACATCAGGTTTTTTATTCCGTTTCCAGATTTGGACTTTAGCCTTTTACAAAGAAAGAAATCAATACCGATACCAGACTGCTGGTATCGATCTTAAAAATATGTCAATACGCCGGGGATTGGACTCAGAATTAAAAATTAAGTACCATGTACAAGGTCAGTCTTATACTTCGATTCGTTTCATTTGCATCAAAGCTGGTTCTTATACAAAAAATATCTTACACACTCGAACACCGATACCCAGAACAACAAGTAGGTATTCCGGACAAATCAACCTGCTAAAATCTGCAAAGGGTATATCTAACGACGATAAAACAGTAGGATATAAAAACAACTTAGAACAGCTGATAACGGGGATCAAGTATACGAGTGTACTAGAACTACTACCAGCGGCTGGTACACAAGTGTTGTAGTTCATCATCAGGCATACATATGCCTCCCTCGACTGTCGCCACATCGACCAAACTTGTGCGCCTCACATACGAGACGAGACGCACAGTATCTCATTCCCGCCGCCTTCAGATCATCGGCCCACTTTGTGAAAGGCCTTCCAGCGCTTCAATTTCCGATATGTAGTCGCCACTCTTTCAAACCCATCGACTATCTGATCTGCGAGCAATGCCCTCTGCCACTATAGGGGATGCGTAGTGGTAGCCCGCAAAAGTTTCTCGTGTTTTTTTGCAATTTGTGTGTCAGTTTCAGGTTGTAACTTGATCAAAATATGATTCACGACGATTTTTCGTCCGCTGGGCGACCACTAGTTATATGCAAAGCTAAGTTATTTGCATCAATTGCTCACAGACACGACAAAATGATATTTCCTCAGTTCCTCTCTGATATTTTCGTACTAGCTAGCGTATGTCGTTAAAACGTGATCAGTCTTTATGTATGTACGTAGGTATATGGGTCTGCTATTCTGTGGATGTCGAATACATTTTATAGCCTGCGTTTATTTCCAAATTAAATACCCTTTCTCAATCAAACTTTAACTCAGGATTAAATATTTGATGCATTCAACTAAGTGTTCACACTTCGCGTGACCCAAGGACTGGCTTTTACCTTGGTCAAAGAATAAGCATTGCCATACAACATGGCAATGCCGCCAGTCTTTTGGGTACAATTCCAGTCGACAGCGATGCGGATGAATTTTTTGACGCCATATTTTAGGGGTAAATTTAGGCAGGAGTTTTTATTTTTAACCGACTTCAAAAAAAGGAGGAGGTTCTCAATTCTGTTGTTTTTATGTTTGTTACCTCATAACTCCGTCATATATAAACCGATTTGAAAAATTCTTCTCGGTTCAATAGTTTGGTTTTTAAATCAAAATAGCTGGAGAAAATTGAAAAGATGTCATCCAAATGAACGAAATTGCGTGTTTTGCTTTCCTGTGGTGTGGGTGTGGGTGTGGGTGTGTGTGTGTAGGTACCACAAAAAGAGTAGGTACAATAAAAAAATACAAAAAAATACTCTTTATTCCCCGTAGTTCCATGCAGCTAGTTCCAATTGGAACTATTGCAATCGACTTCCAAATAAAATAACTTTAATTTCGGAAGTCGGTGTTAAAATACGAAGAAACAACCAAAAACACCGACTTCCCAAATTAAAGTTATTTTATTCTTTGTAGTGTTTTTATAATTTTTTATTTCTAGTGTTTAAAGTAAGTTAAGTATTTATTAAAACAGTTGTAAATATGTATGTAAATAAAGATGTCGTTACGAGTAGTTAGAATAAGTGTAGGCATATCCATATCCTTCTCGGTTCAATTTCACTCCAGGCTAGGGCTGCCATCCGTCTGGGTTTCCCCGGATTCGTCCTAGTTTGGAGGAGACCGGAGAGCATCCGGGCAGGGGTTACAAAAAAGAACACTTTGACCTGGGTTTCGACAAAACTGACTCTAAAACTCCAATTTAGACAAATAGATAGCTTTAGCCTTTATTTTACTTTGCATATTTTGCTGGATCCCTAGCAAACGGCGGGGTGGTAAAATTTTCGCGCTAGCTTTGCTCATTGTTATTGTCCATTACATAGGTTATTTTTGTAAAAACATCGTTGAACAACTGTAAAAACGAATACTACTTAATAATGAAATTCTAGATTACGACTAAAATTTTCAAGTCTAATTTTTTTTCCAGATTACACCTGAGACAGACAAGTATATAAGGTCCCATTAAAATAGATGGACAAACTTGTAGAAATCATTCAGACCACCAAAATAAGAACAATGGTAAAAAAATAATAAGAAAAACGCATTAGATACTTACTTACATACAAGAAAAAAAATCAGCATACAAAATACACTAAAAATGCATAAACACCCAATGCATTAACACGTGAACGCTGTGTTAAAATTTGTCCATCTATTTGAATGGGGCCTTGTAAAGTGCTTAATTTCATTTGAGTTTTTTATTGCGCTGTAGTTTAAGATCGCAAAGAAGCTAAATAAAAAAAATAAGTGATGTTTTTATTTAAAAAGACACAATACAATTATTTTCATTTGTGCTCGGGGATAATACTCAATTTCCCCCAAATGCTATAGTGCAAATAGGTTTTCAAAGTTTTTGTCCGGTGTTCGCAAATTAGGTGATGGCAGCCCTACTCCGGGCACTCAGTTGAAATCGTATACCTATACTTCCCTATCTATGAGTAGGTCTGTATCATTGCACATTGGACGATCGTGGGAGGAGCGCCCATCTATTTCAACGTTTTTTTGACTAGCTCGCTATAATTCAATTGCCTTTTTGGGTTGCTAATTTTATCACACTCCTATGTACCTAATATAACGCGATAACGGACTATTTTCTTTTTATAATCAAAGCTAATTTCAATGTTTGAATGTGTGTAGGTAGGTACGTACACTGCCGTACCCAAGTACGTACCTACGTACCTAAGTAGTATCATAGTAGATTTCACTTAAAACACTTGCCTGCGGGCATGTCCAGAGAACCTAGATTCTTAGGCATGTCTGTATGCAACGGCCAGTGGCCACCAACTAAACAGACATAGAACAGAATTAGATAAGTGCCTACAATAAAAAGGCCCGGCAAAAATGCCCGCCGCGCCGGCAAATCTGTCTCGTGAATTCTCAGCAATATGGTTCAATGCGAATGCGACCATTGAATGCGGCAGTGGGTACTATCGGACAGAAGCTTTATTTATTTTACTAAGTAGGTAGGTATTCCAAATTGGTTCACGCGCTCGCTGAAACAGGAGAAGTTATTTTTTCAGATCAGAGATCAAAAAATATAAGTGACGTCTTTTAATGAGTAGGTACATACTTGTAAGTAGAAGACATAAGTTATCATTCTTATCATCTTCTACCGCCGGCATCGTTTGTTACCCCTCTTGTCATTTAATTCTCAATCCATCCATTAAATTAATTACAAACAAATGACTAGGTACATACAACGACGATAAAATGATATGACTTCCTATATTCCAATGATGTTTAAGTAGAACAGTTAATTTTTAGAAAAACAGAAATAAGTACTTAAGTACTTAGTAAAAAGAGTTAGAAGTCAAATGGAAAGTTATTTAATTACTTTAAAACATAAAATACCTAATAATTCCAAATGGAATAGGTACCAAACCAAACCGTTCATTATTTTCCCCGTCCGTGTAGGGCTACATACAAGCTACGCCGACGCACGCCGCTCCGGCTCTCCACATTTCCAAAACACGTGTTTTGTTACGTGGCGAAGGTATTGGAGTAGTAACAGCCATAAGAGCCTTACTTTTGCATAAATTCGCGGGCTTGAAAACCAGGCAGGTAGTTTTGTATTCGGCTTTACAAGTGAAACGTACATTTATTAGGTATAAAAAAATTGAATAGGTAGGTAGGTTACCGAAGATTTTTCTGATTCGTAGTGATTCACTCCAAGCATATTTCCCTTATCTACTTATATACCTATATTTTTTTAATTCGAGTACGTCCATATCTTTACCATAGGAGCTACCGTACCTAGTATTCGACTTGTCTATGTAATATAAATTAAGTAGGTATAGGTACGTAGACCTATCTACTTATACAAAAAGCATTCATTAACGATAAAAGGTATTGGAGTAAATATGTGAGGACATATTTACTCCAATACCTTTTATCGTTAGTTAATAACTTAAACAAAAACCCTGGTTATCAGCATAAACGGCATTCTGAACAACTTCGTCATCGCTTATTCTTGTAAAATAGTAACAAAAATGTCAAGCTGCAGTGTGCCTATTCAATAACTACGGAGCTATGCTGTACGTCTATCATGTACAACGCATCGTAGGTAGGGGGATGTACTTAACATGAAAACGTGGGGTCAGGGGAACAAAATCAATATTGAGTGCGCACGCGATCCGCGCAAGCCCGGCCCACGACCGACGCGACGCGACGCTAGAGCCATGCGGACAATATAACTACGTACCTATATTAACACGGAACTCCTCTATTAAAAAAAGAATAGGTTGTCTGCTGTTTGATGGCTGTTTGATAACAGTTAAAAAAAAAACAGGCAGTCTGCTACAGTGATCGTTGTCATGCATGACGACTTTTGAAAAATAAATTATGAATTTCGCGGCTACCTATTGGTTAGAATGGTAATTATATTCAGCTTGAAATAAAATTGGCTAAAAGCTTTCCGAGTGCATTAAATTATACTGCACATTAAAATCAGGCAATTGCAAAACACTATTGATTGGTTTCTTAACGACGACGTTATCATTTGAAATTTCGGAGACAGCAGTTCCGAAATAGTGACCGAATTTTGCTGTTGACTGTCCAACCACTATCCAGCCAAACAAAGACAAATGTGAATCATATTTTTCATGGTAAAATTCTACGCGATTGGCCTCACATAGAATAATTATAGGTAGGTACCTACCTAAAACAAAGTTCTCTGTTGCGGAGACGAAACTTTTTCTATTTTAAAAAAAACCTCATATTTCAATTCTGTTCGAACAGAATACTATAAAATTCGTGAGTTATGTATGCTTAACATGTATCGGTAGGTACTTAGATTATTTTCACTCAGAGCCTTATGGTAGTATAGTTCATTATTTTGCAAATTGCCCTTGAAAGTTTGTGAAACTATCCAACTTTGTTATCAAAGGGTTTTAATAGTTTTCAAAGTAAACAACCATACCAAACAATTCCGGTGTACTAGCTACATAATTTACTAAGCTATAGTATAAATCATTATGCATACGTACAATGCATTCAGCGTCCTTCGATTCGCCCACCCCTTGACTAGATACTAGTAGGGAGGGACAGCAGAAAAGTAATAATATGTATTTCTATGTACGTGCGTAACTATTCTAATGCAGTAACTTTTATTTAATACTGAATAATAATAATGGTGAATAGTGTAGAACTTTGTTTTCCACTACCTACCTATATTATGCTTCTAATGAAATTCTAGGTAACGTTGGGAAAAGGCGACTTCAATTATTATTACAGAGTCGCAATAATTATATAGTTGAAATTTAATGGCATTGAAAAAATGGTTTTGATTTAAGTACAATACGGCCGACGTATCTTGGCGAGTCCGAACTTCGCGCAGAAGGCCGCGCAATGACTTTTTTTAGGAACAAAATGGTGGCACGAGGCGACGTACGGGGGGCGGTGGTCTAGGCTAGAGATTGACCATAAGTAAACACAATCGACACTTTATTCAATCAAATATCGTAATCGATTAGTTTTATTTAGAAGTTTTGATTTTTGTTTAAATAACATATTAAACGAAATAGATTTACAAATATTAGTGAATTTTGTAGTTAATAAACGAGATTTCAATTTAAATAAAAAAAAAACTAATACAATTTTATTTTCTAAGTTGAAAGACATGATTTACTTAAATATCAGTTATCTATTAACGTCTACTTGAGTAACGACTGTTTGAGAAAATCTAAAACCTCCTTATAAAATTGAAAACAAATATATTTTTATGACTTAATTTCAATCGATTTGAATGTAAATCGATCAAACAACACCCTCAGGCACGCGTATTGGACATCCCTTTTTGGTTACTTCGTGCTGCTTCGTGTTTATTCGGCAATGCTCGGTACACGGTAATATGTCTCAGTCACACGTTAGCATTGGTGTCGTGTTCGTGTCGCTATCTCTGTCTTGAGCACAGTCGGTTACAAAAGTTTTCGCTGTTATTGTTTTTCATTGTTATTTTTTTTGTTAAGTTTTTTTTTTGTTTCGTGTTAAGTTTGTTTTGTTTGTGTTATTTGCAAGTGTCAATTGGCACTTATATTATACGCCAAATATGCCACCAAAACATAATACTGTGTTAAATCGCCAGGCGAGAAAAATTATTTACGATTTAACGCAGTATATGAAAAAAGAAAAAGAAGAAGGCGTAAAAGATGTAGATAAAGTTTATTTAAGAGTCATAGCCAACATTAAAACGTGGAAATGCCGCAGTGCGCGTTCGCGTTCGAGCGACTTATTTTTGTTCCTGATTTATCTAGTATAATCATTGATCGAAGGTAATAGGGAAATTTTATTAGTACATTGGTATATAAAAAAAATGACAATACTTTCGCGAGTTTCGAGTTAGTTAGTTAGTTTCGCGAATCAGTTTTTTTCGCGAGTGTACATGCGCTAAAGTTCGCAGAGCCTATGTTCAGACTCGCCAAGATACGTCGGCCGTATTGTACCGTGCTTTCTTGATGAGCATACAACAAGCGTCTTTATAAATTCCACGTACCTATTTATTGAGAAAAATAGGTCTCGGAATAAAAGCAATTTGCGCGTGAACAGGGTGGCGCGCTAGCGATGCGGAGTCAGGGCGGGCGCCGGTGGCGGCCAAACGCGCCCCTCGCGATACGACGCAGGCGCGCGCCGCACAACCGACGCTCAGTTGGATCGATAAGATAAACGCGCAACCCCGGTCTACGAGTTAAATCAATATCATTTCCATCGATTTTTGCAGCCGCAGCCGCCGCACACCAGATTTGAGGGTCGCAAACGGTGGGTGCGCGCATTGCGTTGTTCGAAATTATTTGAAAGTTGAATTTGTTGTAATTTCCTCGTTCTGTGATTATTGAGTGAAAGGCTAATGTGTGTGAAACAGTTATGAATAAAATTAATGTCGACTTTATCGATTTTCGGAGCTTTATGGTAAATATTTCTTTTACACTAAAGTTCAATGAACGGAAAGTTCTAATACTGATTAATTACATTATTTTAATCAACGATAATATAAAAAAACAATATAAACTATTACTATATATAAAGTTCATAAAATATTTTCATTATTTTCAATTTCCATTAGTCGCGACTAATAATTAAATTATATTATTGGTATTTATTTGTTTTTCCTCCATGTTCTACGTCACTGGTCGATCGATAGACGCTGTTTTATTGTTTTTGTTTTGATTTTGTTGGTTGAATTAAAAGTGTTTATTTTGAAAATTAAAATACATTGGAGTTTTGAAATTTAATTTATTCATTTTTGATACGATCCTATGACTAGAGCTTTTCTGCAAAATTATTATTAAATACGTAAATGACTATAGATTGAACGTCAGCCTGACTTGAGTATCAACATCCTGTATCCTTATTGGTCATTCATTCAATTCAAACTAGAATAAAAAAAACGTAAATTGACTGACGTAAACAAAATGAACGCGCGTAAGTTAAAATTTTATTAAAATGGTGTACGTTTGCTGCAGGTGTGAAATGTAGAAACAAACAAGAATAATGACGTCCACGGACACTTACCAGTTAAAATGGCACTCGCACAGTTCCCATCTGAACGGTTCCGTGGCGGCTTTGCTTCGCTCGGAGCGGTTCACCGATGTGGTGCTGTGCACCCTGGACGGGTCGCAAATACCGGCGCACAAGTTCATCTTGAGCTCATGCAGCGTGTATCTTTGCAACTTGTTCGAGGGCCAGCGCTCCGTGACGCGCATGGGTGGCATGTTGTATGTCGTGTTGCCATCGGAGATATCCACAAAAGCGTTGAAGATTCTCGTAGAATACATGTACAAAGGTCAGTAGCCGCAAATAAAAAAAAAACTGTTCATCTTTCAGGTAGCTTTTTCCCACAGGAGTCGTGCATTTTATTGGGATTAAAAGTTAGCTATGACACTCAGCAATAGTGTGCAGCTTTAGAAACCTCTGCGCGGGTGGGATGAAGGAATATTTCAGAATTTACAAGCTTTTTTTTTATTTTTTTTTTAACAAAGCTTAAGGCAACCCCTGATCCTAAGTGCCTGTTCACTCAGGCCAGTTACCCAGTGAGCCAGTAGACAAAGACAATATTTATAATATGTGTGAACTATGCCATTATGATATGTAGTATGAAAATTACAATTTACATAGAACTCATAAAGGGTGTAGACTCTACACCCTTTATATAAGTCTTATTCTCTACAATGTAGAGCCAGCAAATGGTGCAGCTCGTCAGTGAGAAACAGAAAATTTATATAATTATTTATTTATTGGCAGTCATAACTGATTGACAGTTATAGTGTTACCCAGTTAATGGGTTGTGGAGGTCTAGTAGGCAGCTGCTCCACTTAAAATACTGATGATACGGGAAGCCAACCCCAATATTGCTGGGAAAAAGGCTAGGTAGATGATGATGACGATGACGATTTATTTATTTATTATACTCTAACACATATCCCATTTATTTAGGGTTGGAATCAAAATGTCTCCGTCTTCCATTTATGTCCATATTAGTCACACACATTCTAACTTCATCTTCCAGGCGAAACAACAGTTTCAAATGAAGTATTAGACACCGTCTTAAAAGCTGGTGAAGTCCTAAAAATCCGAGGACTATGGAGACAGACAGAAGATGGAGGCGATGGAACTGCAGAGAAGACAGCAACACAAACTATCGCTACCACTAGTGTCATGAAGGCGGGTCTTACTAAGAAACCGGATGAGATACAGTTACAACCAAAGATAGCTGTTAAGAAAGATGATAAGTTACTGAAAGCCTTCAATCCTGGACAACCTGGTTCAAGGTTTGTTAAACTCCTGTTCATATTTATTTCAGCCAGAAATCATACAACATTAAATTCTGTTATTAGGGAAGGCAGTATCTACAAAACATTTGGTGATACACAACAAAAACTTTGGTGATCCTGTAGATAATATTTATTTTTACTTTTTCGTTTCAATAGAGCAATATTTAAAGAAAGACTGTGAGACTTTCTTTAAATATTATTAGGCTAGTTATTAGCAGTTAATGTTCACGGTCTTTGTGTAAGGTTTTCTTTTTTTTTTTTTCATTTTTCCATCAGCATCAATCTACCACATATTAGATGCAAGGTCTTCATTAGGGTTCCGAACATCCATAAGAAACGGAACCCTGATAGGATCACTCGGGTTTCAGTCTGCCTGTTACAGCCAGTTTCTCTGAATCTACTGGACCAATTCTTTTGTAATTCGGTAAACATACAAACTTCTGTGACCCAAGCACAAACGCATCACATAAGTAATACATTTTGAGTATGGGGGACAGTTTTGGGGGGCAAACTAGAAAATTATAATAAAATGATTTTCAAACAGTACCATGTGATATATCAAATGAAAAGGGCTTATTGTGAGGTTTTTAATTTTCTTTTTTTAATTTTAAAATTAATATATTTTTAAAGTTATTGTATGCGAGCCCGACTCGCACTTGGCTGGTTTTTTTATATTGTGTTAGTATTACAAAGCATCATATTCATGTTAGTATTTAAGCATTTTTCCTGTTTTGTTCTAGGCCTATGTTCATTGGCCCACCAAAACTAGTCTTCATCAAAACAACCGAAGGTGGCACACAGGCAGCAATCAGGCCAGGGGGTCCGAAAGGGCAAACTATTTTGGTAGCTCCTGCACCAACTGCTGCGGAGCCAGCCGTGAGTGCCACAGTTACTACCACTGCAACCACAGTAACACCTAGCCCTGCCCCCTCTACTGTGACAGTAGCCACCGCCACTGTGAGTGAGGACTCAGATGAACCGCTAACGCCAAGGATCTTGAGGAGGCATACTGAAAGGAAGTATGGAAAGAGGCAAAAGACTGAAACAAAATCAGATAATGAGGATACTAAAGACTCTGAGGAAGGACAGGATAATGCATCGGAGGCTTCAAGTGAGTATTAAAAATTTATAACTCACTATCAATCTTCTCTGTGTCTCCATCACTACATATTATAAAACAAAGTCCTTCGCCGCGTCTGTCTATCTGCCCGTTCGCGATAAACTCAAAAACTACTGAACGGATTTTCATGCGGTTTTCTCCAATGGAGTTATTGATGAGGAAGGTTTTGGTGTATAATTCGTTCCAAAATTCCTACGGGAACCGGGAAATGGGATATGCGGGTACGAAGTCGCGAGCAAAATCGAGTCTTGAATAATTTTACTTTGTTTTAAATTTCTAATTGATTCATTTTAACCTTTTGAACGCCAGAGCATAAACGCATCGGCGTGCCCCCGACGCCGAGCCACAAATTCGCCGTACTTTTTGTCACATATTTGTGACGTTTACAGGGCACGCGCTTGCTTGTCGTGTATACGTGACAATGGCGTTTAAAAGGTTAAAGGTGATGCAATAATTGTGCATCTTATAGAATACAAGCTGTGCCCGTGGCTTCGCTCCCGTCACCTCCCGTCAACCGTTACCCACCCTACTTTACCCTACCCTACCTACCTACCCTACCTAACTACCTACCCTACCTACCTACGTACCCTACCCTACCTACCTACCTACCCTACCCTACCATACCCTACCTACCTACCCTACCCTACCTACCTACCCTACCCTACCTACCTACCCTACCCTACCTACCCTACCCTACCTACCCTACCCTACCCACCCTACCCTACCTACCTTACCCTACCTACCCTACCCTACCTATCCTACCCTACCTACCCTACCCTACCCTACCTACCCTACCCTACCCTACCTTACCTACCCTGCCCTACCTACCCTACCCTACTTTCCTACCATACCTACCTACCCTACTTTCCTACCCTACCTACGTACCTACCCTACCCTACCTACCTACTCTACATACCTACCCTACTTTTCCACCCTACATACATACACACCTTTGTATACACAAAGCAAACGAAAAATTATCAGAATCGATTTCAGCGCCACCTACCGGATCCAATTGTGAATCTAAACCATTCTCGAATCCCCTTGAACATTCACAAAAAATTTCATCAACAACGGTGCAGCCGTTTAGGAGGAGTTCAGTGACATATACACGTAGGTACACAAGAAATATATATATTAGGAAGGATGTAGTGATTGAATTGAACAGGTTTGTGTCCAGCAGAGGACTAATATAGGATGATCATTAGTTAGTTGTTTGCATGCAGGGACACTGTAACTCCTGAGATATATTTTTAAAATGCTGGAATTAACATTTTGCCTTCTGGAATTTCACATTTTCTTCCATTTTCTCACAGAAAAGTCATCGCAAAGTCTAACGGAAACGGAGATCCAAATAAAAGACGAACCAGAATGGGATGCCAGCAGTATCGAGGAAGAAGAGAGGTCCATCGCCGAGATGTTTCAAGCTGAGATGAGCGTCAAGAATGAACCTAACGACGAAGTTGATATTGAAGAAGAGAGCTTGGTAAGTAAAACTTGATAATTTTAGATTGTAGAAACTATTTAAAGACTCCCCCCTGCTGAAAAAATTGACGCGACAATGCAAAAACGATTTTTAGGATTTTTAGATGAAGTTTTAATGATTTTCAAGAATTGAATTCAAATTTATTTTGATTGGGTAGTTTCTTTTTACAATTTTTTTAAGTGGATCTATAATGTTCTAAACCCATTTTCTTGCCAACATATAGCTAACAGGAAATACAGACAACCAGGCAGGGAATTCCATTCTTTAGTTGCTATTAAGTGTAGGATCCCTTGTTCGTGGCACGAGTTCTAAAGCTAATATCTGGTTGACAGATCTACAGTCCGCTGGCGTGCGAGCTGTGCGCGGAGGTGTTCACGGTGCCGGCGGCCTGGGTGCGACACGTGCAGAACCACGCGCGCTCCGACACGCAGCACGCGCGCAAGAGGAAGCTACGCTCTGCCGTACGTACACATTATACACGATGTGAACATAGACTTGATGCCCTTGTGTACAACTTCTTTAGTTTTGTGCCCTTAGGTGGAGCCCACGACCATCTCTCCCCCTTATTTGGAACACGCAACTATTTCTCCTCCTAAGTTAACCTCACACCAATTTCTACCCCTTAGCTGGATCTCACGACTATCTCTCTCTCTTAGCTGGATTCCACGACTATCTTTCCCCCCTTAGCTGGATTCCGCTCTCTCCCCCCTTAGCTGGATTCCGCTCTCTCCCCCCTTAGCGGAATCCCTCGACTATCACTCCCCCTTAGTGGAATCCTTCGACTATCACCCAACACCCACCCCCCCTTAGCTGCATTCCGTGACTATCTCCCCCCTTAGCGGTATCCCTCGACTATCGCTCCCCCTTAGTGGAATCCCTTGACTATCGCTCCCCCTTAGCGGAATCCCTCGACTATCGCTCCCCCCTTAGCTCAATCCGTGCTCTCTCCCCCCTTAGCGGAATCCCTCGACTATTGCTTCCCCTTAGCGGTATCCTACGACTATCTCTCTCTCTCTTAGCTGGATCCCACGACTAACTTCCCCCCTTAGCGGTATCCTACGACTATCTCTCTCTCTTAGCTGGATCCCACGACTATCTCTCTCTCTTAGCTGGATCCCACGACTATGTCTCTCTCATAGCTGGATCCCACGACTATCTTCCACCCTTAGCGGTATCCTACGAATATCTCTCTCTTAGCTGGATCCCAAGATTATCTCTCTCTCTTAGCTGGATCCCACGATTATCTCTCTCTCTTAGCTGGATCCCACGACTATCTTCCCCCCTTAACGGTATCCTACGACTATCTCTCTCTCTTAGCTGGATCCCACGACTATCTTCCCCTCTTAGCGGTATCCTACGACTATCGCTCTCTCTTAGCTGGATCCCACGATTATCTCTCTCTCTTAGCTGGATCCCACGACTATCTTCCCCCCTTAGCGGTATCCTACAACTATCTCTCTCTCTTAGCTGGATCCCACGATTATCTCTCTCTTAGCTGGATCCCACGACTATCTTCCCCCTTAGCGGTATCCTACAACTATCTCTCTCTCTTAGCTGGATCCCACGATTATCTCTCTCTTAGCTGGATCCCACGACTATCTTCCCCCTTAGCGGTATCCTACGACTATCTCTGCCTCTTAGCGGAATCCCACCGCCATCTCTATCCCCTCAGTTAGATCCCACCGCTATCATTCCCCCTTAGCTGGTAGAACCAACGATTATTTTTGCCCCTTACCTGAATCCCACGATTGTTTTCCCCCGCAGCTGGATTACGCGACTTTGTCTCCCCTTTAGGTGAATCCTGCTACTATTTCCTCCGTTTACGTGGATCCCATGACTATCTTTCTTCTCCTTACAGGATCCCTTGACTCTTCTCTCTCGGTTAACTGGATGCCACGACTAATTCAACCTCGTAGCTGGATCCCACAACTATTTATATCTGGTACTCAGATAGATCCCACCACCAATTCTTCTCTCTAGCTGAATCTCACTACTGTTTCTCCCCCGCAGCCATATCCCTTGACCATCATTCCCATAATATTCAAGTTGCTACTGCTTTGTTCTTCAGAGCGATGACACAGAAGAAACGATGGCTCTGCTGAAATGCGATCTCTGCATGAAACACTTCCCCAACCCTGCCGAGTGGGTGCGACACATACAGAGTACGCACACTGAGTCAGGTCAGTACTGAAACATTTATCTACTGTGGTATTGTGTGCCAATGATATTATAAGTGAACTGAGGTAGGTAATTTCCGACTGTAACTGGAATAAGAGGCCAGTCACGCATTAGCAAATTCATGGGACAACATGATTGACTAATAATAATAATATAATATCTTGGGACAACTCACACACGGTCATCCGATCCCAAACTAGGCAGAGCCTGTGCTATGGCAACCAGACAACTGATAAACATACTTATATATTTTCTAAATAATACAAAATAAACAGATAGACAAATTACACCCAGACACAGAACAAATAATATAATATATCCTGGGACAACTCACACACGGTCATCCGATCTCAAACTAGGCAGAGCCTGTGCTATGGCAACCAGACAACTGATACACATACTTATATACTTCTAAATACATACATATTATACACAAATTACACCCAGACACAGAACAAATGATCATGCTCATCACACAAAGATTTGTCCTGGGTGGGAATCGAACCCACGACCTCCGGTTAAGCAGTCAGGGTCACTAACCACTCGACCAACAGGCCAGTCATGCGCATTAGGTGAATTGTGCAGCGAATAGCACATTTCAAAATCAAATCGATCTCTTCGAAAATAGTAAACTTTGCCCGTTACGAACTTAGAAAAGTATTATAATATATCTTCACTTATAATATCATTGTATTGTACTGTCCGTCATTGTTAGACTTAGACATAGAACAATTCGAAAGTAATCCACCCAGAAATTAATTAACTTTAATATTGATTTCGTTTGGCAGTTTTCATAGACATGTAGGTACGGTATAGACTGTTACTAACTGTGTACAGGACATCTATATTGACGTCTTTAGCACAGCTGAATTCGAATGCCAATGTAAGAGCTGTAGCTATCATGATGATAGCAATTAAAAGTCAGAGAAATGGCAATCAATATTCCATTTATATACAATTTTGGCCGAAAAAAGTCTATAGTAATTATATTTTATTACTTATTCAGTTATTATTACTATTTACTTTATTGTTTCGATTTATTTTTTATAGATCTGGTTTTCCCTAAAATTTAGTCAACTTCAGTAATACATGCAAACTCCTACGCAACAGTTTGCTTCTACACTATGGATTTATTTGTTAGAATTTTTATATTGATATAGTTATAACTCAAAAATAAATTTATTGTGTCGTCAATCCGTAGATCAGTAATTAGAAAATATAATCTGAAATGCGAAATCTTAAAAACGTTTCTTATTTTAAACATGTATTTTTTCCTTTGCTGAATATTTATTTCATATATTTCTGGACCAATCATTTCACCAGAATTTACAAACATGAATGACAGCCGAAACTAGAGTTTTATGTTATTGGCTAATTCTCGACAAACGAACATTCTGTCGCCATTAGTATTTTTTTAAATAATTTTGAATTTATTTTACTTCTGCTAATCCCTACACCTAAAAGTAAACACAGACGGACTGCATTTGGCGCTCCAAGCATGCTAGAAAGAACAAAGTCTTTTTGAAGAATAAATTGGGTTGCTTAGCTTTACGTATCTGTATATTGGTTCTTCACAACAATATTACAATGCATGCACTAATACTCATTTGTAGATTGCTTGCAGCCCGTCTGTCTCTTACTACATAAGCTGGACCGATTTATGCAAAAATGATCTAACCCACAACCCCGAAAATATCGAGTTTTTGTGAACTATGTATTCCAGATAAGGTATATTTCAACATATCAAAGACACAACTCAAATAAAATTGACGAAAATCCGTTTGATCCAACTCATAGCTGTCATGTCGAAGACCATTTTTTAAAATGCATAATTGTTTCAAGCGATTATAATCATGCTATATGAAAAATATAAGTGAATATGGAAAATATTACAAAAACATTGTGCTTAAATGTTCCAATAACCCTGAATCATTTTAACTCAATTCCAAATAACATTCGACCACAGAACTAAACTGATTCAGGCCACATGTAAATCTTTTTAAATATGAAAACAAAAAGTTACTGCCAGTCTTCGAAGAAACCGTAATGACAAAGAAGTAGAAGATAAAAGATAGAAGAGGAGAAAGAGCAGGCGGATGGAATAAAACGCCACAAAGACATATTGAGCTTATTATTGATGCTATCATCAAGTTGCGAAAATACGAGTCACATTATCGTAGGGAGAAGAACAGGAATGTTTTGTATCTGCAGCCAAGAATGACAGTTCCAAAAATTTACGACTTATTCAAAATAGATTTTTTGTATGGTTAACAATATTGTAGGATGGACATGTTTCATCTTTTCCAAATTCTATTTTGAAGTCATCAATTTTTGTAACAAGTGTAATCTTTATCGAATGACGTTGAAAAATTCGACTACCTCAACTGAAAGAGAATATACCCAAAGACAAAAAGGAGAACACCGACCGACCGACTAATACCGTTTTCTATAAAAGCCAGTTATGGGTGGTGTACAACTGCGGTACTCATTCGGCTTCCAACTATGTTGGGAATTGCTATGTTTGGGCTGAAGGCGAGACAGGCTCTGCCTGTCGGGCCCAAGAAGTGGGTTTGAGAAATTATATTAAGTGCGTGCAGTAAATAATTGATCTTGTGGAGTGACTGTTGTGGAGGTAAAAACAGAAATATAAGATCGTTTTGATGGCTTTATTAAATAAATACCCCAGTCTAGAGAAAATCAGCTTCCGTTTCCTAGAATCAGGAAACAGTTTCCTGCCCAATGACGATTTCGCTAAAATTGAGACTCAACTCAAGCAAAATGAATGGATGGAAAATTGCACTCCGTAAGATTGTAATAAATCTTAATTAGATTATAATTTCTCACTTTATTATTAAATATCGTTTTGTATACAATAGATCCCATCCAAATTCAATAGTTTCTAATATATCCGTGTCTTATTTAGAAAAAATAGTTTACAATTTCACGCGATATTTTACAATCTTACGGCGTTTGCCATTTTCCGGGGCCAGATATACTCCGTGGATGATTATATTGCCATTATGTAACAAACTAAAAACAAAATCACCTTACAGGTGCATACAATGGATCTCAAATTCTAAAAAAGAAAATAGTTAATAATAACATTAACGGCCGGTCTCAATAATCTATCTATCTATCTTTGACCAACTTTCAAATGCGATGGAGATGGATGAGCGAGTAAAGCTGCGTTTTGTATGCTAACTTTACATAACTCGAACGCAGCTTTACTCGCTCATCCATCTCCATTGCCAACCGACGCCATCTCCCTCATATGCGACGCATCGAATATTGCGAGCCGGCGCGGGAGCCCTAGTGTTCCGAGCGTTGCGGCGAACAGATGTTTTGATGTATTGCAGCTACACATGCATGTAAATTTGTTTAGTACATAAACAACACAACATTTAGCATTACAAAAGTCAGAGAAATACCACATACATCTTAAAAGTCAATAATCTCGAAATGAGGTTTGTGGGGATTGGATCATTTTAGCTTAAATCGGTCCCAGCTTTAAGATACAACTACTTCTTACACTAACCCTGCTACTAATGATAATCACTTCATTTATGATTTATTATTAAAATTGAACATTGGAATGCTTTGTTTGCTTATACGATATTATTTGCCACTTCAAACAAAGTGTTGCATATTCTGTGATTGTCTGCCTGACTGAACCCTGTTCTAAATGTTCGTTCGATGTCGATTGTCTAGAATTGGCCATGTCAAACAACAGTGCCCCACCAAAACGTCACAATCGTTTCACAGAGGGCGCGCAAAACAAGAATTGCACCCAATGCAAGAAAACTTTCCCGTCGCACGCATCGATGCTCATACATATGCGCACGCACACAGGTGAGTACCTACTACGTATACATTATTATAATGGGTTTTCTAAAGGGACGTAAAAGCCCGTATCGGCCGTGGGTATTATTGAGAGTTTCCTGGTTTCGATCGCCAGGCTAACTGGTAACTTCCCTTAGAAATGGAAAGGCAAGACGAGGGCAATTTGAAGTATTCGTATTTTATGTCAAAAATTTTAAATACCCACTTTTGAACTTCGTCCCAGTCGGCTAAAAATTTGCTTTCCACGGTATCTTCTAGAACTCGTTAATGCCATTCAAAATTCTTGATCGTAAGTTTTCATTATTCTTCTATTTAATAAAAATGAATCGCTAAATGTGTTGCTAAGCGCAAAGGGGGCGTTCAAGTATTAAGTAACGCAATTTGGGGGGAGGGGGGGTCTTGTAAAACGTTACGATGCGTTACACGGGCGGGAGGGGGGTTCGAACAACGCGTTACGTACATTTTTTTTTTTATTTAACGCTAGCTCACCAAACATATTTTCGAGTTACACAGTCACTAGACAGTAGTAATTTTGCCAAACAAAAATAAACATCAATATTTCTTTTGAAATGAAATTTATTAATTTAAAAAATTGGTAACATGAGAGTAGTAGACATAATTGTGACTTTTAGGTAAAAATTGTCACTTGGATGATACGTAACGTATAGGGAGGGGGAGGGGGGTACAGATATACGTTACGGCGCGTTACATGGGGGGGAGGGAGGGTCAAGAATCTTCAAAAATTGCGTTACGTAATACTTGAACGCTCCCAAAACTCGAGAACGGCTGGACCGATTTCGCTATTCTTTTTTTGTTGTGTTTGTTATTTTCAGGAGAAGGTACTTATGAAAGAAAATTTTGAAATAACATTAATTTCCGGGCGAAGCCGGGTCGGTCCATTAGTTAAATATAAAATCACAAGTCACCTTATATTTCATATTGAAAGCGATTTGTATATTTCTTCCTCGATCACCTTTATGTTATATCTTTCCACAGCTCTGAAGAAAAGTCACCGAGAGTTTTTAAAGCTCCGCTCAAACAATTTCCAACTTTATTACAGGCGAACGTCCATTCGTATGCGGGCTGTGCAACAAAGGCTTCAACGTGAAGTCCAACCTGCTGCGGCACCTGCGCACGCTGCACGACCAGCTCATCAGCCCGGCGCAGGTGGACGAGGCCGAAGACGACGCCGAGCCCGGCCCGTCCGACGTCAAGCGCGAGTCCTGAGGGCGTGGAGGGGGGGCAGGTAACACATGCGACTGTATACTTGGTATTTTCAGTCCATTTCTCAAGACCGAAACAAACTGTCCATCATTCTCTTACTCTTATCGGCCTTATCTCAATTTATAGGTACGAGGTCAAGGTCAGCTCAACATGTGTTCCGCTTTCGTATTTCCCTTCTTCTTTATTTTGGTCTAGCCATGAGGTACACTTTCTTTCTTTAAATTAACAGATTTTGTTTTTTTACTTACGAGCTTTTATTTAAATTGCAATGTATGTATGTTTGTCCGGGTGGACTCTACTCATTTTGAAGCAGATATCTTCAACCGATTAAACTATAATTTTGTACACGTTCGGTTTGGAAGACAATGCATGGTTAACTTTGTGTAAATCCAACATGGCGGCACACCCAAGATGGCAGACTAGTTATTTTTAATGAACTCCTACAATATAGATATCAAATGAAAGGGCTTGCTAAGAATAACTCGAAAAATAAAGCGACGTCACTCTAAATCCAATATGGCGGACTTCTAAAGCTTGAAATTCAATTTTGAAGCAGATATCTTAAACCGATTGAGCTGAAATTTTGTATACACATTCAGTTTGGATGACAATACATGGTTAGCTGTGTGACGTTATTCAAATCCAACATGGTGGAACACCGAAAATGGCGGACTACTTATTTTTAATGCATTCCTACAATATGGGTATTAAATGAATTAAAGGGCTTGCTGCGAAGAAGTCGAAAAATAAAGTGGCGTCACTCGAAATCCAATATGGCGGACTAAGTTTTTAATGCTTGCCTACATATGGTATCAATTGAAAGGACTTACTGAGAAAACTAATGCGAGTTTTACAAAAAAAATATGCTGAACATAAACACCAATCCGCCTGGAATTTGTGAGAAAAGTGTCCAGCGATAACTAAAAAATGCATTAAAATGAAAAAAAAGAACTTTTCTATCAACTTATAACGTCATTATCATTACACAATTTATATCATATAAAAGCTTGTCGCGAGATTTACTTGTGTAGATAAACAGCTAAATTAAATAACTTGAGGTGATTTTTTGTTTGTCCTGAAAGCTTTTTGTGTTCCAAAATAAACGTTCTTTCTTTCTTTATTTTCTGTATCAGTCGTCTTCGCAGTATTCACGCCATGACATCTTTCACAGATACACAGTCCATCCATTGTTTCATTGGTTTTCGCCTACTCCTATAGCCATCCAAATTTTGATGTGAAACATCTATAGCCGCGGGTAAAACCGATTGATGGCGCGTCGCCACGCTATACGATGGTATATATACCACGTTGAAATTTTAATGGTTGTTTTCCCGCGGCAGAACGATTAGCCATCAGTACTATCGAAACAAAGTTAAACTTAAAAAATAAAATGTTTAAATAATTAAAAATAATATTCATAAACTCGAAAGCGTGAGAAGCAAGAGTAACTCACTAGACGTGTCGTAGGTACTACTGACAGAGCGGCGGCGCGCCGATAAAGTGAAAAGCGATTCATGAATGTTCAGAGAAAATTAAGCTCTCGCGCGAAGTAATACGGCATTAACTTGCCTGCATGCACACGGCGAGTGAGGCCCCGCGCATCACGCGCGGCATCTGTTTATGTTATACCTATCAGTTGATACGTGAAGGGCAACGACCGCGGCGGCTTTACGCGAAACTATCACGATGTATTGGTTCGAAGTCGCTTTCGAGTTTTGTTTATCGCAATTGTTATTCTGCCATTTCTTGATTTTAAAATTTCGCTGCGGGAAAACAACCATTAAAATTTCTGAAGACATAAACATCAATAATGGCGCGTTCACCAACTGGACCCTACAATCTTGACATTTACCATCAAATAAGAGGACGGACGTTGTAATTTTCGGACGTATCACTGTAGGATGGGCGTCCATGATCTTATGCGCTCATAGCTTTAATTATTTGTATAATTAGTTTTGGACCTGGAAACTACTCAAGCCAAGTTGACCTTCAAAATCATAGGCTGAGACCGCACCATTGAGCGTTGCTCTTCTATCATAAAATACAACGTTAGACAAAAGTTCTGTAAAATCCAGCCCATACATCTCCTGATATTGCAGCATGTCATTTGATACATTTTCTTTTTCTAAATGTTACAGGTAGAGGGCGCGGGCGACGCGCAGCATACGTCAATGTGAATGCTATGAGCGAAGCCACCCGTCGCGCCCGCGAGAAGAAAAGGCAAACAGACAACGCCTCGCCTTCCAACGTGCCGCGCAAGCAGAGCTACTCGCTCTTCTTGAAGCAACGCGCGGTACTGTTCTCTGCCAAGAAGTGGAAACAGTGAAATTCGGTATGGCGACTCGCTGCGACATTACTTTCAATAATTAAAACCTTTTTTTGACTCTCTTTGAGTTCAAGTTACCAGTAGCCAAGTCGCCATTCATCCGTTTGTTCACTTATTACCTGCCCACCCTCCTCCTTTCGTATTTAACGGTTACTTAATTTGTATTTAAACTATTCTTATTGAGTGAATTATTTTTTATAATCCCCTAGTTTTATTAACTTCGAAGTATCTCGACTTCTAGTCACATAATATGTTCTAAGACTTAAATAAATGCTAGTAATTTAATTTAAGTGATCCCCTATATGTAAACGGGTTGTATGTCTAAGAACTAAATAACAAGGAAGTCGAATTTGGTAACAAGTTTTCATTGAGTTGACTTCACAGTGGGCATTTTTTCGTTTTAATTTCATGATAATACTAACCATTGTAAAATATATATAAGTGTCTAAGTAATAACCGCTATCATTACAATTTTATAACTACAGATTTCACAATGTTTGTATTTTATCCAGGCATAGCACGCACCGAAAATGTTAGCTGTACAATGAATCACAATGTGTATTTTATTGACATCAATTTACCCTATTCTAAATTTCCGCTACGTTCGTGAGGTTCATAGTCAAATCCCGCCTTTTTTCGTAGTAGTAATAATTTTTGTCAGAGGTTTCACCTGATTGAAGGTACCTTCAAGCGGGTGAACCCACTGACAAGAACTAAAACTACTACGAAAGAAGGCGGGATATAATATTATCTCACAATAACGTACTACCGGGATACTAATTTCATCCTAATACATTCAGCCATTGAAGCATGATTGTCAAAATTACAAATAATCTTCAAGCAATAGAAAATGCTATCTATGTACCTAACCTAGTCAGTGGTGCCTGCTAAGCCTACATCTCCGATATTTATCATAGAATATTTTAAATGCATGTCTCAATTTTAATCTCTTACCTGTTTTACTAATATTTTTGTATAAGGGTTTTAACACATCTGACGGAAGATGCGTCGCGAATTATCGGTCGCGTACGCGTGCTTAACCGACTAATGCGTCATCGGTGTTTTATTATATATTAGGTACGCGACCGATAATACGCGACGCATCTTCCGTCAGATGTGCTCAAAACCCTAAATGCGTGGGGAAAACGATTTTCTAGGAATAATGATGATTAATATAATATTCGTAAAATTAAATTGCGAAGCTTTAAGTTCGGCATTCCATTGCGTTAGAAGTGATTATTTATTTTGAAAACGTGTATGAGTAGACACTGAACTTTTATTTCTTGACATTTAAATTCAATACTCATGTATAACATGAACATGAATGTAATTTGTACTATTGTGGAAAATAAAAAGTGATTAATGACATTCGTTTTTTCTTTTAAATAAAACTACCATATTTGACGAATGTGTTTATTACTTCTTAAAAAAATACTATTATATCACAACTTTCAGCGATACACACAGTGTATGGAGATATCAGGCTTGAGAAATTGGAATTTTAACATGATGTTTTTGGAAAGACACATAAAATAGGTACGCGAATACAAAATAAAACTTATTACTAATGAAGATAATCTAACTGTCCTCCTCCTCAATCTTGGGCGCTAGATAATAGCGGATGTGACCAATCTCAGGAATGCGGTACTCTACGACAAGTGGGACATCAGCTGACATAGACAGCTGAACCTGGAAAAACGAGAAATAACATTAGAATGTGAACAGCAGTGGTTAAAAATGGAAGTCGACAAAACCACAGATAATATAATACTAGCGTACAGACGCCACATCCCATACAATGAAGTGGTACTGAGTTTTTCGGTGAGCAGCAAGCAACTTCTTGACAGGCCCGTTAACTTACAAACTCACCAATAGAAGTGTACTGTACTCTGCACTACATAACTAGCAGTCTTCGGGATTATTTCAAGGACGCTCGCTTCCTTGCCTACTACTTACAGTGGCGCAGCGAACGTTGGTGGGTCTAGCATTTACCCAACAAATTTAATATCAATCTTCACCAGTAGGACAGCGTCAACTTCGTCTATAGTAACAGTCTATTGCTGAACATGGACCTCTGAAGTACACACTCAACTTAGCTTATTTGTACCTATAGTTGCATTTCCTCAATGTTAGAAGATCGTATGTGAATTATTATAAGGTTATTTTATTTTGGCCGCATAACTGAAATACGACAAGTGATGTAAAAACATAATTATTTTTCCTTATCACACTGGCGATTTGCAAGCAAGTCCAAAGCGAGACGAGTGTTCAGCGAGCGCGCGGCGAAGACGCTATTTTGTACGCCCACGTTTAACGGACAGCACGCCGCGAACTCGCTGCGAGCTCGTTGTGCACTCGCCTCGCTTTGAACTCGCTCGCAAATTGCCAGTGTGATATCAGCCTAAGAAAGACAGATGGATAACAAAGTGTACCTGTGGACTTAGTGACGTGGCTTTAGTGAAATAGTTGAGATACTGGCAAGCAAATGTGAGAGTTACTGGCTCCTCCATTTCGATGACCACAGCCTCTTCCTCCTTATCGACCGACGCTGTCTGTGCAAGCTTGATGTTGGCTGAGCCAATGTCACCTGATGCTGAGAATTTCACTCCTGGAGGATATGTAAAAATATTAAAAACATTGTCTCTAAATAGTATAAAATAAAGTGTCTGTTTCTTCACTTAATTTTTCTAAACCTTGCAAAGGATTTTTATAAGGTTTTCACTAATAGAAATGATAAACAAGAATTTTTCAAATCAATCAATCAAATCAATCAAATCATCTTTATTGTGGATCATAGGTACATAATACAGATGGTGTTATTTAAATGTTAAGGACCAGCTATGTCCTACCCTTAGGGCGTACAATAGAATGTAGGTAAGTCTCCAATGAGTTTACTCGTACATGCATGTCAACAATAATGTAATACATTGCAATATATTAAATTCTTGAATTTTTGTTAATCATTATTATTATATTATATGAATCTACACAGAACGCATCATGACTCAGGCAGATTGTATTTTAATAGTGATTTGTCATCAAAAAAGTCTTTTATAGAGTAATAACATTTGCTCACTAACAGTTCATGGAGTTTCTTCTTAAATGCTTTTATTTCAGTAATTTCTCTTATAGGCCTTGGAATATTATTAAATATACGTGGAGCAGAGCTAAAAATACTTTTGCGCAAGAAATGAGTTTTACTAGGCACTATGTCTAGTTTGTCCTGATGCCGTATACGCGTTCGATATTTAAATAGATCATTATTTTTTACAAAAACTGCGACCTCAAAAATATATAGACACGGTAATGTTAGTACATTCATTTTTTTAAAATATGGTTCACACGAATCAGTTTTCTGTAGATTGAAAATTGCTCTGACACACCGTTTCTGTGCAATGAACGCGCGTTCTTTATCAACACTATTACCCCAAAATATCAAGCCGTACCTAAGGTTACAGCTGACGTGTCCATGGTATGCTGTTATTAGTGTTGGTAGATTTGCAATTTTCCTTAGTCTGTAAAGGGCATATGAGAACTTGCTTAACTTTTTACAGACATATTCGACTTGTTTTTTCCAATTTATTTTGTCATCTACGTATAACCCTAGAAATTTTGTGGTTTCGGTTTCTTCAATGTCTTGGTCTTGATATTTGATATTTAAAGCGCCCGTACGTCGAGTTCTTATTTTAAAATTCATTATTTTGGTCTTGTCAATATTAATCATTAATTTATTTGAATTAAGCCAGTCATTTACTAATATTAAAGATTTGTTAATGTCAGATTCTAAATTAATTGTAATGTCATTAGTGAATAGTATAGTGCTATCGTCAGCGAATAATGTCATGTCATGATTTACTACCGAAGGCATGTTGTTAATATACACAAGGAAGAGAGGGGCGGATAAGATATCCCCTTGTGGAACCCCAAGTTCTACTGTTCTGGAATTAGACGCATAAATTTCTTCTGTTTTTGTGGCTATGTTCACTTTCTTTATCTCTGTAATCTGTTGCCTATTAGATAGATATGACTTATTTTTGAGTATGTAGCAAAGCCAGGGTGGGTCACTAGTACTACAGTAAAGGAACAGAATAATGAATAATAGTCTAAAGATCTGCCCCAGCTTTGGGTGAAATATGAGTGTGGTGGTGTTCTAATTTCTACACTTACTAGATAACCTCAAGATCTACAATGTGAATAAACGCAATACCTCTTCAGGGGCCATTGTACTCATCATTATGAACAACTCTCACTATGGGACCAACAAGAAGTTCGTTCCTTGAGAGAGGCCATGGTAGAGCGGACAAATTTGACCTTAAGTCTTGTCTCCCAGTGGGGTGATGACAATCTGGTCTCTTTTAACGCCACCAAAACACAAGCATGTCTTTTTACCGCGAAAAGGAGTCGTTTCGACCTAACTCCGACTTTTCGGGGTACATCTGTTCCTGTAACCGATCGGCTCGAGCTCCTAGGCATGGAGTTGACAACCAGTCTCAACTTTGGTGCCACCATTGAGCACAAAGCCCAAACTGCGGCCAAAAAGCTGGGCATCCTAAATAGAGTGAAGCGATACTTCACGCCTGGACAGCTTTTAACCCTCTACAAAGCACAAGTCCGATCCTGCATGGAGTATTGCAGCCACCTTTGGGATGGCTCAGCTAAATACCAACTTGCCGCGCTTGACTCGGTGGAACACAGAGCTAAAAGGCTCATTGGCGACGTAAGACTGGTGGATGCCAAGCTTCACAGCTTGGCTCATCGCCGCAAGGTTGCCTGCTTGTCGGTCTTCTACAGATTGTACTTCGGGGAGAGTGTCCAGGAACTCCACGATCTCATCCCACCGGCCCCCTTCTACCATCGGACATCTAGACGCACTGCAAGTTACCATCCCTACCTTGTTGCTATTCCACCAATTCGCACTAAACGTTTCCAAACGTCTTTTATAATGCGCACAGCAAAGGAGTGGAACTCTCTGCCTGCGTCTGTGTTTCCGAACGCATACAACCCTAATCTCTTCAAAATTAGAGTGAACAGGCTTCTTCTGGGTAGGCTCGCTCCATCGTCGACTTTGTCTCTGTCATCTATGACCTAGACTAGAGTCAAGAGCAAACCCATATTAAATAAAAAAAAAAAAAAAAAAAACATTGAAATCGCGAAAAAAAAAAAAAACGACTGCCCCATTCGTGTGTACAACTCGACAAAATGTACTGAAAAGCTTGCAGCTGTGTGAACTGAAATTCATCCGGGCGAAGTCGGGGCACGCCACAAGTAATCAATAAATTTAGGCTAAGTAAAAAATCTTAAGTTTTAGGTAACCCTTACCCTCTTTGGTGCAAGAAATGACCATGGACTCTCCAAACTGTGAGAGGTCACGGCAGATTCGCGCGAATTCAGCACTTGGTAACCGAATGGTGCAGCTGTACTCAGTCTCAGGGATACCTGTAAAAATAGTCAATTAAAATATTGGAACAGTGCAAACAGTTTATTATTGTGCATAAAGTTAATATTAAAACTTCTATGTAGCAGTTTTTAGTCATTTTACCCTTTTCAGTGCCTGAGCATACATGCATTGATGTGCCCCTGAAGCCAAGCCACAAATTCGCTATACCTTTAGTCACATATTTGTTACGTTTGGCTTACAGGGCATGCGCCTGCTTGTCATGTATATGTGACAATGGCATTGAAAAGGTTAAACTTGCTACTAAAATAATACAAATATAACATTGTCTTTATAATTTATTATGCAGTTAAAAGTCAGTGCAATCAAAATCATTTTTTTTATTTGAATACAGTTTGCAATTTAAAGCTGTTTCAACAGTAAGACCGAATGACCTATGGTCAGCTTTATTCCTATTACCTACTATTTACTTATTATGAAGGTTACATGTCTTAGAATAATAAAACATATTTTAGACTGGTCTTAATCAAATTACTCATCCTGACACTTACCCAAATGCTCAAGATCTAAGTTCATAAGCTTCATCTCATAGTCAGACACTTTCTCTTGGTTGGGGCTCTCAAACACAAATGTGACGGTGTCAGCATTGTCCTGTGCCTTGATTGTAACTGTGTCCTTATCACCAGCACACTTCAGGATCTTAGACATGCTGGAACATTTTTACAGAAGTTATTGGTATGGAAATAATGTTTTGTGCTGTTTGCAGACAGATAAAGGAACAGCTTATGGCTATTGAGATATCCAGGGGGAAGAGAGCAGTTGTTTTTTGAGCTCTATTTGTGTGAATTGGTACAAAATAAGTAGGGCAAGTTTAGGCTCAAACAGATGTCAGGAAGTACTTGAATAATGATTTACTAGATTCCATCCTGACACACAAACAAATAAAGCAAGTTAACATAAGACTGTAATACTTTCTGCATACTGCCTTGGGGATTAAGTTTATGTGATGTACCAAAAATGTAATATTGAACTTACCTTCCCAAGTTCATGCCCATGGAGATATTTCTATCACATCTGTATTTGTCGAAGCCATCCGATCTGAGAGTAAGGGACACCAGTGACACGTGGGAGTTGTCCATTGCCTGAAACATTTGACCAATTAGAATACTTACATACTATGTATCTATAAAGATCTGTTATATCAATGAAGGCCTTTTATGTACCTTTGAGATACTCTGATCATGTTGTGCCAAGCTCAGGATTTATTCAAAGGGTCATCCTATACATAACATTAGGTAGGTAGTTACATGGTGCTGTAAAAAGTGATAAGATTATTTTGATGAAAGTTACTGACAAGTTGTAACCTGTCTATATACTTGTGCTACCTGGTAAGCTCTTCTCTAATCTCTACAGATTATCTCGATATCATTTTGTCTTAAGCTTGTTAAGTACTTATGACTGTACCTGCAATTGGATCCCATTGTCGTCGCAGTCAAATGTGGCCTGTGTGAGCAGATCCTTGATGGCTTCCAACACCTTCTTCAGAATGGCGCTACGGAGGAGACGTGCTTCAAACATCTGGAAACAAGATTTAAATTGCAATAATGCCTTCCGTTCCTCTGAAATTGGATCTTAACAACGAGTGCAAGTTACGTTTTATCACAAATGGGATTGCCAAAGAACGGTAACGGTTTGCAATTTCGGCGATATAGCACTTGAAACCGAAGTATTTCCACCTTTTCAACATTAGACTAAGTAAAAACAGAAGAAACACTTACGTTTGTGTATATTTAACCAGTAAAACAGCTAAAAACTAGAGAAATAAGGCACGATGCGTCTATGTCGCTGACCTCACGAAATAATGACAGCCGGTCGCGGGAAAAATCGGCGCGAAATAGTAAAAGTAAAACGTTGTGGAAACGTCAAATAAAACTGTACTTGAGACAGAAACAGAACAGTTAAAAAACTACATGTATAGCATTACAAAAGTACGTTGATCGTGGATTCTACAGAGAAGAAACAGAATAGCTATAGAAGGCGCATGCTTAAACTGTCGAATAATACTATTTTGGTTTTATCCAGTTAGTAAATTTATCGTTCAAAAACCAATGTTTTCGATAGCAAACTATAGCGAACTACCAGCGCTGCCACATAGTCACATTAGGGGTCATTAATTAATCACATGAGGCTCGATGGGGGGGGAGCGGTTTGGGAAAAAAATCATGAAACATCACAAGGGGGAAAGGTCTAGTGAGATGATCGCGCGTATTAATTTTTACCCTACTTTAGAAAAGGAGAAGGTTCTCGATTCGTCAGAATCTTTTTTTATGTACCTATATACCCCCATTACTCAAAGACGTCTGTACCTACCGATTTGGAAAATTCTTTTGTTTTTGTTATTCTCTTTATTCATATAACTGTACAGACGCCAGCACATGAAGCTAATACTGTAAAGTTGAAAATCTGTTAAAGAAATTTGACAGATTGTTGTAGCTTGATGTGCTGGCGTCTGTTTAAACAAATCATTTTTTTTAATTATACATAATCTATTAAACAATTGGTTAAAGATGGTGTACCTACTAGGTGATCGTTTCCAGTGGGATACTATAGCTTTTTTGTGTCATTTCAAGAATCCCAATACTTCCCAGCTGGGAACGTGCACGGCGTTGAATATGCCATCTTCGAAAGTGCCGGTCGATTCTGTAAGAGCATTTCTCAAAAAAAATGTACCATTGCATAAAAAATATAAACATGTCGAAGTGAAGGCTTGGGTGAAGTGATCACGAGGTGAGCTGTCAATCTATACAATCAAGATGTCACGTGATCACGGAGTGAGCTGTCATTCCATCTTGATTACATGGATTGACAGCTCAAGTCATCCAGGAACTGTTTTTGAAGTGAATTTTTGGCAAGGTGTGATTCCCCGAGCTCCTAACAGTAGGTACACACGTGCCCAACAACAAAGACAAGGATCTTTAGGCTCAGACTCAGAGGCAACTCGTTGCGCGATTCTGCTGCTTGGTGGATATTGGGGTTTACATGTAGTTATGATTACATGTAACTAACAACAGTAATTAAACTACATGAAGTACCTAGTTGTTAATTTGATTGCTGCAATCTTGTAGTTATGATGATTACTGATTATTTGAGTTCTAAGAACATTTTGCAACTACTTAAATAAACATGTGTTGTAAAATGTTTTGGAATCTGGCTGCATAAATAAACTTCAGTTTATTTTACGACCTATGTTTATTTTCATGAATAATTAAATGCAAAAATTGAAGTCGTAGATGTGTGACATGAAGGTAATCAAAAAATCAAAATTACTCAGTAAACATCAACAAAATTCAAATTATTTGCGAATCAAAAAAAAAATGTCGATGGGTCACTTAATTTTTTTTTTTTTAAACTTTGCCCCACCCTAGCAATTTGTCCTGTATTGTGGGGCGCGTTTACATACTTAGGTACATCAAATTCACATTCACAAACTGCCAAACTCGGAACAACTTACAGATAGTCGTTCCGAGTTTGGCTGAACCAACTATCGTAGGCCATACAAATATTTGTTCCGTGCGAGAATCGAACCAGCAACACGCAGGGCAGCAGTCAATCGCTCAAACCAATGGGCCAACCGTGTCTTCAAAATTTATCTAATCTAAACTAATATTACAAAGAGGAAAGATTTGTTTGTTTGTTACGATTTGGCTCAAAAACTACTGAACCGTTTTTAAAAATTCTTTCACCGTTAGAAACATCTACATCTTCACCGAGTAACATAGGCTATATTTAATTCAAGAAATAATTAGGGATCCCTACTAAAACTTGAATTATGTAACACAAGGTGTAAAAAAAATTGTCATAAAATATCTTTCATCGCTTGCGCTGCGAAAACTATTGATGATACATAAAAATAATGTACCTACTACATAATTTAAGTACCTAGTCATTATTATTACCTAGAAAAAAGTCCGCGAGGCCAGATATATGTCTAACTATTATGGTTAAGTCACAATTATCGCTTTTTGTTAAAATTATTCAATCAAAGCCCAGTTGGAAAAAAAAAGTGATGATTTTTATATCAAGATTTTAATCCTTATCCATTTAAATGGTTTGATAATTAAGGTTGGTTATGTACCTACATGTAAATTATACTATAATTCAAATCGGACTTTTCGTTTCAAAGTTACGACAGGTAAAACAATGCTCTAAGTAACAAAAATCCGATGAAGCTGAAACACGGCATTAATGATTTGGATAAAAAAATAAGAATAACGAATATTTGGATTTTTCGAAAATAAGGGAAATAAGGATAAGGGCAGGAAGATGATGAAACCCCTTAAGGGGCGAAAAGGGGTAATGAAGTTTTTTAGGGGAGGACATTATTGCTTACTTTATTTACGTGGGCTAACAAAAAGTGGGATAATTGAAACAGATCTAACAAGTTTTGCAAAATCAACGCCTCACGAGGTGAACGGGGTGGATAGTAGCGCTGATCCAGAGATCACAGAATCAGCAGCAGAAATGGCTGGGTAATTAATGAAAATCGTTTTGCTTAATTTTCCAGAACTAGAAGGTAGAGCGGGCGTTAAAGTTTGTGGAGCCGAGTAGGTACCTACCTACTAAATCCGCGCGGACGAAGTGGTAGTAATATATTTCTACACTTTTTCGAACATTTTATACGACAGCTTGTGGGATTTTGGATGATTTTCTCATATAATAGTTGCGTATGAAAACAGTCTTTCCACTGGAGCCGAAGAAGGTAAAGGAGTATTATATTATATATTTTATGAAAACTTTTTTGACTACCGACCTAGCGAACGCCAAGTCGGGACATGAGCGACTAACGCGCGTGTTTGCTTTTTTTAAATACGCAAAATCATTTTAAATGTGTAGTTATAGAAAGTAATCTCGAAATCGTGATTACAACTAAAATTAGTAGTTTTATTTAATGTGATTTGTAATTATGAATAAGTACTAACTACTAGTGATTTCATATTGTCCAATATTAGAGTAGGCTCTATCAGAGTCGCGATGTCGTCAGACAGTTAAGTACCTACTGGAAAAAAATAATATTTTGGTACCTACCTCCTTTTTGACGACTTTGCCAGAGTTCTTAATTTTACTTTTTGCAGTCATGGCTGTTTTCAAGTTGTAGTTGGTTGCGTGCGAGATTGACTTATGATGAGGCACTTTACTTAGGACCAGAAGTGGCGCGCTACATCTGAAATAATGCGGTTTACGTATAGGTACGCCACGATTGCACTGCACGAGGCAGTTGTTGCATTGACTACCTACTTAATATATTCATTGCAAAAATGGTGACGTAAACGTGATACTGCGCTGCGCTTACCCGATAACGATAATGACCGCAATGATAGATAGGTACCGAATATGGAACAGTAGTGGATTTATTTGATAGGTATCATTTGTTTTTGTTATGATTAGAGTACCTACTTATATTTACTTTTATAAACTTTACAGCCCGAATTTTGGGAACATTCTCCTTCTTTCGAATCGATCGTAACCCGTAAGCGCACTTTCACAATTCAGAGTTTTCTTTTTAACTCCGTTGCAAATCCGGGGCATTATATATGAAATGACACGGTTGACGCAGTGGTTGAGCGATTGGCTGCTGCGCTGCGTGTTGCGGGTTTGATTCCCGCACGGAACAAATGTTTGTATTGCCTACAGGTAGTTGGTTCCGGGTGTAGCTGTGTATGTGAGTTTATATGTGTGTAAAAGTACCTACGACACAGGAGAAATTCCTATAGTAGGCGCCAGATAAATGTGGAATAAAGTACATTGACCTTTCCCTAATAACTGTTCATAGGTACCTGAACAATTAAATATGAATCGTTTTTCATTATTAGACAATGTTAAGGATCACGAGAGATGATGATTCGGGACAGCTTTGTGTCATTAATTCCGTTTTTCAAATTAAAAATGTCAATAATTGTAGGTGGGCCAATGACCGTTATTCCACGATTATCTGGCGCCTACTATAGTGTGGTGCAACGTATACGTACACATAAAAAAAAATCGATACGTCTTGTCGAGGGCGATATCGATTTACTTTGCATGCGCGGAACGGTACCACACTGGATACACGAATTTGTTAGCAGAAAGGCATAGGGAAATAGGGACAATCTAGAGATGTGCGAGAACATCGGCTTCTTCTCCCACGGTGGTAAAAACAAGGCGACGTAACAGATTTACTCAGGATTCGACCTTCTGCAAATTAAAGATATGATTTATGAACTGTAGAAAGGGTTTCCCAAAAACGGCTAATGACATGGTGTTAGGTTGAGTGCCAGTAGGGAGGAAAGAATGGTGATCCTTTAAGTGGGTGCAAAGAGCTGTGGATGATGAAGAAAAGACAAAAGTAAAACAGATTATATACTTTCAGAACCATAAACAAAAAAAGTAAAAAAAAAAACAACATTGCAAATGGTAAAAAAAAACATTCTCCCAAATATCTTACTAACTAAAACATCATTTCTTATTTTTTTGACAATCCGAAATTTTAACAAGACAGCTGAACTACTTGGTCATCACCAGGGTAGCAAGGCAATCTAAGGAGATACTTTGATACTATGCCGGGAGGTAAGAATCTTCCACCTAGGAAATGTTTGGCACCTTCTATGTACTTGTCCTGGGCACATAGTTTTGGCGCCGAAAGTGATACCAGAAGAGAAGGCTTCAGGGTCTTGCCAGTACCTGGACCATTTTCTACATCCCATCCGCTGGGAATATCCACACTGAAATAGAAATATATTATGAAAAAATACCTACCAGTGACAATTAGATTTTGTTCTTTTTTTAAATTTATGGCATCTGTTTGGGCTAAGGTCTTCTTAGGTCAGCATATTACAGCTGATGGAATAAGAAGACCTTAGCCCGCAGTACTCACACTTTACCATCAAATGATCTCAATGTCAGGCTCATTAAGAAATAGATGTTACCTGCAGACTGGTAAATTAGCTTCAATCAGCGCATCCATAGCAGGTACCAATTCTTTTCTAACTGGAGGCTTGAAACTGAACCCAAAGAGAGCATCCACGAGTACTTGGTATTCATTGCTCAAGTCTTGTGGTGGAGGCAGATTATCAACAATGTCGACCCCAAAAGCCACACATTGTGACAAAAGATTCTCGTACAATGGTTTTGCTGTACGTTTTGGGTAGTAGAGAGAAACTTTGTAACCAAATAGTGTCATGTGACGGGCTGCAACTAAACCGTCTCCTCCATTGTTTCCTGGTCCGCATATAATTAGAGCTGATGGGTGCCTGCAAGGTATTTAGGTTATATTTTGTTACAATAAATGTGCTAACTACTAAAATAATGGAATAAAATGTTCACAATTAACTAACGTAGACGGTGGATAAACTCGGGCAACAGCCGTAGCGACACTGAGCCCCGCCAACTCCATTAACTGATCAACACTATACTTGTATTCATTGAAGAGGTCCTCATCTAAAGCTATCGCCTCCTTTTGCGTTAAATATCGCAACCTAACGTTGCTGCATTGCTTTGCTCCTGATGCCATCACGCCGCCGCTCCAAACGTTAGTTACACGTAACTGCGACCAGAGAAAATCATCAAAACATGCAAAGTTACGTGATAAGAACGAGCCGGTAATATGTAAGGACCATACCAACAACGCACTACTAATAAGCCGAAAAAACATTTAGGTACCTAAAGGCTACGCCACAAATCAAACACACTGATAATAATATGTGCAATTAACTATGGGTACTACGAATTCTTGTTTATTTTGACAATATTTGAGAGAAACAACGAAAACAAATTGCCAAAATCACAAAAACTTTCAGTCAATGTCAGTGTCAGTGACACTAGACAGTACTTGCTGCTCAGTTGCAGTTAGGGTTTTGGGCCAAAACTACTTTCGGGTAACTTTTGGCCCTCATTGATTTCTGCGGAAAGCAGCAAAACTTTTACGATTTTATTACAGCCCAATAAATAGGTTTTAAAAGATCATCAATAATATTACTCGTGGAGGTGTCGCTCTTGCTGATTTTTTGCCTGAAATGGAACCGAAACTTAGAAACGCAAACTGTCATTTTGACGTTTGACAGATGTAATCCTTGTCTTGTCATTTTTGGTTTTTCACTCATCCGTCACAAAAATGGCTGCGCTTAGGGTATTCAGTCGTAATTTACCGTATTTACGACAGCAATTTTCCGCTTTATTAGGAAACACGTCGCCATCGGTGAAATTCATTTGTGTAGTAGTTATCATAGGGTATATTGTATCGTTTTCCGACGATGTTGTGGACGTTCTTAGTGTCACTCCAGGGTATTTGTTGCCACCTTCGTTTCAATTGTGGTCCACTTTCACGTTCTGGTTTCTCGAGATACATTTGTGGGAAGTGATCATCGACATTGTGACTGTGGGACTATGTGGGAAACTAATAGAACCGTTATGGGGTCAGATGGAAATGATGAAGTTTTTCTTCCTGACCAATGTTGGTGTAGCATTTCTAACAACATTCTATTATTTAGTGATATTTGCGTGTACAGGACAAACGTCCTATTTGTTCGATATACACGTACATGGGCTGGCGGGGTACCTGGCCGCGGTGAGTGTAGCCGTAAAGCAGATAATGCCAGATCATCTGCTGATAAAAACACCATTAGGTGCGAATTGTTTGATAAGTATTGATGTTTAAAACTATTGTTACTGTTATCACATAGTTTTGGTTAAACACAGTTGACTGATTGCCTTGAAAACATTGCATACATTATTGATTTAAAACCTGTTTGTGTCTACAAAGTATCAAGCCCATTAATTTAAAGCCTACTATGATAATCAATTTCACACACTGCTAACAACTATGGCAAATAGATCTTGGTCTATGAAGTAGCAAAATTCATTTTCTTCAATATAACATGTTATGTGAATTTTTGGAATGGGCAACATTATTTTTTGTTTGTTTTTTTTTCAGGAAAGTTGACAAACAGATCATTGCCTCTTCTCATTCTAATAGCGGCTATAATACTATGGGCTATTGGAGCGCTGGAGGGCACATACCCTTGCATGTGGGGCAGTGGCACAATCCTGTCCTGGATATACCTGAGGTTCTGGCAGAGACATAGCAGTGGAACTAGAGGAGATATGGCTGATAATTTCAGTTTTGATAAGTATGTTAAATAATAATAATCATTTTAATTATTCATTAGCCTCATGACACATACTGTCTTTTTATGTTGTAATAGGTAATTCAATTTCTCAGTAGGTAGGTAAAGGATTAAGTACAAGTGATATTCACATATGATTTCTTTTTGTTACCTAATCATAGACTTAAATTGTATATGGGGAAAATACCTATCCATACTAATATTATAATGATGATGAAAACTAACTCTTGCCTCTTCAAGTTCAAGTCTGAACAGGATTTGGATGATTCACTGTACACGGATAGACCATGTACTGAAAAGAACATAAGAACATAGGAAAGTTTTCATCCCAAGAGTATATTCCATTGGGATAAATATTACTAACATAACTAAATTATCATAATATCAGTGAAGCTGGCAGAAGCTAATATTTTTGGAACACAACATTGAAAAAATACACATAAATCTAACCACCTATATTCACAGTGCTACACTAAGACCTGAGACAAACATGCAAAAAGACAATATTAGATAGTTTAAAGAATATAAAACAGGTGTTTAACACCGCTGTCCAACCCTTCAGAAAATCTTTACAAAAGAATACTTATTTGAAAAGTGTAACTCTAATGAATTAAATAAGGGAAATGGAGAAAATGGAGAAGTAACATGCTTTTGATGTTATTCTTCTACCCTTGTCACATGGAACAAATTTGTACTGGATGGCTTAATTAACTATGGCGTGACTTGCAATTGACATCACAAGCAATTAGTGTTGTCTACAACCAGTGTTAAAACTCTGTAATCATTTTAAATACTCGCTTGTTCCACCTCTCCCTTGAAAAAGAATGCTGCAAAAATCCTGGAAGCTTGCGAATGTACAACCTGTACCAAAAAAGGGCGACCGTGCATACCCTGCTCATTAACGGGTACTGAACAGTAAGTTGCTGACCTACCTTGAAGACAATGATCTCCTCAGTGACCGTCAATATGGCCGGGGACGGTCAACTGGCGATCTTCTTGTGTATGTCATGCATTGCTGGGGCGAAGCCATCGAGAAACACTGCAAAGCACTTGCTGTATTGCTTGATATCTTGAAGGCCTTTGGCAGGGTCTGGCACGCAAGTCTACTCAGCAAGCTTCCTGCTTATGGCATCCCAGCTGATTTTTGTAGCTGGATATCAGACTTCCTTAGTGAATGTTTGATCCGAGTAGTCATTGACGGTGAACTCCGGTATCAATATGCCGAAGTTCCTCAGGGGTCTGTTCTCTCTGCAACTCTTTTCCTGGTGTACATCAATGACCTGCTTCAGTCTGGTATTGTTTGGAATGCAGATGACAGTTCGGTTTCAGAGAGATACTTATCCAGCGTTTGCGCTGGATCCAGCGGGGAAGAAATTCGTTCCTTGAGAGAGACCATAGTAGAGCGGATAAATTCGACCTTAAGTCTTGTGCGGTCCAGTGGGGTGATGACAATCCGCAAAAAGAAGTCGTTTCGACCTAACTCCCACTTTTCGGGGTGCATCTGTCCGTGTAACCGATCGACTCGAACTCCTAGGCATGGAGCTGACACCCAGTCTGAACTTCGGTTCCACCATTGAGCACAAAGCCCAAACTGCGGCTAAAAAGCTGGGCATCCTAAATAGAGTGAAGCGATACTTCACGCCTGGACAGCTTTTAACCCCTTACAAAGCACAAGGCCGATCCTGCATGGAGTATTGCAGCCACTTTTGGGATGGGTCAGCTAAATACCAACTTGCCGCGCTTGACTTGGTGGAACGCAGAGCTAAAAGGCTCATTGACGACGTAAAACTGGTGGATGCCAAGCTTCACAGCTTGTGTGGCTTATCGCCGCAAGATTGCCTGCTTGTACTTGTACTTCTACAGATTGTACTTCGGTGAGTGTCCAGGAACTCCACTACCTCATACCACCGGCCCCTTTCTACCATCGAACATCTAGACGCACTGCAAGTTACCATCCCTACCTTGTTGCTATTCCACCAATTCGCACTAAACGTTTCCAAACGTCTTTTATAATGCGCATAGCAAAGGAGTGGAACTCTGCCGCCTGCGTCTCTGTTTCCGAACGCATACAACCCTAATCTCTTCAAAATTAGAGTGAACAGGTTTCTTCTGGGTAAGCTCGCTCCATCGTCGACTTTGTCTCTATCATCTATGACCTAGACTAGAGTCAAGAGCAAACCCATATTAAATAAAAAAATAAATTAAAAGAAGGAACTATATTTTTCTCTGCACCTTGTTTTATTTGTTTTGAGAAATGTAATTTAAAAAATCCAGTTAGTTTTTGTTTGCCATTGAGATGTGATGTTGTTTCAGAAAAAATGCAAGGCATTTAGTGCAGAACAATAGCCTTGTAATTTGAATCACACAACAGTTATATGCTTTTGTGTAAATATCACATTTATGGGATTGAATTTAATATTGTTTTCAACAGACTTACTCAAAAAATAGCTCCTGGCCCACTGCTTTTAGGCCTGCAATGAAGTGTTTTTCTCAGTCTTACGGACTGCCCTACCTTTTCAATTTATTGTATTCATAATATCAGTCTGGTCGCCGTGCAGCCGGCAGCACCCAAGGAATCGAGCGTGGAGCACGAAAATAAATCCCCGCGCCGATTTTTTTTTCGACTATTTGGAAGAACATCGTCTGTAACGCGTGGGTATTTGTCATTACGCGCTCTCGGCTCCAAAATGGCCTCGCCTTCCTCTTGCTCAACTATTCCGCCTCGGCTGCAAAGACCAAGTTTGTTCACTTGCATCGAAATGTAGGTAGGAATTTGATAGAACAGACAACAAGTGATCTTCCGCCGTCATTATTTTGGTAATTGGAACAATTGAGTCATTCCAGTTGCCAACCTACTGTTTCAGGTCAAGAAAAAATTTATAATATAGGTAGTAATCAATTATATTGTGCCAAAAACAAGTCAGGAATCTACTAGATACCAGTTGCTATTATTTAAAAGAAATCTTTTTTAAACTAGTAGCACAATCTTTATTGCTCATCAGCCAGAACTCATAATTCTCTTGTCCTCCCAATTTTGGAGTTGACCTGTGTTGTCTTCTTCATAAGAAAATACTACTACAAGTATTTGTTTTTGTTCCATAGCAACAGAAACATTGAAAGTGCACTAGTAAAAACTAGACCAATTGATAAGCATTATTATTACTTCCACACGATAGCTGTCGCCACATCATTCATTGATTGGATGATAGTGTAATGTGGTAATGAAATACACAATAATCTACTACTGCAAATTGTCTTCATGCCAGTGATTTGATAGATAACTAGGTATTTAGATAATGACTAATCACTTAAATCAAAATCTTACTACAATAATTATCAGTATAAAAACCCAGGTTACTCATGGTTGGTATATAGCTATTATACATAGGTTGTCACAAAGGCCAGATCTTAGACCAGGTTTTATACATGCACTTTTTAAGGCAGGGCTAACCCTGCTTAAAAAACGCGATAAGTGTTTAATTCTCAATGATTAATGGGCCGAAGCCGAGACTTGAAATTGAAATCAGTGTGCGTTCTACTAATTCATGTAAGTGCTAAATAAATATTATTCTTTCTTTCTTTCTCTTTCTTTTCTTTCTTTCTAATTCCGCGTCAAAAATGCTTCAGTACAAACCTGGACTATAACTGTTGTAACATTTTACAAATTTAATTGCTGGCAAACAACTTGAAAAATGAGTAGCATCAGCGCGGTCCCCCCTCCCATGCGTTGTAATATATGGCTACTGCGCACACGTTCCTCACTGACACAATATGTATTTTTGTTTTCGCACTTGTTCAAGTAATTTGCTAGCACAAAATGTTTACCAATTTATACTCATCCACAAAACAATTAAGATGTAGGTTATGGATTATTTTTATTTAAAAATATGTTGAAAAACAGTATATTTCCAACATGAAATTATATGATCTACTGTTTTTTTTTGCAATTTGATAGTTCATTATTTATCGTGGAATAATCTTTGCTCATCAGTCATCAGCCAGAACTAAGCATACCCATCATACTCCTGTCCTCCCAATTTTGGGGTTGGCCTGTGATGTCTTTCTCAGAGAATACTTCTACTATGGTCAAAATGAGACGACGACGTAAATTTATTGACATAGATACTTAATTACGAAAACAGACATAATGACATATAGCTGTCCTGAATCGACATCTATCTTGATCCTTTAATTTTTACTAGTAATGAAAAACGAATAATAATTTATTGTCCGGGTACCTACGCAGAGAAATTAAGGAAAGGGCAATGAACTTTATTGCAAATTTATCTGGCGCTTACCATAGTGTTTGTTTTTGTTCTCCAGCAACAGAACAGATTCAAATGTACAGAAAAAAATAAATATATGTACGATTAGTATTTTGTATAGGTTTTATTGCAATTGTGATGTAATATAATCCAATGTGACAGGTCTTATAAAAAATAATGTCGAGTGATGCGTATCCTTTTTAGAACAAAATGTAAACTTATCATTGAATTGTTTGCAGTTTCTTCCCGACGGTCCTGCAGCCAGTGGTGCGGGGTATCCTAGGCCCGCCGCACCGTTGTCTGGTGCGGATGGGTCTCTGCAACCCAAGTCCACGTCGTGTACATCTCGCGTTGAGCCCTAGAGGCGTCACCATATCGATGCCGGGCGTCGAACCGCAAGACATGGAGAGGCGAAGGTAATTCAATCATTTTTTTAATAAAAAAAATAATAGGTCAGATCAGAGAGAGGCATCCGTCTCATCTAAAAAAGTAAATAAAAAAAACTTTTGAATGGTTAAATGCGAGGTATGGCTGTCCTTAATTGATTGACTGAACATTACTACTTTTTCGGATAAAGGCAATATAGTTGTGAAATTAGCTAGAGGGGTTTTCCACAGGAAAAGTTTATCTCGAAATTAACTAGCAAAATACTTTTTTATTCTCACACAGGCAATTTTGATGACTACATCCTAAAAGAGTTGGTAATCAGTGATTTTCAGATTTGGTAGAAACTTAATTCATGTTTTATGGTTTTACGACACTTTGGGGTTACCAGATTTGATTTGAACTCTTAGACCGCTTTTACTTTAGGTCGTAAGCTGCGCGGCACAAGCACATGCCTTCACATTATATGAAACAAGCAAAACAAATTTATAGAAACTTTAGCCGCGCGACAATTGCTCTGCTAAATTCGCCTAAATGTGTAAGCGGTCTTGTGCTTCTGCCGCGCTTCTGTCGCGCAGTTAACGTCCTAATGTGAAGGCGGCCTTAATCATAACCGCCGTTGTGTTTTGCTCTCCGTTGTGATTAATTCCTTTTTTTTTTTGATCTCGGGGGAAATCCTGATGGAAATCCTCCACCCTGGGGCGGGTGGAGGGGTCTGTCAGACTCTTACTGACTAAAACCACCCCGGTGTTCCATCTGCCACCTACGCCGGGGATCGCGGGAACGTATGTGACTTCCGCAAGTTGTGATTAATTCCTGGTCCAACCTTTCCAGACAAATCGCGCTCAAGGCATTGAGCGAGAGATTATCGAAGACTTCCGAACAGACGCGGCAAAAGAATCTATCGACCAAAGTGAACATGGATGCAGTGCGGAAGGCGCAGTCGCAGGTGACGCCGCAGTTCGCGGACGCGGGGCTCCCGGGGCCCGCGGGCCCGGCGCCGGCGGAGGCCACGCTCGTGGACCTGACAGACCCCGCGCCTCCTACCACCAAACAGTCATGATCCAAACAGATCCAAACATAAAACAAAAGGCTGTTCACAGAACCAATGTAGAAATAGGTACGGTTGATTTTTAAGAGTGCCTGACGATCTCAAACATTACAAATTCCACACTGTATGAAATTATGAGAAGTCTGTCAATTGGTGAATTATTGTTATATATTGAGCATTTCATGTACATCACACGTTAAATGTGCATTTTGATTCGTTAGCCTGTAAGCAATAGCATTTCTGCAATGGCACTGTGAATCTATACGAAATAGTATTCATTTTTTTTTTTTTTTTATAAATCCAATAGTTATGGTAACAGATGAATGTATGGGGTATAAAAAAGTAAATATTTTTTGCAGATTTTATTGCATTTGTTGATTGTGTCTAGCTGAGGAGTGTGAAAGATGTGACATATTGTAAATATAATTGATATTGATTAGTGTTAATTAATTAAATAAATATCTAATCACTTAGAGGGTTTTTATTGCTTTTCTCTTCGACTTTAACAAAATTTTCATGTCTCAATGCCAGATCAACAGAATAAGAAATAGGTAAAAATAGTCTTATTGAATATAGGTGGAGTAAATAGATATTATTTATATAGACTTGAGTAAGTTTGTATGCTGCCTGCCGGATTATGCAGATTTACAAGGCACTGCTTACGACGACATTTGGCATAAATATAATGGGTTATATAGTTGGTAAAATTGCACTTTACAACTAAACAGTTCGCTGACTAATCAGCTGTCTATATACAACGATAACCCCTAATAACAAGTAAATAAGTATATTTTACATTACATATATTTATACTAATGTACAGAAAATTGAAACATAAAATCTATGAGCTGAAGAAAAATAAAAAATACTATTCAATTAAAAAATAAACGAATTCATTTCAAATACAATATTAAGACATTCTTGTGACCTGTACACTATGAGATTATTATCACTAAAATGTGACAGAATAATTGTACGGTGCACGTACAACGTTTTGGTTGCTGACAAAGCGACCTCAATTTATATATAATAATATTCACGGAACATTACAGTTAGTTGACATATTGCAATTATCGCGTACGACGACGTGTATTTTTACTCCGTGACTTCTTTGTTGTTGGGAGGATTTGCTATGGTTGGCGTCTACTTTATTATAAAGAAAAGCAAGAACGGAAATTTCACAACTACAATAATAACTGCAAAAACAAAGGTCGCGCCGCTTAGTAAGAAGATATCTCTACCTAGAATGGAACTCTGTGGAGCATTGTTACTTGCCAGACTTATAGAGAAAATTAAGAGTACACTCTCTACTAAACATCTCCAAATACAATGTTGGAGTGACTCTAAAGTGGTATTGGCATGGCTACAAGGAGACATAAATAGATGGGAAAAATATGTCGCCAACAGAGTCTCACAAATAAACAGCATAATTCCATCAAAACAATGGAACTACGTCAAGTCGGAAGAAAACTCGGCTGACTGTGCAACACGAGGTCTCTCTCCCTCTCAACTTCTAACATTTAAACTTTGGTGGGAGGGCCCAAGTTGGTTGAAAACTTGTAACTTTAAAAACAGCCAACAAAATGACAATAATATGCTCTATTTACAAGACAATGAACTATGTGACACACTAACAGCAAACAATAAATGCTGCGTTGCAACTTATAAAAACAGTGAAGTAATTACCGAGCTGTTGAGTAAATATAGCAGTTTCAAACGTGTAATCCGAGTACTTGCGTGGATTCTTCGAGTTAGAAATACTTACGTCCGAAAAAATAACATAACCGGCGTTGATAACGTGATTGTATCGTTATCTTCTGAAGAAATTACTGAAGCAACGGAAATGGTGATCAAAACTGTGCAGAGAATGTACTTTGGGGAAGAAATCGAATGTTTGAAGAAAAACAACTCAATATCAACTAAAAGCAACATTCTGAAGTTGACCCCATTTCTCGATAAGAATGGGATACTGCGAGTCAAGGGACGACTTATCAACTCCGTGCTGCCTCCTGAATCGAAACATCCAGTTATTCTCCCTGCTACTGGAAGATTAACAGAGTTGATCATCCAAGAAGCCCATCATGAAGTTCTCCATGGTGGGGCACGACTCACGCTGGCATACTTACGTCTCAAGTACTGGATTATTGGTGGGAACAGAACAGTGAAAAAGGAACTTAGGCAGTGCATACGATGTCACCGTTTTAAGTCTCAACGAAACATGCAAATTATGGCTGACTTGCCAAAAGAACGAGTTACACCATCGAGGCCATTTACAAATACCGGTGTGGACTTTACCGGACACGTTGATATAAAAATCAACAAGGGGAGAGGCGTGAAAACATGCAAGGCTTATATAGCCATCTTCATTTGTTTGGTTACTAAAGCCGTACATCTTGAGTTGGTGTCTGACCTGACAACTCAAACTTTTCTTGCCGCTTTTAAACGAATGTGTGCGCGCAGAGGTACTCCGAAGCATATGTTTTCAGACAACGGAACTAATTTTGTTGGTGCCGCAAGAGTACTGCAAGAGGACTTTGAACGAAATAAAACTTTTCAATCGTCTGAGTTTTACGACGAGATGAATAGTTTAAAGATAAACTGGCATTTTAACGCCCCTCTCTGGCCATCAGCTGGTGGACTTTGGGAAGCCGCCGTTAAGTCCATGAAGTATCACTTGAAGCGAGTGCTAGGAGAACAAAAGTTAACTTACGAACAGTTCACAACATTATTAACTCAGATTGAAGCATGCTTGAATTCCCGTCCACTTTGCCCACTATCTGAAGACGTTGAAGACCTGGACTACTTGACACCAGGTCACTTTCTTGTTGGCGGTCCCTTATTGTCTATGTCGAAGGAAGAAGAAGACTTCAACCAGTACGACTTGAGAAATAGATGGAGGTTGGTTGAACAAACTAACTTACACATCTGGAAGCGCTGGTCAAACGAATACCTGCAGCAATTACAAGTACGCAGTAAATGGCAACAAACAAAGGAGAATCTAGCAGTTGGTGACTTAGTGTTAGTGAAAGAAGACTATTTGCCTCCGGGACGGTGGGCTCTCGGAAGAGTCGTGGAACTTCATCCGGGGACTGACGGAAATGTTCGAGTCGTTACTCTTAAAACTAAAAAGGGACAACTAAAACGACCAATCGTGAAACTGTCGCCGTTACCGCTACGCAAGAACTTACAAACTACGGAAGTAACCGAAGACGTAATAAACAAACAACAACAGCAGTCCGAACCTGAAAAACAAAAAAGGCAAAGAGGTCGCACGATTAATAAAACTAGTTTACTCTCTCTAGTTCTAATGTGCATAATGACCATAATGGGAATCACACAAGCGACGCCTGTTGCTTCAAGCAACTATAAGGTGACATCAATACTTAACAATCAACCAATATACTTTGATGAAGCCGGGAAACTGCAACTTATACACGATGAATGGACGCTGTTGATTTATTACAACTTGACTTCATATTGGCAAGCCACGAGTAAGATTAAATTCTACCTCGATCAAGTGGATACACTTTGTCAACGAATAGTGCACCAGTACCCACCCTGCGAAACCGTCGTCGATCACCTACGTTATGAATTGAACCATCTCACTGAATACAATTCTATGTTACTAGCTCAACGCTCAAGGAAAAAACGAGGTTACTTCGATGGGGTTGGAAAATTAGCAGGAACACTATTCGGCGTTCTTGATGTGGATTTTGCACAAAAATATGAACAGGATATCCAATATTTACAAGCAAGTGATAACTATTTACTGCAATTAATGAAAAATCAAACACTGATTGTAGAAGCAGAAAATAGTATGATTAAACGAAGCTCGGAATTTATCGATAAACAATTCAAAACAGTACAGATCTACATGAATCAGACTAGCAGAGAAATCACAAAAATAGAAAACAGAGCACATATATTATACACTATAAATGACATCCATTCTGCCGCTGTAACTTCAACTTTAATTCTGAGCGATTTACATAGAATTCAAGAAATGCTGATGAATGCCCTAGCCAACATCTACAGAGGCCATTTAGACACACACCTTTTTTCGGCATCTCAACTGATTGAGCAACTGAATATTATATCAGGAAAGCTACCACAGGGACTTTCTTTGCCGATTAAGGATATGCAAAAGGATTTTCAAGTCATCTACGAACTGATTCACGTGAAAGCTAGAATTACACGTAACTATTTACTGTTTGAATTACACATTCCGTTATTGAGCGACGAAGACTACAAAATATATCGTGTAATTCCAATTCCATTCATGAGACAAGGACACTTAAAACTTGTTAAACCTTTTTCGGACTTCATCGCTATCAACTTGATAAAAAACTCATATATAACCTTGGAAGAGCAAGATATGCACCATTGCACCTCATACGGAGAAGATGAATTCTCGTGCATCTCGCGACAACCCGTATACAGTCTACACGATAAAGATGCGCCCTGTGAGACCAAAGTGTTTAGCCAACAAACTTCACTATCGTGCGTCATTAATGACATAACTTGTAAGGAGAGTTGGATAAAATTGCATAAACCTAACGTTTGGTTATTTACGTTGTGCGACAAACAGCTGATGCGTGTAATATGCAGCGATCAGGTGACACCGGCGGTCATTGACGGAACAGGAGTCATTGCCTTGAAACCTAAGTGCTTACTACAGAAAAAAGATGCCACGATATTTACTTACAATCACTTAGGAAGTAGGGTAAACACGGGATTGGATATCGAAGTACCCATCATAAATACCACGATAAACAACATGTTTGATATCAGCTGGAGGAACGTACAGCTGAACATCACTGAATTGTCCAATGCAGGAGATTTGTCAAAACTTGATCGTCAAATCTCTTACCAAAAACAGCATGAAGTGCTACCTGCGGCTTCAAGTATTTCACCGCACGATGTGTATTTTTATTCCTCGACTTCTTTGTTGTTGGGAGGACTTGCTATAGTTGGCATCTACTTCATTATCAAGAAACGAAGAAATAGGAATCAGAATTCTACGGCAAGCACTAAACTGGAACAACAGAAAGGAGCAGACAAAGAAGTTAACATCGAGATGCGAGAGATCCGTAGCTCGACGAGACAGGAACCTGGAAAGGGATTTAGTTTTGATGAAATATCGTCAAATTAATATTTATACTTTTTTATTATGTACTCTTTTTACTTTACTTTACTATACTTTTACTTTACTTACTATACTTTTACTTTACTTACATAATTTTTAAACTTTGTTTCTTTTACATTTTTTATACTTATTTTTTGCTATGTACTGGTTGCCCATCTCGCCTTTCGTTACTGCCCATCTCCCATTCTTCCCTTGGGAGCATGTACGGTGCACGTACAACGTTTTGGTTGCTGACAAAGCGACCTCAATTTATATATAATAATATTCACGGAACATTACAGTTAGTTGACATATTGCAATTATCGCGATTGGCACGGATTGGCATCCAACTTATAACTATTTTGTAACTTTAAGAAATAAACTATTTCTTGTGGTCAACCGTGGTTTACCGTCAACTCACCAAACTCTAACTAACGCTGAGCCATACAATAATTTTACTTTAGCTACATTATTTTATAACTACCAATTGTTTTAATAATATGAGTAGTTTTTCGCCACAATAGGCCGTCACACTATCGAGGCTGATAAAGTCCCTTAGCATAATTATATGACTCACAATGGTCCTGGGTCCACAGACATAAGATAACACCGTAATCACAGACTGCATGTCAAATGCGAAATTCATTTCACATGCAGAACATTTTCATATTGAGCTATAGAAAGAGACTATTACTCAGTTAGTATGGCAGACGCGGCGCTCTTCAAAGCCGAACCTTTTCTAAAACTCGATGTACAAACAGCTGCACTACTAATTAGGCGGCTTGTCACATTTTTACGCAAAACGCACAAATGTTTTCTCGTTAGTCTAGTCCCAACGGCGTCACTAAAGTCAAATCTATTGGGCGGTACCACCATCTGCAGAGCAGGTCAAAGCACAAAATCGCTTGGCACTACACTTTTTCACGTGCTATAAGAGTGCACAGTAACCCAGTCTAGTTACCAATCAGTTTAAAAGATTCACAGTTGTCCACGAGTTGTCACACAGTACTGTAGTCACTCGCGAGCGCGCCACGAATAGCGGCGTTTATACAAGGGCTACCTATAGTAGTGGTGCTGGTTCTGCGGCGGCCATTGCTGCACCGGCACGCCCGCCTGGTAGCCGTCGGGCCAGCGCGAGCCCTCGCCCAGCGCCTGCACGGAGCCCATGCCCACCGAGGACGACATGGCCGATACGCCTGATACGTTTGTTGACATGCTGCCACCTGGAAATAGAAACTGAGTTTTAGTAAGTTTTTTCGCGTCGTGCTATGCTGGCGCTGCCGCTTCGCCTGCTGAGAACCTCAAACGGCGGAAATATAACAGCTTAGTTGGTAGTTACATTTTCGAGCCGTTTCGGGTAGGCGCCGCCACTGCGCGCGGTCTAGCGGTCAGAGTTCCGAGCTCGGCGTTCCGCGTTCACTGTCATATCGCGACAGTCAAAGTGAAGGCCCGTTCTGTCGGAGTACCTACCGTTTTTTGCAAAAGCTGGAAGGTCACGATGTCCGACGAGATTGTAAAGTTTATTGAATTAGTGAGTAATAGAATTTCCTCTTCCAAAGATGTACAGTCAGCGCCAAAAATATCGGGACGTAAAGACTTTTTAAAATGACCTCAACAACTAAGAAAATTCTTGTCAGAATGACAGTTGTCGTGTGCTGTCTTCATTCTGAAACAATCCTAGTGTCAATGAGACATATTTAATTTTCATAGCTGTGTAGATCATTTCGAATAGTCTGTTTGTCTCGATATTATTGACGCTGACTGTACTACTATCGAGATCAAGTACGACAAGTGGCATTTAGTTTTCAGTAAAAAGAGTGTGACGTTATCACTGCTAAAGATTACTGAACCGCATCACGCGATTACTAGACCGTTTGCTGTGCACGCGGAACGCAGAACTAGACCGCAGAACGCAGACCGCCTCGGCAGTGTGTTCGGCTCCTATATAAAAGAACTATTTAAATGCCTAGTTGACACCTCGCGTGACCCAAGGGCTGGCTTTTACCTTGGACAGAGCATTGCCATACAACGTGGCAATACCGCCAGTCTTTCGGGCACACTTCCAGACAACGGACGAATTTTTTGACGCCCTATTTAAGGGTTTATTTAATTAGGAATTTTTATTTTATATGTAGTGAGTATTATTAATGGTATTTAAAATATAAAAGGTATATACGTAATTCGCTATTGTTTAGTAATGTTTTGACAAGTGGTTTTAGTAATTTGAAGTTATAACAGGTACGTAATATTTTTTTTTAATTAGCTTCTGTTTGTGGTTTCAAATGAAGTCTTAACCTTTTGAACGCATCGGCGTACACCCAACGGCAAGCCACAAATTCACCGTATTTTTTGTCACATATTTGTAACGTTTGGCGTTCAGGGTAAGTTTTCGTTTGTCGCATATATGTGACAATGTTGTTCAATAGGTTAAGGTCTGAGTCTGTTTGAGTATAAGGAGCACTGACCAGGATGAACATAAGAGGGTGGAGCGGAGTAGGGCGGAGCCGTCGCGTAGTAGGTGGGCGGCGGCACGCTCATGGTGTGCAGCACCGGCACCGACGACACCGCCAGCGACGGCGGCGGCACTGGCTGCGGCGGCTGCAATATTACACTCATTATACATACGGTGGCTAAGAGAATGGACAAAACTTCTTCGATTCAAAGCTTCCTTTCTGCATGCTTTCCATCACATCACACTAATATTATAAAGGCGAAAGTTTGTGAGTGTTTGTTTGTTACTTCTTCACGCGCAAACGGCTGGACAGATCTTGATGAAATTTGGCACAGAGGTAGATTACGGTCTGGAATAAGACAGGATACTTTTCATCCCGGGAGTATGTTTCCTTGGGATAATTTTCTACATTCACGCGGGCGGCAGCTAGTTAGTCAAAAAGTCGAATGAGATGTGTGAGACAAGCTAATTAAACTATTTGAAAGAAGTTGCTTGATTAGCAATAACCACAGCCTTTCTTGCTGCTAGCTGTGTTGTGGAAACAGCCTATACTGCTGGATTCTGTTAATTTGCTGCTGAACCCTACTTAATGTTTTTTTATTGCTAATCTTAAAACAACGTTAAGTTTAGTATCCCGTAAGAAATACGAATTCAAATTATGTTGGCTCAAAAATTTGCTACTTCCACGGTATTGTTCGCATTGGCTGTGTGTTACACGATATAAGGTGGAGCATACTTTGCAACCCACCCTACTGCCATTCCGACAAGTTAGCCTAACTTTGCGAAGTTGGAGCTTCCTAATAATAAAATGAAAAGCAAGATACTTACAGGATAATAGTTATAGTAGGCGTGTGAGTCAGTCTGGTCCTGTATGGGCACGGTGATGAGGTTGGTGCGCGCGCGCGGGCGCTCGGCGCCAGGCGCGTGCGGGTGCGTGTGCGCGCGCGGGTCATTCGCTGACGGAGGCATCTGTCGGCGGAATATCGCTCTTAGAACATATGCCAGGAGGTTGTTTAGAGAGTACAGACGCCAGCACATCAAGCTACCCGAAACTGTCAAATTCTTCCAATGAATCTTAAACCTAACACTTAAGCGATTAAGTTGAAAATTAATCCGATTATAAAAAGGTTTCGACTTAAGAAAGCTACCATCATCATTGCAAATACATTGATATACTGAACAGTCGATCTCAAAGCAAATGATTAAAAAAAAAAAACTTTTCTTTTCAAATAATTTGTCAAAATCTAGACTAAGCTAAGCTGAAGAGTTTTTTTGTTTGAACGAGCTAATCTCTGGAACTACCAGTTAGATTTAGAAAATTTTCTATATGATAGTCACATTCATGAGGAAGGCTATAGGCTATATGCCACATAGCCTATTGCCCATATAGTATATGGGAACGAGAAATTCGTACGGGAACGGGAAAAAACGGGATATGCGCGTACGAAGTAATTAATAATAATTAATTATAGTTAATTTTGTCCCATCATACTCACAGTTAAAGGCTTCACAATAGCAACAGTGCTTGATGGCGGTTCTGGCTCTGGTTTGCTTTCGGTGGCTCCCGAAGACACGTGTCTATGGTTGATATGAGCTTGGAGATCTCTCTGAAATAACGAAAAATATAGGTCAATATTATGTTTTTGAGATGGTAACCCTTTCGGTATAGGCACGCTCAGCTAGCGGCTTGCTAGATAATTGTTGTCTTATGATTGTTCTCTTTTTTACTTTGTGTTTTGTTGCTGTTGTGTTGTGTCTGTATCGAATAAATGTTTTCTATTCTATTCTATTCTATTCTTTTGCTCTTGATGCTAAAGGGCACAATTTTAGCCGAGAATGCATTGATGATATGTTTTAAATGGATTTAATTAGCAGAAACGATAGATGTAGAAAAATATTACATAGGGTGACACAATGGGTATCTTGACCTGTAAGCTGTATTTGCAGTGTAACAAGTAACAGCTGTTACCATTTTGTTTGTGATTTATTTCGATACTCTGGTACTGCTGGCAGATTAGCTAAAAATTTCTGCTTTGTCAAATTGCAAGTGAGTGTTTCTTACCTGAGACAAGTAAGTTCTTCTGCAACCTGTGTTGCCATATCGCGTACCAGAATGGGTACACATGAATACTGTTCCCAGTCCGGTCTGTTCCACTCGTAAAACCTGAAAGTATAAAATATTACAATAGCACATTGCCAATATCACATGCTATCTGATCAAGGCTGGAAAGCTGATTGCAAATGAAATGGGAACCAAATGTTATGTCTAACTTTAACAAAAAGGGATATTGGAATAAATGAAGAATGGTAATGAATGAATGAATGGGAGGTGTGACATAATTTACTGGGATGTTTGCACATGTTCAATTTACCTTTTCTCTACACCTAGGGCAGTGAGTATGGTCCGCTCTGGCACATGACAAACAGAACACATGTTTGCATGGTATCTGAAACAGGACAATAAAACAAAATATTACCAGAATATACATTTTTGACTGTGTCGGAACAGATTTTTGTTATAAAATGATAAGAAGCTACTGTTTTTGTCTGTAGATCTCAAAAACTAAGTCTTTTATTCAAATTAAGTTGAGAATCAGCACTTTTAAAACATAATAATCAACAAGAGACAGTTCCACAAAACAGCCACCACTCACTACTTCCAAGTGCTTTAGCTGTTTGTATAGTTATAAGTGGCTCTAATTTTACTCCTGCAACCCTACAATGATTATAATACAATATTACAGTCAACCTTAGAGCATGTTCCAATATAATTGAACACATTAACAGTACCATACAGTACCCTACATGTGACATAGTCTTGCCAAGTCAGTGTACCCTATGTGGTACACAAACTTAGTGTAAGTCTCTGGGGCCTGGACTCTGGTAGATAAATTAGTTTGTGTGTTATTTCTAAGGGGACTGTTAATGTGTCAAGAAGTTCCATATTTCACTCACCATTCGTCCATAAATAAGAATAGGTTTGGAGCATATATCACAGCAGTAGATCATAGGATTGAGGACTTTCTCCCCAATAAGTGTGGCTCGGTGGCTCCAGTCCAGTCTGAGCATGGGCTCTGGAGGACCACGCTGTAGTGTTGTGAACACTGGAGCTTCCAGTTGGGATATGTCTGATGGTACTTCCACTGTAAAGGTAAATTTTGATTAAATGTTGACTTTTATAGTATTTTATAATGAATGTGTCAATTTGTTTTAATGCTGACCCTTTTAAAGTTAAATACAAATTACTTAGGCCCAGTTTCTGTTCAAATTATTCTATCCTATCTTTTGTTCTTATAACAATATATATTAAAAAGGAGAAAGTTTGTTAGGATGATTGATGATTGTTTGACAGATTTAGATGAAATTTGGTGCACATACTTTATAACCTGGATTAACATATTATACTGGAAGTATGTCCCCTTGAGATAATTTCAGAATTTTACACAGGTGGCAGTTAAATAAATGTGACAGACTGTTGAAGAAGTATTAGCTACCTGCTGCAGTGATTAGCAATGCAGTTACTTTGTGATGTGAAACTAAATTAATTTCTTTGAAAAAACCTCGGTTTAGTGTCCAAAGCACAGACAGTCATTGTCAAACACATTCTGAGAGAAAGCACATTCAAAAGCAGCAGCTCAAGTTTAGTTAAAATTTGGTAGCACCATCACCATTGAGGACCTAATGAATGCTACTGATACCCCTATATATGTGACCACCCACTGGGCATAAACTGTTAAAGGGTCATCATCAACTGAAAAAGATGATGAAGGCCAGCTTGATACACATCAGCTGGGAATTAGTTTAACAATATGTCTGTCTATTAAGCCTTGGTTGGGTCTTAATAACAAAACTTAAGTACTTATCCCTGTCACCTATCCACTACCACTTGAGGTACACTTGGATTGACATACTTATTCATCATAGTGTTATCATACAGTTAGTGTTGGACCTCTTGAAATTCCGATATAAGGAGCCATTTGCTATCTTTGTGATAACAGATTAACAATCATAAAGTTGATAATGCTTCACTGATAACTTGAAATAAGTTTGTTTTCATTATTTCAAGCTTGCTATGGCTCTAGATTTTGTATACAAGTGTTATTAGGAGTATGGATTGTTTATTTTAGAACTTCTATGTGGTTGCTTGGATGTTAAATATGAGTTCTAAAGAAAGATTGTCCATACCATCCGTTTGTTAGACAAAAAGTGAGGTTAACTGTTGCAGTTCTGATAAGTTTTATCGTTATAGTGTGCACATTCTACGTGGTTTTGATCTTTATATTTCGACAGACCAGATAAGTTGTTTTTGTCTGAAATTGTATAGCTTTTAATATACTGTGCAAAAAAATTATAATAATAAAATACGTTTAGCTGGCTCAGTCTGTTCAGGTTCCTCCTTCACTTCCTCAGTAACGACTTCTTCTTGTTCCTGTGTAGTTTCTTCCACGGAGCATTCTTCTTCATCACTTGACATTACTTTTGGCACTTTTTTCCCTCGTCCTCTGCCCCTACCTCGACCCCGGCCGCGGCCCCGACCACGGCCTCTTCCACGAGCATTTCTCTTTTCACTATTCATGTTTTACAGTAAAAAAACTGCTTTTGCAACGCTCAAAGTATAACAGTTCACACTTAACCTATATAACAATAAATCTTAGATAACGAACACTCAGTAAGAAGTGGGATGGGAACCGTATGTTCTTTCCAAATACACTGATCTTTAGTTAAAACAATTTATTTTGGGGGGATTTTATCAAAATTTAACAAAATTCTATCACATCACAATCGTCACGAACAGCGGTTCATTGATTAGATTCTAGTGATGTTACAAACAAGATTAGTCAGTTCAACTGACTCGACTAAAACTTGTCACTTTTCTAATATTGGGAAATCATGAGTCTCATGATTAAAATATTTTTTTTTGGTGGACGCGGTAGGGTTGCCCGCGAAATTCAAATTGTATTATGTTTTTTGCAATTTGCCGATCAGTGTCAGGCTACATGTTTTGAGAATACCAGTGAACAGAGGTTCATCACTGGTATTCTCAAATGACATATGTAAGAGTCATGGGCTATTCTGCAGTTCCTAAATGCTTGGCCTATTATTATCTCATTACTGGTATAGGCCGAATTTTAAGGGATAGAAAACTTGGCCTTTCTTCACATTTTTGTGTTTTGGGGTTGTATTTACAACGATAAAATCCACGTCAAACTTAAAGATGGAACGTCCCTAGTTTTTGCAACGTTCCATTACACGACATGACTATTCGAAGAAACGAAATAAACGGAATCCAATTTTTTTATGATATTTTATTATTTATTTTTTTAAAAGAAAATTCATGTATTTGCGTATTTTGTTATTTCAAGAATAATAAATAACTTGCGAAATGTCTCAAGGATACGGAGTTCCTTTTTGAGTTTGCGAAATGGAATGTTTTTGAAAAAGAATGTCAATATATAAAAAATAGAATTTGCCGGTTCTGTCCGTGTGGTAAATTAACACACATCATTTTTTTTCTTGAAAATGATCGACGATGGTTGAAAGAAAATTACAACTCTTTTTTGTGAGTATTCATTCTAAGAATGTTTCTTTTAGCTGAAAGAAAATGTCTTCATAAAAGTGCCGGGTGCCAATCGCTGTTACGTCGTAGGTCGTTTTAGCGGTAAATTCGATTTGTTTTGTTTATTTACTTCTAACTCAGTATAGAATCTATCGTACACACATGTATCTATGATATCAATTCAGCAAATAACAAGAAATACATTTGTTTATGTTATTACCATTTTTTGGTTAGGAAGTTTTCGATAAGTCCTAGCACGGCAGACGCCATGTGTTTGTGAATAGGTGAAGGTGCCCCCAAATATTATGTGACTTCGGCGTACGAGGCTTTTCTGGTAAGCTCCAAGACTAACATCCACGATTATAAATCAGTTATAGGTATTGATATATTAAAACGAGGATTTTAATACATCAATCATCAATGATTACGGGCAATTTCTTGAGTTTTACCCAAGGTTAAGTTTATTTATACTACGACGCGCGACGCTTATTGCAGTGCAGTTAATTGCAGGCTGGCGGGGATCTGGAGTTAGGTACGCACATTTTATGTAATTTTCACTTAAGAGAGATCCTACGTGTACTTATCACAACTTTTCGACTCAAAAGTTTTTTTGACACCTGATTAGACAAAAACCGGTCAAGTGCGTGTCGGGCCACGCGCAGTGTAGGGATCCGTAATTGCACGTCACAATTGCCGACTGAGAATGGTGCATTTTGTTTGATTCTATGAATTTAGCAATTGAGTTTACGGTTTAACGGTTAAAAACGTCTAAAAAAGGGCCCATATAGGATTTTGTACGAAATTTTCCGTCTCTTAGTGCATTTTATAGGTTGTCCGACTATAACTCGTTAACTTGTAAAGCCTACTTAGGAGTGATAGTTATCCAGGGTGAATTTTTAAAGTGTGCGTGGATGGCCAGATCCGAAACTATGAGGAAAATTGAAAAACAGTAAAAGGAGTCTGGAGCCCGATTTGGACGGACATGGCGAAAGGGGAACCCTTTCGCCATGTCCATCCGTCAGTCCGTTGTCCTGTTGAACACGTAACCCTAAAAATGCACAACCACGGTTACTCCACCCTACCGAGCTTCCTGCAGTTACTTCCAATTTTAGTCAACACCGCTGTATCAGTACTACATACTAATTGTTTGATTAACACCTGTAATTACGTAATTAATTTGTTTACCCTAAAGATTTCGCAAATGCGTTTTTCGCAACAGCGCATCGACCGTCGACATTATGCATGCCTTGCATGTAGATACCTTGACTTCATATGTAGTGGACGCGATGTCATAACTCTGACCATATTGCAGTTTCCTATACATTGTAGTATCGGGTGCCTGCCTGTAAATAAAAAAACCGGCTATGTGCAGTATGTGCGAGTCGGGACTCGCGCATGAAAGGTTCCGTACTATCGTATTTTTATTATTTGTTGTAATAGCGGCAACAAAAATATACACTCTGTGAAAATTTCAAATGTCTACCTATTACGGTTCATGAGAAACAGCTCGCTGACAGACAGACGGAGGGACGGACAGCGGATCATTAGAAATAGGGTCCCGATTGGCCTTTGGGTACGTAACCCTATAAATTGAACGAAAGATCAAGAGTTTTTTTCTCTCTTCGCCACCTTCTACCAAGTCAACCAAGGGTGCCCTAGGTTGGCATTAAACCTGCCTTTGTACACTTGTACATGAAGTTTTAAATAAAAACATAAGCGCCGATGTTTTGGCAATCACGTACTTTGGACTGCTTTATCGATTTTGCCTTACTTTGAACAATTTCGACCGAGTTGTACTTTGGACTTATATTAGGTGAGTACGTAACAAAACAACTATTATCTCATTTTAATCAGAATCTAACTCTGCTTTAGTAAAACAGCTCGTTGGTTTCATCACACTTCACCTTTGAAACGTGATGATGATGAGTGGGCGAGATTTCCGGGAGTTATGATAACTGAATTACGTTGAGACTGCTAAAAGGATTCTCTTCCACAACAATCTTTATGTGAGTCTGGTAAAGGATTCCCAACGGTGTCTATTCTGATACTTCGACTACTTATGTCCTGGACTTACCCATCAGCCTATCTAAATATTTACATACACGTCATTGCATTACACATTCCCCGTCACGTTCACGCTCTTTCCCTTGACTGGGTAATCAGAATTCCAGGCGCTACTATCGATAATGCATGGTATGTCGGTACCGCTTGAAGCCTGTACGGGACACCGTGTTTGGTTAAAATATCGCAACGGTTTTTTTTTGTTTAATTGGGAGCTGGTAGCTCGTTTCCTACGAATACTTTTGCAACCAGTTTTAGCGATTCTCGTTTAAGTATTCGATGTACGTCATGTCTTTATACAGGTATAACGACATTGCAAATGGCACTCGATGATGTGATGTTTCTTATCTTTGTATACTATCTTTTCTTGCTCTTTTGCGCAAAAACACGCTTCGGCCCGTTTCTTTTGAAGAAGATTCAGGGGGAATTACGTTTAAATTCTTCGTCTCCATCAAAGCTAAAACAATTTTCCAAATCGATTCAGTATTTTGAGTGATTCAGTTAGCGAAAATCACTAACTCGCCGGCTGGGTGATTCTAACAACCTAAGAGACTTTCCCTGAAGACATACATCTCATACTATTGTGCTGATATCTGTAAATTTTATCTAGGATACCTACATGAGTTACTTCCTCACCACCTGCAGCAGACGGCCTGTCTTCAAATTTCCTAATCTAAAAATGTCGTTGATAAAATGTACCACATGCATGAGTCACCGGTACCACGTACCGGTGGAGTATGAGCAATGCAATTCGTTAAGCTTGGAAAGTAGGGTAATAAAAATATTCGTGATTTTATGTCAATGACTAATATCTTAGTTGGTAGCTAGTACTTATCTTAGGTTACGCGCCTGACTGGATTTTCCAGTAGACGGAAGTCGACGTGTCATTGATAAACGATATCATTTTTATAACATCCACAAGGGGAATTTCGAATAGGTAAATTACATATTATTGCCTTCGATTAACTGGGATTATTGAATCGAAAACAGGCCAATAAAACATACAGTAAAAGTAAAGCTATACATTTTTCATTCATGTACAAACTAAAGCATAGTTTCAAGGAGTGCCAGAGCACTGAAAAGTGGTTAATTTGGAGCAAGATCATATCTTTCTTCACTGGGGACTCATGATGTTTAGCTGAAACTACACCATAGATTGACTGAGACATCCATTAAATAATTTTCTTCTTATTCGTTGTGCCCTCACTGTTAAGGATCATGACCACATACATTATGCCGTGTGTGGAAGTTATGTGGTGTTCTGTAGTATGGCCAGTCCACTAAATGCTGCCTTCAAAATCCCTCTTAATTGCGTCTGACTATCTTGCCGATGCTCTGCCTTAAGCACGTCTCCTTCCAACCAGCTGACCATCTCACATCCTATATTCCTTGCGTTTCACTTCAACTATCTTTGATTTATGTAAAGGTACTCAAACCTCACGTGTGGCGTTCACTCCTACCGTGCGTGGTTTTTGTTTTCTCCAAGTTCATTCTGAAAGCAATGACTTATTCAACCGTGGACTAAATATAATTTTTCAATCTTACATCTTGGTAAATATTAATGTTACATTCGGTCCTCTTGTATTGTTATTAGGTGTTTATCCAATCAGGGTGCTTCGAAATTCATGAGGTCATTGCCGTTGCCCCTTATATCTAGAGGTCTACGAATGTAATTCACGGTCGCGTGTCTTCATTTTATTTGATTTACTGGAACTTCTGCTCTTATAAAACTTTCTGATGAAATTCTTCGTCTGAATTGCATGTTTCTGATTATGTGTCCAAACATGATAGTTTGGGCTCCTTTATGAAGTTTTATCTGGCATCTTTATTAAAAAAAATCTTTCGTTTCATATGATTAAATCTTTTTATTGGTAGTCTTTATTTTACTCTGAAAGGCTTGTTTTTATCCATTGAAACATAACTTACCACTTTCTTTTAATCATTCACAATTATCTTGATGGTTTTTATGATCTTTATCGTTGAAGAGTTCTTAAAATCGACAAATACTTCAGAGAACAACAAATCATAAATAAAGATAAATGGATATTATTCAAAAGATTATTTTTTTCTGACAATTTCTTTGTTTCTTGATCCCTAGTAAATACCTTTCCATTATTTTCAGCTGACTCACTAAGAGAAAGTATTTTTACTACAGTTTCGTGGTCCATTGGGTGCGTTATAAAATCAATGAAGATGATGAACAATGTGCTAAGCCAAAGTACTATTTATTCTTTCAACTTCGATCAAATATTCACATTAGTGTCGTAACTATAGTTATATAGGTCCGTAGTTTATTTTATATACTCCGGAAACAACACGTAGATTCAAGCAAGCCTTTTGTTGTAAGTCTTTGTGAATTCAATCCACGGAATATTAAAAGCTCTAGCCTTGAATCTTCTATATTCAACGCCGCTTGTGCTTTGTTATTTGTTGTGGTAAGGGGCCCGTTACAGACTATTAGTACTTTCTATGTGTGTGTATGTAGGTATGTGTAGATATAGTTAGACATTTGTATTGCCATATAAAAACTACACGCACTAGTCACGCATCTTGATAATTTGCAAGAAATTACACTAAAGAATACTAAGGCTATGCTAAAAGTTACATCAACAGATAACTCATAGTTCCCGATAGCAGTTATGACAATTTACTGCTATAGTCGCGCAATAAAGGTATGATATACGATAATGTTGCCAATCTTATTACTTATCATATTACAAACAACAAAGAAAGCTCTTACTGCCTTTAACAATACATTTTAATGAGCTTGTAGGCGTCTGAGACGTGAGGCACATTGGAAAGAGGTCTGATTAATTTGACTGAAGCGAACTCTATTTTCTCTCTCTTAAGATTTAGTATCACTCATTGAGGGAGGTACAGTTTATTCAAATTAAGTCAAATCATTTGTGATATGCTCACAAATGTAGCTATCGTCACATAATGCTGGATTCCATTCGTCCATTCTGTTTATTCTATGTACAATAGTTTTGTTCAAGCAAATATGGGTGGATTTCCATTATGTAAGTTTACTTTGCGATTTCCAAGTGTGTTTGGCGTACTTAACTTACTTTACCTTATTTTATGTTTACTTATTGAAATAAGTACATATATAACTTCGTTCTGTCAAGTATTTACATCACAATCTATTTTTGTGTACGATAAGAACTTAAGAACTCTTCAGTTTTATGTTCATCATGATCATGCAAAATAAATAGAAGTATGACTGTAATCGAAGTCCTTGTTATTGCGGCAAATTATTCTAGAACCCCTTATTTCTCCAATTAGTGGCAATAAAGCAGTTTCTGGGGAGCTTTTTCTGAACTGTCACCGTGTCTGCGAAGAACACATGTGACTGTAGGTCAAGATTTAGGGCGTGTTGCGTCACCCTCTCGATACAGACGTGCAAACGTTAACGTATGCAGGAGCAAGTCATCCCTTGCTAATGCTAACGGTGTTCTTGCATCACTTTTTTCTGGCCAATCACAGCCCGGTAAAACATCATGTCATGCTGGGAAAAGATCACGTTAGAACTCCAGGCATATTGACATGGTTCATGTAATATCGAAGGCAGGTTACTTCTCACAAACTTTACAGCAACCCCTACGTGTCTTTAGTTTCTGATGTTTATATCTTAACACATTGTTTGGTCGTGATTTATTTTCAGCATACATCCTGTATAAACAGATGAAGTTTTGCATCTGTAAAATTCAGATGACCGGACACGACCTCTGTACAATCTTAATTTCGTTTTGATTTCCCTATCCGCGGGTTATCTTGTAATATTGCTCTTTGAAGCGCCACGTATTATCTGAAATAATAACATAACAGAGATCAGAGATGATAAGAGTAATATCTTAAATATTGATTATGAGCATATGGAAAACAGATGACGTCATGGTGGACAAACAGACTGGATAAATATCTAGGTAATGATCGTTCTTCCCCGGTGATCACTTTTAAATCAAAACCAGTGGAGTGTTTTTGTGAATCACAATTACGCCTATTGGCGACTATCTATGATGACCTGATGAAATTAAATTACAAAATGTTGCAAGATCAAGGAGGTTAAAGTAGACTTCAAGAGCTTGCTTACTTACATCATGTTTTACTTTTTGTTATTATTTTAATTTGACAGATCATATATCCTTTATAATATGATACGTATAAGGAATAGTTTTTAGTGGTATGATTTGTAGCTTCATGCATGGGAAAAGAGAGTAGCTTCATAGACAAGATTTAATGGCATAAATCAATCAGTTAACCCAGCCTTTTCTCAACTATGCAAGGGGTCGGCTTCCAGTCTAAACGGATGATATACTGAATACCAGTATTTTACATGGAGCGGCCACCTTTCTGGTCTACACCTTCCAGGGTTTGGGTCAATCCCACGTTTGCATCGATTCTAAAAGTTTTTGGACTAAAGGAACATCTAGAATTAGATAATCAGGTCGACACATCAAATCATAGCGTTTTGAAGTCATCACAACGATTAACTTTTTATCTGTGTCGGTGTGAATATAAGAAAATTCTTAACTGGGTCAACTCTGTGCATAAAACTATTTTCAAAAATGAGTGTACATACCTATCATGCCAAAAGTATTAAGACATAAATACATGCTTCCGCAGCTGGCATACGTAGCTCTGCGGTTTTATTTGCAGGAAACTGCGTGATAAATTGTTGCTTTTCAAATGCTTCAATTTCCCTTGCTAGACTTTCCTGATTTATGGTTTCTAAGTCTAACGTGCACAAAGCTTACATCATTGGCTAGGACAAATATCTATAACCAACTCAAATATTTGAATGGCCGACCAAACGGACCTCTGACCCTAAACACACGGACAGAGGAGACTCCACAATTGCGGCATTTGGGTCATCTAAGCCATCCCATATTTACAGCTTATCAGCTCTTGTCGAACCTGCAATTTCTAATTGAAATTTATTATAATATCGACGATCTGGTTCTGAGAATATTATCACTCGGCTTTCTATTTACTTGCAGGGTAAGCTGAACTTCAAGTGAAACATGTTTTGACATGGCAAAAGTGCATATATGTATGTACGACTAGATTGTAAGTAGCTTAGCCACAACGACATTATCTAAGAACGAGCTCCTTGCCTCACTCGGCTCATACAACTTTCGCAGGATGATAAGCACCATGGCTGCTACTTTTGTTTTCGCAGATCAGTAATAATCTTTCTATCACGATACATATCTCGAAAACTATTGGAATAACGAAGATGCAATTGGCACAGAGGTAGATTATGAGTGGGAGACGTCGGCTAAGAAAGGATTTTAGGATTATAAACTTGGGTTTAAAAACTTGAAACTTGGCACGAATACTAGTAATTGAATAATAAATAATGTCATCATAAATTTTTCAAAGCTACCCCCAATGGGTTTTTAGGGGGTGTTACAGTTTGTAAGGAAGAATCTTAACGCTTGGTCCGATTAAGTTGAAATTCGGCATTAACAAACTTGAAAAAAAATTAGGAATAAGTACGCGTTTTTAGATATTTCTAAAATCAACCACTGAAGGGGTTTAAAGGGCTGAAATGGATCCAACGTTTTTTCATATTCAACCCGCAACGGGATGAAGGGCGCAACAGTTGCGCTGATCATGTGACATCAACAGCAAAAAGCCCGGGTAATTAATGAAAATCATTGCGATTAATTTTCCACAACTGCCCTTTAAAGTGGGCAAAGAAGGGGCGTTGAAGTTCGTGAAGTAAATTCTAAATCCACGCGGACGAAGTCGCGGGCGAAGTGCTAGTTAAGATATATTATTTTCGCCCTAGGTATTCCTTTATGGGTGGCAGTATTCCAATTTTCCATCTCCAACAACAGATTCTTCCAAAATATTGATGACAATTTCTTAATTGGGAATCATTGTTGCGTAGCGGGCCAATTCGGGATGAATTTGCGCGCATAAGCTCACATAACAAAATGTATATAGGTACGAAACGTAATACATATTATTACGCAAGCCGTAGTTTAGTGCCCTGAGGAGGGCAGGCTGTTGCTGGCAACGCAACGCGGTCACGGCCGGTTGTCGCTCCGTTGACGTTGTCGACTTGTCGGCACTGAACGGAGCGGATAGCCATCGCGTGCAGTGAACGAAAAAACCGCATGACAAACGTACGAGACCGTTTTAAATCTCAACCTATTCGATTTCTGTTTCATTGATTCAACTTTTTCTGAAAGTACGATACACCATCTCGATTAATTTATAGCTTCGTTGACATTGTCAACAATGTCGGCCCGTCTCGTTTTTATATTAAATTGACCGGATAGCAGCTGCATCTATAAACGCAGGATACGCTATGCAATTTACGACTGACGGTCCACAGACACGCTAACAGGTTGGCGCTTCTGATTGAATGGGTTCATCAAGCAGCTTATAACCGACTAACAACTCGAATACAGTCACGGGCGATCTAAGGTCTGACCAATCTACTGAGTGACATTGTAAATTGAATGACTTTTTGAAATCTGATTCTACGTTTAGGCGAGTTACAAAAGTATTTTTGACAACATTGTAATGTTCATGTTATCTCTCATCATCATTGCTGATACATATGCTCGGTTGGTATCTGCCTGGCTTCACTCACTGTTGGCAAAGGCATTCTTTCCTTTCTGCCCTTCCTGGTTCACAGCGTTCTTCATTGTAGTTTCACCCGTGGTTTTGGTAATTTCGTCGCTTGTAGTGAGCAAGCTTTTGGACGACGATTTACCCCAAATCATTCTATCTAAACTTTTCCACGAAGACCACGCTCAGCATGCAAGTTGCTGGTGATGCTGGCTTCAGCAAGCCATTAAGCCCTAGTACTGTAATTTCTGCTATTGTAAAATCATTGATTACTTTTATATTCTGCAGTAGCAATACTTCATACAGCAGGTTTCCTTCGCAGTGTACGTTGCCCTTTTCACGTCTTTATGCCTAATCAGATAAACACGGTACCTAAGCACCAATGGAATACATCTTTGATCTGTGCTATTGATATCAAAACGTAGCTAGTTCTCTACAAAAGATAAGGACTCCTATAAATGCTATTTTTGTTGATGAGCACTGAATTATTATTGCAGACGATTTAGCTCACTCATGTAGCATTAATATCGAGAAGCCGTATGCATCGGAAAATCTCTGATTATGTCTTAATCTAATAAGCAATCGTATTGGTGCTAATGTTATTACAAAAACTGATTTAATGGCCGATAACACTGGGCCTTTCGTCGTCTCGCAAATAATTCCACGTAGAAGCAACGTATATACGTTTGCACCATCGTATAAAGTTTTATTCGTTAGACCGTAAAATTCCAGCCATCATTTTATTTGATCAAGGTTCACTAGACAATTCGCACAGTTGTGTTAATCCCGGGCTCCCGGTAGTAAAATGATTCCGCCATATTTTTTTCACATAGCACGTAAACCGTAGACGCGACCTCCATTGCCAAAATTAATGTGACACACGTAAACTAGATTATAATAGGCGCAAAAAATATTTTGGCAAACAGTGTTTGCTTCCTTGAAACAGTAGCGTTTAGCAGTGCGTGGTCATTTCTCTGAAACACTTCTAATAATAGATAGTTACTATACTGTTCGCTTCAAATTGTAATTATCTAGAGCCGGGGGTAATGTTCGAATATTACTTAGTACAAGAGTGATATGTCAGTAATTTGAGTTGAAGACTGACATGCTCTAGAGCAGACAGGGCCACGACTTACGACGCACAGCTGTTCGTGGTTGGGATCACGATCAAAGGTGCAGCCAGCAATTCTGTATGCATGTTCCACGAGCGACCGCATGCTGCTAGCCTCGATCTGATCGTGGCTTTGGCAGCAGTATCGGATATTAATTTATGATTTACATACGGCGTATCTACATAATATCTTAATCAAATCCTGTGAATTATTACACGTGTTGTTTAAAAATCTTATATATCAGAAATACCATATTTTTTTGTCAACTTTTGAATGGTAGAATCTTTTGAGACGTAATGAGCATTGGCATCATAGCAGTTAATCGGAAAGTATTAAAACAGAGTACAAATTACCCTTGACAGAATAGTATTAATTAAGCATTTAAAAAAACTGAATTATCTCGAGGAGCAATCAATATCAATCAGCGTTTTATCTTCCAGCAATTGCCTTGATTTCGCTCAATTAACAATACAACAATAGGTAACTCGTGACAAACTAGATAAAGTGCAAGATAATTGATTAACATCAACAAGATGTCTTCGAACATTCTATTGCATTCCATGACCAACAGTTCTAAAAAAGAAATAGGCAGTTGAGAAGTGTGTAACTGTGTATGTGTCTCGGATCTAGCTAAGGGCCTGGTACAGTGTACGGGTTCTATGTAGAGCTTATCAAGTTGCAAGTGTACCACCCTGACGAAGAACGGTGCAGTGCCCTCCTTTCACCTTCAGCCTAGCGCCTGATCGTCTCGGAACCCTGAACTCGTTCGACCCGCACGCCCGTGCCTCCATTAAGCTAGGCCCTATGTTGTTTGTTGTATGTATATTCAAATCGTTACAACTTGTTAGGAAGTGAGAGATTAGATGGGTTTCAATAAGTGGTCAATCATTTTATTAAATAAGTCTTGGATAATTTTTACCCGACTACGGCAAAGCCAGAAGGAAGGGTTATGATTTTAGCTGTCTATTTTTGAGTTGATTATCTTAAGTCATCGAATCGGTTTAGATTTTCTTCGATCACATTCGGCTAATGCCAAATCATTAGATTCTATTTTGCGTCACTGTCATTAAATATTATTTAAATCACTATTTTCTCGAGTAACGCATTTTATTTGACAACGTAATTTACAACAGCTTTACCATTTACTACGCATTTCGTTGTTGTGCTTACGAATTTAGCAGTTTTTGCCTGTGCCAAAAAAACCATTTGTTTTCATGTCGCATTGTTATTGTCTACTAGAAGAATATTAGAAGTAAGGTCACCAAATATCTACGTAGCGGAATCACGCCACATCTATCACGTGGTTTTCTTTTCTATTTTGCTGTAAATTATGATGTGTCTGTATATCTTTGCTTTGTAACAAAACTTAAATGGACTTGTTAAAATTTGCCATTTAAGTGGTCACTGACAAGTTTAGGTACTTTTAGATTTGTGTGACATTGTTAGGGCTTTAGCGTTTAAACCAGTGATTTATCTGATTGAATTATGTATTTTTCTGAACAATAAAGATTATTATTATTGCCTTAAGCTGCAAGCAGATGAGTACCTATTCAAAATTTCAGTATTCATTGCTTGGGTCTGCATCTTCTGACAGAGCAGGCGTGCGTGCGACAGTTTCATCAGTTGATCTGCAGTGTGATTCTGTAAACATCTGACCGTGTAAGCTGATGATGATATGATGACAAATAAGATGGAACCAGAGGTCACTTTATGCACACTCCACCTCTAATTTACACGGTGATATGTTGACGGAATAGACTGGCTGATACATCGGATGGCTAGACGATGGTTGAAAGGTTTATTGACATCAGTATTTGTCTCATGTAAAAAATATTTTTGCTAACAATGTTTTTTAGGGTTCCGTACCCAAAAGGTAAAGAGACCCTATTGCTAAGTCTCCGCTGTCCGCCTGCCTGTCTGTCTGTCCGTCTGTCACCAGGCTGAACCTCATGAACCGTGATAGTTAGACCGTTGAAATTTCCACAGATGAAGTATTTCTGTTGCCGCTATAACAAAAAATACTAAAAAACTGAATAAAATAAATATTTAGGGGGGCTTCCATACAACAAACGTGATTTTTTTTGCCGTTTTTATAGATAACTAGCTGCCGCCCGCGTTAATGTCAATAACTATCCCAAGGGAACATAATCCCGGGATAAAATCCTATGTCCTTTCCCGGGACTCAAACAATCTCTATACCAAATTTCATCTAAATCAGTTCAGCCGTTTGCGCGTGAAGAAGTAACAAACATACATAAACACTCGCCTTTATAATATTAGTGTGATGGTACGGAACCCTTCGTGCGCGGGTCCGACTCGCAATTGGCCGTTTTTTTTAACTCTACCCGATGATGAAAACGTCAAAAAGAATCTACTTTTCCGGAAAGAAAATACGTCACGAATTCTTAGCGTTCTCTTGAAAGATCGAATGTTGCAAGAACTACTTGTTGCCATAATTATAGATTATCGTGTAAAATCAATATTATGAGTTGCTAGTACTGACCTGCGAATAACACTAGGCGATAATAAACACTAGTAAGACGTAATTAATGGCGATCAAACATGGCCGGTAAACAGTGATGTCACGGCCGGTACGCGTCCAATCGTCAAAGGCATTATAATCAGATACGTTCTAATGAATATTTACGTGGAGTACTTAGATGGAAAATATTTAAATATATTTTGGATCATGTTGAAGATGTTTTGAAGATAAAATTAAAAATGCCTTAAGAAGACTACTAGTACTCCAAAAGAAGTATTGCCGTAGGATTTTCGCTTTAATGAAGATGGCTTTTCTATCTGCAGTAAAGGAGGCAACGAAACCATAGCTGAAGTCAGTGCAAAACATTTGAGTGTAGATAAGCGGTATGCATGTTTTGAAGCAGCTTCACGCTGGTTCTATCGGGTTATGTAGGCGTATGTTAATAAAACGGATGACTGGGTCTATCTATAGTGTATTAAGAAAACAAAATTCCACGTTTGAAGACGATATTACATATATGCATGAACTTGTACCACTTGAAACTTTTGTTATAAATAAACTAAGCGAGTTGCAAAACAATAAGATTGTTGAACAAAATCACGTTAATATTGGTTCTCCCAAGGTCGTAAGAGTGCAACAATGTGCACCTATGTTTTCAGAATGGCTTAGCGTAACAAAAGTCTATTTACTGAACTCTCACGAGCTAAATAGATTAATTCTAATCGTTTGCAGTTACGTGTCGATTTGTTAGATATAGAAATTGTTTATTACTTAACCAAGAGTGTATAGTATTTGCCTTCGTGACCAAGTATAACTATGGCCTTTGAAACTGGGGCAGTAACCTATTCCCTTAATTTAAAATTCAAACAGTTTCTGTGACATGCAAACGTGGAGATTTTCTGTGCAACAAACGGTTTTCTGCTGGCATTCTAATTTAATGAAGCTGGTGCCTTTTCCAACATATATTTTTTGCTGTTAATAGAATAGAATAGAATATCATTTATTTGCCAAAAACATGGTATAAAGATGGTAGTGTTAATAATGTGAACAAACATGTTTTGCTTAATAGATATAAGCGTGCAAATTTTACATGCATTACGTTACGAAGCAATAATTCATCATGCGATTTTATGTTTCAGGAGCTCCTTAACACTGTAAAAACTATTAGCAGATAGCCATTTGTATAATTTAATTTTGAACAATCTTGTATTTAATGTTTTTAATTCATTCGGTATTTTATTATATACCTGGACACACTTAAACATGCAGCTTTTATTATATTTCGCAAGCCTTGGGAGGACATCTACACGAGCCTGTAGTGGTCGCGCCTGCTGCGAGAATTTACATCGCTTGCTTTCGCAAACAATTCCCTATGCCTCCACACAAATACACAAATTTCAAAAATATAATGAGTTTATCCTGATTGTCATTCTATAGTAAATTATTTATTTGTTGTTCTTGATTTGCATTTGTTCTTCTCTTGTTATGGTGTTTGCACAAAAGGTTGTCTATTTGTGTAGGTGAGACTGACAGAATAAATTGTTTGTTCATTAGAGCTATTCTGTTGACAACATTCATAAAACACCTGATATTGGTTAGTTAGTAAGTCCTCTAGATCAAGCGTTGCTGTGACCTGCCCTCGGTGCATTGTGCAATTTCTGACGCAATATCTCCAACTTTTTACAATATGCTCATTTAAACCATTTCTTCTGGCTTAAACTGGTCTGATTAAACAATATCTTTGTAGTTTCCACACTTAGGTACATATTTTATCGGGTTTCGTCGGGCCTTGGCCCAAATCGAAATGATTTTCCTTCATGGATATTAATTTTGCATGACGATTATATGAATATTATTAATTCGTAATTCATGGTTTTGAAGCAGTGATTGAAATTGCCGAGGTGCTTGAGCTCGTTGAAAGTCTCTGTAATATTATTGAATAACTTGACAGGTTTTAAACTCTCGATAAATTGTCAACTGAACATTTGGAATACTTTCTTACGCATCAAAATTTGATAGTCTATTATTATAGACTATCAAATTTTTGATATTTCTCGAAGTCATTCCGAGAAATTGTGGACTGACTTAAAATGGCGACCAATCAGGGTACATACAAGTCTACAATCTATCCGTTTTCGTGTGATGGTAAACCTGGAAACAAGGCTCGCATTGGTCTGTTCAGATGTAAGCTCACATCAACAAAGACCAATGAGGGGCCAAGTTTCCAATTTAACTATCACACCAAAAAGATAAATTGTAGAAATGTAGACCAGCGTGCTGATTGGTCGCCAATACATTCTGAGTTACGAACTACAAGTGTTTTCAAAAATATAGGTAGTCTTCATACCTTTGTTCGTTATCAGGGGCATATAAGTAGTACAAGTGGATTCAATATTTACAATCCGCATCCGAAATCGATAGTCCATTTAACATTGACCTACTCTTTCATTTCGATTTTATTATTTTGGCAAACTTTATTTCAGCTACAGGAGGTTTTTCGTGCTATTTTAATACATTTAGGGCGGCTTCGACCAAACTGGAATATATTTTACTCTGGGGATAAATCGCTACTTACGCGAGAGTAAACCAATTTCACGTTTATCCAACTACAATCCGAGGAATAGCGAGTCTTTTCGGGAATACTCACTATACCACCGATATGCATGGAATACGGAGTTATTCCAAAAAATGGCGTCCTATTGTTTTATGCAGCTGTCATTTCAACTCAACAGTCAACACAAGGATTTTTTTGTTTCAGATAAGGGGTCATCCATAAATTACGTCACACGAATTTCATGATTTTTTGACACACAAAAAACATAAGTGTCGCTTTCTTTCTCGTCATTTTTATTTGCAATTCTTTGATTGTAGATTCCACTTTACCTTCAACATCGTCACTACTTTTTAAACTTTTCCATAAGTTGTTAACTTCTTCTTGAACAATTTGTTTTTTTTTATCAGCATAAGCTGCACTGTACGTTTCACATAGTTAACGGTAAAGATTACCTAATTCACTTTTTTTTTTTCATTTTAAACTTGTTTCTTAAGTCAAAAATCACAAAATAGTAGAACTAAGAACGACATGGAGTATTGCAGCCACTTTTGGGATGGCTCAGCCAAATACCAACTTGCCGCGCTTGACTCGGTGGAACGCAGAGCTAAAAGGCTCATTGGCGACGTAAAACTGGTGGATGCCAAGCTTCACAGCTTGGCTCATCGCCGCAAGCTTGCCTGCTTGTCGGTCTTCTACAGATTGTACTTCGGGGAGAGTGTCCAGGAACTCCATGACCTCAACCCACCGGCCCCCTTCTGCCATCGGACATATAGACGCACTGCAAGTTACCATCCCTACCTTGTTGCTATTCCACCAATTAGCACTAAACGTTTCCAAACGTCTTTTATAATGAGCACAGCAAAGGAGTGGAAATCTCTGCCTGCGTCTGTGTTTCCGAACGCATACAACCCTAATCTCTTCAAAATTAGAGTGAACAGGCTTCACCTGGGTAAGCTCGCTCCATCGTTGACTTTGTCTCTGTCATATAGATGACAGAGACAAAGACTCTTGACTCTAGTCTAGGTCTTAGGACCTAGACTAGAGTCAAGAGCAAACACATATTAAATAAAAAAAAAACATTGTTTCATCCGCGAAAGTCAGTGGTCAAATGAATATATGAAATAGGCGCAATGCGTTTGGCGGCATTTATCAAAGGGCGCCTAGGCGGTCGGCGCGTAACACTAGTAGAGCGAGTGGTCAACAAAACAATTGGTATCTTATATTTACACAGATATAGTTGTATATGTTTTTGAGGTTTTCGCAAAGTAATTGTTTAGTTTTTTTAACACTTAGATTAAAATAGATTTTGAAATGTGACATCAAGAAATTTAGGACTCCTCCCACCCCTTGTCACACAATGTCACACTTCGTCGAACCTCTCCCTCCCCCTTAACGTGTGACGTAATTTATGGATGGCCCCTAAATAAAATGTCTAACTAAACGATTTGATTCAAGATAGTGATAGTGATGAGGAAGTTATGCCTAGACGTCCAAGGTGGCTTAAAGAGAGAAAAGATTTGTTTGAACACTATGATGATCGTGATTTGACAAAACAACTTTATTGCCATGGAAACTATTGACAGCTACTTTACCATGCTATAATACGAAAAATGAGAGTTGACATGAGTTTCGCTTCTGCACCGTCCCGTTTGTAGGAAAACGTTTTTTAGCCGGGTATTACATTCGTTCTCATAAAGGTTCACATTCACTCTGTTAATCGCGCATAGCTATTCCAAGTAGAGCTATACGTGTAATAATTAGATTGCGTGGAAAAACGACTGTTGATTTACTCTAGAATAAGATCGTGGAATTTATAATTCCTTGTATAGTTACTCGTGTATATATTCGGGTTTGGTCGAATCCGCCCTTAGTGAGTTTGCAACCGATTAATGCCATTTTGTTGATTTTGTTTCAATTAAGGGTCAACAGTACAATAAGGGTAACCGAAAGATTATGAGAATATCCAGCTGTGGTTCTTGTTTCTGCTTCCAAAAAGCAAGAAACTTCACTCCTGCATACATCTCGCCATATGGGGTGCTTTCTAGCATCTTCGATTGTGCATAATGCAGCTGAGGTGTCATTTTCCTGTTCGAGAGTTCTTCGATCTTTGAAAATTTTCATAAACCTTGAATTTTATTCCTTGGGACTCATACATTTTTATAAGATCCTTCGAAAGATAATAATGGGTTTTTTATTGTGTTTCTAAATGTGCTGAATCATGACATGAACTCTATTGACAGTTTGACCCGGCCCTATGGGTCATTCAACCTGGGGTTTACAGGATTTTTCCTTTTGTCCCATCGGTAAATGTTGGTGTGTGGTCATGCTGCAACCTGTGTAAAACCACGTAACTGATCAAAACAGACGGTTTGTACGCATATGTTAAGTTATGCATCTCTTTCCCATATCTGCATTTCTCAAGTGCATTCAAATTAGAAGCTGCACTAAGCGAACATGCAGTGCGGTAGGTCTCGGCAATTCACATACATATATATAGAGTTATGATGCGACTGTACTTGTTGCCAAGAATTAACATGAGCGGTAAAACGAGGTTACATTTCATTAATACTTACGACTCTTTCAATAAGAAAATTGTTCAAAGCATCAGCCTACATGTTCAAATGTCACGACCTACTACCACAGTGTAGGTACTAGTGTTGAGAAGATTATCAGTTGAAGTCTGTTTTAAATCTGCCTTGATCCTTGACCCATTATCCGTGTGACACTAGCAGCATCAGTAGATATTGGCATGTTTATGATACTGACTACAGACACTATAAATTCCTCGCGTTCCAATTTAAAAATTCGGATGTGTAATGTTTTCCGCCATGTTCTTTGATCTACAGTACAGTTGTTTTGCAACATGTGTTTAGGTTAGGTGTAAATTAATGTTAATTACCTCACTATTGTGTATTTACACAGACTAGGTACAGGTTTTAAAGTTCAAGTAAAGAGCTGTCAAATAATTTTCAGGTGACAAGAAATCGTGATACCCAACTGATTTAAATGCAAATGAGAAACTCTGAGGATAATTTGTAAGAAACTGTTTATTTATAGTTTTCCTGTAAATCGGTTTCGTAACGAAAATAATATTTACGTATAACAAAACCAGAGGCTTGTTTCTTACAAGGCTTTATGTGGTCTAAATCTAAGACGCAATATTTTCTTGATCCGCTATATAAAATGGGCTGACAAACGAGTTTCCGAGTCGTTTGATGGTTTGTAACTATGTATCAGAAATGAAACATAATTTATTAAAGCTAGCGAATTCAAGTCACATAATTAATTCGGCGTCGTGCTTGAATAAATGATTTCCGGCACGCCTCAGTTTGTGGCTTTATCATAGTTGTGTGAGTCGATTGTTTCATATTACTTTGTTTTTATTTATTTGTGAGGTACGTGTAATAAATAAACATTATTAACCAAGAAATAGTATATAAACTGTGACTCACTTCTCTGAATTAAGTTCGAGCCAAGTAGATCATTTGTTGTTGGTTACAATAAAATGTAATGACTTGTGACTAACCTTTTCATGAAGGTGTTAATTAAATATTTGATAACAGACTTATTCCATGTACCTAATAAATGTGATGTAATAAACATGTGTCCAGTCTGTTATGTAATGCTTTTGAGAGGCACAAGGTGTGGGGGCAGTATGTCGCCTCATTTTTGTTAGACACACGTGATTCAGACGACAATTCACGACTACATTTTAAATCTTATTCATAGTAAAATCAGAAAACGCGGAAAATGTTTTTCTGAAAATTATTTGATTCACAGATCAGTCCGGCTACGTCGTCTTCGCAGAATTTGCGTAACATAGCAACATGGGGTATTTCGTAACATAAACGTAGTTAAATTTTTGCCAGTTTCCGCTGTGGTTCGATGCTATGTGCGCAGTAGAGTTAGGTAGGTATATACTGTCGACAAAAACAACATTAGTATTCCAACACTGATTAATCGATACGAAAATTATAAAAGAATACGCAAACACGTGGAGGTGACATTGCAAATTTTATTTGCAGAAATTCGCACATAAATTCCTTTGTACTAAGAATCTGTAGGTATTTGCCGTCCAAATATTTTCTATGTAATCAAAGAGTTTCGGCTGTGCGCCGTACTTTTTATCGTCCGACTAAAATTAACGTTGGCAGATTAAGCCGGCCGTATCTGTAGGCGCCTTTATGCCCCACTACACTCGTCTATATGGAGATGTTCAAGGTTATATCAATATTGCAAAATGAACAGTTTAGTGGAGTCGCGAACGAGGCTCACGGCTACGCGCAAAAATATCCCGCCGAACGTGTTTCGGTACCTCTGTAACCAATGCGCGTAAGTACTTATCTGCCTCAGAGTTATCGGTGCAAAATCCACGTGGCCCTATGCGTGATTCAATCTTTGGCAGTTATCTTGTAGTTTTTTGCTAACCGTACTTCTGCGCAATAAAGGGTTTTGTTGTTCGCTTTGAAGCAGTTTCTATCTGATTTATTCTTCATAGGTACTTCAAGTTGTTACTTAATTGCGCAATATTATCTAGTCGAAAACAAAACACGGAGTAAACAACCCTCTTGTCGATTAATTTAACTGAATCACGAATAGTCGCCGGTTTTCAGGAGTGTGTTCGCGTCGTAGACTTTCGTAGACACTATGCTACGCTGAGGGCTCTATCAATAGATATATATAAAATTCTTCCGTTACTGACTGACTGAGTGACTGACGGACAACGCACAGCCGAAACTACTGGTCGTAGAAAGCTGAAATTTTCATGCAGCTACCCTACACTCCGTAGTGGAAGATTAAGAGAGCATTTCCCGAAATTCCAACGGAACGGGAAAAAACGGGATATGCGCGTATGAAGTCGCGGGCAAAAGCTAGTTTCATATGAAACACATTGGAATTGACTTAAGTATACAATAATAAACACTTTCTAACAATTTAATTTATTTCGGTACCGAAGAGAAATAAAGAAAAAACCAGCAGGAAAAACAAGTTACAAAACAAATTATTTTAAGGATTTTGTATTTCGCTGTTCCGTCAGACTGGTTTCAAAAATAAAATAAAAATTGTATTTTACGATTTGAACAGGCGCGGTGCAAAAGACATTGAGCGATGCAATTATCTGCTCTATGTTTATACTAGAGAAAAAACACTTATATCACATGTGAAATTGTCTCGTGAGTTTGATAAGGTTCGTTGCCAGAAATTTAATATAACTACAAGAGTATTTTTAACGAATTGTTTATAAACTAGACACGAGACATGCATGTAACGCGTAGTACAAATTATCTTCAATGTTAACCTCCTTGGCTTCGTTTATGATTTTTTTCGTCAAAAATATGTAGGTAAAGCTATTTTTAAAGCGTCGATAAGTAGTTACAAGATTTTCTGTTGCGCATGAACACAAACAAATCTCACGGGCTTAGGGGCGTTCAGTTTTTATTTTTTTTTATTTTTTATTAATTTTCAAAATACATCGCAGAGTATCAAATATACATGCTAAAAACCACAGAAGCCTTTGAAGGCTTATATATGGCTAGTGAGTTCGGAATAATTATTTCTTAGACTATTAATTAATACAGATGATAAGTTTGTGAGTTTTACATTCTATTAATGCTTTTAAGTACCTAATATAGCACAAATAAAGTTCAGAATCATTTGCCATTTAAAATTAAAACTAGCTTTAAATTTTCATATCCGTCTAATACATTAATCATACTGCCAGAGTCTAGGTATTTTCTAGTTATCTAGAATTACAAAGTAGAGATAATGAGAAAAACTGACAGGAGTGTCATGCAGCTACCCCTGTAGCTACATGACACTCCTGTCAATTTTTCTTGGTAATTAAGTGCGTTCCTTGAAATTAAAACTAGCCTTAAATTTTTATATCCATCTAATACATTAATCATACTGCCAGCGTCTAGGTATTTTCTCGTTATCTACAATTACAAAGTAGAGAAAATGAGAAAAACTGACAGGTAGTGTCATGCAGCTACAGGGTGATTGGAAATTAAGTGCGTTCCTTGAAATGGGTTAAACTAGAGCTGATTTGCAACGATTTTGATCCTGAAAACTTGGGGTCCTTATTGGGTGGTTTTCGAGTTATCGATGATTATTAGAAATGTTCTGCCTCGCGACCAAAAACTGCAAATAGGGAGAAATCTGTTCCTCTCTATATAGTCAACTGATACTTTTCGGGTAGCTCGTGAATAAATGAATCCTTCAAATAACAATTTATGAAAAAAAATGCCATAGGTATCTTTGGAAATGAAGCGACGTAAAGTTCAAGCTATGAACATTTCTTGAAACATCTCTTGGTTATTGAGTCAGTTTATTCAAAATAAATGTATGGTACTTGACGTACAAATTAATTTCTAAAATGGTATAATTATACCCACTTTTTATACGTGTTGGAAAAATAAAACTCAATTGTTTTCGATAAGGTAGTACTTTGCTGGTACTTGGTAGAACACATTTTTCGATGTACGCCTTACTTATTGCCGATTTCTTAATTTCGGTATGTTATGTGACTTAATGTGACTGGTTCTGGTCGATCAAATTAGGCATGATCCACCAGATGATTTCAAACGGTGGACACAACAATAATATGGACCCCAAGTTTTCGTGTTCAAAATGTTGTAAATCAGCTCTAGTTTAACCCATTTCAAGGAACGAACTTAATTACCAATCATCCTGTATGTAAAATTGTAATCACCAAAATATTTAGAAGTTTAAAGATCCGTCAAGAAATCGGAATGTCTTGACGTATCTTCAAAACTGTCTCCTAAAAAACTCCTCGTGTTGCTATGCTGAGTCATACTTGCGCCTGCGACTGTTTTCGAGCGATTTCACACGAAAGTTCAACTGCAGTCAAGGTCAGGTTGTATCAACATCAACAATAGGGCTGACATTGAAAGCGAGTCAACCCGTTGCGCGCCTTCCGGTGCGTAGGTCATGTGGACGAACAACAACTAGAGATGGAACGACTCGTCGCCGACTAGTCGCGAAAGCCAACTATCCAGCCACATTTATAGACGTCGACTAGTCGGCAGTTAATCGGCAAATATCGACTAGTTGGCACTTAATGTGCTACAGAAAATAAAATAAATAAATACACGCTGACTAACAAGCACTGTGTTTTCTGTCAAACGAAAGTTTTTAGTTTGGTCACTAACACCTAAATGTTTTAAAACGATAAACACAAATAGGAAAGTTGAAACGACTAGTCGGAAAAGCCGACTAACCTGTCACATTTTATAGTCGGTTACTAGTTGGTAGACTATTTGAGCGCCTACCTACCTAGTCGTCCATTCGGCTAGTCGGCCAAGTCCATAGTCCCATCTCTAACATCAAGCCACTCTGCTGAACATTCGCACGTTATATACGACATCCTACTTATGTATGTAAACGTATGAGGTGAGGTGGTGTTACTGCGTACGCAGGAAGGTGTTGTTCAGTTATCGCTGTACAAGTGGGTCCTAGGATGGCAGTTAAATGGCGTGATATATTAATATAGGTGAATTCACTGAGCGCCGAAGTGCTCTGTAATGACGTCATTACAACACTTAGGCTTAAAAACACTTCAGCAACCACTGTGTTTCCACCATCTATAGCATAGGATTTATTCAAGTTACTTGGCATGTTTACATGTTTTTCGGTGTAGAAACTCCATATACTTAAGAAAATGCATTAACATCAATTAAATGTCGAATCATAGAGTGTTGGTAAATGTGATCCTTTGCAAGATCATAGTCATTTTCTCCCATCATTTTTCCGAGCCACACCATCTAGGCTTTTCAAGCTCTGTTGGTGTGGCTTCCAGACTAACCGGATGTTTTTGTATACCAGCATCATACGAGTCTAGTCGTACGTTATTATCATACTTGTCAGACTTGATAAGATGTCTACAATTAACGTGCCAAAAGAAACCACGTGGCAAAACAACAATGAGTAAAGAATTGTTGAAAGTTGCATCATATAACGACTATTTGTCACTTTACCAGCCCCTCGTAACTAAGCGACCACTTGTGAAACAATAAACGCATTTTACCTTACTTTTATGAGTAACAGTTGATTGTAATCACCTGATATGTACATTCGTACATCTGTTTTCTTTTACTTCCAGATCGATATTATTTACTGTGTAAACGTTCGGTCGAAATTTTTTTGTGAATATTTTTAGAACGATTTTCCATGTTGTTCTGGTGGGTGGCTTAGAAACAAGATGTTTTGATACTTCAGGTGTTATATAGCAATCTTTACACGTACGATGTTTTCAGTCGATTGCTTGCTGAATCTACACTCGCGAGCAAAATACCGGAATTACTTCATCGCGCGTTGCTGTGATTCCAGTTTATTGCTCGCGAGTATAGTTCGAAGACTGTAGGTATGCAAGGAGACTGGTCATCCCTTAGTTGCCACTGGCTCATTTTAATATTTGATACTATAAATTGTTTTTTCTTTCTTTACATTGTTCTCATATATAGAAGCAACAAGGTTAATGTAACCAGGATTTTTGTAAACATAAAATGAATTAATAGAGTGTCCGTGGAGTTTCTTGCACGTTCTTCTCCATAAAGATCTACGCTTTGGAACGTGCAAATAGCTTAATTTTTTGACGGACTGACTTTGACAATTCAAAAGTACCTGATAATGGTTTATTTGAAATAAATGCTATGACTTTGACTTTGAGACGTTGATGGAGGAAAAAATGTTGCTTAAGATACAGAAGTATGAAGGTATGTAGTTTATAGTTAAGTTCTTTAGGTATATACCGTTCAGTGTCCTTAAAACGAAGTCTCATTGTTTCTCTAATGATACGAAGAGTATGCACGACGCTGCTATATCTTCTGATAAAAACCATACTTAATTTACACCGGGTTCTGTATCTTTGACCTTTTTGTAATCAATACTGAATTCAGTGTATCCTGGGTTACGGAATCACCAGAGCATTGATCCTATCACATGGGATCTCATGCATAGTAATGAAGTTCTCCCTATGCCTTCTGAGACCTTACGAGAATAAACGTACAGACCTACATTTGTATATTTGTGTATAGTCCTCGGTTGTCATTTATAACAATTTTCACTTGCAAAAGTTAATTGAAGTCAAACGATTGCTGGCAGATTCATTTTAAATGTACAAGCGTATTATTTTGGTATAGGTACCCATCCGTACCCTTGAAAGTGTTTAGGATATAATTCCAAAATTATAGAGTCAACAGATGGAGAACTAGTGAGTATTTACCACCTTATTTCCAGTATATTCTGATATGGGTGGTGGAAGTTTGCAGCTATAAACTCGGAATGAGTTTACACTTCTTAACTGGAAAATGACTTACACAAACTTGTTTTAGAGGAAGCAAAAAAGATATAAATATTTTGGATATTCTGTGGGTTTTTCGCATGCCTTGCGTGGTTTACGTTGAGATCGCTTTTTGTGTGTATTTTGCACTGATGTGCAAAGCAACCATTGAATAAATTATCTTTAATTGATTTCACGCTGTAAACACGAAGTGAAACCAAAAACCCATCAAGTGTGACTTGGTCTAACCGCTACTTTATCTGTCACACTCAATTATCTCCTGAATAGCTCAGAGCCTTAGAATATAATCACTTGGATCTTGGAGCTCGCCACCGTATCCAATCATAATCTCTAAAACGGGTTGTCTTAAACAACTCGCTTTCCGACCGGTTTTCGGATTTACAATAAGATCAGTATACATAAAATGTATTGCTGTGTTAATGAGCATAATTATATGGAGGTAGGATATCTCGTCGCATGATCCATCCGCTGTACGGAAATATGTCATTATACACAACTGCCTGATGTTAATTGCCTCTTAAATGTATTCGACGGTCGTATATTGAATGATTCGTGAGCAATACTTTCTCGTGGTCGAATTAACACGGAAGATAGTCGGACAAGGACACTTCTCTCCACTTCCTTGCTGAAAAACAAGCATTGTAGGAATTCCGTGAACACTTTGAATTATTTTTGTATACTCATTAATTAACTCTGCTTTATCGATGTATTAAATGCTTGCCTACATATATTTTGCGGCAATGAATCTCTTGGTGGCGCCATTATTCAAGTTTTGAGTCCACCGAGTGGGAGGCGGAGTGATCATGGCCAACCACCTTACACTTGTGCCCACTTGTTTATGTTGGCGTACTCTGGTTTTGTATAATATCAGTCTTCTGATTGATTGACGCAAATTTACAAAATCTAATTTGTGGACTAGATACGCTAAAAGCCGCTCCAAATGCAGTACCGACAAGTCTAATTCAGATTGTAAGTAATCGAATACCGATATTGAATGCCTATTCTATTACTACCAGATGTGGTGGCGGGGACCTGAAACAGATTGTTCGCATTTTTGACACGGTAAACAGATTGTCGACCTAGTTTCCAGCATTGTTTAGCGCACCGGCGTACGCGGCGCCTAGCCAAATCTATTTTAATTTTTATCTACGTGGTCGTTTGCGCGCAGTCTGCTTCTCCTCTGATTTTTCGCAATGTTTACGGTTATGCCACGCGCTTTTCGTCGTGCGTGAATTCACAAATGATCAGAGATAAAAATACAAAACAAACTGTTCAATTATTACAATTTGTGCTCCATTCACGCGTGTTTAACATCCGTATTGACGCAGCCGCCATTTCCTACAATAAAGCAGCGCTATTCCACTTTTGATATCTATTTAAACTGACGTTATTATAACGTTTCCTATAGTGATCTGCGATAGCACGTGGTTTTCGCTGGCAATTGGTTTGTCTGAGTAATTTTATGACGAGAATACGAAACGCGGAAGCCTAGCCGTTAAATGGAACTCATGTAGGCAGACATACTTTATAATCAGGATATGTGTGCAGTTAAAACATTTATTATAGGGTTATATACAAATTTCTGATAGTTTAGGTGGTTTTCGTTGTTGGAAGATTGCCCAATTCATTTTAAATTTGCGTCAACTCCATTTGCGTCCGTGGGCCTCCCGTTGGGTCACCAAAATAAAGTCAACTTGGATGAATATGATGAAACTGTTTTCCGTTTATTGTTAAAGTAAACATTTAAAACCTATTTGTGTACTTACATAATATATAAACATATCTCTCGAATATATTTTTAATTGGTAAAAACCGGAAGCCGCATCAAAAATAAAACATTGGTCGTATGACGACAAACTAACGGTTTTATGAAATTGGCTAGATCTGGCATTCTGGCGAACCAAATAAGTTAGAAGAAAATGTGGAACAGAATCGAATATTCACCTTCTATTGGATCCTTTTCAGGTACTCAAATTTGCTCCAGTCGCTGCGTATTCCGCATTCGATAGAGTCCTACCTTAGACAGCCATTATAACACCAAGACTACTTATAACGACCAAATTCCCAGGTAAGTTATCACCAAGTTATTTTATTTGTCCAACGGTCTCTTATGAAACTGTTCAGTTTCCAAGAAATTGTCAGCTAAGTCTAAATGTATTTTTTGTTATTTTTTTATTTTATAATGCGCACTGTAAAGGAGTGGAATTCTCTGCCTGCGTCTGTGTTTCCGAACGCATACAACCCTAATCTCTTCAAAATTAGAGTGAACAGGCTTCTTCTGGGTAGCTCGCTCCATCGTCGACTTTGTCTCTGTCATCTATGACCTAGACTAGAGTCAAGAGCAAACACATATTAAAAAAAAAAACTAATTATTTACCTACCTACGTTCAATTTTCCACATACTTAGACGACATGAACATCTTTTCCTAAGTAAATAATACACGTCTTGAAATGGCAACCTCGCTAAACTTGGGATCTTGCGTAAAAATTTAGCGCTACCAATATGGCCTTTAATACGTTTCTGTAGCTTTAAACATGTTAAAAATAAGATTTATGCTTCTCCCGGTCATAAAGACGAGTTGAAATTAGGTGCTGTTGTCTCCTGCAAAGGTATACGGTGCCAAAGTTTCATAGATCGCGCTATTTCCGTGCAAACACAAAACCGCTGACGCACACAGTCGGTCAAAGCTCCGGACTGACGCTCGCCTGTCAAGTATCTATTAGGAATTATTTCTGGACTTCATCCACCGCATTTTATGTCTCTCTTTGAAGGTGAAAGAACCTCGCTTGCCTAGATGACGGCACTGCGGGTAATAGAACGGAGGGAAAAGGAAAAAGCTTCAAGAAATGTATCTCAGATATTTTTGTTTCATAATGGCGTGTGCTGCTCAAATCTTACGGCTTAAGATAAGCCCCTTATTAAGTGTTTACCTCTCTCTTATCTCTATCATCGTTCAACCGTAGCATAAGATGTACATACTAATTAGGCCACGTTAAATCTGTATGATTATGCACCATCCGTCATTACTTGAGCGACTACGTGCATATTAACGGCTCGCTTGGCCTTTTCACTATGCACCCTAAAACATTCCGTAACGTTTATCTATGTTGCTGCATTTGCCAACAGCAATGCTACTAGTGCAACTGAGGACACTATAAAAACTCGGTCAGTACTTCGGTCGAGGTATTCCTCATAAATATGCAAGGTGCCATAGAAAGAAGTAGTCCTCATAAGCAAGATACTGAAGTTTTAACGCGTTCATTAGGCTAGAACGATAATTATGCAATGCATATATTTGCATCAACACAAATTGATTCTAGCAACATGATTATAACTTTTACTTTTCAATAAATGCAACGGGGACGTCATGCAAACTGATTGAAGTAATTTAGTTGGAAAGAATAAAGAGCTGGCAGGACAGGTGTGTCCCCCGGTCGCCCTTTGTCTGCGCTCCAGGCCGTAACGGAAGGCGTGACCCACTGGCTGTGTGGAATTGCACGCACAACCGATTATTATGCCTTGTTACTAGGCGGTCGCTACTTTCCCTTTGTGCGAACATGTTTTTTTAAAACGCTCATCCATCGCTACGACAGCTACAGCTCTTTCAGTGAGTGCACTTCCGTTAGCCTCTTGTGCAACAATGTTAAGCGCCGTTTACACCTACTGGGACATAATGAAGCCGTTATCTGTAGCCTCGAGGTATTTTAAAACTGTCTTAGAAGTCAGCTTGGTAACGTCCGTAGAAAGGTCGGCCATAAATTAAACACGGACAGCAACGGTCGGCATGATTCTGTCGTTAGCCACATTAGATTCGTTTATCGTCATGAATTCGATTTTAGACTTTAGATTCTATCGAGAAACAGAAAGAAACGAAGGAATTTCCATGAAACGATAACTCTACGTAGTTTAGAAACTAAACTATCGTATCGGACCAAGATTTAGTGTCAGTCAAAGTAACTAATATTTTTAGTACGCTTACAAAATAACTAGGTGGCACACCTTTAGTCACAATGGCTATAATACTAGTGGCGACGTCTAAGCTAAGACACACCTAAAATATTTGCACCAACTCACTAAGTAAATTATACTTACCTTGTTTGTACATAGTATCACGATCGCTAGAAGTCATTTTGCACTCAGATGAACGTGAATGCGAAGCAAGATCATTCCACAGAGCTTTACTGCATAGACATGCCTAACTTCATTCTAAGTTCCGTATGTGGAAGTTAAGTACATGCTATTAAGCTATGCAGTAAGACCGTCGTGGTGAAAGGATGCATGCTTCGATGAGATGTTACTCAGAAATATTACGAAATTTTACAAACGATTTTCATTAATATTCTGAAGTAATTGCCTATACCTGACCATTTTAATAATCAACGGAAGTGCCTTTTTCGGCAAATGAGTATCGTATTGTCTTCCTCCAGACCGGTTCTTATGCAATTTTCAGGATGTGAGTTACGTCATTTTTCCGATTTGTATGTATTCAAACCGGTCACGTCTGGTAATTGATAGTTTCGCGATTAAATGCTCGGTCTCTCAAGGTTAAGCCGGCTATGTAAATAAAGTAATGGCGCTGCCGCTGCCTACAGAGCTATGTAAGTCTGCGGAACAAATTATAGGCGTGATCCATTTGCGAGCGGACCGGCCACCGGTAGCACAGGTTGGACCGGCCAGGAAGACGGAGATTGTAGTTAGATAACTAACTTATGGCCAATCAGCCAACGTTGGAATTAACGTTATCGGCTCTCCCGCTGTTTAAATGTTCAGGAATACAAGGGGCTTGATAACAGCTCACGTAAGCGGCTCATGCAAATTGCATGTTGAATAAGTTGTATAATAAATTGCTGTAAAAGTAAAAGCAATTTATGGAAGCATCAGGTGATTCGTTACTTGGAAACGGTTACCGGAATTGATAATTCTGAAGTTGAGAGGTGCGCGGATGAACACTCGGCAGCGGCAAATGAACCCTCTGGCTCGGTTCCAGCTCTGCTGTTTAACACAACCGTGGTATCTCTCACTAATTACTGAGCTCGCTTAAATGGTTCCACTTCCTCCAAGCCGGTGAGGCCGCATTGGTCGCTTGTATAATCGCGACAGACGTAACAATAGCAACAGCATTTGTGACTAATCCATTTACATTATGTTTAGTCACGAAAGTCGTGTCAAATAGCAACCAATTATGTACATTCCGTGACGAGGTGGACTGTATTTTCTTGAATTAAACTTCGGAACTTCTTTATCTTGTTTATTTTCCCAGGGCTGGCTTGCTGCTGACGGTTGAGTGACGAATGACGGAATGACCGAGCGCGGCAAGCCACCCGCTTTTTATCTTATTTCCTACTTACACAGGTAGTGAGCGTGGGCGCTTAGGCCTCGGCCAATCAGAGCGCGGGTGGTGGCGCGGAGTTCGAGTCGTTTTAGCGCTGACCAATCAGAGGCGAGCGCATCTGTCTATTGTTTAGACAGGTTCAGACCTGCTCGAAGCGTGTTACGACCGAATTCTGTGCCACCTTACAATCTTCCTTTATTAAACATAAATTAAAACAATCCCTACACTATTGCTTATACATAAAATCCCTGCTATGAACAGTCTTTATTTATTTAAATCTAAACCTTATCCATTAGGTATATAATTTCCCTTAACATCAAGCCTTAGTATCTAACTTATCTATTTATTTATATCCTATTTATTTCGACGTCCGTAATATCCTCCCCCCGGCGCAGGGCTACCGTAGCCTAATCTTCTACGTGAAGGACGGCGAGCTTCGTAACTGGACGTCGTAGGACGCCCGCTGTAGTTCTGACGTCAGCTGACCGCACCTTTCCATCCGGACCATTGTAGACAGCCTCCACGACGCCTCGAGGCCACGTTCCTCTCGGGAGTGAGGAGTCGACGATGACGACTAAGCTGCCGACTTGAAGGGGTCGTCGTTGGTCGTCTGACGCCCCCCGGGGCACCAGCGTAGGCAGGTACTCGTCTACCCAGCGCCGCCAGAAATGGTCGGCGAGCGCCTGGGCAGCTCTCCATTGTTTGCGGCTGGCCTCCTCACAAGGCCCGGTACGGGGAAGGCCCGAGGAGGTACCTATTAAGAAATGGTTAGGCGTGAGGGCCTCCGGATCCTTGGGATCGACAGAGACATGGGTTAGAGGTCGAGAGTTTATGGAGTGCTCGGCCTCTGTCAGCAGCGTCAGTAGTGTTTCTTCTTTTAGCGCTTTTTGGTGCAGCGTCGCTCCCAGCGCCGCCTTAACGGAGCGCACCAGTCGTTCCCAGGCTCCCCCCATATGCGGCGCTCCTGGTGGGATGAACTTCCATTTCATGCGCTGCTCCAGTCCGAATGGAATGAAATCTTTCGTCCACTCTTTGTACGCCGCTCGTAGTTCGGCGTCTGCCCCTCTAAAGTTGGTACCATTGTCTGAGTACATGACTCTGGGCCAACCTCGTCGAGCTGCCATTCTTCGTATGGCCATTAGCGCCGAGTCGGTAGATAAGCTCGACACTAATTCCAGATGCACTGCTCTCGTAGTCAGACAGGTGAACAGGGCTCCCCATCGTTTTTCGTGTCTTCTTCCGATGACTACCGTTATCGGTCCAAAATAATCGGTGCCGCAGTGGGTGAAGGGCCGCGGCGTCTCCATGATTCTTTCCATTGGCAAGTTTCCCGTAACTGGTTTCACTGGCGTAGCTTTTCTTATTCGACAGAGCTGGCATCGCTGTGCTATGGCTCGCACTGTAGGGCGTAGGTTGACGACCCAATACCGCTGTCTTAAGTCATTGATTACACGCTCGTTATTAGCGTGCCCAGCTTTGCGATGTGCATGTTCTACCAATAGCCGTGTGAACGGATGTTTGCCGTGTAAGATCACCGGGGTTTTCTTCGTTTCCTTGACTGCCGCATGTCCGATTCTCCCTCTGACCTTGAGAATATGATCCTCTAGGTAAGGGTCCAGTTTATACAGACTGCTGGACTTGGGTACCGGCTTTCCTTTTCGAAGTAACTGTATTTCATCGGCATAGTTTTCCAGTTGTGCTTGTTCCAGCCATAATTTCTCGGCCCTTTCGATCAAGTCGACGGTCATTTGGCTGGACCTATCGTAACACTTTGCCTTGAAAAGGAATGGCATGGCTGTAGCTCGTAATAATTTTTCGAAAGAAGAGAATCTATTTATGTCTGGCAGGTGAGAAGGCCGTTCTCGTTCTCTTTTTTCTTCGACTATCACGTACGTTGACTCGTCTCCGGTAGTGTCTTCTTTGGATTTCTCCTTTGGCCAGAACTCTTCGTCATTGTACAGGAACGCGGGACCGGTGAACCATCTGTCTTCGGGTTTCATTCGTACGGTGTAGTTAGGGCGTGTAGCGTCATCTGCCACGTTGTGATCGGTGGGTACCCATCTCCACTGGCTGGCGTCAGTTAGCTCCGCGATTTCACCCAGGCGGTGGGCCACAAACGGTGTGTACTTCACGGCGTCTTTTTCTTGCGCGTACAGTCTTGCGTTGGCGTCTCGTACTGAGTGCGCGATGAAAGGTGAACACGAGGCTCCGAAGATCATCGAGGTCATTTTATATTTCTTCGGTGGCTTAGTACGTTCCTCACCTCGCCAGAGAAACATCTGCGCAGCCTGGTCTTGGTCTCTTATCTTCACTTGGAGAAACATTTCCTGTATGTCTGCCGTGACGGCTACTGGACGCTCTCTGAATCGAAACAATATTCCTGGCAGCGATTTCAAGAGGTCAGGTCCTTCTAGTAGATAGTCGTTTAGGCACACTCCACTGTATCGATGTGCGGCGTCAAACACTAGACGTATCTTGCCCGGTTTATTTGGGTTTACAACCGGGAAGTGCGGCAGGTACCACACTTTCTTACTTCCTTCTTCCGTTCCGTTGCACTCCTGGGCGTATCCTTTATCGAGTAGGTTTTTGACCAGAGTGCTATACTGTGCTGCAAAGTTTGGTGATGAATCCATCTTCTTCTCTAATATCTTTAATCTTCGCAGGGCACAGCTGTAGTTGTTGGGCATCGAAGCGTCTTCATCACGCCATGGTAACCCGACTTCGAAGTGATCACCGACTTTTCTCAGTGTTCCCTGAACCACGTTCATTGCCTTCTGATCTTCGGGTTTGATCTTCTTGGCCAAAGAAACTCCTAGGGCATCAATCCTGAAGTGTGACTTTACTAACTCTTCTATACGACGTACGTCATCTGTCTGTCTCGCTGCAGACACATCGTATAGATGTAGCACGACTTGTCCCTCTTGTTCCTTCAGCGTGGTGCGTGGCGCAGTCCCGTGGATCACCCATCCTAACTGAGTGTAGGATGCTGCAGGCTCATTTTTCTTGCCCATGCGTAACTCTCGCGTGACTATTAGGTGCCAGTTGTCCGCACCTATCAGTACCATCGGTGTAGCTTCTCTGTAGAATGCGTCGCTTTGTATGTCTTGGAGGTGAGGAAAGTTTTCGAGTTTTAACCTGTCCATCGTCTGACCATGAAGTCGCAGGTTTTTCATTGTTCGTGCGCGTAGTTCTTGGAATTCACCGCTCTGGCCACGTATCTGTAACTTGACTTCCTGGCTTTGTTCTTCTTGTTGTTGTGAAGTCACGCTCTGGATACGTAAAGTAGAGACCGGTCCGCTTATGTGCAAACGATGTACTAGTTCTTCGTCGACGAGCGATATTGTTGAGCCTTCGTCCAGTAGGGCGAACGTCGATATTTGCCCGCCGGGCCCTTTTAATAACACGGGACACATTTTCAGCAATACGCGTTGCGACACATTATTTGACGCGGAGACGGTCATTACCGCTTCCTGCGAGTGTGGGTTCTCGGTATCAGTTGACTTATCTGGCTTATCACTTGGCGGTGCCTCTCTCTCCTCTCGATCTTTGTGCAGCAGCGCGTGGTGTGGGCGGCTGCAGGTTCCTCTGCCGCATCGCTTCGCTCGGCAATGTTCGCGTCGATGGCGTCTTGTCACACACTTGAAACACACTTTGGCAGTACGTGCCCAATCCCATCTTTCATCAACGCTCATCTTCAGGAACTTTGCACATTTCGGTACCTCGTGATCACTGCCACAACACAAACACTCTTGTTTTCTTTCTTCCTCCTTTCCCGATGTCGCGTAAACTACTTCCCGACCCGACTTCTTCTTGGCGTTAAATTGTGGCGCGCTTCTCATTTCCTTCTTCTGGACGGGTGCGGGCGTCGCGCTAGTGAAGGCGTATTTCATGGCTCGGTCAGCCTCCCGCATCAGGAATCTGGACAACAATATCACTTCCGGTTCACGCGACGATTCCGCAGTTTCAGAAGCGTAATCGCACCATCTTGACTTTATGTGCGGGCTCAGTTTCTCTACAACTTCGCGAACTAGCATCGGGTTCCATATATACCCACGATTGTCCATCTTGGAAAGCACGCACACTATGTTTTGAAGTTTCACTGCGAACGAATTTAATTCACTGGCCGCACCCGTGAGTCGAGGTAACTTCTTCAAATCTTCCATCACTCGATTCATGAGTATCTCCGGTCTCCCGTAATACTGTTCTAGTGTCTTCATGATCACTTGCGGGTCAGACGCGGAGTATAGGAGCGCGGACACAGCTTCTCTTGCTTCACCCTTAATGCAATTGCGTAGTCTTGCCAAATTTTCTGTTGTCGTGAATTTGCACAAATTCGACGAGTCGTCGTACGCCGCCTTAAATGGCAACCATTCAGTAGCCGCTCCCGTGAACGTGGGCAGCTCAGTCACTTGTCGCGGCGGCGGGCGTACGTGAATCATTTTTTCCAACGCGTCGGCCAACTGTTCTATTCCTCTTCCAACTCGGCGTTCTCCTCTGGTAGGCGAACGCGAGGTCGACCGTTGCCTTTTCTGGTCATTCCTGGCAGGTGCGGCGGCTTCGATACGTGCGGCGGGTTCGACGTAAGTGGCAGGTTCGAGGGCGGCGTGCATGGCGGCGGGATGCGGAAACTGCGCTTCTCTCTGCGGTTGATCCGCGACTGGAGGGCGACTTCGGTCAACACTTTGAAGCCACTCGTCCACCCTGTCTTCACTCATGTGCACGGAGCCTTCTTCACGAGCCTCTGCCTCTGCCTCAATCGTCGACACTTCATATTCGAGTCGCTTGTTGACGAGTGCTTTTTCGAGTTCTAATTGCTCGTTCCTTATCGCAGCGATTCTCTTCTGTGCCTCGTATTCTGCCTTCTTCACTCTTGCCACGTCACTACTGTACGATCTTCTGGACCTTATCGTACTTACTGTATCCCTCACAGAAACATCGTGCGCAGCTGTCATAGTTCTCACTGATTCCTGGGTTCGAAACACGGCGCGCGTCAACGGGTAACGCGATGTGGATGGTGTGGCGAGCGATTCACCATAGTCGTACGCGGTCGCGGTCGCGGTGGCTCTACTTCCCGTCGGGACGCGAGGAGCCGGCGCGGCGAGGGCGCCATCGGACGTCGTCGGCGCAACTCTCCCCGCCGCGGGCGTGGCGGGGTGTGCGATCGCGAGCGCGGGGGCGGCGGGATCGGTCCCAGCCGCGGGCGCACCATGCGGTGGGCGCGGGAGCGCGGACGCGATGGTCGACGGCGACCTAGGCGGCTCTTCGAATGCGAGATGGCGGCGACTATCGTAGCCCGATTCGGATTCACTTTCCTTGGCCGAAATGCTTCTAGTCTTCATTGTAGATGTTCGTTTCGACCGGCGGTTTTCTATCTTCTATCTGCTATCCGGCTCGAAGGACCAAATGACGAGGTGGACTGTATTTTCTTGAATTAAACTTCGGAACTTCTTTATCTTGTTTATTTTCCCAGGGCTGGCTTGCTGCTGACGGTTGAGTGACGAATGACGGAATGACCGAGCGCGGCAAGCCACCCGCTTTTTATCTTATTTCCTACTTACACAGGTAGTGAGCGTGGGCGCTTAGGCCTCGGCCAATCAGAGCGCGGGTGGTGGCGCGGAGTTCGAGTCGTTTTAGCGCTGACCAATCAGAGGCGAGCGCATCTGTCTATTGTTTAGACAGGTTCAGACCTGCTCGAAGCGTGTTACGACCGAATTCTGTGCCACCTTACAATCTTCCTTTATTAAACATAAATTAAAACAATCCCTACACTATTGCTTATACATAAAATCCCTGCTATGAACAGTCTTTATTTATTTAAATCTAAACCTTATCCATTAGGTATATAATTTCCCTTAACATCAAGCCTTAGTATCTAACTTATCTATTTATTTATATCCTATTTATTTCGACGTCCGTAATATTCCGAATGATATATTAAGGTGGACGTACTTAGTAGGTAATGTGAGTTATATTAATACCTTGATGCAAATTAGTTAAGACAATGGACTTTACAGATGTGTCGCTTATCATAGTTGACGTGTGCGGTTAAAAATTCGCTGGTTATAAATTCTATGTCTAATATTATTAGGAACGGTAAACGTGTATCGGCAATGTTGGGTCCACGTCAGCTTCGGTCACGCACGATTGAATATTTTCCTTGACATTTGAACCGAACAAAGGGTTGCTAATTGTGACTCACGTAACTTTTTGTCTAGGGTGGGTGTGTGACAGTCTATTCAACCTACAGCTGCTCGCTTCCCATTGGTGAATCACAGTTTAATTAATGAAGTTATGCACACGCATAATGTTTTTTAGTCACACAATTTCCTCATTAATTCGTATTATTGTATGTATAATGTATCGTTCGCGCATTCCTCGTTCGATTTTCCAACGATTTCATCATAGTGACAGTGTATGTGGATTCAACTATTGACACTTCCAGAAGTATCGAGTTTGCTGTTGGTGAGTGACTTGTGAGTCTTGTGACTAGTGTTTAGTGTTCAGTTTCTGCTTCGGAAGTCCATAAGTGATCACCAGTAGACTCTTTGTCCCCATATTGTTGTAATTAATCACTAGTCAAACATAGACGTAAAACGTATCGTATGTTTCGAGAAAGATAATAGTAATTAGGGTTAAACTAGCGAAAACAACGTCGCATCACTCAAGATAATGTAGCTAAGACTCTTACATTTTTAATATATTTTTACGTAGACGTCATAATCATAACAAACAGTGTTTTGCTGAAAAAAAAATAAAGAATATTAGAAAAAAAACACTTCATACGGATTTTTATTTTTGTCGTCTTGCCTTTAGCGTGCTTTTTAAAGTTTGGGTTGCACGGATGGGCGGTTGGGATACGACTGAAATTAATGTCTAATTTTTCGTAGGAATCTGACCCAAACATGCAACCCACGGGGATTCCGTGCTAATCTCATGTGTATATGCGTAGCCTACGCTTGTCTGGAGTCGACAACCCATCTTGCCGTTGTTTGGTCGTCCTACGCATCTTTTGCCGTTCATCGGTCGCCACACCGTCTGGTCTTGCTCCTCCTACCTTCATTTGATCGTCTTTCTAATCAACTCGGTCCTTTGATCTTTTCTTGGTTTTTTGGCACTCCTCTTTGTAAAATCTATCCTATTTCAAATCAACATTTATCAAGGGACTTGATTTTAAATACCATACATCTTATTTATTACAGCATCTTCTACCTAGTATTCTTTGCCAAATCATCTCGTATGGAGAATTGTCGAGATTTCATATTCAGGGAAAATGTGATGATGCAGACATTGAGCACACAATTAGTTTTAGACTTTTCATCGTTAGGCCTACTTTCGACATTGCGTCATTTAGTTCTCGCAGCATGATTTGGAGATCATCCAGGCTTTCGTAGAACTTTACAGGGTTTTCCCCACATATATTTAAGATTTGATAATGGACCACATCAAATGTCATTTTGAAGAGTTCGGGAGAAATGGGTGAAGGACTTAATTTAGTGAAAAATCTAAACCTCATTGGACTGCCGGAATTAAAGATGTAGACACTAAAGCAAGCCCGTCACAAAATTCTTAACCAACTGTAATGTCTGAAAGTCAGAGTCAGAACAGTGGCTACCACCAGAAAAGCTCAACGAGTCGCGTAGAAATGATTATACTGTCTTAGATCCCGCAACGAAATTAATCAGAAAAAAAAGAACAACGGAGACTTGGATAACCACGAATTAAAATGAACACCAACAACACACCGGACTTATAATATACCGCTTTTCTGTCGCAGTCGCAACAGGAGTAAAAATAAATAAATTTAAAGATTGGATTGGAAAAGATTCGAGATTCGTCGGTTACCCGCAAGTTTCAAACAATTTTATGTGGTCTCACATGTTTTTACTCTGTCTACCAGTTCAAAACACTTTTAATATCTTCTAAGCTACTCAGTATAAATCAATAAAGTCTCCGAACGACGATAAAACTAAGAGGTGTAAGAGAAAAAATCTGATATTGGCCGGCCATGTGGCGAGATGCGATCCGTCCATGATCTATGTTGCCATGTGTCAGCTGTTCCCTCCAACCAAAATAACGAACTGCGCAGCGGATGGATTCGAAACGCGACTAAATATAACTCTAAAGCCGGCTACACAACTACGTACTTTGTTACAATATCCGCCATAATGTGTTTCATATGTAAATGACATGGATGCTCCGATGATGGTGCCAAATCATAAAGACTAACATTATAGTAGAACTTGTCTAGCTTCCTCGTGTGAGAAATATTCGTTATCTTATGTACTAGTGCTCAATGATACTTCATCATAGTTTAGATATACCACTTTATTTTATTAATCGTCTTCAGTGTGCACTTGTGCAGCTATCTTTATATGCAAGTGCATATTATCTAAGTTCTATGTCGATAGAAACTGGATGTTATTTCATACTGGCTTTTGTCCTGACGTCGTCCGCGTGGAATAGTTACTTTGGGCAGCCATTTTTAATTTAAAAATATTAAAAATAATTATGTGTATTTTTTTTTTGTCAAGTGCCTCAATACAAAAGTTTATGGTTTTATCTTCAATAATGGACGGACTCCCATACAAACTTTCATCCCCTATTTCAAGCCCTTTTCTCGCGATAAAAGGTAGCCTATATCCTTTTCCGGGACTCAAACTATTTCTTTACAAAATTTCATCTAAATCGATTCAGCGGTTTTAGCGCCAAGGGTAACAGACAGACAGACTTTCGCATTCATAATTATTTCACATTAAATATTCAAGAGCTAAGCTTCAGTTTATCAGCACATTTCTGATTGATCGTCGCCTTCTATTAAATGGGTAGGCAATTACGATTGTAAACCGGTACAATTTGGATTTGCGAGATAAATTGTCGAGACAGAATCGAGTAATAAGATGTTATAAATTCGAATGGAACTGCTTGTTTACTAATTTGATAGTTGTACAAATGAGAAGTCGTTTGAAAGTAGAGCAAACGTTTCTCGCTAATCAAGTTTTTGCGTTGTGTATTGGGGGTGTGGTGACGACGTCATTCACATACACAACGACATTAGTAGGACAGCCATAAGTCGATATAATGTAAATGTCACCGGAAAATAGCAAACTTCGTAAGATTATAAAATAACTTGAGAGATCGTAAACTCTCGATAAATTGTCAACTGACCATTTGGAATACGTTTTTACGCATAAAAATTTGATTGTATATCTCCGTGTCGGTTCGAGAAATTTTGGACTGACATAAACTGGCGACCAATCAGCACTCTGGTCTACAATTTATCTGTTTTGGTGTGATAGTTAAATTGGAAACTTGACCCCTCATTGGTCTTTGTTGGTGTCCTTTTGCTTTGTTTCCAGGTTTACTATCACATGAAAACGGCTAAATTGTAGAATTGTGCTCTGATTGGTCGCCATTTTATGTCAGTCCACAATTTCTCGGAATGACTTCGAGATATTATAGACTATCAAATTTTGATGCTTAAAAAAGTATTCCAAATGTTCAGTTGACAATTTATCGAGTTTATAATCTCTCAAGTTATTCTATAATCTTACGCATTTTGCCATTTTCCGGTGACATAAATATACTAGAGTGAATTAAAAACTGCAAAACAATATGTAAATGGCCTGAAATACATTGTTTGTAAAGTTAAACATTATTTTTTCCTCTGAGCTCTTTAACTGCGCAGTAGACGGTCACAGTTGATTAGGTATGTTAATTAATGACATACGATAAATAATACACGTAGCTTAGACGGATTTATTTACTCTTTATCGAATATTAATAGCAATATCATTTTGTTATTTAGTTATTTGGTTAATTCGCTGATTAAACCACGTGTTTAGAGAAATAAACTGGTGTTTGATATTTAATTATGTAACAGAAAAGTTCCATATTTGTTTCGGATAAGATACATGTATAATTAGCATATTTATTAGCGGTGTGTTATCTTTAGCGGGTCATAAATTCGTTGAGGTAAAGGGTGTTGTACTTTTGATAGGCTACGCGTCGGCTACGTCTTACTGCGTAGCAGGGTTTTATCTACTAGGTATTAAATAGCTGCCTATAGGTGGGTTTCCAGTGTTGGTGTCTCACTTGCTCACCCACTACTGATAGGCTTACGTTTGACCACTGTCACACGTGATGGCAAGAGGTGATCTGGTCGTTAATGCAGATCGCTTGCCTAGAAGTAACTTACCTATTTACTCTTGACTGAAAGATATGTCACCAGTATTAAAAAAAAAGGAAGTGAGAGTAGTTCTTAAATATTGTTAGTAAACCCAAGTTAAAAACTAAATAAAAATAACAAATGTGAGTATAAATAAAGCAGATGCATGTCTGGTTGTGGTGAAAAGGCTTCCACTCAGCATAATGCTGTGCCGTCGGCACCCACAGCACGGCGCTTATTTTCAGCGCCTAGGACATGACGTACGAATTCTGATAAGAACTAAGGATTTTAGCTTGCTCCCATAGATAACTTATATTCAGTGCTTCCCTCAGACATGTTTCATAATATTTATTTCCTCAGCTCTTCGCCTTCTACAAAAACTAGGTTTATTTGTTTTTACGTCAAAATGCTCTCTCATTCTTCGAACCTAATTTCGATATGCAGACTACTAAGAATTTTCATTTGTTGTTTCAATACTATTGAAAGACATGAATGTTTTGTACAGGAAAAAAAAACTTATTAGTAAAGGTATACCCTCCCAAGCACTTCACTTTTGAAAATATTGATCCGGTGCTTGCAGCAATTACAGATAAGTAGTACACCGGATATTCTCTTCAATTTATTTATATCTCTGTACGATTTATAAAGCTCAAAGATCTCCAGACCGGAAGATCTATCTCCATCCCTCTCTTTAATAACAACAAACCGTTGCTCCTAATTGATTCCAAATTTCCAAACATGTTAACAGAAACGATCACAGTAATTAACACAAAGTTTTATCTTAGATTTTTCGTTGAAATGGAAAAGATTTGCTATTGATTTTTTGGCTAGGAACGTCTAAACTTTTCCTGGAAGAATCGTCATAGGTGACAGGAATAATAATAGGTGAAGACACATACATTTTAAAGAAAATAATTTATTGTAGATGTAAATATTCAAGGCCAGAATTTTCATGAAGAGAGTTTTCTTTGAAACAATTGACTAGCGTTAAACAAAAGAATAGAGTGTACTATTTTTATCAATTACAAACTAGCACACGGCACTCAGTGGCAGTTATCCCAATGTCAGTAAATTCCTGAGTCACCAATGCCAGTCAGACTGACGCATTAATAGTTTACTTCATCTAATCTGCTGTTAAGATTACAATCATCAGATATTATTGTAGTCTTGGTCACTTTATGATGTACGGCGATGCGCCACCGTTACATGGTTGTCATCCTACCCATACCCACAAAACGATTAAGGAATACTTTCACTGTGCGTGTAGCTAAGGGAACGATACTGTCAAAGGTGGAAAACACGAGGATCAGGGGCGTACAAGATCGGAAAGCATGGCAGAAAGAAAATGAGGCCTAAACCCATCATAGCTGCAGAGGGTCATTCCAGGCTGATATGATGATAATCACGACAGCTAAGTAGAGTTTCAAGCTGTAGTACGTGTGCCCTGAATCAGGGAGTCTTTAAATCAAGAGTAAGAATAAGTTATAAATTAATAACAAGTTCGGCAAGCGTGCTTCATTGTCGACTCCACCGCTTACTATCAGGTGGCCAAATGACACAAAACTTTAATTTTGATTCCCGGTACGAACACGAACCACGCGGTTTTTAATCACACACTTTGGAGTATACTCTAGACACATTGCGTCAGCTATTCCAGGCAGCTTTCTTGAGAGAATGACCTGGCGAAAGGTGCTGGCACTCTGCCAGAGTTTGCCGCTAGAAGTCATATGGAATCTATGTATTACCGACTATTCTGCTGTCTCCAATTGCAACTGTGTAATGTTTACATAACGGCCCACTCATTGCTAACTGGCCTTTTCGTGAACTTTAAGATCTCCGAGCTAAAATTATCCAAGTCTGTTTTTCTTTGGTTTTGGAATGGTTTCCGTAAACTCTAGTATAGTACGTTGGTCTAAATCTGAAAGAAAACAAAACATTAGTATCATCCCACTCGGCACGTAAAGCTTTATTGAGGGAAAATATTTTTTCTCAATTCACTATCGTTGAAGACAAACCGATGTTTAGGTTTTCCCATGTTATAAATAAGTTCTATCTGGTTTTACTGGGCACAGTTCCAACGCTGGGGCTGTAAATGAGATTTTGTCTATTTGAATGAACTATGTCTAATTCGTGGCTGGGACCTCAAGGTCTACAGTGCATTCATACTCGGTCGCTGCCACTAGCTCAGATCAAAGAGGCTACTAAAAATATGGTTTTGCCAATCATAAATCAAGACAAATGCTTTCTGTCAGATTAAAATTCTCGTTGCAGTCACTCACATGTACCTATTTGTTGATTGTTCTGCTTCAATAATAACTTTTCGTATTTACTTGTCCTTGTATTATTTACCGTAATTACTATTCACAGAATTCCTGCGTAACTATATTGATTTTATGGGTGTTTAATACTTCATGCCACTGCCAAACGCAATGTTAACTTTAATACCAACGTGTTATGCTGACGGACAAACAATGCAGACAGAAAATAACAATGTCGAGGATTTTCCGAAAATTGATAAAGCTAAAAAATTGCAATCGCTGGTTAAGGAAAACTTCAGCATCGATCTAGAAGAAAATAGAAACATTGTTTAAGAAATAAGGCCTCTAGTTACTTATACTAATATAAATAAATGCTACAAGGTTTTAAAGAACCTATGTTGATGTTGTAAATTGCCAATATTTTAGCGAACATGAAACCACTAAATTGACCAGTATCGGCAAACCACATCAGTTATATTATTTTTTACCTTAATGTTTATTAAGATTCAGACGAGCAGTTCATTTTCACGGCGATGACGTCAAAGCCATCACTTGTCACTTTGGTCTTAAACTTGACAAAATGCTTGGCAGTGGAAATGAAAGCGTGTTGGACAACATAAAACAATTATATACCAACATTTCTCCGAATACTCATTACTCTAAAGGCAAGGAAATTAGTCTTACGCCTTCGTTGTACCGAACACGTGGCTGAAAGCGGTTGTAACGCGTTACCAGACTCTTGAAGTTTTGCTCACCATTAGAACGGAAATAGCGTGAAAATATATTCATAGAGGTGAAAAGCGAAATGTTGTCTTGTTTCTAGAAACTTCGATAATCTTATTTAAAGAAACCACGTGGTGGTATCATGAATATTCTCAAGATTTTGTCTGTTCGCAACTTTTTCGATTGCTTCCTGGTAAATATTTGGCTCATCTATGACGTCTGACTGTCTCTTCGAGAATTGTGTTTTGACGATATTTAATCTTTTCATTATAAATAGTTTAATCGAATAGCTCTATAAATATAATATCTGGTTCGAATTTAAAATTATTTGTAATATAATATAGATATTGCAAATAATTTTGATTTCCTTAGCTTAGTCACTTTCGGTCACGTCAAGTGTCTTATCATTACTTTATCCAGTAAGATCTGGATTGGTTCAGCAGTTCTCTGTGATTTCATCCGCCGTTGCATGGCAAGGAAGGCTAACAAGTGCATCGTCATTATCACCTGTATCAGAAACTTCTGTGTGGACACAGACAGTTCTACGTCTGTCTGTCCCCATTATAATGCGACCTTGAAATTAATATCGATCAGTGACGTTGCGAATCTGACTTCTTTACTAGAACGACGTTTTTTATATCCTGTATCATCGCATTATCTAAGAAACTGTTCGAGTCATGTGACACTTCGTCGTAAAGATTTTTTTAGAATGCACTTTGAAGAAAAGCGGTCTGTCTGTGTGTCCGAAATAAAAGAATTTTCATCTTGGAATGCGTGTAAGATAAACTGGTGGTTTTAGCACGGAAGAAACGAGTTTTCTGACTAATAAAATCTTGTGACTTGTCACTTTCGGTATCTTCATTAGCTTTTAAAATTTTCTGTGAAATATACTTGCAATTTAAATGCGCAATAGCTGCTTGCTAGTTTCGCATTTCATTCTTAAGGTGTCTACTTTTGTACGATTATTGGTATTCAATTAAAATGACACGCTTTTAAACTTTAACGACAGCAAGTGATCGATGAGATCATAAATTGTTAAGTGTTATCTGATCTGATTGACAGCACTTCAATCAACCGCTTTTAAAATTGAACAGACTTTTAAATTATCTCGAACGTGAATTCCACTAGACTTTGAATACACCAATCGAATATTAAAATAAACACCAACATAATATCCGCTAGTTTGCGATTTTCATAACTAGAAGAACTGAATTGCCGCTATCAACTGAGTTAAATGTTGAGTCATATACCGATACATTGAACTCACGATATCTAACCTGAGTCCAACATAATACTGTTTTGTCAGCTGTTTTCAATCAAGGCTAAAACCCAACAAAATTCTTAACCTAAAGAAATACAGAGGCATTTGATTGAAACATGTTCAAGAGCTGGTTAAGTAAACTTGAATTTAATTTGCTAACGGTACTCTATGCCGTCACGGTACAGGCCTATAATATAATTAACAGCGGACTTGATATTCTGAATGATAACGGAGCCTTAAGGCATGATCTTAAAGTGTCGGTGGGCAATACAAAGTTAATTTATTGCTATTTTATGTGCTTTGATACGCACGATTTAGCGGTCCTAGGTTGTGGCGTAGACCTGGTTGGAAATAGATGACGTATTTGTGAGAATGCATGTGAACATAATAAAGATGGATGGTTATTTGATGTTGGCAAATCTGACAACAAGGTCTGAAATCAAATAAATTTAGATAGGTAAACTTTCGCTACAAAAACATTCTGTCAAGTTCGTTCTACCATCGGACGAAAAGATTTACAACGATGCGCCAGCGGTACATGGTGGACATTCCACCCATAGGCTCAAAACGTTAATCCTCATTTTTAAGACAAGAGTGCTCTATCGTCGACCACATCGTCGCTTACCATTAGGTGAAATAGTGGTCAAACGTGAGCCGATTAATACTGATACAAAAATTACATCAAATAATAAACAGCTGCAGAATTGAATAGTTTATTACAGTACTGCTGCATCTTTTTAGTCATAGTTTTACTAACGGGCTTCAAATAGTTATAGTAGTAAAAGACCAGGCATTGAAACTCTCGTTAAATTATGCTCAGTACTTTTTGAAGGCTGCACTGAGTATAGCAAACAGGAATTAAACAATCTCCTACCTGTTTGTGTATTAGCATAAACAATCTCTGTGGGTACAATGTACATATACATAGGTAAAGAGTAAATATGTAACAAATTAATAATAGAGCCTTGTCTGTGAATGGCTTTCAAAACAACAGTTTTCTTCCTGAACTGAGCTATAAAATAGATTTAATGAGAAATAATCGCCGTAGCCAAAGTTTAACTTCGTAGCTACTACTCGTATATTTGAAAAACTGGAGAAAATCGGCAAATGGCGCTTCGGCAACTTTCATCATTTTGGTGAACTCCGTAATCGAGTTGAGGAGATAGGCATTGATTCAATAAATGTTTAGAGTAGGTATAAAACTCAACATTTTGCAGAGATAAAACCCGTAAACGTAAACATTTTTCATCAAATCCATAAAACTGTGTGATCAAAGGAGCGTTATGTCTAGAGTTTAATGGAATCATTTAGAGTCAATAAATACATCATGTGTTTTAGCTTCAGATTGGCGTAGTAGGGACATTAGCGAGCATATTTATGACTCAAATTATTGCTATGGCATATGACGCACCAGGCAGGCAGACTGCAGAGTCAACCACGAAATGCAAGCTAATGAACAGTTTACACAAGTGTACGGAAAGGCTTGCAACAGACGAAGATGGTATAAATTCATGAAGCCTGAGAATAGTCGAAAATACTTCGCCAAAGACTCGAGATATATCGCCATTGACCATAATGAAAGTGTTTAGTCTTCACGACATCTTACTTAATATTTAATGTCATATAATGTAAGTCTTAACTGTCTGGCTTTTCTCTTTTAGGGTATACAGCATAATCTTCCGCTGCTTAGATTGTTTATTTTAATTGAAATCATAACTTAGAGAGTTATGATATCAAATGATCATGCTCATCTTTGTACCGGGGTAACCGCAGTAGCAAAGCTGTCTTTTGTGTTGCCAGCCTAAGACACACATGCAACGAACTCATTGTTTAGTCTAGAATTCTTCTCACAACTAGAACAAGCTTTTTGCTTCTAATATACTTTCAATAAAAATCGATTGCCAAGAAAACGATTGTTTACAAAACAAGTACTTTGCGGAGACTATTGCAATGAGATTCTCTTTGATAGAGCATTATATGACTTTTTGTAAGCTTGAAGGAAAAAAGCCACATCGGTTACTAGATCGACTGTAGACGAGGCAAATCGAATGAGATAGTCTATGTACTATATTGTCGAAAGCTTTTGATAAAACTTAAAACTGTAGGTAGAGGTATAAATGGAAAATACCATATATATGTTTTTTTTAGCAAATCAGTTTCCTATAAAACAAGTGGTAACTACTAAATACCCTTCTACTAAAACCTTCGGTAGTAACAATCTGAAAAGTAGACCTCCGATTCTATAAAACATGTATGTATATACATATAAACACGCACCAGCGTAAACGATCCATTCTATATCTGGTGTAGGTATAACTAGCGAGCAGTAGGCATAACATGTATAATATTAATAATATTCATTAAATATTTATTTTCCTGCAAAAATATACGCAATAGGTTCCCTTATCAAAGTTCCTGTCGACAAATACCTACACCCGTCAACTGGACCGCGTGGAGACTTGGGAGTTGGTACAAGACATCAGCTTTTGACAGTGCTTTTAATATTTTTAGTGAACACCTTTTAATCTGATGTTTTTACAAAAAAACATGCTCATATTGCCTTTGAAATGGCAAAACAGGTCCCAATACAAATCCGTGGGGTACGCCGCTTGACAATGTGCTCTGTACGGTATCAATTAAAAACGGTACTCTTGGATATTATGGACCCTCTCTGTAGCACTCTGTAGTATAGAATAAATCTTAAAAACGTTTTTTAGCATACAGTGATTTTTCTTTCGATTTGCTAAAAATTGCAAAGAGAACCGCTAATTGCTGAAGTTTCAAGTTAATCCCTTTCATGTTTATTGGAAAAAAAGTTGTTTGCGTATCAACATCTATTTACGTCAGCTATAACTCCAGCAGTAATCAATTTAAACGTGTGGCTCAGCGATGCGATTAATCACCCTACCTGTGAAGCACGCTTTGCCAAGTTCTACTCCGTCGGTCTCTACTGACTTACGCCAACGGAAGATAGGAAAAGAAGCCAGGTCGTGCGATCGCGACACGCTTACGCACATCATACGTCAACCTATAAACATTGATAGAGATATGCAACAGTAAAAATATTATGTGTGAACCAAGATAAAATTATTACTTCTGATAGGCAGATACCGAAGATTGACGAGGCCTATGACTTCTTTTATCTGACCCTAATCCATGCGTCTTTTTGCGTCTATTTAATGGATAGATGTATGATTAGCTTACAGATTCTGCTCTTCGATTAAACCGGTCATGTGATCTTAAGCCATCGCATGCTTTACGAACAACTAAAATTCTAGGGGATGTTGCAGCAGAACTTTTCGAAACCAGAAACCTTAATCTTGGGTCAAGTACAACATTTTATTTTCCGACTTGAACCATTAGTTCTTAAAAATATTTAAATACGCCGAAGGACCAAAAACGTGCAAAAGTTCGCAACTCAAGTTGTGGAGAAAGCGATAGGCTTTCCAAATCAGAAGCCAAATGAATCACAACGCTTCTAAAAACTGCAATTAAAGATAATGCCTACGTGATCATTTCTATTCGAGACTTCTTCGCGGTAGAACATTTTAAATTTACACACCGACGACCTAGTAGCACAATTTCAGTTTGTGTATCGTGTAGAACCAACGTTTAAATCGCAAAGTTAAATTGCTGATAATATATTTTGGTCCGAATAATGTCATGTAGTTGAATATCGCAACTTTGTAACAATTTGCGGGCATTGTCGCGTATGCGGATTCTCTTCTTTATTTATGTCGCAGTTTACTGAAGGTGCTGCTGTCGTTTTCAGTATCATTTGTTCCTTACATTCTTCTTTTTGGTTCTCTCAGAAACGTTTTCAAGTTTATGGTCTAAAATATTTATGGGCAGTATTCTCCAAGCATGTACAATAAAGTTTATAGAGTGCCTTGCTTTCGGTGATTACATCCAACGTTGTTTTCGACTCACGATGCCAAATATCCGAGAAAGTATTGACTATATTTAGACTCGATGTAGTGTTTTTGTTTATACACACAAAGCAAGGACGGGAAGAGCAAATAAAAGAAGTCCGACAAATATGCACAATGTTGGTTGAATACGTTAATCGAGATTTTTTCATTGTGTAATTTGAAAGGGGTGCTGTAACAGATTTTCTTTAAGAAATGATTTTGTTGAAAATTTAGCACTGTGATTACAGCTGTAATATATTTGCTTGAGATAAATTTATACACGTAATCGTTACGGTAACCTAGTTAGATGTTCTCTTCTTCAGAAATCTCGGAAGGTCACGAATGACGGCCGTCACATAGTCTCTATGTCCATAGGTGTTCAATTCACCGATGGTGGCTAATAAAACCGCAATAGACCATTGGCTGAAGTTGAAAAACATTCTGATTATCACCTCGCTAATTTACACACATTTCTATTTGTTTTATAATTTAGGATGTTGTTAGATTCTGAGTGCGTTGCTTCGTATCAACATTATACCTTTGATTTAAGAGTGACGTCTTCATCTTATATTTTTAATACGCACGTTGCTGGTGTCTTGTGTGAAAACATAAACACATGTTGGGAAGTCTAAATATTATGTCTTTAGGTTCTCTTTTGCATAAAGGTTTTTATTTCAGCCAGAATATGCCAAAACAATTTTATCTTCATACACATATTTTTACGGTTTCAGTACAAACATTTTCGCAAGTTAAGAATTTACGGAATCATGTCACGGCATTTTAACCTATATCTGTTCGGAACTTTCCGGAACTAGCGTGTGAACTAGCTATTAACTAACACACCTAAATATACGAAAAGTGGGTGTCGAATGTCGATAGTTCTTTAAATCCTTCTGTAATGAATAATGTTGTTGTTATTTGTCCCTTTTTTTCTTAAGATTATTAAAATACAACGGCTTTTGGCTCTTGGTTGTTTATTTTCACTAGGCATCAGAATTTTCTTCATCTTCGTCTAATACCGTTTCTTCATCTTCGTCTAATCCTGTTTCTTCTTCCTCAGGCGGACTTGTTTTTTAGTTTGGAGCAGCATTAGATTGAAAGTCCATTTCATAGAGGGATTCTACTCCAATAAATTCTTTATCACTTCATTTCCAGTAACGCTCCGCGTGTAACGAGAGCAATTCCGTATCCCATAAACTATTTCCGTATACACCATGGTATTGTACTTGTTCGTTGCTAAAAGGTTGTTATTGGACAACTATATAGCAGGCAGGCTTGCAGGTATATTTTCACAAATATACCTGCAAGGCCGGCCGGTGCGTACGTGCTCCCAGTAACGCACTCGAACCTAGTTACTACGACCCGTCTTTAACAGCTGATTTCGGTTAACACCAGATAACGCCCAAAAGGGCAGCCTAATCAATTCAGCCATTAGTAAATTTTTCCGTTATATACATATCGCATGTTTATTCAAGTTTTTCGTCTCTGCCATTACTGACCGAATTTTGGCGGTCCTTATCGAATATGCTTTGCAATTATCGACAAGAATTCAAGGTTTCTGCGCGCAGATATCGGCTATCGCGAAAACTGGCTCTCGAAAGATTTTACTGTGATACTTGAGCGTAGTTGCTGCAAGTAATAAAATAAATATGCAATTGAAATTATACACATTCATTATGATGCATAGTGTTTGTGTTTATATATCCGACGACCTATTAGCTGTAATGTTTATGACGTGACTTAAAAGAAGAATCCAGAGATCTAAGTACAAATAACGTGTGAAGGTTCTTCCTTTATCGATATGTCTGAACCAGTTTATGAAGACATTATCAACGCTCATGTTTATTTACATTCATAAGAGGGAGATGAAAGCTACCCCAGATTCGTTTACCTGCGCGATAGAGGGTTAGGGGTGTGATGTGAGGGTCGTCGTCCCCGCTGCTAGTAGGGCATTGACCTCGCGGTCGTCATCTGTTGCACACAGTTACACTACGTAGGTATCTCGCGTTTGACCCAGTTCGCACACATTGACACATGTTGTCAACTCGTTGCCGTCAACAGCGGCAAACTGTATTACATAAACTTTTCCACTCATTAATCTAAAATCATCTTAAAAAAATGATGATTTATAATTTGATATTAATATGATAATGATAAGAAAAATCACGTGATATTTTCATATTGAATTTATAAATAACTTTTATGGTTTGAGCTGATATTATGTTTAATTGGTTAGATTAGAAGAAGGCTTATAATACATTATGTATTTAATAAACATTTAATACAATATTACTGACATAATTATAGGTACGAGCTAACAATACGTATTAATGGACACGATAATGATGGTACAAAAATAAAATGTGGTTAATGACGACAAACATGTGTGGTACGGGCTTTAAGTCGTTCTAATTTGGCCAATATTAACTTGGTAACCGAAACATAAATTATTTTTACTTCATAAATTTTAACTATATTTAAATAATTTAGACAGGTGTTGTTGACATGTTGCATATCGTAGTAGTTTTTAATTCACTGTGAAGTTATCAGTGACACGATGGAATTAGCTACCAATCAACTCGTGGATGTACGAATTGGAATAAAAATAAAGAAAAGAGAAAAATGTTAATTTGGGACTCGCACAAGTCGAACAAAACAGTAAAATAAAATTAATAACTAAACAGTAATATAATGTAACAAACATGGATGGAATTATACAATGAAATAATTCATCAAATGGAATGGTGGTTTTCATTAAATGGAAGCTTCTACAAAACTGACTCAGATTCATATATTTCACATTACACAGATGATGAACCTGCCATTTTGGAACTCAGTAAAACGCTACTCTCGATACCATTAGGGTCAGGGTCTTAAGATAACACGAACACGTGCTATTTCTAATTATATATTCTTTAATTCTTGCTAGTATAGTGGCTGGTTCCAACTGCAAATATTCATAATGATTCTTATTGAATATTTGAAGGAATTATTAAATAATGAAATTAATTAGGGGGAATGGAGGCCAATGATAATATGGATGGTTTGTGTGAGGTATGGTAGCCTGAAATAAAATAGAGTGATTGAGTGACGTTTTGGGTTGACCTGAGTAATATGAGTCAAAGGCAGGAAGATGATGATTTGAAAGATTCAATCAATTATAAAAATACCCTGACAGTAAAGCACTGCGATAAATTTAATACGGTTTTTGCATCAAGAGTAGGTTTTTGGTTTAATAACACAATCGTTACATCATCCCATTAGATAACGAGAGTTCATTATTTATGATCAGATCGGGGATCTAATTTCATTCTCTAATCCAGTTCCGATAACCTGTAATATTATCTAATCGTACGATATTATATTTAGGGAGCTGATAACTTGATAAGTAGCGATATTGTGTGCACACTCATTTTGTTTACTATTTACTTCAATTCGGTTTCCTTTACATCACTCTGTGAAGTCATCGCTAAGTACAATTAGGACGAACGAGGACCGTAATAGCCCGCTTCCTGTAATTAAACTATCTCTAGACGTCCCAATTCACACTCTGTCTGTGGGACCAATTTGACAGGGTCTCGGCGAATTGGGATGTCTCCCGACCGAATCATTTATGACTCCATGCGAGCGTGGCAAGGGCCGAGCCGAGCCGGCTATAATTACTATCAAAGAATTGAATGTATTTATTAAAACGAATAATACAAAAAAAAAAAATATATTGTTCGTTTGTTTTTAAAATATTGAATAGAATGCGGTCTTTTAAATTAAGAGTCCTAGTACAAGCAGTATGAAGAAAAAAATAGCTATCGAAAAGAAATAAATAAGTTAGAAGGTACGTTTGTACTGACCTCCTTCCGTTTTATTCATGAAATCCTGCTGCCTTGACACTTATATCGACTTTCTGTCTTAAAAAGTTGCTGTCCAGTATCATAGATAACGGTTTTACGTAACGTCTTCAGGGAATAAAACGTTTACTTTAGTGGCCTGTTATGTGAATCTTAAACTTTATTCTTCTTTGACTGTCTTGGTTCTTTTTCCCTTATCATTACTCCTATTTTCTAGTATTGTGTTGTGCACATTTTACATTTTATTCTTCTTCCCATGTGACTTAGTTGGGGTCTACGCAATATAGATAGATCTACCATTCTCCTTTGCCAGCTCCCATTTCCTAGTGGTTTCATTTTTCTTCTTTTCCACATAACAGGGGGCTTGGTATAAATCCAAGAACCATGTTATATTTTTGGGGTCGTCGATGGGGTCGGTAATTATGTGTCGTTTCGTTACTCTTGTTGCTTTTTTAAACATTATTCAATCACAAATAAATACATTGTGGTTGATTATTAAGTTTATTACTTATTCAATTTTAAGATGCTGAGCTGACAGGAGCAGTCAGTATATAAAAACTAAACTACACTTTGATTGGCTTCTTTAAGTTATTGTTTAGCAACAGTTTGTGTAATGCTTCTTCAACGAATGTCGCCCGAATAATAAATCGTCAAACTTGAAGTTATGTATAATATGTATAACTTTTACCGTGTAAAACATGTTTAGCAAGAAGAATAAGTTTGAAGTTTTGAAACGGTTTGAGTCTAATATGTTGTTCTAAACCCATTTATAAAATATCAGAGATATCACGTTTCTGCTACCGGCCCCTTTTGGCATCAGAAAGGAAATAAAAATGATTTTATATTATATTAAAGTAATGAAAGGATACTCCTAAAAGTGTTAGCTCATTACTTTACTATTGGATAAAGGTAGAAGAAAGACGTAACCATTTACACGTTTGGCCCTAATTACACCAACTAATTACTAAGTAACACCTTCGTTACTTTGTATCATACGATAAAAGTAGCCATTGTATGGCTTTGTAAGCTGGGGTTACGAATTGCGGAATTACGTTTTAGTATGTTATCTCATTACATTACCTATTAGGTACTAAATCAATTATGTAACACCATGTTATACTGTTTGTTTTCCTTCCGTGATAAAATTATTTGTTTGATTTTAGATAAAATGCTCAAATTCGAGATGCAATTTTGGTTTTTTTAATATACTAGCTTTTGCCCGCGGCTTCGTACGCGCATATCCTATTTTTCCCATACCCGTAGGCGAATTATATATTCTTCCTCATGAATAACCCTATCCATTGGTGAAAACCGCATGAAAATCCGTTCAGTAGTTTTTTAGTTTATCGCAATCAGACAGACTGATGCGGCGGCGGGGGACTTTGTTTTATAATATGAAGTGATAGTGATAATGACACTATCCACCGGCTTGGCACCCGTGAAAGTCAGTAAGTGATTATCCAAAGGGAACATATCCCCGTCATAAAAAATACCCTATGTCCTAATTTAGGTCATGATCTACCTGTGTGCCAACACAGTTACTTTCGCATTAAAATATTTATATAGAAGTAAGGATTATTTCTGAGCCAAAGAAGCTATGGGCTATTAAGTATTCTATTTATAGAAGGCACATAATATTTATCAACATTGTTGAAGGAAAGCGTGTCAAGCCACTTTAAAGTAGGTACATTCATTCATTATGTACTAGCTACGAGTGTTTGTCTTCGTGGATGTGTTAGCAAAAGCTTGCTTATGCCTCGGTAGCGGAAGTTTAGACAGCCTTGGAAAGGGTCAAGGGACTTAGTATCTTTGAGTGTGTTACCGGAACGACTTGGAAACAAAACAATTGTTTTTTTTTGGTTGCTAATAAAATAATAGCAAACGTTGTCACATCATCAAATTTAACTTTGCCGGTATTTGATTGAAGGGACTGGCAATACCAAACAATTGCCTGTTATTTTAAAAGAAAACTACTGATGTGGGTCTTTATGCATGATGATGATGATGCATAAAAACTTGGGTAGCGTATGAGTAGACGTCAAGTAGCACTGCGTATGAACCGTGTAGCGTAGTAGCTACGTAGAAGCGCCCGAGCCGCGTAGTAGCTCCGGCGTAGCACTGCGTAGAAGCGGCGTAGCACTTCGTAGAGGTCTCGTAGCACTGCGTAGAAGCGGTGTAGCATAACGTAGAGGCCTCGTGCGTACCTTGACTGCTGCGTTGTGATTTTTGAACTTAGAAGTATTTTAGCACATGATATTGCAAACTCTCCTGAATGTCAGACTCAATCTAATGAAGCATAGTTTTAAAGATGTTTACCTATTAATATGCGCATATCTTAATCTCTAAGCTGTCGCTGTGAGTTTAACCCAACGTTCACCCGTGTCCCTCACTTATCTGGTTACATTTCTCAAATATAGTAAAAAATTACTGCGGAATAAATTTTATCTTTCTCTATCTTATCGCCTGTGAATTGTGAGTTTTTTTGTTTACATTAACGTTGACAGCTGATGTTTTTGCTCATTTAGTTAATAATCAAATTTGCATTGATGATGTTTCAAAATTATTCAATCAATCAAAGATCCTGTCCAGATATTACAGTAACGGTGTTTTGGACGACTTTTATTACGCATATTTTCATTTTCTTTGTTTTAAGATGATCTGATGACCGCAGTTCAAAAATAAACACAAAAGTGCCAGGTGCAGTTCATTAATCAGAAAAATAAAATGATTTTACTTTTATATCTCTTATAACATCACACATCAATTTATCATGGAGTTTTTTTTTTATTATTTACTTTTGAGTATTTTAAAGGTTACTGAAGATAATGAGAAACTATATTTTTAGACATTCGTTATTATTACCTATAACCTTTTCAAATCATTAAAATTGACCCGATCAGGTTCTATTTCGATGTAAAATATAATATTTTTGCATATCCTTAACATTTGAGGTAAGTGTTTTAAATTAAGCATTCAAATAAAGTTCCGTTCCGGAATTCTCATTAAATAATTTCAGTCGCGCATGATTGCGTGAGAAAAGATTTCCAATTCTTTGAATATATGGTGATCTAAATATATAAAAATGCTTATTTGGAAATGTTTACGAATCGAGCAACTCAAGGTGATTCAATATTACTGCGAAAGATAATCTAAAAGTGTTTATCATAGATTAGTTGTAAATTTTGGACTTGAGAATCCTGTTTATCTACAAATCAGTTATCAATTTATCGTTTACGACGAAATGTTTTCTTACAGCGCAATAACCGTATCACTCTTATATAATATACTTACGTGTGTCACTTACCTATGTAACAGACAACATAACAAATTATTAATATACTCTGTGATTATTATTTTCACTCTAGTGCATATTAACTTGAGTATCATTCAACCATTCAGCTCATAATATTATGAACATCTACTTCGAAATATTGTTTGTGATTGCGTAGAGGTCACGTATTATGGAACTTTTCGAAAATTTAATACATTCTGAAGGATTTGCGGTAAAGTAACACGATATCTAAGGCTGCGTTGATATTATCCATAAATGGATATCACTTCAGATTTAGGTCACCTTTCAGCTAAAGGTCGGATCAGTATAAAAACTGACTTATATTTTAGATTAGCATAAACATTTATCTGTATTTCATTGAATCTACATGTTTTAAAAGCTGATATTTATGAAGGTATTTTAAATTTTACCTAAAAGGATATATTTCATTGAAAATTAATACAAAGTCGCATACAAAGTCACCCAAATACTTCGAAATACTTGAAAAAAGTCACGTAGACAACGCCATGAAGCGTGAAACTAGTATTGCTATATTACATAATAGAGTTCACCTTGACTCTTTAGTCGATCATGATCACCGAGACTATTACACTGGTACGATTGTACTTATGAAAGAAAATCTAGACTCGAATGTGCCATAAATCTGTGTTGTATCTCTTGTTGGTAATCAACAGTTCTATATACAGACGATTGCCATATAGTTCTATCGTCTATTTTTATTCCATAGACGTCATCTTATTGATTGCTGTGAAGATATTTTAAATACACGATACACATATGCAGGTAAATCTATAAAAGCTTAAATAATTACTCACAGATTTATCTTTGCTACGGTTGCAAATCAACTGTGTAATAATTATTATCTCCAGGGTTGCGGAATTTGTTCGAAAGAGTCACCGCGGCCCTGGAACGCAAAGGGCTTTAGAAGGAACACGGATGGGTTTTAGTCAGTAAGAGTCTGACACGCCCTTCCGCTCCACCCAGAGCGGAAGAAGTCATTTGATGATTTCCCATCCTTAAAAAAAATAAATATATAATCTATTTCTAGTTCTAGGCAATTCTTTGTTATTGACAGATTAACGTACTTCAATGTTGTGAAAATAATTATTTACAAAGTATTTATTTATCCTTGAAGTCTAAACCTAATCGTTTGAGATAAAACAGTCAAGCCGATGCGAGAGCAGCAACTTAACATGGATAAGCGGGTCATGGATGGTAAATATGAGTGATGTTGCGAACGCACTTTACATAGTTGCACACGATAAACTGCACTAGAATTGCATCGCATTCGTTCAGCCTTACCTACTTACCTTACTAAACTGCCATTGTTTGCATACGTAATTTATAATAGCTAGGAAGTGATATTTAAGACTTCCTCATGCATTTATAAACTGTTGATTTGACTAGCAGGAATAGTTCGAACATTTGCTTAGCGTTCTCCCAACTATGTCTTGGTAGGGAGACATAACACTTCTTTTTTTGGAACGAAGTTCCTTATCGCGCGTTGTGACGACACTTTTTTGATTGTCTTTTGTTTCTTTCATGTTTGAATTTCGAAGAAGAATTGGTTTTAATTTCGAAATAATGTGCCAAAATATAAGATACAAATATTTTGATAAAAGTAATTGATTAGACATTAATTTTTCCCGCGGCTCAGCTCCATTTAGTCTATCCTAGAAGATTTTACTGGAATATGATGATTTTTCGAAGAAAAAAAACAGCCTCTTCATGAATAAGTTTTCTTAATCGGATCTGTATCTACAGTAGAACGGAACAAAGAATTTTACCGTTTATAATAATATTATTAGTATTGACTATTTTGAAAAAAAGGAGTCTCGTAACTTATATGTCATTGTAAGTAGGTACCCAAAAACTTCTCAGGTCACACACAATCCAGAATAGAAAGTTGGTATTAATTTCAAATACAACAAACGAAACATTCGAAACAAAAAATTTTACATGATATCTGCTCTATTTTATGACCAAACAGTTTTAAAACTATGAAACGTATTAGTTATTTAGCGTAATAGACTTAATTGGCGATCGTTCGAACGCAACAAATTGAAGCTGAAAACAATACAAATATTTTAAAACATTTATATTTTTTTAGTTGTGAAATACTTTTTTTATTTGATTAAATACTAGCTATTTCATGCGGTTTCACTTCTCTATCAAGAAACAGAACAGGGATGGTGTTTATTTCAAGGATAACAAGTAGGCTACGAGAATGAGTGCTATGAGTTATGACACAGCGATACTGAAGCTTTCAATCTGCAGAAGAGTTGGTAATCCTATGAGTAGTTTAGATATTAAATGAGAAATTACATTTATTTGGAACTTCGTCCCTTGACACCTCTCAAGTTTTTTTTAATTTAATATGGGTTTGCTTTTGACTCTAGTCTAGGTCATAGATGACAGAGACAAAGTCTACGATGGAGCAAGCTTACCCAGAAGAAGCCTGTTCACTATAATTTTGAAGAGATTAGGGTTGTATGCGTTCGGAAACACTTCCTACTATTAGAGACATACCACTTTGTTTAAAGGCTTTATTTTACCCTGGATGGACCTGTAGGAATTCAGCAGTCTCAGGTAGAGACAACAGTATTGTTCAATCAATCTGCCTTCCAAGCCTTTCCCAACTATGTTGGGGTCGGCTTCCAGTCTTACCCGTATCTCATACAGCTGAAGACCAGTTCTTCACTTGGAGCTACTGCCTATATGGTCTCCACAACCCAGGAACTGGGTAACACAAACTTTGTTAAGACTGTTGTCGAATTTTCTGGTTTCTACCTATAATGACTGTCAACGATCTACAAATGATAGCCGGAGAATAGCTTACCATGGTTTCCGAGGCACGAAGAAGTTTCGACAGTAATAGGTCGAAGTACTTTGGTGTAGTCCAGGAATAAATCGTTACACAATAATCAATTATATCGAGACTCGGTCAAAGTGAAGCCCTACATACTGGTACGCTTTTACCGATTGTAGTTCATCATTATTTTCGAACATAGAAGGTCACGAACTATTTTCTACGTCATCACCATACTATGCGGAGCTTCAAACTTCTATAATTACTTTTTCGTTTATTGTTTCGTGCCGTTTTTATATCCGTTAATGAAAACTTTCAATGGGTCATTCGATTTCATTCAACGTATTATTGTAATGAACGCTATTCAAACATTGCAAGTCTAAATATTTCTGAAGGGTACATTGTACGTCGTCTTTCACCTTTGAACTAAAACATTTACGTTTTCAGTTTCAATTTTCCTTAGCAACTACAAATATTTTAAACGTTCCAATGATTTTTGTTCAATGTAGGCGTTAGCATCACGCTTCATCATTACACTCGAAAGACGTCCATTGCTGGACATAGGTGTCACTCCAAGAGTCGTCAAACCTGGGCAAGCCACAATTGCGGCGGTAAGGCCCCTCTTTCTGCCAGGGTCGTGGAATTTGTTCGAAAGAGTCACGTTCAGAAAGAGCTTTAGAAGGAACACGGATGGGTTTTAGTCAGTAAGAGTCTGACATGCCCTTCCGCTCCACCCAGAGCGGAAGAAGTCATTTGACGATTTCCCATACTTAAAAAAAAAAGGCCCCTCTTTGGGGAGTGGCTGGAGAGGCGCCACGGCTTCCTCACCTTCCGCCTGACGCAGGTACTTACCGGACACGGCTGTTTCGGGAGGTACATGTTTCGGATTAAGCGGGAGGACAAGCCCCCGGGTGTTAGCACTGTGAGGATCGCCCGGAGGACACGGTGGAGCATACGGTGGAGGTCTGCTCTGCTTGGGCTGAGCACCGCCGTGTCCTCGTAGGCGATCGGCGGCGGCGACCTCTCGCGTCCGGCTGTGGTTGAATCCATGGTCCGGAGCGAGGAGACTTGGCGCTCCACCCAGAGCGGAAGAAGTGATTTAATGATATCCCACCCTTAAAAAAAAAAAAAGGGTCGACAAACCGACCGGTCTTGTGCTGCACGCTTGTATAATTTTAGTCAGCTTGTAGGCGTAACGTTAACACCACGTAGATGTCATCTATTCGTAGATGGCACGTAGACTTCACGAAGAAGGCGCCTTTATAGTCGCGCAAAAGCCACGTAGACGTCGCGCAGAAGACGACGTATTAGCAGCAGCGTCGAAGTTGATTCGCGCTGAGCTAGTCAGCTACATCTGCGCCCTTCTATTTATTTTATTATAATTAAAATTCGTGTCACGTGGACGAAGGAAGTTGGCAACAAAAAATAAAGCAAATACTACAAATATTATTCAACAATTCTATTTAAGTAGTTGATAATGCTTTCGTGTTGTGGTTGCGTAATCAGATGTTTTCATAGCAATTTAATCACTATCAGTGTATTTACGTTTGTTCCAGGTTATCGGAACCCGTATTACGTAGATGTCAGATTGTGTCTTCTGTATAGGTACCGAGATTATTCAAGATACGGGAGTGTTCATCTTTCGAACAGATGTTTAATATTAAAAAAAGAGCACGGCCATTTTATGGGAGCATTCTAAGAATTTTGTCGAGTTACTCGTTGAAAACAATTCCCAGGTGTGTTTTGCTTCCTAAAATCTAAACACTGCCTATGATTCGTGATAACCAGAAAAAACAAACGTTTTTACGCGAAGCGTTACCTACCACTGCGAATTAAATAAAAAAAATAAAGTTGTTCTATATCGAGTTTAATTTATGCTAAGTAAAGAGAATCATCAATTACACACCATTAGTTGAACTATTCAATCTTTATTAATTCGCAGCCAATTATCCTTGACCGAAAGCGAGTCGCGTTCGACTGAAAGAATAACAATTAATAGATGTTCGTCTATTGCGTTCTTAACAACAACAAACTTGTTTACTTCACATTTTTGTCAGATAACAGGATTTTCGCTCGGCGATTCATTTCTTCTTTTTATAATCGAAGTCATCTGTTCAATAGTCAGTAAGGGATGCTTAAGCAAGGCTTGTATTAAATTTAAAAGCATTAGATTGTGGCACCATGGAACTTTCCACTCGGCTATGGAATAAATTTGTATGTGTCTCTGTTTGGATACGTCTTATACTCACACACGCTCAGCTCGTTCGAGGTTTTAAGTTAGTTATGTGTTGACGATGACATCATGTGAGGCTCGTACGAACTCGGCATCGTACTAATCTGGCCAAACTTGTTACGAAGCGCGTTCGTTAATAATATGCTGCTTATGGAAATTATGTATCTCGGTCTCAACCAGCCATGGGCCCTGTTTTAAGAGAATAACTCAAAATTTCAGTCACCGCCCGAAATAACAAACGACAGAAAAAAGTTTTTCCAAAACAAAACACTGATGTTGCCGACCCTCTAATTTGTATTCTATAGATTTTCAAGGTTCCAAAAACTGTTTACTTATAAACTTCTGTATTCGGGAATCATTTTTTCTGATGTCAGTTTATACGTGGCCATCGCTTTTGGCAGAGTGCATCGAACCCGAAGATAATGTTTTTTTCGCCTGCTCATATGGAATTGGAAATTTTGGACAATCTGAATTTCCGATGGGTTTGTCCTTGACCAAAGTCCTCGTGTAACGAAACTATTGAGATGCAGGTGAAAACATTTTCGTTAACCGTTTCTGTATCTAATCTTATTAACTACCTTGTTCAAATTCGTCTGCCGTGAAGTAATTGTTTACAATTTGTCACCTATCAAATCGTACATATGCAGTTTTAATGATAAAATATGCTCTGTGGTCAAGTCTTTTGTCGCTGACTGTACTATCGTTCACTCCCTTACCTTCAAGTCATTCGTCATATATTACTCTCTCGAATTCCTCTCCTTGGTCTTGATTTGTTTCTTGACTTTAATTACTTCAACCACATATTTGCAGTTTACTGCTGCACAACAAACGTTGCTGCTCATGCAATAACTCCTCACTCACCATCTGCCTAGCCTTCCTAACTATATTGGGGTCGGCTTCCAGTCAAACCGGATTCAGCTGAATACCTGTATTTTACGTGGAGCGGCTGCCTACTAGAACTCCACAACTCATTAACTGGGTAGCACGGCAGTTCTTCGCAAGACTGGAGTCAGAATTTCTGGCTTATGACAATCCGTAACGACTGCCAAAGATCTACAAATGACAGCCGGGACCTACGGCTTAACATACTTTCCGAGGCACGGAAGAAACTCGGTATGTTATGATGGTCTCCCATCCACATACTAACCTTGGCAAGCGTTGCTTAACCTTAAAGATCGACCCGTGCGGCTGTTATTCTTTAGCCACGAGCTCCGTCCTATATATATAATTAACTCCTCACTGCATCTCGTAAATATCAATAAACATGTCAAATCCTAAACAAATCTACTACTATAGTTACTTAAAAACTTCTTCATTGCGTAACTCATTCATAACATTCAAACTGCAACTATTATAAGTTAATATTCATAATGATAATAACTACACTGGCACTAAACATTAAAATGGTCTCGTTAAACCACTTAAAGCAGAAACTGCATCACATGTTTACTCTTATAATGAAGCTACTATTAAAAGCATTGAGTATGATGCAGCTGTAACACTTCGGACTTATTAATTATTACATCACGATAAAGCGTCTCTTCTGTTGAAGTTTGTTAAAAGTAAATTCGACTACGAACTCTAAATTTATTTATTTAAACTTTATGTAGAGTAGTGTTACATGGGCGGACTTAATGCAACAATGCATTCTCCACCAGTCAACCTGTGGGTTAAAAAGACTACACTGTGCTAGGTGTACAAAAAATAAATAATATAACAAATCTACATTCATTCTCATTAGTTTTCGGTCTTGTAGTAGTTGATTAATAATAATTGAATCAGTCCACGGGTTCATGTTCAGATGTGTACAATTATCATGGCCTGATAGTCACTGTAATTTTAATGTCATCAAATTATTGTACTAAACTTCACTTAGGTTATTTGTCCTAGCCTTCAACTTCATAAAAATCCTGGCGTGTCTTTTCATTCTCATCGTCATACTCCTGCTCTTATCCCAAGTTATTTGGGAGTCGGTGTAGCGTCTCATTTGTAGCCATATCATCTTACACAATACAGCCATGGTTTTTTAGGCGATGCCTTAAGTCAACCTTTTTAATCAGGTTATTAATTCAGCAAAGGCTAATAAAATAAGCAACACCTGGTCTCCATTGTGAGTATAATTGAACAGGTAAACAATACTAACCTACAAAGCTGCTCATAAATTGTTAAATCGTGTTAACCGCAAGCGAAGCCGGTGTAGTTTATCTGACACGCATAAGTGTCAGACTACTATTCTGCGGTTACTCGCTGCGCATACGACCCAATTATTATAATTGATTGTTTTGTACAGTAATTCACAGCAAGCCTCATTGTCTACGGTAGAGGAAACTTCACTGCTGAAGTCTGCGGACTGCGGGCTTATTATAGCCCCACTGACTCAGAGTCCAAAAGCGGTGCACCTGATCAACTCATTTAAATACATAATTATACATATATATATATAAAAACGCAATACCTGAAAAGAGGTCATTGTAATCATTATCATGAACAACTTTTACTACGGGACCAAACCCGAAATCGCGGAAAATAAAATCTGCTATTTAGTACATTTTGTCGAGTTATGCGCAGAGAAATGTATGGGGTAGTCGTTTTTTTTTTCGTCATATAATGTGCATTTACCATCGGCTCGAAAAGAAGAAGATGCGATATCCATCGAAGCTTGGCCTGTTCTTTTACAAAATTCTCAGTTTATAGTCTTAGGTCGTAATTGCGCCCGATAAACCATCGATAAGCTTCCCCTATTTCACTGGACCTAAATCTATCTTTATGCGACGCGTAGGATGGCTCACCCACACACTCTGCTTTACGCTTTACCCCTCGGCGATCAAAGCCGCAAGTGCTGCAACGGTTATTGATATTGATTAGTACTTCGCCAGTCATTTCATTTAGAAGTGCCGCAACAATCATTCTCCTTTGTGATATCTTCAATTTACGGTCAAACTCTTACTTTGAAGTTACCAACTTATGGTCTATTCTAACTAGTTGGTACACTGTTTGAATTATATAGCTGTGTTTATTGACGTCAATCGTCTTTACTGCTCATTCATTCGTGCTTCGTAGATTACCTATATTTGCATTTATTAAAAGACCTAGACATAATTGTTTTGCTGCATTAAAATTACCTGTTTTGCCCTTTAGTTGCCCTGGGGCTTCTATTTTTTATTGCCCATGTGTGTCATGTTCCTTCTTAGCTGCGTAGAATGAAAAACACGATGTTTGTCTAAGGAACACGCCCAAACACTGTGTTTAAAAAAAAGAATTGTGCAATTCTGAATAAGCCGAAACATAATGGTTGCGTTTATATGTATAGTATTGCCTCCAGAAACTAACGTTAAAAATGACGTAAAAGATATTGAATATGAATCGCTTTACATTATTTATCCCATAAAAAATGTACTGAAATGTTAAGTTGCAACTTGCAAACAATGTAACTACAAAATTTTCCTCCTACGAAGTTGGCTTCTCTTGGAATTCAATGGGATGTTTACAGTGATAACAGCTATTTTAAGATTCAGCGGCTTGGATCATGAAAGTCTAAAGGTATTCAGATGTACATACATACGCTGGTAGTGAGGTGATCGACACTGCCTCACCGCCCTGAGCCTCACAATCATGTATAAAACATCACATCACAAGAGAACAGCGCAAAAAGTCCACATCAGCATTGCAAATATGTTTTTCCGTAACCTTGGTTTGGGTGACCGTATAATAAATACATTGGCTGGCAATAAAAAACTGTCCACCCTTTACAAAACACTGCCTAGGTTTGCTTAAATAACGAGGATAAGGCACATTTCAATAATGAGCAGCGATGCGACGATCATGTTCTTAAACAATTTTTGTACAAACTCATTACTTTGCAAGAACTTTAATCCAAGTAATAATCTCGACATAATCCATACGGAAAAGCTGCGACAACATTTAAAAGAGTCGCGATGATCGAAGAAATAATATATAAAAGGCCAAAGATTGTAGCCGTGTGTAGAACTGATGCTCCTTTTTCATTACGCTTCCTTTGATCCTGAGCCAGAAATACTGTCTGCAATCTTTACTCTGCGTGTTATGTAAACCCTACGAAGAATTCAGGACACAAAATAGAAAAGTTCAACAAGATATGTGGCTATCCTTAGGCAGATTTTTGTTTTCTATAATATTAAAAAAAACAAAGGTTCCATCAAGTACTCAGCTTGGGCTGTTTTGTTCCATCTGATATAATTAATGTATGTTTTGCTTCGGCAATTATCTTTGATTTAGAAATGTTTCACGGTGCGTACCGACTTTCGTTACGGCCACTGTACGCGTTGTATAATGAGTAAAATCATAACAGAACTGTTTCATACATTTCTGATGTCAATTGTTGTGTCTAAAAATTCTTTGCACTATGTGAAAAATACAATGCATGTACTTAGTCGCGCGCTTACAAACCTTTTACTTTGTCTTCTGGCCCGATCTAATACAACGTCCCGTTCAACGATTTGACGAAGTTTCTCTTATGAGTTTAAGATTTCTAGCTGCCTGTTGTTCAGTACCAATTTCCAGACATATTGTTAGAAATGGTTGCGGTTCTATTGTAATTAATTAATTAATGCAATATTTCCAAAAGTCCTAGTCACAAGGATTTTACAAGATATGGTTATCGCTCGTCTGTATGAAATCTACTTTGTTCGGTGACAACCTTTTCTGATTACTGTTTATGATTTATTCATATCGCTCCCCTTGTTGAAATTCTATTGCAGCAATGACATAACCCTGCGTTGCACTTTTGTCTTTCAAAATAACTCTAGTACTTTGTCTTGTATCTTAGACAAGTCTATGTTACTTGATCGAATATGCATCGGATATTTTATCACGTTTAGATTTCTGAACCTAGGTGACAACATTTATATTGTACATATGTTTTTAAAAGTCCCCTGGCCAGTGTAAATATTTGGACAAACTTCTATTTGTTTTAATATTTTAGAGTTATGAATATTCGGATTACGTAAAATGTTTGTTGATATCATGTCATCTTTCCGAGAAAATTACGATCAATTCTCGCAGTTTGGATTGAAATTATTTTCGTTCAGTTTATACTCGGTGATCATAACATCGTCTTATTTTGGCGCGCCTGATCCTTCTTCGCGTCCATCAGTTTTTTTATTCATGATAATCGCATAAAAAGTAAATTCTTTTTCGTGAAACCTCTTTGTCCCGATGTCAGGTGCAGCTTAATGTTAGTCGCTGGCGTGCGTGATCCGATTCAATGTTGGATTTAAAATTAACCTAACCCAAAATTCAACACAAAGGACCAAAAAAAATTATCCTTAGGAATACCCCGATACAGACCTTGCTTACCTACGAACAAAAGTAGATGCTTCTATGGACGGATTGTTTAAATTTGAACTGTATTTGTATGTATCATCAAGTCCAATGTTATTCGTCGTAGAATGTCGAGGGGCTATCAAATAAATTTTTGTTGAATAGATTTACAACTAGCTATAAAAGAACCCCAGGGAAGAGTGCTTGCGACTGGGTTATATAATTGCTTTTTAGACACGAATAATTTAAGTAAGCGTGGGTAGCACTAGAAGCACTTCGTAAAGTCGTAAGTGTCGGTTCAAAGACGTGTTATGAATCGGTTCTTGTCTTTTGTTCCAGAGTGCCTTCGAGATGGATGATGATGCAGATATTAACGCCATCGTTTGGAAGGTATTGAAAACAGGTTAGCCTTGTTGACTACTATTGTTGTAAGATCTTATTGTTTTCAAAATAGATCAATTACGTCAGATTGAGATAAATAGCCGTAAAATATCTGCCATTGTTGCATGTAGTTCATTGACTAAGTATTATAGGCCTTTGTAACGATGTTGCTACTTTTATCCAAACCAAAACAAACAAAGGGATCCCGGTTTACTACTGCGCAGTAGGATTGAGCTGTGCGTCCCCTCTATCCATCCATAGAACCCGCGCCGGCTCTTTCACCCCAGCGTTAACAGTTTTTGTCAAATGTAGGGCTTTTTTGCCTCCTTTGTTATAGTCGTACGTTAAATTTCTCAGAAACTACGCACCTTTTTTTTACCGGATGGCAGGTGCCCAAGGGAAACCCCTCAATCCGGCCTTACACTTATCGCCAGACACCATTTACGCAAAAATCGCGAATTTGCAGTTTTTTGGCTTCCATAGAATTTTGGACATTCTGGTTCACCAATATTCACCATATATTCCTAACGTACGGTTATCTAAGAATCTTAAAACAACAGCCTAGGACTGTGTAAAGATTGATAATATAGAACTTATAGCTCATACATAAACATAACTCAAAACTCATATGTCACTTTGTTGCGCAGATTCTAGATTGTGTAAATTAGATCATCTGACTATGTTTTTTGGAGATTAGCTACGTGGTACGATATCATTCCATCATCATAATACTTGCTAACAGCTGACTGTATTTGGAACACCTGATTGAACTATACCTACGTAGATACAAGAACAGCACCGATGCTGTTAGATGAAATTAGAATGCTACAACGTCTACAACTATTCTGCATTTTAAGAACTTTATTGTAAAACTGCTAAATTGAAAAGAAGCCATGTTATGTATGCTGTAATTCGTTATTGACTTCCAGTACTATCTGTTAGGGTTATGTTATTGTTATTGTCGGTCACGTAGGCCAGCGAGCGAGAAGGCTGTACAACAGAGACAGCGAGTGAGGGGAGGCAGCGCTCTATGTTAGAGCGGGATGGAAGAATGGCGTGACAACAAACAAACATGGCGGCGCCGGTTGCCGGTTGGACCGGTTGGGCCGTACCACGTGCGTTTTGCGTTGTGCACCCGTTCCCGTATCTTGTTTGTCAACAAATGCCCTGTGAAGGTCATCCATGGGAGGGTTCGGAAGACAAAGGAATCCCTGTTGCATAACGTTTATAAATAAAGAGTATTATAAAAGCAAAAGATGATGGCCGGTATTCGAGAAGTAGCTTTACATTAATTTGAAAAGGTGATGTAATAGAGGTGTGCGAATGTGTTCGTTCATTCAAACTTAGTGTCAGTAGCAAATGTTATGTTGGAGATTACGCATTCTAAGCGTTAATCATTCCAGCTGACATTATGGGGCAGCTAAATAACAGTAAAATATTAGGATTATTGATTACCTGCAACACATCTGAGACAAGGACCCTAGACAATATAGTTATAGAATAAGTATTATCAACAGTCTTGGACCAATTAAATTCCTGTAAGAAAATACTCATACGAATTGCTTCTGATTCAATAATTCTAACAAGAATCAAGTCCGACGTTGAAATTATGTTTATTCATTAATAATAATCCTAAAATATTGGTAAAGAACCATGGATTGTTGAAGCCAAGGCTAAACAAAATTAAGACTACGCTAAACCTGAAAAGCTAAGAAATCTTGATTCTCATTTAATATAACATCTGGCATATATTTATTTATATACTTGAATGGCGAGATATACATAATACATATATGTTATATTGATGGCTAGTTACGACGACGACGAGCGACGTGGAGAAAAAATGAACCACAAAAAATATAAACACGTCAGCAGTGCGAGCGAGCACGCATGCGCGCAGGCGAGAGAGGCTACAACAACGACGACACAGCTTTGCGAACGAAGGAGATCTAGGGGGCCGGAGGTTGCGGGGGGACTGTGTATGTGCGCGCCGGGCTGAGCCGGCAACTCGAACAACTCCTCAGTTGGATTTTAGAACATCGGACGGGCGGGCGTGTGTAGGATGGATCGCTAACGACACCAGCAGTTTTTTTCATTCCGCCTTCTAATAGTGTTTGTTTATTACCTTCCGGCACATTTTCCGTAAATCCTTCTCGACCGTGGTGCTTTATTATTTAATTTTGGCGTTTTTTTTTTCTAACTTAAATTTAACGCCGTTCCGATTTCACGTCGAGAAGGCGGCCGCCACAAGTTTGAAAGCGGCTTTTCAAGAGTAGTACACCTACTCGTTATAATTCTCAATATCGCTGTATCAACGCATCAAGCAATCAGGATGGTGAAGAAGGTTTCAGAAGAGAGTGTAGATAGCGGTGAGTTGGCTTCATAATTACTTTATGCGATGGATGCTCATTTAGCGCAAGTCACATTACGATATTTTCAAACATCTGTTTGACCGGCTTTATTGTGCCTACTGCGTAGTCGATTTTGCATATTACTGTAGCAGTTCTTATTGTTTGGTTAATTCTGAAAACTGGAAAATGAGCAACCATTTCTGTTTAATTTTCCTTAGTAGTTAGTTGGTCTATTAGAGCTTCCAATAAGAAATTGCTAATTAGAACTGGTTAGATACCTAAGTAAAATAGTGAACTTCCAATCCATTTTCAGATAAATAATCCAGCGAAGTTCATTCACATAAGATATTTAAATGAGAGTTTATCGAAATTCTTATCGAATGTTTTGTTTTTAAAATGGTTCAAAACATTGAACGATTGGCACCTATGTTCTACATAGTAAATAATGGTTATGATATGAAACACTGGTGCTGCTGTATGGTCCTTATCTTGCGTAATTTTGTAAAGATTTATCATCAATTCATCATGTATAAACGCTTCATCGTGGTCAATTGTAAACTTCAAATCATCAATTGCGTCATGAGCCGCTGTATCGCACCTTTTGACACCTTTAATTCATTTAGCCTTTTGATTCATTTGTTATAATTCTGTAATCAGCTGTTCATTTTCTTGATAATGATGGCAATTGTTTGGATCGGCACCAGCGTGCAGTACCTGAGTGTCAAGATTGATCATAAAGCATTGTCCTTGATCGTTTTCATAAAGTTATTGTAGTTTATAATGCATTGATGTAGTGCAAAAAACTGACCACTCTCAATGCATTGCAATTTGAACTTAGAATTTTATGACCGCCCAGTGACGTGGCCGTGATTGTTATTGCCGTTTAGTTTGTGTTTATTTTCATTTTTACTGTGTTACCTCCTTCAAGTCATGCCATTGCTTGAGCTAATCTATATAACGGGATTATTTAGTTATGCAATGTTATTGTTTTGGGCTAACAAAATAAACGTAAACCCTAGTGTAGTTTAGTTTGAAATGCCAAAGTTCACGTATACGGAGCGAGCGTTGACCGGTCAGACAGCACACTATTTCACAATCTGCAATTTCGCAACATTCACTGAATTCGAGTCGTTATGTTTATGATATTGCTCAGGAATACATTTGGCAGTTTTATTACAGCCAACGTGAATGATATAATCAAAGTATTTCCTGTTTCGGATAAGTTTTACTTATAAGTGGTCTGATTGTTGCTATGTTGCATTTTTTTGTTCCGAAATTCTGTATCATTTGGTTCCATGGGCAATCTTGGTACTTTTATAGTTAATTTCTGTACATCAATTGACATTACTCATGAAAGCTCTGTTTTCCGTTTTCAATGTAAAAGTAACACATTAATTATTGTGTTTAATTTTCTGTAATGTCGCGTGATATGGCATTCTAGAATGAGCAGTCAATTCTATGGCTGATGTCATTCCGAAGGAAATGTTAATTTTGACAATTTCATTTGTGATATCTACCTGTACTTTGTAAAACGTCTATCTTGAAGTATTTAGAATTTCATGTTTTAATAAATAGATTTGCTTTTTGTGTAGCGTTATGTCTAACTGTCTCCGTCTCTGTTGTTGTTCTGACTTTTAGTTTGACCAACATGGCAAAATTAGAATAAAACCTCAACATACCTAATACCTATTATGGAATGCGTGTCATTAACAAAATTATATTTGTATGTGTATGTATGAACGCCACATTTTTGATTCTCCTCGCCTCTTCATATCACGCTTTTATTGGTTGTTATTGATTCACTGTTTAAAAATCAAATTGGTAAGAATGCGTTTATAATTTCATGCAGTTTCATTACTCTCCACGGTTTCAATTCAACATGGCCGCTGGAGCGCGTCGCCGAACGGCGTTCATGGCCAAGGTCACCCACTAAAACAAAACTGCGCACTAGTGTTACTGAATTTATATAATAAGTATAAGTTAAGTGGGAATTCTGTTGTTTTGTAACAGTTGTTTCTGATGGGTGTGTCTGTTTTAGATTGTCATTCAAATAAAAGTTTTGTTTTTTTAACTAACTTAATTATTTCATTCAAAAGTTTCAATTACTACCCCTAAAGCAAGATGGCGTTTCTATATAGCAACAGTAACTGAAAAAATGGGTGGGAATTTAAACAATCAAATGTTGCAAATTTGCATTCAGTGTTTGATTGGAATTCAATCGTGTCCACCGACTGAGTAAAACAGAGTAACCTTGACCGTGACGGACTTCACGCTTGTTCCGGTGTAATATCAAACCCCGCTCCCTTCACCTCGCGTGCATTTCGCCCTTACTCCTTTTGCGAATCGATTGGTCGCCAGTTGCATTGCCTGTACCTGCACCCCTGTACGCATTTTTCGCACATTCAGTACCCAACTCACCCTCTTCAATTTTGTCTTTCGCATCGATTGCGTCATTTATTTTGAATATTGAATCTGGTATTTACGTGGCGGTTTCATTGTATCCTTTTATGTTACACGAAGCTTTCGTGCTTCAATAATGGCATTTATTTTTGGTAAGCATCCTTTCGAATATTGCCATTCTGGTTTTATTTGAATAAGTTGCCGAGTAGTTGTCCTCACCGAATACGGTTGTTTACAGACATGTTCTTGTCACCGAGTGTTTAATTTACCAAATCCATGTGTGTTATCATTAGACAGGGGGCAGAATCAGTGGTGAGTAAAAGTGGTTTGTTACGTGCTGCAGTAGCTATAAATTTGAACGCCCTAGTTGAAGTTTCACCTAGATATTATCTCGTTCAGTTCGGTTGCAGTGCCAGGCCGAGTTGGCAGTTTATTCATCACCACCACTCTAACCGTCGACTTTGATCTTTGATGATAATGATTATGACGGATTGGTCGACTGATTTAGAAATTACACGAACGGCATTTGCATTTGCAATGCTCGATGATTATAATATTGCGTTTATTGGTATTTTCAAACTTTTAATCGATTGTTCTGGCGACATTTTCTAAAATATGCTAGTTAGAAAGTACTTTAAGTTGAAACTCCTGAACTCTGGCATAGGAGTAAAAATGAAACAAGATCGAATTAGAATCGTGAAGTAAACATAAACCTAAAAAACCCAGCAATGTCTATCAGTGTCTGTTTCGTGTTAAAGGCAAATTGCATCTCTAACAGTGCATTCATTATTTGTTGCGATTAGAAAGCCACGATTTTGAATAGCTTAAGGGTATGAAACAAAAGTATAATAGGCCTACAATCGGCAACTTAGAGAGCGTTCGTGGCCAAGCGTTTATGCCAGCCTACAAGATTAGAAAGTAGAAACTTACAACGGAGGGCAGAAAATGTCGTGGTGACAATTTTACTCCAGCCTATATTTTTTGTCAGTCCAACTAATGTCTGACTAATGAATCTATTAGGAATGATTTTTTATTACTTAGCATAATTATGTCACCGGAAAACGGCAAACGCCGTAAGATTGTAAAATATCGCGTGAAACGGTAAACATTTTTTTCAAATAAGGCTCGGATATATCGGAAACTATTGAATTTGGATGTATCGGAAACTATTATGGTGTTAAAAACGATTTTTTCATAATATATCGAGAAATTATAATCAAATCGGAGTTCGTAGTAATCAAATCAGAATCGGATTACGGAGTCTGCAATTTTCCGGTGACACATACATATCCATCGATTTGCATGATTGCTAGGTTAATTTGCGGAACAGTGTTTTGTATTTTAATGAGTCAGTGGTTATGAAGTATCTTTGCTTAGACTAGAATGTATTGAACAAATAAAATTAATACTATTCTTGGACAAGGTTTGACAATACAATCGTTATAATTTTGATAGTCTTTTGTTTGTTATTTGGGTCAACCTATTGTTTCACCTCGACCATGCGAAAACGAGTAGCAAACTTTTAGGTGAGGCGATGTTGTTAATGGTTTAGAAGTTTGCCGTCTTTAGAAGTATTTGTGAGGCTACTGCTGCTGAGACGTTTTACGTAACGAGACACGCTGCGAGCCAAGTGCTTTGCCACGTGGAGCCACGCGGCTCGAGCCGTCACGCGACGTACATGCGATACCATAAGACAAGTGTACAATTACTTTGCGGCGATAGGAAATAGAATCTCTTACAATAATTGGATTCAATTCAATTGCTCGTAATGAGAAGACACTCACATCCAGCATTCGTTCCACTCGCTTTTCTGACATAATAATTATATTCATTTTGGGCTTGTAGAATCGCGATTTCTGTTTGGCTATTTTGGAATCTTATTTTCATTTTTGATAAAAGTCCAAGGCAACTCGTGGGCAGCGTTAATGTCTCATTGTATTTGGGTTTGAGTATCAAGCAGTCGATGAGTCAGCCACTCTCAGTTTTAGTATCAGGAAGGTAACCTTGTTGTGATGCGTCGTGGCGTTCTGTTTGTATACAAAGTTTTGTTTAGCAATATTAATGAACGGACGTACAGCAGTTGCTTTGTACGATTATTCCTGTAGAAATTTAGAACAATTCAGTATTTAAACAGGAAGTTTCTATGTTGAAACGGGCGATTGTATGCGTGGGCGTGCCTCGGGCCCGATTGTTACAGTCGTACGGTTATTGCGCATTCGGCTAGTTGTCGTGCGGCACATGTTGAGGTCATCGCGTGCATTAATTAATTCTTAAAGTTTCATTTTTATCATACATTATGACGAATAGACCCAATGAACACGCAAATCGAACGCATTATTCAACCATTTAAATACTGAGCGTGCATTCAAATGAATGCTTCAGCCAAACGAGGAAGATGAAATCAAGCAAATAATATTTCGACTTCTACTGAGCACGTAGGCACTGTTTGATTCTCATTCAATTCAAACAAGATAAACTTCAAGGAATGGTGACGTGGAGCACACGTCACCATTCCCTGAAGTTTATCTTGTTTTGTATGTCCTCGGTACAGTGCCTTATGTAGGAAATAAAGTTTGCATTTCTTTGGACAAAGCATTTGGCATTACCATCCCAAAATCGGATAATCGTGGCTCTCGAAACACGCCAAATAGGCTGTGTTTTAATCTTCAGCATCAAGTCGAAGACTCGAGTTGGCAATTAGTGCCTACCTAAGCGGTACTCGTTCCAAGAGTTTACCAGCTTACAAAGTTTGAAGTGACTATTGGCTCGTTTCTTCTAGTAGATGCAACTTCGCTAGTTTTTACGCCAAGAGGCCAAGCGATCGCGTAACGTGGGCGCGTACGCGCAGCGCTGGGTGCGGCCATGTAGGTCGTTGAACCGGCTTTGTTTGCCAGCTCAGCTTGCAAAGTCACGTCTCACGTCAGAATTATATTATCGATGACAGCCGTCACATTTGCCCTGATAGGACACACTTTTGTTCCGGGTTCGCTCGAAATTTTTGACTATCCGCCAAACTTTTCCATTTGGTATTCACGTTTGGCCGTTTAGAAATGTTAAACAGGCAGTGATTTAACGAATGACAAACTGTAAACCCAAACACAGCTTGTAACAATGGCTGGCACCAAATGCAAAGTGAGAGTCGTCCCTGTGGCGACGACGAGTCAAGTTATTGTAGTAACGCAGTTCCGCGTTGTTCATACATTAAACAAGGGATGTCGCCATAACTCGCTAATGTAGTCCTCGTCGAAACAGTTTCATAGTTCGCTCACTTGTAGCTTTGTAGGAGGTGGTTAAGTGACAACAGGCGACAACTGTCTTCACAAAAACTATAATAGGTTTGCTTCGTTAATACAACAACTGTGTCAACCGAGGCTTTTTACAATAAACGTGCAAAAAAACCAACACCGCTATTAGAAAAAAATAATATTCAATGAAAAACGTAAAGCAGCAAAAAAACTGTTACACAACCTATAGACATAACTAAGAAATTGAATTCCGCTATTTCGATGCTTTACTGATGTCATGTACTAGCTTGTAAGAATCCGAAAACCAAGCTAGTGTGTGATTTTGAGAATTTTTGATTTTCAATTGTTTTGTTCATTTGTCTCCAGGTGTGGGCCGCTGCAGCAGCCAGTCGGGCAGTGAGCGCGAATCGGACGAGAGCCCTCGAGGCAATGAGCCGTCAGCGCCCGTCGCCATCCCCGACAGTGAGGACCTGCAGAGGCGTAAGGAGGAGGCGCGCAGGAAGCGCCGCAGGAAGAAGCGCTCCGGGAGCTCTGTCGTCACGTCATGTTTCCAAGGTAAGCTGCAAATATTGGCGAAACTTATCTTCGCAGCATGCATATTGGTTCAGTTTATGCTGCCTTGGTTTTTTCAGATAACAACGACCAAAGTCACTAGGTTAAGTCCTTAACAAATGTAGATCCTGGCAACGACTCCGTTGATAAAGTTATTTTAAAGAGTATTTTCTTTGTCAACAGACCTCTACAAGCTAACAGGGGAGGTTTTAGGCGAGGGCGCGTACGCTTCGGTACAGACGTGCGTGAACATCTACACGGGCCAGGAATACGCAGTGAAGATCATCGACAAAGTGCCGGGGCACGCCCGCGCCAGGGTGTTCCGCGAAGTGGAGACTTTCCACTACTGCCAGGGACACCCGAACATAATCCAGCTCATTGAATTTTTTGAGGACACCGACAAGTTCTATCTTGTCTTCGAGAAGGTGAGAATCATTGTACTGCTCATGGTATCTTTAAGAATCAAAACTCTAACACCGATATTGTACGTCCTTTTGAAGAAAATTTTTTCCACTCCTCCCAACCAAGTCACCATGACAACGGAAAAAAAACCTTCGATTAATGTTAATAAATTATAACAAGCTACAAATAATACTGTCAAAATGTCACAGTCGGGTAGAGGAAATGACTTTCTATGCAGGAGTAAGCCTCAACCTATATCCTTTGATAAGCACGTACTATACAATTGTTCAAAATGGTTCTAACTAAAAGGACTTGATTGTAATTTAAATGTGTCTTCTCCTCTATAAAAACAGTGTCCTACTTTCATGTTGTTATGGTCCTTTTCCCATTTAATTTTTTTTTCTTTTGTTTACTTGGTCTTTGATATCTCGTTTTCTCTAGGAATTCCTTTTGAGGTGTTATTTTGTTGTTATCCTTTAATTGAATATTTCATTTTCGTTGAACTCAATGGGACTTTGCTATGTGTGCTTAGCAACCATTGCTTCGACTTCTGTTAGCGTTATACCGAAAACATCTAGTTCTAAACAAAATTTAATTCTTAGTATTGAATGAAAAACTTTAGTCATGTCAATCGTAATTGTAATATACTTAAAATAAAATGTATTAAAGAAAGTAGGTAGGTAATCATGTTCGATTCTATAGTAGTAAATAAATAAAAGTGACACATGTTGAAGGAATTCACATATTTCATCGAGTTCATAACTCACACTATCGCACTAGACGACTCCGCGACGTGTGGGAGTTTGTCTCGTTTTGTAATTACATCATTATTACGATCGAAGCCTCTAGAATATTGTGTATCACTATCTTTATTATTTTATACGTATTTGCATTAATAACAACGACTTTATTAAAGATCCTTTTGTGCATACTGCAGCGATAAAAAATCCAGTCACGTACAACCTTTTCAAACTTCGAAGTGTTGCTATGCACGGACGATTGTGCGCGTAATCTACTAATCTTTTAAAGCCTTTTTAGGTAGTACCTACCATGTCAATCAATGTTACATATTCATTATCCAGTTTCCTAAATATTAAAACATTAATGGATCATAATTGGATATGCTTATTCCTGATTATCATAACTTTTTGCCTTGACAATATTAGGCGTGTATAATTGTAAAGCATTTCTCAATGAGTCAGCCACATATGGTTCGCCATATTTTAAAAATAAAATTGAAACAAGCTGTTTGTCATATTGTATGGAATTTTTGCATGAAATGGACGGAATGTTTAACTACCTACTTAAACAGAAAATACTTCACATGCCAATTTATCGAAGTGTTATTGTAATATAGGTACCACTAACTACTGTTTATTATTGTACAGACCTACAAAGTTAATTAAAGGACAATAAGGAAAGTGCGAATACTAGTCATAGTTAATAAATAAAACGATGCACCATTTATATTATTTCCGCAGTAATAAAACATTCTGAATGGATAAAGGGTCTAGTACTGTAGTCTGTGTCTATTTCTCTCGAGCTTGCGTGTAGTTGTTTTTTCTTTAACTCTTTTGAGTAATAGCTTAATAGCTCATTGTTTTATATTTATAAGCTGAAATAACATCACGTAGCCTTCACATCCTTTTAACTTTCATTCTTGATGTTACCTTAGAAAATTACACCACTTAACGTCAGTTGCTCGACTTGAATAAATTGCATCTATAATTTTATTTAAATCATGAGAACTGTTAGAAAAACTTTTCGAATCAACTTTGGTTGTTATGGAAGGAATCCTATCTTCTGAAATAGCTTTTGGTTTATTATTGTTAGTAATTTACTCGACCGACAAGTAGATAGCAACAGTTTCATTTCCTAATTGGTGGCCTGCCCGCAAATAATATAGCCTGTTGCGAGCGATATCTGATATGGCACTGTTTACAGCTGTTATCTTGTTGTGTCTGTTCCTGTATACCTACAATATTATTCAATGATAAACTCCTGAACCACACTTATTTTGAGGAATTTATAGTCTGAAATTATCTAACTGGCAATGTTGAAAGGATCTTAGGTTATCATCTTTTGATTGATATAGAACCTCATCGTTTTCAGTCATATCTTCCTGTTCCATTGTTTTATTTTTGTCATCAATACTTTTAATGTCATCAAGAAGTCAATTGATTTCAAATTTGTCTGTGTTCTTACCGTATGTCACCTTCGGTTTTAGCGTGTTTTATTTCAAGTTGTTAGCGTTTCTACAACAATGTAACATCGATTGTTCCAGATCGACGGCGGTCAGCTCCTGTCTCGCATACAGGAGCACCATTACTTCTCAGAGCCGCAAGCGGCAGAGATTGTGCGTGAGATAGCGAACGCTTTACATTTCCTCCATGGTAAAGGTGTCGCACACCGCGATCTCAAGCCGGAGAACATATTATGCGTTCACCGTGACAGACTCTGCCCAGTGAAGATATGCGACTTCGATCTTGGGAGTGGAATAAGTTTCACTTCGAGCCTCGCAAGCCCGCTGGCGACGCCGCAGCTTATGACGCCAGTGAGTTTCTTTTAATACATTCAATAATGGCCCCAACACTGTACCTTGAGGTACTCCTTTGTTAGATTATGCTTTGTTAAGATTTCGTTGATAATTTAATCAAAATAAGTTAGTAACTACTAAAATGTATTCTTTGTTAGATAACCTTGAAAGAACATCGTGTATGTACGATACATAGTCATCCTTTACATAACAATGAACCGTAGTTTTTTAAGGGTTTTAGATTACATCATTTTCGGCCTCTAGACACGTAATCGGGTAAGCTCGTACAGTCTGTAATCCCCGACCTTGAGCTAAACGGTTTTAACAGCTCTTACGTATCCAGTAGCTTATATCTCGGTTTATCACCATCGTCAATTTGAACTTGACAAGTACAAAATGATATTGTCTATCATTAATTTTATTAGCAGTCTAGAGTCACGTTTCTATCAGTTATCGCGCATTATTTCTCTCAATCAGCAATTTCAACATCTGACTTACCTAATTACTACCAGTATTGTGCATCTGCGATACGCTGATATTATTTGCAATAATTAATTTTCTATCACCCTTAGCAATTATCGCGCTATCGCTATCTCTGACGTGACATATTTCTTTGTTTTCAACTTAGTTCGTAGTGATAAATTAACAGAAAAATACTGATAATATCTCGCAAACGTTCTACGATAAACTGTAGGTACAATTGTACCTACATGTAATATTTTTTGGCCACTAGTGTAAATTGATAAGACACAAAAAAACATTAGTTTTCAATTCATTTTTACTGATAATTCTGTCGTATCTGTTGAATTTATAAGCTGTTTTTTAAATTAGTTCATTGCTATTTCATTGTAAAACAATATCGTAGGGTTTAGGATTAAAATGACTAAAGCCCGGATATAATGATGAACGATGACAATAAAAAGCAAGAAGATAACATAAATCCATCGTAAGATTAAAAACTAATAAACAAACAACTACCTGTATTTGTTTACCAAATAACAAATCCGATAGCACAAGAAGATGACAATCAAAAGATTAATAGTAGGTAGGTACGTCTGGAGTCAAAATAGGCACCTATTGAACAAATCTATGAATCATCCCTGTAGGCATAACAGTAACAGAAGCTATTGTTGCAAATTAAGTGTCAATGGCATTAGATACAGAATTTATGAAATAATAACGTTCTATAATAACGTCATAACACGCATTGACCCCAACATCTGCACGTAATGTTTAGGCTTTTGTCGCTTTATCAAATGCCATGTGGTGTGGTGCCGAATTTTTGTTTTGCGTAGTTGTAAACAAATGATGACCAGCATAGTATTAAACTAACAACAGCATTAGCAGATGTTTAATATTTTTTAATAGTAGATGAGATGAGAACTGAAGAAAGTCTAATAATTATAAATATTGAGATACTTATTAGCCTTGCTAAAGATTTTGCGACCATTATTTTTGAAGCAGAATGTAGGTACCAATAGGAAAACAATAAGACAAACAAAATCATGAATGAATACCACCAAAGCAATTAATCTGAATGTTCAGCCAAGGCATTATTTCTTGGTTGTATGTTAATTTTATACCGATTCCAAATTGCGAGATTTGGAAAATTCTCAATAGCAAAATGTTGATTAATTAATTACATTTTCCGTGGAAGTCCGAAGTCATATAAAGATATAATCTAAATCCTAAGTTAATCTCTTGGAAGTAATCGGGCATGGCCTTCGGACAAGTAAATAGTAGTTTAATATTATAATGAGTACTATTTTATGTATCTCTAATAGTTTGTCGTAAATATCTCTTTAAAAGTCTGTAAATAGATATGAACTATCAATTGTGTTACTGGCAGTCCTGAATTTGCTCTCTTTTTTATTGGAGCAATAGAAATATTTTATTCTTTCTTTAAATTCTCCCGCTCGACTGGCTTGTCCGATAACTTGCTATATTGTGGAGCGTTGCATAAATTAAGTTTCTTGTTAGATTAATTTTTTGTCATCTGAATATCCTTCAGCTGCAAATATTAAAGGTCACCTCTACCCGACTCACAGCACATGTGGTCTTCGCTCATTGTTTCTACTGTGCGGACAGTGAACCTATTAGAATTATAATGTTCACTGGAAATTCGAATTATTAGCCAACACCAACGAAAACCTCAAATTAAACCTCATCTCCTTTGTCATAGGTGGGCAGCGCGGAATTTATGGCACCAGAAGTGGTGTCCCTATTTGCGGGCTCAGCAGCGAATCACTACGACAAGCGATGCGACCTGTGGTCGCTCGGAGTGATCGCGTACATTCTGCTGTGCGGCTACCCGCCCTTCAGGGCGGACTGTGGCTCCGACTGCGGATGGGAGCGCGGCGAGAACTGCCGCGCTTGCCAGGAGCTGCTCTTTAATACTATACAGGTATGTTCTACTTCCATCATCGTCTGTTTTTGTTTTGTCAGTGTTATCTTTCTTTAGGAATTCTAGAAATTCAGCGACGGTTTTTTCAGCTCCTAATATTAGTGATAATATTTGTTGAAAAGATGTCTGGTTCGCCTGGACTTCTTCAGCAAAGACTGGTCCTTAGGGGTCATTTCCGTTTGCCACCAATGGAGTGGAGAGGGATTAGGAAGTCTTTTAACCCACATGAGACAATACGGGTGTATATAAAATAAATAGATCTAATATACTTTATTGTAAACCAAAAATAGTTACACAACTCTTTTACACAAACCTGATTGGGTACAGTAGCGGTCTTATCGTTGGCAGCAATATCGCAATATTCTGCGTTTTCGAAAATACTTGGAAGATTCATTACAACCTGCCAATCATTCCAAAAAACTCGTCCTAACAAAATCCTTCCGTTGACCACAGGAGGGACGCTACACGTTCCCTGAGGAGGAGTGGGCGGACATCTCCAGCGAGGCCAAGGACCTCATCCGCCAGCTGCTGGTGCGCGAGGCGTCGCACCGGCTCAGTGCAGAGCGCGTGCTCACGCACCCCTGGCTGCGGCGCGCCGACCCGCTGGCGCAGCACCCGCAGCTGCAGACCTCCATCAATATTAAACGGTGAGTTTCAACATGAATGAAGATCTTTGCCGGATATTACATCTGATAATCAGTGTATCAAGGGGTGCCATATTCTCTAGCAACTTCTTGTTGTGTCCTTTTTGTTTCTTTATGAGCTCCGATCAGTACTCAGCCACGACGATAGCTTTAGCGTTGAGCTTGCAAAAGTCTTTCAAAATGCAGGTGTTTTTGCAAAAAAAGCAGATGAGGCAGCATTTGTGGTGTGTTACCACAGTTGCATTTGGGAGTTGGCACTGGATTGCCGAGGTCAAATAGGCAGAATAGAGAATAGAATTACAGCTGGAAGTTGACCCTAAAATAGTTGGGAAAAAATTAGGCAGATGATGTCTGTCTTTCGGTTACAGTCACATGGAAGTTCTTACAGGAATCTGGCTTTTATCTGCCAAAAAGTATCTTATGTCATTTTGGGACAGTGTAGCTTTATATAGGTCGTGTTTCACAAGACGCGTATAATAATGTTTATATTTCGTTTGTCCCACAGTAACATGTCAGCGCGCAACTTGTCGAACTTCGCGGAGTCGGCGATGGCGGTGAACCGCGTGATCCAGCAGCACTTCTCCATGAACTACTCGTACATGGAGGCGCCGGCGCGCACGCTGCGCTGCAGCAAGTCGCACCAGCCGGCCGGCCGCGTGGCCATCCCGGAGGCGCCGGCGCTGGAGCTGGAGTACTGCGCGCCGCTGGGGCTGAGCCCGCCCGCCGACTCCGAGCTGCTGCGCCGGCGCCACATGCTGGCCGCCGACGTGGCCGTGCACTAGTGACGTCACCGTCCTGCACGAGTGACGTCACCGCCGCCCCTCCAGTGATAGCTGTAACTGATAGCCCCGCCTCCCAACGCGGCGGATTTATTTGAGCCTTTTAAAGATATATTTTTATGAGTAAACAAACGACTGAGTAGATTTATCGATATGTAGAGTATTCGTGAGTTTATGTTGAGGCGCCGCTGCGCCGGAGGACCGGCGACGGTCGATAAAAATCGTATTATACCGAGATAGTTCCGCCGATCTGCGTACTTTACGTCGAGTGTCGATTACGGGATGAATAAAATGTTTATGTTTTGGATTTATAAAATCCGTGTTTCGAAATTGAGCTTATGTATTCGTGTAATCGCCTTTAGTTTGTGGCCTATCCTTTGCAATAAATAGAAATTATGTAATTTTTCGATGGCGTTTTTGGATACTAGTCTGTTTATGTGATTGTTTTTTGCATTTTTACCAACGATGGAAAACCACATCTCATTAATTAAGATTGAATCAACCTAATATTTATATAAGAGAGTTAAGGGCAATATGTGACATTATTCCGAGAGGTGCAAGTGAAATATAGTAGCTCGTTATTACTTTTGATCGTTACATACTACATAATAATTAAGAGTAATTTTACGCTTCGATGCCGTTCAGAGTGGAGGGGCCCTTGTGAACTGAACTGAATGAAATGTCATATATGACTCTGTGTTGTTAAGTGTTGCATGGGGTTCCATGGAGCTGCCATACCTTTGTGATCAGTTTGAATACTTTTATATTGCTGGAAGAATGAAGTGTTGAAATAATGTTAAGAGTAGACTTGCTAGACTGTAACCCTGCGTACAACGTTGATTGGAGAAAGACTCGCTAAGCACACTTGTTTGCTCGTTATCCTTTACAAACACAAATTTTATTATATATTTTCAAGTATAAATTTTAATTCTATTACTATTATTGTGATCCGGTGGCTTTATCCAATCAATTCTAAACTTTAACTTACGCAAAAAAATACCTTGTTAAAATTTTGTTTTCGACTAAATCTTTGATAAATTTATCATTGAAATACAGATGTTTGAATTTTTATATGGTCTATTTATTTATTGTTGCTTTGTTTTAAAAGCTTTATTGAAAGTTTTAAAGCCTTTTAAGCAGTAAGTACATGAAGAATATGTCTGAAACAATAATAAAGTACTTAATTGATATTATCTATTTCTTTTACCTAACATCTGGTATCTAATGGCATTGTTTATTGCCTAAGAACACAGTATGAAAGTACTATGGTCTATGCCTTTAACCCCCAAGGCTTCGCATATAGCACTGCCTAACTGACATGACTGTAAAACGGGGTAAATAAATGCAAGAAAAATGGAAAATAGAACAAAGTTTTATTGGGATTTTCAATTGAATACCAAATTATTGGTTGCTAGCAGAGAGCAGTCATTTACGGAGATAAAAAAAATTACTTTGACTTGACGTATCCACTATCAGTCGCCGGAAAATTGCAGACTTTACAATTTCTCGCGATATTTTACAAAATTACGGAGTTTGCAATTTTCCGGTGACATATCCACTATGTGGAGCAGTTGTTGGAGCGCGGAGCGCAAGAGGTTCGCGAGCATACTTAGTGGATACTTAAATAACGTGAAAATCCCATTCAAAGTTTCGTTTTTATTCCCACCGCGAGTTAAATTCACCCCTTTCTACACATTGCATTAATTTCTGCATAAGCCAAGCTGCACAAGGCTAATCCATATGGCAATGCCGTCTCTCCTTCTGATCGGCCGAAATAGGACTGCCGGATGCTCCACAATCCTACTTTAGCGTAAAAGTTTGGATGTTTGTTAATCCACCGCGAGTCAACAGCTGATCGATGTTGCGTAATATTTAGAATAGGGGTTAACCCATGGCCCCAGATAGGCCCACTTGCGCTGTTCCGCTTAGCAGTGGGCTAACGGTAGGACTAACTTTAGAAATTTGCAAAATGGTCTTGTACACATCGCAAGTTCGCCTTTTCTTTTTTAAGGATGGGAAATCATCAAATGTCTTCTTCCGCTCTGGGTGGAGCGGAAGGCGTGTCAGACTCTTACTGACTAAAAACCCATCCATGTTCCCTGAAAAGCATTTCGTGTTCCAGGGCCGCGGCCATTGTAGTTTTAGGACGTCAAACAATTTGTCTAGCCTTTTCCTTCACTATGATTGCGTCGGCTTGCAATCTAAACGGATGCAGCTGAATGCTAATATTTAACATCGAGTGACTGTCTAATAGACCTCCAGAACCCAGTAACTGGGTAATACGAAACCCCTTGGCAATACTGGTGACTGGTGTCAGATTTTCTGGCTTCAGACTACCCGTAACGACTGTAAAGGATCTACCTACAAACGTCAGCTGGGTCCAACAGCTTAACGTACTTTCAGAGGCTTTTCGCCGCACCCTAATCCCTCACCTCCGCTCTCACATGACTTTGCTGCTACGCAGCGACTCGCGGAGTGTTCCATCCGAGCCGCTATTAGGTTTGATTCGATGCATTTATAATTTGAGTACAAAAAGTCGAAGTACAGTATACACTTCATTAATGTAAGGTAAGTGTTGTTCTAGTCGGCAATTCTTCTACTTGCATAACCCACATGCCAACCGAAGTTCATGACACAAGCTAATTAATGTTTTTCTTTTGTTTCGATCAGTTTAGTTGCAAATTAGCTGTAATAAATTACAAATTCATTTGCATGATGAATTAATGATAAAATATGACCGACCGGTCTAATGCTTTTCGATTGGATTCAGTTTCGGGTTCCGCAGTTACAGATTTCGTATTTTCAGAGGTAGGCATGAATGTATTTGGATATGACTTTATAGCCACCGCATACCGGACAGCAAATATGTACGGGCCACTGGAAATCTGCTAGTGGTAGTAGACTAGAAAAAGTTTTGTATAGCTGATTTTCAATAGAATCCGCTTCAAAAAGCCTAAGAATATACTTTGGATCCACTAGTTGCCCTTATTAGGAAAAAATCATCGCCACGCTTAGGTAAATGTCTATATAGATCTTTTTAGTATTATCTAATAATGTTCAGAAATTATTAATAATTTTCAATTAATCACACTTACCGTAACATATACTTATATAAATAAATGAATGCCTATTCCCCTTGGTCATGGTAATCACGCGTAAACGGCTGGACCAATTTCGCTAATTCTTTTTTTGTTGTGTTATTGTCAGGAGTTTATTGTTAGGCCTGGGTATAAACGAAACTTGATTTCTTCAGATTAGTTTATGGATAACGGAAATAAATACGCGCAATGATAAGCTTGAGAGATACGTAAATGGAATAAGATTCAAGAGAGAGCGAACCCTGAAACGCGCGAAAAAGTTATCTTACCGCCTCGGAATGCTGGCTTACTTTCGATCTTTCACAACAGAAAAACGAATGCCGGATGCAAGAGCAAGCTCTTGGAGATTAATTGTATGCTGTCCCTGAAATAGGTTTTTATTTCAAAACACTAACCTTTGCTAGTTTGACAAAACATAATAGGTAGGTATGTAGGATGCAATTGAGCTCGACAATCTTGCCACCCTTTGTATTTTTTGGGTCTTACTGACTGAACATATTTTGACCTTGTGATTGGAATTTAATTAATTAAATAATTTGCAAGGTTTAGCGACCCCACGTTCGGAAGCCCAGTCTGGACTGAACCTGCCATTCCCTCCACTCTAGGTATTAGTAGCCACTCTATTAAACGCCAGTCAGCGTAATTTCACAATGCTAAGTGTGCGTACAGTGATTTGAATTATATGTTTCAAGCCAGGCGCTATAGTAGAAAACTATGCTCATAGGAGCATAGTTTAAATAGAAGTAAGAAGTCACATTAGAATAGTCTAATGTGACTTCTTACTTCTATTATAAAATGTGACTTCTTACTACTATTGAGCGAAAGTTTGGATGGATCGATGGATGGATGTTTGTTACTCAATCATGCCAGAATTGCTGAACGGATTTGGATAGTAACTAGCATAGAGATAGATTAGGTATAGTCTGAAATAGGCTATCTACTTTTATCCCGGGAGTATGTTCCCTTGGAATAGTTTCTGACATTCACGCGGGCGAAGCCGTTGGCAGAAGCTAGTACCTATCCATAAGAAGGAACTGAAAAATAAAATGCAATAGGATTACGATAGGAGCATAATGTCCCTAAACCGATTTTGCCTACTAATTTTAACTAAACAGTCATAATGCACACGTACGTAACATGGTCAAAACCGAACCTGGAACTGACATGAGCGTTCCACTCTTAGAATGATAATGTGTCTTGCGCTATGTGTTAGTGCACTGTCTGGCGTAATCGGCGTAAACACACAAACATAGCCAGCTCAATTCGTATTCATTTCGATATTTCACTTTAGTCGGGGTACTTGTTTTCACATTATTTTCAGAGACCTTTGTGAAATTGCTTACACATACTAAGCAGAAATAAAGAATAATTGTCCAAAATAAATCGCTGTTTGGATTGTGCTGTTTTAGTATTATGATTCGACTCACCCACAATCGACTAAAACATTTGCGGATTCGTACGTCACTAGTTGACGTGAAATGTCAAAAAATCAATCCAGAGGGCGCTCTAAATTGCTCGGCCACGTAAGTCAGGGTCGTATTTTTATTCCTTGGATATTTTAATTACATTATTTTACATGCTGTGATAATATGTGAGAATGGTATAACAATACACAAGTGTTTGTGAACATATTTTTGTCTGTACCACGTCCTGACTGCGGTAAGTGATGGCATTTAATTCTGTTCTTCCATCGCCCATCCGTCATTGTACCAGTGAATTAGCATGTTTTAATTAAATCTTTGTCGATATCAGCATTTTTATCACAATATAAACATTACACCGTGTCCGGGAAACGAATCGCAAAATCTTTGTTATAATTCTTTTGGAGATTGTCACTAGAACGCAGTTATATCTTTCCAGATTGACAAGCCATGTCCAATTTACCACCAAATCCGTATAACAACTTCCCGGGACCGCCTCAAGTGAACGCTAATGCGGCGCCGCCAACGTTTAACCATAACCAACAGTTTGGTCAAGTGCCTATGAGCCAGTTGCCGCCAGGATATGGAGGACTGAAGCAGGACCCGAACTCGAATAGTCCCCTTCACGCGCCGTCGTCCTCAGCACCACCAAACCATGTGTTACAAAATGTCAACAACTATAGTCAGAGTGCTAGTAGTTCACCTGCCTTCAATCAACCTGGGATGATGCCACCTATGCAGCATAGTCTGCAGTCTTCACCCATGAGGCCACCAATATCAACAGGTCCTAACTCCTTACCAAACCCTCTGCCTCCTCAGAATGTCCCGCTGTCATCAGGTAGTCCTAGAACTGTACCCAATGCCAACTCTTCACCCACTCCCTATCCCCCAAGCTATCACCCTCCACAGCGTCAGATTAATGACAATGCTCCACCTCTCATTCCTTCTAGTCAACCGAGCCAGCCTCTTGTGAATGGCCCACTCTCTTCACAGCCTCAAGTTGGACCTCCTCAGAGCCAATACCCTGTTTCATCAAGTGCTTATAGTTCTCCTCCTGGAGGCAAGCCACCAACTTCAGGGTATGGTCCAGGATTAATGAATACACCCTTTGCCCCTCCACCTGGGCCAATTTCAAAGCCTCCTGGCCCTTCAATGACAAGTCAACCCAATGTTCCATACTCTAGTGCTCCTATATCTGGTCCTCCCAGAAATAGTCCTTTAGTACCCCCACCATCGAGTGGTCCTCCTGTTGGAATGCAAGGCTATAGTGGCCCACCAACTGGACAACCTTTAGGGCCCCCTAGGCAAGTTGGGATGAATGGCCCTAATATGAGTGGACCACCATCAGTGCCTCCTGGTCCTCCAAAGCCTATGGGCCAACCTCCGGGACCTATGAATCAGCCACCTGCACCTATGGGCCTTGCAAGTGGACCTCCAATGGGACCAGGACCAACTCAAGCACAGTCATATCCAGGGCAATACAAAAATGGGCCATCTGGACAGCCAATGTGTCCACCGGGCCCTTCTACAGGACATATGGGGCCTCCAAGCACCTACAGTGGTCCACAAAATCCCCCAGCTGGCCCTCAAATGCCACCAATGGGGCAACAGAATTTACCGCCTATGGGACATCAAATGGGGCCACCTCCAGGGCCTATTGTGCAGGCAGGTGGGGTGCCTAAGAGCAACATGCAGAATAGATATCCTCAAATGGCTCCAGCTCCTGGGAATTACCCAAATCAACAGGCACAACCAATGCCTAATATGACCCAACAAGAAGTAAATATTATGAAACAGTTTCCACAGCAGTATTTGAACCAGCAAATGCAGCAACTGAGTGTGACAAAGCAAGGGTTTGACCAGCTGTGGGGTCACCATATGGTAGATCTGCTGCAGTGTAAGCATATACTCCCGGAATACCCTGAGGACCCCCCAGAGGTTAAACTGGCTCATCAGTTTGCTGATTCATCTAACTGCAGCCCTGAGTAAGTGTTGATTTCATTTATTAATACATAGCATAAGCATAAATTTATTTGCTTCTATCAATGCTCCTGCCATGTTATCTCTTCAATGGTGAACTGGAAGAGAATGCTCAAGGCATTATCTTTGATATTATACCTTTGTGCATGAAGTTAAAATAAATAAATAAAGCGAAGAAAGTGAAAGTATTGGCACTGTTAGAATTTGGCCAACTTTTTTTACCTGTATATGTTCAGTTAGCCTTGTAAATTTTTTGTATCAACTAAAATTGTATGTTTGTTGATAACAAAATCTACAAAAAGAGTAGTAAATACCTCAGTAATATTATATTTTGAATCATTCACACTCACACATTGTGTGTGTGTACACACAATTGTTCAATTCATTAATTTGTAGGCTTTGAAGCTATTAATAGGTAATTGTAAACTATCTTTTTGGTTTTGATACAAAAATAGTTTTCCTCAAATGTTGTGGTTGCTATAATCAAGCTATAATTGATTGAATTAACCATTATAATTGAATCCAACATTTAAGTATGTTGGTTGCTTTGAGAGTATTTATTCATTTTCTTAGACAACCTGTATTAGCTTTTACTACATTCAAATAAGGAAGTGAGATGTTCTCAACATTTCATATTACTTCCTGTAAGGATTATTATTTTATTATCTTTTGAGGAATGTTCTCTTAAAACATGACTATTCAATTCAGAAATCAATCTGCTGTTTATTTTTAAAATGAAGTAATAATTAAATGGAATGTCATGGTTCAGGTAGAAATCATATTAACAACTATTATTTAATAATTACCATTTCTAAATAAAAGTTGTCATAATTCAACTTTCATCTTTATTTCTGAACAACATAATAGGCAAATAGCAGCTAAAATATGAAATTCATGCAGTAAACTGGCATTGTTTGGACATCACAATCAATATTTTATTATTTATTTATTAAACTAGAATCATCATAAACTGCATTCCATTGTCTGCTCAGATGTATTGTGTGTCACTCTTCGTATAGTTATTACTTTTTATATGTTTTGGCCCATTGCCCCTCATTGAAGCTTTAACTGACACACATAGGAGAATGTTATCAGTAGGGAAGATAAAATAATGTCTACCGTGAAGTGTTGCATAATCTCAAATCTGTGATATGGTTAGACGCACATATTAGTTAGAAGGTTGTCTATTACTTATTTCAACTTATAAATGCTAGTAAGAGTAATTATATTTCCATCATTTAACTAATTGCCAACTGCTTACCATCAACCGAGGTGGTGGTCAAATGCCAGCATATAAAAAACAATCTTCTGACAAGACGGAAATTGTGGTGTTACAATTAATTAATACCAATTAAAGGTAATTTAGACTGACATAGTTAGATGGCCTATTTGGACACAATAATTAAATAATGATCCAACATTAATTACAAGGACATCCTTTGTTATGTTCCCTTTATGGTTGCATCAAAAAATAAATAAATACTTTTCTTAAAACATGAGAAGATGTATAGTTTACTATTAAGAATCATCATCATAACAATATTCTGGTATGAAAACTGTTCTCAAGTTCAACATGCACTGAAGAAATACCTTAAAGATAACATTAAATATTTTTATACTCTTGATTACACTGTGTACATATGACAAATACACAGAGATAGTAATAATATTATTGGTTTACTCACATACAGCCAGCCTCAAAATTATGAATAAGGGACTGGTTGTACACCTAAAGGACGAAAATTTGAGCAATTTTCAAATGCATATTTTCCCCACATTGTTGCATCTCACTTTTTCTGTCCATCCTATTCATTTGGTACAGACGTCAGCACATCAAGCTACGCCAAACTGTCAAATTTTCCCAATCAACCTTCAAACTAATACTTTAGCGATAAAGTTGAAAATCTATTACAGAAATTTGACGAATTGCTGTAGCTTGATGGGCTGGCATTTGTACCTATGTCAGAAATATTATAGGTATTAGGAAAAATTATAAGGTGCAAGTCAAAATTGGACTTAGTCCAAGTTTCCACGTGCAAGCAACTCGCATGCAAGTTTAATTACATTGCAGGGCACAATCCAGCGATTGATCACATTATTATGTTATTAATCATTCTTCAGTAACCCGCAATGTAATACGATTTGCATACAAGCTGTGTGCAGGTGGAAACATAGCCTTAAAACCTTTTGAACGCCAGAGCATAAACGCATAGGCGTGCCCCCGCGACGCCAAGCCACAAATTCGCCGCACTTTTTGTCACATATTTGTGACGTTTGGCGTACGGGGCACGCGCTTGCTGTCATGTATACGTGACAATGGCATTCAAAAGGTTAAAGTGCTTCACATTTTTTTCTCTTGACGATACACATCACAGTGAGTTACTAACATGTTTTTGAACATTTGCAGGGTCTTCAGATGCACCGTCAACCGTATCCCAGAGACGAACAACCTTCTGCAGAAGTCCAGGCTGCCTCTCGGTATATTAATACATCCATTCAAAGATCTCAATGTGAGTGTAAGTTTTAAACATTCGAACTCTAATGCATAGTGCTATGTCATGATGGTTTGTTTAGCGATTATTATCATTTTTTTATGTTTATGGCATGTTCTTTATTCTGTCCTAAATCTTTCTTTCTAACTGAATGTTTTCCTTTGATTCTAACTTGATTGCCAACAGTCCAAAGTGCTATGAGAATGTTTAGTGTTGTGATTTCTGTAGCGTATTTACTGGCTGTATTACAGCTTTATAGTTTAAAGAATTTGTCCTATAGTCTTGCTAAAGCTGTTGTTTTGCCTGCCTAACTATATTTAGCACTTAAAACCTGTACCCGTATTTATTAGTAAGAAACCCTCGGTTTAGAGGTCGGTCCATCCTTGACCAATTTAAAGATAACATTGAAAGTGTTTTATCGATCGCGTACGGAATTTTAAATGAAGTCATTTTGGCGGTAAAGCTCTCACTACATGTGTATTATAGCTGTTTCGTTTTTAGCATGGCAGTATTTTGGCATGGAAGTGTATTGTCCTAGAAATTAGAATAATAATTTAAGTTTAGTTTTTAATTATTACAAATAGTTGAGAATTACGGGGAGCTCATGGCTATATATATAAAGCGCTTGCCGCGGTCGGTCCGTGGTTGGGTGATCTATGACAGTCGTTACTGATAGTCAGAATCCAGAAAATCTGACAAGTCTCGCCAAGGGGTACTGTATTACCCAGTTACTGGGTTGTGTAAAATACTGTTAATCATCTGCATCCGGTTAGACAGGAAGCCGACCCCAACATAGTTGGGAAAAAGCTTGGCAGATTGATTCTTTTTCTTTCTTAAATAACTAGCTTTTTCCCGCGACTTCATACGCGCATATCCCGTTAATTCCTGTTCCCGTAGGAATTTTCCGTTCCCGTATAGCATTCCTCATGAATGTGGCTATCATTTACAAAAATATTTTTCCAAATCCGACTGGTAGCTCCAGAGATTAGCGCGTTCAGACAAACACTTCAGTTTTATTAGTAGTAAAGATAGATGCTGAGGATCACGATAGATGTCGCTTCAGGACGATTTTTTCCGATTTTGAAAAGAAGAATTATTGTTGGGTCAATAACCGATATTGCCATTCTAAAACGCCACAACAATAGTAGTAGGGAAAACGTCGATTTTCCTTTTGCAAAATCAGTCAATGAACTATTGCGGAGGATAATATGCTTATTGTTGTGGTGTGAATGGACGTTGGACATCTTCAATATCAAGATCGTAGAAGATTTTGATTATAGTGTACCTGTCTTTTAAATTGAATTTAACAAACTTTGGTGTCAGCAGGATCTGAATTCGAGTACGTCATATCCGATTATGAAATAAAATTCATTTTGACACAAATCATTTGTCCGGTTAAGCAGTAACCAGCCTTAGTGTGCTGAACTGCGAGTGGTCATCGTCAAAAAAAAAAAACAAATCATTTAAGATTTCGACATTGTCAACATCATCATCATCATTTAAGTGAAGAGGTACACACTCACAAAAAATTCCATTCTAATATGGTTTTTTTGTCAGCCATACATTGAATCGTGTATTTTTTGCAATTTATAATGACTATCAAACTGCTATTTACATAATCCCATTCAAACTGGTTTCATATTAATATTCTAGAAAGACCGTTATATTATACTCTTATATATTCGTGTTATATAACTGTGCTTAGAAACAAAACAATACTAGGTTAGTATGTAAGTGTGTGTGTAAATGATAATAAGGTTTTATTCCATGATTCGAGTCATTTCCCATGCAAATTTAAGGCGTAAAAACAGCACTTTCATCTTGTTGATATGATCATATTCATGATCGTCCAAAAAGAACATCATAGGATTAGTACAAATCTGTACAATTCAACTAAAGGATGATGCTCATACATGAAAAACTAAGAAGCGAAATTTGTGCGGCAACAAAAAGAACCGCAACGCCATCTATCCTGTCAGCGACGAACTACCAACGAAATCCTGCATCGCGCAAGCAAAGTTCTCCGTGCGATTTGAACATAAACAACAGTCCGATTATCAACTATCGGGCAGTTGCCCACCAGACACACCAACCGTCTGGTCGGAGGATCCTCCCATTTCAGTGGAAGTGTGCGGGACTTTACTCTCTGTACTGGTTACCTCTATACTCCATCCTATTACTAAGCCTCCGTTATCTGTATCCATCCGACTTTCTGTCAGCAGGCTGAATCTCTTTTCTTCTTTGTCTGGTCTTTTCCCGTTTCTAATTGGGGTCGGCTCTCCTCCTAATTCCTAATGCTTCTCCAGAGACATCTGTTCTGGGTCGTCGTTGCGTCAAATTCTTCGTCACTGAGGTCTTTTTTCCAGTTGTAGCACTTTCTTGGTCATGTTTGCGTGCGTCAGGTCGACGCATGACATTTTCACAGGGCGTTTAAAACAACAATATAATAATGAAATTAAGTTCATACAAGAAGCACGTTTATTCGGCTTATTGTTCGATATCTTTCGTGTGCGAGTCCGAATCGTATTTAGCCGGTTTTTTCGAAATATCTAGACTACAGTAAAAAAAATGTAAAGAATAAGTAGGTAAAGGTACCTAATAGTTACGAGATTGCTTGAAATCAAACTTTCGCTAGTGTTATCTTACCTTATTAGCAGAGATCGGAATAGGTAGTCTAAATTTACCTAATGTTTGTGGAAATAAGTAACATAGAGTTGATAATACCTCCTCTAAAATCCCGGAAACATAAACATGACGATTGTATCATGGGATTTAAGAAATTTCAAATTACTTATTGCGCTTTGAATACGTTTGAACAAAATTATTATACTGAAGAATCTTATTATGATTTTAGAGTTTCCTACCTACTAAAACTATTAAATTAAATAGTTTTGTTTTCGCACAACTCTATCTTCTTTTGATTCTTCAAATAAATCATTTGTATACTCAAAGTCCAGTTCATGTTTTTATAATCTCGGGTTTTAATTGTCATGATTCCATTTATGATTCTGGGATTTTACAGGAGATATTATCAACTCTATGTTACTTACTTCCACGAACATTACGTAAATATAGTCTACCTATTCCGATCTCCGCTTATTAGTAACATACTTAAGTATGGGGCCGATGGTGGTGGTAGTTTGTACGCTAATATAAAATACTTTCACAGTATTCACTCTTTAATCTCTTCTCAAAAATTCTATTGCAAGTACGTTATTACTTATTTACTCACTAAAAGTCTGGTGTTAGTTGGTATGGAAAGTAATTTAACTTCCCCTTCTTTTCGTGTCGATTGACTCCTTCTCATATTCTCCTACTAGTATGTGGCCACTTGGACCGTAACTTAAAGTACGATTAGATTATAAAATCCTTTGTATGTGTTTGCAGCATTTGCCGGTGATCCAATGCGCGACGATAGTGAGGTGTCGCGCCTGCAGGACGTACATCAACCCGTTCGTGTACTTCGTAGACGCTAAGCGGTGGAAGTGCAATCTGTGTTACAGGGTCAATGACTGTGAGTACCATTTTATTATCTACATATAGGTACTAAGTGGATGAGAAAAGGGCATGAGTTTATGTATGAGAAGAGAGCCACACGGATTGTTCGAAGGTGAAGCTATGCTTGCTGTGGACGGGTATCAGGAAACTCTTCCATGCTTCGGAAATTAGGTTCTCACCTCTCCCGGACTTCATCACATTGGTAAAACGATCTTCTGTCCCTCTCTACTCAGCTGTCCGACTTCTTAGATTGTCACGAATAAAGTTTAGTTAAACTTTTTTTATCCACAGAATTTAATCACCCAGGAGGTGGTAAACCTTTTCGGGGAACATAGTGTATATATATAAATATATATAAGTATACATATATACCTATAGTCCTCTTGACCGATTTCGGCCATGGCGGCAAATCTCAACCGAGAATAGCCATCGTCACGGGACATATTATAGTGTACAAGTGTGTGAGCAAACACAGGTGCACTTCCCCTTCCATCACTTTCATATTCCGATGGGACGGCAACCCGACACGACCGGAGAGAGATCTGGCGCAGGACCAACGGCTTAACGTGCTTTCCGAGGCACGAAGCTGCACACCACACCACTAACTTCCAAACCTCGGGCTGTCATTGAGAAAATCCTATTGGAAAAACGCAATAAAACTTTTCAAGCAGTTGGTCTCGATCTCTCTTGGTTGCCTTTTTAGATCTATGACAGCCGTTATGGGTAGTCAGAAGAAGAAGAAGCAAGAATACCAGTATTTTACATGGAGCCATTACCTATTAGGTATTCAGCTTCATTTTGATTTCCTTAGACTGGTAGTGGTTCCGTATGGTGTCGGAGTCCTGTATTGTGTCGGAGTTCTGTATGGTGTCGGACGTAAAAGAATAGCACCATCCCATCACTTCCCGTGGGTATCGTAAGAGGCGATTAAGAGACTCACCACAAAGAATGGGCAGCAGCATTTTCTCTGTGTGATCGCCAACCCGTGCGCCAAGCGTGGCGATTATGGCAACCCCGCTCTTTGGGGGAGTCCTATGTTCAGCAGTGGACGTCTTTCGGCTAATATGATGATGATGAGACTGGTAACCAGCCTTTGTTGGGAAAAGACTAGGCTATGAATTAATGGATGGATGGTTATGAAGAAGTTTAACAGGTTTTCATATTTTTATTACCCATTCATTCGTATTTTTAAAAACTACATGCGTCAGTAGGTAAATGCAGCCGACCTTACAAAGGACAAGAGCAATAATAATTTTATTTAATGTGTGTGCTTAAAATGCAGCCTTATCTTTATAGATATTTTGCTTGCAACTACATAACTTTACATGCTATTATAAATTGTATAGTATATAGTTTCCTTCTTGACTATAAACAACTTGTGAAGATTTTATCAAGTTTGTCGACTTATATTTTGTTTTGGTCTTTGTTTATGTGCTTAGACCGGAAAAGTACTAATAAAACTAAGTAAAGTTTGATGATCATTTTGACCATAACCAGATTATTTCATTATTTTAATTCACACGTGAGTCTGACTCAGTTATGATTTAAAATAATAAGTAAACATTTATCATCATGACTATTTTAAAATGTAGTATGATTCAGCAAAAAGATGGAGGGTTCAAAGATCATAATAAATTAATGAACTGGACACGTCATCAACATCTCGCAAGCAGATCTTAAAGTTGGAATCAATCTAATAAATTCTTCCATTACTGTTTGATTGAGTGACTGACAGACAACGCACAGCCGAAAATACTTGTCGTAGAAAGCTGAAATTTGACATATGGTTCCTGCGGGAGCACTAAGCGAGGTTTTCCCGAAATTCCTACGGGAACGGGAAAAAGGGGCAAAATGCGCGTACGAAGTCGCGGGCAAAAGCTAGTATGTTTATACTAGCGTACGTCACGCGGTTTCACCCGCGTGGTTCCCGTTCCGTGGGAGTACGGGGATAAAATATAGCCTATGTTACTCGCTGATAACGTAGCTATCTATTGCTGAAAGAATTTTTCAAATCGGTCCAGTAGTTTTTAAGTTTATTCGTTACATATAAAAATACAAATTTCTCTTTATAATATTAGGATAGGAATATTAATCCGATATCATTGTCTCATTGAATAAACAACAACATACCTGTGATAGCGGGACAGGGATTGCTCAACCAAGTAGGGCAATCCATCTCCATTAGGTCTAACGTAATCAGTAACTGTGCTGTGGTACCAATGGTGACACCATTTGGGCTATTCTAAATTTAATAGAAGGAGTTACAAGGTTACCAGACTACCGGTTATCGTCACGAAAGATACTAGATGGGGAACGGGAAAAAATGGCTAAAAGCTAGTTAATTGTGTCAAAGTTTACGTTAAAAGTTTATGGTTATTTTTTTTCTTTTTAGTGCATTAAATAAGAGCTTGCTTTTTAAAAAGGTTTTTTACTTTATTTTTTTTTTGTTTATATAGGTTCAAAGATCTTGCGATATTAGCTACGGAAGCGAATTCGAGGAAAAAATAGTGCAATTTTTTTTTTTTTTTTTACTATTTGCTTTGGCGCAGAAATATTCTAGGAAAACAGTTAAACTTTATCATAAAATAATCTTCCTTATCTAAATTGGTAACTTCAAATGTTTGCTAAATACCAGTCTCTATTTATACTGATTATCTGATATTCGGGTGCTATCAATGAGTTTAATCTCAAATTGACGTAAATTATGAAATTAATCGAATTCTGCCTGATTGTTGTGTTATTAAAATGACAGAAACAAACTTTGTACTTTGATCTTGATCCTTGTCTGTTGGCTTACCTGCTATTATTGTGTCAAGGTAAAAAACATCTTATAAAAACCGCCCAGGTGCGAGTCGGTCTCTCACACGAAGGGTTCCGTACCATGAACCGAAAAAAACACGTGTCTTGTATGGGAGTCCCCTTTATTTTTTAATTGAATTTGCACTGAACACAAACTATGCTGACATCACATTAATCTTCTTCTATCTCCCCTTCTCCTTCTCAGTGCCAGAAGAGTTCCAGTACGACCCAGTAAGCAAGTCATACGGCGACCCGACGCGCCGCCCGGAGATCAAGTCGGCCACCATCGAGTTCATTGCCCCCGGCGAGTACATGCTGCGACCTCCGCAACCAGCTGTTTATCTGTTCCTGTTCGACGTCTCGCAGATTGCGAGGGAGTCCGGATACTTGCAGGTATACACTTTGTACTGGTTTTGACTGAACTGTCATTCGACTGAGCATTGAACTACATGCCAAACTGCACGCCGACTGCTAGCGGACGGCAATTTTGAAGCCAACTGTACAAAAACAGTACCCAGTTCTAATGCAGCCCGTCTCTTTAGTAGGCCTAAGACATCAAACTTATCGCGCTAATTATTTTCGTGTACTCACATGCGGAGGTAGGACACTTACAAACCGGGTCAGAAGCAGTTGAGTGGCTTATGGTTAAAAAACAGTTGCTGTTAAATTGTATGCGAGTGTTACACAACGTGAAAACCAAATTTTGTAGCTTATTTTTTTTTTAAATCTATTCAAGGTGTGGCAAAAAGTCGTATGCTGCCTGCTTACGATTTTTTGACGGGAGAATATAGTAGAAAGTTATCTGCCCAAATATGTATTCGTATTGATACATCACTATGACGTCATCATCATCATACCAGCCGAAAGACTTCCATTGCTGAACATGGTAGGTCTCCCCTAAAGGGTTGCTATAATCGCCACGCTTGGCATGCGGGTTGGCGATCGCAGTGTAGCTGTTGCAATGCACAGAGAATGCTGCTGCCTATTCTCTGATGAGTCCCTAAGTCGCTTTTTACGACACCCACGGGAAGAGATAGGATGGTGTTATTCATTTACGTCCGACACCATACAGAAAATCATCTTTTGTATTACTTGATACTTTGGTGAATTTAGTTACTGTGTTTTGAAATGTTATTTGGTCACCGTGACAAATAAAACCGAGTACTACTCAACATAACAACGAGGTATTTTAATGTCTTCAGTCTTTTCTGTTTGAAGTTATGTTTATCTTCAATATCAAGCTAAGTAGCCATGATTTTGCGATATTTTCTGATAAGTCTGGCAATGACTGATACCAATGTTTTGACTTTACTAATGACATATCGAGTAATTATCGTCTAGATGTTACTAATCGTCGCTCAAAAAATCAGGGCACAGACAATAATATTTATTTTCCGATTGACATGATTGATCGCTGTGTTGGTCTTAGTCGAATATCAGAATCGTCTTTGTTTTAATATCGATAGTTGTTCAATTAAAAACATAAAAATGTTGTCATTAAGAAATCACCATTTATCATTATTTTATCAAGGACGTCTACAAATACTAACAAATCAAGCATGGCTAAGTAGGTCGATGTAGCCTCACTTGGGGGAGGCATATGTCCAGCAGTGGAAGTATTTCGTCTGCAATGATGATGATAATGATGACTGGATATTCTAACAAAGCAACACATATTGATTACGGAATCAATAAATAATGATTAAATTATATTATTATATAACATCGTACTTGATTAATATATTACTGTCCGCTTTACTAACTCCAATATTCTTTGTACAGGTTGCCTGCGATACTCTAAAAGCACACTTAGAAGCGCTTCCAGGCGACACCCGGACACAGATCGGGTTCATCTGCTATGACGCGCACGTGCACTACTATCTCATGAGCGAGGGACTCACGAGGCCTAAGGAGATGACTGTTCTCGATATTGACGGTAAGTTATCGTTTTAAGCCTAGTTCTATGATCCGGGCAGCCTTAGGAGTCGAATACACGATCGACGCGATCATTTGTTGGTCAAAACCGGAAGGCGCCCTCTGTCGGCACGACGACGCGTTCGGGTTTGATGTACAAATGAACGCGACGATCGCGTATTCGCGTGCTGATCGCTTTTCATAAGGACGACTCCTTAAAGAAATACACAAGGTGGTCGTCGCAACGTGCTACAATGCGACTACGTATCGTTTGTATGTTTTGGCCCAAAACCTTCAAATTCTCAAACTAATCTCAACTTCAAGAAATTCCTCAAAATCTTTCTGTCTATAAGATGCTCCACAAAATGGTATGAGACCTAATGGTTATATTAAAATTGAGTGCTTGATACCATATGACAGCTAACTTTCAACCCTGTACAAGTGCTTTGGTTGACATTTGTTTGTACATAATCTCATCCTATGAGGTGTCGTTCTTATACAAAGCTTTCATCGCGCGATTACACGATGGTCTCGTTAATTTGTGCCGTACAAATTAATGCAACGATCACGTATTCGCTGAATTCTCGACGCTAAATTCTTTGTATTTCACGGCAGAATCTTACAGCAAAATAAACAAATCTCATTCCATTTCCAGATGTATTCCTACCGTCCCCGGAGTCTCTGCTAGTGAACCTGGGCGAGCGGCGCGAGTTGGTAAAAGAGTTACTGACCGTGTTGCCGCAGAGGTACTCCACGCCCTCCACGCCTGCGTCAGCGTTAGGCGCCGCGCTACAGGCTGCTTATAAACTTATGGTAAGCACACTTACAAATGAATCTTTAAATTAATGTTAATCTGGGGTTATGTAGTTGTATATTCGTTGCTATGAGCTTAAGAAGAATCCTTTAATCATGAACTGCATTCTAATTAAGTAGGTAATACAAAATGTGCAATCGGTCGTATAAGCTTTCATTTTGCCATTGCAAAGGTATTCATTGCGTGTATTTGTTGTTGACCGGACGAATTTTTGAACATATGAAGCATTGGATCTGGAGGTCCCTTCGATTGTGGATATGCAATTTTATGAGTTACGCCATTTCCACCATGTCGCGCGTTACACCTGAGCGGCAACATCGCGCGTGTGCGCATTTGAAATTAGCAACGCGTCGCTGATGTTAGTTTGACAACGTCGTGCGCTCACTACATATACATAAGAAAAGCTTTCCTTTATCCTTGTTAATAAAAAATCTTTTTTTTTTCGAATCCCGGGAATGTCCATATTAACATCAACGTTTGCCGTCATTGAACTAAAATAGCTCTACCTACTCCGACCACTGGTCATTGTTCATAATAATTCTGAACAGTCTGTGTATATCCATACCTAGAACTAAGTGCAGACCAGCGCGAAAGCTAACCTTTGTTTCTATGATACTACTAACCATTTTGTTCTTAATTTCAGGCTGCGACTGGTGGTCGTATCACAGTTTTTCAGACATGTTTACCAAACGTTGGGCCAGGAGCGTTACAAGCTAGGTAAGTGTTTATGATAGCTGTATTTTATCAAAATAACTGTGTAAATACCGACCTCAGTTGACACAAACGTATACGTATACTTTATACGTCTATGATTGTGTCAACTGAGGTCGTTCAATGGGACACTGTAGTTGACACGAGGCAAAATATAGTATTTAGATATCCATTATATATAAGGTCAATATATACTGGATATCTAAATACTATACTTACTAGATACTTCTTATTATTTCTTTCTAACTGCAGATTTCATGAGCGCAATAGCCAAAGATATTTTAATTATTTTGAGGTGACACTGAACATAGTTTACGAGTTTTAGAAGCCTCTGGGTTCCTAGTCGTAAGGTTTATGGCCGCGTGCGGCTGTCACGAGTAATGGCACGTAAGCATATTAGGTGTATATTGAATTATAATAAGTCTGCCTAGCCGTTTCCCAACTATATTGGAGTCGGCTTTCAGTGAAACCAGATTTAGCTGAATACTAATATTTTACGTGGAGCCTGACCTCTACAACCCAGTCCCTGTGTAACAGGGTACTTCTTGGCAATACTGGTGTCAGATTTCTGGCTTCTTCATCTGATCTGAAAGCCTGTACCAACGGCTTAACGTGCTTTTCGAGGCGGAGGAGTTAAGATGGTCATCCATCCACAGACCGACCTCGGCAAGCGTTGCCTTACTTTGAAGATCAACCAGCGCGGCTGTTATCATTTACCCATGAGCCCTTCACTGTATATTGTACCGTAACACGACTAAAATAAATTATGAAATATGTTATTCAGAAGTACCTACATATTTCGATCTGACTACAAATATCTAAACTTAATCTCTATGTTATCTCTCCAGAGAGGACCCGAACGCTCGCTCGTCGAAGGAGGTGTCGCACCTGAACCCCGCCACGGACTTCTACAAGCGCCTGGCGCTGGACTGCAGCGGCGCGCAGGTGGCCGTCGACCTGTTCCTGCTCAACTCGCAGTACGCCGACCTCGCCACTCTCAGTACGTCTCCTGCTCTTTTGTTTTCTTACTGGCTGGCAAACACGTAGGCAAAAAGGCTTCTAGGCATGATGATCGCTAGGTTAGTCTACACGCGATGGGTGCCAGAGAATGCACGGCGTCGCCGAGGTTCACAAAGCGGAGGCGAGATGACCTGGACACATACCACGAAGGCTGGTTGACAAGAAAAGAGTCTGGAAGGATATGGGAGAGGCTTTTGTCCAGCAGTGAAACACTAAACCTAATTTAAAACTCGATTCTGTAAACATGTCGAAGTGAAGGCTTGGGTGAAGTGATCACGAGGTGAGCTGTCAATCCATATAATCAAGATGGAATTGGTTTGCAAACAACTGAACGTAATAATGGAGGGTTGAGGGGACAGAAGAGAAAGAAAAAATGTATTGCGCTGACCTGAAGTAGCATAGGACGAAAGCAGTAAGATGATGGGTGGCACGTTTTCTACACTTTTAGATGTTCTTTGGCGTTAAATTAGGCGTTTGAGTGTAGAATGCTACCATTCTTCAAAACAAGATCTGCAAGCGCATAGTAATCGGTTACTGTGGCGATACGAGAGGCTTTGCAGATGTGTTCCCAGCCCTCCTTTAAACCGGCGTGAGTCTCGATGATGCTACTACAGTGAGCCAAGAGCGCCGCACACTAACTACCCCCCTCGCTACGCACGAGTCAGTCCGCCGTTGAGTTGGTACTTTTTAATTCGTCCCTTAAATAATCTTAAGTTGTCATCAGCCCGTCTGTAACCAACAGGTGGTGTTTGCGAGCGTGTGTTTGTTTCGTTCAAAGTCTTTGTAGACCTGGCCGGAGTTTTTAAGACCGCCACAGGCAAGTTCTGTTGAGCAGACGACAGCTCATACAAAAATAAACTCTTGAAACCGGAAAACAGCATCTTAAAGCTTACAAACAAAATGAAGTGACTCACTATAGTCAATTATATAATGGTGCATCTGCAATCCAACTATCTTAGTCATCTTTTTTTGTAAACATTTAATAACAATAAAGGGTCGCATCATACAATTTATAATTTCATTAATTTATTGTCAACATCTTTGTATTTTTCTTCTTTCAATATGACGGCATGTATATGGAATGTAAATAATAATAATTGAAACAGCTGTGTAATTGAAAAATCCCATGTTGTTCGTCTATTCCATTTAACTCTTTGTAATCTAATATGAATGGAACGGAACATTTTAAATCAATAGCAATGAATAAAATGCACAATTAACGAAATAATATGGTGCATAGAACTATTTTTTTAATAAAGCCTTTTATTAAAAGACAGTTAAGAGTAGAAAAAAAAAACAGTTCTACAATTGGTATAGAGATTGCCATACACGAGGCACGTCATGCGACCTATATGACATTTTGAGAAAGTATAAATTGGAATGACTAACTCGCGTCCGTAAAATTCAACTTCTACAGATATAGCTCAAAAGACTGCCTAACTTAAATGGGACTGGGCAGGACATGTTTGCCGACAAGCTGTGGGCGCGTAAGTCACAAGATTGGTGTCCCAACGCTGCGGCAGACCGCAAAGAAGATGGCGGGACAGTATTCTGCAATAGTCCTGCACCGACCGGGGATTGTCCTTGGGTATACTTTTATAGTGCGTACAGGGATAATCATCGGTTGGTGCCCTATTCCATTTAAAATATCCAACGGAAACAACCTATGCGAGTTGGTTCGGCCCCTCGTACGCCTACCACAGGATCCCGAGATCGTCGAGTTGAATTACACTATTAATTCCAATATGTTTCCTGCAGGTGGCATGAGCAAGTTCAGCGCCGGCACCGTGTACCACATCCCGCTGTACCGCTCGTCGCGCCAGTGGCAGGCCGAGCAGCTCAACAGGATGCTCACGCGCTACCTCACCAGGAAGATCGGCTTCGAGGCCGTCATGAGAGTGCGCTGTACTAGGTAAGTTTTTTGGTAAACAAATTCTGTGAAATTCGTGTGAGGAATAGGTAAGAAGTGTAGCTCTAAACCTGCGCTTGCGCATTGATACAAGAACCAAAACGTAATTAATTTATCGAGACATCCCAAAACCTTTTGCCGAACCCTCATGGTAAATTTCGCCCATTCTCTCTTTATAAAAAAAAGTTACTTTTCAAATATACTGAACTTAGGCTACTATATATAAAGTTTGGAAGTTGTTTATGTGACACTCCCGTGCTTTGGAAAGTCAGATGACTATGTGAGTGATGGAAGAGGGAGTGCATCTGTGTTTTCATTCATCCACACACTTGTGCACTACAACGTGTAACAGAGTAAACGCAATACCTCTTAAGGTAAGAGGTTATTGTACTCATCATTATGAACAACTTTTACTATGGGACCAACATTAAAATTATGAAAAAAAAATCGACTGCCCCATATATTTATGTGCGCAAAACTCGACAAAATGTACTGAAAGCTGATTTTTTTTTTCGATTTCGGGGTTGGACCCATGTGTATATCCTGCGCCGATGGCTAGTCTCCGTTGAGATTGGCTGCTATAGCCGAAATTGGCTAGGAGAAATATTATAAAGTATTTGTATTTTATATTCATAATTCCTTTCTTTCTCTACAAATCCTGATGAAACATAAATCTCTTTATTTTCGCAGAGGCATAGCGATCCACACGTTCCACGGCAACTTCTTCGTGCGCTCCACAGACCTGCTGTCGCTACCCAACGTGTCGCCGGACGCCGGCTTCGGCATGCAGCTCACCATCGAGGAGTCGCTGACTGATCTGCAGCAAGTGTGCTTCCAGGCGGCGCTGCTTTATACTAGTAGTAAAGGTCAGTCAAATTTGAATACCACTTTTTATATTCAAGGAGCGAATATCTCACCTCCACAACGCAGTTCCTGGATGCCCTATAGAAAGACTGGTTCTAGGCTCTTGACTGCTCGAAACGTCTCTCTGAGGTGTATAAATGATAGGCCGGAAGACACGGTGGAGGTCACCTTCTTCTTCGAAGCTGTCATGCTGCTAGTGAAGGAGGAGGCGGGCCGCGCGAGGAAGAGGCAAACCTCCCTCCCTCCCCCCCAGCCGCCGCAATAGAACAAGACGCCCCGGGCGTCGGCCACCATAGACGTCCGATAAGGAACAAGCCCGGCTCGACGGCGCGTTGTGTTCCACGCGCGCCTCAAATAGATGTCAGTGCCTCCCAGGGTTGCGAAATTGTTCGAAATAGAAACCGCATTTGGAGGAACACGGATGGGTTTTTGTCAGCAAGAGTCTGACACACCCTTCTGCTTCCGCTCTCAGAGCGGAAGGAGTCAACTGCTAATTTCGCGAAAAAAAAAAAAATGTGTAAATGACAGCCGGGATCGGCGAAATACCATTAAGTTTTCAATATCGAACCTAGATAGAACCTAGAGAGAAAAATAAACGAATACAGTTTTTTTTTAATTCACAAATGTCACTTTTTCAAAATTTTCAACTGTGGCTCTTTTCTTGACTAAAATGTATCCTCTCTATTGAAATGTTTCAGGTGAAAGAAGAATACGTGTCCACACGTTGGCGCTACCAACAGCAAGTAATTTAACAGACGTGCTGCACTCCGCCGACACACAATGTATTATAGGACTACTTAGTAAAATGGGTGAGTTCATATTTATACTGGAAAACTTGTCATCTCTTTCAATCTTCTTCTTTCTTCTCTATATATAAAATGCTTTGTCCTAACTGATGGATCAACTCACAGCTTAATATTAATAATAATAGCAAATCAAGTATCTCGACTTAGCACACGAGGTTGTCGACATGTGGAATGTGGACTCGGCTGTCGTTGTGCCGATTGTCGTTACGGCCAATGGCCTGATGGCCAAAAGCTTCGACGACCATCTGTCGAAGCTGGTGTTACGCGGTTGGATAAAGGGCCTAATACAGAAGGCAGTACTCCTCGATACGGCTCGTATTGTGAGGAGGTTCCTTTCTCTGGAGCCCTAACCACTAACCACCGGTAGCTTGGACCTTGCTCCCGACACCGGCGGACTACTGCTTTTTATATTTTTAAATGTTTTTTTTTAATGTGTGTGTGTTTTTTTTTAAGAAATATTTAAAAATATAAATTAGTATGTAAGTGAAATTAATAAAGAGAATAATAATAGTTTTATTGAGGAACAACATTGGAACCATTCTTGTTAGTAAACACCATATACTATAACTTATGCACTAGGGTTAGTAACAAAATTTATAGATGGATACTAATTAATAAGTCATGTACTTACGAGGCATTTCATGCGGACAATGATTTGGCATGAGATGCCTCAGCACAGGAGCTCTCGGATCCTCAGCCACAACTTTCAGGATGCTATTGCTACTCCCTCGAATCCTCCTCACAAGCGATGCCACATTTTTTCTGATGATCGCATGGAAACCATCCGTATGCGATTGGGCAAACATCCCTGAGGCACTACAGAAACGAGGGAGTTTCAACATCATCCTGAAAACATTGTTGTACTGAACGCGCAAGGCATTTAGCGTCCCCCGTGAGCAGTTGAATCACAGACTTCCCGTGTACAGGCCCTGGCAGTACCTACGCTTTAAACAAGGTTATTTTGACCTGATCGGTACAACGGAAAAATCTGCGCGCCAACATGTTCCCGCGGACCGCCAACGCCCTGCGCTTCCTTTCAACGTCATCATCATCCTTAAGGTCGTCGACAAGTATATGGCCCAGATATTTAAACTTGGTCACCTGCTTTATATTAGCGCCATTCAAGGTAATTGTAGGAATGGTGTCTGGGCACTTACCGGCGGCCTTGAAGACCATGAACTCAGTTTTCCTTATATTATATATAAGACCATGTGATGATTAAACTGCTGGTCGTCGGGACTTAAAAATTTGGAGGATATATTCCTTATATGATGTAGGCATCCAATAAGAAAGGATTTTTGGAAATTAGTCCCCTAAGGGGGTGCAATAGGGGATGAAAGTTTTGTATGGAAAATCTTACTCCTGGGGGCAATGTACTTGAAACTTACTACTAATACTGGCAGAAGTTAATACTTAACGTTGTCATTATTAGTTTTTCACAACTACCTCTAAAATAAAATGTCCCCTTAAATTGTCTTTTAGAGGTAGTTGTGAAAAACTAATAATGACAACGTTAATGCAAACTTTAGCACCCCTGTGCTAAAGTTTTAATGCAAACTTTAGCACCCCTGTGCTAAAGTTCTCTGGGCTAAAATGTCCTGGAGGCAATGTACTTGAAACTTACCACTGATACTGGCAGAAGTAAATACTTAAGTTTTCATTATAACTTTTTCATAACTACCTCTAAAAGACAATTTAAGGGGTTCTAAAGTTTGTATGAAAGGATTTTATTTGATGGGGCAGTGTACGTGAAACTTAGGACTCGTACTGGCCGAAGTATATAATTAAAGTCATTAATTTTTCACAACTCCTAAAATATGATTTACGACGGCTCACTGTTTGGTAAACTTTGTATGAATTTTGTTTCAATCTTTCGGGTCAAAAATATTTAGTTTTAGTCGGTTTTCCGCGTAAATAATACCCGTTTTTAAATCATCGCCCAGACTAAATTCATGGACCTAGAGAGCTTCATATTTTGTGTAAAAGGACTACGCATGAATATTTCGTAAATTCAATCTTTAACTGGTGAAAAGGGGTGGCCAACTATGATGCGGACCATATCCTGAAATAGGGCATAGGATACGTTTTATCACGGGAATATGTTTCCTTGGTTTAATATTCGAATTTCATACGGGCGAAGCCGCTAGCAGTATCTAGTACAACGAGATGGGTAGACGAAATTGTTACCATCGCGAATAGAACCTGGATAAAGCTGGTACAGGAGTGTGAGAATTGACACAGGCAAAGAGAAGATGATGGTAGATATTAATAGTAATACTCCTGCAATAACTTGCTGTTGGTTAACTACATTTTCAACTGATGGGCGTGCAGTAGGCTACAGTAAGGGTAGGCCAGCCCAAAAATAATGCCCAAAAAAAAAAACTCACCACATTATTTAGGGTTGAAATCACGATACTAACGATGCGAATTTTCGTCACTTAGTGCGAAAGTGTTGAAAATTTTTTTGGGCTTTATGTGTAGGCTGGCCTACCCTTACTGTAGCCTACTGTGGGCGTGCAGTAGGCTACAGTAAGGGTAGGCCAGCCCAAACATAATGCCCAAAAAAAAAAGTCACCACATTATTCAGGGTTGAAATCACGATACTAACAATTCGAATTTTCGTCACTTAGTGCGAAAGTGGTCGAAATTATTTTTTTTGGGCTTTATGTGTAGGCTGGCCTACCCTTACTGTATGTAGCCTTATGCATTTGAGTCAAATGCATATCATACCAGTTAGCTAATACAGTGAAAAACATGTCTAGGTGCTATGTATTACAACATAGATCACAGGCTTCTGCGAGTTTTGAAGATAATTGAGGCATTTCTGGGGATAATTTGTATGTTAGCTCACAGATAAAGAACGTGTGTATATGTCAGCGGAACATTGCAAACGCCGTAAGATTGTAAAAAATCGCGTAAAATTGTAAACTATTTTTTCTTAATACGACAATGATAATTTGGAAACTATAGAATTTGGATGGGATTTATTGTATCCAAAACATTTTTTTTCATAATATATCGAGAAATTATAATCTACTGAAAATTCATTTCACTCTTACGGAGTCCGCAATTTTCCGGTGACATATACAATCATAATATTTTTATGTACTTACTAATGAAGAGTGAAATTCCAAGCAACATATTGGTGCAACTCCAAATTTATGTCATAATCTCTCTCTGTATATGAATTTCAGCCGGTCTATTCTATAGAGATCAAACTGTTTTAACAAAGGTGGAGTGAGCTAGAAGCGAATTGTCATTCCACTCTCATTGGATTGACAGACCACTTCATATTTACTTCACCAAGTTTTCACGGTGAGATTTTTGCAGAATAAGACTATTGATACTTCATCCTTTATGTCATGAAATGTTCCTAAGATCATGTTATTTTCTTTACAGCGGTAGACCGTTGTATGTCAGCATCCATGTCTGAAGCTCGCGAGGCAGTCATGAACGTGGCAGTAGACGCGCTGTCCGCCTTCCGACTGTCGCAGAACTTACCGGCCGGCTCCATGAGCTCGTCGCTACACGCGCCCATGTCGCTCAGGCTACTGCCCATGTATCTACTGGCTCTACTCAAGAGGGTAAGTAACACGTTAGTATAAGATGCGGTGGGTGATGAACCAATGTGCCTGCCATGTTATTTATGATATTTTCCCTTGGTTGACCGGTAGATAATGCCTAAGACATTAAATCCGCCATTGCACCTTTGTGCATGAAGTTTTTAATATATAAATAAAGTAATCTATCGATCCCCCCAACAGAAAGCGTTCCGCACGGGCACGTCGACGCGGCTGGACGACCGCGTGGCGGACATGTGCGCGCTGAAGACGTCTCCGCTGGCGCAGCTGGTGCGCAGCGTGTACCCCGAGCTGTTCCCCGTGCACGAGCTGCGCGACCACCTCCCGCGGCACGACGACGACGACGACCACGCGCCGGACCCGCCGCGGCTGCAGCTCACTGCCGAAAGGTACGTTTTTTTAATTGGGTGCTCTCTCGCATGTCAACCTATGAAGTTGTCATCTGCTTAACCAAACTTAACTGTGATGGACTGGTGGCCTTCATAGAAATTAAAGCCTCCTGCCATGACTTACAAAAAGTTACAAAGTAAACGACTACACGGTCGCAGGCACCTCCTGTGCAGTACGGACTTGGCTTAGAGCATCAGACTTAAGTCGTACACACGCACCACAAGCTTTTATAGAATTACTAACAACCTGCCTCGGCCTCGCAAGTGTAGCATAAGTCTCCAGTTGGCATGAGCCAATTTATACGAAAACTAAATAAATTGTACACCTAAAATTTACTCATGAATCAATCCGTCCATTTGTGAAAACCATGTGAAAATCCGTTCAATACTTTTTGAGTTTATCGCGTACGGACAGACAGACGCGGATAGGTAAGTAGCAAGTATTTTTGTATTATAATATTTACTGATAGTGATAAAAATTGCATTCAACTGAGAACGAATTTCTGTAACAGGACATTATTTGGCGTTTTTGTTGATAAATCCAAAATTATTGGACTGATTTAGATAATTGAGCCCAAAATACGAAAAAGAGACAATCCATACATTTTGTTTGCCGACAGTTTGAAACTAACTGCATTCTGAGGTTTAATCAAGGCGAGACCGTGCGAATTCCGTTAAAAATCTCTAGACCTGATAATTTTTTTTACGTGGATTTGAAGACGAAGAAGAGAAGCTGAATGCATATATGCGTAACCTCCTCCTTTTTGCGATGTCATTTTAAGAGTGGTACATCAATTACAATCCAAATGTTCAGTTGACAATTTATCGAGAGTTTGCAATATGTCAAGTTATTTTATAATCTTACTGAGTTTGCCTTTTTCCGGTGACATATATATCATTATTTTGGGTGTACCTGTTACCATTAACAATAATGCCCGTCTCGGAAATGGTACTTATCGTTTTTTTTTTATTTTTACGAAGAACACCACCATCAAATATGACCACGCACTTCTGCAACACCCTGTAGTGTAGACCTTTAGTTTTGAAAATTCCTACTGTTTATTTATTTTTGTACCGATTTTAAATTTATAATGTGCGTTTTGTCTGTGCAGAATAAACATTTTTTCTTTTTGGATGGGAAATAATCAAATGACTCCTTCCGCTTTGGGCGGAGCGGAAGGGAGTATCAGACTCTCACTGACTAAAACCCATCCGTGATCCTCCAAATGCCCTTTGCGTTCCAGGGCCGCGGAGACTCTTTCGAACAATTCCGCAACGTGAATAACCCCTTACCATTCACAGGATAAACGTAACCGGCGCGTACCTGCTGGACGACGGCGAGAACATGATCATGTACGTGTGCCAGGGGGTCAGCGCCGCCTTCCTGTCGGAAACCTTCGGCCTCACCGCCGTGTCGCAGCTGCCCGACGAGCTGCGCTCGCTGCCGCGCCTCGACACGGAGGGCAGCGCGCTGCTGCACGCCTTCATTGAGAAGCTCAATGATGACAGGCCTTACGCTTCCGATATACTTATATTGAGGTGAGTGTGACTTCATTAACGTAGTGCTTGTTTTCATTTCTCAAAAGTTCTTGGAAGTTTGGTAGACGTGCTGGTGGGAATATGTTGCGACACTTCAGCAGGAGCTGGTAGCAGGAGAGTGAATTTTAGGGACTGTTTTTTTGTCATTAAGGTTTATATTTCAACAGGAATAAATATGACACTTCGTATCAATATACAATCGTATTTTATTTTAAATACATTTTATTTATCAACTCAGTATGGCGATGCACAACAACGACATATTTCTCTGTTTGATTAATTGTCGTGAGGATTAAAGGTTATTTTTTCGCGAATTTAAACGATTTTTTTTAAACGCGTTTTAAACCCTTTATATTACTTCTGCTTAAAAAAAACCTTCCAACTGAAACGATATTTTGTATTCCACAGAGACAACTCCCCATCGCGGACCATATTCACGGAGCGACTAGTAGAGGACCGCGTGGAGTCCGCGTTCTCCTACTACGAGTTCTTACAACATGTGAAAAACCAAGTGAAATGAGTTCCGACCGACGCCCAAGTGACTTTTACATGGGACCGCAGGGCCCGAGTGATCCGACGGCACACACACGTGACGCTCGCTAGCTAGCGCCGCCGGACCACGCATGTTACGACACTGCCCTACTAATCATAAGAATTCTATTAGCACTTCTGGTTTTCGAGTTTTATGAAAACTGGTGGTAGTGGTAATGTAAAAAATTCGCACATAATTCAAAAAGATAATAATATATTAATTAAATTATTTATTTCAAAATTAACGTGTCCGGCCCCAAAAACGTGTATATTGGTTAGGTTTAGTTAGTCACTGGCCGATTATATCCGCTCTCTCGATCAATGTTGAACAATAACATGGAAGAGTATTAGTACGAGGCTATAAATTATATTTTTGTTGTAAAAACTGATAACTTATTATTACATTATGATGTAACAAATAACGAATGAAATGCTTCCATGCTTCTAAATTGTAAGGAGGTTAAGGATTACTTGTAAGTTGTTTAGGTAGCAGACATCATTTGAATTGTGAAAACGGGTTCAAGGGTCCTTCGTGTGTACGATACGAAGACATATATTATGTTGATCGAGTAATCTTATGGCGATTAATGATGGACCGTTCCTGTTAATGGGAACTTTGTCAGTAAATAAGTTTAATTCCCCACTCATCCCGATATTTTTAGTTACTTTCTATGAGCAAAATTCCTAATGAAAGTATTCTCAGGGACGGCACATCAGTTGTTTTGATTGTGGCCCAATTCTCATAGGTTATACTCCACTTAGTTCGAGTCTCGTAACATCACACTGGGGAAATAGGAAAGTCGCGACAATATAGATATTTTTATGTAAACTCGAGCCAGAAGCGCTATTTAATGTAAATTTCAAGAAATCTAGTAGTGTCGTTGATTTGTGAAATAATAATAAAGTTTTAGTCAAGCCGCGCGTTTCAGTGGTTGCTTACTTTATAACTGTGAGGTGTGTTTTATATACTTGTCTTGTTTTGTAAACAAATATAGTGGACTGAGATTTCGATGACGATATTTTTATGTATACTTGATTTATACGAAACGAAGGTAAAAAGTAATTCATACCTTACTTAAAGAGTAAGTATGATGTGGAAATGATGTTGGTTCGGTTTTTGTTTACCAAATAAGACACGTAAATAAAAACACACTATGTTATCGCAATATTATGTTACACTTACAAAAATGTGACGACAATGAAGTATTTTACTGAACATTTTGTAGGGGAATGATCCCTGTTACGCCAGTTCCAAGTTATTTTTAAAATATATTTTTATTTCTTGGAAATCTAGATTTTTATTTCAAATGTTCTTCGCCTCAAAGGTCGTTCGTTTTTATCGGATTGTTAAATTGTAATATTGAGTAAAAACAGTGTTTGTGGCGCGAATAAGAAACACTAAAGCAATAATTTTCAGACATTTCATGTAAGCTTCGAAGTCACGAAGTAAAGAAGCTTGGTAAAATTATAAAATTGTCATTCAACAATTTAATGAAGGAATATTCCTAAGGTTTTGTTTGTATGCATGATGTTGTTTGCGCGTGTGATTGTTAGCGGGGCAAAACGTACGATTGTGTTGTGAACGAAAGTTTAAAGGGTTTGTAATTTTAAGAAAGTTTATTGTAGAACGAATTAATTCCAAAGGTTGTCGTACATTTTGTTCCGCATCTTTGACTGACTGTTCGTTTGTTCCCTTGTATTGTGTACAAAATATTTGGTATGTTTAATTTTTTACATATTCCTTGGGCGTGGCGTTATCTGCACCGACGGAGAATGTATTGCCCGTTGATGCAAAAAAAACATATTTTTTTATTGTTAATTCCATGTTAGGTGTATGTAGTTAACTTTAAACTTGTATCTATTAATCATAATTCGATATTATTTCACCATTGTAAATTAAATAAAATTATTTATGAAATTGTAGGTAGTGTGTTTTTTATACTGAAATGAGATTTGTTTAGGATACGTTGGAGTAACTGTGTATTGGGCAACATGCAATCTTCATAACTTAGAATGTTTCTGGTATCTTAAATTTTTTAAATATTGTTTCATTTAACTTGCTAATCACTATTAATCTACTTAATTATAATTCTAATGCTCTTTTCTATTCAACAAAATTGGCTTCCAGCAAATGGGAGTTAATATAGTATGATCAACATGAAACAACTCGTTATGGATGCATACTAATTATGTTTTAATCGGGTTCAGTTGACTTAGAAAAGAGGGTGTTCACAATTGAGCTGGTTTCTCAGTATTCAAGTGATGGTGGAAGGCGACGAGATTGAGTGCAGACCTCTTGTGTACAAAACTTAGGTATAACTATACTCGTTTAGGTAGTTAACTAAAGGTAAACAATCTTGATGTGTCTTTTTACATAAATTCATATTAAACAAATAAACTACTTTTCAAACTTATGGTTCAATTGATTTAGTATTCGTTACTGTTGTATTTACTTTGGTTTTTACTTGCATTTTATTTTTAAACTGAGTTCTTAAGTAAAAAGTTACATCAAGATTGTTCCTTTAGTTAACTACCTAAACGGATAGAGTATAGGGCATGCTATCTGGATAGCAGAGTTATCCGGATATCCGGACATCTGTCAAATTTGTCATTATTACTAATATTCGGATAATCCGGATACTAAATCCCAAGTAGGTACTTCGGAGTGGTCCTTGATAGCAAGTTGCTCTGGATAACTCATGTCGACTACAAACTCAATAAAAACATTCGTACTTTACAATGCATCAAATGCTAGGCAAACCATGAGGTCTCTCCCCAAATATTACGTTGTGGTCACACAGCAGCAATCAGGCTAATGCCGCTTTAATTTTGTGGACGAGGGCAGCACACTCGACCACCAGAGTTCAACGATTCCAAATACTAACCTGCTCTGCTCCGGTTTCACTGGCTGCTTGAGAATGCAAATAACTCCCTTCATTTATACATTCAGCAGAAGGTAGCACTAGCTATCATCAGGCTTATGCGGCTAGGCATATGGGGCAACAGGCTTTACCAAATGTAGGTATAGCCAGTTCTCGATCCTGGAGACTGAATGAGTCGCTATAACTACTTTTATCATGTTCGAACGTCTTATTTTGTTACGTTTTAATTTCCACCAATAATAATTCATATTTCATATAATATTTTATATTATTGATTGATAATATTCGTTTAATTTACTTTTCACGATTAAATCCGAAATATCCGGATAGTGTTTTGGTAGTATCTGGATTATCCGGATAGTAAAATGGGCCGGATAATTGCATGCCCTAGGTACAACAAACCTACATGTTTAAAGTTTTTCATAGTTTTCTTCTATGATTCTTAACGTATACGCACAATTGATCGAGCTTTGTTATATTTATTGTATGTTGCACTATACGGCCTCCAGTTGATGTTCTACAGTTATTCGTAACGCTTACATGCCTACCTTTGTTATTTAAAATATTACTTCTGATTGTATGTAAATTATGGTTCCTCTGGTTCCCTAGAAACTAGTGTAGTTGCACAATTTCCACAGTTTTAACAATATAATAGTAAGTCGACGATGGGAATTTCAAATGTTTAGATGATGAATGTTTTGGATTATTGACGCTCGGCTCAGTGCCGAAAGTTGAAAATCCAACGAAGCTATGTGTCTTACAATGAATCTTCCTAGCCTTTTTCCAAATATTTTGGGGTCGGCTGCTTCCAGTCTAACCGGATGCAGCTGAATACCACTATTTAACATGGAGCGGCTGCTTATCTGACCTCCACAACCCAGTAGGTAACTGGGTAATACGATATCCCTTGAAAGGACTGGTGTCAGATTTTTCTGGCTTCTAACTTCTCGTAAGAGTCAATTCATACTAGGGCAGAGTCGAAGCGTATCGAACCGTCAAATTTTTCACCTTCAAAGCGAAGTTGCACGAATGCGCGCGTATTCGCGTGAATTCGCGTAGCAGGCGCATGGGTTCACGCGAACGCGCGAGCACCAATCAGCGTTGGTCACGCCCAGATGCGAATTCCGTCTAATGCGCGCGAATTCGCACGTCTTCTTTTTATGTCGGAAGTAATATGTGTATTACGTTGTGGATATAAGGGTGAATTTGCTATATTAACCTTCAGATTGACGCTTCGATGCGCTTTGACTCTGCGATAGTATGAATTGACCCTAACGACTGTCAAAGATGTTCAAATGATAGCCGGGACCAACGGCTTAGCGTGCTTTCCGAGGCACGGAGGAAACTATGTTATGGATGGTCACCCATCCACGAACCCAGCTCATCAAGCATAGCTTAACCTCGAAGGTCGACCCGTGCGACTGTTATCATGTAGCCACGAGCCTTACGATGTTTGAAATTTCTACCGGTGAAGTGTTTAATTCGTCTAATGAAGTGCGCGACGTTAGAAGAACGAATGGCCCATTCATACAAGGAGCATTTTCGTCATCATCCAGTACCGCTGATATAATAAGTAGTACTTAGACGATTATAGAAAGGTATCTATGAAAAATACTGAACAAGTGTAGATATATCAGCTTTAAAGCTACAAAAAAAAACTGCTAAAATAAAGTGTGATCTGGAACGCTAATATTGCGGTTCTATTTAGTAAAAAAAAACAATGCATGACATCATAATGGCGTTGACGTCTGGTGAATAGACCAGCTTCGATACTTGTATTGTACGTATGATTTGGGCCAATATAACCATACAAGAAAATAATTGTTTTCGTAATTTTGGCTCCAGTTTTCTTTACGCACTTGGTTGTTTCTTTATCTTGTTCCAACGATGATTACTATATTATCGTTTATTTTGCAATGTTGGCATTTCAAAAAAGGCGTTTGTAATATTGCACTTTATATGTAACGAGTCGAAGTCGTTATATCGAATCGAGCTCTGTGCAAAAAAAAACTCCTATTTTAAATTCAAATTGTCTACAGAGAGAATTTAGAATCTAATGTTCCGTTGCTAAAAACTCAGGGATTTTTATAAAGAAGGCATCATATTTGCAGACCAAGAAGACGATGAAAACGGTAGTTATTTTTTTTTTCACAGAACGCTGTCTACCGCAGCTAAGCTTACACAATTAAGCATTTGGTCTGCAACTTGGCTTCAAAATTAAAAATACAACCGCCTTGAAAACCTCTTGTTTTGAAGTCGATTCATCTTTTGAACGCATTGTCACATATACGTGACAAACAAGCGCGTGCCCTGTACGCCAAACGTTACAAATATGTGACAAGAAGTAGGGCGAATTTGTGGCTTGGCGTCGGGGGCACGCCAATGCGTTTACGCTTAGGCGTTCAAAAGCACCGTGTCTTAGGGTAAATTGGCGCTAATTCTTTAAATTGACAGATTACTCACTACCTTAATTAAATTGCCGTCGAATGCTACATTGGGTCCTTGATCCCGCTGTTTAATGACTAAATACAATAACAATTAAGAATATTAGGTATAGGTAATGAAATTGTTTAATTAAAGCCAATGTGACTGAATACGAGAGGAACATTGTAATTTTGTTTCAATACAAACAATCTGAAATCATATGTGTTTCCTTTCAACCCCGAATACCCCCTGACGTACAAAGCCTAGTAGGTAACTAGGTACTTATAAAAAAAACATGCGGGGAGTCTTTGGGGACTGCCGATAGAAGTGAAAACTAAGCGAAAGCTTAAGCGTTCGGTGACGATTACGCAAGTTCCATGATTTTCACCCAAAAAGTACACATATATACCTACCTACACAGTATACACACACACAGTGTATGGCATGTCGTGAGATGCCACGGCATGCCGCCGCTTTTTGTTCAAATTATTCAATTAAAACCCGGGTGGAAAGGAAAAGTTGTGTTTCTGGTATCATGATATTAATCCTTATTAATTTAAATGGTTTGATAATTAAGGTTGATTATGTACATGTAAATTACACTTTTAATTATGCATTTGGGGGGTGTTGCTCATGTCCGTAGGATTTACCACCTAGGCCCACCCTACACGTGCCCCCGGGTGGTGCTAAACGAGCAACAACGCCAAGCCGCAGGCAGTGGTCAAGTAACCTCTCCCAGGTTACCGTTAACCTGATCATCAAGCGCAAGTAAATCCGTTCAAGTAACATTCACACTGAGACGAGGAAACTGCCCGCTAGTAAGCCTTGAACAAAATACTCTACTACATAGTGATGATGTTAAGTATCTCGGATCCATTCCTTGATCCCCGTTTAACTTGGAAAAATCACATAAAAACTAAGACAGAAGAAAAAAATATTCGCTACAGAAATTTGCAGTGGTTGCTAGGAAGGAATTCAAAGCTATCAACTGACAATAAGTTGCTGATATACAAGACAGTTCTAAAGCCTGTTGGGTCAGTGCTAGCGATAGCAATATCAGCACCCTTCAGCGACTTCAAAATAGCATACTAAGAAAAGTTGCCGGAGTGCCATGGTTCATAAGAAACACCGAAATCCATGAGGAAATAAAAATAAACACAATAAAGGAAGAAATCCGGTCTGCCATTACATCGTACAAAGAAAGGCTCGCTACTCATCCTAATAAACTTGCAAATTAACTAATTACAAAAAACTCCACAAAGCGTCTCAAGTGAAGAAATACCCTTGAGCTTGACTTGGATCACGGCGTCTAAGCCTGTCTTCTGAATATGGTGGCGATCTTTACTGGAAGATGTGCACCTCAAGAGAATTTGCACTAACCACAATCCGCTCATAGTTTGCGACTCGTGGATTAATAGTTTCAAATAAATATGGCTGCCCAAAGTAACCATTCCACGCGAACGAAGTCGCGGGCAAAAGCTAGTATCATATATTTTCGTCACACGGTTACCCTATTCTATGAACGGCCCAAGCATCTGCCAGCTTTAAATAATAAATAAAATCAGACTCATAGTCTGATTATTGATATGGTAAAATCCAGTTAATTTAAGTTTCTATGAAAGGAAAGTGCTGTTGAAAGGAAAAAAAATGTTTTTAAATATTGATTCTAATTTTGAAATAAAAATAACAGTTATAAAACCTGGTTTTAATTACTTTGCCCCATAGGTGATAAGCATTATAAATAATGCTCGGACGAATTGAATAATTCAATAGTTGTTATCACACTGCCCTCCCATATTGGGCATTTTTCAAGCTGCCGGGGGCAATTTTACCCGACTGCCAAGGAAGGGTTATGTTTTATAAAATCCTATTAATCACTTGGTCCATATCATATACAGGATGAATTTTTAAAGTGTGCGTGGTTGGCCAAATCCGAAACAATTAGGAATATTGAAAAACACTGAAAGGAGTCTTGAGCCCGATTATGATGAAAACTAAAACTTAAATTTTGTGAAAAATCAGTTTTCCTAGTCAGGAATCGAACCAGTTGGTTTAGATAAAAACACACCCCGTATTATTACACCATCCTCTTGGTCACGGTTAAAGTAGGTAAGTTTAGTCAGAAATCTAAAAAGCAATTTGTTAAAAAACGAGCACTTTCTTGAATTTTGCCATGTGCCACTTTAAGATTGCCACTTCCCAGAATTTTATTCTTAGCGACCATAGAAATGAAAAAAAAAAACAGTATATCTATGGTAGCGAAACTAATGAGGATATTCGGTCCACGCACACTTTAAAAATTCACCCCGTAAATACAGAGGTATATCTTAATATATATTTATCATGTCGTGTATGAAAAAAAAACCCCATTAAAACATTAGTAAGAAGTTTTGATTTAATCTATTGACAGATTTTGTGCAACGGGAAACTTTGTGCTCTGAAGATACATTGTCACCCAACTGATTACATAGTCACAGCATCTATCTACACAGCTGTTATGAAAAGTCCTGGTCTTTTGGAAGACCTAGAAGTCCTTCGGAGCGTAGAAGATGTGAAGAATATACTACCTAATGCTTAAATAATGCCTCAGGGTTCTCTTCTTTTATTTCCTCTTTGACAAGCATGTCACAGCAATTAATACATTCTGTACAGGTAGAGAATGAAGTAAAGTCCACGGCAACCGGCCAGTAGTCAATAGGTTCGAACTGGTTTCTCCTAAACATCTGGTGGTTCAGCAGTGTCCAGAACCAGAGGCAGGCCCTTCCTCGTCGGAACTTCACCGCTGATGTAATAACCGCGTCTATACCACGCCGACAAACAGGGTCTCGTTCATAACAAGTGTTGAATTTGAGGTGTTTTAAGTTGCAACGGAATACCTGGAAACCAAAGTGGTAGTCAGACGTAAAGCTACTTAGATCTTGGGATGGACAAGATCAAAGTTCCATGAGAAAGGACTGACAGTAGAAAATGTTTAAAGTTAAATTGTGGTAAACAACAGTTATATTACGTTTGAGTATTACGTAGGAAATATTCTGATACGTTTAGAGTTAGGTAGCCCAGAGATGTGGTATACACAAATAAATGTATAGCTCAGCTAAGTGACGGCACAATCATATATTGTGGCACGCCGTGCAGGCTGGACGTGCCAACACTTAGTATTGAGCGTACTTACTGAATTTGGTTGTTTAACTTAAAACCCTAATCCCTAAACTAGTGATCATAGTGAACACTACATTGATGTGTCTAGATCTCTGCTCTAGCTCGCTTTCAACGGGTCCCCCTTTCATCATCATCATCAGCATTTCAAGTATCACCACAATGGCCAGCCGGCCCCACGCTTCGCACTTATTACTATATACATATTATTCCCGCGACCTTCCCCAAATGGTCTATACACCTGGAAGTACAACTACGCCTGCATCTCCCAGTACACTGTATCTGGTGTCCTGCCTTTTAAATTAACAAAAGAATATTCCTAACCCCGGTCACTAAATACAGGGTCCCATCTAAGGATGAAAGAATAGAAGTTTGATTTTGGTTTAATATTAAAATGCATTGATCGTGGTGTCTTACTTCATGTCCGCACATTTCAATCATGCAGTAGTTTATGAACCTCACAGGCACAAGATCCACTCGGAAGCCCATTTTTTGGAGGCGATCTGTTGAGATAATGTTGGTGGCTTATTCATGGGTTTCAAATATGTTAAGGCTAAGATATAAGAGCTGCACGGATCGACCTTCAGGGTAAGTATAGCTCGACGAGGTCGGTTTGTTGATGGGTGACCGTCCTTCGGAAAGCATATTAACTGTTGGTCTCTGCTGTCGTTTGGAAATCTTTGGCAGTCATTCCGGGTAGTCAGAAGCCAAGAAATCTAAAACGAGTCTTTCCAAGGGGGGGGTCTGTTACACAATTCCTGGATTGTGGAGGTCAGATAAGCAGCGGCTCCATGTAAGAAATTGTTACTCAGCTGTATCCGCTTCGACTGGAAACCGACTAGGTAGATTGATTCATAAATGATATAAAACAAAAATACTAATCTACATACATATTTAGGTACCAAACAATTGAGCCACATATTACAGAAAATAATTAAACTGGAATAAAGAGAGCACGTGTTAACTGACTCTCGGATAAGTTCTTTGGCACCGAAAGAGGGCAAAAACACCGCCAAGTTGAGCTGAATATAAGTCATTGTTTGTGCCTCAGTTTTCATAAAGATGTTAACAAAAGCGACATAATATAATAGTAGGTAGTAGGAATGTGTGACGCGAACACGGCAATGGTCTATCTAAAAGCCGAAAGTCTTGACAATTATCATCATGATCCGCAAGAGGACCATCTGAACCGAGGTCTCCGACATAACACGAAGAATTACTAAATTTAAGTGGCAGTGGGTATGGCACATTGCATGCATTGCTCGTAGAACGAAGTGCCAATGTGGCCTAAAACCACGTACCGGAAAACGCAGCGGTGGAAAAGTCTTGCACCTTTCAAGGTGGACGGATGACCTGATGGGGGCCGTAATTGTTGGGGGAGTAATTGCTGCATTTGTAAAACATACATAGGTGTAGTCGATAAGGGGACGCTTGGGTAGGCCTCAGCGGAAAAGATGATGTACAAAGTGATACTTTTGGAGGCAGCCCATGTGCCTCCACAAAGTGGAATGACGACCTGAGAGCCAATTCTAATGATTTTCAAGCATCGTTCGGATTCGCATCTCAGTCGTAATCCGCCAAAAATGTAGGAAAATTGTTTTTTTTTACAAATTGCGACTGAAATGCGAATGTATGAATTGTGAAAGACGTGTCAATCCGGGCTAAGCTGGAGACAGAAATGGTTGGTCGATTAGGGGAGGCCTATCTCTGTCGTGATCGTATTTCGGCTGAATGACGATGAAAATGAATCTTAGTGGGAGTTCATGGACGTCCATGGATAAGTTTGCAGTGGTGTAGATTATAAACATTTACCTTTTAGACCAGTCAATAAATGCGGCTTGTGGATGTATCTGTCAAAGGTATAGCAAGGTCCATAGTATATTTTTACAAACAGGAAAGACATTCTACAAAGTATTTTAACAAAATCAAAAAAGATACAAAAATAACATGACGTATGTTTTCATAAGAATTACAGTTTTTTTAACACCATGATTTTGACATTCCGAATCACAGATAGTAACATGATAAAACATATTATTTTTTTGGTTTGCAATGTTATTAGGATCTCTTTGTTTGTTTCTATTTCAGTCGGAATTTTGGTTTACTGATTAATTTGAGGTCACAAAGAGAGCCATGGACCGGCCTCGGTGTTGTGATTTTTAGAAGCTGTTTAATTGGGTACAGAGAAACATTTTAGAATGTTCAAACATAGGTAGGTGCTTCGGAAATAGGTACTTTCATGTCAAATTATTCATATCAGCTAATTGCCGTCCACTGCTGAACGTGAGCCTCTTCCAAAGAGCGCCAACCATCCCGTCCCCCATTTCGTCTTGAGCGGTCCGCATCCATCAGCTGCTAGCCACCATCTTCAAATCATCGATCCATCGTGTCGCAGGGCGTCCCACACTACGTTTGAGAGTGGAGACCGCGTATGGGACGCGGTCTCCACTCTAACACATTTCTGCTCCATCGACCGTCTGTCCGTCTACAGACATGGCCGGCCCACTTCCACTTGCTGTAAATGCATGCTCAAATTATTATTAAGTTGTAAAAATTAAAAAAAAATCGGAGCAATTATCCATTATGAAATATGTCATAATTATTATTATGTTAATGATAGGTTTTCATAATGTAGAAATAAAAATACCCGACTTTTTGTTACATTACACATATATTATAAATAATAACTTTTTGTCAGAGTTAACGTCGATAACTGCATAACAGATGATATAGATATACGTAGTTATGAGTATTGAAAGGGTAGGGGTGAATGGGGGTGCGTTGAGGAGTAAGGGTGGTTTGCTAATGCGTATGTCCAGACGTAGATATCGGAAGTGCTAATAGAAATAGTACCGATTCACGTGTGTTATTGAGCCAGGTGTTTTAGCAAAATGAGACTGATCGATTGTGTTAAATGTTTATGTAGGTTTTATGATGGGGTTTCGTACGTCAAGCGTACGTAAGCGGGCACACCATTTATGCCTGGAGGCTTAATTTGTTTACTTGTGAATGCTTGAGTTTGTTTGGTTTTGATGGCATAATGGAGTGTGCTAGCTAACAAGGGTTAATTAATTTCATTTAAAATTTGATTTACATATTAGACATATTATTTTGTTGTATCATGTTTTGTAAACTTACTTTGCATACTACTGTAGAAATTCAAGTTTTAAAACTTAACAGACAGATGTGTTGCTGGGGAGTTTGTTGTGCCACTTCTTCCCAGCTAAAACGCTAGGAAGTGGTGACGGGCGGGCGTTTTGGGGGACTGTCTTTATATAGGTCTTTGACGTTCAAAAAGTGTTGTCACTCACCCTAATTTCAATAAATTACTTTTGATTTTGATTTTCAAAGAATACTAATGAGCAATTTAACGCCAGAAAAAGTGCCATAGAATTAAATTCCACCCTGTAATGACGTAACATTTAGAATTTTTGGCTTCTTAGTGATTTGGCGTGAAGAAGCCCAAATAAGAGAGATATTGGAGGAATGGAGAGAGGCCTTTGCCCAGAAGTGGGACAGTTCAAGCTGAAAAAAAAAGTAGATTTCCGTTGGTAGGTATTGAGTGATCACTGATCAGCAATGATAGTGGTCTGTGGTTTTATCTATTTGGAAATTGCTCTTTTACCATAAAAAGGAATGGTTCAAGATCAATCACCTAAATGTATTATCTTGAGATTTGGACATGATGCAACAGTGGCAAACTTATCAGTAGGAAAATTATTATTATCAATGTAGCAACTGCATTAAAAAAGGATTGGCAAATTCCATTGTTATCGCAGGCACTAAATCATGAGTGTATCATCCGGTAGGACACAACTTGGCGCAATGGGGAGACCCAATGTATTCCGGGTATCCATTATGAGTGTGGCTGGCTGTTAAGAACATGAACCACACGTTACAGTGCTCCAAGTACCCATACGCCTGCTGCAATTAACGTGGCCATCTACTAGGTCCAAAAATTCTAAGGAGTTCCACCACCACCACCACCGCCGCCACCACCATCTTGAAAAGGAAAAGTCCAAGTGATATCTTCAAACATCGTTATATTTTAAAATTTTATATTCATCCATACTAATACTAATTACTAATAATTACTAATGTACCTATACTAATATTATAAAGAGGAAAGATTTGTATTTTTGTATGTAACGAATAAACTTAAAAAGTACTGAACCGATTTGAAAAGTTCTTTTAGCAATGGATAGCTACATTATCAGCGAGTAACATATTTTATCCCTGTACTCCCACGGGAACGGGAACTACGCGGGTGAAACCGCGTGACGTCCGCTAGTCGTAGATTAATTAAGTATGTCCAGTCAAGGGTAAGCAAAGATAAGATTAACAAATCAATTGTAGATAAGAAAACGGGTGTGGCTGATCACAAACCAATATACAAATGTTTGTTCATTGTGAAAGATGTATGATAAAAAGTTATATTTAGAAATCTATAATGCTAGATCAAAAGTAAACATTCCTTTGTTGTTTTAAAACCTCGCTCCCGGATACTTCCGGTTGACATCTTACGTAAACCAAACAATCGACCGGCTTAACTAGTAGTTAATTATCTTCATCCGCAGACCTTACTATAATTTATCATGCGAATAAAGATATTCTATTCTATACTTACTTCCATATTGTGGTTCTTTGTTTATACTTGACCTAAAGCCTAATCGAGACCTAACAAGACTAGACATCTTGTTTATAAAGTTTATTATTTCTTTAAATACATGTTTTTTTTGTGGTAGGATGTATGTCATTACTGATTCGGAAAGGGTGGAATAAGTACTTAACTCAAAATACGTCTTTTTGGAGACGTTCCTGAGACGTTAGTAAGGTGTCGACCCTTTCCTGAAACAATGCCAGAAACGAGTCTCCTAATAAGACATGCCTCACCTTATTTCCTGCCCCTCTTGCTCAATCACCGCACACTTCAAGGTTTGACCAAGGCGAATTATGGAGCTGTCATACTGGACTCACCAAAGGGTTTCCAATTTTTACGTAAATAAATATTTTTGAACATACCCACTGCTATGGAAAAAATGATATTTTTAACAATCTCGAAAATACCACATTTTTTTTGAGATTAGTGGTAGATTAATGGAATTGGGCAGGCCACAATTATAGGATGCACGAGGACAGATGGGCCAGGATCGCCGCGCAGTGGGTGCCTGAAGATGGAGGTCACAACCGAGGCAGGCCTGTCGTGAAAATTTTGACTAATTTCTGACAGACTGTTCTGAGAAGGCAATAGATAGAGTTAGCTGGAAGAATATGGAGCAAGCTTTTGCCCACCAGTGGGAGAAAAAGGCTAAAAAAGGGGTATATCGATTTCGATGGGTTATCTAATTTCAGAGTGTATTATCTCAAAGATATCGAAATCAGGTAGAAGCAGTAATGCAGCAGGTAATATTCACTAAAATATTTTTCATACTCGTGTGGAATGAGGGACCACAGTTTAGTCGTCAAAGATTTTTATCTTTGATGCTTTGTAGTCTGTTACTTAGTAATTATCTTTACAAAATATCTGTAGTCACAATACCTTAATTTTTCAGATACTTTCCGAGATCAGGCTGATGGTCTGTGAGGACTGAGGGACAGTACTTTAAGGGCTGTAGTTTTAAATATATTTGTTTACAAATTCCCAGATTTGTTCTACAATTGTTTTAAGTCTACTACTAAATCCTACGATTGTTATTTTGTGAAATATCAGTGTGGTCCCTCAGTTCACATGCACATGTAAAAAGCAGTTTTGAGAATAAAATAATGATTTTATTGCAACCGACGGCTCATCATTCAAAGTATAGAAAGATACATACTCTATCATCATCATCATCATCATCATACCAGCCGAAAGACGTCCTCTGTTGGACATAGGCCTCCCGCAAGTGTCGCCACAACTACCGGTCCTGTGCGTCTCACATCCATCAGCTACCCGCGACCCTCACCAGGTCATCGGTCCACCTCGTGGGAGGCCTTCCAACGCTGCATCTTCCGGTACGCGATCGCCACTCCAGAACTTTTCGGCCCCATAGACCATCTGTTCTGCGAGCTATGTGCCCCTGCCCACTGCCACTTCAGTTTGGCAATCCTTCGTGCTATGTCGGTTGTTTCCGTTGCGGATATCGTCATTCCTGATTCGATCACGCAAGGAAACTCCGAGCATTGCCCTCTCTATTGCTCTTTGGGCGACTTTAAGCCTTCTGATGAGGTCCATTGTGAGCGACCACGTTTCAGTTCCATATGTCATCACTGGCAACACGCACTGGTCGTTGACTTTCGTCTTGAGACACTGTGGTATGATCCTATACTTAAATCATACTCTATACTTAAATCTTTTTAGCCTTCGTATCTTTACACAAGTAGGTACTTCAAATAATGGTCATACAATTCGAACTCTGCCTTAGTTTCAAGATTGTATAGATAGGAAGCATACGATAATGCAAGTTAAATTTACCTAAGGAATTAAATTTTTATGGAGGTAAATAAAAAACTAAGATATAAAAATTTAAGATTATAAAATTTATTTCTAATAACTTAAAATATTTAAATATTATACCTACTATGGTTAAAAATGTAAAAGTCTGTACCCTTGGATATTCTTTAATCACACCTCAACGGCAGAACGTACATATTTGGATAAAATACGGTAGACCATAACCAGGTCCTGGTTTTTGCTCAAGGAGGGTTCGTATAATATAAGTATCTTATATAACAATGAACAGAGTAAAATAAAACTGGTTAAAGTAAAATCCAATTAAGAGTTCAGACTCGGTTTGGTTGAAGCCCAGGGGGGCAATTGCACCCGTTGCGTCCCTCCCCCATCTGTATCCGCGCCTGACGAGGCCGCTGCCAAAAAACTGACTTGTGAAGACTTCTAACTTAAGCAGCAATATGGCTGTCTTTGCTTCTCAGTCTTAGTTTGAGTGGTAAGCCCCCTTTGATGGACTGCACAGTGTTGCTTCCGTGGCTGACTTCCAGATGCCTCTTGGTGTTAGCAGTCGGTTCCACGCTGAACTTGTGCAGAATTGCTGCAAGACCTGCCAGGGACTGCATCTCGCCGAGACGAGCACCTGGTGACAAAGAAAGTAAGAAAATTGAGGTTAGGTGGTAGGTTCCAAATGGCATTGCTCTAATCTAAATCTAATGGCAACAGAGGGTTCCGTACTATTAGGGAAATTTCAAGATTTTAGGTCAGCGGATAGAACACTTTGTGTTATGCGCAAAAATACGGCATTGCGTACCCTTCTAGCGCGAGTTAGACGCACTTTATCGGTTTTTGTTATTTATTAGTAAAAGATGTAAAAAAAAAGAAAAGAAAGAAAAATATTTATTTGGGACTCGCACAAAACAAACAGAAAAGTAAAGCCTAAAGTATGTGTATGTGTCGCTGACAACTAGCAAAACGGCGCCGTTCAACTTTTTGTTGAACGGCGCCGTTTATAAGCGGCCTAATTAAGTGACTTCCCGGTATTTCTCTCTCTCCTCTCCTCCGCTCCTGTCTCAATTATATATTTGATGTTTATTAGTAGATAAATTGGTATTGTATTTATGTATTTTATATTATTATATCTAATTAGTATTGTTTAAAACGTTTGTACACTGACAGCCCTAAATCTATCTCCCTTCGTTCAATCCATCCAAAGGTTGTCTGGAAGAGATTGCCTTGTGCGATAAGACCGCCCATTGTGCACTTATTTTATGTATGATTGTCCTGTTCTTATTATGAGGTGTACAATAAAGTATATAATAAATAAATAATAAATAAATAAATATTTAATACTCACATTATAACTGTTATACTGTGACAGGGAGCTTAGGGCACTCCGACACATTAAGGTTAGGTTCGAATGGTATGACGAGGAGGACGAAACGAGCGAACTTAGTTTCCGTCATGCCTTTCATGTTAGGTTCCTTTAAACCCTGCAGACGAAAATAGGAGCTTCGTCGTCCTTCGTCGATATTAAAATGCTGAAATTTATTGTTGTTTCAATTGAGGATTCTCAAAATTAAATCTTTACTAATATTATACAGCTGAAGAGTTTGTTTGTTTGGTTGAACGCGCTAATCTCAGGTCCTGATTGGAAACGTATTATTATTAAGTATATTATTAGTTTTGGATAGCCAATTTATCGAGGAAGGCTTTAGGCTTTATAACATCACGCTACGACCAACAGTAGCTGAGTATATTCATGAAAAATATTACGCAGGCGAAGTTGCGCTGGCCAGCTTGTATTTCATATATTGTTGTCACACGGTAACACTATTCTATTAACGACCTAAGTAGCCAGCGGCCCGTTCATTAATTGTTGCATTAGATGAGTTGGCTGGATGTCATTTAGGCCGGTGATGAAAAGGCTACATTCGATGAAAAGGCTGAGACATAAACATGATCAGCAAAAAAAAAATTACGCAGGAGCACCAAAAACATCTCTTTTTGCTGCTATAGAAATATACACTCAGTGAAAATTTCAACTGTCTAGCCAGCTCTCAGATGGAGGGACAGCGGAGGTTTAGTAATAGGGTTCCATTGATTGTTGCCCTTTCGGTACGGAACCCCAGCAAAAGAAGTTTTTAAGAAAATAATAGTCTAGGTAAATTCATTGGTGTAATCGAAACCCTAATAACCATGCGCGTGCAGTGACATAAACAACTGCTGAAGGAATCACTCGGTTGCCTGTCTGCCTGCCTGTCCAACTGTCACAGCCGATTTACTCCGAATCCACTGGACCGATTCAGTTGAAATTTGGTATAAGTACATATATTTTTTTTTGTGATCCAATCACGGGTGTGTAATGAAAATAAATAAATTTTGATTTTGGGGTCACTTTTTGGAGGGGAATTTTCCAACTGTACCGTGTAAGCAAATTAGACGAAAAATGAGAAAAAATACAGATAATAGGACTATCATCTGTATTTTTCGAAAGTTTGAAAGAAACATGTTACAAAAATGATATTCCTTCGAAACCCTTCGCACATGGCCGGTTTTTTATGGATGGGAAATCATAAAATGACTCCTTCCGCTCTTGGCCGTGCGGGTGGGAGTGTCAGGCTCTTACTGGCTAAAACCCACCCGTGTTCGTCCAAATGCCTTGGCGTACCAGGACCGCGTGAACTCTTTCCCAGGATTATATTACTATGGTATAATTTTCCACGATCACGCGGGCGAAGCCGCTAGCAGAAGTTATTGGCTCATCATCTAGCTCATCATCTCTCAACTGTTTGGGGTCGGCTTCCAGTCAAACCGGATTCAGCTGAATACCACAGTAATTTACTTGGAGCGGCTGCCTACCATACTTCCACAACCCATTAACCAGGTAACACAGTAGGTAATTGGCAGTCGTTACGGATAGTCAGAAGCCAGATAATCTGACACCAGTCTTGCCAACGAGTACCGTGTTACCCAGTTAATGGGTTGTGGAGGTCTGGTAGGCAGCCGCTCCATGAAAAATACTGGTATTCAGCTGTATCCGGTATGACTAAAAGCCGACCCCAATATAGTTGGGAAAAGGCTAGGCAGATGATGACAGTAGGTAATGCCTAGATAATTCATTTCTTCAATCATCTTTTCTTTTCCCGACCACGAAATTGGGCAATCTTTATTGAAGTAAATGTATTATTTAGTTATACTTTTTAATATGTTTTAAACAACATTTACTAGCAGTACATAAATTGAATTTGAGTTCGTTTAGTTTACTAAAGGTAGTCTTATCTTTAATTTATGATCGCTATATCAACGTTTTGCAGTCTCATATATAATTATATAACTCTCATTTAACTTCTCGACTATGCAAGGTTTGATTAGATATACAAACATATAAGTTAATGTATAACGAACGCTGATACTAACACAGTATAGAATCATTACCATGAAGTACTAAATTATCCACGCATATTCATAAAATACTCTAAGCATAATGAGTTTAATTAGATATTGTTAAGCGGATTCTAAATTCAAATTCAGTATAGAAAATTAGTGTTAAGAATCATCTGATTGGTATTTAAATTTATAATAATATATATTATAGTTATATTTTAATAAAAAATATAATAATTATGTTATATATATAAAAATGAAGCACGTGGTTTTTCTTATGAATATATCTGAATAAGTTAAAGCAGTTTCTACTTACCAATGCATTGTCTAGGTCCTTCACCGAATGGCAAGTACGAGAACTTATGTTTCTCCATGTTGGGATCGTTGAATCTATCCGGTATGAACTCAGTAGGGTTTTCAAAATACTTTTCGTCGTTCTGAATGGCCTGGACAGGAATTATAATCTTCACACCAGGGTCGAGGCTGATGCCTAACTCTGGGATCGTGTACTTCCTCGCACACACCCTGTGTAAGGTTCCAAGTGAAGGGAATATCCTCATGGCCTCTTTGAACCCGTTATTCAACGATTTCATCTCAGCGATCGAGTCGTAGCACAGTTTATTGTCGTATTTCGCCAGCACTTGGTCGATATCCGCTTGAATCTTTCGCTGTTCCTCCGGATGGTAAGCCAACTGATGTAGCATGAAGCTTGTCGCCGACGAAGACGTCTCGAACCCTGCCGCGAAGAACACGAATACCTGCGCCACCATGCATATCAGGTCCATCTCCATCTCGACTTGCTCTGGCTTTCCGTCTGCATTTCTCTTCTCAACCGATTCTCCTTTGATTTTCCCCTTTCCTTCCAGTTCCAAAAGTAAATCAATGAAGTCATTCCGACCAATAGGCTTATTGTTTCTCTGTTTGCGTATGTTTTTAACGATTTCCGATATAGCGTCTAACAACACAGTCTCGGCCAACAGTTTTTGTGCAATGCTTTTGAAGTCTGGGAAGAGGTCGTATAATGCTACCAAGACATAATTCTTCCAAGTTCTGTTGAAAATCTTTCTGCCAAGGTCTCTGAAGAGGGAGTGCTCGTCGTTGATGGTGTCCATCTGGATGCCGAAGCCGCAGGCGCCGATGAACTCGGTGGTGAAGCGTGCCATCAGCTCGCGCACGTCGCAGTCGCCGCCCTTGTTCACGGTATCCTCGCCGACGTGCTGCAGCTTCTCCGCGCACTGCACCACCAGCGGGAACATGTTCTTCAGTTTGGCCGTCGTGAATGTTGACGTCAGGTGTTGCCGTAACAACTTCCATGTGTCGCCATCGACATGGAAAAGATTAAGAAACACAGGTTCGATTTTCGGATCCCTACCCAGTCCTCTGGGGTGGAAATAAGCGAAGTCCACATTCAGGATTCTTCTCACTATGTCCAGGTCTCGGATGACGAGCTCGGGGGTGGTTCCTCTGTACAAGCCCACTATTGGCTCGTTGGGGTACTTCTTGTATAGTACGACGGATGTTTCTGTGATGCTTTCCTTTGCCATAAAATTTCTGTATAGCGTTCCGAAGACTGGTATTGGTTTTTCGGATTTAACATTGCGTTTTTCCCAATAGTCGTGGTTTCTGGTGGTGTAGTAGTAGAGTACTACGAGCACGAGTGGTAGCAGCAGGAGGAACATGTTGGCGGGTTGAGATCAGAGGCCGGACTGAGCTGTAGCTGAGCGTCGAACTTGTTATCAACGGATGTTTATATGTATGTATAGTACGTGTACTCGGCACTATGCACGCGGGTTCACCGGACAGCGCGCCAGCCGTTCTGTGTGCGAATACCTTTGGACTTTAATTGTTCAGTACGGTTTTTTTACCAAACTGGTCGAAATCGTTGAGCTTGAAAATTGCGCACTTGCTTGCTGTTTTTCTTTTTTACCTGTAATTAAAGAATATTTTGTTTAGTTTATTTGGTAAGTATAAAATAGCGTTGAAAACTAAAATATCAGATGGTATTGTAAGCCCTATTATAACGAACAATGTAGATGTTCCAAGGTAAAATAATATACTACACGTTAGCATAATTAACTGCGACACTTCATACTAATACGTCCGTGACATATTATGCAGAAAGCAGATACTATATTAGTTGCCATCACGAGGCTACGCACTCTGCAACCTACCATTTTAGTCTTTATAATGCAAGTTGATAAGTCTCTATTCAGAAATATTACATTCAAACAATAAAAACTTTTTACAAAAAATATAATCGACTTCCAAATAACAAACTATAAAATAACTTTAATTTTGGAATTTATAGTTTGTAGTTTTTTTTATTTGGAAGTCGGTTGCATTTTTTTGTAAAAAGATTTTTTTTCATTTTTTAGTGGTTCGCATGTGCTTACCCTCACAGCGTACCGGCGTGATGTTATGTTATGAACTGGTGTAAACAATAGATAGACATGAGATTTCAGCAATCCCTGTCCATTTGCTATCATTTATTGAGGAGTTCCGTTGCCTATTTCCGAAGTTCTTCATCAGATCTTCACCAATTTGAAATGGGACTACACCGAGAAAGTATCTTCCAAAAACTACCCAAATCGCTTCAAGTGTGCCTATAAAATTTGAAGAGTTTTCTCTATTTCTCCAGGATCCCATCATCAGATCTTGACTTGATGATCATGGGACCCTCTGGAAATTATACTCTTTTAAACAAAAAAAACCAAATCGGTCCAGTCATCTTCGAATAATCGGGGAGAATGCAAAAAAAAATCGGATAGTTGAGAACCTCCTCCTTTTTTAAAAATCGGTTAAAAATATAAAATTACTAACTACCTAGGTGGTAAATAGTCTGTACTTATCTGTAATTAATGAAAGAATTATATATGTAGGTAGTTGCTAAATAAAATAAAAATACACTGTAGAATGACAAAGTATTACATTATATTATACATGTACATATATTTACGGACTAGATGAGTAAAACTTATTGTATAATTTTTAGACTTTGTCTCTGTCATCTATGACCTAGACTAATGTCAAGAGCAAACCCATATTAAAAAAAAAATATAATTAAAAAAAAATGAAGTGCGTGGTCACATAAAGAGTGATGTTCGGTATAGCAGGCGCCAGATAAATGTGGAATAAAGTACATTGACCTTTCCCTAATAACTGTTCATAGGTACCTGAACAATTAAATATGAATCGTTTTTCATTATTAGACAATGTTAAGGATCACGAGAGATGATGATTCGGGACAGCTTTGTGTCATTAATTCCGTTTTTCAAATTAAAAATGTCAATCATTGTAGGTGGGTCAATGACCGTTATTCCACGATAATCTGGCGCCTACTATAGTTGATATTCATTAAGGTAAAAATATGAAAAATATATTTGGTTTTTTAAATTCGACCACAAAAAGTTTCTAAAATGTTCAGAAGAAATGAGTTTCCACATAAGTATATCTTATATTACACAACATACCTACATAAACTTTCACAACAATACATAGGTTATATTAACAGCTAAATACAGCTAAATAAATATATGTACGTAGGTAGGTAGGTACCTATTGCACTGTACTATTTTTCGTTTTGTTGTTTTCTTTTCGTATTTATCGTATGTAATTGAATTAAATACGAGTATAAGTTTTCCTTAATCATGAAAGTGAGTTTCAAAATAGAAAAAAATATTAATATCTAACTACCTTTAGGTTTATTTATAAGGGGATCTGACTGACTGACATATCTACGCATAGCGAAGCTGCCGGGACCAGGAACATACAATTATGTTCAAGGCTTTCTTTTATGATGTAGATGAGCACTAAGAAAGGAATTTTGGAAATTCAACCTGTATGCGAGTGAAAATAGTGAGTCTCTCTTTAATGGTCTCCAATATTTTTAAGATTTTGATCTGCTGAGACTCATTAGCGCGACAGTTTATTACTTCGATTAATCAAAATCTCGAATAATTTATAAGCTAAATAAGCGAATGACGGTATCTCGAAACAGCATTTCTCGAACGATCATTGACATATAGAAGTTATATAACCATTTTATAGATTTTCATTTGGGTTTGTGCAGAAATATAGTAACTAACCAGTGTAAAACTAATAACAAAACAACGTCAAAATAACGTTGTTTAAAGCATATTGCATGTCGCTGTACTCGGGAAGCCTGTGGTTCACCTACACCCAAAAGGCCTACAATGCTCTGAGGATCCAGTATAATAACGCATTTAGAGTGCTGTTGCGTCTGCCTCGGTTCTGTAGCGCATCGTCTACCTATGTTCGCTGAGGCACGTACCGATTGCTTCAATGCTGTACGGCTTAAGAAAGCGGCCTCGCTGTTAAACAGACTCCGTGGTAGCCCCAACAGTATTCTACGCACTATAGCCAGGAGAAATGACAGCCCGTTGGTGAGGTCACTTGTCACCTGTAGGTACATTGTCGTTGTTATTTGTTAAGTGCTAACATAGGTTAAGACTATTGTTACTAACCATCTGATCATTTATTTACAGACAACAAAGATACATTGATCTTTGTTGTCTGTAAATAAATGATCATTATTAATAAAAAAAAAATAAAAAAATATATCTGGAAATATAGTTTTTCGAAATAGAGTCATACTAAGTATAAGACAATATTATTAAGCCTGTGTGCAATTATATAGAGGCTGACTTTTACAAATTGTTTACTTTGATAGCAGACAGTATTGCTGTACTTATGTTAAAACTTGTTAGATAACATTAGTAGGTAGATCATACTAAAGATACTGTTATCAATGTATGTCGAGACAAAAAGTAGATACAAACTCTTCGATTTTACACATTTGAAATTTTTAGAAATGTTGTAATAACGATAATGAGCCTCGTATTGTGTAAGAACAAAATACTTGAAGCGGGTAGATAAAAACCGGCTAAGTGCGAATCGGACTCGAAAACAAAGGGTACCGATTCCGAACCATTTACCGAAAAAATCAATGTTTCTTCTATAGTAAATCTATAGAAAATTAAATTAAATGGCGCTTGCTATTCAAATTAATTAATTATCATTATTGTTGTATATGTTTTACCGGCAATAGAAATTCACACTCAGTCAGTGAAAATTTCAACTGTCTAAGTACCTATTACGTTTCAGGAGATACAGCCCGCTGAAAGACAGACGGATAGACTGCGGAGGCTAGTAATAGGATCCCGTCGGTTACCCTTCTGGTACGGAACCCTAAAAATATGTGAAAGAAAACTACATAAATACTTACAGATCTTGCGATACAAAAACGCGATAATGTGATTGGTAAACAAAGGCTTATTAGGCTGGGATTAAATCGGACTTGTGTAGTCCGATTTAATCAACATATCTATGAAGATAAGCAACAATCTGAAAGTCACTTTACCGCTTAGTAACTGCAGAGTCTTTGACAAAAGTGAAATGGCTTGAAAGTTAAGTGAGACGATCTTTGGCCCTGCGCAAAACAACGCCACTCAGGCTATTTATAACACTATCTCGACAAACACGTTTGATAACAGTTTAACACTCATTGTTAGGTAAACATACCTACAGCTCTTCGATATGAATCTAACAACAATGATTTTGATGTTTTTCACTTTTAAAATCAAATTATTATGAGTCTACATTGAACCAATAACGTTGAAGCGAGAGCGAGACCAACGTCAAACAACTATGAGTTGTCTGGCATTTTGCTGAACTGGACCTTTTTGGTGCAGTCACGGGACACACGATGTTATTGTTTCCTTTTATTTGTACCAATATTGTGTGTACCAGTGTGTGCCAAATAAACTAGTTTTCTTTCTTTCTTTCCAAATCAACATTTCCAGCCAACTTTCGATTTATGTTTTGCCCATATTTTAAACGGAATAATTTTACTCTAATCTGTCAATGACAGCTAAGAATAACGCATTTATCATTTTAACAAACGAAACACGAAAAATTATGAATGTCGTCTCGTACGTTACCTGAATTAAAATTAGTTATCACGACACTTGCACCTAATTTTTGTCACTAACTTTCACAAAATTTAAAATATGAGTAATCCTTGCACTTATCACAATATTTACAAACGAATGAAATAAAAAACAGCCGTAGTTCTAGATTGCCTGTTGATACGACTTTGCCTCTCAGAAACCTTAGCCATCTGTTATATAGCCCGCGTATGCTAAGAGTAAATGTGAAGTTCGGACTTTGGACTTTGGACGTGGGTTCATATACCTATAGTTGTTTTTTTAGGACAACTGGAGTTCAAATTAGAAAATTATTGCAATATGTTTTAAGATTACTCATACCGTCTGGGTTCTTCTGGGTATTTCTTTCAAAGCTACCTATATAATAATATGCGATATTATTATATTTACAATGAACATTATTACGTGCCTTCGTTTCAGTGTCTGAGCGTTACTGCGACATACACAACAATCAAAGCTGAGGAATAAATTGTTTTGACCATCATATACCAAAACTGGTTTTCTTGAGCTATCTATGGGCTGATTTGTGTTTTAGTTTTTAATGTTTGTTCGTGAAAATTCCAATACTTGTTCACGGTGAATTTATTATAGACTAGTTGCCGCCCGCGGCTCCGCCCGCGTGATTGTCTAAAATTATCCCAAGGGAACATATTCCCGAGATAAAAGTATCCTATGTGTTATTCCAGACTATAATCTACCACTGTGCCAAATTTCATCAAAATCCATTCAGTAGTTTTTGCGTGAGAGAGTAACAAGCATCCATCCATCCATACAAACTTTCGCGTTTATAATATTAGTAGGATATACTACTAGTTGCTACCCGCAACTCTGCCCGCGTGGAATTAGTACTTAGGTATCTTCATAAATTATAGCCTATGTTTTATTCGCCTACTCGTATATTACTGTAAAGTTTAATCAAAATCCGATGATACATTTTTGCGTGTAAAAGTAACAAAAGTCCATCCATCTATCCATCCTTCATCCAATCTTTTGTTTTTATAATAGTAATTAATAGTAGGACAGATACGTCTGTACTTGTACACGGCTTTGCTGGGGCCTTCGTATATTCTTTCCCTTGTTCCCAGTTCTGTGTTTCGTCTTTCCAATTCTCAAGGCAGACATTCAAGTCATCTCCCCATCTCCTTCGTGAAGTCTTGCAATTTAAGGCCCACCGGTGCTTCAGCCTCTTCCCATCCAAATTAAGTTGCCAGCCTTCAGAGCTAAGTCTCAACGATCTGCGTTTTAGAACACAGTACAGTTCGAAGTATAGAGCCGGTCGATTCTGTAAAAGTGTCGAAGTGAAGGCTTGGGTGAAGTGATCACGAAGTGAGCTATCATTCTATCTTGATTACATGGATTAACAGCTGACTTCGTGATCACGTCACCCAAGCCTTCACTTCGACATGTCTACAGAATCACACTACAGCTCTCCTTAGCAAGTTCCAGTTATTTTACGGTACCTAGTTTATTTAAAACAGTAAATTCTTGTACGTTTTTTTATCAATCAGGCATTAGAATTTGTAAAAGATAAATTGAATGACCCAATAAATGTATTTATTGGTACAATCAATACTTAATGCGTTCTTGGTGGATACTAAAACGTTTGATATCAAAGGTTATTGACTCGTGTGTGTGTGTGTTAACAAAAGGCAAGGTCAAAAGGAGATGCTTTCTTTTCGCATAATGTTACTAGGCGTAGTGACTATTAGCATAATAGTATTAAGGCATAACAATTAATAGAAATAACGGAAACAAATTTAAGTTATTTTTACGTATATATTTTTAATTTTCATACAAAAGATTTATTATAAGTACATAATCCATTGTTTCATACTATACATACTATAATATCATAAATGCGATAGTGTGTCCGTCTGTCTGTTACTTCTTCACGCTTAAACCGCTGAACCGATTTAGATAATATTTACTACCTTTTATAGCGAGAAAAGGGCTTGAAGGGGTAGAAATAGGGGATGAAAGTGAAACCATGAACCTTTGCATAGGTATTTGATAAAATAAATGAACAAAACTGTTAAAGGATTTTAAAAAAATGAGTCATTATCTAAAAATAAAATGGCTTCCAAAGTAACTATTCCTCACGGACGAAGTTGCAGACAAAAGCTAGTATTACCTATATAACTGTCATGCATTAGAAATTAACCATTAAATTATTAATAGTAATGCATGTGACAAAAACAAATGATGTTCCGAGTTAGTAAGTAATCTATGTTACTCTCTAGACCTAAAACTATTTACTTTAACTGATAGTTAGAACCAAAATATACACTTAAAATAAAAACACATAGTTATATGTGTGTTTTTATTTACACTTAAAATACAAACACGTAGTCATATGTGTTTTTATTTTAAGTGTTTATTTTGGTTCCCTATCAATTTCCATAAAATTTCAAGACATAATATAACATGGCATACTTTTGTTTATCGTATTTTTATTAACGCATAACATTATTAACGCATAACAACTTACACATAATTTTTGTAAGCATAATTTCTCTAATCATCATAATGTTAAAGCATAAAATTCTAAAGCATAAATTTAGTAACGCATAATGATATGAAAATGTCACCGGAAAATGGCAAACTCTGTAAGATTATAAAAAAACTTAAAAGATTGTAACCCTCGACAAATTTTCAACTGAACATTTGGAATACTTGTTTACGCATCAAAATTTGATAGTCTGTAATATCACGAAGTCATTCTGAGAATTTGACTGACACAAAATATTAACATAAAATGGCGACCAATCGGAGCACAAGTCTACAATTTATCCGTTTTCGTGTGATAGTAAACCTGGAAACAAGGCTCTCATTCTCAGTGTCATTGGTCGACAAAAACCAATGAGTGGCCATGTTTCCAATTTAACTATCGCGCCAAAACAGATAAATTGTAGACCAGAGAGCTGATTGGTTGCCAGTTTATGTCAGTCCACAATTTCCCGAATCGGTAAGGAGATATTATAGAAATACAAGATTTTGATTCGTATAATTGTAGAACAAATGACAATTTATCGAGAGTTTACAATCCCTCAAGATATTTTGTAATCTAACGTAGTTTGCAATTATCCGGTGATAAAAACATATTACGTGGGGCATACTGAAAGTTTCTGGATTCTGATAAATAAGACTAGATATAAGACTTACGATACATTTATTGCTTTTCAAACTACATATATTGCCTCGCAATTAATGCATTTTTGCATTCGCTGAAATTATTATTATTATTATTTTTTTTTTTATTTAATATGGGTTTGCTCTTGACTCTAGTCTAGGTCATAGATGACAGAGACAAAGTCGACGATGGAGCGAGCCTACCCAGAAGAAGCCTGTTCACTCTAACTTTGAAGAGATTAGGGTTGTATGCGTTCGGAAACACAGACGCAGGCAGAGAGTTCCACTCCTTTGCTGTGCGCATTATAAAAGACGTTTGGAAACGTTTAGTGCGAATTGGTGGAATAGCAACAAGGTAGGGATGGTAACTTGCAGTGCGTCTAGATGTCCGATGGTAGAAGGGGGCCGGTGGGATGAGATCGTGGAGTTCCTGGACACTCTCCCCGAAGTACAATCTGTAGAAGACCGACAAGCAGGCAACCTTGCGGCGATGAGCCAAGCTGTGAAGCTTGGCATCCACCAGTCTTACGTCGCCAATGAGCCTTTTAGCTCTGTGTTCCACCGAGTCAAGCGCGGCAAGTTGGTATTTAGCTGAGCCATCCCAAAGGTGGCTGCAATACTCCATGCAGGATCGGACTTGTGCTTTGTAGAGGGTTAAAAGCTGTCCAGGCGTGAAGTATCGCTTCACTCTATTTAGGATGCCCAGCTTTTTGGCCGCAGTTTGGGCTTTGTGCTCAATGGTGGCACCAAAGTTGAGACTGGTTGTCAACTCCATGCCTAGGAGCTCGAGCCGATCGGTTACAGGAACAGATGTACCCCGAAAAGTCGGAGTTAGGTCGAAACGACTCCTTTTCGCGGTAAAAAGACATGCTTGTGTTTTGGTGGCGTTAAAAGAGACCAGATTGTCATCACCCCACTGGGAGACAAGACTTAAGGTCAAATTTGTCCGCTCTACCATGGCCTCTCTCAAGGAACGAACTTCTTCCCCGCTGGTTTTTGCGCTAGACAAGTATCTCTCTGAAACCGAACTGTCATCTGCATACCCAACAATACCAGGCTGAAGCAGGTCATTGATGTGCAGCAGGAAAAGAGTTGCAGAGAGAACAGACCCCTGAGGAACTCCGGCATTAATAGCCATGAGGTCAGAGAAGCAGCCGTCAACGACTACTCGGATCGACCGTTCACTAAGGAAGTCTGATATCCAGCTACAAAAATCAGCTGGGATGCCATAAGCAGGAAGCTTGCTGAGTAGACTTGCGTGCCACACCCTATCAAAGGCCTTCGAGATATCGAGCGATACAGCAAGTGCTTCGCCGTGTTTCTCGATGGCTTCGCCCCAGCAGTGCGTGACATACACAAGAAGATCGCCAGTTGACCGTCCCCGGCGAAAGCCATATTGACGGTCACTGAGGAGATCATTGCCTTCAAGGTAGGTCAGCAACTTACTGTTCAGTACCCTTTCCATAACCTTGCACAGAATGGAGGTAATGGCGATCGGTCGATAATGAGCAGGGTCTGCACGGTCGCCCTTTTTTGGCACAGGCTGTACATTCGCAAGCTTCCAGGATTTTGGCACCGTTCTTTTTTCAAGAGAGAGGCGGAACAAGCGTGTCAACACAGGAGACAGTTCAGGCGCACATTGCCTCAACACTCTCGCTGAAATGCCGTCAGGCCCGCTGGCCTTGTTCACGTCTAGACTGCACAATACTCTTCGTACCTCTTTCATGTGAACTGCAATCTCCGACATCGAAGAGTCACAGTAACGAGGTACAGTTAGTGGTTGCTTGGAGCCAGCGTCCAGACGTGAATTGCTAGCAAAGGAAGATGCAAATAAATTTGCTTTCTCACTTGCAGAGTGGGCCAGTGACCCATCAGGTTTCAGCATTGGTGGTAAAGTGGGCCGACAAAAGTTCATTTCAACCGCTTTCGAAAGGGACCAGAACAGTTTACTACCCGGAGGATGAGATGCTAGTTTGGCCCCGATACGTCCGACATGGTCAAAACGTGCCCCACGTAGAACTTGCCTGCAGAACTTAGCGGCAGAATTAAAAGTTCTCTTCCTCGCGCGAACCCTGCGTGCTCTAACTTTTTGGTCGCGGGCCTTGACCCAAGCTTGGTAGGCAGACTCTTTTCGGGCCTCAGCGTGGGCGCACTCTGCATTATACCAAGGCCGGGTTTTGTGACCGAGCGGGATGTCGGAGAATGGAATGAAATATTCCATCCCCTGCCGAATCACGTCCGCAATCATGTCGGCACAACAAGACGGGTCACCCGAGGAAAAGCACACATGCCGCCATGGATAAGACGCAAAAAAGTGCCGCATCTCATCCCAATCTGCTGACTCGTATCGCCATACTCGTCTCGTGCCTCTAGGGCTCTCATCTGGAGGAGAGCAGGTCGACACGGATTTCACCAGGCAGTGGTCAGATGTTCCCAGCGGGGCTGAGACCGATACTGAGTGACTGTTCGGATCAGTTGTCAGCAGAAGGTCCAAGCAATTGGGTGTATGGCCGTCAACATCCGGTACCCGAGTTGCCACATTCACCAGCTGGGTTAGATCTAGCGTTAAAGCAAACTTGCGCGCTTCTAACCCAGCATGGTCAGTTCTCTGGTACGGGAACAACCATTCTTTATGGTGGGCGTTGAAGTCCCCCAGAAAAATGAGCTTCGCTGTTGGGTACCGTTGTTGGGCTACGTCAGTCGACTCCACGAGGAAATTGAATAGTGCTGTTGTCTCCTGGTCACCACTGTGCGATCGGTAAACGCCGATGTAGAGAAATTTCTCCACGCCAGTGTCCACAAGTAGCCATATGGCAGAAAAACCCGATTTCTCAAAGCAACGGAGACGACGACAACAAATGTCATCGCGGACGTACACACAGACCCCAGCCTGCTTCTTGAACTTGTGTTCAAGAGAGTAACCCGGGTAGTTGAGGTACGCCACGTCCAACGGGGTTGCTATCTTCGTCTCCGTCAGAAAAAACAGGTGCGGCTTCTCGGCCTCAAGGTGATGATGGACCGGATCGAGATTGGAGTGCAACCCCCTGATATTAGTGAGGTGCACTTTAAGTGGGAGGAAGTGCAGCCGTTGTTTACCCTTTTTCTTCTGTTTAACTTTTGGCATGTTATCGAGTAGTTGGGGGGAAAAAGTCGAATTGTCGAGGCGCTGCTCAGTGAACCAAGTGGAACACTAGAGCTAATCAAACCTATGGGGAACTCATATGGAGACTGCGGGGACGCCCGAACCCCCCCGGATATGGCCACCGGGTCCTCCCATCCAGTCGCCGGCTGGCACGGTGGAACATACCGGGATTTTTCGCGAGTTGGCGGGGCAGCCTTTGGCACGTGGCTGGCGTGCTACTTGGGCCCCCTACTGACTGCGGTCGGCCAACGGCTGGCACCGTGCTTCGGATCCCGCTACCCTCCAAAATGAGTTACCCGGCAAGTGTTGCCAAGAGACCAAGACCGGTTCTGAGCAGCGCAACTGACAACTTCCTTCTCCCCCCAAAGGCACTGGCACTCCCACACACCGACGGAACACAGCAAGCTGCTTGGCGCCGGAATCCGGTGGGATGGTGGTCGCGAGCCAGGCGGCTCCTTGCGGAGCCTACCACCGCTTAAGTGAGATCGTTCAGCCGTACCACAGGCAAGCCTGTGGTGCCGTTGCCCGGGGTGGACCGCTAGGAGGTAGATCCCAAACCACCCCAAAATTATTATACAAAGCAGTTGGACCCGTCTTCCTTAGGGACCTTTTCAATGGCTTCATGGAACGCATTCACCGCCGATTCAGGGCTCGTCTGGCCTCAAATGTTAGACATTTAGTGTCTTACACATTATTATACAATATTGCTCTAATGAAATTTGTAGGCGCTTCACATTGTGGGTAACATAAATTATTTTTAATTTATTTACGGAGGACTGGTCGACGGAACCCCGTTTCGCGAGGCTCCTACTTCCGGGTAGTTTTAGAAAAAAATAACCACGAAGGGGATGGCGGGGTCATTCAGACCCCACCATTTTCTTCAAACCTAACCTGTCCGATTCGGGGTGCCCCAAGTCCCAATTAGTGTACAGAAATACTTATTTTTGACTCATATCAATTTAAAAAAGAACAAGGGCTTCACACGCTTGAGTTCTGCCGCACGGGGCCTCGTACAGATCTAACGCCCGGGGCCTCACAACGGTAAATATGTTTCAGCAAAGAAATGATCAAGTTATCACAAATTAAATGCAAGTCGAGTCATTAGCTTAGCTATTGCAAATTCGTTCGAACAATCACGCCAAATCCTCGGAACGATGAGGTCGCTCCGCGAAGCCTGTGAAGCTCCCAGGAAACTTCTGTGCTTCTGGGCGGAGCTAGGCTGGCTAACTTAGCCTGGATACCTACGCACAACGGACAGAATGGGAGTCTAAGTGCGGAAAATGGAGTCCCTACTCTACTCTACTACTACTCTAGTCTACGTGAAATCGCAAAGTTTCTTTTCTATCCGTCCGACTGTCTGTCAGCAGGTTATATCTGATGAAGCGTATTATAGACGGATGAAATTTTCACAGAGTGTTTTAAAATAAAATGATAGTGAAAGCGGATCCCCGTACAAGAAACGTGTTTTTTGGTGACTTAGGGTACCAAACCTTTCGTGTACTTGCACTCTTTTTTTGGTCACTATATTTAATACATTTCATAATTACCTGCTTATCCAATACTAACACATTGTGTTCACGCGTTAACAAAATGGCCGCGAGTCTATTGCAATAAATAAGAGCTAAATACCATTACAAATGGTTTTTATTACTTGTTGGCAAAGCGCAGATTTTCCAATCTTATTTATGTTCTAGTATTTATAATTTGAATTAAATTTTGCAGTGGACTTTTTGAGAAATTCGTGAGTCAGCGCTTTTGCAGACGAGTCGCTCCAGATTGTCACATGACTGAATCATGACATTATCTTGGGAACAGTGGCAAAAAAAATCATTGAAGCGTGTGCTTTGTTTAATAAGCGCGATGGGCGAAATGTGACAATTCGATAGGCCAAGAGGGATCAAGAGTAAGAAGATCTTGACAGCTGTCGAATGCATCTTGTCAACATCCTTAAGCGGGAGGGTATTTTTCGGCATTTTCTTCTGGCCATTTACCAGTTGGAAGTCGCTACGCGAATGGAAGGCGGATTTAGATAAATTGGACCCGTCTTCCAAACAGTTCTGAAAAGCTTATAAAACACATAGTTGCTAGTCGACATTGTCCAAAGTTAGAAATTATTGTCGCTTAGTGGAAATTAATAACATCTTCCTTTTTCTGGATTCAAAGTTACTAACGTTTGTGAAGTTTACTTTTCGCTGCGCAGTACCCCCACTCCTCGATTCCATATAATATGCTACTGCCCAGCCAAGTACCTAACTCTTCGAATGAATACCACCGGTACATGGTGAACATCCCACCCGTACTCACAAAACGTTTTAGGAATACTTTCAATGTGCTTTCAGCTGAGTGGAATTCCCTGCCTGCTACTTCTACTCAAACGTGCTCTATCGTCGACCACATCATCGCTTTCCATCAGCCGGTCGATTTTGTAAACATGTCGAAGTGAAGGCGGTGGGTGAAGTAATCACGAAGGTAGCTGTCATTCCATCTTGATTACATGGCTGCATGGATTGACATCTCACTTCGCTCTCTCTCTCACTCGCACTGGTGAGATTGCGGTCAAGCGCCAGCCTAATAATAATAAAAAGAGTTCAGGCAACTCTCAAAAACATTAAATAGATCTACAGTGACATTAACAAACAGCGGATTTGTCGTTTTCCTACATAACATCATTAAGAATGATTCAAGATTGAATAAAAAAACGTTTTAAATTGCGTGGATTACCTAGAATTGATGCTGGGATCAAAGTTTGTAATATGCGAGGGAACTCTGTACCTATGAATGATCTAAGAAACAAGGATCCACTTATTTATCGATAGTTACATTGTCTGACAGGAAATGACTGGTATATTTTTTTGCTGATTCCATCCGTCATCGGTTTCTTTACATAAAAATTAGCAATTAATCAATCTTTTAGACGTCTTGACTTTGAAATGCAACAATGTGACATCCATTCTGTTTTGTGGTTCCATTTTTTTCACAAAATAAATTGTTCAGTATTGTCTGAAGAACATTAATTATTATTTTTTTCGTATTGCATTGTAACACTTTCGTTTTATATTGCAATGCCTCGCGTTGTCAAGGCGAATTCTTTTGGCTAGTGGAAAATCCATTGATAATAGGCATGGACTTTCCAATTTGGAATTAGGCTTTATGTATGATTGACTAAGTTTTTCAGCTTTGCTCCTAGATACCTAGATAGATCTAGAAACCGCATGCATTTTTACGAGATAAAAAGTGGCATAGGTATGACACTTATTTGCACTACATGACCAGGTACCTACTATAATATTGTGTCTATGAGTGATTTTTGGAATCTAATCAGAAAAAATAAAATAATCAGTGGAAATGTAGAGAAGTTACGCGCTTTTGAAGTTAATCTTCCATCATTGTCACGCAAAACGTCTGGTTGACGTAAATTCACTCTGACGTGACTGGCAAGTTGCAATAATGAGACATATGATAAAAAAGTCTAGAAAAATTAAGTAAATATAAAGTACGAATTTTACATTTTTATGTTCACAAAATATGGATAGTCTGAAATAAACGAATTTGATTTTATTTTATTATTTATTTTTATGAATAGTTTTAGATCCTATGTGATATTTCGTGACGCCGTTGTTGTCATAGCGCGTAGAACCTGGACGCTGTGGCACAGGATCTTGGCACAAGAACAGAGAGGCCTGTGCTCAGCAGTGGGCTAAGTCGGGCTGAGGATAATGATGATGATGATGATGTGAAATTTCCATCTATGCACAGTTTGCTTTTACCTATAATATTATTTTGACGCCCATAAGTCATTTCTCAGTTACATTACATTATTAGCGTGATTCATCAATTTGTACTCAAAAGAAAAAGAGTTTTTCAGTGATTATTTCTGTCCTCCGTGTCTTGTATAATATTTTTTTTAGTTTGACCTGCATTGGAATGTTTTCAAGGTGATAATTTAATGTCAACAGTGAATCGTTACAGAGATTCGTTGTGGTTCCGCAGTTATTAAAATGCTTAGTCGTTCGTTAATCACGTGATGATTTTTTAGCAAACTTTTAAACCCTGATAGTACATGGTGAGGTTTTAGAGTAACTTCCCCCCAAAATTACATGTAATTTTTATTATTATAAGAGGAAAAGTTTGCAAGTTTGTGAGTTTGTTTCTAGGAAGTAGGTAATCTCTGGAACTACTGAACCAAATTGAAAATTCTTTCACCAGTAGAAATAAGCTCTATGAATGTGAGTAATTATATTTTTTAATGTGAAAGAACAATACTTGTCAATCAATTGTTGACGTCCAGCGAAGTGGGCACGGGTCAGCAAGAATTATATCACTTAATTATAGAAAATTTAGCACCAAGTTAGAAATCGCGCGTTCTACGAAACAATAAATATGCGTGATATCTCACCACGTGCCCCCCTTTCGAGCCTCACGTAATTAATGGACCAATCCCTGACTCGTAATAATGATATTTTTTCTTTTATTTGTTTACAGCTTAATTTTTTTGAAACCGATTTAGAAACACATTTATTTAAATTTTTGCTGGGCAATTATTTGGTACCTAGGTACTTAGGTGCCTAATGGCCAAGCAAAAACTTTATATTTAGCTGGGTACCTATTAACTATATCTTAGCGATTATTTTGGTATGCTAAATTCGCTGATTTAATCACTATGGTCGGATCTTTTTATTTTTAATTTTTTACATATAACTTATAACAAGGAATTGCTAATGTTGTACTTTTTAATGAATTTATTTTGGTTACCGTAATGTTATAATAATCTGTTAGGTATAATTATTTGTTTCAATAATCTTTTATAGTGTTTAATATTGTAATTCTTTTAATTATAAATTTAAAATCGATATAATGTAAATATTGTTAATGAAATAAATGAAATGAAAATAACAAAGGTAAAAACTTTTGTTCGTTAGTTCAACAAATTCAGCTCGTAAATCATGGATTCATTGCAATATGAATTTTCTTATATCTAACTAGATGGATCAAGTGCCTCGGGTACCTGTGGTACGTACCTGCGTACCTTGAGAAGATATTAAAATTGATCATATGAACACATCATTTTATCAATACTGTAGGTAATTAAGAATTCAGGTTATTATGTATATATCACCGGAAAATTGTATCCAATAAATCGCATCCAAATTCAATAGTTTCCAATATATCCGTGTCTTAATAAGACACGGATACCGGATAACAGATTCCAATTGTACATGTCACCAGAAAATTCTTACGACAATATTACGGAGTCTGTAATTTTCCGTTGCCATATATGAGGCAGTTATTTCTTTTTTCTTATTTACAAAACTATAATGCAAAACAATAATACCTAATAAGGATTTTAATGAATATTAAGTTTTGTTGTGCATTTAGGTATGCTGTCCTATTTAGCAGATATCTCTATCGCACAAAGGTTTGATGCAAGAAAATCCAATTGTGGGTTAAGTTTGCTTTTGTACATACATAAGCTGTACCATTATATTTGTATCTGATGTTTTGGGTGCAATTAATTATTTACGTTCTTATCCTTTACGTTCGACACAGGTTTCTGAACGTATACAATCCTAATCTCTTCAGTATTAGAGTGAACAGGCTTCTCCTGGGTATGCTCGCTCCATCGTCGACTTTGTCTCTGTCCTCTATGACCTAGACTAGAGTCAAGAGCAAGCAAACTCATCTCAAATAAAAAAAATAAGAATAAGTATAGTTGCGATTCCAAAGACCTACCCTCCTACCTCTTTTTGGGCCGATTATCATCTAATGACTTTACTCGCTATTGGCAGAGCGGCAGGGAGTGTCAAACTCTTACTGACTGAAACCCACCCGTATTCCTTCGAAATGCCCCTTGCGTTCCAGGGCAGCGGTAACTCTATCGAACAATTCTGCAACCCTGCCAGTACCCTGGACAGCTAGCACTCGGAAACGCAGAGTCTAGCCGACTAAACCTTTCACCACGACGACTCAAACATATCTAATATCTAAATGATTTTCCATATTTGTTAAACAAACAATTAAAGTAAGTACCTACACCAGTTTCTGAATTTACAGTTGTCACGAGGACAGGAGATTAACAATTCTAAATAATAGGTAAGTAGGTACCTGTGTAGCGTTGAGATAATTATGATACTATTATCAACGATAAGTATATCTTTATTGGCTTGTTGATTATTTTCTCACTTATCCCGACCGCATTTAAAGTCTAATTGATATCTAAAGCAATTAAAAGCCTAACCTACGTGCATGAAGTTAGTCTGACTTGCTTGTTTAGTTATTTCAACATCATGCATGTATTATCTAAGATACATACGTTTTCTGAACAGCCATTTAGCCGTACTCTTATTTAGCCTTAGTTTCATTTAGCCGATTTAGATTAAAAATCACGAATTTTACCATCTACATAATATAAAAATCAATTGCTGTTCGTTAGTCTCGCTAAAACTCGAGAACGGCTTGACCGATTTGGCTAATTCTTTTTTTGTTTTGGTCGCCAGATTACAGGAAAGGTTTTAAAACAAAAAAAAAGGGAAGTAGGGTAGGTATGTAGGGTAGGTATGTAGAGTAGGTATGTAGGGTAGGTATGTAGGGTAGGTATGTAGAGTAGGTATGTAGGGTAGGTATGTAGGGTAGGTATGTAGAGTAGGTATGTAGGGTAGGTATGTAGGGTAGGTAGAGTAGGGTAGGTATGTAGGGTAGGTATGTAGGGTAGGTATATAGGGTAGGTATGTAGGGTAGGTATGTAAGGTAGGTATGTAGGGTAAGTATGTAGGTTAGGTATGTAGGGTAGGTGTGTAGGGTAGGTATGTAGGGTAGGTATGTAGGGTAGGTATGTAGGGTAGGTATGTAGGGTAGGTATGTAGGGTAGGTATGTAGGGTAGGTATGTAGGGTAGGTATGTAGGGTAGGTATGTAGGGTAGGTATGTAGGGTAGGTATGTAGGGTAGGTATGTAGGGTAGGTAGAGTAGGGTAGGTAGCGGCACCACGACAACCTGTTTGGCAGTTTGGCAGATGTTATTTTAAGATTTGTAACACAATTTAATAAAATAAATAAAAAAAAACATTGCCCCATTGTCCGGTACATTATGTAGGTATTTACCGTTAAAATAGCTCTACATTTCGTTGCGACTGCAAATTTAACTCACTGCCATCTGTCATTCGTGGTGAAAATCGGAAACTCTTGTCTTGTCTAGTATCCGTACATTGCGATAGATGGCGCTGAATATAGGAATCAATTTTTTCACGCAACGGCTATGTATTTATGATATAGGTAGAGAAATATCACACAGAAGTATGACTAAATTTCAAAATTGAGATAATATTACTATGATTGAAGTAAAATTAAGAACGGCCTGACCCAGAAAGGTTAAATGTTGTTGTTGTTATTGTTAATGCATCCAGTGGAACTGGAAGATGATGGTGAGATTACGATACATTTCATTTTCTCCAGATATTAAAAAACAAAACCTACCTAGTGGGAGTCGGGCTCGCGCAGACAGACAGAAACACGAGTGACCCTATAAAAGGTTCCGTATTTTTAATTCGAACGACGCAACTTTAAAAACCGGTCATGTGCGAGTCGGACTCTCGCACGAAGGGTTCCATACCAAAAACCGAAAAAACACGTTTCTTGTAGGTATGGGAATGTAATGGGGTTTCCCTTCAATTTTTAATTTAATTTAATTTTTGATATTTGTTGTTATAGCGGCAATAGAAAAACACACTCTGTAAAAGTTTCTACTGTCTACCTGTTACGGTTCTTGAGAAACAGTCCGCTGACAGATAAATGGACGGACGAATGGACAGCGCAGGCTTAGTAATAGGGTTCCGTTGGTTACCGTTCGGGTACGGAAACCTAAAACTAAAAAGAAGAGAACGAAATATGTTGATTCATGCATAAAATATCGTTTCGTGATTCCGGTATGGGCCCCCAAAAACGTAATGTGTGCAAATTGGCACGGCCCAGTGCTATTTGTAATAACATTATCTAGATTTTATTTTCAGATATTTAAAAATGCATTTTTATTTTCCAAAAATATTCTGCGGCGGATTAAAGAAAACAAGTATTTTTTGAGACAGGATTATGTTTTTTATTAATGTTGTCAGCTGTTAGGCTGGTCACAGACTGGATTTTTATTTAAATAAGTCACTTATGTTCTGTGCGAATAGTATCCCTTTTTGCTGCGATATAGTTCATATTTAATTATTGTTGTGTTTGCTTTGTGAGATACTGGCAGGATAGCATTTGTTTAAATAAATGTCATCAAACCTCATTGAGCCAGACTTTCCGCCGTTCGAGGGTAGGACACTGAAAAGTAGACTTTTGAAATAACGTGGATTAACTTAACTTCTGATTTACGCATTTTCTCTACCTTCTTTGTTCATTACTGAAAAACAAACCTGCTTATAGCTGTCTAGAACAGTGTTTCTCAAACATTGTTCTGCCATGGCCCGGTAATTTACACACTGCCGTTTCGTGACCCACTCAATACTTTCACCCGCTGGTTACATCAATTAAATAATACACATTTAATGTTATTAGAAGTATGTTTATATTACTATTAAAAATGTTTTACTAATATTTCGGTATCGCCTATTTCGTGATATTTTTAAAACAAGGCGAGAATGCTACGACCCGGTATTTTATTTTGATGACCCGGTACCGGGTCGCGACCCACCAAATGGGAAACGCTGGTCTGGAATGTTTCGATCATCATTTTTGTAATTATTTCGTACGCAAGTCGCCACATCGACCGTTTCGACAGTTCAGATATTAATCGTTAAGTTTTCATTTGGTGGGTATGTACTTTCTTTTCAGGATTTTTCAACAGTTGATTTTACAAGGAACTCTAGGAATTTCATTCTTTTTAGGGTTCCGTAGTCCACAAAGAACCCTTACAGTTTCGCCATGTCCATCTGTCTGTCCGTTCGCGCTAGAAAGATGAAATTTGGTGTGTGTATACATATTAATCACGCCGACAAAGCGGTAAAATAAAATCTTGAAATACATTTTTCATCGTCTACCCCATGGTGTGGGGTGTCGTTGGATAGTTCGGTTTTTGTGAAGAGAGACGCAAGTGGCCCGCGCCTTGCTTGCTCCAGCTACTTGCACCGTGTACAAGCACAAGCGATTAACTTGTGCATGTAAACTGCTCGCGCAAATAACTCGCGCCTTTACTTGCACCGTGTACAAGCACCATAAATTAAGCAGTATTTAATCAAACAGACTGCAGACATACTAATCCCACGCTGCATTGGATAGTATTAAGCGAATTATTTAATTTTATCGCTGCTGCATTTTTTTCATTCGGCACTTTTAGTTTATTGCTTGCAAACGTTCCAACTACTTTCAGCGAATATATTTACTCGACAATACAATAGTATAAAGTGCATGTATATATATGTGCTCTAGATACTAGGCTGGTCTCGAGACAGGTATTTCTGGTTAGGAGACATTTGAGATATGGCTCTGAAAAGGTGTTTTATGCTCTTTGTCTTGGCTTCTGAATGGGTTCTAAGACGTGGTTTGGGTTTCAAGACTTGTTCCTTAATTAAATTTTAGGTAAGTGTCGTTTGAAGTTTAGTTTTAACCAGATGCAGAAGTGGATGGCGAAGAGTTGGAAGATATTGTTTTGGCGTTAGTTTGGTGCCCTAAGGATGAAAAGGAAAGTTTTTAAGATTATACTTTTGAGTTTGGTAAAAAAAAAAATTAAAAACGTTTTATTTTTGAACATTTAAACTAGCTGCTTGATATTATAAAGTAGATTTAGCCCGCGAAATCGTACGCGCATATCCCGTTTTTCCCGTTCGAATTTTTGGAAATCCTCTCTTCGAGCTCCCCTACACTCCCCAAGGAACCTACACCTACAAGGGACCAGTAGTTTCGGCTGTACGTTTTCTTTCAGTCTCTCACCAGTAACGGTAGAATTGATATTGATTGATAAATAACACTCATAATTATTAACAAAGTTTTCTACCGAACAAAAACGTCTCATTATTAAAATAAAGTGCCAACCATTTCAATTACAATACATAACGTCTTCAAGCATAAACCCGTCAAATAATCGTTTAAATGACAAATGCCATTTAAATTGTCTCCTCGGCTGCTTAATATTTTGTCGGAAAGCGTATAGAAGTGAAATTATTATGATCCCAAGGCGAGTGATTGCGGAAGTCTCACCGTCTCACCTGAGTTATGCGGACGATCCGTTTATAGATCCCCTACATCTTGTGTAGTAACATTGTGAGAGAAATAAGACGTTTATTTATTAACAGGTAGTTAGTTAGTTAGTATAGTCTATAGTGAAAGTTTTGAGACTTCATCATTGCTGCGGTAGACCATCATTATGTTGAATTGATTACCTATGTCAAAGAGGGTTTTGTTGCTATTAAAATTTCAATGGGTTTCTGTAATATTTTCGTAGTTCGCAATTTGTTCTTATTCAGCTACAGATTGCTAACAGTATTTACAGATTAAGTTTCATTGTTGAAACAGAAACCATCGGTAGTAATAATATGTTCTCCAAGTCACCCTTAAAACAGTTTTGGTGCCAAGACGACCTAGAAACCTTCCACAAGTTTGGGCTAGGATTAGGGCCTTTGCATAACAGAGGTGCAGTAAAGCGACTAAATAAAAAAATAAAACAGTAGGTAGGGATTGGCACTATTTCCAGGAACAAGTTTCAGGAACACAAGGAAGTAGCGAAGGTAACGTAAATGTTAGAAGGGCAAGTCAAATTATTTTTGTAATCGTAACATAGGTAGACAATGAAACTAAGAAAGTCCTCTGTATGTAGGTAGAGGCTTGCTTTACTGAAATCTAATTTCTTTTCAAAAGAAATTATGAGGATTCAAATACACCTAAAACGCTCCTAATTATATAACAAAATATGACTAACGACACAATTATTCTCGTACATCATACAGAAAAAAAACAATATTTCTTTACAAACAATATTTCTAACTGGATTAGACGATCAAAACATTGGTTTCTCACAAATAAATAAACTCTCGAACGAAAAAAACACAGAAAGCCCTTTACACAAACCAAAAACAGCATCGCAGCATTGTAAACAAAATAAGCGTCACCGTTGCGCTAAAATAAACTGTGGAATGCCGGATATTGCAATCCCGGTCCGTCACGGGCTTAGGATCGCGTACAGGTGCCTTCGTCGTTCAGTGCGCGGGAGCAGCCACACAGCACGGACGCACGCTAGCTCTCCGAAAATTCTCTCATCGATATTAAACACGATAATTTTCAAGTCGACGATTCACCAGCAAGTGAAGAAGCAAAGATTTCACCGAAGATTTTTGAAGAATCTGAAGCTGCAGGTTCTGAAACGGACAGTTTATAAAACAGTGAACATTTAACTGTTCACAATTAAAATATATAGACTTTTTGGAGTGGTAGATTCAGTGGAAGATAAAAAACTGAGTGCGAAGAAGAGTACACAAGTAATTGTGGATACTTTTCAGTGGCTTAACGAAGATCGTGAATTTATTTCTGAAGTGAAAAGTGGTAGTGGACAGTGAAGTGACAGACAGTTGGTAGAAGTTAAAGTTGTTTTAGTTTGGTGAAACATTATGAAAGTCCTGACCGTATCAGACAAAGTCGCCAGTGTAGGAGATGGGAACGAACCGACCGTGGTCGACACTCAAATCCTGACCAAGGAGGAACTAAACAAGTAATTAAGATTTTTCGTATGACCTGCTTAAATTTAATCCACGTAGGTGCCTTGGGAAAGGCTAGCCCTTTCCCAAGGCACCTACGCGGATTAATTGGCACATTATGATAAAAACTTACTTGTCATTACAATTTATAATGATATAAGTTCGTGTTCGTGTAAATAAGGGCCATTCGATGAATATTTGAATTTACAACTGTTACTCAATAATAAAGTTTAAACAACTTCATAGTTTCACTTGTAAATAATAAAAACTAACAATTAATCGCAATTGCGCGGAATTTTAATAAATTCATTTAATTAAATCAACAGAAGCAAACCTCTAATGAATTCCGATCACACAATAGAAGTAAAAACATTTGCTCCAATGTTGGACCAAACAGTCATAGAAACAACTCCAAATCCAAAAGAACTTGAGAGTTCACCAAAGAGTTACATAGCATTAGCAAGTTCGCTAGGTCAGATCAGTTGGCAACTGGCCAGAATGATACAACCGTGTGGTATGTGGTGTTTACGTGCCACAGTCTGCTCGTTGTCGTGATTCGGGTCAGGACTGCTGTAATCATGTTTTGATCGTTCTTCAGTTATGTTTATCTGATATCAAGGTGATTTGATTTGTGATGGATAGCTTTTATTTCCAGGCAGGGTTTGAAAATCGTTTATTTCCCCGGTACACTTAAGGGCTCCGCTATTTAAATGAAACCTTTAAGATTTTTATAAGTTTGATGTGTAAAATCTTCGTTGTTCATTTTAGGATTAGAACTTCACCAAGAAAAGGTTAATTTTTATTCATAATTTAAATATACTTAATTTATTGTCTTATTGTTACAGAGGTTGTCCTCTCGGTGTCTCTCGTGTCACCCCGTACCTGTACGTGTGCGGGGCCCATGCTTTGCCCGGAGCAGTCAGAGCCTTGCACCCCGGCCTGATCGTCAGTGCGGCCCCAGAACTGCCCCCACCTCCTGAAGACTATGTCCCGAGACAGTTCGTGCCACTCCTGGATACACCAAACTCTGATATGCACCCTTACATGGAAAGCGTAGCTGACCTGATTAATGAGGTAAGAATTCACGGATTTTTATCGAAATTTTCACGCAGATCGATTCTTGATTTATCTCTTCGTTAGCTTAGAATTCCTTCAATTCAAGATTGACCTAGATTATCTATGTTTACGCTACACATTACAGGTCCAGTAATGTTGGATGGACTAAATATTTTCATTTCCGATTGAATAACTTTGATTGTTATGGATCTGAATCGAGAACAGTTGTTTAATGAACTTTGTTTATATCAGGTCGTCTGTAATGGTGATGTGGTGTTGGTGCACTGCGTGGCTGGAATATCCAGGTCTGTCACTCTCTGCTTGGCATACCTCGTCAAATGGCAGAAGATGACCTTGAGGGACGCCTATTATCACATGAAGCAGAGACGGTGAGTTACTCAAAAAATATTCCTCAATTGTAGTCTTTTTTTCTTGTCTGTATTTATGAATGGTCGCTTGAAATAAACGGTTTCATCGTTACAAAAGACGTGATTATGTGGGTAATTTGAAACACTTTATTGTTTCCGTTCATCGTAAATTTGAAGCGTATGAAGTCATAAATCGATTTCTTCCTTGATTTTTTTTTGTTCTATTTCAACATTTTTTAATATTTTCGTTTCAGACCACAAATCCGACCGAACACCGGATTCTTCAAGCAGCTCATCAAGTATGAGGAGAGGCTCTTCGGGGAGCCTTCAGTTAAGATGGTTTACTGCGAAGCCATCGATAAGGAAATACCTGATGTATACGAGGCTGACTACATCGGCATGACTTGGTTCAGACAGAGATACGGACCCATCGAGAAGAGCTGAAGAGTGACAGTGAAAGCGATATAGGTTAGAAAAGGATAGCTGTGATTACTTTGTGCGAAGATGAATGGAAGGATGAGGTAAAAGGTGAGGAATGGTAATATATAAGACTGAATGGATGAATGACTTGGATATGAATGAAAGTGAATCAGCTTGGTTTATAGCAGATGGGTGTTTTTTTAAAAATAAAAAAATATGGCTGAGGAAGTATATAATATTGTGGAAAGGAATAGATGGACATCAAGTTAAATAATTTCTTCGTTAGAAATAATTAAGAATATTGTTCGTTCTTTTGTACTTTCTCACAACTTTTGGCTGATAAAAATGTAAAAGTATACTTTACGTATCATGTAATTTATTTAAGCAATGTGATAATTAACTTATTGTTATAAATTAACCATAAGGTATTCGCCTACCATTAAATTGTATAATGTTGATGGGACCAAAATAAATAAGTGGATTATTTTATTTTTTGACTTTTACTTTTACACCATGTAGAAACATCTTCATGAACTTGAAAATTGAATTACAAAGATTTTTGATTTTGCATTACAAAATCACCTACGAGGAACTGACTTTAAATATGATGAGCAAAATGTCCTAATTGCAGTTGTAGAGTAATGAGTAATTCATTGAGTGGATGTTGTTGGCCTCGTGGCATTGAGCTGGGAGTACGGAAATATCCCGACGGTTGCGCGGGCGTCGATTCCAGAAATTAACTGCAGAAGGTTAGCTTTGAACAATGGGAACTAAAGACTTACGTATAGACATCATCTTTATGGTGCATACCTCGAATATATGAATAGGGTTTCCCGAAGAATGTCCAATTGTACTATCTTGAGGATTATGCTTTTCGAGGAAACGTAACGTCTACATACATGATAAATTCTTGTTTGACATTGTAGTTCAATCTTTTGTGCCTTCTCCACAATACCTGTGCCATGAACAATGATCTGCCAGTTTCCGCATACTGATGTAATACTCTGTAACAGTTATCTCTTCTACATTATTCGCTCCTGGTATGTGCTTGTGTGCTGCGAAGTTTTTTTAAAGAAACTTTATTGCTGATTTAATGTTAGTATCTCGAGCACCAGCTATTAATATGGTAGTGGAACCGGTATCTGGTGTAATACGATCGTCAGTGTTATTGTTTAAATATTGAGCTTTAGAATTCAGGGAATCATTTGTATTGGGAGGAATATCCTGCATACAATTCGAATCGAATGCTGAAACTGTGTTTCATATGAAGGGAATATAAAATTAATTATGATTGGAGACATTTATTAAACATGTCTGCAAAATGAATTAACAGTTTAGCCGAATTAATATTGGTATCTCCAAGTCAGCTAGTACCCCAGATGTCACGGACATTCTCAGACGATTATACAATATTGTCTGAAAAATATTTCGCGGAACTAAACTAACTTTGTATTTTCTCTAAACACATTTTGTAAGTCATCTTCTATATCTATTTCAACATCTTCAAAAATATTTCCACGTTACGTGTCAATTGCCTTTCTAAAATCTCTTTTGGTAGTACTTGGGTTTGGATAGAAGCCAGAATACATTACGCTGTCAAGTTTTTGACGAATGACTGCTTGACTGTTCAATCACAAGACGATTGTTCTAAAAACCAAGGTGGTAAGGTACGGTTTCGCGTAAATAACTATTTGGCAAGTCATGATATCCATGACAAGGTGTAGGTGTTCAGACTCCAAGTTCAATGTTACCAGTAATTACCTCACGTGAATGTAATTAGAATATTTTTTGGATGGGCTTCGAAGTTTTTTTCGTAGGGTTAATGAATAGCAGTTCCAAAAATAAAGTTCTGTTATGCTGTCTGAAACTGAATGTTGGTGTGACTGTATTTGGTAAGAACCTTTTCTTGTTATCTCTCTCTCTGTAACTTAATGCTCAGCTGAATTCGTATGTTCGGACTCATAGAAGGGAGAGTCGTATCTGAATGTGAATCAAGAGAGTTCTGATAAGATAGATTGATGAATCACGTTTAAGATTGAAAATACGACAATGTTTAGATATATTTGTTTGTGTCTGTAAGTCTACCAGAAGATATTATAATTAAACTTCTTGTTGACTAACGGCCGGTCTGAATAACGTATCTACCTTTAACCAACTGTCAAATTAGCTACCAATAGCAGCTGACACGTCATTTAACAAAGGCAATCTTGACGTTTCAGCTACTGTTGGTACCTTATTGGCAGTTGGTTAAAGGTAGATACGTTATTGATACCAGTCGTTAGTATTTCACTTGAAACGATAACTATTTGACAATCGTCATTTCAGCCAAAAATCTTCTACAGCTTTACATCGAGCTTCCCTTCAAGCTTCAATGCTTCTTCCATCCATTTGATAGAGCAAATCTATTGTTTCAGCTGGCTTACTTCGAAGGGCTAAGTATTTATTTTAATATTAGGAAAACTCACAATAATTTATCGTCTAAAATACAAGTTTGGCACTTTGCCTTCGATATTGTTTGCCTTGACCGTTCTTTGGCTTCTCACAATTGATACAAACATGTGAACTGCCAAATCCAAAGTCACAGAATTGAGATATATCAATCTACTGCTACCGAATGAGCACAAAATGAGACGCAGTTTTTTTACGATTCCCTCTTTATACTTTTTTTTTACTGAGGAATTGGGACAGTTTAATTTCAGCTTTTGTTGGGTCACAAAATGTTACTGTCACTCGATTTACCTCGTGATTACCTACCATGATTTTTAAGTTTGGCATGGATTCAAAGTGAAATTCATGATCGATAATTTCCCTAAAATGTTTGTCAACCATTGCGATTTTACGATATACATATTTATGGAGTTTGGTAACAAAAGGTTCGCAGTGAATGTTTATCCTGGCATGATGACTGTGTACATTAAAATGACATTTGGATTGTGCCCAAATCGTTATTTTGGCCTTACCGTGGGTGCTCCCTATTTATGTTTTGGTCACATTTGCCAAAATATTATTTGCCATAAAATTATGCATGACTTTGTGCAAGGTTGCAGGTGCAAACTGATTGATTTGTTCTTCTTTTAGATCATTGTTGTGCATTCTATGGTTTGTTATTTGTTGATTCTATTTCTTTTCTATTCTTGAAGCTTTCAAGGCGTTGTAAAATATGATCTTCAATCATATTTCAATTTAGCTTCTGTTTAGGTTTGGTTATTGTTTTGTTTATTATATTTTTATATTAGTTGAAAATGTATTTTTAAAGAGTTGTTTTTTTTTTTAAATCTGAATTATGAATTCATCTTCTCTACAAAAAATCAGAGGTACGAGTATATATTTCCTTTGTTGTAACTACTGATATTATTTCCAATATTATGTGTTATCACCGAACACGAAACAAATTGTACTTAAATCAATTGGCTATACCAATGAATAATACATTTTTTTTTTAAAGAAATAAGCGAATATTTCAGATAAGCGCCCAGACTATAATTATTATTATTAGTATATAGTAATAATAATAATTCAGGTATTATAGTCGCCCTGAATACCCGGTCCTTTTGTAGGCATACGAGGAGCCGAAGCCGAAGCCAAATCGACTGTGGCACCAACCTACGATTATCCCTGTATGTAGGTATGCACTAGGAAAGTATACCCAAGAACAATCCCCGGTTGGTGCAAGACTATTCCAGAATATTGAAACAAAAGATAAGGAGCTATTGATTTGGGTGGTTTAATGAACTGGTTCAAACAATAAACAGGCATACGATTTCATCCCTGTCCAATCCTGGAGACTTGCTATCATTTATTGAAGAGTTCCGTCGTCTATCTCCAAAGTTCTTCACCAGATCTTCACCAAATTGAAATGAAATCAGTTCGCGAAAATACTTTCCCAAAAAAAAAAGAATCTTTAAAATCGGTTGACTATTGGCGAAAATACCGATGACAAACATACAAAAACAAAAAAAAAACATTTACTCGAATTGAGAACTTCCTCCGTTTTTTGAAGAAGGTTAATAATGTGACCCTTTTGTCACTTTAGTTTTTTTTTATTTAGATTGATTTATGTTTAACCTTCGCATAAAGTATCATAAATTATCCGTTTCTATGGGAAAAATTTGGTACGACCTTGTTTCGGTTTGACCTTAGCTGTACCTTCCGTAACATTCCAGATTATTTTCATCGCTCTAAAATTATAAATATTTATTCGACCTTTACTTCGTCACAAAACGAAACAGCTAAAATAATATATTTACGATTCGCAGACGTTTTTACTGAAATTCTTTAGGACAGAAATATTTTGTGTCCGGAGTAAAAGGATGCTAAATAGTATTCTAAAGAAATATGTATATTTATTATATTGATCATTGTATTTTAATTATTAAACTACTTATTATTTTTTTATTTAATTTATTATTGGCTAAATAATAATAGCCGCACGGGTCGATTAAGGTTAAGCAACGCTTGCCGAGGTTGGTCTGTGGATGGGTGACCATCTTAACATTTCAAGTTTTCTTCGTGCCTCGGAAAGCACGTAAAATACTGGTATTCAGCTGTATCTGGTTTAACTGGAAGCCGACCCCAATATATGTAGTTGGGAAAAGGCTAGGCAGATGATGTATTTTATTTATTTAGAAAATAATTGACAAAGTTTTGCTTTCATATTTTCCTATACGTTTCATTTTTTACTCTCTGCCTGCGTCAGTGTTTCCGAACGCATACAACCCTAATCTCTTCAAAATTAGAGTGAACAGGCTTCTTCTGGGTTAGCTCGCTCCATCGTCGACTTTGTCTCTGTCATCTATGACCTAGACTAGAGTCAAGAGCAAACCCATATTAAATAAATAAATAAATAAAATAAATCCGTTGTCAAGGTCAAAGTCCAAGCGTTTATTTCAAATAGACAATTAAACGGCACTTGTGTACGTCATCATTAACAGTTATGTAAAATAACAGTATAAAATTAATAAAGTGACTCTACTGACCATTTGAAAAGATAGATTCTTATGGAAAAGAACTGTTTAGCAACCCACGACCCATCCGTGTTCCAAACACGGATGGGTTTCAGTCAGTAAGAGTCTGACACTCTGCCAGGGTTGCAGAATTTGTTCGAAAGATTCACCGCGGCCCTGGAACGCAAAGGGCTTTAGAAGGAACACGGTTGGGTTTTAGTCAGTATGAGTCTGACACGCCCTTCCGCTCCACCCACAGCGGAAGAAGTCATTTGATGATGTCCCATCCTTAAAAAAAAAGTCTGACACTCCCTTCCGCTTCGCCAAGAGCTGAGGAGTCATTTGATAATTATTCATCTAAAAAGAAGAGGAGTTGTAGTGACGAGTTTGAATTATGTTTGAGTCTTTTTAAGTGCTGTAGTAGTTACATGTAAATTACTTTTCTTTTCTTTCACGTGAAAGGATACATTTCACTAATGTTTATTTACATTTAACGAACTATAATAAGTACAAGTAACAACTTTATACTTAAAACAACTAGACTAATAATCGTGAAATTATGTACAAACGCGTATGAAAACAAAATAAATAATTGAGCATCAAAAAATTCATCCGCATCGTTGTCAATGGCAAGAGTGCAAAGAACACTGGCAGCGTTGCCGCGTTGAATGGCAATGCTGATTCTTTGGCTGAAGAAAAGCCCAGCCCTCTGGTCACGTGAACAGTCGACCGTTGTTTGCTGATGTCCCGAAAGACTCGGTGAACACTCGGACCCCATTGAGCCTAATGTTTCCACCCCAAACGGCTCAAATATACATACAATTCAAAATACTTGGAAGACCTAGAAGTAACTCTTATCATACAAAGGAAAGTTTATAAACCGTTGCAATTAGAACTCTATAAAACAAAGAATGTAAACGTTAAAAGTTACCGCGAAAGTCTATTTAGACGATAACCACTAATTACGAAATCATTGCGAGAAATTCAGTTCACGTTCTATTTGCAGCACAATTAGAATTACTTGAGCTAATTAACGCATCCGCTAATGCGCTTGCGCATTCAAAATAACCTGGCGTTAAAATTACCAACGGAAATATCAACGGTTTTAGGAATTCTTGAACGTTAAGTAGAAAAAAAATTTTTCGACGCACTCAAACACTTTGTTAGCAGTAAAAAACCCTAATCTCTTTAAAATTAGCGTGAGTAGACTCTTCTGGGTAAGCTCGCTCCATCGTCGACTTTTCTTTGTCATCTATGGCCTAGCCTAGAGTCAAGGGAAAAAACATCTGAAAAAAAAAAATTGATAATATCACATTTTTTTTAAAGCACTTATCTATTCACAATATTTCTCCTCGGTTGCAATGACATTTTTTGCCGGCTTGCAATAAAATGTACTATCTCAGGGTTTACTTTAAATTAACTCCTTGATTCGTACGATGGTTAAAAACAATTTTAGACAGTGGAAAAAACCTGATTTCTTTGTTGATAGATTTCTTATTACAGAAAACATGAAACAAAGAATGGCGCCTCAGTTTAAAAACTATTCACAATAGGTAGATTAAACTACTGGTCATTGAACTCGACGCCATTTTCTGCTTCAACACTCAACTATAAATAATCGACTGTTAACAAACAATGATCAACAGTAGCCATACCTAGTGACGTCATTGGTTTTTTTTTTTATGAGAGATCAATAATGAGTAGATAGTAAAAAATACGTCAATGAACGTCAAAACAATGTTCAATCATTGAGCTTTGTAGATAGAAAATAGGTGGAATAAACTTTATTAAGGTTAAGGTATTATTTAACTTGCTTCGCTTGCGTTGAAATAGAAATTCGCAAAAAAATAGCCTGTAACCGACTCCAGGGTACCATCTAGTTGCGGCATTGTTCGAAAGAGTTACCGCGGCTGCAGGAAGCAATCACCTCCTTCTGCGAAGCAGTAATGTTAGCGAAGGAAAAGGCGGGCCGCGCGAGGGAGAGACAAACCTTACGCCCCAGCCGCCGCAACAGAAGGAGACGCCTCGGGCATTCCCGGCCACCGTAGGCGTTGGCGTTGGCCGTCCGATCAGAAACAGGCCCGGGTCGACGGCGCGTTGTGTTCTACGCGCGCCTCAAAGATGTCAGCATAGTAGACGGGCCGCGCTAGGGCCAAAGCCTGCCAGGGTTGCGGAATTTGTTCGAAAGAGTCATCGCGGCCCTGGAACCCAAAGGGCATTTAGAGGAACATGGGTGGGTTTTAGTTAGTAAGAGTCTGACACTCCCTTCCGCTCCGCCCAGGGCGGGACGAGTCATTTGATGAATTCTCATCCAAAACAAGGATCCCATCTTTCTGAGTTCTAAAATTCATTAAATTCGGTTGGGTGATTTAGGCGTGAAATCCTAAAAAAAACTCATTTTAATTTTAGTTAGCATAGGATATTACTGAAATGTTTCTCGACCCATGAAAGAGTAACAAAAATCCATCTATTCACAAACGTTCTTCTATCACAAACGTTCACAATAACGGCCTGTTTCAGCGACTGTTGGTAGTTAATTTGACAGTTGGTAAAAGGCAGATACGTTATTGACACCGGCCGTTAGACTTTTGGTAGAAATACGATGAGATGAATTTTTGATGGTGGGAAAGTTAGTATTTGAATGAGATTTTTTCTTATTGTGTGCCTTAATAGTGCCTTCACTATACCCTACCATACCAAGTCCGATTAGTCTACAATGTTATTCACCAGACTTTTCCCCAAATAGGTGTCATTTTTAACTATTTATCTAAGAATAATGTCGCATCATCACAAATTACATATAATTGCACGAGAATCAAATTCGCAACAACACACACAGAAAAGCCGTACTACATAGCCAATTAAACAAAAAAAAACTAAACAACAAATTACTGTGCCAATTTGTAAACTACGCAGTTACACAGGACTGAAGAACTCAATGGAATCGAAAAGAAATATCTCGACAGTTAACTTTCCGGTGGTCGCCACATTCCGGCGCGCATTCCTCAGCTATTTATATATGAAGTTCCTAGCGGGACAGTTCTGGCTGTCGCACGCATACCTCTCTTATAAAATTCATGTATATTCTATACGGAATTTATTTAGACTAAACTAAAATAACTTGGCGTAGTATCACGACTGTGCTCTCCTCTTACCAAGAGGTGAGTAGTACCTTCAGTCTCATATCGCCAGATAGTTAAGTCCATGGTTGGGCACAAATCAATCAAGTAACACTATTGTTCTAACGCTTATCGCTTTTCTTGGCATTTGAGCAATGTTTTTCAGTGAAAGTTTTGGCATGCGTACAGCTAGAGGCATGCAAGTGTAAACTGAATTCTCCTGACTACAGCAATATTCTGCCTATAAAGTGGAAAAGCGAATTGAGATCGACATTGATGAATTAAACTCGCTGTCGGGTTAATAGGACAACTATTTTTGCTAGCAACACTCACGCACTTTGTTATGAGTGTTATGTTATGACACATGTAAGTCAAGATTAATAGCCATGTTCGCAAAATTATTACCAAGCAATGTAGTTGGAATGCTTCGAGATGTACTAATAATTCCAAAACGCGGGAAATTAAATTAAATTAGGAAAAAAGAATGGATTTAAAATTTAGAATGTTCGTTTATGCGTAATGTATTTTTTTTTAAATCGAGTTCAGGGACCGCGTTGGCATTTCATTCTACCTATTCTGTTTGTTGTTTTTGGTAATTTTCTGTATTGGAAAATGTGCGTAACAACAATTTTTTTTTGCTATTTTAAGGATGAAGAGAAAAAAACGTAGAATTTTAAAATGTTCTTAGAGCTTTTTCCGCATCCTGTTATATTCTTACAAACATATCAAGTGTTTCTATCATATTACCAAAATATCGTAAAAATCTTTCAAAGAGACGGAAACCCAGTTTCTTATATAATTCTTTTGATCTAAAAACTGACCTAGCTCACGTAATAAAATCTGCATCGTTTGACATTTCTTTGTCATTGTGAAGTGATCTTTTTCGGGGAGCATAAACCTTTCTCGCACAGCCGTTTCACCAAATTTTATGTGCACATGTCAACGCCGATGCATTATCGCTAAAATTACACGACGTGCATTTGGCGGATAATGTAGTCTTCTTTAATTAATGTTTTCTTTTGATGAGGGACTTAAAAAGGATTCCAACGGTTTTTAATTGCATTGTGGGCACTTTGATTGTCATTTATTAGGAGATGATCAGTTGGACTGATAGTCTGTTGAGCTGCATACGGATAAATTGGAAAATAAAAGTAATGAGACACATAGTTGGGAAAAAGCTAGTCAGGTGGCATTTGAACAGATTTAGATAATATTAGGTAGGTATACCTTTGCCTGAATTAAATTAGCAGCAGTTAAAAAAAATGTTTTGACTTCGGTGTGAAATATAAATTAGCCTACAAGATAATTATTCCAACATAAACTGTATGCCAAAAACAATTATGGCAAAGTATTATTTTGCCTAAAAAAATATACCAAACGAGTAATGTCAATGAATATTAGGAAACAAAACATTAGGCGAAAAGAAGGAATCCCTCGTCTGCCGCCTGACGCCAAGGTTTGTCCTGACGAATGCGCCACAAAATTAGGAGGGCCGACCTCACATCAACTGGGAAAGAGGTTATATACTGTCAGTCTCGTAGTACTTACTTGAGTAGTCATATTTTGATAATTGGATTTACTGCTGAATGTGTTTCCATGAGGTTTGAAATGTACAACTTAAAAATGTTGTTGATCTTATTGTTACGAAAATCACTGCAGCCTGCCAATCCGCTCGTAGGGCAGCCCTAATCTCGAAAGTACCTGTGTGGCGTCGTCTCGGATTCCTCAGACTGTCTGTTGCCAAAACCGACCAAGTGGTATGTCACATACTTCGAATGACGGTTCATTATTAACTGTTCGGTCAGATTACGTAGAACGTGAGTCGAACCGATTCGCTAATTGCTAATTGTAGATAGCTCGTTTTTAAAATAGCTTTGTCTTGACTAAGTATTGATTGACATCAATTTGAGGGTTTGATACAAGTAAACATAGAACTAGGCAGTGGGTGAAGTAGGGGTATGGATGATGACGATGATAGGTTCGTCTGTAGTAGATCACAAATATTGATTTTGATGGAAATAGACAGATGCTGCCTTTAAAAAGGTTTGGTCGTTAGTAGGCAAATTCACGGCTAATGAACGGAATTCGGAATTCGGTTTGACCCGAATGACCGGAAGTTCTAGAGGACTGTGATGATAAATCAAGCTTTTGCCCGCGATATATCCCGTTTTTTCGTAGGAATTTCGGGAAATCTACAATTAGAGTTTTCCTACGGAGTATAGGGAAGCTAAGTCCCTCACTCAGTTAGGCATCAGTAACGGAAGAGTTTAATACATCAAATATGTATTAGTTTATAGTTATTGTTTTTAAACTTATACATGTATTGTGTTTTATGGGCCTTAGTTGCCTGAAATAAAGGATCTATTATTAATATACATATTGATATTGACTGAGAGAAGCAGGAAGAGAGTAGGTATATCTTTTATCTGCATTAGAACAACATAGGGTTAAAAAAACCCCACCAATGAGATGAACGGAATCTGACCACACCTTTTTCTGGTATGCTGTTGTCTAGCACGAACAGGTACTATGACGTGCTAATGCCATCCAATTCCAACGATGTAACAGGGATAGTGTTATACGCTATGTATAGCTTCGTCCCCAGGTTAATTTACACCTGTAAAACATTGTCAGCAAGCTCTGTAGACATCAAATTAGATTACAACACGTGCAGTAACCGCATGGACATCAAACAGCGGAGATAATGCGTTCGTGGTAATACTCCGGCACTGCCAAGTGTTCGTGAAACTGTTATGCAACCGAAATAGTTCAAGCACCAAAGTTGAAGTGATACAAATGGTTGCACTTTCTATCACTAAGAAATCTCTTTTATCCTTCATTTAATAAGCTGTATATACAGATTGGTAACTAAAACGATTTTAATATAAGATAATATCATTCGTAGATAAAAACAACAAAAAACAATTTACTATCTTTTACGTAAAACCTTATTCGAAGTAGATTAAGGTTAAAGAAAAGTTGTAAAAAAGTGTTGTGTTGTGTAAAAGTGCCCGGTAAATTGAAAAAATCGGGAGAGCGGAAAATACTTTTTGGTACTTATGGGATATTCGTCACTTATTTCAATTTGTATAGAAAAAAGGTTTACCGTTATTGTCCTCAGACGGCGCTTATTCAGATTCAATATGTCGCTTACGTTGACACCATCGAGTGCGTAAGGCTACAGGACAATAATAATTGTATGTTGAATCACCTAGTGGTACGTAAATACCTTCTTAGCAACAAAGTGTGGTTATCTCGCAATTAACTTTCACTGTAAATATCAAGGGATGCTTAAAAAAGACAATCCCTATTTTCCAAAAGTTTTTGAAGTGAAAACTTCTTTAGCGGCGGATGGGTAAAAAATGGTAAACTCGCGTCAGGACACGTGACCTGATCGAAAATTCGCAAGGCGGAGGGAGAGTAGACCGCCGTGAAGTGTTAAATTTTTATTGTGATATAAATTGTGATGTTTGTGGACGATAGCGCAATAAATATTGTATTTAACCACATAAATGATAGTAATTTTAAACATGAAAACTAAAGCAATTCGTGCGAAATTATTCCCTAACCATTCCAAAATATCAAAAATGCACAACGTTAATGTTCAATTTTCACTTCTGCCGGCAATCTCGGAGTGTTGTGTTTGTTTGTTTTTTTTTCAGTTAAGTATTATTTATTCTAGACCATTCACTGGGCCTTTCTTCTTATATAACGTGAATTGCATAGAGCATTACTGTGATGTGTTCATCCACATTTCTTGCTGTATTAAAATAACACAAGGAAGGTATTCGTCATAATTTTGATGCCAGACTTTAAAGTAAATACAAGAGAAGACTGACAGATGAAATATTTTCGCATTCCACTTTAAATGCTGTTTGTATATGCATGGAAGTTTTTGTGTGTCAGATCAAGGTCGAAAAATAAATAGAAAAATTAAATTATACAATTACATAACATGAGATGACTTGGGACACATAACTGTTTACCAGTCATGTGATAATATAAAAATAAATACAGTAAGTAGTATAACATTGATGTTGTGGAGACTGGAGCCTGTACTAGGAATACCTATGTTACAGGGCTCCAGGCCTCCCAACTACCCAGATTAGTTGCTACAGTACAAAAATTTACAAAGAGCGATAGTTTTGACTTGATGGAAAAATTAAGTAACAATTTAAAGACATATTTGTTTAACTAATTAGAAAGAAGGTTGGGTGCAAAAGTTCGTGTATGAGTGTCTAAGGTTTGGGTGCAAAAGTTCGTGTAGGTGTGTGTTAAGATTGGGTGCAAAAGTTCGTGTGGGTATGTGTTAAATTTGGGCGCAAAAGTTTGTATACGTTTATGTAAAGTGTGTCAGTGTGGCGTAATTTTTCTAAGAGATAACCTCTAAGAGTCTCTCTGTTATATGAGTCTCAAAGGGGGAAAAGTATACTGCAATAACTAAATTTATTCGGACTATAATGATTACTTACTGGAGCCTGGAGCAACCTTCACGGTACTTTTACATCCTTCCATGAATGTAAAGTTAGTGAAACTTTACCTCCCGAACCAAAAGTGTTCTATATCATCATCATTTCAGTCAAAAGACGTCCAGATCAGGACATTCATCGGCATCCATCGGACACTCACGCTCTTTATCAGCGAATCAGCTCCATGAAAAAAGCAAAGGTAGATACTAGGATAATTAAACATATAGTACACACATTAATTTGATGGTTTCCAAATGGATATATTTTGTAGCCAACCATACTAAATAGGACTTTTACTCTGAGATTGATCGTTGTAACTTCCTATGCGAAGCTAATAGTCCATATAACTAACGTTCTGCAAAAATCTACAATCCTACATGTACAAGGAAGTTATCTAACACTGCCAGATTTAAAGTACAAAAAATAAATTATGACTGACAACCAACAAATATCAATTATTTATATTTTTTGTTTTCCGTAATTTGTGTAAGTGTTGAATCTTTGCCTGTATTTCAGTTATTTGGCAAAAGCCCGGTGTCAGCATAAGGTCGAGATCAAAGCGGTCGGAAGCAGACGCATGGACAAACATTGTTGCGCATGATTAATTGTGGGTGGCATAGACTATAGAGGCGCAGAAGGTAAACTCAAAGTGCGGGAGAGTATTTAGGCCCTGTTTAATCTATGTATTTTTTTTAAATTCCTCTCAAGATACTTCTTTATTTTGTTATATCTATGTAAGTTGTTTTAAGTATCAACCCCAAATTGTTGTTTTCGAATTTTTTAACTGACTTCAAAAAAGGCGGAAGGTCTCAATTCGGTTGTTTTTTCACGTGAAATATGGTTCCATATAAATTTCTTAACACCGACTTCCGATTTGGAAGTAGGTTATATTTTTTTGAAAAAAGTTTTTTTGAAGATTCCGACTGTTTCACAAAAATATTGTTCTTTGAGACAACTAAAATTGTACCTACTTGCAACTTACGAAGTCAGCCAGTTACCTACATCGTGTCATCGGGTCATACTTTAAAATCGGTTTGTGACTGGAAAGACGGACAACCAAACATAGTATCAATTATACGAGGTGTAATAGTAAAACCGCTGCAATTTCGCGGTTGTCTGTAAAGTCGGTTTACGGACGATAGTTTAACGTGACAACGTCATAACAAAACATTGATGAATTATCGTAACGCTACAATGAGCGTAACGTTATAATGAGTCATCCTTTTTCGTGCGGCGGCGTTCATTGATTTATCAGACGGTGTCACGTCAAAAATGTTCAACCCTGTATTTTTTGGGACGTTCCATGGAGAGGTTAAACATTTGAGACAATGGACGCAAACACTTTTTATTCCTTAGTACGATACCTACCTTCTGCTAGAGTAACTATTAGACGGTTACAGTCACGTATGTCTCTTAACACATGCAACACGTGTATGTATGAATCATCTTTAAATACAAGTCTAGGGTTCATATTTAGATGCCTAGCTCTATTTCAGTGTATGTGTTATATCGACATTCCTTCGTAATAGCTTTTTTTAGTTAGTGTGTGTAGTTTAGTTTGTAGTATATTTTTGTACTGAGTTATTTTAATACTTAGCGATTTATTTTGTGATTCACTTACGTACTCTGAGTGTTTTTAGCTCAAACGTATTCAGATATCTAAAGCAATTGATTGTGTTTGAAGAGAATATTGCTAATTGAGTCTAGTAGGTAGGTAAAGGCTCGACTGCCAGGGTTGCGGAACTGCCAGGGTTGCGGAATTTGTTCGAAAGAGTCACCGCGGCCCTGGAAAGCAAAGGGCTTTAGAAGGAACACGGATGGGTTTTAGTCAGTAAGAGTCTGACACGCCCTTCCGCTCCACCCAGAGCGGAAGAAGTCATTTGATGATTTCCCAACCTAAAAAAAAAAAAAAAAAAAAAGGGTAAAGGCTCGAGGAGTCTCAAAAGTAGTGATTTCAAGACGATAATCAAAACAGTGTTCATTAATACTATATCATTTTTTATTTAAATAATCGCATTGTATCAGGATTCATTTACGGTCCGTTTCAATAATGTATATCTACCTTTAACCAACTGTTGCTACCAACAGTTGCTGAAACGTCATGTCAGAAAAGAAAACATGACGTTTGAGCTACTGTTGATAGCTAATTTAACAGTTGGTTAAAGGTAGATACGTTATTGGAACCGGCCATTAGTCATTGTACTTTCTTATATATTTTGAAATTCGAATTTTTAGCCTCATCTCAACGTCTTTAGTGATTAAGAGAAGTAAAGTGTTAATATATGAATGTCAGGGTAGTTAAGCGCATTTTTTTTATTTTTATGTGATTTAAATGTAAAAAAAATAATTAGGTTTAGCGACCTATGCAAAATTTCCGGGAGTGTTTCATCTTCTACATTCAAGTTCTTCTGCAATTAATCTTCATGGTACTCATATAAAACGTGGAGTTAAAAGTTTATATCCTATATGACAATATCATAGTCCAATTGTTTCCTCCAACTAACAAATAATTGGCAAAGAAACTGTTATTATCGTTATGAATTACAATCTTACATAAAGTTTAATATCAACAGCATTCTTTAGAACATCATCCAAGTAGTTTGACGTCAATGCTGTCATACCAAGCCTCCACACTCCAAATAATAGAATCAGGACTGCCTTTTTGGTGTAGTGGTCGTAAGTGCAAAATGAGCATCAGCTGGTCCAGGATACGATTATGAGGTCGGGTAAAGTGTTATGGGGTTTTTGATTCTGGTTTTTTAGAAAAGCTGTCTGGATTTTATAGCAATTAGAAAATAATATAACTAGAGACATGTGGGAGACCAAAAGGAATCTTTTGTTTTACTCTTCGGGGAATACTGATGTAATTATATTTGACTAGTTGCCGCCCGCGACTCCGCCCGCGTGATTGTCGAAAATTATCCCAAGGGAACATACTTCGGGGATAAAAACTATCCTGTCCTTTCCCGGGACTCAAACAATCTCTATATCAAATTTCATCTAAATCGGTCCAACTGTTTGCGCGTGAAGAAGTAACAACAAACACACTCACAAACTTTCGCCTTTATAATATTAGTGTGATAGTGTGATGTGATGTGATTAGAACCAATATTTGACCAAAACATCACCAAGATTCACAGTAACGACATTCGCGCCAACATTGGTGCCAAGGATGTGTAAACAGACGACATCTATCGAGAGTTATTACAACTCCGATTAACTTCATTTGCGTCAGCGCCACGCCTGTTGGTTTGTCCAATCAAATGTTGATCGCGATAATCGCTTGCGATAAATATAGTTTCATCGTTATTAAAATTCTCAGGGCAGCAACAAACTCAGGGCTGTTCAAGGACCACAAAGAAGTCCTAAACGTTATCATTTAATTACCTACTACAAAAAAGTCGGTGTTTTCGGTTGTTTTTTGACACCGACTTCCGAAATTAAATTTATTTTATACTTTGTATTGTTTTTATTTGGAAGTCGGCTGTATTTTTTTTTTCACTTTTTTGTGGTTCACATCTGCTTACCCCTTCACAGCGTACCGGCGTGATGTTATGTTATGAACTGGTGTAAACAATAGACAGACATGAGATTTCAGCAATCCCAGCCCATTTGCTATAATTTATTGAGGAGTTTCGTTGCCTATCTCCGACTTTCTTCATCAGATCTTCACCAAATTGAAATGGGACCACTCCGAGAAAGTACATTTAAAAAAACTACCCAAATTGCTCCAAGTTTGCCTATAAAATTTGAAGAGTTCTCTCTATTTCTCCAGGATCCCATCATCAGATCCTGACTTAAAGATCATGGGACTAAAAAAAAAAACTAAATCGGTCCAGCCATCTTCGAGTAATCGGGGAACATATATACATATTTAAGCATGGACAAATTAAACCTACAAATTGTTATAAAACTGAAAATGTTCACAGCTTGTGTCACAACACTAGTTTTCTGCTATTGCCCCAAGCTTACCCCAGACAGTCCCTGCGCAAAGCTTAAAGAATTCTCAGGTATTTTTGAAAACCAATTCCAAACCTACACAATACTAAAACCACGAACAAACCGATGTAACATTTTAACTCTGTATAAAGCCACCTACACACCTGCGGTACGAAGTGTCGGCATTGGCGCTACGCCAGAATGACACGGGCCTAAGGAATGCGGCGTATCGCCATCGCTCACAAATCTTCAAATGAAATGTTAATGGTCCTGTTGAAGTGAAGCTCGTATTTTGCGGTACGCAGGTGAAAATTTAACATGATTAGTTATGGGCAGCGGTCGAGGATTTGCAGTGTGGTCGGGGGCTAAGAATAGTGGTTCTTAAGGGTGTTCGAAGTGACGAAGGTATTATGTCAAGTGGTTCTCTGGTCCACCTCTTCAACCCCTTTAAAAGATAATGTTTTTAGTGGTATTGTTCAATTGTCGTTTTAAAAAATCAATGTCTCCTGATTTCTATTAATTATAAATGCGAAAGTAATTGTGTCTACCTGTCTGAATATCTGTCTATTTTTTACATCTTCCCGTCTTAACGTCTGAATGGATTTCGATGACACTTGGCACAAGGGTAGACTATCTCCTGGGACAATAGAACACTTTTATGTCAAATGAAGAATGTTCCCTTGGGGTAATTTCCGACTTTAGCGTGGGTGCAGACACTGGCTAGTATAACATAAAATAAAATAAAAAAATTGGCCCTTCTAAAACAAATGACGTGCGGTCAATCTAGCCCTGGCTGGAGGCTTTAATATTATATTCAAGCCACCACAGGCAAGCCCGGTTAAGCAGTCGACAACCTCATAGGTTCAACTGCGAGACGGCACACAAAAAAAAAAAAGGGGTCAATCTATTATATCTTCAGGGAGACCAAATGATAAAATTCTTAGAGAATTCGATTGCAGTGACTAGAGATCGCTAAATAGACCAAAATAATATAAAATGTAGTATATTTTCTCAGCTACCAGTAAAGATTTATATCGTTAAAATAAACAGTTTGTTATAATATAAGCGTGAGTGTTATTGACCTTACGTTTATTTTCAGTGGAATTCTCACCCGGCTCACAATTACAAAGAATTTCGAATTTATATGCGTCGATTTAAATTTCTAGGGTTTATATTAGTTTATTTTATTTGATTACTGTTTCAAATGTTTTTTTTTAGTATAAGCCCGTGTTACATTGGAGAGGTAGTCAACTGTGCAAAATAAATTATTTTACATTTTCTCCAAAGATATCAGTGTGAATAAAGATAGGTATAAGAGTTGGGAAGACCAAATATATTATGCAAGAACTCGGTCAAAAATGACACAGAGACAAAAATAAAAGAAAATATGAAAAAAGGAGATTGGCATAGCAGAATTGGGAAAAGGGCAAGAGGATTGTGTTTGCTCCAAACTATTTCCTTTTTAAAAACGAAAACTTTTGAAAGGAAAAAAAAAACAAGTTTATGTACATGAAGGTACAGTCAACAAAGCTATTTGGTATGCAGGCGGCTAACTTGCAACTACTTTTAAACAACGTTGTGAGTGTGCTGAGTAGACAATTATTTTACACCACACTCGTTAGTATGTCATTTGCTTATAAAGTTAAAAAGTAAATAAATATTGGCAGTGCAGTGTAAAAAATCATATTTTCGTCTGTATACCAAAATACTTTGTTGACTGTCCAGTGTCCATAGTTAAATAAGTATACGGATGTCTAATCAAAAGCGGTAGCTACAAAACAACGTTTGTGCATTTTTCAACAAGCTACGAGCATGCTACGTCACGCGTAGCAAGCGTAGCACTCACACTTGCTACGAAATAATTAATACCGCATTAAAACTCTCAGATTTCTTCATCATAATCTTATAACTCGATAACGTCATAAAACTAATACTTACTCTAACCAAACAATCTCACAAATCGTACAGACTAAATATTTATATCGCGAAAAATAGATTTTAAACAAGAAAACAGTGCGTCATGCATTAAGACGTCACAAGATGAAATAATTCGCGGTTAACTGACGCGATCGAGCGTCACAGTGTGAAGGCGTCTTTAGGTCTCTCCACACTGGTATTTTATATGTCTACGTCTTGCGAACGTAGGTGCCGTGTGACACTGCTCGACTGCCGTCGACTTGACGTACGTCCAAAAGACGCGCCGTTCGCAAGACGCCTAAGGCTAGCACAGGCTATAAGCAACATGTCGAACTTGACATTATGAGATTGTTTTCCCTAACCCTAATGTGAGAAAACTGACAAACCTGTACTTGAGCATCTATCCGTCACAAAAACCTTACGTCGCGCTATCAAAGTTTTGCGTGTGATTTGAATATATATCCGAAAACTACCATCCAGGCAGTCGCCCACCATCAGACCAGGTACGACATCCGTCTGGTCGGAGGATCCTCCCTTTTTCTATTAAGATTTGCTTGACTTTACCCCCTATACCTCTGTACTGGTGATCCTCGACTATGAACGTCAGCGCAGACTTCGTGCAGCAATTTCATTTTACTATATATACACTTAAAAAAAAACTAACTAAAAATAGTCTAAAATATGGCGTCGAAAAATTCGTCCGCTTCACTGGCCACTGGTAAACCCAAAAGGCTGGCAGCATTGCCACGTTGTATGGCAATGCTTATCCTTTGTCCAAGGTAAAAGCCAGCCCTTGGGTCACGCGAAGTGTCAACTAAGCGTCTTGAAAGATCTTTAAAAAAATTAAGTTCTATGTCATTTTATATTATTATTTTTAATACCATCAATCAGGCACAAATCCAGTACAAACCAGTAATACAGTATGATGAATACGCTTTCGATAGCGACTGGTTCTCATCACTTAGCAGTTACTTTTGAGTGATTGCATGTTTATTATTACGCATAAACAATATGAGTGTGAAATACTTTTATTTGTTGCCTCTGACTGAAAAGGTTAATGCTGCTACACAAATATAAATCCTTTTTATTATATTTGAAATAACTCTTCTTCTTCTAAGTTCAACTCATTATTATCTTTGTTAAAATGGTGAATCACCAATATTCCGAAAATATTTACAGCTTTTTCATAACATAAATATTTTTGGAAACACACATTTAATGTCCTATAAATAACATCAATATATTTCGTGTCCCTATTTATCTCGACGACAAACATATGTGGTCACGCTCCCGAGTCGAATCTCGGTTGCCATTTCTGCTGAATTTATTGCGTTTATCATTATTATAACCTCGAAACTGTCCTTGGACCAAATGTTACATTTTAAAGACGAGTTCACTCAAACGATACTGATTTCATTAAACATACAATGTTTTAAATAAAACATCATGTTTTGTCACGATTCCAGAATAAGATTTAAATGTTCTTTGTCTTGCAAATGTCAGCCATTTCTACGTCAACAGATTTTTGAATGTGACTCTGAACGTTTGCGAGAAAAGTGTTAATAAATAACAGTTGTTAATAGTTACACGTGTATTTAATAAAATTAAAACATATTATGGGCCCTAGAGTTTGTGTAGACAGAACATACGCGTCATTGTCGGTCAATTGATTGCGTCTATAGAAAAAAACAGAGAGATATATGATCAAAATATCTTTTTCTTGACCACACACGTCGACCGGCGACTAATGTTTTTTCTAAACTTGAAAAGCATTTTTAATATAAAACTATTGACCCCCCTGGCTTCGCACGGGCGCAAATTATAAACACTAACCTTCCTCGTCTATCGCGCTTTCATTAGTGAAAAAAAAAAAACTTTAACCTTTTGATCATATACGTGACAAGCAAGCGCGTGCCCCGTGCGCCAAACGTCACAAATATGTGACAAAAAGTACGGCGAATTTGTGGCTTGGCGTCGGGGGTACGCCGATACGTTTATGCTCTAGCGTTAAAAAGGTTAATCAAGTAATTTGTATCCGAACTGGAAGAAATCGGTAGCTCCTGAAATATGGGTATACCCAGCTCTGGGGCAAAGGCGATGACTTGATGAGCCCGAATGTGACCATACCACAAACGATGGCGCGTCTTGTCTTGCTTTTTGTGTAAAACACTTGCGTTATTAAAAACCTTTGCAATGCCAGCGCTAAGGCTGTCAACGTCAATCACTCTGCTTTTTCCCGACCATATTGGGGTCGGCTTCCAGTCTAAACGGTGCAAAGTCAAAGTCAAAGTCAAAAACGTTTATTTCAATTAGGCCATTAAACGGCACTTTTGAACGTCAGCATTTACAGTTCAGTAAAATATATGAATAAAGTGACTCTACTGTCCATTCGGAAAGGTAGATTCTTATGGAGAAGAACGGACAAGAAACTCCATAGTTACTCTTTTCAAATGACGACTTTACAAAATTTGGTATACAAAAATCAATTTAATATTATGTGAGGACGATACACCCAGAGTATGCTACTTATAAGAACAAAGTATAACCAGCAGAGGTACTTATTCCTTTTCTAAAAAAAAAAAATTAGGTAAATGGTACTCACATATTTACAGATAATCTTAATAACTACCAAGTGGTGCAGTTAAGTATAAATGGGTACTAGTATTTTACATAAAGGGACTGCACATCTGACCTCTGCTACCCAGTAACTGGGTAACACGGTACTCTTTAGCAAGAAAGGTGTCATATTTTCTAGCTTCTGACTATTCGTAACGACTGTGAAAGATCTATAAATGATAGACGCCGTTGGTCCACCAACGGCTTTAACGTGCCCTGGCTGGAGGCTTTACAGGCAAGCCCGGTTAACAACTGCTGAACTGTAGTCTGTGTGTGATTTATTTGATAGCTGCACTTTATAATTCTTTTAATCGTAAGGGACTGAAATCTTAAATTCGAAAATATTAATATTAATAATTATGTATAGCTTAGGACTTACTTAATTCTAATCTGCAACCAATTATAGACTCGACGTAGCAAATAATTGGGTATTAGCATTGTTTACTATTCTATAACTAAATTAGTCTTGTCGTAGACTTATTTCATAAACAAGTTCAACGTTTATTTTTAACTTGTTGTGCTCCGTGGTATCACCCACCCGCGCTTTTACTTCGTCTTCGCCTAGTGTTTCTTCTGACTTTTATTTATGTATTTAAACTTTATGTAAAGTTGGTGGGCTATGGGCTTTTTTGTTCGAAAGAGTCACCGCGGCCCTGGAACGTAAAGGGCTTTAGAAGGAACACGGATGGGTTTTAGTCAGTAAGAGTCTGACACGCCCTTCCGCTCCACCCAGAGCGGAAGAAGTCACTTGATGATTTCCCATGCTTAAAAACCAGAGACTCGATTTAATTAAAGTTCGGTCCTGACATGGGCTGATAGTGACGCGTTTTTTATTTTTAGTTTTGTTATAATTTTAGTTGATAAGTAATTTATCTTTAAGTGTTTCTGTGCGTCCTTTCCGGCAGAATAAACTGTTTTTCTTTCTTTTTCTTTCATAGGTTGAACTGGGAGACGCCACACAAAAAAAAGCGGCTTTAAAGAAAGAGTCTCTAGCCGCGAGCTCCTCTAGTAACTCATACAATCGAATCAATGACTCGAAGACGAAGGATTTCACTGTTTCTGCTACCCGATGATAAACAATTTATTTATTATTAAATGGTCACAAGAGACAAGATCCCGGTGTGTTGTCGTAGTGTAAATATAAACAGTTTATTGGGCTGCATACCTCTGTGGAGCCGGATGCCGGCGACCCACTTACTGTGTCGTGATGTCCCACTCCGCAATGCGGATGCCTTGCATACCAGGGCCGGCTGGATGCTGGGATGTGACGCTGGAACACTGATTTTGCTATCTTGGTTTAGTCAGGTCTTCAACTTTGCTCCCTTATTAAAAATCTTTCCTCTTTTTAATGTAAATATTTTTTTTAATGTTTTTATTATTTTTAGGCTCGGGTTTGACCACAATCTCACCTCTCGCTTATATTTAGAGAAGATAATAAAGAAGATCGGATTTTACTGTTTGTATCTGCTATTTTTAAAGAGCTTACTAAGATATTGACGGAGCCAACATAACAATACATTACTTTCTTAATTTTATTTCATTGAAGCGAACGTGTTTATGTTAGAACTCCGTTTGTTTATTTTTCACTTCAAACTCAAACAGAATCGGTTTAATTAAACAGACTATTATTCTTGAATATAACGTTTTTTAGTTTATTAAGAACTCACATCATCGTTTTACTTTGGATATTCTATATCTGTAACTATGTAAAAGTTAATTTTACAAAAGTGTAAGTTGGTGAAAACTTTTTGTAACATCGTTACTTATAAATAGCTGAACAGTTTTAAATGAAAATTGTCACACGGGTAGACCACATTTTACAAACAAGATTTTGTTAAAGGAGGTACAGTCAACCGTACATCAAGCGATAAGACATGCACTCCAAAAATCACCCTTAACTCTACAGTAAAAAGGCGCTGTAAATGCGGTCTGTTTACCAAAGAACTTCTTGTACTTGGTATTTATGTACAGGGACATACGTAATACGAAGTTCCTCAAATGTCTGGGAGCGGTTTCACACCTTCCAGTTTAGAGGCCTCCAAGTGCAAAAAAAAATTGGCAACCAAAGAAACAATAACAGCTTGTTACAATTAAAGGTAACTGAAATATTTCAGCCCAAAGTTCTTCAAAGAAGTAAATCTCGCGCAACTATAAGACAAAAATTAAAAAAAAAACCGCTGGTTTTCCATTGATACATTCCTCGCCACATTTTCTGAATTCTTTCAAAGGCCCTGACTGTGTTTATCTGTTGTTGCATACCTGGCGTGCCAGAGATTTTCAGAGCCGCATTTAGACGCCGATGAGTGGCCCAGGTTGCCCTATCCGCTTTAACGTCCAGGGAATTTGCGCGTGCGACGCTACGGCGTAGATTGGGGAATGTAGACGTCGTAGGTATGTTTTGATTTACTTTTAATTACGCAGGTAACATTTTCAATTCGTAACTGAATCGTTTTTGTTGCCGATAATGTAACCAGATACAATTAAATTATTATTGGGCGTCTTACGTTGTCCTTTATTTTTGCCTTGAACCAGAGTCTACGCCGCTGTTCAATAAAAGGTTCTGGTTTTATCCCCGGTTGATGGAATAGGCTCGTCTCCTATTGAGACTTGGCTTACTAAGATATTGAGGAAGCCAAATGGCCGAAGTCTGGGTGTAGCTAATATAGGCTCTGCCTGAACCTTTGGGTTATACTGGCGTCATTTAATATCAGTCCGAATGGACCGTGGAGCACAGTTTGAGGTTATGAAATAGTGATTGCTGCAAGATAGAGAAGAAAACTCTTACAGGCTTACAGGCCTAGTGTTGTCCCTCTTGCGAACATTCAAAGTATTTGAAACTGCACCAAGCTTGATCTTGGCCTTGTCAATATTATTATTGACCGCGATTATTATACCCTTGAAAAGTATCTTAAAAATACTTTTATTTGCATCTGTCGATTGTTAAGTCCCAGAAGGTCGATCTAAACGACTGGTGGGATGGATTTATGAGCTTACTGGAACTTTTCCGTAGATTCGACTGTTTTATAGTAAAGTAGTGTAAATAAAAAAGTAGGTATTTTTGCCAGTTTTCGATAGTGATGCGAATGCGATCTCTTCTTAAAAATACGAGTATTAGTTACCCCTGTGGACAAAACAAACCATCACAAATGCACAGCCGAAGTAACTGAAATTACCAGAATCTAAAGTTATTCAGTTATTTATAAGGGGGTTAGTACAGCAAATAGCTTTGCCAGGCTTAAAAAAGTGGAAATCACACTATGATGATTTTGGTAACCATCCAAGCACTTAGCACGTCATTCAATCATGTAAAGGCCTACGGAAGGTCAATGTGCCGTATTGAATGTTCAGCATTAACTGATGACTAACACACACGTCTAAAATAAGCAATGTTTACAAAATACCATTTGATACGGGAAATTGCTTCAAACATAATGTATGACGGTATTTTTAATGATCCATGGTAGTTTTCCGAGGAGCTCGTGACTATAATAATTATAATAGGTAACAGCTTCACGTAGGGTTGTCAACTTTTTTTGGGAGAAAAATTGAATTTTTAACAAATCATTGCACAAAAAATAGTAGTTATGGAAAATTCAGAATAAAAACTGTACTAATTTTTATTGAGTTTGTATTTTACGTTACTTATTTTAGACGCTTTTTTTTTGTTTCTTTATGAGAGGCTTGCGAGAACCATAATCAGCATCACATTCAATATTTTCATTTTTACGGCACAAATTTAACAAACGTCGAATTTTAATCAGTGGCGATCAAGTCTGTACAGCCCTGAGAAAGATAAATGTTAGATCGAGCAAAGCGAGTTCGAAAATTCTAGCTCCCCCCGGAACGTTAACATTTTTTTACCTTTCATATAGAAATAGAAGTCAAATTGTAGGCTCATGCAGAAACGTTTGAGAGATACGAGACTGTGGAATGCTAGAGCGAACTCTTAAGTTGATGCTCCCAGCTAAACTGTGTTTTATTACCTTACTTTCACTTTGTATGAGATTTTATTAAAAAGACTTTAAATTTAAATTTGCAATAAAAATATAGTATTTTTCGTACTATTTCATTTTTCTATGTACAATTGACTGAAATGTAGTACAATACTAAATATGTACGGGTGACAACCCTAGCTTCACGTGTCGATCTTCAAAGTTAGGTAACGCCTACCGCGGACTGACCGTATGTGAGGTCCGTTGGTCTCGACTGTTCCTTGTAGATCTTTGACAGTCGTTGCGGGTAGTCAGAATCCCAAAAGTCTGACAATCTGGTTACACGATACTCAGTGCTTGTAAGATTCAGTTGGTTGGTTGGTTGCCATTATTACAACCCATTTGTTGTGTAGGCCACGCCAGATATTCGTGCTTCGTAAAACAGTGGTATTCCACTGCATTCGGTAAGACTTGAAGTCGTTTTTTTTTTATGCACGGGAAATCATCAAATGATTTCTTCCACTCTGGGTGTAGTGGAAGGGCGTGTCAGACTCTTACTGACTAAAACCTATCCGTGTTCCTTCTAAAGCCCTTTACTTCTTCTGTAGCGGTGGTTGGGGCGAAGGCCTTGTCTCTCCCTCGCGCGGCCCGCAAGACTTGAAGCCCTAAACATAAAAAGATGGGAAAGCCTAGGCACATTGTAAATGTGTGACGATATTTTTTTACTGTTCCATGGTAACTTTCCGTGGTTCCTCGGTCGAGTGAGGAATGCTCCAGTTTTCGCTAAAAGGTAATTAAAGAAGTTTTAATGGTGGCTATAAAAGAATTGTTGTTCTTTGTGTTAGAAAATGTCGAGTTTTATTTTGTTATTGTATTTCTATCTCTAGTGTTTTTCCACCACGTGAAGTCCTTGTATACAATAATAACAGATGTTATTAGAAGAGTTTTGGCTTTTATGGCACAAAGAAAACTATTGTGATGTTGGCTCAATTTAAGTTGTGAATCCACGATCGCGGAGGTTATAAACTGGAAACTGAACCATTCAGCTGCCAGCTGGACGATTCGATGACCTTATAGAATGGACCTGATTAATTACCAATTAATGAATGACTCGCCAATTAAAGCGCCTCCATGGAAGCAATAAACGTGGTCACCTACTGAACCGACGACACGACAAGAGGAATATGAAGAGCAAGTATACAACAAATCTGTCAGGGTTGCGGAATTTGTTCGAAAGAGTCACAGCGGCCCTGGAACGGAAAGGGCTTTAGAAGGTACACGGATGGGTTTTAGTCACTAAGAGTCTGACACGCTCTTCCGCTCCACCCAGAGCGGAAGAAGTCATTTGATGATTTCCCATTCATAAAAAAAAATGCATACAACAAATACAAATTGTTGGTAATTGGTAGCGGGAATCTGATGGATGCGGGAAAATATTGGTTGCTGCAGGCTAGCGACCACGATTCAGTGACAATTTGACGGGCCTATGTCCAGCAAAAGACTGAATAATGATGACAGCTCCATCACCTATTCAATCCGCCAACATAAACCACATCTACATTCAACCAATGGCTCCCCAAAAACGCAGATCCAAATAAACAGCGTGTCCAGTATGACAAACACGCGTTTGTAAACACACCGTGGTTCGGAATGCGTCTGTCTCGATTTAGCGACTCGGTTGGCGCCACTCGTAAACTAACGTTTGGGAGATTCGTCTCGTGAAGTCATGATTTGTTGACTGCGGTGTGGAGACGATGCGCAATACGGTTTTTTTTATTATTGACTTGTGAACATTTTTCTAAGGGAACATACTCGCGGAATGAAAATATTCTATGTCTTATTCCAGGATATGATAAACACGCGAGCCAGTTTCATACAAATACGTTCAGCCGTTAAGATGTGAAGAGGTAATAAATATACAATTATTTTACGTTTTTGTTTTTTTTTCTTATGTGGTTTACATAATAAAGGTATTATATCGATTCTATTTCACTATCGCATTTAAAATATTAGTTGAGAATTTACAATAGGCTCGCGTTACACTACAATCTCACATGATGGAAAGCGATAGTGTGGTCGACGATGGAGCATACTTGCTTAGAAACACTCTTGTGTTACTGACCCCAGCCGGTCGATTCTGTAAACATGTCGAAATGAAGGTTTGGGTGAAGTGACCACGAGGTGAGCTGTCAATCCATATAATCAAGATGTCACGTGATCACGAAGTGAGCTGTCATTCCATCTTGATTATATGGATTGTCAGCTCACCTCGTGATCACCTCACCCAAGCCTTTACTTCGACATGTTTACAGAATCGACCGGCAGGTTGTGTAGTCAATACTTGAAAAATGGACTGATGTGAAAAGATATCACAAACGACACTCTTGGAATAGGTTTTTGGCTCAGACATTCAGAATAGAGCCTCTCCGGGAACTGTCATTAAAAGGGTGTTCTCTTCAGAAGATTACGAATAGTTGGCAGCATTTAACTTACTTTCTTTACACTACTAAAACCCATGTCGATAAGGTAACAATCATTTTGCTTAACCTGACTACTGTCCAAAGTTCTGTAATAGGTATAACATCGACTGTTGCATTTCAGAACTTTATATCTATATATCTATATATATATATATCTAACATTAATAAAAGATTAATGATTATCATCTATCAAATGAAATAAACCTATGTTTAAATTTCCAAAGAAATAATCTTAAAACTGAGATTTATGAGATGATGGCGACATCGGATGCGCAGGCGCCATGGGCGCCGCGTTGTAAACAAAAATGTTTGTGAAAAATCTTTTCATTTGAAGATACTTCCGACGCCGGCGCTTGCAATACCGATGACGCGATGTCTTCGGAATTGTCAATGGCTGATGCAACGAAATGTTTTTGAGGAACACTTTTGCTGTGGTAGCTATTTCCTCATAGTTCGCGTGACCTGGGGCTGGTTTTTGTCTTTTTTTTTTTAAGGATGGGATATCGTCAAATGACTTCTTCCGCTCTGGGTGGCGCGGAAGGGCGTGTCAGATTCTTACTGACTAAAACCCATCCGTGTCATGTCATCCCTTCAAAACTCTTTCCGTTCCGAACAAATTCCGCAACTCTGGCAGACTCTGGCCCTAGCGGGCCCCGTCTTCTATGCTGACATCTCTTTGAGGCGCGCGTGGAACACACCGCGCCATCGACCCGGGCCTGGTGGTGATCGGACAGCGATCCACCCAACGACAGCGAGCCACCCAACGCTGGTTTTTGTCTTGGACCGAGGATAAGTATTGCTGTTCAACACGGCTATGCCGCCAATCTTTTGAGCATATTTCCAGTCAACAGCCAATGCGGGGGAATTTTGACACCATATTTAAGTTTTACTTAGTTTGGAGTTTTGTTTTAAATGTAAATAGATAGTTTTTTTAAGTATGGATAAAAACAAAATTGTGTGTGTTTTTTATTTTTGTATGTCGTGAAAGTTTTGTCAATAACCTTTTGTTGTTCGAACTTTTTTTTCATTTCGATAGGTCGTATTTGACTAGCATACTAGAGTCTGGCACACGAAAGTTGATCCTGGGATTTAATCAAAAGTTTTTAAATGGTAATATTCTAAAAGTGTTAGATGAATGTCATTTGACTTGTAAATTGTCAGACTATTCGTAGGTTTTCATTGATTTTACGGTCGAATTTTAATGTTTAAAATGAACAAAACAATAAAAAGCGACGAGGTGAAGTTTTTGTGTAGGTACTATTGTAAGTAAGTAAGTCATTTGACGAAAAACAACAAAAGAAACGAGATGAATGACTGATTGATGATAATTGAGGCTTTATAGGTTAGTTAATGGAAATAATTTTGATACTATATAAAAGCACAGATAAAAAATATATTAGTTAAAATTAAAACTCGTTTACGTAATTTACTTACGGTCGATTTTTCAATCATTAAATCACTTTTTCAACTATATATTTGTGGTGATTAGGTAGCTTTTGTATAGAAAATATGTAGTATCAATAGTATCAAAACTATTTATTCCTACTGTATCCTACCTACCGTGTTACCACACGTGGTTTGTTTCTTTTTTTTTTTTTAATTTGCCGCTTTTTTTTTCAGGATCAGCTTTTGCGTGCCAGGCTCTTTCTTGCTCGATGTTAAACGATGATGCAGTATACGATGGAATATACTTGCCTAGAAGTAATCTCATCCTTAAGTCTAAATTTGGTATAGCTATTCTAGCAAATGTTACTGTTACGCGCTAGAATTAATGCCGGGTACATAATTATCGACATTAGTTACTACTAGCGCCATCTCGTATCGCGTAGCAGAAGTAGTAGAGTCAAGTACCTTCTAGTATTTTCTATGCTGGAATCTTCTAGTATTTTCTATGCTAGAATCTTCTAGGGTTTTCGACATCTGGTCAGAGGAGACCGGTGCTTAGGCGAACTTTCCAGATGTTTCGACAAAAGAAGGTTCTGGAACTAACTGACCTATATAAAGACCGCATAGCTTGCGACCGAGTCAGTATTGGATTTGCGATACAAGCGAATACTTCGGAAGCGATCTTCAAGTGCGATTATAGTGGTTAGTAGTGAAGTTGTGTTTTATAATTAGTGAGTTTAAAGTTGTAATTCGTGGTTTTAAATTGAAGTGCCGTTTGGTTATTTAATCGGCTGTTTTTATTGTCACGAACCCCAAGCTCGTCAAGTTTTAAGAAGTCGTAATGTTTTCTTGCATCATATTTAGCATTCCTTGCATCACTTGCTGGCCTTCTAGAATCACATAAGCATACACGCCCCAATAACCCACATAATTATTTATCATCCAAAAAATTATAAGCTTCATGATTACCTACATTATTGCTGTCATTAAAAACTCCGTACAACTCCAACGGCGCCTCGACGTAAACAAAATGTGTTTGTAAGATAAATCTTGATTTGTAAACTGCGATGCGTCTGTGACGGAGTGTTTGATTCTGCTGGTAATAAATTACACGGCTTGTAATTGGCATGAGTTCTCGGGCTCTAGCAGATAGATGCGACTTGACAACGATACGACGAAGAATTTTTCCATAGAAATTGTTCTTTCTGTAGCAGATTTACTGGCCTGTTGGTCGAGTGGTTAGTGACCCTGACTGCTAAACCGGAGGTCGTGGGTTCGATTCCCACCCAGGACAAATCTTTGTGTGATGAGCATGATCAATTGTTCTGTGTCTGGGTGTAATTTGTCTATAATATGTATGTATTTAGAAATATATAAGTATGTTTATCAGTTGACTGCCTAGTTTGGGATCGGATGACCGTGTGTGAGTTGTCCCAAGATATTATATTATTATATTTCAATGAAAATGTGCCGTCGTATCTATCTAGTCCCACTGCTGGGCAAAGGCCTACCTCTCCTTTTCCCGCACAACTCTGTCCTTTGCTATATCGAGCCAGTCCTTCCGGTAGGAGTCGAGCTCATCCCGACATCTTCGTCGTGGTCTGTAGTCGTATCGATGTCGCATTATCGTCTGTCGGAGCCTTTACTGCTGGAATTTGGCCGAGATACGGCACTTATGTGGACCGCACGTGTAGTATTTGGATGTTTGTCCCCGGTGTAAATAGATGACTTTTCTGCGCTCGTGTTAGATGCAAAAAAGGTGGGGTGGGAGTAATGCGCAGTAGTGCTGTAGGTTTCCAGTTTGGTGGACTATTTCTTTGAATTGATTAGACTATTTTGCACTTCTAAGTCCCTGTTGCTAATGTAATTGCACATAGCTCCCAGAACAGATAGTCGATGGGGTCGAAAGCTTCTGAAGTGGCGACTGCGTACCGGAAGACGAAGCGTTGAAAGGGCTCCCACAAGGTGGACCGATGACCTGGTGGACGTCTTTCCGCTGAAATGATAATGATGCAATTATGCCTTTAACAAACATATTGTAATTTTCTAAAAGATCCTAATGTCGCATCTATCACCTTCTTCCGTATTCTTTTCGAGTCAATAGAATATGCACAACAACACAACACACACAATCACAACACACAACAACACACTACAACTTCACACACATAATTCAACACACATTCATTCATTCATTCTTCACACAATTTCAACTTCAACTTGGTTCCAGAAGCTGGTAACGCCTTGTGGCATCACTGGTGTCATCATACAAACATAAAGTTCTACAAATTCTGGGACAATTTCGCGGAAAATCTGCAAACAGGAACATCATTCGCATAATAATTATTACGAAAAGTCCTTGACATGCTATGCTGAACACTGTACAACAAAGAGAACATAACAATGAACAATTAACCCAATATTTTACGAGCCCAGTTAACTAGGTTTTGGCGACGTTCATAAACACAGATTTTATAGATTTTTCGATTAAATCGATGAGCGGCGGATTCTGTGTTAATCTAGGTTGGGAGAAACAATTGATGACTAGCGGAAGCTTAGCGTTGGGACCATTTTATTTGAATATGTCTGTTAAGTTCCTTTTTTGTGACTTCACTTCTGTGGCCCAGGTATGCCACTAGGACTATCCAATTTTCGGGAATAAAAATCTTATGTCACTCAGCAATAGTATAATTTTGTGTCAGTAAAAGATTTTTAGCAGCAGCAATACTTGCTATAGGATTTAAGAAAGATTTACAAACAAACATAGTTATGAAAAGAAGTTGAATATAAATATGTACTCGAAAATACCGAAGGAAACATAATCAATTATTGCAACTTCTACAGAATACGTTTTTTGTGATACCTATTACTTATAACATCTCGGAAATTGTTCCTGATCTGTTATGAATCCAATATCTCGATAATTTCAGATTAGTACACAGATAGTGATGTGCCTCTATTAATAACACAATTGTGTCGTGCACGAGTTACGGGGTAATTTATTAAACCTCAGTTTGACCTAGAATGCCAAACGTTATTATAGTTTCGCTTGTAATATTTATTGTAGTAAAAACAAAAAATGTGCCTGTGTGTTTCTGAATTTTTTGACAGACTGAAGTTGATTAAATGTAACATTTTTCGGATTTTTTTCATTCTTTTCAATATTTTGTTGTTGAAAAATCAAAATATTATTTTAACACTTACTAAAGACCTTCGCTTGTCATGTATTTTGTTTCATATTTTGACATTCCACTATTACAGAAAACGTTTTCTTTTAAATTGTATCATTGAGCTCACATTTCAACTCATAATATCATCATCATGGGCCAGAAGACGTCCACTGTTGGACAAAGGCCTCCGCCAAGAATTGCGAGATCAACTGTTCCAGTTCTTCTCACATCCAGGGGCTCCTGCGACCCTTACCAGGTCATCAGTATACCTATTGGAAGGCTTTCTAACGCTGAATCTCCTTATACGGTTTTCGAGTAGTCACATTTTTGTCAATATTGAGTTAAGTAGGTACATATTTGGAAAGAGAGAATTGAGATCAACATTTAAAATTTAAAAATGTGGCATAGAAAATCAAATAAGCTTAATCATAATTATAGAAAGACACGTTTTGCGCAAAGCAAACCTAATTATTTTGAACGCCTTTTGGTAGAAAGTGTTTCCAAGGCACTAACTTTATAATAAAAATGTGTGCGTGTACTAGTGTACACACGTAAGAAGTGAAACTTCTTTATGACCCTATTTTTCGAAAAATGATCTACTTTTGTTTTCATTTTTACTTTGTAAAAACAAAACACAAAACAACAACAACAATTAACAACAACAACAAACAAACAACAACAACACACAACAACAACTATTTCTAATACAAAAAACGGTCAAGTCTAGTGGTGGGAGTAATTCCGCTTAAACGACATGCTATCCCTACTCCGCTGGAGAAAGTACTCTTCGAATCAACCGTGGTAGAGACAAGAAAAAGATGGCGCGTAACGGAAAAATGTGACGCGTTACCGAGAAATGTGACGTTTTTTTTTCCAACGCCGATAAAGAAGTTTCACTTCAATAATAATAATAATTCTTTATAATCAGGCAACTAAGGCCCATAGATAAAATACACAAATTAAACATACAAAAAATAAACTAATAACTAATATATCACAAGCACGGCAGAATAATATCAAGGCCAGAACCACAGCAAAAACTAGTGCATAAACTGAATTCAGTCCAAGATGAATAAAGGCCATTATGAATATTATTACTCAGATATAATTGACCCAATTTCGTTCTGCTTCAGTGACAAACATCTAATAATATTCGCATGCAAGTCAAATATAATACAAAATACAAAGAAAATCGGCGCAATGAGGTAATGTTATTATGAAAAGCGTTATTTATATTGTCGTTCTCATTTTAATTTATAATGATATCTTCATAAATTGTGTTCTTTGAGATTAAAAGACTTGTTTCTTGACAAGCCATCATACTTACTGCGTCTTTATGTTATTTATCTAGATTTGATTAATAGAGGAAGCGTGTGCAGTGTGCGAGATGGCGCCTGCAGTTTTTATTTAAGTCTCCAAAATGTTTATGTGCCTGATTGTGGTGTATTTCGTGTATATTTAGGTACACTTTTTAATTTTAGCTGGGTGGATTAAAATATCATCAATTGCATTGCATAAAGTGTTACCTGAACATTCGATCGATAATTGATAGATGTCATTGATCATTGATTGATAATGTTGATCACATTGATCGACATTAGTCGATTGGTAGCTTTTGGTGTGGCCCGTTCCATCATCAGACTACAAGGCGTACGGCGATGCGCCTCTGGTACTCGGAGAATGTTTTGGGGCCCATTCGCAAAAACATTTTGGGAGCACTTTCATTGAGTATAGGTACAGCTGAGCAGTGAAATTCCTTGCTGAAGTCTGTGTTTCCTTGTACCTGGGGATCTTAAGGTCAATAGCGAATATGTTACTTCTAGACAAGCGTGCTCCATCGTTGATCATATCATTTTATCGCTTACCACCAGGTGAGATAGTTGTCAAACGTGAATCCATTAAAAAAACTGTCTATAGATCTGATGTCGACTGATTCATTGTACCATCGGTCGAGAGCATCTGTCGATTGGTAATACTCTTATTGTGTGATCGTCCGGCGCTGCGTATCCTTCCTGGATAGTCGTCAACGTCACTCGTACGATCACGCTGACTGACATGAGTTATCTTTTGTTGTATGTTTATTTCCGACTCCATTGTAGAATGAGTTCCTCTCACAAAAGGATTGACGTTAATATTTACGGCATTTGATGATTTGGTTATACGTTCAGTTTGTACCTGTTTATACTTTAGCACACGTTGGTATTTATCGATTCACTCAAATATTATGATGAACAGAGTTTGAGGTGAGAAAGGGAGCGTGCCTATTATGAACGCATATATTACGACGCGGACGCGGGTAGCCGATGGATGCGAGACGCACAGGACCAGTAGTGTAGTGGCGACACTTGGGGGAGGCCTGAAGTGGACGTCTTTTGGCTGAAATGATGATGATGATGGTGTCTTTTTCACAAGCGTCGTCGTTCAGACAGAAAGTCCGCACATAATATTGTTGGGAAAAGCCAAGGCAGATTATAATGCTCTTGGATTGAAAAAAGACATGCATTAATATTAATCACGTTCCTTTTCTACGTAGGCAGGTATATTTCTCCAACTTAGAGCAGCTTAGGCAGCAGATAGGCAGGTAACTATCTACATATAGTCGTTATCCAGGGCCCATCTATTTTAGTATCCTATCCTATAGAAACAAGATAGGTTACACCAAACAAAGACTCGATAGATCAACTATTAGTCATCACAAAAGTACTCATGATTTTCACTTCTGGCAACTTCAGCTTGGCGTGTTGCCAGCCCGTTAGGGCCGATCAGGTGTTTAAGTGTTATTTGGCATTTGGCTTCGAACATCTGCGAGATAAAGACATCCAAGTGGCGATGCGCTTAGATAAACTGTTGATTTTGAAACGGAGAAGACTTAGGGCAGGGATGGCGAACCTTTTTTGGCGATCGTGCCATTTTCATTACAAAAATAATTTTTGCCATGACGTGTCACCAACAATCTTGACTTGGTGATTCAATGGACAATAAATAACACTAGACGTTATTAACTTAAGTCTTTTTTGTAACTATAAATTCATAAAGCAATCTTAATGCCAATCAGCTTTGTGTTTCTTCAAATAAAATTTAAAGTTCAGCATGATTTCTGTTGTTGCTAATCATTCAAGATGCTAAGTAATCTTGTATAGGCGTCCCCAAATTATTTTGCTGCGTGCCACGACTAGCACGCGTGCCATAGGTTCGCCATCCCTGACTTAGGGCCTGTTGGTAAGGTGTGTGTTATTTTGTTAGATGTTATATTGTTACAAGTTGAAAGCGCGGAAGTCTTTAGCTTTGTTATAAATCATTCAGACGAAAATAACGAGCATACTTAACTACATCAGACATTCTGACTGCGGTTTCTGTAATTACTATGAACAACACAAGGCGTTTACCTCAAATAATAATTTATTCAGTCTTCGTCCTCGACAAATGTCCTCTCGAGACATGTTTTTTTTTGTTGTTTTTGACCACGGAGCATGAAACACCGCCGCCACGCAGCGATATAGATGCTATTGCTAATTTCAGCTGTAATTCATGTGTATGGCCGACTATGAGTAAACTCGGTGACACTCAGAGAACGTTTTGACAGTGCCACATTAGACAGTCTCCAAAAGTGGACGAGGCGTCTTGGCGCAGAGTGTATTACTTTGACGGTTCTTTAAAAAACGACTGCATATTACTGCAGCATTCAGGCATTAGTTAAATTATTCATATGTAAGATAAAGATCCCTTTCCTTAAGAATTTACAGAAGAATTTTCACTAAAATGTTATAATAGATGGTAGATGGTGATCCCATTCTCACTTAATTTTTCTCTGTCTCCCCTGGACGTTAATAAAAACATAAGTGTCCGTTTATAATTAATGATAGGCTAAGAATTTTGATATTCGTAGTTAAAGAATTTAGATCTTGACGTGGCTTCAGGAATTCCCTGAATCTAGGACAGCGCAGCTTATAAATTTAATAAGAACGTGTATAAATAACTTACGTATACTTTGAATTTTTTTTCAGCGTTTTCTGCGAAGTGCGTAAGATATGTTTTTGCAGAAAATGCTTTTTTAGTTCGGTTTTAATTTTATTTTTGGTCGAAACTTTTCAATTCTTGTAGCGCGCGTGTCCTTCAGGACTTTACTTAAACTGTAATTGTATTTCTGATTTATGTATTCCTTCTCCGTATTAGTTTTATTTCAGAACAGTTTTTAGGGACGGTTATGTGGGGTGAAAAACGTATTTATTTTGTTGGCCTAGTTCTAACGCTTTAAAGGCAGACTGCAGAGGATACAATTAATAATTATATGGATGTTTAAATTCACCTACACCACCACCTCACAGTATTTGGCTTTTTTACTAAACGTTGACAATTAGAAAATGCCTTGTATATGTCACCGGAATATTGCAGACTCCGTAAGATTGTAAAAAATCTTGATTAGATTACATTTCTCGATATATTATAAAAAAAAATCTGTACAAGAAATCTCATCCGAATTTAATAGTTTCAAATATATCCGTTTCTTATTTAGAAAAAATAGTTTACAATTTCACGCGATAGTTTACAATATTACGGCGTTTGCCATTTTACGGTGACATAAACAGTATGTAGGTACCATTACTGTTAGGGTTGCGGAATTTGTTCGAAAGAGTCACCGCGGCCCTGGAACGCAAAGGGCATTAGTAGGAATACGGATGGGTTTTAGTCAGTTTTCTTTGTGTGAGTGGCGTCTCGCTGTTCGACCTATGAGGTTGTCGACTGCTTAACCGGGCTGTTTTAGTCAGTAAGAGTCTGACAATCCCTTCTGCTCTTCTGCTCCGCCCAGAGCAGAAGGATTCTTGATGATTTCTCATCCATAAAAAAGTACCACTACTGTATGTAATCTTAAATGAATAAATTCTAAGCTACTGTTACAAAGTTAGAATTGCACCAGCTCTTAAAACCATTATTGAAATTGCTAGACTTCATACCAGTTGGAAAAATTGTTCTACGAATGTTAACTGAACAAGCAGTTTAGCAAATGTTAACAGTTTTCCCCACTAAAAGTTAAACGTTAGTAGAATATCAGGCACATTAGCAGTTGAAATAAAGCGCGTTAACTTCTACTAAATCTCGTTCATTTGTCATGTGTCGTATTAAATCTTTCCGATTCCCCCATTTTATGTGAAAACAGTCAGAGCCGGGGTATTATTCATTCTCAGAAAATGTATAGCTTTCATTCATTATATTGTTCTTAGTAAATTGTAAAGAACTGCTTCTTCCATGAAACTAATTGGTACAAGATTTTTTGCGAATAACAAACTGGTTGGTTTTTCGAGTTATGTTTTAGTTGTGAATTGTCGAGAGATATGTGCCAAATAGGACAGACCTTTACTATTAATCTGGCTTATCCTGTCCCAAGTGGCCCCATTTCCTGAACGGGTAGTCAAGACACGCCATTCGCCATTTTTTTTGGAGTTGTAAGTACCGGAGGTAAACCAAGGACTTTCACATTTCTCTATTACGTCTAACTTTTTCATTTTGTCAACTTTATCAATAAGAGCTTTCTGCTTTATTGGGGAGAGTCGATAGCTGAGCTCTTAAAATCTGTTTTTTTTAAGGTATTTTTTTTTTAATCCTATGGGTACTTGGTACCTTGTTAAATTTAATTTTATTCAAATACCATTTTCTTAATATATTTATGCCCTTCGATTTTCCGTGTGCCTACTTTGAAGGAACATACACGAATGTTATCTAAAGTCAGATAAATGTACATAAGTACAAGTTTTATTTATCTGTCTATGGTAGATATTATTTACTATTCGAATCATGAGGATTACATCATTCGTTGCGGGCAATGAGATGCAATGACCGCAGTAAATTGGTTGGTCTAATTGATGAGATCATTTTAGTAGTTACACTATATTTTCCATAGCCGTTAGGAGCGATCACTCATGTTTGAAAAAAGAATAAATATCTGAACATATTAGTATAGGTTTATATGAAGACTTTTATGTAATTCCGTGTCACGGCTGTCATTTGTAGAACTTTGACAGTCGTAACGGGTATTTGGGTAGTCTTAGGGTGTTACCACACCAATGGATCGATCGTCGATCGATGATAGAATGGATTAGTCGACGTCGATCGATAGTTTCCACTACATCAATTGATGGATTGTCGATCGATGTGGACAATGAATTAATCGACGTCGATTGATAGTTTCTACTTGTTTCTTCGATCAGCCAAAGCTACCACACCAATCGATCAACGTCGATCGATGGCATCGATTGGCGGTCGGTCAATTGTTTATCACCCGGTATCCATCGATCAGCCAAAGCTACCCCACCAATCGATCAACGTCGATCGATGGCATCGATAGACGGTCGTTCAATTGTTTATCACCCGGTATCCGTCGATCAGCCAAAGCTACCCCACCAATCGATCAACGTCGATCGATGGCATCGATAGACGGTCGTTCAATTGTTTATCACCCGGTATCCGTCGATCAGCCAAAGCTAACACACCAATCGATCAACGTCGATCGATGTCGATCGATGGCATCGATCGATTGTGTCGTAACACCCTAAATGAAAGTCTTACCCATGGGTATTGTTATCTTTAACGCAATACTCGTTGGTGTGACCGGTTGGACTGGAGTTAAAAATATAGGGAAATAAACCTAAAAAAATATCAAATAATAAATTGGTTGTCTGTAAAGTTGGTTTACGGACGATAGTTTAACGTGACAGCGTCATAACAAAACATTGATGAAATGATCGTAACGTTACAATGATTGTAACGTTACAATGAGCGTTATTAGACGCTGTCAATAATTAAAAATATAAAAATAAATGAAGAACCTTGAAAGTTATTATTTTTTTAATTAAGTTTTAAATTTGTAGGGATCAGCTAGAGTGTCACTCCGTGTAGGTGAAATACTGGTATTCAAATGTATTCAGTTAGACGGGAAGTCACCCCAACCATGGTTGGGAAAAGGTTAAATAGTTTGATCGATGGGCTTTGTCTTACAGCTGGGACGAACGAATATGAACTTAACAGACAGATGTGTTGCTGAGGAGTTTGTTGCGCCACTTCTTCTTCCCAGCTAAAACACTAGGAAGTGGTGACGGGCGGGCGTTTTGAGTTTGATTTTGATTATGAACACATTTGCAAGCATGAATAACGCGTTTTTGCAATACTTCAGAAAATCCGGTTTTCCTTCGTTAGTAGACGCTTGGGCACGCCACAATTGCGGCGGTAAGGCCCCTCTTTGAGGAGTGGCTCGAGAGGCGCCACGGCGTCCTCACCTTCCGCCTGACGCAGGTACTTACCGGACACGGCTGTTTCGGGGGGTACCTGTTTCGGATTAAGCGGGAGAACACGCCCGGGTGTCAGCACTGTGAGGATCGCCCGGAGGACACGGAGGAGCATACGCTGGAGGTCTGCCCTGCATGGGCGGAGCACCGCCGTGTCCTCGTTGAGGCGATCGACGGCGGCAACCTCTCGCGTCCGGCCCTGGTTGAATCCATGGTCCGGAGCGAGGAGGCTTGGGAAGCGGTCACCTCCTTCTGCGAAGCAGTAATGCTAGCGAAGGAGGAGGCGGGCCGCGTGAGGGAAAGGCAAGGCCTTCGACCCAACCGCCGCTACAGGAGAAGACGCCCCGGGCGTCGGGAGTCGCAGGGCGATCCCCGGCCACCGTAGGCGCGGGCCTGCGGACGGCGAGCGTTGGGTGGCTCGCTGTCCGATCACCACCAGGCCCAGGTCGATGGCGCGTTGTGTTTCACGCGCGCCTCAAAGAGATGTCAGCATAGAGGACGGGGCCCGCTAGGGCCAGAAACTGCCAGGGTTGCGGAATTTGTTCGAAAGAGTCACCGCGGCCCTGGAACGCAAAGGGCTTTAGAAGGAACACGGATGGGTTTTAGTCAGTAAGAGTCTGACACGCCCTTCCGCTCCACCCAGAGCGGAAGAAGTCATTTGATGATTTCCCAACCTTAAAAAAAAAAGTAGACGCTGATAAAATTAAATACTGACATCATAAACATTGACAATAACTAATTATTCTATAGACCAGCGTCCCATTTAATACGTACATAAACTGCCAACAACAACAACTTGATTGGCAATATAATTAAAACAGGACGCTTATAAATTACTAGACCATTTAGAAATATATTAATGACACATGTATTAAACATTGAAAGTAATTAATTAATGCTTGTAATTAATATTAACGTTAATTTACGGCTTTATACATGAAGCGTGGTTCACTTCATAGTTGACCGATATTCTCTTTGAAAATCTAAAGCGGTTCGGAAAACTGTTTAAATAGTACTTTAATAATCTGAATAAATTACAGAGACAAGTGCTTTGCGACAGGACGTAAAGTGGTCTTAAAATTATAATTTATAATATTGAACTGTTTTTAAAATGTTTCCGCGTTGTCCGTTTAATTTTCCATTTGTCACGTTTCCATGATAATAAAAGTTACAAGGAGCTATTTCTGAAATTGCATGTTACTTTATGCGAGCAATAAAACGTATTTTGTGATTCCCGAGGACTGGTTGGTGGAAAATTAAAATAAAGTTGTCAGGTTTTCTAAGCTGGCTATAAAATCTGCAGGTAAAAACAAGATATTAACATTGTGTAGGTAAATACTCGTACAAAGTTATTTATTGGCAGAAATGCCTACCTTTGAACAAGGGTTTTTGAAGAGTAATTAATATTACCCAATTCCTATGCTTTTACAGCATGGGCGTGCAGTAGACTACAGTAAGGGTAAGCCAGCCCATACATAATGCCATGCATGCGTATGATTTACAGTTCGCCTATCAGTCTATCTGTCAGTTGGCTGTATCTCATGAACCGTTATAGGTAACAGTTAAAGACAGTTAAAAAAATGCCTTCCCTCATATGTTTAATCTATTTATCTAAAAGCAAACTAAAATTTAATAAAATAGTATATAGTATAAAAATAACACTTGCACTCGTCAATTTATTATCGTTTAAAAAAGATGAGGCCGGTGTTTCCTAGCGGACAACCCTGAGAAGAAACACCGAAATAAACTCAGTCTCTTTTTAACCATCAAACCCATTGTGTTAATTACATATATTGCTCTAATTACTATACCCCATTCCAAACACACTCTAAATCAGTCAGTCAGCTGTCCCATTTCGACCAATAACTCAATCAGTACCTACACACGGACAGAAATATCCGAGAATGCATCTCTTAACCGTCTGAACTTCACAGCGGTCTATTCTGACTGAATGACTCATGGTGCATCGATGTTGAGTGGTGATGCGATCCTCGAAATAACAGCGCATTACATCCGATTATATTTAGCTTGCACCTTTTTGTTGCCATATTGTTAAATGCGAATATTTGTAGTGTTGCCAGGAATATGATTTTGACATTTCAGGAGTGTTGTTTTTTAATTATTTTTTAGGTATTGGAAATCATCAAATGACTTCTTCAGCTTCGGTGGAGTGGAAGGGCGTATCAGACTCTTACTGACTAAAACTCATCAGTGTTCCTTCTAAAGCCCTTTGCGTTCCAGGGTCGCGGTGACTCTTTCAAGCAAATTCCGCAACCCTGGCAGGCTCTGGCCCTAGCGGGCCCTGTCTTCCAAGAAAGTTTTGTTGCACATTTATTTTGGGAGTTTCCAGGTTGTGAATCATGCTGTGTTAATTTCGAAGATGCATTTAGAAATAAGCAGACCTTCCGTAACTACAAATTCTGTTTCATTTTATCTTTCCTCGATAAGTTGTTGATCCAGTTAGAGCTGATGGATCTACATAAGTCGGCGGAAGTGACGTGTTTAGCATCTAGATAAAAATAAGTCCTAATAACAAAGTACCTTTTGCGGATTAGTTACTTCCACTAGTTATAAATTATAGCCTGTGTATTATTCTGATGTATAAGATATATAACTAGATAACTGTAAAGTAACATCAAAATCTGTTCAATAGTTTTTGCGTGAAAGAGAACAAACATCCGTTCACATAAACTTCCACATTTATAATAATATTAAAATGTAGGAAGTAGGATGATAGTGTCTCTAAATACATTTCAATGTTTTGAATCTTTGAAGGAAAAAAATGTTTACGAAATTGGTTGGGTAAAACAAAAGGTTTTGACAGACACGTGCTGGACCTTTCCCTGTAAATAGTTCACAACCTTCGAGCGTTCTTAGAACAAAGGAAATCGACTTCCGGCTGTCTTGTACTATGTAAAGGTTTCTTCACACGATTGAGGAAAAAATGTTTAGAACACTACTTCTTGTCCACAAGGGTTAGGCAAAAGTGTAAGTAAAGCGCTCCCACATTCTTCCTCCCATATTCTCCATTTTCAGTATTTTTTAACTCTGACGTAATATGGGGACAGTTTCTATTCATCAGGCACAAAGACTCCGACTCAAGCCGAGAAATTCCATATGGAAAAACGCAATAACATTTGCTTGACTGGGGAATCGAATTTAGGAGCTCTTGACTGAGATCAATTTAACAGCCTTCTAGTAGGTTTTTCTTAATAAATATAACAAAAAATAATCAACTTTTCAATAATATATATTATAGCAAAATCAACGTGTGCTAGCTATTTGCAATTGCAATGTAGCTTATTAAATAACTATCTAATAAAATTATGATGTGTATAAAATTCAACAACTCACAATGAACAAAATCAACAAGTTCTCCTCTTCTAAGATCATGAAAATAGGTTTAAAGAACAAAACTTAAAAAAACTCTAAACTTACGTTGTCGTATTTTTTGGAAAATGAGATCTTTAAATCAACTTATACTTAAAAGAAATATAAAGTAAATAAGACAAGAATCACTTTTTCAAAAAAGATCGCTCTTCTTGATAATGTGTTCTCAAGAGCATCAGAGCATCTAACATTTTATCGGAGAGCGAGCTTCGTAGGCGGTTACAAAAGTACCCGGCACACGAAAATACTCTTTCACTCTCAACACTTGTAGGAAGAGCAGTAGCACATCTCTTTGAGGCGCGCGTGAAACACAACGCGCCATCGACCCGGGCCTGGTGGTGATCGGACAGCGAGCCACCCAACGCTCGCCGTCCGCAGGCCCGCGGCTACGGTGGCCGGGGATTGCCCTGCGACTCCCGACGCCCGGAACGTCTCCTCCTGTAGCGGCGGTTGGGGCGAAGGCCTTGCCTTTCCCTTGCGCGGCCCGCCTCCTCCTTCGCATTACTGCTCGTTTAATGACTTGCTCATGATACTTATGTTGCTGATTAATGTCCTTGGCCGTCGGCCCAAGCCAGCATGTATGCTAATGTTAAAAGTACATATTAACATTACTCTATCCAATATATTTCGTTAGTGAGAAAATAATGGAGGTCTGGCAGATCTCAGTCTATTAGGAAAACCGGTGTTTGAACCGGTACTGGTAATTTTCCATTTTATACAAGTTTTGGCAGTTCAACGATGTCATGGAAACTTTTTGTAATAATATATCAGACAGTAGTTGACTTAGTGATAGGTGGGTAGGTATAAAAACAATTCTTGTAGGATCACTCACACTCTGTCAGTCTGTCTGTCACCACTATCTCTGAAATTAACATGTTGACGTGTTTCAAACCAATCTTGGCGTCAGCATTATATTTAACTGAAAATATATTTAGAGTCTTTGTTTTAGAAGTATTTTGCAAGTCAATAACCTAACTGATGGCCAAAAGATGAAGAGGTAAAGATGAAAATTAAAAAAAAAACAATCTCATTTCCAGAATGTGAAGTTAAGAAATCATATTTTTTTTTTAATTTTAAAAGTTGTTTATGTTTAAAAGTTTATCCAAGGGTGAAAGATAGAGAAAGCCATTTATAAAGATTAAGGGATATATTTTTCTGGGTTATGGGCTGATAACCCAGTTTCTAATAAAAAACAAAGAAAATTAAAAAGTACAAACATGACAAACATTTACAGAAATATCTGAATATCAAATGTTCATTCGTTTGCAAAACATTTTTTTTTGTCCACGATAAGGCTGCTTTCCACCAAAGATGTGTGAGGATGCGAAGCCTAGCCTCGCTCAGCGCTAGGTAAATATCTATGCATCCTCGCACATCTCTGGTGGAAACGCAACCTAAACACAGCATTTGTAACGTTTTTCCAAGTGCCACTAAGATTATAAAATCTTCCCATTTTCGCCAGCAAACATTCATAAGCCTATGTCATCTATTCTGAACGAGCTCTTAGCCCAGAGTAACTCAATCTACTTCAATCTAAATACATTAACACGTAACTAACAAGACGTCACGAGTTGTATCTGTTTCTAAAACAATGTGACGAAAATACACATGCGTGACACGCAACGTATGTTCCTGATTTATGTCCTGAGTAGTATTTAGTTGTATGGAATGGGCAGGAGCATATCCAAAGTCCTAATGAGTAATCTGGTACTAAGTTAAGGATTACTTAGGTTTTTTTTATGGATGGGAACATATTCCAAAACTACGTTGGTATCCATTCGAGCAGCGGACTTTTTATTATTGTGTGTTCATTTATTATTATTATTCGACTCGTCGGTGGCTTCTGAATAAAACAAGTAAAAACCCAGTTGTAATTGTCGTGAAGTCATGGGAAATGACTAATCAACACATTTTCCATGCTGACCTGAAAAATATTAATAATAACTTCTTCAGGGTAGGATGCTAGATAAGATCGGAAAGGAAATGAGCTTCCGACGTTAGAGCTAACCTAGGGTGGAAAATATATGTAGAACTGTGCGTGTGTCTATGTCCTTTAAATTTATAAAAAGTTTTCCTCTGAAACTTGATACCTTTTGGCACGGGTGTCAATCATAATTAGGTAGTACACAGACATTGGAATAACTCCACAGGGTTGTGAAGTTCAGATGGGCAGTCACTCCTCATAAAATAAAAAATCTCCACGTGTAAGCTTAGGTGAAGTGAACATGAAGTGAACTGTCAATCCATACAAAGAAGATGGAATGACAGTTCACTTCAAGCTGTCATGTTCACAGAATAGACCGGCAGAATTCCGTCGGTTTTCAATGTCACTTGTGGATATCGTGACCGGAATTAGAAAGAATGAATCACAGAAAGTTGTGCAAGGAGAGTCTGAAAAAGGAGAAATTTAATAAGAGTGACAATTATTTAACTGCAGATATGGCAACTGAAAGAATAGAAGTCCTTGGCAATGAACTAGAAAATAGGTAGGAGTGATGAATATCGTTGAAAACAACAAAATATGTCGCATTTGGCATCAACACAGGTTGAAAAGCTCTACTGTATTTATGTGCATCTACTGCAATTAAAGTAAATAACTCTCTAGCGTTACAATTTATGATATCCGCCGCAAAAATGATAAAAACCTTATGTTATAGCTCGTAGTCTTGTAGATATGCACAATTAAGTTTGGATTACTAGTTTTAAAACGTTTAATTGTCCGTAAATTTTTGGCTCCGTAATAGTAATCATAAATTGTTATGACATAAGAGAATGCGGAAGATCTTGGCAATGAGTGAGTGATGTAATAAGAAGTAGTTGACAAGATAGAGAGAAAGATAGATAGGTTTTGTTTTTCCTCCAATCCATTAGAAATACGCAGTCTTAAAGAATCTTCAATACACCAAGGTACCCTAAACCTGATATGAAACCTGAGATTTAGGAACAGTCACGTTTGGTGCCGTGACCAGGATTCTCGTCATTAAATGTTACACGTTAATGTAACGAGAAAGAACATTTATGTGCTACTACTAAAATAACACAACGTAATTTAAGGTTAAGGATAACATTAACATAACGTATTGATTCATTATTTGATAAATCGTTAGGGACAAAATGAGTTACAAGTTACAACGGCTACAATATTAGATAACAGTTACACCTGTCAGCCATAGATACCTATGTGTTGAGCGTCGGAAATAGATATCTGACTGAATAGAGATTTTGGAGTTAAGGGAGTAAATGCCAAAGTTCGTCACGTTTCAATGAAAAAGTTGAGTTTAAGAAATACTCAACTTCTAAATTCAATTTTTTTTTTTTTATGGTGGTAAATCATCAAATGACGCTCTAGGTGGAGCGAAAGGGCGTGTCAGACTCTTACTGACTAAAATCCATCCGTGTTCCTTCTTTCAGCCCTTTGCGTTCCAGGGCCGCGGTGACTCTTTCGAACAAATTCCGCAACCCTGGCTGTTAGCAAGAGACCTAAAAACCTACAAAGGCCACAAGTGATTAAAGAGTAAAGAAGCGTGAACCTATTCCCAGAAATTCTTTAGAATGTAAGACGTAGATAAGCTTAAATAATGAAGAAATTATACGAATGTGCAAAATTAACTAAAACACTCTTTGACATTGAGTAAAGTCACATTGAAAATAAAGTGCAGGAATGCACTCGTCTTGTTGAAAAGCGCCACCACTATTCAAAGCCAATACCAATCTTATGAGTTGGATATAGAGGTTAAAATACAACAGGGAATTATGCAAAGAAAAATGTAAACAATGCAAAATTGGCCGATTTGAAGGTTAAAAGAAAATGAATTTTTTATCGAGCTTTGAAAATAAACGTTTCAATTTATTATGCACCGCCAGTGCATTAGTCACGTAATTTTGGCGCCGGCACATCAAGCTACAACAGTCAAATTTCTTGAATGGATTTTCAACTTTATCACTGAAGCATTAGGTCCAAGGTTGATTGGGAAAATTTTACAGTTTTGGATAGCTTGATGTGCTGGCTTCTGTACCTACCACTTACATAATACCTACTCTGGTTTAATATTATATTGTGATAGTTTCCAGGCGGTGAAAGTCAATCAGGATGTATGAATCATGAATGAAATATATAGGTACCTATAACCACAAAGACGAGACTTTGTAGAAAGTTAAAAGGTTAGAAATTTGAGTAGTTGTACTTACCTAAAGTAGAAAGTAAAAAGTGGTAAGTGATCTTATAACTATAGCTAGAGTAGACTAGATACATAGCAGAAGCTCCGTATGGTTCTGTATGGTGTCGGACGTAAAAGAATAGCACCATCCCATCACTTCCCGTGGGTGTCGTAAGAGGCGACTAAGGGACTCACCAGAGAATGGGTAGCAGCATTCTCTGTGCATTGCTACAGCTACCCTGCAATCGCCAACCTGCCTGCCAAGCGTGGCAAAACCCCCTTTCGGGGAGACCTATTTCCGCCAGTGGGCGTCATTCGGCTGATGATGATAGCAAAAGCTCCCGTTCCCGCACTGCTTTACTGACTGATCTGTCTCCCGCAAGGCTCAAGAACATCCAACATTGCAAAGGGCCTCCGATCTCAGATTGGAGTTCAAAATGTACTGCTGGTCCACAAGCGTTTGGACGTTTGATAACCCTTCGTGGCATGGTGCTCGCAACAGGAAGTTCCTACGTCCATCAGTTGATGGACGCCACTGATGACGTCAAACTCGTAGTTAAAATCTGGGCTAACTCTATAAATTTAGATTGCCATAAAAGTTCTGCGTGCCCTGACTCAGTTCCGAAAGATCTTAAAACACATCTGTATGGGATTTCAACAGCCTATGAAGACTCCCTCAGGATGACAAATTCTTTCCGTTAATAAAAACCCTCAATGAACATTGTTTAAAAGATACTCAAAATAAACGTCATATGACTAGCATGACTATTATAGCGCACGTGCCAAAATAATCAGCTGACACCTCCCTAGTATTTCATTCTGTAGTTAAAAAAGTTGTAAAACGCACATAACAGGGGCGCCAGACTGATGAATTGGTCTCCAATTATATTATAAATATAATTTGTATAACAACAAAATACACACGGGTCACATTGTAAAGCCTTTTTTATTTCGCGACATACGAATGAAGACTCAAAGACTCAAAGGATTTATTATAATATAAATAAATAAATATTATAATTATAATATAAATAAATTCAAAAGTGCCTGTAAACAGGCACTTTTGAATTGTCAAGGTCGGTCGGTCAAAAAGATGAAGCTATTTGCACGTTCCAAGGCGTAGATCTCTATGGAGAAGAACGTGCATGAAACTCCACGGACACTCTTTTAAAAATAATATTTTTTACAAAGTTATGGTTACATCATTCATGTTGAAATTATACATACATATATGTGAGAACGATGTAAAAGACGTGCAGGATAAAAGCGTCCGGAGTGAAAAGAACAATTTTTTTTCCTCTGTTAACCATTACTCCATTCACTCCGATTCCGATTCCGAACCGTCTAGCCTGTTTATTGTTATGCCAAAACTTGTGCGACTTTTGTTAGACGCCGAGACAGTTGTCTCCATGACGCCTGCATCTTCTAGAGGAATCAAAATTCTCACGATCCTGCTCGGAGTATCACAAAAAGGCCTCTTTTTGTGATACTCCGAGCAGGATCGTGAGGGAAATAGCCTTATTTCCCTCTAGTTTTCAATCTCAGCCAGCATAGCTCTCACTACTGCTGGCAGAATCGGTCTTGCCCAATCTTGGGAAACAAAACCTGCAGCATTCTTTGAGCTTATATTGCACAGAATCCAAAACCTACCAATAATCAACTGCTGCAATGTAGTATAAATAAGAGACTTTTTTGGACGGGAAATCATCAAATGACCCCTTTCGCTCTGGGTTGGGTGGAAGCCTTTTTTTTTTCTCTGGGTGGAGCGGAAGGGCGTGTCAGTCTCTTACTGACTAAAACCCATCCCCGTGTTCCTTCTAAAGCCCTGTGCGTTCAAGGGTCGCAGTAACTCTTTTGAACAATTCAACAACCCTGCATGAATTGGAACCCTGGCAAAGTCATTATTGTTAAGCATTTCCAGTGATTCTATTTTTATCTCCAGTGATTTCACTCTCATCTGAGTATCTAAACATACTGTTATGTTTTTTTAAAGGTTTGTTTATGTACAAACGTTCGCGAGATGCCAAATTACTTGCGAAGTTAGGACTCAGTCAGACGATAGACTTTGAAACGATCAGTGTTACAATTGTATGAATTTTAAAAGCCGATAAAACGAAAGTATTCCCTGCTTTTCGAACAGAAAGAGTGGGACGAATTTGAACGGTCAAACCTAAAAGGTTTTTGGTGAGCGCCATTGATGAGCCAATTTTAGTAATGAGAGTATCGCATAACCAATTTAGAAAAATATAATCCCAGCTATATTGGTGTTGGCTTCTAGACTAATCGGGTGCAGCTGAGTATTTTGCGACTGCCAATCTAACTTTCACAACCCGGTAACTGAGGGCCTGTTCCCACCTAGACGCACCGTCTGTTTAAACGGAAGACGGTGGCCGGACGTGCGTGTTTACACTAGACCAACCGTCTGTTTAAACGGAAGACGGTGGCTGAACGATCTGCAGGTTTAATCACACTACATCCGATCTGGGCGTTTAGACGGCTCTTCGCAGCAAAATGTCCGTCTAAAAACCCGGATCCGTTCTTTTTCTCGGATCCGTCTGAATGTGAACAGTGCCATAACGTCAGAGATCTTCAATTTACCGCGACCAACGGTTTAACGTGATTTTCGGGGCATGGGGAGGCCCGGTGTGTAATGGATGGTCACCGATCCACGAACCGACCTCGGCAAGCGTCGCTTGACCCGACGATTGACCCGTATGGATGTTATTATTAAGCCAAGAGCTTGCAGGAGGTTTGTTACGGAAATGAATAGAATAACGACTATTGAATTTGGATAGGATTTCTTATAAACAAAACGATTTTTCATAATACATAGAGAAATTTAAAAAAAAAGAAAAAAATAATAATATAGATTTATTATAATTTTACAGAGTCTGCAATTTTCCGGTGACATTTATATATGAGTAAGGTTGCCTGTCCCTTGACATGGAGCGAGGCAGCGAAGCGGAGCAACGGAGTAATGCGAGGCGGAGTTGCGTATTGCGTCTGTCCATTGATGCGGAGCGAGGTAGTGCGGAGGTCGTTTTTTTCCCGCATACCCGCTCCGTTTCTCTACTACGCTTCCCCGCTCCGCTGCCTCGCTCCGCTTCCCGCGTTTGAGTGATTTTTAAACTGGTTCGCAAATCCCTGTTCACCAAAGCGGAGCGGAGATTTTATGCAATTGTTGCGTTGGTTCAGCTCCATTCCGCTCCTCTCCTCTCTGCTCCAGTGAACAGTGTTTTTGTGTTTTTGAGTTTCGTGGTTTTTGTGTTTTGTAGTTTGGGCTTGTGATGCGGAGGACTTAAGACGTGAGAAAAGTTTTAAGTATAAATGTTGGTGTGATGTGCAACGATAGACTGTGTGAATCGAAAGGGGGCGACTACTAAAACGACATTTAAACCATCGTAACAAATCCACGCAATGGGTGCCAGAGGATGGACGGCGTCGCCGAGGCCGGTCCAGAAAGCGGTGGCGAGATGATCTGGATGCACACCGCGAAGGCTGGTTCGAGGTGACGCAAGAAAAAAAGGTCTGGAAGGATATGGGGGAGGCCTTTGCCCAGCAGTGGAACACAATAGGTCAAGGAAAAAAAAAACAAATCATTCGGAGCTGTCGGCTAGCGATTATGCCTGTGCAATGAAAAGCAATGAAAAGCCCTTCCTTCCTTTGATTTTTCTCGTTTTGATCAATCGGAGCCCAATCCTTTACGTAGCCAAGCCCTTACGATACGATAAAATAAGATTAGCATTGACGGATTTTCAGAACGACTGATGATTCATACTCGAGATTATGAAGGTTTCAATAAATTATAATAATTAATGTTTACGTCTTTGCTATAACTAGGTCACTTCAAGACCTCTCTTTATTAGAAGACCGGGACATTTATTCGTTTGTAGACAAATGAATGATTGTGTCCTAGAAATATAATGACACGGAATAATCGATGAGTAACGTGCTTTAGTAGGATACTTCTTTATTATTTTTATTTATTACATTGTTTTTCTGGAAGGGACATCTATGTTTAAATATTGTTGATTTCTCGGGAACTACGCATTTTATAAAAATATGCGTCGCATTAAATTCCAGTAAGTAGCGCTATATTTCTTGAATGCTCGCCCCTTTGGTGAAATCTTATTGAACACATTCATTTAAACGTATATTTAGGAGCTGTCTAGCGTTAGTGAAAATGGGTATAACTATACCTAAGTTGATTTCACTTAGATAATAATGGCTGGTCTCTTGGGAGCTTGTAACTAAAGAATATCAGCCGCACGGGTCGATCAAGGTTAAGCAACGCTTGCCAAGGTTGGTCTGTGGATGGGTGTCCATCTTAACATACCGAGTTTCCTCCGTGCCTCGGAAAGTACGTTAAGCCGTTGGTCCCGGCTGCCATTTGTAGATCTTTGGCAGTCGTTACGGATTGTCAGAAGCCAGTCAATCTGACTCCAGTCTAGCCAAGAACCACCGTGTTACCCAGTTAATGGGTTGTGGAGGTCTGGTAGGCAGCCGCTCCACGTAAAATACTAGTATTCAGCTGAATCCGGTTTGACTGGAAGCCGACCCCAATATAGTTGGGAAAAGGCTAGGGAGATGATGATGGTCTCTTGTGATACTAACAAAAGAAAAAAGGTCGCCAAAAATCATTCCAAACGAAAATTGTTCCGATTCACGTGAATCAAAACAATCTGCAGCTTATTTCCAGTCTCAGAAAAACATGTTCAAAAACACATAAATAATCATGAAAATGAAAGATGTGTGATTCAACACAAATCCTCGTTATTAGGCCCTTAACCCTGCGTTTATAAATCTTTAGCAGATGTTGCAGACAAAGAGAACATTTCTCTCATTCCTAAAGTCAAAAGGCGTGATAATCATACACGCCATTTGCATTTTAAAGGTGCTTTTCCACTAGATATGTGTGAGGTAGCTAGGTGGCGTGAGAATACGTGGCCAAGCTGTGAAACGGTGTGTAGCTAGGCGGTGCGAGGATGTGTAGCGGCGCTATGAAAATGTGTGGTAGTTTCCATCAAAGCTGTGCGAGGTGCTTGTGCGGTGCTGTGAGCTGTGACGCGGTGTCGCTGAGTGGTGGGAGGATTGGTAGGGACTCTTTTGAGCTGTAAACGCACACATTCCTGGCTCCCTCGCACACATCTGTCGATTTTTGTTAATCATTCGTTCGGCGATGCGCCATCGGTACGCGGTGGACATCCCACCCATACGCATACAACGTTTAATACTTTCACTAGCTACAACTTAAGGTTCTTTAAGTCAAAAGTGAGTAGGTTACTTCCAAGCAAGCGTGCTCCATCGTCGTCCACATTATCACTTTCAATCAGATTGTGGTTAGACACAAGCCTATCAAATAATTAATAAAAAGTACAGAAACCAGAGCTGCGCTAAGTTAGGCCGGGAAGTTGAACTGATCTCATTTTCGTTACGCACCGCCTAGCTACATAGGATTTATCAAGTGAAATAGCACCCTAAAAATAATATTTCAAAAATGCGTAGGTACTAAATAATAAAATGCTTTTCTATTTGAGCGCGGACAACGCATTACTGAAGAACTTGGCAAGGCTGCAAGGACGCAAATTATGTAATAATGTGACAAACATTTTGTTTTTCCAATTGTAAAGGTAAAAATTTCATTTTTTGTGTGTTTTTTTCAAGGTTATTTTTGTCATCGAGCTGCTGGATCGTTTACGTGTGGCGCAAAGTTGTGTAATGTGAATACCTGCGTAGAGACATGACTGTCAGTGGGACGAATTAAATGTATCTTTTTCTTCTTTTCGAGTCTGGTTAAGTACTTACATTATTTGGGAAATGTTTTTGGCTACGTTGATTGTATTTCATCATTTGGTGACCTTCCTCAAGGAAGAGGTTTGGCCGAAAGGTGTGCTGTATCGGCGTTTCAGCGGCCGGCTATACGACACCTCGCAGCGTAACACGACGCCGTCACTTCGGGTGCAGTAGTTTTTAAATTTTGTTTATCAATGTATTAGTATTATACTTCCTGCCAGGGTTGCGGAATTTGTTCGAAAGAGTCACCGCGGCCCTGGAACGCAAAGGGCTTTAGAAGGAACACGGATGGGTTTTAGTCAGTAAGAGTCAGACACGCCCTCCGCTCCACCCAGAGCGGAAGAAGCCATTTGATGATTTCCATCCTTAAAAAAAAAATAGTATTATACTTATATCTGTTTTTGGTACTATGGGCCTTAGTTGCCTGAAATAAAGGATCTATTATTATTATTAATTTAATTGCCCAAAGTACAGGTGTATAGCACTCTCATTGGGGATTCAACGGGTCTATAATATCCCATTTCGCCAAGTTGTGTTTGCAGCGGCCTATCTGGGTGCGTGGACGACCGAGTGCTATCAATCTAAGCCACTACATTACACGATTTCATCATCATAAGAGTAAAAGAAAGAGACCAAATTGCGAGCGAGCGATACGAGAGAGTGATACGAGCTGTACAAAATCGTTTGTTTCATTTTAAGATTTTTTTGAACCAACCAAAAGCAGTATTCTTTTTTTGTAAGCGATTTTTTATGAACACTAAAAAGAACGGAAGAAAAAGCCATTGCCACATTCGTTGACCCATACTGATAAAAATAGCAAAATAAAAAAAAAATAGGCACCTATTAAACAAAATCATTTTGGTTCTACATAAACATAAAACTTGACACTAGTGCAAAGTGAGGGCTTATTCACAAAACGTTTTTATCTTTAAACATTATTTCGAAAATGGAAGAGCAGTTGGCAGGGCGCAAAAAGCTAAAAAGAAAAAAAACGGCTGTATTTAGGCCGCTCAAAACTATGGGAGTAGTAAGTACTACGAAAAGCTCATTCGCGCTCCCCAGTAGCGCCCTCTAGCACAACTAAAACAAACATGACTCGCCCGTACCTCTCTATTATTTTTAGTCTGGAGAAAATTCCTTGAAAACTTATTTTGATTCGCGTAACTATTTTTATACGAATATAAACCGCACTAACAATCCGCAGACATTTCTATAACACGGACTATGATCTGGCTTACGTAAAACGCGAAAGATTTATTTTGGCGAAAATTTAATTGTTAGTGAATTCTTAAGTTTAGTGGCACTTAACGTCTGTTTTATTTAAACTTTGGACAAAACTACGGTTTAGTGATTGTTTGTTAATGTGCGAATTCGTTGTTTTTATTGCTGTGTTAATCCTGGGGACCGCTAAAATGTGTTGGCGTCGACAAAAAGCAATAAAGTTTCAAGTAGTTTAGTCACCGATCATGATTGTTAGGACTTGTGACCCTTCAGAGATATTTTGAAGGATTTACGCATAATCATTAAACATGTAGACAGAGATTAGGCGCTGCTAGTTAAACTTTTATTTTTTACGTTTAAAATTAGCCAAGAATGCTGGCAATGAATGGGTAGATTCATGATATGTTTAGTTCAGTTACGGCGCAAAAGGTGGATGTTTGTTTGAGCTGTAAAAATAATCATACAGAATTAGGAGTGTTATTTGCGAGTGTTTCGTTTTTTTCCAAACCCATTCAAAAGTGAACGTGTTAGTTTATAGTATCGTCTGTAGATATTGTCAAATATAACAAATTAAGGGCGCTTTTCCAACATTAACATAGTTTTGAACTGAAGACAACGTAAATATAATTTAACATAGATATTTTATAACTAAACAAATGCTGTCAAATCGCCATTTTTATTCCTTAGATAAAAGTTAGTTATCTGACTATTGAAAAATCGGTCGTAAGAATAACGAAAATAAAATACAAAATTAAATTAGAATCTGCCAGCTTGTAAAAATAACATTTTAACGACTGTCAATGACTCAAGAAAATTCTATTTTAGAACGAACGACTCAAGATGAGTTGTCCCTTACAAAAGAAAGGACCTCGTCGGGCATTGGCTCACATAAAAAAAATATTAATAAAATACATTTAATACCAGTTCAAACAGCAAAAAAACTTTACTATATCCCGTCCGGTAAACAATGACGTGAAAGTATCGGAGCGTGGGCTATCGTGTCCAGTATACGACGGGACGTGACGTAGCTGATCCATACGTCACGACATAAATAGTGGACCTCCCACTTCGTCACATGACGAACGGTGTAAAGAAGGTTACACATTCGTCTTCCACTGGCTGTAGGCGCGGCTTTGGCTACGATTCAATTTATAGTGATTAAGTTTTCAAACAAATATTAGTCGGTTTGTTTATGTGTGTTTTGAATGTGAAGGTATTCATTATTTACTTGTATCGCATTTTAAATGAGTATTTTTTCCCAAAGTAAAGGTATGTTTTCCGGAACTTCTGGAAAACGCTGAGGTAGAGAGGTACCTACGTGCTATCTGCTGTGGTAAATCTTTTTGATGAAACAGATGATTTTGCGTCTTCAACGAAAAGCAATTTTCACTACAGAACTTTTCCAACCTTATTACATTAGCTATGTGGATGTAGACGTTCTGACAAATTCACAAAATAAGATAACTGACTAATGAAAAACATGAAACATCGCACAATAGTCGTTGTTTGAATACTCCTTCCGTTCATTTCAACGATTTCGCCAACATACAAACAAAGCCATACTTTTTCAAACAAAATTACTACGAACGTATCTGTGTAAATACACATTCGTGAAACACAGAACACTGAAAACAAACAAACCGACACTCATAAACAATTTGAAGACCTTCGACCAAGAAACATAAATGTAAATAATTTCCATACAGGTGTTCCCTTCGTGTCATCGCTTCTAGTATTGTTTATCAGTAATTTCTGGCTGCCCACGCTGGAAATAATATTCAAATAATAAATAACGTTCGTCCATTCATGCGAGTGTGTAGTCGCACTAACCTCGTCACGTGGTACGCACACAAATTGGCGGGAATATTCGCGTGTGCTCCTCTAACCAAACATAAGTCTATTTTCGAAACAACGTTTTGCTGCGAAAACAGGTGCCCGCGTGTGCTTGTTTTTGTATTCGTGGGTGGGGCGTGTCCATTGTCATACTTCTAGTTATGAGAAGAAGCCCTTTATAATTTCGAAAATCGAGACCTGCAGGCGAGTTGAAAAGAATGGGAAAGTGCGTCATTTTAGCTTCTTACGTGTTATCAGAATAATCTCCAGTATTTAGTACCTACCTATCTTATACATGTAAATTTAAAAAAGGTATAAAATTATGAAAGAGACTTTATTTGAATTATTATCTATTTGCTCGCGACTTCGTACGCACATATCCCGTTTCTTCCCGTTCCGGTAGGAATTACGGGAAATCATGCTCTGCTACACTCCCCAAGGAACCTATCCATATTTCAGCTTTCTAAGACTAGTAGTTTCAGCTGTGCGTTGTCCGTCAGTCACTCAGTCAGTCAGTAAAGAAATTATTTTATATATTGATGATTACCCTTTTTATTTAAATGTAACCTGTTGTGTTGACCCCAAGGAACAAGGGCACAAAGATGTTGATGAGTACACTATGATATATGTATAATTATGATGTATATGGCTGGGAGGTAGATACTACTACATCAAATGACAATGATATTTAGATATAAATTTATTTAGATAATAAATAAGTTTACCTCTGCTGGTTATACTTTGTTCCTATAGGTAAGTAGCATACTCTGGGGCATCATCCTCACATAATATTAAATTAATTTTCGTATACAAAATATTATAAAAACAGTACCTATTTGAAAAGGTTAACTATGGAGTTTCTTGTCCGTTCTTCTCCATAAAAATCTACCTTTCCGAATGGACAGTAGTGTCACTTTATTAATTTTATACTATTATTTTACTTAACTGTAAATTATGATGTTCAAAAGTGCTGTTTAATGGCCTAATTGAAATAAACGCTTTGACTTTGACAATGACAGTGACATTAAAATATCGTGACATGTGTCCCAATGGACACAGTTAGCCCCACCCATCCCATTGATCTCTGACGTTCGTTTTTTATTTTCGAATTTGCACAAACATGCTGTGTTATAAACTGAATGAAAACAACGTTTACATCATTACTGACTAATAGATAGCTTATAATAGCTGCTATGAGTAACCGTTTAAGCTGTAACTATTCGTAGCTAGCTACAGGTATATGCATTTTCTGTTTTTGACAAACTTACTACTTTTTTTTTTAAGATGAGACATCATCATATGACTTCTTCCTCTCTGGCTGTAGCGGAAGGGCGTATCAGACTCTTTCTGACTAAAACTCATCCGTGTGACCTAGGGCCGCGATTACTCTTTCGAACAAATTCCGCAACTGAATTTTACAAAGTTCCATTTTTGTTTGACGTTCTGGTGTGGTTATCAGTGTTTGTACTTACCTTTTTTCATTCGCACAAAATGTTTTGGGAATACTATCACGGCTCATGAGTGGAATTGACTGCCAGAGTCTACGTGTACTTAGATATGCTATCTGCAACCTGTTATTCTAGTTATAGCTACCAACAGTAGATGAAACATCATGTTTGACTTTGTAACATGACGTTTTCGTGATTACGACTTTGTTTGGTAGCTAATTTGACAGTTGGTTAAAGGTAGATACGTTATTGAGACCGGCTGTAAGTCATGAGTGTATTAGTTTCTTCTAGGCAAGCGTGCTCCATCGTCGATCATAACGTCGCTTTCCATCAGGTGTAAGTATGGCCTATCATTAATACCTATTGAATAATATATAAAATATCGAAACCTTACATCTTAGGATTCCATCTCTATCGCCAGGGTTGTGTAATAGCTCGAAAAATTTACCGCGGTCCTGGAACGCTATGGATGCATTTGAAGGAACATAGATGAGTTTTAGTCGATAAGAGTCTGACACTCCCTCCCGTTCCGCCTAGAGCGGCAGGAGTCCCGTCCTTAAAAAAGGTTCCAGCTAACTTTAGCTGGAACCTTTTTTACGAAAATTAAGTTTAATTTTAAGCACTGTTTAAAAGTAGCAACCTAATCAAAACCATTTCTGTGAATCACTGTCCCGATTTATTTAATAAGACCGTCTTCATAAATAATAATACTCAATTTTTAACACTCTTTCCTAGAAATTTCTTTATGTTGCTTCTTAAAGCAGTGAAGGATTAAAATTATAGTGATCAGCTGTGCAGTGAGTCAACTGAAACTGAAAATGTAGAGATAAATTCTTGAAATGTCTGAATAAATCACCGTCCAAAATGTTGTCTTTAAAAAGTATCGTATGAAGACTATAAACTCCTTAGTATTTTTTTCCACTTGGAGCTGATTTTTCAAAAGCCAGATATATCTTTTACCTAAGAAGGAATAAAAATAACGGTTTGACAGCATTTGTAAAAAAAATATGTCAAACAGCCCTTTATATATTATTCGTCAGTTAAAAATTTATCTAACTATAAAAAAAGGTATGGAACTTTTAACGTACGTTTTCTAAGTCCAGTAAAAATTTTCGTAGAATATTTCATTGCCACTGGGAAACGCTTAAACCGCCATCTATGTTTCATTTATAAAACTACTGAAATGAAAGTGGAACGAAAGCTCGTGAAAGTTCGTGAAGAAAATGAGCACACGACGGTTGTTTTAGTTTGTGCATTTGTCACTAGTTGGCGCTGCTGGTACTCAGCATTAAATAAATTCGGAGTTCCAATATTCCGCTTTAAGATTAGCGCATTTAAGTTATATAATAAAGACAAACTACAGTTATTAATATTTTTACGTGTACAAATATAAAAGGTTCCCATGTCAAATGAAGTTTATTGGAAAAGTTAGTTTCTTTAAATTTTATGAAGTTTTAAAGCAACAAAATTCTTGTCAATTTTCGAATCCAATTAATGTACAACAAAGCAAAATATTAAAAAAATCTCGTAGGTAAATTGAAAACCATTGTTCGAATCAAAGTAAAACACAAAAGTAAAATCGAGTTCAAACACAAAAATCCAGTGATTTAATTTACTTCTAGTTTACATTAAACTTCATAACGAGTTGGAGTCGACGCAAATGATTCGAAAACTGCTAATTTTATGTTTAATCTCTTCGTGGGGCTTATAAACGGTCGCTCGACTAGATTTAATTGTATTATGAGTGCTAGTATTATTCTGAAAACGTTGCTCATTGAAAACTGTTGAAGTTGTAATTAACATGTTTTAGTTTTTCCCTTGTAGTAAATTCAATGATAAATGATATCTATTTCTGTCAATCGATTTTAACCAACAATGAGATTTTACACGTCAATCAGTTTTTTTTAAACAAAGTGGACCGAAGTTTTCTTTCCAATTACTATGAGAGGAAACACAACAAAATTATAGGTCAGTCTCTATAAAAGTGTTCACAATACACACACATTACTTATCTGCAGATCTGCACCACATTAAACATATATCTACTATTTTGTTAAATATACGCATACTATTTAAAAGCATTAAATTAAGATATATTAAAGAGGTACTTGTCCTAGTTTGACAAAAACTACCATCATTGTATGAACTTTTTGTGGTAAAAACTTAAACACATACCTAATGAAAATAAAATTTCCCAAAAGTCCTGTAAAATACTTTTTTTGAAATACAGCATAGTATTTCAAATACTTGCAGGTTTTTTCTTCTTATAAATAAGCAACGATGCCATTCAATCTGGCAACTCTGCCAGTGTTTTGGGCACTTTTCCCATAAACCCCGATGTGGACGAAGTTTTGGTGCCTTATGACTTCTTATTACTATTATCAGCTTGTATAGCAAATTATTGATCAGTCCAATTTGTAGTAAGCATATATCATAATACAAATAATTGTACTGTGCTTTTTGTTTACCAATATCGTTGCACCAAGACAATTTTTTCATTAATTTTGGTCCCAATCCCAAACTGAAAGTATACATAAAATTAAGCAATTGAGTCAAAAGTAAATAAAGAATGCAAAATCTACTCTAGAATTCTGTCAGAACACACTCAAAAACGCATGAGTTTAGCTCATACCTCGCGTCACAACGCAGGTCGACGATAATCTTTAACAATTCATAATATCCTCGCTTCAGAAGGTACAAGCTAAAAAAATCTGCATAATCGGGCATCCCTGGAGAATTCATTATGTTGTCTGCATAAATAAATATACATTTGTATAAAAAACCACACCTAACAATGGACAATTTATTATTTAGATTCCGCCTTTTGCACGCTGAGAATTTTTCATGTAAATTTTTCTGGGTTCCATTTTGTGGCTCCTGTGATTACGGCTCTGAATGCGATAATAAATAATTACTGGGAAGTTAAACGAGCTTAGGGATGGATTTTCTTTTTAATTTTTTCGACCTTTGTCGTATTATATGTTCTTTAATTCTTTGTTAAACTGAACTCAAGGGAGGAAGTGGGGCGTTTGTCATCTCAGTCGCTAGATATGTAGCTAACTCTTTCTCGCTTCGTTCCGTGGCCTATGCCTTAGGTGCCATGTTTTTTTTCTAGGATAAAAAGCATTCTGCGGTAATGTAGGATTTTATCCGTGTAAGTATGTCCGTGTAAGAAATTGCGTGGTATCTTCTCGTCTCAAATACCACAGTGTCTCAAGACGAAAGTCTACGACCAGTGCGTGTTGCCAGTGATGACTTATATAACTGAAACGTGGTCGATCACAATGGGCCTCATCAGAAGGCTTAAAGTCACTCAAAGGGCAATGGAGAGGGCAATGCTCGGGGTTTCCTTGCGTGATCGAATCAGGAATGACGATATCCGCAAGAGAACTAAGGCTACCGACAAAGCCCGAAGGATTGCCAAACTGAAGTGGCAGTGGGCAGGACATTGCTCGCAGAATAGATGGTCGATGGGGCCGAAAAGTTCTGGATTGGCGACGGCGCACGGTGGGCTGAAAATCGGCTTTCATAGACTTAGGGATTTCAATTTGCAAGTGCTTGTTTTTATGTCGGATATCGCTTCTATTAGTCATTACTATGTACAAAAATGACACCCGAGTTAATTCTGCCCAAAAACGAAGGAAATATAATTTTTTTACGAAAAATTTGTATGAAGCTAGTATGAAAAATCGAATTATCTCCTAAACGGCATGTTTAACCGTACTATCCTTGGAGGTGGTCATAGTGCTAATTATTTATGATTTTTTGGTTGGCGATCGGACGAAAAATTTAATGCCGTTTTTTTTTTAAAAATCGTCAAAATATTTTTATTTATTTTTACGTATGAAACGATTCCTTTTGGTGTTTATGTTGAAGAACACGGACTTTTAACTACACATAACATAAAATAGCATCACTCCTATATTTTCGAAGGAGTTGGCAGAGGTTTATAGTACACCCACACGTAGACAACTATGTTTGAGCTAGATAATTATCAACACAAAATGAGTTTTAAAACTTTTCATACAACCAAATGACCAATTGTTTACTCTTCTAATGAGTCCAAAAAGAAGTAATTAAGTAACTACACTGATTAGGTCTTCTAATGAGTCTTAATAGGTGATTTAATGATTTTCAATATCTCACGACAATGCCAACTATGGATTACATTCAACATTTCCTGATAAGTAAGCTAATTTGTTAATTAGCAGTGCTATGAGTTCTAAGAATAGTTAGTGACAATTATAGATTTTCATTAGCTAATGAGGAGATAACTAATGAGGGTAGTTAAATAATTATTGGCGTTTTGCAATAAAAGGGCTAAAGTTTTGTTTTATAATTTAATTTGTTCACAACTGTGTAACTGCTAACACTAAATCAGCGACTATAAAATCTTAGAATGGAAAGTTTAATCACCAATTTAGACTTGTTTGTTCTTCTACGAAGTGAGAGTACTTCATTTGATCATGAAGTATTGTTCAGTGCAGTTGTATCCCGCATAGGCGATTGCCTGTCTGACGAAGATCGTGTTGTTCTCAAAGAATTTTGTCGGAGATTTACGCGAGCCGCTTTACAAAGGTGGCAGAAATCCAACCGATTCCTTGATAATTTCAGGAGAAAGTACGAGAATTGGTTGGGAGCAAATATTGATTGGCCGAGTTTTGTGCAAACTTTAGTTAATCAAGAACCAAGTGTTGATAAGGCACCAAGAGCGCCCTCAGTTTCTCCAGAACCGTCGACATCAACGTCCATTGAAACAATGACGAAAAGATCCCGTAAACCATTCGAAGATCTGGGAAGTAAACAAAAAAAGAGAAGATCTGATGAACACACAGGCGAAGATTCCAGTGAATTGGCATATGCAGCTGCAGCACGTTTAAAAGAAGAAGGGCATGGAGATATCGCCTCTGTCATCGAATACATGATGAAAAATCCTGAAGTAGCCGCTAAATTAAATGAAACGCTTAAGAAACCAGCGAAAACAATCATATTTACGCCAGAAAAGGCACTTGGATTGCTTCTTTCGCTAAAACTCTCAAAGTGGCAATATATTACGTTGCGTGAGGCTGCCATTCGGGAAGGTGCTAAGGATATTTATCCATCTTACTATAAAGTGCAACAAACTAAGCTTGATTGCTACCCTCCGAAGCAATCAGTGACAGTTACTGATTCATCGGCTAGGATTACACTTCAAGCTTTACTTGATATCACGGTTACAAGAATCCTTCAAAGCCTTTCTAACGAAGAGCATAACAAGCAGTTGAAGCTGATATCCAAGTGGGGATTTGATGGTGCTTCTAACCAAAGCCGATACAAGCAGAAAATTGAGGGTGAGGAAGATGACTCGAGCATTTTCATGACCTCCTTGGTGCCACTAAAACTCATAGATGGAGACAACATTTTATGGACGAACCCAAAACCATGCTCAGTTTTGTATTGTCGTCCAGTTCAGTTTACTTTTGTAAAGGAGAGTGAAGCAGTTGTCCTTGAGCTGAAAAAACAAATTGATGAAGAAATTGAGGCCCTTATCCCCACAGAGTGCAATAATAATAATAAGGTGACTCATCAACTAATGATGACGATGATCGACGCTAAAGTCTGCACTTACCTTTCTGAAGCTAGATCAAATGCATCGTGCTACCTGTGCTTAGCAAAGCCTACAGAAATGAACCGCTTAGATGCTGTAACATCAAAAATTGTGTGTTCGGACCTGTATGAGTTTGGCTTGTCATCCCTACACGCCCGTATAAATTGTATGGAATGTCTGTTACACATTGCATACAGGCTCGACTTCAAACGGTGGGCAGCGAGAAGTGATGAGCACAAAGAAATGCTACAGACAAGGAAGAAAATAATTCAAAATAAATTCAAAGATGAGCTCAATCTGTTGATTGATATAGTAAAACAAGGCTCGGGAACCACCAATGACGGGAATACTGCAAGAAAATTCTTTGAGTTTCCTAATAAAACCGCAGCTATAACCGGTTTGGATGAAGACCTCATCAAAAGATTTGCTGTAATTTTACAAGCAATTACATCTGGAGAGCAGGTCGATATAATAAAATTTAGAGATTATGCTCGCAAAACAGCAGAAAAGTACGTATTATTATACGACTAATCCATGGGGCTGACATAATCGAGAAAAATAATATTGTGCCGATTGGGACTCTCTCGGAAGAAGCCTCAGAGTCTCGAAACAAAGATTTTAGGAGGTTTCGAGAACATCATTCGCGGAAAAGAAGCAGGCAGGATTCTAATCAAGACATTTTAAATATGCTTGTTGTTTCTTCGGATCCTTTGCTAAGTGCACAAAGGCCTAAGTTAGATGCCAAGAAAAAGCAGAGCTTTTTTGCTGAAACTCTCGACTTAATTCAATTTCAGGAAACTGAATTCGAGTTTTTGGATATATCCAATCTGGATGCTGACTCAGAATTGGAGTCTGACAACGAGAGTGATAAGGAAAATTTGTAAAAAATATATATATATGTACATATTTGTAAATTTGTATTTGAGTGTGTTTGGGTTTTTTTGTAATATTTAATGATATATTTTTTTTTATTTATTTTACTTTATTTTACAAATGCGTAGTGTAAATTCCTTAAATTAAATTATTTTGCATATAATATAACTTTATATGTTACTTTAATAATAATTTGATAATCTTTTTTTATTTAAATTAATATAAATGTGTCAAAAACAGCAATTTTTTTATTTCATTTTTCTTGATTCGTGTGTTCTTAATATTTGGGTTAATAACATATCGAACTTTTTAACTTGGACACTAAAAGGGATCGTTTTACATGTAAAAATAAATAAAAATATTTTGACGATTTTTAAAAAAAAAACGGCATTAAATTTTTCGTCCGATCGCCAACCAAAAAATCATAAATAATTAGCACTATGACCACCTCCAAGGATAGTACGGTTAAACATGCCGTTTAGGAGATAATTCGATTTTTCATACTAGCTTCATACAAATTTTTCGTAAAAAAATTATATTTCCTTCGTTTTTGGGCAGAATTAACTCGGGTGTCATTTTTGTACATAGTAATGACTAATAGAAGCGATATCCGACATAAAAACAAGCACTTGCAAATTGAAATCCCTAAGTCTATGAAAGCCGATTTTCAGCCCACCGTGCGGCGTTCCGGAAGACGCAGCGTTGGAAGGCCTCCCACAAGGTGGACCGATGACCTAGTGAGGGTCGTGGGTAGTCGATGGATGCGAGATGCACAGGACCCGTTGTTGTGGCTTAGGGGAGGCCCCAACAGTGACGTATCCAGCAGTGGACGTCTTTCGGCTGATATGATGATGATGGATGATGATGAAGAATGTCCGTATCCGAGTCTATGTCTTTCTCATATTAGTTTAGATTTCATACGTACCTAATCAATTAATACAAAATTCTTCAGTTGCTGACTGACTGAGTGAGTAACTGAGTGACTGACAGACAACGCACAGCCGAAACTGCTGGTCATAGAAAGCTGAAATGTGGCATAAAGGTTCCTTGGGGAGTGCTAAGAGAGGATTTATTGAAATTCCTACGGGAATGGGAAAAAATGGGATATTCGCGTACGAAGTCGCGGGCAAAAGCTAGTTTTCTTATAAAACCACTATTTAAAGTAAAGCTCCTTTTTATTAGCAACCGTAGGTACATCCATAAAACACGGTTATTAAATCATAATATTACACAGTAACATTGTTATTAAAACATTATTATAAACGGTAAAAGGCGCGTTTATTCGAAGTATCAAAACCGCCTGGTACTGTTACTCCTAACACTTGGTCGACGAAAATCACTCTTACTGCTAGGACATACAGGCGAAGTTCAAATAAATTTACTTCTCAAAGTCTAGTACAGTCAACCGACTGTACAAGTCATAAATTTAATTAAATGTGTTACATCGGATGGTAAGGGGATCCCTGTAGCGTCCGCCCGCGATCACTATCTTTTTCACACTATTTGTTTTAATTATTTGCTACTTTGACTGTACAAGATAAATTGTTTCTTTTTAGTGGATAATAGATACGTTGTGAAGCTGTAAATGAAGATCTTTTTTTGTTACAAGGAACCATGGACAAGTACTTTCTATACAAACGCTTGCACTGTCTGGATAGGTTAACTTGAACTCAAATCTGTTTAGTAGGTACTTTTTCCAAAAGACTACCTCTAACATAGACCATCAATATGGCTCTCATATGATCTGACCAACATATTAATTGTATGGACTTTAAAAGAGACTTTGACCTCTGTGTTTGTTTCGGTGTTTCTTTTCAGAGAAGTCAGCTATAAAATACCGGACTCATCTAGTTTAAAGTGACCAGAAAAAAATGGACGTGTGAATTTTTAGGGTTCTGTACCTTAAGAGTTACCAACGAAATCCTATTACTAAGCCTCCGCTGTCCGTCCGTCCGTTCTCCCGTCTGTCAGCGGGCTGTTTATCAAGAACCGTAATAGGTAGACAGTTGAAATTTTCACAGAGTGTATATTTCTATTGCCGCTAACAAAAAATAATAAAAATTGACGGGGGCTCCCATGCAAGAAACATGTTTATTTCAGTTTATGGTACGGAACCCTTCGTGTGAGAGTCCGACTCGTTATACACGTAGTCACGTACTAATTAAATCTCACCTATCATAATGTGACAAAAACGATCAAGTCCTAAGAGTATCGTTCCCTGTCTAAGAGAATAAAAATCTGCGCCCTCTATCCATGAAGGTCCTGAAAAGTTTTTAGGTAATAAATCCCTAATTTACCATTTAAATTGGTTTGGCTATAAACCTGAAATTTATCTGTAGAAGGTATGAGCTAAGAAACTTGGTACCAGACGAAAATGTTCAAAGCCTGCTTGACGATTGGGCAAACGTATCCCACTATCCCAGTTATCATGTTGTTTGGTCTCCTGATTAATAATATGAGGACATATAATGTACGTCCGTAATCGTTCTGTTGCGGAACATTTTCGAAAGAGTCACGTTGATATCGAGGGACGATATTTCAATATTCTTGTCTTTATATTTATTGCACAACAATAGAAAAATCTAATATTGGGGATGCAATGAAGTTTTACGACTTATTCTTTGGGTCAGCCTGCATTATGAAGCAAATGGTTTCGCTCCAGAATGTGCTTTGTATGTTATGAGTTCAGTTAAACTAAGCCAGTGTTCTACATGATTATTTTTTCTTTGGTTTTCTTGGTGTTCATGTTCCTCTCTCTCTTGATTTTTATATTTATACGGACTAAAACTATATCTTGTCATTTTTACTTTTTATTATTGTTATGTTTTTTCATTTATGTTTTATCAATTTTATATAATGTTCAATTTTATAATTTAAGTAAGCCTAGCGACCCACCCCCGCTGACGGAATACAATAATATCTGTTATTTCTTTTTTATTTTTGAGCACATAAATCTTTATTTCTCTTTTAGTTTTAAAATTACGCAACATTTTATTTTAGTTAATTTTTGTACAAAATATTTTAGTTTTTTATAATTTATGTGTGTCTAAGTTTTCGAGGGTAGGTATGTCACTCGTGGGCTGCAGCTGAAAATCAGTGTCAGGTGGTATACCTTGTGTTGCCATCTGGCATTATGCTGAGCTGAGGCCCTTTGGCATTGTTGGTTTTCATTATTTATTTTGTTTAATTTTAAGGTGTGTCTGTTTTTTATAATTCCAATAAACACAATTTTCTTTCTTTCTAAAAGTTTATTGAAGCCCGAGAGTTCGATAGCCAATCAACGGGTTAGTTTCATATTGGTTAGGTAGGAAATCGAACTCAAAGGTGGTGCAGCGCGAGCGCCATGTTTTGCGAGGGCCGCACGCACGGCTGGCCAGCCCTGCTGAGGAGCCGCTCGGCCGCCGCACGCTCCGCCATACATCGCTCCGCTAACTCCTTGGTGGCCGCGGTGCGAGACTGGGACAACAGCCCTTTTCATCAAAGGTGGCAGTCCTACCATACGCCGATAACATGATGACATGACGCGGCGTCTAAGTTTGCATTTTTCATGTTATTGCAACTTATTTTATGTAGTATTGTACCATTATTTTTTATTATTTACTCTTATTTATGTGTGCCATTTGGATGTTAATCTGGCAGTAAACAATTTCATTTCATTTTCATTTCAAAGGACGTCCGCGGGTTCCAGTTACTGGCTTGTGGAGCTTACATAGGAAGTAGCTCCATGTAAAATACTCAGCTGTGTTCTGTTGAACTAGAAACCGACCCCAGCACGGGGAAAAGCCTGCGTTAATTGAAAACTAGTGAGCTGCCTATGTGGCAAGAATAAAAAATTATGTTATGCAAATTAAGGTAAACTCTGGAATTGCTTTTACCTTTGTTGTATTGTTTTCTTTGTAATAATACTGACTACTTACATACCTTTGTATAAGTGATAGTTCTTATAACTCAACAGACAGATGTGTTGCTGGGGAGTTTGTTGCGCCACTTATTCTTCCCAGCTAAAACACTAGGAAGTGGTGACGGGCGGGCGTTTTGGGGGACTGTCTTTATGTAGAACTTTGACGTTCAAAAAGTGCTGGCACTCAGCCTAATTTGAATGAATGACTTTTGAATTTGAATTTGAATTTGCTACCACTTGACATCAAGAAGGCTGAGTCAAAATTTTCCTTTAAGCATAAAATCCGAAAACACTACTTAAAAGCTTGTCATTCTTAGATGTTCTTCGTCTTGATTATTATGAATTCTCTTAATCGGTGTGATTATTACATATCATATTTATTTGTTTATTATTTTAGCATAAATATGTATTTTATTAGTATTATATGTACATATATTATCTGTATATTCTTTCCGAAATGTTAAAACTCAATTTTGAATCTTATTTTTATTTATTATACACCTAGCACAGTATAGTCTTTATAACCCAATGGTTGACTGGTAGAGAATGCCTTGATGCATTAAGTCCGCCCATGTACATAAAGTTCCATACTATTCCATCCATACTATTGTACATAAAGTTTAAATAAATAAATAAGGTATGGATTTACTCGCAACTGGATTCTTGGCCCTCTCGGGTTCTCGCCTGAACTATACCACTTTAGATTAACTACTTTTTGTGTCTCTGGACAAAAATATTAATTAATCTGTAGTGTAGAGGCTTACACTGCCAGTGTTGCGGAATTTGTTCGAAAGAGGAACGCATAGGACATTTGGAGGAACACGGATGGTTTTTAGTCAATAACAGTCTGACTCTCCCTTCCGCTCCATTTGATGATTTCCGAATACGCATATTACGCATACATACCAGGACCCATATTTTAGTTTTGTTTCCTACATATAGCTGTACCTACATATATATGAATAAATAAATATACAAAAGAAGATGGAGAAAATTAAACTTGAGACAATGTTTTCAACTTTAAAAAGGTCCTCAACTTGGTATTGTTCCAAATTGCTTTATGTCCAATAACACTTCCAAAGTACTTATCGCTATTTAAAGGAAGTTTCAAGAAATTTTGAACAGATCAAATGATGGAGTTATTATCTCCAAGTTACATTCTACTAGGTACACAAAATTATGATCTTGTGAACTTTTCCCAATATTGACTCGCGAAGTCGACCTGTTTAACATTTCAAACGATATTCGAAATGTTGGGTAGTTATAAACTGTTCTTAAGAGGTCAAAGAGAGCCGTTGTTAAATTATTTAAGCAAATATTGAATTGCGACTTGATGAAGAGGTCGCCAGAGTATTTCGTGAGGCCAGAGTTCTAATTTTTTGTCGTGAAAGTAAGATTTTGATTTCTAAAACTCACCGAGTGTCATTACTTAGTTTCGTATCATATTTGTTTATTTGTGTACACACAATATACGTACCTTATTACAGGCCTAGTGTTATTCCTGAACAAAGACAATTCTAGCAAGAATAAATTACTGAAAATATATGACATCTTTATTGATATTGAGACTTACTTGTATGTAGTAAGACGTCCAAAGACTCGTGACAAGAAATCTGTGTGTAGAATCTACCTCAGCCCAGAAGTAACACAATGGTAACAACAGGAAATACATGCATCCCTCCAAAACCAGCATCTTCTAAATAACCTCATCGTGTACCACGTGTGTCACATGTCGCGGTAAAAACAGTCAGCTATTAAACCGGGCGGGGCAGAGGCCGCGCACCTGCAGGTTGGATGTACGACGGCAACTCGTTAACTCAAGGGTTCGTCCGCGGATGACGGATAGACCTGGGAATCTAGTAGATAGGGATTAATAGATTTAAGAACTTTTGTTAACACCAGATGCTGTTGCAATCTCTGTACCTATATATCATCAACTGCCTAGCCTTTTCCCGACTATAAAGGGGTCGGCTTCCAGTCAAGCTGCAGTCAGCTGAATACCAGCATCATTAACTGGGTAACACGGTAGTTCCTAGCAAGACTGGAGTCAGATTTACTGGCTTCTGGAAATCCGTAACGACTGCCAATGATCTACAAATGACAGCCAAAACCAGCGGCTTAACGTGCTTTCCGAGCCACGGAGGAAACTCGGTATGTTAAGGTGGTCACCCACACAATCGACAGACCAACCTTGGCAAGTGTTGCTTAACCTTGATCGACCCGTGCGGCTGTGATTCTTTAGCCTTAAAAATAAATAATTATTTTGTTTCCATTAGCTTTCACATTCCATGTGATGTCACTTTACTTAGGCGAGACTTTCTTCAACAAGATATCTGATAAAATACATATTATATTCCACCAGGGCAAAAGGTATTCCTGCTCTCATTTCACTTATTTGTTTCAAAAAGATTGCAAAGGGTAATTCTCACTCTTTCCAGGATGACAAACATGGTTTTTTTAACAGTTAATTCTGCAAAATTAAATGTATCAGGTGAATTTATCTGTCTTCCCTCAATTTTTATTTCCAATGGGAAATTCAAACTTTCCGTTCAATAAATAGTATATTTTGTGCACCAAAATTCTAACAAAAGCGGTATCACAACGCGGTTATTTTCTGAAACTTATATGTTGTACATAATAAAGAGTATTCTATTCTATTCTTAAACGCAGACAACAGCTCAAAAAATAACACCCCTCATTAATGTTTATTCAAAACGTATTTATAGGCCCTTCGACACATTCCCAGCTCTATGGGCCGTCGTCCCCGTGTAGGGCCCTATTTGTCTCAGCGTAGATTAGTATAAGTGTTGCCGGTGTGCGACCACCTGAGCCTTCCCTCCGAGTAAACAACCCTCCCTTACCTACCCACTGCTGATCCGATGTTTGGTCCATCGGTCCATAGTGCTATCATCAGCAGTTTTTAATGCTGGCACTATGTTGGGACAGGTGACAAAATAACGAAGCGAGGGACGCCATTTTGTTTCCATTTTGTGGCTTTTCGGAACTAGTTTTATTATTAGGTTTGTTGGTTAAGGGCTGTAATGTGGATATTTAAATTTCGAGTGCGGTTTTGTGGATTCGCTCTAAGTTTTGCGAGGTTCGGTGAGTGGAGTGACCTACTAAGCCTTGATGATAGCATTTTTGATGATGGCAACGTTTTAAACTTGTAAAAGACTTTCAAAAGATCGGATTTTAAAAGCGTCTTATTATGGGGGATTTTTAGATGATCTGTATGTACGTTTATATACAATCTGAACTCTCCAACGATTTTCATGAAATTTAGCATGCAGAGGGTTTCGGGGGCGATAAATCGATCTAGCTAGGTTTCATTTCTAGAAAACGTTTACCAAAAACAAAAACCGGGCAAAGCTCGGTCATCCAGGTACTTGTTCTTAATTTGGCTCTAGTGGTTCACATTTGGAAACATATTTGTGTCATAATGTCGCCACTGACAACAGTTGGGATTTTTTCCCAAGTTGCCACCAGTGGTGAGTGTGGTGACAAAGTCCGCGAGTCAAATGGGAATAGACGCAAGTTTGGATGCTGATTTGTTTCGTTCATATTTGAGTAAAAGTGTGTGTTTTGGGCACCCAAAGTATTTTGTCATGCTTTTGAATAGCATGTGACCTAGATTGGCATACGCGAGGTGATCCGGTTTCAACCTGACCTAACTTGTGTAATTTCTACCAGCAATCAACTAAAGAAATTTTCATATCCAGAGGCTTAAGTTGAAGTGGCCATATAACAGCAATAACGGCTGTTAAAAAATCAAGGAGTAAGGGATTTTGACCACTTGACAATATATCAATCCGTTACGGTCTTTCTGTCCATTGTAAATGCTTACGGAATGTTACTTTACCTATTTGAATTCAGTATTTGAGATAATTATCAAAATTTTGAACTTCAATCTCTGTGTCATACACAACATACTCGTAGTTCAAAACACAAAACTCAATGCTTTTATTATTACAATTTGACCATGTTTTTTGACTGGCCTGTTGGTCGAGTGGTTAGTGACCCTGACTGCTTAACCGGAGGTCGTGGGTTCGATTACCACCCAGGACAAATATTTGTGTGATGAGCATGATCATTTGTTCTGTGTCTTGGTGTGACTTTGACTTTGACTTTGATGACCGTGTGTGAGTTATCCCAGGGTATTATTATTATTATTTACCGGCACTTTTCAAGTGTCGAGGTCGGTTGGTCAAAAATATGAAGCAATTTGCACGTTCCAAAAGCGTAGATCTCTATGGAGAAGAACGTGCAAGAAACTCCACGGACACTCTTATAAAAATAACAAATTAATACAAAGTTATGGATACATCATTCATGTCCAATTTCTATTGCAACCCATACTTTTATAGGGCCTTTATAGAACACAAATGGTAACTTAAAAATTTACTTAAAATACACTACGCTAAAGCCGATACTTGAGTTGGTAGCGAAGGATTGAAATTATTTCGAATGATGATTTGATGTCATCATCTGCCTAGCCTTTTCTCAACTATATTGGGGTCGGCTTCCATTCAAATCGAGTTTACCTGAGTACCAGTATTTTACGTGAAGCGTCTGTCTGAAGCAACTGGGTAACACGATACTCATTATGATTTCAAGTATTTCAGGTACCGCTACAGGAGAAGACGCCCCGGGCGTCGGGAGTCGCAGGGCGATCCCCGGCCACCGTAGGCGCGGGCCTGCGGACGGCGAGCATTGGGTGGCTCGCTGTCCGATCACCACCAGGCCCGGGTCGACGGCGCGGTGTGTTTCACGCGCGCCTCAAAGAGATGTCAGCATAGAAGACGGGGCCCGCTGGGGCCAGAGCCTGGCAGGGTTGCGGAATTTGATCGAAAGAGTCACCGCGGCCCTAGAACGCAAATGGCTTTAGGAGGAACACGGATGGGTTTTTGTCAGTAAGAGTCTGACACGCCCTTCCGCTCTCCACCCTGAGCGAAAGAAGTCATTTGATGATTTCCCATCCTTAAAAAATAATGTATTTCAGGTACATAATCATCACTCAAACATCAAAACAATTACACGTACTGAAATTAAACTCGTCTTCAAACAATGCTAGAACATTCTCGTCCACATACATCATTCGCGACGTTTCAATCGCTCCGGTTCCCATTAGGCGAAGTTACGTCTCGCTTTCAATGAAAACTTGGCGCTGCTCAGATTTATCGCGATAACTTGTGTTCACGCCTTACTTCTGAAGTGGTTGAGGGTACGGAAAGTGGAGATGGTACTTTTTTATTGGATTTACTTTTTGCAGAAGATTTTATATGGGTGATCTAGTAAGATACTGGCCGTTTGGGTTCCGTTTACCTCAAAAGGTAAAAAAAGGAACCCTTATAAGATTACTCTCTTGTTCGTCTGTCCGTCTGTCTGTCCGACCACCGAAGGCGCGGGCCTGCGGACGGCGAGCGTTGGGTGACTCGCCCTCCGATCACCACCAGGTCCGGGTTGATGGCAAGTTGTTTTCCACGCGCGCCCCAAAGAGATATCAGCATAGAAGACGGGGCCCGCTTGGGCCATAGCCCGCTAGTCTGTCTGTCCGTGTGTCACCACTGATTTTCTTAAGAACGGGTGGACCAAGCATGTTGAAATTTATACCAGATACTGAGGTCTAAAGTCCCTATTAGGATCAAGGTCCTGAGTCAACACGATAAAAACAGGGCAAATTTAGATTTACGCGAAAACTTGTAAGTTCCAAAATTTTCAACTTTTTTTTATTTTTTGGAATTTTTTCCTTTATTTTGTAGATGGAAATCATTAAAGGACTCCTCTCACTCTAGGCAGAGCAAAGAGGCGTATCAGACTCTTACTGGCTATAACCCACCCGTGTTCCATCAAATGCCCTATGCATTCCAGGGTCGCGAATAATTCCGCAACCCTGGCAGTCAATGGCCCAGACAACTATGCGTGTGCGTGCGTGAGTTCCACTCAAGCCTCAAAGAGATGTCAATCTCTCTGAGGCGTGAGGCGATAGGCGTCGGCGACCTCTCGCGTCCGGCCCTGGTTAAATATATGGAGCGAGGAGGCTTGGGAAGCGGTCACCTCCTTCTGCGAAGCAGTAATGCTAGCGAAGGAGGAGGCGGGCTGCGCGAGTCGCAGGGCGATCCCCGGCCACCGTAGGCGCGGGCCTGCGGACGGCGAGCGTTGGGTGACTCGCTGTCCGATCACCACCAGGCCCGGGTCGATGGCACGTTGTGTTCCACGCGCGCCCCAAAGAGATATCAGCATAGAAGACAGGGCTCGCTTGGGCCAGAGCCTGCCAGGGTTGCGGAATTTGTTCGAAAGAGTCACCGCGGCCCTGGAACGCAAAGGGCTTCAGAAGGAACACGAACAGGTTTTAGTCAGTAAGAGTCTGGCACGCCCGTCCACTCCACCCCGAGCGGAAGAAGTCATCAAATGACTTCCCATTCTTAAAAATAAAAGAAAAAAACGTAAGTAGGTAATGCCGCGCACATCAAACCTACCACATCCACTTCCACGCACCATATGCTCCTTCCCAAGGACACCGTGTCTATGTAAGTTGCTAATTACTTGATCAACATTCCGACTCCACAAAGACGGGCGGTCCCTTTGTCGGCACTCCCGTTTGCTGGCTAGTAGGTAACGTGACGTAATTAGTGGCTGTTAATTGTGTCTTCGTTATTAGTCTGTGCTGTTATATTGTTCCCGGTTTAGTTGTTGATTCGTTGAAATTTTGATTTCCGGGATGCGGTCGTAAGTCAAGAATGAATAGGTTATTTTAGGTACACCTGTTCCATCGACGACTACCGCATTGCTTACCATTAGGTAAGATTGGTAAAACATGTTTTAAAAATACAAATAAGTGTTTTATGGCCAAGGAGACCTCATTGTATTGTGTTTCTGAATGCGAAATGAACGAACGATGAAACATTTCAGGCAGTTCGAAAATTGAACGACTCAGAGCTTTTTTTTTTTAAGATTGTGAAATCATCAAATGACTTCTTCCGCTCTGGGTGGAGCGGAAGGGCGTGTCAGACTCACCGACTAAAACCCATCCGTGTTCCTTCTAAAGCCCTTTGCGTTCCAGGGCCGCGGTGACTCTTTCGGACAAATTCCGCACCCTGGCAGGAACGACTCAGGGCTGTGCCTAAGTTTATTGGTAGATAAAGTTTTAAAAATTCCGATAGATATTTGACCTCATTTACTTAGACATCAGTGAAAAAACATATATTACAGAATTTGTAAAAACTACTTAAATTATAAAAAAAAAACCACTAGTAGTATTGTGACCAATCAACTAAACAAGAACAGAGTTCTCACTGTGGCTACTTCCACAACTGATTTAACTTATTTCAGACGTAGATAACAATACTTCCTGTCAATTTTCTGACCCTTTCACCGCAACTATTCAAGTACCAATTCAAACAGCCTTGTCCCCACATTCTTCAATCTCTCTCAGAAGAGCCACATTAAAGGAATACCGACCACTCGTGGCGATGCTTATCAACGCGTCTGTACACAACAGGGGATTCGCTCTAACTCTATAAAGCTACCTGCAAGCGACATTAAGCTATAAATCGCCAACACTTATAGCTTTCGATGCCCAATATAGGTAGATGTGGTAGCACGGGTGTGTGGGGAGCTTGTGGCTAAATAATGACAGTCGCACGGGTCAATCTTCCAGGTTAAGCAACGCTTGCCGAGGTCAGTCTGTGGATGGGTGACCATCTAAATATACCAAGATGCCCCCGTGCCTCAGAAAGCATGTAAAGCTGTTTGTCTCGGCTGTCATTTTGAAACGACGGAATTCACTAATTAGTTGGAAAAAAAGATAAAAAAAGAATGATGATGATGATGTTTTTATGAAAGATAAAAAATTAAATTGGTAGACTGTGATATAAGTAGATTCGTTACAAATATCTGTTACTTACATGAAACATCATCATCTCAGCCGAAAGACGTCCACTGCTGAACTCAGGCCCCCCAAGCGTACCAAATCGACCGGTCCTCTGCTTCAGTATCTTCATTAATTGCACTGCTTTAATTTGTAAAAGTAACACCTTAATGCCCACTCTGAACACAATAACCATTGGACAATAAAGTAGTTACAATCAGCCCTTAAAACCACATTCAGTCACCCATTGAAGCCCCAAAAAGACAGTCAAAGGCAGATCCCTAAAAGACGTTCATGCGTTCCCTAACCCTCAACAAGACTAGAAATTCAAAGAAACACCAGCACAGACAAAAGCTTAGCAATAATTCTATAACACTACTTAAAATCTCCCGAAAACTCTACTTATCCAATATACGACAGAATTAATTAATTCGTAGAAAGATGTGACATAGATATTAAAGATAGATACATAGATCGACAATCTCCGCTAGTCGAAAATTTAAAACATCGGTGAAATGTACGATTAAAAGACAGGCCTGCCTCTGTTAGAAAATCATAATTTCAACCAAACCACGACCACTGCTGAACCGGTTCTGTAGTTCTATGGCACTGTTTTAATTAATAACACCCTATAATCCACGCTAACACAATAAGCACTGGCCAATTACGAAGTTACAAGCAGCTCTACCCAGGTAACAGTATTACCGATTCAGGATTAAACAATACGAACCCACAGACAATATCACAAGAAAACCTAACAAAAAAATATCAAGGTACGGTCTCACAGAATGGCACTCATAAGCTTTCATACAGAAGGGCCAACTTAACAGACGTAATGTCACGTAAAACCATGAAAACATAGTTATTATTTGAGCTGCTCCGGTATCTAAGCGGATTATGGGAAAAATCAATTTCGTTTGTCGTTGCCACTAGGGACACCATCAATTTTATAATAAAACATACGTGTTTGTGTTATTTTTGTTACGTTTAACTTGGTTACCAAAATACCGAAACTGTTACCTACGAAATACCGCAACTGTTACCTATATACCAATCGAATAATCGTGTTTTCTTTCTTCAGATGTAATATTAAGTCCAAGCTTTAAAGTATTTTTTTTTCTTTTCGAAGGATTTGGTGTAGGTTTGAACCTCAACCCATTTTTTCCAGGGTTGCGAAATTATTTGAAAGAGGTACCGCGGCCCTAGAACGTAAAAGGCATTTGAAGGAACACATGAAGGTTTTAGACAGTAATAGTCTGACACTCCCTTCGTAGTAAGTAATTTGATGCTTTCCAATCCAAATAAAAAATGTACTGAGCAGGACATGTCTGACGCATGCTGAACAAGCTGTGGGTCCGTAAAACACAGGTGGTACTATGGAAAAGAATGCGAAGGAGATGGCGGAATGAATTGGATGCTTTCCTTAAGAATTGGAAGAAGGGGCGCACAATCCTAGCCATCTTTACCGAAAGCCATGCCTACATTAACCAGCAGTGCAGGGCCACCTTGTACTTGTTTATCCAATAATCTGTTCAATAATATTGGACAGATAGTTGGATAACAAACATAATAATCACGTCTTAGGAGCTCTTCCAACACCTAATAAAATCCCAGCAAATTATCCGAACTATTCACTTCACATTGCCACCGCTCACAAGAGTAACCTTACCGCTCAGACGGGTAACCTTACATGTGTCGCTGTGGCCTGAAATAATTTATGAGAAAACATATAAATAAATAAATAATGTAAATAAATAATTTATCACAAATAAAAAATATTACTTTAGTTATTTGTCGCCTTTCTTTCTTGTGATAAATATTTTAGTTCATTTCTTTGTATTTGCTCTCGGTTTGTCATTTTTGGTACAATAATAAATAAATATGTTGTTCTTGTTACGTGCTAAAAACGGAGGAGCTCGTGGCTAAATAATAACAGCCGCACGGGTCAATCTTCAGGGTAAAACAACGCTTGCTGAGGTTGGTCTGTGGATGGGTGACCATCTTAGCATTTCGAGACTCCTCCGTGCCTCGGAAAGCACGTTAACCGTTGGTCCCGGCTGTCATTTATAGATTTTAGGCTGTCATTACGTATTGCTAGAAGCCACAAAAATCTGACACTAGTCTTGCCAAGAATTACCGTGTTACCCAGTAACAGGGTTGTGAAGGTCAGATAGGCAGTCGCTCCACGTAAAATACTGATACTTAAATCCGATTTGACTGGAAGCCGACACTAATACAGCTGGGAAAAGGCCAGGGGCCCTACTACGAAGTATTAAAACAATCATGATTCCGCTCTAAGAAGGAGATAGAGCAATACATAGCGAATAATACTATCCCTTTCACGTCATCGGAATGGGATAGCATTAGCACGTCATAGTAGGGCAATAGGCAGATGATGTGCTAAACAATCTCTCAATTAAGTTTAATGGAAAATAATCTAATAATCTGGTTGATATCATGTCTTTTTACCCGACTCAACCAGTAACAAATCCCAGCAAACTATCCGACGCAACCACCGCACATATCCACCGCACAAACGCGTAACCCTACTTGCGTCGACAGAATTAATTTCCTGGCCTATAACTCTCGTATATTGGACATGGCCGACAGTTGCGAGTGTTCGCGATTTATAGTGGTGTCGCGCACAGGTAGTGCTATAGAATTATTGCTAAGCCTTTGTGTATGCTCGTGTTTCTTTGATTTCGTGTTGGTTCTTGTTGAGGGTAAGGGAACGTCTGAATGAGGGCCATATGCAGCTATAACAGGTCGATTTTGTAAACATTTCACCGTGAAAGAGCTTGAACTGGCATTCCACCTTGATTAGTGATTAACTGTGAGATTCGCACAGAATACCACTACTCCTCCAGTAGTCAAGTAGTAAGTCAAGAGTGAATCGGTTATTTCTTGGCAAGCGTGCTCCATCGACGACTATATCACCGCTTAACTATAGTAGTCAAACTCGAAAGAAGTTGACATAGGTAAAAACTAAATTTTTGGTAGAAAGCGTACAGTTCTCGCAAACAATCAATGTTTGCGAGAACTGTACGCTTTCTACCAAATTGGGGTTTTGGCCTGTGTCGTGCGAGCGTTAAATTATAATGAATTATCGATAGAGATATAATTTATAGAATCATCTTAATAATTTTGTATGGGACTAGAAGATTTTTGTACCAAATTGATAGCTTCACCAAAATGTTTAAGCTTGCTCAAACTACTTTTTTCAGTGGCGCTACATCTGCTAGTCATTCTCAGTATTCAGTCCACATTAGATGTCCCATAAATTGAAACAAAAGTCCTTCCACCGCCATTTTTCTCCGAGACATATAAAGCTCCATCTACATAATATGTACTCGTACGAGCACACCATCCTTTCTCAAACACTTTAAAACGTCTTGCAAGTGTTCTTTACGTCCCCGTCTGGGTCCGGGCGTCGGGGAAGCCTCGTATGGGCACGAAAAAACACGTCTTGTTCTAAAGAGCCGGTCATTAGACGCGGTTTAGCTGGAGGCAGTTGGGAAGTGTCTGTGCGTGATAGCAACTGTTTTGTGGACTGTATGTGCTGTCTTATTGGATGGAGGTATTATGTCTGCTTATAGACGAATGGTAGCTTTTTTTTCTTTTGCATTTTTTGGTATTGTTAGGTTGAGTTTTACGACTGTCACATAACTTTTATTTATTTGAACAATGAATATGGCAGTTTGACACATTTTCTATAAAAAAAAACTATTAAACGGCCATTTTAATTCTTCAGATAACCTGTAAATCTTGAAGGAATCTATCAACATATCGTGAGAGAAGTTTTGAATATGAATGTGGATGTAAGGGTTAATTAAAGGTCAAATAAATGATGGACGGATTTAATTTAATAGGTTGTGTGATGTTCCTAAAGAGGTGACATCTAAACAATGACGGCTGAATGGACAAACAAAAGAAGACATGCTGCACAAAACGCCAAATGAAATGGGATAAGGATGGAAGGATGATGATATTTTTTACAAAACAATAACTTTCTCGGAAGACAGCCCACCCTAAAAACTAGAATTTTATTTCGCGAACCGGAAAAACAGTAAATCCTATCTAATCGTTACATTAAGTTCTACTGCTTAGTACGCTTAATAAAATACAACGAAATGTAACACCGCATAAACAAATATTAGGTTAATATAACAATAACCAAAACGATTTGTGTTATTTGACCTCAAGTGAAAGGAAACTCTCCCATTATATTTATTATCCCCCTCTAAAGGTATTTATAACAGTCAGCATACAACAATTTGTACTTAACATCTAAACATCGAGAACCATTGTAAATCTTGAGAGAAAAATTACCTCTTCTGACATGAACGCGATGAAATATTGAATTGCATTTGACGTTCAGATAAGAATGAATAGTTGGAACATTCGATAACCTGCTTATGACATCTCTGTGACATGATAACGACTTAACACCCTTTCTTACCCCATTCAAATATCAACCTTGACTTGTTAAGATAGAGTTGAATTTTCTTTGGGTAAGTAAAAGAATAGATAATGCTGCGTATAGGTAAGAGCTTGGTGAATCTGAGTAATGCATCATTAGGCAAGCTGTGAGTTTGGCATTCAAGGTCCTCCCTCCCGCTCGGAGGGCACAATTTGAAGCGATTGATATTTCCCTCCGTCGCTCTCGCCCCTCTGTTTGTCGGCAATGCCATTTGGAAGACGTAATGTCAGATACAGGGCGACTTGGGAATTCTTTAGAATATCTCAAGCATGAATACCTATAAGTAAACTAGCGAGCCGCCCCTGCTTTGCACGGTGTTTACGACTTGACAAAATATCGATATTTCTTTATCACTTTTATAAGTTATAGTAATGTGCAATAAACATAAACTTTCTGGAATATATTTTGTAAACGATGGTGAAAAACGCTTAACATGTGTAGTGTAGTTAAATAAAAACACAACGAGGCTCCATAGACAGACTCGAAATGCGGCTTTATTTTATTACTAACTAACAATGCCCGTGGCTCTGCTCGATTGTAATTAATAATAGGACCTAGTAGTAGTAGTAGTTCCTTAAATATATATAGTAATAGAAACAAAGCTTTTTCATTTTTTTTTTAAGGATGGGAAATCATCAAATGACTTCTTCCGCTCTGGGTGGAGCGGAAGGGCGTGTCAGACTCTTACTGACTAAAAAGCAAAGGGCTTTAGAAGGAACACGGATGGGTCCGTGTTCCTTCTAAAGCCCTTTGCTTTCCAGGGCCGCGGTGACTCTTTCGAACAAATTCCGCAACAATAGAACAAAGCTGAAGAGTTTGTTTGTTTGTATGAACGCGCTAATCTCTGGAACTACCAGTCGGATTTTGAAAATTATTAAGTATGATAGCCACATTCATGAGGAAAAGTATAGGCTATACGGAAACGGAGAAAACGGGATATGCGCGTACGAAGTGCTAGTATAAAACAAAAATAGTTAATTCATACATCCACAAATTTTCATATTTATAATATTAGTGTAGTTCATAGTTATCTAGAGCTATCAAAATAACTGTTATGGGGATATTGAAAAGTTTTCAAACGCGCAACGTTTATCCTTTTGTTTTGCGCTCTCGCATTTTTATGAGCAAGACAGCGAATGGTTTTAATCGCACTTCCCCGCAACTTGCGCGACACTATAACCGTTCCGTTGGCTCTCCAATAAAAGAGGAATACAATAATAAAAACAAAAGAAAACCGAGAAGAGACGGAATAGATGCGTTTTTGTTTTTGTTGATCAAACAATAGTAGAGGACTGCCTCTTGGTATTATGGTTAGAACTTTCGCAGTTGAGCAGGTTCTGGGTTCGATACCCGGGTTAGGCAGTGTTATTGGGATTTTCCATCCGATTTTTGTCAGTGGTAGCTACCCCCGATAGGACTTAAGTATTACGGGCAATATGTTAGTGTACTATAATACTCTTTTTTTTTAGGGTGGGAAATCATCAAATGACTTCTTCCGCTCTGAGTGGAGCGGAAGAGAATGACCGACTCTTACTGACTAAAACCCATCCGTGTTCCTTCTAATGCCCTTTGCATTCAAGGGTCGCGGTGACTCTTTCGAACAAATTCCTCAACACTGGCAGACTCAAAAGTTGTAACTCACTCGAAGGCACAGCCCTGAGTCGTTCCTGCCAGGGTTGCGGAATTTGTTCGAAAGAGTCACCGCGGCCCTGGAACATAAAGGGCATTTGGAGAAACACGGATGGATTTCAGTCAATAAGAGTCGGTCATTCTCTTCCGCTCTCCCGGTCCGCCCAGATCGGAAGGAGTCTTGATTATTTCCCATCCTAAAATAACAAAAAAAAGGTTCTCCTTACTGCTGCGCCTGGGTGGTATGTTTATAAAAATGATCTTAGTCTTCTTTATGATCTACGATGTCTCTATATCATATTATTATATTAATTTTAATAAAAATCGGTTTAACGGTTTAGGTGTGAGACACCTCTGCTTAACCCTACTGACCATACAGGCGTGATAGTATACAATTATAAAACATTACAACATTAAAAAGCTGACTTGCCAAAAACAACGACACTAAACGTCTAAATTTTTCGCTTCGAAGTTCAAAAATCGAGCAAATCACAGCGATAATTTGACATTCGAGCAAAATGTCGAGCTATTTGCGTTCAAAGAGTATTCGATAGTGCCGTCGGAAGTTTAAATCGCAATATATCGCGATCTACCTGAGCGAGGGCCCGCCCAAGTCATGTAGCTTGAGGTATGTAGGTAGGTATTTATAGTACCTTAGGTATATTTATAAAATAGCAGAACTCGGTGTGTCTGTGTGTTGAAAGAAAAGTAATGAAAAATGTAGAAGATTAAGCAAAACGGCGATTTTCAGAATATTTTTTTTGTCGTTCTATTTTTCTTTTTGTTTTCTAGCACACATCTCCAAAACTACTGACGATAGTATAATTGGGAGGAGAATTTTGTTCCATTAAAATCGAATATTGGAAAAAGTTATTGTTATTCTCAAGCGGGCGAAGTCGCTGACAGAAGTTAGTATGTGAACACTACAGATAACCTACGAAAGGGCACTAAGTGATAAAATAGGAACATGAGTTAGAAGGACTCTGTCTACTGGGAGGGTTTAATGGAATATTTGGTACTAATATTGAAGATCTTAGAAAGGTATGTTATTTGATAGGTGACAGTGGATTCAGATTTGCTACTATTCAAATGGCTTCTTATTGATTTTGAGATTCCATTATCGATTAATCATGTTGTACAGATTCATTTGGTGCTGAGTGCATGCATGCAGATCAGTGTCTGAAATAGTCTTTTGAGGAAAGAACCATACAGATTTGTGTGGACCTGTCCAGTCAGTGCAAGCCTTGGTCAGCAGTCGAGTAGCTCAACTTAGTACCAAAAAATGAGCTCAACGACTCGACGAACAATACCAATGAAAGGACATTTCGGTAGGCCACAAAGAGTAAAGAGTATCTTGACGTGCCATCTGCTACACAACCAAACCTTTAAAATGATGATGCCTGTACTAAAACCACCTGAAAACTTCAGTTTTCGCCTCAACACTCAACTTTAAAATCATATTAGAGGAAAACTGTTCGTGTCTCAATAATTCTAATTTCACTTTTATGATACTTAAACATGTTTTCAACATAATTAGTTCAAAAATTAGTGCGGGACACAAAAAATGTTTTTTGTTGACCAGTGTAATTTAATGTTATGTAAAAGTGTTATATTTATTCATTTCCGAAATATATGTAGTTTATGCATTTACAGTCAAACAGTTCCAAATGAAGGATCTCAAAGAAAGGATTTGCAAGATATTTGTGAAAGAATGAAAGAAAATACACGTAGGTACTTCGCATGTGTTTTCTTTTATTCTACTGTAGAGGCATCAATGCCGCCACATGAAAAACTAAGAAACGAAATTTGTACGGCAACAAAAAGAACCGCAGCGCCATCTCTCCTTTTTTATTTTTTATTTTTATGTACCAGGCGTGTTTCAAGTAAGTGCTAAATAAATATTATTCTTTCTTTCTTTCTTTTTCTTCCTTTATCTACGACGAACTACCTGCGAACGAAATCCTGCAATGCGCAAGCAAAGTTCTCCGTGCAAAGTAAAACATATACAACATTCCAATTATCAACTATCGGGCAGTTTGCCACCAGACACAACCGTCTGGGTAGGAGGATCCTCCCATTTTCAGTGGAGGTGTGCGGGACTTTACTCTCTGTACGGCATACCTCTAAACTACTATGGCTAAAGTCAGAAAACTGTATCGTTTTATTAAATAATACGCTATACATAGTGTATGAGCTATCCAGGAAACCTACTTTGTCCGCTTTCCTCCCACGGGGAATCTAGGAAATCTCGTCTCGGATATGTGACGTTGCCTTTCAAATTTAATAATTTTGGGATGTCTTATACCTACTTATTTATACAATTTAAACTCGAGCTCGTGGCTAAAAGAATAACAGCCGTACGGGTCGATCAAGGTTAAGCAACGCTTGCCAAGGTTGATCTGTGGATGGGTAAACATCTTTACATACCGAGTTTCCTCCGTGCCTCGGAAAGCACGTTAAGTCATTGGTCCCGGTAGTCATTTATAGATCTTTGGCAGTCGTTACCACAGCCCATGAAAATTACACATTATCTGCGAAAAAAAGTATGATATCTATAGTAAAAATTGTTCACTGGAAATTTCAATTGTCAGAAGCCAGTAAATCTGACTCGTCTTACCAAGAACTACCGTGTTACCCAGTTAATGGGTTGTGGTGGTCTGGTAGGCAGCCGCTCCACGTAAAATACTGGTATTCAGCTGAATCCAGTTCCACTGGAAGCCGACCCCAATATAGTTGGGAAAAGGCTAGGCAGATGATGAAACTAGAATATTTGATTAGAGGAGGTCTTGGCTTGATAATATCTAATAAATGCACGGATTAATCTTCGAGGTTAAGCAGCACATGCTGAGGTCGGTATGGATGGGTTGATGGGTGGCCATCCATGCCATACCGAGACACCGCTGGGCCTCAGAAAGCAGATTAAGCCGTTGATCCCGGCTATCATTTGAAGATCTTGACAGTTATAACAGAAAACCTGACACTAGTCTTTCATAATGGTAACGTATGGTAGAATATTCGACAGAATTGATGATCATAAATGTTACATAGTGGCAATAATACGTGGTTCGCTTCTGACTTTCAATTTGGCTGAAGTAGGCAATCATATTGTGTTGTGTACGCATAAGAAATTAATCGTTCAATTTCGGCTTCATTCATTTAGCCAATCAATTTTTTAATACCGTTTATTTATTGCCATTTGTCTGGACCAACAATCTTCGCACTTTATATCTGGAAATATAAATAGAGGTGTAGCGGCATCAAGGCCACCATGAGAAAAACTAATGATGCGAAATTTATACGACAGCAAAAAGATTCACAACGCCATCTATCCCGCCAGCGACGAACTAATTACGAAAGCTTTTTTTTTTATAAGGATGGAATTACGAAAGCCTGCAAAGAGGTATCAGAGTTTTCCGTGAGATTTGAACATATACAGCAGTCCGAATATCAACTATTGGGCATTGCCCACCAGACACAACAACCGTCTGGTCGGAGGATCCTCCCTTTTCAATGAAGGTGTTCGGGACTTTATACCCTGTTCCGCATTCCTCCACAGAGACATATTAATTTTCAAAAAATCTGTGATTAACTTAACCCGGCGCCAATGACGCTGGGTCATATTGACCCGAGGCAATTTTAAACGGACATATTTTTTTTTTGCTTCGGTCTCATGTTTTGAACGTTCGTGTAGCTGGAGATACAGCCCCCTTCTACCCACCTCGTTGATATGATCAGTGAGACGCCGTTCGTGGAGTGAGATACACGTGCGTCAAGTTGAAACGGGTAAGTATGACCCAGCGTCATCGCTGGCGTCGTAATTTTGTGACTTACTTTTATTCGTTACTTTAGTGTTCAATGTTAATTTTCTTTGTTATTTTTTAGGTTTTTTATAAAAATGTCAGTAACAAATGATCCGGAGAGAATAATGGCGTTGTTAGTAGACTCGGATTCTGACAATGAAGATTTACAGGATTCCCAGGCTGCTTCGGACATTGACGATGATGACCACTTATCTCAGCGTAGTAATGACAGCAAAAGTGAAAAAGATACAAGCGATACTGACTCGAACTCATCTGATCAAGACCTGGCATCCGTACAACAACAACTTCGACAACAGTACTTCAAAGGAAAGGATGGAACTATGTGGCAAAAAGCACCCGCCCGGCCACATGTACGTACCAGCTCAGAAAATATATTATCTGAAAGACCTGGGGTAAAACTTGTAGCTCAAGGTGCTGGACTTATTTATTACTCCTGATATGTTGTGTAAAATTCAGGTCTCGCTCTGTTACACGAGCATCAACAAGTTCGGAAAGGACGCGTGAATTTACCTCCTCAATTGCGCAAACGAATTGCAGATTTCGTAGGTGAACCTACCGAAGAACCTCCCCAAAAAGTTTCCAGAATTGTGCAAAAGATGTCAAATATGTCCATCAAAGAAGGACAAGAAAACCTCGCAAACTTGTCAGGCATGCCGCATCTTTGTATGTCCAGACCATTTTGTACCATACTGCAATAATTGCAGCAGTTCGATGGCTGTGATCGTGAAATAAAAAGACTGACCACTATATTTTTTATATAATAAGTTTTTTTGATCTCTTCTTTAGTCAATAAGACTATAAGTTCCTATTATTTCTAATAATAAATAACTAAAAATTAAAAAATATCAACATGTTACGTTTTTACAGTTGATTTTGCATGTGTTACTGAGAATGTCGATAAATGTTGATTTATTTGATTTATAAGTATTATTTTTATTTCAGTACCTAACCAAAATACCCTTTTTTGATACACAATAATAAAAATAAAGGCAACTAAAAAAAAGCTATTAAAAACATTTAATAAAAACCGGGTCACCATGACCCGGTGTCATCGTCACCGTAATTATTTTCACGTCATTGGCGCCGGGTTAATAACTATCAAATTGTCATATTATCACAGCATTGATTAGTTGGATTCGTTTTTAGGGTTCCGTACTCAAGGGTAAAAATGGGACGCTATGACTAAGACTCCACTGTCCGTCTGTCTGTCTGTCACCAGGCTGTATCTCATAAACCGTGATAGCTATACAGTTGAAATTTTCACAGATGATGTACTTCTGTTGCCGCCATAAATAAAAATGAAATAAAAATAAAAGGCCCCCTTTTATTTTCAGCCCAACTTGCACTTGACCAGTTTTTTTCACAATTACTTTGTTTATTTGTGTGTATTTACTTTTGTATTAATTGTATGTCTGTCTTTTCATAAAGTTGTGTTAGCCATATTCTCTGCACCACCCTAAAGTTAACAGTTTTTGGCCAGTTCTTGAAGAAATAGTCCAGTTCATCACGCTATCTCTTTCTGGGCCTGCCGCTCGTTATCATTTCCATGAGTTATTTTCAAGTGAAAACTTCTTATGGGAGGGTAAACCGCTTCGTAACATAACGCGTTACGGCGCCAGTCCGTCTGGCTTCCCTTTCTTTTTTTTTTTAATTAAAATAATTATTGTAGTTTCATGTAGGTAAATTTGTCAACATGACTTGTGTGAAATTGGTTCGAAGCTTAATCAAAGGTTAGTTAATTGTCGCGTCTAGTCCTTTGAACGCCAAAATTAATAGAGCGTTATTACTCGAACAATTACGACGCTAATTTACTTGCTATTATATGAATAATTAGTTGTTATTATTATTATGTAACGTTACAAACATAATTTGAATAGAAACGTAGGAAATTTACATCGAACTTAGTAATATACCTTGCTGGTCATCATCATCATCATCATATCAGCACTACTGGACATAGGCCTCCTCCAAGGAGGGGGTTTGCCATAATCGCCACGTTTGGCAGGCGGGTTGGTGATCGCAGTGTAGCTGTTGCAATGCACAGAACCACAGAGAGCTGACAATCCATTTAAACAAGATGTCACGTGATCACGAAGTGAGCTGTCATTCCATCTTGATTATGTGGAATGAAAGCTCACCTCGTGATCACTTCACCCAAGCCTTCACTTCGACATGTTTACAGAATCGACCGGACGGTTACTGGGTGAGTACCTCTTGGTCAGATCAGCTTAAGACGTGCCTATCGATACGTGCGATCACGATTCCATTGTGAGAGAGCGACAGAGCTACGCGTGCTGGATGAATAGCACGTTCCCTTTTTCACAACGGATTCAAGATGGTTACAACGTATCATATTAGGGGGGCTGTTCGTGCCTCTTAATACCCGTAACGACTGTCATGGTCCTAGAACAAGCAAAAAGTCTGTTTATTAAAACGAAATAAAATAGAACATCGTAAGAGACAGTATTTAGGATCAATTAAACCATTTGTCTGACGTTTGAATTGCCATATAATCAAAATGTTATTACCATAATACTACTACGTATAGGTACGCAAGACAATGCCTGCCAATCCGAAACACAACGTCCCAATCCCCCATCACATTTCTGAATATAGGTCACCATTGACCGTAAGCGACTATTTGACCATGTCACGATATTGCTTCAGGTATGTAGGTAATACTAATACCACGCTTGGAAGGCTGTCGAGTGTCCTGTGATCATAGTTTGATGTTACAGCATAGTGTATACTGTACAGGGAACTGCCGTAGTGTTTACTCAACCAAATACTATCTTAATTAAAGTTTAGATCTGCTTGAACTATGGCAACATTGGACCGTTAACCTAAGACTTGATTGCTTGGGTGCAATGATAGCTTTTTGCAGAAAGTAAGTAAGAAGTAACCAACAGATGAGATCATAAAGTATCACATCACACTAATATTATAAAGGCGAAAGTTTGTGAGTGTGTGTATGTATGTTGGTTACTTCTTTACGCGCAAACGGCTGGACCAATTTTGTTAAAATTTGGGATACAGGAAGCTGACTCCCTGGATTAACACAAAGGCACTTTTTAACGCGGGTAACACCGTGGGGCGCAGCTAGTGGTTAATAAATCAATTTAATTTACAACATTTCTACGATATTCTAACGAATAAATTCATTGATAGGTAAGTGATAGGTTTCTTTCTACGCGAATGATCTTGCATCAGAGAGGCAATTTCAGTATTTTCAAGAAACGTTGGCATTCGTAACGCAATCGCAAATTGACAAACACCTCTAATGTCCTTAATGCCAATTCTACTAATTTTTAAACAACGTTTACATTCGTATCTCGAACGCAATCTGTCAAAAATGTATGGAAGTTAAGGCTTTTTTGACGGTTTGCGAATGCGAATGTTGCTTAAAAGTTGGCACTCTTAATGTTGTCAAGATTTTGATATTGATAGTCGCTGTGATGATATTTTGACTTTATTTGCGACAAGCATGACGCATACCAAAAAATAAAATAAACAAAATTACAAAAGTTATTCAAGTTGGGAAGATATGCGTCACATTCGCGCAAAATGGTCATCGCTCAGCATAATGCTGGGACTCGTGTGCGAGACAGAGCCACAGCGCTGGTTTTCCGCGACAACCGGCGTGGACGGAATGACGTCGATCAGGGCAGCACTTAAATTTGAACGTTTTTAAGCAACGTTCGATTTGCATCTCGTTCGTAATCTGTCAAAATGTAGGGAAATTAGAGGTGTTTTTGACAGATATCGGCTGAGATGCGAATGTGAACGGGGCTGAATTTCAACATATATCTAGTTATAGTTATTTAAATTGGCCTTCTGGTCATGCTCAGCGCCAAATAATTTAAACTAAAAGTTAAGGAAAAGGAAATTAAAAACAAAATACTTTGTGTAGCTCTTGCACTCGCACCTTACAATGTTTCGGTGCTTGCTTACACATAATATCCTCTCTGAACTAACTTGAGAGTATGAATAAGACATCCCGTCGCAGTAGATACTTACAAAATGACTACATGACTACAAATTAGAAGATTATATTCAGGATAAGAATGCTTGGAAACATGCTGGTCCTGCTCCATAGGACAATCAAGGGTGTAGACAAAATCAAATTGGTTGATTTATGTATTAACTTTATAGATATACTGTTTCCTTTTTTGTGTTTTTTTTTCTGTTGACTCACACACTGTTTAAGTAATGGTTCCAATGTTTGTAAATATGTGAGTACCATGTACCTAAACTTCTTTAGAAAATGAATAAGTTTACCTCTGCTGGTGATACTTTGTTCTTATAAGTAGCATACTCTGGGTGCATCGTCCTCACATAATATTAAATAAATTTTTGTATACCAAATTTTGTAAAATCATTATTTGAAAAGAGTAACTATGGAGTTTCTTGTCCGTTCTTCTCCATAAGAATCTACCTTTCCGAATGGAGTCACTTTATTAATGTAAAATTATTATTTTACTGAACTGTAAACGATGACGTTCAAAAGTGCCGTTTAATGGCCTAATTGAAATAAACGTTTTGACTTTGACTGACGGTTTATATGACAATTTTTTTTGACGTGACAACGTCTAATAAATCGATGACGCTGCACGCACGAAAAAGGATGACTCATTGTATCGTTACGATCATTTCATCAATGTTTGACTTTGTCACGTTAAACTATCGTCCAAACCGACTTTACAGACGACCAATTTTTTTGAAGCATTTGGTGCCAATACTGATAAGTACTGGTGAGTTGGTCTTTGCCTATGAAATTAAAGGTTCGTTTTTCGGGCCATTTTGAACTATGATAAGTTCGGTTGAACCTAAAAGGAGATGGGAAGAAAAGTGAAAAAGAGTATTAAGCACTGTACAACGCTTTGGATGTCACCATTTGTAATGTTGTCCATAAACTTTGTTAATAATAAATATAAAAATAATATGAATATTTTTTTTGTTATGGAACCAACATAAATTCTCCATTTTAAAGAATTAGCGTTACTTATGTGGTTGTTAAGTATTGAAAAAAATTACCTCAATCTATGGTAAAACAAAAAATATATTTGTCTATTTATTTTTAAGTACCTGGATGACCTCGGTTTTTTTTTGGTCAACGTTTTCTAAAAATGAAAACTAACTAGATCGATTTATCGCCTCCGAAACCCCCTGCATACTAAATTTCATGAAAATCGTTGGAGCCGTTTCCGAGATTCAGATTATATATTTACAGGAATTGCTCGTTTAAAGGTATTAATTAGATGATGTTGCTATACATAAAATTTGCGCACTATCTTCGAAGTAACCCTGTATATAATATAATACTTAACTTTTCTTTTCTAAAAACAGTCTGAACAGTTTGGTCTGAGCGTTTGCTACATCGTTTCATTCATACTTCAAGAGCTTACCTTAAAGTCTATTCATGAATTAGGTCTCTTGTCGCCATGTGGGATAAACTAAAGTCTTTATAGCTCGGACTTAGCCATAATAGCCTCTAGACGACGTGTATTGAAAATAATGGTCAGTAAAGTGCATAATGTGGTTTCTGATCGGGAAAACAGGGGTAAGACCTTAATAGGTTTTTAATGGTGTGGGTACATTTTGAAGTCAAAGTTTATGATAGTGCATTGAGCGTGATTTAATTACCAGCCTCGTACAACGTGACATTGCTATTATGAATCCGTTTTGAAAAAAGATTTTGCCTGTCGTCCTTGACAGTTCCATCTCCCTCTCAATAAAGAATCATGGTAGCATTTTTTTCTAAACGGTGTATTTATTATAAATAACCCTTATTTTCTTTTTATGCTGTGCCCGTCGACGTAATTCCGTCCACGCCGGTTGTCGCGGAAAACCGGCGCTGTGGCTCTGTCCCGCACACGAGTCTCAGCACGAGGCTGAGCGATGACCGTTTTGCGCGAATGTGACGCATATCTTGCCAACTTGTATAACTTTTGTAAGTTTTTTTTTTTTTCGGTATTCGTCAGGCTTGGCGCAAATAAACTCTTTCTCTTTCTTTTCTTCTATTTGCTTGTCATAGAAGAATATACAGGATATATTAGGAAGATATACCTATTAGGATAAATATTAGAAAAAAATAAAATTTGTTGTTTACTATAAAACAGATATAGCATGCCTAAATTAATTGGTTACTCTTTTGACGTTTCTTTTGCATTAGGCGCAAGAGTTTATCTTTGCAGGCACCTGTTTGTACATTGTCGATTCAATCATAACTAATATTATAAATGGGAAAGTTTGTTACGCTTCACGCCTAAATCGCTGAACTGATTTTGTGTATAAAGTATTTGATAAAAAAAATCTAATTAATCCGTCAGATCGATTTCGTACTTTATCTTTTGTCTCGTAAACAAAAACTGATGACGATACAGTGCGTTGAAAAGTCGTGTGTCGTCACTTACCAGTACACTTTTTAGTGGAAAGTGACGTTACAAGCCCCCACTCTTAATCATTGATGCGTTTTATATTCGTAATTTTTAATTGATTTAATAAAATACAAAATACGTATCCAATATTTTTCGATAATCTAACTGACGGATTAAATAGAATCATATTTTGTAACCCAGGAACATCCCTATTTGGTATAGAGAGCGCTGGACTCCTGGAGACGGTTAAAGGTTACTTTTTATATTTATATTAACGCTAGTGATTCCATGAGCAAAAGCTAGTACCTCACAGATCTGGTATTTGTGTATTAACTTTATATCTTAACCGACTTCAAAACAGGAGGAGGTTCTTAGTAAAGTTGCATTTTTTATGTTTGTTACCTCACACTTCCGTCAATTATGAACCGATTTGAAAAACACCGACTTCCGAAATTGAAGTTATTTTATACTTCGTGGTGTTTTTTTTTTTGTTTGGTATTTTTTTGTAAAAAAGTGAGAACATCAACATCCTGGTATGATACAATAACCAAAACCACAGCTATTTAGCTGTAGCTGTAGTGTTCTTAACATGTTAACCAACCTTCACAACGACATCGCACCGCGCAGAATGAAAAAGGTCTGCATCAAATAACCCACCACAAAAATGACAATTTATTTACATCACAAGGACGAACCTTGTTTTCATTCAAATTCATTTTCCGTCTCTCAGGCGAAAGTTCCCAAAAAATTCGAAAAATTCGACGCTTGTATGGCATTCCGATGTCGGGCCGAGACAAACATCATCAAAGGGTGGGTTGTAACAATTTGTCGTCGCTTGATTGGGCCGGGGACGCACCTGACGCCCTGTGTTACTGCGGACCCTAAACAAAGGGTTTTTGTGGCGTAAGTTGTAGGAGAAAAGCGGATTCAAGGAGCGTCTGGATAGAATTTAAGCGTGATTATGAAAAAAAGCAGCGAGCGAAATGGAAAAGCAATGCGATCGTGTTGATAAACTTATGTTAATGTTATTCAATTTCACTACATTTGAGACCGCTTTGTCAGAACCATATTGATTTATTTCGTCGTCGTTTAAGGCTCTATGAAGTATTTGCTACTGCTTTGAGAAAGCGTGCGATTGTCAGAGAAAGCACCAGTTGATTGTTGCTAATATAAAAGGTACAAAAGACAAAAGTCGATGGTCGCAAATGTGTAACGAGGTTCAAACAAAATACTTATACAACGTAGATGACTCTCTCTCACTCTGACATTTGTTGATTTTCCGTCCTTGGAAAAAATAAAAACAGTGAAGCCTACTCCATGGATCAGGAAATACCTACAACAGTAGTCAAGATACACTTTATAGCCTCATGCTGGAATAGCCTAGACCTACTGGTTTTGTTACAACATACGGTGACCTACTAAATTATATGTGGCAAACTATGTATTTAATATTAAAGTTCGAGTCAAGACAAAAACTGTATTCTCTCTTACCTTGCTCCGGCCCATCATCGGCAGGTGTGTGGCATTGTCGTCGGTGCCACTTGAATACTTGATGCAGAGGGCTGAGTTTTGAGCTTTTAGCTACAAGTACTGTCGCCCTCGCTAATACAGTGGGTGTGCGCCTTTAATTCCTCAGCACTATGAACGGTACGGTGGTAGGGTAACCTAGAAAGCTTTGCATTGTTTACAAGTAGTGGAGCTGAAAATAAATATGGAAATTGAATGACAGTTTTCCTAACACTATGTGACATAACGTAATGCTAGATATTTTTAAACGACCAGCCAGTATTTTTCCACTCATCAGGTATCAATCAAACACTCAGTTTATGCAAAGATACACTTCCAAACAAAAACAGAAAGCAATCAGCTGTTCCCCATATTTTGTCGAGTTATGCGAGTAGATCAACTAATTCTGCTTCCTGTTGCTGCTGGTTATGCTTTAGCGCAATTGAGCCATTAGATTAAAATTAACTCAATGAAATCAAATCAAATGTCATTTATTCAAACTAAGCTGAAAATCGGTACTTTTTGAACGTCCAAATTTACATGAAGACAGTCCCCCATAACGCCCGCCCGTCACCACTTCCTTGTGTATGAGCTGGGAAGAAGAAGTGGCGCAACAAACTCCCCAGCAACGCATCTGTCTGTTAAGTTTGAAGAACTTGAATTTAAACAATGGTTTAATTAAACATTCTATGATAGAAATAGAAAATTACATTAAAAAAAAATGGCACATGTCAGCTAATATGGAATGAATGTTTGTGCTCAAACTCAGTCTACAACTCTGCGTGTGCTTCAAATGGTGTACATTCTGTTAAAAAAGTATCGGAAATTGATCATTTGTTTAAGGTTCCAAAATCAATTTATTATTTTTGTTGCTAGTTTGGCATAACTGTTTTCCATTTTGGCGCGGAGTTTGAGTTGCATCTGTCACTTAGTAAATACAGTGCCGTTTTTTGTTGAATTATCTGTAGTGTGTATTGCGAATTTCATAATGGACTAAAACATGGAACAAAGAGTTTGTCTCAAATTCTGCATCGCAAATGGAATTTCGTGTTCGGAGTCGCTGAAAATGTAACAGAAGACGGTGAATCGACTTTGTCAAAAACACGTGCTTATGAGTAGCACAATGCTTTCAAATGAGGTCGAAATGTGATCGAAAATTTGCCTAGCTCTGATAGGCCATCAACAACTTCAACTGAAGTTAACATCCCAAAGTGAAGGAAATAGTGACTGAAAATCCTCATTCAAGTTTGAGAGAGATGGCTGCTAAACTTTTTGTGTCTCACGAGTCGTCCCGTATCATTTAAAACAATCACTTGGGTACCTATGAAACATGTTGCCGTTCGACTAGTATATTCATACCCTCGAATTCTGAATGAAGTACTTCTTGTTATGTATTTGTCTAATTCTACTTAAGTCTAAAACTTATAAACTAGAATTAAAATAGGGTTTGTCATTTTTAGCTTAGTCGCTAAAAACACACTCAGGACCGATTTCAAAATTGAGTATTTGTATACTCAATTCTGAAATCGGTCACCACAAAATAATAAAAATATAAATATAATTATATATATTCTTTTTTAATAAGTAGGGCTTAGTAAGTAATATTCATTGTTTACTTGTGTTAAACAAAGCATGTGTAAATTATTGTGTCAACTCTGAGGTATTCAGGACAAATCAAGACTAAAATAATAAATGTCACAGACATGAAATGTGGTATTTATTAGACCGAACTAAGCTTATGATAAACTTCACCTAATATTATTTTCGAACTAGCTTTTGCCGGCGACTTCGTACGCGCATGTCCCGTTTTTTTCCGTTCCCGTAGGAATATTTTCTAAGAATCTTCTACATAGTGTTAGAAAACTTAAAATAAAAGATGAATGAAATCGGTAAGGTCGATCTCAAGTTATGGCGTGACCACGGGTTTTTTTTTAAATATAGATTATTTACTGCAATGAGGCTAGTCAAGCTTTTTGTGAAACAAATGTTTATACAATAATAACATTAAAATCATCATGAGAAAATTTATGTTACAAGTACCTAGTAAAACCTAAGACCATTGTGACAAAAACTTGTTAGTAAACTATTTTTCCCTTGAATTGGTCTTGTGGGTCATAGCCTATCCTACGAGCGATTTTAATATTTATGGCATTCATCGAAAATGTAGCTATCTGTCAATGAGAGAATTTCCGAAATCCTTCCAGATACTTCCAGTGATTACCTTCTTCAACCAAACAATTTGTTTCACAATATTGGTTTAGATTATCAAATTATTTACAACATCTCTGTTGGAATGAAATGAGGTCATACGAGGCCTATTAGACATTTTCGATACAATGGAAAACTCTTGAAATTATAACTAACAAATGCTTGCACTGTCTGGACAGGTTCACTCAAATCTGTGTGGTCATTTCCTCAAATACCACCTCAAACATTAGCTATTATTATGATTATTACATTTGTTATGTTGTTGTGTTTTTTAATTAGCAGCACGCCTTCGGGGTATGAAATGATAAAGTCCACCGTAGCCAGTAAGTATTATTTTATTAAGATATACATCATAATATACAACTTGTCGCGTGTCGGCCATAGCGAAATTCCTATGTGATTGACAGTAGTGCCAATGTTGCCATATTCTATAACAGTGGTAGTGTTGTACTACCTTATAACATTAACTGCATGATGACACTTTGATCTTTTTGTTTGTTTCGGTATTTCTTCTCAGAGGCCTCATATAATGTTAACTGATCAAAAAAGATTGAGATGTAAAAGTGTATCGTTTATTCATTCTGTTAATTAACTTGCTCTTTGTTCGTAATGTTGGAAAAAAGCCGCAACACTGCATCATGTCTGAGCTTTTATGCTAATTGTTTGTAACAAACCGTTGTATTTATAACACAGGTGCTCTAGATTCCTTTCAATGCGAGCTTTTGCCTACGACTTTGTTCATTTGCAATACTAAAATTTGAATCTCTTGTCTTTTTACGGGGCTACGAGATAAAGCCGTAATTTTAATTCTTTTGATACCCAGTGCTATCATTATTGTTTAATTTTTGTATTCTTAGTTTCTGTATTTTTATGCTACACTGTAGGGAAATCAAAGCAAGAACATAGGTAACTAACAGTCAAACCGACAAAAATGGAAAGGGTTCGAACATTTCTCTACGGGAGCTGGCATAGCTCCCCACCGCCATTTTGTTTTTTTTTTTTTTTCAAAATCGCAGCGCACTATGAAACATATTATATATTATATATGGGTAAAGGCCATTTAAAAACTAAATGTTAAGAACATGGTGCCCCAAAGTGTCATGTTGCTGAGATATTTAGAGGTAAAGTCGCCATGTGTGAACAATGAAAATCATTAAAAATTAACTAATCACATGCTTATATGCAGAAGATTTTATTCAAATAATAGCTCTCGGCTTGGTTTAACCATTTATATAAATTAAATACTATTATTTTGCGATTGCGATGCGGGTTAGTTGGCAAGTTCTTAATAAAGTGGTTTTCACGTGTTCTTATTTTTACTTACTTCCAATAAATGATTAAAGTGCTATCAAGTTGAGAACTATGTATTTAAAAAAAATATTGTAATGCTTTTATAAGCATTTAATTCAGTCATTGTGACTTTACCTCGGAATATCTCGGCAAATGGCACTTCAGGGCACCATGTGTATAACATTTTTGTTTGTTAAATTGTCCTCTTCCCATATAATGCATGTTGGATAGTGTGTATTTTGAAAAAAAAAATGGCCACAAAAATTATATCCCCTTTTATGAACTTGATATAAACTCTAGGAAGGTATTACACAAGATAAAATAATATGTATTACAAAAATGTTCATATTACGAACAGACATTCAACATCAACCATTTTATTATAGTTTAAAATTTTAATAAAATTCGTTGTGGCTAACGAGTAGCGGTTAGTTAAATATGAACTACTTTTATAACTAGCTAAAGTTCAACTAAACGGCTTTAGTAAAAGTCAAGTGAAAGAGTTTTACTGCACCAGTTTGTAGTTTATTTTTTAATTTTTTTGCTTTTTTCTTGAATGACTTTTTCTTGCAGTCGTTGTCGCTGTTTGAAATTAGTTTCAAGATTGTTACGTTAATTGAAACTTTATTATGAACCTTCTAATTGAAAAAACATTAAAATTAAGACAAGCATCACAGCTAGAGAATTTGATCCGGGTTCTTTATTTGAATCCTCGAGATATTGTATCGATTTATTATTTATTTATTTAATATGGGTTTGCTCTTGACTCTAGTTTAGGTCATAGATACCACAGTAGTAGATAGTCGACGATGGAGCGAGCTTGCCCAGAAGAAGCCTGTTCACTCTAATTTTGAAGAGATTAGGGTTGTATGCGTACATGTTGATTATCCCCGATACCAGGGATTGCAGACGGGTTATGACAAGTCAGATATAATGAGCTTTAAAATTATCTCTGAAAATTGTACCCCGATTTAATACGTACATTAATTCCGGGTACAAATCTTCTCTTAATCACACCACATAAGTATTTGTGTTAATTTTAACCCTTTCTTTGCCAGTCCAATTAGTGATCATATTTTAGGATATTTTTTATTAGGCACTACTGTAAAAGTGTTACCCAGTTAATGGGTTGTAGAGGTCTGGTAGGCAGCCGCTTCACGTAAAATTCTGGTATTCAGCTGAATCTGGTTTGACTGGAAGCCGACCCTAATATAGTTGGGAAAAGGCTAGGCAGATGATGATGAGCCACTAATGTAAAAAGGACTTCTGTACATTATTTTATACGTACATCCAAATCCAATCTCAAACAGGAAATTTGTCATTATGTGTACAAAAACATGCTAAGGTTACTTAGAACTTTTGATATAGGAAAAGGAGCATATCTACACATAAACCAGTCTCCATTTTGAAGTTGTCACTTGCGAAAATACCTTGTAAACACACTATTTCAAACCACTGTACAAATACCCTCAAGTTAATTAAAATGGGGTAGTTATCCGATCAAGATAATTTTCCCCTTCGGCGGCAAAGAAAATCTCCTTTTAAGCTCATCTCACCTTGGTGAGCTAATACGAATCTAATGTACTTAGAAAATGTCGTTGTGGCTCAAAATAATGAAATAAGGGACAATAGTATTGGAAGTTTGCGAGAAATGTATTTAAGCTTTTAAGCTCATATTTTGTTGACAAAACTTAAAAAAATTACAACCGAATTCCAAATAAAAACACTACAAAGTCTAAAATAACTTGAATTTCGGAAGTCGTTGTTAAAAACGAAGACAAACTAAAACACCGACTTCCGAAAAATTAAAGTTATTTTAGACGTTGTAGTGTTTTTATTTGGAAGTCGGTTGTACCATCTTTGTATTTTTTTTAAAGACCCAATAATTAAAAAAAAGCATAATTTACAGATACACATACTTAAAATGGCTGTCTCTTTATAAAAAAACTCTTGTTAATTAGATTGTATATGAGTAATACAAATAGATGGATAGTTGCCTATACAACTACAAACATAATTCATTTTCAATTGAATCCTACCCAATAGCGACTGGAGTTTGACCTAACATTCATTTTATAGGTTACGGTATGGTACGAACGGTACCGAAAATTCTGTATTTGTTTTGGTAAAACCCAGCATATTCGGGAAAACTCTATAAACCACTCAACAAACTTTCGCCAAACTCTCGACTAGCAATCAAGCCGAAAACACTCATAATTCAGGCTGTGTTCATGCTACATGGCCTATTTCCCCTCTGTACAGTTCTAGCATATTCATCATACCGCCGGTTGGACTAACTTCTTAGCTACCAATCAAACCAAAAAACACTCACTAGCTTGAATAGCTACAGTGTATTTTTCTGTACATGGCAGTTTGGGAACACAAAAATGGTGCGTCATGATAACGGATACTAGTAGTGGTGGCAGGTACTAAAGCGGACCTAACCTTTTGAACGCCATTGTCACGTATACATGTCAAGCAAGCGCGTGTCCTGTACACATAACCGTCACAAATATGTGACAAAAAGTATGGCCAATTTGTGGCATGCCGTCGGAGGCACGCCGATGCGTTTATGCTGTGGCGTTCAATTGATTAATACAACAAGGCAATCTCTACCAGTCAAACATTGGGTTAAAGAGAAGAAGAAGACACGGTTATCTGTTGTTCCTAGGCTGGGAATCTTACGTAACCTTTTAATGCGTTGAAATGGTTATTTCAAAGCAGATATTAAAGTGCTTTTCACCATGTATACTCCTTGTAGTGATCAAGATTAAATTAATTGATATCTAGGTAACTCACTTTAGTTGATTAAAATTTAAATATAACGATATTAAAGAATATACTTAATGAACTAAATAAACCTGAAAAATATGGCTCCGCATCACTGTTGACTTTAAATGTGCCAATAAGATCAACTTATTTTCATGATTTTGTACCAGATTTGTTTATCAAACAAGGCAAGCAAGTAAGTAAGTAAAACACACTATACATGGCCTATTTTCCCCACTGTACGCGAATCTAGCACATTCTATACATCACGTCGCCGTGTAGGGTAGACACATAAATCAGCTGTGTCGAACGTTAAATCTGGCCCCACTTAGTCGGTGCCAACAGCCGGGCCTCGGAAAACATTGGAAGTCACTTGCAATCTGCACGTATCCATTGTTGCTATGAGTTGTAGGATTAGTGGAGAATTGATTGGGTTTCAATATTTCCAATAAGGTGTGTAATATAATGCGGGAGACGAGAAAAAAATATAGAAATATTTTTCATCAATTTTACTAAAACTCCCGACAATATGACATGTGTCTTCTATGCTCGCTCGTTCTATTGTGACAGTTTATTATTTTTAAAGACAAACACTAAATACGGATAAAACTATTATTTTAAACATTTGTTATATTCCAGTGAGTTTCTTTGACCAAGTTGAAGTCTTCCTTCCCACACGCGTTTCATTCCCTTGTAGTTTGAGTTGTTCAGAATAGTTATTCTTGGAATCATAGTTTGTTTTTTTTACAGAATACGTGTGCAAATAGTATATACAAATGCCTAATGATATTCCAAAAATTTCCATTCGTCTGTTTTGCGATTAAAAGAGTTATATCAATATCAAAACTTATAGATATATGCTGATTACAATCTTGAAAACAAAAAGATAATCTTCAATGGAAACAGCCCTATTATCGCACTAATACTTTCAGCAAATACTTCGACGTATAAGAGACAAACCTCACACAATCTTGAGGGGAGTCCGACTTGATACTTGTTGCGACCACCCTTTGTTACTAAGAGCACCAGGACACAACTCTTAATACACTTACCAAACAGTATACACAACCCTAAGACTACGAGATAAGGTTGAAACTAACCGCAAATAACTTTGCACATGCGCTTGCAAGACTAAATTCTGTTGCAGTAAACGCATTCAAAATGGAACTTTGTTTTCGGAGCGATAAGGTTGTAGTGTGACGAATGAATGGTAGGTATAATAAATGTGAAATATGATAATCTCCTGGTCTGATGATGGTATTCATAGTTGGGGTACGGAAAGAAGGAAGCCTTAGGAGCTAGGGGGGAAATTAGTGTGCATTTCATAAGATTGCTTGCTGTGCGAATATGTGCATTTTGTGTAGAGGTGGGATCTTTTGTAGGGCTAAGAATGTACGTAACGAGATACTTAAAAAGGTATAGTCAACAAAGCTATTTGGTACACAGGCAAATCTATAATGTTTGCACTGTTAATATGGGTTTGCTTTTGACTCTAGTCTAGGTCATAGATTACAGAGACAAAGTCGACGATGGAGCGAGCTTACCCAGAAGAAGCCTGTTCACTCTAATTTTGATTTTGATTTTTTAAGCTTATGACACACTTTCGAGTGTGGTGTACAATAATTATGCACTTAACACACTCACAACATTGTTTAAAAGTTGTTGCAAGTTCGCTGCCTACATACCAAATAGCTTTGTTGACTGTACATGAACAATATTTGGTTACGCGGAATAAGCGAAATAATGCGAACGATTTTATAATTTGTTCGATGCAAAAAGGTGTGGCGTGATACACTGCAAGGAACACCAGAAGCAGAGCAATACGTCTGATGGAGGGGTGCACAATACCTTAATATCCTCGTCACAGTCTTCTTGAGTCATGGGCACAGCGTTAGCGACACAAACACACAAAATTTTACTAGTCGTATCTATAATTTTGTTATTTATGCAGTCATTTTGCGACAAAAGTTTTCAATTGCATCGTCCTTTTATAAATATTATAAAACTTTTATTTAGAAAAAGCAACTAAGGAGTTTCTTGTCCGTTGTTGTCCATAATAATCTATATTTGCGATTACTTTATTATTTATTTATTTAACAGTTTAGTTATTACTTGTTTTTAACTGTAAATGTTGACGTTCAAAAGTGCGTTTTAATATTTTGTTGAATAAATTATTTGACTTTGACAATTAACCATATTTTTTGTAGTGATAAAAATAAATGTAATTATTTAGAAAAATATATGCTTTTGATGTCAGACTATCAAATTTTGATGCGTAAAAAAGTATTCCAAATGTTCAGTTCACAATTTACCGAGAGTTTACAATCTCTCAAGTTATTTTATAATCTAACGCAGTTTGCCATTTTCCGGTTACATATATAAATGGTACACCTAAGACTACCTACAGTACTGTCTTGAAAAGATCGCTTTTAGCGATAATTCCGCCCTTTGTGTCACCCTATGTAATGTTTTTCTTCGTCTATTTTTTCTGTAACTTATACGGTGTACATAATAAAGAGTATTCTATACTATTCTACGTTCCAGAGTCGCGATATTTTTTTCAAACAATTCCGCAACCCTGGTAGTCCCTTTAATATGATATGAAACAACAACCGATATGATACACCCACAAAACCACGTAATAATTTAACGACATACTAACCTAATTACCAACTCATTTATAAACAAAATAGCCGCATGACACATAATACGTAAAACACAACAATTTCAACAATACAAGATTACTGTACGAAAATAATTCGTTAAGTCATTTTAATCCGAAAGCGTACGTTTTCAATGTAATCGCGTAAAACATGCGAATAAGCCTATTGTGGAATGTACGCACTCGTAAATATGTGAACGTTGGCTTTCGTTATGTTTTTGTTAAGGTATTTTTATTTATTTGTGTGTAAGTTTATGTAAATTGGAAGGAATAAATAACAAGCAAGGCATAGCAAGGTTAAAATGTATAGTAACACAAATGTATCAAAAGAGATTGCCCTCTATGCGATAAGACAGCCCATTGTACTCGTTTTTATACATGTTTGTCCTGTGTTAATTATGAGGTGTTCAATAAACATGAAAGAACGAACGTAAAAAACAAATAAAGGCACTAGTCTCATATTCTCGGATATCTTACGTACCAGAAACTGTGAGCATAGCATACGAAGTATAAGCCTACGCGGTGTAGGCATTTGCTACGAGCGTAGAGGTTTCGTAGCAGCGTACCATGAATTTAACTTATCATTTTTAGACGATGGAAATAAAATTATTAAAATTGTGTTAAATCACTCACCCACACCCTATAAAGTACAGTTATATCCCTTAAAAAAAGTAAGAAGCTTATGAAAGTACAAAACAAAAATATAGCAGTAAAGCTTATATTATTAGTAACATGAGTTGTCGTTATGTAAGCTCTCCTGCAGGAATCCATAGGAATAGTCTTCGGAGGACTGCCCGCCTTGCCGATATAAGTTTGTATAGGAACAGAGGTCGTGGAGACGACAACACAAACAATTTTTTGTTTGTTTTTTTTTCTATCTAAAAAAAAGAAAAGATTGTTTTTCAAATAAAACTTAATTAGTTTGCTTTAAAATTACCCACTACTGTGCCTTTATTCTTGCTCAAGTATTATTTTTGATACCGATAGAGATATAATCCTTCCGACCGAATATTGATCACGTTGGCCTATCTTAACGGAGACTAGCCAAATACAAGTATGTGCGATAACACAGTTGCACTTTTCGTTCCTTTACTGAAATAGTCCAATGGGACAGCAATCTGACACGACCGGGGAGAGATCAGGCGCAGGACCAATGTATTTCTGAGGCACCACCAACTTTCAAACTTCCCTCGTAGATTGAAAGTTGCTACTGAGAAATTCCAAATGAGAAAATCTTTTTACACGACCTGAGAATTAAACCGAGGAACCCACGGTCGGCAGTCGACTTGTGACCACATGGTTAACAAAGCAACGGGGTGGGGGGTAGAGTTATAAGCTAAATTAATTAAAAGATCTCGTGATTTTTTTATTTAGTCACAAACGAATATTAAATCGTAATCTCAAGAAGAAATAGTAGATAAACAGTATCGCGTATGCCGTACGCAATTTAATGACGACAACTCAATAAAACTCCACAAATAGAAAAAAATAAAAACAAGTTAAATAAACACAATTCCTTTCCCTGTCCCCACAGCTCGGGTAAGCCGTGTAATTCAATTACAACTCCTTCGAGCCGCCGCGCGAAGGAAAATAATACAAAAACTGAATTAAAAGGCTTCATAACTTATTGAGTTGTACTCCAAACGAAACGCTCCCACACGCTGCACGTATCGGCCGTGAAAGAACTCTCAAAGAACTTTCGAAATTCTTTCAAAGGACTTGTTATTGCGAATGTGTGAAAAATACTTCGGTTCTAGCGACAGTTTTTAATGGGATTTTGAAAGCTGATAAATGGAATTTATCGAGAATTGGTACTTTTATTTTTCGTTTGATTTTTGCGGTTTTAGCTGCGGTTGGAAGTAGTTTTTAGTAGAAATTTATGTCATAAGGTTTACTTCCAGTTGCGAAATTTGTTCGAAAGAGTGTTCGCGGCCTTGGAACGCAAATGGCTTTAGAAGGAACACGGATGGGTTTTAGTCTGTAAGAGTCTAACACGCCCTTCCGCTCCACCCAGAGCGGAAGAAGTCATTTGATGATTTACCATCCTTAAAAAAAAAAGGTTTACTTACAAGGTTTAAGACAGGGTCGGTTATCGCACGTTATAAAGAAAATTATCCTTATTTTGGGGAAGTTGGATAAAAAGATAAGATACAAGCTTATGTAGAACTAGATCCCTGTCTTCTTCTGTAGGTTGTTAACACTGGCTGCTATAATATGAATTATGTTTTATCAGAAAGTTATTCTATTCGTTATAGTTATTCTATTCAACCGATGAAAAAACAGAGGAGGTTCTTTGTGTAAATCTACATATGTATATCTATACTAATATTATAAAGAGGAAAGATTTGTATTTTTGTGTGGCACGAATAAACTTAAAAACTACTGAACCGATTTGAAAAAGCTCTTTTCTTGTTCTTTCAGCGATGGATAGCTACATTATCATGTAACATAGGCTATATTTTATACCCGTACTCCCACGGGAACGGAAACAACGCGGGTGAAACCGCGTGACGTCAGCTAGTTTGTTTATTGTTGTTGATTTATATTATAATAGATAAATAATAATAGTGTTAGTTAAGTTAGTATAGTCTATTTTAAGTTTCCTTATCTGTCTCTTTACACTCTGTGTCTACGTTTCGAATCCCACTCTTCTGTCGCTGATCTGCTGGAAGAAATTTCTAATAAAATAAGCAGTGTCTTTGTGCTCTTTTCTCTGTATTTTATTTTTCCTCAGCCTATTGTGTCCCACTGCTGGGCAAAGGCCTCCCCCATATTCTTCCAGACATTCTTGCGCCACCTCGAACCAGCCTTCGCAGTGCGCATCCAGATCATCTCGCCACCGCTTTCTGGGCCGGCCTCGGCGACGCCGTCCATCCTCTGGCACCCATTGCGTGGAGACTTTTGCCCAGCGGTCACTATGCATTCAGCTGGTGTGACCCGCTCAGTCCCATTTCAGCCTGGCAGCTTTTTTGACCACGTCAATGATACCTGTTTTGGAGCGTGCCGCACTCCGTACTTTATCAATTCTTTTTAAACCTAAATACTGCGATCCATTGCCCTTTGACATACCCCAAGGCGGAATTTTTTCTCTGTATAAAATGATCTCTTTTTAGATTTGTGTGTACATAAATAAGTAAATAAAAGTTATGTAGACAACAGTAGGTACGCTAAAGTTTTAAATAAAGTTCCGACGCTTTTCTTTATCCCGAAAGCGAAAATGCGTGAACAACACGCGGCAAACTAGGAGCGAACTGAAAATTTAGACATGTTTGCGAGTATAACTATTTCGCACTTCTCAACAACAAAACAAAGTTGTCCAACTGAAAATCTGCCGCAAAACTCTCGAGTATGAGATAACTTCCAAACTCGATAGTGTTCCGTATCAAAGGCGTCGCAATTTATATTTATTTATGCAAAATTCATAAAACGCTCCCCCGGGATCGGCCCGAGCAAAAATTATGCAAATCTAGCCCTTAAGCGCCACGCAATTAGAAGCGATTATCGAGTGAAATTCAATTCTGTATTCGCAAATTTTATTTCGCTTCTCTCTAGAGTCATTGTTAACGATGCATTCAGCCGTTTATTTAGAATTTAAAATGTTTCATTTTGCGTATTTTTGTGGATTCTAAATGAAGCTTTGAAATATTTGAATGCAATTTAATTCTGAACTTTCGGTTTTCGCTAACAAGGTTCTATTTTTCTCAATTTATGTTAGTGTTGTGTTTAGCTGTCGTGTGAGCAATTTGTGGTTGCGATAAGGGCTTTCACGTTATGAATATTGTTTATTTATTGCTTTAAATGCATACTTGTTTATTTTGATTTTGAGTAGCTAACAGAATGTCTAGTATTTTATCGTGATTTTAGTCTCAAGGGTTATCCTTACGATACCGAGCATTTTTCGAGTTAAAAAGTAAGTTACGGCTCTCAGCAATAGTTTAGCTTTCTATGAGTTCAATATTTTTTTGTATTCTTTTCAATTCCTCCAGACATTACCTTTCACAAACATAATATGAACAAAAAAAGCAATTTTCATCATCTGCCTAGCCTTTCCCAATTATATTGGGGTCGGCTTCCAGTCAAACCGGATTCAGCTGAATACCAGTATTTTACGTGTAGCGGCTGCCTACCAGACCTCTACCACCTATTAACTGGGTAACACGGTACTCATTGGTAAGACTGGTGTCAGATTTTCTTGCTTCTGACTATCCGTACGGCTTAACGTGCTTTCCGAGGCATGGAACAAAAAAAACTATTTTAATATTTAAATATTAATTTGGATCAAATTCTTTCCCTGCCATACACAATGTTAATTTCCTATCCCACAACATCGGACGCTAGCCATCCCAAAACCAAACATTAATACTCATCACATGTTTGGTATCATTCAGTACCGTGAAATTACTCGTCGGATTATGACGTCACGGGACCAAATGGGCACTCGTAATTATAGCCTTTGAGGCCTCCCCTCACCGCGGGCTGCCAAATTTGAATATCAGGGATGAATGAAAAAGAAAATTTTGTTTGTTAATTCTTTAACATCTGCGGCTGAATAGCGTCGTCTTGAATTAGATTTTTGGTCTTTTTGAATCGGTATATGAGGTTGAATTCAAGTTTTGATGAGTTGATCAGTAATGGGGATGGGAAATTATATTTTGAATATAATAAGGGATGTTTTTCTGCTTTCGTATTCAATTAAATGTCGTTCCTGTATAATGGGAAGTTGATGCTTTGATTCCCATTCGGAATGAAAAGATAAATTGAAGAAAAAAACACGTTATACTTGTGAGCACGTGCTGACCGCGTGGGGTCGATCTTCGAGGTTAAGCAACGCTTTCCAAGGTCGGTCCGTGGATGGGTGACTATGCTAACATATCGAGAATGCTCCGTACCTCGGAAAGCACGTCAAGCATCAAGATGCTCAAATGACAGGCGTTACGGGCAGCTATGCCAATAAATCTGACACTGGTCTTGCCAAGAAGTATCGTGTTACCAAGTTACTGAGTTGAGGAGATCATCATCATCACCATATTATCATCATAAAATACTGGTACTCAGCTACATCTTGGCTGGATCGACCTCAATATATTTGAGAAAGGGGTGGCCAGATTGATAGATCGAAAGAAAGAAAGAATAAAATTTAATTAGCACATACATGACAGACAGACGGGCAATAAAGTGATCCTATAAGGGTTCCGTTTTTGCCGACTGAGGTACGGAGCATTAACCCTAAAAATGGTAATACGCCAATAATTAAGTGTGTGTCTCACGGCTGCACTATAAAATTGTCTATTTCAGCTATATGTTAGACAGACTGATGTTGTCTGACGCTGGTTTTCTAATTATCCTTTCAAAGGATGAGTAGCTATTCAATTGAATGAATAGTATACAAAAAAACTAGCGGTCCCGACAGATGTCAATTGTCCTGTTCGAATGTTTGCTTTGTGTATGATGAAAAATTAAAGAAATCAATTGCACCGCCACCTACCGAATCGAATTGAGGCTCTAAACCATTCTCGTATCCACTGGAATTAAAGTACTAATATCGTTATTACAAAATAGGAGTTGGTGGTAGTAGGGTGAAAATTTAGGGTTGTATGAATTTTAAATGCCGGTCAAAAAAAAAATTGTCCATACAATTAAATTATAGGGTGGACCACCCTTATCACTAAGGCATATGAAATATAGTTTACGTCCTATTCTCAGACCTACTGAATATACAAAATTTCATAAAAATCGGTCAAGCCGTTTCGGAGGAACAAACCCTGTGACACGACAATTTTATATATTAGAAGATAATATCATCGAAATAAGTAAATGAAAAAGTTGAATTGTGACTCAATGCGATTTTGTAAATGTCTACATCGTCAAAAATTGATTTTTCCCGTGCCACGTATTAAATACGCAGAAATTCCGCTTTGACCCAAATATTTACATTCAACTTTATATTAACAATACACGAAAAAAGCGCTGTAAATCGCGGAGCCCCACTGAGCGGGACCGCGGGCGAATAGCACAATAAAACTATAAAATCATAAATCCCTATGAGAAATGCTATGGCGTGACTTCCTAGGCACCATGCTTTGCTAGTCCGAAGGAAACTTAACATAATTCCTATAATGGTAACAATTTTTAATAGTTAGAAAGAAAATATAAAAGAAGGTGTTATTTCTGCGTAGGAAAAGATTGTCGCTTAGCTACTTATTGAATACTAGCTTTTTTCACAAGAAACGTGTTTTTTTCTGGGATATTAATAGTTAGTTAGTGTAGTTTTTTATCAGTGACTGAATGATCGTAGTCGGATCTACCGGTCGATTCTGTAAACATATCGAAGTGAAGTCTTGAATGAAGTGATCACGAGGTGAGCTGTCAATCCATATAATCAAGATGGAATGACAGCTCACTCCGTGATCACGTGACATCTTGATTGTATGGATTAACAGCTCACCTCGTGATCACTTCACCTAAGCCTTCATTTCGACATGTTTACAGAATCGACCGGCGTACTTCCAGACGAAAAATGTTCTGATTTCTAACCGCCAAGCGAGCATGGCTGAGCGAGTACCGCTGAGCAAGTATTATCTTTGATAGCTCTTATCGCTGAGACAAAACTAGTGGTAAGAGAGTTCTCGCCGGCAGTGTGAACAGCCAGCTATAAATGTATGTGTCTCTTTTACTCACACGGGATCTATGTATATCTTTTGTCCATTTCCTCAGCGAGAAAATAGTCGATAGCTAATCGCTTCTTCGTCGGCAGTGGGACAAGTACCTTAAAATCAGCTTAGGGCATGCCCTTCATGACCATTGTTAAGCAAAATATGGTTCGATTTCTTTCTAGAAAAGCGTTCTTAAATTAGGGTTTTTTCCACGAGAAAATTCTCAGTTACAAGTCGGATTTGTGTCCAGGTAATTACTACGTAATAAAAACATAAGAAAACGTAATGAATTATAAAAGATATTCTGGTTCAAAGTAGAACAAACCTCGGTATTGTCATACCGTGCAATCACACAACAGGTTGCCGTTATAAAATTAATGTGAATTAGATATTTATGACAGCAAATTACTTCGGATTTAATATAGACGAGTTTTTATTTTCTTTATGAGGGCATGAAAAAAATCAATCAACGAATAACTTAAAAGTACATTGTTTTATTGTGTTTTTTGTTGGAAGGTTGAAGACAGGTATGAATCGATCATTATCTGGCAACCCTAGCCTATACATAGGCTAGTCATATAGAAAACTAGCTTTTGCCCGCGACTTTGTACGCGCATTTCCCGTTTTTTTCCGTTCCCATAGGAATTTTGGGAAATCCTCTCTTAATGCTTCCCTACACTCCCCGAGGAACCTACATGCCAATTTCAGCTTTCTACGTGCTTTGTCTGTCAGTCACTCAGTCAGTCAGTAATGGAAGAATTTATATACAACGTGTAACAGAATAAACGCAATACCTCTTAAGGGGTCATTGTATTCATCATTATGAACAACTTTTACTATGGCACCAAACCCGAAATCGCGAAAAAAATAATTGTACATTTTCTTTCTGTGTTAGGAATATAACGTATTATTCTTCTGGGAAAAAATGGAACCCTTATAGGATTATAAGGGTTCCATTTTTTCATTCGGGCATACGGAATCATTTTCAAATTTATCCAGTGTTTTAGGCATGAAAACGTAATAAACATAAGGACTCCACATTTATAATATTTTTAGTGTCTGAAAAACGTCAAACACACAACAGTAGGTATAGTCTACTTTTGTTATAATATAATAATAATATAATATAATAATATATCCTGGGACAACTCTATACAAGATGAAATTTCCTATTAAACCTCCAAACTCATAATTTATAATGCTCTCTTTCAATATAACGCTATAGGTGACCATTGTTACTTGGCAAACCTAGTTTCCAATGTCGTTAATTACAAATTCAAGACGGTGGGAAATGGAAATAGTTTATGTTAGGGCTCAACTGTAACCTTAAACTTACAGGGAGTTTGTAAACTACGTACATAAGGGGATTGACCTTGTTCGGATATCTTGTAAGGGACTTGATATACAAAACGTTCCGGGCGCGAGGCGCCGACAGGCGCGCGGACAGGGCGCTGTGACGAAAATGTATGACGTCTGTCCGCGCGCCCGCGGCGCTAAGTATATTTCGTTCCTTTGACGCCATACATTTTATCTTGTCAGCGCCCTGGCCGCGCGCCCTGTTCGCTTTGTATATCAAGTTCCTAAGAATCTATATTATTATGAAGCCGGTATCTGATATTTGGTCAACTTTTTTAAAAGTGTTAAAGGTGACGAGGTCTTTTAAACCTAAAATGTAAAGAGTTGAGATATGGTTAAAAAATTGGTAATTCTTTTTAAAATATAAAAAAAATGTCCGACTCACAATCTAGAAGATGAGAGATCTAAGATCAAACAAAACAGTTTAGGTCACGAAAAACGTAGTAACGGCGGTATTAATAAAATAAATCCCTCAATTAATATTAGTGGTGTTTGTCAACTGTCAATCGGTGTTGACAGTGACGGTACCTAATTCACTTATTCCCAGTCTATGATCGTATCGTTCAGAAATCATGTATTTGCCAAAAATGTAGGTATACATATAATAATTATGGTTATTTTGTGGAGAGTCCCAAAAATTTTACTTTTTTTCCGTTGTTTTATTGATATCTTCCTCAAACCCTTTTTTTTCTACGGAATCTTTCGGCTTTCATACCGTATCTCGTTTACTCCGCGGGCCTGCAGACGGCGAGCGTTAGGTGGCTCGCTGTCCGATCACCACCAGGCCCGGGTCGATGGCGCGTTGAGTTTCACGCGCGCCTCATAGAGATGTCAGCATAGAAGACAGGGCCCGCTAGGGCCAGAGCCTGCCAGGGTTGCGGAATTTGTTCGAAAGAGTCACCGCGGCCCTGGAACGCAAACGGCTTTAAAAGGAACAGGGAGGAGTTTTAGTCAGTAAGAGTCTGACACGTCCTTCCGCTCCACCCAGGGCGGAAGAAGTCATTTGATGATTTCCCATCCTTAAAAAAAAAAAACTCGTTTACTCGTCTGACTTTGGCTCGTTATTGTGAATTTTACGGTCGGCTTATCTATTGGATATGGACACTATGGATCGCTATGTGAATTGTGGTTCATAGATACCACAATTCACGTAGCTATCCACTGCGACTAATGGCTGAAATTACCTAGGCCGATATGCCTTAGATAATCAAAGGACACTGTCAATGATTCGCTCTGTAAGTACTAATTCGCCTTTATGTTGTTCACAAACCAGAGTCATCCATTTTGGCCTAATAAAAACTCCCACTTAATACAATACACTTATCATAGTAAACAACTGTCTATTAATACAAAGTAGCAACCGCACTTCAAAAATCTGTTGTTTGGTATAATTAACCTCACTTTTACTAAATCTCATATAACTCTGCTCTCACATAGCCAAAATCTGCAAAATTTTCAGAGATTTTTTGTAATGTGTTGATTGAAACCGCTCTCATCCTTTTACACCCCAGGCCCAAAATTGTATTTTCATGTATCAGTCTCCTTTCTCATAATAATTATAATCGGTCCAATAATTTGTCTTTAAATATTTGAAATGATATTACTAAAATATTAAGTAGAAATACTAAATGTTTTAGTAATATCTTGTCATTGACTGACCTCCAAATAGTTTAAAATTCTTAAACACTTCGAAAACCTTGTACTAATTAATGTTCCATTAAACTCTTTTATTCAATTTGTTTCGTCTGTAATCATTTTAAAGTTGCACGATGTATTTTGGTTGCTTCCACTCATAATGCTTGCTCTCACCCCAGTTCAAGATCAGAACCTTTTTTTTCTATCATCACCCTTAATCAGCATTTTTGACCCCTTTACTACAACTTTTACTTTTAATCTCACCACACCTCAAAGAATCCATTGAAAATATCAACGATACATACAAACATATGCACCTACATTCTGCCACTTTGATGTGCAGTACACTGACAAACACTCCGAGTATTATCAAGTCCTGTGCGAGGAATTAAGAAGCGCGAAACAAATGAAAAGTAAAAAAAGGCTGCGCCGCCATTGGGGCTGCTGGCTGGAACAATGAGAGCCCCTTATTTGCGGTGTGCGCTATCGTTCCATCGAGAGGACGGACTCGCGGAAATGTGGCGGGATTTGATGCGGGTGAAATGTGAATTTAAAGTGCAGAGAGCACATTCGTGAATTGAAAGTATGCAACATGATTTTTGAATGGTGTTTAAAAAAATAGTATTTTGCAGAGTCTGCATGATTTATAATTTAATATCTGCTGGCAAACATAATTATACTGTAAGGCTATCCTACTTGCACAATTTCATCGTTGATTTCGTAGAAAGTTTCAGACGAGTTGGCTGCGCGAATATACTTATTTAAGTAGATTTACTCGAAGCGTATTATATCTTTCATTGCTCGTTTAGTGCGAAGGACGGTGTCTAAAGTAAAAAACCCATTATACATATTCAACCACATTTATTTAAAGTTATCACCTATCGAATGCATCACCATTAACGGGAGTGCTCCCTAAATCGTCGATTGTTTGACGTCGGCATTAAAACAGCGAAATGTCAATATTTGTCGGCAGTACTCTAGGGCGGAGGGCAGGCGGTAATCCCCTGTTCGCAAATACTAGGAGATTTCGCCGATGTCGCCTGTTTCGAGGCCCCAAGGGAACCTCTTTTGTTTGCACTCTCATTAATATACATGGGAATTTGTGGTAAGACGCAGCGTTATGGTGAAGGATTTTTTTGGGTCTTAAGTAGGTGTTAAGATGACAATTTGCAACTTGGAGTTAATTAATATTCTTTTGTTTACAGGTCCGGGAAACTGAAAACATGCGAGTTTCAGTTTTTACCAAAAACACAAAAGAAATCAAGATACATTTTTTTAAACCCAATAATTAACGACTTCTTTAATTTTACAATAGAAAAATTTATACATCTTATTGTCAATTGAGGATTTTTTGGAGACTTTTTTGAACCTGCAATAGTCAAAAGCACCTCACATATTATATGTAGAGAAGCATATAGATGCAGATTCTAAATCTGATCACAAAACAACTTCCTGGAACCCCACAGAAAACGATAAGAACGGGAATGCCCCATATATTTCAATCACCCGTAAAATAGCCAACATTACTCTCACCCACATACAACCGCACAGAAAACAAACCTCTACCGCGCATATTTTAAAATATAACAAACGCGCTTCAAACATTTATCCTTCAACAAAAGGTACACTTGTAAATAGAAAAAAAAAATGCAAATAGGGTTGGGACGGCTATCAATTTCCCGCAAATTTCCCGGGACAACACGGGGCTATTTATATTCCGTATGTGACCCGGGACTCACACTTCAGCACCAGTCTCCTTTGTTCGCTGATATATCGGGGACCCGTCGAAGGTGTGCTCGTGAATCATTTAGTTTTTGTCCATAGAAATGATGATAGTATCGTTTGGTTTTGTGGTTTTTATCTGTCTGGTTTTTTATGGATTGGTGTTGAGAATATCTTTGTCTTACCACGGGTTTCTGTTAAAAAAATATCATCCCTTCGGAAATTTAGTACAAACCCAGTGACGCGATTGACGTTGAAAACTCAATCATCCAATCACAGCTTGAAAACGAGCATTTGACAATTGTGTGATAAATTTTAGCGTTTTGATTTGATTGATATCGCTTTTTGCATTAACGGACGTTTCAGCTACTGTTGGTAGCTAATTTGACAGTTGGTCAAAGGTACGTTAGGTAGATACGTTACTGAGACTGGCCGCAAGTTTGCCTGAGTCCAAGTAATACTACACAAATAGTTTAAATAAATAAATGTTTCAAAGTCAAAGTCAATTCATTTATTTCAACTAGACCATTAAAAGGCACTTTTGAACGTCAAATTTACAGTTTAAAATTAAAATATAAGTGACTCTAGTTGTCCATTCGCAAAAAGTAGATTCTTATGGAGAAGAACGGACAAGAAACTCCATAGTTACTCTTTTCAAATATAAGTTTTACAATATTTTGTATACATAGGTACATTGATCAATTGATTATATTATGTGAGCACAATGCATCCAACATTACACTAATATGCAGCACACACTTATATACTATAGGTACAACAAAGCAATACCAGCAGAGATAAAATAAAGTTTGCTAGTAAGGGACATGGTACTCACATATTTACAATATAATTAAAAACAATGGAACAGTGTGTGAGTTAAATTACATATTAAAAACCTGAAAGTACACCAGTAAATAAAACAAGTTTGACTTTTTCTACTATACCCTCGATTGTCCTATGGAGCAGGACCAGCATGTTTCCAAGCATTCTTATCTTTAATATAATCATCTAGTTTGTAATATGCTTGTTTACAAAGTGTGGTTTTAATGTTTGTAGGTGTAAGCCGATTTCAAAACTCGAACCGTATACATAGTCTAAAAGTGTAATCTGAACATTAATTAGTACATCCCTATACATAATAAGGAAATATACATATAACTAAATTCGAATAAAAAGTAATTAAAAGTTTTAATTACATTACGGTATCTTTTAAATTAAGGCGCTAAGCCAGCTCATTACTTTTTGATATCTAATTAAATTACAAAGTTGAGTAAGAAACTGTCACAATGTGTTTAAGTTTCTGAAATCAAACTATTAAGGGCTTTATTCATTGAAAAATCTAATCCCATGATTAGTTTAAATAAATACTCACCAGTCTCCTTTGTTCGCTGATATATCGGGGACCCGTCGAAGGTGTGCTCGTGAATCATTTAGTTTTTGTCCATAGAAATGATGATAGTATCGTTTGGTTTTGTGGTTTTTATCTGTCTGGTTTTTTATGGATTAGTATTGAGAATATCTATCTGTGTTTAAGTTTCTGAAATCAAACTATTAAGAGCTTTATTCATTGAAAAATCTAATTACATGATTAGTTTAAATACTTACTGAAAATTTTAAATTCAAATTTTCAATATAAATTTTGAATAAAGAATCTGCTAATCATACGGTTAGATTTTCTTTATGAATAGCACTGAAAATCGTTGGCATAAAAAGTCATAAATCAAATCGCTATAACGACTTTACTCCCAGTCGCAAAAAGATACCTCCAATTTAAAAAAATAGTCCCACCACTATAATTCAACTCTCCGAAAATAACTCGTCTCTATACTTACAAGCTCGATGACCCCTCAGCAGTCACCCAGCAACCACCCAGCAACTCAGAAGCAACTCGCAAGTATGGTCAGCGACTTAAGTCAATAAAACAAAGCTATTTATTATTCAAAGTTATATTTTTTCTTTTTCGATTTGATTTAAAAACTTGGCTTAATAATTATCATTTAGCCATCGGACATCAAATAAATCTCTCTTTATTAATTTTCCTTAAGTAATTTCCTTCACTCAATTGAGAAAGATATTGAAAGTTACGTATATAGCTTGTTACTTATTTGAATTAATCGAGGGTATAAACCTTCTGCAGTCATGGTGACCGACTGACGAGTTTAGTATAGTGGAGTAAGTTTCCTTCAAAGGACTCTCCGATGTATGGAAAAGTTTAGTTTTATCAAACTCAAGCTGGAAAACCTGTCAAACTTTTGTATTAGGTATATTAAAATGGGGATTGACACGATTGTATCTACAAATACTCAATTTAGAAAACAGTACCTTTTTTTTTTTTTTTTAAGCATGGGAAATCATCAAATGACTTCTTCCGCTCTGGGTGGAGCGGAAGGGCGTGTCAGACTCTTACTGACTAAAACCCATCCGTGTTCCTTCTAAAGCCCTTTGCGTTCCAGGGCCGCGGTGACTCTTTCGAACAGATTCCGCAACCCTGGCAGGCTTTGGCCCTAGCGGGCCCCGTCTTTTATGCTGACATCTCTTTGAGGCGCTCGTGAAACACAACGCGCCATCGACCCGGGCCTGGTGGTGATCGGACAGCGAGCCACCCAATGCAGGCCCGCGCCTACGGTGGCCGGGGATCGCCCTGCGACTCCCGACGCCCGGGGCGTCTTCTCCTGTTGCGGCGGTTGGGGCCTTGCCTTTCCCTCGCGCGGATCGCCTCCTCCTTCGCATTATAGCTTTACTGCTTCGCAGAAGGAGGTGACCGCTTCCCAAGCCTCCTCGCTCCGGACCATGGATTCAACCAGGGCCGGACGCGAGAGGTCGCCGCCGCCGATCGCCGCGACGAGGACACGGCGGTGCTCAGCCCAAGCAGGGCAGACCTCCACCGTATGCTCCACCGTGTCCTCCGGGCGATCCTCACAGTGCTGACACCCGGGCGTGTCCTCCCGCTTAATCCGAAACAGGTACCTCCCGAAACAGCCGTGTCCGGTTAGTACCTGCGTCAGGCGGAAGGTGAGGACGCCGTAGCGCCTCTCCAGCCACTTCTCAAAGAGGGGTCTTATCGCCGCAATTGTGGCGTGCCCAGCGCTGGGTTGCGACAGTCGCCGTTTCCATATCGCCATGGTATCCTGCCGGAGCTCCGTCCGCCGCGTAGCAATTTGCCGTGGCAGCGGAGTTTCGCCCCGGCGAAGCGCCTCCAAGCGCCACTCGTAAACGTGCGCGAGGGCTCTCGCCTCCAGATCCCATGGCGTTAATCCGGCAAGGAGGCTCGCCGCCTCGCCGGAGACCGTGCGGTATCCCCGGGCCAGCCGGATGGCCATGACCCTTTGGGATGCGTTGAGCTGGCGGGCAGGTCGCCCCTTCAACGTCAGTGCCCACACTGGGGCCCCATAAAGGGCCATGGACCGCACGATCCCCGCATAGAGCCTCCGGCAGGAGGCGTTTGGACCCCCTAGATTGGGCAGGAGCCGCTTGAGGGCAGCCCCGGCCCGCTCCAGTCTTGGAGCCAAACGTCGGAAGTGCTCCTCGAAGTTCCATCGGCTGTCGAGAACGAGCCCCAGGTACCTGATCGTCGACCCGACGCCGATGTGAACCCCTCCTACCGTTATTTGAGATCCCATTGGTGGCCTGTTCCGAGAACCATAAAAACACATGGCTTCGGACTTGTGCAGGGCCACCTCGAGACCCAGTTGCCGGATCCTCTCAACGACTGTCGCAACCCCGCGTGTCATCACTACGGCCGCCGCCTGGTGCGACCCCCCCTGTGCCAAGATTAGCGTGTCGTCAGTGTAGCAGACTAAGAAAACAGTACCTACTATACCTTTTTTTTTATAGAAAAACTCGTTAAACCATTAGCTTAAACATGTGTTCAAATTTTCCATTGAATTAATAAGGAATCAGAAACGAAAGCTTACCCAGTACGCCAAACGTCACAAATAGTGACAAAAAATACAAAAATACGGCGAATTTGTGGTTTGGCGTCGGGGGTACGCCGATGCGTTTATGCGCTGGCGTTCAAAAGGTTAACCTAATCACACGATTATGAAGTTTTATAAATAAACTTAGGTGTTAATCATTTTTTGTTGCTGAGAGTCCCTCGCAGTTGCAAGTCAAGTAACATCGCAGACAAGCCGGCGGCGGCCAGCGGCGCGGAAGGAGCGTGAAATATGGCCGACACACTACATTAAACCAGATAACTGAGTGCTCAGAACGTTGTGACGGCCGCGGTAGGGGTAATGGCGTACGAGAGGAACTATCTGATAGCGGTGCTTGGGATGCTGAAAGGCGGTGCTTGCGAAGTTCATAGATCGCTGTGAGTAGTTAGTTTGTTCCCCAGATGTAGCTAAGATGTATTAAAGTTGGATGACATCTCAACATTATTTCTCATAGCAGACACGAACTTGAAGGTAAAGTTTCTGAATGGCTTCAACTATTAGACTATCAGAAGACGGAAGACCTACTGGCATACATTGCGTAACATATATCATACACACACTCACACCATACACATTCACCCACACAAACACACCCACACACATCTGTTAAACTTAAATAAAATGAAATAATAATGATTATAGAATAAGAATCAACGAAAGTAATCCTAAGAATATTGTAAGTCTACTGCAGCGACATTCAAACCAATGTATTCTGTGTATGTATATATGTAACCAATGCATTTTATTATGTGATACTTCCTGCGACTGAACACTTTTTCCCAAAATACAAGCTCAAGCTTTGCTTAGGAATCAGTAGCATGGGCGTGCAGTAGGCTACAGTAAGGGTAGGCCAGCTCAATAATGCCCAAAGCAAAAAAAAAACTCACCACATTATTCAGGAATGAAATCACGATACTGACGATGCGAACTTTCGTCCACTTTGAGAGTGGACGAAAATTTTTTTTTGGGCATTATGTATGGGCTGGCCTATCCTTATGCACTTAGCCTACTGCACGCGCATGATCAGTAGCAGTACCTTTTGTGCAATACATTAATACGATGCACATGTTAGATTACCCTAAAATGAATGTATTAACTGGCGACAATAAAATCATTTTTTTTTTTTACTTTTACCCGAGGAATAAAAATGGCAGTTTGACAGGTTTTGTTTTTTTATTGGAAACTAGCTTTTGCTGTGGTTTCGCCAAAAAAAGTAGCCTATTACTGACTCAAGGATTCCATCTATTTTTGTACCAAAATTCATCAAAAATGGTTCAACGATTTACGTGGTAAATGTAGTGTGTCAACATTTAACCAGATAATTGAGTACTGAGAACGTTTTGACGGATGCCTTGCAATGATTTTGGTAAGTTCACAAATGCTGTGAGTAGTTTGTTTATTCCCGAAATGTTGTTAAGATGTTATAAAGCATGAAAAGAGCTTGTAATATCAAATTGGTATATTGGTCAAATACCTAATTTACCCGAGGAATCAAAATGGCGGGTTGGTTTTTGTATAGAAAATATGTCAAACAGCCATACTTATTCTTCAGTTAAAAATTATATCTGACTATTGAAAAATCAGCTCTAAGTGAAATCGAAGTCGTCATAGTTCAAAGGGGCTCGAAAAATCAACAGCAATTTCATAGGTCAATTGGCCAATATTTCCTACCACTTCCTGTTGATTTGGTTGACAGGCTAATTTTTAGGAAGACCTGAGAAGTTCTAGTGATATTAAACCTTTGTTGACACCATTGCTTTCGTTCTTTGAAAAAATATTTCTTATGTTAAGTGAAGATTCTGTAATTTTCATGGAACCTCCAAGAAGAAGTATACAAATGATGCAAGTTAAATAGTGCAATTTAAATATTCCTTACAAACATACAAGAAAAACGTTAAAGATCATTGCATCCGTAGCAGGTGCTACGAGTCGCTACGAAATCGCTACGGAAATGCTACGACGCTTATTTTTTGCTATTTGTCCCAAGGAGAAGGAATGTTCAAAGCATAACAGGTTAGGAGGTTTGAATTATTTTGATTAAGTTCGTATAACAGTTAACTTCTACTTAATAGCAATCTTGAATGAATTGATTCACTGACACACAACGCACAACCTAAACCCATTGGTTAAGGTTCTGCGTTACATGCAAAATGTATGTAAACCCATTGTTTTACATAAATTTTGCACAAAAGTTCATATTGCTATGGTGAGCACAAAATTAAGTGGCAGTGGGCAGGGCTCATTGCTCGCAAAGCAGATAGTCGATGGGTTCAACATTCTGGAGGTCGCCCGGAAGACAATGCTTTGGGAGGCGTCCCACAAGGTGGACCTATGACTTGGTGAAGACTGCGGGAATTCGCTGGATGCGAAATGTACGGGACCGATCGATGAAACAATGTAAGATTATGAGTAAAACAAAGGGAATTATTTCTGTCGATGGGAAACCCCATCGAACAAACAGCATTTAAAACCATAATTCAGGAAACGGATTAAATATACATATTTCAAACCTCAGACATCAAAGAAATACAAAATCTATTTCCAAAGACACAAAGAATTTTAAATCAAACAAAGGCGACATATAATTGCGACAATTAGTCGCCGATAGCTGTTGGATATTCCAACAATTTGCCTTTTGCATTCATAATTGCCGACAATCACCTACGTCCTACATACTACGGGAATAGCATTACAAAGAACGGTCGGACACCACAAAGGTATACTTAGCGTCAAACGTCGCCGTCGTACCGAGTGATTGTCTTCAAACTAGGGTTGTAATGCAACAGAACCTTGCTTCTACAAATGCGGAACTTCCGCAAGAAATCGTACCATCAGAATTTTCCTATAGAGAAGTTGTAATGTAGATATAGCCCAGGTAAATAACCGTATGCAGAGGAAAATCTGCGTAATATTATCTTAATATTGTATTTCTTGTGTACGTGTGTATGCCACTGAACTCCTGCTAAACGGCTGGACCGATGATGATGAAATTTTTGTGTGTGTTCAAGGAAATTCGATAATGGTTTAGATTCACAATTGGACCCGGTAGGTGGCGCTGCAATTGATTTATATAATAGTTCAAAGTCAAAGTCAAAAGTCAAAACTTTTATTTCAATTAGGCCATTAAACGGCACTTTTGATCGTCATCGTTTACAGTTCAGTAAAAATAATAATATTACATTACTAAAGTGACTCTACTGTCCATTCGGAAAGGTAGATTTTCATCGTACACAAAGCAAACGTTCAGACAGGACAACGTCTGTCGGTCCCGCCTAGTATATATATAAGTTAATTTCACAAGAATAGGTTTATTCTGATAGTGAAATGATGTCCTGCTTGCCTAATGAAAAATTATAAAATGGGTGTCACAGGTGCCAAAAATCAGTTCTTTTTCAATTCTCGTAATTCTACTGAACCATCTTTACTGTGGGCACCATACTTTTTTGCAGACAATGTCTTATTTTCATGGGCTGTGGTGGTTTAAAAAAGAAAATCAGATCATCATCATCTTGACGACACGATTGGCGCAGTGGTTGAGCGATTGACTGCTGCGGTGCGTGTCGCGGGTTCGATTCCCGCACGGAACAAATATTTGTATGGCCTACAGATAGTTGTTTCGGGTCTGGCTGTTGTTGTATGTGAATTTTGTATGTTTGTAAACGCACCCACGATACAGGAGAAATTCCTAGTGAGGGGCAACGTTTAAAAAAAAAAAAAAAACTGCCTAGCCTCTTCCTATTTGGGGTCGGCTTCAAATCAGACCGGGTTCAGCTGAATACCAGTATTTTACGTGGAGCGACTACCTATCTGACCTCCACAAACCAATAACTGGGTAACACGGTACTTCTCAGCAAGACTGGTGTAGATTTACTGGCTTCTGATAATCCGTAACGACTGCCAAAGATCTACAAATATCAGTCGGGGCCAACGGCTAAAAGTGCTTTCCGAGGCACGGAGGAGTCTCGGCATGTTAAGATGGTCACCCATTTACAGACCGACCTCGGCAAGCTTTGGTTAACTTTGAAGATCGACCTGTGCGGCTGTTATTATTTATTCACGAGCTCCTCAAAGATTTAAGTTTTGCGTCCACATCACTGCCGCCCGCCAGGATTAGTATCCATTGAGCAATATTTTACCTACTAACTAAGAAATTACCTAGTACGAGTACAACGTTACAAGACTAAAACTAACAGTTTTTTTTTGTGAACTTATAGCTTTCCCTCTTCCTAAAGGTCGAATTAGTACAGGATGATATTTTTTTTGAAAAAATATTTATTAATCGTGTTTATACTTTACTACCTTTTGCCCACACCTTAGTACTCGCATATCCCGTTTTATCCCGTTTCCGTTACAATTTCCCGTTCCCTTTTAGCCTATAGCATTTCTCATGAATGTTGCTATCATATACAAAAAGAATTTTTCAAATCCGACTGGTTCCAGAGATTAGCGCATTCAAACAAACAAACACACCTTTACCTCCGCCCCAACTCCGAACAACCTCTATTGTACCCATAGAATTAAGTTTTTGTGAAAGAGTTGTATAATTATATCTATCTTCAAAATGTACCATAACTCTGCCTCCGCGAAGGTCAAGCTCTGCACCCCCATATAAGCAGAATGGCCTCCGTTCCGCCCCTACGTCAAACGTTGCCATCATACCCAGTAGTTGTGTCTACTGTCAGGTATTTACTAATACGTCCAAGAAATTATAGTCTTGCTTTATATTCGAGACGTATTTTCCTTTTGTTGGGTTATGAAGCATGTAATCACGTCTGATTTGACTGAAGGAGATTACTTATTTAGGAGAAATCGGGTTACGGAATTTTGTTAGAGTATGTAATTATAATATTTGGATTTTATTTATTAATTTAGTTAACTAACAATTGTTTACACATCACATCACAGTTACATTCTATCTTCTTTTATAAGTGCAACAATTAATTAAAGGTTAACACCTCATGCACAATTTGTGGTTATTCACATTGTTAACTCTAAAAAAAAATATGTTGATGGTAATAATGGAAATACGTCACTTAAACTATCAAACAAATTACTATGCCAAAAAAATCTCAAAGCTTTTTGTAATCGTGACAAACTATTGGGTATATAATAAAAAATAAAGGACTGTAAAAATATAAAACAGAAATGAAAGACCTTGTCAGTAATGAAGTAAACAACCACCTCACGAAAAATCAACTAGAACAAAGAAATCAAAAACCAAACAAGTTTTGTAACAGTTTAACAAAAATAACTCCTACATAAACTCATATTAAACTTTCCTAAAAAACCACTTACAACCATTCAGAACTATTCATAAAGCCAACTACGTAACTTAACTTTTTAAAACAACGATCTTACATCAAAGTTAAATCAATAAGAACTACAAAGAAAGCCGCCGTGTCCGAGCGTTTATTAGGCGGTATTATTAAAAGAAGAGCGTCAAAGTGTCCTGACGTGCCGGCTGCCAGCGTTCCCTCATTATTTATTTAAAGCTCGATCCGATTGTCGTATGTACGTTCTCAGTATGTGGTACAAGTGACGGGAGGATGGCGGGTACACTGTGTCAAAAGCATTCGGCCGATCTTCGATCGATGGTAGAATGGATAATCGACGTCGATCGACAGTTTCTTCTGACCCAAATCAAAGCAAAAGCTGCCAAATCATCAATGTCATCGATAAATTGGTCTCACCCAGAGCGAATATAAGCACACGAAGGAATGTCGTCAGAATTCCAGGTTATCTGACAGATAACATAAATTGAAAGAAACAAAATTATAAAAAAAAAACTCTGCATAAATCTAAATATAAATAGTTTTTTTACTGTAACGTCAAATAAAAGTAAACGATTTTTTTTTTATTTTATCTCAGTTACATCCATCAAAATCGCTTCAACCTTACTACTTACACCACAACCCCAGCCAGACAGAGTGCTTTTAAAACTTAACCCTTATTTTCTCACTTTGAGCACTTTAAGGGATTACAAGAGCTGCGTCGCTCCCGTCGGGCACAGCGTGAAGATGCGTCTAGGACTGCACCTGCCAACAACTTTTCTCTTAGAATCACCGTTGATTTTTAAAGCGAAGATGTTAATCGGTTCTGAAGTCTTATTCGTTCAGATTTGATGGGGTTCAGAGTGAAAAGTTTTATGTGCAGTCTTAAAGTTTAAAAAATACTTTACTGACTTCTGTCTGCGACTTAGCTCCCGCGAAGGTCGGGAATTATTTAGAAAAATATTTCAGGTGTATTCTAAGACCCAGACCATTGTCTGCATGTTTTTCTAATTTTAGACCTACAAATTCGATGATTGACAACCATTCAAATAATCAGACATATCTATAAAATGTAGAATCAAGAACGATGGGAAATAAGAACTCAAAATTCAAGTAAAGAAATTGGAAATTAAACTTCACAATTATGCGAAGTTCAATCCTTCATCGTAGATTTGCGTCATGCTCTACTTGCCTCCCAAAGAATGCTAGGCAGTTGATTTCGGCGCTCACACAAATACGTTATGTCGTCATGGGCAATCAAAAGCCCGAAATACCGGTTGTTAGTCCCCCTTGGTGATTGGATTAATTTACCGAGCGACCTATAAATTGTTTCCATTTTCTAGGACCGCCGCAAATTCATCTGCGTTACATGTTTCATTAATGCTCCGCTCCTATTGGCCATAGCGTGTTATATAGCCTTTCTTGGTAAATGAGCTATCCAACACTAAAATATTTTTTCAATTCGAACCAGTAGTTCCTGAGATTAGCGTGTACAACCAATAAAAAAAAACCGGCCAAGTGCGATGCATTATCTATAAAAAAAACACGTTTAATGTATGGGAGCCTTCTTAAATATATATTTTATTCTGTTTTTTTATTTTTTGTTATAGCGGCAACAGAAATACATCATCTGTGAAAATTTCAACTGTCTAACTATTACGGTTCATGAGACAGACGGTGCCTGGTGACAGACGAACAGACGGATAGTGAAGTCTTGGTAATGGGTCCCGTTTCACCCTTTGGGTACGGAACCCTAAAAACAAACAAACTCTTCAGCTTTATAATATTAGTATAGGTAATACCAGCCGCAAAGGTTGATCTTCAAAGTTAAGCCATGCTTGCGGACGTCCGTGAATGGGTGACCAAATTAACATACCGAGATTCGTCCGTGCCTGGGAAAGCACGTTCAGCTGTTGCTCTCAGCTGTCATTTGCAGATCTTTGATACTCGTTAAGAATAGTCAGAAGCCATAAAATTAAAATATTCCTGTTTTCCTAAGGGTATTAGAAAAGAAAATTAACCTCATTACCTTATGAAGTATAAACAACCTTGATTTGAATTGCCTCATTAACTGATATTCTTTTTACTTTTCTTTCCAAACATATTATCCGTCATCAACTTGGTATGACGTCATACCAAGTTGATGTCGGATAATACCACCCATTCCATCAATTACTTACTGCGTTTGATCTCAATAACATAGATCATTGTCCAACAAATAAATATTAGAAGAAGAGAGAAGATTGCGGTTTTCACGTTTAAAGAATATTATTTCGCAGGCCTCCTCCAAGTCACCCGGAGGACACGGTGGAGCATACGGTGGGCCCTGCTTGGGCAGAGAACCGCCATGTCCTCGGCGAAGTGATCGGCGGCGGCTAGTGAAGGAGGAGGCGGACCGCGTGAGGGAGAGACAAACCTTACATCCCAGCCGCCGCAACAGAAGAAGACGCCCCGGGCGTCGGGAGTCGCACGGTGATTCCCGGCCACCGTAGGCGTGGGCTTGCGGACGGCTAGCGTTGGGTAAATCGCTGTCCGATCACAACCAGGCCGGGGCCCGTTAGCCCGTCCGCCCAGAGCGGAAGAAGTTAAGTAATGTTTTCCCTTCCATAAAAGGCTACCTCCAAGTGTCACCACATCAACCAGTCCTGTGTTTCTTGCAACTCTTGATTTCTAAAGTCCACCACATCATCGGTCCACCTGGTGGGAGGTCCTCCAACTTTACGCCTCTATTACGTTATGGTTTGTAATGAACAAAATATGTAAAAATCCACTATACTGCAGTAATATTCACACTCCTGCACAACTTCAGCCCGTACTCAAAACAATAAGCGCGAAAATTGCAATAGGTGGTCTTCCATACATTTAATCCAAATAGTCCATTTAATCGGGCGCACAATACTAAAATCTGAGAAATATTTAAACAGGCGGGCTTTACTAACGCGCGACCACATACTGTGTACTTCTGAAAAAGCATTCCATATAAACCGCAAAGGGAAAGTTGTCCTGTAGCAAGCATTGTTTACGTGGACAACGGAGCGCTGCTTACAAGAATGTGGGCTAACTGGATATGTTAACTGTTTCTTTTACTTTTGGTGAGCGTATAAGATTTTCCGGACTGAGCGCGGCTAAAGGATCGTCAGTGCGGCACTATCAGAATGGGATTGTTGCACGGGTTAAAAAAATATGATTCTATTTAGACTGTCAGTTAGATTATTGAAAAATGTTGGATACGTATTTTTTATTTCATCAAATCAATAAAAAAATACGAATATAAAACGCATCAAAGATGTGAAGTGGTTTCATGAAGTGGGGGTTTATAACGTTACCTTCCAGTAAAAGTGTAATGGTAAGTAAGTAACAAAAAAAAAAATGTGACGAATATTTTTGGAAATCTATCTGACGGACTAATTTAATATATTTCGTCTAATACCCTATTTGGGCAAGTTATAGAATTCAAATGGAGTTGATCAGGTCACACGGCAACGCGTGTTGCTGTGTGTGTGATCTCTATGAAACTTGTAACGGAAGCTAGGGAATTGTAAAAATAGACTTTAGCGCAACAGTGCCCGAAATGGGGCTGAAGATGACGAAAGAAAGAGACTGAACTATATAACATAAATTTCAAGAGACAAATCGAGTATTTTTTTTTTCAAAAAACAGATTAGTAAGAAATTCCAGCTGCTTATTAAGTTACACAGAGTTACGGCTTTCTAAAGGTTAATTTGATGATTTTTTTTGGGCTCAAAAAATAGGTCAGAAATATGGATATATATTATTATTGTTTTTTTTTGTATAACCCAAAGTTCAGTCAACCTTTGGGTTATAAAGACGATACTAGTAGTAGAGAATGCCTTGATGCCTTGTCCATAAAGTTTGAATGAATAAATAAAATACTACACAAAGTATATGCACATTCAACTGCTCTGCACATGAATTTACACAAGCATGGATAATCCTTTACCTATGCATAAGCTGGCACATCCAGTAATCGTACCTACATCCACGTGCGCGTGTTTCGGGCACGTGAGGTGGACGATAAATTCTATGCTTTGTGCTTCCAGTCTGCTCGGCGTTTTTTACGCCGCAGTTTGTGTGAGCCCGAGACCGCAGCGGCTTCGAGTGATGTAATAGCTATGAAAAATGTAGGTACCGGCGTTTGTTTGCTCTTCAATGTTACCTACGTGGGATAGGTTGCTGCTGTGTTTTTCGTCAAAAAGGGGTTACCAATGTAAAATACTTGGATAAACAGCAATAACAATGAGAAAGTTATCTTATTTGGCATGGTGAGGTGAGTTCATGGCCTGGCCTGGTCAGGGGGCTACTCTCTAAGCCCGAAGTTCGTAGTTTCGGGCTTAGTTGCGGGTGTATTCTAGTTCGTTTTACCTAACCACTAAGAATTAATGACAACACGATTTGACAGTTACTGTCAAATCGTGCTGTCGGGTTCGGAACTAATCGTAAGTCCGTAGGTGATACGGAGTAGAATACGCCCGCAACTAGAGTTTAGAGAGTAGCCCGCCAGTTTCATTTTAACAGCGACTTACTTTCGAGACTTCACGTAAAATTCATCACACAGTATTCTCGTACATAATTGCACTACATACTAACTATTTTGTCTCTGGCAGAGACAAAATAATATGTATCTACTTGTACTACGAGTCTACTTCAAATGTTTAAAATTGTTTAAATGGAAAATCAGCAAATCGTTGCATGTTTAAGTCAGCAGGCAACAGGTTACTTTAATAAAGGTTAGGCAACAATTTTCCAAATTTAACTTAGATGCAGTACGCGGAAGTGAACAAAAAATAAGTCAACTACATTCTACACGATATCATAACAGCAATATAAGACTTCCTATGCACTATGTATGAGTAAAGAATAAAGTATTCACCATTCTGTATAGTGTAGCGATATAAAATCCTCGCTAGATTCCGTACAATGCAACGTCACATTGCATCTAGCATTACGTATTCAACCGTATCTTTTATATACTACAGGAGAGAAACTCGACTTTACTTGACAATAAAAGTTAGGTTTCTATCATAAAATATATAAAATTAATTCCTATTTCCTAAAAAAAAAGTTAAATGAAATCGGTAAAGTCGTTCTCAAGTTATGACGTGAACAAGGACGCCATAACTTGAGAACGACTTTACAGATTCCATTCAACTTTTTTTTGGTTCTAGTACTTTGTACTAGGATCTTATGAAGAGCATAATTGGAAAAATTGCACAAAAAAAATGCATGGGAAAACGTAAAAACCACCGAGAGACAACTAAGATGTATTTTAATTCTGAACTCAACACTGACGAAGTCGCGGGCAGAAACTAGTCAAAAAATTAAAATATGTGAACGTTTTTACAGACAACAGTTTCAAAATATTTTAATATGTGAGAATATTCCATGTATTCTAATAATCAACAATTGCTTTGAAAAACAATATTATCTGGATATCTACAAACACACATTCAACCGACATTTTCACTACTCGATCACAAATTCTGAAGTGAAAGAGATAGGTATCAATCTTTTGCATTACAAAGCAGCTTCCGAGGCTAGCAATAAAACTACGACGCGCCGCTAGATGGCGCTTTATTCGCACTAAACGAGAATCAATTTACAATTGAAAGGAGTTGAGCTCTCTGCCTGCATCTGTGCTTCCGAACGCATACGACTCTAATCTCTTCAAAATTAGAGTGAACAGGCTTCTTCTGGCTAAGCTCGCTCCATCGTCGACTTTGTCTCTATAATCTATGACCTAGACTAGAGTCAAGAGCAAACTCATGTCAAATAAAAAAAAAAAGTACCGACCATTCTATGTAGGTGAAATTCAAAAGAGATATGCCTACCTGTTAAAGTGGTATCTAATTTGGTATCTGTTTGTGCTTAAGCGCACATTGTGTTGCTCCGCATCGGTGTCACTGCGGAGTAGCTGTCGACAGCCTCGGGCACCATGGTCTTTCCTGCTGCAAGAGCGCAGGCCGCATAGCACGCCATGCCAGCATCAACGATATTATTCGTCGGGCTTTTGTCACCGCCGGCGTACCTGCGGTATTAGAACCTAGCGGCTTGGTACGGGACGATGGGAAAAGACCAGATGGTATGGCGTTGGTGCCGTGGAAGGTGGGTAGGCCTCTGGTGTGGGACGCAACGTGTGTCGACACCCTTGCGCCAACGCATGTTCCAAGTACGGCAGGCTGTGCCGGCGCTGCCGCTGCGGCTGCCGAGGCCCTCAAGCGGCGCAAATATTGTAACCTTATTGGGAATTACAGTTTTGAGCCGTTTGGGGTCGAAACGCTTGGATCATGGGGTCCGAGTGCGCGTCTCCTTATCAAGGACATATCTCGCCGACTGATCGACACTTTGCGTGACCAGAGGGCTGGCTCGTTCTTTGCTCAAAGAATTAGCAATGCCATTCAACGTGGCAATGCTGCCAGTCTTCTGGGCACGTTTCCGGATGACAGCGATGCGGAGGAATACTTTGACGCCTGAGTGTACTTTGTTTTTGTATATGTACAATATGTACATACTTAGGTTTAGCAGATGTAAATAGTTTTAAGATAGTATATAGTTATATTATGTTTGTCTGATTGTAATAAAAATTTGAACCAATGTTACAAAAAAAAATAACTACGTTTTAGGTATAAAAAGCCCTATTCATGAAAACTTTTAACATGCTGGCAGATTAGAAAATTTAAATTTAAAATCTACTAATCAGTAAGTGGCTAGTTTCTTATGAATTAGTTTGATTGTTTATTGTACCTGTTTGAGTTAGTTTTATTTATGGATAAACTTTTAAAGTTTAGGTAAATGTGTTTTCATTATAGGCATTTCAAGCGACCTCCTTGCTCGCGTCATCTTCTTGACCGGTCCTATGCATCTCGCATCCAGCGGATTGCCACGATCCCCACCAGATCATCAGTCCAACTTGAAATGTGGTTTGCTTATCAGATATTGCACAGTTTCAAACTGACTTTTACCTTAGGCCCAGAAACTAAACGCAATCAGAACAATAAAATCTATTTCAATTTAGATATCTTCTTTGAGCGACCGCGCACATAAAAACTTTTAAGTGTTTTGTGTGTACCACTATAAATAGATAAACAACCTAAAGTTGCATTATAAAATACCAACAAATCTGACACTTTTTACATTTAATTTAAATGAATAAATCACACAAATAAAATGAAACAAACCAATAAATCAGATCATATAGGTAGTGCGAATTATACCGCGTGTGTCAATAAACGCGCGTCGGCTCGCAGGCGCTGCCTCACAGGCGACGACAAGCTTTAATGAAAACAAATGGAAAAGCTCAGCTCGGGAACACAGACTTGGGAAGTGTGTATACTGGTATTTGAGCACAACACAGTGACAAATGACTTATAATAATAAATATTTTAACTCCTTCCTAATCCTATGTCCTTTCCCGGGACTCAAACAATCGCTATACCAAATTTCATTTAAATCGGTTCAGCCGTTTGCGCGTGAAGAAGTAACAAACATACACACACACTCACAAACTTTCGCCTTTATAATATTAGTGTGATTATTGTGATGACCTCGGTGAACATCCTGGAAGCGCTAAAAAAACATGGTAGACCCAACAGCATCCTGAAAAAATTGTTATACTGGACACGCAAGGCGTTGTATGTCCTCAGCGTATAGCTGATCCACAGACTGCGTGTACTGCGTGTACTCCGTGTACTTATGGTTTTTCATAATTCTCGACAGTAGTCTAGTGTTGCCTATTGGCCTAGCTCTGCTTTGTCTCCTTCTTGGTATGAAGGGAAGTAGAAATTATGTTTTTCTTACTCCTGCACTGTTTTTTTTCTGATTAATTTAAATTTCTCCGGGACTTCTCGAGCTTCATTGACGCGATGTTTTTCTGGTCGCCACTGTTGATTCAGACTCTGAGAAGCTGCAGTGGTTGGGAGTAGCGCGGCGGCCTTGTCCCAAAAACACACAACATTCTACACAGTAATCACTAATTATAGAGGTATAGCCGCTGTGCCACGACCAGTTACTGCCAGTTATCACCCATATCAACATTCTGCAGTTACCTAAAATTGCGCAGTACGATTGTCATATGAAAATCTTAAGAAACCGTAAGAATGCATTCAGTAAGAATTTGACTGACAATGTACAGACGAGCAAAAGAAGCATTCCGTTAGACAGCAAAAGCATCCGTAAAAGTGATGGTTTCTACTGCACATAACAGAATATAGGACTCAAAATTGTCCTAACTAATATTATGAAAGCGAACTTTGTTTTTCAATTGCCATTATGTAACGCAGTCACACCTAAATCGCTGAACCGATTTTGATGAATTTTGGTACAGTAAGTTATTGTATTCTGGTACGAGATATATCTAAACATGTTGGCCCATAGGTTCGCACGATGTACAGAAGAAGTGAAACACACGCTATTTAGGGCATACTGCACATCCCTGAACTCGAGCCCCCTATGGGTCAACTGTACCAAACGGTCCAGTATAATAACGCTTTCAGGGCGCTGATGGGGCTGCCACGGTATTGCAGCGCATCAGAAATGTTTGCACAAGCCAAAGTCGACAGCTTCTCAGCTGTCGTGCGCAAGAAGAGTGCATCTCTTCTTGCAAGATTGCGTGGTAGCGGCAACAGCCTACTGAGAGTGATTGCGGAAAAGTTTGATGAGAGCCCCATTATGAGGCATCTCATCAAGACTAAAATGTCTCTCGTAGTATATAAATACTAACATAGGGTATAAGCTGTTTTTGTTACTAACATATTTTAAGTATTTTTTTTGTTGTTGTTTGTGTGTGTGAATGTATGGACTATGTTGTCTGAAATAAATAAATAATAATAATAAATAATATCTAACTTGAAAAAGTAAAATAACTTAATTAATTTCCATTGTAAAGTAACCCTTACTTCCACACGACAAGGCAACACCTCCCCGCCGCACGCCGAGTTTTGACTCCGAACAAATTAAATCAATTAAAGACCGGCCCACGTTTTTTGTCAAACGTCCGCCATTTGTTCGTATTACGCTATTTTTTGTTTCCTCTCCGTTTGTCGTTTGTTTCCGACTGTACTTTGAGCTAGGGAATGACGTGATTAAAAGGTTGCACTGGGAATGAATAGTTAGGTTTAATTATGGCTATGTGTCTTTTGGGGGAAGTAGATTATTTTTAATGGGGAGTCTTCATGGCTTGTGGTTAATTGAGGAATGACGGGAAATGTTTTTATATGTGAAACGATAAATTGTATTAAATATAGACAGAATTGCTTACCTACTTATCAAGGGTTGAGAGTTTTTTATTTTTTCCTGCAATTTATATCATGGTTATGTCACCGGATTTTTGTTAACAACGTCTGTCACACTAATATTATAATTGCGAAAGTTTGTGAGTGTGTGTGTGTGTTTGTTACTTCTTTAGATGAAATTTAGTAGGTATAGAGATTGTTTGAGTCCCAGGAAAGGGCATAGTTTTTATCCCGGGAGTATGTCCCCTTGGGATAATAATCGACATTCACGCGGGCGGAGCCGCGGGCGGCAGCTAGTTTATAATAAATCTCGAGACTATGAACTTTCTCTTCCTTTTTTAAAAATACCGTTCACATTTTTTTTTTGGGCAAGCCCTCCACACATTTCCAACCACTGCAACTCGTGAAAGCCAGAATCAACAGTGGCGACGACCAGAAAAAACGCCGAGTCAATGAAACCCAATTTATCGATATTACATAATCCCATAAGATGTATTTAAAACTTACAGAGCATTGCAATAATCTGGTGATATATGGAACATTTACAACCTTCCAAAGTCTTTTTCTCCTTCTTTTCGAGTCGATGGTTAACTCCTTAGATTTTCCGGGCTCAGTAGGTGGCCAAGACAATTGCAGCGTAGCTGGCATTCATCAAATCCCCCAAAGTAGTACATGGGCACTTGGGACACTCCAACGTGTGGCTCTAAGTAACAAAAACATAATGTTCACCTTCCAAAGTAACAAAAACTTAATTTACCCTGCTCCCAAAAATATTTTTTTTTTGTTAAATTTAATACTAGCTTTTGTCCGCGACTTCGTCCGCGTGGAATAGTTACTTAGGGCAGAGTTTAGTAAAGTTTCAGTCAATGCTACTGAACAGAGATAGAATAGATAGATATAGATAGTTTAACAAATATTCGACGTGGTTCTTTAAATTGCCATAACTTTTTTATTTATGAACCGATTGGCATGAAACAAACACTAAATGTTAAGTGAAGCCACAATGTATTAGTTTAAATGATAAGCTGTTAAGGATAAGCCGTTTCTGAGATTAGCGTGCAGATACGCACAGATAAACAGACAAAAATTCTAACAATCAATGTTTTGGGTGCTATTTGCGTTGATAAAGGTCCCAACATATTTTTTCTTATATATTTTCCAAGTACAGACAGCGATCCGTTAGATTTTTATTATATGTATAGATTTGTGGTGTTGAACTTTTTCTTCTTCCATTCTTTTCTATTACTCATCATCTCAGTAGTCACCCTGAGATAATGACTAATTGAGAAGTGAGTTTCCAACCAAACCGTTTTCCACTTCTCTGCTTCTATCAGCTATCATACATTGTTTCTTAAGCCTTTCCCTTCCATACTCAAAAGTTTCCTCAACACATTAAGAAAACCGGGCAAGTGCGAGTCGGACTCGCAGACGAAGGGTACCATAACCGAAAAAATACGTTTCTTGCATGGGGGGGATGACTAAAATAAAAATACACAGTCTGTGAAAAAATCAAGCGTCGACCTACCTGTTCATGAGATGGGTTCAGTCCGGACGGACAGCGGAGAATTAGTATTAGGTTTCCGTGGATTATTTCGTACCTTCGATTACAGAACCCTAAAAACAATTATTGAAGTAACTATAATTTTCATTAAGTCTGTCAGTACCTAGTCGATCAGTACGTACACAGTTTCATTCAATGAGAATCAATAGAATCACCAGTAACGGAAAATAATGCTGACCTCAATTTCTTGAAGACGACTCACAGCGACATTTTAAATCTAAAATGTTTATATTGTTTCACCACCTGAATTTGAGAAAATTTTAGGTCAGATGAAATAAGAGAAGTACATAGTGGTGGCGTTTTATCACCACTAGGTACTGCTCTTATAAAAATTAGCATAATATCGTGAGAAAACTTAGAGGAAATCGTCATATCGTAGAATTCAAAAATCATTCAATAATAAGTTATGCTCCAGCACTCAATATAAAATCAAATCTACACAAAAATAATATTAAAAAAAGGATAGTTTTGTATTTTTGTATGTAACAAATAAACTTAAAAAGTACTGGACCGATTTCAAAATTTTTTTCACCGTTAGAAAACTACATCTTTACCGAGTAACATAGGCTATATTTTATCCCCGTACTCCTACGGGAACGGAAACTACGCGAGTGATACCGCGTGACGTCCTAGTCCACAATTAAATTTGTCTCTGTATTAAATATATACCCAATTAGTTAAATAAATAAACTTAAATTAATAAATTATAAATAGAAATAAAAAAAAGTTTGCTACAATGAACAATGTGAAATTGCTAGACTTGCCTTTGGGTTCACTACCACAACAAATATGTATGTACTTTTTTCTTGATAGCTTCAACATTGTAAATTATTGTGCATCTATTACTTACTATAGTAGGCGCCAGATAAATGTGGAATAAAGTATATTGACCTTTCCCTAATAACTGCTCATAGGTACCTGAACAATTAAATATGAATCGTTTTTCATTATTAGACCATGTTAAGGATCACGAGAGATGATGATTCGGGACAGTTTTGTGTCATTAATTCCGTTTTTCAAATTAACAATGTCAATAAATGTAGGTGGGTCAATGACCGATATTCCACGATTATCTGGCGCCTACTATAGTTCATTTGTGTACCTACCTACATTTCTTATGTCAACGTATTTTTAGTATTTAAGAATAACTTGTATTCTTTTTGAGAAATAATTGTCTAAAACCGTTAAGATTTTTGTGATATGACAAACCAGTATTCTAGCAGCGGGAACGTTATATTTAGGTGAAGTAAAAAGAAGATTTAAGTTACAAACCCTTGTTTGTAACTACCTACACTACATATGTGCACATATTTTTTATCTATTTTGTTCCTATTTATTCAATTTTTTTAATGTTTTGTAATATGTATTATTTTATTGATATTTTATTTTATTGTATGGGACCTAGATGCCTGAAATAAAGGATTAAAATAAATTAAACCACCTCAGCAAGCATTTCCTGGTTTAATCGCAGCACACGTGGTATTCAGAGGCGGCAGCGGCATCACTTTGTATTGTAAACTGCCGCTACGTGGCCCAAATGTATTGCAGTTAAATTGAATAATAACAACTATGCGATGTATGGAATTCAATATCTTAATGTTTGGAAAAGTTTTTAAATGGTAATTCAATGAGAAAAATGTATCTTTTGTGCAAGAATTAGACACGCTTTATCATTGCATGATCTATATATATTGAGACATAAATGAAATTATGTGATTTTATAACTACTTTTGTTATTTCTACGGTTCCGTACCCAAAGGGTAACCAAGGAAACCCTATTACTAAGCCTCCGCTGTCCGTCCGTCAATCCGTCCGTCTGTCCGTCCATCCGTCTGTCTGTCAGCCGGCTGTAACTCAAGAACCGTAATAGGTAGACAGTTGAAAATTTCAAAGAGTGTGTATTTATATTGCGACTATAAAAACAAATAATAAAATTAAAGTGGGCTTCTATACAAGAAACGTGTTTTTAATCGGTTAATGGTACGGAACCCTTCGTGTGGGAGTCCAACTCGCACTTGGCTGGTTTTTTGTTCGTAATAAGCATAATTTCTCATGATCTCAATCTCATACAGGTCAGGCACATGAGCGGTCATGCTGCTCATTGCTTTCGAATTTTCAGTTCTAGGATAGGCCGGTTTCTTTCACCATTTTAATCATAGTGATGCTAAAATAATTTTCACTGGTAATCAATATTCAATCCTTTCGTAGGTCTACGGGAAGAAATTTCTTTAGAAATAAGCAGTACCTTTGTACTAATAATTATATGTTATATCTGACACTTTCTGTGTGTAGATACATAAGTTGTAAAATAAATAAATAAAATGAAAAATAAAATATTTTTTCCTTATTAACATTAAAAGCCTGTGTGAGTCATCCCTAAAAACGCGAAGAAGAAAAATCAATGCAGCCAGCTTAAAACAAAACGAAGCGAAGTAAAAATAACAACACCGATTGTACAACGTGACAGATGGCGGTCCCTCAAGATGTTTTAAATGGAACGAATCAATATAAACAGAAGACAGGAATAATTATTGTTAGGGAAATTGTAAGTGGTGGGAAATAAAATGTGTTTGAGTGAAAGAAAAATCTGCTTAGTGAAGACTTTTGCGTTACAATTTATTTCTAACTAGATGTCGCCTGCGGCTCCGCCCGCTTGAATGTTGAAAATTATCCGAAGGGAACATATTTCCTTAATAAAAAGTATCCTTTGTACTATTCCAGACTATAATCTACCTCTGTGCCTTTCATCAAGATCCGTTCAGCCGTTCTGACGTGAAAGAGTAACAAACATCCATCCATCCATCCATACTTACAAACTTTCGCGTTTATAATATTAGTCGGATAGTAGTTTTTAATATTCATGAACGCTGTGGTATATTTGAACCTTGAGCACATTTATTTTACCTACAAGAAGATTACAATATTTTTTTATACTACTAGGGTCAAAATCCTATACCTTCATCCAGGCCACGATGTTCAAGTGTGCTCGTCCAAACCAGTTCTGCCGCTTAGGCATGATTGGTTAACAAACATCTATGTACATCGTGATTTTTTTATTTATTTTTGGCCAATTGTGTCCCACTGCAGGGCAAAGGCCTCCCTTCCATTCCTCCCGGATTTGGGCAAGTGTGGACCAATCTGGCCGATAGGCGTCAAGCTCGTCCCGCCATCTTCGCCTGGGTCTCTCGCGATGTCGTCGGGCATTTTCTGGGACCCACATTGTGGTTGCTTTAGCCCATGAACCGTTCGACATACGGCAGACGCGGCCGGCCCATCGTGATTGATATACTTATATCAGAGTAGGTATAGTAGGAAAGCTCGGAAGCCGCAAAGTAAGAACAAGAGAAACAGCTATACTACTACTTATTTTTAGGGTTCCGTACCCAAAAGGTAAAACGGGACTCCGCGCATTACTAAGACTCCGCTCTCCGTCCGTCTGTGCGTCTGTCACCAGGCTGTATCTCATGAACCGTGATAGTTAGACAGTTGAAATTTTCACAGATGATGTATTTCTGTTGCCGCTATAACATAAAATACTGAAACAGAATTAAATGAATATTTAAGGCTCCCATACAACAAACGTGGTTTTTTTGCTCGTTTTTGCACGATATTGATAACGGCAACAGGTAGACGCTTGAAATATTCACAGAATATTTAGTTATATATTCACTTTAAAAATAAAAAATAAAATTAAAATAAAACAAATATTTAAGCGTTTTTATAGATAAATCAACGGAAACCTTCGTGCGTGATTCTGATTCGCACTTGGCCGGTTATTTTTATTGTGCGAAAGAATAAGAATGATACGATCAGCCAAGGAGTCAGCTGCAGCAACCATCTATAAATGAACCTCAAAACAACTCCATGAAGTAACCAATGCCAAACGGCCAGAACACCGCCACAGCACAAACCTTAACAGGTAAACCAAACATAGCATTTACCATCACATACCAGGTGTGGGGCGACTTTCAACAACAAGAGGGCCGCTTTTAACAACAAGGGGGGCGACTTTCAACAACAGAAACAAAGCAACGCACATAAAGAATAATCTCCATCGTCCGCGTAGTTTTTGTCACAGCTCTGCATATTCAAATAGCTTGGAAAGCGCAACTTTAGCCGTAAAACATTTTCGTGGCTAACAAACAAAAAACGCGCAGAAACTCAGACAAAACCGCGGGCAAAAAGTTGTAAAACAAAGAGAGGAGACTGTTTTGTTTGTACCTTTGCCCTGTCAGTTGCTTTTTTAATTATTATTTAGGGAGATAAAACTGAAAGCGGCTATTCAGGTGAGTGAAATGGTCGAGGTTGTTCTTTTCTAATTTTGGTGTCTGCGTAGTTTCAGTAATGGCTACAATCTATTTCTTAATATATATATTTCTTGTGTACGTGTGTATATGACTGAACTCCTCCTAAACGGCTGGACCGATGTTGATGAAATTTTTTGTGTGAGTTCAAGGGGATTCGAGAATGGTTTAGATTCACAATTGGACCTGGAAGGTGCCGCTGCAATCGATTTCTATAATTTAAAATAGCTAATAATACATTTTTCTCGAGCGCGTGTTGCGTTTACATAAAGAACAATTAAAATGAATAACTTCGATCATGCTCGCTCGCTCATGAAATGAGAAGAATGAATGGGTACATTAATGTGGGTGTGTTCAGTGTGCGAGGTGTGTCGAGTGTGTGTGATGTGTTAGTTTAGAATATTTATATATGATATATTATATAAATGAACCCCTATTTCTCCTGGTCACGCTATAACTTGAGAACGGCTTGACCGATTTGGCTAATTCTTTTTTTGTTTTGTTCGCCAGATTACAGGGAAGATTTAAAACAAAAAAATAGGTAGGTAGGTATGTATGTATGTAGGTAGGGTAGGAAAGTAGGGTAAGTATGTAGGGTAGGTATGTAGGGTAAGTAGATAGGGTAGGGTAGGTAGAGTAAGGTAAGTAACGGTTGACGGGAGTTGACGGGAGGTGATGGGAGCGAAGCATAGATATTTTTTATATTTCTATGGAGCGAAGCCACGGGCACAGCTAGTACTCAATATTTATTTGCATTTTACCATGTGTATTTAGGTGGTAGGTTACAAAAACATGTTCGTTGTGGACCCTGTCGCACCACTTTCAACACATTTTACAAAATTCACTAGTAAGCGATTAACGTGGAAGCCTGCCAACTAAAGTGGGCTCAAGTATCTACTTTAGCAAAGGAAATATTAAAACCCTTATCTTGAAAAGAATAATTGATCTCTGGATTGAATTCTGGCTGGTGCAATCGGGCCTAAGAATAGATTATTTACCTGAGAAATAAAAGTGGCGCTTTGACAACTTTAGTATATAAAAACTAGCTTTTGCCCGCGACTTCGTTCGCGCAAATCCCGTATATTCTATTATTATATTTTACATATTTTTTCCCGTTCCCGTAGGAATTTCCCATTCCCGTATAGCCTATAGCCTTCCTCAAGAATGTGGCTATACAAAAATAATTTTCCAAATCCGACTGTTAGTTCCACAGATTAGCGCTTTCAAACAAACAAACAAACTCTTCAGCTTTATTATTAGCATTGATTATTAGCAGAAACATTAACTCTTCAGTAAAAAAATCTATCTATTGTAAAATCACCAGTGTCACCCCCAAATCGTCAGAATAACTACGTCATGGCTGCTAAGCTCTTGTCCCCCCCCCCTTCCCTCCGGCCGCTCGCACCGCGGTCACGTTCACGGGAAATTGTTTTTGTCACTCCTTTTAATTCTCACCTGTTGCTGACAACACACGTTGAGTTTGTTTCGGAGATTGTTTATGTTGTAAATAATAAATGTAGAGATATTGTTTCCCTTATATTTGGTTACTTTATACACAATGGACGACCAAGCAACTTTTACCTAAAATTATACAGTAGGGATACTTAACCATTGCGGAATTTGTTCACGACGGCCCTGGAACGCAAAGGGCTTTAGGAGAACATGAATGGGTTTTAGTCAGTAAGAGTCTGACACTCCCTTCCACTCCGCTTAGAGCGAAAGAAGTCGTTTGTTGATTTCACATCCTTAAAAAATAAGGATACTTAACCATAAGACTCATTACGGTAAATGAAGCAAGTATTTCAGTCCTAAGCAGCCGTCAGTCAGCCAATTTTCTACGGATTGTACCTTAATTTCACCTAGTCCGTTCTATCACCGGATAACTAGTGTGGGACGATGTACCATCATCGTTACATTTGGAACATCATCCGCAAAAAGTTTTGGAAATAACTTAATTGTCCATGAAGCCAAGGGGCGGAATTTTTTGCCGGAGTCTGTTTTCTGCTAGCTACATTCCGGGGTAGTCAAGAGTGAGTAGAGTGAGTAGGTTAAGGCTGCTTGTCCATTGATGCGGAGCGAGGCATCGGAGCAGAGCGACGGAGTAATACAGAGCGGAGTTGCGGACTGTGTCTGTCCATTGATGCGGAGCGGAGTTGCAGACTCTGTGAAGCTCACACGCCAATTAATTTGAGCGGGCGGGCGGCCGCTTATTTCCGCTTCCCCGATCCGTTTTAAACGGAAAAGGAAAACGGGGGTTTTGTATGATTTTTTAAACTAGTTCGCAAATCCCTGTCCACTGAAACGGAGCGGAGATTTTATGAAATTTCATTGGTTAATATTGGCAAAGCTCCGCTCCGCTTCTCAATTCTCCGCTTTAGTGGACAGTCCGCCTTATTCAAGGCAAACGTGGTCTAGCTGCCTGAGCTGCCTCAAACACGTGCCTATCTGCCTTGTATAATATAATAAACAAGTAACAATGGCGCAAATAAAGTTAATATCGAAAAGCATACTATCAAGTCATTAATAACTCAAAATATTTCTTGAAAATGTGCAAACAATATTAAAATTCGCCTCTGAACAGTTTTGCGCTAAACCGACAGACACTCCATATTTCATAGTATCCAAACCCTCTCGTGGGAGGTCCGAATAACAAACAATCCTCTTATAGACAGACAGACAAGTTTGCTGACGTCAAATTATTTATGTGAAAGTATCTGAAATGAATTTGTTTTCTGCGGTTTTCGTGGTCCTTTGTATTATGATAAGTTGGTCTTTAGGTACGGTACTTGAAAACTATACTTATAATAGTTAAATAAGTAGGTAAAATACTATAATTTTGCTTCGCTTGAATATGTAGGGCGCCAAATTGAGTTAAATAAGGCGCCACCCCATCCACGAGCAGATGTCTCGCAGCGATACTATCGCCAATTCTTAGACCTTTTCTGTACACGGCAATATTGTCGCGGAGATGCGACGATTGTCTGTGACTAGCAAAACGTCAACAAAGACGTCTGCCAAGTGACACGACCTACTTGACGCACTCTCTGCAAATCTCTTTCAACAAAACAATTGAGCATCGATTTCTTGAGGACATGCGTCAATCCGTGGTCAATATAGAAGAAAGAAGAGAAGTAGTCTCGTAGAGGTTGAACCATAAATCAAAACTGACTCGTGGAACCATAAATCAAAAGTAAAAACCACCTCTTGCAATGTGTCAATACACTGAAAAGAAAACTGCAATAATATCGTTAAACAGAATTTTATCACCATTAATGTAAAACCGTTACTTAACGAAAATTTTCATGAATTGAGGTATTTTCTAATATTGGCTCCCCTATAAAATTTCATAATTTCGTTTAGTAACGGTTTTACTTTAAAGGTGCGATATCTGTTCCTGCCCAAAAGTGAATATCAACATTTACGCACAAAGAACTCCTCAACAGCCAAAATAAAAACTTCGAATTAAAAGGAAAAAACTCAGTCTCGGCAAGATCGACATAATCCCATTAATCTTAGTGACAACATAATTCAATGGGCGTCTGAGATACGGCGGAAAAAAAGAAAAACGATGGGAAACTGAAGAAGCACCAGGTCAGTGAACTGTTGGAGCCAAGTTGGCGCCAAGCTGTCAGCGAAGACAGCCAACGTCTACGCAATATGACGATTTAATCTGATAATGTTTAAGAAAGATATCATAAAATAATAAATAGAGGTATCTATTAATTTAAAAGTTGGAGAATATTTGGCAAGTATTTGCATTATAAAACCGAGAGTATCCCTAAGCAGTATAAAACAATGTCGCTCTCTGACTCTTCGCTTATTTTTTGTAAAGGTTTTTTCACTAAAAAGAGCGATAAACTAGGAATGTTTGAGTTTGTAAATTGTTCCCGTGCGAAGCCGGGAAGGAACGTTAGTATTATATAATGTACTATCTTCTGCCCGCGTCTTCATACGCGCATATCCCGTTTTTCCCCGTTCCCGTAGGAATTTCGGGAAATCCTCTCTTAGTGCTCCCCTACACTCCAGAAGGAACCCACATGCCTAAATTTCAACTTTCTACGACCAGTAGTTTCGGCTGTGCGTTGTCTGTCAGTCGCTCATCAGGAACGGAAGAGTTATATGTATATTGATTATATGCGTTACCTACTTAAAAACAACAAATCTAATTGAGAACCTCCTCCTTTTTTGGAAGTCGGTTAGTAAAATACTAAAACATAAGAACAAGTAATTAAGACAAGAAGTGCAGGTAATATTGAGGCCTATGAAATAATTCCGTATATGCTGACTTCAAAATAATGTTAACTACTTCAAAGTACATCTTCAAGTAGAAGTAAATCTTCAAATTTATTTCAGGATACAAGCTAATTTATTCCTTTTAATCAACATCGACAAAAAGCAAGTCACTCAGACAACCTTCCTAATTCATCAACGGTCACATCTCTATTACCTGACGAATATAAAAAGGTCCTTTCTTCTTTCAGCGTTGATTAAGGCGGATCCCTCTACAAATTATCCGGGCTATAAGGCCAAGTAACGCACCTTATTGGATTATCTCCGGCTTTGATGTCCGTGCCGAGTTCCGTACTCGTTTACAGCAAGTTAAAGGCAATAAAAAGCAAGTAATTCTTTAAAGGGAACACTTATTAGGGAAAAGAAATTGTGTAAGCTTACTAAGTGAAGTGTATCAGATGTAAACGACGTCTGATCTCGTTGGACGCCATGCCATCTTTGAGGAGACAATTTGGGAAATAAGATTTTTGACGGGCGCTTTCTTGATCCGGTTTGCGAGATGGGTATAAATTGGGAGGGAGGGAATCGTGTTTTCGAATAAAGGAACTTTCTCCCATGGGTTTAGGAAGAAACTATAGAAAGCAACCTGGCCAAGATCCTTGATACTTTGTGCTTCGTTTACGGTCATACACGCTCGCTGGTTGTGAGTACTACGAACCTAGCCTTTCTAATGAACCAATGAGATAACTTAGATATCAAGGAACTGGGCTTTCTTGCAAAGGACAGGGTATAAGTTTTTTCTTGTATATTTCACCGGAAAATTACAGACTCCGTAAGATTATAATTAATCTTTATTAGATTATAATTTCTAGATATATTATGAAAACATCGTTTATTATACAATAAACCCCATCCCGTCTTATTAAGAAAAAAATGTTTACAATTTCACGCGATATTTTACAATCTTACGGCGTTTGCAATTGTCCGGTGACATGAAACGTGTTTCAGTTTCACTGCAAGAAAAAAACCCAAAATCGCAAAAAAAAGACTACCCCATATATGAATCGTCAAATGTCCTGAACCGCTGTTTTTTTTCTTGGTCTTGCGTTAATTCTGAACACGTTATAGAATACTACACGGTCCGGAACTCGAACCCCCAAAAAACTGTGCAACGTGACCCCCGCTCGAGCTTGGACTTCTACTGAAGGGTCAAAGGTTCAAGGGTCAAAAGGTCAGGTTTGTGTACCGTACATGAGTATAAGGAGAATGCACATGAACTGAATCTTGCCGTAGGACTGGCCATCTATGGCAGAGCACAGGCTGATGTGTGCACCTTTCCCAGCATTGGGTTATAACTAGCTAGTTAGACGGATAGAATATACAGTAAACCTGTGCTTACGTACTTATCCTTTTGGTAGCCATAATAATATTCCCAACAGTACAGTTTAAAACAATAATAACACCAAATCTACTTCTATCCCGCTATTCATCATTGAAATCATAACACAATTCCTGCACCTATTTACTTCATCTACAATCCATTCATTCGTTCAATATTTGCCTCCAAAACAGGAATTACGCGGGTAAATCAGTATCATTCACTCACTGGATCACAACAGGCCGACTAGATTAGTTTGTCGTGATAATTGACAATACAATGGCTGTTTGGGCGCCATTGCTGCCCGCATCACGCTCCCAATCCGACTGCATCGATCCGAACACGCAACAAACAGACAAACAGAGCGAGTAAACTGAACGATACGGGACTGTGGATATCAAACTTTTCAATATTTTACAAACATACGTAACTTCAAGACATTACCTACATGTCTCATCGCCGACGAGGAAGCGATTAGTTATCGACTATCAGCGACACTCGCTTGTCGCTGCTCGCCAACTCGTATTTCTAGCTTTACTCTCGATCTTCGGCGGTGAGAAAAGTGCCTAAGGCCCGGTAGCACAAACTAGAATTTTCTTTTAACTCAGAGTTAGTTGCTGACCCGGGCCTATTATGTATTTTGGGGTAAGAGGAACATACTTTATTTTCAGTAAAATATTTTGACTGCTAGGAAGAACAGCTAAAGTCTTTTAAGATCTTTGAAACACACAAAACTTGCCTTTATGTATTAGCTTCCCGTGGGCTAAATGTCATAACGCTAATAACAGTTCTTACGACGATATTGACGTAAATGTCAAGATTAAATAAACGTTCCTCTTCCCCCTCACATGGGGTAAGAGGGACAGTCATAGTATTTCCTAAGATTGGAGTTTGAATTAAAATATTCGTTACTAAATGTTCGTTAATTTGTCGGTCGAACGGCTTCGGTCAATATTAGATCTTAATTTCGATGAAAAAAGGTATCATTTGGAATGAAAAAGAAGAATACACCAATTCGGGGTAAGAGGGACATACAGGTTCGATCAGGGGTGGAAAACTAAAAAGAAGTCGACCAGTTATATTTCTATTTTTATTTAATCATACAAACAGTAATAATAAACAGTCTCTCCCTAACTAGTTTTCCCTAGTTAGTTACTCTTTAAAAATAACAATGGCACTATGTTCACTATGTTCTTGGTATATTATAAAGTTTTGATGCGGCGTATGCAGATATTGTTCCATTTTTTACTGCATTGACAGCCTCACTTAATTTATCATTATCATATCTGCTTCTATCAGATTTTCTTATATATTTTTGCGGCATGTTTTATCATACATGTATATCATTCCTGCAACAGTCAAACAACAACAAAATATTATAATTAAAGAGAAAGGTACGTATACAAAACGCATGAAATTTTATTTATCTAAACTATTAGGTATAATATAATAAAAAGAAAAGATTTTATTTTTTATTTGTTTGACATGATTTAACTCAAAAACTAAAAGAACGATTTAAAAAAATCTTTGTCACATAGAATGCTGCATTGTCCCTTTTTTTTTTTTTTTTTTTTTTTGGGTGGGAAATCATCAAATGACTTCTTCCGCTCTGGGTGGAGCGGAAGGGCGTGTCAGACTCTTACTGACTAAAACCCATCCGTGTTCCTTCTAAAGCCCTTTGCTTTCCAGGGCCGCGGTGACTCTTTCGAACAAATTCCGCAACCCTGGCAGGCTCTGGCCCTAGCGGGCCCCGTCCTCTATGCTGACATCTCTTTGAGGCGCGCGTGAAACACAACGCGCCATCGACCCGGGCCTGGTGGTGATCAGACAGCGAGCCACCCAACGCTCGCCGTCCGCAGGCCCGCGCCTACGGTGGCCGGGGATCGCCCTGCGACTCCCGACGCCCGGGGCGTCTTCTCCTGTTGCGGCGGTTGGGACGAAGGCCTTGCCTTTCCCTCGCGCGGTCCGCCTCCTCCTTCGCTAGCATTACTGCTTCGCAGAAGGAGGTGACCGCTTCCCAAGCCTCCTCGCTCCGGACCATGGATTCAATCAGGGCCGGACGCGAGAGGTTGCCGCCGCCGCTGCATTGTCCCTAGGTTATAAATTATACTATAAAATGGCAATTTACGGGAAAGTTAAGTTACACGCGGACGAAATCGCGGGAAGTTTCTAGTTATAATTTAAAATTGTAGTAGGTACAGAACTTCTTTTCATTTCTACCTACCTATAATTATAAATTATTCAAAATATTGGTCACCCCTGACATGGGGGAAGAGAAACATATGTTCCTCTTTCACCGTGAATAGTGAGCCTCTTACCCCAGCTATTGTTTTTGGAAATTAGGATTTTCAAACGAAAGAAACTCATATTATTAGTTGTTTTTTAACTAAAATGATTAATAAAAGAAATACTTACAGTTTTCTCCGTGTATTTAAAATATTTCCAGCACTCTTTTTTCACCAAAATATGGGTTCGCAAAAAAACGCGCTAACTTTGTGCTAGTCGAATTCACAACTGTCAAATGTGTCTTCATTTTTTGTGGCGTCTGAGTTACGTAGCGACGTCTATTGAAAACCGTTCAAACTATTTCGCCTTCAGTGTTTTATCGACGGAAAGTTCATAGTCATAAACGCTTCAGTTTACTAGTTATGGTCCCTAGTCCCTCTTCCCCCAGTGTCCCTCTTACCCCACCTGACCTCATATTTTTTTATAACCTCGTGTCAAAAAATAACTCAGGTTTGTGCAAGCGGGCCCAAGACTTGCAATGTACTGTGCACAGTAATTTTGCTTGTTGTACATTTTTATCATTCGTTCATTGGTCACCTCATTGATGTTTCGAATGAAATCGGGAATTATGTTCTTCTAGAGCAACTTCACTGACATACCTACTCATTCATTCGTTTTGTTAATCGCCATTCGTGGATCCTAAAAACGAAATCACTAGACCGCCACCAATGCGTGGAAAGGTCAACCACCTATTGAAATTAAAGGAAAAAACAAACGAGTTAAATATGCGACAGCCTATTACATCATTATTCCATAAAAGTCTTCAAATATCCAAACCCCTTAAAATAATTGCCAAAACCCCTTACAATTTCACTCAATACATTATAATTATGCCTAAACAATACCCAATTCATAATAAATTGCATTCACCCCAACGACAAAAAATACCCCGTATCTACCCCCTTTAATGCAAGTCATGCTCCCCAGGGGTTAAATTGAGAACCGTTGCCGTTGCAACAAAGCAGAACTATCGTATGTACGGTTTTTGCTAATCAGGAATCAGGCGTACGTACCTACGTTTGGTTGGGTTCGCGGCGCGCGCGCAAGGAAAGAGTTATGGCCGATGCATGCTAATACCGCCCTTATCTAAATGTAAATCTGTATCTGAGCTAATTACTATCGAGATTAGGTATCTACCGGCTACTGCGCATCGCTCAGTATCGCTCTTTAGAAGCGTTGTTTATGGTATCGTGTTTGTGGGTTGTGGGCTCGCATTTGTGGTGATATGGAAGAAATGTCTTTATGTCCTGCTTTGCTGGAGATATGTTTTGGGAGTGGTTGTAATTTGTGAGTAAGGCTTTTGTTTGTTTCTGCGATACAGGAGCAACTTGCTGGTAGATCTATACAACTTTAGAAGTACAGATAGAAAAGTGATTCGATAAATGTTGTATCCCTAAAACAAAATTATGTTATGACACTTATTATAAATATAATTAAAAAGCATTCAAATTCAGGACTTAGTATGATGCCAAAATGTAAGGAATTTAGAGGTGTTTTTCTTTAAGAATACAAGAATAAAATTAATTGAAAACTTTTTTTAAAGATAATTCAAACGAGTGATTGAAGATTATCTTGAAGAGGAGGAGCTCGTGGCTAAATAATAACAGCCGCACGGGTCGATCTTCAAGGTTAAGCAACGCTTGCCGAGGTTGGTCTGTGGATGGGTGACCATCTTAACATACCGAGACTCTTCCGTGCCTCGGAAAGCACGTTAAGCCGTTCGTCCCGGCTGTCATTTGTAGATCTTTGGCAGTCGTTACGGATAGTCAGAAGCCAGAAAATCTGACACGAGTCTTACCAATGAGTACCGTGTTACCCAGTTAATGGGTTGTGGAGGTCTGGTAGGCAGCCGCTCCACGTAAAATACTGGTATCCAGCTGAATCCGGTTTGACTGGAAGCCGACCCCAATATAATTGGGAAAAGGCTAGGCAGATGATGTTTGAAGATTATCTCTAAATTCATTTTCCGTAAAGGCACTTCAAGGCTAAAGCAGAATAATAGATTTTTTTTTTAACTCAATAATAATTAGTTACGTAACTACGTATATCTTCAACGTGTGTCTACAACCATATTGCATTCAACTGACCTTTAGAACTAAACTACGATAAAATACACCGCTCGCTTTGCGAAAACTTTCAATGTCTACCATGTTTTACAATGAAATAGACTGTTCAGGTTCACTGTAGTAAAGGATTCATGCGTTTGAAAAGGTTCATTTATATGCACGAGGAGTCTCCGTTAGCTACATATTTATGTCAGTGAGGTCGGTTGCACATAGCCGCTGTAACCAAACGTTTAAGCTGTGGAATTATAGGGTTTTTATCTTTGGACTTAGTGGTGTTGTTTTAGTGAACGTGTGTGTAATTATTTGTACCTTTGCTTGTCTCGTTACTAGTTTTTACGTGTAGCGTGATAGTTTACTGATCTGACTGTTCATATGTTTGCCTTTGTAGTGAATGGCTAGTAAATTCTTGCTGAAAATTAAAAAGTGCCTAAGTATTAACTACCTGAGCTGTAATATGTATGTGATGCATAAAAGGCCGTGGTTTTTTTTTATTTAATATGGGTTTGATCTTGACTCTAGTCTAGGTCATAGATGACAGAGAAAAAGTCGACGATGGAGCGAGCTTACCCAGAAGAAGCCTTTTTTTTTTTTAAGGATGGGAAATCATCAAATGACTTCTTCCGCTCTGGGTGGAGCGGAAGGGCGTGTCAAACTCTTACTGACTAAAACCCATCCGTGTTCCTTTTAAAGCCCTTTGCGTTCCAGGGCCGCGATGGCTCTTTCGAACAAATTCCGCAACACCCAGAAGAAGCCTACTCACTCTAATTTTGAAGAGATTAGGGTTGTATGCGTTCGGAAACACAGACGCAGGCAAAGAGTTCCACTCCTTTGCTGTGCGCATAATAAAAGACGTTTGGAAACGTTTAGTGCGAATTGGTGGAAAGCAACAAGGTAGGGATGGTAACTTGCAGTGCGTCTAGATGTCCGATGGTAGAAGGGGGCCGGTGGGGTGGTGGGGTGGGTATTATTTATTTATTTATTTAATACTTCAATTTACAATGGTGGTACATAAGGCTGCATAGGCTGCTCTTCAAGGTTCAGCAACGCTTGCCGAGGTCTGTTCTTAGATTGGTGGCAATTAATTACTCACAGACACTCTTTCATGCATCGGAAAGGACGTTGGTCCCAGCAGTCACTTATAGATCTCTGACAGTCATCACGAGTAGACAGAAGTCAAAAAATCTACCACCATTCTTTCTCAAGAGTATCGTTGTATGTGTGGAGGCCAGATATGTTGTCGCTTCATGTAAAAATTAGTATGCAACTGAATCCGGTAAGACTGGACAACCTTAACATAGTTAGGAAAAGTAATATCTATGTTCTACGTGTTAAGAATCAATTCACAGTTCACAAAGGAGAACTCTAGACCTCGTGCTCATCAGACCCCACCTCACCCTTTTCGGCCTATTACCCATAACGATCGGTTAATTGCTTCAATCGGTCGTTTAACAGTAAATTGCTCCAATTTACTAAACGATAGTCAAGTCTCTACTAATAACCAAATTAAAGTTCGACCCGATCATTTACTGTTGTTTGTCATTTTTCCATTACAGTAAATTTTAAACTTCAGTTTCCCGTTAGGCCCCGTTCACACGGCATTTACACCGCACGTTTTTTGAGTGATAACCCTTACCGAATACATAGTGGCACATACATTGAGTATAGAACCGTTTACACGTTTTGTTTGTACTGCAAACGTACACAGCTAACGTATACGTTTATCGAATACTCAACGGACTTGTCAAGTAAATCGAATGAACTTTTAACGTACCTATTCGGTTTGCAGTAGCGCAAATAGTATCACGACCTCTTTCATACTGCGTGATGTCACACGTTTTTTATCGAATGGAAATGTATCGTGTGAACATCCTGCTGTATATCCGTTAAAACCAAATATCATAAAAAACGTGCAGTACAATGCCGTGTAAACCTAGCCTTATGGGGAAGACCAGAGACAAACAAGTGATGTCACCAGCCCCAACTCCTGAATTATAATGCCGTTAATCTTCTCTTGTAACTTCAATTGTTTTAAAAGTAAAAGAATATGAGCCCAAAATTTTGAAATGTAACTGAAGACGGTCTATATATGTAGATAGAATTCCTTCTCAGGAAATACCCGATATCAAGATAATATATTTAACCAACGTCCAGATTCCATGGTTTACTTAAAACATTTCTTTCACAGTCAAATTGTTTCCGTTTTCAAAATGCGGTACAACCGACTCTTTACCTGCACTTGAAAAATATTGCCCGAAGTCACTTCGCTCCCAGTTTACGGAGAAAAATTTAACTCCAGCAGAACTTATTCACAAGAAAGGCTTCTCAAACAGTTGTAAATAGAGAAAAATATTTTCGAGGTGAATTCTCTTAAAAGGAAACTATAAATATTTTTGTGGAAGTCGTTCTTTCAAAATGTAGAGTTTTGAACTGTGTGCGGTGAAAAGTTATTTTTTGTTTTATAAAATAGAACTAAAGAAGTTCCGCATTCGACCCATTTTTCGCTCGAATACTAACGGAAATTATGGGAAAATTCTTATAAATAAAAATTGGGTCAAAAAGCTCAAATAAAACTTATAAGGTTTTTTTTCGAAGTTTTTTTTTTAAGGAACAGAGGGAAATAATAAAATAACTTCTTCGGCTCTGGGTGGAGCGGAAGGGCGTGTCAGAGTCTTACTGACTAAAACCCATCCGTGTTTCTTCTAAAGCCCTTGGCGTTCCAGGGCCGCGGTGACTCTTTCGAACAAATTCCGCAACCCTGGTAGGTTTGGCACAGTAACAGAGTAATCGTAGATTTCCACCAATCTGCCTAGGCTTTCCCAACTATGTTAGGTCGGCTCCCAGTCTAACTGGGTGTAGTTGAGTTCACCCCATACTACATGGAGCAACTGCTGAGGGCTAATTCTACAAATTTTTAAGCAACAAAAAGTAAAGAAAAGCATCAATTTACACAAAATTTTGACAGATTACGACTAACATGGGAATAATGCTTACAATTTTTTAGAATGGGCACCCCTGTCTGACTCCCGCAACCTAGTAACTGGTCCCCTTGGCGAGACTGGTGTCAGGTAGTGATGGTGTGTGGTGTTAATAACCTTAGATCTACAAATAACTTTACTACCTTCTGTAATTATTTATTTATGTATCAAAACTTTATGCGCTTGTAAAGTACTAACACTGTACAAAGGCGGACTTCATGCTTTAGGTATTTTGTACCAGTCGACCTTAGGGTGGTGCAGAGACAACATGGCTGGTGCAACTTAAAGGAAAGACAAACAGAGAGAATAAAAACACATAGGTACATAGATTTAATAACCAACAATTAACAACGTTATTAAGAAAATAACGAATCCTGCGAATTAAGCTGTGATGATTCTACAAACTTCTTGCGAATGTGCTCACGTGCCTTCACCTTAAAGGACAACCGACTTGTTGCCGTCCTGACGTTCAGAGGAAGTAAAAAGAAGGGGCAATTGTTTGTACGGTGGTCCCCAAACTAGCCTTTTTGAGGACCTGATTATCTGGGTCCTGGTAATCAAGCAGCTTGTGCAAACATGATATCAATCACCTATTTTTAGTTTTTCTTTAAGTTGCACCTGCCATGTTGTCTCTGCACCACCCTAAGGTCGACTGGTAGAAAATGCCTAAGGCAAGTCCACCTTTGTACAGTGTTTTTACGTGTGCATAAAGTTTTAATAAATAAATAAATAAATAGAAATATCAATCACCTCAACTTATTGCAGTCCAAAGCTGAGCATAGGCTTCCTCCCAACTTTGCCTCAACATGCGGTCTCCTGCCTTTCGCATTCAGTCCTTTGCAGACTTTTTAAGATCGTCAGTCGATCTATTGAAGCCTGCTCATAATGTTGTACATAACCACTACCATCGCCGGAGAGCTTTCATAAATTCATTAAATACCTAGTAATTATAGTTTACAGTTCCAAGGCAAGCAATAAATATTTCTGACTTGAAATTAATACTCTTCAAGTACAAGAAGTATTTTATCAAAGTAGATGCAAAGCAAAAGCGGATAACTTGAAGTTCTACTACTAGAGGGTAACTAAATACTTCGGAACGGTATTCCTAGAGATGAAGTTAAATAACGCTGGAGTTTAATTGCGAGATTAAAGTTGAACTTTAAAGCGTTGCATTTTATGCAATAATATGATAATGTTTTAAGGATAATATCTGTAATGGTATGTCTCAAACTCAAGCAATTTCTACAAGTATATTTTCCTTTTACCATAAATAAGGATGCAACAACAATTTTGTTTTTTTTTTTCACACCAACAAATATGTAGGTATAATGGTATAATGGGCTTAGCTGAATACCAGTTTCTTACGAGGAGCGACTGCCTTTCTGACCTCCGTAACAGTAATAGATGGTCACCCATCTTCAGACCGACCTCGGCATGCGTCGCTTAACATTGAAGAACGACACGTACGGCTGTTATTATTTAGCCACGAACTCCTCCACACCAAAAACTACAAATGAACACAAGGTTCCATCACACAATATCCCTTAGGGTCAATTTATACTAGCGCAGAATCGAAGCGTCAATCTGAAACTTAACATAGCAAATTTACCTTTATCTCCACAATATAACGCACATTTTTTTTCACGAAATACGAATATCTCTCAGTAGAAATATATGCATTACGTTGTGGAAATATGAGTGAATTTGCTATGTGAAGTTTCAGATTCACGCTATGACTCTGCGCTAGTATAAATTGACCTTTAGGTTTTACCCTCTTCACCTATGTAGTATTGAATCCCAGGCCCTGAACATTAAATACCTACGTTTCATTATGTGCCCTTACCATCAAAAGTATCTTCTCCAATCGTACACACTTAACCCTTCATACCGACCTCTTTACAAGCTCATAATTACAAATGATACTCGTCAAGTGCTCGTCAAGTTAATTCTCTAAGCTCTTTGAACTATCGCTAGCAAATTCATATTTTCCCGGCCAATGGGCTCGAAAATTACTGGAATTATACGTGCGAAGTGCAGAAGGCACCCTGTACCCTGTGTCGTATGCCGTGTGCCGTAGAACGGAGTTCCAATGTGGGCTGTGATGGCAGATTTGTTTTAATTGAGTTTGTACGAAGAGGACTAAAATTGACGGTATGGTTCTTTGTAAAACATGCTCTCAGTTGCAATCTGTCAAAATGTAGTATTTGAAGTGTTTTTGCGATGAATGCGAACGTTTCTAAGACATTAGTATTATTGGTCTTCTGGAAAAAAAGTTATACTTGAATAAAAAATTAAAAAATCTTTAAACCAGGTCATCAGAACCAAAGAAGAATTGACGGAAAAATCTTTGGTAGAATAGAGCTTCTTCGGAAAAATAATATCTGGAAGATTGTACCTATGAATTGACATTTTGATGTATGCAAACTATACTGATTTAAATCAGTATAGTTTGCACACATCATCTATATATACATGAAATATTTATTTATTTAATTAAAAAAGAATAAATTTTTAATTAAATAATTTAGTTCCTTATTTCTGAAGATAGGCTTCTAAGGACGATTATCGAGTAGACCACAATTTACAAAAGCCGGTCCCCAAAAATGCCGCAAGCACAATACGGTCACGCTTGCAAAAGTGTCCGACATTGCGTGACGTCATCGTTCCCATTCACATTCGTTCACCGTTCACTCATTACTGAACGACTCACTGAGTGTGATAGACACGTGTCGAGTCGTGTCGTGTTTGATTGTTCTAAAGATTTTTTCGCACAATAGCAGTGCCAAAAATCCCAGTGCGGGGTTGACGCTCCATTGTTTGAAATTGTTAAGTAAAATTTTGACTTTTTGAGTACTTTTCACAGCGATTAGGAAAGCTTACTATTCAAAATACAAAAAAAACAACACAATTTCAGGCTTATTTAAAACTAATAACATAAAGTAAATAATAATTAGTTTATGTAAATAGTTTTAAGATAGTTATGTACATACATTCATGGTATTTAGCTTGAACTTAGATTAGTGCTTAAAATTGGCAGTAAACGAAATATAAACCAAAAAAAAATTATTAAGGTAAGAATCTACTTGTTACAATTTGAACCATTATGGTATTTTTTTTTAGGAATAAATTTGAACCATTATGGTATTTTTTTTTAGGAATAAATCTGTGTATAGTAGGCGCCAGATAAATGTGGAATAAAGTACATTGACCTTTCCCTAATAACTTCTTCACATCTTTTTAGTAAAATTAGTGATAGACATAATTTTAATACTAGAAATAAAGACAAATTAGATCAACCATTTTTTAGATTAGCTAAAGTCCACACTTCTTTCATGGGGTATTGTGTTAAATGTTACAACAATATACCTTCTGACATATTAGAACTAAATGAAAGAAAATTTAAAAATCATGTTAAAAGTACACTTTGTGAACAAGCATATTACAAATTAGAAGATTACATTCAGGATAAGAATGCTTGGAAACATGCTGGTCCTGCTCCATAGGACGATCAAGGGTGAAGGTCAAACTGGTTGATTTATGTATTAACTTTATAGATATACTGTTTCTTTTTTTGTGTTTTTATTTTTCTGTTGACTCACACACTGTTGTTTAATTAATGGTTCCAATGTTTGTAAATATGTGAGTACCATTTACCTAAATTTCTTTAGGAAATTAATAAGTTTACCTCTGCTGGTGATACTTTGTTCTAATAAGTAGCATACTCTGGGTGCATCGTCCTCACATAATATTAAATTAATTTTTGTAAACCAAATTTTGTAAAATCATTATTTGAAAAGAGTAACTATGGAGTTTCTTGTCCGTTCTTCTCCATAAGAATCTACCTTTCCGAATGGACAGTAGAGTCACTTTATTAATGTAATTCTATTATTTTTACTGAACTGTAAACGATGACGTTCAAAAGTGCCGTTTAATGGCCTAATTGAAATAAACGTTTTGACTTTTTTGACTTTTTTTTTGACTTTTGTTCATAGGTACCTGAACAATTAAATATGAATCGTTTTTCATTATTAGACAATGTTAAGGATCACGAGAGATGATGATTCGGGACAGCTTTGTGTCATTAATTCTGTTTTTCAAATTAAAAATGTCAATAATTGTAGGTGGGTCAATGACCGTTATTCCACGATTATCTGGCGCCTACTATAGCCACAATATTATGAGCCTAAACAAGTCTACCAAATAAGAAGGTCCTGTAAGTTACTGTTAGCAAATCACAAAAACCAAAAGTTTTTTTACAACAAATGTATAGTTCTCACTTAGATACTAAATATTTTATCTGTGAATATAATTTCCTGTCGCCGCTTTGCCCATACATTCACGATTGACTCATTAACACAAGTGACTCATGGGGCGTGAATTTCCCATTAAATCCCCATGTAGGTAATTTTTTAACTTTTATAGTCTACGTTTCCACATACAGTTATGTTTTTTTTTTTAGGAAGGACCTTCATGAAGTGAAATTGAATTAGTAACATTACAAAATATTAAAATTCAAATTGTCCTTAATTTTTCACATTTAGAGCACTCATTTCTACTTATCACCCAGAAAAGTTGTCAAATTAAGAAACATTCACTTCGAAGATTTATAACGCTATTACAGGGTGGGGTAGATTTGCTCGATCTCCTTTATAGTTTGAAAAGCTGATTTTGAGTTCCTTTTCTAAATGTTAGTAAATGAGAACTCCTTTGACTTGCCAAGCACTGCAACTTTTACCACGCCAGCTAAATCAAAAGAACCCAACAGAAATTACCACCCCCTTTTTTTCACTACAAAACACATGAGCAAACTAAAAACGCACTAACTACCCTTTTTCATCCTCTTAATCCACAAACAGTAACGATATTTACTTTGACATCTCACTTTGACACATGATCATCGACGTAAGTCCGCAGTCACTCGTTAGATGGCGCGTGCGTCGCACGTGCGCAAGCGCACCCCAATCTAATTGATTATAATTAGGACCCTTAATTTGTCCCCTTTTTACTACTAACTGAATTGCGTTCTAATTGGAGGACAGTTTTTGTATGACATTATTCTGGAACATGCCCCGCGTGTGACTAGAATATTGAATCGTGTGTTTTAGTTATTTGACTAATAAATGGAACTGATTCGTGACACATTTATTCATGTCGTTATTGCCCGAAATAGGATTTAGCAATTGCAATACGACCACACAGTGTGTTATTTTAATGAAAGCCATGCAACGAACTTCCATTAAATTTTCATGTATTTTGTTAACCTTTTGTATATTTTCAAAAATCCACCACAGCTATATCAGTCAGAAAATGAAATTAAGAATCCAATTTAATAAACACGTATATACTAAGTTAATCAATAATCTGCTTAATGTTCCTCAATCAATCACAAAGTTTTTGCAACTGCTTTTCGACAGTCGATAGATTATTATCACAAAATGAAATCCGTAGTTTCGATGGAGAGATATCTAACAAAAGAATCAATTTGCTACACCGGTGCACGATGAGCCCAGCACAGATTTTTATCAATTACAGAATACAATCAATTTTTAAAACCCTATTCACCCCCTATTTACATGACATGAACAATTAAAGCCCTTGTAAGTTCGAACCACAAAAAAAAAATCGACAATAATCTATTTTGATTCGATCAAAACTAGAAGTCCACATCAAAGGCACCTAAGTCGATATAACGAGTCTAAAGCCATATAAATTATGTAGTAACGTTTATGTTAAACCCATTTTCTCGGTTCTTTCGTCGCAAATAGGATCGTCGTGGCAGCACAAATCTGGACCGCCATCTGTGACCGAATCTTTGAGCGGACACACAGGCGTGGCGGGTGGTGACACTTATGACTGATTTTTTGGTTGTCCGATAAAACATTTTTAAGAAAGGGTCGGTCCCTTTTTAAAAACTGTTTATTTTATTTTAAAGAGTTGACGAAGTTTCTTGCCGATTCTTCTCTATGGGAAATGATCAATTCAAACCGTGAACAGTTTCTGATGTGTCATAAGTACCCGTGATGTGAAATAAAATATTTATTTATTTATGAATTTTGTTATAAAATGTTTAAAAGTATAAGCAATTTTTCAAAGTTACATACGTCTTGCTTGGTTTGCGAAATATGGTCACAAAATATGAGTGCCATGTTTCTAAAATATTTACAACTGCCGCTTACCTTGACACGTAGACAAAACGTGACAAGCAAAGGAAACCACTCGTAACTCCTACCACAGACATATTTTACTTAAAATAAAAACATTTTTTTTAGGGACCAGCCCACCACTGCAACATCTGAGAGCTAGAATCAAAAGTGGCGAGCACCAGTAAAAATCCAAGTCAATGAAGATAAAGATCGATGATGATCTCGCCATGAAACAGAATCAGAGCAGTAAAAAAAAATGGGTGTCTGTAAAGTCGGTCTACGGACGATAGTTTAATTTTTTCAAAACAAAACAATGTAACGGGACAATGAGCGTAACGGGTCAATTTTTCGTGCGTGCAGCCGATGACAACGTCTAATAAATCGATGAACGCCTCATTGATTTATTTGACGTTGACATGTCAAATGACAAAAATAAAATAAATGCAATCTCCTAGACCTTACACATTTCTAGTCCGTATGTCCGCAGTATTATAGAGGTCGTTAAAATTCAATTGTTGCTAGCTCCCCGGCGCCCAGCGGTCCCCCTCTATTGATGTAATAAGTCCATTGAGACTGCATAATTGCAAATCATTTGTGGGTTTTTGTCGATAGTTCCGACGCAGGAGACCTCTCTATTATAGAGTGCGGTGAAACGCAAATTCTGTTATAATCGATATCTCATTTACTGGCTGTATTGGGGAGAATGAGTTTATTATTTTATTATAACGTTATTGGGTGGTTTTATTCATTTGGTTTTCCGTATCATGCTAACGTATTAAACACCTAATGGGTTTTAAAGTGACATGAATTATCTAACTTCATATTTGTGACGAACATTGACAATTCAAAAATGCCAGTAAATGGTATTTTCCACTAAGGTCTCCTCTCCAGTCTTTTGGCAATTTTATTCAGGACTTTTTGCTATTCTGGCAACGCTACGTGTATTTGACCAATTTTTAGCTATCGAACACTGGCGTCTTTTCGTTCGCCTTTATTTATTTTATATTTTTAAATAGCAGCGTCAGCAGTATACCTAAGAACCCCGTGGGCTGACTATCTACCTTATGATAATTTAAATTCCGAATTCTCAAATCAAATGTCTCTGAGCACAATATATGAGAACCTGAATTAATTCCAGATCAATACTCGAACATTTATCTACATATTACGACTAAGGCATCTGCCTCCGTCTCCAATATTCCTTACACAATTCGGCTCATAAACTACAGGCACAAAGACCGTTCCAGACAGTCATCACGGGGTTATAACAATAAAAACGCGTAACCTATTAACATTTATATCTTCGTCTGGAAGAAGCCTTCAGAACGTCCGCAACTTTCCCTTATTTCGACCGGTGACTCATCTTTACCCTCGACAACGGTCAATGTCATATGATACGAGAAAATACCAACATAACTTTACTCCGCAAAACTTTGGAACACATCTCTATGTTTACCAACCCAAGGTTGAAAATTAAATGGTTTGTTGTGTGACAGCTGTGTGTATAAATTTGTGTAATAGGCTGTATGTAAGAATGTCTAATGGGGTGGACGCGACGTATTCGCGAATTGGGGCGACTAAGATAACATTGTATAGGTTTATTATCTGAATATTGGACGTATCATGTTGGGTACACGTTATATTTTTAGATGTTATGCTGGTAAAGTGACACAGTTGGACAGTTAAACCATTTCTCTAGGACTTGTCGAGCTTTATTATTTCGGCAGTTACTAGTGGCCGACTCTGTTGAATCTGTGTGTGCCCAAGAACTCCACGACCTCATCCCATCGGCCCCTTCTACCATCGGACATCTAGACGCACTGCAAGTTACGGTCCCTACCTTGTCGCTATTCCACCAATTCGCAGTAGCGTTTCCAAACGTCTTTTATAATGCGCACAGCAAAGGAGTGGACCTTTGCCTGCGTCTTTGTTTCCGAACGCATACAACCCTAATCTCTTCAAAGTTCGAGTGAATAGGCTTCTTCTGGGTAAGCTCGCTCCATCGTCGACTTTGTCTCTGTCATCTCTGACCTAGACTAGAGTCAAGAGCAAACCCAACTCAAATAAAAAAAAAAACACCACACAAGTGTCGAATAATTATTCATTTATTATTTATTTTATTTATTACAGACATACATACAGCTATCATTACAGTCACCCAATGCGATAGTGCAGAAAATAAAATAATAATTACAATAAAAAATACATTTCAGTAAATATATGTTTGTAATCGTAAAAATATTTTTTATGTGATAAAACTAAAAATTGCCAATTTTCAGACTTTTTCCTGTACTTGTAGATGATCTATCTTCTTGCCAAATTTCATGAATCTAGGAATTACCTTATACATTTTGATTACCTTGAGTGTCGAAATATACATTTTTTGCAGCATACACAGCCGTATCTTTTTTTTACGTAAACTTAGAAGTTTGTTTTTTTCACAGCTTCAAGGGACTGTAGACTTGAGTATATGGTTTTATTTAATTAACGCGTCCCTGAGATAAAGGGTCTTGACAGACAGACAGACGGACAACAAAGTAATCCTATAATGGTTCCGTTTTTTTCCTTTTGAGGTACGAAACCCCAAAAACTGACTTTCAAGTCTTGGTAAGATTACCAATGAGCATTGTAGTTACGGATGGTAATAAAACCAGTCTTGTCAAGGATATCGTTTGACCTATAAACTGGGCTGTAAAGGTCAGGCAGGCAGTCACTTCATGTATAATACTGGTATTCATGTCCATCCTATAGGAGTACTATAACACTGACTGTGGATCCCAAGATAGATGGTTAAGGGTATTTGTTCCAACAGATGACGATGAAAATTGCACTGGTCAAGTTACCAAAACAGTTCTGTCCTAATAATTCACTAAGCAAATAATTTCTCAATAATGGTCCAAGAACTGTGAATTATTTTCATCTTTTCTTTTCAAAAATACGACTAGTTCCGACGTTTCTATTGCTGTGGTGCCCGCGGGGTATTCAGACAATGGTTACGGGCAAGAGCACACTTTATACCAACAAATGGATAAGTAATTAAAACTGTTTTTAAACTTTTATGAAAACATCTTAATTGTCTTTTCAAAGTCAAAGTCAATTCATTTATTTCAACTAGACCATTAAAAGGCACTTTTGAACGTTAAATTTACAGTTTGAAATTAAAATATTAGTGACTAGTTGTCCATTCGCAATAAGTAGATTCTTATGGCGAAGAACGGACAAGAAACTCCATAGTAACCCTTTTCAAATATAAGTTATACAATATTTTGTATACATACATTGATCAATTGATTTTATTATATTATGTGAGCACAATGCACCCAACATTACACTAATATACAGCACACACTTTTTGATATCAATAGATTGTTCTTTGGCATTTGGCAAAATAAATCACCAGAAAAACAGCCACAAAACCCAATTTGAACTCACACGTTAGTTTAAAATGCACGCACCTAAATTAGGACCAACGCACTTAAATGCATTCAACGCAAAAACTACCGTAATAGGCAGAAAGCATGCACTTTCGCACCCCTATCACTAGGGGTCGGTGTAAGGCAATTATCTAGGGGTTTCACTAATTCTTTAGGTGCTTAGCCTCATTTGTCTGGCTTATTTAAAGACTCACGGTATTAGGACGGCTCGTGTCCGGATTATCGCTAGCAATATTTGAGTTAGTGTTACACGTAATTGGGGAAGATTGACGTAGACAAGTGGAGCGGTTTGTACGTCATTGGTAGCTCAAAAGATCAATATTGAAATACTGTGTCTGCTAAGATTCCTGCCGGCTGATAAGGTTTTAGTATTTTCCATACTTCTGAATACATACATAGTGTGACGAAGATATCCTTGGCTCCAGGTCTCTGGCAGACAAGGTAGCCCTTTGGAAGCGTCTGGCGAAAAGTAAAAGAGAATTTGAAAAAGGAATTAAAATATGTTTTTGTTTTTACTTGGGACTCCGGTATCATCGTCCTTTGAAGGCAGCTGCCAAATATATTTTAAAGTTTAAACCTTAAACATAGTTTCATTTTTATAATAATATCAATAAGTAACACTAGCGTGAGTCCGCTGGTGTTACAATACAGAGTAGGCATTTATGTTTTTTAGTTGTTTGAAATTGGAGCTTAAGTGGCAGGCTTATTAAGATGTTGGATGGGTGGATGAGCAAGCCTAAAATGACATTCAAGCATGATACTATATGCACAATATCACGATGGAAGAAAAAAAATAGGAGTTAGGACGAGTCAAATTGTACTAGTAAGGTGAGCGAGTGTCTCTCGGCGATATTATAGACCTGTTACTTCATTCTATCTATACTAGTAGCAAATCTATGAATGTGTTTCAGTACAGCGATATTATCGCAGCGATTCGACGAGTGACGAGCAACGGTTTAAATATTTTATGTACTGTTTTAGGTGTTGCCATAGGTGGAGACTCTGCCAGGGTTGCGGAATTTGTTCGAAAGAGTCACCGCGGCCGTGAACGCAAGAGGCATTACGAGGAACATGGATGGGTTTTAGTCAGGAGGAGTCTGACAATCCCTCCAGCTTCGCCCAGAGCGGAAGGAGTCATTTGATGATTTCCCATCCTTAAAAAAATATGTGGAGATTATTTTACTGTTAGCACACACACATCTATACAAAAAAAACTATCCATATAAAACAACATTTTAAACCACCATAAATAAAACTGATAGTAAATAATTTAAACTGGTACATTGGCAGATTGTCAATTAGTAGCAAAATAATAAATCCGACGTACAACGCAGGGTGCTTTTATCTCGATGGTATCTTCATCCCTCGCCGCTAGGGGGCGTGCAGGAGCCAGTAATTGGGCGCGATGCCGGAGAGATAACGCCGTCTGGTCGGACTGATTAAATGCATGTGCATATTTCTGGGACGTTGGTTTTTGGATTACGGAAGATTGGAAAGGTATTAGGTGCCTTGTGTGCTGAAATTATATAAGATAGTATCGTCTCTATGGTCGACGACAGATAAATTTGCAATAACGGTCTAAGTCAAAGTCAAAAATCTTTATTGTGACACAGTTGTTATGTTAAAAATGTGAAGGATCATGATTGATATCGACTCAGGACAGTTTTATGTCTTTATTAGTGTATTCGGAATTATGTATGTCAATAAATGTAAATGATTGTTATTGCAAATTTATTATTAGTTATTGTTATTGCAAATTAATGTGGCGTCGACCATATCTGTGTTTGTTTGATTACACTGGTTTACAAAAAAACACTTTTTGTGTGTCACAAGATTTTTTTTAACTAATTATGTTACAACATGCTTAAGTATCATAGAACTGAAATTAGAATTATTGAGACAGGAACAGTTTTCCTGTCATATGATTTTGAAGTGGTGCTTTGAGACGAAAACTGAAGTTTTCAGGTGATTCTAATACAGGCACGTTAACATATTAAAGGATTGGTTGTGTAGCAGATGGCACGTCAGTATACTCAACTATCCTTTTATATAAAAAAATGCCAAAATAAAGCTCACATTTTTTTAAATGTGATGGCGCAGAATTTCTTTTTTGAGTTTTAAAAATAATTTCACCATAAATGTAAAGAAACTTGACAGAATCATTTGAACACTTTTTCTTCATTATATAAGCATAAAATAACTCTTATTGAAAAATAAAAAAATCGGAATTTACAAGCTTAAGGGAAAATTATGTTACTGGTAGTAGCTGTAACAAAAAATCTAGACCTGATCAAAACAAAATAAATATGATATTGGAATAAGGGTGGGTAGGTAATTCGCAATTAGTAAGCAAATTCCTTGTGACAAAATCTTGTTGACTAGTGTTATTTTATGTAGATTGATACCAAAGGTCATATTTGTGATTTTGTACGTTAGGTACCTAATTATTGAAAGCCATAAACCATAAGTCATTTAAAAAAAAGTTTTTTTGACACTGGTCAAATATTAAACAATACAGTCGGTTAGAAAGACATGAGTCAATTTCAAATGTATCCGTTGCTAACCCCCAAACTATGCCAGGGTTTACATTTTGGTAGAGTGTTTCAGCCATGTTATTTATGTCAAAAAATGTGGTCTGTGGGGTGTGAATGCAATACATATTCATACAATAATCTTTGTGCCAGCTGTTTCATCTTCATCACAAATCGCTAGAGTTCAATGAAGAAAAGGGTTCCCCACATACGCAGCAATGTTGCCACAAAGTGATTTACAAACTCGTAACTTTGCCACCGCCTCACAAACCCGCAAACTCACAACAAAATTAGCATATCCCACAGCTTTTGGTAATTAAGTGTCTTTTTAAAGCAATGATAATCACCGATTCAGCCTTTGTGGACAGCCTTTTCATTAAGGTCCTTTTGCAACAATTCTGCTTACCCCTAATGGCGTCACCGTGACATAGTGTTCAGGATAGGGTTGGTACTCTGTAATTACCCAGAATCAGGGTAATTCGGACCGCTGAGTATGCCGAGCTTTTTGCTCGTTAGCCTTGGGGTGGGGTGCTAGGTGCAGAGATGAGCAGAGGCCTGACTAACTTACCTGTGTTTGAAGCAACCTGTTATTTATATTTTCAACATTTATTAAAATCGATTATTTCTGATGACGACTTACAAGCTAAGTCTCGCTGTACTGTAGGAAAAACAGTTTGCTGGTGTTTCAAGTGCCAGACCATCGTAAATCTGAAGGCCTACAGAATATTTCAGGCCATGCATAGTCATATTAGACGCGAAATTTTATTTAATGAAAAAATGAGTCTTATTGCGAAGAAATAATACAGAATGAAAAAGGTAACTAAAATTGTTATTTCAAGTGCAAAATTTTCCACATCGTTCTTACATTGTATATGTTTGTATTATTTCCACGAATGATGTAACCATAGCATTGTAAAAAAATATGGATTTAAAAGAGTATCCGTTCTTATTCATAGAGAACTACGTTTTAAAACGTTCCCAATGGGACCACACCTTACTCGTGCTTCATAGAGCATAGAAGAGCCGCGTCATCGCCGCTCAGATTGCCGGTGAAATGGCTGGAACGCGAGAAGGGATGTCTGTAACCTCCCCGAACCTCCCCGAACCTCTCCGAGTCGATACATCGCTATGAAGAGGCAACACTAAGATTAATGAGCAAGTAATGAAGGAAAAACAGTGATAATACATGAGGGGTTACATTTATCAAAGAGTTTGGCAAGTTGTGTAGTGTTGACGGAAAAACAATGAGGGGTTTCCATTTTAATACATCGTGTAAAGGGAACGAGGCACCGTGATGGCAAGGTTTTGGAACGTTTGGTAATACTTTGTTCCTATAAGTAGCATACTCTGGGTGCATCGGCCTCACATCGTCATCTTCCTGCCCTTATCCTTGGGGTCGGTGCAACACGTTTTTTTCTTCCATTCTGTCCTGTCAACCGTCACGCTATCACTAACTCCCTTTTCTTTCATATCACTCCTAATACAAACCATCTATCTTTTCTTTGGCCTCCCTCTCCCTGTCCATCCATCCACATTTATTTTCATAACTCTTTTAGTTATGTGCATTTTATCCCTCGCCTTCACATGACCATACCAATGCATCGTCCTCCCATAATTTTAAATTAATTTTTTATACCAAATTTTGTAAAACCATTATTTGAAGTAGAAGAGTAAGTAAGTATGGAGTTTCTTGTCCGTTCTTCTCCGTAACAATCTACCTTTCCGAATGGACAGTAGAGTCACTTTATTAATGTAATACTATTATTTTACTGAACTGTAAATGATGACGTTTAAAAGTGCCGTTTAATGGCCTAATTGAAGTAAACGTTTTGACTTTGGTTTGGTTAGTGTAGGTACCATAAAATATGTTCTAAGTTGTAATTTACTCGATTCAACCTTGACGTTAACATCATCGACTCAAGATTTTTTTCCGATGTCATGGGTGACTGAGTCGAGTGGAGGGGAGTATTTTTTTGTCGGTATTTTAGACAGTATTTATTAGAAGTAAAAGTTTACAAACCGAAGGAAAACAAAGTTACGCAATTCAAACTACTATTCAAGTATTAATAACGCTCTTTAAACATTAAAATCACCTAAAAGTCCAACGGAGAAACAAATCTAACATCTAAAAGCTCTTAATTTAATAACCTCAACGTCCAAGACTCGAGAATTTCAACGAAATCATCCAGACGTTTGCTTTCTCCATAATTAAATGAACTAAATGTTTTACGGGGCGAAGATAGCCGCGTCGCTCGGCGTATCGCGAGACAGTTCCCGCAAGAGGTCGCCAAACAATACGACAATTAGACAATAAGATCTCTGAATAGCTTAATCTGGGAGCAAATGCTGTTAACATTCCCCTCTGTCTTTGTGGAGCGACAGACGGGCGACACAAACGCCGCTGACCGGAATTTTAATTGATTGATGTGGTTCTAGGTTTTGTTATTGTGTTTGTGTTACATTGTTGTAAACAGTAAAGTATGTTGACTGAGAGAAGGATGTTTTAGAAGAATGCTTTGTAGCTGTTTTTATCATTACTCTTATCTGCACACTTTTTTAGGGTTCCGTACGCAAAGGGTAAAACGGGATCCTATTTCGAAGACTCCGCTGTCCGTCTGTCTGTCTGTCTGTCCGTCTGTCACCAGGCTGTATCTCATGAACCTTGATAGTTAGACAGTTGCAATTTTCACAGATGATGTATTTCTGTTGTCGCTATAACAAAAAATACTAAAAAACAGAATAAAATAAATATTTAAGGGGGCACCCATACAACAAACGTGTTTTCTTTTGGTTTATGGTCCGGAAACCTTCGTGTGAGAGTCCGACACGCACTTGGCTGGTTTTCTTTTAAAGTAACTTCCAGCTTTGTAGTAAAAGACAGATTTTGAGTTAACAACTTGATGTTAATGTACAAAAGTCATGAGGGATGAAAAAAGTGTCAATACGAAATGCAACATGGAAATTCAAATCGAACTATATTGCTGGATAATAATATAATTCAATGAAATCTGTCATGTCTGCTATCTTGGTCATGTCTGTCTTCCCACCATTTATTCACAATATCCTAATATGTCAAATTCTTGTTGCGGAATTTGTTCGAAAGAGTCACCTGGAACGCAAAGGGCTGTAGAAGGAACACGGATGGGTTTTAGTTAGTAAGAGTCTGACACGCCCTTCCGCTCCACCCAGAGCGGAAGAAGTCATTTGATGATTTCCCACACATAAAAAAAAACAAATTCTTCCGTTACTGACAGACTGAGTGAGTCACACAAAGCATAACCTAAACTGCTGGTCGTAGAAAGCTGAAATTTGGCATGTAGGTTCCTTGGGGAATGTAGGGGAGCAAAAAGAGAGGATTTCCCAAAATTCTTACGGGAACGGGAAAAAACGGGATTTGCGCGTATGAAGTCGCAGATAAAAGCTAATTCTGTTATGCATAATTTTACCTTAATTCTCCGGATAAACCGCCAGTCTACTTCCCCACTCTTCATTGTTACCAGCGCAGTGTCACCGCGACCTCCTTTCACGGAAATCTTGGTAAGCGTCATTTGCACTTTTCTTACAGTACAAAAACATCACTGGAAAGATGAAAAATGAAATATCACGAACAGCTCTCGGTTCGCAAGAGATTCAACCTATTTGTTAGTTGATAATACGTTTTCTGAGAAAACAATGCGCTCTGAAGATTTTCTTATGAAGTGCTTGAGTATTGTTGGTTTAAAAACGATGTGATTGTGGCAGTTTTATTTATTGCTGTTCGGCGTAATGTTTATTTGCTGACACATTTTCTGTGGCGTGACTGAGAAGACATTGCCATTGTAGGATGCGAACTCTAGTTCGGTTTATCGTACTGTTTTAATATATCTATATAAATGAATACTAATTTCATAGATAGCATTAAAACAGTACGATTGGTGGAAAAATAAATAAAATTAGTAGGAATACAGAGTAGTTATACGCTGTTGAAGCTATTCTTCTATCCTTGTCACACAAAATGTCGTTTGTACTGGATGGCTTCTATTCAATATTGCGAGACTTGTGAGTGACAAGTGACAAGACAGTCACACGCAGTTAGTGCTGTCTCTGTTTATCACAGTTTTAAACGCTGACAACACCGCCATTTTTTGAGATTTTAAAGCATAATCTTTTAACTTCGTCTTGTCTGTTCTCTAGGTTTTGAGAAAAAATAAAACAGTAAAATACTTTTTACGTGAAAATTTTTGTTACGTGTCGTTAATTTATAAGAATAAAAGGTAACGCTTGGTTTTTAGGGACAGTTTTACAAGTTTAAATAACTTGCCCGCGACTTCGCGTGGTATTTGATCCACAGGGAAATGAAAAATATGTGATCCTACTAATATTAGAAATGTAATTAAATTGTATGTTGTAATAATTATTAGCACGGAATTTAACTTTTTCATGACTCTGGTCTTCTGGTATTTTGTGAGTCTTCACTCATGTTTCCAACCCATATCCAAGCTTCTGCTTTCTCCACAGTCTCTGGTAAGGCTGACATAAAAAAAGAATTTTATGCCTGGTCTAAAACTACATATTTGTGTTCACAATTTCATCCAAATCCGATTTCCGTTTTTGCTTAATTGAAACGCAAAAATGCATTCAAACTTCCAAACAAATGTACAAATATAGTTGTCGGATTATGACATCTAGAATTGCTTCTAAAGTTAATGGTAAACCTGTTAGGCACGATTATTTTTAATTGTCAGAAAAAAAATCGGGCCTATTATAATCAATATCGACATAGATGGCAACGAATTCAAATATGCAGCTTTACCGCCAGTTTCCACGCAAACACATAATCTACCAAGACTTACCATACATTGAAGCTATTGTATAAATCTGTTACACAAACATAAACAAAATCCTTATTTTCTCCTCACATTTGTGCTCACTCACAAAGCTCCGACCACCCATTTCCGAGAGCGCCAACCTTTTAGCAAGTCTTTCATCGTGACGCGAATCAATTTGTTTGACAGACACAATTTACATGTTACCGTAAAAACAAAAATAAACCTCACACATAGGCATATATTGATATGTGGTGTTTGGAAGCCACTTCCCGGAAAACGCAATATGCTAAAATTGAATTTGTTGTATGAAAAAGGTTTTGCATACAGATTTTACAGGTACTCAAAAAATTGGGAAGCACAGAAAGGCTTGTTTATTAGTCCTTTTTAAAGAACTCCGCCATGACACCGACACAAACCTCGATTAATTTGAATATATGTCTAATGAGTGAATGATCTATAACATCAATTAAATTGAGTCGAGTTAGGGATAAGACTATATATTTTACTGTTGTACGATTAGCCAGAACTTTTTTTGTTTTCAAATTATTTGTCCTACCTTAAGATTAACTGGTATCCCTTATCATATATCGCCTTACGAAAACGTTAATCACTTTTCGGGCTGGCCTCGTTACTTGTCCATCAATAAATTGATATAGATATCAATACCACTCCTGTTACGTCGGCATTTGTATCGTATAATATGACAAAGTTATAAGGTAGATATAGTCAAGGTATTCATTGGTTAACTGTACATGTGATTCATCATAACATCATCATCAATTCAGCCGAAAGACGGTACCACAGTAGGTCTCCCCCAAGCTTTACTAAGGTACGTCGTCCTGTGCTTCTCGCATGCAGCGGATTCCTATGAGAGCATTCATAACTACTACATAGTATTTCTCGTCGATTTCGACAATGGCGACACACTGAAAGTGTTCCGTAATATGACTCGCCAAACTGCATTTGGTTTTGAATACCCAGTCAAATAACAAGTTGACCGGCGGAATTAAAGGTACCTACTGGAATAGGAGGGCTCCTCTCTATTTCGTAATTGGCGTTTTTGTTGGTCGTAGCCAGTCGCTTTTACCATAAATATAAGATACTAGCTTTTGCCCGCGACTTCGTACGCGCACATCGTTTTAGTGGTCTAAAACATAGGTAGAAACAATTTTTGTGTTTACATATAGATTTTTTCATAAACAAAGATACAAAACATTGCCAAACAAACTGCCATTTAATACGCAACACAAAAACCGAAACACCGGAAATGGCATTATTCGAAAAACATCAAGAAAGACGTCTTATAGAGAGCGAAGACACCGGAAAGTATCATTAAGTATTGACAGCAATGGGGGTGGATCGAAAGCAGACTCATGTCCGTATGGGGCGCGCCCCGCTTCAGCCAAGTAACGCCAAGCTGTATGGGAAATGTCATGGGACTGTCAAGGAAGGGGTGCTATTAGAAATGGATGGTAAAGAATTTTTATTTAGGGGAATTAGTTGGAAAAGTTTGTATGTTAAGACTTTTATCTTACAGATTGTATTTGTGTGTTAAAAGTTTACTAATACCAAGAAATGAATTTAGTCAAGAAACAATTTTTGCGAACGATGGCAAAGAGCAGCGAGTGCTACTCATCAAACGAAAGTCTGTATCAAGCCTATCAAGATTGTAGTTACCAATATTCTGCTTTTTCTAGTTAAACTAAACGGTGCCATAAGTACCTACGTGCTTGTGTATACAATCCGTATTTTACTTTTGCCTATAAATTCGTTTCCAAATCATGATAGCATAATTCAGACAGCCGTTTCCTTAACTCCACCCCTAAAACCGACTTCAACACTACAAATTTAACATACACTCCAACTTTACACACTTATGTAAAACATGTGTACTGTAAATTTTACATACCCCCCAAGGTTTACATAAGAAGTGCAGTTAATTCGTTGTGCTTCCGATCGCAGTGCAGTGTTGCGGTGCGCGCATAAATTGTAGTATCGTGCCATTCGCCGTTATTTATGTACGGGGATGCGCGATCTCAGACGCATAAATACGATTCGGAGACTTGAGGGCCGTACTAATGGTCAAGGAATCATTGAACGTATAACAAGTGACTAGCGAAATGAAGGTTACGGACAAAGCCCGAAGAATCGGGAAACCTGAGAGGCAGTAGGCTGGAATTGCTCGTGGCACAGATCGATGGGGTCGAAGAGATTTGGAGTGGCGACCGAGTACCGAAAGACGCAGACGCGCTGGAAGGCCTTCCACAAGGTGGACCGATGATCTGCTGAAGAATTGACCCGCGGAAATCCGCTTGGACCGGTCGATGTGGCGACATTTGGGCGAGAGCTATGTACCGACCATGACAAGTAGTGGATGTCTTTCTGCTGAAATAATGTTGATAAGGAGCTCCTGGCTAAGTAATGACAGCTGCTCTGGTTGGTCTATAGAAGTATGCGGTACAGAGTATAAAGTCCCGCAAACCTCCGATGAAAAGGGAGGATCCTCCGACCAGACGGTTGTTGTGTCTGGTGGTCAACTGCCCGATAATTGATATTCGGGCTGTTGTATATGTTCAAATCGCACGGAGAACTTTACTTGCGTGATATTTCGTCGCTGACAGTATAGGTGGCGTTGCAGTTATTTTTGATGTCAGCATTAATACTACTAAACTACTACTACAGATCTTCAACGTTCAGTTACACAAGTTGGGATCAGTGGATGGATGACAATCCATTATAAACCGAGACTCATCCGTGACTCGGAAAAGCACGTGAATCCTGTTACTGGGTTGTTACTCAGCTACATTACTGGAAACTGACTCCAACAAAGTTGTGATTGTGAAATAATCCAAAAGTAGCGCTCCAAACCTTTTTATTTTATTTTATAAATACAGTTTATACTTCTCCTATAGTCAACCTGCTCTTATTTTCCTAATCCAGTGCATATGATGTTACGCCCAAAGATCGAAAGCGTTTACGATCTTAAAAAAACAGCTCACAACACGTTGTAACTTTTTCCAAATGTCCACTTGGCGAATTTTGCGTCGCACTTAGGAAAATACAAACAACGTGGACCATGGCCATGGGCCAATTCCGAAATCGCGAAAAACAAATAAGATATTCACTACATTTTAACGAGTTATGCGCAAATAAATGTATTTCTTTTTGCGATTTCAGTGTTGGTCCCGTTGTGAAAGTTGTTCATAATGATGAGTACAATGACCCCTTACCGGGTATTACGTTTATTTTGCTTCGCGTTGTATACGTTGTAAGCTGAGATAGGGACCACTTTGGCCTCGCACAGATAATTATTTTATTATACTGTTTAGTTATTAATTTTATTTTACTGGTTTGTTTGTCTTGTGCGAGTCCCAAATAAACATTTTTGTTTCTTTTTTCTTTCTTATACATGACCAGATCTTTCTAGTTCCCCTGGTAGGGGCCACTTCACGAGCCAGTACCTCTCTGAATTATAAGACGGCACTAAATTCGCGATTGAATTTATGAGTTATCGTAAATTTTGACGAGTTTTGCCATCGTCTGATTTAATTACTTCACTTGTAATTATTGTTTTACTGTTGTCGGAATTAATTGTTTACGTGAATGTTTAATATTTATGTTTTGTGTAAGAGGAAATGGCGAGATGTAATAAAAATTGCGATTTTGTGTTTTGGAAGACGCAATTAAGACAGTTAGCTAAAGATGTTTCTAAAGTATTTTTACAAATTATGTTCACAAATTTTTGTCGAATTCTGTGAACATAAATGTATTTTTTCTTTAATTTCAGGGTTGATTATACCTATAGCATAAGTTGATTTTATTTAACAAGACGTTTTATACCGCCTTAAATACTGCCAATGAGTATGGAAAGTCTCCCTGTATGTTATCCTAATAGTATTACAAACTTGACCCAACAAAAGAAAAAAAATCCTCAACCGCTACAAACACACTATTAACACAGAAACTGTCAAAATCCGGCCCCGACATTTTCGACTACAAAATTTCTTTCAACGCGACCTTTCTATAGGCCGTTATCACACGTTCTATTGAGAGAACACGACGCGCGGTGATTGATATTAATGGTGGCCCCGTCGTCCGCGTGTAGACGGCCTTATAGAGGCCTTATCGTCACTGTCTATGGATGGAGGCCTTTTCATAAAGTAGAACGGACATGGCCAAATAGTTTGTAGTTTTAAAGAGGCCTCCAAGTTTTGAAGTGCGGACGTAAATCCGGCGTTTGGAAGGGTATGGTAAATAGACGAAGTTTTAGAAGAATTGATCAAGTATGCTGGAGGAAAATGTTTTGATGATAAAACTTTTGAGCTAGGCGCTGAAATGAGTTTTTGAATAGAGAAGGAGTACTACCAGGGTTATAAGGTGGTTTTCATTTGGCTGTTAGTAAAATAGCAGCCGCAAAGTCCATATTTAAAGGTTGTTTTCGCTTGAGCGACTTCAAAATCTCTGTATCAGGTTTATATTTGGCTTGCGCAAGTATGACCACGTATCTGAATTTCGTACTAAGCTCAAATGGCTTCCTATTCGCCTTCGTCGGAATGCCCACATACTTTCTCTACTTTATAATGTACTCTTTAATCCTTCTACTCCTTTCTATCTTAAAGAACGCTTTCAGTTCCTCTGTGACACACATTCTAGGTCTTTGAGATCATCGGAGAATCTAAAACTAAGTATTCGTATGCATTCCACTTCCTTCTTTGACAAATCTTTCAGTATACAAGCGGCTCGTTTGTGGAATGCATTACCCATAGAAGTGAGGCGTGCCCAAACGCTACCAGAGTTTAAAAGAACGGTGAAGGAGCATTACCTTTCACTTTAACTTTTCCGCTCCTGTCTCAATTATATATTTGATATGTATTAGTATATAAATTGGTATTGTATTTATGTATTTTATATTATTATATCTAATTAGTATTGTTTAAAACGTTTGTACACTGACAGCCCTAAATCTATCTCCCTTCTTTCAATCCATCCAAAGGTTGTCTGAAGAGATTGCCTTGTGCGATAAGACCGCCCATTGTGCACTTATTTTATGTATGATTGTCCTGTTCTTATTTTGAGGTGTACAATAAAGTATATAATAAATAAATAATATTATAAAAGCGAAAGTTTGTGAGTGCGTGTGTGTATGTTTGTTTCTTCTTCACGCGCAAACGGCTGGACCAATTTTGATAAAATTTGGTAGGCAGGAAGCTGACACCCTGGATTAACACATAGGTTACTTTTTATTCCGAGAGTGTGTTCCCTTTGGATAATTTTCGACATTCACGCGGAGTATCTGACAAACCACGGGTAACACCGCGGGGCGCAGCTAGTTAATTATAAATTTCATGTATTTTTGCCTTGTTGGTCTGCTGATCGCAAGCGCTACTGCTGAGCGTGAGTTAATTCCTGGATCGGGCAAAGTGGAATCAGGTTTTTGCATCAGGATTTTCGCAGTAGCAGTCCGCAGTCCGGATTTGTGGTGTCCAGTTGATGAAAATAGGCTTCTACCATGAGACTCAAACACCACAGCATAGCCCTTCGGGTAATACATGCGTGATATTATATTGACGTGTATTTGATTGTGTGTGTGTTATCTTTTTAAAATTGCTCTTTAGAAGATGTTCTTTATCAATACCTACCTACTCGTATAATCCTACATCAATAGATAGAAATGTTCATCCATTTCTTCGTACTTTTATCCTAGATAGCAATATATTAGTGGTGCACCACGGAGGCGTTTCCGATACGAGACGATAAATTACGCGCCGTGCCGGCTATGGCGCTATGGCGCTACGGCGTAGCAGGGAAGCTTCAGTGCTACGACGCTCGGTTGCTACGAGACCACTCACTACGCTACGGCTACGATGAACGTTTGACGCTACGCGGAAAGCGAAATTAACTGGATAAGAATTCAGTTAATGATATTTCCTAATATATGTCACAGTCGAATGTCATTCAGTCAAAGGTCGACAAAAAATATCCATTAAAACTGTTTTTAAACGGTTATAACTGATTTGTAAAATATCAAAAGTAACTTAAAAGTACCTTTGTTCTAATAATTATATGTACGTACAAATAATTTATGTGTGCTGTTTCTCTGTGTGTACATACATTGTAAAATAAATAAACTAAAGGTTACGTACGAGTAGAATTTTATGAACAAGGTTATGTATAGGTAGACTTTTATGAACAACTTTTACAGTGGGACTATCAAATTGCAAAAAAAAAACAACTGCAATTACGTTTTCTTAACTCGACAAAATTTACTAAACAGCTGATTTATTCGCGATTTCGGGGTTTTAACCTTAGTAAAAGTTTTTCATAACGTTGATGAGTTTAATTGCCCCTTGTCAGGTATTGCGTTTATTCTGATACACTTTGTATAATCCCAAACATTTCGTATCTTGCGAAAATAATTGTGGTTCAGTTAAAATATATGCCTCGGTCTCTAGGTAAATTAATCCAGTCGACGTATTGGATTGATATTTCGAAAAGGATTGATTCAATCGGTTAGAAGAATATAATGATATGCGTCGTGGAAAATGGGTCTCACGGTATAGTTGGTTACGCCGTATTTCCGGTAGAATTTGAACATACTATTTCAATGTCTATGATTTTGGATTACTTAGGTATTTTTTTTTTTGGACGTGACCACTCGCATTTCAGCACACTAAGGCTGGTTACTGCTTAACCGGACTATTTACTTTTTATTTATTTAAACTTTATGTACAAAAGTGGTACATGGGCGGACTTAATGCATCAAGGCATTCTCTACCAGTCAACCTTTGGGTTATAAAGACTATTTATTTATTTTTATTATAAGTCGACTAAGTATAAAATGGTTTATTCTGCAACGATTATTAATTTAAGACCTATACTGCCACCTAAAACATTTTTTTTTAAAAAGCACATGTCGCACTTCTGGTGAAAGGCCTTCTCTAAATTTATCCAGGTATGCTTTTACTGAGCCTCCTCAAACCAGCCTTTGCGGTCCTCGAACACGTATAAAATTATGTCTCTAAAAATTTAATTCAAAGATTATCACTGTTTCTAGCAACTCTCTTTTTCTTAATTCTTATCCACCTTCCTATAATCCAAGTCAAACATCGCATCGCCGTCGCCTAGGCGCCAGTCTTGACCCTGTCCCATTCACGGCGCTCGGCTAGTGCTCACAAATCTTACTAAACACAACTAATGGCCCGGCGCCGTGAATGGGATAGCTTTATAGCTAAAAATGGGACGCCCACTGATTGTACGACTATAATGGTTCCTGTAATTTGTAGGACATAGTACCAACCTATTCTTTAATTGGGTAATTAGTAAAGTTAATGTAGAAATAGCGTTTAAATTGGAAAAAACCTGGTTTTACTGTTGTGGCCTACTTGAGGAAACTAGGTTTCTTGGTAGAAAAGCTTGTGATAACTGCTGTTCATGGTCATTGTTAAAATGTTTATTATTGTTTTGTTTCCATGTTGTCGCTGTCAGTCAGTCGGGCGTCATGCCATAGACAACTGCTGAACTGTGTTCTGTTTTGTCTGTGGTGTGACCAGAGACACATTTTAATTCATGTCCGGTCTTTAGTGTTTCTGTGCGTTTTTTCCGGCAGAATAAACTGATTTTCTTTCTTTCTTTCTTCTTCTTGCTGTTACTTAGTAGATTGTTAAACACCGTTTACGTTATTATTTTCATGAAAAAACAGTCTAACAAATAAAAATGTATAGGTGATTCACTAATCACCTAAGCTGTAACCATGTTTGATAATAGCTTGACATAACAATGTAAAATTTCTTAAAAAGTGTGCAAATTTATGTAGTTAATAATTAGAAAATTACAGCGCAATTATAAAGTAAGAACTGCTTTGTTTATTCCTGTTTTTTTAACCAATATTTAGATTTAAACGTAAAACTACTTTTTATTTATTTAGGAATATTATACAGTTAGTATGTATGTTAATATTCTAACTAACATTGTTAACCACAGATAAGGAACACGATTGTCTTAAAAACACCCAGTAACGTAGCGTTGCCAGCTACAACTCACAAGTAGCAAAGTAATTAGGGTTAAAGTATAGGGTAAAAGTATGAATGAAATGTTTAAAAAGTATTCAATAAATCTAAGATTTCATGATGAAATTGACTGTTGAATCAATTACAAACAAAAGTTAGTGGTTACACAATGGAGGCTACCGTTTTTGTGCAGTTGGCGCCACTGGCGAGTAAGGTCCAAGCATAGCATTAAAGTTGTTATTACGCGCATGTGAACAAAGAAGAAGGATAAAAATTATAATTCCGTAATGTACGATTAAATACAACATAGATCGTGTCGCAGTGTTACGTGGACTCATCATATGCGAAAAAAACTTAATCTGCCATAGTCAGGCTGCTTTATCAAAATATTCACAATAAAATTTTCATTTGTTTCCCTGTTTATACAGCTCTGAAGGAAAACCAACCATGTATAGCGAAAATCCATTTTCCCTACCAGAATTAACCTTAAATCATACACAAATTGCCAACTTAGGTGGCAAACTAATTGAGAACAAAGTATGAAAAATTCTGTAATAAATCTTTGACTTCGATTTCCCCAGTCAATTTCAACTAAAAGTTAGTGAATTACACAAAAACTACAAGTATGAAGTAGGTTGGTTATTTTTCTCAATTGTTTCCCTGTTTATGAGATTTAAAGAAAGCCAACCACGTATACCGAAATACTATTAGGTAGCAACCTAATTGGGAACAAATTATGAAAAAACCTTAAGTAAATCATTGATTTAATTTCAACAGTCAATCCCAACCTTCAGTTAGTGAATAACACATGAAGTGGATTGTTTATTTCTCATTTTAGTCCCTGTTTAAAGAAAATCCAACCACGTATAACGAAATCCCCACTATTAACCCTAAACCCTTCACAGATAAGAAACACATCTGACGTGGCATTACCGACCCCGTGACGCAGTGTTGCCAACTATAAGGTAGCAAACTAATTGGGTACAAAGCGAGGGGCGATCCCGCGCAATTAGCACGGCCGATCTAATGACTCGGAAGTTTTGTAGCGACCACTAATTACTGACCGCGGGGACTGGGCCGTGTTGTGAGCGGTAGCGAGTAGTGGGGTGCATGATGTGAGTTATGTTTGTAGGTAGGTACTGATGTTAGAATAACATAACATTGCAGCCACCTTTGGGATGGCTCAGCTAAATACCAACTTGCCGCGCTTGACTCGGTGGAACGCAGAGTTAAAAGGTTCATTGGCGACGTCAAACTGGTGGATGTTAAAATTAGAGTGAACAGGCTTCTTCTGGGTAAGCTCGCTCCATCGTCGACTTTGTCTCGGTTATCTATGACCTAGACTAGAATCAAGAGCAAATCCATACTAAAAAAAAAAAAAAAATATGATGAGAAGGAGCAGGTCACTCTTTAACTGCTATCTCTCATCACGTCTCAACATCTCTGTGTTCGTCACGTTTGTAGGAAGTTAATGATGTTAGAATAAGGTTGTACCACTTATACCTATGGAACTAATAATTAAAAACATATTAATCTTATACATGATAATCTAAAGATAAACATGTTAATCTATACTTCAACTATGCTCATGAATAGGTTATGGTAGGTACATTGTTTTACAAACATGTTGGGCCGTACGTTTATTTTATTGAAAGTAAGTATTTATAATGATCATCCTTGGGTCAAAAATTATTTGCTTATAAATAATAAGCAAATAATTTTTATTTTTATTATATTGACTCAATAAAAGTTATAAATATGTCATGTTACAATAGTAACGAGATAATCGTTACTATTTTCAAACATGACCAAACTCAGGGAATTTAAAATAATCACAGCATTAATAAATTAAACAAAAGTTTATTTATTATCTCTTTAATCAAACAGCGCTTCAGAACATTAATTTATCAACACCTCATTACCTTCAGAATTAATCGCCCCCTCTTCTAATTTACACTACATTATGAACATTTCCACGTGAATGAAAATATTATTTAAGATGTAAACTTTCTTGCTTCGCATTTAAAATGATATGCTTGCAAAGCAAAAATCGCAAAATGAAAAAGGAATATTTAGAATTTGACGGGAATTTTTTAAGGGAAATTTAATATGTGTTTCCTGAGGGAGATATTTTCGTACACAAATATACGAAAATAAATGTTTCATCATTAAAATTATATTGTAAACGTGCGCCGAGTTTAATCCAAAACCGTTTGCACATAACAAACACATAGTCAGACAAACATAAATACTTTCGCTTTAATATTATTAAAAAATAATACAAAGTAGGAAGTAGAATAAGACAGCATAGTAGGAAAAATAGAATTAAATTGTTTCGTTATACGTTGGCAAAATCTATCTTAGACTCCCTGACGCCTATTTTCGTACAATTACTAGGCGACACATAGTTTAATGCATAAATGTCGATTGCAATATATATTGCACTTTTATAAAAGCATCTATTTAAGTGTCGAATATTGTTAATTAAAACGGGTATTACTGCAGGTTTTTAGGTCGACATTAAAAACTTCTGCGATTTAAAAACCTCAGGATAATATATACCACATGAAGGCTTATAAAGACGTTCTTGAATTAAATATTCATAGCTTTATTCAGCGAAACATGCACAAAATAAACGAGGTCTCTGCTTAGCACGCAGCGCTTTTTTCTACCTCAACAATTAGGTCATATGGTAAGGTGACATTAATGTTAATTGTTACGAAGAAAAATCCATGTTTTCTTTTTAATTGGATGCCTAAGAAATAGACAGCCCACCGGAAAGTTTGTGGTCACCATTGCCTTAGTACATATAAGGGCAAATTCCGAAAAAAATTAGGCAACGGTCTCAATCGCATCTCAGTTCCAATCTGTCACAAACACATCTTACTTCCCGACATTGTGAATTGGTGCTTTGCTATACCAAGGTTATCGCAGATGTACATATATTTTGTAACTATATGCGACGTTCTCACTATTCCAAAATCTCGAGACATGGTATTTATTTAAACTTTATGTACAATAGTGGTACATGGGCGGACTTAATGCATCAAGGCATTCTCTACCAGTCAACCTTTGGGTTATAAAGACTATACTGTGGTAGGTGTACAATAAATAAAAATAAGATTTAAAATTGAATTTCAACATTTCGGAAAGAATATACAGATAATATAAGCAAAAGCAAAACGCTAAGACCATGACCAGAGCTTTATTAAAGTTCCTTGTAAAAAAAATCTAATGACCTTGATAGGAGCCCTAAAAGTCCAGCAGTTGACGTATTATTTTGGCAGAAATATCAAGCAACAAGTATAATGTAATCCCATAAAAACATAAATGTGAAAATGGGAGCAAAGTTCAATTTAAGTAATACGCGTGATTGTCGATTTCATTGACAGAAGAATTGACATCTAAATGGGAGCCAAGCTCTGTGGCCAATTTTGAATAAACCGCGGACAGACAGACATACATGGCGAAACTGTAAGGTTTCCTTGTTGACTATGGAACCTGGACAAAGTTGACCGGCAAAAGGACAAATAAGACTCAAGATTCTGTTCTCAAGAACTGATGATAAAGATGTTCGTGCCTAACTAAAAACATCAGCACCTTCCAAATATTTCTTGTTCCAAAGCAACATAAAAATGATTATCATCATCCGATTCGTTCAACTGGTAAAAACGGCGGTAATCCAACATCACATCTACCCTCATCCGGGGCATTTCAATTAGATCCAGTACTATCTACATCTTGCGGCCCGGGGTCGCTACACCGCACGAGTCTGCGATATTTCTTAAGATAACGGACCTTACTTGTTACTGTCGGACGTGCGTCCCGTGTGAGTTATGTGGTTTGTCATAAATCTTTAGACTTTAATTAGAGGGGTATGGTGTGTGGAAGGTAATTTGAGTAATGCTTGTTATAGTAATTGACCCATTGAGGTTTGAGGGCATTGGCTTCTTCTTGTATCTTTTTTTAAGGATTGGAGGTCATCATCAAATGACTTCTTCCGCTCTGGGTGGAGCGGCAGGGCGTGTCAGACTAGTACTGACAAACCCCTTTTTTTGTGAGTGGCTTCTCGCAGTTCAACCTATAAGGTTGTCGACTGCTTGACCGGGCTTGCCTGTGGTGGCCTTAATATAATATTAAAGATTCCAGCCAGGGCTTATAAAAAACTTACAAACTAAGTGACAACACGCTAAGGGCACCCCCTGTGGGGTACGGGCTTCGGCCTAGGGCGTCGCTGGGGGCAGGACAGCTAGGGACGGGCTGGATTGAACTGGCTAACTAAAACCCATCCGTGTTCTTTCTAAAGCCCTTTGCGTTACAGGGCCGCGGTGACTCTTTCGAACAAATTCCGCAACTTCTTCTTGTATCTACCGAGTAAGAACGAGCACTGAATATCTACAATAACTTCAAGCGAATTTAGAGTTTACTTCTTTTTCTTGCTTCGAGATTACTTACACTTTTTTTAAATATAATATCTACATGTATATTTTAGTGTAAATACATTTTGATAAAGTGGGCAATCTTTGTTTTCGTCTGGCAAAATAGTCGCTCGAACCTAATTATGGAGCCGAGAGACTGCAATAAAAAATCCGTGTATCAAACGACGTTTTTCAACACACAACAAATTATTGAGAGACTCGCGTCAGAATCATTAACTATTGTAAATTAATTCATGCAATCAAGGCAGTATAAGCGCACCAGACTATTTGCCACATTCATTTTGCGATCTAAAATATTGTTTTAAATTAAATGGGCTTATTATTATAGGTGTTACTACCGTCCTTGTACATAATAATTATGTGAGTCATGGATCATGTTAGTTTGAATCTTGAGGCAGAGACATAATTAGAGAAAGTGACAAAATTATTTTGATAGATTATGACTGACCGAAGCAATAACTGACAAATTGACAAGGAATCAAAACATCCTTTGTTATCAATAAATTGGATTTACTTAGTTATATCATTGCTGAGTTTGTTAATGTTGAAGAATTAACAAACTATAATATGTACAGGTATCCTAAAATAACTACTAAATAGACTAAACATCGTGAAATTATATAAAAACAAATAATAATCATTGGGCATCAAAAAACCAATCCGCATCGTTGTCAATGGCAAGAGTGCAAAGAATACTGGCAGCGTTGCCGCGCTGAATGGCAATGCTGATTCTTTGGCTGAAGAAAAGCCCAGCCCTCTGGTCACGTTAACAGTCGAATATAACATAATATGCTAAAAGGTAATAATGATACAAGTGATGTGTTAAATTAAAAAAAAATAAGTTAATTACGTATATTTTTTAAATTAAAATAATATAAATTAATGCGAAAGTCTTTCTGTTTATTACCACTTCATGTACACAGTACACAGGATACTTTGAACAAGGATATCCTTCACGCGGCCGATGTCGCTGGTAGAAGCTAGTCAATTAATAAAGGCAAAATACTTTATAACATAGTTATAAGGTCACCAAATGCTCACACTGTTTCTTTATCTATTCTATTCATACTGTAGGTCACAATCGCGTAAAAATGGCTATTGTTTTAAACCGCACCATACCATTTTACATAAAAGTTAGTTCCAAACGCTGCGCGCTGCAGGGACGATTACCTACCGTCATTTTGACGCAGTTGTCTGTACAGTTACCAGCATAAGTGCCTTTCAAGGTTACGTGAAATATGCCAAAAAAAGAGAATGATCAGTGGGTGAAGGTTTTATGTAATTGGTGTAGTACATGTTGAAAGTGTTGTGCGCACATAACACCTTCATCAAAATATTAAAAAAAAGAAAAAAAATGTGCCGAATGAAACGTGGAAGACACCATTGTAGGAGGTGATATGTTCCATGTTTTTTTTCAAGGTGTTTCTTTACAAATATATCACTTAAGTAACATAAAATTTCTACTAAAATTTTAGCTTAATTTAAAGAACTTGCTAAAAAACGCTTAGTTGACACTTCGCGTGACCCAAGGGCTGGCTTTTACCTCGGACAGAAGATAAGAATTGCCATACAACGTGGCCATGCCGCCAGTCTTTTGGGCTCACTTCCAGTTTCAATTTTTTGACGCCATATTTTAGTTAGGAGTTTTTATTTTTATTTTAAGTGTAAATAGTTAGTTAAGTATCTACTAAATAAATAAAAAATTGTACTTTTGGAGGTCCAAGAGTTAACTTTACACATAAGTGCAAATTATTTGCAAATATGTATATATGTGAAAATTAAAAATAATACTTTGAAGTTCGTTTCTGTCAAAGATTTGTAATATAGCCACCTTCATCAACTCAAAAATACTATTCGCAGCACTACAATTTCCACAAATATTTGAAAAGTAAATCGATTTTGAAGTTAGCGTAGTTGTTCATAGTTTTGTTCGTGACTGTACCTACACAATTTCTTTGAGGACCAAAACCGTCATGTTTTATTATTTCCTTTTAGACACACTTCCTGTTTTCTCTGTGTGTGTGTTTCACGGCTAGATTGCTCGCTAAAATATACATATATATGTTATGTAAAACGAGGAGAGGAGTCTGCAGGAGATAAATGATAACGGTTTCAGGAACTGTGGGTGAGAATATAGTGTTTGTTTTATTTATTTATTGGCCAAACAACAGTGGTATATACTGGTAAATGTCAAAATAAAGTTTTCCTAAGATCTAAGGACAGTGATACGATTTCTTATAAGTTAGCACTGCATAAAAGTAATAAGTACCTATATGCTGCAATTACCTACATAACTATAAAATTATTAAGCATAATGATAATTATTGATAATTTTTCACACGTACCACGATGTTTGATAACAATGGCAATTATGGCTATGGTTAAAGAAATTTATTTCTCAATAAGAAATACAAAGATTTCACTTACCTACTTGATACCAGTTGTTAAAACTTGAAAAATATCGAATTAGGTTCAACAAACTTTGACACTTAAACTAAGCAGCTATTGTTTTTCTTTACAAAAAATAATTTATGTATGCAATAATATTACATTTCATACTCAAATTACAAAAACAAAGACATTTTTCGATCCACCCGCAAAAGACTGTCGTGAAATATTTGTAATTTTTAATCCAAAAGCCTAAAACCCGCTTTTAGTGCTAAGAAGATACCATATATTTGTTACTTTTAATAGTTCTTCTTTGTAATCTCTTATGATGTGCGGTAAGTCAGCGCTATTAAGCGAAGCAAGTGTGATTCTTATTAAATAGCAGTCAGTCAAACAGACCGAACGAAACCATAGAGTATTTATTGACGAAAAGCATCTCTACTTTTTTCCACAGCCTACGTAACATGTGAGCAATACATAACCTAAAACTTCTTCAAATATGCACCCACCGCCTCAACTTTTTCAAACATGTCTGTTATCTACCCACAAATATTTTACACTGTGTCATGGGAACCAGATAGGCTTCTGTGGATGCGTCCATAACTCAGCTTTGACAAATTGAAAAATGTGACAACGCTTCGAGGCAGTTTAAATTTTTCCTTTGACAACGTTGTAACTTTGGGCATACCGGATGCCATGCGGTCGGTACACTGCTGTACTATGTTAATATCAAATAATCAGCGTCCTTTTAGGGGCCTAATTTTTGGGTTAAATGTTGTTGTAAATTGTTTTTCATATGGGTCATTTAAAACCAGATACTTTTTTTATTATATTTAGACAAATACATCAGATCCTACATGGGATATTATGCCTTCTGTACAGAATTTAAAGGTTGGTATTCACCTAACCGTGTAGAATGTAACGTATCTGATACGGTATCAACCTGTAAGTGGGTACGGCTCGTCCACGGTCACCGCGTATTCAGCTACGAGCTCCCGGATCCGTCGACGCGCACACTGCGAGCCGTCTTTGTGTTTGCAGTGAAGTGCGAGCTTATTGCGCTCCACGTCGAGCGGCTCGCAGCAGGCTCGTACCTGCGTACTCACTTGATACCGTATCAGATACGTTACATGCTACACGGCTAGGTGAGTACCCACCTTAACACAGACAGTGTCAAAACTTGGTGCCCCTTACGCTTTAAAATGTCTTTACGTTTGAAAATTCGATGGATTGGCTGGATGACATAACCATTGAAAAATAGAATACAACAAAAAGTTAATAGTAACCTCATTTTCTATCAAAACTATACTTTTTTGTTAACAAAACAAAGTTCCAACACCCCCATAGTTTTGGAGTAAGTAATTAATAAACAGGGCAGACATTCCTGAACACGCAAGAATCTGACGTTCAGGCGAACCCCGGCTTACACTGGCGTACACTGGCGTACCCTGGCTTAGCCTGGCGTACCCTGGCTACTTGAGGTACTTACGAGCTACTAATTACTTCGCTAAATATTTACTTTGCTCAGATTCTCCTTTCTGCAAGGGATGGGTGAGGTCATGGTGGGAGTAGCGATTTGAAGGTTCACCCCGAATTTGGATACTTTTTACGTGGCCTTGCAATTAATGTTTTTCATTGGAATGAAACAGTACGTTATCAGCAATCTCAGCTTTCAATGCTTTGAAATTTTAATTTGAATGGATATTAATAATGTCGATCAAATGTGGTTATTACTATGAAATTGTTTTTCACCAGACGAGATTAATGACTCAAAAATCAAGTTGGTAAATATTTTTAAGTTGGCACCTAACGTGCCAGATAAATTTGCAATAAAGTACCTTGCCCTTTCCCTAATATCCCTTCGTAGATACTCGAACTATAAATTATGAACCGTTTTTTTTTAATTATTAGTAACGACTAAAATCGCTCCTCTTATTACTTTGGGTGCTACCTTAGGCATGAGCGGACCGCCTTTGCTGCTAACAGCCACGAGTTACGACATTCTTGACAGTCACTGAACAGATTAAAACAAGATAAGATGAATGTCAAGACTGATGACCTTTGAATACGTTTATTAGCTAAATAGTCCTTACCTATAGATACAATATCTATTCCCACTACTTGAGTAGTTTTTACCTACTTTTACTCACCAGTTCAGACAGTAGCACATATACAGGGCATCCCAAGACTTTGCCGCATGGAGAGAAAGTACCTTACTTCTAAATAACACACCTTTCTTCCTAATAACACAGCAACTAAAATAAAAGAAAGACCATGAAATTTAACATTTAATTTTTTTAAATATTCATAGCCATGCTCTATGTCATGCTTATAACAATTAAATTTATAAACATCTTCAAATAGCATGTAAAGTAAAAGGAAGACCCTTTTATTTAAGATGCTATGTTATTAAGAAAAAAACAAATGTATATGATTGAGCCTTTCCATCGGTACTGTAAAATTACAGCTTTTTTTCACATTTAGCGGGCTCGATTCCCGGTTCAGACAGGTGATTACTTAAAATTCTTTGAATGAAGTTCTTATTGTTTTTAAAATAAATATTAAGTCTTCGTGCAGTATTTTTTTCTATCTACAGTATTTAAGGTACTTTCACTCCACGTGACAAAGTCTTGGGACACCCTGTAAATTGAAAGTCCATCCGTGGCGCCTCCTAACACAGTTGATAAATAATCGACAAACTCTTTGTCATGACGTAGAATTTAACGAATTCGTTTGATTGGTGCATCCCGTGTCACAACACAACACGACACAGTAATGTGCCCGTAGTTTGGGTCTTTATCTGTATAATCATAAATTTCCTTTCTATGTAGCGGTATCTTTCACAGCACATGCAGACAAGCACATGTAGAAATCACATATAAATGACAACTAATATTATAAATACAAAAGTGAGTTTGTTTGTTACACTTTCACACCTAAATCGCTTAACAGATTTTGATGAGTTTAAGTACTGAGATAGATCGGAGATTAAGGCTACTTATTTGCGAAAATCTATCATAACGCAGGCCACGGGCAAAAGCTAGGTCTAATCAAAATAATACCGACCTTATTATATAACTAGACTAAATGTACATTGTAAATATAGAAAGCAGGGTATCTGTGATGGAGGCAAACCAAAGCAATGTTCTACGTCAGCTAAATGCTTGCGATACTGCGCTGACCCAATACCGGGGACATAACTGACTGTGGTGTGTGTACGTAGCTCTGCAAATGCTTGGATTTCCACTATAATTTAGGTATTTGGGCTGGAAACACTACCAGTTGATTATACAATGTGGAGACATCACACATTACATGGTAAGAGCGAGTCGTATGTACAATGCAACCTGCCGGGAAGCTGATATCGACATTTTGAAGAAAATTTTGAGTAGTAGCTTCTTCGATCGAAAGTAGTTCAAGCAAGCTTTTATTTGTTCTTTTTTTTCTTATTTGTGTTATATGTATAGTTTTCTTTTTTTTGTCAATTTTCTGTTTCAAGTGATACACGTGGAAACTTGTAATTGGCCATATTTTGTTTAAACTTTTAGTAACAGTATTTGTTTAGCTGTAAGTTCTCCTAAAATAAATAAAATAAAATAAAATCGATACGACAATAAATGAAAACACTGGCAATACTGGTTCATAGGAATATTTTGTAACTATTATAAATCCTGTCACCGAAATTAAAGATAAACTTTCGAATTACATAAAAAGTCAAAAAAACTCATACTAGTCAAGGATAGTGACTACTATTCTGACGAAATATTCCAAGCAGTCTGTTGCAGTTAGTGACATCAAATCTGTGATAAAAGACAACATATTCGTATGAACTAATATTGCCAGTGTTTTTATTTATCGGCTTATCGTCGTCTCCACCTTGTATTTGTGGATATCTAGAAATCTAGACTTGACTGATTCTACTCAAACGAGAAAATATTTACAGACACTACAGTTTATTGTTATTATTTTCTTATAAAATTGCTAATATATTTAGCGAAGATTAAATTATAAGTTCAAATAAATAAATAAAAAAAATGTGTAAAAAAAGGTACACAGGTGTTCAAACAGATGAACTTGATTTTTGATGTAATCTGAATGATGCAGTGTTAGTGGTTATTATTATTCCATTTATTTATTTTATACACGTATTTCTTCAATTATTATTATATCCAGGCGAACTGTCCCACTCCTGGGCAAAGGCTTCCCTCCATTCTTTCCACCACTCCCGGTTCTGTGCTTCTTTTTGCCAATTCCCAAGGAAGACATTCAAGTCGTCTCGCCATCTCTTTCGTGGTCTGCCGCGACCCCATCTCGCGATTTCAGGGCACCAATTTTGTGTTTTGTGGGCCCACCGCCCGTTTAAGCTGGGCAGCCTTCAGAACCACGACAACGATCTGTGTTTTGGAGCGTAGTATAGTGTTTTAACTGTTAGCAGTAAGTAATGGTAAATAGTGACTAGTAGTAAAGTGGTAAGTAGTAGGTTTGCATGGAATGCCATATTGCCATACAAACACGAACACACACGACACGCAAAACACATTCACTGTTCACATTACAATAGCCACAGTTTTGAAACGTCCCCCATCATCCATCACGCCTCTTAATTGAGTAATGGCCGAAGCGACAGCCAGATCTGATTGATCACAGCCGCGCTAAATTTGATGTATTGCCGGCTTTGACTGCTGTTTAGGGATTTAAGTTAAATAGGCGTCTTTGGACCTCTTTAGTTGGGTTTAATAAGCACCGGTATCTATGCATACGAACTACAAAAACAGACCTTAAGCTCCATACAAGTGTCATTCTGTCAGTAGAACCATGGCGTTGGCGGTTATTAAAACGTCAAATTAACGTGATCAATCCTTTATGTTTTATTAAAAATTCGCCAAAGAATTTGAATATAAATGCAACAGCCCAACATCAACCATCAGGACAGATGCCAACCAGACCCTACACCCGTCTGGTCGGACGATCCTTCCTTTGCAATGGAGGTTGCTCGACTTTTCACCTTGTGCCGCATACCTTTTTAACGGTTCGGATTATGAAGCTAGGATAGCTGTACCAATAAAAATAAAATTAGGTAGAAGGTGGCGTAACTGTCATAAAGAACCGTCATCATTTTCAGCAATTATTATGATCCCCAATGTCCAGCATTTTATTTTAATTTACGAATAAATTCATGGTGCGTCTGAATTTATATAAGAAAAAGACCAGCATTATTGTCAATAGGAAGCAATCCTTGCAACTTACGCTTGTTGCTACCGCTACGCATGCTAGAGCTACGGCGTAGCACTGTACTACGAGTGCTACGAACGCATAGTCTCTATCACCAAGTGTGATGGATAGTTTACTATCCTTAATTATAAGCCTGAAAATAAATTGTCACCGTGTCTCAAATTAAACGCAAGCCACTGCTTAGCTATAGCGAGGAATTTGATGTGCCCCTAATGTTAATTTAATCTATAAAATTGACATGTTAGAATTTGTTAGTTGTTTATTTTGTCTATAGTCACACTATCTGTTTTTCTCGTTTCTACCAATTGCAGTATTTAACGAGCGATTGAGAATTGTTCACATTAATTTTGCGGTGATTTTTGGTCCAGGAAGCGGGCCTAATGAGTTAGTCGTTTTTTTGATGATAAGGTGAGCCTTATCATCAAAAAAACGATCACTACTGTTCAACTATTCGTATGGCCTAAACTTGTTGTTAATCTTAAATCTACCAAGAAACAAAAAAAGGTCTCATTTGTAACCAAGCTGGTATCACAAGAACTAACACGAATACAAATAAGTTATTTACATGTGCTCAACATATTTCTTGTTCGTTCGATGTGAAGGTCGCAGCGATCGATACAGCATATTTCAGTTAGGTATGTACAAACAAGAACATTACTCTTATTATGTTTGCGACAAGGCAATTTAATAAGCGATGTTTATTATGTTTTACGAATAAACACAAATGTGACATCATGTCCTGGCTTTGCACACGTAGTCTTGATATTGGAGCCAAATATGAGTTTATCTTATTCTATATGTACACAAATAAATAAAATTCAAGTGTATGTTTGTAATACTTATGCAAATAACAGATTTTTATTAAATGCACATTAAAGTATATAATGTAATGTAAGTAGCTTTTTCTCGCGACTTCGTACGCACATATCCCGTTTCCGTATAGCCTATAGCCTTCCTCATGAATGTGGCTATCATATACAAAAATAATTTTCCAAATCTCTGAAACTACCAGTTTCAGAGATTAGCGCGTCCAAACAAACTAGCAAAAAAACTCTTCAGCTTTATTATATTAAGTACCTATAGATTACGATATGTAAGCAAAAAAAAACATTTTTAATATTTTTCAGTTTGTATGTCGGTCTGTGTATCTGTATGTCTCTTTGTGCCGACTAATCTCCGAAACCGATAGACCGATATTGACAGGACTTTCACAGGCAGATAGCTAACTGCTGTTATAAGATGTAACTTAGGCTACTTTAGTCAGAGCAAAGGATCAGGATTCCGTTCAAAAAGAATAAAAGCCATAAAATAGGTACTTTTCACGCGGGCGAAGAAACTAAACATAAAGCGCCAGTACCAGAGCCCCTAGAGTAACACTGAGTTCATGTACCACACAGGGTACACTGGGTTGTTAACTTGTTAAAGTGTACCTACCCAACTTAAATAGAATAGAATAGAATACTCTTTATTCTTTTTTTTTCTTTTTTGTAATAGCATTATCATGAAAGCGTTGGGCTGCCATTTGAAAGGTTATACTTACTACAATCGTTGCATTATCAAGTATCTATCCCCCGGTTTCTGAATTAAGGATTCGCGGTTAAGAACTTGCCAAACTTGACTATAGCATGATGACTGTAGTGCCGTAAAAATCTCCACATGAAAACTAAGGTGAAGTGCGCTGTTAATCCCTAGCATTAGTTGGAATGCCAGCTCACTTATAATAATAATATAATAATAATTTATTGACCTCGCACAAAGTTCTTAAACATACTAGTAACACAATACAGATAATTAAACTATCCGAAGACAATCCAAGAGATGTAGCAGGTCCCAAGCTAGGCACAGCCCGTGTCTTGGTGACCCAAACATAACTCAGGGTACATAGTTGGTCACGTTTTGCTAGCACACAATTGTGTTTCGCTGACAGTTACCCGAAGAGTGATAGATTAAAACATTAAATTAAAACAAACATTTATTTTTTATTTTTTTATATCTTGGGACAACTCACACACGGTCATCCGACCCCAAACTAACAACCAGACAACTGATTAACATACTTATATATTTCTAAATACATACATATTATAGACAAATTACACCCAGACACAGAACAAATGGTCATGCTCATCACACAAACATTTGTCCTGGGTGAGAATCGAATCCACGACCTCCTGTTTAGCAGTCAGGGTCACTAACCACTCGACCAACAGGCCAGTCGAAAAATTTAAACAACTTTTTTTTTTAAATTTAATTACTTAAAAAAAGAAAAAAAAAAACATTTCACAAAAACAATTGAAGTGAGTGAGGTGTAGATGAGACTTAAACTTAAGTCGGTGAGATTTTTACAGAATCGACCGACTGGACTTACTTTAGCATCTAAGAAGAGTTTATCAAGTTCTTTAATACAAATCCCCAATTCAGAAACCAAGAAGATACTCGTACGCCAGGGTTGCGGGATTGTCCGAAAGAGTTACCGCGGCCCTGGATTGCAAAGGGTATTTGAAAGAACACGGATGGGTTTAGTCAGTGAGTCTGACACTAGCTCACACTCAGCTCAAAGCAGGAGGAATCATTTGATGATTTTCCATCCATTAATGGGGACTTTACTCGCACCGTATGTCTGCTCAGCAAACTTCCAAAAAATAAGTTAGTACGCCTTTTCCAAAATAGGAGGAGCGCGTGGCTAAAAGAATAATAACCGTAAGGGTCGATCAAGGTTAAGCAACGCTTGCCAAGGTTGTCTGTGGATACCCATCCACAGACAACCTTGGCAAGCGTTCCGCCAGCGACCATCTTATCATACCGAGTTTCCTCCGTGCCTCGGAAAGCACGTTAAGCCATTGGTCCCGGCTATAATTTGAAGAAAGCCAGTAAATCTGACTCCAGTCTTGCCACGAACTACCGTGTTACCCATTTAATGGGTTGCGGAGCTCTGGTACGCAGCTGCTCCACGTAAAATAATGGTATTCAGCTGAATCCGGTTTGTTTAGAAGCCGACCCCAATATAGTTGGGAAAATGCTAGGCAGATGATGATGAAGCCTTTTCCAAAATACCAATTTAACAAAATACTCGTTCCAATTTATTCCACCGCACTAGCACACATTATTAAACTGACAGACACTCATTGTACAAGTTAGATCATTATTAAGTTGTTACTACGGGTAACTGGAGCCTGAACCTGCAAATATTTGTCGGGATCCCCTCGCACCTGGCGAGTCGATTGGCTCAATTTGAACGAAGCACGAACTGGTAGCCAGTAGCCCGGAGATATATTGTTATCGTTATTATTATGTTATTAAGAGGGCATTTTTGTGGGTTTTTTGGCTGGTTAAAGGAGGTAAAGGGAGGTTTAAAGTAGGGGTTGGAGTGTAGATGCATTTTTGAAGTGAAAACTTCTATAGGCGTGTTGAGCACTTTTTTGGGTGAACAAAAATCATGGAACTCGAAGCATCGTCACCGAACGCTTCAGCTTTTACTTAGTTTTCACTACTTTCGGCAGTCCCCAAAGACTGCCCCGCATGATTTTTTTTGTTGTTGTCTGGAACTCGCACAGATAAGCTTACATTTCCGGATCATATACCCATAGCTCATTATCCCTTATAAACTTTTGGTCTAACTTGATTTGCAAGCTTATTCATAAAAAAAACTAACTACATGCTTGAATTAAGTACTGCTTAGGAGAACTTAAATTAAAATACTTAAAAAAAAACGAATTAAGAACCCAGAGTTGATTGGAACAGAATGTCTATGCCCCTAGGCATTCTCTGCCAATCAACGTGTGTGTTTCTGTTTCTCAAATTTGAATAAAGAATCTGCTAATCAATAATTATGGTTAAAAAGTTTTATGAAGGCCGTTGATATTTCCAAGCATTTTCTATAAGTGGCAAGTACTATAGATACACTTCTGTCTTACTCTTTTAGGGTTAGGTAAGATTTTTAAGAAGTGCAGGATAAAACAGAGTATTGATTAAGTAGCGACAAAATCCAATCAACCTTCGGAATCTCATTTAGCTATAAATAACGAGTATTTATTATGAAACATATTGACTTTCAAACTTCTATTTTTACTACACTCGAGAACGTTTTCGCCTCTCATTTTTCATCAAAAAATTCAATCTCAAAATTCATAAACGCGTAACTGCACATTTGCATTTAATAAAACAGAAAACTTGTCTGTCTTCCTGAATAAAAGCTAGACTGGAGATGCTCAGCCCTCATATAGACATTTTATTGAAAGTCACATATACGTGACTATAAAACTCGTATAATTTTGAATTGTCAAGTATAGTTAGAACTTTTATAGTTCTCCAGATCACACAAAATTATTGTTTATCTTTTAGTTTTCGGATTTTATCGTCACTTAAAAGTCTATAAAATTTTATGATGAAGATAATAATTTTTACGAGTTTCCTATTACAGTCGGTGTTGTTTAAGGGTAGTTAAACCTTGGTACATTTATAATAATTTGTTTATATACTATTTATATACTGTGTTTGTGTCCTGTTGCTTTTAAAATGTACTAGCTAAAGAAAATTAAATTACACCTGATCAAATACTGCATAAAAAGCCTGTCGATTTGAAAATAATACAACATGTTCTATCAACATAATCCATTTAAACACTGCAACGGGCTATAATAACACTATTTTTATCAAAATACCCAAATAAATCCTTTCTTTATCCCCCAAAACATAATCGTGACGATAGTTTATACAACAAACGCCTATTATAAATGAATATCGTCGACATTTTCCTTTTCGTGCACAATCTGATAATTCAATTACGCCTCTATTCCTAGAGGCCGTTCACGCGAGCGAGAGAAATACCACAAACAATGTTTTTACTTTCACGCTACGTTAGTGTTGCCAGCTTTGTTACAGTGTTGCAAGTTTACGAGGATTAATTGGAATTAAGATGGAGACTGTATAAAAATAATGTCTGCAGACTTTGTAGTTTTGCTCGTGATTTCATTTAAATATACCGTTTATCTTGTGTTTATGTGTTGTTATTAAAGGAAGGAAAAAAAAATCAGCTGTTCAGTACGTTTTGTCGAGCTATGCGCGCAGAAATGTATGGGACAGTCGATTTTTTTTGCGCGATTTTAGTGTTGGTCCCAGTATAAAAGTTGTTCATAATGATGAGTACAATGACTGGACTGTCGTTGTAAGACAACTAAACTGGCACCTAGTATTATATAGTGAGTTCCGTCCCATTGTACATTGGCTGCCAAGTTTGAAAATGCTATTTGTCGATTGTTGAAGACTCGATAGTCAATAGCAGTCAAGTCTTTATTCTTGGAAATGAATTAAGTTATTTTAATGAAACTTGGTATGCATACGCTAGATATCTAGGTCGAAATAGTTAGTTGACAACTATTTCGAAAAAGAGTTCAGTGCGAAAGATAGAGTAATTTTTCACTTTCAATAGAAAACTTTGAATCGCTCTCTCTCTTCCTGTAAACTGTTTTTCAAAAAAAAATCAATAAGAACTTGAAAGTTTGTATGAAACACTGTGAGGAGTAAGCGCTCTTAAGGGACAACATAAATTTCAAAATGTATGACTTTGAATGGCCCTACTGTGCACGTGGCAATTTTTTTACTTTTGTCAATCGCTAACGTTGATAGAAAGCCACTTTGTTGAAAGTAATAATCTATTAGGTTGACATTCTGGTAACGCATGGCAGTAATCCTATGTTTTCCGATAGTCGTTTTCATCCCTAAGATGTTGATAGAATGTAATGCAGTCTAGACATAAAGCTACATATGCAGTATAAAGCTACATAGAACATTATTATGAAGTTAGATTAAACTAACCCAAAAAAGTTACCCTGAAAATGTATGAAAAAGCTGCCTTAAACAATCTTAATAACTCCCAAAACGACTCCTAATTATTTAACTACATTCAAACGATACTTTGATCTTCGGACTAATCAAGTAACCGTACCCACCTAGCTATTGCTGTTTCATTTTAAAGTCATTCGTCTCAAGGAATTTAATTATTTTCGGAGATAAAAAGTACTGAAGTCGATTGAAGAGACGCTGCTGCATTTTGGAGGGGACGCAGCAAGGATCCCAACGTTGCTATATATTTATATCTGTATGTAGAATTTTAAATTAGCTTTCAATAGTACATTCAAGGGATGGGAGAACCAATCTTTGGCCAAACTTGAATTTACAATTCGAGATAATTTGTATTCATTTCCATTAACACAAATATCGACTTCAGCGTTCTGTATTTTGATTTGAGTTGATTTTTAAGTGAACATTGGCCAAATGACAAAAAAATGGTTGCAAAGAAGTTTGAATGTGTCATACAATTTGTTGTTCCAAAATTGAATTACTATCTCGAATTCTGTAAATATACTAATACTTTTCCTATTAGTTTCATAATACTCACAAACAAAGTCAAAGTCAAAACGTTTATTTCAATTAGGCCATTAAACGGCACTTTTGAACGTCATCATTTACAGTTCAGTAAAATAATTTACATTAATAAAGTGACTCTACTGTCCATTCGGAAAGGTAGATTCTTATGGAGAAGAACGGACAAGAAACTCCTTAGTTACTCTTTTCAAATAATGATTCTACAAAATTTGGTATACAAAAATTAATTTAATATTATGTAAGTAGCATTTTATAAAATATTTGTTCTTTAAATTTTTATTTTATTTTATTTTATTTTATTTATTTAAGGAAAAACAAACAGTAGCACAATAACAACTAGTCATAATATCTTAAATATTACATTTTAAACAATTATGCTACCCACTACGTTCTCCACAGATTACAATAAAAAGTATTTAAAAACTAGCTTAGACACAGATACAGTACCTATAAAACGGTCATTCTGGATTTTAATTTAAATATATATATAAAGGAAAAAAATAAATTTAAGGTATGTTTGTGTGCGTAAATTATTAATCATTACCCACGTTGTATAGCATTTTGCTGATCTCTTAGAGTTGCTTGGATTTGCTTCTTGAATGCATTTTTACTAAGAAAAAGAATGTCGATTGAATTAAACTCATTATTATATGTCTCAACCAAACGATGAAGTGGTGAACGCGAGCCAGCGTTAGATTTACAGAGGCTAGTAGCAAATAGACGTCGAGTGCGTACCTCACGTACATGAACTGTTCGAGGAACCAGGTAACACAGACTCCTAACTAAGTCCGGACAATCAAAATGATTACGGCACACATTGAATAGAGTCATAACTTCCAGAAGTTTCCGTCTTGACTTTAAGGTAAGAAGATCATACTTTTTAAGTAGTAATTGGTATGACATTTTTTTCCTAAAACATCTAAAATTCATTGCACGAAGGTATTTACGTTGTACCAGTCCTAATCTATCGATATATTTTACGTAAAAAGGGTTCCAAATAGGTACTGCAAACTCTAACTGAGGCCTTATTATAGATTTGTATAAGTGCAGAAAGGTGAAAGGTCGACGGAAATCCCTGGAAGATCTCATGACAAAACCAAACATTTGGTAGGCTTTATTTACAATTTTTTCTATGTGAACATCTAGATGGAGCTTCGAATCTAGCAGAACACCAAGATCGCGGAGAAAACTTACTTTAGTAATTGGCGTATTGGCAAGACGATAATCGAACTCAGTTATGTTTTTCTTTTTGGTAAATGTAATAACATGGCACTTTGGAAGACTAAGGTAAAGCTAATTAGAAGAGCAGTAGTTGGAGAAACGGTCTAAATCCTGTTGGAAGTTAAAACAATCGGCTTTATCAGAAATATTTTTGTAGACTTTTAAGTCGTCCGCGTAGAGAAGAAATTTTGAATTTTGAAAACAGTCTTTTATGTCATTAATGTATAAAATAAATAATAAAGGGCCTAAAATGGAACCTTGTGGTACACCGGAGGTGACCCGAAAAGAACCAGATTCAAAGCCATTAACAACCACCTTTTGTGTTCTGTTAGTTATGTAAGATATAAACCAACGTAAAAGGTCCCCTCTGATTCCATTGTAAGCAATTTTATTAAGAAGTAGTGTGTGGTCAAGTTTATCGAAAGCCTTCTGAAAATCTGTGTAAACGGCATCAATCTGCTGTCTATTATCGAGACTTTCAAACAGTTGAGACGTGAAAATGAGGAGATTGCTAATGCATGATCTGTCCTTAACAAAGCCATGTTGTTCATTTATTAAAACACTGCGAATGGCAGGATATAATTTATTATGTACCAGTCTCTCAAATAGTTTGGAAAAAGCAGATAATATAGAGATAGGTCGATAGGTCGCTACGTCATTCTTGGAGCCACTCTTATGAACTGGTACAATATTTGCATGTTTCCAAACTTCGGGGAAAATACCACATGATAGACATTTATTAAATAATATAAGTAAAGGATAGCATAATGTATCACACGTATTTTTCAGAAAAACTGAAGGAATCCCATCAGGACCAGAACCCTTGGTTGAATCAAGTGATTTTAATCCTTTATGTACTTCATCAAGAGACAGTTGCAGTTTGCATAGGGAGACATCGTGGCCAACATCACTAGATGGTGGTTCCCAAGAGTTATAGTCAAATGTTGATGGCTCATATGCAGACCGGAAAAATGTAGCAAACAGTTTGCAAGTAGTAATAGGATCACTAGATGAGACTTGATTGTAATGAACCGTGGATGGGATTTTATTTAAACTTTTACGGCTAGCAACGTACGTCCAAAATGTCTTAGTATTAGTAGCAACACTGTCTTCAATTGCGTTAATATATTTACTATAGCAAATGTCAGCTACTTTTTTAAATTTTTTCCTATTACTCGAGAACACTTCATAGTCACATAAGTTCCCATACTTCTTCCACCTAACCCAGGCTTGAGTTTTCTTTTTATAGGTATGTATGAGAGATTTGGAAAACCACTTGGGGTAATTAACATTTTTTGGCCGACATGTGGGTGTGTGCGATTTTATAATTTCATAAAGTTTTTCATAAAATGTAAAAACAGATTCATTAGGTGTTGAGTAGGATTCCAATCCACGTCACTTATATCAGTATTTATTTTGTTGAAGTTAGCTTTGTGATAATTTAGTTTGCTCTCAGCAGTACATTTAGGAATATGTGTGGGGTGAGAGAAAGAAATTTGTGCATAGAAGGCTGGATGATAGGTGTCAATAGGTAAAAGGGAGACATCAGGAGAAAATGTGACTGTATGGGTATTACAAAAAAATAAGTCTAAGATGCGTCCGCCAGAATTGAAAAAGTGGTTATATTGTTTCAAAACATGTTGTGAGCAGAAATTTGATAAAAAACGAGTTATATTTGTCAATTTGTTGTTCGCAGCATATTCCATATATGACAAATTTTTTACCCAAGCAAGTGAGGGCAAATTAAAGTCACCTGCCAAAATAATATTTTCTACGAAAGAGTCATCGCACAACACTGACAGAGAGTTAAGAAAAGTCAAGTATGTATCATCAACAGCATTGGGGGGAATGTAAGTAGCACAAATTAAATGATATTTGTTGTTTTTTGCGGGAACTTTAACTATCACATGCTCAGGCAAGGTTAACGGAGGCAAAAATGAAATACAGGAGGGATTTAATTCTTTAGATAAGGCTATAAGGACACCACCGCCATCCTTTTTGTTGGTGAGTAAACGGTTGCGATCGCATCTGAACACTAAATAGCGTTGATCAATAAATTCATTATCAGATATGTCTAGCGTCAACCAGGTCTCGGTCAAGATAATGACGTCATATGCATGCGCCATAATATTCAAATATAGGGTATTCAGTTTGGTCCTGATTCCTCGACAGTTTTGATAATAAATGGATATTTTACTATCATTAGCCATTCTTAAAACATGAGGGTATAAGAAAATAAACCAAAGGCAAAGAAATATTCACTTTGGAACTCATAAGTATACTTAAAATATGCGAGTCATACACAACTGTGATGTCAAACACAAATGAGAAGGTACAATAAAAGAAACCAAAAATAAAATAACATTCACTTCGAAACTGATTAGTATACTTAAAACTAACCAACGCTGAAAGCCCACGCGGTGCGTACTCGGCAGATAACATTAAAAAGTAGGTATAATCGACAGAGTAAATCATAAAAATCTCAAGCAACAATAAAAGGATTTTTTTCAGGTCTTGATTGTAAGACGCCCCAATTTTAACATCGTACATTACATTTAATGAGGTTAGGAAATATTGTAAACAGTGAATTGTTATCCTAAGCAAATTAAGTACACAACTGTTTGCAAAAAAGTACGACCAATAAATATTTAGCCGGACATTATTGTTATACGGAACAGATACAACTAGGTTAAGGAAATATTGTAAACAGAGTAATGCAAACATAAGCAAAATAAGCACACAGCTGTTTGCAGAAAAATATAACAAAACAGTTAAACAGATTTTATCTTGATACTGGTACATTATGTTATAAAGTGATCGTTCTGTAATAAATACCACTAGCGTATTAGTAAGAATTATTTGACCTAAACTTATTATAAACAAATGTCATCTTCAGAACGGATCGCAATTGTAGGTGAGTCATCATTCTCTTTGACCAGCACAGTAGCATTACGAACCCACACATACTTGAACTTGCTCGTCTTGGCAGCGTCGCGACATTTGCGAAATAACTCCTTATTACGAAGCGTCAGGTGTTCGTTCATATATATACGACATTGAGTCCCAGCGAGTCCTATACGATCTGTTGTAATACCTTTAGACAGCCTATAAGCGCTCAGTATGTTATCACGGAGTAGTCGGGAAGTAAACTTCACAATAATATTTTTCGGACGTAAGTTATGTGTGTGTGCGTGTGGAACACGGTGAATAGCCACTACGTCCCGCTGAGCTAAAGGTATGTTAATAGCTGCCGCAATTGACTCCAAAATAACCACTAGATTTTCGCTACGCTTTTCCGGCAAGTTACCAATTTCAACATTGCACTGCCTAGCCTGTTGTTCTAGGCGATCTATTTTATTAGTCAGTGTAACTATGGGCTCAGACGCAGAGTTAACGATCTTCGACTCCATTTCTTTCGTACGCTTAACGGTATCAGCAATGTTCGCAGAGTTGAATTCCACCGATGACTTCAACTCATCGACAATCTTCGTTAATACTAGATGTTTTGTGTTTAGAATTGATATGTCCTTTTTTGTATTGGAAAAATCAGAGTGTAATTCTTTCAACTCAGATTGAATTTGAGAGGAGGTAGTTGCTAAATTGTTAAATTCATTACGAAGATTACTAATATTCGAGTTGATATTGGAAAACTGGTCGCGTATTTCAGTGCTCAGAGAGCTCATAGATCTCTTAAATTCATCAGAAAGTGCAGAGATATCCCCTCTCAAGTCGCATTCTGGCAGCTTCCTCTTAAAGTTTCTCTGAGTCACATTAGGCTCAGCGTCGTTGCCTGAGTATAGATCAGGAACGGATTGGCATTTACTGCTTTTCGGCGAGTGTATCATAATGGAAGTGTCCAATTCGGCGATAATCAGCTGTTATCGAGGAATCTTATCAGATCAACTGATAAGCACTTGTTCCAAGAAGTTGTACGCCAAGCCGGTGAGTAAAAGAGATGAAAAATGATCACCGTTCCGTATTACTCGCGGGGGTGAAGGGGGCCGCACTCACGCGACTGTCACTGCACGAAGTAGTGTGAGCGAGTCAAAAATATAGTCCGCACTGTTTCCTCGCGGGGGTGAAGAGGGCCGCACTCTCGCGACACGCGCAGTGTGACCCGTGCTTAATTATTTTAAACAAAATAGGTGTACGACGAAATTGAGTTTTTTGTCTTAGTAGTAAGGTTAGATTTTATATGGAACCGAACTACACAATTTAAGTAAAACTGATAATGCGTCTGCTCAAGCTAGTATGCGAAGACAAACTGAAAAAAAATAACTGTATTTTGATTAATGTTAACAACTGTTACTTATATTGAAAAATTGTTTTTGTGTCAGTCCAGAATATATTCCACCAGAAACATAGATTTCACCTGAAAATTGAAAACGAGATAGGTCAACATTTCTCTTGCGTCCACTAACACAAGCCATTTTTATGCTCACACCCACCATAAAATACTACTGTAAACTTGAAAGGTTTACGCTGTAATAATTTTAACTATTGGCAAAGCTTTTTATATGCTTAACGACCGCAAGTACAAAATGAATTAAAAGCCCATAAAACGAACATAAACTTGAATAATGCCACCACAGAGAATTGGGAGCCATAACTTTTTAATTTTTAAAATATGGCTATTGTTTGTTTAAAAGAAAAAATGTCGTCAGTTTTTATGACGAGGAAATTAATAAGTGATTACAGTCCAAATTGGACCTTAATTTTTTTTATTGTGGTAATTGGTAATTATAGTAACTGCTGCTAAAATTATAAATCAACATTCATCCAATGGACCGCTATTATTCTTATAGTGAGTGGCGTCTCGCAGTCCAACCTGAGGTTGTCGACTGCTTAACCGGGCTTGCCTTAATATAGCCTCCAGCCAGGGCCTATAAAAAACTTACAAACTAAGCGACTACACGCTCAGGGCACCCCCTTTGGGGTACGGGCCTCGGCCTAGAGCGTCCCTGGGGGGAGGACAGCTAGGGACGGGCTGGATCGAACTAGAATTATTATTAAGGGACGAGTTTAAGACTACAGGCGGAACGAAAAGACCGCCCATTTTACTTCTTATAAATATTTGTCCAGTGCTTATAAGAGGTGTACAATAAATTAAACAAGCATCTTTTTCCACTGGACCAACTCTGAAAAATGCGAAAAATCCAACTAAAGTTTCACAAATGTGTGACCATGTTTTTAAACTGACGTTGGTTGGATTTATAACTGGATTAGATCGGACTATGAATATTTTTTATCCTGTCCATTCGATCGAATTTGCTTACATCCACATGGTGGCAAACAAATTCGTTTAGTGGACCGAAACAATCAAAGAGGCCTCTCCTTAATAGGTCTTTGCCCAGCAGCTGGTGTAGCCAACCTTTGTTGAACCGTTTTTTTTTTCATGATATACGTCATGCCTGGCCCTAAAAGTCTCTATTTATTAATTTTTCTTTCTAGCACCAACCACGTTGTCTCTTTGCCACCCTTGATTGACTGGTGGAGATGCCTAGGGCATTAAGTCCACCTTTGTGCATGAAGTCTATATGTATACATAAAAGATTATAATGGTGGCGATTCTAGACTAAGTAAAATTCTAACAGATCTTATTAAACCTGCCGTCCTAAGAAAAAATAACGTATCGACACAAAACGAAGTAACCGATTTCCGACTTAATTTATTTTCTTAATGTCGGAAATCGGTTACTTTGCTTTGTGTAGATGCGTCCTTTTTTCTCATGACGGCAGAAATAAGCACTGAATGACAATTACAGATATTATTTTAAGTAACGCTCATTGATTCAGTCAGTCATAGAGATGGGACTTGAAAATAGTGTTGTAACATCGACCAGTGAGCTGACTTACGGGTCTAGTAAATAGAACAGAGTCCGAATGACCGTCTCGTCTTATTACTTAGCTGAGCACTTGGTGATATGTTAATACGTATCGAGCACCCGTCCAAGAGCTCTGGGGGGCTACTCTCTAAGCCCGAAGTCCGTAGTTTCGGGCCTAGAGAGTTGCTCCATACAGCAATATTTTTCCCAAAAATGATATTGATAAAGAATAAAGAATTGAGAATTGATATTTTAATGGCGCATATCAATATGTATTTTCACTTTTCGACCATCTTTTTAGTGAAATTACTTTGTTTAGATATTATGGTGCACTACGATCGCCTAAAAAAATTACAATCTTTTAAATTTCTTAATCCTATTTAAAAACAGGATCATCAAACTCCAAAGTCTTAATTTAGAGTAATCACGACTACAAATTGCTTGTAAATTGATACTTCCGGCCTCGGAAACAATTAGAGATCCTTCGAGGCATCCTAATGACGACCCCCCGACAATTTAGCGATATGCGAGGCGACCTTTGACGGGCGAGGGCTCCGTACGCGTGAATAAATTGATTCTTGCTGCAAATTCTTTGTTGAAGGCTATTGCTTTTCTGGTAGATACAGGTACATCATAGTGAGGTATAGCTATGTTGATTTTTATGTAAGGTTTTGATTTATACCCGTTTCTAAACATTTATACTTTAGATTTTTCAACAGTGTAGGTACTTAACTAGTAAGTAAATTAAATTAATAAAGGTTTTGTAAATATCATCGTTTATAAACAACACTGATGAAATAAACGTGTCAACAAAAAAACAAGCAGAATTTTTTTTAAAGTGTAAACAGAATATAAAATAAAAACGAGACCCTCAATCAATGTTCGTCCACATTTTTCATCATTACTTACTTAAATAAAAGCGCATTTCGCACCGTGTATGAAAACTATCGGTGCGTAATTTATCAAACGAAATAAAATATTGGCGGGCATATCCGACGTTCGGCGTATGAACCCCAATTGTATCAAAACGTTCTCTTTCATAGCTTTTTGTGTAAAAAATTGTGAAAAGTGAGTGAAAAATGAAAACATCACGAACATGTACCCCCTCCCTGCCCCCTCCTCTACCCAAGCGCATTGTCACACTACCCTCCCGCGAAGCAGAAAAATGACAGTCGTCATAGAGTATGCAGTGGATACGACATATGTACGCTGAGAATGGGTTGTTGCCTACCGGCAGCTGAAATTCAAAAGTAATTTATTCCCTTTTTACAATAAACCAATTGTGAAAAGGGAATAAATTACCTACATTCAGAAAAAAATAAGAAAAAGAGTTTATTTGCGACAAGCACACACCTACCTTAAAGAATAACATCGTTTGTAATTAATACCAAAATAAAATTCCACGATTTTAAGAGAATGGTGCCTTAAGTAGATTTTTAGGGCCTCTAAATAATGATTAATTTATTGACGACCTTGTACAAGTAACAACATGAAATCGAATAGAAAAAAATGGTTAAACGACTGAATATGAAAGCTGGATTGTTGCCACAACTAACGTTGCTGTGCGTAAGTTTTTGAGTGCAATGTTTGAATGCTATTTTTTAAAATTTCTCATGTAACTAAAGTAATTCTTATGGGAATTAAGATATCTCAAACCTCGGATTAATGAGTAAGACCAAGTTAAGACGTAGGTAAAGGCCGACAATGAAAACAAAGTCTAGACTACAGCTAATATTAATAGGGTGTCCCATTGAGAACATCGATCACTTTACAAACATTTTTTGCCAACACTTTATCCTCACAGAAAAATAAACAAAACAAATTCAAATTGTCTGCAAAATAAATATTGTACCTACCAACGAACCAGACATCAGTAGCATCTTCGCAGCATCCATAATCTTTGATCTCCACAAAGGGCGGATATGTCGGAAATTTTTCAAAAGTTTGCTGTTTCCTGCTTGTTGATTGTATGCATCCAAGTGAAAGAGTGATTTTTTTTGTTTGTATGTAGCCTTCATGGGGCAGCTCACACAATGTAGTAACGGAGCCAGTCAGCTGCACTCCACTGCATAGGTTTTGAGGATCATTGTGGAATTGTACGGCATTTTTAGTGGGTGGTTGCTCCCGGACTGCGGAGAGCAACATTATCGTTTGCACTTCATTGCATTGGTCTACCGTGCGATGGTTGAGAGCTTCAGATCTGAACTACACATTGCTTGTGATTTATATATCAATATGGGGATCCTGCCGTTTTGCCGAAAAGATTTTGACAAAATTTCATTACCCAAACAAATTTTAGCAACCTTTTTTTATACCATTGCAATATTACGAATGATTTTAGTACGCATATTTTTATTTGGTAAAATATTACCAAGTATAATGTCATCATGGCATATGGTCTTTAATCAAATGATTTATTACAGCAAACAATCTTCAGACAATAAACGTTTGGTGAAATGATTTGTTAAGACAAAAAATATATTGTTTTAAGTAGGTTACCGGAACTCAACTATTTAGATTAGGTTAATTTCTTCTTTAAACAAAATGTGTAGGTTAGGTTCCCGCGATCCCCGGCGTAGGTGGAAGATGGAACACCGGGGTGGTTTTAGTCAGTAAGAGTCTGACAGACCCCTCCACCCGCCCCAGGGTGGAGGATTTCCATGAGGATTTCCCCCCGAGATCAAAAAAAAAAAAAAAAAAAAAAAGGTGAAAACTGTGACCTCCTACGCACGAGCCGAGCGAGCGAAGGGATCGGTGCCGCGGCAGCGGCCGGCGAGTGCCAGAAATGAATTAAATCAATAGAAAAAAGAGATTGTTTTTAGTAGGTTACCCGGATACTAAATATTTGGCTTATTTGATTTTGCTTAAAAACTGTTATTCCAACTAAAATATTTGACTAAATAAAAAATGTTAAAAGTACTAGTTGGCAAACAAGTTATAGTTTAAACGTTCATTTCCCAAACATTAGGTTTGCGTTACAATTTTTTGTGAATAGATTTTTTGCTAAGTAATAATTTGGCAAATGAAATTGTGCGAAAATATTTTGGGAAGTGAAAATTTGTCAAATTCCTTTCGGTCAAACAAGGAAGACCCATCAATATGATATATTACCAACAGACTACTATCCCAGGTCAAGATGATAAAGAAATAGCAAAACATTTCTAACTTACGAAATGCAAGCAAATCTAGATAGATCCTAAGCACTTAAATGATGACGCAGTTTAACAGAGACAAGGCTTGTTTAACCTTGAAATAAATATCAGCGTATTATTTGGCAGACTAGATGAGTAGGTACCTATCTAATTTGCCAAATAAAGTTGTGTTCTACGACTTCACATAAACATGGAAAAAAAACAAAATATCAAAGAAATAATTACACCAAAGCCACATGAATCACAAAACACCACCAACGGGGCACAGTACACCACCTACCTCACAAGACGTTTCCTCTTTCACTTTGATTTGTTATTTTGGCAAAGATCAGAAGCGTCGTTAGTGATGCACCCAAGTAAGTTGATCCTGATCTTGTTATCAATCTTCCTTGACAACTTAATGGATTATATAAAACGTCTCAGCCTCCTAGGGGACAAGAAAATGCCTACAGAACAAAAAAGTTTCGAATACGTGTATCGGTAACTAAGAATAAGTCATTTGTAGAAAGAGATGGGAAGATCTTACTGTCTTTGTCGTGTGGTTAAGACTTTAGAGTTGGTAGTAATGATATGGACCCTTGAATGAAGCGTGCATGAATAATCTGATATTCCTTTGCAGTGAAATGAATCGTGTAGTTGTATCTAGCATATATCATAGTTGTTTGAAAGCACTTCTTAGATGAAAGGGTATGCAATACCTCTATTATTTTAGAAAAAAAAACTTACTGTTTTTATGAAATAGCAAAGAAGAAGACGGCCCGCTTGGTTTTTTTTCAATGTTCAAAATATATCGCAGAGTATCAAAAATACATGCTAAAAACCTCAGAGGCCTTTGAATGCTTATAAATGGCTAGTGAGTTCGGAATAATTATTTCTAAGACTATTAATTAATACAGATGATAAGTTTGTGAGTTTTACATTGTATAAATGCTTTTCAGTACCTAATATAGCTCAATTAAAGATGGTAGTGGGTATATCAAACTAAAGTGTATACTCGTAATGTGTTATTTGCATGAAATGCTTTTTTAATTTACTTTTTGCTTTGTTAGGGTTGCACAGGTATTTATTTTGTATGTCCGCAGGAAGTTCGTTTATTACTTTTGGTAGTATGTAGGTGTGTGTGTGTGTGTTGGTGGTATGTATGTTGCAGCCAAATAGCTTTTTTTTTAAGGATGGGAAATCATCAAATGACTTCTTCCGCTCTGGGTGGAGCGGAAGGGCGTGTCAGACTCTTACTGGCTAAAACCCATCCATGTTCCTTCTAAAGCCCTTTGCGTTCCAGGGTCGCGGTGACTCTTTCAAACAAATTCCGCAACCCTGACAGGCTCTGGCCCTAGCGGACCCCGTCTTCTGTGCTGACATCTCTTTGAGGCGCGCGTGAAACACAACGCGCCATCGAGCCGGGCCTGGTGGTGAGCCAAATAGCTAATCAGCCGTTCAATCGGTTGCCTAGCCTTTTTATTTAACTGTGCTGATTTTTCAGCGACCTGAGTGAGTTGGTTTAATATCGTTTAATGATTTACCCATGTCACTTATGTCGCTGATTAAACGGCGCAGTTCAATGTAAAGCGAGGCTAGGCTTTAATTAAATGGCTGTTTAAGTTAGTTGTCTGTGACATGTACCTTTAGTCAACGATGCGTTGATTAAAAACTGCAAAATCACATGTAGATTGCTATCAGTTACACCAAGAGACACAGCTGCATGAAAATAAATGCATGTGATTAGACCATCTTCTTTATTCATTTAATTTTATCATTTACTAGTATGATTCGAGGAGCTCGTGGCTAAATATTAACGGCCGCACGGGTCGATCTCCAAGGTTAAGCAACGCTTGCCGAGGTTGGTCTGTGGATGGGTGACCATCTTAACATACCGAGACTCCTCCGTGCCTCGGAAAGCACGTTAAGCCGTTGGTCCCGGCTGTCATTTGTAGATCTTTGGCAGTCGTTACGGATAGTCAGAAGCCAGAGAATCTGACACTAGTCTTACCATGGAGTACCGTGTTACCCAGTTAATGGGTTGTGGAGGTCTGGTAGGCAGCCGCTCCACGTAAAATACTGGTATTCAGCTGAATCTGGTCTGACTGGAAGCCGACCCCAATATAGTTGGGAAAAGGCTAGGCAGATGATGAATATATACGAACACACAATAACGACACTATTGCCATATAGGATACGCTAAATCCATTTAATATACGAGTAAATGCAAACAAAACAAGAAAACACAGTTAGACTACTTTCTAAAGATAAAAACCGAGACGCGTTCTCTAAAAGCAAAAATCAAGTAAGTATCAATAGTATCCAAGACGCAGTCCTCGTATTCTTCATGTCTTATTAAACGAGAATGTGCATTCATTTCGGCTTCGCTGAAGCGGTCACGCCCCCGCTTTTAGTCCGGGATCCCGTAACAATAAATTCCCGGAATTGGTGGGAATGCGTCCGGGACTGCAGCGGGATGCGACGCCACGGCGCCAACGGATTTATATGCAAAATTCGTTTTAAGATAGAAATCGAATAGAAAAGCGTTTGACGCTATCAAGTGGCGACAACAAGGTATAACATTTTGGAGTATCTACAATGTAGTAATAAAATATAAAACATTTTATACAAAACGCGCTTTTGTTGAAAAGTAACCATCAAAATGTATATGTTGCTCATGTATGCTGTTATGTTTATGTCTACTCGTATGTATTGACCCCTGTGATGTAAAATGTAATTGGGATTTTCAACTATGTGTATGTAAGTTTTTGAAGTGAACGTTCTTTAGGTGCGTTGAGCACTTTTTGGGTGAACAAAAATCATGGAACTCGCGTCATCGTCACCGAACGCTTTCCATGAGCTATATGTATACTGTGTGTATATGTGTACTTATTGGGTGAACAAAAATCATGGAACTCGCGTTATCGTCACCGAATGCTTTGGGTGAACAAAATTCATGGAACTCGCGTCATTGTCACCGAACGCTTTAGCTTTCGCTTAGTTTTCCCTTCTACCAGCAGTCCCCAAAGACTGCCCCGCATATTTTTTTTAAATACCCTTATTTGTGTCCCACTGCTACGCAAAAGCCTACCCTTTCTCCTTCCAAACCTCTTTATGTTGTGCCTTATCTGGCCACAATATAAGGCACATCAAAAAAGATGGACACACTTTTAGAAATCATTCTGACTACCAAAATAAGGACAATGGTAAAAAATTATAAGAAAAACGCATTAGATACATACAAGAAAAAAATCTAGACCAAAAATGTTGGCATTTTATTATTTTAGGTCAAAATAAAATTAATTAAAATCAGTGTTTTTTTTTTCCTTGGATATCTTTGGTTAGACGTACTGAATGCTGTGTTGAAATGTGTCCATCTATTTTAATGGGACCTTATTTATCAAAGCAGTACGTCTCAATTTAAAAAGTACAAAAAAAAATGGACCAATAAAAAATCATTACAAAAATTGTGTCGGAATATTAAAAAAGGCAGGCTTCTTGACTTAAATAAGTTTTTAATAGATGTTAGCTAATCCTATGTACCTAATCTTTAAGTTTTATTTTTCACATAGAATACAAAAACAAAAAAGTCTTCGATGCCTGTACAAGTGAGCAATAAAGTTATTTCATGTGATGCTATTAGAACGTCATTGGCAGAATCATTTAATGCCTTTACGCACAATGAAATACTGTCATAAAAATACTGTTGACATTTACGAGTGGTACGGTTGGCGGGAAAATAAAACTGTTATTAATACTGCTCGTAAAAACTAGTTGGTGAAACTAGAGGTCGTGAAATGGTGATTTCTCTTTTGATATGGGAAAGGAGTAAGAAATAAGTACGGATAGAAACTGCAGTTATTTTGGAAGGTTCACCCTTGTTTGATAGAACAACGTTTGATATAATATTACTAAATCGAACAACGTTTAAGAAAATCATCACTTTGTATAATATCGTTTGACAGAATTTTCAGTTCATCGAATATTTATTTGCTATAACAACATTTGCGCTAATGATCAAAAGGTATAATGTTCATTTGATGTAATGTTCAGATGGTATAACCATGTATTTGACACTTAACCAAACCTTAAAATATTCTATGCATGGTCGAGGGTGGGCTTGATCGACGGAGCCCCGCTTCGCGGGGCTCCTACTTCTGGGTGGTTTATAAAAAAAATAACCACGAAGGGGATGGCGGAGTCTATTCGCTCGCTTCGCTCGCTCACACGACCTCGCCATCCCCTTCTAACCTAACCTATCCGAGTCGGGGTGCCCTAAAGTCCAGATTGCATCCAGTTTCTCCTAGTAACAATAGTTGAGGGTGGCAGGTGTATAGGGTTTTTTTTTTTTTTTTTTTTTAGGATGGGAAATCATCAAATGACTTCTTCCGCTCTGGGTGGAGCGGAAGGGCGTGTCAGACTCTTACTGACTAAAACCCATCCGTGTTCCTTCTTAAGCCCTTTGCTTTCCAGGGCCGCGGTGACTCTTTCGAACAAATTCCGCAACCCTGGCAGGCTCTGGCCCTAGCGGGCCCCGTCCTCTATGCTGACATCTCTTTGAGGCGCGCGTGAAACACAACGCGCCATCGACCCGGGCCTGGTGGTGATCGGACAGCGAGCCACCCAACGCTCGCCGTCCGCAGGCCCGCGCCTACGGTGGCCGGGGATCGCCCTGCGACTCCCGACGCCCGGGGCGTCTTCTCCTGTTGCGGCGGTTGGGACGAAGGCCTTGCCTTTCCCTCGCGCGGTCCGCCTCCTCCTTCGCTAGCATTACTGCTTCGCAGAAGGAGGTGACCGCTTCCCAAGCCTCCTCGCTCCGGACCATGGATTCAACCAGGGCCGGACGCGAGAGGTTGCCGCCGCCGATCGCCTCGACGAGAACACGGCGGTGCTCAGCCCAAGCAGGGCAGACCTCCACCGTATGCTCCACCGTGTCCTCCGGGCGATCCTCACAGTGCTGACACCCGGGCGTTTCCTCCCGCTTAATCCGAAACAAGTACCTCCCGAAACAGCCGTGTCCGGTAAGTACCTGCGTCAGGCGGAAGGTGAGGACGCCGTGGCGCCTCTCCAGCCACTCCTCAAAGAGGGGCCTTACCGCCGCAATTGTGGCGTGCCCAAGGTGTATAGGGTATAAAGAATAAAATTAGTGCATTTGAAAATTCGGCGAAATGAAATTAGTTCAAATGAAATTAGTTCAAATAAATAATTACGCTCAATAAAAAAATTACCAATGAATTATTCGGTCAAATGAATAATTCTTCGAAATGACTTTATTGCAACTAAAATTCGATTTAGTAATATTATATCAAACGTTGTTCTATCAAACAAGGGTGAACCATTTTGGAAAACGTGCACTTCGTAAGGGTATTTTTCGGACAAGTTATGCTATGGTAGATACCAGACGAATGTGCAATAACGGTCATTAACCCACATACATTTATTGACTTTCTTAATATCAAAAACAGAAACAAATACATAAAGCTGTCTTGAATCGACTTCAGTCGTCATCCTTTACGTTCTCTAGTATTGAAAAACGTTTCATTACTTATTGTTCCGGTATCTACGAAAGAATATTAGGAAAAGGTCAATGTACTTTATTGCAAGTTTATGTGGCACCTACCATCGTCGGAAACACCGTTGTTACTCTTGAAAGCCAGAATCAGTAGTGGCTAGCAACTCCTATTATCATGTTATCCTACTCCTACTTAACTAAGTACGTATCGTTAAAATATTATTTGTGAATATTGTGCAATATTAAAGAATATTGGCCAAGGATTATTCCTTTGCTAATAATATTACAAATGTGATTTTTTTTAGGTTGCATCATTGTTTGTTACACTTTCACGCAAAAACTACTGAAAGGTTTTTGAGGCTTGGCACACATACATATATATTATAACTTGAATTAATATACAAAATACTTTTTATACCGGTCTGAAGTCCATGCAGAAGACGTCGTGGGCAGAGTATAATAATAAAATTGACGTCAATTTTTTTTTAACTGGGAGTTATAGTATTAAAAGAATCCTCTCTCAGTAAGCTGAACAATCCAGTAATATCAAGTTTAACTCTTTATTCACTCATCGTAATTTGAAAACATAACTAGCTCCCGCTGCGGCTCCACCCGCGTTAATGTCGAAAATTATCCCAAGGGAACATACTCCCAGGATGAAAAGTATCCTATGTGTTATTCCAGACTGTAATCTACCTCTGTGCCAAATTTCATCAAAATCCATTCAGTAGTTTGAAATAGTAACAAACATACATACATACTCACAAACTTTCGCGTTTATAATATTAGTAGGATAATATAGCAAACGTTAATATCATGTTATGCTACAAAAACGGAGAGGTGTAGACTAACACCGTTTATTATGTATGAACCAGCCTGTCATGCAAGATGAAATTCAAATGAGCGCAAATAAATTTTTATGCGTTCCTTGTTTAACCTTACAAAATGTAGAATAAAGGAGAAAAATGTTTAGAAGGTATGAAATATGATAGCTAGGGACAGTTTTTCATGACCATTGTTTCTTCTGTTCTAGACTAACTCTTTCCCTCGGCTTCGCCTACGTGGTCAGAAAGTGAAATGCAAAGTGCAAAAATGAAAAAAAAAGTGCATTTTTCCTAAAAAAAGTCACTCAGAAAATAGTGAAGCTTGCTTTTAGAGAAAGGTTTTTTTTATCGGGTTTGAGGGCCTATCACGCATTTTTTGACGTAGGTATAGTAACGTTAACGTAAGTTAGTTTTGAATAAAAAAACTATATAAACAACCCCATAGTATTTTGGTTAAATTTAATGTGACATACATAATTTGTATTATTCAAAAATATGAATGTAGTATCCAATTCAAATAAATATTATGCGCGAAACGAATATTAAAGTTATAGTAAAATTTTACGTTACGTTACTATAGGTATGTCAAAAACATTCGTGCTAGGCCCTCTGTACTTCCAAACACACTAGTGGTCGCCCAGTCGTCGAAATTCGACCATATTTTTATTAATTTAATGTAATTTTTGAAATAATTATTATTAAAAAGTATTAGCTTTCTGTTTTTATGAAGAAGGAGTTCTCCATATAAACTTTATGTACCAAATTTCATACTCTTCCAACCGCGTAATTTTCGTTAAACGGGGTAGGTACCAAAGTTTTTGCTTCACGTATTAATATATTTTTTTCAACCATACAATTAAAAGTATTGCCTGAGAATAAAAATATCGCCTCAGAAAAAATTATTGCCGTGTTTTGTTTTTGTCACGTTTCAGAAATGGCGTTGGATTCGAAAGTATTTTTTGTACATTTTGTTTCCTTTCAGTTTTCAATGTTTTAATAGTTATTCTGCTATTCGGGGCAAAGACAAATCTAACAAACCAAAGATTTATAAAAGGTGTAACTAACCCGACTTTGTTTTATATATTTAAGATGAAGAAAACAGCATAAAATATGATGACTTATGACAGTCCTTCAAAGTCCATTGATTCTTTTATTTAGAAAGTCTATGACGATAATAAAACCTGCACTAAACCTTTCAACCTTATTGCCAAGAGCTTAAGAGCGAAAGTAGTTCGACTGGGATCTTGCGGTACATACGTCTAATGCTGTCCACTGAATACAACTGCTTTGAAGTCCATTGAACTTTTTGTTGGAGAAAAAGCTTTGATTGAACGCAACAAACAATCAATGTATGTCAAAATCTTGACCACTGAAAACGTTACCCGCCATCTTTTTATTCAATAAGATTTTATGGCGTAATATTTTTATATTATAAGGTATGGGACTGTTTAATATTTATGTATTTCTTTTGAAGATCTTATGGTAAATAGAATATATGTTTTCCGGCTTTTGGTTTTGGGGAAATAACAAGTATTATGTTATGTTTCCCTGTCATGTGACCCTAAAAAAACATATATGTACATCTACCACACAATTTTCATGGAAATCTAAATGTTAAAGAAAAAACATACTTACCTACTTATCATTTTATGGTTATAGTAAACGAGTATGTCTACCTACTACATTTTACAAAAAATCTCTGGGATTTCTATCGAAGACATAATCTGCATTCAATAACAGGTGCGTTTTCTAAAGTTTCCTGAAATAATTGAAAATTTTCGAAAACTTGTTCAAATGAAAAAAGTAAAAAGCTCAGTGTAAACCGTTCCGTTCCCACATTAATATCGAAAATTAATTTGCTATCGCGAGTGTCTACCGGAGCCGTACCGATCGACAATTCAATGACTATTGGGCAAACTTGCCAACTGGATATTAACATAAAACATCAAAACTCGCATTAAAGTGTCCAAATTTGGCGTGCCTCCCCTTGAAATATTCCCCCTTGCTCCTGCCTACTGTGCTCATTGAAGCGTGGGGACAACCGGCGTAAGTGGAATAAGTCATAAGAGTCGGAGGGTGGTGGTAGAATCGAGATCCAGGCGAAAATGGCAGCGATTAGAAAATTAACTTTTTAAAAGCTCTTCTCAATATTATGGAATGAGTAACAAGAAGATTTCTTGTATCGTAAAAATAACTTAATATACAAATTTATGGTACTCATCATTATGAATAACTTTCACTATGAGACCAACACTGAAATCACGAAAAAAAAAATCGGACGTCCCCATATATTAATGTGCAAACTCGACAAATTGTACTGAACACCTGATGTTTTGAAGTGATAACTTCTTATGGGAGGGTAAACCGCTTCGCAACGTAACGCGTTACGGCGCCAGTCTGTCTGACTTCCCTTTCTCTCACGCATACGGCAGCGGTAGGCAGGCTCTCCCTCTCTCACTCTAACCCATAGCGCTAGTCGCATTTCGGACAGACGCTTCGCATATTAAATAGTTCAACTTAGATTAATTTAAGTTATCACTTCTGTTGGGCGTCCCGAAACGCACAGGTTTTTTTTACATACGATCCGATAATATCGCAAGATTATCTGTGATAATTCGCAGTTGCATTGTTCCTTTCAGATATACCCGGCCAAAAATTCTACAACTTAGACCACTTCGTAACAATGCCTATATATTATTCAGCTACATCGAAATACTTGAACAATATAATAATTATCATTTATCGTTGCAGGTTTTATGTCGCGGAAGAGATCGGGGTCCGACGAGCCGCTAACTCGGGGAAACACCACTAAAATAAGAAAAATCATAACGTCATCTTTCAAAGTTACGGCTTTCATTCCTCTTTTGTTTTAGAGGAGTAAAAGGAGAAATTGAATGTGGCTTTGTATTGTTTTTTTTTTGTACTTCAACTTTTTTTTTGGGCTATGTCATGTTATGTTTTTATTTTTAGCGTCAACTTCGCACAACTTGGCTTGTAGCTGCAGAAAGATATAGACAAGTATGCAGCGCAGTAAACGGGTGGAAGGTCATTATGACTCTATAGCAAAGATTTAAAAAGGAAAGATACGTTACATACATACAATATACATACTGAGCGGGGCGTTCGAATTTCGTTGCGTTCTTATTTCAAATGTACTCACTGCACGACTGCGATAGATAATACGGAACGTATGATACAGAAAGAGATAGATACATGGCAAATTACAACAATTGTCTAAATTTGTCTTTGTCAGTCGCATTCGGTGATAGAATGGCACTTTTTCTAAAGCTTCTGGTAAATTATTAATCTAATCATAGACAACAGAAAAATCCAAAAGGTTAGACGACAAAACATTATGGAACTTTAAATTTCACACAAGCTCATAACCACTAAAGTTTATGCATGAAGTATACACTCAAAACATTCCAAAACCACGGCAGAACTTTCCTCGTCAAAGTTACAAATGTACCTACTGTCTCAAAACAAGAAAAAAGCACCTTACAGGAAGAAATAAACAGCAAACGAATGGTCTTGTTTTCTTCTCAGCATACCACGATTTTCTAAGTAGCTAGACACATTGGATACTTGCGTCTAAATCGGTTTGATTGCCAAGTGGTCCCTACGCACTGAAACGGCTCATTAAGGGATATTTACCCGACGATTTGCTCGAACGTTCGTCTGGCAGACAATGCCTCATCAAGGCAGGATTAAGAACTTAGCAGTTTGAGCGAAAGTGCAGCGGGCAGTGCTTAGGTCTTATGGTGATACGGAGAACTTAGTTTAATCATAGTAGTGATATGAAGTCCAATGCTTCCAAGTTACGATAAGACCAAACAGATTATACTAAGCACGTCAGCGATCTTATAACATGGTAGGCGCCAGATAAACTTACAAAAAAGTACATTGACCTTTCCCTTATATCCCTTCGAAGATACCTGAACAATAAATTATGGAACGTTTTTCATTCTAGAGAATGTAAAGGGTCACGACAGAGGTCGATTCAGGACAGCTTTGTCTTTACTTTAATAAATGTATGGGTCAATGACCATTATTGCACATTTATCTGGTGTCTACCATAGAATAGGATAAAACCACAAAATACGTAGATACTAATAAACAACAAGGCTAATAAAAAAACGCGATATTTACAAACGCCTATAAAATTAACTCATTGGGCATAAAAAAGAAATCATCTAATAAATGTTCATGTTATTTGGTATGAGATTTTTGCCAAATAACTTTAGTATAATATTTCAGTAATTTTCAGCTATTGGAATTCAATAAAGTCAGCTGAAGCCAAATAATAACATTTTGCCAAATCGAATCACTTTGAAAGTGACATTGACTTTGAATAAAAAACTACTCAAACTTACATGAGAGTTATTTTTCCAAAGTGTTAAGTGATTGCAAATTCACGTCTGAGCCGAAGTTCGACAGTCTTGGATGTTGCCAGACAACGTATTCGTCGATCGTTATGCAAATTTCAACCCTTAACTTTGTGCACTCCGCACGGTTTAATCGCTGAAATTTTCTCAAAGTTTCCGCAAGAAACTGCCGGAAATCGAAGGGTGAATAAATTTAAAAACCTCTTAATGCTTAGTGGGTGGTGAAAACTTTATGTTTACGCCAATACTGGAAATATATTTTTTTCCTAATCTAAGTGAGTGCTTTCCGGCATTTGGGATATTTTTTAACAAGTTCATAAACTTCCGTGAAGGGTTTGAGTCTTGATTTATTATTTACAGAGTTAAGAGCGTCTGCGAGGTCGTTTTTGATTCGATCAACTTGTTCGAAAGTTATGGATTTTGGGGAAAATTAATTGGAATTTTTAGGATGGGAGTCATAAAGTGAATATTTATTTAATGCTTGAATCAGGGTGTCGTGTTACGGAGGGTATTTGTTTAGGCTCGCATCATCCCCCACGGTGTCGACACGACAATACACTTTGCACTCTCCCCTCGCTAAAACAGAGATTGACAGGAGTCAGTGGCTCGAGCCACCGGCTGTCACTGGTATTTAACTAAAAGTGCAATACCTATTTAATCAGGATTGACTTCGAATGGGTACAGGGGTATTACTCATCGCTTTATAATTAGTAAAAAGCTTTTACATTAGATAGATACTCGTACATATATGGTTTAAGAATGTCTTGCTTACTTTGAGTTTTAAACGTAAAAGTCCTTGGAATTTAAATGAGATGTCAGGTCCTTGTAAAAATGTCAGTTCGTTTTCGTTTGTGTCATCATACAAAAAATAGAATTAAAATCTTGACTGCAATTTTGTAAGCCTCACAACAACACCTAAACGACACATACCTACCAAAAGACCATTACAATCTCAGTTGAACAATAAAACATAGAAATAAAGGCAACATCGTCCGGGACGGAAGGTTAACCTCGAACATCAGAGCAGAACGGATCCAAATACATATTCTACACGTTAACGTACGAACCGAGACGGATCTCCGCATAAAGTTTACGATCCACCGCGTTGCAGGAAGAAGGGGACCTGTGACGTCAGACAATGGCTGCCGTCGTGACGTGTGATACGTGTGACGTCGTCAACTCATGCGCTCATCGTGTCTACTTCCGCGGAACGCTCGCCACTTAGCTGTGACAAATTATGGGGTGTAGACCGTTTTGTTTCGGTGTGTTGTGTATGGAATGTTGGGTTTGATTCGCTGTGGTTTTGTATGTCTTCGTATATATTCTCGATAGGTTTATTCACCTCATTTGTGTTGGAATCATCGTGTTTTTTGTCTCTAATACCCAGAAGCAAAAAAGATGTCTATTTCGGTATCCATTATTTCGGGCTGAGTAATTCGAGTCTTTTTTTGTCTTTAATTACTTCATCCCAAAATAACGCTAACCCAAATCACTCAGTCCCTAATCAACTCTATTCCTGAAAAGTCGAGTCTGAAATCAGATTAGCGTAAACCATTGGATGGATAAGTGGTTTTGGGTATGTTTTAAACTGTAAAAGGAGTTTAAAACATGAAATTTTCATTTAACTTTATTGCTTTACTTTCAATGCTCAAGATGGAAATCTCTGCCGGCGTCAGTGTTTTTTAATAGTTATGTCACCGGATTATAAACCCCGGACCCGGAACCGGTTTTTAAGTTTTATTTACGAAATATGTATTAGTTTAAAGTTATTGTTTATATACTTATATATGTATTTTGTTTTATGGGCCTTAGTTGCCTGAAATAAAGGATCTATTATTACTATTGCAGACGCCCTTACATTTTAAAATATCGCGTAAAATAGCAACCTCGTTTTTTGTCAATAAGACCAGAATACATTAGACTCTAAGATCTATCTTCTTACGAAATTTCATGAATCTAGGTCGTTAACGGAAAGTACCCTATAAATTTTGATTCTCTTGAGTGTCGAATTATACGTTTTTTGCGGCATAAACGGCCGTATCTTTTTTTTACGTTAACTTAGAAGTTTGATTTTTTCACAGCTTCAAGGGAGTGTAGACTTGAGTGTATGGTTTTAATTTCAACTCGATACCTCCACGCGTTTTTGAGATAAATGGTCTTGAAATAAAATTAAAAAAAAAACATCGACAGACAGACGGACGGAAGGACGGACAACAAAGTGATTCTATAAGGGTTCCGTATTTTTCCTGTTGAGGTACGGAACCCTAAAAACATATCATTATAGCCGGTTCCCTTTATTATCAATGCCATTTAAAGCAGATTGATTCTTTAACTACGTTATTTATTATAAACACTTAGGTACTTATCTACCTCTAGAACCATTTGCACCTCATTCTCTCAACCTTTCTACATATAACCTCACTTTTCCAACTTATTGCTTCCCATACCTCACGCATTACTGACCTGATGAACACACTACATCAGCAGCACATCTTCAAACAAAAGTACAGCACTATATTGCAAACGAGTGCGTTAAAAGCACAATTTGTTATCTTTTGTGCTCAAAGTACTACATTGTGCAAAGATTGAGTGTGCGTATAAAAGATATGAGCTCGGGTTCTAGAGGAATGCGGGACGTGTTTGTTGGAACAATGGCGGCGTGGACTTTTGGAGTCTTTCGATGAAGCATTTGTTTTACAAATTTCGTAGGTTTTTCGCTGTTATGATAAAATGCCCAAGAAAACGAGAAAATGATAGAATTATACTCGAAATTAAGGTACTATAGTTAAGGAATTTTAGTTAAGGTATATATTTGTGTGCATGTTAGTTTTGTGGCAATATATACTTTTTCTTTCTTGTTTTTTTTGGCTATAGTAGCAAAACTAATGGATATCTTCTTTTTGGGGGAGAACGGAAGGTTGTGTCAAACTCCTTCCGAAGAAAACCCTACTGTTCTTTTTTCCTTTTTTAATGAGACTCCTACCGCTCTGGTTGGAGTGGAACGGAGTTTCACTAAAACCCACCCGTGTTCCTCCAAATGCCCTTTGCGTTCGTTTGCGGTAACTCTTTCGAACAAATTCCAGAACCCTGGCAGGCCCCGTCGATTGTGCTTATCATAGACCAAGCTGACAGCTCAGTGAGGCGTGTGTGTAACACAACGCGACATCGACCCGCGCCTGGTCCTTATCGGACGGCGAGCTACCCATCGCTCGCCGTCCACAGGCCTGCGCCTATAGTAGTCGGGAGCCCTACAGATCCTAGCGCTACCATAAGTAGGCGTAAACAATTTTCACCAAAAATCACTACATTCTAGAAGACTTTAAAGTCCTCAGACTAAAATTATTACTGACTTGATCGAGAAATTTCTGAAATAAACATAATTTTCAGGGAGTAAATTTACTAAACATTTTTTTTTTTGTAGTTTAATACTAAATTACAACCCAATCTAAAAATACAAAAATCATCACTGATGATGACCTTTCTTCCACAAAGCACTTAAAATATATAAAGATAGAAAAGCACAAAGTTGCATTGCATCTTCCGAATGGCTCAAAAGTTTATGCTCACTATTACTACCTAACTTCAAAGCTCCACTCACTAAGATAAGTAGTTATACAGAATTCAATCAAATGTTATATGTATAAAAGTCTATCATAAAAGAAACATCACTCAACCAGCAGCTCAACTTTTAAATGACAGCTCAACTGTGCTCGCTATTAGTATAAAAGCCGTAAGATCGTGAAGCACAGTTGTTCACACGGAGAGCTCCTGAACTAAGTGCCCTCCAATTAAGACCTGCCCTCGTAAGTCTACCTTGTGGAATTGCGGCTGTGTTTTTAAAACCTGTGAAAAAGGAGCTCTTTTCTTCATTTTTTGTTGCCATGCGATTGTGACTTGTTTTAAGCAGTGTTTTAATTTAGTCATATTCTTCGTTTCGTGTAAATTTGACTCAAATTTTGTCACAACAGTACGTGGCCACCTGTATGACTCTGTCATTCACCATCATCATACAAAGTCCAACTTTGTTGATCATCGGCCTCACTGGTTCTGTACGAATTCCCACGCTCTTGTGCCACCTTCATTCACATATTGCTGGAAAAATAACAATTCAAAAACCAGTATATACTCAATCCATACTACTATTATAAATGCGAAAGTGTGTTTGCCTGTTACCTCTTCACACTTAAACCGCTGAACCGATTTAGATAAAATTTGGTACAGAGATAGATTAGACCTTGGAAAAGGATATAGACCTTTTATTGCGAGAACAGGGTTTGAGTAGGTTGAAATATAGGCTGAAAGTTTGTATGGGAGTCCGAGATCATTGAAGATAAAACCATGAACCTTTGTATATAGGCACTTGATAAAATAAATAGACATTTATATACAACCGTTTAAAAAAAAAAAGTATTTTAAAAATAAAAATGGCTGCCAAAAGTAACTGTTCCACGCGGACGAAGCCGCGGGCTAAAGCTAGTGGTTAATAAATTATATGTTTAGTTTGATTATATGCAAACAGATTCTCAGGCCAATTTTTAATCACTGATTGCGTCATCTTCTTTTATCAGTAAGACATTTACGAAAAATCAATCTTGCCTCCACATAATTCAGCCCCCAGTCCAAATTGATTAGAGCTGGAATTCGTAGGTACTTAAATATAATAACTTCTGAAACCTAACATTTTTCCAATTACGGCTAGATGAAAGGAAAATATGTGGGTCCGGATATTATCTTTCAATTAATTATTAAAGTAAAAATCAATATCGTTTCGTAGGTTTAATATTACGAATTAAGGTAACGAATAAGAAGATTATTATTCAATATTATTTTATTATTGCTATTGTTTGTTTTGCTGGTAGTTTTAGTAGGATTTATAACAAAATGAGAAACAGGCTGATATTTCAGTAGTCAGACTTATAAATTGCGGTTTGACATCTTTCGAATTGAAGAAAATGTCAAAAATCGACACTTCACTTGATGATTTTTACGTCTTTTATTTATTTAAATATATAACCACATACATATAATAATATATATATCCACCTTGAATCAACAGTTAAGAAAACCACACAAACAAGTTATTGATCTGTGCAAAACAAAATTGAAATATTATTAAAAAAACAAAAATATATATATATAATATAAATATATCTTTATATCTGTTAACAAAACCTGACAAATTTAGGCAAAAATATAAAAAAAAAACAGAAATTATAAATGTCATTAAAATACAGCCCCTAAATAAAAATATAGGTCAGAAACGTTACAGACTTATCTCGATTTTTAAAACAGAATGTCAACAAACAGATCACGAACTCAAATTGCACCACAGGTGGGTATAGTCATGACCCGAAACATAAAATTTAACGTACCATGAATACGTACTAACCTACGTGAATACCAAAACTGGAACAATTCGAACATCCCTACTTAACAAAAGACAATCTAATCACGAAGAATATTAAAGCAAGGAAAGTCTACAAAAAAATCAACGAACAATTTCTTCGTCGGAATTCACTTAGCGTTCCGAAATTCATGTCGAGATATCACTAAATAATTTGGTCGGTATCGCAACACGATACGGCGTATATTCCACGTTCCCTGACCCAAATACTAGGTATTCAAGTATTAAAGCTAGGGTTGTGCCGGCCGAGACGATTGCATTGTTTAATAATTAATTGAGACTACGTTCCTACGGTGTACCGGAGGCTGGTCCAAGCGAAATACGCAAGCGGGGTCAAAATTTATTGGGCCTCTTGTACTCACTGTTTTCGTTTACTTTGGATGTATCTAGTATTTATGCCTTTGAAATTTTGCGAACGTAATAACTTAGTAAAAAGTGTCTTATCACACAAGTACAGATATAAAAGCGTAGTATTTTTCCTGATGTATTTATAAGGCATATCGCTAGGATCTAAAAGTTTGAAAGTGTAGATTACCACAATGAGTCTCTTAGGTAAATTAACAATCCAAGTGCTTTGTTCTAGGAGTCATTTGATGATTTCACATCTATAAAAAAAAATGATACTACTTGATTTTTGCAAACGAGTAGACGAATGTAAGCGCGAGACGAAGTCAACAATCTTTGACGTTCCTTATGGAAATAGCGCGAATTTGCAAATGGCGCGCGCGTGGTGAAAATTAGAACTACATCTTTCGTCTCATTTTCTCTTTAGTATTAAAGTGAGACAAACGTATTGAGCGAAAGCGCTTCCAAGGAGGTTCGATCATTCAGTTCATTTTAGTAATGTGAAATTCTTTGGTAGAATTCTTATTTTATTTTATTTTTTATTAAAAAAAACCGCTACCTAAGCGCATACGACTAGGAGTGCGGTAAAATATGTAGGTACTATCATCTAAGTACCTATTTTACCGCGCGTTTGATTGTATGGTGCGTAATTTTGACTTTCGAACAATGTGTACAGGCTTCGTAAATGCATTTTTTGAGCAAATGTGTTGAAAAAGTATTTTGTCTCAAGGACTACATAATATACTTAATATTCTCTAGGTGACAAATGCTACCGAAGATTAATTTAGTCAATTCTATATAGGTATTTTGGACTTTTAACAATCGTTATCGCTGATTAAATGTGACATCTTTTATAGAGCCATGTCGTTTCATTACTATCATGATTCTTCCGCGAAAAGGGGACAGTGCTATTCTTACTTTATAGCACCGTCTCTCTCACAACGGAACCATGATGGCACTGGTGTAGATTTCGATTCTTTAAAATAAATTGAACTACCCTAAATCCCTACTAATACTTACATACATTGTGAATCGCCATGTTTTTATTCCAAGCCGCTGATTCCTTAAGACTTGTCCCACATATTACAATTTCACCAGTTTCCGCTCGATTCTATCGAAGAAATCCTCTCGTAAAGAAGAGGTGTTATGGTTATTATCTCTTTAACCTATTTAAGTCCTATTCCATGAGGGAAATACTCTTTTGTGATACGGATCTCGTTTCTCGTCACCAGCTATTAAAAAGTGTTTGAGATTTTGATGATATCTTCTCTATTTCTTTTTGAAGTAAAAACTTCTTTAGGCGCGTTGCGCACTTTTTGGGTGAATAAAAATCATGGAACTCGCGTCATCGTCACCGTCCAAATTCAAAAATAATAATCTAATAGCTCGACGATACAATTCACAAGTTACTTAGTTTTCACTTCTATCGGCAGTCCCCAAAGACTGCCCCGCATGTTTTTGTGTAGTATGTAGGTACTTTTAATTTAGGTAGGTACCTACTGCACTACCAACATTTTATTGTTGTAGAACTTGTATCTAGGGGGTGGCTTCTAAATTGAGAATATGTATTTAAGAAGATGTCAAACTCTACTTGAATGTAGTTTTTGAGAAAATCTCAGACTAGAGTTTGATATTAGACTTCAAATTCTCAATTCAGGATCAGGGTTTATATTCGTTTTCTTAGAGATTAGTCGTTTTAACTAGCGGAGGTATGATTTTATTATTAACATCTTTGTGACATCGTTATATTTCGAGATTAACTCCCACTTTTACCTATTTATGTTCGTCAAAGACCTCTTCATCAATCAAGGATCAAAATAAACTAACTAAAACTCTATTCTGTGAAAGCTTTTCCGTTTTCAACTGCCTTGAAAGTTTCTTAATTTTCAATCTATTGATTCAACAAATATTGTTGTTTTCAGACGAAGGATTAAATAAATAAAACAACAAATTTCAAATGTTTACTTTAATTCAAAATTTGAAATCACTACTTAATTTTCTTATCTAAACAATACAGTATCTATTTGGTTCATTAATATTTATTTATATACAACTAATAATGTTTTTCAAACATACTCTTTAGTAAAATATTAAGCTTTCCTAAGTTAATCTCAATACTGATTGAAACATACTATAGTGTTAACTAATGTATCAAAATTCATAAAGTTGCTAAAAGAAAATTCTCGCTTAATGTGACGAAAGTACCAAGAAGTCTAAATAGAAAAAAGAAAAATGACTATAAAACAATAGCACTGTTTAAAAAGCATTTATATAATAACAAACATTGAGTTTGAACAAATGAAAAATACAAAGCAAAACCCAACGTCGAAATATAAAGAAAATAACAATTATAAGAAACATTAAAAATACAATAGACGTTAGAAAAAAACAAAAGAAACAGCAATGACATAATAGGAAAGTAAGTTCAAATATTTTCTCAAAAGATTGACTCAATAAAGGAAGTAGAAGAAACATTTTCCTCTATTCAAACTCAACGATTGTTTCACATTTTCTTTATACGAGTACTTCGTTCAGTTGGTAAAACATCGCCTCTCAACAACTGTTGCACAATCAATCCTACCCATTTCCCTGAATACCCGCGACAAATTGACCAGCATGTTCACGTCGTTATTTCTACACAACCATAAATTCAATATATTTTCTGTAGGAGAACATGTATTGGAAAAATAATAATAATACGAGCAAACTTTCAACTTCTCAGCCAACAGTCTCCAATCATTTCCCTTCGCTGTCTGAGAGTCCAACAGTTTACATAGTATCACTCTATCCGATTTAGTCAACACATTAGTCCGGTAATTATTGTCAACGCTAAAGTAGCTCTTAAAACTGTGATTCTTATACACAAAGTCATACCTACCCTCTTTCTTAGTCAGAGAAGAATAATTGAACGGGTTCTCTAATATATTAACAGTCTCTACACTCGCACAACTGAATCGCTTACAGTTTATATTAAAATTCAAGTCGTTAGTCTTGAAATTGAAATTGACAGAATTCGATTGCTTTTGCTTCTGGTATACAGACACGTTTAGCTCTAGACAGTTTATTGAATCGGTTTGTTGTAACACAAATATACAATGCAGAGATCTGACAGTCATATTCCAGACTTGAGAATACGACAGTTCCTGGTATTTTCCTCCAGACTGAACCTTCCAACCGACTCCTACATCTCTAATATTAATACATAAATCAGAACAATTTTCTTGAAAATAAATAGTTTTTGGATCACAGAGCAATGATCCACCAGACCTCTTTTCACTTTCGAAGCAGTCGTAGAAAGCGTAAGGTGTATCGTTAAACACATGAATCTTTAAGCTGTAATAGCTATCGTCCATTCTTTTAGATATAAACAGCGCGAGTTTGTACAACTTGGCGTCTAGACCGCTAAAACTTCGGCCGACTAGAACAAAGTCGCTTAGAAATTCGCTGACTAGGTAAACTTTGGAAGGGTCGACTTGCGCGAACAGTGGGCTCCCGGGCGTTTCCTGCCCCAAAGTCAAAACTTTTCGCCACTCCCTCGAGTTGATTTCTTCGGGCCTTTGGAGGATGGAGAGAAGCCAGCTGGTGTTCTTCAAAGCTGCGCAATGCGGAAAGGATAAAACCACACCCTTGCTGAAGTGAAAGTTTTTGGGTCCACACCGAATGACGGGGCTTAGTTGAGTTTCACCTGCCAAGGAAAAAACAAATCTTCATACATATTTTGACAATCAGTGGTGGTCCCACTCGTAATGTCTTTGTAATGTGTAATGACGGCAATACAATGTGTCACAATATTCTCTACATTGGTGGCTGACAGTCGCATTCTACACAACTATACAACGACCATTGTAATCCTACAAATATTTAATAAGCTACTGCCTTAACTATGTACGAGCATATTTGGAAGCAATCAATTGTGACCCGGCTCCAAAATAACACGGCTAGGTTGCCGACGAAGCAACTTATAGGTCAGAACAACCTGACATTTGAGATTTAGGTCAGACTACGGCTCAATGTAATCCTACTTTGGTTCTGAAATGGCCGAGTTTGATATTAAGCACAACTTTCTTGCGTCGCCTTTATTTGTTGCAGTTGTTGAAACGGAGTTTACAATACTTGAAGAGTTTTGGATTTAACTTGTTTATTGTTTGTTTGAAAGATGTGAAAGTCCTTTTAAATCCTGTTTGCTGAATATCAGTTTATCACGTAATGTGTTATATAAATTGTCTGTCTTGTTTTGCAGATTTAAAAATCCCTATCTAACTTCCCACAAACGTCCAAATCTTTTACATCAGAAAATTCACTTTCAAACTAAACTCAAACCTTATTTAAAACCGGATCTAAATCTAGCTCACCGATCTCGATTCCCTATCCAGGTCAGAAGGCCTAAACTTAAATTCAATTTACCTTCTTGCAGCAGCGGCCTATTCCAGTCGTCGTCAGCGACCTCAATCGAGAATAACTCCTCTCCCTTTTCCACGACTCCGTCAGGAATAAACAAGCTTACTCCACATTTATTAAGGTTCAACCAATCACCATCGGCTGCAACTATTTTTGAAGTAGCTACATCTATGTGCTTAGCAAAGAACTTTGAATCTACTGATGCGTTGTTTTTCAGCGACGGTGACATTTCTACACTTTCATTGCCATACGACGACCCGGCTGGAAGGTAATTTTATGTTATAAAGTTAACCAGTTACGATGATTTGGTGATTGTTAAAGCTAATATAGCTAAGAGGCATTGGATTGAGGATTTTAAAGAAATAAAAGTGATTGCTCATGGATATTTAGGTGACAATAATAATGAGGTAAAAATTACAAATTTAGTGATATAGAATATAGTTTAGAAGCAGTTCAGTAGTGCTTTAAATGAATTAATAAAATAATGGTATTTCGCAATCGGGTGCCTCTCGAAGGTGCATAGAAGAACTCACAGCTCAAAAAGCAACTGGAGTCAGATCGGTCTGACTCGATGCTGTCCTTGCAAGCGTAATTCCTTTCGCTGCCATTTCTTTCGGTTCTTACCTCGTGGTCTATTGGCGTGATGTAGCTGCAAATAAAAATAAATATTGTAATTATGCGACTAGCCCTTGAACATCAACCAGAATTATTTTTCTCAGCGTTACAGCCATCTCTATGTTTAATAGAGCTTTTTCTAGTCTCTTTAAAACACTAAAACCCATGAATAAACCAATATTCATCAAGAAACTACATTAAAAAAACCATCATTACAAATATTCACTTGTCTATCTAGCTTATCTATTTGCATCCCCTAGATTTCCAATTAATTCACAAATGGGTCTCCAAGGACCAAATTAGTCCTTTCATAGTCTTAACAATAAACCCCAACATTACCTACCTGTTAGCTAATTGTGGTACTTCATACAAATGTTCGTGCCGAGGGTTAGTGGATGTGCTCATATGCCTGTGGGTCCTTCGAGAGTCAATAGTTTGGAACTCTTCGTGAATGGTCAAGTCCGGCTGATTAGTTAGAGTTCTCTTTATTACGTTGCCGAAGTAATTTGAACCTGCGTATGAGAGGAAAGTTAATGGAGGAGAAAATAACAAACGAGATATATCAATAGAAATAAAATTTCTTTTAACATAGTTCGATATTAAAAGTTGTACATGCGTAGAGGTCGAATTAAAAATAAAAGAGAATAAGCAAGGATTATTACCTGAAGGCGGTTTGACATACGGTGAAGTTTCGTTCATCCTAATTTTAATGTATTTGATTCCCAATATAACAACAACTATAAATATGAGGAAAGCTATTGACAATGCAATGAATATAGGCCAGTATGAAGATCCTGCAAAAATTGAGTTAATTACATTTACATATTCAAAACAATGAACCAAAGACAAAAATAAAAAGAAACAAATTAAAATTAACAACAACAAGGACATACAATTAAAATGGCTTACCATCATTAATATCAGACTTAGAAGTCCTAACACACAAAGGACATTGTGCAACCTGGTAGTCAATACCTCGACAGGCATTGATACTGAGACACCGTCTCCTCCGAGTTCGGAGGCAGTCCAAGTCACATCTGGACCACTCAGACCATTGGGACCAACGACCTGAGAAAATTGTAAATACGTAAGTTTTGTTGAGTTTATAAAAGAAATAGATTGATCTTTTGTTTTTCTTATAATTTGAAATGGTTTATTATTAAGAGTACTTAAAATTATATGAGAAAAGTACAAAGTTACCTAGTATTAAATCCGATGATTCATCAGCCAACTCGTCTAGTTCATCTTTAGGAATGGAAAAATATACTTATTAAATTTTCGCACACACACACACTCATAATACGTACTTTTTCTTTTTACGTCAAATGAAATAATGTAATTAAAGTTTTAAAAACAATGAACGATGGCAATAATTTATTTTAAACATTTTCGTTTTTACTGGCTATAATATATTATTATATTTATATTATATATTTTAGCCAATTGCCTGCCTGGGTCTCCCGCGATGTCGTCGATAATATATTATTACGTTTTCTATATTTAGACATCTTTATTTTTGCTATATTTTTGTTTCATCTTCGTTTACGTACCTATATCACAATCCAAACAGTCCTGCGTCTTCTGTACATTAGGTCCCATACAAGGCTGCCCTCCATTCAGAGGTCGTGGTGCAGTGCAAGTCCGTTCTCTCTTCCTCCCTGAGTGACCCTCCCTGCCTTGGTCATCACAGAAGCAGTCCATCCAAGCCGACCATGTGCTCCAACCACCATTGACTAAGGTTAGGGATATTATCAGATGGTACATAATAAAAAACCCGCATTCATAAAAAAAGAAGAAAAAATTAACATATTTTTAAGAAAACTTAGACAGTTTTTACTCAATAAAAGCTACTACTCGGTAAACGAATTTCTAAGTGATAGACTAATAAAGTCATAACTTAAGTACCTATTCATGTCCTCAAATTTTATTTGATTTGTTAATTCTATTTACATCTCTCAATAGATAACTATATTAAGAGTTTCCTAAGTAATTTTACATATCATAAAATGCTTCCTCTCTCCTAACCTAGATACTTATCTTGCTGTGCCCGACAGGGTCCATATGAACCAATTTGTTATTTTACCACCTAAGAATACATGTGGAATGCAATAAAAGTATTGAGTATTGAACCGTTTTTCAGTCTCAAGGGAGATAACAATTTTTATATTAATCATGTGAAAAATAAGCAAAAATAAATAAAATAATACTTTGCTTTCCTTATCATATTATTTTTGCGTGATATTACGCTTTAATTTAAATTACGTGTTTATTTGGATGATATCATTGACATTCCTTTTACAAAATAAAAAATATTTAATTAAAAGAGAGGTGAAACAGCAAAATTGCTTTTATATAAACTTCATTTCGAAAAAAAGAAATAAACAAGTATGAGTTGGAATTTTAACGTACCGAAAACTGTCAGCAGCGCTGGCTCGGAAATTCTTTTTCCCGCTAAATTTTCAGCGACACATGTGTAGTTCGCCATGTCCTGAAATTTGTTTCACAATTGAAATCTGTCCGTACCCAGTGCCCGTGGAATTCAGTTCTTTGTTCACTTGTTTAAGGAAGTTTTGGGTGTAACAGGCATGTACGCTTTTATTATGATTTTTTTCAACAAGATTGGAAAAAAAAACCTTTTAAAAATTGGGTTCGGCCTTTAAAAAAAGTCTAGATCGTTGATTTCATAATAGAAGTCAGAGGCATGTTTTTTTTTCATACAATTTCTACATGATTTAATTACAGTAAAATCCGCTTATTATGACATTCAAGGGAAGTGAAAAACACGTCATATTAAGCGAACGTCATACAAAGCATAGTCTTAAGCTAACAACACAACTTCCTATTTTTGTTAGAAATTTAGTGTAATAGAGAGAAACTATTCAAATTGCACGAAATGTTGTCGCAGGGAAAGGGGTGGGAATGATCACGAAAGCCAGTGGAGGTGTTAGGAATCATGTCACTCACTATAACAGAACATAATTCCTTGAAAATTGGTCATAAGCAACATGTCCATAAGCGAAGTCATTATATCCGAACTTTTTATAAAGAATTTTATATGAACACCAAACATCGTATGTATTTACTTCATAGTAAACGGTCGGTCAATATAACCGGAGTCATAATAAACGGTTTCCACTGTATTTCAATTCTGCTGGTTCCACTAAGCGTGTATGTTGGACAATTGGACAATCAATCAATCAATCAAAAAACTTTATTTCGAACTATGCGTCCATATTGGTTAGTAGCGATTACTTATAAGCTATGTTAGTATTAAAATAAAAAGTATTTAAAGAAACATGTTATATAAAATACTATTATTTCTAAAGACTAATTCAGGTATTTTTCCTCAGCACCGGGCCCGCAGCTATGCCTACGGGACCAGTGCATCAGAAAAGGGCAGTCTGGCTTCTCCACAATAACCTTCAGGATGCTGTTGGAGCTTCCACGTATCCTACGCAAACGAAAATTTAGCATTCAAGTATTTACATAGGACTTACCAATAACGTAGCTTGTTTAATAAACAGATCTCCTTCCTTAGACACTTGCACGTTATCATCTTCAACGACTGGCGCTCCATTCTTCAGCCAGTATATCTGAACAAAAGGGGCGGCCGGAGGTGGCTCGCAACGGAACGTCACTGCTGTATACTGTTTGACGAGCTGCGATTGTGGAGCCACGGAGAAGTGCTTCTTTATATCTAGTGGAGAAACGAATGTCTTTCAATTTGCTGGGACACAGGACAAGTTAAAAAAAAGTAATGTATTATATATATTGCTAGTATATCTACACAAAAGGGGCGGCTGGAGGTGGCTCGCAACAGAATGTCACCGACTTTTATATCTAGAGGTAAAGGAGACATTCATGAGTTTATAGTTTTATATTACAGAGGTCCAGATAAGTTAAATTTCCGAAATGAGATTCTCTTATCATCTGCCTAGCCTTTTCCCAACTATATTGGGGTCGGCTTCCAGTCAAACCGGATTCACCTGAATACCAGTATTTTACGTGGCGCGGCTGCCTACCAGACCTCCACAACCCATTAACTGGGTAACACGGTATTCCTTGGTAAGACTGGTGTCATATTTTCTGGCTTCTGACTATCCGTAACGACTGCCAAAGATCTACAAATTACAGCGGGACAAACGGCTTAACGTGCTTTCCGAGGCACGGAAATGTAGAGTCTCGGTATGTTAAGATGGTCACCCATCCACAGACCAACCTCGGCAAGCGTTGCTTAACCTTGAATATCGACCCGTGTGGCTGTTATTATTTAGCCACGAGCTCCTAAAAATGAGATTCTCTAAAGCTGTTTTATTGTGAACCAAACATATTTTGCCAGGAGTCCGCAGATATATTTTTAATGCATCTATCCGTTATCGCTCCTTATACCATTATCCAACTTGAGGACCACCGTTCCATTTCAAGATGTAGATCTTTTCATTATTAGAATATTTTCTCTAGCTATCACATATTGTGTGGTATTACATAACAAAGGGGACAGCTTATATCATATAGGCATAAGTTCTCAACGAATAACTTGCAAATTTTGGCTTCAGCCCAAACATTCACTTAACTAATGAATACAAAATCAGATCACGTCAATATTTATCTAACATAGAGAAAAACATTTACGTAGAGTTTTTTATGTAGAACTAGATGACCCCAAGAACTTCATACCACCTCAAATTATTTTTTTTTTTTTTCCTAAACACTTCGTATTGGAGAGAAATAAACTAATTGATCAAGCCGTTTTCTAGTTTTAGCGGGACTAACGAACAGCAATTGGTTTTCAAAACCGCGTCGCTGTTGTCAAGGTTGCGGGCGAGTGGCAACAGCATACTTAAAATGGTGGCGAAGAGTATCAACTCTCCGATTATTGAAAGTTTTTTGAGAAAGTCAATCACTAAACATTAGTTTGGGGATGTCCTTCCTACTAATACGCTGGAACATTGTTGTCCGAAAATAAATTATTATTCTCTTTATTCATTTCACTTACATACTAATTTATATTTTTAAATATTTCTTAAAAAAACACACACACACACACATTAAAAAAAAAAAAAAACATTTAAAAATATTAAAAGCAGTAGTCCGCCGGTGTCGGGAGCAAGGTCCAAGCTACCGGTGGTTAGGGCTCCAGAGAAAGGAACCTCCTCACAATACGAGCCGTATCGAGGAGTACTGCCTTCTGTATCAGGCCCTTTATCCAACCGCGTAACGCCAGCTTCGACAGATGGTCGTCGAAGCTTTTGGCCATCAGGCCATTGGCCGTAACGACAATCGGCACAATGACAGCCGAGTCCACATTCCACATGTCGACAACCTCGTGTGCTAAGTCGAGATACTTGATTAATTATTATTATTATTATTATTTGTACATAGAAGATTAAAGTACTAAAGATACTTTTAGAAGCTTGAGCATAATCAACCTGTGATTTTATTGCTGTGGCCCAGGCTTCCTCTCCGTGAGAGGGAGTTGGTCGCAAATCACCACACAAAACCTGTGCGGGTTGTTGTATTACACATATTTACAAAAAAATATTCTTGTACTTGATGGATTCTCCACGATATTTTTCTATCTTAACAGAAGTTAAGAAAGAAAAATATATACTATTTATAATATATTTTATATTTTATTTTTTTGAAAAAACTTTAAAAAAATCACTTACAAGCTAGTTCAATAGTTGCGGGTTGGCTCCGTATATGCCCTCGACTGGTCCAAGCAAAACAAGAGCACTGGTACTTGTCACTCCCAAAGTACTCCTCTACGTTTTCCCTCGTCACTTTGCACTCTCCCTCTATGATCCTCACCCCAGTTTGAGGGTCCACAAACTCGAAGTTAAGCGCTTGGGTTTGTACTCCGTTGCATTTGAAAAATACCTTCGTAAGAAATGGTGTTGGTTAATTTAAGTGTAGTAAGTACCTTCTACTTGTTAGCATTTTCAAAGTTATATTATAATAGCTTTTGCCAGTGGCTTCGTACTCGCATATCCCGTTTTTCCCGTTCGCGTATAAGAAGGCTATCATGTGCAAAAATAATTTTCCAAATCCGACTCGTTGTTCCAGAGATTAGCACGTTCCATCAAACAAACGAACAATATCTTCAGCGTTTTCATATTAGTCTAGATGTGATATATAAAAAAAATGTTCGAATTCTTCTGAACACAATCCAATAAATCTTAAGGTCAATTCTCGTTTCCCAAAAACTGATAAATGTTCTCAACTAATTATTTAGAACTGAATATCTAGCGTATGCATACCATACAACAGTTCAATCATTTCCAAGAATAATAACTTGAATAAAGGACTTATTTAAGTTATTTTTCTTGGAAATGAATATGTTTCTTGAATGAGGACTTGTAAGTTTGTAAGAAACACCGTGAGGAGTAAACGCTCTTAAACTTATTAGAAATGCCTCTCAGTTATCTGTTCTCATTTGCTGAAATTATATTGACGAACAGCTAACCACGATTCATAAATATTATATCCCAGTTTTTTTTTCTACTAACGTTACAAAAATTACTTAATTTACCATAAGACTTACCACAATTACTTTAAAGTAGACATTTACGTAGATTTATTTATTTTGTACGAAAATTACATCACGAGCAAAGCTGTCCCTAATATATTCAGTTTCAATTTCATCCGTATGTAAATATGTAACATGTATAGCAAGGACGCAAGGTAATAAGGTACAACCCCTTCTGTCGTTTAAAAATGCAATATGTTACAATATGAAAGAGAATCTAACCAGTTGAATATATGCGAACCACACTTGTGTGTTTTACATTTAAAACAAATAATAAACAAAGGGTAAAAAAAACTTTTAAACGGAGTCATTAAATCGTTACTTACTTTTAAAGCATTAGCAGCCCGACACTTCAAAGAAGCAGGCTTGTTTTTAACTACATAAGTATTTTCAGGTTCCAATAGGAAAATTGGCAAGTTATCTTTAGCCGTGTGCAGAGGTATCTTGTCATCTATCGAAGATACGTCGTGTGCATCGCTCCGCACTGTTGCCAAGTCTGGAGAATCTTTATAATTCGATTCTTTACCATCATAGTCATAATCTAAGTAAGCATTTTCGTCTTCTTCATCATCTTCCTCAATTTCCTCGTGGTTAGTAAAGACTGGTGGTAGAAAATAATCTCTTTCTTGGTTTGTTTGGTGACTCACTAGGAATTCTAGTGGTTTTTCTTCTTTTGTGTCCGTGTTTACCGTATCATCTGATCGACGATGAGATTCTAAAATAGAAATTATGTTTGATGCTACTTCTTTAAAATAAAAATGTGAACTGACTTGAACTGACAGAATTTAGTTATTTACGTCTGTTTTTAATAACATTTAGTGTCATTAGATATAATGGATCTAACTTTAAAGCTCTCATAAATAGTATATAATAATTGATTAAATGCCGTTAAAATTTACTTAAATAATAGAACACTCTCAGTTTATATTTATATTTCTTTAAAAATGATTATTAAAGATTATATTGTTGAAAACTTAATTTTAAAGTCAATTTATGCAAAACTTTTTTTAAAATACAAAAATTACTTTACAGAAATTCGTAGAAAACTAGTACTGGCATAGATACTTACTTTTGACCGTGTTTTGTCCTTTCACATAAAAAGCCAGTTGAAATTGTATTATAACCAGGCAAATCCAAAAATTCACTTCCATTTATAAACTTATTATTTTCCCGATTCTTTAAAAAAACAACCGAAGTTTGGCGTACATCGTGTTCCATTACTGCTTTACAACTTTAATTACATTACTCCACTTTTATTTATATGCCTATTATTTTTTCACAGAAATAAAAACATTATCCATGTCACTTTTTATCACTGGAGAAACCGTAACTTACAATATTTCACTTCACTATTGTTTATGAAAAACCGGTTCATTAAAATCGTAAAAGTTTTCGTTTCGGCGCGAAAGCTCGGCTAGGTGCGGACCCCTCGACAAGTGACATTCAACTGGGATTTAAGGGATGAATGAGCCGCGACGACGGCCACCCTAAATACGTTTACTGCGCATGTGTGAGACTTTGTAGAGTTTTAATGGAACTTGAAATATTTTCTTTTATTATAGTTTCTGAGTGGTCAAGACATAGATAACCTAGGGTTATCTTTATAGGTCAGGATAAATTTAGTAAGACATATTCGTGTCAATCAAATACATGCTATTCTTGTATTTCACTTTTCTATTTCGTAATATCGCAATTGCAAATACTGTATCTCATCAGAACTATTTTTTAAACGTGTATACTTACTTGCTTAAATTAAATACCAGTATATACCTATTATTACATTTCTCAAAACCTAGCGACAAGACGTAGCGTAGTTAAAAATATTGCTTAAAAATCCAAAAAAATGACGGTGTTGTCAGCGATTTCAAATATGCAATATACAGAGACAGCACTAATTGCGTGTGACTAATTGCGTCCAGTACAAATGACATTTTGTGTTGCTTCTCTGTTTTCCGACCATTTTTATTTATTTTTTCACAAATCGTAATGTTTTAATATCATCTACCAAATAAGTATGTATTCTTTAGTTAAGATTTTTCATACTAGTCAAATACCCTATTATCGCCCTACAGCCGCTGAAGCATGAGCAACGCCGTTTCCTCGTCGAGGCGATCGGCAGCAGTGACCTGTCGCGTCCGGCCCTGGTTGAATACATGGTCCGGAGCGAGGAGGCTTGGGGAGCGGTCACCTCCTTCTGCGAAGCAGTAATGCTAGCGAAGGAGGTGGGCCGCGCGAGGGAAAGGCAAAGCCTTCGCCCCAACCGCCGCTACACAAACATGCTGGTTCTGCTCCATAGGACAATCAAGGGTGTAGACAAAAGGTCAAACTTGTTGATGTATGTATTAACTTTATAGATATACTGTTTCTTTTTTTGTGTTTGTATTTTTCTGTTGACTCACACACTGTTGTTTAATTAATGGTTCCAATGTTTGTAAATATGTGAGTACCATTTACCTAAATTTCTTTAGAAAATGAATAAGTTTACCTCTGCTGGTGATACTTTGTTCTTATAAGTAGCATACTCTGGGTGCATCGTCCTTACATAATATTAAATTAATTTTGTATACCAAATTTTTAAAATCATTATTTGAAAAGAGTAACTATGGAGTTTCTTGGCCGTTCTTCTCCATAAGACTACCTTCTACCTTTCCGAATGGACAGTAGAGTCACTTTATTAATGTAACATTATTATTTTACTGAACTGTAAACAATGACGTTCAAAAATGCCGTTTAATGGCCTAATTGAAATAAACGTTTTGACTTTGACTTCGATTTAAAAAAAAAAATTGTTTTAATTATTAAATTGTACTTAATTTAACTTATTCGCGATGTGACATACTATACCTAAATTTGACATCTTTTATTTGTAAACGACATTTTTTTTTATTTTTATAACAATTTTAAAAAGTGTAATTTATTTTATTTTGTATTGCGTTGATTGAATTTAATTATCATTATTTTGTTTCAAATGTGGAATTGTTAATCTTTCATAGAGAATGTTATGCATACCAATAATTTCCTGTTTTTTGTTTAAATTGTAAATATGACGTTGGTGTGCTTTACTAAATAAATAAATAAATAAATACTCACTAGATACTTCATACTAAGAGATTTATACGACAAATTGAAGCCTAACGTCGATTTACGTATGTATACTTAGGTACTGAACTTATTATACCATATAGGCAACCGACTCCTGCTATTCATAGAACTTAAGCCCGTATGGCCGAGAAGGGAATGGCAGAGGTACCTACACTCTTAAAACATTTTTTTCGATTAATGATAAATCCTAACATAAATGGTAATCCGTAATGATATAGAGGGTATGCAGAACAGGGTGTAAAGTCCCACAAACCTCCATAGAAAAGAGGGGATCCTCCGACCAGACGGTTGATCTGTCTGGTGGGCAACTGCCTGATATTTGATATTCGGACTGTAGTATATGTTCAAATCGCACGGAAAACTCTGATACCGCGATGCAGGATTTCTTTGGTAGTTCGCTGCTGGCAGGATAGATGGCGTTGCAGTTCTTTTTGTTGCCGTACAATTTTCGCTTCGTTAGTTTTTCTTGTGTCATATGATCTGATTATTTGGTAAATCAGTTGTGTGTACCTATTTTAAAAGCAACTTTGCCCGCTGAGGTTTTTTCGATATTTCTTCTCAGATAAGTCAGCTAGGAAACATCGGCCATATCTACTTTAAACTGACAAAAAAAGACGTGTAATGGCGTTATTTTTAAAAAAGTTATAAAATAAGTAGCTTTCTTTTTATCCATTAGGTAACATTAAGTATCTTTTGATCAAATAATCAGGCAGATTAAAATAAAAGATTTATAGTGTAGCCAATAAATTTATATTATCTAATTTTTTACTAACGTGTCCTGAAATATAGACTTGGTGAAAAAAGTGCTCAAATAGAAAACATCATTTATCCGTTAAAGATTTCCGCAAATAACACATGTTGATAAATCCGGATAACAAAGTAAAACGGATGGTTTGCAACAAATCTAATTGGCTCCGGAGCAAACGGTAGCGGAGCAAACCGACTGGGTAAATCCGCTGAAAAGATTATAAGAAAATGGTGTAGTTTTTTTTTTCGGACAATCCCGCCACATATTCCCAATAATTGCAACTCCTGAAAGCCAGACTCAACAGTGGCGACCACCTGAAAAAACGCCGAGTCAATGAAGCTCGACGCGTCCCGGAGAAACGATTTAACTGTCTTGGATCCCGCAACGAAATTAATCAAAAAAGTTATGGTGTTGTTAAAATTAAAATTTGTTAAAAGGTTAAGTAACGAAAACTTTGTGAGAATACCCAAACTTTTCACGAAGTTTTCGTTGCATTGACCCACCCAGTATCCTACTAATATTATAAACGCGAAAGTTTGCGAAAGTATGGATGGATGGATGTTTGTTACTCTTTCACGCAAAAACTACTTAATGGATTTTGATGAAATTTGGCACAGTGGTAGATAATAGACTGGAATAACACATAGGATACTTTTTATTCCGGGAATATGTTCCCTTGGGATAATTTTTGACAATCATGCGGGCGGAGCCGCGGGCGGCAACTAGACACTCAATAAAATTCAACCTTTAGAAGACTGTTTAAATATTGACACAATTATCTTAAATAAAAATTAAGAAGGTAGTACCGACCATATTCAAAAAGAAGAACATGAAAGTATGATATTTGTAGTATTACATTAAACTGATTTAATAAAGAAATCTGAAACATAGTTTTACGTTGGTACAAGAAATACCTCCACACACACATCGTTCTTACAGTAAAGCAACTAAAACTAGATTGTTCCCACTTACAACGGACCCTGATATTGTATATAATAGAGAAAGATCCCAGAGCCCCGAGACCTTACTTATTTTCTGAGAAACAAAATGTATGTTAAATTGGTTGTCGGCCTAAGCTAGCAGCAGTATTCTACAGACTTCAAAGTATGTACATAACAATGAACTAAGATCCCAGAGCTGGCAGACCTCTCTTATGTTCTCACTAACTGTCCCTCTAATCGTATCTGTGTTTATTTTGTTGGGGGTCCTTAACCTTTTGAACGCCATTGTCACATATACATGACAAGCAAGCGCGTGCACTGGACGCCAAGCGTCACACATATGTGACAAAAAGTACGGCGAATTTATGGCCTGGCGTCGGGGGTACGCAGATGCGTTTATGCTCTGGCGTTCAAAAGGTTAATAAATATATTTTTCGTCATACTACCTAAATCATGTCGAGTTGTCATGTAGCATCGATCTAAAGATATCGCTTTAGTAAGACCTTCGATGTTTCATTAAGCTTGAAGTTGTAGTCCAAGATCCCAGATCCTCAGACCTTACTTATTTTATTAGTTCCAAAATGTGTGAATTAGAGTACCTAGTGTTAGTCTGTACTTTTAACATACGCATTTGTCCTGGGTGGGAATCGAACCCTCGACCTCCGGTTTAGTAGTCAGGGTCACTAACCACTCGACCAACAGGCCAGTCTAAGTTTAACCAAGTAAGTGTAATCCAAGTTTATTGAACGAAAAATCAATTAATTGAACCCAAGAAACAATCATCCATTGAAGATGCCTGCAAACAGTTGTTCAGTGTAGATTGTGATGTAGAATAAAAATGGTCGCTTAGCTTCAAATCTAATTGGTTCTGGTTTTTTCATTCCCGATGATTCTGCAATTCCCGTTCCTGCAGCAAGAAATTTTTCTTTAATACAATCTTGGGATAACCTGCTAAGTGGAATTGGACCGGAAACGTCTACGAATTGAGCGGTAGGCTAACAGAACTACTGATGGGATCCTATTTATTCCTGCAGACCAAGACAAAGGACAGATACACTTGACCCTCATCGGAAAAGCTGGCTCGCAATAGCAGAAGACAGACGTGTGCGGAAAAAGGAAAGGGGGATATTGCCCAGCATTCAGAAATCACACGTTATTAAGATTAGACATTCTATAGAACCCTAAAACGAGTAAAATAAGAGAATATAAGTAAAGAAGTTGGCAAAGCATGTTTGAGTGTGCGGTAGGCTCACTCTTCAGGCATAGGTAATAGATAATTCTATGTTATTTTGAGCATAAAACCCGTTTTATTTTATCGTAAATAAAAGGACCGTAAAAATAACTCCGAGAAATAAGTAACTCATGTTTAGTGAAGCAAAAATCAATTTATTGAAACCAAGAAATAATCATCCATTGAAGACGCCTGCAAACAGTTGTTCAGTGTAGATTGTGATGTAGAACAAAAATGGTCTCTTAGCTTCAAATCGTATTAGCTCTGGTTCTAGCGCCCCCCCTAGCATTAGCAAACCTGCAGTAGGCAAAACATTAAAATACTTTTTTAAGAAACTTTAAACGTTAAAAGTGAAAGATCAAATGTAATACATATATAAACATCATTGCAATTCTAGGTTGTGGGAGGCTATGTCACATGTGTCGATCTTCAAGGTAAAACTAGCCAAGACCGGTTTGTGGTTAAATGACAATCCATATATGTATACATAAATACATTACATGACCTATAAAGTCCTGGCTCGAAAAGTATGTTAAGCCCGACGGTCAATTTTTTATTTTTGGCAGTCGTTACAAGTCAGGTGTCTGAAATTCTGACTACCAGCCAATGTGTTCAAATAAGCATCAAATTACCCAATGACTAGTTTGTAAAGGACAGACAGGCAGTTGCCTTGTAAATGACTGGAAGCTGCATCCGCTTTAACTGGAAGCCGAACGTGGTAGAGAAGAGAAACGCAAGTTGATTCATTTTGCTAGTCAAGATTCTGTTTAGTTGAGAAACGATGAGCACAAAACGACTGGACTAATTATAAGTAGCGAAAATATGAAAATAGCAGGACAGGAAATTAAAAAATTGAAAAATTTATAAGCATAAAATATAATTAGTTGGTGTACCCCAAGGACCAATGTTAGGACCGATTATAAACGCTAATCAACGTTGGTGTGTCAAAAAGATGAAGCTAATTGCTAAGTTTCGATAAGGTGATCTACTTGTGGTTTGACAAAAACCGGCCAAGGGCGAGTCGGACTCGCGCATGAAGGGTTCCGTACCATCGCATTATAATAATCCAATATTATGCCGTTAAAGTCGAGCAAAAAAACCTCAAAAATAAAAGCGTATAGCGGCAACAGAAATACATAATCTGTAAAAATTTCAAATGTTTACCTATTACGGCTCCCGTTAGTTACCCTTTGGGTACGGAACCCTAAAAATGATGAAAATTTCAAACATGGTCAAACACCTTTGGCCTATTAACCACCATATTTTTTTTTCCTAAGCCTATTGTGTCCCACTGCTGAGCAAAGGCCTCCCCCATATCCTTCCACCATAAATAAAAACAATAAACTCACCAATAACTTGATTGATGAATGAATGATGAATGATTGATTGAATAAACGGTTAAGTGTACTCTTTTAAATCAAAAACACATTAGCTCAAATTATCTCATAATATTTAATTAACTTTTACACACTTACTATCCGGAATATACTCCAGAAAACAACTGCTCTTTGTAAAAGACGACGTAAAAGAGGAATGGACGATTAGCTTGGAATACTGGCCAAATCATGGCAGACGTTGGTTTCATTATTACTCCTGCAATCACGAACACGATGTAAGAAAACGATATGAACTTCAAAGAGCGTTCTTGACATAATAGATATATAGCTGGATTCATCATACATTCACTAATTTCAGGCGAAAGGGATCCAGTGCTGGGCATAGGTCACACCTAAGGGTACTTACAGACGAACGGCACAGCGTCGATGGACGAATCACACCACAACTGCAAGCGTCGTCACCTGTCGACGGCTGCCGTCGACGCCATGCCGTTCGTCTGTAAAAACCCTAAGCGTTGCCACGTCGAGCGGTCTAGCATCTAGCTGATTCGTGCGGCCCTTAAATAGGTCATCAATCCATTTTGTCGGCAGCCTTCCATTCAACGCTGTGCCTTTTGGTACGCGGTTGGCACTACAGATCCTTTCGGTCTTATCGGCGATCTGTGCTGCGAGCATTGTGCACTGCCCACTATCACTTCAAGTTAGCCTTAACTAATAAAACTCATTCATAAAACTCATATGACGCACCAAAATTAAATGAAAGTCGAATATAATAGGAGTAGTTAGTAAACCAGAATTAAGAACGTATGCGTTGAGATAGGATAGAAAATGTCAAGAATTTGAAATTATGACTAACAAAAGGATTTTATACGGCGGCACTAGTTGTAGTACTTTAATACCAAAATGCTTATAATATGGGCATGAACTGACTTTATGAATCCTTGAAAAGGACCCGTGTAGAGTCACCGCAAGCGGTGTACGTTCATGACTAGATGGATGAACGTATCAAAAGTAGTAGATCTATACGGATCGGCACTTTGAAATGCTTTCATTCTGACTATCTTATCAAATTGTAGTTAGAAAAATACTATTTTTTTTATTTTGATTGCTATTATTTTAGTTGTTATTAGTTTTAATCATTTTACTGATATTTTATTTATGAAATACATATATTTTTGTGCCCCAGTCTGGCCTCTTATGTTACCTATTGTTTTCTCGTTCATTACATCTCGAATCCATGGTTATTTTAATAAAATTATGTTTTAAGAAAATCAAAATACAACAATTTTGAATACTTAAACTTCATTTATTGATCACACTAACGTTAGATTGTTCCACAAAAGGCTCCCGAAAACAACTGTTCTTGATAAATCCTGATGTAAAACAGAAACGGACGATCCATGCGGACGTTATATGGCATGTAAGAAGACAATTGTTTCATTAACATTCCTGAAACCACGAATACACAAGTCTCAGAATCAGAATCATTTATTTGTATAACATCTCTGTCTAACATCTCAGTTTCAACAGAAGCTCTTTTATATAATACGAACAGTCAATTATAAGAAAATAAGTTGACATGTATTTTTAACTGACTTCAAAAAGGAGGAGGTTATCAATACGGATGTTTATATTTTTTAATGTATGTAAGATAGATTTGTAAAATTCTTTTTTTATTCGAAAGCAGTTTATTTCGAAATAGTCCCATTTACCCAATTTCGTAAAGATCCGACGAAGAACTTCGGAGATAGACAGTTAATTAAATGAGGACTGGTTGGAATTTTTGGGGGTAGCACTAAAAAGTGAAGAAAATAAAAAGTTCAAAATAACTTTAATTTTGAAAGTCGGTGTCAAAAACGAAGAAGGCACACAAGAAACACCAACTTCCATAATTAAAGTAATTTTTTCGAAAAAACCTTTTTTTTAATGATATTACTATCACCTAGAGGCTTATCCATAAAAAAATCTAACCATTTGCTTAGTTTAAGTACTGCTTAGCATCACAGATTTTAAATTCAAATTGTTAAATGAGAATTTGAATTAAGAACCCATAAGTACATTGAAAGAAAATGCCTTCCCAGAATGAAGGAAGAAGATGTTGAAGACGAATAAGGCTGTTAAGAATGTTGTGTTTCAGTCAGAATACCGAACAAAAAGGCTGACGAGGAGAAATCATGACAAAACTAAAAAAAGTAGCAGATAATACAAATCGGAAAGAAATTAAAAACTTCACAGAAATGGAATTAAGGCCGAAATTATTAGATAAACGCACGCAAAGCACGCATATCACGTACTTGTACTTGCGAAAGAAGCTTTGGGGTTTATTGAAAAAAAAAAGCCAAAGTACGTGGTTTTTAATCGTACTAAAGAGCCCTAGTATCAAGTTTCAAATAAGTCTGAGGTCAAAGAAAATAAGTAGTTATGTCCACTCAAACTTCACAGGTGTTAATTGTTCATGTAAACATGGTATAGACGAAATTTCATTTGTGCGGCGATTTTTTTTTTTAAGTTACAACTTCTTTAGGCGCGTTGAGCACTTTTTGAGTGGACAAAAATCATGGAACTCGCGTCATCGTCACCGAATGCTTTTCATGAGCTATATGTATACTGTGTATATATGTGTACTTTTTGGGTGAACAAAAATCATGGAACTCGCGTCATCGTCACCAAATGCTTTAGTTTTCGCTTAATTTTCACTTTTGTCGGCAGTCCCCAAAGACTGCCTTGCATGTTTTTTTGGTTGGTTTGGTTTGATTGGTGCTGATGAGTCACTGAATCAGTTATTCAGTCAGGATATTTCCTTTTATTTCAGCTAAACATTATAAAATGTGTAGCCGCATTGAAATACGTTTTATGTTGCTAAGATTATTCTAAGATATCAAGATTCAGGGTGTGGTTAATGAGACCATAGAAACAGAGACGAATTGAAAAATAAATGAAGTGTAAGTATACATGGAGAGCCTACATTTTAATGTATCCTAGAAGACCCCATGATTTTTCAATTACCAAAACTCGAGAGTGCAGAAGGTGGAAGCTGGAAGGCATAAGTTTCGGTTTCCTTAGAAAAAACCTTTCATAATTTCAGTTACCTTCTCGGCTCTAACAAAGAAAAAGTAAGTCAAAGCACCGTCGATGCAAATAAAGAATAAAGTCAAGATCACGTCTCAAGTGGCTTCAGATACAATTCATATTGCGAAAACCTCACCATTTGCCAAAATCTTCAATAGGCCTCTTCAAACAAATATTTTTTACCATTTGCCATTACACTTGCCAAGAATTGCGGAATTAATTACGCATCCTAAGACCTGGGATCAGAAACACTACTTCGAACGCTACTTATACTACTTCGAGTTATAAAATATTAATCACAGGCTTACCAGTGGCAGCAGCAGCTTCTGTCCCTTTCTCATTTACTTCGATAACTGCTTTGTGTATTGCTGTAGATACGAAGACGTCTTCATCTTCGATTATTTCAGACAAACCTGAAGCTCTAGAGTCAAATATAGACTTTAGCCCAATCTGAAATTTTAATTATGTTGATTTATTATTTAAAACACGACTGCAGAACACACATTTTCTCTCTCTCTGTCTAAATCTATGTTGTATGTATGGCTTCACAGGACGGTAACGGTCTTGGAAGAGGAATAGACAAAGTGACATAGCAAAAGTGATCTCCAAAATGACAAAATGTTTGAGAATGACTACGAGATTTTTCAGTCGTGCTTGTCAATTTACATTTTTAACTTTTCTACAATCTTTACCGCTGATATATTGTCATTTGTCATTTATACAAGTACTAGCTTTTGCCCGCAACTTCTTACGCGCACATCCCGTTTTTGTGGTCTAAAACCATTTCCACATTATTGCCTTTCTTATGAAACCGGTTAGATGGTTTCGAAGTTTATAACGTACATAGCTAGAAACGTTTTTTTTTGTTTTATATATAGATATCGATAGAATGTCATTTTATCTAGGTCCACTTGTCATTTACACAAGTATTGTGCCCTGTTTAGCAAAGTCAAAAACGGAGGCGAAGCTGCAAAGCTTGCAAAGGCTGGCTTTTTATCTGACTCACCTTTTTATACAAAGACTTCAGGTCCAGTTCTGATTCTATTTTGAACTTTGGCATCGTTAGTATTACATCTGCAAACTTCATTTTTTCCAATGCTTTATTCAATAGTTTGGGAGACAGTTTTAGAGCTCGAAGAAGAACTGGCAAGCCGGTGTTGCTAAACGGTAACACTATTATCATTGATGCTTGTGAACCTTCGTAGGGAATTTCTATGACCTGGTGAAATATATTAACAATATTTTAATACTCGCTTTTTTCAGGGCTTTGCTTCCGTGGCGTATTGTTACAAGAAACATTCATTTTTCAAGGATAAAAATTAGCACACCTAGAGGTCATCGATGATGTAGCCTTTTTATTCATAATGGGTACAGATCTTCCAGATTTTACCTTTACAAACTCAATAATAAACGGCCAGTTTTGACCCCTATTAATACGATTACAAATTGATAATCTGATTGCCTGACCTAACCTTTATCAAGGAAGATAAGAGGAAGATGCGTAAGTAGGAATATTGCCTGCTTATCAGTCAATGGCACATGCTTGTGTATCTTACATGCATGAGAATTTGGCACATGGTGATCATCTTGAGAATAAATAAATTCAAAACTAACTATTCCGACGTACAATACAAAGGGAAAGATATATCTTGTTACCCAGAACCTATTTAGCTTGTGGAGGCCATTTAGGCAGTCCCTGTATTCAGCTGCATCCGATTAGGCTACAAGACGACCTCAACCATCGTCCATCATATTTGGGGTTGGCGGAATATATCTTCTTCTTTCATACTAGGGTTGCCAACTGTCCTGTTTTCCCTGGGCATGTCCTGGTTCCTGTAGTGTCCTAGGATGTTCTGGACAGTTTTAAGCAGTTTCCTCGGTATTTAAAGAACCGGTATATTTGTGACACAGTTTTTCAGAGACGCGTTGCCCCGGCCATTTAACCTATTATCACTACATATGAACAATAAAATAGCTAGGCGTACTCTATTACTGTGCCTTATTGCTGTGCTTTTAATATGAACTGTCCTGGTTTTTCGAACTTCAAATCCAAGTTTTTGGAGGTTGACAACCTCTTCATACACCTATGTCAGCTCTCATCTCAATCGTCAGAATCAGAATCAGAAATCATTTATTTGTCAAAAATGTAAGTATAAGTCTAAAATGTGGTTATTTTGTGAAGAGTCCCAATACATTCTACCTTACGGCATGCAAAATTGTTTAACATAGGTCCATTAAAAAATAGAAGAAAAGAAAAAAAAACCTAAGACAATAAATAATATCAAGTTCAACAAATAGCCAAACTATTCTTTACAAAATAATACTGTCAATAAAACGAAGATGTCAATAATATCGTGATGCCAATAATACAGAGATGTCAATAATACAGAGATGCCAATAATGCAGAGATGTCAAAAATAATCATGTCAAAATAATAAGAATGTCGACAGTAATAAGTCAATAATAGAACAAAAAAAAACGGAATTAAAATATTATAATTACTCGTCGTGCACAATCAACATGGTTGCCTTGGGCTTCCTCTAGTTTTATGATTGTGAATGGTTAGGCATTCACATTCATACACAAAACTTTCCTTGGGTCATGTTCTCCATTATTTGCATCACATAACCATAAGAGCAGGTGGTGTGAAAAGATTATTTACCTCAGCGTTTATGATGTCACACTTCCAGTATTTATAGGTCCCTTGACGCGACATCATTGGCAGTCGTCGAAGGCCAGACGGCGAATGAAAGTCGCCCGTGAATGATTTATCAAATTTGTGCTTCCATTTACCCTAGAAAATTATATTTATTCTTTTTATTTTTAACATATTTCTTGAAGATGGGTTTTTGATCAGTTTAGAATATGATATTTCGCTATTATAACGGATAGTCAAAAGGCTCTTTTGGGGAACATTTATAGAAAACAAGGAGCAAGGAGTAAAAGAAATAGCGCTAAACCTGAAAATAGGTCATCGGACTCAGGAAACCGTGAAACCGCCAAAAAAAATCAGCTGTTCAGCACGTTTTGTCGAGTTATGCAATCATAATTGTACAGTCGATATTTTTACGATTTCAGGATTCATTCGAGATACAATTAATAGAGGCGGCTGGCTGGCGCAGTTTTCCGCACTAGTGCGAAACACTTCATTGCGTGCCTAGCAGCGCTGGGGTAGGAGCCAGTGTTCAAGTACGTGGGTAAGTGTGTTGAAAAGCACTATTTAGGGTAAGGTTGTTCAAGTCGTACCCCTAAGGGGGGAATATGACTGTATTTTTAGAGTAATCAAAATAAAATCTTTATTTTAGGCGTCTATTTATTAAGCTTTAAAATGGCAAATTCATAAAAGTGCATTACAACTTTTATCAAAATGATTTTTAATCCTTTTTCTAAAAGTACATACCTTCGGTACGATTAAGGTAACTGGTTTCCTAATTCGAACCCTCCTATTGCCTATGTCGTATTGATAAAGAGTCGGAAATAACTTATTAAATTTATAAAGTAATGGAACAGTATGATTTACATTAACGAATTTTAAATGTTTCTTCATATTAAATCGCATGCTTATTCTTCTCTTTGCAATTGAATTCAGTTAATATTAATTATATTGTATAGAAGAAACCAAATATCCATATTAAACAAATTAAACTGCACAAAATAACGTATAAAAAAATATTAATTTTTTTTGTATGCAAATACATCACTTTTTTAGGTACTAGTGCATAGTGTGATAAGCAAATCCTCTACAGGTACGACTTAAGAAACGAGATCTTCAAAAGTTCAACCTTCGCGTAACCGAAGAAAATTCTGCTATTTGAATAAGTCACAAATTATAAAAATAGAAATAGATACAAAAAAATACTTGATCATCATATTCTTTTTTAATATGGTTTACAATGGGAAACAAAAAATCTGTCATCCAGCGGGTTGACAACTAATTTTTTTGCTTACTCGTATGATCAAATAGTTTGATTGTAAAATATAAAATTCTAGTCTAATCAAACAAGGAATCAGATATTGCTGGAGTACGACTTAGGCGGTGGTACGACTTGAGCAAACTTACCCTATTATACTGTACGTGTACTTACCGCAAAATAAATAGCGTTGACTAGGATCATCGACGTATCTCTTGCTACATCGGACGGCCTAAGCAATTGAGTGATTTTATTCCTCGTTTTGTCGGCAACCTGATTTGGAAAGAAATCTCAAGTTAAATTGGACAGTGCAACTAACGTACCAGTTAGTTACACTGTCTAATTTAATTCAAAAACAGATTTATTCTAAGCTGTTATAGCCCAACCTGGTTTTCAATCTTCTTTGCCTATTAGGTTGGTCTTTGCCTATTAGGTATTGATTATTAGGTGGGATCATTTAGTAGAAGGGTAAAAAATTATTTGAGCATGTTTGATGTTTTTTTTTATTTTTTATTTAGCTGCTTTATGTCAACGGCCACAGATCACAGGAACAAACTTGAAATTGAAACCTATCTAATATTTTTGTCAAGGATATCGCAGAGATTAAGCAGAAGAAGCATCAAAGACAAACATCTCAAGCTGTGGATTGACCACGGTGAGTGTAGGCAGGCCAAAGAGGCACTTCCCATTATTGATGGCCGTTTCACGAAAAAAGCTCTAAGACTAGCTAAACAACAGTTGCGTACAGTCACAGCCGTCACAACTGGCTATGGGTCTTATAATAAACACGTCTATGTCATTGCCTGCATGGAGGAGGACGACACAGCAGCACATCTGCTTCTAAGCTGCCCGGTAGTCGCGGATTACTGGGCTAAGTACTTCGGTAACCCAGGTACCCTCTGTGAGATTGTTAGAAACACCAAGGCATTGCTGGCCTTCCTTGGGGAGCTGGGGTGGATCGAATGACACATTTGTCCCACCTGCACGCAAAATACGCGCTTAGTCGTGGAGTTGCGGAAACCAGCCCGTTTTACATTTACATATACATACAAGCAGAAGAAGCTACCCATACCGTAACATTTATCAATTTATTTTAAATATGTATTTTATTAGTGTGTTTACTTAACTAATAATTTGTATTTTAAATATTTTTTATTTGTTTTACACCTACATGAAAAAAAACAAAAAGTTTTTATTGTTTCTCATACAATTGTTCTACAGCACAAAATTGAGGCAGCCCCGGTAAGTTATAAGGATACTTGTGATGGGATTACCTCGCAACTTCCCATGGAACATATAAATACTACATTGTATGCAGTCTTGTTAACCTAAAGCTTGAGATAATTCCTTGTTGCGTTAAGTTTACCTATACACCACACTCACCAGTACATAAAATTTCAATATATAAATAAATCTCCAAGTTCTTACCCAATTGTTAATTGTTTCCACAGTTTGCTTTGGATGGAATTCGTCAATCTTCTGAATAGATGTCTTAAAGATTTGTTTTGTGCGCTCCCTGAACCCGGCTTTAACGCTCTTTTGAGAAGAGACGTATATTCTACTGGCCACATCTAGTGTTACTCCTGGCAGGTACTGCATGGTAGTTATAATTTGTGCGAAGGCGGACTTGATCTGTGTAAATACATTGAAGAGAAAGGTTAAATAAATCAAATATTGTGTAACTAATTCCAGCTTGAAAATCACGTAGAAAAGATTCCACTTGTAGATTTAGGGTTCGTTTCCATCAAAGATGTGCGAGGATGCGTTGCGAGGGCTGTTTTTGTGAGAACCAATAGAATTGCTTCATTTACCTAGCCTCGCTACAGGCTAGGTATATGAAGCGATCGGTTCTTAACAATCCAAACCTCGCAAAACTGATTTGCATCCATACAATCAACGTAAGGCTCAGTTGAAAACCAGCGTCACGCAACTACTAGTCGTCTGGCATTGATGCATGAACTGGACCTATTTGGCGTGGTCGTAAGGCACATCATCTTATTGTTCTTAATTTATTCTTAATTTTGTATGCCTGTGTGCGCCAGATAAACAAGTTCTCTTTGTTTCTCGTTAATATTTAAACCGAGTCCTGATCCTTTTTAGAAATGCGTATAAACGAAGGCTTTGGGTCACCAATCCAACAACCAGCTGCAGTCTACCAATTTACCTACGAATCGTATAGTACACATACCTGTTTACCAGTCTTAATACCAATGGCATCTAATAATTCTGTGTTTGCTTTCTTCCTTGCTCCAATTGCCAATTTACCAAGAGGCATCAACACGGACAATGGTGAACAGATCATGTTCCTGCCATGGTCTACCAACGCTGCTTCCTACAATCGATAAATAATAAGCAAATAAAAATGTCGATAGATGGAGTGGAATTACTACGGTTTTCAGCCTTTACCTAAACCGTAGAAGTTATATCTTGGAAGGCTAGGTTTGGAAATTATTGTTTCAGCTTCGAAGAGAATAGGTTTTCTTTGGTCCACTCTTTTAACTTGCAGAAAAGCTTGGGAACTAACAGCGCTCGAACTAATATTTTTTTGGGTATTTTTTATTTTTATTTAATATGGGTTTACTCTTGACTCTAGTCTAGGTCATAGATGACAGAGACAAAGTCTACGCTGGAACGAGCTTACCCAGAAGAAGCCTGTTCACTCTAATTTTGAAGAGATTAGGGTTGTATGCGTTCGGAAACAAAGACGCAGGCAGAGAGTTCAACTCCTTTGCATTTTTATTAAAATCCAGCAAGTTCACCGCCTTGCATCACCCTCCTAGCGCATATGTACAGTCAGCAAACCTATTAGGTACCTATACAGGCAAAAATTTATTTTTTTGCACTGCACTGCCAATATTTATTTCTAATGTGTGCATCATAACTTTTTAAGCTTACTTACTTACGAGTGTGGTGTACAATAATGAAATACTCAGCACACTCATAACATTGTTTAAAAGTAGTTGCAAGTGCAAGTAGTTGCAAGTTGCAAGTTAGCTGCCTGCATACCAAATAGCTTTGTTGACTGTACATTTAGATAGATAACGACTTCCTACATGTACATAGGCGATATGTGATGGTAATAGTGATAGTGAGAGGTATCCATCCGTCTATCTCTTGAAGCTTTAGACAATTTTTTTATCTGTGCACCAATTAGCACCAATCAGCAAACAGAATGGTAAAACAATGGCGACTTGTCTTTTGTTGATAATTCGACAACTGAGTGGATAAATATCTATTGAATGTGGAGGAAAATCTTTTAGATTTACTAATCGGTACACAAACTAAGAGTGAATATGTTTATTAAATTGTCATTCTGACAACAAGATATCGACTCACTGAATTTGTGCAGTATCTTTTCATATATTTTTTTCCGGTCTACAACGTAGCAATATACCTACTTAGAAATAATGTGTAAATACTATGTATTATTTATATATCTACACCTACAATCAGACAAACATAATATATCTACTATCTTAAAACTATTTACATCTACTAAACCTAAGTATGTACCTACATATACAAAAACAAAGTAAACTCAGGCGTCAAAGTATTCCTCCGCATCGCTGTCATCCGGAAACGTGCCCAGAAGACTGGCAGCATTGCCACGTTGAATGGCAATGCTAATTCTTACTAAGAGTAATCAATTGTTCCTCGTTTTTTATAAGCCTACTTTGTGAACTGCAGGTGCAGGAAAGATTGCCTTTCAGAAACAACCTGCTGTCAGAATAATATAAATACCAGAGCGAAATATCTCCTGACGTTTCCCCTAAGGTCCAGAAAACCGTCGGTAAACGGCACATATTCATCACTCTCATCACTACTACTGCTAGTGGACGCGGATGAATCACCGAATATTTTGTCACTGTATTTTGGTCTTCTTTGTTTTTTTGCCGAAACTATGAAACATAGATAAATAACTGAAAAAGAAAATTAATAAAATCATGATTTATAATAATAATAAATATTTATTATTATTCCATTCATTTATTTTATATTACATATTTAATTATAAAAATATATTAAAATTATTCCATTTATTATTATTATAAAATAAATGAACGGAATAATAAGAAACATTTATTTCGGAAGAGATTCCATAATATTGTTAGTAACAATATAAACTTATAAACTAGTGTTAGTAAACATTTATTTTAAGCTGCGTGAGGCACGCCGATCCTGGGGAACGTCTACTTGACTGCGTGCAGTCGTATCCACCGCCCCAAGATCGGAGAGTCCTCTACCTATCAGCTAACGTACCAATAATGGTGTTGGGGCTTGCGCGAAATTTATATAGAAATTTACTAGGTAACACTGCCACCGTTTAGTCTACCTAATAACGGCAGGGTAACAGAATGATCTGTAGTCCAGTGCTTCTCGCATCCAAGGGACCTTGGATGCGAGGAGCACTGGACTGGTTGATGTAGTGACGCTTGGCGATCCCTGTGTCCATTAATGGACTTTCTATACGACACACGACTTTCTTATTTCGGCTAAATACATATGTCGCAGCCATATCATAGGTATATTGTATAACAATAAAGCTAAACGTTGGCCGCCGCTTTGTAGAACGTACCGCCACCACAATCCGACGGAACGTGAGGTAGCTGCATTACATTACATCGGTGTTTTTCAATGCAGCGCGCCTACTTGTAATACGGCGTGACGGCGTGTTATACGATATGTCTACTATATGGCGACACATATATGTAGGTACCTACAACGTGTAACAGAATAAGCGCAATAGGGCCTGAAAATGGGTTATTGTCTTGGTTTTAATAGGTCTGTAGTGGCCTACATCCATACGAGCACATCATACGTCCGGCCGCCATCACAGCGCGCAGCGCACTGAGCTCCGCCGGCGCACGCACCGCGCCGCCGCTCCGAACGAATACGACACCAGCGGCGGCCGGCGCCTGCGCTGGCGACCGTGCCGAGGAGAGACAACATCCCTGCGTCGTTGATCATCGTACACTGACTGCCGTTGGAAGCTACACCGCCTAATATTTATGTGTGGCGCCGCGCGCTCGCGCTACGTCATCCTCGACCGCCGCCAAGCTTGAACCGCGACTATTGGCCGGTTAACTCCTCAGCGCCACCACCACTTGTGGAATACCTTACGGCAATATATTAAGCCTGGTTCTGGACAATAAACCCAGTCATTGTCATTTGTTCATATCCATCTGTGTTTTATTGGAAGATACCCTAAAATTCCTAAAGTGGTGACCCCGCGTTCAAAATGACTACCGAAGAAGCAATCGAAATGATCAGTATTAAGTCGCGCATTCCACAATTCTGGCGTGACAAACCCCGTCTGTGGTTTGCCCAGTTTGAAGTCATGATCGCCAACCAGAAGCTCGGAGACGAAGGGAAATTTGGGCTGGTAGTAGCGAACCTCACGAAACCGGAGGTGGAGCAAATAAGCGACATCATCATGGCCCCTCCAAACACAGGGAGATATGAAGAAGTCAAGAGGAGGCTGGTGTCCGTATATGAGGAATCAGAAGGGAAACAGTTGCAGCAGTTGCTTAACGAAATGGAGCTCGGCGACCAACGGCCATCACAACTACTGCGCCGGATGCGAGACTTGGCGCGTGACAAAATTCCTGACGCTACGCTGCGCATGCTATGGATCGGACACCTGCCTGCCGCGACTCGCGCAGTACTAGCTGTAAGCGACGAGTCAAAATTGGAGTCCCTTGCCGCCATGGCAGACAAGATGCATGAACAAATGAAGGAGGTAAATTCCGTGTGTTCCTGCCACAGTCAGCCTTCAACGTCACAACAGCAAACATCGTCAGAACAGAACATCATCAGCATGATAGAAAACCTGACCAAGGAAGTAGCTGCGCTAAAACTGGATCGAGAACGAAATTACCGACAACGACCTCTGCGTTACAGAAGCCGATCACGCTCGAAATCCCGTGATACAAGGTATGGGTGGTGCTATTTCCATAGAAAATTCGGGAAAGAAGCATATCGGTGTAGGAGCCCTTGTAATTACAAGAAAAGTACGCAGCCGGAAAACTAAAGAAGACCGAAGCTAAGGCGGTGGCTGAAGTCGACAAATTATCAACATACCGCCTATTCATAAAAGACGAAACCAGCGGCCAACAATACCTCGTCGATACCGGCGCAAATGTTTCGGTTCTACCCGCAAGTGTGAACGAAAAAAAACATCAAGTCCCGAGCAACTACCTATATGCGGCAAATGGAACGCAAATACCAACATTTGGCGAGCGAACCATCGTACTGAATATTGGATTAAGACGTCAGTACAAGTGGCGTTTTGTGATCGCAACAGTCAGTAGGCCAATCATAGGCGCTGATTTTTTGCATCACTACGCACTAATGGTGGACCTGCACGGACGACGACTGGTGGACCAGAAGACAACCTTATCAACACCTGGGTCCCTGTTATCCGCATCGGAAGGAAGCATACGTACCATCGATGACAATCTTCCATATCACGATCTACTAGCCAAGTATCCTGATATTACAAGACCAAGTTCGTGCAAATTGTACAACAGTCAAGTCGAACATTACATCGAGACTACCGGCCCACCAATGTACGCAAAAGCTCGTCCTCTCTCGCCACACAAATATAACGCTGCCAAGGAAGAAATACGATTAATGATGGACCAAGGCATCTGTCGACCATCGAATAGTCCATGGGCAAGTCCGCTACACATGGTGCTGAAGAAAGACGGTAAATACAGGCTGTGTGGCGACTACCGCAGACTCAATGCCGTAACAATACCAGACCGCTATCCAATTCCACTCCTGCATGACTTCACTTACAATATGCAAGGAAAGAAGATTTTCTCCAAAATCGACCTCCAAAAAGCATATTATCAGATCAGGAACAGACAGGAAGATGTAAAAAAAACAGCCGTTATTACACCGTTTGGTCTGTACGAGTTTACCAGAATGTGTTTCGGATTAAGAAATGCCGGCCAAACATTCCAACGGCACATTGACAACGTGCTACGTGGATTACCAGTGTTTCCTTTCGTTGATGATATTTTGGTGGCCTCAGAAAACGAAGAAGAGCACAGAAGAAACCTCGAAGAAGTGTTCCAACGACTTAATGACAACGGGTTGCAAATCAACGTTGCTAAGTGTTCCTTCGGTCAAACAAAACTCGATTTCCTGGGATACTCAATAAGTTCAGAAGGCATTCACCCTACAGAAGAGAAGATAAAGGCCATCAAATCATACCCACTACCGACAACCGTTCATGATCTTCGTCGTTTTGTCGGAATGTTAAACTTCTACCGTTCGAACATCCCGCACGCTGCAGAACACCAAAAAGAATTAAACAAATATTTCCATAACGCCAAGAAAAACGACAAAACGAAGATCGAGTGGAGCGAAGCAGCAAAACAAGCTTTCAACAAATGTAAGCAAGACATTGAAGATGCAGTTCTCATCTCCTTTCCATCACTGAACGACCCATTCGCTATCATGACAGACGCGTCAAACACCTGCGCTGGCGCAGTCATTCAACAGAAAATTCATGGGACATGGAGACCGCTAGGATTCTTCTCCAAAAAATTCAGCGAAGCACAAATAAAATACAGCACATACGACCGAGAACTATTGTCTATATACATGGCAGTACGACATTTTCGACGCATATTTGAAGGGCGTGACCTAATCATTTATACGGACCACAAACCATTGATACACGCACTAACGGCCTCAAGTACCAATGAAACAGCACGAAGAACAAGATATCTGGAATATATAGGACAGTACACGTCACAAATTCAGCATATCACCGGTAAGGACAACCAAGTCGCAGACGCCCTCTCCCGTATAGAAGCCATAACCTGCCCAACGCCGATCGACTACGATGAGTTGGCAAGAAAACAATCCGAAGATGGAGAGCTGAAAGCATTAAGAAATACGGGAAAGTATGACTTGAAAAGTATCGCCATGCCCAACTCAACCACAAAAATTATTTGCGACATGACAACAAGTTCCGTTCGTCCATACTTACCCAAAGAATTCCGGGAAATTGCATACCAAGCGATTCACAACCTTAGTCACCCGGGAATAAGGGCCACAAGGAAGCTCGTCACTACCCGTTACTTTTGGCCATCCATGAACCGTGACGTAAGCAACTGGACTCGAGCCTGCGATCCATGCCAGCGAGCGAAAGTACAGCAACACACGAAGTCACCAGTGGCTAGCTTTCAACGAGCAAATCGGCTGGAACACGTCCACATCGATTGTGTTGGCCCCCTACCTATCTCAAACGGGAACCGGTATTTGTTAACAATGATTGATCGGGCTACAAAATGGCCAGAAGCCTGCCCAATGGAAGAAATAACCGCAGAAAAAGTCGCCAGTACATTCTACGAGTGTTGGATCGCCAGGTTCGGATGCCCAGTCACAATAACAACCGATCAAGGCAGACAATTTGAATCCGAGCTGTTCAAAAAACTAATGCATCGTATGGGAATACACCGCACCCGAACTACTGCTTACCATCCGCAGTGTAACGGGATGATAGAACGTTGGCACCGCACACTCAAGGCGGCACTCACTGCACGACTCAGTTCGTCAACATGGTCGCAAGAATTACCTACAGTACTACTTGGGCTGCGAGCAGCCATCAAAGAAGATGTCGGCGCAAGTACAGCCGAATTACTATATGGACAAACATTACGACTACCCGGAGAATTCTATCAACAATGCACAGCACATAATGACACAACTTCAAGCCTAATGCATAAGCTGAATGAGGCATTTAAGAAGGCACAGGCGCAGCGAAAATCCAACCAAAACCAAGCTACTTTCATACACCATGAATTACGTAACTGCTCCCATGTTTATGTCCGTAATGACGCAGCAAACAAGTCATTAACGCCGACATACGACGGGCCATACGAAGTCATCAAGCGCACAGATAAATATCACACTATACAGCTACGCAACAGGACAGCGAATATAACCATCGATAGGTTGAAGCCAGCATTCCAACTGAACATAGAACCAGACGCAACAACGAATACGTCAACACCTACATATGCTCACATAACAAGAGCGGGCAGATCATCGAAACCTCCGGTACGATTCATTAGCGGGGAGTAATGTAGTGGCCTACATCCATACGAGCACATCATACGTCCGGCCGCCATCACAGCGCGCAGCGCACTGAGCTCCGCCGGCGCACGCACCGCGCCGCCGCTCCGAACGAATACGACACCAGCGGCGGCCGGCGCCTGCGCTGGCGACCGTGCCGAGGAGAGACAACATCCCTGCGTCGTTGATCATCGTACACTGACTGCCGTTGGAAGCTACACCGCCTAATATTTATGTGTGGCGCCGCGCGCTCGCGCTACGTCATCCTCGACCGCCGCCAAGCTTGAACCGCGACTATTGGCCGGTTAACTCCTCAGCGCCACCACCACTTGTGGAATACCTTACGGCAATATATTAAGCCTGGTTCTGGACAATAAACCCAGTCATTGTCATTTGTTCATATCCATCTGTGTTTTATTGGAAGATACCCCTAAAGGATATTCCTAAAGGTCGTTTCTGTAGCCGTTTTATGAGAAATAATTCGCCAAGGTCTATAATATATAGGTAATAACCTAAGTAAGATCCGTTAGGTATCTTAGAAACCCCTAGGGTCAACTCCCATTACAGACTTGTATACTTTTAACAACCAGTTAGCCCTGACATAGGTACCCCTAGCTACTGAAGTCCAAGCACGTCATAAAACAAAACATTACTCACAAAAAAATAGTTTCATTTTATTCAATTGACTAGCCAATCCATAAGATTTATGTGGACCAAACAATAAGAAGTGACATGGCTACTACAGTACCTAGGTACTGATAAGCGTACCTACATCAGTTTTTCAATCAAGTGATTCGTTTCATCTGGTACTGAGCTCACCGAGCCCAATCGCAAATTATCATTGCATTTCGTGGAAGATGTACCTATCTCAATTTAGTTTACTTAGGGTATATTTCGCTTTTTATAAAAAGTGAACGATTGACGACAACAACTATTTTTGCTGAGCTTCTTTATCATTCGTTTTTAGTCCCTTGGTAGATAAAGCGGCCAACTTTATAAAATACCAATGCAATGGGTAGATGGGCGGCCAAACTATTCACAAAAAGACTGCGGATGTGTTGGTGGTGCACTTAAATTAGAAACAAAGAACATTACTAGGAACTGAATCAAAATTTATTTTTAAAATCGTTTTTGCATGAGTGTCATTTTTTTTACTAATTCTGAAAGTCATAAAAGTTCCTTATTGAATTTTACAATAAGTTTAGCACGTAATGTTTCGACCGGAGTTGAGAGGTTAAGTGATGTTTTTTTCGATATCCATAAGGCATTCAGTAACGAAAATACTCGTTCTGTAGGAGCGTTCGTCCCTGGCAAACAAATAAGGTATCTACTGGACGACGGCCAGGCAATTCTGAAAGGTATTCCACTATTTTTAAAATGTTTGAACCCCTCTATTCACCGTTGTTGTAGATAATATTCATCTCCTCCCATCTTCTTTTCATCATATTTAGATGCGGGATTACAACTGTCATAACGGGACGGTTAGCCGCTTTATTGGTAAAGCGGTAGGATTAAAATTAAAAATTACTTACATTACACCGTCTTCATCGGATGTTCTAAAATCAAAATACACCCAATGCAAAATTTGGATTTCGCGCCATGCTGAAAATTGCTGCCAACAAAAAAAAAGATAGCTAATAAAGTAAAGAAACAGCCACGGTATAGCTGATACTTCAACCACATATTAACGGCGTAACACGAAAGAATAACGTGTTTCTATTGCTAAACAGTATATTCTAGTTACTAACATTTCCGTGTTGTGTATTTTTTTTTTGTTCTAGTGATATGAATCGGCCACCTAGCTTCGATCAGGATTTCACCTTCATCCGACTAAATCTTATTTTTAATTAAAGCCGTCCGATTTGGCAACCCGTAAATCGAGGTATTGATTTTTTTATGTAATCTGTGAATCTGAACTAGCGATGCGCCGAGTTGACATATTCCTAACTCGAGTTGAAACGATTACTAACTTGAATTGCAACTCGGGTTGACGCGACTCGCTTTATGAAAGAAAAGGATTGATCGAGTCAATAAATAGTCATCTCGGCGCATCAGTCCCTCTCAAGTCCGACGCGTCGAGTAATAAGAATAGTGATAAAAACAAAATCGAGTCTGTTTTGATTGTTTGCGCGCATATCGAGATGACCGAGTTAACACTAGGTGTAATCGGGTTCGCGAATTCGTAATACGCCTTACCCGCACAGTCGCGGGTTGACTCGTTTACGGTCTGACTCGAGTAACTCGAGTTTAATAACTCGACTCGCCCAACACTAATATGAACTGAAAGTGACAGATAAAACTTTCAAAATGTCCGGGAGTAATTGTTATGGTCTTAAGGCCCTTCCTCGATCGTTGGCCCGTGCAACTGTAGAATTATCACCCGAGGAGCATTATTACTACCATTATCAATATCAAATGCTTCGTCTTTTAGCACTACTCCAGGAGTACACTGATAACTAGTTCGCTTAACAGTTCGTCGTTCGCTTGCATTCAGTTTGCATTCACATTTCAGTTCAGTGTTTATCGATCGCCTAAAAATGATTCCAATTGAGATTTTCGCTGAAGATTTGATGAGTACAGTGATTCGATATGGCTTGTACCTCGGTGCAGCCTTTCAGATTTTCTGCATTATGGCTTGTGTGGGTTTGACTGACGAATACAGCGAGCCGTATCCTTACGAAAAGGTAAACCGTCTTTTTCACATACAACGTATCTTTATGACTTAAATAATCACTGACATCGAGGGCGTCTTTGACAAAACCATGTTTCAGAGTATTAGCACAGCCCTCTGAAAGCACGGCGTGGATACGACCCTGAGCAGCTGGACCACAAACATGCTCAAGCAAAGAGGGCCATAGTGGCGAAAGGTTGCCCCCAAGGGGGCGTTCTTTCGCCACTACTATGGAACCTCGTCGCAGATAACCTAGTTAAAAGGCTCAATGATAAAGGATACTTTACCGTCAGCTACGCAGATGATATAACCATAACAATAAATGGAAAACATGCTATTCAACCTCATGAGGTCGAATAATCCTATAGTATAGAACTGGTGCAAAGAATATCAGCTAGCAGTGAACCCTGTCAAAACTGAATTTGTCCTCTTCACCAAGAAGTGGAAGTTACCAACACTGGAATTACCACGGTTCTTTGGAACCACCGTCAGCCTTTCAACTGAAACCAAATATCTGGCCATTTATCTGGACAAGCACTTGACCACCACAAATCTGTTAGACTGTTAAATAAATAAAAGCCAGATGTATGTGGCAATGCAAACGCATGCTAGGTAGGAACTGGGATATCAGCCCGAATACAACCCACTGTTCAGTTATTACATCAATAATCACATATGGCTCCCTAGTATGGTGGCCCAGGGCCGACTTGAGCATGGCACAGCCACCTTGAAAACCTGCAACAGTTTGCGGCAATCACTGGCAGTATGAGAATTACACCCACTGTGGCCCTGCAAGCTATGCTGGGATTGTGATGATTGAGTGCAGAAGGAAGCGGCCATAGCAGCCTCCAGGCTCAGCACATCTGGTACTTTAGGGAAAGACTAGAATCAAGCTCACACGCGTCATGGAAGATGCCGTAAAACGACAACCCATGATGACATCACCCAATGACAAAGCTCAAAAGGTGCACCATTTTCAAAAGCACTATAACATAGTGCTAACACAGGAGTCGGAAGACCACTCAGGTCCCAAAGAGCTGAAAATCTACACTGATGGATCAAAGACAAGTGCCGGAACCGGAGTTGGAGTTTACTCCAGCGACCTCAACATTAGAATATCCAGACCACTAGGAAAGCTCAACACCGTTTACCAGGCGGAATGCATGGGCATTATCCTAGCGATCCATGCCATAGAAGCCAGGGGAGTCACGGACACTCATATTCGTATACTCTCCGACAGCGCCTCAGTTCTCCAATCCCTAAATAGAAACTACACCACCTCGAAACAAATACAAGAATGCCACAGTGCACTAGAACGCGTCACGGTGACAAACCGCAACACCGTGACGCTGCAGTGGATAAAAGGTCACAGCGGATCACTAGGAAATGACGCGGCCGATGAACTGGCCAGGAGGGGGTCTGGTACGATGGCTGTTGGACCCGAACCCATAGTGCCACCCCCTTTCACCCAGCTACGCACGTGGCTACAAGAACATACCCACACACAAGCAGAACGCTGGTGGACCTCGGCACCAGGCTGCTATACCACTCCTAAACAATAAACTTACCAAGCGCCTTCTGCGACTGGATAGGAGCAGCCTGCGAATGGTGGCGGGGACCATCAGCGGACACTGCTCACTGAATAAGCATTTCCACACACTAGGTATAACAGACAGTCCTCTGTGCAGAGCATGCATGGAGGAGGAGGAAACGGTGTCGCACGTGCTCCTTGAGTGCACAGGCGTCGCCGATATACGTAGACAAACGATAGGAACACCAAATTCACTCACAGACATCCAGAACTCTTTAGGAGGACTGATCTGCTCCTGGAGGGAGGTTGGCTGGTTGGAATGACGGCCGCCATGGCCCGCGCACAATGGTCCAACATCAGGACTAAGTGCGGAAACTATACCCCAATAGATAGATAGATAGATGACTTAAATAAACCAATTTCTCAGACAATCCTGGCAAATTTTCGAGTCTAATATGATTCCTCACCTGTTTCTGGACCACATCCTACTAATTACCTTAAAGCAAATTGGTCTATGGCTGAATATGACCCCTTCAAAGGCTTCTCTTTTCAAATTTTAACAGATAATAAAAACACTACTTTCTAACATCTTCCTCATCTCTATCAATGAATATTGGCAATATTTATTTATTGCACACAATGTACACACAGTTACCGACTTAACTAAACTTTGTGAATACATTACCCTGTTAGGGTGCAGCAATCAACTTATAGCTAATGATAAAATAATTATCTTTAACAAAATAATAATCTTTATATAATAACAATAAAAGGAATACACAACACTAACATTATTATTAAGAACTATAGCTGTCAATTTTTGGGTATTGAATTTTGGGTATAACTATAGCTACACTAACTATTGCTGTCATTTTTGGGTATTGATAAGTGATAATGGATAGTTTCTCTGGTTTAATATATAAATATAAAAAAGTAAACATGGCATTTTCTTGTTGTTTCCAGGCTTACACAGACAGTGACGAATGCAGCTCTGAGCAATCTTCACCAGGCCATCGGGCAGCCATGTCTCGAGCCAGGCGACATGACAAAAAGAAAAGGCGCTAACTTCAGCAGCTTCAAGATAAAGTGTATTTCAGCTTCAAGATAAAATGGATCTCGGAATCTTTTTATTAGTGTACCTTTTTGTATTAATGAGTGTTGTGTCTGCTTATTGTATGGATTTAGAAATATTAGGCACCATTTTAAAAAGATGATTTGAAATTAAGTTCATAGCTATAACATTTCCTTTAGAAAAGTTCTTTAGTCATGAAAACAACTCTTTAATTTAAACTTTGTTTATCAATGGTGCACAGTTTTACTAAAGTTAATTTTAAGTTATAACTTTTAGGAAGTATATATCTATAAAATATTCCTTTTTTTATTTTTTGTTGATCAATGTAAGAATACTCATACTTTTATATTCTACACAAGTTATTTAAATCATCTTTGAAAATCTTTGAACTTGTAATGCATTTAACTACCGGGTAAAACGGGGTGTATAGAAATGCAGGGGTGAATAAAAACAAAACTTTGATCGATGGTTTCACGTTATTTAAATATTGTTTGCAACAATGAAGAACCCAAGCTTTTTGATAAATTCTTTTTTTTTTTAAAGTATGCTTCTTGAGAAACAATTTGTATGGAATTTAAGTGAAAATCCCAATAATAGTTTTGTTTCTATTCACCCCTGCATTTCTATCCACCCCGTTTTACGGTATTTAGAGAACTTTCTGAAATGATCAAATCTGTGACTACTTGATGTACTTATTGCATACTCTCAACTTATTATATTCAAGATCCATAGAGGTAGAGTATATATATGGTGTAATTTTTACTTATCTATGCAATTCCCTTTAGTGTACCTCCCCAAGCATGCTTACATCATAATAGTAACTCCTGATAAAAAAACCACATTGTATTGATCTCAAATAAAACCAACAAAATAATATAAAGCATTTTATTTGTTATGTGGACTAGAAACCTTACAGCATTAAGATTATCGCATCTATTTAAACTAATGAATAAAAATCTCATATAAAATTATTCAACATTTGTACAGTTTAAGCACATTGTAAGTACAACATTTAAGGCACTAGATAACTTATAACTATAGATAGCACCAACATTTACGTTTCTTACATCATCTGATGAATATTATATTTTTATTTGTATATTTTTCCACCTATGGCACGTTCAATTGGCACTCTGTCTCTGGAGAATGTGTTTTTTTATTGTGTGTTAAAAACTCAATATCTTTCTGCCCTAAACCCATGTTTTACTTGGGGTCGGCGCAACACGTGTTTTTCTTCCATTCTATCCTGTCAACCGTCACGCTATCACTAACTCCCTTTTCTTTCATATCACTCCTAGCACAAACCATCCATCTTTTCTTTGGCCTCCCTCTCCCTGTCCATCCATCCACATTTATAATCATAACTCTTAGTTACGTGCATTTCATCCCTCCTCTTCACATGACCACCAAGATAGCGGTTCCCTTTTAACTTTTCCGTCACTGGCGCCACTTTTAAACTACCTCTAATTAACTCATTCCTCACTTTATCCATTCTCGATTCTCCACACATCCATCTCAACATTCTTATCTCCGCTACATGCAATCTTTTCTCGTCCGTTTTTTTCACAGCCCAACATCCACTAATCCATACAGTACGACAGGTCTTATCACGGACTTATAGATTTTGCCCTTTATCCGTGGGTCACAAGTTGTTCCAGCGACCGGTCGCCATTTGACCCGAGGTACTGAAAGTCGGAGCAGATCGGTATAGGCGTTCCGGCAAGAGCTATAGGTAAAGGACTGGGGAGACCGCCGAAATCGCAGAACAGGTATTCTGGTTTTGTTCTGCTCAATTTCAAGCCAACGCTCTCCAGTCTTTGCAACCACGTCTCTAATCTGCTCTGGACCTCTAGGCCGCTTTCGGCAACCAGCACTATGACATTAACAAACAGCATGCACCAGGGAGCCTCTTCCTGAATGTCCGACGTCAGAGCGTCCATTATCATCAGGAAAAGGTAAGGGGCTAAGGGCCGACCCTTGGTGCCACACTGAAGCTGTCAGTGGTGCCCACTACAGACCGAACTTGGGTACTGCATCGACTGTACATCGCTCGGATCAACTGCACATACTTCCCAGGCACACCTTTGGGCCCACCACAAAACCTCACGAGGCACAACGTCATAATATGTATTTTCGAGGTCAACGAATACCATGTGCAAGTTTTTATGCACAGCTCTGTATTTCTCGCACAGCTGATGGATAGCGATATACTGATATTCTAAAAACTATAATATTTTATGCAATTCTACATTCGTTTTATTAGTGTAAAATAGAAACTATTTTTTACAGCACCAGTAGCAGCCCTTGATTGATCTCAATATCATACAAAACTTGCTAAAATAATTTTCAATTGTTTTTGGAAATTCTTTCCAAGGAGTACCATATTACCCAGTTACTGGGTTGTATTATTCATATAGACAGTCACTCCATATAAAATACTATTATTCAGCTGCGTCAGATTCGTCTGGAAGCCAACCCCAAAATAGTTGGGAGACGGCTAAACAGATTGATTTTTCATAGAATATTTTCGGACAGAGAGCAATTGTATTGGAGAAGGTATAAGTTATCAAAACTAACATTACATACAATAATACATAAAAACAATTGACAAAAACATGATTGCACAAATCCATTGTATATGAATAATATATCTATGTATCTTATATACTGTTATAAAATTACTACGGCAAAATACATGTGTAAAAAAACAACAAAACACAGTTATTTACATAAAATATTGCTTAAATTGGACAAAATATCACTTAGGGCAGACTAACAGCATAAGGATGGCAATGCAAGAAACTCAATGCTTTTGTACGTAGTTAAATGCAATGTTTTGTAAAAGCTACAGTTATTAACTTGTTGTTAGGTTAAAGTTATGCGATTTTAGCGCGTGAATGAGGTCGTTGTCAGAAAGAAACTGTTTGAACGCGTCAAGTTTCTTGAAACATATTGTGACGCAACACGACTTGTTGCCTCCACAACAGGCTTCCTTCTCGCTAGTCGACGGCTTTTTATCGCTACAACACGATTTTTCATCAGAACTGGACACTTTAGTGCTACAGCACGAAGCTTTCTCTGCACTAGGCGACTTTTTCTCACCGCAACACGATTTCTTTTCAATTTTATTTGATTGTTCGCTTCGATCGCATTTGTCACTCAGTTCCGTGTGGGAGCTACATGAACACGACAAACTCTTCACCACCTCGGACGGCTGTAAACTGTCGTCGCATTCGTGGACAGTGAAAATTCCTAAATCTTCCAAGTTTGAATTGTGGTGCCGTCTATGGTAATGTAAGAATGTGTTGTGATTGGTGTCCGTAGCCTGGCCGCATCCTACTGCGCACTTCATGGCCGCATGATCGCATTTACAATCGACGCAGGAGCATGTATCCTCTCCGCAGCCTTGCTTCTTAGGAGGATCAGGTTCAATCGTGCCCATACAGTCCCTGCACTCTCCGAGACTCGGATCACACTTACAATCTGAACACGAACAAATGCCAGCGTCAGCCGCCAACTGCTCCAGGGTATTCCTTTTCGCCACCTTGCCAAATATATTCTCAGTCCTCACCACATACATATCAGATGGTGGCTCGTTATCAAACAATAATGTATCTTCCAAATCCAAGTCAGTATTGAAGAGGACAGAGTTGGCTGGGTTTATTTCGATGTTCTGCTGCACTTTAGATGGCGGTGGAGTATTCAGAGATCTATCATCATCAGACCCTAAAAATAGGTCGATGTCGGTGTCAATTTTATTTGTTTCGAGATTTGTAACTATTTCACTATCGTTGAACACTTTATCGCCTACATCTAGTACACTTGGCGTATCTAAATCGAACGAGTCGTGTGTTATAAGATTCGCGGTTGGTGCAACTTCTACATTCAGGTCTATGTAACTCTGCATGTGAGTGGGGACGAAAGTCGCTAGTGTGAAAATGCTCTCAGGGGTTTTTTCTTCGATGCAAACTGGTGTTTCTGATATTGAAGCCGCTAGAGCGCTGACGTCCACCCACGGCGCCTGGTCTTCGATCTCATTAGCTAAAGCTAGCTGCATCGCTTTAGACTTAACTTCTAATTTGGGATGTCCCATTACTATTGAGGGTGATTCCAAAGGCACTGTTGGTTGTAAATCGTTGACGTCAACCCAAGTCTCTTCGTTGGGTATTTTCTGTTCGGTCTTTTCGACTGCGAATGGTGATAGTGTAAGGCTGGCCAAGTCGTAGTCTACAGCTAAATCGTCAGTTTCGATAGTTTTAATGTTGTGAGTATTGTCTGGGAAGAGTAAGTCGGTTATATCGACGGTGTTGACTTTAGTGATGTCCTCTAGGCTGCCATCGGTGGAGTTAGATTCTGTGGTGATTCTGCCGAAAGATTCGAGGAGGCTGTCCCAGTTCATGAGATCGTCGGCCGTTTTAGATGCTAGCGTTTGTGGTTGCTTTTGGACAGTTTCAATTACTTCTTTGTTGAGTATCGGCTCGGCTTTGATCTGTGGAATAAGAATAGTCAAGTTTATAATCAAGTTTTTTACAACCTACAGGGGCTATAGGTGAAATAATCTTAATATCACATTGTTGGTTAGATGAATAAAGACAAAAATAGTGATTTGTCAGTAGTCTTTCTTCGACTAATTAGAAACTCGAAGTTTATCGAAAGTCACTGAAATATCCGGTACCGCCCACGTTAATCACAATAACGCATTTCTGCGAATGACTCATACACTTTGCGTGGGTTTATGAGGTGACTCACACTACTTTTCAAACAGTATCATAACATACAAAAAACAAAGAAATGCAGTCCAAAATTAACTGGGTGTGTGTTTTTCTGGGTATAACTGCATTAATCTTGATAGCAAGATTAATGCAGTTATACCCAGAAAAACATTGAAAGGTTGCATAATTTTATGAAATGTTTTAAAAGAGTTTTTCACATGTCCACATGTTGAATGGTCTACCGTTTATCTTTCCATCAAAACATTATTTGTGCGATGAAATAAAATTTAATGTTTGGGTGAACGCCAAAATGTTTCTTTCGCTAATTGACAACATCAACGACTTGCTTTCGAAGTTTACCGCATACTAAAACGCTTTTCAAAAAACGTTAAAATATGAAAATTAACGAAATTTTAAAATATTATGAGCCCTAAAAAGTTTAATATTTTCGAGTTTGTAGACAGATACATCAACACGGCCAATTTACAAAGATGCCTTGCATTGTGGAAGGCAAATAAATGAATATAAATATGATCGAAACTTAGTAAATATATATCTTTATAGCAGATATTTCCTTATTGATTTAATACAAATTGTATTAACGAACAGAATTAAAAAAAGACACTTCAGAACTTTCTAGAACAGCTTTCTAGATTATGTAGATGCATCCACAATTCTTTCAAAGTTTTTGCATGCGTCTTTAGGTGATGCGACGCGGCTAAGGACTTTCCGCAACTTCCACATACAACTGGATGGAGATGGAACTCACCTGATGCTTCATCGAATGTGCCTTAAGACTGGTGGCGGTAGAGAACAGTCGCCCGCAGCCGGGCTCCCCGCATGCGTGCGGCCGCGCGCCCGAATGCGTGCGACCGTGCGCCTTCAGGTGATGCGATGCGGTGAACGACTTGCCGCACCCTTCTGTTCGACATCTGGAATATATAATGAAGATGTTTTAGTTAGTAGGCAAAGCCTACCAGGGTTGCGGAATTGTTCGAAAGATAATTCTTTTGATTTTTCTTTTGTCCAGCCCTGGAACGTTAAAGGCATTTAAAAGGAACACGAGCGGGTTGTACCACAAAAAAGGCAAAGCCTTCTACGCCGTTCCACCGTTAACTAAAGTTGCTAAAAAAGTAGCGAGAACCCGTAAAAAACTTATGATGGTAATCTTACAATTACTAAAGGCGTCCTGTATGTTATCAATCAGTAGGCAAATCTTATACGAGTCAGATAAAATAGTTATCGTTGTTTGTATCGACTTTTCCCGTAATTGGTTTCTGTAAACAAATTACAGGAAAAATCGACACAAAATTATAAATATTGCCAATACTGCTGATGACAGATTATATCATGATTTTAAGTACTTACCACAGAAACTTCCGCCCTGTATTCATTGAAAAGGGGAATAGTGAAAATATGACCTTAAGCTAGTCAGAATTAACTAATTTTGACCTATCATCAACTGTATTTTGATTTAACCTTTTGAACGCCATGGTCACGTATACATGACAAGCAAGCGCGTGCATACAGAATGCCAAACGTCACAAATATGTGACAAAAAGTACGGCGAATTTGTGGCTTGGCGTCGGGGGCACGCCGACGCGTTTATGCTCTGGCGTTCAAAAGGCTAAAGACGCAACGAAAGCCAAGTCTTCCAATTCACCAAACTGCCTCCTCCAGACCATAATGACCTATTTATCAGTGCTACAACGAACGATAAGATCTAAGAAAACACATGTTTAAACTGGACACATGCCAGGATACACTTTCACAGAGCGTTTGGCAATAGACCCACTAGAGAAACACGAAACCTACTACATTACCCATTTGTCTTGTCACTCATATATTAAATTATGAAGCGACAATAGTTGAGAAGGGAACGTTGACTGATGATCAAAGAGACATACAAGCATATGGAAGACAGTTGTCTTGTCTCAGAGTAATGATATACTCCGTACATTGGTTTAATGATATTGACAGCTTGGAAAGGCAACATGTTATTGTGTTTAGAAGATAGATTTGCGACGTAAGCTCCGCCCATGTACAAGGAGTTGGAACACTGAAGTGGGTAGACTGTGTCTGTCGTGACAAGCATATTTTTCAGCTTGCTGATTTCAACGTACGGTGTTTGTATATTGCATGCATCACTGGACGTGTAAATACTAATTATAAAGCCGAAGAGTTTGTTTAAACGCACTAATCTCTGGAACAAATTTTTTTTTGTACATGATTTGCCACATTCATGAGGAAGGCTATGGGCTATACGGGGAAGAAATACGGGAACGGGAAAAACGGGATATGCACGAAGTAGCGGGCAAAAGCTAGTATGTATGTATATACAGCAGATTAGCAAATTCTACATTCTGTATACCTAGTTTAAAATTCAGAATCTGCTAATTAGTGCTTAAATTAGTCATTTGGTTAAAAAGTTTTTATAAACACGGCCCATTCTGTCTATATTGGGAAGAGCTATAATTTGTAGTCGGCTTTCCAAAATAAGGTTTAATTAAGTTTAGGGTAGGTATATTATCGTCGATCCAATCAGCGCTTAGGACTTAGCATAAGGTAAGATAGAACGCAAACGAGAGCCGCGTTTAAGTCACTGATAAATAATTAAAATATCATTGATGCATGTTGAATGTCTTGCAATAACAAGACGTTTGGCTTATCTATATGCTCGGATTACCATATAAATCGAGCAGAACTTTCCAACTAACGATACGAGTCTAAATCAAGCTTACCAAGATATTTATCTCAGCTATCAATATACCCCTAATTAGCATGCAACGAGTTCCTCGGTTCCTCCTACAACTATAAAAATAAATAAAATTGAAGTCTGTTTGTAATATAAAATTAACAGCTAGGTAGTCAAGTGTTTACGAATACGATAGATGCTTACAATAAATCATTTTTTCCTTTTTTTTTGTGTCCTGCCTATCTGCCTGTTTGTTTCGGCTAATCTCCGCAGAGGCTGGACCGATTTTGACGGCTTCACTGGCAGATAACTGGTGCTAAAAGGATTAGGATTCCGGTACAAAAAAACCATTAAATTCTGCACAAAGTGACGTGTGTGTTGTTTTACGAGTTTGACGCGGACCAAGTCGCAGTTAACAGCTAGTCAAAGATAAATGATTCGAGTGTAGTTTTACTAGGCGTGAATCATCGTCTAGTCTCGTTAACGCAAATGCCACACTGCGATTAAACATCGGCGTCACCGAGCACGAACAGAAATTACCTGTTACGACTTATGCGAGTTCGCCGACTGAATGGAGACACAGTTCCTGGAACCAGTAGCCCTAGCACGAATCACTATCGAAAAAACATTCGTATCGTCATCGAAAGCATTTTGTATGGGAACTTGAACAGCGCCTCTGGTGTGCGTAAATTGAACTAATTTTTAGAGCACGAACAAAAATATGTAAGTTTCGTATCGTCATCGTATCGAATACGAAACGTAACTTGAGCCGTTTGTATGAAGATAGCTAGCACGAAGGTATAAAGTGACGGATAGTATCGTAATTGTCGAAGGCTGGCTTACGAGTTTCACGAATCTTTATTCACTTTAAATTTGACAGTGAGAAAACTTTCGACGGAGTTTATTTTTAGCATAAAATTATAATTTAAGTGATTGTGTTCATATATTTTGTTAGAAAATGTTTAGATTAACAAGAAGCACCCCTCGACGTAGTGCAGTTTACTATTATCTTGCAGCGCGATTGATCGTTGAAAGTAGAAATGTACGAAGAGAAACAAGGTGAGCGATTTATTTTTTTTAACGTGAGTTTAAAGGACTGTGCGCTCTAATATTTATTATAATAATATGTTACCTTTCTATTTTATACTGAAATAATTGTCAAAAATTAAGCACTTATCTTAATTATAGTTTTTATTCAACTTTTTTTTATACATTTCATATGACTAGCGTAATACTTTACAGAAACGTAGCTCTTTTAAACTTTACAAAAATATATTCCAAATATCCCATTGAAACACTATTAAAATCAACATATATACTTAAGACAATAAATGTAATACACTTACTTTTCCATAAATTCTATCATAATGGTGTACTGCGGGTGGCTGGTTCTCATTGTAGAAGATTAAAATAGTTCCAAACTTTTCACAATTTAAATCACAACACACAAGTTCACTTGAAAACAAAGTTGGCCTTGAATGATATTCGAGCGTCCGTCGTTCGTTTAGGAATACAGTCAAACCAAACCAACGTTTTAGTAAAAAGTTAAATTATTATACCATTTATCCAACTGATTATTAACTTTTTCTGCAGTTTCTTCGTATTGCGTCATAAATTGAACAATATTAAAGTTTTAAATGCCCTAAAATCACAAAATTTTTAATTAACTAAATACTTATCCAGTTTCTGAACGAAACATTCATTCAAAAGTAAGATCATTCGTTCTATTTTTCCCATCCTTACTTACGTTAGTATTACGTCACCAACGTTATCGTATCGAGCTCTCGATACTATTTCGAAAGTGCTTCGTGCTTCCGACTTTCGTTGTATGCCGTTATCGTATCGACAACTCGATACGTTTACGATACGAAACTTAGAAATATTCGTGCTAGGCCTACAGGACATCTGGCTCCTAACTAACAAGCCGTAGTACTTATGTATTATTTGTATGAACAAATGAAGTGCATTGAATACTACCGTCACTCCTACAAAAGATTTTTTGTGCATACAGCGAGCATTTTTGGATTTCGTGTGACCATTGATACGCAAAATAGAAGAATAAAACGTACTGCAAAGACGAAAAGGGGCTTCTTTCGTAGTCAAGAAAATAAATATCTTGCATTAAATGGTTATTTTCTCTAAGCCTTATTGGAAGGTCTTAATTAAGAACTTCGACTGATATTTTTTTTTTATAGATTTTTTTTTTGTTTTTTATTTTTTTTTCTCCAACATCTAAAGCACATATATTTTGTTTTTTATTATTTTTTATTTTCCTGTGTATATGCCTGGAACGCTGTCGTCTCCCCTCTTGGAGGTGGGCGCTAATGGCCGCGACACAGTATTCCATACTAATGCGGTTGTTAACGAACACAATTTTTTGTTAACTGTTTTTTTTGTTCCAATAAATATTTTTGTATTTGTTTTGTAACTTCGACCGTCAGAAGTTTGAACATTTCTAATTCGGACAGAACGCAAAACTTAAATTCAGATTACAGTCTCGTGCAGAATTCAGATTCCAGAATATTGTTCTGTAGCGGCATCAATACCGCCACATGAAAAACTAAGGAACGAAATTTGTACGGTAACAAAAAGAACCGCAACGCCATCTACGACGAACTAACAAAGAAATCCTGCATCGCGCAAGCAGTTCTCCGTGCGATTTGAACATATACAACAGTCCGAATATTAACCATCAGGCAGTTGCCCACTAGAAAAAAAACCGTCTGGTAGGAGGATCCTCCCATTTTCAGTGGAGGTGTGCGGGACTTTACTCTCTATACCGCATACCTCTATAGGTCCTTATGCTGCATTTCTTTTAAGTTTTCAGAATCTCTTTTCTTCTTAGCATATAGATGACAAATTCACACATACCATTTATTTCTGTTTGGCCCATACACAGCTATGGGCGCTACGGCTAGCAAGCGGTGTTACCGTTTGCTGACAGACACTAGACATGCCAGTCACGTGTGCATATGACTGTTCATGCGGCGCGAGATGAAAGGGGCCATGGTCTGTGGAGAGACGCCGCATGAACACTGTAGATCGTAACCACCCGAGAAACCCCACATGTGGAGATTGCCTTTGCTGCGGTCGACCGAGTCTCTTGACAATCATAAAAGAAATGGAAGGGATTATCAATAAAACCTTTCTTTCTTTAACACTTACTTGTATGGCCTCTCCTGTGTATGTGTTCGTATATGTTTCTTTAGATCGCTGAGTGTCGTGAAGAACTTCGTGCATCTGTCCGCGTTGCAGTTGAACGTGTCGCCACTGTGCAGTCGCTGATGTGCCCTTAACCTGGAGATAGAGGAACTCAACATTATTCACTACTATTAAACTCAGCATTAATTTTGAAAAGAGGAATGAGCCAAGCAGGCCCGGATCTAGGGGGGGGGGGGCAAACCGGGACCCGTGCCCCGTTTAAGGGGCGCCATACACAAATGTTTGAAAAAAAAACTTATTCGATGTGGGGTGCTAAAATTGTATCTATTTTTACTTTTACATGGTGTCCCATGTATGGTCTGAAAAAAATTGATGCCAGTGATGGGTACAATGGGTCTTCGTAATCGTTAAGGTCTTTTTACTCCCGATACTTACATAAATAAATTAATCACAAACCTGAGGGGAGAGGGGGCGCCACCATCAAGTTTTTGCCCCGTTTCAGAAAAATCGTAGATCCGGGGCTGGTCAGCCAAGTGGAAAGACTTTTATAGTTAAAAATTCCGTATAAATTATAATGTATTTTTCTTTGTTCCTTTCTCCACGCAACTAGCTTAAATTATATTATTTTGGTTTTAGAGCATTACGTATGCCTTAAATCTCTTTTTTAAGATGTTTTTAGTCGAGCTCGAGAGCATTGGCTCTGAACAAGAGGAAGAACAGAAAACTGCGGGTAATGACCAAGATGTGACTACAGCATACCAGAGAACCCTTCCCTGAACAGGTGGAATCGGAATCTACTCAGCAGTAGATGGAACAAGACACTCAATGATAACAATAGTCTAGAACTATGATGAGTACTAGTACCTGACTACCTGTAGTGGTCTTCATACGCACACTTCATAAGTCGCCAAAAGTATTTTCCTATAAATTACGTCGTCATATGAGTAAGGTTCGTTATCTAATCTCGGTAAAGTATGGATGTTATGTAAACAACAAATATTGTGTACATCTAAGACTCGCGCAGTCAAGGTTAAGGCGACAGCACGTTTAGTGCTGTATTCAAAATTTGGGAGCTGCGTGCAATACTACGCTGGGCATATCAATAAAAGAACTACCAAGCGGGCCGCTTAATAGTAAATTTCGGTCTCTTAGGGGCCGCCCATTAATCATGTGATTTTTTTAGCATTTTTAACCCCCCCCTCCCTCCCCCAGGTTTAAGACTACCCCAACCAAAATCACGTGTATTTTTAGAACTACAAAGAATCTATAAACTTTTTGAACATTTTCTTGAAATACAGGTACAAGTATAATTAAATTCTGAAATTAAGGACCATGATAAAAATGTCTAAACAGATAACAGCCAAAATGACAGAATAACTGGCGACTGGCAAGCCGAGCCGGGCGGTCGTCGCAGCGCGCGGCGCGCGGGGACTTTGTTCGTTGCCTGGAAACCACGCCGTTTCTCGGTTTAGAAATCGCGCGTTTGACGAAAAAATAAATACTCACTACGTAACTCATAAAATCGCATATTATCTCACAATCGAAAGGAACTATTATGTTTAAAAACACGCAAAGAATACGGTTGCAAAGTCAAGTGAAGGCACATATACAGCGACCGATAGTATTCATTTTTCCCAAAGACAAAGCTGTAATGTTTAAGGGTGTTACTACACCAATCGATCGATCGATGACATCGATAGACATAGATTGATTGGTGTTGTAGCTTTGGCTGATCGAAGAAAGATTTAGTACCTAGAAACTATCAATCGACGCGACGTCGACTAATTCATGCTACCATCGATCGACGATCGATCGATTGGTGAAGTAGAAACTATCGATCGACGTATACTTATCCATTCTACCATCGATCGATGGCATCTATTGACGATCGATCTATTAGTGTGGTTACACCCTAACGTTCACGTAATCATCGACAAGGCACCTTGTAGGTACTACTTCTATCTATCTCTACCGTTTACATAAACTTCAACCCCCAATATGACTCGATCAGAACAAATCAGTCACGGAGAGGTTTTTTCAAGATTTGTTTATTTCTATATAGGTTACTAGCTTTTGCCCGCGACTTTGTCTGCGTGGAATAGTTACTCTGGGCAGTCATATTTATTTTTAAGATACTTATTATTCAAAAACGCTAGAACATGTGTTTAATTCAAATGCTTTTAATACAAAGGTTCATGGTTTTATCTTCAATAATGACGGACTCGCATACATACTGTCAAGTGTCATCCCCTATTTCTTCTCCAAGGTCTAATCTATCTCTGAACCAAATTTCATCTAAACTGGTTCAGCTGTTTAAGCGTGAAGAGGTAACAGACAGACAGACACACTTTCGCATTTATAATACTAGCTGCGCCCCGCGGTGTTACCCGCGGTTATCAGATAAGTACCTACTCCGCGTGAATGTCGAAAATTATCGGAAGGTAACGCACTCCCGGAATAAAAAATTATATATACTTAGCCTATGTGTTAATCCAGGGTGTCAGCTTCCTGCATACCAAATTTTATCAAAATTGGTCCAGCCGTTTGCGTGTGAAGAAGTAACAAACACACATACACACACACTCACAAACTTTCGCCTTTATAACATTATAAGTGTGATGTGATTTGTATAGTATGGATCTTTGGTTCATTTGTAACTTCCCAGCTGCCCGATTCTGAGATACGTTTCCATTCCAGACATTCAAATCAGAAAACATGGCCACTCCAACGTGGTATTTTCGTTCTACATGTGTGTTTAACGTAACAATTATTCCACAAATAAAGTGTCGTGCTAATTAGATAGTAAATGACAATAAATCTTTACTCTTCCATCACATGAGAACTTCACACATGACCGCTAAGTATTTAAGACGGCATTCCATTTAGGTACAACCTTCAACCGCCCATGTTTTAACTTTTTTTACTATGTTACCTCTAAGTACTAACAAAGAGATAACCTAGAAATTTCGTCATTACGTTACACTTACAACTTTAAAACATACATCACAAAAATACTAGAGATTCGATTACAGCACAAGTTGGCTCAAAAAGATAAAGAAGTCATACCTAATAAATTAGCTGCCTAGGTACTTATTAGTCTCGTGTAGTTCGCGAAAGAACAAGTTCATAAGAGCGAGAGCGCGAGCGCTAGCGCGGACCTAGTTCGCGTATTTCACCTGTAGGAGCGCGAGCGCTCCTACAGGTGAACTACGCGAACTAGGTCCTAGATCCACCGCTCTTTAATTCCTTCGATATGACCGACCTAATTGTATAGCGAGAGTGACCACGAGCGCGGAGCTGCCCCAGCTAGCTGCGTCGTCGTTTATTTACTCATTGATCATGTGCTTCTCATCGTTTAATGCAATGCAATATACAAGCTACTATTTACAAATTTCGAATAAACACGTCATTTTGTATATTTTTAAGCGATTTTATATTGAACTAATAACGACAAAATAGCTTATTAACAAACAAAAAAACGCTCGCAGCAGCAAACTTCAAAGAGCGAACGATCTGCCTTTCTCTCAGCTCACTAGCTCAGTCAGCCCCTGTCTCGGAACATTGAGTCGGGAGCTGGTGAACTAAAAGAGCGAACTAGTTCGCCAAGGAGTCGCGAACTAAAATAGGCGCTCCCGGTCACGAACAACTATGCGTAAGTCTTTTATTTATCCATTTGGTTAACTGGACTTAAATTAACACCTACTCAGGGTTACTACAAAACGCAATATCATCCATATACCTAACTAGCGGACGTCACGCGGTTTCACCCGCGTAGTTCCCGTTCCCGTGGGAGTACGGGGATAAAATATAGCCTATGTTACTCGCTGATAATGTAGGTATCAATTGCTGAAAGAATTCTTCAAATCAGTCCAGTAGTTTTTAAGTTTATTCGTTACATACATAAATACAAATCTTTCCTCTTTATAATATTAGTATAGATATAGATATAACCCAATCTTGGGTGGTTACTCAAACAGAACTGTTGTGTGGAAATCAGTTGAAATAAAGAAAACGTCGCGAGAAAAGATTTGAGTATGAATGTGGATCTAGGGGCAAAAGAAACGACGGATAGACTGATTGAGAAGTATGGAAGTAAAATATTGTGATAAAGGCCAGAGAATGATGAACTTTGAAAGAAACTTGATGGTATAGATACAAAATATAAATTAAAAATCAACATACAAAACTTTACCGCTGTATTTTTGCTGAGTAATTCTTAAAAAACGTGTGATTTTATTACTATCAGAAGATTATAAATAGCTGTAGGTAGTCATGTTTTATTATGATGTAAGAATTTGTTATCTTGTTATGACATCTTATCTACGGAAGGCGGTTTTTAATCTTGTCAGTCACTCCCAAACATGGTAATGAAATGTGCTTGGTATGGATAAGACTAAGAAACCGTACATTTAAATGTGCTACAAGATATTGGGGCAAGGTTTAAGGGCCGGTCATCTATCTTTTTATTTTTATTATTATTGACGTGACCACTCACTCAATCTACCACTAATAACAATCTCACCTGATTGAAGCGATGATGTGGTCGTCGATGGAGCACGCTTACCTAGAATTAACCCATTCACTCTTGACTTGGCCGATGAGAAATGGGAGACATTTGAATCCACTTTTACTTTTTTTTAAAAGTATGAACGTAAACGAAGCAAAAGGAGTATGATATGTGGAAATGTGCAAAAGGGAGAGGGGGCCTTTGCCCAGCACTAGCACAATATGGCTATATGAATATATACTATAATAAAGTGATAATCAATATATCGTCGTTGCAAATTTAAAAACTCATATGTGACATTTTTGACAAAAATGAGTTTTGCAGATATTTGAAAAGATATTTTGAATACCCATACTTAGCAAAAACTTCCATGTGACTGTGAGTACTTATTATATCGATAAAGCACGTATCGTTATTAAAAAGTCGTAAGTGTCAGCCTACATTTTACACAAAGTTTTTCTTGAAAAGTTACTTCACGCACATAGGAGATTTTAAATTAGCAACGACGATGTATAAAATTCTTCCGTGACTGACTGACTGAGTGACTGAAAGACAACACACAGCCGAAACTCCTGGTCGTATAAAGCTGAAATTCGGCATGTAGCTTCCCTACACGCCGTAGGGGAGCACTTAGAGAGGATTTCCCGAAATTCCTACGGGAACGGGAACATAGTCGCGGGCAAAAGCTAGTGCTACATAAAATAATCTTTAGCTTAGATCAGCGCTCTGACGTATCAATGCCATCTTGATTCTTTGTGAAAAAGGATATTGCTATCCATTCTATGTAGCTCCGTATCTATCTCACAACGGAATCATGATGGCACGTCATAGTAGCTACTACTACTGCCAAATCTTATGATAACTGAAATACAACAATAATGTAACAAACAACTTTGTAATATTTTGGTAATAAACGTTTATTATTATTATTTTAGTTTGCTGACTCGTTCAATGTCAGCTTTACTTGATGATTACATACACCATTAAAGGTTTGTTGGCGTGACTTCCGAATTTCGTTACTATCTTACATATATACACTGCTTTTACACCGACGCGATGATACAAACATTTACTATAGAAATCCTGCGAAGCTACAAGATGGAGTTAGTCTTTAGAGCCAAAGTCGTCCTAGGGGGCGTTCAAGTATTACGTAACGCAATTTGGGGGGATATGCATGAATCATAAGATTAGATTTCAACAATAAAGAGTGTGAAGGCATATTGATAGGCAAACCTGACCCAGTAAGAATATCAAAGCCTACAAGAGTAATGGGAATTGAGAATGACAAACACTGTCTGGACTGTTGACAAGGGTTCTGCTTAGCACATCTCCCGGGATCCCTATGATCAACATGGGGGGTCTTGAAGTCAAGAGTGAATGGCTGACTTCTGGGCAAGCGTGCTCCATCGTCCAATACCTAAATCGCTTATCATCAGGTGAGATAGTCGTCAAGCCCGAGTTTATCGATGATAAATATATATATAAGTATATCAGCTGTGACTGACTGTTTTTTGGCATTTGGAAACAGATGAAACTAAATAGGCTTTCTGAAATCAAGAGGATTTATCATCTCCAGTTAACTAAAAGAAAGTGTAATGAAGAACTGCCAATAGTTCGCTCCAAAATTCTTACCCTGTTACGGTTCAGTCGTTTCATAGAATTCTTGAATTACATTTTATGCATAAACACATCTTTATTAACACCACACATGAGAACCGTTGTTGCTATTTTGTTCAATCAATTGGCAAACGTCCAAAGACATAAATTACGGCCACTTTCTGACTCACAGTGTTCTGTTTGAAAATTTTATTATTTATGATTACAGAAGTCAAAAAAGATGATCGACTTGTTGTTGTATTCGATTCTTATTTCGTTGTTAACATTTCCAACTGTGTGCTTCATTTTCATGCATTGTTCGCCGCCATTTTGCATATGAATATGATTCCTTCATTTACTATTCGTTTCCTAGTGCGGATATCCTTCGCGTAATGCCTTGGGGAAGGCATAACAGGCCTCTACGGCAGAAAGTGAGCATTTATATTAATAACAAATTGTCGAATGCTGTTTCTGATGCTAGACGTGCACCAGCTATTGCGCAAGCTTCTACAACTCACCGAGGGATTTTGTATCGACGAACACTTTTAAAAGTTAACTTGTTTAATAATACTTGCAGGCAGAGCCCTTCTGTACTTAGGAGTAGCGGAAGAAATACCCTCTACATAAGATGGTTAGGTGAAATGCAGGAAAATCATTACTAAAATAGTCCCCACAAGTGGCAATACCGCATCCTGTCTTCTCTTTATTTTTCGATAATGGCTATCTATATTGAGCTGGCCCAGAACTTAGCTAAGAGTAACTGAGTAAGCTGAACGTCAACAAGGGGCTTAGTCCTGTTGACTTATTATTATTTGTACCACAAGACAAGAGAAGGAAGTGCTTGACTCTTACCGAAAAGACTGGTCCACAATGGCAGAGGACAGACGAGACGTTTGGGCAAAAGGGGACCTTGTCCCACCAATGGAACATTACTAGTTAGACAGGTATGAGAAATAAGGGTGGTCATGTGTTGCGAAACGTGCTCCATATTGATAAACACCATTTTTTCAAGCCCGACCTCTAGTAGCTGATGTAGATTTTTTATCAAAGTAAAATATTTTGTCTACGTATGTCTGAATACGCCCAAATCATGTTTCACTTATCTACTCGTTCAGAATACATTTCCATTCAAGCAATCTTTTACGGTTGAGTAAATGTAATCTTTTTGTATTCGTTTGTTATCACAATACGGAAGACTAGGTAGATAAATTAATAAATATAGATTTGGATGGTAGTCGAAAATAAAAAGTGGCTCGTATTTTTGTTCAGTTCTATACTGGAAGTGTCTGAAAATTTTATTGACAAGAGGCCCTACTATGAAGTCTTAAAACGATCGAGATTCCGCTCCAAGAGAGAGACGAAGCTATACATAGCGTATAGCACTATCCCTTTTACATCGTCAGAATTGAATGGCATTAGCACGTCATAGTAGGGCACGAGATATAAGATATATGTGGGCTTTTTGGCCCTTTTTGTAGAAGGAATTATTTAATTTCTTTTCACCTGTTTCTTTCCGCAAACAAATAAACCGACAATTCGTTTAGAATCTTCAATGCAATATGTTTCTTCGGAGAATTAGAGACCCAAGCTTTTTGGTATGTGATTCAAGTAGGCATTAGAAGTATTGCGATATGTAAACACGTTATATTTTATAACTAGTCATGAACTCAAGACCACAAAAAAGCGTTTGATGAGTGTAAATATGTTCCGAGTCTGTTTAGAGCTAATTTAGATTACGTCACAGTCAAATATAAGTGAGTCTGCAAACAAAAATATAAACCAGCGTTTATAGAATTGACCCAACATTTCCAATGAATGAAGATATGAGATGGGACATCATCTCTTTTTAGAATAGTCATGACTTACACATATAATAAAGAACTCGAACAAATGACCAATCTTACTACTGGCCACTAACATAACTGCGCTAGCCGTTGGCAAAATATAGTGATGAACAATTTCTTCCCTTAGTTGCTAACTCGTGGCCAATATATAAGAATTACTTGTTATTTAACCTCGGGTTAGCAACTTACTCTGAGTTAAAAGATAGCCCTGGTTTGCGCAAGTGGACCTTAATTACACCTACTTCTAGTTCTCCTATCAAATCCAAACACATGTGACTTGAGCAGTTAATAATTTCTTATATGCCTGCAACTGTATCAAAATACAATATTTTAACTGAGACATTACCTACTTAACGCGTTATTGTTTGTGTATGAATTACACAGACAACAGTGTATGTTATCACCGAGATTTGTGGATTTTCTGTCAATCTGCCAAGCCTTTTCTCGGGACCAACGGCTTAATGCGCTTTCCGAGACACGGAGGAGTCTCGGTATTTAAGGACCCATCCACGGATTGTCCTCGGCAAGCTTTGCCTAACCTCGAAAATCCAGCAATCACACATCTCGTACGCCAGTTATTAGTGAGCTACAAGCTCCTCGAGGGTTGTGGATCGACCATTGTGATGTGATGGGTTCTGCACTTGTTGTTCGTCTTAATGACTTCAGAAATGGGGATACTGTCGTAATCCGTTTAGTTTTCTAGCACATTTTAGTGATCCATATAGCCAGAGTCTGACTAGGGAGCTGGGCAATCTTACAAAGTTCTAACATCCGAAAACAGGATGGGTATTTGCCTGTGTTTTTTTCATTATTTGCGGTCCGTTCTCCCCGTCACTTTTTAGCAGACGCGTCTATGCTCGGTCATTAAGAGCGTTTGTTTCTCACGATGTTTCATACAAACTTTCAAGTCCTTATTCTTGGAAATTAATTAACTAATTTTACTGAAACTTGGTATGCATACGCCAGATATCCAGGTCTAAATAGATAGTTGAGACCATTTTCGAAAAAGAGTTTTGTGGGAGAGAGAGAGCCATTTTAAGTATTCTTTAGAAAGTGAAAAATCTTCCCCCTGAACTCTTTTTCGAAAATGTTTAACTAATTAGACCTGGATATCTAGCATTTCCAAGATCAGACTTGAAAGTTTGTATGAAACACCGTGAGGAATAAACGCTCTTAAGAAATCTGTTTTTTTTTTTCATTTTTTTTGAGATGAGTTTGCTCTTGACTCTAGTCTAGGTCATAAATACCAGAGACAAAGTCGACGATGGAGCGAGCTTACCCAGAAGAAGCCTGTTCACTATAATTTTGAAGAGATTAGGGTTGTATGCGTTCGGAAACACAGACGCATTTCTGCTTTTAGGTCGTCGTCTATGGCGGACATGCAGATTAGGGCTGGTCGGATTAGGATAGACAAGTAATGTTATCTTTAGTTTCTTACCTGTATAAAGTATTGAAAGCTTTCCGGCAGCCGCCAATGGTGCAAGCGAAGGGTTTCGCCTTTGTGTGCGCGCGTATGTGAATCTTCAGACTGTATGACGTTAGAAATGCTTTCTCACATGATTGCATCGGACATTTGAACCTGTATTCACCTGGAAAAGGAAGATTTATAGATAAGTACAATATTAAGATGCTAAAAACAGTGGCATGGTAACAGTCCATCGTTTTTTGCAAGTCGGGGGCAGATGGAATTTAACACATCATCCGACCGCATTGATCCTTGGGTACGCGGACTTTCTAGTTTTCAATCTTCACCCCTTGGTCTGATTCAGGTGGAGAAAGGGCACTAGAATGACCGCGTCCGCCATTTGAAATCTTTGGGAAGTTACATTTTGAGTAACATGGATGCGCTGTAGTTGACTGTCATCAGGGTAAATTCAGCAAGCGGAAAGCACAAAAGTATAGTAAGTAACATGACTGAGTAATAATATGTCTAATATAATATAATACATATAATATATCTTGGGACAACTCACACACGGTCATCCGATCCCAAACTAGGCAGAGCCTGTGCTATTGCAACCAGACAACTGATAAACATACTTCTATATTTCTAAATACATACCATATTATAGACAAATTACACCCAGACACAGAGCAAAATGATCATGCTCATCACACAAAGATTTGTCCTGGGTGGGAATCGAACCAACGACCTCCGGTTTAGCAGTCAGGGTCACTAACCACTCGACCAACAAGCACAGCTGATTAATTATGAGTTGTTGTTTTGTTTACCAAGGATTAAATTGAAATTTTAGTAGGTATGCAAACTCTGTATCTACAAAGTAGATAAGTAGAGTTCAAGGAGTCAACGATGACGAGATGTAATACTATATTATGTATTATATAACGCAATACATCGTAGAATAACGTCGGCAAAGAAAGTGTAAGTCGACGACTTTCTAGTAGGGTTGTGTTACAGCGTAAGATCTCTTCCTAGGATATGGTTACATGTGGTTTACTAAGGTTTTTGTATTGATACAGTGAACACAACAATTCACGTTAGATGAATTTAAACATAAACAATTTTAGACGATTTATAAATGACTAGCTGCCGTCCGCGAGAATGTCGAAATTTATCCCAAGGGAACATAGGTACTCTTCGGATAAAAAGTATCATATGTGTTATTCCCGACTATAATCAACATCTGACAACCAAATTTCATCAAAATCCGTTCAGCCGTTCTGACGTGATTGTGTAACAAGCATCCATCCATTCATCCAAACTGTCGTATTTATAATATTAGTATATAGATCTAGGTATATAGGTCTATAGAGTATAGAATGCAAATGAATGCATTTGAAGTGCATAGGTGAATAAGATAGTAAGTACCTAGTTCTGAATATGGAACTGCATGATCTCTAACTCATACGGTTAAATCGTTACTAGAATTAATTTCAGCTTCAGTATGTATAATTACAGGGAAAGTCAGGTCCGATTAATAACCTATCTAATCAAATTAGCTCGTTATGTCCCCGTACCGGGCAGAAGCCTCCCTCTCCCTTGTCCGCACACATCTGTCCTATGCCATTGCGCGGAGCAGTCCTTCCGGTAAGAGTCAAGTTCATCTCTCCACCTTCATTTTGGTCTTCCGCGATGTCGCTTGGCATTGAATGGGGCCGGAATATGGTGGATATAACTGGTTCTTTTAGCCCTCAACTCATGTCACATGCGGCACACATGTCCGGCCCAATCCCAATTAAGAATAGCAGCTTTCTGGATGTGATTTTGATGGTGTAGATATTGTTGTGGATCAATCAAAGAAGATCGATTAGCTTTTTTTATGATGAGAAATCTTCAAATGACTCCTTCCGCTCTGGGCTGAGCGGAAGGGAGTGTCAGACTCTTACTGACTATAACCCAACCGTGTTCCTCCAAATGCCCTTTGCGTTCCAGGGCCGCGGTGACTCTTTCGAACAAATTCCGCAACCCTGGCAGGGCAGGCACTGGCCCTAGCGGGCCTCGTCCATGATGCAAGATCGAGTAGCTAGAAAACAATATGCGTCTAAAACTGACTTCATAGAACGAACGAGAACACACAGCACAGTTGAAAAGTGTAACAAAGAGCGTGGGTGACTGGGATCGACCTACTGCAGCGAATGAGTTATGAACAAGTTTTAGCCAAATCAGTTTCGTCACGCATAACCATTACAAACTTGGCGAAAGCAAGTATATCGTTAAAACTTAAGAAAGTGGGATTTCCCAGAGAAATCTCGGACTCCACTGGGTTATAGCCACTCAGCCGTTCGCTTGTCAAAAAAGACGAGAGCAAAGAGACTCAGGCAGACACAATGGCCAAACATTGTTTTACTATTGTGTCTGTTAATTACAGCACACGAGTTAGTAAATAGAGCTTCTCTATTCTGGCCAAAAAATACGATGTTGAGAAGCCAGAAAAACCGGTGTCTTTATGCACAACGCTCAACGCAAATGCTCGAGATGAGGCAAGCGGAAAATCCAGATCAACTGGATGGGGACATTAAACTGTGCAAGCTTCAGTTTCAGGCTACGCTTGGAAAACTGACGCCTTGGCAGGCAATTGTTTCCCTGTAAGAAACTATCGTGCTCCAGGGAATATGGCATTTATTCAAATTAGGCTGAGTGCCAGCACTTTTTGAACGTCAAAGTTCGACATAAAGACAGTCCCCCAAAACGCCTGCCCGTCACCACTTCCTAGTGTTTTAGGAAGAAGAAGTGGCGCAACAAACTCACCAGCAACACATCTGTCTGTTGAGTTAGAAGAATTATAGACTAGAATAGAAAGGATCCCGTTTAAAGCGAATGTCGGCTTCGCCGCTGTTGTGGTTAATTAATCTTGGACAAAAACTTGTAATCTGCCGAAACAACAGAAGTCATCAGTCCTTTGAATATCAACCTTAATGATCTCAAAACAGACGAAGAAACCATTCACACAGTCAGAAGACAACACAATAGTACCATTCAAACACATCCTTTTCAAGATATTTTTTGCAAGGAAAATAACCACCTGCTCATTTATAGACACACAAAAAACAACCAACAAATTAAAAGCTCTCCATATATGTCCAAGGTCGATGAACCCACTTCATATTTTGCGCGGTATTTTGAACATCTCTTAACAATTCTTGTGTCCACATCCAAAGACCAGGTCAAGTTACTAGATATGAGGCCTGGTTTCGTAGCCTTGTGGCATAAGACAAGTCTATATGCACTTTAACATAGCTGTTCACAACCATGAATGAAACTATTCTGCCTGAACAAACCTTACAAAAACCACAATCGTGATGGGTTTCCTTTTCCATTCCATTCGAACATTCGTTTCGGGGTAGAATGGAATGGAAACCCATATGAAAATTAACGCCAATGACGTACGTCTTAACTTAAGATCTCGTTTGATATGAGCGGCGATAGCAAATGATAAGAAAATAATGGATGGTACCTATTGTGTTTTGCTAAAATCTTTGTTATAAGAAACTCTATTCCCAAAGCAAAACTTTTCCAGTTTGTACTGGTTTCCAGGTGATACGGGACCATGTAATCGGTGTTATCAAAGAAAACCGGAATTCGCCAGTTTTACACAAGATTAATGAATTACATAGCACTTTTTATTCTTTGTTGCTATTCACTCCTGGTTAAATATACCTACTGATTAAGCACTTATGTAAGTAATCAAGAATCTTGTTTACTAACTTTTGGAATACATAATAATGTTTACTTCAGAAAATATTAATAGGTAGGTACCATTATGTATTATTCTGTATGGTGTCGGACTTAAAAGAATGGCACCATCACTTCCCGTAGGTGTCGTAAGAAGCGACAAAGGGACCACCAGAAAATGGGTAGCAGCATTGTCTGTGCATTGCAACAGCTACACTGCGATCGCCATCCCGCCTGCCAAGCGTGGCTATTATGGCAAACCCCCCTTTGGGGGAGGCCTATGACCAGCAGTGGACGTCATTTGGCTGATGATGATGTATTATAAGATGGTTTATTGCAGAAATTATTGTGGAATTGGGATGCAACTTTGTACCTAGTGTAATGATGGATTGACTATGTGAATGACGCTATGGCTAGAAGGTGGTGGCTTATACATTCAAATAAAACAAAAACTCTGGAGGAAGTTGAAACCTGGATTCTTGTTACTATAAACAAATATTCTGTGCATTTCATGTGGGGATACTAACACTTTGTTTAAAGTTGGGGTAACAATGTTGTAAGCAGCAATTAAATATTACAATAACTAAAAATATTTTTAGACATGATCGTAGGTTTTGTCTTGGTTAAATATGGATGGCTGGAGAGAGGGGGCCAAAACTAAATAGGGATGGATGTTCTGTCTAATGTTATGAAATAAAAAAAAAAATAAGGGTGTTATAGAGTGTTACTTGACAGAAGATAATGAAAGTTACAGCAATACCAAAATGTATGTGAATAGAGCAGGAGGACCAATATTTTTTAAAAAGGCAATCCTAAAATGAGGTTGGTACCACGAAAACTTGATGGGAAAGTTTTGTGTTAGAACCTAAATTGAGTTGGTTTCAGTGGTAACAGCAACTTAACAACTGACTGACTGAGTCGATTCAACTGAGTCAACTTTAAATTGACAAAAATAATATCTTGGGACAACTCACACACGGTCATCTGATCCCAAACTAGGCAGAGCCTGTGCTATGGCAACCAGACAACTGATAAACATACTTATATAAGACACAGTACAAATGATCATGCTTATCACACAAAGATTTGTCCTGGGTAGAAATCAAACCCACAACCTCCGGTTTAGCAGTCAGGGTCACTAACCACTCAACCAACAGGCCAGTCAAAGATAGATATGTAAGTGTTACATTTATACCAACTTACAAAATAAATATTACTTATCATTGACACCTGATCTAATTGATGATTAAAATCTTGGGACATATAATATTTTAAAGCAGGAAATCCCATTAATAAAGCTAGCAAGGTGCTTTTCTCACAAGTAGGTACAACTTTACATAAAGATTTGCTTATAAATGTATGCAAAGTTGTAAACAAGCTAGACATAAAATGTGAATGTGTGAATAATATAAATTAGTCATAGCTAACTAGTTCAAACTATAAGACAAGGTAAGAAAACTTTTGTTAATAAAATAGTGAATGAATTAATGAGAAGCTATAGTTCAGTATTACAATTTTTTCTTTTTCCTAATTTTTTGCCTGTATTGGTATGTAGATGGGTGGTTTATGATAAATTCAGATAAAATAAACGTGTGAAACTTTTTCATTATAATAAAGAACTGCGAGGTTCATATGCCAAAGCTTGTGTTATGCATCAATGAAGGGTAATCCAAAAACATTTTGTGTCTACATTTGTGTACAATGATCTCACCCTTGTGTGTTTTCATGTGTGTGCGCAGGTTTCCAACAGTGCTGTATGTGCGTTCACAACCCTCATATTCACATTTGTACCTCGCGCTGCTGTCTTCTTGCTTCCTCTTGCCCATATCCATGCTAGATGTGACGTCCGAGTTTTGCATATCTGATACTGTGTCATCATGACTGAAAAAGAAAAGCTTGTCAATTTCATACTTGTCTATGGCAGGTATCAAATGTCTTTAATTGATATGGACTTGGCAATTTAATAAGTGTCAAATTTCCATGTAAGTGGCAACAACAAAAGTAAACATTAAGTTTATAAACATGAAAAAGCAATGTGATTGAGTTTTAATATGAAAATGTTGGTGAGTGTAAGGAAATTCAAGTGAATAAAAATAGTCCTGGAACAACACAGGTACTGAAGCGGTTTTAAGTTACATTGATTAAATTCTTCTAAGACAGGTGCTGAATGAAAAACAAACTCTAATTAACATACCTCTTAGTCGCGTTTCAATAGTATACTCATAGGAGAACACAAAATTAGGATATTCGCATCACATCGTGATGGTAATGTACCAAAATAGAATGCCCAAAAACGATACATCGGCTAAAAGACCACTTATATACAACCCCGCAAGTGTGAAAGAGATAGATTACTATTGACAAACAGCTGATTGGATCAAATTGGTTGGAAGAACCAAAAAGCGGCGAAATACGCAATATTTGTTATGATTTTAGGACTACAATAGAAAATTCAATAAAGTAAAAAAAACATAACTTACGGAGAAAATCCAATAAGATTTTCTGTGTTTTTGTCCTTGGGAATTATTTCGCTTTCCGACGTCACGCTGCTTTCAGGAGCTTTTTCGTCGTAATTACGCACTTGAAAATTATCAAACTTTCTATCCAAGTCAAGGTACTTTAAATCTGTGTTATTATCGTTTGAATAATGCCCGATAGTAAAGGGCTTAAAAGTGTTTTGTGTTGAGATATCGAAGCGGCCGCTGTCACCGAGCCATGCGGCCATGTTTCAGAATAGTGTTGTTCCGTATCACAAGGCGAACTGTCATTCATACGCTCTGTTTTGTAAAACCGGCGAAAGATGAATCGGCAATTTAAGTCATGACGCGTTAGATAGATGGCGCTAAATTCAAATGTCGTAGAGAGAGCTACCGCTATGGGAGGTAAAGTAGGCGCCCGTGCCCGCTCTGAGGACTCCCGGCGTAACTCCCGTTATAATGAACACCACTTGTTGTCTGCGCGGGCAGTGCGTCGACCGCACGCCCTTCTCCTCACGCGAATGTATCATCTTCACATTCGGACGATAATTCGCGTATAAAGTGTGCAGCACATTTTTTGTTATTATTATTTATGGATTTTAGTCACAGTTTAATTTATAAAATGTGTTCAAAAAGTTTATCTTTTTACATTCATTTGGTAAGTAAATAAAATTATTTTTTTTTGGGTGTAATATTGATATTTTTTCAATTTCCTATTACCAAAAATATATACTGATCCCATACCTATTTACTTGAGCTGTGACAAACATTTGTTTTTTCATAATTGTTTGGTTAGTTTCCAATCCTATCGATCGCTTCTTATCAAAGTTAACCGCTCATTTATGGTATGTTGACTCGTTTTGCGCCCCCATTTTTTTACCATGAGATAAGGAAAATCGGTGAGTTCGATGGAATAGTAAAAGTTATTTCTAATAAAAAATTCTGATTAATAAATTGACTTTCACTTTAGCTAACACAAACTTAGTTTCAACAGTTTCTGAAAAGATTTTGAAACTTAACATTCGCCACTTTTAAAGTAATATAATATTAGACAGCTTTCGTAATAATTTTATATTACATCCAGACATAACATTAACTTATAACGAACCTATAAAGCTATTATAAGAGTCTTATACTGCATGGTTGACTGACTCATTGCCTATGCATTTGGAGCGAACAAGCGCTCAGGAGATAGGTAAAAAAAGCATAAAACAGTGGGTGAGGTTTATCTTTATTTTACTGTTACCCACGGCACCCATTCGCCGTCTAGGCGCATTAACGTATCATTAGCTGAAGGTTGCTGACCGACATAATGTTCTATATCTTGACGACATGGTGACTATCCGCAAAAGGAAGTCGTAATACTTTTACACCTATATCAAAAACCGCCAACCTCATTCCATTACTTTAATTTACTGTTTCTCCGCTAACTTAACGTGTTAATTATAGACCTGCGTGTAGATGATTAAGTTTATAATATATATGATAGGCAATCATTATTACAGCTTATAACTAGCTTTTAACTACGAGTATTATTTCAAAATAAATGGGTATGTTGTACCAACTAATAATTCAGTATTAAACCGTTGTTTCAGGTTAGATACAAACTTTAGTTAAATAAATTAGCTAATTGGCCTTGTTTAAACTTTCAAAGTTCAACTTAAGCAGTATCAGCAACTTTTTATATTTATAACGATAAAAATTACTACGGTACAAGAAACTGATTAATTCTGCATCCGCATTGTTGTGTTTAAAACTTGCTGTCATGGAGCTTTTCATTTTTACCTAGAAATCCATATGCTTAACAGGCACCGTAGTGGAAAGTTGAATGTCTAGTAAACATTAAAGCACATGACTAACATTTGATAACGTGCCAAAATAAACAGAGAAACTTTTGTAAATATGGGCGGTACACAAGCTTTCTAGATCTCTTTTACTTACTCCTACACTTCGTTGAGTAAACGCTAATACTATGACCATGATCGTTACTATTCGGAAATCGAGCTTCAAAATGTCGTTCAAGAACGTGTCATCCATAACAATAGCCCCAAGAGACCGATGAACACTTTCGCTGCTTTTTCTTTATTCAAATTTCACTTTTGATCTATTCCTTGTGTCCACTGAGACTTTCAATGGACATTATAATAATCAAGTAATCGATCCCAGGAGGCAAAACATTGCGTCAAAGGAAACACCGTGATGAAAATAACAATTTCGGCAAGAAAGACTGTGATGCAACTAGAATGCAATTTGCATACTGAATTACCTACAACTCTTACAAAAAAATCAGCGCCCAGAATTTAGATACAAATTTCCTCATGTGCAGTTGTTTAATCAGTAAAAAATTAAATAGGTACTTTAGTCTAAATACTTATACATATATTTCTCTGAAACTGAAAAATCTCTAATGACAGTTTAAAATAAGACAATGTACACTTGTCACTAGCCTGTTATACGAAGTGAGTTCAATGACATGTTATTCACACATGACCTAGAAATCTGACACTGACACTTTCTTCTTGAGGGTCTTTTCGATTCACCGCACATCACTACGTTACCCTTTCGATTCCAATGAAATGAAATTAACTCTGGACATGTCATATTGGTTTTGGAATTTTATAACTTACTTATCAAGGAAAAGTACAATCTATCTAATAACACAAACTTTTTTCAAGAGACACAAAGTAAGCTTTCAGAAATTAAAAATAAATTACTTGATGTGGAACATCCGTGTAATTGATTACAGGATACACTAACAGGTGTCAGGATTTTATCTCTGGGAACATTCCATTAAATCCTTTTTCAAAATTATTTTTTTGCGTAATTATTTAAGAAGGTATTGAAGAGCTATGACCTGCCTGATTCCACAGTACCTACCCAGTTTCTTTAACTTTCATGACAAAAAAAAATGTTTTATACAAACTGCCAATAACTGAGTCAGTATGTTAAGTCAAGAAGTTAAGATGGTGTTATTATTTCACGAAACAAGTAATACTTGCTTGGTCACGTCTTTGATTTGGACCGAAAGTAATGTTCTTTTTTTACTTGCGATAAGCTTGCGATGTGCGGTTCCTGTGATAGCTATCCAATAGAGATAGACAAGAAAAAGGACTGGTTTTGTTTGTCAAAGATGGTCCGTGGCAGGGGGATCTGTGTCATTCGGCCACGACACACATACCGCCCTGACGGCGACTCACGCGCCGACGATGAATTCGTGCGGCCAATCATATTTCATTTATATACCTGCTGAGTTTTTATTCCATACAAAGTCAGACGTAATATGTGTAATAAAATAGCATTAAGTATTAGAAATATTTTACCTGGCAAGAAAAGAAGTTAAAAAGACAGACTTTTAATGAGCGGTTGATGAATTACGCTGCTATCGTTAAATAAACAAAATCAGAAATCACAAATGATACGCTCAATTTTTTTTTTTTGCAAATGAATCCAACTAGATCATCATGCGAGCAGCATGCACTGCATTAATTTATACTTCATGATGACATTTGTTAACTTTTCTTTTCACGTACATTCCAGGCACTCGTAGCATGCTGCGTGGTTGCAGATTGCGGTCCAAGATTGAAGTACACGTGGGGTGATGCATTACAAGGAACAGATTGCGCGGGTCCAGATGGAACAGCCTATCCTAGGTAACACTTTTAATAGTTATCGGTTTTTATTTCCGGTTTTCAATGTTTAAACACTACGGGTTTATTATAAAATAATGAATACAAAAAAGGTGTGTTTACTGTACCTACTCCATCAACAAGTTCGGGGCTTGCATGGCACTTGCTTAGAATATGCAACCTAATTTTACATCATCTACCTAATCGTTATACTTGAACACTTGAACAACGTTAAAAAAATCATTTAAGTAAGTCGCTTTTTCGTTGATCGACAATTCACAGTATTTTGGTTCAGTTTTCGCGCTTGCGCTTGCTAATAAACTGATTGAGCAGCTGTTAAAATTAAACCTAAGGTGTAACTACTACGTGTATTTCTTCTGAGGCCAAATATGTAATTGGAATATTTGTGTGCAAAGAGCTAACCCTACAGTGTCAAGTTCTATGTAACGAGGGTAACCCTGTTCCCTAAACCGGGTCCAGACTATGTGCCGACATGAGCATGACTCACTTCGACCGAGTTGGGGTCCGCCGTCCGCACGGCCTACCGATAAAATACACGACATGACCCGTTAGCCAATTATATCCAGAAGGCAGCCATTCTTGTGCCCTCCAGGCTCATTCAGGTAGGTAAATACCTAATATTAATTAATAGAGAGATACCTGGGCCAAAATACTTTTTGATGCCTAAAAATCGGTCTCTTCTGTTGAATTTTACTTTTCATGAAACGTAAAATTACGGTTGTCATTTATAGTAACGCCGTTGTTTTACATACGATATAATTATGTCCCAGAGCATGAGTCTTATGTTATAAAGAGTAATCTCTCATAATATCTCCTAGATAGCGGTGTTCTTGAATATCGTTATAAAACTATAAGTTTTTACCTTTTTTATTGCTGCAATAGATACTTTTAACTTCGATAATTACATAAAATAAATATTAAGAAATTTCCCCAAGGAACAATTAAATTTTAACTAACTTTCGTTGTTAGGATATAAAATAATCCTTACAGTAAGTGTATTATGAATTGTGATTTAATGTATCTCATTTGTTCGAGTTGTCATTCTTAAAACAAAAGACAGCCGCTGCGCGGGGGGAACAAGTTAGGCAAATTAATCATTTTCTAGGCATCGAGAGGGGTCCGTTGAAATGTAAGTACTTGCGATATTTGCATTATTTTTACTTCTATACACCGCTAATTAACAGTTTTGACAGTGACAAAATATTTGCTTTTTCTTTTTCCATTAAGTGCACATTTATGATATCATTAAATATTTACTGCTGCGTTAATGATACATTGCGTTACTGTGAATAAGTAACGCAGTTGTTTGGTAACACAGTTGCTTTAGGTATATATATGTTGTAAGTTATAATATTTTTTCAGAACCATGCTTCTACAGTAATTGGCATTGTCACCCGCAGAAAGGCAACGCCGCTATAAGGTTCAACTAAAGCTGGACCCTGTGAAAAAATCTGAATCAAAAAGGAAAACCCAAGAAAGGTGCCACGAGAAAAAAAAGCTTGTAAAGATGTAACATAGTGATAGTACAGAGCTGCTAAGGGTAAATGTTTAGGGTAGAAGTCGTTTGTTGATTTCCCATCCTTAAAAAAAAGAAAGGGTAATGTTAGATTTCTGATAAAAAACGACGAGAACGTCAAAAAATTATGATTATCACACCGGATTCCACATCACGTTCAGGATTTCCAGTTTCACAAAGGTCTAGAGGCCGAAGACAAGTAAGAAGAGAGATCTGCATTATATGAAAAAAAAAAATGAAATACAAATAAGTACAAAAACAGATACTAAAGAGCTAAAACGTCAAACAAAGATTCCCAACAAAATAAGTATTCTTCATTATCTAACATCATCAGCTTTAAGGTAGTAAAAGAAAAGATAACCTTGAAACGATTTTTTCAAGGAGATTGCATATTAACGCAAAAATGAAGACTGATATTGGGCGGGACACTTTGGACATTGATAAGATAAAGTAAAAGTGGACTGCCCCGAAAAAATACGTTATCATCGAGAAAACCATTATTTTTTTAACGCGACGATGGTTCTAGAGATATTAAAAAACGATATATCTACTCGTCACACTGACAAATCTAGCTATACCTTTCTTTCAAAAAAGAGTTTCCAGATAAAAGTTGTTCTTATTTATATTTCATAAATCTAAAAGACCTACTATATTAAAGTACCAAGGACATATTTATTTAAACTTTAAATAAAAAAAAATGACATAATATACTTAAGTAATAATTATTATGATAAATAACAAACCTTCTTATTAAGAGAACTTATACTGAGACATCTATGTGAAATAAAAAAGACCACCAATTTTCAAACAGCTCTTATGACCTTTTATGCATATGCATGGCTTAGCTATGGTGTCACCCTTTGGGGAAACAGCACAGATGCACAAACACTCTTCAGCCTTCAAAGAAATCGGTTAGAATCCTGGTAAACATTGAGCAAACAGACAGTTGCAAACCTTTCTTTTAAAAATATAATACAAAGAATATGTATCCCTTCCCTGTATATATGTATATATTCGAGACATGCAAATTAGTACAGAAACATCAAGAATTTTATTCAAAACGTAGAGACACTCGCTAAACTTACCAAGTTCTCGATTAAAAATGCTCTCTAAAGATCCCTATGTAATGTCCATTAAACTATATAATAAACTACCCGCATTCGTTAAAAAAAGAATAGAAAATTCACATATTTTTAAGAAAACTTAGATTATTTTTACCTACTCAATAAAAGCTACTACTCGGTAAACGAATTTCTAAGTGATAGACTTTAATAAAGTCATAACTTAAGCACCTATTCAAGTCTTTAAATTTTATTTGATTTGTGTATACATCTCTCAATAGATAACTATATTAAAAGTTTCCTAAGTAATTTTACATATCATAAAACGCTTCCTTTCTCCTAACCTAGATACTTATCTTGCTGTGCCCGTACGGGTCCATATGAACTATTTGTTAGTTTACCACCTAAGAATACATGTGGAATGCAATAAAAGTATTGAAGTATTGAGATACTGTTGTGTTACCAAGATTTCTACTGCGTTACTTTTTGTCCCCAGTAACGTATAGTTTCTCCTGTAATATTATAGCTTCTGATTAAAAATGTCAAAACTTCAAACGAGGATATTTTTAATATTAGTTCGAAGCTTCTTTAATTAATGTTTGATATTTTTAGAAAAGTCAAGTTTTTAAAGTAACACTTTGGTAACGCAGTGCTGTAAACTATTAAGAATATTTAATTGAACTGATTATTTCTGTGATTGAACTTTATGGGTGATTAATATTAGTACCTTCAACAGTTTTAAATTTCTATATAAGTGGGCTTTAATTCTAAGTACTCAGATTTGTAGTATGGTAACGTTGTTGTTTAATTTCTCTTCCACTTAGTGTTTAAATTGCCATAAATATAGTGATATCATCTAAAACAACGCTGCATATGTAAGGATATTGTAGATTAATTATACCATTCCATATCGACAATAAATAACGAGACACATTCATTTCAATTTCAACACAGCTCGGTTTAGGCATTAAAAAGTATTTTCGCCCACGTATTCAGCCACCAGAGACACATGCGATAGATGGATTTTTGCCTTGTTGGCCCATAGAGCAACCTTGAAAAAAAAAACAGATTGTACAGTGTAGGTACACTGTAATTTTGCAACCACCAACATTGTTTGCTGATGCACCATCGTCGGACCGTCGTCGGTGGAATCAGGCCCATACCTACCATAGGTATAACAGAGAGTTAACGAAAAGTTTTTTAAAATATTTATAAAATTACATTTTAACAGAGGGCCCGTATATTTTTGATTCTGTATTCAATTTATTTCACCACACTGAATACTTACAATACAAACCTAGCTACTCAAAAGAGTTGAAATACTTAAATGAGTGTTTTATTTTAAAAGAGTTGTTCTTATTAATTCAAAAAATCCGACATTAGGCTGACCTTCCCTCGTCGACCTAGACTGTCAAGTCCATAACCGTAAAACATCGATAGAAATCGCTGCTTCAATGCATTATAATATTTCTAACGGGCTAACCTATGGATGTGGTCCAAAGACTCCTAATTCGATTCCGTGGACCAATAATATATGCGTGAAATAAGTGTGTCTAGTGACAAAATGGTTAGGAGTTTCCGAAAAGGGTTTTCACCCTTTAATTTATTTCAAAATACTTATAACTGTAACAGCAGGATAATCCAAAAATGTTTTTTATTTATTTGCAATATGGCAAATCTGATTATTTTTTGTCGTGACAAGTTTCATCCAAATCATCTTCTGAAATACCAAACATTCATCTCGATATTTATTTGCTTCAAGAAAATAACATGTAGGAGATATGAATGTTTCAAAAGTTCATTATCTTTCTAGCATCAAACTTTTATGAAATAACCAGGGATTATAATGAAGTAGGTACCTACCTAGTTATTTCATCATAATTTCCAAAAACAAAAGAGACATTTTGAATTTCGCGGTCTACGTTGACTGATCCCCCATAATCTACAAATATATTTTTTCTATCTAAAACATTGTGGACAATACATGAATAATAAATAATTCAATCTACCTACATTTAATGTTATTATTACCACTCAAAATTTAAATCAATAAAATACAAAGAACTGGTAATATCGTGCGTTAATTTGTATAAATACTACTACTATAACAATCTAGCTAATAGGTAACCGGTTATGAATTGGATTTGGTTAATACGCGTTTTCCCTAGGCGGTGTGGTGTGTTGTATTGGCTGTAGATATGTTACAGACCGCGCTATGTTCGGCTCTGTCCGGTTCGCGCACTCGGACAACTTCGGGCATTGACGCGTCCGCCATCTTGCCATTTCGTGCCCTCCCCAGTCAGTGTACAAACATAATACACACTCGAGGCGTGTTTTTGTTTTGCTGGGCACATTTTATCCCCAAATATCCGGTTAACTATTGTGTTTCATGCTCAAAATGGATAATTGTGAATCAAAACCTGTCACAACGACGAAAGACAATAAAGATGTGGATCGAGATGCCTATTACCGGAGATTATACGAAGTATTTAACAATAAAAAGACGCCAAATTCTGTCTTGTTATCTCGGGATAAGTATTACTGGCTCATTGAAAAAATTAAAGCTGCAAAAACTGCTGCGAGGAAAACTCCCGCGGACTATCGTCGCTTGAAAAAGTTCGAAATTGTGGAATCGCCTGACGGGGAACAACTGTTCGCGGCTCCAGTTCCCGGCGATAACAGACGGCAAATGTTTGTACCAATGGAAGAGATGTATGAAATTATAGCGGAATGCCACTTGAAGTTGAACCACGGAGGGCGAAGTCGTATGATGGTGGAGTTAAAACGTAAATACAGAAATATCACTACAGAGAGTGTTTTAGTGTATTTGTCAATGTGCGCATCCTGCAGCAAAAGAGCCTCCAAAAGACACGCAAAACTAATTCAGACTGCTGACAAAATAAGTGACAGAATTATAAATGAAACTTTTGAAAATCGTTCCTGCGACCAGATCGCCGATTGGTCCACTTCTGAAGATTTGATTAGAGGTTTAAGTACTTCAACTTATAAAAGTCCGGAGCTGTATTCACGTGGGCAAGTGGACATACTAGGCGTCACTAACGAAGAAGGAGACGAATATAAATATCTGCTAGTGTACAGAAATTTTATTTCGAAATATACACACTTGAAACCAATGAAAACTTTAAGTGTTGTGGAAGCGGTTGACGAGTTATTAGAAATCTTTTTGGTATTTGGTGCTCCCAATATTTTACAATCCAAAAATGGTCTGGCCTTGGTGAAGCCTATTTGTAGACGCATTTCTAGTTTATGTCCTCAAATGAAGGTTGTCGCATCAGAATCTGTATTTACCAAAACTGATTTTAAGGGAAAATCGAATGAGGACATTCTTAAGAAGTTGAATGATTGGCTGTTCAAATCACAGAACACAAAGTGGCAGGACGGAGTGAAGTACGTACAGCATGATCTGAATACAGCATTTCATGAAGTATTGTGTAGAACACCCAGTGAGGTGGTTTTTGGCGAGAATCCGAAATGTGGTCTTGCTGGTTTTATGTCAAGGAATTTATACGAAGATTTGGTAACGGAAGAAGATCTGATAACGGTTTTAGAACATAAAGATCCTATTGCACCAAAACAGCTTAAATTAGATGAGTCACTGATGCTGCCTACGAATTTTATCAAGTTAGAGACTGAACTGGAGGACGAAAATGAAGTGGAAGATGAACAAGTTGACGTTTAAGTTTAATTGCATTGCTTAGTAAAGTTTCAAGTAGTTTTAACAATGATAGTTCATTATAATGAAAAGAAAACAGTAAACAGAAGTAGTGATTCGATAATATAAAATAAAAATATTAATTGATTTTTTGGTGTGTTTTTGCCGTGGACTAAAGCAGGCTAAACCTACTCAGCTAAACGAGATTTTTAAAATGCATTCATTAGGTCAAACCAATACACATAACTTTTTTGTAACGGATGTTTGTTTTCTAAAGCAGACGCTGATAAGCAAAACAAATTTATAAATTAACTGCCTTTGTCTATCTAGTATTGAGAACATAATTATTATAGGGATTTTTTATTTTTGACATCGCTCGAGAAACTGGTTTATAGCGTTGGTTTTGAAAAAATAAGTTAGTAGGTAGGTAATAACCGGAATTATGAAAATCGCAAATCGAGTCCCAAAGTCCCAACCCTAAAAGCATCGTGTAGGTATCATTGGCTAAAAAAGCACTGGCTGTCAAGATTTTGACAGTAGGTTTCACAGTAGCAAGAATTTCCGCGCTTTTGAATTAAGTACTGGATTCAAGTACTGAATAGACAATATTTTGTTATACATACAGAAGATACAATAAGAGAGTTACGTTAATTACCAATAATAATTTAAGTAACTAATTACTTAAAATATAACGTTAATTACCGTTGTTACATCTAAATCTAACAGAACTAAAACAACTAACAAAACAGAACTAAAAAAATCTAATTAGTACCTAATCAAAAAACAAAGACGTTGAAAACTCGTTTGACGTTACAATTTCTTGATGCGTTTTATCTTCGTAACTAATTATATCTTGATTTGATAAAATAAAAAATACGTATCCAATATTTTTCGATAATCTTACTGACGGTCTAAATCGAATCATATTATTTTTTTTTAACCCAGGAAACATCCTTAGGATGTCTTAATAGGATGTCTGTCAAGAAGCCCTTAAAACTTCTGTTTAACAAGCTGGTTAAAAGCTGGAAGTGGTATAGGGAAGTCTACTAGCTTGTAAACAAAACATGATTAATGTATGCATGCGTAGCGAAAACAATAGCATGCTAATCATGCAAAATCCAATTTGAGAAGTAAAAAAGCATGTAGTACGCAAAAGTTCCGTTAATTCAACTGCACATCCATTCTTCATTCGTGGGAACTTTCTCACTAAGCTCTATCTTTGTTCTTTTGCTACCTGAATGCAGTGACGCAGTGTACCTAATATTTTCCGCACTTACTGTAATTGAAAAATGATGATTATTACGTCTGTTGTGGTCTGTTGATTGCAGAGCGTAACGGAACGTAAAAGCTTTGTTATTCGATTTAGCGACATCTAGTGGTGTGCAGCGTAATTTTCAGTTGCCTAATCGGTTTGAAATCGTTCACGGCTTTGTTCATAGATGCCGCTTCTATAAATAGTGTTTAGAGTATATATTTTGGGACATTTTATGCTAGTGTTTATTCAAAGTTCCACTGTTCCAAATAAAATGCGACTACGATCTCCAAAACTGTTTTCAATGTATGATGAGGGCTAATGTCTAAGAATTGGACAATGGAGATGACATTCCACTTACAATGACAAGTCATTGTAAGTGGAATGAGTTAATAATACTGTCTGTCGAGAGTCACCGCGCCTTGACTCTGGACCTTGAGTAGGAAGTCTCCGAGGGCTTAGTGCGAGTTTTTTAACGCATGATCGCCTAAATAGGAACGTTCGCATAGGTCAAATTGTATGGAAAAAGCTTTTAGTTTATGTCACCAGACGGCGCTTATACAGTTTCAATGCAAATTGACGTTTACGCTAACGCGATCCAGAACGTTTAAAAACTCGCACTTAAGCCACTGGTTGCCGTCTTCGGCTTTGAGTCACTTTTTTGACTATCTGTTATGTTTGATCGTCTCCCATAAGGGTTAAAGAAATTCGTAGGATGCGAGAAGCACAGAACCGGTCGATATGGGAACCTTGGGGGTAGCTTACTTCCAGCAGGGACGTCTGTTAGCTGTAATGAACGACGATGATGTCAGAACTATTATCAACCACGGACTTTTTTTTTTATTCCAGGCATTTAGTGAACAGAGCCCTAAAGTCTGGACCATGGCAGTCTTCACGTCAGGGTCGAGGAGTTCGGACGGTAGACCCAGCCATCATGAGAAGAGCGTTGTTAGACGCACACGCTGGCTATTCGGAGGGAGCGCCTGCGCATAACAGTGGTAGCAATAGAACTGGTGAGATTTGCTTTTATAAAGTACTTGCTTCTTTTCGAGGCTTTGTTCCCAGGGTAGTTCAGTAGCTTGGGCGATAGTTTTTGTGATTGGCCTCTCGAGGTTGTCGGTTGCAGATCCGAACTTTCCTGAGTCAGATTCAGGGCCCCACGCAATAGTGTAGTTTTATATCTACCTATGTGGATTCGAACTAGTCCTTCCAGGACCTTCTACAAACAAAAAAAAAACAGTTCTACCTACTTCTTTACTTTTATTCATTGAAAGTAGTTAGTAGTAGTAGTACCCCACCGGTATCGGGAACAGGATCCAAGCTACCGGTGGTCAGGGCTCCAGTAATAGGAACCTCCTTATTATAGGAGCCGTGTCCAGAAGTGCCGCTTTCTGAATCAGCCCTTGATCCGGCCGCCTAACGAGACCCTCCTAAGGTCAAGACTAGTGGCTATTCAGCCATTGTCTGACACGACTATCGTCACAATGATCGCTGAGTCCACATCCCACACGTCGACAACCTCGCGAGCCAAGTCAAGATATTTGATTTAGCTCTTGATCATCTGCCTAGCCTTTTCCCACCTATATTGGAAATACCTACTGGTATTTTACGCGGAGCGACTACTGGTCTGATCTCGAAACTGGGTAACACGGTACTTCTTGGCAAAACAGGTGTCTAAATTTCTGGCTTCTGACAATCCGTAACGATTGCTAAAGATCTACAAATGACAGCCTGGACCAACGGTTAAAAGTTTCACGGCTTTCTGAGGCACGGCGGAGTCTCGGTATGTTAAGTTAAGATGGTCGATATGTGTGGGTGTTATTATTTAGCCAGGAGATCCTCTTTGATTTACCTCTTTGTATTATTAGATTTATATATATATCTTATTTCAATCTAGCGAGGTTGTCGATTCAATAGTGAGAATCTTTTGTGCTTTTTTCGCATTGTATTGAAGCGTTCGATTACCTGAGGTCGTGATAAAGATGTATTGAGTGTGTGAAAGTGCCGTGTTATAATGTCGCAATTGATTGGAGATTTTTTTGTGTAAAGCAATAATTTTCTTTGTGTTGACGATAAGTCGATAACATTCTGTATTACTTGGCTGCTTATTTTGCAAAGAAAAGCTGTAGGTATCTAGGTAGTTTAACAATAGGAAGAAGATTTTATTTTATTCGAGAGGTCTTTGATGTGCGCCTTTGAATTTGCGAATTGAGCTTGACACACCGAGCCAATTCCATAGTAGCTCAGGATAGGCGACAAGCTCGTATCAATATAGACTAAATCCTTCCTGGCATTGGACCATATTGGATCAGGATTAAGTTGGAAGGAAAGACCTTTTTCTTGCACTGGTACAAGACAGGCTAAATCACTAGGTATTACTTTTAAGTTTGAGATCCTTTTTGTCTCAATACAAAAGTAGGGGCATGTGCGAGTCGGACTCCCACGCAAAGGGTTCGAAAGAAAATGTATTGTAAACATTTCATTTTAAAACCATAAAATTTAAGGCTCAGTGGTTTCGGAGAATGAGAGAATGGACAATTTTTTTGTATTTTCTTGAATAACTTTAAACCATCTAATTTTAATCGTATGAAATAAAAAGATTTACCATAAAATTTTGGAACTCTAAAATTGAGCGTCAATGAGGATGTTTTCATATTTGGTAGAAGTAGACTTCTAAACCTATTTCTTCCAATTCTAGGTCGCGCCTCAAACCTGCCGGGGCTAACTCCGGCGTCCTCAAACGCGTGCGGCGGCACTCGTCTATGTCGGACGCGGTACAACACTACTGCTCCTATGTACGGAGTGTCCCTAACTTCGGGGCAGCCCGTCACAATCGTGCAGAAGTTCCCTGATTTATTGCAGCAAGTCGTCTTCGAGGTTTGCGAGTGAGTATAATATCGACTTATTTGAGAATATTATTGGAAGTACCTTCTTGTGTAATCTGCAACTGTACTGAGATTGGAGGAATGCATCAGTATTAGAGGCCTTAATTTCTGATACAGTTTTATGGTGATACTCGTTGCCAATGGTAACATCTAAGACAAGAGGGAAGTCCAGAGTACCTGTCCTATACATCTACAAATTTTCCGTCGAAATATGATAGTGTGGTTACACTATCATATTTCGACGGAAAATTTGTTGACATAGACATAGATTTTGTTCCAAGAAATCATGTAGATTTAAGAATTACCTAATAAAAACCGCATTCAAAAATGTTCCGTATCTGTACCTGACATTTCTCAACGAACCTATCACACAGTGTCCTTGTACCCTCAGAAATGGAACTCATTAAAGCTTGGCGGAGTCCTATGCCACGAGGCACACCGAAATTCGAGATATTTTGTGATTTTTGTTTTAACCATTATTGTAAGTGTAATTATCTGGTTTCGGAATAAAAGGCTTTATTATTAATAACACACACACAAAAAAGGAGATTAATTTTTAGGCTCTTTTATTATACCTATCTGAGTTGTTGTTGTTTCGAACCAGGAACTCAAAGTCAAGGAGATAATCTAATCTTGATTTTAATTTTTCTTTCATTTTCTTTCTTGCAGATCAAGTGAATGTTCGCTGATTAGAGGCACGTGTTCACAAACGTACGTGCCCTACCTATTCTTGGTACTTCCTCTGGGTCCAGTGACACTAACAGGTCAAGATTACGTGCTAGTAGAGTCCGGCTGCGTCTGTAGACCTGAGCCGGCGCCATAGACACGCCATAGACTTATAGACCGTAGACGTTTAGCTATGAACAATTAGGAGAAATTAAAAAATAATCCGTCCATTAGATAATTTTGCAAGATGGCGACTGGTTCCCGCCATTTTGCGGTTTAAAATATAATTAATTGGGGGAGAAGAAATATTTTGTGACAGTTTATAATAATTTGCTTGCGTTTTGCTGGCAATGCAATTAAATAGTAGTTTTTTTTACATATTTTATTTTAGAAGTCACAAAGATTGTGTAAGAAACACTTCTCCTACTTTAAAATACTTCTGGGGTTACTTTTCAGGGTAGGTAACTAAATATGGAATTTACAGCGAGTATAAATTTTAATATTATTGTATATTTTAACGGAAATCTTAAGACTTTTTGAAGCATTTATTAGATTTTTTATTTTAAATTGGTTGTAAGAGAAGTATTTTCTTATATAGGGAGACTTTACTATTGGTATTAAAGGGTGCATTTATTCAACTGTAAAATCGCCGAAAAATGTATAACTACGAATTTTTCGGCCATTTTTCATTAAAAGATAACTTATTAAACAGACTGAATATTAATTTTATTTTTTTGTTAATTTATTATAGATATTTATATTTATTATATGTCGCTTGACGGAAATATTTATAAAACAGCGAATAGGTTTTACCTATAAGAGAACTTATAATTGTGAATAATTTATTTTATTTTAATATGACTTCGCGAATCGCTCATGTTACGTTAAGTTACGAACAACGAATGTATCAAAGATTTAATAAATTTTAATGGAAATAATCATATTTGTTTTATTATGCTGAGCGTTGTAGGCTTTAGAGTGTGAGAAAGTGTTCATTAGTCAACACTCAGATAACTTTTACCTGAGGAATAAAAATTAAAGTTTGACAGTGCTTGTGTAAAAGATATTTCAAACAACTATATTTACACTAAAGTTAAAAATGATATGAATATTGATTGACCTTCTTTCAATTGTACTTCTGACATTTTGGGAATCTGACGTCTTGGGAATCCGACGTTTTGGAAACGAAGGGGAAAATCAACTCTATTTCAACCGTATACGGTTTCGAGCGTAGAAAGTATGTCGGTCGTAAGGAATGGTGTAATAAAAACAATTTATTTAAATAGTAACTTTATTAACATTTAATTAATAAGCTACATACTCTGGCATACTTCAACACAATCACAATTTTTTTTTTGTTCGAATGTTTCTAGAATTTATAAGGAGATAATTTAGTATGGAAAATAACAAAATAAGTATCAAAGGGTAAACTCATGTTATGAACAATCGATTCTGAGTTATGTATATGTTCTGAAAATATAAATAAGAATGATATTGACTACACTAAACTTCATATCATCACCTGCATTTTCTTCCATCGCAGACGAAACTCGAATACTCATGACATCCACAGCTTAATTTACGAGGCACGGAGTACTGTATACAACTATAATACACGCTAACTAAGAATTAAAATGTCTACATTACCTATGCGATATTGGTTTGAATTACTAAAATTATGACTTGATAATTTCAAACCAATTGGGAAACCATTTCTTAAAAAAATATTTTTGGGGGTGTTATTATTTTTGGTCAAATAACTGGAGATCTGAACTTTTTGCAAGTTTCATTACTCGGTTGCTCTTAGAAAAAGGGGTTATTATTACCCCATTTTTTCTGATTCCCCTATAAAACGCAATCAATGATGTAGACAAGTTCTCTATCTTATAGATTATTGCTCGTAGCGGTAGTACTGTTGGGGATTGGCGTGTTGAGGCTGATGTTGGGGCTGATGCTGGGGTGGTTGCGGCCTGGGTTGCGCGTGCTGTACTTGGGGCTGGATCAGCTGCTGTGGTTTGGGGGTTGGGATCTTTACTACGATGTCTGTGGGCTGCCTGGATACCTGGAGAATGGATAAATTAGGATTTATTATTAAAAGCTCCAGTAGTACGCGTGTTGTCGATTTATTCTGATTCAATATATTGACACTGACAATATCAACGGCAGTAATGAATATCGCGGGTAGGAAATCTTTTAGCTTAGATAGTATTCTTACTAATGATTTCTGAAAACCTTTAAACTTGAGTACTTTTCAAACACTACTTGGGCCTGAAAACCTGTCCTATTTTAGCATCCAATAAGTTTGAAAAGTTCTTAATTCAAAAGACTCAATCCAAAAACTGGTTTTTGTCAACAAGCCTGTAATTTCGATGATGATAATGAGACGTACCTATAAGTTTAAGAAACAAAGAATTATTATTATATTAATATCTTTTTATGTTGCTATCACGGATTAAATTAATTTTTCATGGACTAATAACAAAATCTATTGCTAATAGTTCCGATAGCAGCCAAACAATATATCGGACCATATTCCGATATTAAGCCAACTGAACTAGGCCAGGGGCACACTTAGTTGGCATTATTTAATCGCATTACAGATCTGGTTCACCTACTTATTGTGAATCAAGTCTGACTTGAACATTAGGTAGGTTGTGGCTTGAACCTATTGTTAGAAAGAACTTAATTGTTGAATTTCAACAATGAATAGTTCTTATCCTTTCTTCTGATATTATCTCTTTAAATCTTCTACAAATAAAATAAATCTTTTGTAAATCATCGGACCAGGCAAGAGCAATTCTTATTATATTATTAGAAAACTCTTAGTAGTCCAGGATCTGGAGTAGTCTCTGTTACATTGGATATAAACATATTAGTTACCTACATGAAGTTGTATCACAGATCTTTCTATCTTTTCAGCGAATACAAGTGTGGTGTTATGTCATTGAAAATCTTCATTATGATAACAAAACTTGTCATCTGTCGTAGGAAAATCCTCTTTAGTGTCTTGCTTCCCTAGTCTATGCTTGTCGCATCAAGTTACCCAAGTTTAAAGGTCGTCGTCTGTCTACTTATAATTTAGCTGCTGTTTTAACGAATGAATGCCTACCTCAGCCTTGAAACCCTCCTTAGGGTCAGCAGTGTAGGTAACAGTCCTGATGAAACCATCGCTGTCGACAACGGAGTAGGAGCCCTTGATGGTGTCACCGTCTCTTTGTTCCTTGCGGTTCTGGTAGTTGGTGTACTGATCATCGTTCACGTCGAAACCGAACTGGTAGGAAGGGTTGGGCTGCAAGAGGAAAAATGAGTTATCTATTGTATAGTAAACGACAAATGCACTCCCACATTTTCACATCACTAAAAAAAATTGCCTCAACTGCCAGCTTCGACTTTAATATCAATCTATTTGTTTGACAAAATAACAATAGAGTCATCTGTGGAGCAAAATTTCATGCATTAGCATTTAGCATTCCAATTTTCAAACAAAGAACGAACAATATTGAAAATGTTGGTACAGGACGGAAGCATGTCCAAAACTGATTAACAGCAAAATATTAAGCCAACGCAAAAACTGTTTTATATTCAACGCCATTTAATGCAGAGAAATGTGTCATGTTCAAAGAACGTAGTAGTATTTCCTAATTAATGTACCTCACCACCCATCAAAAGATTGAAAAGAAACCGTAAATCGCCACGCAATGATCAAAGAAAGTTATTTCCCATCAGCTATCGCAAATCGATCTCACGCAGCGAGCTGTACAACGCTTTACGTACAGTTCTAAAGCGACTATACGAGTTCTAAGTGAAAGTTGCTGCCGGCCATTCCTGCTCTTGTTAATTTGATCCATCCGTGTTGGCTATACATTTGTTGGTGGACATTGTATCGACTATAAGGAAATGAGAACCAAACTAGGTTGGATGTATTCCGGAGTCGGTTTACGTATTTTGATAGTTGCTGCAGTAAAATGTTGTGGAACATTCACTGTTACTTTTAATTGTAATTGTCTGGCGTTTACCGTTAGATAGAAAATAAACTAAGATGTTTCCTAGTTTTGTCTCGTTATTTTTATTAAAGTAACCTAGTTTTGAGTGTTGCAGTTATTTCCTAAAAACGAAGTTGTGCTGAAATGTTCTTTTATCTTTTTAATGAAACGCTGAAAAATTATATTTCTGCATCTTGGCTATTCAAGAAATATAAAGTGTAACACAATTTACGTGGCCTTGTTTACCGTAGTTACTTTTTGAGAAATAGACTTTAAAGGAGCACGTTCCTGCTCTATAATCATCACACCTTGAGACATTAAAGATATAATATAGATCTTACACACAAGATGGGTCTACTTACTACTTCTATAACCTTTATAATTTCAAACCTGCTTGTTACCTGAACTGCCGTCGCTTTTCGAGTTGGCGTTCTTTTTTGATCAAGGATTGATGACAGAAAACTTGTTTCGATGATCAAACTCAGACTCGTCTGGAGAAGAAGCATAAGAAGAACCGATCCCAAATAATGGTATAAGTCAAGGCAATGAGGGACAGGAGAGAGGTTGGTTCTTCTTTCCACAATCGAGTTGATATAAACCGTGACTTCAGACGGCTTCCACATAAGCTGTACATAGTGAGGCATATTCTTCTACTTACGTCATATTCTTCAGGTTCCCTCTGTTCCTGGGGCCTCTGAGGCTGGTACTGCTGCTGTTGTTGTTGTTGTTGCTGTCTGTATTGCTGCTGCTGGGGTTGAGGTTGGTATGGCGCCTGGTGCTGAGGCTGGGGCTGGTATTGCGCCTGGCTTTGGACAGTGTACAGTTGTTGGGGAGCCTGATGATAGATCGAGTTGTTAGGTTAGTCAAGATTAACAGTGACTTTGTATTGCATGTCTCATGTTGTCAGCAGTAATATATGTATATATATTGCAATTATGCATGTAATAATCGGCAGTAATAAACCATTCTACTGTAATCAGGTGACAGTAGAATGGTTACAGAAACGGTAGTTTGCGTTGTATAAATTAGAGTGGTCTTGCTGTCTAGTATGTACCTCAGGTGTACGTAGTCTAAGAAAAATCATAGGAATTTCCTTTCCTACAAGCTATTAGCTAGCCTTTATGTAGCTAATTTTAATTATGCTTATTTTAACCGTTGCGTAGTTAATTTCGATGCTGCTAAACGTGATAATCTAAAATTCCATATCGTTCTCTCCGGTGGTGTCAGTGAACCGTCCCCATCAGACAATGAGAGTAAGAGAAGAGTGACTTGTTTTTCTGCATTTGCGCAATATTGTGTTGTTTAGGTTATATAAAGATATCTTACAGGTCTAGGAGCTGCCTGCTGTACGTGTTGTGGTCGCTGAAGGACTTGTGTCTGTGCTGGCGCCGGCGCTGCGGCTTGTTGGTCGGCGAGGTACTGTCTCAGTAGGTGTGGGTCAAAGCCTCCGGCCTGCTGACAAACGAAGATGGTGGTGAGAGGTTGATTTGTGGAGTACAGTGGTTACAGTTGTGTTAGTATGAGGAAGTTTTTGATGGACTGCTGTTGCTCTAAGACTAGTGCAAGAGGAGTGGTCAATTTCGTTACATTTGATGCTCAGTGGAAGAGGTTATTTGTTAAATTAAAGTTATTGTCACTTAAACTATAGAACGTTGGGAACTAGAGACCAAAATGATTGTCGTTACAACACATTATGAAGGTAAATCTGTTCTTTTGGTGTAACTAGACGAGTTCCATAAAACATCGCAAAGAGTAGATACCTAAATAGAAAAAGTATGATAGCTGAATAGTCATAATCAGACAGTGCTATTGCTTATAATAGCGTCAGTACCGAGTGAGCATAAGCATGTACGTAGCAATATCTCCATAATCAAATCTAAACACCTTCACACAGTATACTTAAAAACACGTAACTGCCATAACAACAATAAACTACCCAGTATTCCACGACCAATTAAACCCAGACGACGAGGCCCAATTTACCGCTGTTGCATTACCAGCCAGCAGAAAAATAAAACCAACTGCTAACTAGGTACCAAGTACCCGGTCGCGTTAATCAGTGCGATCAAGAGCTTACATAACATTAATCCAATTATGGATCGTTTCAAATAAAACGCGCCACTGACATTACGAAACGTGAAAAGTGTAACGACACTTTACCTAATAGTGTAGGTAGGGTATTTGACAAAAAAATCGAATTAATCCGTCAGATAGATTTATAAAATTAAAATTAAATATTCCAAAAAAATATTGGTAACGTATTTTTTCTTTTGTCATGATAGCAAAAAATGAAGCGATATCTTTGTATTTTTTACTGATTTGATAAATTAAAAAATACGTGTCCAATATTTTTCTATAATCTAACGGACGGACTAATTATAATCATTGTAGTGTATGTAGATATAAGTATCTATTATTTGTCTCGTGCGCATACGTCACAGCGTGAACCTGGAGGGGGGCAGTCAGTGTCCGACCGTTAGACGGGTAGGACGTGGTGGTGCGTTGGCGAGCCAAATATACAAATAGGGGGAATACTACAATCATATTTTTTCAACCCAGGCAATATCCCTATTGTCGAAAAAATATCGATATTTTTTGATACCTACTTATGTCTTATAAAATAACTTTTTGAACGATGTAAAATATTTTCATTTATTTATATTATAATCTAAAAAAGCGAGTAGATATCGAAAGCGAACTAAAAGCGTTATTTTAATTTTTGCCTCAGGTAAAGCTAAATTCGTAAAATCCACAAGGCTGCCTCAAAAATATCAATGTTTTTTGTTACAAAAAATATACTAAAATAATTGTAAATAGTGTTACGAGCTTGGGGTTCGTGACAATAAAAACAGCCGATTAAATAACCAAAATGACACTTTAATTTAAAAACACTAATTACAACTTTAAACTCACTAATTATTAAACACAAGTTCACTACTGATCACTTTATTCGCACTTGAAGATCGCTTCCGAAGTATTCGCTTGTATCGCAAATCCAATACTGACCCGGTCGCGGAATACGCGCTCCTTTTATAGGTCAGTTTATTCTAGAAACTTCCATTCTCGAAACATCTGGAAAGTACTCGTAACTACCGCTGCCGACTGACTAGATACCGAGAAGTGTAGAATGTTCTGGCAAAGAAATGTCTAGAAGGTACTTGACTCTACTAGTTCTGCTACTCGATACTAGATGGCGCTAGTAGTAACTTAATGTACCCGACATTAATTCTGGCGCGTAACACTGCCCCCTCCTAAGACATGCTCGTCCCGAGCATTATCGGTCCCATAATAACGCGCCAGTCGATCCACATGGACGATCTTAGGAGCACTTCTTGTACCTTTCTGTATACGGTAGGTCACGTCGTTAATTTTTGTCACAATCCGGTACGGCCCGTCCCATTTAGCTTGAAGCTTAGGAGATTTCCCTTTACTGCGAACTGGATTGTGCAACCACACTAGTGAACCTTCGTCGAACCCTTTATTGTTCATTTTACGGTCATAACGGGTTTTCATCTTTTCAGACATTTGCTGGCCCGATTGTCTGACGTGCTCATAAATGTCATTCATTTTGTTCCGCAAGTCATTCGCATAATCGGTTATATTGCGTGGGGCATCAGGTGGTATTCCGGTGATCAGATCTGCAGGCAGCCGCAATTCTCTTCCGAAGTTGGCGAAGGCTGGTGTCACCGATGTACTTTCGTGAACAGCACTTCGGTATGACAGCAAAAACGGTTGTATATGCTTGTCCCAATCGCGTTGCCGGTTTTCCACGACTTTTGCCAGGTATCTCTCCAATGTCTGATTAAATCGTTCCACCATTCCATCCGATTGTGGGTGGTAAGAAGTTGTTCTCGTTTTATGAGTACCCATAACTCGACAAGTTTCCTGGAATATTTGGGACTCAAAATTCCTTCCTTGATCGCTGTGAATCTCCAAGGGTACTCCAAAACGACAGAAGACTTCATGAACTAGTTTATCTGCAACTGTTGAGGCTTCTTGATTTGGAATGGCGAAGACTTCCGGCCACTTAGTGAAGTAATCCATTACAACCATGAAATACTTGTTACCACTTTCACTTTCCGGAAAAGGTCCCGCAACATCTAGGGCTATCCTTTCCCATGGTGCACCGACGTTGTACAATTTTAATGCACCTCTACTGCGAGTCTGAGGTCCTTTTACAGCCGCACAACTTGTACATTTGCGACACCAGTCCTCGACATCGTCACGACAGTGGACCCAGTAAAACCGTTCTCTTATCTTCAGTAGAGTCCGTTTTACTCCCATATGGCCTCCTGAAGAACCATTATGGTACAGCTGTAGGACATTCGGTACTTTTGCTTTAGGGACAACCATTTGCAAATGACAGCTGTCTCCCCGAGCATTTTCCCATTTACGGCACAGGACTCCATCCTGAATCACTAAGCTGTCCCATTGGGCCCAATAACTTTTTGTGATCGAACTGATCGCTGAGACGTCACTCCACGTGGGCTTAGGAGCACTGGCCTTCATCCACTCCAGAATCGGCTTGATGTCCGAATCTTCCTGCTGTGCACATTGTAGGCTTTCCTTCCACTCGTTGCTGAGGTCTGTCTTGAGCATCCTCACAGGTACGTCTTCTTTACCCTCTTGCCTAGTACAATGCTTGCAGGCTTCAGGGCAAGGTCTTCTTGACAATGCGTCTGAGTTGCCATGAGATCTTCGGCTGCGATGTTCCGTCACCAATTCGTATTCCTGCGGCCGCTTGGCGCTGTTGTTAACCACTCTACCTTCTGGAGATCGGCTATCTTCCCTTTCCGCAGTTCGCTTAGGGCAACTAGATCGAACGTGGCCCCTTTCACCACAACCGTAGCATCTAGGACGGTACCCTTTAAATCGGTCGCGAACTGTAGCTGCTGCAACCTCCCTGCCGCGATGGGAACGACTATCCTGACACACAGCTTCCCTTTCCATTGTTCTCTTACGGCAACTAGATCGAAGGTGGCCCCTTTCACCACAGCCGTAGCACCTAGGGCTGTATCCTTCAAAACGGTCGCGAGCTGTAACCGCAGCAACCTCCCTGACGCGATGGGAACGATGATCCTGCCGTACAGCTTCCACCTCCAGTGCATGAGCCAAAGCGTCCTTAAGCGTCCCGTGGTGCCCGAGCCTCACAGCAGCTCTAACTTCAAGATCGCGGATTCCATCGGTGAATGCCTGCACCAGGTTCCCTTCGATGAGCGCAGGTATGGACTGGTAAGCTTTTCGAACCAGCTTCTCCACTTCAAGGGCCCACTGCTGCAGGTTTTCACCGCTGCGTTGCACGCGATCCTTGAGCTGCGCACGAAACACGTGTTCCAGATGAGCGTCGCCATACCTAGCTTCCAACGCCTCAAGAAGCTGCTCATAAGTCACTTCCTTATCGAGAGCTTCTAGGACAGTTAAGGCCTGGTCGCGCAGGCCTAGGGTGAGAGCAGTCATGGCCTGATTTTTACTCCACCCATTCGCCTTCATAACAGCTTCAAACTGTCTTTTGTAGGCTGACCAGGAAGATGTCCCATCGAACGGTGGCACTTTGAATCCACGTTGAGAAGGTGTAGTAGCTACGGAAACTGCCATCCCATCTCCAACCTTAAGGTTGCCCAACTCTTTCTTAACATCAGCAATGACGTAATTAAACTTGCTGATCTGGGTTTCAGCTTTTGACAGGCGGTTGTCATGCTGAGCAACCTTATCCTTCACCTCCTTCATGTCTTTTCCAAAGGTAGCGTGAAGGTCCTTCATAAGGAGCATCTGTTCTTCCTGGCGGCGCGCCTGCTCCTCCTTGTCACGCTGCAGCTGTTCTTCCAACCGACGGGCCTGCTCCTCCTGACGGCGGGCCTGTTCCTGCAGCATCAGCATCAGAGCAGCAAAGTCTGGTGCTGCAGATGCTGGAGCTGCTGTGGATGGACCGGCCTCCATAATCGGCAACTGGCCCTCCGACGTCTGCGGTGTTGTACCTCCAAAACGCCTCTGGTCCGTCTCCTGCTGACGTTGACTCCGGGTACGGATACCCTCCGTGTCGTCCTTTGGTAGAATCGGCATGGTTTAAATATCCACTCTTCTGACACCAATTGTTACGAGCTTGGGGTTCGTGACAATAAAAACAGCCGATTAAATAACCAAAATGACACTTTAATTTAAAAACACTAATTACAACTTTAAACTCACTAATTATTAAACACAAGTTCACTACTGATCACTTTATTCGCACTTGAAGATCGCTTCCGAAGTATTCGCTTGTATCGCAAATCCAATACTGACCCGGTCGCGGAATACGCGCTCCTTTTATAGGTCAGTTTATTCTAGAAACTTCCATTCTCGAAACATCTGGAAAGTACTCGTAACTACCGCTGCCGACTGACTAGATACCGAGAAGTGTAGAATGTTCTGGCAAAGAAATGTCTAGAAGGTACTTGACTCTACTAGTTCTGCTACTCGATACTAGATGGCGCTAGTAGTAACTTAATGTACCCGACATTAATTCTGGCGCGTAACAATAGTTCTTGACCGACAGCCCTATAACAGCGCACGGTGTGGCAGCGGCGGCGTACCCTGTAACGTCTCGCTCGATTTGACATGGGTTGCCAAAAGCACGTGTATTTAATGCATGCTTGTTGTGTAAAAACTGACGTTCAGTTTTCCGGTCTGTTTGAACGCATTATGTTGCTCGGTGAAGCAACACGGTCACATGTGTTGCGAGTACGGAGTAATATAGGATGTGCCACTTTCAGATTTGATTGATTTCTACTTTTTTTATTTTTGTTGCCAAAGATTGTTACTGTCGTTGCATGCCAGTCAAGTTAGATCATAAAGATATTTAATTGAATCACGCTAAGATTTTTGTTATGTGATATGATATGTTCGTAAGATATAATATTGTCTACGATTTCTGATCTTTAGAAAAGCTAAAGTATCTTTTACGCATGATATATTTGTCTTACCGCGATTTCTGGAAAAAAATTATCGACCCGTCATAAATCAAATGTGATTGGCTGTTGAAAACTCATTCATGACAATTTGTCGCAATAATTTGTGATTATTTTCGATAGAGAAATTGGGCCTTAGTAGTTCTAGCCATAGAAAAGGAACTGAAAGAAGAAGGATGCATATATGATAATTCAGACAGATACTTCAGACATCGTTACCGAAAGAGCAACTCTTTACAAAACAACTAAACATGTTGGAATAGAAACAAAAGAAGATTGCTCTACAATACGTTAGGTGAAGTCATGGGTTTTGCTATATTAAAGAACAAAAGAGAGATGCCTTGACCTAGTCAACTTCAAAGGCCTCAGACACGGTCAAAGAAATGTTTTCTCATAGTGAAGTTATTCAAAATTATGGAGTAACAACCACTGGAACGTTTGAAAAAGTCCCTGAGCAATCTTCTGGAGATGTTAAAGAGTGAAAGAAATATAAAAAGGAGGCTCTTGAAAACGTAAGAAGTGAGCAATCTATTCGAGAAACATAATTGAAGATGCGAGAGCGCTTGAAAAAGAAGATTTAAAAAAATATCAAGGATGAGAAAAAACAGAAAGTAAATGAAAAATGTAGATAATTGTAATGATACAACTGTAAGGAGGATGACTATAGATATATACTTATATTAACTAAGTGTGTGAAAGGTTTTGCTTTTCCAAAAGGAATAGTGTGTGGTAATAATATCCTTTCTAATAACGGCAAACGAATAAATCGTGCGAAATTTAAAGATAAAGCGTGCAAATCGATTTTTGATAACCTTTCCATTGACCGTGGACTGGCTATTATGCTTTTAACAATACATTTGTCTTTCAATACGTATGCTGTCGGATTAGAATCAGGTTTTAAAGAATCATTGACTGCTGTTTTATCAGGCTTTGCGGTGATATTGTGTCTGACGTTGTGCCCTAATTTCATAGCTTAATAAATTATGTGTTTATTTAATTAAAATAGGATTTTATAAAGTAGTCTGCTCTGTCTCAATTCCCACTGCGGTGGGCCTCCCCTAAATTTATCCAGGTTTTTTTTTCCTGGACCACGTTTGGACCACGTGGATTCTGCACATGCAGGATTTATGCTTTTCAAGTTTAAAATTTCGTTTAAGATGGGTTACGTTTTCTTACCAATTCACAATTTTTCATTTTGTTCTACTCTTTCGTATATTTTATGCTCTGAATTATGGTATCGCAATTACGTATTTTTATAACTATCCATTCATGAAAGACAAGGTTAATAGTTGAAAATGATGCAAAGGCCTAGATAATAATTGTACTAAGTTCACACGAAGCATGTAGCCCAAATAACTGGTCCTTGTTATTTAGCTGTAATTGAGGCTGGGACTAGCGCAATCTTTAACAATAGGTAGCGTAGAAGTGGCCTGCACTTCTCAGCGGTGAACGACAAGAAAGTTAAAGGTTAATTCTATGAATTTATTCAGGTAATGATTTCCTATTGGTTTTACTCAGTGTTTGATGAAGCGCAAAAAAAGAAAATGAATTTGTTTCAAACGTTTCAAACATTTTTATTTAATTTTGAACTCATATATTTTTTAAATAATTGTACGATAGTTTATTCTTTTATTTCTGATTAATTTATAAGTAGTTTTAAGGTACCAACATAGTTTTTAAGCCTACTAATAATTTTATAAGGAATTATGTTCTGAAAGAAATTATTATTATTCTAGGTTTATGAGTATGAGGAGTTAATTAACTAGAATACCGGTTAGCTAGAAAACTATTTTGCTAAACTCTAAGGACTTTTATTTTTGCCTTGTGATAAATGTAGGATTTTTTAAATTATAATTTGTAAGTTTAGTAACGATAAATAAACTGGTTCATTTTAATGAAACTTTTTATGTACTGTAGGTATAATTTATCTAGAAGAAAAACAAATTGAAAATGTCATGAGCTTATGAAAAAATATTATTATTTATTTTTTGTTTATTTAAACTTAATGTAGGCTAGCAGATTGATTTAAAAAATAAAATAAAATGACCACTTGAAAAAAAACTCACTTGTTGATGCTGAGGTTGGTACTGATGCTGGGGCGCGGGAACCGCCAAAACACACCCCAATACTGCCAACGTGACACACTGACGTAACATGTTGCACACACAAAAAAATATTTATTTCAAATAATTCAAAATGGCCACTGCACTCGCGACGTATTTACGTAGGTATCATGCGGTGCGTGTAAGTAACTGTGACTATATATAGGGGCACCCCTTCTAGCTCGTAGGTGGTAAAGGCGGGAGTGGTGTGGCAAAGTCCACGTATGTGTGTGTGATTCGAAATTTAAATTGGAGCATCTGGCTTTTTGAGTGTGCTCTCGAATTTGTTTATTTTATGTTGTGTTCAATAAAAAAAAAGAAAATGCAGTAATTTTCTTTTTAGAAGTGCTGCAGCGGTTTTTATTAGGTGAGTGAATCATTAAAATTTCAAGCCACTCTATTAAAAAAAATACGTGTTCACTGTTCAGTAACAGTTTTTGGGCAGGCGTGCCTGACGAAGCAGTCGTCTTTGTTTGATCGAAGATAGTCAAGGAAAGCCCTGGGAAAAATACCATTAAATTATGTTTTCACCAACAACATGACTTGGCATCGTTCTCAAATATATTAAACACGATTTCCATTCCCTGTCCTATTAATTAGTGCAACTATTGCTGTCAAGGATGCAATCTCAAATAATTTGCAAACTTGCTGATGGCGCGTATTTTCTATTTATGTAAATCTCTTCGATTTTCTATCTAAGACGGCATCAGTTACTGTATCATGCTTATCGGATAAACTGTGTCATCTAGACCCTGTGAATAAATTATGTTCATACCTACATTACCTACCTAGTCTATTTTACGCCTGTTTCTCTCGAAAGTTTCGGAAGAATAACTGTAAGAAGTACATCCACTAAACGACTTTTATTTTTAAGTCCCGTCCCGTTTAATGGAGGTTGAACTTTTTTGCCATAAACCAGGCACAAATCCAGACTTTGGGTTAAGTACTGAGAATATCGTGATGGAAAAACGGACTCAAAAAAAAAAGTATTTATCATCACAGAATTAAGTTGTACACTTCAGTTATGTTAGTAATAATAACACTTTGTTGGACTTTTTTTTTTATTTCTTTTTTTATGGGTGGGAAATCATCAAATGACTTCTTCCGAGTGGAAGGGCGTGTCAGACTCTTACTGACTAAAACCCATCCGTGTTCATTCTAAAGCCGTTTGCGTTCCGGGGCCGCGGTGACTCTTTCGAACAAATTCCGCAACCCTGGCAGGATCATCACAGACCTAGCACTTAAGTTATGTTAGTAATAATACTTTGCTGGACCTGGCAACCAAACCTAGAACCTCACACTCAGCATCTGATCAACGAGGCAATCTGTGACTTAGCTCTATTATTCCAATTGTAGCACAAGCATGTCAAGAGGTCACGGCTTCAGTATCCTGGTTAGGCTAAATCACCTATAAATCTCAGTAATAAACTTATTGAAAACGTGCCCAATAAATATCGATGGATAGGCTCGTCCCCATGACATTCGACCTCGTGACGTCATCAGTGAACTGCATACAATAGGTCTCTATGTAGCCCTTTGTATCCGTATGAAAGAGATGGGAGCATCCTTTTTTGTGATGGTTACTATTTGTTTTCCCGATATGAGTACATTATACGTCTATTTATTTAGCCTGACCCACTGCTGGGCAAAGGTCTTCATCTCCCTTTCTCTCACAAGTCTGTCCTTAGGGCCTTTGCACACGGCGTTTTTCTAACGCGCCGACGTTGCGCAGATGACTCGCGCAAACGCGCTTCAAACGCAATTCAGACGCAGACAGTAAACCTTTGCACACATACAAAAAATTTGTGGCGCATTTGTATCGATGGCTGATACGGCGATACAGACGCGCTGCAGTCGCGCGTAGATATGTATTGTTTTTGCTAAGTTACTCCGACAAATAAACGCGATATGGATAAGCTTTAAACGCGATTCTAGCGCGTCTGTATCGACGTATCAGCGCGTTTATATCGATAGAAATGCGATACTATTTTTTGTACGTATGCAAAGGTACGCGCTTCAAACACAGTACAGACGCAGACAGTAAGTCTGCGTCTGAATTGCGTTTAAAGCGCGTTAGCGCGCATCATCTGCGCGTCGTCGCGGCGTCGGCGCGTTAGGAAAACGCCGTGTGCAAAGGCCCTAAAGTGTCCCATTTTATTTGTATCTGTATTTTTTGAGAAAATAAATAATACAAATATTGACTGAGTAATACAAACAAACTACTCTGACATAATAATTATCATGACAAAAACGTCTAGACATTTAAAATTAAAACTTCACTTTGTTCTGATAACTAAATCATTTAGTTCTAAAACTAGACCAATATAAATTACTACCTACATAATAGTTGAATAGATTCCTAAGTGCACATTGTATGGTTTTGGCCTTGCGCCGTTGTTAATGCCATTGCACTCTCAGATTATCAAAATATCAATTGCTCAACGGCTCAAATGCGTTCACTTTTGTTTTAAGTATTTGTTTGAATTTACATAATTGACCTTTGGTAGTATTTAGCTCTGGGTGTTAGGGGCGGAGACAGTTGATTCATTTAATTTGGCTGTTCAAGGATTAATAATTTAGGAGTTGGGCAGATACAGAGTCAAATTTCAATGACCAACGATTTTTTTAGTCTGTCAATCAAAGACACGATTCATACAAAAACACACTCTTAAAAAAACGATGAAACTGATGAGAATGCTGTTATTTTTTTGATTCTTGGGAGTGTTGAAAAATAACCCTTAATAAGCCTAAGCCTTTTCCCAACTATTCGGTCGGCTCCCAGTCAAACCGGATTCAACTGAATGCCAGTGTTTTACGTGGAGCGGCTGCCTACCAACCAAAATAACCCTGTATAAGTCGTGTATTTCGCTTTAAAAATGACTACCAAAGACAAAAAGTTTCCGAGGAGACCTTTTGCAGTAAGTCTTGATTTATGGCATTAATGAATAACTAAAATTTATGGAATCCTAATAACTGTTCGATAGTCGGTTAGATAACGTTTGTGTTTCCTCTCCCTTTCAAAGTAAAAGCTCAAGCTATATTTAGAAAAGTAGCAGCTTTTTCCGCGCTGCAGTGACCTATCAGTCCTGCGATCGGAATAGGTAGAGTATATTTGCCTACAGCTCGCGGAAGTAAGTGACATAGAGTTGATAATACCTCCTCTATTCTGATCTCTGCCTATCACACTGGAACCATTTTTTGCGGGAGTTAACACGTATCACACTCAGTGATAGGATCGCTTTCTACCAATGAAAAGAAATCATATTCGTATTAGAACTTTCAGAGAAAAAACATCTTTAGTTTTCAAAATTTTCATCATTGAAAATCGAAAATTACTCGAGCTTCTAAATTCGAAAGATACCAGAAAATAGACCTGAGGGGAAAAGTTTTAATAAAGTTAAAAACGCATTATTATACAGGATACTGAAGTAATATTTATAGAACACCAAATTGCAAACAAATCAGGTATACGATCCGAAAAAAGCCTCGAGGCTTATCTAAGCAGGCTTTTGCAACTCGGCAACTACCTATTTAAAGTGAGTCACTGCTCCCTACTTATAAATCAGAACTATTTATTACTGTTACGTAAAAGTAACGCTAGCTGATACATTTTAATTGCCTTGTAACATACAGTGATACACGATAATACGACGGATATGGGCATCTATGTAACATCGCCTGGGGCTAGGTGTATGAGTTTGTGAACAAGTCTTTCACGTCATCATGTTACGGCCGGTTTCAATAAAGTATTCTACCTTTAACCAACTGTCAAATTAGCTACCAACAGTAGCTGAAACTTTATGTTACAAAGGCAAAGATGACGTTTCAGCTAATTTTTTTGGTAGCTAATTTGACATTTGGTTAAAGGTAGATACGTTATTGAGGCCAACCGTTAGTACCATGGTCTATGTTACTTGGGGTCGAAGCAATGCGTAAATATCTTTTTTAATGTGCTAGGAATTATATGAACCAAAAGAGAGTCTGTGATAACGTGACGGTTGATAGGTCAGGAAATCAGAAAATAAAACGTGTTGCATGAACCTTAAGTGGCATAAGTCGAGGGCAGGAAGATAATTATGACTGTCCACTATCACCCCCGGCAATGCTACATACGAATACGGGGCTGGTGAACCCATGGTGTAGCAATGGGGTATTTTACTGAAAAAATCGAATTACACCGTCAGATAGATTTCCAAAAAAATTTGGACATGTATTTTTTCTTTTTTCACGTAAACAAAAATTGTACTCAATTTTACCAGCATAGTGAAGTGATGCGTGATTTCAACGCACTGTATCGTCTTCAGTTTTTGTTTACTGTGCAGCTAACATGGGAAACCTCTCCTTGTAAATCTTATGTAGCAGTGGATGATCAACTTAATGTCTGCAATGGTGATGGATTGTGTCCGGTATAAGTTACCAAATTCGAACTCGGTCTGGATTAGGTACCTAAAAGCTTTTTTTACGCTTCAATGATTTTAGTGTTCTAAACTGGTTTGGCTGATGTCAATGACAATGCGCACTCATTTGTTGATTACAACCATGGCTTCACTTCAATGATCATTTGATTATTTAGTTGAAGTGGTCAAGCGTAACAGTTGTAAAAGTTAAAACTGCAAACCTATTGCTATTAAATGTGAATCCATATGGACCTTTTATGGCCTGCCATAAAAAAATGTTATGTATTATTATTAAATAGATATGACTGGCCTGTTGGTCGAGTGGTTAGCGACCCTGACTGCTAATCCAAAAGTCGTGGGTTCGATTCCCACCCTGGAAAAATCTTTGAGTGATGAGCGTGATCATTTGTTCTGTGTCTGGGTGTAATTTGTCTATAATATGTATGTATTTGGAAATATATAAGTATGTTTATCAGTTGTCTGGTTGCCATAGCTCAGGCTCTGCCTAGTTTGGGATCGGATGACCGTGTGTGAGTCGTCCGAAGATATTATTATTATATAGCCCTGTTTCTCGAACGTAAATTATTTTTACACTGTCAGTTGTTTGTTGATAATACTCGTACATCCAACCAAACACAGCAGGTTAAGCATGCATAAAAATGTTGCATATTGTATGCGATATTTTCTTCCTAGAAACTGGGCCATAAGCACCAGATTCAGCAGAGTCCATTTGCACCCTATGGGCACGGAACCCCAATAAAACCAATCGCCAAACGAAATCTTAACAATAACGTCTCACTCAGACCTCTAATGTACCCTATAATGCGGAGTTATCTTAATAGAACATCAGCGAGCAAAATTACGGCTCGTTAGCTGATAGAAAGTAAGCAGTAATGTCAGTTATATTTTATTACAAAATTATGCACGTGTCTGTCTATTGTTATGTATTCACAGCACGTTTGTTCTAAAAGTAGTGAGTTTTGTAAGGATTCGTGGGTACATCTGTAGTAAAGGAGATGTAAGTTATATCATAAGTCATTAGGGTAGGTCATTAGATACTTATTGTTTTCAGATTGTAGTAATTTGCTTCATTAGTAAGTTGTGGTTGTGTAATTTGGACTACAGGAGTATCTTTTAAGAGTTTTCTTATGAATAATTCTACTTCCTACTAATATTATAAACGCGAAAGTTTGTAAGAATGTATGTATGGATGTTTGTTTGTTACTCTTTCACGCAAAAACTACTGAAAGGATTTTGATGAAATTTGGCACAGAGGTAGATTATAGTCTGAATTAACACATGGGAAACTTTACATCCCGGGAGTAGGTTCCCTTGGAATAATTTTCGACATTAACGCGGTCGGAGCAGAAGCCGGTAGCTAGTTATAAATAATTTGCGTGCTCGCTTGCAAGCAGAATACTCTGAGTTTACAACTGCAACCCTTGTTAATAATTCTTTTTTTGCAAATGAACATTTTGATTGATTAAAAAGATCTTAACAATGTAGGAAGATGACACGATTGGCGCAGTGGTTGAGTGATCGACTGCTGCGCTGCGTGTCGTGAGTTCGATTCCCGCACGGAACAAATATTTGTATGGCCTGTTTGTGTTTGTGAATTTATTATTATAGTGTGGGGTAACGCTTATTAAAAAAAAAGAATGAACTTCAGGCAAAGGTGTTCCAGTTATGATTGAAAATTAACCATTTGATTTGTTTTGTTCTTAGTTTTTTGTTTTTATTGATTGCTGTTCTTCATTCTTCCTGCAGCCTTTTCTAGTCCTTCTGCTTCTGCCAAATTGCTGAATTGGGTACTGCGGCAAAACAAAGCTACACAGCTGAACATACTAAGTATAAGTAAAATATCATTGAACATCTACAAATGGTTAAAAATTAACAGGGACAGAAATACGATTTTATCATATTAAACGTTAATTAGAATTAGTGAGTCGTCGTGGAAGCGAGCTTTGATGTTCATTATAAATATTTCCTTATAAATCTGTATTACGAGGCCATTTCTCTTATTAAATTTAGTACCTACAGGAAACATTTACTAGTTGTCAGGTAAACGAATTTACTTAACTCATACACAACGTAAACTCACACTATTTCACACACTCACGCACACTCACACACACAAAACACTCTCGCATAAATCACACAAGTGCGCTCCTTTTTGTAGTTTTTGTATTTTGTTTACTTTATTATTCTATTTTCAATTGAATATCTGTATAATCTTCAGTCAAAGAGCGGAGTCACCTAACACAAGAATCTTCTTGTTTAAAAGGTGATCTCCAAATCACGTCTGTTGAAGATTTATGTAATTGAAATAAACATTTTTATTTTTTATTACTTTAAGTTATATGTTTATTCCATAAATACTTAACTAACTATATACACTAGAAATAAAAATAAAATCTCCTAACTAAATAAACCCTAAAATATGGCGTCAAAAAATTCATCCGCATCGCTGTCGACTGGAAGTGTACCCAAAAGACTGGCGGCATTGCCACGTTGTATGGCAATGCTTATTCTTTGACCAAGGTAAAAGCCAGCCCTTGGGTTACGTGAAGTGTCAACTAAGCGCCTTGAGAGATCTTTAAATAAGTTATGTGCACTCGGACCCCAACACCCGAGAGTTTCAACCCCAAACGGCTCAAAAATATAACTACCAACAAGTTTATTATATTTCCGCCGCTTGAGGTTCTCTGCAGCCGCAGCGGCATTTATTACTTAATTTATCATAGGTTCCTTAAATATATTTCTGGATTATTCTGAGCCAAGCTGCTTGCAAGCTCCTGTCTGTTTTAGCAGAGATTTAACAAGGCTTAAGTTCTAACTCTTCTATTGATATGAGCATTCATTTTTCATTTATAATTTAATAATTAAATAAATAAAAATAATAATAATAATTTAATTTAATTTACCACCAACATTAAATTAATCAAAACATCATATTATGATGTTGATGTATAATAATATCTTCATATATCATGCATGAAATAGGTATGCCTCAACGAAATTGTACTTTACATATGACCCTTCTTACAAATTGTTACGAACATACAAGTAGATAGAACCGGAATAGGTCGGAATACTAAGACTTGTATAACAACCTGACATTTGCACGCCAGACAATCTCGGGTTACCATCATGAAGATACTCGCAAACATTGTAAATCTAGTACCTACTTCACTTACCTACTTCGTCCCATACATAGGTATAACAAGATATAAACAGAATGCTAGGTTGAGGATCCATGTTAACTTAGCATTATTTATAGCTTATAATTATATAATTGCTTTTTGAAATATTTTATTTTTAAAATGGTTCTTCAAATAAACACTGAAAAACATTAAAAAATATGAATAAATATATTATTCTATATGTAGCCCGAAAGGCAAAGTCTCTACTCCTTCCATTGTTCCCGGTTCTACAACACTCCTTGTTATTTCTTAGGGAAGACATCCAAGTCATTCCGCCAGCTCCTTCGTATCTGGCACATCCAAGTATCGCGACTTCAGGCCCCAAAATTTATATTTTAAAGTTATTGTGTTTAAATTATAATTGAAAGTTTTATTGTGACAACACAATAACCACCACCAGTAAGTGTTTCCTGTACTTAATTTAGTCAGAGAAATGGCCACGTAATACAGATTTATAAGGAAATAAAATTATAATAAACATGAAAGCTCGGTTGCATGACGATTTATAATTAAAATTATGTTCACATAAATTAATGTAAGAGTCCATTTTCGTGTATTCAAAGAGCTTTAATTTTCATTTGCACCGCAGTCGCGAACTGTCAAAACATCCTATATTTTGACAAGTTTTTGATATTGTTTGACACTCGGATGATATTGCAATTGCGACTTGAATTTGAACGCCTTTTCAATAAGAGAATAAAATGGCCTTGTTAAATTCACTTTTTTTTTTTAAGTATGGGAAATCATCAAAAGACTTCTTCCGCTCTGGGTGGAGCAGAAGGGCGTGTCAGACTCTTACTGACTAAAATCCATCCGTGTTCCTTCTAAAGCCCTTTGCGTTCCAGGGCCACTGTGACTCTTTCGAACAAATTCCGCAACCCTGGCAGGTTCCGCAACCCTGGCAGTGTTAAATTCAATTACAACTATATTAGTTTTGTTGCGCGTTGAAGTCTTTTACACTAGGTTATCATTCGAAAAAAAACATGCGGAATTAATAACTTTATGTTTGCACCAAGTGCAACCCCATTTCGTGACCAGGCTATCTCTATCCAATCCAGGTTGCCTGGAAGAGATCGCGGAATGCGATAAGGCCACCAATTGTATGTTTTTCAGTTTAAAATTTTCTGTATGTGTGTTTTATTTGGTGTACAATAAAGTATTTATTAATAAATAATAATAAATTGAGAGTTTTTTAAGGTCCAGAGGTAAGCCAACAGCTTTGTCAGACCTTTCATTATGTACTTGTCAGCATTCAGCATTCAGCCTTCTTCGTAATCTTGCTATTGTCACGTTGAATTGCTTATAACTTTTATTGCATTTTTTATACTTTATTATCTTTACAATTCTGGGCAAAAGTCTCCACGCAATGGGTGCCAGAGGATGGAAGACGTCGCCGAGGCCGGCCCAGAAAGCGGTAGCGAGATGATTTGGATGCAAACCGCGAAGGCTGGTTCGAGGTGGCGCAAGAAAAGAATGTCTGGAAGGATATGGGGAGGCTTTTGCCCAGCTGTGGGACACAACAGGCTAAAGAAAAAAAAAACATGTTTACAATCTACGATAAACTTCTCCATCGTTACCTTTCCATTGAAATAGAATTTAAATGGTTTAAGTCTTTATATTCATAGGTTTCGAGCATTAACAAGCTAGAAGGAGATTACTGCTATAACTTCTAATTTTATTACAATTTGTGGTTTAAAAGATCTTTTACGATTTCCTATGAATCGGGAAATTTTCTCTTTGCAAGAATTACGTGGATGGCATCATAAAAAGTTCTAGGATACGGAACTGAAATGACTCATGACTTTATGGGTGAGAGCGAATCAATGAATCCAATGCGCCAATGGTATGGTGGGCTGATTCTTAAGAAAGTATATTTTTGATCTCACCGACTGATTAAATGACAAAGACAGTGTTGTATGGCTTTTGAATCAGATTCACGACTGAGGGGTTACTTGAGTACCAATGTTCAGCTTAAAAGTAAGTTTTATATCTCCTATCTTAATACGTTAACGTCTATTGAAAAGCTCTTTATGATAAACGACCTTTAACCTAATCCTCATGTTTGATAGAATTATAAAAGGTGGTCTGAAAATGTTACTAAATTGGTGATTAAGAAATTGTTAATCACCATATTAATGACACTAAAGGACTCCTTAACTTATGGCAAAAAAAATCAACAAAAGCCTTGTTACCTTCATTTTAATATGTACCATAATATGGTGATATTCAAGCCGGCTGTCATTTGTAGACCTTTGACTGTCGCACGTTGTCTGAAGCACGAATTACTGAAACCAGTCTTCGCAAGGGATGTCTTCTTGCCCAGTTACTGGTTTATGGAGTTACTCAGCAACATCTGTTTAGACTAGAGGCCGAACGTGCTGACAATAGGGAAAAGGCTAGGCAGAGATTGAATTTTAGTTATCCAAGCAAATTCAGAGCAGTAGTCCTACTATGACGTGCTAATGCCATCCAATTCCAATGATGTAAACGGGATAGTGCTATTCGCTATGTATAGCTCCGTCTCCCTCTTAGAGCGGACTCATGATCGTTTTAAGACTTCATAGTAGGGCCCCAGATACTGCGATTACTACGGTTTTAACTGTTTTCAATTTTGGCTTACTAAGTCGCTTCTGCCAGGGACTTCTTCTGCGTGAAGGTCGAAGATCATCACAAGCGAACAATACTCCCGGGACAAAAAGTATTTTACGTTCTATTCCAGGATATGATCTACCAGGGTGCCAAATCTGTTCAATTCTTGAAACGTAAAGAGGTAAAAAACAGACAGGATTACTTTTTCGTCAGGTTTTGTTAACAGTGGTATATATTTTGTTTTTTTTTTCAATAATATTTCAATTTTGTTTTTGACAGACCAATACCTAACTTGTTTGTGTGGTTTTTTAAACTGTAAGGTCAAGTTGGTTATAACGATAAATAAATAAAATTAAATCTTTTAACTTCCATTTGTATCATTAGTTACCATAAGTATGAATAGTTATCTTGTTAATCCCTAGTAATCTCGATTTAAATCACCATACACATACTTATCGAGTATGTTGCTCAGTACATGGCCGGCTTTTTGTCATATGTAACTGATAACCGGTCGCTACGGTTGCGGAACGCGCTCGCCTATGTGTTATAAGACTTAAAAGTTGTAGGTAATAACCTAATTTAGAGCGGACTTAGATGAAGTAGTCTAGTGTGTAATGCTGGGCGTTGGCGGAGATTCCGAGCGAATGTTTAAATCACTCATACGCTTGGCTTGGGAGCTAGTAAAAGATGGCTCATAATTATTGTTATTTATTCTGTTGCTGCTACTGCCAGCAAAGGTCTTTCCAAGCCAAGATGTAACTAGATAGATAAAGGTCTTTAAAAAAAAATATCTTGTTCTAGGGTCCATCTCAAGTCTACTTACTACTTAATCAATGAGTTGGCAAATTGCATAATGTCTGAAAACCTTGTCACAAGCAGAGGGATATACTTAGTTGAATAAAGTGTCAATCTTCCCCCACTCTCCAGTTTTCTAATTACATTTGGTAGAATCGTCGCTGCAAGTGATATTTAAGTTACTTATAATAATAACTAGCTTTTGCCCGCGACTTCGTACGCGCATATCCCGATTTTCCCGTTCCCATAGGAATTTCCCGGTCCCGTTTTGCCTATAGCCTTTCTCATGAATGTGGCTATCATATACAAAAAAAAATTCCGAAGCCGACTGGTACTTCAAGAGATTAGCGCGTTCAAACAAACAAGCTCTTCAGCATTATGTATTATATTAGTATAGATTAATAAGCGGGTTTTAATATTTATAATCACCGAAAACTATCTGCACTATTTCAATCTACGACCAGTCCTAACAAGGCAAACATGACGTTTCAGCTACTGTTGGTAGCTAATTTGACAGTTGGTCAAAGGTAGATACGTTATTGAGAGCGGCTGTTAGACGTGAAAATCGTAAACAATCATCTAGATGAAAGGGTTTTTTTTAAGGATGGTAAATCATCAAATGGCTTCTTCCGCTCTGAGTGGAGCGGAAGGGCGTGTCAGACTCTTACTGACTAAAACCCATCCGTGTTCCTTCTAAAGCCATTTGCGTTCCAGGGCCGCGGTGACTCTTTCGAACAAATTCCGCAACAGGGTGCGTATCCTTAACATTGAAATATCGAACAAACAATGAACAAAACAAAAGAAGTAATCGCGATGCCAGTGACAATGCACGAGGAATTAATTACCTCATAATTAAACCGCTTCCATTTCAACAGTGAAAGTATGAAGTACTTTTTTCATACACTGTCGTGTTAATAAACGCTGATAAAAACTAGGGGACATTTTAAATGCTATGCAGTGTAATTTTGGTGCAATCTGACTTTGTGATCTTGATTCATTCAGTTTGACATTTGGATGTTGAGATGAAACAGCTGATTTGAGATTCGTGATGATATTTTAAAGTATTGGAATTTGGGCAGATCCAGTTTCTTACTGGGTAGGTATCGAAAGTGTAGCTTTTGCACGTGCGGTCATTAAAACACGTGTGATATTACTATGGTCCAGCTGTTTCTATGATAAAGCTGGTTTTGGTTGCCACACGACTGCTATATGTGTGACCGACATTTTCAAGGATACTTTACTGGGAGGATATAGTGTTACTGATCTTGCTTCTTAAGATACTTCTTAATTCAAGAGGAGGGGGAGAGAGGAGGACATAGAGGGAGGACGAGTTTAAAAAAAATACATATAAATTGTCCATTTTTGTTTTTAAAGGTGGGATATACTCAAATGACTTTTTCCGCTCTGGGCGGAGCGGAAGGGCGTGTCAGACTCTTACTGACTACCCATCCGTGTTCCTTCTAAAGCCCTTTGCGTTCCAGGGCCACTGTGACTCTTTCGAACAAATTCCGCAACCCTGGCAGGCTCTAGCCCAAGCGGGCCCTGTCTCCTATGCTGACATCTTTTTGAGGCGCGCGTGGAACAGAACGCGCCATCGTCCGAGCAAAGAGCTTGGTGGTGATCGGACAGCGACCGCCACCCAACGCTCGCCGTCCGCAGGTTCGCGTTATGGATTATCCATGAGGACTCAAGTATGTATGTATGTGTGTGGAATTATTATTCCTTGTGATTGTAAGTGATTAATTTACACAAAAAAACGACCAAGTACTATGATGTCAACACATATCTTAGGAATAAATGATTGACTCCTTATCCAAAACCCAAGCAAACTTTTTCACCCACACTAAAATTTGCGTAATCAAATCAGCAGAACTATAAATTTTAAAACGCCCTAATTGGCCAGTCGGAAATCCGACCCGCTATCGCGCCGACAGTTTTGAAGTACCAGCAGTGACATAAAAACTGTATATTGCGTCATAAAGTACTTTAAATGAACATTTAAAGCTATTTAAGTCAAGAGTTTTTAAGTAACATTTCCGTTTTGACTTTCCGAATTTCTGATTGACCTGGAGTAATGTAATTTGAAGCAACAATCAGCGACTCGCGACCTTTCCTTATTTTGATATTATCTTGGTTATCTTTATACTATAATTTCTTTCTCAGAATTAAGCTTATTGGATTCAAACACATTAAGGAATAACTTAATGCTTATTTATTCACTTCATTCAAGACAGTTTCCCTACGACTTGTCAAGATTCGCGATCGCTCCTATTGATTTTTGATTTTCCAGAATTGCAAGTTGCAGGTCGGGAATAGTGTAACGGGCTTGTCCCATCATAAAACCTTTTGATATTCAGCCCCAACGGTAAGACAATGATAAATCAAAAGGCATTTAAATTCTGATGAATAAAGTCCTTTTTCAAATTATTGATGACATTGTTCAATGAAAATAATGGTGGACTGCTTGTATTGCATTCGCTAGCAACTTAAGAACGCTCTTATGAATAATTATACTACTTCGAAGTACAAGTGGATTAAATTATGTCATCTATAACACAGATATCAGTGACAGTTCGTAACACATACAAGATGGTGCAACGTGCAACGACCGGGCGTGGTCGACACGATAGTTGGAGCGAATAACTCGAGTTACCTGCACTCACAACTCGATTACAGGAGAATGCGTAATGTGAAAGATTCGACATGTGCTTTCTGAGAAATTAATGCCCTGTTATTGCTCTTTCGTAAGAATGACGGTTATTCAGTCCGGCCGACCTACTGTGACGTGCTAATGCCATAAAATTGTATAACAAAATACCAAATTCCATAAAAACGCTACCATTTTCTAGATTTAAAAATAATTTGATGAGGTTTTTAATTGAAAAATGCTTTTATAGTGTACATGAGTTTTTAGATTATAAATTGTAAGTTTTGTAAATTGCAAGGACATTTTAAATTATTATTGTTATTATTATTGTGTGGCGTATCTCTCCCATTATTGACATTTATGATTTTTATTTTTTTTTCATCGTTATGTTGACATTTATTTAATTCACTAATACAATTTTAATGGGATTATCTGTTTAATAACTGCATGATTTTAATCAATAGTTTATTTCAACAGAATATGTTTCATTACTTTATTTTTGCACGCCGATATTAAAGGCAGAATAAGAGAACCATTTTGTACATTTTACCAACCTTATTTGTACCTTATTAAGCAAATAGATCATTTTGATTTTTTGAAATCCCATCCAATTCCGATTATGTAAAAGGGATAGTGCTATTCGCTATGTATAGCTCCGTCTCTCTCTTAGAGCGGAATCATGATCGTTTTAAGACTTCATAGTAGGGCCCCAGATACTGCGATTAATATGGTTTTAACTATATTCAATTTTGGCTTACTAAGTAGCTTCTGTCAGGGACTTCCTCCGCGTGAAGGTCGAAGACTATCACAAGCGAACAATATACTCCCGGGACAAGAAGTATATTACGTCCTTTTCCAGGATATGATCTACCAGTATGCCAAATCTGTTCAATTCTTGAAACGTGAAGAGGTAAAAAACAGACAGGATTAGTTAGAACTTGTATTTGTATCATTAGTAACTATAAGTATGAATAACTTGTTTAGGTGTGAAACTTACTTGTCTTGTCTTTCTTTTTTGTCTTTCCGTTACTCCTGAGAATCACAACTAAATACGACGCGTCTCCAACTCATGCCTCCAGTGTGGACCGGTCGGTATATTCTGCCTCCAACACACTTCTTAATTACGCCTGTCTATTTTGCTTGTGTTCTGCCTAGAACGCGTTTTCTATCGACCCGGGACAGGAACTTACTTAAATGATTCTACGGTCTACTTTAAATTGGAATTATACCGACAAGTTAAAAAAAATAGATTAAGATTTGTGAACAAGATTCTCAGCACATATCTGTGTAAGCCAGATTCCGAATTCCAATCTCTCATTAACATTTTTATTTGCCGTTGCCTCAGAAAACCCACTCACTTACTTGAAGTAATAAAACAACTTTTAAACTTAAAAAATCTAATTAAGTAGTACAACAATTACATCTAATAATACAACTAAATAAATAATATAACAGTATTCTTGAAAGGAGCCGAATTTGGTGTTTATGATGCGTACTTGTCCCCCACATGGTGACGGACGCCCCATTTATAGTTGGCGTTTTTGTCCGTCTTCACAAACGTGTGGACAGGGCCCGTGACTCCGCTGGTCCCTTTGTGGTCGTGGTCATGGTCGTGGTGGTCGTAATCGTGGTCGTGGTTGTGACCACGCTTCGGACGCTGCCATTTTGGCTCTTCTAGGTCTGCTGACTCAACTGTAAAGGGAAGGTTAGGTAGGATTCGTTTTTTGTTGAAAGAAGGATCAAGTTTTTTTTTGTTTTGGTGAATATTTGATATGGAAACTAATAGTGGGAAAAATAAATGAAAGTCACAAAAAAAAAAGATTGAAAATTGATAACAGTGATGATCCACTGGCAAGATAGCGAAATAAACGTATTGACCCAAAAGAACAATTGAACACAAATGGAACAGCGCCCATTTAAACATAGAATTAAAAGAATACACGAATAAATACAAATACTCATTAACGTAGATACTAATAAATATCATGACAGTATTATAGGTAGGTATCACTCCCCTTTTCAACATATGATTTTAGAAATAGAGGTCCACCAAAGAATCCATACATTAATTGTGTGCTAGATGATTATGGCTTTAACGACCTCCGTTCTAGCTATAATCATCTTTTGACCGACTGATTGGCTATTGAGATGACGGTGAATACAAATGAATCGACAAAGATTACATGCTACGCCGACTACCTACGCCAATTAAATCGGGATAAGGGCAAAGGAAAGATGGTGGTGATGAAAAAACTAACCCGGCGTCTTATGATGCGGCTGCAAATGAGGCTGTCCATGTTGCAGTAACTGTAGTTGCTGCAGCGAACGTGGATGATGAGATGACTGGTGCAGTTGCACGGGCGGTGGTGGAGCGAACCTTGTGAACCGCATCGGCCCTGGACCTCTAGGTACTGGGTAGAATGGTCTGGACCATGCTGATGTGGCGATGATCGTGCAGGATAAGATTATCTGGAAGAAAGGAAAAATACATCATGAGATAAAAGTTTTACAACTCTGTTAGATCTAAAATAATTTCAAGAAAATGAAATAGAAGAAAGAGATGACAGGAAAAAAAGGAAATATACCGTACAGAGCAAATTGAGTATAGATGAAATGAATCATTAATGATTAAAACAGTCTTTAAAGATATCGTATAGCTTGCTGATATTACAAATGTCAATAACGCTGCTAAGGCAGAATCCATTTTGGATTAAATTTGGAACAGTAGAGGTAGATTATTGCCTAGGTAAGGAAGGACATTTGACTTCTCATCATGCTGGTATTTTTCATAGGATTATTATCTACTATCACGCGGGTTAAGCTACTGGCAAACCACATGTCTAGTCTATAAAGTTTACAATAATAATAATAAACCGTTTATTTTCAGGTTACGAAGACCCTTAACCTTACTATATATGTAGGTATACGGGGTCCGAGTGCTCATAACTTGTTTAAAGATCTTTCAAGACGCTTGGTTGACACTTCGCGTGACCCAAGGGCTGGCTTTTATTTTAGACAAAGGATAAGCATTGCCATACAACGTGGCAATGCTGCCAGCCTTTTGTGTACTTTACCAGTGGCCAGCGATGCGGACGAATTTTTCGACACCATATTTTAGACTACTTTTAGTTAGCTAGTTCAATCCAGCCCGTCCCTAGCTGTCCTCTCCCAGCGACGCCCTAAGCCGAGGCCCGTACCCCACAGGGTTTGCCCTTAGGGTGTAGTCGCTTAGTTTGTAAGTTTTTTATAAGCCCTGGCTGGAGGCTTTAATATTATATTAAGGCCACATCAGGCAAGCCCGGTTAAACAGTTGACAACCTTAACTTGAACTGCGAGACGCCACTCACAAAAAAAACTTTTAGTTAGTTCGTTTTTATTTAAGTGTATATTTAGTAAATAGTTGTACATTATGTATTTAATAAAGTATACATATCTATAATAGCAATTATGTTAGTAAATAAAACAACCTGCAATGTTCTTACCGTTGCAATTATTATATTCTCTGTCAAACAGTCAATACGTAACTGTTTTTTAAATAAATAGATTAGTTAAGCTTATAAATATTCTTCGTTAAGATAATTGACCACTATAATATAATGCTCATAAGTGTACTAAAGAAGAAAACCAGTTTGAAAATGATTTACGGCAAGATAATTTACTAGAAGCAGTGAACTCATTACAAGAAGTTAAGTACACGTTAAAGTCTCTAATTAAGAAATTATAAAGTAATTGGAGTACAATAATAACTTGTTTGTTACACAAAGTAACGTAGTATTATGTAGTGTTGATAAATAATTTACATAACAAATCCAAATTGTTGTTTTCTAATGAGGAAAAGATTGTAAAACTGTCTCCAGGAGCTTTTGAGTTAACAAGAACACTGAACGTTGCACCTATTTGGTTATCAGATATTTTTTTTTTGTCTTCTATGTCAAAACTCATATAATTATGTTAAAAGGATTGACTCCCCAAAAGCGGATAAAATTATGTATAGTTGGGAAAACATGCTACAGAATTTTAGAATTTTAAAATAACAAATTCTAAGGAATATTACGAATTTAACAAATATTTACGGACAATTTATAATTTTGATAATTAATAATTATATTATTTATAATTAGATTATTGGTCAATTTAATTCAGTTTTATTATTAATTGCTTAAATTCTATTCATAGTTTGTGTGACATTTTAATAATGATGTTAGCTTTGATGAAATACCTATGAATGACTGTTCTTACTTATATATTTGTATACCACAAAGGCCGAACATGACGGATCTTTTTTGGTTATGAATGAATAGCATGCAGGATGCAGGTTGCATTCCTTGTTCTGTATACTCGTGTTTCTACAAATAAATAAATGTCTTATGTCTTATCTAATCCTGGTTACACTATTTCGGCTATTATCTACTACTTATATTATGTTTGTTAGTTCGGACGTAGTTTTTTTAGGAGCAAACCATCTACCTAGCCTTTTTCCATCTATGTCGGGGTTGGCTTTCGGAGGAATCTCATTATGTTAAAATGGTCACACATCCGCAGACCAACCTTGCAAGGTTATTATTTAACCACAAGCTCATTCTAAGAGAAAAGAAAGCTCAACAAAAAAGTAGTCTTACTACGAAACGGTCCTATCAGGTCTCAAAATTGCTAAACATATAAGAAACTAGTATAACAGGTGTCAAAATTACACATTTAAATTAATATGCACGAATAATTGCGATTTAATTGCCCAATGCTTATCTCAATGGCCGCTAGCGCTTAAACGCTCATAACTAGATTAATTGCAATCACGTGATTTATGCAGTATGCTAATTAAATTAGTAGGCAAATTAGAGATTAATAGATACTTAATAAGTATGTGTAACACTTTTGAATTTACGTCTGTGTTACCAGGGACAGATTAGTTCAGATTCATTTCTTTGCAAAAACATGTGTACATAATATACAGGGTGTCCCAAAACTCAACGTCAAGCCGAAACGGGGTGACAGGATTGATCATAACCATCACGAGAAAAATCTGAAAAAAAATCTATCCCATGCAGTTTGAAAATTATGGGCATTTTAAGAAAAACCTAGAAATTTGATCAAACTGTACCATTTTTCGGTTATTGTGGTTATTATTTTTTATTTTTGTTCATTTGAACTTTAGAAACGTAATCCTAAATAACATTTCTAGAATCCCAATAAAAAATAATGACACAATTGCCTCAAGTTCCCGAGAATTGAGACTATTTGTTAAACTACGAATTTAAAATTTTCAAGATTCGTCGACTTTGACAGGCCCTCCTATAAAAAAAATGTACTAGAGTGCCTTGGCAAGTAGCATTAAAAGTTGGCGCATTTAATCAGAATTCTAAAATGGTACAATACTTGTTAGTTACATACAATAGAAAAGAGTAAAAAAATTAAAACCTCAAGTAACCCGATTTTTGCTATCAGATTTTACTCAGTTAAAATGTTTTTAATTCGCACAAGCTCTAGGTAGGTTCTTAATTTTAAGGCAAAATGATGAGAGAGATGGATAATGGGTATGTTTGCCATGAGTGAGCGAGACAGATAGTGACGCCACGCATTGAGACGGAGATGCGTCGTTTAAACGAGTGCGAATGAAACAGATAGATGCTATGGCATCTATCTGTTTCATTCGCACTAGTTTCAGCCAAGCAAATGGCTACGCTACCAGTCCGACACCAACCAGTTAGTACGTTTCGCTCATTCGTCTACTGCGCACGTTCGTATTCGTATTAATTATTTTACTAATTTTACTAACTTTTTTTCACTTTGGTAAAAGTGGCGTCACTATCTGTCTCGCTCACTCATGGCGAACATACCCATTATCCATCTCTCTCATCATTTTGTCTTAAAATTAAGAACCTACCTAGAGCTTGTGTGAATTAAAAACATTTTAACTGAGTAAAATGAGATAGCAAAAATCGGGTTACTTGAGGTTTTAATTTTTTTACTCTTTTCTATTGTATGGAACTAACAAGTATTGTACCATTTTAGAATTCTGATTAAATGCGCCAACTTTTAATGCCACTTGCCAAGGCACTCTAGTACATTTTTTTTATAGGAGGGCCTGTCAAAGTCGACGAATCTTGAAAATTTTAAATTCGTAGTTTAACAAATAGTCTCAATTCTCGGAAACTTGAGGCAATTGTGTCATTATTTTTTATTGGGATTCTAGAAATGTTATTTAGGATTACGTTTCCAAAGTTCAAATGAACAAAAATAAAAAAGAATAACCACAATAACCGAAAAATGGTACAGTTTGATCAAATTTCTAGGTTTTTCTTAAAATGCCCATAATTTTTAAACTGCATGGGATAGATTTTTTTTCAGATTTTTCTCGTGATGGTTATGATCAATCCTGTCACCCCGTTTCGGCTTGACGTTGAGTTTTGGGACACCCTGTATACATGGTATTATTATTGGTGTTTTAAGGTAGGTTTTTTATTGGCTCAACAAGTTTGACCGTGGCTAGAGTACAAATTAGGTCGAAGATATTAAAATTACAAAAACAAAAATACAAATAATAACACAATAAGTAAATAAATCAACAAATTAACATTAATAATATTAAATTTAAAAATAATTCAATAGTTTTGCGATTCAAAATAAATAGAACATATTCAGTCAGTAGGTATCTTCAGAGCGATTTTTGAACATTATAATAGGCTTTTTCTGTCAGTATTCTTTTTAATGTTTTCTTAACATAGTTAGGGATATTATTATAAATTATTGGCGCTCTGCATACAACGCTATGCAGAGCAGAAGAGAGAGAGAAGAGAGAGAGTGTATGTTAAAAGAATGATAGTTGTCACTCAAGATTTTGAGCAATGCGCCACAAAAAATTGCTATTAGGGTGTTTATTCCGATGTCTGTAATTCAGTGTTCTGTTTTTATTTGAATATTTATCAATTCATTGCACTTTATTTATTTATTAGCTGATGCCCGGGACTTCGTACGCTCGTTTTTTTCCGTTCCCGTTAGAATGTTTGGCTACACAGGAGCGGGTTATAGCATTCCTCATGAACGTGGATATCATTTTAAAAAAGAATTTTTAAAATCGGGTCAGTAGATCCTGAGATTACCTACTCCCCACAAACTCACAAACTTTACCTCTTGATAATATTAGTATAGATTTATAAACAAAAGCGTAAAGGCACACAAATGTACAGAGGCGGACTTAATGCCAAAGGCATTCTCTACCAGTCAACCTTTGGGTGATGCAGAGAATGGTGGTAGAAGCAATATGGAGAATAAAAAGCGTCACTTTCCTCTCTTGATAATGCATTGGCATTATGGAGATATCTGCGACGATAAATTGTTATTTTTCGAACGCTGCGTTACAAGAGCCCCTTGAATGTTAACTGTGACTTAATTGTCTGCTGCCTAGCTCCCATTCCAAAGGAACTGATTTTTTTGGGTAAAAACTTATACATATGGCATTCAGCGACAATGAAACGTAATTAGGTATTTTTCTAGAGATGATTTTCTACAAAAAATTATGCCTCATAGTAAAATGTTCTTAGACCAATATAAATAATAATTACTAACTTTCAACGGAGTGAACGCAAAAGTAAGCCCGGTAAAATAAAAAGCGTCAATGAAACTTAACTTACCAATATTCTGGTGTCCATTTCTAAACAAATGTACTATAGTTTAAGTGAACTCGATAGCAATGGCGACCACGGTGTCAACCAGCTTCTTATAACTAAGAAAGAAAACGAATTTAAAACACTTTCTACCGACCATTTTACGCTTGGACGCGTCGATACGGCCAAGATCGACGAATCGACGAATCTGACAACAATACAAAATAGTCCTCGACGAACGATGAAAACACACCTCCATGCATGAGCAATGAATTTGGACCAAAAATAGAAATTGTAATAGCTCTGCTTTCGTCTTTGAAAGTTATCTAAGAGCCCGTTATACAATTTAAGTAATATTGAATAATATTTAATCGTTCATAGATTTATTAAAAACTGGATGGTATGATTGAAGACACGCAGTTTATATGAATGTTAACGAAGAAATGCAAATGTTACGTACGACTACTTTTTCAAGAGTTTCAAGCGACTATAATATCATAATTGTATATTATTATTTTTAATAGTGGTAGATAAACCAAACTTTTATTTTCTTGGCAAGAGAACTTTTCTCACGACTTCGCTCGCATAGGACCCGTGTGTTTTCCAGAATAGAAGTAAGTCTATGGTCTATACAAGATATAGGTCTATACAATCAGCGATGGTTAACTTTTATTTATTTATTTAAACTTTATGTACAATAGTGGTACATGGGCGGACTTAATGCATCAAGGCATTCTCTACCAGTCAACCTTTGGGTTATAAAGACTATACTGTAGTAGGTGTACAATAAATAAAAATAAGATTCAAAATTGAATTTTAACAATTCGGAAAGAATATACAGATAATATATATAATACTAATAAAATACATATATATGCTAAAATAATAAACTAATAAATATGATATATAATAATCATACCGATTAAGAGAAGTTTTCTATCAGTGAATGATCTTGGGGATCGCATTTTAACTTTCCGAGACTACCTCTTAAAAACAAACATTCCTCTTGTTAGTATTTATTTATTTATTTAAAGGAAACTCAACAGCATTAGTTTTACAATGTTCAAGGTTTTTCTTTTTTTTTGTGAGTGGCTTCTCGCAGTTCAACCTATAAGGTTGTCGACTGCTTAACCGGGCTTGCCTGTGGTGGCCTTAATATAATATTAAAGCCTTCAGCCAGGGCTTATAAAAAACTTACAAACTAAGCGACTACACGCTAAGGGCACCCCCTGTGGGGTACGGGCCTCGGCTTAGGGCGTCGCTGGGGAGAGTACAGCTAGGGACGGGCTGGATCGAACTGGAATTATTATTAAGGGGCGAATTTAAGACTACAGGCTCAGCGGCGCGGGCTGGCTCGAGCAAGGGTCGGGGCGGAACAATGTTCAAGGTGTGATAACAATGTCATATGGGGTTCTGAAGCCTATTATAGAGTTTCACAGCATGCATTAATATAAAACTAGAAAGTAGTGGAAAATGTAGCTTAAATATTGTAGCTAAAAATAAAAAATAGTGGTTATAAAATTTTAACTAAAAGGAAAGGAATAATGTAACAACTGGTAAACAAAATACGAATATTATTCACTTACTGGTGAGTATTTTTACTAGCAATTTAGGAAAGATACCTTGGATAACTGAAATATATCCAGGCTTTCAAATTTGTCAATATATAAGTGAGGCAGTCGAGTCATAACAGCATTTTGCCCATAATTGGAACGGTGTGTATTAGTTTAGTTTACTAAAGGTTTTATCATTCAAACATACTATATAATATATATTATATTATAAAGCTGAAGAATTTATTTGTTTTGTTGAACGCGCTTATCTCAGGAACGGCTGGTTTGAATTTAGTATTGGATAGCCCAATTATAGCGAAAGGCTATATGTTATATAACATCACGCTACGACCAATAGGAGCGGCGCTTTAATGAAAAATGTGGCGCAGACGAAGTTGCGCGGGTCAGTTAGTTATTCGTATGAACCAATCAAATAGTTTTCTCAACTCTAGAATACAAATACCTATTTATCATTATCTAGATAACGCCATTTAAATGCTGTAAGACCATCGTAATATAGATTATCTAATCGACAAAAATAAAATTTAAGTGTCTGAAACATAAAATTCAGAGGCCAGAAAATCGATTATGCGAAAAAAACAATTAATGAACTCTAAAATCTGCTAAACTAATGTACCGATAAGAAGGTTCTATAATGACTTTACAGATGGATAATCACCTCGAAAAAATTGAAAGTAAAGTAAAGCAGTTCACCTAATTCTATTATTAACAAGCTTCTGCCAAGGGCCCGCATGAATGTAAGAAATTGTCCCAAGAGAACATACTTCCGAAGTATAAAGTTGCCTATGTGCCATTCCAGACTATTATTATATCTATTTCTGTGCCAAATTTTATCCAAATCTGTTTCGCCGTTCTGGCATAATGAGTTGCAAATATCCATCCATCCAAACTTTCGCATCTATACTAATACTTAATATTATAATGCTGAAGAGTTTGTTTGTTTGGTTGAACGCGCTAATCTTAGAAACTTCTGGTTCGAATTGAAACATTGTTATAGTGTTGGATAGCCCATTTATCGAGGAAGGCTATAGGCTATATAGCTATGAAAAGTGTTGCAAAAACGGGGGAAATTAAAAAACAACTCTCTTTTGTTTGTGACGCAGACGAAGTTGCGCGGGTCGGCTAGTTTTTTATTAATAGTGTAAGTAAGATGCATCTTGGATATTGCAGCACCCACTAACAATTAATGTGTTTTAAACTGTTTAATTACACTGATTGCTAAGAATTTTGACGGTTGCAAAGTGTTGTTTTAAAATTTGATATGAAGGGAGATTCTTAAAGAATCATCAATGCCAAATTATAGAGTGTTAATTTCTTAATTTTTGTAATGATTTTGTGTATTGCTTTACGTTGTAATTGTAGTTAATGTAGACAGTTTTATTTGAATAGCAATTGGCTTACCTTCTGTTACGCGAGACATAAGCATTAATGTACTACCTATAGGTTAATCTCTGCGTAACCTAACACAGGCATGGGTTAATGAATAAATGGGTACTTTTCTGCAATAATTTATTCCCCTTTATAATAATTTTGTCCCTAAGTTAACGGAACTTTTTTTTTTTTTTAGTGGCGTTTCGCAGTTCAACCTGAAGTTGTCGACTGCTTAACCGGGCTTGCCTGTGGTGGCCCTAATATAAATATTAAAGCCTCCGGCCAGGGCTTATAAAAAACTTACAAACTAAGCGACTACACGCTAAGGGCACCCCCTGTGGGGTACGGGCTGGAACGAACTAGAATTAACGGACGAATTTAAGACTACAGGCTCAGCGGTGCGGGCTCGAGCAAGGGTCGGGGTTTACGGAACTTCTATATAAGTCACATAAGTAGGAACTTGCGTTAGCCATTTTCCTTATTCTTTCTAACGTATTTGTGAAACAATTGTTTATGCGTTCCAAAGTTACAATTAAAACTTTTTTTTAAGGATGGAAAATCATCAAATGACTTCTTCCGCTCTGGGTGAAGCGGAAGGGCGTGTCAGACTTTTACTGACTAAAACCCGTCCGTGTTCCTTCTAAAGCCCTTTGCGTTCCAGGGCCGCGGTGACTCTTTCGAACATATTCCGCAACCCTGGCAGGCTCTGACAGTTAAAACTTACAAGATTCATAAGGATTCTTTGAACCAAATCACTTGTATTTGGCATTTTTACGTCACCTTAGAAACTCCGCCAAACCATGAATACAATGGCAGGAACTGGTGGCACCACTTTGATTCGTTTCATATACTTATGAGAGCACGAACAATTCAATTTTTCCATCAATGCCCCACAATCGTTCTTCAACAAAAAAAAAGTGGACACAATAAGGCTCGTATTTAGTCTATGGCTTACTTTATCTTCTGTCATTCTGTTTCTGTATTTACCATTGAACTGATAAACTCTCACCTTGACTCTTATAAAATATTCCATGTTTTTTCTGTAACAATCGTATTCTTATAAATTCACGTTGTTCACGATTCCATGATCACTATGATCGTGGGGCATGACCAGAATCCAAAGACTTTCCCTAATACAATATTGCAACAATTTGTGAAGATTTTGCGTATATCTGAGAGGTCAACTAACATTAGTTGCGGCTTTTAAATAAACATGTTTTGGTGTCTCAAGTTATGAGAGATTTGTTACTCGATTAAATAGTTTATTTACTGAAAACTAAGACTTCTCAAAACAAGTCTTTCCTTTAGCCTTTCAAAGGGCGAAAACGTCTTAAATAGATGGCGTCCAAGATAATTAGGATGAAGCTATATTTAAAAAAAAATCGGCCTGAAATTGTACGTACATTACTCGTTTGTTCTGCTGATTTTTGAATACTCAGAATATTTTTAACTCAAGAATAAATATGGCGGTTTTAAATATGTGTATTTTGTATATAAAAGCTGTCAAACTGTCTTTATGATTATTGTAAAATTAAATATAATTATTAAATTTAAAATTGAAGATAGTGTATTCTAGATAAAAATCTTGAAAGCAAGTAAATACGGCTAACAAAGTAGTTGAAAGTATCTCCTCTTCGAAAGATGCCTAATTTTCCGCTAATCACTTTTTCTATTTTTTTTTATTAAGGATGGGAAATCATCAAATGACGTGTTCCTTCTAAAGCCCTTTGCGTTCCAGGGCCGCGGTGACTCTTAAGGCTCTGGCCCTAGCGTGCCCCGTCTCACCGCTATTCACTTACAATTTACACCAGCCGCATCATTTGTTGTTAGGCTTGTGAATCGTGATGTCGGCCTCTGCGGCTCGATCGGAAATCGTACAGTTGTTCTACACTGACACACTTTCCTGACGACCACATTTCACAACAGCTTGTAAGTTGTCCCCTTTTGTAAGATTCTGGTCATTACTTGCTTTATACGCTCAAGATACTGTGAAACAAAGAAATGAATTGAATTATCTTTTTCTTGCTGCCCTACTATAACGTGCTAATGTCATCCAATTCCGATGATGTAAACGGGATAGTGCTATTCGCTATGTATAGCTCCGTCTCTCTATAAGAGTGGAATCATGATCGTTTTAAGACTTCATAGTAGGGCCCAAGCTCTCTGAACTTGTGCAACAATACTTTTTGGAGTGACAACTCCTCTTTCTTCAAGTTTAATGCAAAAGTTCATAGACTGACTACGTAACTAGATCATCATAGACTGACACCAAAAGGCGCCCCTTTTGGTGATTGGTTTTTGCCATTGAAGTTGGTATGAATTTATTTGAGTCACCTTTATTTTGTTAATTACTCTTTCTAGTGGTGTCGGTTTAATGATAAAGCTACGATGATATGATTGGGTTTCTTATGCCAAAACTTGCTAACATTTTTTCAGCATGGAGAAGTCAGCGATGTGGACTAGGGAGGATGGAAACTGTGGAGACTGCCTGGATCCACGGATATCTATTCGCAGTGGGTAACTCTGGTTTGAAAAGAGGATGATAATGCAGATACTAGGAATAGAATCTGCAAATTAACGCAAAACAATTTTGTGCTAGAACATCGAAATAATAATAATATCTTCTTGGGACAACTCACACACGGTCATCCGATCCCAAACTAGGCAGAGCCTGTACTATGGCAACCAGGCAACTGATAAACATACTTATATATTTCTAAATACATACATATTATAGACAAATTACACCCAGACACAGAACAAATGATCGTGCTCATCACACAAAGATTTGTCCTGGGTGGGAATCGAACCTACGACCTCCGGTTTAGCAGTCAGGCTCACTAACCACTCGACCAACAGGCTAGTCAGATGTGAGATGTAGGTACGCTAACGCTTTTTTTACTGTGGAGTAGGCAATCACGTGGACGAAAGATGCTATTAATAAGGTTGAATGACTGATTTAAACGAAGCGAGGTGAAATGACGATGATGAAGCACAAACTAGGAAAAGAGTCTACAAATAAACATAGTGCGAAATAATAAGCAAATAAAACAACTTTCTTACAAATTAACTTTCAGGAAGTTACATACTAGAAAACGGTAATGCAGTCCAACGATACGAATTAAATAATAATCTGGAAAAGTCATAATATTCATTTTGCTGCAACACTATTGTACAGACACCAGCACATGAAACTATCCGAAACTGTCAAATTTTCCCAATCATCCTTGAACCTAATGCTTTAGCGATAAAGTTGAAAATCTATTAAAGAAATTTGGCGGATTGTTGTAGCTTATTGTGCTGGTGTCTGTACCTCACATAAGTTAATGAGCTATTGGTGTGAAAGTACAATAATAAAATGTTACGTATTTCACGTAACGGTCATAATTAGTTTCGAGCGGTCTGTGAGTGCATTTCCGTAAGAGTTACCTACTTGTTTTGTGACATTAAAACTATGTAAGATGAATGTACTAACAAAACTCAATAATTTGGATGGACTCAGCTATTATTTTATATATAAGATAATACTATCTTCTTATATATAAAATTTTCGTGTCACAATGTTAGTTACCATACTCCTCCGAAACGGCTTGACCGATTTTATGAAATTTTATATGCATATTTGGTAGGTCTGAGAATCGGCTACTATCTATTTTTCATACCCCTGAGTGATAAGGGTTCTCCACCTCTAACATTTATTTTTTATTTTTTGGACAATTTTTTTTACATTTTTTTTATAATGTGGCGTTATTAATACATACAACCCTAAATTTTCACCCTTCTATCACCAACCCCTATTTTTTAATAGCGATATTAGGGCTTTAATTATTTTCTACTCTCGGCGGTCGATAATTGATCATTTACTACTCGATCAGTTAGTTATTCTTAACTATTTGTTTGGTAGAACACGCTAATCCTAGGAAGTCTATTTATTAAGAAAGGCTATAGGCTAAAAACATCACGCTACGACCAATAAGAGCCGAGCATTCATGAAAAATATACATAATTTTAGATGAAGTTGTTCATAATGATAAGTACAATGACCCCTCAAGAGGTATTGCGTTTATTCTATTACACGTTGTATATAAGTTGCTATGGTGTACAATAAAGTATTAAGAAACTTAGCTCTTCCCTGCTGACATCCACAATTAAATTTTCAGTACCTGGATGACCGGTTTTTTTTTTGGTAAACGTTTTTTAAAATTGAAACCCCCCGAAACCCCCTGCGTACTACTAACCGTTTCCGAGATTCAGATTATAAATATACATATTTACAAGAATTGGTCGTTTAAAGGTATTAGATTGGATAGAGCCAACATAGAAAGGTGCGGCTAAGCGTACTGTGTGTCCTATCTAACATAATAATCAGCCTCATCATAACCTCATAACACAAAGCACATCAATATCTAACGATCTCACAGTAATAATGTCATTAACAACGTCGTTACAAATAATATCAATAAAATTTCAAAACAAACAAACAATGCTCCATCATTTTATAATGTATCTTCACACGGCACTGATTCGCAACTGAACTAATGACCAGCGATTATTTGACTTTTTTAGGGTTCCGTACCCGAAGGGTAACCAACGGGACCCTGTTACTAAGCCTTCGCTGTCCGTCCGTCTGTCTGTCTGTCTGTCAGCGGGCTGTATCTCAAGAACCGAAATAGGTAGGCAGTGTGTATTTTTTGTGTAACTGCTCCGATGGTCTCGCGGTTGCAAGTGCGACTGCCAAGCGTCCCTACTCTTGGCAGTCCTGGGACCAGTCAGGCGACCTGGGACCCAGGACCCTTCCTGGGTCCCAGTCCCAGGTCGGGCAATAAGTGTAATTGGGTTTTTACAAAAGGAATTTCTCAGTGACAGCCCGGAGTTTGGAAGTTGGTGGTGTGACACCCCCGTGCCTCGTAAAACACGTTAAGCCGTTGGTTCTGCGCCAGATCCCTTCAGGCCGTGTCGGGTTGCCGTCCCATACGAATATGAGAGTGATGGAAGAGGGAGTGCACCTGTGTTTGCGCACACACATGTGCACTATAATATATACCGCACCGATGGCTAGTCTCAGTTGAGATTGGCCGTCATGGCCGAAATCGGTCAGGAGGACTATATATTTATATTGCCGCTATAACAAAAAATTAAAAATTTAATTAAATAAAAAATTAAAGGGACCCCATATTTAATGTATTATTTTTTCGGTCTATGTTACGGAACCCTTCCTGTGAGAGTCTGACACGCACTTGGCCGGTTTTTGTTATTATTATATGCACTAGTGCAATACAAAATTAACCTAATTTTGAAAGACTTAAGATATGTTTTGTATTACATTAGCGACTCGAATATTTTGACAAATACGCCAAGCCAAGCCAGCATTAAACACAAAGTTGCGACAATCATTGTCAAAAATGTGTGTATCATTAGAGCCCTGAAATTTGAGATAGGATTGACAATGACGTGTGACGTAACACAATATGTTGCGCCGGTTACTAGTAATTTTGCCAGTTGGAAAAATACTCATGTGTGCCATCATTATTACGGCCATTAATGCGGTTGAATAGATCTTTTATTAGGTTTAGCGGTGTGAGTTCGTCATCATCATTACCCTACAGGATTCCGCTGTCATACTCTATTGTGCTGTATGCCCACTGTGTGTGAGCGTGCCAGTTCTGTGTCAATAAATACTTATAATTTCTTCTTTTCACTCAACACAATCGCACGGCATATATGTATATCTAAATTCTTGACAACTCTCATCCAGCATAAGCAGCCCGCTATGACGTGCTAATGCCATCCATATCCGAAGATGTAAACGGGATAGTGCTATTTGCTACGTATAGCTCCGTCTCCCTCTTAGAGCGGAATCATGATCGTTTTAAGATTTCATAGTAGGTCCCAAGCTCTCTCAACTCGTGCAACAATATTTTTTGGAGTGACAACTCTTCTTTCTTCACGTTCAATGAAACAGTTCATAGACTGACTACATAACTAGATCATCATAGACTGGCTTAAAAAAAGAACAAACTTAAGATTATTTTTTTCAGCACGTCCAGCAGTACATGGCTCCCTGGCGGGGGGGGCTTAGATTCATTTAAGGCCACCACAGGATAGTCCGGTTAAGCAGTTACCAGCCCTAGCGTGCTGAACTGCGAGTGGTCATGTCCAAAAAAAAAAAGTATATGGCTCATCAACATCCCATTGCAAAAAGTTCAACTAAAAACACTAGCTAGGAAATCTGATAAAAGCAATACAAAACAGAGATATCTCAAAAACACTGAAAATCACTTCAAAATAATGAATTAACCTATTCCAGTTGTGTCACAAGCCTAAAACAAATGCAGTAATTACAGATGGCGTAATCGTCAATGTTTCATTACACGGTAAACGACTCAGATATTACTTTGCTTATTTATTCTCTTTTACATCAACCTTATCGTAATAGAATTGAAAGCTAAGCTAAGCGAGAAACGAACGAGGTTAACAGTAATTATATGAAAAATTCTGATAGGAAATATTAATTTCCTAATAAGAGTGATTTTAGACCAACATAAGGGTGTTTGAATAAAGGCAATGTATGATAATAATGCAGAGGTTTTCATAAATAAATTGAGTGCAGCTACTAAAGGACAACGGAGAGTGCTATGCTTGGAAAAGAATAGCTTGGTCAGGACATATTGTTGGTCGAAGGCGCCGAAAGGTTCTGGAGTTGCGAATGCCTACCTGAAGACGCAGCTTTAGAAGGTCTTCCATATTAAGGTGGACCGGTGAACTGAATCCGCTGGATGCACAGGATGGACACAGGATCAATCATTGCTGCGACACGAGCCCCTAGCGGCAACCATCTGACAGGATCTGATCGTGGCCGAAAATAGAGCTGGCTTGGTAGCCACGTACAAATGAGAAACAAAATGAGTAGTTTATCAATCGACTTCGAGTTATCGACGACGAAGATGGTACTGACACAGTTGAAAATTATTTAAAAGAGGTAATAGCATGGGAACGTAAATTCTAAGTAGAGCAAAAGAGACCAACCAATAAACTATTAAATAATGATTATCTTATCGGAAACAGAGGTTCATTTTTTGGCTCGTTCGCTCCATTTCTTCCTAATTGCGTGCAGCCTTATAAAAGTGATTATAAACAGTTTTTCCGAAACGCCTATCAGTGATTACTCAATCGCTGAAACATTGGATTACTCAATCTTGGTTTTAATGATTAACTTTATCGTCGTTAGTTGCATCATTTTGAAGTGTTATGTTCTTTTCAGAAGCTAAATAGGTGTGTTTTTCTTTAATTTTACTTTGGTTTTATTCACATTGTTGCTTTATTGCCTTTTCTGCTGTAAATAACACAACCTTAGCATCTGAGAGCAAAATTTTCTATGTACGCAAACATTGAAAAAATCCTGCCATTTATTTGTAAAATGTTGAACATACGATAACTGAATTTTTATAATATTATTATTATATTTTTTACTTGTGAAATATGCTTATACATTCATATTTTACACTTCATGTACCAATGACTCGATTGTAATGATATTGGCTTTTGGTTCAAACACGATGTCAGCAAAACTGAGTTGGCACTCAAACCAATTTCTCAGACCATTGAAACAGAAATAGGAACCAATTTCTTTTGCCTTCTGTTGAGTAAATATGGATTAACGTTTTTGTACATCCTAATCCATAATAATAGACTATAATAGACATTTTCACAATTGGCCACGGAAAGCCGAACGACTCTGAAGTCAATGACGCGGCACGATTCGTAATGGGTTCATCTGAGATTGCCAGAGATAGCCAACATTGGACTCGAAAAATGGTAAACAATGGGTTTTAAAAATCGTATGATAAAACTGTTTCTTTCTTGAACAAAAGTTGTTTAACACGCTATAGTGTCAAACACTCCAAACTAAGTGCACAAGCCAAAATAAACTTCTTTGCAGCATAGTGCTTCAAAGAAGTTTATTTTCTTGACCGAGACTAAACAATCTCAGTTGGAACTGCCTCTGGTTCTTTAAAAGTTACGTTCCGTTTTTTACTCGAAGTAGATTCATACTTAACTTTTTATGTCTTCGGCTATATGATTTACAGCAAGTCTATGTCAATAGCATTGTCTAAAGAATTATGGCTTAAAGAACAGCTGAAGTATGCTTGTCTCTTCATTATTTGATGGTCTTTAAATCATCTCCAGCATCAAATGAGGTTATTTCACCATTCTGACGTTTCTCTTACCAAGTTTACAACTACATTGTTTGTCTTTTTCAATGCTAACTTTCCAAAACTTCTAACTAACTTCAAATTGAAAACGACATTTCCTTGACATGTCACTAGTACCTACCAAACAACCGAGGGGTCGATCGGGCATTCGATAACGGTTGTCAACCGCTGCATAAAGTGAATTGTAACAGTCTTGTCTATAAATGAACTACAACCATAGTTGAGTCCAAACCTTCAATCAGACTGCCAAGATGTCACAACGTCTTGACAATACGGTATACTCTACTTAAAATCAATTAATTATTAGTTTAATCATAATAGTTTAATCAAAATTGTCAGAAATGGGTTTGTTAAGTGAAAGTGCTTCAGTGTTTACAGTGTTCTCATTTTCAATTTCTTTAAATTGAGAAAAGTTGACACGAATCTCATTTGAATTTAAGTAGTTTTTGATCTCGTCCACAAAAATGTGCTGTGATGTTAGTGTTAACATCTAATTCACTTTACAGTTGTTGCATTATAGTCGATATATGTCTACCTGTGTATTTCCCCTCGTGTGAAACTTCTCTGTTATTGACCTGAACTTCTTGGACCTTTCAGAAATGGCTCTGGTGCCTGCTAGCACTGCATGTTGGGTCGGTATGGAGCGTAGCAAGACCTGTTACAGTCCGGACTCCTCCAAGCAATCCTTCTACTATTGAAGCACAGGCGAAATTTTTCCAGTAAGTATTTTAAAGCACTACTTTTAAATGGTCTACATCTCTTTCTGTGTCGCTTATATTTATAAATAAATTCTTGAACACAGATTTGAGGTCCTCTATCATTACCAGATTTAGAACGATAGATTCTTTTTCAATAAATTTTCGAGTTAATACCAGATTTTTAGTGCCACTGAAAGAATTCAGGCTTTACTCTCTTAATGACTAATTCGTGAAACAGCCGTGTTTTAGTGTCAACCTTCAAATTAATTGATTTTTTATTGTAGCTGGCATGCAAATAAGTTTCAACATAACCAAACATTGACATACTTTGCGCTATAGCAATTAGAGAAAGGGGTTTGGTGACCAAAATGTTTCATTTGTGGTTATTCCATTCACTAGTGGTTACGCTAAAATAATGTTTAGTGTTGAATTTACAAACATTTGCTACGATGACTTTAGACGCGACTTATTATTAGATTGGCTTCCCTGAAAACTACTATACTCCCGCTTCGTTTCATGGAGGGAGGTTGGTAGATACTACAGCCATGTCAAACGATATTAACATGCTTAATTATGAATCATTCCATAATATTATAAGTAAGGACGAAAAATACTTTGCTTTATAGGGATTTTTTCTCAGTACAGTTGAGTCCGTACAAGATAGAGTTCGGTCACGTCTGCGAGGACCCCGACACTTGGGAGCAACGATACGAGAAGAAAGACTTTAAGAACCACAGGGACATGGGAAAAGTAAAAAACATCCTTTATCTCGCTCTGTCTCTAACCTCTTTCTATTTTCTTTCTCTTTCCTGCTTTGCTTCGCTTGGCTGAAGGTATAGACATTTGCCGAAAGCTGACCAGTTTGATCAGGGACATCGGTTGGGCAGCGAACGACACTTCACTGAGAGGCACGAGAGGGCCAAGCCCTCGGAAGGAGTGTTCTCTGCCAAAGTATGCTTTCTATGCTTCATATTATTATTAACTTACCCCTTATTCATAAAATCTCACAGCTGTGTAGCACCTGATTTGAAAAAAAAATTTTGGGACAAAAAAATCTTATCAGTTGTTGAATATAATTATGCTAACCAGTTCAGAGATTTTTATCGATGAGGGGGTTCGCAGGAATTTCCTTTGGAGTAGCCTGTGAGCTCACTTGTGTCAATTTCAATTCAACAAACCAAGCTATTTGACAATGACAATAATAGTAAAAGCTTGGTTATGAAACCGAAAGAAAATCCTGCGAACATTATATTTATTTATCTCGACTGTATAACTTTGTAATGTTTACTTTTTGCATTTGACTTAGTTACTTCAATAACTCAAGCTATACATTTTCAAACTCATTAACTGCATTAATTTACTTAAAATGTGTTAAAACAATACTGTGGTATACTAACTCTGCGCAAATTATATTTATTTACTTATTTGGATATACTACTTTTTGCATTAACTTTGTCTTTTAATAACTCTTGCTTTTAATTTTCAAACTCTTAAAATACCAAAATTTATTAAATAAGAATATGTTGTAATGTTTCTAAAAACCTACTTACTTAACTAATTAGTAACTTAACAACGATAAAACGTCACTACATAATCTAATAATAAACACTAACATCTAATAATAAAATCTTTTTTATGATTAATCAAAGGAAAAAAATATTAAATTATTGTTTAAATATAGGTACGATGGGGTGACAAAAAGGGAGGGTATGGAGAACACTATTGGGATCTGAACCACGCAGGAAATGCAGATAACATCGGAGATGACGGCGATGATGGTACCTACCGCGAGAATAACAATAGTGACCCTTACGATGAGCCCAGCAACAATTCTCCAAGCTACGGTCATGATGAATCACCAACATACGGAAATGACGATTATGATCCAGAGAAATCAAGCTATGAAGAGAGAGAAAGAGCCAAGAGAGCCTACCCTAAAGCTGATAGAGCACGCAAGGCAGAACGTAAACGTCCAAAATCATCCGAACAAGAATCTGAAGAAGAACCAAGGCCTAAAAAACAAAACCGTAAAAACAGGGAAGAGCAAGAAGCAGCTGAAACATCTCACGAAGAAGAATATGAGAATGATCAAGATGACGAATCTTATGAGAGGCCTGAAAAACCAAAGCCAAGGCGTCAACAATACAGAAAAAAAGAAGATGAGTCAAAACCGAAAGAAAAGAATCAAGTAGTGTTAGTTGTGAGTCACAAAGACGATGCAGAGAAACAGCAAAGTCAGTATGCGAATCAAAACCAGAATCAACCGGAACAATCACAATACTTGCCTCAAAATCAACAAGCAGTGAATCAGTACTTGCCACAAAATCAAGCTCAATTGCCACAGTATTCGCCTCAACAACCATCTCAATTGCCCCAATACGCAGTGCCTAAGCAGCATCTAGAACCTCCTCATTTTGTACCATACGAAGGTGGAGCAGGAGTGAGACAGCATCAGCAACCAGAAGTAAGTGCAGCAACCACAGTCCCAAGACTGTTCTTAGAACCTTCAACAGGCCATGTTGTGGATAGAGCAACGGGCCAAGCTTACGTGTTGCAGCCAATAGCACCGCATAATAATTACAATTAGAAAGTTGTACTAACAAATTAGTTTAGTAATGTAGTTTTGTTATAGTTATTTATTTTTATAATTAAAGTTCTGTTGTTGTTATTTTGTGTTGTCATTTTTCGTGTGACTTGTTCTACGGCAATCTTTATACAAGATTTGGGGTTATCGACTGTTATGTTACTCAATTTGTATGAATGTGATTAACTAAGTTTTAGGAAAGAGTTTTCGTAATCTGAACAGTAGATACTGTACCAGCCCCTCCAGGGTTAACCTTTTTACAAACATATATTCTCAAAAACAATTTTACTTCTTTATAATATTCACCATGACAATCCTCTGTGTCATAGGTCACTCTATCAAAAATTAAAAGATTTGATCGCTTCGCATGTTCACCTTCAGGTGAATACACTCGTTAAACTATGACCACAGTCCACAAGTTCTGCAGCAAATGCAAATGAGCAAATTAACGTCTTTATTGCTGGAAAGTAAAGTCCCAACCAGTCAGACAGCCAGACAGGAAAGGAAACCAGCTTTCCAGTTAATAACTTTAGGAAAATCGTGTTGACGGTGTAGGTATTATCTCAAAATATCTTTATGGGATAAAGTACCGTTTAAATAGATAAAAAAAGTTGAAGAAAAAACTTCAATACTCTCGGGACGTGATCGACAGATTCGGTTTTTGTCACTACTTTCTTAGATATTAACGGAAGGCAAGGCAAACGAACATTTATTGGAGTATTTTGTTTTATTTGTATACAGCTTTGATGATAGGACAGACATCAATCATTCAGCAGACAGCAAAAACAACGATGACAAAGATTTATGATGAGAATAATAAAGAGCAATATTTTCTCATTGATTGAGCTAGTTTTTTTTTTCGGAAATTGCCAATGATGTTGTAGCTGTAAAGGTTACACAGAATATGCAAAAACATCTAGGTACTTACACTGCGTTTATGTTTAACTTTTCAAGTACTTACCTAAACATTCTTGCGCGTTCGTTAAAATATTTGCAACAAGAATTTGATTAAAAATTATAACTGTATCGCTCCGTATCGGGCTGTAGGGCAACAATATTAACGTCTTATATAACGTGTTACATAGCCCGTATTATAACTATATGACGTCATCCTTTGCTCTTGATATAATCTGCATACCACCTTATACCTTATTACAATCAATATGCGTGTCTTGTTGAGTTCCTTTGACTTTTACTTTTAAGATCCGCCTAGGCTGAAGCACGATCTAGGCAGCTATTTCATTTATTCCTAGGTAGTTATATAGCCTTTGTATTACAACAGCCTTTAATTTTAATAGTTCATTTAATAATAATTAGTCTTGGTTGTTAAAATTAATTAAACTTGGTAACGGTTGTTTTTCTGGAAGCTCTAGATTTAAGTTGTTGGGAACTACCGACGAGAATGTTTCTACGTTACAGTTGAATTCATATTCTTTATTGATTTTAACAACTTTTAAATACTCAAGTTCGTACCTATTTATTTTTTCTTTAATATCAACTTTATCGAAAGCCAGAAATAGAATCCCATGACATTCATAAACGTTGTCATCCAAAAAGGTACGATTCCTTAACTGTATTTTATTCAAATTCAAAGTGTATTCACCTTTCTTGTCTGACAATAAACCCTCATATAGAATCTTTAACGTATTCATCGGGTCACACACTAGGGTCCTTTGAATGGGATATTCAGAAGGGTCAGTGGTTTCCCATGTCCTTAGTGGACCAACAGGTTTTGAAGGATAATCTTGATCGTCGCCATTTTGTAACTGTCTGATGATTTGTTGGATGCGGGTGATGAGTTCTTTGTTTTCGAATTTTGAATGAGGATTACGGATTTATTTTTATTTTGATTGGGAGCCGTTGGGTAAAGATATGAAATCATAATATAGTTGATTATGTGGAGTTTAGATTTATAACCATAAAAGTACCGTGAAGTTCCATCTGGGGTAAAAACTTACATAAAAACTTAGAAATGTTAATATTACTAATTCATTAATGACTGAGAACCAATAAATCAAAGAATATCTACTAATCGATCTGAATTCTGCTGAAATAAAAGAGAGTTAATGCAATCAAAATGGCATTAATTCAAAACCAAGACTTACATCCAAAACCAGACCTAATCTTCTGCCAGAACCAGTAAAATAATTTTCATTTTATGCAAATCTACACATTAAACATGATACTTCTAAACACTCTCCACAAATCGCTGTATAAATAAATCAAACAGGTAGATTTTTTGCTCTTGGACCAGGGGAGAGCACAATGATCCAATGATCTACCGCTGTAGGGATGCAAAGTGCGCACGCGACTGAGATGAAAAAACTAAAGGGATAAGAAGAAAAAATGTAAGGGCTGCTGTGTTGAACCCTCCTTATTGTATTGGTTGCAATGTTAGTGTAAAATTTCATATTTCATCACCTATAGATGAACAATTTTGGTGAAAAGGTCTGCATCTTTTGTAGCTTTATGAAGATATTGAAGCTGGGGTGATTGAAATTGACATTACGGCTATAGAAGATTTGTTTGGTGTCGTCAATAAAGTATTGTGTGGTCATAATTTTGTCCTATGATTGTTTAAGGACATGAAACAGCCTAATCATAGTAGTTGATTAGGGTGATTGAGGAAAAAAAAAGAAAGGTCTATGCTCATTAGTAGGCGAAGTCAAGCTGCGCATGATAATGATGAATGATTCACAGTTTAAAAATACGAAAACCAAAGATATTTGAGATCCTCAGGGGAATTTGAAATAAGTGACAGATATTGGTGAATGTGGCAGGCAAGTCGAAGAATGTTGCAGACAAAGAATAATTTTCTATCTAGGAACCAATTAAAAGGCTTGTTTCTGGCTCAACCAAACAAAATAGAGAGTGATCATTTTAAAGGGCTCTTTCAATACTCATGTAAGGAACAATCCACACAGACGAACATGCACTAAGTGCCTATGTCTAAAACAATCTAAATCTTCCTCGTAACGGTACCAGGTGTTCAGTGCGAGGCGTGGCGGCACTAATACTTCCGCGGTATGATGGCCACGTAACGTCGGGGTTCAAAAGTGCCAGCTCTTGTTTTGTACCATGCTTCGATAAACTGTTGAGATACACTGTTTTGTTTTAACGAAATTAAGTATGGTGGATCATTTAACATTGATAGATTTTTTTAATAGCCCTGTGTTTGTGTCCCACTGCTGGCTAAAGGCCTTCCTTTTCTCCTTCCAAATCATTCTATCTTGTACTGCAATCTCTGGCCAAGTTTGATCCGCTAAAGTGAACAAAAATGTTTGTTTCTTGACTACTAAGAAACTGCTTTGGGTCCGCTAAATGTTAGGAAGACTTTGTCCTCGATTTGCTCTTACGTCAAAAGCACTTATAACAGCGAAAATAAATTATTTTAATCCTTTCATTTCTTTTATTTTGCAAAATTTCTCCAACTCCTAATTACTATTACCTCCTTTAAAGACGGAAGTAACTAACGGCCGTCCAAATATTCCCACACATTAATCCTTGCAAAATATCCACTGTCACGTACCAGACAATGCCCAAGACGGTCACAGGGTGTCCACCCTTCACGGACGGCTAGACAAACCGGGTATAACCAGTTTGACCAGTTACTACTGTGGGAACCATTGTCCAGTATCTTTGCAAATATTACGGCCCAAGGTAGATTCCATTTGTTTTGTCTCGTGACCCCTTCTGGCACTTGTTTCTTGAAAAGGGTGAATCGTGAATGGGATGTCCTTTGGCGAAAGGGTGAAGGAAGAATTGATAAAGATAAAGATAAATTGTTTTAAAAGTGTGTTACTATAACTTTGAATGGGGATGTTTTGTTTAGAAATGCGGTGAATTGATGAATGTGATGTTGAAAAGCCCTAAGAAGGTTCCTTCGAGAAAATATAGTTAACTAGAATGTACGAGAGAATTTAAGTAAAATACATCCGGGAAATTCTTCCAGAATAGTTAGGTACCTACACCGACACATTACCTACCTTGGTATTAATATAACAAAAAAATGCTATAACATATTGCGCTTCCTAGCTTTTTACCATATTTTCACAAGGTAAAAAGTATTCATCAACAATTCAACATTTAGTTGGATAAAACTTCCCAAAAGAATAATGAAGCCGATACACACGCTCCACTAACTTCACGTCCGTGTGTCACAATCGCAAGGAACATACTCGTAACATGCAAATAAAGGGTCATTGCTAAAACTGTCCTTTCCCACACTAAGGAAGTGGTCAAACTGGTTTTTGGACGAACCCTTTTCGCAATTGAAGACGTAAGGACAGTGTCTTCCTAGCCCATTGTCCAAAACTTGTCCGACTTGTTTTGTGATGAGAAAGGAGACTAATGGGTGGCAGGTAATTATTTTTACATGAAATCTTTTCAAGGTTTTTTTTGTAGCTACCTACATACATATGTTTAATTGGTTCTAAGATTTTTATGATAGGATTCCTCAGGCTAGACGATATTCTTTGCACTGCCAATACCTATAGTAGGCGCCAGATAAATGTGGAATAAAGTATATTGACCTTTCCCTAATAACTGTTCTGCTATGAATTGCCAGTACCATCATGATTTCGTTGTGAGAGAGAGACGGAGCTATGCTGGACAAATAACACTATCCCTTTTCCACAACGGAATCATGATGCCCTTGACACGTCATAGTAGTAGATAGTCGTTAATGAAAATATTAATGATAGCCATACTGCCTTTCCGAATCTAAAGTGCAGTAACAGCAAAACACGAAAATAACATCCCTTAGAAACTTTATTTTGGAGTTCAAAGTTTTTGTGGCAGAATAGTTCCTATCGCATGAAACAATAGTTATGGAATTCTACTATCGATGATGTGACGAAACACTGATTTATTACAAGACCTCAAGGAATTCGTGTTGTAATATTACCTTGAATGTCAGGAAGTAAGTAATAAAAATCCTTTCGGTTGATTTGAAATTGGTCGTCTTTATTAAGTTAGTATCTACTTATCCTGTATAACAAAGTACGCATCAAAATAACGCAAAAGCCAACACAAAGGATGGGTATTAATAAGGAGACAATTAAAGACCAGTGTCAGTTAAAAAAAATGCATGCAAATAAAGGGTCATTGGCAAAACTGTCCTTTCCCACACTAAGGAAGTGGTCAAACTGGTTTTTGGACGAACCCTTTTCGCAATTGAAGACGTAAGGACAGTATCTTCCTAGTCCATTGTCCAAAACTTGTTTTGCGATGAGAAAAGAGTAATAAGCGGTAATTATTTTTTATTTCAGCATCGATTGTTTGGCCCTTGCCTTGAATTACTTTCCGCAATAATTATCTACCTACCAGCTACCAGCAAAAATAAAATAACTATTTGGAAGCCTTGAGACATCGTCGTTTTTAGGCCTGGCCAATGGGTTTCAAAACTACTCTAATTTATGCTAAACCTACCTACCTCAATTTCCGTTGTTTTTTTTTTTGTTTGACAACCAGGCATCTTCAGAGTTTCCGTCTGTGGTTGTGTTTTAATAATTAACTAAGCACGTGAGTACATGACGTGTTGTAACAACAGAATACTTACCTAAATAAGTACTTACAATTTACCACATAACCGTTTAACATATTTGTGCTTACCTGCTTGCTACTGAATTTTGCGGTATTTAGACCATGTTTATTGATCTGGAACATGGCTAGAGTAACTCAGTGTAGCATGTTATATTTTTTAAATATTGTATATTATTAAATACCAACATGTTTTAAACTAGTTACCTATATCACTGTCTAGTTAGATATATAGCCCAACTAGCTTTCGCCGGCGGTTCCACCCGCGTGTAGGTAGTACCTACAGATCCCCCGTTTTAAATAATAGCCCACGTGTTACTCTGATATATATTTGCTATAGTTATTTTTGTAGAGTTTATCAAAATCTGATCAGCTTTTTTTTCATAGAAGATTTACAAACATCAAGATATCCATCCATCCTCACAAACTTACCTATCTACATATTATTTAAAATATTAGTTGGAAATTGGCTTCCTCTCACTTCAAGCTAATTTTAGGAGGACATCGGACATAGTCTGTATAGAAATCCAAGACAATTCCTATTTATCTGTTTGTAATGGGAACATAATTGTGTGTTAGGTACACACAGTTATGTTCCCATTACAGTTAGTACAGTCAACAGCACAAGTTCATTGATTGCGTAGGTAGTTGTAGGTAAGTAAATCCTATGTTTGGTATCTACTATAGGTATAGGTATCACATCTAATCAATCGGCTTTCGTTTTAGACGACTGTGGTCTCATTTTTAAGTACCTAGGTAATTAGTAGCCTCCTACTAATCACCTAGGTACTACATAAAATGGGGAATTTCGTGAGTAAAGTTTGATCAGAGTAGGTACTTAGTTGATCAAAATGATCAAGGAAACAATTATCGTTTTAGTACGGAGCCCTAAAAGGACAAGTGACAAGGACAGTTGTAAAAATAATTGTCATCAGCAAGAAAGACAGAGGGTGATGATGATTGATTCTCTATTTATTCTCTTCGATAGCAGCAAAGCCTACGCTTTATACTGCCCCGACCAAGGCGCCTGCCAAAACCTGCACCACAACGTAGTAATCGTTATCATGACAATGTAAGTCTTTATTCCACCCGGGCCTTTGTCTACCTAAAGTTATTAGTTTTCATTTAATTCTCACGAGGCCCTTAGATATCTTTAAAACTTGAGTACGAGTCTTGACTAGACTTGATTTGACTGGACTAGACGCAATAGTCTAATGTATAAAAATTACTTCTGCAGTCCTCAGTATTAGGCAAGTCGTCATTTTGACCATCCCAAACGTTTTTTTTAATAAGATCAGTTACCCGAATAGAAGTCGAATGCATATGACCGGACCGTGACGTGGCTGACATCTACAACGCCTTTGCATAATCGTCTTTTATAATCTATGCATGGGGCGCCAAATAGGGCGGGGAAATCAAAACCCTTTTTAATCGAGCAACAATAGAATATGCAAAAACGCACGTTACTTCTATTGCATCTTCAGTCCTATGTCAGTGGTGTACAAGTCGTGCTAGTAGATACTTCGTACTATTAGAAGCAGTGTCAAGTTGTTAGGAAAGCGAGGGTGTAAGAAAATACAAGAATTTCTGGTGAAGTTTAATTTATAATAAGAGGATTACAGGAAGGTACAGAAATCATTTTAATATTCGCACAATTTTAAACACGAGAGTACAATGTGTTCTTAATTCATAATTAGGTGATACATTTCTATATTTTAGATTAATAAAACTGGATGATTAATACACAACATCGGATGAAAATGACGTTTACAGTAATAAGATGCGATCTTGTTGTTGCTATCTGTTTTGAGATTTTAATATCCTATTTTATTTCGTCGGATGTTAATGACACATAAAATACTCTGATACTGGCTTGCTTAATTACATTTTTTTTTGTATTTTCTGATATTTTTTCCGTTTTTTTGTTTTGTTGAGAACTTTTTAAAGAGTTTACTCAGGCTTTATTCAGGCTCGTTCATCCTCAGACGGGCGAAGTCTTCGAATACAATGTTATCTTCTTCCTCATTAGTGTAAAGAGAGTTTTCGTAACGGTGTCTTTCGATAGATTGCATTTTCTTCATCGCGTTGAAGCGTTGACGTTCAATAGAGCCTGTAATTTCAACGAAACATAAGAAAAATATTTATTGAGTGCTAATGAAAATTTAATCAACTTTTGAAGAAGAGGTTACCTTCAGCTGGGTGGAGGAGTTTGAAAGGCACATCAGTAACGAGTTCTCCTCCGAGCGTTCCGCAGTTCAACTTGACCCTCACGGAGTAAGATACAACGATACCAATGGCATCAGCAGGGCATTTGCCGTCAGGTACAAGGGTAGAACTAGCCAAGTTGACATCGTCTTCCTTCAGGTGTCCGTCCAATGCAACGCCTGTTGAAACAAGATGATAAGAAATGCGACTCAGAGATTTGTCAAATTAGCATCGTATGATATTATGTGAGTACGTACCACGAATGTCCTTATTGCTGCGAGCCAAAGGTACCAAGTAAAATGTTTTAGACAGACTAGCACCAGGAGTTACGGGGCATCCTTCGCGGCTCTCCAAAGAGGCCACGTGACGGCTAAACTGAGAGTTGATCATAGTAATCTCGACATGCTGCACAACCATCGCACGGATGTTGCGGACAGATTTCCTGGAGTTGTTGGACACGATAACGTTAGCAGCAACCTTCTCGCCGTGGTAGTAGATCTCCCTGTCCAAAGTGACTTCGAGGTTGATCTTGCCATTGCTGAAAGTGAATCCCTTGCTCACGAGAGAGCTAGGGAGACGACGGCCACGGGATGTTGGGGCGTGTTGGAGCTGGATAAAAAGAAAGACAGAATATCATTTAGCTGTTTGAATACTCATGTGTTTTCGTGAAGGGATCTGCTGTTTGATTCTAAAAGTACCTTCTTGATGGCAAGGGTGACAGAGCTCCTCTTGTGGCTCTTCTGGTCTTCCTGCTCAGCAACGTAAGTCCTGACGCAGTATTCAACGCCCATAGGCTTGCCTTGATCTTCTTCAGAGGGCTGCAGTGTCACCTAAAGAAGGAAGTTTATTTATGAGCATTTCTTTTTCTCATTGATATATTGAATTACGAAATATAAAATATATAAAAATATTTTACCGAGCTTGGTGCCAGCTCAGGGAAGTTGAAAGTAAAAGGAAAAGCATTAGGCCCAAGCTTCTTCAGCAGCTTCTCCTGCACTGGTGTAAGTTCCATTTTAGAGTTGATCATTGGTACAACTTGGTCCTGGCCGATGACCATTTCCTTGGAGAACTTCAATCCCATCACTTCATCTTCCTCCCTACCGTAGCGGTACGTGGTCACGAGCTAAACAAGAACAAATAACAACAAATTAGGCGAAACCTGTTTTGCACACACTGCACTTTTTAAATTTCACTGAACACTGCACTTTGCATAGTATTAAACGCACCTGGCTATACACTTTTCTTCCTTTCAGGTATTCGGTATCCACCACCACAACTCCATCTACGGGATCGCAGTAATCCATATGATCAATGAAGTCACGCTTGCCAAGGTAAACCGTAACTTTTCCATTTGGAGTAGTTTTCTTAAATACTTTTACTGCAACCACAAACGCCAAAGCGAAGTAGTCCAACATTTTTGTGGATTTTGTAGTAAGGGGTGAGTAAAGGGAAATAAGTAGAAGAAATAACTTTATTCAAGTTGTTAGTTTGAATAAGCTGAGTGTGAAGGTTTGAGGTGTTCACCAGAAATGATTTGGTTCAGGAAATGTTGCTTTTATATAGGTAACATGTGAGGTTTCCTGCAGAATACTTTAACCGGCTAATTGGATTTTGTTCGTAGGCGTACTAATAAGATTTAAGCCGTATGACGCATACTCGCATTGGAATCGATTTGATGTCCCCTCACTAAGTTTAGGTAAGAAATCGTTGCGTTTCCAAACGTCAAAAATTGACATTTGTTGTGACAGCCCCGAAAGGTTATGTAGCGTTAATTGAGGATTATAATATTATTTACACAGCGAATACTAATAGGATTTTAATACAACTTGACCTAGATACCCAACTTAGTGTTTTCACAGTTTTGCGTAAAGCAATGTGACGTGTTGGGTTGGAAAATTGTAAGTTAAATTGATGATGTATGTGCAGCTTTTTGTTAAGGTGCTTTTCAGAACTGTTTTTTTTCTCTTTCAGCTATACCATCAGCATGCCAACCTTCCTGACGCCTGGCCGTCACGGCTACAGCGTCCGTTTTTCTCGGACAAGGCCGGATACCCTCGCGGTTGCAACCAGCCAGTATTATGGCTTAGCTGGTGGTGGAACCTTGTTCTTCTTAGAGCTATCGCCTGATGGTAGCGGTTTGATTGAAGTCCAGAAACTAGAGTGGAGCGATGGACTGTTTGATGTGGTAAGTGTTTTATCTTAGGTACGGTACTACTGAAAAGTAGTCCATAGTTTACTGATATTGATAACAATTTATTACTTTATTAATTTTATTTTATCATGCATGTCTACAATGATAAGTACTGGCCTCAATTTTCTTCCAATAAGAAAATACAAATACAAATTGAATGTTCTAGCAGGAAGGAAGAATAAAAAAAAATGTTTATTAGAGATTAAACCTACAAATACATATACTTATTGCAAAATATCTTAAACTGAACATCAAACCTACAATCCATTTGATGTTTATTTTAAGATGTTCTTTCTTGACAAATATCATCATCATTGTCTAGATAATTGATAGAGCTCAACTTAACATACCTAGTTGAAATCATAAAGTTTAAAGATTATAATTATGGACTTTAAAAAAGACTCAGACCTTTGAGTCTTTTTTGGGGTTTCTTCTCAGGGAGAGGGAACACTGCTCCCACCCCACTCCCTCATCTAGTTAAAATTGACAAGAAAGATTGACGCATATAAGTGTTTCAACCAACAAAGGATTAAAATACATGTAATTTATTATTTAATCATTCCATCTCTATATTCTCTGCCCTAAAATTAACCAAGAGAATATCATAAAAACATAAACAGCGTCTGTATATTCACACACTGAAGCCCCTCAAGACATATACATACCTACTTAACATTTGCATCATCAAATAATTGGATTAGTACCTTGTGTTAGCATTACTTTATTTATTTATAGACAATTAAGTTAAGTTCCTGGTTAATTTAAGAATGGGATTTATCATGTAAGGGGACGTTAGGTTTGAGACAATTTTGTTTAAGTTTTAAACACCCTTCATGTCTGGAGGCTTATTTAGTTTGATTTGATATTGTTTTTATGCTTGAGTTTGTCTGTTTTTGCTGGCATAATGGAGAGTGCTAGCTTACAAGCAGCGAATTATTAAGTTTTATGTTTTTATGTGTTACCTTTGTTGCATTGTTTTCTTTGTAAGAATACTGACTTCTTACATACCTTTGTATAAATGCTAGTTCTTATAACTCAACAGACAGATGTGTTGCTGGGGAGTTTGTTGCGCCAGTTCTTCCCAGCTAAAACACTAGGAAGTGGTGATGGGCAGGCTTTTGGGGGACTGTCTTTATGTAGAATTTTGACATTCAAAAAGTGCTGGTACTCGGCCTAATTTGAATAAATGACTTTTAATTTTGATTTTGAAACAAGTAATTGCTTACTTTTCTCTCCTTTTATTTTAAGTTCATTCAGCTTATCCAAATGTCAGAGGTTGGATTATCATTTTATCCATAGAATTAGGATGATTGTGAAATAATTACAATACAATTTTTGCACACAACGAAGTTCCTACCTATCTTCTATTGAGCTATCAACTCACTGTGTAATGTTGATATTTCATGAAAATCTCATTAGATTTGTGAATTTAAGTCTTTCTCCAATGCTTATGATTGGAAAAATAGAGCGAAGTCCTTTGATTTAAAATAGGCTTGTAATATCTGAATATTTTGAGTAGGACATGTTGGCTTTGGTTTATGTTGTCTATGTTCACTTAGATGTCTTTTCTTTATTTGTTCAGCTGATTCTGTAAGGTTGTGTTTTATTATTCATTTCTGTTTCTGATTATGAAGAGAGTGAATATTTTTATTGTGTTAAGAATTATTACAAGAGCCAACAAGGATTTGAATGTCCATACATTTGAAATTACTGTGTGTATTGTATGTTTAACAATAACTATTGTCTAGGTAAATGTTATTGTAATGTTGTTACGCAATGGTCATTGTTCTAATTATTTCTAAGCAGTTTTCACATGCTGAGTTACCTTGGAGTATTTAGAGGACAATTCTTATTTACCCATGCATTTTGACATTCAAAAAGTACCGATTCTCAGCCTAATTTGAATAAGTAAACGATTTTGCTTACTGATATGTTGAAAAGCTAGTTATGTGTTCATGTTTCTAAGAGAGCTAAGTTTCTTAAAAATAGTATATGAACTCCTCGTCCATGCGCGTTTATTGCATATGGGTCGGAAAAATATAATAAAAATAATTGATCCATCCCAGCATCTCAAAGAAGGCCAGCAACATCCTGGTGTTCATGTCTATCTCACGGAGGGTGCCTCGGTTTCTGAAGTACTTGCCCTGGGCAGTGGCCAGTTTTAATGGCTGTGATTGTACACAAATCAGCTGTGACATTTGTACTGTCAGTATAAGGATACAATTAAAGATTGAAAACTAAGAGGTTTTATATCAGTTTTTTTTCAAGTTTTGTGTTCTGTATATTCTGTCTACATAATTATAGTATATACAGTCTATCTGTCTAAATACAGTGATGGTTGCTTACTACTAATGTCCTTTCTAGACGTGGTCAGGCACAACAGAGAGTGCAGCAGCCTGCGGTGCTGGGGACGGTGCAGTCATAGTGTGGAGGGTTGGGTGTGCGGCCCCGCTGAGGGTCCTGAGGGCACATACCAGTGAGGTCTGCTCCGTGGACTGGCCAAGGACTCATCTGTTGAGTGCGAGCTGGGATACTACTGTTAAGTTGGTAAGTTGCTCTAGTATAGTCCATTATTTTGGTAGCTACTTTTTGCAATCTATACATTTAATCTCCAGTAAAACATCACTTTGACAAATCACAGGATTTGGAAGAGTTAAAAAAACATGTTGCAATTGATCCCAGATCATCACTTACACAAAAAAAAAACAAAAATAACACTTTTACTCGTATTTTTAATGTTATTTTTAACCAGATGAGGCTGGACTTAATTTAGCCATAGCTGGTGTAGGCCTTCTCCATGTTCATAAAGTAAATCAATTATTAATTAAGTAATTTGAACACCAATCAATAATCAATGGGTTTTCTATTAAACCATTGGTTACAGCAAGTAAATATGGCTATAAGATCAACTAAAACTAAAATTTTTCAATAACAGTATTGCTAAAATCCTTCTTAAGTAAACAAAAGCATTGGAATTGACCTAAATAACACTCAATCAACTCTTCATATTTCTATCCTTTGTCATTTGATTCCGAACTACACATTCTAGTAACCCAAACCCACATTAACCAACTACGACACAATACAACCGTTTCAGTGGGACCCTGAATCCGAAGCATGCCTCAGTACATTCGTGGGTCATTCTCAACTGGTCTACACGGCCGCTTTCTCGCCTCACTCGCCGGCGACGTTTGCATCGGTGTCTGGAGATGGACACCTCAAACTGTGGACGTGTACCGAACCTTCTAGACCTGCGGCAGTGGTGAAGGCGCATGATGCTGAGGTAAATTGAGTCTTATGTTTTGTAGAATAAGGCTTAATTTTGATCTGTGAATAACCCGGCCAGGCTACGCCCTAGTGCGATTCAGATTTGTGATACTACTATACTGAGTATTTGTGCTGCTCATGCTATAAAATGGAAGAATATTGAATAAACACCGCTGCTAGTTGGAATGGACCTCGTGGCTAAATGTGCAGCACGAGTCGAGCTTCGATATTAAGCTACGTTCGCAGAGGTAGGTCCCTGGGAACCATTACATTTCGAGAATTCCGTGCCTCAGACAGTACTGGTTTGTGGAGAGCAGGTAGGCAGTCGCTCTATGTAAAATACTGAGATTCAGCTGCATCTAGATGGACTGGAAGCCAACCTGAACATCAAAGTCAAAGTCAAAGCGTTTATTTCAATTAGGCCATTAAACGGCACTTTTGAACGTCATCAATCTCATCTGCCAAACAAACCTTTTCCCAACTATGTGGGGTCAGCTTTACAACTAAGGGTGCATTCATAAAGAAGCAGGTTTTCGACACATACTGATCGGTAGTGGTTGGTACTGGTTGGTACTGGCTGATACTGGTCGGTACATGGTACTGGTTGGTACTGATCGGTACTTGTTGTTACTGATCGGTACTGGTTGGTACTGATCGGTACTGGTCGGTACTGGTTGGTACTGGTCGGTACTGATCGGTACTGGTCGGTACTGGTTGGTACTGATCGGTACTGGTCGGTGTAGGTAAATCTTGTAGGCAAATCTGTTCGAGTCTGTACACACAGGTGTTGACACAGGTTGATTTGGTACAGACACGGACAGTTTTGCCATACAAGTTTTACCTGCACCGATCAATACCGACCCGTACCGACCTGTTTGTACCGAAAACCTGCTTCTTTATGAACGCACCCTTAGTTTGGAAAAGGCTAAGTAGATTGCTACTTTGAAAGATGCAGCAGCCTATTCTATTGCTAATAATGTCTTTTCTCTTGTACAAACCAGAGGTATGAGAGTATTGCACGGATTTGCGTTAAATATAGCCAATTATTAAAGTTAGGTACACATTACTGTGTCCCAGCGTGGTGCGGGATACTTCAATCAAACGAATCTATTCAAGCCTACGTCATATATCCCAACGAGTTTTCTATCCAATCAATTGCGTCAGAAGGCCCCACGATACGACAAAACATAATATTATGAATCCGGCTTGTGGTGGCCATATTTTTAGAAAAACATTAAGGGTCTTGTTCTTCAGACTGGATTTAAATTTAAGACTTAAGTGGATTTAAAAAAAAATGAGAAGGTTCTCAATCGACTGAATATTTTAATCATTAATGGTTGTATATGTAGGTGCTGTCATGTGATTGGAGTCGAACAGAAACGCACGCTCTCGCCACGGCTGGCTCTGACGGTCTCATCCGAGGGTGGGATCTAAGGAGGCTCACCTCACCTATGTTTACTCTCAAAGGTAAATAATAATATTATGTTGTAATTATAGTTAAGTGGTAATTTGATAAAACTTTTTTTTTCTAAAACATTTTATCTTCCTTCGCTATTGCGAAGGTAGATAAACCCTATTGGGTGTTAAGGGGAAGAAAACAAAAAAAAATAGAATGTGGAGAAATCGATACGACATTAAACGAAAACACCGGCAATACGGGTTTATAGGAATATTTTGAAAGTTATAAATCCTGTCACCGAAATAAAAATAAACTTTCCGATTGCATCATAAAAAACTCAAACTAGTCAAGGATATTGACTACTATTCTGACGAAATATTCCAGTTAGTTGCAGTTAGTGACATCAAATCTGTGATAAACGACAACATATTCGTATAAACTAGTATTGCCAGTATTTTGATTTATTAAAAAATAAAATAAGAAAGAAAGAAAAATAATTATTTGGGACTCGCACAAAATAAACAGAAAAGTAAAATAAATTAAAACTAACAGTCATAAACAATAACTAACAGAAGCCACCTTGTATAAAACGAAGTCTTGCAAAAAGTTCAGCTTTGTAGAACATCGTCTTATCACTTGTACTTCTGCGATGGACTGTCTTTGAAACTTCAAGTGCAGTATTAACAGCCGGAAAAAAAACAATGTGTATTGAGCGTAATAGAAAATATTTTTTCATTTTTTTATTTGCAAAATGAAATACATGTTGGCTCTAGTGAACAATTATGAAATATTTTTTTAAATACCTTCATCAGCGATGAAGTAATAAAACTTCAAATATGACAATTAGAAAGAGAAGTCCGATACGAACTGTGACTTCAAATACTATGTCGCCTATACAGCTGCCATAGAAAACGGCGTCTCCGCGAGAGAGACAAATATATTGGTTTAAAATAGTCAAATCTCGTTTGTTTTTCGATCAATTTTGATTCTAATTTCACTGTTAGTATTATAGTTTTGTGTATATACATAGATATCAAATATTTTTTCATGCATATTCTCTATACTAATTTATTACGCTTCTTGTTTCAGGGTGTGAATGTGCAGTAAGAAGAGTACAGTTCTCGCCACATGCGCCGTCTATTTTAGCAGCTGGCTCCTATGATTTTACTACAAGGTAATAGTTTAATTTAAATAGAAACTGCTATTCAGCTTTTGTCATTAATGAGCAGAGGTCGGAATAGGTAGACTATATTTAACTGATGTTCGTGGAAGTAAGTATCATAGAGTTGATAATACCTCCTGTAAAATCCCGGAATCAATATTAGAGATCCCACTTTCCCAGCATTAACTCCAATGTCTTATGTTTCCTTCTCAGGATATGGGATCTCAAACGCGGCTGTGAGCCTCTAGAAACTATAAGGCATCACTCAGAATTCACGTATGGACTGGACTGGAATGCGCTCAGGCCACATCAGATAGCTGACTGCGGATGGGACTCGCTGGTGCACGTGTTTACACCTAGGTCTTTAGCCTGAGAATGCTTCTGAAGTGAGTATATCTAGCAAACTTATTTTTATTATACTTCATGTATAAACTGGAATCTGCTGAGGCCACATCAGATAGCTGACTGCGGATGGGACTCGCTGGTGCACGTGTTTACACCTAGGTCTTTAGCCTGAGAATGCATCTGAAGTGAGTATATTTAGCAAACTTATTGTTGTTATGCTTCATGTATGAACTGGAATGCGCTGAGGCCACATCAGATAGCTGACTGTGGATGGGACTCGCTGGTGCACGTGTTTACACCTAGGTCTTTGGCCTGAGAATGGTTCTGAAGTGGTAATCTAGGTGTCTATCTACCCTGACATGCAGCCTATCCAAAGATGATAAGTAAACTATAAACTTCATAGTTGCATAGTAACTATGAAGTTGCATAGTAACAGATGATACTGCTGGTTCGCTTCTGTAGCTAGCCAAGCGGCTAGCTTGTGTTTACTAACCATTATTTTAATATTTAGCTAAAGTATTTTGTTTGGGTTATGCTTGTAAAGAAGCCCCTATTTCTGTAAAGCAGAGTCGTATTGTCGTTACAAATCCAAATCCCAGTAAGCTTCACAACTGTGTAGTATGTTTTTTTCGTGGGGCCATTTTTTTTCGTTATTTTAACTTTTCCGAGGCAAACTTTGCAAGGAATTGCACAATGTTGGGGTTTTCTCGTTGTTTTAGAGTAACACGGTAGTTGTAGAAGTTAGTTTAACACCAAACCACTTGATAGGTTCCAAATATTTATTCTGGACACAGTTTAAGGTTGCTTTTCTAGTAACCTTAGCCGCACTTAATGTTACGTTACGTTACGTCAGCACGCAAATAGGCTCGTGATGGAGTTTATTTACTTTATATTGTGCAGTACTTAAATAGGCGTACTTTTGCTTTATGAGCATTATTGGTTGTAGGTACATTCTGTGTCTTGAGCGTGACGACTTGAACCAAGTTGTCACTGCCTGCCTGCGTATACAGAGGCAAACCGGTGGGACACACTTTAGGATAACAAAAAAGTCCCTTTGACAATTCACCTCAAAGCTTGCAATAAGGCTTTTCAGCTACAAAATACGACCTAAATAAGTTATAGTAAAAATCTTTTTAAAACAGGTTTTATTTGCTAAAAACTAAATGATGATGCTATCTTCTTTGGTTGAGGAGTTTGTGTCGACGCGTACTTAGCGCGGGAGTTACGTCTTTTGCAAACTACAAAATGGCGTCGCGGAGTTACGTTTAATTCTTTTTTCTAATTTTGAGATATCATTTTAAGCATTTTTTTGCGGGAAATACGACGTAATCCATCAGATGTGTTTAAATAATTTCCGTAAGATGGCGTTAAAAGTAATATTTTTATTTTTTTGGAGATACGAATTCTTATAATTAGTCCGACGTGAAAAAATCTTCTTAAAAACAAGCTATGGTTGAAGAGTTTGTGAGTTCTTTCTATGGCCGCCATGCGGCTACATCAACAGATCTCCATAGTACCATATTATTGCTTTGTCTCCAAAATATACCCTAGGGATGGGATGCTAGCAAATGCTTAAAACAGATAAATTTGTAACCTGACACTCATATAAACAAAGCAACTTAATAAAATCCTTGTGAAATTTGAATAAAAAGTAACTTAAATTGTATTTTTTCAGAATTAATTGGATCGTCTGTGATTAAACTGAAAGTGTATGTGGAGGAGTATCGTGCCAAACCATAATAGTGTTTATTGCGAAGACAATCAGGGTCATTATCGCTTGCAAGCGTTCACTCAGTGCAGGTTACGGTGAACAGGGATATCGAGGTTTTTGGTGATGAGTCGTGTATTGTACATTATTATTTGTTATAATCTTAAGGATAGGTAGGTAGTGCTTTGTCTTAGGTGTATTCACTAATATTATATTCAAGATACTAAGTTTGACTTCAAACTAATAGAAAGCGATTATCAAATACGCGACCGTCGCGTTCATTTGGGGTTGTCCATTAATCACGTGAGGGTCGAAAATAATAGGGTTGGAAAAAAATCATGAAATATCACAAGGGGAGGTTGGAGGTTGGGGGGAGGGGGATGTAGTAATGTTTTGTATTTTATTGTAATACGTTGAACCAAAGAATACACGTGATTTGGAGGGGGGGGGAGGGTTAGTATAAACCTCACGATGAATGATGATACATGATGAGGTGAGGGGGAAGAGGGGGTTAATAATTTGCTTAACCTTTTGAACGCCATTGTCACGAATACATGACAAGCAAGCGCGTGCCCTGTACGCCATACGTCATAAATATGTGACAAAAAGTAAGGCGAATTTGTGGCTTGGCGTCGGGGGCACGCTGATGCGTTTACGCTCTGGCGTTCAAAAGGTTAAAGAACATCGTGATTTATGGACGACCCCTTTGTATGACAAACCCGGACGTGTCGTCGCGCTATAATCGCTTGTATTAGGACAACGCCCCCTGATTTCTTGAAATAAATAACCGGCGCGTCACTAATTAAATGAAAGTCAAGTAATGCGATTGGAGGTCGAACATCAATTTAACTAATCACAGCTTGTTAAAATTTGTCAAATCAATCGGGTGATAATTTTTATTTAACAGTGACGCAGCTAAATTAGATTTTAAATACTCATGCCATACAATTTAATTTTCTTCTCTTGATCGGCTTTGTAAGTCTCTTCGCATTTTAAATCCTCGATACACCTTAGACAAGGCTTAAATGTGATTTATTAATATTACGCTTGTAATATTTTACGCAAATTCTGTGAAAGCTGTACTTAACACAAGACATTATTATTATGCGAATTAGTTCATATTATACTGACTGAATTTACGCCTATATACTGTTATATGTTACAACAAAGTGCATTTTATTTTAGACTTTAAGTTTACGTATTAAAGTTTATTATAGCTTGTTCTAACTAACGTATTTGTTACATTCCTTTTAAATTGTGATGATATTCAACTGTTTTTTATTTTTTGTTATATATTTTTATATCGGTTTAATCCGCAAACAAATATGGAGTTTATTGTGATGGTAAGAAGGTCTCTTTTAACTTTTAGTTGTATAGCAAATCAATGTTATATTTAAGCGACTATAGACCAATAAATTAATTATTATGAAATGTATTGATTGATTACCCCGTTACATATGGTGGTAGATTAATTCTTAGGCTACGTACACACTTATATTCATTAAAATGAGTGGCACAACTATTAGGAATACCTACTTACGGGTCAACATGAAGTTGGAAGAGTTAGTATTGCCTGTGCAGAATTTTTTCATAGATCTCAATTTCAACATTTTTCTATAATCAAACGCTGATCGCGTTTGATTATAGAAAAATAGTCCCGAATATATAACGTGTTATAGAATGAACGCCATACCTGCGTTTTTATGTGTGCATGTCACCGGATAATTGCAAACTACGTTTGATCATTTGTTCTGTGTCTGGGTGTAATTTGTCCATAATATGTATTTATTTAGAAATATATAAGTATGTTTATCAGTTGTCTGGTTGCCATAGTACAGGCTCTGCCTAGTTTGGGATCGGATGACCGTGTGTGATATTGAAGGATTGAAACTCTAGATAAATAGTCAAATGAACATTAGTTCTGCAATTTGCAATTATACGAATCAAAATCTTATTTTCCATAGCTTGTTATATTATTAGTACTTATAGCTTAAATTGTGAAGTGATATGAACTGGTGACTAATCAGAATTCAGGTCTGCAATTTGTCTGTTTTGGTGTGATAGTTAAATTGGAAACTTGAACCCTCTTTGTGAGCTCACACCAACAAAAAATTGTTGGTGTGAGCTCACATCTGAACAGACCAATGAGAGCCTTGTTTCCAGGATTACTATCACTCTAAAACGGACAAATGGTAGACTTGTGCTCTGATTGGTTGCCATTTTATTTCAAATTTTTATGGTATTCCAAATGTTCAGTTGACAATTTGTCGAGAGTTTATACAATCTCTCAAGTTATATCTTACGGAGTTTGTCATTTTCCGGTGACATGCATAATTTAATTTTAGGTTTGTCCCACGGCAAAAGTTGTTCAAAATGATGAATAAAATTCCCCCTTTTCAGGTTTTGCGTCCATTCTTATACACGTTGTATAAAAGGTAATTGCCTTCTGCATTGAAAAGTGAGCCCTGTCAGTGGTAACTTATCGCAACCTGCTTTCAACTTTACCTGTAATGTTATAAAAAATATAAATTTTACTATACGCTTTTGGTGTTTATTTAAATTAAATTTAGAGACAGGGCCGGACACAACCGTTTTCTAGGTCGTATTAAAGATCTCAAATAATTGTTTCTTTAGGACCTTTAAACATTATTCGTGTCGAGTAATGCTTTGGTCTATAAGTTAACTTCTCAGCTATTGTAAATACTTGGTTTGTACATATTTTATATTAAAAAAAAATGTATATGCCACAGGGTGTAAAACCTATTCAGTTATAGCTAGCTTGTTATGTTACTATTGGATATTGTATAGAAATAACTGACATATTACTGAGTTCTTATACTTCTTTGTAGAACAATTCAATATAATGCCCTATATTTCTTTGAGGAGCCATAGAAACAGGAAAAGTGAAATTTATAGCTGGTAAAGAAGGCGATCTGTCAAAAAAATGCCCGTCTATTCTGAAAACGACTTAAACGTGGAAACCAAGGTTGGGTGGGGTGAGATTGAAGTGAGACTGCTCACTTCAATCTCACCCCACCCAACCGTAACGTTACAATGAGTCATCCTTTTTCGTGCGTGCAGCCGGCGTTCATCAATTTATTAGACGTTGTCACGTCAAAATATTATATTCATATTTTCGTATGATACGAATTGTGTATGTCGCATAAAATTAAACCAAAATACTATGGGGTTGTAGTTTTTTTATATTGAAAATTAACGATATTGTAACGTTACTATATGTTAAAAGATTCGAGCTACACTTCAAGTTTACCTCACCTAAGTTTTCACGATGGAGACGTATCCATATTCGATCGGTTCCCCATCCACCACCACTGACCACTGGGTGACCACTTGTATGGAACGATCCACAAAGTACCAGCTCAGCGGTCATTACTAGAGGGTTTGTCAAAAGTTTCCATCCAAACTAAGCGTGTTAGTGTACTAACAGATTTTAACGGGCATAATAACAATGAGAGTTTCCTGATATGACGAGCACCAGGTGGCAGCACTGAGGCGTCAGGTCCAAGCACCTGTCAAAACGTTAATGTTTTCTGACATTTGTTAAATTGAAAACGTCATGTTTACGTCAGTCACTTTTGCAATGAAGAGGACCTCTCGCCTATGTGGCGCCAACTAAACCCTCATTACGACTAAAGTTTTGGTCTATTGATCGGAACACACAATGCTGCAGTATGCGTTGCTGTGCACATAATCTTGTATACTATTGCTGCTGAACAAAAGACCATTCTAGCAGTTTTTAATACGATTTACGTCATCTGGACTTATTTGGCGTAGCAACTCACAAGTGTATTTAATAATTTATATTTATTTATTAATATTTATATTTCCGATCAACAGACCAACGCTTTAGACGACCGATACTTGTTAATAGCTCATTTTGTGACATAATGAGACGATTTATCTTGCTACGGATTTCTTGGTTAACTCCTGTTTATAATCTTTATTTTTAACTGTTTTGGAGTGATTGTTGTAACTTTTGTGACTTGTTACTGTATGATTGTGTTGTCCATGTGTTTGTAAACAGAGTAGTGTTAACCCAACAAGTCAGCTGTATTAATAGAAGAATTTTTAAATTAGAATGAATGCTGCCATCTTAGTTTTTCAATACAATTCCTGTCTTTACTGACAAGGTTCCTGACACTGTCTCTTATGACCTCTTCTCGTCACTGTTTCATTAAAACTTTCTAAGAATAAGGACAAAATGTTAAGTTATTCTTGAAAATTGTGATGTTGTATAAATTGTAATGAAAAATCAAGATTGCGTTAAAGGAACATTGTAGCACTGTAAATCTAAAACGGTTACTCGGCAAAAATACTCTCTGGGTCGTTCATTTGTTTCTTTCTCATCTCAACACTTCCCCTGCTATAAATAACATTTTAACTTTGCTACAGAGTTTATATCGTATCAAATAAAACAGAATAAACGATTACCAAGATTTTTATTTTACTTCCTACGGTGTGATCGGGCACTGTTTACTATAAATTGCTAAATAATGTGAAATTAGTTTGGGAGTTCAAAATGCTGGTAAGTTTTCTTTAGAATATAGTCATTATTGTCGACGTAAGATATAAATTATGTTTACAAATAGAGATTTCATGATAAAAAGCGACATCTATCGGTGTTTTGGAAACATACAATCGAATACTTGAATGTACCTACTATGAATAATAGTAGACGGCCATAGATAAGATAGATGGGAGTTGTTGGACATGTGACAAAGACAAAGCTATACAAAGTCGAACTTTTTCTAAAACTCCTTGAACCTTATCAACAGCCATATACTGTTTGAAATATGCAAAAACTTAAAACAGAGACATCTATTATTGACAATACGAACTAGGAGAATTCAGCTTCATCCTTCGCAACCTTCCCTCGATGGCGGATAACATATAGTATACTGACTTTAAATGCGCCTTATCGTATTTACAGATATTCGTCAGGCTAATTGCAGGGGATAGCATACAGGACTTGTGCCTTTTGGGGCAAAAACAGCCACGTTTCAGTGTCTGAGTGGCTAACGCGTTTCGACCGCTGGGTTTCATGGTACAAGCTTCGCCGTTCGTTTGAGGTTGCTCGATTTTCTCCATAGATGACGCTCCTAGGTGTTTAGTTACTGAAAATAATAAATATTTTTTTAGAATGTGTTGATACCTACTCTACGGGAGATTTACAACCATATAAGTATGCGTTACATGGTGTAAAGGCAGGGCTTTACACCCTGGTACCTAATCTAGCCGCCATTGAAAAGAATCCTTTGACCGATCGAATTATACTGATCTGTCACCTTTTTTTTTTTTTTTTTAAGGATGGGAAATCATCAAATGACTTCTTCCGCTCTGGTCGGAGCGCAAGGGCGTGTCAGACTCTTACTGACTAAAACCCATCCGTGTTCCTTCTAAAGCCCTTTGCGTTCCAGGGCCGCGGTGACTCTTTCGAACAAATTCCGCAACCCTGGCAGGCTCTGGCCCTAGCGGGCCCCGTCTTTTATGCTGACATCTCTTTGAGGCGCGCGTGAAACACAACGCGCTATCGACCCGGGCCTGGTGGTGATCGGACGGCGAGCCACCCAATGCTCGCCGTCCGCAGGCCCGCGCCTACGGTGGCCGGGGATCGCCCTGCGACTCCCGACGCCCTGGCGTCTTCTCCTGTAGCGGCGGTTGGGGCGAAGGCCTTGCCTTTCCCTCGCGCGGCCCGCCTCCTCCTTGGCTAGCATTACTGCTTCGCAGAAGGAGGTGACCGCTTCCCACGCCTCCTCGCTCCGGACCATGGATTCAACCAGGGCCGGACGCGAGAGGTTGCCGCCGCCGATCGCCTCGATGAGGACACGGCGGTGCTCAGCCCAAGCAGGGCAGATCTCCACCGTATGCTCCACCGTGTCCTCCGGTCGATCCTCACAGTACTGATCTGTCACCCTGCGATTCTGCACTGCATTCGATCCGAATCCGTGAAAATACGTTCCGAAGTACCTAGTCATAGAACTATTTGTACGGTAGTTTACGCACTAGATCTGACTTCCGTCATCCGTGAGACTCCAATTCGGAAGAAATATTGACGGACCAAAGTGTAAGAGTACATGCTAAAGCATTAACTCGGATTGAAATCGGACATTATCCAAAGATGGCCCAATATCCAAATTCGGTCCGAGTTTTTTTAGACTAGATCCGTATTTTCACTGATTCGGATCGGGTGCAGTGCGTAAACGCTCTTAGGGGGACAGATATTTACAACGATAAGGTATTATTAGTACCTAAATTTAAAAGTTTTCATTTGTAACTAGGCTATAAATGAAGTGAAATAAGAATATTGAATGTAATATCAAATAAAATTAAAATAATAAAAACTGTGTCCGTAATATCTGTCCCTCAAAGGGGACAAAGTGACAGATCAGTGTACACATCATAATGTTCAAAACGCGCGGAGAACCTTGATAGCGCGATGTAGGATTTGTGTGACGTCTGGTCTCTTGTAGTTCGTACTACGTACGTTCTGGCGGTATAGATGCTACGTACCCTGTTTCTCAAATGAAATTCAAAAGTGAAGTTTTGGCGATTAATGCCCGGTTTCTGGGGTAATTATCGGTCTTTTGTCTGTTCGTTAACCACTAATCAACCAATGTTGTTACGACAAAAATACACATACAAGCTGAAATTTGAATGGTTGTTTTCCCGCAGCGAAATGAGTTTGTCTTGGTAATACAATCGATTTATGAAGATATAATAAATTTTAAATCAAGAAATGGCAGAATAACAATAATTGTGATAAGCAAAACTCGAAAGCGACTCCGAACCAATAGTTATACATCGCGGATAGTTTCGCGCAAAGCGGCCGCGGTCGTTACCCTTCGCGTATCAACCAGCTGATAGGTATAACATAAAAGGAGGCCGCGTGCGATGCGCGGGGCCTCACTCGCCGCGTGCTTGCAGGCAAGTTAATACCGTATTACTACGCGCGAGAGCTTAATATGCTCTGAACATTTATGAATCGCATTTCACTTTGTCGGCGCGCCGCCGCTCTGCCAGTAGTACCTACGTCACGTCTAGTGAATTACCTACTATTGCTTCTCACGCTTTCGAGTTTTTTTTTTTATAATTATTTGAAACAAAAACGTTTAAGTTTTTAAGTTTAACTTTATGTTTCGATAGTACTACTGATGGCTAATCGTTCTGCAAAAATAGAAAACGACCATTAAAATTTCAGCTTGTAAATGCTAAAATATCTAATAATCAGTGAAATCAAATCATTAAAAATCGGCTGTCATGCGTTATTCAGGTATTTATATGTATAAGTGAAGAAATAACATAGACAAATAATTAACTCGTAGGTACGATGCTACTTACGATTTTGTCGGACGCGATCTAGCTGTCTAGTCAGCAAGTTGCTGTAGTAACGACACGAAGTTACCAGATGTCTCCTCATGCAAGCTTCGCAGCATTCATGACCTAAAGTATAAGAAATTTAGATTTGTCGGAAAGAAAAATAAAATAAAGAAAATATGTTTGATCGCCACATAATAAGTATATTTACTTTTTCATTGTAGGTAAACTAGCTGTTTTGCTGAAATAAGCTAACAGTATTTTATGATATTTATACCATCCTAATCTAATATAATATATAGAATTCTTCCGTTACTGACTGACTGTGTGACTGACTGACTGTGTGACTGACAGACAACGCACAGTCGAAACTACTATTCGTAGAAAACTGAAATTTGGCATGTAGGTTCCTTGGGGAGTGTAGGGGAGCACTAAGAGAGGATTTCCGGAAATTCCTACGGAACTGGAAAAAACGGGATATGCGCGCACGAAGTCGCGGGCAAATGCTAGTAGACATAAAAAAAGATCTTAATTGAAAAATTATATAAATGCAAAAGTAACTGTTTGTTTGTGTGTTACGTTTTCACGCCTAAACCTCTGACCCAGTTTTAATGAATTTTACTTAGTAGGGAGATAGATTGAACTTTGGAGAAGGATAAACGTCTTTTCATTACGGGAGTAAATTCGTTTGGGTTAAGTTTCCACTTTCACGTAGCCGATGCTACGGGCGCCTTATAAGTTAGGACTAGTGTATATACAGAATCTGCTCTAATATCTATAGGATTTAAAACGAAGATTTCGGGAAAGATAGGGCCGTCCGAACGTTTGTTTATACACCATAAAAATTATCACACTATTTTGAATATCGCGCGCAAATAGCATGGCATGTTCGCTTCGATCGAGACGGGCCAGGCCAATTTGTGGCGTCACAAAACGTGCTCCGCCCTGTCCTTATTTTATATATTTATATTATATTTTAGCCAATTGTGTCCCACTGCAGGGCAAAGGCCTCCCTTTCTTCCTTCCATTCCTGCCGGCTTTGGGCAAATGTGGACCAATTCGGCCGATAGGCGTCAAGCTCGTCCCGCGATCTTCGCCTGGGTCTCCCGCTTATTTTATAAGTCAATTAAAAATATATATATAAAAAAAATACTTAATTAAAAAAAAACCCGGTTATTTTATAAGTCAAATATTTTGAAATGTTAAAAAATACCTTCGTTACTTTCTACACGACTCGCAATAGATGAATCCCCGTGTAATTCTTCACTTTTCTTCGCTAGCTCCATTGCACGCTCTGAAATTCAATCACGACTCTTCAAATTTGTACGTGACAATAAATATATCTATTAATGCGAGCTTAAATAGGTTAATATAATGAACCTTCAAAAAAATGAAATAGTATGATAGGATTTAACACAGAATATATGGGTAAAACACAATACACATTTCGCTGGCCCCGGGCAATAAAGTGGTAATATCAAAAATGAAATTTTACAGGACAAATAGAAGAAGCTAATTTGTTTATAGTTCAGCTACAGCGTACAGTGATCCAAAACAGGCGTTCAATATGTCATGAAAGCGAATAGTTTTACCAATTTAATCTGTCAAAAATAATCGTAACGATATAAATATTTAATGAAATAATAGAAAAAATGTGTAAAACAAATTATAGACGATATTGTTTCAATTGCAACATCATTAACGACTTATAAACACACCGACCACTGAGATTCAGGAATGTAAGTATATAATACGACGTAATTTCCACTTTAGATCTCGAGCGTACCGGCCGATTTCCACCTTTTTCAGGGAAAATTTATGGTCAAATAAGCTGTATCATCCATTGATCACTAGTTTAGAATCCTATCAATGAAACATTTCAATGAAATTTTGTGTAATGTTCACTGGTTGTTGTGTTATGTTTCTTAGAGTCGGTACCTAATGCAATAATAAATAACTAAGTCGTTAGAGAATTCTCCATGCAATTAAGCTGTTATTGTCATTTATTGTAATGAAATATTTACTAAAAATACAGAAAAAAATTAGGAGTGACAGATAGAGGAGCCAATAATTAAATAACATAACATTAAAAAGGGCGTAACCGGCGACTACCGCTATATTGCCCGGGGCCAGCGATTTGGTCAGACTGGTGTCACAATATCTGGCTTCTGACTACAATATCTAAAGAACTAAATGTCAATAATAATAATAAGTAGGTAGGTACTAACTGAATTGCGCAAGAGATCCTTTCTCTGATTTCGACCCCATCATGACTTCGGATGTCAATACAGAGACTGATCGTAGCTTTGGTGTGTCGAACTTTGCTGCGTCCACCACTATATGAAAAAAAAAAAGAAAAGTCATCCAATGTTTAATCTTTCACTACCTATGTAAAATGTTTAAGAAGAGCTATGTATCCAACGCGGTTCATTTGTTTGCGAGCCAAGCATTCGTGGGTAGGATGGCCGAGGGATCTAGACGAGGGTTCTTACGTCTCGCATACAATCGATCTATCGTTTCCAAACTATATACTTCATTTATGAATCCCAGAGACTAATTTGACATCTCAAGTGATTGTTGTTTGTTTTTTCAATTTCGGTTTGACATTTTTCAAATTAAAAAACGAACTTTAGGTATATTCGGGTCGCGTCGGTTCCAGTCTAACCGGATGGTGTTGAGTAGCAGTAGATATATTTAATGGAGCGACTGCCTATCGGACCTCCACAACTCAGTAACTAACCGGTACCCCTTGCCGGACAATTCCGTGTCGACTGTCAAGGATTTTCAAATGACAACTGGGACCAACGGCTTAAAGCCTTCTTCTTTTTTTTAAAAGCTTAACGCCTTACTATGCACGAAGGAGTCTCGAGTTCAACCGTGCTCTAGTGTGGAGCAGTGCCCTTATGCTTGATTTCTGAAATCGTCGGGCAAAGCCAATTATTGTTTTATTAGAGTTCTTTCATATCTGTGTAATCAGAAATTTTGAATGTATATCCTTTTCCCAGTTGCGTACCTACCTAATTTCATGTCTCCTCATCCTACTTGCTTTTTGTTTTTGATTGTTTCAATAGGTAGGTACTGTAGGTAGGTGCTTATTTGATCCCAACTTAGAAGTTACGAGTATATCATTCACAATGCCAAACTTTTATCAAGTGAACTCTTGCCTAAAATTTCCCGGTTCCCATTGAATGAATAAACACGAGGCATACAGCCTCCCACTCGTTGGAAACCCTCAATGTCAACCTAAATCAAACTGAATTAAAATGAAAGTTATACATATCTACTAATAAATTCATTATATTGTGATGAAGCCTATTGAACATTATTTTGATGAGGAATACTCTCGTCTGTTTAGAAATGATAATGATTTCTGATTTAATTTTCTGGTAACACCTACGCGATGTAGACGAAGGCGGTGATATATTTTACCTATTGGTTACCTACACAAAGACTGTATTAGTTATTCAGCCAAATATCCTTAATACGTTTCAATGAAATGTCAGATTTGATTACGGTAGTCAAAAACGTGCCGTGTGATTTTAGTCTCAGGTATAATATAATACGAGTAAGTAGGTAGGTTATTAAAGTGATTCTATTTCATTTCTTATAAACCTACGTGGAGGATAGAATACTACGGTGAGTTATTGATGGAGAAAAATAAAGGAGCTAGATTTAAAGCTACTGAATGAATAATTTAAGCATAGAAGTAGCATGCTGTTCACTTCTCTGTCATGCTGTCCTCTCCTGCGTGCTGAATGGCATATCTTTTTAACTGTTACCGGGAGAAAGGTAAGATAGTCTAGGCTTAGGGGTTCCATCTCGGAATAAAGGACGCTCTGTCTCAAAAACAGTTAACCTTAAAACGATTTTTGGAATAATCTCTGTTAAAAATATATAATTATCCTCTTTAAATATATAATTCTTATGTGCGTGTGTATGTGACTGAACTCCTACACGGCTGAACAGAATTTGATGAAATTTTTGTGTGTGTTCCAGTGGATTCGAGAATGGTATAGATTCACAATTGAATCCGGTAGGTGGCGCTGCAATCCATTTCTATAACTTTTCGTTACACAAAAAGCAAACGGTCGGACAGGACACATCTGTCGGGACCGCTAGTATGCTCTAAAATTTTTATCAAATACGACGTATGCAAATATCATTAAAATCATAGGAAGTGTTGTTGTTTTTTGTGAGTCCTTAGAGTGGTTTTTGCTTTTCCTCATAGGTTCTATAGTAACTATAAACCAATTGCCTTAATTCCTATACTGTCCAAATTGTTTGAAAAATACGTTTATAAAGAACTGTATTCATACGACGAAAAGAAAAATCTATAGTAAAGAGTAAAAGGGGTTTAGACAAAACGGGTTAACCAGTATGGCCGTATGGTTTATGACTTTTTATACATCGTAATGACGAATATGGACAGGAGAATCCTGGTTTGTGCTATATATTGCGACATGACGCAAGCGTTTGGCAACGTTGACCATAGCATCCTGCTAAAGAAATTAGAAGCTTTCGGCATAATGGGAAACATAATAAATCTTTTTCAGTCGTACCTGACTAATAGAAAACAATACACAGAAAATGAGAGAATTAATGTTAAGACAAAGAAAGAGGAAGTTTATGTATCAAGCGAACTCACACCTACATACGGTGTTCCTCAAGGCAGTGTACTCGGATCTTTATTATTCATACTATACATAAATGACCTGCCTAGTTTTATTGACCACCCCATGACTCTCTTTGGCGACGCCAGCACCATGACTATAGCATGTAAAAATAAAGACATGAAAGTGACAAATGAAACTTTGACATCGATTATAACTAAGTACAGAATTTTGTTAGTCTGTGTGAAATAATTATTCAAATAGGTGACAGATAGATAATTCTACTGCTGCTATAGAAATTTGAGTATTCAACTAGGGAAGCCAGGACTGGCCGCTAGGTGTCTTAAAATATGAACAGTACCTACCGATAAAATGTTCGATAGGAAAAATCGTGTCTTAAGCAAAACAGGTCAGTAGATCAACTGCAAATATTTTATACTGTGGTGTAGATTTTTCGCGAATAGGTCGGTGGTCATCGGCAAGACATCATGTATCATCGTCGTGTTAAATATGGGGGGTCGCCGGCGGAGGTAGCATTTTCAATGCCAACGGGCCCGAATAACCCAGCCATAACTCAATGACACAAATAATGTTTCAGAATAAAGACAGTATACGACAACTGTCATTCTGACAAGAACTTTATCCAATTGAGTTAAAGTTTAATTTTCTTAGTTGATGAGATCATTTTGAACAGTCTGTTCGTCCCCATATTTCGACGCTAACTGTGCACTGACCTCTTTTCTAGGTATTGCGTTTCTTGTGTCACACGTTGCATAATAAATTAACATTGGAACGTTTTTCATAAAAGAGGTTGTATGTAACGCAAACGGAACGCGTGCGGGCCGTCTTGCCGCACGCGTTCCGTGCGAGTGAAGGGAATTATTAGTGATCGGCCGGGGCCGGCTTGCGCCAGGTCCGCGCCTGCAGTTAAGTGCATTTCAAACCCGCGTAGCTTCCTAGTTGTGCTTGTGCACTATTAGTCCTAAATATTTTGAAAGTTTCGTTTTAAATAAAAATGAATTGTCAACTAAAGCATTGAAGGAGTTCCAGTTTTCATTTTTGTATACCGTCTACAAGAATGAAAAATTGAGGTGCGCAGGCGGCGGTAGGGATGATTGGATTGTGTGCGTGCGTTGCTCATGCTGGCCTGGTCGCCAAGACGACCTGGGTCATCACAAGACATAGTCAATGTGAATATATAATTATTGAGTAGTCAAAAAGTACTTGTATAACTAAAGAACACTGATCCACGGGCACCCTGCCGACAAACTGCTGCAGTTTGGCACATTAGTGTTTAACAATAATGTAACATTACGTGTTTTTTTTAAACAAGTTCAGGTGCACCCGTGCAGCTATTATCTCTCATTATGAGGTTTACCCTCTTTTTTGCTTAATTGACTGGGATCGATTGTCTTTTAACTGGGTAGTATTTTCCTGAATAAACCCAATTAGTCCGTCAGACATATTTCCAGAAAAATATTTTGACCCGTATTTTTAAACAAACTCGCGTGACGTCCAATTTTATTGCAGTCTTTACTAAAACGTGACGTCACTAGCCCGTCTTGAACTTTGAAACTTTTCTATAAAAAATAGAGGTAAGAAGAAGGTCGAGTTCCTTAAATAGTAGGCAATCATGAAAAAAAAACTGACCTGCATCAACTCGTGCGACCTCGTTGCTGTGCCTAGACGAGGGCTTCGTGTCCTTATTGACCACCAGCTGCGTGGACTCGTACAGCGCCTTGTAAACTAAAAGGAAGAAAAACGGATACAAGTAGACCAATCAATCTGCGTAGCCATTTTATATTAAGGTTGGCTTGCAAAAGCTGAATCCGGTTCAACTGGAAGCCGGCCGCATATTTGGGAAAAGGCTAGGCAGATGATGGCTAAGGTTGACTTCCAGTCAGACCGGTTGCAGCTTAATACGACTATCACTACATATTATAAAACAAAGTCCCTCGCCGTGTCTGTCTATCTGTCTGTTCGCGATAAACTCAAAAACTACTGAACGGATTTTCGTGCGGTTTTCTTCAATGGATGGGGTTTTTCATGTGTAAGTTTTAGTTGTATAATAATACGTCACAAAATTCCTACGGGAACCGGAAAATGGGTAGCGCGTAGGAAGTCGCGGGCAAAAGCTACTTTTATATAAAGCGACGTCCTATCTCACCTCCACGACTCAGTTACTTCGGTATCACGGTAACCTTTGGCATATTAAAGTGACGAAAACAATATATTTTTTCCGCTGAGTTATTTTGTGACCACGTGACTGGGGCCTAGCGCCATTAGATGACCAGCTGATCGTTTGGCGAAACTTTAAACTGTAAATTTGACGTTCAAAAGTGCCTTTTAATGGTCTAGTTGAAATAAATGAATTGACTTTGACTTTGAAAAACGAATGAAAAAAACTCAAAAAAAGTATTGTACATAAACGGTGAATTTTTAATATCTTTAATATATAATAATATCTTAGGACAACTCACACACGTTCATCCGATCCCCAACTAGGCAGAGCCTGTGATATGGCGACCAGACAACTGATAAACATACTTATATATTTCTAAATACATGCATATTATAGACAAATTACACCCAGACACAGAATAAAATGATCATGCTCATCACACAAAGATTTGTCCTGGGTGGGAATCGAACCCACGACCTCCGGTTTAGCAGTCAGGGTCACTAACCACTCGACCATCAGGCCAATTATTTTGGATGCATTCCTAGCTCCGTATCAAAGGGAATTATGAAATCTACAAGCCCATTTTTAATTTTCACCAAAAATTGCAGAAATTTCGGATACCTAATTAATAATTAAAATGGATTTTACATTTTTCATATTAGTTTTTAATAAATTATATTTTTTCTCTTCCACGTGGAGCTTAAACATTTTGAAGTGATAATCAGGGAATTTTGCCCTACACATTGGTATATTTTTCATCCCCTGCGGTTCAATGTGATATAAAATATCTAAATTTACTGGACTATCAAGCTTCACCCAGAAATAAAGAAATAAAAAAACAAATTGTAAAACACTTTTGGGTAGTTTCAAAATACTTTAATACAAAGGATTTCTAATAGAAAAGGGCATAGGGTAGATAGGTGCTTTTCAATTCGCAAAAGTAGGGAAACAACTTTTACATGCGGGCATTAACTTCGGGGAAGCAAGTTATAATTAGTTATTTTAGGGTTCCTTACATCCGAATAAAAAACGAACCCCTTATAGGATCACTGGAGTCTGTTAGTTTGACTGTCTATCACAGCTTATTTGATCCGAATGTACTGCACCGATTCAGTTCAAATCTGGTACACATTCACGTATGAACTTCTGTGAACCGGAACAGGCTTTATTTTAAGCCAATAGTCCGAGTCACTATGCATTCCTCCCAATCTGTTAGTAAATTAAAAGATACAGTACGAACAAACAAATATAATAGAATGAGGCATAGGGTAGATAGGTGCTTCTCAATTCGCAAAAGTAGGCAAACAACTTTACATGCGGGCATTAACTGGCTGGCCTGATGGTCGAGTGGTTAGTGACCCTGACTGCTAAACCGGAGGTCGTGGGTTCGATTCCCACCCAGGACAAATCTTTGTGTGATGAGCATGATCATTTGTTCTGTGTCTGGGTGTAATTTGTCTATAATATGTATGTATTTAGGAATATATAAGTATGTTTATCAGTTGTCTGGTTGCCATATCACAGGCTCTGCCTAGTTTGGGATCGGATGACCGTGTGTGAGTTGTCCCAAGATATTATTATTATTATTAACTTCGGGGAAGCAAGTTATAATTTGTTATTTTAGGGTTCAGTACATCTGAATAAAAACCCCTTATAGAATCACTGGAGTGTCTGTCTGTTAGTTTGACCGTCTATCCCAGTTTATTTGATCCGAATGTACTGCACTGATTCAGATCAAAACTGGTACACATACTCGTATGAACGTCTGTGAACCGGACCGCCTCGGAACTTTAACTTTGGGCGGATTTTTTTAAAAACAGTTTTTATCTTTAGCCAATAGTCCGAGTCACCATGTATGACAAAACATTTCTCAATCTGTTAGTAAATAAAGAGATACAGCACGAACAAACAAAACATTTTCCGCGTCAGTATAGTGAATATTTTACAAGCCAAAACACCCACGTTTTCCCTGTAAACAGGGACAAAGCCGTTGATTCCTTGCCAATGCTGTAGCTTTCCAGCCAACGCTTAATAAATCAGCTCTTAAGTATCTGAGGGCGTATTTTAGGGCACTCCCCAGATGATAAAGGGCAAATAACATACTGTTTTGGCGCTGGCTTTCTACCACGAACCCTATGTTCTTTTATTTTATGGCGTCATGTTTTAACTAAAGAAGGTAAGTAGCGAGCTTTTTTGCTATTTGCACTTTAGGGTTCCGTAGCCGTAGGGTAACTAAGGGAACTCTATTTCTAAGCTTCAGTTGTCTGTCCGTCTGTCTGTCAGCAGGCTGTATCTCATGAACCGTAATCGAAATTTTCTGTTGAAATTTTCATAAAGGGTGTTCTATTCTATTGCCGCTAAGAGAAGAATCTTTTCAAAATAAAGTCGGGATGTCGCACCAAGGGTTCCCAATGCCGCATTTTTCGATGTTCGCAATATGATCACCTGCGTTGACCTAGAATCATTATATTTCGCAAGAAGCAAGGTCTCCTTAAGGTGCGTAACCCTTCGAATGCGAGTACGACTCGCACTTGACCGGTTTTTTAAACCTATTGTTTGAATGAAATAGCTGCTTTGTTGTTAGTTTGATTCATCAGATCATTCAGTTTAATGTTGAAAACGAGACTGCTTAAGGTGAAAGCGCCAGGGTAGCCCCTGAAGTTCAAATTTTCATACGTTTTTTGCATTTTGTAGGTCAGTGTCAGGTTGTATGTTCATAAATACGATTGGCGACTGTAACAAATATGGCTTTACTGAGTTATAATAATTAAAATCACCAATACAGGTTGTATCATTCATGTAACTTGATTGAATGACTTTTTTATGAAATAACCATTCATACGAGTTATATGAACTTAGAGGGTTGTATTGATGATTTTAATGATTATAATTCTGTAAATAAATACGTGTTACGGTCACGAATCATATTTTGATCGACATACAGCCTGACACTGACTTGCGAATTGCAAAAAACATAAGAAAAACTGAATGTCACGGGCTACCCTGACGCTTCTACCTTAATGTTGACACTGTTGTTACGAACTGAATATTGCTTATTTCATTCAAGAGTAAATTTTTAAAAGCTTAGCAATAATTTCATCTAGCCGAACAAGTCATAAAACCCATTCAAATAAAGTGTTAACATTTCTCGTTACGAGGAAAATGAATTCAAACAAAACATGAAGGAAATAAATTCACCTTATTAACATACAGAAATAATAACGGCAAACATACACAAAACGGTTGTAGTATGTTATACAAATATTGAGTAAAAATAGCTAAGTGTACCAACTTATAGATTATTCTCATTAAGTCATTAGCTTCTAGTGTCTAGGTATCTACTAAAATTAGTACCGTTTACAGTCAAACTAGCCAACTTTGCCAAGCAAGGTATCTTTGCCCGAAAAGCAATTTATAACGAAAACGGCTCACATAAGAAACAATTTTAGTTTTATGGCAACATTTATAATTTGGGTTGAAAGTTGAATATATTTGTGGCAACACTATCTATCTCATTCGTTCCAAAGTTCATTTAGTAACCTGTTACAACTTGTCGAGTGCGGGGTATGTTTTTGCGGGCAAATTTATTGAGGAAAGTGTTTGGTGATTGTACCTCATGGAGAAAACACAGGTAAGTGTTTTTACTGTATGTTATAGAATAGGTATTAATTGTTGAGTATTTTAAATATATTTTAATTATTCAGGACTTTATAAATCAAAAGCTCTGACGGTGGGCAAAGTTACCCTAAACTATTCAGACCCATCTATACCAACATTGCCCGGTATCAAAAAACACTCAGGGTTGTCACTTTTAGTTATCAAAACAAAAGATCATACACCTCAGTTACATATTTCTTAAGTAACACGTTGTTTATTTAGGAACTTTAAACTAAAGTACTGAATTACGTTATAAAATAAATTAGTACCAACGAGTAGTAATTCTATATTTATACAACGTGTAACAGTATAAATGCAATACACCTCATCTGTAATACCTACATTCGATACAAATAAAGTATTCTTTTCTATTCCATTCTACCTCTTAAGTAGTCATTGTACTCATCATTATGAACAACTTTTACTATGGGACCAAAAATGATCTTGCGAAAAAAAAACTACTGCCCCATACATTTATGTGTGCATAACTCGACAAAATGTACTGAACAGCCTTGTTTTTTCATGATGTCGGGGTTGGTCCCTGAGTAAAAGTTGTACATAATGATGAGTAGGTACAATGACACTTTAAGAGGTATTGCGTTTATTTTGTTACACGTTGTATATAGAGGTGAAGTTTGTAATTGTATGTTTGTTTATAGGATAGGTAGCTAGCTATACTATGGAATATGTATATAGGATACATTTCATACGGGTAGACGGCAGGTTTTATTATACATCTGTCGATCCACTTAGCTTTAATTTAATTGTTATTTTTAATTTCAGAAAAACAAACACAAGTCTAGAATTAGATAAAGAAACTCAAGACGTGAAATGTGTTCCCGAGCATATAAAAATTATTCGGATGATATGTTAAGGCGTGCATGCGAAGCAGTTACATCTCAGCAAATATCGTCAAGAGATTTGCTGAACGACAATTTGGTATCCAACGACGTACAATAGTTAATAAAATAAAAAAAATACATTCAAATTCTGTTGGGCATCTTACGGCACTATCAAGGGAAGAAGAAAAAAAAATTGTGAGTCTTGCAAGCTTCTAGTGATTTTGGGTCCCCCCTAACTAAACTCGATCTAAAGCTATTGGTCCAGCGTCCCAGCAACGAATATTATTAACTTTGACGAGACCAATCTCTCCGACGACCCCGGATCTTCTAAATGTATATTTCGACGCGGGGTAAGATATCCAGAAAGGATAGCCAATTGCAGAATAAACGCAATACCTCTTAAGGGGTCATTTTACTCATCATTATGAACAACTTTCATTATGGGGCCAACACTGAAACGCAAAAAAAAATGGACTGAACAGACATAAGAATAAACGTTTAACTTTGAGCAAAATGTTTCTTTTAAATACCATTTTAACGTCTATTCATATGCATCTAACACCCACAAAAGAAAAGTAAAAATAAAATTTATTTAAACATTTTAAACTGGAATGTGACAACCCTAAAAATCTGAAACCGTGTTTTGGGCCTTGTATGGAAAAGAACACTAACCGCTAGTTAACATTGCCCACTGTATTTTTATCACGAAAATTTTACAACTACAAACAGTATTTTAAAACCCAGGTCAAGATTGCCTTAAATTGTAGTCGTGGTCCTTTCCACGTACTTATACGAGCCAGATTTGCGTCAAAAATCGACGTGGGCAATGTTGGCGAAAAGTCCGGATTACTTTGCCCACCATCAAAATCGAACAAATCTTGGTTTAAATTTGAATTTGTATAACATTTTACATTTCTAATGCGTGCATATGGTCATATATTTGTAGTAAATAAAAAAATATACTTATGTTCCTATAGAAAAAACTTGTATTATATTAGACTTTCATAAAAAACGGGCAAATTTGGCTAGTTTGACTAGATATTAATATTAAAAAAATATTTATTTTGAGTTACAAGACTCATTGTGTTAGAAACAATTTGAAAAAACAGTTCGGACACTGACGAAGGTTTGCACTTTGCACTGACTGGACAGGTCCACTCAAATCTGTGTGGTTCTTACCTCAAAATACCTTTTCAGACACTAATCTGCATGGACCTCATGTAACGTATTGTGAATGTGAGGACCATGTAGATCGCAATATTAGGGTTCATTTCATGTTAGTCTGACAGTTTGAGTTCTTTATGCGGCCTACCCAAATGGTAAATCCTTACTTTGGTATTGTTCATCAAATCGTTGAACTCCTGAAAGATCTAAGTTTGAGCTACACGATAACTAACAAATGCTTGCACTGGCTACACAGGTCCACTCAAATCTGTGTGGTACTTTCTTCAAAAGACCACTTCAGACATTAACCTACATGGTTCTCATATGATTTGACGAGTACGATTGTATGGACTTTAAAAGAGACTTTGACCTCTGAGTTTGTTCCGGTGTTTCTTCTCAGGGTAGTCAGCTAGGAAACACTGTAGTTTAAAGATGACCAAAATAGATTGATGTGTTAAGTGTTATGTTTAACCTTATAACAAAATAAATATCATTTATCATTTAAACCGGCCTAGTGAGAGTCGAACTCTCACATGAGGCCAAAAAAAAACGTTTATTGTATGGGGATCCCCCTTTAAATTAATTATATATGCTGTTATAGCTGTTAGCCCCGGCTGTTTTTTGTAGATCTTTGGCAATCGTTACGGATTGTCAGAAGCCAGAAAATGTGACACCAGTGTTGCCAATAACTACCGTGTGATAGGCAGTTGCTCCACGTAGAATACTGGTATTCAGCTGAATTCGGTTTGACTGGAAGCCGACCCCAATATAGTTGGGAAAAGGCTAGTCAGATGATTGACTTGATTTTTACACGCCTGTTCACTATGAAAAAAAATTCTTCTTTGACGTGTCTCTAATCTTTTTTGACGTGACAACGTCTGATAAATCGATGAACGCCGGCTGCACGCACGAAAAAGGATGACTCATTGTAACGTTACGTTAATTGTAACGTTACGATCATTGTAACGTTACGCTTATCGTAACGTTACGCTCATTGTAACGTTACGATCATTTCATCAATGTATTGTTATGACGTTGTCACGTTAAACTATCGTCCGTAAACCGACTTTATAGACAACCAATTTTATTTCTTACCTTTTGGCGAAAGAACTTCCCTGATCAGCGCACTAGGGTTCTGCTGACCATCCCGCAAAGACGAGTGAGATGTCAGCTGTCCCACGGAATGAGTAACACACTCCCGCTTCAGATTCACTTCTGAAATTGAATTATGTTATTCGTAGACAATGCTGTGTTCGCTACATTAGCAAATTGACTCGATTGAGTGATTTATTATCTTGTTTAAGTTCTGGTTTTTGAAAATATGGTTAGCTTGGATTTGTTGTTTTGTCTGGTTTGGATGTTTTAAGTTTGAGGACTAGAAAGTAAGAAATCTTGACGGTACATATATCTACATATAATTCTTATTTTCGGTTTCAGTACCCTAATTAAACACTGATTAATACTGATAAAATTCGACAAAAAATCAAAAAATTCAAGAGTCATTTATTCAAATTAGGCTGAGTGCCAGCACTTTTTGAACGTCAAAGACAACAACACAATATCTGCCCTTTTTGGTATTACCACGTAGCTAACGTGATGTTTTCACTGCTCCGTCATAGGCAAGCAGTTAAGGTGTCACGATTTTTAAAGTGACGGTGTTACAGGAGTCCTGTAACACCGTCACTTTAAAAATCGGCGTGCAGTAGGCTACAGTAAGGGTAGGCCAGCCCATACATAATGCCGAAAACGATACTGACGATGCGAATTTTTTTTTTGGTCATTATATATGGGCATGTTACAGCTACTAAGGGACTTGGCACACCGGGACAGAATGGTAGAGGATTTTGCCATCAGTCAGCGCACACTAGCCGCTTAGATAATGTAGCATTCCGGCGGCCTATATTTATCGTCACGATTTCTTACTTTCTAGTCCCTTGAAACATGCGACTACGCACACCGGGACAGAATGGCAGAGGATTTTGCCACCAGTCAGCGCACACTAGCCGCTTAGATAATGTAGCATTCCGGCGGCCTATATTTATCGTCACGATTTCTTACTTTCTAGTCCCTTGAAACATGCGACTACGCACACCGGGACAGAATGGCAGAGGATTTTGCCATCAGCCAGCGCACACTAGACGCTTAGATAATGTAGCATTTCGGCGCCTATATTTATCGTCACGATTTCTTACTTTCTAGTCCCTTAAAACATGCGACTACGCACACCGGGACAGAATGGCAGAGGATTTTGCCACCAGTCAGCGCACACTAGCCGCTTAGATAATGTAGCATTCCGGCGGCCTATATTTATCGTCACGATTTCTTACTTTCTAGTCCCTTAAAACATCCAAACCAGAAAAAACAACAAATCTTAGTTCTGACATGTTTACCTCTATCGGACGGTTCATGCTGGACTGCAGCGTTCACACAAGCCTGATGGACCACACACCTAGGTTCTCTGTACACAAACACACAACCTGGGAAAAAAACATAAGGGTTTCAGGCTATTGGGGATTATATTTATTGCACATACAAGCTATTTTTTGCTCGCTTGTATTATAATGTCGGGTTCAGATCAAACGAACAAACGCTAACGAATCGTCGATGGACATTGCAAACTCGCTCACTTTTTGCCGAGTAGAAAATAAATTCCGTGAGAGCTACTCAAATATACAACCACACATATGGGGCGGGCGTTAATTTGTATGATAATTAATAGTTGAAACCGACCGCCGCGTGCGTGATACCGATCACATCGCAACCACATCGCAACCACCAGCGATACCGCGATCTAGCGGTCGGCCACATCGCAAACATAACCATATTTTGTAGATACCACAACACAGCCGCAAAAAGCCGCAGCGACAGTATTGACCACCTTCTGTCGCGACGGTGTGATTTGGTTGTGGTACGTGTGAAACAAGCCTTTGTTAGTACAAATACTACAACATTAGCACTCAGATGTTTGTTTTAGAGCTTATAAGTTGATATTTTATAAAATGCTTCTGTCCATATACCTACAACATCTAAAAATAAACCAACTTAATTTATCATGCGCTCCAAAACAGGTATCATTGACGTGGGCAAAAAAGCTGCCAGGCTGAAATGGGACTGGGCGGGTCACACCAGCCGCATGCATAGTGACCGCTGGGCAAAAGTCTCCACGCAATGGGTGCCAGAGGACGGACGGCGTCGCCGAGGCCGGCCCAGAAAGCGGTGGCGAGATGATTTGGATGCACACCGCGAAGGCTGGTTCGAGGTGGCGCAAGAAAAGAATGTCTGAAAGGATATGGGGAAGGCCTTTGCCCAGCAGTGGGACACAATAGGCTAAGGAAAAAAAAATATCATCAGTCAATCAAAATTATAATATAGTAGGCAAGGTAAAATTTTTTTTGGGGTTCATCTTCCTCGTCTATTTAGTCGAAGTCGTCAGAGGAAGTTTTTAAAACATGCAGTGCTTTTGACGTTAAGTTTTACGTCACGGATGCGTCCGCCGAAGTGTAGCCGAGCAGCTCGTCTGAGGTAGGTATTTGACTCAGGCAGATGCGTCTGCCGATGTCTGCCACTTATCCGTTGTTGCTGGTTTTTGTGACACGCTCAAAGGGTTTCGGCGCAAGCTGTCTATACGTCTGGCGACTCATCAGTATTTTTTTTTTATCTGTATTATCGGAGTTGCGAATGAGAGTGCAACCGTGCTTCTTACATTTTTTTCTCGTTTGTTGATTTCTCTATTTCAAATGGCTAATAATATGAGCACTGACGAAACATTTAAATTCCTGGAGTTACTTCAAGAATGAACACAAACTGATCGACCTACAGACGTAAGAATGGTCGGCTCGTGATGATTCATCTGCGCATGCATCTGACGACGTCCGCGGACGCGTCTGTCGACGTGTAGAGCAGGCATTACTTTACTATTTGCAAGAAATCTTACCACGACTATCCGGCCTGAACGATTCCCCACCACTACACAGCGCGGGCGGGGGTAGGACATACTGAGACGTCAACACACACGCAGACTTCATAGAATAGGTCGGTGGCAGCGACTCCGTTCCTAGACCAATACATTAACGGTTACCATGGTTTCGTGGTGTAACATTACTATGTGCGAATCATTTTAAGACGATTAATTTAGGTACATTATATTATCATGTCTTAATGCCTTGCCCGTGTCGGTAAGGCGTGCTCAATCTTTGTCTACTTTTAAAACTATGGTGAAAAATTACTATCTCTCTCCATAATCGTCTTTACTTGGGTTCTCTGCTTTTGTTCCATAATTATTATTGTTTATATGTATTTATTGTATATATAAATAGTACACTTCAGACTAACTACAGCACGCCCAGTGTGTCACCCTATGTAATGTTTTCCTATCTTTTCTGTTACTCATATGGTGTACAAAATAAAGAGTATTCTATTATATTCTACTCTTATAAAGTAGGGATAAAGCAGACCGCTTTTTTTTTTGACGCTACGACGTGCGGACGGGTCTATCTGTACCATTTAAATCTTTGATTAATTCAAGATCATTATTTTAAAATAACTATTCACAAATTTCCCTAAACCTAAAAATAAAACAGTAAAACATTTATTTGATTTGATATAAATTGATTGTCTTCAAAGTATAAGCACATAATAATGTTACAAATTAAAATAATCCAAAAAAACAATTAGATGAAAGTAACAAATTGTAAAACACAGCCTACCTATTCCATACACTTCGACTTTGTAAAGTTTATCGAGATCACACATTTACTTTTTATAGAACTGTCCAACTTTACAATGATACTCAATTTGGACCCCTTGTTGAACCGACCTGGAGATTCTAGAGGAAAAATTTACTAGAATGACTTTTTGTACAGAAGAAAAAACAAATTTATTGTAAGGCATCAATGTACCTGTATCGCAAATCTCTGGGCAAGCTTGAAGCATAGATTCTTTGACATCCTTGGAAACATAGTTATCTAAAATTGGAAAATCCTCATTGATTTTTAGTTAGACTCTTTTATTTAATAACTACTTTCCTTAAGTTTAAAACATACCTGAAGTGAATTGATCAACCATTATTGGACTCAAAGCGAAGTCTGTCTCTGATTTCTTATTATAAACGTCTTTTGATTTTAACATGGGTAGTACATCAGCAAGACTATCTCTTGATAAAACTAATGTTGGGAGTTCTGAAAGAAAAAACAGATCTCCATATGATATAAATAGTTTAAAGAGTCATTGTACGCAGTTTTAAAACAAATTTGCTGCCTGGCTAGAAAGTTATAAAATATTTTCCTATCACCAAGGTTCGTAGCGAGGCGACTATCCTAGTATCCGGGGACGCAAGTATCTGTAGCGGCATCAATGCCTAACTTAGAAGCAAAATTTGTATGGCAACAGAAAGAACCACAACGCCATCTATCCTGCCAGCGACGAACTACCAACGAAATCCTGCATCGCGCAAGCAAAGTTCTCCATGCGGTTTGTACATATACAACAGTCCGAATATCAACTATCCCACCAGACACAATAACCGTCTGGTCGGAGGATCCTCCCTTTTCAATGGAGGTTTGCGGGACTTTACTCACAGTTCCGCATACCTCTATATATCCCAATACATTGTGGTTCATAATCAAAATGCGGGTTTTCAGGAAAATTCTCGCTACCAGTTGGCGCCAATTAGGCGAGAGGTCCTCTTCTTTGAAAACGTAATTTTGATATAAATATCGCAGCCAACTAGCTTAATCAGCAGTTTAATTGGCTGCCTAGCCATTTCATTGAACAGCTATCAAATGACTTGGTCATTAAACGCAAAAATATCGTTTAATGACTTGCCTAGCCAAGTAGCGGAACATAGGGCACAGGGAGCTTACGGCATCCCGACACGGATAGGTTAGGTTCGAATAGTATGACGGGAGCAACTTTTTTTATTTGTTGGGCAAGTGAAGCGAGCGAACTTAGCTCTCGTCCGGCCATTCATGTTAGGTCCCCTTAAACCCTGAAGACTGAAAAAGTAACCACTCACTCAGCAGGGCTCTGTCACCTAAGTTACGGTTGAAATGGATTATTGTTTAAATTTAGAATTCCCTTAATTAAATCATATATTTTCGCCACACTATGATATGAACGGCCAAAGCATCTGCTAGCCTGCTCATTAAAAGTTGTATAAGACGCAATGGCTGGATGTCACTCAGGCCGGTCATTAATCGGCGTCGTAAATGAAAAAGCTAGGCAGCCAATTAAACGGCTAGTTCAAATAACGTTGACGTTAATTTAACTTATATCGGAAAACATAAGAGATTTGACAAGAGCTAAGAACTGACAGTGCTGCCACTATTCAATATCAAAGCTACACAAGAAAGTCTCCCTTTACCTATTTCCTAGTACTTACTTTACCTGGGAAGAAGAAGTGTCGCAATAATCCCCGAGAAATATAATCTGATTGACTCATTAAACACGAGAAATCGAAAATAAATTACTATTGTGGAACTAACCGTATGGCATTGGATTTAGGTCAAGAGGATCAGTTTTCAAGGAGAGAGAGCAAGATTTTCTTTTTTGATTTTCTTCATCAGAAAGCATAAAAGATTTGAAAGCTGGAAAATAAAAATGATTTTATTAGTATTTATTTTATTTGGTTGTAAAACGAACCAACATCTATATTTGAATTCGAGATTATTTTATCAACTATTGGAACAAAAAACCTCTATGCCCTTCAAAATAAACATCAAATTCCATTGCAAGTATCACTGGTAAGTGCCCAATGGTCATTTAAAAATCAGTTCATCAATCAAGTATAGTTAAAAATTATATTAATGTACTAGAACTTCGCCTTCGATATTCCACGAAATTCAACGTCCACTTCAATGGGTAGTTCTTATAAATAAATATCAACGATTTTCATTTATTACCCAGGATTTTTGCTGCTGAGACAAGATCATTCATCCCGTTGGGGGTTGAATATGAAAAAAGTTAGATCCGCACTTTCCTTTACTTCCCTCAGTGTTTGATTTAAGAAAAATCCAAAAACATGCATTTCTCATTTATTTATCAAGATCGTTAATTCCGAGTTTCAACATTATCGGACCAAGCGTTAAAACTCTCCCATACAAACTATAACACCCCCTAAAACCCATTGGACGGTAGTTTGAAAAATGAATCATGACGTTATTTATTATTCATTTAGGTCAGTATTCGTGCCAAGCTTCATGTTTATAAACCTAAGGAATAATATAATCATATAAACTTCAACCCCCTATTTCACCCCTTTACGGGAGAAGTTTCCTAAAATCCTTTATTAGCTGACGTCTCCTGCGTATAGTCTACCTCCATGCCAAATTTCATCTTCATAGGTTAAGTAGTTTTCGAGATTTCGTGATTAATCAGTACGTGAATGTATGAATAAATGACCTTTCGCTTTTATATACATAAATTAAAGTTTTGTTCATAAGCCTGCTCTTGCGCGGTACGTCTTGGACCTAGCATTGTCTAGCGTTATCGAACTACAAAATAGATTTAAAAATAATAATAAAACTAGTAAATAATTTAAAACCAAAGCGGGAACATACCTTTCTTCGAATTATAACTGAAAGTATTTGAAAACTGCCTTTGATGAGGACCTGAAGAGAAAAATATAATTGCAAATATTTTTTTTCTTACCTCAAAGTCACAGCTAATGTTTCAGTTTGATATAAGTATGCTGTCCCTTATATTAACTCATTTCTTCTGATTTCAGTTTAGTGTTTAGTAAAACGACACATTTTTTCAAACGATTTTCTTTTCAATCGAAAATAAGTCGCTATTTGCTCACATTTTCTCGATTGCTGCTTAACCAAGACAGGCAACGCAGCAAATTCTTGTTTTTGTGCTAAAATTGGATAAATCCAATACTTTCTCGGTATAACTCTTTAGTTGTTTGTGCGATATAGGGATAATACTTTGGTCTCTGCAGCATTGAAATTAACTATTGAACAACATTGAATACATAAAAGTGGCCGCTTAACCGCCAGCCATCGTCTTGTAGCGGCATCAATGAAAAACTAAGAATCCTGTCAGCGACGAACTACCAACGAAATCCTGCATCGCGCAAGCAAAGTTCTCCGTGTGATTTGAACATATACAACAGTCCGAATATCAACTATCGGGCAGTTGCTCACCAGACACAATAGCTGTCTGGTCGGAGGATCCTCCCATTTCCGTGGAGGTATGCGGGACTTTATTCTCTGTACCGAATACCTCTATAGGCTAAAAACTTGGGAAAAACTTTGGATTTCTTTATAATTTAAGAGCTATACGGCGTATTAAACATTTAGCCATGTTGAAGCACTGGACAGATTGTATTAAGGATAGCCAGGAAAGGGGTGACTACTAACTTGACGAGTGTAGAGCTCAGTATTACAAGCACGGTATTATAAGTTACCCCAAATAAATGGAGAAACGGCAGGAAAACGATGATGACTTAGACGACAAAAAAATGACAACGAAACCAATTCTGGGTTAATAAAACGAAATTATTGATACAACACTTGTTATCGTTGAAAGATAAGTAGGTTGGCAATCCAAGTATCTACTACTGAATAGGAACTACGATACCTCTCAAAATCATCAAACAGTCAAAAGAAAGTTATTTAAAAACACAATTAGCAAACAAAAAGATACATCTACCCATTTGCTTGACAGTACAATATTGATTTTATGGTGCTTCCATTGGACATAGTAAGTTTAAAACAAATTCTGAACTTAAAATACGAACTTGAGTTTAGAGAAGGGTTTTCATTAATCCATTTGTCTTCCATCTGCGAGGTTATGCTTGATTCCGTCCTCTTTTTACCGATAAGACGGGAGAGGGACATTATTTGGTCGTTGACACCTGCAGAAAATTAATTGATCACAAGTTTAGTTTTGTTTTTAATCTGTCATATTAGCCTGTATCGTTCCACTACTTTCCAAGGTCTCTCTCCTTTTTCTACACTTCTATTCTCTGCTATTGTGGGCCAGTCCTATCGGCAAGAGTCAAAATAGTGAATCTCCGTCTTGGACTGCCGCGATGTCGCCTACCTGTGACCTAGTCACCTAGACATTATTTTAAGGTGTATCGTCAGCCCCACAACTCTTCACAGTTATAAAAAGCATATGATAACATTTTTATGCAGCTGATGTTACATTTTATTGTTTCTGCCACCTCATAGTAAACCGAAGTCGAGGAAAAGTAAAATTAAGAATGGTTCTTACTGTTTCGTAATTCGTCCTTAGAGCCGACTTGCTTACACTCACATTTCCTAAAAATCTTCACCTCCAAGGACTTCTGTTGAGTCTGCACTATAGAAGTTTGCGCAAGTGTCTCCGTAACTGTTCAAAGCAAAAATATGTTATTGATTTATTTATAACTAGCAGCGTGCCCCGGCTACGCACGGGTAGCAGAGCATATACATATAAGCTCCCAGTCAGCAAGATTTTTACGACATCTTCAACAATCGTCGTCTTATTTTAGCCAACAAAACCTTAATTAATTATACACCTAAACCTCCTGAATTTACTTTGTCCATTAATGAAAAGTTTATGAAAATCCATTAAGAAGTTTTTGTGCTTATCGCGTACGTAGTTACAGATAGACAGACAGGCAGACATGCGGTTGAGAAACTTTGTTCTACAATATGTAGTGATACGAAACATCACCATATAACTATAGGTAGAAACCTCTGTTTAACCATTTAAGGAGATGTACAAATCTGAAACTATTGTAGTTCTGTTTAGCATGGCAATAGCGGCCCACCAACATGTGTCAACTTTCTCAGTTTCAACCTAAAGTCAAAGTCCTCAGTTCAAACCTCCTCCACATTCTATTTTACTCATGATATTCAAAATTAAATTTATTGTTTGGGATGCTACGAAGGTATTTAAGAAAAGAAGAAGGCAATGATCTATCCACAATAAAATTATTCTTCGTAGAGCAGCTACGGCGTAGTAGCCTACGGCGTAGCCTGAAGCGTCTACGCTTGTTATGCAACCACTATACGCTGACTTTTCTAATAGCATGCTTGGATTTCGAATGAGTACAAGTATATGTCGTAGCCGTGCTGTAGAATTGGGTGATTTAAAAAAAAAAGTGCAACATTTAAATCAATTTTAGGTGCCTCCGCACAATTTAACTAGATGACTCGGTGGTAATCTAGTAAAATTATTTAATTTCTCAGTTACAGCGATTTATTTGAAAAGCTTACCTTATCTTCTAAACATAACTAGTTAAATATGAGTTTGTTTTTTTTAAGGATTGGAAATCATCAAATGTCTTCTACCGCTCTGGGTGGAGCGGAAGGGCGTGTTAGACTCTTACTGACTAAAACCCATCCGTGTTCCTTCTAAAGCTCTTTGCGTTCCAGGGCCGCGGTGACTCTTTCGAACAAATTCCGCAACCCTGGCAGGAGTTAAATATGAGTTGCCACAACGGTTCTGCCAATATGAGACTACTTACGAGGGCCTTGTTTGTAGTTCGTGTTTGTTTCCATGTCGAAGTTCAGCATGCCGTTGGAGGAGTGGGGTGCGACTGAAAAATAAAAAGAAACATAATTTCACGGCCCAATAAATCAGTGCATACAATGTTCATTTCAATTAGTTTGTAGAGTTTGATGATTTCGCGGTTTCGCCCCCTTGGCCAACATTAACCGTCATTGGCATTGCTCAAGAGCATGACACTCAGCGATTTTTATTAGTGAAACAAAATTCTGTACAATTTTTTATTTTTTTGTTGTACACCTACCACAGTGTAGTCTTTTTAACAGAAAAGGTTGACTGGTAGAGAATGCCTTGATGCATTAAGACCGCCCATGTGCCACTATTGTACATAAAGTTTTAATAAATAAATAAAAAAAATCGTATGTGAGGCACGTTAAATTGTTCCACATTATTTCCAATGAGCATATATGCTATATCTATTATCTATAGCTTTATATATTAGTGGCTTCTGACAACGGCTTTCACCGCGTAAAAGCCGGACATATCCCAAAGTAAGGTACTCCCGGAATAAAAAGTATCCTATCCACTTCTTCATAGTTCATTCAGTACGTTTCTATATTTTTTAAAAATTATAATAAAATATTATTATTATTATTTTATTATTACATTAACATGCGAAAGTAAATCTGCCATCTCATTTATAATATATGTATGGATTTGTATTTAACCCGAGTAAAACCGAGGCTTATCGCTATTAATATTGTAAATTCTTGTAATACTAACAACTCTTTCCGGAGGAATCTTTCTTGACAGACATCGCTGACATCGCCGGCACTTGGATGGATGCGGCCAGCCCGCAGTATGACGTCATCATGGAGGCACTCTTGTGCGGGGCTGGTGAAATAAAAAAACTTTAAATATATGCCTTACAAACAAAAGCTTTTGAAAACATATTCGTTATTTTTGTAAATTAACAATCACATTTAAAATTTGATGAGCGATCAAATTGATGGTGTTTATTTTCAGCACCTAAATTCTTTATAATATTTTTACACATACATAAGTTTTTTTTTCAACTATATGAGTCTTGTTTTTACATGATATTTAATAATTTAGATTCCAATGAATGAATCAAAATTGAAATAATTTTCAAAAATGTACCAAAAATGTCAGAGAGAGACTAAACTTAGCAATTGCATTATAGTATAGAGATATGCGGTAACAGTATGTAAAGTACCGCAAACATTGAAAAAGGAAGCTCCTCCGTCTAGACGAGTGTTATGTCTGGTGGGTAACTGCCCAGTGGTTGATATTTGGGTTGTAGTATATGCTCAAATCACACGGAAAACTCTGATACCGCGATGCAGGATTTTATTGACGTAGTTCGTCACTGGCGGTATAGATGGCGCTGCGTTACTTTTTGCTGCGGTACAGATTTCGCTACGTTAGTTTTTGTGTCGGTATCGATGCCGCTACAATAGTATGAAGTAAGGATGCAAACGATCATTGGTTGTTTTCTTGAATATTTTTTTCAAATCAAACATTGCTACAGGTCAAAAACCAAAATCAAAACTCAATAAAACATCGTCAATATTCACGGCATGATAATGAAAAAATAAGCGTCACATAAACGTGTTACTCCCCATACAAGCAAAATGCTTCCATGCCATTAAACTCATAAAAAGGCTTCGAGAATAAATGCTAAGAAAATCAACGAACGCTGCTTGTAAAATGAAAGGGTGGAAAATGTATGGCGTGTCGGAATTGTATGTGTATTTACATGACTTTTTACGGTTATTTGAGGTTTTTACTGGTTTAAAGAGCATTTTATGAATTGCACTTTTCTTATTATTAACGTTTTTAATGGTAAGGCAATGTTGATCCCCTCTTCTGCAATCTTATTGCTGAGAATCGTGACTCCGTTTCAACTAGTCAACGGGTTTTCTCCATCTGTTAAAATCAGCAGCCTGAAGTTCAATTCCCATAGAGACAATTCAAGTAAACACTTTATTAAAATGTACGGAAAGAAGAGGTTGAGTTTCTTAATGATTAACTAATTTTAGAAATCTGTCATTGTTTGGCTAGTGTGGTTAAAGTTTTTTTTAAAGAACCTATTAATACGAAATTAACATGAATAGTGGGTACACTCAAAGCATTTATTTCAAGTAGAGCATTTACAGGCACTTTTGAATTGTCAAGGTCGGTCGGTCAAAGAGATGAAGCTATTTGCACGTTCCGAATCTCTATGGAGAAGAACATGCAAGAAACTCCACATTACATAATCTGGCAACATAATTCATGTTGAAATTATAAATCTATGTGAGAACGATGTAAAAGCGTCCGGAGTAAAAAGACCAATTCAAAGAAACAATTCAAATAAACCGTGGCCGCCGAGAAATGACCAGTCCCAGCTGACGGCGCCCGTTCTAGAAGATGACGCATGCGTTAGCACTATTGAACTCAACCATTTTGAAGGGAGCCAAATGATCCAACAAATGCACCACCATCAGTCAGACTCTTGAGTGAGCATAACACTCCCAACTGCCACGTTACATTCAAGTCAAAGACAAACTGATAGTTTAAGTTTAAGGTACACTGTACACAGTACAGGTACTCTCCTCTCTATTCTACCAATACCAATCTGCCAAGCCTTTTCCCGAGTACCAGTATTTGACTGTCTGTCTGTCCTCCACAACCCAGTAACTCTTTTCTAAAAGTACTACACGATATAAAGTATTTATTATGATTTACAGTCATATTAACTCACCCTCGAATTTGTCAAATCCTTCAGTTTGTGTGGGAGTCTCATTGGCGGACTGGTTCAGCATGCACATGGATATAATGTTGTTGTTGTGTGTTGTTGTAATATCTTCTGGAACTAAGAAGAAGAAAGTTACCATTTGAGAATTTAAAAAAAAACGACTTTTCTTCCCACCTTCACCTATTGAGGGCAAACATGATCTCCCACCAATCGTCAAAGTCCACACTTGGAGTCAGCCAACGAGCTATGGGACGAAGTATAATGGGCGTCAAACTTGCAGATCGCATTAAAAACTCTATACTTAATTCCAAAACACAAATAGCGGACGTTGGCCACACAGCCGCGAGGTTAAAGTGGAACTGGGCTGGTAAGGAAACGACAGCGGGGCAGGCTGAGAAAGAGATGGCGGGATGAGCTGGTTTCCTTCTCAAAGGACTGGCCTAATATTGCAGAAGACCGAGGAAGGTGAAAGAAGGGAAGGGTGGCCATTGCTCTGCAGTGGGACAGCTTAGGCTCATAATAAATACATAAAAATACTTATGAAAGTATTTCAGAAAAGCGAGGTCATATTTTAGGGCGATGTTCGATATCAGATATACCCCTACCAGAAAAAAAAACAATTCCAAAATTGTGTCCCATTATTGGGCAAAGGCCTCCCTTTTCTCCTTCCAAATCTCTCTCTCTTGGGCGATCTCTGTCCAAGTCTGCCCCGCAAACATAACGAGATCGTCACACCACCTTCGCCGCGGTCGACCTCGACGACGACGTCCTTCCTCAGGCGACCAGTGAGTGACGATTTTCGCCCACCTGTCCGGTGCATTCGTGCGACGTGGCCAGCCCACTCCCACTTTAGCCTGGTTGTTTTTCCCCAACCTCTATTACTTTAGTTAAGGAGAACAGAGAACGACAATAGTAAAAAAAAACTTCAAGTAGTCGGATGCAATTGATAAATCTGTGACTGACTTAAAAAAATGCAGTAGGATTTAGAATTTTATCACCTTGCATTTTCACCCAAACGAAACGAGTATGAGAAATTTCAGCTCAAAGGATTTTTCACAATTGTTTCAAAATTTAGTTGCAAAGATGTCCCCATACATACTAATAACCAAGGCAAGTTAAATATAATCTGTAAAAAGGTCTGCCACGCACCGGTATCAGTGACAGCAACGACGATCTACAAAGCCGAACATTTTCTAAACCGCAATGTGTCAAAACGGCCGTTTACCGTAGGTTAACGTGACGCTAAACTACGGTCTTATCTGGCGGTTAAGGTCGCCATTTTATTGATTGAATGTCACTGCCTAGAAACACTATAAATCAAGTGGAGTCGATCTATCAACCGAGTAGGTATTTCGTGCCGCCCAATATATTGGCCACGATTGCTGCCAAAATAAATATATCATTCTGGGTTTACAAAAAAAGTGTCTATAAGTAAGAATCATGCGTATTAGAAAAAGTAATTACGTTGTACGGTACGTTGCCGGTGATCAATAGCTTTATTTGGAACCAAAAGGGTCCAAATAAAATCATTCGGACATAGGACATGCCACTCAAGTTCCTTTAATATGCCTTTACAAATTAGATATTAATTCAAATTTCTCAGGTCATCAGATTACTTGAGACTAAAAATGCAAATGCATTCCACTAAATTCTTCGATAAGTCTTTTATAGTCCAGGCCGCTCGTCTATGGAATGGATTGCCAGTGTCAATTAAACGTGCATACTCGCTACCTGTTTTTAAAAGACTTGTCAAGGAACACTACTTGTCACTCTGATTCTATTCTATTTAAATTTGAAAATTGTTACTTATTTTCTTACTTATATATTTCACATTTGTATGTATTTATGTATCTATTTTAGTATTTTGGGTTCTTTATTTCTGTTTGTTTTTGTTCAAAGTTAACTTTATATTTGCACCATGTGCAACCCAATTTCGTGTCCAGGCTATGTCTATCAAACCAGGTTGCGAAAAGGCAGTTGTATGTATGTTTTTTTAGTATCAGATTTTCCGTATGTATTTTTTAATTTGGTGTACAATATGGTATATATATTATATTATATATTTAAGCCAATTGTGTCCCACTGCAGGGCAAAGGCCTCCCTTTCTTCCTTCCATTTCTAAAGCAACCATAATGTGGATTCCAGAAAATGCCCGACGGCATCGCGGGCGACCCAGGCAAAGATGGCGGGTCGAGCTTGACGCCTATCGCCAAGATTGGCCCAAAACCGGGAGTATATACATATAATAAAATAATAAATAAATAAATATGTACGGTAATATGAAACACCTTGGGTTTGAGTGTAGGTCAGACTTTCGGACTCATGAATTCCCAAAACGAGATAGATCTTAGTGATCTACGAATGACAGCAGGTTGGTCCTGCCGTGCGCCTGACCTCTCCCCGATCCAATTGCAGTCCTATCGGACTTTCGAGAGCTGAGAAACAGAGAAAGCACCTGAGTTTGCACGCAAATTTCTGCATTTTAATATCTCCTGCTTACTTGTCTTCCGAGACCGAAATTCGGTTGGGAGGGTTTTTGAGATCATAATTATCATACAACTTGTTACTCTAAATTTAACCCTGTTTACTCAGAACCAATATACTTAACGTCCTTACAAATCTGTACCCCATACATCCTTGACACACTTAAATGGATTACACAAAATACACATAATATTTATGACATGCCATGTCACATAGCGTGTAAGGGGTTAGCCTTTGAATAACAAGCTGTTTGTATTCCTTTACGAACATTCGTAAAAGAACGGTTATTTATAACCGACCTACCTGCTTACGAGAATTCAAAATGTTATGTTTTGAAAAGATATTGTGTACAGGAAGAAACAAAGAAGTGGTTGAATTTGGGTTAAGAGTTAACGTCACGAAACCGTTTTTCTTTCTGTAAATTTTGATCTGCCCCCTACTATGGAGTGTGATTGCCATCATGAATTCGTTGTGAAAACAAGTAGTGCTTTATGTTCTGAAGGTACCTTTAGCTTTGTTTCTGGTATTGGCATGTCATACTAGGGGGGCTGATTACCAAAAATCCATAGGTTACGCGGGTAGCCCATGGATGCGAGACGCACAGGACTGGTTGTTATGGCGACACTTTGGAGAGGCCTATGTCCAGCAGTGGATATCTTTCGGCTGATACGAACTGCGAGAGCGGTTACCAGCTGACTGATAAACTAAAATAAGTATAGCATAATCAGCCATCCTAATCCAAAACACGCGCTTGTATGTGGAGTTGCCGATTTCAGAGTGAGCTGCAATACAATAAGACTCCTCTTCTCACTGTAGTGACACAAACCTTCTTTTTCTTAGAAGATACTTTGATTGTACCACCACGCCTGGACAGACGTACAGCAAGAAAATTATAAATAACTAGCTGTCGCCCGCGGTTTCACCCGCTTAACTCTCGATCCCGTGGGAATATCGGGATAAAAAGTATGCTATGTGTTAATCCAGGTCATAAACTATATGTGTGCTAAATTTCATCCAAATCCATTCAGTAGTTTTTACGTGAAAGAGTAACAAACATCCATCCATCCATACAAACTTTCACGTTTATAATATTAGTACATAGGATTATGTCTGATAAGTTTATTCATCAATGCTACTAGACGTAATGAGTAAGTAGTGTGGTAAAAAAACCAGTAAGTAAGCACAGGAACGGTCAAGTTGGCGATGCTCAGCTTAGGAGAAGTCTACACTGCCGTCATAAGAAAAAAGGACGTATCTACACAAAACGAAGTAATCGATTCCCGACATTAATAAAATAACTTAAGGTCGGATATCGGTTACTTCGTTTTGTGGCGATAAGTCCTATTTTCTTATGACGGCAGTGCATATGTCCACCAGTGAACTTCTTTTGGCTGATATATAAGCCATAGCTCTTGGAAACAGAGCCTTATATGATTTAAGACACAAGGTTCCGAAATCACAGTAATCCTGGCTGAAAAACAATAGAGGGGAGCAAAACAAATGCTGACCTGGATCCTCCAGTTGTTGTTCCAAATATTGTATCTCTGCATCAGTCTTGTTCATGCCAATTAGCTTGTTTATGTCTGACGGAGTCAGTCCTATAGATTTGGTTTCTAGTCCGACGTTGGTATTAGTAGTACTGGTACTGGCGTATACCATGTTGGGGCGGCTATCTGAAAATGTATTATGTTCCACTGCATGAACTCAGCAATCATTTCAAATTATGTCTCACTAGCTGTCGCGAATTCGCTTCCTTGGTTTATCCAGCAGAAACTATGATGTTTCTCGGGATAAAAAATGTGTGCGTGTACTAGTGTACACACGTAAGAAGTGAAACTTCTTTATGACCCTATTTTTCGAAAAATTATATACTTTGGTTTTCATTTTGACTTTGTTTAAACAAAACAACAACAACAAACAACAACAACATACAACAACTACCACAACAACAAACAAAGATGGCGCGTAACGGAAAAATGTGACGCGTAACCGAGAAATCTGACGGTAAATTTTTTTCCAACGCCGATAAAGAAGTTTCACTTCAAAAATTGTCTATGTATCATCACAGGCATCTTTAGGTCAGGTGATATTTCAGTATCACTATTTACGAAACCTTTACCGACATTTATATCAACAAAAAACAATACGTTTTGCTTTTAATGTCACTGCAAAAATGTGGTATGCGTGTGTGCCTGCCAGTCTAGGTATTTCCCACATTGCTGTTCTATTAGGGAATTTTATAACTAGGTATGCTATATCATAATATAGCATACCTAGTTATAAACTTTGAGATGTTGAGACATCTGTGTTTTAAAGGGCGCTGCCAGAGGTAGTCAAAGTCAAAGCATTTATTTCAAATAAACCATTATCAGGTACTTTTGAATTGTCAAAGTCAGTCCGTCAAAAAAAAACATGAAGCTTTTGGTGGCATTATCAACTACGCCCATGACGCGTAGAATCTGACGGATTTAAAGGCAGTCCGTGGCAGAGGTTGAAGGATAAACGCAACTAACTCATTTTTGGCGCTCAGAATTTTATCAGTTACTGCCTTCGATAAATGCTGCCGTTGCCGGTTCATGTTTTCAGGTTTAAAATAACCAAGAATCTTAATGAGAATTTCCTTTAAAATGTTTACTTACTGATGATACTATTCGATTTTTCAGAGAAATGTGTGTGATGGGACGTGACGTTAGAACCAATTAACGCTTTCTTGATCAAATTGTTCAGTATTATTTCTAAAAAAAAAAAATCATATTAATATACTGTGATAGATAATAAGGTAAGTATGAAAAAAGCTTATAAAGCGAAGATATGTCACACTGATTCTGAATAAATAAATTGGAAAAAAATATTTAAATAATTGGCAGAAATAAATTGGGATGTGGTCAAGAGAGAATGAATTTTAAATACTGTGCAAATTGCTATGTGTTAATAAGAGTATTCAGATACTTGCAGAAATTTAGTTTAAAAATCTCATATATAATATAATATAATAAGGGGAATTATAAAACGAGCGATTAAAAAAAAGCTTTGCGACTGATGATGACATGCTGTATTAATAACTTGAGCGGTATGAATTTGAGTAAGCGAAAAATTAACTAAACTAACGACGAATATTGATTAATAATAAAATCCAGAACAAGCTTACAAAAAGTGGATTGTGATAAATCCATTTCATATATTAAAATTTTATCCGAGCGACTACATTACTAAGTGAGCGACTGGAAATACAGAGAGGGCAACTTCAATATTAAGATAGAATCGATTTTTCTAAGTGAGGTTATACATAACGTACTACTAAAAAGTTCACTTTGAGCAAAGTTTTGTAAGCTGCTTTATTAATGATTATTAGTTCCTGATATTCTATTTGAGGGCTTATGTTTTTTATTTTGATACGTTTTTTAATGAAAACTAGATTGTTAAATGCGCGCGAATTCAAATGGGGGCGGGAAGACGAATCGTTGCTGTCAGGTGAGTTGGGCTGCGGACCAATAGCGTTGCGTGTTTACCATTGCCATGCGCTCGCACCACTGGTTAGGTTAGGTTAGGTTTATTTTATTTTTGTTCATTTGATTTAAGTAACTGCATACTACTTTAGTTTTTACGGAGTATGTTTTATTTAATTACCCTTAAATTTCAATAATAAAATTACTTAGCTAATAGAATAGTGTTTCTTCAAATAGTTATTTCATATTATTATTTTTTTAATGTGAGCTCCTTATACTCTGCTCATTAGTGTATTTTTCAAAATGGTTTTTGTATTCGAAACACTTCATTTAAGATAAAATGCCGCTCAGTATAAAAAATACATTTGCCAAATATTGAAAAAAATGCAGGACGTAACGTTGACACTCAAACAAATATTAAGTCGCTCAAATATTATGAAGCTGCTCATTTTGTATTTTAAGTAACTCAAATTAATGTTTGTAAGATACTGTTCTGTTGATTTTTCGTCACTTACAGTCAGTCGCTCACTTAGTAATTATATAACCCAAATTAATTAATTTTGACACTTAAAATTGTAATTTACAGTCACTCGTTTTATTGCTACCCATATAATAATATAATATCTCGGGACAACTCACACACGGTCATCCGATCCCAAACTAGGCAGAGCCTGTACTATGGCAATCAGACAACTGATAAACATACTTATATATTTCTAAATACATACATATTATAGACAAATTACACCCAGACACAGAACAAATGATCATGCTCATCACACAAAGATTTGTCCTGGGTGGGAATCGAACCCACGGCCTCCGGTTTTAGCAGTTAGGGTCACTAACCACTCGACCAACAGGCCGGTCATATAGTTAATTTATTTAATTGTAGTTTACCTGTTTCATAATAGGAATCCAGTCCCCTTGCTGAAGTAGACTTGGTATAGTTGAAGACGCACATGTTCGGATCTGTGCCTGTTTTGAAAGAAACAAGTCAAAAATATTTGTTACTATGTTTTAAACCATCAGAAATAGAGACTTTTAGGTTAGTACTTTCATAAGAAATCTTATTATTACACATTGCTTAAAAAGGAGTGGTAATGTTATGTTTTCAGGGTTCATGCATATACACTTCTGGACACATCTATTGGCCCACCTTGTATTTTCAGTTTCGTTTGGTCCTAGCTAAAATTTTATATTAGGTCGAGCAAAAAGTTTTTATGCAGTTTTGAACCTGGCACATTCACAATTTCATTCAATAGTCTTTTTTTGAATTTCGAACACAGAATTTAAAGAAACAAAAGACAATTTGGAGCCTGTTTGTTGATATCAAACAATCGAATACTAAGAAAACTTGGTTTTATTGGTTTACTTGGATTTAATTCTTGAAAAAGTGATTGATATCTTTGGTTTTGCAACAAACATTACTTATTCTTAACATTAAGGTGAGGTTCTATCAATAATCTATGGATACTTCACCTGAAGTCGCCGCCCAAGCTGTGGCACTTATTCAGGCCGGACACAGCCAAAGAATCGTGAGTGCTCAACTTAATTTAACTCGATCTGCGGTCCGAAATGTTTATCGGAGGTACCTAGAGACTGGCGGCTTTGTTCGTCGCCAAGGAAGGCCACGATCTCGGGTCACAACTGAAAGGCAGGATCGATTCATCGTGACGACCAGCTTGAGAAATCGTCACCTTACCTCCATTGAGATACAAAACCAACTTCGCGACTTCCACGGAGTATCTGTGAGCGCTCGAACTGTTCGGAGAAGGTTAAAAGAACGCGATATGGTACCACACAAGCCAGCTAATGGGCCCAAACTAACGCGAGCCCACCGAACAGCGCGCCTACATTTCACACGCAGTCATTTAAATTGGACACAGCAAGATTGGAGCCGTGTACTCTTTTCTGATGAGTTAAAGTTAAAATTGTGTTACATGGCAATGATGGAAGGAAGAAAGTCTACCAACGTAGGGGAGAGCGTTTCGCACAATGCTGCTTTGAAGAGAGGGTTGCTTATGGCGGTGGCTCATGGACTGTCTGGGGCGGTATATCCGCGAGCGGCAAAACTCAACTTGAGGTTGTTACAGGACCACGGCTGCCAACAATAAATGCTGAAAGGTACATTCGTGAGTGCTTAGAACCTCACGTGATACCATACGCGGACCATGTGGGCCCAAATTTCCTTTTTATGCATGATAATGCAAGAGCCCATGCGGCCGGCATCGTCAGGGAATATCTTCGGGATGTGAACATCACAGTTATGGACTGGCCAGCCAGAAGCCCAGACATGAACCCCATTGAGCACATGTGGGACGAGCTAAAAAGACATGTTAGGGCTCGTCAGCCAGTTGCCCAGACGATGCAGGAGTTGAAAACTGCCATAGAAGAGGAATGGGAGATGATCCCTCAAAATTGCATAGAGCGGTTGATAAACTCTATGCCTAATCGTATGAGAGCTGTGGTAGATGCCCATGGAGTCAACACGCGTTATTAAATTAAACCTTTATTTGAAAAAACATGTTTTTTATTAAAAAATCAATTGCCTTTAACAAGGCGCATATCCGACTTGTTAGGCGTAACTCCATGTCGTATGGTATTCTGAATTCAAATTTAAAACAATACGATCGAAAAAGATGGTAAAATGTATCAGGTTTAAATCTGCATCAACAGTTTTTGTTCAATCTAGCAATCATATTTCGGTAGGGGCCATCGAACCCAAACTCTAAGGTGGGCCAATAGATGTGTCCAGAAGTGTATGTATGTTTGTGAGTTTCTTTATTAGGGATAGAAAATTATCGATGATGAACGATAAGACCGCCATTGTACCTATCCATAAAATTCAGGTTCGATTCCCGCACGGAACAAATATTTGTATGGCCAACCGATAGTTGTTCCGGGTCTGGCTGTTTGTGTATGTGAGTTTGTATGTTTGTAAACGCACCCACGACACAGGAGAAATTCGTAGTGTGGGGCAACGTTTTTTTAAAAAAGGCAACGTTTTATTTTTTTAAATAAAAAAGATTTCTTGTACAGTACAGTTGAGTTACTATTTTGGTGTTCGATAAAAGGTAGGTACTGACCGATATTACGAGGCGTAGTGTAACATGTTACAAAGCGAGCATTCGTGCAGTCAGTTAGTGGAAACCAGCACATGATGCGTATGTGTTTAGTTTTACAAGGATTTTAGGACATGGCGTAACATAACATGCTCGCAGCGAATGTTACATTACAGCCCGAAACACCGGTCAGTACTCAGCTTAAGAATATTCTACATTTTGCAGAAAGGCTGTTTCAGTTTGCTGTTAAAAAAGAAAATCCTATTTTAGCTTTAGCTCTGGATGCAATGTGCTGCGAGACTATTAAATTTATTTTTAAACGAACATTTCCCGAACAGTTAAATTAAAAACACAATTTGTAAACTGTTAATTGTTTATTTCACGTTTGACTGACTTGTTTTGAACTCTAACCGACGACTAACTTTAACGGTAGTAAAACCGTCACTAATATACAACTGATGCTTTTTTTTTCAGGATGGGAAATCATCTAATGACTTCTTTCGCTCTGGGCGGAGCGGAAGGGCGTGTCAGACTCTTACTGACTAAAACCCATCCGTGTTCCTTCTAAAGCCCTTTGCGTTCCAGGGCTTTTTTTTTTTTAAGTATGGGAAATCATCAAATGACTTCTTCCGCTCTGGGTGGAGCGGAAGGGCGTGTCAGACTCTTACTGACTAAAACCCATCCGTGTTCCTTCTAAAGCCCTTTGCGTTCCAGGGCTTTTTTTTAAGTATGGGAAATCATCAAATGACTTCTTCCGCTCTGGGTGGAACGGAAAGGCGTGTCAGACTCTTACTGACTAAAACCCATCCGTGTTCCTTCTAAAGCCCTTTGCGTTCCAGGGCCGCGGTGACTCTTTCGAACAAATGCAACCCTGGCAGGCTCTGGCCCTAGCAGGCCCCGTCTTCTATGCTGACATCTCTTTGCGGCGCGCGTGGAACACAACGCGCCAACTAACTGATGACAAAGTCATCTCCCTTATTTCTCTTCTTAAAGTCTAAAATTTCCAGAAATCCTTTACAATAAGCCTCTATTCCGAATTTCACCTTTCTAGGCTTGTTTTGGCTGTGAGTTGATAACAAGTCAGGACAAACGATAATATAGAAGTTGATGGATCAGTAAACATGAACGATATGTCAACAACAAAATTATTTCAGTACCCAGTAATGTACCTAATCAATAAATCTTAATCAAAATATTCGTTGAACAACCTCACAAAAGAGATAGGAACGCTTAAAGGATTCCAGGAAAACTTCACGAATCCGAAATTCAGTTAAAATAAGTTAGGCAGACGTGAAAGCTATGTCAATCTGATTCCGACGCGACGTCAAATTATTCCGCAGAGAATAATATTTAAAGAAAATTAGAGTTTTCCTAAATCCTGTTTTTGGAGAAAATATTTTTTTGTATAGTTCTTTGAATAAGTTCGTCGTATTTGAATTGAAATGGCATTTTGATATCAATTAACGAAGGAAGGATATCTAATAAAAATTTTATGTAATATAGAAGTCATATACCAACGTCAAAATATAATGATTTGTTACAAAGCAACAATTCAAATAGCACAAAAATTCACAACAATTCAATTCATAACAATTCACGTTGTTTTGTGAGCTATGGTGGCCAAACACAAACACTTAAATCACTCACAATAGATGGATGTCGATGTCGTAGTGAAAGATGAAATAGCTTGAAAATGGGATGACTGATTACTGAGAGAATGACTTATCTATAATAGATTAGTATAGAAGAAGAAAACAGAGTCGGCAATTGCCCAATAAATTGGCACAAGAGCAAGAGAATTGTTCTTTCTTATTTCTTAAAAAACGTTGCCTCAATGGAATTTCCTGTATCGTGGGTGTGCTTCCAAACATACAATATCACATACACAAACAGCCAAACCCGGAACAACTATCTGTAGGCCATACAAATACTTGTTCCGTGCGGGAATCGAACCCACGACACCCAGCGCAGCGGTCAATCGCTCAACCACTGCGCCAACCAGTTTGGTCCAAATATTGGTTCTGAGTAAACGTTTACACGGGCAATAAAAAATTATCAATTATAAGCGATACTGGTCGATTGCGACGTCATTAAATACCAAGCAATACACGACGTCGGCAAGCTTCGTTTAACAATGACAAGATTGATCGATATGGAGAAACTCCAAGAAACCAGGCAATACGCGAGGAATTTAGTTGAACAATAAAACAACACTATGCAATATATGGAGAAAGAAGAAACAATATTGCCGGAATAATTGCCACATTTAATTGAAGTTGCTCCACTTTACTCCACTTATTGCTCTAGATTGATTGCATACGTGTTGCCGAGCAATAATTGCTCAAAAGATTTCCCGTGTAAACGCACCATTAGTTTCAAGTGAATTTAAATAATTACTGGGTAGACGAATCCTGTAGATGTTTTGTCTTTTATTTTGGCACAAAAAAGTTCATTTTGTGCATTTAATTTGGCCCTAACTAAACCACTAAACTGGAACAGTGATATTATGTTACCATATCATGCTTGAGTAAAGCTGTGATTACACTGCAAGGAAATAGCGGAAAGATAAACACGAACCTGTATTCTCATCTTCGTGTCACAGGCACGACAGTATATCAAATTGTATTGGCCTAATACTTTGCTACTTCCATTACGTACGTCAATGCCTTATAGGGCCTTATAGGAGGATATTAAGGATTCAAATTGGATTGGATTTCAAAAAGTTTTTTTTATATTGATACGCTCGCGTGTGACCATAATATATCTTGATGGTAAGCGATGAAGTGGACGATGATAGGGCACGCTTGCCTATAGGTAAGTAACCTATTCACTCTTGACTAAAATACCAGGTTGTAGCTAAAGGATGTAATGTCTTCAAATCGCCTACGCCTAACCAGTGTAGTCACGGCTTAAAGAGCACGGTTGCCTAGAAGTAACCTATTCACTCTTGACTTAAATACTACCAGGTTGTAGCTAAAGGAAGTAATGTCTTCAAATCGCTTACGCCTAACCAGTGTAGTCACGGCTTAAAGAGCACGCTTGCCTAGAAGTAACCTATTCACTCTTGACTTAAATACTACCAGGATGTAGCTAAAGGAAGTACTGTCTTCAAATCGCTTACGCCTAACCAGTGTAGTCACGGCTTAAGTTTTTATAACGAATATGGTAATGAGTCCTAGCTTTTACGCTAAAAAGGGTCTCTTTAACAGATGTAAAGAGGAAATTATAATAAAAAAACCTTTGTGAGATTACAAAGGCTACGCACGGCTAAAGCTCTGCTAGGCACAACCTTTCTAGTTTTGATTCCAGGGCTGAGCAAAGTGTTATAAGGGTTTTTAAATCGGAAAGTTGTTAGTAGCAGGGATTTGGGACTAGGTTTAAGAACAACTTTAATTCTCGTAAAGAATTGCATACATAATTAACTAACTGAGAAAAATTTCGAAAACTAAGATTAATCATTAGAGCGCACATATGTACGTATATAGAATAACAAAGCAAAATAGCAAAGAAAAAACAAATGTGGGTAAACTGATAACATAAACGTGATCGTAAGCGGCCCTGGAACGCAAAGGGCTTTAGAAGGAACACGGATGGGTTTTAGTCAGTAAGAGTCTGACACGCCCTTCCGCTCCACCCAGAGCGGAAGAAGTCATTTGATGATTTCCATCCTTAAAAAAAAAAAAAAGTTAACCAAACACAACATGGATGTTTGAATTTGATGTTACTGGTTGTGGCATAGTCTGTTATTAGGAATTTTATTATTATAAGACTATTTTATCTTTTGACTATAATAAGACTAGTTTATTATCATACATGGTTTATAAAACATTTTGAGTATAGGATTTTATTTGTTTTTATTTAATTTAAGTAATTACTAATATATGTACATTTTTAATTAAGAGGTATACAGTTAATCTATATAATGTGTACTTATATTTCATTAATGCAGTTTTTTCCCTTGGACTAGTTTATAGTAATAGGCTTACCCGCTTTTACATGGGACTTAAATACCTATAAGTCCTGAAATGTGGGTGCACTGTAACTGATCCACCTCTGTTGACCCTTTGAAGAGTACGGGTATCATGCTGTTTGTGTTTGCTGTGTGTGTTGTGTTTTGGTTAGTTATGTATGACCAGCTTCTGCTTATATACTTCTGGACACATCTATTGGCCCACCTTGTATTTTCAGTTTCGTTTGGTCCTAGCTAAAATTTTATATTAGGTCGAGCAAAAAGTTTTTATGCAGTTTTGAACCTGGCACATTCACAATTTCATTCAATAGTCTTTTTTTGAATTTCGAACACAGAATTTAAAGAAACAAAAGACAATTTGGAGCCTGTTTGTTGATATCAAACAATCGAATACTAAGAAAACTTGGTTTTATTGGTTTACTTGGATTTAATTCTTGAAAAAGTGATTGATATCTTTGGTTTTGCAACAAACATTACTTATTCTTAACATTAAGGTGAGGTTCTATCAATAATCTATGGATACTTCACCTGAAGTCGCCGCCCAAGCTGTGGCACTTATTCAGGCCGGACACAGCCAAAGAATCGTGAGTGCTCAACTTAATTTAACTCGATCTGCGGTACGAAATGTTTATCGGAGGTACCTAGAGACTGGCGGCTTTGTTCGTCGCCAAGGAAGGCCACGATCTCGGGTCACAACTGAAAGGCAGGATCGATTCATCGTGACGACCAGCTTGAGAAATCGTCACCTTACCTCCATTGAGATACAAAACCAACTTCGCGACTTCCACGGAGTATCTGTGAGCGCTCGAACTGTTCGGAGAAGGTTAAAAGAACGCGATATGGTACCACACAAGCCAGCTAATGGGCCCAAACTAACGCGAGCCCACCGAACAGCGCGCCTTCATTTCGCACGCAGTCATTTAAATTGGACACAGCAAGATTGGAGCGGTGTACTCTTTTCTGATGAGTCTAAAATTGTGTTACATGGCAATGATGGAAGGAAGAAGGTCTACCGACGTAAGGGAGAGCGTTTCGCACAATGCTGCTTTGAAGAGAGGGTTGCTTATGGCGGTGGCTCATGGACTGTCTGGGGCGGTATATCCGCGAGCGGCAAAACTCAACTTGAGGTTGTTACAGGACCACGGCTGCCATCATTAAATGCTGAAAGGTACATTCGTGAGTGCTTAGAACCTCACGTGATACCATACGCGGACTATGTGGGCCCAAATTTCATTTTTATGCATGATAATGCAAGAGCCCATGCGGCCGGCATCGTCAGGGAATATCTTCGGGATGTGAACATCACAGTTATGGACTGGCCAGCCAGAAGCCCAGACATGAACCCCATTGAGCACATGTGGGACGAGCTAAAAAGACGTGTTAGGGCTCGTCAGCCAGTTGCCCAGACGATGCAGGAGTTGAAAACTGCCATAGAAGAGGAATGGGAGATGATCCCTCAAAATTGCATAGAGCGGTTGATAAACTCTATGCCTAATCGTATGAGAGCTGTGGTAGATGCCCATGGAGGCAACACGCGTTATTAAATTAAACCTTTATTTGATAAAACATGTTTTTTATTAAAAAATCAATTGCCTTTAACAAGGCGCATATCCGACTTGTTAGGCGTAGCTCCATGTCGTATGGTATTCTGAATTCAAATTTAAAACAATACGATCGAAAAAGATGGTAAAATGTATCAGGTTTAAAACTGCATCAACAGTTTTTGTTCAATCTAGCAATCATATTTCGGTAGGGGCCATCGAAACCCAAACTCTAAGGTGGGCCAATAGATGTGTCCAGAAGTGTAGTTTCTACGGAGTAACAGTCTGAAGTATTCCCAAGGAAACTTTATCCCGGGATCAAAATATCGTATATTTAATCCAGGACTAGTTCTACCAGTGGGCTAGGTTTCATAGAAATATGTTGAGGGGCGATAGAATGTGTGTATTTTGTGAAACTTATATGGTGTACATGTATTCTATCTATCTATCGAAAAATATATTTTAATTCCGAATTCGAGATAGTTATTGAATTCTTAAAAAAAAATCTCGGTCACTTAAAAAACAACTTAAAATTCATAACGCTTAAGTCGATACTTGAATTTGAGGCGATGCAATGGTTTAAAATTATCTTAAAGTCATGTAGGATTATCTTACCACACGACACAACTTGGCAAGGGCTCACTGAACAAGCTTCGTCAAACTCGCAGCAGCATTTTGAGGAAGCAGTTTCATTGCTGGGAACAGTTTCACTGCTGGGCATACGTTGGACAGCTTCATTGCTTCCAACAGCCTTCGAACTGGTAGCCACAACGTAATCACTTCCTAGGGCTCTTTCTTCTGTTCAAAACAAAACAAGCAATATGTACATTTGGTGAAGTCATTGGGTAGGAGTTTAGAAAGCTTTCGAATGCCTCTTACATCAGATATGCCATTTTTAGGGTTCCGTACCCGAAGGGTAAAACGGGACCCTATTACTAAGACTCCGCTGTCCGTCTGTCTGTCCGTCTGTCACCAGGCTGTATCTCATGAACCGTGATAGTTAGACAGTTGAAATTTTTACAGAATATTTTTGTTGCCGCTTTAACAAAAAATACTAAAAAACAGAATAAAATAAATATTTAAGGGACTAACTATTTAAGGGACTACAAAAAATCACTTTTGTTGTATGGGAGTTCCGGGGGGGATATCCCATACAACAAATGTAATCTTTTTGATAACGGCATCGATATTGATAACGGCAACAATATTCACAGAATATTGACTTATGTTATTCACCTTAAAAATAAAAAAAATAAATTAAAATAAAATTAATATTTAAGGGCGGCCCATGCAACAAACGTAATTTTTTGCCGTTTTTAAGATAATGGTACGGAACCCTTCGTGCACTCGCGAGTCCGACTCGCACTTGGTCGGTTTTTTCAAATCCCCCAGCATTATGTTGAGTGGAGTGGAAAGAGAGAAGGGAAGATAGAGAATAAAGAGGGCACCACAGGGTTTTAGTAACTAATAGTACGATCATCGCTTTCGATCAAGCCTAATCGAATAAGGTTAACGTTAGAACGAGTGTACCCAGAAGCTAAATTGTGAATAAGCAAACATTTCGACTTCTCCTCTTGACGTCTATTTTGTATGTCGTGTGAAAAATCAAAATCAGCAGTGTTTTGACCGTTTATTTTTAAATGCTGCAGACGTGGTTTGTTCACAGGTCATCTTCATCTAGCATCTGTTAGGACTCCTGTTATATATACTAATATTATAAAGAGGAAAGATTTGTATTTTTGTAAGTAACGAATAAACTTAAAAACTACAGGACCGACTAGAAAAAATCTTTTAGCAATGGATAGCTACATTATCAGCGAGTAACATAAACTACATTTTATCCCCGTACTGCCATGGGAACGGAAACTACGCGGGTGAAACCGCGTGACGTCCGCTAGTTAATTATAAAAGATAAAGCTTAATTTTATTTTACCTGTATTTAATAAAGGCGTATTATAAGACAGCTCTCCGGATGATATGGACATTATCTTTGTTCCTGAAAAAAGAAAAAGATTAAGGGTTATAGTTAAAGAGAAGTACCTACAGGGCTAAGACATATTGGCACACAAACGGAGACTATGGGTTCAGTAGGTAATTGGTTCTGGACCGCGTTTTTCGCTTTTATTGATCAATAAAGAAATTACAGTTTAAAATCGTCAAAAAATGTATACCTCGGCATCGTCAAATTACTGTCCAGAAGTACAGATCCATGGTATCTGTTCGTACACCGATGTAGTTTAAACCCTTTATTCTACTCTAGAAGATTTTAATTCATTGGCAAATAATTAGTAGTACATATAATAATAACTAATATTATGGTATATTAGTAATTAGCAGTGAACAGAAACGACTTTTATGTAGATACTAAACGAGCACTTTAAAATTATGATTAAAATTTGTTATTCAGTTGGTGTGTATGTTTACATAACTCTTTAGTTATTGGGTTTTTTAAATACGAATTTTCCAGTGACAGCCCGGAGTTTGGAAGTTGGTGGTGTGACATCCCTGTGCCTCGGAAAGCACGTTAAGCCGTGGGTCCTGCGCCAGATCTCTCTCCGGTCGTGTCGGGTTGCCGTCCCATCGGAATATGAGAGTGATGGTAGAGGGAGTTCACCTGTGTTTGCGCACACACTTGTGCACTATAATATGTCCCGCGCCGATGGCTAGTTTCGGTTGAGATTGGCCGCCATGGCCGAAATCGGTCAGGAGGACTATATAAATGTTTAATAACTCAACAAATAAAAACATTTCCAACGAATGTTTTATTTTTTCGGCTTGACACTGCAGTTTTTTGCAGCATCATTGAGAGCGTTCATCCACGCTGGAGTCAAATTTGATGATTCCCGACGGACAATAAAACAATAATATGTTTAGTTCGTAGATAAGATATTGACGTACAATTATTGAGAATATCATAATCTTGGCATAGCTCAAAAATATTTACAAATGTTCGTACCTATAGTTTTCTTGTTAAAACAGTTTTTATTCAAGCCTTTTTTTTAAACTAGCTGGTCTTTTAACTGGTCTACGCAGATGCTAGATAACAGTAAAACCATGTACGACAAACTTATAACAATATTACTATTAAAAAAAACATTTAATATTGCATGGCTGAAAAACTAACATAATTACTGTAAGTTTTAAAAGTAAAGTATACTCGAAAGTATAATTTTTAGTCACTTATCGAGTTATTAAACATGTTAGTTTAGTATGAACTCGAAAAATGGTATTCTTGTTTTTTTTTGACCTTGTAAATGAAAACATTTACGTTCTAAAACATGGTACAATTTTCTTTTATAGTTTATATAATATATAAATACAACATATTATGTTTATTTTACTATATAATTGGCACGGAATTGCACCAGCGCTCAGTATCGGCCGAGGCCGAGTGAGGCGCTCCGTTCGTGGTCTGTTGAAGCAGTTGAAGTATAGTCGTTCCAATGTAGAACTTTAGTTCTAAATAAAGGCAACCAAGGGCGAGTGACCACTCTGCCCAGAGCGGCAGGAGTAATTAGATGATTTACTATCCATAAAAAAATGCTTTATTCAAAATTAACATACCCGTGAACGCAAGCCTCGGTACAAAACACATCGTCTGGACACCCGAATTCTCTTTTTCCGCAGTCATAAGAACACATTCTATAACAAAATTAATGCTAATATTATAAACGGCTTGGTTAAGTGATCACGAAGTGAGCTGTCAACCCATGTACCTAATCAAGTTGGAATGACGGCTCACTTCGTGATCACTTCACCCAAGCCTTCACTTCGACATGTTTACAGAATCGACCGGCTGTATATATCAGATATTTCCGTGGGAAAGTCCGTCTACTGAATTCCCCGCTTTTGCGGCTCAAACCATTCACGACACTTGCCCCGAGGTGTAGATTACATAGCTTAAGAGTCTCCAATCTTGTTTAAAGGCATGGTTAGACCTTAGAACTCAATCAAAGAGCGAAAAATTTGAAGACAGAATAAGTATGAAATCTGTGAACTGTGTGAACTGAGCGTCATTATAGAAAAAACATTCGTTCTATATAAAGATAGAAAAAGTCTCTTACGTGACATAAAAAGTTCGTCCTCTTCTTTGGGGGACGGTGTGATGCCAGCCGACACTTTACTAGCTGCATTCAAGGGTGTAACTTGTGTTTCTCCTGTAAAGAAAATATAAATGTTTTAAAAAGAATAAGTAAAATAAGGAAATGAGAATAATTCTGTACTATAAATAAAATGTATTGTAAAAAAAAATATAAAGAAATAGAAGACAAATAGAGATTATAATATGTTGTGTTTTATAATTATTATTTATACAATGCTTATACCTTCTGCAAGTGTCGATTCGAACTCTTCGACTTGAATACCCATATTAAAACGTTGTACAGTTGCGTTAATTTCACTCATTATTTGACAGGCAGGAACTAAAAAATAATTAGAACATTCAAGGGTAACGCATTCAACGGGAGCCAAATCGACTCTGGAAATGACCCGGCTCTTTTTTGCAGAATATTTGTCATTTTGGCATTTATTGAATTTAAAGTTTCTAATTTACAAAAAGTTACGCAACCCTGGCAGGCTCTGGCCCTAGAAGGCCCCGTCTCCTATGCTGACATCTCTTAGAGGCGCGCTTGGAACACAACGCGCCATCGTTCCGGGCCTGGTTGTGACCGGACAGCGAGCCACCCAACGCTCGCCGATTGTGAACCACCTAATAAACCCTTTAATAATACAGTCCGTTCGCTTTACTTCTACCTGGGCTTTTTTTTTAAGGATGGTAAATCATCAAATGACTTCTTCCGCTCTGGGTGGAGCGGAAGGGCGTGTCAGACTCTTACTGACTAAAACCCATCCGTGTTCCTTCTAAAGCCCTATGCGTTCCAGGGCCGCGGTGACTCTTTCGAACAAATTCCGCAATCCTGGCAGTCTACCTGGGCTTACATACCAGTAATTGGGTAATGGAGGTCAGAAAGCAGGAGCCTCATGTAAAATACTGGTATTCAGCTTCATTCGGTTAGACTGGAAGCGTATACCCACAAAGTTGGGAATAGGCTAGGAAGTTCCACTGTGTGTGAGGACCTCTTTGTCCTGGAGTTTGAAAGTCTCGTATCGATTCACTCATGCAATATATTTTTGTCCATCAAACTGCATCTTACATTACCGCTTCTGTTGATAATGTCACCAGGAAATGGAAAACTCCGTAAGACTCTAAAGTGATTTGAGAGATTGTAAAATCTCGATAAATTGTAAACTGAACATTTGGAATACTTTTTTACGCATCAAAATTTGATAGTCTATAATATATCGAACTCATTCCTAGAAATTGTGGACTGAAATAAAATGGCGACCAATCAGAGCACAAATGTACAATTTATCCGTTTTCGTTTTCGTGCTCTCATTAGTCTGTTCAGATGTGAGCTCACATCAACAAAAACCAATGAGAGGACAAGTTTCCAATTTAACTATTACACCAAAACAGATAAATTATAGAGCAGAGTGTTGATTGGTTGCCAGTTTTTGTCAGTCCACAATTTGCAGCGGTAGTTATGGTGATAGTATCATTTTTGTCCATCAGCTTGTTTGATAAAATAGCTTAAATATTGTTATAGTTACCGTTTATAGTTTCAACAGAATAGTTGGTAGTTTGCTCATAAAGCGGTGGATTAGATGTTGACACGCCGATCGAGACCGTTTCTACGGAATCTCCTGGTGATATTTGGGTTGCAGAGTCTGTAACTTTAGAAGGTGTTTTTGTTGAAACAGACTTCTAGTGGGTGTTGAGGTGGTTGTGGACCAGTCGGTCTATTTTGACAACACCGTGGAAGTTTAGATGGAGTGAGCTTAGGGCCTAGCACGAATATTTTGACGTATAGTAACGTTACGGTTTCGTTAACGTATGTAAATTTTGGATATGTAAAACTACAACCCCATAGTATTTTGATTTTTTCACACAATTTTTATCATACAAACATATGAATATAGTGTAGTATCCAATTCAAATAAATATTATGTGCGAAACAAGTATTATAATAATAGTAATATTTTACGTTACGTGACTATACGTCAAAAGCATTCGTGCCAGGCCCTCTGGTGAGTGTGGTAATGTGAGCAACAGAATCGGTATATTGTCGGCGTACAGTGTTCGAGAGATTATGACATGATGATACCATATGGGGCTATGTGCTAACATCTTCTGCCCCCCTCAACTCATGGTTGAGGAACTTTAAGGTTTTAGTCGGAAGGAGTCCCTGAAAAATTTTCCTCACAAAAAAGGGGCGGTTATTAATTTTAAGGACTGAATAAAAGTCATGCAACCATTACTGTTTTACAACTAGCTTTAAGTCCGCGGCTTCACTCGCGTCTAATTAGATCTTTGCAAAAAAAGTAGCTTAATAGCATCTCCAAATAAATCAACAAATATATCTGTGTCAGCATCGGTTCAGCTATTTGCATCTTTGCATTAATAAAATTAGTAAGGATAAGACATGGTTACTGAAATGCCGATTTAAATGTAATTCTATTTGAATCGTAAGTGACAGTGCTGTTAGTGTGCTTATAATATATATATATATGTATATATATATTTCTTGTGTACTTGTGTATGTCACTGAACTCCTCCTAAACGGCTGGACCGATGTTGATTAAATTTTTTGTGTGTGTTTATATTCACAATTGGATCAGCTGCAATCGATTTCTATAATTTTTCGTCATATACAAAGCAAACGTTCGGACAGGACAACGTCTGTCGGGACCGCTAGTAAATAAATAAATATTCAATTTTGACATAGATAGGATGTAATTAATATTTATTACAATCAGACAAACATAATATAACTATATACTATCTTAAAACTATTTACATATACTAAACCTATGTACCTACATATACAAAAACAAAGTACACTCAAGCGTCAAAGTATTCCTCCGCATCGCTGTCATCCGGAAACGTGCCCAGAAGACTGGCAGCATTGCCACGTTGAAAGGCAATGCTAATTCTTTGAGCAAAGAACGAGCCAGCCCTCTGGTCACGCAAAATGTCGATCAGTCGGCGAGATATGCCCTTGCGGATGTAATTGGGTAAAGTTAGTGTCACGTATGATTGTTTTCGGTAACTTTCACACACTTTTACATTGGTTTTAAGATTATTTTTTAATTACAAAGTACATAGTTATATTTACTAGTGTTGTAAAATTAAGTGTATATTATTTACCTGAATGATTTCTATCTTTGTGCCCCGTAGACGCTGCATTAGGGTAGTATTTTTTTAAAATAGGATACAATGCTTGCTGAGTTCTTGATTCGCTAATAAGATGTGTTATATCTGAAAATAAAAGTTATCATTTTCAAGTAGAACTAAAAGACGTATCGTAAAAGTTTTCGGTTTTTTCGTATTTTTTTTTATTTTTTGAAGCATGCAAAAAGAAAAAACTGGTTAAAAATAAAAAAGACCAGACTTACTGAAAAACAAGCGACCTTACTACGCCCAGCGACTTTTAACTAGAAACTTAAGGAAGCTGAAATTTTGCTCAGACGTTCAACGGGGACTAGCTATCGGCGCGGGACATATTATAGTGCACAAGTGTGTGCGCAAACACAGGTGCACTTCCTCTTCTATCACTCTCATTGTCCATTACGAGGGCAATCCGACACGACCGGAAAGAGATCTGGCGCAGGGCCTTGTGCTTAACGTGCTTTTCGAGGCATGGTGGTGTTTTACCATCAACTTCCAAATTCCGGGCTACTTTATAAACCCAATGGGCACTGGGAAAGTGTTAATGTAATTAAAATCAATATAATACAGCGTGAAATTTTAAAAGTGTTTTCCCGCAGCGAAATGAGTATCTTAGTAATACAATCGATTTATGAAAAATAATAATTTTAAATCAAGAAACAATTTTATTGTGATAAGCAAAACTCGAAAGCGACTCCGAACCAATAGTTATACATTGCGGATAGTTTCGCGCAAAGCAGCCGCGGTCGTTGCCTTTCGAGTATCAACCAGCTGATAGGTACACCTGATTTAATGAAACACAATAGGTACCTAATAAGTTAACATAAAAGGATACCGGGCGCGATCTCACTCGCCGCCTGCTTGCAGGCAAGTTAATGCCGTATTACTACGCGCGAGAGCTTATTTTGCTCTAAACATTTATGAATCGCTTTTCACTTTGTCGGCGCGCCGCCGCTCTGCCGACAAAGTAAAAAGAGCGAACGCGAGCGGCGCATGCGTGTGTTTCGAGAAATACCTACGTCACCTCTAGTGAGTTATTATTGCTTCTCACGCTTTCGAGTTTATAAATGTTTTTTTTAATTATGTGAAAACAAAAAAAAAAATTTTTTAAGTTTTTAACTTTATGTTTCGATAGTACTACTGATGGCTAATCGTCCTGCCGCGGGAAAACAACCATTAAAATTTCAGCGTATATATGAAACTCTTCCATTACTGACTGACTAAGTATCTGACAGACAACGCACAACCGAAACTACTGGTCGTAGACAGCTGAAATTTGGCATGTTCCTTTGGGAGTGTTTTAGGTGAAATTCCCGAAATACCTACGGGAACGGAAAAAAACGGGATATGCTCGTACGAAGCCGTGGGCAAAAGCTAGAGATTAAATATATCCTTAAACTTACCTGAGCTAGCCACGGGTCGGTAATAAGTGATGTCAGAGCCAGATGGCATTGATGACGAGGAGTTGTTGCCAAAAATCGGGAACTTCAAATCTGCTTCTGTTACAAAAAACGATTTCTTTCGTTTAGCTACTAACGACACAGTTACCATACGTAAATTTAAGAAACAGAAATATATCTAATTAAAGAAAATGTTTTTGAATTCTATAAATCGTGGCCGTATGTAAGATACTTATAAATGTTTCCCGTGCCTAGGAGTCGAACCGTCGTCGCCAGAACCCAGTTTCGAATTCCTGGCACATTCTTCGCGCTCAACAACTATTGGATGCCAAACCTGATTGTGTCGTCTTCGCAGACGAATGCAAGATTTTGTGTATATGTCTGGAGTATTGTGAGGTGAGTGTATGATTGGTCGGGCAGTGTAAATGAGTTCGATCTGGATTTTTTCAGTAGTTGTAGTAGCTCGATCTGTGCCTGGATGATGGTGATGAGCTAGCCTTTTATTAAAAGTCGGTGTACTACAGGAACATCTCTCTCCTAAAATATGAGGGATACACTTATACAGGGTGTCCCAAAACTCAACGTCAAGCCGAAACGGGGTGACAGGATTGATCATAACCATCACGAGAAAAATCTGAAAAAAAATCTATCCCATGCAGTTTGAAAATTATGGGCATTTTAAGAAAAACCTAGAAATTTGATCAAACTGTACCATTTTTCGGTTATTGTGGTTATTATTTTTTATTTTTGTTCATTTGAACTTTAGAAACGTAATCCTAAATAACATTTCTAGAATCCCAATAAAAAATAATGACACAATTGCCTCAAGTTCCCGAGAATTGAGACTATTTGTTAAACTACGAATTTAAAATTTTCAAGATTCGTCGACTTTGACAGGCCCTCCTATAAAAAAAATGTACTAGAGTGCCTTGGCAAGTAGCATTAAAAGTTGGCGCATTTAATCAGAATTCTAAAATGGTACAATACTTGTTAGTTCCATACAATAGAAAAGAGTAAAAAAATTAAAACCTCAAGTAACCCGATTTTTGCTATCAGATTTTACTCAGTTAAAATGTTTTTAATTCGCACAAGCTCTAGGTAGGTTCCTAATTTTAAGGCAAAATGATGAGAGAGATGGATAATGGGTATGTTTGCCATGAGTGAGCGAGACAGATAGTGACGCCACGCATTGAGACGGAGATGCGTCGTTTAAACGAGTGCGAATGAAACAGATAGATGCTATGGCATCTATCTGTTTCATTCGCACTAGTTTCAGCCAAGCAAATGGCTACGCTACCAGTCCGACACCAACCAGTTAGTACGTTTCGCTCGCATTCACAAAGATTCAAGTCCAAAAAGAGAAGCCAAAGTTGTCAGTACTAAATCAACACAAGCGAATACGAACGTGCGCAGTAGACGAATGAGCGAAACGTACTAACTGGTTGGTGTCGGACTGGTAGCGTAGCCATTTGCTTGGCTGAAACTAGTGCGAATGAAACAGATAGATGCCATAGCATCTATCTGTTTCATTCGCACTCGTTTAAACGACGAATCTCCGTCTCAATGCGTGGCGTCACTATCTGTCTCGCTCACTCATGGCGAACATACCCATTATCCATCTCTCTCATCATTTTGTCTTAAAATTAAGAACCTACCTAGAGCTTGTGTGAATTAAAAACATTTTAACTGAGTAAAATGAGATAGCAAAAATCGGGTTACTTGAGGTTTTAATTTTTTTACTCTTTTCTATTGTATGGAACTAACAAGTATTGTACCATTTTAGAATTCTGATTAAATGCGCCAACTTTTAATGCTACTTGCCAAGGCACTCTTGTACATTTTTTTTATAGGAGGGCCTGTCAAAGTCGACGAATCTTGAAAATTTTAAATTCGTAGTTTAACAAATAGTCTCAATTCTCGGAAACTTGAGGCAATTGTGTCATTATTTTTTATTGGGATTCTAGAAATGTTATTTAGGATTACGTTTCCAAAGTTCAAATGAACAAAAATAAAAAAGAATAACCACAATAACCGAAAAATGGTACAGTTTGATCAAATTTCTAGGTTTTTCTTAAAATGCCCATAATTTTTAAACTGCATGGAATAGATTTTTTTTCAGATTTTTCTCGTGATGGTTATGATCAATCCTGTCACCCCGTTTCGGCTTGACGTTGAGTTTTGGGACACCCTGTATAAGTGTATAGGGATACACTTATATAAGTGTATCCCTCATATGTGTATGAAGTATGGAAGTAGGAATAGTCCTACTTCCATACTTCATACTATCTGAACTAATATTATAAATGCAAAATTTTGGATGTTTTTTACTTAATTGTGTCAGAACGGCTGAACGGATCTTGATGAAATTTGCCATTATAGTCTGGAATAACACATAGTACTTTTTTATCCCAGGAGTATGTTCTCGTATAATTTTCGACATGGACGCGTAATATAATAAAACAGGCTTCTTCTGGGTAAGCTCGATCCATCGTCGACTTTGTCTCTGTCATCTATGACCTAGACTAGGGTTAAGAGTAAACCCATATTAAAAAAAAGGGATAGTAATTTTGTCGGTCTGTTTGTTCTGCATTCACGTAAATAGCTGAACTAAATTTAGTGAATTTTGGTGAAGATATAATTGCATCTTAAAGAAGGTCTACTTTTGTCTTGGAAGTACGTTTTCTTGGCGTAGTCACTAACCTGCATTATGACACATGATGATATTTTGTGCGACGGTGGCGGCCTCAATGTTGCAAGCGTCGTTGTTGATCTGTCGAATCTGATGCGAACTGAATAGTTTCGTCGGCGCGGGCGCAAGTGAGCTAGTCTTCCCATCAGTCATAGAGTTAGGTAGGTTTTGGGTATCTGTGAATAAGTAAGCTAGATTAGCATGAATATTAATTTTGCAAATTAGTAAACATTTTGCACGGTAACCCGTTTTGCCGACTTTACGAGAACTCATATTGTCCCGGATTCAAATATGAATGGCGATGTGTATTTTAAGTTCATATTTAAGGGATCATTTGCATTTAAAAAAAACCCTAAAAATACAGTTTGAAATGGAAATACGAGGTTGTTTTTTGAAAATGTGGTAATTGTCTCGAAATTTGATTTAACCATGTAGGTTAATGTCTGAAGTGATCTTTTCAGGAAAGTACCACACAAATTTGAGCGGACCTGTCCAGACAGTGCAAGCATTTGTCAGTTATCGTGAAGCTCAAACTTAGAAATTTAAGGAGCTCAACGATTTGATGAACAATACCAAAGTAAGGACATTTGGGTAGGCCGCATAAAGAACTCAAACTGCCATACTAACATGAAATGAACCCCTAATATTGCGATCTACATGGTCCTCATAATCACAATACGTTATATGACGTTGCCAAACCGTAGCCAAGTGAGTTATGTACCATAAATTTCAATATTAACTGCTTGGATACGTAGCCGGCAATAGCCGGCGACGTCGCTATGGCGCCTTAATGAGGCAGAGCTCTAAAACCCGTCCTTGTTCCAACAAATGTTCTTTGCGTTCCAGGGCCGCGGTAAGTCTTTGGAACAATTCCACAATCTTGGCACACTTAATATGCTTGCTTGTGCAATTTTCCATGCTGAGCTTGCATTATTCCTGCCTAATTGATCTTCAGACTACTCTATTCTACGCTAGATATCTATAAAGCTAACATAATAGCTAGGTCCGAGCTTGTGAGTTTTCTGGGTGTCAGTTAAGCACATAAGACAAAGAAATTCATATAGAGAGAATGCGATTTTATGTGTTAAAAATATATTATTCATAGCTGCAATAGGGTGGTCCCTTGGCGCGTCGCCAGAATCAGAACTTATGCCACCATTTTTTTTTGTGTTTCCCTGCGCGGGAGGCCTCCATGTTGTAGCTATTAGGAAACACAGACTTCTTGCTTGATAGCTACAACCTATGGGGCTTTACGTTAAGAGTGAATAGGTTACTTCTAGGCGAGTGTGCTCTATCGTCGAACACATTATCGTTTTCCAAAAGGGAGCAGGCTGTGGTTAAACTCGAGCCTCTCAAAAAAAAAAACCACTGACAATTTTACAAATGTCTACAGCGATTGACTGACGTAAAATCCTTGTATCACTTTACCTGAATTTTGGTACGTGATGACATTCTGCGTGACGGCGGCCATGTTACAGACATCTTGGTTGGTTTGTATCTCGCGTGTACTGAATGGTATCTGTGCCTGCCCGGGCGTGCTTGTCTTTTCTTCGGCCATCATCTCTGGAAGGTCTTGAGTATCTGTGAATAAGTACGATTAAGTTGAGTGTGGAGGCACATTTATTGTAATTTTAATTTATGATCTCTCTATTCCGAGTATGTATAAGTAGGACAGCTTGACGCTTATCTATACTAATATAATAACGCTGAAGAGTTTGTTTAAATGCGCTAGTCTCTGGAATTACCAGTCGGATTTGGAAAATTATTGAAGTGAAAACTTCTTATGGGAGGGTAAACCGCTTCGTAACATAACGCGTTACGGCGCCAGTCTGGCTTCCCTTTCTCTCACGCATACGGCAGCAGTAGGCAGGCTCTTCCTCTCTCACTCTAACCCACAGCACTAGTCTTATTACGGACAGACGCTTCCCATATGAAATAGTTCAACTTAGATTAGTTTAAGTTATCACTTCTGTCGGGTGTCCCGAGACGTAAACGTTTTTTTTTGTATATAATAGCCACATTCATGAGGAAGGCTGTAGGCTAAACGGGACCGAGAGGAACAAACAGCTAGTTAAGTATACAAACAAAAAGGGACTGGCTTACTATAATAGTTCTATTACAGCACTGTGAAAGACAGACAGTAAAGAACAAAAACAGGGCCATAAAGGATATAACTCACTTGCATTCTCTGTGACTGTGTTTATGTTGCAGAAATCTTGGTTGGTTTGTATCTCGTGCGAACTAAATAGTTTAGGAGCTGGCGCGGGTGTGCTTGGTCTTACATCGGTCAGGTTTGGTAAGTCTTGAGTATCTGTGAATCAGTACGATTATTGTGATAAGAGGCCCTAAGCTAGCATCAAATTTTAGTTAACGACCAAACTACGATGGAGTAAGGAAAAAAAAGAAAGAAAGAAAAGAAAGAAAGGAAAGAAAAAAAAGAAGGAAAATAAATAAATAAAGAAAAGAAAAAGAAGGTAAATAAATAAATAAAGAAAAGAAAGAAATTGAAGATTTTTTTTTATGTGGAACTCGCACAAAGCAGTAAAATAAATTAAACAGTTATATGATATAACAAACATGGATAATTATATTATAATTATCTGTGCGAGGCCAAAATGGTCCCTATCTCAGCGTATGCTGCGAAATCTAAGAAATAAATAACGCAGCGCTGGTATTGTGATAGTGGTTACATACTTAAATAATAATAATTCGTATAAAATATGGGCAAGTATGCAACAATTTTTATTACAGGTATGTTATTCCGCAAATTCTACATGCCTGTAACTAGTAAACTTTGCTTTTTTTCTTTCTTCTAAAAAGCTTGTCCCCTTGGGAACACTTTAGCTGACACTGAGAACAACACATTAATGAAAAAAAGTTGTGCTATACATTTTGTTGTGTTAGTATCGTACTTTTCATAGAATCATTGACATTATATTTAATATTTTTGCGTTGTTCCCAGTGTGAAAGTTGTTTATCTTCCTAGGTTCCGTGTCTTCTAGGCACTTCATACCTATAAATTGATGGATGGGCATTATTTACCTGCATTTTGTGTGTCAGCGTCCATTTTATCTTTGTTGGTCTGAATCTGGTGCGTACTGAATAGTGTCGGAGCCGGTGCTGGTGTGGTCGTTTTCTCACCAATCATAAGGTCTTGGGTATCTGGGAATCAGTACGATTAGGATGGAGTTTTTGATTGATTAACTTAATTTGCAAATTGATTATTTCACAAATTTGCAAATTAAGTACGTACACATTTAAGTAAAATATTTCATTGAGGAATATTACATTCAGAAAAGCTCGTGTCTAAGTAAAACGGTGTCTCATATCGATCTTCAAGGTTAAGCAATGCTTGCAGAAGTCGGTCCGTGGATGGGTGACAATTCAAAATATGCAGACACTCCACCGTGCCTTGTAACGCAAAGCCGTTGGTCCCGGTTATCATTTGTAGATCTTTGACAGTCGCAACGGGTAGTCAAAAGTCAGAAAATCAGACACCAGTCTCGCCAAAGCGTATCATGTTACCCATTTAGGATTGTGAAGGTCAGATAGTCAGTCGCTACATGTTAAAAAAAATGGTAATCAGCTGCATTGGGTTAGATTGGAAGTCGCCCGGCTAGGCAGACTTACCTGCATTTTGCCTGATGGCATCCGTGTTACAAATATTTTTATTGGTTTGTATCTCATGCATATTGAATTGTATTGGGGCCTGCGAAGGCGCGCGCGTGCTTGTGTTCACATTGGTCATATCGTTTGGAAGGTCTTCGGTGTCTGTGAATAAGTTGAATAGATATATAACTGTTGAGCAGTTGCAATATTTGTTTTCATTTAGATTAGCAGCAAGGTTGGTGACCCGGTTATCTGATGTGTCCTTGTAACATTATGAACCAATTTCGAGCCTTTTCAAGAAATGGGCTGCATATAGTATCGTTTGGCAGGAGTTGGGGGTAAAAGGGGTTTAAGCTGGTAGGGGGTTTTTTTAAGGATGGGAAATCATCAAATGACTTCTTCCGCCCTGGGTGGAGCGGAAGGGCGTGTCAGACTCTTACTACTTACTAAAACCCATCCGTGTTCCTTCTAAAGCCCTTTGCGTTTCAGGGTCGTGGTGACTCTTTCGAACAAATCCGCAACCCTGGCAGGGGTAGCGGAGTACAAAATGCAATGTTACTACTGTTACTAGGAGAACTAAGGATGCAAGAGCGAGCGAAGCGAACTCGGGACTTGGGGCACCCCGACTCGGACGGGTTAGGTTAGATTGGGATAGTGGGGTCTGGCACCATCCCCTTCGTGGTTATTTTTTATAAACCATTGACCGATCATGCCTTTAAGTGTTTTGAGGTTAGATTACAATAATTGGTTTTTCTCAGAAACGGTGCGCTACCTTTTCATGGGAGTGGTGCCAGGGGAGAGGAGGCTACCCCCTTTTCCTGCCAAATGATACTTAATTCTAACTTTTTGTACTTTAGGACATTTTTTGCCATGTAGCAATACATCAATAATGTAACCATATCTAACTTTGTAAAAAATATTATTTTTAAAAGAGTGTCTGTGGAGTTTCTTGCACGATCTACGCTTTGGAACGGGCAAAGAGCTTCATCTTTTTGACCGACCGACCTCAAAGCATTTATTTCAATGGTCTAATTGAAATAAATACAAATCTATAGATTTGTATGTACAGACAATGATCTCTGAATAATGAGCTACCTTCATATTGACAACTTTTAGTTGACTTGGAGATGCCCAAGGCTGCGTCATTGTTCAAAGTGAAATTGTTGTTAAAACTCGTACAATGATTCTGTAGGAAGTAGGGAAACTGGAACCCTGACAGGTTCTGATCCGTTGTTATTATATTTGAAGATTTTCCTTCTGTAATATAAATATTGTAAAATGATTAGGGTATTAAAGTTTTTTTTGTCAGTATTTTTGTTTATTGAAAGTTGAAATAGTAGAATATAATTTCGGTTTGATCGAGTATCCTAGACTGAAAAACTATGGTAACAAGCACTGGCACTACACAAAATAATACAAACACAGAACAGTGGATCAATGCTGCGACAATCTGTGAGTTATTGCAGTCATATTAAAAAACTGCTTCTGCCCGTATAAATGAATAACTATCTTCAAGAAAGTCATAAAAAAGGTTTTCCATACAAAGTACTTGTTGATCAAAGTTAGTATGCGAGGGACGAAAAAAAAAACGACGTAATAGAGAAACGAAAAAATTGTATTGGAAATTGACTATTACTTCCTTGAAGAAAGTTGTTCATTTACATAGGCAGAATTTTTATGGATGGGAAATCATCAAATGACTCCTTCCGCTTTGGGCGGAGCAGAAGGGAATTTCAGACTCTTACTGACTAAAACCCATCCGTGTTCCTCCTAATGCCCTATGCGTTCCAGGGCCGCGGTGACTCTTTCATACAAATTCCACAACCCTGGCAGGCGAAATATGACCTACACACCACCCCACATGATATTTTAAAACTCACAAAGACACAACACATGCTTGTGTAAAGTATTTTGTACAAGCTAAAATATTGTGTATTTCGTGCTTTACATTCGTCAAAGTTCGAGGTATCATCGCGAATACGCAATCGTCGCGTTAATTTGTTCGGCATAATCGGAAGGCGCCCTCTAAAGCGCGACGATGCGGTTGAACTGGCCGTTCAAATAAACGCGATGATCGCTTACTCGCGTGATGATCGTTCGATTTTAAACGAAAATCAAAATGTGTTATGAAAATTGTGAAAGGTAGTACAATATAACTATAAATATTTAAATGTGAAAGTTCTCAGTAAAGATTATTTTCTATTTGAGATAAAATAGTTTATAAATACTTGTATTGAGGAAGAAGGGAAACATTGACGGGCCTGAGTTCACGTGTCTGGACTTGTTGCTTGCTTTGGAACCTAAAAATTAAATGAGACATAGTTTTATGCAAATTGATGTAGGATTGTAAACTATGACATAAAACCCGCGATTTTATGATTATTATAAGTGCAATGTTTGGTATTTCATTTGCGTTTTGGCATGAAATTGACATTTGGAAGTGACGAAAATTAGTTATAATCTAAGATCCCAAGTATACCTTCACATACCTTCGCTTCATCATCATCATCATACCAGCCGAAAGACGTCCACTGCTGGACATAGACCTCTTCCAAAAGGGGGGTGGGGTTTGCCATAATCACCACGCTTGGCAGGCGGGTTCGCGATCGCAGAGTAGCTGTTGCAATGTACAGAGAATGCTGCTGCCCATTCTCTGGTGAATCCCTTAGTAGCCTCTTTCGACACCCACTGGAGGAGATAGGATGGTGCTATTCTTTTACGTTCGACATCATAAATAACATATTTTTTACGGCAACCATATTGGTATATGTTCAGAAACATATTTCATTTGATAAAATATAATTTCATCCGGTAAGCAGGTTAGTGAAGGTCGATCTTACTTGGGATTCTCTACTGTTATTCTTAAGTATATTTTACAACAAATTACCTGATTCAGTTAAGTCAGCTATAGCCTGAAAGGTGGCCATGTTGAACATAGTGCTAATCGCAGCAGATTTGTGCTCCGTCACCGCACCATCCGTCCCTAAAAGAAAATGTATGTGTCTTACAAAAAGGGTTCCAACCAACGATTTATGAAGGAAAGTACTTGAACTGGCAGGATAACATGAACTTAGATGGAAGGAAATAGATCGTATATTCAGTGAGAAGAAATTCTAATCACTTTCAAAGAGGCTTGGAACAAATTATTGGGTTTGTTGCCTGAAATTATCATCCCGGATATTTTAGTCATTCCGGGATAGATTGGTCACAACTTTCTGTTGTGACCAATCTACCTAAATGAACAAATAAAATGACAACTAAGAAAAGCTGCAGCCAATTATTTTGTAAATTATAACGGTAACTATGTTGGATTACGATTGATAAAGATCTGGGCATTATCATTTTCTGTGTTCCAAAATAATTTATTTTCATTTAATTTAAAATTATTGAAAATTTGCACATGACTATGCATGTTTGTTGATGGGATAATTGATCTACATTATCATTATATTTACCTGTTTCATTGTAAACTAAGATATTCGTTTGTACATTGACGTCTTCCCACACGATCGATCGTATAAAATTTTGCACAAACATTTTGCGGACTGAAAAATCAACATGAAAATTATGTCAGCAATCAATTTCTTTGGCATATTTGCTACTTGTGGTTGTTATGGCGTTCCTAAAATATTCGTCGTCATATTTTTTTGAAGAAATGACGAAATTTTCAGAGAGTAAGTACAATGGCACAACAAAGGGTATATAACAATTGGACTTTAATACTAGAAATAAAAATAAATTAGATCAAACATTTTATAGATTAGCCAAAGTACGAACATCTTTCATGGAGTGTGTTAAATGTTACAACAAAATACCTTGTGACATATTAGAACTAAATTAAAGAAAATTTAAAACTTACATTAAAACCACACTTTGTAAACAAGCATATTACAAACTAGATGATTATATTGAAGATAAGAATGTTTGGAAACATGGTGGTCCTGCTCCATAGGACGATCGAGGGTGTAGTAGAAAAAGTCAAACTTATTTTATTTACTACAATACTGGTGTACCTTCAGTTTTTTTTTTTAACTATTGCATAGCTTTTATCGCGGGCTTTAAGCGCGGCGACCGAATCAAGAAATTCCGTAACGAAAATAAACCTAACAACCCCCACTCCGACCGGCACAGCGGTGCGGCGTTGAAAGCCGTGCATCGTCTAACGTCGTTTCAGTTCGGCAGACTTCGGCACGTTGTTTGGGTGCGTGCGACTAGACGAGTGAGTTCGAGCCTGCGACTAGAATAATAATAATGTTACTAATATTATGACTCCGAATATTGAAATAAATATTGCACACGTTAGCGATGTTAATGTTAGGCGCTCATTTGTTGGAGATATTTGTGCGTGCTTATGCAAACTTAGAAATGGCCTACACATAGTCATGGTAGCAATTTACATTTCTCCGAAACCAAAATTGGACGAGGTAGAGCATTTTATTCATCGCACTTTACTGGAGTCCACTGAAGGAGGGAAAATACTTGGTACAAATGGTAATAAATTTCCACTTATCTTGGCTGGCGATTTCAACATCAACTTCGCTGATAAAAAATCAGAGCGGTTGACAACTTTTTTTTCGGAAAAATTGAATTTGTAAATGAATAATAATCCACAAGAATCCACAACAAAATTGTCGCGGTATTTTCCAGATATTTAAAGGATAGCAAGTCTCAAACTTATGTTTCTTATTTCAGTTACCATAAACCTATAGTTTCAATGATAAAAAATCCTGAATAACCTACATGTATTGTAAGATAATAAAAATATTTTAAACAATATTAACTTTTCATTTTTTCAATAAAAGAAAAAAAAATGTTTTCTTATCGGTCACCACGCTCAAAAAGTGTAACTTGAATTAATATCAAAGAAAAAAAAATACTGCATAAATAAAATAAATAAATAATTGTAAATGCATAAGTTGATGAAAATGCTATGCAATAGCTTTACCGCGGCAGTCCCCGACTGCCACACGTTTTTTTTTTTTTAAATATGTAATTTAACTCACACACTGATCCATTGTTGTTAATTATATTGTAAATATGTGAGTACCATGTCCCTTGCTAGCAAACTTAGTTTTATCTCTGCTGGTATTGCTTTGTTGTGCCTATTAGTATATAAGTGTGCGCTGTATATTAGTGTAATGTTGGGTGCATTGTGCTCGCATTGTAATCAATTGATCAATGTACCTATGTATCAATGTACCTATGTTTCTTGTCCGTTCTTCTCCATAAGAATCTACTTTTTGCGAATGGACAACTAGAGTCACTCATATTTTAATTCTAAACTGTAAATTTGACGTTCAAAAAGGGAATAAATATTATGACCACCAGAAAATACTTCGATACCCTAAGCTCTTTTACCAAAAATATATACTTAACACCAAAAAAATTAAGCCTAAAAAAATAATAGTTCTAGCTGTTTTATTTACGACTGTAGTTCAAATTGTATTTGGGGACCAAATATAGTAAATGATCACCAAATTTTTGCGAGCAATTTTCTTCTTTAAACAAAATGTGTAGGTTAGGTTAGGTTAAAACTGTGACCTTCTACGCATGAGCCGAGCGAGCGAAGCGAGCGGTGCCGCGGCAGCGGCCGGCGAGTCCCAGTAAAGACTTGCATTAATAGAAAAAAGAAATTGGTTTTAGTAGGTTACCCGGATACTAAATATTTGGCTTATTCGATAGGGTAGCAATATGTATAAACTTTGGTTATAATTTCATATTAAACTGCGGTTTCAATTTTGGTGATCATTTACTATTTTTGGGACAACTATGATTTGTTTGGAGTCATTTGCTTTAATAGGATAGCAAGATGTACAAACTTTGGTTATAGTTTTAAATTAAAATGCGGTTTTGTATTCTGGTGATCATTTACTATTTTTGCCTGTGATATTTTACTAAATCAGGTGATCAGTTAAACATAAGCCGTTCAAAAATGCCTTTTAATGGTCTAGTTGAAATAAATGAATTGACTTTGACTTTGGACAATCATTGATATACGATATTTTTGAGGGTGTGTTGTTTACAAATATCTCAGGCCATAATTTTCGAAGGTGAACGATGATAGGATTGCCGTAGCATATCATTAATCCCATAGCATACCCATAGATGTATAATTGAAGGATAATTGGAATGTAGACGTTTCTACATACACATTTTTGATTTAGCAGTCGACCTAGTAGACCAGACGGCCCATCGTTCAGTTGTTTTCTTCCACACATGGTTGAACCGTCTGTAGCATAGGCGACGGATTGACACTCCACTTCGCCATGCCCGGAAAGATCTCGGCACTGTTAAAAAATACACATAGATGTAAAAATTCTGGCAAAAAAAAACATATTTACGAACCTACATATTTGAGCCCAGCACCTGAGTGCTTCGGATAATTCCACAACAGCAGACAATATGTGGGACAATTGCAAATATCTGAAATGAAATTGGGACGATTTAATTTTGTACAACTTTCATAATTTTTCCAGAATAAGGTTTTTTTACTTTTTTGGTTTCGTACAATACGAGACTTTTTCGAAAAAATATATCTCCCAGCGATATTTTCAGAAAGCCTTTCAGCGATATTTAAAGAATGTAAAATTACGTTTAAAAGGTATTCGTTTTCTGTTAGATTATCTGATCTCACATACAAATTACCTACTGTGAATGAGCGTTTTTATTCAGATTCTCTTCAAATACCTATTTATAAATCGTGTGTATTTTAGGACGTTGTAAGGAGCATTGTACAACTTAGTGTGAATGATAAATAATTTGAAGGTGCGATTTTTTTCCTTTGAAGATGGAGGATCTTCCGGCTAGTAACGAAGAAGTTGATGCCCGCCATGGCATATAACACGCTAGTGGAAAATTCTCACCGTTATTTTATTCCTAAAAAGGTTCTGCCAACGGCTTCACCATCGTCGAAAATTATCCCAAAGAAACATTGTTCCGGGATAAAAACTATCTTATGTCCAATTTCAGGATATAGTCTCTCCGTGTGCCAACTATATCCGTTCAGCCATTAAGACGTGAAGAAGTAACGGACAGACAGACAGACAGAGTTACTTTCGTATTTAAATTATAAGTATGGATACAGTTAAGTTTGGATAACGTGGATGTAGCTGGTGACTTCTGGTTTTCTATGCCCAACTGCGAGGCATCATGATCAACCTCTTTTTCGAAACACAATTTTCGGTTAAAATTTCAAGTTATATAAAACTTACATTTATACCGGGTGCTGGGAAACCTCTTAAATCTGTGGCACTTCTTGCAACGTTCCCTCATCTCAGTATTGCGGCTATCAACGTAGTATCTCTTGCTCAGTTCCCGACCATAGCTGTCTCGACAGGTGTATTCTAAAAATAGGAAATAAATTAAAACATTAATCAAACTTAACGCAATAAGTACCATTCGTAGGTCCTTTAAAGTAGTTGAAATAAAACAAAAAATGAGAGAAAACCGCATGCGCTGTTTTTTGGTCACATTATACGCCGTAGCGTAGACCATCATAACATGTAATACGAACAGATCTTGGTCATTAAGGACGACAAAGGATGATCACTATCAACTCTAGGAAGTTGAAAAATCTTGACCTTTTTTCTAAATTTTCCTTTCTTTTGCAATCTTCTCTTATAGTGACTGTTAAGCTTCTGAAAAGCAATTTAACTACAACTTCTGAACCCTTGAACTGTGGAAAAGAGAAGAGACTATTACCTAAACTACGGTCGCTTTGATATCGGCAAGACCACTCAGTGATCGTAGGATCCGACTTCAGCATCATCGTATCGTCACTCGACTTGCTCAGCTTTGTTAGAGTACTGTCTAAGGTGGTTGAATCATCTGCATCACAGTCTTCACTGGCATCTCTGGTGCCTTCAACTGCAGATGTCTTATTGCGCATTTCGGTGGAAGCGGCTTCACTGCTCGATGGATTTGCTATTTCAATTCCTAGTAGTTTAGAAAAATATTAGTTGAGTGATTTAGGCAGGTTTCTGAATTGAGTATCCCAATACTCAATTCAGAAACCTGCCTAAATAAAGTTTGAAATTGAACTCCCAAGTTCAATTTCAAACTTTAATTTTAAAGATTTGCATTACAAATAATTAAATAATGATAATTGTTTACTAGACAACATTTTGGCTTAAGCTTCATACGATTAACGTCAGATACTAGTAGATAAATCTACTGACAGATGTTATCAGATTTAGGCTTAAGTTGTCACGTCAGCATTTGATTTCCCAGACCTTACTCGGTGTGGATGACCGACTCCTAGCTCCAACATATTACCCATTAGATCCTCCTAAATAAGTTTTTTTTTCCTTTTTTTTCCTTGTCATCTTTGATCCTGTTCTCTTGTCATCATTTACTGTGTTTCCAAAACTACCCAATAGTTGTTTCTGCACTATTATTGTAATTTTATTGATGTTATAATTTTGTTTTTGCATGCCGTGTCTATCGCATCATATTGTACTCTATGTTTTTATCATATTGCTTTTATTATTAGGACAAACAGTGTAACAATAATTGTAGATAGGCCAGACCAATAAATAAATTAAAAAAATTATAGAAATTTGAATACCTTGATAAACTTCAAAATTAGTAGTTTTCTGTAGGACTTCTGATAAACAATCGGTGTAGGATGGTATTGGCACCCGGGGCACGGGTGTTAGCGCAGGCTGGTGTGCGTTTGAACAACATGTGTTGTTATTTGCGTCTGAAATTGTTGAGAATTTACGTCTTAATTTTATTTATTTTAGGAAAACTCACAGCTAAACAAATACAGTAACTAAAAGTTTAAACACAATATGGCCAATTACAAGTTTCCACGTGTATCACTTGAAACAGAAAATTGTCAAAAAAAAGAAAACTATACATATAACACAAAACAGAAAAAAAAACCAAATAAAAGCTTGCTTGAACTATTTACGCTCGAAGAAGCTACTACTTAGAATTTTCTTCAAATTAGCCACGCTAGTATTGAAAATGTCGATATCAGCTTCCCGGCAGGTTGCATTGTACATACGACTCGCTCTTACCATGTCCGAGTTCCGTCTGTACGTAGTGGCTACCACTGGGGTGTACAATAAATGAGGTCTACGTAAGAACGCAGACGGCACTCGCAGCCCGATTTTGTGTAACAACTCTGTAACACCAGTTGTTCCATTGGCAATTTTGGAAAGGTCTTCAAAAACAAGATCGACAAGATCTGATATTTTTCGCCTTTCGTTAAGTGGAAGTTGTACTTCCTAGCGGCATTGCCATCGTTATATCTGTATGCTTATCAGATGGTGCAAAAATAGAAATCGAATAGGTGCAGTGGTTCTGGAGATTACCTTCCAATATATTATACACATCCTCACTGAATTTGCACACTCATGCTAATTTATGCCTTTACATTTTTAAGCGTTGATAGGATTTGTAATAAACTGAAAAGTAACTGTTTTTTTTTTGTGTATGACTTCGAGCTAGGTACCCATAATATTGTTCAATAGTTAGATTGTAGAGACGATATGTCTAGAAAAGGTGACTATTGAGGTAACGTCAAATAGAGATGTATGGATGAAGAAGAGATATTGCGCCAGTAGGATGATGGTTACCCATAACTATCATCAGTATTCTGGGTTCTAAATAAATATGAGTAATTAATTCATATACCTGTTTTCGACAATCGTGAAGGTTTCAAAGAAACATAACTTTTGGAAGTAAAAGTTCCTTCCTCGACTCGTTCCGGAGCTGGCGTGCCGCAGATTACCACAGTCGGCCGACTTAAAATCGAACTTGTGACTGTAAAAGTTTAGATGTATATAGAAAGAATTTACTTTATTGTACAGTGTAATCGTTTACACCTACCAACTACTGCATAAGAAACTATTATCCTCCCGACTAAATTTCGGTCATGGTGGCAAACTTCAATGGAAATTAGTCAAGAATGCATCAGACGTTTTAGTGTGTAAAGACAGGTCCACTATCTCTTCGTTGACTCTCACAGTCAATCAGTTGTCCATCGCGACCGGGGAGAGATCAGGCGCAGGACTTGTAAGGTATTTTTGTTATTCATTTTATGTGCTTTCCGAGGCAACGGTGTGTTTCACACAGACTTCTAAACTAGAGGCTGATACTGAGAAAATCCTCATGGAAACAACCCAATAACACCCTGAGTCTCTGGAAAGCTATATTTAATCACTTTATAACGTGGTTCAACATTACATAGTTTTCTTTTAACTAAAACAGATATACTCTGATGATACACGACAAAAAAAAAACATCTTTTTAAAACATTTAAAGGACTTTTAACTGACCTGTACTACATTCCACGCCTATTTTGGGCGATGAGGATATTGGCGCGGCATCCATCGACAAACCTACACAATACGTTTGGTTGGCGCTCATCGTCATGCCTTCTTCTACCTGAGACTCCTGTGACTTCTTGAGGATCAATATTTCTGACTTCTGCGAGGTTTTCAGGCTCAATGTCTTTGACTTCTGCGTATTTTTCAGGCTCATTGTTTTTATTGCTATACCTTTGCAAATGGAAAATTAATTTTATGTTAAGGCCAGGAACACCACATTGAACTGCACAAAATTATCTATATTACAAAGTCAAAGTCAAACTCAAAGTCAAAACGTTTATTTCAATTAGGCCATTAAACGGCACTTTTGAACGTCATCGTTTACAGTTCAGTAGAATAATAATGTTACATTAATAAAGTGACTCTACTGTCCATTCGGAAAGGTAGATTCTTATGGAGAAGAACGGACAAGAAACTCCATAGTTACTCTTTTCAAATAATGATTTTACAAAATTTGGTATACAAAAATTAATTTAATATTATGTGAGGACGATGCACCCAGAGTATGCTACTTAAAGAACAAAGTATCACCAGCAGAGGTAAACTTATTAATTTCCTAAAGAAATTTAGGTAAATGGTACTCACATATTTGCAAACATTGGAACCATTAATTAAACAACAGTGTGTGAGTCAACAGAAAAATAAAAACACAAAAAAAGAAGCAGTATATCTATAAAGCATTAATCTACCAGTTTGACCTTCACCCTTGATTGTCCTATGGAGCAGGACCAGCATGTTTCTGCCGATGCCTACAGCCGATGGTCATCCTCTGCATATAAAAATCCCGGGGATGCGTAACTACATCGACCGGTCGGGTGTTTGTTGCATCCAGTGAAGTCTCATGGCCTTCATCATGGTCAATCAGAAAGAGGCTTACCAACGCTGCATCTACCGGTATCCGGTCGCCGCTCAAAAACCTTTTGGCGACATCGGTCGAACTGGTAGAAAATGCCTAAGGCATTAAGTTCGCCTTTGTACAGTGTTTTTACTAGTGCATAAAGTTTTAATAAATAAATAATGTGTCAATAATTTATGACAAGTTACTAGGTATAATAGCAGGCAAGTTAGTAGCAGTGTATTCTTTGCTTTATTCAGTAGCGAGACTCGCTATGTCCATATTTAGGAAAGCAAATATCTATCACAGATCTATTTGGAAGTAATTCATTTGAAAAATGAAGGAACAATAACTTTAAGTTTGGTTCTACAGACAGACTACTCTGTAATTAATACATAGCACGGAAGCTTAGGATGTGCCGATGGCATTGTCTACATATTCCATGCAAACCACCAAGTACTCGTATGTTACTGATAGTTGAAAAAGAAAAAAATGAAGAAATTGTTAACGTACCTGGTTCAATATCCCTTGTTGGGAGCTCCACATCGGGAGATAGCCACGCAGCGACATTATCATTGGTGGATTTGGATTCACTCGACAAATTTTTCTTTGTGTCCTGGATAACTATTGTAGGAGTTTTTTGGAGTTCTTCTTGTTGAGAATTTTGAGGGTATGCTTATTTAATTCAAAAACAAAAAAAATACATTTAAATGAAATCGAAATGAAAATCCAAGATGGCACCAACAAAACTTTTCCGATGTTTTATCATGGGTGTAATTTTCATGGTTTTAATTTAATTATAATCGGCGCCATTCTGAATTTTCATTTTGAGTTCATTTAAATTTTTAGCGACTCAGAAAACCTTGAAAATGATACCCACTACGATAAATTTAAGGACTGCCTATCATCTTTTTTTTTAAGGATTCATACTGACTACTAACAACCCATCCGTGTTCCTTCCAAAATCCTTGCGTTCCAGGGCCGCGGTGATTCTTTCGAACAAATTCCGCAACCCTAGCAGGCTCTGGCCCTAGCGGGTTCCGTCTCGTATGCTGACATCTCTTTGAGGCGCGCGTGGAACACAACGCGCCATCGACCCGGACCTGGTGGTGATCGGACAGCGAGCTACCCAACGCTTGCCATCCGCAGGCCCGCATTTACGGTGGCCGGGGATCGCCCTGCGATTCCCGACGCCCGGTGCGTCTTGTTCTGTAGGTCGGCGGTTTGGGTGAAGGCCTTGTCTCTCCCTCGCGCGGCCCGCCTCTTCCTTCGCTAGCATTACTGCTTCGCAGAAGAAGGTGACCGCTTCCCAAGCCTCCTCACTCCGGACCATAGATAACCAGGGCCGGACGTGAGAGATCACCGCTACCGATTACCTCGATGAGGACACGGTGGTGCTCCGCGCAAGCAGGGCAGACCTCCACCGTGTCCTACAGGTGATCCTCACAGTGCTGACACCCGGGCGTGTCCTCCCGCGGAATCCGAAACAGGTACCTCCCGAAACAGCCGTGTCCGGTAAGCACCTGTGTCAGGCGGAAGGTGAGGATTACAATTATAATAGAGGATTTCGATTTACATTGTATCATTGTAGATGAGATGTTCAGTTGACAATTTATCGAAAGTTTACAATCTCTTACGATATTTTACAATATTTCAGAGATTGCAACTATCGGGTAGAAAATTATAAAATTAATCAAACTGTCATTTGTGGGTATTTTCAGAAAACAGCTATAAACTGCAGCGACTTCTAAAAAATCAAGAACGTATGTAATTTTTTTTTTTATCTGTATACCTCCCATCCTCCAGGCGTCTAGGTCGTCTCGCCACCTCCTACCAGGCCTAGGTTGGCACCTGAAAGTGGACGCCAGAGGATGGCTCCTCAGGCGTCCACTTTGTGGAAGCTATAGTCCATCGGTCACTGTGTATGCGGCTGACGTGAGCCACCCAATGCCATTTTAGCTTGGCCAATGTTCCTACGTCTGATACCCGTTTTTGAGCGCAGCGTAGCATTTCTTATTCTGTTAGCTCCATTTGCGGCCAGAATGTTGCGTTCCATTGCTCTTTAACAAATCCCAAGGCGGAATTTTTGCGACTCGGTGAGTGACCAGGTCTGAGCACCGTAGATAAGGATGGGCAGGATACACATATCGATGACTTTTCGCTTCAGGGAGATCGGTCGGTCTCTATTCATTAGCGTTTTCATGGATCAGTAGTTTTAGTTTTTTAGTTTCTGATACGCGACCGATCTCCTTCTCCTGCCAGTTTTCGAAAGAAACTAAGTGGCCCAAGTAGATATACTCATCGACATAATGTATTTTCTGCCCATCTATTCATCAATAATTAATAAACTAATATTAATATACCAACTAAACTAATATTAATGTACTAACCAGTAATTGAGCTTGTAGTATTGCAGTCATTAACAGCACTAGAAGTCCCAGTATTTGATGACCGTATCGAATTTATTGGCGTCCTCAATTCCATAAACCAGTCTAAACATGACATAAGAAATTAGTCATGATTTGCGAATCACATACAATTTTCTTTCAACTTATGATGACGTGTTGAGCAGGAAACACAAATCCTCCGATTTCACCTTGGATGAAGGACTGACGTTTATCCAAAGGCTTATAGTCCCATAACCTTTTTAGCTTATACTGACTTAGCTTTGCCTCAACATGTCATTGGGAAGGTAATTGGTATGGGGATTGTAGAAAGTATGGGAATAAGTATGGCTATAAGTGACAAATTCACCATGATAATTCATGTGTAAGTTGTTTATGTAATATGTTATAGTGAATAAGTCGTTGGAGTACCTTATATAATAAAATAAAATAAATAAATAAATATGGAAGCCTTTTATAAGCGGCTGAAGTAACCACTTTTGAGAAAGGCGACCCGTAAGCGAGCCTAAGTAGAGCAGCTTTAGTGTACAATTGATGACCATGAATATAATAAGGAAAAAAAAAACAAATTATCTACCTAAGACTAAAATTTATGAACGAAAGGCCGGTTTTTCAATTGGATATTTAGATGTAAGTGTTAAACCCTACTTCAATTAATATCGAAGCAAAGATTGATATGGACTTCAACTTCTAATTCATGATTCAGAAATTGAGGGAGATACTACAAAAACTTGTAGTCCTTCGGGCACATAAAGTGCTCGAAGGCCTAAAATTTTTGTGTGTTTCGCAAATGTTTCAGTGTTCAGATCAAATTCTCTAAATCCTACATTGTATTTCCAGACAAGACAATACTTCAATATGTTTACCATTGAGTCGATCACTATCCATCATATTGATACGGCCATAAATCTGTCCAAGAGTGGGTATGGGTCTCGTTGCTTGTACTGATGCCGGCGGACCGCGATCATCTGGACAGAATTCTGGAAATCAAAATAACGGACTAGAAATATGTAAACTAATGTTTGGGAAATCGAATTGGGGACAAGCTCTACTTTTGTATATCTTGTCAATCATCATTAATCTATACATATGATAAAAACGTAACGGAAGATATATGACAAAAAGTATTATTGGCAACTTTATCAACGCAAATAGCACCCAAAACAATGATTGTTAGAATTTTTTCTGTTTATCTGTTTGCCTGTGCGTTTGTGCATGCTAATCTCAGAAACGGCTTATCCGATTAAAATTTGTCACTATTATATTGTGGTTAGCTTAACTTAACATTTAGTGTTTGTTTCATGCCAATCGTTTCATTAATAAAAAAGTTATGCCAATTTAAAGAATCACGTCGAGCATTTGTTAAACTTTCTATATTCTATTCTTTCGCCGAAATTGTTGGTCGTAGAAAGCTGAAATTTGGAATGTAGGCTTCTTGGGACGTGTAGAAAAGGACTAAGAGAGGATTTCCCGAAATTCTAACGGGAACACCTTCTAGCGGGCAAAACCTAGTTATTGTGCATAGTGTTCTTATTTTTGCATTTCGAACATGGTCTCGCAGAGCATGTTAAGCCATGTGGCTCTACATTCTGCGCCAGATCTCCCGCCGACTATGTTGGATACCATTTCATTGGACTTTTTGCGTCAGGGAGACAGACTGCGATTGTGCACACATTTTTGTACTGTAATCTAGACGCAAGGTAGTGAGCTAGGCCAAGTTCCGGCGTAACGCGCGCAGTGTGTATATTACACGACACATTTCGAGCTGTTTTTTTACACTCCTCATAACTTTGCTTGTATTAATCACAACTTGAAACTTGAACCACTTCTTACTATCTTGTTGAAGATTACTAGACCGCTATTCTTCGTTTATTATAAATTATCAACTTGGCAAGTATTTTTTTCTACAACGTCGATTTTACAATCAATTTAATAAAGAAAATAACTTGCCAAGTTGATAATAGGGTCATATTTTTAATAATATTTACCAAAAATATATTTTTGTTTCATTATTTTTTTGTACGGTCAGGAAAAATACAAGCTCTCTGTTCACTGATATTCTTAAAAGACACATGTTAATGTCATGGACTATTCTGCAGTTCTGAAATTCTTGGCCCATATTGATCTATCTAATTTTATAGGCCGAATTTTTGGGGATAGGAACTTGGCTTTTTTTTTACATTTTTGTTGTTTGGTGGTAATATTTACCGCGCAGAACCATTTAGGTACTGCGCGGTTGAATCTCGGCCAATTTTAACATGGTCTGTCTTCTTCTCTCTTATTAACAAATAATATATTAAAATTATATAAATAGGTACCTGGATTCATAAATATGTTAACTCTTTGTACATTTTTACACTCTGGTATAAACGGATTGCTTGGTGGCGGGTTACTCGCACGACTTTTATTCAGTAGTATACTGCTTTCTTTAGATCCGTCCTTTTGAGATTTTAGCCGTGGTATATGACTTATTTTTAATTTTTCAGCTACATAAGAATAACGTTAGTTAGTATAAACTGAACCAAAGGCAAAAATGAAGAATTACAATTTAAAAATATAAATTATAGTATCGAAAGAAACGTTGAACAAGGGTTACACAAGATTATAAATCAAATCAATGAAAATATGATTATAATAAAGCTGATACGTACGTATCATGATATCCGCTTTTTTCATTTTCATCGGAACGCCTTCCAATTTGCTTGGGCCGGGCAACGAGTCACCTAAAATAGAATTCTAATCAAATATTGGAAGTCAAACTAATATAAGAATATTAATAATGTCTTCAACTTGCCCGAGTCGTCATTCAATTTGGTGGAGTTTTCAATCGGCTTGTAGTATCTTGTCGGCATGCGAATAATTCTTGGCAGTTTGCTTGAAGACTTTAATTTTTGTTGATCTGTTTTCAATTGAGCTTTATTTATTTGAATTATATGTGGTAAAATTATAAACATCTTTAATGATTAGAAATCAATATGAAACTTTAGTTTATGTGGCTGTAAGTATTACTTTATGGAAAGACATTGATCTACATATACACAGCAAGGTAGGAGACAAATTTCAGAAATCAGTATCAGTATTGTTGAGGCTAAATTAACAAATACACTAGATACTTGTAGGAATCGATTTTTTCAATGTATAAAAACTTTAAATAAACAAACATCTGAAACTGTACGATCGGAACGCAATACTGAAGCCATCATACCATTACATAGTTTTTCTTTACAATTGACTCTGCTCATCCTAATTCTTTGTGAGGAGTCGTGCAGTTTGAATGTTTCCTTCGAGCTTTCATCTTGTGCCTTCTTTTCCATTGTGTGTTTAACATTAATATTACTTGCTTATATTTTATTTTTTAGAATGCTTATTGTGTGTTGTAGACAATTCGCTCTCTGTTCAATAAATACTTGCTTCCCATAATGTTACAGGCTAAAGAAATTACTGTTCGTGTCCTTTCTTTTACCACAATCAAATTTTATTGCTTTGCTTGCGTTCAGTTTTTAGGTTAGTGTGAGAAGCAGAAATTCTACAACTGACGAATTCCAAATTAAATTCCTGTTTTGTATTTTTAAAGAATTTCGATAAAGAAAACCAAAGAAGTAATGCTTTGTTTTTGTTTATTATTTTTTTACAACAATAATTTAATGCTTTTCTAAAAATTATTGCATTTTATTTTGACACTGGATATTTGACATGGGTTGCAAAAGTCAATTTGTTTTCTTCTTAATGCAAATGATAACTAAGCTTCTTGGTAATCATCAAGGAGGTGGGCTCTTAATTATTCTTCTTTTGGAAGTTGAAATGCTCGCTCTGAACCGATACTCTGTTCTGCTTGTATTTCGGCTAATTTCTTAATTAGATCTTCTTGAACACTGTCTACTATTTCTTTGAGGTTTTTAGCTGGAAGAACATTATATTTATTAGTTTTTTTTTTTTTAATTTACGTAAAGCTGTTGGTTCCGACTGCCATTTTTTGATTTAGTGTAGTCGTTACTAGTAGTCAGAAACCTGAAAGTCTGACGACCAGTTTTATTGAGGGGCTTCACGAGACTCAGTAATTAGTTGTGGAGGTCAGAAAGGAAGTGCTTCCATGTAAAATACTGGTATTTAGACGCAGCCTTTGGCATCAACTTCTAGTCTTACCGACTAGAAGTTGATGCCAACATGATGAGAAGAGGCAGGGCAAATTGAGAGATCCTTTTTGAAATTGCTGATTTTTAAGCCTTGTTACAGTAGCAGTGTGGGCAGTAACTACAGATCATATAATTTCATAATCATGTAACCAACGAAGCTGCCATATTCACTCCACTAAATTGTATTTTACACAATTAATAGTTTGCCTACCGGTTTTTTGATTAAATTCTTCGGCTATCAACGATATTTTCCTTAACGTGCAAACGTGTTTCGATATTTCAGCAGCAACATCTAGTTCCGTTCCGGTGTTCACTCCTTGGTCTTGCATTGCTATCTTCTTCTTCTTTGCTACTGCTATCTTTAGTAGTTCGCTACTGACTAAAGGCATTTTGGGCATTTTGAATGTTCCAGCTCTTTCCGAAGCGATTTCTACTTCTTGCATACACACATCATCGCTATTGCTCCCTGTCGTATCTCCATTATGGTTCGTAGGGCTGAACACCAACGTGTCATTAGCCGGAGTCAATTCTGGAGCCAATGTACGTAATGTTTCTATCTGCATGGGTGACGGACATTTTTGTGGAGAGATCTTTTTTGATAATCTTACTGGTAAGGCATTTGTGATGCTGTCTATTATTGTTTCTAGAAATAAAAAAGTTTGGTTATCATTTTATTTTAAACTCTTATTAATATAAAAACGGTTCATACTCATTCATTGTTCATTTCATACTCAGAATGGAGTATCAAAATCATTACTTTTACACTTACGGATAATATTTTTTGGTTCTTCTTCAACTTGTTTCCTTTTGGAAGCCAGTTTTCTGGTTAATTCTGCCAAGAACATTGAACAAGTGGGACCTGGAAAAAAAAAAGGAATTTAAAAAAAAACAACGGGTTGCACTCCGGGAGTGCCGGCAGAAGTGAAAACTTGAACATTAACGTTGAGCATTTTTGATATTTTGGAATAGTTAGGGAATAATTTCGCACGAATTGCTTTAATTATCAGTATTAAAGTACTATTATTTATGTGACAGTGGTAGTGTGGTGGTGTGGTCGATCAGGTCACGTGTCCTGACGCGAGTTTAATATTTTTTACCCATCCCAAAAAGTGCACAACACCGCTATAGAAGTTTTCACTTCAAAACTACTCGTGCCGAGCTCTAGCTGCCACATACAGTGTCTCATTTCATCTCTTCATAACGAATCCGAACATTTTAATCAAGGCAATTCGGAATGATTGATGACCAAGAAAAAAACTTTGAACTGCAAAGTTAATTGTTGAAAAAAAAAATTGTAAAAAGAAATTAATTGTTGTCGTAAATGCGAGAATCCAGCCAAGTGCGAATTGGGCTCGTATATGGTGAGTTCCGTACCATAAACAAAAAAATATCTAGATTCTTGTATGTGTTTAATTGATTTGGAAGTGTATTGTCCTTTATTTGTTTTTATAGCGTCAATATGTAGCTCAGCTGTCTACCTATTACAGTACATGAGATAAAGCCAGTACGGACAGCGGTGGCTTAGTTTAGGGTTCCGTTGGTTATACTTCGGGTACAAAACCGTCAAAATGGAAAATGTTGAGTGTGACTATACTCCTACCAAGTCTTTGACAAAGCGGTTCATCTGGTTACCTTGAGACAGAATATCAGTTAGTCACATTTACGTACCGTCACTTTTTCGTTTCTTAGCCGTTTTTGGTTTTGCGGCTGGCTTTTTACTTTTGGCTTTGTAGCGAGCAGGCTTTTCCATGGCTGCAAATAGAAACGTGACGTCACTAAACTTTTATACAGGTATATATCTTTCATCCCACATTTCATACGCCTTATCTTCCATTGAATTATTTTGCGAGTTCCAAAATAAACAGTAATTAAATTTTAACAAAACGTTCTAAATATACATTGCTATACAAACATAACAATGTAATGTAGCGAACATTTAATATTCGTTAATGTATGAAATTATTTATATCATTACATTCAGTACGATATTTTTAAATTCAATTTAAAGAATAAGTGAGTGATATATTGAATGGTGAAATTTTAGTGTGTCCAAAGGAACCAACCAAGAGGCAAACTAAGGTGGTTGATCTCATTTTCAAGAACAAATGACATCTTAATTTAATACAACCTATAACTAAGGCTACTGTTAAAGCCTATATCGATAAGTTACTTTTTTATTGGGACTAGCCCACCACACATTTCCAACCACTACAACTCCTGAAAGCCAGAATCAACAGTGGCGACAACCAGAAAAAGGCCGAGTCAATGAAGCTCGACGAGTCCCGGAGAAACAATTCAACTGTCTTGGATCCCGCAATGAAATTAATCAGAAAAGAACAGTGAAGGAGTAGGAAAACAAAAATCTATAAGCTAGCTTGTCCATTTATCAGATATAATCAGTATAATGTTTCAAAATCACTGCAATGATTTGTCAGTAGTAGCCCGAATTTGTGGATTTGTGCCTGGTTGATGATGCAGGTGCAGAAGGAGCAGTTGATGTTTTTTGGTACCTAAATCCATGGGAAAACGCATGAGTTTATGTATGCACTGACTGGACAGGTCCACTCAAATCTGTGCGGTTCTTTCCTCAAAAGATCATTTCAGACACTGGTCTGCTTGGTTCTCATATAACGTATTGTGAATGTGAGGACTATGTAGACCGCCCGCCATATTAGGGTTTCATTTGAGTTAGTCTAGCAGTTTGAGTCATTTATGCGGCCTACGCAAATGTCCTTACTTTGGTATTGTTCGTCAAATCGTAGAGCTCCTTAAAAATTCTAAATTTGAGCTACACGATAACTGACAAATGCTTGCACTGTCTGGACAGGTTGACTCAAATCTGTGTGGCACTTTGCTCAAAAGGCCATCTCAGACATTAACCTACATGGTTTTCATATGATTTGATGAGTACAGATTGTATGGACTTTAAAAGAGACTTTGACCTCTGAGTTTGTTTCGGTGTTTCTTCTCAGGGTAGTCACCTAGGAAACACCGGCCTCATCTAGCTTAAAATGATCAAAAAAGAGACCTACTTGCAAAATAAATGTAATATCATTATGAATTTATGAATGACGCCAATAGGTTCAACCTATGAGGTACATGGAATTTTCATATAACTAATGAAATGTGGGTGTACTATATGAGCATTTTTACTTAACGCTTCGTGGAATAGGAAAATGAAATGTTTTGTTACGTTTCGTTGATTTAGAATCAAATGTCAATATCAATTTATTTAAAAATCAAAAGTGGCAATCAAACCTTGATTGCCAAAAAATTTTCAGGTAAGGTGACGTAAGAATTTGCCGATCGGAACACTTTGACTTGCAACGAAAATTCAATAAAACTTGGTTCCCCAGACTCTTGGTTCGAGAGACTCAAATGAATTTGTTTGGCGAATCACAGGGTGAGGTCGTGATCAAATAGTAATTAGCAATTCGAGTGTTTATATTCGTTGAATGTTCGGTTTGTGATGTTTGAACACAGCTCTTTGTTTGGGACAGGCCTATGCCCGGTAGAAGTCAGAAAGAAAATCAATAAATATTGATAATTCTGCACAGACACGTTATTATCAAAATGGGAGAATATCCTACTTCCCATTTATATCCTATCCTAGTTTGTGAGTATGGATGTACGTTTGTAACCCTTTCACGTCAGAACGGCTGAACGGATCTTGATGAAATTTGGCACAGAGGTAGGTTATAGTCTAGGGAACGGCGAGCGTTGGGTGGCTCGCTGTCCGATCACCACGGGTTGCGGAATTTGTTCGAAAGAGTCACCGCGGCCCTGGAACGCAAAGGGCTTTAGAAGGAACACAGATGGGTTTTAGACAGTAACAGTCTGACACGCCCTTCCACTCCACCCAGAGCGGAAGAAGTCATTTGATGATTTCCCATCCAAAAAAAAAAGGTTATAGTCTAGAATAACACATACGATAAGCTTTTCATCCCGGGAGTATGTTCCCTTGGGATAATTTTCGACATTAACGCGGTTGGACCCGCGGGCGATAGCTAGTATAAAATAAAACTGAATGTAATATATAAAATCATCAGTAAATTTAATTTCAATATCATCTGCACCAAAAACTTCGATGTACTCGAATAATTTTCGAAGAGAATAAATTTTTGATATTATATAATTTGTGTCTGGGTGGACATGGCAATAAAGTCGCTCCCTATATCAAGGAAGTTTAACGTAGCACGCGTGACGTGAATGTCCTAAACGCTTCTGCCTAACCCTTTGGGGAATACAGGCCTTTCATTACATAATGTAGAATTCTTACCTGCTAATGAAAAAGAAGGGAAGAGATTCTTAACGATTTGCCCTCACATGTTGGAAAAACACACCTTGTTGACTCCTCAACTTGACTAGAACAGATTAGGATGATAGAATATATCATACTTACTCGATTGTTGGTCTCGGAAAGTCCCTTAAATAGGGACTTCCGGTAAATAAATAATATCTTATCTATCTTACTTACGAATAGCGACACTAGGAATTTTACTGTAAAGCTGACGTGTTCCTGACAGATGCCATGACAGTGACAGCTACAGTTTATGGGTTGGTGCAGCGAAAGAGGTTGTATAGTTTGAAACATCGAGTGAGTAGTAAACCTCTTTACAGTGTAATGCCCTATGGCTTGACTCAGACCGGCTACTTCTAGATTAAACGCAAAACCTGAAAAGGACATTATGAACAACTTTCACTATAGGACCAACACCGAAATCGCGAAAAAGAAATCGACTGCTCCATACATTTATGTGCGTATAAATCGACAAAATGTACTGAACAGATTCGCGATTTCGGGGTTGATCCCACAGTAAAATTTTTTCATAATGATGAGTACAATGACCCCTTAAGAGGTATTGCATTTATTCTGTTACACGTTGTATATTATGATGCACAGCAATAATTATAATAATCCTTCTTATGATTATTTATTTAGTGTGCCAGTCAGTCCCAGCCTTTTTATCCATGTATTTCAATAACATTGGTCTGGCAGGGGCTCTTCCAGTTGTTCACTTTAGCAAGTAATAGCATAGCCCAATTTCTTTGCTTCCATATCCTGCAATAGTTCTGCACCAACCGGCGATTGTCCTTAGATATACTCTAATACTGCATACAGGGATAATCTATTCGCTTTGTCTGCGAGTTGGCTTGAGACCCTCGTACGTCTTCCAAGGGTCCGGGACCTCCGGTTCCCGAGAAATGTCCAAGAAAAATAATCCTTCCAACCGAATTTCGATCATGATGGCTGATCTTACCTGGGACTAGAGAGCAACTTTCTGTATCATAGTCGGATGGAACGGCAATATGACACGGAATCATCGGGCCTTTCCGTGGGGCGAGCTGCTGGTGCCTATTCCCCTAATGGAACAACCCTATATCACTTTGGTCCACTCGGAAATCGAACTCCGCCTTCTCATAATTTTGCCTGTTTTACCCATGTGTATACTGTTTTCTTTTACTTTCATTATACATTTTGTTGTTAACAAGCCTAACTTATAAATAACTTTCTTTTGCCTGCGACTTCATCCTCGTGGAATAGTTACTTTGGGCAGCAATTTTTATTTTTAAGATACTGTTTTTTCAAAAACGCTTGAACATAATGTTTACTTATTTTTATCAAGTGCCTCAATACAAAGGTTCATGTTTTTAGCTTCAATAATGACGGACTCCCATACAAAATTTCATCCCCTATTTCAAACCCTTGAAGCCCTTTTCGCGACAAAACGTAAGCTATGTCCTTTTCCAAGGTCTAATCTATCTCTGTACTAAATTTTATCTAAATCGGTTCAGTTGTTTAAGCGGAAGATTTATGAAAATCATAAATTATATTTATTTTGTAAGTAGGTTAAACATAATACTTTTACACTTCAATCTTTTTCGGTCATTTTTAAAGTGCCGGCCGGTATTTCCTAGCTGACTACCCTGAGAAGACTGAAACAAACTCAAGAGGTCAAAGCCTCTTAAAGCCCATACAATCGTACTGGTCAAATCGTATGAGAAACATGTAGGTTAATGTCTGAAGTGGTCTTTTGAGGAAAGTACCACACAGATTTGAGTGGATCTGTCCACCCAGTGCAAGCATTTGTCAGTTATCGTGTAGCACAAACTTAGAACTTTAAGAAGCTCAACGATTTGACGAACAATAACAACAAAGTAAGGACATTAGTATTACAAGGTAACAGACAGATAGACAGACACATTCGCATTTATAATATTAGTATGGACAGACCCAACCAATACACCCTGGCAGTTCAAGCGTGGAATTGTTATAGGTAGCTTAGAATCCCTACAGTTCATTAGTCACCAAAAATAGTTACAAAACTTATTGATTCTCATCATTTCTGCTCCATGATTTCAACAGCTTCAGCTTTTCTTTTGTGGTCTTGGACGTTCAGAAGTGCCGCGTCTGAGTCAGGCTTTATCGCTCTAACTGTATAAGTGTATAGTCATAAAATTATACAAATATCGCGGATAAGAGTTCTTTAGAAAAGTTTAACGTTCTTTTGCATTTCTACGTAAGGTACATAACTTCCTTTTGACTGAGTTTATGTCGCGCTTTGGTATAAGCTGGAGTTTGAACTTGCGAATAATGGCAATAACTCACCTTAACCCCCGTCATGCTTAGAATGACTTTAAAAAAAGCAGACTCAGTCATCGTTTATAAAGTATATTTACCAGGTACCTTATAAACGATGAGTGTTTTTTTTTCCCTGGCTCTTTCGGCCATGATGTTTGTTATTAATTTATGATCCGATTTTTTAACAGTCTGCTAACTTTTATCTGAAGAATTAACGTAATGTGTAGGTTTTTCCTGTTTGTTATGATTTGTACAATAAAGTATAATAAATATTTCAACAGATTTTCTAAACAACAGCTATCAATGCGCAAAATATATTCCGATATAATAAATATATATATAAAATTTGAAAACTAGCCAGTTTTTTGAGTTTGTGGTACTGGGAATTTCCTGACCATTGCACGACTACGTTACCGGAAAATGGCAAACTCCGTAAGATTATAAAAGAACGAGAGAGATTGCAAACACTCGATAAATTGTCAACTGAACATTTGGAATACTTTTTTACGTATCAAATTTGATAGTCATAAAATTGCTACCAATCAGAGCACAAGTCTACAATTTATCCGTTTTCGTGTGATAGTAAACCTGGAAATAAGGCTCTCATTGGTCTGTTCAGACATGAGCTCATAACAACAAAGACCAATTAAGGGCCAAGTTTCTAATTTAACAACACACCAAAACAGATAAATTGTAGACCAGAGTGCTGATTGGTCGGCAGTTTATGTCAGTCCATAATTTCTCGAAGCGACACGGAGATATTATAGACTATCAAATTTTATTACGTTTTTACGATTCCAAATGTTCAGTTGGAAAATTATCGAGAGTTTACAATCTCTCAAGTTATTTTATAATCTTACGGCGTTTGCCATTTTCCGTTTACAACTACAATAATTCGAACTCGGCCTACCACTGGGTTCTCAAAGGCAGAAATGAGAATAAGTAAAACAAGAGTTTTGAGTGGAAATTGTTACTATATTTAGATCATTTTATAATTAATAATGAGTTTGACGTAGGAGATGTTGTCCAAAGGTGAAATGGTACTTGTATGCTTTAGGAGCAGTGTGCTGGCTGACTATGAGTCATCTGAAAACAGACAAAACGTTGCATTATCCACTTTTACATCATCATCTGCCTAGCCTTTTCCCAACTATATTGGGATCGGCTTCGGGTCAAGCCGGATTCAGCTGAATACCAGTATTTTATGTGGAGCGGCAGCCTACCAGACCTCCACAAAACATTAACTGGGTAACACGGTACTTTTTGGCAAGACTGGTGTCAGATTTTCTGACTTCTGACAATCCGTAACGACTGCCAAAGATCTCCAAGTGACAGCCGGGACCAACGGCTTAACGTGCTTTCCGAGGCACGGAGGAAACTCGGTATGTTAAGATGGCCACCCATCCACAGACCAACCTTGGCAAGCGTTGCTTAACCTTGATCGACACGTACGACTGTAATTATTTAGCCACGAGCTCTCCCGATAAAATTGTAATAATAGCCTTCCTTTTCAGCCTAAGTAAGTTATGGTATCAATATAACGTTAGTTGAATAAAGAATTATGAGAAATGGCACTCGGCAGAGAAGGCTGGATGATTAGTAGCGACCGTACTACTATAACTACTATTCTACTATATATCAGCATATAACGTTCCTACCGCAGGGATAAAGGTCTGACTTCTGTGAGAAGAAGAAGAAGTGATGGGCTGTTATTTACCACACGGGCCTGGTGCGAGTTGTTGGATGTCCTGGGACATTCCAGTTTCCACTCAATGTTTTTTCTTCATCGTATTGAGAGCCAGCAGCAGTGGTGATGTTATAATGACACCTAGCAATGGGCTCGAACTCACGAACAACAAACTCGTAAGTCAGAACCGTAACTATTAGGCCACCACTCCTCCGTACTACGAAGTGCCAAAGCATAATGATTCCATCGTAGAAAAGGAAGAGTACCAACTATTCCTACAGCAAAGTTCATTCTCTCTTTCACACCAGAATCATGACGGTTTTAAGACATCACAGTAGGGAGCTGGGGTTTTTAGATTGTGGCATTTTACCGCAATCAACTCTTTCTTCCAAGTAAAGTAGCATGCTTGAGCTCTATTTTTTCGAGGTCATTGAGAGGCTTTCGTTCACAACCTAAGTCTCACTGAAACGCATTCACAAAATCATACCAACATTCCAAAAACAAAAATATAATATTTAACACACGTTGCGGAATTTGTTCGAAAGAGTCACCGCGGCCCTGGAACGCAAAGGGCTTTAGAAGGGACACGGATGGGTTTTAGTCAGTAAGAGTCTGACACGCCCTTCCTTCCACCCAGAGCAGAAGAAGTCATTTGATGATTTCCCATCCTTAAAAAAAAAAAAAATTCAACAAACCAGTAAAACGGCTTATTACGGCGGCGCGGTTGGTTTCTGAAAATAAAATAAACATGATTAGTTTACTCGAAAGATCTTTAAAGAAATCTCTTTATAAAAATGTACATGTACAGGTGTTTTCCTACAGTATTGGGATCAAATCGAGCGTGTGTTTGTATCGCTCTGTATATTGTGAGATGCTTACTGTCTCGGAAAAGGTGTGGGAGGATTCTTTTCGCCCACACGTTTCTTTTGCCTGATGACACGGACTGAAAGGAATTCTTAGAATCGGGCTGGTTTTTGAAATTTCTTTTGAGGGTACTTAGTGATGTGATGAGACTGTTTACTTTTATTTTGATGCAGCGATGCCTACGTTTCTATATTTTTTTGTTTTTTTTTTAAGATTCTTTTTACTTATTTCTCCCCTTCTTCAAACTGCCTATTTTATAGGGCAGTGTCACAAAAATCGATCGATGTCGCAGCGGAGTTCTTTCAGCTGGAATGATGAAGATAATGAGGAGACTTTTGACTACTACGTTGAATACCAGTATTTTAATACTAACAATAATAGGGGATGGTTCTTTCTGTGCGGCTGGCGTAGTACTCTGTTGCTCGGACGAAGCTGCCAGGTCTGGTGCTTTTGGGGTGGGTGGAATGGTTTCGGACTGCGTCACCAACTGCGCTATGGTAGCTTCTTCGTTTTCTGAAAAATATAATAAAAACGCAATAAAAATTAGTTTTGCCGTTAATTCCTGAATTGGTTCTTAGTGATGAATTGGTTCTTAGTGATGAATTGGTTCTTAGTGATGAATTGGTTCTTAGTGATGAATTGTTTCGGTTATGGCGTCTTTTAAAAAAATCTTAATAAAACTCACCAAAAACTTTGATGGAAATTGGTAGCCAAGACTTCGCTTTCGCTGTTATAAAGGTATCGAATAGATCGAGTCGAGCTAATCCCCATTACTCTAGAAGGTCTAAGACTGCATTCACATTAGGGCAACTTTAGCAGCGCAACAGTCGCGCAGCTAAAGTTTCTAATAGTTTCTTTAGCTTTTGTTTCTTAAAATGTGAGTGTGCTTCTGCCGCGCTACTGTCGGCTGCTAACATCCTAATGTGAAAGCGGCTTAACACTACGAACCCTACATATCGATTAAAAGTATGGCTGGGTCGTAAAATGTTTATAATGTTTGTGGATCTATTCCATGGCACAATATTAAAAACCAGTGACTAAATTTCTTATGATATGTCCGTGGGAGTGACTACAACTTCTTAATTTGCTGGTGCCGTGTCTTGCACTAGTTTCACAAATATCTAAATAACGGTTGTTTTGCGAGCGATGCGATGCCCTCGTGGTCGTAGCTCCTTCCGTCTTTGCTGTTCTCTCGTCGATGGGGTTTTGTAGGAACGACGTAGATAATTGAGACTCGTAGACTTGTTGATTTGAATTTATTGCAGTAAGAACGCTAATATTATTACTTGTTTTCTCATTAATTTTAAGTAGTGGTATGTATATAAAAAAAACGATGTTGGCTCAACGGATGTTTCAAACGCAGTACTTCAGGAAACGAAGACTTTCAGCACAAGCGATTGACGTGTTTGGTCCTATTGGTGGAGCGGTGTGCTCGCCGCACGCTGATTGGCTGGGACGCGATGACACCGCACGCCCGTCATCAGCCGCACGCTGATTGGTTTACGTAGCGATGTCGTTGTGGTGCGTTGGCCGACGACACGGTGTGATTCACACGCAGGACAATAGATGGCGATAGTTGCCGCATTAACAACGGTAAAAAAAAACAAATCCAAAAATAGCCTTGTTAACAGATTGTACACCCCTTTACGCTACCCTGGCAGGCACTGGCCTTAGCGGGCCCCGTCAATTATGCTGACATCTCTTTGAGGCGCGTGTGGAACATAACGCGCCCTCGATCCGGGCCTGGTCTTTATCGGACAGTGAGCCATATTTCACCGTCTGCAAGCCCGCCTCCTTCTTCGCTTGCATTACTGTTTCGCAGGAGGTGACTGCTTCCTATGTTCCATCAAAACGTGTAACTGTTTTTTGTCCCAAACAAATAAAATAAAACATATTTTTTTCGAAACAAAATTCAACACCCTCTCCACCTCCTTTCATGGGTTATTTTGCAATATTCATCGCTGCGAATTAATTTTTAATATTAATTGCTTTATTAGGTATGTGCAGTTTTTAAAGCAAAGTAATGAGCTTTTCCATAAATTCCATTTTTACTAAATGAACGTTATGATAATTTCACTTTTAGATTATATATTTTCAGTTAATTGAAGCAAAAAGTAAAATCCTCCACTACAAACTTTATCTCCCCTTTACACCTTTTTTAGAGGTTTACTGGCGAGAAATCCTAAAACATGTTATTTTATTTTTTTAACAAAATAACAAATGCCTACTTTTATCTTCATCGGATTAAGCGTTAGGATTCTTCCATATAACCATTTACCACCTCTATACTCCAGTTAGTGGGTGGTTTTAAAAAAATGTTCGGCCTGGCGCACTGCCGTGCGCCTACATAACGTGCATTTCAAGTCTCTAGGTCCAGCGGTTTGGGTTGTGCGTTAAAATATCACTCAGTAAGCCAGTTTATCATTTTATATTTATAGAAGAAAACAAAAATTTGATGTTGAGGATTTGTGAAAATTCTTTAACATCGGGGGACAATTCCTATCAGGAACATGAACTGTTCTTGTTGAGCTCCTACCTTTCGAGTATTATAAAAGCAAAAAATTCATTCATCGCATTGTCAAATCAACACTAATTAAACCAAAGGAATATACTAAAGTCTAATCTTATCCTAATATTATAAATGCGAAAGTTTGTGAGGATGGATGGACGGATGGATGTTTGTTACTCTTTCACGCAAAGACTACTGAATGGATTTTGATGAAATTTGGGGCAGAGGTAGATTATAGTCTGGAATAACACATAGGACCCTTGGAATAATTTTCGCTTGGAATAATCACGTGGGCGGAGCCGCGGGCGGCAACTAGTCTAATCTAAATTAGCCCGTTATGTTGGCCAAAAGGCTCCCTCTCTAATAAAGTAGCGAACTATAAAAAAAGTAACTCACCCGGTATAGCATGAAAACTTTCACGTGCGTCATAGAACTGTTCCTTAACATCTGTAGATGAAGGGGCCACAGAACTAGCATCAGACGCACTATCCGTCGACAAGCTAGCACGACGTTCCTTAGCACCTGGATCACTAACTTTCTTCTTCTTCCTATGTTTCTTTACCTTTGCAGCTGCTGGTCCTATAAGAGGATCAGTAGCAGCGGTTTGTGCAGGTGGCATTGAAGGATCATCTTTTCTAATGTCATGTAGTTCTAGGACGTAGGGAATGTTCCCTTTGAACAGTCCTTCTCCTGATGAGGACGAAGTTTCTGTTGAAGATTCTTCGGATGTGTCAGTGGTGTCATCGTAATCCAGGTCCCTGTCTGAAAAATAATTTGTTCATGTTTGTGAGCTGGATAACAATGAAGGAAAGCAGTTCAAGTCTGAAGCTTAGATATTTTTTAAGGTAAAATACAGTGTGATTCTGTTATAAATCTCCATCGTCGACTTTGTCTCTGGTATCTATGACCTAGACTGGAGTCAAAAGCAAACCCATATTAAATAATATAACAAAATAATAATATCAATCAAAGTGTTTAACTAAAATACTCTTAAAAACGGAGTCTCAATCGTTTTTATTCTATTTCTTCTTTCACAGTTATGTTGAAATAAACGTTGATATATATTTATAATATACTAGCGGTCCCGACAGACGTTGTCCTATCCGAAAGTATGCTTTGTGTCTGACGAAAAATTCGAAAAATCGATTGCAGCGCCACCTACCGGGTCCAATTGTGAATCTAAACCATTCTCGAATTCCCTTGAACACTCACAAAAAATGTCATCTCCATCAGTCCAGCCGTTTAGGAGGAGTTCAGTGACATACACACATACACAAGAAATATATGTATATATTAAGATATATATAAGCAACAAATCTGTACCTAATTTTATTGCTTCTTCTTGTCTGTTTATTATAATACGTGTAAATCATCATCTGCCTATCCTTTTCCCAATTATATTGGGGTCGGCTTCCAGTCAAACCGGATTCAGCTGAATACCAGTATTTTACGTGGAGCGGCTGCCTACCAGACCTCCACAACCCATTAACTGGGTAACACAATACGGTACTCCTTGGTACGACTGGTGTCAGATTATCTGGCTTCTGATTAGCCGTACCGACTGCCAAAGATCTACGAATGACAGCCGGGACCAACGACTTAACGTGTTTTCCGAGGCACGGAGGAGTCTCGGTATGTTAAAAAGAGTCACCCATCCACAGACCAACCTCGGCAAACGTTGCTTAACCTTGAAGATCGACCCGTGTGGCTGTTATTATTAAGCCACGGGCTCCTCTTATTATAATACGTGTGCATTCACTGTTAAATAAACAAATGAACTCACTGAACTCACTTTTTGACAGGTTCGCGTTAAACCGACGTACACATCGCTGCTTTGGAAGAATACTAATGCAAATTCAATATGGCTGTGTTTTCAGGAGACCTGAATGAAGTTTACTATTAAATTGATTCAAACTATAATCAATTTTGCCATATTGCATTTTTTTTGGTTAAAATTAAATTATAACATATATCAAAAACATGGTTCTGCCTCAAAAGTCGCAACTGGTTAAATTGTAAAAAATATGGCGACCAAAATCCACCTAAAATATTTTTGTGGCGCCACAGTACACAGCCACAAGAGTTATTATACAAATAAGTTTTAATGAGAATGTGATATGGCTAATTCTACGTTGTTATATTTAATGATTTTCTTCCAAAGCAGCGACATATTTTCAAATTTGAAACGATACGGTTTGTCACGTTCATTTAGAAAACATTTTATGTTATGCATACTAGCAAACACAGTGGAGAATAGAACAGTTAGTATGTATAACTATTATGATAATAACACTATCATCTTAATAGTTTCATTATATGATCAACATAATGGTCAATAACGACTTAACAACTCTTATTATTACAGACCATCAAAACTTGGAAATCTATAACTTTTATAGAGGCATTAAGTCACAAAGAAAGTAACAGAAGAAAAGATAATATATTTTGACCGGGTTTTGTAACAACGTTTATTTGTACAGTGAACAGTAACTTCGGAAGAGTCACCGCCGCCCTGGAACGCAAAGGGCATTTGGAGGAAGATGGGTAGGTTTTAGTGAGTAGTCTGACACTCCCTTCCGCTTCGCCCAGAGAGGAAGGAGTCAAGGTTGTATCTAGTATCGTTTGGCAGGAGTTGGGGGGTAAAAAGGGTTAAAGCTGGTAGGCTTTGGGTCTCCAATTATAACGCTACCACTCTCATTAAAAGGTACCTAATGTATATTTTTCGAGAAATTTATAAAATATACTTCTTACGTTAAAATGGGCGATTGACAATCAAATCTGTCCCAATATATTATTGTCTGTGGTGTAAAGTATCGTGTAAAATCGATAAAACAGAACGTATGAAAAAAAGTAGGCCATTTGCGTTGTGTCACTGTCATCCGTTTTCGAACATTCCGTTCCGTTTCTCCTCGAGTTGCGTGAATGCGTTCTCTGTATTAAATTTGAAATCTTGCTTAGAAGAAAGTGTATGTACCTCCACTGATCGTATGTGGGCAATGTTACTTCTGTTACTAGGAGAATTTAGGATGCAAGAGCGAGCGAAGCGAGTTCGGGACTTGGGCACCCCTATTAGGAAGGGTTAGGTTGGAAGGCGATTTTTTTTTAAACCATTGATTGGCCCACAAAGCGGGGCTCCGACAACGCCTTTTTAGGCAACTTTTAGTGTTTTCTGGTTAGGTTACAATAATTTTGTTTTTCTCAGAAACGGTGCGTTACCTTTTCAAGCGAGCGGTGCCAGGGGAGAGGAAGCAAAAAATTGTGATTTGTCTTGAATGTAATTATTTGTTTGTACACTCACCATCCATGACTATCTGTTTTTGAGATGCAAGATGTGCCCCTAGGTTTCCATGTTATTTCCACTGTTTGTTATGTATGAACTGGCAAATTTTATTTATTAAGGCACATTTTCTCTGGTTTGGCGTGTTTGCTGTGGCAAATATTAATGACAAATGATTTTGACATCTTTTTTGATTTAAGAACATTAGATAGGCAAAATAATCCTCACCTCCTTTACATGGATGATTTGAAACTCTTTGCCTCCAACAACTTGCAACTGATGAAGCTACTAAAGGAAACAGAATTCTTTTTCAGTAGCGCCATCAGTATGGAATTTGGTATGGACAAATGTCCGGTCATGCATGTGAAGCGAGAGAAGATTATGAATTCTGTGCGAACCCAATTCTCGGATTCCATACACCTTAGATCTCTCAGCTCAACCGAAACTTACAAGTATTTGGGTATGTCGAAAGCGTTGGGCATAAATGCTGCTGACGTGACAATCGTGGAAGGAGCGCTTCTTTGCCCGCCTGAACAAAGTACTAAATAGTCTTTTATCAGGCGGAAACAAGGTGCGTCATGCCAGTGTTGATGTCGCTCTCGGTATACGTACTCAAATGGACTCAGACGGAACTTGACGCCCTGGATAGGGGTACGCTCACTGCTTACCGCAAATCGGATGCATCACCCACGTCGGTTATCGGTGATGAGGCTGTATATCCCCTGGAACTGCGGCGGTCGTGGCTTCTTAAATACTAAGACTCTGCACAACCGCGAGATATGCAGCCTTAGGGAGTACTTCCTAGAGGCCGACGTGGGTATGCATTGAGATGTAGTAGCAGTAGACAAAGATCTTACTGTGCTCTCATTGGCTAACGGGAACTGGCGCAAACCTGTAGTATTAGAAACGACAGATCAAGAAGTTTCACGGGCGCTTTTATCGGGTTCTACATGGGCCCGATGTAGACTTTTCAGCGACCGTAGCCTGGCTGCGTTTTGGTGACCTTTTTGCGGAAACCGAAGGTTTTGTCTGTGCGATTATGAACGAAGTTATGATGACGAACAACTACCGGAAATACATTGAGGACGGTACGGTTGACAAATGTCGGGAATGCCACCGGCCTGGGGAATCCATCCACCATATTATTTGCGGTTGTTCTAGTCTGGTTAACGGAGACTACTTGCAAAGGCACACCCTTGTAGCCAGGATTATCCATCAGCAGCTTGCTCTTAAATACAATCTTGTAGAATCGGAAATATCGTACTATAAGTATGTGCCCGACCCAGTTCTCGAAAATGGCAGTTGCATATTGTATTGGGATCGGTTTATCATCACTGACAGGACTACTGTTGCCAATAAGCCTGACATAGTGGTGATAAACCGACTAGAGCGTTGCGCAATGATTGTTGATATAGCAGTCCCTCATGACGAGAACCTCGTGAAGGCTGAGAAAGATAAAGACGACATTTGGGATGTGAACGCAGCAGTCATTGATATATAATCTTGATGGCCAATAGCATCATTGCCAAGAGCCTCGACCAACATCTGAGGAGGCTCACGTTGGGCAGCTGGATCAAGGGTTTGATTCAGAATGCAGTACTCCTGGACACGGCGCGCATACCTTGGAGGTTCCTCTCTCAGGGGATCTAATCACCGGTAGCTTGGACCCTGTTCCCGATACCGGTAGGCTAAAATTTTTTTATTTTAAAATATTTTTATATCTTTGTATTCTAATATTTAAAAATATTTTTATGTATAAACTATGAATAAAAGATAAGAATAAAGTTAAGGTTGTAATGTATTTCCAAAACTTTTTAGACGTTCTCTAGTCATAGTCAACTTTCATGGCTCAAACGAAAAGCTCTGTACCTACTATAAAACGAAAAAAAAAAATTTCTGATATGGGCTACCATTTCTGAAAAATGATTTTTTTTCTCTTCAGCGCTTATGATTCTGTGTTTCAACTGTCTGCCTATTACGGTTCATGAGATACATCCAGACGAACGGACAGCGGAGAGAGGATAGTGTTACCCTATAGGGTTAGGGTACGGAACCCTAAAAACATTCAGCTTCTTAATTGCCTAGAATTTGTCGTGTCACGTAAAAATTGAGCGTGCATTAGGAATAGACTCGTATGTGTTAATAAATAATATTCAGCTCCAATTTTAGCTGCCCACGTAAACTCCTTGATTTTGAAAACATATTTTAAAACAGACGTCCATTGCTCAATCAGCTTCTATCAAAATGTTTGTTACCTTCACCCTCCAAAAAGCCACTTGCCTCGGTCATAAAACATAGTGGGGTCAACAGCACTACGGGCCATAAACTGGAAGAAAACGACCACAAACCGATATCTCTGGACATAGGCTCACTATGTAATAAACCTATGGACATTTTTTTATATTCTTACTATCTCTAGTAATTGTGTGGAAGTGTCTGTGTGTTTGTTACTTTTTAATACCAGAACTACTAACTTAATATTGAGAATTAGGAGTAGTACAGCTCATTTTGAAAGAGTAAGTTGCTGGTGTGATTCTAAGTATATTTGAGTTATTTAGGATTCCAGGCCTTTTAAATACAAATAGTCACTTGAAAATCAACTTAAAATACACTTACCTAAAGTCGATAGTTAAGCTCTTAGTGAAATTGTTGGTGGCGTACTCCTGTATGCGAAAAATTATACAAGATGCCAAAAGACCGGCTAATGTAGCGATGCTTGAGGGAGGCCAGTAGTGGACGTCTTACGGCTGGTTCATCAATGAAAATAGGCATATAAAAAGCCAAAGGCCGATTAAGAGCCTCGACTGGTTCGTGTAAAAGTATTCTGTTAACTGAAATAATATAGTCCTGATCGATTACGACTATGGCGGCCAATCTCAACGGATACTAGCCATCGGCGCAGGACATTATGGTGCACATGTGCACTCCCTCTTCCATCACTCTCATATTCCGATGGGACGGCAACCCGACACGACTGGAGAGAGATCTGGTGCAGGACCAACAGCTTAACGTACTTTCCAAGACACGAGGGTGTCACACCACCAGCTTCCAAACTCCGGGCAGTCACTAAGAAATGCATATTGGAAAACCCCAGTGACACTTTTTGCCCGACCTGGAAATCGAACCCAGGATTCCACGCTCGGCAGTCACGCTAGCGACCGCGAAATAAACGGAGCAGTTACTGAAACTAGACTTGAAATAATATATTTAACCTGAAAAATAGCTTAGTTCTCCTGTAAAAACTTAAGAACACGATTCACGTGGGCGAAGCCGCGGGCGGAATTTAGTGGACCATAAAAAAGCCTGGTTGAAATTTACGACGTGATTGACAGTGACCTTAATGCCGCTACGCTAGGTATGTGCTGAAAACTAATCATATTTTTATGCGGTCTTTAAAGGTTACGTATGGTTTGTTAAATAAAAATAGTGAGGATAATCTAGTTGTGCTCATTTTGTTTTTGTTTTTTTTTTCTTTCACTGTTTTGCAAATGGTTAGAAGTTGGACATAGGAACTGATTCTTTTTTTAAAGTTGGTATATAGGTACGAATGCAGTGCCAATGTTTTTAAAGTTGGTATGTAGGTACAAATGCAGTGCCAACGTTTTTACCCAACAGCCCCAGAAGGAGGATATTATTTTTGAAATAATCCTAATTTTAAGCATTTGTTGTTTAAACTTTGTTTTTAGCAAACCATTTCATTGTTATTTCCATGTACCATGCGTATTTCATGTATGCGCTTAATAGTTTTTATTATTTTTGTTATTTAGTTCTATTAGTTTTATCATTGTAGCTGGAATGTGACACCCAATAGGTATCTCACGACAAACGCTTCAGCAACAGGATGCATTCACGAAGGCAACACTGATCTGCATGGTCCTCATATAACGTATTGTGAATATAAGGACCATGTAGATCGCAATATTAGGGGTTCATTTTATGTTAGTCTGGCAGTTTGACTTCTTTATGCGGCCTATCCAAATATCCTTACTTTGGTATTGTTCGTCAAATCGTTGAGCTCCTTAAAGTTTCAAGTTTGAACTATACGATAAATGACAAATGCTTGCACTGTCTGGACAGGTCAACTACAATCTGTGCGGTACTTTCCTCATAAGACCACTTTAGACATTAACCTACATGGTTCTCATATGATTTGACCAGTACGATTGTATGGATTTCAAAAGAGACTTTGACCTCTGAGTTTGTTTCGGTGTTTCTTCTCAGTGTAGTCAGCTAGGAAACACCGGCCTCATCTAGTTTAAAATGACCCAAAAAGATTGACGTGTAAAAGTTTTATGTTTTTTTTTAAGAAGTCATTTGATGATTTCCCAAATCATCAAATGACTTCTTCCACTCTGGGTGGAGCGGAAGGGCGTGTCAGACTCTTACTGACTAAAACGCATCCGTGTTCCTTCTAAAGCCCTTTGCGTTCCAGGGCCGCGGTGACTCTTTCGAACAGATTCCGCAACCGTGTCTAACCTACTTACAAAATAAATATCACTTATCATTAAATTTAAGAAGTGTCAGTTTGCCAGTGCAGAACGAATCGAAGGCGACGAAAAGAAAAAGCTGTATAAGCGCTTGTTGGCGCTGGCTCTTATCGATTCGTATAAAATGTAAGTAATCTGCGTACGATAACCATCGTTAACAGCCTGTGAGAGTAAGCACCGGCTAGAGTTAGCATACCAGCACCAGCTACCAGATATCTAAGTAGATGGATGATTGGATGTTTTTATATAATGAAGTTTTATTTACCATACATTTTCAACCCCGACTTTTACAAATAAAGGTTAGTAGCAACTTGGTGAGTGATGTTATCGTAAATACGTCGTAAGCACGATATCGTATCGTGTCTAGTGCGTGCCATACCTACGGGTAACCGTTCGTTTTACAACCTTGTTTGGTTAACGGACGGTTTACGGTGGTGTTGTTTACACCACCGTAATTTTACTTTTTAGATTTAACGCAATCTTAGTTGAAGATTGAGAAATGATTATTTGAATTTTAGTATTAAAATATGTACTTTAAATAAATTGTAGCATTTCGCTCAAGAGAAATCAGAATTTTTATAATTGGAATCGAGCCCCGAATAAATTATAAAGGAATCTAAAAAAAAAGGTCCCGAATAGTCTAGGTCAATCTTTGTGGACCTACAAATAATTTGAAATAATTCAAGATTGTTCTTTGTAGAGGCAGAATAACTTAAAAATAATTTTTAAATCTAGTGGTAGACCAAAGAGCCTGCCACATAAAATCACCTCTGTTGAAGATCCCGGGGATCCGCTGGATGTAAGAAGCAAGAAACCAGTCATCTGATTGATATGACGACGCTTGGGAGAAACCGATGTCCAACGGTGGATATCGTACAGTTCTTCATGTAGTATTCGGCCACGGCAATGGTACGGCATTACCGTGGTCACTAGACATTAGGTACTCCCGAGAACAGGTATCAGGGCATGTGGCGCAAGACGAAAGGCAGGGCATGGCAGAGAGACGCCGCACGTACACTGAAGATCGGAATCGTCCGAAAACCCCCCATCTATGGAGTGTCTATGCTGCGGCCGACCTGAGTGCGGAGACTGTTTAAAGCTTTATAGATTGGCCACGGTAACGACGTACCCAGGCGGAAGGCTCTCCAACGGCTCCATGATATTGATATGTACCACTCTCACATTAGAAGTATAAACGCACAACTTCAGGACTGCCCCTATTTTGCATCAACAGTAAGTGCATTGGCTTCAACAATACAAAATTCGCAATTTACTCATAAATAAATTCAAATGTACACTCATGTGACGAATTTATAAGACAACCAAATAAATACACATAAATCCTTACTAATATTATGTGTAAATGCGAAAGTAATTCTGTCTGTCTATCTGTTTGTCTGTCTGTCGCGCTTTCACGCCAAAACCGATTTAAATGAAATTTGGTACACAGATAGTCAGTCAGGTAGTAATAGATAGAGGGATGAAAAGTTGTATGGAAGTATCGGTATTTTTAGAGCTAGAAGCTTGATACTTATTTTTTAGGCTGTTGATTCGATATAAATAAATATGACATTCAATGTTTATTTATACGTATGTGTCTTATTTGTAAAATAATTAGCCTAAATAATTAGAAATGCTACCCAAAGACACTATTCCACGCGGACGAAGTCGCGGGCACAGCTAGTCTATAATAATCCCAAGTACCAATTTATTATCAATATTTATGACTTCTATGAAAACTTATTTCATGTGTAAAGTTCTGCTGAGTCAAGAGCGCCGAGCACCATTCTAGATCTAGAATATTCGTAGGGCACATCGAGATTTATGTCCGATGCTTACAGAGCGGGGCTTGTAAAAACTGTCTAGATATTGTATGCGCGACAAGGGAGTTTGCGGTGACAATAGCTATGGGTGAAATACGGACAAATTATAGGATTACTGGCTTCTGAAAAAATGTTTCAAGGAAACGTCCTATTCCAGGACATGGTCTACCAGTGTGCCAAGTTTCATCGTTAGCCGTTCAACCATTAAGAGGTAACAAACAATCCTTTTTAAGATTTTATAGTCATTTATAATGCGCACAGCAAAGGAGTGGAACTCTCCTGTGTCTGTGTTTCCGAACGTATTTATCCCTAACCTCTTCAAAGTTAGAGTGAACGGGTTTCTTCTGGGTAAGCTCGCTCCATCGTCGACTTTGTCTCTGTCACCTCTGACCTAGACTAGAGTGAAGAGCAAACCCGTCACAAACAGAGTAACTTTCGCGTTAGAGAGTAAGAGTTAATTTATCTATGGTTATGGATTTAAATTGGAGCAAAAATTGTGATCCATCATTAGGTGTATCATCAAATCAGTTTTTCTACAATTTCTTTGATTTTTAAGCCTTCGTGTATGCTTTCATGTTTATGTTATGCCATGATTACGGCAAGATGGTAGTACATTGAACTCATCAAATACGCATTTGCCTAATCTGATGATAATGACCAGTACGCAAGGTTATGCTTCACAAATCTATACAAATAATAAAGTTAGCTATTTCCCACCCACGGCTATCAAATGCTACTAATATTATAAACGCGAAAGTTTGTAAGGATGCATGGATGGATGTTTGTTACTCTTTCACGTTAAAACTACTCTATGGATTTTGATGAAATTTGGCACAGTGGTAGATTATAGTCTGGAATAACACATTGGATACTTTTTATACCCGGGAATATGTTCCCTTGGGATAATTTTCGACAATCGCGCGGGCGGCAACTAGTACAAAAATAATTATCAAGCAAACAAACAGACAAACTCTTCAGCTCTATTATTAGTATAGATTTAAAATATAAAAAAAGAGACTACCCTCTTCAAAGATGATTTTGTTTAAAACACTTGTCTTTGTTAAATACTTACACAATTCGCTTCGTGATGATTGATTTGAGAAATAAAAATCCTCGCTTTTCATGACAAAACGCGCAAGGACTTAAAAGCTCCTGATTATCAAATCACGGTTTTTTCAATAGTAGCTTCATTAATTTCCTTAACTTTTTCTCAAACCATTGTCTCCCTACCCGTACATATTCTCAAAAGTATTTGAATAGAAAGTGCAGCCAATAACAAGTTGTCTCGAGTCCCCGTTAGCTGAGCATCATTTGTCGAGCAATGGACCGTGAAGCACTCCTTGTAGCACGAAGACACTTTACACCTTTGGAGACCAGGTAAGGAAGGTAGTTTGATGCTTATTAAATTTCTGCCAAATAGTTTTTGGTGAAATGACATCTTCACTCACACAATCACCATACATGCCTTACCTTGTGAGGGCAGTAAAAATCGACTACCAATTATGTGTAGGCAGGCTATTATTAAAAAAAAAACCTGAAACTAGATATTTTTTACGAAACTTTACCTACCCACCCGTGCCCCATGTTACGTGGTATCGGTGCAACACGAAATCATTTGGAGTATTCTCATGCCTCTCAATATGACTTGCTGCTCAATAGGTACTTGCAGGCTGACAGTTGCCAGAAATATGATGTGGTAATGTTATGGTCGATGAAGCTCGTGGCTAAATAATAACAGCCGCACGGGTCGATCTTCAAGGTTCAGCTACGCTTGCCAAGCTTGGTCTGTGGATGGGTGACCATCTTAACATACCGAGTTTCCTCCGGGCCTCGGCACAAAGCACGTTAATCCGTTGTTCCCGGCTGTTATTTGGAGATCTTTGGCAGAGTTTGCGGATTGTCAGAGGCCAGTAAATCTGACTCGTCTTGCCAAGAACTACCGCGTTACCCAGTTAATCAGTTGTGGGGGTCTGGTAGCCGCTCCACGTAAAATACTGGTATTCAGCTGAATCCGGTTTGTCTGGAAGCCGACGAAAAAGGCTAGGTAGATGATGATGGTCCAAAAGCCAAAGCGTTTTAGGATTACTTATAAACGATTCGTTTATAAGTAATCCTAAAACGCTTTGGCCGTCCGCTCGTCCTTTCAGTTCTAAAAGTCTATTAGAAAGGATTGCCGGGGAAGGAGGGGAAAGGTATATAACGACGTTTGTAAGTTATGGGTGAGCAGCTGTCACTAATTGTTACATGTTTACGAGCTTGCCCTAAATCTTATATGTTTTTGAAATCTACATGTTACTTTTGGTGGTGTTTGAGTTTTATACTTGTTTCAGTTTTACGTAACTATGTTATTACTTATTAAAGATATGGATTGTTTATTGCCAGAAACAGCTATAATCAAATTAGATGAAAAAAAAAATGAATTTGTTTGAAATAAACAAATTAATCTTGCGGTTAATAACTGTAATATAATAGTCCTGCTGACCGATTTCAGTCTAGCCATCATAGGCGCGGGAGATATTATAGTGCACATTTGACATGTTACACACATGTCAAATGTGCACTATAATATCTCCGAGGCACAGGGGTGTCACACCTACCAGCTGGCTGTTCTGCTGCAGCTGTTCTATAAAAACATCACCGTGTAAACTAAGGTGAAGTGAACATAAAGTGAGCTGTCAATCCATACAAACAAGATGAAAGAGCAGTTCACTTCATCTCACTCCAAGTAGGTTTACCGGATGAGAGGTTGGCAAAATAGACCGGCAGTAACATATGTACTTACCTATAAAAGGACCCATTAAAATAGATGGATTTATTTTAAAATAGCGTTCAGCCGGTCGATTCTGTAAACATGTCGAAATGAAGGCTTGGGTGAAGTGATCACGAGGTGAGCTGTCAATCCATATCATTAAGATGTCACGTGATCACGAAGTGAGCTGTCATTTCATCTTGATTATATGGATTGACAGCTCACCTCGTGATCACTTCACCCAAGCCTTAACTTCGACATATTTACAGAATCGACCGGCAGTACGTCTAACCAAAGACATTTAAGCAAAAACAAGCACTGATTAATGTGATTTTATTTTGACCTTACTTAATAAATTGCTGGCACACTAGAATAAACACATCTATTATCGGTAGATACGTACGCCTGCACATTTGAGGTATCAGAATTTTATTATGAGAAAACAAAGACATGGATGTGTTTATGCATTGGGTTAATAACATTTTTAGTGTATTTTCGATAGCTGATTTTTTCTTGTAAGGTTGCCTTTATTATTTTTTTACTACTGCCCTTATTTTGGTGGTCTGAATGATTTAATATTTAATATTAACTACATTCTTCAATATTTTCCCGTTGTAACTACTACAGGATGTTGAAACTTAATAGCATCTAAAATTTATTTTCCGAAGGTTCTCGGGAAAGCAAAATCTAGAGTAGTACTAAGGCAATTAAAAGACGTTTATTTCTTGAAGACTAATTATGAAGAGCTTTTAAATTAAAAGGGTGTTGATGACCCGCTTTCTAAGTGAAAATCAAGTTGTGAAAATCTCTAAATACTATAAAGGAAAGTCGCTGACTTGTTGCTATGTTTCCGCATATTTCTTCGGCTCTGCCGACGGGCCACCGACCACAGCCACCGGCGGCTGGCGACAAGCTGTTTACTGTTTTGTTGTTTGCTGTTTTGTATGGAATCGCCGCGCACGTGTAGCGAGCGAGTGGCGTCCACTCGCGACACAGTGTCCGCCACACGCCACCGGTGGTGGCGGCCACTCGTGAGTCATTTTGTCCGTGATGGCGGCCACCGATCGCCTTCATTTGCGCGGTACCAAAGGACGTGGCACGCGACAGCGACCGGTGGCTGTGGTCGGTGGCCCGTTTGTGCGGAGCCTAACCACGCGATGGATTTTGATGCGTTTTTCACAAATAAAAAGGACAATGAATTAAGAAGGTTGCGTATGTGACTTGCAAATAAGCACAGCCAGAGTGGGTTTGATATAAAAAATTACAAAGATAGATAAGATATTGCAAGTCTGAGTTTGTGTTTCAAGTACTTGTTTGTTCGATGGTTTGATACGATTAATATACTTTACTAACACTGTCGGTTAGGGTTCAGTTTAAGAAAAATCAAGTTATGTATGTCGTTTCGTGGCAATTAAATACTTTTTTCTTTCTTTTTCTTTCTAGTCTTTTACTTATATAGCATATACTATATCGAGCCTTTTCAGGAAGAAGATCGTAACCGCCATTTTGCATATTTTACAGGAGAAGGTTTTTTTTAAATATTTCTCAAAATATTTATAGTATCCATTTGAAATTTTTACTTGGTATTATATGGGCACCTCCCTATTAATTCAAATGTTAAGATTTGACTCAGTACTCTATAATCACATTCATTTGTCGCTTACGATAAAACTGATGATCGTTATTAGGTAGAGCTGATAATGAGTATGTCGATTACGATAATTCTTAAATACCATAAAATAGATTTTTTTTTGTGATTTTTGTTTTAAACTGTTTTTACTAGATACTATGCCAGACAGAGAAGGAAAAAGAGTCAGAAATACAATAAAGTAAAAAAAAATCAAAGCATTTCTAAGTGAATTAGCTTTATTAATAAAAAATTGGAGATTGCATGTAGCAGAGATGAGAATGTTGAGATGGATGTGTGGTGTGACGAAGATGGATAAAGTGAGAAATGAGTATATTAGAGGAAATTTTAAAGTGGAGCCAGTGACTGAAAAGTTGAAAGGGAACCGTTTGTCTTGGTATCGTCATGTAAAGAGGAGGGATGAAACGCATGTTACTAAAAGAGCTATGAGTATAAATGTGGATGGATGGAGAGGGAGAGGGAGACCAAAGAAAACATGGATGGATTGTGTGAGAAGTGATATGAAAGAAAAAGGAGTTAGTGATAGTGTGACGGGTGACAGGACAGAATGGAAGAAAAAAACGTATTGCACCGACCCCAAATAAAACGGGACAGGGGCAGGCAGATGATGATGAATAAAAAATTAAATACAAAATGAGATATAAATCAGTCCTCGTCTTCATCAGTCTCAGGTAAAACGTCTCTTGTGTTTCTATCGCAGGGCAAATCCAGATATTCTTTTGAATAAACTTCTGGTATGATACCTTTTTCGCACATTTTCTTTAAGTCTTCGTATTTCGCCTTCGAGATGGGAATTTTTTCAGTATAAGCAGTTTTAGGTTCACGAATAGCTTGTTGATTCTGCCGAGACCTCAATATAAGGGAGACATCAACAGCTTGTTCGGGTTCATCATAGTCATATTTAAGATAGAACTTGTCGCCTTTTTCAAATCTAGCGTTACGCAGTTTACTTGTTTGTATTTTAATTTTGTTTGGTAAGAAGGCTTCTGAACTTCTGAACTCCGGGCTGCTGCTGAGAAATCTTTAATGGAAAAACCCAATAACACTTTTTGCGCGATCCGGGAATGGAACATGGGACCACACGCTATTGTTACGCAGATTGTTGAGGCACCCAGTGTTTCATTTATAACCGAGTTCCAGACTCCGTAAAATCTTGATTAAATTATAATTTCTCAATATATAAAAAACCGTTTTGTTCAATAAATCCCACCCAAATTCAAGAGTTTCTGATATATCCGTGTATTCTTTAGAAAAAACAGTTTATGAATTCACGCGATATTTTACAATCTTACGGCGTTTGCAAATACGAAGTCACGGGCAAAAGCTATTTAATATATTTCTTTGCAAACAAAACCAGAAAAAACGGATTTAGTTTGTAAAAATGTCAGGATTCGGCTATGATTGAAATACTGGGTGCTCGCAACAATTTGCAAAGTTTTTATAACATACTTAGGTGAATTTGTAGCCATATTTGAAGCTGACTGTACTAACAGCATAGTTTCCTAACATCGTAACAAATAACTGCTGTATCAAGTAGTTTCGGTTAGTAACGAGACTAATAACGGTTACTGACGTTATCGTTATAGTTATACCGATAAGAGGATTGCTTTATTGGTTGTCATTTTCGTGACTAGCTTTGTCCCATGGCTCTGTTTCCGTGGACTAAATTACAGAAAACATTATGCTTTATTTTAGTAAATTTTTTTCAATGTTCTATAATACTTTCTTATTATCATGTAATAATAATAATAATATCCTTGGACATTTCACACGACGCCATATAGTCCCAAGCTATGGATCAAATCTTTAAACTGAATTAGGTAAATATCTAATAATAATTTAAGTTAAGTTATACCCTTAGGTTTTTTAATTACACCTCTGCCTGACCCTTCAATGAATACAGGCATGTGATGTGATCTACGTTAGTAGAAAACTATTAAGATTACCGAAAGATCAATATCAGCGTTCCATTTTAAAAGCATACACAGCAAAGTACATACGCTCAAGTGTTTGGAAAATACTGAGTGCCTATTCTACACCTTAAAAGCCTGCATTCACTGAGTAAATATTTGTTTAAGTGGAAAATCGGCAATACTATATACAGATATGGATTGAGATGGATTTGCATTAACATACTTGCCTAGGCCAGCCAGCATACATAAAATAGTATAACAAACTAAAATATAGCATCAAAAAATTCGTCCTCAACGCTGCCAGCTGGTAACGTGCCCAAGAGACTGGCGGCATTGCCACGTTGAATGGCCAATACTTAGCCTCTGGCCAAAGTAAGTAAGTAAGTTTGTTGTAAGTTTAGTTTATTTGTTAATATTCATCGGACATTTCATTGCTGACGACCTTAAGGACGATGACGACGTGGAACGGGAGCGCAGGGCGTTGGCGGTTCGGGCAAACATGTTGGCCCGTAGGTTCGCACGATGTACAGAAGAAGTGAAACACGCTATTTAGGGCATACTGCACATCCCTGTACTCGAGCCCCCTATGGGTCGATGGGTCGATGGCCACGGTATTGCAGCGCATCAGATATGTTTGCACAAGCCAAACTCGACAGCTTCTCAGCTGTCGTGCGCAAGAAGAGTGCATCTCTTCTTGCCAGATTGCGTGGTAGCGGCAAGAGCCTACTGAGAGTGATTGCGGAAAAGTTTGATGACAGCCCCATTATGAGGCATGTCATCAAGACTACAATGTCTCTTGTGGTATATAAGTACTAACATAGGGTATAAGCTGTTTTTGTTGTTTGTGTGTATTAATGTATGAACTATGTTATCTGAAATAAATAAATAATAATAATAAAAAATAATATCAGTTATTATAGTTAAATAAAAATTTTATACATTGTTTATCCATTAAATTGTTTAATCGAGTTATGAGGTTGTTGCGATTTCATGACAAGTTACATAGTTAGTCGATGGGTGTGCACATACAGTTTTATGAAATCTATGTCATTTTCTATACTGAAGCGCATCGTGGATCGACTGTATAGTCGAGCGTATGTGTGTAATAGTTGTTCGACAAAAAGCGATCGATGTAATTTTCGATTTTATAGTCGAGAAACTAAAAACTATCTACCTAATTGATAATATGCGGATCTCTTTTGTTCTCCATATGCTTTGGACGCATAACTTAATAGTTGTTCGATTAAAAGTTGTACGTATGCGGCCTTAAGTTACAACAAACGATAGAGCGTCGTCGCCTATCGATAGAGAAAGCATTGATTGTCCGAGGCAAACCAAAGTCACTCCATCTGTTTATCTGCTAAATCGCTGATATGCATTTTCACGCCTAAATCTCTGAACCTTTGACATCCTCGCAGAAATTTATGAAAACAATTTAAAGGGCACTCAATTGAAGTTGCAATGGATTCCATCACATATCGGCGTCAGAGGTAACGAGGAGGCTGACATGTTGGCGAGACAAGCAGCAGTAGACGGAAAAGAGGTTTTAATATTGCCAAATTACACTGAGTTGCTGCCTAAATACAAGAAGTACTGCCACAATAACTGGACGGAATATTTTAATGAGCGATCTTTAGAAAAAGGAATTTGGTACAAAACAATACAATGTGAGCCTCCTCGAATACCATGGCTCACTAATGTGAATTTGAGTAGATCTTTGATTGTAACAGCGCTCAGGTTAAGATCTGACCACGTTCCACTGAACAAGTTCGCGCACATGATGAAGAAATCAGATTCTCCAAATTGTGATGTGTGCGGTGTAATTGAAGACGTTCATCATCTGTTGGTGGAATGTGTGCGTTACGAGACGGATCGAGAGTTACTGATAAGTACATTCTACTTGTGCAGAACCAATGTGGGTATGTTCCACGAAATGTTGTCCTCTCCTTCGTATGATGCCGCTAAAGTGCTGTTTATGGTATTTAGTCGTAAGCCATAATTAGTGAGTAGATGTTATTAGTTTAAGTTAGGCTACGATGGAATTGACATGTACTTAATGTATAAAAATTCCTTAAATAAACAGAAAAAAAAAAAAAAAAAAAAAACTCTGAACCAATTTTGATGATTTTTGGTATAGAGATAAATTATTAAATTTTGTTTTAGTTTTCTAAGAAACGTTGCTCCACACTAGGAATTTATCATGTATCGTGGTGCGTTTACAAACGTACAAACGCACAACCCGGAACAACTATCTGTAAGCCATACAAATATCTGTTACGTGAGAGAATCAAACTTGAGACACACGCAGAGCCAATCGCTCACGATTGGCTCTGCGTGTGTCTATCTTTTTATTCTGGGCCACCGGTGGCTGTGGTCGGTGGCCCGTTTTGCGTCGAGCCTAAATCGCTGAACGAAGTTGAATGTTTTTTCTTAATATTTTATTTATATGCTCGCGTTTGAACACAACCTGACCTGATGGAAAGCAGTGATGTGGTCGACAATGGACTTGGACAGTTCTTTTAGCATAATTTCCGCCACCTTTTACAGAATTTCCGCTTTGTCATAATCATCATTACAGTCGAAGCACGGCCACTGTTGGACAAAGGCCACTTTCGCTGGACGACCTCTTCCAAGCTACGCCCAAATAGCAATTGTTTTAAGATTCTACGCCAATATAATCCAGTCCCATCGCAAGAATTACTATTTTTCATTTTAATACATCTTTCAAAAGCCACTCATAGTTATTTTCCTCAAAACAAGATAAAAGTCAACAACAATGTGTTTTCCAAATTAAAATACCAACTACTGTATCCTTGTCACATCTAGAGATAACAAACACACGGAAACTAAAACAAAAGCGAAAATATTTATTATAGGGAAACGTGACATGACGAAGTTCTGATGAGCTATCGTCATGAATATAAAATTTTCCTGCATTCCAATTGCCCAAGAATATAGCGTAAGGATTCGGGCAGATACTGAACTTATAAAAACTAAGTATCTTTTATAAAAACATCCATACAAGTCAGTATTCAAGGTCTGATAAAGTTGGTAGCATTTATTTTACTACCACACTGATCTGATGCCACCAACTGCATCAGCCAGTCTATTCTGTAAACATGTCGAAGTGAAGGCTTGGGTGAAGTGATCACGAGATGAGCTGTCAATCCATACAATCAAGATGTCACGTGATCACGGAGTGAGCTGTTATTCTCTCTTGATTATATGGATTGACAGCTCACCTCGTGATCACTTCACCCAAGCCTGCACTTAGATATGTTAACAGAATCGACCGGCAGACTGCTCAAAAAGTGACTTGTTTGGGTTAAAGTCGTTTTTGAAACAAGTATTTTTTTTATTTCTCACTTTTTAGAGATTTACATTTTTGTAATCGTCTCCGCGAGTCTTTTATTTTAATACCGCACTCGATAAGTTTCGAGAAAAAAATATAAGGCATATAATTATAGCGCTAAAATCGGCCATTTCAATTTTTATAATTTTGATATACCCAGTGTCACCCTCTCAATTAAGACGAATCGAACGATACCTCTCAAACTAAAAGCCATCAAGCCGTTTAGGCTACAGAGCGTGCCAAAGAAACATACAAACAAACATATCTACATACATATATGCACTCAAAAAACATAACCCTCCGTTTGGCGCAGTCGGCTAAATATAGATATCAACTGGTTTTCGGGTCCTACACTAGGCCTTTCAGTTTGTTGGAAATTTTTCATGCAATAAAAGTATTCATGAATACAAAACACTTCCACTATGAAACAAGAAAATCAGCTGTTTTTTTTTCATACCTAAATGTACCTACTGAACATCTGGTTTTTACTCATGACTCAGCTGTCCGTCCATCTCACCAATAAGGTATTATAGGCGGACAGTCGAAATGTTCACATTGTGTGTATTTCTATTACCGCTATTACAACAAATAATAAAATAAACACGTTCCTTTTTTCAGTTCATAGTATCTACGGAACCCTTTGTGTGCGTGTCGGACTCGCACTTGGCCGTTTTGATTAATATTAAATTATGGACTGTGTTCTTTTCACATCCAAAAATTGCTTTTTAAAAGGCAGTTTTCGAAGTATGTTTCAGCTATTTTCATTAAATAACCCCATCATTTAGCTTGATAAACAAACAGACCAAAATCTCCACTACTCTTTCCCCCGTTTCCACATAGCTTAGCATTTATCTAAATGAATGAATGGAAAGTTTATCGACTCGTTCAGTTCACAATGACATGTCTAACTTTCTTCACGATTCAATTCTTCAATTTAAACTTTCGTCTGGGACAACATGAGATCCGCCATTGCTCGGAAAAACTTGATTTATCTTCTTCACTAGTATTGAAACTTGTTATTTTTCTAGCGGAAGACTAGGGTGCCATCGGTTCATGATATTAGATTGTTTGTTTGATTTGAGATTATATGTGGTTGTTAATAGTGTTGAAATTTGATCTATTGGGTAGTGTATTTACAATAGTGTGATGATAGTTAACAGGGGGTAGATAACATATTTGGGGTTTGCTGTGAAATAAGGTTTATCAAATGACTGCGTTACTTCTACTTAAGACTAGGACACCACGTGTGTTCTGTGAAAATAAAAAATGTTGTTTTTAACTTATTTATAGATTCGTCCAAATAACTCGAGGAGCAATGATGCTGTCATTATACTTTTGTCAACAAATCTACTACTAGGTATCTCCAATATTTCCTCCCAAAATTATCATCACAGCAAAATCTCTAATATAGCCCGTAGAGCAAGTTTGGCAGTTTCCGATTAAGGTTAATATGATAGCCTTAAATGTCAATGCACTCTCATACGGGACCCAATATCCCATTAGGGAACACTGTGACAGTGAACCCTATTTGATCCCTTTCGGGAACTGTTACTAAGCTAAGCCCAAAATATTGAACAATATCTTCTGAAAACTCAATTACAACATGAAAAGTTGAATATAATTTCATTTTTCAATATCTGATGAAAATTTTGTTCTGTAAAAGATTTTTTCACAAAAAGGGACAAAGTATTTGATTAGATTACGCACTTAGTACCCCTGTGATGGAGAATATAGATACGCAAAATGTACTATCTTGTTGTTAAGGTCCGTATATTAAGACATTGATTTAAAAATTACACCTTTGGTAACATTTTTAAAAACCCCGAACGTTCGTCGTGTGTATTAGCCACGTCAACGATACGGTTTCGCAGCAACTACGCAGCGTCGACGCAACATCCACTAACGCCTGACGCAAAGGCATCCTTTTTAACCCGAAAGGGTATGTGGAGACTTCAAAGGTAATGTAGATTAAATTCTAGGCATCAAGGGGCCAGCCTACTGCTAATATATTGGGCAATTTCTCCGGGATATTCCTTTATGCATGTCATTCCAGGAGATCAAAGTATTGCAGCTGCTAGACAAGACAGAAATGAAAGATATATCAATTTAAAACAACCCACTTCTCGGGATCAGTTCAATTGAAACTAAATCAGTCAACGGTAAAGTAATTGTTTTTAATGATTCCGAGAATCGTAGATATATTGAAGATAATTCACGTAAGTGTTGTCTTCAAAATATCTACGATTCTACACGTGTAAGGACACAATCATCGTAAATATAGTCCCTTTGATCATATACCCATAATTTTCTTTGAGATCCTTCGTCATTAAATTGGAGTACAAATTCAATATCAATGACATTAAATTGTGTTAGAGGACAGGTCTTACCTAAATTGGTGCTATTGAGACAGAAAATTGTCAATTTACTGTATTTTCTGATTTTTAGGGTCTTTGAGGGTGTGCAGTGGCGATATTTTAATTACAATATCACTGAGAGGTCTTTTAAGACCTTTGAAGGTGGTTGAAATGTGTTGAGGTATTTGGTTCGAGTTTTATGCCGCCGGCTTTTATCTAAATAAATAAAAGATAAATGGAGACAGTCGGTCGATTTTGTAAACATATCGAAGTGAAGGCTTGGGTGAAGTGATCACGAGGTGAGCTGTCAATCCATACAATCAAGATGTCACGTGATCATAGAGTGAGCTGTCATTCTATCTTGATTATATGGATTGACAGCTCACCTCGTGATCACTTCACCCAAGCTTTCGCTTCTATATGTTTACAGAATCGACCGGCAGTACTGATTGCGTGTGACGTCACTCACTAGCATGACAAGTATAGAAGAATAACTTCAAAAGCTTGTAACTCCTCTATTTTACTATAAATATTTTTTTTTTCACAATCGTACAATTTTAATGATAGCTTTTAGATAAGTACTCATTCATCTCGATTTATCCCATCCAAATTCAAAAGTTTCTTATAGTCTAGTTGGTATCTTTTTGAGAAAAAATAGTTTACAATTTTACGCGATATTTTACAATCTTACGGCGTTTGCAATTTTCCGGTGTCATATACATACTTGTAAGCAGCATTGCGGCGTCCTATTCAGAGCTATAAAATATAGCTACCTGAGAATTGTTAACTTTGCCCGGTTTTCAGCTCGATGAAAACCGGGTAAAGTTTAGTATTGATAAAGATTTACAATATAATAAATTAACAAGTACTAATAATAAAATTAAATATCCCATTATCAATTAATTAATTATATTATGATTTGTATCATAAACTAAGAAAAAATACGACAGTTGAATTAAATTAAATTATAACCTTAGAATAATTTATTACATTTGATTAATAGAAAAAAATAAAAAAAATGTCATATTAGACGGATGTCAAAGATACGGATGTCACATTAGACAGATGTCAAAGGTACGGATGTTGCATTGCAAAGGAACTGTACAATAAAAACATAAAATATGTTAAACTGAAAGTAAGCTACGTGCGTTTTACATTGAATATGTGTCTTGCCAATAAATAAGCTTTATACTTTTAAAACTAACCCGATGCTTTTTATGTTATACTTCAAACTTTGAAATGTTACTCTCAATAATTTCTAAACCAAACCTCGAAACATCGTCACGTTTCAATGGGCATCTATAGACTAAAGTAAAGTTGGCCTAATGACGTAGATACATACAGTCTAGCAGACCAACCGCAACACGTAGACCCGTGTCACAAGTGTCACGAGAGCGACTGCCCTCGAATACTAATGTCAGACACTCGTTGTTCAAATCAAAGGACATCATTTGCGTAGTTTTGCAATGTTGTAGCGTGTCATAAATGAAATATTCGGAGGAATTCTATGAAAATGTTTTGCAGTGAATGTCGATTCGGTTGTAGGTACAAATTACGTTTAGGTACTTTCTGCTGAGAGACATTATGAGGAGCTGGATAGTTTGTTGGGCTCTTTTGAAACTTTTGATTTGCAAGAATTGTTTATTTGTAGATTAATTTTAATTAAAAGTGTTAAGTAAAAGTTTCAGACCCAAATGAGTATTGCATTTTTCCTACACATGATTTTTAAGAATCAATATATTGTCCCATTGCGGGGCAAAGGTCTCCCCCATAACCTCCCATTCTTCTCGGTCTGCTGCCTTCTCCGAACAATAAGTCGTGATCGTCTCCAAGTCGCCACGCCAGTGTTACCTAAAAATAAACTTACTTACTAATATAATAAATGCGAAAGTAACTCTGTCTGTCTGTCGCGCTTTCACGCCAAAACTGCTGAAACGATTTAAATGAAATTTGGGACACAGATATTCTAGAGCCTGAGAAACTTTTGAATGTGAAAAAGGGTTGTAAGGGGTTGAAAGGGGGGATGAAAGGGGGGGGCGAGCGTGGGGTGTCTTATTTGTAAAACAATATTAGTATATACCTATATACTAATATTGTATCTGAATATTTTGACAAGGCGGTCTTCTGAGAGAATAGTGCGTATAGTCAGTTCTGTATGGCGTCGGACGTAAAAGAACTGCACAATCCCATCATTTCCCATGGGTGTCGTAAAAGGTGACTAAGGGACTCACCAGAGAATGGGCAGCAGCATTATCTGTACTTCTGTGCATTGCAACAGCTACACTGCAATCACCAATCCGTCTGCCAAGCGTGGCGATTACGGCAAACCCCCTCTTGGGGATGCCTTTTAGCTGATATGATGATGACGATGAGCCAGGCAAGATAACCTTTCTATTTCCTCTTTTAATAATAAAACAACAGTTTTCACAAGGAAAATATCTACAATATTATATTTTCTTAACAGAGCGGGTGTGAGCTTTGATACGTTCCAATATTGAATAATTCAGGGCAGAATGTTTCAGTGTCTCTGCCATATTTATTCATGTGTTATGTACCTTTATTATCGGGGATTTGCATTTTATTGAACTTCCTATGTTGTAATTTTGTTTTACATTATTTTACTTGACTGTGTTGTTTTTTTTTCAACTTTTCATGCAAGGGTTCAGAAATATTCCTTCCTTAACTATTTCAGTAGGACGGTAATGCAATATCTGGTTTATGAAAATCTGGATGGTTGTTTTTACTTATTGTATCCTTGTCATATTTTATGGAAGCTTAGTGCTGCAGAAAATAAATGAGTAATAATTTTATTTTTATAAGTTCAGTTATTATTCAGAACTTGACTTCTTCAATAAATTGTCAGAATTACTTCAACATAAGTACAATTTAATACTAAATACCTGCTAAAAAATATGTTCCTTTTCTTTGTGTACTGCGTAGTAAGGGGACAGAATAATAAGGAGCTTGTTCAAACAATTAAATAAAATCTAGGCTTTACTTCAAGTTTTATTTCAAGTGAATTTTTTGATAAAACATCTTGATTTTTTTTTGTAAATTGTTTAAATGGAACATTAAATATTCAAGAAAAAAATAGACGACTTAAAATAAGTTTAATGGAGCGTTCGCAAGAAAGATTTTTCATTAAGGATTTTAGTATTTTTTTCTGAAAGCAAAACTTTTTAATGTCATTCTAATGTAGCTTTTAGTAAGTGTACTCAGGAGACATGCTTTTCAGAACTTCATATATTTAGTCTTTGATGCTTGCCATCCTATCTTGCAAACATAAAAGACAAAAGGTTCTCTCAATTTTCTGTTACAGGTAAGAAAAAGTCAAAAAACAAATGAGAGTCGCTGCTTGTAACCCAGACAAAAATAAAGCACTTTGATACAATAGCCGCTCCACGTAAAATACTGGTATTGAGCTGAATCCTGTTTGACTGGAAGCCGACCCCAATATAGTTGGGAAAAGGCTAGGCAGATCAGATACAAAAACAAAAAGGAATTCGAATCAGCAACCCAAATGCGTAATGCAGAAATGAATCTAATCGGTCGTATATGCTTTCATTTTGACATTGATGTTTGCTACGCAGTGCGTGCAATAATGCTGTAGTACAAATATTAGTTACTCAGTAACTTGGCGACCGAGGCATACCCTCGTCACGCCCGACGACTCTGCCACTCTCCTCCAAGAGAGTCGCAAAGAGACCAGCACTCTTCGCAAACCACGACCGCCGTCCTTTCGCCCTCGCCGCCGAGGCCCGCCGCGACGTCCCCGTCAAAATCCGCCCCGACCCTTGCTCGAGCCAGCCCGCGCCGCTGAGCCTGTAGTCTTAAATTCGCCCCTAAATAATAATTCCAGTTCGATCCAGCCCGTCCCTAACTGTCCTCTCCCCAGCGACGCCCTAAGCCGAGGTACGTACCCCACAGGGGGTGCCCTTAGTGTGTAGTCGCTTAGTTTGTAAGTTTTTTATAAGCCCTGGCTGGAGGCTTTAATATTATATTAAGGCCACCACAGGCAAGCCCGGTTAAGCAGTCGACAACCTTATAGGTTGAACTGCGAGAAGCCACACACAAAAAAACTCAGTAACTTGATGTGAATGTACAATGACCAGAGAGCTCACTTCTTTTTTCCATCCATATTAATATTATAAATGCGAAAGTGTGTCTGTCTGTTACCTTTTCACGCTTAAACCGCTGAATCGACTTAGATGAAATTTTGTATAGAGATAGTTTGAGTTCCAGTCAAGCACATAGGCTACCTTTTGTTGCTAGAAAAAAGGCTTAAAGGGCTTGAAATATGGGAAGAAAGTTCCTTTGGGAGTCCGTCATTATTGAAGATAGAACTTTACATCCCAGGCATGCTTAGGCTTATTCCTAATTGAATCACCGTTTCCTGTGCGGAGACTCTATGTCCACACTGGAATGTATAAATAATAATTTTATACCTACCTTACAACTTATGATCTAATATTTAAACACTAGCTGTCGCCCGTGGCTCCGCTCGCGTGAATGTCGAAAATTATCCCAAGGGAACATATTCCCGTGATAAAAAGTTGCCTGTGTGTTATTCCAGACTTTACGTTCAGCCATTCTGACGTGATTGAGTAATAAACATCCATCCATCCATCCACACACACAAACATACAAACTTTCACATTTATAATATTAGTAAGTAAAGTATAGAAGAAACATAGATTTCATCACAAGGATGCTTATTGCTACTAAAATCCCCGTTCCCCTTTACTGCCCCCACTTCATGCACGCGTAGATACGCAACGCATGACAAATATTTGCGGAACTCCGGATTTCGTATTAAAGGGGCCGAAAACGCCCCGTGAATTTCTTCACACGTGCACAAACACACGTTACCGGCAATGAAAAGTTACTCTTAATTAAAAACGGTGCTATGTTAAGTCTTCTAAGTCTTCGCATTAAGGGTGAGTTTAGTTTGTTAACCTGTTTAGTTGATGAAGATGTGTTTGTTTTTGTTTGGAAAACATGTTTTATGGGTCATGTGGAAAACTTGATCTGTCTATTTATTTAACTGTCATGGACATGGTCACGAGCCCGCAACACTATTCTTGAACACTTCAATTCCTGAGAGAGAGTGAACGCAAGAGAGTTCCAGAATGAACGCAACCAGTGGAAAATCGCAGATTCGATGAAGCTCGACGATTCTCGGAGAAGCGGTTATCTGCTTATTGTTTAATTTTGATGGCCCTGGTTTATCACTTGTATCGTCGAGTCACAGATCTTTTACTAAATTCTACCCTCTGCGCGTGTAAGCGGACACGCCCTTCATGTCTGGAGGCTTATTTAGTTTGATTTGATATTGTTTTTATGCTTGAGTTTGTCTGTTTATACTGGCATAATGGAGTGTGCTAGCTTACAAGTAGCGAAGTATTTAGTTTTATGTTTTTACGTGTTACTTTTGTTGTATTGTTTTCTTTGTAAGAATACTTTGTATAAATGCTAGTTATTATAACTCAACAGACAGATGTGTTGATGGAGAGTTTGTTGCGGCACTTCTTCTTCCCAGCTAAAATACTAGGAAGTGGTGACGGGCCGGCCGGCGTTTTAGGGGACTGTCTTTATGTAGAACTTTGACGTTCAAAAAGTGCTGGCACTCAGCCTAATTTGAATAAATGTCTATTGATTTTCATTTTGATTCAACTGTCTGGGATCTCGTAACGTAATTTATACTCTATACTTTATCTATGTATACAAATATAATAAAGCTGAAGAGTTTGTTTGCTTGTTTGAATGAACGCGCTAATCTCTGGAACTACCAGTTGGCTATGGATTTTTTTTGTAAATGATAGCCACGTTCATGAGGAATGCTATAGACTATACGGGAACGGGAAATTCGTACGGGAACAGGATATGCGCGTACGAAGTCGTGGTCAAAAGCTGGTTCACTCATAAATCATAAAAGGACAGTTCAGGAATGTTGGTCTTTTGATGAAAAAAAAAAAACATGAAGTATAAAATCAATCAAAGTAATTTCTTTAGAAATTGTGTTCCTATGTCCTACTTAAAGTTCCCTTCAAAATACCTTTTAATTAAATACGAATCGTAAGGGACTACGAATTGTAGGTTAGGTACCTTAATAAAAGTATCTGACCCAGTTGGTGACGATTCCCAATACAATGAACTATAAAAATAAATTTCTATTTGCCGCGCTTCGTCGACCTAAGAGTTTAAGGGCACTGTTACACGATGCTTTGTATTTATATTGATTTTTGTAACTGTAGCTTTGTATGTATGTGATGAATAGCATTATTATTTTAAATAAAGAAAGCATTAAAGACTTAGCGCCAATAATAACGCATAATATACTTACACTTACATAGGTAGTACTTATTTACATGCTTTTCTGATTTGTGTGAAATTCGTTTTTTTGATAGTTGTGTTCTTTTCCGATTTGTGTGAAATTCGTTTGCTTGATAGCTGTGTCCTTTTATCACTTATGGTCGACGCCAGATAAATTTGCAATAACGGCCATTGACCCTTACATTATTGACATACTTAATTCCAAAAACAGAAATATAGACATAAAGCTGACCTGAATTAAATTTATCTTGATTCTTTACATTTTCTAGTACTGAAAATCGATTCATAATTTCTTGTCCAGGTAGGTACTTACGAACTGACATTAAGGAAGGGGCAATGATCGTTTTTGCAAATTTATCTGGCATCAACCATATAATAATCTAAACTCATATAAAAATCTCATTGTAAAAGACATTAAGGTTTTTTTTTTAATTTTGCCAATTTTCGAGCAACTTTAACAATATCCCTTAAACCTTTATTCAGGCTTTTGCGAATATACAACCTCCTTTATCCAGCTTGTCCCTAGTGATACGAGAAAGAACAGTTTTATTTTTATTACACTAATTATTATAAAATCTCAGGATTTCAGTTTATGGTATGCAACAAATCAATTAAAATACTCTACAGCTGTATTAATATTTACAACTTACACATAAAGCTACAATAAAGCGCTTTATAACTTTATACAACGCTAAACAATGATACCATTAATTCTATGCACTTCAAGATAACCCAAAGCCAGCGTCGCTTTAAAGCGCTCGATGCACGACTGCGCGTCTCTTACGTTACGGTTAGTTTCTTAGTAAATGAGGCTTGAGGATGGGGAAACTTGGGAAGAGTCTATGCAGAAGGTTAGTTCGGGCGTCGTCCCAAAAGAAAGTGATCATCCTGCGATAAAGCCTTCTTCGGCAAAGCCGAATGAATTTGCAGAACAAAGGATCGCATCGATCGCGTATCCGCGCGATTATTGCTTTGTTTTGCACGACGCCTCAGTACAATGTTGTAGGAGATGAGCCGGAGGGATTTTTGAGTTTTAAAAGAGATACATATCCGTAGCGGCACCAGTGCCGCCACATGAAAAACTAAGAAGTAAAATGTAGGGCAACAATAAAAAAAGAACCGCCGCGCCATCTATCCTGTTAGTGACGAACTACCAACGAAATCCTGTATCGCGCAAGCAAAGTTCTCCGTGCGATTTGAACATTTACAACAGTCCGAATATCAACTATCGGCCAGTTGCCCACCAGACAGAACAACCGTCTGGTCGGAGGATCCTCCCACATTTCAGTGGAGGTGTGCGGGACTTTACTCTCGGTTCCGTATATATCTAGATAAAATATACCTACTTTACTGAGTTTATTGTACACCAAAATTGTAACATACATTACTATTTTAAAAGACCGAAAGTATTATTATTTTTAAAACGACATTTCTGATTTTCAGGACGCATTATAGCAAATGATGTGTGATACCTCTACACCAACTACTGAAATAAAACTGCATGTTCGAATTAGTTGCAGAGAGCGAAGAAGCTAATCACAATATTTGTTACACAAAGTTACAAGTTTGTTAGTGCGATCCGATTTTCAATACCATTATATCTTTCAAAGATATTGTGCAACGGTTCTCGCTGCAGTTGGTTATCGTTACCACAGGGAACACTACCTATGATTAAAATCCCATTAACTTACTTTTCAGATTAATATCATACAGATTCTGTTCAATTTTAAAACAATTCAGTAAATAGTGGCCATTTTGACAGTATGAAACAGGCCATTGGTTCCTTTTATAGCAACGTTAGTCATGCCAAGTCGGAACGAAACAAAAAAACTTTTAGAAGCACACTCACCTTCTATCTTTCACTTGCCGTATGGCAGAGTGGTTCCGACCAGGGCGGAAGAAGCACGTCGTTGCGGTTTGGGACTGTCCTTTTACGAAGTTTTACGCAATTCCGAGGAAGTGACTAACATTATTTCGCACTTTCTGGCGCGGGACGTGCTAAACACGATTGCCCTTTTTTAGGGTCCCGTACTAGAAGGGTAGGTAACTAACGGGACCCTATTAATAAGCCTTCGCTGTTTGTCCGTACGTCCTTCCGTCTGTCTGTCAGCGAGTCTCATGAACCGTAATAAGAAGGCAGTTGATGTTTTACAGTGTGTATTTCTGTTGCCGCTATAACAACTAATAATAAAAATAAATATGAATTAAAAATGAAAGGGGGCTACTAGAAACGTGTTTTTTTGGCTTTTTTGCTCGATTTTAATAATGGCAACAGGTAAACACTCGAAAGGCTCACAAAATTTGTATTACTATATTCGCTAAAAAAAGTAATAATAATAAATTAAAGACCCTTTAATTTTTGTTATTTAATTTTGGGAGACTTGTTTTTGCTTGATTTTAACGGCATAATAGTGGATTATAAATAATAATGGCGATGGTACGGAACCCTTCATGCGTGAAACCGACTCGCACCTAGCCGGTTTTTTGGTCACATGTAACACTTGGAGTGTCAAAGGGGAAGGGAAATGCGGAAAGTAGGTAATTTATTTGATATGTACACGTGACTTTTTGTTCCTTCGGTAGATACTTACGAGTAGGTACTTAATACTCCTGTCAATAGATCTTTGTATAGCCGGTAGACACTGCTATTATATAATACATGTAGTAGTAGGTATGTAACTACATAAGTTTGGAAAAAGCGTTTTGATAATGACTATGGTGGGCGCCAGATAAATTTACAATAAAGTTCAATGCCCTTTTCTTAATTTCTCTGCGTAGGTACCCGGACAATACATTATGAATAATTTTTCGTTATTAGAAAAAGTAAAGGATCACGATAGATCAGATCTATCTATTCAGGATAGCTTTATTGCACGTTTATCTGGTATCGACCATAGGCGCGTTGCGAACTAGTGTGTGTGTGTGACAAAAACAAAGTTGATGCCATTAATTGAAATTAGGCAAGCAATAAATACCTACGTCTTCAGGCTGCTTCACTTATATCACTGTGGCAAAGAAATTAGTATTTCTATTATCATATTATGTGTTATTCAATGTGCTGTGTGACACGTTTGAACTTTGCAAATTACAGGGACCTTTGTTACTCGGAACATAGTGCAGATAAAATAATAGTGTTTAATGCCAGTCTAGCACTATATCTTAGGCCTACAAGTAGTATTATCATAATGATAGATAAGTGCTATCATAATAGTCTAAGACACGCCTTTAGCATGAAGTAATGGAGCATAATTTGAAGTGCCAGAAGTTTAATTTTAGCTGTGCTAAATAATATTCGACAAGAAGTCAAGCGAGTCTTTCAGTATCTAATTTTAAACATTTTATGAAATTATAAAGTGCTTGTTTGTGGTACCTATTTAGGAGTAAGTGGCTGTTGCTACTTACATTCTCATAAACCAAATAATTAAAGAGGTGCGCTAAGGCTTTCTTAGAATGTTATGGATAACAATTACATTTAAATCATTTTGAGACTGTTTTTTTATTTAGTAGGAATTTGGAGTTTAGATTATATCAAACCGGTTTTATACATGCAAAATTTTGACAGGTTTTCAGATTCTAGTAAAGTTTAAAAAATTCAACTCCGAAATCATTGGTTAAGGTGCAGCGAGTACCAGCACTTGGAGCATTAGCCTGTTATGTAACGTTACAGAGTCGAGGATTACATTAGTGAGGGAGGAGAACCGAGCATAACAGTGCGCAACCTGTAATGTTACAGATTCAAGTATTTCGTTGGTAGCATTACTTACAGTACGCAACTTGATGATACAATGTGTAAAATCTAATCTGAAATGTTACATTACAGGTGAACGCTCGTCAAGTCACGGAGGCAGTACTGTAATGTAATGCACAAAATCTAATCTGAAATGTTATATTACAGGCGAACGCTCCAGGTGAAACATATTAAGAAACATACGGTAATAGAAATAGTGTCGTTAAAATAATGTTGTGTTTTCAGCAATTTGCTAATATCATTGTTATCATCAGCCGAAAGATGTCTCCCTCAAGGTTCGCCTCATCATATCGCACGTTGCTGTACTTTTTTCATTTAGCGGACTCCCGCGGCCCTCACCATGTCATCGATCCACCTTTTAAGAGGCTGTTTTGATACAGATATCATTATCATTAATTTCCAACCAGGACCTGGGTCTTAAGATTTGTATTGTGTCATAAGTCAAGAGTTGTCACCATCATCAAACACAGGTACAACTGTGCTATAAAAGTATGTGTTTTCAACCAACGGATTTCATATATATGTTCAAGTTATATGCAAAAACGACACAAAGCAAGACTGCTAAGCAACACACACTCAATATTCCTTTATTAAATGAAAAATACCTACATCATCCCAACGTCATATAGACCTTTTGAAATAAGTCGTTGGTCCCTGGACAGAGCCCAATCCATTGCGCAAACAATGCTTGAGAAAGGTCAATATCGCCATAACTCAACCTTATGCCCAGTTCATCATACATATACTGGATATAAATCTGCTGGGAACATAGAACTCAGAACGCGTTCGCGTCGGCAACTTCTAGCTGAACTAGTCTCTGAGTTTCTCTCGGTGCTTCTTCTCTGGGTGTGGTCAGCTAGGAAACAGCAGCCTCAACTAGTTGCAATCATGTTACTCCTATTTTAGAACTAACTTGCTAAAGTTGCCACTTTATTTCGTTTGGACAAGGGGGCAGTGACAAATCGGTTTTTTAAAACAGCCATTTGGATAAATCCCATTTAGCTTTTGACATGCGGCCCAAGCTTAAGTGGGTTAGGTTTCTGAAATAACGTCCACCAGGTGGCAGCACAGAGACAACAAATGTCGAAAACGCATAAGTTTTTGACATTTGTTAAATTGACGTCAACGTCACGTTTGTGTTATAAGTTACGTTTTAAAGTAGAGGACCTTTATTGGCGACAACTGGTGGCGTGTTTTTTTCTGAAAACTCTTATTGCCCAGCGTATCTGTCAGAAATGTCACGGGCTGGTAAATTTTATGAGAAAGCAGTAGGTAACTCCCACTGACACGTTTGGTTAGTATGGAAGACTTTGACGAAGCCACCTCTAGCAGTGGCCATCGAACCCTTCGGTGATCTGTGGCTCGATACATGATTTGTCATATAACACTGTTGTTTTCGTACCGGACGCTAGTTAGGCAATTATTTATTGACATTCGATAAGTAAATAAGTAGTTGGTAGTAGTTACAGAATTGAGTTATGAGTTGATGAAGTTTTAGCAGTAATTATAGTACGTTAGACTGAGGAGATGTATCGTCAATTATATCGTCGCCTACGCTTGTACTCGTATGTAATTTGTTTGTGAACTAAGTAATTTGTGTCAGTTATTTTCGTAGAATATCTTGGTGACGAATGGATGTGTCTTGTGTACCTATAGTAAGCTTCAACATGTGGGCGAGATTAACAATATGGAAGATACTTGAGAGGGAGCCTGTTTTTATTTGCCAACTTTATTATTTTTTAAGCGATAACTTCTTTTGGGAGGGTAACCGCTTCGTAACGTAACGCGTTACGGCGCCAGTCTGTCTGTCTGGCTTCCCTTTCAGCAGCGGTAGGCAGGCTCTTTCTCTCGCATTCTAACCCACAGCGCTAGTCGTATTTCGGACAGACGCTTCCCATATTAAATAGTCCAACTTAGATTAGTTTAAGTTATCACTTCTGTCGGGCGTCCCGAGACGCACACGTTTTTTATTATAAAAAACCTAACTTATTTATATACATCTCGTCATGTGATTTCAACCCATGAGGAAGGTTTTAGGTATTTGTTTTAACTATTGCTTACTTTTTCTCAGGATTTAAAAATACTTCCTTGTATTATTTTACACTAGTTTTTGCACGCGACTTCGTACACGCATATTCCGTTTTTTCCCGTTTCCGTAAAGTTTTCCTCATGTATGTGGCTATAATATATAAAGAATTTTCCAAATCCGACTGGTAGTTCCAGAGGTGAGCGCATTCAAACAGACAAACTCTTCTGCTTTATTATATTAAAGTATAGATAGTACAGAATATTTGTATAGCAGCATTCTCTGTGGTTCTGTGCATTGCAACAGCTACACTGCGATCGCCAACCCGCCTGCCAAGCGTGGCGATTATGGCAAACCCCTAGAGGGAGGCGTATGTCCAGCAGTGGACGTCTTTCGGCTGATATAATGATGATGATGAGTTTAGATTACTTAACAGCAGTCTAGATATTCAAAGTTTTGACCTCCTGGCACATAGACATATTTTTAGTTTGGAGAAAAAATGCCTGGTGTCTTTAGTAGCACCAACGCCAAATAACTTTGATAAGCAGAAAAAGAGAATCCTATGGATGGCTCAAATCAGTAAAAGTAATCAAAGACACAATATAGTTCGAGGCAAAGCGAGGGCTTTTATTTGAAACCATTTTGTGTTACGATGCCTTTACACTGCGGGATTTTAGTTGTCTAGATCCTTGGAGTCGTGGTTTAATCAAATTTCCCTTTAAACTTGATTGTTATGATATTTTTTTGTTGGATGTACTGTGACCTCAGTTTCTGTGGCGTTTGCAACAAGAAAATTATCGTTTTATGATAAATGATATTAATTTACAAAATTTATTTCATTTATCATAAAACGATAATTTTTAAAGTTGGTACAAACTTTTAAAGTTGGTACAAACTTTTAGCTTTCATGTCATTTTTTTTCATGTAACTTATACAGGATGTAAAATACCCATCTCAGAGCTGTCATCTTCGGATTCTGTGTATCAAACTAAGAAATATTTTCCAATTAAAATTGCTTTTTTTTGGTATAAAAATCACTGTTTATGAAAATATGCGCAAGCGAAACATTGAAGTGCTTTCGGGTACATGTAATACCCAAAAAAGAGCACAATGTTTTTAGATTATACACATAATAAAAGTCTACAATCGTTTGGACTTGGACCTTCAACATCTCTCTAGCTGGAAGGTTTCTAAGCAGATTCCTAAGCAAAATAAAATATCACAATGACAGGAAGAACAAAAACCTCGGCTTCGAACGACTTTTTGGTTTATATGTATATACGATGGGATTTTGCTTTTGGTAGATATGTATAAGCGACTAAGCGCAAAACTCGAGAACGGCTCGACCAATTTCGCTAATTCTTTTTTTGTTGTGTTTGTTATTGTCAGGTAAATTTTCTTTCACCAAGGTAAAAGCCAGCTCTTGGGTCACGTGAAGTGTCAACTAAGCGCCTTGAGAGATCTCGGTCAAAGAATAAGCATTGCCATAGGTACAACGTGGCAATGCCGCCAGTCTTTTGGGTACACTTCCAGTCGATAGCGATGCGGATGAATTTTTTGACGCCATGTTTTAGGGTTAATTTAGTTAGGAGTTTTTTTTTTATTTCTAGTGTAGGTATATAGTTAGTTTAGTATTTATGGAATAAAGTATTCTTAGGTAAATAATCGACTAAGACTAAACATCCCATTTTCTTTCATTTTCTTATTATGAAAGAAAATTTGGAAAACAAATATACATCCGGGCAAAGCCGGGACGGGCCACTAGTTTTAAGTAGAAATCATAGCAGAAGCAGACAACAGAAAAAGTAAAAAACGAACAAACCGTTACAAGAATGTTAAAAAGCTAAAAAAAAATCAACTAAGAAAAAGAACGCCTTAAAACATTCACGCTTAAAAAATCAAGGGACTTCGTCACAAAATTATTAAAACAGCTTCTAAAAATCACAACCAACATTCTGACACGAAAATTAATTACGGAAAAACGCAATTTCTCACAAAAATTGCTTGGCTCTTCCGTCGCCGCCATGATAATCTACTGTGGATTGGATTTTAATGGTGTGGTAATGTATTTTTAACTTAGTATATTTGTTGAAGTAAATTAGATATTAATTTGGTTTATTGGTGGTGTTATTGAACGGGTTTTAAATCCAAACCAATATTATACATGCTGAAGGTTTTATTTGCGATTTTTGTATGTTTGTTATCTTGATGAAATTTGGCACAGAGGTAGATTATAGTCTGGAATAACACATAACACATAGGCTATTCTAGGAGTATATTCCCTTGAGATAATTTTCGACATTCACGCGGGCGGAGCAGCGGGCGGCAGCTAAGAATCTATATAAATAAAAATCACTTGAAAAAGGCTCGACCGATTTAGCATTTAGTTTTTGTGTGTTCATACTGTAAGGACAAGGTTTGTTTTTTTTTTTGGAATTTCTACTGGAAATTAAATTTCACCCAAACGAAGCCGGGTGGGTTGCTAGTCTACATCTACACTTTTCACACTAATTTAATGAACAGAAAAGATTTGTATTTCTACATGTTTGTCTGTTATAGCTCTAGAATTACTAAACCAATTTTAAAAATTATTTCATCAGTAGAAAGCTTTAAGGCAAATATATATAACTCGAAAAGGGCCTTAATTACCGTATTGCCCCGAGGCGAGGCGATTTTTTTTACAATTCCAATTAGTGTGTATTGCAGTAGGGAGTTTCATAAAAAGAATACTGCACGATTCGAGTTGATAAGATGGCGGTCCCTTTCCGGGTTGATATATGTGTACCTTGTACCGTGTACCTTTATAATCACCGAATAACCTAGGTCATATTTTACTTCAGAAGAAAGATGAAGTCGCGGGCGTAGTGCTAGTTAATTATAATTCTTCGTACAACATCTATTTTTACTGGAAAATAGCTTAGATCGTCCTTATTAATTCGGTAGTGGCTAATACTGAAGTGGTGACGAGTCATTCGAGATATCGTCTTTCTTAGGCCAAGGGTTATTCTATGCTGCTAGTTAAACTTGATGCTTTAAACCAAATTTTATGAAACGTGATACTTTAAGCCCAATTTTTACGAAACTTGTTCATTTTCTTTTTACTGCTGTTACGCCACCTGATTAGCATTTATCACTGAAACATTCCAAGAGAAGTTAATTTCTCCAAAGTCTTTAAACACGGTTACGTTCCGCGTTCCAAGTTGACACCTAATAAAATATTGTGGATAAATTCTGTAATCTGTTTTTAACTTTGATATTCATTCACTTGTGTAGCAGCTGTGATTACATTTGAAAAATTATTGCGTACTTGTTTGTTTCTTGAAACGTACCTATTACTAACTGGCAACTTGTGTTTCTTAGTTATTTCAGTTAATGTTTACTTTTCAGTCAATTTCATTTGAAGTTAATAAGATATATTTTCAATTTTCAAGGATATGGGGGAGGTATTTGCCCAGCGATGGGACACCATGCTAATAAAAAAAAGTTTTTCTTTTTCTATTTATTTTGAGGGTTCTGTGGTAATATAAGAAATAAAAAACAAACCAATAGATTCCATACATTTATTCTAATGTTCTCATTTTGATACAGTGAATAAACAGAGTTACTTTACGTTACATGACGTTTAGATGTCTTATTGAGAAAAAATAACTTATTTTAAACTGTACACTTGCGTTGAAATTCTTCAGTCAAAAATATCAAATTGTTCTCCGACTAAAACTTTCTTTAGGTATTATAAAACGTCATAATATCAGCCAATTTTAATATATTTTAAATACAAGTTAAACACAAAGTGAGTTTGACTCCAATCTGGTTTGGCACCTTTATTCTAGACGTTATAATAATAAATGTTTTGAACATACAATATCCACTTAGAACTTAGAATTACAGTACCTACTTGACCTTAATATGGAAGAGATGGCCATATTCCGAACAGAATTCTTATTTTCAATTGGTGATGTCCGTTGAAAACAAACGGACAATTTTTAAATTTAAAGATTGATTTCGGTAATGTTGCAGTAACAAGACGCTGCTTTTTTTTCAAATCGATTTTTGTAAAAAGACTTGGAAGTTGTCAAATCTTATTTTATTTAGCCGGAATACCTGTCAAACTTTGACATTAATGTAGGGGTTTGACAAGTTCTTAACACCAAATTCTCAGTTGGGACACTGGCCATAAGTCGTAAAATGTTATTAAGCCATTATATAATTTGGAAATTTCAGACTGACCGGACCTGACTTGACCTGGTTTTTGGATCCAAACACGTTTTGAAATGAGATGGATCGAGTTTTAAAGCCTGCTTCCCCGCTCATACCATTGCGACAATCCCTTTCATGTTGTAGGCACTCGATGAGCCATATTAAAGCCGAGGTACTGTCCTTACATTACAACTATTTACAATACAACACGTTTGGTTCAAGAGATCTAGAACGTCGTACAAAATAGTAGACCGAAAGTGTAGAAACTTTTCTAAATAGTCCCTGTATCTTGTTCGCTACTTTATTTTACAATAAAACTCTTTTCATTCTGTAAATCACAATAATTATAAATTATCATTTATGAGGTTAAAAACATGAAAGCGTTGACATTGAAATAAAAGAAATTAAATAGCGTATTTAGAAAGAAATCTTTCGAACCCACTAAAATCGTTTTTTTATTTTTTTTAATAATATTAAGCAATTCGCAGTAAATTTTCCATTTTCGTCACAATGTTTTGTTTGATGCCGGTCCGAATTATGAAAATTTGATACACAGAAACCCAGTTGTAAAAATAACTATCGTTCAGATTGAATTGTAAAATAAATACCAATAAATTTTTACTTAGCCAATATTAAAACATTTTTGCTGTTCCACTTTTCGTGTTCTTTCTCTTAAACTTTTAGCTATTACCCGTATATTAAATTAATAAAATGTAATTTTCTATGAAAGCTTTATCATAGTAAAACGGCTTCATAGCTTTCAAATTCTAACATAACTTAAAACTAATATTATTTTTCAATTCGTTTTTTTTTAATAATAAACACTTTAATTTTATCGTAACCAATTCGTTTAATGTCATCTTAATTCTAAAATATTTCACATTTATTAAAATTACACAGTATACATGTACGTACATATAAAATATTAGACATAATTATAAATACCCGTATTCTGGAACAATGTTGAAGTAAACGAGATTCTTCTTGATGTTAAACTGATAGATTTGATAGTTCCAGTATTTTTAAGGAACGCATTAAACTGCAAGCTGTTAAAAACACTTTGTTTTTCAATTCATTTTGACATGGATGGTAGCCGAGATGAATTTCATCTACTAAAAATGTACAAATAAATCCACTTGAATATGCAGGTTTTCGATTGTACACGTTTTGTCATTTTGATCATTATCTCTTCTCTACTCGAGTTATGATTCGAGATTTGTTCTTAAGCATTGTTGCAAAATACGGACGTTAGACTTTGGTATACTTCTAGTTTACAAGAAAGTGTCTTCCCGTCTTCTCTGTGGCGGATGGCAGTTGTTATTCATTTGTTGGTCTGGAAGGTGTAGACGCACCTTTTTGGAGTTGGTGCTGTTGCACTGGTGAAGGCGCTGCTTTGGAAATTTCACGCTGTCGTCCTTCAACTGTGTGGAAGAACAAAGTTAAATGAATAAGTAAAAATGTTTGATAATAGTTTCAATAGAAAAATAAACCCTGCAGGTGTTAATAGTTTTAATGGGTAACCCTGTCTATGTGTTTCGTGATAGGAACAACCTGTGGTATTTTAGTCAAGAGTGAATAGGTTACTTCAAGGTAAGCATGGTGAGAGGAGCGGTTACACGTGTGCCTATAAATATTAATCTTATATATAAAATTCTCGTATCACAATGTTAGTTACCATACTCCTCCGAAACGGATTGACCGATTTTTATGAAGTTTAATATGCATATTCAATAGGTCTATAGGCTATATAACATCACGCTACGACCAATAAGAGCCGAGCATTCATGAAAAATGTGTCGCAGACGAAGTTGCGTGGGTCAGCAAGTAAAATATAAATATTTTGAACAATTGATTTCTAAATTTAGTGAATCCAACTTGTTGGCATGAACATTTAACAGCAGACATTGTAAATAATAGTTTTACAAAGATATGAAGCAATCAGTCCTTCAGCTCAAGAAACTCTAATATTCGAAGATAATACTTTAATAGGTTATAAAATACTAAACCTCGCGTGCCAAAACTTCATTCCAAAGCTTAAAAGCTTAGGAAAATTATTCTTACTTTCATCGGAATAAAAGACGAATCTCATATTTAAAATGATTACACTGAGATCAATCAATTTTGTTGAAAGTAATTTTTTTAAAAAGACTTGGGAAATTTTAATAATTCACGAAAAAGTTTCTAAGTTGAAATGGGTGAGAAGAAATTGGTCGGGGTGACTGTTACTGTTAATGACCTTGATACTGTTAAATATAGAATTGAAGTGGTGGATAAAGTTATTGCTTTACAAATAACTCTTTGAAACACTAATATTTTATGTCAAATTAAACTAAATGAGGCCAGTATTTATTATCTACTCTAAGAAGAAACACCAAAACTAACTTAGACATTGTTACTTAAACGGTACGTAACATTAAACTCTAATTTATTAAAAAAAAGCATTTCAAGTTTCGCTTGTCGCCTTTGTTATAATTATTATGAATATGATAATATGTTTTAATAAACATGGAGTAATAAGATAACTAAGATTATAGAACGCAGTAAATTTCGTTGTGCTTGTGACATTAGTTGAAGCAAAACATTCGTTTTAAATATACTGAACTTGCGAGTGTGCTTTGAAAATCACGTTATTTTTTTCGTAGGCTAAAGGTGCTCCCCACTTTTGCCTGTATTGTAACGTTACAGAGTTGAACATTACATTAGAGAGGGAGGAGAACTGAGCATTATAGTGCGTAATGTTACACCAATGTTACAACCTGTAATGTTACAAATTCGAGCATTACATTGGTGAGGGAAGAAAACCGAACATTACAGTGCGCAACTTGATGACACAATGTGTTAAATCGAATCTGAAATGTTACATCACAGGCGAATGCTCGTCAAGTCAGGGAGGCAGTTCTGTAATGTAATGCTCAAAATCTAATCTGAAATGTAACATTACAGGCGAACGCACCAGGTGCATCTCAAGAAGATTCTCAACGACTTTTGCAAACTTTCACGCTTGACATAATACCGCTTGCAACTGAAGCTCGCTCTAAAGCGTGTGACTAGTTATCAACACATGTCGAAACTACTCCCACGACAAACCAACGGCAAGCTTGCATGCTTCACTAAAAATGCCGCACTTGTCTTCAAAGGGCAACCTTGTGTGCAGAGAATGAATTCATAAAACATTTTACCTGTTCTTTTGCAGAATATAGTGTGGAAATAATAATTGTCAAGTGATATTATTATTAGCTATTCTTTTGAGGCTGTGCGTAGACCCAGTTAAAATAGTTTAGTTAATAAATGATATAAAATATTTTTCAGAAGAGAATATGTATTGGTAATCTTGCTGTGTGGGTACCAAAATATTAAAATATAATGATAGTCTTTAAGTATAACACATGATAATGAATCAGGAATAACAGTGCGAATAACTGTGTGGATCTATCTATACCATCACATAATAGACCAGATAGATGACACACAAATCCTACATCGCGCTATTAAAGTTCTCCTCACGATTTGAACATATGCAACAAACCGGAGTAACCAAATGGGAGCCAACTTAACCCAGCCATTGGGCAGTAGACAACCACCAGAAACAACAACTGGTTGGAGGATCCTCCCTTTTCAATGGAGCTTTGTAAGACTTTACACCTTCCTCTACATGAATCTATAGGACCAATAGGACCATACGACATTAATTTCAGTCTGTGGCTGTTCTTCTGCTGGTTGTTCTTGTGCTTGTGTTAAGGTTGACAATAACTTACTCGTATAGTGAGCTCATGTCGAGTCCGCCGGTGTGATGACGTCAGCAACTCTGTGTGCGCTCGCGACTCGTTCCCGGCAGGACTGTCACTCGCCCTCACCCAGCACCATAGCCACTTGTATGGTGGAATGTTCCTGTTGAGAAAACAAACTATAGGTCAAGAGTTCCCGTATGTGCATGCATAACAAGTAATCATCATCTGCCCAGAACTTTTTAGGGTCGGCTTCCAGTTTAACCAGATTCCATTGTTTTACATGGCCGGACCGCTTGTCTGACCTTCACAACCCAGTAACCAATGATATTATTGTTGGTAACGGAAGGCGAGGTGACAGCTTAAAGAAGTCACGCCATCAGCTGTCAACCGATGGAATTATATAAAAGAAGGCGTGCGGTGCGGCAACGCTACTAGTTCGATCCAGCCCGTCCCTAGCTGTCCTCCCCCTAGCGACGTCCTAAACCGAGGTCCGTATCCCACAGGGGATGCCCTCAGCGTATAGTCGCTTAGTTTGTTAGTTTTAATAAGCCCTGGCTGGAGGCTTTAATATTTATATTAAGGCCACCACAGGCAAGCCCGGTTAAGCAGTCGACAACCCCATACGTTGAAATGTAAGACGCCACTCAAAAAAAAAACGGCAACGCTCTCTTTTTCTTTTTGCTTCGACGGCGCTCGGAACGGACGTGCTACCTGACCATAGAAATATAAAAAACAGCTTGTTTATTATTAACATACTTGTTTATTATATCTATGTTCCTTTACCGTGTGCTTAGTTATTTTTAGGTCATGTTTTTGTTCATATACTCATTATTCTTATATATATATATTTATATTTTCTTATTTCACTGTTGATTCCTAACATTATATTAAAAAGAGGTAGATACTAATAGAACGCGTAAATTGTTGCACACAAATTCAGACAATTGTTGTAATTTGCCATATAGCTAGCTCTTTCTGTATCATACGGTCCGGATATTTATCGCAGTCATATCTTAATATATATATTTCTTGTGTACGTGTGTAAATCACTGAACTCCTCCTAAACGGCTGGACCGATGTTGATAATTTTTTTGTATGTGTTCGGGAATGGTTTAGATTCATAATTGGACCCGGTAGGTGGCGCTGTAATCGATTTCTATAATTTTTCGTCATACACAAAGCAAACTTTCGAACAGGACAACGTCTATCGGGACCGCTAGTAGTAAGTAAATTTGAAATAACTACGCAACGATATCCGAACGTCGCTCAGTATCACGTAGCGTATCTTTTCTTTATAATATCATTGCCAGTTACTATGTCACATGCAAGCATAAAGCGAGATGCCATCCAGCCACGTGAAATATGCCTGAGATAGACTGGATGCGGAAGACTAAGTTTGGTGGCGCAGTTTGATAAAGACATAGGCTTATGTCCAGCATTGGACTGCAATTGATTGAAGTCCAGTGGTTCTGAAAATCCACTGGCAGCACATGATTGGTTGACGTGGAGATGCTTGTGGGAGACCTATGACCTGCATTGGATTTTATTGGCTAAACGATGACAATGATTATATTCGTCGTATTGAATCTGTTCATGAGTGACTAATTATATTATCGGCAACTTACAACATAATGTTGCTCTGGTACCTACCTATATGGCTAGGAATTTCTCAGTGACAGCCCGGAGTTTCGAAGTTGATGGTGTGACACCACCGTTCCTCGGAAAGCACGTTAAACCGTTGGTCCTGCGCCAGATCTCTCTCCGGTCGAGTCGGGTTGCCGTCCCATCGGAATATGAGAGTGATGAAAGAGGGAGTGCACCTGTGTTTGCGCACACACATGTGCAGTATAATATGTCCCGCGCCGACGACGGCTAGTCTCGGTTGAGAGTGGCCGCCATGGCCGAAATCGGTCAGGAGGACTATACCTATATAGCGGTATTCGAATCCTGCGATTGTTGAAAGGCAAGACTTCGACGACCAAATGGGAGTAGAATTAAAGGAAAATTTTACCGCGAAAACTTATAAATACAACCTAATTATAAAACCACTCGCAAATACGGACGGGTAGTTAAATAATTAATAATATTCCAATCTACCGGCTTAATTAACTCAGCGAAGAAATTTGTGGGGCACGTACCAATTATCACAGTTTAATAACATTTAATGTGTACGAAATGTTTCCCTAATGTTTAATTAGAACATCACTTCCAAAATTATATGTTCCCAGAATGTTTGACTTAATTTCGTTCGTCTAATAAAGTTATAATTTAATTTCATACTTTTTAATAGAATTGTGGCGAAAACTTGGATAGTAATATGCAATAATCCTATTGGCTAAAATTTCCAACTTCGTCCTATTGAATTAAGATATTCTTATTATTTCGAGTTGGAAAAGTTATTTTTAGGGTAGTTTTTCTGTGAATTCCAGATGACAATGGAAAAGGACTTAGTCAAAATTTAAATACAAGGAGGAGACGACGGCACGACAATAAATGAAAACACTGGCAATACTGGTTCTTAGGAACGATTTGAAACTGTAATATTTCCTGTCACCGAAATTAAGAATTAACTTTCTAATTACATAATACGTCAAAAAACCTCAAACTAGTCAAGGATAGTGACTTTTATTCTGACGAAATATTCCTAGCAGTCTATTCCAGTTAGTGACATCAAATCTGTGATAAAAGACAACATATTCGTATGAACTAGTATTGCCAGTGTTTTGATTTACTGTCGTATCGTCGTCTCCACCCTGTATTTGGGTGTATGTATAATGTGTGTTTTATTAAAGTTTAGGTATACTTTGTTTCACACAAAAAAATACAACCGACTTCCAAATAAGAAAAACACTACGAAGTATAAAATAACTTTAATTTAACACGCAATTTTGTTTACTTGGATGATAAATTTTCTATTTCTTCCAGCTATTTTGATTTAAAAACTACTGAACCGATTTTGATAAAATCAATGAGACCAATCGATACGTAAATCCTATCGAAGACCTTTCACATGAAGAAATATTTTTTCAAATCGGTTCATAAATGACGGAGTTATAAGGTAACAAACATCTTGTATGTTTATATAAAACAACAACCGAATTAAGAACCTCATCCTTTTTTTGAAGTTGGTTAAAAAGGAGGTACATCCAAACGTAAAACTCATCGTACGCCAGCATATTTCACAAGCCGTTAGAAGCAACAGATAGTCACTTAAACCGCACTAAAATAAGACTATGTTTATGACTAAAGCATAAACCGTTTAGTACTAAGTGCAGTTTGACGTCACTAACTCGAATTGAGTACCATGTTAGAAGCAAGATGGCGTCGTTAAAAACCTATTGTTGTTTTTTAAAAGACATTTTTAGCGTAAAAAGCGGTTCTTGTGCATATTTATGAAAGCGGGCATTCCTGGAAAACTGTCCAGTTTTTGTTTTTGTGTGAAACGAGGGGAGGAAAATGTTTAAGTTAAGGGTGCGTTTCCACCAGAGATGTGCGAGGATGCGTAGCAGGGATGTGTTTGTTAAGGACCAATAGAATCACTTCTCGCTCTACGCAGCTCCGGTGGAAACGGCTGAGCGACGCGAGGTTTTTGTACGTACAACAAGCGTAGGATGGGTGCGAAGGGTGTGTGCGAGGGATATGTGCGAGTGATGTGTGCCAGGGATAGACGCGAGCGAGAAACTGAAATGCTCCACTACACATCCTCGCATCGGTCATCTGCGCACCGTTTCACAGCGTCGCCATGGATTAGTTACCTCGCATAATAATATCTCTGGTGGAAACGCACCCTAAGCGTTGTACATTTAACTTGTTGGACGTTTTTATTCTGCAGCTCAGTTTTAGTTTTCGTTGACTTTAATAATGTAAAGTTCTGGCAAGCAGGGTCATTATTTTCGAATCACTTAGTTGAAAACTGAGGAAAATCTTTAATATTATTTCTTAAATCTTGAATACAGTCTGAAAATATTCAGCTGTATTAGTATGCAACGACAAAATCGCAATTAATCTGAGTTATTTTAGCGAACGAATATATATTATTTTAAGTATAATAAATATTTTTTGAAATTGCCCAGTTTTTTTAGGAATGACATAACCTAAATTATATGTAAATTTATTTCCATTTAAAATGAAATATTCATATCTGTTTACCAAATAACAATATTAACAAATAAATCAAACTTACAACAAACTAAAATAAAGCATAAAAAAATTCGTCCTTAACGCAATTATAAATCCAAGTAAAATAAAATTTGTCATAGTGGACCCAAAGTTAAATAAAACTACAGTTTTACATTTGAGCAGCCAAATCGTTACAAAAGGCGGCAAAAAGGCACTGGCCCTTTTAAATAAGGTCTTTTAAATTTACTAAGAAAGTTTTCAATGCTGACCTTTCCCAAATCACTTGAGTTGTCGAGAACTAAGGAAACTTTACGAGTAATGAGTTCTAAGGGATAAATAATTAACGCCAAATTATTGTTTAAGCCGAACAAATGGACCGCAACAGTGATTTATTCTGATATTGTCATTAATGTTTTTGTTACAATGATAGACGGCATTTATTTATGAATTTATTCCAAACCGTTACGAGTTGTATTTAGCGTAAATGATGTGGTGATTAATTATCATTATAATTACATTTTGTTTGTTATAATTATTTTAGTTTGTTGGGAGTTCGTTTGGAAGTAAAAGATATTTTTTAAAATGTTCTGTTTCTGTTTTGAAAATACATTTTGAAAGATTTTAATATTATCTCTGCATGTATTCTTATCTTTACATGTGACTGATCAGCATATTTTACTGGCTAAATAATAACAGCCGCACGGGTCGATCTTCAAGGTAAGCAACGCTTGCCTAGGTTGGTCTGTGGATGGGTGACCATCTTAACATACCGAGACTCCTCCATGCCTCGGAAAGCACGTTAAGTCGTTGGTCCCGGCTGTCATTTGTAGATCTTTGGCTGTCGCTACGGATAGTCAGAAGCCAGAAAATCTGACACCAGTCTTACCAAGGAGTACCGTGTTACCCAGTTAATGGGTTGAGGAGTTATAGTAGGCAGCCGCTCCACGTAAAATACTAGTATTCAGCCGAATCCCGTTTGACTGGAAGGCGACCCCAATATATTTGGGAAAAGGCCAGGCAGATGATAAGCATATTTTACCAGACTCTTTTGTTCTGGGCGTATGCTATTTGCACGGCAAGTTGATATAAACGAAATAGTAATGAATCATGTCTTTCAAATAAAGATTGAATGCAAATGTGTTTATTGTAAAGTTTAATTTGGCCCCTGTGACCATAATTATGCTGATAGAAGAGTACTGATTAGTCAGTTTTTTTTATAAATAAGGCTCTATGTGTAAACTCTTCTTTCTCTATGATAACGGCCTAATAAGTTTATTAACAGGCCACATCTAAAAAAAACCATACCATTATCTCTGGAAATGTGTAAATTATGCGGAGTTACTTACGAGTATCATTATTTCCTCCGCATATTTTTTACGCAAAACATTTTCAGTATTAGCGAGATTACTTTAATAAAGGCTCGTTTTATAAAGTCTTATTTTATACTAAGGCTGAATATTATAAAGTCTTGGCCTGGGATCTTAGGAGTTAGAGAAGTTTCGTTACGTATTAGCTGTTTGTCACCTTCGCAATTTTTAGAGGATTTGGCTGAATTTGTTCTACGTAACTAAGACTTCCAAAAAAGCTGGTAGATTTTGAATTAGTAGTACCTACACTAGCTCAAAATCTAGCAGCAGTGTTGAGTTGGTAAAAATGTTTTAATAAAAGACAAGGTGTTTCGTGTTAGTTATTTTAGTTATGGCTAGTTGCGAACATGATGAAAAAACTATGGTGACTTTAGGATTTTTGCCCCTAGGATTTCAAGCGAACAAATATTATTATATCTTAAATCCTACGCTTTAATTTTAGTTAAGGATTTAGGGATGTAATAATCGATAGTTTTTTTTTGCATCTGTAGACACATAAAGATTACAGAAGAAACAAAACACTCAAAAAAATTAAAGACAAATATTACAAGGCGATCATTGTGCGAATGAGCGATTGACGAGATCGAACGCGTCGTCGCGGCAACCAAGAGCGCCTTCCGGTTTTGCCGAACAAATAATTCACGTATTCAAGCGATGATCGCTTTCAACAAACTCACCTGAGACTAATAAATATCCTGTTCGAGAATATAAAGTAGATGACGGGATTGGCGGCGGAATTGAGCGGTGCGAGGCTCTGTATGAGCGAGGCGATGGCTATGTTCCCCTGCGTGTCCGGGACGTAGCCGTACACTTGCAACAGGTCGAAGATCATGTACGGAGACCAGCAGAGGACGAACACTGAAACAAAATTCACGTTAGTAGGAAATGGTAGAACTTCTGGGCTCTTATTTCTAAGCCCAAAATACTGATCCGGAAGATTCGGAGCAAATTGGTTGTGACAGACAGACGGTCAGACAAACACACGAGTGATAAGGGTTTCATTTGCATTCGGGTGTTTGGAACCCTATATAAAACGTGAGACTAGGAAGTGGGCCGTTTGAGAGCCAGCACTTTTACAAAAAGACGTAAAATGTCAAATTTTCATACTTGACTTGATTTGATTCCAAAACTGCTTTTCAGTATTATTAAGAAGTCACCAATTATGTACGTCTAGTGTGCATTGGTGATAAAGTGATTCAGATTGCATCATAAAATAATTACTATATAGTGCTGAAGTCATCGGGAGAGAATTTCTTTAAAATCGTGTTCGATTCTGACAATGGAATCAAACTGTCGAATATTGTGTATATTGAACTGAGGTCGTACACAGTGGTTTCTTCAGCACAAAACCGGGCCAGTTGAAGCGAAGAGCATTAATGATCAACCTCAGTGTCTACTGATTCGTATCATTGTTTAGCTCTTGTTTGGTTACTGGTTAGCTAAATAGAAACAATTTTAATTAACTGTTTAGATATGTGTGTTTATGCACTAGGGAATTTATTTAATGTTAATGTAAGTTTGAGATACTTGTTTATTTTATTTATTTAAGGAAAAACAAACAGTAGCACAATAAGAAATAGTCATAATCTTAAATATTACATTTTAAACAATGATGCTACCCACTACGTTCTCCACAGATTACAATTAAAAGTATTTAAAAACTAGTTTTTGACACAGATACAGTACCTAAAAACGGTCATTCTGGATTTTTAATTTAAGTATATATATAAACAAAATATTTGTTTACAAATAGGGATTTTATTCAATGACTAGCCAAGTTTTTAAGGCTGGAAAAGTTGATTTTTGCTGGAATTACTCGGCCAAATGTAGGGAACAGCAGTTTTACAGTAGTTTTTTAGGGATCTTTTTATGCATGAAACGCAGTGTCTTTGATTGATACTTGATGCTTGGAAAAAAATATCCTGTATTAAATGTGTAATGCAATGTCTGGAAGTACGGAGTCGACTGAATACTCTTTCGTTGATTCAAAAACCAAAGATGAAGTTAAAACACACGAACGAAGCCACAGCCAGAATATAGTAATCTATATCTTAACACATTTTTTTAAAGCTCTATTTCTCAAGCACAAACAAGTGTGTCAAAGTGCAAATCGTTTACAATAATTCATTGTTTTGCCAACATAACTGTCGGCTTATTCCTGTGACCCTTTTTACACCTCGTTGGCTGTTTGATTGAAAGATGTATGGTGTGTTAAACGAGGGAAAAGTGACGGGGCAAATGCCAGCATTACATTATTTTATACGCCATGAAAAGAACCATGGGTCGGAGGATTTTGGGGCTAAATGGTTTCGCATCATGTAAGATATAAAGACAAATGAGGGAAGGGGCTTATTAGGGGGGCTTAAAAACAATGGCCGTCGGTTATTAAGATGTATTAATGTTTGTGGCACATTTATTTTGGATGGAAAACGGTTTTTGTTGGGGATACCTGCATGTCAGAAATGCTGATGAAGGTATTTAACTTTGATGAGGGTCATAATGTTTTTGGTGATTCTTTAAGACTATTTATTTACTGGACAAAGCATTCCTAATACCATGAACGTGTAAGACACTTTGAGTTTCTGTTTGTCACTCTATACGCCTAAACTGCTGAATAAATTTTGATGAATTTAAGTTAAGGGATAGATTGTACTGTACCTACACTGAAGAAACACATTAATTGCAAGGCTTTTTTATTATGAAAGTACGTTCCCGGAGGAAAAACTGGTGGAAGCTAGGATTTATTAGTTCCGCTTCATTTGATATAGGTAGCATGGACTCACCCCTAAACGTTTTAGCTAAAAAGGACCTATGTTAAGTTTTTAAATCTAAACCGATCATATTTATAAGTCACCAGATTTCATAGAAACATAAGGAACCGCTGAACTAATAAAATCCCCAAATTATTATAGCACTAATAATATTCTTCTGGGATTATCCAATAAAACCGTCCGATTTTACAACTAAACTTTTGAAAGTTTCTTTCGCCCGGGAGTGATTATGACGTCATGAAATTATTACGTCACGGGTGAAATGTAATCTTCGAGTTCTAGAGTTTTCCGTGTTGATACAGGGATGAAAGTGTGCTGAAAGTTGCCGGTCAATGAAGTCAGACACCCGATTGAGTGCAGGCATGGGAAATACCTGCAATATTCTATACCCAGCCTCAAAGGTGGGTATGCCCGTATACCCAGTACTAAAACCCAGTATCAAAATACCTGTAGTTATAATAATAATAATATCTAATATAATATCTTGGGACAACTCACACACGGTCATCCGATCCCAAACTAGGCAGAGCCTGTGCTATGGCAACCAGACAACTGATAAACATACTTATATATTTCTAAATACATACATACATATTATAAACAAATTACACCCAGACACAGAACAAATGATTATGCTCATCACACAAAGATTTGTCCTGGGTGGGAATCGAACTCACGACCTCCGGTTTAGCGGTCAGGGTCACTAGACTCAGACCTGGCCTTAGCTGTCTCTATTTGGAGACTCGATCGAACGACTTTTGGAACAACTACATGTCTTTTTTGAATGAACGTGAACCTTCCGAAATTATAATAGCCAGAAAAACAAAATTGAACCAGTAGAAGCTTAAATTACGTAATTTTAATTGATTTTTACCCGACTGCCCCGGAAGAAGGGTCATGTTTTTTGGAATTTGAGCTATCTTTCTTATTTATTTAGTATTAAAACACTTACAATTAAAATAAATTCTCTAAACTCAATAAACCAATAAGAAAATAACCATCATTGTTCTACAAATAGTTTTTCCGGGTCTGACTGTTTGTGTATGTGAATTTATATGTTTGTAAACGCACCCACGATACAGGAGTAATTCCTAGTGTGGGGCAAGGTTTTTTAAAAGAAAAAAAGGACAATTAATGTTGAATTATATGCATGAAATTATTATGATTCCAATGTTTTGACGTTCATTAAATTTTTTTAGATTGTATAAGAATTAAATATGATAGGTATATGATAGGTGACGGAATTTGTTCGAAAGAGTCACCGCGGCCCTGGAACGCAAAGGGCTTTAGAAGGAACACGGATGGGTTTTAGTCAGTAAGAGTCTGACACGCCCTTCCACTCCACCCAGAGCAGAAGAAGTCATTTGATGATGTCCCATCGTTAAAAAAATGAAAAAAATAATAAAAATAATATGGTCTCTATAGCGTTGTGTTATTAGATCGGCTCTTAAGCCCAACACTGCTTGAAATAGAAACAGTTTTATTTTTCATTGTTTACCAAAAGTTTCCATAAAACCATAAACAATATCGATGACAAAGAAGTACTTGAGACGTGTTGCTATAACCATGCTCCAGAAACTAGACTAACGAGAAAAAAACATTCCATAATCGAAGATTCTAGACAAAAACAAAGCCTTGTAGATCAGATGAGATATCTGTTCTTAATAATATTATGGTAATTCACGTCATCAGGCAAGTAAACGAAGATAAAGAAAATTGGGGGCGAAACGATCGGTCTTGCTTTAGAATAAAAATGAATGAACGTTAATGTTGGTGATATTTTTTCTTAAAGATTTTGGTTTAGCTAGAGGGCAATTATGTTATAAATAGAACGTATAAAAGAACATTTTGTCGGGTTTTGCAAACATTAATGAATGGGGCAATCGATTTGCTTTTCGATTTCGCGATCGATCCCACTGTTTTCAAAATTATGAGTGCAATGACCCCTTTTTAGGGTGCGAAATAAATTTATATTGAAAACAAAGCCGACGGGGTCAAAGAACGAGGAAATATTACGAAAATTTTGCGAATCAAGGTCAACGATCAAGGCCAAATACTTTTTCGTCGGAGCCTCAAAATTTTAAACGAAAATTTCACCCTGTTCTTCGTCCAATGTAAACATTTTAACTGGTAATTTATTTATGGCTATTTTACGTCGAGCTGCTGAAGCTTTAAGACAACAATTCCTCCCAGTTAGACATGATGGGAAGGATCGTAAACAGTTTTTACTGTCGTCAGGTTTTGTGGCTCTTGTCATATCGCGATGGCTCTTACATTTCTTATAGCTTTCTGAGAGATTTGACCTTTGCGTATGGAGGAAACAAAAGAGCGACGTGTGTATATTCTGCTCGAAAATGTATAAACCTTTACCTTTGTAAACGAATCAAACAAAGAGTATCTAAACCAATAAGAAATTAACGTGTTTAGTAGGCTAAACAAGTTAAGTACAGCTAAGTAGGCTTAGCTGTGATAGTTTTCCTTTTAAATTCATTACCGGCCGGCACCAGTCGGGGATTGCGGAAGTCGCATACGTTCCCGCGATCCCCGGCGTAGGTTGGAGATGGAACACCGGGGTGGTTTTAGTCAGTAAGAGTCTGACAGACTGCCCCCCCCCCGCCCCAGGGTGGAGGATTTCCATGAGGATTTCCCCACGACACCAAAAAAAAGATTTAGATTTAGAGAAGAGAGGAGGATACTTAACTAACAAAAATTTGCTCTTTAAAGCTTAATATTTCGCAAACGGATCCTTGGATGGAAAAATGGTTGTAGCAAACCCTCAATATTTTTAAACGGCCTATCCAACGACACATATCTCACACCATGGGGTAGACGATAAAGAAACATTGCCACAAAGACATGTAAGGGGGGACGTCACCCTTAAAAAATGTATTTCAAGATTTTATTTTACCACTTTGTCGGCGTGATTAATAATGTATACCCATACCAGATTTCAATTGTCTTTGAGCTTAACCGCGGACGGACAGACAGACAGACGGACATGGTGAAACTATAAGGGTTCCTTGTCGACTACGGAACCCTAAAAAGTGTGAGATTGAATCTATGTACTTAATAAATAATTAATATCAAATAAATTTTTATTTTATTAATTTTAAAATAAAAATATTTTTATTTTTTTATTTATTAAATACAAGCTACCGCCCGCGGCTCCGCCCGCGTTTATGTCAAAAATTATCCCAAGGGAACATATTCCCGGGATGAAAAGTATCCTAGGTATGTGTTATTACAGACTATAATCTACCTCTGTGCCAAATTTAATCACAATCCATTCAGTAGTTTTTACGTGAAAGAGTAACAAACATCCATCCATCCATCCTTACAAACTTTCGCGTTTATAATATTAGTAGGATTACTGTTATTAAAAACGTTTATTTCAATTACATAAATCTTCAACATACCTACGTGATTTCGAGATCACCTTTTAAGCAAGAAGATGCTTGTGTTAGGTGACTCCGCTCTTCCTTAGAGAAGAGCGGAGTCCTTGATATAAACCTTTCTGATGGGACAGTATCTACTTTCTCAAGTTTTCTTATAATTTGCGTACTAAATTTCAGTGTTGGTCCCATTGTAAAAGTTGTTCATAATGATGAGTACAATGACCCCTGTTCAGGTATTGCGTTTTTTTTTACACTTTGTTTTAAAGTGTAGCGGCATCAATGCCGCCACATGAAAAACTAAGAAACGAAATTTGTACGGCAACAAAAAGAACCGCTACGCCATCTACGATGAACTAACATCAAGATCCTGCATCGCGCAAGCAAAGTTCTCCGTGCGATTTGAACATATACAACAGCCCGAATATCAACTATCGGGCAGTTGTCCACCAGACACAACAACCGTCTGGTAGGAGGATCCTCCCATTTCCAGTGGAGATATGCGAGACTTTACTCTCTGTTCCGCATACCTCTATAAAAGTAACATAGAATTTCACTTGTAGCGCTTATTTGTATTTTTCGAAAGTTCCGTTTTCTATAAAAGAAATCCAGATTTTCGAAAGTTGTGTTTGTGAGCTCTTCGTATCTCGTGTATCCTGCTTTATTAGCTCGTCTTATTTATGCTCAGGATTGGAGGCTATATTATTTTTCACAGTCTGTTTATTATGACGTAACGTGACTTTACTGTCCACAGACGTGGTTGAGAGACTTCAACGATTTGCAGTGAGGGTTGAAAGGTTGCCAGATCGAAATAGAATCGTACCTAACATTTTGTATATGTTGTAGGGAAAATCTATTCACATATCAATTTTCCTACCTAGAAATTTTATTGACTACATTTGTTTATTGTAAGTATTTTAATAGTAGTCGAACTTATTCTATTCTTATATTCTATTTTAATGTTCTATTCTAATATTATATTCCAATACTCTATTCTAATATTCTATTCTAATATTCTATTTTCTAATTCTAATATTCCCAGCAGTGGGACAATATAGGTTGATAAAAAGATAATAATTATATTGTATTATTTTATTCTACTTATTCAATTAGCTTTTCCTGCGGCTTCGCTTCCGTTGTCTATCCCGCAATTAATATATTATAATATATTTTTCCAAAATACAAATTATTCTATAACACTCAACGATAGTCATAGTATTTTATTGGGAAGGGATTTTTAATAGTCAAAAGGTATAATGTTGTTGCGTATTGTAGTGTAGATTTTTATCAGTGAAAGACCAGCACAATTGGATCAATTCTTTCAGAAATAGATTTGTACAACAACAACAAACAGACACACCGAACAAATAACTTTATCTCCTTAAAATATAAGTTTATATAAATTGAAGGTGTGCTATTTCAGGCTTTAACTAATTTTCACATAGTTGAATACTTGCCTATATCTCCTACGACCTTCTTCAAGGCCAAACTCGAGGTGAATCCTCTCCTATCTAAACTTAATTTATATGAATACAAAGCTTAACACTTCCTGCGTTCCTGAGGCATCGCCCATTAATTTCCTGTGTAACCTATCACTTGGAATTTATGTACTGGATCTAATATTTGTTTAGAAGGAGCCGATTTAATATTTAGAACTCCTTCCATCCATTGGGTTTCTTTACAAAGGTACTGTTTGACTAAGAAATGGCTCACTGGGTGATGTGTTTGGACACGGTGACCTTATAAGTTGATCCATTTAGTATCGTTGACAAAAAAGGCAAGAGGTTGTTTTAAAAAAAAAAACATCTGTGATGTGCTCCGTAGGTGTTTCAGTTGCATCACACAGGCCTTATCAGAATACCAGCGCTGTGATATTTTTTTTAAAATAACGTAAAAGCTCCTATTAACGACCCCCTAAAATGTGTACTCTATTAACGATCTAATTTTTAAATCACTCATATTAGACATAATATAGGGTTCCAGAAAATTCATACCTTAAAAATTAGTTACGTATTTTTGTTGGACAACAAAAAGAGTAAAGTTTGTGTGTTTAAATAGCCAGGGAAAGAAATAATTTGACAGTAAGTGGGACGCGCCCGAAGCGGACGCATGTTTCATAGTGTCGCGTCTCCAGCCAAGTAAGTACACCTAAATATTACTTAAGGAAAATAAAACACTTAAAATGGATTTGTCTTCTTGCTATCACATTACAACTGTAACGTATATATTCGTTTTCTAAACTAACTCTTAATATAATACTTTTTATTGGTTTTTGTGTAATGAAATCATGTTTTAATTTAAGGCGGTAATAGAATCCAAATTTCAAAACTTGATTCTAATAACGACCCATGGCGTTGTTAAATTTTGAGAACATTTAGTATTTTAAAATAATATCTATTATAAACTACCTCATTTGATTTTATTTTTTTCTTGTTCATTTCATAAAATTATTTTACTTCGTTAGATCTATTAACGACAAAGCTATTTCTTAAAGTTTTTGTGTAAAACTCGATTCAACGTTAGACAATATCCCTATTATTATAATGATATTATACTATAAATAACCTTTATTATCTGAATTAAAGACTAACTGACACTAGAAGAAATAATATAGCAATGAGATCGAATTTGACAGTATTCCATAACGCAGATATTTTATCTGTTTATTATTAATTTTATTGGTCGCTAATAGAATATTATAACCTTCATACTTGATTCTATTACCGACTCACAGCTGTGACGATATTTTTGGTAATATTACAGTACACAAAAACAAAATGTATATTTTTGAACTAATTGGCTTATTTCTTGCATACGTGACGTTTTGAGAGATTTTGTCACAGGCCATATTATTAATGTAAAATAATATATGCTATCCAGTTTCATTCATGGCTTCATGGCATTGGCTATATTTCATAGGTTTTCAAATCAAATAAAAATGGCGGGACGGAATGGGGGCCATGTAACTTTTTAAAGCTTCTTTCGAAGAATTAAATTCTATATCTCTTTAAAGATTGTGTTCTTTTATAGAATCATGGAGCCGCAGAAGCGTAAGCAGTACGCCTCTGCTCTACTAGAAGCTGCGCTTCTAGCTATAGATGAAGGGACCAGCATATACGAAGCTTCAAAAACCTATGGCATACCGAGGACAACTCTGCGTGACAAGAGAAATAATAAATATATAAATGAACATTGTGGAAAACAAACTGTTTTAACGAAGGAGGAACAAAAAAGACTGGTCCCAAAGGAAAACAGGTTCTTGTCCGAAGAGGCAGCAAGAAAGTATATAGTAGAGTGGCCAATGGCGAAAAGGAGTGTTTAACAGTGCTAGTAAATGTGTCTGCAGATGCTGCAATAGCACCTCCCATGGTCTTATATCCATACAAGCGTTTACCAAAAAATATTGTTCCAACTGTACCGTCTGGATGGGGTATCGGTCACACTGAGTCAGAATGAATGAATATTGCCGCATTTTATGAGTACGCTGCCCATTGCTTTTATCCCTGGCTTATTCAGCATTACATACAATTTCCTGTAGCTGTTTTTCTCGACGGTCATACTTCTCATATATCACTCCCTCTGACAGTTTTTTGCAAAGAAAAGGGAATCATCCTCATAGCATTATTATCTAATGCAACGCATGTTCTTCAACCCTTAGACGTTGCTGTATTCAGACCTGTGAAATGAACTTGGAGAACCGTTGTTCATGATTTTAGAGATATATAATTCATATTGTAATAATGTTGATCTCATAACTATTGTTATTATATAATAAATACTTTAAAAACGATTTTTTATTTTATTTAATAGTATAGAAGAAGTGACAACTTCGTAGCGGTCGGTAAAAGAAGTAGAAAAATCGGTAATAGCATCTTGCTGCATTCTATGGGTCGGTAATAGAATCAACTACTCTTTTGGATTAAATAATTATTTAGTAACTATTGTGTTATTGAATATTGAATTTAAGTACTGAATTGCAAAGAATACTTCGTTGAGATTAATTATAAATTATAACGTCTTTCCTAACATAACAGCTTATATCTATTTTATTAAAGTGAATCCTAAGACAGCTAAAACTGGCGGTAATAGGAGCATTTACGTTATAGCAGCATATGCTGAGATTTGGACCTTTTTGGCCTCGCACAAATTAACTTGATTAATAATTGATAAATAATTAAAAGAATTAATTATTATGCAAGTACTGGTAGTTTTTAAATTATTTTACTTTTTTGTCTGTCTTGTGCGAGTCACAAATAAACATTTTTCTTTCTTTCTTTCTTTTATATTCGTTAGCCAAACGATTACTAGCTTCGACGGCAACATGGAGCTAGTACACAACCCAGATTAGTAAAGTCAGCAGTGCTACCATCCATCATATTTAACTATTCTAGCTTGAGACGCTAACATACTAGCTTAGATACTAGCCTAGAAATAAAGCTAGTAACACGAAGCCAGAGTTGCTTGCTAGTTTACTAACACTTGCTTATTACCGAGGCTCGTGTATCCTTGGCATAAGGCTGACTGTCCATTGACGTCAAGCGAGGCAGCGGAGCGGGGCGATGGAGTAATGCTTAGTGTAGTGTGGACTGTGTCTGTCCATTGGTGCGGAGCGAGACAGTGTGGAGCGGAGTTGCGGACTGTACGGAGCTAGATCGAATTCACGCCCCGAGCAATTTGAGCGGATGGCGGCGAAAACTCAGTTCAGTTTACGAAATACCCCGCTCCACTTCCTCGCTCCGCTTTCCGGTTTTGTATTAATTTTTAAATTAGTTGCATATCCCTATCCACTGAAGCGGAACGGAGTGTGAGTGAAGTGTCACAGCTCCGCTCCGCTCTTTTCCTCGCTGCTCCAGTGGACAGACAGCCGTCTTTAAAATTGAAATGAGATTGGAATGTCGAACGAAAACCTAAAATCTGACTCTAAAAAGATTTTATTTTCATGAAATCACAGATTTCATAACATACTTTTCACAATATTTTTTTCATACGTTTAAAACGGTGTTCTAATAATATTACTCTCCTATATTTAAGTATGCGTGTCTGTCCGTCAGTATGGCTTGTGACGTGTTATTTTAGTAACACGAATGAGTTATTATCCTAATAACATGTTGACAAACTGAAAATAACGGAATAACATGTTTATTGCGTTATGGGAAAATAACTTTAGCTTAGGTGCATAATTTTGCTGTGACAACAAATGTCACAACATTTGCTGTGTAGTTTGTGAGTCATGCAAGCACTTTCGTCAGTAGTTAGTTTTTAAAATGGTAACCGTACATCACATAAAAAGTCTCTTGCCAACGTCAACGTTTGTGACTTTCATCCTTTGAAGTTATCCAATGCATGCGTTTTCACCAGTGCACGGGATCACCTCATTTGGAAATTCTGGCTTAGCGTAGCTCTGGTGAAAAAGGGGTGGCGTAGCTAGGTTTTTCTACATGTGTGCGAGAGACGTGAGAAAAGAATGTGTACTGTATAACGCTGGATACGCATCCGCAAACCACACAGCTACACAGCCTTACACAACTTCGCTACGCATTCCCGCACCGCGGAAAGCTCCTCACACAGCTTGATGGAAATAGTCAAACATTAAAGCTACAGATACACATGCTCGAAAGTAGCACACTACTAAGCATGCTTGACAGCATGCTAATATTGAGTATGCTGTCGTACTGGGTACACATGCTAGGTATTGGCATGCTAGTTTTGAGTATGCCGCTGTATTAGCATGCTCAAAGCAAACATCCCAGTCACACTTGCTACAGAACTCTTGCTGGTAGTACAAGCGTTATTTCGAGCAATGTTGTTTTTAAACAGAGGTGAACGTGGATTCCACAAACACTCATGGTTACGGTAATTAATAACAAAATTTAGCGTCTTATCGTCTCCCCAACGCGCCATTTTACACACAACCAACTGACTAAGCTCACTGCTTGCTACTAACAAGCATGCTACAAAGCAAACACGTTCAGACATGCTTTAAACGCAGCCCCCACTACCCCGCTCCTCAGGTAGCGTGCTCAAAAATCAACAGTTGGTCGATTTACTAGCAAACTACTAGCTAGCATGCTATTTTCAAGCAAGGCCCAATACACACGCGCTACTTGATAGCATTTGCTCAAAAATAGCATGCTTTCGTGCTACTTTCGAGCATGTGTATCTGTAGCTTTACACAGAGCCGCGCGCCCCTACACTTCTCGCATCACCTACCCACCTTACACATCATTGGTAGAAAAGTACTCTTAACAGGGCACTGATTTTAAATCTGCTTACTAAGATTTTAAAATAAATGCTGGTTATGCTTAATTTAAGACCTACCGCTCAAAACTGGTTTGGAAGAGAAAAATAATACAACCGTTTCAATTAGTGGTCATTAAGGGTTGGAGATAGTGTTTGATAATCTGTACGAGACAGGGGTATGTAACAGCGTCCTAGCTGCTTCCACTTCAGAAGCAGCCAGGATGGTGTACAAACTCGTTAATATTGGGATTAAACGCAGGGGTAATTTAATATAACTAAGTGAATTATCTTAGTTATGTTAAGTTTTCAAAGTTGATTTGTACCAATAAGGGTGGCATAATCTGTCTAGATGAAACCCTCTTTTAGTAAATAAGAAAAGGGTTGAAAATAGTTGATTAACGACTTACCAAATACAATAACGAAGGTCATCTTGACGGTTTTAATCTTAGCCTTCGGTATGATGCCGCGACTGCTAGCTCGCCGGCTGTCCAGGTCGTCACTGTCTGCAATAAAAATATGCTATTATTATCTTTGTATACCGCATTGATATAACGTAAGCCTCTCTTAGGATAGTGCTGGGCTTACGTAGAATGTGCTGTGTGTGTGTGTGCTCTAACAGAGTCTACAAATTGTTGCACAGATTTTTGCTTACATTGTATTAATGAAATATATTGTGTAAATGAACATGAAATGATGTATGTAAATGTTCTGTATGGTGTCGGACGTAAAAGAATAGCACCATCGCATCACTTCCCGTGGGTGTCGCAAGAGGCGACTAAGGGACTCACCAGAGAATGGGCAGCAGCATTCTCTGTGCATTGCAAAAGCTACACTGCGATCGCCAACCCACCTGCAATTCGTGGCGATTATGGCAAACCCTGCTGGACGTCTGTCGGTTGATGTGATTATGATGATGAAATGAACATAAATGCGGAGTTTTAATAGGAATTTTGATGAAGCAGGGATGTTTGCGGATATGTGTGTTATGCGTATGTGTAAAAATGTGCGTCCTTGGTGCGCAGGGTTCGAGCCAGTTTCAGCAGCATTCGTTAGTTTGTTAGGGATCTATGTATTTAAGTTTGAATTTTCTTGCCATGAGCTTATTCAATGTTATTATTACGGACACTTGAATCATTGGTACTCGCAATATAGTTTTTTTATTATTTTTAAACTTTTACTAAATATATCGAAGGCAAGCTCTAAAACCCACCCGTGTTCTTCAAAATGCCCTTCAGTGCCCGGATGGCTCTTTGGCTGCCTAGCCTTTTCATTGGATGGCATCATTGCGTCCAATACTCCATTTACTGAACGGCCTGGCAGATGCTTGACCGTTCATAGAATAGGGTAACCGTGTGACGAAAATATATGAAATATAAAATTTTGGGAATTCTAAATTCAAACAATAATCAATTTCAGCATTCTGATCCCGCCCATGTTGTCAAGTACTATGGAAGGAATTTTATTTTTAGGGTGTGAATCGTCAAAAATACAAGTTTGTAATGAAAAACGTCATTTTGGACGATGTGGAATTCCATCGGCCACACGGTTTGTAGTTTACGCAAAGTAATTCCTATATAATTGTAGGTATTACATTAAACAAAATATAACTCAGAAACAGAAAAAAAACCAGAAACCTGAACAACACAACTACTGAGAACTTTGAAAATCAGAAACTTTTATTAATATCAACTTCTGATTTTAAAATCCGACTAAATTGACCTTGCTTCTTGCATCTTAACACTTGAAAAAGTTATTCAATTGTCGGTATCCTTCGTAGAATATAAATGATTTCAATTTCGTTTTCGCGTGGGTGTCAACGTTATTAATTGTGTTATGTACCCACCTCACTTATGTATAAAGCTCTTCTTAATAAGCGATCTTTATATCCAAACTAATTATTGTGACACCCACGACAACAGCGACCCACGTTAAGAAGAGCAAATTAATCAAATCTTTCCACTTATTTTCTGGTACCTAAATGTCAAATGTGAAGATGCCTCATTAAAAAACATCCAGTAGGATCGTTTTGTTCTTCTTTGTTTTTTTATATAACTTGTTGCGGAATTTGTTCGAAAGAGTCACTGCGGGTCTGGAACGCAAAGGGCATTTGGCATTTTTGTAAATATGTGAGTAACATGTATCTACCTAAATTTATTTTTTTTTCTTTCCGAGAGGATGGTTAACTTCTTGAATTTCTAGTTAGCGCTATTTTATTACATAAATACGCGATTATTTAACTGTCACAATTATTACCAGTTTTTGCTGACAGTTTTAGAGCTCTTGTATGGAAAATTAGCACTTCGCCCGCGACTTCGTCCGCACGGATTTAGTAAGTACTCCACAAACTTCAACGCCCCTCTTTAAAGGTTAATTTTGGAAATATAAGCACAACGATTTTTATTAATTACCCAGCCATTTCTGCTGCTTTTTTTGTGATCTCAGGATCAGCAAACATTATTAGAATTGTTTCAATTATCCCAATTTTAGTTTGTTCATACCAATTTCCACGTAAATTGAAGCAACCAATAATGTCCTTGCCTAAAAACTTCATTGCCTCTTTTCGCACCTTTAGGGGTTTATTTTCGAAAAATCCAAACATTTGTTATCCTTTTTTATTGAAATCATGAATGCCGTGTTCGTGTCATGTTCAACTTCATCGGCATTAAGATTTTACCCAGTTCGCTCAAACCGCAAAAAAAATCTAACGCATTTTTATATCCATCGTAACATTTAAACGAAAGGTTCGATTTGAATAATTTGAAGTTTAATTTAAGTTGATTATATAACTTTAATTTTCAAACTATTAAAATGGATAAGGATTAATATCATGATTCCAAAATCACCACTTTTCCATTACATCCGGGTTTTGATTGAATAATTTGAACAAAAAGCGGTAATTGTGACGTAACCATAATAGTTAGACATATTTAACCTCGTGCACTTTGTATTGGGTCCTTAAATCATGTAGTACATTATTTTTATGTGTCATCAACAGATTTCACAGCGTACGCCAAATAATTAATTTAGGAAAAAAATTGCTACTTTGGGTTACATTATTGCAATTTTCGTAGAGATCTAGTTTTACTAAAATAAAATAAAGCCTATGTTTTAACTTAATAATATGGCTTTCTAATCGCGAAATAATTTTCAAAATCGGTTCAGGAGTTTTCGATCCAAACCGTAACATACAAACAAATAAATCTTTTCGCTTTATAATATTAGTTTAGATATGTCAAACAGTCATCAGTTAAAATTATGCGTCTAATGAAAAATTTGCCCCTAGTGTTTCAAATCGCTTTTTATTTACTTACTTAAATTTCTTACAACATTTTGATAAACCCAATTTATACTCTTCCCATTTCAAGATAATCCTCCATAACTCGGTTTACCGTTTTCTTTTCTTAACCTCCGTTTACTGTTCAATAAGAGCGGGATAACCTTTTATTTTCGACATAAATCCGGAGTGGTTTGCAGGCGATACTTTATGGACCTCAGACATCGTCAGTTTTGGCACGTTTCGGTTTGACCTTGACTTTAGCCAATGTTTTGTTATTTTCTTCTGGTTTAGGCTTATTTATTTTGGAAAGATTAATATGTTTGGTTCTGGTTTATTCTTCTTCTTAGCGTGTAGGGAAAATAAGAAAGTTGCTTGAAATTTCAGATATCAAATTAATCAGCCTGGCTTTTTCCCAACTACGTTTGGTTTGTAGTCTAAATGGATGTAGCAAGGGGCGACTGCTTACCTCAGCACCACAACCCAGATATTGGGTAGCACTATAATCAGCAAGCCTTGTTTAATTTTTTATGGTTTCTCACTATCCGTAATGGCTGTCAATTATCTACAAATGATACCCGTGACCAACGGCTTAAAGTCCATTCTATCGCATGCAGGAGTCTCGAAAAACAAAACAGTACTTTTTGCGTAAAAGAGCAACAAACACCATACATACATCCTCACCAATTTTCACTTTTATAATAGTAGGAGGAAGTAGGATTACAGAAGCCCCTAAGTACTCATCACTTTTGATACCAGCGGAAAACACCTTACCACATTAGCTAAGAAAATTACGGCTGTACTAAACCTCCAACACATTTATATACCACTAATCTAATTCAGTCTACATTCAGCCTACATAAACAACTATTTACGAGTACACAACGAAAACCAGCCAATCACATTCTCGCAAACTTTCACCCAAATTACAACTTAGGGATGACCAAAAAAGTCTAATTACTTACTTACTTAGTTTAATTAATTAAGTGTGACTCGCTTAAACTCAGTAAAAAGTAGTAGAGCAATAATTATGGAGATCGTCCGGTGAAGCTGCTGTGTTTTAGTTTAAATGAGGGTGCCATACTTGTTCTGTATGGTGTTGGACGTAAAATAATAGCACCATCCCATCTCTTCCTTTAGGTGCCGTAAGAGGTGACTAAGGGACTCACCAGAGAATGGGCAGCAGCATTCTCTGTACATTGAAACAGCTACACTGCAATCGCCAACCGGCTTGCCAAGCGTGGCGATTATGGCACCTTTGGGGGAGGCCTACATCCAGCAGTGGACGTCTTCCGGCTGGTATGATGGTGATGATAATGATGAGGGTGCCATTTTGATAAAATTCACAAAAGATAATAATATCATTGGGATAGAAATGTGCGTTTGCATAAATAATATAGTCTATGATTCAGAAAGTGAAATTGGTTACTTTGTATCCCGAGACAAAGCAAGATTCTTGAGGGTTTAGACTACGGGAGACCAGACTCAAGAGTATAAGCTAAAGTTCAAATAGCTAAATTAACTACATAATACTTACATTGCCTCGTCGCCGTTGCCCGTCTGCCCAACACCCGGTTACTCTTCTGTCGTATTGTGACCACAATAACACCGTAGCAGGCGGATATTGTTAGTGCGGGGGCCACGAATAAGGATACGAAGACACTCGTCATCCATATCCGCCATTGAAGCTTGCTGATGCCTGACCAGCATTGGTATATACCTGGAATATATTGGACCTTTAGAATGTTATTTATCTTACTAGTGGCCCGTCCTTGCTTCGCCTGGATATATATATATATATATATATATTTATAAGTTTCATTCATAAGAACCACAACAAAAAAAGAATTAGCGAAATTGGTCCAGCTGTTCACGCGTGATGCCGTGACCAAGGGAAATAGGGATTCATTTTTTTGGCATTTATTTAAATCTGTTCCGTCGTTAAAATGTGAAAGGTAACAAACAGACAGACATAGTTACTTTCGCATTTTTTATATTAGTATGGAATTTAGAGTATCTCTTATCTGGGTAACTGAGTCTTATTTGAGGTATATTCTGTTTCTGGGATTTATTCATTTGTTTAACGGCTCTTACAAATTAAAAAACAATATATGTATAAAAAAAGTTATTAATTTTGTCTTTTAAAATAAACAAAAACCTTATTCTCCCCTCTATACTGACCGTCTTCATTTTAAACTAAGTCATCTTCGCGCCATTCCCATAATTTCCTCGGAAATAATAGGAATACTGTGTGAGGACGACTGTCTAAACACTTTTACGGTGGCAAAGTCCAAGATAAAGTTTTGCATGCTTTCGTAAATGTAACACAATATTCTCAAGCAAGATGTCTATCGTAACTTTAAGACTTTCACCCGAACCCTCATAAAATAAAACCGATTAAGTTGTAAGAGCTTACAATGTTATTAACAGCCAGACTACTAGATTGTCTGCAAAACTGTGTGGGTAGTTTTGTCTAAATTTGTTTTAAAATTTTCAGTACAAGTATTTTAGTGCAGTGTAGGAAACACCTACTGAATCTAAAGAATCCTCTTTAAATGTATTTTGTCGCCGAATTTTGGCAGCAGCCGTTAGTTTATAAAATGTATAGAAAGATTATAACCACTCAAAAGAACATATTTATGAAACAAAAACCAAAAAAGACTGACGCGTAAATATTATATTCTATTGTAAACACCTAAAGTTTTCATCTGCAAGAGATGACATTTATGAAAATGTTTTATTTTTTATTTTTTATTGTTTTTTAGTGAAATACTACACGAAACATATTTACATAAATTCTGCCAAACTGCATAAAATGTTGTTTTTACAAAAATATGTGTCTGTGAGGTAAATCTTATCTAACTTAAATTAAATTTAAATTTACTGTAACTACTTTTTGGGACGCCATTTTCAGAAAAGGGCATAAAGAAACATAGCCATGATTTAAATACATACCCTCAACATTGGCTTCGTCGAAAAGAAACAGCATCGGGACACAGAACAGGAAACTGACAAACCACGCACCAAGGATAAGAGCTCGAGCTCTTCGCCCTGCATGAAAGTAAACAACAATAAGTAAATAAAATCAGAAGCTGCTATTACCGTGGAGTGTTTAAGTCAAGAGTGAATAGGTTACTTCATAGTGTGCTCCATCGTCGACCACATCATCGCTTACCACCAGGTGAGATAGTGGCCCAATATTAAACTAATTACAGTAATAAAGGGTAGGAAAATATAATAAGAAAACAATAATATAATATGGTTTACCATAGTAAAAATACCGTTATAAAATATCACAATGACCTCTAGACCAATATTAAGTAGTACCCACCTAAAACAATTTGAAGACCTCACAGAGCTTCGAGGAACACTATACAAAAACAAAAGAATAACACTCCATCTTCTTTTCATAAAAATAATTTAGTTCAAGAAAACAATTGACTACGTGATAATAAACAAAGCTGGTGGCTGTGTTAACGGAACAAATTCCTGCTTACTAGCAAACTTTGCAAAATATGCAACGACACTTGCCTGGAGTTTGTCAGAGTTATATCTTAAGTTTAACTTAGGCTAAGTTATGATCCACTGCGAGTGCTACAACTTAGTTGATAACTTAGAGTTTTCTAGGACATCTAGAATATCCCCACTATCTTTTATTAGATCAACTCTTACTGATACATTATTTTATTTTAGCAAGCTGCCAGTTCTTACAAATTTTAACCGGTCAAACTTACTTGCTAGAAAAATGTAACATGTGATGTCTATCAGAAAAATGGCTGCTGTAAAGACATTTCCCTTTTTTCCAAGTTTTCTAACGTGTCATACAAAACTTTTTAGACGGAAGCGTTGAAAGTTTTCTAACTTTTCGCAATGTTATAAAAGTAGATTGTAGTTTTAGAATGGGAATTTGTTGGCTCAAGACAAACGTTTGTCCCAATTTGGCGTCACCTTCATCTCCCGTTACTTTTAAACTACTACGCTTTAAGGTTTTCCTTATTATTCTTATACGCAGTTCAATAAATTTCCTTAAAGCCTACGAAAATGCTTTAGACTTTGTTCTCTAAGAAGTAACACAGTCATATATCATGTCTTCCACGAATGGTGGCGGGGACCATCACCAGACACTGCTTACTGATTAAACATTTCCACACGATATGTATAACGGACAGTCTTCTGTGCAGAGCATGCTGGGAGGAGGAAGATACGGTATCGCACGTGCTCCTTGAGCGCACAGGCGTCGCCGAAATACGGAGACAAACAATAGGGACACCAAATTCAACTAACTAGCAGACATCCTGAACTCATTAGGAGGACTGATCTGCTTCTGGAGGGAGGTTGGCTGGTTGGAATGACGGCCGCCATGGCTCACGAACAATGGTCCATCTTCAGGACTAAGTGCGGAAACCATACTATATACAACTACATACAATAGAATAGAATATCATATCCTTATTTTGTGAAGACGTTAGTGTGTGCTATTGTAACAATAGAAAAAGTCGTGCAGAGTCTTAAGACCTCTAGCACACCATAAACTGCAAACCAATTAATTATAGCCAAGTCCATAATCGTTCTTCGTAATACCCTTGTTTGAAGTTAAGATTTATTACTAGACTGACATTAATGATTACTTAATGATATCCTTTACAAAGTTTTAAGTATGGATATAAATGGTCTTAAAAATAAAGGAAAGGACTAAGAAATTACGGATGGATAGTGTGAAAAGTATTATAGATAAAAATTGGCTGACTATTAACATTACTGTGAATAGAGAGGGTATGTAACTTTGAAATAATAACAAAAGTTCTAATGATCTTATGACCTAATTTCATTAAATATACTTTTATATAACATAACAATCAAATGATATAATGAATTATCGATCTGATTTCATTTTACCTAATTTTATATGGTATAATAAACATTTTATACAATGCACATTTGAAAAAATATTCAATTAGTATTATAATATTCAGTAACTATTATATTTAAAATCTATAAGTAACGTTTAATATAATTTTGCTTGTAGGTAAAGGGTTGCACTTCCCGCTGCGTCGGTGACGATGCAGAAGAAACGTTTGTGTTTTGAGGTTAGGTTGCAATAATTTGTTTTTCTCAATTTAGGTCAAATTAACATTGTATAAAAAGAGCATTAAACAAATTGAAAATTATATAATATTTGCTCTAAATGATTTTAAAGCAAATGAAGGTTATATGAAATATAACATTAGGTCACATGAAATTAGGTTATGCGTTTTTATGGCATATGAAAATTATATCATGTGAACGTTATTTCAAATGATATTATACTATCTGTTATTATACCATACATTACACAAACGAATAGAGATCTATGGAAGCAGGGAGATAGAGATATAAATAAATTGGGAAAAAGGCAGGAACAGGAAGAACTTTAACGGGGACATAGGATTGTACTCCGCTAGTTGTAGTGTATAGGAGAAATACTTACAGCTCCCAGTGAAGTTCATCGGATGGGTGATCGCATCACATCGGTCCACACTGAGCGCCACCAACACGTATGTTGAAGAATAAGTGACGACGCCCTAAAAATACCAGACTTATGACAAAATAGTGATAACATTAGTAATGTATTTCAAACTAAATAAACCTAGGATAATAAAAATAGAAACCATTTATAATTTTATTACAGACGGCGAACTGACACCAAGAATGATTGTTACGGATCCTTTAACGACTTTTTGGTGTGATTTTAAAATAATTTTTAGCGATGAAATTCATACCTATTATCTCGTTTTTATGCACATTATTTTAAAAGGGAATTCTATTAACATTTTTTTTTATTTTTAGCTCCAATATTCCCCAAATAATAATGACGTTGAAACATAAGAACCTCATCTTTCAGACGTACACACCATTCCAATATTCCAAGTTACCCTAATACAACATCGACGCAAAATAAAATAAAAACTACTGTTTTTTTTTTATTTTGCGTTTCGCGTTTTTTATTTCATAAAATGTGTTTAAGACCATTTTTATAGCTTGAATAAAACGTGTTTTTTTTAATAAAATCACGTTTTATTCCATGTTATATTAATAATCTTGATAGCCGTATTATGGCTTATAACTAACCTGTAGATACTTCATCATTTTGCACGTGATGGACCCAGCTAGCCACGTGATTGTTATCCGCTGTATTAAGTCTGGTAGGACGCTTATTAGTCCCACTAGCAAATCTGGAAAATGTTCGTTCTTTTAATTGATTTGAAATAGAATACTTCTTAATAGTAGAGAATCCCAAATAAGATTGACCTTCACCCACTTGTGATCTTTACCGGATGAAAATATAAGTAATTATAAAAGTATAAGTCATTTTAAAAAAATTGAAAAATATATTATTAAAATAATTCCACTGACTTGCTTGCCAAACGAACGAAATTCGAATAAAAAGCTTACGACATACAGAATATGTAACAGCTAGGTTGCCTACCTTTTTTTGTTCCTATAACCTGGTTCTGTATACAAACAGGTAAGTAGTTCAAGAGTAGTATATAGTAGTTGCATTTATATGTTTACCACTTGAAAAATATCAAAATGAAGGCAATTTTATTGTGAATGAATACAGAAGTATAGTCAGTGAAATTTTTAGAAATATTTAATTATAGCCATGACCATATTTTTCACCGCAACCCAATGGTATATGTTCAGAAACATATTTTGTTTGATGAAATATAATTTTCATCCGGTAAGCAGGTGGGTGAAGATCGATCGTACTTCGGATCTTAGACTAATTAAAAAGCGTAATGATTTTTGGACATTTGATTTGAAATATTTTTTTACGTAGACGAGCCGATTTAATCTTTGGAATACTTCCATAGCATTTCCGTTTTAGGCACAAGTAGTGTAACAATTAAAAGATTCACAACACTATCTCTAGTGTCGAGATCATTCTTAAAGAATGTTAGAAACAATGACTGCGGGCCTGATTTTACACGCAAAGGGTTCCTGAAAACGGAAGGATCCGTCGAGCCTGACTCAAAAATAGGTTACGAGATGATTTGCTCGCGTACTATGAAAGCTAAATAGAGGAGGCACGGGAACTTGAAGGAAGCATTTGCTCAGAAATGGTTGGATGGTGGACCAGCCATTGTTGTCCCAATAACAATAAAGCTGGTAAAAAGAAGAATGATTAAAAACAAACCTGCTATCGCCAACTGCATGATGAAGAAGTTCATCCTGCTTTTCCTGGACTTGGTCAGCAGGAGTGCCAGCACGACCGTGGCGTTGCCAGCCACGATGGTCACTAGCAGCACCCATAAGATCGCCAGTTGTGCTGACTGCAAAAATATTGAGAAGTCACAAGAAAGTAATTTTTAGGGGAAATATCATTTATATTTCCTAATTAAAAGTCAGGTACCATAAATTAACTTGCAGAGTAATAAAAAAAAAATGTCACAATGATAGGTAAATTAATTCATCGAGAAGTTAAATTAAATTAATTCTAATGATAATGTTCGCGCAACCGGTGTGCGATTACGGCAAGATGTATAAATGTAAACGAAGCAAAAAAATTGAAAATGACAGCCTTAATGGATGGATTTCTCAAGAAAATTTTTTTATAAAGGCAATTAAAACTGTCTGTTAGATATTAATTTAAAATTAATGGCGTTTTTAGTGATAATTATTCAGTTATTGCTGAAATCACTTAGGGCTTCATTAAGTTAGCACTTTCAGTGCCCAGAACTCAACATATGGGTCGAACAATAATTTGTTTTTTTGAACAATAATTATTTGCGAACTCGGCAGCCGAGTCATCGTTATATGTAGTGATGACTCGTGGGAACACGAACAAATTATTTTTCGACCCATATGCTAACTTCTGGGCACTAAAAGTGTTAAAGAGGTTATTTTTTACTTTGCTTTTTTAGGAAAATTTTAATCGTAAAAATCTTAGTTTGACCTTTAAAATTATGTGTCTGAGTATCAAAGTTGTATTAGGTGTAAACAGTTCTTCCAAGTAATTTAAATTTCGAGTCGAAAGATTAGAATTTTAGACGTTCAATATGAGTGGAATATGTTTCAAACAGTTTGAATTTTATTTCTTGAGGTGTAAAATAAACTTATATTAAAATTATAACAATTTTCAAAAATTGTTTTCAGTAGTTTTTAGAAATGTATTTTATTTTTCTGACGTATTTTCTTTGTAATAAAAGTTTTCTTAGGCAAATTGCTGTACCAAGCTACAAGTATATCAAGATATTGTGTTATTTTTTTTTTTACACCTTAATCAAAAGGATCTTTTATTATTAAACTAAGTTGTCACAAAAAAAATCTGAATAAAGAAGCATAAGCACCAAAAAAGTAATTCGACATACGTTTAAAAGGGAAGAACAGTACACAGATTCAAGAATATTAATAAAAAGCCCTTTACACCAACAAAGTGATTGTAATCGCCCTTAAATGAAGGCAGTCTTAAACAAATTAGAATTCACAGAGCGCGTCTAGACCCATCCTTTAGTTTGGAGAACGCTTCTCACAATTAATCCTGCACTTCACCTTAATGAATTTAGGTGATTAGTTTCTTAGTTCTTTACCAAAAATACAAGGGAAAATCAAAGTTTGAAGTGGTTATTTTGGCTTTTTATTAAACACTTGCTGCCGCCCGCGGCTCCTCCCGCGTGAATGTCGATAACAATCCCAACGGAACATACTCCCGGGATAAAAATTCTTATGTCCTTTCCCGGGACTCAAACTATCTCTGTACCAAATTTTATCTAAATCGGTTCAGTGGTTTAAGCGTGAAGAGGTAACAGGCAGACAGACACACTTTCGCATTTATAATATTAGTATAGTAGGCGCCAGATAAATGTGGAATAAAGTACATTGACCTTTCCCTAATAACTGTTCATAGGTACCTGAACAATTAAATATGAATCGTTTTTCATTATTAGACAATGTTAAGGATCACGAGAGATGATGATTCGGGACAGCTTTGTGTCATTAATTCCGTTTTTCAAATTAAAAATGTCAATAATTGTAGGTGGGTCAATGACCGTTATTCCACGATTATCTGGCGCCTACTATAGAGATGTATTTTATTGTTTTTCAGTACCAGGCAGTGGTTGCCTGTCACTGTTGGATCTGTTCGCAATCATCAGGCTTTTACTGGCACCGAATTTTCTTTTTAAATTTTTATTTTATGTCGCTTGTCCGACAAACGTAATGTGTACCTTGAAGTGTAAGCCCAGTAAATGTATTTTTTTTTCAAATATTTGTCCGTTATAATAAGTTGAGAATGTGTTAATTTGAAGTAAGTTTTACCACCTAAAACAATGTGTGAAACCTCAACTTTCCCAACTCCTAAAAGCACTAAGTAGTTTACTTTAATCAAAGTCAAAAATAAGCTTAAGAAAACGTCGCCAAGAGACCCGTAGCGTAGGTCGGGTATATTAGTTCTCACACTCAATTAAACTTTGCCCCCCTCTTTACCCCTATTCCACCCACTGGTAACATATCACGTTTATATATATTATAATTTTATTGGCGCGACAGTTTGACAGGTCATTAGGTTTAATGACACAAGCTTTAATGAGAAAATTCATTAAGAAAATATGCTTGAGGTGACACGAAAACAAAAGTTACTATTGGATTTACGCGACTTTAGCAAACAAAAGAATATTAGTGATTTTGAGAATATACCACGCAAAACCAGTTCGTGTCGAGGCATTTGGAAAAACAGCGACAGCGCATAGTGACTAAAACAAAAAATGTGACATTTGCACCACGTGGCTCAAAATCAGTTTTATAGCTAGGATTGCAATAAAAAATGAAACTAGCGATACAACGTTTACAAATAAACTTAAACAATTATTAATTAATAAAAAAATAAAATAAAAACACAATAAACGAATACATACATGACAAATAAATGTATGATGTTTATTATATATTTATATATATAATAAACATCATCCTTCGTAGATAAATATTATATTATTATTATAAAATACGTTACAATTTAATCCTAATAAATAATTTTATGTTACCTATAATATTATAACTTATAAAGTGATCTCAAATAATTGACCTCTAAATAAATAATTAAGTTAATTAATATTAAGGACATGTTTCAAAATTGTTAATTGATTATGTATTATTTTTTTCAAACATTAACTGTATACTTTTCGCTGTGCCCTACAGGGCCCGTTATTGTACCTTAGCTTTAAGGCCATTTTAAGATCTTCGCACATTATGGAATTTAACTTTGACTTTGACTATCTTGGACAGACAGCGTAACTTCAGAGTCTTCTCCTAATTCATCATTAACAGTCCAGTACTGAACATAGAGCTCTACAATCTATACCATATTACGTATAATAGCAAAAGGTGCGACTAGTTTTCGGAGGTCTAATTTCTCCAACCCACGAATACATAGAGCTGTGACATGGTGCTTTATCACCTAATGCCAATTGAAGCCTCTGGTAACTCACTTGTTGACTTAAGCCACAGCGAAAATCATAAAAAAATATTGCACGAAAATCTTCACGAGTTAAATTCATTTTGAAAGCGACACATAATTTTCGAAAGGACGCCACAGTGAAAAGACAAATGACTGCCTCGCAAATTAAAAAGTAACATGTTCCCAAAGAATTCCTTAATTGATTTTTTTGCATTATTTTATTGTAAGTGGCCAGATCCAAAAACTTTCAGTATGCCCCACGAATATCTTGATTTATTCGCTAGCAAGTATCAAGGATACTTTAGATCCAATTGCAAGTGTCTCTTCTGCATTCTAAGAACACAATATCATTTCCTTTCCAATGCCATAAAATCACACACTTCGTCTTCCCTTCTATTCGGAAATGACACTGAGCAAATAATACCCACATCCGACTCAAGCCTTTCTGCAGGCACTGAGATAAAAAATAAGACCTTCCAAAACAATTTGAACTTCGGACCTCGATGTAAGTAGGTACCGACGTATTAGTGATAACGATTGTCAAAAGTAGATACAAAATTCTATTATATTCTATTTTTCATTTTTAGCAAGCAGAGCCGATGCCGACTACACGGCCAATGTCAAAAGTAAATAGGAAAAGCAAACGTACTTATATTTCAAAAGTTTTGGACTACGTGACATTTCGGCAGTACATGTGTATATGACATTTTGTTTTTTTTTGACAACCGTTGTCTCTAATGGAATGTCACTTTGTTTGGGAGCTTTAACGTCGTCGATAGTTTTTAGTCAAATAAAAAGGACTCGAATTCCTCTTACCTGATAAAAATAGAACTTATTGATAGTAGTCTCATTCCCGGAGATGTTCCTGTAAGCGGTGTCGTTGACCTCAGCGTACATGCTACAGTTGTTACAGGACTCTTCCCCCATGACGCTGATATTCACATCTTCTTGGAACACTACCTGGGGACAAAGAATATAAGGTGAATATTAACAAATGACTGAATAAGCATAGAGGTATGCGGTACAGAGAGTAAAGTCCCGCACACCATCACTGATATGGGGGGATCCTTCGACCAGATGGTTGTTATGTGTGGCGGCATTGATGGCGCTACATAAGCTAACTCTGTAGAGTTAATTGAATAAGGGAACGCTAAAATACTGGTGTTTCAATTTAGCTGCATCATAAGATGAAACCTCAAAATACTGGATTTTGAAAATTTTACGTACAAAAAAATTAGGCCACTTACAAATGTGTTTTCCGAAATTAGATATATTAACGTCAACGTCATGATAACGCAACAATGATATCAAGTTGCGTTTTCAAAGTAGAGGAATTCATGCCTAAGTGGGGTAAACTTCCATCAAAGCCCTCATTTGCACCATGCACATCGTGTCATGTTTGATGAGGCCCCACTTTTTTATTTTTTTTTATTTGAGATGCGTTTTCTCTTGACTCTAGTCTAGGTCATTATAATTGTGACAGAGACAAAGTCGACGATGGAGCGAACTTACCCATAAGAAGCCTGTTCACTCTAATTTTGAAGAGATCAGGGTTGTATGCGTCATGGGGTTTATTTGAAACAAAATATTTGGAACTTGATTAAAACGTTCAAAAGCGAGTTCTGAGCTTCTTTTATGCGATTTATTTCACCTAACTCGATGTCGAGCTCAGGACGTCATACGTCAACTTCAACTATTGATTTTTGGGTGTGTATGAGGCACTGCAATTTCGCAAATGTCAACTGCAGACGCCAACACATCAATCTACCCGAAACTGTCAAATTTTCTCCATCAATCTTGAACCTAATACTCTAGCGATAAAGTTGAAAATCTATTAAAGATATTTGACAGGTTGTTGTAGCTTGATGTGCTGGCGTCTGTAGGTACTATTGATGGACTATCAAACGCAGGACTAAGAGATAAATACAATATTTTAAACCGTAACCGTTTAGATCAAAAGAATAAAACCACTGAACGAGCTTGTTGTGTACTAAACAGGAACCGTGCATTGCTTGTATTTCGTTAAACTTCGCCAAACCAATGAACGAGTCAGGGGGGCTGCTCTCTAAACCCGAAGTCCGTAGTTTCGGGCTTAGTTGCGGGCGTATTCTACTCCGTATCACCTAACCACTAAGAATTAATAACAACACGATTAGAGGCTTAGAGAGTAGCCCCCCAGGTAACAAGATCAATGTTAAGTTTACTATTTAAAGTTAAAGTTACTCTCTCTAAAACTTAATTTGAAAAAGTTCTAAATTTATTTTTTAGACTTACTTTGTATCATGTATCTACACGCGTATCAAGTTCCATTAAAATTGGTGCGTTCATTTCCAAGAAAGATTATAATTAGGTATGAAACAACGTAAAGAGAACGCTTTCTTACAGCTACTAAAATAAATACAATACCTAAACTTCATTCAAAACCTTTTGCCTTTTCCAAGAAACACCCATGTTCTATTAAGAACAATATTTATATGCGATGCCCCAAGTTTAATCTTTTACTTTATCCCAAAATTAATCTAGTATCTCTAATGAAATCTTTGATAAAAGGTAATGGACATAATTAAGTCTCGGAGCACTGTAGTGTTGTACTTGAAACGATAAATACCCAGTTTTAACTCACTTTGAAACACTTTAGGCGATTTAGAACGTGTTATGTTTAGAAATAATAGTGGATTTGATTTGAAATTAAATTGCGATATATTATATATATATATATTATAAAAATAAATAATATATTGACATAAAACACAAGATGTTTTTAACGGTGGTTTTGTGGATAAGTTATTACAGCCATATGAGATCTTCGTAGTTAAGCATCGCAAGACAATATCGGTCAGTAGATAACTTATTAACAGTGATCGAATAATTGGGCGCTAATATTCCTAAACTTCACTTCACTCCACGAAAGTGTAATATGGACATGCATTTCAGAATCCCGGATCCCGGAATCATTCGAAATTCCTGAGATTGCTAAAAATACTCGCATACAAAATCTAGTTAGAACTCGTTGTGAACTCTCATTATAATTTTTATACGTATTCCATTTGTTTTGAATGAAATTTATTTATTTATTTAAACTTTATGTACAATAGTGGTACATGGGCGGACTTAATGCATCAAGGCATTCTCTACCAGTCAACCTTTGGGTTGACATAAAGATTGAAATAAAGATACCAAAATAAAATAATCACTGCTATAATTTCATAAAGTTTGTTATAGTTGTTTTTACAAAATTGTTCAATCTCGGGAACCCGGGATTACTTATTTATTCAGAAAGGAATGTCCTTATTATTCTTTAACGGGAAGAAGTTTAGGTATATAAGCGCCCGATTATCCGATCACTGCTTATTAACCATAACATACCCGAGACGATTCGGTAACCTTTCTTCTTTTTTACATTTTTGGTAGTCGTTAACCAGTCTTGTTAAAAGCATCATGTTCTGATGCATGAAGGTAATATTGTATAATTTCACGCATTAACGACACATGTGTGAGTTCAAACTAAACTACCATTTTTGAGTATGTCTTTGACTTGAATGTGTCCGGTTGGTAGTGTCAAGCTCACACAAGTGTCTATAACGGTGGCGCATGTGTTTGATCATTTGGCTCCGTCAGCTGGGACTAGTTATCTCTCAACTGAGGGGGTCCTATAGGCAGAATACTGGTAGTATTGATTTAAAATATTGGTAGTCAGCAACAGTTGGTCAGGCTGACACTTGGAAGCCATCCCAAACAAAGTTTTGAAAAGGGAAGGCCGGGTTGACCTATGATGATAGAAAAGTATTGTAGGAATAAAAACTGGCCTAGTGCGAGTCTAACTCGCGTGCAAAGGGTTCCGAATGAATGTCATTTTGTTATAAAATTTGTTTTTTTTAACACTATAGACATTTAAAAAAATCTGTAATCTTTTAAAGAACTATTGTTCCTTACATAAAGATTACAGTTTTTTTTTAAATCTGCTTTTTTAATTTTTTTAAAATTGTAGTAGTTTCGGAAATAAGGGGGTTGGTCATTTTTCGTCTAATTTCTTGAATGACTTCGATATTATTTATTTTAAAGTTATGAAAAATATATTTAAAATCCTCACAATAAGGCGTGTGATGTGAAATAAAAGGTATTTGATATGTCACACGGTACAATGTAAAAAACTTTTTTTTTTAGATTTTCTGGTTTTCACCCAAAAGTGACCACCCCTACTCAAAACTTATTGATTTAAGTAACACGCCCGTGTTTGGGTCACAGAATTCGTAAGTGTATCAAATTTCAACAGAATCAGTTCAGTAGATTCGGAGAAAATTGGCTATGACAGACGAACAGACAGACACCCGAGTCCGTAAGAAACGGATCCTATAAGGGTTTCGTTTCTTACGGATGTTCGGAACCCTAAAAAACTATATTTTTTTAAACAATTTTTAAAACAGTTATTTTTAAAACAGCCCAACCGATTGTACTCATAGATACTTTTTGGATGACAATGCACATGATAAGTGTCGTAATTTCTATTCCAATATGGTGGGCTCAAAAAGATGGGGGATGTTATGTTATATGGAATGTAGGGGTTTGCTAACTTAATACGAAAAATAAAAATCTGTTTTTTAAACATCTTTCTTAAATTAATTATTTATTATATCTATTTCCATCAGCTTGTCCTCTAAAATAGATCCACCTATCCAGTCATTTGATGATGCCCTAAAGAGGATCTAAAGGTCGGGAAAGGATCAGTTACTCCCTAACGATTGGTATGTAATGGCGGACATAACAGTTCTAGTTCAGTTTCAATGGCAAGGTCGTCCCATTTAGTTAAACAGGCTGTTTTAGTTGAAATGAAATTCTTTAAGTGATTAGAAGACAGTCATTTCTTAATCATTTACTTCTAGCTTAAAACATTTTGGTTGCTATTTACGAGTATTCAATGTGGATAGACCCGCGGCTTCGCCCGCGTTAAGGAAACATACTCATCATCATCTTCCTGCCCTTATCCCATGTTGCTTGGGGTCGGCGCAACACGTTTTTTTCTTCCATTCTGTCCTCACTAACTCACTCTCCCGTCAGCACTAACTCCCTTTTCTTTCATATCACTCCTAATACAATCCATCCATCTTTTCTTTGGCCTCCCTCTCCCTGTCCATCCATCCACATTATATTAATAACTCTTTAGTTACGTGCATTTCTGCCCTCCTCTTCACATGACCATATCAAGATAAGCGGTTCCCTTTGAACTTTTCCGTTACTGGCGCCACTTTTAAGCTACTTACCTCTAATAAACTCATTCCTCACTTTATCCGTTTTCGATACTCCACATATCCATCTGAACATTCTCATCAAAGAGAACATACTCCAGGGATAAAAAATATTTTTTTTGGATTTTATGTCGTTCTGTCTGTCTATTCATGCTGATCTCCGAAGATACTGCACAGATTTACTTGAGAATTTTACAGTTGCTGGCGGCTTAGTTCTGAGCAACATTTAGTCTTTGTTTCATTTAAATTGGTCGCCAGGAAAAAAAGTTAAGGTAGATTCTAGTCTGGAATAACACGCAGGGTACTTTTTAACATTCCCTTGGGATAATTTTCAACATTCACGCGGTTGGAGCCGCGGCCAGAAGCTAGTAGTAAAAAGTAACACCTGGGACTGCTACTGAACAAAGGGCTCATCTACATTTCATTATTTTAAACGTTAATTTAAAGGAGACCGTTTAAATCCCATTTAAATGAAGAAAGTTATTATCCACCAGTATTATTTATTAACGAAGTAAACAAAATTACGTCTCGTATTTCATTCATAACTTTCTTGTTAGTCTAGCGGTTGCAAATGCTACTGTTGAACATGATTCGAGGTCCTAATTTTGATTCCTGGGTCAAGCAAAGTGTTACTGAGTCTTTTATCTGAAATTACTCAATAACATTTTTGGGGCTGGATATTTTGCCTGGTTAATATCAATAAGCCCACCCTCCCGTATATGTGCTGTAGCGGCATCAATGCCGCCGTATAAAAACTAAGAAGCGAAATCTGTACGGCAACAATAAGAACCGCAAACACCATCTATCCTGTCAGCGATGAACTACCAACGAAATCCTGCATCGCAAAGTTCTCCGTGCGATTTGAACATATACAACACGAATATCAAATATCAGGCAGTTGCCCACCAGACACAACAACCGTCTGGTCGGAGGATCCTCCCATTTCAGTGGAGGTCTGCGGGATTTTATTCTATTTTGTTTTTGATTATGTTCCAAGTACCTCTATAGGGCCTATTTTTTGCTTCTTCTTCAAGTGCTGTGCTTATGTTCTCAGTTACAGAGCAACGATAAGGACTAATGAACAACTTAAAATACACGTATTGATAATGATAATAAATTATGTTCAAGCGCGTAAAAGGGGACATGGAAATAATTCCTCGGGCATAACCAAAACATTCACATTCGCTGTCAAAAGGAACATTGCCAGCATTGCTGCAAATGCGTTAGATGTCAATGCTGCAATGTGACTAAAATAAATTAAAACAGACGGACAAGAGAGTGATCTGATAAGGGTTCCTTTTTTACCTTTTGAGGTACAGAACCCTAATTAAAGTACACTACTAAATATTCTTTTCTTGTTTATCCCGACAGCAACAAATGTCTGCGTAATATTTTCTTTAAGAAAAACAAAGATGGCGAACCAAAGAATCTCTGTGAATCGTTTACACATAATGGCCATTCGTCAGTCGGTATACTAATGCCTCAGAAGAATAAAGAAAATAAGAAGACATAAATTTGTTCCTACTTGGATGATTTTATTTGAGGCCTACATTCCGTAATTTGTCTTAGGGATGTTTAGGAATTCTTTTAGCGTACTAAAACCATGTTAATGGATGCTTCGTTTTCTTTTAGATATTTAATAGAAGCATTTTATACATTTTGTAACCTGTGAGTATTCTTTATGTACCTATTTTAAAATGAACACGGGTTTCTTGCTTCAATGGGACCGCGGTATTCTTTTAAATTACTTCGCAGATTGTGATGTGGTTTTCATAATTTCATGAATTAAGTCCGGAAGGTTGACATATTATGTGTATTGTACATAGCACCTTAATGAACATTAAAATAAATAATATTAACTTATTGGAAATAATGACTTTTTGTAAAGTTATAAAACTGTTCGAAACAGGTTTGGGTGTGTAGCCTTTTTTTTTTAAGGATGGGAAATCATCAAATGACTTCTTCCACTCTGGGTGGAGCAAAAGGGCGTGTCAGACTCTGTACTGACTAAAACCCATCCGTGTTCCTTCCAAAGCCCTTTGCGTTCCAGGGCCGCGGTGACTCTTTCGAACAAATTCCGCAACCCTGGCAGTGGGTGTGTAGCTTACTTAACAGACTTCAAAAAAAAGATTGTGTAATATTGTCGGAATAACAGTTTTTGTATATGTTAGTCTACACCAGCTTCTAAACATGTGTGCCAAATTTCATAAATGTATGTATGTTTGTCCGCGCATATTTCAAAAACTTTATGTAGGATAGCAAAAATTCTATATTGATTGAACTAGTTATAGTTCAACTAAGGGAATAGTGCAAGTTTCATTAAAATCGGTTACTAAGTATTTGAAATAGACAGTTAAGTGTGTATCATATCACTCACTAGAAAAACGTGTCGTTTGCAGTATAATTGTAGAACATACGGTTATGCATGTTGCTTCAATGTTTGCATGCAGTCAGAATCTAGCTCCATAATATAAATGAGAATTTCAAAAAGTGGCTAAGGAATTTAAAAAGTTATCGTGTAATCGTTAGATGGCAACATAAAAAGTGGTTTGTCAGTTCATGTATCACAGTAGAAGTAGATAATGATGGACGGATAAGTATTTAGACCAACTGTCAAATTAGCTACCAGCAGTAGTTGAAACCTCATTTTTGCCTTTGTGACATGACGTTTCAGCTACTGTTGGTAGCTAATTTGACAGTTGGTTAAAGGTAGATACGTTTTTGAAACGGGCCGTTAGTAATTAGTTTCAATGACAACTGAAATTTAAAAAAAAACTGCTAAAGTTTACTGCCAAATATTAATCGTTGTCAGTTGGTAGTCGTATAAGGGTATACCCGGGTCGCTTACCAGCGCCTATTGGCATATTTACTTTAGAATTTTGAAAAGATGCAACTTTTATTTCTCCCGTTTCAGTTACAGTAAATTAATTACAGTTTTGAAGTCGCTTTATTTTTTTTATTTTTTAAGTACTTACCTATTTTAGAATTTTATAAAATTAATGATTAATGATTAAGTAAAAAGCAATAACTATTCTTAAAAAAAGTCTCAGTAAACGTTCAACATTGTCATTATTACCTTCACCAGCTAGCCCAGTAACTGTCCCTTTTTTTTTTTTTTTTTTTTTTTTTCTCGGGGGGAAATCCTCATGGAAATCCTCCACCCTGGGGCGGGTGGAGGGGTCTGTCAGACTCTTACTGACTAAAACCACCCCGGTGTTCCATCTTCCACCTACGCCGGGGATCGCGGGAACGTATGCGACTTCCGCAATCCCCGGCTGGTGCCGGCCCGCTTCTGCGGGCCACCTCGCGTCGGCGAGGGGAGTGATGTGTTTGACTCCCCTCGCTACGTCAAAGAGGGGCGCACGGGAACACCACGCGCCGCCACCTCGGGTCCGGATGAATGGGGGGCGACGGACATCCCCAAGTCCGCCGCCCCTGGACCCAGTTAGGGGGGCCGGAAGAGGGCAGCGTATGCCCTCCTCCGACGCCCGATGCGCCTGCTGCGGGCAGGGAGAGCGGTTGTGATCTCCCTCTCCCTTTCCGCAGCCTCCTTCTGCGCGATAACTGTCTCGCAGAAGGAGACCACCGCGTCCTGTAACTGTCCCTAAATCAACTTCATCGACCGACTTAACATGTCCTCATAAAGCTCAAAGCAATTCTCAAACAGCGACAAAGATAAACTGCCCAACTTCATCCGACGCTATGACTCCTGAATAACCTACAAAACGACCCCTTAATCAAAACACAGGTGTTCTCACCCTCTTCAAGCTCCCCCATTGAAAATGTGACCTTATTCTTGAAAAGCTAACGTAGGTTTTTCAGCGCAGTGTGAAAAGAAGTCTAATGCAATCAATCAATCGGACAGCAATTCAATTGGTATTTGAGAAAATGATCTAATTTATCAAAATTTATCCGCGGAGATTTGAATTAATTCGCCTTGTGGGCAACCCAGGTGTGTTTTACAACTGTAATGTATTACCACCACAATATAGGGTAGATTAGTGATTTTCAAACGAGTTTTCAATTGGTTTCTCTTAAGTTTTGTTTGGAACTTTTTGCGGAAGGATTGGTATTTGGGAGGCTTTTGTTTGATTTGAGAATGATTGCTGGTTTATTATGGCAGTATGATTATGCTTTGAGAAAGTTAAATTAAATAGTGTTTTTTTAACAAACGGACGTTCCTTTGTGGAAGTCTATGACAAAAAATACGTTTTTACAAAAAAATACAACTGACTTCTAAATAAAAAAAAAACTACAAAGTATAATATAACTTTAATTTCGGAAGTCGGTTTTATTGGTTGTTTCTTCGTATTGCAACACCGACTTCCGAAATAAAAGAAACTCGCAGGTTCCTTGGGGAGTGTACAGGAGCACTGAGAGAGGTTTTCTCAAAAATCTTACGGAAACGGGAAAAAACGGGATATGCGCGTACAAAGTAAAAATAAACATTTTTTTTTTTTGGTAATTGCTGGCAAAAGCTAGTCTTATATATCAAAGTTGATGCAGTCCTTCACCACACATCAAATTGAATTAAACGCAACCAAACAAAGTCTTCATAACCCAAATGTCTCAAATCTCGTCACCTGTGCTTAAACAAACTTAAAGATAAAACAAATGTGTTTGCCAAAAGGAAAAAGTCCAGTAGTTTGTTTGAGAACCTTGGGGGACCTTTTAAATATTATTAATTTCCTCTTAATTTCCTTCCAGTGTTCATTTGGAGGATAACGTAAATAAGGATGAAGATAAAGTCGATTGACAAGATGAGAATTTACGAAATTGTTTTTGCAAATGAGTGTCTGTGTCTTTACCTGTTTTTCTTTTTGTGTGTGTTGGTTTTTTTTTTTTTTTGTCAATAAATTGTTTTTTAGTGTGTGTGTGTGTGTGTGTGTTGAAATATGGATTTTATCTGAAATAAATGTTTATTATTATTAAAGTTGAATGTCACCTTCTGTGCCCTAAAGCGAGTTTTACTACAATACATACATAATTGGTCGCGTTCATAACTGTCAATTTACAGCAGCCGTGTGACTTTTAGGTCGTTTTGTATTGAAACTGATTAAGCGCCGTCTGGAGACAATAACGGAAAACCTTTTTTTCCATACAATTTGACATAAGCGAACGTTTACGTTAACGCGATCGAGTACGTTAAACACTTGCACTAAACCCTCAGTACTACGACAGCGGAAATTTTTTCTTCTAAAGGTAAATTCACATGAGTGAACTTTTACTTTAACGCGATCAAGTACGTTTAAAAACCCGTAGTGTGGCCTGTGCTCTTAAAACCGTACAGTCTATGTAGCAATTTGGTTGTATTTTTACTGTCGATTGGCTCGTGTTTGACCACAATCTCTCCTGATGGAAAGCGATGATGTGGTCGACGATGGAGCAGCTTGCCTAGATTAAATCTATTAAATCTTGACTTAACCCCTGATGTTGCAGCTATTAGGAAACTTAGCCGAACGCAGAGTGAAAGTATATACATTTTTTTTTTTAAGAATGGGAAATCATCAAATGACTTCTTCCGCTCTGGGTGTCAGACTCTTACTGACTAAAACCGATCCGTGTTCCTTCTAAAGCCGTTTGCGTTCCAGGGCCGCGGTGACTCTTTCGAACAAATTCCGCAACCCTGGCAGGCTCTGGCCCTAGCGGGCCCCGTCTTCTATGCTGAAATCTCATTGAGGCGCGCGTGAAACACAACGCGCCATGGACCCGGGCCTGGTGGTGAGCGGACAGCGAGCCACCCAACGCCCGGAGCCTTGGGGGGAGTGAAAGTATTAACAAAACGTTTGGTGTGATTGGGAGAAGTTTGAATCAAAGTGCTTAGAAATGAATTCCCCTCTCACAATTTATAATTGAAATAGATTCAGATCTGTTTTAGTTTTGAAAACTATTTATTTTAATTTATTTATTTATTTATTTAACAGTTTATGTACACTCATTTAACAAATAGATAAGAAGAAGGGAACAGAAAAATAGGTACAACAAAGGTGATGCTTATTAAAAATATCTCTTCCAGCATACCTGTGAAAGGAGAGTCGAATAAAAGTTACGCTAACATAAAAAGACAAAAAAAACTATCTCCATGGGGGAAGCACAAATGTGGTATTCAATGTTGACAAAACTCTTGACCCAAAAGTTACAGTCATTCGAAGTTAGCTCTAGCTCAGAGACAGACTAATCACATTTCCGTGTATCTTTAGAGTGTTTTGGCTGGAATCTGGTTAACCGACAAAGTGAATTTAGTAGAACATTCACAAAACTTTTGCCTCTGAACGTACTGAGGTTACGAAGCAAGCATACCTCCTGAAATTGGCAGGATTTTCACCATTCACGCATACAACTTACCTAATTTATCTATTTGGTAAAGCTCTTGACATACAGGAAACAAAGGGAAATATTGTGAAATTGAAACTGTTACAAACACAATATTATTTCCTACTTTTCACCACAATAGCACTGGCAAATCTGGTGAAAAGTAGCCTTGTGTTGGCTAAAGCAACAGCTCAAATAAATTTAGTTTGTAATGGAAAAGCTACAAGAAAAGTGTTCATAGTTTCTGATAGAAATGTTAACACGAAAAAATCTTTTTTTTATTTACTTCTTATTAGTGGTGGTTAAATTACACAAATCTTAATAAATAGTTAGTTGCACCATTCAATTTATAACTCAAGAACGGCTGGACCGATTTTGAAGATTTTTGGTTGGTTGGTCTTTGCCCCGAATAGCAGAATAACATAGGAAAAGTCCAAGAAAAAAATATGTAGTTAAAAAAAAAATCGCATTACTGATACATGACAAAAACAAAACACGGCAAAAATTTATTCTCAGTCTCAGGCGGCACGAAGTTCGCCCGGCACGAAGTTCGCCGGGACCACTAGTTTATAATAATGATAAGTTCTCTATGGTGTCGGACGTAAAAGAATAGCACCATCCCATCACTTCGCGATTAAGGGACTCACCAGAGAATGGGCAGCAGCATTCTCTGTGCATTGCAACAGCTACACTACGATCGCCAACCCGCCTGCCAAGCGTGGCGCTTATGGCATGGCCCCTTTGGGGGAGGCCTATGTCCAGCAGTGGACGTCATTCTGCTGATGGTGATGATAAGTTATCTACAAGTGCGTATAAACCGCAGATAGGAAAAGAATTAATTGGTCACCAAGAATGCAGGTCGCATCTTAGAAATCTCCTTAAATCCCCCGATCCGATCCGATCCGTATCCGATTTAAATTCCTATTCATTTACTGTGCACGCGGCACGGTTGTGGAATGCACTGCCGCCTGACATTAGAGACTGCAAAACTCTTCCAGATTTTAGAAGAAGAGTGAAAGACCTTTCGGTACCATCATAGTTGCATATTTAAAGTAAGTATATATTATTTTTTATCTTAAATTATTATTTAAGTAGAAGTTTAATTTTAGTCATTCTATGTAAGCATAACTGTTACACACGAAGTGTTTTTTTTTTTTAAGGATGGGAAATCATCAAATGACTTCTTTCGCTCTGGGTGGAGCGGAAGGGCGTGTCAGACTCGTACTGACTAAAACCCATCCGTGTTCCTTCTAAAGCCCTTTGCGTTCCAGGGCCGCGGTGACTCTTTCGAACAGATTCCGCAACCCTGGCAGGACACACGATGTCTACATCTCTTTTATTCGACTCTCCTTTCGCAGGTATGCTGGAAGAGATATCTTTAGAAATAAGCATCACCTTTGTACCTATTTTTCTGTTCCCTTCTTCTTATCTATTCGTTAAATGTGTGTACATAAACTGTTAAATAAATAAATAAATTCGTGATTACTGTTAAAATTACTGGTTACGTTATTTTGCCCGTAAAAACATCTTGGTCTTGTTTAGCGAAAGAAAGGACCAACATTTTCCCCAATATTTTACTTACTTCATGTGAAGGAAAAACCTCTTTCCATGTAGTATAAAATACGTAGGTAGAGGAAGTGTTTTCAAGAAAAAACTGGACAAGTGCTAGTCTAGCTCGCGTGCAAAGGGTTCCGTACGAATCATAAGTTTTTAGCATGTTATATCTTTAAATTATTTAAGTATAGTATCAATATTAAAAAAAAAAAATACCTTCACACTAAGCTCAATGTTTGAAAAACTTTTATTTGCTATTTTTCCCCTCAAAACTGAAACACGTGTGCCAAATTTCATCAAAATCGGTCACGTAGATTTGGAGACAATTTGCGAAGCGATCCGATAAGGGTTCAATTTCTTCATTCGTATGTCATCATCTGCCTAGCCTTTTCCCAATTATATTGGGGTCGGCTTCCAGTCAAACCAGATTCAGCTGAATACCAGTATTTTACGTGGAGCGGCTGCCTACCAGACCTCCACAACCCATTAACTGGGTAGCACGGTACTCCTTGGCAAGACTGGTGTCAGATTATCTGGCTTCTGACTAGCCGTAACGACTGCCAAAGATCTACAAATGACAGCCGGGATCAACGGCTTAACGTGCTTTTCGAGGCACGGAGGAGTCTCGGTTTGTTAAGATGGTAACCCATCCACAGACCAACCTCGGCAAGCGTTGCTTAACCTTAAAGATAGACCCGTGCGGCTGTTATTATTTAGCCATGAGCTCCTCGTGTATTCGTATGTACGGAACCCTAAAAAGTATATGCTCCATTCATGAACCAGTCGGTCGGAAGAAAGATCACTTACTATGTTAGCGAGCATATAACTATGACGTCATGGAAACTTTGATACACTTTACTAACTTCAATTCTACTTTCTGCTCTAGAAACTTCTTGAAATAATAAGGAATGAAGACGATATTATGACATGTACCTTATGTATTATTGAAATTAAACATCGAGCAAAAGTGCGTAAGTACTTTAAATTAATCTACCTATCTATTATACTTTTAGGTCAACGGGAAGTACCCTATAGGTTTTGATTTAATTGTGATCATCAAAATAAGTTGCTACAATAGACGTATTTCTTTGTGTTGACTTAAGATTTTTTTGATGTGACAACGTCTAATACATCGATGAACGCCGCGGCGCCGGCTGCACGCACGAAAAAGGATGACTCATTGTAACGTTACGCTCATTGTAACGTTACGATCATTTCATAAATGTTTTGTTATGACGTTGTCACGTTGAACTATCGTCCGTAAACCGAATTTACCGACAACCAATTTTTTTTTCTGGTATCGACGATCCACGGACCTACTTGTTTGATATTAATTTCAACTTAACAATAGCGCGTGTTTCTGAGAAAAATGGCCTTGCTAGATAGATAAACAGACAGGGATACAACAAAGTATTTATTGGAGATACGGAACTCTCAAAACGTATCACGTGATGTATACAAAACGAGTTATAGCATTGATTAAATGCCACACACGAACGAATATTTTGCCAGTAGTTTATGGCTATTGAAATTCAATTCGCTCTAGTTTTTCAAAACAGACCAGGCTGCGTCGAAAACTCCAAACAAATTGGAATCTGCTACAAACCAATTTGAATCGACGTGGGAACTGACAAGGTTGTTTGGGTAGCAGAACGATAGTATTGTTACGAGCTTGAGGTTCGTGACAATAAAAACAGCCGATTAAATAACCAAAATGACACTTTAATTTAAAAACACTAATTACAACTTTTAAACTCACTAATTATTAAACACAAGTTCACCACTGATCACTTTATTCGCACTTGAAGATCGCTTCCGAAGTATTCGCTTGTATCGCTAATCCAATACTGACCTCGGTCGCGGAATACGCGCTCCTTTTATAGGTCAGTTTATTCTAGAAACTTCCATTCTCGAAACATCTGGAAAGTACTCGTAACTACCGCTGCCGACTGACCAGATACCGAGAAGTGTGGAATGTTCTGGCAAAGAAATATCTAGAAGGTACTTGACCCTACTAGTTCTGCTACTCGATACTAGATGGCGCTAGTAGTAACTAAATGTACCCGACATTAATCCTGGCGCGTAACACTGCCCCCTCCTAAGACATGCTCGTCCCGAGCATCATCGGTCCCATAATAACGCGCCAGTCGATTCACATGGACGATCTTAGGAGCACTTCTTGTACCTTTCTGTATACGATAGGTCACGTCGTTAATTTTTGTCACAATCCGGTACGGCCCGTCCCATTTAGCTTGAAGCTTAGGAGATTTCCCTTTACTGCGAACTGGATTGTGCAACCACACTAGTGAACCTTCGTCGAACCCTTTATTGTTCATTTTACGGTCATAACGGGTTTTCATCTTTTCAGACATTTGCTGGCCCGATTGTCTGACGTGCTCATAAATGTCATTCATTTTGTTCCGCAAGTCATTCGCATAATCGGTTATACTGCGTGGGGCATCAGGTGGTATTCCAGTGATCAGATCTGCGGGCAGCCGTAATTCTCTTCCAAAGTTTGCGAAGGCTGGTGTCACCGATGTACTTTCATGAACAGCACTTCGGTATGACAGCAAAAACGGTTGTATATGCTTGTCCCAATCGCGTTGCCGGTTTTCCACGACTTTTGCCAGGTATCTCTCCAATGTCTGATTAAATCTTTCCACCATTCCATCCGATTGTGGGTGGTAAGAAGTTGTTCTCGTTTTATGAGTACCCATAACTCGACAAGTTTCCTGGAATATTTGGGACTCAAAATTCCTTCCTTGATCGCTGTGAATCTCCAAGGGTACTCCAAAACGACAGAAGACTTCATGAACTAGTTTATCTGCAACTGTTGAGGCTTCTTGATTTGGAATGGCGAAGACTTCCGGCCACTTAGTGAAGTAATCCATTACAACCATGAAATACTTGTTACCACTTTCACTTTCCGGAAAAGGTCCCGCAACATCTAGGGCTATCCTTTCCCATGGTGCACCGACGTTGTACAATTTTAATGCACCTCTACTGCGAGTCTGAGGTCCTTTTACAGCCGCACAACTTGTACATTTGCGACACCAGTCCTCGACATCGTCACGACAGTGGACCCAGTAAAACCGTTCTCTTATCTTCAGTAGAGTCCGTTTTACTCCCATATGGCCTCCTGAAGAACCATTATGGTACAGCTGTAGGACATTCGGTACTTTTGCTTTAGGGACAACCATTTGCAAATGACAGCTGTCTCCCCGAGCATTTTCCCATTTACGGCACAGGACTCCATCCTGAATCACTAAGCTGTCCCATTGGGCCCAATAACTTTTTGTGATCGAACTCATCGCTGAGACGTCACTCCACGTGGGCTTAGGAGCACTGGCCTTCATCCACCCCAGAATCGGCTTGATGTCCGAATCTTCCTGCTGTGCACATTGTAGGCTTTCCTTCCACTCGCTGCTGAGGTCTGTCTTGACCATTCTCACAGGTACGACTTCTTTACCCTCTTGCCTAGTACAATGCTTGCAGTCTTCAGGGCAAGGTCTTCTTGACAATGCGTCGGCGTTGCCATGAGATCTTCCGCTGCGATGTTCAATCACAAAGTCGTATTCCTGCAGTAGTTCAATCCATCTCGCAACTTGTCCTTCTGGAGTTTTGAACTGCAATAGCCATTTCAGCGCAGCATGGTCAGTACGTAAATGGAATTTCCGTCCCAGCAGATATTTGCTAAAATGCTGCAAAGACTTTACCACAGCAAGCAATTCCCGTCTCGTGACACAATAGTTCCTTTCTGGTTTCGATAATGACTTGCTGAAGTATGCTATCACAACCTCTTGATCGCCATTGCGTTGAGATAACACACCGCCAAGTCCGATATCACTTGCGTCTGTGTCAACTATAAATTCCTTGTTCGTATCAGGATACCCCAGAATAGGTGTTCTGCACAGACGTTCCTTTAGCTCCTGGAATGCGACGTCGCAACTTTCATCCCAGTAGAAATGTCGCTTTTCCTCGGTTAGTTTGTGGAGGGGTTTGGCTATGTCCGCAAAGTTCTTGACGAATCGCCTATAATAGGAGCACAAACCCAAAAATGCTCTGACCTGTGTCTTGTCTTTTGGAATTGGCCAATCCTTGACAGCGGCGATTTTCTCTGGATCTGTGCGGATGCCTTCTTCCGACACTACGTATCCCAAAAAGCTGACTTGACGTTTGAAAAGTGAACACTTCTTTGGACTCAACTTGAGATTTGCACTCTGGATCTTCATGAGCACGCGTTCCAGGTTTTGAAGATGTTCTTCAAACGTACGGCCTACGATGATGATGTCATCCAAGTAGACCAGGCAGGCATCGCCAATTAACCCGGTTAGTACAAGTTCCATCAACCTTTCAAACGTTGCCGGAGCATTGCACAATCCAAACGGCATAACTTTAAATTGCCACAGGCCCTTTCCTGTCGAGAATGCAGTTTTCTCCTTGTCCTTAGGGTCAATTTCAACTTGCCAGTAACCACTTTTTAGGTCTAGCGTGCTAAACCACTTCACTCCAGTAAGCATGTCCAGCGTGTCATCAATTCTTGGCAAAGGATAGCTGTCCTTCTTCGTGACGTCGTTTAGACGACGATAGTCAACACAAAACCGCATGCTGCCATCCTTCTTTCTTACCAGCACTACTGGTGAACACCATGGACTGGATGAAGGTTCTATAACACCATCCTTCACCATTCCTTCAATCATGGTTTCCACTTCCTTTTCACGTGCTACCGGCAATCTTCTTGGCCGCTGACGGATAGGCAATTCTTCTCCTGTGTTTATTTTGTGTTGAACTAAGCCAGTCTTCCCGATATCACCATCGTTTGAAGAGAAAACACTGGCGTACTTCTGTAACATTTTCTTTGCCTTGACCAGTTCATTTTGAGACAGAGCGCTGCGACAGTCGTCTAAAAGTGTGGTCACTTTCGTTTGTGCGTCCTTGCTGAGGGTCCCGGTCGAAAGATATTGGCATCGACGCAACCAATCCACTTCCTCGCAAGTACCAATCAGAGTGCCTTTTTCTATCATCTGTTCCTTATCACTAAGGTTCAGCACACGTACCCCTGAGATGTCGGTGGCTCTGACCAAAGTTCGTGCCACTTTCCATGGAAGGTCATTGTCTACCTTTTCCACGAGTACACAACGATGATTCTGCCCAGGATTCCGAGGAAGACTAACCGGCACAATCGTTTCCGATCTCGGAGGAAGAACAATCTTCTTTAGGCTGTACACATTTCCTGGTAACGCTCCTTCCATGAAAAGTTCCTCTTGTCCACATTTCATAACTCCTTGATTAACGTCGATCTCACAACAATTCTTCCTCATAAAGTCTAAGCCCAGGATGCAATCGTCCATTATATCAGCCACGACAACATTATGCAGGTAGATTCCGTTGCCTAGCTTCAACTCCATCTCTCTCTCTCCTCGGACGGGTATACGCTGACCAGTGGCTGTTACCAAATTTATGCGGTCTCGGTTGTGTACGGAGTCCCCAAGGAACCGACTTACAAGTTGGGAACTGACAACCGTGCGAGAAGCTCCAGTGTCTATAGTCAGCTTACAAGGCATTCCGTTGACCTCGCCCTTGATGATTAGGCTATTCCCGTCATGGGTTTGTGAGATCGAAATCCTTGGGGCTCTTTGAACATCAGCCAGCACCCGCCCCGCAGTCCTGGCTTTCACTCGTTTCCCTGCTGTTGCTGGGCGGTGCTGTTAGCCGCCCTACCCTCTGGAGATTGGCTACCTTCCCTTTCTGCAGTCCGCTTAGGGCAACTGGATCGAAAGTGGCCCCTTTCCCCACAGCCGTAGCACCTAGGGCTGTATCCTTTTAAACGGTCGCGAACTGTAGGCGCTGCAACCTCCCTGATGCGATGGGAACGATGATCCTGTCGCACAGCTTCCACCTCCAGTGCATGAGCCAAGGCGTCCTTAAGCGTCCCGTGGTGCCCGAGCCTCACAGCAGCTCTAACTTCAAGGTCGCGGATGCCATCGATGAATGCCTGCACCAGGTTCCCTTCAATGAGCGCAGGTACGGACTGGTATGCTTTTCGTACCAGCTTTTCCACTTCGAGGGCCCACTGCTGCAGGTTTTCACTGCTGCGTTGCACGCGATCCTTGAGCTTCGCACGAAACACATGTTCCAGATGAGCGTCGCCATACCTAGCTTCCAACGCCTCAAGGAGTTGCTCGTACGTCACTTCTTTACCGAGAGCTTCCAGGACAGTTAAGGCCTGGTCGCGCAGGCCGAGGGTGAGAGCAGTCATGGCCTGATCTTTAGTCCACCCATTCGCCTTCACAACAGCCTCAAACTGTATTTTGTAGGCCGACCAGGAAGATGTCCCATCGAACGGTGGCACTTTGAATCCACGTAGCGAAGGTGTAGAAGCTACGGAAGTGGCAATTCCATCCCCTACTTTAAGGTTGTCCAGCGTTTTCTTCACGTCAGCAATCACGTTGTCAACTCGATCATTCATTTGGTCGATTCGCGTTTCGGCTTCCGCCAGGCGGTTCTCATGCTGGACCACCTTTTCTTTTACAACACTTATTTCTTTGCCGAAAGTAGCGTGTAGATCCTTCATAACGAACATCTGTTCTTCCTGGCGGCGCGCCTGCTCCTCCTTGTCACGCTGGAGCTGTTCTTCCAACCGCCGGGCCTGTTCCTCCTGTCGGCGAGCCTGTTCCTCCTGTCGGCGAGCCTGTTCCTCCTGTCGGCGAGCCTGTTCCTCCTTGTCACGCTGGAGCTGTTCTTCCAACCGCCGGGCCTGTTCCTCCTGTCGGCGAGCCTGTTCCTCCTGTCGGCGAGCCTGTTCCTCCTTGTCTCGCTGTAGCTGTTCTTCCAGCCGACGGGCCTGTTCCTCTTGTCGGCGGGCCTGTTCCTGCAGCATCATCATCAGTGCAGCAAAGTCTGGTGCTGCAGATGCTGGAGCTCCTGTGGACGGACCGGCCTCCATGATCGGCAACTGGCCCTCCGACGTCTGCGGCGTTGTACCTCCAAAACGCCTATGGTCCGTCTCCTGCTGACGTTGACTCCGGGTACGGATACCCTCCGTGTCGTCCTTTGGTAGAATCGGCATGATTTAAATATCCACTCTTCTGACACCAATTGTTACGAGCTTGAGGTTCGTGACAATAAAAACAGCCGATTAAATAACCAAAATGACACTTTAATTTAAAAACACTAATTACAACTTTTAAACTCACTAATTATTAAACACAAGTTCACCACTGATCACTTTATTCGCACTTGAAGATCGCTTCCGAAGTATTCGCTTGTATCGCTAATCCAATACTGACCTCGGTCGCGGAATACGCGCTCCTTTTATAGGTCAGTTTATTCTAGAAACTTCCATTCTCGAAACATCTGGAAAGTACTCGTAACTACCGCTGCCGACTGACCAGATACCGAGAAGTGTGGAATGTTCTGGCAAAGAAATATCTAGAAGGTACTTGACCCTACTAGTTCTGCTACTCGATACTAGATGGCGCTAGTAGTAACTAAATGTACCCGACATTAATCCTGGCGCGTAACAGTATTCATTTAGATAAGTCTCCTAAGTGCGTACAGATGACGACATATAAGGCTATACAACTCCAGTATAAGATGACCTAATATTTCATAGGCTTTCCATACAGTGAAAGGTCATACTGGGAAAGCATATTTTGATCAGTATGTCGTCCTGTGTTCACTTTGGTCTTCCATTAAGGAACCGTCGATTTTATTCACGTTCCAGTTCCAGTGATTCTATGTATATCGCAGATAAAATCAATCGAATTTCAATGTATGTTGTTTGATACTATTTGAGTTAAACCTCGTTCTATTCAAACTTTGAGCAATTTGATTTTCCATGTTTGTTTGGCTTTATTGATCATTGGTTTGATGTTTGAAATGTGTGCTTCAATTAATTAAAAACAACATCTCTTGAGTACAGCGTGTTTTGTTTAAGTTGGGTGAAATTATGTACGTAGTAGTAAATAATCTTTTTACGTTTGGGTTAGTAAGTAGTGTTCCACTGGATGGCTCGCTGTCCGATCACCAACAGGCCCGGGTCGATGGCGCGTTGTGTTTCACGCGCGCCTCAAGGAGATGTCAGCAGAGAAGACGGGGCCCGCTAGGGCCAGAGCATGCCAGGGTTGCGGAGTTTGTTCGAAAGAGTCACCACGGCCCTGGAATGCAAAGGGCTTTAAGGAACACGGATGGGTTTTAGTCAGTAAGAGTCTGACACGCCCTTCCGCTCCACCCAGAGCGAAGTCATTTGATGATTTCCCATACTTAAAAAAAAACCTAACCACTTTATTAAATTAAATACTGATTAGAAGATTATAAAATCTATTTTTTATAAAGCTAGCTGTAAGTGGGTATTACAAAATGGTACCTAAATAATACTGAAGGGACCTCTCACGACCGAGCTCAAAATGTTCTATTGAAAAAGCGGTGCCTAACGCAACTACAACTTTTTTCACAAAATGGGTGCTACGGTACTGCGTCATACGTAATGGGCACAAGCTTAAATATTTTTTGTAGTCCGTTTTCATTTTATTTGTGAGAAAAATGTTTTTGACTATTTTTGTTAATATTATGATATTAAAAAAAAAATTACAAAAACATTAAAATGTAGTAAAATTGAGAATTGTTCTCGCACTATGTACCCATATAGGTTAAATCAATAAAAAGCATCAAATCACGTAAATGTAGCTGAAAACTTTTTACCGAAAAAGTATTATCCTGAATTAAACTACTAAACGCAAATCGAAGCTAATTTCCAACCAATTTCAATTGTTTTAATCAATTCACCTAAATCTTCCATCCCACCACTAATAAACCAAAGTAACGGTAACGGTCAGATAAAGTAGCAGCTGCCATCCCTTTGTGGGAATAAAAAACCGGCGAAGTGCGAGATGGACTCGCGCACGAAGGGTTCCGTACCATTATCTATGAAAACAGCAAAAAAAATCACGTATGTTGTATGGGAGGGGCTCCCTTAAATTTTTGTTTTATTTCAATTTAATTACTTATTTTTAAAAGTGAATATATAACTAATATTCTGTGAATATTTCAAACGTCAACCTGTTGCCGTTATCAATATCGAGCAAAAACGAGCAAAAAAAATCACGTCTGTTGTATGGGAGCCCCCTTAAATATTTAGTTTATTCTGTTTTTTAGTATTTGTTGTTATAGCGGCAATAGAAATACATCATAAGTGGAAATTTCAAATGTTTACTATCACGGTTCATGAGATACAGCCTGGTGACAGACGGACAGCGGAGTCTTAGTAATAGGGTACCGTTTTTACTCTATGGGTACGGAACCCTAAAAACGGAGAATGACAGCCGAACTATGGAGTAGGAACCTCTTTCCTTCGCTTTTCATGTGGTAATAGTATATCTACATGAAACCCATTAGTTTTTAAAGTCTAGGCTTTGCAGTCATAACGTGTTTCTTCAGTCATAGTGCTGTACGTATGGGCCTCTATTTGTAGTTGTACTCATCATTATGAACAATTTTACCCCAAAAAAATTCAGCTGTGCAGTACATTTTGTCACGTTGCGTCGATTTTTGTGTTTTCGCGATTTCAGTGTTGGTCACATAGTAAAAGTTGTTCATAATGATGAGTCCTTTGACCCCTTTTCAGGTAGGTATTGCGTTTATTCTGTTAAATGTTGTACAGTACATAACCTTGTCTGGATCTCTGAATAAACTCGTTGATAAATGTTTTAAATTGCTTCGAGATTATTTTGTTAGATGTTTGTTGAATACTGGTGACTCGTACCTATCTAATAGGATCTTTTAGGAGCTTTTCATCAAGTTCACAGAGAAAGTTTGACCTGAGGCTGTACGAAAATGTAATCTCTAAAGCGAATCAGGACTTGTGTTAGGAGAATCTTCAGCCGTCTAAACATTGACTGAAATATGGATTAACTTAGGGCTGATTTTTTACTTTTCAGATATTTTTTTTCTTTACAATAAATATGGTCGTTTGATATTTTCTATTCAAAAGCTGTCAAATCGCCATGTTTATTACTCCTAAAAAAGTTATCGAACTATTAAAAATCACCAAATCTTGTTTCCCTGAAATACAATGTTACTTCTGTTACTAGGAGAACTTGGATGCAAAGAGCGAGCTAAGCGAGCTCGGGACTTGGGGCACCTCGACTCGATTCATGGAAATTCTAATGATTTTGTTTCACTTCGGAAATATTTGAAGTTATTGGATAACAGCATAATTTTCTTCAATTTTCAGATGTCACCTCCAGTCCTTAAAAGTTATTGGCACTGTTAACATTTATTATAAACTCAAAAACAATATAATAATACAATTTGCTCCAATTGAACAAAATTTACAATAAGCAATTATTATCAAGGACCTTGTCATGCAAAAACGTTTTTGTGACAGTACTTCATTAATAAGGTTGGATGATTGTTTTCAAACATTATTAATTAAAAGTTTTGCACATCCTGTTGTAGTACTTTTGATCTTTCACTTCTTTGTAAATAGAAAAGCCGTTGTGTTTTGAGTTGTACTTTGCAAGGTAATATATTTTCATTGAAACTTCGTGAAATATAATATGTTAGCTAGGAGCCGATCCCAAAGGAACATACTCCCGGGATAAATTTCATCAAGATCCGTTCAGCCGTTCCATCCATACAAACACCCAAACTTTCGGATTTAGTACAGTATAGTATAGTATAGTATAGTATAGTATAGTATAGTATAGTATAGGATAGAACAATAAAGATTATTTTTGTAACAGGGTTCGCAAAGTACCTAGTCCATGAAAGCACAGGTGCCTCAAGAAAAAATCCTAATGCAACAATGCGATACCAATAAATCTGCCTACACATTATCCATACATTTATGTGCGCATAACTCGATAAAAAGTATCGAGTATTTGCGATGTCTGGGTTGCTCCCATAGTTAAAGTTGTTCGTAATGATAAGTATAACCCCTTGAGAGGTATTGCGTTTATTCTGTTACATGTTGTATAACACGATACCCTTTGCAAAATCGGTACCCGCAATGACTGTCAAAGATCTAAAAATGACATCAGGGACCAACATCTTAACTTGCATTAATGCGATATCAATGTGGCCCCCATTTTTCACGAAAATTATTACTACGGAAATAAAATACATTAGTGTCGTCTTGTCGCGGCGCACTTGTCTGCAGGAGCCTTAACCCAGAGTTCGAGTTTAGAACTTTAGTATTCCCACTTGCAATACTAAGATAAAAAAAGACAATCACTAGACCAAAAAGCGGTACAAATTAAGTTCTCAATTTCGTTTGAACATTCACCACAAGGCAATCTTGTACCGAAACTCGTCTCAGATTTAAGGCTAAAGAACGAGGTCGACTTATCAGAATATTTCGTTCCACAAAATGCGTTTGTATCTCCAAATAGCAAGGTCCCCGACTTCACACGGGTAAAGGAGTATACAGGGTTGCTTCGGAGACAGTGTGTAAATTAAAGGTACGTATAGCAAGATCATTAAAAATAAATAGACACATTTTTTTTGTATTTACCACGTTTCGAACAAAAAAAAAATCGAAACTAAAGTAAGTTATCGTTGTCACCCTTTTCGATGCTTACCAAGGTAAGTGATGCCAATTCTTCCAAAATATTTTTTTTTTTCGTGAAAATATTAACGACACTGATAGGTTGGAAGAAAAATGCGAACTACCTCCGAAATAACTGCATAAAGCTTTGCTAAATAACTAAGATATTTTTCATGATTCAGTCAATTTTCATGAAACTTTTATATTTCCTTGAATATACATATATTATTATCTATTTATTTACAACTAACTATTACTATTACTAAAAATTGGCAACATGGCGTCTAATAGTTCCTCCGCATCGCTAGCCACTGGTATTGTACCTTAAATGGCTGCCACGTTGTATGGCAATGTTTATCCTTTGCCGAGGTAACTGCCAGCCCTTGGGTCACGCGAAGTGTCAACTAAGTGTCTTGCCAGATCTTTAAACAAGTTTTGAGCACTCGGACCCCACGACCCGAATGTTTCGACTCCAAACGGCTCGAAAATATAACTACCAACGAGGTTATTATATTTATAAACTTTTATTAAAAAATAAACACCTGAACAGACAGACAAACGCAGCCGGCGAACTTTGTTTTACAATATGTATGTATCTCCAATACTGTCCTGTATTTTTATCCGGCAAGCATTGTCTTTATTCATCGCACTTGGAGGGGATTTCTTCTAACAAATTCAATTTGTGTAAGCTCTTTTACGGTACATAGTGGGTCCTGATTTCTTGAACCTTGGCGTCCAGTGTTCGTTTAATTAAGATTTACGTCACTGACTTGGCATTGGTACTAGTTAAAGTGTGATACAATAAAATGGTGATCAAAGTGTATTTAGAGAAGCTGCAACGGGTCGATCTACAATGTTAATTTTTTTATACCAAATATTATAAAACTAATTATTTGAAAAGAGTAACTATGGAGTTTCTTGTCCGTGCTTCTCCATAAGAACACATACCTTCACGAATGGACAGTAGAGTCACTTTATGAATTTTATATTATTATTTTAACTGTAAATGATGACGTTCAAAAGTGCCGTCTAATGGCCTAATTGAAATTAATGCTTTGACTTTGTTAAGTAACGCTTGCAGAGGTCGTTCTGTGGATGGGTGTCCAAATATGAAAGCCGACCCCAATATAGTTGGGTCATGACTAGGTAGATGATGATAAAGTGTATTTAAGGGAAGAGGCAATACAAATGTAAAAGTTTGTTCACGAACTGGTTTTGCTTTTGTACGTTGAGAGAAAGAAATTGGGAATGAGTTCGAGTTTTATGAGGGTTTGTGAATTAATTTACTTTCTTTGATCGTTGTGAATATTGATTGTGGAACTTTTGAATATGTTAATAGGGTTATTTAAACTTTGTTTTAACTCAAAATTAATGGCTTTTCATCATCATTTCTGCCTAGAGATGTGTGGACATCTCTCGTCTGAAATGCTGGACTTAAACCTCCCCAAAGTGTTACTTACATTGACCGGGTAGTTGTTACTTACAAAGGCATCCCTTTTAAGTCTATAAATATTAAAAGGATATTGATTGGCTGCCATAACAACACATAGGCGAAACTAAGTGGGAGAAGCAACACGAATTTTAGCACAAGGATTCCTTTTATGATGTAGACTAGCTGTCGCCCGCGGCTCCGCCCACGAGAATGGCGAAAATTATCCCAAGGGAACATACTACCGGGATCTACCTCGGGGCCAAATTTCATCAAGATCCGTTCAGCCGTTCTGAAGTGTTTGAGTAACAAACCACCATCTATTCAATATTAGTACAGATGAGCTAAAAAAGGATTCAGCGCAGACACAGTCGCGGGCGAAGTGCTAGTAGTAGATATTTTCTCAAAACTGTTCATAATTATTTTATTACACACTCCAAAATACCTACGAAAATGCTCTCTATTTTACTACAAACACCACTTTTATGAAACAAAACACCATCTACACAGGTCGACCTCCACAATTAGAAGGAGATTAACATAATCTTATGGACGCCCCGTGTAAAACAAAGGTGCAGTAATCGTAGGCTATTCTTAGCTGTTGCGAAAGAGTCGAGTCGTAACTTTGAATTAAAGCGTGGGGGTTAAGTCCGGGCTAAGTACCGCTTACGAATGGGGGGATAGAGCTGTGTATAGTGTGCAGGGCGGCTGGTTAAACATGGGACATTTAGAAAGACTGCGTTTATAAAATAAAATAAGCTATGCAAGGTGTGACAGAGAAAACGAAAATCTTGAAAAAGGGTTTATATTATGAATACATTTTAGTATGGCAACAACCTTGAAATCGCGAAAATAAATCTAATGTTAAGTACAATTTGTCATAAATGTATGGGGCCCTTTTTTTCGCATTCTCAGATTTTGTCTAATACATAGTTAAGGTTTTTCGTTGTGACACAATAATTTACTTTGACATTCTGTTGTCAAACGCACATAAAAAAAATAATTCAATAACAGATGTGATTGGTTGAATGAGTTTTCGCACTTCACTTGTTGTGGTTACCATCACGACAAGTGAAGTGCTATTTTTTTTCAAAATCCGGGGTTAGTCTAGAAAACATTCAAGTACATAACATCCACTAATTATACGACTTAATTTATTGGAAAAATAGATAAATTATGAAGGGCCAGTTTTTACATGTAAAGAGCTCGAAAGAATCGAATACTGAAAACCCACCTCCAATATATCCCCAGTTTAACCGGTCTCACGTATAACTAAGAATAGATAAGGTTCTGTATCTGTGTTGTTGCTAATGAAATGCTAGAAAGGTCACTTTTGCGATAGCCCTAGTGTTGTACTCACTCCGTGTGGTCACGAGAGAGATTATATTAATATGCCTGGGTCATGTAGTTAATAAAAGCGCTTAATATTACTTTCTTGTAAGTAATAATCGTGAAGTTACTGGTTATACAGGACATAATGACTAGATGTTATTAATATAGCAGTGGTTACTTACAGTAGAGCGTTTATGAAATCATGTGGATTATTACGTAACAGATGAACTTGATTTAAATCCTTTAAGTGTTGATTAAGCACTTTGATTTTTAATTGTATTCAGTAATTTGACAGTTGAAGAGTTCAGATTTTAACAAAAAAAAAAATTAAGTGAGTTGGTGTAAGAATGAAAGAATGAACTTAAATAATATGCAATTTATATGCAAACTTTTTGTTTCAAATTTAATAATTTGTCTTAAAATACGATAAACAGCATTAAAATTGTTAATTAACTGTCAATTTATTGAATACAATTAAAAGTCGAACTAAAGCTATGACTTTTGTATTTATGAGTTCAGAGTGACAGCTAATTAACTGTAGTTTAGAAGAAATCACAGTTAGAACCTTATGCGATATTTTTCTTCATCGTTCATCGTCCGCCGTATAGACTATTTTCAAAGGAGCTTCACAGTATAAATTGTTCAAGTAGAGATAATGCCGTTTTTTAACAATTCATTCTATGGGTCATTTACGGTAAATTAACTTTAGTTTAACAGATATATTTTATACGTTTAAATACCTACTAATTATCCGATTAAAATTCTAACTCTCCGTAGATTTAAATAAATACTACAGTATTCAAACGAAGCTTTCTAGCCGTATATTTTTTTTATAAATGGGTTTGGATGAGCATTGGATTAGAAATATACTTCTATTCTTAAAAATCTATCGGATTGTGATACAAGTTCATTCGACCTACTCTGTGAATGATATGCATGCCTGTAAATGACTTGTTTACCTACTCAGGGCCTCTCGTAAATGTTGTTACATAGTATTGATTTGTAAATAAGTCGTTGATATACGTATGCCTATATTAAATAAATAAATAAAGTGTGTATGTGATGCTGAATGCTATATGATACGACAAATATTTGCACTCATTTGGTAAGAGAGAACATGGAATAAGTATATTTGATTAACAAGCTCTGTTAATATAGGAAATAGAGACATAACATCTTTAAATATAATTCGCAAAACATTCGACAAACAGACTTGAATAAGTTTTGTGAAATAAAGCACAACGAAATAGGCACACTCAGTAAAAGGGGCAAAGTCAACGTTCTTTACTTTGCCCGAAAAGAAAATCCATCAATGACATAAGCAGTTCCTTTTTAGGTTATAGGATGGAGGGAAAAAGACACAATTGTTTTAGGGGCGTTACTCTTGCCCTCGCTTAGCATTTTTCGTCTGGATTTAAAAAAAAAAGTTTTTATGACGGTCTCGACGACGAAATATTTCACGAAATGACGGACTGTCGTGCTCTTAATGTGGGAGCTTAAAAAGTGTAGTTTTTACTTGATTTTATAGTTATCACTTTTTTGGGTATTAAAAGAAATTTAGTAACGAACTTTTCTCTTTAGCGCTTACGCTCTAAAATCGCCATAATATTTTAATAAAAAAAAAATCGGTCCAATTCTATTATTTTACTGCTTTTATCTTAACTAATATTATACATACGAAAGTAAGTTTGTTTGTTTATTTACTTATTATGCTAAATCGATGAACCATTTTGATGCATTTTGGCGCAGAGATGGCTATATGAACTCGAGTCATGGGCAAAAGCTGGTAGTTTAACAATATTTACTCTTTCTATTTCGTGGTAATCCAGGATTAGATATAATTATTATGCCTGATATTTAGCGCAGAAGTTAATATTATGGTGTGGCACATTCCACCAAAAAAAAAAACAAACAAAAAAACTTAACTCAAATAATATAAATGTTAGTCCCAAATATTCCGGTTCTTAAAACATATGTATTCATCAGGTTCACAAATAAGTACATAAAAAAGACAAAGTAGCAAATAATTTTGTACTCTGACAAAGATTCAGACCAAAACTTAGGACCATTATATTTTGCGTAACTGTCAGTTAGCTTGGAACTTTGTGACTTGTGAGTTGTGATGCCATGCCATTCGGCTTATGAAAAACAAAGATGGAGCTAGAGAAGATGTATAGCGCTATCTCTTTTTTACTCTGGAACAAATAATGACTTTGCCTGGATCTCAAAAAAACTTTAGACAAAGTCGACTAAAATAGGTCTTTATATTTACGATAGAAATATTTTACTTCATTATTTCTAAAGTCTTCCCTATGGCACAATATTTTAAGCTCACTCCGAGAGTCCAAATTAGCTTCTAAATTTTCAAACGTGTTTCGAATTTTGTGTTACTGAGAGAAAAGCCTAATATTAATATCAGATGATTTTGACCGATTTTATGTTTCAATTAATTAAATTCCTAATGCAGTATTTGTTACAGCTTTATTTGAGATCAAGGGAGCTTTGAACTTGTCAACGAGAAGTTAAGACAAAGTAATTAACATTTATTGAAAGGTATTCTCTCCGATATTTGCTTTATTTATTACAATAAACGGAGTACTAAGTGGCCTGTCAAAATGGTAATTTACAAATGTATCAGCGTGGATCAATGAGAACGAATTTGACCTTTTATATTCTACATGGAAATGAGTACGAAATGAAAAGGATAAATTGACTGACTGGATAGTTGATGTCCATAGTTAATTTTACCTGGTAATTATGAAGCCATTGGCACGAAAAAAGTTTAAAGACTTCTTGCCATTTTCTTATGATAATTTTCAAGAATACTTTGCAACTTTCAATTGTAATTAAAACAAAAATGCAGTAATGGTCTGTGATTCTTTGCTGGTATGCCAGAGTTGATTTGTAGCTCTGAGTCCTTTTTTTAGACATTCATTTTGCCGTTTCTTAGAGTTAGTGAAAAGTATGTTGAATGTCCTTGCCATAAGGTTTTTTTTCGATTTCCCACTGTCTAGGTACTCAGTGCCTGACGTCACCAACTTAAACTATTCAATATTCTCTTTGCCCACCCTCACGGAAACACAAATTATGAAAATTACGCTTAGCTGATGTTAGGGGAATCCTACCAATTTTCGGAGTAATATCTCGGCGCCATAATCCCGGCGGGAAAGCTCTGGGTCGTGCTAAGTCTCATTTATTTCGCTATGTGGCTGTATATCTTTAGTGTGGCGTTAGTTTCTACATGTTCGCTATATAGGAATGTTTGTTGTTTTCCGTGAATTCTAGGAAATTCAAATACGATGGAAGACATTTCTCGGAAATAATTATTATGTGCGTCTTTGACGAAACTGGAGACAGTTTTCCACGAATAGAGACAGTAAATATCTTTTGATTGAACGAGAGCGTCTTCATTTTTCAACGAACATGACATTTGTATGTCGAGGAAAAAGGAAATATTCTTTCGCAAAAATTGCGCTGTACAATGAGGAATAAAGGTCCATACATCATACACTTGACTTCTTAACACGAAAAGCGTCTTTTGCAAAGACTATAATTTCAGCTAAATAGTTCCAACATCAGATATGATATCTCTGATACTGTATCCACATTCAAAATTGGATCAAATCGTGCGTGCAGCGCAAAGGCCGCCATTGTTATTCAAGTCAGAATCCCGAACGCTCACGAAAATGACCGAGCACTCCCGAGCGCACAGTGAACGCTCTTTGCAAAATATAGGGGCAATGTCACAGTGGCTTAAGTTCCATAATATTGTTTGAAATTCTGATATTGTCCCAGTTTCAATATAAGAAAACAGTTCTATTGATTCGATTCTATGTTAAAATATAAGATTGCTATATGTTTGCAAAACTAAAAGCTTTAGCGCACTATTTTGTTTTCACATTTGTAGCAACGAAAAGAAAATATAAAAGAGTTAAAAGCAAAACTAGAATGTCAAAACTTTAACATGACTTCATTGTTTCGTAGTGAAAAGTTCACTGTTTCTTTGATGTAGAACGAAGTTGCAGAAATAGATATTTACATTTTTATTGATCCTGAATACAATATTCAATGTCTTGCCGTTACTATTGAGATTCAAAGCAAAATAAGAAAATGTTCAAACAGCTATCATTGACCTTAACAATCATATATTTGTGTGCAAGATTCAGTACCAAAAGTGGACAAAGACTGTGCTTAAGTTCCGTAGAATTTGAGATTTCGGGAGTAAGCGAGTCTTTTCAACGCAAGTAGTGTTTGAATAGCTCGAGCCGCTAATTTAAATAAATCAGTCACATTAAACCAAAACCTCGCGGCTAAATAATAACAGCCGCACGGGTCGGTCTTCAAGGTTAAGCAACGCTTGCCAAGGTCGGTCTGTGGATAGGTGACCATCTCAACATACCAAGACTCCTCCGTGCCTCGGAAAGCACGTTAAGCAGTTGGGCTGTCATTTGTAGATCTTTGGCAGTCGTTACGTATTGTCAGAAGTCAGAAAATCTGACTTCAGTCTTGTCAAGAAGTACCGTGTCACCCAGTTAATGGGTTGTGGAAGTCTGCTAGGCAGCTGCTCCACGTAAAATACTGGTATTCAGCTGCATCCGGTTTGACTGGAAGCCGACTCCAATATAGTTGGGAAAGGGCCAGGTAGAAGATGAGTCACATTAAACCATATATTTGAAACAAAAATAAAAATAGTCTACATAATGGTTAATTGTATTTTTTACTATGGGACAAACCCAGAAATCGCGAAAAAAGTTCAACCGGTCCATACGTGTATGTTTGCATAGCTCGACACAATATGAGTTCAACGTTCAACAAATCTGCCTAGTCTTTTCCCAACTATGGCAGGGTCAACTTTCTGTGTGATACTTTCCTCAAAAGACCACTTCAGACATTAACCTATATCGTTCTCATATGATTTGACCAGTACGGTTGTGTGGACTTTAAAAGAGAATTTGACCTCTGAGTTTATTTCGGTGTTTCTTCTCAGTGTAGTCAGCTAGGAAACACCGGCCTTATCTAGTTTAAAATGACTAAAAAAGATTGACGTGTAAAAATGTTCTGTTTAAACTAAATACAAAAAAAAAACATTAAATGACCTCTTTCTAGGATTTGGGTTTCAGTGCCGTACACCTTTGTAGACTTCAACAGAAATAGTAAATATAATATACCCAATCAAAATTCAAACCGTCTTCCCCACAAGTCAAATAAACATTCCATATCACATTCACTATCTGACACCTCCACTTTAAAATATTCCACAAGAACTCATCTCCTTTAAATAAAACGACAAATTGGATTTTTCAACGACTGTAAAATTCCTTTGTATGAATACCAGCCAGTACAAGATAGTTTCAGAATACTAAGTGAAGTGTACCAGAAATAGGTTAAAAGGATGATGGTATGATATGGCTTTGATCTCAATTGTTTCGAAACTCAGTTAATATGAAAGTCGGTTATTTTTAGATTGGTATGTGAACTTTGATGAAAATTCATCATCATATGAGCCGAAAGACGTCCACTGCTGGACATAGGCCTCCCCTGGAGAGGGGGTTTGCCATAATCGCCACGCTTGGCAGGCGAGTTGGCGATCGATCGGGTAGCTGTTGCAATGCACAGAGAATGCTACTGCCTATTCTCTGGTGAGTCCCTTAGTCGCCTCTTACGACACCCACGGGAAGTGATGGGATGGTGCTATTCTTTTACGTCCGACACCATACAGAACTGTTGAAAATTAAGAGAGTTAAAACTAAGAGGTTTTTCAGCAGCCCAAGTGCAAGAGAGGTTTAATCAATATCTAAGTTCAAATTAATGACCTTAGTTCTTCAATAGGTACTGCATCTGGATAATTAGTCAACCGCTCATTAGGAGTTCTTTTGTTTTTATATATTCTAGCAAGTTTCAACTCTAAAGCGCAGTGTTAGGTTTTATTTTTATTTTTCTTCAAAGGAATTACCACATAAAGGTCAAAGTTTAGAAATAAGTGAGTACTGTCGCACTTTAGCAATTTGGTTATTACAAAAATTCATGACTTATTTGTTATTATTATAGCTGACATAACCTGATTGACATACCTTTATTCCAATTGTCTTATTTATTATTTTATTTTGTATCATCAAACTCCGACATTTTTCAGATATCTTATTGTTTTATTGTAATGTAAACATGACATTTATTAAACAAAATTTGACATTTATAATTTTTATTTTTTTTATTGTAACCTTAACACAATAATTATTTAACTAAATCTGACATTTATAATTTTTGTGATTTAAATTTGTATAGTTATTTTTTATTTGATTTTAATTTGTGAATTCAATATAATTTGCATGCAAGGGCATGCGACGGTAAAAAATGGAGAAATATACTATGTAAAATAGAACATCTATGTACCAATACCCATGTTTGCAAATACATAAATGATTGATTGATTGCAGCCAGTGAGAATATCACGTTCCGAAGCCGTTAGTGTATTTTATGATCGCGTTCGCTTTCAATGCAACGGTAAAATCGGCTTATGATATCTTTATGCTAAAACAACATAATTACGTCGTACTTACAGCATTATTCATAAAATTAATTACCATATGATAAGATAAGAATTTAAATACGGTAGTGATTAGCATATCCTCATTCTGTAGAGAATTAGAATTCACACATTGTCAGTTTTTTTATTGATAAATTTGGTTTTCGTTAACCATAGCATACGTCTAGATTATAGCCACACCCTCACTAGAATTCATTATAATTCCCAAGCGTTAGGAATCCATCGTACACCTGCATGAATACCTATGATCTACGTGCCTATATTCACTATGCAGACATTGGCATTTGACATTTTTGCTCACCTATTAATATCGTCAGATAAAATGCCAGATGCATTTAATTAATCTTGGTAATATATGAAGATATGTTCTGAATAGTGTGCCGTTTGCATCAAATGTAAATTTGAAATTGGTTTTCGTGTGTAATGAATCGAATGAAGCTTTCAATTCTGTTCGAAAAAATAGAAATAGAAAGAAAAAAAACATGTTTATAAATACTGTTTAAAGTAACTATATTTCATTCACTCTGATATAATTGTATGTTCAAAGCAATTTTAAACGCATATGTCGAAAATTTAATACCGTCATTTATAACTTTTTTCATTCAACACTCAAACATTAACGCGTAAAAAGAAATATTCCCTTGCCAAGTGAAAGAAAAACATAAGATAATTTAATCTTCTCCGAGACACCCTTAAAATTGAGTTTTCTTTCTTGATTGGATCCCATTATTGCTCACTTCTGTGTGAAACTAAGTGTTATTTCTTGAAACATTGTATCGGATTCAGGCGATGGAATCTCCAGATTAGTTTTTGTGCAATCTCTTGGAAAAGCTGACATCGCTGTGATTGTGGAGAAGGGAAGAAACTTAAAATGGTTGCAAGAAGTTTTACGGAGGGTCTTTCAGGATTATTTTTTGCTCCGTCTAATAAAGTGTCAGGTTATCAATTTTTCGGTGGGTTAGCACATGAAACTATCACTAATAAATTAAGTGTAAAATGTCTGAGGGCAGATTTTTCAATAGTCAGACAGTTTTTATAGAAGAAATATTCTTTAGTCCATATTAATTCTGTTTGACATACCTATTTTCAATACAAATGCCATCAAACCATATTTATTCTTCGGTCAACCCTACAGTGTGTGAAATAAATATTCACATTTATTTTTAAGTGCCAAGAATTTTTCGGTCTACTATTTGAGAACGATATTTCCTACAGCAGTAACAAGAAATATCCCGAAACGTATGAAATAAAACTCATTGTAATCAAAAACGACATAACTTTCTTCATTATAATTATTAAGACGGACTATAGAATTACATAACTAACTGTTTTCTCTCCATGTTTGCCAAATCTAAACCCACCAAGATATCGTACAAACCACCAATTACAAACTAATTACTCTACACTACGTGTGTGAACATCGGTAAAGGAGATGATAACCCGGAAGGAGCCAGGCAAGTTTCACGCACCCTATGGTAATTATTTCCAAGAAACTATTGTGTACCTTATGATTTAATCTATTCGGCGCAATTGTGTATCTTTTAAAGGCCCATTGCTTCCTGATTGCATAAGCACTCTTGATTTCCCTGAAGTTGTATGTTGAGGTGTTTATAACATTGGTAAATTATTATATAGTTGCCACGCTCGGGTACAAATCTAGACTCCAGGCTGAAACTGAACTGCCGGGGTTGCGGAATTTGTTCGCAAAGGGCATTAGGAGGAACACGGATAGGTTTTAGTCAATAAGAGTCTGACACTCTCTTTCGCCCCGCCTAGAGCGGAAGGAGTCATTTGATGATTTCCCATCCATTGAAAAAAGGCTGAAACTGAAACATGCTAATGAAACACTGTTTAAATCTTGGCATTACCATGAAATCCTTGATCCCATGAGGAAGTTAGTAGAATAGAATATTATGTACCTTATTATATAATAGTTAATATAAATAGTTACAGAAAAGATAGGGTGACAGTATGGGCGGCCTTATCGCTTATGGGTTTTATTTCTAAACTAGCTGCATGCCACCCGCGTGAATCTCGAAAATTATCCTAAGGGAATATACCCCCGGGACAAAAAGTCTACCTCTGTTCAAAATTTCATCAAGATCGGTTTCGTAGTTTTTGCATGAAAGAGTAACAAAAATCCATACATCCATACATACAAACTTATGCGTTTATAATATTAAGTTAGGTTAAGAGATTTTTGGCTGATTTCAGACCCCGTTTGTGGAAATATAAGGTTATGTACATTTTTATCAACAGTTAGTTACACAAGTGGAATACCTGTGTATTATAATTTGTTGTTAAGACATTAAACACCAACAAGTTCTAAACGAACACTGGATTTGATTTCCGTGTAGATTTCTATTCAATTATCCTGATTTCCAGGATCAAAGCTACTCAGTAGGTACTCGTTAATGTCTAAGGTAATTATACAAGTCAGTGAGTGAAAACAATGAGTAATTACGTTGAAATTAATTTGGCCTATTATGACCGACGATCTAGTGAAGGTCGTTGGTTACATGAAGTACTGGACTCGCCGATGTAACATCGCTTGGAGGCTTTTGTGTGGTAGATTTTTGTCTGAGATATAGAAGATGACTTTGAGAAGCTCGTGGCAAAGAAATAACAGCTCCACGGGCAAATCTTAAATGATAAGCGACGCTTACTCAGATCGGTAAGTAGATGGGTGACCGTCTGTTTCGCACCGAGACTCTTCCGTGCGTCGGAAAGAATTTTAAGTAGTTGGCCTCGGCTATCATTTGTAGATCTTTAAAAGTCGTTTTGGATAGTCAGTCAAAAGCCAGAAAATGTGATATGTAATGTATGTGTGTGTGATGTGTGTGTGTGTGTGTGATGTGTGTGTGTGTGTGTGTGATGTGAATGTGTGTCTGTGTGTGATGAGGGTGTGTGTGTGTGTGTGTGTGTGTGTGTGTGTGTGTGTGTGTGTGTGTGAGTATACAAGGAGGTATCGTGATACACAGTTACTGGATTGTGGAGGCGTCCGGTTTGACTGGAAGCCGAACTCAACCCAATAGTTGTGAAAAGGCTCGAGATAAATTGAAGAAGATGACTATCAAATTATTTTATTGTTATGACTGTTTAAAAAGTTGAGGAAAGTTTTGAGTTCGTAATTGAAGTTCGTTTTGAGTGGTTATAAAGGCTGGCAAAACCAAAGTCATGATAGATGGACTGTGTAAAAGATAATATGATTAGCATGGAAATGACTGTTGAAATGACGGGAAATTAGAGATAGCTTTAGTAAATGAGTGGACCCCACAAAAATTGAGGTCTTTACCAGTCATCATTCTCCAAAGACATTGATAAATTCCTCCTTTGCCATATTATCTGTAAGAATTTTCTGTAATCATCAAATCTTGAAGACAATAATAATTGAAACTTTCTAGCCCAAAATAAAAATAAATCTCGTCGAACTTTAGCCTCCAATCCTGCTGACATATTCTATTATCAATTTCGAACTTTACAAATAAACTTACTATCGTAAAACAACGTTGTTATCTAAATATTCCACTCAGAATGAACCAAGTTTCTTGACTAAATTACTAAAAGGCGTCGGTGCTGACAATAAGTATAGATTACCTTAATGTATTATGGGCTATAGGTATATTTTATTACTCTCGTAACTTTATTAAAATAGTACCTATAATTTACTTCGAATCTGTTTACTACTGTTACAAATAAGATAGAGTAATCAGTGTAAATTAATTGACTTATTATTGTGGAGGGAATTATTCGGGAAACTATGGTTGGCGCCAAATAAACTTGCAATAGCGGCCGGCCATTGACCCATCTACATTTTTTGACAATTCTAATTCCAAAATCGGAAAAAAGACATAAAGCTGTCCTGAATCTACATCTATCGAGGTCCTTTACATTTTCTAGTAATATGAACAAGCATTCATAATTTATTTTTCGGGTACCTATGAAGAGATATAAGGGACAGGTCAATGTCCTTTATTGCAAATTTATCTGGCGCCAACCATATGTAGAGACTTCATAGCAGATAAATCAAATAACTTAAATACTGTTTGAGTGGAGGTAAGTTGAAGAATTGGCAACATTTCAGATTTCATAGATGCTTATATTAATGTCATCTTAAATGAAATCTTGCTTGTTAATTTCATTAACATAGCTAAGAAATAAGAAGAATCAAAATGTAATATTAATATATTTGCCCTCAAATATTTTGAGTTTCAGCCGATCGAAATTTATAGTTTATTTTTTCGAGGTGAACAAAAATGTTTCTACTACTGCTACGTGCTCGTTATCAACACGGAAATATTTATCATGGTGCCGGCTTAGTCCTACACTACCAAAATAGTGAAAATGATGAGTCCTTTTAAAAATAATTTTATAATTACGTTGAAGTTATTGCTAGATAATCATCATTGTAAGCCGAATGACGTCCATTGCTGGACATAGGTTTCACCCAAAGGTGGGATTTGCCATTATAGCCAGGCTTGGCAGGCGGGTTGGAGATCGCAGTGAAGCTGTTGCAATGCACAGAGAGCTGCTGCCCATTCTCTGGTGAGTCCCTTATTCGTCTCTTACGATATCCACGGGGAGTCATGGGATGGTGCTATTCTTTTACATCCAACACCATACAGAACATATAAAGTAAATTACTGTGAAGTCGTTTCGTGTCTGTCTGTCTGTCTTTGACTCGAAGTGGAAGTATCTACAGTTGTTTAGTTTACATAAGACTATGACATAAAAGGGTCCAAGATCTTTGGGTATCTTGCTATGTGATCTATTACTAGTTAAAAAATATAAAACAGTCCTGTTATGCATGCGTAAAAAGAACCAATGTATAAGTATCACTGGGTTACCGGCAAGAATATATCACCCCATTTTATCCTGAAACTGACAAAATACACATCTAATAAAATATCAACTCACTGGAACGGACAAGTGACCGAGTTAGGAATAAATATTTTTGCAGTGCAAACAACTTTCTAAATGGGTCCTCGATTTATGCACAAAAAATGTTTGGAATAACTGAATTCACGTATGAAAAACTGAAAAAGATTTTGTGTGCATTTCTGTTTCGTTTATTTCTTTTGATGAATAATAATTCTGCTGAAAAACTGGTAAAAATATTTTTGAAACGTTTTCAAAATGTTGTCGAACATTCGCCTAGTCGTTTTTGGGCAATTTTCCAATCGACCGGTAATTTTGAAATAATGGATAAATAAATACATTTTTCAAATGTGAAACCGCCATATTTATTCTTCCTCTTCAACAAAAGCTGTCAAATAACCATGCTTATTTTTCAGGTAAAAGTTTACAATGCAATCAGCAACTTTTACCAAAATGTTAAAAGGTAATAGTATAAATGGTATCTGACTATTGGAAAATCACCCTTTGAAAACTTTTAGAAAATACTAGCTGACAATCGCAACTTCGTCTGCGTCACATTTTTCATGAATGCTCGGCTCCTATTGGCCGTAGTGTGATGTTATATAGCCTAAAGCCTCCCTCAATAAATGAGCTTCCCAACACTAAAATATTTTTTCAATTGTATTTAAATTCAAAAATCAATATAATAATAAATCAATTATCAACCGCCGAGAGTAGAAAATAATTAAAGTACTAATATCGCTATAAAAAATATGGGTTGGTGGTAGAAGGGTGAAAATTTAGGGTTGTATGTATTTTTAATGCCACATTTAAAAAAAAATGTTTAAAAAAAAAGTAATGTTAGGGGTGGACATGGACAATTGGACAACCCTTATCACTTAGGGGTATGAAAAAGAAATAGTAGCCGATTCTCAGACCTACTGAATATGCATATAAAATTTCATAAAAATCGGTCAAGCCGTTTCGGAGTAGTATGGTAACTAACATTGTGACACGAGAATTTTATATATAAGACGAGAATTTTAAACCATCAGTTCATCATCTTTAATTAAATTATATCGAAAATGTGGCCATTAATCGTTTAATTTCAAGTTAAACCTACTAAATATCGTCTTGCCAGTAAGATCAAAGAAATTCGTGTTAATCATCAAATCAATTTATTGCAACCTACACAGTTTGATAAATTACAGTTGGTGATGAATATTCTTAGGAAATCATCAAAGGAAACTTTGAGTTTATAGAATCAATCACCACAAGTTTTGGCATTAATACACATACGAGATCGTCGCATTCATTTGTACGCCAAATCCAGTCGCATGGTCATGCCGATAAACGGCCCTTTCCGGTTTTAACTAACAAATAAACGCGTTGGTCGCGTATTCGGGCGATGATCGCATTTGTATTAAAACGACCCCCCAGGCATAGGTAGGTACCATTTTTAGGCTTCCGACTTTAAAAAGAAAACTGAACCTTAAAAAAATAATTTTGTGTGTCTGTCAAAGAGATTTTGACTTTTAATGTTAGTGTATCTAATTATCTCCAAGATCAAAATAAAATAAGTCCACATTGTCCACCAAAAAACAATGTTTTAAAGAATTTCATATATCATTTCAAAGCCAAGTCCTTTTCCAATTTCACATCCTGTTCGTGTTACAATATTTAATTTAATATTACGAGAATGAGGGTGGAATATTTGATGTACGACGCTTCGTCAATGCATACACAAATACGTGTTTTGTTTGTATATCAGGGGTTACAATCAAATTAACAGCCTGACTATGAACACAGAAATTGGGATTGGCGTCATACCAGGGGTTTAACTAGGTAATACTTCTGGGTCTCTAAATTGCTTCTTAGATTTTATGGCAGTGGAGGAGTTTCGTTGACCTTCAAGGTTAAGCAGCCCTTGCCGAGGTCGGTCTGTGGATGGGAGACCACCTTAACATACCGAGACTCCTCCTTGCCTCGGAAAGCACGTTAAACCGTTGGTCCCGGCCGACATCTGTAGATCTTTGGCAGTCATTACGGATTCACAGAAGCCAGAAAATCTGACACCAGTCTTGCCAGGAAGTACCGTGTACCCCGTGTTGGGGTTGTGGAGGTCAGAGAGTCGCTCCACGTAAAATATGGGTATTCAGCAGAAATTGTTTTGACAGGAAACCGATCCAAATACAGTTGGGGAAAAGGTTAGGCAGATGATGATATAACGACTGAAATTGAAATTGGGACCAAGGATTTGACTAGTTCAGTCTCTAAATTGCTTCTTAGTTTTTATGGCGATTTATCGTGTGGATCCTTCGGTCCCTATCACCGTAGCCTACGCTATTGCAACAAGACAGGTCGTGGTGCCCGAGGCTGTCGATACCTTCACCGCAGCGGCACCGATGCGGAGCAAGACAAGGTGTGCCTATGTGTAGACAGGTTAATTGTTCTGCACTCTGGGCAGTGCGGTCGTGGTCGCATCAGGGGCGCTGGCAAACTTCACAATCTGTCGCCATTACTCCTGTACTGTAGCTCTTCTTGAACAATATATCTATGTGGAGTGGACCATGAGAGCACATATGACGTGGTCGACCCAGCGCATTGGTGGCTTGGCGCGCTTTTGTGCATCCAACTTTTCCCTGTTCTAAAATTCGTTCCACAGATGTATCTTCTCTAAATGATACTCTATTAAATGACTACCAGAAATTTTTCAAAACACGCTTCATCATTCAGCTCAGCCGTTCTTGTAAGTAATATAAAAAACAAATCTCATTCCTTAAATTAATGTCCTGCGCTGATTTTTTGCCAGTTACAACACTAGAAACCAGCGGCGGCCTTTACCGCCGCGAGGCCCCGGGTGGCAGTCTTTGGCGAGGCCCCAGGTGACAAATTTTTGCGAGGCCCTTGTTCTTTATGAAATTCATGTGAAAGTATTTCTGATTATTTTTGCGACGTTACCTAAAAAATAGAAATAAAATCGTAATGAGAAATTTATATTAAAAAAATTGCAAAACTAAAAACCGGTCTTGTGTCATCGAATTCTTCAAATTCGATGGCACTTATCACTATTATTATTAAATAATTTACTGTGAAATAACATCATTTTATTGCTAAAAGTATAAAACATTTCAAATGTTATTTGTTTTTAACTTGGGTAGCGCGAGGCCCCTGTAAGAGCGAAGCTCCGGGCGGATGCCACGCTCGCCTCCCCCTAAGGTCGCCACTGCTAGAAACACAACCATTAGTTTATTCATGAACACACGACAAGCGCAAACTAAAGGCGCGTCTCCCTTTACACGCGCACTTGATCAATGTCATGCTCGCACTCGTACCACACGGTAAATCTCAACGGAAGCACTGAGAACGAATTTACCGCATGTTTGGCTCCTTTACATCGCCATGGGAACAATTTACAAGACCACTAAGGACAATTTTGCTGGAAATCGATTCCGTGAATGTTTTTGGAAAGTTTCCAGGTTTGGAAAAGTGAAATGAGGCAGTTCAATTGAGGATTGTCTCTGGTTGGTGAGATTGATTAAATTGTTTAGTGTTGCTGTATTTTTGTGAGCGTATAGAGGTATGCGGTACAGAGTAAAGTACTCCACTGAAAATGGGAGGATCCTCCGAACCAGACGGTTATTGTGTCTGGTGGACAGCTGCCCGATAGTTGATATTTGGACGGTTCTATATGTTCAAATCGAACGAAGAACTTTGCTTGCGCGATGCAGGATTTCGTTGTTAGTTCGTCGTAGATGGCGCTGCGGTGTGTTTTGTTGCCTTACAAATTCCGTTTCTTAGTTTTTCATGTGGCGGCATTGATGCCGCTGCAAGCGTTCCTTTGTGTACGGTTTCTTTTAATTAATCACAAGTACGAACTAGTAAATTATAAGAAAAAATCTGTTCCAGCTTGCAAAGGTATGTTGTCGACAAACTCACTTTATAACAATAGGTAAATTACAATGATGAACGTATGTGATTCTGTTAGTTACGGAATTTGTTCGAAAGAGTCACCGCGGCCCTCGAACGCAAAGAGCATTCGGAGGAACACGGATAGGTTTTAGTCAGTAAGAATCTGATACCCCCTTCCGCACGGGCCTGAGTGGAAGGAGTCATTTGATGATGTTCCATACTTAAAGTAGTTATGTTAAAGAAGTTAAGAGCTTTTTTTAAACAGTCAGCCATATTAACCTGAAACTTAGTTTTTTTCTATTTCCTTAGTTATTATCTACCCTCACTGTTTTCGAAATATTGTTTGTAATTTTCTTGGAAGCCACACAGATGAAAAATATGAAGAGTTTATGAGCAATCTCTTAACAGCGTACAATGCTAGCAATTCGATACTTAACCGAGATCATATTAAGCTAGGTATTACCGAAATAACTATCTGAAAGTATGCATTCCAAAATGAACAGTTATTTTTAGGGTTCCGTACCTCAAAAGATAACAAAAGGAACCCTTATAAGATCACTCTCTTGTCCTTCTATCCATCTGTCTGTCCGTGTGTCACCACCGATTTTTAACTTTGAAGTAACATAGACTTCAAAGTAAAAAAAATCGGTGGTTTTTTGCACTGTTACTACGACAGTTGCAAAAAATCTGAAGGTGTCTAAACATTTAAATAATACAAATTCATTACACCTATCAACCAAAAAACGTACACTGTAAACATAGGATATACATAATCGCCACCCACACTTGGCAGGCGAATTGGCGATCGCAGTGTAGCTGTTGCAATGTACAGAGATAGCTGCTGCCCATTCTCTGGTGAGTCCCTTAGTCGCCTCTTAAGACACCCACGGGAAGTTCTTTTACGTCCGACACTTTTGAAAAATACAGATTAGTATAATAATAATCTGTTTAATTTCATTTAACTGTCACTTCGTTAATTTTTGTGTTATTAAACAAAAATATTTTTGATTCACTTCATTATATAATTACTAAAATGTTATGTTGTTTTCGTCTGCGGTGACCATTTATTTTTTGCGTGACTATGGGTTCGGTTACATGCATTCAACTTCATCTTCTGGAAAAGTATGGGCTAGAGCAGACTTTAGCAGTAATTTATCACAAAGAATGTATTATACTTGTCTTCTGGGTCAGAGTGTCGTCTTGGGGGCACTATGAAAAAAATACTTAGAAAAATTTCGCGACCAATTTCGAGGTAGCGCTCGCTCGGCTCGCGCGTAGTTGGTCACAGTTCTAACCTTTTTTTTTTTTTTGATCTCGGGGGGAAATCCTCATGGAAATCCTCCACCCTGGGGCGGGTGGAGGAGTCTGTCAGACTCTTACTGACTAAAACCACCCCGGTGTTCCATCTGCCACCTACGCCGGGGATCGCGGGAACGTATGCGACTTCCGCAATCCCCGGCTGGTGCCGGCCCGCCTCTGCGGGCCACCTCGCTTCGGCGAGGGGAGTGAGGTGTTTAACTCCCCTCGCTACGTCAAAGAGGGGCGCACGGGAACACCACGCGCCGCCACCTCGGGTCCGGATGAGTGGGGGGCGACGGACATCCCCAAGTCCGCCGCCCCTGGACCCAGTTAGGGGGGCCGGAAGAGGGCAGCGTATGCCCTCCTCCGACGCCCGATGCGCCTGCTGCGGGCAGGGAGAGCGGTTGTGATCTCCCTCTCCCTTTCCGCAGCCTCCTTCTGCGCGATAACTGTCTCGCAGAAGGAGACCACGTCATAGTTCTAACCTAACCTAACCTATTACGCGCGAGCCGAGCGAGCGTTACCTCGAAATTGGTCGCAAAATTTTTCGGAATCGACCGAAAAATATTGTCCCAAAAATTTTTTTGAACCAACAATTTTTTTTTGTTTTCTTTACTGCTCATAGAGCGTAAAATCGAATTCCAAAAAAAAAAAAATTTCGAAAAATTTTCTAAGTCCTCGCGCCATAGTGCCCCTATGGCTGACACTCTAACTGTCGTCTGCAAGTCCAGTAGGTACAGGAAACCTTAAATCAGTGGTTATACTTACACAACGAAAACTAGCCCTAACTGCTACGACATAAAGGTGCTGTCAAATACAAACAAAAACAAGAAACAGACTTACCAAAATCTAAGACAAGAAGACATTTTAGTTTTAACGTCAGAATTATTCAGTTACTGTGTATAATATTCCTATTTATTTTGCTGTGGATTGGCTAAATTTTGTGTTTCCGAAACAAGGTTCTAGCATAAATTAAACTGTGGCGTAAGTAGGGTGAGCACATTTATTATGGTAATCGGCTCGTCAAGTAAAAACATTTGTGTACAATATTTATCGGTACCGTCGCCTTTGATATCTATGGTAAGAACCTACTTACCTAGTTCTCCTTTTTATACAGAAATGGTAGTACTTTTTCCTTGTTTGAGGTAAATTTTATTTAATAGGTTTTTAGACTCTATTTTGTATGTTTTGTATCAAAAAGTAACTTTACCCATGACAGAAAATGGACCGATATTTTTTTTTAATCCTTTCAAAATTAAGTAAGTTAGAAACCTTTCAAATCTAGTGGAAGGTTTAATATAATAGATTAGTCGAAATTTGTACGTAATGAAAGAAGAAAGAAAGAAAGAAAAAGTATCTAATTGCCACAATACGACATACCCACATACCTAATTTGATTTTACTTAAACTAAACACACATGTGACGTCACCGTTATTATATAACCCGCGTACAAAAGAGATAGCATGATTTTTCCACAACGTCCCCACTCTTCCTAATACCAATATTTGTAATGCTAATTGCTGCTTCATTTAAGTATCAATTTTGATGCTGTTTTTAGAAAAAGATTAAAATGTTGTACAAGAATAGACAAAGGAAATACCCTATTTAATAAGTAAGTTAGCAAGAGACCTGGTTCGATGAGGCACAAGAGAAGAGTTCTTGGGGGAGGTCCTTGCCCAGTGTTTGTGGAAAAATATTAGCTAAAATAAAAAATAAATAAATTAGGTTAAGTAGGAAGTGGCTTTATTCCATCAAAGAAATGTTCAAGTCTTTCTTGTTTACTATAATTAAATTCTTGGGCTAAAATTAAGTCTTCGTTTTTTGGAAATAAATTGAGGTTATTTATTTTAGTAGGAAGCTGTAGCTTATTAAACCAGTGACCTGTTTTTCTTATCTTAAAAAGTTACACCCTAGATTTTATTTTGTCCTGACGGTAAACAAAAGCCATAATATATCTTACACGGACAAAAGTACCTTAACGACAGTTATAGGCCATACTAATGTTTGTCCAAATGTGTGTAATTGTAGTGGCTGGAGACAAAGTGCTTCATCAATAATAAACGATTGTTAAGGGAGATCCGTAGTGGAAGCCCGCGCAATTTAAGTTTTCCTGTGTTTTTTGCAATTTTCAGGTCAGTATCAGGTTGTAACTTGGTCACAATATGATCCGCAACAATAACAAGTATGTATTTACATAATAATAACTGTAACAATGACTATGTGACGGCCAATGGCATAATTGCCAAGAGCCTCAACCAACATCTAAAGAGGCTCTCGTTGGGCAGCTGAATCAAGGGCTTGATCCTGGACACGGCGCGCATAGCAGGTTCCCCTCTCAGGGGCCCTGATCACCGGTAGCTTGGACCCTGTTCTCGATACCGGTGGGCTACTTTTTTTTATATTATATTTTTATATAATTGTGTTTCAATATTTATTGTATGTAGGTATATAAATTAATAAAAGGGACTATAACAATATTCACTCATCATTATCAACTAACATTTGATGCATAACATTTAGATTTCGGAAATCTAAATAATATGCATCAAATCAAATATATGCTTGTTAGTGTCGCGTATCATATTTTGATCAAGTTACAATCTGCACTATCACGCAAATTGCAAAAAACACGAAAATATTGCGGGCTACCACTACGCAATCACCTAAAAAAACTACATGTTGGTCTGTGGCAGTCGGTTTCGCTGATAGAATTTCACTAGTCAATGTGTCTTGAGCCCTAAACCTTTAATCAGTCGATCTATCACTAAACTAAAAGTTTTACCCACGACACAAATACAGCAAAAGAAAACTATATGAAAATAAAATAAACTCCCAACTAACAATGAATAATCATCTTCATAAGTCAAAGAAATGATATACAGTATGTTTACCTGCGAGTAACTAAATAGGTAATCTTTTGGTCTTTAGCGACTAAATAAATGGCAAGATTAAGGATACGAGGTATCTAGGAGTTTGTTGTTCGCTTTCGCGATACGAGGATGCGTAAAGGTGCGTCTCCACCAAAGAAAAATGTATACTTCCGATTCTTTTTGCTAAAAATAATAAATACTGCGGCTGTCTGTATACTTTCATGGTTGTTCGAAGACATATTGCCAACAATACTACTGGTGGAGACAGCTAGTTGTCAACTGTTTATCAATGTTGTTAGTGATTTGTTTCAATACGGAAACAAAAGTTGGGGTTTTTTTGGGCAGTTGCAAACAGTTTGTAACACAAATGTTGCCAACGATTTTAGTGGAAACGCACCTTCACAGAGCTGTGAAACTCAGTGTAAATGAGTGGTGCGTGTATGCGCACCGGACTCTTTTCAGCGTTCTTCTAATACTTAGGTACTCATTGAAATCCCTCACACACATCTTTGGTTTTTGTGTAGGTACACATACCTAGCTTCGCTAGCCCTTTTCCAACGTAAAGACGGGGCCCGCTAGGGCCAGAGCCTGCCAGGGTTGCGGAATTAGTTCGAAAGAGTCATCGCGGCCCTGCAACGCAAAGGGCTTTAGAAGAAATACGGATGGGTTTTAGTCAGTAAGAGTCTGATACGCCCTTCCGCTCCACCCAGAGCGGAAGAAGTCATTTGATGATTTCCCACCCTTAAAAAAAAGTCCGTCCAACGAAATGGTGACGACCTCATTATTGGATTTTTTCCTCGCAAAGTTACTTCTTACATCTCAGGTGGAAAACCAGCTTTATTCTCAGCAAATAGTTCTATGTGAGATATAGTGATACAAATTAGTTTCTTAGTTACTTAAACCAGGCTTCTGTTGGGGTACGCCTCAAGTCAAAAGGGAATGCAGGCAATTAATTATACAGGCTGGTTGTAAATAAAAAGTGCTTTGTAACGAAACATTTTCCTTTTGGTATTCGTTTTAACTTATAAGCTTGATAAATGAGAAGAGATGCAATTTATTGTTTTTTTGTATGATTTATTTCAACGATTTTTATCCAAACATTTATAATATACACGTCTTTTTTTTTGTTTTAAGCATGGGAAATCATCAAACGACTCCTCCCACTCTGGGCGGAGCGGAAAGGAGTGTCAGACTCTTACTGACTAAAAACCCATCCGCATTCCTCCTAATGGCCTTTGCGCGTTCCAGGGCCGCGAAGACTCTTTCGACCAAATTCAATGAAAATGAAATAAAACTGAAAGAATCTACCAACTGACAATGAATATTCTTCAACATTAGTCAAAGAAATAGTTAACAGCATTTTTACCTGCGAATAACCAGTAAACCAGTATAACTAGTACGTATTCTGTAGTCTGACTACATTTAGTCCCAGCAAATAGTTGTATGTAAGACAAAGTGATACAAATTAGTTTCTTAGAAACTTAAACCAGGCTGCTGTTGACGTACGGCTCAAGTCAAAAGTGAAGGGAGACAATCCTAATATATACAATTCCTACATTACTAACTCACTGACTGACAGACAACGCACAGCCAAAACTACTGGTCGTAGAAAGCTGAAATTTGGCATGTTGGTTCCTAGGGGAGCACTAATAGAGGATTTTCCGAAATTCCTATAGGAACGGAATAAAACAGAATATGCGCGTATGAAGTCGCGGGCAAAATTAAGTGTACTTTGTAAACACATGATTATTTTGTTTTAAGGATTTGTTTTGATATTCATTTTAATTTATAAGCTAAATCAGTGAAATCCGATGCAATGCTATCTTATACGCTTCTTTTTAACTTTTTCAATTTTCTAATATGAGGTCAATTCCCAAAATAACGTTGATCTTTGTCTATATATTTATTGATTTGATACCGCAAAATATACGTACCCCATATTTTTTGATAATCTGGCTGATGGACCAATTTTAACGATTATTTTTGACCAAGATTTTTTTATGAAGGTATTAGGTATGGCATTCACATTATAATAAATATATCACATTATACTGAAATGTCCTAATAATATTTACATTTCTTACTTTAAAAAAAAATTAAAATCTTTGCTAGAAGGAAAAGTTTTGTAGAATGGTATCAGTTTAACTAGAAACTGAATATATATCGTTGAAAGTTAATATATTTGATGACTCAGACTAAAATCTACACGAATTTTTGGCTCTATTTTTCACATTGTTAACTTTGTACACGGCCCATAAAGTATGAACTTTACGGGGTTTCTTTTACCAAACCAAATACGCTTTCATGAAACTATTCTAAAGGAATTTATTTATGAAAACGGATTTAATCTTGGATCGAGTTTTAAATATGTTTCGAGAGGGAGAATTATTTTGGGCAGTTTTTTCATTAGCTTGATATTAGGAATGAAAATGGCGGTTTGATAATTTTTCTATGGAGACTATGGCAAAAGGTTATTTTTAGGGTTCCGTAGTCAACAATAGTTTCGCCATGTATGTCCGTTCCGCGGTCTCTTCCAGTTGCATTTTATAAGTTGGTCGACTATTACTCATTAACTCGTTAAGCCTAGGTAGCGGTGATAGTTTAACTTCGTTTAATTCGTTATATATGCTACTACTATTCATTTTTTTCACGTCTTCAAAAACAACCGTTTAGCTGGCAGAGGGGGGGGGGGACACTTGACCCTAACAAAAAATTGCACTTTAAAGCTTAATATTTGGCAAATGAATCCTTTTTTTTTAAAAGGATGGGAAATCATAAAATGACTTCTTCCGCTCTGGGTGGAGCGGAAGGGCGTGTCAGACTCTTACTGACTAAAACCCATCCGTGTTCCTTCTAAAGCCCATTGCGTTCCAGGGTCGCGGTGACTCTTTCGAATAAATTCCGCTACCCTAACAGGCTCTGGCTCTGGCTTTGTCGAGTAATGCGAACATAAATATCTCATATCTAAAAACCCAAATAGAAACAAAATACAAACTTTTGAATGAACTAGTACCTATTCTAGAACCATAAGTCAGAAGATTCATAAAACTCATAATATTTCCTGATATTTTATATGATATGGACTCAGTAAAACTAATTTGTGATACCTACTATAAACAACAAGTAAGTTACAAAATAACTTCATTAAAATTTTGATACTTTCATGAGACTTGCCTTAAGGGTACAGAAAACCTTTTTTTTTACAATACAAAATTAAATTCTAAAAACGTCGCAAGATTGGAGTTTCCTCCAAAACTTTGTCCGAAGTTCATGAACACAAATATAATAACGTGTCCATTTTAAATACTTTTACTCCGGGACTTTTTCGCTAAGTTACATGAAAAACTTAATTTTGAAGTAACTTACTTTTCGAAATCTAAAAATTTATTTAGCATATCTAAATAAATTTTTAGATTTCGAAAAGTAAATTACTTCAAAATCCTGAAGTTCAAGGTGTATGAAGTGCACGTTTGTTTCTGGTGAAAGATTGACAAACTTCAATTCCAACATTAGTGTCCAATTTCATAGATATAAGTTACTGTATACTACGACCATACTTTAAGATCAGTGAGCTAGTATTTTGACTGTTTGTTTAGCCAGGCAAAGCAAAAAATAGACCGTATCTCCATATCTCATCATCTTCCTGCCCTTATCCCATGTTACTTGGGGTCGGCGCAACACGTTTTTTTCTTCCATTCTGTCCTGTCAACCGTCACGCTATCACTAACTCCCTTTTCTTTAATACAATATGATAGATACCGTATCTCCATATCGATCATATTGTATTTAACACTTTGACTCATATAAGCATTAATTAATTTCTGAACATACATACAAGCCATATCATTCCTTTATGACGACAACAATGCAAGGTCGTGAGAAAATTTACAAACTACATGTTTCTTCTAAATTGCCTTTCAAAATGACAGTATCGGTTAATTAAAATTCTTTGTTTGAAAAACAAGGCGAACCATCCATCAACAGATAAAAATTAACCTAGATCTGTTTATTTCTAAGTGAGTGGTAAATACTTATTTGAATAGAAAACTAACTGTAGCAGCGCTCTCGTTGGGCACGCCACAATTGCGGCGGTAAGGCCCCTATTTGGGGAGTGGCTGGAGAGGCACCACGGCGTCCTCACCTTCCGCCTGACACAGGTACTCACCGGACACGGCTGTTTCGGATTCGGCGGGAGGAAGACGGGACCCGCTAGAGCCAAAGCCTGTCAGGGTTGCGGAATTTGTTCGAAAGAGTCACCGCGGCCCTGGAACGCAAAGGGCTTAAGTAGGAACACGGATGGGTTTTAGTCAGCAAGAGTCTCACACGCCCTGCCGCTCCACCCAAAGCGGCAGAAGTCATTTGATGATATCGCATACTTAAAAAAAAAAGGCATCGCACTCGTGGTCTTATACCATAGAAACTGGGCACTTCTAGGTCATTAACTTCTGCAAAAACACTCAGCTATAGTGTAGCTCTCTATCAGTGGATAAATAGATACTATTATTGAGTTAATACTTCCAATAATAAAGCCTTTGTGACGTACATAATAAATTTTACCTCTTAATAATAGGAGCTTATATTAAAAGTAGAAAAACTGAAATATCCAATCTTAAATCAGGGAAAAATTCCTGAAAAATAAGTGAAAAGTAATTTTCTTGTTAAAATTAAAATCTGACTTTACTTTGTATTTCAAATATTTGAAAGCCATTCATAAATTCTCAGACTATTTTTATTTAAAAGAAAAGGTAGTTATTCTAGGAACCGAGATTACTCTTTAATGCAAAGCAGAATCCTCGACAAGATCTTTTTATAATTGTATTACCATAATAGTTCGACGAGAAAGAAAAGAAGGAATATTATTTAATCCAGCCACACCGCTCTATTTTCAAAGTCAAAGAAACTGGGTTACTCGTGTCCTTGCCATGTTGATCATCATTACAAGCTTTTAAGAAAAACCCTGATCCAGAATAAATTAATTTATCAAGCATTTCCTTAAAGGTTATTAAGATATGGAATTTGGATTATTATAACTCTCTTTATTAATTTTAAGTACCTACATACAAATTTAGATTTTTAAATATTTCTTAAAAATAAAATATATAAATAAAAACATATTATTATGTGACTTTATTGATTTGCTTATAAAAATTGAATTCTTATTTTTGACATTGTTTTTTTTTTATTTTGACTTGAATGATTTGGAATTTGGATTATTATCATTATAATTTGACATTATTGATCTTTTTACATTTATGCATATGTGACATTATTGATCTTTTTTCTTTTATGCATATGACATTATTGATCTTTTTTCTTTTATGCATATGTGACATTTTTGATCTTTTTACGTTTATAATTGAATTTTAGTTTTGATGATTAATTTTTTTGATGGAGATGTGTAATATTTTTTATTTGACATTCTATTTTTATTATAACATACAAAAACATTTTTTTGTTCTCATTTAATCGGTTTTTGTTTCTTTTTTACGTATTTCTTTCTACACAACGTATATTCTGAAAAATATATGACATATGACAAAAGCAATCATCTCAATTTTATCTACGATTTACCTTTAGTTTCATCTGTGACAATTTAATCATGAATTAATACTTATTTGATAGATGATAGTAAAACATTACGATTTGTGGAAAATAAATAAAAATGTGAAGATATTCTTCTACTTGTCACACAAAATGTAATTTGTACTGAATGGCTTCGATTAAATATGGCGAGATTTGTGAGTGACGTCATACTCAATTAGTGCTGTCTCTGTTTATTACAGATTTTAAGACGCTAACAACACCGCCATTTTTTTAATAATATAAGCAATATTTTTTTAACTGCGTCTTGTCTGCTCTCTAGGTTTTGAGAAATGTAATTTAAAAAACCAGTCAAATACTCTATTATTGGTCACTTGCTTCTGTCAGCGGTTTCGCCCGCATGCATGTAGAAAATTATCCCACTCCTGAGATTTTATATTTTTATATATTTGGGAAAACAAACGGTTACAAATTATAGTATTACAAACAATATCAGTTAAAGAGCGAGACAAATGTAAAACCAACAACATTTTCCACATAATATAAATGTATTTTATAAACTTAATGCAACGGGCGCTCACAAACTCACAATAGACAAAGTTATAATACAAAAAAAAAAATTAAGTGTTCAAGGTAAAACTTAAACTAAACAGGCATGCAAAGAGACAAAATAGGAATTACATTTAGAAAAAAAAAAAAAAACGTCAAAAAACTTGTTTTTCTTTTTGTTTGAGAATATCGGCAGAATCAATTATTTTACAAACCAGGCGTTCCTGTTGAAGATAAAATACCTATATGTTATTCCAGACTATAATCTGTCTCTATGCCAAAGTCCAAAGTATTCGTTCAGCTGTTTCAGCGTAATTGTATAACAAACATGTATCCGTTCATCCATCCAAACTTTGGCATTTATAATAGTAGTAAGATTTATTGGCTCCCGCTAAATTAATTTTTAACACAATAGGATATTTTATTAAAAAAATCTAATTTACTAAAAAATATTGGACACGTATTTTTTCTTTTGTCACGTAAACAAAAAATGAAGACGATACAGTATGTTGAAAACTCGTGTGTCGTCACTTACCAGTACACTTTTACTGGAAAGTCACGTTACAAGCACCACTCCTTAACTTTGATGCGTTTGGTCTTCGTATTTTTATTGATTTAATAAAATAAAAATACGTACCCAATAATGTCCGATAATCTAAGTGACGGACTAAATATACTCACATTTTTTTAACACAGGCAACATCCCTATGATCAATACCGGATCTTAAAACTGTGACGGAAGACATCGGCATCGTGAGAAACCGGCATTCACGGCTCGCATGGTGGACTACAGCCCATTCCTTTTGACTGTGAAGAGGTCTGTTTTGCAGCAGTGGGAACATTATAAGGCTTAATAGGTATGCTAAACAAACGGTTACCTAGAAATCTGCTTAGCCTTTTTCCAACTATGTAGCAGCTGGCCCCAACCAGATCGGATGCAGCTGAATACCAGTATTTTAGAAGAAGCGACTGCGTACCAGACCTTCACAACCCAGTGACTGGATAAAACGATACCTCTATCTATCTATTGAGGTATGGTTTCCACACTTAGTCCTGATGTTGGACCATTGTGCGTGAGCCATGGCGGCCGTCCTTCCAACCAGCCAACCTCCCTCCAGAACAGAAGATACCTCTTAACAAGACTGGTGTCAGTTACTGACCTCTGGTTACCCATAGCGATCAAACCAATATCCTTGCTTTAAAAATAAACCATCTTGTAAATAGAAAATGATTAATTAATTTTAACAACTGCTACAGAAACGGAATGGGAAGAAAAATGTTTTGCTCAAATTCTCTTAGTTGTAAACTTTACTATTGTTGAGCTTGTCCCAAAAACGAATTGGGGCGTACATGGTTGCGACATTAAGAACTGTGTAATAGACTTATACAAAACCACAGGAAAATGTGGCATTTTCTGTTGTACTGGGTGACTTTTATTCCATGGGATGTCTTTTAGGGGCTTTAAATAATCATAAATACAATTTGCTGTTAGAGTTAAGGCCCGGCTGTTACTTGTACTTTTAAAAATGTTGAAAAGGTCTGTTATTTTTTTTTGCGAGTAGTGGTTTAGTGACATATAATAAAATATAAAAATGTAAATATTCACGAATACCACTCGCTGAAAGATTAACAATTATTAAAAAGACTGCCTGTAGATACGCATGATCGTTTCGACTAACTAACGACTTTAAAAAGCAAAAATTTTTTGACGCAAATGTCTGACGAACCAATTTTTATCATAATTCATTGAAGTGAGATAAAAAATGACATTCAGGAATTAATTATTTATTTTCACGCAAAACATTGCTTTTACTTTTTGACCAATATTGATGTATAAATTGTACTGTTTTTTTCTGTCTGTTAATTTATCTGTAACTTCATTATTGCAAAAACCATAACTTTGTAATAAATCTTGCCCGATTATAAACTCTCGATGTATTGGGAATAGATTATTTTTGATGTATACAATAAACCCCATCCAATTTCGATGGTTTATCATATATCAGCGTCTTTTCGAGAAGCAAAAGTTTACAATCTTACGTGGTCCATTCTAAGGAACTTGATATACAAAGCGGTCAGGGCACAATGTGTGGCGTCATAGGAACGAAATATACCCACTTAGCATCGCAGGCGCGCAGACAGACGTCATACATTTTCGTCACAGCACCCTGCCCGCTATGTACCTATATCAAGTCCCTAAAGGTACGGTGTTTGCATTGGTCCATTGATATATCCATCATATATTTAAAACTAAAAACACCTGTTTTTATAAAAACTTAATTAACTATATACCTACACTAGAAATAAAAATAAAAACTTAATACATTCTTGGGTCTTGGGGTCCGAGTGCACATAACTTGTTTAAAGATCTCTCAAGACGCTCAGTTGACACTTCGCGTGACCCAAGGGCTGGCTTTTACGTTGGTCAAAGAATAAGCATTGCCATACAACGTGGCAATGCCGCCAGTCTTTTGGGTGCACTTACAGTCGACAGCGATGCGGATGAATTTATTGACGCCATATTTTAGGGTTAATTTAGTTAGGAGTTTTTATTTTTAAACTTAAAAGCACCTACTTTCACCATAACCCAAAGAATATGGTCCTTGCCCCCAATTGACTATGTTTTGGAACCATTATTTTTAAATCATAAATATTAATGGATTATTTTCTACAGCGCTCCTAGTAGGTTAATATCGATGTAGACGCGTAATTTTATTTACGTGTGTACCAGCACTTAATGGTTCGAAAAGTGTAATTTTCTTCTTACTTTCACAAAATTAAAGGTACAATGTGACATATTTATTGCCTTTAATAATGTTATTTATACGATTGTGTGAAATGAAACGTGAGAAATGGGATTTCCGTTTTGATAAGAAAAAAATAACTGTTGTGAAGAAATATAATTTAGTAAAATCGCGATCTAGATTTTTAATTTATTTCTGACACGTACCAAAACTGAAACCCTACACTTAACTAATTTTACTGTTCTGGAAGTTTACCTAGTTTAATAGTCATATGTTCTAGGACTTCAAAAATAGAACTAAGTTAGAGCAAAACCACACCTAATTGTAAGCTTCTAAAACCAATTCGAAATGTAATATTCAGTCGTCAATAAAATTAAAGCAATATTGATTATCAGAATAATAATTAAAATTTGATATAACTCATAAATAATTACCCATCAACCTAATAATTTATAGAATAAAGTTTCCTCCGGGGAAATAAATTACCCTGGGTAATTTTACCCCAGTGACCCGTGACTTCCAAAACACGTGTCATTTACAGCCACGGAATAATAGGAGTGTCATTATCAAACTAATCACTTTGATCCACTAATGGAGGTAGTTTTTATTACAATGAAATCGTGATGCTTTAAATTGGTATAAATGGATTTAATTTTATGAGGAATATTGTCCTTTCAAATCTTTCTAACCTAATATATCCGACATTCTATCATGACATTACATCTTAATGAATTTTATTGCCATACATTTCTTGAATTGAATTTATATTGATTTTGAATAAATATTAAGTTAAATTATGAGGTATAATTAATATTAATACTTATAATGTTGGGACCAATGTGGTGTTTGTTTTTTCCGGGCTTTATGTTGGTTATTTAATTTTTATGTTACATCTATTGTTAACACAAATGTAAATTTGTTGAAGAATAAATACACATATACAAATACAAATAAACATATAATAAAAATGTAACAGATCGCTGTCTGTACATGGAATATACATGAGAAAAAATATGATTGGGACCTTTATCAACGCAAATAGCACCCAAAACAATGATTGTTAGAATTTTTGTCTGATTTTCTGTTCGTTTGTGCACGCCAATCACAGAAACGGCTTATCCGATTTAGGTGTGGTTTTTACTAATACATTGTGGTAAGCTTCACTTAACATTTAGTGTTTGTTTCATGTCAATCGGTTTATAAAAAAGTTATGCCAATTCACTTCGAACATTTGTTAAACTATCTATATCTATCTATTCTTTCTCTGTTCATTGAAGCATTGACTGAGACTTGGAAACCATGAGCTGGTCTGAACTTGGCCTACGAAAGCACACAAAGTACCTCCTTATCGGAAAATAGTGCTAAATAGTGAAAAATAAAAAAAAACTTTTTTACAAAAAAATACAACCGACTTCCAAATAAAAACGCTACAAATATAATTTCGGAAGTCGGTGTCAAAAAACGAAGAAACATTAAAAAACACCGACTCCCGAAATTAAAATTATTTTATACTTTGTATTAATATTGTTCTGACTTCCGAAATCAAAGTTGTCTTATTCTTTGTAGTGTTTTTTATTTGGAAATCGGTTGTACTTTTAAAACTACTTGTTGTAAAAAAGTTGTTTACATCAGTATTTTAGAACATTTTAAATGGGTACTCATTCATGTACATTTGCGATAGTCGTCAAATTCTTCTTTTATGTTTAAGATTTAAAAATTCAATTAACTGTGATAGTGTAAAACCAATTCCATTTTTCACGCTTTAAATAAGTTATTCCGTAAAATTTGCAGCTCATACGTGGAAGATAATTTCGTATTATGTTTTATGACATAAAGTAGGCACAAAATGCTACTTTATTCTCACCCACACATCCTTTTTGCCGCGTCTTCACTCATAAATTTTATCTAAACGCGTTCTTTGGATGCAAATGTTTTGCTTATTATCGTTGAAAGACTCGCGTTTTTGAAGACAGGAAAATTCATTTTGATAATTATGTTTCCTGTTTCTTCTTATCAAATTTTCTATAATACCAATGAGGAGTTACTAGCACTGACTAGGAATGAAAAAGAAAATGAATTGTCCATCTCACAATTTTATAATAAGCGGCTGTGTCATATCAGCCAATTGCCGACCACTGCTGAACGTAAACCTCCCCCAAAGATCGCCAACCATCCAGGTCCTGAGCGGTACGCATCCATCCGCTGCCAGCCACCTTCTTCAAATCATCGATCCATCGTGCCGCAGGGCTTCCCACACTACGTTTGCCCATACGCGGACTCCACTCTACCACATGTCTGCTCCATCGACCGTCTGTCCGTCTACAGACATGGCCGGCCCACTTCCACTTCAGCATGCTCATTCTACGCGCAATGTCGGTGACTTTAGTTCTCTGGCGAATGACTTCGTTGTGAATTCCATCCACCAGAGAAAAGCAGCTGTATGTGACTCTGAAAGTCAACTTTACGACATTACAATCATTTTGAAAAACTGCTGTCGAGACAAATGAGTTTTCTGCGTAAGTATAGAAAATTGAAATTATAAATTTCAGGAATTATTTTACAGAGTTTTCTGGCAACATGTTAATCGAAGTATGACATGATTGAAACATCGTTAAGGTTGGATATTCTCATAATTAAATATCCAAACGAGCCCATTTTCCTAGAAGGAAATGGCGAGAGTTGGCGTTCCGTTACTTTGTTCATTTAAATTTTGCGGATGACGGTGTTCAGTTCCACGTAATATAGGCTAACTTTTATTCCTAATTTTGAGATGATGTAACTGAAAAACTGATAAGTAATAGTAGTAGGCAACATGTTTTTATGTGAGGATTTAGTTATTTACTGCTATGACAATCTGCTTTTGAAATATGGTGATTTTAAAGAGTCTAGGGTATTTGACTACTATGTAAAATCTATATTTAAATGAATACTTAGTTGGTAGATGGTATTAAAATGGAATGATTAGTAAAAAAAGGTGGAAAAAGAGAGAAGTTATACCCCATTGAAGTTATTCTTTTATCCTTGTTACACAAAATGTCGTTTGTACTGGATGGCTTCAATTCAATATGGCGGGAGTTGTGAGTGACGTCACACACAATTAGTGCCGTCTCTATTCATAACAGATTTTAAAACGCTGTCAACACCGCCATTTTTTGAGCTTTTACTATTAAATAATAAACTGGGCGGCTCTTTCACCAACAAACGTATTGAAAATAAATTAGGTACAATAATTATCTCTTAACAGCTTCTGAAAGAGACTTTGCCTGCGTTCAATCAGAAATTATTCCAAGGGAACATACTCCACAGAAAAAATATATTTTATATCCTAGTCTAAGACATAGTCTACTTCTGTGTAAAGTTTCATTTTAAATCTGTTCACAAGTTCAGACGTGAAAGCGGTTACAAATAGAGTTACTTTCGCATTTATAACATTAGTATGGAATTAACTTTTTTATTTTTTTATACTTCTATCTTGACTTATTACCACCTCAGTTTAATTTTAATTTTAAATTTGACATTACACAATAATGTAATTTTTTTGAATAGCAACAATTTTATTCAGTGAAGCAATTTAATTTACTGGAATAATCTTAATTTAATCTATTGGAATAATTTAATCTAATTCAATTTAATGTATTTTTTTTATTTAATGTATGTAATGGAATGATTTTACCTTATTTTTAATTTAATATTTTGTGTGTGTAATTTTATTCTGTTTTGTAAACCTAGTTATATATGCATGCTGTGTTCTCCTATATCTTAAGGAGCACACGTGAATGAACCACTTGTATCACTGTGACTTATGCTGTTGACAACAAAGGAGACATCCTTTGTTGGAGATCCTAAAAAATAAACAGATAAATTAATAAATAAATAAACTGTAGGTATTTAGTTAAAAACGTGTGTTACTAAGGTCTCATCATCGACTCTATCCATAACCATATCTTTCCTTTAGCAACCATTACAAATAACTCTAGATTACAGCTCAATTCGGAAACGCCTTATTTTGCGTATTATAGGATTTTTATGCAAAATTGGCGTATTGCCAGAATACTACCTATAAACTCGTGTCGTTCGGCTACAACGACCATTCACGGGAAATGTGGGGACATTAACATTGTACTGCTGTATTTGACGCTCTGATTTACAGCATTATATTGTTGGTTTGAAACTGTATTTTGTGCAATCATTACAATATTAGGCCGGAGAACTGTGTGGTCGGTAGGATGTTGTGTTAAAAAATGTTTATTTTGTGCTCCTGACTGATTTCGGCCATGGCGGCCAATCTCAACCGAGACTAGCCATCGGCGCGGGACAATTAAAAGTACACAAGTATGTGCGCAAACAAAGGTGCACACCCTCTGCCATCACTCTCATATTCCGATGGGACGGCAACCCGACACGACCGGAGAGAGATCTGACGCAGGACCAACGACTTAACGTTCCTTCCGAGGCACGGGGGTGTCACACCATCAACTTCCAAATTCCGTGCTTTCACTGGAAAATTCCTATTACTGACTCGACCTGGGAATCAATAAGCTATAAAATACGAAGTATATAAACTTTCTAAGTAAAAATCTTCATCATTATTAAACATTGGTGTTTGATAATAGAAACGTGGTTTATTATTTTAATGTGCTTTAAAAATACGAGAAGTAACAAAAGTTTTAAAATAAAATTCTTCTTCATCATTAAAAAGTTGTGTCTGGTAAAAGATGCGTAGTTTGATGAGAGATGAAATTTTGGAGACGTTCTTGATTTTAACTGTATGAAATTATGAGCATCTTGACAAAGGGCCTAAATCTTTAGATTCGGTTATTTGAGATGAAATGTTAAACGAATTCGTGTTTAAAAAATGATAATAATAGTACGAAGAACAGTAAATGTATCTTGTGGCATTTTAAACCATAGTTATCTATGGTTTGAGATGTATATTTTTTTTAGGCTAGCTAATGCTAGCCTAAAATAGAAAGGTTGTCTGTAAAGTCGATTTACGGACGATAGTTTAACGTGACAACGTCATAAAAACATTGACGAAATGATCGTAACGTTACAATGAGTCATCCTTTTTCGTGCGTGCAGCCGGCGTTCATCGATTTATTAGACATTGTCACGTCAAAATCTGCCAAAATCTAGTCCTGAAGTCAATATAATTTAACAAAATTAGTGTTCGTTTAAAGGTATTGTATATTTATTAGATTAGATTTATTGTTGTGAGTAACACAAAAAGTAAAACGTTACTTTTGAGCTACGTTATAGAAGTAGTACTGGCTCTAAAAATAGACGTAGGTTACTTCTACTTTTGGAGCCAGTTACTACCTCCCATTTAGGTTTATATCAATCAATACATATAAAAATCTTCCGCTACTATTATTATTAGATTTTCTTTAGTCTGTAAACTAGAGCCTCATTAGAATTTAATAGATACCTCTTTGTGTTGGTATCGCGACCGTCCCTTACGCGGACGGCATGCATAACTTCTCTAAAGGATAAGTTATGTGGAAACCTGGTGCCAAAAATACCTTATGAATACAGGTAGAGATTGTTTTATCTTTCTTAAAATATATATTAAAATTTAGTAAATAAAAGCCAACCTTCTGGTTTTATTTACTTATTTTACTACACATTTGTAAGACTTCTTTCTAATTTGTGAATTGGTTTCAAAACATAATTTGATAAAAATAAAATATCTCAAATTTACTGCAATCTTCCTTTAGTTTCGACTGTGGCGATAAAATTATTAATCTTAATTTATTGGTATTTAATGCTCCTTCGAAAAACATTTTGAATCGAACGATTAATACCGGCTCTTAAAACTGTGAAAAAAAAAACATTCTGAGGAAACCAGCATGTCAATCTGATGAAATTTCGGAATGGAATGGATGGCCACCCATCCTCAAACAGACCTCAGTAAGCGTTGCTTAACGTGGAAGGTCGACCTGGGAATGATTGTTCGAGATTTACTGATTGTTTTTTCTCCAATGAGAAATCGTACGCTTCTTGATTTATTACTTTTGTCATATTCCCAAAGGATCGCTTGCACTTGGATAAACCTTAAATGGCCCTCGAAGTTTCATCGAATCGACAAAAGCAAAGCAAAGAGAAGACAAAATCGTTTATCAATACCATTATTGATGATCGATTTCGCGTTATTGTTGCATAGCTTTTATTTATCCTCAAAAAAACAAATCTATAACCATTCACCCTTCCCAATAAAATTGACGGCCATTATAATTGTCAACCAAGTCAATAAATAGTTCTGTACACAAAACAAAATATATATTTACTTAGTTATAAGTCTAAAAGACAGGAAGGGCGGCATCCCTTTGTTGCGCGGCAAATTTCCCTTTCACGTCATTTTAGGTAACCTACCTGTTTGATCAAGGTACTGAAATAGAAATAGTACCAACGTTTAGAAAGCTCTGTCCGTGAATTTAAAGTTTATTTTATTATTTTTTATTTATTTTATTAAAAAAATTAAAAGTATTTTGATATTGGGAATTAATTAACTGTCCGGATGTCTGGGTCATTATTTGACCTTGAGTTATAAATGGAAAACATTGGGTCCAAACAAAATAGCTATTCTCAATACTACTCTAAATAAAACTGCTTTAAATTCTTGATTCAAACAAGTCAATAAAAGTTATTTGATGGACAAAGTCTTCATTAGTCATTAGTTATGGTTAACTAATTGACTTTGTCCATAAAATAACTTACTGAACTTACTTAACTGACTAAATTAATAGGTATCGTCTATAAATCATCATCAGTATAATCACTGATAACGGACAAATAAATACACAAAGTATTACTTAAAAGTTAACCGAATAAGACACGCGCACGACACAAAAATCGTTTCAAAAAACCCAGTATCTTGAAAGGAAAAACTGTCAAATACATCGAAAAAAAACTACACTCTCCCCCTTAACATTTTAACGACTTCCCTTAAGTAATTTATCAAACTTCACAGTATGTTCGACGAAGAACATGGGTACTTACAATGTCGTCGGCTTCCCAACTTTTTCAATCTTAAATCTACACGAAAAGTTTTAATCACTACACAAACACACACTGAAAATATTTAAACACGACATTTACTTATAATTATTTTATGATTTAATTTATATTAAACACAGGAATATAGAAATATTAAGTTCAAAGTTTTTTTTTAGAATAAATGTTCGAGAGTACGCGAGTGTACGTAGGTGACGCGTCCGACTCAGACGGCTGACGATTTCAGAGTCGCTTCAACGCTGAAAACTGAAGTGAAGACGGGACTCGTCTGTGCGCGAAGAATTGACGCTTTTAGTATTAACTGTACACGTGTGTGATGATTTACTGGAGTATAATTATATGAAGTAGTAATAAAACATTACAACACAACATGACTTACTGTCACAAAAACGTATTTTTTTTGTGTACATTTTTATTTTTAATTAAAAATGCTGAGTCATAACTGAAATTTTGACCTGTGTTTAGGTATCGCATTGTTCATAATATTTTAATATAAAAAAGTCTAAAATTCAAAATAAAATAAAAAAAAACATTAAAGTAGAGAAAACGAGATATTATTATATTTATTAAACCCCAAAACATTAAAACTTGTAGTACGTTTCTAAAATAAATATAAAGTGAAATTAAAATAGATTCGAGTACGATGCGTCTCACTATTTTGTTTGTGGGTATTGTTTACGAATTACGCAAACATAGCGGCATCGTTCTAAAATGAGATCAAAGTCGATTGTGTAGTCTTCTAACCACATTTCGATTGAGTCAAATGACGTGATAATTTCTATTTATTGCGTCCTCTAAAAACTTTTTATTCCGAAATATTAAAAATACCTAGATATAAAATAGTGCCCCTTATAATAATGTATTTTTTTTTCTTAGTTGCCTGTCTGGAAATGGGCCTACCTGATTCATGATTTTTTTCCGAGATAAAATAGATGGTCGAATAAAGTAGGTTGGTTTGTCTTTTTTTTTTAGGATATGAAGAATATTTACAACTGCCCTTGCTAATTGATATCATACAAATATTTTAGTATTGGCTACTAAAAGGACCTAAAAATAACCGCAGCTAATTACTGAAGCTAGCGTTGATAGGGACGCCTTATTGGGAACCATCACAATGGAGGTACTTGTAATGGTTTCCAATAAAGCGTCTGCTCATCAAAGAAAAACATTATGTGCCGTAAAAAGCTGTAGCTACTGGACTGAACAGGTGGTTGAAAGGTTCCGGAGTGGACCAGTTCCGGTAGACTCAGCGTTGGAAGGCCTTCCACAAAGTGCACTGATGACCTTGTGAAGACAAGTCGATGTAATGGCACTTTGAGGAGGGCGACTATCGTCAGTATGACGTCGGTATGAGTGATGATGACTTGATTGATATTCTTGAGCAGCGGTCTCAAGGACCAAAACTATTTTATTATTCCTTACAGTACTTTGTTTATTAACGCACACACTTATTTAATACACATTAAAGCCTGAACCTTAAGTTAATAAACAGCAGATCCGTGGAAGCTGTAAAACGAAGTGCTAAGCACCCTCCTTCATCTTTATAGCAGGCGTTTGCGCCGAAATATCAATTTGACGTATAATCACGGGTTAATGTCGTCTAAGACGGATGTAATTAACTTCAGCGGTTGGACATAATCGGGCGACGGATTAACCCGTCAGCCGTCATAATGTAATCGTGGATTAGAAATAGGCGTGGAGGTGGAAAGATGAACGGGGAATGGATTGAGCTGAGCGAGTATCTGTTCTACGTTAAGGTAAGTTGTAGATTTAGTTTTACATTATCATTTCTCTTATTATTAGCCTTATTTGCTTGTAGGTCTTCTCTATTAATTGTCATGTGTATAAGTATTTTTATGTGTAGTATTAAAATTGTATATTAACAGTTCTATTCCTAGCCTGCTTCCTAAAGTAGGTACAGGAGTATCGTATTTAATCGGACGCTACCAAACTGCGCTCACCAATCCATCTTCCAAGACAGGCAATTTTGTTAAACGATCCAATAAACTAACTTAAGCGGAAATTTGGAGTCTGTGACTGCGATTATTACTCGTATTAGTGAATATTTACAGGTTAATACAAATGCAATACCTGCGTGTCATAGCCTTTTGATTTTCTTCTACAAAAGACCAAAAGAAAACGTACGATCTACATAAAATACTTTGCGAATTCCCCAAAAGCCCGCACAAAATAATTTATGCCGTGATAGAATCTGACCCTAAACGGAGCATCCCGTTTAGATGCAAACAGCGATCGATTAGAACCTGCTTCAAGGGCCAAAGGACCAAAGTAAGGATCGAAGGACCAAAATAAGGACCAAATTCTTCTTTCCCTTGCCTGAGATAAACCTAAGAGCTTTTTGCGATTAAGTTAACAATACGGTCTGTAACACGGTGGCTACATTAGTGGACAATACGTGATACCACCACTGTTTCGTATAATATTAGATACAAAAGATTTTATAGGGTTGAAAAGTTTCGTGTTATTTTTAGTCACGCGAGTTCCTTTGCGGTGTTGGTTTAAAAGGTATGGGGATAGGTTAAGTCGTAAAATTGCTTGAATTATTCCCGAAAGGACGTGCGAGTTCTATTATATTTAACTTTAAAAACTAGTTTTTCTACCCAACCTAATATAATACTTATACCTAGAGATTAATTTTCTTGGATGTGTGTTTATACGTTTGTATAAGGTAATAACTTGAAGTTTTGATTCGATTACGAATTCCTACTCTGATAGAATGCTACACTACCGTTCGTCGTTCGAATACAAAAGCGAGGCTTTACTGAACGAATAACCTCACGACGCCTAACAGGATTTTTTCATCTTATAAGTCAGTTCAGGGGAACAACGCTTTAAATATGATATTTTTGGAACATTATACGGGTCATGCGTGTTAAAAAACCTGGCAATGAAACTTAATTAATTGAAACTGTTACAAAACGCAAAATTATTCCTCATTATTTTAGTAGTTGCCCGCCTAATTTGTGGTCGTAAAACCAAGATATAAATTAAAGAGAATAGTTTACGTGTTAGGTCTGGCGTCCTTTGGGGTACCTAACATTGGGTACAATGAGGAATGTGGTTGTACCTTTCATGTAGACACGAGCCCAGTGACATAAGGGTGGTACCTATGCGGTGACACGTGGTACTTATATTTTTAAACTTTTTCTAGGTACAACAATTTGAGAAATGTATGTTTCGTAAATTCTTAATGTGTACCAATGAGCATCTTCTGGATGTAACAAGCGTAATATCGCTGGATGTAAAGAAGCAGTGAATCATCATTTCAGCCTAAGGTCATCCACCGATACGTCGCGGTGTAGGCCTTCCCCAGTTATTGTCACATCAACCGATCATGTAAGTCCCACATCCTGTGAATTTCCTTGGCCTTCACCAGGTCATCGGTCCACCTTGTGGGAGGCCTTCCAACTGCCCCTTCTTTCTAAATTTCAACTTCTAACCTGTCAAAGTTGTGGTCGCCACTCCTGAAGCAGCAGTAAATAGATACATAGAATATTCTTCATGATCCACAAAAGGGACACGAGGAGCATGACGTCGGTCTTTCTAGGCAGAAATGATTCGTTATGAAGTTCTTAATAAATTAGACCGATCCTAGAATTGTCATTACTTTCGTCGATGTTGGAAATACGAAGATTTTTGTCACATTAGATCACAATAAACTCATAATAAGATTGATGCATTGAAGTTCAAAGGAACCAACAGAAAAAGAAAAGAAAAACTTTTGACCAAACATTCGGAACAAAGTTTGGATTATTGGCGAACATTGTTGGCACATCAAAATTTCTTTATCACTCGTATTTTCTCTCGGGACATTTAACGGTAGTCACAAATTATGGACTTACCTACTTAAACTGTTGGTATTTGGTTTGGTACATCGTCTCCTAGAAAATAGAACTCACTGAGTACTTTACAAATGTGTAAAAAGATTTATACAGTGAACTATGTAAACAAACCAACATATTTTTGGAATATAAAAAGCTTGTTTTTCACTAATATAAACAGCTGATGCAATGTGTATGGTACAATCCTTAGCTTATACATACAGTAAAAATAGTATCTATCCACTGCCGATTTCTCAAACGCAACGATGTATTCCACCAAAACATCATTGAGGCAGTCTCCATTCAACAAAAATATCTAAAATTAGAATTAGATTCACATACGATAGTATTATACTTTACCCAAAAAATCTTACTTGAAGATCAGTCACCCGTAATATAGATATCGTTGAAAGCGTCTCAATAATAACATGTAATTCGGAGCATCGGCGGCGTCGGGGATCCATTTGATGTCCGTAAGCCGAAACTTACAGAATAACCCGCTAAAGGGCACAAGGATGGTGACGTCATCGTCGACCTCGTAGAGACCCACTATAGTTTGTAGTAGGGATGTGAAGGAGGTCTTGGAGGCTGAGGTGCTGAGATTGACCTCCGCGGATGACGAATTCAACGACTGGGAATGTGATGTTGAAAAGTAATGAAAGAAAAGTTTAAATTTTTCCAATGAAAAACAGCCCATTTGGAGGGAGTAGAGACATCTACAGGTGTTTCACAAAAACAGTTCTGAGATTTAGACTTCTAAAGCAAAGTTTTTATCTGCTCCAGCCAATCTGCCTGTGCTATATTCTTAACTACATATATTGGGGTCGGCTTCGAGTCCCGAAGCTCGGGGCGTTTTCTTCTGTAGCGGCGGTTGAGGCGAAAGCCTTGGGTCTCCCTCGCGCGGCCTCCTTCGCTAGCATTGCTGCTTCACAAAAGGAGGTGATCGCTCCCCAAGTCTCCTCGCTCCGGACCATGGATTTAACCAGGGCCGGACGCAAGAGGTGGCCGCCACCGATAGTCTCGACGAGGACATGGCGTTGGTCCGCCCAAGAAGGGCAGACCTCCACTGTGTCCTCCGGGCACCGGGATCCTCACAGTAACTGGACACAGCTGAGTATCAGTATTTTACTTAATTTTACATAGAGCGTCTGGGTATCCTCCACAACCCACTTACTAGGTAAAAAGATGCTCCTTCGCAAGAATCGTGACAGATTTTCTGGCTTCTGACTAAGCGGACGCGTGATTTTCTTATTTTTATATCGTGATGGGCCTCTTTGACTTCGATTTCCCAGATTTCTGGCGAAAGTTCCGCATTTACGACCATCCCTGGGTTGTTTCCAGTACAACCCTCGTCTATACCTACTATTTTCTGATCAAATCTCACTATTTGATTGGATTAAAATGCCTGGCAGAATCCAAAGATATGTACAATATTGGGCAGATTGACCTAGTTTAAGGATGGGAGTTCAATCAAATTGATGTATTGTATCGTATCGCGATATTTAGCAGTGTTAGAACGTTTTGGTAGCTGGTATTGGCAGGATTTATGAATGGCAATAAGATGATTAATCTTGTCTATTAATATCCTGATAATTTTCAATTATCTCCTATCGGCTTATACTGGTACACTTCGTATAATTTGATACAACGTGTGTACCTGTAAATTTAATTTTTGACACAGTATTTATATAATTTAATACAATTTTTAAAAGCAAATAACGTTGCTTTTAATAACTTAATTTCTTAGGTAGGTAATTGTGTTTGTGACCATAATAGCCGTCAGTATTAATTTATATCTGTTTACAAAATAACAACAATAACTAATATTAACATATATACTAAACTTACTACAAACTAAAATATAACATCAAAAAAATCATACTCAACACTGACAGCTGGTAGATAATGTGCCCAAGAGAGTGGCGGCATTAATTGAAATATCAAATTCATAACGACATTTAATCAATTTAATCTAACCAATTTTGTTTTTAACCGCTATACTACGAGACATACAAACCCATTAAACGTAGACATGGTTACAATCTGAGTAAGTGGTTTATCACAATTGTACAAGTAAATATATTCTTAATTTTGCAAATTTTGATTTACTAGCAAGATTTACATCACAACTACGCATCTAAGAACTCATCACTCAAAATTGAAAATAAAGCGTAAAGGCGCCGCTCCACGGCAGCTGAATGCTAAGCTGCACCTCGTGATTACTTCACCCAAGCCTTCACTTCGACATGTTTACAGAATCTGCGGCAGGTCAGACCATATTCTGAATGTAAACGAATCAAAAGGAATATGTAAGAATCGTAGCAGGTGGCGTTGTGGATTCTGACCCATGGGCATAGGTCGTGATTTTATGTATGTAGATTAAGACGCCTTTGAAGAAGAATTGAACATACTAACGTTATACCAAAATCTTTTTTGCTTTTATTTCGCAAGTTTCCAATTTAGTTACTGTTTTCCAGATTTGCAGTTGTGAGCCTCTACCGAGCTCTTTGTAATTTTTCCTTTAATAAATCTATACTAATATAATTAAGCTGAAGAGTTGGTTTGTTTGCGCTTATCTCTGGAACTACCAGATCTGTCAGATTTGGAAAATTATTTTTGTAAATGATAGCCAAATTCATGAAGAATGCGTTAGGCTATACGGGAACGAATAATTATAATGGAAACGGGAAAAAACGGGATATGCGCGTACGAAGTCGCCGGCAAAAGCAAGTCGTAAGATAAGACATTTTGTCCAAATTGCTCTGATGAAAAAAATGTGATCATAAACTCTTGCGCTAGTAGCAGTGGACGGTCATCTTTAACACCAAACGCTTTCGGTCAACGCACTTGTTAAAGTTAAAATCGTTTGCAATAAACATTCTATTGTCTGTCAAGATGAACTTTGGTTTATGGTCGAATCTTAAAACCGTACCGAACATTATTTGGTTGTCGCCAATACTACTGGGTAATAAAACGAAACCGAGACCGATTGTTGGAAGTTTAAGAGTTGGGAACTGCATTTAGGGTTTGTATCTATTAAAGCAGGACATCAAACTGTCTACAATTGGTTTTAAGGTTTATTTTTGTAGATACTGATTAACAATGAAATTATATAATTTTCAACTTCTTCTCACAAACCAAACAGAGCGAGATAGAAGTAAACTATCATTCTAATTTGATTGGATGAGTTGACAGCTGACTTCATGTTCACTTAACTTAAGTTTTCACAGAAGAGCAGACAATTTTTGATAGTATAAATCTTGTTTTTAAGACAAGTTGTTAATTTTAAAATAAAACAAAGTTTGCTTATAATAACGTTATTTAAGACCATTAAATTTCGTTCATTCTTACACCAACTAACTCCCTTTCTTTTTTTTGTCAAAATCTGAACCAGTCTGAACAGTTAAAGCTGTCAAGTTACTGAATACAATTAAAAATTGAACTACAGTGACTTTAGGTGACGGTGATGTGAGTGTTAAAGTGTTGAGTTTTGGAGTAATTTGTATTGTTAACTAGTGGCCTGCCCCGGCTTCGCCTGGATGCATTTTTTTCCAAATTTTCTTTCATAAGAACCTTCTCCTGACAATAACAAACAACAAAAAAGAATAAGCGAAATTGGTCCAGCCGTTTACGCGTGATGCTCACGGCATCACGGGTAAACGGCTGGACCAAGGAAAATAGGGATTAATTTATATTTATATATATAGAAGATACAACGATCCTAAAATTTGAAACTGAAATGAATAAGTAAGTAATACCGCGCAAAAACTTGCAAAATCATGATTACTAACTAGTGGTCACAAGCGCTACTGCTGTAGATGAGATCGTGAGTCCGGGAGGCAGGGAATTATTCATATCAGGAGTTTTCAGCAGAAATCTGAAGTCTAAATTTACATGCGGTTGATAACAAAATGCTTGCCCCTTATTTACATGGGACAAACTGGACAACTAACCAATAAAATCTGGGTCTACCATAAACCCACCTCTGTCTAACGGTTCGGGAATTACATGTGTGATATTGTGCTTACGAAAATCATAATTTGCATACTCTTGATCACAATGTTTTAATTAATATCATTATCTGCCTTGCCTTTTCTAAGTACATTTGGGTCAGCTCCCAGTCAAACTAGATTAATCTGAATACCAGTATATTACATAAAGCGGCTGCCTACCAGACCTCCACAACCCATTAACTGGGTAATACGGTACTTCTAAGACTGGTGTCAGATTTTCTGGCTTCTGACAATCCGTAACTAGTGTCAAAGATCTCCAAATTTTAATGGCAGCCGGGACCAACAGCTTAACGTACTTTCCGAGGCACGGAAGAATCTCGGTATGTTAAGATGATCACCCATCAACAGACCGACCTCGGCAAGCTTTGAAGATCGATCCGAGCCGTGTTTATGAAATGTTTTAATTAATATATTATAGGTAACTCTATTCTTCGCATCCTCGAGAAGTCGCAATTGACTTCATCGGCTTCATAAATTAAGTTAATTTAAATTATTTCCGGATCAAGGCGTTGCCTTATATGCCAGAAATAGCCCAATACGCACGTGTGAAACCTTAACAAGTAAATATTTCAATAACAATAAACTCAAAGTAATACTCGAACTTGGTGATTTCAATTCAAATTAAACTTGTTATTAAACTTAAAATCAAAGTAATTGTTATTCGAATAGAGTGGGAGCTTTGATATAATGCTTCATATTTTATTTTATTTTATAGAAGAGATAACAACAAACAGCTACATTATATAATATTTCAAACACATAAAACAAAAACTTAATTAATAATATAGCCCACAGCGCTGTTCACAGGTTACCATTAATATTTATACTTTAAGTTGCTAGGGGTACATGCATGACAGTCACACCAATAATATAAAAATATAAATACAAAACAGAAATAAAAACAAATTAGACTATGTATAAAGATTAGTCCAAAAGTGTGTCGTACAATAAACGAAACTTACTTAAGGAGCATGTGAAGACATTAATATGTTCGAATTAATTATTGTAGGTTGCTGCCATTCGCCGAATTACTGAACGTAGACCAGACCAGGTATATTGTTTTGCGGACTCTTTGACGTAATACCAACTTGGCATGCCAACGATCTAGGAGGGTCAGTAGCAAAGTAAGCATAGTATAAGTCGACGCTGTTCCACCAGATGCGACTCTCCATACGATTACTATAATATAAAATGCAGGGCGCTGCAAAAAAGAATACTTTAAAGTTTTTTCAGTAACTAAATATAGGGATATCGTTGTTGTACCTACTCTGTCAAGTTTTTAATTCATTTATCCTTTACGTTGCGAGCCTTACAAATATAAGCCACCATGCCTTGAACAGTATTTTTTTTTCTTTTTCATGATCAGTCTTTACTTACTGTTCACAGCTAAGACATTGGCCTCTCCTGAGTAAACGTTTTAAAATTAAACCAAAATAAAATACCTACTTTTCCATTCGACACGCTTTTCGAACGCGGGTTCGCCCGCTCGAAAATGTATTTATTTGCACAGGATCCCGACCATTATTCTAAAATAAAAGTAACCTAAGTACTCATTCAAACATCAGCAATCTGCCAGTGAAAGTCCCGTCAAAATCGGTCCAGCCGGTTCGGATATTAGCCGGAGCAAACAGACAGACAAAACAATTAAACATTGTTCTTTTGTTCTAAGTATCGTAATGTATGTCAAATGCTTTTAGTAAAAAGCTATTATTCTGATATAACATACAAACATTTTATTTATTTATTTGTATAGATGATGGTACGCAAATAAAGATGTTGGTATGAGACCGAGTACAAATTTTCAAAACCATAAGAGGAAACACACAGAATCACGCTGCGATAACAAACATATAAGTAAACACTATCCCTACGTCATCTCCATGTCATTGACCCCTGTCCCGCGTCCCAAACATGCTGATATCCTGCGGAACGCTATTTAACATGGAGTCAAGGCCAGTCAAGGGGAAGGGCGGCCGTGGCGTGCCTACATAAAAACTTATCACCACGAATAACAATAACGGTGGAACTGATAGGACATTGGCTTTTTTGTTAACACATCCACACTAACACTATAAAAAAGAAAAATGTCTGTCTATATTTGTAGAGACTAAAATGTACTAAACTTCTCGGCTTTGGCTAAATATGTAGACAATAAAAGGTTCATCATCATATCAGCCGAAACGCGTCCACTGCTGGACATGGGGAGCCCAAAATCGCCACGCTTGGCAGGCGGGTTGGCGATCGCAGTGTAGCTGTTGCAATGCACAGAGAATGCTACTGCCCATACCCTGGTGAGTCCCTTAGTCGCCTCTTACGACTCGGGAAGTGATGGGATGGTGATATTCTTTTACGTCCGACGCCATACAGAACAAATTAAATTTTGCTCAATCCTTTTTGTTCAAGGCCAAAGAGAGCTTTCAATGAATCAGTTTGGCTAATTTTCAGACGTGTAACTCTATCAAATTTAAACATGCCAGAAAAATCTGAATCTGTCTGTGTATTGTGTGAATGACTACATCAATTTCGATGAAATTGTCACAGTACGAAATCTTTTTTCAGTATGTTGGAATGCAGCGGATTCTGTAGTAATTTGTGCGCCTTTGTTATAATTTCTACAAGGCGTTCCAATGCGAGGATAAACAAATCATATTTTGAAGACGTCAAACACAATGTTTTATGCAAAATTATACTTGGTTAATTTTAGACGGGTGAAACTACTGGTAAAAACTAGTCTCAAATATATGCGAAAAGTTCAAAAAGTACCATGGTATATGGTGTGGAAAAACTAACGGAAGAAAATAATGTTATGGTTACACAAATTGTACGTTGAGGGGGTCTGAAGGTTCCAATGTTAAATCACCGTGAAAATTCGGTGTTTCATCCTATGTTTATGATGTGAATATTTTGTATGGAAATTATGCTTTGAGGGGGAAATGGTTTATTAAAATTGATCAGAGAAGATATTGCTGTCAAATAATTTTGGTAAAACCCATTCCCTTTATTGTTTTAGTCGGTTCAAAGAAATCTTTGTTTGTTGAATTTGTCTTTAGGTTGTTTATAAAATTGTGTATCGTAAACCGACGTTCTTTTTTTTTGTTTTTTTTATTTTATTTCGTTACCGTAGACTCCGGTTTTCATTGAATTTCGTTCGTCTAAATGTTAAAGAAAGGCATTCTTGAATGGGTTTGTGCATAGCTTTAAGGTGTAACGTAATTATCAAAATTGAATCTGTAATGTAACATTTCAGATTCGATTTTGAGCATTACAATACTGCCAAGATGTCGCAAAATATAACACATTGTATCATCAAGTTGCGCACTGTTATGCTCGGTTCTCTTCCCTCACCAATGTAATGTTTGAATCTGTAACATTACAGGTTGCGCACTATAATGCTCGGTTCTCTTCCCTCACCAATGTAATGTTTGAATATGTAACATTACAGGTTGCGCACTATAATGCTCGGTTCTCCTTCCTTACTGGTGTAATGCTCAACTATGTAACGTTACATTACAGGTGAATGCTCCAAGTGAGGGACCACCTTTACTTAACTCAAGGAGGATATTGTATTCTGAATCCGAATTAATATTATAAATACAAAAGTGAGTTTGTTTGTTACGCCTTCATGCGGCCAAAACCGATTTTTTAGGCGTGAAATCTGATAACAATATGATGAATTTTGGTACAGAGATGGATGGGACCCTTTTTTTTAAGGATGAGAAATCATCAAATGACTTCTTCCGCTCTCGGTGGAGCGAAAGAGCGTGTCAGATTCTTACTGACTAAAACCCATCCGTGTTCCTTCTAAAGCCCTTTGCGTTCCAGGGCCGCGGTGACTCTTTCGAACAAATTCCGCAACCCTGGCAGGAAGCCTGAAGAACCCTGGAGACGAAAGCAGAGTCGCGGGCAAAAGCTAGTAATTAATAAACAAATCTATACTTCTACACTTATGATACTTATCTATACTAATATAATAAAGCTAAAGATTTTGTTTGTCACGGGAACGGGAAAAAACGGGATATGCGCGTACTAAGTCGCGGGCAAAAGCCAGTATCTATACTTATATAATCAAACTGAAGACTTTGTTTGTTTTTTGAAAGCGCTAATCTCTGAGACTACCTGTCGGATTTGGAAAATTATTTTTGTATATGATAGCTACAGTCATGAGGAAGGCTATAGGCTACGGGAACGGAAACGGGATATGCGCGTACGAAGTCTCGGGCAAAAGCTAGTCAGTCTATATTCGTCCAAAAGCAACTGAATGGGGACTAGGTCAACATATTATTTATTATTATCGAATAACAGATGTTTCATACATAGCCACGGAACGATGTCATTCAGAAACCAAGACATATTATGACAGAGTTCCATTGTATTCAATGATGGAGCCGTATTGTGCCTTTGTAATATTGTGTCCATTCCTTATGTGTGTCGCATTTGTACTTTGAGATCCTTTCTTTGTTGTTGTTGTTATTAAACTGCAGATCGATATTTGTTGGGTAAACAACTGGAAATCAAAGACAGGGATCTTATAATAGGGATGTTGCCTGGGTTAAAAAAAAATGATTATATTTAATCCGTCAGTTAGATTATCGAAAAATATTTGGAAACGTATTTTTATTTTATCAAATCAATAAAAACATTGCGAAGATAAAACGCATCAAAGATAAGGAGTGGGGGCTTGTAACGTTACTTTTCAGTAAAAAGTGTACTGGTAAGTGACGTCACATGAGTTTTCAATGCAATCGTCTTCATTATTTTTTAGATATCGCAGCATATGCTGTGGTAAGAAACATTTTGGCCTCGCACAGATAATATCCATGTTAGATAGTCCATATTTTAATTAATTACTACTGTTTAGTTGTTAATTTATTTCACTGTTTTGTTTGTCTTGTGCGAGTCCCAAATAAACATTTTTCTTTCTTTCTTTTCTTATTTTTTTTTTTGTTTACGTGAGAAAAGAAAATTAATATATTTTTTGGAAATCTATCTAATGGAATAATTAGATGTTTTAGTCAAATACCATGTTCCCGAAACAGGTTAGCTCGAAATATAAAAATAATGAAGATCTCGAAGCCACATGGACTAGCGTGCTAGTTACTAGCATAATTTTGCTATCATAGCTTAAAAAAACTAGTCAATTATATGACGGACTCGCACTACAGAAAAGGAGTTACTTTTCTTGTATGTGGGTCCATACAAGTTGTGTTTTTTGGATTATATTAAATTTAATTTGTAATGTTTGTCGTTACAGCCGCAATAGAATAACACATTTTTCAGTTCACGAGATACAGCCCTCTGACTGACAGGCGGACAGTGCAGGCGCAGCTGTTAGCCGTAATAATGTTTACGTTTACGTAAGTTTTGGGATTCTTACTTTTATAGTATTTTTTCCATGCACCATGTTCCTGAGTTACGCCTGCTTCGCACTCAGGTGTAATTCGGGAGAAAAAAAAAATTCCTTCGGGCCAACGGGGATTGCGGAACTGTTCGAGAGAGTCGCCGCGGCCCTGGAACGCAAAGGGCACACGCGGATGGGTTTTAATCAGTAAGAGTCTGAAACTCCCTTCTGCTCCGTCCAGAGCGGAAGGAGTCATTTGATCAAGTAATCGATTTTTTATGGTGTGCAAATACCTTTATTTTTTTTATTTTTTTTAAGGATGGGAAATCATCAAATGACTTCTTCCACTGACTAAAACCCATCCGTGTTCCTTCTAAAGCCCTTTGCGTTCCAGGGCCGCGGTGACTCTTTCGAACAAATTCCGCAACCCTGGCAGAAATACCAAATACTTTATGAAACAGGATTAAATTTCCCGTTTCCTGACTCAATAATAACTAATAGTTTCTCACTTTTGATTACCCACAAAATATATACAGGATCCAGTAGTAAATAAAACTAGATAGTTCGAGTAAACGAGGTCGCAGTTAGCACGTAAAGCAGTAACCATGTTCCGACATAGTTGGTTTACTGTTAACTGCCGTTTTATTGTTCGCTACAAACGCTGCACGCATCCTTAATTTGTATTTTGATGTAGGAATAGTTGACGTGTCGGGATAGTTTATGTGAGCTACATGAGAACTCAAAGAAACTGTTATCATAGTCATGTTTCTCTAAAAAGATGACTAGGTACTAAGTCAACTGGTCTTATCCACTAACTTCACACCATATACTTCCAAACTATGGGCTGCGAAATTCCTTCTTGCGTGACCTGGAAATCGAAGCCAGGACCTGACGCTCGACAGTCTCACTTGCAACCAAGTCATATCAATTGGAAGGTCATGGTAACTACCTTAACATGATGATATTTGACATCCTATCATACTAATATTGTAACGGCGAAAGTTTGTGAGTGTGTGTGTATGTTTGTTACTTCTTCGCGCACAAATGGCCCGACCCATTTTGATAAAATTTGTTAAGGAGGAAGCTGCTACCCTGAATTAACACATAGGCTACTTATACATATATACTGTTAAACCGCGGGTAACACTTCGGGGCGCAGCTAGTCCTAAATAATATTATAAATGTGAATGTGGAATTTGTTTGTTTGTTACATCTTCACGTCGTAATGGAACAACGGATTTTGATAAAACTTGACACAAGGGTAGACCAAATTCTGTATTCAGACATAGGATACTTTTTATCCCGGAAGTATGTTCTCTTGGGATTATTTCCGACATTCACAAGGGTGAAGCCGCGGGCGACAGCTAGGACTTTATCCATAACATCTTGGCTTGTGGATCATCGTCCAGATCTTTTTTTCTTGGATGGGAATATTAATCAAATTCCGCTCTACGCGGAGACCCACCCCAAAACTGAGAAAAAAAAATCTGCTGTTCAGCACATTTTGTCGAGTTATGCACACATAAATGTATGGGGCAGTAAATTTTTTTTCGCGATTTTTGTTGATGATATTTTTGTTATCCCATAGTGAATGTTGTTCATAATGATGAATTAGGTATTGCGTTTATTCTGTGACAGTTTGTATAGGTGATCAATTAAAATATCCATTCTTACGAAGTCTCATCCAAGACCGATACAAAGTGCTATGACGTCACGTTTTGGTAACTGGACTTTCTCGGAATGCATTTGCGATGCTCGTTTGTTTGTCAGACAACACATCTGTGTCAGATGTTCGACGTTTCAATATTAGTCTGATATGGATGGAGCGATTTGTTTCAGCTAATGCAATACTGCAGTGCAATATGTTTTGATAAATAATACCAACAGCACGGGTCCTTGATTGGTCCATTTGCGGATAAGTGACCATCTTAACATAGCTAGATTCCGTTGTGCCTCGGAAAGCACGCTAAGTTGGTCCCGGCTGTAATTTTTTGATCTTTGACAGTCATTACTGGTAGTCAGAAGTCAAGAAATCAGACACCAGTCTTTAATTCTTTATTGTACACCATAACAGCTTATATTAATTCACATTTAAAAATAGTTCATGTACAAAGGCGAGCTTAACTCAAAAATGAGTTTTCTGCCAGCAAACCTTTGAGTGATAGAGAGAGATCACAATAGAGGGTAGGATCCAGTGCACAAATTTTACAATGCTACATTTTTAATCATACATAAATATACCTTCATACGTTTATGTTTATATAAATATATACATACATATCTAATAATATTATGTCATAGCGAAAGGAAATGCTCTTTAACTTTCCTCTTGAAGACGTCAAGAGAAGGGCTGTCGCGTAAGGAGTGTGGGACAGAGTTCCAGAGACGCATTGCAGTAACAGAGAAGGATCCACCATAGCAGCTGGAAGTGTGACGCGGAGTACGAAGGAGAAGAGAAGTGGCAGTACGACATGGTATACAAGTGTTACCAAGGAGTACCGTGTTTTTACAGTGTATATATGTGTACTTTTTGGGTGAACAAAAATCATGGAACTCGCCTCATCGTCACCGAACCCTTCAGCTTTCGCTTAGTTTTTACTCCTATCGGAAATCCCCAAAGACTGCCCCGCATGTTTTTTTATCTTACTGGCGCTGAATTTGGAAATACACCATGTCTTCATTGAAATTGATGATATCATATTGCAGTTTAAGAATCTACACACCGCGTTTTCGCTGTCGCTTTGGTCCATCGTCGGTCCTAGCTCCGGGAGCCTGAACATCAAACCCCAAACTGATTTGGACATATGTTTTTTAATTAAATTTCGGCTTTCAAATTCGGCGAACAAATTATGATGATAAAAAATGCATTTACACTTTTACACCAAGGAAAATGTATTTTAGTGTTTCAAGATTCACAAATTAGTACCTGAAGCTTTCTTGAAATGATTTAAGCTCCTTGTGAGTTCAATACAAAAAATTGAAGAAGAAAAATTGGTGAAAATAATGCATTGTTTTATTTTGAAAATAGATTCATGTTATTTATTTGTTTGTTCGAATTCGAGAATTGGCGACATGAAATGATTTACGTAATTGAATTTAAAATGAATCTGACAGATGTCAACATGGCGTCTTACCTAATACTGGGCAAAGAGTATAATAATTGATGCTGGGGTTCCCACCAAAAAAAGTAAGAGACCATCCTGGTCGGATCGATCAAGAAAATACGTGATTGGTTTGAGGAATTGTGATAAATCTTGAAGAGAAATACAGTGACAGTTAGTGGTTTTGTGGCAGTGATTTGTGTTCATATACCACGTGCTTAGTGGAACGTCGTTTACGTTATTTTCAATTACTTTTGATTAGTCAATTTGTGATCATTCATAAAGATGCTCAAGCGTTTTCAACTTCTCGCAAAACTCATGCAACATGTCATTCAAATATAGAACGCTGACAATACAACTATCTGCACTTTGTGTGACACCAACGGAAAGTAGGTTATTAAGAGCTTTTTAAAACAAAAAGAAAGCTTAATTAATCTTAATGAATGACAAAGATCCTTTTTATGTTTGTCACGCTTCCAACATTTTTGGGTCACAATTTTTACCTCGAATGACGTCGCAAATACGAAACAGACGTATCGTAACAAAACTACTCGCATTGTTTGAAATATTTCGTTTTACATTATTCTTGACAGTTTGCTTCAGATCCATTATAATTTGATCCTTCCATAACCATGCGATACCTAATGCCAAAGTTATTTTAAAGGATTGTTAACGCGGGCGAGGTCTTGATAAGTTGGTCTCGAAAAGTGACTGTCTTTTGTTTTGGATTGAGTCCAAAAGTATACATATTTAATAGAAGATACAGTCCATATAAGGCGTGTTATCTAACGTTATCTAGTAAGTTAGTGTAGATAATTCTTTTGCAATTGTAAGGCATGTTTAATAAATAATATTTACAGCTAGATTTTTCGCGCTGCGTTGTCCTCGCTCGTGTCTTATTTCTATAGTATGATTACGATTTTACCATAACGAATAAAAACTATGGCAGGCAATGGTAGTGAAGCTTTAAATCAGTGTTTTTACCACATAAGCTTTATGGCATCACGGTATCTTTATCAGAAAAATGACGATAAATAATAAATATTAAGTATTTAAAATAATATAATAAAGGTTTAGAGGACACGGAATTAAAACAAATGAACGTCTAAGAACAATCACAAATTTACCATTCAAATTAAGTACTGGAAAATAACGTAAACCTCGATCCATGTCGTTTTATCACAATTCCTGAAATCAATATCATATTGTTCTGATCGATTCAACCAGACTATATTTTACATTCTGATGGCAACCCTAGTAATTGGCGTTACGTCTGTCAGCTTTGATCTTAATTTCTTCATCCCAAAACCAATTCTTGAGACATTTCGTATCCTTTTAAATTACGTTTAGATATTTTCTTTTCTAACATTCAATTCCGTACCCAAAGGGTAAAAACGGAACCCTATTACTAAGACTCCACTGTCCGTCTGTCGGTCACCAAGCTGTATCTTATGAACCTTGAAAACTAGATGGTTGAAATGTATTTCTATTGCCGCTATAACAACAAATAATAAAAATTTAATTAAACATAAAAATCAAGGGGGCTCCCATACAAGAAACGTGTTATTTTCGCTTTAGGGTACGGAACCCTTCGTGAGAGAGTCCGACTCGAAGAACGTAAAGGATCACGATAGAAGTCGACGAGTCGATCAGGACAGTTTTCTTTCTGTCTTTATTTCTGCTTTTGATATGAAGAAAGTCAATAAATGTATGTGGGGCAATGACCGTTATTGCACATTTATCTGGTGTCTACTATATCTAGTTAAACTCGTATCTCTTTTTATATAATCTTATCTTTTATTGAAATAACAAGGAAGCTTCATGCCATCACAATGTAAAAAGAGTGTTGCCAAGCCACAGCCTAAATATAAAAAATAAACCCTTGAACCTTGAAGAACCCCATAAAATTGTCAGTACATCAATCAGTACGCCATCGATCACTCAGTGCGTTACGTTATTGCTGCCTACACAAAAGATATTATACGTTATTATATAAAGAACGAGGCTCACTCACAATAGCTGTTTATTTCTAAAATAATGATCGATTCTTATTACAAAAAGATTGATTACTTTGGTTTTAAGACTGACTTCCTACTTCGGTTTTACATGTCTCATTTTTGATTGGATGAATTTCATTATGATTAAAGTAGTAAAATTTTCTGTCCTAGCTCCACCTTGTGACTTGATGAGGTCCGCGGGAGTCAGCAGGATGCCAGGACTGGTCAACGTGGCGATGCTAGACGGAATTCTATTGTCAACACTGAAGCATTAAAAGATAATGAAAATTATGAATCTTTTTGAGTTGGTGACAGGGCTGGTTGAAGGAGTACAACAGTCGTATATTCTTTCAAAATTATTGCAAGTCTAAAGATGAAATAAGTTTTTCTAATCCCTTTTTATAAACTAAAGTTAAAAGTCCGAGTTAATTTATAAAATTTGTTTACCTAACACAATTTACAAAACGGCATCATTGAGTGAACAATTTATTGTTTCAACCTTTTCTGATAAACAACATCTTCAAAGTGCTGCCCAGACACTTCACACTGTTTATATAAACGGACTAGAGTGATTTATTAAATAACATACTGCCCTCAAAATAGAAAACAAAAACCATTTTTTTCTATTGTAAATATATGTTGAATCATTGCCTGGTTTTACCCGGAAACAAGTGTGCTTGAATATTTGAAAGGGTTTTTAATTAATTTTCGATATCGAGATGGTAATAATAATAATAATAATTTTTATTTGTGTAACATAGGTAGTGAATACAGTTCTTAAATTAAAGTTATGAGGTCGCTATGTTATGCCAAGAAGCGTTCAAATATGGTTTGCATGCGAATTAATCATGCGAGAGGTAAACACAAATTATTTGGTAGGTATGTATTATTGGTAGGTAGGTATATAAATTTCCCTTAATTATACACACCCGAAACTTTCACTTTTTAATTCTTTGTTGTCCTTATGATTGGATTGAATATGTCACCGGCTTTTTGCAAACATTACATAATAAAAATCGCGTGACATTTTTCTCTTTTTTTCTTTCTACGCAATAAGACAAGGATTACCATATATTTTTATAGCATTCTAATATTAGAATTATCGAGAAACATATATTGTTGATCAAGATTGTTTTGAGGAATGATTTTCTTACAAGCAATTTTTATTGTTTGAGTTTGGTTTGCTCTTGAGTCTGGGCCATAGATGACGGAGATAAATATTCAATTAATAATCAAATTATTTAGGTCCCAAAGCAATATTCAACGAGACCTCTGGAAAAGTGCGGGTTTCTGTCAACTTCATAGATATATTCGAAATACCGATATCCCAAAAAAATCTTGTAATAACTGACCGAATGTAACCCTCAGTTTTTGTGACATCCACTGAAATAGGTTCCACAGAAATTGATGTAGCTCCCAAATGGTCGAGCCCATTTCTTCTGATGGCTTCAATTTTATTTTGTAAGGGTTTCACTAATATCCAGGCACTTATGGTTTTGAAGGAAAAGGAGCCATGATTCTTACTGTATGTTCTTTGATATGACGGTGTGTGCGTCCATGGCATTCTATCTGAAATGATGTGATTTTCGGAATGTAACTATGAAAAATATTATTATTTTTCAACATAATTGAAAGATAGAAAAAAGAGTTTATTTGCGCCAAGCACGACGCGTACAAAAAAAAAAAATATAAAGCTTATGCAAGTTTGAATTCAAGAGCTAAATGTGTTCATTTTATATTTTAAATACTTAAACTTCCCTTAACTTAAAATTAAAAGTCGAAGGTAAAAGCCAGCCCTTGGGTCACGCGAAGTCGCGTTGTGTTCCACGCGCGTCTCAGAGAAAATATCAGCAAAGTTTAAGGGGCCCACTAGTGCCAGAGCCTGCCAGGGTTGTGGATCTGTTCGAAAAAGTCACCGTGGCCCTGAAACGCAAAAGGCAAGAGTCTGATACGCCCTTCCGCTCCACCCAGAGCGGAAGAAGTTATTTGATGATTTCCCATCCCCGCGAAGTGTGAGCTAGGCGTTTAGATAGGTAGGTCTTTAAACGAACGACGGTCGACGGTCGACGGTGACGGTGAGTCCGAGTGCTCATGCACTATTGTGCATGAGCACTCGGACTCACCGTCAACATAGTATATTGTCCCACATAATTTTACTAACTTTTCTCAGTATATTTTTTTACCAAAATGCTTCTAAGAAGTCGTTACGCCAGCTTTTTCTAAGCCTCCTTCTAGTAAAGCGCCTGACTGCTGGCTCCCTCTGCGTAAAGAATCTGGTCTATTGTTCTTGGTGCATCTTCCAAACATGGCCTGCCCAATTCCAGTTCAATCTTACAGGAATCGGTTTTTGAGGAAGAAAATGATGTGATATCGTATTTTTTTTATGTTTCGGTTTGTAGTAAACGCCTGAAGCAGAACATAAATGTACCCACATGTATGAATGTAATGTAAATCGACTTCCTTGTTTCTTCGTTCTTTGACACCAACTTCCGAAATTAAAGTTATTTTATACTTTGTAGTGTTTTTCGTTGGAAGACAGTTGTGTTTTTTTTTGCCCAAAGAGTCTTGGACGACGTCATCATCCATGTACGCAAAAATTCCTCACCCAAGTAAAAAAATGCTCATAAAATAACTAGTTTGCTAAACTGAAATAAATTTTTACGGGACCAAATGGCAAGTATACTACATCGAACTAAATAAAAATCACAGAAATCGTATCAGAAACCTCGGGAGTAATCGGTGTACATCCTTAAAGAATATATATATGCCAACCGAATTGAGAACTTCCTCCTTTTTTGCAAGTCGGTTAAAAATAACATGTACTTACCCTAGAAGTTAACTAACCAAGTTAACTAACTTGAATAAAGACAAAAATCTTTATTTAAGTCAACTATCACTAATACTACATTGTATTATCCTACATATATTAAGGTTTAAATATACATGTATGTCACCGGTAAATGGCAAACTCCGTAAGATTATAAAATAACTTGAGAGATTATAAACTCTCGATAAATTGTCAACTGAACATTTGTAATACTTTTTTTTATTCCAAATGGTCAGTTGACAATTTATCGAGAGTTTACGATATCTCAAGTTATTTTATAATCTTACGTAGTTTGCTATTTTCTGGTGACATATACGCTAAAGTTATATTTAAATTGGCTAAATATGATGATGATTTTTGAAGATATCCCAACAAGTCATGTCGACTTCCAGCTTAGGTTTATAAGGTCCCATTAAAGTAGGAAGACTAATTTTAACACATCGCTCAGTACGTCTAACCAAAGATATTCAAGCAAGAAACACACTGATTAAAGTGATTTTATTTTGACTTGAAGTAATATTTTTTTTCGACACTAGAAATAACAAATCCATTAAGGGTAGTTACTTGACGTAGTCACGTACGCCTGCACATTTGTAGTATCAAAATTATGAGATAACAAAGACATGAATGTGTTTATGCATTGGGTAACCAATATTTTTAGTGTATTTTCAATCGCAGTTTTTTTTTCCTTCAAAGTATCTGATGCGTTTTACTTAATTTTATTTGTAGCACTGTCCCTGTTGTGGTGGTCTGAATGATTTCTAAAAGTTTGTCCACCTATTTTAATAGGAAGTTATATACACGCCTTGCCACCCGTGCGAAGCCGGGGCGGGTTACTAGTATCTAAAGTATCTAGATACTTTAGATACTAAGCTTATCATTAGTAAGACTAACAGCGATAATTAAACTAAAAGGTTTACCTTACCTTTTAGTTCTCGTTTAAGATAATTCTTTTAACTGTCTGGAGTACTTGAGTTAAGTGCCTAAATAGTATTTAAGCTACTATAGAAATAAAATCTCTAGTCAGATAATTGTAATGGGAGTAGTCCACATAATGATCCTGAGTAAGCTGAAACTTACGAATAATGAGTTTCAGAGATTTATGAGTCAAACTTTTGGGGCACTGGTCTATTTTAGTTCTACGAGCTTTTTTTTAAGGCTGGGATATCATCAACTGACTTCTTCCGCTCTGGGTGGAGCGGAAGGGGGTGTCAGACTCTTACTGACTAAAACCCATCCGTGTTCCTTCGCATTCCAGGCCGCGGTGACCCTTTCGAACAAATTCCGCAACCCTGGCAGGCTCTGGCCCTAGCGGGCCCCGTCTTCTATGCTGACATCTCTCTGAGGCGCGCGTGAAACACAGCGCGCCATCGACCTGGGACTGGTGGTGATCGGACAGCGAGCCACCCAACGCTCGCCGTCCGCAGGCCCGCGCCTACGGTGGCCGGGGATCGCCCTGCGACTCCCGACGCCCGGGAGTTCTACGAGCTTACTAACTACACCTCGTCATTCCTCAAACCACGAGTGAAAAGATATCTTCTTGGTTTGGTCGTTCTATAATTGACCCCATCCATTGCTTTCCATCAGGCGAGGTCGAGAACAAGAGCTAGTTCATCTATACTATATTATATAGAGGTAAAGTTTGTATGTAGGGGGTAATCTCTGGAACCACTGAACCGATTTTGAAAATCTTTTTGCATATGATAACCACATTCATGAGGAATGCTACAGGAAATTTCTACGGGAAATTCCTACTAGAAATTCCTACGGAAAACTCCTACGGGAACGGGAAAAAAACGGGATATGCGCGTGTAATAAAAATACGCCCAAGAATCTGTGCTTGATTGAGGGGGGAGGGGGAGAAAAAGCTACAATACTAAAGTCAAGAGCCAACTCATCTCAAATAAAAAAAAAATCAACATTCTCCAATACTCTCAGTATTGGAGAATGTTGCAATTGAAGCTTTACCTTAGCAACAAATCAGTATTTGATCACCATTTGAAATGTATTTGCGCTGACACGAGTTTTGTGAAGTGTCGAGGGCAAACGAAAAATTGTATAATATTAAAAACATTTCAGCAATAAACGTAAAATAATATCAGGCGTACGACATGCCTCGCAGGTGAAGATATCTTCTTGGCTTGGTTGTTCTGTCGTTGAACCCATCCATTGCTTTCCATCGGCGAGGTCGAGAACAAGGACTAGTTCATTAAGAAATAATAAAAATAAGCCCGAGAAATTGTGCTTGTTAGGGGGGGGGGGGGGGGGGGGCATTCTCCAGTACTGAGAGTTTTGGAGAATGTTGCAATTGAAGCTTTTCTTCAGCAACAAATCATCAGTATTTGATCACCACACTACACATACAATACATAATAGTCTTTCATTTTACCATTTGAAATGTATTTTCATCTCACTCAGCTCTTGTAGGCAATAAGGATTTGTAAATGCTTCAGGTTCACAAAGAAGCTGCGCCCCATTGTTTGAAGATAATCCCGTTCGAGATTGAAACTAGTCAGTTAAGGACGGCTTAGGTGCTGGGTCGTTGTGGTTTGCGTCTTGATTGAGTTCTCGTCGTTTTCGTTAAATTGGAAATTAGATGCGTTGACACGAGTTTTGTGAAGTGTCGAGGGCCAAGGAAAAATTGTTAAATATTAAAAATATTTCAGCAATAAATTTAAAATAACATCAGGCGTACGATATTCCTATGATGGCAAGTGTATCTAAATTACACTTTTTCCAGTTATATTTGAACCCCATGTAAGCAAGGGCGTGCCTCACAGTAATATTTATATTTTTTAATCACCGAGTTTTTATTATACTTTATGTAGGTAACTTTAATCCAAAAGTTCTCCTTCTCAACTTATATTTTTGAACTGAAAACTTCTTTAAGCGCGTTGGGCACTTTTTGGGTGAACAAAAATCATGGAACTCGCGTCATCGTCACTGAACGCTTTCCATGAGCTATATAATAATTATATAATGTGTATATATGTGTACTTTTTGCGTGAACAAAAATCATGGAACTCGCGTCATCGTCACCGAACGCTCTGGGTGAACAAAATCATGGAACTCGCGTCATCGTCACCGAACGCTTTGGGTGAACAAAAATCATGGAACTCGAGTTTTCACTTCTATCGACAGTCCCTAAAGACTGCCCCGCATGTTTTTTTTACATTTTTCCTCTATTTGATGAAAAAACTTATTTTAATCAAAGGTTTATAAATTAATAAATTTTGTTAATCTCATGCTTACCCCGATTATAATAAGTTATGCTGTACAGCTACATCCCCATTGCTTCATAGACTTATTTCTAGACATCTTCTCTAGAAAATGACAAACACAATAGATTACAAACTTTTTCAAATCAAAACTCCGGGACATCTAATCGCTTCCCAGGACGAAACTAAAAGAAAATGAAAAAACTCTTTTCTATTATTTACTAACATCGAGGTCTAAAGTTCAAATTGTTATGGGAGGTCCTCGATCACGCTTATCTCAGTGCCTGCAGAAAGGCTTGAGTCGGATGTGGGTATTATTTGCTCAGTGTTATTTCCGAATAGAGGGGAAGACGAAGTGTGTGATTGTATGGCATTGGAAACGAAATGATATTATTTTCTTAGGATGCAGGAGAGACACTTGCAATTGGATTTACGTGTCCGTGTTATTTTCTACCGGATATATCAAGATAAATCAATAACTGAGTAAGTACGAAATTATGGAAGCATAAAACATTTAAATAAATCTGGCCCATTGACGTGACATTGCCATCAAGAATCCGTTGGGACAAAGAGATAGAGCTATTCGTCCTGTAAAGATCATTTTCTCTCTAAAACTTAACAACAATAACTTAAGGTTACCTAGACAAAACCATTAATAAAGTTTTGGGAGATATAGCTTCAATAATTGCCAAAAAAGTACGGGAATCGATCCCGTCTAGTCCTTCCAAGTAAATCAACTTCAACTACTACTAAATATAACTTAACGGTACCCACTCAACCATAACCTAGTTTACCTACACAAAACCGACAAAAACATTCTGTTCCGGGACAACTTAATCCGCTCACACCCAATACTATTACATTAGAACGTAATCCGATCGGATCGAACATCCACCTAAGGCTGCCGCTCTACCAGAGATGTGCGAAGTAGCTAAGAGGTGAACGAGATGAGCTAAGCTGTGAAACTACATTAATTAAATTAAAATCCATCTGCCAAAACTTTATCAATGGTTTATTTATCAGGCTCTACTACCACTAAATGACTTTCTGAAATATATTCCTGAGGCAGATTTATTTTTTGACTCTCAACGGACAATCGCTAAACGTGTGTATATTTATTTAAATATAAAGAAATAATTGTTTAGTTTTTAATTTTATGTATAATGTTGTTTTTTGTGTACAAATTTTATGTTACTCCGTTTTCTTTTTGTATTTTTTTTTCCTTTTACTCTAAGTTTTAATTTAAATGTTTAATGTAATTTTGTAGAATTAGCATATATTGGTGTAAACTCTTAGCTTATATTTGATGAATAAATGAATAAATAAAACTAAACGGTACTCACTAAATTATAACTTAGAATACCCAGACAATACTCTCGATAAAGTTTTGGAAGGTGGATTAATAGAACTGGAAGAAAAAGCGATTAGTATCGAAATCTATAAGTCCCTTATAGAGTAAATAAGCAAGATCTGCCACTAAATATAACTTAACGATAGCCATTCAACTATACCAAGTTTACCTACCGAAAACCGACAGAAACATAGTGTTCCGGGACAACTAATCACTACATATTATAAAATGAAGTCCTCCACCGCGTCTGTCTGGCTGTCTGTTCGCGATAAACTCAAAAACTACTGCACCGATTTTCATGCGGTTTACACCAATGGGTGGGGTTATTCATGAGGAAGGTTTAAGTGTATAATTCGTCCCGAAATTCTTACGAAAACCTGGGCAAAAGCTAGTAATAAATAACATAATCCTCTCTCACACCCAATAGGTAGTTGTGCATGATAGTGGTCAAAACCACTGTAAGCAGGTCTTTCATATTATAGAAACTCCGTGCTCCGCTCGATCAGCTCAAGGTCAAAGGGTTACCATTGACTGGTTGATAAAAATTGTCTACTCAGCTTGTTGGCGATGGTCCTTCGCGCATCCCTGGGTAAGTTTGTATTCTTAGCTCGCCTCCCACCAAAAATAAGCCATCAAGTGCTAAGCTGACTGAAACTATAAAAATCCCATTAATCATTATTAAACACATCCCTCGCTACACATCTTAGCAGATCTCCAGTATAAAAGCAGCCTTTTTGGGGTGGTTTGGGATCTACCTCCTAGCGGTCCACCCCGGGCAACGGCACCACAGGCTTGCCTGTGGTACGGCTGAACGATCTCACTTAAGCGGTGGTAGGCTCCGCAAGGAGCCGCCTGGCTCGCGACCACCATCCCACCGGATTCCGGCGCCAAGCAGCTTGCTGTGTTCCGTCGGTGTGTGGGAGTGCCAGTGCCTTTGGGGGGAGAAGGAAGTTGTCAGTTGCGCTGCTCAGAACCGGTCTTGGTCTCTTGGCAACACTTGCCGGGTAACTCATTTTGGAGGGTAGCGGGATCCGAAGCACGGTGCCAGCCGTTGGCCGACCGCAGTCAGTAGGGGGCCCAAGTAGCACGCCAGCCACGTGCCAAAGGCTGCCCCGCCAACTCGCGAAAAATCCCGGTATGTTCCACCGTGCCAGCCGGCGACTGGATGGGAGGACCCGGTGGCCATATCCGGGGGGGTTCGGGCGTCCCCGCAGTCTCCATATGAGTTCCCCATAGGTTTGATTAGCTCTAGTGTTCCACTTGGTTCACTGAGCAGCGCCTCGACAATTCGACTTTTTCCCCCCAACTACTCGATAACATGCCAAAAGTTAAACAGAAGAAAAAGGGTAAACAACGGCTGCACTTCCTCCCACTTAAAGTGCACCTCACTAATATCAGGGGGTTGCACTCCAATCTCGATCCGGTCCATCATCACCTTGAGGCCGAGAAGCCGCACCTGTTTTTTCTGACGGAGACGAAGATAGCAACCCCGTTGGACGTGGCGTACCTCAACTACCCGGGTTACTCTCTTGAACACAAGTTCAAGAAGCAGGCTGGGGTCTGTGTGTACGTCCGCGATGACATTTGTTGTCGTCGTCTCCGTTGCTTTGAGAAATCGGGTTTTTCTGCCATATGGCTACTTGTGGACACTGGCGTGGAGAAATTTCTCTACATCGGCGTTTACCGATCGCACAGTGGTGACCAGGAGACAACAGCACTATTAAATTTCCTCGTGGAGTCGACTGACGTAGCCCAACAACGGTACCCAACAGCGAAGCTCATTTTTCTGGGGGACTTCAACGCCCACCATAAAGAATGGTTGTTCCCGTACCAGAGAACTGACCATGCTGGGTTAGAAGCGCGCAAGTTTTCTTTAACGCTAGATCTAACCCAGCTGGTGAATGTGGCAACTCGGGTACCGGATGTTGACGGCCATACACCCAATTGCTTGGACCTTCTGCTGACAACTGATCCGAACAGTCACTCAGTATCGGTCTCAGCCCCGCTGGGAACATCTGACCACTGCCTGGTGAAATCCGTGTCGACCTGCTCTCCTCCAGATGAGAGCCCTAGAGGCACGAGACGAGTATGGCGATACGAGTCAGCAGATTGGGATGAGATGCGGCACTTTTTTGCGTCTTATCCATGGCGGCATGTGTGCTTTTCCTCGGGTGACCCGTCTTGTTGTGCCGACATGATTGCGGACGTGATTCGGCAGGGGATGGAATATTTCATTCCATTCTCCGACATCCCGCTCGGTCACAAAACCCGGCCTTGGTATAATGCAGAGTGCGCCCACGCTGAGGCCCGAAAAGAGTCTGCCTACCAAGCTTGGGTCAAGGCCCGCGACCAAAAAGTTAGAGCACGCAGGGTTCGCGCGAGGAAGAGAACTTTTAATTCTGCCGCTAAGTTCTGCAAGCAAGTTCTACGTGGGGCACGTTTTGACCATGTCGGACGTATCGGGGCCAAACTAGCATCTCACCCTCCGGGTAGTAAACTGTTCTGGTCCCTTTCGAAAGCGGTTGAAATGAACTTTTGTCGGCCCACTTTACCACCAATGCTGAAACCTGATGGGTCACTGGCCCACTCTGCAAGTGAGAAAGCAAATTTATTTGCATCTTCCTTTGCTAGCAATTCACGTCTGGACGCTGGCTCCAAGCAACCACTAACTGTACCTCGTTACTGTGACTCTTCGATGTCGGAGATTGCAGTTCACATGAAAGAGGTACGAAGAGTATTGTGCAGTCTAGACGTGAACAAGGCCAGCGGGCCTGACGGCATTTCAGCGAGAGTGTTGAGGCAATGTGCGCCTGAACTGTCTCCTGTGTTGACACGCTTGTTCCGCCTCTCTCTTGAAAAAAGAACGGTGCCAAAATCCTGGAAGCTTGCGAATGTACAGCCTGTGCCAAAAAAGGGCGACCGTGCAGACCCTGCTCATTATCGACCGATCGCCATTACCTCCATTCTGTGCAAGGTTATGGAAAGGGTACTGAACAGTAAGTTGCTGACCTACCTTGAAGGCAATGATCTCCTCAGTGACCGTCAATATGGCTTTCGCCGGGGACGGTCAACTGGCGATCTTCTTGTGTATGTCACGCACTGCTGGGGCGAAGCCATCGAGAAACACGGCGAAGCACTTGCTGTATCGCTCGATATCTCGAAGGCCTTTGATAGGGTGTGGCACGCAAGTCTACTCAGCAAGCTTCCTGCTTATGGCATCCCAGCTGATTTTTGTAGCTGGATATCAGACTTCCTTAGTGAACGGTCGATCCGAGTAGTCGTTGACGGCTGCTTCTCTGACCTCATGGCTATTAATGCCGGAGTTCCTCAGGGGTCTGTTCTCTCTGCAACTCTTTTCCTGCTGCACATCAATGACCTGCTTCAGCCTGGTATTGTTGGGTATGCAGATGACAGTTCGGTTTCAGAGAGATACTTGTCTAGCGCAAAAACCAGCGGGGAAGAAGTTCGTTCCTTGAGAGAGGCCATGGTAGAGCGGACAAATTTGACCTTAAGTCTTGTCTCCCAGTGGGGTGATGACAATCTGGTCTCTTTTAACGCCACCAAAACACAAGCATGTCTTTTTACCGCGAAAAGGAGTCGTTTCGACCTAACTCCGACTTTTCGGGGTACATCTGTTCCTGTAACCGATCGGCTCGAGCTCCTAGGCATGGAGTTGACAACCAGTCTCAACTTTGGTGCCACCATTGAGCACAAAGCCCAAACTGCGGCCAAAAAGCTGGGCATCCTAAATAGAGTAAAGCGATACTTCACGCCTGGACAGCTTTTAACCCTCTACAAAGCACAAGTCCGATCCTGCATGGAGTATTGCAGCCACCTTTGGGATGGCTCAGCTAAATACCAACTTGCCGCGCTTGACTCGGTGGAACACAGAGCTAAAAGGCTCATTGGCGACGTAAGACTGGTGGATGCCAAGCTTCACAGCTTGGCTCATCGCCGCAAGGTTGCCTGCTTGTCGGTCTTCTACAGATTGTACTTCGGGGAGAGTGTCCAGGAACTCCACGATCTCATCCCACCGGCCCCCTTCTACCATCGGACATCTAGACGCACTGCAAGTTACCATCCCTACCTTGTTGCTATTCCACCAATTCGCACTAAACGTTTCCAAACGTCTTTTATAATGCGCACAGCAAAGGAGTGGAACTCTCTGCCTGCGTCTGTGTTTCCGAACGCATACAACCCTAATCTCTTCAAAATTAGAGTGAACAGGCTTCTTCTGGGTAGGCTCGCTCCATCGTCGACTTTGTCTCTGTCATCTATGACCTAGACTAGAGTCAAGAGCAAACCCATATTAAATAAAAAAAAAAAAAAAAAAAAAAAAAGCCTAACACTCTTATTTATTGAAAACTTGTTTTTGTCGGCGACAAGGAAGCTTGAGGATATCCGCGACCCGGGAAAATCCGGGCAATAAAATGGACCGTAAAACCTGTTGGCAACATACCCGGGCACCAAAATTGATTGCAAGTCAAGGGCGGGCAAGGTTAAGGGCGCATAACTTCGCCTTAAGATAATGCTGGTAAAGTGTCATTTTCGAGGTATGAAAACCGTTTCCGTAAGCGAATTTTTATGTGATTTTGTTCAAAGGGTGGTTTGGTAAAACCTTTTAGGTATTTTAGGGTTACCTATGTTAGTTTATTTTGGTGTAAAAACTTTTCATACAAAATATAGGCACCATATTATAAAAGTGGTGTTTAACACTTTTCAATACCTGTATGATTTCCTATATTATTTTCTTTATGTATTTAACTAAGTACTTATGTATTTTTCATTGCCGCTTGTATCTCTACTAAGTTGCACCCGTTATGTTCTGTATCTGCACCACCCTAAGATCGACTGGTAAAAAATAACTAAATTAAAATTTCAATCACACTAATATTATAAAGGCGAAAGTTTGTGAGTGTGTTTGTTACTTCTTCACGCACTCGGCTGAACCGATTTAGATGAAATTTGATATAGAGATTGTTTGAGTCCCGGGAAAGGATATAGTATAGTTTTTATCTCGGGATTATGTTCCCTTGGGATCTTTTTCGACATTCACGCGGGTGGAGACGCGGGCGGCAGCTAGTAAGCAGGTAGCTAGGTAACGCAATAGTAGGTGGTGACAGTGAATAATGAAAACAGGAAGCAAGAAATAAGTTTAGAGTTAATTTCTGTCGTGTAGAAAAGAAGTAGAAAGTATCAAAATGTATAAAAGTATACGATACATAGAACTAGCGACCCGCAAGATCGGACATGAGATAAAATGTTGGCTGTCAACCGCAGATTAGATTTTCATTTATCAATGGAAGTATAAGTCGAAAGCTTTTATGTTTAGTGGAAAAATGTCGCTGTAAATGGGAAGCTATATAATTTTCAAGGAAATTTGATTTCCATTTTTAGAAAGTGACATTCTATGTTAGCAGATTTTCGAAAAATCAAAACGGTGTGGGTTTGACAGGCGCTACCGAAATGTCATTTAGTCATTTATTTTTCGACATCCTTATCCCTGAAAAAAATTGCACTTTATCTTAAGACTAAAGTAAATCTTATTGCTTCATGATGGAGAAAATCAGCAGAAGACGATTAGAAAAATTATGAACGATATTTTTTTCGTAAGCTTGTTACGTCTTTCCAATTAATCTGTCTATGGTTGTTCAAATCTCATCTCTCTATATCTCTATCTCATCTCGTTTATTGCAATCCATAATGTACCTACACATAAACAGGTGGTAGAATTATTAATAAATAGAAACAATTATGGACCCTGTCGGGCACAGCAAAACTTAAAATAATTAATTAGGAGAGAGGAAGAGCGTTTTGGTTGTTTTTTACTATTGATAGGCACGCATTAGATAGTGGTCAATCTTACCTGATTGTAAGTGATGACGTGGTTGAAAATGGAGCATGCTTGCCTAGAAGTAACCTATTCACTCTGAATACACTCTCAATATCTACTATTAATTCTCTGAAAATCTCGTCTACATTCTTGAATACGTCGTCTATAAAATAAAGATTCGATCTATCTAATAAAGTCATTTTCTCCTTCTTGCGAACGAACTTCATATTAATCAACCCTTCAGCGGCGGAGACTGGAAACAAAAGAATGTTTGATGCAAAAAAAAAAAACCGGTCAACTTGGAGTCGCAATATGGTAAACAAGCACGTAGGTTTTATCCGTAGCTTACCAGCAATGCTGGCATAGTTTGAATTAAGAATTGAACGTTTGGTATTCGTCAAACTCTAGTTTAGTATGAAAAACTGTCAAACGTTGGAATTTAAGTAGGGTTTAACACGTTTTTAACTTCAAGATTTCAATTTAAAAATCGTTCCTAAATGTCATTCATATTATAGTATCTAACATGTATTGGCTGGCTACTTCATGCGGTTTAAATATGCAGACAGCCACGTGACAGGCAGGCAGAAGGACAAACTGACAGATATATAGATTAAATAGAATTCCGTTTTCACGCTTTGAATACAGAACCCTAAAACCACTATCGCAAATACTGAGGGTGCAATGAACTGTAGCAATTTATTACGACAAGGACTTTTACGGGTCTATAAAAATTTTCGTTCATTTCCCGCAATTAGGAGGTATCCCGCAGCGATAGAGGTGTTAAGAGTTACGATGTACCGCCAGTAATATAGTTGACTTAATTAATTTCGAGATTACCCACAGTTTACTGCTTTTTGTGAGGTCCGGGGCTTTTTGCTTTAGGCCAAAAAAGGTTGGAGTAGATTACAGAAAAAAAAGTGTACTGGGTGGTACACTTTTTTAGGTGTACTGTCCCCATAATGTGAAAATTATTGTAATAAGGACTTTTAAAAACGTAGGTCCTAGGGTTATGTCTAGTCATTGCGGAATTTGTTCGAAAGAGTCACCGTGGCCCTGGAACGCAAAGGGCTTTAGAAGGAACACCGATGGGTTTTGGTCAGTAAGAGTCTGACACGCCCTTCCGCTTCACCCAGAGCGGAAGAAGTCATTTGATGATTTCCCATCCTTGAAAAAAAAAACAAATGAAGGTTATTTTTTTAACACACACAGATTTCTGTATTAAGTTTAAGAATTTATTAAAAAACCGTTAAAAATTATAAAACCTGTCAAACTTTGCCCATTCAAGTACGGTTTGTTGCGTTCTTCAGACTAAATAAACGTCCTTGAACAGTCAAATGTCTGTGTAACGTTATAATCAGCGGGACAGTTCTACAATTTTTAAGCAACTTTCGCATTCTTGTATCAGTAGAAATCTGTCAAAAATTTAGGGAAATTCAGGCTATTTGATTATTTTTTGGAATTGGCACTGAGTTTAAATAAAAATGTCATGTTCATAAAGTAAGGACTTTCAATAACAGACAACTTTGACAACATTTTTTGTTAGTTATTAACTGTCTTGGGAATACGCCAGCCAACCTTTTACACACTGTAGATGCGACTATTGTTCTTCGCACTCGCCGAAAACTCTTTTCAATTCATAGCCAAAAATTCCGCGAATCATACATAAAAAAATCAAAAAGCATTTAGAGCTTTCAGCAATATTATTGAGTTTTCAAAGTCAAAGTCAAAGCATTTATTTCAAATAAACCATTATCAGGTACTTTTGAATTGTCAAAGTCAGTCCGTCAAAAACATGAAGCTATTTGCACGTTCGAAAGCGTAGATCTCTATCGAGAAGAACGTGCAAGAAACGCCACGGACACTCTTTTAAATGATTTTATGTTTACAAAATCCTGGTTACATTAACCTTGTTGCTTCTATACAGGGTGGAATTTTGTAATGCCACCTGAAGGGAAAGTACTCTTAATACTGTTGATAGAAAATTTTACTCAAAGAAAACATTCCTTTATTTTTGAGTAGAAAGAAAACTGCATTCAAAGATTTTCAAAAATTCGCTTTCCACACCCGGGATCCGAACCGACTAAAATCTATAAAAATTACACCCTGTACTTTTATTGCATTGATCGTTAGGATCAATTAAAAGGATGAAATCTCTTACATTTTAATGCGAAAGTGTGTCTGTCTGTCTTTTACCTCTTCACGCTTAAACCGCTGAATCGATTTAGATGAAATTTGGTACAGAGATAGATTCGACCTTGGAGAAGGACATAGAGTAACTTTTTTAGCGAGAAAAGGGCCTGAATTAGGGGACGAAAGTTTGTACGGGAGTTCGTAAGTTTTTAAGGTAAAACCATAAATCTTACAAATAAAAATGGCAACCCAAAGTAACTATTCCACACGGACGAAGTCGCGGGCAAAAGCTGGTCTATTATAAAAGCAAAAGTGGGTTCATTTGTTTGTTACGTTTTCACGGGTAAATCGCTGACCGATTTGGATGATTTTTGGTCCACGGATAGACGGGACCCTGGAAACGGTTATAGGCTACTTTAATGCAAGCCAAGCAGGGAACAAAGCTCTTCAAATTTTTTTTCATTAACTCTTCAAAGTCTTTCGCTAGCAGATACCAATGTGACTTTCACAATTTATAAAAGTACAAGCTTTTGCCCGCGACTTCGGATGCGCATATCCCCGTTCGCGTATAGCCCATAGCCTTCCTCATGAATGTGGCAATCATATGCAAAAATATTTTCCAAATCCGACTGGTAGTTCCATAGATTTTTATTAGATTAGTAGGTATCAATAAGTATATGTCACCGGAAAATTGCAAACGCCGAATAATTGTAAAATATCGCGTGAAATTGTAAACTATTTTTCTTAGTAACACACGGATATATTCGAAACTATTGAATTTGGATGGGATTTGTGTATCAATGTTTTTCGACATGTTTTGTTCATCTTACCGTAACAGCTTAAGAAGTTAGAAAAACGTGACTAATACACATGGTAACAACATACTTCAACAACTAGACTAATAATCGCGATATTATGTACAAACGCGTTTAAAAAAAAAAAAATAATTGGGCATCAAAAAAATCATCCACATCGCTGTCAATGGCAAAAGTGCCCAGAACACTGGCAGCGTTGCCGCGTTGAATGGCAATGCTGATCCTTTGGCTGACGTGGACAGTCGACGAGTTGTTTGCTGATGTCCCGAAAGACTCGGTGACCCCATGGGCCTAATGTTTCAACCCCAAAAGGCTCAAATATATAGCTCCCAATAAGGTTGTTATATTTGCGCCGGTTGATGGGATGACAAAACGATATTTTAGTAATATATCGAGAAATTATAATCAAGATTTATGACAATCTTAAGGTGTCTAAACTTTTCCAATGACATATATAAATATATGTAGATCTATCAGAATTCATAGAAGGTTTTGGTTGGTGGCGAGGGATAAATTAATGGTGAAACCTAGAATAAGTCAAAGTGACTTCGCATTGAGGTACATAAATAAATAAAATGAAAAAGCCTTTTTATTTCTTGCGTAATCACATTTCAAATACATTCTTATTATAATTATGGTTGATTCAATCAGTATTCTGTATTATTATTGTTGTTTATAATTTAATATTCTTAATATTGTTAGTTTATTTATATTAATTAATACGATTTCTTATTATAACTATTGATTGTTAATTAATTAATCTATAATGTATAATCTATAATCAATTCCATAGTTAATTTTAATTTCTGTAACAATAATATAACATTCTCTAATTATGGAATTATAATTTTTCTATTTTCTATGTTGATATGCAGCAACCCCTTCTTATGTGAGGGTGAAGGCCTCCTCCAGATTTTTTCCACTTGACATCTTTGGTTTTTGTTTTCCAGTGTTTTCCTGCTATTTGTATTATGTCGTTTTAGCTACATATCCGTGATTATATTATGCTTCTACTTAGTTAAAAAAAGAAGCTTGTCTACAGTTTGGAACAATAAAATAACATACCGATATCATAATAACGAAAATCGGTCCCAAACAATTTTATGCGAACTTCCGAAGTTACGAAAAGTCGTAGAATTGGACGTTGTATCTTTTTATTTCTGGTCTTTATAGCTTAATGTCGTGGACTTTTTGAATTAAATTACTTTCTCTTGATCTTGTGATCTCTAATTTTAAAATAACTCTCGTTACAAGCGGGAAACGAATTTAGCCGCGATTTTCTCAAGCGTATTTTTATTTACATTTGGTTCTCAGGGTTTTGCCGTAATTTTGGTTGATGAAAAATAAACACACCGTAAAAAGAGGAAATACGTCTGTGAAACAGTAATTTTTCAAACGAAATTGAACATAAACGGAAATACCAATTTATTCGCATAGAAACAAGTTTTATACAGTCATTGGCTCCAATCGTGCCAACACCAAAACAGCCTTGAGTTCCTTCATGAATAGTGATATGTACTTCCCATTCATTCGCTAATACTGGCAGTGTACAATTCAAAACTTCACAATAAATCTTCTTAACAAAACAATGGTCCTGGCACCAGCAAAGCACACAGTCATTACTGAAGGATTTATCTCTTTCAGTGCGTATTTCAACCCTGATTCATGTCTGCATGACATCGTCGTATCAACCCATTCCCATACAGCTCCATGGATTCTTTATGCTCACTTTTGGATAGAACCCAAGAGTCTCGGGATCGATTGACGAACTTTGGTACTAAAAGTCCGGTGGAGTAGACAGTTGCTTGTATAAATTTCTTTCTTATCGCCCTTTTATGGTCAGTGAAGCTATGGAGCGATGATGATTCGCGTTGCGAGAATATTGTTTTTTATTAATCATTCATTTCAATATTTACTTAAATTTGAAAGTGACAATTTATTTCGTATCACTACGGAGCTTCTTTTTTGCGCGCCTCAATTTTTAGGGTTCCGTACCCGAAGGGTAACCAACGGAACCCTATTTATTACTAAGCCTCCGTCCATCCATCCGTTCGCCCGTCCGACAGTCTGTCTGTCAGTAGGCTGTATCTCAAAAACCGTAATTGGTAGATAGTTGACATTTTCACAAAGTGTATATTTGTATTGCTGCTGGAACAACAAATAATAAAAATTAAATTAAACAAGAAACGTTTTTTTCAATTTATGGTACGGAACCCTTCGTGTGACTCGCACTTGGCCGGCTTTTAAGCTCTATTTTCTGGCAAGGCTGGTAGAATACCCGTATTCTAAGTACCTTCTTAATATTTTTTGCTTCAAAAAATACCATGATCTTAATGGCTTATGTTTAACTGATCACCTGATTTAGTAAAATATCACAGGCAAAAATAGTAAATGATCACCAGAATATAAAACCGCATTTTAATTTAAAACTATAACCAAAGTTTGTACATCTTGCTATCCTATTAAAGCAAATGACTCCAAACAAATCATAGTTGACCCAAAAATAGTAAATGATCACCAAAATTAAAACCGCAGTTTAATATGAAATTATAACCAAACCTACTAATTAATGCAAGTCGTAGGACTAACCTAACCTGCACATTTTGTTTAAAGAAGAAATTAACCTAATCTAAATAGTTGAGTTCCGGGTAACCTATGCTCGCAAAAATTTGGTGATCATTTACTGTATTTGGTTAGAACTATTATTTTTTTAGGCTTAATTTTTTTGGTGTTAAGTATATATTTTTGGTAAAAGAGCTTAGGGTATCGAAGTATTTTCTGGTGATCATAATATTTATTCCTGATCTTAATTTACGTATTGAAATGAAAGCTTGGAACATCCAGCAATTTATTCGAGACCAAACTGAGTGAAAAACAAGTGATATTCCAAAAAAGTTGGGTGTGCAAAAAGCCTAGACGATAAAGCAAAATACCGACAAAATAATAGTTAAGCAAAAACAAATAGGTTTGTTTTTTGGTCTTTGTCCAACGAATGAAATAATTTTAGTTGTTTGGCTTTGTAACATCTGTTGCGTAAGTAAATTGTTTACGTGCAATTTGTATCAAGTAGAGTACAGTTCAAAATTCCACAATGTCTGAGGTCCCGCCTCTATAACCAGTGTGTTTTGCCCACCATGACTTACGGTGCTGAGACATGGACGCTTACACAGGAGGCTGTGGACAGATTGAGAGTTGCACAGAGAGCCATGGAGCGTTCCATGCTTGGCATACGTCTATTAGATCGAGTTCCAAACGTCGAGATCCGAAGACGTACGAAGGTTTTCGACATCGGAAAACGAATTGCGGAACTAAAATGGGGCTGGGCAGGACACCTGGCAAGGCGCGGTGATGATAGGTGGAGTAAGACAGTGACCGAGTGGCGCCCGAAGACTGGAAGACATTGTTGCCATCGCGGGTAGAACCTGGATGAGGCTGGCACAGGAACGTGGGGATTGGCCCAAGAAAAGAGAGGCCTATGCTCAACAGTGGGCGAAGTCGGGCTGCGGATGAGGATGATAAAGCTAAAAAACAGATATGATAAAGCTTCTTCAATTAGAGGACGTCTTTCTTCATTAGGTAATTTAAAAATCTAATAATATTTTCCCGCGATTTCATCAATCGATATTTACTCTGAAACTGAGCTATTGAGCTTTCTTAGTATTCATGCAATAGTAACTTTTTCCCGCGGGTTTCTTCTCATGGCCTTTACCAGGAGATTCGTAAATTTTTTGCAGCATGAGAAGTACTCCTCAATGATACTCATCGATAAATCAAAGAAAAATTAATTTAGTGTTCCACTTTCATATAAATAATGACAAACTAAGTGTACCTACCGATTCATACTAAACCGATTTATATTAAAAACACCTCTCCCTCCATCCTCATTTTAAGCGTAAAAAAAATCAAATGACCCTCTCCTGAATATTCCGAGTTTAATTTAAGGAAGAGATTACTTGACGAGCCATCGTCTGTATAAAGAGGCTTAATAACGTTAATCATGAATAATACGCATTGCCCACCGAGGTTTGATGTGGTTTAATTTGGAGGACCATTCCCATTTTTTTATATTTTTAGTAGGAAGGTTTGTGTTGATTTTTTGTTTGTGGAGATTCATGGAATGCAAAAGCACCTTTCAAAGAGGGACGAAATTACGAATTATAGATTTTTTTGTATGGACGCATCTGGTGCTGCTATTAACTAGCAAACGCTGTTTGACAAAATCTGACAAATTAATTTAGCTACCTATATTTTTAATATCAGAAACCTTTCATTTGTTTGTCCGAGTTTTCGTTACTTTAGTTCGTAAACTTATAAATGGGTTCGAATATTTTTCTATGGGAGCTGGCAAAGCTAACTGCAATTTTGAGTTTTTTTCAAAGTTGCGGCGCGCGATCCAGCATGCATATCGGTAGAGGACACTTAAACCAACAAAAAATGCAAGCAACATGGTGCCCTAAAGTGTCACGTTGCCGAGATATTTGAAGGTAGAATTGCCATGTGAGAAAAAATAAAATCGTTCAAAAATAACTTATCACGCGCTTATATAACTATTATTAGAATACAATCTACTGCATATCAGAAGATTGTATTCTAATAATAGTTCTCGGCATGATTTAACTATTTATAGTGGTATTCAAAAGTGGTTTTCACGTGTTCCTATTTTTACATTCTTCCAATAAATTATTAATTCAAGCTGGATCCCACTCTTATTTGAATCTAATCTAATGCATATAAGCACGTTATTAAGCTATTTTAATGATAGTCATGATTGTCACATGGTGACTTTACCTCGAAATATCTCGGCACTGGGACACTTTAGGGCAGCATATTTCAGTCATTTTTTGTTTGTTGAAGAGTCCTCTACCCATCGTGCGCCGCATCTTTGAAAAAAAACAAAATGGCGGCGGGGGTGATCCACTAGAGGGCAAAGGCCTTCCTTCTCTTCTCTATATATATAGTAAGCAAGGGGACACTTGCTAAAATACACTTATAATATCTACAGACGAAGTCACAGCTATTCCTAAAGCATTTCAATAATATGCTGGTAAAATGGAGCACTCAAACGTCAACAGTAATATCCGTCGCTGTTACAATTTTATCGAAGCCCATCCGACCGACAGTACTACGGTTATCATGAGGTTTGCAGAACTTATAGCTATCGCAATAATCTTGGGACGGGACTAGAGAAAATTGTTATGGTATAAGTTGGGATTACGAGTGTATTACATAACTGTAGAGGATGTTGGAAACTTTGGGCAGAGTCTAACTAGTTAATTGCGGTTTGTCCTAGTCTTAATCATCATCTGCCTAGCCTTTTCCCAACTATATTGGGGTCGGCTTCCAGTCAAACCGGATTCAGCTGAATATCAGTATTTTACGTGGAGCGGCTGCCTACCAGACCTCCACAACCCATTAACTAGGTAACACGGTACTCCTTGGCAAAACTGGTGTCGGATTATCTGGCTTCTGACTATCCGTAACGACTGCCCAAGATCAACAAATGACAGCCGGGACCAACGGCTTAACGTGCTTTCCGAGGCACGGAGGAGTCTCGGTATGCTAAGATGGTCACCTATCCACAGACCCACCTCGGCAAGCGTTGTCCTAGTCTTAATATTACTCAGATTTTTGTTGTAACTTAAGTACGTTTATGAGTAGCCGCTCTCATATATCGCACCATGAGAATAAAAGTGACCTAACACGAAATTTGCATTTTGTGGGAAATCACAAAATTGACTTCGTATTTTAGGGAGTTTCCAATAAAATATGTCATAACTTTTCAAATGGACTATTTACATATTTATGATGCCAATATATTGTTTAGAAAAAATAAGAGTTTAAGAGTTTATAAAATAATCATTAAAAAAACCTTCCAAAAATTTTGAGATTTTGAGTTCGGTCACTTTCATTCTCACTGTGCGATATACTATAACTTGATAACCCCGAATAAGTGTCTGATGCCCGTTTTCACTAACACAGGCGAATGAACTCAAATGAATCCAAAATTTAAAAGAGCGCTGTTGTATTCAATTTTCGGCAGTATCCCGAGTGCACTTTTGTATTTCTACGTATTTATTTAGGTATCTTCTACTACTACAGTGTTAAAAAGCATGAATGTGAAATAATTATAAAGCACAAGTTGTGCCCGTGGCTTCGCTCTCGTCGACCTACCCTATTTACCTACTCTACCTCTCTACCACTTACCTTACCTACCTACCCAACTTACCTACCTACATACCTACCAACCTATTTTTTTTTCAAATCATCCCTGTAATCTGCCGAAGGAAACAAAAAAAGAATTAGCCAAATCGGTCCAGCCGTTCTCGAGTTTTGCGCTTAGCAACACATTTGGCGATTCATTTTTTATTATATAGAAGATTATTGAGTTCACCCAATAGGTAAAACAAATACCTATTTGTTGTTTAAAATATTTACTGACCGTACTTCCTGACACACGTTCACAAGTATTATAAATGGGCTCTCCATAACTCTTGAACGGGATGAGGACATGACAGGGCCAAACAGGGGTGAAGGGTACCACAGGGGTGTGCCGGAGAGGGGTGTCCAAACTGTTCTTTAAGAGTTTTTCTTTGTCAAGACGACGTGTAGCCGATGTCCTGATGTTTTAGAGCGGATTTATGCGAAGGGGTCGATGACCGATTGTTACTGAAGTTGAGTCATAGGAAAATAGAGTAACTTTAAAAAGTTTTTAACGTTGAAGAAAATTGTAAAGTTCGTCACTTCATCATTTTAGCTTATGGATCTAATAATGAATACTATAAGAACAGAGGATTGTTAGTATAATTTGAACTGGCAGTATTAGCACATTGAAAAAAAATACACACACTAGTTCACACTACACACACAATCCTACAATAATAACACTTCACAAATATAACCATACTTTTATTATAGATTTACCTCTCTTTCAAAATTGTTATAAAGCTAACAGTGTTATGTATAATCGGAATTAAGATGCCGTAAAATATGGTCATGTTCATAGGGGTGTGAGCCTGGAGATCTGTCATACAGGTCCCGAACCTAGTACAGACTCCAGCTCTCACAAAGGTTCTAGCATAAGGCAGAATAATAATAATATATTACTGTAACAAAATTGAAAAAAAAGCAAAGAAATACCTATAATTTAATTTCGCGCCAAGCATGACGCATACCAAAAAAAATAAACAATAAAAAATCGGGTTTCTTTCCATTTCAGCATTAAAGACGATGCTTACCATGGTTTCAAAATCTCAAACTGTTTGATTTACATTTGTTAGTTTGATTATTAGTATGTAAGTAAACTTATTACCAAACTTACATTACCAATGGTATTTAAACAACAAATAAACCCGCATAATATTAAGTACTCCTAATTGATGTATCTACAAGATTCCATTCAACTATCAGCATTCAACCAATAAGGATAATAAAATCAATCATGTAGCACTAATCTCTTAACATACATAACTACCTAGTACCTACATCTGAATGATGTATTTGATAGGATTAGACTGGCATATAGGAATATTGTTATTGATCTATAAGCTATTATACCGTCGAGTGCCTAAAGTTCGCCATGAATGAAGGAATATTGTTATGTAACTTTGTACCACCTAAAATGAATTTGATTGTAACACTTTGTTTTCCCTGAACCATCTCAAGATTTTGTTTTTAAGGATGGGAAATCGTCGACTGACTTCTTCCGTTCTTGGTGGAATGGAAGGGCGTGTCAGACTCTTACTGACTAAATCCCATCCGTGTTCCTTCTAAAGCCCTTTGCGTTCCAGGGTCGCGGTGACTCTTTCGAACAAATTCCGCAACACTGAACCATCTTAGTATTGCGCGAACAAAAATGTGAACAAAAAAAAAACAAATCGTTCAAGCCGGTTTCGAGTCTTGGCAGACTAAGGCAGGGTGGTTTTGATTTTCATAAAAGTACATATAAAGATGAACTAGCTTTTGCCCGTGACATCGAACGCACATATCCCATTTTTTCTCATTCCCGTAAAATATGGCGAAATCCTATCATAGTGCACTCCTCAAGGTGTCAACGTGCCAAATTTCTCCTTTCTTCGACCAGTAGTTTCGGTTGTTCGTTGTCTGTCAGTCACTTAGTAACGGAAGCGTTTTATATATGTATGCCACCGGAAAATTGCAAACACCTTGACATTGTAAAATATCGCGTGAAATTGTAAACAATTTTTTTAATAAGACACAGATATTTTGAAGTTTGAATAGGATTTATTGTATACAAAACATTTTTTTCATAACATATCGAGAAATTATAATCTAATAAAGATTTATTACAATCTTACGGAGTCTGCAATTTTCCGGTGACATATATATATCGACTGCAGCAGAAACACATCTACCTACTGCTGAGACCTAGACCTTCCCCAAACGTCGTCAAATCGACCGAGGTACAGTAATGAGTTTCTCCCATCCAGCAGGCTTCTGCTGCCTGTATCTTGTCATCGGTCTACATTTTGGGAGTTCTTCTGACTCTGCGTCTTATCGACCATCCATTCTGCAAGCAATGCTCACTACCACATAAGCCTGGCAGTTATTCGTGTAGTGGATCTCCAGCGGATCTCCCTATTTCGACTACGCAGGGAAACTTTAAGCACTTTGCGGATTTTCAATTAAAATAACAATTAATTAACATCAGTCTGTATTACTCTATTTTCGTTATTGTGAAAATGACAAGCCCAAGTACCGTTTATAAAGCGTTTGTAGTAAATGTCAAGTATATTTATAAATATGGTACCTATATTAGTCCCTGAGCCAAATGTTGATCCCTTTTCTCTCTACATACGAGTAATAAAGATACAGGTTATACAGAGATAGATAGGATACCAGCTTTTATAACATTAGTGTAGTAACCTACCATAGTGTAGTTTTTTTAACCGACTCCAAAAAAGGAGGAGGATCTCAATTCGTCGGATCTTTTTTTTATCCTAAAGGTTGACTAGCAGAGTATGCCTTGTTGCATAAGGTCCGCCTATGTACCGCTATGGTATAGACGCCAGCACACCAACTACCCAAAACGGTCAATTTTTCCTAATTAACCTTGAACTTAATGCATTAGCGATAAAGTTGAAAATCTATTAAAGAAATTCGACAGATTGTTGTAGCTTGATGTGCTGGCGTCTGTACATAAAGTTTAAATAAATAAACAACATTTAACAAAACGCCTAAATACCTGGAAAAGTTAGGCAGACGTGTATCTTTAGTGAAACCACATTTCGTCATTAACCTTTTGAACGCCAGAGCATAAACTCATCGGCGTGCCCCCGACGGCAAGCCACAAATTTACTGTACTTTTTGTCACATATTTATGACGTTTGGCTTACAGGGCACGCGCTTGCTTTTTGAGCTCATGTAATAGGGGCAAGCCTATTACCAAGCAATAATCCAGTCACCAGACTACTTCCATGAAATTCCAGATGGAAGTACCGAAATCCAAAGTTATGTGTATATAATCCAGTCTTTGTTGAAAGGTTCTAGCTCATTCTACCATTTTCTTTTGAGTCTTCCGGATGATGCTTATTTAACACTAACTTCTGCCAGTGGCTTGGAATGCATGAAGGTTGGAATCCATTCCAAGGGAATGTACTTATAGAGGTATGCGGAACAGAGAGTAAAGTACCGCACACCTCCATTGAAAATGGGTGGGGCGTCCTACGTTGTTGTGTTTGGTGGGCAACTGCCCGATAGTTGATATTCGGACTGTTGTATATATGTTCAAATCGCATGGAGAACTATGCTTGCGCGATGCACGATTTCATTGGTAGTTCGTCGCTGTCAGGATAGATGGCGTTGCGGTTCTTTTTGTTGCCGTACAAATTTCAATTCATAGTTTTTCATGTGGCGGCGCATTGATGGCGCTGCACACTCCCGAAATGATAAGTATCCGTTCTATTAGAACTTGGTCTACTCGTGTTCCAAGTTTCATCCTAATCTGTTCAGTCATTAAGACGAGAAGAAGTTACAAACAAATAAACCGACAGAGAGACCAACAAACAGAGTTATTTTCGCATTCATGCATAGAATGAATGGATTAACTGCAATACAACAGATACAGAAAAAACGTCACCAATTTCCAACTTAATTAATGTGTCTGTTTAAAGTATTCATAAAGTAGCTAGAGTAGTATAAGTAATCATCATCATCATATCAGCCGAAAGATGTCCACTGCTGGACATAGACCTTCCCAAGTCGCCACAACAACCAGCCCTGTGCGTCTCGCTTCCATCGGCTACCCGCGACCCTCACCAGGTCAACGGTCCACCTTGTGGGAGGCCTTCCAACGCCATCTTCCAGTACGCGGCCGCCACTTTCTAAGCGGCAGTAACTTTTCGGTCACATCACCATCTGTTTTGCGAGCAATGTGCCCTGCCCACTGCCACTTCAGTTTGATGATCCTTCGGACTATGTCGGTAACCTTGGTTCTCTTGCGGATATCGTCATTCCTGATACGATCACGCAAGGAAACTCCGAGCATTGCCCTTTCCATTGCCTTTTGGGTGACTTTAAGCCATCTGATGAGGCCCATAGTGAATAAGTTGTATTTAACCATAAATAAACGCCATGCCAAACATTCTGGCAAACGCTCAACTGGCATCCACATCCTTTTATTCAAGCAAGTAAGTAATCTCCGGGGTAATAGCTAGTTAAAATTTAGAGGATCCGTAGAAAAGGATGAAAATTTATAGGTTATTAAAACCGCTTTAGATTGCGTTATAAATGGTGATTTAAAGTTGAAAGTGGTTGTTACGGTGTTATATTAGAAGTTTGGATGGAATTTTCGTAAAAAAATTGAGACTGATGACCGTTATTTTTTAGTTTAGGAATGAAATATGGTTATTATCTAGCTAGATCGTAGGAAAAGGCGAAATATGGAGGTACTTTCCCCGAAGGCGTTTTAATCAAAATTGTGTTTTGGGATCTACATTTTGTAATAGGAATATTTCAATATCAAAATGTTCCTTTCAATGAAATTAATATTACTACAATCGACCCACATTCTTGTATCTATTCTACGATTAAACGGCATTGTTCTCCGCTTTCAGTTTGGTATGGATTCAATTCCAAATAAATAGTTTCCAATGAATACCAACTCAATATCTAATAATTGCGTTCACTTCGTAAATAAGTCTTTCCAAAACTAAAACATCGCATAATTTTTGAAAAGTGCACTCAAGATAAAAGTGATTTTATAAATCGCATCCCGCGAAACTAAGTTAACGCTGATATATCACCAGAATTGTAACTTTAAATTGCGGCAGTTTCACCAACTTAAAATATGGCCCAAGTTAAATTGTTTCACTGCCATATATCTGGTTTCATATAGTAATTTATTGAAATAAACTTTTGGACGTGACTTCTTGAAATGGAGCCCCGAAGTGAGTGGTCTCCTACAGCCGGTGGTACCGTGACATAGCAATGCTATCGTTTTTCCGTTGTGAGAGAGGGACGGAGCTATAGTAGGCGCCAGATAAATGTGGAATAAAGTGTATTGACCTTTCCCTAATAACTGTTCATAGGTACCTGAACAATTAAATATGAATCGTTTTTCATTATAAGACAATGTTAAGGATCACGAGAGATGATGATTCGGGACAGCTTTGTGTCATTAATTCCGTTTTTCAAATTAAAAATGTCAATAATTGTAGGTGGGTCAATGACCGTTATTCCACGATTATCTGGCGCCTACTATATACAGCACGAATAGCACTATTCTCTTTTCACGCAATGTCACGTAGGTGGACTAATAGCTGGTTAGTCCCATGATTTTAATGAATCAATTCCAAAGTCAGGTGATTGGCCTTTGAAATTTTGAAAAATGACAAATAAAACTGAATTTCAAATGAACTTTTGAATGAACCTGACTATTAAACTAAATTTCGATAATTTTCCAGAACGTAAGTAGGTATCAGAGTAACGCAGTCAGTTAGTAATGTACAGTCAACAAAGCTATTTGGTATGCAGACAACTAACTTGCAACTACTTTTAAACAATGTTGTGAGTGTGCTGAGTAGACAATTAATTGTACACCACACTCGTAAGTATGTCATAAGCTTAAAAAGTTATAATGCACACATTTGAAATAAATATTGGCAGTGCAGTGGAAAAGTTAATATTTTTGCCTGTATACCAAATAGCTTTGTTGACTGTACATGACTTACCTGACTGTTAACTCATCATCTGCCTAGCCTTTTCCGAACTATATTGGGGTCGGCTTCCAGTCAAACCGGATTCAGCTGAATACCAGTATTTAATGTGGAGCGGCTGCCTACCAGACCTCCACAACCCGGTAGGAGTAACACGGTACTCCTTGGCAAGACTGGTGTCAGATTATCTGGCTTCTGACTATCCGTAACAACTACCAAAGATCTACCAATGACAGCCGGGGCCAACGGCTTAACGTGCTATCCGAGTCACGGAGGAGTCTTGGTATATAAAGATGGTCACCCATCCACAGACCAACCTCGGCAAGCGTTGCTTAACCTTGAAGATCGACCCGTGCGGCTGTTATTATCTGACTTACTGACTGATAACTGCTACAAGCTTAATCAAGCTCTTTTATATCGCTAGTTTAAGTTCCTCAGCTAGCAAAACTAAAGCATGTTTAAAACGGCTATAAAAGTGCTAAATCGTTTTGTTTATAGGTACTACATTTCTTGGCAATACTTCTTCGTAGCAGCCAATAAAAACATTTGAAATTATTAATACGGTGTTTCGAGAGCCGTAAAATCGTTTTTAATATTCATTCTTTGTGTTTATGATGAAGTTTCCGAATATACGTGTAAATGGAGCTTGTTACTAAAATAAATGTTTTTGTTTCAATATTGCTCTATCTTTTTGATGACTTTAAGAAAGAAAGAAATACAATTCCGTAATGAAAGATAGAGAGAATAATATTTATTTAGCACTTACATGTCTTACATGAAACACGCTCGGTACATAGAAATAAAATTAAAAAAAGAAATGTAGGTGTGGAATGTGGTTATGTAGGAATGTAGGGGTGGAAATAGTTCATTCCATGGATAGTTAAAATAAAAATGTTTATTTCAATAACATAAGTCTTCAACGTACGATACTTGGAGAGCACCTTTTAAGCAAGGAGATGCTTGTGTTACTTAAATGATGACATATTTTTTATCATATGCAACACTCAATCAATCAATTCCCTGGCTATTCGGTATCAGTCCACCTCCTGATACTTTTAGGGTGTTACTACACCAATCGTCGATCGCTTGGTGTGGTAGCTTTAGCTGATCAAAAAAATGAGTAGAAACTATCGATCGACGTCGACTAATCCATTCTTCCATCGATCGATCTATTTGTGTGGTAACACCAATTTTTTTTTAATGGGTGGGAAATCATCAAATTACTTCTTCCGTTCTGGGTGGAGCGGAAAGGGCGTGTCAGACTCTTCCTGACTAAAACCCATCCGTGTTCCTTCTAAAGCCCTTTGCGTTCCAGGGCCGTGGCGACTCTTTCGAACAAATTCCGCAACCCTGGCAGGCTCTGGCCCTAGCGGGCCCGTCTTCTATGCTGACATCTCTTTGAGGCGTGCCATCGACTTGGGCCTGGTGGTGACCGTCCGCAGGCCCGCGCCTACGGTGGCCGGGGTCGCCCTGCGACTCCCGACGCCCGGGGCGGTGGTAACACCCTTACGCCACTCTGGTCGATTTTGCATCTTTTCTGGCGTTAAACCTATCGTCAACTAGTTATTGTGGATTTTCCAGGCAGTTGGTGGGCATCATTTTACGTAACACAATTTTAATCAATCATTTAGAAAAGCATATGTAGCTCATAAGCAAAGATGAGAAATAATATAATCACACACAATAATCTACTTATCACCCTATTGAAACCTTTGATTAATGAGAATATTAATCCAATCCGAAGCGGAGAAAATCCTTTTGATACATTTGATACCGGATTATTCGGCCCTGACAGAATAAAATAGAATACCTTTATTTCTAAACAGTTATATATACTAAGATAATAATATATATGTAATAAGTTAATAATATAAATATAAGACAATAAGATAATATAATAATATATCTAAAAAAATAAATCTAAAATCTAAATCTAAAAGTTGTGGAAAAAGAAATCTGATTTACTTCATATAAATAAATTATGGTCCTACAATTTAGTCCCTGTTGGTACAAAAAGTGTTTTTTATTAAATTAAAACAAATGTTACGACGTTCACATCCACAGCAAAATACGGCACCCGGTTACACAGGAAGTGGACTCCGACATAGTTGAAAACGGCCAGGCACATTGTTCCACAGCAAAATATTACTACGACACCCGAATCCAATACGAGAAATAAGCTCTCCACAGAACACAGACAAAAGGGGGACGAGGGATATCAGGTCATCAGTACAAGTGGCCGATGCATGGCTGACGATATTGTAATGACACTGCCCGGGGCCGGATCTACGAGTGGTTACCCGTTACCCCAAGGGCAGAGGGTCACACTTCAAGGTTAAAGTGTTGGGTCGAACTTTTATGATTTTGTCGTCGCGCGCTGGTTGTGTTAGGAGCTTGATTAGGGAGCGTCTATTATATACATATATGTATGTATATATATTCAGACAGGATCAGGATCAGTCAGTGCAATATCTGATGATATTGCACTGACAACAGTCCGTCTTCTAATTTTGCGTCACAGTGATCTTTATTTACAATAATGTAAAGTTGCTGTCTCAGGTAAAATAACTGTGGAAAAAACATAACACTCCTTTTTTTGGGCATTCGTGTAAAAAAACGAGTGCATCATGTACTCAATACAAATCTTTTTCAAACCCACTACTGAGCACTGTATTAAAACGTACGGTTAGGCATCAGTCAGCAAAACTAGCCAAAATATTGATATTTATTAACACATTAATACATGACCTAAGTAATTACAGTCATAAAACTGTAGGAATACTCCAATTTATTAGTTTTTATTACAATAATTATCTTAAATTATCGGCCAATTGCGGGAATTACAAATAGGATACCAAACGCAATACGAGGTGAGTTATATCTTTATATAATGGTATTTTTGTTATATCTTCTATTCGTTACAGCCTAACCTCAGAAACGTCAACTCTAGAATTACAGTCTATCTAAAGATTACGAAATTTAATCATTTTATGATTGAGGAATGTTTATTTCGTTAATAGATGGTGCTCAGGACCAGTCTCGCCCAAAGATTTGTAGACTGAGTCAAGAAAAGGGTTTGCTGGAAAGTTCAGCAATTGATTGGCTCTCGATGATAACAACCAAACAAGTGGCTTATTGTTTTCGAACAGATTGCCATAGCGCAGAAAATACATCAACAAAAAAAAATAGATGGTGCTGGGCAACTTAAAAAATTACGTAAGTCAAGTGCAGACTTATATCATTGCAATCATCTAGTCATTGAAGGGAAACATATTGAAAAGGCTTTATTCCAATTTATATCAGTGATTAAAAAACATTCCTTTAAACTTCTACATAAATACACATAATGCAAAAAAAAACAGTAATTTCACTCAAACAGAATTTAAAACCGTAATCCTATCACACGATATTTTTATCCAAACATTTGGAGAACCGACTTGATCTGTCAAAAAGGATCAGTCGCCATCTTGAATTCCGTTCCTGACGATTTCCATTCACATTTTGTGTCTTCCAATATCGTTCCTTTCAACCGCTGAATCTCAGTTGGTAACGGTATTTTGCTACATTCCATCAATTTATAACTTTTCTATTTATATAAAAACGATTTCGGATTTGTTTACATTTCTTTGATTTATACTAGCGATAAAGTTGTACCTAAAGATTCCTAAGACCATTTCCTGCGTGTATTTATTTTCTTTTCCAATCTCTAACCACAAATTCAAGATTTGACACTCTGATAGGTAACTATTTTACATAATCTCACCATTACAATAGCCTATTCTAAATAAGACGTAAAAAATAACTACGTGAATCTTGATCATTATTCCTTATCGACTGTAGTTTTGCAACTTTTGGATTAGGTAAATACTAACGCAAAGACTGGAAAACAGACGCTTTATGGGCAGTACCTACAACTGTCAGGAAACCCGTCCGCCGACCGCTGCAAATTGTGGCAGGACGCGACGGCACGAGGGTCGTGGAAGTGGAAAAATTTTGGGCCCAACACATCAGAATTACTATCCTGCCAGCGACAATAAAAGGAAAAAGATCATGAAATTAAAAGAGAAGAGAAGAATTGAACCGGCAGTAAGTGCAACTTTTATATAACATAGTTTAAATTCAGTTGCTGGTTATGATGATATTCGGAAGATATTTCGCGAAGGGTTAGGCAGAAAGTATCGATAGTCCATCCACATTCGCCACAAGTAACGGGGGTTTCTCTTCACCAACTAAAATATATTCATCAGTATGTTGCAAATCGCTTCTTTGCTTCTATAACGTGATAACTCCGACAACTCATTTATAAAAAAAATAAGAAAAAATGCCTGTAAGTGGCTTATTTACACAGGACCCTCGATGCCTTAACTTATATGATTAATTTTGAAAATAAATAAATAAATTAAGTCGTTCATTAACCGTCGGACTTATAACGTTATTGAAGCAAAAGGCGAAATAGTTTATTACATCATCATCTTCCTGCCCTTATCCCATGTAACTTAGAGTCGGCGCAACACGTTTTTTTCTTCCATTCTGTCCTGTCAACCGTCACGCTACCACTAACTCCCTTTTCTTTCATATCACTCTAACACAATCCATCCATCTTTTCTTTGGCCCTGTCCATCAGTTTATGTACAGCCATATATTTTACAAATAAAATCCTACAAATTTGATACAACTTTTCTAGAAAAGTTTTCAGTAACATACATAGAAACTGATTGAATGTTTCTCAATTCGATGGATGGATTTGAGTTCAGCAGATAAAAGGATTCGTCAGATATTTGGACTCGTTTTTTTGGGTTCCATTTTGTATCGCAATTACAAAGGGTATTTTTTGTTTGATATAGACGGAGGCAATAAAACGATTTGATTAATTCTTTTGCCCTTAAAAGGTTTTTTCTTTTTTTTTTAGTATAAGTGGCTAGGATTAGGTTATATCGTGATATTGGGCAATTTTGTTTGATTGAATGTTAACACTTTTATTTGCTTAGTTACTAAACTTTATTTGGAATCATGTCGCTCTTTCAAATTCATGTGGATTTTGAAGCGTAGGTTAAAATATACATTATTTTAGAATGGTAGCTTATTTTTTTTGTAACATGGGATTTTTACACTAGTTGTACCAGATCATTTAATGATTTCCAGTTGTTCAAGAAATTTTGAAAAAATGTCTACAAATAAAAAAAAATCATAATCATTTGACCCGTGCTTCTTAGGGTGGTACTACACCAATCCATCGACCTTCGCTAGATGCCATCGATCGACGTTGATCGACTGGTGTGGTGGCTTAGTCTGACTATCGATCGACGTCGACTAATTCATTCTACCACCGATCGATGGCAACGATCGACAATCGATCAATTATAATATAATATAATAATATTCTTTATTGTTTTCTCATAATTATTCACAAACACAGTACAAAGTCATTGTAACACTTAATGCACAAACATATGTAGCTTATAAGTTTGTATAATACTATTATAATATGGATCAAGGTCTGAAATAAAGTATTTTTTATTTTTTTTTATTTAATAGAGACTGTTGTCTGTTGTAGGTAAAACCTGTATTAGAGATCACCAGGCTTCCCCTCCATCGGACAACTATGACTTAAAAACATATCGATAGTGTAACAAAACAGAAATAAAAACTAAAACAATTTTGGTGGCAAAAATTATATAATATGGATTGGGGGGTGAGTGAGTATGGTTGTGTGAGAATGAGAGAGAGTGTATACGTGAGTGAGAGTGCGGGTAATGTTGTGATGGCCTCGTGTGTGAAATTTTATATCGTTCCATGCCAGTAAACATTAACTAAAATTGGTGTGGTAACATTCTTACTTAAATTCCTCCAACCCGAAATAGATTAGATCGATTGGCTATGTAGTGGGAGCTAATCAAACCAAACATTACTTATGATAGTTAATCGTCTATCGTAAGTTGAGTCTTTATTTTTTTTATACCCAACTATGTTGAGATCGATTTCTAATCTAACCAGATGTAGCTAAAATACTAGTATTTCATTTGATGCGCCTATATGACTGGGTTGTGGAAATCTAAAACCCTTTTGATGGGTCTGAATAGTTATTCAGAATATTTAAACAGCTGTCATGGTCTCCAGATGTTTTCCAGAGGATCACGGACCGATACACAGTGCTGAGGCACTGTGTATCGGTCCGTGATCCTCAAGAGTATCGCTATAAATCTTAGTACGGACACATTTGTCCGAAATGTGACCGTTTCAGCAAAATGTTGGAGAAGTTATTTATTGGTTGCGCCCTATTTGACTGGGTTCGGCCGATATTTTAGATTGAACCAGTGCGTTTGATTGCAGTGCTATAAATTATTGCCAAATATCTCTGTTAGCCAATATATTTGTTCGCGAAAATGTATGCTTACCTAAAACTTTAACCAAAAGATTTTGGTCGGATCCAAAAATATATAATTTAATTTACAAGTTTCGGAGCGACCCGAGCGACTCGTGTTTTAGCAAAACGAAAACAAACCTTTGTACAATGGTTTTCATCTATTAAATATCATACCCACTAACAACAATAGAGGAAAAATACTGATTTCCGGATTTTAATTATAATTATTGTAGTGTAACTTAGTTAAATTTAAATTATGTTTAGTAATTCAAATCAAAAATGATTCTGATTTTGATTGATAGATCTTGATATGTTGTACTAGTCAAAGAAATAATTGAATTTTGTCCATTTTAACTGTTTCCGAATATATTGATCGTATTTAGACATTTTAATGGATTGTATCCAAATAACATGATTGTATTTTGACATTTTTAACTGGATTTCACCATTTTAATTTTATTCAGTGTTTAACTTTAATTTTGCATTTTTTGAGGATGTACTTTGATCTAGAAACGTCACATCACTACCTACGATGCACACATTTAATAAAATAGTTTTTTTTCTATACATCTGTTTATTGGGGAAAAAAAACATGGAAGAGATTTGTTTCAGCAGCGAACAACAAACCCTCGGACGTTTCAATGCCATCATTAGTCCACTGTGTGTGAGAGACAGAGGTATACGGGACACATAGCACTATCCCTTTCTCACATCGAAATAAGAGCGTATGTAGTAAAAACGTAATCATGACTACATTTTCACGTCATACTAGGGCCTAAAACTTCCAACATTTGAATCTGAACAGCCAGATCAAAAACTACCTCAAATCTAACACAAATTAGGTGAACCCACTCGTTACAATTAAGTTTTATGTAATACATAACCTACAGGGGTACTAATGACCTAGTCGGGCCTCCATATAAAATAGTTTACTGGTAATCTCAGGGTCGGCTCCGCTGTCATTTGTGTGGAGGAACTGAACATGGGTCCGATTTACGAATGGTATGAAGAGATAATTGGGGAAAGCAGTTTCTGAATGAAGGTATATTGAGTTTGGAAACCTATTGGAGGTAGGTTTGTTTATATTATCGCAGATGATATTATTTTTGTTTTTAGTACCTAAGTATAGTCGTCCTGACCGATGAACATGGCGGCCAATCTCAACGGAGACTAGACACGGGACATATAATAATGCACAAGTGTTTGCGCAAATGCAGGTGCACTCCCTCTTCCATCACTCTCATATGCCGATGGGACGCAATCCAACACGACCGGGAAAAGATCTGGAGCAGGACCACCGGCTTAATATGCTATCCGAGTAATTCCGAGGCACGGGGGTGTCACATCATACGACTAACTTCCAAACTCCGGGCTGTCACAGACAAATTCCAATTGGAAAAAACCTAATAACACTTTTTGCCCGACCTGGGAATCGAACCCAGGACTCCATGCTCGGCAGTCGCAAGACCAATGTAGTAGTTGAAACTACCGAACCTAAGTAGGAACTCTGGATAGGTCGTCCATCAAGAAGATGGGCAGGCGACATTGTTACCATCGCGGGTAGAACCTAAATGAGTGTACTACAGGGGCGCAAAAATTGGAACAAGAAAAAAAGGCCTATGCTCAGCATTAGGGGAAGTCAGGCTTTGGTTGATGATGAAGTAGAAACTTGGAAGCATATGACATCGCGGGAGACCCAGGCGAAGATGGCGGGATGAGCTTGACGCCTATCGGCCAGAATGGAAGGAAGAAAGGGAGGCCTTTGCCCTGCAGTGGGACACAATTGGCTAAAAATAAAATGATGATCAAGTTACCTAATTCCCTCCGGGGTCCTTAGTTTCATAACTTATGAAACTAAGGACCCCGGAGTTAATTAGTTCTTTTGTAAAAGTAGTTTTTCAGCTATGAAAGTATTGATTTTCGAAAATACTGACAAAGATTCACGCTACGCAAAAACTTCAACTCGATTTAACAAAATATTTAAATAGCTGAGTAATACTAATAACTTCAACCCTTTTGAATATTTTGTTCCATTCGCCAACGCTTATTTGAAAAACTTTCTTAAATATTCGCCTCCAATGAAAATAGAACTATCTAACTCCACACATATCATTCTAAGGACTGTCGATTTCGCGTCCACTTACTCGAATAATATATTAAAGAGCGATATGGGTGTCTGACTGCAACTTAGGCAGTAAACTTAGATGCTAACAGTTAGAAACTTACCTACTTCAACAAAGTACAACTTTCTTGTAGATGCATAAATGTCGCTAGCTGCGGAATTCAGATTTGTATTTTTTATAAACACTTGTTCGTGTTTTTGGTGAGACTTTAAGAAAGCGATAAGTAATTTTACTTAATTAAAATGACTGCAAAAGCATGTTGATCTTGGCTGAAATTTGTAAATCTACACTGTAAAGATGTACTGTGAACTAGTGTTGTAGTTGACGATTTTGAAAGTTCATTCTGACATTTTCTGTAGTTGACTGAGTTTTTAATTTGAAATTTACTTTTGACATTATTTAATTAAAATGTAACAAATTTTATATTTCTAAAGATCACAAATTGACAATTTGCGTTCTTTTTTGTATTTAATATGGCTCTTTACCTTTTTAAATGAATGATTTTTTATTTATTAATTAAACAGTCACTACGGGTGACAAAAGCCGACATCAGTCTTGGCAGGGGTTTATGGATACTCAGTTATTGGGTTTTGGAGGTCAATAACATTCGCTGCATGTTAAATACTGGTATTCAACTGCATTCAGTTCGGTTAGAACATGACTCTAAGATAGTTAAGAGAAGGCTATCAGCCTTGTTCTGTATGGTGTCGGACGAAAGAAAATAGCACCATCCCATCACTTTCCGTGGGTGTCGTAAGAGGCGACTAAGGGATTCACCAGAGAATGGGCAGCAGCATTATCTGTGCATTGCAACAGCTACACTGCCACCGGCAACCCGCCCGCTAAACGTGGCGATTATGGCAACCCCCCTCCCCCCTTTGGGGGCGGACTATGTCCAGCAGTGAACGTCTTTCGGCTGATATGATGATGATTATGAATGTTTGGGTATATAAATCAAAATGTTATTTTCTAATTCCCCGAGGGGGATGATAAAGATATCTTCCCATACCCTTCAAAAGCCAGACTCACAAATGCATCACTAAAAATAAAACTATCAAATCGCAATCCAAAAATCCAATGCATTTCAAACTATCTTCTGTCACCGGTTGAACGCTTAGCTTACGCGATGCGATGCGACCGACGCGACAAAATCCGTCGCTTTTACTCATAAACATGGAGAATGGACTGAGCAATACCTGTCTCAATTCTGTAAGTTCTAGTAATGGAGGAGACGTTGAAAGCTAGTGTCCAAACAAAGTTATAGCCTGACAAAGTGACATCCTATAAGTGTTAGCTACTGTCGAAATGTTTGGAATTGGCCACGTTATGTTTGAACCAAAGTTACCTACATGCTCGCATAACAGACAGTTGATGAAGTCCTATAAGGTTTAGGTATATTTAATTATGTGTCAGCCTATAATTTGCTTAAAATTACGAGTTCCGAATTGTGCAATGTACCCAATGTGTCAAATCACATTCATAGTTTTTACACAAAGAGTTTGCAAATAATCGCAGTGCCTTTTCCGAAGTATGCCGCTGGATGAGACGCACAGGACCACTCGATGTGGTGACACTTGGCTGCAAGGATGATTATGACGATAACGTGATATCTATACTAATAATAAAGCTGAAGAGTTTGTTGTTGGTTTGTTTGAACGCGCTAATCTCTGGAACTAGTCGGATTTGCAAAATAATTTTATATGAAATGGGGATATGCGCGTACGAAGTCGCGGGTAAAAGGCAGTTTCATATAAATAAGGCATATTTCTGTCTTTTCGGCAAAAGTTATCGCTGGAGATTTAATTGTAAAGGCTGGCCACATGATCACTTTCTCTCTCACACCTTTCTACCGTATTCAAATGATACATGGATGTGGATCAGTCGTGGAGAATGGATCAATCCATTCTCCACGACTATGTTCTTTCAGCTCGACAGAAGCGACAAAATCCGCGTCGCACGTCGTTCTTGCTCCCAATACTCGGAATATGTGAATAGTTAAATTAAAATTCATTCGAGTTGAGTGCCCTCTCAACTTTGCCGAGTATTGCCAACTTTAGCCTAGTTCAGAGTTTGGTAGAGTCTTGAAGAATTTTCAATTACCTATACTTATTAAGTTTGCTAGGAATGAGGTATTAATTTGGTTTGATTTGATAGAAATTTAAATACCTATAGAATTGTTCTATCCTGGTAAATCACCTTTTTTTTCGGGGGGCTACGAGATATTGCATACATTTTAAGACGCATTGTTTCCACGTTGGTACTCGTAAAACCATAAGATATAACAAAATTTTACAAGTTCCCGTTATTTTTTTTTAATATGGCTGTGGCCTAATATGGCTATATAATAATAATAATAAATCATTTATTTCAGATTCATCCTAAGATTACATCCATATGTGTTAGTAGAGCGTGTAGTAGCTATGGCTATGCAGAAGAAATATGAAATCTTAAGAAACAAATGAATATCATGTTTTTTTTTATTCTTTGAACTTAAAAATTGCAAGTCAAACCGTACCTTAGGTAGGTACGGTTTTACACAGTTCAGTAACCAGTTTTCAAGACCACGCTATAACATTGAGAAATTAAAGTTATACAACGTGTAACAGAATAAACGCGCGTCATTATGAACAACTTCTACTATCGGACTTAAACCGAAATCGCGAAAAAAAAAACAAATCCCCCATACATTTCTGTGCGCATAGCTCGACAAAATGTACTGAACGGCTGATTTGTTCATAATGATGAGTACAATGACCCCTTAAGAGGTATTGCGTTTTATTCTGTTACACGTTGTATAGGAAGATTGTAATAAAAAAAATACAACACAACCGGTCCTCAATCTACTGAAAAAAAGGAAAAAAAGGACGTCTATTTTTGTTCCTACATTTACGAGTACATTCCTAATCGGAATTCCCAGTCGCCAGTGCCGCCACCTAGCGACGCAAAACGAATAAATTAGTCTCATGTATGTGAAAGAATGTTGGTGTAATACTACCGATGGTATATATTATACCCCACAATCTATAGCAATATTCTACCTTAGCGGTAGAATCCATAGCAGTATTTAGGACTACTGTTTTCTCGTGACTTCGGTGCCGTCGCCCCACAGAAATCATTCCTTATTTGGAATAAAGAGTAGCCCAACCTTACGTCTAGAAAAAGACATCACCCGTCACGAATTAAAAGCTAGCCAAGTGTTCAAATTCCTGTTGAAAACTTATTCAACCAATTACAAGCTAGACAACGTTACGCATGTCCGATAAATTTGTCAGAATAATTTTGTGCATTTTGTACTTTTCTTATTTTATTTCTATGTACCGTGCGTGTTTCATGTAAGTGCTAAATAAATACTATTCTTTCTTTCTTTCAATAGCGTAGCTTTTTATCAATTTAATAATTTTGTCATCGGATCAGCACTTTCAGAGATAACCTATTACAAATAGATAAACAATTTCATCTCTTTTTAATATGAGTTTAAATGATTATTGCGTAGCATTTGTTATCGTAGCCCGTAGCATTCGTAGCCTCGTAGCGCAATGCCTACGAAAACTTATTGCTTAGTAGATTGCTTAGTTTTAAAATCTGGGTACTTATATTATAGTTAAGTACCTGGTTCGGTTTTTTTTTGGTAAACGTTTTCTAAAAATGAAACCTAGCTAAATCGATTTATCGCCCCCGAAACCTCCTGCATACTAAATTTCATGAAAATCGGTGGAGCCGTTTCCGAGATTCAGATTATATATATATACCTATATACATATTTACAAGAATTACGTTAAAAGGTAAATATATAAAAGTTAATTCAATGACTTCAACATAAAACGTAAATCATTTTCAAAATAGTCTTTAAATTTAAATATTTTTCATTATAGAATATAATAAATTATTCTTTTCCTTAGTATGATTATTTTATCAACTAGGTACCGTACCTCTAATTATATATTTGATGAACTTCTGAACTAACAGTTTCTGTAGCTGATAATTCTTGCGTCTTAAGATAAATTTAACAAATAAAACTAAATATCTTAAACCACAGTCTATAAAATATTTAGAAACGCTCTGTTTAATTTCAGACCAGGTTAACGATGCGTTTTATAACTTGATCCCCTCAACGTATATTTGTTTATATTAATATTTATAGTGACTTCTTACACAATCTAAATAGGTGTTTCCTTGAGAGTTGACCTACTTGCATTTTTAACAACAATGTTATTGGGGAAAATGGACCTTAATCATCATTATGACTAAAGTCCATTTTCCATTATGATTGAAGTCCATTTTTTGGTCTGATCGTCGCGGGCTCTTACTCAATGGAGTAAAAAATGGTAATGGTGTAGTTCGTTATATAAAAGCAGAAAGTTTACCTGTGTATGTCCAACATAGGTAAGATCAATCGCCGATTATGAAGTTTGGATCTCGGTGGCTTGGCTTTTTTTTCGATGGGTAATCATCAAATTACTCCTTCCACTCTCGGCTGAGCAGAAGGCATGGCCGTAGTAGGGTAGTGACGATGCGAATTTTTGTCCACTTTGAAAGTGGATGAAAATTTCTTTTTTGGGCATTATGGATGGGCTGGCCTATCCTTACTGTAGCCTACAGCACGCGTATTGCGGAAGGGAGTGCCGGACTCTTACCGACTAAAACCCATCCATGTTCCTCCAAATGCCCTTTGCGTTCCAGGGCCGCGGTGACTCTTACGAACAAATTCCACTACACGGTGGCTTGGCTAACAAGTACTTATAAAAGTTGTATAAAATTGTTTCTCAAATTACTTCATGTACTTATATAAAAACTGACCTTTATACTCTAATGAATTTGAAGTACCTACAATCATACACCATTGCTACCTAGCCATAGTCGGGGGTTGATCTTACCTGTATAGGAGACATATTTATTTTCAATTTTAGTAAGATACAAACAAAATTCAGTGTTATTTCTATATATGAATCAAGGTAGTGATCTATTTTAAGGAAAAAACAACATATTCAATCAAATGTTTCAAAAATAACTTCGAGCATTAAAATATTTTATTACCATCAACTATCATAGCAAACACTGCTACGATGAAAGTTTTACAATCGTATAAAATATTTTTATTCGTTAGTTTTCGGTTCTAATCCAGTCTTTAAATTGTGAGCTGACGTCTAGACTAATCCTACACACGATAAGTTAATACAGGATAAGCTGTTTTTTTCTAGGATTATCAACTGCGTTGCTTGCGACTCAATCAGCGTGGGTTGCGAATTTTCAAAATGATATTTAGATGTCTTCTCAGCGAATAATAGAGGTATAAGCTATCTCTTATCACCAATTTCTGGAAAATAACAGATCTGTCACAAATTAAACGCTTGCTGTTGACTATTAAGAACTTGTAGGGTGCAAATGCAAATACACCTTAACATTAATTATAATTATTGTCAATGCAGATGTCAGTGAAATGTAAAATGTCAATGAGTGCCAACGGGCCTGAATCAAGAAATTAAAATGCAAGTTGTTCGACCCAAACCACGTCTATTAGAACACTAACATGAAATGTAGATACAAAACTGCACCACCCATGCTCTGCTGCATTATCTTCATCTTTTCTAATGTAGGTCGCGCTTGTAAATGCGAGCCTACTTATTGCACAACTCCTTACTTACTAAACAATTAAAAAAAACCCATGTACGTCCATCGTACAGAACTCATTCAACCAATCAATGCTGGATGCGGCGCGTTTGATTTTCGTTGAGAAAGTGGGCCTAAGTATCATGCGAGTTTTTTGTATTTCCTTTTTGCATTTTTATTAAGTATTTATATTACAGAAATTGAATAATGAAAACAAACATCAAGATAACTGCGCTGTTTGGTCAGCTTTGAAGCAGTGGTCACTAACCGAACGATTTTGAACTCGACGCATTTAGGTGGTACCCTAGTTTGGGCACAATGTGCTAGATGGCGTTAGTCGTGCTGTGTAAAAGAATAATGGTATTGTACATAATTTGATTCAAATTGTTGTTTTAAAATACATATTTTTAAGACTACATATTATTTTGTCAGATACCATTCTTATGACTAAATTTTGACAAATTAACTAACTAGGTTAAATCTGCCTACTTAATGTACCTATATGTCGCCGCCAAAAAGCTAAATTAGCCGTTTAATTGGTTGCTTAGCTTTTTCATCTAACTGCGCCGATTTTTCAGCGTCCTAAGTGACATGGTACTCAAAACATTAGGTCAGTTATGGAATTATAAAAATTTTAATAACTATTAAAAATAGTTATTTCAATTTTTATAATTATTTTACTGTTTTTTTTTTTGTCTTTTCGTTTTTGTAATAAATTTCGCTTTAGTTTTGAGATAAGGCACCAAAAAAGCAATTGTTTTTATAAAAAAAAACTTGCCCATGTGGGCAAGTCATTTAAACGATCAACGACATGAGTTCGATCACTAATATTTAAAATAGACCGACGTTCACAAAATCTTGACGACGTCAATAGTTCTATTCATCAGGTCCAAAATTGGTTTACGGTAAACAACTTGGCTCTAAATAAAAAAAAAACTAAATGTATTAGATTTTCTTTACCAAATGTTAAAAGCAGCGAATGTGACATCATGTTGAATGGAGAAAAACTGGAGTTCATTAATCAAACGGTTTTCCTAGGTATCACATTGGACGAGAAATTACAATGGGGGCCTCATATAACATCTCTTGCGGGTCGTTTAAGCTCAGCCGCGTATGCTGTTAGAAAGATAAGACAGTTAACAGACGTAGAAACCGCACGTTTGGTCTACTTTAGTTACTTTCACAGCATTATGTCGTACGGTATTTTGCTGTGGGGTCGGGCTGCTGACATTGAATCCATATTTATTTTACAAAAGAGAGCTGTCAGAGCCCTTTATAATCTGCGTCGCCGTGATTCTCTTAGCGAACTTTTTAAAAAGATTAATATTATGACAGTCCCTTGCCAATTCATTTATGAAAATATTATGTATGTGCGGAAAAATCGACATCTTTTTAGTAAAATTAGTGATAGACATAATTTTAATACTAGAAATAGAGACAAATTAGATCAACCATTTTTTAGATTAGCTAAAGTCCACACTTCTTTCATGGGGTATTGTGTTAAATGTTACAACAAAATACCTTCTGACATATTAGAACTAAATGAAAGAAAATTTAAAACTTATGTTAAAAGTACACTTTGTAAACAAGCATATTACAAATTAGAAGATTACATTCAGGATAAGAATGCTTGGAAACATGCTGGTCCTGCTCCATAGGACAATCAAGGGTGTAGACAAAATCAAACTGGTTGATTTATGAATTAACTTTATAGATGGGTATACTGTTTCTTTTTTGTGTTTTTATTTTCTATTTAATTGGTGGTTATTAAGATTATCTGTAAATATGTGAGTACCATTTACCCAATTTTTTTTTTAGAAAAGGATTAAGTACCTCTGCTGGTTATACTTTGTTCTTATAAGTAGCATACTCCGGGTGTATTGTCCTCACATAATATTAAATTGATTTTTGTATACCAAATTTTGTAAAGTCGTTATTTGAAAAGAGTAACTATGGAGTTTCTTGTCCGTTTTTCTCCATAAGAATCTACCTTTCCGAATGGACAGTAGAGTCACTTTATTAATATATTTTACTAAACTGTAAATGCTGACGTTCAAAAGTGCCGTTTAATGGCCTAATTGAAATAAACGTTTTTGACTTTGACTTTTGTCTTTTTGACTTTGAGTGACATCACTCATGTCGCTGATTAAACGGTGCAGTTCATGAAAAGGATAGGCTTTCAATGAAACGGCTGATGAAGCTTATTGGCTGCGACATATCCAATACATACTTTAAATTTATTATGTTTTAAATCGTGTATTTTTGTATGTTTTTTCTTTAAGTTGATTGTATCTGTTTTGTTAGATCAATAATATTAAGGTTATTGTTTTAAGGTGAATACTGTGACTAGTACTACTATAACATTTTGTTTATATTTAATCGCTATGTTACTACATCTGTTGGTGTAGGTAGAAATTGATAAATTGCCACTGACGGAACGTAACATTGATATATTGATACATCTTATTAGCAATAAATTCATGAAAAGAAGTATCTAATCTCACCATTAATATTTTTTCAAATGTGTTGTCTTAAAATATTTCAAATAAACGTGAAAGAGACTGGTGCAGTTGTACGAAAAGATATGAGCAAATGAAGTAGGTATGTGACTTAATAGTTGTAGTTGATCTTGATACTGATAGGATTCAGGGTAATGAAACAACCAAGATTACTGGTACGACATTTAATAGCTTCTCTAATAATATACTTTAAAGATAATATTCTTTACAATAATTTATTCACAGTACAAAAATAATTGTACATTTTAACTACGCGATTTGATAAAAGCCTCTTAACAATTTACAGGATTTATAATGACTATACAACGTGTAACAAAATAAACGCAATATCTCTTAAGGGATCATTGTACTCATCATTATGAACAACTTTTACTATGGGACCCCATACATTTCTGCGCGCATAACTCGATAAAATGTTCTGAACAGCTGATTTTTTTTCGCGATTTCTGGTTTGTTCCCACAGTAAAAGTTGTTCGTAATGATGAGTACAATGATTCCTTAAGAGATATTGCGTTTATTCTATAACACGTTGTATAAATGACTATGTATAATAATTTTACAATTCTCAATAATACTTATTTTAAACGGGTACTAATGACTTAAATAATATATTTCTTAAATCTATGTAGTTATATGTATATTTCAGTTCCTTATACTTACACTCTTTTTAAATAATTTAATTTCTTACGACTATCCGATTTAATTTTGGCATTTTGTTCTTAGCTTATTCATCATCCCAATATACATTTAATGAATATTAATATTTTACTACAATAATCCATTTATCCAAGCCTCTAACCTGCTAATCTATCAATCGCTGTATTTTAAAAAAACAGATAAAGTTATTTTCTTTACAACTTTAAAAAAATTCTTAAATATTTTTAAGTTTTGTACCCAATGGGTAAAAACGGGACCCTCTTACTAAGACTCCACTGTCCGTCTGTCTGTCTATCACCAGGCTGTATCTCATGAACCGTTATAGTTAGACAGTTGAAATTTTCCCAGATGATGTACTTCTGTCGCTGCTATAACAACAAATAAAAATGTAATACCATACAAGAAATATGTTTTTTTCGGCTTATGGTACGGAACCCTTCGTGTGAGAGTCCTTCTCGTACTTGGCCAGTTTTTATATTTCAAGAGTTCTTAATATTTTTGTCAGACACAAAGACTGTACTTAAATTGAAAACTAGCACTAGTTTATGAAGAAGTAAATAAATGCCTCGATTTTTTCTTACATGATTATTTAAAATGAAAATAAATAGTTTCATAATGTATGACTAGACTTCAACTGATGCTTACATACATCTGATTGCAAATTTATATAAAATAAATGATTAGTGAATTGATAATGTTGAACAAATTAAACGCAAAACTTTATTCTCCCGCCACTGTTTGGTTCCTGAAGACAATGGCTTATTTCAGACTCAATTCAACGTCCGTTGCAAACTGTACCCACATTATTTTATTTTTAAGACATTTTCAACTAAAACAGTGTAAAGGATACACCTCTAATGCCTTTGTCTACGCACTAATTCATCCACGTACGCCTAAAGAAGATTACATACGGCACCAACTTGCAAGTATTTACGGAGAACATAAGATTTTCAGATGCCTTATAAATAAATATCATGCCTTTTACTATACATTGGGTGAACATTTCATATATATATAACACTATCACACATGGGAAGTGAAGTAACTGTTCTCTAAAGTCTACGCATGGTACAGAGAGTTACTCGCTCTGTAGACACTAGCGACGTGTGGACGCGCACACGCCGAGCACTGGCGCTAGAGCATGACGTCACGTGCGGGCGCGGGCTCGAGCACGGCGCGCTGTCAGTCGCGCGCCGACACGAGGACTAGCAGCTGTGTGCGGCGTGCTTCTACTGGCGGCCGGGATACACTACTGCTACGGCCTCGGTTTAGTATCTGAAATTAAATTTAAAAAATCTTATTAAATACTGTCCAAACGTAGATCCATTTACTATATAGTTTTCAAATGAAAACTACCTCCACTGTTAGGTGTTCTTGGCTCTGTTAAGCGCCACAGTTAATACTAGCGCTGTAGTTAGAATAACAATGATAATTCTGCTAATGTTACTACTGTTAAAGATGCGAAAGTTTGAATGGAAGAATATTTGTTCTTCAATCACGCCAGAACAGCTTAATGTATCTGGATGCAATTTGGCACTGAGATAGATTATAATCCAGAATAGCACATATGCTAATTCCGGGAGTATGTTCACTTGGGTCAATTTCCACATTCACGCGTGGGACGCCACTGGCAGAAGCTAGTTTTTAATTTTGTATCAGAAAGTAAGTTTATCCAAAATTGAAAAAAGATTTTTTAATACTTTCAAAATTAAGTAAGTTACAAACATTAGCTACTTAGCTTTAGGCTACTTTTGATCCCAGGAGGATTCCTATGAGATAATTTTCAACACGTGGGCGAAACCGCTGGCAGAAGTTAGTGGAAGTATAATTTACGAAGAAATTAATCACCTAGAGCTAGAATTATATTTGGCCCTGTTGGGCGCCAAAATTACTATTGGCACCCAGTTGGGACCAAAATTATAACCTGCATGTTATATACAAGAATAAGATTAACGCTGTCACTAATAAGACTTTCAAGAGTAAAACAAATACATATGAGTAGTAGCCATTGCATTGTATTTAACAATACTAAACATCTTATATTTGTTTTCATCATTTCGTTCAAAAATTCAATTCAATTCAATTTATTCAGTTACAATATACATACATTGTGTTCGAATATCATAAAACAAAAATATTAAAATAAAAAGTAAACACCAAACTTAAATTAAAGTAAATACATTAAATTGACATAATAAATAACATGCAAGCATAAGTATAATAAATAATATTACAATCATATAGCGTATTCGTTCGCTGTTGGGCGCCAAAATATTAATGGGATCCAGTGTCGGACTCGAAATGATTTCAAATTGTTCTCATTTTATAGAGAAACTAGCTTTTGCCACCATAGATTATCACAAAAAAAAATTGGAGAGTCCATCTATCATTCATCAAAACCGGTTGAGCCATTTAGGCGCGAAAGCGTAAAAACTAATAAACACACATAGTTAGGAAAGAAATCATTCAATATGTATTTACCGTTGCAACAGAATGTGATCTTCTCGCGTGAGTGGAACTTAGCAGATCAGAGTTGGCTGTAGAGTCGGATCTCGAGCGGACGGTTCCTCTCGCATGTCGTTTGCGTCGTCGACTGCACCACAACCACTTGTAAGGCGGAACCCGTCTGCAAACAAAGTTATACCCACTTGTACGGTGCTACACGTCTGAAATTGAGTACGAATTTGTATGTAGTGTATTATGTTTGTTAAGAGTACAGGTTCAAATAGTTTTAAAAATCAGTAGATAGTGTTAAGTTGATAAAAAAGATGTACAAAAGTTTATAATGTACTATTGTATACATACACAAATATACATAGTGTGAATCGATTATTGATAGTTAATAAAATAAATAGATTATAATACTGTTTGTGTTGTCTTTAACTCTACATAATAAAGGGTGTTTCAAAAGTGCGTAGTCATATTTAAAGGAAGGTTTAAAGAAACGTTAGCAAAGCAATAAAAATATATTTTTTTAAACTCCATCGCAAAGAACGATGAAAAGGTTAAATAAATCACTTTGCAAGCAGTCTGATGCAGTTGATGGCATTTATTTTAGTTCAGTCACAAATTTGATGTAAATATAAACACGCAATTTTGAAACACTGAATGTTTGCTTCAATAAAAAAAAAACATTTACTTCAATGTTCTTTCACATACCTGAGGCTAGTATAAATGTGAGGGGAGAACATGCAGCATATCAAAGGATTTGCTGCTGAGTTTAACGGCGCTAGGCTCTGAATAAGGGTGGCTATAGCCAAGTTGGTCTGCGTCGGTGGTATGTGGTGGTACACTTGTAGGAGATCGAACACGATGTATGGTGACCAACAGAGTACGAACACTGTGGAAGAAAAGATTGTGAAGTCAGACAAAAAAAAAGTGTGTGTCAGCTCCGACGCACGACTGTAGTTTACTCCTTAAGAACTATTATTGTGCAGATTATGTAAAAAGAGGGTAAATGGAAGCATATTAAATAAGCTGAGTATACTTTGTATACACACAAACATAATCTCGAAGTAAAAGGTGCGCAAAGTACGTTGCACAAAGGAACGTTACGCCTCACTTTTAGTTAACGCTCGATTTTACTCCTCATAAAATGTTCACACCGTGGGCTTAATATGAAAATCGTTTCTTAAGGAGTAATAGAAGATCGAAACTTATTTTAATGTTACTGGACATACTAAAGAAACTTAAAAAGAAATTATGTCTATCCTTTTTGATCAAGTTAAAGGTCAGCTTACATTTAAACCATTTTAAAAATCTAATTTACCTCAAAAATGGTTCAATAATAACATTATTTTTTCAGCCAATTGTGTAATAACCTACTCAGAACAGTAGGTACCAATAAAATTTCCTGACCTATTCTGATTAAACTCACATTGAAATTACAAAACGTAAACGTATAGATATTATTATTCTCCTGATTACATAAGCAAAATTCATTAAAACTAAACTACAATATAACAGTTTAACTACAAAGTTGGGTTATTATCGCAAAACAATTGACTGAACAACCAATGTGAACTTTATCCGCTTGAATTGTTAGCCTGATTAAATATTAATGAGGCTGTAATAAAGTTTTCGCATAATCAATGAGTACCTAATTGTTTAATCGTGTTGGCTTTTGAAATTGTTACGGTAGTTTAAGGCTCCATTAATTAAATTGTTAAACTTTTTAAATAGGACATTGTAATAATAATAATAGCTCTACAGAATCGAGTTCGAACTGAAAATGAAAACCAAATATATGATTAGTCACAGCTTTAAAAATCGCGGAAGCACTGTTGGTACTAATCGATATTTTTATACGGCGTATATGCGTATACTCGAATTATTCCGATCTGTCACCATGCTTTATCACCCTTAGAGGGGTAGATATTTATAACTTTAAGTTCATTATTAGTACATTTTACAGTTTTCTTTTGAAACTAGGTTATATGAAGTCAAATCAGAAGACTGATTGTAATATCAAATAAAACTAAAAAAGCTAAGCCACGGAAATTACTATTTTTAAAAGGACAAAGCAGGGTGACAGATCGGAATAATTCATTGGCTCGCGGTAGTTAATTTCTTTTTATGTTGCCATTTCAGAACGTGGGCAACGCATCTATAGTTTACTTAAATATACTGAAGAATGCAAAGTGGAACGTCAGCATATGTTCCCAACTCGATCATCTGAGAAAAAGACGCTTGTTGTTCCGAAAGTGACTAACTACTTTGGTAAGCGTACAAGGACATACATAACACCGACGTTAGTAAATGAGCTACCGCCGAAGTTGGTAAAATGTGTAAAACCCAAATACCAACTTAGGAAAATTCTAAAGAAACACTATCTGTCATTGTGTCCGTAGTCCTTTTTGTAGCAGTTGGTAATGAAATTGCATAAGTACTTTAAATCAGTAATAATTGGTAAGTAATTTAAATTAAATTTAACTTAGATAAGTTTTGACAACACACACATATTTAGAACCTGCAATTTGTAAAACAACATTTTTAGAACTGTTAACGAGAACAACTGCCGACAAACTGTTATGCATTTTGGCAGAATTTTTGTAAATATGTTTCGTGTAGATTTTGAATAAAAAACAATAAAAAATATATATATATAAATATATATTTATAACATTGGTGCCAAGGTTCTGGGCATGGATTATTTCTAAAGAGTCATCATAAGACACAACTAATTCTCAAACGTTTACAAAAATAGATTACAATGCCATAACACGGTCAATGGCTCCACAGAACCGAACTTGACTAACCATCAAAGAAACAGAGCATACTAAAATACATTATACCGTCTAAATATACTCACCGAAAACAATAACGAATGTCATTTTGACACTTTTGATCTTTGCTCTAGGAATGAGTCCCCTAGAACTGGCTCGTCTCGAATCCGGGTCGCTTTCCACCTGACCTGAAAAAGATAAATATACACCACATTTAAATCTAGACGTTAATTCTCAAGAATTCTATTTAGAGGATTCATTAACAGCTGTCGGCCGTATCTGGTTCTTGTAACTCTTTGTGGCAGATTAAGTGTTTTTTTTTGTTTTATTGTTAGTTTTTAGTTATTCGGCCGTTAACGGTTCCCGTGTTTGAAAGGGCGAGAAGATAAAAATAATGTTTCAAGATCGTTTTATGAGTTCGTAAGCGATGTAGAAGGTCATGATCGAGGAAATATGCTGCTGTTTGATTTACGATCTAACTGCGTGTTTCCTATTATTTTTACACTAAATACAACATTTTTATCAGTAGCCATACTTTTTGTTTTTTAGACATTACTTTTATGACTACGTCTGTAAATATATTGATGAAAATCGATGGCTGAATCCATTATACTATAGAACATTTTATAAAACGACTAACTCATGCCAGTGTTTCAGCTTGGGTTAGGTTTTAGTTTGGCCTGTAGCCGTCTCAAAATTGGCTAAGCGATTTTGGCGTGAGAGCGTACCAAACAAACCAACAAATCCACTTTCAAATATTAGTTAGAATTTTCTTTAAAACTATTTGAAATACTCACCATTCCTCAAAGTCTTAGTTCTCCTAGAGTTAATAGGTGGGCTCATGACGACCGCCTTGCTCTTCGTCCATATAGTGAGGACTATCACAGCGTAACACGCTGCTATCGTCAATGCTGGTAGCACGAAGATCATGATGGAGATCAGGGACATCCAGATCTGCCATCGTCGAGGAGTACCCAGGTCTATCCAGCATTGCATCTGACCTGCAAATTGATGAGGGAAGATCCATAAATTATATTCCATGGAGTTTCTTACACGATCTTCTCTATAGTTAATTAATATGGCGATGTTATTTATATACTTGTAACTTTAATTTAATGTGAACAAAGTATCAGCAATTCCACATTATTAGTAACTAGCTGTGCCCCGCAGTGTTACCCACGGTTTAAAGTAGCCTATGTGTTACCAAATTTGATCACCATTTACCCACAGTTTAAAGTAGCCTATGTGTTACCAAATTTTATCAAAATTAGTCCAGCCGTTTGCGCGTGAAGAAGGTACAAACATACACACACACACTCACACACTTTCGCCTTGATAATATTAGTGTGATTATATTATATTAATATTAGTGTGGTTCGTGTGGTAGCTGCACTTGTATATTATTTTTTCTCGCTGTTTCTGGCTAACCTAGCTTTATTAATGCCGAGAAACTCTATTGGCTTAAGAGATAATTGTCATCATCTCGCTATCACTGTGCAGTGTATGCAGACTCAAAGATGCTAGTAACTTTGACGCAACTTCATTGAGCTGTTCATTGATAGTGAGGTGAACATTCATAAATCAAGTTAATTAATAATGAGCTGTTGATTTTCCAAATAAACAAAATAAAATAAAATATAATAGAGCTACGTTTTGGACTGTGCCATAAGCATCATCTCTTTGACCGACCGAATCTTTGACAATTCAAAAGTGCCTGCCAAAATGGTTTAATTAAAATAAATAGTTAAAAGCTGAGTTTAATGAAACCCGTATCTATGTATAAAGTTATTCGAAAAGAATAAAATTAAGGAAGAAATAACAAAGAAACAGTATTTCTTGTCGCGAATAAATTAATTTTGGCAATACAAATTTTTCCAAACAAAATCACAAAATTATTAAGATAAATTGATTTCGCCAGTCAATTCTTTAGCGCAAAAGCGATAAGGAAGTGGGTCAACACTTGAAACTGGACCATTTTTTTCATTAACCATGCTATTGTCAGAAGGACTCTTTTCTCATTTCTTGCGGTTGAACTGTAAAAAATGGAACCGACCCGTTTCGGTATGATTTCTTCCGAAGAAAGTTATTATGGCATCAGTTAAAAATGTATTGTATATATTTAATTTTTTGTAAGCTGAGACTCAACAAACTCTGAGCTGTGCTTCCTAAAAATATGACAGAAAAACCAACCAAGTGCGAGCCGGACTCTCACACGAATGTTTCCGTACCATAAACTGAAAAACAAGTTTCTTCTATGGGTGCCCACTTTTGTTATAGCGACAATAGAAATACACAATCCGCGAAAATTTCAACTGTTACGGTTCTTGAGATACAGCCTGACGGACGGACGGACGGACAAACGAACGGACAGCGGAGGCTTAGTAATAGGGTCCGTTACCCTTTCCTAACCCTAAAAAGTATTTTTAGTTTTCCGTAAATGTTTCCCATTTTTTTAATCTTAACATTCGGACTATTACACTTATTTCGAACAAGAATCGGTTCATCAATTCTATGGTGATATAGATAAGAAATGTTTCCGGATCAGGAAATTGAGTAACTTAAATAGTTTACAAATACCCTTATAAGGGACTCACTTAAAATATCCTGTTCTGGCATCTTCAATAAGGACCCAAATAGTTTCCAATATCCCCATTCCAATGCCCTTAGTTTAAAGTTTTATCTAAGTAATTGGTCTTACCTTGAACTTCCTTCACTTCGTATAATATAAGAAGCGGAATTGAGAAGACTATGCTGATAAGCCAGGCAGATACAATCAAAGCCCTCGCCCGATTCCCTGAAATTCAATAAAAATATTATTACACAATTTTACATGGAAAAGTAGATCTATCGCTTGATTTGACACGGTGGCAAAAAATGAATTATAAAAAGAATTCGATCCTTCATATTTTTTTCGTTCTCAGAAGTGTCATAATACATTGATGTTTTGTCATTTGTATTCCGTACAAAAATAGTATAAATCATGGAAATTAATACTCGGGGTTTCTTTTAAGATCAGCATTCCGAGAAATGTTATTGAATTTCATGTGATAATGACAATATCTTAAATGCCTTTGAATTTTATTCGAATAGGAATTTCATTCCTTCTATTGAGTCGGAAAAAATAAAATAAAATGTAAGTAGCATGTTTTAATTGCCCGTTAAATCTTAAAAACGTCTTCAACATTAAAACATTGCTTGTCATAATAATTTTAGTACCTTCTTGTATTTTTATTACTTCTGACACAAAGTTTTTATTCTAAGTCATTAACAAGTTGACCAAAGTTCTACCAAGATCTATCATCACTTTTAAAGAAATGGTTATGATCACTTTTAAATTTATCTAAAAATCTAGAAAAGTTAATGTAAGATTTGTGCTTTTTTAAGAGTCTTGCAAATATAGAATAGATTTTGAATTCGATAGAAAAGAAAATGTCAAAAATCTGAAAAACCTGATAAATCAATGCAAGCCATCAAGCTAGCGTTGATTTATCAGGTTTTTGAGTTTTATAACAAGAAATTTGACATACATAATACATATACCACTTTTGTGACAGAACTTTTGACCAAGTTTCAATGGCGCTTGGGCAGCAAATACTAAGCTAGAGCTTATAGCTCATAAATAAATAACTTTGCTATATACTCACAGCTTCCAGAGAAGTTCATCGGATTAGTGATGGCATCGCAGCGATCTATACTGAGGGCAACCAGTACATACGTAGAAGCATACATCACCACAGCCTAAAATGAAAGAAGAGAAACCCATAAAATAACTAATTCTGTAGGTTTTCAAATTAACATCTGTAGTCAAGAAACCTTGGGGGGCATCATGTGGCCACCAAATCTAGTGCCTTAAAATGAGTTAAATCGATTTGGTGCCAATACCACTAGTTAGATCTAATACAAATGCTCTGTGTTTCTTTTTGAACATACCAGAGTGCCAATTTATGTATTTACTTTTGAGCATATTTACATTGGCATCTCAGTCGCAATATGTCAAAAACACCTCTAATTCCTTTTTATAATATTTTTAAGGATGGAAAATCATCAAATGATTTTTTCCGCTCTGGGTGGAGCGGAAGGGCGTGTCCGACTCTTACTGACTAAAACCTATGCGTGTTCTTCAAAGCCCTTTGCGTTTCAGAGCCGCGTTGACTCTTTCGAACAAATTCCGCAACCCTGGCAGGCTCTGGCCCTAGTAGGCCCCGTCTCCTATATTGACATCTCTTTGAGGCGCGCGTGAAACACACTGCGCCATCGACCCGGGCCTGGTGGTGATCGGACAGCAAGCCACCCAACGCTCGCCGTCCGCAGGCCAGCGCCTACGGTGGCCGGGGATCGCCCTGCGACTCCCGACGCCCGGGGCGTCTTCTCCTGTAGCGGCGGTTGGGGCGAAGGCCTTGCCTTTCTCTCGCGCGGCCCGCCTCCTCCTTCGCTAGCATTACTGCTTCGCAGAAGAAGGTGACCGCTTCCCAAGCCTCATCGCTCCGGACCATGGATTCAACCAGGGCCGGTCGCGAGAGGTCGCCGCCGCTGACCGCCTCGACAAGGACACGGCGGTGCTCAGCCCAAGCAGGGCAGACCTCCACCGTATGCTCCACCGTGTCCTCCGGGTTATCATAACAGTGCTGTCACCCGGGCGTGTCCTCCCGCTTAATCCGAAACAGCTACCTCCCGAAACAGCCGTGTCCGGTGAGTACCTGCGTCAGGCGGAAGGTGAGGACGCCGTGGCGCCACACCAGCCACTCCTCAAATTTGTGACAGATTGAGACTAAAATGCGAATGTGAACATTGCATAAAAAATAGTAGCATTGCAAGCATTGGCCCCCATACACACACACACACAGTATATAGTATTTAATGGGCCAACCTAATCAATCTATTCGATACTGTGTACCTAATGAACCTCATCATCCAAAAATGCCTTAACTAATATCAAAACTAAATTGGTCATCGTTAATTCTCAAGCTGTAAATGGAGCTTGAGAATTAACGATGACCAATTTAGTTTTGATATTAGTCGAGATCATCAAAGTTCTGAACTAGCACACTTATAAGATTAGCTCAATGTCTAAACTTAGCGCTTGCAGAGCCGAAGTTTTTATATGGCCTCTTCGTAATTTGACTATTATATAAAATATATAAAAAGTCTTTAAAGATGATAAAAATCTGTTTTCAATCGATGAAGGACGAAATGTAATTTGTATTTTTTTTCGGACGCATAAATGCAACGCAATGACAAATTTAGACCACTAGTCTAAGTTTGTCATTGCAGTTGAGACGGAATTGAAACTGCAATGTCAAATGCCGTGACGATTTGTTGGTGTACTTAGTCAGAGACGCTAACTAAATTCAATGGACCTATAATTTTATAGGCATTGGCCACAATACACTAGTGCCAGAAAGAAAAGAAAGACGAAATCTTTCTTGAAATATACACATTAAAATCAGTTTTCGAGTAAGGCTGTGGAAAAGTACTTTTTAAAGCGTATTATGTATGTATTTGCGTGGTCATAAAACTTTTATTCGTCCCTAATAAAATCATGGCAGGTAGAGGTACAATGAAGGTAATCCTGTCCCCGTGGTCTGGTATGAGACGATAAGCAAATGATAATATTGCTTTTTAATTATGTATGTCTTTCAAAGAATCGTTGAACAACTCCGATGTTAAATAAAAAAAAGTATTTTCCATAATAAGCTTATTTGAAATGAATCCTAAATTCATAACATGCTGTTTGGTAGTTTAGCTTCTGGGAGTAAGTTTATGGAACCAATCGTTAGTCGAGATTGAGTTCTTTAATAGATTTGTATGAATGGAGGACATCCAAGTGTTTATTGTGTATATTGTATATTGTAAATATGTGAGTACCGTGTCCCTTGCTAGCAAACTTAATTTTATCTCTGCTGGTATTGCTTTGTTGTACCTATAGTATATAAGTGTGTGCTGTATATTAGTGTAATGTTGGGTGCATTGTACTCACATAATATAATCAATTGATCAATGTACCTATGTATACAAAATATTGTAAAACTTATATTTGAAAAGAGTAACTATGGAGTTTCTTGTCCGTTTTTTCTCCATAAGAATCTACTGTTTGCGAATGGACAACTAGAGTCACTTATATTTTAATTTTAAACTGTAAATTTGACGTTCAAAAGTGCCTTTTAATGTTCTAGTTGAAATAAATGAATTGACTTTGACTTTGGTATTATGTAAAATGGAAAGATTTCCCTACTCATGTGGGTATTACTAGTGTTTGAATTTGCTCGATCTTTCAAAGATTGTAGTTCCATTATAATAATATTAACAATATTAGCTTCTGCCAGCGGCCTTGCTCGCGTGAATGTTGCAAATTATTCCAAGGGAACATACTACCGGGATTACAAGTGGCCTATGTCTATTCCTGACAATATCTATCTCTATGCCTTTCATCCAGATCTATTCAGCCGTCCTGGCGTAATTGAGTAACAAATATCCATCCATCCAAACTTTAGCATTTATATTATAAAATTAAATATATAATTCTTGTTATAAATTATTATTTTATATCTATAATAGTAGTAAGATGAATCATGATTGTTTGACACAATCCGTAGGTTTTCTATTATTTCTAGTGACTTAATTATTATGTTGTTTAAACTTGTCTGACCATTCATTATGAGTCAATTTTCAAGAAACTACAACAGATGTGCGTTCAATGTTTGTTATTATAATCAGTAACCAGAACGCCCGTGCTAACTGATTTAAATATTTTCTGTTTTTTTTGGCGCCGAATTAACTTTTTAGAAGTAGATTATAGTCAGCTGATGTTGTTACTACATTTTATTCGTGATCATGCTCACGTAATGCCCACAGACAGGTTTGAAGCAAGAAAGCGACAACGCGAAAAAAATAAAAATGTTTTCTGTTAAAATAAATCCACAGGCATGCAAGAATTATTGTTACACTGTGTCTTGCTGAGGTTTCTAAAACTCTCGTCTCAAAATAAAGGGCCGGTTTCTGTACTGATTATTTGAAGCTAACAACGTATTAAAACTAACGTTATTGGCTAAAACAGGTTTTCAGGCGAAAGTAGTTTGACAAATATTTAACCAGAAAAATTCTTCATTCACAAATCGGAGTTAAGAGTTTAAGCTGTTATCTTTGGCGGCGGCGACCTCTCGCGTCCGGCCCTGGTTCAATCCATGATCCGGAGCAAGGAACCTCCTTTTGCAAAGTAGTAATGCTAGCGAAGGAGGAGATGGGCCGCGTGAAGAAGACGCCCCGAGAGTCGCAGGGCGATCCCCGGCCACCGTAGGCGCGGGCCTGCGGACGGCGAGCGTTGGGTGGCTCGCTGTCCGATCACCCGGGTCGATGGCGCGTTGTGTTTCACACACGCCTCAAAGAGATGTCAGCATAGAAGACGGAGAGCCTGCCAGGGTTACGGAATTTGTTCGAAAAAGACTGCGGCCCTGGAGCGCAAAGGGCTTTAGAAGGAATACGGATAGGTTTTAGTCAGTAAGAGTCTGACACACCCTTCCGCTGCACCCAGAGCGGAAGAAGTCATATGATGATTTCCATTCCTTAAAAAAACCTGTTATCTTTCTAATCTACTTAAATAACAACGCGAATTATAAAACTTAGTCTGTTCTCGAAGGAAAAACCAAAATTCAGAGATCACTTTTGGTAGCAGGTGAACAAAACGTCTTTCCAAATTGTAGACATCTTTATTAAATAAAACATTGGTTTTATCTTTTAGTTAGGTGGACGTTACTTTGAAACTTTACCCATCATAATACTTTAGTGCAACGTGTGCCACATTTGCATTTAAAAGAATGTAGATACCCGTTTTATTAAATATGAAAAGTATCATGCAAAATGATCAACATTTTATGCATAAATAATTTTATAGCATCTTGGTAATGCAAAATCGTGGAGTTTAATATTTTACAGCCAATGCTAAAAACAAACCTTTCTTGCAAATACTGTAATCCTCAATTAACCTCATTTAATACCATTTCCATACATGCAACTGTAGAATAAACAATTTTTCAAATCATCAAAGAAATATCCCAAAATTACGAAACTTATGCTCTCCGCCGCTTTTAGGTTATTACCCAGACGGATTTTGTTTATAAACATAGACAGTATTTATTTAATTCTACTAACCTGTAGGAATTTTACCGATTTGCACATAAATTCTCCGGCCAGCCACGCTATGGTTATCTTCTGAATTATGTCTGGAAACACGTAGATCAGGCCCACGAAGAGATCTGGAAAAGAAAATTATTATGAGACTGCAGTTTATAGCAATATTTGTGTGCATCAGAAAAGCTTTCAAAAGTCGTGTTAGTGTACATAAATATGAAAATAGGTCTGTCAAAACTTGAGCAGTTAAACGCTATAATATACAACGTGTAACAGAATAAACGCAATACCTCTTATGGGATCATTGTACTCATCATTATGAACAAATCTGCTTTTCCGTACCTTTTTACACAGAAATGTATGGGGTAGTTAATTTTTTTTTCGCTTTGCCAGTGTTGGTCCCATAATAAAAATTATTCACAATGATGAGTAAAATTACCCCTTAAGGGGTATTGCGTTTATTCTGTTACACGTTGTATAGTATACGCACAAAACCGTTTGGGAATACTTCCACTTTGCTTTCTGAGACGTCAATAAAAGGCGGTGGTTAGCGACAAACTGTTTATTCGTTCGGACCTCAGTACCCGACACTGTTTATATTAACACAATAATATCTTATATCTACTTCGGTCGTCACATCTCTCCTCACTAAGCTTACAAGACAGTTATTTAAAACTTATTTATTTTATACACAGTATAAGCATTCTTATCTAAAATGTAAACTAAACTAACGTCCGCAGATTCAACTTATTTAAACTTATCGAATATAATCTAATCTAAATTATTCAAACGTTTAGCTCGATTGTATGCACGCAGTGCTCGAGCCGATACACTAGGCGGTGTCGGTTCTGGTGTAGACGATCGCTTATCTGACTCAGCTTTTGTTTCTGATGGCGTATTCGCAACCTCACCGTCCCCGCCCGATGCATCCTCAAACCTATCATCGTCGGCTCCCTTATCTACCGAAGGTTCAGGATTCTGACTCTTTCCGTCTACGGCTACCCCGCTCATTCGAGATAGAGAGTATCTGTTTTGATTATTATTTATTGGGATAATTTGGTCGGCATGACGACGCCATTCTACCCCGTCCCCCACATTAACTTTGTATGATACGGGGACAGTCTTTTTAACAACCGTAGCTTCAGTCCATTTGTCCCCCCTTGCTGTATAGTCGCGAGCTAAGACCGATTCCCCCACGTCGAAATTCCTGTCGGTACCAGAGACGCGCGCGACTTGGCGCTCCTGCTTGGCGCGCACCGTGGCCGCTACGTCCGGCCGCAGCGCGTCCAGTCGACTCCGGAGTCGCCGCCCTTGCAGCGCTACTGCGGGTGATACCCCGGTCGTCACGTGCTCACAATTGCGATATTGGAACAAGAATTTACAGAGGGCCGCGTTTACGTCCTCATTTTCGTACAACGCTCTTTTGATAGCTTTTTTTACTGTTTTAACAGCGTTTTCCGCTGCCCCATTTCCCTGCGGCCTATAAGGAGCCGACGTTGTATGTTTAATACAGTTATTTTCACAGTAATCTTTAAATTCTTGAGATGCAAATGGTGGTCCGTTATCGGTCACGAGCTGTGACGGCAAGCCAAAACGCGCGAAAACACCTCTCAATACTTTAATTGTTGATACTGCATTTGTGCTTTTCATTGGTAACGCCTCAATCCACTTTGAGTGTGCGTCGACCATAACCAAATATCGAACGCCTCCACAATCTGCAAAATCGGCATGTACGCGCTGCCACGGGTGCAACGGGAACTCCCAAGGGTGTAACTGCGCATGCGGCGGCGCGTCGCGAACTATGCGGCACGCGGCGCATGATTTACATAATTCTTCGATATCCTTATCTAAATTCGCCCAATAAATATAGTTTCGTGATAAGCTTTTCATTTTATTTATACCTAAATGACCCTCGTGCACTTCTTCCAAGATTTTCTTTTGTAAGGCACAAGGTACTACAATTCTGTATTTGAAAATTACACACCCCTGGACTACCACAAAATCTTGTTTTCTAGAAAAATAAGGCTTTTCCGCATCACAGCTCGGGGCCGATGGCCAGCCAAAAAGTACATAACCTTTTATCTTACTTAATAACGTATCGCGTTCTGTCGCTTTTGCAATATCCTTATAACAAATAGGCAGTGCTGCCTCAACTAGATTTAAGTAATCCACGGTTCCTGTAGCCGCAGAGCGACCCTCCTGAGGTAACGGTAACCGTGACAAGGCATCGGCCGGACCGTTGTCCGCCGATCGCACGTATTCTATACGGAAATCATATGCGGCCAGTCGTGCCGCCCACCTTTGTAAACGACTGGCAGCCGTTTGCGGAATTCCTCCCTTTTCCCCAAAAATATAAGTCAGCGGCTGGTGATCAGTGCGCAGTATAAATCGCCTACCAAACAAGTACTGATGGTGTTTTGTGACACCGAACAAAATAGCCAGTGCCTCCTTGTCTAATTGACTGTAGTTGCGCTCGGGCGCACTAAGTGTTCGCGAGACGCAGCTGACGGGCCGCTCGCTTCCGTTCTCGTACCGGTGAGCCAGCACTGCGCCCAATCCGTATGCGCTACTGTCCACCGATAACACGAGTTCGCGCCCCTCTTCATAGTGAGCCAGTACACGTTCACTCAGGAGGTTTCGCTTTGCTTCCAAAAAAGCCTTTTCACATTTCGAGTCCCAATTCCAGCGGACCTCCTTTTTTAATAAATTATGCATCGGTTGCAGTAAAGTACTCAGATTCTGAATAAATCGCCCATAATAATTTAACAATCCAAGAAAACTTTTAAGTTGAGTTACGTTTTCAGGTCTCGGTGCACTGGAAATGGCCTCTAGTTTCTCCGGATCAGGCCGCAAACCATCTTTATCGATAATGAAGCCCAAATATTTTACACTGTCTTGTAAAAATCGACATTTACTTAGCTTGACCGTAAGTCCCATATTACGTAATCTATTGAGTACAGCTCGCAGATTCTTTATATGTTCTACCTTATTTGAGCCTGACACACAAATATCATCTAAAAATACTACGCATCCGGGCACCCCGCGCAGGGTTTCCTCCATGATCTTTTGGAATTTCTCAGGGATACAGGATAAACCGTACGGTGTGCGTTTATAAACATATGTACCTATGTGAGTTGTAATCGCTGTATACGGTTGGGATTCATCGGTTAAAAGACATTGTTCATAAGCATGTCTTAGATCGATCTTTGTAAATTGTTCCCCTCCGGTAAGATTTGCAAATAATTCTTCAATTCGCGGTAAAGGATAATAATCCCGTTTTAATTTGGGATTGATAGTGACCTTGTAGTCACCACAAATGCGTATACTCCCATTTGCTTTGACGACAGGTACGATTGGAGTCCCGTAATCAGAATAATCTATGCGGTAGATGGTGCCATCTGTCTCTAACCGTTCCAATTCCCTCTCAACTCGTGCGCGGAGTGCCAGCGGCATAGGTCTCGCTCGCACGTAAACCGGTTCGTTATCTGTCAGCTGTAGTCGAATGCGCTGTTTACAAGTCCCTAACTTCTCACAAAATACTTCGGGGAATTCATTACGTAATTGCGTCACCAAGTCGTCATCGCTAATCTCATTGAGCGTAATTTGCGTTATTTTTAAAACGCGCATCCACTCTCGTCCCAATAGTGGTCGAGCGCCCCCTTGTATGACGTAAAGACGCAATGACTTCCCTTTGATTTGCCCTAAACAGACATCTACTTCGATGTAACCTAATGACTCAATTCGGGAGCCCGAGTAACAACGTAACAGTAAATTGTCCGCGACAATTTTTTTATGCGAAAACATCTGTTTGTACATTTCTTCATTTATAGCCGAAATGCGGCTACCGGTGTCCACTTCACATTTAACGTTAATGTTATCAATCGTTACTTTAATAAAATATGGTTTGTTACCTCGAGCTGCGACTTCAATGTTAAACATACCGTCATCCGACTCCTCTTCGCTTACGTAATTTTGCCGAGCACCTTTGCCACGTCCTTGTTTACACATCACCTTTAAATGACCTTTTTGACTGCACTCATCACAATTATAGTTTCTGAATCGGCATCTATCAGCCATGTGCGCCTTGCCGCAGCGCCAGCAAAATGGCGCGCGCGAGCTCGCGGGCTCCGCGCCTCCGCTGCCTGGTCCTGCGCTTCCGCTGCTTGCCCCTGCGCCTGCGCCTGAAGCGCGCGTCTGGCGCCCGCGCTGGCCGGCTCGTCCGCCGCCGCCGCGTGCGTGGTGCAGGCCCTCGCCCGCCACCACTGTTGAGTCCGCCACTGTCACCGCCGCCATGGTGCTGCCGCTCACCTCAGCATGCTTCTCTGCAGCTTCTAGAGCCAGGGCTAGCTCCAACGCCTCTTTGTATTGGATTTGCTTTTCTGCAAAGATCCTAGACCGCATCACGTCACTTGATAAACCTGACACGAACTGGTCCCGCAAGTTTTCCTCTAGGGTTGAACATGAATTGCATTTGCCGAAGTTGCACGTCGTAGCGAGATGTTTTAATGCTTGCAAATACTCGGTCAGAGACTCGCCGGCTCGTTGCCTTCGCAACCTGAACACGTGGCGCTCTGCGATCTCTGAACGTTGCGGCTCCAAATGTTCTGTTACCAGCTTTACCAACTCGTCATAAGTTTTATTCTCGGGAAAATTGGGTGCACACAAATCACACATTAACGCATAAGTTTCTTCACCGACGACAGTTATTAACATGGACACTTTTACGTCATCCTTAATTTCGTTTAACTTAATGTACTGGTTAACGCGGCGAACGTAAGCTGGCCACTGGTTGGAAATTAATTTAAATGGTTCAATTTTTCCGATCGGCATTTTCTTGCACTCCACGTTCAACAATGTTAACAGAAAAAAAAATCACTGATCCCGTACTCGTCGCCAATGAGACGTCAATAAAAGGCGGTGGTTAGCGACAAACTGTTTATTCGTTCGGACCTCAGTACCCGACACTGTTTATATTAACACAATAATATCTTATATCTACTTCGGTCGTCACACTTTCAGCTATAGAGTGAAGTTATTTTCCGAGGTCTGTGTTTTCTGATAGCTAAAATATAGGGGTTTTTAAATGTAAAGTAAATAGGCTGGACAAATATGCCCCAACGTCGAGCACATAGGCATGAGCTGTTACTGAAAATCAATACATTAGAAAAACAAAATTGTTTTTGTTTCTTCATTTGTTTAATTTGACATCGGTCATCAGACATCCTTAGTGTGTAATAAATTATAACATATCATTTATCTCAGGGAACAAAGATCCATAACATATACCTTACAGGCTATCATACATATTTATAAAAACCACAAAAGTGTTAATACATTATTGTAAACGAAGTGACCGCATCGTGTTGCGCTGGTGTCGCGTAGCCTTCCGCGGAATCGCCATTACATGACACTTTTCGGCCAAAACTCTTCCTTGAGGAAGGTCTGAATATGATGAGCCGGAACTCGCACCACGAACGACTTGAAATTCGTTTTTTGAATATTCTAAGGTACAGATAAGTCGCTCGTAAGTGGTTGACGCATTTTCCAGAGTTGCGGAATTTGGTCGAAAGAGTCACCGCGGCCCTGGAATGCAAAGGGCTTTAGAAAGAACATGGGTTTAGTCAGTAAGAGCGCTTACACACTACGTCCGATCCGAACCCGATCAGTATCCGTCAAAATACTGTCCGAGAAAACTCGGACCGAACTTGGATATTGCTTACGCACTACCTCCGATGCAAATCCGTGATTGTGAGATGTCATTTTACGCGGAGCAGCTACAGACAGCCCCCCCCCCCCAGCTTCTCTGCCTCTTTTCACGGACGCAGCTCGGATTCGGTTCGGACGTAGTGCGCAACTATTCATACAAATAATACTATGGCCACTTTCGGTCCGTCAATACCTTATCCGAAATGCAGATTTTCGGATGACGGAAATCGGGTGTAGTGCGTAAGCTACTATACAAATTGTTCCACGACTACAACCGTCATTTCACGGATAACGATCCTTTAAAAAAAAAGTGGTTGACGAATGCATCTTAAAGGCAAACCTCGGGGCCATAGCACGTTATTAATGAAGGACAGCATTAGGTAATACTGTGATTAACTGTCCAACACATCTCCAATTAATAGGAATTAGTGGTAACTAGTCAGTTTGACGAATTGGCTCATGTCAAGGGTGCTCGACAGTGCAGGATATCCACAAAAAACCTTGCGATATTTATAATTAGGTCAAGGAGGTCAAAGTTTGCAGATTGACTGGTATTGTTGAATATCTTGAGATGTGTTACAGTAGGTTTTGGTTTGTAAGAATATTTTCTAATGCGCGGTTTCTGAGGTACTGTATCGGTCGTTTATCTGTCCGTTAACCCTATTTATCACCTCGATATTTATTGGTTAGTGGTTAAAGGACAGGTAAAGAAACCGAGCATGGGCCGGGTTGAATAGCTCATCGCCTTCCATTGGTTGTCTCAGATCGCTTATTTAACTATTGATTCGAATGAAGATATAGTTTATTGCATCCATTAATGACATAGCAGATTGCATTAATTACCTACTTACCGTTTTCTGTGAATAGAATAGCCTTCTTATACGAGTATGTCAGCCCTTTATATTGTGTTCTAAACTATGACTATTTTTGTCTGCGTCAACTTGAAATCTTAACTAGTTTTGCATTTTCATAATTTAAGAATCGTTTTATGAATTTATGTACCAAATTTTTAATATTTCTCATCATAAATTACGTCGGTACAGAATTTTATTAATCATTAAGTTTTTTTACCGTTTCCATTATGGGAAGAGCCTTAAAAACATTGGATCGTAAAATTATCCACTTCGCCAGAAGCTGAACTTACCTATGACGAGTACTGAGCGTGAGATCGTTATGGGAAAACGGGTCATGGCTCATACCCCTTATATATTTTCCCATGGCTGTTATCGAAAGCCCCAAGCATTCATACATTTCCTCAAGCCGTTTGCAAAGGGGAAGTGAGTGCGTAACCAGATAAGGACATGGCAAACCAAAGACTCCATTATTTGTTTTTCTTTTCCAAAGTTAATATTTGAAGTGAGGAGACTTTTTTCCTTTAATCTTGTTAAGAATGTACATTAAGGTGCAAATGGTTCTTTCAACGGCGTTTCAAGATGTTTATCTTTGAAGTTAGGATCATCTGTATGCTCCTTGTCACCATACATTTTGGAGCGTCAGAAAAAAGTTGATTTAAATTCTGAGCGCGTTGTAGATACGATGCGAGGGTAATGATGTACTGTAGTTATTTTAAATAGGGAGGTGGTAATCTATGGATCATGCCATTAAGCTAATGTCTCATTGAAATCCAAAACGAGTAAGGCCATCGTATCGTTTGTTAGTTAAGTAGGCTAGATTCTGGCGCCATGTTTGCGGTTATGAGTGATCTTATATTTGCTGTTCTTTTGTTTAATACCTGGGTTTTACGGTGTCCTGATAGGTCGTAAAACTCATGTTATCTATGGTTTTATTTTGGTGAATTCCTATACATTGCGGGGTACAATAGCGGTTTAATCACTGATAGTGTTTAAAATACTGGTGTTCAGCTGAATCCGGTTTGACTGGAAGCCGACCTCAATATAGTTGGGAAAAGGCTAGGCAAATGATGAGTATTTTGAATTGAATTTAACATAAAAAATTGAATTTACCGGACAACCTTTCCATGGCCTGAACAAACTGTACCCATTTGCTGTTTATCTTTTAAGATATCTACAAAAATTGGGTCACTCTGTAAAGTACTGTGGTTTCTTTGAGAAGATTTAGAAACGGGTGCGACTTAAATCTGTCCAGATGATCACTTTTATTAGACAGAGTCATATGCACAAACTCACTGACCATCATTAATCTTTTCTTTAGCTACAAACTTATCATTCAGCCACCAAAATACGTCAGTATCTTTATAGCGTAAAGGATACAGTTGAAAATAGAACGAAATGTGTTTTCTGAGCTGTAAATTCAAGTGTGTCAGCTGCTAAGCTTTGCAAACACTGCTGATTTGTTTAGATACACGTCCATTTCTTCATTTTTATAACAAAGTTCGTGAACTATTTGTAATGTATGATGGAAATAGTCTACGCGGAAACTATTGGAACTACTTCTTGTGCAGACGAAGGACGGACAGGTCACGGTTTCTGAGAATTGAAATACATTCTGGATGATTGATTGTTTGAATCATTTTCAATTTTAAAAAGATTGGTGAAAGGGTTAAGTTTTTGTTAAAACTACAAATGGTGAGTTTATCATCACCATCATCATACCGGCCGAAAGACGTCTACTGCTGGACATAGGCCTCCCCCAAGGGGGGGGGGGGGGTTGCCATAATCACCACGCTTGGCAGGCGGGTTGGTGATCGCAGTGTAGCTCTTGCAATACACAGAAGCACACATAATGCTGCTGTTCATTCTCTGGTGAGTCCCTTAGTCGCCACTTACGACACTCACGGGAAGCGATGGGATGGTGCTATTCTTTTACGTTCGACACCATACTGAACGGTGAGTTGCTAACTGCTATTTCAAACCGTAAAATAAATTGAATTCAATTATCGGTAATGAATAAAGCAGGTTATTGCTAAGCCGTATCATAGACTTTCTATATAGTGGATTATTGATCACCGCATTTTGGTTTATTTATAAGGAATTGTTTATTTTCCAATATTAGGGCTCCTGCCAGGGTTGCGGAATTTGTTCGAAAGAGTCACCGCGGCCCTGGAACGCAAAGGGCTTTAGAAGGAACACGGATGGGTTTTAGTCAGTAAAAGTCTGACACGCCCTTCCGCTCAACCCAGAGCGGAAGAAGTCATTTGATGATTTCCCATCCTTAAAAAAAAAAAAAAGGGCTCAGTTTCTGGATCGAAAATTATCGGAAAACTAATGCAACAGTTTGCCAAGCACGTGTTAGCTGTTGTGATTGGTTTAATGAATAATTATCAACTACCAAACGTATCTTTTGACTTGCGTTTAATTTGTGACGCGTTGATAGGTAATGTCTTTCCAGAAACAGGGTGTTAGTATCTTATCCCAAATAAAAAAAAAATAATCTGGCAACCCCAGTATACTAACTCACGTTTACGATACTGCATAAAGTTAAATCACATAACCGCAGCTCATATTTTAATCCGGAAGTTCTCGAGTTTCAGCGTCGAACAACTTCCTAATTCGAATGTACGTTTTGGCATTTTGGCACAAACAGCGCGCAAGCCGGGCGCTGTCGTTGGGAAGCGGACACCACATAAATCTGCCATGTCAGTATGCAGTAGAGGTGTGTGCAAACTGGAAATTTTGGCGAGAGGATTTATGAATAAAATAACACCTTCAACACTGACAAGTGAAACTGGAGAAGAACTAATCTCAATCCATTTACAATCTGCTCATAGCACAGTAAGAAAAAACTAAAAAAAAAAACAACGCGTTGCACTCCGGGAGTGCCGGCAGAAGTGAAAACTTGAACATTAACGTTGTGCCTTTTTGATATTTTGGAATGGTTAGGGAATAATTTCGTATGAATTGCATATGCATGCATTGAGGCATACATTTTCGCCGCGCGGTAGAAAGAGAGGCAGATTTTACTTCCTCTCCTACGCCGCGCCGGCGGTCTACTCTCCCTCTGTCTTATGAATTTTCAATCTGGTCACGTGTCCAGACGCAAGTTTAACATTTTTTACTCATCTCAAAACGAGCACAACGCCGCCAAAGAAGTTTTCACTTCAAAAATCTTTACCAGATCTCAACAGATCTCCAGATCTTTAATAAATAAACTAACTTAAACTGTTTTTTTTTTTGTTTTTTTGAGCTTCATTGACTCGGCGTTTTTTTTTTCTGGTAGTCGCCGCTGTTGATTCTGGCTTTCAGGAGTTGCAGTGGTTGGGAGGTAGTATATAGTATTTTCCGTAATCCGATTTGGCCTAAAAAAACTAGACTAATTTGTGAAGGCTTTAAGAAGAACTTTATACCATTCCAGCTTTATATGTGTGTGTCTGATAGGCATACACACATTCATTCCTGCATAAATGCGGTAAGGCAGAATTTCCAAACCGTACCTATTCGTAATAATGTAATATTTGTACCTAATCAAGTTTGATTCGATTCCTTCATTATTTATTTATTTAACAGTTTATGTACACATATTTAACAAATAGATAAGAAGAAGGGAACAGAAAAATAGGTACAAAGGTGATGCTCATTTCTAAAGAAATCTCTTCCAGCATACCTGCGAAAGGAGAGTCGAATAAAAGAGATGTAGACATCGTGTGTAAAAGTTATGCTAACATAGAAAAGATAAAACAACTTCAAATCATTCAAAACCAAATATCAAATAAATAAAATAAATATTCAAATTATTTCTGAGAAATATTATATTATGTAGTTACACAAGTTTACATAAACTTAATTCTATGAGTACAGTGGCGGTCAAATATAAGTGGCAGAATTCTCCAATAAACACAGACCCTTACGTCCGGCGGAAACCTCACGAAAACAAGAGTGAGGTCTGATTTTAAGTTGCGATTAACCCTCCTTTACGCAATTTATGGGAATAGGATCACATTTTTTGTAACTCGGCTCATTTGTGGGGCAAAAAGTGTACTATCGTCAGTTTTTATCCCTCAAGGGGTAAGTGGAGTTAATGGGATAATAGTTTTACATTAGACTCTTTGTTATTGCAGTTTAGAAACATTATGTTTAACTTAATGTAGCCTGCTAAGCCGGATGGCATTAGGGTCGCTCTACTAAATGATTTTAGAAATGTTAGCGTGAAAATAGGTACACGGCCATTGCCTATCCGTTCCGAGAATGTTATGCTATGTAATGTTGCTAAGCATGAGTTAAACTGTAATAGGTTCTTGTTGCAAGAGAGTAGAATTTAAATCTTTAGTATTTTTTTAATACAATACGAATGCGACGGAACTGCACAGCAGTCTCCTTAAATAGCGTGTTTCTGAGTGTTCGCAACGAGAGGAAGATTTCGGTTTTATATTAAGGTTTAAATTGAGGACCTCGTGGCTAAATAATAAGCTGCACGGCTCGATCTTAGCAACGCTTGCCGAGGTCTGTCTATGGATTGGTGACCATCTTATTCTTAACATATCGTGACTTGAAAAGCACTCTAAGCCGTTGGTGCCGGCTGTCACTTGTAAATCTTTGACAATCTTTAGAGTGAACAGGCTTCTTCTAGGTAAGCTCGCTCCATCGTCGACTTTGTCTCTGTCAGCTATGACCTAGACTAGAGTCAAGAGCAAACTCGTATGAAATAAATAAAGTCGTTACGAATTGTCAGAAGCCAGAAAATCTGAAGCCAGTATTGCTGAGAAGTACCCTGTTACCCAGTTACTGGGTTGTGGAGGTCAGATATTTAGACGTCGAACACAAAATAGTTGGAAAAAGGCCAGGCTGATGATATATGTATTTAAGTAGTAAATATTTCAACGGGTTTTTTCTATAAAACCTGACACCGACGCACTATGTGAATAGTGCCTCGGTGTTTGCCACCTACAAAACTTCAGCCTTCAAAGCAGGAGTGGCCGTGCATCTTCTAGGCCCTCTAGTTCAATCGTGGACTTCATTCATCATTTTCCAATAGATGAGATCGAGGTCAAGCACACAGGAAAAAAATACGTACCTAAAATAAGCCGCTATACTCACAATCTTCATATCTATAGAAAACACACAATTTAATCTTCTTACCATGAAAATATCGTGAACACTGAACATATGGTTTCGAATGATCAAAGGAACCTATAAGCCGAGAAAGAATTCTCATTCCACAGAACTCTCGAACACAAATGAAATTACGATATTAATATAAATTCTCATATTACGGTACTTTGATTTCAGATTCTTGTATCATAATTTACTACTGGGTAACCTAATTGAAAATCATCCGAAGATATTTAGAACAGTTCAATTTGAAACGAATAAGTTCGTATCATGTGGTTTAATTTGCAAAAACGTGTATGTACAATTGTACGTTGTATAAAAGAAGTGTAGGGAGCAATCCAGGAAGTGTCTGAGACACCTCCAGGACCGGGTCATTGGGACAATAAATCAAATATCCTCGGTGCACTTTATAAATCTAAATAAATTTCAATTTAATGAATTGCCACATGTGTGACGGAACTACACTCGAGAACGCTTTGACCGATTTAGCTGGTTATTTGTAAGTTGTTTAACTTCGTCGCCAGTATTTTGTCAAATTGCCTACCTATTCAACTTTAAGGGGAGGAGGGGAAACTTTGTATTAAAGTTTTTGTTTTTTAAAGTTGACATCTACGCGGGAAGTCGCAGGGTAGTCGCAGATACTGCCAGGGTTGCGGGATTGTTCCCGCAAGATTACTGCATGTGTTGCGGGATTTGCGGAATTTGTTTGAAAGAGTTGCCAAGACCCTGTCGCAAAGAGCTTTAGGAGGAACACAGATAGGTTTTAGTAAGTAAAAGTCTGAAAAGATTTGTGGTATTGTTCGCAGCAGTTACCGCGGGACTGGAACGCAAAAGGCAATTGAAGGAACGCGAATAGGTTTTAGTCAGTAAGAGTCTGATACTTCCTCCCATTCCGCCCCAATGGGAGGAGTCATTTGATGATTTCCCATCCATAAAAGAAGGCTAGCCACAGACATGACTGTGTAGAATTAAACTCTGTATAGGGACTCTTTTACTGTACAGACGCCAGCACGCCAAGCTACCCGAAACTGACAAATTTTCCCAATCAACCTTGAACCTAATGGGTTTAGCGATAAAGTTGAAAGCGGTCTGTACCATACGGTGCAGGCTATACCAAAATGTATCACCAATTCTATTCCCAATATAGCTTCTAGTATTGGCACTATGAACAGGAGACCACAATACAATCTGCAAACAGTTTTCTGTCGATTGCACACAAACAAATGGAATTTTGCATTGAAACTGCCCGCAGCCATATTCCCCAGCCGTGCCAAAAATGAAGCATACAAAAAGTTAAGTTCCAAAAAATGTTTTGTGTGCACAAAACTGAAATTAGCTTTAAGGAAATCGTGGATTTTTGCATAAAATTTAGATTTATTATACTTGAAAGTTCATAATTTCAGTGCAATAACGTACTTTATACATACGGGATGAATATGCAAAACTGAAACGCAAAAAATGTTTTCTAAACATTTTATGATAAGTACAACGATATTACGCTCTAATTGAATACAATTATTTATTTACAAGGATTGGATAGACTGAGCAGGTATAAGGATTGCCAAACAACGTGGCAATGCCGCCTTTTTTCATGGATGGGAAATCATCAAATGACTTCTTCCGCTCTGGGACCCGGAGTGCCCTTCCACTCCGGGTCCCAGAGCGGAAGAAGTCATTTGTGTGTCAGACTCTTACTGACTAAAACCCATGAACGTTCCTTCTAAAGCCCTTTGCGTTCCAGGGCCGCGGTGACTCTTTTGAACAAATTCTGCAACCCTGGCAAGCTCTGGCCCTAGTGGGCCGCGTCTTCTGTGCTAACATCACTTTGAGCCGCGCGTGGAACACAACGCGGCGCTCGGCTTTTTGGCTAAGATCAAAGTGTGGCATTGACACACTAACAGTCTACTGTGATGCAGATGAAGTTTTCGACGTATTTTAGATTATTCTTAGGCTTGTTAGATAAGAGTTTTTTATTTAATTGCGGCTCACTTGCACAAACCTTGTAAATTATCTTTTAACTCTGAGTTAATTGCTTGCACGAGGGTAATTTCGCACCTAAGGGTAGGTAAGGGTTTGTATTAGTATTCTATAGTTTTTTGCAGTTTGCTATAAAAGTACCTATTGGTGTCAAATTCAATGTATTAATATTAATTTGATTACATTGATGAAATGCGTATATTATTGGTATCCTTTAAATGAGCAACTAACTCGAATTTAAAAGATAACTATGATTTACGCATGTGGGCCTTAGCTGTATTGTACACAGGGGGTAAATTTTTCAAGTGGGCGTGAATCGCAAAATCCTTACCTATATATAATAATAAACCGACTAAGTGCGTGTCGGGCCACGCAAAGTGTAGAGTTCCGTAGTTACACATCAAAATTGCCGACTCAAAATTGTGCTTTTTTTGTTTTTCTATGGAATCAGTACGCAATTTTGTATCTAATTTTCAGAGCAAAATAAGCTCTAGCGCGTAGTATTTTTTTTTGTTTATCACAATTGTTATTCGGCCATTTCTTGATTTTAAATTTATTATTTTTCATAAATCGATTGTGTTACCAAGACAAGCTTAATTTGGTGCGGAAAAATAACCTTTAAAATTTCAGCTTGTTTAACGAATTTAAAAGGAAAACTACGAGTATCTAAGCTAAGTAGCTTTACTTACAAGTCGACGAACCTATAAAATGTATCAAACAAAAGCGCCATTCTACGTCGGCAATTGTGACGTGCAACTACGGAACTGTTCTGTACGGTGGTGGACGTAAAAGAATAGCACAATTCCGTCACTTTCCTTGGGTGTCGTAAGAGGTGACAAAGTGACTCACCAGAGAATGAGCAGCATTCTCTGTGCTTCTGTGCATTGCAACAGCTACACTGCGATCACCAACCCGCCTGCCAAGCGTGGTGATAATGGCAACGCCCCCCCCCCCCTTTCGGAGGTCTATGTCCAGCAGTGGACATCTTTCGGCTGTATGACGCTGATGACTACGAAACCCTAAAGCTTATCCCTTAATTTTGTATGTATTCTTTGAAGTAACAGTGGGCACAACATTGCTCATAGAACAGATATTCGATGTGGTCAAAATGTTCAGGAGTGGCAACCGTATCGGGAGACGAAGTATCGGAAGGCTTACCATAAGGTGGACCGATGACCGATCGATGTGGGGACAATTGGGTGAGATCTATGTCGACCATTGGACGTGTTTCGACTGAAATGATGAAGATGATAAATCTTTGCAGTGGATGTATTACAGATAATTACATAAATGTAGTTCATAGGAGGAGGAGCTCGTGGCTAAAGAATATCAGCCGCACGGGTCGATCAAGGTTAAGCAACGCTTGTCAAGGTTGGTCTGTGGATGGGTGACCATCTTAACATACCGAGTTTCCTCCGTGCCTCGGAAGGCACGTTAAACCATTGGTCCCGGCTGTCATTTGTAGATCTTTGGCTGTCGTTACGGATTATTAGAAGCCAGTAAATCTGACACCAGTCTTGCCAAGAAGTAACGTGTCACCCAGTTGCTGGGTTGTGGAGGTCTGGTAGGCAGCCGCTCCACGTAAAATACTGGTATTCAGCTGAATCCGGTTTGACTGGAAGCCGACCCCAATGTAGTTGGGAAAAGGCTAAGCAGATGATGATGATGACATAAATGTAGTTCATACAGTTATATCTCTGCTTAAACCTTCGGAAAATATAGGCAAAAGTGCGAGGTCTTATTTAAAGATGGTCTTCTGTATCTATACAGTAAGGAAACAATACCAAAATAAAAAATAAAAAAAAATTAAACCGGTCTCATAAAAACTCTTAAAAAGTAAAAAAAAAAAACTATTCAAGTAGTCTGATGCAATTGAAAACATCGAATCTGACTGAACTAACATAAACGCCGCAAGCTGCATCACACTGCTTGAAAACTGATTATTATGGAATTTTTAGTTGTTTTTTGAGGACTTTTTGGAAAAGCCAAATTAAAAATAAAAAAATAGTTTGTGTGTCTCTTCTGTATATCAGATACGACATTCTGGTCTAAAGTCTAGGAATGTAGAAGCATGAAAAGCCAGAGCAATAATTTCGTTTTACGGCCTAAACTGGCACTTTTATTACACAATCCTTTTGCTATTTCTATCAGGGTTCAACCCAATGGGGTGCGATAATAGGACATTAAAAATAATTGAGTGTAGGTACCCACATTTTTAGGGCTAGATTCTTTAAGGCTTAGGATGTCTATTGCAGAAAAATAATTGGGACCTAGTGCAAGTCGGACTCGCACATATGGTCCCGAAAAACTTCTTGTTTTTTAAATGTTTTATCAATGATCTATTGCGCTACCAACCGTGCTGCGAAGCGTGCCGTTCCACAGCCATGGAAGTGGCAACGTTTTAGGTACAATCTATACTGTCGTGCCAGCCACATAAGAAGAACATGGTATTTTTTTTATTTATCTGTTTATTCAAGAAAGTTACATGAAAAAAAATGCACATATCATCTACCAAACTGCTGTACAGTTTGTCGGCAGTAAGCCTCCCTGTTTTAAGCACCAATAAGCTAGCCTGCTTTTGTCCAACCTTTTGTCGACATAACAAGTAAACTATGTATTATTATGCCATTAACTTCGTATCTATTAAAGAAGGCCAGTTGGCAGCGATATTCTATTTCCTTGTGCGGTTTTAAAGTTGACTATTTTTATTGTCTTTTTTATTTTATTTTTTTGAGGCAGTAGCAGTAGTGCCCATGCTTTTTTATTCCGTATCAACGATTTGGTCAGCCGTTATCAACGGAAGTAATTAAGTGCTGACTGTAATTGATTGGAGCCTTTTTGGCCACGCACAGGTCTTTTTGTATTGTTAGTTTTAATCACCTAATTTTATTTAGTCGTTTGTCCTCTTCGGGTCACAAGTAAACATTTTCTATTTCTTTCTTTTCTAATTAAAATTTAATCGAACAAATAGCAAAAAGACTGTGGAATTTAGCTGTCACTGACATCAGTCGTCTATTGTAATCAATTTACCTTTCCTAAATATAGAATTCTTTGATTTATACCCGAACCAAAGACAATTGCTAACATTCCTAATAGCAATTAACTATTCTATTGTTTTCATTGTTACGTCTAGAACTGAATTCGAGGGGATCACAAACAAACTGGGTGAAGATCATTAATATTTGATGAACACACAAATAAACAAACAGTTTGTTAGTATCGAGCTAGCGATAATTGTCTACGAGAGCTTAAGTTTTTTTCAGACACATAATGAGTCGGGAGTCAGCCGTATACATAAACAAATCCTTTTAACCCTATACTTAGTTTAAATACTGATTAGAAGATTATTTCTCAAAATTTCTATAGAGAATTTAAATTTGATTCCGCTAGTCAGTGTAATTCTGTCATATGTAGGTACAAATCTTTCAAGGTTCCAATTATATTAACAAACAATATTCGCATGAATACAGCACCATCATACTTCAACGCATCTTAAATCATCATCTGCCTAGCTTTATCCCAACTATATTGGGGTCGGCTTCCAGTCAAACCGGATTCAGCTGAATACCAGTATTTTACGTGGAGCGACCTCCTACCAGACCTCCACAACTCATGGGTAACACGGTACTCCTTGGCAAGACTGGTATCAGATTATCTAGCTTCTGACTATCCATAACGACTGCCAAAGATCTACAAATGATAGCCGGGACCAACGCATCCTAAATATAGAACTTTAAAACATAAACCAAACTTCAACTGCCCTTGGCAACTCAAAAGTTACAAACTTCATAAATTTAAACACCAACAACAAACCTTGCTACGCGGAAGGGTTAATGCAGTCCAACTCGTTTTTCATGATACCTTGGTTAATTAACTAGGTCAGAAGTCAGTTAATTTACATTGAAGTCTGTTTGGGAAACTATTTGATGTCATTAATACTGAACGTTTGTGTGGAAAATAGGGTCACGTCTTTTCAAAAGAGTCGGAAGTTACCTTGGCTTGTGTTTAGCCTGTCAAAGCTTACTGCTTGTTAACTATTTTCCTTTAGAACTTCTATAGTTCCGTATTCAGATTCCCAATATTTCTGATGGTCTCATGTTTATCATTTTTGATCCAGGACTTGAAATCGTTACCTTACCATAAACTATAAATTCTCGTATTTGATCGTACCATCATCGTATTACACCTTAATATTTAACTCCTACTTTGACTTGCACAATACCCGAATACCTCATAAGATTTGCACACGTATTTCCATAATGGATTTCGACGAGTCACAAATTAAATGCAATTCAAGCGATGCTATGGCTGTTGAAAATAATTCAACCAATCAGAGCTTTAACGTTTTTCGTAGCGGAAGCTGGAGGTTAGCTGATGCTTGTTAATCCCCAAGAAATGGGACTGTTTAGTATTTGCCACAAAGTTGAACTTCTTTTTTAAATCTATTTGGATTTGCTCTTGACTATACTGTCTTGGTCAAAGATGAGACCTATTCATTCTAATTTTGAAGAGATTAGGGTTGTGTGCCTAACTTAAAACGCCGTGTGGTATCAGACCAGCGCGAACATTATTGTCAGACGTGGAGGCGACTAGTAATGCACTTACCTCCCTCCTTTCACCTACTATTATTTCTTTTAATTTGTTTGTATTACTGTTGTTTAGTGTCTGTGTCGAATAAATGTTTTTATTTTATTCTATTTACTTTAGATTAATCTATCACCAATTTCAAATTAACTACACACCAAAACTTACCAGAGATACGGAGCTTCATGATAAAGAAGATCATGCGACTCTTCCTCGCGTTGATGCAGAGGAGCGCGGCAATCACGGACGCGCTGAGCACCATTTTTGCGACGAACAACTTAACCTCAAAATAAATCCACTAAAAGTACCAACAGCAAACATGAACTTACCAGCAATAGCGAGCTGCATGATAAAGAAGTTCATGCGACTCTTCCGTGCGTTGGTGCAGAGGAGTGCGGCTATCACGGACGCGTTGAGCACCACTATCGCGACGAACAGCACCCACATCACCGTGAACTGGATCGACTGGAAGATAACAGGTTAGGTTAGACGTGATGGGGAAGGTAAATTTTGAAATTTTTGGATTTTTGAGTTATAACTAAAGATGGGATATTGGGATGCATATTTGCCTTAAGTTAAGAAATTGGCTATTATGGAAGACATATGAAAAGAAGCCGCCTCCATAATACGCTGACCAAAAATTAACTTTAAATATGTAAATATGGTAAATATGCGTCTATAGTAGGCGCCAGATAATCGTGGAATAACGGTCATTGACCCACCTACAAATATTGACATTTTTAATTTGAAAAACGGAATTAATGACACAAAGCTGTCCCGAATCATCATCTCTCGTGATCCTTAACATTGTCTAATAATGAAAAACGATTCATATTTAATTGTTCAGGTACCTATGAACAGTTATTAGGGAAAGGTCAATATACTTTATTCCACATTTATCTGGCGCCTACTATAGTTACTTTTCCGATCTCTTGTTATACACATCAATTTTAACAAGCGACTCCTAATTTTACGGGTTATACCATAAATGTATGTCGCAGTCAACTGATTCAATCAACCATTTAATTAGCAGCCTAGCATTTTCATTGAACGGCGCCGTTTAATTAGCGGCCTAAATGACAACTAGGCAATGCGTCTAATACAACATTTAAATGAACGGGCTGGCGGATGCTTAGACCGGTCATAGAATTGGGTAACCGGTAACCGTTTGACGAAAATATATGAAATATTTATTTTGGGAATTCTCTATTCAAGTAAAATTCTTAAAAAATTGGATCATAGACTTACGAGTATCTATGTCTACCCATATTGTAAAATTGGCCATTACATGAAAATGCCATCCCAAATGATACTACATATATCTGCGATTAAAAAGCAAACTGTACAATGAGGATTTTTTACAGTCGTTACAGCCGAAAGAATGTAACTTTATACGGAGCCCCTGAGAATCTATAAAAGAGTCTTACGTTAGAAACTAAATAGAAAGTACAGCCGTTAGTAATACTGACTGACAGTAAGTACTCTTCAGTTTCCACCCCCAGGCTGATACGATTGAACTTTCAAATCCCATTTTCCCATTACAATTTCCAATTTACCATTTCACTTAACTTTCATTTCAAACAAATGATTTTATTGAAGCGTTCTATCATCGTCTGGCTACGAAGAATTAATTCAATTCAGTTTATTAAAAAGTGCGAAAGCTGCCATTAATCATTCCCTTCAAAAACTTTACAAAATTAATTCACATTTAGTTTGGAGACTCTTAATGCCTCTTATATTATCAAGACGGTACATTTAAAAAGTAAATGTATATTAATGGGGGATGTAGGACTGACGTGGACTGCTCCAGGCATTGTTTGCAAAACTTTTGAACGAGACGGAGGACATTTCAAATTAAATTCGCAAAGCCAAAAAAAAAAATGCATACTCCGCGAGATTATAAAATAACTTGAGAGATTATAAACTCTCAATAAATTGTCATTTGGAATACTTTTTTACGTATCAAAATTTGATAGTTTAGAATTATCGAGAGTTTACAATCTCTCAAGTTATTTTATAATCTTACGGAGTTTGCCATTTTCCGGTGACACATATAAAACTCTTCCGTTACTGAGTGAGTGACAGACAGATAACGCACAGCCGAATTGCTTCCCCACACTCCGTAGGGGAGCACAAAAAGAGGATTTCCCGAAATGTCTACGGGAACGGAAAAAAACGATATATGCGCGAACGAAGTCGCGGGCAAAAGTGTGATGAATTAAATACTTCTTTAGTTATAATCCTAATTTCCCAACTTATAAAAGTAAAAGGAGTTTGTTTGTTTCTTTGCAACACTTTTACGCTTAACCGTTTTTAATGAATTTTGGTACAGAAATAGATGGGACTCTGGGGCCATACTGTGAAGTCTTCAAACGATCATGATTCCGCTCTAAGAAGGAGACGGAGCTATACATAATAGCAAATAGCACTATTCCTTTACATCATCGGAATTGGATGGCATTAGCACATCATAGTACAGCTGCTGAAGATGGTTTTAAGCTACTTTTTTTAGGCCATTAGGTACCCAGTAATACATAGTACATACTCATCTGGCTAGCCTTTACCCAACTATATTTGACTAGGCTCCCAGTCAAACCGGATTCATCTGTATTTTACCTGGAGCGGTTAGGCAGCCGTTCCATGTAAAATACTGGTATTCAGCCTCAGGTCTGGTAGGCACCAGACCTTCACAACCCATTTACTGGATAACACGGTACTTCTAGGCAAGACTGGAAACAGATTTTATGGCTTCTGCTTTCAATCCGTAACGACTGCCAAAGATCTACTACGGGACCGCGGGCTTAACTTGCTTTCTGTGGCACGGGGGAATCTTGGTATGCTATCAACAGACCAACCTCGACAAAAGTTGGTTAACCTTTTAAGATCGACCCGTGCGGCTGTAATTATTTAGCCACGAGCTCCTCTGCAATACATAGTAAATACTATGCATTATTATTATGATTGGTCCAAAACGATCCCAAATTGACAGAAGATCCCTTAGTAACATTTTCGGTTTACCCTCGATTTTAATTAATCCATCCCATGTAGATTGAGTGTTTTCGTCCAAGTTTTAAGCTGTATTGAGGAATGTATCAAAATCCAGTAGACTGGGATTATCTGTTACATGCAAATGCTCCCACTACGGGAGAATGGGACGGGATTGAATTGAACTGACAATCATAGCTACGTTTTGAATTAAGTTTTCTTAAGTAGGTACGAGTGTTTAGATAGTGTAAATTGGAAATAAGAATTGCCCCGAATGAAAAGTCAATAGTGCTTTTACTAAAAGTCACTCAGTCATGAAGCGTTCAGTGGCCCACTCATGTATTTTATTTTTTATCATTGTTTTTACTCCTAATGTAACTATTGTGTGCCCTATGGGTGGGACATAGCTGATCATTATTAAATTTTTAAGACCTGTATTATGTACTAACCTAAGATCCACAATAAAGATATTGAATTGAATTGAATTAAATCGAAATGATTTTCCGAGTTAATTTTTTTCATCATGTACCTTGATGTTTAGTTGAAAACTAGAAATTATCTATCCCGAATGAAGTCAACAGTGCTTATATAGAGTGGCCAAACCGGATGTATACAACTTTGTTTCGCACCCATTTCATTTGTTTTTTTTTTACGTTTCAAGTGATGCTTTATTTACATTTAACGATAAAATAAATACAGTTATTTATTTCAGTAATTTAATTCCTAAGCAGATTGCAAAACGACCAAACTTTTTTTTTAATTCGTGTTGCATATCCAATTTCGGTGACCAAAATGAGATTTCCGGAAAAAAACACTGTTTCAGAGCAGAGCATTTTTTACTTATCCACGCAAGATCCCTTAACCCGCTTCGACTGACTAATAAGGTGGTGTAATTTCATCAGTCTTCTTTGAAGAGCCCACATGATAGGTGTTGCTCTTACTGCGGGCGTTAATAGTCTTAAGAATTCCATTTTTTGACTTGATCAAATTAATATGTGAAGCTATGAAAACCACTAGTTTTTATAAGCTGGCACACGGCGCCGCAAGCCTTTCATCATTAATTCATTATACACAAGTTAAAAACGATTTTTTTCTAGGCATTAAATCGAAAGCGTTAACTGACCGCCAAATTCAGAAGATTTTTCTATCGTGTTATCTAAAGGGAGGTACTGTAGTGTATTTCAAACACTAAAAGCATTAAGTATATTTGTTACTATGTTAATACTTAATAACCTACAAAATATTTTGTAAAGGAGACGGATACGTTTTCATACAATTTTGGGCCTAGATGTAAAAAGATGAAATTAGTGTCAATTGCTAGCTACTATATTAACAATCAACCACTGAAAATTTTGCAGATTTTGGCAATCTGAGATAAAAGAGATTTAGGAAAAGTGAGGTTACGTAGCAATCTATACTTAACAGCCGATTTTTGAAGTGCGATTGTCTTATTATTCTAAGGCGATTGTCTATTTGTCATTTTTTACCCGACTGCTGAAGGAGGGTAATGGTTTTATCGGTATACGTATGTATATTTGTATGTGTTTATGTTTGTTCTTCTGTAGCGTTCTAGATACCAAACGCGTAAGCCGATTTTGATGATTCTTACGTCGATATACTCGTCTTAACCTTGCGAGCGTCACTGGCTACATTAAAATTGAAAAATAACGGATTTTGGGCGCCTTAGGATTGTGGGGGGGGGCATTTTCTTTTCTTCCAACGTGATCGTGTGGGGTATCAAAATAAAGGGTTTAAAGAGGTGATTTTTGTTTACGTCTTTTTAGTTCGCTTCATGTCAAGTCAGATTTAGCACAGATTAAACTACAATAATCGATTAGCAAACGTGAATCGATTTATCTTGATTACGAAGCTATTTAACAAATTAAAACTCATAATACTTTAATTCTAATAGATTTAATTATTATAATTCGATTGATCATCTGGTGAAAGCATTTTCATAAATAGTATAAACTCTGTAACGTTTATCGATATAAAACCGATATTCCAATTACACCTTAACTTAATTATTGGATTTCTCATTTTCCAGATTGTAAATTGAGTTGATTTTTCACATTTTGAAATAGAAAAATATAACCTTTTTTTTTAAGCCATACCTCAACTTATTACAATTAGGCCCAGAAGTCCCCGTCTACTTTATGAAAAACACGACCAAAAGGAATCGCATTTTTTGGCAGCAAAAAAGTGGACTTGGCAGATGTTATATACCACATAAAATCGCACAGTCTAAATATCGTTTTGCTATACAGTTTTGCTTAATAATAAAAATATCGCAATTAATTGTTGTATACATCTGGTTTGACTCGTTCTAAATCGGTTGTTTTCCAGATCATAAAAAATAAGATTGTTAAAATCAACAGCTTGCTTAGTTTTCTACTAAATCAATATTTACTTAGAAATGTAGCTATTAACGTCTGCTCATCCATAAATTATAATGACATTTTACCATCTTAACTACACAGAAACACACACTACTACAGGAGAAATTCCTAGTGTAGGGCAACTTTTTTTTTAAAAAGAAAGAAGAACTTTAAGTAACGTTCATAAATAAACCTCTAAAATATATTCATTTGGCTTAGCAACCGATATCATTCTAACTACATAGGCATCATCAAAACATTCAAATAACCAGGAAACATCAAGCCTTACATAACGATAACGCAAAAATATTCTTTATCAAAATTATTAAGTTGTACGTAATGTAGGCTACTACTGTTAAAAGCCTGAAGTATCTCCATGTTTGATAGTGTTATCGCGACAAGCTCTCTCGATATTCGATGACGTTAACCCCAAAATATCCATTACACGATTAAAACCTTTCACGTTTTATTATACAACTTAATCCGATGAAAATGTTGTGGGTGGGACGAGATTTGTTGGAGTTTCATTCAATAACTATGCTGTCCTATGACTTTACTTGAGTTTTTTGAGGAGCTCGTGGCTAAGTAAAAACCAGTGATTGATCGGAATAGGAAGTGCAATTTTCTGGGATTTCGTAACGTTATCTTAATATGGATATTCCTTTAAATCCCACTTAGTTGGAATTTAATACGGTCAATCTAATCTAGTTCGATCCAGCCCGTTCCTAGCTGTCCTCCCACCAGCGACGGCCTAAGCCGAGGCCCGTACCCCACAGGGGGTGCCCTTAGCGTGTAGTCGCTTAGTTTGTAAGTTTTATTTATAAGCCCTGCCTGGAGGCTTTAATATTATATTAAAGCCACCACAGGTAAGCCCGGTTAAGCAGTCGACAACCTTATAGGTGCTGCGAGACGCCACTCACAAAAAAAAAAACGGTCAATTTAATTCTAAAAATATAAGTACTAAACTACCTGCTAAATGCATTGTTTATTGTGGCGATAGTTGATAAAAGCGGTAAAAGTCATTGTTACTATGTGCGGGAGAAAAAGACAAAATTATCACACTAATATTATGGAGGCGAAAGTTTGTGAATGTGTGTGTATGTTTGTTACTTCTTCACGCGCTAACGGCTGGACTGATTTAGATGAAATTTGGAATAGATATTTTTGAAGTCCCGAGAAAGGACATAAGAGTTTTTAACCCAGGAGTATGTTCCCTTGGGATAATTTTCAACATTCACCTGGGCGGAGCTGCGGGCGACAGCTAGTATTTAATAAGCGTTGTAATAGTATAGCAAAATTTGATAATAACTAATCATAAAATTTCGCTTCCCACAAGTCTTATCCATATTCATACAACGTTCAAGGTCATTCACCCTGAATTGCAGTACCTATTCCGATCACTGGTAACAACAGATGCACAGGTTGATCGTCAATATTAAACAACGCTTGAAGTGGTCGTTTCGTGTATAATAGACCATACATTACACACCGAGACTCCTCCGTGCCTCGGAAAGCACACACGGCGTTGTTCCCGGCTGTTATTTGTACATCTTTAACAATCGTAACTAGTAGTCAGAAGTCAGAGAGTCTGACACCAGTCTTGCCAAGAAGTACCGTGTTATCCAGTTACTGAGTTTTGGAGGTCAGATGATGTTGCTCTATGTAAAATTCTGGATCTCAGCTGCATACAGTTGGAAGCCGACCCCAATATAGTTTAAAAAGAAAAAAAAGTGGTCTGATTAACTTTACTACTTGTGCATGCTTCTCTTTTTGTGATAACCTTGAAGATGACTTCTTGTATTTGCCTCTAGATCAGGGGTCACCAATTAATTTCATGATTTCCTTTTTTTTTTAAACAATATGACTGTCGCGGTCCGTGTCCACTGTTTATACACAAGATTAGTTCCAAAGTCACCTACCCCCCATTTTTTATATGAAGTTCATCATTGAAAATGTTGCTTTACATAAATATGTTGACACAAACATAGTACAAACTTTAAAGGCGTTTTTTTAGGTCTGTGTATTTTTTTATTGTTTACTCAAGGACCGCAAAAAATAGGTTGGCGGTCCGGATAAGGACCGCGGTCCGCCATTTGGTGACCCCTGCTCTACATCATGTTACTTTGGAGCAACAAAATTTACTACTTCCATTCTCCTATCAATCACCACGTTATAAATCACACCTCTTTCTTTGACATCGATTCACAGAGAAAACATCAAAATTTTCGTTAGCCACTTATTATTCTCTCTCTCCTCTCTTTGAATATATCTAAAAATCTAATTACCCATCTAGCCAATAAAAATCCAGCCTTGTCGGTGCGGGGATCCCATTCTTTTGCTCAAAAACAAATATAGGACGTTCTGCCGACCTACTATGACGTGCTAATGCAATTCCGAAGATGTAAAAGGGATAGTGCTATTCATTATGTATAGCTCCGTCTCTCTCTTAGAGCGGAATCGTGATCGTTTTAAGACTTTATAGTACCCTGAACTGATAATATAATCAAAGAAAATATCTTTTGTAAAGTATATTCAATCTATCCGTCACTCAAATTGAATCTGCATCACTCAGTTTAGTTTCCCTAAAGTATAACGAACACTGTTTTCATATAATTTGAATATGTTCATAATTAGGAACATACATCATTATGCGAGTCAACAAGATTTTGATATATTCACGGTAATTCTGTTTGGTTTACCTTTAAACTTGGTTAAAGTCAATATAACTCTCAAAGCGTATGACTTTATTGAAGTCGATGAACCTGATCTTAATATAAATGAGTTTGGATAAGCCACTAGGCTTATCCAAACTCATTCACTCATCAATACTAATTAACTAATCCCAGGTGTTTACACTTATTACAATATTTGATAAGCTATTGATAATGTGCATACAAAGGATGACTTAAAGCGAGCGTGGGTTTTGGGAGATACCTATTCATATATTTGGAAAATCTTTTCACTGATGAATTGAACGAATATTAAAAAAAAAAATAAGCCAGAAGTGATTCAAAAGAGAGTTCAAAACTGTATGGAATAGCAAAGGTCAAAAACAGTCTTCAGTATTATAGTGTGGGTCATTAGAAATAAGAAGTACAACATTATATTTTCAGGCTCGTTCATTCCGTTGTAGACGGAACAATTGCTAGAGTTATGCGATACAGAGAGTAAAGTCCCGCAAACCTCCACTGAAAATGGGAGGATCCTCCGACCAGACGATTGTTGTGTCTGGTGGACAACTGCCTGATAGTTAATATTCGGACAGTTGTATATGTTCAAATCGCACGGAGAACTTTGCTTGCGCGATGCAGGATTTCGTTGGTAGTTCGTCGCTGACAGGATAGATGGCGTTGTGGTTCTTTATGTGCCCTACAAATTTCGCTTTTTATTTTTCATGTAGCGGCATGATATAAATTAAATTACCATTAATATGATTAAATTATAATTACTAGATTTAGATTGATCACGAAAAAACCACAACCTGGCATACAAAGTGAATAGTACAAAATGTTTTGGGAAGACTTTTATAGTGCGTAAAGTTAAGGAGTGGAATTCCCTGCCAGAGTCTGTATTTCCTGATAGCTGCAAGCTGAGGCTGTAGACAACGTGTGATTTTATGCGCGAATGCAATTGTCGAAAAACCATAATATCATTGGGATATCACTTAACATTTCAATAGCATTTGTCAATCCCATAATATTTTTTTGTCGTTTTGACAATCGCCTTCGCCACACTATGACTGACATAATGTCACTTGCCACTGGGAGTATTTACGTTAAGAGTGAATAGGTTATTTCCAGGCAAGCCTGCTCCATCGTCAACAACATCATCGCTTTATATTAGGTGAGATTGTGGTTAAACGCAAGCATATCAGTAGATCTAGCTCGTAACGAAACTAGAAAGTGATCATTCATACTTACATCATAAAAGTAATAAATATTGAGTTCGGCGGTGGCGTTGGTGGCATTTCTGACGTAGCCATGGTGATCATCAGGTGTGTGCAGGGTCGTGAACGACGACCGCGGCGTCGTCTGCTGCGCATAGTCCTCGATCATGTTGGCCATAGTCCTGTTACAAAGAAAGATCTGGATTTAGCTGGTGCTTCTTTGAACCATCACTGGTTGAATCTGGCTTTTATAGATACGCTAGGTAAGGACCCAGAGCTTCCAGACATTACTCATTTTCTCATGAACAAAATGTGTAAAATATAGAAGTGTTAGTATGTACTTTGAACGTACGCATTATCCCAAATCATGGCATAAGCATCAATTTTATGTTTGAAAATATGTATTGTAATTTTTCTTTTGTACGTGATTTCTTTTTTATTTCGAATTTAATATAACTGTTCTTTTGAAATTGTTTTAATTATTTTATTGTACTTAATTTAACTTATTCGCAATGTGACATACTGTAACTGCAATGTGACATATTTGACATCTTTTATTTTATTTTTAAACATTTTTTTTTTTACTTTTATTTTTATAACAATTGTATAAAGTGTAATTTATTTTATTTTGTAATGCGTTGTTTAAATTTAATTATTATTATTTTGTTTCAAATGTACTAATGAATTTCTAATCTTTCATAGAGAATGTTATGCATTTCCTGTTTTTTGTTCAAATTGTAAATATGTCGTTGGTGTGCCTTACTTAAATAAATAAATAGATACTAATCTTTTAAACCGTTATCCGCAATATGATATATATGTAGGTCTACAGTTAACTTCAGGAAAATGTGTCTGTTTTTGACTACCGTTTAAAACCAGACATGCATGTCAGTATTTTGAAGTTGCTTTTTGCACGTCACTCAAAGGTGCAGGCTCCAGAAGCGTCACCCGTTTCGCCGAAGTGACGTCGTAACTGAACGCCGACATACAACGCAGGTCGCGTTCAGACGGTTCCCTATATTAAAAAAATATTATACCGGCTTTGTGTCGGCGTACGTGGGTGTTATTGACATGTCGGCCAAAAAAAGAACAATATCGGAACAAGCAATCGATACCAGAATACATATTATACAGGAAGACTGGGCAAAGATTCTTTCAAATGGGATGTTCTAGCGAATATGCAACAATCTTTAACCCCGGTAACTTAAGGGCCAAATTGGTTTGTTTTCGAGTAATTGACCTCTTGATTTAATTTCCGAAGTTTGGGTTTGATAAATAGTTTTTCGTGGTTTTTTTATCGAAAGACTTTTTGCACTATTGGTCTCCAAATTATTGGTCTGTTACCTCTTCACGCTTAAACCGCTAAACCGATTTAGATGAAATTTGGTATAGAGATAGTTTCCATTTCACCCACCTTAAAGGATGATTTCTGGGATATAAACGATTCTATGTCCTTTCCCGGTACTCAAACTATTTCTACACCAAATTTCATTTAAATCGATTCAACGTTTTAAGACACTTTCGTAATTCTTTTCTAAAATATAATCATTGTAAGTACCTATGTGATAATGGAATTTATTTCTTTTATAGAAAGCAACTTCTACTTTATCGCTGAGTGTCTTACACTTCTTAATTCCGATAAAATGCAGTCTCTGTTGGATAGGCCGCGGAACGAAATCGCGGAAAAATTAAATAGGTTAATAACAATTGATATACATGTGTATATGATTTATATGGAATATTAAAGTAAAAAACCGGCCAAGTGCTGGCAATCTATAAAAACGGCAAAAATCATGTCTATTGTATGTATTTATTAAGTATTTATTTCAATCTGTTTTTAGTATTTGTTGTTATAGCGGCAACAGAAATACATCATCTGTGAAAATTTAAACTGTCTAACTATCACGGTTCATGAGATACAGCCTGGTGACAGACGGACAGTGGAGTCTTAGTAATATGTTCCCGTTTTATTCTTGGGTACGGAACCCTAAAAATACAGACAAGTTGTCTAGAATTATATTTATTAATTACTATCTTTGTTTTTTTAATATGTGAACTTATGATTGAACAATAAACAAGGGGCTATTTTTTTTTAACGTCACCCCGTTTGTCAATAACCAAAATTTCAAATTCAGTGAAAATATTCAATCAGAACTGGATTCTTTTGTTCCAAATAACCACAGAAAAACCACAGTTGTGTACAAGGACAAAAGAAGCGCGATGATAACTAAAGAAACAAAAAATAAACTTTAATAAAACATCCCAAGAAATCTTAAAAAAGGTTGTATTACGCGACGAACGACGGTTGTAATAAAAATTCACACTGGCCACATTATGAAGAAAAAGAAAAAAAAAACCTTATTTCATAACAAGACCGGCCATGAAAAGCCTTACATTCTGCCAATTAATCTTGGGCAACCCAGGGACGACCTCTCATTAGGCTAGTATGTAACTAGCCTTACACGTATATAGCACGAGTATGTATTACTATCATTAGATAATGTTTGTTAGGGATGCAAGCCAGCCTTTGTACGTGTCTAAAATTATCTTTCAAAGGTTAGTTTGCATGCAAAAGATGTGTCATGCTGCTAATGAAAGGCATGGATGAATGATTAAGTTTATCAGATCAGTCCATAGAGGTTTGATATAGTATGACCGTGGAAGGACATTCATCGCCTTTGCTTCATACAGATACGAGAGAAGAATAAAAGCGTTTAAAATCATTGACATATCTTGTCTTTGGGAGCCTAAATGGTGCATAACCATAACTTTTGTATAATTATATTCTAAGATACATCGTATTATTTTCAGAAAGTGACACGTTTAACAATCGTTTTTACTCTGAAGAAAGTACTTACTTATCTTTGTTATAAAAAAAATATTAAAAAGTTTTGACGAGGTAGTGCTTTTAAACCCAATTCCCCCAATAGTTGAAAAGTGTACCTCCATTCTCACTATAACTTCGATCGACTCTTTCTGTTAAATTTTTCCCCAAAAAACAAATGTACGAGTTTTAATTAAGAACTCGAACAGAAGAAGTGTTCAAATAGAAAGTTGCTTTAAATTGTCGGAGTTGCTTTCATTCAAAGGAACAAATAAATTAATATTGCAAAGTGAAAAGAGCTGTTTCTAGTGACATGCAGAAAGTATTTACTTAAAGAGTACTTAGTTCGAATGTAAATGTCCAATATTTGTTGCTTGAATATTTAAGTCTCGTGTTTCAAAGGTTTTAAGTAAGTAAAGTTGTAGTAGCTAACAAACTTCACCACTTATTAAAATGTACTTACAGCGGTGCCAACTTACAAATTCAGACTATAATATGTCGGTACCGATACTTAGGATGCGTTTCTACCAGAGATGTGTACCCTTCAGGCTAAAACAGGTTTGAAAAATGCTTAACTTCAAATTTTAGCTCAGAAATCGGAGATTTCGCTCTAAAATTTCACGTCTCTCAATTATGAAATGAATAATTGAGAGACGTGAAATTTTAGAGCGGATTGGATCATTAACAATGTTTCAGAAAACACCTGGGGCTGCTCAATGAAGTGTTGAAGCCAATCAGTATTTCATTGCGGAAAAGGGATAATGCCATTATTTTGTCCTCTTCCGTGACATGGAGTTTGAAAGGAAACAAGGATAAATATAAATTCGTCAAGTCCTTCAACCAGGATGATATATCTTAGAAACGGCTTTTGGCCATCTGGGGCCCTACTGTGAAGTCTTAAAACGATTATGAGTCCGCTCTAAGAGAGAGAAAGAGCTATACATAGCGAATAGCACTATCCTTTTTACAACATCGGAATTGGATCGCATTAGCATGTCATAGTAGGGCTACTGTACGCATCACAACTTTGTTTGTGCGATGCAGGGTTTAGTAGCGCCATCTACAACTACTGACAACTTGTCGGTCACTGGCCTGCTATGAAGTTCTTACGCCATCTGATAGATGTCGCCACTCGCGGAGATGGGAAGGATTGTAAAGCCGCTTGTACCCACACTTTCTTTCGTGAAAAACTACGAATACGAATGGGCACGGTCGTCAGTGTTGTTATGGTTCAGTATAGAAGTTAGTTGATTAAAATGAACAAAAAAGAAAAAATCACACTCTTTTTTACGGCTAAGGAAGTACAGACGCCAGCGTATCAAGATACCCCTAACTGACGAATTTTCTCAACCAACCATGAGCCTAATACTTTATCGATAAATTCTTTGAAAAAGTATCGTAACTAAGATCACACCCAGGAGCGTAGCTACCGCAGTATCAACCGTATCAAAGATACGGGCCCCCGGGTTATAAGGGCCCCAACGTGTGTACACAAAGCTAAACATTTAGTCGCGTCATCTCCTTCGTGGCCTGCCAAGACAGTTCTGAGCTAGTAGGGGCTATTTTGTTTAAAAAACAACACCCCTAAAAATATTTGAAACAGGGCTCCTTTGAAACTAGCTACGCCACTGAACCGACCATTGCCATCTCGTACCTTGACATTGGCAAAATCATCGAATGTTGATCGATGGAGCCATAACCTTTAAAATTGAAATTAAATGATTTATCGATAAATTTGAAAATCTATTAAAGAAATTTGGCAGATTGTTGTAGCTTGATGTGCTGGCATCTGTAGTGTACTCATACCTACGTTTTCTACTTCGATAATAAGTTAAAAAAATATGACATCACGTTAATAAATATGCCTATAAACTAAAGAGCAGCTTTCAAGTTGAAACCAGTTTTACGTACTATCAAGGGCATAGCTGCCAGGGTTGCGGAATTTGTTCGAAAGAGTCACCGCGGCCCTGGAACGCAAAGGGCTTCAGAAGGAACACGGATGGGTTTTAGTCAGTAAGAGTCTGACACGCCCTTCCGCTCCACCCAGAGCGGAAGAAGTCATTTGATGATTTCCCATCCTTAAAAAAAAAAAAAAAAAATAAAAAAAAAAAATCAAGGGCATAGATCATTATGACAACCCATTCATCGGGGCCATAAACGTAACAGTTGAGCTTGAGATAAGCTTTGATAAAAGTTTTCACGTTTTTTCCTACTTCCAAAAACGATTAGTTTTACAAAGAAAAAAACTAAAGACAAAAATTTAATGAAACAGCAGACACGTGTATTGCTATAAATTATGAACTAATTAGCTTAATTATACATTAAGTATTAGTTAATACTAAAATTATGTAGTAATTAGTCAGCCCAGAAAACACCAGACCACCAGTCACCATTTCGAAACACCACCCTTTTTATGGATGGGAAATCATCAAATGACATATTCCGCTCTGGGCGGAACGGAAGTGAGTGTCAGACTCTTACTGAATAAAACCCATCCGTGTTCCATCTAAAGCCCTTTGCGTTCCAGGGCCGCGGTGACTCTTTCGAACAAATTCTGCAACCCTGGAGAAACACCACCCTGCGCTTCATAACTCAAAAAGCGGTTGGGGTTGGAAACAGCTAGGCTGAAGTGGGATAGGGCTGGCCACCCGGAGAGATGACGCCTGCGATAGGATGTTACCGTAGTGGTGGTCGACCGCGGCGATGGTGGTGTGACGATCTCATCTCGTTTGGTGGTTCAAACTTAGACAGAGGTAGCACAGGATAGACAGGTAAGAGAGATGAGAAACGGGAGGGCTAGGTTCAGCAGTGGGACACAAATTAGGCTACTAAAAAAAAGGGTGGAACAAATAAAAGGGAAAGATGCACGTCGTGAGTGCGACATGTAAGCTCTCACACAGCATGATGCAGTGAAATGGGGGACCCACAGCACAGCGCTGATTTTTGTGGTCGCCTAGAATATGACGTAGGTACAGAAACCAAGTCTGGTGAGCCGAATTGTGCTAGCACAGGTGTCATATTGCTGAGCGAGCGCCGTCAGCTAGGACTGGTCATTTCTCAGCTGCCACGGTTTATTTTAATTATTCGTTCTTTAAATTGTTGCTTTTTTTTACTTCGGTCGCTTGATCGTGCAAGTCTTTCTACATCGTTCTCACATATATGTATGTTTGTATAATTTTCACACGAATGATGTAACATTGTAAAAAAACATTGATGTAAAAGAGTGTCCGTGGAGTTTCTTGCACGTTCTTCTCCATAGAGATCTACGCTTTGGAACGTGCAAATAGCTTCATCTCTTTGGACAGACCGACCTTGACAATTCAAAAATGCCTGTAATGGTTTAATTGAAATAAATGCTTTGAGTTGAGTTGAGGTGAATATATCAATTATTATTTGGCGACAACATTTAGGAATGGGTACTAGGTAGGTATACATTTCATATTATTTTTATTGCTTTCGCTTCATTTACTAAAGGGTGGAAGTAAAATATTGATATTACAGATATAATGACTGTTTTTCTTCCCAAACCGATTCTCACACATTCATATTTGTCTCCTTCGTAATCGTTATAACACTTCTTCCGAAGTCGTTTTGTCCCAAACATTGAAACATTTTCATCTCTTGACCCATATTTTAACAGTAATATTCTGATGTATCTAGTTACAGCTGACTTTACTTTAAACTAACTCCTGCTAGCGGGTTGGCTCGCGTGATAGTTCGAAATTATTGTATGAAAACGTTGAGACTTTTGGGATCAAAAGTATTGTATTACGTAAAGAAAGGAAAAAAAGAAAGAAAGAATAAAAAATATTTAGCACATAGGTACATGAGACACGCAAGGTAAAAAAAACAAGAAACAGGTAGTACGTACGTACATACAAATCTAAATTTTAATATCTGACTTGTCTCTATACCAAATTCAACAAAATTGGTTTAGCGGTATATATGTATGTACGTTTCGAATTTTTAAATATCAGTTTGATGTATGGGAAAATAGAGAATTTATTCAGTTTCCAAAAATCCTGTAAACGAGTCCCATTTGTGTTTTCGGAATTAACTCTTTGATAGGGCGCAACGTTTGCTTTAGATTTTAGTAAAACATAGTTTCCACTAAAACCGCGTCATTCAGTATTTTAGTATTTTGTGTTCTTTGGTAGGAACACAAAAAACTAGGTGACCAGGCCTTTCTTAATGAATTATGTTTGAAACATGATATTTTAACGAAATTATTAAATGAAAAAGACTTTTTAAGCCTGACATAATTATAATTATAAGTTTGACACTGAGTGATCAGGGACTTTGTTGTTAATAAGTACCTTTATTGAAATTCGAATGATTTTTAACCAAACGGTTATTAATCTTTCCATTAACTATATTTTTCCACGTTTGCCTCCGCTAAGATCCTCCCTATTACATTTCTAGTTAATATCTAAACAACTAGTTTTAGTCTTAATAATCAATTTATTATGAATACTAGTCTTTTGATTCAGATGAATGAACGATTATGTCCATTGATAGACATCAAAGTAATACGTCAAATTAAAATAATTTGTTCCAATTTCACTAAATGGTTTTGATCGCTATGTACGAGTAGGTACGATACAGCTTTCGACGGGATTGCTCGTCAGTAGCTTGGAGAGAGAGCCGACGGACAGACGCGTGCTCTGTTTCCAATCTACCTTCCTAAGAGACCACAAATGAGATGGCGAGACGTACGAGACAGATTTTGCGGGCTTACGAAAAGTGGAGGGGAGACTTTTGGCTAGCAGTGGGCTTTTTTACATTACACAAGCAGTATTACTTGCTGCGAATCTCACAGTGTTGACACCCGGACGTGTCCTACCTCCCGAAACAGCCGTGTCCAGTGAGAGAATGCATCAAGCGGAAGGTGAGGATGCCGTGGTGCCTCTCCAGCTACTCCCCAGGGAGTCCTCCACATAAAACTCTTCATAATATCAGATCCAACCAAACGTAAACAAGGCCTTTGAAAGAGCTGAAAAGGTGGGTACCTAAATCATTATTTTTCTGCCCTTATCCCATATTACTTGGGGTCGGCGCAACACGTTTTTTTCCTTTCAACTTTTCAACTTTTCCGTCACTGGCGCCATTTTTAAACTACCTCTAACGTACTCATTCCTCCATTGAAAAAAACATTGAGCTAGTCGCCCTAAAATAAGAAGAAAAATTTTGCAGTTTCGATGAGGTCGACAAACTCATACTGAAACCTGGTGCTGATTTATTTCCCTTATAGGAATGACTAAATCTATTCGAATAATACGAAAAAATTGGGTCCAAAACAAATTAATTTCGCTCAGTTACAGTTTCAATTCTACTAGCAACTTTAGAATTTTCGCTCACTTTTTAGGCTACACATAGGCATACTAAAAGGGTCAAACACTTTGTGACCCAACAAACACTTTAATAAAACCAAAAACAAAACATCTCGCGAATTTAATATCGTTTGCTCCCAACACTAAATTAAAACAGATATCTCTGTAACCATACAAATTACCAAAGCACCAATAAGGGTCAGGTCACACCGAAACGCGTTTCACACACTTTTTAAGATAGCGTTACAATATGATTTTTTTAATATTACACAAAAGGTATATATTTCAGTGAGAGGATTAAATTAAAACAAAAGTTAACACACCTCGCGGCGTTGACTTATGAATACAGGATGGACTGCAAATTTTTTTGACGCCAAATTTTTTCCCGTCTAGTTCTAGACTGAAGCAAACGCGCTACGCGGTCGGCACTCTTCGGGAGCGGTTCTATGAGCAAGACATTCAAAATTCCGAGTTTCGTGATTGGTGAATCTAACTTTTCAAAATCTACATCTATTCCTCGCGGCTTCGCGTTTCACCTCGCGGCACTTCCAAGCACAGCATGAAATTGCATACGCCTCGAGGTTGCGCGATCAGGCATCGCCATTCCGCGTCGCGTCTCAATATGACCTGACCCTAAGGGCCTGGCTTTTACCCTTTTCTCAATATTCAGCTGATAGGCTTACAAGGGTAGAATATCGTTCGTTTGTTTACTTTAGTTACAAAGAATTCAATAAACCGTATTGACAGGGATTGCAATATTCTCAAAGGATTTCTATTGTGAATATTTATTTGGTATCTATGAACTACCTTTGGATAAACAAATGGAAGAAGAAGATTTGAATTGAGAGGAAATTTTGGTTGAAGTCTGAATAAGAGCTCATGGCTAGGTACTTAACACCTGTACGGGTCGATCTTCGAGGTTAAGGAACGCTAGCCGAGGTTGGTGCAGTAAATAGGTGACAATACTTCACACACCGAGACTTCCCCGTGCCTCAGAAAGCAGGTTAAGCTTCTAGTTTTGGCTTCATTTGTAGATCTTTGACAGTCGTTACGGAAAGTCAGAAAATCTGACACCAGTCTTGCCAAGGCTGGATAGGCGGACGCTCCATGTTAAATACTAGTACTCAGCTGCATCCTGACATGGGTGCCCATGGCACATACCGAGACACAGATGGAAAACGTCTAGGCAATTTGAGACTGTATTTTTACGTTTTTGTTGGCTTGCTTACCTATCTTGGACTTTATTACCACATTATAGTTTTTGTAATCTTAGTAATAGGGTCCCGTTTTTAACCGACCGTCGTTTGACCGTCTGTCTGTCTGTCACCAGGCTGTATCTCATGAACCGTGATAGCTATACTGTTGTAATTTTCACAGATGATGTATTTCTGTTGCCACTAGAACAACAAATAATAAAAATGAAATAAAATTATAAATATACAAGAAACATGTTTTTTTCGGCTTATGGTGCGGAACCCTGCGTGTGCAAGTCCAACTTGCACTTGGCCAGTTTTTTATTTAATTGGATACTGAATATTCCTCGTAAGTGTAGAAAGTGGTATACATCTCCAACTGACTAAACTTATAGATGTTTACAAAACGTGAATTTCGCAACACGCAACAACGTTTTTTCTTTTCCTCAATTGAAAATAACTTCAGAAAAGTATGAAACAAATCACTTATCCGTTCAAACAAATACAGGAATCCGACTTGATTCATACAAAAGCAAACACACGCGAATTTCGTAAGTTTTCAAGAAAAATATAGGTATGACAGAGTTTAATGTAAAACACATGTTTGTAAATATGTTCATTGATTAAGTGTTTCATTAAAACCGCGGGTTCCTTAAATAGTATGAAATGTAGGACGATCACCGGATTTTGTGGTTTGAGCGTTTCATGTCGTAATTTGGATATCTTAGTCGATAGTTATATAATATATATATTATATATCTATTATATTATATATATGTATATAATATATATATATATATATATATATATATATTATATACATATATATATATATAAAATATAGATATGGTAAACATGGTACACAAAGATGTTAATTACATATTTAATTTGTCTTTAAAGGTTTTCTGTAAATTTGCATGTTCATCGTTAATTCAATAAGTAATTCGTTTCTCACACATGAACAATGTGAACTTTCCGGGATTAATGGCGCTTTTTTACCAGTGAAGGAAAGTTCGTAAAAAGGTAGAGGAAGTATATCTTCGAAACCAGCGAGACCCTCACAGACTTATATTAAACGATTTACCAAGACTAGCTAAATATAACAAAAGCAGTTTAACCATGTGTGTTCGGGTGTTTAATAAAATTCCAAATGACTTAAAAACCTTAAATCTTAGATTATTTAAAAAAAGAACTACATACATGGTTTAGCACTCATAGTTATTACTGTTTAAAAGAATTGTTTGACATATAAACTACGAGAAACTGTTTGTAATGTTCCTATAATATATATTTGCATGCTGTGATATAGGCAAAACATGTAAGCTCTAATAATGTCTGTAAAACAACTTTGTACACCATGTTTTATGCAAATAAAATTGATTCTTTAATTTACTTCTAGGGATTACCACCAAAAAACAAAAAGTTCCTCGTTTTAATAAACGTATAAGACACTAGTTGTGATTAGTTCCAGTTTAGTCAACGGATATTTTTTTTTGTTTTAACTGCATTGTTATTTTTCTGTTGATGGGTTTCGTTTCATCACTTCTTCCTTCTTCTTTATAAGAGGCCAACTAAGCATGCGCATGCAGTAGGCTACAGTAAGGTTAGGCCAACCCATACATAATAAATAAATAAATAAAATAAAAGATCTTTATTTCAGACATCACATCCATATGTTGTTAGTGCTAAGTTAGTAACATAATATGCGTGCTTATATACTATATTAGTATTGTTAGTAGGTAATTACAGGAGAGTTTATTTTTGTAAACCCGTAGCTACCTCCACCCAGTGTCTTTGGATGGGGCAGTCCGGTCTGTCAGCAATCATTTTCTTTCATTAATGCCCAAAAATAAAATGTTTCGTCCCCTTTCAAAATGGACGAAAATTCGCATCGTCAGAATCGTGATTTCAACCCTGAATAAAGTGGTGAGTTTTTTTTTTGCCATTATATATTGGCTGGCGTACCCTAACTGTAGCCTACTTCACGCCCATGCAACTAAGAAACCCTACTATTCCCTGATTTTTGACAAGCGAACACGAACTCTTACTAAACCAAAAATCTACATACTACCACTACGTCTTTTTCCTTTCTCACCATCTACTTTCAAAGTGTCAATTCGTGAAATCTGCACGAACATCCATAATAAGTTTACCATACATGACTTTCGATCGAATGAGGCTAATCAATATTCTAGGGATGTCTAGCTTTTCCGTTCCAACTAGGCTGTTCAGAAACAATTTAGCCTGCCCGTTTATTTTTATAGCCTGGACAGAAACGTGCTGGAATTGTGGAGAGTTCCGTTGCTGGGTCAGGTTTAATCTTAGGTACTTGGAGCTTTAGAAAAGTAAGCACTTTCGTTACATAACAGGAGGTCGATAATAGAATTCCATAATCAATTTTGAGTCAAATGTGAAAAACTGTCCACTTTATTTACAGCCAAAGTAAAATAAATTATTCCAAAAGGCACTTTGGAATGTCAAGATTTACAGTTAGAAAATACTAATAAGTTCTGCAGTTATCTAGATTCTCATTGTATTTCAGAGTTGATTCCATTGTAAAATTGTTCCAAACCCTGAAAATAATATGTAATGAATTTAAAGTTACCCCTAAAGTTTTCATCCAAAACTTCTCATAAGTTTGTTTAGTATAAGTTTTTCAAACGCCTTCTAAATCAGAAAAAAAAACTCAAAATTCCTTCCAAATCTGTGAGTTGAATGTCGGATAAAAAAACAGTTTGTATACTGGAATGAGATTTACCCAAAATTTTCAGTATTTCCGTTTATACGCAAACAATGATTGGGGTCCCTATTTAATTAAATAAGTTGTTTAATTTCAAATGTGGGGTATCATAGAAAGTTTTGGGACAACAGGGAAACATACCATATTGGGTATATGGTATGTTCCCCTGTTACCAAGCCACTATAACCCTACAACCGTTTACTTTGTGCATTCTTGTGGGCCTTCAGGTCGAGAAAAAAACATTATTAGATTTCTTTGTAGCGGCCCCGAATGAAGAGCTGATGCGTGGCACTCTTGTGCCTCGGAAAGCAAGTAAAGGCATTATCCATCAAAGTCAAAGTCAAAGTCAAGTCATTTATTTCAACTAGACCATTAAAAGGCACTTTTGAACGTCAAATTTACAGTTTAAAATTAAAATATAAGTGACTCTAGTTGTCCATTCGCAAAAATTAGATTCTTATGGAGAAGAACGGACAAGAAACTCCATCGCCTGATCTCTTCCCGGTCTTGTCGGATTACCGTCCCTTCGGACTACGAGAGTTAAGGACTCGTTCTCTGGCGGTTTTTAACTCTCTGTGAGTTAGAAGTCGCTAGAGAACGCGATGAACATTATAGCCACTTAATTTGGTATTTTATTGAGCAACATTATGAACATTTCAGGAAATCTACCAAGACATTTATTTACCGACCACGTAACAAACTTCGACTCCATACTTTGTTAAAGATTAATTTGGTGTCATCGACATAAAAACCTCTTAATATAACACTAGGTACTAAACCTAACAAAATCAACCCTATATAGTACAAAGAACATGACAAACCTCAAACCACAAACATAACAACAAATGTATCAAAATTGCGTTGCAATTAACGACACACGACACTCCTCACGCCACACAGTTGAACTTTGATCTCAAAGTAAACCGTTTTCTAATCACGGCGCGTCTCTCTGCCAAAACTAGTCATTTAATTCGAGATGAGCGAGTCTCAACGTAAACGTATAAGTAAACGTTTTGGCTGTTTATTGAAGTTTGTAATTAAGAATTAAGATTGTTTTAATAAGACTTGTGTGAACTACAAAAACAATGTATTAAGATTAATGACTGATGAGTGCAGCTCGTGGCTAAATAATAACAGCCGCACGGGTCGATCTTCAAGGTTAAGCAACGCTTGCCGAGGTTGGTCTGTGGATGGGTGACCATCTTTACATACCGAGACTCCTCCGTGACTCGGAAAGCACGTTAAGCCGCTGTTTCCGGCTGTCATTTGTAGATCTTTGGCAGTCGTTGCGGATAGTCAGAAGCCAGATAATCAGACACCAGTCTTGCCAATGAGTACCGTGTTACCCAGTTATTGGGTTGTGGAGGTCTGGTAGGCAGCCGCTCCACGTAAAATACTGGTATTCAGCTGAATCCGGTTTGACTGGGAGCCGACCCCAATATAGTTGGGAAAAGGCTAGGCAGATGATAATGACTTTTGGTCGGTCTAAAACATATTATTTACATTATCTTTACGTTTTCCTAGAACAGTTTCATCACTTATGAGACATTGAAGGTTTTTACAAAGAAAAACGTTTCCCAAGGAGCAGACCTTGAAAAGGCAATCATCCCAGGGGCTGAAACGTCGGAAATTGCCAATTTCGAATGAGATTAATTGCTTAAGACCAATAATGTAAATTTATGAATAGAATGCCAACGTGTATCGAACGAGCAGGCGAGAATAAAATTGTCCCTAAAACTTCAAGATATGCAAAAGACTGCAATCAATCTCCCTTCCCTTTTCCGAAATAAGTTGACCGGTTTCTAGTCTAATCGGATGCAGCCAAGGCTGCAGTATTTTCCTATCATATTTCCTACTATCTGCTAGGTTGAATTGGGATTGGTCGAGCCATAGACAGATGGGCCAACCGGTCGATTCTGTAAACATGCCAAAGTGAAAGCTTGTGTGAAGTGATCACGAGGTGAGCTGTCAATCCATATAATCAAGATGTCACGTGATCACGAAGTAAGCTGTCATTTCATCTTGATTATATGAATTGACAGCTCACCTCGTAATCACTTCACCCAAGTCTTCACTTCGACGTGTTTACAGAATCGACCGACTGAGCCGTTACGCAGTGGGAGGTAGAGGATGGGCGTCGTCGCCGAGGAGGGCCTAGGAAACGCTGGCGTGACGACTTGGAGCCGGTCATGACAGATTGGTCGGAGAGAACAACACACCGGGAAGAGTGGAAGGCTATGGGGGAGACCTTTGCCCAGCAATGGGACAATAGAGTTTAATTAAAAAAAACCTACCGATGACAAAACTTAACAAATTTTGATGAAACCTTTCAGCTTATATATCAGAATAACATATAGGCTACACTTAGAAAGGGAGAAGTATACATTCCACGCGAGCAAAGCCGTGGATCTAGCAGTATAAAATGCAACAGACGTACAAAACACCATCTTGGAAAGGGTAATAAAGTATTAGAAACTGTATACATCTTCATTCTTCATGCAATTACGTTTTCCCTGAAGGAAGTCTAGTTGGTGCGCGGATAAGATACACGAGACATTCATAGAAACACGCTATTTAGCTTATCTTGAAATATGACGCAGAGGGAAATGGGTTTTGCTTGTTATTTTTGTCACTGTGCATTGTGTGAACTTAACTTTAACTTTAACTGTTTTATAACACCCGACGCCAAAACGACGGGGTGTTTTAAGTTTGACGTGTCTGTGCTCTCGAACGGATGAATCGATTTTTTATTTTAAAGTTGAATTAGTCGGAATTGTTCCTAGCTATGTTTGATGAAAATCGGTCCAAGATGGCCGCCGCCACAAAATGGCGGATTACAATTTTTTTACAACTCCCTAATTAATATTTTGTCACGCAATAGTTCCACAGTCATTTAGAACATTGAATGGCGAAGTCAAGCTTTTTACTGAGATGAAGGATTAGTAGAGTTAGGCCTTCTAGAGTCATGGAGCTTGGCTCGACTCGAGATCTGATAACTTTTTCACAGTGAGAGTGTTATGGGTTTGTGAGTCTTGGCAAGTAATTTAAGGATAAATACTGAACGTTCAAGTTAATCAAATTGATTTTAAACTTAGTTATTTCTGAGTTTGTTTCAGTGTTTTTCCTCAAAGGAGTCGGATAAAAAACACCGGTCTTATCTTGTCCCAATATCTATTTTTTTGCGCTTCCTTGTGTAAAAGTTTTTTTGAAGCAACTTTTATTTTTAATAATAATGATAATTTTTATTTTATGAAATCAATAAAAAAATACGACAAATCAGAAAAAAAGACAAAACGCATCAAAGATGGGGCTTGTAATGTCACTTTCCATTAAAAGTGTACTGGTAAGAGTGGTAAGTAATGCCACACGAATTTTCAACGCACTGTATCGTCTTCATTTTCTGTTTATGTCACAAAAGAAAAAATACGTGTCCAATATTTTTTGGAAATCTGACGGGCTAATTAGATTATTTTTTTGTCAAATACCCTATTATGTAAGTACAAACAAGGGTCTTATCAAAATAAACTGAGTCTAAGTTTTCCATGACCAAACTATATCGTTTCTTGTTTCACATAAACGTCTATATACATCAAATGTATCCTTGATGAACATCAAGAGTACCAATTAGCGAATGAACATCGAACAGTGAACCCTTATAATTTATTACGTAACCACCCCTATGAACCACCCGTATCTCAACGACCGTTGCTAACACTATCGTAAGTGTAAATTAACAACATTTCAAGAGAGTGGAATTATTACAAAGTTTCGTTTTGATATAGAGAAAAATGTTTTATTGAAGTGAAAACTTCTTTAGGCGCGTTGAGCACTTTTTTGGTGAACAAAATTCATGGAACCCGCGTCATCGTCACCGAACACTTTCCATGAGCTATATGTATGCTGTGTATATAGGTGTACTTTTTGGGTGAACAAAAATCATGGAACTCGCGTCATCGTCACCGAACGCTTTAGCTTTCGCTATGTTTCACTTCTATCAGCAGTCCCCAAAGACTGCTCCGCGTGTTTTTTTCATAAACATGAATTAGCAGAAAACAGAATTGGCGGGAAAAAGTAGAGAAAAAGCCTTGCAGTGTTTACAGGATGTTAAAACTGGATCAACGAATTAGTTCCTAAAGATATATTTATAACTTTACGCTAGCAACAAATATCTTAGTGAAAACTCTTTTCTAGATATTTCACTTTGATTACAACTTTCTTTGAGTTTTATTCTAGTAATGTATCTTTTAACACAAACAACCGGCCAAGTGCAAGTCGGACCTTTTACGTAGAGTTCCGTACAATAAGCCGAAAAGAAAATGTTTCTTGTATTATATTATAATGTATCCCCTTTTATAGCAGCAACAGAAATACACACTCAGTGAAAATTTCAACTGTCCACCTATTACAGTTCATGAGATACAGCACGCTGACAGACAGACGGACGAACAGGCGGAAGAACAACGAAGGATTAGTAATAGGTAAACTAAGTAACGAAAAGATTTTAAACATTAATTTTATTGCCCCACTTTAGTACCTACTTTACGTTGAACACAAACATGTCACAAAAATAAAACGGAAAAATAATTCCTGCCTAGAATAGGCTGCACAAAATTAAGATGAACATTTTGCAGATACGATAGTACTTGTTACGGCAGACAATCGATGAAGATGTATCTAATTCTAAATCCCAACACGATGGAAGATTAATATGGACGGATTCCAAACAAGGTTCCAATCGGTTTAGACAAATAGTAGAAGGCCGGTCGGAATTGAGTCTAAGGTACTGCCCTCCGATGATTGGGTTAAGTTTACAAGGATATACCTACTGTGCTAATGTGTACGTGCTCTGTTTGAGGGATTAATTATTATTTAATATTTGAAGTGAATGTATCGTGAAACTGATGTGATGGAAACAGCACTAATAAGTAACTATTTGAATAGAAGCACCAAGCGCGTATTTTATTAAATATAGTCCGTGACTTTGTCCGCGTAGGATAGTTACTTTGGGCAGCCATTTTTATTTTTACAATACTAATTTTTCAAAAACGCTTGATCATATTATTTATGTTTATTTTTTATCAAATGCCTAATTGCAACGGTTCATGGTTTTATATTCAATAATGACGGACTTTCATACAACTTCTGCCCCCTTTTCACCCCCTTCAAGGATGATTTCTGAGATAAAAAAATATCTTTTGTACTTTCCCGGGACTCAAACTATTTCTAAAAAATCGGTTCAGCGGTTTGAGCGTGAAGATTTACAGACAGACATACTTGCACATGTATAATATTAGTATGGATAGTCTGGTTTCTTTTTTGAAGGATGGGAAATAATCAAATGACTTCTTCCGCTCTGGGTGGAGCGGAAGGGCGTGTCAGACTCTTACTGACTAAAACCCATCCGTGTTCCTATTATTAATTCCTATTTATTAATTCCTCTTTTTTATTCTAATGTTATAAAGAGGAAAGATTTGTATTTTTGTATGTAACGAATAAACTTAAAAACTACTTGACCGATTTGAAAAATTATTTCAGCAATGGATAGCTACATTATCAGCAAGTAACATAGGCTATATTTTATCTCCGTACTCCCACGGGAACGGGATCTACGCGGGTGAAACCGCGTGACGTCCGCTAGTCCCAACTAATTTTATGAATTCGAAAGTGAGTTTTTTTGTTACGCTTTCGTGCCGCATATTGATGAATTTTGGTACTTACAGGGGTAGGTCCCTGGATACGCTTACCTACCAACGCGAGCAGAACCGCGGGCATAAGCTAGTTTTAAATAAAGTATAAATATGTAAATAAATACTAATCTTAAGCTGACATTAGAGAGATTAAGCTTAATCGAAAAGGCTAGGCAACCAATTAAACGGCTGATTAAGCTATTTGGCTGCGACACATACACAACTGTTTAGCATTCTAAGTGTTCATTAATTCAACGTGTTAGCAAGAATTAAGTTTTATTGGGTTGGTACACGAACCTGGGCTGAAACCCTAATTTACTTCGTAACATCAGTCAATATAGTTTAGAAGTACACAGACGTGATCCCAAAACCCGAATTTCTTGTTATTCCAGACTAAATAATGTGTAAACAAGTAAAAGCACTTAAATCTTATACCTTGCATTGGCAATACTAGATTAAAGCTAAAAAGCTAGGCCAAGTTTATTTATTGCAAAAGATCAAACCAATACTGATTGAATACACTACCGGCCAAAATTATTTGGCTACCTGCGTATTGTGAGGCTAAAGCTTTGTGAGATCGTTATTAAAGACAAAGGTGGACACATCGATTCTTCGATCTTTGACAATCTAACTTATAGTCCCAATCCTTTTGTAAGGGTGCCAGGGGGCCACCGTAGTCGCGGGCCTGCGGACGGCGAGCATTGGGTGGCTCACTGTCACCACCAGGCTCGGGTCGATGGCGCGTTGTCTTTTACGCGCGCCTCAAAGAGATGTCAGCATAGAAGACGGAGCCCGTTAGGGCCAGAGCCTGGCAGGGTTACAGAATTTGTTCGAAAGAGTCACCGCGGCCCTGGAACGTAAAGGGCTTTAGAAGGAACACGGATGGGTTTTAGTCAGTAACAGTCAGACACGCCCTTCCGCTCCACCCAGAGCGGAAGAAGTCATTTGAAGATTTCCCATACTTAAAAAAGAGTGCGAGGGGCCGAAACCAAGTCGCAGAGGCCCCATTAGAAATTGCTAATGGAATGGGACACCAATCGAAGAATATCCCTGAAACAGTATTTTATTTTATTTTATTTGTTTGGGACAAAAAACAGTTACACGTTACATTTTAACACAGGTGTTTAAAATAATAGAAATAACAAACATGTAACCCACACTATTGTCCGCGAATTTGTAAAAGAGACAGAGATTGACCAACGTGCACATATTGCTCATAAGATTAATTTAAAAAATATATGAATGATTTTATTATGTAAACATTATGTGGAACAACAAATTAAGATTTTATCCTTACGGGGATCCGGATAGAAAGGCGAGAACCTGTTTTTTAAATTAATTTTGCGTTAAAGCGAAAATATCAAAATGTTCCAACTTGAACAAAATACCATTTGCTGGGTTACCAAATACTTTTGAGCGGTAATGTATTTAGACAAAACTAGCCGAACCAGGAGGACCAATGTCCCCCAAAGGTGATACGGACTAGAATGCGCCCGCAACTAAGCCCGAAACTACGGACTTTGGGTTTAGAGAGTAGCCCCCCTGACTCGTATATTTTTGATAATTTCTTCAAGTAGACTAAGAGATTTAGTTCATCTTGACTGACGATGACAAACCTTAGGGTCAATTTTTCAAATTTTTAAGCAACGTTCACATTCTGTCACGTGTGTACACAATGTGTAAAAAACTTTATATATTCATACATTTTTAACATATTGCAACTGAGATACCAATGCGAACGTTGCTTGAAAATGAGTAGAATTGGCACTCTGGTGATGTGGTCAGATAGGACTGAACTGGTCGGTGTGACGACATGGGGAAGGCCTATGTCCAGCAGTGGACGTCTCTCGCTGAAATGATGATGACGATAATGATTGGCTGTTAAGGTTCACAAAAGGATGCCGTACTTAGGATACCCTCTTATATTTACGAGTATCTATTACAGTGTCGAATTTTGGTCTCATTTAACAAATGGTATTTCAAATGAATAATGGCTATTATAATTGGATTCATCAAGAGGCATAATTAAAATATTCTGTTACGAAAATTCTAATTCAATATTTTGCGAAAATGATCTTGAAACCGCTACCTAATTCTCACAGCAATTTTGACCTTTTTTTAGGGTTCCGTAGCCAACAAGGAACCCTTAAAGTTTCGCCATGTCCGTCTGTACATCTATCTGTTTGTCCGCGGTTTAACCCAGAGACGCTTAGCACAAGAAAGTTGGAATTTGGTATGGGTAGGCATACATATTAATCACGCCGATAAAGTGGTACAATATATATTTTTTTTATTGTATCCCCCCCCCCCCCTTCACCGTAAAATGTATCTTTATTTCATTTTATCATCACTTATCGTGAATCCCATGGTGTGGAGTGTCCATGGATAGGTCGTTTAAAAAAGTTGGGGGTGTGCGAAAACCATTTTTCCATCTAAGGATCCGTTCGCGAAATATTAAACTTAAAGTGCTAATTCTTGCTCGAGCCAAGTGTCTCCCCCCTCTGCCAGCTAAAAGGTTGTTTTTGGAGACATGGGTAAATCCATAGTAGTAGCATATATAATGAATGTAAATGCAAACTATCACTGCTGAGTAAGCTTTACAAGTTAACGAGTAATCGTCGACCAACCTATAAAATGGAACTGGATATCTAAAAATTTCGTAATAATTCTATAGAAAATGACTTAAGGCTAAGTGCGTTTTTAAATTTAATAATTATTAATAATTATTATTATTTTTTTTTTTTGTCATGGTTTACGACACTGGTAACTACGGAACCCATCACTGTGCGTAGTCCGACACGCACTTGGCCGGTTTTTAAAGGAATTATTTATCAGCTTGAAAGCTTACTTTATTTTTTAATCTCTATTGTTATTTTTATATTGTAACAAAGGAAATAATAAATGAAAGAGGATATTGCTTATTTTACTTTTAGATACCCAATATACCTCACTTCCTGAAAATGCTTTTTGGCTTATATATTTTTTTTTTAATAAAGAAAACATTCGGAATTTTTGAAATAAAAAAGCAATAAGGCTGGACTAGATTTAGACCATTCAGTTCAATTTTAGCTTTTATGATCAGCATGTCATAATTTTATATCTTCGCTTATATTTCTGCTCGAGTTAGCTCCAGTGGAATTCATAAATAAAAATCTTGAAATAAAAAGAGATTTATGATTGTATTGAACGAATATTATCTACTGACGATGAGGATTCAAAGAAATGAAGAATCGTTTACTGGGCTTTTTTTATAGAATTATATAATGCTACAGACTTATAAAACACTAGCTGTTGTCGCGACTTCGTTCCCGTAGCCCGTAATTTCCCGTTCCCGTAACCTATAGTATTCCTCATGAATGTAGCTCAAAATCGGTTCAGTAGATCTAGAGATTACCCCCTACAACCTCACAAACTCACACACTTTACCTCATTATAATGTTAGTATAGATTTAAATTGAATGAATTCAGCAATTATTTCTAAAACCAACAATGCACCTATAGACAATATTATTATCATAGGAGCAATAATTAATCTTAGATTTCTTGATAAATATATAAATCTTACTTTAAGGTGATATTCATGAAAAGTTTGTTGCCCTGCTTCTTAGTTGAAGTGTACTACAGGTATGTAGGTACATAAATACCTCTTTTTGTTTCAATAAGGTCATATTATTATACCAGAGATATTGCAACATTTCAATGCGGATTTTGGCAATCCGAAGTTAATGTAGGCCAACCAAGAAACTGTCCAGCGTCCTCACGGTCCACAGCATCAGATTGCACAGCGTAGCAATTTTGGCACACAGCTCCAATGGTATGTGACAGCCTGTCCGATCTCACTCCAGCTAACCCACTTTATAGAACAGCTACAAATATTCTAGATTAACACGTCAAATTCTTGGCTAGACATTTCAGTAACTGATGAAATAACTCAAAAGGGATTATCGAAGAATTAATGACTTCTCCAGGCTGCCATAAATCAGTGTTAAGGATATTAATACACTGTTATTACTCGCTAAATGCTAAACAGACATAAGTCGGTTTCAACCATTGTTGTGCGACGTAGTTTTAACGGAAAATTTGGTGTTGGGTTTTCGTTATTGCTGGATACGAGGTAATGTGTTTATTCCAAGATAAATATTTAGAAATCTGTCTTTGAATTAATTTAGTAAACCTTTCATCTACCTAATACCAAATAAGCTTCGTTCTCCAGTTTACAAAAGACGCTAATCTGGTGTCAAATCAGTCAATCAGCGATGGTTTTCGGAAAGAAAAACAGCCAATTTGATTAAATCATTTGACACGAGATTGACAACAGATTACTCTAAGAACCCCTTAGATTTTAGAGACAGGAAGTTTATAGGTAGGTAGATAGGTACTTGAGGTCCGTTTTTTTATACTTAAGTAACTTATTTTAAATAATTAAGACAAGTACAAATAAGCTAACATGAGGCTTCAAATAATTCCTCCACATCGCTGTCCACTAGTTAGTGCCAAAAAACTTGCAATGCTTAAAACACATATGCATCATGTTCGTGCTCGTTTCCACATACTGACTGCACGAACGCTCGCTTCGTAACATGTTACATTACGCCCCGTAACACCGGTCAGTACGCACCTTAAGCTCTTGGATACCGCGAACCGGGAGTTTATTTTTTTAAATTTAAGTCGTCATTGATAAAACCGAAATATGAATCTTGATTCGGTAAAAACAACACCCTGCTTGACAAGCAAGGTGTTCTATTAGGAGTTCCTATGTTCCTATGTTCCTGTTCCTAAATATCAAACTTTTGAAGAGCTTTTAGTATCCACTTTAAAGTCCAAACTACGTAGATGCTTTCAATTCGAACTACAATACGCAAACAAAACGATTAATTGTAATGCACATAGTAATGATTTATTTTGACAATGTTTATTTTACTTGTCCATTTTTATGTGTATTTATTTTATCTGATTTTGTATCCGAATTTCATGTATGTGCACCTATAAATTGTATGTGTTGTGTAAACTGAATACAAGTTGGTCATGAATAAATAGCTTTGCAATTAATCTGTTGCCAAGTGCAGGGTTATTCACGAAATCTGTAGTAGGTGATATGTTTATTGTGTAATTATGTAAAACATTGCGGCATCCTCAGGAAACTATCTATTTATTCGTACGCAGAGCACGTTTTGCGATCAGAGTGGCTATTGTTAAAACTACTCGATATTTGAAAATTATAAGACCAGCGATATAATTTCGCACCATACTATTACGCGATCCATTTCGCCAGTTATGTTCGAGGCCCGTATGTCTTTTTGTTGACGAAAGTATCAATGCCTTGTCCTGAGTTTATATTCAATCAAAACTATTTGTTTAAACGTCGTATATTTAGGTAACTTTACTTGTTATAATTACTCAAAAAAATGTGCGAAAAATTATATTTAACCATAATACTTTTAAAAATAAATAACATTGTTGTGTCTAAATTACAGACACAAAAATGTAACGTTTGCGGCGATGATTGAATTTTTAAGAGAAACTTTGTTTTGTATTTTTTGAAGACAATGGAAATTTTTCATTCGCTTTTACATTCTACTAAGTCTTATGTATTTAGATGTTAACATTAAAAAAATATAGCAACAAAACGAGTAGACACTATTTATTTTGAAATGAAAGAAAAAACCAACTACACGTTATCTATATAAATAAAAATGAATCGCTAAATGTGTTACTAAGCGCAGAACTCGAGAACGGCTGGACCAATTCCGCTAATTATTCCGATAATTTTTGTTGCGTGGTTTATTGTCAGGAAAAAGTTCTTATGAAAGAAAATTAACATTATTTAAAAAAAATACATTTACCTCCGGGCGAAGCCGGGGCGGTTCACTAGTAATCAATAAAAAATCAAGTAGTGCTCCATAATAGGCCACTCGAAGGTTCTTAATTATTCTGAAAATATATTTACAGATGGTTAAGTGTTAATATCGGTAGCGCGCTTATGATCACGACCTCATCAGTATTCATAAAGTATGAGGTCCATGGCAGCAGGAAATTAAAGGTGAGACCAGTTTGGTTTTGTATAGTCAACAAAGCTATTTGGTATACAGGTTAAATATTATTTATTCCACTGCACCGCCAATATTTATTTTTAACAAGCTGTGCCCGTGGCTTCACTCCTGTCACCTCTCGTCAATCGTCAACTATCCTAACTTATCTACCTAGCCTACATACCTACCCTATCCTACTTTCCGACTTTACCTATATATATTTTTTAAACCTTTCCTGTAATCTGGCGAACAAAACAAAAAAGAATTAGCCAAATCGGTCATGCCGTTCACAAGTTATACCGTGACCAGGAGAAATAGGGGTTCATTTTTATATTTATAGATGTGTGCATTTTTACTTTTTAAGCTTATGACATACTCACGAGTGTGGTGTATACAATTACTGTGTACTCAGTACACTCACAACATTGTTCAAAGCAAGCTGTTTTCAAAGCAAGTAAGCTGCCTGCAAACCAAATTGCTTTGTTGACTGTACATAAAAACAATATAACAAACTGCAGCGGTGGATGGCTACGTTTTGTTTACGTAGACTTTGCTGGTAAAACCAAAAATTCAAATTAAAAACCGTTCCACCCCAATTGTATGAAATGAAAAAATTATACGTGTACCACTTCAAGAAAATTTGGAAGAAATTCCAAATCTAGTGCATTACTTTTTCTTTTGACCGCGGCTTCAGCCGTCTTCAGGGTCCAATCTACATATTTTTGTTTCACAATTCATCAAAATCGGTTGCAGTCAACTCACTAACTAGAGATAAAACCAGCGGCCCAGTGCTAGTCGGACTTGCACCCGAAGGGTTCCGTACCAAACTGAAAAAAAAACACTGTTATTGTAAAATTTATTTTTAATTTTTTTTTGTTGTTTGGTGTTAATTTTGTGTAATAATAGTAAGGATATTAAGTTATTGCCCCTACCCCTTTTTGTCTCGCTTGTACTTTTTTTACTAACTTTTATTTTTACTATTTAATATATCTTAAATATTTATTTGTATTACTAAGTAGTGTTTAACTATGTAGTGTGTGTTGTATAATGCATCAGACATAAATCCGAAGGTTTTATTTTCGTGTCTGAGATGGTGCTAATGGAATATTACAGTATCTTCTTCCCCAGAGAATGCGAAGGTAAAATGTTTTGGAATTGCCAAGTGTTGAGTATAGGATTAGACTTGTTTGTGTTGTAACAATAGTAAGTTAAATATGACTTTTGTGATACCTTTTATAATGTCATCGTATCCATCTGTGAAGACTTAAGATCTCCACAGATGGATACGATGACTCACAAATAAAATCGGATTAAATTAAAACTTGATCAAGAGGAAGAGAAAAATGACTGTTTGTCAATTTTAATATAAATGTCAAACTGCCGTATTTATTCTTCAGTTAAAAAACATCTGTATGTTAAATTGTAAAATCATTCATAAGTAGATAAAACAAAATATGTTAACTCTCGTGTTATCAAATCAAAAAACTCGCATTAAGTTCAATACCTTGTTTTTCTTGCATTTTAACATTTACACGTGTCAAATGTACGCCATGCGAGTTACTTTTATAATCCGAGCTTGTCATTTCTTCCCCCCGACCTAAACAACTTTACACTATACACAATAAGTGAAATAACAATAGGTCATAATACATATGTAAGTCATCCCACCGGCCCCCTTCTACCATCGGACATCTAGACGCACTACAAGTTACCATCCCTACCTTGTTGCTATTCCACCAATTCGCGTTTCCAAACGACTTTTATAATGCGCACAGCAAAGGAGTGGAACTCTCTGCCTGCGTCTGTGTTTCCGAACGCATACAACCCTAATCTCTTCAAAATTAGAGTGAACAGGCTTCTTCTGGGTAAGCTCGCTCTATCGTCGACTTTGCCTCTGTCATCTATGACCTAGACTAGAGTAAAGAGCAAACCCATATTAAATTAAAAAAAAATAGAAAATATAATTAGTTATATTTTCGAGATTCTTTTGAGACGCATTAGTAACCTGAATATTAGCCATTGAAATTTAAAATTTTATTTATTAATTTTAATCATTTTAAATTAACGTCAAGAATATCTAATCAGAAGACGTAAAGTAGAAGAGTAAGTAAAGTAAATACGTAAGTACAATTTTTCGCTCAATGCAAAAAAATACAAAAAAAAAAAAACCAATAACAGCTATTTCTCATGCGTAATTCAACCCCATAGCCATAAATAAATTCTAAAAATAAATATTAACAAACCACACATACCGGATGCCCATCGATAACTTATTGCTATATTGATGAATTATTACAGCTTAAATCCTTCCATACTAATCCGCTGTCTATACGATTTCCTTTACTTAAAGACTACTGAATAAAATTCTCACGCGCCATTTAGTGCTAAAACAAAGTGTTCACACATAATTCATCAGTTCGTGATTCCACCACATTGTTCAACTTTGAGTTAGTTGTTTATTCCTGTTGTGGTACAAGTGACAAGCTTTGATTAATTGTGTACTCTTGTGATTGTGGACAGTCAAAGTTAAGAAGTTTTTGGTTTGGTACAAATATTAATAAATAAAATAATCATTAATTTGGATAAACAACATCCATGTGAGTTAGTTAACAAAAATCTATTTAGAAAAAACTAGGCTGGATGGTTTGTTGGATGGAGTTGGAGCTGACCTGCACTCTGCAGAGCAAAGAGGCAGATTTATGTCTGACAATGGCTTGGAAGCCATCGACGTGTGCTTGTGCAAACATACGTGATGCACTGCAGAAACGGGGCAGCCCCATCAACATCCTGAACCCGCTATTATACTGGACCCGTAGGGCGCTGATAGCCCGCTGAGTATAGTTGGTCCACAGGCTGCACGTGTAAAACATTTGGCAATAAGCTTTAAAAAGCGTTATTTTGACTGCCTTGCTACAGCGTGCAAACCTGCGAGTCAACATCTTACATCGGACTGAATGTCATCGTTCATTCCACTCCATTTGTCCGAGAGTAAATAAACCACAATTGCTTATTTACGCTCAGACAAATTAAGTAAGCACTTTAAATAATAATAAGCTTTTCAGATACAAATCACCAAAGCCAACTTGTACAAATCAGAGATATTTTTTAATTCAGAGTGGCTTACACGAGGTTAAATAACAAATATTTCAAATATAATGGCATCGGGTGACTGTCTCTTATAACTTGCACCATACGCAAACAAAATAACAGAGGAGCTACACTTCATCGACAACTGACTCTAGTTAAGGTGTTACCTCACCCGTTTACGCTAATAAAGCTGCGTCCGTCGCATACTGATCAAATTCGGCTAACCCCGGTTAATTTATGGTACCATCAACCCACTTCCGATCCCCGTTAGCATTAGCAATTGTAATCTTTAGCTGTTCTTTGCAAATTTTAGATCTATTCCTATGCTATTTTGCAGCGTGAATGGTAAAAAGTTCATTGGTTATTTTATGATCTTTTTATGTGCTTGCAAAGTAGGTGTTTTATGATTCTTGCACGATTTTGCCATGTTAAGTTTGTCTAGGTGAGGCGATTTATAGGCAAGCTGCCTTTCACAATCAGATTGTCTGTAAGTATTGACTTTCTCATTATCATAATACTGGTATTCAGCTACATTGGCTAGGCAGATTGATTTGTTATGTACTACATTCGTAAGTATGTACTATCACACAGGTAATGCTTGATATGTGTATTCCTGTGACTTCTTATTATTTGTAATGAGACTTAGAAAAACTGATAAATCAATCATTTTATATTTTGATCCGACATCGATGCAATCTATTACAAGTTTAAAACATGATTTTTATTTGCCTCACCCTTTCAAATCCGAATAAACTATGTCTTGCCAGTACGTATAAAGACTGTATCACAGTATCTGCTTAATTTAGACAGAAAATTCTGGGCAGTTTAGTTCCTTTTCTATCAATTAACCAAAGAGTACCTACATGTGTGTGTGAAATGTGTGGAAATCTGAGCCGTGGCGTATTTTGGAAAATCATTGGATAAACCGTACCGTTCAGGAATATTATCGAACGAAGAATTCGAAATGGTTCCCGGAATCGGCGCGCAATTTACGCTTAACAGCGTAACTGTAGCACATTTCTCGCCTCAATTTGAGTGAGGGGAAATTCAGTCACAGTGTGTACAAACTGACGCTAAAACGGAATACATGATCAAGGAACACGAACTCAGGAACTTCAAAGTCAAACCTAATAGTCCGTGAATTATAATAATTGAGACTAGGTAAGGGGGACTTTAGAGAAGAAATGTTTTGATGGAATGTTCCAATTGAACCAGGAAAATAAGGGAAGTGATAAAAGAAATTAAGAGATCAAAAATCTAATACAGGTAAGTAGTAATGATGGGATGGCGAGATACAAGAAGAGGAGTGAATAATATCGACAACATATCAATAAAATGATACTGGGATAATTAACATCATTCACGCGGGCGGAGCTGTGGGCGGCAGCTAGTCAAATTCTAAATGAGAATCTACTTAGTTACATTTATTATGAATAATTCTGCAGATCTTTAGTAGTCGAAACCAAAGGTTAGGTACTTGAAATTAAATCCTAGAGTGCAGTGTCTATTTCAAGTAACAGTGCATTCATTCATATGAGTTCGTATAGGTTTGTATCTGTGACGTAGGTAATATCTCTCTGTATTGAAATCAAACTCTATTGAGCAGTAAACGCTACCATTTGTTATACCCGACTTCCATGTATTTCTCTTGGGTCGGTAGTTTGACGTCTATTGTACTGGATCTTTCCTACAGGAACGATTCAATATAGACAAGAATCTTTCTTTCTATCTTATGTTTCGGTGTATTATTGATTTTTTTATGTTATTGTGAATAGACTGTTATTGGTGGCTATAATTCCGTATTTCTCATTTAACTACAGTTAATAAAACCTATTTACTGTCACAGATCTAACATGCCACAAATTATGAACTTAAACAATCAAGTTAATGTTTATAATTTACCAACAATTATTTATATTTTAAACTTATTTTATTACCAAACAATTCGAAATACTTGCCAAAATAGATAAATGCTCACCAAAAGGCGAAGTCGGAGCCCCGCTTTGCGGGTTTCTATGGTTTAAAAAAAACCTAACCTGTCCGAGTCGGTGTCCCTAAGTCCCGAGCTCGCTTAGCTCGCTTTTGCATCCAAGTTCTCCTAGTAACAGAAGTAACATTGTATTTCAGGGAAACAAGATTTGGTGAGCATTTATCCATTTTGGTAGGCAAAAATAATATAAATACAATATGTACAATTATTCCGATGAGTGTACAATTATTCCGATGAGTGTATAATTATTTTGGAACTTAAAACGTTGTTCTTTAGGCACCTCGGCATAGACTGGGTTTATTTTATTTGAAGTTAACATATTTTACATGGTACGCATTTAAATTGTAGCCTAAATTTATTAACAATCTGAAACGTACATTACTTACATCTTATTTTTACTTATTACAATCGTTATAAATGATACATTAAATGTAGTCAAAATAAAATGGAATAGGTACTGCTGAAACTCTTCCCACACGTCTAGGAAATAAGTTAAGGGAAGTTGAATAAGAAATATGGAGGATTAAGGCGTAAGAGTGCGCATGATGTAACAAGTCACTCTCTATCGCACTAGGAATGAACAATGGTTGCTACGTGGTCATTATAATATGGTTTGACTGTGAACCAGTTTCATGCATAGATATGCTGGATTTTAAAACTGTGTCACGGCCTTTTTATGAAGGACTAGCGGACGTCACGCGGTTTCACCCGCGTAGTTCCCGTTCGCGTGAGAGTACGGGGATAAAATATAGCCTATGTTACTCGCTGATAATCTAGCTATCCATTGCTGAAAGATTTTTTCAAATCGGTCCAGTAGTTTTTGTGTTTATTCGTTACATACAAAAATACAAATCTTTCCTCTTTATAATATTAGTACAGATGATATTAGGGCAGCAAGTTTTTCAATATAACAATACTAGTTTCTGCTATCCTACGTCCTGTTATGGAAAATAGTCTACTCGTGTGCCAAGTTTCATCCAAATTAGTTCAGCCGTTAAGACGTGAAGAGGTAATAAAGAGACGCACAGACCGAGATACTTTCACATTGTAGTAACAGTATGGATATGGCTGTATGGATAAATAGTTAATGCAATATAAGAGGAGCATTAAAAAGGTTACAAAAAATGTATTTTCAAAAAATATTATTTAGCTATGTACTGTATCTAGTCTCTCAACAGAATTCTTAAATTAAATCGAGAATCCATTAAAAAACCTACGGCATTCGATGAAATGAAATTATTGAACTCATTCTAGGTATTTTTTTTTCACATAAGTGCTAACTAAATGTATTAAAACATTTGAAACGAAAATGGAGGGCACTTCAGGGATCTTATCGAAACATAGAATTTCAATGAAAAACAGTTTTCAGGCTCTTACGTTTTATTGGCATAGTTAAAACGTTTAGTTATTCTTAATAGGGTATAAGTAACACTGCGTGGAATCACAACGATATCGTAAGACCCTTTTTTATTAAAAGGTAGAATAAGTTTATTTGCCAGGTGAATTTTTTTGTTCCAGTATCGATAAATATAGGGTTCCCTCTTTAGTTTCGTGTATAAATGTTGGTACAGTACTGTCCATAAATATGATTTTTTACTTCAAATTGTGTTAAAAAAAGCGAAAAGTTTAATGTGGAGATGTGGTTGTGGGCTCCGAGTCTTGACAGTTTAAATATATATAGTTGTGATTTATTTATTTTATTATTAATGTATACACAGAAATATAGTAATAAACATTATAGTTATGAATACAAAGGAACTGCTTTTTTCTTTAAAAAAAATTCTAGCAGACATGAGAAATAAAATTTATTTTTCGATTCTCCTTTCGCAAGTCTGCTGGAAGAAACTTTTCGTATTTTATTCGACACACACTGCACACTATTTTCTACATTAAATGTAGACAATAGTGTGTAAGAACAAGAGAAGGAGAGTATGTGAAGCCTTAAACTAAATAACCAAATAAAATACGAAAATATACTTATAAAATATAAGCCGACTATACTTATACATAAATTTAAACTTATACATACATATTATTATGGATTTTTTTTTTGACTAATATTTTTTAAATTTAAAAAAAATGATGATGAACTTTATTTTTACGTGATTACGGCGGAACAAAAGGAGGATTATGATTTTGACCGGTTTGTATGTTTTTAAGCATAGACGTTCTCACTTCAGGCAAAGGTCGCCCTAATCTATTTTATATAATTTCGAGATCGAGATGTCGATGAATCGAGACATAATTAGGTAAATAGGTATGTGATTTTTCTATAGTTCTTCCAATATACTACAAAAATTACATAAAAGCAAACATGTTATAAAATATGTAGTTAATATAAGTGACCAAAAAGAGTAGGTAGGTACATTGACATACCGATAAAATAAAAATAAATCCAACCACCAGTGTCATTAAAACAAAAATTATTGCAATATTTTGTCAAAGCCAACTTTGATGTTTCGTAAACGCCATATAAAATTAAATTAGTGACGTGCCACCGGGCGCGTTTGAAAAGGATTCGAAGCAAAGCCGCCATTTTATTTGTACGTAATGGCGGGTTGATGTGTTTATTATTATTTATTTTATTATGTATTCGAATGTGGTGCACGTTAAACACTCGTTAACTTTTTGATGTGTGACTGTGGATGGTGGAAGTGGGAGCGGTTTTTGAAAAATGCTGCATTTATTGCCATTCTTTAATTCAAAAACGGAAAAAAGACAAAGTGGTACAGATACATAGTTAGAGCAAAGGACAAGGACCACTATTGATATACGAAGACGAAACGACGATAGTTTTTATCTGGTTACTGAGATTTATATTGTTTACCAAATGAATATTCTACTGAATAAAATCTAAACATTTGGATTGAGATTACTTGATTGGCATAATAGAGCAACAAGTAATTTTTCTTAAACATCTTCAAAATATGAAGGTTCTCAATTTGTCTGTAATTATATTTTTTGTTACGTAGGTAAGAGTTAGCGGTAAAGTTTGTGTGATTTAGGCCGTTGTCTCACCGTCAATGAGGAAGCTATCGACTATTTTCTCGCTGAGGAAACGGACATAAAATATAGATCCTGTGTGAGTAAAAAATACATACATTTATAATCGATAACTAGCTGTTCTCACTGCCGGCGAGAACTCTATTACTACTAATTTGTCGCAACGACTAGATCTATCAAAGATAACACTCGCTCAGCGACTCGCGCTCGGCGGTCAGAAGTCAGGACAGCCGGTCGATTCTGTAAACATGTCGAAGTGAAGGCTTGGGTGAAGTGATCACGAGGTGAGCTGTCAATCCATACAATCAAGATGGAATGACAGCTCACTTCGTGATCACGTGACATATTGATTATATGGATTGACAGCTCACCGCATGACCACTTCACCCAAGCCTTTATTTCGATTCTGCCTGTTCTGTGTCTGGGTGTAGTATGTCTATAATATGTATGTATTTAGAAATATATAAGTATGTTTATCAGTTGTCTGGTTGCCATAGCACAGGCTCTGCCTAGTTTGGGATCGGATGACCGTGTGTGAGTTGTCCCAGGATATATTATATTATTATTATTTCGTTTATTCATTTTTTTTTTTTTTCTTATTTATACATTTTTAAATATTTCATAAAAATACAAAAATAAAAAACATTTAAAAATATAAAAATAGTAGCCCACCGGTATCGGGAACAGGGTCCAAGCTACCGGCGGTCAGGGCTCAAGAGAGAGGAACCTCCTAACAATACGAGCCGTGTCCAGAAGTACCGCTTTCTGAATCAGGCCCTTGATCCAGCTGCCCAACGAGAGCCTCCTGAGGTGCTGGTCGAGGCTCGTGGCTATTAAGCCATTGGCTGACACAACTATCGGTACAATGATTGCTGAGTCCACATCCCACATGTCGACAACCTCGCGAGCCAAGTCGATATATTTGATTTGTTTATCTTTCTCGGCTTTCACGAGATTCTCGTCATGCGGAACGGTTATGTCTACAATCATTGCACGCCTCTCGATTCGGTCCACCACCACTATATCAGGCTTATTGGCAACAATAGTCCTGTCAGTGATGATGGACCGATCCCAGTACAATGTGATATTGCCATTATCGAGAACTGGGTCGGGCGCATACCTGTAGTACGGCACCTCCGATTCCACAAGAGAGTATTTCAGAGCAAGTTGCTGATGGATAATCCTGGCTACAAGGTTGTGCCTATGCAAGTATTCTCCGTTAGCTAGACGAGAACAACCAGAGACAATGTGGCGGATCGATTCTCCCGGACGGTGACATGCCCGACATATGTCAACCGTGCCGTCCTTCACAATAAATCTCCGGTAGTTATTCGTCATGATAACTTCGTCCATAATTGCACAGACAAAACCTTCGGTTTCTCCAAAGAGATCACCGAATCGCAACCAGGCTACGGACGCTAATTGATCTACGTCGGGCCCATGTAGGGCCCGGAAATAGCGTCCGTGAAGTCCCTTACTCTGCCATACAGCCCTGCGATCGTTAGTGTCTAGCACCGCAGGTTTGCGCCAGTTCTCATTTGCCAAAGAGAGCGGGGTGAGTCCCTTGTCCACCGCCACTACATCTCGATGCATACCCACGTCGACAGCTAGGAAATATTCCCTGAGACTGCATATCTCACGATTGTGGAGAGTCTTAGCATTTAAGAAGCCTCGACCTCCACACTTTCGCGGGATATACAGTCTCATTACCGACGACCGTGGGTGATGCATTCGATATGCAGTAAGCAGTGTACGGACCCGCCTATCCAGGGCGTCAAGTTCCGTTTGAGTCCATTTGAGTACGCCGAAAGAGTGCATCAATACCGGCATGACCCAACCGTTATTATTATTATTATTATTATATTTGTTTACAGAATCGACCGGCTGTATAGTGCGGGCCGAAACGAGTGGCGCGAGTAATCACCCGTCGCACAAGAGTACTTGCTTATAGCCGAGCGACAAAACTATCGGAACTACACACTCGCTTCACGCTGCTCGCTAACTCGTATCCAGTGTCTAGCTTTACTCGCTTCTCACTAATCGTCGGCGGTGAGACAAGTCCCATAATGTCTACTCAGCGCGTACAGCTAACATGGATTCAAATAAAACAATTCATCCATATATAAAAGTTACGCTCCGCTATCAATGCGGCCCCGTGTAAACATCGGAATCATTCGGCTAAACTCGGAGATTTATGTGCCTTTTATAACCACCCTTCGGAATCCGCGGAACTTTTGACTTTGTAAACTGTGAATAATTTTATAATAGTAACACGTGCTGAGTTAACTGTTACAGTTACTGCACAGTTAAACAAACTGGGATATAAACTTAAGGCAGATTGCGTAATGTTAGTATATGAGGTATGGGGAAAATGCTATTATTGTGGGTAGTCACAGCTCCTGCCAGGGTTGCGGAATTTGTTCGTCACTGCGGCCCTGGAGCCTAAAGGACTTTAGGAGGAACACGGATGAGTTTTAGTAAGTAAGAGTCTGACACGCCCTTCCGCTCCACCCAGAGCGGAAGAAGTCATTTGATAATTTACCATTTTTAAAGCAAAAAAGAAAATGTAGTCACAGCTACTTATGGCATGTTTTAGAAGAAGTAACCACATAGGTACACTCTAACACTGTATAACTATAGCAGTGGTTCTCAAGGGAGGTCCGCAACGGCCAAAACAGAGTCCCCAAAAGTTTTAAAATTTCAATCTGTTTATCACAAAAATATCACTGATGTAAATTTATTTTTAGTTTCTATCAGAAATGTCGTGTTTCCTTGATTACAAAGAATAGTTTTGCTACAAGTTTTGAATATCTACATGATATTACTTTAGTTTTAGTTTAACACACTTTGAATTTTCTACTTGATTTCTTCATTCATCCAACAGCGAAAGAATAGGATGGTATGCCAACATGTCACTAGGATTATTGTGCATTATACATGTAGCAGGAATACATTACTGCGACAAGCCTGACTTTTGGTTGGCATATTACGGTCTAATTTAACTATCAACCGCATTGTTGAAGAATATGGATATAAGATGCAACTATTTGCTTATGTAGAACTAAAAAACCGGTCATGTGCGAATCGGACTATCACATGGTGGGTTCCGTACGGAAAAAAACGCGTTTCTTGTATTTTTTTTTTTTTGTTAAAATGTCAACAGAAATACATCATCTGTAAAAAATTCAACTGTCTAGCTATCACGGTTCATGAGATACAGCCTGGTGACAGACAGACGGACAGTGGAGTCTTAGTAATAGGATCTCGTTTTAACCCTTATAAATGGTATTATTAATTAAATAGTCCAAGGTGAGGTCTATGATTACAGTTGGGAACAGAAGAGCAATAAAAAGCAAAGGTGAATAACGATGTTTGATGTGAATAACTGATTCACATTGTTTAAATAATCTGCATTGTGTCCGCAATGCATTAGCTGTTTCATATCAAATTTTTTATAGGTGTATATTATGAATAACTGAAAACTGTTTGATTTAATGTCTAGTGGATAAAAACCGGTTATTGTTATCTGGCTTCGGCCAGGGGCTTCACTCGCGTAAAGTTCAAAACATATCCCAAGAAAAGGTCATCATTCATCATCATCATAATGTCAGCCGAAAGACGTCCACTGCTGGAAATAGGGCTCTCCTAAGTGTCGCCACAACAACCGGTCCAGTGCGACTCGCATGCATCGGCTACCTGCGACCCTCACCAGATCATCGAGAACCTTTCAACGCTGCGTCTTCTGGTACGCGGTCGCCACTCCAAAGCAACACGCTTCCAGGGAAAAAAATCCTTTGTCCTAAGCCAAGACATGGTTTACTCATGTGCCAAGTTTCATCTAAATCTGTTAAGCTTAACGGCTTAATGATCTTGTTCCAAAAAACAAACAGACAGTCAGAATAACTTTCTCAATTATGTATTTACATATTATATCATTTGTATAGATTTTAATTTCTGGTAGTTATCATCGTTTTCATATCTGAGTAGATATGAAAACGATGAAAACTACCAGAAATGTATTTAATTTACAACTACATATGTATATACTTAAATATGTTAAGTATTAACATAATAATATTCAGTTAAGATACAAACATTTTATAATTTAAAGATATATATATAATAAAACCTATCGCTTAACTGTCGAAAGCCTGAAAAATCGAAGTTGAAAAAGGTTGAATATTGAGTTTGAAAATGTCATCGAAAGCCACGAACGCTTTGCGGGGATGTTGAAACGCAATATCGTGACAACACGATATTAGGGATATGAAAAGTAAATCTGGAATTTTACCTTTGAACCACGTTGTAGCCTTGTACACCCTGGTATTACTTTGTTCTTATAAGTAGCATACTGTGGGTGTATCGTCCTCACATAATATTAAATTAATTTTTGTATACCAAATGTAAAATCATTATTTGAAAAGAGTAACTATGGAGTTTCTTGTCCGTTCTTCTCCATAAGAATCTACCTTTCCAAATGGACAGTAGAGTCACTTTATAAATGTAATATTATTATTTTACTGAACTGTAAATGCTGACGTTCAAAAGTGCCGTTTAATGGCCTAATTGAAATAAACGTTTTGACTTTGACTTTGACAAAGCTGTATGAACAAAAAATATTAAAACTTAAAAGAATATAATTTCTATTATATGAACCTGCGATGCAGTTTTACACTTAGGTAATTGCTTTTTTTACTAATTTTCCATGCGTGTGTCAATTCAAATTGAATTAGGTTAATTTGTCAAACTGAAGTTATCGTAAACAAAGTGGGGCGAAAAAGAAATGACACCTTTATCAGTACAAATACGTTGATTCAATGATTAACCGAAAGATAAATTCGGGAAGTGAGTAGTGACCAAATAACTAAAGCCACAATTGATCAAAAATGTTAAACTATAAAAATAATAATATAATAAATATTTAATAACTAATTTTTAACTGTGAAAATTTGTATGTATGGATGTATGTTTGTTACTCTTTCACGTCAGAACGGTTGAACGGATCTTGATGAAATTTGGCACAGAGGTAGATCATAGTCTGGAATTACACATAGACTGTTCATCCCGTGAGTATTTTTCCTTGGGATAATTTTTGACATTTACGCGGGCGGAGCCGCGCGCGATAGCTAGTGTTAAACTAGTGCACTTGTTCTGTGGGATAGCCGGCGGTTGCAAAGTCGCTTACAAAAAAAACTATTACACAGACAGGTCCTTAGAAATAGTGCTTTTAAGGACTTGAGATTGATACCAGATTATTGATCGTCACGTCAATAGCAGTAAATAACTTTACAATCAAGAAATACTTCAGAATTTGATGCTCGTATTTTCAATGAACTTATAAAGACCAACAAAATCAGCCTTTCAATGGTATTTCGTTCACTAAAAGCCAAATTGTTTCCCCTTGAAATTGGTTCCTCTTTAACTCGGCCACGAATTTAGAAAATTTTCATTGAACAAGCAATATATTTCTTTAGGAGACAAGGGAATTAAATAGACAATGAATTGCTTAATTTAATGTCAAGAACAACTAAGTACTTGATGACAAGAACATGAAATGAACCGCTTTTAAAGTTGATGGAACGCTAAGTTTAGGACATGAAATCCATTTTTAATATAAACAGCTTAAATAGAAACAGAAATTACGATGGAAATTAAGTTTCGATACTTTAGAGGGACTTGTCATTTAAACATAATAGTTGACTCACTAATTTTATTTTGGTTTACCCACGTAGGAAAAAACAACTTGGATAAAAATACATATATATAAAACTCTGGCAGTCAACGCAAAGCCGAAAAAGCTGGTCGTAGAAAACTGAACTTTGGCATGAAGCTTCCTTGGGGAGTGACGGAAAGCACTAGGAGTGTTTCCAAAATTTCTACGGGAACGGGAAATCGGAGTATGTGTGTACGAAGTCGCGGGCAAAAGCTAGTTACTGTATAAAACAGATTAAACGTTATGTCAACTTGAGTTAGTTTAGTTTTACTTACTTAATTTAAGCAAATAGCCAACAATATTAAAAATAAAGATAAATTGAAATGAATAGATATGATTTTGGTAACACATTCGAATTAGCAATGTTTTTTTTGCAAAATTTGTGGTGTGGTATAAAAGAAATAATAAATATTACAAAAAAAACTTTTACTGTTGTCTATTTGTGTGTGTGTGTTAAATGAAGCTTTGTAATATATTTTAGTTTTTGACATTCGAAAACTGCTAATTCAATGGGTTATTTAATTTTTTTATGTTAATTGAATGCTTACAAGTATCATTATTAAGGTTAACGTTTCATTTTAATTAATTTAATCAAGTTTTTATATCTAGATACCCTCCAGGCTTAAAACCGCTAATAGAAATGACCGCAACCCGCAAAGTACAATTTAAATCATTAATTAGTGAACAGTTGAACGATAATTAACGAGACTCTTCGCCAAACACTCGTTTCTGATTACATTCACTTTAGCAAACCAGTGTTTTTGCTTATTAATTTAGGCATTAAATTAAAATGTTTCTAAATAAAATATATATTTTTCTTATTTTGCATTTTGAAGTGATAACTTCTTATGGGAGGGTAAACCGCTTCGTAACGTAACGCGTTATGGCGCCAGTCTATCTGGCTTCCCTTTCTCTCACGCATACGGCAGCGGTAGGCAGGCTCTTCCTCTCTCACTCTAACCCACAGCGCTAGTCGTATTTCGGACAGACGCTTCCCTTATTAAATAGTTCAACTTAGATTAGTTTAAGTTATCACTTCTGTCGGGCGTCCCGAGACGCACACGTTTTTTATTGTTATAGATGATAAAAAGTTGCCTTATTAAACGCAAGTTGCGGTTGACCATAATCTCACCTGATAGAAAGCGATAATGTGGTCGACGATGGATCATGCTTGCCTGAGAGTAAAGTAACTGAGCCGATGTCGACTATTCTGCCAGGGTCATGTGGTTACACGAGTGCGGTGCGGAGAGCCGTCGAACTTTGCTACTAGATCTACAATGTTAGTAGCAGTAAGGACGACAAATATTTGGTTTATAAACGGAAAACAGGTGGCTAAAGAAAGCACGTTAAGCCGTTGGTCCCTCTGACGTATGGCTCCCAGACTAGAGCGGGCCGGGGCTGCCTTCAAGCGGCTCCTGCCCAATCTAGGGGGCCCAAATGCCTCCCGCCGGAGGCTTTATGCGGGGATCGTGCGCTCCATGGCCCTGTATGGGGCCCCGGTGTGGGCGCTCACATTGAAGGGGCGACCAGCCCGCCAACTCAATTCGTCCCAAAGGGTCATGGCCATCCGGCTGGCCCGGGGATACCGCACGGTCTCCGGCAAGGCGGCGAGCCTTCTTGCTGGATTACCGCCATGGGATCTGGAGGCGAGAGCCCTCGCGCACGTCTACGCGTGGCGCGTGGAGGCGCTTCGCCGGTTCGAAACTCCGCTGCCGCAGCAAATTGCAGCGCGGCGGACGGAGCTCCGGCAGGATACCATGGTGGTATGGAGACAGCGACTATCGCGACCCAGCGCTGGGCACGCCACTATTGTGGCGGTAAGGCCCCTCTTTGAGGAGTGGCTGGAGAGGTGCCACGGCGTCCTCACCTTCCGCCTGACGCAGGTACTTACCGGACACGGCTGTTTCGGGAGGTACCTGTGATTAAGCGGGAGGACACGCCCGGGTGTCAGCACTGTGAGGATCGCCCGGAGGACACGGTGGAGCATACGATGGAGGTCTGCCCTGCTTGGGCGGAGCACTGCCGTGTCCTCGTCGAGGCGATCGGCGGCGGCGACCTCTCGCGTCCGACCCTGGTTGAATCCATGGTCCGGAGCGGTCACCTCCTTCTGCGAAGCAGTAATGCTAGCAAAGGAGGAGGCGGGCCGCGCGAGGGAAAGGCAAGGCCTTCGCCCCAACCGCCGCAACAGGAGAAGTAGGCGCGGGCCTGCGGACGGCGAGCGTTGGGTGGCTCGCTATCCAATCACCACCAGGCCCGGGTCGATGGCGCGTTGTGTTTCACGCGCGCCTCAAAGAGATGTCAGCATAGAAGACGAGGCCTGCTAGGGCCAGAGCCTGCCAGGTTTGCGGAATTTGTTCGAAAGAGTCACCGCGGCCCTGGAACGCAAAGGGCTTTAGAAGGAACACGGATGGGTTTTAGTCAGTAAGAGTCTGACACGCCCTTCCACTCCACCCAGAGCGGAAGAAGTCATTTGATGATTTCCCATCCTTAAAAAAAAAAAGAAGCCGTTGGTCCCGGCTGTCATTTGTAGATCTTTGGCAGTCGTTACGGATTGTCAAAAGCCAGTAAATCTGACTCCAGTCTTGCCAAAAACTACCGCATTACCCAGTTTATGGGTTGTGGAGGTCTGGTGCAGCCGCTCCATGTAAAATACTGGTATTCAGCTGAATCCGGTTTGACTGGAAGCCGACCCCAATATACTCGTAGTTTGGAAAAGGCTAGGCAGATGATGAAACGGAAAGCAGGTGGAAACTTAAAATTATGTTAAAATAATTAAACGTTGATAATTATGATTAATTGACAGTCTTGGCCCCTCCATTTCCAATATGGTAAGACTGTCAGACAAGCAGTGGACCATAAGGGTGACACGGTGGAAAGGCCCAGGTGGTGGGTGGAGAAAGACTGCTTACGAGATAAACGGACGACATCAGTAAAACGGCTGCAAACGGCCCAACTGGATGCAAACAGCCCATTCTTTGGAGGAGGTTCTTACAAATTAATAACTCATATTGGTATGAATAACTCGTATAGGTTAAGATTAGTTTACTAACTTTGTTATTCCATGAAATAAAAGGCTCTTTATTATTATTTATATTGTTTAAATATATTATTTTATTACCAAACATAATTAAATTGATCACTTTCGCTACGCATTGGCCTAGGTAAACACGTAAGTTTGCAGTTTATTGTGACACTCAAAACTGTAGCTCAAGAAGAACACTTCTAAAAAAACTTCTTTTAATAGTTTTCTTCGTATTGCGATGTGGAAGATTCTACTAAGGTTGCAAACCCGTCACATATTTATCTCATCTAGCCTAGACTGATTAACACTGTATAAATGTGAAAGAAATATTATGAAAATTATGTGGTTTAACTGAGCGGCGGATAACATATCCGCTAAAATCCCAACCTTTGAAGTTCGTTACATCATTTGATACGCAACTTCGTTCAAAACACAACATTGAGAAACAGATGCTAAACCCTAACCTCTCTCAATGAATGCTATCAACGTATCCGATCCACCACTAGACCAATCCTTTGATTCGATTCGAAAATTTACGACGACGCGAGCTCAAAGTTACCTCGCCTCGTAACTCTGGACGTTGATTTAAACAATAAAGCAGTCTGATCAAGCTGATGATTGCATTCCTCGTAGCCTATATGTTGATAGGTGAGTTATGTCGCTTTTATTTTGAATCCAACTCGTATTTTGATTGTCTTGAGAGTCCGAACAAATGTTTTGGCTTTGCGATCTTGATAAGTGATTTAATATGTAAGATTTATTTGCTTTTAATTTAGCAGGGTGCTACAAAATTGCTGAAACAGCTAGTTTATTTTACTTAAGCAATTTATGAATCTTGAAACTTATTGATGTTTTCTTTAATTTAAATTATATCGACCTTCATTTACGCGTGTGTTTTTCCAACTAAATAACTTTTTTTTTTTTTGTATGAGAAAAGGTTTTTTGTCGCCGCCAGCTGTTGCAGATTTACTTTATTTCGATATTGAAGGATGGGTATAATAACGTTGTCGAAAAATATGGCAGAAGTTTTGACACCCACAAATCACAAAGTTTCATGACTGATAAAACATATTAGTTTCCGTCAAACAGTCTTGTGTCCTTATTAGAAACAAACTTTCAACGAATCTTGTTCCAATCCACATACTTTATTTTTCCAAAGACTTTCATTAAGTAGATTATGGAACTTTCTATCCAGTCTGCCAAAAGTCTAGATTAATAGAAATATTAGGTATATTTCAGTCTATCACACTAATATTATCACACTACATCACACTAATATTATAAAGGCGAAAGTTTGTGAGTTTATGTGTATGTTTGTTACTTATTCACGCACAAACGGCTAGACCGATTTAGATGAATTTTGATATAGAGACTGTTTGAGTCCCGGGAAAGGATATAGGATAGTTTTTATCCCGGGATTCTGTTCCCTTGGGATAATTTTCGACATTCACGCGGGCGGAGCCGCGGGCGGCAACTAGTTCAATTGACAAAAGCCATGGTCAAGGGCAGTCACAAAAATACACACAAATTAATCTATGGCCAGTCTGTATGAAATGAGTGGCTTCCCAAACAATTGTCGTTTACAAATTAACGTGAACATTTTATTCCAATGCCAAGGTCAGCATGACCCCAGAGTAGGTAATTGCTTTATACACAAATTCACACACTATTCTCAGTTTTGACGTGACAACATCTTATAAATCGATGAACGCCGGCTGCGCGCACGAAAAAGGATGACTCATTGTAACGTTACGCTCATTGTAACGTTACTATCATTTCATCAATGTTTTGTTATCACGTTGTCATGGTAAACTATCATCCGTAAACCGACTTTACAGACAACCAATTTTTATTGAATTGGATTGAATTAAAAAACGAAACTAATTATAAAGCAATGGACAAGAAATATTCTTCGATTTAAAGAACGAAAAAAAGAGAAACAGTTATTTGCGCCAAGTATGACGTATATCATGAAAAATATAACCAAAACGATTGAAAAGTAAATTAATAACTTACACAAGTTGGGAAAATATCGCTTTTTTTTTAATATGGGTTTGCTCTTGACTTTAGTTTAGGTCATAGATGACAAAGTCGACTATGGAGCGAGCTTATCCAGAAGAAGCCTGTTCATTCTAATTTAGTTTAGTTTTTATTTTATTTTTTTCTGTTTTTCGCTTAGCATTATGCTAAGCGAAGCGAAGCTAGGACTTGTGTACGATACAGGGCCACAGTGCTGAATTTCAGCGACAGCCGACGTTGACTGGATAACGTCAACTGGAGCAACATAAAAATAATTGTAATTGAAATTGTGATACGCAATTAGGTAGGGTAGGTATTGATTGTACCTGCCAGGGTTGCAGAATTTGTTCGAAAGAGTCACCGAAGCCTGGAACGCAAAAAGCATTAGGAAGAACACGGATGGGTTGTAGTCAGTCAGAGTCTGACACGCCCTTGGCCACCCAGAGCGAAAGAACTCATTTGATGATTTCCAATCCAAAAAAAAGGTACTGGGTGTAACAACACATCATCAAATCATCGTTCTTACACTATCTGACTAAGAAATAATTCTGAAAATGTAGACTGATGTAAACAGAATGGTAATAAATCTCCAAAGTAGTTTCCAAAACAGGCTTTTCTCAGATTCCTCACTTTATCATTAAACAAAGCACATTAATTCATCTCCTCTTACTAACCTAGTTAATACTTTAAAACTACTTCTTGAAGGAGCACTTTGTTTCAAACGAGCTTACCACCAAAACTTTCGACAAGTTTTCGTCTCAAGTATTCGATACGTAGGGTACCTATACTTTTCGTGAAGATCGTTTTTCCTTAAATTTAAAGGTTGTTGCCGAGCAAGGAGAATGCTAAACTTAGGCCCAGTTTCTCAATTGTCGAGTGACAAATTCTCAAACGCGTGAAATCTAGCTGTGGTTGGCTTAATGAGTTTTCAACAGTCAATCATATCATAGATTGCTTTACGATTAAAACGTGACTGGTCGATATTTTTTTTAAGTGAAAACTTCTTTAGCGGCGTTGTTCACTTTTTGGGATGGGTAAAAAATGTTAAACTCGCGTCAGGACACGTGACCTGGTCGAAAATTCGTAAGACGGAGGGAGAGTAGACCGCCGGCGCGGCGTAGGAGAGGAAGTAATATCTCCCTCTCTACCGCGCGGCGAAAATGCATGCCTCAATGTATGCATTTGCAATTCGTACAATTCGATTTTTTTTCCTAACCATTCCAAAATATCAAAAATGCAAACTTGTTTTCACTTCTGTCGGCACTCCTGGAGTGCAACCCGTTGTTTTTTTTTTCTCAGAAACCGTGCCAAACAATCAAGCCTTTTGAAATTCCACTAAAATATTCGTTTTAAAAACATAAAGAGACAAGGATTTCGTCTACCTACTTTTTGCTTAAGGAAATGTATTTCTTTAAATACAATCATGGTATCTAGATTGTTTTTAATACAGTTCACAATGCAATATTAGCTGTAGCGATCTCAATCACGATGTTCACTACCAATAATTGGTAATTTCTCACCCTTTCAAAACAAAATGAATACAACAAAAACAAAACGCAATCTATTTTCCAATATGACGTATTGTTGACGCGTTTTAGGCACCGTGTAGGCGGCGCAACTGTTTTGATACTTTTCATTCAGTGTAGAACAAATAATAAAAAATATTTTTATAACTTGACCTTCTAATAACGGTCGTGTCAAGTCAGGGCATTGGGAGTGATCAATTTCTTTGACGTAAGGACATAGTAACCCGCTGACGTCTCATAAAAGCTTTCAATAAAGGCAGAAATTTATAGGCGATAGCGGATGATGGGCTGTCGTTTTGTAGCTGGGATGTCAAATTGAACGGTTATTTCGATCGTGTAGATTTGAGGTCCTTAGATAAAGTTTGTTCAGATTGGAGTTTACGGTTATCGTTTGAACGCTGGGATATAACTGAGAATCCTAGCAATAACTCCAGCGAGGCCAGCAGATATGTAGTGAGTTTTCATTATAATTGGCAAAACAAGATTGTAATTTTTGACGTGACAACTTTTAATAAATCGATGAAAGCCGGCTGCACGCACACAAAAAAGGATGACTCATTGTAACGTTACGATCATTTCATCAATGTTTTGTTATGACGTTGTCACGTTAAACTATCGTCCGTAAACCGACTTTACCAATTTTTTTTTTCAAGGTTGTGTACGTCCGTCTGTCACAGCCAATTCGATCCATTCTACCGAACCCATTCGTTCAAATTAACCTTTTGCGTGTCTACCACAGATTTTTATCGTCCAATCCTGACCAAGCCCTTAAGTGTAACTGTCCGACTTAAGACATTTGGAGCATTTTTTCTTATGTCGAACTGTGTAACTTAAGACACGCAAAAGGTTAATTGTATTTGGTAACTGTAATGATGCTAAAAGATGTGTGTATGTCTGTTATAAATAAATTATGGCCATGTCTGTTCAATTTCAAATGTGTGTGAACTCCTTTGACTCAAACACGGGTAAGTGACGCCCCGTGATTAGCAGCTAGGCAGCAGACTTGATAAATCAACTAACAAATTCTCTTATCCTAAAGTGATTTCCCAAAGACGTCACAGCCAGCACACGGCAGTATCAAGATTAGCCATAAATTGCCCAAACCATTACGTAATCCATTAACGCCTCCGCTCGTAACATACGCCTCAGTTTATTGCGCGTATTTTTTCCTTACCTTTTATGACCCGTAGGTGTGAACTGGCTTTATGCCCAATCAAATCACAATGTAGCCCAGCACTTGGCGTGGTCGTATTATCAGAACCAATTACGAGTAATAGAGCAGTCCAAGTGACGCGGGTCGTGTGCTGGTCGCATAAAAATAATTATAATTTTTGTAGTATCGGAAAAATTGGATATTATGAGTTTATGTGGGCTGGTTTTTAGGGTTCCGTAGTCAACAAGGAACCCTTATAGTTTCTCCATGTCTGTCTGTCCGTCCGCGGTTTAGCTCAGAGACGGCAACTCTAAAAAGTTAAAAACGCCGACAAAGTATTAAAATAAAATATTGAAATAATTTTTTTTTAAGGTGGCCCCCCACATTAAAGTGGTGATGATTTTTTTTTCGTCTACCTACCTAGGCTTAACGAGTTAATGAGTAATAGTCGAACAACTTATAAAATGGAACTGGGTAAGTAAAAAAATCCTAATTATGTAATAATAGTAAAGTACTTTTCACTATTTCTCTGGCATGGTTTAGGAAACGGATAACTACGGAACCCAACACTGTGTGTGGTCCGTACGTACTTGGCCAGTAAGCAGTTGCAAAAATAACGTAAATTTGATTATCCCCATTTCTTGTTGGAAATATGGATAGTGGTGTTTTTATCAAAGAAAATTCATTTTACTAATATCCTAATAATATTATAAACGCGAAAGTTGAATTATCATTTAAGTATAATCTGGAATAACACATACGATACTTTTTATCCCTAAAGTATGTTTCCTTAGGATAATTTTTGACAATACACGGGCGTAGCCGTGGACGGCAGATAGTAAAACTATAAATTAATCAATAATACTGAACCATCAAAATGCTAAAGATATCATCAATATGGCATTTACTTGCAATTTGGGTTGTTGCTGTCGATAACAGCGTCCTGTGATCCATCTTACGAAACACACTTGATTCAATTCATTTTTTTTTTAATCAACTGTAGTCAATAATAAAAAAAATCACGGTTCATAAATTAATATAATGTAGGTAAATATAACACACAAATGGACTTTTGTGATTATTTCATTTGGCTTTACCTACTTAAAAATAAAAATGACGGTACAAAAACAAACTTGATCCTTGAAGCTAAAATAATTCTTTCTAGACTATAAATCTTTTGTGAACACTTTTTCATTACAGTAAAACTTAACCTTAGTACGTTCTAAATAGCATTAATGTTTCTTTTTAAATTGTAAACACTGTTCGACGACGTTTTTCTTTTGATTTTTTTTTACAATTTTCTCATAGACTTATTTATTACAACTGAATTAATCTCAAGGGTTCAATTAAGATGTAATCTAGCTCATATAACGTTGGGTTTATAACTATATTAGTTTGTAGCTGTCATTTATGGGTAAACAAGGGACTCCTAAGATGGGTGATATCAATCATAATTATTATCCTTAATCAATCAATCATGTCGGCTTATCAGTGTTCACTGTTGGACATTACTATCTGGCCAACGGGTAGGGGATCGAGTAAAATGACGAGAAATTCGTGGTTATGAAACCAATTTTCCACAGTTCAAAGTATTAGAAATAGTACTTATTGTCCCACAGGAGCGTGTGACTTATGAATTTCGAATTTTGTATTCATACGTGTCATGGACGGAAAAATCAATAATTATATTTTTAACGGATTTCCTTGAACGATACCTTAAATCTGACGGTACCTTAAATAAACCAATTTCATTCCTGTTTAATACACATCCTATACTAAATATGCACGTCCCTTTAAAAGATTTTATAATTTCCTGCCATCATGTTCAAAGGCTGCTACAGTACTTTTTTCTTCTTTCTGAGAAGACAATGTGGCTGATCCGAAACATAACCTTGTACATGCGGTAGGTACATAAATCAATAATGTAATGAGTTTCATTAAACTTTCGATGAAGCCAACTTTATATTATGTCATGCCATGCTTAATAAAGGGTTTTTTCCACGAGAACTTCGTTTTTTAAAAAAAAATTATACAAAGAATTTAGATGAATTTATTTTATATTATATATGATATTTTTATTTTATCTGCTCTAATTTTTAAACCAAGCAATTTTTATAAAGTGTTCGTAACTTATTTTGTAAATGCTGGTTGACCTGTCATTGGCGAATGCATAAGAATGAGGCCTGTATAAAATATCATAAGAAACGCTTTATGCAGAAGCTATTGGAAAACCTTTTTTAATAAAAAAAAAATGAATATGTTTGAAAATTTTATTGTATTACAACGGGTAAGGTTTGGGAATTATGTATAAAAAATTATATCTGGTAAATGTCCACCACGACCACGCTGACACATGTCGATTCTTATAAAAAAAAAAAAAAAAAAAAAAAAAAGGTATCAAAGATAAATTTATTGCAAACCAAATTTCCCGATCGCATAATTTCACGAAATTCAGCTGTTAAGTGTCCAACCAGATCGTGTGATTTAACATTTAACACCACTGGATTATTTTTTGTGGGGATTTGCTAAGGAGTCTATACGGAGCCAATCAGCCTTAAAACTCAAAATCCGTGACGCAATTAAAGAAATAGACCCGTCATTTTGGAAAAAAGTGATTGAAAATTTAGAAGTATAAGTAATGTCTGTGTAATTAAAGGGTTTATAGATACACATTTTCTGAAAACCATTATATTAGAAGACTATAAAATATCTAAATCTAGAAAAGGGAAAGGTTTCCCGTAATTATTATTAGTTCCCAGTGTACGCCATTTTCTATTCCATGGGAATTGATAAGATCTTTGAACATTTAATATGAATATAAGCCGCTTCACTGCGAGTGAAGACCTAGAGTTTAATTAAACGAAAATAGATATAAATGTAATAAAAGATAACTCAACACAATCCAACAGTTTAATTAAGCTTAAAACTACTAACTTTCTAAACTCTAATAACTGTTGCTATAAAATTACACTTCAAAATTAAACGAAATATTCAGTTGAACTAATTATTATTAGTTTATATTAACTATTCAACACTTAACCACAAATTCAAAGTTAAGCAATTAACGACACTGAGATCAAATTACTAATTGACATCATTTATTCAGATTTATGGCCATTCGATACTAAATTAAGTGGTATTTCAAATAAGTAGGATTATATTGGACACGAGAAGTGATAAATGGGAGGATTAAATTGCCGGGAAATGTGTCACGTGGTCGGGAAAGGGTTTAGACATAACTTTAAGATGAAAGATTATGATTGTTAATTTATAGAAAGGATATTTCCGAGCATTTTCTCAATGAATCTTCAAATCTATTATTGCCTACCGTGCTCTAGTATAGAGTACTAGCTACCGCTCGCGGCTCCGCCCGCGTTTATGTTGAAAATTATCCCAAATGAACTTATTCCCGGGAAAAAACCATCCTATGTACTTTTCCGGGACTCAAACAATCTCTATACCAAATTTCATCTAAATCTGTCCAGCCGTTTGCGCGTGAAGAAGTAACAAACATATACACACACTCACAAACTTTCGCCTTTATAATATTAGTGTGAAGTGTGGTTGTTCTCTGTTTTGCGTACCCGTATTTTATAAAATACAAAAGCATTAGAGAAATACTATATTCAATTTAACTCTGACTTTGAATTAAAACTAATGTAGGATTTCAATAGCCATTTCAGTGAAAACTAAAACGTTTTTGTCTCTTTGGCCAAAGTTGCAAAATGGCGTAAGGGAAAACTATGGCTACATTGAAATTGTCTAGTAGTCGTACAATTATTTAAAACTAGAAAATGTTGGGTTTTGCAAAAAAAAAAACAATAAAGGGTAGTTTATATTTTCTACGACTACTTTTTATTTACCCTTTCTAAAATTAAATACCTACATGCAGCTAAATTGTTTATTATATTAAGTGTTGGCCCAAGAGAAAGCATAAAAATAATCTTCAATAAATAAATTAACTTAAATTTGAAAAGCTCATTTTTTGATAAAATACAATCACTTGAGTTTGATGTCACAGAAGCTGATCCGATGTGTAGCGGTTTTGTATTAATTGACTAACTTGGTAATTAAACATTGCCATAATTGTTTCTAAGGGAACCATTTTATTCATGTAACTTTTAGCAATAATAATAATAGATGCCAAACCGTGTTGTAACTAGAAACAATATGGCTTGGCAACAAACGGCACAACTTTATGTTACTTCAGTATTAATTAAATGTTTACAAACTAATTTACCGATGGCACCAGCGGCGGCGGGGTATAATCAAATCACCAATATAACTTACTATCAACCGGGAATTTTATATAGAAACAAGTGAACAAATACTTTTGAGAAAAAAAGGAAATTGCGAGAAAGCTCTTGTACTTCCTCGGACTTTGATTAACAAGAGTCGTTGAGATTCTGATTACTTTGAGAATGCTTGGCCCTTTTTTCACATCTTTGGGTCAGTGCTCCTAGTTCTTGTTCGCTCCATTCCCTACTGATTTGTTACACCTCCTAATATTGGAATTGAGAGGTATTTTGTGCTTCATTCTTTTCAATCTATCGAGATTAGGCGCCGAGTTATTTATTTTCAGAGCAATCAGTGATTTTATTTAGGTCTTTATTTCTAGACCGATAGTGCATTAAACTATTTGGAAATTGAACAAATGCCAGAAAAATATGGAAATAAATTCCGTTCAGTCAATCATCAAAAATCATCAAAAGAAATTCGATAGGTAACCCACACGCGCGTCTGAAAAATAACTAAAACCGTAGGCTTTATTCTAAAATAAATGTATCCATTATGTCTAACGACTTAAGGCCCATTTTTGTAATAACAGTATGAAATCCATTACGACTTTCAATTCGCTATTACTATCGCGTGTGTCAGTAATACTTCATTTAATAGTCTAGATTCAAAATTCACGTATCAAATGTCCCTTGAGACATGCGAACATTAAGTTCTGTAAAAAAGCCGATTTTTCATTGACACTCCTTTTTATATAATATGAAAAAATAATATTAGGTCCTAGCACAGCTATGCTCTTACGTTTATACGTCAAAGGTCTTACAAACGAAGAACTTCTTACTTTTTTTTAAACGTTCCCCACACTAGAAATTTCTCTTGTATCGTGGGTGCGTTCAAAAAACATTCAATCTCACAAACACGAACAGCCAGACCCGGAACAACTATCTGCAGGCCATACAAATATTTGTACCGTGTGGGAGTAGAACCCGCGACACGCAGCGCAGCAGCCAATCAATCAACCACTGCGCCAACCGTGTCGTCATGAAACAAGAATATTAGGATTGGTTAATGAAATATTATTCTGGCGGTTTTCAGATTTGGGTAACTTCTTAGTTCAATATTTAAAAAGTTAATTACTTTGGTATAATTTCCCCAGAGGATTTGATATCCAACCAGAGTTAACTAAGTACAAAATTGGAAGGCTTCTTACATGTTGCCACGAGCAATACTAGAGTAATCTCATGTTTTGGTTGAAGGCCCTGAAACTTCGTTGCGCTTAGCTACTCTATTTAGGCTTCTTTCAGTATAATCTATCTATATCAGTGGTTCCCAACCGCTGTGTGGCCCGCGACCACTTTGATATAATTGTTGCTAGGAGGGACCAGAAATCAAAACTGTGTCAATTCAAAAATATACTTAGGCATATTATATATCTAGATAAACGAAACTTGTAGCCTTGTATTCATTGTAATCAAAGTCATTGTCATAGAAAACACATCTCTGATAGAAACTTAAAATCCGTGGACCGTATTTTGGCCCTTGCGGGCCATCAATGGTCCGTAGACCATAGGTTGGGAACCACTGATCTATCTATATGAATAAAATTGAAGCGCTAAATGTGTTGCTAAGCGCAAAACTCGAGAACGGCTGGACCAATTTCCCTAATTCTTTTTTGGTTGTATTTGTTATTGTCAGGAAAGGTGTTCTTATGGAAGAAAGTTTTGAAAAAAATAAATACATCCGGGCAAAACCGGGGCGGGCCACTAGTTCAATATAGATTCAGGATTTACATACCTATAGTTCACAGGAATGCATCAATCTGTAAATAATAAAAAAAGCAAATTATTAAAAAGTATTGGTTAGTGATTAGTAGAAAAAATCGGTTTCATTATCAAAACTAGAGAGATGCAGCTGTCTCTGCCCAAAGCTCCAGTGAAAGCAGGCTATGAACAGATGAAAACTTATTCATTTTCTGAATTAATGTAGGTACATCGTACTCACATATTTACAAATATTTAAACCATTAATTAAACAATAAAAACACAAAAAACAAACAGTATATTTATAATGTAAACACATAAATCAACCAGTTTGATGTTGTCTACACCCTTGATTGTCCTATGGAGGAGGACCAGCATGTTTCCAGGCATTCTTATCCTGAATGTAATCTTCTAATTTGTAATATGCTTTTATACAATGTGTGCTTTTAACATAAGTTTTAAATTTTCCTTCATTTAGTTTTAATATCACAAGTTATTTTGTTTGACCATTTAACACAGTACCCCATGAATGATGTGTGAACTTTAGTTAATCTATAAAATGGTTGATCTAATTTGTTTGTCTGCTTGTAACCTCTTTACATATGAAAGGCTGCACTGATTTGGTTAAAACTTGGTACAACAGTAAACCATGTCCTGAAATATTAATATAGGATATTTTCATCCCGGGAGTATGTACCCTTGGAATGATTTTCAACAGTGACGCGGGCTGAGCCGCGGGCAGCAGCTAGTTCAAAATAATTGTTATTTTTTTACATCTTATATGAAACATGATACTCATTATTTCTTAGAATTATTTATGAATACCTAGAAGCACAAAACGTGTTGGGGATACTTCCATTGTGCGTTCAGCTAACGAGTGGAAATCCCTGTCGGAGTCTGTGTTCCCTGGTAGCTACAACCTAAGGGTCTTTGTGAGGAGCGAATACGTAACTTTACTGGGATCCTGCCGATTTGCCGAAAAGATTTTGACAATATTTCATTACCCAAACAAATTTTAGCAACCTTTTTTATACCATTGCAATATTTCGAATGATTTTAGTACGCATATTTTTATTTGGTCAAATTTTTACTTGGCAAAATATTACCAAGTATAATGTCATTATGGCATTTCGTTTTTATCATATGATTTATTACAGCAAACAATCTTCAGACAATAAACGTTTAAGCCAATAAACATTTGACTTGTTGGTTAAATTTGATGTCTTTTGCGTACTTCTTTGTAAGTTTATGTGCTTGAATTTGTCTGAAAGAAGTCAAATTTATGGTAACTTGATATTAGTTTATTTATGGAAGTAGTTAGAGTAGGTTAATTATTAAAAAAATGGTTAGGTTAGGTTAAAACTGTGACCTCCTAAGCACGAGCCGAGCGAGCGAAGCGAGCGGTGCCGCGGCAGCGGCCGGCGAGTGCCAGAAACGACTTGCATTAATAGAAAAAAGTGATTATTTTTAGTAGGTTACCCGGAACTGAACTATTTAGATAACGATAATTACTTATTTAAAAAAAAATGGTTAGGTTAGATTTTGCGTAAAAACTGTTATTCCAACTGAAATATTTGACTAAATAAATGGTAAACAAGTTATAGTTTAAACATTCATTTCCCAAACATTAGGTTTGCGTTACAATTTCTTGCTAAGTAATAATTAAGCAAATGAAATTATGCGAAAAATTTTTTGGTAATCGAAAATTTGTCAAATTCCTTTCGGTCAAACAAGGGAGACCCAACTTCAACTACTATATAGCAAACGTTTTTCATCGTCGACCAGTTCATCGCTTTTCATCATTCTGATCAAATGCGAAAATAATTGATATTTTTTTATATCTTTAAAGCAAACATGATACTCATTATTCCGTAAAAGTACTCATTAAGATTCACTAATACATCACACAAGTTCAAAGTATAATGAAAAAAAAAAAACAATATGAATAAAATAAACCTACGAATAAAACATCTTATCACCTTATGTTACTTTAAATCAAGGACCGTATCTTTTACTTTATTATTTTTGAAGGACAACGTCCTGAAAAGCACACGTGTTTAAGGGTGTTTTTTCGCCTGAGATAAGCTAGGTAGCTGAGCGATGCGAGGATGCATAGCGAAGATGTGAACCGGTATGCAGGTAAGAGTTGTGAGGATGCGTAGTTGACTATGAAGTTCCATGTCGGTTCTACTACAAAATACCCTTGCGAATGGACAACTAGAGTCACTTTGTTACTGTAAATGTTCACGTTGCGTGCCCTTTAAATGGTCCAGTTGAAATAAATTTGACTGACTCTTTTTGGCTGAGCGCGCACACATTCCTCGCTCGCATCCGTCACACACATCTCTTGTTATTTCGTATGTAAAAATACCTAGCTCCGCTAGTCCTTTTCGAACGGAGCTGTGCTTGCTGTGTGTGCGGGCCAGGCTTGTAAATTGAGGTGATTATTTTCTGCGCACATCACCTAGCATACCTTTACCTCACCCTTATACGGGGAGTGTGAATTATTACAGTCATATATTGAAAATTGGACTCGCTAGGATTTTTAAGATTATATGATTGAATTTTTCAGTGAACGTATCTGACACGTGCCTTGAATTTGAGTGTTTGAGTCAGTAATGAAGAGATACAATTTATTAATGAGGTTTATTTTTATGGACCTATTACGAAAAAATTTATGACTGTCACTTTAAATAAAATTTTATGTTGTAATTTTGATTTCGCTAAAAAAGTCTCGATGCATTCTAGGAAAAAAGTTCCTCTGCCGACTACAATAGATAATTTAAACTAGGATAGAATATTTTAAACAATATTGAAATGCTCTTTTCAGTTATTTAATTTTCCGACAAAGCTGGACAAAAAAAGAATTTTATTCGACATGTTCTTGTGCGTTCTTATGCTTGTATGAAACATATTTGAATCATTCTCTGTTTTGACGTTACGAGTTAGATGTGTTCATAATTCAAAAACTATATTCTTTTTTGGCGCCACTCGATGTGTCTGGCAGCCTAATGTCAACACGGCTCTCTGTCATGTTTTCATAAATGACCCTTTTAAAAACATGTTGGCACTATTTTCTAACAATAAACATATTCATTGGGTTATTTTTCTTCGGCCTATTATTTCTAATCACTATTCTCGATTGATAAATGAACTTCTTTTGTAACGAGCTGTCAACAATAGCTACTATATCTTTCATGCCAAAAAAAATTCTTTTTTGTTTTTTTTTTAATTCCACTAAGGTCTTATTAGAAATGCTGCATATATCTTATCGTTTTAATAAAAATGACGGTGTCAACCAGTATCAAAGAGATAATTGATGCCACACAATAATGTAGCATTTAGGAAGGCTTAATACTTACGTAGGGAACTGTCATCGTTACTTACTGTCTTTGATTTTGAAAGTTTGAAGAAGTTCCAGATAGGTTATTTACGTAGTTAGTTTTTTTTACTTCAAACTGGCAGTACTGGTCATCCACCAAGTAAGTTCAGCTCTTCAGGAAAAACCCTTCGACCTAAATCTACATTGGCTTCTAAATCCACCATGTCGTTGAACTTGCCCTACCTTCCTAATTATATCGCAGCGGCTTGAACTTGGCCCTTTTGCACCGCCAGTATTATTAGGTCGCCCTTTGGTCTTGAAAATTCAACAAAGTATTATTTTTATATCGGTATCTTCATGTTGCTAAGCGCATCTCAATGCAACCTTTTCGTTGAACTTTATAGTTCATGTGAAAATAATATTTTTGTGCACAAGTGGGTTAGCAGTGTTTAAAAGGTTATTTGATATGAAGGAAAAACATGAGAGGATTGAATCAAAAGGAAAATTGGCATTCATATTCTTGGTGTCAGCAAGACCTTTATGGGAAGAGAATAAAACAGGATTATGGTAAAAGGAAAAAGGAACAAGGACTTAGTTAATCCTCAGAAACCCAGACGCTCAAAGCAAAGTGAGAGCAACACGCCAATATCAATTGTCAAAAGTGTAGATTCGGACTGAGCACGTAAAATTTCGATGGAATATGTCCTATACATTTTAGAGTTCTTTACAATCGTAAAATGTAATTTTGTCAAGCTCTTCAGGAAACTAGGAGGTTGACTACCGTCATCATCTTCCTGCCATACCCCATGTTACTTGGGATCGGAGCAACACGTTTTTATCTTCTATTCTGACATCTCAGCCACATTGTTGACTAACCGTGGGAAGGCTGAAAACTCAGAATGTGGATTTACCATTAATCAACGGTTGAGGAATTTATTCATTTTTATTGCATCCATGCTTTTTTCATAACTCGCCATATGGTTAACAGTCACTATAGTAGGCGCCAGATAATCGTGGAATATCGGTCATTGACTCACCTACATTTATTGACATTGTTAATTTGAAAAACGGAATTAATGACACAAAACTGTCCCGAATCATCATCTCTCGTGATCCTTAACATGGTCTAATAATGAAAAACGATTCATATTTAATTGTTCAGGTACCTATGAGCAGTTATTAGGGAAAGGTCAATATACTTTATTCCACATTTATCTGGCGCCTACTATAGTCTGTTAACCGTCATAATCATCAATGCAGCAGAAAAGCGAACGGCGAGCGTTGGGTGGCTCGCTGTCCGATTACCACCAGGTGCCGGGTCGATGGCGCGTTGTGTTTCACGTGCGCCTTAAAGAGATGTCAGCATAGAAGACGGGGCCCGCTAGGGCCAGAGCCTGCCAGGGTTGCGGAATTTGTTCGAAAGAGTCACCACGGTCCTGGAACGCAAAGGGCTTTAGAAGGAACACGAATCTGTTTTAGTCAGTAAGAGTCAGACACGCCCTTCTGCTCCACCCAGAGCGGAAGAAGTCATTTGATGAATTCCCATCCTTAAAAAAAAAAGCAGAAAAGCTTCTGAAAGACTTTTATAAGACTAGAAACATGACCGAACTCCAGAATTATGTAGTTCAGCCATCATTCCGCCTTCAACCCTGCCTTTTTCAGAAATGAAAAGAATCCTAATCTTTTCAGAAATCATTCATCACTTCTACTAGTCCACTCACACTAAAAGAGTGAATCATAATCATCAAGATTACTCATAAAATCACAATTCTGATGATCATTCGCATAGCAATCAATAACTCACTCCGCGCTAACCGGGATATGAAATTAGAACAAACTTTATTTTAGTCGCCATTTTTAATATTTATCGTTCTACGACCGCTCATAAAGATATTAATGCTTCGTTTACTATGTTATACACTGTTTTGCCGTCCCGTTAGAATATTTTTTTTTAAATTTTGAAGAGATTAATCGTTTGTTGGGAGTAGAGCGATATTTATATCGGGAGTGTGTCTGTCTGTATCTCTGTCAAGGCTAAAGTACTTGATCGATTGTGATGGAATTTGACAGAGTGGTTGCTTGGTTACGAATTTCTAATAAGGGATCGTTTTTATTAGAAACTTTTATTGAAATGTCACACTAGCTTGTGTTGGCTGCGAATATGAAAAATAGTACTTAATCATTTTACTGAATTAATAAGTACCTACTACTAGTATACGATAAATATTTTAACTTTTTATTTATAAATTGTATGCATGTCAGTCTTGTGACATTATACTCTTTCATAAAGCAAAAACCTGGAACGCTATACAAATAATTTTGTAATAATTATTCAGCGAGAAATACGAATTCTTGATATTATTGCGACTTTCTTGTTAAAACTCATGAATCAACCCTATGATAAACATAACGAAAACAAATCATCAAACTTTATTTTCCAAACATAATAAAAATATGCTCATAAATTAATGTGCTAAACTATTTTAATTCAGCGGTTGTTCTAGATTTCTAGGCACAAGTATCCACACTAGTTGGCTAGGCAATAAATACTGGCAACACTGAGTAATACACCAATACGTTAACGTCTGAAAAAGAATTCAACTTTTAACGAAGCGGTTAGAACATGATTGAGTTCAAAAGAGACCGTATGTAGGATTCCATGTTTTGGTGTTGCTACTGGCAAAAGATTGAATAGGTACCAAATCCATCTCTGTCAAATATTTTGAAATAAATATGTCATCGGAAAATTGCATACTCCGTAAGATTGTAATTAATCATTCTTGGATTATAATTTCTCGATATATTATGAAAAAAAGCGTTTTGTATACAATATTTTATTATATTTATTATTTATTTATTAATTCATTCATTATTATAACACCTTTACAGATACATCCAAGGCGATGTTATAACTTAGGTACATATTAAACATAATATATAATACAATACATCAGATACCTTAATCATTATTTATATTGCTAGACCGTTTTCAATAAGATTTTGCGCTACTCTTACAAATCTCGGCAAGTTCTGGCAAAATATATCTTCCGACAACACTATGACATTAATCAAACGTATGGCTCGCGACATAGGGGTAAACTTGAGTAGATTTGTCCTAGCCAATGGTACGTCTAACAGAGCGAGCGCCCACGCACCCATCTGGCGCGCGCAGCCGCAGCGCTTCTAGCACCTCCGGGTGGTGCAGCAAACCCAGCAATACGCTAGCCACATATTTGACCAGCGCGACGTCTCTTCTTCCAGCCAGCCTGGTGTACCCGACCATTCCCAGGACGAACAAACTCGGGTACATGAGGGGATAAAAAGGGTAAACACCATATTCTTTTAAATACAGAAACCTCGCAAACTTGTTTTGTATTTTCTCCAATATGAGGGTGTACTTTCCCTCATGAGGATTCCAAATAATTGCACTGGTCTCCAGGTGACTTCGTACCAGTGCATTATACAAGACTTTCACTGCAGCCGTATCGCTAAAGTCCTTACATTGTCTCAAGATGAAACCGAGATTTCTGAAGGCCCTGCCACACACCTCAACTATGTGTTTGCGAAACGTTAACTCCGGCACCATCTGCACGCCCAGGTCCCGCACCTGAGTGACGCGCGGCATTACTGCCGCGTCCATCTCATACAGATGATGCAGTGGAACACGCGCACGGCTGTAACTCATCACACAGCACTTGTCAACGTTAAAATTAAGTTTATTAGACTTGCTCCATTGGACTACATTATTTATGTCTGACTGGAGCCGAATACAATCAGCCTCTTCCTTAACCGCTAAAAATAGCTTTAAGTCATCCGCAAACAGGAGACACTTCGACTCTTTGACAACTGTTGGCAGATCGTTCACCACTAAAATGAATTCTAATGGCCCGATATTACTCCCTTGACTCACCCCTGAGAATATATCCCATCTGAATTCAATAGTTTCTAATATGTCCGTGTCTTATTAAGAAAAATAGTTTACAATATCACGCGATATTTTACAACCTGACCGCGTTTACAATTTTCCCGTGACATGTACATAGTATACAGGTACTGCATGGTTCGTCTCTTGCCTCTTTTGAATCTATCTCCTTTTGTCCAGTCCATCCAAAGGTCATCTGTAAGAGATCACCCTGTGCAATAGGACCACAATTATACACTTGTTTAAGTAAGAATGAGTGTCCTGTGCTCATGAGGTGAACAAAACAAGGTACCTATGTAATAAGTAAAAAAATAATTAAGTATTTAAAAAAAAACGGGCGAGTAAGGTCTGGCGTCTCACCTTGGTAAAAAGCAAGATTAACATTAAAAGTACCAACTGACAGCCAACTCGACAACTGCGCGGGCTCATTGGTCAAATCGAATAGGGCGCGCTTATTGGTCAAATCGAATAGGCCGCGCTCATTGATCAAATCAAATAGCGCGCGCTTCCTCGGCTTCCTGTTACACACTTCCGTCCCATTTCACGAAATCACTCCCACAGATTGCAGGAAAGCGAGAGGAAAGATGTTACACATCAAAAATATTACGTTTGTACTTACAAAAAAAAATACCACAATGAAAAAATCAACCCGCTTTCGTACTCATGGGTGGATTAATACTTGATAACGTAACAGCCATCCACCTGACCCATCTATCATCATCTACTTAAATGCCTAAGCACAACCTGGGCCTCGATATTACGAAATTTGTTAAAAATAACATTATTGACACAATTGCGCGACAGATTCTTCTGAATAAGGCAGACGATGTTTAATCAAAACTTAACACTTTACGGGACAGACTCTCGCGAGCGATATATCGAGATAACGCCTCTTGATGTTGTCTCGATATATCGCTACGTAACAGTACGGCTAAGGGTGGTGAACTTTATTTCTTGTAATTTGGCAAACCGTCGATAGCCGTTGTTTGCCCTTAATATGCCTAGGAAGCACATGATCTAGTGTCACATTTCGCGACTTCATTCATTCGTAGGGGCAAACTTTTTTCGAGTCATTTTTCAACACACATACCTACGCAGTGCTTACGCACCAAAACAACACATTCACACCGCCGATAGGCGTAGACTGAGCCATACATGTACAACGTCTGTGGCCGTATTTGTCGTATCAAAAATATAAAAATATATGTAATATGGTAGTACAGCTGTAGACGGTACGATTAAATGTATGGGATTTTGAAGTGCCATATCATGACATTTGCAAATAGTCAAGTGTCCCGGAAAGTGTTAAAATCACGACAAAAATGTTGGACGAATATCCCGTCGACTGTTACTTTTATTAAATAGGCGCGTCCTTATCGCATTTAAAACGAACAAAAGCTCTTCTTATTTTTAATTACATATATACTACTACTACTACTTTTATTCGACTCTCCTTTCGCAGGTATGCTGGAAGAGATTTCTTTAGAAATAAGCATCACCTTTGTACCTATTTTTCTGTTCCCTTCTTCTTATTTATTTGTTAAATGTGTGTACATAAACTGTTAAATAAATAAATAAATACTTTATTGTACACTTCAAAAGCACTGTACAAACAGTTGTGAAAACAAGTGTACAGACGCCAGCACATCAAGCTACCCAAAACTGTTAAATTTTCCCAATCAACCTTGAACCTTTAGCGATAAAGTTTAAAATCTATTAATGAAATTTGACAGCTTGTTGGGTGGGTGGCTTAATGGGTGGTATAGCATAGGGCAATCTCTCACTGCCAAAAGTATATATATTGATACATAAAATACATACATACTTATTTTGACGATCTTGGATTTTGTTTGACATTACGTTCCATTAATATGACACGTAACTTTGACATTTTATTGAAATTGATTGTATTTTAAATTTGTGTTGATATTCTAAAAGTTAAATGTACCTAAAAGTTTTGAAAAGTAAACATTTGAATGTTAATTAAACATAATTAAATAAATTTGTACGCCTCTGGACAAAACATAGAAGATCTACTATCTGTAACATCTCACACTCTGTTGTAATTTGACCTATGTTTACAAATAAAGCATTCTGATTCTGATTCTGATACCTACTTATAGAAAGCCACATATCTTCATATACTGGCTGACCATTAAGATGGTGCAACCTTCATAAACTTCCAACGCTTCGAATAATCTTACGATTTGTCGAACCCCTGGGACTTTGTTAACGTCCTTAAGATAATTTATGACGTGAGGTATTTATAACTTTAATGCAGCTATCTTGCTAATTAGTGGGTACTGTTACTTGTAGTTACTAGTAGTATACGTGTAGGCTATAAATCAGATGAAGGGAATAATTTGCTTTTAAGATAAAACGTTCCGGCGGCAAGATGGGCGGACGACATTGTTGTCGTCGCGGTTAAAACCTGGATCAGGCAGGCACAAGAACGTGGGAACTGGCACAAGGAAAGAGAGGCCTATGTTTAGCAGTGGGTGAAGTCGGGCTGTAGATGATGAAGATGAAACAGCAGCATTATAACGTGCCAGTGCAGCAGTGCCATTATGATTCCGTTGTAAGAGAGAGACGGAGCTATACAGGGCGAATAACACTATCCCTTTTTCACAAGGGATTTATGATGGTAATGAGAATGACACTTCAGAGTAGCGGCAAAAATAAATTTATTTATATTTATGTTTATTACCGGAAGGAAATCGTTTATTCGTCAGTGATGACTGATGACCCATTAAACATTGTGATAAGTATTGTATTTACTTTATTAAATTGTCATCATAAATTACTGCCAATGTCAATGCCACAACATTACACTACACTACAAGTGCCATTTAATATTACAGAATAATGAATACCCGATCCTTTTTCATTCAATTAGTTTCAATATCCATTGTTGAAATTACCAAAAAACGTTCAGAAAAGTCACAGAGGACGAAAAAAGAAATTCTAGAAAGGTGTCAATAAAATATTCGTTGCTCATAAATATAATACCATCCTTTTTCTTGTCTCCTTATTCCTCGGTTACACGGTATTCTCCTGTCAACTGTCACCAGGGAAATCGTCCAATAAAACCAACGAAATTCCGCCTACAAAGAAATATAAGAAACGATGCATGAAACTTTTATCTTAAACTGTATTTATAATTTTATGAGACCATAAAATGCTAAACGTTAAATAAAATGTCTGTGGTTTATTTGTTTTTCGCGTTTTATTTGGTGTGATAAGGATGTTTGATGACTCTACAGCTGTGCTTAACATTAAGATTAACAGTTAATATACAAAATTTTATGGAATATCAAAATGTGGCGGTAATATTTGTCTATTCTGAGTGTTTTATCAATATATATATAATTCTTTCGTTACTGACTGACAGATAACGCAGCCGAGACTACTGATCGTAGAGAGCTGTATATAGCATATAGCTTCCCTACACTCCGCAGGAACTAAGAGAGAATTTCCCGAAATTCCTGCGGGAACAAGAAAAAACGGGACATGCGCGTACGAAGTCACGGGCGAAAGCTAGTTAGTTATAAAAGCTCTCGTCATATTTTCTTATAAATCTGAGTGAAAAATCTTAGTATCTTTACTGTTACCATCCAAACTTCTCAAATAAAGATCATTTCTTAGATACGCAAAAGATTAAAAGGCACGTATTGATTAACGCCATTCAAAAAGTAACAAGATATTTATGGGTAAAAGGACCAAGAAAACTCAGAGGCAAAAGCGATCAAACTACCATCGGAACGACCCCAATTAGGACATATCCGGACCGCAGGACCCATAGATGATCCCCTTCACACATGTTTAATAGCTATTTTATATTACCCGGAAAAACAGAGATCACTTTACTGATCCCTCTTTTCCCAGAAAGCTTTTAGTTCCTTAGCAATTTCACCTAATTAACTTGCCCTGCCTTCCTAAGCCTGGGCCCAAGTTTCACTCATATTACGATTTCATGGCCATTTACTTAAGGTACGGGCCTTGTATGAAATATTGCGTCGTCTTTTGTAAAATACGACCTTCCGTAGATGCGGTGAAGACAACCTTGAGTTTTCTTAAAGAGGAATTAGGTTGAGGGGTAAAATGGTTGCAATCTTCAAGGATCTCCAAAATTTCTGGCGGTAAACATGTAAATATAAACAAGATAAACTCTATTGTTGGGACGGCGTGTTATATAAGGAAAGTAGAATATATTCTCCCTTTTATACGCAACAGTAGCTTCAATACCCAACTGAATTGTTTGGGTAACTATTGAGAAAGATACATAGTTGATCCTTCGGGAATCCAGCTCGAAGGACCAAAATTGTGGCATACCTCTTTCTTGCTTATTATCACAAATGTATTCGACTAAGACAAAGGGTTAAACAGAGGTGTAGCATACCCACATGTCGCCAGTTTAAATAAAATATAGACTCCAAGTTGCTGCTAAGCGATTCCCAACCGAAAAGCGCAATAATACTTTTCCCTACTCAGGCATCGAATCCAGCACCACATACTCAGCACTTGCGACCAGTAGGCAAACCAACATCTGTGTCAACGGCGTTAATCGTACAGCTAATAGAATAATATGAGTCTTAATGTCTACCCACGTCCCTGTGTTTAGAAATCAGGGTTAATTAGCACTCAGAATCAATGCCATGGTTCAATAGAGAGTAAACAAAGCACTTGAATAAGGTTGTTCCCCTTTCTGATAAGCGGGTTAACGGTTTTATGGAGGCATGTGGTGAATTGGAAAAGGACGTTCTTGTGTTTATATTAATATACATATATGATTGTGTTTAGGTGTTGATGAACTTTCTTCTAAGATTTTATGAGAGTTATATCAAAATAATTAAGGATTTGGTTGCAAAAAAAACCGCTGACAGCATAGGTCGACTGATCAATTAAGTTTTTACTCTCATTTATTAAACATAGTTCATTGCAATAAGAGTGTAATCAATAAATTATGTCACCGGAGAATGGCAAACTTCATAAGATTATAAAATAACTTGAGAGATTGTAAACTCTCGATAAATTGCCAACTGAACATTTGAAATACTTTTTTACGCATCAAAATTTGATAGCCTATAATCTTTCGAAGTCATTCCGAGAAATTGACTGACACAACATACTATGGCGACCAATCAAAGCAAAAGTCTACAATTTATCCGTTTTAGTGTTATAGTAAAACCTGGAAACAATGCTGTCATTGGTCTGTTCAGAAGTGAGCTCACACAAACAAAGAGCAATGTTTCAAATTTAACTATCACACCAAAACAGATAAATTTTAGACCAGAGTGCTGATTGGTCGCCACTCGCCAGTTTATGTTAGTCCACAATTTCTCGTATCGGCACTTTTTATAGAATACAAGATTTTGATTCATATAATTGTAAAACAAATGTTCATTTGACTTTATCGAAAGCTTACAATCTGTAAAGATATTTTGTAATCTTACGTAGTTTGCAATTATCCGGTGAGATATATAAAACTCTTCCGTTATGGGTGACTGAGTGATTGAATGACTGACTGACTGAGTGATTGAGTGACTGACTGACTGAGTGACTGACAGACAACGCACACTATTGGTGGCAAGTAGGTTCTTTGGAGAGTGTAGGGCGCACTAAGAGAGTATTTTCCGAAATTCAACGGGAAAAAACGGAAAAAGCGCGTACGAAGTCGCGGGCAAAAACTAGCCCACTATTAATAGGACAGAATGTTACGAAGTCATAAAACCGATACGTGAACTTTTTTTAATCGCACTATACTATTCCCAATCACTGCAACTTCTGAGAGCCATAATCAACAGTGGTGATCACCAGAAAAACACCGAGTCAATGAAGCCCTGAGGAACGATTCAACCTGAAGATACCGCAGCATAATTAATCAGTAGAGAACCAATAGCGGGTCTCTTTGAAAGAAGATATGACTAAAAGGGGAGGTGGCTAATGAGATCACGCCTAATAGAGATGATAGAGAATGGAAGAAGAAATGGTACGCAGACTCCAAATAAATTGGGATAAGATCAAGAGAATGATAAGGTCCAGACAAGTCACAACGATATTCTTATGCGCCAAACAAAGAATTAAATGCATAATCAAAATTAATGTTACATTTCCAGACGTAGTTTAATTTCGTCTGTCCCTTCAGCAGAATTATCTGAAGAAAAGTTTGACGCAATTTGGAAGATTAACTGTGATGGAGACTTACTACAGTAATCCCTGCTTATTTATTCTTGTTTGTAATTGTTGTGCGTCTCAACGTTTATTAGACATATTTATTTTAACAAGTTCTTTGTTAACAAGCTTTCTATCTAAAGAGGCGTTGATATCTCAATCTGTGTCGCCAAGTTGAGTGATAATTCTTCTTATGGTGACGAGACAACGATTAGTGCAGAAAATAATAATTTAGTTTCAAGGATGCATCACTAAATAATGTTTTTAATTAATTAATATTAATAGAATTATTTTTTAATCAGTGACTTATTAATTCCCAAGATTCCCAAATGTAGGTATATCGCAATCACGATACTAGGAACCTTATGAACTTGACTGGTTCTAAGAAGTTACGGATTTGGTCTGACCAAGGAATAGCAATTCCTCTTGGTCTTTTGTCCTCGACTTTACCAGTGACAATTACTTTTATTAAAATGTCACCAGGTTACAGGACAACAGAAGGCCGTAGCAACAAACGTTTACGGAGACACACATATAATTTTGATGCTTATCTGAGCAAGAATTTTTTTTCAACAAGCTTTTCTACAAACGACCTTATTTTTGTTCTCATTGGTACCCATTACACTTAAATGAAGTAACACTTTTTCAAGCTTAATGTTTAGTTCAGAAACAAATGCAAATTTTAACGACCAAGACAATTGGAATCTATTTTTGCGACTAGATTTTTACACCAAAGGGACAGACTTACAAATATGTATGTTATTCAAAGAATGCAGACGCTTCGAATGTAAATACGGATACTTAGAGACACAATATTCTGGGGTTAATGACACTTGGCTAAAAATATACGGGATAGTATTTCTGAACGAGTTTTTTTTTCGTGGTTTTAAAGCAATGATCATTCGGAAATGAGAATGATCGCCAGATTACAATTTTTAACAGTAATAGGGACGTAATGTATTTTATTTAGCACGCACTGAAATATTTGCTCGGCTTATGAATCTGACATTACATTACATTAGTATAATTATGTATTATACTTAGGTACGTTAAAAAATATCTTCAGCTTTGTAATTAGTCGTTCATTTCTGTTCCCATTTTTATTGTTATACAGTTTTACTGTTACAGTTTTACAGTGCTTATAACTTGGTCTTTTATCTAACTTAATTGACTACTTCGATATTTTTAAATAAATTTTGAGACTATTTTGTACCTTTAACAATGAATAGTCTAATAAAATTAAGTCTAATTCGGCCTCATTTAATTTGAGCTAAATTTTTCCTTTCTTTGGAATTTTCTATTTTTTGCTCGTCTTTTTATAAAAAGATAGATTCTTAAATAGAATTAAAAATTAGTCGAACAATTCAAAAGTTCCGAACTTTCAGTAAAGGATAGAAATTAAAGACGGCTCCTCATTTCTCTGTAAGCTTTGTGGTTTGATAGTTATTTAATTTAAGCTAATTGACTATTAATTCTTAATCAAAAGTTTTCACTTGTTCCAAGAATATTACATTGTATTAAAAGCACTAGTAGTTAGTTTATTAATACACTACCTTTGGATTTGTCAAATTTAACACACTTTGTATTTTATAGGTGGTATTGGCATTAATTTTTTTTTTTTAATTTGTTATGAAAGATAAGGGAGTTACTCATAAAGTGACGGCTGACAAACGTGTTGCGCCGACCCCAATTAACATGGGATAAGGACAGGAAAATGATGACTTTGAAATTAAATCAATTTAATTTAGACTACCCAATCTTGACACTTGTAAATTACAATGTAACCTCGTTATAGACTTACGTATCATATATGTCACGGAAAATGACAAACGCTGTAAGATTGTGAAATGTCGCGTGATATTGTAAACTATTGTTTCTGATCTAGACACGGATATATTGGAGACTTTTGAGTTTGGATGGGATTTATTGTATACAAAACGCTTTTTAAATGTATATATCGAGAAATTATAATCTAATGAGGATTTATTACAAACTTACGGAGTCAAGCAATTTCCCGGTGACATATACACAAGATAATCTTTTCATTCCTTTGGTATTACTTAAAACATTTATTAGCTATCTCATATCCATCAGCCCATAAATATCCACTCAAACTTCTCCCTCTCAAGATACGATCATGAAACCGAAGAACAATAAAAGATTGCATGTAAATATCAATTAAAGAAAACCATTAACTAATAACATCCCTCGGTGATAAAGTAGCAATTATTTATTAGTCTCTAGTCGACTAGTTTACTGCTGGGATTATTAAGCCCGACACGGAATGATGGAAAAGTTCAAAAGGTTAGTTCCATACAAAACTTGAGAATACAGGCACACGCACACATAGACGCTTACGTGCGGCGATTTCAAACAAATGCCGGTCGCGAGTGCACTTGCACTCACTGTACGAGAAACTTGTCGATGTGTGCGTGCGTTTCGCTTATTGTATAGAACCGACGGATTGACTAGAGAAGCATGGGACTCCTCCAGCTGGGTGGACCGACGATCTAAAAGGTGGCTAGGACCGACTGGATTCAGAAGGAGGGACGGGTGTTATTGGGTAGCATAGGAGAGGCTTATATCCAGAACTGGACTGCGACTGGCCGAGTGGATTGATTGGTCGACCGAACCTTCTATAATTATTCTGTAATAGTCTTCTGCATTAGATTGTGTCAGAACCATAAAGTCTACGTTAATCCGTTCATTAAGATGCCATGAAACTCTTATTGGTTAGCAAGGGCAATGGTGAATTAACGATACACCTACATACGGACATAAATTTACACGAAAACGCGGTTGATGATCTGTAGACATTGAACATATTTGAATGGATGAATGTATGAAAACTCAAGAATTTCATAATTATTATTGTACCTAGTTGTTATCTACTGTCAATCATTGTTAAGTTATTGAAAGAAAAATTGTTTATTGCGGCAAGTAGGATGCATACTAAAAAATCAACCATGTGCAATTCGGACTCGTGTGGAAAGGGTTCCGAACGAATAATATTTTCTATCCTGATACTTTAAAATCAGAGACTTCTTATGGGTTTTCCTGTAATGTTTCAACATTTTAGGCTCGGTAGTTCCGGAGATTATGGGGGTCAATTTTCATCAATTTTTTTTTTCATATTGTAATATTTCAAATTATTTTGAGACCCTTACAATGAGCCCTTTGATTACGTCACACGGTACAGTTGGAAAAACTTTTTTTTTTTGTTTCTAATTTTCCCCTCAGAGAGTGACCCCATTTTCATTGTTACGCGTCTGTATTTGGGTCACAGAAAAATGTGTGCCAAATTTCAACTGAATCGATCCATTGTATTTGGAGATAATCGGCTGTGACAGACGGACAGACAGACAGACAACCGAGTGATCCTAAAAGAGTTCCGTTATTCCATACAGCGGTTCGGAACCCTAAAAAAAATCTTTCCTTCCTCTTTAAAGTCGATTAAAAGAAACAATGGTACTCTGTGTTCTTGCTTCTTCAACAAATCTAAATATAACCTTAACACTAGGGCACTAGAGCAATCTTATGGAATCCTTAATAATACTGGACACGGCTCGCATTGTTAGCAGGTTCCTCTCTCTGGAGCCCTGACTTACACCTAGCTCGGACCTTGTTCCCGATACCGGTGGGATACTATTTTTTATATTTTTAATGTTTTTTTTTGTTTTTGTATTTTTTAAGAAATATTTAAAAATGTAAAAAATAAGTTTAAGAAAACGAATAAAAGGAATAATAATTAATTGTATTTTAATATTTAAAAATGTAATTCATATGTATATACAATGAATAAAGGAAATGATAATAATAAAATTCATTTATTTTCACACCACAATATTTCAAGATTACATGGAATATTGTTTAGTAATAATATTAAAATATACTACAATACTGTGGAAGACTGGTGCCTAAGCTAGGCTAATAACCTGTGTTATAGGATACCAGGACCCACCCCGAGTAGCAATGTCAGGACTTGTCAAAGTAACCGCAACTCATACGAAAATTATGCATCTTCCCAAATTAATACCAAAAGGACCAGGCAACAGACGATAACCGTTTAAACATATGACGTTGAGCTCTGCGGGTATTAATTGTGAAACCGCAGGCGGCGCCGAGGGGCGATGCATGTCAGTGAAACGAGCTCTCGGATTATAGTGAAGGAATTCTTGTTCTGCATAATGCCAGCTTTATTTAGATTTCTAAGACTAACCGGGGGAGACTGACTGACGACTTTGGTACTTTTAGAAGAGATGCATTTCTGAAGATGACATGTACATTTGCTTTTTTTTGTCAGGCCCTAAATCTATCTCCTTTCGTGCAGTCCATCCAAAGCTTGTCTGTAAGAGATTGCCCTGTGCGTTAAAATCACCTATTGTTCACTAGTTTTTAATAACCGACTTTACAAAAAGGAGGAGGTTCTCAATTCGACGGTTTTTTTTTTCTGTTCAGTTATTTTGAAAGGTGTGCACTGTGCAAGCTGTTGCTGTTAAGTACAAACGTCGACATTAACTGGATACAACCGCGCATTAAGATTCATTAGGAAATGGGTAACCAAGAGATGAGTGACATCTCTTGGTTACCCATTCCCTAAGGAATTTTGATGACTAGAGACCTAGCTACTCCAGTAGCCACTACTGCTAGTCAAAGATCACGTACCTGGTAGTATTTTTTTTTTTAAGTATCGAGAAAAAATAAACAGTGCTGCCTTGCCTAGGTATACATTTCATTGCCGGATTCAGCAAATAAAAACTATTCGGAAGCATACCCTTCACTATGAAAATATTATCAAGCTAGCGTGATTCGTAATTTAAAAAACCCAATAACGATTCGTAGGTCATTGGAATCGAATTTTACCTACTCATAACTAAATAACGTCTCAATTTATTTTATTGAAATACAATTGAGTGAAACTTTCCATCTATTCGTTTTTGGTCCTTTTGACTCTGTACGTAAGGATCAATTTACAATAACATGCATTCACTAATGGATTTATTTTGGTACTTTGATTGACTTTTGTTTACTTTAAAGTGACAGATGCATGTTTTAATGTTAACGTTATTTATTAAAAGAAAATACAATATTGTGCCTATATTTAAATCTTAACTTTATTTTAAATGTGAAAGTGAGTTTGTTTGTTACGCTTTCACGCCTAAATCGCTGAACTGATTTTGATGAAATTTAGCACAGTGATAGACACGAAAACGGGCATGGACTACTTTTTTACGTAAATCTTTAAGTCGCGGGCACAAACTTGTTCAAAAATAAACAGAAGGTAACCTATCCTTATTCCGTGTTTAGTTTTTTGTGTGGAAAAACGGAACCTTTGACGGATGACTCGGTTCTCTGTCTGTCCGTCTGTCACAGCAGATTATCTCCGAATCGACAGGACAGATTGAGTAGTAGGACGGATTCAGTAGAAATTTGGTACACATATAATCTTCTGTGACCCAAACACGGACGTGTAACGAAATAAATTAATCTTGAAAATAGGGTCACTTTTGGGGGGAAACTAGAAAACTTAAAAAAAGTGCTTCCAACAGTACCTTGTGCGCCCTTATCTCCGAAACTACTGAGTCTAAAATTTTGAAAAACTACAGATAAGTATTAGATACTTCTTTGCCCATGATTGCAGAAAAATCTATGAGGTTCGTCAGGTTGAGGTTTGTCCGGAAACCTTGTAGCGATCAATGCCACCACATGAAAAAAATAAGACGCGAAACTTGTACGGCAACAAAAAGAACCGCAACGCCATCTACGACGAACTAACAACGAAATTCTGCATCGCGCAAGCAAAGTTCTCCGTGCGATTTGAAAATATACTTACAACAGTCCGAACATCAACTTTCGGGCCGTTGCCAACCATACCCAACAACCGTCTGGTCGGAGGATCCTCCCATTTCAGTGGAGGTATGCGGGACTTTACTCTCTGTTCCGCATACTTCTATACCCATTACATGCAAGTCCGTCTTGCACTTGGTCGATTTTTTTTTGTTTTTCAATCGAAAAAAAACAAATTACCACACCAACCAAAAGACAAATACAGTCCTCGTCTAACCAAACAATTAAATTAAATACTCGTAGCCGCGCATAAGGGATAAACTGAAAGCTTTTTCCAGTTAAATGAGAGTGACCCTTCACAGCTGCTCCTCTGAGAGGCTAAGCAAACCTTACGTGGAAGTGCAATTTGCTTAGAACATTTAAATTGAAGAATGCACTTGAAGCTTGGGGAAATTTTCTTTTAGGTGTTCTGGACTTAGTAGTCCAGAACTTGCGACCATTATGTAGTATATAGTAGTCTATATACTACATACTGGTCGCAATTTCATGATAAATGATTCCTATCGTATTTATTTGACTGGCCTGTTTGTCGAGTGGTTAGTGACGCTGACTGCTAAACCGGAGGTCGTGGGTTCGATTCCCACCCAGGAGAAATCTTTGTGTGATGAGCACGATCATTTGCTCTGTGTCTGGGTGTAATTTGTCTATAATATGTATGGGTTTAGAAATATATAAGTATGTATATCAGTTGTCTGGTTGCCATAGCTCAGAGTGTGCCTAGTTTGGGATTGGACGACCGTGTGTGAGATATCCCAAAAAAAAACTATCCTAATAATATGTCTTGTTGATTTTGTTGTTGTAAATTCTTGTGTGTTTAATAAATAATGAGATAAGATAAGATTTAATATTATAAATGTAAAAGTTTGTGAAGATGGACGAATGAAGGGATGGATCAAAGTCAAAGTCAATTCATTTATTTCAACTAGACCATTAAAAGGCACTTTTGAACGTCAAATTTACAGTTTAAAATTAAAATATAAGTGACTCTAGTTGTCCATTCGCAAAAAGTAGATTCTTATGGAGAAGAACGGACAAGAAACTCCATAGTTACTCTTTTCAAATATACGTTTTACAATATTTTGTATACATAGGTACATTGATCAATTGATTATATTATGTGAGCACAATGCATGGATGAATGTGTTTTCCCTTTCACTCAAAAACTACTACTTAAATGGATTTATAACCTGGATACCATATAGCGTTTTTTTAAGCCCAGATGTACGTTCCCTTGGGATCATTTCCGACTTTCACATGGACAAAATCGCTTCTTTATAAACCATTATATGTTATGTTGGTACCAATTTTACAATATAATATCATATTATGCGCTTGCCCAAGCGGTAATGCACTCAAACGTAAAAGTAATTTTAAATCAGGTTCTTAAACTTTCTTATCGTCAGCGAAAAACTTACATGTTTTCAGTACACACATTGTTGTGGAGCTCCTAAAGCCATCTCAAGCCGCGTTATGCCACAAAAACCTTGACGTACAAAATTACTTCTAGCAAAGAATCGCACACGACAACCCTTGGTATAAAATAAAGCGCTGCAAAATAATGTATTAATCGCTTCAGTGCTTTTAATACAAAAGGCAAGGCCGTATGAAACTTCGTTTAATACCGACAATGCGATATGGCAAACAAATACAGTTCCGTAAAAGTTTTAAAATAGGCGGCCAGTATCGGTTGCTTCCATTCCATTTTCAAACTGTATGTTTTTATTTAACTTTTTTTTTTTCATTCTCTACGTGGCCAGTCAGTAATTTGTTTGTGGTTCGAAATATTTGGACTGCATACCGACTTAATTGTTACAAGTCAGTTGGTGGGAGAATAATTTGAGGGTTGACATTTTTGGTAAGGGATAAACCGCTGTTTTTATTTGAAAATGTGTATTTTAACCGCGAAAATCTGAAAGCAATGTAATCATAACTACGAATGTAACAAACAGAATTTGGAGTATTATGTTACTACGAAAAAAATTGAATTGAAATTAAATAAATAAATAAAGTACCTGTAATCTCTTATTTTTGGGTCCAATAAGTAAACTGTACCTACTTACATTTTTAGCAGAAATTCCGTTAGTATTTAATACTTACTTAAATCTGAATATTAAAACCGAGTTTAGACGATTCCAATTCTATAACCAAGTTTGAATACAAATATGCCAAGTTTTTTAGGCTCCGAGAACCAAATAGTCTTAAACCTGTCGTTACCTATCATGGTTAATGTATGTTTTTGTTTGCAAATAATGCGATATTTGAGACGTTTGAATCGACTTTGTCTCGATTAAATTAAATTAATTAATTAGTCTCTGATTATTGGCTCAATCTTGACTTATATAGGTACTTACTTTTGTTTTGTAACATAGTATTTTTTTTTTAAATATAAGTACTAATATCGCTATTAAAAAATAGGGGTTGATGATAGAAGGGTGAACATTTAGGGTTGTATGTATTTTTAATGCCACATTATAAAAAAATAAAAAATTGTCCAAAAAATTAAAAAATAAATGTTAGGGGTGGACAACCCTTATCACTAAGGGGTATGAAAAATAGATAGTAGCCGATTTTCAGACCTACTGAATATGCATATGAAATTTCATAAAAATCGGTCAAGCCGTTTCGAAGGAGTATGGTAACTATAGTAGGCGCCAGATAATCGTGGAATAACGGTCATTGACCCACCTACAATTATTGACATTTTTAATTTGAAAAACGGAATTAATGACACAAAAGATTAAGATTATTTAAAATTGGATTGGTGTTTATGTCTATATAATGTGCCATTAAGTCCCTAAACCTCCTACATAAGAATTTAATGGGCAACCTTCCAGAGTTAGGTACATGCATTAAAATACAAAATGTATATGTATTTTCGTTCACATCCTACTAATATTATAAACGCGAAAGTTTGTAAGTATGGATGGATTACTCTTTCACGTCAGAACAGCTGAACGGATCTTGATGAAATTTTTATACCGATATTCCTACGGGATCGAGACTGACGCGGGTAAAACCGCGGGGCTGCCACTAGTGTGTCATAAAATATGACACATTATATTAAGCAATGTAGGGCAATGTGACTTACATTACATTAGCCTGCGAAGAAAAACAGCATTATATTGTTACCTATATTTAATCTGATACATTTCACCTATTTATAAAACCCAGTGGGTGGCAAACATCAAAAATAAACACAAAAACCTAAAAACTACTTAGACACCTACGTCAGGCGCGTCACAGGCTAAAGTCATTCATAACGTTAATTTGACAGAACCATTAATAAAAGTCTTATCTTCATCAATGAGGTGAATGTATTGAACCTTTATTGGGTACATAAATAAAACCTTAATGACCTTTTTACGTATTGTTACGCGGCAGAATTAATGCCGGGTACATAACGACATTAGTAACTAGTACTACTAGCGGCCATCTAGTATCGAGTAGCAAGACTAGTAGAATCAAGATCCTTCTAGACTTTTCTATGCTAGAACATTACACCTTTTGGAGATGCAACGCCGCGACATTGGAGGAAGAAATGACCCGTGTTCCTGCAGCCTGTCTACCCTTGAAAATGGTAGCAGTTAAGACTACAGCGAAGTAATTAATACAAAACTACGATGTCAGACTGGTCACACCCTGTAACTGTAACGCTCACTGACAATGCCGCGTCTAGCAATGGCTGCCGCAGCTTCTCGGTGTTCTATGTTTTAAGGCAATTCAAAGTCTTTGCAAACAGGAGAACGTTTTCAGTCTACCTAATTAAGGAGTAATTAGTGAATGAAATTGAGATTCCGGCGGAAAAGGCCTTGCTCAGTAATTTTTTGTACGGAGATCGTGTTGTTTCAATTTGTAAGAGTAATTAAAACATGTTTTAAAAATTAAGTGCGACACGAAAATTTCAGAGTACTTATAATGATATTGTTAAATAATGAGATTACCATATTAATTTATCATTCCTCTACCTAAAATTTATTTATCCTTTCTCGGATCAATACGAGATCACCTTAATTAATCTTAACACTTGAAAGATCTGTAAATATCTTCCACAGGGCTGCACGTGATTCCTCTTGTCTTCCTTTTACGAGATTGATTATGAATGCTTTGTATTTTCAAGAGGTTAAACGTGCAAGATTTGTAATAAAATGTCGTTGGGAACCTGACAGTCATACGCCAACCATCGCGATTAACACCAACCACCGCGCATCGCCGCGTCGGTCAGAATTGATGCGATTCTACAACGTTCAAAGAAAATTGAAGCGAACACGAATCAGATTAATGTCATTATTTGCGTGGTACCGCAGCTTGTGAACAGAGTGCAAATTCTACTAATGTTTAAGCAACGTTCTCATTCGAATCTTAGTCGTAATATGTTAAAAGTGTACGAAAAATTTAGTTTTTTTGACAGATTGCGACTGAGATGCGAATGTGAACGTTGCTTAATGTAGAATTAAATAAATAAAGAAATTGGCTCTCTGATCCAAACAGATTGCAAGTATAACATCCATAAGAATATGACATTTAACTACTTCACGTATGCTTCAATTTCCCTCAACAAATAAGCTCCGACGCGCGGCCCAGCGCAGCCCGGTCGGTACTGTAAAGACAACCAATGTCATCACCAAAAAATTAAAACGTCAGCAAACATTGACATCCCAAAACACATCAGATAAAATTATGCCAACCTGAAAATTCCTTTTCCCTTAACTGGCAACCCTAACCATTTCCTTATTCGCCACTTAACGCACCACAATGCGCCTTAATATTAATTTGGGGTCAAGCATCCTTAAACCCTTGAACGCACAAGACCAAGTTAATGGAGAAAATCTTGGTCATGTAAACAATGATTAGTAATTTCGTACTAACGGGTTTTCTACGATGTATACTCGGGTTTCCTACGTTGTATACTCGGGTTTCCTACGTAGTATGCTCGGATTTCCTACAGTGTATACTCGGGTTTTTCCTTTGCTTACTAGTAATTGCCTTTTTCTTTGTGCTGCAGAAGAGGTGTGGGTAAACTTGGATGGTTAATGCACGGTCAAATGTTGCTTCTTTTACTATCTTTGCATGTGAGAGCTTTTCGTCCATGCATAATTATGATGTTTTCTGATGCGTATAATATTATATGATTCATCAAGACAGATGGGGCAGGGTCGTCACGTAGTGATGCTCCTGGTGACGGGTGACGTAGCCACAGCGAGCCTAAGATTCGCTGGCGTGGCGATTTGCACTCATTACTGACGGACTGGCAGGAAAATAAAAGCACAAAACAACAAAATATTAACGTAAATAAATATTTTAACAACTTTTTATGGGATCAGCCAGACTAATGCTGGGAATTCCATGAAAGGCATGGAACGAGTACTGTTATGTAGTTTCATTAAAAGGAAATAAAAAAGTTTATTACACGAACAAACAAACATTATTTTCGTAAAACATGACCGGGCCAAAAGCCATGTATTTGAAAAGGAAAAACAGTCAAAGTTTAATGTTAAATTGCTATAAATTAAATAGTTTTCAAACAAGCTATAGACATTCCATTGTATTGCATACTCGCAGCCCACACACAGGTGTACCGTGCAAAAAAGTACAACTTTACCGCAAAAACCATAAAATAATAAACAACATTAAAATCCATTAAATCTATCAAAACATTTCCGTGTATTTATTTTAAGAATGATAAATGTAGGGCAGTCTAAATATCTAAAACACTTAAATAACAAAAATAGATGTACGAGTATCTACTACGATTGTATAAATATATAAATAGTATTCAGAGAAGAATGTACGATGAATAATTTTGTGTTGTCTGTCTGTTTATTTTTAAACTATCGTGACCCGATTGGTCCTACCGTCCGCCAAACAGTCGATACCGAATTTTATAACGATAAATAAAAATCTTAAAAGAAATGAACAGATGCTTCGAGATAATATAAAAATATTCATTGGACACTTAATAATGTTTTTGCTCTGTTTTTAGTTTAGTACTCCGTTGGATTGACCTCTTGCAGTAAGTCAAGTACGAGGCAAGTGCAAGGTTAAATTTTATTGCGTTAGTACACTGAACTTTGTAGCATCAAGAGCGTTAATTGAAAATTGAGTAGGAGTCGGAGAGCTTTTGTCGAAAAAAAGAAGAAAGACGTCATTGTATTATAATAATTTATAACTGTACTAGCGGCCCCGACTGACGTTGTCCTGTCCGAACGTTTGCTTTGTGTATGACGAAAACTTACAGAAATCAATTGCAGTGCCACCTTCCGGCTCCAATTGTGAATCTAAACCAGTATCGAATACCCTTAGACACATACAAAACATTTTATCAATATCGGTCCAGCCGTTTAGGAAGAGTTCAGTGACATACACACGTACACAAGAAATATACATATATATTAAGATAGGAATCCTAAATCTTCCTGCGGGACAGGCCTAGCCTAGTGCAGGATGTGTTTGAAAAATCTTTTATGCTTAATTTTTAAAGAAACTAAACGCTCTTGTATACACACAATTTGTAACCTATATTTGCTTTTTAATAAATTTATTCTTATTCATTCGTGTATTCTAATGATGGAGGCAGAAGTGACAGAGCACTATCATGTAGCAACTTTACCAGTCTATCCTATCCTACTAGTCTACTAACTTTATAAATGAGAAAGTAGCGATAGGTCTGTCTGTTGTCTCTTCAAATCTCAGGACTGAACGAATTTGGATGAAACTTCCATCTTGGGACGTTTGTATGGATGGATGGATATGTTTGTTATTCAATCACGTCAGAACTGCTGAACGGATCTTGATGATATTTGGCACAGAGGTAGATTATGGTCTAGAATAAAACATAGGATACTTATTATACGGGAGTATGTTCTCTTGTTATAATTTCCGACATTCATGCGGACGGAGCCGCTGGCGGCAGCTAGTAATTATATATATTTTTTTAATAATATTTTTTGGACATTATGTATACTTTATTCATTTTATAAATGTGGATGAATGGATTAAGACTTTCGGAGCCCAGAATATATATATACCTATATAATATATGTATGGGTCGAACAATAATTTTGTTCGTGTGCCCACAACTCGGCAGCCAGGTCGTCGTTATATGTAGCGACGACTCGTGGGCACACGAACAAAAAATATTGTTCGACCAATATGCTGAGTAACCGAAAGTGTCTATGGATGGTTGCTACTCATTCACGCAATAACAGCAAAATGGATTTTGATGAATATTGGTGCACAGATAGTGTGAATAATTTCTACCCCTTTCTAGGCAAGCTAGTTAATCCGTAATTTCGTAATTCCTGCCTGTGGATATGTTTCCTGTAAACTATAACCTAGAGTCTAAGTCAATTAAATAGGTTACTTCTAGCAAGCATGCTTCATCGTCAACGACTTTATCGCTTACCATCTGGCGAGATAATATGATCAACTGCGAGCCTTTCATTTACAATAAAAAAAAACATGGGTAGTTCATTGCATATTTTAACTGTTGTGTTCCTTTAAAAGGTGACACTGTATCAGGAGTGAAAAAACACTAATAGAAATGAAGGTACATAAAGTATCATCAAAACTATTAATTTTTTTCTAACATACCTCTCGCTTAGTTTTACTGATAAGCACAAATTTGCACAATACTTACATGCACATACACAAAACACCCTCACACATTTACACACAACACACTCAATCCCACAATAATATCACTTCACAAATATAACCATACCTCTCTATTAAATTGTTATGATGCTAATAGTGTTATGTATAAGTAATGGGAATTAAGATGCCGTAAAATATGATCATGTTCATAGGGGTGTGAGCCTGGAGATCTGTCATACAGGTCCCGAACTTAGTTCAGACTCCAGCTCTCACAAAGGTTCTAGCACAAGGCACAACAAAATAAAAAAAAAATCTGTAACATTGTAAGGTCTAATCTTATTCTGCCTTAAACAATATATTATATTAAGAAATAAGACTTTTCTTAGTGTTTTTTAGCAGCACTCTCCTACCCTACCTTTCATAAATATCTATACATCACTCGACTCAAATAAATCAGTAGATAAATGAAAAAAAAAACACTTGTCCACATTAAATCAATTATCAAAGAAATGTCGTTCCATTTTATTCAGAAGAAAAGTAATTTATGTTGGTAATCCACGAGCAGTTTTCATGAGACATCATCTTATTAATATTGTGATTTCATTACTGGGCTGACGAGATCTGATGGAATCGTTCATTCCGTGCGATAACGACGCTTATCAATATAAGGAATTAATTTGTTTGAGATTGAAAATACGTAATGGGATCGTGATTTCTTTTTTTTTATTTATTTACCATTGACTAAGACATCGTAGTAACTAGTAAATAATAGTTTTACCTCTTTGAGCTAACACCTTATTATTCGAGATCACTCCACGAAGGTCGTAGAAGGCCAAGAAAGCTTCCATGCTTCTAAGCCGAGCTATGCTGGCTATGTTAGCCAGGACCCCACCCACGGACAACGGACCAAATAGGAGTCGAAGTACGGATCGGAACGGGGTCCCTGCCCTACTCTACAACTTAATATTTTACATTTCATTTTACAAGTACAATGCGTCATTATAATCAAGTAAGTATACTGTCCCAATGCTGGGCGACAGCCTACCCCAAGTCCCTCCAGGATATTCAGGCGCTACCATGTACCAGCCCTCACAGTACGTGTCTAGGTCAGCTTGCGAGCTCCTCTGGGCGAACCTCGGCAAACCTCGGCGTTGCCGTCTGTCTTCGGACCCATCATTTAAGCGTCACGTTTTCCGGTACACCTAACTCGGAGTTAGAAAATAGCTCTGGTTTGTGCAAGTGGGCCTTATGGTAGTAACAATATTTTGTTCATCCACATATGAACAACAAAGTAACGAAAGAAAATAACCACTCAACTGTCAGTCAACCGTAAAAGTTCCAATTATTTCACTAGTACGTGTTAATTACATACTTTTGAAATGCAAATATTTAAAATTACTTATTACTTCGTGTGTAAAGTAGTTCAAAAATGTTATATAAAAAACTTCCAGCGAAAAGTAGATTAATGGAGAATAAATTACACGTTACTGACATTGCCCTTAAACTTATGAAAGGAATCCAAATGTCAATGTCAAAGTACAACAGAACTTCGGCCGAATTATATGGCAACCAGAGTATCTTGGTCCTATGAGATGAAATAAAAAAGAATACAGAAAAAAAATGGGACCTTTACAAATATGTTGTTTAATTTATGTAATTGTTTGTGAAAACTGTTTCAATAGTAAAATCATTTTATTATTGATTTACCGATTAAAGATAAATAATTAACGAAAATGTTTTATTTTATACCAATTAAATAAAACGTAGCATTTTAATATTGTTTAAATTTATTTTCTCAACTTGTAATGTTTTACAATATTACTAATATGTGTCGATCCAAGCTCGAGTATTGCAGCGGCCGCCACGAAAGACCAAGAAAGATTGGCCACCCAATATTCCAAGCACATTTATGAAATATAAACTGCACAATAAAATAAACTCAAAGTGATTACGTAATAAAGGTCACCATATTTAAATACTACTCACACTTGATATTATAATTAAAGTTATTACGAAAAAGTAATATTTCATAACATGCGTATTTAAATTATTTGCGTACCAAAGGTCATTTTTTGCAAATGAACTTCAAAAAGTTATGTAACGTCAGCATTTTATTATCTGAGGTAATGTCAAGTATCAAATTCGTATCTTTGATGTGACACCAGACATGTAGTAAACACGTAGTTTAAACGGCCATGAATACATCATCGTATGAAATAATTCCAGACAAATTAAAATAATAAATAAAACGGAGATCAAATAAATATGACAGAGTGTAGTGATCTAGAAGTATTTCTGGTTTACATCTGTCAAGTGGTGAGAAATATAGTGGGAATTAAAGTATTTTTTACACTGTGTAAAGTCTACGTAAAAAGACATTTCCGTTGAAGTTCCGCATTTTTGCAAGAATGCAAAATAATTTCGTTTGACTCCCATTTCATCGTCATCATTTCACGTCCTCAGTCGCTACATCAACCAGTCCTGTGCTTCTCGCATCTAAAGGACTCTCGTGGCACTCACCAGGTCATCGTTCAACCTTGTGATCCCACAACCACCTGCACCTGGTGCATCCGTCTTCCAAAACTGCGTCTTTTGGTACGCGGTTGCGGTCGGTGCCATTGGCTACCCATTATGCGAAAAATATGTCCACTGTTACTTAAGTTTAGCAATTCTTCGATCTATTTCAGTTTTCTTGGTTTTTCTGCAGATAATTTCTGAAACCCTGAGCATTGCCCTCTCCATTGCCCTCTCCATTGCCCTCTCCATTGCCCTCTCCATTGCCCTGCCAGTAACTGCAAAGTATTGTCATGTTTCCAGTGTTGAAACGTGGTCGCACTTAATGGGGCTTATCAAGAAGTATCCCAATTTTCCATATCATAGACATATTTGACTAAACTGTCTTTGAACAATTGACCGAACTCCTATGATGCATGTTTATACTTGTATTCCATTAATTCGAACTTCAACCCGCCTTCACAGCAATAAAAAGCAATACCAATTCAAGTTCATCTTCCATTACTTCCATACCAAGGTGCCTATTTTCGTTCTATTATCATTAACATGTTCTATAATGGTCTGACGAAAAAACTGGCCGTCGTTTTTGGCTATCCAATCACATGAAAGCACTCGACGTTCCGATCTGTGCCGGCGCCTATGTTTCACATGACGTCACGAAGGAAACAGACGGTCATAATTTATTTGTTGGCATCACTATATCACTACTAGTGGTGTTGTGAACCAGATACACTATTTTTATTTTTAATTGCATGTTATTTTTTTGGAGCAGGGTATTTCAGCTTTTCATTTGCCACAATACTGAGCTATATTAACATACTAATTAGTAAGATTTTAAAGCGACTTTCGTTTGTGACTCTGTAACTTATAATTTTCAAAATAACATAACATCAAACCAGTAATCCTCGAAGAGTTAGGCAGAGGTGTTCTTATAGTACACTCGTTAAGAGCCTATCCTACCTCAAATGGCTGCTGTTAATGAATTCAGACAGAAAACATAATAACACTTTTACCGACCTCAAGATCAAATCCAGGGCCACAAGCTCAGCAGAACGCTTGTAAATTCCTCTAATCAAATCCCTTGTTTCAGTCCAATCTTTGGTTCAAATTAGTCAACGGAGCCCTGCTGCCGTCTTTCATCTTCATAATCATCTTTGTTCAACAATTTTGGAGATAAAACATCTCATACAATGGAAGATGCTCATAATACCTTCCACGCACTTAGCAGACAATACGAGCACATTACCGATTAAACGTTTAAACACGAAATTAAACGGAAATTACGAAGGTACGCCGAAGGAAATGAGAATTATTTATCGAGGAGTAAAAAGTTGTATTTTGTGAGGAGACTTGATATTATGTGATGAGGATGAAAATGTTGTGTATAAGTCTAATGTTTTATGGGTTCGAATGAGTGACTGGAATCATATTTTAGCGTCCCGACTATAAACAGATTCTAAAACTTCTTGATTTTTTGTTACACCCACAAAATATACAAATACCAAGTTCCAAGCCATTGCAACATATTATTACAACATTAATTTTTGGAAAAATCTTCAAGCACGCAACAACTACAATAACTGATTGAATTAATTGTGAACAGCCAATCATAGAAGTTTTAAACACGTTTGAATTGTCAACTGAGAAACTTAAGGTGAGCCGTCTATCGATAGACGTAACACATGACTCATCCACTATCAACATTCCATTATTGAATCTTCTGGCAGGTTTAAGGCTTAACGAAACTAAGATGTCTCCAAAAATAAATAATTTTTTCAGTCAAAAATGAGGTCACCAAATGAAATTGGATCTATACTCTGAAATTATATCTATACTCTGATATTGGACCCCCTAATTCGATTTCCCAAAGGAAGGAAAAAGTATTCATTAAAATCTTCCAAAAAGGGGATTTTATGACAAAAATATGAACCAATAATCTCTAGAAAAGACCCAATTTATTGGGACAGACCAGTTTGTCAAAGTTAGGAAATTGGAGTATTCTAATAATGGACAATACAATACAAATAAAATCAAAGAGAATTTGAATGTTTAAGGAAAAAACACAAATCGAAATGCAATTATATGGGCAAAGGAGGCGGCTGTTTTTGAAGTTACTGCGTGATCGAATCAGAGACGAAAAGACCTTCAAGAGAACCAAGTTACCTGACATAGCTCGAAGAATTGACTTTTGACAGTGCGCAGAACACATTTTTAACCGACTTCAAAAAAAGGAGGAGGTCGGTTGTATTTTTTTTATGCACCGGTTTGAAAAAATCTTTTTTCATGTAAAGGTTCAGAAGTTCGGTTTTTAAATCAAAATAGCTGGAGAAACTAGAAAATATGTCATCCAAGTAAGTTAACGAAATTGCGTTTTGTTTTCCTGTGACTTTCCAGTGGTGTTCTTTCGTGTGGGGTCCCACCAAAAACAGACTTCCACAAAAAAAAATACATAGTAAAAAATAACTTTAATTTCGGAAGTCTGTGTTAAAATACGAAGAAACATCATAATTATTATTTCATACTTGGTAGTGTTTTTTTTTTTATTTTGAAGTTTGTTTTATATTTTTGTAAAAAAGTTTTTCGCAGAACGGATGGCCAAAAGGTGGCCATTGGGGACAAAAGGTTCTGGAGTGATGGCCTGTTGAGAGCCGTGTTAGTCCGCTAGAGGCGAGAAGCACGGGACCGGTTGATGAGCCCACACCTGGAGCTCTCCAAGATCCTCTTCTCTGCTAAAATGTTGAAGATGACGATGCAGTGTAAATCGATTCTTTTTGTTTTTTTTTTTGTTTCAAGTTGTTGTTTTTGTTTATATCCAGCCAATAATAACAAAAAGATTCCAAAAAATGTGTTGATATGATGTTACGTACTTTGCGTCGGCCGGTGATAAGAAGTGCAAATAAAACAAGCACTTTATAAGGTCGAGTACACATTTGCGTTTAAAAAGCTCACGAGCTAAGTTATCGCCCATTCGGGACATTTCGGGGTGATTCGGTTTTCGATTTACATTTAAAAACGGAACTCGTCTCCTTTAATGCTGTTATTGCTTGGAGTCGATTTTGTATTCTTATTTTAAGTTCAAGATTGTGGATTCGATGGAATAAAAATAAGTACCTATGTAATAAATACTTAACAGTTTTTTCTTTCTTTCGACTGTTAAAGAAATAAGTTTTGATAAATCACACTTACTAGAAAATTAGCTGTTTTACTATTGTTGTAATATTAAATTTAATTTTTTTTTATTTACTTATTCATATTTACACGTATTGTACTTATTATAGAGATGGTCTGTGACCCCCAAACTAGACATTATTGCCTGTCTCCTTAGGGTTAGAGTTGCCACATGTTTGGATTCGACGAGATGATTAAAAAATAATAGCTTAAAACTTGGTCGTATAAAATAAAACAAAAAACTTAATCTAGATTAACCCAAGACAGTCTTGCATTTGAAATCAATTAAAACAAAACAATATACTATTTTGAGTTAGTAAGTTTTTGTAAGATATTCAATAAAAAAAATAATCAGACCTCAAATTGGGTTTACTATTTACTTTTCCAACGAAAAAAACTTTGGTCCTTTTTACCCAACACCTCAAAACAGTCGCCGACCTTTATAAGAAAAACAATACCCAAAATCCGAAGCCAAAACAAAGGCCTACTCGAGGCGTCTAGGTAAAAAAACCGACACCTTTTTCAGTTATTTCGAGCCAAATAAAAAACGAACTTAAGCCTGTCTTGTCGCAACAAACCTTATTCTCGAAAATCTTCATACAATCTGGTAGGAAAGCATGTCCATGTATCAAGATCCTATCGTAACATTGGCCGTGAAATAAAAACGTTTTATCGCATAGTATTCGTAAATCGTAATTGAAGTCAGCGCGCACGTCACTACTTCGAAATTCGAATGTTTTCACCCGACGAATAATGTTGTCGGATTTTCGCGATCCGTTCCGAAAGTCTCGAAGCGTATGGCCGAACACGAATTTTATTTAAGGTTCTATGTATTTTAAAATGTGTGTAAGTGTGATCTATTTTGTCTTTTCCGGGGTGAATAGAAATGCAAGACATTTGTTGTGTTTTAAAAAGTTTAGAACCTATGTCATGTCGTTGAGATCGAGCTTTTGTGACGAGATTTGGTGCCCTGAAACAGCGAGAAGGGGCCGCGGCAGACCACGAAGGAGATGGCGCAACGTGCTGGATGTCTTCCTTGAGAATTGCAAAGAATCTATTCGGAAGGAATTAAGAGAGGTCTTTGCCAAGCAGTGGGACAGCACGGGCTTGTACTAATAATTAATAGTAAATCATTGTGTATTGTAATTTTGTTAGTGTATTCTAATCTACAATAGGGATGTTGCCTGGGTTAAAATAATATGATTCTATTTAGTCCGTCAGTTAGATTATCGAAAAATATTGCATACGTATTTTTTTATTTTATCAAATCAATAAAAAAATACGAAGATAAAACGCATCAAAGATCGTCACTTTCCTGTAAAATTATCTTGGTTGTCTTCACTTTTTGTTTACGTGACAAAACAAAAAAATACATGTCCAATATTTTTTGGAAATCTGTGTATCTGACGGACTAACTAGATTTTTTTAATCAAATACGTTTTTGGCACCTTAATGGAATACGCGCGCGATATTCAAAGAAATCGTCAATAAAGTCCATCAATTATTTGGTACATCGATTTTCCGAGTACCTAAGGCAATCAGATGAATAAAATAAAAACAACACATAAGGGTCTTAAAATAAAATTGTTTTTTCATTATCGTGATATGCCAACTCATGCATGATATTATTCTGTACAATCTCATTGAAAAGGACCTTTTATATACGTTATAGGGACGTTTAAAAATCCTCAACATATTCTTGGTTTTCAAAAGATATTTAGAAAGATTTACCTTTTCATAAATTTTCGTTTGACAACTTTAGCACCTTTTACGTTAACTATAAATTATGTAAAAAGTGTGTTTTTTTATTTATTTAAGCATATTATTAAATACAGGCATTGAACTTAGACTGCAAGGACTTATTTGCTGAGAACAAAGAGTTTGTATATTTTTAATCATCGGTTTCCAAAATACGCTGCAATTAAATTAAAAGCTAAATTAATTTAGTTTATCCAATGTATTTGTGTTTGAATAAAATCTTTTTTTTATCTTAATCGAAGGTATCAATTACTTCTGCGGTGTTTCTTTGTTTTTCTACAAATTAAATATTTGACCTTGTAGAAAAAGAATTAGGTATTTAAATTCAGTCACATTATCGCACGTATTTTTATTTTATCAAATCAATAAACATTTACGAAGATAAAACGCATCAAAGATAAGGTGTGGGAGCTTTTATTGCCACTTCCCAGTAAAAAGTGTACTGGTAAGTGACGTCACACGAGTTTTCAACACACTGTGTCATCTTAATTTTTTGTTTACGTGACAAAAAAAATACGTGTCCAATATTTTTTGGAATAGTTAAGAACTTAAAAAAATATATTATCGATGAAGTCCTTCCTACAGAATCCCTAAGACATAAAGTCGTTCCATTCTCTATTATATTATTCACCGCTGTTTTCTCTACTCAGAATCAGTACAGCCAACAAAAAAATTGAGAGGGTCCAAGTGTGTGATACGTACGCTCAGTAAACAGCTGTGTTACGAGTGGGCCGCTTGTTTATCTGACCCTACTTCATATGAAGTTGACGTGTTTCGGCGTCGATTGGTTCGAGAAACAAAAGGGTGATTATTTTGAGCTCACATACTTTTTTTTCTTACGTGATTGTCACGTAATATTATGGGCAATGATGATTTATACGTAAGGTTCCTATGCCTATTTGATTTCATCGAGTGGTGTTGAAAACCATTAAGGACAAAAATAATATGAATTTATTAGCTTGTCTATCTGCGAACAATATCTAGACCTACTAAATAGAAGTAAAATCTACTAAACCTAATTATATACATACCCATTTATGTATAAACAAAAACAAAATACACTTGGATGTTGAAGTATTCCTTCGCATCGTCATCCGGAAAAAATGCAGGCAAAGAATGAGCCAGCTCTCTGGTCATCTGCCAGGGTTGCGGAATCTGCCAGGGTTGCGGAATTTGTTCGAAAGAGTCACCGCGGCCCTGGAACGCAAAAGGGCTTTAGAAGGAACACGGATGGGTTTTAGTCAGTAAGAGTCTGACATTACCAATAAGGTTGTATTTGCGCTTGAGGGCCTCAGCAGCCGCAGCGGCAGCGCCGGCACAGCCCGACGTACTTGGAACGTGTGTCGACACAAGCAAAGGCGAAGTAAAATTGTATTTATTATCATAACATTTAAATATATCATTATAGAAAACATTTTTCGTTTGTGAAATTAGTAACCACAAATTACTAAATTAAGAATTTAAAGTTGAGTATTTATCAAACTCTACTTTAACTTTGGCATTAAAGTAGGGTTTGGCACCGTCTAACGAGTAAAACCGATAATCAGTACACTTTCTTCAGACCTACAATAAATTCGGTTAAGTTGGTGTACAATATTTAGAAAGCGTACAACTCTATCGACCAAAAACAACTTAAAATTCAGTTTATTGTAATAAATTACAAGACCTAAAATAAAATTCTAGAAAACCCAGAATTTACAGACGTTATTAATGTTTGGAATATAATTTTGTTCGGTCTAATTAAATTAATTATGAATTGAGTCCATTCTATTAAAGTTGCCTACTAATTTAGGCACGAATAAAATAATTTGAATTTTTCGTGGCTAAATAATTATTCAAAACTTGAATTAATGTTTTTTAGCGACTGTAGCCAAACGGTAATAAAGAAAAAAACAGGACTGTGTATTAATACTACGACTGTAGTTTCGATACCCAGTATTTTTTTAATGATGAGAAATCATCAAATTACTCTTTCCCTTTTGGGCGGAGTGAAACCGGAACGCAAAGGGCATTTCGAGGAACACGGATAGGTTTTAGTCAGAAAGAGTCTGAAACTCCCTTCCGCTCTGGGCGAAGCGGAAGGAGTCATTTGATGATTTAAAAAAAAGACAAGCTAAACATAGTCGTAGCGGTTAAAAGGAATTGGGCACGCCACAATTGCGGCGGTAAGGCCCCTCTTTGAGGAGTGGCTGGAGAGGCGCCACGGCGTCCTCACCTTCCGCCTGACGCAGGTACTTACCGGACACGGCTGTTTCGGGAGGTACCTGTTTCGGATTAAGCGGGAGGACACGCCCGGGTGTCAGCACTGTGAGGATCGCCCGGAGGACACGGTGGAGCATACGGTGGAGGTCTGCCCTGCTTGGGCTGAGCACCGCCGTGTCCTCGTCGAGGCGATCGGCGGCGGCAACCTCTCGCGTCCGGCCCTGGTTGAATCCATGGTCCGGAGCGAGGAGGCTTGGGAAGCGGTCACCTCCTTCTGCGAAGCAGTAATGCTAGCGAAGGAGGAGGCGGGCCGCGCGAGGGAAAGGCAAGGCCTTCGTCCCAACCGCCGCTACAGGAGAAGACGCCCCGGGCGTCGGGAGTCGCAGGGCGATCCCCGGCCACCGTAGGCGCGGGCCTGCGGACGGCGAGCGTTGGGTGGCTCGCTGTCCGATCACCACCAGGCCCGGGTCGATGGCGCGTTGTGTTTCACGCGCGCCTCAAAGAGATGTCAGCAAAGAGGACGGGGCCCGCTAGGGCCAGAGCCTGCCAGGGTTGCGGAATTTGTTCGAAAGAGTCACCGCGGCCCTGGAACGCAAAGGGCTTTAGAAGGAACACGGATGGGTTTTAGTCAGTAAGAGTCTGACACGCCCTTCCGCTCCACCCAGAGCGGAAGAAGTCATTTCGATGATTTCCCATCCTTAAAAAAAAAAAAAAAAAAAGCGGTTAAAAGGAATTCCATTAAAAATGTATGCTTTGTTTGAAATTTTGAATATGGGGTCCATATTTTGGGGAAAAAATAGAAAATTTAATGAAAGATTTTACATCTGTACCATATGCCATACCAAATGAAACCATATTACGATTATATGGGTAGCAAAATTATTTTTTCCATAATTTTAAAAATATTCCATTCCGAAGTTAATAAATGGAAAATTACCATTCCCTGTGTGTGAGCCTACAACTTTGAAAAAAAATCAGATAATAGATCTTTACCTATAGATTACAAAAAAACCTAAATTAAGGACCCTATGATTATAAAGTAACATGTTAAAAAAAAATCATTCGTACGAACCCTTTGCACGCGAGTCCGACTCGCACTTGGCCGGTTTTTTTACTGATAGAAGGAGCGATAAATATTTCTGTATAATTTGCACCCATGCAAAGCCAGAGCTAGTTTATAGTATTTCTTGCTATTTTCTCGTCTAACTTTTACAAAATAAATTCGCTCACAACGTTTTGCGGTTATTATTAAATTTAAACTTGGCCATTTTTGTAAATTAAGAATGTCCTCAACAGATTCCAATTTAAATCACGTCATTATTTCTGACAAAGTGTTGAATCCAACCCTTTTGTATTAGGATCCGCTCACACCGCGACGCTACGCAAAGCGAACTTTTTAATATAGCGAAACAATGTTCTGCTTGCCGACCGAAATTGCCCATTTTTCGTCACAGAGATCTCCGTAATGGTAATACATTTTCAAGCGGAAAAAAACAACAGTGTATAGCAAAGTCTTTCACGTTAAGCATTTTTTTTAGATCAGCGGCTTAACGTGCTTCCGAAGCATAGAGAGATGGAGGAGGAACCTGCACCATATTCACCTCGGCAACCGTAGCCTGAAAGATCGACTTTTTAATTTTGCGGCTTGTTTTCGAATTATCTCAATGAAATCTCTACTGGAGTGTATCGCCTCGCCTAGCTTCACGTATCGACGTGATGTAGAAAGAAAGAAAAGAAAAAGAAAGACACAATAAAAAAACACCTTGTAAAAAAAATATATAAAAATTAAGTATGTAAAACAATATTGTGCCAAAAGGGCCTCAGCTCAGCATAATTTCAGATGGCAACAGTAGGTATTACCACCTAACGCTGATTTTCAGCTGCAGCCCACGGGTACCATACGGCCGAACGCGCAGTGGACACCTAAATAAAAAAAATAAAAAAGTGAAGTTATAGGTACGGAAGTAGTACTTGTAAACATAATGAATAAAATTTAAGAAAGAAAAGAAAGAAAGAAAACTAGTTTATTTGGCACACACTGGTACACACAATGTTGGTACAAATTAAAGAAAACTTAAAAGATTTGTTAAAATGTCACCGTGATGTGAACTGTTTTTCCACCAAAAGCTGTGAATTGACAGCTCATCTCACCTGTTTACGTTGAAATGTCTACAGAAGAGAACTGCGCATTTCCACGGCAGTGTTTGTTGATGTTTGAGTAATAAATACGTCATAAACGATTAATGTACAACAATATTAGGCGTGGTCTGGTGTTTTTCACGAAAGAGTCGGATTTTCAAGGCTGGCTGTTTTCAGTGGTAGTTTAAAGTTATTGTTATTTGCAACATAATCTTATCAACAGCTAGCCCCGTGGGACAAGACCACATGAACGACAAATTACCCCCTAGAAACCAACAATATTACCACTACATAAAAAATTATAAACTAATTTTACTTTATTATGAAATAGCCTAGATAAAATTATACTTTCGTTATGCAAACTTAGAAACATAATTTGTATATTTTAAAATGTTTGAAAAACAAAGGTAATTAATACACTACATCTATCTTGACGTATGGTCGCCTGGTATGATATTTGCTCTTAAAATCTCACACATATAAAAAATTTACAATGTAACTTGGATTTACAAGAAATTTTACCCCAATTTGACTCTAACAGCACCTGCCACTGAGGGTACTAATATCATAGCTCCCAGGTGGCAATAAATCCCTTTAACAACTTGCAATAATCCGCATTCATGATAACTGCCCCTTTCATGTCAGAAACACGGGTTTTTTACAATTTATTTGGCTCGTTTAAATTTTGGCGCCTGCTGGAGGGAATCTCGCATGAAAATATGGCGGAAATTATATGAAAACATTCGGTTACCTTGGATTATAGGTATGGGGGCCTAATTGGCTGCAGGGATGTTTTTGTGTATGGTGTTATGATTCGAGATTGGCTTAAATATCTGCTTTATGGAATCTTCAATTTATTCGTAATTAATAATTCCACAAGGCACAGCCTAAGCCACAGCTGGGTCTATATACGTGATATTTTCAGTTTCTTCTATTCAAAAAGGAATTAAAATTTAAGTTTACCTACCAGTTACTAAAAAAAAACACATGGTTTGTTTAGATATCTGTAATTTTACTCAGCATTTTTTGTTGAAAAAAGAAGAAGTTCAGAGGGTTAATAAAATTCCACAATTTTTTAAGCAATTTTTGCATTCGCCTCGTCTTCTTTCTTCCTCGCCTTCGTCAAAAAAGCCACAATTTCCATACATTTTTAACAGATTGCCAACGTCGCTTAAAAAATAGTAGAATGTGGGCCCATTCTACTATTTTTTAAGCGACTCTGATCTAATTAATTCTTATTCTTGAATATATATCTGCAAACTAATGCTTGTTATAAATATGATGGCTACTAAATCATTTCAAATGAAAATTACCTTCAATAAAACCAAACGCGTTTTGACTAATCACCCAATTTGCACCTCCACTCATAATTGCCAGAGCTTCCAAACATAGACCATCTATAAAAACAAATCCAGCCAGAATCGGTCCCATTTGCTGCCAACCTCCACGTTATCACTGCAGATTTATGGGTGCAATATGAGAAAGTTTCTGTCATCGTCAGGGGTGCTCAACATTTTGGAGTACCTACGCGTTATTCATAGCCCCGTTTTTTGTTTATCTGCGAAGATAAAAGAGAACTGCTTGTATGGCTGGCGTTGAAAAATTTTGTGTTGTTTTAGGGCTGAACTGAATATTAAGTAGGGAGATACTGGCAAAAATAACTTGCTGTATAAGGTTGTTACGGTTGGTAACTTAGATACGGTAACAACATCATAGAGCCTAAAAAGGTTAGGTTGTATCTTTGTTATGCTGCGGTTTAAAAGTTAATCAAGTTAAATACATTAATGAAATGGGACATATGCTTTGGACACATGACTTTAGGTTTCTATATGTTTTTTTTTTTTTTCTATTGATAGGCACGCGTTTGACCACTATCTCGCCTGATGGTAAGCGAAGATGTGGTGGAAGATGGAGCACGCTTACCTAGAACTAACCTATTCACACTTGACTTAAAGACCCCCTAGTTGTAGCTATCAGCAAACACAGACTCTGGCAGGCTCCACTACTAGCTGTTTGCACAATTAATGTTTTTTTTTTTTAATTATTTTCTGTGTGAGCAACATTTCCCGTTCTTAGTAATTACGAAACTGTATATTTCACCTTGGCAAAATTAGAAAAAAGTCGTATCATGCACGCTAAAGCTTTCTTGCTAGAAATTTTGATAGTAAGTAAAACAAATTGCTCGACTTAGTACTAAATGGTCCTAGGTATATGAACATCCACACATAATGCTTTTCTACACTAATTTGTGGTACAATGTAACGCGTTTAACCATTTAGGTAAGTCACCTAAATGTATGAGCGTCCGAAATTACCTACTAAAGTAACTCGTTACCACATAGTGGCTAAATTTAGCTACATTATAATACTAATACATAGGTATGCTTTGTTTTGTGCAACTGGAATTACATAGGCTTTATTTTTTAAGGATGGGAAAATTGTCAAATAACTTCTTCCGCTCTGGGTGGAGCGGAAGGGCGTGTCAGACTCTTACTGACTAAAACCCATCCGTGTTCCTTCTAAAGCCCTTTGCGTTCCAGGGCCGCGGTGACTCTTTCGAACAAATTCCGCAACACTGGCTTAGACCTCTATGTAAATTCAGCAATATCTGTAAACTAAGCCTGGCCATGTTTGTTGGGCCAATGGCCGGTGGAGCAGACGAGGCCTAAAGTGGAAACCGTGGATCGGAAGGCATAGAATTGGCTAGACAGCTAGCTGTACCGACGATTTTAAAAGGTGACTGGGGCATACTGCAGTGCGATTCTGTAAACATGTCTGGCTTGGGTGAAGTAATCACGAAGTCAGTTGTCAATCCGTGTAATCAAAATGGAATGATAGCTCACATCGTGATCACTTCACCCAAGCCTTCACCTTCGACATGTTTACAGAATCGACCGGCTGGATGTGGATAGCGGAAGACTGTTGTGGCGAGTGTTTATTGATTGATGCACTTAGTAAAATTCGGAGGTTTTTACTTGGAGAGCGATTGAGATCTTATTTTCATCTTTATCCGGTTGAGTGCAGACGGTGTATTGAACCAAGCAGAACCAGAGGGTGTGTTTCAACCAAGGTGAGGTGGAAAAGGAGGTCAGTATTAAAATACCTTTACTATAAACGCGAAACACCAGGAGATGTGGTAAGTGGAAAGTCATGGAAAAGACCTTTGCCCAGCTACGGGAAAATATAGGTTGGCAGAACAATAAAACGGTAAATAGGAGTTCTCCGTCATCATCATCTGCGTAGCCTTTTCCCAGCTATATTGGGGTCGGCTTCCAGTCAAGCCGGAGTTCACCGTATGAAGGTTAAATAAATCAACATAACTATGTATTACCTCGTCTTTAAGAATTTCAAACCTTTATTATCTTTATCTGTCTATCTATATTAGTAAAAATGAATCGCTAAATATGTTGCTAAGCGCAAAACTCGAGAACGGCTGGACCAATTTCGATAATTATTTTTTTGTTTTGTTTGTTATTATCAGGAGAAGGTGGCGCTCGTGGCTAAATAATAAAAGCCGCACGGATCGATCTTTAAGGTTAAGCAACGCTTGCTGAGGTTGGTCTGTGGATGGGTGACCATCTTAACATACCGAGACTCCTCCGTGCCTCGGAAAGCACGTTAAGCCGTTGGTCCCGGCTGTCATTTGTAGATCTTTGGCAGTCGTTACGGATAGTCAGAAGCCAGATAATCTGACTCCAGTCTTGCCAAGGAGTACCGTGTTACCCAGTTAATGGGTTGTGGAGGTCTGGTAGGCAGCCGCTACACGTAAAATACTGGTATTCAGCTGAATCCGGTTTGACTGGAAGCCGACCCCAATATAGTTGGGAAAAGGCTAGGCAGATGATGATATCAGGAGAAGGTTCTTATGAAAGAATATTTTGAAAAACATTAACATCCGGACGAAGCCGGAGCGGTCCACTAGTGTATAATATAAAAGACCATTTATTCCGTCCAGTCCGCTAGGACTCAAACTTTCAAGGTTTTCTGTCAAACTCAATCCTAGTTTTCTAATTCCGAAATAATAAAGAAATCAGAAAGGCGAACGGCAGGGTTGTATGGGAGTTTCGTACACCTAATAAAATATCGTGTTTTGGGATATTTTTTGTTTTAATTGGTAGTCAATACGATAGGCAAGCCCTTTTAAAATTCTTAGATTTTTAGAAGTTGGGACCTAAAAGTTATAACCAGTTTTATTTTTGAGGTTATGTCCCAATAAATAATTATTACGTGTAGGCACATAACATTGTTTTGGTGAAAAAGGATATGTTCTAGATAGCTGGTGCTATCTTTGTAGTGTTTTGCTTATCATTAAGTTGGCAAATTGACATGAGAATTGTAACTATTCAGTAGGGTCATACTATTATATATTCTGTGGTAGGGTGCTTAAGGAGAGACCTACGTCCAGCAGCGGTCTGCAATAGTTTGATGATGATGATGAAGTGCTGATGGAGTTTTGAGTGTGGGTAAATAAAACAACTTTGTGTTTGTAGGAACTTACATATTTTATTTAATTGTTCTTATAATTACTTACCTAATCGATTCTTAATTTTATTTCATCTAAGAAAGGGGCAGGTAGCTCAACTCAACGTAAAAATTACCAGATAATTTGCTTAATTGCTCAGATGCATTTACAAACCACAATCCAAAACAACAGCAAAGAACTGAACAGAGACTCGGACAGATTTTCCTAACCTGTCAATAAAATAATTGCCAATACAAAAAAACATTGATGGCGAAAATAATTCCTAGAATTAAATAGTTAATTATTAAGATTGTATGCAATAATTATTCATTGTAAGGTATAATGTGTAATTGGTTAATTATATTTACAGTTATTTATATTTTTAAATAGGTATTACTTAAATCCTTTAATTGCTATAATTAATTAATCCGGACTTCTAAAAATACTAATTTTACATGAAAATGAATGGTTTAGTTGCCTTAATAAGTGGTACAAATTCTATCACAGAACTACAAAAAAAGTATGTTGTACGAATTCTGCCGTTCGCCTTTAGGAAATAATTCTTCGATCTCCTCGGACTAGATCGAATCAAATACCAACTTGAGGAGGCAGAAATGTAGTACCTACCTAACCGCTGCAGGTTACTTAATCTTGAATCAAACAAACTTTTGTAATCAGAGTAGGTAGAACGTCGATAGAACATGAAAGAGATTCAGAATTGTGTATATTATCTTACGGTAAGTTTGATTAATTGAAAATGATTAAATTACCGAACGTAGAGGTAAAAGTAAGAAATTAATCACTTTTATCGGTGATTATTGATAAGGTAGCCTTAGTACCGACAAATGTAATAGGTACATTTTCGAAAATAACGCACGATAAGCGTCTTTCTGAAATGGAAGATCTACTTATTACGAAAACCAGACATCATAAACCTGGTTTAAGGGGGGAGGGAAGATCCTCCATTGCATCAATCTCACCTAAACTGTCCGAGTCGGGGTGCCCGAAGTCCCAATATTAGACAGATAACTGCGAGTTTTATTTTATTTTATTATGCTTACCGATGAGAGTAGTGAATTATTAACAATAATTGCTATGAATTTCAATTTTATATTCACATTTACCAAATCATGAGGTAAATTAATAATGTTCGGTAATTATTAATAATTTTTCAATTAATCACATTTAATGTATCATATACAAGGTGGAGACGACGATCCGAAAATAAATCAAAACACTGGCAATACTAGTTCATACGAATATGTTGTCTTTCATCACAGATTTGATGTCACTAACTGCAACAGACGGCTTGGAACATTTCGTCAGAATTGTAGTCACTATCCTTGACGAGTTTGAGTTTTTTTGACATTTTATGTAATTGAAAAGTTTATTTTTAATTCCGGTGGCAGGATTTACAATAGTTTCAAAATATTCCTATGTAAGTACCAATTTTTCCAGTGTTTTCATGTATTATCGTATCGATATCTCCACATTGTATAGAGTAAAGAACGAGTCAAACTCCGCTTTAGCCCTTAACTGGCATGGCGATTTAGTAATCAAAATAATATGTTCAAAAGAAATTATTGTCAAAACATTACGATAGTGATTGAAAAGTTTACAACAGACTTAAGTTAGCGATAGAATTCTTAATGTGCACGCAAATTTTGACTACTCGGTTCCAAATGCTTAATTCAGAATTAGGCTTTTTTTCGACGGAATCATACATTCTCAAACCTTGTCTTGTCTTGTGCAGTAGGTGCATCATGCTAGTAGTCATCCTTGTTTTACTAGATAACGTTTATATCTCGCGTAATGTAACGAAATTACGCATGTATGTGTATACAAGGTTGCGGAATATGATCGAAGGAGTCACCGCGGCCCTGGAACGCAAAGGGCTTTAGAAGGAACACGGATGGGTTTTAGTCAGTAAGAGTCTGACACGCCCTTCCGCTCCACCCAGAGCGGAACAAGTCATTAGATGATTTCCCATCCTTAAAAAAAGAATTTAAAAAAATGTGTAAGTATACAAAGATTACTATCCCTATTCCAAAACACTTCCTTAACACCGTTTCCTCACGAGTCACGACACCACACGACAAATTATGTCCAATCAGGCAATCGCATTTGACGTCACTCTCCATATGTTTGTGCTTGTCAATTTATTTTTACCGTCATAAAAATTATAACGTCTGAAAAGCATTATATCATCAAACGGAATCTTCATGAAAAACCAGGAAATAACCAAATGAACGATGTTTTTGATTACAAACTTACCAAAATACTTACGACTTTATGAGTACTTGTATTTCTCATAATGATTCAAATATTATATTTTTACTAATATTTGTATGTTGTTTAGAAGTCTTCAAAGAAACACGGAAGTTTATTTATGTAGGTAGTAAATTCCGTAAATTTATTTAGATCTTACAATGTGGTCGTAACAAGCGAATGACCGTTGAAAAAACTTGTCATTTTTGCTGGAACACAGACAGAATCCTAGATACGACAGCTAACGGAAGGACGAGAAGACCAAATAAGGTATAAGCTTGAACTGTTTGAAAATAAGGCGCCGAAAAAAATTTTCTCATAGTCGCAGATGCACTTAACTACCTCCGAATTCAGATTTAAGGTTTTTTTTTATCATTTCATATATACACTTATCACATACAGACAAGAAGGAACCGAAAATGAGGTACTAAGGTGAAGCTTATTTAAGTGGTCCTTTTATTATCTTATACCTTTAAACGAGCAATTCTTGTTTATATGTATATTATATAATTTGAATCTCGGAAACTGCTCCAACGATTTTCGTGAAATTTAGTATGCAGGGGGTTTCGGGGGCGATAAATCAATCTAGCTAGGTTTAATTTTTAGAAAACGTTTACAAAAAAAAACTGGTCATCCAGGTACTGTTATTTAATAGTCAAACTCTACTACAAAAACTACCAAACTTTGGCCAAACCAAATACTCAATTTTATTCAGGAAAGCTATTTATTCCAGTTAAAATTCTAGTAGAATTAAAATGTCTGTACTTACAATTTGTTGCAGAATGTTGCGTCATATGCCAGTACTGCTCATATTGCCAATTACTCTTTCTATTCAACCTGAAACAATCAAATTAGAAATTTAATTTTTTTGTTAGATTTTCAATGTTAAAATAGCCTTTTTTGGATTTCAAATTGTTTTAAAAAACTTCTTGCATTTCCGTTAGAGAAAAACTCGTCCGTATTGTTTTAATGATTGAAATACAAGAAGATATCAATTAATTCTAGTCGCTTTCTTACAACAGTTTGTTTTCATTGAGCTTCGATAAGTTTATAACACTTCTATTTTAAAATCTCCACTATCTCTTCGTCAATACTTTAGTATTTTATTTCAAAAGGTATCGATCTTCTAGAACTTGAGTAGATCAAGTAAATCGGGGCACGTGTAAAATATTGCAGGTCGATTCTGTAAATATGTCGAAGTGATCTGTCAATCCATATAATCATGATGGAATGTCAGCTCTTTTCGTGATCACGTGACATCTTACATAATCGACCGGCTGTTTAACCTCCTTTCTTTTTGAGTCTGAAAGCGCAATCTTTCTATGGGAAAACGAGGTTCTAACATTGCCCGTTTCATGTTAACAATAATGTCCTGGAGGAAAACCAACCTAGAGAATATTTATATAAAACTAGCTTTTACCAGGGAACATTCTTTTGGAATGAAAAGCTGCAATTTTCTATTCCAAGACATATGCTACCTAACCCCGTTCAGCCGATATGGCTTGAAGAGCTTAATTATAGGAATTATTATTATGGATAAAATAAGAATTACGTAAATCTCATCAATGGTTCTCGACTTATGAACACGCTAAGGGACAAACAATCACACAGGAATAACGTTTTATAATGTGGAAATATCATATGAGGCTTTGCAAGTACACACAACGGAAGGACCTCATTCAAATATCAGAAACCCGGAACTATCCCAAAACTATCAACATTCCAACTGCGAGCCATTTTCTCCTTACTGTCAGCTGGCATTAAAAGCGGAATCACTTTTGATAAATGGCATCAAGTGCCACCGGTCTACGTGTGAGAGTCCCCAAATGCACGTATTATACTAAGGGGACTCATGAAAGGGGGAAAGGACCCCCTATTCCCACTAAGAGTGTAAGAGTATGGTCGCTGAGTGCTGGTGTAGGGATGTCCTTGTGAGATGACGTAGGTTTGGTGCCTGGAAAAGGTTACGAGATGTGTTGTAAAGTGCAGTCCGGTGACAGGTAAGTTCGTTTATTCTCGAAGGGTGTACAAATCTATATATTTCCCCCTTTTATACATTTTAGCCGATGTGTTATTCTGATGTTTTAGTACTGTGAAGTTTCACATTTAAAGGAAGTAGAATAGAATAGCAAAGTAGGAATAGAAATAAGTAGAATAATAAAAACGAAACGCTGTACGTTGGTACGTGATAAGCATTTAATTTTTATTATTCACTTATGAACGGCCAGATCGATTTGCTTTTCTTTTAATGGACGGGACAGCTGTCGGGTCAGTTAGTTTGAATAATAATGAAGTGAAGGCAAGTCACACAACGAAGCATTTAATCGAGCTTATGTTGCCGTAATCAATACTATCAGTAAGATTAATAAAAGCCCTGAGTAAAGCTGGGTTCACACTGTTGCGATGTGGCGCCTTTTCACGCAGTTGATTGGTCGGGACAAAAGTCGTTGTGATATGACTAGGCATGAATAGATTCGTTTGAATGGTGTCTCCGGGCCAAGACACAGTAAATGTGTTCCTAGCTGGAAAATGATTTCAATCCGACAATAAGAAAAGAATTATGCAAGTTTAAAAGATGGCGGAAGAATGTTCTTATTTTAAAATACAATGACGCAAAGAACAATGTTTGCTGCACTATTAACTTTTAGTACAACACTTTTATTTCTTGACGGCATCCACGTTACGCAAAGCAACTGGCCAGTGACAATTTATGAGAAGTTAAAAGATCGTAATAAACATGAACTATAAAGTAGGAATTCTGCAAGAACACATGAATGTAACATTTTTACTTTTTACTAACATGCAGAAGTCTGTGTTTCCTGATAGCAATAACTTGGGTATCTTTAAGTCAAGAGTGACCGAGTTACTACAGACAAGCGTGCTCCATCGTCGATCTCATCATCGCTTACTATTAGTGATGTAGTGGTAAAACGCGTCTATCTGTTTTTTTTTTGCGACAATCTATATTATCAAAGCAAATACATTTATATGTTAAATCACTCCATTCGCAAAGCTGCAAACTACACGAAAATAAAGTCAAAATCAAAACGTTTATTTCAATTAGGCCATTAAGAGGCACTTTTGAACGTCAACATTTACAGTTAAAAGAATATGTAGAAAAATAAAGTGACTTCTTAATCCGGGGCTTTTATTACCTACCCATACCTGAAAAACAAAGGCGAGACCTCTGCCTGAAAACCATCTTTCACTGAGACATATTTTACTACACTCAATCAATCTGAATAGCACAATTTAACTTGTATTAGGAAGGAAAACCTTTTTGCCTCCTCAACAGAATTGATGTCGCAAAATATAGAGACGTCAAGATCGCGTACCAACGCGAAAATTGTCTCATATAGTCTCTGAGAGCAAAATAATAACCGGTTTAGTGCGAGTCGGACCACGCACGGTGAAAGGTTCGGTAGTCGGGATGAGTATTAATGTACACACGCCGCACATCAAGCTATCCGAAACTGTCAAATTTTCCCTATCAACCTTGAACCTAAAGCTTCAGCGATAAAGTTGAAAATCTATTAAAGAAATTTGACAGATTATTGAAGCTTGATGTGCTGGTTTTTGTACCTATGCATATTTTTTTGACTTAAAGGAAAAGTTTTTGGCGATTTCTGTCATTTCTAGTCCTCATACCTTAAATGGTCCCATAGAGTCTTTTGATCCCTACATAAAATAGGATCGACAGGCAATTTTTTTCGCTGACTGTACATTTTCCAAAATTTGTGAATGCAGTTCAAAATATCTCAAAAAGTTATGGATGGTCTCCAAAGATCGTTTTCCTGTAACTATAACAGTTAAGGTACCTGCCCTTACTGTCCCATCTCATAAATCCACCATGTAGTATATTTAATTGGCAAATAAACTGCATTTATCTGAAGTCGTTAGGGTAAATCTACAGTTGTCACTTAAGAGTCGCATTACTCACTAAATACTGAGTTAAATAAAAAGTTAACAAAGGCATGTCAGAAATAAATAATCTTTTGGATTATGGGATCCAATGATACCCTTTTTTTTAAGTATGGGAAATCATCCAATGACTTCTTTCGCTCTGGGTGGAGCGGAAGGGTGTGTCAGACTCTTACTGACTAAAACCCATCCGTGTTCCTTCTAAAGCCCTTTGCGTTCCGGGGCCGCGGTGACTCTTTCGAGCAAATTCCGCAACCCTGGCAGGATCCAATGATACCCTGGTCATCCACACTATAATATAGTGTTGTCTGTTATTTTGTTTTTCAATCCCTTGAAGTATATAGTTGACTCGTGTAGTATATGGTCCAGTACACTATCCAAATGTCATCGATATAGTGAAAATAGAGGGTTCCATTTTCCCAAATAACTAGAACCCTAAAAACGGGTGACGTAAGTGTGTTTCCCGATCAACTTGTTTACTTTTCTAATATTAACGTGCAAGATGATACAGCCAATTAACGACCTGTTAATATTGAAGATTAGGTTAAACGAAGGAAATTAACCCGGATGACGGAATCCGGCTAGACTGTTCGAAGGCCAAATAACTAGTTTGAGCGTCTATCATCGGTAACTAGCAACAGGCAGACACGATACTGTCAGCAAGTTTTCTCGTACGTAACTTCCGTGCGGTTCAATTTTGATATTTTATTTTAGTAACATGTTATTTTGTTTTGCAAATCATGTGATATTTTTTCCGTTAACCTAAATGCGTCTTTCAAAAAATACAAACAGAAAAAAAACATATTATCTTAGCAAAATTCAAGGCAAGAACAAGAGTTATACGGCATTTCCTCACTGTTCTACGATGCATCTCCAAGTTATGTGGTCTTCTGCGGTGTACAGTGCTAAGTACTTACTGCTTCCAACATTATTTTTAGAGTTCCGTAAAGAAAGAAAGAAAGAAATTTTATTTGCTCAAACATGTGTATACAAAACAATTAAAATAATACATGCATGGCTCACGATATGTCTGCCATTTCTCATGGCGTGCAAATATAGTAGGTGCTTACAATTATATAATATAAATGAAAGATAATCAACGGTACCCTATAATTATTAAGCCACCGTCGTACGTTCGTCTATGTATTAGCAGGGACAATAAATATTTCCACAGACAAAGTATTTCTACGGCCGCTAACAAAAATAAAAATTTAAGGGCCCCCATACCAGAAAAACGTGTTTTTTTTTCGGTTTATGGTACTTGAACCGGAACCCCTGATGCGCAAGACTGACTCACACCTGGCTGGTTTTAATCACGTCTGAATTCCTACATATATTATCACCCGGCCCATTATCATAAACCTCTCCAAATAAGGCTCTATCAAACTCCTTACACCTACCTTACTTGTTTACCCAACCCAATTTTATTACTAGGCATATACCTAAGTTATAAATCCAGAATAACATATTCTCTTTATTAAAGTCGTATCGGATTAAACGCTGCAGCAGTAAGCGTAAGCTTTCCTAAACGCTTAAACCATATTACGTAGTACGGGGACAGGTGTTTCTAATACCGTCAGTTCTCAGCGACGTGCCTTTGAAATTTATTATTAACTCGGCTGCGTGATCGATGGTCGATTCGTACTTAGTGAGGTTTACTTATTTAATACTACTGGGGGTTATCCAAGGATCTGTCATTATTTATAATACTAGTGGTCCCGGCGAACTTTGTACCGCCTCAGAATACATTTTTGCCGTGTTCTTGGTTGCGGCATTGTTAATGATAATATCGGCACGATAATCTAATAGAACCTCGAAACAAACACATCAACCGGTCAACTTCAAAACTTCTAATTGTCAAATTTTCAATCATACTTAACCATAGATAACATTACGTTTAGCTGTTCTTGAGTTAAGCCGTTCTTGAGGTATAAAAAGTGTAACTAACACGACTTTCTTCTACACTAATATTATAAAGAGGATTTATTTTTATTTTTGTGTGTGTGTATGTTTGTAATGAATAAACCCAAAAACTGCTATGCCGATTTCAAAAATTCTTTCAGCAATGGATAGCTGCATTATCAGCGAGTAACATAGGCATATTTTATCCCCATACTCTCACGGGAACGCGAACTACGAGGGTGAAACCGCGTGACGTCCGCTATTTTATATATTTATAGATATGTAGAGTTCAAAGAAATAGATTGTCATGAAGTTTCGTGTTTTTGAAATTGGAATAATGCGGTCCGATTCTTAAATTACTTTCCCACTAAAGATGTGCGAGTTAGCTGGCGGTGCGATAACACGTAGCGATACTTTGAAGATGTGTGACTGCCAAAAGCAGTGCGGGTAGATTGCGCGGTGCGCGGATGCATTACGACGCTGGGAATCGGTGTGCAGCTGAGTGGTGCGAGGATGTGTCCGCTACTCACCCACCTGCCAGCTCTGTTCAGCTTTGGGCACACACATTCCTCGCCCACATCCCTCGTACACATCTCGCTCATTTTTGTAAGTAAATATGTTTTGCTATTTACCTTTTCCACCAGAGCTTCGCTAAGTTTGGCAAGAAATATTGTGGTTCCATTAGTGGATTTTTCTCGCGCACTTCCTCGCTACCTTTTACTTCTAATTTTTCTTCAAAATAATGATATATATGTATTTTTAGAAACTATACTAAAACTATACAAATGATAGATTTGATTCTTATCTTAATTCAAATCTAGTTTTGAATAGAGATTCATGACAAGGCATCGTTTTAAAATACGTGCTTTGATCTTAATGGAGTTTTGATTGCACCTTCGTGGGTACACCGTTTAAAAAAAAAACTTTAATCTATGCACTACAGAGTTAATTGAGTAATAAACGTAAAAATAGAATACTATTTAGGCACTGTTATTTTTCTTTAAAGAACTTTTTTTCTAGGGTTCCGTATTCGAAAGGTAACCGCTGGAACTCTAATACTATACCTATGATGACCATCCGACCCTCTGTCTGTCAGCGACCTCTATCTCATGAACCATAATAGATAGACAGTTGAAATATTTAAATTTGCCCTTACCTATAACAATAATTAATTAAACTAAATGAAGTGAACGCATTTTTTTTGTAGGGGGCCCACCATACAAAAAAAAAATATATATTTTTTGTTTATGTATGGACACCTTAGTGTGCAAGCCCGACTAGCACTTAGCCGGTATTCATATCGACCAGTAATAGTGGTTATATAAATGGTCCCGTTAAGATATATGGACAAATTTTAACAAAGCGTTCAGTACCTCTAACTAAAGATCCAGGCAAATAAAAACACTAATATTATTTATTTTATTTTGATCTAAAATAATAAATTGCTAGCACACTGGAATAAACACATTTAGAGGCAGGTACTTGACGTGGTCACGTTCGCCTGCACATTTGAAGTATCAGAATTATGAGATAACAAAGACATGGATGTGTTTATGCATTGGGTAACCAATATTTTTGTTACCTGTTTTTTTTTTTGTAAGTATTGTTAAGTATTTAATGCGTTTGTCTTATTATTATTTTTACCTGTGTCCTTATTTTGGTGGTCCGAATGATTTCTAAAAGTTTGTCCATTTATTTTAACGGGACCTTATATAAAATTCAAATTTAGATAAATATACTAAAATCAGAAAGATGCTGGCCGTCTACCAGCTTTCTGACCTTCTTATATGTATAAATATGATTACATTAGATTGATTCAAATGAACCGCCACTCGTCCATTGAAAGGTTCATTAGAAAACCAGCGTCAGACAGCATCAGTCTGTCTGACATATCGCTGAAATGGACCTTTTTAGTGCAGCCGTGCCGACACACACTTGGTTCTTAGCATACCTACATTTCTTTTTTTAATTACAAAATTTTAAAAAATAAATTTCTATGTACTATATTATTATTCTTTCTTTTTTTCTTTATTACCACTTTTCAAGTAGGTACCTAGCAATTTCTAGCCAACTCAGTTAATGCTTAAAAAATCCACAACTCAAGTAGATACCAAGAGAGGAGTGTAAGAAATACAGTGATTTTGTTACAAATACAATACATACAGGTATTGCATTTCTAACAAAACAAAAGAAAATCTAAACATTCTCCTCAAACATGAAGAGAATTATCCGTCAAGTAATCAAATCATTCACAATACGGGCAAAACTTGGCTAGTATTACCAGCTGGTGCTTATTTACCTCTGTTATTTATCTACTTATTAACTACCCTCGTGGTGACAGACGTCAATGGAACCATTGTTTTCGTTTTAATAAGCACACAACTACACACTATTGAGGTTTTACGTAGTATTTGGCGGAGTAATTGCAGGTTTGTCTGTGGAAATTATGTTGGTTGTGTTTTTTTTTTTTTATTATTTAATATGGGTTTGCTCTTTACTCTAGTCTAGGTCATAGATGACAGAGACAAAGTCGACGATGGAGCGAGCTTATCCAGAAGAAGCTTGTTCACTCTAATTTTGAAGAGATTAGGGTTGTATGCGTTCGGAAACACAGACGCAGGCAGAGAGTTCCACTCCTTTGCTGTGCGCATTATAAAAGACGTTTGGAAACGTTTTGTGTATTTGTGGTTCTATTGAAATTACAGCTATAAAAACTAAACAAATAAAACAATGATAGGAATCAATGACGTAATCAAATTCATCATCCACTTAGCCTTTTTCCAACTATATTGGGGTCAGCTTCCTATAAAACCGGCTTCAGCTTAATACCTATGTTTTACGCGGAGCGACTGCCTATCAGACCTCCACAACCCAGCAACTGGTTTACAAGGCAAGACTGGTGTCGCATTTTCTGGCTTCTGACAATCCGTAACGACTGCCAAAGATCTACAAATGACCGCCGAGACCAAAGGCTTACGCCATTTGTCCACGGCGTCCGTCTCGTCGGATACGTCTTCCGAGAAAAAGCCGACCGAAGAAGCGGCCTATATATTTATATAAACATTTGTCCACTCGACATCCGACGTCCGAGATCGCTCATCCGCTCTTTTGACGGGCTCCGGGGATTCTGCTTGATCGGATGAACCGCTATACCGGAACCTCAATCCGGAGTACACGTAATACTAAACACGTATGGACTTGTCCACGGCGTCCGTCTCCGTCAACCTTAATTAAATCAGACGTTGTTTTGGTTGCGCACATAGATATAATAAACAAGTTTTTTTTTTTCTATGGCACCAAGTGCACACACTTGGTGCCTGAGAGCACGTGCTTATATTTTTTATTAAAAAAAAAAAAAATAACATGACATTACAAAGTTACAAATACACTTAGTTTTAAGTAATTTCTACCTAATCAGCAAAATATTAAGGAGAGATGGTTGGCGCGAAGATGCAGTCTTTTTGGAGAAATGCTTCTTCAAGGTATCTCTCTTGCAGAAGAGGGTGAACCCAATACTTCCTCCTGCGTCTTCGTAAGTACTGTACAATAATATGCCAAGAAGTTGTCGGCGTTCTAGCGTAAATTCCATATTATAAGGACGTGCACACGATATCTTAATACACCCCATTTAAAAGAAAAAAGAAGAAAGAAAAGTAGTTTTTTTGGCACACACAGATACACACAATATTGGTACAAATAAAAGGAAACTGAATTTTAAAACAATTAGGTATATTGTGTGCAATTTCAAGTCCAGTTCAGCAAAATGCCAGTCAACTAATACTTCCCTGCCACTGGTTTTCAACTGAACCTTATTTTGAAGTGTACGTATGTGAATCAGTTTTTTTAAGGTGTTAAATATACAGGTATACAGATAAATGATATATAGTAAACGATATATATATGTATAATATTTTGGCATCCAGGGATAAAAACGTTTGTTTTAATAACAAAAATATATAGATATAAATAAAACGGTTGAAACAACAAGCACAAATTAATGACATATAATTCAATTAAAGATGCAAATCCACGCAAAAAAAAAAACAAAAAACCCGCATTTTGTAGCTACGTGTAATTTTATTTCCTTTTTTTTTTGTGCAACTTATTCCGCAAACCGACACTCACACACACACCGAATACTACCAACTGAATAGAATAGAATTTTTATTATTTACAGTAAGGTGGTTACAATAGTATTAAAGAATCCTTGTACACTCTACCATTTTGGCATGCAAACATTGATGCAGTTCATCATCAAACGCACAAAACATTGATACACAACTAAAACTTATCAGCTAGATACTGATTTGAGTGATATTTCGTTCAAGATCGGATCGGATCTGGGCGCAATGGACAAACGAGATCAGTCTCCGTCAACCACCTCCGTTAAAATGCCGGAATCCGTCACCCGAGAAAAAAACCTGACCGTGGACAAGAGCTCTTAACGTGCTTTCCGTTTCACGGAGGAGTCTCAGTATGTTAAGAGGTCACCCATCCACAGACCGACCTCGGCAAGCGTTGCTTAACTTTGAAGAACGATCCTTGCCTGTTATTATATAGGCTCTAGCTCCTGAATAAAAAAAATATTAAATAAAATATGAATAATTTTCAAGTCAATTAAGAGCGCTTAAGGTAGTTGTTTCTAAGAGCAAAATTCAAAATTGCTGTAGATACACTCAAGCACCCATTTTACTAATTGTATTTTAATTAAGTGAAATTATTATTTCAAGGATTAAGTTCATTCAAGGAATTATTAAGTAGCAATAATAGTTATTAGGTATGTTGTCAGGCAGATAAAAGGGTGGCTTAGAAATGTCTAGACTTATTCAAAGTGCCTCGTAATTAAATATTCAGAGACGGCTTATCTGGCTGAAGATGAGATATTTTCATATTCATAATAAAATTGAAAAACTGTATATCCCAAAAAAGATAGGCAGAAATATCAATCGATCTAGTTTTACCATTAACTTTATATCAAAATGAGGGGGGGGGTAAGTAATATATGATATTATTACAAAATCACTAAAATTTACAAGATAAAACAACCGAATTTATAATTTTATTTGATCAGTTAATATATAATAAACGATTGACATAATTTTAAAATAACTAATTTTATAAGCATAATATAGATTGAATATAAAATCGTTACCTAGTAACTGATTATCAGCTGCCAAGATAGCACCAACAATAGAGGGGTTCTGGCGCTCGGGGGCCGCTGCCGCAGCACTTATATGATACTAGCTTTTGCCGTTCCCGTAAGAAATTCGGGTCGAATTATACACCTAAACTTTCCTCATGAATAACCTCTTCCATTGACGAAAACCGCATGGAAATCCGTTCAGTAGTTTTTGAGTTTATCTTGAACAGACAGACAGATGCGGCGGGGGACTTTGTTTTATAATATGTACATACATATTATAAAACAAAGTCCCACTACATAGTGAGTAGTAGTCTCTTTTTGGGTTTGGCGTCTCGCACCCAAAAAGAGACTAAACTGTTTTGATTGGTGGTAATCTCTGAAAGTACTGATCCACACAAAACATTCTTTCACTGAGCTACACTTTTGTAGAGTGTAAAACAAATAAATACAGAAAAAAATGCACGATTCCAGTGGACCATGAAGCGAAGCTGCTGGACACAGCTAATTTTATTATAAGTTCCAAGTAGAGGGAGTAATCATTCAAACCCCAGGCTGCTTCTGAGATTTTTTTAATAGAAAATAAACAATTTTCCATACCTGATGATAAAACCGAGACCAAAGACTTCCTGCTTGCGATTAATGAATTAATGAAACAGCCAACAAAAAAAAACAAAACACCATCAAATATCTTACTCAAAATACACCCGACGAAAAGCTGTCTTGATCTGCCTGTCCTAGTCCAAAATCAAATCAATTTTAAAAAAAACCGTTATTTTTAATAGGCCACGTGCATGTACTTTTGAATTGTCAAGTTAAAGTCCAGGTCGGTTGATTAAGAAGATGAAGCTAGTTCTCATGATACTTAGGGTTGGAGCGACACTTTTTCTTCCCTTGTTTTGCTCTGTCAACCGTCATGCTATCGTTCTATTCATTAAGCCAATTAAACAACTATATACAACAAACAACAAAGCAAAAAAATTTACTAAAAGAATACACCAGACTAAAAGGCATTCACAATTATTCTTGTAAGGATCTAGCCTAATACGCTAGTCCTATTATTATAATCAAGTGGCCTCGCAAAAGGCCTTATTTCCACGAGGGATCTCCGGGAAATATATTCTGCTATAAAGGGATCTTGACCCCAAGTTTTTGGGTGTTCCGGCGAATTGAAATCTTTTGATGTAGCGTAATAATGTTTTGGGGTGTTTTAGTTAAGGACTTGGAAAATAAACATTTTTTTTTTTGTTTTTGTAGCATTTTTGGTAACTTAAATGAATCCGTCAGTTAAATTCGATTACCAAAATATAACAAACATATTTTTAACCGATTTATTATTTTTCATGCAAGAAAATTGAAATGATTTTTGAGCTCAACATTTAACTATATTACCTATTTAAGTGTTGCTAACAAACCCCAGGAAAACTGAAGAGCAAACAAAGAGAAAAACAAATGCAATGTCAGGGAACGTTACCTACGTTACCCATATTACGTGACCCATTTTTACAACTTTTATCCCCCTCCCCCCCATTGGTGACCACTCGTAGTATATACCAAGACCCACCGGGGAGGGTGGGTCTCTAGTTTTCACGTAATTATTCATGAAAATGGTAAAAAAGTAAAAAAAAAAATGGCTCACATATTTATCTTTATTAATACGGCGCTTGCCGAGTAACGCCAAGAGTACGTGCATACCTATAATTACAAGTGAAACAATATTATGAAGAAGAAAAACTTGTGTAAAAGAAAACTATTTTATTTAAGTATTTATGTTTTTACAGAAGTTTTTTCTTCTTCAACAGGAACTTAAGGAAAGCCCTTAAGGCTGCGCGCCATATTTGAATATAGCTCGAAAAAGCGCGATATTTCCCTAGAAAATATGACATATTTTGAAAACCCACTCCCCAGCCTCTCTGGACGAGTCACGTAGTATAGGTGCGTTCCCTATTTGTAACGATCACTAAGTGTTAAAGTTTAGTGTTAAGCAATGCGCTGTTTCCACAATGCAACTATAGTTTAAGCCTTTATATAGTTTAGCTAAACAAAAGATAACGTTATTACTTATGGGAACATAGCTAGTAGCCGTATACTCGTAGATTCAGTTATATCTTTCAGATATTTTAACGATACAAAAAAAAAAATTGCAATACTAACCTTAGTAAATAGAAAATACAGTATATACAATTATTGGTTAGCCAATTATAAATAAACAAAAAAAATAAAAAAATATCAGTGAAACAACTCTCAAATAAAACTTTAAACGATTTTTCTAAACTGAAAAGTTCAACACATTGTAAACAAACACGGGAAAAAACTCATACCCTATTCAATTTATCTATTCTATTTAATAATATCATACTCGCACTCATTGTTAACAGGTCATATCTACTATTATTCACTTTGTTATCTTACATCTAGTGTTATTGTGTCGTAAAAGTATGTTAAAGTATCACAAACTAATACCTTTTTAACCTGAATATTAAAATATGCGATATCATGCAACTACTGGCTGATTTTTCTACCAACTTTCTAATATTGATAAAAAGACAGTCAGGAGTGGTCAACTTTGCAACTTAAATCTGAAAATACTAGGGTGTATGTTTCTGTATGAGGAGCTCGTGGCTACATAATGGTCGATCTACAAGGTTACAAGGTTAACCAACGCTTGCCTAGGTCAATCCGTGGATGGGTCCATGTTTTCATACCGATTTCCACCGTGCCTTGGAAAGCACTTTAAGCAGCTGGTCCTGGTCAAAAGTCAAAAAAAGTCAAAAGTCAAAACGTTTATTTCAATTAGGCCATTAAACGGCACTTTTGAACGTCATCGTTTACAGTTCAGTAAAAATAATAGAATTACATTAATAAAGTGACTCTACTGTCCATTCGGAAAGGTAGATTCTTATGGAGAAGAACGGACAAGAAACTCCATAGTTACTCTTTTCAAATAGTGATTTTACAAAATTTGGTTTACAAAAATTAATTTTATATTATGTGAGGACGATGCACCCAGAGTATGCTACTTATCACAAATTATTATTATTATTACAAAGTATCACCAGCAGAGGTAAACTTATTAATTTCCTAAAGAAATTTAGGTAAATGGTACTCACATATTTACAAACATTGGAACCATTAATTAAACAACAGTGTGAGTCAACAGAAAAATAAAAACACAAAAAAAGAAACAGTATATCTATAAAGTTAACACATAAATAAACCAGTTTGACCTTCACCATTGATTGTCCTATGGAGCAGGACCAGCATGTTTCCAAGCATTCTTATCCTGAATGTAATCTTCGAATTTGTAATATGCTTGTCCACAAAGTGTACTTTTAACATGAGTTTTAAAATTTCTTTCATTTAGTTCTAATATGTCAGAAGGTATTTTGTTGTAACATTTAACACAATACCCCATGAAAGAAGTGTGGGCTTTAGCTAATCTAAAAAATGGTTGATCTAATTTGTCTTTATTTCTAGTATTAAAATTATGTCTATCACTAATTTTACTAAAAAGATGTCGGTTTTTCCGCACATACATAATATTTTCATAAATGAATTGGCAAGGGACTGTCATAATATTAATCTTTTTAAAAAGTTCCCTAAGAGAATCACGGCGACACAGATTATAAAGGGCTCTGACAGCTCTCTTTTGTAAAATAAATATGGATTCAATGTCAGCAGCCCGACCCCACAGCAAAATACCGTACGACATAATGCTGTGAAAGTAACTAAAGTAGACCAAACGTGCGGTTTCTACGTCTGTTAACTGTCTTATCTTTCTAACAGCATACCCGGCTGAGCTTAGACGACCCGCAAGAGATGTTATATGAGGCCCCCATTGTAATTTCTCGTCCAATGTGATACCTAGGAAAACCGTCTGATTAATGAACTCCAGTTTTTCTCCATTCAGTATGATGTCACATTCGCTACTTTTAACATTTGGTAAAGAAAATGTAATACATTTAGTTTTTTTTTAATTTAAAACCAAGTTGTTTGCCGTAAACCAATTTTGGACCTGATGAATAGAGCTATTGACGTCGTCAAGATTTTGTGAACGTCGGTCTATTTTAAATATTAATGATGTGTCATCCGCAAATAACACCATCTTTGGTTGTAATTGGGGCAAATCATTTATGTAAAATAAAAAAAGGAATGGACCCAATTTTGAACCCTGAGGAACGCCCATTGTCGTTTCCGACCCTATTGAGTTTACACCGTTTATCTGAACTTTAACCTGTCTGCCCATCAAGTATGAACTAAGTAAACAAAGGGCTCTATTCCTAATCCCATAGTGCTCAAGTTTCAACAAAAGCTCACTCTCTCTCATGGTTAACGCAGTCGAACGCTTTCGAGAGGTCGCAGAATATTCCAATGGCATCTTGCGACTCTTCCCAGGCGTTAAAAATGTTCTTTATTAGGGTGACACCGGCGTCAGTTGTACAACGCCCTTTGGTGAAACCGTACTGGTGTTCATGAAAGATGGAATTTTTATTAAAGTGACGTAACATCTGACTAAGCATTAACTTTTCAAACACTTTACTGAGAACTGGCAGAATTGACACCGGCCGATAATTGTTAGGTTCTTGAGAATCACCCGATTTGAACAATGGAACGACTTTACTGTGTTTCATGAGATCCGGAAATACTCCCTTGTCTACACTAGTGTTAAATATGACAGCTAAGTAGGGGGCAATAGTTTCAATGATAGATCTACAAACTTTTACAGATATTCCCCAAAGATCTTCTGTTGATTTAATTTTAAGATCTTTTAAAGCTTTTATAATGGCCTGGGGGTTTGTATGTTGAAACTTAAACTCCGATGGACATACCTTTACATTCTTTCTAAGTAAGTCAGCAGCGAGCGTGGATGACGAGTTGAGAGCTTCTGTAGTTTTAAGAGGAATATTGGCAAAGAAGTTATCAAATTCCTGAGCTACCTCTGCGTCCGAGTTTATTTGGCCATGTACAGTATTTAAATTAAATTTAGTTTCACGCTGTTTCTTCCTACCTGTTTCGTTATTTATTATTTTCCAAGTAGTTTTTATTTTGTCGTCTGCTGATTTTATTTTATTGCTAATATGCAGAGCTTTTGCTGTTTTGCATACACTTTTATATGTTTTTGAATGGCTGGCATAAGAAGATCTTTAACAGTAGTTAAGGATAGTCAGTAATAAAATCACACTAATATAATAAAGTCGAAAGTTTGTGACTGTGTGTGTGTGTATGTTTGTTACCTTTTCACGCTTAAACCGCTAAACCGATTCAAATGAAAGGTATAGAGATAGTCTGAGTCCCGAGAAAGAACGTAGGATAAATTTTATCCCGGGAGGATGTTCCCTTGTGATAATTTTCGACGTTCACGCGGGCGGAGCCGCGGGTGGCAGCTAGTTAGTATATAAATTTAAAAAAATATTATTTTTAAATAAAATTAATTAAAAGGAAATCGGCAAAAATTTATATTCACTTGTTTAGTGTAAATAATATAGCGTCTAATCTGCCCACTGATTTTAAAAAGCTGCAGTATTTTGACTGGCCAATAAATCTGACACCAATCTTGCCAAGGTATTACCTAGTTACTGGACTATGCAGGCCAGATAGATAGCAGCATTAATACTGCTACCGAGATGTAACCGGTTACACTGGAAGCCCCTGGACCCCAAAATAGTTCTAAAAAGACTAGTCTTGAATTCATTGATGTTGCTAGTACAGGGAAAGGTCTCGCTGCTGTCTTTCCTTCTGTTTAGGACTAGTCTTTATCAGGTTCAGTTTGGTTTGGCGAAACTGTTTGATTAAAAAAATAATTCATTCCCAATACATATCTATTACTATTGCCATGTGCGATAAGACAGCCCATTGCGCACTTGTTGTAAAAATAATATACGTTTTCATATTAACTAAACATACAAACATAAAAATAAATACACGATCAATTTTCCTCTAAGAACCGGAAACCACACTACAGTTCCCGATAAATGATAGATATTCTTTAGGGAAATAAAGTAAATCAAAACCACTAAATGCAGGATATAGAAGCTCTTAACGGTTCCGGCTGTAACATTTTGTTAGAAAAATGGCGTACCGGAATTCATTCTTTCACTTTTCCCGCTTTATTTATCACACATAGGTAACAGACAATGTTGTGAATATTCAAGCCTACCTTGAGATACTATTAAGTTATTTAAAATAACATTAATTACTAAAAGTTCATGAAAACCGAACGCAAGAAAAGTTTACTAACGTCTAAGGAAAGATTATGTTTTATTTTCGATAAAGAAAGAAAGAAAAAACGTTTATTCTGAACTTAACTAAATCGAAAAATAAAACCACATAGCCATATAGAAGGAACGGTTCAGTTCTACTTGAAAATTCAATCTTCGCACAGACCCGTTACTATCAATCCCATTCAAATAATCTTTAAATTAAATCGGATAATCAAAGGAAAATACCCAATCACGATTTCCAATTTCGCAATAATATTAATGCTAAACAAACAAAGTTCTCTTTGAATCTGCGCCAACGCCGGATATCCGTGGCATTGTTTATATCATGTCAAATGACTGCATCAACAAATTTATACCATGTCATACGACTGGGTCAATACTAATGACATATTGGAGCAACAGATGTTGAAGTAATATGACGTCACACCGGAAAGCGATGTCGAAATTATACCAAGGACCGTAATAAAAATTAATTTGAAATCTCATTTCCTTCATGAAATCATGAATCAGTTAATTGGATTTTTAATAATACTCGAGTTTATGCCTTCTCCTGTATTCCAGAGCTTATAAGTGTCCAAATTAAGCAATGCGTATAAAATTACTTGGGTACTGAAATTGATTTCAGAATCTTTTCAAATGTCTTGATGTAGATTTGTAATAAGTTGTTTTACGTTATGAGTTTTGGCTGAAGTTTTATTATGTATTAATTAAAATTGAAGGTTAAAGAAACGTTCAAGTGTTTAAGTTTTTACAAAATATTTGAGGTTTGCATATTAAATTAAAGACTTTTCCGCTGTCAGGTGCAACACGGAATGGCGATGGCGATGTGTTATTCGTTTATTTTTTTTTTCTTTATCAGTAATTGCATTTCTATGAAAACATTTTCGCATCATTGGCACAATATCGCGTTTTCGCATCAGACTTTCACTGTCGGACTTCACTTGCTTGGCGCTTTGGCCCACGATAAGAACTAGCATCATCGTGAGCCTTATTTACAAAGGCGTGCACTGAAAGTGGCAAGGAATAAAAAAAAATGCGATCTATTTGAACGCTTCCACAAACATATACTCCTAAAAATGTGTCATTCCAAGAATTTCCCTACCTTAAAACATTAATGAGACACAAAATTTACCGGAAAAACACGCATAATTGACCGGAAAAACACGTTAACCTTTTCTTTTATCTGTTAAAAAGCAATAACTCATTAACAACGTCGTTTGTCGGCACGCCTCTAGCTGGTTTAATTTTATCTAGCGATAGAAGGGTCAATCCCCACGTGTCTTGGTTAAAAATAACTTTAAACGTGGTACTAGGATTTCAGATTGTTGTGCTGAGCGACACAGTAATCTGTTTTCCGCTAACCATGTTTTCTAGTTATTTCCGTCTTGAGACCCCGTATTTTTGTCTTTGGAACGTATTTTTTACAATATTGTAAGGCATTGTTTTTTCAAGTCATTGTCTTGTCGATGTGGCCAAACATAGGGCAGGCCTATGTCCGATTTCGGCTGATATGATGGTGGTTTTTCTCTAAACCTACTTAACCATTTATTTATATTTAATGAGCAGCAAAAAAAACGCGTTCTTATTAACTGAAGTAAAGTTGTCAGAATACGAAATTCTGGGTTATTTTTAGCCTTTCCAATTTAGTTGGCTGTCTGCAAAAATCCCTTGAGAAAAAATCATGGTGAAACGAGTCCGACTCGAAGCCTCAACGATCAACTTTATAAGGGATGCCCAAAATTTAGGGTCTTTGTAGATTACAAATTGGAAATGCAAATTCAGTGTTGACAAATGAAGATCAATCGACTTGAGTTTCCGTGAAAGTCAAATTATTTTAGAAATTGTAGAATATATCTGCCTATCTACGTAGATATTAATTGTGCACTTTGTTATTTTATTTTTGATTAAAAATATTAGTATGTATTTCCTTTTCGTCAAAGTAAAATATCGAGTTAATGAAAGTAAGAACGTTTGAAAACACATTCAACAGAAAAAAGGCTCCCAAATAAATCATTTTTTTCACATAAGATACAATACAATAAAACCGCAGTCAACATTCCAATCGTTTTCCTCTTCAGGAATCACAAAGAAAAGGGTTTACACAGTCGCATTATACTCACACATCAAGAAATCCTTCAAAGCAACATTTTTTCCAATTTCTATCTGCACAATTTTGATTTTACTTGTATCAAATCTTTCATCCAACCTAATTGGGTTTGATGAAACGACATATCTTTCAAATCATCCGGCTCGAAGACCCATTAATATATTATTTTACTAGACTTCGTACGCGCATATTCCGTACAAAACAAACAAACTCTTCAGCTTAATTATTTTAGTATAGATTTTATTGGTCTCTATTGCGACAACTGCTGTAGAATTCCCGCTGAAACGTTTTCCGTGTAAAACAAAGGTCAGGTTCCCCTCCGACCATGAAAAACCTTATAATTGTACGTTTCCAATCCCCCATATATCTTCCTACTAGTCTTTAAGCCTGCATACCGAAAAGTCAAGGAAACATCCTTGATTGAAGGACGGATCGAAGGACGCGGCTTAGATTTTCGCGCGGAATGAAACCGATTGAGTACAACAAGGTCAACCGAATGGTATTTCTTTAATTATAGGGATAGCTGTGTAAGGTTATTTCGTGTTTTGGAATATTTAACATGTTAAGTACGATTTGGGGGTGTTTAAGTTAAGAGTGAACAGGTTATTTAATTTAAGGCAAGCTGCTACATCATCGCTTTCCTCCAGGCATGATATTAATAAAGCATGTATTTTAAAATAGTACGGTTTAATTTTTACGAAAGCTGCAAAAGTCATCTTCAATAGATTCGTTTACCTATTGTTTTATGTAAGCTTAAAAATACAAATCACCTAATCTATTTTGCTCTATCTTCCACCTCCATTGCATTTAACTCCTTGATTACAAGAAAATACGAGTAACAGTATACTTCGTTTCTCTTTAATGACAAAGTAAATAAACAAAGTCTTTTTAAAGCTTTACTTAATGTATGCCACCGTGTTTCTGTCTTTGCATTATAATCTTGAATGGTACATTCATCTTTTAATTTTTATTCTTTAATCGTCACAAAATATATTTTTCATATTCTCTTCTTATTGCCTCATTAGCGCGACCCGTGAATGTTTTTAATTGGAAAAAGGGAAAGACATTTCTTCTCGCGTTAATTGACTCAATTTTACTTTTATTTTATTCGTCCTCAAGTGCTCGGAAGAGAGACGTCTTCTTAATTTAATTAATGGATGGATGAGATTAATTAACGAAAACTAAACTCTAGATAAGAAATCTAAAGATTGCCCTAGAAAGTTGAGGTTCGTTCAATGTTTACGGCAATGTTTAGTTTTGTTCTAATCTTCAATCTTTGGATGTACCTAATTAGTGAATTAGCTAAACTTAGCAGACGTTTTTTCGTTCATTCTGTTATACGTAATACGAATGAAACGTAAAACCCATGGGATTCATCATTGTGAACAGATTTTAGGATTCCGTAGTCAACAAGGAACCCTTATAGTTTCGCCATGTTCGTCTGTCTGTTTGTCCGCGGTTTAGTTCAGTCACGCTTAGTATTGAAGACTGACACAGAAAGTTGGAATTTGGTATCGGTATACATATTAATCACGCCGATACTGTGGTGTAATAAAATCTTGGAAAAATGTTTAGGGTATGCTCAAATCATTTTTTCATCCAAGGATCCGTTTGCGAAATATTAGGCTTCAAAGTGCTAATTTATGTAAGAGTCAAGTGTGTCCCGCCCCCTGCCAGCTAAACGGTTGTTTTTGGTGACATGGTAGTAGCAAATACATTAAAAGGAAAACTAGCACATCTAAGTAAGCTTTACAAGAAAACGAGTAATAGTCGACCAACCTATAAAATGTACTTGGAGAAGGAACATTTCGTAGAAATTCCATTGATAATATTTTAATCAAACAAAAAGCACCATTCTAAGTCAACAATTATGACGTGCAACTACGGAACCCTACACCACTGCGCAGGGCTCGTCACGCACTTGTCATTTTTTTTCAATTTTAATTATATTAGACCCTAAATAATTTGTCATTTTCTATACATGAAATCTCGTACCCAAAAACAGTACTATTAAGTAAATAATACCGGAAGTAAACATTAACATGTATTTGATAAATTGCCGGCCAATTAATCATGAGCGTTTCAAGTTATTAACCCATGTGCTACACTCCCAAGTTCCCAAGTTTCGAAGATTAAGGCACATAATATTACTTCGTCTAGTTGTGTGTAGTTGATGGAAATTAGTGTCGTGGTTAACTTACCGATTTATATTTATTTATGTTGTTTTATAAGACTGTTCAGTGACCTTGAGGTGTTTTGGGTCATCCGCATGTTGAACGGTTACTGGGCTAAGTCAACCACAACATGGGTCCCAAAAAATATCTGGACACATTGCGGTAGACCCTGGTGAAGATGGCGGGTCGAGCTTCACGGCTATCACGGACTTGGTCCACACTTGCCCAAAGCCGGAAAAAAATGGAAAGAAGCGAAATTGATGAATCGAGATTCTTTTTTATTTCTAGTCTTCGCTACCTAAAGCTTTTCAGGACTCTTGGTAGTTTCAATTATTATGACAAGTGGTCCCGGCGAACCTTTTGCCGCCTCAGAATAAATTTTTGCAGTGTTTTGTTTTTGTCATGTATCAGAAATGGCGTTGTATAAAAAAATAATTTTGTCTTTTTTTTTCATTTTTTCAATGTTTTAATAGTTATTCTGCTATTCGGGGTAAAGACAACCCCAAAAACCAAAGAAATTCAAAATCGGTCCAGCCGTTCTTGATTTATAAATGGTGTAACTAACCCAACTTTGTTTTTTTATATTTAAAGATATCATTTAGTATGTTATACATACATATAAAACCTATTCAAAAGTTAAAAGAAAGTTTCCTTAATCCGCAACAAGACACAAACACGACTTATATACTCATAAGGGTTACATTAAATATGTAACTAATCGTTAGGTAACATACATAAATCTATGTCCGATCCATACAGCTATTATATGAACTTAGCTTTAGCCTTTTAATGTATATACCATACAAAAAAGAGGTTACAACCTATATTCTTAGCCAAAACTCGTTGCTCAAAATTAACTCTTTTCCCTTTACGAGTTTACCAAAACGCCAGATGTAAATAATGAAAACGTCTTTAATGTTATTAAACAAGGTGATTACGAACAGGAAATCTTTTTAAGTTTATGATTCGAGATTTAATAACATGGATAACAAGAATACATTTCTCTTTCTGAATTTCCCGCGAGAACAATTCTGTATAACGTTTGAAAGCAATTTGGAAACGGTTATCGTGAAGACTCTGTGGAATGGTTGACTATTTTCGTGGTTAAGTTTTGAGAATTCTGTAGGAAATATTTTGGATAAACCTTAAGCAAAAGATAGAGAGGGTGGAAAACCGAATGTTATGTATGACGCTAAGGACACAAAAATTAAATAAAACGCGCATTATCGGGCTGTGATTGGTTGAATGAAATTTTAAATTTCTACGGCCAATCGCATTACTTAAATTTTGTCGGCTCGATATTTTTTTTTTCAGAAACAGAAACAGTTAATCTTGAAAGGATAGGTTTTTTTAAGTAAGATTCCATGGGTACAGATGAATATGATATTATTTTCTACTGATTTTGCACATAGCAAACAAGAACCAATATGTGACTTTAAAGCCCTCGATGAAAAACCCAAAGCAAACCTAAAACCGTTTTTTTAATTCCTTAAAAAACTACCTAAAAACCTATTTTAAACTTTGAGCACCACTCCAATCAGTCTAAATAAAAAAAATCTCTTTACTCTCTCAAAAACAAAAACAAAACAAAGAAGAAAAGTAAACAAACTATAACAAATGAATGAAATAAAAACAAAACACTGTCGGCCTATAATCCACTGGCAGTAAAAGTCAGTAAAGCGAACTAGGTCGTTGCGGTCCTCTCGTACGATGGGTCAGACATTACTTATGCGCAGTTATGAACTGGACCACTATTGGGGCTTGTATACTGTTTTATGGAACGAAGGACCAGAAACTGTGGATGACTTTTTTGATAAAGTAATTTGTTGATTTATCCTGGACGAGTTTTTGAAAGGATATTTTCAGGATTCAAACAATTGTGCCTATTTTTTTAAACTGTTAATGTTCAAAAGTTGTCAACGAAAAAAATTATCAAGTTTTAAGTCTATGGTTTACCACGGAATCATTCATGTAAGTATATAATCTTGTTTATAGTACTACAAATTCAATTTTCCCAACATCGACTACGCTTTTCTACACAAAACTCAAAATTTTTCATAATACTAACTTTTCCTCCGGCCATGTTTCCACGAACAGCGACACGTGACATTAATCACAATTGTATGCTTGTCTAACAAAACAAAAAAGAAAAGAATATCGCAAAAAATGTATAAAATCCACCCTTTCCGTCTTCGTATGCCTCATGTAAAATCCAACTGTCAATGACCCAAAACTTATGTCACAGTGTGTCATTAACCAGTAGGACAATGACGCCACAGATGTTGCTGATGACATGAACGTGACCAATATTTGACATCCAAGCTTAACTTCAGCTTCCGTATTTTATGATAATCCCTGAACATTATCGATAAGGAAGAGATCATTGTAAGTTTGGAGGGTTTATGCCCTTTGACGAAGTTTTGATAAAATGTTAGGATACTTGATGAAAAGTTTTATGAAAAGTTGGAAGGGAAAAGTTTTGTGAAGTTCTGATTTCCACGATGGACATTTTGGCACCGGTGCTACCTACATTTTTTGACGCGAATAATCTTTTCTGGTAAGTACTTAAGCCGGACAGTTTTTGAGGCTGTACTTATTCGAAGCAAGACTGCAATTCATAGTCTCCTATCAAACTTTATCTGCTATAAAACTTTCTTATTAACTTAATAAATGTATAATCTCGGTAAGATATCTCTTATCATCATTATAACTCTCACATTTCAAATCAACCTCGAAACGTCCACATCGGCCACTCATGTGCTTCTTGTGCATCTTGCAAATTCCCGCGGACTTCACCATATCCAGCTTGGGGAGCCTTCAACAATCTGTTCTAATACAGAAAAAGTTTGGCCAAATATAACACTGACCTAATTAAAATCTCTAAAAATAACAACCCCAAAATTAACTTCAAAAGTGAAATCGGAACACAATCGAACGAAATCAACAGAAACATCCGAGTTGAAACACTACAGAATGAACAAGTGAACGAATGAAAAGTAAACAATAACAGAACAGAAGGGGGTGAACGAATTAACATGGCCAATGGTTCGTGAAACGGGAATGCGTTGTCGGTAACATTCGTGCGTTGTCGGACGGGGTTCGTGCGTTGTCGTCGCGAAACTAGCGAGAAGTGACGGGTTACGCTCCGATTGGTTAAGTTTGTATATGTTAGGCTGGAATGGTGTGTTATTTATTTAAGGAGCAGATGAAACATTTTCACAGTTGCATTGTCAAATACGAATTGTTAAATTGAATTCGTTGGTTAGGTTTACACACAAGACACAAGAATAAATTAACGCACAATGCATGATTGCATTTCAAATTAATGTTATATAGATCTAAAATGTTTCTTTATTTGTCTATCATAATATATTCGTAAATGATAATTTCTGAATGTATAGATACAATTACGATAATTTTGCAAAAGCCAATGGCTACCTGTTATCTGATTTCAGCTATAGTAAACCTTTTATCTGATGATGAAATTGAACCCTGGCTGGAGGCTTTAATATTTATATTAAGGCCACCACAGGCAAGCCTAGTTAAGCAGTCGACAACCTCATAGGTTGAACTGCGAGAAGCCACAAAAAAAAATGTAATAAAATGCAAAGGTCCTGCGGGATAGGTCACGAGGGTAGTCTCGAGGTTAGAGATTTATAGTGATTACTTACACTGCAGCCTGCTCAGATTCACAAAAGTGCATAGAAAACGTATAGATGCGATGTTTTGATAATATACTAGTAGGTAAGATACATGTGTTAATAGCATTGCATTGGCGCATTACGGTGTTATTTATGAAATTTAAAATCACTATAGTAGGCGCCAGATAAATGTGGAATAAAGTATATTGACCTTTCCCTAATAACTGTTCATAGGTACCTGAACAATTAAATATGAATCGTTTTTCATTATTAGACAATGTTAAGGATCACGAGAGATGATGATTCGGGACAGCTTTGTATCATTAATTCCGTTTTTCAAATTAAAAATGTCAATAATTGTAGGTGGGTCAATGACCGTTATTCCACGATTATCTGGCGCCTACTATACATATTATAAAACAAAGTCCTCCGTCGCGTCTGTCTGTCTGTCTGTTCGCGATAAACTCAAAAACTACTAAACGGATTTTCACGCGGTTCACCAATATACAAAAATGTATGGGGGAGTCGATTTTTATTCGCGATTTCAGTGTTGGTCTCATAGTAAAAGTTGTTCATAATGATGAGTACAATGACCCCTTAAAAGGTTTTGCATTTATTCTGTTACACGTTGTTTAGAGTGATTCATGACGAAGATTTAGGTTCATAATTTGTCAGGGTTTTTTTGTAAATTGGCTGAAATATGTCGATTATTATTGAAGAGGTCGGAAAAAAAAAACAAAAAAATTCACCTGGGTTTGATTGAATCAGTTGAACAAAAAGCGTTCCTTGTGACCTAACCATAATAGTTAGACATATATACTTGCGGATGTTTTTATAGGTATTACATCAATTTTATGTATCATCAATAGTTTTCTCAGCGCACGCCAAATAATATATTTATTAGGCAATATTTTGCTACTTTGGGTAACATTATTGCATTTTTCACAGTGATCTCTATTTTTTTTTATAAAATATAGTTTATGTTTTAAGTTAATAAAGTAGCTTTCGAATGGCGGATTTTTTTTTAAATCGGTTGTGTAGTTTTTGAGCCAAGTCGTAACAAACAAACAAATAAACCTTTCTTTTTCTTTATAATATTGCTATTAATATGCATAATATATGCACGACCTATATCCACACCACTCCAAAAATAACTAGCATATTGACTGTTTTTTTTCCTTGTCATCTTTGTATCTACTGTGTTTCCAAAACTACCCACTAGTTGTTGTAAGTGTTATTTCTGCACTATAAGTGTAATTTTATTGATGTTATATATGTATTTGTTTTTGCATGCTGTGTCTATCGCATCATATTGTACACTATGTTTTTATCATATTGCTTTTATTATTAGGACAAACAGTGTAACAATTGTAGATAGGCCAATAAATAAATAAATAAATATGTGTTATAGGTCGTATTTCACAACATTCACACAGTGACAGAGAGGTGGCCTTTAGATGATATCAATCGAATTTTCGGCTGTACATAAATTGTCGATTCCATACGGGTACTACACGGTACCTTTACGGAAAGTGATGGATGACTACTATCACAATTGAGTGACATAAATAAACTTTTGTATATCCTATGCTCTATGTTTTTGAAGCCTGGAAATTATTGTAGTGTGAAGGTTTTATTCTAGAGGCTATATTTGCCACTCACTGTTTCATGAGTTTTTGATTGCCTTTTATAATATCCCACTGTATCTGAGAAGTAAAGAAAGGGATCTGAGTATAGGTTAAGAGAGAGATTGAAGTATGGGTATCTGAGTCAAATCCACAAAACACGAAAGATTCGTGAAATTACATAAAAAAAATGCATTAAAGCCTACTTAAAGCTCGAGCGAACGTCAGTTACCGCGTAAAACAACGGGTTGGAGTTAAAACGAACGCAATAATAATGTGACAAATTGACTTAACTAGCATTTAATTTGAGACGAGTCAATTGCCTCTTCCCACAAACGTAGGTAGTAACGCAAAAGTCTGCGGTGCCGCACACCGCAAAGTTATGCGTTCCACAACGCAACGCATCAAGTTTCTGACACTAGTGTCAGAAATTCATGCATTGTAATCCATTCTTGCGAAAAATTTCAGCACAGCTTCACATAGAACCTATTTCGTGGAATTGAAAACGGAACACTCATATTTCTCGTATAGTACTGAAAACTTGAATCGAATGTCTGTTATAGTTCTTGGCACTTTAATTTATCTTTTCCAGGACCAAATTACAGTGGTGCAACTTTGACGTCATAAAAACATAATGATTAAAATGTGAGAGAGAGACAGAGCCATACAAGACGCTTATCTCTTAAACTGATTCACATCCGTACACTTCAACATAAGGTTCAGTTGAAAACCAGCGTCAGGGAACTACTTAACTAGTTGTCTGGCTTTTTGCTGAATTGGACCTATATGGCGCAGTCGCGGGGCACGCAATATAATTGTTTTAAAATTAAGTTTTCTTTTATTTATACATATGTATATTGTGTGTGTCTGTATGTGCCACATAAACTTCTTTTCTTTCTTCTATCCCTTTTTCACAACGGAATCATAATGGTATTGGCACGTCAGAGCAGGGTCCAGATCTATCATTAAATGTATTAAATCCTAGACCCTACCAAGTTTGTTGTTTTTAGCTACTTTTAATGAGACTTATTTAGAACCTATAAAGATTTTATAGCACTGTTTTTTTGAAACTTTAGCCTCTTAAGCTTGAGAGTAGTAAAAACTTTTGTCTTTCAGAGTTAAAAAAAGCGTGAGTAAATTATTTTATTTATGACTCTATTAGGTACGTACTCGTATGTCAAAAGTAGAAATAGATGGTTATGGAATGCCTTGCCCGTGTCGATAAGGCGTGCTCAATCTTTGTCCACTTTTACAACAATGGTCAGAAATCACTACATCTCTTTTTAATCGTTTTTAATAAGTTTCTATGCTTTATCACATGACATCACACTAATATTATAAAGGCGAAAGTTTGTGAGTGTGTGTGTATGTTTGTTACTTCTTCACGCGCAAATGGCTGGACGGATCTTGATAAAATTTGGCACAGAGGTAGATTATAGTCTTACTTTCATCCCGGGAGTATGTTCCTTTGGGATAATTTTCGACATTAACGCGGGATAGCTAGTATTTTATTATAATAATTGCAAATATTTATCTATTATGTAATCCATCCAAAGGTTGTCTTGAAAAGATCGCTTTTAGCGATAACGCCGCCCATTTAATGTTTTCTTCATCTATCTATTCTGTAATTTATACGGTGTACATAATAAAGAGAATTCTATTCTATTCTATAGACAACGCAACGTTTAAGCAATTGAAGAGCAAAAGAGTATTAGAACCGGCCATGAACACACGACTACTGATTTTTTTTTTCGGGATGGGAAATCATCAAATGACTTCTTCTGCTCTGGGTGGAGCGGAAAGGCGTGTCAGACTCTTACTGACTAAAACCCATCCGTGTTCCTTCTAAAGCCCTTTGCATTCCAGGGCCGCCGTAACTCTTTCGAACAAATTTCGCAACCCTGGCAGGCTCTGGCCCTAACGGGCCCCGTCTTCTATGCTGACATCTCTTTGAGGCGCGCGTGGAACACAACGCGCCATCGACCCGGGCCTGGTTGTGACCGAACAGCGAGCCACCCAACACTCGCACTCCGCAGGCCCGCGCTTACGGTGGCCGGGGATCGCTCTGCGACTCCCGACGCCCGGAGCGTCTTCTTCTGTTGCGGCGGTTGGGACAAAGGCCTTGTCTCTCCCGCGCACGACCCGCCACCTTCTTCTCTAGTATTACTGCTTCAGATTTCTGGCAACTTACCTAGTAAAAGCTGCTCTTCAGTAGATCCTCGACAGCGTCATCCAACCAAATCCCGGAACAATGTGAAAATACTTACCGAAATAATGTTACACATAGTGCCAAGAACGAGAACTAATCTTATTGGAACGAGTTCACATGATCAGATAAACGGAACGAATAAAAACAATGAGCTCCTAGATAACAATCGTTTGGCATAAGTGGCTTGATCTGAGATTTAGTCTATTGTATTTGTACAAAATTAAATCGACTGAATCGTTTATCTTGTGGTGGTAAACTTGACTTCTGAGGGTAAGGGGGGGGGGGGGGTATTCCCGAATCAGTGGTGCTTTTCTGTAAAATATTCACCGTGAGTACTTAGGTGGTGAAGTGAGCTTGAAATGAAAGAAAGAAAGAAAAAGTATTTAATTGCCACAAAACGACATACCTACTACCCACATACAAAATTTTACTTTTCTTAAACTAAACCCTGAACTGATGAACTGTCATTCCACGTTGATTGCATGGATTGACAGCTCACCTCATCTCATTTCACATATTTTACAGAATACTCCACAGGTATACTGTGTTAAGACCTTCAGATGATGACAATGCGCTGATTCTTTATCATGGCACTTACGGGATACCTGTTGTGTTGATAATGTAAGTGTTACTGTAGCGGCACCATTGCCGCCACAAAAAACCAACGTAGCAAAATCTACATCGCAACAAAAAGAACCGCAGCGCCATCTATCTCACCAGCTACGAACTAACTCAACAAAATCCTGCATCGCGTAAGCAAAGTATCGTCGGAGGATCCTCCCTTTTCAATGGATCTTTACGGGACATTACTGTCTGTTCCGCTTACCCTCTATACTATTCTAATGCTTTTTGAAGAAAACGTCCTCCATTCCACTCCAACTCAGTCGCCATGACAACGAAAAATATCCCCTCAATGAAAAACAAGCTATTTCCAAGTGTTAGTTTGTTTCAGAGAATCTGAGTAGACTGGATTATATTACTCAGTAGAATATAGGGGGTTGCAAACTACCTATCAAGCATAGCAACACTTGTTTAACTTAGCCAAAATACAAATAATGTAGGTTTATCAAAACTTCCCGATGATTAAATATCTCTAAACCACTTAAGTTTGATTCAAACTAAATAATTATAAGTTGCCTTGAACATTATTTCAGTCTAGGATTAATATCAAATAATCATTGAAAGATAAACTAATTAATGTAATATTAGGAAAGTTACGAAAGATGACCATAATCCTTATTTGTGTAGATAAATAATATCGCTACAAAACCTTGGGCTTTTCAATATGTATCACTAGCATGTTTTAGTTTATTTTGCAAAATCCTATATGTGGTTTTCCTATAATCTGCATACCCAACAATAGAATACAAGACTGTTCTCAGGCCCCTTTTCCGCCTGAAACCAGCTCGCATACAAGTTCTTACATTGCGGGCTCCTGAGGTATAAAGTGATCAATCGCTCGATCATACCCCGCAATGTAAATAGACTTGCATGCGAGTAGCTCGCAGGTAGAAATTCAGTACGGATACCTATCAAATATGAAATGTTCTTAAAATGTTTCTCCGAAAGTTCCACAACTTTCGGTTCATGATCACCACATGTTGCCAAACATTCCCGAGTTCACGAAATCATAACAAAAATATTTCAGGAAATCAACTCCCTGTACACGTCTTATTTTGTCATAAATCAACAAAAAATATTTTAAGAACATGACCCTTTTGCTCAAAGTTCAGGGCAGTCAATAAAATATACATAAAAACTTGCGACAAAAAGATATGCTTACTTGATTTGATATCGCGACGCAAAACTTGAATTATTACTTAACTTACACTTGAAGACATAAGTTTTTGAAATATTCGTACAGTCAAGCGAAATAAGTTGTGATATTTATGATTAAGAAGTAAAAAGTCAACAGCTTGTTTTCATTACCTTACAATGAAAGTTTTGAAGTCGAGTCTTTACCAATGAATGGTGTACGGTCTTATCATTTTACTGCAGTACTTAAGCTTGCCAGATAAGCAGTCTTTTTCATAAAAGCCGGCCAATTCTTCCTTCTCGCGTTCTAAGTGTTCCAAAAGAATCATATTTTTATTTAAAATACTATTTTAAAACCATCATGTAGACTTCTTGGTCTTCCTGTATGCTTTCAGCAAAGATCAGCTAACAGTTTTTTGTTTTTCTTGTGCGAGTTCCAAATAAACATATTTTCTCTTTCTTTCTTTATATATTATCTTTATTTATATTAGCTATAATCTATTTTTTTTTTCACAAATTTTAGGCTCAGTAGTTTCAGAGATGACGGGGGTAAATGTCATATAGGTAGGTATTTTCTTGATGCACTAAAAAACTGTTCAAAATAAACCCTTTAATTTGATATTTCGCACGATACAGTTTGAAACACGTCCGTGTTTGGATCGCAGAATTTCATATGTGTGTATAGAATCGGTCCAATAAATGTGGAGCACATTGACTGTGACAAACAGACCGACATACGTGTTCTGTTTTTTGATTCCGACGTATGGACCCCTAAAAATCTTTTTAGCAACTGACTAGCAAAATTCTCTATGGAGGATTTGAATGAAAATAAATCTGCTTGTACCTTTTAAGCCAAATAATACAGAGATTTTTGAGAATATCACTGTAGGAGTGGGGCTTTCTAAATAATTTTCATTCAAATCAATTCAAACATTGAGCTACAAATCAAAGCCTAAATTTCAGACAATGCTTAGAATTCTGATGAACTGTTAGGTTCATCAGAATTCTAAGCATTGTCTGATGCTAATCTAGACGAAAATCTAGTTTTAACTCCAGATTCATTACTGAACATTGTGTTAGAAAACAGGGCGAAGAAAATACTACAATAAGAACTTTACATATTGAAAAGGAGACCGCAGGTATAAGTACATTTTTCTTCAGTAAGTATGTAAATAAAAAAGTAAGAGCAAATTTTCTATAAGTTAAATTCAATTTGAGACGGTTTAAATGACTTAAATGGAACGAAAAGCCTTCTACTACAAAACTACTATTACTAGTAGGGTGAAAACTTTTTTTTTTAAGGGTGGGAAATCATCAAATGACTTCTTCCGCTCTGGGTGGAGCGGATGGGCGTGTCAGACTCTTACTGACTAAAACCCATCCATGTTCCTTCTAAAGCCCTTTGCGTTCCAGGGCCGCGGTAGACTCTGGCCCTACCGGACCCCGTCTCCTATGCTGACATCTCTTTGAGGCGCACGTGGAACACAACGCGCCATCGATCCGGGCCTGGTTGTGGCCGGACAGTGAGCCACCCAACGCTCACTGTCCGCAGGCCCGCGCCTACGGTGGCCGGGAATCGCCCTGCGACTCCCGACGCCCGGGGCGTCTTCTCCTGTAGCGGCGGTTGGGGCGAAGGCCTTGCCTTTCCCTCGCGCGGCCCGCCTCCTCCTTCGCTAGCATTACTGCTTCGCAGAAGGAGGTGAGGGCGAGTACTTGCAATCTTATCATTCTTATCTACAACACTTGTGAATAAATGCAAGAATCTGCATTCCAAGCTTATGTCGAAAACATAAGCCTATGGACCGTTTCATAAATATAGAAGAAAACTCTTCTTATAGTTTCTATTGAATAGCCAACACTAAAACAAAACAAGAGAAACCACATTTTATAACACCACACGACAGCGAGATACTTTTCAATGATTTACTACACATCTGTCTCAAGCGTCAATTACGACCCATTGAGAGAACTTCCTCGTTCTTCGTAGAAACAACTTTACGATCAATTTAAACAAATCTAAAACAATTTTGAATCATGTGAGATATAAAAGATAATATGATGGGATAACAGCTTCTTGGATCAAATTGCATGTTGCCACGAACGAATATGGAGAGGCGGAAATTATGATATCAATTTCTGTTTCTAAGACGTGATACATAGTGTTATGTAGAGAAGAGATTGCATCTACTGGACATGTCTTCATTAAATACACATGTGTTTGTTTTTAATTATACATAGATTAGAGCCATATGCTACTTTTACTCCAGGACGTATCTGGACGTTTATGGGTTTCGGTATGGTACGTGAGCAATGCCGCGCGAAAAATTTAGTCATCGTTATCTACAGTCCCGTTGAATCTGCAATATTATGAATTTCTGCATTTATAAACTTGTAATGATATGCAAAGTGTAAGTATCCGTGACGCGTTCCTGTCCATTGCTCTTAAAACGATCCGTCAATGCCAGCCTTAACAAGTTCATCTATATCATCAAGACCCCCGTTTTTCATATAAAAATATCAGTTAATATTTTATCAGATAAAGTGCAAGCCAAGTTAAGTGATTATGTCAATTCCTTATGATCGATAGAGCGGCTAATAGGAGTTCTAGATTCAAGACTGACCTTTAAAGAAATTCTTTGATTATGATTTTAATTATCACTTGCAGTCTTTTGACTAATTAACTTATGCCTGAACTGGTAGTTTGAAATTGACTTTGACTTTAGTACCACGCCTGATGTCCCGGAATATTGCAGACAATCACTGAGTTTATGCCCTGATCAACTCTATTTGAAAAAATTACTACCAAAAAGTTGCCATGCATACTGCCATAGCCGATTTTAAGCGTTTTAAAAATCCGTGACATTTTGGTAGCACATACCTCTTTGGCTCTTTTGAATTTTCTACAATCGTGATTTCTAAAAGATAGTCTCTTTTTCACGGCCTACCATAGGAACCTACGATTTATCCGCCTGCCCATGTATCTACTACTATTGTACATAAAGCTTAATTCAATAAATAAATAAATATCACAGAGGGCTGTAACACTTGCGACATAGATGAGATTTTAATGTCTAGCACTGACATTATTAAAGGCGGACAATGAATATAAGTATTTAATGCTCACTTCCTGCATTCTATAAATCACGTGTCTGGTTAAAGAAACGCACGAGTATCCCCAACACCATGACACACAAATTAATCAAAATAAAAAGGAAACAAGATTGAATACGAAAGCATCGAATTGAACATCGGCGACGCGTTTAACCTCTGATTGAATCACATTCCTTCGGTATTACGGATTATACGAATGGTATTGCATATAAATTGTTACCGAAATTAATTATACCGAGATACACGCAGGTTTATGCTAATGCAATTTGTGATTTCTTCATACGTGTTCGAGCAGAATCGTCTTGTTTATTATCAAGATGGCTTCTTTTAAGATTGGGTTGTTGAAGCTGCTTCATCGGTATATGATGTCGGTATGTTTTTGAGAAGTGTGGTGTCATTATCGTCAGCCATAAGACTGTCGGTGTTAAACGTCGGTGTTCTTATAACAGGCTGACTAACAGTATTAAAGACTTTCGCGTTTTGCTTATTTGTATGTTCTACCTCAATGACTGCGGTATTGGTAGCAATACATTTTACCCAGTTATTTTAAATCTGTGTGTTCATTTTCATTAATGTAATGAATAGTTTTTCTCTGTTTTGATGATTTTAGTGAAGGACTTACGACTATTTGGGTTTATGCTAATGCAACTTGTAATTTATTTATACGTGTTCAAGCAATTTCGTGTTGTTTATTTTCGAGATTGACTTCTCTGAAGATTGGGTTGCTAAAGACATTGTTGTTGGGCTTTGATATCGGCATGTTTTTGAGAAGTGTGGTGACATTAGTTTTATTAGTCTCATTATCGTCTACCATAAGACTATCGGTATTAAACGTTGGTGAGCTTGCAAAATTCTGATTGACATTATATATCGTTTTACAGGAAGAAACTTTATGAATAGCAGATCTTACTAATATTATAATTGTAAAAGTCTTGATATTTACTTTGTCTACGTCTGGATGTATCACGCTTTAAAAGCGATGAAGATGAAAATCAACAATAGTTGTGGTAGTACGATGTCGACTGTGGCCTACCCGTGTCTCTCACCCAAATCCGTTCAGCCGTCGAGATCTTCGAAAAGCTCATTAACTACTTTTTATGTTACTACAATTAGGTTTTCGGCAGGCAGATGCTAGTAACTTTACAAAAATCACTCAACAGCAGATGAATTGGTAACTTCAGTAATTCTAATCCGCTACTTATCCTCTCAGGTTTCTGCAACAATGATTTTAATGTTCAAACAGGTTTCACTTACCTGTTTATCCTGCCTTTAAGCCTTTACAATGTACCGCCGCACTTTTACACTAATCTAAACTGTTAAAATCAATTGTGTTTTCCGTGAATTTGATAAATCAAGGCCTGCACTTTCGGTGTTGTTTGTCATCGAGTGGTACCATCAGCCTTATCTTGTTCATTGTTTTTCCCACCTACGGGAGCTTGTTCGTAAGTGGCTGTTAGCACCTTGCTAATTGATAAGGGAATGCAAGTTTGAATTATTTTTTGCTTTGTATTTGTTAGTCGTTAAACCAGCCAGAAAATCGGGCATCACTCTTGCCAAGAGATATAGCGTTTCTTAGTTACTAGATTGTACGTCATATCAGGCAGCCGCTCCATGGTTAGATAAAATACTGGTAATAAGCATACGATAAGTGTGGAAGCCGACCCCAAGATAGTTGAGAAGAGGCTAAGTAGATTGGAGAACCCATTTAATAATATTACACATTTTTTTTTTAAATAATTGTGTTTTATATTTAATTAATTTTGAGAACGTCTGAATCAGATTGCGATGTGTTAATTTGGGTCTGGTTTTACCTAACTTCAACAAGTCAATATAGAACTTAATGTAGGTGACTACTTAATAACCTACATATGTTTACTTTTGGTTAGTCAACAAAGCTAAAATTGAAGGTATTTTAACATATTAACTACTTCACTTGGCCTCTAATATTTTGTGTGAAACCTCCGTATTATCCTTGTAATTTCGCAAACATCTCGTTTTGAACCGGTCTACTTTATCACAAGGCAGTTTTTCAAAACAAAACAATCTCAAAATTAACAAGGTTAATGAACAAGAACAAAATTATAAAGCCCTTGCTTTGGCTTCGGCCGTATAAAATTATGAATGGGATCGGTCCCAAGTCATAGTCCCAGTCAGTCAATCACGGTGATAAACTTACATCCAATTCCATCACTTTTTATACCAGTGGTTCGTTTCTATGGGATTGCGACATTCACGGGGGCCAAACGAGGGCATGTCGCAAATTATCCCAAATTATCAAATTCTTAAGAAAACCATGACAAAACAACTCTTTTTTTAATACAGGCCCGCCATACTTATTCCTAACCATTGCAACTCCTAACAGCCAACATGCCTAGCCAATGAAACACGTCGAGTCCCAGGAAAAGGATTAAAAGTCTTGGATTCTGTGACGAAATCAATCAGAAAGGAACAGTAGGTGGAATAAGAGCAAGATATCATGACAGTATGGAGACAGCGACTGTCGCAACCCTGGGTCGCGCTGGGCACGCCACAATTGCGGCGATAAGTCCCTTCTTTCAGGAGTGGCTCCACGGCGTCCTTACCTTCCGCCTGACGCAGGTGCTCACCGGACACGGCTGTTTCGGGAAGAATATGTTTCGGATTCGGCGGAAGGACACGCCAGGGTGTCAGAGTCCTCCTGCCAACACAGACAGCCAGTAGTTTTTTTCGTTCGAAAAAAACAATTGTCTCCATATCATGCAGTATGACAAATCCACTCATTCATCATATCAGCCAATTGCCGTCCACTGCTGAACGTAAGCCTCCCTCAAAGATCGCCAACCATCCCGGTCCTGAGCGGTCCGCATCCATCCGCTGCCAGCCACCTTCTTCAAATCATCTCCTTCCACTCATTATCCTTTCTAATATTACAAACATCTAGTTTCGAACCGGTCCCTATTATCACAAATGAAGGCGGTTCTTCAGAGCAGAACAGCCTCAAAGTGGACAAGGTTTATAACAATAATTATGAAGAATAAGGAAAATTTCGAGCTACCTCACCCTGACCAGATTACCTAATGTAGTGAGACCGCAACATTATCAACATAATGGACCCGGAGAGATTGTTGTTGTTATAAATATTGTTAATTACTTCCTTTTTTTAATATAATTGTTTTACTAAGTGGTTGTGTAATCTAAAAATCAGTTAGAGCGATTGCTCTAGCTGATTTTTATAAGGGTTTCAAAAGTAATTTTGATGGTAATTATTTTAGTTTAATCACTTTGATGAAACTGAAATATATTGTTTTTAACAAGTCATTGTTTTCTAATTTCCTTCTGAATAATGAGTTAAATTCTGGTTTTAGTGTCCTTTGATTTTTACTCCTCAAATGACTAATTGTTTCTTGTTACGCTGCCTATGTCACTTCTGATCTTTATACGAAAGTAATAATACCTGAATTGTTAAAATCCAGCGTAATGGACACAAAGAGAGATTGTTGAGAATATTGTTAATTGCTTCTCTTTTATAATTTTGCAGTTTTTTTATATAGTGATTGTTGAGTTCTTTACGCAAGGGCTCGTTCGGGGCATTAGGACAGGGCTAGTGGCACATAAATATAATTCCAAAACAAATGCAGATTGAAAAACAAATGCAATTATTGAAGATGTCATTAATTTGATGAATGATTTGTTATTAGTGTTATTACATACTAACTTTTTTTGGTTGTACAACAATCTGTCAAACTTCTTTAATAGATTTTTAACTTTATTGTTAAGGCATTAGGTACAAGGTTGATTGGGAAAATTTGTCAGTTTCGGGTAGATTGATGTGCTGGCGACTGTTCACGGAATTGGTAACAGGTAGCGCAAAGCAGTTATATTTTCAAATAATAGAATAATTTAGTCACCTTCTGACGTTCTAAAAACAAATTTTAAAGACTAATCTAACTATTAACACTTAAAATTAAAATAAAAACTCCTAAATAAAATATGGCGTCAAAAAAATCATATTGTCTACATATCATATTGTTTTAATAACTAGACAATCAGATAGATAGATAGGTAATGATAATTATAATAATATGTATAATAAATATAAACTAAAAATTGTTCCATCGATCTTTATACTCACCACGTAATAAAAAGAATAACAATAAGCAATCGATAAACATTATCAATTGTCATGGACTCATGTTCATTCATTTAATTATTAAATTATACAGAGTAAGATAATTATATGTGAATACCAATGTTTGTTCACGCTAGCAGAAAAATTACGTATGGCAATGCATGCATTATATCGACCGATGATCAAATGTTTACAGTTTTATAATAAGTAACAAATAAAAAAAAACCTACTAACTTACCTACTTCTCGAATATAGCATTTATTTATGAAAAAGTGCTACATTACTAATTTATAGTTGAGTATTCGTCTAACTCAACTTTAACTTGATAAATATATATTATTTTTAGGCATTCAAGTAGGGTTGGACACGATTTTACATTCAAGTACTCAATTACATAACATATCATGCTCCTATTTTTTAACATATCTATATAAATTGATAAAGTTGGTGAGTTTGTTTATTTCTTTGAACGCGCTAATCTCTGAAACTACCAATCGGATTTGGAAAATTCTTTATGCATATGATAGCCACATTCACGAGGAATAGGCTATACAGGAACGGAAATTGGAGACATATGCGCGTACGAAGTCGCGGGCAAAAGCTAGTCATAAATAACCGAAACCCAGTCCTCTAAAGAGAGATTTTAATGAAAGATTAGACCGCCGAAGAACTTCGTATCACCTAAAAAAAATAATTGTAACACTTTTTAACTTTTCCTAGGCGAACAAAACAAAAACAAAATCTATTCGGTCTAGACATCGTCAAGTTTTTGCGATAAGACACTGTAATTGATTTATATAATATTTAAATAATATAGATTACTCTGTGGAATGACGTCTCAATTCTAACGAATTCATGAATGAACATTGATCGCGTGACATAAAACATAAATAAAATCTAAAAATATATTATAATCATTACAAGCAACGTTATCGATTTATTACATAAATTACAAAATAGCAGTCGTTTATCATGTTCTGAAGTCACAAGTCACAATTAAATATAATCGCTTGTTTAAAGATTGTGGAGTGCCGATACGTAACAAAAATAACTTAAATGACATGGCGCAGTGACGCTACAATTTATTTGTTTTTAATAACACTGATTGCTCTATTTAAAGCCCACATTCTGTGGCTCCATTAAAATGCTCGCTTATTTTTTTAAGGTTATTCTTAAAGCCCAAGTGAGCTATTAATATGCACGCCATTGTCACGTAGGTATACATGACAAGCAATCGCGTGCCCTGTCCGCCAAACGTAACAAATATGTGACAAAAAGTACGGCGAAAAATGCTCTGGCGTTCAAAAGGCAAGACCTTTTTTTTTAATTTTCACAAAAAATATTTTGTCTTACCCACATGTATGTCCGCTAAATAAACGCCGAATCCTCAAGGGTCCTAATTAGCGAAGTCACACAATTAACTGCGGTCAAACTAACGAATAAATTTTAATGTCCAAAATTCATATGAGAATTTGTCTGTTCATAACATATCTAAGAATATAACACCATCGTTGGTAAAAAAGAAACTTAATTTTAAGAATTAAAACTATATGTAAGATAACTATGCGACATGAAAAAGTTCATGTTTTCTTTGAGTTTTTTAACTTTTCAATAACATAAAAACTATTCGTTTAAAAAGCAAATGAATCTAAGTGTGCTCATGGGATAAATAAAAAATAATATTGTTTACGTAAATAAATCTATTTAATTGAACAATGTTTTCAGTATTGAATGTTAAAAATTCAATCGGACTTTTTATTTAATTTAAAAATAATTGTAATTTATGTTAGATTAATTGAAGGAATTATACGTTATTTAATTAGAAATATAAATATTTATTCTGTTTACAGATTTTATGTGTAATAATAATTCCCATAAACAAATATTTTAAACATTTTATTAACATTGTTTTTTTTTTTTAATATAATAAAACAAACTGCAGTATAGCCGCCACATGCATTTAAAAGCACCCACCACACTGATCCAATCTTTAAGTAAAATCGACTTTTAAAAAATGCACTTCGCACGATACATCGATCACGAACCATTTATCTTGCATAGCTTTTAGTACAATAATAAATTAAACAGCTAGTAAGTACGTTATTTTTCTGTATCCAAAAATAAACACACAGACAGACTAAACCAAAGAAAATATAAATAGAGGGATAAACACTTCAATTCCTTGTTTACTTACCTCTTGAAATCCGGTACGAAAACACGGATCTATTTGAGTGAAATTATATTCCTATTTTATTATGTGAAGGCATTAAATTGCAACCTACATATATCATTTTCAGGGAATTTAAGGGACGGCTTCATGAAGATGAAAAACAGGCTCAGTGTTCAATATTTCAATCTATTTGCTTCCGAGATTTCGATGCGAAGAAATTGTTTTGTTAGAGAACCTATTCAAAGATAAAATGCCAGGCTCATCCTATCCTTTACGTAAGTAATTTTATGCTTTGCCGGAAAAAAATCATATTAAAGAAAAAATAGACAAGGTATTTTACTACATTTCAAATTACCAAATTCATTTTAGAATAAAAGCGACCAAGATATAGTTAGGAAGCCAAATTAAAATTGACTACCAGACTTTTCTGGTGGGTAGTCACAGGGTCTCATCTGGCTGGACTCAATGGAACGAGTTTGAGGAGAGCTTAGCCAACAGGCAAACTGAGTTACATGAATGTTATAATGAATTTCTTATTTCACTTTGATCGTCGATATCATCCTGTTTGCGGGGCAAACTTGGCCAGAAATCGCCCATACAGAGAGATTTGGAAGGAGAAAGAGGAGGCCTTTGCCCAGCAGTGGGACACAAGTGCAGGCTAATAAAAAAATATAAAAAAATACACTTTTGAACTCTTTAAAACTCAGGACATCTGCCCTTTGTTTAAACAGTTCAAAGTGTACATTATAATATTTGCATGTTATTGCAATAATAAAGACTATTTACATCTAATATATTTATCAAGATATTATATATAAACAATTTTATAAAGACTAATAGCCTATGTTACTCGCTGATAATGTAGCTATCCATTGCTGAAAGAATTTTTCAAATCGGCCCAGTAGTTTTTGAGTTTATTCGTTACTGTTTGTAACGAATAAAAAAATGAATTTGGTAATTTGAAATGTAGTAAAATACCTTGTCTATTTTTTCTTTAATATGATTTTTTCCGGCAAAGCATAAAATTACTTACGTAAAGGATAGGATGAGCCTGGCATTTTATCTTTGAATAGGTTCTCTAACAAAACAATTTCTTCGCATCGAAATCTCGGAAGCAAATAGATTGAAATATTGAACACTGAGCCTGTTTTTACACACACACAAAAATACAAATTTTTCCTCTTTATAATAATAGTGTAGATAAAACTTAAGACAACTTATGCGGGCCATACACATTCATGTAATTTGATCAAACAGGTTGGTACAAACTGTTTGATCAAATAGAAATATGAAATTTCATATTTCTTCAAGTCATTCCACAACTCATTATTATCAAATTTTCCCACAGACATTCATGCCAATGTTATAAAACTGTTTGTACCAGCCTATTTGATCAAATTACTTGAACGTGTATAGCCCGCATTAGAGCTAGTTCAACATTTCACAGTATCGCAACCCTTTCATGTAAATAAATTTATCTCATTTATAATGTCACCGTATTTCAAACTATCACTCACGGGTACCTACCGATTATCAACAAATCAGGATTCACGTAATAACTTCTGAGTTACTGTACTTTGCATTACTTATATTTATCACCTGATAATTTCAAACTCCGTAAGAATGTAATAAAATATTTTTTAGATTATAATTTCTTCTCTCAATCTCCATTCAATCTCAACAGTTTCCAATATATCCGTGCCTTATTGAGAAAAATGAGTTTAAAATTTCACGCAATAGTTACGGTGTACAATCTTACGGTGTCTGCAATTTTCCGGTGACATATTCAATTTAAACAACCTTTGATTGTCTTTGCCAGTTATGGAAGAGGGTCACAAGATGTATGAAAACACTACGTTAATTTCATATACTTAGCCCTATTCATAAAAACTTTTTAAACAATACTTAGTTTCTTTATTAAAAAAATTCTAGTTCTTTATTCAAAAATTTATACAGAGAATTTGAATTTAGAATCGTATGTTTTCTTTTTATTAACGTGCTTGATAATTTGCTTCATGGTTTAGTAACGAGAAACTACGGGATTTATATATATATTTCTATATAAGTGTTCAGTCTAACTTTTAATAGGCTCTGAATACTGTTTTTACTGAAACATTTAGTAAAAGCATAGACTAGGCGGATGAACATTCTAGTAGAAAAAAATAAATGTAGCACAGGTGTGTGTTCGATTAAAGATTCAATTTACTATCTTTTTATGCTTTGTATTTTAAACTATTTGACTAAAAAAATCCAATAAGACCGCCAGATAGATTTTCAAAAAAAATTAAACACGATTTTTTTCTTTTCGTGCATTGAAAACTCGTGTGGCATCACTTACCTGTACACTTTTTACTGGAAAGTGACGTTACAAGCCCCACTCCTTATCTTTGATGCGTTTTATCTTCGTAATTTTTAATGTGTTGTTTAAATAAAATAAAAAATACGTGTCGATAATCTAACGGACGGACTAAATAGAATCATATTTTTAACCCAGGCAACGTCCCTATTCCACAGTTAGTAAATATACCTAAGTTATTGCACTCTCCATTTAACTGACCGTCTTCATCCAGTTTAAATTGATTGATATGATTAAAGTAAAAAGCTTGTTCAGAATTCATTTTCAAATAACATATATAATTATCATTTAATATTAATTAATTAATATCCAATACAGTAATAAAATGTCGTCATAACTAACAATCCTAATAACTACAATTACCTCGAAAGTTTTCCAGACAGAAACAAGAATGTGCCAAAGAAACATTTAAGTTATCACCTACTCAGCGGAACTCCGTCCTTAAACTTTGAGAGACTCATAACTAAGCATCAGAAAGGGAATAAATAAGAATTAAATGAAATAAAAATAAATACAAGACAGTAACACACTTACTAACCCGTAAATATCAAAGTGATTTTATGTGCGCTCAATACGACGTGTTTATTTTTAAATGAAAGCTTTTTTCATTTTTATTTCGTTCAAACAATGTACATTACTTTGTGGTCAGATTAAATTTATTACGTCGATTCACAAATACTTTTGGAATATTTTGTGTTAAGTCGTAACCGTTTTAAAAACAAGGTTTTAAATGTTGCTAATGTTATAGCATTATTATTGTACCTATGTTAAACAAATGAATAAATTACTTATACAAAAGAAATAAAAACTTTTGAATATTTCAAATTGTTTTAACGTGACCATATTTTTATTTTATTTTCTACCTTCATAAGTGTATTTTAAAATAACCGTTTAATAAAACAACAACTTTATAACTCAAGGAGTTCAGGTAATATAAAATCGATCATAAAGGTTTAAATTGCAACGTTCTTAGTAAATTAAATACTTAATTATAATGACTTACACTTTATCGCCTTGACTTTAAATCTGTTGAAATCACTGCTCAAATAAACATTGTTAGTTCAAACTCACTAATAAACAAAACAATTTTAAAACTTCACAATTTGGCAAAAAGTAAACAACATAAATAATAAAGTCCAAAAAAAATAAACAGTCATAAACTCTTTGGTAATTTTAAGTCGCGTCGTTTTGAAACATTTTCGTTTTACTTTTTTTTAAGAATATTTTTAAAAGTTTCCGAGCGCGGGAATCTGCGATGGCTGCGGGCGCGTTCGCTCGCAACCGCAGTTAGTCGACAAGTGAAATGAGCGAGGAACGCTCCCGGTTCGTCACTCTATCAAACCGCTATCCCATCTTTTTTGCAACCGTTGCGTGTCAGTCAATTAAGGAAGATTACACAAATTGAATGACCGCTTTAAAGTCAGACTCAACGGACGGTCAATTCCTTCCGAATTTCGATTTCTTCAACTGTCCCGCGCCGTATCCAGGTTAAGTGTCCTCTTTGAACGTCAACATTCTTTCATAAATAAGATTGCATTTCCTTTACCTACCGCAATGATTTTCCTTTTGGGTTTATTTTCGCTTGCACACAATTCACAAAGCATCTCAAAGGTGGAAATTCTCTGCGGGATTTAATTAAACAGGGGCGGTTTTGAGACTTTGTTTATTTCCATTCATTTATTCTAATAGCATTCATGGCGTTCCACCTGGATACTTTTAATTCTGTGTTCTTGATTGTCTGTTTGTTGAACTTTGTTTTGCTCGTAAAATATTGCTTGTTATTGTTACTTTGTAAGTTTATTTGTTTCATTGTACTGTTTCATTATAGTTTTCACACTACATTTATAAGCTTTCGGAAACGATTTCATTCGTTGATAGTTCTGAGAAGTTTTGTAAAACACTCTTTGCAAAAGCTTTTATAAGAGCGTATCGTAAATAGGTATGTTAACAAAAACTTTACCGAGTTCTGAATTAAGAATTTCTAGTTGATTATATATTGAGTTTGGCATTAAAGTATAGTCAAACACAACTTAAATAGTTCTTTGAGTTTTAAGTTTTAACTATTTATTTGACTAGCTGCCGCCCGCGGCTCCGCCTGCGTGAATGTCGGAAATAGGGAATTTACATGCAATTTTTTTATTTGCAAAATAAAATACTTATTATCTCTAGTAAACAAATATAAAAGAATTTTTAAAATACCGTTGTCAGTGATGAAATTATTTAGCTTCAAAGTTGACAATTACAAAGAGAAGTCCGATACAAACTGTGACGTCAAATACTATGACGCCTATACAGCTGCCATAAAAAACAGCGTTTTCGCGAGAGGGACAGATATATTTATTTAAAATAGTTATATCTCGTTTGGATTTCGATCAATTCCGATTTTTTTTTCACTGTTAGTATTTTATTTTTAATACTTCTAGTTAAACTGTTTAGATAGTAAAAAAAAAATCATGCATATTCCCTATTATGCCAAGGGAACATACTCCCGGGACACAAAGTATAATCCTATGTGTTATACCAGACTAAAATTCACCACTGTGCCAAATTTCATCAAGATCCGTTCAGCCGTTCTGACGTGATTGAGTAACAGATATCCATCCACCATCCATCCAAACGTCCGAACTTTCGCATTTATTATAGGTACCTATAAATTAAAGATAAAAATGGCGAAATAAAACGTTATCCCAACACATCTTGCAAATAGTTTTAATTACTTAACCCAAGTCGGGGTGACAACAAGACTGGCTCAACGTGAGGAATTTGCCAAGTTAAATGAGCCTTTTCCACCTTTGAGCTTCAGGAAACCACATCACATAGTGTAGGGCTTGACTTCACTTCAGCTATTTAATAATTCTGTATGTATTAGTTGGGTCTGGGGCCTCTAGGCCGCATACATTAGTGTTGTAGTGATAATCCTGAAAGAGATGATAATCCTGAGAGGGTAGGGTAGATGTGACTTGGTGACGCCCTCAGGTAAGCCTTGCCTAAGGTTTTTTTAGAAGAAAAATATTCCTAAATTAGTCATGCTCAAATTGTTGCACGCGCTATAGCCGTCGTGTTTCAACAGCCAACCGCATCTCAGCTTGCGTTTAGTTTGTGACGTTTCGATTAATTTGTTTTCGAGTTTGGAGGCCTAATTCTACAAATGATTATCGATCGCATTCGAATCATCATCATCGTCATACCAGCTGAAAGATGTCCACTGCTGGACATAGGCGTCACCCAAGGCCAAGGGGTGTTTGCCATAATCACCACGCTTGGCAGGCGCGTTGGTGATCGCAGTGTAGCTGTTGCAATGGACAGAAGCACAGAGAATGCTGCTGCAAATTCTCTGGCAATGTCAGTCGCAAACTCGACAGTTTGCTGTGTTGTAACAGATTACGACTGTGATGCTAATGCAAACGTTGCTTATTAAAAATTAAAAGAATTGACACCCTAGTGTTCGACCATCCTAGATTTTGCATTTAAGTAACAACTTCCGAGTTAAAACTCCTGTTTTATACAGGGTTAATTTTCAATGACCAACTAAACACCAGCTAAATAGCAAATAAGAGTTTTACAGGCATTAAAGCAAGAATTATTAAACAATAAAGTACACGATTTATGCAAAAATACACGCACATAGAAAATAAAAACAGTTGTTAATTTTGCAGAGTTGTCGAGAAAACTCCGGCAGCAGTTTTAGATGGAAAAAAATCGTCATTGGTCAAAATTAACCCTGTACAGTTAGCTTTTTTATAAGGTTAGAACTTGATTCCATAAAAAGAGAAAGTTAAACAAACATAACCTTGTGTTGTTAGTACATACTATGTAATTATTAACAAATTGACAACTTCCGGAATTATCAGCACCTACCTAGGTAGGTGCCACTTATGCTATAATTTATAATTTTATTAATATCTGTTTTATTTACATCCTGACGTTATAGTTATGAGAAAGAGTGTTTGGTAGTAAATCAATCAATAATAATGAACTTATGAACAAATAGCTATACATAGATGTAGTAAATATAACTAACTAAAGTTAAAACCGGCCAAGTGCGAGTCGGACTCGCGGGCAAAGGTTTCCGAACAAATATTTTTTTAACATGTCAATTTAAAATCAGAGACTTCTTATTGGTTTTCCTGTAATTGATAGGTTTACCTTTTTTGTATTTTTTTCGAAATTTTAGGAATTGATCTATTTTGCATTCCAAAAAGTGAAACTATTTTCTAAATTAATTTATTTTCGTTCCGCGTCCGTGTTTGGGGCACAGAGAATTATACGTCTACCATATTTCAACTGATTCGGTTTGGTATATTCGAAGAAAATTGGCTGTGAACAGACGGACAGACAGACAACCGAGTGATCCTATAAGGGTTCCGTTTTTCCATAAATATTGTCACTGTACTAATTTAGGCCACTTTTAAATAATATTTAAAAAAAAACAGGTCAAGGGCGAGTCAAACTCGCACAAAAAAGGTTCTGTACCATAAACAGAAAAAATCACGTCATATTCAAATTAAATTATTTCTTGTTACGGATTTGATTGATTGATTGATATTGCCAACTGAATTAAAATTAAGCTCTGAATTGTATCGAAAGTTCCTTGCATTTGATGTCTTTTGCCAAAAGTTTTGTTGTTGCCGACTTCCGAAACTAGTAAAAGACAATCAATGTTTTATTGTACAACTAGCAATATCCGATGAAACTGGTTGGCATCCTTTGAGTTGCAATCATTTTGGATGTGATTACAAACATAGGATCAACAACAACATTTAAGTTAAATTAATGATCTTATTATAATATGGCTACAATTTAAATACGTACCAAGTGAAATATGTTTGTTAACTTCAAATAAATAAACCCACTCTATACCGAGGTGCCTAAAGAACAATGTTTTAAGTTCCAAAATAATTATACACTCATCAGAATAATTGTACGTGTTGTATTTTTATTCTTTTTGCCTACCAAAATGTTTACTAGGAGAACTTGGATGCAAGAGCGAGCTAAGTGAACTCGGGACTTGGAGCACCCCGACTCGGACTGGTTAAGTTAGAAGGGGATGTTGGGGTCAGACCCCGCTATCCCCTTCGTGTTTTTTTTTTTTTACGTCGCCTTTTGGTGAGCATTTATCCATTCTGGCAGGTATTTCGAATTTTTTGGTAGTAAAATAGGTACTTTTCTGATGGCGTTTAAACACAAGCCTTATAGTAGTGGGCAGTTGTGGCGCCTGAAGAATCTTAGGTCGTGGGTTGGAACCCGTGTAATTTATTTCAAGTTCGCTACTGAGGGCCTAGCACTAATGTTTTTGACATAATTATAAAAAAGTTAACGTAAGTGAATTTTGAATATAAAAAACTGCGACCCCATTGTATTTTGGTTTATTTTATACGACATACACAGATCATATTATTCAAAATGTGAATATAGTATCCAATTCAAATAAATATTATGTGCCAAACGAGTATTATAATAATAGTAAAATTTAACGTTATGTTAAAAACATTCGCGCTGGGCCCTCTGTTCTCAAAACGGTAAAGGAAAACTTAGTGATGAAACCGGCCTAGTTACCTATTCTAGACATCAGAATATCCGAAATGCCCACGTGGTTTTATTATGGAAAAAAGGCTGATAATATTACAATAAAATATATTTAAATTAATAAAAAAACTATCAGCCTTTAGAGGCTAGCAACAACAGACTAAGCCCTCTTAGACGCCACTATTAAGCTAAGTCCACTATTCTGGCAACTCGTACCAACTGTATTTCGAATAAGTGGCTTTCACACTTACGAACAGATTTCACCTACATTTTCTGTTGGTATCTAACACTGGGCAGCTCACCGGCCGTGTGAAATGGGGGCGTGTGAAATGGGGGCGTGCAGCGGGTCAAACAAAAAACAATTGCCGTCATGTCCAACATTCCCCCAAGGACATGTTGAAAAGTACTGGCAACGTTTCACACCCAGTAAACGATGACAAAATTAAATCCCTTGTGATGGGGGCGAGCCAACGTCATTTCCTGGAAACAATTAATTGTAAAACTTTGGATTGATTACATTAATAACACACATTTTATTACATCAATATACATACATTCTTGCGTTTCTGAGTAACTGAGTGATTGAGTGAATGACATCGCACAGCCGAAACTACTGGTCGTAGAAAGCTGAAATTTGGCATGTAGGTTCCTTAGGGAGCATAGGGGCGAAATGCTTACGGGAACGGGATAAAACGGACCATGGTAAATAAATAAATAAATTGACGGTCTGTTTCTTAGCGTGTCAACTACAAAACTAGTTTACCCTTAAATAAGTCCCTTGCCCAGTATTCGGCCACGCCAATGCTGTCTGCTGACGCAGTCATTAGGTCCTCACGCGAACAGGTAACAGAGCATGCGGCGCAAGATGAAAGGTGGTCATGGACTGCAGGGAGACACTTTTTTTATGGATGGGAAATCATCAAATGACTTCTTCCGCTTTGCTTGGAGCGGAAGGGCGTGTCAGAATCTTACTGACTAAAACCCGTCCGTGTTCCTTCGAAAGCCCTTTGCATTCCAGGGCCGCGGTGACTCTTTTGAACAAATTCCGCAACCCTGCCAGGCTCTGGCCCTTGCGGGTCCCGTCTACTATGCCGACATCTCTTTGAGGCGCGCGTGGAACACAACGCGCCATCGACCCGGTTCTGGTGGTGATTAGATAGTGAGCCACCCAACGCTCGCCGTCCGCTGGCCCACGGCTATGGTGAAGATCGGAACCGTCGAAGAACTGTCATCTGTACAGATTGTCTTTGCAGCAGCCAACCTGATTGCGGAGTCTGTTTAAAGTTTTCCAGATCGGTCAGAGTAACGCGTGTCCAGGCAGTTTCAGCTTGTTATTTATTGTCATGAATCAAAGGGTTTTTTCGTTGTCATGGTTACTGAGTCGGATTGGCTGACTTCTATGTCCTTCTGAAGGAAACTACCTCCAAAGGTAGTTTCCTTCAGAAGGACATAGAAGATGTAAGTCTGTGGAGTTTTGCCAATATATCTATATGAATAAAAACGAATCGCCAAATGTTGCAGCGCTAAGCGCAAAACTTGAGAACTACTCGAAAAATTTCTCAATTTTTTTTTGTTGTGTTTGTTACTGCTAGGAGAAAGTTCTTGTGAAAGAATATTTGAAAAAAAAATATACTTTCGGGCAAAGCCGGGGCGGGCCACTAGTTATTTATAAAAGCCCTAGTAGGTAGGGACGTGAATCCAGGGTATCAGAATTGTTCGAAAGAGTTACTGCGGCCCTGGAAGACAAAAGGCATTTGAAGGAACACGGATGTGTTTTAATCAGTAAGTGTCTCTATCTACCTTTCCGAATGGACAGTAGAGTCACTTTATTAATATATTTTACTGAACTGTAAATGCTGACGTTCAAAAGTGCCGTTTAATGGCCTAATTGAAATAAACGTTTTTGACTTTTTACTTTTGACTTTTGACTTTTGTCTAAAAGCCCCGCTCCGTCCAGAGCAGGATGAGCCATTTGATCATTTTCCGTCTACAAAAAAAAGGGTAGGTATGTGAATAACGACCTACAATGTCCTACAACTGAGCAATATCGCGTCGCGTCGCTGAAAATGGCCATTCCACGCTTGACATGAATGTAGACGAAAAGATCCCGTTAAAATGAGTCCCGTGGCGTCCATATTGCAAGCGGTGTCAACATCGCTGGACATTTGTTACCCAGTGAGAACGAGTCGTAAACTTCATTGGCCGTACTCGTAAATTGCTGCCCTTGAGTTAAAAATAAGCGTCAATCAAATTACGCGATTTACTTTACTAAGTAATTTTAAATAACTGATAAAGTAAACAATAGTTCTATTTGCCACCTAGTATGCGCACCAAGATTACGCGATAGTGTTTTTTTTGTTCTAAGGTTCCGTACCCGTAGGGTAAAAACGGGACCCTAATACTAAGACTCCACTTTACAGTCCGTCTGTCTGTCACTAGGCTGTATCTCATGAACCGTGATAGCTAGACTAAACAGTTGAAATTTTCATAGATGATTTTTGATGCCGCCATAACAACAAATAATAAAAATGAAATCAAATTAAAAATACAAGGAACATGTTTTTTTCGGCTTATGGTACGGAACCCTTCGTGTGCAAGTCCAAATTGCACTTGGCCAGATTTTTTAATGTGTTTTTACGTTTTTTTTTATAAATATTATTATTTATTCATTTTATAGCCCAAAACCCACATCTTCAGAGAAATTTCCTTTCAGGTAAAGCCCACCGGTACCTAGTATCTGCCTTTAGTTGTATCTTTTGCTATTCTTATAAGTGTAAATGAGATTAATTAAAGCAAATTGGTAAATACGAAGGTTTAGCTATCAATCTCAATATTTATCGGCAGCCATGTCATAGTGATAATTGTTTGCAATTATATCTTGTTAGCAAAGTAATTGTTATGCGTACATAAGGGTACTTAATTACATTTAGAAGTATACGTTAGGGATCTAACTACATAATTATATTTAAGCCTCGTAACTAGCTAACTACGTAGCAACCGAACTCGTGTACCTATCTACACTAATTTTATAAAGAGGAAAATTTTTTGTGTGTGTGTATGTTTGTACTAAGTATACTCAAAAACTACTGGACCGATTTGAAAAATTCTTTCAGCAATGGATAGCTACATTATCAGCGAGTAACATAGGCTATATTTTATCCCCGTACTCCCATGGGAACGGGTACTACGCGGATGAAACCGCGTGACGTCCGCTAGTGATAAATAATATCAGAACGATTAAGTTTATGTGTAAGTTCACATAACCCAGATTAATATTGATTGCCACTTGTTGATATATTCTTAAAGAATATACGCGTCTTGCTTTCCATATCTACGCATAAATAAGTAATTTATATTTCTTCAATGTGATGTGCAATGGAGTTATACTGGAAACTAAATTATTCTCTTATTCTAAAGTGCCTGCATCTTTTATGGATAATATATGTATTACTTGCATCTCTACTTATTATCCCGAATCTTTTTGGTGAGGATATAATACAATGCCATTTGAGCTAACACAAACATAGGACAGTTTAAAGTTTATAGTAGTTTTGAGTCTTGAATCTCCTTGTCTACAACCTCAGTTCGTAATAACATATTTTTTAATAAAAACTATCTGTTCTTCCGTGGGGTGGCATTTTATGCCTCAGACACCAGCCCCTACTATGACGTGCTAATGCCATCCAATTCCGACGTTGTAAAAGGGATAGTGCTATACGCTATGTATAGCTTTGTCTCCCTCTTGGAGCGGAATCTCGATCGTTTTAAGACTTCATAGTAGGGCCCAAGTATTGTATTTAATTTATTAAACTGTCATCATAAATTACTGTCAATGTTAATGCCACTACATCGAGTGCCATTTAATATTACAGAATAATGAATACCCGATCCTTTTTCATTCAATTAGTTTCAATATCCATTGTTGAAATTACCAAAAAACGTTCAGAGAGAGAGAGAAAGTCACAGTGGACGAAAAAAGAAATTCTAGAAAGGTGTGAATAAAATAATATGAAAAACCTAGAATAAACTTGTCATTGTGAGGAGAAAAAATAAATATTATTAGTATTATAGGCCAGTTCGAGTTGTTAAAATCCACCCTAAAGTTCCGAAGGACGTGTGCACCGCGGAATCAATTTCCTTATAAATATTGACCCAAACAACATAGACCGACAAACCACTGACCCGTATCACATTTTTTTATCAAACGCACATCGTATCAACATCAAAATCAATTTATATATTGGCAACATTCTCCAACACATAGTAACTTTCCAAATAATAATAAAAACACATGATATATGTCTCAATAACAATAATCCAATGAATATATTTACTTATATCTTCATAATAATCATGATGAAAGGTTCAAGTAATTTCTGTCTTGATAAAAAACTGAAGTTTGTTGCTTTTATTGCCCATAACCTCACTGTTACAGAAGTGCTATAAAGTTTTAAGTGCTTATGTAACTTGTCGCTGTCAAAAGGTATTTATAAAGATATTTTCGTCTTAATCTTTATTATTATTTTAAGGTGGATTTAAAAGATAAAGGTCACTTCACTATTCTCATAATGTTTTCCCGAACTAACGTAATAAGAGACATCATTTTCTAATACTAAAGTTAAAGTTCTGAACGTACGAATTTTTATTATTTGTTTTTTGAATTGTTGCTTTTTTTACGTCGGACTTGCACGTTGATCGTGCAAGTCTTTCTACATCGTTCTCACATAATATATGTATGTTTGTTTAATTTTCACACTAGTGATGTAGCTATATACCTATCATTGTAAAAAAAACATTGCTTTAAAAGAGTGTCCGTGGAGTTCTTCTCCATAGAGATCTACGTTTTGGAACGTGCAAATAGCTTTATCTCTTCGGACAGACCGTTCTTGACAATTTAAAAGTGCCTGTGCTGTGTGTGGTTTAATTGAAATAAATGCTTTGAGTTTGAGTTTGAAAGAAAACTATGGGCCTATGAAATAAGTGCTCATAGGGATCCTGTGAAAAAAAAAGTGTTGTTGCTGTATTCCTGGCTTCCTTTTCGTGTGAAGGCGATAGACATGCTTATGCCCTTTGAAGAGAAGTCTTATAGAAGTCTCATGTATTAAACTTTTATAAAACGTTTGGAATCCAAGCGTTTTTGTCAAACAGTTTACATACAACACACAAGCGAGACTAACTGCTGACTTTATGGGGCATTATTTTATTTTTATCTAATTTAATTTTTTTTCGGAAAATTTACAGCTAGGCAGACACAATATTAAGAGTTGATAACATGATGATGGCCAATTACATTATTGGTAGACAGAAGCCAGAAAGTCTGAAAACCAGTTTTGAAGATACTGGTACTCAGCTGCATACGCAATAAGTGAGGAACGCAGACTGCCAGATACTAACACAAGGCTTGTAAGATGATGAATTGTTTCTGCTATATTAAGGCGTCTAAGTGTTCATTGTTCAATGGCTAATATCATAGAGATAATAAACTCACACGATCAAAATCCACCTAATTTCCGGAATCATCGAACTAAAAAAGAATCCTTTGAACTCCAAATTCATTAATCTCTTCGGCGATATATCTTAGTAGCTATGAGATAGTCAAGCGGGAAGTAAAAAAGATAAATCTTTCGGGAAAGATTATCTGGCAGACAAATGCGTGCGAAACAGTATGTGATGACCTTTATAACCTTTTGAAGTCTTTTGGGCGATGTGAGGGCGTGCAGACGACCGATTATCATCGGTCGGAATGTAAAGCTGTTTGAATAGAATGAAATAATATGACTACTAGGTACTTAAGATCTACCAAGAAATAACTTGCTAACGAGAACTGCACGGGAGGAACCCATACATAATTCATAATTTGAGATAATTTATGTCCCAATGGATTTACCACTAGCTAAAGTAACGACTTTCATTTTTTGTATTTTTAGTTGATTTTTAAGTTCCAATGGAATACTATGTATGTCATATGACATAGAGTCTGCTGTTCCAAAATTTGATTATTATCTCGAATTCTGAAATCAAATACAGACCAAGCATTATAATAATAAAGAAAATTGGTGTGACCGATCTTCGAACGCACGATTGATTGAATGCATTCTCAATAGCCGATCGCGTTACTTTGTAACACATCAATAATTTCTGTCGCGAAACCGGGTCGTAGTTCAGTATCGGTCCTCGTCTAGAATATCGAGTCAAATGAAATAACCTAGCAAAGCCTAGCAGCCACTAAAGGCGTCAATATTTCAAGACGATAAAACAGTGCAATCTTAATTTCAACAGCTTACGACCGGTAGTAGTGTGATTACCCTGCCAGGGTTGCGGAATTTGTTCGAAAGAGTCACCGCGGCGCACCCTGGAACGCAAAGGGCTCTAGAAGGAACACGGATGGGTTTTAGTCAGTAAGAGTCTAACACGCCCTTCCGCTCCACCCAGAGCGGAAGAAGTCATTTGATGATTTCCCATCCATAAAAAAAAGTAGTGTGATTATAGGTATTTCAAATAATTATGCGTTAAAAATTTCGAGTTGGCATAACCCATCACATCTGCGGAATTTGGCTAGCTTATAAGTACCCAATAAGATGAAGAGAAAGAAAAAGTCACTTACTTATTTGACGACAACCCATCAGATACACACTCATTAAATAAAATTTTACAAAAATAAATTAAATAACTACTACTGATACTTAGATTCTGTGTATCCACTTAGACCTAAACTTTCGAAACATTAAACAAATGGACCCAAAGTTATAGTAAAAAATACACCAACCCATTTTTCAAATGCGCAGGCCATCCAAAAGTAGCCAGCCCGTTTATATGCCACTACGAAAATAACAACTTCAGAAAATTACGTGGGTTTTCCGGGCTAGCGGATTTAATTTAGGGTCTCTGTGCAGCTTATGTGGACTGTGCCTATAAACGCGTAGGTTCACGGTCCTCTCTTACGTTAAAAGCTTTCGGCTAGATTATGACGCGGGTGGTGACGTCATACTCATTGATAACTGGTCTGTCTGGACGATACCAACGTGGGATGAAAATTAGAAACTCAGTGTACCTTTCTAAATTGTGAATGAAAATACTGAGCAGGTGGGTAATAGCCCCGAAATAGATGGTGCATTGTCTGGGAGCTATCCAATGCTGGCAGGAATGTTTAAGTTTTCTGGTTATCTGCGTAGTGTTTTTACAAGCTTTTATTTAACTCTAACTAAACTTATGATCGTATGTATGTAAGTTGTCCGTCAAAATTTGCAAACTATTTGTTGGTATCCGAGTGAGCTGTAATTTTGCATACGCCTTTAGTTATGGTGACAATACAACGTGCAATACTCAATATTGTAATAATTTCAATATGGCCGCCGCTCCAAGATGGCGGATTAAATATTTTTTCTCAACCCCGTTAATATGGGTATCAAATGAAAGGGCTTGAAAAGTAAAAAAAAAGTAAAAGCTTGTTTAAAAAAAAACTCTCTAAGTGAGTTAAGTAGATATGGCTAAGTGGCGTCCAAGGACTGGTTAAAGGAATGTTGGTCGAGATGGGCAGACAACATTGTTGCCATCGCGGGTGGAACCTGGATGAGGGTGGCACAGAAGTGTTGGGATTGGCACAGGAAGAGAGAGGCCTATGCCCAGCAGTGGGCGAAATCGGGCTGTGGATGATGAGGATGATCGTTTGGTGACGTTATAAAAGAAGGCAAAGAACTGCCTCTGATGCTTTTAAGCCATTTCCACAGTGTTAAATGTTTGATAGAAATGTATTTGTTCAGTTTTAAATGGCAAAAGAGGTCCTTTCACTTTAATATCTATTTATAGGAACCTTAGCATTGAGGATCACGAATTCACGTAGATGTCGATTCAGGACCTGTATTTCCATTTGTGAAATGAATTTTAATTTCAACAAATACATGGCATGGTGAAACGCGACAACGTTGCACTCCATTAATTGTTCTATCGCAATATATTCCTTCCGTTCTCAGCTTAAATGGTTGCCTATCCGTCAGAGAAGATCCCTCTGCATGCTCTTCACTATCATGAACGATCCTTGTGCTCCTGATTATTTAAAACAATATTTTAAAGTGTTGGGCAGTTCTCACAGTCTTAACCTTCGAGCATCTAAAAACTTACTTCTTCATATCCCTTCTGACCGCACCGGGTTTATGTCTAATTCCTACGCTATTTCTACAATTAAACTCTGAAATATGCTTCCCCTTGACATCAAGAAGGCGGAGTCAAAATTTTCCTTTAAGCGTAAAATCCGTAAACACTACTTAAAAGCTTGTCATTCTTAGTCGTTCTTCGTCATGATTACTATGAATTCTCTTAATCGGTATGATTATTATATTTCATATTTATTAGTTTATTATTTTAGCATATATATGTATTTTATTAGTATTATATATATTATCTGTATATTCTTTCCGAAATGTTATAATTCAATTTTGTATCTTAATTTTATGTATTGTACACCTACCACAGTATAGTCTTTATAACCCAAAGGTTGACTGGTAGAGAATGCCTTGATGCATTAAGTCCGCCCATGTACCACTATTGTACATAAAGTTTAAATAAATAAATATTCACAAAATGCTGAGTACTTAGTACAGTCTACTAGATAATTTTCTTAAACTAAAAATCTACCACCTCACCTATCGTTTAAACACGAGTAAGAGACCTAATAAATCTTGAAGTCCAGGATGCTAGGATACGTACGCGAACGTTCTAAATTGGTCTGAAAAACTTCAGCGACTCAATAAATCCGCTTAATGACCCCTATGAGAACGACTCTGTTATTTGAAAAAGAAGAAGTTTTCTTGACAAATAAGTCTATTGGTAAATTGTCTGTAAGATAACTTGGAAATTAAGACGGATTTTAGGGGTTCTAGACACCGTGACATTCTGTCAGCGACATCGATTGCCTTGAAGTCCATTTTTTAGGTTCCGTACCCGAAGGGTAACCAATGGAACCCTATTAATAAGACTCCGCTGTCAGCCTGTCTGTCAGCGGGCTATATCTCAAGAACCGTACCTAATAGGTAGAGAGTTGAAATTTTCACACAGTATGTATTTCTATTGCCGCTATAACAACAAATATTAAAAACTATATTAAATAACAAATTTAAGGCTACCACACAAGAAACGTGTGTTTTCGGTTTATGGTACGGAACCCTTCGTGTCTAAAGTCTAGATCAGAAAAACTTTTTCTGATTCATCCAGACATGACATAATCGCGATTGCACATTATTTTCTATTACAATTGTTTTTTGACAGGTAATCTGACAAGATCTCTAACTCTAGATATGTTACTGTTTAAATGACATTACATAACAAATATTTTTGTTTTAAATACAAAACAAATAAAAACAAACCACGTCATTTCCTAACATGTTGTTTTGAGTAAATTTATAGTTTAAAAAAAAAACAGGTTGGTAAATGCTCAAATACATTGAAAGGACAATTCTTCATCAGCGCAAGCCTCTAAAGACTTTTAGACAACCATTATCGCTGATAGAATATCACTCATCTAGTGCCTAAGAAATAATTAGGCGTCATCCTAATAAAAGCGATCATCGCGCGAAAACGCGATCGTCGCGTTCATTTGTATGAGAACGACGCCTTATGCTTATGACGGAATTTGCAATCCCTTTTTGCCCATTCCAAAGTTTGAATCATTATAACATGAACTTCTATAAAACAGAGAATAACAATGATCTACTTCTGCAACATAATTGCAACCACTAATATAATAACTTTAATATAATTTTGAATTTTCTGATTTGCGGGTTCAAAGTATGAACATTACGAACGAAGCGACGCGCGACGCATGAAATTTTATGACCGTTGCATGCCGCACATGTGTAAAGCACTCAAGTTGTAATGACAAATGCTAAAAGCGCCATTCATCTTAAAATGGTCTGCATTGTTTGTTAATCTTGGTCTGTTGTCTACATATTATTATATACTTCAAGAAGGAGCAAGACCTGATAGTAATTTGATGGGACACGTGCCATCAAAACTAACAAAATGGCTTTACTAAAAAGTACATACATATCTTAACTGCTGTTTGTGTATAAAAACCAGATAGAAAGATACACAAGAGATCCTAAGTAAGTTAATCAAATAATTAAGTAATAAAAATAATCAAAAATAATAATAATTATCAAATAATTTATCAATCAACGCAAAGATTCAATCTTTATATTTTTTAGATATAGCATGTCTGGGGTTTTGGGTTCTAATGCGTTAGTAAAAAACCCCAATACCTAACAGTTTTCTTTAGTATCTTCCATGTACAGATACCAATCAGTAACACTTTTGATATTGGTACACTTTTATTCGGTTTAGTTTACACCATTTATAACTCATACTGATTTTTATGATCTTTAGTTTGTTGGTGTTGTCTCCACCCTGAATAGCAGAATTTCTATTAAACATCACAAAAAAAAAAATTAAACGTAAATTCATTTTCTCAAACATTAATTCGCCATTTCTGATACATGACAGAAAAAAACACGGCAAAAATTAATTCGATGCGAAGACGAGGCGGCACGAAGTTTACCGGGACAGCTTCATACCTATGCAGCTATGAATGATTCAGTCGCCATGCGCTTGCTCAAACTAGGGCCAGAGCCTGCCAGGGTTGCGGAATTTGTTCGAAAGAGTCACCGCGGCCCTGGAACGCAAAGGGCTTTAGAAGGAACACGGATGGGTTTTAGTCAGTAAGAGTCTGACACGCCCTTCCGCTCCGCCCAGAGCGGAAGAAGTCATTTGATGATTTCCCATCCTTAAAAAAAAAAAAAAAAAAATGCGCTTGCTCAAACTACCCGCTAGGAGCCAGCAACTTGAGTTCCCTACAATCGAACCATAGATGATACACTATTAAATATAGCTAATCGCGACGAGGCAGTGCTCGGATAAAGACGCTCGGCCTCGGTGGCGACTCAGTGTTATCTTAAAAACCAGACAAGTGCGAGTCGAATTCGAGCGCAAAGGGTTCCGAAACTTCCGAACCAATCATATTCTTTTAACATGTGTTTTTAAACTATATACTTCCTAGTCTTTAAGCAAAGAATATTTGATGTACTTTATTAACAACTTAAGCTTTGTAATTTCGCAGAGAGTAGATTGGTCAATTTTTAAACCCCGACCAAAAAATTTTGATCGTTATGTGTGTGTGTGTCTGTCTGTGTGCTGTGTGTGGCACCCGTAGCTCTTAAACGGATGAACCTATTTGGATGTGGTTTTTTTATTTGAACGCGGTTTTTATAGCGGTGGTTCTTAAATATGTTTTATCAAAATCGGTTCAGGCGTTTCAAGATCATCAGCTCTTTTCTAATTGATGAAGGGATGTGCGCAACTTCCACAGGTCTGATCGACACACACAAAATTCTGTTACTTCAATAGTATTGCAAGATCACAGTAACCTTGACGTAAGGCTGCAGCATGACCTGGAATCTACAGAATACCCTAATCTTCACTTACTTACAGGAGACGTTTCGTTTTTGGGCTCATTTAAATATATGGTCTTCATGAATCTATACCAATATAATAAAGAGGTAAAGTTTGTTAGTTTGTAGGGGGTAATCTCTGGATCGACTGAACCGATTTTGAAAATTATTTTTGTATATGATAGCCACATTTATGACGAATGCTATAAATATACGGGAACGGGGATTTTTTACGAGAACGGAAATAAACGGGATATGCGTGACGAAGTCGCGGGCAAAAGCTAAAATAAATACAATATGATCAGGGTCTGATGATGAAGTAGAAAAGAAAAATGAGTGAATATATTCTTAAGAGATGCTCAGCTACTTTTACTCGTTTGATCGATATGATATTTTAATTTATGGTGAAGTGCCGTTTAGGTGGGTGTAGATACTAGGGTTTGTACTAGTAGGTAATAGGTAAATAGTGTATAAAAATAAAAATTAAATGAAAAATTTAAAAAAAACCCCGCCAAAAAGAAATTGTGTGTGAATAAAAAGTAATATTTTTTCCATTTACTTTAATATAGCTTGTACGCTTATTTTGAACCAAGCGTCATCGCGTCGGGAGACCGCTGATAAATTAAAGAATACTTAGTAAATATAAAAAATTGCGGTATCCTGAGGCGACCACAGTTAGGCCAAAATAAATCCTATTTTGAAGATAATAGATTTTTTGAAAACATTTTTTTTTTCGTTTTGGACTTTTTCTGTGTCGGCGGTTTTTTTTTTTATCTATTTTATTAAATAACCAGAAAAAATAATTGAAACCCTCATAATAAGCCCTTTCAGTTAATAATAAACACAGACGCGTCCCTAACGTTAATAAATAAACTAAACTGCACCGCATGGCAGTTTGAAAAAGCTGTTTTTATAATTTACTTATTTATCACCCAAAAGTTAGCCCATACTGAAAATGTATTTATAGTTTATAAATGTATCAAAGGGAACAAAAACCTTTGTGGCCAAAAACCCTATAAAATTAAAATGGCGGCCGGGTATAGCTATCCGATTTTTTTTTTAGGGTTTCGAACGTCCATGAAAGCGAAAGCCATAATAAAATATGGGACACGTGTGTCTGGCTGGCTATCCGTCTGGCACAGCCAATTTTCTCCATATCTACTGGACTTATTTTTTTTAAATTTGGCACACATATGAACTTCTGTGACCCAAATACGGACGCATTACCTAAATAAATATTTTTTTTGTGTTTGAGTGTGGGCGTCACTTTTGGGGGACAAATTAGAAAATTTAAAAACAAAGTTTTCAAACAAAGAGCTTATTGTGACATTGTGTTAGTTGTGACATACTTTTTTCATAATTCTAAAATAAACGTTTTGGAAGTTTTTCAAGAAACTAAATGAAAAATCGCCATTCCCCAACCTTATCTCCGAAAGTACTGAGCGCATAAAAAAAAAATGCAGATAACAGTTAACCTATAGATTACAGGATAATATAAAAGAAGTCTATGGTTTTAAAGTAACACGTTGCAAAAATGAGATTCGTTCGGAATCCTTAACACGCGAGTCCGACTCGCACTTAACCGGTTTTGCTTTCAAAGTCGCGGTGCGCGATGTATCGAGTATTTATGGGTAGAGTAAAATGTTAGCTGTACCTTTGGTGCCCTAAAGTGTCACATTATCGAGTTATTTGTCGCGGATTTGCTTGCATCAGGCTCTAAAAGGTATGAAACAAGAAAACATTCATAGTGATTTTCAGAGGTTAGCCGTGGTCATATGCCACATTACCCTTAAGTCGTACCAAGGAGTACCATGTCCCTTGCTAGCAAACGTAATTTTATATCTGCTGGTATTGCTTTGTTGTACCTATTAGTATATAAGTGTGTGCTGTATATTAGTGTAATGTTGGGTGCATTGTGCTCACATAATTAAATCAATTGATCAATGTACCTATGCATACAAAATATTGTAAAACTTACATTTGAAAAGAGTAACTATGGAGTTTCTTGTCCGTTCTTCTCCATCAGAATCTACTTTTTGCGAATGGATAACTGGAGTCACTTATATTTTAATTTTAAACTGTAAATTTGACGTTCAAAAGTGCCTTTTAATGGTCTAGTTGAAATAAATGAATTGACTTTGTAACTGTTTAAAAATGTTTGCAAATGAAATAAAAACTTTTGACATGTTTATATACTTTATTATGTTTTTGACTATTTAAATTTTAATTTTCTACCTTCATAAGTGCATTTTCAAATTACCGTTTATTTAAACAACAACTTTATAATTCAAGGAGTTCAGGTAATTATGGTCTGTTAGAATGAGTCGTTTTGTTCAGCGGACGATCAAAACGCTTCCAACGATACCTCATCCGTCCAATTATGATAAGTAGTGTACAGGGTGATTTTTAAAGTGTGCGTGGATGGCCAAATCCGGAACTATGAGGAATAACGAAAAACACTTAAAGGAGTCTCGAGCCCGATTTTGATGAAAACTAAAACTGCATTATTGGATTTTTTTTAATTGGTTTTCCCAGACAGCAATCGAACCAGTTGGATTTGAAAAAAAAACACCGTTTTTTTTTATTACGCCATCCGAAAGTGTCGCTGATAAGGATCAAATTCTGGAAATTGGCAAACTAAAGGAAAGTGCTCATATAAAAAAAAAAACTTTTTAGATACCTGCAACATGATAGCTTAGATAATAAAATATTCACTTTCCCATGTCCTTAAGTATTATGTATAGTCTTAACGCGTTGTTTGCCAAAATGTCTCCACAACTTATTGCCGGCTCAGGAAACCAGCCAAATGTACTGGAAGTTAACAAAACGTGACAACTTTATTGTTCGGCGTCACAAAATTACATTCAGTAAAAGAAAACGTTTCAATTTGCGACAACACCTACTTTACGTTGAAATAACAAGAGCTTTTCATCTTGCCTTTTATCTGCTTCAATTTACAAAACATTGCAATTTCATACAATTTCACATTTTAGGGTCCATTTTGTTGATATCAGACGCGTAAACTGCATTCAGAAAATGAGTTAAGTTTTAGTACCGAACACGGTCGTAAAGTTGGAGAAACTTATAAGTTTAATAATATGTGGGGATAGGGGGATAAAAGCCTAACAAGATAGATGTCCATACATAAAGATGAAAGGATTTTTTTATAACTTAGTAGGTAATAAAGATAAATATGCCTAAATAGACACGCCCACTCCATGTTGTATCTTAAATATTTGTTCTTTTGGCTCACTCCATAGTCTCACTCTATCTATCTATTGGGGTATAGTTTCCGCACTTAGTCCTGATGTTGGACTATTGTGCGTAAGCCATGGCGGCCGTCATTCCAATCAGCCAACCTCCTTCCAGAAGCAGATCAGTCCTCCTAATGAGTTCAGGATGTCTGTGAGTGAATTAGGTGTCCCTATTGTTTGTCTCCTATATCGGCGACGCCTGTGCACTCAACGAGCACGTGCGATACCGTTTCTTCCTCCTCCATGCATGCTCTACAAAGAGCACTGTCAGTTATACCTATCGTGTGGAAATGTTTGTTCAGTGAGCAGTGTCCGGTGATGGTCCCCGCCGCCATTCGAAGGCTGCCCCTATCCAGTCGCAGAAGGCGCTTGTTAAGTTTCCTTTCTAGGAATGGCATAGTCTCCTTGGGCTGCATGCAGCCTGTTGCCAAGGCCCACCAGCGTTCTGCTTGTGTTTGGGTATGTTCTTGTAGCCACGTGCGCAGCTGGGTGAAAGGGAGTGGCACTATGGGTTCGGGTTTAACATCCATCGTACCAGATCCCCTCCTGGCCAGCTCATCGGCCACGTCATTCCCAAGTGATCCGCTGTGACCTTTTATCATTACCAGGGCTGTGGCTCTGTCTCGCACACGAGTCCCAGCTTTATGCTGAGCGATGGCCGTTTTGCGCGAATGTGACGCATATCTTCCCAACTTGCAGAACTTTTGTAATTTAGTTTATTTTATTTATTTTGGTATGTGTTATGCTTGTCGCAAATAAAATCTTTTTCTTTCTTCTTCTTCTTTCTCTGCAGCGTCACAGTGTTGCGGTTTGTCACCGTGACGCGTTCTATTGGATTGTGGCATTCTTGTATTTGTTTCGAGGTGGTGTTGTATTTTAAATATTTTTTCTGTTTAAATTCGAAATAGGTACCTAGTTACCTCTATAGGTATCTACGAAGTTACGTAGTTGGACACCGAAATTCTACTGGCCTCTTGGGTCTGTGTATCGTTTTATTCAGCAGTTTTCGATTTGTACACAATTTGGTTACCACCTTCAATTTAATAATTCCCGCTGCTGCTGTAAAAAGCTTGTTTTACATTTTGTTAGCCCCAATGAGAATTCTAGAATTCCACACAATATGTGAAACTTTGTGTAGGTACTTTGGTAGAGGACGAAAGCGGCTACACTTTAGCACATATATCTATGCACAGACCAAGTGTACATTTTCAAGAAGATTTGTTTTAAATTAAACGCGGCTAGACGATACCGCGGCAAACCAAGGCGGCGACCGCGGGACGCGACTCCTACCGAAAAGACTGACCTATCAAAGGACAGAGTTCTTTAGAAATGAAAGTGAGGTTTTGCTCAAAATAGTTACCAGCCAGAGACACCCGAAGCTTTCAATACTAAACAAGTATGACGTATGGAATACGCCATGACACCTCAATATATATCTGACAGTGCATCTGACACCATTATCTTATCAGGCGTTTACGTTGGCGCCTATCAAATTAACATATGAGTCGGGCAGAACGGTGATAACACATATTTGCTTAACACTTGTCGGTTTTCACTTACCTGGTTAAAACGTTTGCTTTGTGCCAAATTCTTTGTCATATACATCCGGGGAACAACAAAGCTTGGTTGAAAGGGTTGATGAACTTTCTCAGTTTGGTTTCGGGATTGGTATAATTAATTTTCTAAGGATCCTGCTACAAGAACCGTCTCTAAAATAGACGGTAATGTGGCGAATTCTGTGCTTTAATAGGAGGCCCAGAATAAATCCTTGCTGACTCCTGAACTTGTCACTAGCCCTGACTAGTGACTGACTAGTTTACATAATTTACTTGCCAGTATTAAATTAAGTATTCTAAATTGATGGTCATAATTATTTTCGTCATCACACAACTTATACAGGGCCAGATGGGATGACCATAACGCCTTGGATGGTGGGTAGGCCTTTGGTGTAGGACGCAATTATGTGTCGACACCTATGCGCCATCGCATATTCTTCATCAGCGGCTGCTGCAGGTGCAATCTCAAACAGTGCAGATATAACACCTTATTGGGAGTTATATATTTGAGCCGTTAGGGGTTGAAATATTAGGCCCATGGGGTCCGAGTGCTCATCGAGTCTTCGGGACATCACCAAACAACTTGTCGACTGTTCACGTGACCAGAAGGCTGGGCTTTTCTTCGGCCAAAGGATAAGCATTGCCATTCCACTTTTCTCATTGACAGCGATGTGGATTCATTTTTTGATGCCCAATGATTTATTTTGTTTTTATACGCGTTTGTACATGATTTCGCGAATAGTATTTGCTACTTATTGTAGGTTGTCTGTACTTCTGATCAAAATAAATGTTATTTATAATTATTATTATTATCATTTTTTTTTTTTTTTAGCTTGTCATTTTTAGTTGTTCTTCGTCATGATTACTATGAATTCTCTTAATCGGTATGATTATTATATATCATATTTATTAGTTTATTATTTTAGCATATATATGTATTTTATTAGTATTATATATATTATCTGTATATTCTTTCCGAATTGTTAAAATTCAATTTTGAATCTTATTTTTATTTATTGTACACCTACCACAGTCTTTATAACCCAAAGGTTGACTGATAGAGAATGCCTTGATGCATTAAGTCCGCCCATGTACCACTATTGTACATAAAGTTTAAATAAACAAATAAATAAATAAATTATTATTATTTATACGAAATTTAGTAACCACAGCAAGCTGAATAATCACTATTAGAAAGCCTGTTGGAGACAGCATATACCGAGCCGTCCACACTACAGAAGACTGTGTATGACTTGGAGACGCGTCGTATGTTGTCACGATCCTCAGCAGTGAGGGAACGATGAAGAAGAAGAGTGCAAAGCTTAATATAATCGCGAAATTATTTAAGAAATGAATCTTTGGAACCATTAATATATTTAACCAGATTGTTGATGGAAATATGTAATAACTAGCTGCACCCGCGGCTTCGCCCATGTGTGTGTCGGAAATTATCCCAAGCGAACATACTCCCGAAATAAAAAGTATCCTACATGTCCTAATTTATGATAGTATTAAAATTATATTCATCATCATCATCCTGCCCTTATCCCATTTTACTTGGGGTCGGCGCAACACGTTTTTTTCTTCCATTCTGTCCTGTCAACCGTCACGCTATCACTAACTCCCTTTTCTTTCATATCACTCCTAATACAATCCATCCATCTTTTCTTATAGTTTTATTATTAGGCTCAAATGGGATTGGGCGGGTCACGTGAGCCGCATGCACTGTGACCGTTGGGCAAAAGTCTCTACACAATGGGTGCCCGAAGATGGACGGCGCCGCCGAGGCCGGCCCAGAAAGAGGTGACGAGACGTCCTGGACGCACATTATGAGGGCTGGCGCGAGGTGGCGCAGGAAAAGAATACTTGGAAGGACTTAGGGGAGGCCTTTGCCCAGCAGTGGAAAAGTGTGTCCTAATCCAGGACATGGTTAAACCTTGTGCCAAGTCAAACAAACAAACTAACTTTCTCATTTATATGATTAGTAAGAATTAATAAAAAATCAGCTTAATAATATCAGAAGTAGCCTTAATATCAAACTCATCAGTAGCAAGAAGTCCATTGTAGGCTGTTATCACTTTCCTACCGGTATTTGTACAAAAAAAAAACATTGGAACTACCTGTCTACAAAAAATAACGCTTAAGGGCACGTTAAACCACAGGTCAATAATCACATTAGTAGACAACTGTATGTCAATGAGTACACAGCTTTACCAACAAATAAGTAATAGGGTTCCGCAAAGTAATAAAACACAAATTCTTTTAACATAAAGTCATTACTTGGCCGTGAAAAGTCTTTGACAGACATTTTTCAGGAAACTTTCTAAACTAACTCGCATTTTCGTTGTTGCCTAGTTCTTTTAAAAATAATTTAAGTTTCGGCAACGCCGAGTAATGTCACTTGACAGTTTGTTAAAGTTAAAGTTTAAGGGCCAGTTATAACTAAAAACTTGTTATTCTGAAGCCTCGTATCCACTTGGCAACATTTGACGCGCGACATGATGCACAATATGTTGCTCATCATGTTTAACGGCAACGAGCAACCCTTATTAAGTATCGTTTTCATATTGTGCGCCAGCTGGCTCTGTTGTGCAACGTTACCGAACAGGTTGAGCGTCACGTGATACGCGACAAATGTTGCCTAGTAGATACGCGGCTTGAGTTGGAATGAAGTAGGAAGATCTCACTTTTCAATGCTGACTAATATCACCGACAGCAAATAATTTAAGCTTTTATGAAAGGTTTCAGGGACAAGATAAGTCATTGGAACCAGAAGAATATCTTTAGTATCTATTAGCACTTCACCCGCGACTTCGTTCGCGCGGATTTAGTAGATACTACCCAGCCATTTCTGCTGCTGATTCTGTGGTCTCTGGATCAGCGCAACTATCCAACCCGGTCAATGCCGTGTTTCAACTTCATCGGATTTTACTTACTTCGAGCATTTTTATACCCGTCGTAACTTTGAAACGGAAGGTCCGATTTGAATTATTTAAAGTGTAATTTACATAGGTATACATAATCAACATTAATCATCAAACCATTTAAATTGTTGAGGATTAATATCGTGATATCAAAATCATCACTTATTCTTTCCAACTGGGCTTTGTTGATTGAATAATTTTAATAAAAAGCGGTCATTTTGACCTCACCATAATAGTTAGACATATAGCCCTGCGAACTTTTTTCTAGTTAATATTGAGTACTTTATTTTTATGTATCATCAATAGTTTTTGCAGCGCATGCAATGAAAGACATATTATGACAATTTTTTTTACACTTTTTGTTACATAATTCAAGTTTTATTAGGCATCCCTAATTATTTCTGGAATTAAATATAGCCTATGTTACTCGGTGAAGAAGTAGATTTATAACTGTGCAAGCATTTTTAAAGTAGGTTCAGTAGTTTTTGAGCCAAATCGTTACAAACAAACAAATCGTTCCTCTTTATAATATTAGTTTAGATTAAGTAGATGTATTTATTAGTAAAACAGACAAATTATCTCAAAGTAACAAACGTACGGGACAAAAACTATCTATCATCTGTCCTAATTCTGGACATGAACTACCCGTGTCCCAAGTCTCATCAAAATCCACTCAGCCGTCAAGATATGAACAAAGAATGATGATATGACACAAGACAGACACACAGAGTTACATTTGAATTAAAACACTAATATGGATTTATGTACCTGGTGTATCTATCATCGGGAAATGGCAAACTCCGTAAGATTATGAAATTACTTGAGAAAAAAAAAACTCAATTGAAAATTTGGAATACTTTTGTACGCATCAAAATTTGATGGACTATAATCTCTCGAAGCCATTCCGTGAAATTGACTTATACAAAACACTGACATGAAATGGCGACCAATCAGAGCACATGGCTACAATATATCCGTTTTCGTGTAACAGTAGAACCTAGAAACACGGCTTCCATTGGTCTGATCAGATGTGAGCTCACACCAAGAAAGACCAATGAGGGGCCAAGTTTTCAATGTATTTTTGGTCGCCCGTTTAAGTCAGTCCACAATTTCTCGGACCGGCACGGAGGTATTATTGAATACAAGATTTTGATTCGTATAATTGTGGAACAATAATGTTAATTTAATAATTTATCGAGAGTTTACAATCTCTCAAGATATTATGTAATCTTATGTAGTTTGCAATTATCCGGTGACGTATCTATTGACTACGGGGTGAATTTTAATTCATGCGCAATATTTCATACGCAACTCAATAAAATGTACCTAAAGAACTGCTATTTTTATCATATTAGCGTTTTCCAAACTGTGGTGGAGTCTAAATGAATGCGGATACCAGTACTTTTCAAAAGTTACCCTGTTCAAAATTGTTTACATCTAATCCTTTAGTCAATAACATTTAACACATTCATGTCTTAGAACATTGTCTAATAACCTCATTGGCTAACCATGCGGGTAGACCGCATGGTTAGCCAATGAGGTTATTAGACAATTAGCTTTGTTCGCCTTACCTTCATTACCAGTTCGAAGCAAGCAACGAAGACAATAATAAAAAGAGTTGTACAGAAAAATGCTACTTTTGGTGAAGAATCACAGTTTCAAATCTACATAAAAACCTAGGCTATCATTTGCATAGGCCATGGTATTACTGGTATCACCGTACAAAATAAAAATCAAAAGTCATTTATTTAAATTAGGCTGAGTGCCAGCACTTTTTGAACGTCAAAGTTCTACATATTGACCGTCCCCCAAAACGCTCGCCCGTCACCTCTTCCTAGTGTTTTAGCAGCGAAGAAGTGGCGCAACAAACTCCTCAGCAAATAATTTTACTAGAGTCCAACTATCTTATAGTACCTACGCATCCTTCAGAATTCTGCCTATCTCACACTTGACGGACTCTTTGTTGATTACAAGTAGGTAAAAGTAGGCATGTGCCGAGAGCGACATCAAGTTGATGAGCAACATTCATCAGAAGTCTATTCATGCTCGCACTATTTTGTTAAAGAAACTGTATTGGAGGTCAATGGCCTAATGACAGATGACTGTTGACGTGTAGTGTTGTTGTCTTGTACTTATAGAAGTTTGTTTGGTAATGTTGGTATAATTTGGAAGTTGGTAAATTAGGTATCTTTCTTATAGGTCCAAATTCTATGTACTATATATCTTTACTATAATCTATACTATCTATACTTAATATAATAAATCTGAAAAGTTTTTTGTTTGTTTGAACGCGCTAATATCTGGAACTACCAGTCGGATTTGGAAAATTGTTTATGTATAATCCGGCTATACGGGAACTGGAAAAAACGGGATATGCGCGTACAAAGTCGCGGGCAAAATCTAGTAATAAAATATAATGAAAAGATTATACCCGGTTCCTGGTAAGAAATTATCGACGCTTTACGGCGTTGAGAATTCATTCAACCAATCACAAAAGCTAACGAGTAATTTTGGGATAATTTTTGTTCTAGAAACTGGGCAGTCAAAAAGAAAGAAAGTGAGGCCTTGACGCTATGGATTTAAAAAAATGCATGCCCAAAACTTGTTGTCAATAGCTTCAATTTTCACAGCTCAGAAAAGCACTTAAGTAAAGAAATCCAATAAATTGTAACATACTTTGCATACACATAGTACTTAGTCACTACATTTGATTTTTCCCCTATAAAACTGTTAGGGAAGCCGACAGAAGATCGGGATTTACGAAGTTTGCCGAAGTTACCCGATTGTAAATCAAACGGTTTGATTTATTAATCGTTCAGGTAGAAAATGGAAGCATTTTTCCATTTTCTTCTCCCCTAGCCTCTCTGTAAGTTTGTCATGTGAAAAATTGGATTAAATAATTTTCTGAAAGCCTACATTTTCCTTAAAATATTTGTTATATGAAAAATAAAACAAATATTTTAAGGAAAACACACACTAAAATATTGCTTGTACAAGTTTAACTGACTTCAGAAATGTACGAGAATTTATTGTTTCAAACATAGGAATCACGAATTAGAATGCCCTTTATATTTATTTTTTCGTTAACGCTCTTTCTTTTTTTTAAGCATGGGAAATCATCAAATGACTTCTTCCGCTCTGGGTAGAGCGGGAGGGCGTGTCAGACTCTTACTGACTAAAACCCATCCGTGTTCCTTCTAAAGCCCTTTACGTTCCAGGGCCGCGGTGACTCTTTCGAACAAATTCCGCAACCCTGGCAGGTCGTTAACGCTCTTGCACTTGGAAAATGCTGAAATAAATAATATGAATAAAAAAGTTTTCCAAATATTTATTTGCCCCTACAAGTTTTCGATATAAAAATATTTATTTCATCCAACCCTACAAACACTGAATACCAATGCGATTCCTCTATTCATTTCGTCAGATATTTGTACCGCTATTGTTTTAAAAATAATTGATTGAATTCAGACTTGTTGGCTACGTTTTCATTGTTTTCGAAGTAACTTAGTACACAGTCCTTAAATAAAAATAAATAAAACCAATCGTTTGACCTTTGTGCCTAAGGATACTAAAATTTACGATATTTGGTCTTATTTCTGAGGGGTGAATATAATGGTAGTAATAAACCCGTAAATAATAAGCTCGAATCGAAGATCGTAAAAAGTCTACCAAATAAATCTTGTATTGAATTGAAAAACCTCGCCTTCGTACACAATAATGTATACCTACCTAGTTGGCAGCACGTCTGTGCCAACAAAAGATGGAATCTTATTTTATTAAATCTCCATGCTACGCTAAGCCAATTAAATGTTACCTCTGACGTTCAGTCAAGTGTACCCACTAACGAGACATACAAAACCAAAATTTAAAAACATTTTATGAAATAAATGATGCCTATTTCGTTTCACTACGACTGAAACAGCATACATACCCCAGAGTACCTTCTGTCTACAAGAAGACATATTTCGTTTAGCCATTATGGATATGACATGTTTATGGTCGAGTGAAAACTCACTGGCTGCATGCGCTTGGATTTTGTTTTTCGTTCGATATTTAAAATTTAAAAGTTGGAAGGCTGAAGGAATCAGCTAGATGCGTGACGCACAGAACCCATGTGGCGATACTTGACCTATGTCCAGCAGTGGACATATTTCGGCTTAAATTAATGAATGAATGATGCATATTGAATATTGGCATTAGCCAAAATCTTCGATTTAAGCGTTATTCGTGTAATAAGCTTTTCTTACCATTTTATTACTTTACTCCTTATCTTTACTGGGACACATAAAAATATGCGTGTCTATGCAAACCTAAGGATAAGACTTATGGGCTGACCCGAGAATTTAGCGCTTCCCTAGAATTTTATTTGCTATAAAAGCTATATTGGATTTTGTATTATAAAACGTTACTATGTCAAAGGACGGAGACGTGACATTCTTTTAGCGATAACTATTACTGAAAAGTCAAAATGACCTCGTGACATTTTGCTATCAAATCCTATTCATTGTAGACAGTCGTTATCGCAGATTGAAGAGCACTTTGCTGTGACTATAATCAAAGACCAAGAAGGCTCACTTTCTGCCGGTCGATTCTGTAAACATGTCGAAGTGAAGGCTTGGGTGAAGTGATCACGCGGTGAGCTGTCAATCCAAGCCTTCACTTTGACATGTTCAAGCCTTCACTTGACATGTTCACAAAATCGACCGGCTGGTGTTATTTTAAACTAACTTTTTCTAGCAGCTTCATTTCCATCCAACACGAACTATGCTTTTTTTCAGTATAAAACAACCCTATAGCACTCATCAAACGTGTAACTTTCAATACTGAAGAATTGCCGTAATTGGATCAGTATCTAGGTACTTTCAGAGATAACCTCCTACAGAACAATAAACAATAAAAAAAAAATTGCTTGAAACTATCTTAAACTAATATTATAAGAGGTAATTATAATATTGGTAAGGATAGCTTCGTCAAGTAATTTCACAGCTTCGTAAACTCAGATTTTTCACAAAGTTAAACATCAAACTGTGCTTTTATCACGGGTTTATTGACCTCAACCTCTAAGGAATACTTCAGAAGGCGAATGGGATATTTGCAACATGTTATTTTTGTCCAACAAAAAAAACACTGGAATAGCTTTATCCCTCAGAGAATTGCCTTGAAATAGTTTATCTCTTAGAAAAACCCGTATTATTGAAAGGGCTAAATACTTAGCTTTTTGGCCACAGAAAAGTAAATCACGTTTCTTTTGGTAACTTAAGTGTGTGTTGTAGAGTTGACAAAAGAGATTTGGCTCAGTTCGCACGAAAAGAAAAAAAATCTGAAACGTTTGAAAAATAGGTACCGATTGAAGATGTTGCCAGGCATTTTTAGATCCTTCCATGACCTGAAAAGACATAGTGTCACTAACATTTACAGACGATAGTAGTTACTATAAAGAAATTTACTGCAGGCAAACAAGCTGGCAAAAAAAAGTTCGGGATGATTTCGAACACTCAGACAATTTGGACTCGGTTTAAAATGTTAGATAGACAGCAGTAGACGTTTATGTATGTGGCGTGTTATACATGTGTCGCGACATTGTGGGTATTCCTTGTAATGAGACGTTCTAAAGCGAAATTGCAGCGACTTCAAGTTACCGGGGTAATCAGACTCCGATAACTTGGAGTACAAATTTTTTGTGTATACTTTTACACTTTTTTTGGAAATCTTTTTATCTTATGAGCAAATTGTAAGAAATGTACTCCACTCAAGATGAAGCTGGGCTCGTGAATGAATAATTTTTTTGCAGGGCCCACGAATATTATAAATGCGAAAGTTTGGATGGACGTATGGATGTTCGTTACTCAATGACGTCAGAACGGCTGAACGGATCTTGATGAAATTTGGCACAGAGGTAGATTTCTGGAATAACACATAGGACTTTTTATCCCGGGAGTATGTTTCCTTGGGATAATTTACGATATTTACGCGGGTAGAGCCGTGGGTGGCCGCTAGTAATTTATATGAAACGACGCTACAACCCAGTAACTGGGAAGTACAAATGTACGTATTGTAGTAGTATAGTGATGGCAATTAGTATTACTCAGAATAAGCTCTTACACTGAGACCTCAACTAATTTCTATACAAAGTCTGTCTATTTAGACTCCTTATTTGTTATACACTAGTTGATCCTGTTATCTTAACTAACTTCAGATAACACTAACTGTAACAAGGTTACAAGGATTTACTTAGCTTTCAGGATTCAAGTTTCTGTCGAGATAGGGTTTATATTAATTTAGCTCTCTTACTTAGCTTAGAATTCCTTGCAATGATATGTTATTGTCTTACAGAGTCTTTATTAATAAGTAGGTACTATCTATCTGCCTAGCCTTTTCCCAACTATATTGGGGTCGGCTTCCAGTCAAACCGGATTCATTCAGAAAGTAGGTACTAATTAATAGCAATATAAGAACGTATACGCGCGCAGGGTATATGTCGCGATAGTTACCTTTTGACTCTAGTCTAGGTCATAGATGACAGAGACAAAGTCGACGATGGAGCGAGCTTACCCAGAAGAAGCCTGCCTGTTCACTCTAACTTTGAAGAGATTAGGGTTGTATGCGTTCGGAAACACAGACGCAGGCAGAGAGGTCCACTCCTTTGCTGTGCACATTATAAAAGACGTTTGGAAACGCTTAGTGTGATTTGTTAGAATAGCAACGAGGTAGGTATGGTAACTAGCAGTGCGTCTAAATGTCCGATGGTAGAAGGAGGCCGGTGGGATGAGGTCGTGGAGTTCTTGGGCACGCTCACCGAAGTACAATGTAGAAGACCGACAAACTGGCATCCTTGTGCTTACCTTTTTGTATTTTGCCTTTTCAGAGTGCGGGCAACGCATTTACATGTATAGTTTTTACCAGTTTATCATTGACAAGCGCTTCTTTAATGACATATCACTGCATCAATGCAGGACCTTGTAAATGCGAAAAAGATCTTTACTGGAGACCTATTTTTTTGTAGACTTTAGTTTGCAATTACAATTGTCGTTTTTGCAATAAAATTAAAAACACGTTTAAGAAATAGTTCTTGCATTACTTACCAGATATTTTTACCGCTCCTGTGAAAAACTATTTTTGAATTCAAGAACGAGAGGTTCCTGCACTGACGCCAACGATATGACATCATCAACATTTCACTCAGAAGACGTCAACAACTGGGCACTGACCTGCCCCAAGCATCGCTACAATGCCTGGTCCTGTGAGCCTCGGGCTACGGGAAGTAGCCCGAGGATTTTCGTGGCCTTCAACTGGTCATCGATCCAACATGACAAACTTCACATAATTTTGGATATGAATATGGAACACACATTCCCTACTAACTTCACCAATCTATTTCCATATAAAACCTCAATTACCATAAGAATTACTTTCTCCAGTTTCTCCATAGATACTAAACGAACACAAAAGAGCTTTTATTGTATTACTTTACAACATTAAATAAAAGAACAGATCAAAGAGAATTGTTTGAATAAAGAATTGCGTTCGGACGATAAAGCCAATAAGGTTCGAAGTTCACAATCCCGACCTTATCATTGCAAGTTGCCATATACCTTGTGATAAATTAACCATTATAGCACACATATCAACTCGGAAAGGGTTCGTCATCAACTCGAGCCAAAATGTAAAAGATTGTTTAATAAGGATTATAAATAAATAAAATAAAATAAAAAAGCTATTTATTTCTTATCCTTATTAAACAATCTTTTACATTTTACTTCTTAATTATTAGACATTTTTGTAAAATTTACTTATTTATTTTTTTATTTTACATATCTAATCTTTTACTTATTTAATTGAATTGTTAGGGATAGGAACCCCTTCTCGGGTTTAGACCTCCTCCAGCTTATTCCATTAGTATGAAACTCCCTACTGCACCGCACACTAATCGGAATCGTAACGTACTCGCCTCGGCTCGGGGCAACACGGCAAAAAAGGCTATACGGTGACGATCCCTTTCCGAGTTGATATGTGTGACTTTTATTCGTACCTATATAGTTTTTTTCCCGCGGTTCTGCTGGAAATGGCCTTCTCCATTGGTTCGATGCATGTTTCTGGTACAAAAAGAAGCTTTTCCCCCAGTTTCTGAATTATGAGTTGCAGTTGCTCATTTCATAAATTGTTTTCAAAAACTTTAGCCAGACAAACTTTGGCATTAAAGTAGGATTTGACACATTTTGTACACTTAATTCTCAATTCAGAAAACATGTGAAACACAGAGATAATGACGCTTTCTATCAAAGAAATTCATTTTCCTAAGCGGATAAGCAGATTGATCACCTTTTACAAACAAAGACAGAGTCACATCTAAAATGTCTTATTCTTTAGAAAATATCTTATAAAAAGGTTTTATAAAATAATTTCAAAAGAATGAGACATTTGAGATGTGACGCCTTTCTTAGATCTCTTCAAGACAATCACTTTTATTCAAAAAGGTATGTCTAGCGCAAAAGATGAAGGTTTTTATTTTGGGTCATGCATTGTTTGCTGAACAAAATTGGACATACGGTCGGGTCTGTATTCCCCGAAGAGCCGGGTAGAAGTGAACAGTGATTGTAGCAATATTTTTATATCCCTGAGGATATTAATAGGGCGGATGGACCAGCTTATGAGCCTTGCAACATTTTTTCTTGAATTATAACGCTACTGAATATTCTCGGTTCTAATGCTTGTGGTTTTAAATCCAGGCAAACACTACAATGACTTTTTAATTCATATAATTTTTTTTTTTTTTTTTATATTGGTACTTTGGACATCAGTGAAGAAAAATAAAGTAAAAAATATCGTGAGGATGCCAGGACTTAATGCAATAGTCACTCTAAGTGATAGATACTTCAAAAATGACTGGACTAGAACATTTTGTTTAGTAATTTCTAGTCTTTTGAATTTAAAAGTTTCAGCTATTAGTCTAGATAACCTATAACCGACGGTTTATTGGCCATCCATCAATTATTTTGCTCTTTTCATTAAAAACCTCGGTCTATCATCAAAAGTTCAGAATTCTCTTCAGCTTTTCCTATAAGTTTTATGCCAGAAGGTCTGACTGTAATTCTTCTTTTAATATTCATATAGCATCATGGTAGCATGATGGTAGCATCATGGAAGCATCATGATAGCATCATGGTAGCATCATGGTAGGATCATGGTAGTATCACGGTAGCATCATGATAGCATCACGGTAGCATCATGGTAGCATCACGGTAGCGTTACGGTAGCATCACGGTAGCATCATGGTAGCATCATGGTGGCCCTGGACACGACAATCACGCGGGCAAAACTAATTTCTCATTAAAATATTTGCATCCAGACGACAGTATGCTAAAAGTAGTCCAGACAAAACATTCCTGAACACACGCTCATCAGGTTATGAGTAACGTACAGGAAAACGGACATTGCTCTTGACAACGATGAATGAATTAAAATTAATTTTACCCAAGCGTATATTTCGCGTATAATTTACGCGAATTGTATGAGATAAGAACATGAGGGCATATTTTAAATTGTCATTGTATTGTTTTAAAAGTTATTTATCAAAAGAACGGCCTTGCATTCACTGATTGTGTTCCAGTTAATGTGAAGTTGTATTTCCTTCCTTCCTTTTTGTCTTGGATGATTCATAATTTATTTTACAGTGTAATTTCCTGAAATGGTTATAGGCTAAGGTTATAAGTAGGTATATTTATGCCAAAGCCAATCTTCCAAATACGTTGGTATAATGTACTAATTAAGTTGCCAAAACAAACACGAATACATTACGTAAAATAAGTTATCAAGCAGTTTTCAAGTTCTCCGGAATCTCAAATTCTGTCCTCAATAAATATCTTCTAGCTATAATCTTAGTTTTAGTTCTTGTCTTAATTTCAAACATATATCTACCCTATCGTTATACATATTGATAGTACGGTACAATCAAGGGCAAAGTATATATGCACCTGGATACAATTCATCTGCCTGGAGCTCGTGGCTAAAGAATAATAGCCGCACGGGTCGATCTTCAAGGTTAAGCAACGCTTGCCAAGGTTGGTCTGTGGATGGGTGACCATCTTAACATACCAAGTTTCCTCCGTGCCTCGGAAAGCATGTTAAGCCATTGGTCCCGACTGTCATTTGTAGATCTTTGGACTGCCAAAGATCTACAAATGACGGATTATCAGAAGCCAGTAAATCTGACGCATTAAGTCCGCCCATGTACCACTACTGTACATAAAGTTTAAATAAATAAATAAATAAATAAATAAGGACCGTGTTACCCATTTAATGGGTTGTAGAGGTCTGGTAGGCAGCCGCTCCACGTAAAATACTGGTATTCAGCCGAATCCGGTTAGACTGGAAGCCGACCCCAAAATAGTTGGGAAAAGGCTACCACAACGTATTCAGCGCATCGCAGTTGAAATTTCATTGCAGCCCATGCTTTTTCGAGCCTTTCTTAGACAAGTGGTCACTTAAAAATCAACTACACAACACAAATATTACCATGTCATTTGTCTCTTAAGTTTGCTCACTTCCACCTCTGCCTTTAGTGAACCCAAACCCACCACGCTTTAACCTTCCACCAATGAAGTAACAAGATCAATCTGCCAGACCAACTATGTTGCCCTCGCGAATGTTTGCGTATGGCGCATGGAAGCGCTACACCGGGGCAAAACTGCGCTGCCGCGGCAGATCGCAGCACGAAGCTCCGGCAAGATCTCATGCCGGTAAAAGAGAGCAACTCTTGCAACCCAGCACTGGGCACGTCATATTGTGGCGATACCTGAATTTCCTCTTTGAGGAGTGGCTGGAGAGGTGCCACGGCGTCTTCACCTTCCGTCTGACGCTGGTACTCTCTGGACACGGTTGTTTCGGGAGCTACCTGATACGGATTCGGCGAGAGGACACGCCCGGGTATCACCACTGTGTGGGGATCGCCCGGAGGACACAGTGGAGGTCTTCCTTGCTTGGACGGAACACCGCCGTATTTGTCATAATAAATCGAGAAATAATAATCTGAAATAAATGTATTACAATCTTACGGGGTCTGCAATTTTCCGGTGACATAAATATTGGCAAGACTGGCGTCTGCTTTGATTGCTTGTGACTACCAAATAAACCTGGATATACTCAGCTTAACTCTACCACCATTACATGATATGCTGGCAAATAAATCTATTGCAATACAATATCAACTGTTACTGTATGGAATGACAAAAATAGCTCTGGAAATACAATTAATACCTACTATTTAGTTGATTTTTAAGTGTCCGGTCCAGACATGGGCTGGCAGTGATGTGTTTTTTTTAGTTTTTATTTATTTTTGTTATAATTATTGTAGTTGATAAGTTTTTTAGTTTTTAGTGTTCTGCGCGTTTTTTCCGGCAGATTAAACTGATTTTCTTTCTTTCTACTAATCACCCACTTTATAAATACTGTTAAATTTCATTAAAATCCGTTCAGTACTTTTATCGTAAAATAGTAACAAGCATCCAACCTTCCTAATAAACTTTCTCATTTATAATATTAGTAGGATGAAAGAGCACGGCGAAGTGGCGATTTAATGCAAGCACGTGTCGTGTTTTTCAGACCCGAACTATTACACATGCGTGGGTGACATTAATGTAATTACAAGTCTAGTGAGAGCTAATTCGTCTACAAAGTTTTACTCACCTCACATCTGGGTCATTTTTACGACACGACATTGTACATAAAACAGTAATTATGAAATTGAGTTATACTTGATGTTACTATGTCTAAAACAACATATAGAGATAATATGGTTAGTTAAAATTTTATCAAACTTTTGGGTAAAGTAATTACTAGTGCTTGATCAATTATAATGTGGTAACCGAGACGACCGCTTCCATTTACGCTGAAAGATTGACTAAAAACTAACTCCATTTTGTATATTCTCTATTGAATATAAATGCTTCCCTCTCCGTTATCATTGTTTAGTTTATAACCTCTTTTAATTTGAATTAAAGCAGACTCTGGCGTCTTAATGTCAAAACACTTGAAAGATCAGATGCCATAAAATTATTTATATTCATATTTTTCTTTGACTGACTTTATGACTTTTATATTATTTATTCATTGAATGTGGACAGTGTTTGATTTTTTTTTCATGGATAAAACCTTTTTCGGTATCCCAACTACCCCGACTACCCGTAACGAGCAACAGCAACATTATTTTTATAACTGAAAATAAATCTACAAATTGACGATTTTAGGTCCTTGCTTACTGCCAAATTTTATTCTACATCAACGGGAAGTACCTCATAGGTTTTGATTTATGTACGAGTTTTAAAGTATGTCGCACGAATGGCCGTATTTTTAACCGACTTCAAAAAAATGAGGAGGTTCTTATTTGGGTAGTTTTTTTTTTATGTTGGTTACCTCATAATTCTGACATTTGTTCTTGAGGTCCCATACAAATTTTATAAAATCGGTTCTGTTGTTTGGTTTTTAAATCAAAGTAGCTGGAGGAAATAGAAAATATATCATCCAGGTAAAAGTCTTGACAGGCTGACAAACGAACAAAGAAGTGATGCTACAAAGTAAATGTTTCGTTTTAACCACTTGAGGTACATACCTATGGAACTCTAAAAACAAGATGGCGGCGAAGTTTTCGACTCTGGCTACGAGCCAATTGAACCTCTTTGTCTCGTCTTTAGTAGGTAATTGTTAATATGGTGCTCTTTGTTTCAGATCATCATCAATCTTCAGCAGCTTGACACCCTCTTTTATGGGTCCATTCTAGAAAGGGGTATTCTGAAAAAAATAATGTAAACACATTTCCATATTTGAACAATATTTCGTGTGTACTGTTTTTCAATACATGCAGTTTATGAAAAGAGTGTTTCAGCTTTTTTCTATGGATGTTCGTGTAATCTTGAAAGTTGTGATAAACGATGGAAGTGGCATATATGAGCGACACTTTAATAAAAGCTCTGAAGTAAATTCCTAAGATGAAACCCTAAACAGTCACGCTCCTGGGATATTTGGAGGCAAAGACGGTTATATGAGGACTTTAATTCCAGATGTCTTAGCAATGTCATCATAGCATAGAGTGGTATTTACTATGTATTCATCTATATTTTGTAGCGACTTCGATCTCGGCATACAAACCACATAAAGACCTGACAGCACACTAACTCCACATCACGCCATCAAAGTTTAACGCGCGATTTGAACATATACAACAGCCCGACAGCAACCATTGAATAATTGCCCATGCAGCGTTTGGTCGGAGGATCCTCCCAATGGGGGTTGCGGACTTTCCATCCTATTCCGCCTTCACCTTCATAACAATGATGTTTATTAATTATTATTTATAAATGGATTGTTTATTTTTTTTTTACACCTACCAGTGTCGTTTTTAAGGTTGACTAGTAGAAAATGCCTAATAAAATATTTAAAAAAAATGCTTTTGGTTTGTGACTTTAACTCATACATGACTGTATTATTGTGCGCCTTTCTTTTAAAAAAAAAATTAAGGGTGACCAAAGCACATAGGGTTCAAACCCCTTTGTTATAACTAGTGATCGACGTACGTCGTACCATTTTGTTAATATGGACATGCCCCGGGATTCCCGGGACTATTTTTCTGAATGTCGGTGTGTGTAAACTACTGAATTTCGGTATAAACTGGTCCCGCACGATGCTGTTTCCCATATTACTTACTGGTCGCGGGATTCAGAAAGCATTTCCATGTAAAGATAAAGATCACTAAATCCCGGGTATACCACTACCTACGGCCGATCACTGGTTACAACTTCAGAGTTTATAGGACAATGATATTCTGAGGACGGCAGATGTCCAGCTAAGTGTTCCCTAAACAAATATTTTACCGACTTTAAGTATCACAAACTGTTAGGAACTTCCTCTAATCGCTTTAAGTTTAATTGTTGTTGCTTAGATATATATTCCAAGGGCATAACTACTTGATTAATCAATCTCTCAAGTCCAAGGAAAATTGTATTTTCTGAACAACGTTCTGCAACTAGGGAAATTACAAGACCTCATGATGTAAAATCCATTTATCTGCATAGGATTTTCTGAAATATTTTATTCGATATTATTTAGAAATCTAGTTTTTCCTGAAGTTTTTTTTATAATCATCCCTATTTTTGGTAGTAGATAAATCAGTTCCGCTTAAGTTCAATGCGTGATGACTGATGTGGAAGGAGTCGCGTCATCATTTGCCAAGCCAACCGTATTGGGGTCAGCCGCCAACTATATTGGGGTCAGCCGCCAACTATATTGGGGTCAGCCGCCAATCACATGGGGGTCAGCCGCCAACTATATTGGGGTCAGTCGCCAACTATTTTGGGGTCAGCCGCCAATCATATGGTGGTCAGCCACCAACTATAATGGGGTCAGTCGCCAACTATATTGGGGTCAGCCGCCAATCACATGGTGATCACCAACCACCCAACCAACCAACTACATCCGTACACTTCAACGAAGGTTCAGTTGAAAACCAGCGTCAGGCAACTCCTAGTTGTCTGGCATTTTGCTGAACTGGACCTATTTGGCGCAGCCGCGGGGCATACAATGTTTTTGTTTTAAAATTAAGTTGTCTTTCATTTATATCTACAATGTGTGTCTGTGTGTGTGCCAAATAAACCTTTCTTTCTTTCAACTATATTGGGGTCAGTCGCCAACTATATTGGGGTCAGACGCCAACTTATTGGGATCAGTCAGTCTGTTACTTACATGGGAGGTACAAATATCCAGTATTTGGTAATTCAAACCGAAATAAATGAATAAATATGTGTATTATGTGGAGCAATAACAGCATAAAGACATGAAGCCAAATTGCGTATCAGTTTTAAGATACATACATAAACTATGTGAAGATCCCATAAGTGCTTGTAGTCTGAAATTAAACCACACGTCTTATTTCTGTTCTACTTCATACACATACATAGGTACCTACATAGGTCATACAAGTACTTACCTACCTATCTATAAAGGCGCACTTACACAAACCAGAGGTAACTCAGACTTGCAACTCCGAACTGCAAACCCGGGTCCATTGTGTATGAAATATTTGTTACTAGGGAACATACTCCCGGAATAAAAAGTATCCTATGTGTTATTAAAGACTATAATCTACTTCTGTGTCAAGATTTCATCAAGATCTATTCAGCTGTTCTGACGTGATTGAGTAACACATCCATCCATTCAAACTTTCGCATTTATAATATTATACTAGCTTTTGCCCGCGACTTCGTACGCGCATATCCCATTTTCCCGGTTCCCGTAGGAGTTTTGGAACGAATTATACACCTAAACCTTCTTCATGAATAACCTGTCCATTGAAGAAAATCGCATGAAAATCCGTTCAGTAGTTTTTGAGTTTATCGCGAACAGACAGATGCGGCGAGGCACTATATTTTATAATATGTAGTGAAGTAAGTAAAGAAGTAGGTATAGATTTAACCTAGTGCTAGAAACCAACTCTGAGTTTAAAGATAACTCTGCATTACGCAAGTGGACCAATGGCTGTTATTGCTACAAAGTGTGTTGTTGTTGACAAAAACAAAAGCTTAATAACTTACCTGTGTCCATTTTTATCTAGGTTGAAAATAAAATCCAAGAGAATGGTTTCCTAAATGGCTTTTTTCCTGGCCGATTTCCTCCTCAATCCTGTAAGGTAAAAAACTGTATGAAAACAAGTAAAAAATACCTCTCCTGTCCATGACTTTTCTAGGGTTTCATAACATACCCCTGTTTTGAGAACAAACAGAATACCATACATATTCAGGCCATTGTACGAACGGAAAAGTTGGACGAAAAAATGGCTGCGAAAACTTTGGACAGATAGTCGTGTTTTTCCAGGTAAAGTTTAGACTACCGTTGATAAACTATAAAGGAATAAGAAAAGTTTTGCACATTACAGATTGAAGGCAGTTAAGCGTTTCTAAGGGCACAAACATGGTGGGACAGGAGAAGCGGAAACTTAGTACGAAAATGTTTAATTTACAAAGTCACATTTAATTTCCCTATGTTGATTTGGCTTCACCCGCATGAATGTCGGAAATTATAAAGCTTATGAGCTATTCCAGGCTTTCCATCCTTTGACAGTCGTTACGGATAGCCAGAAGCCAGATAATGTGATACCAGTATTGCCAAGGAGTACCGTGTTACCCAGTTAATGGGTTGTGGAGGTCTGCTAGGCAGCCACTCCACGTAAAATACTGGCATTGCGCTGAATTCGGTTTGACTGGAAGCCAACCCCAATATAGTTGGGAAAAGGCTAGGCAGATGATGATGAGCTATTCCAGACCACATTCCTATATTCTGTCTCCATGCCAAATTACATCTAGATCTGTTCTGCCGTTCTGGCGTAATTGAGGATCTAACATCCATTCATCCAACAAAACTTTCGCATTTGTAACAGTAGCAAGATAAGATGCGGTTGTTGATCTCAATTCGTGAGAATGGAATCTATATTTAATTTCATCATTATCATCATATCAGCCGAAAGACGTCCACTGCTGGACATAGGCCTCCCCCGAGTGTCGCCACAACAACCGGTTCTGTGTGTCTCGCATCCATCGGCTACCCGCGACCCTCACCAGGTTATTGGGTCATTTAATTTATCCTGTTGGAATCTCTTAATTAGAATCAAACACGTTATTTTGTCTGAAAATAACAAAGAAGGTGTCAATATATCTTCTACTATTTCCACGTACTACAAAAACTTGCCAACAATCCTATGATTCCAATTCTCAGTTTTTTCGTCGGTAGGTTTCACTGCGACTTCGCTTTCCGCTTCCGATATCCGCTCCTCCTCCTTTTATGTACACAAAGTCCATTTCATTTTAGCAAACAGAAACTCACGGTATTTATGTTATATTTTTAGACTTTGAAGACACGTCTTTGTTTGATATTTTAGTTCTTTGACTCCACACAAAATAAAGTTTTATTTTTCAGACATTATGAAAGCTTAGAATGTCAGTCAGTCTTTCTTGGGATTTGACAAGACGCTTGCTGTTAGAATTGGACAATTTTAACATGGACTGAGACAATATAATGTATATTCTAGAGTTTGATGCTGTTTTGTTTCAATGTGATTAAATTCCATCAGAAGCCTGAAAGATGAACTTTCGAGGTATAATGAAAAAATAGGGAGTCAGTAATAGCGTGATAGGGCGGGATATAATATAATACCAAGGAACACGAGATAAGGGTGGGAAGATGGGTTTACTTTAAGAACAATTAAACTATGCATGTGGATATGTCGCTTTGTGGCAATGAAATACTTTTTCTTTTCTTTCAAATACCCTCCAAAGACTACTAGCGTCATGAATTACAGGATTTAGTTGTTTAATTTACCTAGGTAGAATGTTATGTTATTTTTAATGTTAGCTGAATTGAGTGAAGAAGTGAGAAATGGTGCAAGCTAGCCTTTTATTTTGGTCCGCAAACAGTCATTAGCTTAAAAAAACACAACAAATCCCCATCTGCAGTTTCATAGAACAGAGTTCCTTCGCAACTTTTATAATATAGCTCCCATTTAAAAGCATCAAACAACAGCCAGTCCGTCACGGTACAAAATAAACCTAGTTTCAGAATTGAGTGTTCGTATCGTTCATCGCTGGATATGTGAAGGCAATGTTTGCATCAATCGTATCGCACTTGTAGCTGCCACAAGATGTTGTGTAGAGAATGCAGAAGTCCAGCTTTTAGTTGGTAAATATACACTATGTAATTTTAAGTCGTCTTACAAAGGCGGCCCTTCTTAATGTAAACTTCCTCTAGGTAATGCATTAGAATTATGGAACACCTTGTTAATAATGTTTACGTATCAAAACAATGTCGCCATTCTATTCCGTGCCGTCCTTGGAACACAAGGCTCGGACTGCTCTCGCTACAGGATATTTCAAACTACCTAAGTCATGCGTCGTGATAGTGAATTTTTGTTTTTTTGAATAAATTAAATATGAATAAATATCACTTTTTTATTGAATGCTTAGTAATCATTGGATAGATGAAGTGGGCTGCCGTTGTACGACGATGAAAATTGGACCGTGTAGGTATGTGTTCCTATTTTTAATCATAATTGCAAATATCTCTCTGTTTGTCTTTCTTTTAAGATGTACCTGCCATGTTGTCTCTGAACCACCCTAAGGTCGACAAGAAAATTCCTAAGGCCTAAGTTTTATGAAATTAATAATTTTCGCTGTTCATCTGAACATCATACCTAACAATAAAAAAACAAAGATTAAATAAAATAAAAAAAAATTGTCTAGAGCCCCCATAGGTTAGTGAAAATGCTTCAAGAATGAGGATGCAAGCTCCTGATTATAGCAAACTGTTAAATTAATTTCGGACACCACAGACATACGGTGAAACAAAACCACAAGAAATCTGGTATTATTACTGTCTGGATTTGTCATCACGCATTCTTGCTCCTTTGCTGTAACACTGTATATATTTCGATTGGGAGTTGAGTTGGAGTTTAAAGCTCACTTCTGACTCACCGAACAAAGATAGTCCTTGAAAAATAACCTTCACCATTGAAAATTAATTTCGCTTCCTAATAGCCATAAGGTAAACGAATCTGTACCATAAACATAATAAATAAGTCTAACCGTATAATTAACAATTATTATTTCTTAATAATAACTTCCACAAAATGTTTACACCTGCACTTCTTCCTATTCCGGTGTATTAAAGTTTGTACTCCGCTGGTTCTGCTTTCTGAAAATATCGCAGAAATTGGATGCATCGTGTTGCAGAGCTAATAAAGATTAGGAAATAGTTCCGGTGAAATTTTCATTCCTGGTTCAAGAGGATAACAACGCAGACTAAAAGCATTTTACGCAATAATTTTGCAATAGTAGTTTAACATTATGTGAAATACGGTTATGTGTCCGGTTTGCTTAGGTTGAATACTCTTTGGATAGGGAGTAAAGGTTTTGTTGTAGTGTTATGATATCGACTGTTATTAAGTTCCGTACAGAAAGTTTCTTGTCAGCTAATATTCATGGGAATCTGCTAAGCTTTGGAATGGGTAACTTGCTTCATGTTTCTGACTGACCAACTCGTTGACAATTCAAATGTAACTGTGACCATTAAAATTTTAGCCTTACGAGTTTTCGAAACTTTTTGTAAGTACATTAATTTATGACTCGTATAAGTAAGTCTATGGTAGGCGCCAGATAAATTTGCAATAAAGTTCATTGCCCTTTCCTTAATTTCTCTGCGTAGACACCCGGACAATAAATTTGGAATCGTTTTTCTTTAATAGAAAAAGTAAAGCATCACGATAGATATTGATTCAGGTCATCTTCCCGCGATCCCCGGCGTAGGTGGCAGATGGAACACCGGGGTGGTTTTAGTCAGTAAGAGTCTGACAGACCCCTCCACCCGCCCCAGGGTGGAGGATTTCCATGAGGATTTCCCCCCGAGATCAAAAAAAAAAAAAGGTCATCTTTATGTCATTTCATTTCTGTTTCCGGAGTTAACTACTTATGTCAATAAATGTATGAGGGTGAATGACCGTTATTATATGCACGTTTATCTGGTGTCGACCATAATGCTTTCAATACTGCGACGTCTTTGCAACTAGAAACTCGAAACCAAAGGACACAAGTGAAAGAAGTTAAATAAAAAGTTTGCTTGTATAAGAAATTGTAAAACCGAGACAGCTTTCTACTTTGTAATGGAAAGGCAAGCTTTTATTCATTCTGAAAGTGATAGAGTGGTCCATTATGCTTATTATCTAACTTAATAAATATTTGTTTGCCTTTATTGTAACAATTTGTAACCAAAGAGGTAATGTAACTTCTTTATGAATGGATTTACTTACTGAATAATTGTCGTTGAAGCATTTTCCATTGTGTTTATAGATTTATGGTTATGATTTAATCAGTGAAATTTTGTAAATAATTCATTTATTGTGAATAATTTTATTTTGCATTTATGAATAATTCGCTCATTAAATTGTCATGCATTAATGCCTAACATGAGCCTCAAAATTAATTTCGTTTAACATAATTATTGAATGCACCTCGTTTATTAGGTAAGGGCATAACGCGGGCGATAAACTTGTCTGCTGGGACTCTAGATTTACTCCCGATATCTGAAGCAGGGTTTGACTCAAAATAATCAATTAACTCCGAATAGGTACTATGCTTAACTGAATACAGAATCAGAAGACACACCAAAGTGCCATTCTGTCAGCGATGACGGTTGTCACAAATTCAAGATGTTTGGAATTGACACGTGACATTCCAACTGTGGATTTTAATCCCGCACATTTTGTATTTTAGCTGTGATACACAGGGTCTAGCAAGATTCTAGGCCCAACAATTCTAAGTCTGATTCACAACAAGACATGCCAATTGTTTGCTCTTGACTCTAGTCTAGGTCTTAGATAACAGAGACAAAGTCGACGAGAGAGCGAGCTTACCCAGAAGAAGCCTGTTCAGCCTAATTTGGAGGAGTTTACGTTCGGAAACACAGACGCAGGTTGAGTTCCACTCCTTTGCTGTGCATAATAAAAGTCTTAAAATCACGACAAGGGCGACACCACGTCTACATTCCTAATACCTATCCCATTATGTGGACCCGGAATGTAATACAATAGTCCTAATATTAAAATGAGTGGGCGGTAATAGGCACCAAGGCCATTACCATAGAGCACTGAACGCGGCGGCGCTGGCTAGAAGTGATATGCTAATTATAATTAGGTATCACAAATGCGAAAGTGAAGACGAGTGAAAGTGCGGAAGTGTGTGTGTGTGTGTGTGTGTGTGAAGTGTGTGTGTCTGATACGATTTTTCGTCTAAGCCGCTGAACCAATTTTGTTTTGTTTTGTTACAAAGTAAGAAAAATGTTTATTTGGGAATATAACGGCCTAGTTCGTGTAGGACTCGCGCGCAAAGGGTTCGATCGAATCATGTTTTTTTAACATGTTACTTTCAACCCATAGACTTCTCTTAGGTTTTTCTGTAATCTAGGAGTAAGTAACTGTAGTCTGTATTTTTTTCTAGATATTATATTTTTTACTCAGTAGTTTCAGAGACAAGAGGGTAAAGTTCAGTTTTCGTTAATTTTTTAAATAACTTAAAACTAAATAAAAAAAATAAAACTAGAAAGTTATTAAAAAAATGTGATCCTTACAAGGAGTTTTGTATTTCATTTTCTAATTTACACTTCTCATCAAAAAAATCGAAACACTTTCGTTTTTATTGTTTTTGTCCTAATTTTTTACAAAAGAGAATTAATTCCATGAAAAAAAAAACATTATTGTGTAGCTGGCAGTTTGGTCATTACAGTAAGAAGAAAAAAATCAAAATTCGAAATTAGAATTTCATTTGTTTATCCTATAAATGAAATTAATCACTGTTTTGAGACAAATGTGTATTTAGGGTTGGAGTACGTTTCTCGTTTAAAAACTAAAATTAGCGCTTGTCTTTAAACTTTTTGTTTCTTATTTCATTTACTGTGACTTTGGGACGTCTGAAAAAACTTTTTTTTCTAAAACATATGGATACTTCGCCCGCAGAAGCCGCCCAAGTGGTGGCATTGCTGCATCTGGACTTAGTCAGCGTGTTGTGGCTGCAAGATTGCATCTAAGCTTATCATCTGTTCAAAGAGTCTACAAACGCTATCGGGAGACTGGTTCGTTCACGCGCCGTTCAGGATCTGGCAGGAATCGGGTCACTTCTGAGCGAGATGATCGATTTATTGTAACAACCTCTTTACGAAATCGACGCCTTAACGCTTTTCAACTGCAGCAGCAGCTTCGCGTTGTACGAAGAGTAGCTGTAAGTGACTCTACAATAAGAAGAAGGTTGTAGGAACGCGGATTGGCACCGCATAAGCCAGCGAATGGGCCGAAATTAACTGCAGACCATCGAAGAGCGCGCCTTAACTTTGCACGCGAGCACCTAACTTGGTCATACCTTCAGTGGAGCAAAGTACTGTTTTCTGATGAGTGTAAAATTATGCTGTATGGTAACGACGGAAGGAACAAGGTCTACAGAAGAGATGGAGAACGCTTTGCACAATGCTGCATTGAAGAAAAGGTCAGCTATGGTGGCGGTTCGTGGACGGTTTGGGGAGGAATCAGCGCCGACGGTAAGACAGAACTTGCCTTTGTATCTGGGCCACGGCTGCCTGCACTAAACTCTCATCGGTACATCGAACAGTGTCTTGAACCTCATGTGATGCCCTATGCACATTTTATTGGCAACGACTTCATATTCATGCACGACAATGCTAGAGCTCACACCGCGGGCGTCGTACGAGATTATCTTACCGAAGTCGGTATCTCCATTATGGTATGGCCAGCAAGAAGCCCGGACATGAATCCCATTGAACATCTATGGGATGAATTAAAGAGACGAATTCGAGCAAGAGATCCAGCCCCAGAAACACTTAGCCAGCTGCAAAATGCAATCCAAGAGGAATGGGATAATATACCACAACATGTGATCGTGACTCTCATCCGATCGATGAAGAACCGTATGGAAGCAGTAATAAGAGCTCGCGGAGGGAATACAAGTTATTAAATAAACGTTTCTTACATTTTTTTTCATTTACGCGTGTTGTTTTACCCATTTCCTTCATATTCCATACAGGGTAAAAATTACTCATTATACAAAATACGAAACCTATGAAGACTTAATTTGAATTTAGAACATTAACATTAGGATTTAAAAACCTCATACTACTCACTATTAAATGACATTTTACATTTATTCCTAAATATACACATTTTTCTGATAATCCTTATCAAATCATAAACTGCGAGGTGTTTCGATTTTTTTGATGAGAAGTGTATTTCCCAAAAGCGCGCCCGTCTTTGGGTCACAGAAGTATATAAATACATACATATGTGTGCCAAACGTCAACTCAATCGGTCTTGCAGGTTCGAAGCAAATCTGCCAAAGAGTATAATAAAGATAGGGGGGAAATCTGCTGTGACAGACGGACAGACAGGTAGACACACGAGAAATCCTATAAGGATTCCGTTTTTCGGACGTTTGGAACCCTAAAATCACCTCTATCTATACACTCACTGACTAGGAGTGACTGAGCTAGGTGTACATATATGGAAAGTTAAAAATCCCGTCCGTAGCAATGGCCGCCAAACCGATTCGATGCTCTATGGCTGTTTCTAGGGGACACCATAATACTTACCGCCCATGGGGTACGAAGCGTGGGAAGTGTCCCTTTTTACAAGAAAATGGAAGTACTTTGGAACTCAAAGTGCCTTTTTCCGAGAGTATTGTTTGGCTTCTTCTTATAAAACAAAGTGCATTAAGGTTTTTTTTGTTGACTTTTTAACAGCTTTCTGTAATGGCAAGCCTTGATAAACAGGGCTTGGGTACTTATAATCACGTCGTTTAAACGGGCGCCAATGACAAGTGACATTCTGTAAGCGGTAGCGTGACGAAGGCGATAAAAATGTATGGCATAGACAATAAGCGCTCTCAAGATGATACGGGAGCAATCCCCTTATATTTTGGCATTTCGACTGTCGCATCCGCCAAAAGAATTAAACTTTATCTGAAGCCCTTTTTTTAAGGATGGGAAATCATCAAATGACTTCTTCCGCTCTGGGTGGAGCGGAAGGCGTGTTAGACTCTTACTGACTAAAACCCATCCGTGTTCCATCGAAAGCCCTTTGCGTTGAAGGGCCACGGTGACTCTTTCGAACAAATTCTGCAATCCTGGCAGGTCACTGGAGCTAGGAACAACTCTATCATTTTTTAAGCAACATTCGTATTCGCATCTCAATCGTAACCTGACAAAAATACCTCTAATTTCCTTACATTTAGACATATTGCAACAAACGTTGCTTAAAAATTAGACCCTCTTATAACAGCTTAAGAATAACACAATAAAATTTAAAAAAAAACATATTTTTATTACAATTATAATAAAAAAAATAAAAGGAATAATAATTTATTATAAAGATAAAGCACATCAATTCGATACAATACACTTTACTATGCATCTGCCATGTTATTTCTCCACCCCCTTGGATAGAGTTGTAGAGAATACCTCAGGCATTAAGAACGCCGGTGCATCTTTTGTGTTTCATGAAGTTTAAGTTTTAGCAAATAAATAGTTCATGTGGTAGGTACATTATTATTGCAGTGCGTCCAGTTATGTAGTATGATATCCTTTTTCCGAAATTTAGCATTTCTTAATAACGAATCTTCATTAAAATGTGCAACACTACCAAGCTATAATAGAGTGCCGCTATTGTGCGCATTGTAGGTTAGTTAACGGAAGCGTTAACTAACATACAATGTTTGTCTTATTTTCAGCTTTATCTGGAAAACTACAGCAAACAAATAATGTGTTTGATAACATCGTCGCAATTATTTGTCAAACAAAAAATACGGGTTTTTGCACCTACAGGGTACAATTGAGAAATAATAAGAAACTAGCCCATTATAAGAACCCACGGTGGTTTATTTTACGCTTATCACTTACGTCTCACTAAGTGTCTCTGTTACAAGCGTCTGGCGTCCCGATGTGGCGTCAAGCGTTCACATCGGGGAAAAAGTATAACATGAGTTGATCTAGATTATAAACTGTATGTGTGCCAAATCTCGTACAAATCCATTCAGTATTTTTTGCGTGAAAGAGTTACAAACATCTATATCACCATCCTAACAAACTTCCACATTTATAATTAGTAGGATAAATGTATTAGTAGGATTAGCCCTTATCCTGCTGCCCTATTAACTGAAATTTAAAACTGTCTTCGGTGAATAAGTCGGTGTTTGAGTTAAGCCAAGCCAAGCCTTCATTTCCTTCAATGTGATCCATAAATTCTATGATCAAATAATTAGTAGGCTACCGAAAAAGATTTTATCCATGAAAAACTTCAAACACTGGCCACATTTGTAAAGCCATTAACAACGTACGATAAGAAAAAAATTTAAAAAAAGTGGGGCATCTTATAAATATTTTGACGAAAAGTCGCCAGGATCTGCTCTAGTTTTAAAAGAAAAGAGTTTACAATTTGAAGAGAGCTTATTGACTGTTGGGCATTATAGGCACTTGGGGTGCATTATTAAATGCGTAAATCGTGAAGGTTCTTCCAGGATTTACGATACTTAATTAACCTTTTGCGTGTCTTAAGTTACACAGTTCGACATAAGAAAAAATGCTCCAAATGTCTTAAATCGGACAGTTACACATAAGGGCTTGGTCAGGATTGGACGATAAAAATCTGTTAAGACACGCAAAAGGTTAAGTAGCTGACCTGCTTTGACCCACTACCGGTTTTTGTGGATGGCCACTGTCTTATTTAGATTTTGGCTTCATATAATCATACTGAAATTACATGCGAGTGATGTGGCTCAGAATTTCTATTTAAAAGTTCAAAATCTTGAGAACGAATAAAAATTTGTAGGTGTCGGTGTAAAAAGTTAGTCAAAAACTTTTTTAAATAGTGTTTTAGCTTAGAAATATAAAATAAATAATGGTTCAGTCAAAAAGTAAGAGCGATTTTAATTAGTTTCTCTTATTAATAACTGCGTTCGATAACTCTAGTTAACGAAAAATTTATCCTTTAGAGCTACTTGCTCTTAGCAATTTGTACGTACTTTAAACCTGTAGTTTTATCTTCGAAACTGCATCTAATTTTTTCCACGCATGCGGTTCTCACACTGATGCATCTAAATCAAAGATGTATCTCAATCTGTGACTCACCAGCATCTAATTTTACGCTGTAAGGGCTCAAACAGACAAGTCCTTGGTATGATTTTCTACACGTGCATACATGGCGCCTCGGCTTGCACAGATAAAACAAAAGATTAGATAATGAAGTTCAGAAGGTTCGCTCAATCGTAGCGGCATCTATACCGCCACATGTAAACTACGCTAACATTACGCTATCAAATTTCTCCGTCATCAACAATCAGGCAGTTGCTCACCAGGGATCGGACGAGGTTCGACTCCAACTTGTTTCGGTTACCTCTATAAATTCATTATTTGAACCAAACGTGCACTGCGACCTAGAAGTTCTGACACGAGTTTTGCCAAAAAGTATCGTGTTACCCAGTTATTGGGTTGTGGAGTATACATAGGCAGCCGCTCCACGTAAAATAGTGGTACTCAGCTGCATCTGGTTGGACTGGATGCCGACTTCTACATAGCTGGAACAAGGCTGGGCAAATTGATTGGTACCTTCATTTTTTTTAAGCAATGGAAATCATCAAATGACTTCTTCCGCTCTGGGTCTCTTACTGACCCGTCCGTGTGCCTTCTAAAGCCCTTTGTGTTTCAGGGCCGCGGTGACACTTTCGAACAAATTCCGCAACCCTGGCAGAGCTCAGAGAACTAAAAAGTTGGAATTTGGTACCTTGCCACCACTGTTTTCCGCCAACGTCCGCTATCATCATACCAGCCGTCCACTGCTGGACATAGGCCTCCCCCAAGGGGGGAGGGGTGCCATAATCACCACGCTTGGCAGGCGGGTTGGTGATCGCAATGCAGCTGTTGCAATTCACAGAAGCACAAAGAATGCGTCCGCTATATTCACCATTAAATGCCTCATATTTTTTAGAACATTATGCAAGACATTAATCTCATAACTAAATTTATGTTGACCTACTGATCTTGTCTTTTATTTGAAAATCCATTCCAGAGATTATCCTCCTCGTTACGTGCTGAGAATGTACATTCACTGCAAATAGCTAATACGCATGTACTTATTCCTAAAAAATAGAATTATTCTTTCACATTTAGCTGCAATGAACATGAAGAGTCCAAGAATAAGGTAAGGTTTAGCTATTCCCAACTATATTAGGGTCGGCTTCCACCCTATAGAACTAAGTATCAGTATTTTCTATGGCGTGACTGCCTAACTGACCTCCACAATCAAGTAGATACATGGCGATACGACATCCCATGGCAAGTCTGCTGTCAGATTTTGAGGCTGCTGATTACCCGTAACGACTACCAAATTGTGCAAAGGCAGCCGGGATCAACGGAGATCTCGGTACATAAATGGTTAGTCACCACACACATCCACAGATCGATAGTCGCGTACATGATTTGTAATATCTGACATTTCACCTTGATAAAAAGCAAAATTAACTTTAAAAGTAACCGATAGCCAACTCAACTACTACACGCGCTCATTGGTCAAATCTAATAGGGCGCGCTGATTGGTCAAATCAAATAGCGCGCGCTTCCTCGGCTTCCTGTAACTCATTTCCGTCCCATTTCACGAAATCACTCCCACAGATTGAAGGAAAGCAAGAGGAAAGACGTTACACACCAATATACATACATATTTTAAAACAACTAAATTAATTCTAACTCACCAAAAAGTATTTAAGGTCAAACGCATATTCTGTTCAAAATTATAATCGACTAGTTTATAATAATAGACCCGAGACTTCGCTCACGTTGAGTATCCCACAGATAGGTACCGTACGTAAAATGTAGGGGTTTGGCACTCTGGGACTTGGCAACAGCCTTGCAAACAATTCAACATTTGATAAATTCGAATGGATAAAACTTTTAACGAAGTTGACATTCAGAAATACTGATTCTAAATGTCAACGTCGAATTGAACTTTCTTATGTTTTAGTTCGAATAGGGTTCAAAACAAAATAATTCATTCTTACCTAATAAGGGAATCGCAAAGTGAAGACATACTGTCAGAATTTATAAAGTTAGTTTCCATTCGCTTGTGAATTCTGCTGAATCAAATTAAATCCGTCATCTTTTATGACAGATTTTCCAATCCAATCTTTCTACACACTTACGAGGTTTTCATTCCCTCTGGAGTTAGCACGTGTATTTTTCTAGTGGCTATTTGAATAAGTTCAATTGTACAGTGTTTCGTTATTTATTTATTTATAACAAGCACACCAACAGCACTGTTATTTATAATTCAAATAAAATTACATTTAAAATCGGCAGAATCCATACAAATGACAGGTATGCATGACATTGAACATAATTAATATTAGAGACAAAAAGAAAAACTAAAAAGTGTGTCCAATATACCTAAATCCAAAACACTACAAAAACAAAACAAAATGTGTCATCTCAAATACCCACTGTATATGAATATTCGTACTCAATTGTACTTGTTTTTTATTGACTAGCTTTTTCCCGCGGCTTCACACGCGTTAAAGCATTTAACCGTCACCAAGGTCCGATGTATCTCTGTATCTTTAATTCATACATTTGGGTGTAAGTAAGTTTAGCTGTAAAAGCGTAACAAATAAACCAACATACTCACTTTCGCATTTATAATATTAGTTGGAATAGGTTAGCGTTTGACCAAAGAAGAGGGAGCCCAGAAGTGGGCCACGCTGGATGGGTAGCGAATGTCATGCGTAGCAGTTCTGCGGCCCACCTATCAAGGCGAAAGTAGGTGCACAGGCGAAGTTTTTAGTGGGTGCAAGCCCCACATAACCACATCGTCTCCCCGGACGGCGTGGCACGCGTAAGGAATTTTCTTCGCTCGTAAAAAAAAAAAGGTTAGCGTTTGACCACAATCTCGCCTGATGGAAAGCAATGATGTGGTCGACTAATCGCTCCACCGCCTACGCTTACTGAGAAGTAGCTTTTACACTCTTGCCTTAAATACTTCCTGGTTTTAGCTGTCAGGGAACACAAACTCGGGCAGGGTATACCATTCCTTAGCTGTACGCACAATAAAACATTGAACACCAGTAACATCTGTTGATTACAAATACAATATCTCTGCCTCATATCGTCTATCAGCCGATCCGACTGGCGTTGTCCTGTCCTGAGTTCATACATTTTTTTTCGTAAGAACCTTACTCGGTCTATTTACATACAACGTGGAGACGACGATACGACCATAAATGAAAACTCTGGCAATACTAGTTCATACGAATATATTGCCTTTCATCACAGCTTTGATGTCACTAACTGCAACAGAATGCTTGGAATATTTCGTCAGAATAAAAGTCCTTGACTAGTTTAATTTTTTTTGAACTTGTATTAGGGAAGTTTTAATTTTGGTGACAAGATTTATAATAGTTTCAAAATATTCCTATGAACTAGTATTGCCAGTGTTTTCATTTATTGTCGCATCGATGTCTCCACATTGTTTATGGTACATATTTATTTATTTAAACTTTATGTACAATAGTGTTGCAAGGGCGGACTTAATGCATCAAGGCATTCTCTACCAGTCAATCTTTGGGTTAAAAAGACTACACTGTGGTAGGTTTACAACAAATAAAATAAAATTTTCAATGTAATTTTGTTTCGGAAAGAATACACAAACAATATATATAATACTAATAAAATACATAATAAAAAGAGACAAAGTAGTACCATTTCCTTTACCAGCAACTCCAAAGGCAGTAGTAGGCATAGTTTTATATAATGTAGAAGCAATTTTGATTTCAAGTTCTGTAAATGTGAGAACCATGGACGATGATTTAGACGATGGGACGATGGGACGATGTTAATAGATAGTTTCCTTGTTTGACATGAAATAGCAGGGGCAGTTGAGGGTGTATCATGCTCACTCCAATGTCTCGCTGATGGTGGCGCGTGTATCGGGTCATTCAGTTCCCTTCAAAATGGTTGAGCTGAATGGTGCTGATGCACGCGTCATGTTCGTGAACGGGCGCCGTCAGTGGAGACTGGTCATCCCTTAGTTGCCACTGCCTCATTTTAATATTTCATACTATAAATTGTTTTTTTCTTTCTTTACATTGTTCTCATATATAGAAGCAACAAGGTTTATGTAACCAGGATTTTTGTAAACATAAAAAGATTTAAAAGAGTGTCCGTGGAGTATCTTGCACGTTCTTCTCCATAGAGATCTACGCTTTCGAACGTGCAAATAGCTTCATGTTTTTGACGGACTGACTTTGACAATTCAAAAGTACCTGATAATGGTTTATTTGAAATAAATGCTTTGACTTTGACTTTGACAGTATAGGCATCCGACTGTAAATATATGGCTAACATGAACAGCACTGCTGTTTCGAGGCAGGCGATGATAATGTGACAGAAGGAGAATTATAGCTTCATCAATAACTTATCACAGATTTTTTAATTTCTATTAAACGCTCTCTCTAATCCAGACTTACCTTATGCCTACTCCACCCAAAATCGACTATACGATATTTTTAACATGCACGGAACAAAACGATTTTACCATCGAGATTCCATAGCAAAACGACCGACGTCATATTTCAAATCTATCGACAAAACCAATCGAACTCACAATGAGACTTCAATTATGCGCCAAACTGCATTGAACATGACACATTGACTCAGGAAATGCAACCACTTATCTGCAAGAGCTATTTTCATGATGCAAGCTATAACTGAACCACTGGCTTCAGTTATTTTTACTTTCAGTAAAGTACTGAAACGAACCCGTAAATCAGAAACGACTTTGTATGATTCAGTACCGAGTACCTACTGAAGTAAAATTTATGATATAAACAAACAAAGAAACGAGTATTTTATTGTTTAAAGGAATAATATAAATCAGGTACTCGTTTTTGTCGTGGGAATGTTCCGGACGGGATTTTAAATCGTTTGTAAAAAGAAGGTTCTATAGATTAATATCTGTGTTCTGACCAGCGAAAACAAGTCAATTTTAGAATTTGATGGTGAGTGTCTTTAACAGATGTGTAAAGTATTGTGCTCCAGAGCACTCGTTCGTAATCACGAACGAGTTTTCTCTTAGCAAAGACATATTGCCTGTATTCTGCTTTCGTATCGATTACGTACTCGCAGTAACTCTGTCGTTTGCCCCATACTTACCTCTATTATTATATGAAGGTGATAATATAAATACCTATGTACTATACCCATGTTTGCAAAGAAATAAATGATTGATTGATTTATATTATATAGAGATGATCCTTCCTTAAAGGATGCTGGTGTCCTTGCCTGGCCTCCCTAAAAGGATGTCTGGATATTTATGTACTTGATACCTATCTTAAAGCTATAAATAATGCTGGTTTTAACACTGATTATTCAGGGTTCTGAGGGCATCCAGATGGGAAGCATCATCTGTTATGGCAAAAACGCCAACGTTCATGTTTCCTTTAATTAAAAATAGAAAAAAAAATGTAGTCAAGTCGTAAAGAAAGGGTCCGCTGTCAAGGGATATAAAACGCTCAAAATGCTGGCTGGACTCGGTGATACAAAAATGCTGGGCCTGTTTGTATTTTTTGTGTTTAATGTCTGAGTCTTAATTAAAATATCTTCGTATTATATCTACTAGTAATAAAAAGACCAGTACTCATATAGATAAAGGATTGAGTGATCATCAAGTGTATTATCAATCAGAGCTTTTAGGCAAAGTGACATTCCATCAGCGAAAACGATTGTCGAACAGTCAAAAATATATGGGATTGAAATGCGCTACGAGGCCAATCAAAATCGGTTTGAAAATTCGAAAATCGCTATTTATTTATTTATTTAGCTTTAATTACTCTCTGCACTTACAGTACAAACCAACACGTACAGAGAGTCATAATCTAAAAATTGAAAAGTTACACACACAAAAATTAACAAAAAAATACAGAATAACAAATTTATTTAGCAATAATTTTCATTATTGCTAACTACTAACAAATAATTAATTGCTGGAAATAATAAACAATGATAATAATCAAATAATAAAAATAATAATAATAAAATGTCAATCATAAAAACATTTAAATACTAAAAGAATCTTTGAATTTCTTTATCGACGGTAGAACGTCTCTTTGGCCGGTGCTCCAAGTCAGACGTAAACAGATTTCTACCAAAACATGTTGGGGCTCCTAGTAGGTCCAAGTATATGCCATATGTACATAGAAAGATGAAAACATGTAGGCATCATTTTTACGGTAATCTAAGCAATTTATCAGCCTTACTATAAGGGTACGTGATTCAACTATATTATTTCTATCGGCCTCCATATGCGAGCAGTTAGGACAAAGTTACATATTAGGGGGGTGATTCTTGAGTATAGATACATAAGTCTGATATGTATCTCGTGTCTGACAAGATAAATAGTCCAGGAGTTTCTAATCCCTATGTACTGTAAATATATTTCTTTTAAATCTGTTAGGTCACTTAAAACATTCGATTATAGACCTTTTTTATGGATGGCGAGGCATCAACTGACTTCTTCCGCTCTGGGTGGAGCAGAACGCCGTGTCAGACTCTTACTGACTAAAACCCATCCCTGTTTCTTCTAAAGCCCTTTGCGTTCCAGGGCCGCGGTGACTCTTTCGAACAAATTCCGCAAACCTGGCAGGCTATGGTCCTAGCGGGCCTCGTCTTCTATGCTGACATCTCTTTGAGGCGCGCGTAGGACAAAACGCGCCATCGACTCGGGCCTGGTAGTGACCGGACAGCGAGCCACCCAACGCTCGCCGTCCGCAGGCCCGCGCCTACGGTGGTTGGTTCGATTATAGACCTGCAGTGCGATTCTGTAAACATCGAATCGTAAAGTAAAGCGAACTTGGAGTGACTGTTTTTACAGAATCGGCCGACTGGTGGTGTTACAACTAACTGTATAGTATAGTACCTAACCATACCTATTGTACGAGACAAATCGAGATTTTCTTTTTAAAATAAAATGTTATAGAATAACATCTAGTGCAAACAGCTAATACATAGAACAAGATCAAGCTGTGTTATTTTATTAACCTTGAAATTAAATTTAAAAAGTTGTTTCAGATATTATAATGTACGAAACTCGATACAACTTATGTACAGTCAACAAAGCCATAATGGTATATGGGCAAAAATATTTTTTTGTCCATTGCACGGCTAATATTTATTTCTAATGTATGCATTGTAACTTTTTAAGCTTATGACATACTTACGAGTGTGGTGCACAATAATTGTCCAATCAGCACACTCACAACAATGTTTTAAAGTAGTTGCAAATTAGCTGCCTGCATACCAAATAGCTTTGTTGACTGTACGTTTTCCGGGAAATAAGTATGGTTTGTGTTGTTTTTTTTTTCAGTTTTCCTGCATCCATGAGTAATAAATAGAACATGAGTCGACTAGTTTCAAACTTCCCATGAAAAATAAATTCTTTAGAATTTTCCTCAAGATTTTACAAGAATACCAAACGTTAATGATTCTTGAAAATCAAGCATATACAGTAGTTTAGTAGAAACTGTGGTTAATTTTGTTACACGTTATATAGATATGTCTGATCAATTATTCAACTTCTCGACTGTCTGATCTGGAACAATATTCAATATTTTATGTTCGGCTTATTTATTCATGAAAATTTAAAATTAATATAGATTCAGTGTTCAAACATAATACAGAAACTCTCACAGATTACATAAATAAATAATATTGTCTTATTATTATACGTTGCCAGTAAATCTAGAAAATCACTAGATATATCAAAATTAATCATACATTCATAAGTCAATATTCTTTAAAAAATATAGCAGTTCGAATTCACGTAAAAGTAAATTCTAGAAGATTAATGTCCGATCAATCTTTGGAACCCAATAAAAATGAGTTCTAAACATAAACAAAGAAAAAATACGAACTCAACTACACAATAACATTTCATGAAAGATTCCTTTTTTAACCGCAAAACAGCTCGTCACGAAATAATCATAACTCAAATAGTTTGAAGATTCTTCGTCCATTGAGAGATTCTGACTCACTGCCTCAGAACTTTTGTGTTTGAATGAGGACATCTAGTGTTGAACTGTGGAACTAAAGTGTTGAACGTATGACCGTTCTTGACTTCTAAAGTGTGGGCAATGTTTCTTTATGTTCGGAGAGCTTTTGTGATAATGTTTTTGTAGAATATTCTCTTATTTTGTAGAAAATAGTGGCTCTTAGAAAATAATTATGGGTTCTCGAGTTTTATGTTAGTAGGTTCTTAAGACATCTTTTTTGTTATTTTGACCGGTCAACTATAACTTTCTTTACTAGCTTTCTTTTAACATAATATGTATTAAGTTTCTCCAAAAGAAGCCAAGACATTTTTATCAAAAATATTCAGCCATGTCGTCAAGAACGATGTATCAAAATGTTTTTATATTCTGAGCAAATGACTTAAAGGCTCATATCTTTTAATGGAACCCATTCTTATAAAACTTACCCTTCTTAACAATATCATCTTGTGTACAGAATTTCGGCCCAGAACCGTTGATTACATGACCGAGTTTACAGATAAACAACGTAACACTGGCTACATAACATTGCGAACGGCCTTAGAAAAACTAATAAGAAACAGGACAAGTTTAATACAGACCCGAAACTTGTAAAGGAATTTCGTGCCTCTTCAAATAACTGCTCTTGTATAGACAAATTAGTTTCGATATATAACGCACTACGAGAGTACAAAAGACCCTTTCTCTTTTTAAAGCATAACAATGAGCACTAGCAGTTTTAATATACCTACTTCTATCATAGGTAATCCAAAGGTAATAAATATACCTTTATATATTTTTGTAAATATACTTTATATGTCTGTTTTTTTTTCTATAATACATTTTTTTTTCTTTATAGGGATTTTTTTACGCATAGCGTATCGTCAGTCCCGTCGTATTCTAAACAATTTTACTTCCACAACACCTTTTTTTTTTAAGGATGGGAAATCATCAAATGACTTCTTCCGCTCTGGGTGGAGCGGAAGGGCGTGTCAGACTTTTACTGACTAAAACCCATCCGAGTTCCTTCTAAAGCCCTTTGCGTTCCAGGGCCGCGGTGACTCTTTCGAACAGATTCCGCAACCCTGGCAGGCTTTGGCCCTAGCGGGCCCCGTCTTTTATGCTGACATCTCTTTGAGGCGCGCGTGAAACACAACGCGCCATCGACCCGGGCCTGGTGGTGATCGGACAGCGAGCCACCCAATGCTCGCCGTCCGCAGGCCCGCACTTCCACAACACCTGGGCCATGAATTTTAACAAACCTTTCGCATCGTCGCCATTTTGTTGGAATAGAATTGTATGGAACATGCCTAGATCAGTTCTGTTCAAATTCAGGGACCTTCCTAAATTATTTCTACTGGACTCGTATTGGGCACATTCCATAATAATTTGATTATGGAATGTGTACAATATGAGTCCAGTAGATTTTTTTTTATCTTGAAAACTCCTTTACACTATTATCGTTACCTATTGATGGATTATAATCCATCATTTCTAGCTATAAGTCTTCATATAGATAGGTAACAACTTAAATAATACTATGAAAAGCAATTAATAAATAAGAACATCTTATCAGAACTTGTTCATTTTGAATGCTAAAACTGTCGTTTTCTGTACTGTATATTACCAAACATCTTCATCTAAATTACTCTCTACTCTCAACGCATTTTTATGAACTTACATATTTTTAACCTAGGGTATGAACGCAACAGTCGATTGTTTCCAACATTCCTTTTCTATCAGCTCATTATTTACTACAGTTAATGCGTTTTATTTTAGGATCTCAAATGCTGGAGATACCCGTGGAATTCAAAGCACGTGTGCATAATAAACGTTTAATAGCTTGTTACTTCTCGATCGATACCTACACATCAATCGAACGGCGGGATTGATAAAGTATCACAATATTCACAACACAACAATTTTCAATATTGGGTACTTATACCAGCCGGTCAATTTTGTGTCACGTGATCACGAAGTGAGCTGTCATTCCATCTTGAATTGACCACATGAAATGATAAAGCACACTATTTTGACAGTAAACGAAGTAGCTATAGTAGGCGCCAGATAATCGTGGAATAACGGTCATTGACCCACCTACAATTATTGACATTTTTAATTTGAAAAACGGAATTAATGAGACAAAGCTGTCCCGAATCATCATCTCTCGTGATCCTTAACATTGTCTAATAATGAAAAACGATTCATATTTAATTGTTCAGGTACCTATGAACAGTTATTAGGGAAAGGTCATTATACTTTATTCCACATTTATCTGGCGCCTACTATAGTTTGGAAACTTTATGGATACCACAATTTATTATAAAATCTACCAATATGTCTCTATTTTAGACATATTGGTAGATTTTATAATAAATTGACGTCAACTGAGACAACTAACAGCTAACTCAAGGAAATTTTAGTTTTCTATCTACGAAAGTGATTTCGTCATCTATTCAGAGATTACCTTTTAAAATTATAACCTCCTTATAAGATACCTACTTAGTTTGAAAATAAATTGTAATGTTACTTACCCCTTTTCATTAAAACTAAAGCAAACCCTGGCGACTTCTTTTCAAAATATTTACAAGATGCCATTAAGTTTTTTTTTCTTTTTTTTTTGTGGGGACTTAATGGTTTTTGTATTATTTTTCATTAAATGTGGTCAGTATTTGAAGCTTTTCAGGGAGTAAATCTTTTTTGATAACTTAATTTTGTATTTTGACACATGAAATAAAGTAACATTGTAGACTTTGTACAAACAAAGAATTTTCCCTCTCTTATCTTTTAGAATATCTTTTAGATTGAAGTTTCTTTAGATTAACTTCGTCCGGGAGAGTGAATGAAGAGATTGTGAAGTTTTATTTACAGGTACCTACTTCAGAAGTAGGTCTCTCTCTACGATTAAAAACTTACAGACAGAACCAAACGATAATGCCGCTCGGAACACTCGGAGAGTCGCTGCGCAGAAACAAATTCAACGGGTGTGAGGGGAAAAGAGAACTGCACCGACATAATTAAGTTTGAAGAATCGACCTACATATACTTTAGTTAGTAGATACGCGATATAGTACAGAAACCAGTCCATTTTCCCAGCATTAAGGTTACAACAATACCTCTTCATTCACACCAGTCTATGAGTCTACATACTTACGCATCCATGACAACGGACACATAAATAAATCCCCACAATTCGCGAAGTTTTATTTATGCTCTACTCTCTATTTTCCACCCACGTTTCCCGAAATAATCTATTTTCAATACATTACACAACATAAAACATAAACACTTACGCTTTACGAGCTTCTGTTTTGAAAAACAACCGGAAAATATGTGAAGATTGCAGTAATATTATATCTTGATGACGTCATTCGGTGCGTTGAGGAAATAATAACAGCCGCACGGCCGATCACGCCGATCTTCAAGGTTAAGCAACGCTTGCCGAGATCAGTCTGTGGATGGGTGACCATCTTAACATATCAAGATTCCTCCGTGCCTCGGAAAGCATGATAAGCCGTTGGTCCCGGCTCTCATTTGTAGATCTTTGGCAATTGTTACAGATTGTCAGAAGCCAAGAAGAAAATCTGACACCAGTCTTGCCAAGAATTACCGTGTTACCCAGTTAATGGGTTGTGGAGGTCTGGTAGGCAGCCGCTACACGTAAAATACTGGTATTCAGCTGAATCCGGTTTGACTGGAAGTCGACCCCAATATAGTAGGGACAAGACTAGACCGATGATGACGTCATTGAGCGCGTTCGGTTTCAGTGTGAACATCTTCAACGGATTTGTCTTGTGTCTGATTGCGGAAAAATATCACAGATGCTTTACGGTGCCTGTTATAGTGTGGCGTGGTAATAAAACTTTTTAAGAATTTTTGAAAATATTTTCTGAATTTAATAAATATTTTTATGTTCGTAAGACATAAAATTATGAGAGTAGGTAATGAAAACCTGAACAGCATTTGAATTTTTTAATGAGATAATACATTTTTCCGATTTCTGAATTTACTATTAGCTTTAAGTAAAGCCTTCATTTATGACAAATTTTCACAGGTTTTCAGGCTTAATTGGATCCATAATAATAAGCTCAACTCGAATTCTTAATTCAGTAATTGGAATAGGATACCTACTTCGGTTTTCTTAATTAAGAATCATCTTGTTGGATGAAATAAACGATGAAATATGGCAACACTTTTTTTTTCTTAAACCTTATGATAATTTGTTTAGAAAATGTAACCTACGGTTAAGAATCTATGCAAAATAATGCGAACTAATTATTACAATATGTTTATTCAACTGTTCACCTTATCTCAACGGTAATACCTTTCATACATTTGAAAGGATTTTGGTGCAATAACCCTTTAGGATCGTTCATCTTAGAATTCGGTTCAAGAGAGGACGTTTACTGTTTGTTTTGATGTCTGTATCGTAAATTGGCAACTATAGACTGTTCAAAATTACTTTACCTATGCTTTTGTATTACTGTGACGTCTGTGACCCTTATTCTCATAGCCATAAGGTTGCTGTTGGTGTAAAATACCTGTGAATGCACTGTACACTTACAATTTTAAAGATAAGTCATCGTTTTCGACAATTTACTTTTGATCTCTTTGTTTTTACTCTGGCGTGAGAATTTAATTTGCCATTTCGTTTTTTACTTTGAGAAGAATTTGTTTGTTTATTTGAAAGTGTTTTGAATAAAAACTAATGCTAGTTCAATTGAAAAATTGTCTTATTTCTTTTACGTTAGGCCTTAGTTGAACAACCTAAGAGAAATATGTCTAACTACACTAATTTATTATAAAGTTTGTTTAAAAGTTTATTAGACATTAATCTTTGTTTAAACTTTACGAAATAAACGATTAAAAATTTATTTTCACGAATGGAAAACTTGATATTGCTGACTCTCATAGAATGCTTCTTTATGGCGAATTAAACACCCCTTTAGGATAGGTGGCAGGAGCGTAACCATGGCAAAACCCTAAGTCGGAAAACCTGGAAAACGTTGGCAGTCAGATGCATAATACGATACCCCTTCTGGTGTCAGTTATTCTGGCTTCTGACTGCCCGTAACGACTGCCAAAGATGTTCAAATAATGACCGCGACCAACGGCTTAGCTTGCTTTTCGAGAAAACTACGGTATGTAATAGATGGTCACCCATCTACGGACCGACCTCGGCGAGCGTAGCTTAACACAAAAAAATAAGGTTTAGGTATGGAGGAATAGCGTTTTCGAAATAAGTAGAGACATAGGCAACTTATCTTAAGAAAATACGAACGCCATAGTTACACCGTACGGGGAATTGGAGATACGCGAGAAATAAGTAGTCAATATCGAATGTCAAACACATGGTGCACATCTGAAGCTGCGAACTCAAAGTACTGTGTTACCTCATCTAGAAACAAATCTATGGACTTGCTCGTAGTTTGTTTGTAATAGTGGCAAGTAGGACATCTCTGAGAAGTCGGTCCAATTAGAGAGAGAGGGTTTCCACACGAGAGACAAAGACATACTCGTATATAGAAGGTTCTGTAGAGACGGCAAACCTTCATCCTTGGAGATAAGTTCAAGACAATACATGTTACGCGATAAATACTCATCCATTATTTTCATAACCAGCTAAACGTTAGGTAGTACGTTTAATATAAAACGTTCGTTCCTACGCAATTTTCTACATATCTTAAATAATATTTAACTAACGTTTAAATGAAGATCCACGTAGTATTCTATGTAAATTTCACCGGAAAATAGCAAACTCCGTAAGATTATTAAAAAACTTGAGAGATTCTAAACTCTCGATAAATTGTCAACTGAACATTTGGAATACTTTTTTACCGCATCAAAATTTGATAGTCTATAATCTGTCGAAGTCATTCCGAGAAATTGAGCCTTGTTTCCGAAAACAGATAAATTATTCCACAATCCAGAATTTCTCGGAATGACTTCGAGAGATTATCAAATTTTAATGCGTAAAAAAGTATTCCTCAAGTTATTTTATAATCTTACGGAGTTTGCTTTTTCCGGTGACATATGCACCGATAACTCTTCAGCCTCCAAAGCGAAACCGTACAGACATCTTCTGGGCACGCTCGTTCCATTGTAGACTTCATCCATCGCTTTTCATGAGGCGATATCAAGGTCAAGAGCAGGCCCATTCTACAACAAAAACCCAACCTAATCTCTTCTGAAGGTACCTCTCCCATAAAAGAACATGGCGTCTCAAACCAATGTCCTGTCCTTGCAAACGAAACTGCGGAAATTTCTTGCTCCTATGTAAAAAGTTAAGTGAATATGTAAATGTTGGATCATTTGCGCGCTCCCGCCATATTTGATTAGGCCACTTGCTAATTTTCAAGGGACATTCCCTCCCTTGTTATTTAAGGAGCTGTACGTATACAAGCTCAATGAGACTCTGAGGGTTGAGTTTCTAACAGATTAAAAAACGCAATCCGTATTCATTGTCCCTCATCTAAGTTTAAATAATAAACTTTGCTGGGACATACGACCTCCTTGGAAGCCAGTGCGGTGCGGCTGACGAGAGATGAACTGTGAGAACTCTCACCCTACCCCTCCACACTTCACCACTCCGGCAGAGCAGATGCCTTCAGAACATGAACTGCAGTGGCTAATCTGGAAATCTCTTAACCGAATGCGGACGAACAATCTGGCGAAATGAAGTCAATCAGGCCACAGTGACAATGTGGAGCCCCTTCGTATGATATGCCACACCTACCTGCCCTTTATGCCCAACCACCGGTACCTTCCAGGACCTGAACGACGACGTGGCTAACTATAAAGTGGTCCAAATGGCCACATACTGATCGGAGAAAATTTTGAAAAGTTGAGTCGAAAAGAAGACAGTAAATAAGTAAAATAGCAGAAGAATAGGAATAAGATAGTTATCCCTTTTGACCTAACTATCCTTCCGACATTACTGAAACAAAGAGACGCAAATAATACAAAAAGTGGAATTGATATATTCTTATTATTTCAGGAGCAACTTGGTCTGTTACTAATTTCCACAAACTTAGATGAGCTCAAGGAAAAAAAGGAAATTATGGTTCAATGACCGATAAAATAATTCACTACCTTGGTTCATTATATACTGCCAACATCTCCTTTATCATTAGCCGAATTTATTTCATTACAAAGTCCGCTCAAACTCATGCCGTCACGGAGACGCTCATAAAAACCTTTAACCCACACATCCATAGGGGAACTCTATAAAAACATGCTCCCTTTGTTGCAGACATAGAACAAGGAACAGAGGGCGTAGGACGATTTTTATAACGTACTCGATTACGTTATCGTAAACGTTCGCTTATGTCAAATCCTATGGAAAAATAAAGGTTCTGTGAGGGACTTGATATACAAAGCAGAAAGGGTGTGCGGCCAGGGCGCTGACAAGATAAAATGTATGGTGTCAAAGGAACGAAATATACTAAGCGTCGTGGGCGCGCGGACAGACGCCGGACGTTCGTGACAGCGCCCTGGACGCGAGCCCGCCACGCGCCCGGAGCAGTTTTTATGTCAAGTCCCTAATTGTCACCAGACTGCCATTATATCTACAGTTTTAGTGTAAATTGACTCTTGCGTTAAAGCGTTAAAAAACTTGCACTAAGGCAACTGCAGCGATACTCCCGCTCCAAACACCTGCAGTTTCAGGCCGATGATACCGGGAAATGCAATAAGGATTATTTACATAGGTCGTCACATCCGTGTCGAGCATCTATTTTTTGAGGGTAAACCAACTAAAGGGCCATCTGATACTAAGCCGTGAAACACCACCTAGACATTTTCAATACCAAAGACCGCACAGAAGCAAATGGACTGACTGGTAGCCATGCTGTTTGGCAGCAGAAGTAAGAATGCTGGTAGGGCTACTTCAGTCGAGCTCATTCACAAAAAGTAATTTTAAAGACAACTTATTCCACTGCTCTCAGCTCTGTCACTATGACTACGAGTAAAAACCTCTCGAGTCAAGGAATGTCAATAAATAACAAGCTATAACTTTCTACTGGCTGAGTTGAGTTGAGGATATAACTTAAAATATAGTTGTAAGTCCATGAAAGACTTAAACAGACTGTGGACCCAATCTCCCAGGTTAACATTTCGTATGTACAAACACACGAAGCTCACGAGAAGTTCCACTTCTATTTTATTTGTTACTCTTTGTAAGAAAATGTGTCACGTAGCAACATCTGGCATAAAAGAGGGCGCAAAGGTAAATTAAAACACGATTTTCTCCTTACTATAAGTTGATTGTGGGTGAAGCGAGTTTTCGTGTACTTTTTAAATGTTTTTATGGAAGTTAAATATCGATACTTGGAAGCTTGAAAGTATGTCTTTTAAAGTAATTATATTATGTCAACGGAGACTTCAACTTTGCAAGGAATAACTACGTAAAAATCTTTTACTAAGTGCTTTTTGTTACTAAGCAAATATAAAAACTTTGTATTGTTACCATCCGTCATTTTAAGCTAGCCCATTCGGGACACTAGCTTCTGCTGCTACGTCAACTTTTTTTCCGCCATGACTGTCCGAAGCCGACCGCCGCCACCGATAGCCTACTGAAATCGCTCCCAAACCTAATGGGGTTCGAAATGTGTTCGACCTCGATACAAAGTAGGCGATACATGGAAAATGAACAATCATAATGGGTTTTATGGTCGCGTATTACTTTAAGCGGGATGTAAGTGCGAAGGTTAGGTTTGGGTGGATGACAAAATTATGTACGGGAGATTTTGATAGTAGAAATGTATTTGGATGCCTACTTTTTGTAGCTTAACACCAGTTTTTATCAGAATCTGGACGAGTTGGGCGAAGAAAACCTCTTTAGATAGATTTCACAGACAAATCAAATTAAGTGTAAATGTGGATAATGTTCAAACAATTGGATACCACCAAGGAAAGTTTTGAGTTCGAATGCGGGTCACCAAAGAAACTTTGTATGAACTGTGTGAAAGACGATATGGCTAGAAAATGTTGCCCCGACCCCAGAAAATCCTACTAATATTATAAACGCGAAAGTTTGTATGGATGGATGGATGGATGTTTGTTACTCTTTCACGCAAAAACTACTGAATGGATTTTTATGCAATTTGGCACAGTGGTAGATTATAGTCTGGAATAACACATAGGATACTTTTTATCCCGGGAATATGTTCCCTTGGGATAATTTTCGACAATCACGCAGGAGGAGCCGCGGGCGGCAACTAGTTTAAAAAAAATTGAATAATAATTAATTACACAAAAACAACACATAAAAAAATGAGACATTTTCAAAATATTAGAGACGCTACTGATGAAGCTGTACTTTTAGGCTAAGTTCTAGGTTCACGTTTTTGGATAGCCAGATACACATAGCTTGATAGTACAAGTCGACTGACTGTCCAAGGTGACCCCAACAAAAGCTAACAGCTACCGTTACCCAAGATGGCTCTTTTTTAGCTCATTTATTCTCAGTAATGCCGATTTGCAATCAGGAAAAACGTTAGCCAAATTAACATATCGATAAAGGACGTTAATGTATTCCCTGGTGAAGTATAGGGTAGCTATTTACTTTTATGGGGCTACTATCTCGCTACTAATTGGCTTCCACTCCCAGAATTATTTATATTGCAACGCAGGTAATCGGAATGTGATGTAACTTGGGGCAGCTATTTTTAGTGTGCTATTTTATGAACACTGTCTTTGATGACCAGTTGTGACTGGCATTGTTTAGAATGGTACTATCTTAGTACACGTAATGAATCTATAATGTACCCACTGGGACACAGGCTATGAGAAGGATTGGGCCCGGTTGTAATCTTGTTACTGTCAAACGTATGAATCATGTATGCACTGCGTCAATTTTCAACGTGAGACAATCGCCCCATGCAACCGTGGGGTGTTTCGGAATTTGTTCGAAAGAGTGCACCGCGGCCCTGGAATGCAAAGGGTTTTAGAAGGAACACGAATGGGTTTTAGTCAGTAAGAGTGTGACACGCCCTTCCGCTCCACCCAGAGCGGAAGAAGTCATTTGATGATTTCCCATCCATTAAAAAAATAAAAAATAAAATGCCACCATGAGTGTCTCACGTCAATCCTGAACCAAGAAAAAATATGGCAATTTGATATTTTTTCTAAACAAAAGTTTTAAACCGCCATTGTTATTCCTCAGGAAATGGTTATCTAACTACTGAAAACTTAGCCCTTAGCCTGTTAATATTATACAGTGATCGACTGATTTACGATCAACTGGACTTGAGGAACTTTCTGGAATACGGGCCTTAATCAAATTGACGAATGATGAAAAGAATCAATTTTCAGCGAAAGACCGTGTTTAAGCCATGAACATGCCATCAAGGGTCAAGAAAGGAGTCAAGTCCCAAAGGAATTACAGCACATAAACTAATAAACTAAAGGTCAGTTCGATGGGTCATTCAATGGTGTTTGCTATGGCAGACACGCAGGCTACCCCATGATTATATTACCTCACAAACGTGAACGATCCTTTATTCTTATGATTTGGACTTGTTGGTACCAAGTCCAAATCATTCAAGAGATATAGACAAGTACGAGTAGCACTTCCAGGCATTTTCCGTTCGTTCTGCATTTTCCTTATCTTACCTTGCCTAAAAAGAGACTAATTGGCCCAAGTCGGTGCATTCTCGGACACTTTGTACCTCTATATTCTCCTGGACTGCGTGTATTCCTTTTGGAGCTGTTGGTCATGACTTTAATCTTCGACATATTCATCATATGTCCAACGTCAAGACTCGCATCGCTAAGTTCATTTAGCATTGTGCCCAATATTTATATTGGCCAAAAACTTTTTCAACTTTTAAGTTGAGTAAATCACATTTGGCAAAAAAAAACAAAGAGGACGAACTGGCCGGGAAAATAAATCAAAAGTTTCTTCTAGTGTTGCTACTGATGGACAAGGACAAAACATCCTTTCATGATTTACTGGTCTCTTAATAACTGACTCGTATCGTCACACATGTTTGGCCTTAGAGCTGCTATTTATCTACATAAAAAGTCAGAAATCTGGGGACCCACTTAAGAACCCTCAACATAATACATTATATTTACGTGCCTAAGTCCTTCTTAATATAATATTACAAATGTGAAAAGGATGTTATTTTGTATGTTTGGATGTATGATGTATTTTAACCGCACATTCACGGCTTTGGGTGAAACTTAGAGCACGGTTGGATCATGACTGGATTAGAACCCAGTATACATATTATCCCGGTAGTACGTTACCGTGACATGATTTTTGACAATCACACGGGCGAAGTCACTAACAAAAGTTAGTTCATTATATTTACTTGCGTAAATAATTAAATATCCTACGCCTCTAGGCTAAGGTCACGTAGGTAAACAAAACGGACAAGATGGGCTAAACGTGAGCAATACTGGACAGCGAATTAAAAAATAAAACGTGACGAACGGTCACGTCTCGTTTCATATTTTTACTGTTTTTTTTATTAACTAAATTAGATTAGCAAGACGTGACTCACAACCGAACCAGGAACAATGGATGGAATGTGCGTCCCAGCAGTGGGACAGTTCTGACTAGTATTATAATAATAATTAAAAAATGTGGGTCCCAGAAACTGCCCGATGACATCGCGGGAGACCCAGGCGAAGATGGTGGGACGAGCTTGACGCCTTTTGGCAGGTTTACTTTAAACCTGCAAACCTGCCTTTCTTCCTTTCATTCCTCGGGAGGAAGAAAGGGAGGCCTTTGCCCAACAGTGGGGCATAACAGGCTAAACATAAAATAAATAACACAACACGTTTGTATTCCTCGAAGGGTTAGGCAGAGGTATTTAAATCTCACATCATAGGAAGAAAATACAGAATACTCCAATAACACTTTCCCCGACTCGGAAATCGAACCTATTAAGTTTAGGCTCAACAGGTACAACTTGCCACTTGACCAACGAGACAAAGTAAGCTAGCTGTTTTTTAATTATTTAGATACCCTTCAGATCTTTCTACTTCTGTTCTTCACTGCTGAATATCGAGCCCGTCCTGGAATGCTTTAAAGGATTCCCTGTCGAGCTGTTTCCAGGCCACTCCGTCTTCGGCTCTTTATCTCTAGACAAGCCCTTTCATTTTGTGGAATACTTCTAACTGACCTACTATGGTATGGGTATCAAACAGCAAAGGTAGGTAAGTGTAACCATCTCTACAAACATGCTGTGTAATCTTTAAAAATCAACACTATTGCCATTTTCCATTTCTACGCGTGTATCTTGTTTTTAAATCGTCGTTTTTCTGAATTAATAAGTCATTTGTATCCGAAATGCAATATGCTATGAATATCATGAAACTGCAGAGTGCTCCCTAAGTTTCTGTTGCAACTTTCAAGAATGCTTTTATCTTGAATAACTTCCTACGTTCCTTATAAGAAGAAAATGGAAGCTAATGGGCGCATAAAAATAATAAACTGGTAAAACGCTAACACGTGTTAACTTTACCTTTTAAACCGCCAGAGCATAAACGCATCGGCGCGGCGTGCCCCCGACGCGACGCCAAGCCACAAATTCGCCGTACTTTTTGTCACATATTTGTGACGTTTGGGGTACAGGGCACTCGTTGGCTTGTCATGTATACGTGACAATGGCGTTCAAAAGGTTAAGGCTCCTACAGACAAGCGCGATGCGACAAAGGTGCGACAATCAAACGCGCCAAAAATTATGTAAAAAAGGTAAACAAGTACACTAGTGACAGCATATCATGGTCTAGTCGCTTCACTATTGAGATTCGATGATAAACATATTTAAGGCCCAAAAACGCTGCCTTAGATCAATGACAGGTCTGAAAAGTACGGAAAGCTGTCAACCTTTATTCAAATCCTTAAAAATTCTTACATTTTCATCTTTGTATAAACTAGAAGTGGCCTTGTTCGTAAGAACGGACAAGCACCTGTTTAAGTCTATGTTTGATACAAGACAACATTCAAGGCCAATAAGGACCCAACTTTACACACGTGGTCATAAAACAACCTTATTCAAAAAAAAAGAGTGTGTGTACTTATGTACACGCGTTAGAAGTTATACTTCTTTAGCGTATGGAAAAAAAAAAACATTCACAACTAAAAACATATAAAAGTTTTAAAATATTTGTATTGTTTTCAGCTTCAATTTGTTGCGTTCGAACGATCGCCAATTAAGTCTATTACGCTAAATAACTGATACGTTTCATAGTTTTAAAACTGTTTGTTCATAAAATAGGGCAGATATCATTCAATTTTTTTTTTATTCGAATGTTTTGTTAGTAGTATTTGAAATTAATACCAACTTTCTATTCTGGATGGTGTGTACCTGAGAAGTTTATGGGTACCTACTTACTTACTTACTTACAATGACATATAAGTTACGAGACTCCTTTTTTCAAAATAGTCAATACTGATAATTATTATAAACGGTAAAATTCTTTGTTCCGTTCTACTGTAGATACAAATCCGATTAAAAAAACTCATTCATGAAGAGGCTGTTTTTTGTCTTCGAAAAATCATCATATTCCAATAAAATCTTCTAGGATAGAATAAAAGGAGCTGAGCTGCGGGAACAATTAGTGTCTAATCAATTACTTTTATCAAAATATTTGTATCTTATATTTTGGCGCTTTATTTCGAAATTAAAACCACATTCTTCTTCGAAATTCAAACATAAAAGAAACAAAAGACAATCAAAAAATACTAGAATATACAACTTGAACATAGTTATCGATTTTCATGCCACCTAGAACTAACTTCACTATGTAGAATTCAGGTGTCGGTGTGCGCGCGCATTGTAAAAATTCACTCTCATCAGTTTTCTCCATCGCGAAGTATAAGTCCTATGTAAGTCAGTAGGTATCTACTTACTTCAAATTACCCGGAAGGGTCATAGAAAATCTCGGTCGAAAATAAATTATGCAAACCAATGCATGAGGTATCTACTAAGTAGCACATAAAACACGGGAAAACAAGGCAATCGTTTCCTCAAGGAAAATGCGTTTAATGTTTTAGCATACTTTCTTAATTAATACAATCATCCAATTACTCCTGCCCTCCTATTTGCCAAATTTCAGAGCGTTTCTGGTTTCGGGACCGATTGATGGCAATAAGCTAAAAAATACATACCTAAACGAAGCGTTAAACGTTTGCACAAAACGTCTTTCTATGAAAAAATGGCTGGCTATTGAAAAATAACCCTGTATGCATAAAAAATAGTACCGATAAGTGATCAATTATTATAAATATAAATATAATATTAACACTAACTTACAAACTTCTTTCAACAAAACTACTTAAAAGAAATGTCATTTGTACTAATATTTCCCATACAGCTGCAACATTCCCATAACGGGAAACTTACATGGGAATATCACATCTGCTGTCGTCCCATTGGTTATTTGATGGCTACCAAGAAACAAAATAAGAATTGGACACTTCTTAGTAGCTACAAAAGCCAAGATATGTATAAGTAGTCAATTTCTTCTCAGAAATGAACATCTCAATCCTCTTACACAATAACCTAATCCTTAACTGAAAAATAATATCTACCTTCTATTCCATGGATATACAAGGTGTAGCAAAAATAAAGCAAAACTTGACAAGGGGCCGTTCTACTAATCAATATGAACGCCTTTTGCTATGGGACCAACCCTGTTATTGCAAAAAATAAATCTACTGCCCCATACATTTATGTTTGCATAACTCGATAAAATGTGCTGAACAGCTGATTTTTAATTCGCGGTGTCAGAGTTGGTCCCACAGTAAAAGTTGTTCATAATGATGAGTACAATGATCCCTTTTTTAGTTTTGCGTTATTTCTGTTACACCCTGTATATGAGAAACTTTAATACGATTTCGTCCGAATATTTTTCCTCTCGTACAAAATTCGGGTCTTATCTTTGGCTAGCAACAACCCAACTTCGTAAGTTCAGATCCGATAAAAACTTTTGATATGAGCATGTATCGAATTTTTTGGCCTGTTTCCATATATTTTTGAAGTTTTGGAGGAAAACTGTGCAGATGTCAGTGTTATCTGATGGCGGACTGTGTTATCGTGATTTCTTTTAAATAAAGGTTTAATTTTTATGCCGTTTGTCTTATTGTTCAGTAGAACTAGGTCAAGTTTGAAATAAATATAAGTTATTATCATTTTTTTAGACTAAAATTACTGAAAAAGGTAAATGGTAAAATAGCTGTAGATAAGGTATACTTTATATGGTGCCTAACCCACAACTTTTACAATTGCAACGCTACTTAAGAACTACGGGAAAATTGGAAAAATACCAAGGCTTCGTACCTACCCTGATTAAAACCTGTTTTCCCTGAGGGTTTCAGAGGTCAGTCGGTCAAACTCTTCTTTCAACAAAAAAAACGTTTTTTTTATTTGTACGACAAGATTTGGATGCGGCATTAAATACTAAAGTCTAAAATCCTTTTTACAAAAAAAATACACTGTCTTCCAAATAAAACACTTATATAGTAGGCGCCAGATAATCGTGGAATAACGGTCATTGACCCACCTACAATTATTGACATTTTTAATTTGAAAAACTGAATTAATGACACAAAGCTGTCCCGAATCATCATCTCTCGTGATCCTTAACATTGTCTAATAATGAAAAACGATTCATATTTAATTGTTCAGGTACCCATGAACAGTTATTAGGGAAAGGTCAATATACTTTATTCCACATTTATCTGGCGCCTACTATAGTACTTTACTAAAATAAATGATATTTCGGAAGTTGATGATGCCGATTTTATTATTTCTTCTTTTTTTGACACCGAATTCAGAAATTTTCAAAATTGCTATCATTAAATTCGTAGCCAGGACAAACAAACATAAGCTACCTACCCAAACCTTACAATGTTCTTAAAACCAAAATCAGGTCAACCACAAACGAAGTTTAGTCAATGTTTATAAACGCATTTGCGTACTTTAAGTACCGAATTAATTACCGTCAGTACAGTAAAGCTTTTAACATAATTAGATGAAGAGGTAGGTACTTGGCTCAGCCGTGACTCAAGATTCAATAGGTACCGTAAAACGGGGTGGATAGAAATACAGGGGTGAATAAAAACGAAACTTTCATTGGAATTTTCACATAAATACCATATTAATAGTTTTTCACAAAGCGACCATATAAAAATAAAAATTGACAAAAAAAAATTGGAGTTCTTCATTGCTGCAAACAATGTTTAAATAACGTGAAAATTCCAATCAAAGTTTAGGGTTTATTCACCCCATCATTTCTATCCACCCCGTTTTACCCGGTAGGTAGGTATTGGGCATTTAACAGAACAAGAGGGAATTGTGCCGTATCAGAGAATGGGCAGCAGCATTGTCTGTACATTGCAACAGCTACACTGCGATCGCCAACCCGCCTGCCAAGGGTGGCGATTATGGCAACACCCCGTTCCCTTTGGGGGAGGTCTACGTCCAGCAGTGGACGTCTTTCGGCTGATATGATGATGATGATGATAGATAGATAAGTGTTACATAAGTTGCCATATTCTTACGTGGATTCCATGCATAGCAATGTTGTCAAAGCAGTATTAACTAAGTGTTTTATCAGCTATATTGATTGTAGACGTGGTAGACCTAAAAAAAAAAAAAAAAAAAAAAAAAAAAAAAAAAAAAAAAAAGACCTAACAAACGTTTTGCCGCGCCTGGTCCTGTAAATTTACTAAAACATTGTCTTTTTGTCACTTGACTTTTTAACAGATGTTGTATAAGCTGCTTCAAATTATATGAGGTATTTAGAAATAAAACGGTATGTTAGGTTCGGTTTTCTAGTAAAAATAAAACTTTAGTATCTGCTGAAGGTAGATAGTATTCCCTCTCTTCCAATGGATAACAGTGTGGATTTTTTTGCATTCGGAATGTCACTTTAGCATTCTGTATCTGAAAATTACACAGGCTAAAAAAGTGTGTACACTCAACAAAGGTATTCGGTATACAGGCAAAAATATTATTTTTTCCAATGCACTGCCAATATTATTTCTAATGTGTGCATTAGAACTTTTTAAGCTTATGTCATACTTACGAGTGTGTTGTGCAATTATTGTCTACTCAGCACAACCACAACATTGTTTAAAAGTAGTTGGAAGTTAGCTGCCTTCATACCAAATAGCTTTGTTGACTGAGCCTAGGTATTAAATCGCATAATAAGAACTGGGGTATTAGGTATGTGGGTACTCGTAAATCTCGACAATTTGCAAAATAACGTTACACCGACCTCCAGCCACGGAACATTTCACATTCGTTACATAGAAAAGTATGATCAAATTGCCCATTATGTAGCTATTTATGGAAAATACTTCCTCAGGTACGAAAATAACGTCTAAACCGCGTAAATAACGCGGTAATGTGTTCTATGAATCCGTAATTTTCATACCCGGTAAATCAATAAGGTATTCGCAAGTCACTGTTACAAATTGCATCGAATTTATGTTGAAAAATGATCATTTCCCTCGTGATTTGTGCTTTATCTTTAGAAATATTCGTCTTTGTAAAGCGTGCTTTACTCAACGGATGCGTAAATCATAGGGGAGCATGAATTTCCTGTTATAATTTATTTTGGTGTTTTGTTCAAATTCCATTTACTTGCGTGTAGGTAACTATAGAAAGTTTAGCGGATAAAGGAAAACATCTACAATAACAACAATACCTAATCTTTGTTTATTAGGTATATCTATTAAAAGAGGTTGAAAGCTAACAAAATTACCTTTAATATTGTTCATTAAATATCTTCATCTTTAGTTCATTGCATAAAATTGTTTTGATCATTGCATAGAAATTGAAAAAAAAATGTTTTGAGCAACGCGCAATGAAGTGATCAAGTGATTCCAGGTTATCACAGCTGATTGTGCTTTAAGACAATAGAGAGAAACGGGCATCTTCCTGGTAAACAAACATTTTCCTCTAGGTACCTTTTTTTTTTTAAGTATGGGAAATCATCAAATCAATCATCATCATCATCAATCTGGGTGGAGCGGAAGGGCGTGTCAGACGGACTGAAACCCATCCGTGTTCCTTCTAAAGCCCTTTGCGTTCCAGGGCCGCGGTGACCCCGTCTTCTGTGCTGACTTTGAGGCGCGCGTGAAACACAACGCGCACTCGACCCGGGCCTGGTGGTGATCGGACAGCGAGCCACCCAACGCTCGCCGTCCGCAGGCCCGCGCCTTCGGTGGTCCTCTAGGTACCTACTATCTACACGTGGATAACCCTGGTAAACTTGTAGGTCAAAGATGTTATTATAGTAGGTCATTTTATTTATTACAACCTTATGCACTCGTAAAAAAAACTGTACAAAGACGGACTTAATGCCATAGGCATTTTCTACAATTCGACCTCAGTCGTCATTTTGTACCTACTTCATTTCGTTTACCATGTTTTTTATTAAAATTATTTCAGTAGGTAGGTATTCACCATACGGTCTTTAACAAAAGAGTTCCTGAACTCACCTATAGTAGGCGCCAGATAATCGTGGAATATCGGTCATGGACCCACCTACATTTATTGACATTGTTAATTTGAAAAACGGAATTAATGACACAAAACTGCCCCGAATCATCATCTCTCGTGATCCTTAACATTGTCTAATAATGAAAAACGATTCATATTTAATTGTTCAGGTAGGTACCTATGAGCAGTTATTAGGGAAAGGTCAATATACTTTATTCCACATTTATCTGGCGCCTACTATAGGAACTATTATTTTAGGAAAATCGCAAATATAAATATGTAATAGTGTACCTACGTATGTAAGCCTATAAGTCAACACCCATCCTAGACTGACTGGTAGAAAATGCCTAGTGCATTAAGTCCGCCTTTGCGAATGAAGTCTAAATAAATGAGGAGTCCTCTAAATACCTACAAACAACATAAAGTCTACCGCCAACGAGAAGAGCAATCACTACATTGATTTAAGAAAATTAAAGTTCTCTTTTGCCTAAGGTTACCTCACCTCGATCCCAGTTGTCCAAAGAAATAACAAGAAATTGATGGTCCCCAAAGTAAATGGACACACATGACACCTGCGTACACTGTTGAATGGCTCGAATATGGATGACCCCACAATTTTGATGGACAGTTATCCGGTACTGGAGAAATGATGGAGAAAACGAGATAATACGAGGTTCAGGTAGATAATGAACAAGATGGAGGTGTCAATATATTTACCTACAACGTGTTGGGAAGTCATTTACAAGGAAAACGTTGCCCTTTGCCAAAAACTACTCAACATTAAATGTTGATTCGTAGATTTTCAATCAGATTTTTTCTGATAGAACATCTGCGAATAAAGCAACGCTTTTAAATGACCTGCGAGCTGATTTCAGGTAAGAACAGCCATCTCCGTAATTCCTGATTAGGTGGATACAAAGAGATTGCCTGTGGGGCCTGCAAACAGAATGTTCAAAAAAACTGTTAAAAATTGTACGTGTTTTTATTCGGTTTCTGAATTTTTAAATTTGTTTTTTTTTATAGCGGCCATAGAAACACACTCACACTCTCTGTGAATATTTCAACTGTAACGATTTATAAGAAACTGACAGACGTGTAGACGGCAGCAAAGGCTTAGAAATAGGGTTCCGTTGGTCAGCCTTCGAGAACGGTACAGACGCCAGCTCATCAAGCTACCCGAAACTGTAAAATTTTCCCAATCCACCATGAACCTAATACTTTAGCGATAAAGATAAAAAAAAAATAATAAAGACATTGGATAGATTGTTGTAGCTTGATGTGCTGGCGTCTTTACCTTAAAAATCAAAATCATAGGCAACTATAAAAAGGCGTACTTTATGTTCTATAGGACAATGCACTCCTCTTCTATACGGCCTAAAGCATTGATACCTATCACAGCTGCCGAATAAGCGTCAACAAACATTTAATTTCATTGTCTGTTTTCAACTATTCACAGTTGTAATCAAATACAACTAACACCGTAGTAAATAAACTAATTATTTCTATATTGTATCTGTGACCCTCGTTTCGTAGTAGTGAGACCGTACAATGTCGAAAGTCAAACAAGGGATAATTAATTTGGGCTAAACTTTTCGTTTATAATATAAGTCTCTATTTGTTGAGTTAAATGGTTAGAGGCAGACTGTAGTTTTAATTTATGTTTGTACCTAATTAAGCACCTATAATGGTGGTTGAAGACAAAAACAGTTAATTTACGATTCGAACTTGATCGATTGTGAACTTTCAAAAGAATAATCACATTACATCATACTTTGCGAAAGTTTGTGAGTGTGTGTATGTTTGTTACTTCTTCATGCGCAAACGGCTGGACTGATCTTGATGAAATTTGGCACAGAGGTAGATTATGGTTTGGAATAACACATAGGATACTTTTCATCCCGGGAGTATTTTCCCTTGGGATAATTTTCGACATTTACGCGGGCGGAGGCGCGGGCGGTAGCTAGTTAGAAATATAGTATTATCGCCTCGCCGCCTGAGAAGGAGAGATGAACGATGGGCTAGAGACGTACCTAATAACGAACAGCATCGCAGAGAAGAAAAGGGGAAGATCATTCCAAAGATGAGAAGACGACTTCAAAGCATCTACAAAGTAAAATTCAAGAATATGGAATACTTGAACCTGAAGCAAATCAATCTGAAAATTTCCGGTGTCTAAACCTTTAATTAATCATTTGTTTAACTTCTCTTTCGTTTGCTAATAAAGGCTATTTGAATGCGAAAAAATTGTTACCGAGGGCCCAAGTCTGATACAGTGGAGAATCGGTTTAACCGGACTATTGTTCGCGTAGGTAAGTACCTAATCGAAAATCCGGATAATTTAATGTATTAATAAAACTGATTTTAGTATTATGTACAATTGTACATTTGTTAACTTTAGAAATATACCCTTTAGCACGCTCGTATGAGTAATGTGAGTTGGCAATCCTAATAATCGCTAATCCGATTAAATGAAGTCCGGATAATTGAGTCTCCGCTGTTATTTACTAATGCTTCAATCCTTTGTCGATAACTGTGTCAGATCTCAGTGGAACAGTTAGACATTTGGTATTCTGGCATTGCTTGTTAACTGGACGTAGGTAAGTGCATGACCGCGGTGTAATTGGGCCTCGCTAATTCTTGCTTCGTATCTAAAGGTGCGCTTACACGAGCAATGAAAATTTATCAATTATAAGCCATACTAATCGATAGTGAATTCACAAAATATCAAGCAATTTACGGCAACGACAGCAAGCGTCAATTGGGTGAAATGTTTTGCAAAACAACTTTTTTACAAAAATGAAATACATAACCGACTTCCAAATAAAAACACTTTAATTTTGTAAGTCATTGTTTTTGGTTGTTTCTTTGTTTTTTTTTTGACATCGACACCTAACAGTATCGCACTTTACATGTCTACCTATTCTAGATTTTACTGATTTTAATTAAAGGTAGTCACTAGTGCATCTTCGAAGTTCAACGTCCAATGCAAATGCAAAATAACTGTAACTAAGACATACAGAATTACATAAGAATCATGAAGATCGGTTAATCTATCTAGGTATCTATACCTACTAATAATAAAGCTGAACAGTTTGTTTGTTTGTTTGAATGCGCTAATCTCTGGAACTACCAGTTGGATTTGGAAAATTCTTTTTGTATAAGGTACATTCATAAGGAAGGCTATAAACGGGAAAAAAGGATATGCGCGTACGAAGTCGCGGGCAAAAGGTAGTACCTAAATAATAAAGTTATGCCCGAATAGACAACCCCAAAAACATTGAAATTGAACATAGTTGCCAGGGTCCAGGGTTGCGAAATTTATTCGAAAGAGTCACCGCGACCTTGGAACACAAAGGGGTTTAGAAGGAACACGGATGGGTTTTAGTCAGTAAGAGACTGAAATGCCCTTCCGCTCCACCCAGGGCGGAAGAAGTAGTTTGATGATTTCCCATCCTAAAAAAAGGGGGGAAACCAACCCTGGTATACCCCCTTTTTTTCAGGAGTACAGGTCACCCGACCTGTACACATCTGCGTAGGTACCCCTTCAGAACATACCTAATGTTGTTTTGTTGTGAAATGATGTAAACAATAAACAGACTTTTGCAATCCCGGCCATTTGCTATCAGAGAGAGCAATATGGAATATAGAAGAGCATCAAATTAAGAAACTATTGCTGAAACAGTTGCCGCATTTTTTTGTAGTTGCTGCACGTTGCTCCACCAATTGATCCATACGTGTTGCTGAACAATAATTGCTCATGAAATTGTCCGTGTAAACGCACCTTAACGAACGATCATCGGGGACAGTTCCATCAAACAAACGATCGACAGACGGATTCGAAATTGCAGCATGATTTTGTCAATTGTCAGTCAGCACTATCCTTTGGGGTCAAAATGGCTAAATGAACCATCATGAACATCGCTTTAGGTTTTAGTGTTTCAGGTATCTCTGAAAATTAGCTTTCATCAGTTTTGTGGTTAGAACCCTCCCCTATAGATACTATTGGAAAAGAAAAATAACAACATTTTGCTCACACTACAATTTTTTTTTTAAATCGATGGACCTTAGGCAGTTTGCCCTGACTACATGTCTGAGTCTATTCTTACTCTACTAAAAAAACTCCACCCATTATTATCTTACCCTAGATGAAAATAAATTCGACCATAAAATATTTTATGTGACGTCCGAATATCAATGTCCCTCAAACAAGGCAATTGATTCGCTTCTCCAACAAAAAGTGCCTGCCCAAACCCACTCAGCTTAACCAAATCCCTGTAGAATGCAACGCCATGACTCCCCATAATAAGTTGGGTAATAACTTGTGAAAAAATTAGGTCACCCATATACTGTGAGCTTTCAGGCCGGCACGTATGGGACATATTGTTGATTTTGCCATTTTTTCCGCCAAAAATCTTTCTACTCCAACGGTCTTTGGGACAGCCAATAAGGTCATGAGGAGGTCACTCAGTTTTTCATCAATTTTGGGTTCGACCTTTACAAACGATAGAGTAAGTAGGTATCGTACGTAGAATGTATATGTATAATAAATTATCCTGTATTTGTGCTTCAAAACTCTACGATTGAACTCTTATTTTTTATAACTTCTATTGCATCGAAAAACTAGAATTGTGTTTTTAAAGATAGTAAAGTTTGAAAGCTCCTTCTTTAGAACTTTTCTAAACATTCACCTGTTTCCAAAACCGATATTAGACAGTCTTACCACATAAAAAAAGTATATATAAAGGAACCTATAAACCGGAAAAACACGAAAGTTTCATTTTAGTGTACCTGCATTTTACTCGAGATTCTCAGTGCCTACTGAAATAATTTGAGCACATCTTGGGGACGTGAATTTTAATTAAACAAAATAGAACACTCTGGCAGGCGCACCTTTTTATGCATTTTACTGTTTTTGCACTTACAGTAAATCAAATATTAATTAAGAAAAAAAAAATATTAACACTAAAATTGGTTAATTTCGTTTAGTGACAAATAATTCAGCATTCAATGAAAAATTCTTAAAAAAAATATTGACCTGACAACACCAAGCAGAACTGTCACTGTCATTACGTCAAATTTAAAAATATTTGATTGTTTGTTGATGTAAATATTTAAGTTCTACGGTATTTTTTTAAAATTCAATAAAAAGAAAAAAGTGAAGTGTAAGTCCATGTGTGAAAAATGGCAAATAAACAAGAATACAATTACACGTATTCTCCATTATGGGCAGGAAATGAGTGAGTAGATTTTTTTCATATTAATAAGTAGGTACTTATTTCATACTACATATTTCGTTGATTTGAGTGATTTCTCCACATCCTTCGAAAAAAGTCTGCTTATACCTAAGAGATCAGACATGATGCGGTGCGTAGTATTACAAATACTACCTAGTAATCTTCAAACTAATTCGAAATATTTTGTAACGAATTATTTACGACAGAAACAACTTAGCATTTACTCTCTCTCTGTTTCTAAAGACATCATATTTTTCATTGAGTAAATATTTTTGTCTGTTAACGTTTTTTCTTCCACTTGGCGTTCGTGATAGTCACCTATACGTTTGGTGTTATTAAAAATGATTTCACTTGTCAAGGCTGTTCCATTGCCTATTTACGTGCCAGTTATCGTTTTTATTTTTTCAGTTGTTATTTATCTATCTTGTACATACTCAAATAATTTCAGTGTGTGTATATTTAGTTTATTCAGAAGCTATGAAGAAACCTTTAAGTATTGAGAAATGGGTTAAAACATGCTTTACGCATATCATAGAATGGAATGTGTAAGTGGAAGTAGGTTTTCTAAGGGGCAGAGTTGTAGGAGTTTGAGTATATGCTAAGGCTATAGAATGTTGGCTATGTTTATGTAGTAAACTGCAAGCCTATCCTGACAGATGGGAAATAGCAAGGTTGGACAAAATTTCCTATTAATATTATCTACACACTACCTAGCTCAAGTGTGTGCAGTGTAATGTTCAGCCAAGGCCCCTAAGATTACATACAACATAACACATAGTTATTGATCAATATTGATCAACTCAATAGTTATTTTCTGTAGCTTCGTTTCTATAGAGAATGTGTAGGCAGTGGCAGCACAGAAATTTCATTGTAAACTATAGTACACTTATAACTTTCGAAATTGTAACACTAGATGGCAGTCTTCTTTGTGCACATTCCCCTAAACGAGATATGCAGCAACTATAGGTGGCCGCACTGAAGGGTCAATGTCAAGATTTCTAAACGTTAAAGTTTCGAACATGCAACACTTGATGGCATAGACAATGCTGTGCATGTTCCTGTGCCTGTCCCACAGAAACGAGAATTATTTTTCTTGATTTAAAGTACCCTGTAACATTCATTGTCAATGGTGACCCTTAAACACTTTGTGCCTAGAAAGCAGCCACTCTAATAGCATTATCAGTGACATTAATTGAGTCTTCAGTGGTGCAGGTATAAGGGCCCTGGGGGACTCCAACAAGTGGTTCATATTTTGGACAGGAACTTTAGTATTTTGGTCAATACTTCCAGCTATAACTACCTGTAGACAAAGAATGGTGCCACTTTTCAATACATTTTCATACTAACACTATATTATTTTGTCATGTAACAGTGTGATTAATAACTCGTCTCTAGTTCATCATCATCATTATATCAGCCGAAAGACGTCCACTGCTGGACATAAACCACTACTAGAACTGGTCCAACGCGTCTCGCATCCATTGGCTATCAGCGACTCTCACCAAGTCATCGGTCCACCTTGTGGAAGGCCTTCCAACTAACAAAAATAATGAAAAATTTAATTCATTACTTAAGTACTTACATCAAAATGTATTTTCCCCATGCTCCAATTTGTTTGTCACAGCAAACAAATATTTAATTCCTTAATGTAGATTTTCCAAGTACACGGCATTGTGTATTTTGTTGATAACATTTAAGTCAATATTGGATTCTTAATAGATATTTTTGTGACTTTGAATGAAGTGTTTTGTTGTGTTCATGAAGAAATGGTTTTTAATGCAACCTAATAAGCACATCAAATGATTTTAATTAGTTTACTATATATCAAAAATTAGGCTTTAACATACAAAGGATAGTGGAAGAATTTGGGAAACCTTTACCCAGCAGGGGCATAAAACAGGCTAGTAAAAAAATACCAATCATTACAAAAGGAAATACCAATGTAATTAAAAATAAGATGAAGAAATAAATAATAAAAATTTCAATTGGAAAATAGAAAAGTTATTGATCTTTAAAAAATCTACAGTATGTAGGTGCCATTTCTCTGTAAGTACCTACACAATTCACCCAAGTTTTCTCCCAGACTATGTGTCAAAACAAACATTTTACTTACTCAAACAATTTGTCATAGAAACTTATTGCAAACAAAAATGCTAATTTTGATAGCATAGCAGTTGTTCAACTTATCTCCCTTATGTGTGACTAACAAAGCTACCAGCTCTCCACTCTCTGATTAAAGATTGTGTCCAATATACAAGAAATTTGAATATATATTTTTTATTACAACTTCATGCAACACACAGGTATGACGGTGGACTTAATGCCTTAGAAGTTCTTTATCAGACAGCCAAGGGTGGTGGAGAGATTACATGGCATGTGCATAAACAAATAATAATAGTAGGTCAAATGGGTACCAAAGTTAGTTATAAGTATTTATCATTTCACTTAGTTTTTAGCATATCTATGTACCGTGTTTCATGTAAGTGCCAAATAAATATTATTCTTTCTTTGATTTAAAATAAACATAGTATATTTACATTTTACAATTACTAATTTATACAACTGATTCGTAACATGATTAATTTTAGCTTTGCATACTTACCTAAACAGAGAGTCAAATAAATGTCTGACAAAATTTCTGGTTAAAGTGATAGATTCAACCAATTTTAAATTATGACGACTCGGTTGGCGTAGTGGTTGAGCGATTGACTGCTGCGCTGCGTGTCGCGCGTTTGATTCCCGCACGGAAAAAATATTTCACTTGTTTGTGTATGTGAATTTATATATGTGTGTAAACGCACCCATAATACGGGAGTAATTCCTAGTGTGGGGCAACGTTATTTTAAAAAAAAGAAAAAGAAAATTCAATGCTCAAGTGATAAAATTAAGAATATAACTTTGTGTCCGTTCCGTATCATGCAATCCTGATGACTCCTTGCATTTCCATTTAAAAGTCTGTCGGCACCAAATGAGAAAGGATGTTGGATAAATGTCACCATCATCAGTGATTTTAAAAAGTGGGTAGTTTCAAGTTATTGTGTTGACAATGACATGCCTAATGACGTTTACTCTTTGCTTGCACAGGGTACCTAATTTGTTAGCGAAATTGATAAGTTACTGTATTACTATTATTTACAAGATATCGTGCCGTATCGCCCGAAACAATGGAGCGGTACACAAGAGGGGGGTGCAGGCCGCGTGAGTGGGCGATCTAAGTCGATTGTCGTGTCAGTTCACAGTGAGAGGCGCGGGCGTCGAACGCTGACTTGCCGGCCTCTAAATACCAACCGACGTTCACCTTTGAACCTTCACTCAAACGAAACTCAACCTTACTTCCCCAGTCTAAAGTCGCTTTTCAAATCCTAGTTCCCCGGTTTATGGTGTAGTGACCCCGTTGCCGAAAACCAGTGAATACAGTGTTGTGAACATGAATGAAGACAATACCGTTTCGGACGACTTGAAAAGGCAAGCTGCTATGTTCTATAACAGCACTCAAAGGTTAGTTTATAATGTTTGTTGCGAAAACATGCAATTGTTTGAAACTACCAACGGATGTCGCGAGTGTAACCACATTGGTGTTTTTTTATTGCCTTAACTCGTTCAAGTAAGGTCTATTTTTGCTTGATAGGCGGCTCGATGTTAGAAAAATGTGGTGCGGCATATGCCTGCATTATACGTGTCGTCGTGAAAAAATGTTCCGGTACGTTTGCGAATTTAGATGATCGATAGTTCCATGTTATTAACTTTTTGAATGGCCACTCGGGCGTCAGTTAACATAATTGAGGGTTATTTTAAGAACATCTAGAATTAATAACAGAAGATTGAGGTGCCTTTAATTCACGTTCATAGAAAAAGAAAAATACACATTAGCTTCATAAACGTGTAGTGTTTTAATAGCTTCATTATTACTTATTTACCTGACTCCAGTACAGTTACCTACTTTGTTGATCATAACTTCGCAATAAGCAGTTGACAGGTGTACCTACCTACCGAACAGGTTAAATAGGTAACAAAAAAAAACTACATACAAACTTTTTTCTCTTCATCTTGCCATAAAATACCATACAGCCAATATAATATATTTTACTGCTGTTACTTATATTGTTCCCATTCATGTGTGGTTTAACGATATAGGCGCGAGCCTTTAACAATACCGTGTACAGTATATAACCGCAACCGGCATTGTTGATAGCATGACAAAACTTATTAGCATAACCCCAAGTGGAACAAAAACCACTTGATCCAAGTATCACATCTAACACAAGTCAAACTCAAAGCATTTCTTTCAATTAAACCATTTACAGGCACTTTTGAATGGTCAAGGCCGGTCAGTCAAAGAGATGAAGCTATTTGAACGTTCCAAAGCGTAGATCTATCTCTATGGAGAAGAACGTGCAAGAAACTCCACGGTCACTTTTTTCATCAGTCCCCACCCTAGCATATCACAGCTGTTTTCTACACAACATTATGACACAACTCTAGCTATCCAATCCGTGGCTAGAAGAAAGTGTTTTCGACAATCACTTTCGGTGTCCATTAAAATATTGTCTTAGATTCGCTACTAAAGTAGAATTGTCTACCAATAGTTATACCATTGGTACATGGTCGAGGTGAAAAACCATTGCATTCTGCTGATAACACCATAACATACGGTACCAACACGTGGCCATTAGCAATTAAGCTCTAGGGAGTGTCCAGTCAACAGGAATGACGGTATTATTGACCTGGATAGGTTATAAACCACCGACTATTTGATTGCTATAAAAGAGGAACTAAATAATAACAGCCGCACAGGTCGAACTTAGACGTTAAGCAACGCTTGCCGAGTTTACTCTATGCTTCAGAAAGAACTTTAAGCCGTTGGTACCGGCTGTCATTTGAACATCTTTTACAGTCGTACAGATCGATTGATTAGTTGTTTGCCATACAACTAATACTTTCAATGTTCGCGAAGCAGATAAACATCATTGTCATTTTCAGCACTAAGACGTCCACTGCTGGACATAGGCCTCCCCCAAGCTTCGACTCATCAGTCCTGTGCTTCTCGCATCCAATGTTGCCTCTTTTCAATTTATTTGGGCTCGACGCTGCACGTCCTCTTCATCCTAACGTCTCTATTTGCCGTCATCTCAATATTCACCTTGTTTCTGGCCATATCATCTTTTGTACAATTCATCCATTTTTACTCTGGTCTTCTTTTACTCAGCACTTTCCTCACAAAATAAAGAAACTATTCTCATAACCCTATGTGAATCATAAGTCTGAGAGGCCTAGGTCATTTGGTATAGGACCCGTAGACGACCCTATAAGCTTAGGCCTAAAAGAGCCAAACTTTAATGAATCAGTACAAAGGGTCTCATTCATCCAGCTTTTACCCATTGCGCGAAAGTTGGTCGACTTTATTTTATAAAGGCTTAAGTCGACCTGGTTTTTGCACTTGTACCACAGACTAACAATAACAAACGGTCGAACAATGAATGAATTAAATGCACTTTTATTTGTTCTAAAGGAATTTTCCATAAAACGAACACAACAAGAACAAACTACTTTATACGTATCGTATGTTTGTAGTAGATATATATACTGAAACCACTTGGATCACACGTTTCCCATAAAGAATGTTTTGAAATCTATGATTCCTAGACCTAGGGCAACAAAAACAGAATACCAACAGATTATTTTTACACAATTCAAGGGCAGGAACAAGAAGGATAACACAACGTAGAGTACAGTCATGAGTATTTTCTAAACATCGACTAAGGAATGTCACCTTACACGATCATTAACCGACATTCGATAAACTGTTTAAACAAACAAACGTACTAGCTGAACTGACACTGACTGTGTACACGAATTACATAATAATTATGTATTTATTTAAATATTTAGATATTGCGTCGCACAGTGCCATTTGATCAAAAAATATGATACCTACATTTTTTGGAACTGAAAAAAAAAAGAACTTTAGAACCGCAACAGTGCTACGTGGTATTTTTTCATGTTTTTATTGACTTTTGAATTTTTTGGGTGAAAAAAATAAAAATAGAAAATCTGAAAAAAAATACTATTTTGTATCCGGAGGTGATTTCCCGAAAATAAAAACTGGAAATATATGCCCAAAGATGATTTATCAGGCTTTATATAAATAAATTTCATGAACAGTTACGTTTTCAGAATATTTTTTTCCTAAAAACGTCACTTAAAGTGCATTCGTTTTTATAAAAAATCTATTTGAAATCGCAGTGGTTTTGCTCGTGCATTTTAAATGCATCGATTAATACTATAAACAAGAGAGGAATCCTATGGAACACTGTGCGTGATGTAGATAACTTCTTGCTCAGATACAGTCAAGGAATGAAATATTAAGCATCTTAAGAGGGCCCAGGAAAAGTGAAATTCTTTCAACGGACTCGTCCGTTGAAAGAATTTCACTTTTCCATTCAAAAAGTAAAAAAAATTACATTCAAAATTTCACTTTTATATTCAAAAAGTAAAAAAAATATGTTTCAGACAGGTAAGGAAAGGAAAATGTCACATGCCATGGTATCTCATCCACATATCATGGTATCTCCCCAACATTTTTGTTTTCGTATCTTTATTTTTCCTGACATTTTCAAAATTATGACAGGTGACCTCTACTAATGTGGGAAACAAATGTCAATTGTTTGAAAATTGCTCCTTGCCCGAACGTTATTATTCTATAATCTCTATGGTACACGCTAGTCTCAAGGGAAGTTTCTTATTGAACTAAATTGGTCAGCCACTCAGCTCTACTCTAATAGAGTATACTCCCATACTTCCCACAGCGATCGATAACTTGAACGAAGTAATTTATTACTTTATGGCTTGAAGAACAGTTGATATGATTATGATGGGGCGAATACAAATTGAATCCTAACATACTGGTACACCTAGTTCAGGAGTCAGAGGATTCAAACAAGTTTCTGTAACCTATTATGTCAATTATTATTATCCCCGGATTCCAGGGGATCGATATCTCCAGCTTTATTCCGAGGTCAGAACAAGACACGAACGAAATACCTTTTGCAGGTCAGTGGCGTATCCTGCACAAAATTCTCGGAAGTCAGTAAGGTCTGCGAAAATACAAAAAATAGTAAAAATACCTGTTACCCGACATGCTTGCTCCTCGGCTTTGTCTCACTTCTTTCTCAGAACGAGTTCTGAAGCTTGAAAGGTAGACTTCCTGTAATTTCGGTTCTAGTCAAATATAGGTACTTACACCAAGTTTGAAGAAGTCTCCCAATGCGTGTGTCGTGTGGCCATCCTTTATGTCTAAAAAACCTACACGGTAATCTGTATGCAATACTGCAACTTGCTTTTCAGAACCACCTGCGTGGAATAAATCCGATGTGGAATCTCCACATTTTGTTTTAAAATGCGGTTTTCCTCTGTTTCTTGAGAAGTCAAGGCTACTTCATACAAAGTTTTTACTAAGGTATGACTCTTCGATTTGTTGTATTTCGAGTCGTCAACAAGGTTGTCAAGAAGACAATGAATCGCTATGCCTTCCTTACTGCTCTAATTCAATAATTAAATTAGATATTTGCCCCCAAACGTACGTTACTGGCTTTATTATTATTAGATTTGTCAACGTTGATTTAGCAACTCGTATGCGTTACAGGCTGAAAAATGGCATTCAGTGTTGAAAGGGCATCTCTTCCACACTTATTTTCCTCTGACAGATAAACTGTAGCCCCAAAAATATTTAAAATCCAGTGCAGTGTAAATTTAAAGCAATGTGTGTGGTTGTAAGAAACATTGAAATCAGGTAGGAAAACATAATATTAACTTAGTTAAAGTTCCAGTGCTACCAATCCAATAAAATGGACCGTAAAATTATACTCGCAGACCAAGACTAACTAGCGCAGCATATTTATAAAAGAAATGATTTATTATTTAATGAAACAAACAACGATAAGTGGCCTTCAACGTAGTTCCAGTCTAATTATCAATATAATGTAACGGAATATTTATATACAGGATGTAAATACATAGTGTAAATAAACGTTTAATTTTAATAAGGTTTATTCAATATTTTTTTTCTATTGGGTACCTAGTAGATAAATGAAGCCTGCTTCTACTCACTAATTCTTTACGAAAACATATATGGGTATCTCGCCATCTTTATATGTGAGTAATTCTTGTTCTTTTCGAATCAATGGTGAACTCTTTAGATTGTTTTGGCCCAGAAAGTATTCATGAAAAAATATTTATTATCTTAACAGTTTATCTAGAAATATACAAAAATATAATACCAACAGTGAAAATAGAATCGAAATTGACCGAAAAACGAACGAGATAAAACCATTTTAAACAAATATATCTGTCCCTCTCGCGAAAACGCTGTTTTGTATGGCAGCTGTATAGGCAACATAGTATTTGACGTCACAGTTGCTATCGGACTTCTCTTTCTAATTGTCAACTTTGAAGCTTAATAACTTCATCGCTGATGAAGGTATTTTAAAAATTCTTTCATAATTGTTTACTGGAGATAATAAGTATTTGATTTTGAAAATTAAAAAAAATGCACGCATACTCCATTTTGCAGCGTCGATGGCTTTCATTAAATTCTCCTAAGTACAGGTGCACTTGGGGCACGCTAAAGTGTGTAACGTTGGTAAACCCATTAAGTAATGAAGCCAGCCATTTGCGCAGGAGTGGAACAACACAGACTAAATAACCATAACCCTGCATTTTACTTCGCCAAAGTCGACTAAAAAGAAACTACTTTAATTTACTAAAAGTGATGATTCCGAGTAATTCGTTCACGTCACTCGGCAGATGATTGGCCGTTTATGTCACTATAAAACGTAACTTTAACCATGACATCTAACTACACAATCGAAACATAACTAAGTTATCGAAGTAAGAGAACAATGTAGAAAAATTGACATAAAACCAGCTGTACATGGATTGCGACTTACCCTTAGCAGTAAAGATTATTCGACTAAACTACTTGTAGATATGTAGCGTCCAAGAGTTGGAGAATATTGTATTTGCGAACATCTTGAATGCGTCAACGGACAATATTGAAGACCAGCATCGGAGTTTTTTTTTATTTTTTTTTATTTAATATGGGTTTGCTCTTGACTCTAGTCTAGGTCATAGATACCAGAGACATAGTCGACGATGGAGCGAGCTTACCCAGAAGAAGCCTGTTCACTCTAATTTTGAAGAGATTAGGGTTGTATGCGTTCGGAAACACAGACGCAGGCAGAGAGTTCCACTCCTTCGCTGTGCGCATTATAAATCAAATGATAAAATTTTACAATGTAGGCATCCTCACAGATAGATCACGCACGGTATACGGGCGGGCATATACAGAACTATCTACCTATCGCCCGCGTGGAATCACCGAATCAGTACCTACTTCCCCTTTATACATTATAGGTAGCCTGTGTGTTATTCTGATGAATAATCTATATTGGTAAAATTTCATCTAAATCCGTTTGGAAGTCACAAATTTTCGCGTTTAGCAGGATGGTTATTTCGGTATCCTACTTACTCGTAGGTACTCCACGGGTTTTCCTTCCACAATCAGTAGGTACTTCGTGGTGATGATCACAAACGACTAATTCGTAATTTGTATGATTTTACATACATCATTAAATACCAAAAATAGAGTTTAAAGTTCGATTTTATTCGATACCGAAGCAGTTGTAACGCCAATGAAACTTAATGGCATGTACCGTGCACGATAGCTGTCAATCCAAATGCATTTAAATAGGAGAGAAGCGTTCGTGTTACATCACTGACAACCTTCCAAGTAACCTTTTGAAAAAGAAACGTATCAGTTCAAGTACCTACTCGATATATTCCTTTCCTGACTATAAAAAATGTAATGAGGACATTATCATAGAAAATTGTTTGATCCTCAACAAAAACAAAATCAGTGCCTTGCAAACCGACGAATTTCAATGGGATCGTTGTAATCCAGGTTGTATGATTTTGACTGTTGTATAGTAATCCCCTTATATTATGTAGGTATATCTGTTACCGAAAAATTGCAAACGTCGTAAGATTGTAAAATATCGCGTGAAATTGTAAACATTTTTTTCTTAATAAGACACGGATCTATTGGGAAATATTGAATTTTACATACTTCAATACAGTAAATTCCATCCACATTCAACGGAAAATTGCAGATTCCGTAAGATTGTTATAAATTTTGATTAGATTATAATTTCTCGATATTTTATGAAAAACTTGTTTTGTCAAAGTCAAAGCCTTTATTTCAAATAAACCATTATCAGGTACTTTTGAATTGTCAAAGTCGGTCCGTCAAAAACATGAAGCTATTTGCACGTTCGAAAGCGTAGATCTCTATCGAGAAGAACGTGCGAGAAACTCCACGTTGTAAACAATAAATCCCATTCAAATTCAATATTTCCGTGTCTTATTTAGATGAAATAATTTACAATTTCACGCGATGTTTTACAATCTTACGGCGTTTGACATTTTCCGGTGACATATTCAAAACCATTTTCACATAATATTTCGAGAAATTATAACCTAATAAAGATTTATAACAATTGTACGGAGTCTGCACTTTACCGGTGACATCCATGAGTTCGCTCAAGCGTTGATTCGCTAGGAGCATGTCAAGTTCATGAGACACAAAGCAAAACACCAGTGTTGTTCGACCAATCCGATACATTTTTAACATGATTCCATTTGATTAATTCATACAAAAACCACATGACATTTATACTTTTCATGTAACTTCCTAATGCCCTGGTTTTAAAAGAACATGTGGTTATTCAAGCAGTAATATGAACCTCGTATCTAAATCGTCTACTTACAGATTCAAAATAACAGTTCCGTGTTGCTTGTGCTGAAGATGTTAATAAAAAATATGTCTCCATTTTTTTCTGTCGCTCGAGCTATTTGAAATTTTAATACTTAACATTCTAAAATTAGAATTTAATTATTAATATTTTGTCTAGCAAAGACTTATACCTATGAAAATCATATTCATATGAAGTGTCGAGATTTTTTCAGGTAGGTACCTACCGCTCTGGAAAATCACAATCAATTTTAATCACCTTCAAATATTTTGGAGAGTAATAAGATGAAAGAATCAAGCGCTTACTATAATCTGCAAGCACTCAGTGCGTATATTTAGTGAAAAGTCTAGAAAAAAAACGCAGTGTGTGCATTAATCCTGAAACAAAAATTCGCAAATGGCATCAAAATTAAAAATGGCGTCATCCTCAAAGCATTCCCATGCCGCCTTCCGTCTACATTCGTCCAATTACCTACAAACATGCCCGTGAAAATTTTCAATTAAATTCACATGAGAACCGTAATGAAATAGCTGCATACTTTGCCGGTGTGCTTTTAAACAATGTTGATTTTTTTCTCTTCTGTATCATTCGCTGCACTCTTATTATTTAAAGTTATGGTTCTGATGAGAGGACCAGAAGTCATGGTAGACTGTTAAATATCAGTTTTCTAAGCGAAATGAAGCTGTGATTTCACTGAAACCACACGACCCTTGATCACTATAACAATGTCGCCAACTTTGCCATAGTATCTCTTGTGCTTTCTGAGTTTCTGACGTACTACATTATCTGTCCTGTGATTCTTGTAACTTTCTTTAGCTCAATCCAGGTAGGATTCATTCCCTATTCATAAAAACTACATTACCTAATTAAAATACTGTTTAAGAGATTCTAATTTCAAATTCTCCATAAACAATTTTGAATAAAGAATCTGCTTATCAGTTTTTTAGCTACGTAATGGTTATAACGTTTTTATGAATAATAAGGCCGCATATATAAAATTCTTCCGTTACTGCGTGAGTGACTGACAGACAACGCACTGCCGGAACTACTGAACGTAAAGAGGGAAAATTTGGCATGTAGGTTCCTTGGGGAGTGTAGGGGAGCACTAAGAGGATCTCCCGAAATTCCTACGGCAACGGGATATGCGCGTACAAAGTCGCGGGCAAAAGCTAGTGTCTTATAATTATAAACCAATAAGGCCAGCTATCACCAGTTCCTTAGATTTGTATAGCTCATTTTAATATTCTGCATCACATTGTGCCTAAATGAAGTCTTTGCGTAAGACCTCTTGGCATAGCTTAGGTCATCGACACACGCTCGGCATTATGATGATCTCACTAATAAAAATTCTCCATCTTATTATATTCACGCAAGTCATTTGTATGAACCTTGATTACATTTTGGAGCTCAGATATAAAACTTAAAATAACATCCTGAAAGGTTTCTTGTAATACACTTAATGACATACAAGAACACGACTTCGTTCGTAATAAAATTAACTTTATGGATTTTCAGAGGCACGCGAATTATTATTACGTCATAACCTCTCCTGAAAAATGCTATAATACCGCGGTAGTGAAAAGGATGACCTTGATAAAATGTATGGCTTTCAGCATTACCTTTGCCACGGTATGTGTTATTCTTACAGTTCGCGCCGTTAAGAGAGATGAAGGAACTTTTTTGTGTTAACTATTCAAATACCTGCATTCGTAGAGAATAAGGTTCTTTCTCTGCATAAAAAGCCCTCAATTGAATGTACACCCTTCTCTCCTGGGTTACCTTCATCTCAACCTGCGTTCGCCCACAGCTGGACAAAAGCAGAGGCTTTTTTCCAGCGATACAAAGAAAAAAAACAGCAAAAAAGAGAGCTTTTCCTGTGCCTTAACCTCATCCAGGTTTTACCCGCGAGGGCAAAATTGTCTTCTTCCAATCCTTTTACACCCCTCTCGGTCACTGCCTTACTACACCTGTCATCACTGCGCTGTCCGCGCCTTGTCTTCTACTCAACTCCATTGGAGTTTACAAATACCTTACCCACTATCTACTTACAATTCCTTGGAAAGTACTACAGCAACATTAAATAAAATTCATAACTTCCACTTTATTTATGGACACGTTACCTTTCCACGGCTAACCTCGGTCATGCAACATCAGGAAATAGCATACATCTGGTACTTAGCTAATCACCCTCATTATTCCATGGAACGACATGGCCAGTAATCGTAATTCAGCCAATTATCGTCAATAATAACTTCGGTAACTGCATCGAACGACAATTCTAGCCATAAAGAGATCTATAAAGAGTTCTTACATCATTATTAACATAAATTGGAGTGTCTGTCCTTTTTCTGTTTGGTTTGGTAAACCGTTTGCCAGGTGGTCGCTGGTTTTAGTAATCTACGCAATTTTTAAAGTGAAAACTTCTTTAGCGGCGTTGTGCACTTATTGGGATGGGTAAAAAATGTTAAACTCGCGTCAGGACACGTGACCTGATCGAAAATTCGTAAGACGGAGGGAAAGTCTGTTCTAAAGTGTTTGAATTTTTGATGTAATATAATATTGTCATGTTTGTGTACGATAGCGCAATAAATGAATATTGTATTTTACTACATAAATGATAGTACTTTTATACTGATATTAAAACAATTCGTGCGAAATATCAAAAATGCATACGTTAATGTTCTAGTTTTCACTTCTCCCGGAGTGCAACCCGCTGTTTTTTTTTTTTGGTATTTTTGTCTGTATTGGTGGTCTGGAAGAAGTGTTGGTCGGCCGGCGCCGAGATTGGCGGACATTTTTGCCATTGCGGGTAGAACTTGGATGAGGCTGGCGCTGGAACCTGGGGAATGGCACAAGAGAAAAGAGGCCTATGCTCAGCAGTGGGTGAAGTCGGGCTGTGGATGATGATGATGATGATTGGTGGGTTTTCGGCCCATTGCAGCTGTTCTTAAGACTTCACCCGACCTCTCTCAGATTTGTCCTTCTTTGTGAGGTCTTCTCTAGCTTAGAATAAGTATTAATGCAGAGATGGAATATCGCATTCTAACGAGAGACTGTGAATCAGAAAGCCTATCTTAAGACGCTTGCTGATTCGCAGTCTCCACGCAAGGACTCGTCTGCTACCGGTGACTGGTTATATGTATCCAATTTTCGTGTTTTGAGTCAGTAGAAGGGCCGATGGCAGTCCTTCAACAGCCGTGGCCGGCACTTGTGAATTCATGTCAAGCATATTTGGTAAATCTAGTGTACAAGTAATTATTGTTATTTTCAACAGCTTTCGTAATACCTATGAAAGCCATGAAGTCATATTAATCATCAGCATCACACTGTTAACAATATTGTGTAATTATTATAATTATGTAGGTACTATACGTAAACCCTGATAATTATTGTTTACACAGCTTGCAATTAGGTAAGTACTCTAGGTCTAGAACTGTATACTATTGTTCATTCTGTGCCTCAACCTTATTTGTTTGTTTTTTTTTTAACTTTCAAGTCATACGAATGGATTAAACACTTATTAACTGATTCTTAATTCAATTTATCATAGTTTTGCAGTGTCCCGTACCCGAAGGGTTTAAACGGGACCCTATTACTTAGCCTCCGCTGTCCGTCCGTCCATCCGTCTGTCTGTCAGCGGGCTGTATCTCATGAACCATAATAGGCAGACAGTTAATAAAAATAAATTAAAAATTAAAGAGTGTTCCCCTACTAGAACAGAAACGTGTTTTATTTGGCATTTTTTGCTCTATTTTAATAATGGCAACATGTAGACAATTTAAATGCTCGCAGAGTATGTGTAGCTATAAATTAAAAAAAAAATATATATATTTTTAAAAAAAAAACCCTAAAAAAACGTTTCTTGTTTGGGGACCCCATGCAAGAGACGTTTTTTTTGAGTTTTTTTTTATTTAATATGGGTTTGCTCTTGACTCTAGTCTAGGTCATAGACTAAAAGATGGTTTTTGATTGATTTTAACGGCACAACAGTGGACTATGATAATAGCGATGATACGGAACCCTCCATGTGCAAGTCCCACTCGCACTTGACCGGTATTTTTTTAATCATGTTCTTTTCAGCTTTGTATGAATTATTTTGCAAGAAGGTATAGAATAACTCGTACAAAGTCATGGGTTTATCATAATTTCATAATTATGATCGGTACGAGCTACGTACATACATACGTACCTATTATGTAACGTATGAAAGAGCATATTACAGTATAGCAGAGTTCATGAAAGAGGACAATTTACTTTGTTTTTGTGATGAGTGTAATATTTTTGACATGTTATTTTATTTTTGTTTAATTTTTAATAATTGAATTTTTATAATAGGAATAATTGTAATGTAGAATTGAAATATTAATGACAATAATTCATATTTTATTGAACAATTTATTTCAGACTACTTTGACATTGAATTGCATCTAAGGAATATGCTTATTGAATTATAATGATGAATAATGATGAAATGTAATTTTGATGAATATTGTCACGGTTTATGCACCATCTCTTCCTACCAATTTGTACGCCACGATGTGCGGCTGAACATGTTAGAACTTTTCCTTATCACATTTTTATCTTGCATGCAATGTATCATGTACACCATGTTTAAACAAACAAATTTTACTTACTTACTTAAGCGGAAAGGGAAATTATAAAAATAGTTTTAAAGTAGGTAAATTTTGATAACAGTAACGTAAATGATGAGGTACAAGGAAAATCCTTTTTTTTTTTTTTTTTTTTGATCTCGGGGGGAAATCCTCATGGAAATCCTCCACCCTGGGGCGGGTGGAGGGGTCTGTCAGACTCTTACTGACTAAAACCACCCCGGTGTTCCATCTTCCACCTACGCCGGGGATCGCGGGAACGTATGCGACATCCGCAATCCCCGGCTGGTGCCGGCCCGCCTCTGCGGGCCACCTCGCGTCGGCGAGGGGAGTGAGGTGTCTGACTCCCCTCGCTACGTCAAAGAGGGGCGCACGGGAACACCACGCGCCGCCACCTCGGGTCCGGATGAATGGGGGGCGACGGACATCCCCAAGTCCGTCGCCCCTGGACCCAGTTAGGGGGGCCGGAAGAGGGCAGCGTCCTCCGACGCCCGATGCGCCTGCTGCGGGCAGGGAGAGCGGTTGTGATCTCCCTCTCCCTTTCCGCAGCCTCCTTCTGCGCGATAACTGTCTCGCAGAAGGAGACCACCGCGTCCCAGGACTCCTCACCGCCGACCATAGCATGGACCACGGCCGGCAGCGAGAGGTCACCGCCTACAACAGAGATGAGGGCACGGCGCGGCTCCTCCCAAGTGGCACACTCTGCAAGCGTATGCCGCGCCGTGTCCTCCCGACAGTCGACGCAGTGGTGGCATCGAGCGTCCGGCTCCCTGCCTATGCGACACAAGAACCTCCCGAAGCAGCCATGCCCCGAGAGGACCTGCGTCGCACGAAACGTCAGAGAGCCGTGCCTTCTCCCGAGCCACAGGTCGAGCACTGGCCGGATGGCCTCGATGGTGATGAGGCCGGCGGAAGGGCTCGAAAGCCTGTCCCGCCATTCCGCCACCAGGACCTCGCGCAGCTGCGACCGACGCAGCTCCAAGTGTTGCTGCGTCAGTCTTTCGCCGCGCGCCCGCGCGCCCTCGCGCCACCTATGCAGTGACGCGAGCACTTTCGCCTCCAGGTCCCACGGCGGAGATCCAGCCAGTGCGCAAGCCGCCTCGTAGGAGATCGACAAGGAAAATCCTAGTCTTACCTACCAAATGTGTTTCATTTTCAAATCCGAAAATCAAAAAAATTAAGCTTTCGCTCGACAAAATTACCCGTGTAGAAAGACCATGTCGCGGATGACTTTCTTATTCTTTGGTAAGCCACTTGGTTTGTGAATGCAATTCATACTAATACTATAAATGCGATGGTAACTAATGTTTTTTACGCTGTTACGCCAGCAGCTTAAATGATTTTTGGTATAGATTGGAACTTGGTGAAAATCCTGAGATAAAATTAAACCTGGACAAGGTTCAATTTTATCCCAGGATTTTCACCAAGTGATAATTTCTGACTTTCACGTGACCGAAGCCGCTAGAAAAAAAATACTTCTATACTAATATTGTAAATGCGAAAGTTTGTATGGATTTTTGTATCTCAATCACGTTAGAACAGCTGAACCGATCTTGATGAAATGCATAACACAGAGGTAGATTATAGTCTGGAATAACTCAGGATACTTTTCATCCCGGGATAATTCCTTTGGGATTATTTTCAGCATTCACGCGGGATATTTATAAAACAGTTTGCATTTGCGTTTAATCCTATTGTTCTTTTCTCGATAAATATTTCGAATTATTACATTTTGAATACGTAGGTATTTATATATATGCTGATTTTCGCTTTTATTTTTAACAAGCTTTGTATTTTTTGTAAGATAACTAGATTTTATAGAAAAAAAAACTTATTTATTCGCTTTAGACAGTAAAATTTGCGTCAAAAGGTCGATTTAAAAAAAGAAGTACCTATTCGATGACATCTTACCTTATTTCTGCTATGCATTTACTAATAAACATTTTAGAAACCAGTGCCGAGAGGTTTTAAAGCTCCAATAATAAGTAAAGATAACAAAATATAGAGTATTCTAATTCTATACTAAGACACTAGTGACAAAATAAATATACAAATTCTTATAAATGTTGTTTCCCTGATTTTACAGCCACTATGCTATACACGTTTTACCAGCGTTGGCATTTCTCAAACTGTTGCCAGAAACGCAACGTAAACGTCGTGTTTTTTTTGTGAGTGGCGCCTCGCAGTTCAACCTATGAGGTTGTCGACTGCTTAACCGGGTTTGCCTGTTGTGGCCTTAATATAATATTAATGCCTCCAGCCGGGGCTTATAAACAACTTACAAACTAAGCGACTACACACTAAGGGCACCCCTGTGGGGTACGGGTCTCAGCTTAAGGCGTCGCTGGGAGGAGGACAGCTAGGGACAGGCTGGATCGAGCTAGAATCGAACTTTTTTTATTTGCAAAATAAAATACTTATTATCTCTAGTAAACAATTATGAAAGCATTTTTAAAATACCTTCATCAGCGATAAAGTTATTAAGCTTCAAAGTTGACAATTAGAAAGAGAAGTCCGATAGCAACTGTGACGTCAAATACTATGTCGCCTATACAGCTGTCATACAAAACAGCGTTTTCGCGAGAGGGACACATATATTTGTTTAAAATAGTTTTATTTCGTTTGTTTTTCGGTCAATTTCGATTCTATTTTTACTGTTAGTATTATATTTTTGTATATTTCTAGATAAACTGTTTAGATAATAAATATTTTTTTCATTCATATTCCCTATTACTATTAAAGGAAAACGTCGTGTTGACGCGACGTTAACGTTTGCCACTAGAGGCTCGCGACGTCGGAGAAATGCCAACGCTCCTACAACGCTAGTGGAATAGCGGCCTATGGGGCACATTGTTATTTCATACTTCATAATTGTGTGTAATAATAATTTAATAAAAAACCTATCACGAACTCTGACTTCCGTTAACTGTTTATAAAAAACATAATTACAAAATACAAAAGGTCAAATAATACTTTGTACGTTAAAAAAAATACCTAGTTAAAATGTACATTAACAATTTCCTACTGTGTTTTTTTTAATGTAGTGAACGGTTAATTCCTTATAAAATATTTCCTGATTTGACCTAGCTAAATAGGGTGCTATAATATAATTAAATTTTAAAAAGTTAACTTCCTGAAATGGTCTCGATTGTCACGGTCTACGGTTACTAGTTTTAGTCCACATTAACAGATAGGTACTCATTTTAAATTACAATTGCTATCTAAGTTGACCGTCCTCATCATCATTTGAAGTCCAACTTCGCCCACTGCAGAGCATATGCCTCTCTTGTGCAAAAAAATCCTCAAGGTTCTACCCGCGATGGCAGAAATATCGTCTGCCCATCTCGCTTCGGACGACCAACACTCCTTCCAATGGGAACATGCATGAAAAAAATATTTATTATTTACTCAGTTTATCTAAAAATATAACAGTACCAGTGAAAATAGAATCAAAATTGATCAATATAACAAACGAGGTATAACTAAGTATTTTAAACAAATACATATATCTGTCCCTCTCGCGAAAACGCCTATTTCTATGGCAGCTGTATAGGCGTCATTGTATTTGACGTCAGAGTTGGTATTGGACTTCTAATTGACAACTTAGAAGCTGATGAAGATATACTAAAAAATATTTCATAACTATTAACTAGCGCTAATAACTATTTCATTTTGCGAATAAAAAAAATTGCATGCATATTCTCTATTCTAACATCCTAATTAAAAATGTGTTATTAATATATGATTTATCAGAAACCTTAATCTGCCCAATATTTGAATCACATTGCTACGGTATCTCGTCTCAGACTCATGACTCAGTTGAAGGCCCAAAGGGTCCAAGTTACTGTTCATTCTACAGGTATTCAAGGTCGACAACCCGTCACTTGTACACTATACAGCGTCCGATGCCCAATAATACATTCGTATCGGTTCAGGAATGTTTATTATGAGTTTCCTTGGCAACAAATAAAATCTAAAGTTAGTCCAGTTAAAAGGTGTCCACCACCACTACAGGTTTCGGAAACGTACCTAACTTTCTGTGGGTGTTCCAGACTAGCTGCTCCGTGCCGCATTGAACCCTCTCTTTGCTACACCCTCATTCTTCGAGCTTTCGTTGATACCTTAATACCCCTTATTGAATAAACTTAATTAAATAAATTAAACAAAGCAACGTACTATCAGCTATATCAATAATAAAACGCCAGTTCGTTACCATTATTTCGCGGACATTTGTGTGGGTTACACGTTCACCTAGTTTTTTTTTTCAGGCATACTTACCTTTTGTTGTCTCAATAATTTTTTTATTTTTTTTAATCTGTATTTTTGAAATTTATTTAAAAATGTATTGAATACCTAAGTTAGAAAGATGAATATAAATAATAAAATATTACAATTTTATAGAATTCACACGCACTACCGAAATGGCAAGCGTCACGTGGCCATTTGGCCAATCCCAAACATTTTGAACATTTGACATTTTGGACAATCACTATCGCCGATAAAATGTCACTTTTTTGCAGCCCCTGAAGTAAAAATAACCTTGTTCTTAGCAGACATGTGTAATAAAAATTCCATCAACATTAATAGGTTAGTCAGACACGTTCAAAAAACCTATCAAGAATAATTTGTACCTGTTTTTATGTCACCAACACACGTGTTGTTTGGACCTCATTAATATTTATTTCTCTCACATACAGGTTTCTGTGACCTTCGCATTTCCTATTTATCAGTAATAATGAGAGTCAAGTGGTGTTTATGTACATACTTATGTATTTAAGGCTGAGCTCATCAATTAATAAATTGTCCAAGTATCTTCATAGGCCTGAAGCCGAGTCATATATCTTATGTAGTTAGAGGTTCTTAAATATGATCTGTATTTATTTTCTTCTGAAAAAGAAAGTTTAGCGTCTTAGGACCGAGAATACGAACCTTATTATTATTTTTATGTGTTTGACTATCTCGGGACCTTGTAGGGGCCGAAGCCAACTCGGGATGGCCCCTTTAGACATTTCAAATGGAATGGGGCACCAACCGACGATTATCCCTTTATTATTATTCGTTTATTTCAGGCAACTGTGGCTCATAAAAAAAAATACAAATACACAAATACAAATACAAAAACAAAAAAATAAATAATAAATATACAAATACAAAAACTATACTAAGACATAAAATATTATAACCTCATCATCTGCCTAGCCTTTTCCCTACTATATTGGGGTCGGCTTTCAGTTAAACCGGATTCAGCTGAATACCAGTATTTTACGTGGAGCGGCTGCCTACCAGACCTCCACAACCCATTAACAGGGTAACACGGTAAATACTCCTTGGCAAGACTGGTATTAGATTAAAAAAATAAATATATTATAACCTGCCTACCTCTAAATATATTTTGGAAAGAAATTAGTGGATATGTCTCCGAATCCCTTTATTCTTCTCCAAAAAACGAGTACTTGGGATTTGTAAAGCCAGAAATGACTGTTCTAGCAAAATAAATGTGAGCTCTTCGCGCCAAATGAGTTTTTACTCGGCTCGGAAAATCTTTTCATTCTAAATAGATTATGTTCTTACTTTATTTAACTTTTTATTATTACTCACGTTTAATAAGATGTTTTCCGTAGTTTTTATGACGTGTTTTTTTTTAAATAAAAAACATATTAACTTGATTTATACAGGACAGTAGTCACTTTATTAATGTAATATTGTTATTTTACTGAACTGTAAATGATGACGTTAAAAAGTGCCGTTTAATGGCCTAATTGAAATAAACGTTTTGACTTTGACTTTAACTTTATATATTCTCTGAAAAAGTTCTCAGAACTGTTCAAAATAACCTATAGCATTTCTTATGAATAGTTTAGTTGAATCATCACAACGAAAAACAAAAAAAATCATACAGACGAATTAAGAACCTCCTCCTGAAGTCGGTTAAAAATAAATTAAGATATTCAATTATTTAACATACTCATAATAAAACAACCAAACTAGTTTTCGCAACCGCAATCTCAATGACTAACAAAAGTACATAAAAGTACGTAATACTCAGCGGTTATGCGAAAATGAACACAATACAAACGCCGGAAGACCAGAAATATTTCGCTAATGCCGTAATGCAGTTTAATAGGCGGTTGTTAAAGCTATCGCAGACGGATTAAAAATGTTCCCAAGGTAGACCACTGTTCGCATGCCTCCTCTCATTTATTAACCCCATTAGTTTTCTATCAGTCTTTAATCGAGGACATGGACGTCCTTGGAGACATCTAGCCCCGCCTCTTTATTAAGCCTTTATTGGACGGCTACAATCACAGTAGACTTCCCGTCTGGTATTTTGGTACGGAACGTGAATGCTGCATTCTCGTGCAATGGCCTGCGAAATTAAAATTCGGGATATTTACTTTTATGTGCTGACTGCGCAACGTGCTTGTTTTCATGTAAATTGTTATTTCAGGGAATCGTTACAACAGCAGGCCAATTATTGTTATGCAAATACGATAACGTTAACAAAAAAAAATGTCAAAGGGCGCTTTTGTAACTTTTTCTAGGACCTTGATTTTAACTGCTGCGTGTAACCCTTGGTTTCCTTGTATATTCCCGGTACAGGCGATTTCTTTTGTACTGGCCTAACAGGCCTCCTTAGTTTTGTTAAACCGGTACGTATACATCTTTTTGTAATTCGAAACAATTCGTGCCATGTGAACATGCAGCCACCGGGCCATCTTTATAATTTTGTTATTAAAACAAACTTTTTTATCACTGGACGCCAAAATATTATGCATATATATATATATATATTGTTTGTTAACTATAATATTTATCTATGTACCTGTTATACCTGTATATCTAACACCTTAAAAAGACTGATTCACATCCGTACACTTCAACATAAGGTTCAGTTGAAAACAAGCGTCAGGGAACTACTGAACTAGTTGTCTGGCTTTTTGCTGAACTGGACCTATTTGGCGCAGTCGCGGGGCACGCAATATAATTGTTTCAAAATTAAGTTTTCTTTTATTGGTACATAGTATATTGTGTGTGTCTGTATGTCCCATATAAACTACTTTTCTTTCTTTCTTTCAAACTGACCAACGATGCCGTGAAACTGGCTAAGTTTCGGGCTAAATATATCTAAGTCATGTCGTGGATAGTCAAACAATTCATGCTGTATCTAAATAGCTCTGCCTAGACACATACTACAAATCCATTGGAATTGCTCAAACATTTTAGAAGCAAAATTTATTTAAAACAATACACCAACTCACCGTTATCATTAGCTCACGCTTAATGTAAATTAAACCAAGCAATTTGAGGTGCTAAGACCGCTTTTTGTCCGCATGTATTCTTGCATTAATGTATGCTCATACTAAGTATTCACGGAACTGTAGAACAAGATTACTGCCAAGGTCGCAATAAACTAGAACTTCGGTTACCAGTTTTTATAGAAAAAGGTTCGGATCTAGTCGTAAACTTTGAAATTGGTCCTATTCAGGCACTAAGATAGGCTCAGTTGAAAATTGAGAGGCTATAAAATAATCATATGAGTAGAAGTAAGCTATGTAAATTTTCGTGAGAATATTGAAAAAATTGTTCCGTTGACGTGGCCTTTCAGAGGTTCAAGCCATATTATGTTATGTTTGTTTATTCGTCTTGTCCAATTTTGATCAAAGCAATAACGTGATAGACCTCTGGTCGTCTACCTACTTTAAATCCAAACATATGCGTTCGTATGCCAAACAATATCGCCTATTTTTTTTTTTTTTGGTATGCGTCATGCTTGTCGCAAATAAACTCTTTTTCTTTTCTTTCTTTTCTTTCTTTTCTTTCTTTTCTTTCTTTTCTTTCTTTTCTTTCTTTTCTTTCTTTTCTTTCTTTTCTTTCTTTTCTTTCTTTTCTTTCTTTTCTTTCTTTTCTTTCTTTTCTTTCTTTTCTTTCTTTTCTTTCTTTTCTTTCTTTCTTCTTATGAGGAGTTTGCCTTACGGCCGGTCTCAATAACTTATCTACCTTAAACCAACTATCAAATTAGCTACCAACAGTAGCTGAAACGTCATGTTAAAAGGCAAACATGACGTTTCAGCTACTGTTGGTATCTAACTGGCCGTTAATGGGCAGGTCTTGCAAGAACCACGCTGGTATCGCGCAAGCCCAGACGAAAAAAAACTATTCACCAAAAGTCAAATCATCTGTGTACTTACAACAGGTGCGTTTCACACTCGTGTCTAACAATTTTCATGTAGTCAAATAAGGATATAAAATGACACTAACGAGACCTCAAGGTGAAATCGCGATCAACCTATTAAATGTTCACTGTATGTCTGATTGTCTATGTTATGTAGCACCGAATCAGCTAATCTTAGACACAGTTGAACTTGTTACAACTAATAGCTTCTGAAGATACAATATTTATCTTGCAAGACCTTGCTCTGCAAGTTTGCTATAACGCAGAGAAGAATGTTCGGCAGAGACTAAGTAATGAAGTTGTGGAATAAGTAGGCAGTTCATCAGGCTAGCAGGTATTTTCGTTAGGATGTCGGCAGACGAAAGTTTGATTCTCCGTCTGTCTGTTGGAAAGCAACAACTTGAACAAAAACACACACACGTAAAAATACCACAAACATACATATTACTGGTTTCGATTGCTCAGTAAGTGAACCATACAGCAATGGTTCAGGTACGCTATGCAAAGAGAAAAACTGTTTGCACGACACATGTTCTCTTAAGTGTTTCTTTTCGTTGATTAATTTTAAGAATTCTTGACTCCTAGAGAAATAAGTTACCAGTCAAAACAAAATGTTAGTCGAAAGTGTGGCAGACAAGCACTTAATTCTGAACCTAAGACTAAAGTCCGTCATAAAATGAATCCCATACTAAGGATTTATTTTATAATACCTTCAAACATCTTACTGCGATCACCAAAGCGTGACTCTAAATAATACCAGTTCAAATGTAGCTCAGGCTACTGTTTAAGATATCAAAACAAATGATCCATTTTACTACGGAACGCTTATCGCCGTAACAAAGCCAGCTATAATTCTACTGGACCCTTATCTTTAGCAGAGGAATTAGGATACGATATCATGTCGACAGTAAGGAGAGAAAACGACTAGCAGATCGATGAAGCAAAATGGCTGAAGAAAGTTAAGAAGCTATAATGTTAGAATTCTTTTCACTCAGACATGCATACTAAAGTTTATCTGTACCTTTCAAATTGGCTGCGATAATAATACCGCTTGTCTTAGATCTAGTCTGTAAATGCAACCTGCCGAGTCGAGACTGTTGAGGTCAGAGTTCGGAGAACTGTTGGCGTGATACGAACTTATGTAATACGTTACGTCACTTCTAAAGCTAAGCTAGCGTGTTAAAATGAGACTTAAGACCAGTCCGATTTTTTTGAGACAAAGATTGACCAAAATATATCATTCTTTCTGGAAATTTCCACTTGACTAGTCTAAAGCATGTGGAGCTCGTGGCTAAATAATAACAGCCGCACGGGTCGATCTTCTAGGTTAAGCAACGTTTGCCAAGGTTGGTCTGTGGTTTGGTGAGCATTTTAACATAGGTACCGAGACTCCTCCGTGCCTCGGAAAGCACGCTAAGCCGTTGGTCCCGGCTGTCATTTGTAGATCTTTGGCAGTCGTTACGGATAGTCAGAAGCCAGATAACCTGATACCAGTCAATCAGACACCAAGGAGTACCGAGTTACCCAGTTAATGGGTTGTGGAGGTCTGGTAGGCAGCCGCTCCACGTAAAATACTGGTATTCATCTGAATATGGTTTGACTGGAAGCCGGCAGCCCAATATACTTGTGAAAAGGGTAGGTCGTCGTCGACCACATCATTGCTTACCATCAGGCGGGGTAGTGGTCGAATCTATACTAATATCATAAAGCTGAAGAGTTTGTTGTTTGAACGCGTTAATCCCTGAAACTACCAGTCGGATTTGGAAAAATATTTTTGTATATATGATAGCCACATTCATGATGAAGGCTAAAGGCTATACGGGAACGAAAAATTCTTACGGGAACGGGAAAAAAGTGATATGCGCGTAAGAAGTCGCGGGCAAAAGATAGTAACAAATAAAAAATAATTTAAAAATGCACCATTCGTATCAACCTTTCTAAAAAGCTTTTAGCTAATAGTGATGCGGTTTTTTATTTATTTATTTTTGTAATAATCGTACTTGATAAGTTTTTTTTATTTTTAAGTGTCTCTGCACTGTTTTTAAGGCAGAATATACTGATTTTCTTGCTTATATCGCAGTAACAATGCTCAACAGTTTATGCCATCGTTCGTTTATTAAACGATCCCGATCCTGACGAACTGGTTAGTGGACGTTTTACGAACGTGTGCCATTTATCGTCATCGACGCAGTGCTAGTGCGGGTAGCATGATCATTTGTTAAAGTAATCTTACATAATTATCTGTACTAAAAAACTTCATAAGTGTTTGGAAGATTTAGGAATTTTGAGCAGCTTTGATTATGGTAGACGGCAACTAAATTAACAATAAAGTACTTACATTACCTTTCCTTTTTTAGGGTTCCGTACCCAAAGGGTAAAAAGGGAACCTATTACTAAGACTCCGCTGTCCGTCCGTCTGTCACCAGGCTGTTGTTTGTTGAAATTTTCACAGATGATGTATTTCTGTTGCCGCTCTAACAACAAATACTAAAAAACAGAATAAAATAAATATTTAAGGGGGTTTTTTTTCGGTCTGTGGTACGGGGAACCCTTCGTGTGAGAGTCCGTCTCGCACTTGGCCGGTTTTCTCTTCGTAGGAGTACCCACCCAAAACATACACTATGAATCGTTTTCATAACTAGAAAATGTAAAAAGGATAGATGTCGAGAGGACAGTTTTATGTCTTTATTTCGGTTTTTGGAATTAACAATTTTAATGAACGTAGGTTGCTCAATAACCGCTATTACAAATTCATTTGGCGTCTACCATTGTTTTTTATGGATGGGAAATCATCAAATGACTCCTGCCCTGGGTGGAGCAAAAGGGAGTGTCAGACTGTTATTGACTAAAACCCATCCGTATTCCTCCTAATGCCCTTTGCGTTACAGGACCGCGGTGACTCTTTCGAACAAATTAAAAAAAAACCATATTATGGGATTTTGTATGAAGTATTACCATGTCTTTGGCGTTTGTTTTTCGGTTCTAAAGAAGTAGATCTACCCTATGACCTTCATGGCTTTCTTAAAGGAAGGTTGACGAACTGGATAAAGAGACGTTGAGAACGAACTAAAAATAACTCGAAACAAACATAACTACTCTTTGCTCTCTGAACTGCTGATAAGAAGGTTTATTTTGTTACGCATATTTATTTTACGCCGCAGTCTGGTATTTGTGTAAGTTGTTCTTATTCCATGACGAATCCATTTAAAAAATGCGGAACCGTATGCCTACCTGTTTATATAACCGTTTATATGAACAAGAACTGCACGACTGTACTTGATATCATTCTCGAACAAAATAAATACTTGTCCAGCATAAAATATTCCATTCAATTTTTTTTTCTCGACGTTTATTCTACATTATTCTTGGGACAATAATGGTAAATTATGGTTAGTCGTCTTGTCCCCAAAGCACAACCCTTGGGGACAAGGGGGATCTACATAATTGTCCTACAGTTCAGCTATTTTGAGCTCTATGTGGATTGTGGGTCAACCAGCCAATATAATATGAAGAATCTTCAGCTCTTGCACTTTCTTGAGTAAACAAAATCGTAGACTATTTAGGTCTTATTTCCATAAGGGCATCATAAATTCACACTAAACGTTTCCAAACGCCTTTTATAATGCGCACAGCAAAGGAGTGGAACTCTCTGCCTGCGTCTGTGTTTCCGAAGGCATATAACCCTAATCTCTTCAAAATTAAAGTGAACAGGCTTCTTCTGGGTAAGCTCGCTCCATCATCGACTTTGTCATCTATGATCTAGACTAGAGTCAAGAGCAAACCCATATTAAATAAAAAAGGGCAGTGTTCTCGACTTCAGCAACTAGCGGTCCAAGAGGTCATTTTACGACAAATAAAAAAAATAAACCTTTGCAGTCAAGTAAAATTACTGATATGATCTTAATAATTAGCTCACATGCAGTCTCTTGAAAACGAAGTGCACCCAGGAGCGCGAAAATTTTTAAAAGTAATCCTTCCGATAAGTAAAGTCATATCTTAAGACCTCGACAATCACGCTTTTAACTTTTCTTTTAAAAATTGTCCTCTCCTGTATTTAGTCATGAAACAGCATGACGAGCAGGATAGTTTTTTTTCTATTTCCGCATAACTCGACATTTTACACAGTTTGCACTTATAACAAAAAACATTATAAAATGTGTGTCCGATTTAACCTCGAATGTGAAAGGTGTTGCCAATGCAGATAATTGTTAATAGCGCGCTTTGAAGTGATTTATCGAAACGTTATGGAATTTCGAAAATTGGAAAAGCTTTACCACGACATTTATCATTGCAACACTCGTAAATTCTGTCTTACAGTTACTGTCGTAAATTCTGTAAACAAACAGGATCCTTGGTAAAAAACTCATTACCGTTTTCTAATAAATTACATGACTTGAATTTTTTTATTAGGACAGTACCATAACGGAATGGTAAAGTGACGTTGATGAATAATAATACAATTGAAGAACAATCAATTTATTTTTTTCAAGACAATAAGACGACAAGCATGATTAAAGGGAGCAATTTGTCCACTCTTCTATATGAAAATTATTTATTCTTTTCGCTCACCATTCAAGCTCTAACTAGGATCATGTTAATATCCAGGGTAGCCCAACTTTTGTAGTAGATTCTATGTCGCTTCCTTGCCTTTGAATACAATAGGTACCTCCATCAACAAAGAAAACTTAACGATCTGAACCACGATTGATTTCTATAAAACGACGCATCAATCTGACGAATCAACCAATTCTCGTAACGGGACCCTTTAAAATAGTAATTGGGTCACAACCTAATTAGGTCATAGCCAATTCGACACCCGTGTCGAACATCTTATGGTTCCCATCGAATTAATTTTACCACAGGGAGTTTTCTTAACGACATAAGCCATGATGCCATGAATGAGGGGAAAATTTCAGATGAGTGTCCCCAAAACTTTGTTTACCACCAAGATTTTACGGTCTCGCACTTTCATGGTGTTTTTCTTATAAAAGTTATTGTGTTTTTGCTATCTTTCGTTAATCGAATGACTCAAATTGATTATATTGTGTGTTAGGCAGTTGATTGGTTTTTGTTATTATTTGCCCACGTACTATATCTACGTCATTGCTGGTAATTTCATTGATGAGAGTTTGTTTGTTAGTTGAAGCTGTGATCCTTTCCTTCTGTTTATCTTCATTGGTTTTGGCTTGATTGATGTAGTTTTCTTTTGATTAATCTACCTTCGGTAACTTCTTGGTCGTTGACATTATTTTGCTTTAGTCTCCACCTACTAAAAATACCTGCTTCAGCGGAAGTACGAAATGAGGCTTAAGTTGGTCGAGTAAAATAAAGTGGATGAATTATTCACTGTACTGTTCATCAAATACCATAATTATTGTTTTAAATGTACTCTGTTCATAAGAAATGGTTCTTTATAATGTACTGGTTCATTTAGAACATAATTCACGGTCATGCTGCTGTTAGATGTTTCTCATTTATTTGTTTTTCTAGCGTTATTCCAAAGGATATTGCCATTGTAATTTTGTTATTTTATTTGTTTTAAGTGGGTACTTGGGTGACTTTCATGCTTTAATGTATTCAATAGAAAATAAAAGTGTATCGGCTTCTTGCCATTGACCATTATGCATGAAAATCGGCTCAAACGCAGTTGTTAACAGCCACTTCTGAATCTTAATTGATAGTCTTATCTTCAAGCTGAATCAAAGCACTGATAGCTTTCTCCGGTTTAATGTGAACATATTCTTTTACGGTTTTCTTTTGAAACCTAAATAGAAACTCGTTTAACGTTCCCTATCACATTATACTCTAATCGTATCTGCATCCGTAACATGAAAACGTCGTCTACAAAGCTGAAAGCCAGTGTATGGAATAAAGAATGCTTTTAAGTATAAAAGTGGTCGCAATCTACATACTAAATCAGTTAAGCCTTCACAAGTTCGTGTTAGTAGCACCTGTTCTCTGCTTATGTTAACTTTGATCAGCTTTTTAACAGATGGTTAGTTACATCAACCAATTGTATATGTATGTATGTTAATTGGTATCGATTGTTTGTGTTTGTTTATTAAAGATCTTTATTTAATTCTGTCGTCAGTTGTTCTATCTAACCAATATAGTCTTGTAAGCTTCGCCAGGGGTGCCTTTAATCCTGGGTCATCCTCGGGATATTTTGGGTCAATCCGGGATAAAACGGGGCTTACATATTTCACACTGAGATTTTTCATTGGCTCTTTTCTATAGGTGTTTAAGACTCCTATCAACCCAAAATTGCTGGTGCTCAAAAACAAGATTAATCTGTCTGTTATTCCTCGGAAAACTTCTGAGTATTTTAGCCAGTGTTTGTGTTTTTTTTTACTGACACGTTTACCTATTTGGATAGATTGCGTTAGAACTTCGTCTATCGTCACCTGTCTACAAAATTTCACTGCTTTAATTAGCGCATTCATGCGAAATCTTCGGAGATAAACAGACAGACATAGAAGTGTAACTGTGACGTTCTAATTACTATAATTGAGCTATAATACTGCACTACACTCTGTCATTGACTTTATATGTACCGTTATGAATGTAGCTAGGTACTGTTACTTTACGTTGCTATTTTTGTTTACGTTGTATCGCATATTTTGCTGAAAAGTAGTGTTGGCCTTTATTATATAGAGATCTTGTCCGCTGAGTTTTTCATCGTGCTTAGACTCAAGTGCTAGTCCAGTGGAAATCTTTTGCAGTAACCTATGTGGAGTTAAACTATAAATTTTTCCATAATAACAAATAAGACTATTGAGACTTAAAAATCTTCCTCCAATTTCGCTTCAAATCCGTTAATCTTATGCATTATATTAACTGTTCCGTAAAAGGCACCTCCTAGGAGGCATCCATTTTGCTACAAAGCTGTTTCATCATCGTCTTCTCGTGTTTGTCCCATGTTACCTACTAATAGAGTTGGCGCAATATCTTTCAGTCTTCTTCCATAAATGTCCATCTACCAACCGACGCGCAATTCACTCTCTTTTCCTTCCATAACTGCTTAAGATCATCAATTAAAACATACATAAGTGGTGTATGAAGTTTCAAGCTCTTAGTACCTATTTCCTGTCTTAGCCTTTTCCCAACTATATTAAGGTCGGCTTCCAGTCAAACCGGATTCAGCTGAATGCCAGTATTTGAATATTTATTCACTGTCTAAGGTAATAAACACTAAATAAATCACAGGTATATTACAAAAAACCCTTCATCCCTTCACAAAGTCAGACCCAATCAATAAAAGATTTGCCTCACAGATTACGCCTGAAATCCTGAATATCGTTCACAAAGGTTGGTGTTGGCTGTATTGAAAAGCTGTGCGCTTCGGTAGGTAATTCACTTATTATTTTTGAAGTGATAACTTCTTATGGGAGGGTAAACCGCTTCGTAACGTAACGCGTTACGGCGCCAGTCTGTCTGGCTTCCCTTTCTCTCACGCATACGACAGCGGTAGGCAGGCTCTTCCTCTCTCACTCTAACCCACAGCGCTAGTCGTATTTTGGACAGACGCTTCCCATATTAAATATTTCAACTTAGATTAGTTTAAGTTGTTAAGACGCACACGTTTTTTTATTGTTGAAGCTAATGAAACTTGGGGATATGTTATAATTATAGTTGACCGTCGCGTTGGTTCACTTATCTCAAGCGCTGCTGCAGCTTTCCATTTTTAATTTCTTTCTGCCAGTTTTGAGTTGGAACTGGCGAATTGTGGGTGTGCTTTATGTAAACCTCTGCCTACTTAGTAGTTGCACCCGCCATGTTATCTCTTCTCCTTGGTTGACTAGTAGAGAATGCCTAGGTCATTAAGTCCGCCTTTGTAAATGTGCATGACGTTTCAATAAATAACCTTTGTCGTCATGTTATGTTATTGTTGATGATAATAAAACTACGGGTTTTTAAAGGATTTAGACGTATCAGGTACTGTACCAATCATCAAGTACTGGATCATTTGTAATGGCTTGTGGTGTAGGTACCACTCTAATGTGTGTGTGGGTGCTGAAAACTAAAGAAAAACCTGTGAGGGAAACCAATGACTCATTTAGGTTTTCTCTTGCAGTCAAGTCAGCTGCTTATCTCCTCTCATTATGTACCTACCGCTCAGTTTTTAGGTGTTTTCATATAGGTAGTTATTTCTTTATGACTTGACTACGTGCTTATATGCAGTTTGTGATTAATGGCAGAGATGTTATAGAGAAAAAACCTGGCCAAATGCGATTCGGACTCGCGTGCAAAGGGTTCCGAACGAATTTCATTTTTGTAACATGTTATTTTAACACTATAGACTTTTATAGGTTTATCTATTATCTGCATTTTTTCAAAATTTTAGGCTTAGTGGTTCCAGAGATAAGCATATGGTCAGTTTTCGTCTAATTTCTTGAATAATTTCAAAACTCATTTTAAAATTAGGAAAATAATGGAATTAAAACCCTCACAATAAGCCATTGCCATATATCAATGCAATAAGCCCTTTCATTTGATATTTCACACGGAACAGTTTGAAAAAAATTGTTTTGAACTTCTATGGTTTGTCCCCCAAAAATGAACCCCATGCTCAACATTTGTTTGTTTTTTTGTTCAACATTTTTTTGTTTGGGTCACAGAAGTTCATATGTGTACCAAATTTCAACTGAATCGGTCCAGTAGATTCGGAGAATTCGGCTGTGACAGACGGACAGACAGCCCACCGAGAGATCCTATAAGGGTTCCGTTTTTACATACAGATGTTCGGAACCGCTGAACTCGCACCTTCTGGAAATGATTGAAGGATCTTTTGCTGCTTGCCTTAGACTTGACATAGTGCATTTAGACTTCTTCTTGGATATCCGTCAGAATTGGCTTACTGTACTTAAATGTTCGAATGTACTGCAATACTGACCAACACTTATTAAGTAGGTAATTGGTAACCTAATTCCTCACCACGATACAGTGCGGTGAACGTGTTATATTAAATATCAAAATTAACCGTTCACAGCGACCTCCAGTTACATTGTACTTTCGCTTTTAATAACCTCACGTACTTTACGTTAAGTTTGATCGAATAATTTAAACGAGCCCTGTTATACTTGCCCATATACTTTATACTTATATACAACTGGGAAAATCGTAAAAAAGCTTTAACAATGGTGTTTCAAAACCTATTCCATTATATACCTACTTTCGTTATGCTGGAACACCATACACTTAGTATTAGTAACAAAATAATCATCAATGGATGATTTGATGATTTACAAAGTACTCTTTTGTGATTGGGGTTGCTGAAAAGATTATATTTATAAGTTATATTGATGTATTTATTGTTAAAGTTTAAAAGGTAAACTGATATATGTGCAAAATATATTTGTTTACCTATTATTTTAACTTTATTACGTAACAACAATTTCTACACATACATATAAAACCTAGCACGATTACGCAGTTTCGTGTTTCCCACCAAACCATATAAGTTTAGTAATTATTTACTTTCCAAAGCTAACAAAGTTTTACCGAAAAGGATTTTGGTTATCTACATTAAATAAACTGTTATCTAACTAAGAACCCACTCATCAAACAAAAAACTTTATGACTCTTTTGATCATAATATGAAAATACCCAATGACGTATTTTTCCCATTCCTAGTGTTCCTAGTGTGACCAATCTATATCTGATAAAGTTAAGTGGTTTGAATGAAATACCAATAAAATGCCTAATAAATAATGAAATTGAATGATAAGGTTTAGGTGGGTTTAGCATTGAACTTGGTTATTTCTTTACTATTTTATTCGTATTTACTACGACGCCGTTAACAAGCGCAGGTTGGTAAGTTAAAACACTAAGGATGAGGTGAACCCGAATTTACTTTCATCTCGGGTCCCGACTCTTATCTTACTCTAGAAGGAACTGTGGGGTTTTAGTTTAGCGTTCCCACTATGTCATGACGATTTTATTATTGGACGACTGTCAAATACATTTTGTATGTAAAAAGTCGTGGACGACGGTTAATCGTGTCGTCCTATATGTGAACACCTCCATTTAAATACATAAGCCACGACGCTTTAAACGACACGATAATCTGTCGTCACAACATAGTGGGAACGCAGCCTTAGTCGGTAGAAATCCGACATAACCTTCTATTCTCTAAATTGATACCCTACGATCCATGAGGATTTCCCTACAAAATTTTCTAGACACTCGGCAGTATGTCAGCCAAGTTCGCAAAGCTGCAGAGTGGCACATCGGATTCGACCGACCCATAGCTTTATATATCTGTCACCGGAAAATGGCTCCGTAAGATGATTATAAAATAACTTGAGAGATTGTAAACTCTCGATAAATTGTCAACTGATCATTTGGAATACTTTTTTACACATCAAAATGTGATAGTCTATAATATCTCGAAGTCATTCCGAGAATTTGTGGACATAAAATTGCGACCAATCAGAGCACAAGTCTACAATTTATCTATTTCGGTGTGATAATTAAATTGGAATCTTGGCCCCTCATTGGTCTTTGTTGGTGTGAGCTCATATCTGAACAGACCAATGAGAGCCTTGTTTCCAGGTTTACTTTCCGATTGGTCCCATTGAATTTTCATCAAAATCGGTTCAGTAGTTTAGTTTTTAATTCAAAATAGCTGGAAAAAATGTCACAGGAAACCAAAATACGCAATTTGCACTTGCAGTAAACGAAATTACGTATTTTGCGTTCCTGTGACTTTCTAGTGGTGTTGTTAGGTGTGGGGTACCACAAAAAAGCAAAAACAAAAAAAACTTTTTTACAAAAAAAATACTACCTACAGAGTATGAAATAACTTTAATTTCGGAGGTCGGTAATTTTGGTTGCTCTTCGTATTTTAATTAAAAAAATTAAATATGTATTTCCAAGATGCTGTCACGATTCGATGCCATGACTGGTACCATAATATCAAACATCCAACTGCGAATTTCGTTCGTTTCAGTATACGGCATTGGCGACCTTACATACCGTCCTATAAATACATATATATAAGTACATAATAAGCTTCGTTTTGTCGCCAACAAAAATAACTCAGTCATGCCATTCGAGGTTGCGAGGCAGTTTGTACAAGCACGAAATGTGTAAATCAGAAGTTTTTTTTATGTTAGAACAGTTACAAGAAAGTGCTTGAGAATAAAGGTCTTCGAAACAGTGGTGTTATTTCTAAGGATATGTATGGAAACTCTTTGGATTCAGTGCAGATGAACTATGAAGATGTCTCGTGAGTGATTATCAAGAGATCGGAATAGGTAGACTACATTTACCTAATGTTCGTAGAATTAAATAACAAAGAGTATATAATACCTTCTCTAAAATCCCGGAATCATAAACGTGACGGTTGTATCCCGGAATTTAAGAAATTGCAAATTACTTATTGCGCTTTTAATACATTTTAACAAAATTATTATATTTAAGAATCTTAGTATGTTTTTAGAGTTCCGTACCTGTTAAATTAAATTGCTTTTTTTCCAACAACTCTTTCTTTTGATTCTTCAAATCAATAATTTGTAACTATACTGAAAGTCCAGTTCATGTTTTTATAATCCCGGTTTTTAAATAATGATTCCGGGATTTTACTGGAAGTATTATCAACTCTATATTACTTACTTCCACGAACATTAGGTACCTACACAGAGTCTACTTATTCCGATCTCTGGTGATTATCCTTATTCAGCTGTTAACATATATATTTGTCCTATCGTCATAATGGTACATAGGGAAAATTGTGCTTATGTAAAGTGAAGAGTTAATTTGAGGTCAATTTGAGGGTTACTTACTTAATGTGTTTATTATGATGCCATCTCATGGTACGATGTTTTCTTGGAAGCTACAAAGGTTCCCAAGACGGGTTATTTCAGCAAGTATCTAGCACGACGATATGTACCTACATAATATTTTGTGTTTTCATGTTTTGGTTTCTAAACGCTTTTATAATCTTATCATGATACTTGATCAGCCTTTCTTCCCGTTGTAAGTATTAATATTGTAACAGGGCCGGTATGTTTTGATACCGAATGTTCTTCAACTTTTCTCACAATACTTAAACAAATATAAAGAGAAGTACAGTCGCCAGCACACCAAGCTACCCGAAACTATCAAATTTTCCCAATCAACCTTGAACCTAATGCTTTAGCGATAAAGTTAAACATCCATTAAAGAAATTTGACAGATTGTTGTAGTTTGATTTGCTGACGTCTCTACCTAAACAAGTTATTTACCAGAACACTAGTGCATGTGGAAGAGAACTTCTGCCAGGGTTGCGGAATTTGTTCGAAAGAGTTACCGCGGCCCTGGAACGCAAAGGGATTTAGAAGGAACACGAATGGGTTTTAGTCAGTAAGAGTCTGACACGCCCTTCCGCTCCACCCAGAGCGGAAGAATTCATTTGATGAATACCCATCCTTAAAAAAAAAGTAGAAGAAAACTTATGTACCTACTACCATTTGATTTATTGCACAAACAAACAAACCATTATCATACGGCAAACGCAATAATCCAAACAGGTTCTTATCTCCGATTCAAGCAGGTTTGCCTAACCATTCTATAACTTTACCTAACAAAATAACTACTTCTTCGCTACCAATTTTCCTGTTTTACAACTGCTTGTTGCGAAATGCTTGTTAAATTGGTACCTCGGTACCTACTTGTAATCGTGACCTGAATACCAGTATGCAGGAAAAGTTATATGGTTTGGTGGAATTTACTGTATTTAGATTTGATGTGTTGCCATAAATATGTTAAGCTCTTGACTAAAAAATATTAGCAGTTGCAAAGATCGATCTTCAAAGTGACCGTCTTAACATACCGAGATTCCTTCCTCATTAAGCTGTTGGTCAAGGCTGTCATTTCTTGATCTTTGACAGTCACGGGTAGTCAGAAGCCTTTCTTTTATGTGGGGATATCCTCATGGATATGTCACCGGAAATGCAGACCTCGTAGGATTGTAATAAATCTTTATTAGATTGTAATTACTCGAAATATTCGGAAAAAATTCAATAGTTGCCAATATATCCGTGTCTTATTAAGAAAAAATAGTTTACAATTTCACGCGATATTTTACAATCTTACGGCGGCGTTTGCAATTTTCCGGTGACTGATACACTTTGTCTGGTAAGACGGCGTGTTATGTAGGACTCCTATCGACTAAAACCCTACCATTACCGTGAGTCGGGGGCCTGGGATATAATAAAATTCACGTGCACCCCTGACGGGTAGTCAGAAGCCTAAAAATCTGACAAGGGGTCCCAGTTACGGGAATGTGGAGTTCAGATAGGAAATCGATCCATGTTAAATAGATACTGGTACTAAGATGCATCTGATTAGACTGACTTAAAAATCTAATTAGTCCGTCGGATAGATTTCCATTAAATATTGGACACTCATTTTTTCTTTTGTCACGTAAACAAAAAGTGAAGACGATACAGTGTGTTGAAAACTCGTGTGTCGTCACTTACCAGTACACTTTTTACTGGAAAGCTACGCCACAAGCCCCCACTCCTTATCTTTGATGCGTTTTATCTTCGTTATTATTTATTAATTTGATCAAATTAAAAATACGTAAGTATCCAATATTTTTCGATAATCTAACGGGACGGAAAATCATATCTTTTTTAACCCAGGCAACATCCCTATTGACCATCGTATCCAACCATACTTCCAGCTCTTTTTAATATTAAAAAAAATGATGACAATGTTTTCGGCGAATTGTTTTATCTATGACGCGGTTGTGGTCTATGATTTCGGGGACGCATTTTTTGACGACGGCGTCGTTTCGTTGAACCATTCTGAATCTTATCAGGAGTTCATCACGTTTGGAGCACCCATAGAAATATAAAAAACAGAAACTTGTTTATTATATCTATGCACCTGTGCAGTTCTTTTCACTTTTTCGACATATCCCGGAACCCTGCAGAAGATTTATTTAATAATTCTAAGATCCTCTTCTGCTTGAAAGAATCCTTAACCTTAATTGAAGATCACAAAAGACATTTTTGTGGTCATGGTCGGCTTAGGCAAATGACCTGATGCGAAAATATGCAATGCATAAGCCTTCATTTACGTTTATTAAAGATTTACTTTGAATTGCAAATATTATGTGTGTTGGTATGTGCAATATCATTGTTATTGTTAGGTGTAGCACCCACTTGAGCTTGTAGTGAATGTCATAAATTGCTAAACATCGTGACACTAATGTCAATGTCAGAGGTAAATGGGATGTCGCAAGAATGGGACGACCGTGTGCGTTCTAAGTGCTGATAAAATCTGCATGTGAACTTTACTTTGTAATCCTGTCTACAGTTCATTGACACCTTTTTATTTGATGCCTATCAGTCTTCAAATATATTATTATTTAAGATACTTAATTTATTTATTTATTAACACTCTACGCACACGAATGTACATAAGAAGCGGACTTAATGCCATAGGCATTCTCTACCAGTCAATCTTAGGGTGATGCAGAGAATGGTGGTAGGTGCAATACGGAGAATAAAAAGCGATTGATATTTAATAACATACAAACATTTAAATAAATAATACAAATATATAAACTATACATACAATATAAATATATAATAAATTCTCAAATTAACAAGATAAATAGGTACACGAAATACTTAACAATTTAATATGTCTATTGTACAAAATATATTCTCAATTCGGTTATACCTACTTAACTAGACGCTATGGCCAGTGACTTACAACTTTTCCCATGGCAGATAAATAAATTATCCAACGTTCTAATCGAGGACATGGACTGCCAAGTTTCACCCAAATCCGTAAGTACCTATGTTTGGTTTGTAAATGTTCTACGACGAAATCGACAAAAAATACCGACTCTCAAAAAAGGGTTGGCGTGAAAAGGGTCGAATAAGGCATTCAAGAAACTCCCTAATAAGCATCGTTAAAAGAACTTCCGTATTTAATTAACAAATAATAAGAGAATTCTAAAACGGACTCAATTAAAATACATTCCAGTTAATTACCGTGAAATTAATGCGCGGCCATTTTCTTTTTACCTATTTTAATTTAATACACACTCTGTTAGAAAATATGTGTTGGTTACAATGCAGAAAGCATTCGTCATCGATACTTTGTTTAGTTTAGTCAGCAAATTAGTCATGAAGTCTGTGGATAACGAATTTGTTTAGGATAAAACAACATTGACCAAATATCACGAGAATCCTGGATATACTCACTTGTTAGGTGAACTCGGTTAATGTAATATTGGTAGCCCAATATTACATTAACCGAGTGCACCTAACAACTTACTATTTAGTTCACAAGGCATTTGCTTCGATCTTGGTTACCAGTCTATCCAGGGTCCTTAGTAGACAACCAGCATGATTGAGTTGTGTCAATAGGGATGTAACCTGGGTTAAAAAAAAATTGATTCTATTTAGTCCGTCAGTTAGATTATCGAAAAATATTGGAATACGTATTTTTTTTTTTATTTTATCAAATCAATAAAAATTTACAAAGATAAAACGTATCAAAAATAAGAAGTGGGGGCTTGTAACGTCACTTTCCAGTAGAAAGTGTACTGGTAAATGACGTCACACGAGTTTTCAACGCAGTGTAGGTATCGTCTTCATTTTTTGTTTACGTCACAAAAGAAAAAATACGTACTGATCCAATATTTTTTTGGAAATCAATCTGACAGACTAATTCGATTTTTTTCGTCAAATACCCTGTTTCAATGGTTAATTTTGGCTTAGGTAGAAAATGTTCTAATATGTTTGCGGGAGTTGGATGCAACGCGACAAGTCGAAACCGCGTTTTCATATAAACTTGCCTTAAATAACTTGTCGTAATTACTCGTAATGTCGTTTCGCGCCTGTTTGTGGGGGCCCTTCCCCCTTCTGGACTCCCTGAGTAGTAGTAGCAGCCTTAATTCGCTTTGGATTACTGTTCACATAATACGTAAACAGAATGATTAATCAGTTAATGCCTAATCGATATACAGTACTTACATACTTACTAGGTATTATCGTTTAAACTTTACATATTCCAATACGCACATGTCTTCTGTCTGCCTGGTATTAAGCTACGTGAATATTTAATTAAATAGAGGTATGTTATCCATCGGTATTTGTATGTATGTATAGACAGAGAACACAATAGATAGGTACTTAGGTTAGTACATAGTATGGTGTTCTTTGTAACATGAAGCAGACGTGTTACGTGATACCATTACTTAGAACTTGGCAAATACTTTTAGTTCAACGGTTCTCAAAGTAAAGCTAAATGCGGCCCATTGCTTGCCAGATTTTATAATACTTACCAATCTATAAAACAGAAGTTTTAGCTAACACTCACGTATAAAAAAGCTCCTAAAATAAAAATCAACAATTGACACGTTTGTACTGTAAATTCGCTGCCAATTTTATCGAGTAGAGCCAAAGAATTGTATTTCTATGCTTCACTGGAAAATCCAGTCATCCGTATCCAAATTGTTTACCATTGAGAAATATGCCTCTGTTTAATTATGCCACTTGGCTTAACCCTCTACTAATCTCATTAACAACTATCTGACTAGGCATGATCTGATGCCCTTCTATTTGAAACCATTCACTGAACATAACAGAAACACGGCCCAAGATAAACTTTGAGCATCACTGCTGATAGTGCTGAATACGTCGTTAGGCTCTAATAACGTACAAAATTGTACCACGGCCTTACGCGTTTGTTTCTAAATCTGATTTCCCTAGTATTTTTGTATACTTGTCTGCTAGAAAAATTTGCTCAGTAATTAACTTTATACTACACCTGCTTGGAAAGTACCTTGATACTTTATCAAATTTACGGTAGAAAGTACGTCATTGCATATCGAACAAATATGCGGGGAGAAAACGCATCTGAGCGGGAGAGAAAAGTGTATGAAAATCCATTTCTTACGTGGTTTTTCTTTTTTAATTTTGGGTAAGACTATGCGCCGGTAACCTAAATATCAAAAGCCAAAAAGTTTTTACAGTGAGTTTTTATCTCCAAGTTCGCAAAATGACACTGGCCACTAGCTGTGTGTTGGATGGTGTCGGGCTGGCAGTGCGACCCTGCGGCGGCAGGATAAACAATTTGAAAAAAGAACATGTGAAAATTGCAGACGCCATTGGCGCCATTTCCAATTTGTGTGTTGTTTGAGGATTCAGTTTTAACTGCAACAATTTCAATATAAATTTCAATTAGTAAAGATTTCGTTTTTTATTTTCCTTCTTGGTGTAGTATAAAGCACTATGTATCACTCGAGAGAAACTGCGATTCCCGATCTTGGGTGTTTTAAAGCCCTCGCCTACGGCTCGGGCTTCAAACGACACCCTCGACGGTAATCGGTCACTTTCTCCTCTCGGTGAACAATGTACTATTTCCTGCCAGTTCTTTACCTAATTCTGGGTGGTTTAAAAAAGTAACCAAGCCACCGCCATTCTCTTTTATCCTAACCTTTTCGAGTCGGGTTGCCCCAAATCGTGAGCTCGCTGAGCTCGCTCTTGCACCCATAGTACTGGCCACTCATAATGTAACTATTTTACGATATGATCACTGATGCTTGACCATATCATGGAAGTAGCCGTGTGTAGCTGTTGATATCATTAAACGCTGAGTAATCATTGATCTGGCCAGACCATATCATGATGTGGGCATCAGATATTTTCCATTTCATGACATGGTTCTAACCATTCGGTCGGCTACATCATGATTCATGAAGTGATCAATTCTATGATCTGGCCACGACATAAGGATATTATGGTGACTCGTTGATATCACTTTCGCGAGCCGTCTTCCGAGTGGTCCTGAATCTAATCCAAAGCGAAAGGTCACTCATTCATTCACGTACTGATTAAACACGAAATCTCAAAAACTACTTAACCTATGAAAATAAAATTTGGCATGGGGGTAGATTATAAGCAGGAGACGTCAGCTAAGAAAGAATTTAAGGTAACTCCCCTCGTAAAGGTGTGAAATAAGAGTTGAAGTTTGTATGGAAAATCTTATACCTTAAGCCAATTTACTTGAAACTTGGTATGAACCTAAATGCATTATAAAGTTTGTCATCATTCGTTTTTCAAAACTACCCCCAAAAGACAATTTAGGGGGTGTTCAAGTTTATATGGAATAATATTATCCCTTGTGTTTATAAACTTGAAACTTGGCACAAATACTGACCTAAATGAATAATAAATAATGTCATAATTCATTTTTTAAAACCCCCCAATGGGTTTTAAGGGGGTGTTAAAGTTTATATTTATTTATTTAGCTTTAATTACTCTGCACTTACAGTACGAACCAACACGTACAGAGAGTAATAATCTAAAAGTTAGACACACAAAAATCGAAGACGGGTTTCTTGAATTTTAAAACTCGGTACAATCTTGACAAACAAATATGAGTCACGTGTTTTTGGATTTCTCTGAAATCGACCCCCGAAAGGATGTAAAGGGGTGATGAAGCATATTACTGCTTACCTCAATTTACTTGGAAATTGGCATAAACAATTTCAAAGTGAAATATTTGAAAAGGATCTAACTTTTTTTCGTAATCAGGGGTTGATTACGAAAAAATTATGAATCCGTCCATCGACTCCATCGTGTTAAAAAAGGTAAAATTGGAATGTGAATATGAAAAAGCTCATCACTTCGATTTAGAAACTTTGTGCAAATAACTATATATACTAAAGAATAAATCGCAACGATTAGGATTGTAAGATTACCCTTTACCTTTCAAAGGAGGTCGGGGTAGGGGGGTGTCAAGTTTGCAGAGGAAAGTACTAATCTGCGCAGACGAAATCGCGGGCAAAGTGCTAGTCATCGAATAAAGTCGTCCGATCAAGCAAAAAGCCGTAACAATTCCATCTTTAACATAACATTTCTTTTTTTCCAGGGAACAATCAAAAGACCACCAGATGACATGGTGTTTCTGGCGCCGGAGACGGCTGGTGGTGGCCTTGCTCGCTTTCTTCGGTTTCTTCAACGTGTATGCCCTGAGGGTCAACCTGTCAGTGGCCGTGGTCGCCATGACAGAACCTGTGGAGACTAAATTGGAGAATGGGACGATTGTTTTTGTGAGTATCGCTGTTGTAGCCAATTTTTTGTAGCGTAGAATAACAATTTGCTGGTTAGAAAAGCTGGTAGCTTAGCTTGGCTAAGGGATTCGCCTGGCGATATCCTGCAATGAGTGACATGACTCACGAAGGCCCCTCTTGAGTCATGTTACTCATTGCAGCACTCATAGCGTCCTGGGTACTGGCTTGTATCTTCTATTCCTGTTCAGTTTAGCTTTGAATACTTCAACAACCTTTGAATTTTAAGGAAAAAGTCCGTTCCTTAAGTAGTAAAAAGTCCTACATAACAGTACTTAATTCTGTATTCCCCGAAGAACCTTTCGCCAGTTATGTTTTGGAGGCCCATGTAATTCTTTGGATTATTTGGAAATTCCTTAAAAATAACTACATAACATGGACACAAAATACCTTAGTTGAAATAGGCCTCCAAAATTAGGTAATATATACTCGTCGAGCCTAAATTAAAATATCAATCCCAAAAATACTCACAAGTTACTCTCCTAATTCGTACTATTAAGTCTCATCCGATCCCAATTCAGTCAACCATATTGTTTTATTGGCAACAAACTAATCGCCGATACACTTAATACTTAGGGTCAGGTCACACAGAGCGAGGCGACTCTGAACACACTTTTTATAAAGCGATACAATTTAGAATTTTACAAAAGAATTAAAAAGGTACATAATCCACTAAAGGACAGTGAGAGAATCCGAATACATCCCGCGAAATTACATTTGGAAAACTGTCACTAAAATGTACCTTTTTTATAGTAAACAAGCAAGCCGCCCCGGCTTCGCTCGGGTAGCAGCGCATATAAAAATCCCAGTCGCCATGATTTTTCCGACATCTTCAACAATCATAGTCTGGTCATATTTCAGCCATTCAAAACAAAACCTTAATTAATTATACACCTAAACCTTCCTCATGAATCACTCATACCATTGAAAGAAAGAAAGAATACAATTTATTGATGAATGAAATACGCACGGTACATAGAAATAAACAAAAAACAAATGGTAGGTCTGGCCAAAAAAAATAAAAAAAAAGGTATGGCCAAGTGTATGTCGGCACGGCTGCACTAAAAAGGTCCATTTCAGCTATATGTCAGATAGACTGATGCTGTCTGACGCTGGTTTTCTTATGAACCTTTCAAAGGACGAGTGGCGGTTCATTTGATTCAATATAATAGGTATATAAATATCATTGGTGAAAACCTTATGAATCCTTCGGTAGATTTTGCGTTCAGACAGACAGATGCGGCAGGGGGACTTCCTTTTATAATATGTATGTAGTGAGTGAGAGTGATAGTGATAAAGTCACGCTCACGCTGTGTGCCAAACCTAATGCTGAGAGGCTTTTAATACTCGTCCGTTTAGTATTTATTACTACCACTAGTTCCATATTATAGAGGAAGCTTTTACTTAGAAAACGTAATGTCGTTTATCTTCGCAATAATGTCCTCTTGATACGTTTTTGCCAAAACGTACTTAAACCAGGGCAATTTTATGCCTTAGGAAAAGAGTTGTACTGAGTACTAAAATTATGTCTAGCCAAAGAGATTTACAGCTATTCCCTTTTATTTTCAACGCATTGAGGTTATTATTTTCCATTTTGTTCTTTCTCTTTTCAAATTATTTGGTATTATAGGAGACCCAAAGAAAATAATATATCAAGAGGTGGAATTATTTATGACCTAATCTGCTAGATTGCTGTCTGTAATTTGCAAAAAAACATGTCAGATGCCATTAAGTTTTTTTTATTTATTTTTCTTTCTTAATTTTTAATGGTTTTATTGAGTTTTTTTCACTTGCCAGTTACGGCTCGAGTATTTTGTAAGTCCTAACATGATATACATTCAAACTTTTTAAAAGGTATCAATATTTTAGGACGTAAACAATAAATATTTTCAAATAAAGCGTGGAAGCGTGGCTTGATCTTAAAGTTTGACCTAAGGTCAATTCCTGTTTGTTTTATTATTAGTTGTTGTACCAAGAATGGTTCTAGTGCTTTTCATTCTTTCATGACTCCATGTTAATTTCTTTTCTGTGGATTTACAACCAGGAAGCATTTATAACAATATACGTACTGCAACAAAAACAACCTTAATATATTCGTAGACTTTGACATTTAAATAAAGACTATGGATAGGGGTACTATCAGTGTCTGCGAGTAGGCTCCCCACATTGCAACCCGACATTTCCACTCAAATAAAATATGATGCTATGTGCTTTATCATTATAAATCATCTGCCGCGCCTTTTCCCTACTATATTGGCTGAATACCAGTATTTTACGTGGAGCAACTGCCTTTCTGACACCACAACGCAGTAACTGGGTAACACGGTACTTCTTGGCAAGACTGATATCAGATTTTCTGGCGTCTGACAATGCGTAACGACTGCCAAAGATCGACAAATGACAGCCGGGACCAAGGGCTCAACGTGCTTTTCGAGGCTCGGACGAGTATCTCGGTAAGTTAAGATGGTCACCCATCCACAGACCGACGACCGATGCTTAACCTAGAAGATCGCCCCATGCGGTTGTTATTATACACGAGATTTATTATTATAAATGTGGGATGTTATTTGAGTAATTAAATGGAAAACAATGGCTCGTATGTTAGCTACGAAAATTATCAGGATTGGGGTTATCTTCAGTGCGCAGGAAGTTATATACTTAAACAGATAATCGATCGTTATTTGCTGGTGCAATTCGCCTAGCTCTCTTTATTTAAGGCCATACCCTTGACTTGCTTATACTTAGATAATATTCTTTATTGTATACTGAAAGGATGAATTATAGGATACATACATATTCTGGAACCTTAGCATCTGTCCAAGTGCAGACAATTATCTGCGGAAAGCGAGTAGAGGTAGCAAATAGAGAGTATTTATACGAGTAGTTTCTATAGGCTTAACGGCTGTCATTTGTAGATTATTGGCAGTCGTAAAGGATTGTCAAAAGCCAGAAAATCTGACATCAGTCTTGCCAAGAAAAACCGTGTTACATAGTTACTGCGTTTTGGAGGTCTTTTTGAAGTGATAACTTCTTATGGGAGGGTAAACCGCTTCGTAACGTAACGCGTTACGGCGCTAGTCTGTCAGGCTTCCCTTTCTCTCACGCATACGGCAGCGGTAGGCAGGCTCTTCCTCTCTCACTCTAACCCACAGCACTAGTTGTATTTCGGACAGACACTTACCATATTAAATAGTTCAACTTAGATTAGTTTAAGTTTTATTTTTATGTAAAAAACAGAAAGATGAAGAGTTATTTCCGACAAGAATGACGCATACCAAAAAAATTTACTAAATTAAAAAAGTTGGGAAGATATGCGTCACATTCGCGCAAAACGGCCATCGCTCAGCATAATGCTGGGACTCGTGTGCGAGACAGAGCCACAGCCCTGGTTTTCAGCGACAACCGGCGATGACAGAATTGTTGAGTTGGCAGAGAGTTCCACTCCTTTGCTGTGCGCTCCTCTCCTGTGTGTCCAGGTCTGGTTCTGGCAGGCAGTCGCTCCCTGTAAGTTACTGATATTCAGCTGAATCCGGTTTGACTGGAAGCCGACCCCATTATAGTTGGGAAAAGGCTAGGCTGATGGCGACGAGTAGTTTCTTCTTTGATTACTCTTGTCACTGCACCAAACGAATAGAGAAAATTCTTGTCAGCAATGTGAACAGGCAACTATCAACTTTACTATGTGCCTCTTTTACTGTTACTGATACCCTGACAGGGCTCATATTATCTAATAGCTGGTCGCGTTTGTTTGACAGGGAGACAGGTGCCTTATCGAGTTATCGTTAAATGAATTTGGTATCGTGAAAATACGCTCAAATAAAGGAAATGAAGAGAAGAATCTTCATTTTCTTTATTTGAACTTTAGGAATTATCTCATACAAAATAAATAATACAAAATTTTTTCAGATCCCAGAATTCGACTGGAGCTCACAAACCAAGGGTCTGGTGCTGAGTTCGTTTTTCTACGGGTACCTGATCACACAGCTACCGGGTGGCTGGCTCGCGGCTAAAATAGGAGGTAACAGGTTCGTTCCGTTTTATAGAACCATACACGATAAGGTCGCGGGAGTCAGCGTGAGGCTTGATCCGGTGGGCTGAATATGAATAAACAATCCTGCTATAATTTTTCAATGGATACTTTTAAAGGCATTGGCAGTAGCAGTAGACCAGGTATGCACAGCATGCGCGTGAGATATGAGACTACTTTTCTTTCACCAATCTGTGACTATCATATTATATTTAGACAAAAAATACAAATATCAAACTAAATTTAAATCCTAGACCCCACACTAGGATTACCTGTGGCGTGTGATTGTCAATGACATTGACAATCAAGGGGAATTTGTGCAGAATCGGTGACCCTTGTATGTTGATGCTGTGACTATCCATTTAGCGTAATCTCTTAGCACACTAGGATTACCTGTGGCGTGGAATTGTCAATAAAATTGATAGTCTAGGAGAATTTGTGCACGATCGTTGACCCTTGTATGTTGATACTGTGACTATCCATTTAGCGTAATCTCTTAGTAAAGGTACCTTTTATTACCGAACACTTAAGTGCCCACATTCAAGTGTCATCCCAAATTTTTGTTTTTGTTTGTATAGGAAACTTTGTAAAATTAATTGATTGTATTATTTCACAGGGTATTTGCGATAGGCATCGGCGCCACATCTCTGCTGACATTGTTCACACCGCCGCTTGCGCACACCAGCACAGCCCTGCTTATAGCCGTGAGGGTTGTCGAGGGACTGTTTGAGGTAAAACTTAACTGGTCATTCTTACTGCATGTCCGTTATAGAAAATTGGTTCCTCTACTTGTTAGCAATAAGGTCGGTTTTCGTAGCTAACGTGTGCCTCTCTTATTGAATGTGTGTAATGCAACTTAGACTGTATCAAAACTAGAAACTCATAATTCATGATTTATTTTAGAAGGAAATGATATTCCACCTTTATAACGTTTCACATGCCCAGATAAAATATTATAAATTCCAAGATTTGTGTTCCAAAACCTAATAAGTAACTTAAAGGTTTTTATCAACTGTTTTAATTAATTAAGACGGTACCAATCTCAAAATTTTAAACTTTTTCTTACCCATTTCCTCCTCAGGGTGTAACGTACCCATGCATCCACGCAGTGTGGTCGCGCTGGGCGCCTGCGTCGGAACGCGCTCGCCTGGCCACGTTCGCCTTCAGCGGCAGCTACGCCGGCACTGTGGTGTCCATGCCAGTGTGCTCCTTACTGGCGCACTATACCGGCTGGCCGGGCATCTTCTATGTGTTTGGTAAGTCTCCTCACTTGGGTGTAACGTACCCGTGCAGCCACGCCGGCACTGTGGTGTCCATGCCGGTGTGCTCCTTACTGGTGCACTATACCGGCTGGCCGGGCATCTTCTATGTGTTTGGTAAGTCTCCTCACTTGGGTGTAACGTACCCGTGCAGCTACGCCGGCACTGTGGTGTCCATGCCGGTGTGCTCCTTACTGGCGCACTATACCGGCTGGCCGGGCATCTTCTATGTGTTTGGTAAGTCTCGTCACTTGGGTGTAACGTACCCGTGCAGCCACGCCGGCACTGTGGTGTCCATGCCGGTGTGCTCCTTACTGGTGCACTATACCGGCTGGCCGGGCATCTTCTATGTGTTTGGTAAGTCTCCTCACCTGGGTGTAGTGTAACGTACCCGTGCAGCTACGCTGGCACTGTGGTGTCCATGCCTGTGTGCTCCTTACTGGCGCACTATACCGGCTGGCCGAGCATCTTCTATGTGTCTGGTAAGTCTCCTCACTTGGTTGTAACGTACCCGTGCAGGTACGCCGGCACTGTGGTGTCCATGCCTGTGTGCTCCTTACTGGCGCACTATACCGGCTGGCCGAGCATCTTCTATGTGTCTGGTAAGTCTCCTCACTTGGGTGTAACGTACCCGTGCAGGTACGCCGGCACTGTGGTGTCCATGCCTGTGTGCTCCTTACTGGCGCACTATACCGACTGGCCGGGCATCTGTAATTTTATGCGACATACACAATTAATATCATTCAAAAATATGAATGTAGTATCCAATTCACATAAATATTATTTGCGAATCGTGCACTTACTAACGTAAAATTTTACGTTACGTTACTATACGTCAAAAACATTCGTGCTAGGCCCTCAATAAAGATTACCGCGAAACCTGCATTCTAATAACTGTAGAAAAGGACTTTGGTACAGTATATTGCCATTACGCTAAGTCTTCCTGACTAAACTCGTGAATTATTTTATTTATTTCAAAGTCAAAGTCAATTCATTTATTTCAACTAGACCATTAAAAGGCACTTTTGAACGTCAATTTTACAGTTTAAAATTAAAATATAAGTGACTCTAGTTGTCCATTCGCAAAAAGTAGATTCTTATGGAGAAGAACGGACAAGAAACTCCATAGTTACTCTTTTCAAATATACGTTTTACAATATTTTGTATACATAGGTACATTGATCAATTGATTATATTATGTGAGCACAATGCATCCAACATAACACTAATATACAGCACACACTTATATACTATAGGTACAACAAAGCAATACCAGCAGAGATAAAATTAAGTTTGCTAGTAAGGGACATGGTACTCACATATTTACAATATAATTAAAAACAATGGATCAGTGTGTGAGTTAAATTACATATTAAAAACCTGAAAGTACACCAGTAAATAAAACAAGTTTGACTTTTTCTACTATACCCTCGATTGTCCTATGGAGCAGGACCAGCATGTTTCCAAGCATTCTTATCTTTAATATAATCATCTAGTTTGTAATATGCTTGTTTACAAAGTGTGGTTTTAATGTAAGTTTTAAATTTTCTTTCCTTTAGTTCTAATATGTCACAAGGTATTTTGTTATAACATTTAACACAGTACCCCATGAAAGATGTTCGTACTTTGGCTAATCTATAAAATGTTTGATCTAAATTATTTTTATTTCTAGTATTAATATGATGTCTATCACTAATTTTGTTAAAGAGATGTCGATTTTTTCTTACATACATAATATTCTCATAAATGAATTGACAAGGTACTGTCATAATATTAATCTTTTTAAAAATTTCCCTAAGAGAATCGCGGCGACGAAGATTATAAATGGCTCTAACAGCACGCTTTTGCAAAATAAATACAGATTCAATGTCAGCAGCACGACCCCACAGCAAAATACCGTACGACATAATGCTGTGAAAGTAACTAAAATAGACCAAGCGCGCGGTTTCTACATCTGTTAACTGTCTTATCTTTCTAACAGCATAAGCGGCTGAGCTTAGCCGCCCCGCAAGAGATGTTATGTGAGGTCCCCATTGCAATTTCTCGTCTAAAGTGATTCCCAGGAAAACCGTCTGATCAATAAATTCCAGTTTTTGTCCATTCAATACGATGTCACATTAGGTGCTTCTAACATTTGGTAAAGTAAATTTAATACATTTGGTCTTTTTTTCATTTAGTACTAAGTTGTTTGCCGTAAACCAAAGTTGGACCTGATGAATAGAGTTATTGACATCATCAAGGCTTTGTGACCGTCGGTCTATCCTAAATATCAATGATGTGTCATCAGCAAATAATACCATCTTTGGTTGATTTTGAAGCAATTCGGGCAAATCGTTTATATATACTAAAAAGAGGAATGGACCCAATATTGAACCTTGCGGAACGCCCATTGTCATTTCAGACCCCAGTGAGTTTACACCGTTTACGTGGACTTTAACCTGTCTGTCTTTCAAGTATGATCTAATCAAATCAAGGGATGTATTCCTAATCCCATAATGCTCGAGTTTCAACAAAAGCGTCTCATGGTTAACGCAATCGAACGCCTTCGAGAGGTCGCAAAAGATTCCAATGGCGTCCTTTGAATCTTCCCAGGCGTTAAAGATGTTCTTTATTAGGGTGACACCGTCAGTTGTACAACGCCCTTTGGTGAAACCGTACTGTTGTTCATAAAAAATGGAATTTTTATTAAAGTGAAGTAACATCTGATTAAGCATTAACTTTTCGAACACCTTACTGAGAACCGGCAGGATTGACACCGGCCTATAATTGTTGGGTTCATGACTATCACCCGATTTAAACAGTGGAACGACTTTACTGTGTTTCATGAGATCAGGAAATACTCCTTGATCCACACTAGAGTTAAATATGAGAGCTAAGTAGGGAGCAATAGTTTCAATTATAGATCTACAGACTTTTACAGACATTCCCCAAAGATCTTCTGTTGATTTAATTTTAAGATCTTTAAAAGCTTTTATAATGGCCTGGGGGTTTGTATGTTGAAACTTGAACTCTGATGGACATACCTTGACGTTCTTCCGAAGTAAGGCAGCAGAGAGCGCGGGTGACGAGTTAAGAGCCTCTGTCGTTTTACGAGGAATATCAGCAAAGAAGTTTTCAAATTCCTGAGCTACCTCTGCATCTGAGTTTATGGGGCCATGTACAGTATTTAAATTAAGTTCAGTTTCACGCTTTTTCTTACTACCAGTTTCATTATTTATTATTTTCCAGGTAGTTTTTATTTTGTCATCTGATGATTTTATTTTATTGCTAATAAACAGAGCTTTAGCTGTTTTGCATATATTTTTAAATGTTTTTGAGTATTTCGCAACATAGTTATGAAAGCTTATATTATTCACATGTTGCTTTAGGCCATATAGTTCGTATAGCTTTTCCCTACTTATGCGAATGCCTGGAGTTGCCCAATCACTAAATATAAACTTAGTGTAAATACTTTTAGACTTAATTGGAAAAATGTCATTAAATTCAGTGTTTAGTAATGAAAAAAACTCGGCGTAGAACTTATTTGGGTCATCTATGTTATTAAAACTTTGGACACATAGTTTACTGGATAAAGTATTATTAAGTTTTTCTAAATTTTTATCTGTTATCGGTCTAAATTTAATTTGAATTTTTTGTAAAGGAATGTAGGTGCAAAACGTTATTGATTGTCCACTGTGATCAGAGGGCAGCTTATTTACAATTTCTTTATGTAAGTAATCACAATTACAAAATATGTTGTCTATGCAAGTCGCAGAAGTAGCTGTAACTCGGGTAGGTTCAATAAAAACATTTAACAAATTAAATGATTTAAATAGACTCGATAATCTGATACTATTTGAGTTTGTCTCTAGTAAGTTAATGTTAAAGTCGCCACATATAATTATTGATTTATTGCTAGTACTAACTTTTTTTAACACATCTTCCATTACAGAATCAAACACAGATAGATTCTGGTAACTTGGAGGTCTGTAGACACATACTACAACCTGCTTATCTAGCTCAACACAGGACAATTCAATGGTGTGTTCAACCGATTGTTTAACAATGTCGTTTCTTTCTTTAGACTTAATATAACTTTTAATTAAAATTAATGATCCTCCATGTATCATACATTGTCGGCTGAAATGGCTAACTACACAATAATTTTCAAAATTAATGGATTCTACTTGGTAATCTTTTAACCAATGTTCAGTTAAGCAAACTACATCAAACCTGGTTTTTTCTAAAAACATTTCTACTTCAAGTAATTTGGAAGCGCAACCTTGAATATTTTGATTAAATAATTTTAAAGTGTGTTGCCCTCCCTTAGGATTTTTACCATGAACTAAATCGCCAGAAGATACCTTGTTATTATTCACTAATAATAATTGGTTATTAAAAGGGGTAACTTCTGTTGTCTTGCAGTTCAGTTTAAAGAGTTATCCGGAGTAATCTCCACAGCTACAATTGAGGAGTCTAAAATGCCTGTATGGGTTCCATCAGGAAGAGAATACTCGATCTGATTAGTAGAGGCCTCCAAAAATGTTGATATTATAGGTGGGTCCTCCTTCGTACAACACAAGGAATCAGAATAATAAGTCCCAATGTTGTTAGTGCAACTAGACAACACAGGCTCGTCACTTAACCTAATATTTGTTATATTAGCTATAACCTCGTTAATATTATATGCTATCAACATAGCAATCATATGTCTACATTTACCGGACAGAGATAAAGCTCCCTGAGTTAATTTAAAACCACTAACAAACTTATTAGTGTCAAAATATAGTAATTTGTCACTATGACAACATGTCAGCAAGTGAATAGTATTATTCAACTTAAGAATATTATTGTTTTGATCAACAGATAAGCTATCAGAATAAGGAAAAGCACATAACATCAGCTTTCCTATGTTTAATTTTAATAAGGATTCAACACCATCCATTATGTCCTTTCTGGTAATACCAGAACTATTACCTAACAGAAGAACCATTGATGAATAATCATCAAGATTTGAATTTATAATTCTTTTAACCATTTGTTTAAAACTTATATTATGATAAGTATGATTAGTAAAACTATGGCTTAAGTAGTTATGTAGTATTTTTCCAAAGCCAGACCCTAGTTCGTCACAAAAAAATATAGTTTTCTTTTCCTGTGTTTTTACACAGGTTTCTAATGGGAGAATCAACACCGGTGGAGATATGTCAAGTTCGGGCTGGGGAGATGATGGCCGGTTGACACAGCTGCATGAGAGATGATTAGTCAGAGACTCATATCTCTCAGCATTGTACTTCACCAAGTCCAGTAGTTCCCCCGCCTCAAACAAGCGCTCACTAAGCTGTTGTTGTGAAGTCTCATATTTTTCATAAATATTCTTCAGCAAGTACTCCTTATATAATAAATCATTTTGGAGGCATTGAGTATCTATATTATATTGCTCCCTACATCTGTCTAGCTCTTCTGTACAAGTATTCAATCTACTTGTTAGGCTGACTCGGTCCTTTCTCAGTGAAAGATTTAATTTAAGGAGATTTAGTTTTTTTATTGCTCTCCGAGACCTTTTAATTATTTTCTTAATTTTAATATATTTTTTTAATTTCTTGTGACTCATAGCAATAGGACATAATGGGATAGTATCATCACCTGTCAAATCAATTGTTACAGCTGGCTCACACACTGATTTAGATTGGAGACTGCCTACCAACTCATTATATATGTACTATTTATATTTCAGGGCTCTCTGGTTTGGTGTGGACAACGATTTGGTGGCTGGTCGTGAAGGAATCACCTGAAAAGGATCCGCACATAACGCCGGCTGAACTCAAATACATACAGGTTAGGAAAACTTTTTCATTTGACAGATGTGTTAGTAATCAATTAAAAACCTATATATTTCAATAGCAGGCACTTTTGAATTGTCAAGGTCTATCCGTCAAATACATCAAGTAGATCCAATGGAAAAGAGCGTGCAAGAATCTCTTAAAAAAATTATTAGAGAACTCATCATCTGCCTACTAGCCTTTTCCAAACTATATTGGGGTCGGCTTCCAGTCAAACCAGATTCAGCTTAATACCAGTATTTTACATGGAGCGGCTGCCTGCCAGACCTCCACAACCCATTAACTGGGTAACACGGTAGGTCTTGGCAAGACTGGAGTCAGATTTACTGGCTTCTGACATTCCGTAACGACTGCCAAAGATCTATGAATGACAGCCAGGACCAACGGCTTAACGTGCTTTCCGAGGCAAAAAGGAAACTCGGAATGTTTAGATCGTCACCCATCCACAGACCAACCTTGGCAACCGTTGCTTATCTTTGATCGACCCGTGCGACAGTTATTCTTTAGCCACGAGCTCCTCCTAACTCCTAAAGGTGAAGTTGCTTGTTTGTTTATATTTGTAAAAGGTACTGAAGGTACTATGAAGTCTTAAAACGATTGAGATTCCGCGCCAAGAGAGAGATGAAGATATACATAGCGTATAGCACTATCCCTTTTACATCGTCGGAATTGGATGGCATTAGCACGTCATAGTAGGGCCTCTGATCCGATTACGAACATTCTTGAACTGATAAAAAGTTATATAGTATCGCGATCGTTGAAAATCACTAGGTTTGGGCCTTCTCAAAACTTAAAAAAAAAACAAAGCTGTTATTTCAATTAAAACCATTACAGTCACTTTTGAATTGTCAAGGTCGGTCTGCCCAAAGAGATGAAGCTATTTGCACGTTCCAAAGCGTAGATCTCTATGGAGAAGAACGTGTAAGAAACTCCACGGACACTCTTTTAAATCAATGTTTTTTTAACAATGATATCGTTACATCATTCGTGTGAAAATTAAACAAACATAACATACATGTGAGAACGATGTAGAAAGACTTGCACGATCAAGCATCCGAAGTAAAAAAATGCATCAATTCAAAGAACAAACAAATAAAATAAACCGTGGCAGCTGAGAGATGACCAGTCCTAGCTGACGGCACTCGCTTCCGAACGGTAGGCCAAAATCAGCCATTTTAAATAGCAGTGAGGCACAGTTACATATTTGTACCCTTGCTAAGTAACGAAAGAAACATTCAAGATCACTTAGCTACCTCTTTAGTTTTTTTTTTTCACTTTTTAGTGGTTCACATGTGCTTACGCCTTCACAGCGTACCGGCGTGATGTTATGTTATGAACTGGTGTAAACAATAGACAGACATGAGATTTCAGCTATCCTAGTCCATTTGCTATCATTAATTGAGGAAGTACTCTTCCATATATTACCCATATCGCTTCAAGTGTGCCTATAAAATTTGAAGAGTTCTCTCAATTTCTCCAGGATCCCATCATCAGATCCTGACTTGATGAACATGTGACCACCTGGGAAGTATACCCTTTCAAACAAAAAAATAATAAATCGGTCCAGCCATCTTCGAGTAATCGGGGAACATACACCAAAAAAATAAAAAAGGTTCCGACGAATTGAGAACCCTTTTCAACTCCTCCTTTTTTTGAAGTCGGTTAAAAAACAGAAGATCCTATTCTAACCACAAGTAAACAAATCCATGTTCGTCACATTCCAGGACTCCCGCGGCACTCAAGCGGTGGAGGGCTCGAAGATCCGCCACCCGTGGAAGGCGATGCTGACGTCACCGCCAGTGTGGGCCATCGTCATGGCACACTTCAGCGAGAACTGGGGCTTCTACACGCTTCTGACTTTTCTGCCTACTTTTATGCAAGGTATAATGATTTTACTACTAAGTATACGAAGCAAACTTGTAAAAATGCCATACAACAAAATAGTAAGATTTATAATATCAGCTCCATTCCACAAAAAATAAACAACTTATCACTCCTCATCTGATCCGAATCAGATAAATGTACATCCGATAGTAATCGTAGAAAATTGTTTATTTGCATGAAGGATCCGAATTCAGAGCATTTCCGATTGACATAGAAGTCGGATCGGATGCAGTGTTCAAATACTTTCACTCACACATTATACTTTGTGAGTCAAAAGGCATAGTAAACTGGTTTGTTTGGCTGCCATTTTCAATTAATTTATTTAGTGGCTCGGGTTATATGTACGGCGATCTTAAGCGATAATGTGTACGTGCGTTGTCGGTCGTTACATGGAACCGAGCATTAATTAGTTATTAGCACTTAGGTATCCTTTCTAGATTACTCACGCATCCCGGATTAGTTACGATGGCTGAAAGTTCTGGTTAAACATTGTGAAATTAAAGTTTATTTTCAAACAAACAAACGAAAAAAAAAACAAAAGCCTTACCAATTTCCTAAAAAAAAACTATAAATATAAAATTAATTATTATTATTTATTTTCCAGACGTATTCAAGTTCGAGACATCACAGACGGGCTGGCTATCAGCCGTGCCGTACCTGGCGATGGCGATAGTGTTGCAGGTGGCGGGCCACATCGCCGACTGGATGCTGCGCCGCGGTATGATGACCAGGACCAACATCAGGAAGCTGTTCAACTGTGGAGCCTTCCTATCTCAGGTCACCATTTATTTTTGTTTTAATTATTACAGGATAAGTCTCGCCTGTACAGTCACGGAAAGTTTTGGTTCGGAACACCACAACAGGTGCATAAGGTGGGTAGGGACAGTGCAGAATCGTAACCCTATTCGTAGTAAACGCACCGGGCATCGGAGGGCGCGCAATGATCTCCGGTTTCCATGTGGTGTGGTCTGCAGGGCACACGTGGGGAGGCAGTGCTCCGAACACTCGCAGACCCGCCACTCCGCACACGTTGCTGATCGGTACCTGGGCCAGCGCGCTAAACCACGCGGTGTTCTGCAACTGTTTCAGAACACCGCGTGGTTTTAGTCAGTAAGAGTCTGACAGACCCCTTCGCTAGCATCATGGTGGGGGGGAATCCATAAGAATTTACACAAGCTCAAACCAAGCGAAACGGAATGAAGTCGGAAAATAAAAATAGGTTCTAGATAGAACCGTACAAGCCACGACCGAACGCTTTAAACAAACAATTGATAATCATAACTTATTGCCTACCAAAATGTACTAATATAACACTAAACTACAAATAATACCGTAGCAAATTGTGGGATTGATTAACTAATATAATTTGTTTAAACAATTTCAGACGGTGTTCATGGTGGCGGCGGCGTACTCTTCAACGGTGACGGGATGTGTGGTGTTCCTGACCATCGCTGTGGGGCTCGGAGGATTCGCCTGGTCGGGATTCAGGTAAAGAGATTCGTTTTAGCACTGCAACACATGCATATTGATCGTTCTTTTACGCTTATAATGGAAAAAAGTAAACAGTAGACTGTTAAAAATGAAAGTGCTTACCGACTGACATGGAATGAGACAAGAGCAATGCACCCAAAAGCCCAGAGATTAGAAAATGAAAACGAGACGATCCATATCATATTCATCATCATCGGGCAATAATTTAGATAATTAGCGCAGTGGCTAAGCGCTTGGTTTTTACACCGTAGCAGCGTGGTCATCGTCAGGCCATGAAACCTCCATAACAAAAAGGTGTGATGATCTAGTGGTAATCTAAAAAGATTACTACTCAGAACTCCCCTCTGCGACACCTGTTAGGGCAGATCCCCGGGAAGGCAGTAAAGAAAACACGTAATCCCTGTAGCACCGTCATCCCCCAGGGATGACGGTGCTAGTCAGTTGCCGGACAGAGTTCCCACTCTGAGCTTCCCCATCCCCAAGTACCTACTTCCTACAGATTCTTACACGGATTAAATATTTGCGCTTGTGCTTACGGTTTGCATCAATGGACAGAGTGACCCATGAGGTAGGTTTAGGTGTATAATTCATTATGATTTTGTGTTAATTGGCTGGAATATGACGATGATTGTTGATTATATCTCAGTAACCGAAGAATGTAACCAATTCCAGCGTGAACCACCTCGACATCGCGCCCCCGCACGCCAGCGTGCTGATGGGGCTCTCCAACACGGTCGCCACGCTGCCCGGCATCATCAGTCCGCCGCTCGCGGGCGCCATCGTTACTGATAAGGTATGATATGATATACAAGTAGCGGCATCTATACCGCTACATAATTAACTAGACAACTGACGTAGCGACATCTGTACAGTCAGAAACGAACTAGAGACCTGACGTAACACAAATCCTGCATCGCGGTATCAGAGTTTTCCGGACGATTAGCCATCGATTCCGGATTATTACCAAATTTCAACCATTGGTCAGTTGCCCACCAGACAACAACCGTCTGGTCGTAGGTTCTCCCTTTTCAATAGGGGTTAGCGAAATTTTACACCCTGTTACCTACCTATACTTTTATACTATACTTTAGATTTTAGGTTTGTTAACCTTTTGAACGCCACGCATAAACGCATCGGCGTGCCCCCGACGCCAAGCCACAAATTCGCCATACTATTTGTCACATATTTGTGACTTTTGGCGTTTGGTTGGTTAAAATAGACCTATTGTAGGTTTTTATTAATTCGATAACATTAGATAAAAACACTGTATGGTGTATGTGGCTATGTTCTGTATGGTGTCGGACGTAAAAGAATAACACCATCCCATCACTTCCCGTAGGTGTCGTAAGAGACGACTAAGGGACTCACCAGAGAATGGGCAGCAACATTCTCTGTGCATTGCAACAGCTACACTGCGATTGCCAACCCGCCTGCCAAGCGTGGTGATTATGGCAAACCCCCGTCTTTCGGCTGATGATGAGATGATAACACCAACAAGTTTAGTGTGGCTTGCACCCAAGGGGCGGAGTCCTTACCTCTTCATTGTCTTGATGTTGATAAATGAACGCTCCGCCTACTAAAAGAGGCACCCTGGTGAACGCTGTTAGCAGACGACATTGGCCAAGGTTCAGAGCAGAAAACCAGACAAAATGATTTGAAGAAACATTTTTATCATTGTATAAAACCTATTTTCTCGTCCTTTCAGACTGCAGAACAGTGGCGCATCGTATTCTTCATATCAAGCGCTATCTACCTAATTGGCGCCATAGTGTACGGGCTATTCTGTTCAGCGGAACTCCAGCCCTGGGTCGTTGAACTCGACACCGACGCCAGTTTCGACACAGATGGCGCCTCCGTCACTACGGCCAGAGGTTACGATAACAAGGGCTTAGATCAGAACTCGGAAATGTAAATAATTAAATTGTGATATATGAAATTGAGAATTTGAATATGAGATGAAATAAATATGTGCTTGTATACAACACAAGATTGTTTGTGGAATGTATGTAGAAAGTTTTTTGTTTTTGAAATTGTACTGAAGTGTTCAAGAACGATGCACACAGAACCTATAACTTCATATTTGTAAAAAAAACGTGTGCGTCTCGGGACGCCCGACAGAAGTGTAACTTAAACTAATCTAAGTTAAACTTTTAATATGGGAAGCGTCTGTCCGAAATACGACTAGCGCTGTGGGTTAGAGTGAGAGAGGAAGAGCCTGCCTACCGCTGCCGTATGCGTGAGAGAAAGGGAAGCCAGACAGACTGGCGCCGTAACGCGTTACGTTACGAAGCGGTTTACCCTCCCATAAGAAGTTATCACTTCAAAAATGGTCCTTTGACATTCTTTGACAAGCCCTTGGTTTACAAAAGGACTCAAAAGCGCACAGAGAGCTCGCAAGGTATAGGTAGCAGCACAGTGTCAATTTCAAGTATTTATGTGTGTTTTGTGCCTTATTTACACAAATGTTCGCATTATTAGCGCAATACAAAATACACCCTATCTCAATTCTAAATACAAAGTATATTTTGCATAAGCGTGGTAGCGCGAACATTAATTTATAAAACAAGTCTGTGCCGACGTTACTGGTTTGCTAAAACTGCTCTTAGAGACCATTATTCCGTGGCAAAATGTAGTGACTTTACAGGTAGAATCAAACCTAACTGCAGCTCGGAACACCTTGCTGTGCAGCGAATAGCGACCTTCACACACGATTTTTAGTGCTTGACATATTTGTGTGATTTCTTTAGATTTGTATTAGATTGTTTTAAACTCAGTTTAGTTTTTAAGACAACATTTGAATTTGTTTTGCCCCCCTTTTAGTTTGACTACGAGTATTCACATCTTAAAGGGCGTTTTAGTGTAAATGTATAAATTCATGTATATTTTGCTTATCTTTTTTATTTTTTCAAAGCTTTAATGTCTTTATATCCGTCCTATAAAAAATATAAATGCTTATTTTTTTTTATTTTGTGTGCAAATATTCTATGAAATCTCTTTGGTGTAAATTTATTTATAAGTGATTAAAAGTATATTGTTTATGTACCCGTGATGTGTTAAATGATGTGTACATATTTTGTAACCTCGCATATATGGATGTCTTATTACTATATTTTATCGTTTTAAAAACTTCTTTATCTTTATAAGGACCTTGTTGATTGTATGAAATTATTGAGTATCTGGTGTTATAACATATACTTATTTCAGTGGCAAATTTGACAGAGGCTACAGTAGAGGTCGACAAATACTTCATATTCTTAATTCAGAAGTCTCCCGAGACTGAATGTTACTCCCCAGAACGATCATTTTGACCTCGTAAATCTTTCAGTGCGTATATCCATACAGCTTGAAATTCACGAGAGCGCAAATATTACTTTTATTGTCTTGCGCATAAGGCTTAAAATTGTATATCGACTTTCCTATGACAGGGTCCAATGTTTCAATCATGTATCTTAAAGATCTGCTTGTATGTATTAAATTGAATGTGATAATTTTAGTTTTAAGTTAAAAATAGCATCTTTATAAATCTCCAACTGTGAGATCTGCTAAGTTCTCCTGTAACTTATGACGTTCTAAAAAGGACTTTGTGTCTTTAGCATAAAGTATACAATACATAGGCTGTTGGTGCAGTCACCATAGTTTAGACTTGTTTCTCTTATTTGGCTACCAATAATACTGAAATTAACTTGCTTTTAGCCAACTGCACGGAAGGTAATGTGTGTATTGAAAACATAAGTTTGAGTTTCATGGGGAAAATTGCCCAATAGGAGACAGACAAAAACTTCCTGACGGATCCATTTTTGACAAAGCCAACAACAGCCTTTATTATAAAATGGATGTTATACATAGCATTTTTGGACTCTTAGGGCAAGTCTCATAGATCGTAGTAAATCTGTGTTTCATACGAATATGAACTTTATTCTTCACATTTAAGGTTCATTAGTAGAAAACGCTTGCTCACATTCGGTTATACCAATATGAACATAATGGGCAAAGGAAAAGGTTCATATTCGTTTGAAACGGAAAATAGGTGAAGCCAAATCAAAGAACGATCTAGAAGAGCAGTTATACCTTTGTTTTATAAAAAAAGAACATAGGACTACATTTCGATTAAAAACATTGGCGTCGTGCCAATCTAATTTCAATCTTATGTTCAAGAAGTAAGATACTGTATTAGTTTTAGAGATACTCAAACTGTAGTTTTGTAATGTTGCTTTAAATGTTACCGAATGCTGTATGTACTGATTAAGGATATAATTATTTTGTACGTGTTGTGTATTTGAGATCATATTAAAATTATTGAATTGAAATTTGTTTTTTTTTTTTAATTTTGTCACTTAAACGTGACAATGTCTTCAAAATGGACCAATGTTTTCAAGCCTTTAATTTCGTCTGTAGCACTTTTTTTTTATTTCCCTGACTTTTTCTACACTACTCAGTTGTTACCTATATTCGTGACAATCTAAAATGTCGGATTTGACAGCTGAGTAGAGAGGGATAGAAGATCACTTTACCACTAAGTGCGAAAGAGATTTATTTTATGTCTCTTTCATACTTACTAGTAAAGCAATGTTGTATCCTGCTATCAAATCTGACTTCTTAGGAGCGTTGCTCACACGCTAAAGAGTCGAGTTGTAGTCGAGACGCGTGCAGTATTTTTACTAGGGGGAGAGGAAAAGCATGCACATGCTATTTTTCTCTCTCTTAACCTTTGAACGTCATTGTCACGTATACATGACTAGCAAGCGCGTGCCATGTGCGCCACACGTCACAAATATGTGACAAAAAGTACGGCGAATTTGGCGTTTTGCTTGGCGTCGGGGGCACGCTGATGAGTTTATGCTCTGGTTTTCAAAAGGTTCGCCGACTCGACTCGTTAGTGCGTGAGCGACGCCCCTTAGTTAGTCACGAACATTAGACTATTCTCATATATAAATCAATCCGTCCAGGCAGACAGCAAAGGCGTCCCTTTCCTGTTTCCACACAAGTCTCTCTTTTCGTAGATTGGGCTAATCTTCAACAAGAGCCACTATCTTCGCCTTAGACTTTTTTATTCAAAATTACTATTAATTTGGCAATCAGATTAGCCTAATTTACATCAGTATTGTAATACATTGAAATAAACAGCTGGAAGAGGACATAACTTTCCGTTTAACCTTTTGAACGCCACTGTCATGTATACATGACAAGCAAGCGCACGCCCTGTACGCCAAATGTCACAAATATGTGACAAAATGTACGACGACTTTGTGGCTTGGCGTCGGGGGCACGCCGATGCCTTTAAGCTCTGGCGTTCAAAACGTTAATATAAACGATGCCAGAAATATCAATTAACATAAGAGACATATCGGCATTTAGGAGAAATGTCCTTTATGTAAATAGTCATAAGGAACATTCCGGCTTTTGAGTAAATCTCCCTTGTAAATTGATACTTCTGGAATCGAAACACTTAATGCTCCTAAGTAAAGAAAGATCAGAGTTGTGTGGAAAACGAATAGGTAGGCTTTTGCCCAGAAGTGGGAAAAATAGGCTAGAAAGATACCTACTGAGGTCCCATCATATTTTTGTAATTTAGAGGAATCGGGGATTTCCCAACACCATAAATTCTATCAGCCTTATATTAATAGTTTCAGCGCCATCTATTGATACTTAAAGAGCAGCAACGAGTCTTGCTATGAAATTAAGTGATTTATTGAATTTTGAAGCATTAGTTTGCGTGTGAAAGCTTTAATAATCGTAAAATAAATTTTAGAATACGTCGATAATTTGTTATTGCAAAACCACATAATTTTAAGAAAACATTAGTCAGTACTCATTGATTGTCTTTTGCTTATTTAATCATTTTCTAATATACGTTATTGTTCCATAAATTAAAAAATAATTGTTAGTGCAAGCTTATTTCAATTTCAGGTTTCATTAAGAGTTCAAATATGTTCAAATAAATAACTACCAGTCCACAATTTGTAAACTACAAAAAATTATGACATTATTCCTATGGTTATTATCTGATTAATTATTTGATTTTAAAAACGTATCCATATCTTTTGATTATACCTCATTTGTTTTTTATGTCAATAAACGTAATGAAACGAAAATCGTATTCGCAAGTACCTACCTCCTCCTCTTTGAGACACCGACGTCGATCGTCGAGTACTCAAATGTAAGTCTTTTTAACTATAATTGGCATTTAATTAATTAAGGTACTTAGGAATAATACCAAAATACAGCAGTTATTTTCATATAATAAATGCCATATAAATTCGTTTCTACAAGAAGTATTTTTCAAATATTTACTACAGCAACGAACACGAAACCGGCGGTAAATTCAAACCGTTCGCTACGTCACAACCGCCCCACGATGTTTGTCGGCTTGTCGGCAAAACTATAAAGAGAACCGCCACTTTGATTTGCCGCTTTTTCGTTGAACGGACTCCAGTTGATTTGCAACTTGCGTTAGATCAGTTGATTGTTCTTGATTATTCTAATCAGTAAAATGGCAGAGGAAGGCAAGTGCATGACGCGGAAACTCCTCGACCTGATGCAGGAGACCGGGTACCCGCTGGTGCAGCACAACGGCCAAAGGAGGTTCGGGCCGCCTCCGAACTGGACCGGCCCTCCGCCCCAGAAAGGCTGCGAAGTCTTCATCGGCAAGCTCCCCAGAGAAATTTTCGAAGATGAACTGGTTCCAGTGTTCTCGAGACTGGGTAAGATCTACGAAATGCGTCTGATGATGGATTTCTCTGGTTCCAACCGGGGATACGCATTCGTGACTTACACGACGAAGTCTGACGCCGCCAGGGCTGTGAAGGAGCTGAACGGCATGGAGATCAGACCGCGGCGACACATTGGCGTCGTGAAGTCTGTCGACAACTGTCGCCTATTCGTCGGCAACATTCCGAAGACCAAGACTAAGGAGGAAGTGTTTGAAGAGCTGTCCAAGCGCGTGGATGGGATCGTGGACCTGATCCTGTACAAGAATTGCTACGATAAGAGACTGAACCGGGGCTTCGCGTTTGTGGAGTTCTCATCTCACCGGGCAGCGGCTATGGCGCGGCGCGCTCTCGTTCCTGGCTGCGTGAAGATCTGGGACCAGGAGGTAATGGTGGACTGGGCTGAACCTGAGCCCGATGTTGACGACGAGCAGATGCAAAGGGTGAGCAGATTCTAATATGTTGCGCAGCGACTTATTTCTTTATTGTCCAATCGCGATTATCACTTAGAAAGCTTAAAATATTTCATTGCAATTGTTTATTTAATAAATGCTTGCGTGTTTTTTTGCTAAAAAATACCCCCCCCGGCTTCGCATGAGTGCAATTGTTAACGTCGTAGTTCCAGCCGGTTTGTAAAAAATATTGAAACCTTCGTTTATGGGTCTTTTTTTGTGAAAACCGTATTAAAACGCGTTGAGTTACGTGGTTGTAAGCAGACTGTTTTACACTATTGCATTTTCATTTTTTTCTTTGCAAAATTATATTCGGCTTTTCCCAATTTTATTAATTTTATGAAGCCTTTGTTTGCTTAGATGCGTCCTTTATTTTAAGCTCTGCTTGGCAGGTGTTCCACAAGTTTACATTAGTGTCCCATAGCAATTGTTTATTTATTTCAATATGAGCCGAGACACCTGCTCTAGTTATATTTAAATAGGTACAATTTATTCTTCTATTATCATAATCATGCACACTTAAATTAATTAAACCTGCATTTTCTTGCAGGTGAAGGTGCTCTATGCAAGGAACTTCCAAATCAAGACCACACCTGAAACTATACAAGCTGTGTTCGAAACAGCTATCAACAATCAAATTGAGCGTGTTAAAAAGATTTATGACTATGCATTCATCCATTTCTACCAACGAGAGCATGCGGAGTTTGCTATGGCGAAGTTGCAAAATGTTGAAATTGATGGGAGCAATATTGAGATACGATGGGCAAAACCAGTTGTTCGTGAAATTTACCGTATTCAAAAGATGAACAGAGGCAATGCAAAGTTCAACAATAGTTTTAACCTGTCTCAAACCCTCTTGCTGTACAAGCAACAGTTGGAAAAGAAGGAATACATATCATCTCCAACTAAAGATGAGGGCATCGGTTCAGGGGGTGCTGGGGAGTCTTCATGCGGATCATCATCGGACCTGAATTCGCCTTGCTACCCACATGCATCTAAAGAATACTCAGTTGCTCCAGCTAAGCTTGATTCAATGTGTAAGAGGTAAGCCAGTTTTGCACTTTTTTTTCTACCATATTCAAATAATATTAAAATAAATTCTTAATCTGTTCTCCCTATAATTTGATTAATCAGTGGATTAATAGTGTGGGATATGTTCAACCTATAATAAGAATCCTAATTTATCACCTTGTGTACTTTTTTTTGTCCCTACCTTAATAACATTTTTGATATTACTTATTTATTAACTTTTGATTTTTACATTTCAAGATACATGTGGGCACCTCCAGTCTACAATTACCAGAAGTACATCGACCCCACAAACACTGAGATATGGGTAGGCCGAGTGGAGTTGCCTCACATCGGCATGCCCCTACTGAGTGTACCTCGAAGACTTGGACCCCTGGCAACGAGACCCTGCCGTTCCATGGAACAGGCCCACATTGAGGCTGCTGAAAGTGCACTGCAAGTTATTAAGGTACCTATGAAGATTTTTGTACTTTGTTGTGCAATTTATTAAAAGTATTATCATTTTAACACAAGTTGCAATAATTTAGTGATTTTTGTATTATCTTTATTATCATTGAATATTAGTTGACAAAACTATTATAATCACAATTTTTTTAAATGCTCTATTGTTAACATTAGGATGAGTTAGTTTGATTCAAGTATGGGAAGTTCACTTTTCGCTGTGCATTGTGCCCTGCTGTAACATGTATTTATTACTGTGCAGCAACTCGGGAGTGTGAGCTGCCCTTAACCTTTTGCGTGTCTACCACAGATTTTTATCGTCCAATCCTGACAAAGCCCTTAAGTGTAACTGTCCGACTTAAGACATTTGGAGCATTTTTTCTTATGTCGAACTGTGTAACTTAAGACACGCAAAAGGTTAAGTTTGATTCTATCTGTAATTTTGTTTAATGTTTTTTTGGCTCTTTAGGGTTGTCCACACAGGCGAGCCAAAAATCTTTATTTGAAAATACTAATTTGAACATTTAAATCCTTTGCTGAAAAGTGTCTGCAGTGTCTCAGACGACCAGTTGACCGTGTGAACTAACCCTTGAGCCGAATAATATCGGCATGTCCAGAGAATTTGCAAAAGTATTTTACTTGTCACCTAGGTATATATTTGCTTCTCTAGTATCTTTAAAAAAAAATTAAAATGTACTTGATTCCAGTTGCTGAAAGCAGACCTCATTCAGCAGTCCATGCCGACGCCGCCGCTCGCGCCTGGCTACCCCAGCATCATGTCGCCAATGCCGAGCTGCATCAGCCTTCCATATGACTACATGAACACACCAACGGCCATGTACCAGCCTAGGCCAATGCCTGTCACCATGCCCATGTGGAGAAATGTCTGATTTCTTAATTAAAAATTGAATTTAGGTATTGATTCTCGGAATTCAAAGCCTTATTCATAAGAGAATAAGGAGAGAATTCCTTTGTAACCTTTTGTTGTTACTGCTCATGAAATCTTAACGACAATCTGATGGTTGTGCAGTTGGGATTTCTTGAACATTCTAAAGTTTTCCTGTTGATGAAAAAGTATTTTAGGCTAAGAGACTTAACTCCTCATATTTGCGACTTTATTTTGACTGAGTTTAGTATGTTTTTGACCTGTTTATTTCGGACGCACAATCGCAGTTATTTGACGACAGAAGTTTCAATGTTCATTTTTGATTTTTGCATTTTTTTAAATTCAAAATGCTTATTGTTTTTATTTGTTAGTTATTGATGTATGATTTTATTGTTAGGTATCATAGATGTTTAATCAGGGTTAAGTATCTAAAGTGCAACTTGGTTATATAGTTTAAAATTGATGTTTTAAGCCCCATGCTTGCAATTTAGGGACTTGACGAAGTTTGATTCTCAATTGTATCTCATTTTCGATAGTTTTTTTTTTATAATAGGGCTATAATTTACATATTGTAAAGCCGCCTACTCAGTGCTTCCTTGTGCTTATATCCTAATATATTCAGAGTGAATGCACTGCTTTGACATGTTTTTGTTTGCTATCGACTTGTATGTATTTTGTACCTATTTCAATAAACATATTTTGAAACATACTTACCTTTTGATTACCTACTAATAAATTCCCTGTTTATGATAAATTCACTTCAGCTCTTTTATTTCATTCATTGGTAATATTTCAATATCAAAAGTTCATGACATTGTCACCCCTCAGGGTGGCATTGCGAATTAACAAAAAAAAAATACTATGGGAACAAATAAGCTGTTCAGTACCTACATTTTGTCGATATTCATTCATTTTTCACGATTTCCATGTTGGTCCCAAAGGGCGAGGCCACAACACTGCGTTGCGGCGTCGCATCCTAAATACGACATCGCACAGTAATACAATTACAATTCAATTACAATTAGATTTTTGCGATGCGACGCCGCAACGCAGTGTTGTGGCCTCGCCCAAAGTGAAAGTTGTTAATTATGATGGGTACAGTTACCCCATAAGAGGTATTGCGTTTATTCTGTAACACGTTGTATTGTTACTGAAGAAAATAAAGCCGCGTATCCACATGGCAACATTTGACGCGCGACATGATGCACATGTTGCTAATCATGTTTAACGGCAACGAGCAACCCTTATTAAGTATCGTTTTCATATTGCGCGCCAGCTGGCGCTGTTGTGCAACGTTACCGAACAGGTTGATCGTCACGTGTTGCGCGTCAAATGTTGCCTAGTGGATACGCGGCTTTAGGATTTTTATTACTTAGGTACCCACTGCTTCCAGCAACGGTAAAATAGTAGGAAAGAAATAAATGAGAAATACCTATCCCTGTTTAGTGATATTCATATAACACAAGGTAAGTACTTGCAATACAAAAAATAATTAATCGAGTACCTACCTAAGGTATCACAGGCCATGGGGAACGATAGTTTATTTTTTTTTCTTTATAAACAGACGCCAGCACATCAAGCTACAAGAATCTGTCAAATTTCTTTAATAGATTTTCACCTTTATCGCTGAAGGATTAGGTTCAAGGTTAATTGGGAAAATTTGACAGTTTCGGGTAGCTTGATAATATGTGCTGGCGTCGTACCTACCTAGGTACACGAGTGTCCATCTCCTAAACAGCTCGATACCATTGACGACTTTATTTGGTCGACTTATTCGCGAAGATTTAGTATGGAAAAGTAATGATAGATAATTTCATACAACGATAAGGAATCTGAATTTTTGGTCACTGTAACGTTTTTATGAGTTTGTATAAATTTGGGAAAAATCAGTTTTTAAAAGGGATTGAAATTAATATTTGTTAGCGGCAGAATGGCTGGTTGCCTATGACAGGAGGCGGCTCTGAAAGTACCTATATGCAAGAATTTAACCGTGAAAGCCGCCACCCCACCAATAATAATTGCAGTGTGATGTGATGGTATAACTTATAAACTGTAGTAAGTACTCATTTAGAATTTTGGGTAGTACCCAATTGAATCTTGCAGGGTACTATTTTTCTATGTAGGTTTGAGGAAAGTGACCAGCTCCTAAAACTTCGAATCAGCATTCAAAGTCGTGGTCCTGCTGAACGAGCGCGCGAAACTTATCTTCGTTGATTTCTCGGTAAATACAAATGTTTCACTTACGAAATGAATTACATATAAGGATACCAATTATTTGTATACTTAGAATAGCTGTAACATACCCGTGCCCCCTCTTTCGGCGCTCATGGTCACGCTACTACGACGACCACCTAGTCTTTTTCTTATTTTCTCGAAAACTACTAAGGTAGGTACCAATTTTTTTGTTCGAGTACTAATTTAGTACCATTTGAGTAGGTACTAATTATTTACCAAATATGGAAGCGATTGGTGTTGGTAGTCGGCGGTAGTCACGGACTTTTTTGTAGAATAGATTTTCAACTTTATCGCCAAAGCATTAGGTTCAAAGTTGAATGGGAAAATTGTACAGTTTCGGGTCGCTTGATGTGCTGGCGTGTCGCGTGATGTGATTTTAGGCAGACGCCAAAACGCCAATATTGTTGGATGCAACAATGTACCTACCTACCTATATTTTATTTTGTCCTCTTGTTTAGAGATGCAGGTCCATAATATAATAGGATCATGGAAAGATACCTACCTACGTTAGTTACTGAGTATTTCGAGGCACCTATTCAATGATGACCTATTTAGAAATCGCCACTTTTATAACCCGACTACGGCAAAGGGGATTAAATCATAACCCTGTCATTTAGCTTTGCCGTAATTTTTTTAAACTACGTGTGTAGGTAATATTAATGTTTGTAGGTATCTTATTTTCTTCTATTTCTAAAGGACTAGGGTTTTCTCAATAAAAATCCTGTTACCCTACTATAGGTTTACGATTTTTTAATGTCACACTGTTATTACAATATTAAGTAGGTACTTACCTACACCAATCCTAATAACTTATAAAAGTAATACGCATATTTCTTGCTGGTAGACCTAGTATTTATACACTCGTCTGAATCGTTCATCTGAGGACAAGCGCAACGAGGTATACACGGTGCATTTTCCTGTACCCTGAAAAAGCCGTCCTTGCATACGCATCCCTGGTTGCAAAGCTCTTCACTGTCGCAGATCAGCGGACTCACGATTGAAGAACAGGTTTCATTCGAGCAAGACCTTTTGCAGTCCGTGTACTCTTCATTCTGGCCACACTTGGGGGATGCTGGAAAACAAGGTTACATTTAGGCGGAGTATGTATTGCTAATAATTGAAATACTGCCGGCGACAGTCGGTCTTAGGGCTTTAGTTCCTTCCTCTGAAAACCATTATTTAGGAATGGAGTGGACAGCACCTCGCTGAGGGTCGGTGGTAAAACTTGCTCTATGAAAATTGCCTTTAGAGGGGACGTTCAAGTATTACGTAACGCAATTTGGGGGGGAGGGAGGGTCTAGTAAAACCGCACTTACGTTCTGTGAACAATGATTTATTAATTTAGAGCTGCTGGCCGTCTAACTATAATGTAAAAGTCGGAAGAGCTCGTGGCTTAATGATGACTGTCGCTCCGGGTCCACCAACGACGTTAAGCTACGCTTGCTGAGGTCGGTCAGTGGGTGGGTGAGGGGGCGTTCAAGTATTACGTAACGCAATTTGGAGTGAGGGGAGGTCTTGTAAAACGTTACGATGCGTTACAGGGGCGGGAGGGGTGTTCGAACAACGTGTTACGTAACATTGTTTTTTTATTTAACGCTAGCTAGCTAAACATATTTTCGAGTAACACAGTCACTAAACAGTACCTAGTCATTTTGCCAAACAAAAATAAACATCAATATTTTTCTTGAAATGATATTTAGGTATATTGTACTTAAGATACTAAAAAATTGTCACTTGGATGATACGTTACGTTTAGGGAGAGGGAGGGGGGTACAGATAAACGTTACGGCGCGTTATATGGGGGGGAGGGAGGGTCAAGAATCTTCAAAAATTGCGTTACTTAATACTTGAACGCTCCCTTACTTACCTACTCCTACGACATAAAGGAGCTGTCAATGTCAAATTGTTACCACTGCTCTGGTTATGACTGTAGATTAGATATTATCTTGTAGATTATACAAACGATTATACGCACGGTTATTTGAGTACGTATCCATTATGGGCACTGCGCGTGCAAACCACACAATAGATAATAAGTAGTACATGCGCCAGGACATCAAGCTACCCAACACTGTAAAATTTTCCCAATCAACCTTAGACCTAATACATTGGCAATAAAGTTGAAAATCTAAAATAATTTTTTCAGATTGTTGTTGCTTGATGCGCTGGCGCGTCTGTACAAACTCTACATTGCGTTAGGTACAATAAAAATATTCTGTCTTTATACATATTTTTATACTCACGACATTCATGAATAGGGATGCAAACTCCGCTTTTATTTCTTGCGTATCCATTATCGCAGTAACAGGAGGGATGGCACTCGGAGTAAGTATGAGGACAGCTAGTCTTGTTTTGTACGTGAAGTGATTCGCATATGTTATCGCATGGGTCTCCGCAGGCATAGTATTCGTTCGGACCTGAACATTTATCTGAAATTATAAAGAATAAAAAGTTAATTTAGTAGGTAGGTACATTTATCTACCAGATGCAGGTTGCATCTATAAAGGTTGCAATAAAATAGCGAATCTGAGCCGATCCGTGTTCTCAGAATCAGTCTTGTCATTTCATAAAAAAAATTAAATAAATAACTCACTACATTGCTGCGCTGTTATACAAATGCCGTCCTCGGTGTTTCTGTAGAAACCTGACTTGCACACACATTTCTCTTCACAAACTTGTTCTTCGTCCAAACAAGACATGTTTTCTTTACGATCTCTACAAGTTTCTTCAGGAGGGCATGGCAGTACGCATACAATTTCTTCGTTTGGCCCACAGTCTGAAATAGTAGAAATAAATATTGGTAAAAAAAGCACTTTTTGGGTGAACAAAAATCATGGAACTCGCGTCATCGTCGCCGAACGCTTTCCAGGAGCTATATGTAGGTACACTGTGTATTTATTATAATATATGTGTGTACTTTTTGGGTGAATAAAAACCATGATACCTACTCGCTTTAGCTTTCGCTTAGTTTTCACTTTTTTATTGACATCGCTCCAAACTACTTAGAAAAAAAGAAAATCATATTTACCAAATCACATATTACTATAACGATCAAAACTACTTGGATAATTGATATTCTATTTATTTATATTATTAATTAAAAAACGTTTATCCTTTATTAAAACCAACCCCAAAAATTTAAAGTTGGGAATCAAAGACGAACCACGATCCTGAACTTAAAACTCCTTTTCTTTTAACTACGTCCAATTGACCGTCGTAGGCAAAAAGCGACTACGAGCCTATTTTGCGAAAATGAGATAATGCAATAATTTTTTTTTTCACCTTATGCAGAAAAAGGATAAGTACCAGTATTACAAAAAGTCGAGATTTTAATTTGTCGAATGAGACCAATTATCACTATCGCCCATTTTTTAGCGACCAATTCCAGCCTCTGTCCAGCTAAAAGACAAAATATACAAAAAATATTAAACAGAAAGCGACCACCCGAATTTATAGTTTTGCCTAAAACGACCACAAGTAAATAATCTAAAACATGGTATTTTAGCAACAAAAAATAATTTGTATAATTATTAACTAGGTACTACAAATACTTATTTTCACTCATTTTTTGAACAATTATAGTGAATACCTACAACTGAACATTAACTCTAAATAAACTAAACTTTTTTTCTGTCATTGTCAAAAGTACCTGTTCTGACCTGACAGCTGACATTTGTAGACATCAGTCAGGCGTCAAGCGTCAACATTGTGTGGTGGAAAAAAATTATCGTACTAATAAAAATAATGTGAATTACCTAATTGATTATTTCTACATGACATACCAAACTTTTCAGTTATTTTCTCTTTCGAGATAACAAAAGTAATATCCTTTAGTAAATCAACAATAGTTTCATAAGCAAAAATGTTGGTTAGAAACTTGTGTTTATACAAAAAGTGTTTGAATTATTGTTCAATATCTTCTTGCTGCTTAAAAAGTAAGCATATAAAACAGACGCAGCGGGCTTTTGCAAACATTGCTGGTAGTTTTCCTCATGATAAAAACATAACCTCTAATAATTCGTACTTTATGAAGAAAAAGCTGCACGAAACTAAACAACTTGTAAAAGACGAGCAGGAAGATCAAAGCTGTAATTCTTTTACATATAGAACACATTCATGTGGAGAATTACGTCCCGAACATGAAGGAGAAAAGGTCACACTCTGTGGTTGGGTTCAATACTCAAGATTATCAAAGTTCCTCCTTCTCAGAGATGCCTATGGTCTAACTCAGTGCGTAGGAGGCAATGAAAACATAAATTTGTCTAACATTCCATTAGAAACAGTTATAAAAATCAAAGGTACTGTAGCACTAAGGCCTAAAGATATGGTCAACAAAACCATGACCACCGGCGAAATAGAAGTTATTATAGATGACTTGGAAATACTTAACACAGTAGACATGCTACCTTTCAACCTCAGATACTACCAAAAGCCTAAAGAACAGTTACGGTTACAGCATAGGTACATTGATTTGAGGTTTCCTGAAATGCAGAATAATTTGAGAGTCCGTTCACAGATGCTTCATAATATGAGAAGGTTTCTGATTGAAAATCATGGATTTGTTGAAGTTGAGACCCCTACATTGTTCTGCCGGACCCCTGGTGGTGCAAGAGAGTTTGTTGTACCCACACATCATGAAGGACTCTTCTACTCCCTGGTACAAAGCCCACAGCAGTTCAAGCAAATGCTAATGTCTGGTGGTGTTGATAGATATTTCCAAATAGCAAGATGTTACAGAGACGAGACTACTAGACCTGACAGACAACCAGAGTTCACGCAGTTGGACATAGAACTATCTTTTACTAACCGAGATGGAGTCTTGAAAATGATTGAACAGTTGCTCTATGATACATTTGTGAAATCACTTCCAAAACCACCTTTCAAGAGGATGACATATAAAGATGCTATAGAAAGTTATGGCACAGACAAACCAAACTTAACATATGACTTAAAGTTTGTAAATGTGAAGAATTTGTTTCCTGAAAAGTCCAACGATGGAAACTTTGGGGCCTATGCATTACCATACAACAAAGAAATTGGAAAGTTAACTACAAAGTACAAGGAGAAAATCAGAGAGTATGTCAAAAAACATTCATGCAAAGTGGTTTTAAATGAAAACATTTCAAAAGAATTAGGAGTTGAAATTAGCCAAAGGATCCAAAGTGTTGTTGGAGATTTTAATGCAGCTATAATTGTTTTAGGAGATGATGAAAACTCTTGTGTATGTTTGGGAGAAATAAGAGAAATGATGGCTTCGTTGTTGAGGTCAAACAACATGCTTCAAGTCAATGAAGATGTGCAACCATTGTGGGTGATTGATTTCCCACTATTCCTTAAAGGTGACAATGGTTTAGAAACCTGCCACCATCCATTTACAGCACCACATCCAGATGACATGCATTTACTGGACTCTGAGCCACTTAAAGTGAGGTCTTTGGCATATGATATTGTTATGAATGGTAATGAAATTGGTGGTGGTTCAGTTAGAGTTCACAATGCAGAATTGCAAGAGAGATTGTTAAAGATTTTGAATATTGACCCTTCAAAGCTATTGCACTTCTTGAATGCATTGAAATGTGGGTGTCCACCACATGCGGGAATTGCTTTAGGTATTGATAGACTAGTCACAATAGCTTGTAATGCAGAGTCAATTAGAGAAGTAATTGCATTCCCTAAATCACATGATGGCAGAGATCCCTTATCTGGGGCCCCTAATAGTATAAGTGAAGAGGACAAAAAGTATTACCATATTACTACTGTTAAGTGAGAAATTTTAAATAATTAAATTACATTGTTGACTGTATGTAAGTGTTATTTTGCACTATTAAGTATATTTATGTTTCATAAAAAATCTTTTTATTTTAAGATTCCCAACACCTATACCCAAAAAAATATGGTTCTGTCTAAAGGAGAATCCATGCCCTGGACAGGGTACATAAGCATTTTGTGATGATGAAGACATAACATGGTAGGTACTCTAGGTACCTACATAGTGCTATACTTAACTCAAGTATGCTGCTAAACATGAGGGTCCTGGGTTCAACTGCCGGGTCGAGCAGTGTTTTTCCATTATTAATTTATTTCTGCCAGTTCGGAGTTGGAACTGGCGAATTGTGGGTGTGCTTTAAGTAAACCTCTGCCTAATACTACACCCGCCATGTTATCTCTTCTCCTTGGTTGACTAGTAGAGAATGCCTAGGTCATTAAGCATAGAAGACGGGGCCCGCTAGGGCCAAAGCCTGCCAGGGTTGCGGAATCTGTTCGAAAGAGTCACCGCGGCCCTGGAATGCAAAGGGCTTTAGAAGGAACATGGATGGGTTTTAGTCAGTAAGAGTCTGACACGCCCTTCCGCTCCACCCAGAGCGGAAGAAGTCATTTGATGATTTCCCATCCTTAAAAAAAAAAAAGAAAAAAAGGTACTCTAGGTACCTACATAGTGCTATGGTACCTACTTAACAAAAATAAATAGTACCTATGCAAAAAATAAGTGGTTATTATAAGAGTACCTACTGATAATAATTGGTGGTTGTTCAATAGCCTTTGTGTACCAATCTGTGGTTTGTGATTGTAAAGCTGTGGTTTTTGCATTAGCCACTTTTTGTTATGTTTTTTTTACTCATCTCGGTGCCAGTCTCTTCAAAACATTGTAGGTAAGTTCTTTCCCGTTTTATCATCGCGCGATAGATTGAAAAAAATGCAATCATTTTCCTTATGTTAATGTACTTAGAATCATCATATTATTAAAGGGGCTCCAGTGTTCGTATGAAAAGGTAGTTAAAAACCATCGAGGTTCGAGTTTCGTGGTCTAGGTATTATTTAATTTTGTCATAGACTGACCCGAGACTAAAAATATTTCTCTAGTTTTGAGTTCTGTAATAAAAATAATTTACAGAACTCAAAATAAGAGAAATATCTTCATACTTAATCCAATGTCTATGTCAATTTCTATTTAGGTTCATACACCACACTCACAATTTATACAAAAACACAAACTAAGTACTTAAGTACCTACCTACTTATATATTTATCTGTAGGTAGGCGATACAAATAATAGCTCCGTCTCTCTCTCACAACGGAATCATGATGGCGTTGGCACGTGCCTCGACAGCCACATCGACGATAGCTGCTACATAAGTAGGTACTTACTGTAGATTGTAGATAGGTAGGCGAAACAACGTGTAATCTAAAGTAATCTACAATATTTAATCCGTACCTACTAGTATCATAAATGTCAAAGAAACTCCAAATGTCTGTCTGCTACCTTTTAGTAGGTAGGTACCTTAATGGCTGAATGGTTAGGTACACAAAACCAAGCACTGTGGTTCGTTAGACTAAGTATGACCTGGGGGGCTACTCTATAAGCCTGAAGTCCGTAGTTTCGGGCTTAGTTGCGGGCCTATTCTAGTCTGTTTCACCTAACCACTAAGAATGATTGACAACACGATTTGACAGTTACTGTCAAATCGTGTTGTCATGAATTTTTAGTTCGGGCTCGGATCTAATCGTAAGTCCGTAGGTGATACGGAGTAGAATACGCCCGCAACTGAGCCCGAAACTGCGGACTTCGGATTTAGAGATTAGCCCCCTTGGATTCTAATCTACCACCGGGATAAAATTATCCCTATGTTAGGAGGTACCTACCTATGTTTCCAGTAATATCTTCCGTTGAGTTGGAAAAAACTTTCACGTTAGTAAAGCCGCGGTCAGACGCTAGTCTAATATATTTAGATAACTACCTATGTTTTCAACAGTTAAGAAGTCGGTTGAAAATGATAATTGTTTGCGGGACGTCGGTAATCTCAGATAGTACCTACTAATCCACAGATACGATAATTCTGACATTTCTCTGATTCTTTGCACTGATAAAATGCTATCACTACTTATCGCTGATTACTAGGTACATTTCGGGAAATTGCACGGTTCCTGTGAGACTGGTCACAGGAGCAAAGCCGTGGGAAGGAGTTAATAATTAAAAATAAAACTTGCCTTTAGGTGGAGGTGTACCCCAATAATCCGGAAAGTCTGTAGCCCCAGTATAGAAGTCTATGTAGTCTTCAGTAAACGCTTGAACCACGCTGACCCCCACACACCAGATGAACAACACATTAAATGATTTGAACATGATGACGCCTCGATGTGTATTGATAAACGGAGGATTCATTCGGTTTATATATTGGTAGTTTTGGGCACGATTCGTAGTGCCCATAGGTATACCTATAGTGGTTTCGTCCAGTGGCGGAGTAAGTCTGTCGGCGGTCCGGGGCAGAAAAACGAACGGGAACCCCCGCGCGGGAACTTGAGGTCAGTTGAGGTAGTAGTGTCAAAAGAAACAGCTCGAAAACTATAGGTACTTAAGTAATTCTCGATAGGTACCTCGGAATTTTTAAAGTTTTTTTAGTTTCTTTTGACCTTTCATAAAGAAATAGGCGACACGTCGAAAAATTTGAGGGCCTCACAGGAGTGTTTACTTTTTCGCGTTGCGTTGCTGATCCCATACCTACATGTATGCTATCTATCACCCGGAACGAGTACGCCGTCGACGGCAGGAGACTGGTATGAAATTGTGAACATACCGTTGCTAGATCTGGTGATCGTTTCCCATCTTGTATTATCTACCTATATGAACAAAAAATTCTGTCGTCAATTGAAGGAGGTTCATTTTATAGCACGTGAATTGGATTGTATAGGTATAGGTAATTACCTGTTATTATAACTTTACTTTGTAGGAATTTACCACCTATTATAGCGCCAATACGGCTAGGTATGATTTAAGTTTTACATAACGGTGAAATAAGTAGGTACCTACTGATTCGTATGTGATCCTCTCTGTTTTTTTATATTTCTATGGTTCCACTCCTAGAAATATAAAAAACAGTTATAAAAACTTGTTTATTATATCTATGTTTTTGTCTTCCTGAAAGTGCTAAACTGCACCTAAAGCGCTACCTTAGGTATCTTTGGGTTTAGGTTAATAAATAGGTTTGGAATTTTGGACATAAAAAAACACCAGATTGATAGATAGGTGAAGAAGTATATTGGATCTCATGATAACACTGGTAAATGTGGCTGCAGCGTAAGTACAGTACGAATTCCCGTATCAGTTGCCTTTAGGTAGGTTCTCGAGAGTATTTCGGAAAACTAGCCGAGGATGCTTGGTTGGCAACCGGGCTCGTCTTTCATCTGAGGACATGAACACTGCGGTAAGACGCACCCCGGGTTTGCTGCATCCTCTACGTCTTCCCTGAAATATCCGGGCTTACAATTGCATCCAGGTTCGCATGGCTCTTCTCTGTGGCATGTCTGCTGGCTTCCGATTGTAGCACAGGTTTCGTTCGAACACGTCTGTTTGCATTCCGTATATTTTTCATTTTTGCCGCACTTACGTTCTGTGAACAATGATTTATTAATTTAGAGCTGCTGGCCGTCTAACTATAATGTAAAAGTCGGAAGAGCTCGTGGCTTAATGATGACTGTCGCTCCGGGTCCACCAACGACGTTAAGCTACGCTTGCTGAGGTCGGTCAGTGGGTGGGTGAGGGGGCGTTCAAGTATTACGTAACGCAATTTGGAGTGAGGGGAGGTCTTGTAAAACGTTACGATGCGTTATAGGGGCGGGAGGGGTGTTCGAACAACGCGTTACGTAACATTGTTTTTTTTTATTTAACGCTAGTTCACTAAACATATTTTCGAGTTACACAGTCACTAAACAGTAGTCATTTTGCCAAACAAAAATAAACATCAATATTTTTCTTGATATATGACATTTATTAATTAAAAAATTTGCTACCTAACATGAGAGTAGTAGACATAATTGTGACTTTTAAAAATTGTCACTTGGATTATACGTAACGTTTAGGGAGGGGGAGAGGGGTACTGATATAGGTACGTTACGGCGCGTTACATGGGGGGGAGGGAGGGTCAAGAATCTTCAAAAATTGCGTTACGTAATATTTGAACGCTCCCTGACCATCCATTAGGTACACGCGAGACTCCTCCGTGCCTCGCAAAGCACATTAAGCATTTACATCTTTGACAGTCGTTATGGGTAGTCATAAGTTAGAGAATCTGATACTAGTCTTGCCAAGGAGTACCTATCGTATTACCCCGTCAGTGGGTTCTGGAAGTCAGAGATAGGCAGTCACTCTATGTAAAGCACTATTATCCAGCTGGGTAACATCTGCAGCAGCTTAATTTGTCTGAAGTCAGTACCTAACGTCGCTCGGAGAGTTTCCCCTGTAAAGTAGCCCTACTATGACGTGCTAATGCCATCCAATTTCGATGATGTAAACGGGATAGTGCTCTTCGCTACGTAAAGCTCCGTCTCCCTCTTAGAGCGCAATCATGATCATTTTAAGACTTCATAGTAGGGCCCCAGGTCTCGAAGTCGAGTGACGTCACTTTTCAGGCTTCTTACTTACCACATTCTTTTTCTGGTATACATTCCTCGCTCGCAGTCTTTCTGATGAAACCCTCCTTACAAAGGCAAGCGGCACCACAGCGAGAAGGAAATGAGCCTAGGCAAAAATATTCATCAGTGTCGTAACATATTTCTTCGGGAGGGCACGACGCGCATTCTTCTAGTTCTTCGTTTGGCCCACATTCTGGAAAATAGAAACGATAGATAACTAAGAAACACAATAGATAACTAAGTAATATCTGAGCACTGTCCACCCCCTCGATGGTCATATTAAGGCGATAACAGGGCTATTGTGATCACTACCGTGAGAAGTACCGAAGACAGAGTGGCCTTGAAACAGTTCGTTAATCAATCCGTCAAGGCTTTTCTTATGAAAAGAAGAATAAGCATGACATGGCTGATTAAGAAAGGTTTTTAATCCTACGCTTTTTTTCTGACTGGCTCGCGACGTCGTACGCGCATAGGTATACCGTTTTTTCCCATTCCCGTAAGAAGTACCCGTTCCTGTATAGCCTATAAACTTCCTCATGAATGTGGCTATCATATTCAAAAATTGAAATGAATTTTTCAAATCCGGTTGGTAGTTCCAGAGATTAGCGTGTTCAAACAAAGAAACAAACTCTTTAGCTTTATTATTAGTATAAGTATTAGTACTTATATATTTATGTAGATTTATTTCGTTGCAAGATCTTAAGACAGTTGAATTGTTTCTCCGTGATTCTTCGAGCTAAATCATTGACCCTGCGGTTTTTTGGTGGTCGCCACTGTTGATTCTGGCTAGTGTTCCCAATTGTTTGTACGAGAAATAAAATAGGTTTAGGCATAAAGGTCGGCGAACTAAAATGAACAGTATTTTAGAAAAGAAAACTGTATTAATTATATTTCGTTTTTTGGAGCTTCTTGCACAATGTAACCATTTGTTATAATTTAAAAGTATTCTTAACTCTCCACAATTAAAGTTAATAGGTATTAAAATGAGCACCTTATTTTTTCTGGAATCAATACAAACACATACAATACGGAAAACATTGTTTCTGTAAAGATTGCTGAAGTGACAGGAATACCAGCGAAAAATTAGCACTTTTAGAAACGGATCCTTGGTTTTAGCCATAGATATAAATATTTCTATGGTTTTAGCAAACCCTCAATATTATTAAACGACCTATCCAACGACACCCCACACCATGAGGTAGACGATAAAAAAAAATCATCGCCACTTTACATGTAGGGGCGTTTCAAGATTTTTATTTTACCTCTTTGTCGGCGTGATTAATAATTATGTACTTACCTATGTGACCGGAAAATGGCAAACTCCGTAACATTATAAAATAACCTGACAGATTGTAATTTGTAAACTCTCGATACATTGTCAACTGAACATTTGGAATACTTTTCACGCATCAAAATTTGATTGTCCATAATATCTCGAAGTCAGTCACTGACATAAAATGACTACCAATCAGAGCAAAAGTCTTCAATTTATCCGTTTTCGTGTGATAGTAAACCTGGAAACGAGGCTCTCATTGGTCTGTTCAGATATGAGCTCACACCAACAAAGGCCAATGAGGGGCCAAGTTTCCAATTTAACTATCACACCAAAACAGATAAATTGTAGACTCAAGATGATAATGATGTAATAAAAGGAAGCTTTGATCTGTTTATAAACAGTAAGTAGCTATTTACAGATCCTTCAATCATTTATTTGATTGATTGAGAATTTATTTGTTTTAGCGTTGGACAAGTGGCTCATCAAGGCTCGAAGGTAAATTCATAATTCGCTAGTAAACAATAAATGGATAATAATATATGTTTGTTAATCAATAAAACAAACAAACTTATATATTTAGAAATATATAAGTATGTTTATCAGTTGTCTGGTTGCCATAGCACAGGCTCTGCCTAGTTTGGGATCAGATGACCGTGTGTGAGTTGTCCTAAGATATTATTATTATTATTATTATTATTGCTAAACGAATTTAGATGAGACTTGGTACGCGGGTGAGATCAACATCAGGGCACAATTCAAGAATGGTACCTTTTTAGGGTTCCATACCAAAAGAGTAAAAACGGGACCCTATTACTAGGTCTCCACTGCCCGTCTGTCTGTCACCAGGCTGTATCTCATGAAGCGTGATAGCTAGACAGTTGACATTTTCACAGATGATGTATGTCTGTTGCCGCTATAACAACAAATAACAACAAATAATAAAAATTAAATAAAATTAAATTTAAAGCCATTCAAGAAATATGTTTTTTTCGGCTTAGGGGGCGTTCAAGTATTACGTACGCTTTGCTTATTTTTGATGACATGGTGGGGGGGGGGGGGGGGGGGATATCGTGATTACGTCGCAGTTATTATTTACTTTTTTACACAAATGGCAACCCACAAATTGTCTATGCTCGAAAACAAAACACATGTCGGGGATTCCCACAAATAATGTGCAGCCTTTATCTTAAGCCTATTTGCTAACTGCCGCTCACGAATCAATAAAAAAAACAGAATACTTACATTAAAAGAAAAATGCATATATACCAATGATTACGTAAGCATGGGAGGGCCCCCCCTCCCATGCTTAATTTTGCTGACAAGGGGAAGGGGGGGTAAATAATTGTAAAAAAATCTGCTCACGTAATACTTGAATGGTACGGAACCTTTCGTGTGCAAGTCCAACTTGCACTTGGCCAGTTTTTTATAACGGTTTACGGTATGAGGTTCCATTCAGATAATTTCAGACTTGCTCGCGATGGCAAGCAAGGGCACTGGCAACAGCTAGTTGCTTATAAGCCTGGTGTTGTGATGGTAGATCGATGTTATTGTCACACAATTAGTCATAGGTCAAGTATGTATATGCACGCGGTATTTTAAGATATTCCCCGAGAAGTAGGTACCTAACTATTTGGTCAAAGTTTTTTGTTGCTGACCATAGATATAATAAACAAGTTCTTTTTTATATTTCTATGTTGCTGACAGGTTTTGATGCGCAACCAGTTGATTAATGAACGTGTCTCGTATGAAATGTGATGTCTCTCAAGGGGGAATTCTGTCTGCCGTCGACGCGTTTAGAAAAACCCTCTCCTTTGTCGTAACTCCTTTTTTTCAAAGTTAAAAAAAATGATACAAAGGGGAAATACGAACGCTTCAGCTGAAGGCCTTTATGGAACCGAGAGACGGCAATGACAACTTTTTCAACACACTGACTAGAAATGTGTGAGAATTGGCGGACAGGACAACGTCTGTCGGGACCACTAGTTAATATATATAACCTATGTAATTGTAAAATAAATAACAAAAGAAATATGAACACCGACATGGAGATCTTTTATTTATTATCTAGAATTTAGATTTTTTTTTTTTTTTTTTGGCGGGGGGAAATCCTCATGGAAATCCTCCACCCAGGGGTCTGTCAGACTCTTACTGACTAAAACCACCCCGGTGTTCCATCTTCCACCTACGCCGGGGATCACGGGAACGTATGCGACTTCCGCAATCCCCGGCTGGTGCCGGCCCGCCTCTGCGGGCCACCTCGCGTCTGCGAGGGGAGTGAGGTGTTTAACTCCCCTCGCTACGTCAAAGAGGGGCGCACGGGAACACCACGCGCCGCCACCTCGGGTCCGGATGAATGGGGGGCGACGGACATCCCCAAGTCCGCCGCCCCTGGACCCAGTTAGGGGGGCCGGAAGAGGGCAGCGTAAGCCCTCCTCCGACGCCCGATGCGCCTGCTGCGGGCAGGGAGAGCGGTTGTGATCTCCCTCTCCCTTTCCGCAGCCTCCTTCTGCGCGATAACTGTCTCGCAGAAGGAGACCACCGCGTCCCAGGACTCCTCACCGCCGACCATAGCATGGACTACGGCCGGCAGCGAGAGGTCACCGCCTACAACAGAGATGAGGGCACGGCGCGGCTCCTCCCAAGGTGCACACTCTGCCAGCGTATGCCGTGCCGTGTCCTCCCGACAGTCGACGCAGTGGTGGCATCGAGCGTCCGGCTCCCTGCCTATGCCACACAAGAACCTCCCGAAGCAGCCATGAGCCGAGAGGACCTGCGTCGCACGAAACGTCAGAGAGCCGTGCCTTCTCCCGAGCCACAGGTCGAGCACTGGCCGGATGGCCTCGATGGTGATGAGGCCGGCGGAAGGGCTCAAAAGCCTGTCCCGCCATTCCACCACCAGGACCTAGCGCAGCTGCGACCGACGCAACTCCAAGTGTTGCTGCGTCAGTCTTTCGACGCGCGCCCGCGCGCCCTCGCGCCACCTGTGTAGTGACGCGAGCACTTTCGCCTCCAGGTCGCATGGCGGAGATCCGGCCAGTGCGCAAGCCGCCTCGTAGGAGATCGTGCGATATCCCCTGATGACTCTGACGGCCATCACCCTCTGCGGCTTCCGCAGAACAGTGATGGTGCTGGCCGTCAGGTCAGCCGCCCAGATCGGGGCCCCATACAGGGCCATCGATCGCACGATCCCCAATCTAGAATTTAGACTCACCCAACTTTTTGCCGGTAACCGCCTGAGCCACGTTTAACACGATATAGCAGACAACCACCACAAGAAATGCTCTGAACATGTTGACGCCACAATGTATATTGACTACCGGAATTTTGACTCTGTTTATATAATGTATCAAGTAGTTTGTTCTTGAAAGTTTGGACACGATCTAAGGATCCTTCTATGTTTTACTTATCTAGATATTTGAGAACGTTCTGAAGTCTTAAATAAATGAAACAGAACTCTTGATCGGTAATTAGTAAGGAGTTTATTGAATGAGATTACTTTTAAAGTAAGTATGGGAAATCATCAAATGACTTTTTCCGTTCTGGGTGGAGCGGAAGGGCGTGTCAGACTCTTACTGACTAAAACCCATCTGTGTCCCTTCTAAAGCCCTTTGCGTTCCAGGGCCGCGGTGACTCTTTCGAACAAATTCCGCAACCCTGGCAGACTCTGGCCCTAGCGGGCCCCGTCTTCTATGCTGACATTTCTTTGAGGCGCGCGTGAAACACAACGCGCCATCGACCCGGGCCTGGCGGTGATCGGACAGCGAGCCACCCAACGCTCGCCGTCCGCAGGCCCGCGCCTACGGTGGCCGGGGATCGCCCTGCGACTCCCGACGCCCGGGGCGTCTTCTCCTGTTGCGGCGGTTGGGGCGAAGGCCTTTTATTTCCCTCGCGCGGCCCGCCTCCTCCTTTGCTAGCATTACTGCTTTGCAGAAGGAGGTGACCGCTTCCCAAGCCTCCTCGCCCGGACCATGGGTTCAACCAGGGCTGGACGCGAGAGGTTGCCGCCGCCGATCGTCTCGACGAGAACACGGCGGTGCTCCGCCCAAGCAGGGCAGACCTCCACCGTATGCTCCACCGTGTCCTCCGGGCGATCCTCACAGTGCTGACATCCAGGCGTGTCCTCCCGCTTAATCTGAAACAGGTACCTCCCGAAACAGCCGTGTCCGGTGAGTACCTGCGTCAGGCGGAAGGTAAGGACGCCGTGGCGCCTCTCCAGCCACTCCTCAAAGAGGGGCCTTACCGCCGCTATAGTGGCATGTCAAACTCTTGCCTACCTACAAAATCAATCTGACTAGCCTTTTTCCAATATTAGGGTGGTCAGGTTTCAAGTGTAACCGGATTTCGCTGAGTACCAGTGTTTTATATGCAGCGACAGTATCTCAACTCAGTAACTGGGAAACACGATACTTACCCCTTGGTAAGACGTGTCCGTATCAACTGACAAAGATCTTCAAATGACATCCGGGCCCAACGGCTTTACGTGCTTTCCAAGGCACGGAGAAGTCTCGGTATTAATGGATGGTCGCCCATCCAAAGACGCTTAACCACGAGTTCTTCTCTCTTAGTACCTATAAACGTAACAAAATAACCTTTGTACGAGATCTTCACATGCTTTAAAATATAATTACTTAGTAATTTAAGCCGTTCCGTAAGGTTTGCATGAAAAAAAATATATCAGGGTGAGGTTTTTCGAGAATTTAACAGCCGAAGCATCTGAGGGTCTACTGGTACTAAGATTCGTTTTTATGTTTGCGGCTAATAATAAAGGGTAAGCACCTACTAACCTATAATAGGTATCTATCCACATATCTACTATAGGTACCCTTTGTTTGTGGATGTTATTTAAGGCAATAAACATCTTAGTTTTAACAAGAATTTTGTTTCAGAAGGTTCTAAAATTAACATACGTAGAAAATTGAAGGATCCCTAGTACCTAGCTCGTGTCCAAACATTCAAGAACAAACCACTTAAATACCTATCAGAATAATATACCTACTGAGTGTACAGAGTAGGTATACATAAGTATACAGAGTGAAGCTTCCAGTTATCAATACATGTTGAGGCGTTAACATGTACAGTTCATTTCTTGTGTTGGTAGTCTGCTGTGTCGTGTTAAGCGTGGTACAGACGGATACCAAGGAAAACCAGGGTGAGTTTAAATTCTAAAGATTTTTTTTGGTTAATTTTAGATTCTGTCCTTCTTTCTGCTCATGTGCGTTACGATTGCTCCGTCAAGTTATCCAAACAGAAAAACACTTCTCCAAAAAAAATGACGGAATTTGTCGAAATCGAAGGGAACAAACCAACGAATTGTCTTTACCTATTTCTAATAAAGAAGTTATAAGAGTTTTAAGTTGGCCGCGCGAACATGACGTGGAGGATTGCGCGGTCATGGAGATCTCAGCAACTACCTACATGGGTTAGAGATCTAATTCTTTTTGTCACTTGAAGACTGAATTTGTCAAAAAATTACGAAAAAAAAGTTAAGTAAGTATTTATAATTATTTTTTCGTACATTTTTGAGGTCTATAGTAGGCGCCAGATAAATGTGGAATAAAGTATATTGACCTTTCCCTAATAACTGTTCATAGGTACCTGAACAATTAAATATGAATCGTTTTTCATTATTAGACAATGTTAAGGATCACGAGAGATGATGATTCGGGACAGCTTTGTGTCATTAATTCCGTTTTTCAAATTAAAAATGTCAATAATTGTAGGTGGGTCAATGACCGTTATTCCACGATTATCTGGCGCCTACTATAGATCAAAATCTACTCATTACGTGCTTATAATACCTACGCGTGTGCATGTTTCGATTGTTGCGTTCGTATTATAATCAACGGCTTAAAACTGCATTTTTTCCGAATATTAGCAAAGGAGTTACAATATAGGAGAGGGTTTTTCTAGACGCGTAGACGGCAGACAGAGTTCCCCCGTGAGACACATCACAGATCGCACGACATACGTACAAAACTCAACTGGTTGCGCATCAAAACCAGTTTAACAACAAAAACTTTGACCAATAGCGAGGAAGTGCCAAGGTTGATTGATCAACACAGTCTTACTTAGCCCAGCCACACACCAACCGTTTCTTTTCTTTTCTACCTAGAACTGATCAGAATAGAATTAAACTGGAAGACAAGAATGCAATACAAAATATCGTCACACATCTTTATTTTTTTTTTAAGGATGGGAAATCATCAAATGACTTCTTCCGCTCTGGGTGGAGCGGAAGGGCGTGTCAGACTTTTACTGACTAAAACCCATCCGTGTTCCTTCTAAAGCCCTTTGCGTTCCATCGCCGCGGTGACTCTTTCGAACTAATTCCGCAACCCTGGCAGGCTCTGGCCCTAGCGGGTCCCGTCTTCTATGCTGACATCTCTTTGAGGCGCGCGTGAAACACAACGCGCCATCGACCCGGGCCTGGTGGTGATCGGACAGCGAGCCACCCAACGCTCGCCGTCCGCATGCCCGCGCCTACGGTGGCCGGGGACTGTTAAGCTGGGTACTGGCCAGTGTTACGGGCCGAAATGTAACATTCACAGCGAGCATGTTATGTTACGCCGTGTCCTAAAATCCGTGTAAAGAAAAAAAAACATACATACCTACCTACGCATCATGCTCGTGCTCATTTCCACGTACTGACTGCATGAATGCTCGCTTTGTAACATGTTACATTACGCCCCATAACACCGGTCAGTACCCACCTTAAGATGCTGTCGCTATCGCTACTTCGGAAAACTATTATTTGTTCGGAAAACTCGGCGGAGCGCGAAACGACGCATCCAGTTTAGCTGAGCAAAACGAACGCGACGTGAACGTATACTCGCGAGATGACCGTTTCTTATCAGGATAGCGCCTGAATACGCCAGAACTGTTCTCTTCTGTGCCTAAAGACCCAAAATATGCAGTGACCTGCCCCCGGCGGATGTGGCGAAATTTGGGGCCCGTCATCTATACTATACCTAATCTTCATTTACTAATAAAATAAAGTTGAAGAGTTTGTTTGTTTGAACGCGTTAATCTCTGGAACTCCCAGTTGGATTTGGATAATTCGTTCTGTATATGAAAGCCATATTCATGGGAAAGATGGAATGTACGCGTACGAAATCACGGGCCTAGTGCTAGTATTTTATAAACTGTCGTGTCACTTGCCAGTGGCACAAAGACGAAGTGCCGTAGTGATATCATAGAATCATCAAGACGCATTACCACACTAATTAGCTTAATAAACGTCTTTTTTCAGGAACTCCTTGCGAGATATTTGAAGCATATACGGAATGTAAAGAGTGCGCCAACGAAACCTGCTCTACAATCGCGAATCCTGTGAATTGTGACGGCGAAAAGCCAAAGACATGCACACCGGGCTGCACTTGCTGGGCTGGATACTATAGAGAAAATGCTACCGAAACGTGCCTACATCGTTGCTTATGTCCTGAGTTAATAGGCTCACCGGATTGTCCATCTTGGAATGACTAACTAGGAAGAACCTATCATACAAATGTCGCAGGTCAACTGACCAGTACTGGGATTAGCAGTTGCTAATTCTTTAATAAATAATAATATAATTTTTTTGAGGAACAATATTGGAACCATTTTTGTTAGTAAACACCTTATATACTATAACTTATGCACTAGGGTTAGTAACAAAATTTGTAGATGATTAATAGGTCATGTACTTACCAGGCATTTCATGCGGACAATGATTTCGTATGAGATGCCTCAGCACAGGAGCTCTCGGATCCTCAGCCACAACTCTCAGGATGCTATTGCTACTCCCTCGAACATCGGTCCTCGGTCTTTACCTAACCTAGAATAATTGTTTTTGGAAACATTGAGTAACATTTATGTGAATAAAAGAGTTTTGTTTGGACGGGTTTTACAGTGTTATTGTACTTTAAAACATCTTTCAAAGTTACCAATTTTTTACGAACACCAAGAACGGACTTACGAATCGAATTTAAGTGAGTGTACAAACGCTCTTAAGCAGTTGTTCCTGCGCCTGACCTCTTTTTGGTCGAGTTGAGGGCACCTGTATCAGGCAGTCTATTGTATTTGACCATAATTTGACATACCTTCAAAATATCTAACCGACTGCGCACTCCACTTGCAGTCGGCATGCAGTTAAAACTGTTATGATATGGAAAAACTTGGGATAAATGATGCAAATGATAATTGTCATAGGTGGCTTGATCATTGCGTGATCACCGAGGCGGCTTTACTGACTGTAGTGGATATATTAATATTAAGTATGATGTTTTTAGGTCAGATCATTTACCACTGCAGCTGACTTGAGACCTACAGGTATTGAAACCAGAAATTGTTAGGTAGGGAAGTTAGTCAGGCAAAGGAATACTTAAATCAACGTACATCATGTGAAACTGAGGGAGATTGACTTTCCTATCTTCCAGGAGTGCTGTGATAAGGTATGTAAGAACCTAGAACCTGGCTTCTTACAAACGGTCAGTGAATTTCGCGTCGTGGCACATAAGAACTCGGCGGCCACCACGCGTTGTGGAAAAGAAGAAATGCCATGTCGCGTTCTGAGCCCTAACTGATGCAATTACAGTTTTTGTAGCATTTTCAGTCTTTGGACGTAACATAGACATGGCTCTGATATTCTCTGCAACTCCTACCTAACTACCGACACGACGGGGGGCTTCTATTTCTGTCTGCAGGGTTTAAAGGGACCTCACGTGAATGGTATGACGGGAGCTAAGTTCGCTCGCTTGCCTATCCGCGTCGGAGTGCCCTAAGTTCCCTTAAACTTAATATTTTTTCTCGATGTGGTTGCATCAGTAGGGTTCAGAACGCAATAATAAAGAACGCAAGAGCGAGTAGCGCAAACTCGAAATTTTTCCGCGAGTTCTTAGTATTTACAAGACCGCGTCTTGGGTTAGCTTTTCTTTTGACCAAAGATACAGAAAATAAGAGTCCCGTTGATGTCTGAATAGAAAATTCCAAAAGAATACAGAGGGGCAATTCTAGTATTTTTAAGGAGGGCTCGCATTCCCATCGCTGTCGCAAACTGTCGAAAACACTTCTAATTTCCATTAATTTCGAAAAAAAACCCTTCTCAGCGGGCCTTCTTATTGTTGGCAATTTTGTGACGTTTCGACTGACAAGGCTGTGCGGCCCCCTAACCCTAGGTGCATTGCACAATTTTGCACCAAAGTAGCTACGCCACTGCACGTTGCATGCGAGTTTAAAAAGCAACCATGACCAAACTGTCTGATATTCATCAGACAGTTTGGTTTGAATGACAACACGCACTTCCAGTGATGGTTGAAGAGATTTTTTTTATGTGAAGAGATTGAGATGTTTTTTTGATGAGAGTACATAACATCAATCTAACTTTATAACACAATATAATTAAAGTGCAGTGGCAGTTTTCAATACGAACAATTGTCAAGCTTCCCATATACCGCTTTTTGGTCGCAGATATGTTAGAGATGTAACAAGTCGCAACAGTTTCGTAACTGTTACGAAACATGGTGACTGTGTGGGGTTTGGTCTCTATGTGTAGTAATAGTTCGTACACAATTTGACCGGAAAATATTTCAGTAACTTGAAGTAGTCTTTATGTTCACACGTAACGTAAACATTTGTGTAGACTTATTTTTAAACTCTTCGTGTTTAGTTTGTAACATGTGTACAATCGAGTAAAAATGTGTGGTAGCGGCGTGGTCACCATGCTACTAGAATAATTACTTAAAATTTAAATTAACACGAAGTGTCGTAATGTTACGTCATTATTACTGAACAATATATTACTGAAATGTGAATTAAAAGTCACTGTTTCTAAAACTGATTCGAGAAGTGATCAAATGTTAGTACTATAGTAGGCGCCAGATAAATGTGGAATAAAAAATATTGACCTTTCCCTAATAACTGCTCATAGGTACCTGAACAATTAAATATGAATCGTTTTTCATTATTAGACAATGTTAAGGATCACGAGAGCTGATGATTCGGGACAGTTTTGTGTCATTAATTCCGTTTTTCAAATTAACAATGTCAATAAATGTAGGTGGGTCAATGACCGATATTCCACGATTATCTGGCGCCTACTATATACTAAACATAATTAATTATTATTAAGGCCTGTCCAAACGTTTGAGAATCACTGGAAGCAATAAACCATTTTGTGAATTCGGTAACTTTGTAACTACTTCTGGTTTCACGTCGACATATGTCGACATAGTCTAGTAACTTCCTGACCAGTTGTGACTAGAATATTTTCTCTAAATAAAATTAGGTTTTTTAATTATTTAACTATTTTGTGGTTCATTTTTGGTTCCATAATTATAGGTACTATTAAATATATTACAGCAAAAGCTTCCAAGCTCTGGGAATGTAAAAAACTGGTTAGTAAAACTATTAATAGTTTATAAAAACTATTATGTTTATATCATACTAACAGGTTAAATCACAATTTTATGGTGGCGCATTGAAAATTTCAAACTATATGAACAAATAACACAATGAAATTCATTTCCCATGTAGATTTTAACTAAATAAGCTAATTAAAATATGAATAAAAATTTATCCTTCATAAACAGTGATGGCTGATGTTTTCTTCTTATTATTTTTTAACTTGTCAATAACAGAACAGACGGAGAACGAAAACGAATGAACGAACGAATGATTTTTGAGAAGTGGTTGCAGACTAGAACAATGTTACCACACAGCAATGTAACTTTAAAACCAAATGTTACTGTGTCGACTGTTCCCCATTTTTAGTCGTAGCGACGGAACTAAGTACACTCAGCGACCAAAAAAGTGTTACTAGAATTAATAAGTGTGGACATATAGTGTCGAATTATTTCGTAACGGCTACCAAAAAGCGCTATATGGGTTATGATCAATCAATTGTAACCAACTTTCTTTTTCCAGAGTGCGGGCCAAATCAAGTAATAAATCATTGCCTTGAATATTGCCCTGGCGAAAATACTTGTTACGATAGTAGTATGGTCTGCCCAGGCGTAATGCGACCATGCGGACCCGCATGCGTCTGTAAGGAAGGTTTCATCAGAAAGACTGGGAACCGTGAATGTATACCAGTAGAAGAATGTGGTAAGTTATAAACTCTGCAAGTGGTATTATTGATCAATCCATCGCTTCACTACAGCTGGTCAACGTAGTCCATAACACTGGAGCCCAGAATTTCGACCACGAAAAATGCGAAACAATCGTAAAACACCTTTGGGATACGTATTATTGTTACTTGGCAAAAAAAACTATCACAGATCCCATACGTATTATTATACCTTCCCTTTTTCGAAATTAGTTATTGATTTTCTAATTTTCAGTTGATATTTTCTTAAATCTATACATATAATATATCAGTAGGAACGGTTGTGTCTGTACATTAAAAAAAATACCAAAAATGGATTAAGGGCGATAAAAAAGGAACATACAACACAATTTTTTTTTTTTTGATTTTTTTGTCGGTTTGTCTGTCTGTCTGTTAAAGGTATTCTCCGAAGATACTGCACAGACTTGCTTGGGGGTTGTATGCAGGTTAGTTCTGAGCAACATTTAGTCTTTGTTTCATTTAAATTGGTAGCCAGGAAAAAAAGTAATAGGCATTTAATTATTTTAAAATCGCGTATCAATGTTTTTTGACACGTTTTGATCATATTGTAAGATTGGCTATTTTTAATGAAATCATTGCATCTTTTTTTTAAGATTATTATGAAGTTATTTTTATACTTTTTGCATTCCTGCAATGCATATTTTTCGATAATAATGATTGCTTTTTGAATACTTTTTACAACATTGTCATTTTTTAACATGCAAATATGTGTATCTAAACCCATATAACCAAGAAATAATTTCTGTAAATTGTCATTTTTACATAATAGAATTACAGGGTTTTCGATTCTGTGAAGCAGGTACATGCAGCGCCATCTATTAACCAAAACATGATGTTTAGTTATTTGTGAAAATACCTCTTAAGTACATGAAAAGTGAATAATTATGTAAATGTCTTAGAATAGATAGTCCTGAAGGAAAACATTATTCTACTAGCTATTGCCCGTAACCCTTCTTTAACTGAACCAAGGCAATCCAGCGATAGGCCGTTTATGCTCCGTTTATGGCGCATATTTTGACGCTCACAAGGGGATCAAAGCATACACATTTGATGAAGATTCATGAAATTTTGAGTATGCTCTAGGTGATTCCGCCGCTAACATCTTGTACCTATAGAGAAGCACTATCATTAAAAAGTTTCTAATTTTCAATAAATACCATATTGCGTGCGTATTGATTAGCGCGTAACACTGTGTGTACTATTGGTTCAATCGCTTTCGTTTGAGGTATTAGTTTGAAAGTTCTCAAACGAAAGCTATTCTAGCGATCTCTAGGTGGTGACGGGGTAACATTTTCCACAATTCGTACGATAGCAGTACTAAACCGTACAGCAACCGTATAGCAGTACTAACCGTTGACATTTGGTGCTGTTTGAGTAACACTGTATCCATGTTGGAATTTATTCTCCAAATAACCTATTTTTTCTTGAAATTCTTGATAATTTGGCGCAATAATGAAAAAAAACCTACAGAAACAAAAAAAATATATTAAGATTTCAAAAAGGAATATAATATATAGACTTCAAATATACTTAAAGTTCATTTGAATTTAATATTCTAAGTCTCTTTGAGAAAGGTTAACTATCTTCATACTTCTACCCTCTGCACGTGTAAGCGGGCACACCCTTCATGTCTGGAGGCTTATTTAGTTTGATTTGATATTGTTTTTATGCTTGAGTTTTTCTGTTTATGCTGGCATAATGGAGTGTGCTAGCTTACAAGTAGCGAATTATTAAGTTTTATGTTTTTACGTGTTACCTTTGTTGTATTGTTTTCTTTGTAAGAATACTGACTACTTACATACCTTTGTATAAGTGATAGTTCTTATAACTCAACAGACAGATGTGTTGCTGGGGAGTTTGTTGCGCCACTTCTTCTTCCCAGCTAAAACACTAGGAAGTGGTGACGGGCGGGCGTTTTGGGGGACTGTCTTTATGTAGAACTTTGACGTTCAAAAAGTGCTGGCACTCAGCCTAATTTGAATAAATGACTTTTGAATTTTGAATTTTGAATTTTGAATTTCATAAATTGAAGAAGTACGTTTCCCAAAGAGACTCAAAAAAAAGGCAACTTCGTAGGTCTTTAACCCAATAGTTTTAATACTAGTACTTACATATTAGTTCCATATCTACGAGTACCTAATCAGGTAGTTCGCTCACTTAAGTAGCTAACTAAACTTGTTTTAATTTAATTTTCAGACGGACCTTGTGAGATATTTACGATTTATTCGGATTGTAAACAAATCTCGAACGAAATCTGCCCTTCAGCCGCAAATCAGTTAAAATCGAATGACAGTGAAGAAACTTGTTCACCTGGATGCGTCTGCTACCCTGGATATTACCTACAGGGCAGATGAGAATTCACCTTGCTATCACCGTTGCCGATGCCCGGAATTGAGAGATACGCCGGAGTGTGAACGGTGGAGGAGTAATTCAGTCTAACTTACTGAGCGACTATGGAACTTATTGTCATTCGAAAATTTGCAGGCCTACTGAAACTGAGATCATAATATTATTTGTTAAATTAATTTTGTTTTGAAATAAATGTTTAACTTTCTAACAAGAGTTTTATTTCATTTGTTTAGGAAAACCTTCAACTGGGTGTCGTATCCTGATGGTTTTAGTAATCAAAGTCAAAGCATTTATTACAAATAAACCATTTTCAGGTACTTTTGAATTGTGAAAGTCAGTCCGTCAGAAACATGAAGCTATTTGCACGTTCGAAAGCGTAGATCTCTATGGAGAAGAACGTGCAAGAAACTCCACGGACACTCTTTTAAATCATTTTATGTTTACAAAAATCCTGGTTACATTGACCTTGTTGCTTCTATATATGAAAAAAATGTAAAGAAAGAAAAAATAAACAATTTATAGTAGGTATCAAATATTTAAATGAGGCAGTGACAACTAAGGGATGACCAGTCTCCTCTGACGGCGCCCGTTCACGAACATGACGCGTGCATCAGTACCATTCAGCTCAATCATTCTGAAGGGAACCGAATGATCCGATACACGCGCCATCATCAGCGAGACATTGGAGCGAGCATGACACACCCTCAACTGCCCCCGCCATTTCATGTCAAATAAGAAAACTATCTATTAACATAATGGTCTATGGTCCTCACATTTACAGAACTTGAAATAAAAATTGCTTCTACATTATATAAAACCATGAATATCAATCTGAAAAGACAGAAAAAGTTAAGTTTATTCCAAACATAATATAAGATTATGTGGAATAGTATTATTATTAGACATAAAAGAGGGTGAGCATCTCTTCCAAATATAAAACCTAACTAGTGGAACCAAGCGGCTGAGGCTGTGGAGCAGGACCGGCATTTAGCCAAGCATTTTTATCAAGGATATAATCTTCCAGTTTATAATATGTCTGTCTACATAGAGTGCGTTTTATGCATGTTTTAAGAGAATCTCATGTGGTATTTTATTATAAAACTTAACACAATATCCCATTGATTTAATTTATTCCTATTTCTAGTATTAAAATTATGCCTATCACTAATCTTACTAAAAAGATGAAGATTTTTCCGAACATATATAATGTTTTCGTAAATGTATTGACAAGGTACCGTCATGATGTTAATATCCTTAAACAGCTCCCTTAGGGAATCGTGCCGACCAAGATGGTATATGGCTCTGATGGACTGATGGCTCTTTTCTGCAGAATAAATATAGACTCGATGTCTGCAGCTCGTCCCCATAATAAGATACCGTAAGACATTATACTATGAAAGTAACTAATATAAACCAGCCTCGCGGTATCTATATCAGTAAATTGACGGACAGCATATGCTGCTGAACTTAGCCGTCCTGCAAGAGATGTTAAATGAGGACCCCATTGTAGCCTTGAGTCAAGCATGATCCCTAGGAAAACCGTGTCTTCGACGAATTCAAGCTTCTTTTTGTTAAATACTATGTCGCAAGTATTACTTTTGACATTCGGTAAAGCAAATCTGATGCACTTAGTTTTTTTCCCATTTAATACTAAATGATTCGCAGTGAACCAATTTTGGACCTGCTGTAGCGCATTATTTACGTCGTCAAGACTTGTAGAACGTCTATCTATCTTATAAATTAAGGACGTATCGTCAGCAAATAACACCATTTCTGGTTGATTTTTTAAAAGATGGAGTAAATCATTAATATACACTAAAAAGAGGAAAGGACCCAATATTGAGCCTTGTGGTACCCCCATTTTGACTTTTAAACCCCTTGAATTAACACAGTTTATTTGAACTTGCTGCTGTCTGTCATTTAAGTACGACTTCACTGAACTGAGTGCAAGATTACCTAGTCCGTAATGTTTTAGTTTTAGGAGCAAGGTTTCGTGATTTACGCAATCAAATGCCTTGGAGAGGTCACAAAAGATTCCTATGGCATCTTGCGCCTCTTCCCACGCTGTATATATGTGTTTGAACAACGTGACAACAGCGTCAGTCGTACAACGACCTTTGGTAAAACTATACTGTTGATCGTGTAAGATTTTATTGATGTTAAATTAATGAGCATTTGATAGAGCATCACTTTTTCAAATACTTTGCTGAAAACCGGCAATACGGATACAGGTCTATAATTATTGGCATCTGTACTGTCACTGGATTTAAAAAGTGGTATAATAATAATAATAATAATAATATAATCTGTGGCCCGGCTGTCAAGAAGACAGTCAAGAAATTTTTTTGTCGCCGATTTTTATTGTGAATAATTTAAACAAAACCATCTTAAACCAACAAAATGAAATTGAACCCGAAAACCATTAAAAAAAAACAATAACACAACAATAGAACTGGAAAAACAAAGATATGACGAAGAAATTATGAAATGCTGACGAGAAGCCGGGCACGTCACCTAGCCACACACCCATCACCTTCGGCCTCGTCGCTCAGCTCCGCCTCGCCGCCGCCGGAACCCAGCCCCACTGTGAGTGCTGTGACACCGGCCGTGGCAGTTGCGTCGAGCTCAAGCGACGAGTACTTCTCACCGCCTACGACGCCACCACCTGCACGTCGGCGAAGAGGACGCCGGCCGCCGGACGGCTTAGGACCTCGAGGCCCACCGGCCTCTGATAGGGTCCCAGCTCCCGGCGGAAGTGTGCAGCGCATGCGATGGACACAATCCATCAATGAAAATGTCATGCGCTCATACTTTGGGGCTACAGAGGGGGGAACTAACCTGACTGCGTACCGTGGTCGGATGCTCTCTCTGTTTCAGGTACTTGAACCAGCTGTCAACGTTTCGGCCCAACGACTGTCGGATCAGGTGCGTGTCATCCAACGTAATCGTATGTTGGATGACAGTGTGCTTGATCGCCTCCGAATGGAAATGTGTGGCCATGTCATTACTCCTCCGTCACAGACTGTGTCACCACCACAGTCGCAAATATCCAGCCACGCTGACGAGGAGAGTAATGACAGGGTTACAAACGTAAGTACCCAGTGCAATGAGGAATTGAGGAGTGCTTTAGAGTGTGCTATTCGGGAATATCGCTACATACCGCCTGAACTAAGATCACGCTTACCTCGTTTGCCCATGCATAACAAAAATAGGGCGCTGGTAGCTGCTCTGGATTCGCAGTTGTCAAATTATTTTGATGACTGCGAAGACCTCACTGATACACACTCGATTATGTACTGCGCGGCTGTAGCGGCATGTCGTGTAGCTCATGTCAAAATGACTAATGACAGAGTTACACGACCAAAACCAGCCGTACCGGCTTGGCAGTGCAGGATCGAGCGTCGTATCGGTGGGGCCAGAGCGCTAATCGGCAAACTAATCTGCTTCAGGGAGGGCAACACTCGCCCTAGAGTGATGCGTTTTGTGAGACGGGCGTTTTCGGGGACTGATATCAGCCCCCGAGATTATATGTCACGTGTCACAGAGCGCATCGACTTCCTGAAGCAGAAAGTGTATGCATGGGCAAACCGTATTCGTAGGTATAGGCGGCGAGTGGAGCGATACACCCAGAATCGCACATTCCGAAGTAATGAAAGGTGGGTATATAGGGTTTGGGAGCAACCGGACCAGGGTGTGACTGACACGCGCCTGCCGGATGATGACGCCATGTGTTCGTTCTGGCGCAACATCTGGTCGGTGCCTGTCAGTCACACCGAAGGTGGTTGGATTCGAGAGGTCGAGCGAGCGTGCGATCCATTGCCAGAAATGGGGGCAATCACAATCAGCCCCCAAGATGTAGCCCGTGCAGTCCGTCCGTTGCCTAATTGGAAATCTCCAGGGCCGGACGGACTGCACAATTTTTGGATTAAGTGGCTACAAAGGTCGCACGCTCGTTTGGCATCTCAGTACCAAACTGCCTTAGAGTCCGGCTCGCTACCCGAATTTCTTACGACAGGAGTTACCCACCTGCTCCACAAATCGGGTAGTACCGCGGAACCCAAAAATTATAGACCGATCACGTGTCTACCGACGGTCTATAAGGTTCTTACATCTATTTTGAGAGCTAAAATTAATAATCATATTAACAGCAACAACATCATGTCTGTCTCTCAAAATGGATGTAGGAATGGGTCCCGCGGTACTAAGGAGTTACTCCTCATTGATATGGCCATTAGCCAACAGGTTCGGCGTTTCCGAAAGGATCTGTCGACATGTTGGATAGACTATAAGAAGGCCTATGACTCGGTGCCTCATACATGGCTCATGAGGGTGCTAGAATTGTATAAAATTGATACAATGCTACGCACCTTCCTGATGTCGTGTATGGGGCAATGGAGGACATTTCTTCGCTATCCAGGATGTCGAAATATCCAGAGGAACAGCGAACCGGTAAGGATCGAGCGGGGTATATTCCAGGGCGATAGTTTGAGTCCGCTTTGGTTTTGCCTAGCCTTGAACCCTCTAAGCACACTGCTGGAGAATTCAGGGCTGGGCTATCGGTTGAAGAGAGGAGGTCAGGTTATATCTCACCTCCTTTACATGGATGATTTGAAACTCTTTGCCCCCAGTAATCTGCAACTGATGGAGCTACTGAAGGTAACTGAAACTTTCAGTAGTGCCATCAGGATGGAGTTTGGTGTGGACAAATGTGCGGTCATGCACGTGGGAACTCAACTCTCGGATTCCATAAACCTCAGTTCCCTCTCTTCAACTGAAACTTACAAGTATTTGGGTATGTCGGAAGCGTTAGGTATCAATGTTACTGACATGAAGCAATCGTTGAGGGAGCGCTTCTTTGGCCGCCTGAAGAAGGTATTCAATAGCCTTCTATCAGGCGGAAACAAGGTACGCGCCTTCAACGGTTGGGTCATGCCGGTATTGATGCACTCTTTCGGCGTACTCAAATGGACTCAAACGGAACTTGACGCCCTGGATAGGCGGGTCCGTACACTGCTTACTGCATATCGAATGCATCACCCACGGTCGTCGGTAATGAGACTGTATATCCCGCGAAAGTGGAGGCTTCTTAAATGCTAAGACTCTCCACAATCGCGAGATATGCAGTCTCAGGGAATATTTCCTAGCTGTCGACGTGGGTATGCATCGAGATGTAGTGACGGTGGACAAGGGACTCACCCCGCTCTCTTTGGCAAATGAGAACTGGCGCAAACCTGCGGTGCTAGACACTAACGATCGCAGGGCAGTATGGCAAAGTAAGGAACTTCACGGACGCTTTTTCCGGGCCCTACATGGGCCCGACGTAGATCAATTAGCGTCCGTAGCCTGGTTGCGTTTCGGTGATCTCTTTGGTGAAACCGAAGGTTTTGTATGTGCAATTATGGACGAAGTTATCATGACGAATAACTACCGAAGATTTATTGTGAAGGACGGCACGGTTGACATATGTCGGGCATGTCGCCGTCCGGAAGAATCGATTCGCCACATTGTCTCTGGTTGTTCTCGTCTAGCTAACGGAGAATACTTGCATAGGCACAACAACCTTGTAGCCAGGATTATCCATCAGCAACTTGCTCTGAAATACTCTCTTGTGGAATCGGAGGTGCCGTACTACAGGTATGCGCCCGACCCAGTTCTCGATAATGGCAATATCACATTGTACTGGGATCGGTCCATCATCACTGACAGGACTATTGTTGCCAATAAGCCTGATATAGTGGTGGTGGACCGAATCGAGAGGCGTGCAATGATTGTAGACATAACCGTTCCGCATGACGAGAACCTCGTGAAAGCCGAGAAAGATAAGCAAATCAAATATATTGACTTGGCTCGCGAGGTTGTCGACATGTGGGATGTGGACTCAGCAATCATTGTACCGATAGTTGTGTCAGCCAATGGCTTAATAGCCACGAGCCTCGACCAGCACCTCAGGAGGCTCTCGTTAGGCAGCTGGATCAAGGGCCTGATTCAGAAAGCGGTACTTCTGGACACGGCTCGTATTGTTAGGAGGTTCCTCTCTCTTGAGCCCTGACCGCCGCACGGTGGGCTGAAAATCGGCTTTCATAGACTTAGGGATTTCAATTTGCAAGTGCTTGTTTTTATGTCGGATATCGCTTCTATTAGTCATTACTATGTACAAAAATGACACCCGAGTTAATTCTGCCCAAAAACGAAGGAAATATAATTTTTTTACGAAAAATTTGTATGAAGCTAGTATGAAAAATCGAATTATCTCCTAAACGGCATGTTTAACCGTACTATCCTTGGAGGTGGTCATAGTGCTAATTATTTATGATTTTTTGGTTGGCGATCGGACGAAAAATTTAATGCCGTTTTTTTTTAAAAAATCGTCAAAATATTTTTATTTATTTTTACATGTAAAACGATCCCTTTTAGTGTCCAAGTTAAAAAGTTCGATATGTTATTAACCCAAATATTAAGAACACACGAATCAAGAAAAATAAAATAAAAAAAATTGCTGTTTTTGACACATTTATATTAATTTAAATAAAAAAAGATTATCAAATTATTATTAAAGTAACATATAAAGTTATATTATATGCAAAATAATTTAATTTAAGGAATTAACACTACGCATTTGTAAAATAAAGTAAAATAAATAAAAAAAAATATCATTAAATATTACAAAAAAACCCAAACACAGTCAAATACAAATTTACAAATATGTACATATATATATTTTTTTTACAAATTTTCCTTATCACTCTCGTTGTCAGACTCCAATTCTGAGTCAGCATTCAGATTGGATACATCCAAAAACTCGAACTCAGTTTCCTGAAATTGAATTAAGTCGAGAGTTTCAGCAAAAAAGCTCTGCTTTTTCTTGGCATCTAACTTAGGCCTTTGTGCACTTAGCAAAGGATCCGAAGAAACAACAAGCATATTTAAAATGTCTTGATTAGAATCCTGCCTGCTTCTTTTCCGCGAATGATGTTCTCGAAACCTCCTAAAATCTTTGTTTCGAGACTCTGAGGCTTCTTCCGAGAGAGTCCCAATCGGCACAATATTATTTTTCTCGATTATGTCAGCCCCATGGATTAATAACTTATGAACGGTTGACGACATGTAGTACCAGTCGTATAATAATACGTACTTTTCTGCTGTTTTGCGAGCATAATCTCTAAATTTTATTATATCGACCTGCTCTCCAGATGTAATTGCGTGTAAAATTACAGCAAATCTTTTGATGAGGTCTTCATCCAAACCGGTTATAGCTGCGGTTTTATTAGGAAACTCAAAGAATTTTCTTGCAGTATTCCCGTCATTGGTGGTTCCCGAGCCTTGTTTTACTATATCAATCAACAGATTGAGCTCATCTTTGAATTTATTTTGAATTATTTTCTTCCTTGTCTGTAGCATTTCTTTGTGCTCATTACTTCTCGCTGCCCACCGTTTGAAGTCGAGCCTGTATGCAATGTGTAACAGACATTCCATACAATTTATACGGGCGTGTAGGGATGACAAGCCAAACTCATACAGGTCCGAACACACAATTTTTGATGTTACAGCATCTAAGCGGTTCATTTCTGTAGGCTTTGCTAAGCACAGGTAGCACGATGCATTTGATCTAGCTTCAGAAAGGTAAGTGCAGACTTTAGCGTCGATCATCGTCATCATTAGTTGATGAGTCACCTTATTATTATTATTGCACTCTGTGGGGATAAGGGCCTCAATTTCTTCATCAATTTGTTTTTTCAGCTCAAGGACAACTGCTTCACTCTCCTTTACAAAAGTAAACTGAACTGGACGACAATACAAAACTGAGCATGGTTTTGGGTTCGTCCATAAAATGTTGTCTCCATCTATGAGTTTTAGTGGCACCAAGGAGGTCATGAAAATGCTCGAGTCATCTTCCTCAACCTCAATTTTCTGCTTGTATCGGCTTTGGTTAGAAGCACCATCAAATCCCCACTTGGATATCAGCTTCAACTGCTTGTTATACTCTTCGTTAGAAAGGCTTTGAAGGATTCTTGTAACCGTGATATCAAGTAAAGCTTGAAGTGTAATCCTAGCCGATGAATCAGTAACTGTCACTGATTGCTTCGGAGGGTAGCAATCAAGCTTAGTTTGTTGCACTTTATAGTAAGATGGATAAATATCCTTAGCACCTTCCCGAATGGCAGCCTCACGCAACGTAATATATTGCCACTTTAAGAGTTTTAGCGAAAGAAGCAATCCAAGTGCCTTTTCTGGCGTAAATATGATTGTTTTCGCTGGTTTCTTAAGCGTTTCATTTAATTTAGCGGCTACTTCAGGATTTTTCATCATGTATTCGATGACAGAGGCGATATCTCCATGCCCTTCTTCTTTTAAACGTGCTGCAGCTGCATATGCCAATTCACTGGAATCTTCGCCTGTGTGTTCATCAGATCTTCTCTTTTTTTGTTTACTTCCCAGATCTTCGAATGGTTTACGGGATCTTTTCGTCATTGTTCCAATGGACGTTGATGTCGACGGTTCTGGAGAGACTGAGGGCGCTCTTGGTGCCTTATCAACACTTGGTTCTTGATTAACTAAAGTTTGCACAAAACTCGGCCAATCAATATTTGCTCCCAACCAATTCTCGTACTTTCTCCTGAAATTATCAAGGAATCGGTTGGATTTCTGCCACCTTTGTAAAGCGGCTCGCGTAAATCTCCGACAAAATTCTTTGAGAACAACACGATCTTCGTCAGACAGGCAATCGCCTATGCGGGATACAACTGCACTGAACAATACTTCATGATCAAATGAAGTACTCTCACTTCGTAGAAGAACAAACAAGTCTAAATTGGTGATTAAACTTTCCATTCTAAGATTTTATAGTCGCTGATTTAGTGTTAGCAGTTACACAGTTGTGAACAAATTAAATTATAAAACAAAACTTTAGCCCTTTTATTGCAAAACGCCAATAATTATTTAACTACCCTCATTAGTTATCTCCTCATTAGCTAATGAAAATCTATAATTGTCACTAACTATTCTTAGAACTCATAGCACTGCTAATTAACAAATTAGCTTACTTATCAGGAAATGTTGAATGTAATCCATAGTTGGCATTGTCGTGAGATATTGAAAATCATTAAATCACCTATTAAGACTCATTAGAAGACCTAATCAGTGTAGTTACTTCTTTTTGGACTCATTAGAAGAGTAAACAATTGGTCATTTGGTTGTATGAAAAGTTTTAAAACTCATTTTGTGTTGATAATTATCTAGCTCAAACATAGTTGTCTACGTGTGGGTGTACTATAAACCTCTGCCAACTCCTTCGAAAATATAGGAGTGATGCTATTTTATGTTATGTGTAGTTAAAAGTCCGTGTTCTTCAACATAAACACCAAAAGGAATCGTTTCATACGTAAAAACAAATAAAAATATTTTGACGATTTTTAAAAAAAAAACGGCATTAAATTTTTCGTCCGATCGCCAACCAAAAAATCATAAATAATTAGCACTATGACCACCTCCAAGGATAATACGGTTAAACATGCCGTTTAGGAGATAATTCGATTTTTCATACTAGCTTCATACAAATTTTTCGTAAAAAAATTATATTTCCTTCGTTTTTGGGCAGAATTAACTCGGGTGTCATTTTTGTACATAGTAATGACTAATAGAAGCGATATCCGACATAAAAACAAGTACTTGCAAATTGAAATCCCTAAGTCTATGAAAGCCGATTTTCAGCCCACCGTGCGCCGGTAGCTTGGACCCTGTTCCCGATACCGGTGGGCTACTATTTTTATATTTTTAAATGTTTTTGCTTAGTTTTGTATTTTTTTAAAAATATTTAAAAATGTAAGAAATAAGTTTAAAAAAATGAATATACGGAATAATAATAATAGTAGCCAGTGCAACGATCGACTGAGGAGCGCGCTGGAGGATGCGCTTCGTGAGTATAGATCAACTCCGACCGAACTTCGGCCCCGATTACCACGGTTGCCTATGCACAAAAAGAATAGGGCGCTGGTGTGTGCTTTGGACTCGCTGCTGCAAAACATCTTCGAAAGCGGCGAGAGCCTCGTTGATACGCACTCAATCCTGTATTGCGGGGCTGTTGCGGCATGTCGTATAGCAAACGTAAAGTTTCCTGGGTGTGACGAAGCTATACGACCAAAGCCAGCTGCACCAGCCTGGCAGCGCAGGATCGAGCGGCGTATCGATGAGACTAGGGCACTCATCGGCAAACTATACTGCTTCAGGGAGGGCAATACACGACCACGTGTGATGCGCTTTGTGAGGCGGGCGTTTTCGGGGACTGAAATAAGCCCTCGAGATTTCACGTCTCGTGTCACAGAGCGCATTGACTTCCTGAAGCAGAAAGTTTGTGCATGGGCAAGCCGTATTCGGCGGTACAAGCGGCGGGTTGATCGATACTCGCAGAATCGCATGTTCCAGAGCGATGAGAGGTGGGTGTACAGAGCTTGGGAGCGACCTGAACAAAGTGTGACAGACGTGTGCCGCCCGGATGATGTCGCCACGAGTATATTTTGGCGCAGCATCTGGTCGGTGCCCATCTGTCACGCTGAAGGTGGCTGGATGCGCGATGTCGAGCGCGTGTGCGAAGCTATACCACAAATGGAAAAAATTACCATAACAACATTGGATGTAGCCAAAGCAGTCCGTCCGTTACCGAATTGGAAATCTCCTGGACCGGACGGACTGCACAACTTCTGGCTTAAGTGGTATAGCAGCTCACACGCGCTCCTGGCATCTCAATTCCAGTCATCCTTAGATTCTGGGTCGCTACCACAGTTTCTAACAACTGGCGTTACCCACCTGCTCCATAAGACAGGTAGTCCCACGGAACCCAAGAATTATAGACCGATTACTTGTTTGTCGACGGTCTATAAACTTCTTACATCCATCCTGAGAGCGAAAATTAATGAGCACATTGAGAGTAACTCAATTATGTCCGCTCTCAGAATGGATGTAGGAAGGGGTCCCGCGGCACTAAGGAGCTACTCCTCATAGACATGGCCATAAGCCAACAGGTTCGTCGATCCCGCAAGGATCTGTCGACATGTTGGATAGATTACAAGAAGGCCTATGATTCTGTGCCACATACATGGCTCATGAAGGTGTTGGAGTTGTACAAAATAGACGCAACTCTACGCACCTTCCTTGAGTCATGTATGAGGCAATGGAAAACAGTCCTTCGCTATCCAGGATGTCGACCGATCCAAGGGAGTGATGAGCCTGTATGGATTAAACGGGGAATATTTCAGGGCGACAGTTTGAGTCCACTTTGGTTTTGCTTAGCTCTGAATCCTCTAAGCACACTGCTGGAGGATTCAGGCCTAGGCTATCGGTTGAGAAGAGGTGGTCAGGCCATATCTCACCTTCTTTACATGGATGATCTGAAACTCTTTGCACCCAACAATTTGCGACTGATGGAGCTACTAAAGGTAACTGAAACCTTCAGTAGTGCCATCAGGATGGAATTTGGTGTGGACAAATGTGCAGTCATGCATGTAAAGAAAGGGGAGATTATGGAATCTGAGGGAATTCACCTCTCGGATTCCATACAGGTTAGATCCCTCAGCTCAACCGAAACCTACAAGTATTTGGGTATGTTGGAAGCGTTGGGCATTAACGGTACTGACATGAAGCAATCGCTGAGGGAGCGCTTCTTTGGCCGCCTGAAAAAGGTTTTAAACAGCCTTTTGTCGGGCGGAAATAAGGTGCGCGCCTTCAACGGTTGGGTCATGCCGGTATTAATGTACACTTTCGGCATACTCAAATGGACTCAAACCGAACTCGACGCCCTGGATAGAAGGGTCCGTACACTGCTGACCGCAAACCGGATGCATCACCCACGATCGTCGGTGATGAGACTGTACATCCCGCGGAAGTGTGGAGGTCGAGGCTTTTTAAATGCTAAGAGTCTCCACAACCGCGAGATGTGCAGTCTCAGAGAATATTTTCTCAAAGCCGATGTGGGTATGCACCGAGATGTGGTCGCAGTGGACAAGGGACTCACCCCGTTGTCCATGGCTAAAGAAAACTGGCGCACACCTGTGATACTTACTACAGATGACCGCAAGGAGGTATGGAAAGGTAAGGAGCTTCACGGGCGCTTCTATCGGGCTCTTCATGGGTCCGATGTAGATTTCTCAGCGTCCGTGACCTGGCTACGTTTCGGAGATCTCTTCGGGGAAACCGAAGGTTTTGTCTGTGCGATTATGGACGAAGTTATCTTGACGAATAACTACCGGAGACATATTATGAAGGACGGGACGGTTGACATGTGTCGGGCATGCCACCGTCCGGGTGAGTCCATCAGACATATTATCTCTGGTTGTTCTCGTCTGGCTAACGGCGAGTACTTGCACAGGCATAACCAAGTGGCCAGGATTATCCATCAGCAACTTGCTTTGAAATACAATCTTGTGGATTCTGAGGTACCGTATTACAAGTATGTGCCCGACCCAGTTCTCGAAAATGACCATGTCACGTTGTACTGGGATCGGTCTATCATCACTGATAGGACTATTGTTGCCAATAAGCCGGATATCGTGGTGATAGACCGATTAGCGCGCCGCACAATGATAATCGATGTTACCATCCCACATGACGAGAACCTCGTGAAGGCTGAGAAAGAGAAACAAATCAAGTATCTCGACTTGGCACACGAGGTTGTCGACATGTGGAATGTGGAATCGGCTGTCATTGTGCCGATTGTCGTTACGGCCAATGGCCTGATGGCCAAAAGCTTCGACGACCATCTGTCGAAGTTGGCGTTACGCAGTTGGGTAAAGGGCCTGATACAGAAGGCAGTACTCCTCGATACGGCTCGTATTGTGAGGAGGTTCCTTTCTCTGAAACCCTAACCACCGGTAGCTTGGACTCTGCTCCCGACACCGGCGGACTACTACTTTTTATATTTTTAAAAGTTTTTTATTTTTTTTTATTTTTCAATGTTTTTTTAAAGAAATATTTAAAAATGTAAATTAGTATGTAAGGAAAATGAATAAAGAGAATAATAATAAATTCTTTATTTCGGACAACATAAGATCCAATGTGTTAGTAAAAATTTCCTTAAATTAATGTTAGTAAATATCTATTTTCATTTTATTAATTTAAATACCATTCAAAACTTATTTAATTTGAGCCCGCTTCATATGGACAACGCACGAGTGTGAGAAGCGGTACTTCATTCATTCATCACCCCCACAAAACGTCTCACAATAGGAGAGTAGATATTCTCCGCCACTGTCCTCAGAATACTGTTGTCACTGCCCCGTAGTCTTGTAATTAAAGACGCCATTATTTTCCGAATGACCGCATAAAAGTCGTCAGTTCGATTCAGCGCAAACATCTCAGACGCGCTACAAAAACGGGGCAGTCCCAACATCATTCTGAAAACATTATTATATTGGATGCGCAGGACCTCCAGCGATCTTTTGGTAAAGTTGACCCACAGACTTCCCGTGTACATACCCTGACAATAGGCTTTGAAAAGGGTAATTCTAACCTGATTTGTACAACGGTAAAACCTGCGAGCCAACATATTTCCTCTGACCGCTAGTGCCTTACCCTTACTGTATTTCATTAAATCCGGAAAGACTCCTTGGTCTACACATAAATTGAATATTAAAGCCAAGTATGGTGCTATGGTCTCAATTATGGACGTGCACACTTTGATAGACATTCATCATAAGTCTTCGGTCAATTTATTTTTGATTTGCCGAAAAGCTTTTATAACTGTCATAGGGTTGATATGTTTGAATTGGAATTCAACCGTACAACCTGGAACGTTTGCTCTTAATAAATGAAATGAGACCTCGGGTGAAGAATTTAAAGCTTCAGTAGTTCTTGATGGTATTTGGATGAAAAAATTACAAATTCTTGAGCTACTTCTAAATTAGAGCTTATGGCACCATGTGCAGTCTCCAGTAAAAAATCAGTGTGTCGTACTTTATTCCTACTTGTTTCATTATTGATAACTTTCCAAACTGTCATTATTTTATTATCTGCCGATTTGATCTTGTTGCTAATGTTGTTGTTTTAGCTACTTAGCAAGTATTTCTGAAAACTTTAGAATATTTGTTTACATACATATTAAAGGTTTCTGTGTTAATGAAAGGCTTAAGGCCATATAATTCATAGAGTCTTTCCCTACTTTTCCTAATACCTTTAGTCACCCAGTCACTAAATATAAACTTAGGGAAAGTATTTTTAGACTTCTTTACAAATGTTGTATTGAATTCCTTTAGTATTACTGAAATTAAATGATCATAAAATTTATTTGCATCCTCAATATAATGGCCTACAACATTCAACTTATTTTGTAAGGTACCATTGAATCTAGCTAGTTTGCCTGTTGTAATTAGCCTATATTGTATTTTTTTTTTGCAAGGCTGCTTTAAACCTAAATGTTACCAATTGTCAGCTATGATCCGACAGAAGGTAATTAACAATGGCTTTATCTAAATAATCACAATCGCAGAATACATTATTATAGGTTGAAGAAGTTGGTGTTACCCTAGTAGGTTCAGTAAAATCAGTAAACAAATGAAACGATTTAAAAAGGCTTAAAAATCTGCTGCTATTTAAATTATTTTCTAGAATATTAATATTAAAATCTCCACAAATAATCGCGGATTTGTTACCTGCTGCAAGTTTCGCAAGGATATCTTCCATAGTTGACTCAAATAAAGTAAAGTTTTGAGGGTTTGGGGGTCTGTACACGCACACTATAACATGCTTATCCAGCTCAACACAGGACAGTTCAATACAATGTTCCACTGACAAGCTGACAATATCATTACGTTGCTTAAATTTTAAGCATTTTTTCACTAAGATAAGGCCGTGCCCACACTATAATTTTCATAACTGATTAGCATCTGGTAATCTTTCAACTAATGTTCACTGAAACATGCAATGTCAAACATTGTTTTCTCTAAAAACATTTCAATTTCTAATATTTTGGAAGAGATACCCTGAATATTTTGATGAAATAATTTCAAGGTATGCTGCTGACCCCCTTTTTGACATTTATCGAATTGAGAGCAAGAAGATACCTTGTTGGTAGGTATAACTAATCTGTTATTGGTAACTTCTGTTGTCTAATAAACTAGTTTAAATTAATATCAGGAGTTTGCCCTAAGACTTCAACATCATCACTTGGCAGTGAGATGGAACTACATGTGGCCTCCACATTAACAAATGATTTTTCCATAGTGATACATGGAACCTCCTTCATACAATTTTTAAAATAATTTATAGCTATAGTGCTACAGTTATTTTGGCTCACCACCTGATTCTTAGTAATATTACTAAACATTGTGGATTTAATTACACAGGACTTCGACATACTACTTATGTCTGAGTTAATATTAAAAGCTAATAGCCTAGCTATTGTGTGTCTAAAATTAATTGGCAAAATATTTGTGTCAAAAAACATAAACTTGTCACTATGATGACTTACTAGGAAGTGCATGTGTTTATTTAACCTATGAATATAATTATTTTGTCTAATTGTCTGTAATATCTACTTTTTTTACTTAAAATCTATTACCTATAAATACAGTAATATCTATATATATTATATGTTTATAAAAATGAATCCCTATTTCACTTGGTCACGGCATCACGCGTGAACGGCTGGACCAACTTCGCTAATTCTTTTTTCGTTGTGTTTTTTATTGTGAAGAGAAAGTTCTTGAAAGAAAGATTTGAAAATATATAAACAAAACATCCGGGCAAAGCCGGGGCGGGCCAATAGTTAGATAAAAAATAATAATTAAATAGCCTGTAGGTACTTTTAGACCCACTTTAGTAAGTACAGAAATCACTGCAAGAATATACTTTCCTGTGAAAGAGAAAGCAGAGGTGCCACTCTGACACATTATTTTCAACTATACTGCAACTTCTGAGAGCAGATTGAACAGTGGCGACCACCACCAGAAAGAGTCAATGAAGCTCGACGAGTCCGGAGAAACGATTCAATGATTCAACCGTAACGAAATTAATTAGAAAAAATAGCGGAGTAAGTACTGTCATAGAGGGGACGTGTATATGTATAAATCAATCATTCGATTTTTGAACACTATCATTGCAAGCCGAACCAGGTCATAATATTGATATAGATATTAAAATATATTTTTTATAAAGCAGGCATTCTGTTTTGAATTTGGAACAATTAACTGTCGTCCAGAATTATTTGATAATAGAAAGGAGTCCAGAACAATACTTTTATTTTGAGAACTAATGCAAATGATTTTGATTAAGTACAGAACCTTTTTTGAATTAAAAAAAAAAACAAATAACCGAATTTGATAACATTGGCGTGTTCAGTATTTTTGTTTCCATGTCCGGTCATCGAAATTTGTAACCTTGACCTGTTCACCGCATTTTCAGTGACTTTTGTTGTTTTAAGGGGTTGACGACTTTTAGAACTTGCAGATGCTCATCGCATTTTGTCGCTGACTGTACTTGCAGGACATTTTTGATTCATACTCACTTGCGCTGCTACGCTTAGCATTGGGTTTACGGTCTAGTCCAAGTGTTAGCATACACAATAATTGACTATTTAGTTTATTTTATTTGTGGCTACTTTTGCAACACTGTTATTTTTAGTATCGAATACATTTATTATTTTAGTGAGCATTTTTGAAAATCAATAAAACGGTGAGTTGCGTTTAAAATTGGGACTTCTCGATGTTGAGATACAGACGAAAAAGGAGGACTTTCTTTCACAAGGCACTGGCTAACTACCCTGTACAAAACAGTTATGTCAAATATATATATACATATATATTTTAATTTATTTTTTTATGTATAACATAACTTCTTATAGTCTAACATCCCAGAGCCCTAAGTAACTGCGTTGCGGTAGTCACATTGGTAGTCGCTATGTTTCTAGGCATTTATGGGCATAATCTCAACATGGTCAGAAGAGGCAGAGAAAATTTAAAAAATCAAAACTCATGAAAATATGATTGCACAATCTCTGTTTAACCCTCAGATTTTTCAAAATCGTGTTCTGTAAATAGGATAACGCATCACTTAAATTAAGGATTTTCTAGATAAATGAAATAAAACTCAATTAATTGATTAAGTCGGTAATTGATTAAGTATTTGTACTAGTATTTTATTAATTTGCATAAGTTTGCTAGTCCACACTAACAAAAATTAACAATAGTACCAGTGCTGGCATCACGCACTACCGTCGTCGGACATAGGCACCTTGACCGAACTCGTACAGATGATTAGCATTGCCATACAACGAGGCAATGTCGCGAGTCTTTTGGGCTCACTTCCAGTCGATAGCGATGCGGACGAATTTTTTGACGCCGTATTTTAGTTCGGAATTTTTATTTTTATTATGAGTATATATTGTTCGATTAGTATTTAAAATATGAAATCCTCATTTGAATAAAAATAGTACCAGCAGATCTTCAAACTTTGAATAATAATAATTGGTATATTGTTTTGTAATTTAACCAATTGGAGTCCTCCAGGACTCGCATTCTTCCGAATCTTCCAACTCGGGACATGTGCATCGATGTAAGCAGGGTGAATTTTCATCTTTCCTGTAATATCCTGGCCAGCAGGCGCATCCAGGTGTACATGCTACTTCGCTCTTACAGGCAGATTTTGTCGGGTTTGTGATTGAAGAGCAGGTTTCGTTCTCGCACTGTTTGCAATCCGAGTAGTGTGTAAATATCTCACAGGGACTTCCTGAAAATGTGAAAGGCAAGATTTTAATAAGTGAGACGTTTGTAAGTTGACGTTCAAAAGTGCCTTTTAATGGTCTAGTTGAAATAAATGAATTGACTTTGACTTTGAGCGACTATCGTCTTCGTCCCCGCGATAGGTATTAATTATGTAACGTAGGTCCTTAATTATTTAACGAAGTTAAAATTTTCACGGCGAGGCACGATAAAGTTTCAGTCCATTTAATTTAGTTTAGAAAAAAACTTTTTACAAAAAAATACAACGAAATAATTTCGGAAGTCGGTCTCAAAAAACTAAAAACCAACAAAAAACACCGTCTGCCGAAATTAAAGTTATTTTATACTTTGGAGTGTTTTTTATTTGGAAGTCGGTTGTATTTTTTTGGAAAAAGTTTTTTTTTTACTTTTTAGTGGTTCACATGTGCTTACCCCTCCACAGCGTACCGGCGTGATGTTATGAAAAAAAAGGTTCCGACGAATTGAGAACCTCCTCCTTTTTTTGAAGTCGGTTAAAAGTACAGTCCCACTGTTGGTTTAAAGCCTGCCTCAAGCCTCAAGTCCTTCTAGGGACCTTATGCCATAATATCTATAAAAAAATAAAATGAATCTTACAATAATGACTTACCACATTTTTCCTTAGGTATACATTCTCTGTGTAGAGTCTTTCTAACGTAACCTTCCTTACAGACGCATGCGGGTCTACACCCTAAGAAAGCAGCTGGGCAGCCAATTTGATTTCGATCATAGCATGAATCTTCGGGAGGGCAACCGACGCATGTGTTTAATACTTCGTTTGGCTCGTTACATTCTGAAAACCGAAAAAAAAAATTAGGTGAGACGAAATTGTTAATAAGCTTGACAAAATGGATCAATAAGTGCGCCTAAAAATATGTATTAATGTTGTTTTGTCAAGGTACAACACGGGTACACAGGTACAACGACAAGGAACGACCTATCTATGTTTGTTGTTGAAAGTTATTTTTATTATTGATTTCTAATAATTATTCTGCATATTCAATAAAATCGGCCAAGTGCGATTTGCACAAGAGGAGTTCCGTAACATAAACCGCAAAAACAAAACAAAAATTAAAGGGATAAGAGAAACGTGATGTTTCTTGTATCCCTTTAATATTTTTCCTTTTTTCTTGGTCATTATAGTGACAATAGTAATACACCCTCTGTGGAAATCAACTGCATATCTATCACGGTTCAAGAGATACAGCCCGTTGATAGACAGACGGACGGACAACGGAGACCGTCCGTCTGTTCGTTATCCATTCGTTGTTCTGTTGGTTGACTACGGAGCCCTAAAAATATTTGCTTCGATCATCAATTAGCGTCCATCTTCAGGCACTTTTGTCTCGAACTTACTATTGACCTTGAAACTCTCAGGTGATGATGACGTCAATTCCAGGGGAATTCCGTCTGCGTGCGGAGGACGTTGCGGCGCCCCAGAATGAATTTTTCAATGCAATTTCGTCTATGCGCGAATCCCGATGGCTGTCAGAATTTCTATAGCTGCCCAGGTCACAAAATATAATATCACATACCTTTTTTTCTTCTAAATCAACTTGATGAAGCACATTAAGGAGGTTTAAACATATTTGGCATTGACTGTACCTATACACTGACCTAGATGTTGTTTTTTATTTTTATTTAATCCAATTGTTATTTGACCGGGGATATTTTATGAATAAAATTGGTAGTAAAAATATAAATTATTAGTTAACTTATTATTAGGCAACCAAATTAAAATATTTAAACTAAGTATCAGATCAGGTTATCTATTTTTAGATAACCTGATCTGATACTTAGTTTAAATATTTAAATTAATTTGCCTTACATATTCACGTATTAAAGCTCAATTCAGAGCTAAAAATATACTGCGACCAATGAACTGGGGCGCTGTGACAACTATTTATTTAAATATTGGCCTACGTTTGGTTTACGCCGTCAATTTTCGACATGAGCACGGTAGTTTGCTAAGCTACTTTATGATATTTTGCTAACTAATTTTATACAAAGTGGAGACGACGATACGGCAATAAATCAAAACACTGGCAATACTAGTTCATATAGGTATCTGTTGTTCATGTCTTTCATCATAGATTTGATGGCACTAACTGCAACAGACTGCTTGGAATATTTCTTCAGAATAATAGTCACTATCCTTGACTAGTTTGAGTATTTTTGACGTTTTTTGCAATAAGATGTTTATTTGAAATTTCGGTGACAGGATTTATAATAGTTACAAAATATTCCTATGAACCAGTATTGGCAGTGTTTTCATTTATTATCGTATCGTCGTCTCCACATTGTAGATGCAAAAGTGAGTTTGTTTCGAATTTAATGACTTTTGGAGGATGCCAAACCCCGGATACGGTTATTTTAACTTTTTTTCAATACTACGTTAACGCGAACGGAGCCAAAGCTAGAAAATTTTATTTAAAAAAGTGATAATTGTGCACCTACCTGGATATTTAACTTCAGATGGCCGGAAATTAGGGATATCTAACTGAGCGCCACTTAACACGACACTGCTGACAAAAAACACAAGTGGTTTGAACATGTTGACGACTGATCGTGTATTGAACAAATGAGCCTTGAGTTTTTGACCGTGTTTATATAACTATTTATATAGCCACTCTAATTTGCTCAGTTGTGGACGTTTTGGTTAAGGTTTCTTCTTTCATATATTTTTTTACGGGAACTCGGGAACTAGATATTTTGAGAAAATTACTACAATTGTGGAAGTAGGTATTGGTTCAAGGGGTTGCGTCAGAGTTTAAATATTTTCACATACTAGAAAAATGTAACGAAAGTGTAAAAAATCGGCCAACTGCGAGTCAAACTCGCGCATGTGGGTTCGGTACTATCGTATTTTTATATTTGTTGTTATAGCGGTAACAGAAATACTCACTATGCAAATTTGAACTGTCTACCTATTACGGTTCATGAGATACAGCCCCTAAGACAACCCACTTTTTTTTAACGGTTGGAAATCCTCATGGATGTCCTCCGCCCTGGGGCAGGCGAAGGGGTCTGTCAGACTCTTACTGATTAAAATCACCCCGGTGTTCCGTCTCCCACCACCCTGGGGATCGCGGGATCTTATGCGACTTCCGTAATCCCCGGCTGGTGCCGGCCCGCCTCTGCGGGCCACCTCGGGTCAGCGGGAGGAGTGAGGGGTTTGAATCCCCCCGCGACGTCAAAGAACACGCACGGGAACACCACGCGCCGCCACCTCGGGTCCAGATGAGTGAATGGGATGCGACGGACATCACCAAGTATTAGTTGGCCGGATACGGTTATGGATGTAAAATCATAAAATGACTTCTTTCGCTCTGGGCGGAGCAAAAGGGAGTGTCAGACTAGACTAGACTAAAACCGATCCGTGTTCCTCCTAATGCCTTTTGCGTTCCAGCGCCGCGATGACTATTTCGAACAAATTCCGTAACTTATGTAAACATGCCTACGCTGTGTAATGATCTCGTACTCAGTTTTGAAATGCCACATTGTAGTGTATTTGATTTATCAATAAACCAATAGCTCGGTTGTTTGTCAAGTTTTTTTTTGTGTTGTTCACTAACGAGTCTGCGGTTTTTAGTATTTCCCCTTTGTTGTATTGGATTCGAAAACAAGAACCGTAAATCGTAATCATTATTATAAATAACCTTTAAACTTTTTACCTACATTTTTTTTGGCTAAATAATATGTCACGGGTCGATCTTCAAGGTTAAGCAACGGTTGCCGAGGTTGGTCTGTGGATGGTTAACCATCTTAACATACCGAGATTCCTCCGTGCCTCGGAAAGCACGTTACGCCGTTGGTTCCAGCTGTCATTTGTAGATCTTTGGCAGTCGTTACGGATAGCCAGATAATCTGACACCAGTCTGGCCAAGGAGTACTGTGTTACCCAGTTAATGGGTTGTGGAGGTCTGGTAGGCAGCCGCTCCGCGTAAAATACTGGTATTCAGCTGAATCCGGTTTGACTGGAAGCCGACCCCAATGTAGTTGAAGAAGGCTTGGCAGATGATGATGACCTATATTTAAATTATATTTACCAGTAGTGTTTAATTATTTGTAAAAAAAAAACATACTTAGCGGATATTACATTTAAACCATTGTAAAGATTTGTGATAAGGTTACTTTGAAGATCGACAGCAAGGATGAGATCGATGTGCTTAATAGGTAATATTATAAATACTAGCCATGGTGAAATAAAAGTGGATTAAACTCTCGAGCTATACAGCTGACACGTAACTCAGGGAATGCTCTCAGCATGTTGACGTTTCAATTCGTATTGATGACTGGAGGCCTTATTCTGTTTATAACTCCGTAAGAATATAAAATATTTTGAGAGATTGTAGTCTCGATAAATTGTCAACGCAATTTGCAATTATCCGAAGATACACTAGGGGACAGCAGGAGCAACACGTTGCGAAGCATGTTCCTCAGCTGCTACGTGGAATGTCCCACACATAAGTGGCGCGTGCGCTCGCTCTCAGAGCGAAAGCAAGCAACATATCCTACGTCACCTAAAATGTTGCGGCTCACTCAGCACTACGTAGATTTGAGCGTTGCGCGTCATATTGAGGAACATTTTGTCCCCTAGTGGAATTTTGGATTTTATTCATGTACCTACACCTAAGTCGTTTTTGAAGCGTGTAGCATTCCATGGTGAAATGGCACGATTAAATATGTACTCTAATCAAATTTGACAGCTATCGCTTTAACAAGATGGCCGCTATAAACTGTCAAAGTTCGAATGTCCCTATTGAAAAACCCTTTAGTTTAGTTATGTTGTAGATACTTATATTTATCATGACGACGAACTGAAACGTCTGTCTTCTGTTAGTGAGTTCATCATTTGCTGAAGGTAATGTCATTGAACTAAAACTCTGTTGACTATCCCTACTTGTATTTAACTCTTTGCAGATTTTTCGTGATCTTATTTTCCTGGAAGTATACTTACATTTAGGATTATACACCGACCAAATGAAAGATGTTCTAAATAAATGAAACCATCTCTTATTTAAAAGTAACATGTATAATTATACGAAACAATATTTGATACTTCACCAAATAAAGAGTGAGGCCAACTAACAAACGAGGACCTTCAACAAATTAATTTCAGTAGATACCAAAAAATCTTTCAAAAGTCGTTCGTCGATTCTGTTAATATATCACCGCGAAAACTTGGCGAAGTAAGCTTAAAGTGCTCTGCCATTCCACAGTTGGATGGACGGATTGACAGCTAATTTCATGTTTACGTCATCTTAGTTTTTAGGGCGTTACATTTCCAGAATAGCATTACAGGTATGGTCGTTCAGCAAATTACACGATTGGAGTCCTCCAAGACTCACAATCGGGCGAATCTTCCAACTCGGGACAAAAGCAACGATGTAGGCACGGCTCCGTTTCATTTGCTCTGTAATATCCGTCCCAGCAAGTGCATCCAGCTGTGCATGCTTCTGTACTGTCATTCGATTTTGACGGATTCACGATTGAAGAACATATTTCGTTCGAGATTTGTCTGCAATCCGAATATTGTGTAAATATTTCACAGGGACTTCCTGAAAAGGCGAAAATTAAAGTTTAGTTTGTTTGAAAAGGCGAAGTAAGTAGTAAGTAGAGTAGAGGTCTGTCTCTGTACTAATTATTTTATTGTGTAAGGTCTGTATTAATAAAGTGAGCTAGCTGCCTTTAATAATTAAGAGGTAGATCCATAAATATTTGGTCAGTCTCATCTTTTAAAGTGAAACTAATCCTCATAACACATAACATACATAATTATTATCTATTTTAATCAATCGATATTCGATCAAACGATACTAGAATCTGGTTTAACAAAGCTCTTACTTTGTTGAATGACTTTTTTTTTTAAGGATAATAATATAATATTAATAATAATAATATCTTGGGACAACTCACACCCGGTCATCCGATCCCAAACTAGGCAGAGCCTGTGCTATGGCAAACAGACAACTGATAAAATACTTATATATTTCTAAATACATACATATTATAGACAAATTACACCCAGACACAGAACAAATGATCATGCTCATCACACAAAGATTTGTCCTGGGTGGGAATCGAACCCACGACCTCCGGTTTAGCAGTCAGGGTCATGAATGACTTCCATTCTGGGTGGAGCGGAAGGGCGTGTCAGACTCTTACTGACTAAAACCCATCCGTGTTCCTTCTTAAGCCCTTTGCGTTCCAGGGCCACGGTGACTCTTTCGAACAAATTCCGCATCTCCCCCGTCTCCTATGCTAACATCTCTTTGAGGCGCGCGTGGATCTCAATGCGCCATCGACCCGGGCCTGGTGGTGATCGGACAGCGGGTCACTCAACGCTCGCCGTCCGCAGGCCCTCACCTACGGTGGCCGGGGATCGCCCTGCGACTCCCGACGCCCGGGGCGTCTTCTTCTGTAGCGGAGGTTGGGGCGAAGGCCTTGTCTCTCCCTCGCGCGGCCCGCCTCCTCCTTCGCTAGCATTACTGCTTCGCAGAAGGACTAAGGACGAAGGAATGACTTACCACATTCTTCTTTTGGTATGCATTCGCTGCCTACAGTCTTTCTGATAAAACCTTCCTTACAGACACATGTAGGTCTACAATGTTGGATCACGGCTGGGCAGGCAATTTGATTGCGATCATAACAAGAATCTTCACCACCACATGGCTGAACACAATGGTTTAATACTTCGTTTGGTTCATTACACTCTGGAAATGGAAAAAGACAATTACAAAACAATAGATTGCCAATAAGCTTGGTGATACGAGAACCGTCTAAGATCACTCAATTTTTTTTTGTTATCAAGTTATTTGTTAAATAGTTCAATACACTCAGTAAATAAAATCAAAATTCTTTATCTATCTATCTTCTATCTATCTATCTATTATTTATATATATAAAATGAATCGCCGAAATGTATGTACGCATAACTTGGGAACGACCCGATCGATTTAAATGATTATTTTTTTGTTGTGTTCGTAATAAATTTGTAAGGGCGAGGTTTGTATGAAATAAAATTTTGAAAATGAACATCCGAGCGAGGCCGGGGCGGGCCACTAGTTTCAAATAAATACCATTTACAGGCACTATTGAATTGTTAAGGTCTGTCAGTCAAATACATAGATGAAGTTCTACCGCGCTAGCGACAAGAATATTCCCCAGCAAAACACACCTGCCCCGTCTCCAACGCGGCAGTTGAACGTTCTGAAGAGTAGCTAGTATTGGAAGAGACATCAATCAAACAGTTTTTTCACGCTTGATTTTATAACTCGTACGCAATGTGCGATGACGTCAATGTCTAGGGATTTCCCTTTGCCAGCTGGCTGCGCCGCAGCGCGTCTGTGAACGATTTTTTTCTAGGTGCTAATGGCGAATTAATCTGGTTATCTGGTTGCAAAAAATGTTATCTAATATCTACTAAGTTATAATTATTATAACACATTTATCTTCATCAAATACTATGAGAATTGAAGTCCTGTTTCACTGACAGACCACAGCCTAAACTGCTGGACGCGGACGTAGAGACAGAAATTTGGAGGGTGTATTTGTCTTATATAATTATGATATGCGTAAAGGTGTATATGGATATTTTAAAACTGCACTTCTAAGACGGTTAACATTGTGATGGTAAAAGTGGTTTCTATCAAAACTCTTATTGCTTCGATTAAGAAACTTGAAACTTAGTGTAAATACTTACCGAATGATTGATATTTTAAAGATACCCTGGAGTGGGCGTTGAATTCACATAAAAAAGGACAAAAATTACATTCATTCGGTTTTTAATTGAACAAAAATAGTTATTTTAATCCTATTACCTACCTAAAGTTTGTACGTATGGATGGATGGATGTTTGTTACTCTTTCACGTAAAAACTATTGAATGGATTTGGATGAAATTTAGCATACACAGGATAATTTTTATCCCGATATTCCCACGGGATCGAGAGTTACGCGGGTGAAACCGCTAGCGACACCAAGTAAATAATAAACTAGTTATAATTAATTTAAATAGTTGAACCTTGTAGAGAAAAGTTCATTCGGATATGAAAGTTCAGGTATGAAAATATTAACCTTGACTTTTCCTTTTAATGCTAATTATTCAATCAAATATTAATAATAATATTATTCAATCAAATAATTGACTGGCCTGTTGGTCGAGTGGTTAGTGACCCTGACTGCTAAACCGGAGGTCGTGGGTTCGATTCCTACCCAGGACAAATCTTTGTGTGATGAGCATGATCATTTGTTCTGTGTCTGGGTGTAATTTGTCTATAATATGTATGTATTTAGAAATACATACGTTAAGTATGTTTATCAGTTGTCTGGTTGCCATAGCACAGGCTCTGCCTAGTTTGGGATCGGATGACCGTGTGTGAGTTGTCCCAAGATAAAAAAAAAAAAAAAAAAAAAAAAAAAAAAAAAAGGTATTGCCCGACCGCAGTTATTTAACAAGTTTAAAATGATTCTATTATGTTTCTAACATTATAAAAATTTACCCTAATAGTTGGTGCTAATTAAAAAAATAAGTCACTATAAATATTAGGAGCTCAGGAATAAAAAATATTTATAATAATATTTTATTTACATCGAACACACGTGAATCATATTTTTGTTGGTAAAACTTATAAAACTAGGTTAGTATAGTAGGCGCCAGATAAATGTGGAATAAAGTATATTGACCTTTCCCTAATAACTGTTCATAGGTACCTGAACAATTAAATATGAATCGTTTTTCATTATTAGACAATGTTAAGGATCACGAGAGATGATGATTCGGGACAGCTTTGTCTCATTAATTCCGTTTTTCAAATTAAAAATGTCAATAATTGTAGGTGGGTCAATGACCGTTATTCCACGATTATCTGGCGCCTACTATAGCACATCTTATCATAACAAAAAAAAATTGTGAACACCTACCCGGTAATATTATGTCATCTATCCAGAACTGAGCGCTACTCAGCACGACACAGCTGACTAACAAAACAAGACGTGTTGTGAACATGTTGACGACCCAATGTGTACTAAAACCGGAGGCTTGACTCTGTTAAGGTGGCTATTTATATAGCGAGTCTTATTTATTTCGTTCTGCACGCTGTGTTAAAGGTTCCTACAAGATTTCTTCTATATTATCTACTATCTATCTATATAAAAAATTGAATGTACGAGCATAACTTGGGAACGACTTGAACGTTTAAATGATTCTTTTTTTGTTGTGGTCATAATTGTAAGGGAAAAAAGAACATCCGGGCGAAGCCGGGGCGAGCCACTAGTTTTAAATATATATTAGGTCATAGGTCGTGATCTTCGTGGGCAGATGACGGATGGCCTATGAAGTTGCCGTATTTGAATTCGGGTAAACGTTGGATTTTCTTAATAAAAGTTTTGAAGATAATACCCACCCAAATTTTTTTTGTGTATTAATATTAGTCTTTATTGTTTACAAGTTTTTTTAATATATTTCTTTACTAGTACATAATTATAATACCTATTACATGTACGTAGCAATAAATGTAAACGGAACGAAGGAGCCTGGATCTCACGACACAGGGAATCCTAGTGTGAGTTCCAGGAATCAACTTATCGATTGTAAGTTCTAAAAACAATAAATTATTCTTATTCTTATTCTTAAGATTAAGCGAAAATGCACAACTTTATTTTTCCAATGAATACATTGTATCAGGCGTAATATTATATGTAGTAATAGATCATCTTTTATAGGTAAAAGTAAGATTTGTATTTGTAAATTCGAATGAGGTTACAAGTCTGTATTAGTCATTCATAGTCATCTTCCAAATCCAAGCAATCCTGCGCATCCTGCATCTCAGGGCAATCGCATCGCGGTACGCACGGCCAAGCTTCTTCAACCCTGAAGTATCCGTCGCTGTAAACACATCCCGGTTCGCAAGTCCCAGACACTTCGTTGACACAGTTTGACGGATTCTTGATTGCAGCACAGGTTTCGTTAAGACAAGACTTCTTGCAATCAGTGTGCACTTGATCTGGGCCGCAGTAAGGACCTAGAAAGCAATGATGTTTTATTGACACGTTAGGAGAGCTTTATACATCTGAAGTCGTCTGGCCTTTCGAACCCGTTTTTTTTTCTAATTAGGAACTATTAGTAAGTTATCAATTTAAAATTACCGCATACTTCTGATTAAATTTGAAATAGTGTCAAAAAAAGGAAAGGTAAATAGAATTGCAATACAAAATTTTCGTAAAACTACCACTCTTTATTTGAAACCAAATTAGCCTGTTAAACTTCAATTTTATATTATCTTTTATTAATCCCTAAAATTCCTCGATTAGACCATCTAGATCCTGAAGTTTGTGGGATCGGCAAATTTGGGATCCCGAAAACGAACCTGCTTGTAATGTTTGTACTCACCACATTCTACTTCTGGTATACATTCGCCCCCCTCAGTTTTTCTGATAAACCCTTCTTTACAGTGGCATTGATATTCACAGTGGACGTATTCAGCAAAACATTTATAATCTTCACGATCCTGACAAGTCTTTTGTGGAGGGCATGGATTTATGCAACCTGTTGCTACTTCATTTGGCCCACATTCTGGAAATATTGTTAACAATGAAATAGGTAATACTTAAATAAGGGTGCGATGTATAGCAAATTGGCCGGATACTCACCGAATATCCGGCCATCCTTTAAAACATTGACGCAATATTTTTGTCACGAAAGACAACATCTGTTGTTTACTATGTAAAAATAATTACAGTCTAGTGTGTTAGTTCATCAATAACACGTGTTTTTGTGTAAGTCACGAACCAGTCTGAAAATTTTTAATCTATAATAGACAAATTACACCCAGACACAGAACAAATGATCATGCTCATCACACAAAGATTTGTCCTGGGTGAGAATCGAACCCACGACCTCCGGTTTAGCAGTCAGGATCACTAACCACTCGACCAACAGGTCAGTCAAGATGTTAAATACATTTGTAATAAAAAGAAAATATAGCATGGTACAGGTATTTGAACCACTGTTCAGTTTTTATTTATGTACCTAAGTAATGTCTTCATCTTGTCTGGACGAGAGAACCAATTCTACAAATTTTTAAGCAGCGTTTGCATTTCTGTCGCACTCTGAAATAAAACCGGTCAAGTGCGAGTTGGATTCGAACACGGAGCGTTCCGTACCATTAACCGAAAAAGCACGTTTCTTGTATGGCCCCCTTTTATTTTTAATTTAATTCGATTTTTATTATTTTTTGATATGGCAGCAATAGAAATGCACACTCTGAAAATTTCAACTTTATACCTATTACGGTTCTTCAGATACAGCCCGCTGACAGACGGACGGACGGACCGAGAGATTGCGACTGAGATGCGAATATGAATGTTGCTTAAATATAGTAGAATTGGCGCTCAGGCAATTAGGTGCACAATTTACCTACCTAAATACTTGTCTTGATGTAATACAAATGGATTAAAACGTCGAGCCATACTGATACCAACACAGCAAACACACAGCACAAAAAATGACCTCAACATGTTGACGACGCAATGTGATTTGATAGACGAAGGCTTAGCTGTGTTTATATAGACAAGGGTCGATAATATTTGAAACCAAAAAAAATAATAGTAGGATTAAACCCATTGGAAAAGGAGGAGAATATTATAAAAATGAAAGGAAAAATAATTTACGGGCGATCTGAGGTCGGGAAGGGGAAGGGGGTGAGTTTTAAAGGGTAAAAAACGGTTTATCTCGATTTCCGGCAAAACTAAAAGTCCTATGGAAAAAAGTCTAATGGCAAAGTTGTAGGTAATAAAAAGATCTAAGACTTTTGTATTTACACTTTTTTCACATAACCTCAAAATGTATGTAAAATCGCAAGAAGATACTGCGAACTTCGCAGTATCTTCTTGCGATTTTTATTGATCGTACATCGCGGTCATACATCTTGTCAATTAAAAGGATGAATGAAGTAAAACTCTCGTTTAACAGGAAGATTTTTTATTGTAAAAGAATATTTTTTCTAAATATAGTAATGGTTTAGGTAACTAATCACTGAAATAGTACTATTAGACCTTCAAAATTTGAATAACAACATGCAAATAAGTCGTTCCGCAAGTTAGTCGAATCTTCTCCAAGACTCACATTCGGCAGAATTTTCCAACTCGGGACATAAGCAACGAGGTAAGCAGGGCTCCGTTTCATTTTCGTAATATCCGTCCCAGCAAGAGCATCCAGGGGAACATTCTTCTGTACTATCATTTGATTTAGACGGATTCACGATTGAAGCGCAAGTTTCTTTAGAAATTTGTTGGCATTCCGAATATTGTGAATATATATGACAGGGACCTCCTGAAAAGGCGAAAAGTAATGTTTTATAACAATAACAACATGTGAGTGAAATTAACATAAGTAGGTATATCCATTCTTCTTTGGCTTATGCTAGTTATTTAATTGCGTAATGAAATCTCCTCTTGTTCAACTTAATGGGACATGTTTGCGGTTTGAGGAAAGAAATAACAAAGCTAGTGCCCTGAATCAGTAAGACGGGTTCGCGGCAGACCAAAAAAGAGATGGAGGGATAAGCTAAACCGATTTCACCAAAACAGGAAGGAGAAAATGTGGGATCGCGAAAATTTAAGGAGCGGTTTTTGCCCTGGAGCGGGACAGAATAAAAAAGAAAAAAAAAAATAAAGCAGTGGCGGCGACCTCTTGCGTCCGGCCCTGGTTAACTCCATGGCCCGGAGCGCGGAGGCTTCGGAAGCGGTCACCTTCTTCTGCGAAGCAGTAATGCTAGCGAAGGAGAAGGCGGGCCTCGCGAGGGAGAGACAAGGCTTTCGCCCCAACTGCCGCTACAGAAGAAGACGCCCGGGTCGCTGGCCCGTTGTGTTCCACGCGCGCCTCAAAGAGATGTCAGTACAGGAGATGGGGCCCGGTAGGGCCAGAGCCTGCCAGGGTTGCGGAATTTGTTCGAAAGAGTCACCCTGGAACGTAAAGGGCTTGTTGTTGAACACGGATGTCGGTTTTAGTCAGTAAGAGGCTGACGCGCCCTTCCGCTCCGCCCAGAACGGAAGAAGTCATTTGATGATTTCCTATCCCTAAAAAAAAAGCTTTTACTTTTAATATAGATTCGATGACTGAGAGGACAAAGCCGCTGCCCCAGAAGTGAGTACCTGCTTACACGAACCGATTGGTTTTTCTAAGACTGCTACTGGTATACATTCACGATCCAGAGTCTTTCTGATGTAACCTTCCTTACAGATGCATGCGCGTTTGCATGGTTGAACTACAGCTAGGCAGACAGTCGAATAACGATCGTAACAAGAATCTTCGCCACGGCATTGTTGAACGCAATGGTTACTAGTACTTCATTTGGCCCACATTCTGAAAATAGGAAAATTTATGAGAAATACTAAGCTAAACAAAGTGGTGATGCTATGATCGATTTGTAAGCCTGATAATAGTAATATTTTGAGGACAAGTAAATGTAAAAAGGTATCAGCGAATTCAAGAAATCAATCATACAGTTTGTTCACGGTTGATAATTTATAATTAAACTCACACGTAGTGTGTTATTATTATTACATCAATGTCAGGGGAATTCCGCCTGCCAACGGGTGGCGCTTCGGCACGTCTAAGAACTTTACGTAATATTTTTATAGGTGCAAAACGCGACGACAGACGCAACTGTTGTGGTCACAAAAAAAAACAATTTTTGCAACCATAGACAAGTTGAAACTCAATACATCAATATATCGCACCCTTAGAATGAAAGTGAGCTAACTCAAAATTCCTGTTACTTATAATTTTGACATAAACTGATCTTAAAAAGCATATTCTAAAACCCTGTGGTCAAAAAGAGTCCCAATTATGAGTGAAAAGGGCACATTCATATTTATACGGTCACGGGAGAGATTTTTTTTACCTAACACTACTTTTTTTATGATTTTCTTGCTTGTCGCAATTAAGCGCTAACGCTTTCATTATCAGGGTGCGAAAATTCTTCGGTTACAGAGTGAGTAACTGACAGACAACGCATAGTCGAAGTTACTGGTCGTAGAAAGCTGAAATTTGGCATGTAGGTTCCTTGGGGAGTGTAGGGAGCACTAAGAGAGGATTTTCCGAGATTCCTACGGGAACGGAAAAAAACGGGATATAGGCGTACAAAGTCGCGGGCAACAGCTAGTGATAACTAAATTTGACCTTATTTATTACCTATACCTGTTTACAGTGATTATTGCATCACATAGGAATTTTAAATAAGAAGGTACAATCATTGTATGTATTATGCTTACAACTATTAAATATAAAATATACCTTAATACTTGGTACTACAATCACCAAAAAAAAACTAATTTAACTTGATTTCTGAAGATAAAACGTGAAGTGGGATTTGATTGAACTGAAATCGCATCACAAAAAAGTTTTGTTTTTTGTTTAGAAAAATGATAATAAATTGCGCTCACCTGGATATTTCGTTTCACGTGGGCGGAAATCCGGTTAATCTTTATGATTACCCGTTTGAGTGCCACTCAACACGATACAGCAGACAAACAACACAAGTGGTGTGAACATGTTGACGACTCAATGTGTATTGAACAACCGAGGCTTCACTCTGTTGATGGAACTATTTTCGTGCATATTTTTTGGGTTCCTCTTTTATATTTTTTGAGAAACTACATTTTTTTTGTACTTATTGTATTTAAGATCGAACAGACGTCACACAATGGTTACGACCCTATCGAAGTCTTGAGGATAGCATCATACGACATAGCTGTCGTATGATCGTGTCACGGTCAGCATCAAGTTTAAAAAAAAATTACAGACGCCAGCACGTCAAGCTACCCGAAACTGTCAAAATATCCAATCAACCTTCAACCTAATGCTTTAGCGATAAAGTTGCAAATTGACAGATTATTGTAGCTTGATATGCTGGTGTCTGTACTTGAACATTAAGATAGTAAAACGTCACACACGGTGTAAGTAATACGTTAGTCTTTAATAAGTTGTGTTGAGCTGAGCGACAATTCTACAATTTTTTAAGCAACGTTCGCATTTGCATTTCAGTCGCAATATGCCAAAAAACCTCAACTTCCATACAATTTTGACAGGTTGCGACTGGGATAAAAATAGTAGAATAGGGTATTTGACAAAAAAAATCTAATTAGTCCGCCAGATAGATTTAAAAAAATCATAGTCACGTAAACGAAAAATGAAGACGATGATACAGTGCGTTGAAAACTCGTGAGACTTCACTCACCAGTACAATTTTTACTGAAAAGTGACGTTACAAGCCCCCGTCTTTGATGCGTGATATCTTCGTAATTTTTAATTGACATGTTTAAATAAAAAACACGTAAGTATCCAATATTTTTCGATAAGTAATCTAAGTGACGGACTAAATAGAATCATATTTTTTTAGCCCAGGCAACATCCCTATTGGCACTCTGATATCATCTGATGATAAGTTCTAGCGTCGTTGATGACATAACCAAACTTCTTAAAAGCCACAGATTGTTAAGTACCTAACTTAGGTATATAAACAGAGTCAAGCCTTCATTTATCAATTCTTGTCTTCAACATGTTGAGGTCATTCTTTGTGTTGTTTGTCTGCTTTGTGCGGTTCAGTGTTACTCAGAAGTTTAATCCATTTGAAATTCATCAAGGCAAGTAAATAATAATAAATTTATTCTCCAAAATAATTACACACAACAAAAACTGAAAATTGACAATGTACAACTAAATACATAGGTACTGGCTTAGAGTTTGTGATAAACATAGTTTGGGACTTTTTGCATCCGAACTAGGCGGTAGCCTGTATCTCGAATTAAGTATTTATAATTTAAGTCGATCGTGGCTAAAGAATAACAGCCGCACGGGTCGATCTTCAAGGTGAAGCAACACTTGCCAAGGTTGGTCTGTGGATGGGTGACCATCTTAAGATACCGAGTTTCCTCCGTGCCTCGGAAAGTACGTTAAGCCGTTGGTCCCGGCTATCATTTGTAGATCTTTAGCAGTCGTTACGGATTGTCAGAAGTCAGTAAATTAGACTCCAGTCTTGCCAAGAACTACCGTGTTACCCAGTTAATGGGTTGTAGAGGTCTGGTAGGCAGCCGCTCCACGTAATATATTATTCAGCTGAATCCGGTACTGCGTTAAATAAATATTCACAAATCGTAAGGTCTGCAATGTGTTGGGCGTTCGCTACTATTAATGGTAATCTGAGATTAAAGAAAAAACATTCACCAGATTCCGACCACAAAAATAGAAAAAATAAAAGTACTGGTAGAGAAAAAGGAGGAAAACCACTTGTGTGAAATAAACTGGACTCTAAAACCAACAATGTAAGGGTAGAGCCCGGGCCGGGGCTGCCTTCAAGCGGCTCCTGCCCAATCTAGGGGGTCCAAACGCCTCCTGCCGGAGGCTCTATGCGAGGATCGTGCGGTCCATGGCCCTTTATGGGGCCTCAGTGTGGGCACTTACGTTGAAGGGGCGACCTGCCCGCCAGCTCAACGCGTCCCAAAGGGTCATGGCCATCCGGCTGGCCCGGGGATACCGCACGGTCTCCGGCGAGGCGGCGAGCCTCCTTGCCGGATTACCGCCATGGGATCTGGAGGCGAGAGCCCTCGCGCACGTTTACGCGTGGCGCGTGGAGGTGCTTCGCCGGGGCGAAACTCCGCTGCCACGGCAAATTGCATCGCGGCGGACGGAGCTCCGGCAGGATACTATGGCGGTATGGAGACTGCGACTATCGCGGCCCAGCGCTGGGCACGCCACAATTGCGGCGGTAAGGCCCCTCTTTGAGGAGTGGCTGGAGAGGCGCCACGGCGTCCTCACCTTCCGCCTGACGCAGGTACTTACCGGACACGGCTGTTTCGGGAGGTACCTGTTTCGGATTAAGCGGGAGGAAACGCCCGGGTGTCAGCACTGTGAGGATCGCCCGGAGGACACGGTGGAGCATACGGTGGAGGTCTGCCCTGCTTGGGCTGAGCACCGCCGTGTCCTCGTCGAGGCGATCGGCGGCGGCAACCTCTCGCGTCCGGCCCTGGTTGAATCCATGGTCCGGAGCGAGGAGGCTTGGGAAGCGGTCACCTCCTTCTGCGAAGCAGTAATGCTAGCGAAGGAGGAGGCGGACCGCGCGAGGGAAAGGCAAGGCTTTCGTCCCAACCGCCGCAACAGGAGAAGACGCCCCGGGCGTCGGGAGTCTCAGGGCGATCCCCGGCCACCGTAGGCGCGGGCCTGCGGACGGCGAGCGTTGGGTGGCTCGCTGTCCGATCACCACCAGGCCCGGGTCGATGGCGCGTTGTGTTTCACGCGCGCCTCAAAGAGATGTCAGCATAGAGGACGGGGCCCGCTAGGGCCAGAGCCTGCCAGGGTTGCGGAATTTGTTCGAAAGAGTCACCGCGGCCCTGGAAAGCAAAGGGCTTTAGAAGGAACACGGATGGGTTTTAGTCAGTAAGAGTCTGACACGCCCTTCCGCTCCACCCAGAGCGGAAGAAGTCATTTGATGATTTCCCATCCTAAAAAAAAAAAAAAAAAAAAAAAAAAGGGTAGAGCCAGCTTTCGAGTAAATGTGTTGAAAATACTATTTTCGCCGGTTAAATAGTGAGATCGGTTCCTTACGGGTAGTACGAGCGGCCGGTTTCATTAACGTATCTTCCTTTAGCAAACTGTCAAATTAGCTTCCAACAGTAGCTGAAACGTCATGTTACAAAGGCATACATGACGTTTAAGCTACTGTTGGTAGCTAATTTGGCAGTTTGTTAAAGGAAGATACGTTATTGAGACCGGCCGTAGATCTAGATAACCAACACTGTGTTTTTTCCGTAGATTATTTATGTCCTTATAGGAAATCAGGTTCAGGGCGTGAATTTTAAAATAAAGATAGCGTTTAAACTTTCGAATAATATCGTTATATTTTAAACTTGAACACGTTTCACAGGGAAGGTTTAGTGTCTGATTCCTAACGAAAAGGGAACTATCTAAGGGTGGTTGTTGGTTTTATACTGAACTTAGTGACAGTGTTGCCATTATTAAAAAGTAAGAATCGATTAATTTTTGCACACTTAAAATCGACTAAATACAGTCCTATACTTAGTCATACCTATTTCATTAAACGAGTATTATAAATTACATTTGGATACAAACCAAAACAAAAAATTGATGAGGTTATCTTAACGATATGCATATGTTACGGCTACTAAGGGGAAGTACTAATAGACGTTAAGACTGGTTTTGACTAACACAAAAAACATTGGTTGACTGTAAAGTCGGTTTACGGACGATAGTTTAACGTGACAACGTCATAACAAAACATTGATGAAATGATCGTAACGTTACAATGAGCGTAACGTTATAATGAGTTATTCTTTTTCGTGCGTGCAGCCGGCTTTCATCGATTTATTAGACGTCGTCCTGGCAAAAAAACTTAAACTAATCTAAGTTGAACTATTTAATATGGGAAGCGTCCGTCCGAAATACGACTAGCGCTGTGGGTGACAGTGAGAGAGGAAGAGCCTGCCTACCGCTGCCGTTTGCGTGAGAGAAATGGAAGCCAGACAGACTGGCGCCGTAACGTGTTACGTTACGAAGCGGTTTACCCTCCCATAAGAAGTTATCACTTCAAGAACTTGAACATTATCTGTGCTATTCGTGTACACTACAATTTGATATTAAACAACAACAAGATAATTTCGTAGTGTGGCGAATAGCGGATATTTTAACTTATGCAAGATGCAACTGATCTAGTACCTATAGTAGAATAGAAAAAAAAAAAATAAAAAAATAAAATTAAACACGAAATATATACCTACACGTTGTAAATGATGGCCGGATATTACGAGAGTATACGGCCAACTGATATTCGTTTTAGTCCTAAGTACTTATTATCAATTTATTTGTACATATTACCGTTTCCATTTTCCAGAATGTGGACCAAACGAAGTGGCAAAGGGATGCATAAATCCATGTCCTCCACAGAAGACTTGTCAGGATCGTGAAGATTATTTATGTTTAGCTGTACTTGTACCATGTCAATACCAATGTCATTGTAAAGAAGGGTACATTAGAAAGACTGAAGGCGGCGAATGTATACCAGAAGAAGAATGTGGTAAGTATGGTTTTTTAAGAACCCCCTTAGTCGAAGCCCAAATTGAGCTCTTTAATGATATACATACACTAGCTTTTGCCCGCGACTTCGTAGGCGCAAATCCCGTTTTTTCCCTTTCCCGTAAGAATTTCGGGGCGAGTTATACACCTACTAAACCTTCCTCATGAATAACCCCATCCATTGGTGAAAACCGCATGAAAATCGGTATTACCCATATAAGTATAGATTATATTATATATAGAAGTATACATGGCCAATGTTTAAGAATATCTATTAAACGGTTTTTTTGACATTCAAACTTAAATGTTCTACTGATTACAACATTTGACGTGAATATTTACTTTGTAAAGTATATTTTTTTTGACAATAAATCTAACAACGTTTTCAGACGTCTGTAGATCTCCTAACGTGACAATTAAACAGGGTTACTTTCCAGGTCCTTACTGCGGCCCAGATCAAGTGCACACTGATTGCAAGAAGTCTTGTCTAAACGAAACCTGTGCTGCAATCAAGAATCCGTCAAACTGTGTCAATGAAGTGTCTGAGCCTTGCAAACCGGGATGTGTTTGCAGGGACGGATACTTTAGGATTGAAGAAGATATGCCGTGTGTACCGCGATGCGCATGTCCGGAGATGAAGGATGCGCCAGATTGCTTGGATTTTAAGGATGAATATAAATAGTCTCTAATAAAGAAATGTTGTTGCATATTACAAAGATTGAATAAATCTTAAATCATTTATTTCGCCAGAGATATGGTACAATGGGTGTTACAAGAAAGTAGGTAGTGCTTTACACATCTCACCTATAGGAGGCATGCGAAAATTTACTACAATATATTTACTTTAAAATAGAATGAAATAGTTCACAAATACAATAGATCGACACATAATTTACAGAGATTAAGTATTACAGTTAAAAAAATCATCTAAGGTATAAAAGCAGTTCTCTATTACCCATATTTTCATTTGTTTTTGAAACTTATATAAGGGAAGTTCTCTAAACAGACGTGGAATATGATTGTAAATTTTAATGGACATCCTATAACAAGAAGTGATAATTGTTGCCCGAATTTAAAAATGTCACCTATTTGTTGAAGCCCTGTTGTAAAGTGAGATGAAGAGTTACTCAACGGTTTCTAAACTTTATTTTCACTGAATGTGCTTTTTAAAACTTCTACGTGTTATTTAGAAAATCCTTAAACTGTGAAGCATACAAACCGCCCCGGATCTAGGACGGGAGACAGACAGACGGACAACTAAGTGATTCTATAAGGGTTACGTTTTTGCCGACTGAGATACGGATTGTATGGAACCCTAAAATACGAAAAGTAAATTAAAAAAAAATGTAACATTTTTAATTTTATATTTTACAATGATTTATGAAAAAAAAATATGTAGTGAGATCACAGGTTGGCTGTCATATTCTTCGGTCCACATTCTTTTTCTGGTATACATTCGCCACGCTCAGTCCTCCTGATGAACCCTGGCTTACAAACACATTGGTATTCACAATATTGTATCTCCTCCGTACAGTAAAATACTTCTTCACGAGTAGCACAAGTCCGTTGAGGTGGGCAGGGAAATACGCAATCGTAAACTGCATTGGCTCCACATTCTAGAAAAAATAAAAAACATGGAAAATTGAGAGGAAGTTGGCTTTATTGCACAACTACCTCTTTTTTACAAACATTGGTACAACGCTGATTTCAGTTTTCTCTAACTCTAGGTGACATCTAATATGCATAAATAAAAAAGCGTTGTTGGATTATCAACGCACGGTTCAGCGCATAGAATAGAAAATCCAGCCGCGTGTCTATTAATTAATAAGGCATTAATGAAGGTCTCACCTTGTTTTAGTAAAAGCGGGCAAAAAGTCCTGGCTTCAGCGCAGGTAATGTGAGAAACGTAAGTTAGTAGTAGTATTTAGGCCGTTTTACTACCGCAACCGATATTATTGTACACTTCTTAAAAAGCACAGGACAAAAAAATATAAGTGTGCAATGGACGGTGATATCGCACAGGGCAATCACTTGAGCCGAATGGTGCTAGCACAGGCGTCATATTGCTGAGCGAGCGCCGTAAGCCGGGACTGGTCATTAGTGGTCATGTCTCAGCTGCCACGGTTTATTTTAATGATTTGTTCCTTGAATTGTTGCTTTTTTGTTTTTACTTCGGCACTTGATCGTGCAAGACTTTCTACATCGTTCTCACATATATATGTATGTTTGTATAATTTTCACACGAATGATGTAACCATATCATTGTAAAAAAACATTGATTTAAAAGAGTGTCCGTGGAGTTTCTTGCACGTTCTTCTCCATAGAGATCTACGCTTTGGAACGTGTTAGCTTCATCTCTTTTGACATACCGACCTTGACTATTCAAAAGTGCCTGTAATGGTTTAATTAAAATAAATGCTTCGAGTTTGACTTTGACTTTGACAACCTTTGTTTTCACTGAAATAAAGTAGATAGATGAAAAAAATGTTGATCTGAAATGTTTGCCTACTGGACACGTGTAACAGTTGCGCGTTTGGTAGCAGTAGGCGAGCAAACGGTCTAGATGCCACATTAGATAATATTGATATCACTTACCTTCCTGAGCTTGCTTTAAGTTCTGGGAACTCTCAACCTTAGATAACGCCTCTTGAGCCGCACCCAACCACATACAGCAGGTACACAAAACAAGAACTGAACTGAACATGTTGACGATTCAATGTGTATTGATGAATGAAGGCTTGACTCAGTTTATATATCATTCTTTCTCGTAGTCATAAAACAGTTTTATATACATATGTCACCGGAAAATAGCAAACTACTTAAGATTATAAAATAACTTGAGAGATTGTAAACTCTCTATAAATTGTCAACTGAACATTTGGAATACTTTTTTACGCATCAAAATTTGATAGTCTATAATATCTCCGTGTCGGTTCGAGAAATTGTGGACTGACGTAAACTGGCGACCAATCAGCACTCTGGTCTGCAATTTATCTGTTTTGGTGTGATGGAAACTTGGTGGGTGGAAACTTGGCCCCTCATTGGTCTTTTTTGGTGTGAGCTCATATCTGAACAGACCAATGAGAGCTTTATTTCCAGGTTTACTATCCCTTCTACTCTACCTCTTTTATAACTCTCAAGTTATTTTATAATCTTACGGAGTTTGCCATTTTCCGGTGACATATACATAGGAACCTAATATGACTAATATTATTTCGATCATAGAAATATGACTAAACTTTGACATTAGACATTAGTTATTACATCTGTAGGATTAATAACCGAAGAGTAAGTGACAATGAGTAATATAGTAGAATAATATTTACGAGTTTTAGTTTATCGGTCCGTATTTAGACCCCATACATTCTGTGCTATACTTCAATCTACTCTAATTGGGAATGCGCACGACATAGACTATGCCATTCAGTGTTGCATATTTGAAACCAATAATATCAAGTATTTTAACGCTTACACATTGTCTGTGCTGCCACCTAAATTTCCTGAATATTCCTTGGGATCTAAAAAATCAAAGACATCTGATATTTTCTTTTTGCATTATCCGTCAAGACCGCAATGGTTGCAGGCCTGCAGCGGTTGTCCTTATTCAGTCGTAACCTGTATTCGGTGACGATGACGAGACGCTCGCCGATCAGTTCGAAGCTCAGAATGCGATCGCTGAATTCGGTGAAACAAACTAAACAACCCAATTCGTTAAAACGACCTGAAAGCGGTCGCTGGAGTCAGTGGCCGACCAAATGTAACGCGCCGTAAGGTCGCATCGTGTCGCATTGTCACGTCATGCCTGGCTGAGGCTCTTATGCTATTGAAAAATTCATATTCATTTGTATTCTAAGATTTTCTAAATAAAAATGTAAGATTTTTGGAAATGTTTATTGCTCACTCAGCAGTTCCCGTAATAACAATTAACCAAATACTCTGAAGTTAGCTTCCAAGAAAATATTCAATCAAAGTCTTTTCTCTTTTCTTCTTCTTTTAGGTTTCCTTCTCTCCTACTTCTTTCCTGTTCGTATTCTGTGAGCCAAGCTGAACAATCGTGCGTTTCCTGCGCCCCAGTACATAAGCAAAGTGGTTTACACGGTGAACCCTCCTCTTCTCTGAAATATCCGTCCCTGCAAGTGCATCCCGCTTTGCACGGCTCCTGGTTTTCGCAGCTCGGCAGGCTCGCGAGGGAGGAACAGGTATCGTTCGAGCAAGATGGTTTGCAATGCGTATACCTTTCATTATCGCCACAGGCTCTGGGCCCTGAAAAACGACGTTGTTTAATTGAGTATTATGTAACAATCTCCCGATTTCTGGAAAATATCCATATGGAAAATAACATTCACAATTTAAACGCAAATCTCGTGATGCGATTGGCTGTTGTTAACTTATTCATCCAATCATATCACAATACCGCGCGATTGACAATTCGTCAAAATAATTTTGTTATAATTTTCGTTTCGGAAACTGGGTTTATGGGGAAAAGGTTAGGCAGATAATGAAACTGGGTTTATGCGAAACATTTGGTTATCACAGAGTATCTTTAGTGCTAGCTAAGACAGCATCAGATAAATTGGGGGGATGCTGTATAAAAGTTAACCAGCAATGCATGTAAGTACATATTTAATTTGAAATTCAATAATTAACTCCCACTTTCAAGTATATTTTGTCGATTTATGCGCACATAAATGTATGGGACAGTCGATTTCTTTTTGCGACTGCAGCGTTGGTTCCAAAGTAAAAGTTGTTCATAATGATGAGTACGATACACGTATTGCGTTCATTCTATTACACGTTGTATAATTATGGCACTCAACCCATCTACGAGACAATCTGTGTGATTGGACGTGATACTTACCACATTCTACTTCTGGTATACATTCGCCATACTCAACCCTTCTGAAGTAACCTTCTTTACAGACACAAAGGTAATCACACTCTTGGTTCTTCGAGCAGGTTATGTTGAGCGCACGATCTTCACATGTCTGAATAAGAGGGCATGGATTTACACATTTGTATACCTCGTTTGGCCCACAGTCTGGAAAAAGAATAATTGGTTATATTGAATATGCCTTGTCTAATCACTAAATAGTATAAAAGATTGTCGCTGTCTCCCTCTGTCGCTACATAACTCAGTATTTTTAAACATTTTTTAACTGTGTCTCGTGTTTTTTCCCCAGGCTTTGAGACCGGCCAAGTGCGAGTCGCACTCGCGCACGGAGGTTTCCGTATCATTATCTATAAAAACGGCAAAAACTTCACGTTTGTTGTATAGGAGCCCCCTTAAGTATTTATTTTATTCTGTTTTTTAGTATTTGTTGTTATAACGGCAACAGAAATACATCATCTGTGAAAATTTCAAGTATCTAACTATCACGGTTCATGAGGTCGGCTGGTTTAGGATAGGCTTGTCTGTGCTGGGAGTAATAATGGCTGCAGTGACCGAAATTCGGAAGGGCTGAAACCCAATTGCGAAAAAACTTAACAGTTAACTTAACACTTTAACACGCCGTTAAAAACAAAAAAAAGAACATACATTAAACAACTGCTTTGGTGTATTTATTTACGTAGTACTTATGACAATAATAATACGTACCATAACAAACTAGGTACGTGCGTGTTTGTGTCAGTGAAATAATAGCTTGGGTTTTTGTAATGTTTTTTATGTAGGAAGGTACGTCACGAACTAGTCTCGGTAAATCATTGCGAGTGTTTCCCCTTTTTGCATCGTAGATTCAACAATAACAAATATCTATTTTCCTTATGGTGATGAGCTCATCAAAATTTAATATTTGTTTACTAAGATTATGATCACGTTTGCGGGTCGAACTTGGCCAGATTTTGCACAAGATAGAAAGGTTTGTTGGGAGAAAGAGGAGGCATTTGCCTGGCAATGGATCAAAAACATGGATAGTTTGTGGCGGCATTAAAGCCACCACAAGAAAAAAACTAACGAAGCGAAATGTATACGACAGCAAAAAGAACCGGAACGTCATCGACCCCGCCAGGGACGAACTACTAACTTAATCCTGCATCACGGTATCAGAGCTTTCCGTGAGAATTGAACATATACAACAGTCCGAATATTAGCTATCGGGCAGTTGCCCACCGGACACAGCAACCGTCTGGTCGGAGGATCCTCCCTTTTCAATGGAGGTTTGCGGGTTTTTACTCTCTAAACCGCATACCTCCATAAGTTCAAAAAAGATTATACTTCCAGTATTTCGTAATAACTGACTAGGTGCTGTTAGCTATTCTGGTTAGGGAATGGCTGCCCTAAAGGATTTTTATTAGGCTTATAGGTAAATACGATAGAAAGATACATACTTGAATGCTACCAATTCTACTTTAATTCTATTGTGGAACCTTTGCAAAATTATCTTGTGGACTTATTTTCTTTACTTCTTATGTGAGTATAAAAAATCGTGTTTCCCCGAAGGGCTGAGCAGAAATAAACCGTCAATTTGTGAGCTAAACTCACAAACAAAGAATATCATACCATTGCGCGAATAGTACATTTTTTTTCATGATTCTTGGTCGGCAAATTACCTACCCTAGGTTCGAAGATTATAACGACTAGTAGGCAATTTAATCTCTCAATTGACGTTTTGACTTGCAGTCATAAAATAATCGTTCGTGATTTTGATTTTCGGTGTTTTGAGAACAGCTGTGGTAGGTACCTAAAAGTACCTAAAAGTACCCAAAATTATTAAACCTTGAGACCCATCTAGAAAGAAGGAAAAAAAATGCCAAAACAGCTTTCAAGTCTTTACTCACTATTAGGGCAGTCTTCATGAGGTACACAAAGTCCGGATTCGTCTCGTAAGTATTTATCTTGACATAGGCATCCTGGTTCGCACCTCAAAACTGACGGACAGGGCACTGACCATCCTCTCTGAGTACAATATTCTGCTCTGCATTCTGCGTTTGCGCAATGAGACCATACCTCGTGAAGTGGGCATGTACTGTCTGAAAAAACAATAGATTTAAATGAAAGACGAAGTAGCTGAAATTTATTTAGGTAACGTTTTTTTATTCAGTTAAAAAGGGTACGATTTTTATAACTAGGTAGGTACTATCTCAGAGTGTTGAAAGGGACACAACATAATGGAGGGCATCATCCGCTCGCTTCCTCTAGCCCCCGTTATTCTCTTCGAACCTAACCCCGCCGTGTCGTAACCAAACTACGTAAGATAACTAACTATTTTGAAAGATTGTAAACTCTCGATAAATTTGTCAAATGACCATTTTTTCTACAATTATACCATAATCAAAATCTTGTATTCTATAATATTTCCGTGCCGAGAGACCAATGAGAGCCTTGTTTCCAGGTTTTACTATCACACGAAAACGGATAAATTATAGACTTGTACGGTCGCCACTTTATGCCAGTATTTTGTGTCAATAAATTTCTCGGAATGACTTCGAGAGATTATAGACCATCAGAATATTGATGCGTAAAAAATAATCCAAATGTTCAGTTGATATAATTTATCAAGAGTTTACAATCTCTCAAGTAATTTTATAATGTTTTGAAGTTTACCATTTTCCGGTGACATAAATATGAGTTTAGAAGTAGCTTTCAAATAAGTAATAATTAATTATAGTGAACGGAGATAACCTAGGAATAATTGCTAATCACGGACCAGGTTGTAAGCCTTGCCGCGCCGCAAATTGTAATAATTTGCGGCGTACGTGGCTAAATAATAACGCACCGCTTAATCTGTCCATTGTCAAGGTTAAACAACGTTTTCCAATGCTGATCCGACTAACTGATAAACTCGTAGTAACAATACACGGAGACTTCTCTGTGCCTCGAAAAGCACGTTAAAACCAGTTGGTCCCGGCTAACATTTTTAAATCTTTGACAATTATTACGGGCAAACATGATCCCAAAATGTTGACAATCAGTCCTGCCAAAGGGCATCGTATTACCCAGTTACTGGTTTGTGGAGGTCAGATAAGCAGTCGTGGCCAGTACAATACTAGTATTCAGCTGCATCCGGTTGGCCCCGCATATCTAGTCGGGAAAAGGCTAGGCAGATGCTAATGAAATGATTGTGGTGATTACCTACCTGACACTACTTTTGGCTCCTCATCAGGTAGGAGGAGTCCCAGGGAATCCTCAAGCTGAGGTAACTCCTGAGCGACACTCAACCCCACATAGCAGATACACAACACAAGAACTGATCTGAACATGTTGACGACTCGATGAGTTTTGACAAACGAAGGCTTGATTCTATTTATATATTCATGAACTTAGTTGATTTTAGGGTTCTTGCCATAGATATTTGTATATTTATATGGTTCTTACTGACGTTGATTAAAATTCTAAATAACTACCATGCAGGTTTTTATTCATTTTTAGGATAGACTCTAAACTCAATTAAGTAAAAAACCACTACAAAGTAGAAAATAACGTTAATTTTGGAAGTCGGTGTCAAAAAACGAAGAAACCACACCAGAAACACCGATTTCCAAAGTTTTTCTTTTGGCAGTCGGATGTATTTTTTTGTATTTTATTTTTACTTTTTAGTGCTAGTAGTCCCCAAACATTGCAACCAGTACATTTATATTTAATTGTGTATCTCGGAAGTTCTTCATCAGATCTTTGCAAAAAATAAATAGGTCCATTATGTAGGAATAAACCACTTTCGAACAAAAAAATCATTTTGCAAATCCATCGACATAATTGATAACCTCCTCCATTTTTGAACTCGATTTAAAAGTGATTATACATTTGTGACAGCGATTGCCGAAATGTTTGAGATTGCTACCTGACAATTCGCTATTACATATTAATCATAAACATTTACATTTTGACTTTTCGACAATCGTTACCGCCGGTAGAATATCACTTCGTCTTAACTTTAAAGTGCCCAGAGTCTTCAGATTCTAAAGACTCTGGACTCTTCTCGCACGTTGGTGGCCACAGTCTGTGTGAAGTTTTTAGTTTGTTTATAATATTTGTTCTTGTAATTAGGTAATAGTTATATAAATATATAGAGTTATTAATAACCAAAATATTGGGGATATCTTGGCAATCAGATAACAATTTCTTCCCTTGACAAAAAAGGACTGTTAGGCCGGGAATCGGGACATTACCTCATAACTTTAAGATGGTAATACGTACGGTACAAGTCGATGACCGCTTCAATATTGATTTACAAAAACCTGTTTCTTTTTTGTGGAGATAGATGGTTATATACAAATACTTACATAGATGTGTAGGTATCGGTACTTACCCATACCATTTATATAACTGTTTAAGATAAATTGAAAGCATGTTTTTAATTGTGACAGAGTTGTGGTTCACGAAGCTTTGTTAAGATACGAGTTCAGTATATATTAGGAAGTTATTTATTTAAATAATCGTTGCAGATTCAGGGAGTTGGCAGTCAAAATTATTTTTTGCTCCCATAGGAAAACGACCTCACATAGAAAAAACCCACGACAGCAAAATGCTGCATTGCAAGTTGCAAGGTGCATGAAACATAATAATAATAATAAAAATAAACAATAATAATAATAATAAATACCTATCTAATGGATTAAGATCCCAGTGCTGCCAGACCTCTCTTATTTTCTCACTAACGACAGATAATGTGAATTAATATCGTTTTTATATATAAACTATATTAATTCACATTATCTGTCGAAAGAGACTGGATCCTGCGACACAGGGTATCCTAGTGTGGAATACAGTGTCACACTTAAAAATTGTAACACTTTTTATGACCCAATAAACTATTATTATTATTTTGTTTATAAGTGTTTTAGTTTGAAAGCCACAAATGTATGCTAAGATATATTATTAACATATATATTTAAACCGTCGCATTTGTTAACCTAAGTTTCATAATTCACATTATCTGTCGAAAGAGACTGGATCCTGTGACACAGGGTATCCTAGTGCGGGATTCAGTGTCACACCTAAATATTGTAAAGTATTTATTATCTCACTGCGCTGCAATTTCAGCAATAAGTAAACAAGGTAATTGAGCGGTAAAATCACGTGTTTTCCGAAAAAATAACACGGTTTTTTATAATAAGGTATGTTGCTAGTCATTTTTGTATTGCAATTACATTTTATTCAATACGTAAATATTAGCAACTAGCTTCCGCCTGCGGCTTCGCTTACATAAAAATGTATAAAAAGTAGCGTATGTGTTATTCTAGGATATACACTATATGTGTGCCAAATTTCATCCAAATCCCTTCAGCCATTTTTGCCTGATTATCGCACAAACATAGTAGGATTCAGATTAGGTGTGATATTATATTTAACTGGACTATCTTACGGCATTTATACTACTACTTACTATTACTTATGTCGGTGTCGTAAGAAGCGACTAAGGGACTCATCAGAGTATGGGCAGCAGCATTATCTGTGCATTATAACATCTACACTGCGATCGCCAACCCACCTGCCTAGCGTGGCAATTATGGCAACCCCTTGGGGGAGGCCTTTGTCCAGCATTGGACGTCTTTCAGCTGTTATGATGATTACTTTGTAAGTCTCTATGTTTAGTAGTTTATCAGCTAATCCGGCCACAAAAGTGTCACGGATTTGGATGTTTGGTACATTACGATCTGGACTAGGACATATGCAACTTATATCCTGAAAGAGGAGTAATTTCCGGGGGATATATTTTCTTCACGCGAAACAAAATTTCAAACAAAAGTTAGTTTTTCATCAATTTTAATCATAGAAGGATCCCTAAATGCCCAAACTAACGAACCACTTATAAATAGAACCTAGCTTCACTTTATCAATACACATTGAGTCATCATGTTGAGATCATTTCTTGTGCTGTGTGTCTGTTGTGTGGGGTTCAGCGTGCAGGAGTATGCGGACTATATGGATTATATTTCAGCATTCTATCCAGGCAAGTAGTTGTAAAATTTAAAGGCAACCCATCGCCATTTTTTCCGCAACTTCGATAAACAAAAATTTCTCGGATATGTCACCGGAAAACTGCAGACTTCATAAGATTGTAATAAATCTTATTACATTCTAATTTCTCGATTTAGTTTGAAAAAATCGTTTTGTATATTACAATAAATCCCATACAAATTAATAGTTCCCAATGTATCCGTGTCTTGTTAAGATAAATTTATATGTAGTTCACAATTTCACGCGATATTTTACAATCTCACGGCGTTTGCAATTTTCCGATAACAGACATATTATTATAACAAACTGTACAATGTCAAGTTGCTGAGATTTAGAATTAAAGTTTTCATACAATTCTCTGTCTTCATATATTTCAGTAAAGCGACACTTTCCGTCACAATATTTTAGTTTTTTTTTTGTTTATTTACCTTAAAAACGTGACATGTAAACAGCTCAAATAGTTCTTCCATCTTGTTTGTTTACATTGCTTTTTTTTGTGAAAAAAGTGAAGGAAAAATAATATTTTTTCATAAATAAGGAGATGGAGGTAGACTGGGATAACGATTAAAAACAATTTAAAGATCAAGCTACTGCAGATAAAAAAAAAACATTTTAAAAAGAAAAATCCGAGTTAAATTCCAACACTTGCGTTTCCCCAAACAATGTACTGCATCCATGTTTCATTATACGCTGTAACTTTGTGAAACAACTAAAATGTTTAAGTCACTTTCTCGTTCGTGTATCATAGTTCGACGACCTTAAGAAGGTGGCTCCGATATAGGGAGCAAACCGCACTTGGAAGGCGAAGAACCAGGTGCTAAAAGGAAACATGCGAGAGGCCTATGTCCAACAGTAGACTTAATTTTGATGAGTTTGTTATATGAACTAGACGAGATTTTCTTCAGTGTTACACCACTAACCGTCATAGCCCGATGAATCGCTATACTGAAGTGGCTGTAGGCAGGGCACATTGCTTGCAGAACAGATGGTCGATGTGGCTGAAAAGTTCTGGAGTGGCGGCCGCGTTCCAGAAGACGCAGCGTTGAAAAGCCTCCCACTGGACCGATGACCTGGTGAAGGTCGCGGGTAGCTGATGGATGCGTGACGCACAGGACCGGTGTGGTGACACTTGGGGAAGGCCTATGTCCAGCAGTGACGACTTTCGGCTGATATGATGATGATGATGACAACACTTATATCACTTATTTATTTTCCAGAATGTGCACAAAACGAAGTATTAGCGTGCATTCGTCCGTGCCCCCAGAAGACTTGTGGCTCGACTGACCAGACCTGGACTCTCGAAGAAAGAATTAAATGTTCGAACGAATATGCTTTGTGTGAAATCGACTGTGTCTGTAAGGAAGGATACATCAGAAGCGTTAAAGGTGGTCAATGTATATTAGAAAAACAATGCGGTAAGTTCATCATGTCAACATATTAATAGGCAAAGTTCATTTCTTGGCTCAGCTTTGGCAGCCGTTTGGTACCTGTGAATAGCTAGAATCCCGAAAATAAGGTATCATCAAACTTTTGGTGTAAATAGGTGCTTGACTCAAAGCTGACTCCGACATACATACTAAAGAAATCATCACGTGCTGGGCAGGTGGTGATGATTATAGAGGGATTAAAAACTCATCGATAAATACTTATCCCATTGCCATCGAGGTAACAAGGGCTTGTTGTTTTGCGTTAAAACTTTTTTCCTAGGACTTTTTGTATAATAATAATGTTATCAGATACATATTATGTAGAGAACAATAAGAACCATTCCAATTTCCCCTTTCATCATTTTTACTAGCCAGGTCTTAAAGCTACTTCTCTTCCTTTCATTTTCAGATAAGTGTCCGGGTGCTGATGAACACTATGCATGCGGAGGTCCATGTGACAACGTCTGCAATACGCTACACTTACAAAACCAGACCAGTTGTCCCCATACCTACACTGAGTGCCATCCCTCCTGTTACTGCAACCGTAGGTACGCAAGGGATATCAACGGAGTTTGCATACCCATTGAAAATTGCGGTAAAGAAAACATGGTGTAATGTTTCTTGTTCAACATAGGGCAAAATTAAAACTCTAAAGATGATTGATACAAACGTTTATTAATACTTTTATCGTTCCCCGAATCATTTCTACTTAAGTTTAAGTCTATCGAAAAGTCTAGCAATAGCTGGGTCCTTGGGCTCAAGATGTAGTTTCATTCTGTCAGCGAGAATATCTGTCGGAAAGTCAAAATTGACAAGACACCACCCATAAATGTTGGACTGTTTTTCAATCGTTTTTGCTGATAGAACGTCACTTTATCCGGAGCCTCACATATTCCTCTACCAGATTCGGCTACGCTTGCTCCTTAGCCTTACAATCCGGCGAATCCTCCAGCTGAGGACATTTGCACGTCGGTACACAGGGAGAATCCATATTTTTCCTTAAGTACCCGGGCTTGCAAGCACATCCCTTCGTGCAAGGCTCTGCACTTGAACAATCGTAGAAGGCTACCATCGAGAAGCATACTTCAGGGGGACAAGATTCCTTGCAGTCTGTGTACACTTCATTTTCAGGGCAACTGGGTTCTGAAAAGAGGTTTGCCATCATTATTGTTATTTATATTTTAACCTGTAGGTTCCCCCCACTGCAAGCTGACCCACTCTTAAGGCCTGCCTCTATTTCTTTCACTTCCTAAGTCCGCGTGACTACTGCAATAATTTACTGGCATGAATTTATGTGGCATAAACCTATGCCACTCCGTATTCTAGGATTACCTGGGACTCCTACAATGCGGTGGTAGTAATAAAAAAACAAAGTCTTCACAAGTTCTCTTAGACTTTACTAAAGGTAGCTATTGAGTAAAGTTTTCTGGTTGGAAAAAGAGTTACTGGGTTTTTTCGTCAGGTTCTTTAGGGTCAATAGCCACCCTAACATAACTTTACTGATTTTTTAACTTTATAACATAAAAAGTATGTGCTAACCACTTTGGGAAACATGGGTGCAGTTTGTGAGTATTGTTTTGAAAACGTAAAAGAAAATCACAAGAAGTATATTGAAACGTTTATTAATTGACAATACATTTTGGGTTTTCATTAAGATGGTGCTCAGTCCAATTTTCAAAACGAGCAACTGGTATAAGCCAAGACATAACTAAATTCTATCATCAAGATCAATCGATGGTCGGAACATAAAAATTTGGATGAGATTCATTTTGGACTCTTTGTTAATCGTTATCCTTGATATAATGTCAATGTTCTAGACGCTCTTCTTTGTCTAGGCCTGCTCCTTAGCCTGACATTCCGGCGCATTCACCCGCTGGGGACACTGGCACGTCGGTACACACGGAGAATCGCTGTGTTTCCTTAAGTACCCGGGCTTGCAAGCACATCCCTTCGTGCAGGGCTCTGCATCTGAACAATCGTAGAAGGCACTAATCGAGAAGCATACTTCAGGTGGGCAAGATTCTTTGCAATCTGTGTACACTTCATTTTCAGGGCATCTGGGTTCTGAAAAGAGGTTTGCTATAATTATTATTTGTTTCTAGTATTCACTGTCCCACACCTGGGATGAGGTCTCCCTCTACTTCTTTCTGCTTTCGCGAGTCCGTGCTGCTAATTATTTTCAAGCAAGAACTACTGTGGTTCCGAAAGTGCCTACAGCAGAAACTTTTATCAGGCATCATCACGGCAGGTGCTATACATACGTATTACGCACCAAGTTTCAGAGGAAGTAAGACGAAAATTGCAAGGTCATCATAAGTTTTTCAGATTCCACTAAAGAATGAATTAAGATTTCGGGCTTTTCCTTAGCCTAATTTTACCTAACTAGCTCACTTATCGAACTGAAAAGTCTCATCGAACTGTTAAACTCAAAATTTCAATCTCCTGGTATTATTGGGTTTTCTCAGGGAGCGGAGCGTCTGGATTTGTGTTGGGTTAGTGACAATAACCACCTTAAAATAACTTTAATGAACTCTAAAATTTAAAACGTGTATTCTATTCTGATTAAAATTCCTTAGGGAAATCTAGATACGATGTGCTAATAGTACTTTAAAAGTAAAGGAAAACAACAATAAGTATATCTATTGAAACGTTTATTAATTGACACATTATGGATTTTATTAAGCATGTGCTCAGTACAATTTTCAAAACTCCAATTTCTTGTTACACCTTGCAGTCTGTCGAGTTTTTCTTCTCAGGACACTGACATATAGGTATACAGGGAGTGGGAGGATCGTCGTCCTCCCTCAAATAGCCAGGCTTGCAAATACATCCTTTCTCACAGGGGTGGTAAGCACACCTGAACTCTACCATGAGTGAGAAGCATATTTCAGGTGGGCAAGGCCTCTTGCAGTCGGTAAACACTTCATTTTCTTCACAACTTGGTTCCGAAAGAGTAGGTGCAACTATAGATAAAATTAAATAAAAGAGCTTAATCAAGGTTGTAGTAAAAATAGGAAGATCAATCGCCCCTGGTTTTTACCCAACTGCACTGCAGGACCCACCCTGCAGTGCGATTCTGTAAACATGTCAAAGTTAAAACTTAGGCGAAGTGAACAACAAGTAAGCTGTCAAACCATACAAACAAGACGGAATGACAGCTCACTTGTCGTTCACTCCACCTAAGTGCACACGGTGAACTATCGACAGAGTAGATCGGCTGGTTGCAAACGGCAGGGACGATAAGTGCTTGTCGTACTGCTACGGGCTGATAAACGTGGCGCTAATAAACTCTTTTTCTTTCTTTTGTGATCGGCATTCCGACTCGTTGCTTGGATAATGGCATGACTGAATAGATCCACGTAATTTTTGAACATTTATTGCACAGTACTTTTGCAGGTCTTTAAGTCAAGAGTGAATATGTTACTTTTAGGCAAGAATGCTCCATCGTCGACCACAATATCGCTTTCCATCAGATGCGTGCATTTGTTTTATGATCAAACGTTTTATATCAATATAGCAAACCTTAGCTAAATGAATCTAACATAAAGTTCCAGTGTGATCAGGTGGCATCCGGATTTTACAAAACTGACAATATTTTTCCGTACAACATTGATCACAATTAGTCCATTATGCTTGGACACAGTCGTCTCTTATTATTTTTAACTGCATGGGTGTTGGGAATAAGTATCATATGTTGGACGGTGTTTTTGGATTTGATCGTAATGAAATTCTCGGTAGTCGTAATGTTACCGGTTGATAGATACAGGACTTCCTCCAATATACAGGCTCCTATATCAAATCGGGCTCGAGACTCCTTTCAGTGTTCTTCGATATTCCTCATCGTTTAGGAGTTGACCATCTACGCACTCTTTAAAATTCAACCTGTAGATACATGGGAGTTAAACAAGACTGACGAAATATGTGTGTCGATCTTAGAGAATGTATGTAACTCTGATTAGTACCTACATAAATACATCTTTGTGTATTATATTTGTGTTGTGCTTTTTACAAGTTTTATATGAACTTTCTTCGTTCGTATGTGTGTCCGTTTGTAAATCAGTAGTTCATCTTTCAAGCACTAGGAAGTGGTGACGGGCGGGCGTTTTGGGGAACTGTCTTTATATAGAACTTTGACGTTCAAAAAGTGCTGGCACTCAGCCTAATTTGAATAAATGACTTTTGATTTTGATTTTTGACTTCTTAATTTTTATGATAGCATAAAAGCAAACGAAACAACGATAACTCGTAACATGTTTTATTGGTATTATATTATTTAATTTATCAATGGTCATTTTTTGGTTTAAATTCGCTAATCAGCAGTTTTCGTACTATCAAATTTCTTCTTGAAATCAAATCCTACTGATTTCTTCGACAGTCTGGTGAATACTTCATCTCAGGACACTGACATATTGGTATACAGGGGGAGTCAAGAGATTTTCTTAAGAAGCCTGGTTTGCACACACATCCTGTGTCGCAGGGTATGCTTGTGTTGCAGCTAAACCTGGCCACGAGAGAGAGGCATATCTCAGGGGGGCAAGTCTTCTTGCAGTCAGACCACACTTCATTTCCCTTACAGCTTGATTCTGAAAAGAGTTTATTAGAGTATTGTTTAGAACCTGTGACAAAATAGAAGGAATAGAGTGATAGATAAAAAATATCCAGACTTTTTCATAAAAAAATAAATAACCATAAAGCTTGTTTAAACAAAAACAAAACATTTGCTTATTTTGAATATTCGAATTATCTATAGAAGAATAGAAAGAAAGAAAGAAAAATGTTTATTTGGGACTCGCAAAAGACAAACAAAACAGTAAAATAAATTAACAACTCACAAGAATCTGCTAATAAGTTCTTAAAACAAGAGTAGATTTTTATGAATAAGCCCAATTGTGGTGAAAACAAACAAAGGAAGAATACAGTGTTACAGTTTTTGTTGGAAAAAAGTCCAAGAATATGTTCCTGCGAAACTATCAAATCTTTCGACTTTTGACGAATGAACATTACAGTGTTTAAAGGAGAGTTATCATCCCGCCTGTAATCCCCGAAAGGTTAGGCAGAGACGCATCTAGTCTTTGACATTACGCCAGATATATGTTTGTCCCATGTAATAAATAGGTGGCGAGCCTTTGACATCAAGCGGGCACAGGCTCTAATTTCCGGCTATGTAGAAACTAGCTTCTAGCTTATGTGTTATTCCAGACTATAATCTACCTCTGTGCCAAATTTCATAAAAATCCGTTCAGTCGTTCTGACGTGATTGAGTGACTAATATCCAAACTTTCGAATTTATAATATAACTAGCTTTTAAAAATAATAATAGACCTTTTATTTGCTTTTGCCTGCGACTTCGTTCGCGCATATCCCGTTTTTCCCGATCCCGTAGGAATTTCGGGAAATCCTCCCTTAGTGCTCTCCTGCACTTCACAAGGAACCTACTTGCCAAATGGCTTTCACATTATCTGAGTGTTATTCACATGTCTATTTATTTATTGAATACTTAAAGTACAGAGCCGGACTTAATTTCTTGGTCATTCTCTATTTTATTTATCATTGCCATTGTTTTTGACTTAGTCGCATAAATTAAATTATGTTTACTACCTAGATATGGCATTGTTCAAGTAAACGTATCCGTATGCACAGTTATTTTAGTTTGTATGTGCTTTGGTTTTATACATATAGTTCAGTAAGAAAAATCAAATTAACACAGGTAGAATCCTTTTCCTTTTTACTCGGCTTGGTCCTGAGCCTGAGGTTCTGGGCAATGGGCCATTCTAACAGTCAATGCGATTGTCGAATTGCCAAAATATAAAGGATTGATCATCGACATTTCGGCAGCGTTGAACAATCTCATTCAGCCCATCGATTCTGTAAAGGGCAAATCCTGGCAAGCCAAGGCATCTATTGTGATATCTCTCTATCACTCAGAGGTTTGCTGGGAGAACTGCCCGTCGATTTTTTAAACATGTCGAAGGCTTGGGTGAAGTGATCACGAGGTGAACTGTCAATCCATATAATCAAGGTTTCACGTGAAAACGAAGTGAGCTGTCATTCTATCTTGATTGTGTGGATTGACCGCTCACTTCGTGATCACTTCACCCAAGCCTTCACTTCGACACGTTAACAGAATCGCACTGCTTTTTGACAATCGCTTTCGCCATGTTACCGCTGACAGAATGACACTTGTCTAGTGCCTCGTGTGTCTCAATCTCAACGGATTTTTTTTGTGAAGTGATGAACACTGCATGCAGGATCGATGATTGTGACTTCGGGACTGCCTGTTCTGAAAAGAGATAACGGATTATCTGTGGTTGGTTCTCTTTTGCAAATTGGTTTCTGTATACCTAATTCTAGTCAATCATCGACATCTGATGACGATAAAAAGCGACTATTTTGCCCGGGCACACAATGTTCAAGCGTAGATATGTATCTATTAGAAGACTCTCATATTGAAGGGTTGATAGAGCGTATGTGAGTCTAATTGCTTGAGGGCTTAGAGAAAGTGAGCAAGATGTTTACTACAAGCAGTCACTGACGCTCTCAAATGTCTTAAAAGAGATTTTATATGAAATCGTTTATTTGATGGAGATTATGCATTCCTTGCGTGTGACGTCACGAGTGCATAGGCGAAAAAAGATCACATACTCGCATTTTCAAACAAACAGAGAACTGCTATATTTTTAGTTTTTATTCAAAATTGACTGTTTTCACCAAAGGTATTTAACTTTATTGATTTTAATTTAAAATAGCAATAATAAAACAATAACATGTTTCATCGCTACCTTAGGCAGACTCTACTTACCAAATTTTTTTGTTCGTAACACATTCTTCACTTCCTTTCCTGATGAATCCGTCCATACAAGCACATTCTCGTTCGCAAATGTTTTTATTTGCTAAACGTGGGATAAGGGCAGAAAGATGATGACGTAATTCAAAAATAGAAGAAAGAAATGTAAATTGCTATAGGACGGGATTTTATGAAGCATTACTTTTAAGAAGCTACGGAAAATAAGTTGGTACTTTCTTGTTAGAGCATACAGCGAATACATCATGAAATTGCTACCTTTTTTTCTTGATAATATTTTTGTTTATGTTTAACATGTTAATAATAAATAGGGATAATTATGTTCTTTCTTTTCTTCTGTACAGGCAGTTCATTTTTTTTTTGTTTATGGGCTCGTGTTTGACATTCTCAATTAACTGATAGAAAGTGATGATGCAAGGGCGTACCCAGGATTTCAAATAGGGGGGGGGGGGGGGGGCAGCTCATACCGAATATTTCCATGTAATGTGTAAACTAATGTTAGAAAGAGGAATGATTTATTAGCTTGTCTCAAAATTTTTGCCTAATAAATTCATTATTTGGCGTGCGCAGAAAAAACTATTGATGATACATAAAAATAATATGTAGTACATAATTATTACAGTACATACTTATAAAGAAGTCCGCGAGTGTATGTATATGTCTCACTATTATGGTTAAGTCACAATGACCGCTTTTTGTTCAAAAGTGGTGATTTTGGTATACGATTAATATTAATCCTTATCCATTTAATTTTTTGATCATTAAGTTTGACTTTGTAGGTAGGTACATGTAAATTACATTTAAATTATTCAAATTGGACCTTTCCTTTAAAAGTTAGGACGGGTTTAAAAATGCTCTATGTAAGAAAAATGTTGCAATTTGAGCGAACGGGGGGTCCGATGAAGTTGAAAAAATTTATGATTAAAAAAAAAATGAGTCACAAATGTTTAGATTTTTATAAAAAAACTTTAAAGGGGGAAAAGGGGTGATGAAGTTTTTAGGGGAGGACATTATTGCTTGCTTCAATTTACGTGGAAATTAATATGAACGAACTAAAAGTGGGATAATTGAAACAGATTAACAATTTTTGAATAATCAATCCCTGACGGGGTGAACAGGGTGAACAATTGCACTGATCCTAAAACCACGGAATTAGCAGCAGAAATGACTGGGTTATTAATGAAAATCGTCGTGCTTAATTTTCAAAAGAAACCTTTAAAAGGGGGTAGCCTTTTAAAGGTTTCTTTTGAAAATTAATTGACTATTTTCAGGGGGCGTTGAAATTTGTGGAGTACCGGCTAAATCCACGCGGACGAAGTCGCAAGTAAAGTGCTATAGGGAATAAAATTCCCAGTTGCCACCGGCTGGCGACTGGGAAAAGTTATTGCCCCCACTTCAAATCGCAGAACACTGCGGCGTGGATCGCCAACCCCCCTCATTGCTGTCACTCTGTGTCACATTTTTCATGAATGCTCCGCTCCTAATGGTCGTAGTGTGATGTTATATCCCAGCCTTCCTAAATGGGCTATCCAAAGCTAAAATAATTTTTCAATACGAACCAGTACTTCCTGAGATTAACGCGTTCAACCAAACAAACATACTGTTCAGCTTTATAATATTATTACTAGCTTTTGCCCGTGACTTCATACACGCATAACCCGTTTTTCCCCGTTCCCGTATAGCTTGGAGGCTGAAAAAACATGTACCATAGACATAATGTTTAAGTTGTCAAGATTTTATGAACAGAAACTTGTCGGCTCACCAAATTGTAACCCGTCGAAAGTCACATTTTGCTTGTCGCGTTTATTAAAACGGCTATAAATGAAACAACTGCCCTTTACTTGAAAACGAGTTAATTACTGATGAGACATGTTCCGACCTAAAAAAATGTTTTACTCAAAGTAAAGGTCAGTTCGGTGGCTTCGCACGGGTGTACACACAGTTTATTTTGAGGAATTGTTCGAAAGAGATACCGCGGCCCTAGACCGCAAAGGGCTTTGGGCATTTGGGGGAATACGGGTGGGTTTTAGGCAGTAAGAGTCTGAGACTCCCTTTTGCTACGCCCAGAGTGGAAGGAGTCATTTAATGATTTCCCATAAAAAAAAAATACCGGTGTAGTTTATTATCCGGTGGTGGTTTTTCCAAAAAAATCTTGCATGAAAACCTTAACCTGAAAATTACGAACACAGCAAAACAAATCTGTCGCACCGTTCTCATAAGTCTTCCATCATGATCCTTTTCATATGCATAGATTAAAAATAATCTATACTCTTTACCTTTTGACTGCCATTGTCACATTTAATGTGACAAACCACCTACGCGTTTACCCTGTACGCCAACGTCACGTATATGATGTGACAAAATACCAACGAAAATATGTTGACTTAGTGGCTTGGCGTCGGGGGTACGCCGATGTGTTACAATTTAAATGCGTACCAAGTAAAATATATTAACTTCAAATAAAATAAACCCACTCTATACTGAGGTTTAAACAGCAACGTTTTAAGTTCCAGAATAATTATACACTCATCAGAATAATTGTACGTGTTGTATTTATATTCTTTTTGCTTTCCTAAATGGATAAATGCTCACCAAATCTTGTTTTCCTGAAATACAATGTTACTTCAGTTACTAGGAGAACTTGGATGCAAGAGCGAGCTAAGCAAGCTCGGGACTTGGGGCACCCCGACTCGGACAGGTTAGGTTAGAAGGGTGGTTGTTTTTTTAAACTAAAGTTTATAGACTTCGCCTTATGGTGAGCATTTATCCATTCTGGCAGGTATTTCGAATTTTTTGGTAGTAAATTAGGTACTCTTCCGGTAGGCGTTTAAAAAAAAAGACAAAAAAATACTAGGAAAAAAAAACATAGTCAAATTGAGAGCCTCCTCCTTTTTGAAGTCGGTTAAAAATTAAGGGCTGGTCGGCATTTTAGACGGAAGAGGTGAGGTGACAGTCAGCGCCTGCATTACCCTTTCCTATTTTTTCTTAATTGTAAGAGGGGTCAGGTCATGCAGGGTATTTGACTATACGTACATCTACTCTATGTAACACATTTGTTTCCGACATATACGCTGGTAAAAAAGTCTTTTAAAATTGTAAGAGCCTACTTGCCTTCTTTGTATCCAACACACAACACGACACAGCAGGTGACGAACAAAAGGAATCTGAACATCTTGACGTCTCAACGAGTTCTGAGGACACACGAAGAGGTTCAACTGCTCCGTACATTTATAGGTACTGCTTTTAGGGTTCCCTTATCAAATAAATTGTTGACATTACTTTTACATTATTATTTTTGAAGCGTGCGTTTTTGTTGATAAGATTGGATATTACCTCTTGGATAAACTTGTGATGTATTTTTCAATTAGGTAGGTAAATACTTTATTTTGCGTTTCCTTTTGTTTTGAACACTCTTGATCCCTGATTCGGTTTTATGAACAGCAGTTCCTTCTTTGTTTTATGATTTTAATTAGAAACCTTTACGAGTTACCTACTTTAATTTGATAAAATAAAATTATCATAATTGAGTTTTTGAATTAATGTGATCCCACTAACTTTGTTTTACTTGAATTATTTTTACATATTTTATCTCAATGTTCTAAACGTTTTGATAATAATAATAAAAACATTATGTATATTTAAAGCCAGACTTAAATCAATACTCTTAGAAAAAAGTTATTATTGCATTAAAGAATTTTTTGATGATACTACCTTAAAATGGAGCATATTACATATATATTTTCAGTGTTTTGTAAATTATATTATTTATAACAGTTTGTACCTACAGAGCAACAGTTTTGTCAAATATTTATATAATAACTATTTTAGTAAAAACTAACCAAACGTATACCCAAAAATTGACAGCTATAGTTCTTAATAATAATGTTAGTGTTGTGTATTCCTTTTATTATTATTATATAAAGATTATTATTTAGTTAAAGATAATTATTTTATGATTAGCTATAAGTTGATTGCTGCGCCCTAACAGGGTAATGTATTCACAAAGTTTAGTTAAGTCTGTAACTGTGTGTACATTGTGTGCAATAAATAAATAAATAATAAGCTCCACCCTCCTCTAATAAGCCGCAGAGTAAAGTTATAAACTATCTACAGGCCTATATTTATAATTTTAAATACTGGTTAACAGATTCTTAATTCAAACTCTCTATAGAAATTTTGAATTAAGAATCTGATAAATAGTAGGTACCTATATTAGTATTTTTTCTATTTCATCTCAACCCTATTTTTTAAATTTAACCTTTAAAAAGACACGTACGGAATTCTATTTATTTTACATCTCAAAGTTGTACTTTATTTTTATTTCAAGTTCATCCTGTAGGGCTTGGAACAGGTTCCGACGTAAATAAATAACAGGTTACGTAGTTGCATACTTTAAAACAACAATTACGATGCATAGTTTCATTTACCTTGGTTTACAATATCAAAAAACAAACCAAGTTGACTCTAATTTAGATTGCCTTTGACACGCTGAAAACAAATAAATTTAGTTTAAGTACAACTTATTTGTAGAACGAAAGCAAGGCAGCCCCGCACATGGTGGTAACACTTGCACTGCAAAAGTCACTCTTACTCCTAGGACATAAAGTTCAAGTCAAATTACACTAAATACCACTAAGGTGAGGTAGACACTGTTAGACACAGCTTTATAATTAAACAAGTTTTTGCCCGCGACTTCGTACGCGCATATCCCGTGTTTTCCTGTACCCGTATTTTTTCCCGTTCCCGTGTAGCCTTCCTCATGAATGTGGCTATCATATACATAAATAATTTTCCAAAGATTGGTAGTTCCAGAGATTAGCGCGTTCAAATAAAAAAACTCTTCAGCTTTAGTATAGATAAGTACAGAAATATGTTGGTAAATGGCGCTACCTTGACGGATCAACAGCAGGGAGTGCTCCACCTCCTATCCCGGTCTGAGCCTCTAAAAATGCAGCTAAAGTGCAGTCGCTGTCACCAACGATGCCGTGGATGGAAGGGGCGAAATTTTTGCCCAAACAAATCTGAGTAACAGTCGTGTAAGCAACACAAAGCAAAAGGAATAGATAACTTCATACTCACTGTATCTACTTATTTTCTTCGTATTATGAATTAAATTTTGCTCGCAACTTCGTACGCGCATATCCCATTTTTCCTGTTCCTGTAGGAATTCCCCGTTCCCGTATGGTATATAGCAAGAGAATGTGGCTATCATATACAAAAATAATTTATACAAAAATTGGTTCAGCAGCAGTAACCCCTACAACCTACAACTTACGAAAAAATCATTTTGTATACAATAAATCCCATCCAGATTCGAGACTTTCCAATATATTCGTGTCCTATTTAGAAAAAATAGTTTACAATTTCACGCGATATCTTACAATCTTACGGCGTTTGCCATTTTCCGGTGACATAAATATACAATCAACTACATGTTACAAAAGTCAATTTACATTTAAATAAAACTAGTATAAATGACCGGTCGAGCCTCTGTATTTGTCATAACGAGTTGAGTCGTCAAGATGTTGAGGTTTATAGTTTTTTCCTGTTGTGTTGTTTTGTGTGTTGGAGAATTAAGTAAGTAAACCAGACATAAATAAACCTTTTTTTATTCATAAATTGTGATTGTTGCTTACCGTCAGGTTAAATGTCACCTACACGCCATTGACAGCCTTATTTATTGCTGGTTAGCGGTTTCTTAATTCAATTTATACGAATCATATGTTTAGATTAATTTTTTATTGCTTAGCATGGGATTTTTATATCAAATGGATCGTTGTCAAAACTGATGAACAGTTCTATTCATTTCCTTGACTTTTCATCCAATGCCTGTATTTTAAAAACAGTAGGTACTAGTGAAGGCTGGTAACAGGGTGCCAAATCGTAATTATAATATTTTTGAGTTATATTATTCGCATTTTGCTGTAAAACACTAGCGATGTAACTTTTTTCTTTTTTAAGGATGGGAAGTCATCAAATGACTTTTTCCGCTCTGGGTGGAGCGGAAGGGCGTGTCAGACTCTTACTGACTAAAACCCATCCGTGTTCCTTCTAAAGGCCTTTGCGTCCCAGGGCCGCGGTGACTCTTTCGAACAAATTCCGCAACCCTGGCAGAGTGTTGTAACCTTGTGAGATGTATTTGATAACAAACATCACAATGAAACGCATAAGAACAGATTATGGAACAAAAAATAAGAGGAAAACAGATTTGTTGGTATTTCCGCGTTGCACGGAATGCAGACGATCTTACGAGGGGGAATACCTTTTACCGGTGGCGTGTGATTGAGCCAATATTATATGGCATGACGTCAAAATATAATAATGTTTTGTTTATTTTCAATCATTTATTTATTTACATAAATGTATAAACCTATACAGTCTTCTGATCTTTAAATTCAACGGTATTGTTTGCTGAGCAAGGAGTCCTATGGTCGTTGACCCTTCTAGTTACTTGTATTTAATTTTACTACTACTTTATAAATGCGAAAGTTTGGATGGATGAATGGATGTTACTCAATCACGCTGGAACAGCTGAACGGATCTGGCGCATAGGCTATTTGAATCCCGGGATTATGTTCCGACAGTCACGCTTTTTTTTTACCCATGGGAAATAATCAAATGACTCCTTCCACTCTGGGTGGAGCGGATGGGAGTGTCAGACTCTTACTGACCTATCCATGTTCCTCGAAACGTCCTTTGCGTTCCAGGACCGCGGTGACTCTTTCGAACAAATTCCGCAACCGACATTCTCGCCTGCGTAGTTGCTGGCAGAAGTGAGTAGTTAGTTAAAGGTCGTTCTTAAATCACGTTCCGTTTAAAGATGGGGTAAGGGGACTGCAAACAATGACTATTAATCACGATGGGGCGGGGGATTATGTGACAATCACGTGTCTCTTTAAAGCTTAATATTTCAGAAAGGGTCCTTGGATGGAAAAATGGTTTTCACTCACTCTCAATATTTTTAACCGACCTATTCAACGTCACCCCACGCTATGGGATAGACTAAAAAAAAAAAGAAACAAGATTTTATTTAGGGCTAAGTGTCTCTGAGCTAAACCGCGGACAGACAGACAGACGGACATGGCGAAATTATAAGGGTTCCTTGTTGACAATGGAAATCTAAAAACTAGCCGTAACTTGCCGCACGGCTTCGCTCGCGTTAAAGTAGCTTACCAAACCATCAAATTCATCAAAACCAGTTCGGCGATTTAGGCGTGCTCCACAATCTATTCTGAACATTTGAATAGATAAACGTTGATAATTTAAAAATAATCGTTATTTATACTGAGTGAGAGGACATTTGCCTTTGACGTCATTTGGCAATTGCGTCTAGATTCTTATCAGTTAGATACCATAACGTATACAACTTTTCCTCATGAGCCGCGTGGGTTTTATCCGAACATTGATCACTATCCTGTGTGGCAACAGTTTTTCCTGTAGGTATCTGCAATAAATCTGATCAACATACCTAGTTCGGCTAAAAGATTAAAGGAAAATATCATGAAGATATGATAGATGTCTTTTCTTTTTCATTCTTTATTGTTATCCAGAACACTTATAGTAGATACAGTAGTTTGTGTGTAAAGCTGAACTTAACTAAAAGGTAAATGATTGTACACCAGCCGGTCGATCCTGTAAACATGTCGAAGTCAAGGCTTAGGTGAAGTGATCACGAGGTGAGCCAGCGGTCAATCCATATAATCAAGATGTCACGTGATCACGAAGTGAGCTGTCGTTCCATCTTGATTATATGGATTGACAGCTCACCTCGTGATCACTTCACCGAAGCTCTTCGACATGTTTAAAGAATCGACCGGCAGTTCTCCCAGCAAACCTTTGAGTGATAGTGAGAGATCACAATAGATGCCTTGGCTTGCCAATAATTTTGACGACATGTTATAATTGGTTAACAGCACTGCCGCATTGTGCCCTCTTAGAGGATTACATGTTGTCAAAGACAAGAAGCTTGAATCCCTGCATTATATATAGATTGTAATTTATTAGCAACGTTCCCCGGCTTTGCACGGGTAAACTAATTACATAAATACTCGTCTGCTCCACCAGCTATCGCCGGGTCCTTCAACAAACATGACCGGCCCACTGTTATTCAGCTGTCCAAATCAAGAATCATTTATTTAAATTGGGCTGAGAGCTAGCACTTTTTGAACGTCATGATTCTACATATAGTTCTACAGCGCCGCCAGCTAGGACTGGTCATGTCTCAGCTGCCACGGTTTATTTTAATTATTTGTTCCTTGAATTGTTGCTTTTTTTTTAACTGCGAACGCTTGATCGTGCAAGTCTTTCTTTATTGTTTTCACATATATGTATGTTTGTATAATTTTCACACGAATTATGGAACCATATCATTGTAAAAAACATTGATTTAAAAGAGTGTCCGTGCACGTTTTTCTCCATAGAAATCTATGCTTTGGAACGTGTAATTAGCTTCATCTCTTTGGACAGACCGACCTTGACTATTCAAAAGTGCCTGTAATGGTTTAATTGAAATAAATACTTTGAGTTTGAGTTTGAATGACAGTCCCCCAAAACGCCTGCCCCTCACCACTTCCTAGTCTTTTAGTTTAGTTTTGCCCAATTAACCTATGAACCTTATTTTCAGATTGTGGGCAAAATGAAGAAATGAAATGCGTACAGTCGTGCCCTCCTCAGCTCACATGCCGAAATCGATTCATATCATTTAGCTGTTTGCAATCTGTGGAGCCTTGTCAACACATTTGTGCATGCAAGCCAGGATTCTTTAGGAATGCGGTGGGAGATTGTATAACTCATGAGGAGTGTGGTAAGCAGCTTTACTAAAACCCACTGTGGTATGGAACCAGGACGGCTTAATAGCGCCCCTTGGTCATGTGACACCTATGACCGTGGTTTCGAAAACTTATCTACAAGTTGACAAGTAAAATTGACAAGTTTCCAAACTGGTTGGCCTGCTGCATGGTAATAAGCTGTGCTAGTTAAGTGTTGCATTGGCAAACAGTCAGGCTGTTTACAAAGTATTCACAATAGGCTACTACTAAACTATTTATCGAATTCTTAACAATTTAAAACCGTTTATAAAAAAGTTGGTCTTTTTCTGGAACAGTCGGGTTAAAAACGTCGCGTTCATCCAGCAATTCCCCTTTTAATTATATGGACCAATTCCTTAAAACTCACGACGAATCCCACAATTTCCAGAAATGTGTGATCGCGACAATGAATACTTCGAATGTGGAAGTGCGTGCGACAATGAGTGTGCCACGCTTGGCGTACAGAACAAGACGCACTGCCCAATCAAGAACATCGTCTGCAATCGCAAATGCTACTGTGAAGATGGATTCGCAAGGGATCTAAAAGGAAACTGTATCCCTGTTGACAAATGCCGTATGTATTAAAGACTACCTTTTGCCGACAGTTTTGCTCGCGTATAAAAATTAATATAGATTTCATAAAAAAAACTTTTTACTTTTAAAAGTGTTTTTTTTTCACTTTTTAGTTGTTCACGTGTGCTTACCCCTTCACAGCATACCGGCGTGATGTTATGTTATGAACTGGTGTAAATAGACAGACATGAGATTTCAGCAATCCCAGTCCATTTGTTTTCATTTATTGAGGAGTTCCGTCGATTATCTCCGAAGTTCTTCATTAGATCTTCACTAAATTGAAATGAGACCCCTCCGAGAAAGTACTCTTCCAAAAATAATAATCGCTTCAAGTGTACCCAACCTATAAAATTTCAAGAGTTCTCTCTATTTCTCCAGGATCCCATAATCTTACTTAATGAACATGGGACCTGGGAAGGATACTCTTTCAAAAAAAAAAAAAATCGAAATCGGTCCAACCATCTTCGAGTAATAGGGGAACATACATAAAAAAAGGTTCCAACGAATTGAGAACCTTTTTTGAAATCAGTTAAAAAAATTGTCTATAACCATCTTCAGGGTCCCGTTTATTCCTGAACGTAAATTCATCAAAATTGGTTCAGCAATTTAGGCGTGAAACCGTAACAAGCAAACTCACTCTCGTTGTTATACTCGTAACATTATTTAATGATGAATGAATTGATTCCACTAGGAATATTACCTTCTCATAAACTGCTGAGGCTTGTCTATGACGTGCCAATGCTACATGATAGTTTTAAGACGTCATAGGGGCTCAATACTTAGGTCATGTTGTGGCAAGTTAGAAACTATGGATTTAGTCGATGCTTACGTTATGGTTATGTCACAGCCAACTAGCTTAAATCAGCCGTTTCATTTAACTGCGACATGGGCAAGTCATTAAACGATAATGAAACAAAAATGTCACTAAGGTCGCAGTAAAATCGGCGCAATTAAATGAAAAGGCTAAACTTTTAATGAAATGTGTATTAAAATCGCTGTCTATCATTTATTTGATGAGAAAAAAAAACATCAGGGGTTTGTTAAAAACTAGGTTGATAACCGAAAATAAATTAATTAAGTTACTACTTACTAAAGCTAGACTACGACTTACTTGCCCCCGACGTTTAATTACTCGCCCATGTCACTTATGTCCGCAGTTCAATGACAAGGCTAGACTTTTAATGGAACGGCTTATTCAGCTGCGACACATAATTGAGTGTACGGTGAATAGTCTATTCTAAGATGAGCTTGACTCTATGTTAACTTTTCGCGCAGGAAACCTTTAAGCGACAAAGAAATGTCACATTGGAGATGCGTTTTGCATGTATGTTCTTAACAATTGATTTATTGTTTTATTGATTTACAGCCAGCAAGAATGTTGAGGGAAGCTCGTCGAAGGTAGCGGAAGGTGGAGACCGTGTGCGTCGCAACACTGACTTGGCTGGCAAGTATAACTATACTAATATAATAAAGCTTAATAAGAGCTTGTTTGTTTCTCTGGAACTTCCTGTCGGATTTGGAAAATGCTTTTTGTATATGATAGCCACATTCATAAAAAATGCTATAGGATATACGGGAACGGGATATTCCTATGGGAACGGGAAAAACGGGATGTGCACGTACGAACTCGCGGGCAAAAGTTCTACCGTATAGATTAAAATTGTATACATAAGAAAGTTTTTAAGAGTCGAAATTCACTATTGTACAATAAATAAAAATATAGAATATACTTTATTGCACACAAAGAATAGTTACATAACTCTTTTACACAGTCTTCATTCTATGGGTACAATTGTGCACCTATGCTGACAGCGATATCTACCAGACAACCTTCGGATGAACTGAAAGGACTTCATTTACAATAAAAAAGGCTCTTCATTCACAGGCAGTTTGGTGATTCGCACACTAAATTTGCAAGAAGCAACAAGGTTAATGTAACCAGGATTTTTGTAAAGCATAAAACGGTTTAAAAGAGTCTCCGTGGAGTTTCTTGCACGTTCTTCACCATAGAGATCTACGCTTTGGAACGTGAAAATAGCTTTATGTTTTTGACTGAGACTTTGACAATTCAAAAGTACCTGACGAAATTGACTTTGAAATACGAGTAGTTGACTTTGAAATCAAGCACCAAGCTTTACAATACGTTTTCATACAAAAAAAACCTATTTCAGTCAATCTACCTAGCCTTTTCCCAACTATTTTGGGGTCCGTTTCCAGTCGGAATATATGCAACTGAGTACCATTATTTTATATAGACCGACGTATGCTTCTGTATGGTGTAGTAAAAGAATAGCACCATCCCATCACTTGCCGTGGGTGTCGTAAGAGGTGACTAAGGGACTCACCAGGGAATGGACAGCAGCATTCTCTGTGCAATTACTGCAACAGCTACACTGCGATCGCCAACCTGCCTATCAAGCTACGATTATGGCAAACAGGGGACGTCTTTCGGCTGATATGATGATGGTGACGTATTCTTATCTGACCTCCACAACTTGGTAATGTGGTAACACCATAGTCCTTGGCAAGACGGGTGCCTAATTTTGTGATTTTAGAAAAAAATCTTTTAAAACTCTTTTACGTACATAGACATTGTCGTACCGCGCCTGCCTGCGAGAGACTTAAAGGCTGTGTAATACAAGTTGCATGATTGGGGCTTCAACCATCTTTTTTTTTATGGTTGGGAAATTGGCTTTTTCCGCTCTGGGTGCAGCGGAAGGACGAGTCAAACTCTTACTGACTAAAACCCATCCGTGTTCCTTCTAAAGCCCTTTGCGTTCCAGGGCCGCGGTGGCAGCATACTACCACCACGATTATGGACTTTATTTATGTTAATCTTATTTATCATCATTTATTTTCCAGAACCAATCTGTAAGGGCGAAAACGAAGTACACACCGACTGCAAGAAGTCTTGCCCACCAAACACGTGCCTGTCGATCGTGGCTCGGTTCAAATGTGACAGTACCGAACCCTGCAAGAAGGGCTGTCTGTGCAAGCCTGGGTACCTGAGGCAGCGACCAGACTCTCCATGCATACCAATATGTCAGTGCAACGAGATGAAGAATTCTCCAGATTGTGAGAACACGGACGTTGTTACCAAAGAATAGAATTAAAAGACACACGATTACGCGATCCTGCGCGGGACCCGGGGAAGCCAAAATTAATGTTCATTGTAATGTTATCCCCGCGTCCCGCGTTACGTAAGTTCTTATGGAATGTGGACGTGGGAATTACAAAATTATATTCCATAAGCAATGACGATTTTCGACAAGTATTAAAATGTATTGGAGTGACATGCGGTACCAAAATGACACAAAGTGGTCAATTTTAAACATTTTGGCATATCGACTACCGATTTATGGAATGTCATTTTGTCTAGGGCCCAACGGATTCGTGTGTTAGTTGAGTCGAATTTACATAAATTTACTTTTGTTTAGTTAACAAATCAATGTTCACTTATGCAGAGAAGGAGAAAACATAGAAAAATAGGTACAAAGGTGATGCTTATCATTAAAGATATCTCTGCTAAAGGACCTGCAAAAAGAGAGGTGAGAAAAAGATATGTAGAAAATGTATGTAGTGGGGAAAATACAATAAAAAGTCTAAAATGAAAGGCTCTGAGAGAGACCTTTGCCCTGCGGTGGTACACAACAGGCTTGTAATAATAAAACGTATAATAGAATAAACGCGATACCTGAAAAGGGGTCATTGTACTCATCATTTAAATAACTTTAACTATGGACTTTTTTTAGTACTGAACTGAATTGTCGACAAAATGTACTGAATTGCCGGTTTTGTTTCGCGATTTCGTGATTGGTCCCATAGTAAAAGTTGTTCATAATGATGAGTACAATGACCCCTTTGCAGGTATTGCGTTTATTCTGTTACACGTTGTATAAGAAAATACTGTCGTACAAATAAACATATTAGTCAAATAAATAACACACTAATAAATACTCATAATAATAAAAAAATAAATAATGTAACAAAATCTTCTTGTTTTTCTTTCCCTTTATCTAAACTTTTATTGAGTTATTTGGAGTATTCATGAGTCCGTTTACGTATGCTCTTTTACCGACAGAAAGTTATGTGTTATATCGAAGAGGGCTTTTAACTCATTACAGAACGATTCATGTTGTATTATTATTAGTATGCAGCCACTGGAACGAAGCCAAAGGAAAAAACTAGTGTTATATTTATCCTGAAGGGTCTACGTAGTCGCGTTTTAGGTATTAAATAGAGCGACCGATTACGTAACACCACGATTTAAAACAGAAATCGCTGATGTGGACACGGAGAACAAGGTAGCCAGGCTGGAGGAGGATTTGGCGGGTTATATATATAATTATATAGAATGCATCGGGACAGATGGGTCAGACTCATTACCCAGTGGGAGCCAGACGGACCGGCAGATGGGCGTCGTCACCCAGGTAGGCCAAGGAAATGCTGGCGTAAGCCTTCCTGTCCATTGACGTGGAGCGAGACAGCGAAGCGGAGCAACAGAGTAATGCGGAGCCGAGTTGCGGACTGCGTCTGTCTATTGATGTGGAGCGAAGTAGTGAAGAGTGGAGTTGCGGACTCTGCGGAGGTAACGTGACGAGTTATTTGAGCGGGCGGCCGTTTTTTCGCTAACCCGCTCCGCTGCCTCGCTTCACTTCCCGGTTTTGTATGAATTTTTAAACTAGTTCGCAAATCCCTGAGATTTTATGCAATTTCATTGGCATGGCTCCACTTCGCTTCAGTGAACAGTCAGAGTAATGACTTAGGCCCACTTGCGCAAACTCGAGTTATCTTTTAACTCAGAGTCAGTTGCTAACACGAGATTAATTTCATACATAATGGCCCCGGGTTAGCAACTAACTCGGAGAGCCGTTTACGGAAAATCGATCGTAGAAGGCAACATACCGGGACGAATGGAAGGCTATGGGGTAGACCTTTGCCCAGCTGTGAGAATTTATAGGTTGGTTAAAAAAACTTACCGTACTACCTATTTTAACACGTTCCGGAACACTTAACTAGTTGTAAATGTCAACTATTTGATATGATACTTCAAAATCCCATACATTTTATCACACCGTCTACAGCCGTACTACCATATTACATATACATATTTTTAACTAGTTGTTGCCCGCGGCTCCGCCCGCGTGATTGTCGAAAAGTATCCAAAGGGAACATATTCCCGGGATAAAAAGTATCCTATGTGTTATTCCAGACTATAATCTACCACTGTGCCAAATTTTATCAAAATCCATTCAGTTGTTTTTGCGTGAAAGAGTAACAAACATCCATCCATCCATCCATACTTACAAACTTTCACGTTTATAATATTAGTAGGATTTTGATACGACAAATACGGCCACAGGCGTTGTACTTGTATGGCTCAGTCTACACCTGTCGGCGGTGTGAATGTGTTGTTTTGGTGCATAAGCACTGCGTGTGCGTGTGTTGAAAAATGACTCGAAAACAGTTTGCCCCTACGAATGAATGAAGTCGTGTGATGTGACACTAGATGTGCTTTCTAGGAATGTTTTGGGCAAGCAACGGCTATCGACGGTTTGCCAAATTACATGAAATAAAGTTCACCGCCCTTAGCCGTACTGTCACGTAACGATATACATACCAAGATAACGTCCAGAGGCGGTCTGTCGCTCAAAGTGTTAACCGAAACTGCAATTTTTATTTACTTTATGGCATTATGTACGAATAGTCTAAAAACAATTGAGGAATGTCTTTCCAAAAGACAATTATTTTTGTGTTTAGCATAGAGTTACTAATATCATAGACCTACCACAAAGTACAAAGTTCGGGCACTGGCTGAATAGTCGACAACGGGTCAACAAAAGGGGCTATTATATACGAGTATAAAGACGCCTTTGTGAGTGCACCGCGACCGGCCCTAGCGTGTGTATCTACATATAGTACTTAAGTAGGTAGCTCAATAGCTAGGAACAGTTGGCAACCCACATCTGACACTTATTAATTTCTTCTTTACACATAAAATTTATTTAACAACGTAACTACCATTACCTACTTATTTTGTCCTCTTGACATATACATACTTACTTGATATTATCTGACTGCAATAACTAAATAATAATGCTGGAAGGCTATGGGGTTTTTGAGGGAACGAGTTTTTCAAGCAGCGGAAAAATAATAAACTTGTTTGTTTCAAATTTTCGAGCCGTTTGGGGTTGAAACTCTCGGGTCGTGGGGTCCGAGTGCGCATAACTTGTTTAAAGATCTCTCAAGACGACATTTGCACTGACACTTCTCTCACTCACTCTTCTCTCACTCTTCGACATTGACACTTCGCGTGACCCAAGGGCTGGCTTTGACCTTGGTCAAAGAATAAGCATTGCCATACAACGTGGCAATGCCGCCAGTCTTTTGGGTACACTTCCAGTCGACAGCGATGCGGATGAATTTTTTGACGTCATATTTTATGAGTATAGTTAGTTAAGTATTTATTAAAACAGTTGTAAATATCTTATTTATAATACTTTCTTTGTCCATATTTGTAACTGCACACTTATATATTTATTCACCAATGTTCTATATTACCTATGTTTGAAACCGTTTGCGCCGTCACTCGTCAATCAAGATACATTGAGAGACCAGCGTCAGACAGCATCTGCCTGGCAACATTGTTGAAACTTACCTTTTTGACGCAGCTGTGAGTTTTGTTGTTTTTACTGTCACCTTTTTATCATTTTGTGTTCTCGGATAGTCGTCAAATAAATGTTTTCTTTCTTCCTTTCCTGTGCAAAAGGGGTTATGATATTTTTTGTCCATTCTGTACCACTAAATTATGACATAAGTCTCTGTACATTTGTGTGTGTAAAGTATAAATAAATAAATTAGAAAGGCAATTTTTGCATTTAGCAAGCATTATTGTTAAATACGCAGTCGTTTTTATGTTATACAAAGTTCCTTGGTTAATATATGTATACCTATGTAATTATTCTGTAGATCTGTATTAATTGTCATTGACAGTTGTCTTTATTTTAATATAAAAAAAAAAAAAAACTATAAAATGTCAATATCCCCATTTGGAAACATTGCTCAATTAAATTATTATCAACGCGTACATTATATATGCAGGTGATTAGCGGAACACCGGTTGTGTTCACGTCAACGCACTGTGGTTTACGTATAACATCATGCAAGACAAAATATAAACAATTTTTTTTTTGTGTAATTTAGCCAAACATTCTGGGCTATGTGCAGTAATTTTTCAATGCCCGATGATATTTTCTCCTCCCATTTTTATTCCGCTTGTACATTTTATTTTATGAACTTGTGCCTACGTACTAGGTAACTAATAATAAATTAAACGTTTGTATTTATTAATCTTCTGTACATTTTATAATGGGTATTTTTGTTAAGATTCAAGATTAAAAACATTTATCCATACTTAATATGTATTACAAAAGCGAAAGTTTGGATATTAGGATGAATTGATGAATGGTTGTTTGTAACTCAATCACGTCTTTGCGGCTGAACGGATCTGTTTGGAATAACACGTAGGATACTTTATTATCCCGGGAGTAATTTTCGACATTCACGCGGGCGGGGCCACAACAGCAGCTAGTTTCAAATAAACCATTTACCACATAAAATGGAGCTTTTGGCAAGTATCAAAGAGTTTTTTTCTCTATGGAAAAGAAAGTGCAAGGAAATCCACGGGCACTCTTTTTAATAATTTCATATTTTACGAAAATCCTTGTCAAGGCAAGTAAGTAAGCCGGAGAAGACTTCACAAAGTTGAATTATAAAGTGCTATGGGGAAGGCCTATAGTCCCAAAGTGGGAAAAGACGAACATTGAAGACATTAATAAAACGTCTTCTACGGAGACGAAATAAGAGAAAATCATACTCGTTTTTTTCCGATTTTCGTGTTCAATCCATTTTCCACAAAGATAGTCTCTTTTAAAAAAAATTTGAAAACGAGATTGGTCTTACAAGTTTTGGTCTTAGACAACCCATAGTGCAATAGTTTAATATGCCCTAGACTTATCTATTTACAATATAAACAATTGGATGGGTGGATAAAAAGTGGTATAAAATGATCAGAAAAGTCTTTGTTTATGTCCAGAGAGTTCAGTCAGCAAAATGTTGAGCTATATACTGCTCTTATCCTGTTGTATTCTGTTGAGTGGAGGCAAGTGCTTAATAGTACATTGTTCACCGAGAGGAGAAAGTGACCGATTACCGTCGAGGGTGTCGTTTGAAGCCCGAGCCGTAGGCGAGGGCTTTAAAACACCCAAGATCGGGAATCGCAGTTTCTCTCGAGTGATACATAGTGCTTTATACTACACCTACAAGGAAAATAAAAAACGAAATCTTTACTAATTGAAATTTATATTGAAATTGTTGCAGTTAAAACTGAATCCTCAAACAACACACAAATTGGAAATGGCGCCAATGGCGTCTGCAATTTTCACATGTTCTTTTTTCAAATTGTTTATCGGTCGCACTGCCAGCCCGACACCATCCAACACACAGCTAGTGGCCAGTGTCATTTTGCGAACTTGGAGATAAAAACTCACTGTAAAAACTTTTTGGCTTTTGATATTTAGGTTACCGGCGCATAGTCTTACCCAAAATTAAAAAAGAAAAACCCCCGTAAGAAATGGATTTTCATACACTTTTCTCTCCCGCTCAGATGCGTTTTCTCCCCGCATATTTGTTCGATATGCAATGACGTACTTTCTACCGTAAATTTGATAAAGTATCAAGGTACTTTCCAAGCAGGTGTAGTATAATTTTTTTTTTTTTTTTGTATTTTATATTAAACCCGACTGACTGATCTGTCCAAATATATTGTTTACCTACCGAAATTAAATAGATTTTTTCTATTTAATTTCGGAAGGTACTTACAGTTTTTCCCAAATTTTATGATTGTCTAATGATGTTTCATAATTTTTATTCTTTAAACCTTATTTGGATTATATATTTTATATGAAGTTATCTACGGTTTGTAATAATGCTATTTAAAAACATCACCATCGCCATTGTGTTTGCTACAATGTACGGTTGCTAAAAATAATAATTTGAGTAAATAATCTACCAGACAATTGAAGTGTTTTCACTATTTTAAGGTTACCACTGTGGATGTCGCGGCGGGCGACACAAACATGAGAGCGGGGGTAGTTCCACTCAGATTGGTAGGGTTTGGAATACTTTAAACACACTCTTTTTTTATTTATTTCCCATGAGCAGACTTTCTAAAAATGTCTAGCAAATATCTATTTATGTATGTATAGGGTGTTCCAGAAGTGCGTGGTCATATTTAAGGGTGGTGTTATCTATCAGCTATACAGTAAGAATACAATATGAAAAAAATAAAAATATATATTGACTGAAAGTTCTAACTTTCAATCAATGTTGTGCATGTTTTCTTTGAGGAATTGGCTTTCTCTTGACCTCGAACACGCCTCCAGCAGTACGTTTGGTTTTTGGTACAGGAACGGACTTTTGCTTTGTAAAGACTCAGTAGCTGTCCAGTATATCAGTGTATCGCCTCAAACCTATTTAGAATGCTTAGCTTCTTGGCTATAGTCTATGCTTTTGACTCGATGGCTGAGCCGAAGTTGACATTAGACGTCAACTCCATGCCCAAAAGCTCTAGGCGGTCAATCACAGGTACTGATATATCTAAGTGGAAGATAACTGAAACGGATTTCTATTGGCAGTGAAAAGACACGCCTGTGTTTTCAGAGCATTGAATTTGACCAGATTGTCGTCACCCCCTGGGAAACGAGATCTATGATCAAATTCATTCGCTCCACCATGGCTTCTCTAGGCGTAGCGGTTTCCTCTCTGCTGGCTCTTGCACTGGATAGGTTGCACCTAGGTGCAGCAGGTCGTTCATGTGCAGCAGAAACAGAGTCACAGAAAGAACATAACCCTGAAGAATACCGGCATCAATAGCCATATAATCCGATAAGCAGCCATCTATGACCACTTTGATCGATTGTTTACTTAGAAAGTCAAGAAGATCCTCAGTTGACCGACCACGACGGAAGCTATACTAGTGATCACTGGAGGAGCTTATTGTTAAGTACCCTTTCCATCACTTTACACATTAGCAAGCTTCCGAACGTTCCGTTTGCGCGAACACTTTGACTGTCATACCTGTCACTGAGGGCCAAAGCCCAGGCCTGGTATGCCTACTGTATGCGCAAGTCGGCTTGTGCACAAAACGATTATACCGGAGTTGAGCCTCGCAACCAAGTGGGATGACAGAAAATGGTATAAAATATTCCATTCCCTGACGTATCACGTCAACAACTGCGACGGAACAGTCGAAAGGGTTGCGTAAGGAGAACAAGATCGTCGCTATGGATAATATGCAAAGAAATGCCGCATCTCATTCCAGTCTGCTGACTCGTACCGCCATACTCGCCTCGTGCCTCTAGGGCTTAAATCTGGAGGAAAACAAGAAGACAGGGATTTCATCAGACGGTGGTCGGACGATCCAAGGGGACCGTCCTGCTACAGAGTGCCTATCGGGATCTGTTGTCAGCAGAAGGTCTAAGCAGTTGGATGTGTGGCCTTCAACATCCGGAACGCGGGTAGCTTGGTCAACCAGTTGGTAAATATCTAGGGATATCGCAAACTTGCGCGCCTCTCTTTCAGCATGATCAGTTTTTTGGTATGGGAATAGGGAATATACTATACTATTCTGTTTGAAATATCATCAGCATTATTTAGAGTCATGCCTTTTTGCCTTCGTACAGGTTTATTTCTATATGTCTGTGACTCCAGCCCATGGCTACGCTCCCATGTGGTGTATTATCCCCGGTGGAGTAGCTGACTTTTGATTTTTGCATAAAAACTCTTCGTTTTGTTGAAACGTGAAAGAATGACAAACAAACTGTCGTAGACTTTTGCATTTAGAACAGAAGGGAGATTAAATATAACCTTAAAATTGTTGTTATTCTTTTAGGAGGATCCGGACAGACTACACCCCCTGTACAGTCAAGACTAGCAGGTGGGTCACAGCAGCCCTCGGAAAACTTTTTAATTGATTCCTTTTTTACTACGTAGAAACAAATATTGAGCTTTGAGGTTCTATTCTAAATAGCAATGACTTCACTGAAACAAAAAAATATCCATGGCTACATTAATTTGCAAAATTTTTAAAAATATTTCATTGAAATTGTTGAATTGACAAAATCAAAAGGCTATTCTGAGTCTTCCTCGCAATGGTTTCACGCTATTATGATACAAGATATCTTGCATAGGTATCTTGTATCATAATAGCGTGAAACCGCTCTGGATTCATATTCGAAAGAGTACTATAACACATTCAGATTTTTTTCAAAATTTCAGGACCTATAAACTGTACTCAGGCGAATGAACACTATGAATGTGGGAGTGCATGTCAAACAGAGTGTGCCACTCTTGGGCAGTCTTGTGCCATTGTAAATGTCCGGTGCAATGACGCATGCTACTGCAATGCGGGATATGCAAGAGACGGCTCCGGAACTTGCGTACCTATTTCGCAATGCTGAAGGGGATTGAAGTTCGCGTTTGTAGTTTCTGACTTAATATTATGATGATAATACCAGCATCAAAATAAAAAAGATTTGAACTTTAAAGATCAATGTTAAATAGTCAATAAATACATCAATAATGTATAATGATCTTTCTACTGAAAATAAATAAATATTTTACGATTTAAGTTTTTGTTTTTCTTTAAATTTCTTTATTTATGTAGATTTTCCGACAATTCAAGATAATACAATTTAAAACGCTTTTCTATATGCAAAACAGGGTTTATCTAAAATACATTGTTGTTATATGTGGTACAAACACGTCTGATTAATTGAATTTCATTATAAAAAATTATGTTGGTTACATAAAAATTTACACGTCACCCAAGTAGGTCAAGGTTATTATATAATGAACCTTTGCTGTACGGAGTAAGGTGGACTATTGTATGATTGTATGCGCACTTATTAGTTGTTCGTGAATGAAATCACGCCTATATCACGATTTTTATACAAAAAACAATTTTGTTTTTTTTTTGTCTGACTTACAAATGACTTTTATACTACACCTGCTTGGAAAGTACCTTGATACTTTATCAAATTTACGGTAGAAAGTACGTCATTGCATATCGAACAAATATGCGGGGAGAAAACGCATCTGAGCGGGAGAGAAAAGTGTATGAAAATCCATTTCTTACGTGGTTTTTCTTTTTTAATTTTGGGTAAGACTATGCGCCGGTAACCTAAATATCAAAAGCCAAAAAGTTTTTACAGTGAGTTTTTATCTCCAAGTTCGCAAAATGACACTGGCCACTAGCTGTGTGTTGGATGGTGTCGGGCTGGCAGTGCGACCCTGCGGCGGCAGGATAAACAATTTGAAAAAAGAACATGTGAAAATTGCAGACGCCATTGGCGCCATTTCCAATTTGTGTGTTGTTTGAGGATTCAGTTTTAACTGCAACAATTTCAATATAAATTTCAATTAGTAAAGATTTCGTTTTTTATTTTCCTTCTAGGTGTAGTATAAAGCACTATGTATCACTCGAGAGAAACTGCGATTCCCGATCTTGGGTGTTTTAAAGCCCTCGCCTACGGCTCGGGCTTCAAACGACACCCTCGACGGTAATCGGTCACTTTCTCCTCTCGGTGAACAATGTACTATAAATGACCATTGTTGTTTCTACATGTTGTGTTGTGTTGTGTTGGTCTGCTTATTTTAGGTTTCATGTACTGACAACGGCAATTGATAACATGTAGTCAGTCGTCAGAGATAATTAGATGTTTAAACTTGATTGAAAAAGAGCTCTTAACAATTCTTCTGTTACCTAATCAGAGTTATAGAAAACGGAATTTCTGTAGGTACAATGAAGAAACTAACTAAAAATATCAAGACTAATTCCTGAAATATTACCATCATATCATGGATCATCATATTTTCAGCTGATAGACGATAACTGGAGAACAGAGGCCTCCCACAAGTGTCTCCATATTGACTACATCACATCTTACATCCAACAGACTTCTAATTACTTACATAAAAGTATCTAAATATTAACAGCATTGGTATCAGTAAAGCAAAAATTTATGAAGTTTTTGGAAAATTTCAAAAGGATTTTGGTCCAACAAGTGTATCCTGGACAAACCACAGTGCAACGAATTCATTTGAACTAGAGCGTCGCATCTTTTACTTTGTTTTTATTAAAATTTAGATGCCATTTGTCTGGTTTAAAAATGAACGGCCTAGTTTCCGATTATGTCAAATGAGTTAAAATTAATCATCAAGATTTTGAGCTTTGTCGTCTTCTTGTCCTGTTGTCTTGTGTTGATTATTGGAGGCAAGTGCTTATTTAATATTTTTTTCAACACATTTGCTCAAAAAATGCATTTACGAAGCTTGTTTACATTGTTCGAAAGTAAAAAAATACGCACCATACAATGGAATGTGCGGTAAAATAGGTACTCTCATCTAAGCCTATTTAACCATCTCATCGTACTCCTCGTTGAGAGCGCCGGGCGTATCCTTTACAGTTTTTTTTTTAAATTACTTAATAGTTATTTATGAAACTAGTGCGGTAACTTGGTTTTTACCAACGATTAGACGAATGTAAGCCCTATACGAAGTCGAGGTTTTCAATTCGACGGTATGTTTTTTTTTGTGTGTTTGAAAATGAATTTTCATATGTTGAAAAAACAAAAATAAATTTTGCTTTTGAAAACCGATGTTGACGGTTTAGTTACGTAGAACCATAATGCACTTGTAATGAAATGTATTTTTTTTTATTCATCTATTTATATTTTCCGAGTATTTACTTACACCTAGATGCTGAAACACCAAGATAATAATGCAAATTAGATAATTTAGTATATACAAACACTTCTGAGAAATTGAATTTTGTTTTTCAATGTTTTTTATGTTATCCTTATCATGTTAGCTAAATACAAATAAACACGAAATAAAATAAGGTTATGGTTATAATAAAATAAACGTTTGGTGAACGAAATAAAGTGCACTTTTGTTTGCAGATGATAATGAGAAACCGGTTCAAACACACTGTGGTTCGACTATAACATGATCGACATAAGTCGTCGTTTTAACAATCGAACTTTTTGAAGTATGATGACTACCTGCCTGACTACCTAGTTTATTCTATACTAAAGCGATCTACTTTGGGTATCAGGTACTGATAAGACAATTATGTAAAACCGAATAATAAGTAGCAAGCTGTTGGAGTGGTAATAATCAGTAGTTTTTTTTTTATTAGTGTTTGTCCCATCTAGGAATTGTTCCGGTATAGTGGGTACGACACAACTCACATGCACAAACAGCCAGACCTGGAACAACTACCTGTAGGCGATACAAATATTTGTTCCGTAGCGCAGCAGTCAATCGCTCAACCCTTGCGCTAGCCAATGTCGTCAAACTTTTATTATAAAATATATTTAATGACTTGCGGTAAAAGAATATAAAGAAATTCATCACTTAAAATTTACCCAAACAAATTCAAGATTTTATGTACAGTGAGTTACAGCAATGAGCTGACTCACCTTTACACAAATGGTTGAGATTTATAGAATACGAATCTATAGAATTTTATAATTCTTTCATATTTTTACCATTTGAGCACAGTAAATAAAATATGATAGAATTATAAAATACTTTCGATTCGTATTTTAAACAAAATTTTAAAAAAAGAATACTATCGATTCGTATTCTAAAAAATCTCAACCATTCATGCAAAGATGGATCAACTAATTGCTTTTAACTCACTGACTAACTGTACGTAACATATAACGAGTATAGGTAGGGGTAACGTGGGGAAGCTTCCCCACTTTTCCAATATGGTTTACACTTGAAATGGTGATGACGATGGTATAGTATCTGAGTTTTTAAAATTTAGATGCACTGTGTATAGGAATAAAACTCATAATTTATTGCATAGAGATAAAAGGAACTAGTATAAAAATGAACGCCTAGGCTACGTTTATCAAACGAGTTGAGTCATCAAGATGTTGAGCTATGTCGTCTTTTTGTCCTGTTGTCTTGTGTTCAGTGTTGGAGGTAGGTGCTTATTTTATCTTTCGTCAATTTATTTTGTATTAATTCTATTGTGTTTTTCTATTTTTCTTTTACTGTTCATGAAGAGATTTAAATGTAATAAAGTCCAATGTTTTTTTCGGGGAGATTTTTTTACATAAAACCAAATACAATGTATCAGGACGATAGAAAAGAGGAAAGGGAGGCCTGTAGTGCGATTCTGTAAACATGTCACCATGTTAATTTAGGTAAAATGAACATGAAGTGAGCTATTGGTATTAAGCTGAATCCGCTTCGACTGGAAGTCGACCCCAATATAGTTGGGAAAAAAGGCTAGGCAGATGATGAACATAAAGTGAGGCTTACTTCATGCTTACTCCACTTAAGTTTACACGGTGAGATGTGGACAGAATAGACTGTAGACTGGTTTTCCTTAACATTTTGAACGCCATTGTCACGTACACATGATAAGCAAGCGCGGTCCCTGTACGCCAAACGTCACACATATGTGACAAAAAGTATGGCGAATTTGTGACTTGGCGACGGGGGCACGCCGATGCGTTTATGCTCTGGCGTTCAGAAGGTTAACATTAACAGAACAAATTGACAAAATTTTCAGAACCTATAAACTGTACTCGGGCGAATGAACACTATGAATGTGGGAGCGCATGTCAAACCGAGTGTATCAGTCTCGGGCAGTCCTGTCCCATTGTAAATATCCGGTGCAACGATGCATGCTACTGCAATGCGGGATACGCAAGAGACAGCTCCGGAACTTGCGTACCTATTTCGCAATGCTAAGGTATTCTAGTGTTATTAGCACTTAGCATTAAGACCCTTCGCTGCCGACGAGTAGTTCCGTGTTCAGTCTATAGTACTTAGTTTATAAATTTTTAGGGTTTTGTACCTCACGAATAAATAGCTGAACCCTTATAATATCACTTCGTTGCCCATCCATCCGTCTGTAAATCTGTGAGTCTACCCCTTAAGTAAGTTTCTTAAGTAAGACCTTCATATCTGGAATACTTAGAGGTATCAAGTTGAAATTAATGTCAAATAATCAGGTCTACCTAATTCCCGTAATGGACGAACTATCTAATTACAGTTTGTACGGAACCCTCGGCATGTGAGTCAGACACGCAGTTGTCCGGTTTTTACCCGTTACTAATATATTTTCCTGCGACTGAGCACGTATACTCCTACATCCTTGTAGTTGCTATATATTTAGTTTCAATAAAATTTTGTTGAAGGCCCTTTTGCACCATTTCAGCGGTTGTTTTTAAATAAAAAAGGATATCAAACAAAAATGTCGTCAAAATAATTCATGATTTTTACTAAAACATGATTGGAAAATGTCATAAAATTACAAACCTAGATCATATCTAATTTTAATTGTTTAATTGACATATTACCTACATAATGACGCAGTGTTGGTTGAAAATAACCCTTATTTATTCATTTGCAGATCTTAATCAGAAAGAACATTAACAAAGGAAGTGGACTGCTAGAAAATTCCTAGGTATTAAGTCCACCGCTGTGTTTGTGAAGAACTAGGTTTTATCTATGCAATAGCGAAGACGCTAAAACAATATGTATGAAAATTTTGTGATTTCATGAATTAAATATATAAAAGGCGGGCTTCACCGTACTTCACTTAAACGTTTTATTTTAGTTAATATTGTTTTCAGGGTTCCGAACATCCTTAAGACACGGAACTCTTATAGGATCAGTCGGGTGTCTGTCTGTCCGTTTGTCACCGCCAATTTTCTCCGAATCTACTGAACCGATTCTGTTGAAATTTCGTACATATATGATTTTTTGTGACCCAAATAGGGACGCATTACGTAAATAAATAAACTTTAAATTAGAAAACTTAAAAAAAAGTTTTTCAAACTGTACCGTGTCATATATCAAAATTAAGGGCTTATTTTGAGGGGTTTTAATTATATTTCTGAAGTTATTTAAGATATTAGTTGAAGAATGATCATTCTACCATTATCTCCGAAAATACTGAGCCAAAAACTATGATAAAAAGCGGATTACCTATAAGAAGTATATGGTGTTAAAATATCATGTTACCCTTACGTACGTACCCTTTGTACGCGAGTCCGAATCGCACTTGGCCAGTTTTTTTGTCTAACATCGCCATACCTCGCCATACTTTTAAACGTTTTTATATGAAAATTATGTTTTAAAATGAATTTCAACCTGGAAACAGTACGTAACAAACATCACGCAATATCAATAATGCATTCATACCTATGCATTCAATAATTATAAGTTTATTTTATTTTAGGATTCCACGTTCAACCATCTTAAAAAAGACCCATTTAACAAAACGGCAATTTCATGGATCCAGACTGAATAAATCGGCGAGGGTTAACTTTTGTAGGTTCAAAACGGAATTTGTATAGTTGACCTCGGAATTGATTTACCACCATCTTTATTTACCACCACACGCCACACCATAAAACGACGAAGTAGGTCAATGCGATAATGAGATAATTACAACCTTGTGATAAATCCATTATGAGGACGACTCTACATCAAAAAAAATATAATGTACACAGCTACAAAAAGTTACGATTTCTTGTTCTTTTTTACCTATACTAGGCGGCCTATGAGGCGTAAAGACATTGTGGCCCATTCTCCTCTGGTCCGTACGGTATTTGCCAGGCGTCAGTATACACTCAATCTACCTATATTTATAATAAACTAAACCACATTGAACATTTACCCCATGTTGCACTATAATTGCAAAAAAAACTCTATTCGAATGGTTAAAATTACAAACATACGATGGAATTGAAGTATTATTAACCAGAATATGCTAACGTAGAACCTGCACCAATCTTAACATATATCATCCGATTAATCATTAACACACACATCTACTCACACACATACACACACTCACACTCCACACACACTCACAGACACTACGCATACCTGATGGAATTGTTGAAATCATCCTGGAAACTAAATTTGTTTATTTTGTCTTTGCTTTTCTGTTCTTTTCCTTTACATTATGTCTCAACATTGTTAAACCATAACCTATGGGGAGTTGCGAGGTAACCCCATCACAAGTATCCTTATAACTTACCGGGGCTGCCTCAATTTTGTGCTGTAGAACAATTGTATGAGAAACAATAATTTTTTTTTTTTAATTTTTTTATACTAAATAATTTAAATATAGCGAAAATAAGTCGTTCTGTCTAGGGCCGCACTACAAAGTGCCAATACCATCATCATTTCGTCTTGTGAAAGGGATAGTGCTATTCGATCTGTGTAGCTCCGTCTCTCTCACATCGTAGTTTTAAGATGTCATAGTAGGGCTCCTGGCTCGTAATGACAAGTAACCTACCTGTTTCTGTATTGCTTCTTGCTCTGTCAGTACTACTAACAGAAGGAGGCACGAATTATATTCTTTAACTAGCTTTTGCCCGCTAATTCGTCCGCATGAAATAGTTACTTGGGGCAGACATAAGTTTAATAAAGTTTCAGTCAATGCTACTGAACAGAGAAAGAATAGATGGATAATATAGATAGTTTAACAAATGCTCGACGTGATACTTTAAATTGGCATAACTTTTTATTTATCAACCGATTGACATGAAACAAACATGTTAGTGAAAACCACATTAGACATTAGCGTGCAGAAACGCACAGACAAACAGATAAACAGACAAGCAGAGTATATATATATATATGAATGAGTATTAGTATGGATATCAGAAAACAATAAAATAAAACCAACTTCACAATTACTAAGTTTTATTTATAATAAAGAAATTCCCAATTATTTTGACAATCAGCTGAATGTTTCATTTCTGGACAGTCACAGATACGAACACAGGGTTCTGTTAGGTTTAACTTCAAGTGCCCATCCTTGCAACGACATCCTGGCCCTACTTTCTGATTGGAATCACATCGATATCTCGCCACCAAGGAGTTGCAGATGTTAGGAGGACACTTCATAAAGTTAGGCTCATAGATTTCATTAGCGTTTGGGCATACCGGTCCTGTAGAAAAAATTAAATACGGTCTGCGTCACTTATCCGCTAGATTCCGCTATGCTGACGCCAGAGACTGGAAAGGTAAGTAAAACTCATCATCATCCCATCGGCCCATTCTATCATCGGACATCTAGATGCACTGCAAGTTACCATCCCTACTTTGTTGCTATTCCACCAATTCGCACTAAATGTTCCCAAACGTCTTTTATAATGCGCACAGCAAAGGAGTGGAACTCTCTGTGTTTCCGATCGCATACAACCCTAATCTCTTCAAAATCTTCAAAGGCTTCTTCTGGGTAAACTCTCGTCGACTTTGTCTCTGTCATCTATGACCTAGATTAAAGTCAAGTCGGTTTACGGACGATAGTTTAACGTGACAACGTCATAACAAAACATTGATGAAATCGTAACGTTACAATGAGCGTAACGTTACAATGAGTCATCCATTTTCGTGCGTGCAGTCAGCGTTCATCGATTTATTAGACGTTTTTTCCGTCAAAAACATTGCACGTTCTATTGGTCCACCAAATTCACCCAATTCGGCCCAACTGATTTAGAAGACATCCTTGGGTACCGACTACTCGTGTTCTGAGAATCGGATGTTTAGCACATTGGGTAGGTAGATAGCCAGCAAGAAAATAATGAGATCAGTAACTCATACGAAATTTACCTGCTTAGATCCTTAGCGAGCAAGTATGGTCCCGTTCACAGGGCGAAAATCAGTACGACAATTGATTGTTTCATTTTGGGATCACATGGCAGTATTATATTGAGTTTGATTTTAATCCTTAAACAGTAAGGTATTGAAGTGTGTGTTTTTTTTAAATTTTAATATGGGTTTGCTCTTGACTCTAGTCTAGGTCACAGATGTCAGAGACAAAGTCAACAATGGAGCGAGCTTACCCAGAAGAAGCCTGTTCACTCTAATTTTGAAGAGATTAGGGAAACACAGACGCAGGCAGAGAGTTCCACTCCTGATTCCAACTTTCAACCGTAACATATCAAAATGATCATCGACGTGTGAACGGACTCCTAGTAGTTGTTATTGCAGTATTCTCACCTCCACACTCCTCGTAAGAAATACAATCTCCTTTGTCATTTCGGTAGTAGTTCTTCTGGCACACACAACCTCGTTGACACTCATCTGCCTTACAAGTAGGACAGGTTTCCATGGCCAGGTCACGGTCTGAGCAGTTCTGCGGACGGCAGGTTTGTTGGACGCATGGGGAATACACCTCGTTGGTAGGGCAGAGGTTGGCTGCAAGATAAATGAGAGATAAAGATCCGATATTTAAATCAGGGACATAGTTTTTAAGCAGTAAAATTATAAAATAAAAAGGGAATAAATATTATGAGCACCAGAAAATACTTCGATACCCTAAGCTCTTTTACCAAAAATATATACTTAACACCAAAAAAATTAAGCCTAAAAAAATAATAGTTCTACCCAAATATAGTAAATGATCACCAAATTTTTGCGAGCATAGGTTACCCGGAACTCAACTATTTAGATTAGGTTAATTTCTTCTTTAAACAAAATGTGTAGGTTAGGTTTATTTTACCAAATCAGGTGATCAGTTAAACATAAGCCAAATAAAAATATAAGGAAAAGGGTTCCGTACCACTATCGTGAAAAAACGGCAAAAAATCACGTTTGTTGTATGGGAGCCTACTTAAATATTTATTTTATTCTGTTTTTAAGTATTTTTTGTTTTAGCGGCAACTGAAATTTTCATGAGATACACAGCCTGGAGACAGACGGTCAGACAGACAGACGGACGGAAAGCGGAGTTTTAGTAATAGGGTCCCGTTTTATCTTTTGGGTACGGAACCCTAAAACTGATGATTATCTTGGTTGAAAGGTTCGAACAAAGATGACGAGTGATATGAACAATGTGGCTGTAAAGGTAAAGACAAAAACCGTAAATGCTTCGCAGACTTTTTCTTCAGTCATTGTGACTTCATTTGTTGCAAGTTGCTTGTTGCTTCTTTATGCTTAAGGTCCTATTCGTGCCATGCATTGCATGCATTCAGAAATATACAACAACATATGTACTTGATTACAAAATTGTAACTGGATAGGCGTTGCATCTTCATTTTTAAGAATTCGAAGCATCCTACCAGCTTACAATTTTCGTCAAGGCTTACAGCGTAAACGCACCTGCTGGAATGGGTGTAACGGGTAGTTAATCAAATACTTTGAAACTACTTACGACATTCTTCAAACGGCACGCAGGTTCCATTAACTCTACCATAACCATCCTTACACTGGCACTTAGGATTGCATTTCAGAACGACGCCTATTCTAAATGGGCAGTGACCGTCAAGCCTGGGCTTGCCACATTCGTCAGTCGGGCAGTACGGAGGGCAGGCGACAAACTCCTCATTAGATTTGGCACTGCAGTCGAAAGGAGCTGAAAGAGATATTGTGGTTTTAATTTAAAACTTTTTGCGAAGAAGCTCGTCCGCAGAACATACCTGCCGCCAAGCAGCATAGCGTGTTCCAATTTTAATTAGTAATAATACTTACAAAAGTCAAAAGTCAAAAACGTTTATTTCAATTAGGCCATTAAACGGCACTTTTGAACGTCAGCATTTACAGTTCAGTAAAATATATTAATAAAGTGACTCTACTGTCCATTCGGAAAGGTAGATTCTTATGGAGAAGAACGGACAAGAAACTCCATAGTTACTCTTTTCAAATAACGACTTTACAAAATTTGGTATACAAAAATCAATTTAATATTATGTGAGGACGATACACCCAGAGTATGCTACTTATAAGAACAAAGTATAACCAGCAGAGGTACTTATTCCTTTTCTAAAAAAAAAATTAGGTAAATGGTACTCACATATTTACAGATAATCTTAATAACCACCAATTAAACAGAAAATAAAAACACAAAAAAGAAACAGTATACCCATCTATAAAGTTAATTCATAAATCAACCAGTTTGATTTTGTCTACACCCTTGATTGTCCTATGGAGCAGGACCAGCATGTTTCCAAGCATTCTTATCCTGAATGTAATCTTCTAATTTGTAATATGCTTGTTTACAAAGTGTACTTTTAACATAAGTTTTAATTTTTCTTTCATTTAGTTCTAATATGTCAGTAGGTATTTTGTTGTAACATTTAACACAATACCCCATGAAAGAAGTGTGGACTTTAGCTAATCTAAAAAATGGTTGATCTAATTTGTCTCTATTTCTAGTATTAAAATTATGTCTATCACTAATTTTACTAAAAAGATGTCGATTTTTCCGCACATACATAATATTTTCATAAATGAATTGGCAAGGGACTGTCATAATATTAATCTTTTAAAAAAGTTCCCTAAGAGAATCACGGCGACGCAGATTATAAAGGGTCTGACAGCTCTCTTTTGTAAAATAAATATGGATTCAATGTCAGCAGCCCGACCCCACAGCAAAATACCGTACGACATAATGCTGTGAAAGTAACTAAAGTAGACCAAACGTGCGGTTTCTACGTCTGTTAACTGTCTTATCTTTCTAACAGCATACGCGGCTGAGCTTAAACGACCCGCAAGAGATGTTATATGAGGCCCCCCTTGTAATTTCTCGTCCAATGTGATACCTAGGAAAACCGTTTGATTAATGAACTCCAGTTTTTCTCCATTCAACATGATGTCACATTCGCTACTTTTAACATTTGGTAAAGAAAATCTAATACATTTAGTTTTTTTTTTATTTAGAGCCAAGTTGTTTACCGTAAACCAATTTTGGACCTGATGAATAGAACTATTGACGTCGTCAAGATTTTGTGAACGTCGGTCTATTTTAAATATTAGTGATGTGTCATCTGCAAATAATACCATCTTTGGTTGATTTTTAAGTAATTGGGGCAAATCATTTATGTAAACTAAAAAAAGGAATGGACCCAATATTGAACCTTGAGGAACGCCCATTGTCGTTTCCGACCCTAGTGAGTTTACACCGTTTATCTGAACTTTAACCTGTCTGCCCATCAAGTATGAACTAAGTAAACCAAGGGCTCTATTCCTAATCCCATAGTGCTCAAGTTTCAACAAAAGCGTCTCATGGTTAACGCAGTCGAACGCTTTCGAGAGGTCGCAGAATATTCCAATGGCATCTTGCGACTCTTCCCAGGCGTTAAAAATGTTCTTTATTAGGGTGACACCGGCGTCAGTTGTACAACGCCCTTTGGTGAAACCGTACTGGTGTTCATGAAAGATGGAATTTTTATTAAAGTGACGTAACATCTGACTAAGCATTAACTTTTCAAACACCTTACTGAGAACTGGCAGAATTGACACCGGCCGATAATTGTTGGGTTCTTGAGAATCACCCGATTTGAACAATGGAACGACTTTACTGTGTTTCATGAGATCCGGAAATTCTCCTTTGTCTACACTAGTGTTAAATATGACAGCCAAGTAGGGGGCAATAGTTTCAATGATAGATCTACAAACTTTTACAGATATTCCCCAAAGATCTTCTGTTGATTTAATTTTAAGATCTTTTAAAGTTTTTATAATGGCATGGGGGTTTGTATGTTGAAACTTAAACTCCGATGGGCATACCTTTACATTCTGTCTAAGTAAGTCAGCAGAGAGCGCGGATGACGAGTTGAGAAGCTCTGTAGTTTTAAGAGGAATATTGGCAAAGAAGTTATCAAATTCCTGAGCTACCTCTGCGTCCGAGTTTATTTGGCCATGTACAGTATTTAAATTAAATTTAGTTTCACGCTGTTTCTTCCTACCTGTTTCGTTATTTATTATTTTCCAAGTAGTTTTTATTTTGTCGTCTGCTGATTTTATTTTATTGCTAATAGTCAGAGCTTTTGCTGTTTTGCATACACTTTTATATGTTTTTGAATATTTTGCAACATACTTATGAAAACTTATATTATTCATATGCTGCTTCTTACGTACTTCTTACTTACGTTAAGGAGTTTTAGTGTAGGTTTATAATTTTGCGTCTGTGACAATAAATACTTTTTTTATTTTTTTTTTATTTGAAGTTTATTGGTGTTAATACAGTGATATGTCAGTAGATTTTACCGTCTACATACTCGAGTTCGTATAATAATTTGCAGAGATAGGTGGCCCATTTTCTTTTTTCGCACTAGGGCTACCAATAAAAATACGTATTTTTGGTTTGCAAAAGATGGGCGTAGACTGATTTAGTCACCATTGATTAAGATTAAGATTGTCTTGGGCTCTATCGTGGCTACGCAACTGCTATGCTTCTGGCAAAATATGTTTATAGGCTTACTGTAAAGCTAGAATATGATGAACCAAACATTGTAATGTAAAAATATCGTACAGTAGGTGCAACATCGAATTAAAGTAGTCCAATTCAGACTGAATTCTAAGATCCAACAATAATCTTCTCTATTACTATAACAGCAGTTATTAAATATAACAGGAATGAAATGAAGACTTACGACAATCGCCAGTCGGTATACAAGTTCCATTTTGAGCGCGTTTGTAGTTGAACCTGCATTTACAAGCTGGGACGCAAGGATCTGCCTGGGTGCAGACCTGCTCCACATCAGCTGATAAAGGGCAGTAATCAGTGTTGCACATCATTGGGCAGTCATCCAGAACTTCGTTTTCACCGCAAGCTGGAAGGAAAAAACAAACCAAATTTGTAAGATGACTGAAAACTTATTTCGTTGGTGATCAGCCCAGCTGCGATGATGAACAATTGTCGAAGATGAGTGGCATAACTATCTATGTGAATGGTGCAGCAGAAAAGGAAGCCCATCAGGTACCCAGCATGCACTTGAAATTATGATTAGATAGTTGCATGGAAACTCGTATTATGTTGCCTTTTAAGTTTTGTGTGAAAGCAATTAAAGGTAGAACATTTCTTACGGCACTGGTATTCAGGAATGCAATCTCCATCTACGTTCCGCAAGTAACCTTCTTTGCATACGCATGCTTTTTCGCAAAAGCCGTCCACGATCATCGGACAAGGTACAGGTTTTCCGCTTTGAGTACAGTTTTGTGCTCTACAAGTAGCTTGGGCACATGTAGACCATTCTTCGTTAGCTGGACAGACGTGGGCTGTAAAAAAAGAAATAATACTAAGTTCTCAGGTCTCAGGAAATGTCCTAGACGTGTAAATATTATTACTAAAACCACACTAATATTATAAAGGCGAAAGTTTGTGAGTCTGTGTGTGTGTGTTAGTTTTTATCCCGGGAGTATGTACCGTTTTGATAATGTTCGACATTCACGCGGGCGGACAGCTAGTAAAGTAATAAAACTCTTAGCTCACCTTTGTACATAATCTACTTTATTATATTTGTATCTGTATTTTTGTGAGCAATAAAGAATGAGCAAAGCCGTGCTGAATTGAAAGTTAAGGTTACTCTCAGCAAACCTTTGAGTATTAAAGAGAGATCAGAATAGAGTGTAGGATTCAGTGTACATTGCCTATGCATAGTTAAAAATCTTTTTTTTTTCATCAAAATGAGGACATGAGTAAGGACTCTTAGAAGTCCAAAGAAACCATTTATTTAATACAAACCTGAGTGAAATTATCAAAGCAACAATACTCATTATATTATTAAAAAAAGCTAGAAAGAAAAACAACGTATACGCCTTCACTTACTAGTACACTCTTCTTCAGGTACACAAAATCCAGATTCATGACGCAAGTAATTATCTTGACAAAGGCACCCGGGTACGCACTCAGAAACAGACGGACATGGTACTGGCAATCCTTTTTGAGTGCAAAACTTTGCTTTACATACTGCGTTCGCGCATTCATGCCATTGCTCAAAAAGCGAGCATTTATAAGCTGGAACAAATACATAATCTTATTGGGTTTTACATCTAAATGAAAAAAAATGCATTGACCTTAAAGTGTTAGTTTTATAATTATATAACATTCGTTATTTTTGTGAACAATTTCTCAAATATTTGTATGCCAGTAAATGGCAAAACATGTTAGATCATGATTATAAAATATAAGACCTTAAATGTACCATGTTTTAAATGCAAATAAAATATTCTTATTCTTATTCTTATCCGAAAAGGTTTGGTTGATTTTGTGTAGTTAGTTCCTTCTTTACATCAGCATTGGGGCAGCCCATTGGGGCAGCCCATTGGAAAGTTAATTGTGGAGTTTTTACGTTAAACTGACGTTCAGAAAGTGCTGGTTATCAGACTAATTTGAATATTAGACTTTTAATTTTGATAACATGATTCATTTTCTTACCATCACATTGTTGTTCAGGAACACAGTAGCCGTCTTCAGTTCTTAGGTACCCTTCTTCACACACACATCCTTCTAGGCAGTCTCCTTCTGCCACCATTGGACAAAATTGAGGCTTTCCTTTGTCAGAACAATTCAATGTTCTACAGGTAGCTTGGATGCATGACGAAAATTCTTCGTTGGGTTGGCAAGGATTTGCTGAAGGTTAAAAAAACTGATTTGTTATTGAGATTTTTGCGGACATATTGGCAAATTATTACCTTCACAGTATGTTACTGTTTTGATCCTGAAGAAGTTGCAGATGACGGATAACTACTTAGCAATAGATAAAGTAAACGAGTACAAGCATCATATTGACTAATTGAATAGCATGGGTATCTAACGTGTTGCGAAAAGCAAATGATCGCAAATGGCAATAGGAGAAACACGGATGGGTTTTAGTCAGTAAGAGTTTGACACTCCCTTGCGGTTCGCATAGAGCGAAAGGAATCATTTGATGATTTCTGATCCTTAAAAAAGAAGGTATCTAATGATACATAAACTATCCTTTAAGTTTTCCTCTTTTTAGTTGCTTCCATGTGTAACCACGTATATTTCGTTAAAGTGTTATTCAAACAAAAAAATAACTTACGGGTACATTCATTGTCAGGTATGCAAACACCACGTTCGTCTCGCAAATAGCCCTCTTCACATATGCATCCCTTTAAACAGTACCCAGCTGCTATACTTGGGCAACCAATAGGCCAGTTCTTCTCTTTGCATTGCTGCGCTCGGCATACTGCTTGAGTGCATTCGCTAAACTCTTCATCTACTGGGCAGGAGATAGCTGCAAAGAAAACATTTAATCAAAATATATGAAAAGAAAACTTAAAGATCGACTAGTGCGGCATATTTACATAATTGTACGAGACTCATTATATAATGGAGTCTGCTAGCTAGCATGTGGCAAATAGTTAATTTTTGTGATGAATATTTTATTCCTCTGTATCATGTAATCCTAATTACTTTGCACACTATTGCATAAATTCAACTTCTTCCAACAAAACAGACCCATGTATTTTTGGGGAATTAATTGTGCCACTTGTTCTTCCTAGATAAAACACTAGGAAGTGGGGTCAGCCGGGCGTTTTGAGGGTCTTCACGTGAAACTTACGTTCAAAATTGCTGGCTAATTTGATGTTAAGACTTAATTCTTATAACATGATTCATTTTCTTACCATTACATTGTTGTTCAGGAATACAGTAGCCGTCTTCAGCTCTTAGGTACCCTTCTTCACACACACATCCTTCTAGACAGTCTCCTTCTGCCACCAATGGACAAAATATAGGCAGTCCTTTATCAGAACAATCCAATGTTCTACAAATAGCTTGTATGCATGAAGAATATTCTTCGTTGGGTTGGCAAGGATTTGCTGAAGAAAATAACAGTAAAGTTAAAAAAACTATTTTATTGCCTGGAGATTTTTGCGGACATATTGCCACATTATTTACTTCTCAGTATGTTACAGTAGTTAAAATAAACGAGTAGAAGCTACATATTGTCAACTTGAATAGCATGGGTATTTAACGTGTTGCGGAATTTGTTCGAAAGAGTCACCGCGGCCCTGAAACGCAAATGGCATTAGGAGGAACACGAATGGGTTTTAGTAAGAGTCTAACGCTCCCTTCCGGTCCGCCCAGAGCGGAAGAAATCATTTGAAGATTTTCCATTCTTGAAAAAAAGAAGGTATGTAATGATACATAAACTATCCTTTACGTTTTCCTCTTTTTAGCTGTTTCCATGGGTAACCACGGTATATTTCGTTAAAGTGTTATTCAAACAAGAAAAAATCTTACGGGTACATTCATTGTCAGGTATGCAAACACCACGTTCGTCTCGCAAATAGCCCTCTTCACATATGCATCCCTGTATACAGTCCCCAGCTACTATACCCGGGCAACCTAAAGGCCAGTTCTTCTCTTTGCATTGCTGCGGTCGGCATACTGCTTGAGAGCATTCGCTAAACTCTTCATGTACTGGGCAGGAGATAGCTGGAAAGAAAACATTTAATCAATACATATGAAAAGAAAAAGAATCTATTTCCATGATGCAAAGTAAAATGTATGAATGTAAAATATTCACATATTTTTAACCCGTATTTGCGAACATGTTTTTGAATTTGAATGTTGAAATATACTGGAGACTTTTTGGAAGGACAACAGCAGGCTATCCATACCACATAGTATGGATGGCTGGTGTCTAGATACAGTGAGAAGGAGTCGTAATGAGCCACGAGGGTGACGTCAGAACGAACTGGATGCATTGCATCAATAATGGAAGGGGGAACCGTGACATTTCGCTTAAGTAGGAAGCACGTAAGAAAAAACGAAAGCTGAATATGAAATTTTATTAAAATTCAAGAAAATTGTAGCTTTCAAGGTGAAAACAATTATCACATTATAAGGACCTCCAAACGGATGATTCTTAAATCCAGTTCGTCATGTCTCTCTAAGGGGTTCGATTTAGAAAAACAAACGGTTTTATCATTTACAGTGCACCTAAGGGCTGTCATTGAGTTAACTGCGTTCCAAATCAACTCTTAACTTTAAGTCATCATCGTGTGCTTACTTTCACATTGGTCCTTCGGTACACAGCTTCCGTTTCCTTCTCTTAAAAAGCCTTCCTTGCATATGCAGCCGCTGTCACATTGTTCCGGAGGAATATCGGGACAAGGAACGTCTTGTCCTCTCTCTGAGCAATCCTTAGCTCTGCACACTCCTTGCATACATTGGACGTATTCTTCGTTGGCTGGGCAAGTTGCTATTAAATAAGATGTATCATGAATACTTATTGGCTCTATACACATTAACTTTCTATAGTTGCCAACTGTCATGACTTTCACGAGGTCATTCCAAGCATGGGTCCTGGAAACTCTTCAGATAATAAATAGCTTAAGGTTTTCATTTGACTGCATGCAAACAAGCCGACTGCCCAATTAAACGTTGCCATCTTTAGATATCAGAAATATGCCTGGCATGGCGTCTGTTAAAGTGACACCTGAATGGTGTGGCTTTGGTGTATGGTTGGTAATACAAAAGCCTTTCTTATGTATGCTAGTCTATGCAGGCCATGGTCACCAAAGTTCAACGATGCCCTAGCAAGCATACTTACCAATATATGTGTTTAATAACACCAAAAATAATATGTTTTAACTCCTATGTTCTTTATATTATGAACGTCTACCTTAAAGACGATTCTATATTCTACTTACGTTCACATTTGTCTTCCAAAACACAGATGCCATTTTGATTTCTCAAATAACCTTCTTGACAAACACATCCCTTCTCACAATATTTTGGGTCCAATCGGATGCAGGGTACTGACTGGTCCTTTTGGGTACAGTTTAGAGCTCTGCATTCGGCTTGAACGCATGTCGAATATCTTTCGTTGACAGGGCAAACTCCAGCTGCGAAATTGTAATTTTAGAAATAAAACGTAATAATGCCTACACATGACAATGATATTGCGTGCTTTTTAAGAATAATTATTTCTTTGCTAGAAGTGGACAAATAATAATAAGAAATTGTTTGACCTCTGGTTGGTTCCTAAAAATATAGCGAGATAAAACCAAAACCATTAGAAACAATACTGAAAAAGAATTTATGACGTGCTTTATTTATGCCGTATCCATATTGAAGAATTGGTGGGGCAGAGGTAAGGTTGAATGAGATTTGAGGGAATTAAAGGGTATCCCACACAGATAAGTTAGGTTCGAACGGGTAAGCTTACTCCATCGTCGACTTTGTCTCTGTCACCTCTGACCGAGACTAGAGTCAAGAGCAAACTCGTCTCAAAAAAAAAAAAAAATGGAATGACGAGAGCTAGCAAACTAAGCTCCTATAAACAGAATTTATCGTCCAAATAATATTGAATACTACTCGGGGTCCGGTACAAAGAGATTATTATAAAAAAATACTTGACACTTACGACATTGTCCATACGGTACACAAATCCCGTCTAGTTTCCAGTACCCTTCGATGCATCTACATCTGGGGTTGCAAGGCAGTACGATTCCTATGCTCCCGAACTGTGGTGGACATTCGCCTGTCGGTGAAGCTTGGCTACAGTCGTCAGAGGGACAGATAGGCGGACATGCGTTGTATTTCTCGTTAGATTTGTGACTGCAGTCGAAGGGAGCTGTGGAAAGTTAAATAGATAAATATACAAGCTGATATTTTAATGGTTGTTTTCCCGCCGCGAAATGAGTTTGTCTTGGTAATACAATCGATTTATGAAAAATAGTAAATTTAAAATGAAGAAATGGCAGAATAACAATTGTGATAAACAAAAAAATATTACTACGCGCGAGAGCTTATTTTGCTCTGAACATTTATGAATCGGTTTTCACTTTGTCGGCGCGCCGCCGCTCTGCCAGTAATACCTACGTCACGTAGACTCACTATAGTGAGTTACTATTGCTTCTCACGCTTTCGAGTTTATATATATAATTTTTTCATTTTTTTTTTTAAGTTTAACTTTATGTTTCCATAGTACTACTGATGGCTAATCGTTTTGCCGCGGGAAAACAACCATTACAATTTCAGCGTGTATAAGACTTAATTTTTTTTCCTATATTTGCTGAACGAGAATAAAGTATATGAAGAGAGAATTTAACACGTCGTGATTTTGATAGCCACAAATTAGAAAGCTTCATCTTGTTTCTGTATGGCTGTTTGGAATTTTCCGCACACATCCGAAAAATAAATCAGGTAAACCACTCGCCAGCCGCCACGTCTTCAAATATGTTTTGGGAAGTCGAGAACTAATACATAATTATTCTTATTTGCTGATGTGGTGCATATTTCTCAATTTATTTATATCTTCCGTTGCTTGCTGCTTGCGTGTGTCACATTCCAGTGTGTTTTCTTTCTTCGCCATAGACATCCAGTGTCAGTAAAAGAATTTTCCGAAAGAAACGTTTGTGAAATACCACTTACGGCACTCCCTAGTGGGTATACAAGTTCCGTTGGCAGCGCGGTGGTGGTTGAAAGTGCACGTGCAGACGGGAGGCGGACACCTGGTCTGCGAGAGACACGGTTTGGCAAAAGTGTCTGCTTCAGTCATTGGACAGGAGTCGGACTCGCAGAACGATGGACACTTGACCAGCACTTCGTTGGCTCCACATGTGAGTGAACCTGAGGTTAAGCAAGAGGTGAGATATAAAGTCTGTAATTGAATTAGAAATAGACAAGATAAACCGGCTATCAATATTGCCATTCAACGCGGCTATGCTGCCAGTTGTCTGGACACTTTTCTCATTGACAGCGATGTGTCCTGTCCCCTTTGTAGACACACTTGTAAATTATGTAATTTATTAATATTATCAATTCGTGTACGGTTACTTATATGTCCTAATTAGGCAAACTGATATCCTGAATTAATTTAAATTTTCAGTTAAATTGCTTTTCTGGAAATTCTAACATAAAAATATATGTAGGGCCAAAGATTCGCCCCTGTTGCATAAAACATTCTAATTGGCAAAAGAAGGTGTCATAAATGATGGTTGGCATCGTTGGCATTTCCATAGATAAGAATAAGGGTGATGTTATAATAACTTACATTGTTCTGCAGGTATACAGGTGCCATTTTCTGCCCTCAAATAATTCTCCTTGCAGACGCATCCTTCCTTGCAAGGTTTGTCCAATTGACTTCTATAGGTGGAGGGTTCCGCCTTCTCTGAGCAATACTGTGCTCTTTGGATTGATTGAGGGCAGTAGGAGAATTCTTCGTTCTTTGGGCATTTCTTAACTGAAAAGTTTACACATCTTTATCAATATAATTCTTTTGTACGTGTGTATTTCGATGTTTTTTTTATGTGGGTTTTAATTGGTCCCTGGATGTTTTGTGTTCCCAATAGGACCTGATGGGTGGTGGTGTTACGAAAAACTTAATAAACGCCGCTGCTATATTGTTATTCATTCATTTATTTCAGACATGGTCCATTCATTATATAAAATTTAAATCCAATAAAACACATTATATAAACATAATCAACAATTAATAAAGTTATAACATACACATTCAATTAAATAAAATACTTTAATTAAAATATTACACATTTAAACCATTAATAATAAAATTAGACAGATACAATACAATCATATACGCATGTGAAGTGCACCGCTTCCTTTTGATCGCGAAAAAATCATCGGTCCGCGCCTCAGCAAACATAGTCGAAGCACAACAAAACCGCGGAAGCCCTAACAGCAGAACGCTGGTGGGCCTCGGCACCAGGCTGCATGTAGTCCAAGGAGACTATGCCATCCCTAGACAGAAAACTTACCAAGCGCCTTCTGCAACTGAATATAGGCAGGTGGCGGGGACCATCACCGGACACTGCTCACTGAACAAACATTTCCACACGATAGGTATATCGAACAGTCCCCTGTGCAGAGCATGCATGGAGGAGGAAGAAACGGTAGCGCACGTGTTCCTTGAGTACACAGGCTTCGCCGATATACGGAGACAAACAAAAGGGACACCGAATTTACTCACAGACATCCTGAACTTACTAGGAGGACTGATCTGCTTCTGGAGGGAGGTTGGTTGGTTGGAATGACTGCCGCCATGGCTCACGCGCAATGGTCCAACATCAGGACAAAGTGCGGAAACATACCCAATAGATAGATAGATAAATAACAGTATCCTGAAGGCATTGTTGTACTGCACGCGCAGTGCGCTGTACGCTCGCTGCGTTAAGTGGCCCTCAGGCTGCACGTGTCAAACGACTGACAATATGCTTTAAATAAAGTCACCTTCACAGTCTAGTCATCAGTGTAGTACATCGCGCAAACCTGCGAGCTACCATATTACACCGGACCGACAGCGCCCTACCCTTCCCAATGTCCAGATTGTCCCACAAGTCGTCAGGGAGCAAGTGGCTCAAGAACTTAAAATGCTTCACTCTTTTTATTGGAATGCCGCAAAGAGTTAGAGGAGGTAAAGAAAAAATTTTTAGCATTGTAACAACCCCATTGGGCCGTATATGACTCATAAATGCGGTAAAGTTTGCGTAATGCACCGATCGATGGGCTCAGCAACACCATATCATCCGCGTAACTAATGTTGTTTATACACACTTCGTTAATGGAACATCCAATATTAGTGCTGGTGAGCTCATCGATCAGCCGGGATTATAGCTTCTGCTGCAAAAATGACCATCGTTTCGAAAAGACGAAGAAGAACCAACTTGAATAGTTATTAAAGTTCTGCTCTAATGTGTACATGTTTCTTTAAGTTCGAAATCTATTGTATTTAAAAACGATAAATCGAGATTTTACATACATTAGATAGACATTTTTCTTAATAGATACTGTTAGTCACAATATACTTTTGTTGAAACTAAATTATTTAGGTGTCTCAGGATCCGCTTTTGAAATGTTAAAATCATACCTTAGCGACAGACATCAAATTGTGAAAATCGGTAAAGTTCAAAGCAAATCTCGACAAATCACCTACGGAGTCCCCCAGGGCTCAATCCTCGGGCCATTGTTATTTCTAATCTACATAAATAGCATCCATGAAATCGGTCTAAGGGGGGATATAGCACTGTACGCTGACGACACGAGTTTATTTTACTCAGGTACCTCAGTATGCTCAATTATAGAACAAGCTCAACATGATCTAAACCTTTTACATACTTGGCTTAAATCAAACGTACTGATAATAAACATTTCTAAAACCAATTATATTATATTCGCGGCAAAAAACAAAAAGATTGGTCAGCACAGTAACTTACATATTGATGGTCAAATACTAAAGAGAGTTCATCAAGAAAAATATCTTGGTCTTATACTTGATGATCAATTAACGTGGAAACCACATATAGAGAGTATCAAAAACAAGCTCACATCACTCACAGGTGCGCTCCGTGGTATAGTGCGATGTCTTCCTAGACATGTGCGTTATACTATTTATAACTCCATGGTTAAATCTCACTTGAACTACTTGATTGAGGTCTGGGGAACTGCTGCCAAATCAAACCTAAAAATACTCCAAATTGCCCAAATTAGAATAATCAAAACACTATTTAGGTATAGCTATTTAACTCCTACTGAAAAAATATACGAAGAAACACAACTTATGAATCTCCATCAAATGTATAAGTACAACACATGCATACTCGTAAGAAAAATTCTAACTAAAGATATACAGTCTCAAATAATATTTACAAAAAGGGCACAAACTTATAAAATTTTAACGAGACAAGCTAATGACATCTGTTTAACCCAGCCTAGGACTAAATATGGAAAGAGGAATATAATGTATGAAGGGGCCAATTTCTATAACAAACTACCTAAAGACATTAAAGAAATCAAATCGTCATACGTTTACAAGAAAAGTTTAAAAAAATATATTTTAAAAGACCTTTCCCTGCCTTTTAATTAATCAAAAAATAATCATCGTAGTTATACACGAAAAAAAAAATAATAATAATAATAAAAGAAAAAAATAATAATTTTAGAACATGAATATACGTACCAAATTAAATTTAAAATACAAAAAAAAAAACAAATATCATCAAAAATAAATACCCCACAATAACAGAAATAAATAAATGTGTACAAATATTGACCTAAAACACTAATAATCGCTTATGTTCTGCACTGTGTCGTAGGCCTTAGTAAACACGCAACATCTATTAACTTGCACCCTACCCTCATCGCTCAAAAACTGTTGTCCTGTTTATTGTGTAACCTACCTTTTTCTGATTTGTTTATTTTACATTTATACTGCTAAAACGATGTATTTTTAATCGAAGTATTGTTATAATGTTTAGTTTTAAGATACCTACATATTTGTTTTTGTTTTTATCTACGCTTACTGGCAGATAACATTTTTTCTAAATCTATTTATGTTTTCTCTATAAGTGAATTTGTAATTCTTTTGAGAAAATAAACATCTTTAACCGTAATAGGTAAACTATTATTATTAAGTATAATTCAATTGTATTCAAGAAAATAAAAATCGGAATTTTAAATATAAATACCGACATATTTTATAGTACACTATCGAAATATATTTATTTTAAAAGACGTAAGTATGTTTGAGTAAATAATGAATAAATTGGATTTATTTGCCCAAGTTTATTGCTCTACAAACTGTTCATTGCCGATTGTTACCACCTGTGTAAATGTCATTGTTATAATCTTTTTAAAATAATGATTTATTAAAGCATGTTTCCGCAGCCTGCCTACTTCAAGGTTTGGAAAAAGCATAAAAGGCATTTCCTTTTATGTATAACTAGCTTTTGCCTGCGACTTCGTTCGCGCATAATCCCGCGTTTCCGTTCCCGTAAGAATATCGGTAAATCCTCTCTTAGTGCTCGCCTATGGACTGTAGGGAAGCTACATGCCAAATTTCAGCTTTCTACGACCAGTAGTTTCGGCTGTGCGTTGTCCGTCAGTCACCCAATCAGTCACTCAGTCAGCCAGTAATGGAAGAATTTTCTATACAACATGTAACAGAATAAACGCAATACCTCTTAAGGGGTCATTGTACACGATTTCGTGGTTGGTCCCATAGTAAAAATTGGTCATAATGGTGAGTACAATGACCCCTGTGCAGGTATTGCATTTACTCTGTTACACGTTGTATATTGATGATTAAAGTACTGACCTAATCTAATTAGATTAGATAGGTACGATCCTTATTTTGGTGTTATAGCAATTGATATAACGCCAAAATAAGGATCGTACACTTTTAGCAATTTTCAGATGTACCCCTAATGAAAATGGCTGTTAATTACTTAACACTGAACAAATGTTCACGAATTGTACCAAATATACCAAGAATATAGTGCAATTATTCAGAAAAAAATAGTAGAAACATTTTTCAGGGAAATAGCAAAGGTTTGGTAGAGGTTAATAAAATTGGGAAAAAAATTGTTTAAAGCCTAGTTTTTCCCATAATTCGGAATATCAACTCTATGTTACTTACTTTTTACGAAAATTAGGTAAATATAGTCTACCTATTCCTATCTCTATTAATAACTCCTCCAATTGGGAATAATGAGAACAGATATAAAATAAACATCATTATTTATCTGTATAAATGTTTGTTTTACCGTTTTATTACCTCTGAATCATCTAAAAACACAACAGCCGCGCATTAAACAATCTTTGCCAAAATGACGTCATCATTCCATCATGTTTTGGTGCTAATGATATTCGGAACACGCGCGTAAAAACTTATACTAATAACAAGTTTTATAGCATCACGATTTTTCACACTTATATAATGGTTCAGTAAATTAAACTTGTTTGGGAGATACCTCATGTCAGTTAAAGGGACTTTTTTTTTTTAAGGATGGGAAATCATCAAATGACTTCTTCCGCTGTGGGTGGAGCGGAAGGGCGTGACAGACTCTTACTGACTAAAACCCATTCGTGTTCCTTCTAAAGCCTTTTGCGTTCCAGGGCCTCGGTGACTCGTTCAAACAAATTCCGCAACCACAGGGTTATCACTGGATAGTAGAAAATTATTCAATGAAAAGGTCATGTTTATAGAGGTAGATAATATTGCGTATTATAATAATCCAGAAGAAAGTAGGTACATCATACTTCTTCCTAGCCTATTCCCAATAACATTGGGGTCGGCTTCCAGTCACACCGGATTCAACTAAATACCAGTATTTTACGTGGAGCGGCTGCCTACCAGACCTCCACAACCCATTAATTGGTTAACATGGTACTTTTTGGCAAGACTAGAGTTAGATTTTCTGGCTTCTGACAATCCGTAACGACTGCCAAAGATATACAAATGTCAGTCGAAACCAACGGCTTAAGGTGCTTTCCGAGGCACGGAGGAATCTCGGTATGTTAAGATGGATGGATATAGGGATTCATAGCGTGTTTCTGGACTTAGTCTGTGAGCACAGAATGGATCAGAGTCTGTAGTAGGTATGGCATTATATTGTACTCTGAGCATCGGGACGAAATTAATTGTAATCAAAACAGAAGAATTTGAAATATAGAGGTATGTTGTCTGTACGTTTGTGCGTGAATCACGCGTAAACGGCTGAACAAATTCAAATAAATTCTTTTTTGTTTTACTCTCAATTTGCTACTATTCGAAGTTGCGAAAAGTTGCATGTGGTGTTAACAACACGCGATTTATTTTTCTTATTATTTCTATCAAATTAATCTACAACTAAATGAAAATTTCCATAAATTTTCGCTCCGCTCTATAATGCACAGTATTATTATCAGTCCTAATTAAAGAGTACCGTTTTGTTATGTTACCTATTCCATTTTAACAGACATTTTACGAGTAACGAACTCACGTTTAAAATACTATCATTGCCATATCTACAAACCGTGACGCTGTCGTCGCCAGAATAAAATACCTCTTTGGATGTAACCGGTTTTGCCGCATATCCAAATATATAAAGCAAAGTCGTGTTAGTTACACCATTTATAACTCAAGAACGGCTGGACCGATTTTGAAGATCTTTGGTTTGTTGGATTTGTCTTTGCCCCGAATAGAAGCACAACTATTTGAACATTGGAAAAAAAATTGTACAAAATCATTTTCGAATACAACGCCAATTCGGATACATGACAAAACAAAACACGGCAACAAATTATTCTGAGGCGGTACGAAGTTCGCCGGGACCACAAGTAATTTGTAAAACTAGTGTTCCGTCTCTTTTCTGTATAAATATATATGTAGATACTAGCTGACCCACGCAACTTCGTCTGCGTCACATTTTTCATGAATGCTCGGCTCCTTTTGGCCGTAGCGTGTTGTTATATAGCCTAAAGAATCCCTCAATAAATGGGCTTCCAAACACTTAAATATTTTTTAAATTCTATTTAAATTTCTAATAAATAGTCAATGATCGAGTGGTAAATGATCAATTATCGACCGCCGAGAGTAGAAAATAATTAAAGCCCTAATATCGCTATAAAAAAATAGGGGTTGGTGATAGAAGGGTGAAAATTTAGGGTTGTGTGTATTTTTAATGCCACATTATTAAAAAAAAAAAAACAAACAAAATGTTAGGGACGGACAACCCTTATCACTTAGGGGTATGAAAAATAGATAGTAGCCGATTCTCAGACCAAAAAATATGAATATGAATATGCATATAAAGTTTCATAAAATCGGTCAAGCCCTTTCGGAGGAGTATGGTAACTAACATTGTGACACGAGAATTTTATATATAAGATTGTTTGTTAGCATTAATTATAAATTTGAGGGCAATTCTCGTTTTTTTTTGGAGTTTCCGCATTCGTATCGAAGTCATAAGCTGTCAAAAATACACTACTACTAATGTACTTTAACTCCTATATTATTTTTGTACAAGTTTTTAACAATTGACTGTCGCTGAGTTGATAGTGCGAATTTTGAACGCTGTTTAGGGTTCCGTTGTCAACAAGGAACCCTTATAGTTTCGCCATGTCCGTCCGTCTGTCCGCGGTTTAGCTCAAAGACGCTTAGCACTAGAAACTTGGAATTTGGTATAGGTATATGTACATATTATTCACGCCGACAAAGTGGTAAAACAAAATCTTGAAAAGATAAAGTAAATAATTTTTTTTTAAATTTTATTTTTTTTATTTTAAAAGTTTTAATTTAAAAGTTAAAAATTAAAAGTCAAGTACATTTGATTATTTTTCTATTTTTGGATTCCTACACTGTGCGTGGTCCGACACGCACTTGATCGGTTTTAAACATGATACCGATGCTTATTATTTCAATTACGCAGGAAAAAAATATTTTGTTTCAATTCTGCTAATATGACACTTTGCCTTTAATCCTTCTTTTCTCTTTTACTAGTTGCGCCCCTTGGTTTATCAAATACTCTGCGTGAATGTCGAAAATTATCTGAAGGGGACACACTCCCGGAATAAAAAGTAGCCTTTGTAATCCAGGGTGTCAGCTTCCTGCATACCAAATTTTATAAAAATTGGTCCAGCCGTTTGCGCGTGAAGAAGTAACAAACATACACACACACACTCACAACTATAATATTAAGTGTGATTTATTGTTTGAAAAGGATGACATGAGAACTTTTCTTTTAGATTTGCACCCATATTCTATGTTAGTTTAATAGACCACTCACCGGACTCAGTCACCGCAAAACGCTCAAATCACATCAAACTATAACGGTCATCTGGTTGATACGAGGAGGAATCAAGATGTAGGATATTTCAAGTCTCTTACTTTTACGACATTTTACCGGCTTGGAGGTGACGCCTGATTTAGCTGAAGAACTTGACGAAGCATGTGAAGACGATGGGGATGACGTGGCATTGTCTGTCGATACACTCGCGGCTGTAGCTTGTGAAGTCTGAACTGAAAAAAAAAGTTAAAAAAAAATTTTTTTGACTGATATGCGAATGTGAATTGTTTGAAAATTAGTAGAATTTTCACTCATATTTATTTACTGATAGCCAAGACATAAAAAGTGACATTCTATCTATGACAATGGTTCTGAAAAAAGTCCAAAAATGAATGGGAATTACATGTTTTTCTGAAATTTTAGGTGGTGGTTGGTGTACAATAAACGGTATCTAGCTTTCTAAAGAATTTCAATTTGTCTTGAGCACTTGAAACGTCGGCACCGGGGTGCGGGAGGGCAGCGGGAAAAAATAACGAAAGTATGTCCAGAAGAAGTTAATTGTGATGTACCTCAGTGTGATGTTGGAATATATTTAATACTGTGTCGAAATATAAAAAAAATCCAAAATTTTACAGATAAAAAAAAATATAAAAGGTTCAATTAAAATAATCTGAGTGCATAAGTAAAGCTTAAAAAGCTGGTTTACGTAGAAATGCGGAAAACAACAAAAAAACATAAACACTTAAGTCTCTTTTTTTTTAAAACATTATTTATAAGAATATATTTAGTACTTTAACAAAATATTTAAAAAAAATGTCCAAAAATATACAGACAAAAAAAAAGGTTATATTCAATTATCTTTGTGCATAAAGCTTAAACTGGTTTACGTAAAATGCGGAAAAAAAACACAAAAAAAAACAGAAAGACTTAAGTCTCTTAATTTTTAGAACATTATTTATAAGTAAAAAATAAAACATTTTCCTTACCTGTACATATTGCTAAAACTAATACATTAGCCACAAAAGCAACAACGAGCAACAACCTGACCGTCATCGCGACTAAACCACGTTTGAAAATATACAGCAATCAATTTTATTTATATAATATGATTATATAAACGTGTATTATAAACCAGCTGCTATATTGTGCACGTTACATTTAAAACAACGTTAATTACGCCGTGACTTCAAGATATAATTATGCGATATAAATCCTCATTGACAAGATTTTTTTTTAATTTTAATGTTTGTTGAGTTTTCAGAAAATTCACGTAGGTACAGTCGAGTCGTAACAACGTTTTCGTTTTTAAGTGTTTTCCTTTACCAAGTTGGGAAATTTAAACTATCTAAAGTAATATTATAAAGAGGAAAGATTTTATTAGTTTGTTTGTTACGATTTGGCTCAAAACTACTCATCCGACTTTTAAAATTCTTTCGCCATTAGAAAGCTACATTATTAACTTAAAACAAAAGCTATATTTAATTTAAAAAAATATAGATCCTTACGAAAATTGCAATAATTTACTCAAAGCAGCAAAATTTTTTACCTACTTAATTCATTATTTGGCGTGAGCTGAGAAATTAATTTTTTTTTATCACATTTTCTTTCCAACTAGGCTTTGATTGAATAATTTTAACAAAAAGCGGTCATCGTGAATTAACATAGTTGGACATAATATAGCCTCGCGGACTTTTTATCACATTTTTTTTACACCTTGGGTTACATAATTCAAGTTTAAGTTGGGATCCCTAATTATTTTTGGAAATAATATGCCTATGTTACTCGGTGAAGATGTAGCTTTGTAACGGTAAAATATTTTTTTAAATCGGTTTAGTAGTTTTGGAGCCAAATCGTAACAAACAAATCTTTCCTCTTTATAATATTATAGAAAATAGATAGATAGATTATAATATTATTATTTCCTTTATTGATTGTATAAACATGTAAATTACATTTTTACATGTTTAAATACAAAGATATAAAAATATAAAAATAGTAGCCTACCGGTATCGGGAACAGGGTCCAAGCTACCGGTGGTATCACATTGGACGAGAAATTACAATGTGGGCCTCATATAACATCTCTTGTGGGTCGTCTAAGCTCAGCCGCGTATGCTGTTAGAAAGATAAGACAGTTAACAGACGTAGAAACCGCACGTTTGGTCTACTTTAGTTACTTTCACAGCATTATGTCGTACGGTATTTTGCCGTGGGGTCGGGCTGCTAACATTGAATCCATATTTATTTTACAAAAGAGAGCTGTCAGAGCCCTTTATAATCTGCGTCGCCGTGATTCTCTTAGGAAAGTTTTTAAAATGATTAATATTATGACAGTCCCTTGCCAATTCATTTATGAAAATATTATGTACTTATGTGCGGAAAAATCGACATGTTTTTAGTAAAATTAGTGACAGACATAATTTTAATTCAAGAAATAAAGACAAATTAGATCAACCATTTTTTAGATTAGCTAAAGTCCACACTTCTTTCATGGGGTATTGTGTTTAATGTTACAACAAAATACCTTCTGACATATTAGAACTAAATGGAAGAAAAATTAAAACTTATGTTAAAAGTACACTTTGTAAACAAGCATATTACAAATTAGAAGATTACATTCAGGATAAGAATGCTTGGAAACATGCTGGTCCTGCTCCATAGGACAATCAAGGGTGTAGACAAAATCAAACTGGTTGATTTATGAATTAACTTTATAGATAGGTATACTGTTTCTTTTTTTGTGTTTTTATTTTCTGTTTAATTAATGGTTATTAAGATTATCTGTAAATATGTGAGTACCATTTACCTAATTTTTTTTAGAAAATGAATAAGTTTACCTCTGCTGGTAATACTTTGTTCTTATAAGTAGCATACTCTGGGTGTATCGTCCTCACATAATATTAAATTAATTTTTGTATACCAAATTTTGTAAAATCGTTATTTGAAAAGAGCCTTTCCGAATGGACAGTAGAGTCACTTTATTAATGTAATATTATTATTTGACTGTACTGTAAATGCTGACGTTCAAAAGTGCCGTTTAATGGCCTAATTGAAATAAACGTTTTGACTTTGATTTTGGTCAGTGCTCCTGAGAGAGGAACCTCCTAACTATGCGCGCCGTGTCCAGGAGTACTGCTTTCTGGATCAAGCCCATGATCCAGCTGCCAACGAGAGCCTCTTTAGATGTTGGTCGAGGCTCTTGGCAATTATGCCATTGGCCGTCACGACTATCGGCACAATGACTGCTGTGTTCACATCCCACATGTCGACAACCTCGCGAGCCAAGTACTTATTATTATTATTATGTTATACATTTATTATATTGAATCTTCTATAATAATATATATTATTATAGAAGATTCAATATAATAAATTATTATAATTTAGAATATAGCCTTGCAGACTTTTTTCTAGGTAATAATAAGTATTTTAATTATGTAGTACATTACTTTTATGTATCATCAATAGTTTTCGCAGCGCATGCGATGAAAGACATTTGATAACAATTTTTTTTACACCTTGTGTTACATAATTCATGTTTTAGTAGGGATCCATAATTATTTATGGATATAAGTATAGCCTGAGTTACTTGGTAAAGATTTAGCTTTCTAATGGCAAAAGAATTTTTAAAATCGGTTTATTAGTTTTTGAGCCAAATCGTAACAATCAAAAAAATCTTTCCTTTTCATAATATTAGTTTATATAGAAATCAGATTCTTCGATTGTTGTTCGTCAGTTGAATGCAAAGACCACAATTATATTGAATACTTGCTGGATTAATATGGGACTGAGAGTGCCAATGATGCAGAATGCAATGCCTTTGACATAACATAATATCAATAGCGAGGCAGTAAAGCAGATTCTGTTTTGGAGCAAACAAAAAAAAAAGACCTGCGGTTAACAAACCTATTTTCACCGTGACTGTACCTGCAGTGAATGAATGACGTAACTTGTGTGTATGGCAGATATTTTTCCCCGTTGCGGGGACTGTTGTGGCGCGAACGTCGTAACAATTACGTTAAAAAAAAATACAAATAACAGAGCGTGTTTGAGTTTTTTAAGATTTCCTAGACTTAACTAATTCTATGATTTATTTGGTTTTTCCTGATAAGTGCATAAGAAAATGGAGAATCAAGTAAAACCCATTTTCCTGCTTGTGGCTGTGATTTCCGACTCCGGGAAATAGGTTCAACACGACGACGCTTTTTCATAGAAATTGTTCAAGACGTTTAGCAATTTTCAGGAACCCGAGTCGTTGCATCGTTGGCGCGTTGTCGAGGTGCACCTGCCTTGATTGGCACTCATAAGTACCGAATTTGTGATGCAAGAATTCATACACAAAATCACCTGTTAATAAGGTAAATAAATTATATCAGCTGCACGGGTCGACTTTCAAAGTTAAGCAACGCTTGCTGAGTTTGGTCTGTGGATGGGTGACTAACTTAACATATCGAGACTCCTCCGTGCCTCGGAAAGCACGTTAAGACGTTTTTCCCGGCGTTTATTTATAGATTTGCAGTCGGTACGGATTGTCAGAAGCCAGAATATCTGATACCAGTCTTGCCAGGAAGTACCGTGTTACTCAGTTACTGGGTTCTGGAGGTCAGAGAAGCAGTCGCTCGACGCAAAATACTGGTATTTAGCTGAATCCAGTTTTTCTGCCAACCGACCCCAATATAATTGGGAAAAGGCTAGGCAGATGATGTAAGCTGTCCTTCTTCTCACAGTCCATCAATTGTTTGTTTGGCCTTCCTAAAAATATCCAGGTTAGGCTAGACAGATGAATTTGAGTATGGGATGGCATAAAAATGGTGAAACGATAACATTATGACTGTTCATGCTCAATGCTTGTTGCTACAGATACTGACTACACGTATGGTTGTAACCGCTACTACTGTAGCGGTTACAACCATTTGTATAGTCAGTATTTTCTTCATTATGGCATAGGTTAATACATATGGAATGCAATAAAGTATTGAGTATTGAGTATTGAGTATTAATATATCATTTAATTCAGGTAACAAAGACCCATAACATATATACCTTACAGATACATACATATTTATAAAAACCACAAAAATATCGTCAAACTATTGTACACGAAAGAGACGGCGTCGTGTTGCGCTGCGTGGTGTCACGTAGCTTTCCGCGGAATCGCCGATACATGACACCCTTCGGCCAAAACTCTTCCTTGAAGGTCTTAATATGATGAGTCGGAACTCGCACCACGAATGACTTGAACTTTGCTTGAACCAGCTGGTCTTCGCTTGGACATACTCCACTATCTCCTCAACCTTCGTGGTGTGATGTAGCCGGGACACATAGAGCTGCGTCGTAGGAATTGCCGGACGCAGCATATTGGGTCCTGCCAGCGCGGTCCCGCACTGGTTCCGACTAGGGGGCTTCTTCCCTTTCTTCCTCTACACTTTCACGAAGCCATCCTTGTTGCACTTTCCTGTAGCTGGGCCTTGCTGTTTCGAACCCCTATTGGCAGGTTCACAGCAGCTCTTGTTATCCCCCTTCTCAGTCTGTGACACTGGTTTGTGCAGGCAACGATAGCAGAGTTGGCACGTTTAGGGGTCGACGTACCTACACGAGTCACTACCTCGACCGGCATCAAGTCAGCGACGGCGGCGTCGCATGTTGCAACGCGTGCAATATCAGCAGGGGGTGACGCAGTGGAGCTCGCCGACTCAAAACTGCCGATGCTAGCGTTTTTCACTCCGCGACGTGTGCTCACGTTAATGGCATCAGGCGACCTATTTACTTTAACAGCGTTGCGCAACAACTCTACTTCGTATTCGGGAGTTCACCAAGGTGTTAATTGACACCTCCAACTTGAACTGTACCTCGGCCAGGCTCGCCTTGAGAGTTGTAATGTCCTTTAGCAACCTGGCGACGTCGACGTGGTCAAACGTGACTGGCAACTTGTGCAGCTCCTTCGCCACAAAAGCAGGCACGTTGTCCGGATCGGTGCTCTTCATCAATGTGATGATGTCCTGCACACACTTCTGGCCACCTGTTAATGATCTTCTTCATCAACGCATAGTATATGCAGGTTTTGGTTTGTGCTACGCCATTCGCGAGACTATTGAACGTCGGTTCCTAAGTTGGGATCCCGGTTTGGGTAACTTAGTTTTAAACGGCTCCGTTTCGTTGGCTGCAAACGCCACTTGGTCGATTCCCAGGTCAGAAATAGTGTCATAAGAGTTTTCAAATAATATTTCTTAAGTGCCGGAATCTGGAAATTGACTGTGTCCTCCGTGCATTTGTGCACTATATCTAATATCTCCCAGGTTGAGTTTCTACCAGGAAGACTTTTATTAGGTTTTATGAAATTATGTGGTTCAGTAAAAGCCTATAAATCTGTAGGTTACCACTTTCACAACGTACCTGGTCAAAAGTATTATGTGGAGTAGTCAACACTGGTATTCTTTTGAAAAACAAAACCGGTCAAGTGCGAATCACATTTTTGTAACATGTTACTTCCAAACCATACACTTCTTATAGGTTTTCCTATAATTTATCGGCAAAGAACTACTACTACTACTATTACTATTTTTTTCAAAATTTAAGACAGTAGTTTCGGAGATAAGGTGGCGGGAATGGTCATTTTTCATCTAATTTCTTGAATAACTTCAAAATCCTTTATTTTAAAATTATGAAATAATGTATTCGAAATTCTCACAATATCTTCTATCATTTGATGTATCACACCGTACAGTTGGAAAAACTTTTTTTTTTAATTTTCTAAACTGATCCCATTTTCAAAATTTATATATGTTGGTTACACTTCCGTTTGGGTTACAGAATATTTATTATATGTGTACCAAATTTCAATTAAATCGGTCCACTAGATTCGTAAAAAATTAGCTGTGATAGACGGACACACAGACAACCCTGATCCTATAAGGGATCCGTTTTTCCATATCGCTCAGAACCCTAAAAAAAAAATTTATAAGATCGGTACTTAAACAAAAAGAGTTATTAGTACCTCTTCGAAATAAGAATTTCGTGATTTGTGCACGGTTAAAGTAATCAATGGCTCTTGTAATGATAGGTCCAGATTTATGATTGCTTTTCCTCAAGCAGAGGTAGATGTAACAAAAATAGATAACTGATGTTGTTTTTGTGAATCGTTTTTCCTGTTTGGGCTCTAGTTCCGGATTTTATTTCGAGACTGGGTTATTCTGAACATAGAGTGACGTAGATTGTAATTTCGTTGTGACTTCAATGTCATTAATTATTTCGATATACATACTTAGTGACGTCAAAGGTCTGCCTTGCCTGCCAGAAATCCCGTTTAAATTAAACACATTGCGTAGTATAATAAATAAATAGTTTCTTTATTTATGGCCTGGCCTGTGGTCGAGTGGTTAGTGACCCTGACTGCTAAACCGGAGGCCGTGGGTTCGATTCCCACCCAGGACAAATCTTTGTGCGATGAGCATGATCATTTGTTCTGTGTCTGGGTGTAATTTGTCTATAATATGTATGTATTTATCAATATATAAGTATGTTTATCAGTTGTCTGGTTGCCATAGCACAGGCTCTGGATCGGAGGACCGTGTGTGTTGTCCCAAGATATTATTATTTATTAAATAAAACTTCAATTTGAACAGATAGATCTTATATTACAATAAAGATTTTAATCACAACAACATCTAAGTAATATCTACTCAACGAACAGTAATAAAATATCTCTCCATAATCGCTATTACTATATCTACACAAAGTGTGTATAATAATGATTATAAGAAAATAATGAGCATTTGTTTGTAATTTTTTCGAACATCGTATCTTGTATAGTTATTTCGTTTTAGAATGACAATAGCGGTCACTGCCCTTTCTCTAATATCTCTAAGTGGGGAAGCTATGGTAGGAACCGCGTTTCAATTATATGAAAATAATAATAATATTCCTCTCAGAAAACTTTTTCATTTGACACCAATAACATGGGGGTATATAAAAGTAAGTGGTCCGCCATATTGGATTTAGAATAATGTTTGCTTAGCTTACCATGCATTGTCATCAAAAGTGTATTTATAAAATTCAGTTGCAAGCTATAAGGAAGAAGTCAAACTAACTATAGTAGGCGCCAGATAATCGTGGAATATCGGTCATTGACCCACCTACATTTATTGACATTGTTAATTTGAAAAACGGAATTAATGACACAAAACTGTCCCGAATCATCATCTCTCGTGATCCTTAACATTGTCTAATAATGAAAAACGATTCATATTTAATTGTTCAGGTACCTATGAGCAGTTATTAGGAAAAGGACAATATACTTTATTCCACATTTATCTGGCGCCTACTATAGGCAACTTAAATAAGACCTTAATGAGGATCACGATACATTTCGATTCAAAACGGTTTCATTACATATGAATAATATTTCCTTTTTTGAACATTTGAATGTAAATAAATGTATAGCTAGTCGTAGTAGGTCATACAATGACGTATGATATATAGACGCATTACCAACATGACAGCTCTAAAAAGCAGCGCAAGCACAATGGCTGGGTTTCCACAAGAAATGAAGGAATGAGAAACGAGAATGCGTAGCGAGCGATGTGTTTGATAAGAACCAATAGAATCGATTGCGCTGAGCGAGGCTAGGTAAATGAAGCGATTCAATTGGTTCTCAACAAACACATCCCTCACTACGCATCCTCGCACATCTTTGGTTGAAATGCAGCCTATCAGTACTAATGGGTAGCAAGATGCTTCATGTTCGCGTCAATGATAGTTTGGCTCAACTGATATTACCTATATTTCTCAGCAAGGCTATAGTTAAAAATAAATTGTTACTGTTTTAGGTGATCAGAACCCTAATAATTAAGTAATGTTTACTTTTATTCTGTTTATTTTTAAATCGTCCTTTCTAACAACTAGTAGATCTATCCTACTAATATAAATATTATATGTATATCCTATTATCACATCACACTAATATTTTAAAGGCGAAAGTTTGTTAGTGTGTGTATGTTTGTTACTTCTTCACGCGCAAACGGCTGGACCGATTTAGATGAAATTTGGTATAGAGATTGTTTGAGTCCCGGGAAAGGACATATGATAGTTTTTATCCCGGGAATATGTTCCCTTGGGATAATTTTCGACATTAACGTGGGGGAAGCCGCGGGCGGTATCTAGTTAAGTAGTATGTGGATAACGTTGTGAGGAGTGTATTTGTTACGCCTATTGTTAAGTTCTAACCTATGTTTACTTATTATTACACTGCTTTTTGTTGTCCCTAAATAAATAAATAAATGATCGCTACTGTCACACTAAATCGAAACAACTACAGCGTGCCAATTATTAAGCAACGTTAGCATTAGCAACCCATTCGTAATCTGTCAAAAGTGTTTGAAAATTAAGGATTTTTTCGGCAGATTGCGAATGAGATATGAATGCGAACGTTGCTTAAAAGTAGAATTTGCCCGCAGCTTTATTATTAGTTTACTACTTTAATGTGAAGTTTCTCAAGGTGTTTATTCCAGCGACTTAGTTCTTCTGCATGACACTCCCATCCAAGCCCGCTTGTTTGTTCTTCAGTCCGCTTCAACTGAAAATATACAACACTTATATTTACTTTTATTATTATTTTCATTTGGCAAGTCTTGGCCTTAGGGCGTTTTCAAGGTTTTGTCTTATTGTATTCGATCGCGTTATCAATTTTTATTGAAACTGGTTAATTACCGTCTGGAATTTTTTCTTACTAACTGACTGACTATATTTTAGAGTTAGTTAGTATACTAAAAAGTACTAACTAACTATAAATATAATAGTATTTTTGATGGATAATTATAAGTTATAAGTTATCATTTCACAGGCCAGTGACCAAATGAATTACAGAAAATTTTAGCCGAAGTTCAATAATGTATTAAGAAACGATCGTAAAACATCGGTTGGTATTTACTTGCAAAAGTTAAAAATCTCATTGATGTGGGGTATGATTGTAGTGCTCTGTAAACATCTCACCGTGTAAGCTTAGGTGAAGTGAACATGAAGTGAGCTGTCAATCTATACAAACAAGATGGAATGACAGCTCACTTCATGCTCACTCACGTTTACACGGTGAGATGTTGGCAGCAAAGGCCGACTTTTCCCTTTGATTTATTTTAAGGACGTTCTGGTAATAGGTCGATTAGTGAATAGGTCGTTTTGCTCATAGGCCTTATACTCTATTGAATGTAATTGAAGGAAGCTCAAAGTTAAAATGCTGACTGTACCACTGGTGAAAATATTTGTAGGCAATGCAGTTCTAAGCGGGAATCGAACCCACAGCTTGCAGCGCAAAAGCTAAACGCTTGTGTACAGCGCCATCTACCTTTAAGAATGGTATTTATAGATTTTAATAGTTAGGTACCTTTTGTTTTAATTTCTGCTATCCTAAATGATATGGCACGGCTGTCACGTGCTGAGCTGGAATTGAAAAAGAAAAAATGTTATACAAAAACCATTCAAAAGTTGCACTTTGAAATAGAGCAGATTCTTTGGCTGTTCGATCATGTCCTTAGAGTCAAATTACACTTTAATAAGCCTGTTTCTGCGCTTGGTTTAGATGCTTTAGTGGGTTATATCATCTTCATTCCAGATGTAACACATCCACTACTGGACTAAAAAAACGATGCGTTGCATGGTGACTTGAATGAACTGTGCGCCAAGGACATAACACGGTCACTCACAAGTAGAAATATACACAAATTTAACACTTACGACATGAGTCAAATGGCACACATAACCCATCCAGCCTCCAGTGTCCCTCGATACACCGGCAGGCTGGAGTGCACTCGACAACCATCAGTATTTGGCCGAATATGGGACACTTCCCATCTGAGGTAGATTGCTTACAGTCGTCTGATGGACAAAATGGCGGACAGGCCACGTACTCCTCGTTTGGACGATCACAAACGAATGGACCTGGAAGGAAGAGAAATAATTGATTCATTAATATGAAGTTCCTTTGGCTTTCTTACGTGGTTTTTGGTCGGGGCCTCTGACTTTCCTTTTTTTTACTACCTTTTTGGCACACGTTTGCCCGAAGATGGAGCACGCGAGCCAGAAGTAACCATCATTAACTTAAAGACTTCCAGGTTTAAGCTATTAGGAAACACAGACTCTGTCAGGGAATTCCACATCTTAGCTGTACGTACAATGAATGTGTTCCTAAAATGTTTTGTGCGTGTGAGTGGGATGCCCACCAGCGCATCGCCGTACGTCCTTTTTTTTGATATCGGGGGGAAATCCTCATGGAAATCCTCCACCCTGGGGCGGGTGGAGGAGTCTGTCAGACTCTTACTGACTAAAACCACCCCGGTGTTCCATCTTCCACCTACGCCGGGGATCGCGGGAACGTATGCGACTTCCGCAATCCCCGACTGGTGCCGGCCCGCCTCTGCGGGCCACCTCGCGTGAGGAGGGAGTGAGGTGTTTGACTCCCCCGGCTACGTCAAAGAGGGGCGCACGGGAACACCACGCGCCGCCACCTCGGGTCCAGATGAATGGGGGCGACGGACATCCCCAAGTCTGCCGCCCCTGGACCCAGTTAGGGGGGCTGGAAGAGGGCAGCGTATCCGGCTCCTCCGACGCCCGATGTGCCTGCTGTTGGCCGGGAGAGCGGTCGTGATCTCCCTCTCCCTTTCCGCAGCGCGGTGGTCTCCTTCTGCGAGACAGTTATCGCGCAGAAGGAGACCACCGCGTCCCAGGACTCCTCACCGCCGACCATAGCATGAACTACGGCCGGCAGCGAGAGGTCACCGACTACCGAGGGCACGGCGCGGCTCAACCCAAGCTGCACACTCTGCTAGCGTATGCCGCGCCGTGTCCTCCCGACAGTCGACGCAGTGGTGACATCGAGCATCCGGCTCTCTACCTATGCGACACAGGAACTTCCCGAAGCAGCCATGCCCCGGGAGGACCTGCGTCGCACGAAACGACAGGGAGCCGTGCCTTCTCCCGAGCCAGAGGTCGAGCACTGGCCGGATGGCCTCGATGGCGACTGGACTGGATGACGGCGAGCCCGCAGGGCGCCCCGCTTTCCTGAGCAGGACCAGACGAAATCGCCGTACGTCCTGCACCAAGTAGTTGGGTTTTGGTTAATTGGGCTTACCTGAAACATCTTTATTTCTTGGTTGGACCACCAGGTTAATGGCAATTGAATTTAATACGAAGTATATTTATTTATTTTATTTAGACCATTAAAACGAAAAAATACCAACCAAATATATTTTGACCCTAGTTGTTTCCTCCAAAAGGTGGCTTCGTTTAGGAAAGAATTAATAGTATACAGACACACCCACATACCTACATATAATATTTGTATACATTTGTTGGAGAACCTTGAATAAAACTTATACATCAATAGGTACGAAATATGACAAGGAAAGGTTAATTGATTCAGTTGATTGTAGTAGATCCATGCTCACGTATTTACAAATATTGAAACCGTATCTTTTTAATCTTTGCACGTAGGTACTTAGGCCGGTATATTGCGTTTTGTGCGAAAAACAAAAAGCGAACAAGATCCGTGTAGGTAGCAGTCAAGACCAAACAAAAGAAATTCTTATGACATAATAGATATTGTCTTGAATTACGAAATAGGATACTTCCTTGCACAATAGTGCACATGATTTAAATGTTCTGGGCGCAAATAAATTTGTTTTCTTTTCTTTAGCTATCTAGTTCACCTTTTATGTTCCTAAACTAATATATAACAAAGACATTAAATGTTTGTAATAGGTAATCTCAGGACGTATTGATCTTTATAACAGTGAAAATTCTTTCACTGTTATAAAGATACGTTTTATCGCAAAAAATATATAATAACCATGGGAGCAAAGCCAAATGAAAAAGCAAGTTATGCATAAAATCCAATAATTAGCATGCCTGGAAGTAATATGACTACAAAATTACCTACTCCATAACGTTTGATGAATATTGTCTAGTAACTTATAGTATCGGGTAACGATAACTTGTATTTTATGATACAGAACCCAATTAACGGACGCATCTAAATTGCATTTGTCATTAGAATTCCAAATAACTTAAAATCAACATCAACACAGGTTATAAGAATGAATCATTGGTGACCAAAAAAATGTATGCTGACCATACCTACTTTCCAATGATATAGTAGGGCCTATCACCGCAAGGAATAAAATATCCTGGATAGTCTGTAATACGAACAATACTCTAGGCATAATATTGCCTCCATACCCTATCTACACATTTCTGTGTACTAGGCAGTATCAACCAAATATCCGCCAGTACTTTCGGCCTTCAAACTCGACCGAGCCGAAGAAATAAATAGGATAAGCCTTGCAATATTCCCCACCTTTTAACTCCTGAAATTTGTATCAATAGCGGCGACCAACAGGAAGCGCTGTGGCTCGACGGATGCCGGAAAATATCCAGAAGAAAAAAGTAGTAGTTGGACGAAGTTGGACCATGGAGAAAGGTTAACAAATAAGGTCACTCACGGCAGTCCCTAGTATCAATACAAGTTCCATTCCTTGCCCTCTTCATATTGAACCGGCATTTGCACTTGGGAGTCCCACACCGCCCGCTGTTTGAACAGTCGCGACCTTCTTTCTCGCTGATTGGACATTTGTCTCTGTTGCAGTCTGTTGGACAATTGTCTTCGTCTTCTCCTGGAGGACATTGCAGCTGGACTGGAAAACATAAGAAGATGATGAACATTTTTGGATGATAAAAGTGGCTCATACAGAGTGAACGCGCGATGAATGAGGCAGGCGCCATTGGGGTCTACGTTGTTGTAGCAGGCGTAGAAGCTATACTTGAATTTATAATTGACACGTTATGTGCAACAAGGGCTACTAATAGCTAAGTCGCTCCTTCACGTCACGCCTTAGCCGCTTCAATATGGACGCAAACAGTGGTTGTTAGATGCTTCGTTCTGCCGTAGTCACCGCTCGAGCTTTTGAGCTTTGAGGGCGTTGCCACACCAATCGATCTGTCGTCGATAGAAGACATTGATCGACGTTGATTGACGTCTGTCGAATAAAATGGTAGGAACTATCGAACGACAAATTGCCATCGATCCATTGGTTTGGCTACACACTTAAAAAAGGTGTTTTTAGCGCATAGTGGACAATCCCTGTGCCGATGATAAATTTTGCCCACTTAGGTACCTACATCGAAATTTAAAATTCTGGCACATCGTGGTCGTTCTCCAGAAAAGAGATCCATAAATGGAGATGGACAGTAAAAAAAACGTGATAAGTATAATATTGTTAATTAAACTATGCTTAACATATGTTCAGTCTTTAAGGATCCCGCAGCTAGAGCACGGGTCTTTTTCCTCAATTCCTGTAAGATGGACAGGGCCGTAATCAAACATGTGGGCCCGAGTAAGTTCCCATGATGTTTAAAAAAATAAAAACATTGTAGTACCCACCTACCTCGTTGAGCGTAGAAACTTATTGGCTTGTTTCGTGACTACGTTTTATCATGAAACAATAGAAAACCCTGTTCCGAATAAAGACTCATTACACAACTAACTGTTTATGCACAATGAAATCTTCAGATGAGAAATAAAACTTAGTAATAAATCCTTGAAACCTATTTACTTAGCCCCACTTTACTTTGCACTTACAATGACGGTACCACTCACCAAAAGGTTAGGTAGAGACGAAGAATAATCAAGGCGCCACCAACCCTTAGTTAGGTACAAAAAAAAGTTGTTTTAATGTCTTTGTCCTGGTCCTTATTAGTTGCGTCATGATTCAAGAGGGGCCGCGCAAAAATAATCTTTAATTCCCTTTTCCTTTTTCTTCAGAACATACAATTTTGCTAACGAAACACCTAAGTTTTACCAAACCAATTTCTTCTTTCAGGTAGGTTTTACGCACTACTCAATACTAAAAACAAGAAAAAATATCCTAAAATAATAGTACCTAAATCAAAATCTGCTTACCAGTGCTATGAATCGTGACTAAGATGACGAATAAAATGACAAACACGACTCGCGTCATTTCTCAGCCAGTCCGTTCGTGACAATGAATGATGCACAACTAAATTCCTAAACATCAATATTACTTATTTAGCACTTCAAACATCCATACTACATCGTCCATGAAAGGTATTGATACTTACAGAGTCAGTTGGTTGGGTCTTTGAATGTTTATATTTAGAGCCATCTGTCTTTTGTTTTAAGAACTAATTGATCACGGTGTTTACTAGAACAAAAATTAGTTTTAGTATCGTGTAATAGATGGCAGCACTTGTATTAAAATAGTCTCCGAGAAAGTTTTCAAACTACATTTAAATTTTTCATTTTATTACGGTTCTTTACTTATCGCTGGGGTAAAGACATATTTATTTCAATGCAGCTTTATTTATCATGATAATTATGAGCCCATGGATGTATGGGTATTTAAATAAAGATAAATAAAAACATCTGTTTCTTTTTTCATGAATCAGCAATTTTCTATGGCATATTACCTCAAAACTGTTTTTCAACAAAGCCACTTCCGGCCTGTCCTTAATTAAGTAGGTTAACCACACTAATCGCGTTTACCGGACTTTTGAGCATCCGGGACATTCTGCAATCCCGGACGTTAGACCGGGATCGTTTTGGTTCACTTCTAACCGAACTTTGGTCGCTTGACTTATTTCTTATGAAGCTGGCCATTTCAAGAGTGCATTTGAGACTTTTGGGAATTTGGCAAGGAGATAGTTCAGTCAGGGACCGTATCACAGAATCCTAGTAGGAACTGCAGAGCTATTGAAATAATAAATGAAACAAGATCTATATGTTTCTGGCATATAGTTCAATTTGTAAAACGTACGTGTGTGTGGCGTATAGTGGAATTTCATCAACGGTATACTCTTAAAAGCGTCATCAATCCAAGAATGTAGTCCGCCAGTTTGAAAGTAGGTATGTACCTAAGTGACTCTGTAGCCACAACCGTTCAGATATAGAGGTAATATGTCTGTCATCGGAAAATGGCCACCTCCGCAAATGAACATTTTGAATACTTTTTTGCGCATCAAAATTTGATAGTCTATAATCTCTCGAAGTCATTCCGAGAAACTGTGGAATAGCAAGTAAAGAAACGTTAAGTATAATGCAATTTCAACATTCTAACCTATTTCTGTCGGCAGGATTTAAAGGAACCTAAATGAGTGGCATGACGGGAGCTAAGTATCTAACCTATCCGTGTCGGGGAGTCCTAAGCTCCCTGTGCCCTATGTTCCGATGTATTGTAGAGCCGTAAACTGATTGGTCGCCAACATGTCGTCATTTTATGTCGGTTCACAATTTTTCGGAATGACTTCAAAAGATTATAGACTATCAAAATTTTATGTGTAAAAAAGTATTCCAAATGTTCAGTTGACAATTTATCGAGAGTTTACAATGTCTCAAGATATTTTATAATCTTACGGAGTTTGCAATCCGCCTTGAACAAAATTAAGTAAGAAAAAAATATTAATTTTAAAAGTATCTTTTAAGGGGTGTCCCTGTAATGTAATTTGTCCTACTTTTAATAAAAGTGACAAGTTGTTATCTCATCCTGAAGGCGCGATGATAAGGCACTTTCCCCTAAAGCCTCTTAACTCGTTTATTTTTATACGTCATGATAAGCGAGAGATTTACTTAGAGTCTTCTATTTTTGGATTTGTGAATGAATTTAGGAAGATTTCATAAGTCTATGAATATTTTTAGCGCCATTTTTGAAATGATAGCTATTCATAAAAATAGTTTCCTCAAACAAAAATACTGTTCATGTCTGGTTTTAAATGCTTTTATTATCTCGCTGATTTTGACACAAAACAAAGTCGTCTTTATGAAACAGCGAAAAGAAAGGAGGTAGTGATAGGTATAAATACCAATATATTGGTTAGAAAAAATTAGCTCGTTTTTAGGGTAAACATCGGAACCCTATTACTAAGTCTTCGCTCACCAAACCATCTAAGTGCGGGTTGTACTTGGTTAGTTTTTATCGTTTAAGAATAAGGCTTATTATCAATAAATGCATTCTTTGTAAATAGAGCTTTTTATTTAAGTCTGGAAGAAATAAATAGATGATTTTCATCAGTCATACAATACTTTGTTTGATTTTCGAAATACTAAGATGGTGTAAAGTTGTAAAACAAAAACGAAATTATATTTTCTTTCATTTTTTTTTCTCCTGGCTTTTGCCCGCGACTTCGTACGCGTGTGTCCGTTTTTTGTCGTTACTGTAGAAATTTCGAGATATCCTCTTAGTGCTCACCACCCCTCCCCAAGGAACCTACATGCCAATATTTCAGCTTTCTACGACCAGTAATTTCAGCTGTGCGTTGTCTATCAGTCACTCAGTAACGAAAGAAATTTATATTGTATTGATAACGTCACGTCACGGTTACGTCTGTAATTGACATAAACACTAGAATAAGACCTTATACAATTTAATATGTCCATGTTTGTGTTTGTGTTGTTGATGTGCCATTAATAAATAAATAAATAACTATCAGAAAGTTTCTAGTGTCAGTGCCCATGCCTACTGCTTACTGTTGACCACATTAAGTGTCTATGTTTTATATTTAGAATTTCACCGTATCCACATTTACGACTAATTTTAAACAGGAAAATGCTGACTTCCGTCGCGGTATTCCAAACATCGCAATTTTCTGTTGAGTATGGGAAACAATTTGCAAGATATCTCTGAACATATACTTTGTCAACTAAGTACCCACTTGTGTTTTAGTCTTAGGATCTAGGACCCCATGATGATGGAAGAACAAACTAAAGATATCAATCAATATTTTGTCGCTGCAAATTTAAAATCTCATAAGCGACATTTTTGTGAGAATGAGTTTTGCAGATATTAGAAAGGCGATTTTGAATACCCATACTTAGCAAAAACTTCCTTGTGACTGTGAGTACTTATTATATCGATAAAGCACGTATCATTATTAAAAATTTCAAGCATCTGCGTACATTTAACACGGGTTTTTTATTTTTTCTGGAAGTTCCTTTTTTTTTATTTGCAACGACGAATTACATTATATTTAATATTTATTAGTAACTGAGTGAGTGACTGTATAAGTGACTGAGTGACTGAGTAACTGACAGACAACGCACAGCCGAAACTACTAGTCGTAGAAAACTGAAATTTGGCATGTAACTTCCCAACACTCCGTAGTGGAGCACTAAGAGAGGATTTCTCGAAATTCATACGGGAACGGGAAAAACGAGATATGCGCGTACAAAGTCGCGGGCAAAAACTAGTCAGTAGATATAAATGTAAGAGGGTTTTATCAAACTAAGGTAGACTATCATTCAAGAATATCAGCGGTTCATCTTTTATGATAACCTTGTTTTGGCATTAATATTTCACCCAAATGAGTCTGATTGCACTGTCAATTTTCCATCGGCAGACTTTGGCGGATTTTAATACATAACAGTGTTTCAATGTTTTTCTTTGACGGATAGCCATTTTTCAGGGAATATAAGAATACTTACACAGTTTTTGTTAGGGTTCCGTTATCAACAAATAACCCTTATAGTTTCGCCTTGTCCGAACCCGCCATGTGATTTTTTTATATCCCATGGTGTGGGGTATTGTTGAATAGCTTGTTTAAAATATTGAGGATGTCCGAAAACCATTTTTCCATCCAAGGATCTGTTTGCGAAATATTAAGTTTTAAAGTGCTTATTTTTGTTAGAGTCAAGTAAACGGTTGTTTTTCAAGACAAGAAAAAAATCATGGTAGTAGTATATATAGTATCGTAAAATGGCAAACGCCGTAAGATTGTAAAATATTGCGTGAAATTGTTAACTATTTTTTTTAAATAAGACACGGATATATTGGAATCTTAATTTGGATTCAAAATTCAAATTCAAAAGTCATTTATTCAAATTAGGCTGAGTGCCAGCACTTTTTGAACGTCAAAGTTCTACATAAAGACAGTCCCCCAAAACGCCCGCCCGTCACCACTTCCTAGTGTTTTAGCTGGGAAGAAGAAGTGGCGCAACAAACTCCCCAGCAAAATGGATGGGTTTTATTGTATGCAAAACAACTAATTAATAATATTTTGATTATATAAATCTAATAAAGATTTATTACAATCTTACGGAGTCTGCAATTTTCTGGTGATATATATAACGAATTTATAAGGAAAAAAAACTGTCACAGTTAACTAGGCTGAAAAAGTTAATGATTAATAGTCGACCAACTCATAAAATGAAACTGGATAAGTAAAACCTTCGTTATAATTTCATAGAAAATTACCTAAAACTACATACACTTGTAACTTATAAAGTAACAAGTTTTAGGTCAATTCATCTAGCAGTGTAATTCGTAGGTACTGAATATTTGGCCATGGCCTGAGGGACGAGCAACTACGGAACCCTTCACTGCGCATGGCCCAACACGCACTTGGCCGGTATTTAAAGAAGTGTTATTGTTAAGATCAGGTAGTTAATAGTTTTTATTTATAAATTCAGGGAATTTGTGAATTTTTGTATTTGTGATGCGAAATTACATTATATTGTAATAAAAGTTTTTGTAAACTAGACGGAGAAAGTAAAGCATCATTTATCCACATTTTCCATTTTTTCGTTAAAGAACTTTAAAAATAACCTGTAAAGTTGTATGAAATATTCAGTTAGTCTGTACATATCGACATAAAATTATAGGTTTAAATTTTCACTTTTGATTTTTCAACCGTTTTTCATTTGACATTGGCTGCCAAAAAATATCTATGTTGCACAAAAAATATAACAGAGGCAGAATGCCACAATGTTGGCGTTTCTTTTTTCTTTCTTTAACAAATTTCTTTGTTTGCGCACGCTTTTTTGTTTTGTTCTTTATTGTAATATCGTTTTTGTATCTTTTATTAATGTATTCTTATCTTTCTACTATTCCCTTGTCTTGGCTTTATGAATGATGTTCTGTATGAGTGGTATTGTCCTGTAAGAGTGGTGTTTGTTCTAATTAATACTACCTACGGATTAGTATCCACAAATCCGTAGTATTAATTAGAACAAACGGCGGGTTTGGTTGGTATCCACCAACCCAACCCGCCCAAGCGTGGCGATTAATGCAAACCCCCCCCTCTCATTTGGGGGAGGCATATGTCTAACAGTGGACGTCTTTCGGCTGATGTGATGATGATGGAGATTTGTGGATAGAAAAACTCTGCTGTCATATTGGGCATCATTTGGTCCGAGACGAATAGGCTGCCTACTTGGAAGTAGTGACGTAATGGAATAGATGTACAGATTACTGACTCTACGTTTTATTATTCTCGCGTCTTCGGGTGGACCGGTTATTGGCCATACAGAATTTTGTCTCTCTCATTGATTCCATACACAGGAAACAGGATCGCTCGACCGCTCGACCGCAGGACCGCTCTTGAAGGTTGCCAACCGCGGAGCGAGTTCTTTTCAATCTAAACGGGCCAATTACGGCCCATTTTGTGGCCACAAAAAGAACTAAGATAAATTATTTTTTTTAAATCACATAAAACAAAACTATAAGAAGCAGTCACATACTACTTCCCCTAACTTATAAGAGAATCAATTTGTATTACTTATGCAAGCTCTACTCCCGGGAACTTATAAACTGCAAACAATACGACAATTCCTGAATGTCTCGGCGGAATTGTAAGTGGTAAAAATACAAGAGAGAATTTAAAGTACCTCGCTGAGCACAGCTATCATCTCGAACAGTAAAATATAAATGCTTATCGTCGTTGATGTTGCGTACTTTTAGGGCGAGGCCTGCTTCATAGATGGAGCGGGGTGATATAGTACGGAGCGAAGTTGCGGTCTGAGAAGAGCTAGTTAGCGAGTTCGCGCGACGAGTAATTTGAGCGGTCTGCCGGGTTTTTTCCCTTCCTCGTTTTGCTTCCCCGCTCCGCTTCTCCGCACCGCCGCCTCGCTCCGCTTCCCCGTTTTGTATTAATTTTTATACTTGTTCACAAATCCCTGTCCACTGAAGCGGAGCGGAGATTTTAAGCAATTCTCTTGGTTAGTATTGGCACGGCTCCGCTCCGCTCCTTTCTACTCCAGTGGACAGTCAGCCTGAGCCCTTTCAGCCAGCTATCAGCTCGGCCATTTGTTTACCCGCACATCGCGTTCATAGTGGCCACAGCTTTATTGTTACAGAAGTCTGACTCCGAACCTCGTTTCACACTAAAATATACACGAAGGCAATTTTGTGGCCGTCGCTGGGGAATCGAAAGAAAACATTTGAGTTTCGGGAAGCTTATAAGTTAGTGTAACGTTATGTTACGTATGTGTGCTAGTGGATGTTGGGACGTTTGCACACAGAGCTTCATGACTTTGAAGGGTCACCAGCAGGCCAATTCTAATACTTAGCTTCCAAATTCAAGTCGAAATATCGTCTGAGAAAAAATGAGTGTCAAAATGTATCTAAGTGTAGGTATATAAAAACATGAGAGTTGCCCTTACTATGTAAGTACACGCATCGAGGAACGTATCGGCGAACCACACGCACGCTCGTATGTTTGTGGTTCGCCGGTGCGTTGCAATGCGTGTATTTACCATCACCACACCATAAACGATGCCTCATCTCTTGTTCTTCATTTTGGAGATAATACCTACGCCTGTCAACGTGGCTAAACTCTAGTTGAAGCTTATGTGGATACACGTAGGTAAATATGTCAATCTACTATTTTTTCAAGATGGTATTTAGCCATACTTCTGGATGTGGAAGATCTAGTATTTATTGACTACTTTTAGGGCGCATACCTTACTGCCTATTAAGTACAGTAGTCTCGCTTTCTAAGCGTGTAATCCTCGTTTAAAAAACACAGTCATTGTCATTTAAGACACTATTTTAACATTTATCTAATAGTCTGCACACACAGGGCACGCGTTAGAAAAGTTCCTTGCGTTTTGGTGCTGTATCAAATGTGTAGTCGGCCTAATGTAGATTCTAATTCCAACATGCCACAGATTCGCGGAATCAGTCCGTCGTCGTTCGTCAACATAGTTCGCTCAGTTCGCTTTATTTCCTTTGATATGTAGACGAGACCCGAACGAGAGATGCCATAGATTAAGAATGCATAGATACGATACTAATGGAATAGAAACATTTTTCATGCCTACATTTTGTGGTATAGGTTCCGTTCGACACTGGAAAAAATATGTAATAAAGTCATACAAGACAGAGCTACAACCTGGGAGTCTTTAAAGTTGGCCATACAAGCTGTAGTATGCATGATGATTATAACCTTATAAGCTTAACAAACAGGCAAACTCTAGCGTGTATGTTTTAAAACTGTACAGTTTTCCTTTTTATGAAACTCAGTTATACCTGTCGGTTATGCATGCACGGCTAAAACCATCATGCAAACCCTTAAGTGTATGGCCTCCATAAGTCAAACGTAAATAGCTTACTTCTAGGCAAGCGTGCTCCATCTTCGACCACATCATCGTTTACCATCAGGTGAGATAGTGGTCAAACGCGAGCCTATCAATAGTAAAAAAAGTCCTCGCCATTGAATTTTGGTCACGGTGGCCAGTCTCATTGGAGGTTAGCCAGGATTAGGCAGGAGATATTGTAAAGCAAGAATCGCTATTCATTTACTCTTATAGTTCGAAGGGACGGCAATCCGAAACGACCGGGGAGGACCATCGGATTTTCGTGCTTTCCGAGGCAATTGCTGCTGAGAAACTTGAAATGCGTAAGATATGCTGTCAGATCTACTGTCAGTCTTATTCAGTAGATAGGCTGTTACGGCTGGAAAATTGATGGACTTCGACGACTATTGCCTTCTACTTCTACTGAATTTAGAACGAATTGGTAGTAAGGGTATGTCAATCGTCACACGCTTATAAGAGAGTAGCCCTCTGCACAAATTTATTATTCTATGACAGTATGTACCCTTTGTTAGCTTTCGCTTGCATTACGTACGGAACCCCACACACACACGTTAGTTCACAACTTTTGTTGATGTTGTGAATGTGAATCCAATTCTAACTTGCTTGGCAGCGTGCATTGGGCAAATAATTCCTTTGCTAATACGTTCAATTTAATTAACAAAGATAATAAGAGTAAATTGTTAGCAGTATAGAACAATTTTGTGAAGAGGGATTTAATTTTTTCACCTCACAATCTCGGAAAGATTCTGTTTGTCATTCGAAATTTGGGTGCAAAAGTGTATTTTATCACCTATCGTGGATACAGATTTTAAAATTCGAACCTTTCTATTCAATAATTTTCTATACTTACCGCTAATCCGCTAAAAATACATTAATACCTACTTATTTCAAGTCAGTGCGCCAACCTCATTTTTAAAATAATCGCATTGGCCAGATGACGGCATGAAAATAAATTTTTCAAATTTTCTTCTCTTCATTCATTTCACATTCCATCACTTTGGTTTGATTTTTGATAAAAACGTAAAAATTAATGAGCGAGTACAGCAGCGACGACGATATTAATTTAACACCTGCAGAGTTAGTGCAAGCAATATATAATGCCGAATTGAGTTTTCTTCCGGAAAAATCGCGCGAAAAGTACATAAAAAGCGTACAATTTGTTCAATGCATGGAGACATTCTGAAGGCGCAAAAACGTTTTCCTAAGCTAAAGTGCTATCATACTTCATTGAACTACTTATAACAAGGAAATCAAGCACACCCACTTATTTAACATTTGTACGCCCATGGAATGAGACAATCTATGTAACCTTAAGACCATGTATTATACACACCGAACATGTTCTGACAAATCTATATCTATCTAATACCTTTAAACGAGCAATTCTTGTATCACACTATATATTATATACCACACTATAATATTTTCACGAAATTTAGTATGCTGGGGGTTTCGGGGGCGATAAATCGATCTAGCCAGGTTTTATTATAGAAAACGTTTATCAAAAAAAAACCGAGCCAAGTCTCGGTCATCCAGGTACTAAATGATAATGATTAAGATTACACTTCGGATCATTCATTCGATGCTGAAAGCCACGATCAAAAGAAAAATATTCAAAACTATTAGCGTTTTTAAAGAAAAAGTCTATCGGCCACCAACCGAAAAAGTCTAAGATTTCACCACTACTGACATTGAGCCAACGAAGCGCCTGACTCCGTATTTCTTGCAACAAAAGTATTTCGCTTTTAAACATCGGATGCTGATCCAAAATATGGTACTTTTTATCTCGGCAAGTAACCTAGTTCCTGCGAAATGGGTTACGCGAGCAGGGTTGCGGGTAAAAGATATAATATATAATATTTAATAAAGCCATCATCATCATATCAGCCTGCAGACGTCCACTGCTGGACATAGGCCTCCTCGCGCGTGTCGCCACAACAAACAGTCCTGTGCGTCTCGCATCCATCGGCTACCCGCGACCCTCACCAGGTCATCAGTCCACCTGGTGGGAGCCCTTCCAACACTGCCTCTTCCGGTTTGCGGCCGCCACTCTGTCTGGAGTTGGACATTGCTCGCAGAACAGATGTTCTGCGTAATGTATAATGCCAGATTGTGCATATATGGCGGGTGGTGTAGCGCCTACTGCTATTTCCAAAAGTAAAGTCAGGCTTTTGAACAAAATAATTTTCACAGTCGTACCTATGCCTTTTCATATTTATTCTGTGGTACCGAAATAAAGCTCAATTTAGGTTTACTTTGTAGTTATTCAAATTCCCCTATTCACAGTCACTGTGCAAGCGTCCCGAATTGTTATAAACTGTTCTCTCTTTTGTATAAAAATACTTCGTTTGCATTGGAATCCTGCAGTATTTCGAGTATGGCCCGAATAAATGAAATTATCAACGTCCTCATTTCTGAGTTGAATTTAGAATATATTTTTGCAGTTTTTTTATTTATTATAAAAGAAATAGTCACCTGCACTTTTGATTGAAGTGTTTATTTTTTTTTAATAAAAGAAGTTAATTTTTATACCGGCGAGTATAAATGCTTAATGATTTGTTCCGAAATAGCCACAATTTTTCGACCGTTTTTTTGTTGGAAAAGTGTAAGTATTAAAAAAAAATGGCTGAAAGATACTACGGGTACCTAAGTCTTCTTTAAGATTTTGTGATCAAATAGTAAATCATTTTCAAACGAAATTCATATCTAATTAAGTAACATGTAAAACAAGCGCTGAGGTATTTACTTTTTTTAAATAACGCAGCATATGCTGAGATAGGGACCTTTTTGGCCTCGCACATGACGAATTAAATTCATGCTGTTCTTTCTTGTTCTGTTAGTTATAGTTTATGATTATTAGTTTTAATTTATTTTACTTTTCTGTTTGTTTTATGCGAGTCCTAAATAAATATTTTTCTTTCTTTCTTTCTTTATGTAACTAACGTGGTTCGTTGCTACAGGGAAGAAGTAAAAAAAAAAACATATAATTACACAAAAAATAGAGCCTTTTTAGGAGAAAACATTCAATATAACATTAACATATCTAATGGTACTAAGCTCACATTACAATATATATACATCAGCTTAAACATTACATGTAAAAAATGTTAATGGCTTACCATTATTCTACTTTTAAATAACAAAGGATTTCTAGAATAAGCCTTTTACATAAAAGTCAATGTACGTTAATTAGGTTTTCGCTGAAAGAATAAATGTAATCACACAGCGTTACACTACAAAGAGTATCCATTTTTAATTTTATGAATTGAAAGACTTTCTAATATTTTTAATAGGAAAATAGATAGTGCATTTTATTTTTGACGTGATAACGTCTAATATATCGATGAACGCTGGCTGCACGCATGAAAAATTGTTCCGTTACGCTCATTGTCCCGTTACAATGTTTTGTGATGACGTTGTTACGTTAAACTATCGTTCGTAAACCGACTTTGCAGAACACCATTTTTTTTTTGTCGGTTTTTCCCACTGGTATTAGTGAGACATGATATATCATTTTGCAATGACTCCATATGAAGCATCGGAAAATGGTATTTCGATGATAAGGTGGCGTTTAAGTATTACGTAACGCAATTTGGGGGGAGGGGGGGTCTTGTAAAACGTTACGATGCGTTACAGGGGCGGGAGAGGTGTTCGAACAACGCGTTACGTAACATTGTTTTTTTTTATTTTACGCTAGCTCACTAAACACATTTTTGAGTTTCACTGTTTTTTTTTTTTTTTTTTTTTTATTTAATATGGGTTTGCTCTTGACTCTAGTCTAGGTCATAGATGACAGAGACAAAGTCGACGATGGAGCGAGCCAGACACACTAAACAGTACTCATTTTGCCAAACAAAAATAAACATCAATATTTTTCTTGAAATGACATTTATTAACTAAAAAATTTTGGTAACATGAGAGTAGTAGACATAATTGCGACTTTGAGGTAAAAATTGTCACTTGGATGATACGTAACGTTTAGGGAGGGGGAGGGGGGTACAGATATACGTTACGGCACGTTACATGGGGGGGAAGGAGGCTCAAGAATCTTCAAAAATTGTGTAATACGTAATAATTGCGTTAAGTAATACTTGAACGCTCCCTAAACACACAGGTATTTTAACTTTGTATTAGGTTACAAATTATTGTTTTACTTATATGGTAAAGTTATTAAAGTTTTATGGAAACTGTTAGACACATAATAAAAAAAAAGCAAAGGTTTTATTTGTCACGCCCCGCCTGCCTGCGAGAGCCTTTACGTTACAAATCATGAATCTTCTCAAAATGAGGTGAGGTTTGAGATATCTTTATTTCTCATATGAATTACTTCACTTAAAAATTTGTATTCAAACATTATTGCACTTAAAAACTTACTCACAGTAACAATTATATAGCTGTGGCAAAAATATAACTTACATTAAATATTTCATAAGTGGGGTAGTCACTTATAAATAATATAACACAGATAAAACGCTAACATAATACAGTGTACTAGCAACTGGTGGTATGTACTAAGGTGCGTCATACATATGTATTGAACTCATCCATGTATTATCTATCAATAGCATCGCTGCCACACAATGAAGGTAACAGTCGCGAGGCACAGCTAATCGGCTCGCGTCGACGACTCGCGAGCACCATATTGGAAATTGACAATGCATCCGCGTGAATGCACGTCTTTCAAACATCGAGATATGTGCAAGCTTTGACACGTATCTCTGTAGATTATGTGGTGGTTATGAGTATTGGAGACAATTATCTACTGAAGGCTTATGGTATTATATACTACAGTGAAATTAACCTTATATAATTTAAATGCGATTCATGGTAAATAAAGGGCTTTCAAAGACAGATCCGAAGCGACAATGCTTGCATAGAAATTGTAAGACGGTTTAAAAAAAACTACGAAAAATTGTTGTCACGTCTGTCTGCGAATGCCTTTACTCGAACAAATCTTGCATCTCCTCAACACACAAAACAAGCCTAAATATATGTATTGAACTTATCCATGCATTATTATCTATCAATAGCATTGCTGCCTCACAATGAAGGTATCAGTCGCGAGGCACAGCTGATCGGCTCGCGTCGACGCCTCGCGAGCGCCATATTGGAAATTGACAATGCATCCGCGTGAATGCACGTCTTTCACACATTGAGATCTGTGCAAGCTTTGACACGTGTATCTGTAGATTATGTGGTGGTAATGAGCATTGGAAACAATTACCCGCTTAAGGCTTTAGTTGTTCATGAAATTACCATCCTACTAGGTACTACTTAATAATGAATAGGATGATTAATTGAGTTATAATATGGCATGGTCTCACTTGATCACAATACGAACGAAAAAGATTTTTTGGCTAAACGTCTGAAATTTTTTTTTTAATAATATCTTTTACTTTTTTTTTGTAATTTATTAGTTCCATACATTTATCATAAATGTGAAACTAACTCTGTCTGTATGTCTGTTTGTTTGTAAACTCTTCAAGTCTTAACGGCTGAATAGATTTCGATGATTTGAATTCAACTTGACACACGTTAGTCTTGGATACAAAAAATATTGGACCTTAGTCCCGGGATAAATGACTTATTCCAAAACTCCATGATTCCATGATGTGATCCATGGGGAACATTTTCGACTGTCACGCGAGCGAAACCGCGGGCAGATGTTATATTTCCTTTTGCCACACCTTTGTCAAATGCGTCAGATTTTTCACCACTCCGAGCTCTAAACGCCACTTTGATTTTGTAATTATGATATAATCGATTCTCAGCTATCGCCTTGTCTCAGACGCCTCACGAATCCTTTGAAACTGACAATACATACGTCTTTCATAGATAAATTTCGTCTTTAATAAAGCAATAATCCTCTAACACATTGAATATTCTTTTCAATGTAAACAAAATAAATATTCCCTTAGTGGTGATAAATAAGCTGTTGGCAATTAATTTCAACTTCAGCTAGTAAATTGTTGCATAAATTCGTGTTTTAGCTGCGAATTAGATAAAATATGTCCTGGTATTTTGTAGCTGTGACATTGTTTCTCTCTGGTGAGCGATTAAATTAGAAAAGTAATGCTTATAGCATTCGTGGTTAAGATTTGTTTGTTTATGACCGGAATTCAGCGAAGGAATATTATAGATTTAATTTATTTATGTAAACTTCATGCACAAATAAACAACGGCAGAATGGTGGACTGGTGAAATTTTCAATGGCTGGGTGAATAAACTAATAATGAATACACTTTCACTATAAGCAAAAACACCATTGCTGATTCCCATTCTCTTGTTTTTAGGACGTTCATCAAGTAGGTAATTTTGCGAATATGACGAATTTGATACGGTGGCTAAAGAACGGCGCCATATGAAAGTCATTAACCAAGTTATACTTAGTTGAAAGTAAAACCTAACTAGATTCATAAAACCTTTTTATATTGTAAAAAGGTTTTATGAATCTGGTTAGGTTTTTATTCCGAAGGTCAATTCTGCATATTTTTGAGCAAGGTTCGCATTTGCATCTCAGTCGCAATCTGATTTTGACAGATTTGATTTGACTTAGTGGAATTGGCCTTCAAATACTGATTAGCTAAAAATTCTCTCTTCATTCCAATTTAGAATCTGGGGTCTCTTAGAAAATTTTGTTTTTTTTAAGTAGGCTTGTATTTTTTGTACCTATTGATGGAACCTTGAAAAGCATGCAATATGTGTAAATTCACAATATATAGTAGTAACTGTAGAAGTGAAAGTCTGCCCTTTTGACCATGAATGAAAACTTATTTAATGTTTTCAGAAAAATGTAACAGATATTGAAAGTACTCGTAGCCATTCGAAACAGATAAAATACTCGTAGCGCTTCGAAAAAAGTTTAAAATGAAAAGTGGATTTCGCAGTTAAGATGTCATAAATTCTGGCATCAGGCCACAATGCCACAAACATTTTATTTAACGCCTTGAAATTCGAATGACTTATTTGTTTGAGGAAGCATTTTTGTTATTTGCGTTTTTTATTTCGGCTTTTATTAAGGCCAGTATTTTCTTTGGTTCGATTGTGTGGTAGGCGCCAGATAAACTTGCAATAAAGTACATTGACCTTTCCCTAATATCCCTCCGTAGATACCCGAACAATAAATTACGAACCGTTTTTCATTACTAGAGAGAACATAAAGTATCACGATAGAAGTCGATTCAGGACGGCTATAAGTTTTTTATTATATTAAGTTTTAATATTAAGTTTTTATTTTGATGTTAAGAAAGTCAATAAATGTATGTGGGTAAATAGAAAAAGAAAAGACCGTTATTGCACATTTATCTGGTGTCTTCCATAGTTTTATCAGAATCGGCCTAGTAAGCATTTTATTTGCCATCTGAATTTTACGTACTGTTTGATATCACTTTAATAATAAACATAGCAGGTTACAGATTTTCTTTCATTTTAGTTATATTATGTATTATGTTTATAGAAAAACAAAGTCATGCAACTATCCTGAATCGACTTCTATCGTGATCCTTTACGTTCTCTAGTAATGGAAAACGGTTCATAATTTACTGTAGGGTATCTACGAAGGGATATTAGGGAAAGGTCAATGTACTTTATTGCAAGTTTATCTGGCGCCTACCATAATTAAGAATTCAATGTGTATGTTTGCGGTATAAAGTAGGAACAAGCCCCTATTTGGAGAGCTGTAACCAAAACTTGTAACGTATTAAGTATTAAATGAGATGACGCTAAGGGAAAACATCCAAAGCTGTAGTATAAGGCGATTAAACTTTGAAAGATTAATTAACAGAAGTCCTCTAATTAACCCCTCAGAAGTTTGATCTCGGAAAAATTGCGAGGGATAGCGTTAAGTAGAGAAAAGTTTTACTTTTGTGTTGTCTTGACTTTTGAATAAAGATATTTTTGTTTATTTTCATCTCTTAGGGCTTATTTTTCAATAACCTGATTACTTATAACTAAAGAATAAACATACATTTTCTATGCTGTTTACTTATGCCATCTGGGTACTGCCGGTCGATTCTGTAAACATATCGAAGTGGAGGCTTAAGTGAAGTGATTACGAGGTGAGCTGTCAATCTATATAATCATTATGGAATGACAGCTCTCATTCCATAATCATTATACAGATTGACAGCTCACCTCGTAATCACTTCACTTAAGCCTCCACTTCGATATGTTTACAGAATCGACCGGCTGAAGTGACCTATGTGCCCCACCAAAGATTCAATGGAAGTGGCAATGTTTTGGGCCACACAAATCTATATTACCTACTTTCGTTTCAGTGACACGAAGAAGAAGACTAGTGCTGTCAGATTGCCATTTTAATTCCTCAGATAAAAGATACTGGATATTGAAAAATATTCATACAGGGGTATTATATAAGTCCACATCTGATGCAGTACACGATCTTACTAACTATATCGTCACTAATTTAGACAGTAGAAAAAAGGTGCTAGGGATATTTCTGGACCTTGCTAAAGCATTTGACACGGTTTCTGTGCCCATCCTTATCCGAAAAATGGAGAACATGGGAATCAGAGGAGCCCAACTAGAGCTGTTTGCAGACTACTTGAGTGAGCGTACTCAGTGCGTTAAGATAAATGAGTTCATTAGCAACGAACGAGCAGTCTCTTACGGCGTGCCCCAAGGCAGTGTGCTTGGCCCAACCCTCTTCCTCATTTACATTAACGACCTGGGTATGCTTACACTACCCAAAGGGAGGATTATAACATTTGCTGACGATACCGCCCTACTCTTTAATGCCGACACTTGGGGTGAGGTCTTTTCAAGCGCTCAGTTGGGTTTCAATACTGTATCAGAGTGGTTACGTAAAAACAAATTAACACTTAATGCTGATAAAACTAATTACATAAAATTCACACTAAAAACTAATTATAACACTCCTACATCACTAACACCCCATGCAATCACAGCACACACTTGTCCATCACCACATGAGAAAAATGCATGTAATTGTCCATGTCTAAGTAGCACCCATGTTGTGAAATACCTGGGGATACTAATAGATAGCACCCTTAGATTTCGGGAACACATTGATGCACTTAACACTAGGTTACGCAAGCTTATATACATCTTTAAAACTCTGAGGAAAGTGGCAGATGCGAAGTTGAAAAGATCAGTATATTTTGCTCTCGCTCAGTCTTTGTTAACCTACTGTATCAATGTGTGGGGTGGAGCTCCGAAGTCTACACTCCTTGTCTTGGAGAGAGCGCAAAGAGCCATACTTAAGGTGTCCTTGTTTTTACCTTACCGATACTCCACTGAGCTCCTATATAAAAAGGCGAAGGTTCTGACAGTACGCCAACTTTTCATTAAAAGCGTAATAGTAAAACAACACTCACTGCTTACATACCACCCTTCAGCTTCACAAGGTAAGAGACGATATAGCCCCGTAGATCGCCCTGAAATTCGCATTTTAACCCAATTTTCCAAGCGTTTCTTCTGCCATCTAGGTGGTTTTCTGTATAATAAAATTAACGCGATGCTACCGATAGTCAATCTTAATAAGACCATGTGTAAAATGAAAATAACTTCCTTCCTACAAGAAATAAATTACGACGACACCGAAAAACTACTTGCAACCTTAGTGTAATATTATAAATGTAATAAACATACACGAGCACACACTCACCGACATACACACACACACACCATTTCACACTCTCATACACAACACACAACCACTTATACCACATACATACATAAGCACAATCATACTAACTTCTTTCTCTTTTTTTTTTTTTTTTGAACAATAATTATGTTCGGGTTCACCGACTTTGTAAAATACTAAATGTTTTTTTACGAGATATTTATTTCTATGTAAAAGGCGGAGTCCTGGTGTCCTGAAACACAGGCTTGCAGCTTAGCTCAGGCACCAGTCTCCCACAATGTTAAAGTTATCATCGTAACATTTTAATTTATGTATTTTTTAATATTGTGGTGAGAAATAAACATATTTATTATTATTATTATTATTTATGTGTACAGTCAACAAAGCCGTTAGGTATGCAGGTAGCCAACTTGCAACTACTTTTAAACAATGTTGTGAGTGCCCTGAGAAGACAATATTATTGTACACCACACTCGTAAATATGTCATGAGCTTAAAAAGTTTTATTGCACACATTAGAAATAAATATTGGCAGTGCAGTGGAAAAAACGATATTTTTGCCTGTACATCAAATTAGCTTTGTTGACTGTATCTACATGTTTACTTTGATTGAATAAGTCTGTTACTTTTGAACTGGTGGTGGTAACAATTTTCATTGTAATTAACATCCGTCTAAACTAAGTGCCTTTTGGAAAACCCTGTGTGAATGTAGAACCTTTAGAAGTAAACAATGTATCTAAACGCTTTAAGAGGTTTTCAGAAGTCTTTCTGTTGCCACCAGACATGTAAAAAAAGCCTAACTGAGGCCCAGTTTCCGAAACAAAAATGATCCCAAAAATAAAACAAAGAAACGAACAATGCTGGAATAGGTCAAAAGAATGTTGAGAAACGTTGATAGCATTTTCTCTCATTAACTGGGTGTACGTTGATGATGCATACATAAGAACTTCCGCAACTTTGATTGCCTCGCCGGGACGCAAAGTAAACAATAACGCCCAAAATTAACAACTGTCAAGTAACGTCGTGTGTATTAAGTACGTAACTGCTTTTTGAGAAGCATGGACAAACCATAGACATTAAATCCTTCGAAGTTAAAGTGAGTCTTTCACAAGACACCTTTAAGTAAGTAATTATTTGGAAGTGCCAGACCATGACTTTAATTAGTCGAGTTTTTTAAGAATTTTTCTTTAAGTGCCACTAACTAAAAGTCAAAGTCAAAGCGTTTATTTCAAGTAAACCATTCAAAAGCACTTTTGAATTGTCGAGGTCGGTCAGTCAAAAACATAAAACTATTTGCAATTTCCAATGCGTGGATCTCTATAGAGAAGAACGTACAAGAAACTCCATGGACACTCTTTTAAACCATTACTTGTAGTTTTGGTTTTATTTTATTAGTATAAGTAAAGTATTAGAATAAGTATTTTATTTTATTTATTTTTTAATATTTATAGATTAAAAATACTTAAATGTAAAAACAAGATAATACCTAGTTGTTACTTAGATCAGATATGGAAGAGCGGAGCCTCTTAACACCGGCAAGTTTTGCTTAAAAGGAGGCTTCAATCACTAGTTGTTAAGGAAAACTTGTTAACATGAATAAACCATTATTATTATTATTATTCCGTTTATTCATTTTTTAAAACTTACTTCTTACATTTTTAAATTTTTCTTAAAAAATACAAAAAAAACATTTAAAAATATAAAAAAATATTTTCCCACCGGTATCGGGAACAAGGTCCAAGCTACCGGTGGTCATTGCTCCAGAGAGAGGAACCTTCTAACAATGCGAGCCGTTTCCAGAAGTACTGCTTTCTGAATGAAGCCCTTGATCCAGCTGCCTAACGAGAGCCTCCTGAGATGTTGGTCGAGCGTCGTGGCTATTAAGCCGTTGGCTGACACGACTATCGGTACAATGATTGCCGAGTTCACATCCTACATGTCGACAACCTCGCGAGCCAAGTCAAGATATTTGATTTGTTTATCTTTCTCGGCTTTCACGACATGTTGAAATTATTCATTGATAAAAATAATTAAATACAAAAGAGATTGAACCTATACAATGCAAATGTCAAGCCGTAAGAGAACCATGCAGGTTATATCTGAGGTGGTCTTTTGAGGAACGAGCCACACAAATATAAGAAAAGTAACACTCATAACGATTTACCAAATTTACCAAATCTTGTCTTCCAAACCCATCCTGTCAGACCAACATTTTCGCAACATCTATCTTGAAGTTCTAATATAATATTATTTTCACAAAGTCTGTGTTTTAGTGCTTACAAACGGGTGGTGGAATTAATTGTGCTCCCTAAGGAAAATAAGTCGAAGTAAAGTTTGTTGGTGATTTTAATAATAAATCAATTTATAAGCGCGGCGCTCGAGTGGCTTGCGTCCTTGCGAGGCGACGGTGTCGGATCGCTGAGGATTAATTAATTAATTAATACCTTTGATTAATATGTAAGTACGCGTGATGTTGGATTATTAATTGCGTTTTTGACTTGATATTTTGGTTTTGAGTAGACATTACTGTCTCTTATCATATAGGTGCGTGGTGGTGGTAGGTGGTGGTCTATGGCTGTTTCACTCGTTTAATCTAGGAAGCCTGTAGAATTGCCAGATATTTGTGGCAATGAGCAAGGCACTTTACTCAACGCCACCTGCGACACAACCAAAAATAACAACCAAAAACACCGTCTTCCGAAATTAAAGTTATTTTATACTATGTAGAGTTTTTTTTATTTGGAAGTCGCTTGTTTTTATTTTTGCAAGTAATTAAAGGCCTTACCTTGTGATAGCGTAGTCTGTCGCAGGTGGAGGCGGTACGTTCTCCATTCTAAAGCAGGTGGCAGGGATAGATCAGACTCGGAAGTTATGAGAGTCCTACGTCCAGCAGTGAACAGCGAAAGGCTGAAGTGATTGCTTGATTGCTTAGACTTTTGATTACTTTGATTTATTTATTTTTAGTCACATTCAAAGCATTTATTTTAAATAAACCATTAACGGGTACTTTTGAATTGTCAAAGTCAGACCGTCAAAAACATGAAGCTACTAACACGTTCCAAAGCGTAGACTTCTATGGAAGAAGAACGTGCAAGAAACTCCACGGACACTCTTTTAAAACATTCTATGTTTACAAAAATCCTAGTTGAATAAAAATAAAATCAAAAGTCATTTATTCCTTATTCAAATTAGGCTGAGTGCCAGCACTTTTTGAACGTCAAAGTTCTACATAAAGACAGTCCCCTGAAACGCCCGCCCGTCACCACTTAAATTGAATTAGCCTTGTTGCTTCTATATATGAGAACAATGTAAGGAAAGAAAAAACAGTATCAAATAATAAAATGAGCCAGTGGCAACTAAGGGATGACCAGTCTCCACTGACGGCGCCCGTTCACGAACATGACGCGTGCATGAGCACCATTGAGCTAAACCATTTTGAAGGGATCTGAATGATCTGATACTCCTATACACACAACACTTAGGCCTATTGAAATCACAGATCTATCTAAGAAAAAAGAGGTGTACATCTAGAAAGCTAAAGTACCTACATAAACCGCACATAATGAATGAACTTGTAAAGCTAATCCCAGCAGATGTACAGTCGTCGCCACAACTCCACAAGCCCCTGAACATTCCGCTACAACTTCGCAGCAAGCCAGTGAAAGCCATTTAACTTTTTAACTTGTTAAAGTTTTTAACATTTAGGTACAGTGGTGAAGTTTGGCAGTTTTGGATTGTCCGTGATTTATGTAAGAGATACATTTATTGGTTAGTCTTTTTTTGCATGATATTTTTTGATTCACAGTCAATTTAAGTTACAAATAATTAAGTTGATTGTCTGTGGTTCAGTCATACGAAAGAATAATGGAAGTACCTGTAACTTGCAATTTCCCGCTTAATTAATTGTTTGGTCATCATTTCAGCTGAAATACGTCCACTACTGAAAACCTGGCTAGAACCTCTGGACATATTGTCTTTCTTGCTTTTGATAAGCGATAGATCAGCGAATATGGCGATAGTGATAGTTAAAAATGATGTCATGAGGTTGGTGCTATTAGTTATTAACTGTTAACTGACAGTTTTTATCAAATAGTAGTTTATTTGTCCATTGGAACAAATAAAAACGTATTTACTGAAAATTCATCGGTAAAATTCCCACAATTTCAAACCGCATTAGTTAGTGAACCAGTTGGCAGTCACATTAGTTGAACCTTGCGAAAAAACTTAAAGCCCTTATAGACTTTAGACAAAGTGACAATAAACGATCACGATTGACAATAAAAAAACAAAAGTGCTTGTTGTTCCATTTTTGTTATTGCTGATAGATCGTCACTTGTCTGGACTAGACCTTCAGTTCAATTAAATTGCCTAGTGCAAGGTCAAAAACCCTTAACCCATCGATATTTTAAGCCCGAAATAGCTTGTATCTCCATCAAATTGTTCATAATGGTGTCTCAGACGAAACCCATTTCTCTTTGTAACGTTTTATCGCGTTATTTTCTTGAAGGGACACAAGATTGATGACGCTGCGTTGTCTGCTAAGACTTTTGTCGAACAACTAAATCGAAAATGTCAATCGCAAGCGAGTATCGACCACAGTGTTTTACTTCCCTGTTTTTTCGAACATGTGGGAAGACGCATTTTGTTTACGTTTTGGACTCAGAAAGGTAGAAAGTTGTTTAAATGGAAATAGAGTTTACTGGTAATTGTTTTCTTATCTATACTAACAATATAATATTATAAAATCTATACTAATAGTGTAAAGCTGAAGAGTTTGTTTATTTGTTTGAACGCGCTAATCTCTGGAACTGCCAGTCGGATTCGAAAAATTCTTTTTGTATATGATAGCCACATTTATGAAAGGAACGAAAAGCTAGTTGGAAACATATTGTTTTGGATTTCTATGTATGTCTAGAAGATATATGTAGTCAGTAGGTTTACTTTTGAATTTTATAATATCGTCTCATTCAATTGCTTAAGATTTTAAGTACAATCTCAAACTGTCGAAAAAAGAAGGGGACTGAAAAAGCGAATAACAAAACAGGAAGCTATTGAACCATTTTGTTTAGTCAAGAAAACTTTATTTAACAATAATAACTGATATTTATAAACAAACTAAATCACCAGCATCAAAAAAATTTTCCTCAACGCTGTCATCTGGTAACGTGCCCAAGAGACTGGCGGCATTGCCACGTTGAATGGCAATACTTAGCCTCTGGTCACAGTAAAACACAGCATTTGGGTCACGGGAAGTGTCAACCAGCTGTTTCGGAATTTGTTTGAAAAGGCTGTGACCTGAAACTCCCGGGCCGAGGGTTTCAACCCCTAATGTCTCGAAAATATAGTTTACCAATAAGGTTATTATATTTACGCCGCTTGAGGTTTTCCGCAGCCGCAGCAGCAGCACCAGCACTACACGATTAGCTAGGAAGATGGGATGGCGCAAGAGCCTACCCATCTTCCATGAAAATTAATGACGCAAAGTAAAATGTGTGTGCGTGATAAAATCGGTCTTCTCTGTAAAACTTTACGCATGAATTACATATTAAAAAAAACATACAGTTCGACATGAGAACCTCAACCGTCCTTTATCATTGGTTAAAAAAACCCCTTCCTTTTTTATTGGTTAAAAAATCCGTGAATAGTTTTCGTAAAGTATTTTGATAAGCCCTATTTTCGCAACAGATACTTAATAGGTATTTTTTTAAATTTTCGACGTTATGAGATTTTATTCAAGTAGCAGAAGTAATATATTAAATCCAAGTAACAAAATGTCAGCGAAATTTTCCTAAAAAAACAATGTAACACGAACAGGAATTTGCGAAGCTCTTTTAGTATAAAAAATATTCGGAATTAATTTGACCTGAAATTGTGATTCTTATGATAATGAACCGTAATTTTCCGTCATAGGTAAATTAACTTTTTTAAATATTATAATTAAGGATATCATAATTAAGTTTCCATTTGTAATCATTATACCTAAGTATGCAATAAAATAGCACCGTCCCATCACTTCCCGTGGGTGTCGTAAGAGGCGACGAGCGACTCACCAGAGAATGGGCAAAACTCTCCCTTTTGGGGGAGGCCCATGTCCAGCAGTGGAAGTCGTTCGGCTGATGATGATGATGATGCAATAAAACGAAAAAAAAAACATGTATTAACGATCCACATACTACTATTGATATGCGAAAGTTTGGAAGGGTGGTTTATTACGTGATAACGCCGGAGCGTCTGAACGGATCAAAATGAAATTTGGGATAGAGACAGATTTATAATTAGATTTATACAGATTTATGATTTCCAGACTATAGTCTGGAATATCACTTTGGCATAGACTATTTATCCCGGGAGTATGTTCCTTTGGGATTAATATATATGAGATTATAAAATAATGATGGAATAAAAGGAGACGATTCATCGCTCCTAGAAAATTAACCCAGCTCCAGCACAAACGTTTTATAATCTCATATTATACAACGTGTTTCTTTTGATATGATAATCGAAATATTTGAGGATTTGTTTTTATCCTGTCATAATGCAAGCTCCAAACTCAATATTAAGCTGGAATGTATTCAGTTAACATAGCTAATTGCGAAAGTTTTGAACCAAAATGAGTTTTGTGAAGAACGCCTAACAAACACAAAAGTGGGACTATATTTAACCCCTCAGCTGTAGACCAGAGGGTAAAGTCCCGCGCACCTCCATTGGAGGATCCTCCGACCAGACGGTTGTTGTGTCTGGTGTGTAACTGCCCGATAGTTGATATTCGGGCTGTTGTATATGTTCAAATTGCTCGGAGAACTTTGCTTGTGCGATGCAGGATTTCGTTGAGTTAGTTCGCAGCTGGCGGGATAGATGGCGTTGCAATTTTTTTTTATTTATTAAAACTTTATGCACTAGTAAAATCACTGTACAAAGGCGGACTCTATAATCTGAGGTATAAATCATTAGCGCCAGAGCTGGGTTAATTTTGTAACGTGTCCTTTCCGACCTTCACGCACGAGAAGCCACTGGCAAAAGCTAGTTTGTAGTAATTCTAGAAAAACATATTCAGTTAAAGCCATAACGATGTTATTTTATTTCCAATATAAATGATGCTCCCAACTGAGGGTTATGTATGGCTCATCAAGCATCATTTGTTCCAAGTTAATCACTTCGATACAGAGCCATCATCGAGGTTTATTTCATTCGAATAACGCGTTAGTACGGTCGAGCAAAGAATTTGGTAAATAGGGAAAAATGAAAAATGCTTTTAGAATACTGCTGAAATAAATCTTTATGGTCCCTAAGTGCGTGGGACTCGAAAATCCTAACTAATATTATTAATGTGAAAGTGAGTTTGTTTCTGATGTTTTCGCGCCTTAATCGCGGAACCGATTTTGATGAATTTTGGTACAGAGATAGATGGAAACCTGGAAACGCTTATAGGCTAGTTTATCGCGAGGTTCTGAGCTACTTCTTGCCAACTCCTCCTCCTACATACGTAAAGGAGTTATGTAAACACTCTCGTTCGACAGTACCTACCTACATTTTGATGTGAATAGAAAAAATAATTGGCAAGGAGATTTACTTACTTGTCTTTTTTTATTTATGCCTTCCTAAGTTTTATTACGGACCCAATAAGAAGTAAGACGCCGTGGCGTCGTAGTGGAAATGTCGAGAGTAACGAATAGAGTGATGAATAAAAACCTCTTTTTTGTGTAAGAAAATAAAATAATTGTGGTGGTAAAGGTTATGAAAGTTTTGAGGGTATACAAGATGCCTTGTTGTAGAAGAAAAAAGGAATAAAGACATGCCTTCAAAGTTTTAATATAAATCGTTTTTGTTTTTCTAGATAAATCTTCGGTAAACATTGTTTATTCTGGTCGCTGTTTTGGTTCCGCCTTAGGCCATTATTATCGATAGCAGCCAACAAGATGTTAAAGAATATAATATGATATTTATTACCGAAAATAAACTTTGACCTCGTTATTATGAGAAAAAAAACAAACATCGTATAAATAATGAGCTATGTTGTAGCAAATATTACACAGAAATAGAGCCCAAAGAAACAATTAATACTTGATTTTGAAAAAGGAATAATATGTATTCAATATAAAGCTTTTTTAACTTTCGAATCCTGAGTGAAATTGTTGTTACATTTTTTAATGAAGTGGCCTTTTTGATAAGACGATAATTTGGGATTTTAACATGGGATACCTCTTAATACTAACATAACGGATTGAGCAGACATACCAACTTTGACTGGCCTGTTGGTCGACTGGTTAGTAGCCCTGACTGCTAAACCGGAGGTCGTGGGTGGGTCTGGGTGTAATTTGTCTATGATATGTATGAATTTAGAAATATATAAGTAGGTGTATCAGTTGTCTGGTTGCCATAGTACAGGCTCTGCCTAGTTTGGGATCGGATGACCGTGTGTGAGTTGTCCCAAGATATTTTTATTATTATTGCCTTTAACTCAAGAGTCAATATATTTCTTCTAAGCAACCGTGCTCCATTGTCGATCACATTATCGCTTGTAACGATTAGGTAAGACTGTCAAATGCAAAAAAAACAAGACGATTGGGTAGTGACGTAAAAACCTAGTAGGTCAATCAATCAACATTATACATAGATACTCAGATAGTTCTGTAAACGATGGATGGAAGCTCGATTTGTAAAACGGTTCGCATTCACTCGCTCGGCATTCAACTCGATTACAGTTTGGTTCGAATCCGTCAATGTCTAGTCACTGAATTTAGGCCATTTTTAACCGACTTCAAAAAAGAGGAGGCTCTGTTTCAATTAGACTCCACGCACTAAGTTAGAAACGATTGAAGTATAATAGAGCTGATAGAGCTGTGTACAGTGGACATTTTTATGTGGATATGGTTTTTCTTGTTGCATTAAACCCTTGGCTTGTGCAATGCTCGATGACCTCAGTAAAGCTTCCGAAAGAGTGGGTCTTAAAATTAACATGGACAAAACCAAGGTTATGGTAAATTCCCATGTAGCGCCCACTCGAAGACTCTACGGAGACACTACACTCGAGGTTGTAGACGAATATGTCTACCTGGGACAAACGGTACAATTAACTTCGTGGTCAACCGTCGAATCCGACTGGGCGTTCGGGAAGTTGCATGGTATCTTCTCGTCTCACTCACCACTGTATCTCAAGAAGAAAGTCTACGACCAGTGCGTGTTGCCAGTGATGACTTATGGAAACGAATCGTGGTCGCTTACAATGGGCTTCATCAGAAGGCTTTAAGTCACCCAAAGGGCAATGGAGCGGGCAATGCTCGGAGTTTCCTTGCTTGATCGAATCAGGTATGACGATATCCGCAAGAGAACCAAGGTTACCGACATAGCCCGAAGGATCTCCAAACTGAAGTGGCAGTGTGCAGGGTACATTGCTCGCAAAACAGATGGTCGATGGGGTCGAAAAGTTATGGAGTGGCGACCGCGTACCGGAAGACGCAACGTTGAAAGGCCTCCCACAAGGTGGACCGATGACCTGGTGAGGGTTGCGGGTAGCCGATGGATGCGAGACACGCAGGCCCGGTTATTGTGGCGACACTTTGGGGAGGCCTATGTCCAGCAGTAGACGTCTTTCGGCTGATATGATGATGATGATGATGATGCAATGAAGGAGACCTTGTTATGTACTCTACATTGAGTGGATAAGGCAAATGAAGAAAAGATGATTTTTTTTTGAGCTGTTTTCCAATTTATACTGATTATCTGACGGGAACCTTTTATTGTACCTACCCGTACATATGTACCTTTAGACATTAGTTAGAGACTCAATTTTATAGTATAAACAGAATGCGCAAGCTGAAAGAACACCACAATCAACTAGATTTTAACTTGACCTGTGAGGACTACTTAAGCTTAGCGCGTTGATTAAATTTTAATCTTAGGTAATGGTATGCTAAGACCATTGTGAGCTTTGTTTAAGTGTAAGGAAAAAAAGTTGTATTTATAAATGAATAAATTCACTGAAATATTAGTAATCTTCATCATCATCTGCCTAGCCTTTTCCCAACTATGTTGGGGTCGGCTTCCAGTCTAACCGGATTCAGCTGAATACCTGTATTTTATGTGGAGCGGCTGCCTCCCAGACCTCCACAACCCATTCACTGAGTAACACGATAGTTCTTGTCAAGACTGGTGTCAGATTTACTAGCATCTGACAGTCCGTAATGACTGCCAAAGATCTACAAATGACAGCCGTGACCAACAGCTTAAAGTGCTTTCCGAGGCAAGGAGGAAACTCGGTATGTTAAGATGGTCACCCATCCACAGATCAACCTTGGCAAGAGTTGCTTAACCTTAAAGATCGACCCGTGCGGCAGTTATTATTTAGCCACGTTTTGATATATAAGTGATCTTGATGGCCCATACCTATTGGTTTGGGGAAACCCTGTCCCAAACAGAATTTCAAATACGACCTTTTTCGTCCTAAAAAATCCAAATCGAATATGACACTTACCTACTAAAACCAGATCTTTAGAATTAGAACAGTTCTGTATTCTGTTCAGATAATCTTGACTGCTTTGAGCGTTTCACCCAGAACCTCCATTGAAAACGCCTTTAACCGGTACAAAGGGAGTTAATTGACTCAATTGCTCCAGCCTCTGTTGGGCACATGTTTATTAAGTGGCCACTAGAGGGCTTGGGTGGCTAGATTAAAATAGATGCGAATAGTTGCAAAGTTTAGGCACCTTAAACCACTTGCCAGGAGTTGGTTGTTGTCCCTGTATATTATTATGTATTTTATTAGTCCCTATCTTTCCAAAACTAATATCTAGAAAAAAGTATTTTTATATTAATGTATTGGTTGTCTGTAAAATCGGTTTACGGACGATAGTTTAACGTGACAACGTCATAACAAAACATTGATGAAATGATCGTAACGTTACAATGAGCGTTACGTTACAAAGAGTCATCCTTTTTCGTGCGTGCAGCCGGCGTTCATCGATTTATTAGACATTGTCAAGTCAAAAAAAGAAACATCGCGTTTAGCGATAAGGCCGCCAATTGTGTTATCCCCCTATGTTATGTTTTCTTCATCTATTTTTCCTGTCTGTCCGTCGGTCACAGCCAATTTTCTCCGAATGTATAGGACCAATTATGTTGAAATTTGGTACACACATGAACTTTTGTGACCCAAACTGGGTCGCGTTACGAAAGTAAATATATTTTGAGTATATAGCCTTCCAAACTGTACCGTGTGTCATATCATATCATATGACTATTCCCCCGCCTCTTATCTCCTAAACTACTGAGCTTAAACCTATGGATTGTAGAAAAACATAAAAGTCTATATTGTTAAAATAACATGTTCCAAAATCGAAATTCGGAACCCTTTGCACGCGAGTCCGAATCGCACTTGGCCAGTTTTTGTTCTTTATCTACCCATTCGTATCTACTCATCCAGCAATATACCTAACTTTCTGTATTTGAGTCAGTTTTTTCAGATTGTAAGCCTGATACTGCTGACTATAGTTTATTTATTTTATTTTTGGCCTGTTGTGTCCCACTGTAAGGCAAAGGCCTCCCTTTCTTCCTTCCATTCCTCCCGGCTTTGTACAAGTGTGGACTAATCCTGCCAATAGGCGTCAAGCTTATCCGGCCATCTTCGCCTGGGTCTCCCGCGATGCCGTCGGGCATTTTCTGGGATAAATTTATACCAAGGTATTACCGTCTCATGACATGTGGGTACATGTCATGAGACGGTAATACCTTGGTATAAATTTGGGACCTTACCGTGTCAAAGGTATTCTAAGGTTACTCTATGTTAATAGGTAGGTAGGTACAGGGATTACCCTGACGAATCCTGCCCAGGTCCATAGGCGGTGTGATATATATATATATTTTATGAGCAGTACATTAATTACCAACGCAAACTTTCTCTTCATTCAGATTTTAGGGTTGCCCGAGTTAAAATAATGTAATCAAGTACTGAGTACACTCACTTTACATAATTAAGTCTGCTTTAAAATAAAAGTTCAAAAACGAAATGTTGGAAGATATTTTATTAAAATAATAATAAACTTATAAAAGAGGTTCAACCAAGTAACTTTATTTACAAAAGTACAATTCACGAGCAAAAACGACGTAAATATTTAATGGTATCGCCTCGAAACCGTCGAAATTAATGACTCATTCCAATTAACACTTCTCTGAATACTCAAATGTTAAGCGAATTGTACTTTATCCAATAAATGGTGAATTAAAACGACTATTAAAATAGCTACGGGTGGGAACGAGCAATGTTCGAAATTCCAATACCCGTTCGTCCCAATAGCAAATGAAAGTACCATTCTGCCAACGACAAAGCATCCAAACAAAAAAGCTAATGGTTTAATTATTTATTCAGAACTCTTCGAGCAAAAGGCCGTAAATGTTTTGGTATTAATCAAACGTAATTGCCGTGAATCGAAACCCTTTGTCTATAAAAATTAAAAATATATTTTACGAATTCAAACAGCGAACGTTTTAAATATTTAACTTAAAAAAAAACGTTATTTATGTACTCAACACAAATATCGTTTTTTTTTAAGTTAAATAGTTGACTGAGATGCGTTGTGATTTGTCATCAAATTATTATCATCGTAAAACAGATTTACTGTATCGAAATATTTGTCTCGTTTGATTTAGCAATCTGGCTTTTTTATAATCGGCGAGCATTCATATCTTTTTATTATTTCAAGAACGTATAGTATGTTTTATTATTAAGATTGTACTTTCAATTTTGAAAACAATTCCACAGAAGATCTTAGTAAACTCTTCAGCATCAGTAAACATAAGTAAGAACTAAAACGTGAACAGTACAGTTTTGTTTTTTGATGACCCAAAATAACAGCGTTCAAGTGGCCCGTTGGAAACACCTCTGTTTACTTGCCACTCACTTGGTCCTTACATCCGTAAACCATTATCATAAAGCACTGACTCGTAAGCGAAAGATAAGAAGTTGCAAAGGAAACGGTCTCCCAGGAACGTGATGGCAAGCGTCCAAACGAGGCTTGGTACAGCAACATGGTTTTTACTATGGTGACCGTATTGCACGATTTAGAATCTTGGCAATTACAGCTGAATTAATTTGAGAAACCTGTGTTAATTTGTAAGAAAAATGCCCAAAAAACAAAGAAATCCCTAATCTCTTCAAAATTAGAGTGAACAGGCTTCTTCTGGGTAAGTTCGCTCCATCGTGGACTTTGTCTCTGTCATCTATGACCTAGACTAGAGTCAAGAGCAAACCCATATTAAATTTAAAAAAAATTAAAAAAAGATTTAGGCCCAGTGTTTTTTTAAGAATGAAAATGATGGCAAATTTAATGTGACGAATGATTAATTGCGCGTTAAGTGCTGTGATGGGTTTCATGAATTTTCTACAGCCAATTATTTAAATTTTGTATAGTTTTTTTTTAATAAGTAAAAAAGGCGAATGGACCGTGTTTTACATAGATCATTGGAAGTTTTCAGCTAGGTTTTTCGATATTTCTGTTATACCTTGTGACTTTGATTCCAAAAATCCATCGGCTTTTGCGCTAAAATTCGTACGTGTACTATTCGGATTTATCATGGAATTCATGTCTGTATTAATCTTCAAACATAGTAGGTATGTTCTGTAAAAGAAAACTTCACTGGCCCCAGTATATAATTTGGAACATGGTGCAGAATTTGAGCCACATTTTTGCGCAGAAATTCATGAATGTGTCCGTTCTTTTCATGGCTCGTTGAATGTAAGCTGATGTAAGCCTCTCACTTCAACTTGTGCTGAAAGACGTGTTTTTACAACACGATGTTTTGTATGAGATTTTATGTCTTCAGGTATTTTTCTGATGTTTTTGAAATGTATAAAAGGAGTGGACACTTCAGCTTACCGAATAAAAGCGGCAAATGTTTTGAGAAACGAAAATATTGTCGGAGTAGATAGGACTGCCATTTTATTTTCAAAAGAATAAAAATCTTGTCTACGTCTTCGTTCCTATAAACCTCTTATAGGTTAGATGGAATTTACTTTTAAGTCTTTGTACGGACGTCGTATATAAAGCGTCAGATTGAATTTTTAAACTATTTCTATGCTGCTACACACTATTGCAAACACTCACGCACACACAACACACACAAACAAAACACCCTCACATAAATCACACAAGTGCGCTCCTTTTTGTATTTTGTTTTGTATACTATTTTCAATTACATACTCTGTATAATATTAAGTCTAATGTAATTGAAATAAAGATTTTTATTTTTTGCTATTTTTTTTTATTTTTTATTTGAGATGAATTTGCTCTTGACTCTAGTCTAGGTCATAGATGACAGAGACAAAGTCGACGATGGAGCGAGCTTACCCAGTAGAAGCCTGTTCACTCTAATTTTGAAGAGATTAGGGTTGTATGCGTTCGGAAACACAGACGCAGGCAGAGAGTTCCACTCCGTTGCTGTGCGCATTATAAAAGACGTTTGGAAACGTTTAGTGCGAATTACTTTCTCAGTATGTACTGGAAAGAACGTAAAGGCTTATAAAATACCATGTTAAACAACTTAAAATAATCCGAACCGGTTTGTTTTAATCTTTGTAGTGTTTGAGAACGCTGAGGGCGCGAAATTAACAGTTAATTCATAAATAAACAGTTTAATATGTAGTATCAACCGAGGCCATAGAAATACTTTGACTTTGACAGCGCCTTTAATTTTTCTAGGACTGTTTTCACGGTGAAATTGAAAGTTTTAGGCACTACTGAAGTTGACCATTTAATCACCAAAAATAAAAAATGTACTTGCAAAACTTAGTAACTACCCACAATCCACGAACAGATTTTCAATACACCCAGTAGCTACTTAACTGTTCAACAATCCCCAAAACCCAGTGTTATGTCCGCGACCCGACAATTGGGCGATATAAACCCGGGTTCACAATAGTCCTGTAAGCGACATACAGTTCGCTTGCACGTCGGCCGTAACGTAAAATTTTAACGTACCCCACTGCCCAATCAACACACCGCTTTAGTGTTGAAAACAAGCTGAGGTTATGTCACGCCGCAAGCGTTGTTACATGTGTAATGTCTGTGTTTTCGGAACATTAAATTGATACGTGAGAAAATTAAAGAAAACTCTTGTGAATTGAAAAAGTTTTACAGGACCTGATAATGTTAGCTAAAATTGTTTAGTTGTATTTAGATACTTGACTGTTTGTCAAAAATTATACATATGTGCTTTTACTCAACTATTTTGCGGTCGGCTTCCAGTCTAACCTGATTCAGCGGAATACCAGTATTTTACGTGGAACGGCTGCCTACCAGACCTCCACAACCCATATACTGGATAACACGGTAGTTCTTGGAAAGACTGGAGTCAGATTTACTGGCTTCTGACTATCCGTAATTACTGCCAAAGATCGACAAATGACAGCCGGGACCAACGGCTTAACATGCTTGCCGAGATACGGAGGAAACTCGGTATGTTAAGATGGTCACCCATCCACAGACCAACCTTGGCAAGCGTAGCTTAACCTTGAAGATCGAGATCAAGATGTAGTGGAATAGGTACCAGAATTTCACAAGGAGCGGCTGCCTGTATGACTTCCACGTCCCAGTGTCCAGTGACCAGCTAACGCGGTACCCCTTGGCAAGACTGGTGTCCAAATTTCTAGCTGATTTCTGCCTTCTGACTACCCATAAGGGCTAGCGGCTGTCCAAGATGTTCTAATGACAGCCGTGATCAATGGCGTAGCGTGTTTTCTGAAGCAAAGAGGAAACTCGGTATTTAATTCCCGACCTACGAATCCACAGACACAAAAGAAAAGAAGAAAAAAGAATGATAAATGATATTTATTTTGTAAGTAGGTTAAACATAACACTTTTACACGTCAATCTTTTCTTTCAAGTATTTATTGTCACAGAACTACATACATTTTTTTTTAACCTAAATTAAAATAGCTCATTGAAACTCGTTGAATCGAAGTTCGATGTGCGGTTGTTCTTATTATTTAGCCACGAGATGGCACCACATTCGGCAAAATAGAAGATTGTCATCCCAAGCATTGCAAATATTTGAAAACCAAAGCCGTGTTAGCCATGGAATATTTTGTAACGAAGTCAAAACAAATTGCATGTCGCTATGCACGTCCAAACGTTTGAATGCACGAATAACTTGATTTCTGATACAGTGCCTAAACCATTGATTGAGTTTTTGACGAATTTAGTTCGTCTATTATAATTCTGTTATGGTACGCGTAGTACGCACGTAGTATATTTCCCTCCATTCGTACAAAGAAGGGAAATAAAAAACCGACCAAGTGCGAGTCGGACTCGCGCACGATGGGTTCCGTACAATTATCTATAAAAAAATCACGTTTGTTGTATGGGCTGATTTTTATGCTCGTTTAATTTTTTTTTTCTGTTTTTTAGTATTTTTTGTTATGGCGGCAACAGAAATACATCATCTGTAAAAATTTCAACTGTTTAACTGTCACAGTTGATGACAGTCGGACGGACAGCGGAGTCTTAGTAATAAGGTCTCGTTTTACCCTTTGGGTACGGAACCCTAAAAAGTAATGGCAACTAGCTTTTGCCCGCGTCTTCGTACGCGCATATCCCTTTTTTCCCGTTCTCGTATAGCCATCCTCATGAATGTGGCTATCATATAGGTACAAAAAGAATTTTCCAAATCCAACTGGTAGTCCCAGACAACGCTCCGGAGGTGACTGAGGTAGACCTGAGAGTGGCGGTAAACAGGCTGAAGGCCAAAAATACCGCCCCAGGACCCGACGGCTTACCTGGGAAAGCCTGGGTCCTGGCCTTGGAGGCTCTCGGGCCTCGACTAAGGGGGTTCTTAAGCGCATGCTTGGAGAGAGGCCAGTTCCCACTTCGTTGGAAGACGGGGAAACTGGTCCTCATTAAGAAGCCTGGGCGCCCTGCGGACTCTCCGTCCGCTTACCGGCCCATCGTGCTGCTCGACGAGGTGGGCAAACTCTTTGAAAGAGTAATTGCAAACCGCCTCGTCGGGCACCTGGTGAGGGTGGGGCCGAATCTGGCGGAGAACCAATTCGGTTTCCGCACGGGGCGCTCAACGGTGGATGCCATCATGCGCGTGAGAGCCCTTACGACGGGGGATGCTGTGTCCCGGGGCAGGGTCGTCTTGGCGGTGTCTCTTGACATCGCCAATGCCTTTAACTCCCTGCCCTGGAGTTGCATCAGGGAGGCACTCCAGTATCATCGGATGCCGACCTACCTCCGTCACGTGGTCTAGGCCTATCTGACGGACAGGGCCGTCATCTACCCCGGTCACCGGGGAGAATGGAACCGGCGAGAGATGTCGTGCGGTGTTCCACAGGGTTCGGTTCTGGGGCCGCTCCTGTGGGACATCGGCTACGACTGGGTGCTGCGCGCCGACCTCCCTAGCGGCGTCAACGTAGTCTGCTACGCTGACGACACGCTAGTCTTGGCGCAGGGGGGGTCGCACCAGGCGGCGGCCGAAGTGATGACACGCGGGGTTGCGACAGTCGTTGAGAGGATCCGGCAATTGGGTCTCGAGGTGGCCCTACACAAGTCCGAAGCCATGTGTTTTTATGGTTCTCGGAACAGGCCACCAATGGGATCCCAAATAACGGTAGGAGGGGTTCACATCGGCGTCGGGTCGACGATCAGGTACCTGGGGCTCGTTCTCAACAGCCGATGGAACTTCGAGGAGGACTTCCGACGTTTGGCTCCAAGACTGGAGCGGGCCGGGGCTGCCTTCAAGCGGCTCCTGCCCAATCTAGGGGGTCCAAACGCCTCCTGCCGGAGGCTCTATGCGGGGATCGTGCGGTCCATGGCCATTTATGGGGCCCCAGTGTGGGCACTTACGTTGAAGGGGCGACCTGCCCGCCAGCTCAACGCGTCCCAAAGGGTCATGGCCATCCGGCTGGCCCGGGGATACCGCACGGTCTCCGGCGAGGCGGCGAGCCTCCTTGCCGGATTAACGCCATGGGATCTGGAGGCGAGAGCCCTCGCGCACGTTTACGCGTGGCGCGTGGAGGCGCTTCGCCGGGGCGAAACTCCGCTGCCGCGGCAAATTGCATCGCGGCGGACGGAGCTCCGGCAGGATACCATGGCGGTATGGCAACGGCGACTGTCGCAACCCAGCGCTGGGCACGCCACAATTGCGGCGATAAAACCCCTCTTTGAGGAGTGGCTGGAGAGGCGCTACGGCGTCCTCACCTTCCGCCTGACGCAGGTGCTCACCGGACACGGCTGTTTCGGGAGGTACCTGTTTCGGATTAAGCGGGAGGACACGCCCGGGTGTCAGCACTGTGAGGATCGCCCGGAGGACACGGTGGAGCATACGGTGGAGATCTGCCCTGCTTGGGCTGAGCACCGCCGTGTCCTCGTCGAGGCGATCGGCGGCGGCAACCTCTCGCGTCCGGCCCTGGTTGAATCCATGGTCTGGAGCGAGGAGGCTTGGGAAGCGGTCACCTCCTTCTGCGAAGCAGTAATGCTAGCGAAGGAGGAGGCGGGCCGCGCGAGGGAAAGACAAGGCCTTCGCCCCAACCGCCGCAACAGGAGAAGACGCCCCGGGCGTCGGGAGTCGCAGGGCGATCCCCGGCCACCGTAGGCGCGGGCCTGCGGACGGCGAGCATTGGGTGGCTCGCCTTCCGATCACCATCAGGCCCGGGTCGATGGCGCGTTGTATTTCACGCGCGCCTCAAAGAGATGTCAGCATAAAAGACGGGGCCCGCTAGGGCCAGAGCCTGCCAGGGTTGCGGAATTTGTTCGAAAGAGTCACCGCGGCCCTGGAACGCAAAGGGCTTTAGAAGGAACACGGATGGGTTTTAGTCAGTAAGAGTCTGACACGCCCTTCCGCTCCGCCCAGAGCGGAAGAAGTCATTTGATGATTTCCCATCCTTAAAAAAAAAAAAAAGTCCCAGAGATTAGCGCGTTCAAACAAACAAACAAACTCTTCAACTTTATTATATTTGTTTAAAATTTATTATGTGTGAAAGTGAGATTGATTGTTTGTTACCTCTTCACGTCTTCATAGCTGAAAGGGTTTAGATGAAACTTGGTACACAGCTACATCATTGTTCTGGAATAGCACATACGATACTTTTATCCCAGGAATATATTCCCTTGGGATAGTTTTCGTTACATCTAGAGACTAACTCTTATCACGTAATCATCTTAGTCAAGAGTGAATAGGTTACTTCTAGCAAGCGTGCTCCATCATAGATTAAAGTATATTTTTTAAGTAGGTAGTGAGTAAAAAAACTCATTTAAAAAGTTAGAGATATGCTTTATGCCTGTAGAATGTTGGTATTGTTAGGTCTAAGTGGCCTCTTTTACCTATAGCGTCACATAACAACTCGACTGAAAAAGGAGCAAGGGTGGTCTATGAAGTAGTCTACAGAACTGTGCTATTTAGCACAACGTTGCCTTAGTGTAAAAGAGCTTTTAACACTATTCGATTACAAGGTATGTGGGCTGAATTTTACTGGCGCTGGAGACTGTTCTAGTCTATGGTTACTTGAGTTTTAATCTCATGACCTCTTGCTCGCCAGTCTAAGGTCTTAACCGTATTAGAAGCACGGTTCTTGACTTAACTAAACTTGATTCTAGTTTTTTAAAACGTTACACCACTCGTAAAACAACGATATTATGGAATTGTTTAAAGACCCTGTTCGACCTGATGATGTTCAGCCAGGGCCTTGATAGCACTGTTTAAGAAATTCAAATTTAAAGACAAATGGCCAAGTGCGTGTTGGATCACGCACAGTATAGGCTTTCGTATTTGAACTTATAACCATGAAAATGCCACCCCATGTCAAAAAACATGCATCACTGATGCCAACTTGTAACTTTATTTCAAACAATTTGTTATAATTTTGAGTCCATTTAAGTCATTTTCTATGAAATTGTTGTTCTTGTTTCATTTCGGAACCCTAAAAATCCACAAGCCAAGAAATGATTAGAAAAGCGAACTAATAATTACCTAGTTTTTGTTAACGACCGTGTTTTCTCTGTGACCCGGGGCTATAAACTGGGCTTTACAATAGTCTCTCAACCCGGATCGTTGACTATAGAGCACAGTCGTTAAATTTTAATGCTCTCTGCTGCCGAATCACCACGTCGCTCTTAAGCCTTGAGCTGAAGGAAACAACGCTCCCCGTTACGTTTTCATTGTTTACTGTTGTGTACACTTCCTTGTAATTTAACGGGTGCATGTTGGTTCGAATAATATTTGGAGTGTTGACATTTTTTGTGAAAAGGTTTATTGCTACTGCTTAGCTTCTTGTTTGAGGTTTAGGCAAAGTCATTATTTTTCTGCCTATGTAGGTACTTATTCAGTCAATAATAAAAATCTTTTGCACTCATAAAATCAAATAGCTTAAGTAAGCTTTCGTAATCTCAGACGAGTAAAGTGCAGAATTGAAATGGCGTGACACTTAAATCTTTGCGTATCATGATTTTGAATTCTAAGTGATGGTTTTTCAATAGTCACAGATAACTTTAATCGTAAGATTAAAAATATGATAAATTGTCATATTTTCCAAGTAAAAGCGTTGTATGATTATTCCTTAGGTAAAATTTGACAATTTTTTAGCTTCAGGAAATAGTGCTACAATATTCTAATACGTTGTGATGACATAAGCTAAGTATGCTACATAGGCAGGTTACACACGAACATCATTTTACAGAATAATTATGCCGCGTCACATTAATTTGTGGCAAAATGAGTTTGTGAGCCCGTTATTATGCGAACCAGAGGTGTTTGTTACATGCCTTAAACTGTAATAGCTTTAACTGTCATGCTGTCTGTACCCATTGTTTATGTTTTAATAGGATTCCTTTTACTGGCACAAAAATCAAATTGAGATAAAGATTCTGACAAACCTTCATTCACCCCATTCAGCCGAAAGACATCCGCTGCTGTATAATTAACAGGCCTCCCCGTGGCCTCCTTACAGAGTCGCCACATTGACCCGTCCCGTGCATCCGCATCCAGTAGATTCCTGCAGCCTTAAGCCTATTGTTATCATATTTTCTTAACACTGTGGAACGCAACATAAATGAATATGATTTTTTTAAATAGCAGCCTGAAATCTAAATTTGTGTCCAGTTTACGGAAATAAACGCGGCCCCCTTGGGAATTGATTTAAAACATAATTTAGTCGCTGTGTGTGTACTTTACCTCTCACTTCCGCTTAACCTTCTGGAGAATACGTGCGTGGTGGTACGTTAGCAATTTGTATCGTTAGTGAAAACTTCTGAATTATAGACTTGAACAAATTAAATCTACTCCTAAAGAAAATCTTCAAAGGAAAAGGAGACAAAATCAACCTTTATTTTACGTATAAACAAAGGCGAGAAATTGCTCCTTCAATCAGTGCCCGAGGGAACATCCTAGAATATGCTAGTTTAGCTGTTCCCGAGCTATCCCCTAGGGGACGCTGGTGTCGCAGGTGGATAAGTGTCTCGCAACACCCGGATAACTGCAGTGTAGTGTTGGGTAATCCCAGGGGAATCACGCTGGGGAATTACAGAGCATACGAATGTAAATACTCGTAAGCCTATTGCGAAGTGCAAAACTTGGAAACGTGGAGAAGTGTTAAAAGTAAATTTTTAGAGGATTTTTGAAGTGATGAATAGTTTTGTTTTTAGGTGGTTATTTTATTTTATAACTGATCTCACTGTTTAGCAACGCTTGGAGAAATTCTTGGATTCATGATATGGACAGTACGTACGGCAAGCAGTTGGCCCTGGTTTGCCATTTATAGATCTTTGACATGCGTTACAGGTCAGAAGCCTGTTAGGTTGACAACCACTCAGCCCACTCAGCAGTCGAAAGGATTAGCCAGATGATGATCATAATCTTGTCTATGGTAAGAAGGTACCCGGACAATAGATTATGAATCGTTTTTCATTACAAGAAAAAGTAAAGGATCACGATAAATGTCTATTCAGGAAAGCTTTATCACATTATTTTTTGTTTTCCGAATTCAGTATGACACTAAATTTATGTGGGTCAATGACCGTTACTGCACGTTTACTGGTGTCGACCATAGTCAGCGACCTGTGTTAAGACAGAGTAAACGATTTGTTTTCGGTATGTTTATTACACCCACACTTGTCATTTCTAAATTTCATATGAATTTAAAAAAAAATCCGTTCATACTGTTGAGAAACCTACCATGCGATTAACACAAATGAAAACTTAAATGGACGACCTGTATCGTAAATCTTTTCTAAAAAAACCTGGTTACGTTTGTAATTTTGGAGTTCTCTCTGTGTATCTTTTTGTGGTTTTTCAAACATTCAGGTGTGTCAGGTTTTTTGAGCGTATGAGGTTTCTACGCTCAAATAACCTGTCAGACATTATGCTGATTAGCCTAACGTCAACAAGAAAAGGGTTATTCAAGCAAATTATAACTTCAACAGTGCGAAATCCTTCTGATGTTTACACAAATGACAAGACAAGTTTTCATGTGAAATATATATTATTATTTTGTTACTCCGCTGGTGACGTAGAAAACGTCGCGTCGGTCGTAAGGCTGAAAGAATAATTATCTTTGCCTCGTGGGACAGCGCGGGAACGCCTCGCGAAGATTGATTATTAGGAACACAAACAAAATGGTGGGAATAGAACACAACTTTTTGTTGTTCGCCACCGATTGAGTTGTTTTTGTAACACTATAATACTAGGATTGTTAGGTTAGGTTATAAACTGTCGTTTGGATTTAGTAATTTCGTGTAACGTGTTTTTCTTTTGTTGGTGTATGTTGACTTTGACACAAGTAAAGAAATAATAATATTTATTCAGCACTTACAAATAGACATTTCTCACATTACTGAAGCTGGAAAATTTGTTTGATCTCAAGCTTGGGCTATTTGATTTAAGCTTTTTGCAACATATTCGTCGTAGAGGAACATTCGGTTGTTTTTCATTTATAACCATCATCATTTCAGCTGAAATACGTCCACTGTTAGTTATTAGTCATTAGCCGAAATCGGAATAGGTAGACTATTATTACCTAATGTTCGTGGAAGTAAGTAATATAGAGTTATTCATCATAAATGGGAATCATGACAATTACATAACATGAACTGGACTTTGAGTATAGTTACAAATGATTGATTTGAAGAATCAAAAGAAGAAAGAGTTGTGCTAAAACAAAGCTATTTAATTTAACAGTTTTAGTAAGTACGGAACTCTAAAAACACATAAGATTCTTCAATATAAAAATTTTGTTCAAATGTATTCAAAGCGAAATAAGTAATTTGCAATTTCTTAAATTTCGGGAAACATTGTCATGTTTATAATTCCGGGATTTTAGAGGTATTATTATCAACTCTATGTTACTTACTACCACGAACATTAGGTAAATATAGTTTACCTATTCCGATCTCTGGTCATTAGGCTGCACTATCGCATTGGGTGACTGTAATGATAGCTGTATTTATGTCTGTAATAATATAATATATAATAAATAGTCGATGGGGTCGAAACATGGTCGCAAAGGTTCTGGACTGGCGACCGCGTATATGCGTTGAAGGCCTCCCGCAAAGTGAACCGATGACCTACAGAGGGATATTGTAAACGTTTCACCGTATAAGCAAACCTAACCTTTTTACATTTTTTGTTGGTGAAGAAAATGCTTAACGAATACTACACCGTCCAGGGAGACAACTTGGTTATGTGGGGCTAGAACTAAAAAACCTTGCCGGGGCACCTACTTTCGCCATAACTGCTTCGCTGCTCGGGACCCATCCAGCGAGGCCCACTTCTGGGCTCCCTCTTCTTTGCCCACCTCTGGGCTCCCTCCTCCTTTAGCAATATCCTAGCACTTGGACATCACCACAAAGCTAACCAAACCTATGCCGAGCTATGTCGGTTATTTTTTTTAGGATGGGAAAACATCAAATGCCTTCTCACGCTCTGGAGCGGGAGGGCGTGACTCTTACTGACTAAAACCCATCAGTGTTCCTCCTAAAGCCCTTTGCGTTCCAGGGCCGCGGTGACTCTTTCGAACAGATTCCACAACCCTGGCAAGCTCTAGCCCTTCTACTTTGCTGGCATCTTTTTGAGGCGTCCGTGGAACACAACGCGCCGTCTACCCGGGCCTATTTCCGATCGGACGGCGAGCCTCTCAACGCTCGTCATCCGCAGGCCCGCGCCTCCTACTGTTGCAGCGGCTTAGGCGTAAGGTTATCCTCTCCCTAGCTATGACGGTAAACTTTGTTCTTTTGCAGATATCAAGGAAACTCCCGAGTTCTGTTTTACTAATTTAATTTTAACAGCCATGTTACCTGAAAAAAGTAAAGAAGAAAGGCCATAACAATCGAATAGAAAGTGTAGGATTAACATAATAACCACATTATTCAAATAAGCCCCATTCAGTTTTATTCTTACTCGTTTCGTTTCGAAGTTTTCATGGAGATATCAGATACAATCTTCTCAATGTAATATTGCAGACTGAATAAATAGCTACTCATCTTTTAAAGTGAAAAAGCACTTAGAGATTGTCAACATCTGCGCCGCGGGGTAGAATGGTTAGCTCCTACTATATGCCCGCGAAAAAAGTAGCCGAATAAATTTGTGAAGTGGTGTTACATTTTATTCTTTACGTATTGCGTTTCTCGGTTATTTGTTATACTGCAAGTTTTTGAAAGATTATGTTGAATATTTAGTAAGAAAAGTGCATTTATTGGATGCAATTTATTGTATGGGTACCTACTTATTAATTGCTTTTATTTTTGGTTTGTTATATCTATGCCGAAAACAATCGTTCATTTCTAAAATATATATTAAAGCTGCCGCCCGCGGCTCCACTCGCGTATATATCGAAAATTATCCCAAGGGAACCTACTCCCGGGATAAAAAGCATCCTGTGTTATTCCCGACTAAAATCTACCTCTGTGCCAAACTTCATCAAGATCCGTTCAGCCGTTCTGACGTGATTGAGTAACAAACATACATCCATTCATCCATCCAAACATCCAAACTGTCGCATTTATAATATTAGTATAGATTTACCATGTAGATGTCAAAACAACTTCTTTTGATGGGCATAAATAATTATTCATTCATTCCATAGTACCGAAGTAAATACCAATTTAATTGTACTTCGAGTTATTAGTTTCTGAAACTAAAAGTAATCTCGCAAAGTCACATTAGGAGACATCTGAGATATCGCTCTTGAATTTGTTCAAACTGTTGCGAAGAATGCAGGAGTCAGGTGCATGTATTATGTCTTCTATTTTGTAATAAAATACCTAATGTGTTCATGTAAATAGCATTTGTGTCCAAATCTTGCTTCATGATCATCTCTTTATCATGGTGTATTAGTGTATAAGGTGTCAGTTAACTAACTGAAACAAAGAAAGAAAGAAAGAATAATATTTATTTAGCACTTACATGAAACACGCTCGGTACATAGAAATAAAATTAAAAAGAAATGTAGGTATGCTAAGAACTAAATGTGTATCTCACGGCTGCACTAAAAAGGTCCATTTCAGCGATATGTCAGACAGACTGATGCTGTCTGACGCTGGTTTGCCTTTAAACTGATGCCTTTGTTGAATGAAAAGCTCATGTAGGTATGTAATTTATTGATGGTGGGCCTCAATGATGTTATATACGTTTTATCGAGGTCTGCGCGGCAATACAAACACAAGGTAAATCCCTTGAGGCAACTCAGTCCGTCCTGGCATCTGGCTGCGATTCGAACGTACGTCTAAACGGGATAGTGGATTAAGAAAAAAAAAAAGCCAAGTTTTGCAATAATTACACTACGACAGTTGTACAAGGCAAGAAGGATGTGTCTTTTCATTTGTAAGTACTGTTTAATCTGACTAAAATGGAAAATCATAAATTTTATTTTACTCAGAAATCTCCGCCGTGCTGTTGCCGACTGCCACCTACATGAAAGAGACAAAGTAATGAGAACAACGAACGACGCTATATATAAAAAAAAAATCAGCTGTCAGTACATTTTGTTGAGTTATGCGCATAGAAATGTATGGGGAACTCGATTTTCAGTGTTGGTCCCATAGTAAAAGTTATTCATTATGATGAGTCCAATGACCCCTTGTCAGGTATTGCGTTTATTCTGTTACACGTTGCATTGTGTAAGTACAGTCAACAAAGCTATTTGGTATGCAGGCAGCTAACTTGCTACTAATTTTAAATAATGTTATGAGTGTGCTGAGTGGACAATTATTGTAGAGTACACTCGTTAGTATGTCATAAGCTTAAAAAGTTATAATGCACACATTGGAAATAAATATTGGCAGTGCAGAGGCAAAAAATAATGTTTTTGCCTGTATACCATATAACTTTACTGACTTTACTTTCATAATAAAAAGTAATCTATCCAACTTGACGGCAGTACAATGACTGATATAATCCAAATTTGAAGAACAGACTAAGTACCCTCGCTTTTCACATGAATAACCATTTTCATAATCATCAATTTTCACTCACACTGCTCCTTCAAATATTTCCAAATTCATCAAAAAACCACACACGCGAAGAAAACCTTTCTGCACCAGCAAAAATGAATGTACTAACGTACCTTTTCCAAATAATATCCATCCACAGAAAATATTCCCCACACGCACCTCTGTTAGAAGAATATTGATAGACACTTCATTAATCAAAGTCAATCCTCTGGAGCCTGTGTGAGCTCGCACCAGTCGATATGAAATATGGACTTCGAGTAGCGTTAATATATTTATGTGACATTAACGATGGTGGACGCAGTAGACTTATGGGCGGTTGAACAGAAAGCTCCTTCTGAAGGTAGGGTTCGTAAAATGTTGCTAAAAGATTACGGTACACGCGGCATATAAATTGAGCTTGATGTTTCAGAAAACTTCAAGAAAATACATTTCGCCATAATCTATTCTGGCCTAAAATATAGTAGGTACAGTCAGATGCAAGCGGGATAACTGCCATTGCAGTTGAGGCGGAATCGATGGCCGAACTGACGGCGTATCGGTCGGTTATGGATGCGAGAAACTGCAATGAAAAATGCCATACGATATTTTTCAACACATACACAACATAGCGTTGGTCGTCGGTTTAAAGTCGGTATAGGAGCGTGGGGATTAGTACAAGAATTAAATTAGTGTCGACTTTGTCTCTGTCACCTATGACCTAGACTAGAGTCAAAAGCAAACCCATATTAAAAAAAAAAAGAAAAGAGAGACCTAATACTATGCCCAGCAGTGAGCGATGTTGGGCTATGGATGATGATTCAAGACCCCAATACTCATCATCATCATATCAGCCGAAGTCGTCCACTGCTGGACATAGGCCTCCCCCAAGTGGGCCAGAACCAGTCCTGTTCATCTCGCATCCATCGGCTACCCGCGTCCCAATACTATTCAAGCAAAAAGTTTTTCGGTCGATTCTGTAAACATGTTAAAGTGAAGGCTTGGGTGAAGTGATAACGAAGTGAGCTGTCATTCCATCTTGATTATAAGCCTTCACTTGTTCATGTTTACAGAATCGACCAGCTGTACTAGATGAGCTAGTAATTAAGCTTGTCACTACTGTTAGGCAGTTGTTGCATCACGCTGTTAGTTTTTCATTAGTGTCCATCTGTCTACACTACACTCTACAGCGGCTATGGAAAGCCTATCAAGAGGGAAATAGCTGTTCAACATTCATTTGTTTGCACCCGTGTTGCCTCGTAAACGGGTTAGATCAAGGTGTTGGAGAGTTTTTCGGGTTCGTATCTTTTGTAATAACGTATTAATTGGTCGTTCACTACACTCCAAATCATGGATTATGTTGCATTTTATAGCGAGACATTTGGAAATTATGTAATCACTGGCTGTCCGCTCGCGATATATTTGTTCTTTCACCCTTCATCAAATATATCCAATATTAATAGGTGTTAGTTTTATATTACTGTAAAGATTCATCAACATTTCGTGTAAAAGGGCAACAGACATCCATTTATCCATCTTCACAAAGTTTCGCGATTATAAATCGAGCAGTAAGATATGTGTGTGTGTTTGTGTGTGTGTGTGTGTGTGTTATCCGGATGTATAAGCTACTAGTGGACGTCACGCGGTTTCACCTGCGTAGTTCCCGTTCCCGTGGGAGTACGGGGATAAAATATAGCCTATGTTACTCGCTGATAATGTAGCTATCCATTGCTGAAAGAATTTTTCAAATCGGTCCAGTAATTTTTAAGTTTATTCGTTACATACAAAAATATAAATCTTTCCTCTTTATAATATTAGTATAGATAGATAATACTTTTAAAATCCGTTCAATAGTTTTTGCGTGAAAGAGCAACAAACATCAATAAATCCTCACAAATTTTCGCTTTTATAATAGTAATAGGATAGGATTATTCATCATCATATCAGCAGAAAGACATACACTGTTGGACACAGGCCTCCCCCAAGGGGGGGTTTGCTATAATCGCCACGCTTGGCAGGCGGGTTGGCAATCGCAGTGTAGCTGTTGCAACACACAGAAACACAGAGAATTCTCTGGTGAGTCCCTTAGTTGCCTTTTCAAAACCCACGGGATACTTCCCGTGGGTTTTGAAAAGGCAACTAAACAAAGGCAAAGACAACAATGGGATGGTGCTATTCTTAATGTCCGACACCATACAGATAATACCGGATAGGATTATTGTAGTTACAATATAATCTAATCGATGAACATGTACTTTTTTAGAGATGTTACATTTTTCGAGTAAAACTGAAGACAGAATTCGGTATTTTAAGGTTCAATTCTGAGAACGTACATTCAAAATAATTCCGTTTAATCTATTTTTTTGTGTTTATTCAATTACTAAGGTGCAGGTGAAACTTGTTGGTACCGTTTTTTTTTATTAATATTTTTTTTAAGGATTGGAAATCATCGAATGTCTTCTTCCGCTCTGGGTGGAGCGGAAGGGTGTGTTAGACTCTTTCGGACTAAAACCCATCCATGTTCCTTTTGCCCTTTGCATTCCAGGGCCACGGTGACTCTTTCGAACAAATTCCGCAACCCTGGCAGGCCGTTGCATTTAATTGGACCTTGCTCTGACTTTAATTAATAAAATTGTTCGGGGTGTTAAAATAGAAATAGAAATAGAAATAGAAATAGAAATAGAAATAGAAATAGAAATAGAAATAGAAATAGAAATAGAAATAGAAATAGAAATAGAAATAGAAATAGAAATAGAAATAGAAATAGAAATAGAAATAGAAATAGAAATAGAAATAGAAATAGAAATAGAAATAGAAATAGAAATAGAAATAGAAATAGAAATAGAAATAGAAATAGAAATAGAAATAAATCATTTTAGAAATAGAAATAGAAATAAATCATTTTAGAAATAGAAATAGAAATAGAAATCATTTATTTGCCAATAATGTAGGTAAAGTCACAGGATGGTGCTTTCATATTCATTTACACCTGTTAGCTATGAGAAAGTTCCTAGTTTAAAAAAAAAATGTAATAGTTGTTTGCAATTGACTATTTTAATGAAGATAATTGTTTTACTTAAAATCACAAGTTATCAATAGAAATCGGATATTCGCCTAAAGTTACGAAATTTGCTATTATGGAAAACACTTTTTTGTCGAAAAAATCCCGTGGTTTCGGGATTAACAAATGTAAGTGTATACTCTGTGAGATGTAATAATTAACTTTAGGTAAATATGCATCCGATTATCCAATTCTAGTTATCACCCGCGTTTTCACGTTAAAACAACTCCTTTGCAAGTTTAATTATAATTGTCCCGTTAACTAGCCGATTAAAATTGTCTTCAAGATTTTAACTAACACAAAAATTGTCTTAAGAATAGGTATCTCCAACAAAACTACATTTAAAAACGCAAACCCGACTTGAATCCCACAGTGTTTCCGCATAAAATATGAAAATATCAGAGTTCAGCATTATCGATACCGTGTTTTAGCGAAGCAAACACCAGCTGACGGTACGGTCAGCATATAAATCAATGCTAATTGGACTGCGGCGGACGTGTCAACAGTACCTGCAAACTTTACCGTTTCATCTTTTCTGTCGACGCTACGAATTGGTTTGTCAATGCACAAATTGACAATTTGTTCTCTGATATTGATGTTGATATTTTTTTCTGTGTAAAAATTTTCGTGTTTTTTTAATTGGTATTGAATTTTGAATATTTGTTTTTATCAGTTCCGATTTTACGACCGTAACATTTTTTTTTTGTAAATGTTATGGTTTTTAGCTTTTTCTAACGATTTCGTACGCAACGAGTGTAGGGAAGCTACATGCCAAATTTCAGCTTTCTACGACCAGTAGTTTCGGCTGTGCGTTGTCTATCAGTCGCTCAGCAACAAAAGAGTTTTATACAATGTGTCTGGTCACCGGTGTCCGACCCGTTAAGGCGAAGCAATATGATTAATTTTATCGACAAATCCGCCATAATTAGGCATTTTGCTAATACCTTTAGTATTTTGTTGATTTTATTTTAATTTACATTAATTTTTACCTAATGCTTAAAATGTATTTTTAATAATTTCAATGTATTTTTTTCCAAATGTTTTGAATTTATTTTTATGTTTGTCATTTTTGTTTTATTTTAATCTATTGACATGTCATTGATTCAGTTTTAATTGTAATGTTAAATCTATTGAAATGTTATGAATTCAGTTATAATTTTTAGTATTTTATCTATTGACATTGTTATTAATCCATTTTATAAGTTTTATTAATTTCTTAATGTATTTAATTTATTCTTTATTTGCAATATTAATGTTTAAAATTAGATATAAGTAATATTTCAAGGCAGCACTACTGTTCTGGTGAGTGCTCTGTACGCCTTAATTGTATGTGCATTAGTTATTAAGCTTGTTTTAAATTGTGAAATGTATGTGATGTCGCTGTATTTAATTGAAATAAATAAATAAATCAATATTTTAGATAATTCTAGTTACATTTGTATGATACAATAAAAGTCATATTAAGACACCCAATTTATCTCAATAACTCAATACAAAACTTATTAATATATTATTTAATTAACTAGACTGTTTGAAACTCTGTAATGAGCCGTCAGAGTTACAACGTGTAAGTAATCGACGGTAAACTTATGTAACTTGATAATTAAGCACCTGAATTATTAATTACAACATTAATTACTACAAATTAACACACCGCGTCTGTAAACTAGACTAACTTGAGATAGTTCTACGATATTTCGGAACCAACAATTTTGTGATCAAGTCAAGTAATCATTTTAGCAATCTAATTGAGTTTATTCAGGGATATTTTATTTACTTTAGACACGATTTTCACTAAATACTGCCAAAGTGAAGACCGAAAAGCTGTCTACCTAACGTTGTAACTAATTGTAAATCAAATTGGATTTATTGTCTTCAAGTTTTTAATTGCCTTTAAATGCTGAGGGAAAATAATAATAATCTTAGCGGAGTTAGCTAGTAAATTTGAAACTATGAGGAATAGCGAAAAATATTCAAAGGAATCTTGGGTTCTATTTTGATTCAAAAGTGAACTGCTGTCATTTGATATTTTTTTACGAACAAAGTTAAACAATATCTGTTAGCGCAAGTTATTAATATCAGTATTTTTGCAATAGCGGTTCTGGAGAAAAAAACTGAAATAAATTGGAGTTTGCTAAATATAAAAAAAATATATAATGTCACGGTCTTACCTACCGCATTAGATGTCATAGATTCACATCAAGAAAATAAACACATCTAAACAATTTATCAAAATGTGTATGTCGTATTTATTTTTTATCGAAATTTCTGAGGATGACAATGTGAATTCAACGATTTGGCTGAATTCTCTGAAAACTCTTGTTATAAGATAAAAAGAAATTCTAGCACATTCTATATCTTTCTAAAAAAAACTTCCCGCAAAGTAAAAATCGCTCACGCTGTACTGATCAATAAAGGACAAGCTGGAATTGAACTTCTAAATAAAGTATTACAAACGTACATGTTTAGAAGTACCTACCTAAGTTAATTAATCACGCCTCAATAGCTAATTTGCAACAGGGCGAAATTGAATGAAGCCATCAGGCACACGTGTAGTTGTAGTGTAAGTTCTGGAGAGGTAATTTTCGACATTTTTCGGACAAAACCAAAGCTGGTTTCATTTATAAATAACAAACCACTTAATACCATTCTCTCAAAATTAAGAAAAGCGCTGTTCATACTATTCTTAGCTCAAAACAACGCACTACACTTTAATTGCATTCATTACAGAGCACTGTTCGGGGCAATTCAACAATGCAGGAATTTGCAGCGCACTGGCGGCGGCATTTGTCAAGTGAATCCTTATGTAGGATGCCGGGATTCCATGGCTTGGTATTTTCTTTGTTTTAAGGTCGTTAGTAATGGTGGTTATTTGTCTTTTAGAGTAATAAGTCTTAGTTAACTTTTCCCATCAAACCACCATTGGTTTGATGGGAAAAGTAGACGAATGAGAAAGTGGAGGCTGTTGCCCAGTAGGTGGACACGATTATAGAACAAGATGCACATTAATTCCTAAATAACAAACCACTTAATACCATCCCCTCAAAATTAAGAAAACCGCTGTTCATACTATTCTTAGCTCAAACGACGCACTACACTTTAATTGCATTCATTACATATCACTGTTCGGAGCAATTCAACAATGCAGGAATTTGCACCGTACAGGCGGCGGCATTTGTCAAGTGAATCTTATGTAGGATTCCATGGCTTGGTATTTTCTTTGTTTTAATGTCGTTATTAATGGTGGTTATTTGTCTTCAAGAGTTATAAGTCTTAGTTAACTTTTCCCATCAAACCACCATTGGTTTGATGGGAAAAGAAGACGAATGAGAAAGTGAAGGCTGTTGCCTAGTAGGTGGACACGATTTTAAAACAAGCTGCAAACTAATTCCTAAATAACAAACCACTTAACACCATCCCCTCAAAACTAAGAAAAGCGCCCATCCCTACTATTCTTAGCTCACAACAACGCACTACACTTTAATTGCATTCATTACAGAGCACTGTTCGGGGCAATTCAACAATGCAGGAATTTGCAGCGTACAGGCGGCGGCATTTGTCAAGTGAATCTCATATAGGATGCCGGGATGCCATGGCTTGGTATTTTCTTTGTTTAAATCTCGTTAGCGATGGTGGTCATTTGTTTTGTGGAGATATTAGTCATGGAGTTATGGTGTTTTCGACGGGAAAAGAGGAAACCGTGACACTGAAAGTTGTCATAGCTAGCATAACAAAATTAAGATAACAAGACAACGATTTTTGGAATGAGAAAGAGGAAGCCTCTGCCCAGCAGTGGGACACAATTATAGGCTACCAAAAATAAAAAAATATTAGTCTTAAGCCGGATTTATTTATTATTGTGTCGTGTCGTGGCGCCTTCTGACGCAGTGGACTGGCTACAAAACTCGTTGTGATACGACGTAGACTTACAAATATTAGTTTGATTGGTGTTTCGAGCGCCACGATAGACCTCCACAGTAAGGGCGTTACCACACCAATCGATCTATCGTCGATCGATGCCATCGATCGATAGTAGAATGGATTAGGCGACGTCAATCGGTAGAATCTACTTTTTTCTTCGATCAAGCAAAGCTACCACACCAATCGTTCAACGTCGATCGATGGCATCGATTGGGGATCGATCAATTGTTCATCGCCCGGTATCCGTCGATCAGCCAAAGCTAACACACCAATCGATCAATGTCGATCGATGCCATCAACCGATGATCGATCAATTGGTGTAGTAACACCCCAATGTGACCCTAGCTATGTAATTTTAATAGCATTCATTTTGCCCCACATTTTTAAACAATCCAATTTATAGATCATAATAAAATTAATCAACCAAGAAGACGTAGGTCGTACCTGGTATAAATACATTTGAAGGTAGAAACTATCAAATGTAATTTAAAAATTCTCATCATACCCAGGTTCAATCTTTGAAAAAAAAAAATACCTAAAGAAAAATACTGCCACTAAAAAAGAATTGACATTTTTCAGTTCCAGACGTTTTCATAAGTGTGTGCTTGGCGGTCTTATCTTCAAAGGTAGAGCTCGGAGAAATATCAAATTGTTTATCTGTGGCACCTTGTGAAGATGATTTTCTTGAAGAATTGATTTCCTAGGATTGAACTATAAAACTAAGATATTGTTAAACGTAAATAAAAGGTAACAGTATTTTTCTACTGTTTTGTTCATTGTGCTCATTGCATCTGAAAACTCGTTTTATTCTTCGTTCGTCCTAAAGTTTTGTCCCACATTCCGAAAAATTCTTTGTTTGTCCCATTCACTATTGAAGTTGTGATTCGTCCCAAATTACAAGTACCTACTTTAAAGGTACAGTCAATAAAAAAAGTAATTATTAGATATATTGAAAGAATGATTAAATAATAAAACATTGGTCAAATGCTTTTGTAGGTAGGCAGTGATGGTTTGATTAAAACTAAGTTATACATACATATTTGTCGGATCGGATCATTAGTGGATAAGGGACAGGGTTCATAATAGATACTGGACCACTTACCTACCTATATGCAACGTCAACTTGCCACATGAATGCAATCACTCAAAGACTTATTCATGCCCTTGTATTCTTATAATATTTTACACGAGGCATAAATTATTAAGTATCATATTGATCGTCTCCTTTTCATTTTATCTCACACATTCACCCGACTCGTCCCTTCTCATTCATTCTACTAACTTTTTGATTTTTTATCCAACTTCTTGCTTCCAAGATCCGAAGGAGTTAATCCAACCGGTCCTTCAAGAGTTTTCTGTCTTAAGACTTCACCTTAACAAATTGGAACGTTACCCCAGACGAAATAAAATTCCTTTCAATACAGTGTAACAGGAAAAATGCAATTTCTTTTTCGTGACGTCACTTTATTAGATTTGTTTGGTGAAGGCCCCGAGTTTGTGTAGTCATCGAATGTGGAGAGGCAGAAGTTTGGTTTTGCAAAGTTTTCATTTCCTACTAGATCAAGTGAAAAACTGAATTTACTTCCGAATCTGGTTTTATATTATGAGCATAGTTAAGAGCCTTTACTCCTAACGATATTCCATACAAACTATCAAAGTTTTTGTCTATTCTTGGAAACGAAGGAACCGATTTCAAAGAAACTTTATACGCATATACTTAATGACTAAGTCTAAAATGTCATGTTAAAAACTTTGAATAAGAGTTTCTAGAGAAAGTGAAGAGTAAAAACACTCTTTTTTTCTTCTTTCTTTTTTATTTTTTTTTCTTAATTTTTTTAATTATGTATGTGGGTAGGTTTGTCGTTTTGTGGCAATTAAATACTTTTTCTTTATTTCTTTTTTTTTACCTGTGAACGCCCGAAGGCATACTGGTATGCCGTCAGGCGTTCACAGGTAAAAGAAAATATAAATAAAACCTTGCGTTTTTTAATAATAGAGGTTTAAGCCGCGTGATTTGGTACGGCATACGGGCATTTGGCCCGATTATTCTAAAGTAGTGCTGTCATGTTGAGTGTAGGCACGTAGGGTTGGTACCTTACCACTATAGCACACCCAAAATTAAGTTTATGACCCCTCTATGAAATAGGCGACAGATTAATCTAAAGCTATGAGGGTATTCTATGAGAGTATTTTGTGTGAGTCCATTCTGAAGCGTACTTATCCAATGGCCCTTCTGATTATTCTGTCTTCTCTCGCCCGAGGGGTCGAAAGTAAACGAAAGGAAAAATATGATACTGTTGCGTGAAAGTCTTCAAATGCCACAGAAATGTTTTTGGAAGTTAAATAAAAGCTTTCAAAATAAAGAGTCATCTGAGCCTTTGTATGGTTTTCGAATTTTCCCTTATTTTTTTAACGGGAGTTTTAAATGACTTAGCAACTAAACTGTGCCATGTGTTTTTATTCGGATCTAAAAGGTTATTGGCGTGGGGATTGAACACTTTCGTGTCTGTCCCATACAGTTAACTGAAGTCACACCGTAAAAGATTAGCCGTTTGGTAAGTCGGTTAACTGCCCAAAGTGCATCGGACCTACTTCTTTTTTTGCGAGTCGTCACTTAACTTTTAAATTGTTTGGGATCTGTAGGAGGCCATGTTAATTGGAGCGTACTCGTACGTGGCTTTCATTAGGTCAACAGTGCGGTTGTATGGCCACTTGGGGCACTTTAGCAACTAAATATATAGTATAGTACCTATTACATTATATTTTTGTATATTTACCTTTTCTCTCCGAACACTCGTAAGAAACGGAACCCTTCTAGGATCACTCAGGTGTCTGACCGTCTGTAACAGCCAATATAAAAAATCTGCTGGACCGATTCTGTTGAATTTTGGTGCACGTATGAACTTCTATGACCCAATCACGGACGCGTTACGTAAATAAATACAATTTTAGTATGGGGATCACTTTTAGGGGACCAACTAGAAATTTTCAGGAAAATGTTTTTTAAATCTATCCGTGTGACCCTTTGCACGCGAGTTCGACTCGTATTTGGCCAGTTTTTTTTTGTTGTACATCTACCGCAGTGTAGTCTTTTCAAGCCAAAGGTTGATTGGTAGAGAATGCCTTGTTGCATAAAGTCCGCCCCTGTACTACTATTGTACATAAACTTTAAATAAATAAATCTTTAAACTTAAACTTTACGAGTAATAGATAGGTAGGCCTATGACTCGTATAATCATGTTGAAGCTATTTTTAAAACAATTTACTATGTCGATGGAACCCTGTTCAACTATCGAATTTTACGACTCTCATTGTCAATAGACAGTGAAGTTGTGAAGTTATGAAGAAACAAAATGGTACTAGCGTTTATCGGACAGATTCACGGTAGAATCACGTCATAATTGAATCGTTTCAGTCTCTCCGGCCACATTCCGGACGCCCGGATGCACTTAGATTTTCAGGAGAAACTTCCAAACACGGAATAGGTAGGTACGGTTTGTCATCCGGTCAGATATCACGCTATAAACCGTGTGTGAGTTTGTTTGTTTGTTACGCCTAAATGACTTAACCGGTTTTGATGAATTTTGGTACAATTATATCTAGTTGTTGGATCATTGATAAATTCTCTTATCTATGTGTTGGACCTTTTCGTTTCTTTAAGGATTTGATTTGTCATATAGGATAAATAACCATCATGAATGAAAGTTTGCAGGAGCCTAAATTGTGGCTTTGTTAATGAAGGGATATTTAGTCGTAAATTATAACGTGGGAGACATGAAATAAACAAATTCTTAGGTAGAAAAAAAACCGGCCAAGTGCGAGTCGGACTCTCACACAAAGGGTTCCGAACCATGAACCGAAAAAACACGTTTCTTGTACGTATTAAATTTATTATTTATATTATTTGTTGTTCCAGCGGCAATAGAAATACACACTCTGTGAAAATTTCAACTGGCTACCTAGAACGGTTCTTGAGATCTAGCCCTCTGACAGACAGACGACGGCTGGACGGACGGACGAACGGAGGGACAGCGGTGGCAATATAATAGTAATAGGGTTCCGTTGGTTATCCTTTGGTTACCAAACCCTAATAATGATTCCTACCTATGCAAGCTTTACGAAAAAAATATTTTCGTTCTAATACTTACGATGAAAAAATCATTGAATTGCACAATCGTATCAACTCTGTAGTAAATCCTCTTAGGTACTGAAGATTTCCGTGTATTTATTTTTTTGCGACAAATTTTATTTTCAGTGTTTCATTTATATATTCGTCTTCATACAAATTGGTATGAGTACATGAAACTGGCTTAAAGCTAGAAATTCTCTGCCAGTGTTACGTTATGTTTGATATTAACGTAGTACCTTGATTTGTTTACTTATTCTTTTTAAGGGTTCCGTACCCAAAGGCCAAGGGGACACTGTCAGCGGATTGTATCCCATGAACCGTAATAGGTAGAAAGTTGAATTTAAAAGAGTGTATTTCAGTTGCTATAACAACAAAATAATAATAAAAGTACGATGGTACGCAACCTTCAATGCGCGAGTCTGACTCGCACTTGGCAGGGTTTTCACTATTGATAGCTCGCGTTTGACCACATTATAGTATCAAAGCAATAATGTGTGTACGATAAATCACGCTTTTTTTTTCTTTTTGGGACAAACCCGCCACACATTTTCAACCACTGCCAGAATCAACAGTGGCGACCACCAGAAAAAACGCCGAGTCAATGAAGCTCGACGAGTCCCGGAGAAACGATTTAACTGTCTTGGATCCCGCAACGAAATTAATCAGAAAAGCAAAGCGAAGGAGTAGGAAAAAATGTAATTTCCACATGAAACACGCTTGCCTAGCAGTAATATATTCACTGCTGACTTAAACCCCCTTGGTTGTAGCTATCAGAAAAGAAACTCCGGCAGGGATTTCGACTCCTTAGCTGTACGCACAATGAAAGTATTTCTAAAATATATAGGGTTTATTACGGCGATGCGCCAATGATACGTTATGGATGTCCATAACGTATCATTGGCGCATCGCCGTACATCTTGTAGTTCGATACTACAAGGGGCTTGAATCTACCTGAAATCTCCAAAGTTTCTTAAGATCATGAACTGCTCATGACGTTATAAAGAAACAGGAACGGCTTACATGTAACGGCTTTCAACTTTTTACTGGGATTTTAATAGATGAGTAACAATCGCATAGTATATAATATGATAGTCAAAATTCGGCCTAGTCTAACAACTTGTGACCTTAAAATAAATGTTTCTATCTATACTTCATCCATTACCACAAATTGTAGCCTTGGAACCATCAATGCTGAATGATTAGAAGCTCTTCTAGAGATATTAACATTTCAAACGGGGTTTAGCATACATTCGCTGATTTAAGACATCGATTGTGTGTGTTCGCATTGCTGAATTTACATGAAACAATCTCTATTTTTGAAAATATAAAATATAGTTTTGGAAAAAAACCGGCCAAGTGCGTGTTGGGCCACGCACTGTGAAGAGTTCGGTAATCACACTAATATTATAAAGGCTAAAGTTTGTGAGTGAGTCTGTGTGTATGTTTGTCACTTCTCCACGCGCAAACGGCTGGACTGATTTAGATGAAATTTGGTATAAAGATTGTTTGAGTCCCGGGAAAGGACATAGGATAGTTTATCTTGAGAATTTATGTTCTCTTGGGATAATTTTCGACATTAACGCGGGCGGAGCCGCGGGCGACAGTTAGTTTTCTATAAGATTGCAAAGTTACAAACGCACTTATGAAATTACTAGTTGCCGCCCGCGGCTCCGCCCGCGTGATTGTCGAAAACTATCCTAAGGGAACATATTCCCGGGATAAAAAGTATCCTATGTGTTATTCCAGACTATAATCTACCTCTGTGCCAAATTTCATCAAAATCCATTCAGTAGTTTTTACGTGAAAGAGTAACAAACATCCATACATACATCCATACTTACAAACTTTCGCCTTTATAATAGTAAGTAGGATAAATTAAAGAGTTACATTTTAAAGGTTGTTTTTTTAAATTGAAGCGTTTATCTGAATATAATACCTCTTTGATTAAACAAAGGGCCCATTATTTTAGTATCGTCACCACAAAAGCCACCAAGGCGTGGTTATGGCAGCTTTGCGGCAATGCAATTTATTGTGGTTGGACGACCATCGCTTTTATTTTATTATGGCCCGCAAACCATCCCCTGTCTTCTGGGATAGCAATGCTTCTGATTTTTATTTACCAATCTATAATACAGTTAGATTGGCTCCTGTAATACATGATCTCCACTGATCTTTGCGTCAAAATGTTTTAAATAAATAATAATATTCGACGACACGGTTGGCGCACTGGTTGAGCGATTGGCTGTTGCGCTGCGTGTCGTGGGTTCGATTCCCGCACGGAACAATTATTTGTATGGCTTACATATATTATAGCTGTTCTGGGTCTGGCTGTTTTTTGTATGTGAGTTTCTATGTTTGTAAACGCACCCACGATACAGGAGAAATACCTAGAGTGGGGCAACGTTTTTTTTTTTTTAAATATATATTATAAACTTATGGAGGTATGGCTTGAGTCGTCCTCTATTTTTTTGGGCGTTGTTATAAGGTGGGTACTGACCGGTGTGACGGGGCGTAATGTAACATATTACAAAGCGAGCATTCGTGCAGTCAGAGCGTGGAAACGAGCACGACCATAATGCATATGTGTTTTGTTTTACACAGATTTTAGGACACGGCGCAACATAACATGCTCGCTGCGAATGTTACATTGCGGTCCGTAACACCGGTCAGTACCCAGCTATAGTGAACTTTGCTAGTGTGAGTCACCCTATGCTTGACCAAACGTTTTAATTGAGTTTTATGTTTTAGAATAATCTGTAAAAGTGCGGAAATCACTCGGCTAAACCATTAATATGTAAATACCGACTTTGGTAAAGTGAAACACTACATTAGGCTCATAAATAATTTAGCCATTGGTAGGTTAGGTCCCGAGATTAACTGCGCCTAGTTCTTACAATATTATTCTAAGCACCCCTGAATTTCATTAATACCGATGGGTTATAAAAACGGTGCTTAAATCTTTTAACTAATTAATTATTAATGAGGGGCCGGAATTAATCTTCTTAAAAGTAAGTGCTTGATCTTCTAAGATGTCTTAAGATTAGCACGGTGGAATATTAATTTCCTGAGATGGTATCAAGCAAGGAGGAAAAATAAACGGTATTAAAACCGCTGGCAGTCAAGAGTCGGCCGACCTTTTAAAAAGCTAAATTAAAAGAGTTCGTAAAATAAAATACAGGGCAAATTAAAAATAAGTTCTGGATGAAGAAATTCTAAGCTGGCTCAGCCTCTCTGGAATTTATAAGTTGGTCGCGAATTCATCATTATTTTGTATTCTAAACTGGTTTATAATTATATTAGAAGTCTTGAATGTTACGTAGGTACCAAAGCTCACGTTTTAACGCTTTAAACCAACTTCAAAAAGGAGGAGGATGTTTGGGCATAAGGCATTTGTCTCACCGCCGACGATCAGCGAGTAGCGAGTAAAGCTAGCAACTGGATACGAGTTGGCGAGCATCGAGTGTGTAGTTTCGATAGTTTTGTTGCTCGGCTTTAAGCGAGTGCTCCTGTGCAACGGGCGATTACTCGCACCACTCGCTCCGGCGTGCGGCGCACTATAGGTAGAAATTACCGCCGGTTGGTCGCTTGGTGTGAGTTATTATTTCTTGGTGTGAGTATGACTTCTGACCGCCAAGCGAGCATCGCTTAACGAGTATCGCTGAGCGAGAATTATCTTTGATAGCTTTTGTCGTTGAGACAAACTAGTGGTAAGAGAGTTCTCGCCGGCAGTAATTGCTTTGTCGTCGGTGGTGGGACTTTAATTAAGTGCCTAAGTCCGACTTAATGGATTTGAAATTCTTTTTTATTCGAAATACGTTTATTGGAAATGGCCCCATTTAAATTTCGTAAAGTCTGAAGAAAAACTTCGGAGATAGATATGAACTGCTTGGAATTTTTGGGGATAACAATAAAAAGTGAAAACTAAAAAAAGGTTTTTAAAAAAAAAATGCGAACAACTTCCAAATAAAAACCGCTACAAAGTTAAAATAATTTTAACTTTAGAAGTTGGTTGGTTGTTTCTCGTGTGGTTTTTTCATTTTTTGACATCAAGTCCAATATTTTTTTATGAAAGATTTTTCTGAAATTATCTTTCAAGTCGACTGATATTTTATTCAGTCATCCAGCTAATACATAACATTAATTTCAAAATGTTTTTGTGCGTAAAGTAATTAAATAAACGAAAAACCACATATTAACAATTTCAGGATCAACACTCGTGCCAATAGGAATTCATCAATTGTTTCACCACTGATGAATTCCTCATTATTACATGTAATTTCAGGGTTTAAAGTATTTTAAACCGAAACAATACATAAGTATTTTGTTTTCCACCATTTATTTGCCAAAATTCAATGCCTGCTAACCAGCCTCTGTGATACTGTTAACGCTTATGTTGCGACGCGAATGAGACTACGAAGCAATGACGTGTTTTCATAGAAATTGTTCTACAGTTACTTTTCAGCCTTGAGGTCGTAGCTAACTTACACGACCCCGCTCCAACATCGCTCCCGCACAATACCGCCTTAAACAGAGATGAATACTCGCTGTCCACGCGCCGACAGCTAAGTAGCAGGCAACCAGCTATCCAAGCGATTACAGATGTCAGTCAACTGGCTGCCCCCACGCTTACAGCTAGCAGTCAACTACACTGTTCACGCGATGACCGCTTTCGCTTTTCTCGACAGACACAGTTTGTGATCAGTCTCCATTGAAATTACTTGAATTCACTATGCGCGATCTGGCGAGGATTGCTATTGCACTTGAAGATGAATAGAATAGCTCGGGAAACAACAGAAGGAGAATATGTTGGGTGCATAAAATGCTAAAAGCGTACCGACAAGCTAGCAACGTGTTTGAAGCGAGCAGTCCGCGTGCGTACACCGCGTGAGTCGCCCGCTTGAAGTGCGTAGTAAGCATGCGGTAAGCGAGACGTCAACTATCGAGTGGTACGAGGTGGCAATCTCGCTTACAGCGAGCTATCTAATAATTTCTGTTGTATCTAATAATAAGCTCACTTTCAATGAACATTATTTTGTTAGGTGAGAGCGGTGTCATATAGCGGCCGTTTTCAATAACGTATACTTTTAACCAACTGTCAAATTAGCTACGTTTGCCTTTAAAACATGACAAGAATAGCTGACAAGAGTAGCTGAAACTACTCTTGGTAGCTAATTTGTAATAATTATAATATTAAAATGTTATTGAAAACGGCCTTTAGTCTTAGGCGTCGCCCTACGAAGCGATCATCGCGCGAATTCGCAATCGTCACATTAAATTGTTCGGCGAAACCTGAAGAGGCCCTCTGTCGGCGCGATGATTTGGTTGGTATAAGAGTAACAAAAAACTTAATAATTTGGTAAACGTGCAATTAAGGTACAAAATATAAGGAAACTTAATTTAAAACAATAACATTGTCTGCCCAATGGCTGCGCCGAATAGGTCCAGTTAAAAAAATACCAGGCAACTAGGCGTTGAAAAATAGACGCGACTGTCTCGTATTTGCTTTGTATTAAGACGACCCCTTAAAGCGGCTCGGTTCGGCAATAACCATAGATATAATAACAGCTTCATCATTCCAAATTCCACAAAAAAAACTTAGTCAAACTTCACGAGGGTACAAAGTAAACGGCCCTAAGACCCAAATATTTTTATATCATCTTCAGATTTATAGCAATGTTGAAGAAAATCTTCGACGCCGCCCATAGCGCTGGCATTTCGCCACGTCTACATTTATGACAAGTTAACAGCCGAACCCAATGGAATTCGTTAACTTTTTATACCCAGACCTTTGAGGCATTAATCTCCTATTATTCTCCAATTTTCGCTGGACCAACAAAAAATAAGGAATATATTACGTACGCATGATGTATTCGTAATTTCTTGTCGCATTTGTTCGAGTTTTTTGGGCTAGAAAATAAAGATACATTTTTCGGGAGCGTATTACATAAAGCGAATGCTTTGTTTCTTTATTTTAAAACGTCTAAAGCAATGTAACGTCTACAGCGAGCATGTTATGTTACGCCGTGTCCTAAAATTCGTGTAAAACAAAACACATACGCATCATGTTCGTGCTCGTTTCCACGTACTGACTGCACGAATGCTCGCTTTGTTACATTACGCCCCGTATCACCAGTATATATTTATAAAAATGTTATTACAAAGATCTACTCCTACTACTATGGTGTGATTTCTTTTGTCTTACAACTTTATCACCTCAAAATTAGGCTTTCACAGACAGGCGCGTCGCGACAGTAATTATTTATTAAATTGTTCTCCTGATTATGCATCCGTAGAACAACACTTTTTTAATTATGCTTTGAACGGGGTCAGTTCAAATGTATTTTAGCACAATTCCCACCATTATGTGGTCGTCCAATCTCAGCCTCATATTTCAGTGAATTCAGCCGCGGTTATCCAAGGCCGCTCTATGACGTCACATGATATACAGATTCATATCTAAAGACGAATACCGCACTCCTGTGACCACCGCCCGCAACCCGGTCTTCATAAACAACTTGTTGGCTTTAGTTGTTCTTATGTTTAGGTAATTTTGTTCAAAGTTTTACAAGCTGTCCAGCTGGTCGATTCTGTAAGCATGTCGAAGTGAAGACTTGGGTGAAGTGATCACGAGGTAAGCTGTCAATCCATACAATCGATATGTCACGTGATTACTTCGAAATGCTTGTGAATTTGGTACCGTCTCAGTACCAAAAAATGCCATGTTCATTTCTGTCTGTCTTATTTTTGTCATAAATCAGAGTACTGAAAAAAGTACCGTCATGAAAATAAATTTTCTTTATGTTTTGTCAATAGTTAATTTTCTATTCGGTGCAAAGACAAATTCAGTAAATCAAAGATCAGAAAAAGCCTTTCTTGGTGTTACTAACCCAATTTTGAATCGAACCGATCTAAAGATCGGATATCTAAGTAGGAGGTAATCTCTGGAAGCTCTGATTCGATCAGCATTCTCTGTGCATTGCAACAGCTACATTGCGATCGCCATCCCGCCTTCCAAACCCCCTCTTCCTTTTGGGGGAGGCCTAGTCCAGCAGTGGACGTCTTTCGGCTGATATGATGATTAAAAGACAAAAATAATCTGAACTTCGTGTTGAAATTCAAAAACTCATTTATTCAGAATGCAAATTGTTCAAAATAAAACTGTTCGGAGAACTTTATAGTGTAATAGCAATTCTGATCGCCAGTCCGGTAGTTGTTCATTAATATTCAACATCACTATTATAATATTAAAGTAAAAAGAGCCCGGGATCAAGAAGAATCCCGAGTCTTTGCTGGTTCTTTGGAATTAATTCCGCTTGGAACTATCGTCTTGGTTTAGTTTCCAAGTTGCATTTGAGTTGAAACCGTTTGGTTTTGGAATACAAATGAGTTTGAGACATACATACATGCTAGTATTTAGGTAGTATTTTTTAACATAAGTTAACGTAAAATTAAACACGAGGAATGTTTTCTAGTATTAAATATTTTAATACTGAAAATTTGCAAAATTTGATTTCTTACGGAAAGACATGATCATCATTTCCTCCGAATGACGTCTACTGCAAGGAAGACAAATTTAACTGTCGTATGTGACTTACACAGGAAACAGTATCAAACAAAAAACCGGCTAAGTGCGACTCAGCCCTGCATGCAAAGGGTTCCGAACAAATCTTATTTTTGTAATAGTAACTTTCATACCAGAGACGTCTTATAGGTTTTACTGTATTCAATAGACAAACAACTATTAACTGTACCTTTCAAAATTTTAGACTCAATAGTTTCGAAGATAAGAGCCCCCTCTTATCTCTTAGAATTTCTTACAATACGCCTATCATTTGATATGTCACACGATAAAAAGTGACCCCACATTGTTTTTTTATTTTATTTTCGTAACACGTCCGTGTTTGAGTCACAGAAGGTTATATGTGTTCCAAAGTTCAAATGAATTGGTCTAGAATATTCGGAGAAAATTGACAGCACAGACGGACAGACGTTCGGAACCCCAAAAAATGATAAAAACTAACACACTAAAAAATATCACTTCGCGGCGAAAAGATCTCCTATCTCAGCGTGATGTACAGCGATATTTAGGTTTCCTCAAGCGTCACCAAATCGACGGGTTCTTTGCTTCTTGCATCCAGATGGTACCCGCTCCCTTCACTAGTTATTCAGTCCATTCAGAGGCACACACATAATATGTATGTAGAACAAATTAAACCCACGTCTATACCCTCCTTCAATCTCCTTAAACATGTAATGCGATAAAATCTACCTTCTACATTTAACGATTCAGATCCGAACCGATACGAAGTTTCGAGACGTTTCTCAACGCTTCGAGATGTTTCGAGATTGTGTAAGAGCCCTCCTCACGATAGTAAAATCTTCAGACATCTTCACTTTAGTAGCTGTTAAATACGTCTAACGTATAAGTAGGGAGCTAAGTTTGTTACACAAATAAAGTACAAGTACAAAGTATATGTACGTGCGAGTGTAGTGTACTCTGTTTATTTGTGGTAGCTACGTTGATTAATTCTGGTGGTCTCGTAAATGTTTTAGAGCCGAATCTTTTTGCGTTTGACGCATTTCTTTGTAGGTTTTCTCTAAACCAAGATCGCTGAATCTATACAAAGTTTGTATATGTCACCGGAAAATTGCAGACGCCGCAAGATTGTGGTGGGCTTCGTTCGGGTTCAAACCGAACGAAGTATCTTTTAAATGCTCCACGTATGACTGCGGGCTCTCGCACTCCCTCCATATAAGGTTCAGTTGAAAACCAGCGCCAGGCAACTACTGGACCTATTTGGCGCAGCCATGAACCACACAATATAAATATTTTAAAATCAAGTTTCCTTATATTTGTACATTTATTGTGTGTATCTGTGTGTGCCAAGTAAATAAGTATTCTTTCTTTCTTTCACTCAAGGTATTTTACATTTAATTATACGTAGTACATTGACAATAGACGATTCCCAATTCCCAGTTTTCCTTTCACTCCTAAATGTTTCATTGACATTCGGAACATAAGGATCAGGTGTGTTACTGACAGTCCAATCACTATTGCTAGCCCCTTATCAGACCTAAATCTCTTTGGTTAAGACTACGCATCGTTTGCAATCGGGGTAGCTTCAAATGGTACCTACTTTGGTCAAGGTTCAAAGAATACGTCTTGTGAGTACTGAGGATACAGACAGTTTTTCTAAAAGTAACTGTAATTTATTGGTTGAGAACAGCGCCGGCCCTAGCCTTTGATTAGGGTAGAGCGAGACTGTCTTTCAGCGCCCTTTAGTTGACGCTTTCACTTCACGTTAATTCTACTTCGGTTTTATGTTAAATCACACTATAATATTATAAAGGCGAAAGTTTGTGAGTGTGTGTGTGTGTGTTTGTTACTTCGTCACGCGCAAACGGCTGGACCGATTTAGATGAAGTTTGGTATAGAGATTGTTTGAGTCTCGGGAAAGGACATAGGATAGTTTTTATCCCGGGAGTATGTTCCCTGGGGATAATTTTCGATAATCACGCGGGTGGAGCCGCGGGTGGAACTAGTAAATAATAATTTTCAAAAAACAACTTTTTGTGCAAATATCAACATTTATTGAAATTAAATTAAATGAAGTAGCTAGTAGTTTATTTTATTGTAGATTTCCGACATTAAAAAAAATATTGAATGTCAGAAATCGATTACTTTGTTTTGTGTCGATACGTTCTTTTTTCTTTCTTACCCAACCTGGGTAATCGAACCCAGAACTTCATTCTCATTTGTGACCACTAAAGCAGCGATGCAGCTACAATTTAGTTCTATATATCTTAGCATACATTTGTGGCTTTCAAACTAAAACACTTAATAAACAGTGCAACTTATAACATATGCTGATATACATTGCATTATGTAGATGACAACCGACTCGCATACAAAGGAAAGTTGAACAATAAAAGTAATGCTGGAGTTCAATGTTAGATAAATTGTGGCTGACATTTGGCGCTGCTGTTATCTCCTAGAGTTAATGGCTCGGATGCTACGTCTGGACCTAAGACATGAGCGGTAGCGAGTGCTTGTTCTCATAGTACGTTTGAGGTCAAGTTTGAGTCATCGATCTTTTTTTTTTAATTCTGTATTAACCTTTTGAACGCCATTGTCACGTATACATGACAAGCAAGCGCGTGCCCTGTTCGCCAAACGTCACAAATATGTGACAAAAAGTACGACCAATTTGTGACTTGGCGTCCGAGATGTTCAAAAGGTTAATAAAGGGTTTTTATTTTCCATACTTCTCCATTTTGTCGAAATTTCTATAGACATCCCCCTTTCAAGCCACACCATATTTCACGTGGTCTATTCATCTTTTTTTTGTTCTTTCTCTCTTCTTATAAGCATTCTTATGTACCCAAAACTTTACTTACTACATTTTGCATAAAATTAAAATCTAGTTCCATACAATTTTACAATCAGCGACTTCCATACAGGGTGTAACGGAAAGGTGAGATCATATTTAACAGCTGCTTTTACCCATTCAGATGAACTTGCGCATATCCCATATTTCTCGTTCCCGTAGGAATTTCGGAACGAATTATACACCTAAACCTTTCTTATGAAAAACCCCATTCATTGGTGAAAACCGCATGAAAATCCGTTCAGTAGTTTTTGAGTTTATCACGAACAGACAGATAGACGTGGCGAGGGACTTCGTTTTATAATGTGTAGTGATAGTGATTTTTCAAGGAAGTCATACTTTATTCAAATCATATTGATCAGCTGAAGATAACTTTGTATGCAAAACATTTTTTTTTGGGAATTACCTATTTAACGGACGCTTCGCTTTCTCCAAGAAAGTCGCAGCCCAGCCCCAACAAAAAATGGGTCAAAATCAGTTTAAAAAAATATATCCCCTTTCCGTTACAACATTTCTACTAATTTACCTATGTTTTAATATAAAAGTTATCTTATTACTCCTTTTCATTTCCTATTCATTCAACAACACAAGTCTGTAAAATATTACACCCGTGTTGTTACACAAAGTTGAGCCATGACACAAATGAATTACAAGCAGAATATGTTTCAATGTTTTAACATTACCCTTTATTTAGAGTGATCAGAGACAAAGGAGGATCGTCAAAGGATTCGCGCAAATTACAATGTATTATTTTAGTTCATTATTATTGTCACTGAGTAAATACGAACAGAGAGTTCAATTTGATCAAAGTGAATGAGAATATGCAGGTTCAGGGAAGCTTGATACTGTAAAGGCGAGACGCGCTTTTCCGTCAGTGCTCTTTAGTCTGCAGAACAATTTAAGATCATTTTAATGTTGTCGCGTTACACCTGGCTGCTGTCAGCCTTTACTCTTTCGTTTGACACATGTATAAACTTGTACTATTTTCCCCATGAATGTAGATAGATTTGCAGAATACTCCATGCTTAGCTGCTTTTTCTTCATTCACAGTCCTTGGCCCTGAAATACATGACATTGACTTTTTCGTTGTATTGTATGAAAGAGACCCATAATCAGAAGACAAATAATGTCTTAATAAAACTAATACTATGTTAAAATTTAGGCATGTTTGCTCAGTTTATATTTTTTTTAACTATAAGTACTTGCACGACAGATACTACCAGTACCTAGAGGACCATTGGCTCCTAAAACACAGGCTTGTGGCCTAGTTTAGAAGGCATCAGTTCGCCCTTTAATGTAACTCTATTGTACAGTATTTCCCTAACCTTTGTGTACTTATGTCTGTCTGTCTGTCTTTGTGTACAAATAAACATTTTTATTTATTATTATTATTTATTATAATAGTGTATTCTAAGCCTTCGGTAACTAAGCCTTCATTCATACAGATAACTAATTAGACAAAGATACGAAGAGACACGTGTTACTTATTAATTCGGTGCGCAAGCCGTCAACTTAGCGAGCTTAACCCAGAATTGGTTTATATAACAGCAAACCCGTACCTTGTGCCATTGATTAATAGAAAATTGGCTGCTAAAAAGTTTATATCCGTCGATTCTCTCGCATTAAGCAAAACGGCAGACTGCAAATCCAAGTTATAAAGAAAGAAAGAAAGAAAAATGTTTATTTGGGACTCGCACAAGACTAACAAACCAGTAAAATAAAATTAAAAACTAAACAGTATAATAAAATAATTATCTGTGCGAGGCCAAAATGGTCCCTATCTCAGCTTATCGACAAACGACACGTTTTCGAAACAGAAATAATACATTATACACTCTAATAAAATGTTGAAATATTTCAGAGGTCTCAAACAGCATAACTGTAATCTAATCTGTATATGAATATTTCGCAAAAAAAATGTTCTCTATAAAATAGGTCTTTTTCGTAATCCGGTTTTCGTTTTTTACCCAAGCGAAATAAATTCAAATGTCGATAGCAAAAGATTGCCTGCGGCCCGTGTGCGTTGTTAAATTCTATTAGTCTTGAATTGGCATAACCTAATTGCGTATTTCAACAAAATAAACGATTTCTATCTTTAAGATAAAGAAACAATCTTCGATCTATCTTTGGGCTTATTCACATATACTACTTATTACTTCGATACCTATTATAGTAGGCGCCAGATAAATGTGGAATAAAGTACATTGACCTTTCCCTATAACTGTTTATAGGTACCTGAACAATTAAATATGAATCGTTTTTCATTATTAGACAATGTTAAGGATCACGAGAGATGATGATTCGGGACAGCTTTGTGTCATTAATTCCGTTTTTCAAATTAAAAATGTCAATAATTGTAGGTGGGTCAATGACCGTTATTCCACGATTATCTGGCGCCTACTATAGTATCGTTTTTTTATAATAGAATAAAACAGGCATGTGTTTGATTACTATTAACTATGCAGGAATCAACGATATTGTTTAGTATAGTTACTAAAGATAAGTAATTTGTCTATGTTTTAATATTTAATTTGAATATTTCGATACATCTGTAGCATAAAGCGCTATTCGAATTTTGGCTGTTTTAAAATAAACTTTTAATGTTTGCCATTAACAGTAAAAGTTTATTTTAAAACAGTCAAAATTCGAAAAGAAAATGTTAGCAACAAACCTTATTTTAGGAAAATGAATCGCTTAAAACACGATACTGTGGCGTAGTCTACATTTTCTGCGAAGATTTCGGTGTCATCGTCGTGTTGAACATGAGAGGTTGTGGTGCGAGGAAGTGTTTTCAATGCCGACAGGCCCGAATCACCGGACCTTAAGCAGAACCTTTTACGTTCTACATAGTCTTATGATGCCAAATCCCTTTACAATTTATGTCAAACAAGGTATCTGAAAACCAATCTAATTCGCCATCTGAAATTTCTTATTACTTATGTTTTTTTCAAGATATCGTAATTTAAAGTAGTCTATTTTATCTTACTGTATTTATTTTATATTTTTTGTATCTATTTTCACATACAAAACAGACTTGGTTTCCGTACGTCATGTTCTAGGCGACCACTGAAAATCAGCGCCGTGCTGTGGGCTAAAGTTTCCACTCAGCATAATGCTGTGCCGTGGGGGACACGGCACAGCATTATGCTAAGTGGAAACTTTTTTGCTGTGGCAAAAACATCTGCATCTGCTTTATTTTTCTCACATTTGTTATTTTGATTGTTATTTAGTTTTTAACTTGTCTTCACTGACATAATGTAAGAACTACTAACACTATCGTTTAGAGTTTAAGCAAAATCCACTTATGTAATTTATGTCGTTTTTTGGCAATTAAATACTTTTTCTTCTTTCTACTTGCACCACCCAATGACCCAACCAATATCGAAGTCAGACTACAATATTCTTTATAAGGAACCCGACTCACATTGTGGTTCGCTGAAAGTTTGATGGCCCCGTGCCATGTATCTATCGCTCGATATATCGCCGATTTTCTTACGTGCAGCCATACTATCGATCAAATGGATGGGCTGGAATTTCGATATGGATTTTGAATGATCGATGCATTTTGAATGCTTAAAAGCTCGTGGTTAAATAATAACAGCCATACACGGGTCGATCTTCGAAGTTAAGCAACGCTTGCCGGAGACGACCTATAGATCCGTGAATATTAAACATTCTGAGCTTTCTTCGTGCCTCGGAAAGCATATTAAGCCATTTATGTTTTATGTCCAGGCAATTACTGCCCATTCCAGGTTGCCTGGAAGAGATCGTAGAATGCGATAAGGCCGCACATTGTACATGTGTTTTAGTTTGTAGTTTTCTTTTAAAGTTATTATCGATGTACAATTAAGTATATAATAAATAAATAAGCCGTTGGTCCCGGCTGTCATTTGTACGTCTTTGACAGTCGTTTTGGGTAGTCAGAAGCCAGACAATCTGTCACCAGTCTTGGCAAGGAGTATCGCGCTGGGTTCACTCTGGGTTTTGGAAGCCTGAGAGGTAGTCGCACAGCAACATACTGGTACATTCCGGTTAGACTGGAAGCCATATTAAATTAATTTTTGTATACCAAATTTTGAAAAACCATTATTTGAAAAGAGTAACTATGGAGTTACTTGTCCGTTTTTCTCCATAAGAATCTACCTTTCCGAATGGACAGTAGAGTCACTTTATTAATGTAATACTATTATTTTACCGAACTGTAAATAATGACGTTCAAAAGTACCGTTTAATGGCCTAATTGAAATAAACGTTTTGAATTTGAATTTGGCTAGACAGATTAAAATTAGAAATTAATGATTGATTGATTAGATGTTTGGTTTAAGAAGGACTGACAGTTGCATGCCGTATTTTAAAAAATACAATATTTTTACTTTTCCTGCTTTGTACATCTTGGAAACTTCTTTGTTTGTAAAAAATAATCCCCACTTATTTAAAAAAATGGCCACAGTCAAGAAATTACCCATACGTGCTCAATATATGAACACATTATGCCATGTTAAATGTAAAACTGCACTGATGAAGAAAAGTTTCTTTGGTATTGCTCCCCAAGTTTTTAATAAAGTTCCCGATGCAATTAAATGCATGCCATTACAAAAATTCAGAAACACTCTACAGAAGCTGCTACTTGAAAACTGCTATTACACGTTAGACCAGTTTCTTAATGACAAATTTAATTTTTCATAATTTTTGAATTAAAATTATGTTATTATTTAATTTTATTTTATTGTAATGCAATTGTAATTTTTGATAATTTTAATCTCTGCTGACATTGTTTTTTTTTTTTTTTGATTATGACATTTAGACTATTTTAATTTAATTAATTTCGACGACTGTAATATTGCTGACATTGTTTTATCTTTCTTTACTATTTTATTTAACTTTTGACAATTTTTATTTGTTGACATTGTGGGATTTATAGAATTAATTTAATTTTGATCACAGCATCACTATTTTGTATGCCTGTCGGCGGAACATAGGTTGGACCAATCACTTTATATACATAAGACCATTTTACCCTGTGTTCACAAAATAAAATGAATTTTGAATTTTTTTTTTTTTTTATGGAGTGGCGACCGCGTATCGGAAGCGTAGCGCTGGAAGGCCTCCAACATGATGGACCGATGACCTGGTGAGCGTCGCGGGTAGCCGATGGATGTGAGAAGCACAGGGCCGGTTGCTGTGGCGATACTTGGGGGAGACCTATGTCCAGCAGTGGACGTCTTTCGGCTGATATGATGATGATAAAGACAGTTTTTTTTAGTAACGCAGCATATGCTGGGATAGGGACCTTTTTGGCCTCGCACATATTAAATTCATGCTGTTCTAGTTTCTGTTAATAATTTTTTTATGACCGTTAGTTTTAATGTATTGTACTTTTCTGTGTTTTGTGCGAGTCCCAAATATTTTTAATTTTTATTTCTTTCTAGATTCTAAAAGGCAAGACAAATGATTGATGCCCAGCAAATGCTGAGATGCAACCCTTTCGGTATGGGCAGGCTCAGCAAAAGCTTACTGTATCACTGTTATGTTATATTATTGTTTTTATTTATTATGTGTTTGTTGCTGTTGAGTTGTGTCTGTGTCGAATAAACGTTTTCTATTCTATTCTATTTATGCATTTGAATGAATTTCGTGACGTATAATCAGTTGATCAAATTCGATTAATTTTTAAGCAATATTTGCATTTGAACTTAGTCGCAACTAAGTTGCAAATGCGAACGTCTGACATCAATCCTCAATTTGCATACATTTCTGACAGTTTGTGAACGTTGCTTAAAATTAGTCGAATTGGTCCTCTGAGTTATTTTAAAGTAATTAAAAACAAAGGAGTTCACAATCACAACATTTCTTCAAAAGATTTTCGATATTTTATCAAAAAAGAACTACAGTCAAAAAGCACGAAAAAGGGAACGTTGAACAAATAGATAGTCTATCAAAATTATTTCATAGAAATAAAATAGCTTTGTGAAATATGACAAAACCTATACGACGCTCGACGTCAATAGATAAGAAAGATAAACATTCCCTCTTGTTCTTTTTATCATCACATTTTCAACGACTGCCATAGATAACAAAAAACAAAACGTCAAACTTTTCTTTTAGAAGCGTCAAACGTAACTAAGAGCTTTGTTCTTAGAATATCAATGAGTTAAATCATAAAAAAGTTATTCAATATCATTCAAGAATTAAAAAGCTAAGTCGAATAATAATAATAATAATTAAGGCGAAAAGTCTGAAATTGAATAAAATTAATATTGAGCACAACAGGATTATTCGAAGTCGAACTAATTTAAAAGTCGGTCTTTGACGATTCCTTTTTCCATCTTCTTTTTTGATTAATGGGAACTTTTCTAGAGATGCCTACAGTTGGGACGTTTGATGAGTAATTAAATTGATAATTTCGCTTCTTTTTTGTAAGTAAATTGTAAGATGTACCTAATGAGATATTTTAATTAACAATTTTATTTGTATGGTTTGACTTTATTTTTCTAAGTAATGTTACAGTTTCTTAGTGACTGAAAATAATAGGAATCTATGCCTCACAAGTCGCAAAATTAAACTTAAATTTTTACTAAAAATATCTAATCAATCCTAAATAACTCTCAACGAAAATAAAAATGTAAATCTTAAGCCCACGGCAACCGCATCTGTAATGCTCGAAATACACGAACCAGAAACCCTTACTTAAAACAACATAGCAGAAACAATTTACATCAGATTAAAAAACACGGACCGCTTTCAACTAGAAGCCCCTTGAACAAGTTCAGTGATTACGTGCCGGTACATTTCCGCCTCGCTATCGAACTTGCTTCAAAGCATTTAGTAAGAAAGCTAGCTATTACTGTTTTTAATTCAAATTGATTTTGTTGCACTTTAAAGGAATGGCGCTTCTATGGCTTTAGAGCTTCGGTCGACTGAGAAAATTATTTTGCAGTCAATTTAGATTGAGTAGGGGTTTAAAAAAACTCATTCAACACGGAAATTGCAATTTTACAACTTATGTATGACGACCGACCGACGTAATCCATAGCCTTAAACACACGGGGGTCTATATGGAAAGCACTCAATCGCTTGCGCACCCTAGTAGGCCGCTGCAAATGCCAGGGTTGCGGATTTTGTTCGAAAGAGTCACCGCGGCCCTGGAACGCAAAGGGCTTTAGAAGGAACATGGATGGGTTCTAGTCAGTAAGAGTCTGACACGCCCTTCCGCTCCACCCAGAGGGGAAGAAGTCATTTGATGATTTCCCATCCTTAAAAAAAAGGCCGCTGCAAATACATTTTGGCAAAATGGGATTTCACTGACCCACTAGACACCAAATGTGAATGCGGAGCCCCCGTCCAAAATATGGCCCACTTGTTGGAGCCCCAAGCGCCCTTACACTTATTACTTACACCATTAAGGACTAATGAGTGATGCCGCTATAAGCGTGGTCACCAACTGGGCACATCGACTCGAAAAGAAACAAAACGCTTGGGTAGCTAATAGGGTACCTAATAGTCTACAATACATACAATGTAGGACTATAGATTAGGATTCTAGGGCCGCGTTTCCACCTGTAAGTTACTACAATGCATGCAAGGTTATTACATTGTGGGGCATGTGATCACACTATAGCTCGGTAACCCGCAATGTAATGCATCTTGCTTGTAAACTGGTTGAAGGTGGAAATGTGGCCTAAGAATGGGAAAACCGCTGTGCTCCACCAGATATCTCAGAACTCCACCACATATTATGGGAATATATCTATTGAGAATTTCAAGTATTGATTTCCCTATCTAAAAATTAACAGGAGTTGGGGCAGCCATCATCATCCTCTTGTTCATAACCTTATTTATTTGGGTTGATCACCTTTGTTTTTTTTATTTATTATGGGTTTGCTCTTGACTCTAGTCTAGGTCATAGATGACAGAGACAAAGTCGACGGTGGAGCGAGCTCACCCAAAAGAAGCCTGTTCACTCTAATTTTGAAGAGATTAGGGTTGTATGCGTTCGGAAACACAGACGCAGGCAGAGAGTTCCACTTCTTTGCTGTGCGCATTATAATAGACGTTCGACGACCTCATTCCGAAATCCACCTCCGCTTCGTTCTCTTCATTAATCGTCTAATTTCAGCATTTCAGTCTCAGATTTCACTATCAAACTTTTCTTTAAATCACTACAGAAACCGTTTCCTTGAATAGGTACATCTTTAAGCATCCACTTACCACGGTACGTCTATATACAAAGTGGAGACATCGATACGACAATAAATAAGAACACTGTCGTTGCAGTTAGTGACATCAAATCTGTGACAAAAGACAACATATTCGACTGAACTAGTATTGCCAGTGTTTTGATTTAATATCGTATCGTCGTCTCCACCCTGTATAAGGTATGGCATAAATAATAGACCGAAAACAGACTTCTTACAAACCTGACGTACACACATCCATCAAAACTAAAACTAATAAGTTTTTCACCGCTCCAATATAGCACAATAATACCACCCGATGCAAAAGTTCGTCTTTCGTCGTTCGTGCGCCTTTCGGCTATTTACCGCGATGCCGAAGTTGCCAAGTTTCGTCATTCCGCAGCTACATAAGTAAGGATTATAAGAGACGTGGCCCAACTTAGACGTGGTTATGGACTTATGAACTTTCCTACTTAGTAAAGGTGAAATAGCTTTTATTTATAGCTTGAGGTTTCGAGTGAAAGGGTGCTTTCGGTTGGAGAAGCTATTTTAATGGAGCTTATGTACCTAATGGAGGCTGCCGAAATTGTGCAACTACATCATAAGAGATCGTCGATGTCTTACTGAAGTTTGGGACAAAGTTGTAATGTCCTATGTTCCTTTTTTTTTGTGAGTGGCGTCTCGCAGTTCAACCTATAAGGTTGTCGACTGCTTAACCGGGCTTGCCTGTGGTGGCCTTAATATAATATTAAAGCCTCCAAGCCAGGGCTTTTAAAAAACTTACAAACTAAGCGACTACACGCTAAGGGCACTCCCTGTGGGGAACGGGCCTCAGCTTAGGGCGTCGCTGGGGGGAGGACAGCAGGGCCGGCTGGATCGAACTAGTCCTGTTCCTTTAATGTGTATGATACCCGGTTGTCTATTGTTTACCCGAAGATTATATACGATAATCATCATATTCCCGAATTTCATTTACCCGAATGTTTTGTTTGCCCTAAAAGACATATGACATACTGTTAATTGCCCGAAACTTAGATACCATAAGATACGAGTGCCATTCGTATTGTTTTTCATATTTTTAAGTGCCATAACAATTATCAGACATAATATTTAAACGCCATAATGATTATTAGACATAACATTTAAATGCCATAATAATTATTAGACAAATAATAATTATTAAACGCCGTAATAATCATTACACATAATCATTACACATACAAGCTAAGCATTTGCTCAAGATATTTCTACAGGCGCTCTAAAATGATTTTAAAACCTGTTTATGGCTTGGTCGACGGAGCCTCCTACTTCTGTGTGGTTTATAAAAAAATAACCACGAAGGGGATGGCGGGGTCTATTCGCTCGCTTCGCTCGCTCACACGACCCCGCCATCCCCTTCTAACCTAACCTATCCGAGTCGGAGTGCCCTAAAGTCCCGATTGCATCCAGTTTCTCCTGATATAACAACCGTTACATACCCAATGTCGATGGCAAATGATGTTATGGCATATGATAATTAGGGCATGTGATAATTAGGGCTTACAATGATTATGATAAATGATGTTATGGTAAGTGACTTTATGGGAAACAAAGCTTCTAGCACGTGACTAATATAGCAAATAAGAGTAGGGCAAATGAATATTACGTCGTATAATATTATGGCTGTTGACTATTATGGCAAAAGATATTAGGGTAAATAAAATTCGGGCAAACGGCGGTATACCATGATACCCATATCCTTTATTGGTTTTGGAATACAGTATTGTTGCTTGACGGCATACATAAATATTCATGCAGACAGGAAGTACTCGTGACTGAACTATATAGGGTTCTGTACATCCGAATGAAAAAACGGAACTATTATAGCTTCTTGGCTTGTTTTTAATGTGCAACCCGTGGCTTTGCCTGTGTGAAAAGTGGTCTATCCCAAGAAAACATATATGAGTCAAGTTTCATCTAAATCCGATCGGCCGTTGAGACTATAGAGGGTATGCGGTACAGAGAGTAAAGTCTCTTCCACTGAAAATGGGAGGATCCTCCTGCCAGACGGTTGTTGGGTCTGGTGGGCAACTGCCCTATAGTTCGGTTTAAAGAAACTTTATTCCCAATAAAGACATATGTCACTTACTTGAGAACGATACTAACTACATAGATTACAAAAAGTTCGTCAGCAGCGTTACAACTTTATAGTACTCGTCCAATGCATTCATTTCTCCAGAAGTGACTGATCCGCAACTATGTGCTGGCTAAGTTGAGTTTTGAACGCATTGAAAGAGTGTACATTTCTAATACAGGACGGTAATTTATTATAGAGTTGTGCTCCTTCAAAAGTTAGCATTTTTTTGCCATAGTTAGTTCTTGTTTTAGGTAAAACTAGCAAACTTGCTCGCCGTGTGCTGCGTTGACTAACTTGTTTAAATTGGGTGAGTATTAAGTTTGAGTGAACGTTTTTGTTAAGAATATTTTTGATGAAAATACATGTGTTGTAGATATATAGTTGTTTTATATTCATTATTTTTGTGTCTCGATAAGTTGATATTCGGATTGTTGTATATGTCAAATCGCACGGAGAACTTTGCTTGCGCGATGCAGGATTTCGTTGTTAGTTCGTCGTAGATGGCGCTGCGGTTCTTTTTGTTGCCGTACAAATTTCGTTTCTTAGTTTTTCATGTGGCGGCTTTGATGCTGCTACAAGGCATTTTTCAAAATAGAGCATCTAAGCATAGGCACGAACTATCACACAAAGTACATAGGTACTTAAGAAAATTAATTTTCATTGGAAATAACGAAGTCATTAAACACGAACCAAATGCTGTACGAAAGCATTTCTATCTCAAAGAACAAGAGAAATGCATTCGACGTAAAACTTATATGACATTCGTGAGCACTCCGGAGCACTTAGCTTTCTAGTTCTGTTTGCAGATGTGCTTGGGAACAAAATTATTATAGTGAACATGATCACGTGTATTATGGAAGCTTAAGGGGTTCATTAACCCTACAGAGATCTTCTTAGAAACTTTAATTATTTACTAACAGACACAAATTACAGTCTTAAGCTATACTAGGGCCTAGAAGCATGGAATTTCGCATGAGGGTTTCTTGTATAAAAAGCGGGCATGACGGACGGATATTTGAAAATTCTTCTCCTAAAGGAACAAAATTTTTATATTTTCATTTGTATGGTAGTTCGTCAATTTTAAACTAAAACTTGGAAGTCACATTGCTGGTCATCGTTTTAGTCGAAGGTTAACCAACCCTGTTACTAACTTCCATGTCCGTCAGTCTGTTTATCAGCGGGCTGTTTCTCATAATAACATAACGACCGCTTAAAAAAAACAAAACAACAAAGGTGGTCATACAGGAAACATGATTTATCAGGTAGGAAACCTTTCTTATGCGAGTCTAACGGCTTGCACTTGGCCGGTTTTTAGATAGTCACCCCTTGGGCTTCTGGTAAGTTACCGTTGGGGGATTTCAAGGGCCACAAGTTTGTAACTTAGCCAATTCGTATCCCTTAAAAGGTTAATTTCAATTGTAAATAGAGCTCGAAGTTAATTACGTTACAGTAATAAATAAAGTGCGAGCTGTTTACAATAAATTAACAAAGTGGAATAAAATTAATTAAATTGATAACAGTTTACTGCGGCCACGGGTTTATTTCCCGCTGAAACAAACTTAATTAAAATCGGACCTCTTAAATGTTTTATGTATGCAATTGAGTTTTAACTACAAGCTGTTTGCTTTTCGAAAGGAATTTCATCTGAAATTGGAGCTAAGTACTTCAAATGAAACAAATTAATGTACAACCAGTCGATTCTGTAAACTGCTGTCTGTCTGTTGAAATGTTGACCGTCACGCCGGACACACTCTTGGAATCTGGTTCAGTATTTCGTGCCACTCGCTGGAGAAGTGATGTCGAGATGCCATTAACTTCGCGAACGATATTTTCTTTTAGTGCTGAGATGGCCCTTTATCATCATCTGCCGAAAGACGTCCACTGATGGACATAGGCTTCCCCCGAGGAGCAGGTGGGGCGATCGCAGTGTAGCTGTTGCAATGCACAGAGAATGCTGCTGCCCATTCTCTGGTGTCATTTATAACGCCAAAGTTTTGTACTGTTTTGTTTCTCACTCAGACAGTTAATTAGTAGGTAATTCGAGAATCATCAACATTTGCCTAGTCTTAGGATGAGGTCAGCCAGTCTAGTCGAGAAATAATATTTTAGTAGGCGCGATTGCCGTTAATTTATTTAGTTGAAAAAAAGCCTGTAAAATCCAATACTTAAATAGTGAGGTTACAAATTTTACTGACTAAGTTGGGTTTTGTCCGCCACGCAAAGCGTATACACTGTACACAAGTACATTTTCCTTTCAAAGCCACCGAGCAATAACTACAATCCGGATTAATTTTGAAGAGCTTGTGAACCATTCCATTACCTGTTGGTAACAACTCCACAGCATAATTTAATTGCGGTTTTGTTAAAGTAAACAACAAAACATACTATAACTAGGTACTACAAACTACAGAGTGTAATGTGAAATACTGTTGTTATGCAAAATACTCTCGCTTATAACTTCCGGCTTAATTTTTATGTCAACGTGCAAGCCCAATCATCCTATAATTATGTTACCACTGTTGGGACACGACCTCTTTTCTGTAAGAGACGGGCCGCCGTCTCTTGATTCTAGAGTATAGAGATATGCGGTACAGAGAGTAAAGTCCCGCATACCTCCACTGAAAAATGGGAGGATCCTCCGACCAGACGGTTATTGTGTCTGGTGGGCAACTGCCCGATAGTTGATATTTGGACTGTTGTATATGTTTTGGTTCTAGGTCAAGCCTGTTTGTCCTCACGATATTTTCTTTCACCGTTTTGAGAACCCAAACTCAAGCTAACCCCTAGGTAATCATTATAATGTTTCTTGTGCAAGGACATCGTTCAGAAAATTTAATCTTTACACCATGTTTTCCCACCATCCATCACGGAAAGTGACGTAGCTATATAATTAATGCCAAGCATCTCCGTACAGTACAATATAAAACCGTTCAACACAACGGTGAAGAGTGGTTTTACTGGGACAACTAATTTAGAAGTTTGTTAAACGCGTAACCAAAGTGATTCCGAGTTCTATGGGTTTTGTTGAATATTTTGGTTTTCGTAACAAGTGCTAAGTAATTATAAATAATATAAATAGCTGCCGTAGGATTTTCTTTGGTTATTATTGTGTAACGTGGAATAAGTTTATTTGTCATCATACTTTATAAAGACAAGTTAAAGCAAAACTTGGTATTAAGAATCGGTGATTTTTGAGGTCCTAGAAAAGTGGTTTGGTCTTCACGAAATTTTACTTTAAAATTATGATAAAATTATGTTACCTTCGCAAGGGTAGTAGAGCATTATTAGGCTCCCAGTTGGCATTGTTTTTTTGCAAGATCTTCAACAATCATCGTCATATTTTAGTCAATTTACACAAAACCTTAATAATTTATGCACCTAAACCATTCTTAGAATTATTTCGTACATTGGTGTAAGCTACTCGTATATGAAAATCCGTTTGATAGCTTTGTGAATTTATAGCGTATACAGACAGACTTCGCGGGGGGACTCTGTTTTATAATAAGTAGTGATACTGAGAAGAAGTATTCTTTGAGAACGTAAACATCATGTCGCAATGAAACTAGTCACATATTTTAGTAACGGCAACCACAGTTGGCAAAAATGTGACTTTATTGATTTATTTATTTAGTAGGCTCACCAACAATTGTTAACACCAAAAATATTACAACATACTTAGCTAACATTTTTTTTATATTTGACCTCGTAGTATTTTCTTTTCAGATTACCATTGCATCAGCGGTTTATAGAAATAAGTATTTTATTTTGATTTTAAGGTTGAAAGCCATTGAAATAGCAAGACGTTGGAGCGTCTCCAAATAGGTTTTATATTTTTGCCTGACTTAGATGTTGTCAGTGTTTTTCCATTATTTCTTTGGCAGAATTTAAGTGGAAAATTTGACATAGTTCTGTCTAAAATATTAATAGAATAGAGGCCACAGCTTGGTCTCTTTGCCAAATTGAAATGCGAAGTTTTGAAGAGGCATTACTTTTGTGGACATTATTGTAGTCTGTTTAATTATCTGTTCAAAAACGTTTCATCATACCAAAGTCAAAGTCAAAACGTTAATTTCTATTAGGCCATTAAGCGGCACTTTTGAACGTCATCGTTTACAGTTCAGTAAAATAATAATATTACATTAAAGTGACACTACTGTCCACTCGGAAAGGTAGATTCTTATGGAGAAGAACAGACAAGAAACTCCATAGTTACTCACTTCAAATAATGATTTTACAAAATTTGGTATACAAAAATTAATTTAATATTATGTGAGGACGATGCACCCAGAGTATGCTACATATAAGAACAAAGTATCACCAGCAGAGGTAAACTTATTAATTTTCTTAAGAAATTTAGGTAAATGGTACTCACATTTTTACAAACATTGGAACCATTAATTAAAGAGTGTGTGAGTCAACAGAAAAATAGAAACACAAAAAAAAGAAACAGTATATCTATAAAGTTAATACATAAATCAACCAGTTGAATTTTGTCTACACCCTTGATTGTCCTATGGAGCAGGACCAGCAAGTTTCCAAGCATTCTTATCCTGAATGTAATCTTCTAATTTGTAATATGCTTGTTTACAAAGTGTACTTTTAACATAAGTTTTAAATTTTCCTTCATTTAGTTCTAATATGTCAGAAGGTATCTTATTGTAACATTTAACACAATACCCCATGAAAGAAGTGTGGACTTTAGCTAATCTAAAAAATGGTTGATCTAATTTGTCTTTATTTCTAGTATTAAAATTATGTCTATTACTAATTTTACTAAAAAGATGTCAATTTTTCCGCACATACACAATATTTTCATAAATGAATTGGCAAGGGACTGTCATAATATTAATCTTTTTTAAAAGTTCCCTAAGAGAATCACGGCAACGCAGATTATAAAGGCTCCAGCTCTCTTTTGCAAAATAAATATGGATTCAATGTCAGCAGCCCGACCCCACAGCAAAATAACGTACGACATAATGCTGTGAAAGTAACTAAAGTAGACCAAACGTGCGGTTTCTACGTCTGTTAAAGGAGGCCCCCATTGTAATTTCTCGTCCAATGTGATACCTAGGAAAACCGTCTGATTAATGAACTCCAGTTTGTCACATTCGCTACTTTTAACATTTGGTAAAGAAAATCTAATACATTTAGTTTTTTTTTATTTAAAACCAAGTTGTTTGCCATAAACCAATTTTGGACCTGATGAATAGAGCTATTGACGTCGTCAAGATTTTGAGGACGTCGGTCTATTTTAAATATTAATGATGTGTCATCCGCAAATAATACCATCTTTGGTTGATTTTTAAGTAATTGGGGCAAATCATTTATGTAAACTAAAAAAAGGAATGGACCCAATATTGAACCCCGAGGAACGCCCATTGTCGTTTCCGACCCTATTGAGTTTACACCGTTTATCTCAATTTTCACCTGTCTGCCCATCAAGTATGAACTAAGTAAACCAAGGGCTCTATTCCTAATCCCATAGTGCTCAAGTTTCAACAAAAGCGTCTCATGGTTAATGCAGTCAAACGCTTTCGAGAGGTCGCAGAATATTCCAATGGCATCTTGCGACTCTTCCCAGGCGTTAAAAATGTTCTTTATTAGGGTGACACCGGCGTCAGTTGTACAACGCCCTTTGGTGAAACCGTACTGGTGTTCATGAAAGATGGAATTTTTATTAAAGTGACGTAACATCTGACTAAGCATTAACTTTTCAAACACTTGGCAGAATTGACACCGGCCGATAATTGTTGGGTTCTTGAGAATCACCCGATTTGAACAATGGAACGACTTTACTGTGTTTCATGAGATCCGGAAATACTCCTTTGTCTACACTAGTGTTAAATATGACAGCTAAGCAGGGAGCAATAGTTTCAATGATAGATCTACAAACTTTTACAGATATTCTCCAAAGATCTTCTGTTGATTTAATTTTAAGATCTTTAAAAGCTTTTATAATTTTTGACTTTGACTGGCCTGTTGGTCTAGTGGTTAGTGACCCTGACTGCTAAACCGGAGGTCGTGGGTTCGATTCCCACCCAGGACACCCAGGACAAATCTTTGTGTGATGAGCATGATCATTTGTTCTGTGTCTGGGTGTTATTTGTCTATAATATGTATGTATTTAGAAATATATAAGTATGTTTATCAGTTGTCTGGTTACCATAGCACAGGCTCTGCCTAGTTTGAGATCGGATGTCCGTGTGTGAGTTGTCCCAAGATATTATATATTATATATATTATATTATATAATGGCCTGGGGGTTGGTATGTTGAAACTTAAACTTCGATGGGCATACCTTTACATTATTTCTAAGTAAGTCAGCAGCGAGCGTGGATGACGAGTTGAGAGCTTCTGTAGTTTTAAGAGGAATATTGGCAAAGAAGTTTTCAAATTCCTGAGCTACCTCTGCGTCCGAGTTTATTTGGCCATGTACAGTATTTAAATTAAATTTAGTTTAACGCTGTTTCTTCCTACCTGTTTCATTATTTATTATTTTCCAAGTAGTTTTTATTTCGTCGTCTGCTGATTTTATTTTATTGCTAATATGCAGAGCTTTTGCTACCAACCGAAAGACGTCTACTGCTGGATATAGGCCTCCCCAAAGGCCCCGTGATTATGGCAACCCACCCCGGGTTGCCATAATCGCGACGCTTGGCAGGCGGGTTGGCGATCACAATGTAGCTGTTGCAAAGCACAGAGAATGCTGCTGCACATTCTCTGGTTTTCATCAAATACTGTAAGTTAATCTTGGTAGATTGGTCTGTTCCTAGGCTACTCTTTGTGGAAGGGTCTTTGCACTACGTTGTGATGTTTGTTAGCTCTGCTCTCGCGTATGTAGACAGGGTATTTTATGCCACTTGCAGTTCATATCCTACATCTGCCAGGGTTGCGGAATTTGTTCGAAAGAGTCACCGCGGCCCTGGAACGCAAAGGACTTTAAAAGGAACACGGATGGGTTTTAGTCAGTAAGAGTCTGACACGCCCTTCCGCTCCACCCAGAGCGGAAGAAATCATTTGACGATTTCCCACCCTTAAAAAAAAAGGTCATAAAACGAAATGCCGTTTTTTATACAACGTGTAACAGAGTAAACGCAAAACCTCTAAAGAGTCATTGTACTTATCAGTACGAACAACTTTTACTTTAGGATCAACACTGAAATCGCGAAAAAAATATATACTTGCCCATACATTTCTGTGCGCATAACTCGACAAATTGTACTGAACAGCTGTTTTTTTTTTTAAGTTGTTCATAATGATGAGTACAATGACCCCATAAGAGGTATTGCGTTTATTTTGTAACACCCTGTATATAATAGTAAGATATAAATATAATTTAAATCCCAGTGAAGTTTTAATTTATCTACTAGTAATTATTGTCAAAAGTGTTTACCGCAACCCACATCTCATTGTTGTCTCTCGACTTTCACCAATCCATTTTCTATTGTCACTGGCTCACTGCTAATTACATTGCATTGCACTTTACAAGAAGCACTAAAAAGATATCTTAAAGGACAAGAAACAACCCAGGAGAATCCGCCATGATGGATTGCAGCCATTTGTTTTCCTACACGCGATTCCATGTAAGAAAAATAACACCTGTATTTTGGTATCTATGTCCGTGCAATAAATAAAGGCTTTGGGATTACTGAGACGTTATACTGAGGTGAAATAATTGGTGAAGATTAGTGCGGAACGATGAGGAATATATGGGCAGAAAAATGTCGTGCTACGATGAAGGTAAGCGATAGGAAAGGTGCTTTATTGGAAGACAGCGTATTTGTACCGTCAGCGTTGCCTACCCACCTAGTTATAAGTAGATGTGTCTGCGACACTCCATAAGCGCAACGGTAAATACACCAGTGTGAATCAGTCCGTCTTTACGTTGACTCTACTGAAGGTTTCCTACGTAACACTTATCGATGAACTTTTAATCTTAGTCAGTGACTTATAGAATTACGAGTATGTAGACATACATCTATTAAGATATTGAGCTCTGGTTCGATTGGAAATTCAGTGGAGGAGTAAGGTAGGTACTGTATACCACCTACAGTACCTACCTTACTCTACCACTCTTCTTGTTTCCGAGCTTCACTGGTTCTGGACACTTTGCTGGTGGTTGTTACTGTGAATTTAGGTTTTCAGGTTTAGGTTGCAGTGGTTGGGAATAGTATGGCTGGGTTTATAATAATTTCTAACCACCTGATATCTCAAACATATACCCACCTGTACGTACACTAGTGAGACATAAGAAGTGTAAATCCTTTACAGTTTTCGACCTAAATAATTTTTGATAATATAATCCACTAAGAATTGCCCATCCAAAGACGTAATTTGACAGAACTTCATGAAATTTATCTCACATTTTTACTTCACCTGAAACGACGTTATTGATATAATTAAAACGAAACGGCAAAGATTATCCCAAAACGCAACAGTTGCATGTTGTGTCAAAAATCTCACAGATGGCGCCACAAAGAGATTCGGCGCAAAGACGGGCCACTTGGCTGGAGAGGCTTTTTATTCTTCTTCGAGTACGAGCCGCTTTCGTACCAGGCTTAAAATGACGCTTCAGAATAAAGTGTCAAGTTTTTTGACTGCTTTGATTCTCGATTCACGGCAAAAACAAAAAATGGCTTGCCGTGAATGATGACTGAATGTAAAGGCCTGCTTGGACAAGAGAGATATGACAATCTGACAATCCTTTCTAAAGAAATTATTTTAAGAATGGATGCGTAGAATACATACTTAGTATGAAAAATGACTGACTCACTATTTTATAAAGGCATCGTGCCTTTATGTGGGCCTTATAGCGGTGTTTATTCTTATTATTAAAATAGTTAAGTGGCCTCATTTGCGTTTTTGTAGAAGTCATGATAGTGATGTTCATACTTTTTTCAATCAAATTCATGTTTCAAAATATCCTCAAGTATTTTTTTTCGAATTTTAAAAACTAGAAGCATGCTTGTGCTATGGAAATTAAACGTTACAATCAAAATATCCCCCAGTCCCAGAGAGCAAACGGAGCATATCGCTACGCCGAAATGGATCGTTAAATCCGTGCCTAGAAGTGACAGGTGGAGTGGCTCATAAGATTTTAGTATTCATATCCTAAAAGCTTATGAGCCACTACAGCTGTCAGTTCAAGACTAGGCTCAAGCCTAGCCTTTTGAATTAAAAGTATGGTAAGATTAATCTACGATGTAGGAATAAAGAATGTAGAAGCCATTTGAATAATTAGTAAAATATTAAAATGTACGTACCTACTATTTTATTTAGTTTTTGGATTTTATTGTTAACATTTCCAAATTCTTTATTAAATCAGCTATCCGATCATAGTTTTCATTTCGACAAAGTATGAATAGTTATAAATGATTATTATCATAAAGTATCGCTCTACTAATTTCTGTCTCCCAAGCACGAAAACTTTACTTTCTTCAAATATTACGCATCCATCATCCTCATATACGATTTGAACTCTTCATTGTGATTTAAACTTAGGAGGTAAAATTATTTGTTTGTTTAAACTTTTGTAAAAGGTTACCTTTGGAAATTTATACACAGGCATCCGATTACGAAAAACTTTAACGTATAGATAAATAAACTGTCGCTGACTTCCATATGCAACTTTTATCCTAGAAAAAGCCCATATGTCCCACTAGACTCGTGCAACTTCATTCATTCACCAGGTTTAAAACCAGTAGGCAAATTAATAAAGTTGCAACATTTTGTATACAACTTTGATTGCCACCAAGCGCTGCCCTGAATTGAAATTTAAAACAATACTACGGAATTGTGAAATTAAATTTCGATGGAATATCTGTCCATATCAAACCAAATATTTTCACTAGCTATTCGGAAAACGTAAAATTTATTTAGCATATTTTTACACAAAAATATTTTTGTTTTAATATGATTTTGTTGCTGACAGATATTAGTTTTCAATTAAACCTTTGCCAAGCTTTTTATTTAATAGTCAGCCTATCATTATGGTCTTAATTAAGCTTAGAACAGGCTGGTTATCTGAGAGAGTGGATGTTATGCCTCTAGTCTTCTTTATTAGGTACCAATCTATGAGGCCCTCAAGCGCAAAAAACCCATCCATACATATAAACTTATTGGAAATTACAGTTTTGAGCCGTTTGGGGTCGAACCGCTTGGGTCCTGGAGTCCAAGTGCGCGTCTCCTTTTCAAGGACATACATATCTCGCCAACTGATCGACTCTTTGCGTGACCAGAGGGCTGGCTCGTTCTTTGCTCAAAGAATTAGCATTGCCATTCAACGTGGCACAGTCTTCTGGCCATGTTTCCGGATGACAGCGTTGCGGAGGAATACTTCGACGCCTAAGTGTATTTGGTTTTTGTATATTCATATGTATATCGGTAATTTTAGTAGATATAAATAGTTTTAAGTTAGTTATGTACATTAATGATACCAATTTCATCTTTATAATGTTAATAGTTTCCAGAAAGCGACTTTTTCTAATCTAACCTTTAAAATTTGTAGCAATTCTGTAATGAATTCTTGTAAACTTTTACTTCTCTCAGAGCAATAAATACTGACTTTTCTGAAGTTACATCAACCTCTTAATGTTCCTCCAGTTAACATTTTAGATCTAGCCTTGACCTCTATAAGGTGACAAGAACTGATTTATAGAGTACAATTTGATGAAAAAAGGGACTGGAAAGATAAGGCGGAAACTCTTCATAATATAAAGAATGTACTTTACTTACCTCATTGTATGTGAGTAAGTACGCATTCAGAGAGATAGTGAAGAAGGAAGTTCAAAAAAAATATGAGAAATAAATTAAACGAGCTGAGAGAAAAAAAAATAACACGTTTGAGTAGAACCAATCGTAGCTGGTGACGAGGAAAAATAAGCCCTGGAAGGACTTGGAGGAGGCCTTTGCCCATCAGTTGGGAAGTATTGGATAATATTATAAAAAGCCTTACAACTTGGTATGGCGTGCTCAGCGGAATTCACAAAATAGGAAAGTCGTTTACTGGATTCCACGCTGAGTGCAAATTCTAAGTGTCAAAATAGTTTTGTGGGATTGTTTTTATGTAAGACTTGTAGTTGTAAACTTATAACAAATTGTTAAGTATCTCATTTTGTCGCATCCAGGTAACAAAACACGGACCTATGTAGTTTTAAATGGAGAAAAAATATATTTTGTTCTAGGGCCTCTAAGGTCAGTTCCCTTTATTTATTATACACACTCAGGCGAAAACCATTCCAATACCAATAAGTCTTGTAACCTACTTAGGTAAAAGTATATTCAAGAAAAAAAAACAAAATAACCTACATTTTCGAATTTCAAACTAAGAACTAAACATAAATCTTCGCGCCAATACTGACGTCATTCCAAAGAGATTTCACTCAATTTTATGCCCGACATAAAACAAATTCGTTGCTTGGAATTGACGCGACATTTTAGTAGCCCAACAGTATTTCTTTCAGCCTTTGTGGAGACAGTTCCTGAATGAAAGATTAATGAGAGGAGTGAGGGGAAAGACAAAAGATGCCTTCGAACTATGTTGAGGTGATTTTAGACAGTCATCTGTTTTTTTTTGCGGTTTCAAATAGCGCTTTGAGCCGTAAGATTTGTTTGCGATTAATTAGTTAACCGTGGTTTTTTGGTCTTTTGTAATTTGTGATTAATTTTTAGGCAATGCTGCTACGACATTTTCAAGCCTTTTTATTTAGATTGTGGGATTAAGCGGGAAAGTTTTATTGTAGATTGACGTTGGCTTACCTATCCATTAACCTTTTTAAGCAACTAAAATAAAAATGATAAAACATTATCTTTTTTGTCTAAGTAGTTATAATTCCGTTTAACTGATCTAATTCAAATATAAGTTTATATTTGAATTAGATCAGTTAAACGGAATTAAGAGAGATGGTTAACAGTCTAGAAAACAAGACTATTTAAACTCTAAAACATTCAACAAAAATTTGTCTAAAAGCAATTTATCTAAGCTTCATTTCACGTTACGAAACTACTTTAAATCGCAGTAACAGCATTTCCTCAAAATAGAATAAAAAGGTCGGTCTCGCTCCGAAATACGGAGCAAAAACAAAACGCGCACGGAAGCGCACCGGCTGCAACAAAATTACTTCCAACTCACAATTTATTGTGGACATCTCTAAATTTTAAATGCTATTGCCGTATTATTGAGAGAGTAGGAAACTCTAACAGTAAGCTTAGAGATTTCTACAGAGAAAAAATGAATCTTTATATTAAGATTATAACAACTTTATCTAGGAAGAAGAGGATTGTCCTCCTGTGATACAATTAATTGATACAAACTATATGTATGTAGGATATGTCTTTTTTCAATGATGGTCAATCATTAAATGACCAGAGGAAGGGAGTATCAGACTCTTACTGACTAAAACCCATCCGTGTTCCTTCTAATGCTCTTTACGTTCCAGGGCCGCGGTGACTGCTTCGAACAAATTTCGCAACCCTGGCAGATGTAGGATATGTCTGGCATCCTAATACCTACTGGAAAATCACGACCCTGAAAGATGATTACCTCCAAACAGTGTTGCCCTACTTGCAAAATAACGAATGCAGGTTTTCTGTCGAAAACAGGACATGAATTTCTAGAAAAAGTGACATCCAATAAGCGTTAACGCTTTTTTAGGATTCCGAACATCCGTAAGAAACCAAGCCCTTATAGGATCACTCGGGTGTCTGTCTGTCCGTCTGTGACAGCAAATTTTCTCCGAATTTACCAAACCGATGCTGTTGAAATTTGGTACACATATGAACTTCTGTGACCCAAAAACGGACACATTACAAGTAAATTTACATTTTTCAAACATTTTAAACATGGGTAACTTTTGGGGAGTAAACTAGAAAATTTGAAAAAGGAGTTTTTCAAACTGTACCGTGTGACATATGAAATGAAAGGGATTATTGTGAGGGTTTCAATCATATTTTTTTGAAAGTTGTTCTTTAGCTATAGATTATAGGAAAACCTATAAGAAGTCTTAAGTGTTAAAATAACAGGTTCAAAAATAAAATTCGTTCAGAACCCTTTGCACGCGAGTCCAACTCGCACTTGGCCAGTTTTTTCAACAATCATTTTCGCACCCACCACACACTTCAGCACCAAACTTTATTTGGAACACACTCGCATAAATATTACTCTTTCGAAACAGCCAGTCTATGTACTTTCTTCAAACTTTAACATTTACCTGGTTTTTGCAACAACACTTCAAACCCAAAAATGTGTCGTTAAAATCTAAAGTTACCTAACATTGACCTACTTCAGGCTCCTATTCTTGAAGTCTGAGCTCCAAAATAATATTGAGCGACGTACCATGATACAGGAGGACGACGGCTCGATCAGATTAATGGCATAAAGTAGGCAAGTGCAGAAGGTCAACTCCATATAATGAGCAAAACTTTTGCGTTTTACGTTTCACGTACATTTTGAGTGCAAACGTCTTTGTGACGGCTATTGCCATTCGGTAGTGATTAGCGTACGGGTCTAAGAGGTCTCTTAGATGATTGGTTGTGCTGCCAGTTGTGCCACAGTCACTGCTGTGACTGACGTCGGATTACGTACCTCGTAAGTCGTACGTTGAAATAAGTCGTGTGAGGTTGGCAGTCAAGCCCTTGGTAATCCGAGAAGCATAGGACCAGTCGATATAGCAAGGCTTGGAGGAATCTATGTCCTGCAATTGACGTCTTTCAGCTGAAGCGATGATATTGCGTGCGTCTACATATGCATCTATCATTCCATCAGTCATTCGTGCTGCTGGAATAGACTGACGTATAAATAAATACGCGTGAACGCATTAAGATGGGCCTGTTATCAATCTTTCCACTTAACCAAAGAATACCTAGATGCTTCGGTGGCCATATTTAGGGACTTCACTATCAAAACTTTCCATACAGACAAAGCGTGTCAGCGAGTGTCATCATTTGCTACTAGACTTTACCGTCCCCCAAAATATTCTGACAATAAACTTGTGGTCAGTGTACATTGCGCGGGCACAAAATAATATAAGTAGCGACGATGCGATTGCAAGCTCAGTTAGTCATTGTATGGAGTCAACCTTCTAAACTTACCTACATTGTCGCTATACCGTGATACAGGAGGATCGACGGGAATATCAGATTAATAGCATCGTCTGCCGTCGACGCGAGGAGTGCTCGTAAATCACTGAATGCAAGTACTGATTAAAATACAAGGCGATGTCGGTAAAAGGGATCTAGATGATGTCGGGTTTGAGTGAGTGAAGACGGCTATTGGGAGTCACTTGTTTATTTCGTGAATAGAATGGTCTGTGGAGTTGATATTGTGAAGTTTTTGAGATCAATGGAAGGTTTAATATAGTGGGAATAATAGAGTGAGAGTTTATTAGAATTCTTGAAGATGTTAAATCTTCAGAGATGTTAAATGTATGTTGAAACAGGTTCAGTTTTTAGTGACGTATCAGCGTCTATACTTTATTTTTATAATTACGAAGGAAAAATATATGTGAGGATTTTTAATGTTGGAATTCGCTAAAGCTGGGGAGGGGCTTACGACGAACAACTCTCTCAGAAATAATTTTATCTTTAACATATTGTAATTTGTTTAATTTGCCCTAGCTCCTTTGCCAACGTAGCAAGCCTTTACAGGCCCAAACTCGTAAAACCTGTCTAGATTTATCGCCTTACCTAGATAGCTCCTTGACATTGAAGAGTTAAGCAACCTTATCGGGCTTGTCACCGATCCACCGTAGTAGACATTTTCGGATTTCACTGAAGGCCGTTGTTAAATCTTGTGTTTTGCTTTTGAGAGAACTTTGTTGTTTTAAATGGTATTCAAACTGGATTATCACATTCTTAACTTTCTGATTCATCATATCAGCCGAAAGACGTCCACTGCTGGACATAGGCCTACCCCAAGTGTCGCCACAACAACCGGTCCTGTGCGTCTCGCATCTATCGGGTGGTCCAAGGACGCGGGTAGCTACCCACGACCTTCACCAGGTCATCGGTCCACCTTGTGGGAGGCCTTCCAACGCTGCATCTTTCGGTACGCGGTCGCCACTCCAGTGAACTTTTCGGCCCCATCGAGCATCTGTTCTGCGAGCAATGCCCACTTTTTTTTTTTTTAAGGATGGGAAATCATCAAATGACTTCTTCCGCTCTGGGTGGAGCGGAAGGGCGTGTCAGACTCTTACTGTCTAAAACCCATCCGTGTTCCTTCTAAAGCCCTTTGCGTTCCAAGGCCGCGGTGACTCTTTCGAACAAATTCCGCAACCCTGGCAGGCTCTGGCCCTAGCGGGCCCCGTCTTCGATGCTGACATCTCTTTGAGGCGCGCGTGAAACACAACGCGCCATCGACCCGGGCCTGGTGGTGATCGGACAGCGAGCCACCCAATGCTCGCCGTCCGCAGGCCCGCGCCTACGGTGGCCGGGGATCGCCCTGTGACTCCCGACGCCCGGGGTGTCTTCTCCTGTTGTGCCCTGCCCACTACTACTTCTGTTTGGGAATCCTTCAGGCTATGTCGGGGTACTTTACATTGCAGGAAAACCTATAAGAAGGTTTTCCTGCAATGTAAACATATAAAATATTTGGTTCAGTAGTTTTTTTAATAACTTTAGAAAGGTGTACGATGAGCCCTTTCATTTGATATGCACAGTTGGAAACATTTTTTTTTCTATTTAACCCAAATAAATCGAACGATTTAAAAAAAAAAAAAATGTTAGGCGTCGCTGTGATCCAAAATCACAGAAGTTTATATGTGTACCAAATTTCAACTGAATCGGTCCAGTCGATTCGAAGAAAGGCAACTGTGACAGACGAACGAGTGATCATAAAATGGTTCCGTTTTTCATATGAACGGTTCGGAATACTAAAACTATCAGGAAATTGTATTCTCGTCAAATAATATGAGCATTTAGTTGGATAAATAAGCGTTCTATTGTAACGAATATTGTTGTATTCAGTTAGTTGTTTATTCGTTCGCGGACGAAAGTAAACAATTGGAACAAACTTCGGCTCCGCGGATCTTTCGAACAATATTTGAGGTCGACCTTCGTGTTCAATGTTATTATTTTAGCAGTATGAAACTATAACAAAAATTTGAATTTTCTTCAATATTTTTTAATAAATATAAAATACAATCGTCACAATATAATATATGAATAATAATATATACCTACATGTTAGTAAGTATGTGGTAAAAGGAGAGGGCTTTTTTGTTTTTTTTTTGTTATTATTAATCATTGATCAGATAGGTACATACATAGTAGTAGTACTCATAGTCGACCCTAAACAAAGTAGATTCCAACGAGCATGCACTATTAAACGGGTATCGATTTAATTCTTAACCTTCGACATGCCATGTGATCACAAAGTGAGCTGTCATTCCATCTTGATTATATGGATTGACAGCTCACCTCGTGATCACTTGATCACGAGGTGAGCTGCCAATCATGGGTTGTCGTTTTACGGCATCTTCCATGATGTGTGTGCTTGATTCTAGAGTCTTTCCCTAAAGTGCCAGATGTGCTGAGCCTGAAGGCTGCTAGGGCCGCTTCCTACTGCACTATAAGGTGCAGTGATGGCAGTCCCAGCATAGCCTGCAGGGCCGCAGTGGGTACCGTTCTCATACTGCCAGTGATTGCCACACAGGCGACCCGTTGCAGCTTTTCAAGGTCTTTCTGTGCCGTGCTCAAGTCGGTCCTGAGCCACCAGACTAGGGAGCCAGGCTTAGGTGAAGTCACCTAAGCCTTCACTTCGACATGTTGACAGAATCGACCGGCAGTAATCACGAGCGAAGACTAAAATAATAAACTCTATCACTCAAAACACAATTGAAATCTACCCAAATCCTAATTCCGCAAGAGGAATTAAAAAAAAACAGTGTCTGTCATAAACCTTTTAATAAAGTGCCGCACTTCATACTCGTACAAGTTCTAATTTCCTCGAACATCTCTTGAGCTCGAATATCGCCTTATTATATTAAACAAAATGTTATACCCCAGAGCCGAGTACCGAGATTGTTACTTTAATAAGCTCTCGTCCCTTATCGGCCATTTATACATAGTTATTTTGCCCTCATAATATTTAATATAAGCTCTTTTTCTGTGGTTTGACTTGTCCCAAAGAAGTCGTTGCTTATTTACGGTGAAATAATTTTCATAATCGGAACAGTAATTGTAAAGAGACCTGTTACAAACATACAAATAATTTTACCCCTTTATAAATTATTACTAGCTTTTGCCCGCGAGGTCGCACATATCCCGTTTTTTTCCGTTCCCATAGGAATTTCTTGTTCCTGTATAACCTATAGCCTTCCTCATGAATGTGGCTATCATATACAAAAATGATTGTCTTCATCGGACTGGCAGTTTTAGAGATTAGCGCGTCAAACAAACAAACTCCTTGGCTTTATAATATTGGAATAAAATATAGAAGATAGTATAGATAAAGAGTCAAATTATATTTTACCCAATATTTAATAAATAAATAATAACGAAATAAATAATTACACATATGGGAATGCATTGGATGAGTGAAATACTCAATATTTATTTTATTGACGAACTCAATATACCTAGCATAAGGTAAACATTGTTCTCATGTAAGTGACTTTGTGTCTTTTTTGAGAATAAATATCTTTAAACCTAACCTATATTTTGTATTTTATATTATAAATTGAAATATTAATTTAGGTGGCAACAAAAAGCATCTAAACAAATTTTATAAATGTGCTAAAGAGTTTGTTACGCTTTCACGCCTAAATAACTGAATCGATTTTAATGAATTTTGGAACAGCGATAGATGGGATCCGGGAGTTGCATTTTCACGAACAAAGCCGCGGGCAAAATCCAGTTGTAAATAAATAGCCGTTTATGTTTTTGCTAATGAACGAAAAGTTTCATTCGAAAGGAGTCTACAAAAAGGAACGACAGATAAAAGAGTCTCATTAAGCTACCGGTAATAAGTCGAAGATTTTGTACTTTATTTTTCTACGACGGGGAGCAATGGAAAGTCCGGTAAGCCTTGTTATTTTACACTTAGTTTAGCTACCGATCCGGTCCTGGGTTCTTTGGGCAGTTTGTTTAGTAGTCATTGATTCCCGTAATAATTTGCTACGCAGTACATGATCAGTAGTAGCTACATCTCTTCTAAGGGATTTAATTAATATTTGAATAGGGTATTTATATAGGATATAGGTACTTAATACTAAAACTAGGTTATTTTTTTTAGTATGGTAATCGGTAGTAGGTACTAATCTGATTACGAAAATTATTTATTTATGCATTAGCTTCGCCTGTGGCTGCTCCCGCGTGAATGTCGAAAATTATCCCAGGGGAACATACTTCCGGGATAGAAATATCCTATGTGTTGTTCCAGCGTATAATCTACCACTGTGCCAAATTTCATCATGATCCGTTCAGCCGTTCGTAAGAGAGTAAGGTACCGCTCATCTCCACTGAAATGGGAGGATCCTCCTACCAGACGGTTGTTGTGTCTGGTGGGCAACTGCCCGATAGTTGATATTCGGACTGTTAAATATGTTCAAATCGCACGGAGAACTTTGCTTGCGCGATGTAGGATTTCGTTGTTGCGGTTCTTTTATTGCCGCACAAATTTTGCTTCTTAGTTTTTCATGTGGCGGCATTGATGCCGCTACACATCCATCCATCCAAGCTTTCACATTTATAATTTTAAGTATAGAAGAAGTATAAATTATAGATACTTTATTGTACACCTCATATTTAGCACCGGATAACCATATATACCTGACACAGATATTTTCAGTGACTGAAAACTATTGTTAAACATAGTGTTTTTTTTTGAAAAATAGTGTTTTTTTATTCCGAAAAACGTACTACACCTAACACACTACTACACTAACACAACACAACATAACACACTCACTAACATAGCTTTAAGTTATCTTGTCTATGGACTGGAAAGTCTGAAATAAATGTTTTGAATTGAATTGAATTCAAGCCGCCGAAAAAGCTAAATTTTACTAAGTTGAAGAGCAACTAATGATTTCAATTTTCAAACTGCAGATTTTTCACAATGTGCATCAAGATTTTTTCAATGCAAATCCACGTAAGCCGGTATGCTGTCGATATCTATAGTATAGGAGACCTGCAGACTATCTAGGTGACAGTTCGTAACCAAATTATTCAGACAGGGAACAAGTTGGGAGGCAAGTCTATTATAGGTGCAGAGTTAAATGGGGCATCAATTTGACGCTTGGTGTAAACTTTGTCTTAGCCGTGACTAACATACGTAATGGGTCCATCAGAAAGTTTAATGGAACAAATGTATAATTTTTGTCCGGTTTTGAATACGTTTTGAATTGGTTATTTTTTTTATGGTAGCTTCAACGTGAATTTGAAATATTGATAATCCTTACGATATGGGAATGCTCGGCGCAAAATGTACATAATATGTCACCGGAAAATTGTAGACTCCGTAAGATTGTAACAAATCTTTATTAGATTAAAATTTCTCGAAATATTATGAAAAAAATTTGTACGACATAAATCCCACCAAAGCAAAAAAAAATACAATCCCACGCGATGTTTTACAATCGTTTAATCGTTATTTTCTGGTGACACATACATAACATTGTGATTGTTTTGTTCATTTTTTGTATTTCTTTGGTGTTTTGGACAAACGAAAATTATAGGAGAACTTGGGATAAGAGGATGCCATAAACGTTTTAAAGCCACAAAGGAGAATATAGTATATTATACTACCACCCAGCCATTCGAGATAACAACATCGTTCAAAAATATTGATAAACAAATATAGAGAAGACTTTCCAGGTAAAATATTGGAATAATGCTCGAGTTTCGTTTAACTTCTATCGGAATCGAAAACAGTTTTCAAACTCAATTCCTTTCTGCCCGTATGCTAACTTGTTTTAGTATTTTGATATACCATTTTTCTTGTTGAAAATAATATCAGAATTATACAAAGGCAACTATCTATTGTAAGATTTTAAGAAAATGCTTAAGCAACATTTTTTCTACATTGCTACGTTTCTGCTGGATTTAAAACTATATTTCTAGCTTTATATAATTTTGTATTGATGAATGATGTAACCATTAGGTATTTCGTAACTATTTATTGATTTAATAGAATGTCTGAGGAATTACTACGTTCTTCTCCACGTTAGATGATCTACGCTTTGAACCGTTAAATTAGCTTCATTATTTTTAGTGAGCTACCTTTTTTTTAAGGATGGGAAATCATCAAATAACTTCTTCCGCTCGCTCTGGGTGGAGCGCAAGGGCGTGTCACTTACTGACTAAAACCCATCCGTGTTCCTTCTAAAGCCCTTTGCGTTCCTGGGTCGCGGTGACTCTTTCGAACCAATTCCGCAACTAGTGAGCTACCTTGACAATTCAAATATGCCTGTTATTGGTTTATTAAGACTTAATACCTATCTTACTTAGAAGAAACTTGATCTATTGGTACCTCAGTTATTGTTGACAAAAAACTCGATGAGTTTTTCAAAATAAAATTGTTAAATTAAAATGCAATCTAAGAAATTCAGAACCTTTTTTAAATTATGAAATTTTCTCTTCTTCTGGTTCGCCAGGGTTCAGCTATTGCGATGAGCGCTTCCATTGAATTTGCCTTTTCACATCACACTAATATAATAAAGGCGAAAATTTGTGAGTGTGTGTGTATGTTTGTTACTTCTTCACGCGCAAACGGCTGGGCCGATTTAGATGAAATTTAGTATAGAGATTGTTAGTATCCCGGGAAAGGACATAGGATAGTTTTTATCCCGGGAGTAAGTTCCCTTGGCATAATATTCGACGTTCTCGCGGGCGGAGTCGCGGGCGGCAGCTAGTTAAATAATGTAAATGTGTCACGGGAAAATTTGCGAATACGAATTGGTAATACTTAAAGTTAATAATGTCTGCTCCGAATGTAACAGAATTTCGTGAAACTCCGACCTCCACCAGTGACATTATCATATAAATTATGATACTTAGTTAATTGTGTGGGTGCTGTTTTAAATAATTTTGTGAACTAGTTCATTTATTTATATTTTATGTATTTACTTTGAGATTTTTATTTTAGTGACTATGATGAATATATTGATCTTTTTTTTTTCTACTTCACCAAATTTAATTGAGTTAGGCGCAACATATCCTATTCTGCCATACTTCTCCATCCTATCAGCTGTCATCTCTGTTTCACTGCGGGGTAATAGCTTCTCCCAAACGTTTAATTCCTCTCTTTATTGGGCATCTTAGTTGGAAAAGGTAATAAAATAAGGTAGGTACTATAACGTTGGCAAATGATGACAGTGAACGTGACGCAGCCAACTAGCTTAATCAGCCGTTTTATTAAAAGCCTAGCCTTTTCATTAAATTAACCCATTTTAATCAGACATGGGCAAGTCATTAAACGATATTAAACCAAAGATGTCACTTAGGTCGCTGAAAAATAGGCGCAGTTAAATGATTAGGCTGGGCAACCAATTAAAGCTATTTGGCTGCGACTTACGCATTATCAAGAGAATAGTTCCTTTAGTTTCTGCTATTTTTCGGCGACCAAATTGTTTTTACCATACAATTACCATTTTCATACGGCCGGTTTCAATAACGTATCTAGGTAAAGGTTTAACCAACTGTCAAATTAGCTACCAAAAGTAGCTAACACGTCATGTTTCCTTTCAAATATGACGTTTCAGCTACTGCTGGTAGCTAATTTGACAGTTGATTAAAGTTAGATACTTTATTAAGACCGCTCATTAATGAACCTTCCATCTAATCCTATGTAACAAATCTCAGTACACGCGACTATAAAACGGGCCAGGATCGCGAACATCCCAGTACAGCCAGTTCAATCAGTTCACTATTCTCATGCAAATACATTCAATTCTCGACAAAACCCGGCTCTGTGTAAAACTACCTTTTGTATCGTGATAAAACCCTGTTTCGGTATTGTGTGGATCGTATACTGTAGGGGAGAGCGGGGCTAAACGTGTCGCGGGAAAGTTGTTCCGATTGAAATACGCTTTATTAAAAAAAAAAGAGATACTTAAACATATGGCCTTGACTATGAAACCTGCCTGAAACTGCCTAAAAAAAAACAACGGGTTGCACTCCGTTGTGCATTTTTGATATTTTGGAATGGTTAGGGAATAATCTCGCACGAATTGTTTTAATTATCAGTATAAAAGTACTATCATTGATGTGGTAAATACAATATTCATTTATTGCGCTATCGTACACAAACATGAAAATTTATATTACTTTAAAAATTTAACACTTCAGAACTTTCCCTTCGTCTTACGAATTTTCGATCAGGTCACGTGTCCTGACGCGAGTTCAACATTTTTTACCCATCCCAAAAAGTACACAACCCCGATAAAGAAGTTTTGACTTCAAAAAACAAATGAATATGACTCTGTATTTCAGGTATACCGTGTTGCGAAAAGTCAGCTGTCAGAATCCGCTGAAAGAATCATCCCGACTAAAATTTTAGTATAAGAAAGTCAGCCTAGTCGTCTATTTCACAGCTAAAATCCATTCGTTTATTCTTTAAAATATAGCTAATGTATTAGATTCAATACCAATTGAAATTGAATTGAAAATATTATATTTTACCAATTGATTCTATATATTTTATTTCCATAATACCACGAATATATGTACATAACATCTACTAAACATAAGTATGTACAGTCGACAAAGCTATTTGGTATGCAGGCAGCTAACTTGCAACTACTTTTAATCAATTTTGTGAGTGTGCTGAGTAGACAATTATTGTACACTACACTCGAAAGTATGTCATAAGCTTAAATAGTTATAATGCACACATTAGAAACAAATATAGGCAGTGCAGTGGAAAAAATAATATTTTTGCCTGTACACCAAATAGCTTTGTTGACTTTACATATACAACCATAACCCTTCCTTTTGGCTTTGCCGTAGTCGGGTAAAAGCAAAATACACTCAGGCGTCGAAGTATTCCTCCGCATCGCTGTCATCCGGAAACATGCCCAGAGGACTGGCAGCATTACCATTGATTTTAGATACTAATTAACAGATTCTAAATTCGTATTCTATGTAGGAATCAGGAATCTAGAAATAAGTATTTTATCGAATAGAAGAAAAAAGAAGCAAGAAAAAGAGTTTATTTGCGACAAGCATCACGCATACCAAAAAATAATATAAACATAATTGAGATTAGAGATCATTTATTCTCATAAGAAAAGTATAAACGTTATTTAAGAATCATTAAGTTAGATAAATATTATTATAAATAAACTGTTAGCTGTTACAACCCAGCAAAACTTGATTAAATCAGGTACCGTTATTGTTACCATAAAATAATAAGAAAGTGAGCAATCTATAGTAGGCGCCAGATAATCGTGGAATAACGGTCATTGACCCACCTACAATTATTGACATTTTTAATTTGAAAAACGGAATTAATGACACAAAGCTGTCCCGAATCATCATCTCTCGTGATCCTTAACATTGTCTTATAATGAAAAACGATTCATATTTAATTGTTCAGGTACCTATGAACAGTTATTAGGGAAAGGTCAATATACTTTATTCCACATTTATCTGGCGCTAACTATAGTCTAAAAATTTATGTTTATTATAGCAATCTCTTAGGTATATATTGACCGAAATAGAAATCTGAGCTCAGTGAAATCAGACAATAATGGCCGAATAAATACAGATGTATCCAATTACGATTGTATTTGCTTTAGTATTACGGCTTACACAAAACATAAGATATATTCAAGATATACATACTGAGCATAACAATTTCGTTTATTTCTTTTTTTTTAATATTATGTAACACAAACGATTCATACGGGGTGTTTCAGAAATGTATGGTCATATTTAAGGGTGACGTTTTGTATCTGATATACAGTAAGGAAAAATTAGCAAAACTAAAAAATATTTATTTAAACTTTATGGACTTAATGCATCAAAGCATTCTCTACCAGTCAACCTTTGGGTTATAAAGAATATACTGTGGTAGATGTACAATAAATAAAAATAAAATTTTAAATAGAATTTTAACGATTTGCAAAGAATATGGTATTTTTTCAAAAATCCGACTGCACAAAATACTGAAAAATTTCTGACAAAGCACTTTTCAAGCAGTTTAGTGCAGTTGGTAGGATTTATTTTATTTAAATCACTGATTTGATGCGACATCACAGACTAAATGTTGCTTATTTTAAATGTTTTTTATATACATAGACTGCTTGACAAATGTTTTTTTGGAACTTTCCAGTGCTTTATATATTTATTTGAAAAAGTCAATACTTTTTGTTTTGACATTTTTTCATTACTGTTAGCAGATACAGAACAACACCCTAAAATATGACCAAGCACTTCTCACTTAACACCCTGAATAGGCCTACAGACTTAGTATTGCCTTAGACATTCCTTATCAGTCAATCAAGGGTTATCATAATGTCCTAAATGCCCGATCAATTAATTTGGGGTCGGCGCAGCATATTTTCTTCTTTCATACATTTCTAGGTGGGTTGTGGTTCATATTTGTCATTGTCACTCACATGACACTAATCTATCGATCGCTTCTGTCGTATTCGGTATAGATACTTGACTCAAAATAAGTACTCGTATAAAAAAATTTGTCAACACATTTAGTAAAATACTCTCTCCTACACACTTGTACCGCGTTAGGGGTGAATATTCCGCTTGGCCGCTCCTCACTGTTTAATATTAACAACATCTCTTTAAAATTATTATGTTTTTCAGGCGACCCGTTGAAAGCTCTCGTAGCACGTCACGACATAATTTAATGTCAACGGTTTCCGTTGGGTCCTGACCCTCGACAGTCCAGCCCTAAGTGTTTAATTATATCTCTTGAACTCACGAAAATTGGTTTCTGGTTTTTCCTTGTCACGAAAAACAAGGAGAACACAATACTCTTTTTGGGCAGTCGTGTAATAGAAAGAGAGAAAGATAAGCTTCTCTGTAAGTGATGAGGCGCTTAGTCTTAAGTTTGCACTGTACAAATTATAAAGCTATAGTGTACTCATTGTTGAGAAGCCGTATAATATATAAATAAATATATAAAAGAAAAAGAGTTTATTTGCGACAAGCATGACACATACCAAAAAAAAAAGTAAATTACAAAAGTTTTGCAAGTTGGGAAGATATGCGTCACATTCGCGCAAAACGGCGTATGCAAGACGGAACCACAGCGCCGGTTTTAAGCGACAACGGGTGTTGTCAGAATGAACAAGCAAGTGAATTTCTTGCGTGAAACGTGCTCTGGAAATTTGTTACAGCCCATCCCCTAAATTTCCATGAATTATTTTTCACGCCAGCTCGTACCGAACCTCACTAGAAATTAGTCAGTTAAAATTGTAGTCTACAGAAAAAACTACAAACAAAGACTTTTAAAAAGGCACAAGTTTAAAAGAAAACAATGCACTCAGTATCATTTTATATCTCTTATAATTCTTTCGACTCAACCCTCGCCTTTTCAATGTTGAATCGGAGTTAAATGAAACACTTATCTAATGTACTGAATACTAATTTCACTCACATAAAATCGTAGCACAATAGCCAGTACTGTAAGGGCACACAATTTCCCAAATTGTCTGAAAACCACTCCACTTTCCATCATTCATAAAAGTCTCATAATTTATTTTTAACCGTTTCCGTTCAACCCTCTCATAATGTACACTTGGAATGTACAATTATACTTAAAATGCTGTCCGGGACCGTGTCCCACTTGAAAACACTTAACCCTGTAATAAGTAGCCTGTAATTTAATACGAAGTCTTACTTACAATAATCGCTTCTCACTTTTTCCAAACAGACTGTTGGGTCGAGTTGCTGAGCGTCTCATCATCACAAGCCTTCAGTAGTCCACTACTGGACGTCATCATTATCTACAGCACAACTTCGCTCAACTGCTGAGCATAGGCCCCTCTTTTCTGGTGCCAATCAACGCGTTCCTGTGCCAGCCTCATCAAGGTACCACTATGTCATCTGCCCATCCTGGCCGCAGAACGACCGACATTTCTTCTCCCAGTCCGCTGACGCAACTTACTCTACCTATCATCACCGTACCCTCCCAGCTCCTTTCAGTTCCGCAATTTGACACTATTGGACATAGACCTCTCCAATCGCTTTTAGTACCTAATCTGGATTCTCATCAACTCTCATCCTGGCGCTCCATCTTGCCTGAAGGCTTCTCGCCTTACTTTTACTGAACGTGTCGGCTTCTCGCCTTACTTTTGCTGAACGTGTCGACTCTTAAATTGGTGCTTATCCTGAGCCGCTTTCCACTTCTTTACATGACAAATAATGTTAAGGATACAAAAAGTACCTACTTAACTTTAAGATCCATAAAAAGGCAATTACTTATATTGTTATGTCCCAAAATGAGATAATATAAGAACATTAACTCTCCATTATTCATAAAACGGACCCATCATTTCTTTTTAACCGTTTCCGACCATTCCGTAAACAATTGTCCTTAAAACGGCGTTCCGGGAATGCCCACTTGAAATACGTAACCCTATAAAATATTACAAGTCCCTGTACAGGCTGAGGAGCTTACGCGGGTGAAGTTTCAAACATATGAAATTACCGATCTTGCGTCTCACCGTGTAAACTTACATGGAGAGAATATGAAGTGAACTGTCATTCCACTTTATTTGCATGGACTGTCAGCTCACTTCTTTCACTTCACCTAAGCTCTCGCACTGCTGAAGTAACTTTGGAACGTGGGACGAGACGTTACGGCCTTGCTGGCAAGCGATCGTCTTTTGTTTTACCCTAAGGAAACATCTGTAGCCAGGCAGAAGACTTCAACAACTCTTCAACACTGGTGCCGCCTAAAGCTCTAGATAAAGTGCATTCTATTAGCTATTAGCGAATTCGATTATCGATGTGTCAAAATATTTGGGATCGATCACGTGGCATTTCGATAGCGTTTGTCAATCCCATATATTTTTGACGTTATGACAATCGCCTATGCCACGCTACCGCTATCAGAATGTCACTTGTCTAGAGCATCTAACTATTGTTCGACCGTGACTGCTGTACCTCGCCTTAGAAAGGTGCGGTGAGGCGAAGTGACGACATAAAACAGCATGGGTTCACATGAGTTCGACATTGTCGGTCAGAACTTACGATATTAGTTATTTTAAAAACACTACATGCCGCCGCTCACGTTGTTGGCGGACTGACAGACCGATCGGCTTGCACTGCACCCCCGTCTCGCCGGTACAAGTCGAACTATAATCGCTTGTTACCGCACCCGCGGTCGCTTAGTCTCCGCGCGTTCACTATAGACAAGGCCTATACTAGGACTGTAAGATCCTCGAGTGACATCGCCTTTGTTCGCTTTCTCTCTGTGTATCTCAGCCATTTATAACTTGATATTCGAAGTTAACCGACGTCTTTATATTTAAATGTTGTGGGTTTTAATTAAATGTATTATCTTATCTTTGTCGTGTTTTTGTTGATAAGTATGGAAGTAGAGAGGGTAGCATAAATTGATATTACAATTGATATTACAAAAAATTTGAAAGCAAACAGGGTGATTTATAAAGGTATTTAATAGAAAATTACACAGGGCATCAGAAGTGCATCCGGTCTTGGTTTACGCGACGCGTAGTTAAGCAACCCTTCACTGTGCGCGGCCATACACACACTTAGCCGGTTTTTAGGGTTCCGTCGTCAACAAGGAACCCTTGTAGTTTCGCTATGTCCGTCTGTCTGTCTGTCCGTCCGCGGTTTAGCTCAGAGACGCTTAGCGCTAATTTGGTATGGGTATACATATTAATCATGCCGACAAAGTGGTAGAATAGAATCTTGAATTACATTTTTTTTAGGGTGGCCCCCCCAGCCCCCGAAATGTAAAGTAGTGATGATTTTTTTTATCGTCTGCCCCATGTTGTGGGCTGTCGTTGGATTGGTCGTTTACAATAGTACCTATATAAAAAATATTGAGGGTTTGCTCAAACCATTTTTCCATCCAAGGATTCATTGCGAAATATTAAGCTTTAAAGAGACAATTTTTGTTAGAGTCAAGAGTCCCCTTCCCGTTCTGCCAGGAAAATATTGCCTTGGGAAAATCATTATTTATATAGTCAGCAAGGTCTTAGCAGAGCTGATTGGTTCATTGATTGATGGGATAGGTGGGTCAAAATTCCTGTTGGTAGGAATATATATTTAAAGGGATAGTTCTTTCAAAGCACAACATCTGAAAATACGTGAAAATTAAGGTCGATATCGAGAAAAAGTAGTCGCATAAGCAGTACATATTTTTCCCAGTCGTCGTCACCTATATATATAGGTATTACGTCAGCATCACTTCATTCAACATCAACATGAAAACATACTGAGAAAGCCTCGTTTACTTACATTAGGTCTAAGAACGGATATAGTGACGTCATCGATCACGTTTGACGCGAACTCCTGACGCTTGGAAAAAATATTCGATCAGAGAGTGTCTCTTCACCCCTTATGTAAGATTTTCATTGAGATGGTTTGGCAGAAAATTGCAGATAAATCTTTTGGATTTCGTTTTACGTTTTAGCATATATTTTTGATGAAAATATGTTTTTCTTCATAGTTTTTCTGTCAACATGATATCGTGTTACTGGTGAGATTGAGTGTCAATTTTCTTCTTTCCAATCGTCGTTGAAAGTATTGGCTTTTGATAAAAACATTTTTTCGTGATTTTTCGCGAGCTTTCTTTCAGCTAGTAGCGAGTAAATTCATTATATATTAGACTCGATTTGTGCGTGGCTAAATAGTAACAGCATCTCGGGTCGATTCGCCAAGGTCGGTTTGTGGATGGGTGACCATCTCAACATACCGAGACTCCTCTGTGCCTCAGAAAGCACGTTAAGCCGTTGCCCGGCTGTAATTTGTAGATCTTTGGCAATCGTTACGGATTGTCAGAAGCCAGAAAATCTGACTCCAATCTTACATAGAAGTACCGTGTCACCCAGTCAATGGGTTGTGGAGGTCTGGTAGGCAGCTCTACTCGCTCTACGTAAAATATGGTATTCAGCTTAATCCGATTTGACTGGAAGCCGACCCCAATATAGTTGGTAAAAAGCTAGGCAGATGATAATGATGATTTGTGCCTGTTTGATGGCATTAGATGAAGAAAGAAAAAGTGTTTTGTTATTCTTTATTGTATTTTTTTGTAATAGAGTTATGCTCACCCCTATTACAAGGGACTAAAATGTAACTGGCGTTATGTGGGTGCACCTCTGCCTAACATATCGGTGAATACAGGTGTGTTGTCGTGTAATGTCAATGTCCGTTCACAGTTCACCTCTGTCTACAACCAAAAATAAATCTTATGAAAACCAAAGTAAAGATCACTCTGATGCAAAATCAGAGGTATGTAAAATAACCGTAAACGTGCTGTATCTCACTGAAGCGAACTTCAAAAAGCTTTGAAACTGCAGAGCGATTCTGTAAACATTTCACTGAGAAAAACTAGATACAGTGAGCTTGAAGTGAGCCGTAAATCCTTAGCATTAATTGAAATGACAGTTCACTTCACCTAAGTTTTTACGGTGTAAATCAAAAGTCATTTATTAAAATTAGGCTGAGTGCCAGCACTTTTTGAACGTCAAAGTTCTACATAAAGACAGTCCCCCAAAACGCTCGCCCGTCACCACTTCCTAGTGGTATAGCTGGGAAGAAGAAGTGGCGCAACATGTTTTTTTACAAAATCGAACGATGGAAAAAAGGTGCTCTAACGTGCTGCACCAGAGCAGCTGAGTGCAATGCGGTAAAGTCAAATGCATCTTCATCATCCGCGCTAGTCATAAATTTCAACCAGAGGCTGCAGTGGTGCTGGGAAGCGTATCTTTAAATCATCTACATTGCCTGGAATTACGCTCGTAAACGAAAAATACTTCACAATAAAGAGAACCTATCTTTTTCCAAGTTAAAAGAAAGGCAAGTTTTGCTTTTTCATAATATTGCAGTAACTTGTTTGGGATGAAACGATTAAAAAAAATACAATGTCATGTCATTTGATTCTATATTTTAGGTAACTTAAAAAAAAATGTTACTCCTACTTTTAGTGATACTTTAACCCTTTTACTGAGCCCTCGCTGCGCAATAAGCAAACAGTTAAAATTAGCGCAGAGTGTGTATTTCTATGGCCGCTACAACAACATATAATAAAAACAAAAATAAATTTTAATACAGGGTGTCAGCTTCCTGCATACCAAATTTTATCAAAATTGGTCCAGCCGTTTGCGCGTGAAGAAGTAACAAACATACAAACACACTAACAAACTTTCGCCTTTATAATATTAGTGTGAAGTGATTATTTATTCGCAAGCGCTAATTGTGATTTCCAAACAAGTGACATTCTATAACTCTTTGAGGAATACAGGCGTGATGTTACGAGAGACGGCTGAAAAGTTCTGAGCCCATGTTGCATGCTGCATGTCGCAGTAAAACACGAGACAAATCTAAATACCTACTATTTATTTTTAAATATCGTCTCCCGTCCCACATCTTTACAAAAAGAGCTTGTATCCCAGTAAAAATCGTATGATATTATTTATTTTATGGATCGTAAATATTGCTATTGTTCTACCTCTATAACTAGAGTGAAGATTAATCATGAAGATGTGTTTTTGAACAAAACGTACCTAAGTACTTTGTTTACTCAGTGGCCACAATTATTGGATACCTATTCGCAGTTGGATCTACAGTTAATTTATTTTGTTCGGTAAAGTGTTCTGGCTTGAGTATAGATTTCTAGGAATTAAATACACCACCCTGTTATCTTCTTGACACACAATAATTAGCCAATCGGTAAGTTTGGAACGTTAATTCAATTAAAAGGTATTCGCATTTAAAATTTTACACTGATATCAGTTTAATATATTATTTAAGATGATGTCTTTTCATACCGAGAGTTTTAATATTATAGTTCAGATATGCAAATCGTGTTTTTCGAATTTCTTTTACAACCTAAGATAAGGTTCAGTTTAATAATAGATAGATGATTTCACAGGCCCTATCAGAACACCAGCGCTGTGATATTTTTTTAAATATAACTGCTTATGCTGAGATAGGGACCTTTTTGTTCTCGCACAGTTTAAATTCATGTTGTTTGCTTTATTAAATAACTAGTTGCCGCCCGCGGCTCCGCCCGCGTGATTGTCGAAAACTATCCTAAGGGAACATATTCCCGGGATAAAAAGTATCCTATGTGTTATTCCAGACTATAATCTACCTCTGTGCCAAATTTCATCAAAATCCATTCAGTAGTTTTTACGTGAAAGAGTAACAAACATCCATACATACATCCATACTTACAAACTTTCGCCTTTATAATAGTAGTAGGATTATTATGTACTGTTAGTTTTTAAGTTATTTTACTGTTTGTCTATCTTGTGCGAGGCCCTTTCTTTCTTTTTATAAATCCCGTTCTATTTAAATAGTAGCTTTTTCCCGTGACTGCGCTCGCGTGTCCTATTGATCAATCGATTTGAAATTCCGTCATCGGATCAGCATCACACAACAACGACAAACAATAAAAAATCTTTATAATTATTTTATGTCTTTATTTATCTCACTAGTGAATCCTAAAATCGTGAAACTATTCATGGCTCTTTAACAAGCACCCGTGTACTTCCAAATGCCCGTTGCGTTCCAGAGCCGCGGTAACTAAACTTATTGATGGCTAGAGCAATATTAACCAAACCGTATCCCAGGATCATTTACAAGTTCCATCACGTTCCTTAGGTGTCTACTTCAATGAAATACCGTTTGAGACTACGTAATTTATAACCCCTGTACAAAGTTAGGGGCTGTAAACCTTTGGAGTATTACCGATTTAATTGAAGATTGTTGAAGCGATAAAATGGGTTTTGTGGATATATACTTAAATAACATAGTAAACGTCAATTGATTTATGTGTTTGCTTATAGTTGGCAAATAAGCTGTCTGGTGATACGAAATATTGTCGAAAATTGGAAACAGTTTTTTTTGGACGATGACCTCTCGCAGTTCAGCACACTAAGGCTGGTTACTGCTTAACCGGACTATCATGTGGTGGCCTCAAATGAATTTAAGGCCCCCAGCTAGGGCTTACAAACTAAATTAAAACTACATGACCGCTCGAGGAAACAGTTTTGGGATAAATAGTTGTTTTAAAGTTGATTTTTGACACTATGGGGTTTAATACACGTCATGTCAACTTCGCTCTTTCGAGTGTTGTCTATAATGTGGCCACTTATTATACCTAATACCCGACCCAGACACAATGAAATCACTTTTTATAAAACTTTTAGCTTTTGTTTTAATATTTATTATTATTGTTCCAATTTTAAATTTTAATATTGTGCGTTTATCTGTGGAGACTAATTGATTTTTCTTTATCATTTTTTATTTAAATGTAGATTGTGTCTTTTTTTGAGATTATAAATTTGAAAAAGAAAATACCATAAACTACCTACTTCATCATCAACATCTTCTTTGTTTTTAACCGACTTTCAAAAAAGCAGGAGGTTATCAATTCGGTGGGTTTTTTTTTTCTGATTCTTCCAAAAGTATTATAAAAAAAGGAATTCTAGTAAAATGTAATGTAATAATGAAGTCTAAAAATCAATTTCCCACACCACTGAAGCCTTTTATCCTACAAAAGGTTTCTTATTCAAAAATATGTGGTCTTGTCTTGTCACAAAAGAAAAAATCCGTTCATTCTTTATCTTTTCGGATTGATGGCACATATCACACTGACCGAAAGATCAATGTCGGATTCTCCAAAGATTTCAACTTTGTGTATCAAAGACCAACCACCGATCTTACTTGACACATCATCTATATTTGAAACGCTTTTATTTATGGTAACATAAGGTTGAATGCTGATTGTTTTGGGTTAAACGGAGGGGTCATGATAAGTTAGTTCTTGAGGTTTCCTAAGTTTCTGAGGGGATTCAAGGTCGGCTTCCCTTTAGCTTCAATGGATCGAGTAATATTGTTTTAGCGTCGGTATTACTTTTTTCGAACATGTCAACGGTACTTATATTGGGTTAATGTTGGTACTTATTACAAATATTCAACAGATGATATTGTCGATTGTAATATTCAATTCATTGCGGAACTGTTTTTGAGTATGTCCAGTGATAAATGTGTATGGTTGAGTTAAATAATTTTGACATTAGCACGCCTCAAACAAACTTTCCGCGATAATCAATCTACACGTTCTTCTATTTCAACTGGGTCTATATTCGAATGAGTGTTCAAATTTGAGTTTTCGAGTAAATCACGCGACTTAGGTGAAATATCCTCTATTATGGAAACGCAACTTATGACGTAAACATGACGTTGATCAAACAATCGATCAATTTAACTAATATAGGAAAACACAAGCGTTTTGACAGGTGCAGGATCTGAGGCTTTATTGCTGCCATCATTTAAAAAAAAAACCCATTCAGCCTGAACTTTTCTGACAGCCTAAATCAGGCAATCTACACAGTAGGTACCTACTTACGAAACAGCTCCTTAAAAACTTGTTGAAAAACTTTTTTTTATAACAATGTAAAAATTATATAATTTTGTTTCGTGATTTATATTATTCAGTACAGATTGTTAAAAGTTGAGGAGAATTAAACTTTATAACAAGCTACTGTGCATTCTAGTCTACGTGACTGGTATGTATTCATGAAATTACAGGACTTTAAAATGGGCGTTTAATGTCATAGCAATTTAATTTGAGTTTCGTACGTTTAATTATGAATCGTTGCAACGTTTCGGGAATATTTTCATTTTGCGTGCAGCTTAAGAGTGGAATTCCCTGCCGCAGTCGGTATTTTCTGATAACTACAACCTGAAGATCTTTAAGTCAAGAGTGAATAGGTTACTTATAGGCAAGCGTGCTCCATGGACCATATCTTCGATTTCCATCAGGCGAGATTATGGTCAAATGCTAGCAATAATAAAAATACTTCTAGCAGCTGTTTCTTTGAATAGTTTCGTAAGACATTTGATTGATTGATATTTGAAAAGATTTAAGCATTACCTACAGGTTTTCTGCTTCGCAACAAATCCATTTAGTGTTGATGAGATTAATATCAACTACAATCATCCCATTTTTCGTTCAATGGACGCGTCTATACAAAAATAATAATGGTAATACAAAAGCTGCCGGTCGATTCTGTCAACATGTCGAAGTAAAGGCTTGGGTGAAGTGATCACGAGGTGAGCTGTCAATCCATATTATCAAGATGGAATGACAGCTCACTTCGTGATCACGTAACATCTTGATTTTATGGATTGACAGCTCACCTCGTGATCACTTCACCCAAGCCTGCACTTCGATATGTTTACAGAATCGACCTACCGCAGTCCATCCGTTTGTCTGTTAGCGGGCTGCATCTCAAGAAATGTAGGTGTGAAAGACAGTTGAAATGTTCACAGATTGTGTTTTTATATTATTGTGTCGCTATAACAGTTAATAATAAACACAAAATTTAAACGAAAGGGTACGGTATCCTTCGTTTCAATTCTACTGTGTGTGAAAAGCTTTAAACCACTTGAAAACAAATTAAAAGTTCAGATTGACAAACACCCGTTCAATCAAAAACTATTTAATTTTTAATCAAGAGTCAACCCTAACTTAATTGGTTGCAGGTGGAAGTAGTGATGGGCCGAATTACGTAGCGCCGGCTTTCGGCCTCGATTGGGGCCGAGGCCTGAGCCAATGCGTAATTGGCCTGGCATTGTCAGTGAACATGCAAACTGGCCCAGTGTGGAAGTTGGGAATATTTCGGCTTGTACTTCGTTTAAGTGGTTTTCTAGATTGTATCCGCTTTCTAGTTTTATTTAGGCGATGTGGAGTGAATGGTGTTTTTCGTTGGAATATTAAAACTGTGAAAAGTACCTAAGTGTTGCAGTTGATTTCACCCCATTTCCAACTCCCTCGTTGGCTTACCTGTTGCAAGCATTACTGATGAGCATGATCTCCTGGATTCGATTCCCGGGTCGTGAAAAGTATTATAAGATTTTACCATTGGAAATTTCTTATTAACAACTAAGAGTTACGATTTGTTCTCGGTTGACATTAATAAGTTTGCCGGGTATTACAATATAAGGGTACTAAAAAAATATCTGCCATATCTCTGCCAAACCGTTTGTTGGATAGTAGCGTGAAAATGTTATATTTCCTATATTAATCCTAATTTCCAAAGGATTGGAATCCGCCTTATGTATCTAAAGACTTACTACATAACACGGGGTCCTTGGTCAAACATAAATGGCCTCGTCTATTAGATATGTGTTTACTCCCATCCCATAATAACTACATCCCACTGGCCTAAACACTCAAGGGATCGAAGGCCAAAACCCTTCTGTTCAAACAAAACAAATCACAAATCAATTCCGGGCCACAGCATATATTTTTAGTCCAGATATCACTGAAATTGGCCTCACTCAAGTCCCGGAAAGGGTGAGGAGCTTTTTCGTTGGAAAGTATCAAACATATGAAACCGTGGCCCGTTTGTGTCCGTTCTGAACTGACTATAGCGGATGCTTAACACGACGTGACGAAGCGGCCTCGCTTGTGAACAATCGTCTATTGCTTAACCAAAAGGAAACACGCCTAGTTTCAACTGCCCGCTACAATATCTGGTGATATACTGTGGACATAATTACGTCCGACACCGCGGTAGCACCCGCTCTAATCACTGCGCGATTACTCTGGACAAAGCCATAGTCAGAATGGTCACGGGCTGTCAATTTCTATGAGTGAACGATGATACTTACTGACACACAATGGGTTGTATTGAAAGTTTAGTTAATGCTATCTGTAGCGGGGGCCGCTGCAAAACAGGTCTGAACCGCTCGCAGAAACAGAAGGATACGAAGCAAATCTCTGCTCCCTCGCTAACCAGTTTAGGTCGTCTGACGTCACGCCCAGCTGTTTCCAACGTTGCAGACAAATAAATAAAAAATGTTGGAAGCACGCGTCGGACGGGTTTGACCGAATCGTAGTTCTACCTAATTCCTGTTCCTTCAATTCAGTTAAAGGACATCCACTGCTGGATATCCTATGTCTAAGCCTCTCCCAAGCACAATCCTGTGCTTCTCGCATCCAGCAGATTCCCGCAGCCTTCACCAGGTCTTCGGTCCATCTTGCGTAAGACTTATTAACTCTGCGTCTTTCGATAGGCGGTCGTTTCCAGAACCTTTCAGCCCCATCGACCATCCGATCTACGTGCAATGTGATCTATGTTTATCATCATTACAGCCAAAATACGTCCACTGCTGGACATAGGCTCTCCCAAACATCCAGCAGATTCCCGCGGTTTTTACCAGGTCATCGGTCCAGCTTCTGGAAGACTTAATAACATTCTCCGGTAGGCGGTCGCATGTTTATATTCAAACAAATCTCGAATCTATTTCCGGGCCACAGCACATTGTCATGTTTGTCCATACTTTTGTTTTGAGGCCACTGATATTGGCCTCACTAAACAAATATAAAGCACATGAATGTTGCAGGGAATTGGACTGGAACCGTTTTGGCAGCTGTCTAAATTGCTTAAAAGAATAATACACGAACAGTTTTCATTTAATAAACGGTTGAATGGAAACGGTTTCGATTTTGATTTGTTATTTTTAGGTGTCTGTGCTATCTGTTTATTTTCCTTTCATTCATTTTGGACCTGGGATACGTTTGTGATATGCTATTGAAAGTGAAAATATATTAAATGATTAACATTATGGGTAGGTACCAAAAATCTTCAAAATGGGTCTCTGCCTAGACTTTTACCAACTACTCGTATGTTGGGATCGACTACAAGTTTATCCGTATTCATCTTGTTACCAATATTTTCAGTCAACAGAATGAGTAAAAAATATGTAAGTTATTGGTGCCCATTTTTAACCAACTTCAAAGAAAGGAGGAGGTTCTCAATTCGGTTGTATTTTTTATTATATTTGTTATATCACAACTCTGTCATTTATGAACCGATTTAAAAAAAAACATTTTTCACTTGACAGGATATACGTTCCGATTGGTCCAATATAAATTTCATCAAAATAGGTTCAGTAGTTTGGTTTTTAAATCAAAATTGCTTAAGGAAATAGAAAATATATCATCGAAGTAAGTAAACGAAATTGCGTGTTTTGCTTTCCTGTGACTTTCCAGTGGTGTTGGGTACCACTAAAAAGTGAAAAATAAAAAAACTTATTTACAAAAAAATACAACCGACTTCCAAATAAAATAACTACAAAGTATAAAATAACTTTAATTTCGGAAGTTGATGTTTAAATACGAAGAAACAACGAAACACACCGACATCCGAAATTAAAGTTATTTTATACTTTATAGTTTTTCCTTCAACTGAATTGATGATGATAGAACACGGAGAGAAAAAGTTTTTATTTTGGCACTTTGAGGTTCGCCCCTCTTGTATTATAAACGACTACCTCTGCCAATTCCTTTGAGGCATGCAAGCGTGATCTAATGTTATTTTTCGATTTACTTTCGGCAAGTAATACCTACTTGGTTTTTCAAGAACTCACAACACTGTATATATATTTAGATGAAGTTAGTTCATTAGCGCAACTTTTAATGAGTTCATAAACTAGAGTTACGAAGCTTTTGAGCTACCGTGTTCACAAAATAAAATTAGTTAATACTTATTTATTAATATTTTTTTCTTTACACGCCTGGTTTTAGAAACTAGTCCTGTATTTATACTTTGAGATTTTAATATGTAAGAGAAAAAATTAGACATGTTTCATGTTTAAGTGGATCCAAAAGTAAACACGGCAAAATCACCACTTCAGACGAATAATGTCCCCTGCTGAACATAGAGTTCCCCTAAGTGTCGCCGCAGTCGCCGCATCAACCGATGCCATGCTTCTTGATCATCCACTGAACAGCCGCGGCTCTCAGAAGGTTCCAGGTCTTGTGGGACTAAGAAGGTAGATGAATCTGACCATTGAAATGGAGAGGAAGGGTGTTTTCTCGTCACGGTATTTCATACAAACTCGAAAGCCCTTCTTGAAAATAATGCACTGATTTTAATTAAACTTGATACGCACACTTTCCTCATGCAACCTCTAAGTAAGTCTAAAAAGTTCGTTTAGAGCAAACTTTAGGGTTTCAAGACAGTGGCAATTTTAAGATTTCTGTAGAAAGTACAAAACCACTCATGTTTAGATAATATCTTGCCTATGCTTATCAAGTCTCATTAAAATTGGTTCATTCATTTCCGATAATAAGTCCTTGAAAGATTGTGGGCAACATCGTGTTTATTTTAATAACAAATGTGTTGTGTTAAGAGGTACATCATTAGTTGTATGTTTTGTAAGAAACTGATAAATCAGGGTTGCGGAATTTGTTCGAAAGAGTCACCGCGGCCCTGGAACGCAAAGGGCTTTAGAAGGAACACGGATGGGTTTTAGTAAGTAAGAGTCTGACACGCCCTTCCGCTCCACCCCGAGCGGAAGAAGTCATTTGATGACTTCCCATACTTAAAAAAAAAAAAGAAACTGATAAAACCAGTTTATTTAAGAACTTCAAGAATGATGACTCAATTCCAATTACAGCAGCTGCTGCGACAGCCAAGCTTGCCGTTTTCCGCTATGCCGACCGTAGAGCCGACAGCAGTCAAGAGAGAGTACGTAAAACAGAGCTACTCGCGACACGCGAAATTGTTTATTCGACTTAACAGCAAATCTGTGATTGAACTAAAGCACCACCTGCAACAGACTGCTTGAATAGTGATTAGTTTTTGCAGACGGGTTTTTTTTTTACTTTACTCCTTAAGAAACGATTTTCATATTTAGCCCGCGGTATGAAAGTTTTATGAGAAGTAACATCGAGCGTTAACTAAAAGTGAGGCGTTACTTTCATTTAAGTAACGTACTTTGCGCACCTTTCACTTCGAGATAATGTACATATGTGTGTATATACAAAGTATGCTCAGCTTATTTAAAATGCTTTCATTTATCCTCTTTTTACATAATCTACACAATTGCACGCACGCACGAGAAATTGTCCCGTTACGCTCATTGTCCCGTTACAATATTTTGTTATGACGTTGTCACGTTAAACTATCGTCCGTAAACCGACTTTACTGACAACCAACGACTTTTTTTAATTGTAATTGTGTCTTTACTGTATATCAGATACAGAACGTACTTTTGAAACAGCCTAAATATTTAAGAAAAAAAATACAATTACCCGTTTCGTCGTGATACTCAATTAAAATCATCTAAAATCGCCCCTTAGCTTCATAAAATTACGTACAAAAATACCATACTATCTTCTTCTCACAACATTTTCTTATAGTTCTGAGAAAAAACTATCATTTTAATCGACAGAACAAGTAACAACTAAACTAATAAAATTCATAACAGACTTTCCAGACAAAAAGTGGGTATTGTACAAAATTAATAACGACCCAAAACACGTCCATAATTTGTGCCGATTAAGCAAAACTTTTCCGACTTCCGCCGATGAAGTTTTGAACAAAACCATACATATGATATTTCAAGTTGCTATCTTGAACTAGGGATGTAATTGATCTGGGGGACCCGAGCACCGCCTGTAGGCGGTTGTACGTGGGGATCGTGCGATCGATGGCCCTTTATGGGGCCCCGATCTGGGTGGCTGACTTGACGGCCAGCAGCATCCCTGTTCTGCGGAGGCCGCAGAGGGTGATGGCCGTCAGAGTCATCAGGGGATATCGCACGATCTCCTATGAGGCGGCTTGCGCACTGGCCGGATCTCCGCCGTGGGACCTGGAGGCGAAAGTGCTCGCGTCACTGCATAGGTGGCGCGAGGGCGCGCGGGCGCGCGGCGAAAGACTGACGCAGCAACACTTGGAGCTGCGTCGGTCGCAGCTGCGCGAGGTCTTGGTGGCGGAATGGCGGGACAGGCTTTCGAGCCCTTCCGCCGGCCTCATCACCATCGAGGCCATCCGGCCAGTGCTCGACCTGTGGCTCGGGAGAAGGCACGGCTCTCTGAAGTTTCGTGCGACGCAGGTCCTCTCGGGACATGGCTGCTTCGGGAGGTTCTTGTGTCGCATAGGCAGGGAGCCGGACGCTCGATGCCACCACTGCGTCGACTGTCGGGAGGACACGGCACGGCATACGCTTGCAGAGTGTGCAGCTTGGGAGGAGCCGCGCCGTGCCCTCATCTCTGTTGTAGGCGGTGACCTCTCGCTGCCGGCCGTAGTCCATGCTATGGTCGGCGGTGAGGAGTCCTGGGACGCGGTGGTCTCCTTCTGCGAGACAGTTATCGCGCAGAAGGAGGCTGCGGAAAGGGAGAGGGAGATCACAACCGCTCTCCCTGCCCGCAGCGCATCGGGCGTCGGAGGAGGGCATACGCTGCCCTCTTCCGGCCCCCCTAACTGGGTCCAGGGGCGGCGGACTTGGGGATATCCGTCGCCCCCCACTCATCCGGACCCGAGGTGGCGGCGCGTGGTGTTCCCGTACGCCCCTCTTTGACGTAGCGAGGGGAGTTAAACACCTCACTCCCCTCGCCGACGCGAGGTGGCCCGCAGAGGCGGGCCGGCACCAGCCGGGGATTGCGGAAGTCGCATACGTTCCCGCGATCCCTGGCGTAGGTGGCAGATGGAACACCGGGGTGGTTTTAGTCAGTAAGAGTCTGACAGACCCCTCCACCTGCCCCAAGGCGGAGGACATCCATGAAAATTTCACCCCGATATAAAAAAAAGGTATGTAATTGAGGCTTCAGCCAATGGAGGTCAACGGATCTTTACGGCTGAGTGGATTTGGATGAAACATAGTACACGGATAGGTTCACCATTTCCAGAAGTAGTCTTCTTGGGATCATTTTCGACTTTCACGCGAACAAAGTCACACGCAGAAGCTAGTAAATAATTAAAAACGAAACCTCTGTTACAACTTTGCTTAAACCTTGAGACGGCGAATGGACTTCCACATATTTCTTAAATTTCTGCTGTTGATGTGATATTTATTATGTAAATTGCTTAAAGTATTTCTTTTTTGTCAATTTAAAGTAGATGAGGCCGGAGTTACCTAGCTGATTCTACTCTAAAAATAACACCGAATCAAACTCAGAGGTCAAAATCTATTTCAATCCACACAGTAATGTATGGTCAGATCATATGAGAACCATGCAGGTTAACGTCTGAGGTGATCTATTTAGGAAGGCATCTCTCAGATTTGAGTGGACCTGTCCAGGCAGTGCAAGCATTATGTGTCAATTATCGCGTAGTTCTATTCAAAACTTTAAGGGACTTTATATACAAAGCAGACAGGGATGCGCGGCGGGTTCGCGGACAGGGCGCTGTAACGAAAATGTATGACATCTGTCCGCGCGCCCGCGACGCTAAGTATATTAACGTTATTTTGACGCCATACATTTTATCTTCACAGCGCCCTGTCTGCGGGCCCACCGCGCGCCCGGAACGCTTTGTATATTATGTGCCTAAGGAGCTTAAAGATTTGCGGAGGCGCACGCGAGGTTCAGTAACAACCCTAACTTAAAGTATTTAAAATTAACAACAATTTGTTAAGTTAAACTAAAGTTCAGTTAAAGTTAAATTACTGAGTAATCTTTGCCCGATATCTTGAAGTTTTGTCTCGAGTATAAATTGTGTATTCAGTTGGCGCGCCTTGCCTGGTTGTTATTGTTAATAACAAGATACTCGTAACTAGAATTGAATACATTATTGTACGGTTGTTCCTTGCTATCTGATTTTGATGTGTTTTCAAAGGGGTTGGAACTATGTTTTAAACAGTTAGAATGCGACAAGGCCACCCATTGTACATAAACATGTGTTTTAGTTTGTAGTTTTTTTTCTATGTTATTATCGGTGTATAATAAGTACAACATAAATAAATAAATAAATGTTGGTCGATTTGTTCATGTTGGTACGGTTCTAAGTTTGCTTTTGATTTGATTAAAACTAATTGAAAAATCATTTCTGGATGTGCAAGTTAGACTTTTGTTATTATAACACAATTCTTAATTATTAAAACAAACTACAAGACTTTTTTGAAATAATTCATTTCAGAAGTACTTTAGTAATGTTTTTGTAATGTACTAAACAAGCGATTTATTTATTTTTGTGACAATTGTCTACTGCTTTCCAATAAGTAAAACCTTTACTAAGATTGAACTTAGAAAATAACACTTGCACAAATTTTCTGAATTAAAAAAATTAACTCGAGTATTTGTCAAATTCTTCTTTAGTCTAAAATCTGTCAAAGTTCAAACTTTGGCGTGAACGTAGGGTTTGACACGTTCTTAACTCCAAATACTCAATTTAGAAACCGGTCCTTAGAATAGGTTTTACGCGCTAAGAAACTGTAGAGAATTATTACACAAAAATGCTCTTTTATCATATTTATGTCACCGGAAAATTACAAACGCAGTTAGATTGTAAAATATCACATAAAATGGTAAACTATTTTTTTTTCTATTTTATTGGCTGAATAAATTTATTTATTTTATTTTATTATTTTAATAAGACACGGATAAATTGGAAACTATTGAATTTGAATGGGCTTATGGACACCACGATTTTATCATAAAATCGCGAAATTATAATCTAAAAAAGATTTATTATAATTTTACGGAGTTTGCAATTTTCCGGTGACATACCTTTATGTACACATGTTACCTTTTAGTACAGGATATCATCTTTTAGTAATACCAACAAAACGCCGTATTAATTTGCTCAAATAAACAGTGCCTTCATTAATTAATAAACACACGTTCGGAAGAAAATGGAATCTAATGCGAGCTTCCGGTATACCGGTATTAATTTCCTGTTGTTGTTTATTGGATCAGGCACGAATTTGGGGAAGGTCTTACTGGTTTCTAGTGGATAAATTCTACTTGGGCCAAATTATTTATTGATGTGGAAACTAAATAGACTATTTACATTGAGCAACGATCCGTTCACTCATATATCTGTGATGACAATTCATGGATAAATTTTGGACGAGTTTAAATAATTATTTTTGATGTGTGCATCCTTCAAGGTCACTAAACGTGTTAATACCCACCATATCCAAATATATTTGGGGTCGGTGCAACACGTCTTCTTTTTAGTAACTTTTTTTTACGGATGGGAAATCATCAATTGACTCCTTCCGTTCTGGGCGGAGTAGAAAGGAGTGTCAGACTCTTAGTGACTAAAAGCCATCCATGTTCCTCCTAATGCGTTCCCTTTGCGTTCCAGGACCGCGGTGACTCTTTCGAACAAATTCCACAACCTCTTTTAGTACCTAGTCATATTTACTAGTCACTTCTCTGTTAGTGGTCATCTCAGTAGTCGACCACAATAAATGAAGATTGATCTATATGCGACTGCGCTGAAACACAAAAATATATTCGAATTCTTCGAACGTGTACTTGTTAGTACCAAACAAGTGACGCCTGTCAAGGCACAGAGGCTAAGAATACTTGAGTCACTTAAAACAACAAACGTGGAAAACCAGTTCTGTGATCTATTCCAAAATTATCTAAACGAAAAGTATCTTTTCCTGGGAAATCAATTTCAAAATAACTACATTTCGTATTCCTTTTTTCGGGTCCTGTCTACCCATATCAATATTTGTATCGACAGATTCGCACCAACTTCAACTTTCGAAATATTGAACTATAGGGATTTTTCTTATTAAGTATTGGTTCAGGCACGTCATAAATACTTCAATAAAAAAACAAAAACGTGTGCGTCTCGGGATGCCCGACAGAAGTGGTAACTTAAACTAATCTAAGTTGAACTATTTAATATGGGAAGCGCCTGTCCGAAATACGAATAGCGCTGTGGGTTAGAGTGAGAGAGCAAGAGCCTGCCTACCGCTACCGTATGCGTGAGAGAAAGGGAAGCCAGACTGGCGCCGTAACACGTTACGTTACGAAGCGGTTTACCCTCCCATAAGAAGTTATCACTTCAAAAACAGAATCCTTATAAACCTGTAAGATCCGCTGCGGCTTCTACGGAGCCAAACGAAAAACTTCGTGCTGCAAAGCCGTATACCCCACTATATATATCCCATCTCCACTACACCACTGATGCGGAAGACATCGTGAAGTACGTTGGCCAGAGGTTGAAGTATGCGCCGAGAGTGCAGCTGTTGGAGTCGCATTGCAACGTCAACTTTAAACCGTTTGTGGTGCGCATACCAACATGCTACCTGCATCAGGTGATGGAAGAAAGCTTTAGGCCACAGGATGTGGTATTCCACCTCTTTCGCGGACAAGTGTCACCGGAACGCCCAAAGACTTAGTGCAACTAAGTAATACTAACATAGTTTTGCGTTTCATTTACTACATAATTGATATTATATGGATATGTATACTTAGGTTAGGGTATTTATCTATCTCCGCCGTGGGACCTGGAGGCGAAAGTGCTCGCGTCACTGCATAGGTGGCGCGAGGGCGCGCGGGCGCGCGGCGAGCGACTGACGCAGCAACACTTGGAGCTGCGTCGGTCGCAGCTGCGCGAGGTCCTGGTGGCGGAATGGCGGGACAGGCTTTCGAGCCCTTCCGCCGGCCTCATCACCATCGAGGCCATCCGGCCAGTGCTCGACCTGTGGCTCGGGAGAAGGCACGGCTCTCTGACGTTTCGTGCGACGCAGGTCCTCTCGGGGCATGGCTGCTTTGGGAGGTTCTTGTGTCGCATAGGCAGGGAGCCGGACGCTCGATGCCACCACTGCGTCGACTGTCGGGAGGACACGGCACGGCATACGCTTGCAGAGTGTGCAGCTTGGGAGGAGCCGCGCCGTGCCCTCATCTCTGTTGTAGGCGGTGACCTCTCGCTGCCGGCCGTAGTCCATGCTATGGTCGGCGGTGAGGAGTCCTGGGACGCGGTGGTCTCCTTCTGCGAGACAGTTATCGCGCAGAAGGAGGCTGCGGAAAGGGAGAGGGAGATCACAACCGCTCTCCCTGCCCGCAGCAGGCGCATCGGGCGTCGGAGGAGGGCATACGCTGCCCTCTTCCGGCCCCCCTAACTGGGTCCAGGGGCGGCGGACTTGGGGATGTCTGTCGCCCCCATTCATCCGGACCCGAGGCGGCGGCGCGTGGTGTTCCCGTGCGCCCCTCTTTGACGTAGCGAGGGGAGTTAAACACCTCACTCCCCTCGCCGACGCGAGGTGGCCCGCAGAGGCGGGCCGGCACCAGCCGGGGATTGCGGAAGTCGCATACGTTCCCGCGATCCCCGGCGTAGGTGGGAGATGGAACACCGGGGTGGTTTTAGTCAGTAAGAGTCTGACAGACCCCTCCACCCGCCCCAGGGTGGAGGATTTCCATGAGGATTTCCCCCCGAGATCAAAAAAAAAAAAAAAAGGGTATTTATCTATGGGTCCTGAAATCTGAAAAGAAATAGTTTATTATTATTTTTGAGTCCTCTCAGGTGTCTCTGTCTGCCTCTCCGTCTGTAACAGTTAATTTTTTGCCTCAATCCTTGCCTCTGACAGCCTACATTACATACCCTGACATTGTATTTGATAGTACTAAGTTTACGTTTTCCTTATTCTCGACATTGTATGGTTTATTATTAATTTTAAATTCTTTGAAATATTTGTACGCTGGAAACAGCAGAATATTATGGACATCATATTTCGTGTAACACCAATGTAACAAAAATATTCTAACAAATAAATTTATTATTATTATTTATTACTTCTTCACTAAATTAAATCAGAAAATAGAAAGCTATAGATGCCGGATATCTTAAAAACATTTGAAACTTCCGTGTCGTTAGTCCTATCAAAGTAGACCCAAAACCTCTTAAGAAAGTGTGTCAAGTACGAGAAATTATTTTTTCTTCTGCATAACATTATTCTGGCCGCATTCCAGGAACTGTATTATGCAGACGATTTGTTAATGGAGGGAAATATGTTAAGATGGCTGCCAAAAGAGAGGAGTGCTTCGTTCACGTTTTTAATGCGACTTCATAGGATCCAATGACCCTTTGCTGAGCACGGACAAGTGTCTAGGAAGTATTGTTTTTGGTGTTTTTGAAATGTTTTAAAAGTACATATCGTATAGAAGGTGTACGATTTTTTATAAATAACACCATGTAACATTGTACCTTTGAATATTTTATTTTTACATTGATGCTACTCCAATAATAAAGATAAAATCATTACTGGACTGAAACGGGAATGGGCTGGTCACACCTGTAGGATGCTTCAAGATAGATGGGCAGGATCATCTTACAGTGAGTCTCTTTCAAACTTAAAAGTAACTAAGCTCTCAAGTAGCAAACATTTTGAGCCAACAAATTCAAACAAAATAACAAACGAAGTATGAATAATCATCACCATCTTATGCCACCATAATACTCCCTGGGGTGACGTACGGTGGTCGTGAACTGCTATTAGCTCAAGACACACTTATATCTATGTCCGGCAAATGTACATAGTAGCAGACATCATCTGCGTAACCTTTTTCCCAACTATATTGGGGTCGGCTCACAGTCAAACCGGATTCAACTGAATACCAGTATTTTACGTGGAGCTGCTGCCTACCAGACCTCCACAAGCCATTAACTGGGTAACACGGTACTTCTTGGCAAGACCTGTGTGTGTGGCAAGAATCGTGCTTTCCGAGCCACGGAGGAATCCCGGTATGTTAAGATGGTCACCCATCCAAAGACGGCAAGCGTTGCTTAATCTTGAAGATCGTCCGGTGCGACTGTTATACTTTAGCCACGAGTGACGGACATAGAGAACAGACCATCTTTACAAATCATGGGCTCTTAGCACATCGCTGGAGACCATAACCATTACAATAACATTGAGTCGATAGACTCAAACGTGCCTTGAATATAACAGCCTACTAACAATATATGAATTCTTCGATTAACTGTTACAGTTACTGCCCGTTTCCTTAACACTAGATAACATCAACATGCTAAATAAATCCTCACTGTTGGATTTTTAACGCTCGGCCCAGCGCCGAAGGTGGAAAATCAAATACTGCAATCATATTTAGGCGTTAATTTGGTGTTAGTGAAAACGGGCATTGCAATAGTTGGAACTAAATATTGGAGTGTCTAATAGTTATTTTGCTTGTTAAATACTTGAATGGCTGTCCCTCTATTATAACAGTAGACAATATCGATATTGGATGTCGATAAACTGTAGTTTGAAGATTCTGCATCATGGTATTGAAGACGTAATGGCTGGGTAATTCTCAATCAACTGCTTGACAGTCCCAAAACAAAAATAGGCTAGAAATATAACTCAACCAAAGTGACATTATTGTCATTAACTATTATTCAAAATTTAGACGGTTGATATGCGCTACCAAAATGTCACGACTATTTGACAATATCACCAATAAATGTCAAACGAAAGAATAAAGAAAAGAAAATTTATTTGACGACAGTCCACACACACATAAATTAAAAAAAAAATTGAGAGAACAAAAAAACAAACTGCATGGCTGCGCCAAAAAGGTTGATTTCAGCAATATTTTTAAGACTTATTTATTTTATTTTATTTTGACAAATACAGTGACAGACTACAGACTAAAAACAATTCATCACAGCCATGACAACATACATTATGTGAATCTGGGGCCCAATTATTACTGTACACTGCGTTCAATATTTAATAAGCTTCATTAGTGACATTTGTACTTTTACAAATGTTTAACATAATATAAAAAAAAATACTCTTCTAACTACAATTTATATAAAGCATTTCTAAATTCGTTGAAACTGTTCAAAAATAAGTCTACCTTATATTGCATTATATTGACTGCACGTTCTGGACAACGGGTTATTTTCAGAAACATTATTGTTACTAGCCGGAATACTGAATAATTGTGGAGTGCGCACAGATCTAGTTGGCATTTTAAAGTTTATCTGGTCAAGTAATTGAATGTCAAAGGAACCATTATCAATTTTATGCTGTCTGACGCTGGTCTTCCAATAAACCTTGGTAACACTTGGCCAATAGACTGAAATTCAAGAAGTAAAATAATAACTACCAAACAATTTATTTCTCAATCCAACTCTGTCTCATTAGTAGGCGTTCGAGATAATAATATCTCCGTAAACTTCAATAATTTAACTTATTAATAACCTAATCAATTACGTTGATATGACCTCGATTTCCTCAAGCATTTTATCTTAAATTATACAAACATTGTACGTTTGTTTATTCGTTATTATTACTTTGTTTATATGTCGTGGCTATGTCATGTCGTTCTTCAGGGTTAAGCATCGCTTGCCGAGGTTGATCCGTGGATGGGTGACCATCTTAACATACCGAGTTTCCTCCTGTCCTCGGAAAGCACGTTAAACAGTTGGACTCGGTTGTCATTTGTAGATCTTTGGGAGTCGTTACGAATTGTCAGAAGCCAGTAAGTCTGACTCCAGTCTTGCGACTAGGTACATGGAAATATTTTTTTTTTTAAGAACGGTGCCCGACACTAGGAATTTCTCCTGTATCATGGGTGCGTTTACAAACATAAACTCACATACACAAACAGCCAGATCCGGAACAACTGTCTGTAGGCCAAAGAAATATTTGTTCCGTGTGGGAATCAAAGCCGCGACACGCAGCGCAGCAGTCAATTGCTCAACCACTCCGCCAACTATGCCTTCAAATTAAAACAGTTACAAAATGTACCAACATTATTTTTAAGCACTTTTACGCCGGTTTACTCTTCAACTCCATTTTTGAAAACCAACGCTAACTTTAATAAATGATTATCCCGACAGAATTTTGACGGGGCTACATTTCAGTCTTCGTGCAGTACAGCTATTTTCTTAAAAGTTTCTTAAAAATAGCCCGCATGGAATCGCTGATATACGACGAGTTGGGGCCAGCTGCAGAAATGTATTCCGTTTAAATATTCCAACAATGTACTCGTGGTTGGACTCGCAAGTAATGTTGAAGTATGGGCACGCTGAAGTGGAGACGTGGAGGACTAGCAATGTTTTAATTATAAAGCAACGATTTTGTTTGTAGATTTTGTGTATTATTTAATCTACATCAATATTACAAAGAGTTAAAATTGTAAGTTTTTTTTAATGTATCAATATTAAGTTAGGTATCTATTTTATGTACTGTCGTTCGTGTGTCACTGCGCGGGGTGCCAACTGACGGTGTCTGACACCCAGCAAGTGCTGGGACGGTAATTCCTTTACGATATTGGCACGCTCAGCGCAATCGTCTAATTATTTGTTTTCATTTATTTTACTTTATCTTTGATAGCTCTCCCGCCCTTTGGCATACCAAACATGACAGTTTATGTAAGTAAATGAAAAACGAAAATAAATACAGTTGTGAACAACAAACTGACCGCATCAAAATACAATTTCACCAATCATTATATTTTGTAAAATGCCATTCCGTCCTCATTTCCCCAACTCACACTAAAATGTTTAAATGTAGCTGTAAACTCCATATTATGTTACCTACCATTTCGACCACTAATGTATGTACTGTAAAATACATAACATGACATAACAGATAACTTTATCATCTGCCTAGCCTTTTCCCAAATATATTGCGGTCGGCTTCCAGTCAAACCGGATTCAGCTGAATACCAGAGTTTTACGTAACATAACATTACCTACCTATATTTTTCGATGGGCATAAAATGTACGTATAGTACACCAACATTTCAACAGAACCTTAAAAATGCAAAAGAATACTCTTTATTATACTTTATTGCACCATTCTAACTAATAATTTATATGTGAATGTAAATATGTTTGTTTATTTTTGGACTGAACGAATTTGAATGGAACTTAGCTTTCAAATAGACCATGTTCTGATATTAGACATAGGATACTTTTCATTTCGGGATTATATATTTTTTTTATAAAAAAGAGACGTTGGACACTAGGAATTTTTCCTGTATCGTGGGTGCGTTTACAAACATATAAACTCACATACACAAACAGCCAGACTTTTTTTTTTTGATGTCGGGGTGAAATTCTCGTGGAAATCCTCCACCCTGGGGTGGGTGGAGGGGTCTGTCAGACTCTTACTGACTAAAACCACCCCGGTGTTCCATCTCCCACCTACGCCGGGGATCGCGGGAACGTATGCGACTTCCGCAATCCCCGGCTGGTGTCGGCCTCTGCCTCTGCGGGCCACTTCGCGTCGGTGGGGGGAGTGAGGTGTTTGACTCCCCTCGCTACGTCAAAGAGGGGCGCACGGGAACACCACGCGCCGCCACCTCGGGTCCGGATGAATAGGGGGCGACGGACATCCCCAAGTCCGTCGCCTCTGGACCCAGTTAGGGGGGCCGGAAGAGGGCAGCGTATGCCCTCCTCTGACGCCCGATGCACCTGCTGCGGGCCGGGAGAGCGGTCGTGATCTCCCTCTCCCTTTCCGCAGCCTCCTTCTGCACGATAACTGTCTCGCAACTATCTGTATGCCATAAAAATATTTGTTTCGTGCGGGGATCGAACCCGCGACAGCCAGCGCAGCAGTCAATTGCTCAACCACTGCACCAATTGTGTCGTAAATTAATATTGACTCCTGGGAAAATTTGGATGTATTTTGCACGTATTTTTAAGTATCATGTCTGGCATGCATGTGTTCTAAATTTGAATTGTCAAATTAACAAAAGAAAAGTAATGATTAGACCAACTGACTGCCCGAAAATTCAAATTCATCGAACGTTATTTGAATTCCGTCCCCATGTTTCCAACATGCCACAAAAATATTTCAATATACATTCAGTAGTCAGTACAGTTCGAGTGGCCATTTTGTAACTGTTCCGTTTTAAACCACCAATGTATTTGAAACACGTAGGTTGCCTTAAAAATGTAGCATTATTGAGCAGTTTAGTTGGACGTCAATGAAATACACGGCGGTCGCTAGTTCGGACGCTAAATGCATCAGTCTGCCACAGGGAGGTCGAAGAACGATAGTTGGACTTTAGTTCGCTTAGAAATATAATCATTTTGGCATATTAAATTTCAAAAATTATCTACCTACATACAACACTATAAACATATAACACACTGATTTAGACTTCTATAGATTTCCATTTAGACATCAGTTTTAGACTCACAGAACTGTATAATCTGTAGCATACCCAGATTTAGCCCGGTTTAACAGTGGCGAGCTTATTGCCATCAACTAGGGTCGAATTTAGACTCTTCGGATTACTCATATGGAACTCCACATGGGAAAACTCATAACACCTTGCGGAACTCAAAAATCGAACCCATGACCTCATACTCAAATAGAAGCATTTTCAACCATTAGATCAGGAGGAGAAGTTAGTTGCTTTTGCTGAGAATGGAGTCATGGGTTCGATTCCCAATTTCCCAATTTGGATTTGCAACTGCCAAACAATGTAATAGCATTATCGAGCAGTTTATATGGCCGTGAGTGAACCACACTGCGGTCGCTCGTCCGGACGCTCCATGCATCAGTGCCGCAGCGAGGTACAGGAGCGATCAAACTTCATACGGGAACCACTATTCTTAGATATTGACTTAGAAATATATTGGGAATGTTTCGTTTTGAAGTTTAGCAATATATGAGTATACGAGTAAGATTGTGCAAACCACAGTTTTATCTTACATTGAGAACGAAGAAACCTTGATATCGGTTACAGTTTATTTTTAATCATCTTATCACATACCGCTATGATGATATAATATTGTTTGGTTTTTTCCGTTTAAAAATACATATATCAGAGTCTAGATTTGTACACCTTTGATGGCAATAGCTTCACCCCCATGGGAACTTAAAATTTCCAGTGAAATATGAAATACGTTTTTCGTCAGTTTTTTTTGTCTTTTTATGTTAACATAACTTTTACACACGATTTCTACATCTCTTTTATTCGACTCTCCTTTCGCAGGTATGCTGGAAGAGATTTCTTTAGAAATAAGCATCACCTTTGTACCTATTTTTCTGTTCCCTTCTTCTTATTTATTTGTTAAATGTGTGTACATAAACTGTTAAATAAATAAATAAATACATATTTACTTACTAGGTCAATACTACTTAACTTACTAGGTTATGTTTTTCAATCACAGTATCAAATGATAAACAGGTTTTATAGGTATTGCATTTGTTCATATATATATAAAAATATACACCCCTATATACCCCCTCGCTTCCAGTAACAACGCTGTTAAACTCGAATTTTATTCCCACTTACTTTAAACATTCACATAAACTTAAACTAGATCCTCCATCAGAGATGCTACAACTTGTAGTATCTCAAGACATCAATCGTAGCAGTGTGGAGCTACGCCGTAGTAGCGGCTACGCTGTGGCAGCGGCTACGCCATAGTTCCCTCTGCGCCGTTAACAGCACAGACTCGCCGGCTATCATTCGTCTCTACGCCAGGGATTGTCAACCTTTTCTTATTTTGAACCGCACATTTGTATAGTCTAGGCGAAATACGTAAGCAATTTTCTTGAGATAAAATGATTCAGAAAAGGCATATTTTGTAAAGTTTGTAGTCTGTAGTTTTCGTAACATCTCTAGCTATGCTTTTGAAGAATATCGTTTTTTTTTAATTTAATTTTGTATTCTTTTTATGCTTTCCACTATAAATTGATCGCTAGCAATTAATTTATTTTCAAAAGTTTTCACTATCAATATACTGTTAATTTCCAACATATTTTGTAAAAGTCAAAAGCTCCAATGCTACTAGGTTGAGTACCACTATACCCCACCAACGTCTCACTCCGCTAGAATATTTTGTTTTCAATTCCTCTAGAGGAGGATGGATCGTGTGGTTTTACTAAAATATACATTTTACGTTTTAACTTTATCTCAATAACTGGTTTGGAGTACTTACTTTAGTGTTTCAACGACGATTCGAGAGATCTTTCCACTTTTAAGTGAAATTGGAGGTAAACTTGAAGTACGGCCGATAAGATGTGTATTTTTGCTATTCGTTTTAAATACTTGTTTTGTGTAGTCTTTTCAACCCATAGGTGGTACAGAATGCCTTGTTGAATTAAGTTCGCCTATGTACCACTACTGTACGTAAAGTTTATAATAAATAAATAAATTTATTTATTTATGATATACTTAATTGTACCGAGAATAACATACAAAGAAAACTACAAACTAAAACAAGTGTACTATGGGCGGCCTTATCGCATTCCGCGATCTCTTCCAGGCAACCTGGAATGGACTCTAATTGCCTGGACATAAAATGGGGCTTTATGTAGGAATATATACACAGATAAATACATATTTTTAACAATAGATCCATATGTATATACTAAATATAAAGGCATTTAATAAATGATGAACAACGATATCAAAGCGACAGGTAATGTTCTTTCACAAGCCTTTTCAACACAGGTAACGATTGATCGCGTCTTATTGGGTCTTATAATTGTTATTCAAATACCACAAACAAACGACACACTTAAGTGGCAATAAGCATATTGGTCGCGGAATGGATGGTAGATGTTCGTTTGGGACCAGTTGAAGTAGAGGCATCTAATCAGAAATAAAAGAACTGCCTGAAACTGAAAAACTGAAAATCAATAAGTGAATTAGAAACATCGTTATTTTTTTCTGTTGAAACAAAAACTGTCCAAATAGTTACCAAAATATAAAAAAAAATAGTATAGGCATGCTCTAATTTCAATTTTTCTTCCATTACTTAGAATTGCAAAGAAACTTTCAAATCTTCAATATTACCGAGTGTTTTTGTTCAAAACATGCTTATAACTCAACTGTGAGAGAAAAGTTTTCACAAATTGGCATCGCGACTCCAAGTCTGCGCTTTCACTTAATGTATTGAAGGCTTAAAGTTAGGACATTTCCAAGTATTTCCCTTGTGTACTAACTTATTCAAGAATCTTGTTTTTCAATGCTGGTATGGAAATTCGGTTTAAGTTGAATTTTCGGTAATCTACATCTACGGGGTGACTTTCGTTGGCAATCATTCAAAAATAACCATAAGGAGCTTCAATTCTGGGATTCATTTTGAAGTGAAGAAATAAAGACAAAGTTTTTATCGTCACAGAATTGACACATACTTACGCATTTAAAATTAAACACGTTAAGCCGTTGGTCCCGGCTGTCATTTGTAGATCTTTGGCAGTCGTTATCGATTGTCAGAAGCCAGTAAATCTGACTCCAGTCTTGCCAAGAAGTAAGTACCATGTTACCCTGTTAATGGGTTGTGGAGCTGGAGGTGGAGGAGCTGAATCCGGTTTGACTGGAAGCCGACCCTATTATAGTTGGGAAAAGGCCTGGCAGATCAATAACTTATTAGTATGGCTTAATTGAGTCTCAGTAAGTGTTAGTACCTTCAATATGCAATTCTCAATGTTATTAGAAAGCAAGAAAATCAAAATAATATAACAATTTCCCGAAAATAAGTGGCCGAAACTTCGTAGACAAGTCTTGGTAAAATAAGGTTACGTACAAGAAAAACTGGGGCGGTCGAAGTAACTGATACGTAGACCGAAATAAAGTTTTAGTGGTGTTTATATTACTTTAGTTTGAGAAAAATACTAAGTCATGAGAGTAAGTAGGTTCTAATGTAATGTGTGTGTCTATGTCATCGGAAAATGGCACACGCGGTAAGATTAGATTAGATTAGATAAATTTTAATCTATTTTTTCCAAATAAGCAACGGATATATTGGAAACCATTGAATTTGGGTGGGATTTATTGCACACAAAACGATTTTTTCATAACATAATCAAAAAGTCAAAAAAAGAATGTTTTAAAACGGTGATCAGGGTCTACCTATCATGTTATAATATATATCAGTGTTTTTTTTTTTTTAATGATGACTGAATCATCAAATGACTTCTTCCGCTCTGGGTGGAGCGGAAGGGCGTGTCAGACTCTTACTGACTAAAACCCATGCGTGTTCCTTCTAAAGCCCTTTGCGTTCCAGGGCCGCGGTGACTCTTTCGAACAAATTCCACAACCCTGGCAGGCTCTGGCCCTAGCGGGCCCTGTCTCCTATGCTGACATCTCTTTGAGGCGCGCGTGAAACACAACGCGCCATCGACCCGGGCCTGGCGGTGATCGGACAGCAAGCCACCCAACGATCGCCGTCCGCAGGCCCGCGCCTACGGTGGCCGGGGATCGCCTCCTCCTTCGCTAGCATTACTGCTTCGCAGAAGGAGGTGACCGCTTCCCAAGCCTCATCGCTCCGGGCCATGGATTCAACCAGGGCCGGACGCGAAAGGTCGCCGCCGCTGATCGCCTCGAAAAGGACACGGCAGTGCTCAGCAATATATATCAGTGTTTCCTATTCGACTTCAGAGTCGGATAGGAAACAAATGAAACACTGAAACCTAAAGATCACAGTTTTATTTTAATGTTAATGCGAAGCATTATTATATTTGAAAAGAGTAACTATGGAGTTTCTTGTCCGTTCCTCTACTTATGAATCTACTTTTTGCGAATGGACAGATAGATTCACTATAGTTGGGTTGAAATAAATGAATTGACTTTGACTTTGACATTATCTTGGTGAAATCTGTCATAATGTGGACTAGAAATTCGGATGTGTCGGATAAGTGTCTGAGATAATCTTTTGAAGAAAAAACCACACAGATTTAAGAGAACTGGTGCAGTCAGATACACATTTTTCATGAACATAAGAAATTCAAAAAAGTTACGAACACATCTGAAAATACTCTTTCAAATGCGGTAGTAATTTATCATACATTTGCATACCACTGCCACAGTAGGAAACATAATGGTAGCAGAACAAAACGTTTCCAAAATTATCGTGTTCCACAGTCACTGCGGTATTGCGGTGGTAAGCGTTGCAGTTGATGCGGTGACGTAAATCTTTATGTTTTAGTACAGTATAGTAAGTAAGTACCATTGAGAATAAATTGAGCAGCTTTATATAATTTAACTGAAAATATTTTATTTTCCTAGTTTCATCTTACAAGTACAAAAAGAGAGCTCGTGGCGAAATTATAACTGGCGTGATCTGTAAACCTTTGCCGAGGTTGGTCCGTGGATGGGTGACTATTTTAACCAACCGAGAAAGCATACAAAGCTGTTGGTCCCGGCTGTAATTTGTATGATGACACAAACAACTTTGATAATTTACGGGTAATTAGCAGCCAGAAAAAAATACACCAGTTTTACCGAATGGTATTATATTACACAGTTACTGAGTTGTAGAGGTCAGACAAGCAGTCTCTCTAGCTAAATACTAGTACTCAGCTGTATCCGGTTAGACTAGAAGTCCATCCCAATATAGTTGAGAAAGTCTAGCCAGATCGATTTTCATCTCTAGTACAAAATGTAACATTTCATTTTCACCGTTATCATCGTGCGACATTTTCAGGCGTCCGCAACCTTTTATCACAATCAATAAGGTATTGATTGTGATAAAAGGTTGCAAACGCCGAAAAATGAAGCGAGAAATAAACAGCTGACACTCGTGTTATTCAGTTTCCAACACCTACACTTAAAAATGTCAAAAGTCGTGGTATTCGTACATTTTCGCGAATGCTACTATTTATAACACGTGCACAAAAGCAGGCACCCGAATTTATCTGTCGTCGGGGTGCTGAGCAGTTGGCAGTGTGCCCAGTTGCGAGCCAAGGGTCGACCACCCCTGCCAATAAATATTTTTTGTTTACGCCACCCAATTACACGATCGGCCTGTGTATTGACCGCTGTTGGTTACTGGGCCATTGTTTGGGGTTTAAGAATAATCGCCTGATTATGTACTGGTTTTATAGAACTCGTTTGTACGGGCGTATTGTTTGGGATTTTGTCTGCACGAAAATGTACTGCACGTATGTGATGCTTGTTTTCTGAAGTGGTTTTTGCGTCCATAATATTTCTAAAGTAAAAAAAGGAAAATATTAAAATTTTATTTAATCAGGTATCGATTCTCGTAACGATTCATAACTTAAATCTAGTATTATCTAAGGTAGGAATGTCTTAGAGTATACGAACTAGTTTTAACTTGCAGCTAGACCAGAGATCGCCCCCTATAAATAAATAATCAACATTTTATCCCTAAATAATAATTGTTTATATTTAACACATCTGTAACCAATTAAAAATCTGAAAATCTGCATTTTATTTACGTCCAAAAAAAAGGCCACGAGCGAGTCGGGCTCTCACACGAAGGGCTCCGAAGCATAGACCGAAAAAAAACATGGGTCTTGTATGGGAGCCCCCTTTAATTTTTAATTTAATTTAATTTTTATTATTTTTTGTTTATAGCGGCAATAGAAATACACACTAAAAATTTTAACCGTCTACCTATTGCGATTTTTGAGATACAGCTCGCTGACTGACAGACAGACGGACAAACGGACAGTGGTGGCTTAGTAATAGGGCTCTGTTCGTTACCCTTTGGGTACGGAACCCTGAATAAGGTTACATTTTAATTGGTTGCCTGTGAGACTATAGATAAAAAATTTAACAAAATATATTCACTATTTGCAGTTGAATACTCTCTTCATAAATACGTTCTTCAACTTGCTCTGTAGTGGATATTGGGAGAGCTCTAAAGCAGCCATGCCCAACCTTTTTTCTTTCTGGGCCACATATTACTTCTTCTATTCTCATAATGGGCCGCAATAACCCACAATAAAATAAACTCTACTTTCAACAATGTCTACATTAATTGGAATTTGGAAATGTTGCAAACAAACATTTTGTTTCGATGAAATAGCTACATTTTACGATATAGGTATTTTTACGAAACGCATCATCAAGAATTGCATGCAGTATGAATCGATACTCGTAGTTTGGTACCCAATTAAACTGCTACTAAGACACTGAGTAAATAATATAACACCGAGAGTATGATAGGCTACCGGGCTATGCCAGGGTTACGGAGTTTGTTCGAAAGGGTCACCGCGGCCCTGCAGGAACGCAAAGGGCGTTAAAAAGAACACGGATGGGTTTTAGACAGTAAGAGTCTGATACGCCCTTCCGCTCCACCCAGAGCGGTAGAAATCATTTCATGATTAAGATCCCTACAAAAAAAACATTCTGGGTTACAGAGAAAACCGGACCGCACATTGAGTATTGCTGCTCTACAGGCCATAAATTACGAATAGGCGCGGCGGGGCTGCATTCAATGAACTATTGAGCGGTACTCTATCCACTTCCGAAGTTTTCTGGTCAGACCCGACCACTGACACGGACCGAAACTGTTTCGAGAGTTTATTTGTACTTACTAGAACATTTTAGTACTGCTATAGGGTTCTTGTACTAGAACCACGGTAGCACCGATCTATGTAGCAAACATTTTAGACCTACGTATGTTGTGTATGCGTAGATTTGACCTAGTTTCATTAAAATCGGTGCATACATTTCCAAGAATAGGGACTTGAAAATTTGTATGATACATCGTGAGAAGTAAAGGCTCTTGATGAAGTATTAATTTTATTTAAACTTTTTACAAAAAAAAACAATCAACTTCCAAATAAAAAAAAAACACTACAAAGTAAAGAAACAACCTAGAACACCTACTTAAAATAAGTTTAATTTCGGAAGTCGGTGTTTCTGGTTGTTTCTACGTATTTTAACAACGACTTCCGAAATTAAAGTTATTTTATACTTTGTAGTGTTTTTTTTTGGAAGTCGGTTACTTATATTTTTTTTGTAAAAAAGTTTTTTATTTCTCACTTTTTAGTGGTACCTCACACCTATCAACACATTTGGAAAGTCACAGGAAAGCAAAACACGCAATTTCGTTTACTAACTTGGATGATATATTTTCTATTTCCCCCAGCTCTTTTAAATCGGTTCATAAATGACGGAGTTACGAGGTAACAAACATAAAAAAAAAGAAAATACAACCGAAATGAGAATCTCCTCCTTTTTTTGAAGTCGGTTAAAAAGAGTGAAAAGATAACTCACGGGTGTAACTGAACTTTTGTTTTACAACAAAATTACGACGCTTATACGCTTATCAGGGATATACACAGCTAAGCAAACAATTTGCGAGGTGTCTGTAAACCTCACATTAATTATTTTCCGCACCTGTAAATGATGCCCCGAAACAACGCGTTGCATTCTATTCAAATACAGTCCAAACGTTAGACCCAACACCACACAAGAGCTAAATTATGGTTCAAACGGTAGGTACTGTATCGTTGGCACAGTTGATACGATTTGTTTGAAGCCAAATCTGGACACCAGTTGTACATACTGCCCTACCCTTTATTACTTGAGACGTACACTGTCACCCAAAAGTATTTGGCCTCCTAAATTGGGTGGCCAAATACTTTTGAGCAATAGTGTAACTAGTGGTCTATTCTCTGCGGTGGCCTCGTAAGTCACGTCTACAAAATAAAACAAAACAATAAGATAATCAAGAAGGCTTATGATAAACGATTCAATTAGTGTCGAAAGATACTGCCTCAATCGACGTCCATCATAAATAATGTAGTGGACAAAAATGGACGGAACTGTCTTCAGTTGGCATCCGGCCAATAATATCACTCTGCTGCTGCTTAAGTTTTTAATAAAATGTGGTGGAAACTGAAGTCTTCTCTGAAGTCAAGTTGCTGGTGAAGTGTTGGCTTTTCTTGAGCAGGTATTGGAAATCAAGGTATGTTTGGATCACACTTGAATGAATTCCTAAATAAAACCGCATCTGTTGGATATTCAACGCTCGACTTACAGCCGGTCTCAATAATGTATCTACCTTTGATCAACTGTCAAATTAGCTGCCAATAGTAGCTAATTTGACAGTAGGTTAAAGGTAGAGATGTTATTGAAATCGGCCGTTAGCGCAACCGTGCAATAATAATGTTTAGGCATTCAGTTTGTTCTAAGTGTTAAACAGGCATAAGATTTCGCTTTATAAGCAAAAGGTTCTCCACTAAAATTGCTCATATAGTAAAATTGCTCGTAGTTCCTCTCTTTGGTAACTGGAAATTTTATAGACCGCATGAAGTGATTCAAGGCTCGATCAAATATGCAGCGTCTCTTTGCAAAAAATAGCCCATCTTCCTTCCCGTTAACTGAACGTTTACTTAAGAATCTCATGACTACGTCAGCAATCGGAGATCACGTGACTCAATTTTGGACCAAACGTAACATTTGAAATGATAACTTCCGTTTAAAGTCAAGAAAACGATAAGCAAAAGATTGAAAGCAGGCAATCATAGAAAAACTACTAAAACCGTCACTCGGAGAGTTAAATTAAATCTTAATCTTACTGCATCCCAACTTGTTTACAGTTCAAAGTTTTCAAAAACATTTAATTTCTGGAGCAAAACGTTAATGAAATAAACGCTTCCAAAGTTACCACTAATTTAAACAGCTCTTTATTAACTCGGAACTTTCACAATAAACATTATTACGAATTCCTTGTACATTAAAATCTTTACTTGAGCATTTTAATTAAACCCAGTTTTACTTTTAGCAAGATGTCGAGTGGAATTGGAGTATAAGTAAGTTGAATTGGAATATTAGCAATCGGATTCAGAATCGAATGGAATCAATGAAGACGTCTTTTCGGGCGGAAAATTTCTAATTTGTGTTCGGGATTTGGATCGGAAGGTAGCAGGTAGTCAGGCTCTTCGTTTAATATTACTTTGTGATATTTGCGCTAGGAAGTGGTGGAATTAAGATTTAACTTCGGGTGTCTAGTCGAATATAAATGGTGGGATTAGCCAACAACTGGCTAATGGAACCCACCAGCTAAAGGAATAAAGTATCATCATTCATCATTTCATTCGGAAGAAGTCCACTGCTGCAAATAGGCGTCTTCCAAGTGTCACTACATAGACCGATCCTGGGCTTCTTTAACTGAGTAGACTCAGGTCACCGGTTCACCATGTCGGGCCTTCGAACGCTGCGTTTAAATATACTTATGCAGTTGATTATGGCACACAAATGTACAGAGGCGTACTTAATGCCTCAGGCATTTTGACTGGTACAGTCAACCTTTGGGTGATGCAGAGAAAATTCGTGGTAGGTGTAATCTGAAATAAAAACAAAAACGCGCAACTATATAATTATATATTATATTAATTGATTCGGAAATGTAAGTTATTGATTGGTTAGTTTGTTTGGTATCCCTTGCTTTACAAACTTTCTTTTAAAAAATCTGTAATGGTAATATTAAAAGAGAGCACAATCTAATAAAGCTATGCAACGTTGTAAAATGTACAATATAAACGCAAATTTAATATTATTATACTGACATAATTATACAAAGACAGAGATTCAAGGTTAAATGTCTCCGTGGTTCGTAGAACATTCGCCTCGGTTGCTCGCACTAATTATTTTACAAGGCTTAGGGCGCGTTCAAATTGGTCGAGTAGGCATTCAAGTACCAACATAAGGGCACTAAAAATAAATTTCTAGTCCAACGCAAAAGCCTAGTTGATATTTTGTAATTTGTACACGAATCTGCTACATATAACTCGCCTTAATAGTGCCTTGAAATTAAATGAATGGTCTAAATTGGGCTAGTAATGTGAGCACCAACGGCAACTGTCACCTATTACAGAAAAAAAACGTTTTTTTTTGCCAGATGATGGAGTACAATAAGTAGAGTTAGCTAGTCCAGAGTGTCCATATCAGTAGACCGCTGGTATGAAGTCGTAAATTTACGCCACCTAAAGAGAGCCTCCGTCATACAAAAGTTAATTTATGTCAAATCATATGAAAAAAAGAAGTTTTCCGTTATTATCATCAGAAGCACTTAGTAGTACCTACATATTAACGTAAACGTTAACTCATACAACGAGAGCTATGAAAATATAAATAACGCCACTTGAAGAAAGCTACTTGTATATATCCCGACGAGCTAGTTACTCGTCCAATCTGAACACACCTTATTACGTCGTCTGCCGGATAGTTCCGATATTTGGCTACGGAACTTCTGGTTATAGACATTCTTCAAATAATCTGTATACGGAGGAGTTTTAATTAATATAGTCAGGCAATTAATTGAGCTGGCTGAAAGCGTTAGAACTCGCAGCATTGTTTTAGTTAATTTAAATAGAAATGTGTTTTATACGAAACTTTTGTTAGACAGTTCAACTTATTTCCATTACAATTTTTTGCTCTTATTCCTCCACCTTTATGAATATTAGTGAAGTTATTTTTTATGAAGATATTTAATATGTCACTTAAACATTAATGGGCAAAAAAACTTATACTGCTTTGGAAATATTGTGCTTCTGGATGTTTTTCTTAGCTTTATTTTATATATATTGTGTTATGAAACTATAGAGGATGCCTAAGCCTTCAGTTATATTATGGGCTTATGCCAAAACAAATATCGTTAACAACATCGTAAAAAGAATATAAATATTTTTATTTAAGTACAACGCCTCAATGTCTTGCCGAAAATATGAATATAATTTGGTCCTTTGACACAAGGCGTTTCTTTTAGATTTTATGCCAGTTAAAATGCTATGGATACATGACTATGGTTTATGTTTTACACATATTAAAACCAAGCGCTTAATAACTCGGAAAGTCAATTAATAGATAATAATAATAAACGGGAAAGGATAATTACTACACGCGTATGTGCTTATCATTGTGCCACCGATAGCTTAGGATTAATTATACTGATATCCAAAGTTAATGGATTGCCCGATTCCTGAACAAATAGACAAACAAGGAAATAGAAGCTATTGTTTACATGGATATCAAAGTGTTGTGTTGGTTTTGGCGACTAAGATTACAAGCAAATAATTTTATCATAAACATCCGAAGGGTTTGGTTACAATTCATGTTGGGATTTATAGCAGAAGATATATCATATGAAATAGAAAGGTATAACTATCAAACTATCTGAGATTTGGATTCTTCGAGCCGGATCATAAATTCGAACTGATTTGATATTTCTTTCAATTGTATGAAACTGGCGTAGACCAGAACATACATTTGTTTTTTTTTGTGTGTCTATCGATAATTCTAAGATAATTTGTTTTTATTACAAAAAAACCTATGGGTGTAAATTAACTGTTTTAAAAGTTTTTTTACCAAAACCCTATGACATTATTTTTGTTGTAGGCTCTTTAAAGGTAAAACAATAAGTACGCAATAACTATCCAAAAATAAGTGTCAAAATAAGTCAACAAAGTAGTTAAAAAGTAAGCAACTTATAAAAGGCGCAAATTCCAATAAAGTAGGTACTTACCCCTCTTTATATAAACCGTATAAATGGCTTTGTTCTGTATTAACGATAATGGCTTAAGTGAATGTTTCTATCGTTAACTGGGTTACTTATCTACTATTAAATGGCAATACGTGTATTTTGGTACAATTGACTTGTTACATATTCTTTTAAACGTAAGTAAAGAAGTCACTTGCTATGAAAATTTGTGTGTTTCTCTGCGATTTTTTGGCAGAAACCAAAAATGCACTTAATATGATAATGTTTTGAACAATTTATTTTTTATTTTTTCAAAATAAAACAATCAATTTCTGGTCATTATTCTAGTAACTTAAAAACAAACCAGTTATTGTTACTATTTTATACAAAAACAACGTTAACCAAATTAAAAATACAAACCCGTTGAAAAGCAATCTCTTACCGACCTGTGTTTACCAAAGCTCAAGATATAATAAAATCTCTCTCGACTTATTGTTTTTCTAGGAAACTTGCCTTGAAGGAATGTAACTAACTGATATTTAATATAATCTAGAAGAAAGGGCTTGTGGTTAATACCCGGCTCGAAGAACCAAAAATATACAAAGACGGGATTTTCTCTCGCAATCTTAAGTACTGTTTAGATATTGATATTCGACAACGATTCGTAAGATATATAAATTAGACACAAAAGACATAGTAACACTAAAATTTTGTCTATCCAAATGAGTTTTTTACCTGCTGATGTAGAAGAAACCCTACTATGTGACCGAGGCTTTTGTAATGAAGTTGCCACACACAGGATAACCTTTTTCAAATGAATTTATATTGAAAATCTTGTTTCAGTGGTACGTATTTTTTTCAGTTTTTGACCTACTTAAATCAAACAATCACAACAATTTTCATATATATACCATAAGATTTCGGAGCTCACTGGTTAAATACATTTTTGACCGGCTTCGACGTGATATTCTACAGCAGACCTCAAGGACCTTCAGATCCATATGAAAGAGCTAAGATTATGTTTAGTCTTAAAACATTTAAGTAAAACAACGCCTAGCCATATTTATAAAATTCTCGATAAAAGTCAGAGATGAAAGCAATTACTTTTCCAGGGATTTCTTGTGCCAGCGATCCGGGAGTAAAAATAGTAGAACAAAAGAAATGAGAAGGCTAAAAACATGGATTTAGTGAGATAGATAGTGCAAGCAGTTTCATTTTTCGTATTACTTTTGCGCAAAATACTTTTTGGTGATATTTACTAATTTAGGGTTAATTTTCAATAACTGGCCCATTTTTCCCGACATTAGTTATCAAGCAAAAATACGATTCATGCAAAATACACTCCCAAAACAGTGAGAAGAACATTTGTTCCCCAATTTTTTACAAAAAATGAGAGCAAAATTTAATTGAACAGCAAATTTCGGTTTTCTTTTAGGGATGCTGAAAACTTACCCTGTATGTATAGGTGAATACATACATACATTTAATTGTGCGTACAGCTAAGGAGTGGAATTCCTTCCTCAATCAGACAGAGACAGAGATGATATTGCGACTTGAATTTAAACGCTTTTAAGGCACGAGAATTGGCCTTCAGGAATTTGTTCAAATCTGGGTTACCCAATCACATTTATTTTTATTTTATTTTATTTTTAGTACATGGAGGACTTACAGCTAATTAAAATAAACAAGAAAAAAAGAAACTATACCTAGTTACCAAAAAGCCAACTACAAATACTCACGTATAGACTCACAATACTAATTTATGGTGTGAGCACAAAAACACAGAACACACCATTTAATTAAAATAAGAAGCAATCTTGGTTTGCAAATAACTGAAAAAATAGAGAAAATAATAAAAACAATAATATAACCTACCGCTACTTGAAAAATGTTGCTTGACATATCCACATTCTTTACATCCGTGGTCTCGACGACGTTGAAAGAGAAAAAACCCGGCGGTGTAATAATCGCCTTGTTAGCCATGATTGTTGTAAGGAGCCGTCGGAGCATTTAAAACAGGAAATTGCTGGCCTCTGGTGAAAGAATACCTACCGAACTTTGTGGGGAGTAAGCTGGAATTTTATGTAAGACAATAATGTCATGTTATGAATATTCACCTAGATAATACTTTTCTTGTGGCACAGAACGTATTATTAGAACATTAATAGCCAACATTGAAAAACCTCATAATTATTTTTATGACGATTATTTTAACTCATTAATGGTAGAGTCTTTTGTAGTTTCTTGTACGAGTTAAAATCTACGGATAGCAATGGTATTGCTAATGTTAACTTAGGAAAAGACCATTCTACCATTTTGTCTGTCTCACCATATTAAAAACACATACCCATACATTACTTAGGGTGTTCCCCTAATAACCAATTCTTCTGCACCCGTTGTACAAGCTGCAGCATTCATAAAATTGTCTCATTTGTAACACAAAGCCCGCTTAGCGCAGATGTTCAGGAGACAGTAGTCTTCATGCATTCATCATTACTTGACTACGTGACTGCAAAGAGAATGGGCTCCTGCATTACTCCCATTTGCTTTTTACAGAGGAATTTAAATATACACCCTTTTTTGTTGAGGAAAAATACGTTTCTTTTTTGCAGTCAAAGGTAATGAGAGATGGCTGTTTTCTTTACTTTTTAGCTACATTGCAATGTCGTTCAATTAACCAGCTTTATTTTGGATTTCGTATTAGGGTATGAATAATCGTAGGTAATGGTGGATATGGCCCTTAAAGTTAGTTTTTTTCTTCAGCTCTTGGTAAAAATAATAAAAAGAAGTTATGTTCAAGATACATAGATACACCAAAACGTAACACAAATGTTATTGAGTCATTTTCGAGTACCGAAAACAGATTTAATGTCGCACCAAACAATACTCGGGTAATTCCTGCACGAAATACTTTGTACTCAAGTAAAAACCATCACATATAATCTCTAACACTAATCAAAGCTAACAGCCCGAAAACAAATGAAGGAAAGCAAAATGTTCGTCGAAAGTATTCGACAAGAAATTGTTAGTACAATAAACATGGTAGCCACAAAGCTTGGCGTTAACTTTATCACATTCCCGAGATTGTTCAGACAATACAAACATAGAGCCGTAGCCTTAAACCAGACGTTAACAAGTCGCCGACGGTAATTTCTCCCTGGGAGTACATTCAGCAGGGATGGTAAACCTAAATACGAATACATTCATAATTGGCTATAGGTAGTCGAAGGTAAAAAGTTATTAAACAAAAAAAAAGGAGGAGAGTAGACGATATTTATGTATTATTTTGTTGGGAGTTTTTTTTTAACTCTTTCAGATCCGGATCACTGTTGCTGGTACTTAAAAAATATAGGCAAAGAGATACCTATAGGTGGCGCAGTACCTTTCTTTTCAAATTTACTTGCAGACCTTACTCACTTATAATTCAGATCTTTTCAACATTTTCATGGAAGTAAATCTCAATGGAGGAGTCGCAAATGTTTTTATGAATTATCTCCTCGAAGTCGAATCGTTAGTTAAGAAAATGTTTCGTAGTCAGGTTTTTTATATAAGTCAAAAAATCTTTCACTTGTTCCATCGTAGACCTCACCCATCTGTACAAAGAATCAACTTTAAAAAAAAACTTTTATAATTAAAATACACTTCAATGTTTTCCACTTCTGTCCCAGCAATAGAAGAGAAGTAACTGCGTAAAGTTTAGTGGTTAAGCATTTCGGGAGTGAGGGACGTAAGGACAGGACGCTTTCATGTAAACTTGACCTTCGTACGGCCCGATGAGACGGCTGATATACGACATTAGGGAGTTTTAGGCAGGTACGCAGCTGTCATGGATCCTTTTGAAGAAATATACAGTGTGCAAAAGGTCGTTGCCAAAATTATAGATACAACGTCAAATATAATCTGTATAATGGAAGCAAGCCAATGCGTACTGGCCGAAAACTAACAAGATAAAACATATTCTATAGTCCAACCTAGGTTATGGTCTCTTCGTGGGCAAGGTTTCATTTAAATCCGTTTAGCCGTCGGAGCGTGATTAGTAACAAATATCCAACATACAACCTTTTATATTTTTGTTTTTAGTAGGTAGATTAGTTAATAAGTACCTAACAAGATCTCACTAATCTTTTTAAACTGTAAAATAGTTTTGAAGTGATAACTTCTTATGGAAGGGTAAACCGTTTTGTAACGTAACGCGTTACGACGCCAGTCTGTCTGGCTTCCCTTTCTCTCACGCATACAGCAGCGGTACGCTAGTCGTATTTCGGACAGAGGCTTCCCATATTAAATAGTTCAACTTAGATTAGTTTAAGTTATTACTTCTGTCGGGCTTTTTTTTTCAAATTGTACCGTGCTACATATTATTTATTATCAAATGAAAGCGCTTAATGTGGGACTTAAAACTGTAAAACAAGACTCATGCGGCCCAAGAAAGCAATAGCTTGCTAGCTCGGGTTAAGCTGTAGCTTTAAACGTTCGGTTCTTGTCAAGGATGTCCATCCCCAGTCTTCTGTTTGGCGTCGTAATCCTCTCCGGCTAAAAATGATTCAAGAGGTTTATTTTACTTTGTATCATGTCTACTTGCAGCATCGAATGTGTCCCGGAAGACAATGCGTTGGAAGGCCTCCCACATAGTCTACCGATGACCTGTTGAAGACCTGATGAAACAGTAGTTCAGACTTTATTAAACGCAAATAATACAATCGTCCTCAATCAATTAAGTTTAGAACTCGTAAAAGTAACTTACACTAATTCCCCACCGACTTTAAACTCACGATTTCTCCATTTCTCGTTTTGCTATTCCTACTTGGCAGCCGAAACATGGAAACCATTTTCGGAATATCGTTTCACTAATGTAATAGTATTGTAAAATATCAAAGAGGTCAGCATTGTACCCTACATTTGGAACAAAAGAACATTTCACTTAAGTTTCAGAAGTGGTTTCCAAACTGACAGCTCAATTTATTGACGGGCAGCATAAATTCGGCTTCAAAACTTTAACTTGTAAAGATACTTCAGGACATTGAATTACGTATTTGTTTGCTTTGTAAAGTTTACCTTTACTGTTTTTACGGGCTTTTTAATATTCTGAAACAGGTATAAATCTACACGTACTTAGATTTATTCCAATTTTTTGTAAGAGTGTCCTGTTATTGCACTACCAACCTTCTCTATAACACACGTACTTGACTGGTAGAGACAATTTCAAGTCCGCCTTTGTACTATTGGCGTTATTGCTTCATCACCCAGTCATCCGGTCAAGAATCAAAAATGCCGATAGTACTTTTATGCATGGACTGTTAAATAAATATAATCCGTTAACTGCTTACGATTTCCATAATACTTCTATGCTTGATTTCGATTTTTTTTCTAATCAATCTCACAAGTTACCATGCGATGTTCTGTTCAGAAATTTGACCAATATTTCAGAATCTTCGAAATATTCCTACTTGTGGTTTTCAAAGTAAAAACGTGTCTGTGTGCTTACCTATAGGTATAAGGACAAGACTCTTGACCCGTCCCTGTGAGGCCTACTCAGGATCGTCTCGATATTGAAAGCTCACGCAAAAATAGACCCCACTTGTCATCTGCAAATAATCTTGAAAATACTTGCTGAAGTGGCAGGAGACAAAAGTTTGTATCAAACACCAACTTATAAATTACTCCGATACATATGCTATGAGAAGCTCGAGGATCGAGGGTTGAGGTTAAGCAACTCTTGATGAGGTTGGTCCGTAGATTGTGATGATTCAATACATACCGAGACTCCTCCGCACCTCTGAAAGTACGTTAAGCCATTGGTACCGGCTGTCATTTGACCATCTTCATCATTACTGGTAGTCAGAAGCCAGAAGATCTGACACTAGTCTTGCCAAAGAGGATCGTGTAACCCCGTGTCGTGGAGGTCATAAGACAGTCGCCTCATGTAAAAAACGAGTAATCAGCTGCTTCCGGTTGACTGGAAGTTGACTCCAACCAAGTTTGAAAAACTTTTTACAAAAACATACAACCGACTTTTGAATGAAAAGACTTGAATTTCGGAAGTCGATGTTTTTGGTTGTTTCTTCGTAATAAAACTTTGTAGTGTTTTTTTTTATTTGGAAGTCGGTTGTTTTTTTTTTTTGTAAAAAAGTGTTTTTTTATTTTTCACTTTATGTGGTACCATAACTAACAACCACTGGAAAGTCACAGGAAAGCAAAATACGCGATTTCGTTTACTTGGATGACATATTTCCTATTTCCCCCAGGTATTTTGATTTAAAAACCGAACTACTGGACGAAATTTCTATGAGACCAATCGGAACAATATCCTTTCACATGAAAAATTTTTTTTTCAAATCGGTTCATAAATGACGGAGTTATGAGGAAACAATAAAAAAAAACAAATTGAGAATCTCCTCCTTTTTTTAGGATTCGATTAAAAAGGGGTTCCATGAATCAAAACAAAAAGTTTAACTTCAAATCGTGGATAAAATAATATGTTTAAAAATTCACCCAGATGTGTGTTTGTTGAGTTACAAACATGTCTGAAGAAAAGAAACTTTGCGAGCGTGTAATCAGGACGTGACAAATAAAACATAGGTTTATTGAGATACCTATTAGGTTTCCCATTAGGAACTTTGAGTTATAGGCTGGAGTCTGAAGGAGTGAAAGTCCTTGTCGATTGAAGCATACTCATATCATTACGGGGTATTTTTAAACCTAATGCCTTTTTTGCACCCATTAACCATTTTACACGAGAAATATGTATATCACAATTCGGCTTACTTAGGGTTACTTACACCTCTACTCGACCTCTTTTGAGAATACTGTATTGTAATCCATACTATGGTAGACACCAGATAAATGTGCAATAACGGTAATTGGGTCAATACATACATTTATTGACTTCTTTTATAAAAAAAACAGAAATACAGATATAAAGCTGTCCTGAATCGACTTATATCGTGATCCTTCACTAGTAATGAAAAACGGGTCCTAATTTATTGTTCGGGTATCTACGAAGGGATACTAGGGAAAGGTCAATGTACTTTATTGCAAATTTATCTGGCGCCTACCATAACAAAATAAATGAGAAAATAACTCTCTCTCTCTCTATACCGTCTGTCTGTTTTTTTATTACCTTCTCGCGTCTTACCTAACAACTTTATAAATGTCTATGAAACTTTGAACACACATAGACAAGGTACTGGATTAGGTCATAATTATGCTTTGTATCCCGGGAGTATATGTGCTTGAGATAGTTTCCGAATGCCAAGCGGGTGACTCCGCTGATCGAAGCAGTGTAAAATAAGTTGTATGTTGTAGACTTTCAGAAACTGACTTTCAAACAAAAATGATGAGCAGAAACTAACACTGGAAACCCAACCATTTTCTAAAACTCAACGTACCATATTTAACAACCACGTACTATATGAAGCCAGGTATCTATGAGCCCAACGGTGTGTAGCCCACAACCTCTGACCACAAACGAGGATCATTGGGTTTAGAGGAATCTATTGCGCGACCTTCTTCTAGTGCCTATTAATTTACCCGGGCTTAACCCCCGCTGGCGAGGCAGCCGGTTTGAATATCTTATTACGGGTTAAACTTGAACAGTGTTCAGTACATTCTTTAACCGACTTCAATAAAGGCGGAGGTTCTCAATTTGTATGTATGTTCCCCTATAACTTGAAGACGCCTAAACCGATTTGGTAAATTCTTTTTTTTGCTTAATAGCGTAGACTTCCTAGGTAATCCTATGGTTATTAGTTCAGAATTTGATGATGGGATCCTTGAGGAATCCAGGGAACTCTTCAAATTTTATAGGCACACTAGAAGCGATTTTGGTATTTTTGGAAGCGTATTTTCTCGGAGATCTGATGAAGAACTTCGAAAATAGGCAACGGAACTCTTCAATAAATAATAGCAAATAGACCGGGATTGCTAAAATCGCATGTCTTATTGTTTACACAAGTTCATAACATAACATTAAGCCGTGAAGGGTTGCGCACATGTGAATGTCAATTCAGTTTTGGAGTATCACCAACAAAAAGTAAAAAAAAAAAAATACGTAGGTAGGTACCTACTTAGGATTCAAGTTAGGATGAGTTTTAGGTGTAAAAAAATTAAGTAATCACTTACTAACTAACAGTCTTATTAAAAAAAAAATAACCGTTGCTCCCGGCTATCATTACAATTCGATCTATGACAATAATTATGGATAATCAGAAGCCAGAAAATCTGGCACCAGTCTTGCCAAGGAGTATCGTGCCACCCGGTTTATGGGTTGTGGAGGTCTGGCGCTCTACGTAATACACTGGTATACAGCTGAATCCGGTTAGACTATAAGCCGACCCCAATATAATTGGGAAAAGGCTAGGCAGATGATCAGTGTAGTTTAATCCTTTGAGATAGGCCATGGAAGGTAAGCCGCGGGGTTAAGCTAGCTACGGATAAACTTTTGTTTTTCATGGCCCCCGGCGGGCGCCGCCGCCGGGATCGCACATCGTGGTCGGGGGGGCCCGTATCGTTGTCGAGTCCACCATGAAGTATCTGGGATTGGTGCTCGACAGCCGGTGGGATTTCGGCCCCCACTTCCGGCGGCTGGCGCCCAAGTTGTTGGGCGCGGCGGGGGCGCTGTCAACGCTGCTTCCCAATCTGGGGGACCCGAGCACCGCCTGTAGGCGGTTGTACGTGGGGATCGTGCGATCGATGGCCCTTTATGGGGCCCCGATCTGGGCGGCTGACCTGACGGCCAGCACCATCACTGTTCTGCGGAAGCCGCAGAGGGTGATGGCCGTCAGAGTCATCAGGGGATATCGCACGATCTCCTACGAGGCGGCTTGCGCACTGGCCGGATCTCCGTCGTGGGACCTGGAGGCGAAAGTGCTCGCGTGACTGCATAGGTGGCGCGAGGGCGCGCGGGCGCGCGGCGAAAGACTGACGCAGCAACACTTGGAGCTGCGTCGGTCGCAGCTGCGCGAGGTCCTGGTGGCGGAATGGCGGGACAGGCTTTCGAGCCCTACCGCCGGCCTCATCACCATCGAGGCCATCCGGCCAGTGCTCGACCTGTGGCTCGGGAGAAGGCACGGCTCTCTGACGTTTCGTGCGACGCAAGTCCTCTCGGGGCATGGCTGCTTCGGGAGGTTCTTGTGTCGCATAGGCAGGGAGCCGGACGCTCGATGCCACCACTGCGTCGACTGTCGGGAGGACACGGCGCGGCATACGCTGGCAGAGTGTGCCGCTTGGGAGGAGCCGCGCCGTGCCCTCATCTCTGTTGTAGGCGGTGACCTCTCGCTGCCGGCCGTAGTCCATGCTATGGTCGGCGGTGAGGAGTCCTGGGACGCGGTGGTCTCCTTCTGCGAGACAGTTATCGCGCAGAAGGAGGCTGCGGAAAGGGAGAGGGAGATCACAACCGCTCTCCCTGCCCGCAGCAGGCGCATCGGGCGTCGGAGGAGGGCATACGCTGCCCTCTTCCGGCCCCCCTAACTGGGTCCAGGGGCGGCGGACTTGGGGCTGTCCGTCGCCCCCCATTCATCCGGACCCGAGGTGGCGGCGCGTGGTGTTCCCGTGCGCCCCTCTTTGACGTAGCGAGGGGAGTCAAACACCTCACTCCCCTCGCCGACGCGAGGTGGCCCGCAGAGGCGGGCCGGCACCAGCCGGGGATTGCGGATGTCGCATACGTTCCCGTGATCCCCGGCGTAGGTGGGAGATGGAACACCGGGGTGGTTTTAGTCAGTAAGAGTCTGACAGACCCCTCCACCCGCCCCAGGGTGGAGGATTTCCATGAGGATTTCCCCCCGAGATCAAAAAAAAAAAAAAAAGCTACGGATAAACTTGAAACAACCTGTGAACAATGTACAAGACATTATTTATGTACTTAGGATTAGACTTGGATTGTGTTTTAGGTATAGGTAAGTAAAGGAAAAGTTTACTAATCAGTTACTAAACAAGAATTTATTGGGAGTAAATAAGCATTACTTTGAAAGTTAGTAATTAGTGTTACTTTCTTTCTAAATTTGTGTCGATAGAAGTTTGTAATGTGTTAACTGAGACCCCGTTAGGAAATTCTGGGCTTGTCTCTATAAGGCTCTTTTTTGACACAGCATGTATCACGTCAGGGGTAAAAATCAAGTCAGCAACTCTCCTACTATGACGTTGCATCATCATCATATCAGTCGAAAAAAGTCCACTGCTGGACATAGACCTCCCCAAAGGGGAGGGGTCTTGACATAATCACCACACTTGGCGGCGGGTTGTCGATCGCAGTTTAGCTATTGCAATGCACAGAGAATGCTGCTGCCCTTAGTCGCCTCTTACGACACCCACGGGAAGTGATAGGATGGTGCTATTCTTTTACGTCCGACACCATACAGAACGTCTGATGGCATGACGTTTCATTGCCTTTATGAAACTTAAGTGAAAGAAGTATAGCTGCGACTTTCCTCAGCAACAGAAACGTGAAGGCATTGACAGGTCTTAGAAGGGGGAGGCTGGCCTCGTATGATACTGCGTTAATACGCTCGGCCTGCTGCTAGGTCACAGACCACTAACGTGCAATAGACTGTCACATTACTTAGGTACTTGCGAATTAATTTAGATGAAAAGAAGTACTTAGCTTGCTACTTCAAGAAATGTAAATTTTCGTTTTAATTCAGGAGAATTAATTAGGTTTCGCCAGCGAGAGCCGCGGGCGCAACTTGTAGTCATTAACTATTTTTAAAATGGACATCAAACTGACGATAGCCTACAAGAATACTAAATTACATTGGTAGATTAAATTGTCTCTGCCAAAAGGAAGTTTTAATTTTTTTTTAAGTGCTCTCCATTTACGTAGCTTACTTTTTCAAAATGATCCTGAAAGTTCCATTAAAACCTTAGTGTTGTTTTAGGCTACTTCCAATTTACCTTTATGGACTGTTAGGTTTCAAACACCTGCTTAAAACTGCAGAGAATTACTGAAGCGTGTTTTACACACTTTTTTATTACAAAACTTGAGACTGTGAAGCGGTACCTAAGTCCCTACAGTCAATTACTCACCTAGGTTTTTTATAAGGCTAATATCAAACTATAATTTATCGCCCGTCGGAAACCTAAGATCGATGTTCTAGCAACATCGATTAATGTCGGATATTAAAATAATACGGTTCGAATAATCGTAATCGGTATCGGAAAACTAATATTGGAGCTAGTTATCGGAAATTTTTGTTTAGGATCGTATTAGTATTTCCCGGGCACAGATTATTTAATATTTGCTTTTCTTGAAGCCTTTACTTTTGGTGATGATTTCTTGACTTATAAATGCTTAACTTATATATAACCTTTATAAATGATGAATATTACTTGATGTCTATGGCATTAAGTCCGCCTCTATACATTTGTGTGCGTCAAGTGTTTAATAAATAAATAAGCACCTACTTGAAACAATTACTATTAGAATAATTTGATTTTTAGCTAAAAGGTTCTTTCTACAATGATAATGCTGTTTTTTATTTGTAGAACACAGTGAGCTGTGCAATTTCATTTAACATCTGGAAATGTATTTATTGTGTCATTTGATATCCTACTTCCTATCCTACTAATATTATAAACGCGAAAGTTTGTAAGTATGGATGGATAGATGGATGTTTGTTACTCAATCACGTCAGAACGGCTGAACGGATCTTGATGAAATTTGGCACAGAGGCTGATCTTCTGTCTGGAATAACACAAAGGATACTTTTAATCCCGGGAGTATGTTCCCTTGGGATCATTTTCGACATTCACGCGGGCGGAGCCGCGGGTGGCAACTAGTAATATTATATAATCGAAATAAGTTATATTGTTACGCCTTAGCCTTTTGTCTGGAATTGCATAAATGCTGTATTAGTGGCAAAATTAATATTTCAGTCCGTAAATTATACATTTACGATCTTATGGTGGTCATCACGTTAAAGCTACTGGCTATTTGGCAAGCCATGGCGTCTCAAAGGACTATTTGGCCGTCTTTGGGTACGTACGCTGATGTTTAATGATAATGTATCCTATTTGCCATAACCATAAATGAGTGTCAGCTCTGCTTAGTGTGCATTTTCAAGCAAAGCTGATATCTGCAATGGGTTATGGCACGATTAAAGATGATATGGCCACGACTCTTTTACCTATAGCGTCACATAGCAACTCAATACCAACTCGATTAAAAAAGGACCAAGGGTACTTTATGAATTAGTCTTAGTGTAGAACTTAGTGTCAACGTTGCCTTAGTGTAGAAGAGCGTCCCTGGTTGAATCCATGGTCCGGAGCGAGGAGGCTTAAGAAGCGGTCACCTCCTTCTGCGAAGCAGTAATGCTAGCAAAGGAGGAGGCGGGCCGCGCGAGGGAAAGGCAAGGCCTTCGCCCCAATCGCCGCTACAGGAGAAGACGCCCCGGGCTTCGGGAGTCGCAGGGCGATCCCCGGCCACCGTAGGCGCGGGCCTGCGGACGGCGAGCATTGGGTGGCTCGCTGTCCGATCACCACCAGGCCCGGGTCGATGGCACGTTGTGTTTCACGTGCGCCTCAAAGAGATGTCAGCATAAAAGACGGGGCCCGCTAGGGCCAGAGCCTGCCAGGGTTGCGGAATTTGTTCGAAAGAGTCACCGCGGCTTTAGAAGGAACACGGATGGGTTTTAGTCAGTAAGAGTCTGACACGCCCTTTCGCTCCACCCAGAGCGGAAGAAGTCATTTGATGATTTCCCATCCTTAAAAAAAAAAAAATGGCCAAGACACAAGTTACTTTCGACCATTTATAAAATATTGATAGGCACATTTTAGACCACTATCTCATCTAATGGTAAGCGATGATGTGGTCGACGATGAAGGACGCTTGCTCGTAGTAAATAAAATCTTCATTCTTGCCTTAAAGCTCCCTAGTACCTATATCAAATATATCAGTTACTTTAAGCATTTATGTCAAGGAAATCCTTTGAAATTGCATTTTCCCTCGTGATTTTTCAAAGATAAACTTAATACAGATATAGAAATGCAATAAGTTACAATATGAAACGTAAAAGTGCAGTAAATAAGGGTTTATTTGCAATATTTCTTCAATATTTCATAGTGACATTACTGAAGGATATTGCATTCTTCGTTCTCGAGATTTGAATATGAAACGGCTGTTTAATAATGCAGACAAATGTTTCATTTTTGCCTTTGTTCACAAGAAATAAACTACGTACCTAGGTACCTGTATATATGGTAGAGTAGTAAAGAACATTCAATACCTATTCTTTTTATTTGCTCTATGGGGAATCTTAAAAAGGCTCCCGGACTTTGAAGGGGTTTGACGTCACTAAAACCACCCCAATAGTCATCATACCGTTCTTGGCACCTCCTTTTTAGGGCTCCAAACTTCGATATGGAAAAACGAAACCCCTATAGGATCATTCGGTTGTTTGTCCGTCTGTCACAGCGCATTTTCTCCGAATGTACTGAACCGATTCAGTTGAAATTTGGTACACATATAATTTTTTGTGATTCGAACACGGAACTGTTACGAAAATAAATAAACTTTGAAAATGGGGTCACTTTTTGGGGTAAAAAAAAGTTTTTCCCACTGTAGCGTGTGACATACCAAATGAAAAGGCCATATTGTGAGGGTTTCGAATATGTTTTTTCATAATTTTAAAATAAATGATTTTGAAGTTATTCAAGAAATTAGACGAAAAATGACCCCTTATTTCCGAAACTTCTGAGTCTAAAATTTTGAAAAATTTACAGATAATAGTTCTATGCCTATAGATTACAGGAAAATGACAATAAATATAAATATATAAAAAGACTATGAGAAGTCTATGATATGAAAGTAACATGTTACAAAAATTCGTTCGGAACCCTTTGCATGCGAGTCCGAATCGCACTTGGCCGGCTTTTCGTTCATCAATCCGCTTAAGAACTTAATTTAAAGTCCCTTTGCCACTTAAGTAGGTAAGTATCAAAATAAGACCGCTTAAAACACATAAACTTAAAAAGATATTTTACCACTTCATTATTTTTATACAGAGTGCTACTCTCCAGAATGTTTCTATTAAATAATTTACACAGCTCTACTGGGTTCACAAATTCGCTAGACTTTCACAACTTAACCAGTGTTCTGGTATTCCTAAAAATACTGTAGCAAAGTTTTGAGGCAGGTGCAATATTTAACGCGATCTTAAATTAATTAGCTCCAAGAAGTTTTTAATTTGGTAAGTTATAACATTTATAAGCAGTCTTGTGGTTTATGAGGGTTGAGACTCTGAAGAAGTTTTACTGAACTTGGTTTATTTACCAGCTTTTGCCGGCGAATTCCCCGCCTTGAAAAACAAAATTTATCCTATAGGACTGTGGTGCCATTTAAGATATCCTTTGTACAACTCCAGGTCATGGTGACTGATTAAAAACGCTGAACCATACAAATTTCTTGTTTATTAAATAAGTAGTATTGGATGACTTTTTTTTTGTTTCTTCGGCTTTGTGTCGAGCGGAAGGGCGTGTCAGATCCTTACTGACTAAAACCCATCCGTGTTCCTTCTGAAGCCCTCTGCGTTCCAGGGCCGCGGTGACTCTTTCGAACAAATTCCGCAACCCTGGCAGGCTCTGGCCCTAGCGGGCCCCGTCTCCTATGCTGACATCTCTTTGAGGCACGCCTGGAACACAACGCGCCATCGACCCGGGCCTGGTGGTTATCGGATAGCGAGCCACCTAACGCTCGCCGTCCGCAGGCCCGCGCCTATGGTAGCCGGGGATCGCCCTGCGACTCCCGACGCCCAGGGCGTCTTCTCCTGTAGCGGTGGTTGGGGCGAAGGCCTTGTCTGTACCTCGCGCGGACCGCCTCCTCCTTTGCTAGCATTACTGCTTCGCAGAAGGAGGTGACCACTTCCCAAGCTTCCTCGCTCCGGTCCATGGATTTAACCAGGGCCGGAAGTATAGGATGACTGAGTTGGCATCTTTTTCGAAGATAGGCTTGGGTGTGTACCTACATCTAAGCCAGGTGGCCACTTCATGAAATGGCCACCTCAAACTTATCCTAACCGCGGCCACATTATGAAATAGTACGATATGTGTTACCCTGGTTACCCTGTGGGTACCTGTGTACCTACAGGGTTGAATAAAGAGCATTAAAAAAAGATTCGTTCATAGATAACGTACAGCTTCTTTAGAAAAGATTAAGTACTACTAGCTGAAAATCTTGTTCGGTAAATTACGTAGTCCCCATGGGAAATCTCTCATTGGAATCGACCCAACACGGGTCAGCTGTAGTAACCCCGTCGCTTATCTCATTGACCCCACAGCCAAGGTCAAAGACATTAGTAGTTACTACTAAAATTTGCAATATAAAGTTTCTATGTTGAAATATTACCTATTAAAAGGGAGATGTTGTTTGTAATCGCGTTTCAATAACTGTTTATGCTAAACTTGCTAAACTGCTCCGTTGGTCTCGCGGTCGCAAGCGCGACTGACGAGCGTAGAGTCCTGGGTTCGATTCCCAGGTCGGGCAAAAAGTATCATTGGGTTTTTCCAATAGAAATTTCTCAGTGACAGCCCGGAGTTTGGAAGTTGGTGGTGTGACACCCCCGTGCCTCGGCAAGCACGTTAAGCCGTTGGTCTAGATCTCTCTCCGGTCGTGTCGAGTTGCCGTGCCATCGGAATATGAAAGTACTGGAAGAGAGTGTACACCTGTGTTTGCGCACACACTTGTGTACTATAATATGTCCGGCGCCGATGGCCAGTCTCGGTTGAGATTGGCCGGCATGGCCGAAATCGAAATCAGGCGGACTTTAGATAAATACATTATTATGTACAAAAACTAAATACTTACCCTTACGCGACCAAGTGTCTACTCCTCCAAATATACTCCTCTAAGCATGCCCAGAAGACTGGCAGCATTGCTGCGATGAATGGCATTGTTTATTCTTTGGAAAAACGAATCAGTCTTCTGGTCGATCACTCGAATGAAAACCAATAATATTTATCGCCGACTCGTCTGATTGATACTTCGAAATTAAGTTACACTGTAAACTAGTTTTTAATACAGTGTGCTTTAAAGATTATTATTCTATCCATCAGGCAAATGTGTTCGCAGCGCATTGCAAATGAACACCACCTATCCTGCCATCTGTGCTCCAAAAACTTTTAATAGAGGATGTCTGGCAAGGGTCATGCAAACGGAGAAGATCGAATGATCAGTGCTGAAATGTGAAGTGGAGTAAATCCCGGAAACAATATAATGGCTTATTTAGAAAAGATTAACAGTTTTTGACAATTCTTTAGCTATTTTTTGTGTTAGTTTTTGTTCCAGAACCTACTCACGGGACACCATCTGTAGATAGACACAGGGATAAAACCACTGAAGTGGAACAGAAAAACTAGTTGTATTAGGAAATCTTTCCGTTACTGTTTTCTTAGCACTGCTCTGCACCACTCCACTCATTTCCACTTCAAAGAGTTGACAGCCTTATAATTTGCAGCATAGATACCTTACTATAATCCTGACGACAAATTACTCAGAACAAAGTTCAAAGCAACATTTTTACCAGACGACGCGACAGCAAAGCCAGTATCTTTACAATACAATAGAAACACCAACATAGTAATAAAATTGAAGTATATGTTTGTAATATTCCGACGCTTATAACAAAAATCTTTTTTTTTTCTGTCTGTTTGTTCTGACTAATCTCTGAAACACCTGGACTGATTGTGACGGCTAAAAGAAAGCAGAGTCCGAAAGTAAGCTTAGTTGATCTTTACTAATGTTATACACTGTTATCTTTTATCACGTCTTAACGTCTGAAGGGATTTGAATGAAACAGTATTTAACAAACGAGTAGACCATGTCCTGGAATAAGACATAGGATACTTTTCATCCCGAAAGTAAACTCCCTTGATATAATTTTCAACATTCACGCGAACGAAGCCGCTGACAAGAGCTAGTTAGTACATATTCCATATACGAGTCTATTACAAAGTTTTCGCGAAAATCTAAATTTGCCCATATCTTTTTATCGTGTTGATGCAGGACCCTGACCTTTTTATACACCTAATTATATAGACCTTAGTATCTGGTATAAATTTCAACTAGCTAGGTCCACCCGTTCCTGTGAAAATCGGTGGACCGACGGGCAGACGGACAAGAGAGTGATCTTATGAGGGTTCCTTTTTTACCTTTTAACGGAACCCTAAAAAAGAAACGATTTAGGTTAACGCCCAAAAAAGAAAATCCCATGAAATTGTCATTGGTGTTGGTTTACGAGTTTGATGCGTACGAAGTCGCGAGCAAGAGCTAGTTATATAATAAAATCTTTAATCTTTAACTTAAAAAAGTCCGCTTTTGAATTTTGCATAATTGTCACAAATTACTGTTCAAGACTATACCTTCGCTTGCAATTTGCAATATCACTCTCCGGTACTATAAACGTATTCCTGAAATTAGCTACCAGTAATGAAATACCTATCTACAGCTTCCCACTCAATTCTAAATTGGAAACTCCATCACAAGCATATCACAAGTAAGTTCACCTGATATTTCAATATAGAATTCAGCTGAGTTGATCCCTTTGATGTTGTTTCTGGTACCTACTGAGCTACGTGATTATTAGGGAAATTAATTTATATTAGACGTTGTCGATCATTTGGAGGTAGAGGTATGTTTACCTCACAGCATACCTCTGTATTTAAATAACCATATGTTCTGTTCTGTTAAGGGTGGGTGTACTATATGGAGGTAGACCCCTTTTTTTGGATGGGAAATCATCAAATGACTTGTCCCGCTCTGGGCGGAGCAAGTCAGACCTTGGTCCATCAAAATGCCCTTTTCGTTCCAGGGTTGCGGTAACTCTTTCGAATAATTCCGCAACCCTACCGCAATACCTGCTCAATCCTACCAGAATTACAGGTATAATATACAATACGTAATGATATATTCGATGACAATGTTATACTATTATAATTTACAGATTGTCCTTCGACACAACGGTGTCGAAGGCATACGGAAATAAATGTTGAGGAAGTAATGTTCTGTGTGATAATCATTCTGCTGAATCACGTCCATAGTCCACTGATGGACATAGGGCCCACGCCAAGCCTCAACTCATCGATTGGTTTTGCACTTCACTTCTCTCATCCAGCGCACTTCCGTGACCCTCACCAGGGCACCTTGGGAGGCCTTCTAACGCTATGTCTTCCGCGGTATATGGGCGCCACTCCAGAATATTTCGAATCTATCGGCCATACGACTTGCGAGCAGCATGGCCACTGCTACTTAAGTTTTGCAATTTTTAGAGCAATGACGGTAATAATTTTACGTCTATTTGCTAATACTTCTATTTATACCAGTGTTAAGACCCTCTCACCATTCTCTTTAGCGCACACTTCAATGGAATGCCATTAGTTACTGTTGTATGTACAGAATTTACATAAGAGATGCTTCACACACGTAGGTAATCTCCTTACGACTCAATCGTACGGCTTGGCGAATATCGTCTTTGTACTACAGTATTATCATAAAATAGTTTAATACAGAAGGTCAAGGACTGCAGCCAGTCGTAAGTTCGAAAGACACTTTACTGTAGAAATTATTTCCTTGTTCTCAAAGCAGTGCAGGTACCAAAAAGTTTAAAACTTTTATCGTCCGCCAATACGCACTGCGCTCGAGTTGTGGATTGCGGCTACATCGACTTGCAGGGAGATCACTCGTGCCCATTGGTGGAAACATCTTAAGCTGATTATGTTTTGCTGTTAAGCATACAGAAAAGGTTTTAAGGCACATTCAATATCGGTCTAAAACGTTTTTAACGAATTAATATCTCCCGTTGCACAAAAAATCATATCCCTACTTTACGAAAGGCGAAAAGTATCAGATAACAACTGGTGTTACCGAGTTGTTACACAAAACTGCGAGTGCCGTCTGCGTTCTTACGTAGACCTCATTTATTGTACACCCCAGTGGTAGCCACTACGTACAGACGGAACTCGTACATGGCAAGAGTACGAGGTTGCATTGTACATACGTTGAGTCGTATGTACAATGCAACCTGCCAAGAAGCTGAATCTACATTTTCAATACTAGCGTTGCTAATTTAAAGAAGATTTCTATTTTTGTCAAATTTCTGTTTAAAGTGATACATGTGGAAACTTGTAATTGGCTATATTTTGTTTAAAATTTTTCTTACTTTATTTGTTTAGCTGTAAGTTTTCCTAACCTACTATCACCCAGATCAGTTCAGCCGTTCTGGCGTGATTGAGTAACAAACCTCATTCCATCCATACAAACTTTCGAATTATAATAGTACTAAGATGTATCCTAGCCAGTCGCCGAGTGTAAGCACACTCCCGGCAGTCATTTGTTTAAGATTTTCGTAGATACGCGTATTTCCACGAATTGTATGGAACTAACATTCTGGAAATATCTATTCTGTGGTTTTTTCTGTTGTATTCAGATCTGAATCGCATTACAAAACACACAAAAGGATCGAGAGAATTGTGTTCGAATCTGCTTAAAGAAAAATCGTGTTTCTATGAATACTATTCATCGAATTGATGTCGGATTGTGGAATCTATTTTCAGTTGTATACAGAATTATTGGTCGTATAAAATACCACCTACATATCAGCATACATAGCTGTTCAATACATTTTGTTAGTTTTGCGAACATAAATGTATGAGGCAATCGTTTTTTTTTTTGCGATTTCTGTGTTGGCCCCATAGTAAAAGTTTTTAATAATTATGAGTAAAAGACCACTTTTCAGGTATTGCGTTCGTTCTGTTACACATTGTACAGATAAAATACTGTCATGTATTTTTGCCAGCTAGTAGAGAATAAAATAAAACCTGTCGTTGCGGACGCGGTCGCTACTTCTAGAGTTCCTGAAAAACCCGGACGCCTCCCATGTCTTTCATATTTCGCCCGTCAAAAAAAGCCGGCAAATATTTTTGACGGGAGGTCCAACAGACCAAACGTCACTGATAGATCGCTAACTCAAAATTTCAGATAAGCAAATACGGTTAATTGGGACTCTGTACTTAGATCTTTTTGGTTTCTTACCATCCATACTAATAATACCTACCTACTATAAAAATAATACCTATAATCAAACTTTCAGACTTGCCTAAAACACTGACCCGTTCTATAAACGACTTCCATCTCTTTCACTTGTCACCAGTCTCAAATCAAATCTCAAATACTCGTAGTTTATTGCAATCCATAATGTACACATAAACAGGTGGTAGAATTAATAAATTGAAACAATTATGGACCCTGTTGGGCACAGCAAAACTTAAAATAATTAAATAGGAGAGAGGAAGAGCGTTTTGTTAACTTTTCTTTTAAAATGTATGTTTAATTATTTCCTGTTCATCTTGTATCTATTATTAAATATTTTATACATATTATTAATTATTATTATCTGCATTGGTATTAGCATTTTTTATCAGGTATTATTAGAAAAGTATTATTATTTATTTATTATTATTATAAGAATTTAGTGTCATTTGTTTATTATTATCATTTATATAATACAATGTCATTTATTTATTATTATCAGTAGAATAGAATGTCATTTATTTATTATTGCCAATAGAATAGGAAAAAGCCCGCAAATATTTTTGACAGGATGTCCAACAGACCTAACGTCACTGATCGATCACTTACCCTAATGTGTCAGATAAACAAATACGGTTAATTGGGACTCTGTGTAGTTAGATCTGTTTGGTTAGCTGCGCGGCTAAAAGGACCGCAAACAGTGATATTAGGATCTATGTTTGTCCGTTATTGATGACGTCAGAATATGAGATGTACTTGTGATGGATTGTCAATGAAATATTGTGAAGTGGGTATGTGAAACTTATGCCCGGTTTCTGAGATCATTATCGGTCGTTTATCTGTCAGTTAACAACTAACCAACCAATGACGTTAACGGACTGAGTAACGACCGATAAAGTACCTCAGAAATCGGGCATAAAAGATTTAATAAAAATGTAAAATGCTATCGGAATGTATAGGACTCTAACTTGGTATAGCCTCTGACCGCAATGAAACAATATTGTATGGAATATGTAGTAAAAATATTGCTGACTTGATAACTTTTTAAATAAGTTATTATAGTTGTAACAATGGCGTACCAACCATACAAGTAATAATAACGCCAGCTCCTGCCACAAAAGCCATTCAAAAGAAAAACTTCCTCAATCCATAAGAATGACACATCAAAACGTCAAAGTAATTTAAAAAGTAATATTCTACTCAAAGCTCGAGATATAAAGCTTGAAGAAGCAATATACGAGACCGTAAACGTATCTCTTTTAAGAGAAAAGACATCCTTTGTTCGCTTTCTTTAATCTTAATAAGGGCTGAAATTAAAAAAAGACGTTTCAGCCGATGAGTTCTCATACAAACAAGTTAAAGAAAAAAAATCAGATGACAGATTAAACATATATTTTTAAAAGACTGAAAATAGCCTGGCACAGCTGAATATCCATTGTGTCTATGTCCAAAAAAAAGAACGTCGATATTTTGAATCTTCCGCTGGCAATTCTTTTTGTTAAATATTTTTTGACAGTTATTAAATTGGAGACTGTCTGCAATTTGTCAACTGTCAAAATATTTAAAATATTTTTCAAGAAGAACGGAGGAATGCTATGTGCCTAAGTCTTCCTTATAAAGTGTGAGAGGTTACTTGTGCCATGTCTATTGTTACGAAATTCGTTTTTGATTAAGTAGCGACCTCTGAAAAGGTTAGCACTATGCCACATGTTTTTCCTTAACTTTTTTCACCGAGCTAATCTCGCGCGCCTTTTCATAAATATCATAAACATGTAATAAAAAACTCATTTGAGTCATCTGTTACGTTTCATAAAGAGCATAAACCTCTTTAATACGTGTTATAAAGAATTTATTGTCTATTAAATTCCTTCTTAGGTTCAACGAAGCATGTAACGAATGCTGGGGCGTTCGCGAGATATTAAATTTGAATGGCTTGGCGTAATATCCTCAACATAATTTGAAAGATATACACTTATGTCACGGGTATGGGGCAAAAAGAAAGTTTTCATTATTTTATTTTGTACACATCGTAAAAAAAACGTCACAAAATTGTTTGACTTTAGTGAGGGCATCAGAGTCCCATAGGACTCTGGATGCCAGTGGCACAGAACCAGTCGATGTGGCGACGCTCAGGGGAGGCCTCTGTCCAGCACTGGATATCTGTTGACTAAAATTATGATATGAATTTGGAACCCAGTTACTTAAGTGTTTGCGAATAGAAGTTTGGCTAGATTATAAAAGACTCGCTTTTTCCCGCGACTTCGTACGCACATACATATTTCCCAGTTACCGTAAGAATCTCTCATTCCTGTATTACATAAATATCGAACAGACGACGCCGCGTTAGCAGTAAATTTATACTTATAAAACCGTTTGGCCTGACTGACTTATTAACACAAAGCCAAACCTACAATTTTTTTATCCATAGTTAACTCAACCAATGGTTAAAATTGTAATAAACAATTCATAATATCCGTATTTTGATCAATAATATAACTGACTAGCTTTTGCCCGCGACTTTGTTCGTGCATATCCCGTTTTTCTCCGTTCCCGTTTACTTATTTATTTATTAAAACTTTATGCACTAGTAAAAACACTGTACAAAGGCGGACTTAATGCCTTAGGCATTTTCTACCAGTCGACCTTAGGGTGGTGCAGAGACAACATGGCAGGTGCAACTTAAAGAAAAACTAAAAATAGAGAGAAGAAAAAATATAAAAAACATTTATAAATACATAGATACATACATACACATAAACAAAGTTATTAAGAAAAAACCAATCCAACGAATTAACGCTGTGATGATTCTACCAACTTCTTGCGAATGTGCTCACGTGCCTTCACCTTAAAGGACAACCGACTTGTTGCCGTCCTGATGCTCAGAGGGAGCGCATTCCGAAGGAAAATCGCTTGAACAAAGTAAGAGGAGCGGATAAACCCAGAGCGGTGAAGGGGACATCGTAGAAGCGATTATTGGTAGAGCGAAGATTTACTGTGGGCAAAACAAATGAATTGAATTTGTGAAGTTAGATAAGAGGGAGACGAAGGATTATTAAGTAAAGAAAACAGACTAGTCAAGGCCCTCAGCGCTCTCCGCTCACGAATGGGTAACCATTTTAATAGTGAGCGATGCGCGGATACATGATCATACTTACGGAGATTGAAGACAAATCGAATGCAGTTATTTAGAAAGGCGGTCAAGTTTATTGAGGAGATCTGCATTCAGGTCGTAGTAGCACACATCACCATAGTCAATCATGGGGAAAATTAGGGACTGTACTAGCATTGCCTTTATGTGAGCTGGGAGACGATTTTTCAGTCGATACAGTGACCGCAACGTTCCGGTAACTTTTCGACTGACACTCGTGACCTGCCTTCGCCAGTCAAGACAGGTGACATGAAGACCAAGATCCTTGACCTCGGAACCAAACGGATTGACTGTGTTGTCAAAGATTACGGGTGGTACAGTTAAGCCCTTCAGCTTTCTCAAGCTATGGGGACTTCCAATCATGATAGCCTGACATTTTAAAGGGTTAACTGCCACCCCGAATCGGTCTGACCAGCTTTTAACCAACGTCAAATCCCGGTTGAGCTCCTCGATCGCATCCGATAATTTGTCAACACCTGCCTGACAATAGAGCTGTAGATCGTCAGCGTAGAGATGATACGCACACCGAAGCTCAGTGGTTATAAGATCAATAAAGATGGAAAACAAGAGTGGAGATAAAATACCGCCTTGAGGGACGCCAGCTGCAAGTTCACACCATCCGGACGAAGACTCTTCAGCACGAACTGACTGCTGACGCCCCCGGTGATAAGAGGAAAACCATTCAAGCACTTCGAGAGAGACCATAAGATATGAAAGGATAGACAAGAGGACGTCGTGACTGACGGTATTAAACGCGTTGGAGAAGTCGATCAACACCAAAGTACTTTAATGTCTTCCATTGCCTTATATCGTCAGTCACTTTACTTTCAGTCACTTTTCACAGGGAAGGAAAAGTACCAGAGTATAGGGAGAAGTTAACGATGTGGAATATGGCAGAAAGAAGTTGATCCAAAGCCGAAACGATCATATGACGACTAATGTTGTTGCAGCTAGTTTAGCCTATAGCATTCCTCATGAATGTGGCTATCATACACAAATCCAAATCCGATTGGTAGTTCCAGAGATTAGCGCATTCAAACAAACAAACAAACTCTTCAGCTTTATTATTAGTATAGTTACAAAGTTACATTACAAATTTTGTAATTGAAGACTTTGTAATTTGACAATGAGTGATATTTTATTCATTGCCATTTTAGAGTGCGGGTAACGCACCTTTAGTTTAAGTGATTGTACCACATTACTCTGACAAACAAAATCCCAACGAACGCTATCTCGACAGATCATTTTACCGACCAGCAGTAGACCGACAGAACAGTAAGCCGATGGAGTTTACCACGACTGAACGCTATCTCGACAGTGGTCGACAAAACACTAGTTCGACTAACAGTTGACCGATTGAATGCCATCCCGACGTACAGTAGACCAACAGAAGACTAGGCCGAAAAGGTTTATCACAACTGAACAGTATTAAACACACAGCGGACCGTCAGAAACACAAGCGGAATAACCTTGAATTCAGAAAAATAGGGTTCACTATCGGAGTAATGTGGTACAATCAGTTTAAGTATCATTGATTCACACCTTTAAAACAAGAATACACCCATGACACTTTCATTACACCAGAGCTAATGGCCATTACGATACCAGAATCCAAATAACGTCCAAAGAACGTCCTGAACAAACCCTGAAACGTGTTTGCACAAAATATTCTTATCACGAAAATAAGCTGAATTCTTAATCCTATTTTTCTTCGCATTTACTTTGAGGCAGTTAAGGAGTTGGTTTTGGCAGCTGGCCAGGAATGAAGGCTATCTTAGTGTCTGTCTATGTATAAGTAAAAGTTTTCGGGATAAGGGGCTATGGTTAATGGCTTGGAGATAATCACTGACCGCTGAGTAACATTGGAAAGATATTAGACTGCTTAAGGTCGCCATTGTGATGTTGGTTAACTTGAGCTGATTTCCTTTTTTTATGTTTTAAGTTTTTTTTTTAATTTTACACTTTTTTGTTCTTGACATTGAACATTGACTTATGACCAGTGATCGGATAATCGGGCGCTAATATACCTAAACTTCACTTTTATTCCCACGAAAGTATAATATGGACATGCTTTGCTCATTTAGAAGTTACATACAAACATAAAAAATACTACACTCCTTTTCTTGGGCAGTCGTATAATAAATACAACACATTGTGCACATAATATATTTTTATAGGTATTCCATTTGTTTTCAATAAAATAAAGATAAATAATTTAATTAAGTTTGTTATAGTTGTTCAATCCCGGGAACCCGGGATTACTTATTTATTCAGAAAAGAATGTCCATATTATTCTTTCACGGGAAGACGTTTAGGTATATTAGCGCCCGATTATCCGATCACTGCTTATGACTTAAACAAACTACTCGTACTTAATTCTTTTTGTAGAAGAGTTGCGATTGGTCGGAAACCGTGAAATTTGTTAGTAAAAGTTGTTCATTGATGAGAACAGTGACCCCTTTTCAGGTATTGCGTGTATTCTGTTATATGTTGTATAATGAAAACAATGAAATGAAACCAATACTTCCAAGTGCCAGCTATAGGTACCGACTTACCTTTCCTTAAGCATGGATAGAGTCCAGGTGTAACGAAAAGATAACATAAAGGTTAGAGAGTACAAAGCCTGTTTTGTTCTCAAAATCAACACAGAAAATCTTAATCTTAATCTCCGTCTACAATAAGGACAATGGCCGTCTAAACATGGCTTCCGTAAAACCAGGAAAATGGTTTAGATTATGTTGTAAAGAGAGGAACAAAGTTTATAACTGGAGTTAAAATGCAGCGTCATTTCTTTGATGTTGTTTTGCTTTTGTTTATTGCAAAATAATGTTGTCTGTGAATAGGGCTGTCATTTTGCAGATGCATAGGTAGAATATTTTTAAAGATGGAAAATCATCAAATACTCTTGAAAGGAGTGTCAGACTGTTACTGACTAATCCCATCCATCCATCCATTCCTAATGCCCTTTGCGTTCCGGAGGGCCGCGGTGAGTCTTTCGAACACATTCTGCAACCCTGGTCTAGACTCTTATTGAGATTTTCTTGCTTATTCGTAAAAAAATGTAACCAGATTAATCTGATTAGCAGATCCTATATTCAAATTATCCATATATATGCATAAAGAATCTGATAATCAGTAATAATTATAATAATAATATAATATATCTTAGGACAACTCACACACGGTCATCCGATCCCAAACTAGGCAGAGCCTGTGCTATGGCAACCAGACAACTGATAAACATACTTATATATTTCTAAATACATACATATTATCGACAAATTACACCCAGACACAGAACAAATGATCATGCTCATCACACAAAGATTTGTCCTGGGTGGGAATCGAACCCACGACCTCCGGTTTAGCAGTCAGGGTCACTAACCACTCGACCAACAGGCCAGTCATTATTTAAACCAAGCATATGGTTAAAACAATTTATAACTAGTGTTGGAGAAGTCTTCATTCTGCTACTAAGCGATGTTTGATTGGCTCAGGAGATTGATTAACAGGACTACAGCAGCCAGCATTTCTAGGGGCTGAATAGTTGAAAGGCATATGTAACTAGGAAGTTGGTGTTCATGATTTTTAACACCAAAACTCACACACAAAAGTCCCTTTCCATCCAACTATTCGATATGAATAATCTATTAGAAGAGCTCTTTAGCGCTCCCGGTGTTGTTTCTGGTCCTTTAAATTCAACAAGAAAAATCATTTATCCCAACATTTCTACAGCCAATTCTGCTCCAACAGCCCTAGTTTTATCCATGAATGGCGGTCTCCCGTACAAATAATTGGGTTTTTATTCTGCCCTCTGAATCTAAACAGTCCTCTCTTTTGTCTGCATCACGGAACATGGTTCGTTAATTAACCCAGATATCAATCTGATGAACATCGCTGTTTTCATTGTACGACTGAGTTAGGCTTGATTTCTTTGATCAAGGATGTCACTGGCGAATTTATGGATACTCGATCACGGTTGAACGATGAAGGTTCGGTGGTTGGACGAATTAACTTGGTAAAAGATTTATTGTATATTTTTTTGTGAATGCTTTGTCAGAGAGATAATAGAAAGAAAATAAACAGAAAAAGTTTTTATTTAGGCAAGATATGACGCATACAATAAAAAAGAAAGATATAATACCCATCACCCTTCGTTCAATCCATCCAAAGGTTGTCTGGAAGGGATTGCCTTGTGCGATAAGACCGCCCATTGTACACTTATTTTATGTTTGATTGTCCTGTTCTTATTATGAGGTGTACAATAAAGTATATAATAAATAAATACACAGTGACTCAAACAGGTTGGGAAAGTATGCGTCACATCGGCGCCAAACGCCAAAATACTATCGTTCAGCATAATGGATCCTGCATGCATGTTTAAGCAAGCCTCCTGGCAGGAGTCATGGAATACTGGATGCAACTGAAAAGTAAAAATCAAAGAGAACTGGTGTTTTAATCAGCCCAAATATTCCAAAGTAAACGGGGCTACATTTGGTCAAATTGGAAAGTTTTTTTTCATAAGTTTAATAGGTAGGAATTAATATAATTTATAGGTTTTATCTGAAATTATTTATCCATATTAGAAAATGATTGGACTACAGAAAAAGAATAACAGGAAACTCAAGTTTGACAACCCTGAAGCGATTAAGCGATCGCCATTATAATCGACATTATATTGTTGCCAGAATTTAATTCAAAATTCGAACACAATAGTGACGGGCCAATGGACCGTTTCTTTTTAAATCGAATAAAGCGTTTCAAAAAAATGATTTTGGTTAAAAAGTAAAGTGAGCTTGTGAAACAGTTGATTTATCCGGACCTTATTAAATCCAAAAATCATCCAGTTTCTGGAACGAAAAATAAAGTAATAAATTGTCAAAATATTTGCTGATGTGATTATTTAACAACCAATCGTATCACTTGATTTGCATTTGATACGTGACACGTTCATAGTCACTCATCTGCACATTGACCTCGGCAAGCGAAAAACTCACCCAAACGCTTATATAGGAGTATGTTTTTCCTCTATAGATCAAACAATACCAACATTATCAGTGTTGATGGTGATGATTAAAAATAATGTTGTTTTATTCATCATCATACACGATCCGAGTTCGCCCACTGCTGAACATAGGTCTCCACGTTCCTTCGCCAGCCTCCAGGTTCAACCTTCTGAATTCGGTGGACTGTATTCTCGCGGGTAATGATTGAAACGACTTGCTTTAATATTGCTTTTATTATTCACTCTAAAGTTCAGAAATACACACACAACGCACGTTAGGTAGCGAGAGAAGGGGCCTTGACATCTTTTTTATATATACTAAAAATAATAACTCTGTGTGGCCATCAACAGTCTGCTCATCTCGCCGCTGGAACACCGATACACCTTTTTTCAGCCCGCGGACGCTACTCGGTCAACGCCTTACTGCACCTATCATCATCGCGCCTTGCCAGCGGTCATGCCCAGCTCCATTTAAATTCCTTAATTTGTTATACTTGCCTACTGTGCCCCACTGCTAGGCAAAGGCCACCCCTTCCCTTCCAAACCTCTCACCTCATGTTTCTCAAAACATAGTTTTACTTAGATAAAATCATTTGGTTCTATTACCCCATCCACCGCTTTGTACCAGGGTCTCATAAAAGTCGATCGCCCTCGAACAGCATTAAACTATCGTTATCACATTAACGCCTCACCTCTAACTTCATTATGGCGGGAGCAATCAACTGGTTCGCTTGCTCTGTGTGCTTTGTAAATAGGGCCATGTGAGGGAATAAATTGTGTGGTTTCTATGTAGTTTGTATGTCTAGGTCAGTCAATCAAAATCTGAGTCTGAATCTGTCTAGGTAAAAGTGTTCTATGTGAATAGGATGACTATGTCACATGTTTTGGGGTGTCCAAAATGTCTACTCACCTCACCTGCAGGACAATAATAAACAAAGTCCTCCTAGCCGATTTCGGCCATGGCGCCCAATCTCAACCGGACATATTATAGTACACAAGCGTGTGCGCAAACACAGGTGCACTCTCTCTTCCATCACTCTCATATTCCGATGAGACGGTAACCCGCCACGACCGGAGAGAGATCAGATGCAGGACCAACGGCTTAACCTGCTTTCCGAGGCACGGGGATGCCACACCACCAACTTCCAAACTCCGGGCTGTTACTGGGAAATTCCAATTGAAAAACCCCATTACATTTTTTGCCCGACTTGGGAATTGAACCCAGGACTCCACGCTCGGCAGTCGCGCATGCGACCGCGAGATCAACGGAGCAGTTACCTCCACATACGATGATATGAAAAATGCCGCTGACGCCCAAATAGCATAGCCGTGTAAATATACCATCGACACAAAAAGCAAAAGACGCTGTAAAAAATTAACTATTTCCTGAATTGTTTGTAAACAATTATCTTTCCGAGAAATTAATGAAACAACTTCCTTCTTCACAGTTCTCAAAAGCACAAAACATGCTCGTATTTACTTTGACACAAACTCTGATTCCCTGCAAAACAAATCTTAGCATCAAAGCAGTAACATTCAAAAGGTTATGCATTCAGATGTCTTTACACAACGTTCAACAGAACATTCCATTGCTTCCAGAAATTCCTTTGAAGGCATAAATCTTCTCTACACGTATTGACAAGATATATTTAATCTAGCTACCCACCCCGGCTTTGCTCGGCTGTAAATTTAAACCTTTCTCGTTTATCGCTCTTTCTATCCTCTAATCGGTGTGAAATTCCAAAGATTTTCATACATAGCTTCCCCTCCTATTTCTCCGTTTTAAATTGTAATTTCTAAGAATCATTTGATCCTTAGAAATATGTATATAATAGCCACATTCATGAGAAAGGCTATCTAGGCTATACGGGAACGGGAAAAAACAGAAGATGTGCATACGAAGTCGAGGGCAAAAGCTAGTTAGTTATATTTTGATCGAAAAACGGAAATTACGAATTTAGTATCACAATTTTAACCATTGGATGAGTTAACTATGGATAAAAAAAGAAGGTTTGACTGTGCGTTAATAAGCCAGTCAGGACACACGATTTTATATATAAACTAGTTGCCGCCCGCGGCTCCGCCCGCGTGATTGTCGGAAATTATCCCAAGGGAACATATTCCCGGGATAAAAAGTATCCTATGTGTTATTCCAGACTATAATCTACCTCTGTGCCAAATTTCATCAAAATCCGTTCAGTAGTTTTTACGTGAAAGAGTAACAAACATCCATACATACATCCATACTTACAAACTTTCGCCTTTATAATAGTAGTAGGATTTACTGCTAACGCGGCGTCGTCCGTTCGACCATGGAACGCACGTACCGTTGGTATTATCTTCAGTAGGCGGTTAGAATTAGCTATTGGAGAGGAAAGATAAAGATAAAGATAAAGCAATCTTACGTTAACGTTATCGCATGTTCTCTGTCGATGTTTCACGATTATCGACGTATCTTTTATTAATTAGTTTGACGATGTAATTATTTAACGTACTTAGATCGTACCTCAAACTATTGACTTTTGCGTTTTTAATTGGCCCTAATGTTTGTTTAGGTGTGGATGTAACAGTGAACCTTGAACCGCCTTTTTTTACAAAGACTGCATGTAAATAAAAACACATTACCATTTTATGTTTGATGGCCTCACGAAAACGGTGGTATTATTTACCTCGTCAATCATGAAAATAAACTCTTTCAATAACATTGCACAACAAATGCTTCTTGATCGCATGAATCTTGTTTGAAAACTAGATTTTACGTCAATATAGTTTAAAAACAAAGAATAGATACAACAGTCAACGTTGAATCTAGATTCATGCCTGACAGCCAAAGGCCCAGATGCTTGAACAAAAATGAACACAAAATTACTGTGACAAATTGTCAAACGCGCGTTATCTGCCTGTGATTGGTTGTATGAGTTTTCAAAAGCAGAACGGAACCAGGTTCAGTGTTCTGAAATAAAGCCTTGTTTAAACAATCGTACCTAACACATGACAGCATGTAGTAATTGAAACACAATTTGTTTGCTCATTACAAATAACAAACAAGAAACCTACTGTCCTATGTATGCAGTATCTCTGTTTTCCCGCCTCGAGCGTCGATGTATCCGATACAACACCCTGTTTACTGCACAAACTGTTCACCATTATTCGTAGTAGAGAAGTAATGAAGGCTCATGTTTACCTACAGTGAGGCACTTTTAGAGCGTACGTTTTACCAGCAAATAGATGAGATTGGCACAGAAACGTGCTGATTGACACTAACAAATGATAAACGCGGCGAAAAAAAATTAGGTGTATTTTGAGGGAAAATCCGGAACAAATGAAAGTGAGGCCAATGCGCAGCAATAGGTGAAATAGCAGCATCTTACCTGAATACCTAGGTACTGATATCCACTGTTTGGTGCCTGTCAATGCAACTGCCCTTCCTCCACAAAAATCTATAATACCGATTGTGGCAGTGTTAATTACGAACTCGTATTATCGCAAACTATGATTCTTACTACCCGTACGCGTTAATTTGACACCTGTCTCGAAACTCGACCCTCCCCCCTATTCCCCGCGCGGCGGGCACTCCGTCGTCGCTTTGCAGTAGCGTTAGCATCACTGTTACCGTTGAATTTTCAAGTATTCTCGTGCTGTTATTGTTATTAGTTTTTGTTGAATTTGGACGACTTTCTGTGTGCGTGTTGTATTTTTTCAAAATTTAAATTACTTTGATAAAATAATATGAAATGGAAACGATTTTTTTTGCACTCGGTACTTTTCACAAATGTCATTCGAGTCAAGTTTTATTCAAGTGAACTCGCAAGAGTAGTACTCTCCTTATACAATAGTAGTGTTTGAGTCAACATCAACATCATAATCATTCTCTTGCTTCTATCTCAATTTATTTAGGGCCGGCGCAACCTGGATTGTCTTTTTATTTCATACTATTTACAGCATTGCAATCACTATCGATCGATTCAATTGAACTATAAAATTTTTATTTATTAACATTTGAACGAAAACCTCAAACATTACTGGCTATAAAATATTTAACACACGTGTCGAGTTACAATTACGAGTAAAATCATCCATAAAGTGTGAGTAATTGGCCATAATCCACAACGGGCATATTACTAATGGGGAAATGTGGCGCTTCTGAATGGTAAATTACTGCTTTACTGGTCTGCGGGCTCGTTATTTAAGAGGGAAATTCTTTGATCAATTTTATCTTCGGGTATAGTTGTATGGTCTATTCATTTATTATTGTTATTTGTTCCACTTGTCTCACCCTTTTTTTTTATGGGTGTGAAATCATCAAATGACATCTTTCGCTCTGGGTGGAGCGGGAGGGTGTGTCAGACTCTTACTGACTAAAACCTATCCGTGTTCGTTCTAAAGCCCTTTACGTTCCAAGGCCGCGGTGACTCTTTCGAACAAATTCCGCAACTCTGGCAGGCTCTGGCCCTATCGGACCTCGTCTCCTATGCTGACATCTCTTTGAGGCGCGCGTGGAACACAACGCGCGATCGACCCGGGCCTGGTTGTGACCGGACAGCGAGCCAGGCAACGCTCGCCGTCCGCAGGCCCACTAGTCTGCCTGAAAAAACTAACTAATATTTATTGATCTGATCGAGGTGTCTTTTCAGTTTTCATGGCGACTGATTGGCTCAAGTGAAGTGGAGAAAATTGTCTTAATACCTACATATAAGAATTGTAGTAGTAAACGACCGGTATGTTAAACGCCCGCGCCACCGTGACGATATTATAATGGCGGCATGTAAACAGAATCGTGTTGGAGAGTGGGGTGAGAGTGGGGACTTTGCTGAATTCACTTTGGCTCGAGACACCAACCAGGACACTCCTCCAGAACGAAGCTGCTTGTTTTTTTAAATTGTATTTTACGATCAAAGTTAATAAAGAAAAGTTAGTACTGCACTGAATATAATTATTCTTCAATGAACCCGATACCACCGAACCAAAACGATGACGGTGCTATCGCTCAGCCGTCGCTGACGCCATTATATTATATTACTAGCTTTTGCCCGCGACTTCGTACGCGCATATCCAATTTTCCCGGTTCCCGTATGAATTTTGGGACGAAATATACACCTAAACCTTCCTCATGAGTAAACCCATCCATTGGAGAGAACCGCATGAAAATCAGTTCAGTAGTTTTTGAGTTTATCGCGAACAGACAGACAGACGCGGCAAGGAAGTTTTTGTTTTATAATATGTAGTAATAGCTACTATATGATAATATATTATAGCTACTATATTATAATATATTATAGCTACTAGCATTTCGCCTGTGACTTCATCCACGCAGATTTAGTAGATACTCCACAAATTTGAACGCTCTTTCTACCCCCATTTAAAGGTTAGTTTTGGAAAATTAAGGACAACGATTTCCTTTAACCCAGCCATTTCTGCTGCTGATTCTGCGGTCTCAGGATCAGCGCTGTCCACCCCGCTTACCCCGTCAGGGGTTGATTATGCAAAATTTTTTAGATCTGTTTAAATTATACCTCAAAGTGTAATTTACATTTACATTATCAACCTTAATTATCAAATCATTTAAGTAGATAAGGATTAATATCATTATACCAAAATCACCTGCATTCCACCCACGTTTTGATTGAATAATTTGATCAAAAAGCGGTCATAATGACTTAACTATAACACATAGTTAGACATATACCCTCGCGGATTTTTTTTATAGGTAATATTTATTTAGTTATTTATTATATACTTTATTCTACACCTCATAATAAGAACAGGACAATCATACATAAAATAAGTGCACAATGGGCGGTTTTATCGCACAAGGCAATCTCTTCCAGACAACCTTTGGATGGATTGAACGAAGGGAGATAGATTTAGGGCTGTCAGTGTACAAACGTTTTAAACAATACTAATTAGATATAATAATATAAAATACATAAATACAATATCAATTTACATACTAATAAATATCAAATATATAATTGAGATAGGAGCGGAAAAGTTAAAATGAAAGGTAATGCTCCTTCACCATTCTTTGGTCATACTTGCGCAAGCCAAATATAAACCTGATACAGAGATTTTGAAGTCGCTCAAGCTTGTCCAATTGGTCTTGGGTGAGATCAAGGTAGCTCGCATCAGCATAGTCCAAGATAGGGAGAAGAAGAGATTGTGCTATCGCAATTTTAGTGGTGATGGGAAGAAAATTGCGAAGACTCCTCAGAGAGCCCGCTGAAGCAAATAGTTTACGACTTACTTCCTGCAGTTGCTTAGTTCAAGAAAGAGTGCTGTCGATATAAATCCCCAAGTTCTTTACAGCGTGACTTACAGGAATGGTGGTGTTATTAAAAGAAACCTGGGGCAGTTTCAACCAGTCAATCTTAGAGACCGTCCGAGAACTACCGACAACAATGACTTGCGTTTTAGTTGGATTGATCTTCAGCCCAAACTCAGTGTTCCAGTCACCTATTCGAGCGAGGTCCCTATTTATCGTCTCAATAGCATTAGATAACTCCCCGAGAGGGGCTTGAGTGTAAATTTGAAGATCATCAGCATACAAGTGGTAGAAAGAAGAAAGTCGTTGACAGATGGAATTAATAAAAAGTGCGAAAAGTAGAGAAGATAACACGCCACCCTGCGGCACACCAGCAGAGGCATCACACCAAGAAGAGAAAGATTCCTCAATGCAAATACGCTGTCGGCGGCCAAACAGGTAACTATGAAACCAGTCAAGTACTGAAGGAGATATGTTAAAAGAGTATAGAATGCCGAGCAAAAGGTCGAAGTCAACCGAATTAAAAGCATTGCTAAAGTCAAGAAGTGCCAGAACCGTTAACTTCCCCATTTCCATGCCAGACCTGATATCGTCCGTAATATGCACGAGTGCCGAGGTAGTGCTGTGTCCATAATAATGAATACTTTAATCAAGTAGTACTTTATTTTTTGCACCATCAATAGTTTTCTCAGCGCACACCAAATAATGAATTAATTAGGCAAAATTTTGCTACTTTGGGTTACATTATTGCAATTTTCGTAAGGATATCTTTAATTTTTCGAAAATAAAATGATAGCCTATGTATTAAGTTAATATGTAGCTTTCTAATGGCGAAAGAATTCTTAAGAATCGGTTGAGTAGTTTTTGAGCCAAAACGCAACAAACAAACAACTAAATCTTTCCTCTTTATAATATTAGTTTAGATTTAGACAAACATCAGCCTTTTCCCATGGGGGACAGAGAGTTAGGATACACATAGACTCTCCTTTTGCTTCAATTATCACATACCTAGTCTTAAACGTACACCGGTTGTGAGTAGATACCTTTCTGAAGCACATCACCTGTAAAATATGTACCTACATATGTATGATATAGATAATATCTACTTTTTTTTTTTAAGGATGGGAAATCATCAAATGACTTCTTCCGCTCTGGGGGGAGCGGAAGGGCGGGTCAGACTCTTACTGACTAAAACCCATCCGTGTTCCTTCTAAAGCCCTTTGCGTTCCAGGGCCGCGGTGACTCTTTCGAACAAAATCCGCAACCCTGGCAGAATTACTACTTGTAATGTAATCTCGTCCAGTTTTAAAGTAAGTTACCAACGTTTATGAATATTTAACAACCAATTTTCAAAGAAATGAGATCATATAGCTCACTTGAGTGGATCTCATTTTCCGATACATTAGTCCCGATATTATTAAAACCTTCCATCGTTCTTGAGAAATTAATAATTTCTTATAATTAATCTGCCCTTTGGTTGCCGCTTCGTTTACTTTGGGAAACCGGATAATGGGTGCGCCTTGTTATAAACGATAATTATCGAGAAGTGAGTTTGTAAAATGATTGTTTAATTAATTGTGAGAGAAGATGATGCGAAAGCAATTTAGAGTTATGTACAGACAATTTGGTATCTGCAAATTTTGGATTGAACACGTTTAACTATGCCGCCATGTCTACGAATAAATGTACGATTAATGTCTAACTGTCAATTTGATTAAGTCGAGATGGAGTCCAGTTGTAGGACTTGGAATTTAAAATTACCTAAAAATCCCTAGTGCATAATTCTGCTAAAGACAGCTGCTAGGCACCAAAATAAAATACCAATTATGTTTTTGTTTTCCAAACAAGAAATGCCATCTTTGGAAACCGTTTTGGAAATCGTCTCAAAATCAAGTAGTTTTCTTGTCGCCCAAACCTAGGTCGACCACAAAGCAAGTAACTACATACCCACTCATATTTCCAATAAGACACAAGATCAAAACATTACACCAAATCAATTTACCCCATAAAAAACAGCACCCAACAGAATTGTACCAATATTCTCTCATATTTATGTAACACCTATTGACCGCACATGAGAAAAACGGAGTAATATTCCCGGCATATAGTACATAAGTTATATTATTTCGTTAGGGTCGGGACATGAATGTAATTCAGGACTTACGAGTCATTGCGTTAAGTATTCGCAATCTCCGCTTTGTACCAGAAGCAGGGATTACGTTCTAAACGGATTATGAACTTGTCATGTTCAAGTTTCGGCACACGCACAGGATAACTTTAGACATTTCAATACTTAAGCTAATCAACACCTCACGGAGTTTCAGATTAACTTTCGAGACTTTATTCTTGGAAATGAATGAACTGATTTCAATGATTCTGGGTTCACATACGCAAATTACCTAGGTTTAAAAGTTATTGAACATTAGTTCCAAAAAAAAAAAGTTTTCTATTTAAAGTGAAAATTGCTCTCTTCCTCTCTGAACTCTTTTTTCCAAGAATAAGGACTTGAAAGTTTATATGAAACACCGTCTGGAGTAAGCGCTCTTTAATGAAAAGAAATAAAAATTGCTCTCAAACAAACCAGATTCTCAGTCTTTATTGCTTAGATGTTAAAGTTTAATTCGCTTCACATGAAAATCATCTTTCTGCTAATTGCCTATGTTCCTTGAGGTCAGGCAAAACGTTTTCATCTTTGATTCTCTTGTGTCATCTATGTTATGTCATTCCTCACACAATCCATAGTGATAAAATTCGTTTGCTGTGCTTTTTGTTATAAATTAACTTGAAATTATGAACTGATTTTTTTTCATTTTAACAACGATTAAAGTATTTTATGTAGCTTAAATAAACTTATACAATTTATAAGGGTCTATTAGTACCTACACGTATGTATGTAATTATTATGTAAGAACTGAAGTAAATTATTAAATACTGTTTGTTCGGATTTGTTTTAATAACCATTTATACACCTAACAAAGACTCTCTCTTTCGCCTCTGAATATTTCTACCTATGTCATCTGCGCCTACCAAATTGGTCCGTACATACGTAATACGGTCAGCCAGGCCATTCAGGGAATAAATGTCACTTAACAAACCCGTTCGCATGCAAAGGGCGTGTGTGGCCCAAAATTAAAGGCATTGTGTGGTCATTAATATTTATCGACATATTGGAATCTTGTTCACATTATTGGTCCCAAATGTTGGGAATGTTGGTAGGTATAGTTATTTCGTTTCAGAGCGTTAAAAAAGACATAAACAGCTTTTTAGCCTTTACTTAGTTTGTTACCAGAAGGCCAATGTGAAAAAGTAGGGAAATAAGAAGTGTTATTAACTAAAATTTGCCGAGAATGCGAACGGCTTCTTAAGAATAAGCATAGTAATTCTGGTATAGCTATGGTCGACACCAGATAAACGTGCAAAAACGGTAATTGACCTTCATACCTTTGTTTACATAAATAATTCAGAAATTATGACATAAAGCTGTCCTGAATCGACATAAATTGTAATCCTTTACTTTTTCTAGTAAAGAAAAACGATTCATAATTTATTGTCTGGGTACCAACGCAGACAAAATGAAGGAAAGGGCAATGAACTTTATTGCGAATTTATCTGGCGCCCACCATAGATCGAAGAGACCTAGGTACCTATCTAGTTCAAATTTCGAAACTCAGTACTTTTCTTGGTTATAACCCGACTACGGCAAAGCAAAATGAAGATTTTTTTATAGTTACCTTCTTAGATTTCTGCTTGGATTACCATAAATTTTACTTAAGAATGTTGGCAGTCCATGGATCAAAAAGAATTTCAATCGCCTTCAAATTACATCACAGTTGCCTTCGGGCAAAAAAAAGACAACACGTCCAGTTCGCATTATTATGGATGGCCCAAATCCTCCAATCTAAGAAATTCAAACGTCAACTGACCCATGCTGACCCTATAAAACAAAATAGGGTTGTCTCCTATTTAAATGCGGACGTCAACATCATGATATTGGTATGTTTTGACACAGATGTCACAAACCATTGGCTGAGAGGTCAAACCTCCGCCGGAATCCGCTGTATCCTATACAGCGGATCCCGGTGGATCTTGGGTATGAATTCAAGGTCAGACCTACTTAACATATTTAAGTTTTCTGTTTGACTTTTTAGGTCCTTAGTAAACCAGTATTCAAAGGGAACCAAAAATACCTTTTTTTTTGCCTTTGAAGCAACTACACCAATGTGGCGCTAATCATTTCATTTTCCAACGTGCTTGTACGGTGAAAAGGTGGACATGAATGGGCGGCGGTCGGTCATGCACTCTCTTTTACTCAGCATCAAGCCACCGCTCCTATAAGGTAAACCGATGAGTTTTTCAAAATAAAAAGAATTGAAATTTATAAAAAAAAATATGTTAGACGGTTGTTCATAAACAAACCACTTGGGAGGATTTAAACAAGGCATACCTACAAACGGGGTGAATAGGAATGCAGGGATGAATCGAAACAAAACTTTGAAGGGGATTTTACGTTATTTTTCAAATCTTGTTTGCAGCATTTATGGTCTCTAATTTTATTGATTTGAACTTCCTTAGAAGACCAATATTATGATATTAAAATAAAAAAAACCTTAATTAAGTGTTGTTTCGATTTACCCCTCCGTTTCTATTCCCCCCGTTTGATCGGTAGTTTTGAAAAAAAAAACAAATGAAGCCTGCGAAGAATATTTTACGACAGTATAGATTTAGGGTACCTCGTATTCTTTAACCCCCCACATACTTCAGTGAGAACAGAATCAGTATAAAGTCGCCTTCTGCCACAAAGACTACAATAGCGTAGGTACTAGGCTTTTTCAGTCTATGACTTGTGCTCAACTGTACGGTCTATTTTATTGATAGGCTCGCGTTTGACCACAATCTCACCTGATGGCAAGCGATGATGGCGTCGACTCTTTAGAATTTACCTATTCACTCTTGACATAAATACCTCATTTTAGCTATCCAGAAATAACTTTCTATCATATCAAACTAAATTCGAACAGTCAATCACAACAGACATATTATTACATTAGTTCGCTTCGTAATACAACTCCAGATTGCTATTATTGTTATTTGCGATGTTATTGTTTGCCCTAATTGCCCCAAATATAGCCACGAGCACAGCCGTGCTAAACATGTGCCATGTGTGGAAGCTTTATCGTGTTTCCAGATAAATATTCATGTGGGGTAATAGCGAAAACATTCCGTGCCATTTTTATCATTGGTATCCTAGTTGAACTTAGTCATTATTTGTACGTTTTAATCCTTTAATTTCAGGCATCTAGGGCCCATAAAATAAAACATAAAACAATAACCATAAATAAATTATTACATATTACAATAAATTGAAAACTATAAATTACTACACACGACATGACGGCGTCGTGTTTCGCTGACTGGTGTCACGCAGCTGGCCGCGGAAACGTCGATACACGACACCCTTCGGCCAAAACTCTGCTTCGAGGAACATTTCGAGCTTTCATGTTTTTAGTTCTGTTAACGTTAACAATATTGAAATGATAAAAATGTTACAATCCAAAATGGGTTGAGGTAAATTTTCTTTTGTAACAAATAAATCTTACATCGGTAAACTAGTTAAAACATTACTAGGTTTAGTAATGTTTCCAATACCTAACTATTCATAAAATATTGTAGTGGTTAATAAATATTTTAATTCATTATCATCATTAGATATCGGGTTCCAATGTCAGAATACGAGATAGGCCGGCGTAATTTCTCTTTAACTGAAAGTTAGTAATTAAAATACACTTCTGGTTTTGAAACCTAATCTGAACATGTTAATAAAAAGAGGTCGTACATAATTTACGATACATATAGCACCGCAACCTACATATTATCGCATTTCAAGAAACTCGGTGATATTTTTGGACGTTCGTTCAGTAAACCGACATTACTTTAACGAGGTACGCCTGTTTGGGAGTCTCGGTTTGTTGAGGCAAATATTGTGGATTTGAGATGAAACAAATTTTAGGCGAAATGTTTGTCTTGTAACTTTTAACCACTGAGATTAAAAATATTATAGGTAGTATGACGGTAAAAACAAAATAATCAAGAATCACGTTAATCACTTTAAGAATCACAGTACAGTCACTTTATTAATTAAATACTATTATTTTACTGAACTGTAAATGATGACGTTCAAAAGTGCCGTTTAATGGCCTAATTGAAATAAACGTTTTGACTTTGACTTTGAATACAGATTTCGACATTGTAAATGAACTACCTTCTGTCAGCGGCTTCGACTGCGTATCCATCATCAGCCTCGCCTTTTTCCAAATATATTGGCATCGGCTTCCAGTCAATCCGGGTTTGGCTAAATACCAGTATTTTACGTAGAGTAACTACCTATCTGGCCTCCACAACCCAGTAACTGGGTAAAACGGTACTTCTTGGCAAGACTGGTGTCAGATTTTCAGGTTTCTGACTATTTGTAACTACTGCCGAAGATCCACAAATGATAGCCAGGTCCCTCGGCTCAGGAGGCACGGAGGATTCGCGGTACATTGAGATGGTCACCCATACACATGTCTTCATCCAGGACATGCTCTACCCGTGTGCCAAACTTCCATCTAAATCTGTCACTCCTTTAAGACTCGATAAAGTAGTAAATATACAGACAAAATAGTTTAACCGATGAACGAATTTTAGTGAAGTTTGGTATGGAGATAGATTGTGTCATCTTTCTAGCGCTGATATGACTTTACACGAACTTCATTCTAATGTCTAAAATATGTACGAAAAATTTACAAAACTGAACGCTAAATTAAAAAAAAATGAAAACAATAATAAACGTGTCACCGCCAGGAAGTATTCTTTCCGTCGGGGGCGCTAAATATTTCACTTAGTAGTATTCCACTTTTAGACTTTGCTTTCCAAGAAAAAAATACGGAAAGTGATGTCAATTCCTTTACAGTCTTGGGTATTTATTTATTTATCACAAACAATTTACATTATGTTTTATACATACATCATTTATTACCAATAATATTATAATAAAAAAATGAACATGCACTATAAAACTAAAAAAAAACATGATTTTAAAACAAAAATTAAATAAATTATAGGTCGTCCATTGAGTACAAGTTTTTATCCAAGAGGAACGCTTTGAGCTTATCCTTAAAAGAGCTAGTGTATAACAGAATTTTTAAATTTTTAATAGACTGCCAGTGAGTCTATTATAATTTTGTACAGCTTGGTAATGAGGGATATGCTTGGCAGTGTTAAAATTACGTACAACTTTGTTTTTAAAATCCTTTTTGCGAGTGTTTTCCCTGGCTATTCTTTCTTCCTCAGACTCGTATTTATGGATATATTTTTTTAAATTAACCAACAACACAAGAAGTATAGGTATATCTATAGTCGTAAGTATATTAACCGGGTAGTTAGGTAGGCTAGGTTTAAGTTCGTATAGAGTCATGTCACCGCTAGAAAGTATGACACGATAGGTTGAAACTTGTAGAAGTTCATATGATACTATTTTTATCCTTGAAGTACTTCTCTTCGGATAAATTCCGACTTTCACGCGGGCGAAACCGCTGGCAAAAGATAGTGCATAATAACTGAAGTGTGTTCACTTCACATACACAGCTTTTCTTAGTCACTAAGTTCTCACGCACTTAATATTGAATGGAGAGATTGTAGTTATGTGTTTGTTTTGCTTGTAAGAATATGACTAATACTTAGATTAAAATTAGATATGAGTAATATTTCAAAGCAGCACTATTGTTCTGGTGAGCGCTCTGTACGCCTTAATTGTATGTGCATTAGTTATTTTGTGAAGCAGTAATGCTAGCGAAGGAGGAGTCGGGCCGCGCGAGGGAAAGGTAAGGCCTTCGCCCCAACCACCGCTACAGGAGAAGACGCCCAGGGCGTCGGGAATCTCAGGGCGATCCCCGGCCACCGAAGGCGCGGGCCTGCGGACGGCGAGCGTTGGGTGGCTTGCTGTCCGATCACCACCAGGCCCGGGTCGATGGCGCGTTGTGTTTCACGCGCGCCTCAAAGAGATGTCAGCAAAGAGGACGGGGCCCGGTAGGGCCAGAGCCTGCCAGGGTTGCGGAATTTGTTCGAAAGAGTCACCGCGGCCCTGGAAAGCAAAGGGCTTTAGAAGGAACACGGATGGGTTTTAGTCAGTAAGAGTCTGACACGCCCTTCCGCTCCACCCAGAGCGGAAGAAGTCATTTGAAGGTTTCCCATAATTAAAAAAAAAAATGTTATTTGTTATTAAGCTTGTTTTTAATTGTGCAATATATGTGATGTGGCTGTACTTAATTAGCTACTATATCTATCTAGAGAGGACTTAGGTCGCCTTATATAGATAATATTATTTAGTTACCAGCAAGAACCCCTTTGCAGGTAACTAAATAATATTATCTATATTTTTGACATTTTTTTTTTTTGTAAAATCAAAACTAACATTTCCATTCTATTCCCATAGGAAATTACCCACGTCTGACAACAAAAAGAAGAATCTCAAAAAATCGCTAAAACTAAGTACGGAATAAATACATTGTTCCGGTTTTAATATTTACTGGCAACATTTGAAAAAAATGCTCCGAATATTAATTTAGGGGTAATAATAATAGATAAGAATAATTTAGTAAAATCTGGAGATTTCAGTTTTAGAACGACTAGAAATGCATTAAAACCCGCTACTGTACAAATAAAATGCTCTGAATATTAATTCAGATGTAGAAATGAAAATGGCGGCATGGCCTGGCTGAATTAAGCTGAAGGCATTTTTGAGCCTTCTTCTTTACAGTACTAACATAGAATATAACTTTTTTTTCTATTCTGCAACGAAATTGTTTTTAATTTAATTTTATTTGTTTTTTTTTATATTTATAGGTATATGGATAATACACATATCCACAAGTTTTTCTGTTGCATTATAATGTGTCGGTATTTGTCACAGAGTAAAAGCACCACATTGATACGTGCCACCAATAGTTACCTTGTACATACTCGTACCAATATCCGCCGTAATACATACGTAGTCAATAAAATATCCATGAGCCGATCGTCGTGGTGGCGAGCAGGACATACCTATCAATATTTATTGGGACTTACATGGTATGGGAGGTCAGAAAACCAACTCAATGGCTTACAGGTTTTATCTTCAATCCACAGGCTCGCAAATTATCAATATGTATTTATCTTGCATCAACACAAACTGAGAGCTGCTATATGATTAACATGTTGTGCTATCAGCTAGGTACAAAATAATTTTAAAAAATTACATTCATACTTTCAGAATATAAAATATATTTTTTATTTCCACTGCTCAACCAAAAACTCTTAGACATCTACGATATTTAATTTGACAGCTCACTTATTATAAACGTGATTAGGGTCGTATTCATTGAGGTAGACCATACACTGACTGTCCGCAACTTATACCCAATCAAACCAAAAGAAACATAGCCAGACAAGAATTTATAGGGTTTCGCACCATGATACGGATATTTTTTTTATAAAATCATTCATTCAGGTCCCTTTACCGCTCTGCCTCAAAAGCTTGGCAGCCCTACTTGAGCCTGTGACACTAAGCCGGGTAAATTAGTGCTAAATTATGTAGGTAGCAATTAATCATATTCGGCTAAGTCTGCGCTAACTACTGCTTAGTCTGTATTTTGAGTTACCGGACCTAGAGCAAGGGCTAACGCGATAATCCTGTAATTACAATTTTGCTAACATGTTTTCGGTTTGGTGCTTTATTCAAGATCGCCTAATTAGTTTTTAACTTTGAATTTTGCCGCGTTATGAGCGATGATGAGTAAAATGCGAGTATGAACATAATACATCCCATATCTAATACCTTTAAACGAGCAATTCTTGTATATATATATCTAATACCTTTAAATGAGCAATTCTTGTATATACATATGTATATATATAATCTGAATCTCGGAAACGGCTCCAACGATTCTCATGAAATTTAGTATGCAGATGGTTTCGGGGGCGATAAATCTATCTAGCTAGGTTTCATTTTTAAAAAACGTTTACCAAAAAAAGCGAGGAAAGCTCGTTCATCCAGGTACTAATATTATAAATACGACAATGTGTTTGTTTGTTTGTCACGATAGTCTGGTTAAGCAAGTTACCAGCCCTAGCGTGCTGAACTGCGAGTGGTCATGTCCAGAAAATTTGTTTGTCACGCATTCACGCCCAAATCGCCGAACCGAATTTAAGACACACAGAAGCACAGAGATAGATGGGACCGATTTGAGACGGGTTTTGGCTACTTTAACGCGAGTGAAGCCGCGGGATAAATCTACTAGACTATCTATACTTCAGTACCAAAAAATGCGAAAGTTTGGATGGATGACGTTTTTACTCAATCACGTCACGAGCGGCTAAACGTATCTTGATGAAATATGGGACAGAGGTTGATTATAGACTGGAATATCACACCCACAAGCCACATCCACAATTTTTGACATCCACGTCGGCGGAGCCGCGGGCGGCAGCTAGTAATTTATAAAGCGGGAAGTACCTATTACAAGCGGGTAGAGCTAGTAAAAATTAAAGCAAGCAGGAGTAAAAGGTAGTATATGGTTTAAGACATCTATTTCTCACACAACATAATATCACTAGTACAACCTGCTACTTCATTTCGTAACCAATTTCCGTTGTGACCAGTCAAGTGTAGCCAACCAATGAGCAATAAGACAATGTTTTAGCAGTAAATACAGTCCCTGATTCAAGGAAACGGTAGGATTTGGCAACCATGATGTTTCTATTGTTATTATCGTTAGTGTTAAATAGCTATCACGTTTCCAGAAAACACGTATATTTGTATTATTACTATAGCTTTTGCCCGCGACTTTGTACACACATGTCCTGTTTTTTCCCGTTCCCGTATAGCGCACAGCTTTTCTCATGAATGTGGCTATCACATACAAAAATAATTTTCCAAATCCGACTGGCAGTTCCAGAGATAAGCGCGTTTAAACAAACAAACTCACTCAAACTTCAGCTTTATTATATTAGCATATAGAAATATAGATTTATTACTAGCGCGTTCTATCCTACTGATGGGCAAAGGCCTCCCATCCAATTCTTGAGGAACACATCTTAGTCGTACCGCCTTGACCTCCTTCGTGGTTTGCCGCGGAACGCGTGTTGCTGTTTCAGGGCATCAATCCTGTGTTTGTCCATGATATGTTAAGCGCTGTATACCTAGCAAGGTCCTCGGTTTAACCCCACGTATTATCAAAAAAAAAATATTGGCGGCTTTCGCACTAATTTATGTTTAGTTCAGTTACGTGGCAAATGATTTCATTAAAATACAGTTTCATTTTGACGTGACAACGTCTAATAAATCGATGAACGCCGGCTGCACGCACGAAAAAGGATGACTCATTGTAACGTTACGCTCATTGTATCGTTACGCTCATTGTAATGTTACGCTCATTGTAACGTTACGATCATTTCATCAATGTTTTGTGATGACATTGTCACGTTAAACTATCGTCCGTAAACCGACTTTACAGACAACCATTTTTTTCTGCCAACCAATTTATACCCGGCTGAAACGGGCCTTTAAACTTCTGGATGAATTATTTTACAGTGACAGAGAAAGGAGCATGTGCGCCCAATGATATTCATGCGACTGCTTTGAATAGGAATCTACCGTACACTATCGTAACTCATAACTATCGTATGTACACTAATAAATATTATTTAGGTGAAACACGGCTCGTTAGTTTTGATAGATTGAGGAGATTGTTATGTCTTACTATGATATAATGACATGGTTTATTGATTAGCAGAATAGATGATATTGTGTTTCATCGAGGTCAGTATGCCATCTTAGAGTTTTATCCATATTAGTATTATAAACGCGATCCGCGTCTTAACGGCTGAACAGATTTGAATGATACTTGGTACACCGGTAGACCATGTCCTGGAATACAACAAGGAATATAGAGATTAGATGTGTCCCAAGCGCGACGACCTGCTGCACACGAGGTCCTGGGAAGAACATGTCCTCAGAAGGGACATGTGTTATTGTACTATGAGGAATTTTCACAGTCGCAGTCCGGAGTTTGAATCTGTGTCCAATTGTTGGCAATAGACTCGCCCCTATTCAATAGCATAACCTTGGAAGGCGTAATTTTATATTATAAATAGTATCGGGTCTAGACAAAATCCTGCCCACTTGAAATTCCAAATCAATTCCACAAATTAACGTCACGTAAACTAAATAACATTACCTAGAACATTTTTGCTAAAGTACTCGGAAGTAACTGGAAAAGTAATCAGATTATAAGAGATTCCTTTAAAAGTAAAAGGTTTTCTGACGAGCTATAGGTAAAACGTTTCTTATAAAAAGCGAACAAAAAAGTAAAAAAACTTTTCTAAGATTTTCTTCGTGATTTCAAAAGTACCTAGGTAATTTATTTAAGCTTTTCGGATATTTTTAGGGTTCCGTACCCAAAGGCATATATGCCAACTATGCCTGCGCTGTCTGTCTGTCTAAGACACACTCTAAGACACTGCGCTGTCCGTCAGCGGGCTGTATCTCATGAACCATAATAGGTAGACAGTTGTAATTTTTACAGTGTGTGTATTTCTGTTGCCGCTATAATGAAAGCTATTAAAAATAAATTTTAAAATTCCTCTCCTACCAGAAACGTATTCTTTTTTGCGTTTTTTGCTTGATGTTAATAATGGCAACAGTTAGACGCTTGAAATGTTCACAGAGTTTGTATTTCTATATTCGCTAAAAAATAATATTAAAATTAAATTAAATTGATAAATTAAAGTCCCCATACCAGAAACGTGAACTTTGCTCGATTTTAATGGCATAATATTGGATTATAGCAATCGCGATGGTACGGAACCCTACATGCGCGAGTCTGACTCGCACTTGGCCGGTTCTTTTTAAGTAAGACACTTTTGAAAGCATCTCTTTTCCAAAGGCAAAGTAGGTAGGCTTTAATACAAAATTAGAAGAGGAAAATCTCAATTTTCCAAATTAGCAATGAAACAAGTAAATTAGGCAACATAATTGGTAGGTACTTAGTTACCAACATTGAAAACGCGAACCGAAACGACTGAAAATCTTGCCTAATAATAATTTTGTAACTTAACGAACCTTCAAGTCTTAGTCGGATTTGCTTAATTATTACAATTAGGTTTTGACATAACTTTTAATATTAAACGAAGACCGTAGTTACATATCATTATCAAAAACAAAAAAAAAACATTTTTTTTGTCACATGTACACACATCTTGCTTCTCACTTAATGTAAGGAAGAATACCTAAAGTAAACATTTAGGTACCTACCAGATATTAATGCACTCAACCACACAGATACTGGGATTTACCTGTGACTCGTTTTCCTAGGCACATATAATACTTGACCTAGGTATACCTATTGCGCTTAAAATGAAATAAGCAACAGTTTTGTTTGTCTCTTATAGTACACAAAATGTATTTCCACTAACAAAAAATCCGTAACAGATTCCCAATGTATCTACATATATATTATATATGTAGGTTGCCTTCCTATTGGAAGGTAACTTAATATTCTTGCATGACTTGTCATTCAATCTATGATTTTCCTTCGTTCCTTATTTTTTCAATTCGTTCGCTATCTTTTTTCAAGAGTCCCAGTTAATTAAAACTGATGTTAACCAAGGAGTACATACTTCGACCTTTTCAAAGAACTTTTTAAAGTTTTACGCGGAGCCAATTAACCTTTTCCTACCAATATTCTATAGAACGAGTGTTTTTTTACAGAGAAAAATTTCTGTACGACCTGTTGATGTCCTGCTAGAGTCCACACCAGGTTGGATGGAACCAGGAAGTTCCCACAGGAATACAAAATAGCAACCCAACGATATATTTTCGCTGATAGATACATTGCTGTAAGTCTATAAAGTCTTACATATTATTGACGGAAAATCTCGAGGCACAGCAAACTCATGCTAAACAAACAGTGTTCAGTGTTTAGAGTACAAGGGTATTTTTAACTTAATCAATATGTTTATACCAATTTATACACTTTAAGCAAGCCTTAGTTTAACAACCTCTATGCTCTAAAGGAAAAAGCTTATTTAGGAATGTAATATTTTAGAAAGCATTTGAAAGATGCAGGAAGTTCAAAAAATTTGAAACTTTAAAGAATCCTTTTATAAAAGTCGCCTCTTTCAATCTTCCAAGAGAAAATTTTCTCTGCACCTTGAATAGCTTAAAGTGCAATCTCTCGTAGCTAATTAAAACCTCGAGTCACAGGTAATTCTGTCCTTTCAGCAACTTTCAGGAAATGCTACAGTTTTTAACGTTAATTAGGTAGACACCTGGCTAGAAATAAGGTTGAATATAATTTACTTGATTTTTTAATAGAGGCCACGTCGTCGCAATTGAATAAGGTTTCACTTTACAATTTTATTTGCAAACTAGCTACGCCCCGCGGTTTTACCCGCGGTTTAAAGTAGCCTATGTGTTAATCCAGGGTGTCAGCTTCCTGCATACCAAAATTTTATCAAAATTGGTCCAGCCGTTTGCGCGTGAAGAAGTAACAAACATACACACGCACTCACAAACTTTCGCCTTTATAATATTAGTGTGATTATGTTATACAAGTTACAATTCTGCTTATTAAAAATCAGACTACCAACACTTTACTAAGTGCCTGTTACTCAATTTCCACAATCGATCATAATATTTCATAGCACGTTGGAAAGAAGCAGACTCTGAAGTTATTTGTGCTCCATTGGTGTAACTGCTGCAAGGCGTTCCAATGCGAGGATAAACGAATAAATAAATAATGTTCAGAAATCAAAAGTACCTATATTTCAACCATAGTGATGAAGTCTTATTTTTTTTTGGTATGCGTCAAGCTTGTTGCAAATAAACTCTTTTTTTTCTTTCTTTCTTTCAAGTCGACCAAAAATAATCCGACTCGAAATTCAAGTGACACTGCTCCGTTCTTAATTTCGTCAGCGCCGCCGTGCCTGCCTAAAATTAGCCAACTCCCTTGAGCTCGATTTTGAAGTGGGTTTTGATAGAATATAACTGGCTATAGTATTAAGACACATACATGGTGACTTTTAATTCATTAGAAGTTTGTATTTTTTATGGGCCTTAGTTGCCTGAAATGAAGGATCTATTATTATAATAATTGGTTTTTCAGGGTGCGAGGTACCTACTATTTAAATATTTTTAAACAACTTTTGCGATGGGATAAATACTGAAATATAAAAAAGTAGATAAAAATAAAAATTAATAACATGCATTTGCGTATTCCTCTTACCAAACCCTTGCATTTGATACCCATATCATGGGAAGCACAAAAATATTGATCCGCCATCTTTGAAAGTCCGCCGTATTGTCATTCAAACCAAACGTGTATGAAAAATTTCAACTCAATCTGTTGGGGTTAAAATTCAGTGCTCTAATCTTAATTTACTTCCCTGACAGATGAGATCATCTGAATGTAATCTCTCTGATGCTAGATGTACCCTACTATGTAAGCAATAAATATATACACGAGGACCTAAAGATCACTACCATCAAACAAGAGATCGCTAGATATAGTGAAAGCTATCAGATGAGAATATCAACTCACGTCAACGAACTGACATCCAAACTACAAGGCAAAGGAAGTATTACATATTCCCGATTGAAACGGCATAGCGTCTCTACACTTACCGTGAGATTTGGTGACACCAGATGAAAGGGACCCATAAGAATTCCTTCTGCTAAAAAGACATAGATCGAGATACCCCAAACTGAATGGCTTATTGTGTTAACACAGATTGCCAAGTTACAGAATTCATAAAAAAAAAATCTGTTGGGGATAACTGTTTTATAATTCAGTTGCAAGATGTGATCCATTACTAATAACTAACTGACAAGGCAAGTTAAATTAAAAACCATACCTACCTATTCGCGAAACTCGACAAAGGCCTAGAACAGCTGATTTTTTGTCGATGTTTCCCTATAGTGTGAAAATTGTTCATTTGCATAAGTTTTTCATTCCCTGAGGTGGCCAACGAATTGAAAAGTCACCCTGTATGGGATATTTCCAGTCCCGAGTGGTTAATATTAGCCGTTCTTATGCGTATTATCCTACTCGATACGCCTGTACTAATGGAGTATCAATTATCCCTCTCCACATCAAACATTTAAGACAGTTATTGGGTAATACCGATCAACGGTATAATCCATCATGATAGTGTTAACAAGCTTATGAAGTTGCACTTCTGTTAAGACCTTGTATCGCAAACTAGTGTCCAAACATAATTAGAGTTTATTCAAGGGAAAATAATAGTTTGCTTCTTTTAATATAATTGAAAACATGTTAGCAACTAAACAAAATATCACGCGAACAAATCAATAGTACTTATACTGGTATAGAAAATAAAATACTTATGTACGTACTATCGGGATCCATGTCATATGAAAGAAAGTGCTAATCGACCTGTCGGCATCCTGTATAATACAATCTACATTTTAAATTACTGAGAGTATTTATCATACCATAATTATTTTATTCAATCTTTAAAAATCCGTTATGCGGCGGTTGACAAACTCTAAAGTTCCTAACTAAAAAAATATGTAGGAAAAGAAGCCTAATTCCGGAGCCCCTTTTTTCTGTGAAAGACTGAAAATATCAACCACCATAATATTGAGCCCGAAAAAAATGGACCACCGATGACTGATCGTCCGGAAACGCCAAATAGAACATGTGAAAAGAAAATCTGCGGTGACCGATATTATCGCACAAAAAATATCTCATCTCTGATCTGCGTAACTGCTCGTGACGAATATGATAAATAATAGTTTATGCCGGTCGTGTAAAATAAGCAAAACAATTGGTGTTCAGGCAGTATACCTACTATACCTACATTCATTCTCAACCTGAATAATATATAAATCCTATCACACAGGTCGTCAAAAGATACATATGACGTTTACATACTGACATGAATTTAAACGCTTGGGTGAATTGATTTCTGATAGGTTCATAGTTTATGATCACAACTAACAAGATTTCTTGAGAGACTTTCAAAACAAGTTGGCTAACTTCATTTTCATTTTTATGCATGAAGTAAGTCTTCATACGCATGCATCAGTCAAAATAGGCAAGAGCTCCACTTAAAAGTTGTGGTTTCTGAAACCGGGTATGAGTTATCGTCTATATAAGTTTGTTTAGAACAACAAACCTTTGTTAAATAATCGCGAAACTTGTCTGAATAGTGCGCAAATGATAGCTGTCCTGCAAACACATCTCTTTTGTCTACAGTACACATAAAAGCCGTACAAAGTGATATAAATCGTACTAATATTTCACTCGTTTAAAAGAATGACGCGTGACAGTGCAATAACAAATAATATTCCTTTCAAAGCTCTCGCAGCGTTATGTGAGCCTGGTAGCCGTTGTCAACATGACGCATGAATACAAAGGTTTTACATCAAAATGTTGATGTTTCAACTTTTTCATTTTATTTGTTTCAGTGATCAAAACAAATCGTATATCGTTGGTTGAAAAGTATTGCGAAAACTTTATGGGTGAGAGTGTGTAAGAATACAAATAAGTTGCTGGTATTACTGCTGGCATCGAGGGATCGGTTTCCATAGTCGGGTATTTTTTTTTTTATCAAAACAATATTTCGTAATAGAAAATTCGTTGAGTCTAAATTGTGCCCCACGTGAAAGTCTAAAATCGGAGCGACCCAAGGGATAAAAGGATTCTTTGTAATAATCCAGGTTGAAAACTTTCAAATCAGTTCAGTAGTTTTTTCACCAAAGAGTAACAAACATCCATTCATGATACTTTACGTTTTTCCTGTTCCCGTAGGAATTTTGGCTCGTGCTTTCCACGGACTACACTGCCCAAGGAACCTAAATGCCGAATTTCAGCTTACTACAACCAGTAGTTTCGGATGTACGTTGTCAGTCAGTCAGTAATGGAAGAATTTTAAATATTAGGATATTAATATTATAAATAAGGTACTTTTAGGACGAACAATTTTGCATGCTCTCACCTCTTCTTTCATAAATCTTACTGTACTGGTGAAATGCTGAAGTAGTATAGGTACAACACTACTAACCTGTTTTTATATTTCTATGCTACTAACCCTTTGGGGAAGAGACGCTTGATGTTTTATGAAAAGTTCTGAATTAATCCATACAAGACTGAGCCTAACTGCGCAACTGTCTTATTAATTACAAAGCGCTGTTTCTGAAACAAAAGGGTAATTAACTTTTCAAGTTACACCCCGTAACATAACTTTCAGGTTGAGAACCTTTGTAAAATTAACCGCGTGTAAAGTTTCCACGGTCTTGTTTGCTTAGTTAAATATTTTACATAATCTTTCTTATTGTTCTTACTTTTGAATATGTGGGTAATCTTCTTTCATAACAAGCATAAGAGAAGTTCATCAAACAAAAGATCTGTATTTCACGGACCGGGAATTTCCGGGACCTATTCAAGTCCGTTTTAACTCGCAAAAGTGTTAAAAAGGCACACCGCTGCCACCACCTAATGAAACTCACGCAGGTTAGTTAAACACATATTTATTTCCACACACCCTCACATACAATTTGGTTTAAAGAACTTTATTTCTCATAAGAACAATAGTTCACTTAAAATGAGATGAAACACTTTTTTGCTCTAGTATACATACATATATATATATATATTTATAGTATACATCTATATTTTGTTATAATTATCATATTATGTTGACATACCGTCAGACTAAATAATATACTACACTTTACCTATGTTAACAAATAAATACATAAATAAAACATTATGGCTGTATTCCGCGAAGGATTACCTACCCGTAGAAGTTTCCTTATTATATACACTTACACTTCTCCAGTTATGTTTAATTCTCAAACGGCGCAAATATAACAACCTTAGTGGGAGTTACATAAATTATGTCGCAGATAATAGAATGTCAAGGATTTTTCTTTTTTTTTACTATGGTAATGCTCTAGTATGCTTAGTCGATTACTCGATGAGAGTTAATGTTTTTCATTTTAAAAATATTATAAAAAGACGGTTGTCTTGTTGTGTTAACACATTTAAATTGAGCATGGGTTGACGATTGCTTGACTGGCGTAACGGCTACCCTCACTACATTCCATATTGGTTAAACTAAATGTGCAATTAAAAAGTGCATCGTTTGATATTTTTACTGTAAACTTTGGTGAACAGTATAGAATTGTATTTTGAACGATGCCTGTGTATTATTTCACGTCTAGCTTCACGTTTTACTTAGACTGACCAACATCCTGCCAAACGAATAAACGAATATGCCCCTTCTGTCGTCATATATGAATGTATGTTTGAGTCGTTTAGGGTTGATACATAAGGCCCGTGGGGTCCGAGTGTTGATTGAATTTTTCGAGACATCAGTAAACAGCTGTGGCTTCTGATGAAGCCTGGCCGAAGAATCAGCATTGCCTTTCAACGTGACAATGCTACAAGCGTTCTGGGCACTTTTCCCACTGAGCAATGTGGATGATTTTTTCGATGCTCAATAAGTTATTTTTGTATGCGTTTGTACACAAGTTTTTAGGGTTCTGTACCCGAAGGGTAACCAACGGAATCCTGTTACTTAGTCTCCACAGTCCGTCCGTCCGGCCGTCCGTCCGTCTGTCTGTCAGCGGGCTGTATCTCAAGAACCGTAATTAGTAGACAATTGAAATTTTCACTGAGTGTGTATTTCTACTGCCGCTATAACAACAATAAATAAAATTAAATTAAATTAAAACATAAAGTGGGCTGCCATGCAAGAAACGTGTTTTTTTTCAGTTAATGGTACGGAACCTTTCGTGTGAGAGTCCGACTCGCAATGCCCGGTTTTTTTTAGTCTAGTTGTTGAACCATTCGCTGTAAACCCCATATAAAAGCAACTATCTCTTAAAAACATAACGAAACCTTAAAATGTATTCGGACAGAACACACACATACAGTTTTTACGTCTGAATAAAACCGGAGGCAATAAAAATTCGTTTGAATCCGTGGAGATAGCGTTCAACCAGCGCATTCGTGGAAATAATCCTAATTGTCCCCCGAGAGCTTGATACAGTCTGATACAATGCAACCACAATGTAAGGATAAAACAACATGCTTGCTGAGGAACCGGCACACTATCACACCGTTGTGTAATCTAAATCTAAAATAATATTAAAAGAGTAGTAGTAAAGTGGATTTTTAGGAGTGCTGAAACTACAAATATTCCTTCACTTCTAGAAAGTTACACTGTCCCTGAGTGGTAGAAGGTATTTTTAATAAAAAATACACGATCTCTACGACCTGGATATAGAGCTTGAGCGCAGAGCGTTGGATGTCCGCTGCAATATGTTGGCTCGCAGATTTGCGAAATGCTCGACTGACATAAAGACTGCGCTGTTTAGAGCGTATTGTCAGTCGTTTTATACATGCAGTCTGTGGGTCAACTATACTCAGAGGGCGTACAGCGCTCTGCGAGTCCAGTAATATAATAAATAATCCATTCAGGGTGTTGTTGGGGTTGCCGCACTACTGTAGTGCATCCAGTATGTTCGCGGAGGCGGAGACTGATGGTTTTCATGCCATCATGCGCAAGCGTTCCGCCTCCACCATGCGTCGGGTACGCGCCAGCCCCAACAGAATCCTGGGATAGCTCCCAGGATGTTATAGCTAGCGGACAGATGGGACAGCCCCATACTGGGGCATTGGATAAGCCTGCATGTGAGTTTAGTGTAGGTATATAATTGTATTTTTTTCCGGTAGTAACACTAGTTTCTAAGTTTTTGTATACTAATCAATTAATGGACTCTGTCTGAATTAAAAGATTTTTATTTTATTTTTTTATGAGATTGGCCTTGAAACTGAAGAAAAAAATAAGGTGAGCCGCTTAAGATTAATTTGCTTCACGCTGGACACTTGAATATCTATGATATAAAACAAAGTTTTTTTTTTCTTTTTAAAAAAACGTTGCCCCACACTAGGAATTTCTCCTGTATTGTGGGTGCGTTTACAAACATAGAAAGTCACATACACAAACAGCCAGACCCGGAACAACTATCTGTAGGCCATACAAATAATTGTTCCGTGCGGGAATCGAACCCGCGACACGCAGCGCAGCAGTCAATCGCTCAACCACTGCGCCAACCGTGCTGTCAAAAAGTTGCTCCCTTCAAATAGTGCATTAAAATAAATGATCATTGGTATATGCTAGGTACAAATAATTTGATCGATTAAAAGCTTACGTATAGCTAATACGATACGAAGAAATGGAGATTACAGTTGATGACGTTCTCCGAAAATTCAATAGTATTTACTTTTCATAAGAAAACGATTACCAATAGGAACAAGAGTAGACACTCGTTACTTCCAAATAACAGTTTCTAGAACTAAACACTGTTCAGTGTAACGGTCAGCTTTCTTGGAAGGCAACTATGTAGCAGCAGTAGCAAAGTAAAATGTCGTGTTCGCACATTTTGCAGACGGACGTAAGATAAAATAGGACAAAATGGACATTTAGTGACGAAAATAGTTAAACATGTACTCAAAAGGGCGTGTACTTTTTGTTTTAACATTTTTCTTTTGTTATTTTGCTACATTTCCCTCGAACAGGCAACGTCAACAGCTGAAGGCCAATTCTCGTACTTTCAAATTAAAGTTACAATATCGTTTGAGAGACAATCAACGCCAATAACTTTCAAATTGTACAGATTGGCACATCCAGCTTCAATACTTTGTCAAATTTCTTTAATAGATTTTCAATCGCTAAAGTATTACTGTTCAAGGTCGATTGGGAAAGTTTGACAGTTTCGGGTAGCTTGATGTGCTGGCATCCGTACCTTGGGGTACTAGAGGTGTGTTTGGCAAATTGTAACTGCGATACAAATGCGAACATGCCTTAATAAGACAGGTATTGCCTTAAGGGGAAAGACTTATAGAGGTATGCGGTACAGAGAGTAAAGTCCCGCATACCTCCACTCGAGAGGGAGGATCCTCCGAACCAGACGGTTGTTTTGTCTGGTGGGCAACTGTCCGATAGTTGATATTTGGACTGTTGTATATGTTCAAATCGCACGGAGAACTTTGCTTGCGCGATGGACAATTTCCAAAAAATCCTAAATGTATGGAATTGAAGAGCTCTATCGAAATGTTATGCGGTAGGTCTCTTTAATAGGTTACTGAGAGGTTCCTAATTGATGTAGCTATACGTATTGTTTGTTCGTAGTATAACGCCTGAAGAGAATTTAGATTAAACGCCACGTCAGCCGATTACAAAAGCAAATTCAGCGTCAATTCTGGATTATATTGTGGTGGGAAACCAATCAGGATGTGGACGCATCGGCTGACGATATTGTTGTCAGAGGGACACATGTATATGTCAATATTTTGTATATACTTTGTATATACATCGTTATGTATGTGTACCGTGTGTGCGTCAGTATTTCTATGCTTTATATATTATTATGTGTTTTTATTATATTTGACGGTGAGGTATTTTTAACACTTTTAAATGTAAGTTTGGTTAATTTATTTATTGCAAATGTACTGTGTAACTAACCAAATAAAAGTGTGTGTGGCTAACCAAATAAAGAAATAAATATTAATACAGCGGGCTGCATCTCAAGAACTAATAGGTAGAAAGTTGTGTATTTGTATTGCCTCTATAATTAAAAAAAAATAGTAAAATTCGCTTTGTACAGTGAGGGGGCTCCCATACAAGAAACGTGTTTTTTTTTCGGTAACAGAACCCGCGCGAGAGTCCTACTCGCACTTGGCCGGTTTTATTCTAACATTGTTGAAAAATTACCAAAATAAATCTAGTTTAAGTGGTTTATTTAGAAGAAATTAATATAAGTTAATTAGTGATAGTTTGTACATAAGGACAGCTCTACCTGTGAACACCCTCTATGCTAAAACTGAACATGATAATCGTTTTTTTTTTCAACCTTATGTCAGTCAAGTCAACACTTTAATTTAGTCAACCTTAGGTACGAAACTTGCCCATATCTATGTTTTATTTGTGATAATATGAAGCACAAGATTGATTTCATTCACAAAACTTCTAAGAGACGTATTTTCCTCATGTTTTTCAAAAGCACGTCACCAATACAAAATGTATATAGAAAGCCACTATGTTACCTTCTGTATTTCAATGAAAGTGGTCACTCTATGTTCTATATTTAAAGCCGTAGGTGTGAAGTTATTACACGTGCAGTTGAGGGTGCGTGCACTTGGTATTTACTTCTTGGTTCACCAAGTTGTGTAATGTTTCAATGAATAGCTGCAGTTAACTCGTGCGAGGATTTCTTGATATTCTGTTGATTACTTGCATAACCTCACTCCGGGTGGGACAACGTTTTCAAGGCAAAGGCAGAGATGTACATGAAGTACATCCACCAGCTATTATGCCTCTTAAATAATTCAGTTCTGCTGCTGAGAAAATCCGTTTGCAAAAACCCAATCATACTGCCAACCCTCTTACTCAGCAGTCGCACTTTTTTTTTAAGGGTGGAAAATCATCAAATGACTTTTTCCGCTTTGGATGGGGTGGAAGGGCGTGTCAGACTCTTACTGACGAAAACCTATCCCTGTTCCTCCTAAAGCCCTTTGCGTTCCGGGGCCACGGTGACTCTTTCGAACAAATTCCGCAACAGCGGTCGGACATTTAACCACTATACCATTGATACATTCAGTTGATTTTAAAATCTTTAAATACAACTTATCGCGTGCTTTTGATACTAATTGTGCCTATTGTCTGTATAGGTACTGAAGTGTTCTTTAGTTTAATCTCAGAGCATTTTAACATCAAAATACCTAGGGGAATAATCAGCTTTTAAAAGGAAGTCTCGTACCAGATACTATTCAAAATATTATTCAAAGGTTGACTACGACCAAGCCAGACGGCTCAGTAGTCATCAAATAAAACTAATGACTACTGATTTGAATCGTCTCTTAACGAGCTAATTACCCCTTATCTCAAGACCTCTATTGGTCTGTCCCTTAAAGGTACGCTGAATTATTTATTCGTCGAATGTCAAAGTATGCCTACGAAGAAATAGTATGTAACTAAGGGTATAACGTATAAGAGACCCTCGCTTAGGGCTCTAGACAAAATCAATCAATCCACAGTTTAACCAAATTTTGGTAGCGCAGGTCAACCAAAGTGGCAGTAGGCAGGGCACATTGCTCGCAGACCAGATGGTCGATAGGGCCGAAAAGTTCTAGAGTGGCGACCGCGTACCATAAGACGCAGCGTTGGAAGGCCTCCTACAAGGTGGACCGATGACCTGGTGAGGGTCGCGGGTAGACGATGGATGCGAGACGCACAGGACCGGTTGTTGTGGCGACACTTGGGGGAGGCCTATGTCCAGCAGTGGACGTCTTTCGGCTGGTATGATGATGATGTCAACTCAATACATTTCTGCATTTCATTCCAGCTCAACCCGCGATCTTCACATGGGCCTGCTGCGATATCACTTGATTTGTAAAAGAAACCCATTAGGTCATTAATTTGAAAAATCCATTGATTGTCTGGCATGCGGCAATGCTTCCAGCCAACCCCGTTTATAATACGTAATGTAATTATTATTAAGTCAGCACGTGAAAGTAACAAAGCTAAAAATACTCATTCACATGCAGGCTACATTAATTAAAAAAACACATTAACTTTAAGTGCACGTTCGTTAAGTTTAAAAGTATCTTCAAAATGTTCCAGCAGAAATATGCAAACCTCACACAAAAACATTATTTAATTTTAATACTACACATTTCCCGCGGCTTCACTCCCTTGGCCTATTCTACTGGAACCGTGATTTTTTTTAATAACCATAATTTATGCCATTAATAATAGCCATTTTTTTAAAGTAGCCTTTGTCACTTAGCCAGCAATAGTGTTAGTTTAGTGTAGCTTCCTATCAGCAAAATATTCTGCTTTTGTTTCATAATTTATATTGTTATCAGAACAAGCCCCTACTATGACGTGACATTGTCATCATTAATCTGAGGGCCAATTCTACTAATAGCATCGTTCACATTCGCGTCTCAGTCGCAACCTGTCGAAAAGACCTCAATTTCCATATATTTTGGACATATTGTGACTGAGGTGCCACTGTTATGAAAGAAAATTAAGGTAAGCTCCGTTTGGTGGCGTCGGAACGTCATTGTACCGAACTGCTAGAAACTACCGCAGATATATAGAAACAATATTACCACTTCACTGTGTTACTTTACATTGAAGTAAAACTCTATACTTATCTTTCTACTTCGGCGCCACAGCCAAACCAAAAGTTGGGAGTTGTTGGATAAGAACTAGTTTATACAAAAAACCGTGTAATCAGCGACTAAGCGGGGCTTAAGCGAAACTTTTGCTTTGCTTCTTAACGGCCAGACCGGATTAACATTTAGGAAGTTTGTAGTTACTGCAAACTTTGTGTCGCACTTAAATGCATCCAAACTTTTACGGTGACAATAATCAGATGTTTTCAATGTATCTACACTAATAATATTAAAAAGAGGAAAATTTTGAATTTTTGTGTGTGTGTATGTTTGTAATGAATAAACTCAAAAACTACCGTGCCGATTTCAAAATTTTTTTCACCATTGGAAAGCTACATTATCAGAGAGTAACATAGGCTATATTTTATCCCCGTACTCCCACGGAAACAGGAACTACGCGGGTGAAACAGCGTGACGTCCGTAGTATAACAAGACATTGCGGAGTACTGGGCCAAACTTAAATTTAATAACTCTTTTCCTCTTCGACACTCTTAGAAGAACAAGAAATGAAAGTTGAAGTTGTAAACATCTGTTGACCATCATCAGTTTTATATGATGCTAATAATTATGTCATTGTATATCTGTTAAGCTCTAATTTGTGAATCTTTGACAGTCGGTACGGATTCACCAGAGTATGGGCAGCAGCATTCTCTGTGCATTGCAACAGCTACACTTTTTTTTTTTAATGATGGGAAATCATCAAATGACTTCTTCTGCTCTGGGTGGAGCGGAAGGGAGTGTCAGACTCTTACTGACTAAAACCCTTCCGTGTTCCTTTTAAAGCCCTTTGCGTTCCAGGGCCGCGGTGACCCCTTGAACAAATTCCGCAAACCTAGCATGCTCTGGCCCTAGCGGGCCCGTCTTCTAATAGGGTTCAGATATGCAGACTCTCCATGTAAAATACTGGTGCTCAGCTGCATCCAGATGGCCTGGAAACTGATCCCAATATAGTTGGGAAAGGTAGCAAGATTCATTGATATCATCATCATTTTGTGGCCATATCTCAATTTATTTATGGTCAGCGCAATATAACTTATACTTTCATACTTCTCTTCTCCACTGCTAATGCCATTTTTTTAGAGTTCGTGCAAAAGTAGCACCTAGATATTGAGTTATCACTTTGTTGATTTCATATTTTATTGACAGAGTGGCAGTAAAATATGAAGTTGAAACGTTTTTAATAAGAAATTTAAGGGAATCATCCAAAGCGAAAATCAGATACATGTTAGCCCTCAACATTAATAAATTTTTAATACAAAATAACTGACCAATTATCTTTCTCTTCCACTCGAATAAAGCCCCTATCATAAACACATTGAACGGTACCATCCTATCTCAACAAAATAATTGATCTCTTATGTACCTTACTCACTGTCACGAAAGGATACAAAGGTAATTAGCCGCGAGCACTTCCCCAGTAAAACAATGACTATACACTTTTGTTTCAGAATCAAATTTTTAACAACGTATTACACCTGTCCCTACATTTAAACCTTTTGTACGAAAATTCGCAAATATTGTGAATTTGTGACCCACCTGTAAAATCAACATAAGGTTTAAAAACGGATTGCTTTTTGATTCCGTTTTTGGCGAAAATAACTAATTTATTTTACTCAATGTGTGGAAACAAAAATAACACGGTTTTACATTTAAAACTTTTGGGGATTTCAATCCGAGCTCTCATCAAAAAAGCTATTCGATTTTGTTTTTTTCTGTTTTATTTAAACCTGTATTCAAATCATTTTATGAATACCGATAACCAATCAATCTAAACTACTAAAGTAATATAAAACAGAGGTTACATCGTTTGTTTGTTAATACTTTAATTGCATATAGCTCGAGAATTATCAATCGCTTTTTATTCTCCATATTGTACCTACAACTTGTCCCTGCATCACCCAAAGGTTGGCTGGTAGAGAATGCCTATGGCGTCTCTGTACATTTGAGTGCTTAAAGTATTAAATAAATCAATATGTATGGGTCAGCGGCACTTAAAGTGTTAGTAATTTTTTATTTTTTTTGTACTAGGATTTTTTTCTGTATTGTGGGTACATACATACAAACTCACGTACCACAAACAGCCAGACCCGGAACAACTATCTGTAGGCCATAAAAATATTTGTTCCGTGTGGGGATCGAACCCGCGACACGAAGCGCAGCAGTCAATCGCTCAACTACTGCACCAATCCCAAAGTGTGATTGTTAAAGGTAACCTCTGAAAATACTGATTCTTTCAATCTTATACTAATAGAAAGACATAAGCATAATTAACACAGATTCTCTATATTCTACTTTTTACCTCAGAAGAATCGGTCCCTTTGGTAAAACCTACAGGAGAAAAACAGCGGTACAAGCTAATACAAATAAGTTTATCACCCGCGTATTTGTTTGCCCCAAGCTTTTAACACAATAGCAAGCAATAAACATTGGGCCTCACTAAATAAACAACAGACGTATATACAGACAATACCGACTTATCCTTTTTATTGTTATTACTACGGCAATTTAAAGGCTCGAAGTAGCTTTCATATTCGCTTTACATTATTACAATACACGCGTCTTTTCCTTCAGTCATAACATTATCAGTTTTTTTGGAAGACCCAGTCTTAAATTGATTAAAAATTGTAGTATGAGTAGTTTTCGGTTTTTCATCTAATATGTAATAATATTGCATGGAATACATTATGATTGAGTATTTGTATATTTCGGTATTAAGGTAAGTTCTAGTTTTCTAAATAGTCAATTAAAAATGGAAACCCTAACCAGAATTTTATGAGGGTCAGAGTCCAAATATTATATTTTAAATTATGAGTGTAGGTACTCGAAATTTATTCTTTGGTAAAGTTTGCCATCTTATAAAATGGCTGCAACATAATAGCTTTTGATTTTTCAATAAGCCTTTTTATTTGATAGTCGTGACAGAGGAACAAGCCCGCCACACATTTCTACTGCAACTCCTGATAGCCAGAATCAACAGTGGCGACCACCAGAAAAAACGCCGATTCAATGAAGCTCGACGCGTACCGGAGAAACGATTGCAAAGCAAAGGACTACGAAATTTCCATATATCACATATAATTTTCAAAGTCGTGACAGAGCCGTTTTAAAAACTTTTTTTTATTTGTCCCCCAAAAGTGAACCAGTTCTCAAATTTTATTTATTTTCGTTACACGTGCGTGTTTTGGTCACAGAAATTCACATGTTAACCTTTCAACTGAATTGATCCAGTACATTCGTAGCAAATATGCTGTGACAAACGAACAGACAGACACACGACTGGTCCTAAAAACGTCATTCATATAACCTACCGTACCAGCCAGCTCTGCATACTAGTATCACCACCCTAAACTTTCTGAACTGTCCTCCTTCGCCAACACCCATAAACATGTCTCCGTCTGACAGATTATCGCAGCCCGTGGGCGCGACGCACTAAAGATTAATTAGAGATAAGAATAACATGACATATGACGGTGTCGGCCTACGATTTAAGGGATAAGTTGTACGTCAAAATTTTGAGTGGAAATTGGCCTGTAAACTTTGATATGTCTTTAAACTTAATTGGGTAGTTGACTGAATTTGTGTATTACAAATTTGGAAATAAAACTTAAGAATGGCACCTACTATGATATGAAATTACATTAAAGACTACAGCAAAGTATTGCTGTATTCTTTAATGTAATTTCCAGAAAAACTAGAAAGACATAAGCCACCTTAAAACATTTAAATCAAAATAGATAGAGAGAGAGAGAGAGAGAGAGAGATTGAGTGGAGAGACCGGAATTCTGGATTTGTTTTGTTGCCAGAATAGCCTCTTAGAATTTGTTTGTACAATACAAGACTGTCTACTTACACATAAACATATATGTGAATCACGTGGAATTATGTATCATATTATAAATTAGATTACTATTGAACACACTTAAAAATATTATCTTTCTAATTATGTGGTTCCTGAAACAAAAATCTATTCTCGCAGAAAGAAAAGTTTATAAGCAAAATGAACTTACAAGCCAAACCGGTTACTAAGGTAAGGAAAGTACTCACACTCAACATAAAGGTAAGACCGTTGTACCGTAAAATATTCTCAACATCACTAACAAGATCGGTTTCACACAAAACGAACGCAATAGCCTCGTAAGGTTAAGTGAACGGACTTTTCGTAGACGTGCTACGCCGTAGCCGTGCTACGCCGTAGACGTGCTACGCCGTAGCGGAAACTATTCGCTTTTATAACTTGAGTTAAAGTGGCTGGCACTTCTATTACATCTTTTGAATGGCACAGAACGTGGCTTTACTTGGTAATCTTACCTGGATTGTAGGTGAGAATTGATAAAATCTTTCCACTATTATCTTAAGCATCGTCCTGAAACGAAGCGATCACCGCACGAATGCAGAATAAAGTATATGTATGAATACGACGCCAATAATACGTGAAAAAATTTAGTTTTTGTTTTTTATATTACAAGTCTATCCATTCAGATATTCGTTTTAAGTATCCATGTGTTTTCAAGAGTCTACCATATTTTTCAGATAATATATACTTTAAAATGAAATAAACTTATGACAAGAACAAAAAATTAAAGTCATTATTCAACTAGATTAATAATATCACGTAACAAAAAATAAAATAAAGTAATACCGCAGTATTACACCGAATTACTTCACATTTGTCTTCCAGCATAACCACGATCACCAAAAAACCTAATTTCTCAGCCACATTTTCGTGTAGTAAATCTTGTTTTTGTAGTAAAACAATTTTCGGTGAAACTTGTTCGCAATTTTCGTCACCGTTACAGAGTATGGAGACGACCCAGTGGCTTCTAGGGATGACATGTCAGCACTCGAGAACCACCAGTTTTTGTTTTGTTTTAATTACGTTTTTTTTCTGGCATGCGTAGAACCTGGTGGAAATAAAATCATTATCTTCTTCTTCTCATTCTACCTAACCAAGTTTGTCAATGAGTATAAACTTCTACTCTTAGAAACTGACGGACTGTGACAATTCTGACGTGTGACAGCTGGTCTTTGTGCTCAGCAGAACATGCACGTTCTTTGCCTGGGTTGATAATTATCAAGAATATGAAATTATGAAGTATATGGGTAAATTAATTTTTTGTGTAAAGTAGGTCTGCTGCTGGAGTCTGTTGCTGATAGCTAAAACCTGGGGTCTGCTTTATGACGTGAATAGGTTACTTCTAGACAAGTATGCTCTAAGTTCGTCTCGTTAAGCACGTCTTTGCTGACCATCAGGTAAGATGCTGATCAAAAACGAGCCGGAAAATAGTAATAAAAATAGTTGCAGAAGTTCGGAGATTAGCTTCCACTCTACATAAATTAAAATAATTCAGTAATGCGTGTTTGAAGAATAAACTAGTTTTATGTAAGTATATATTTTTACTAAGAATTAGAATATGAATATATCCTGATTTGAGAAGTAGAGAGTACTTTACAATACTCTTATTTCTAAATAGCATCTCTATTCGGTACAAACGCCGCCAAAGCGATTCCATGTACTGTGGTCGTCGCAATAAAAAAGTTGCAAGTCAGACGATCGCGGTGTATTTGTATTTATGCTAGACATTCATTTGGGTCTCGGCGGGGTGTCGCTCAATCTTCTTAGCCGTGAACATTTTCACGTATTTTTTCCGTCATAAAACTCAGATCTTACCCACTGCGTGTTAGAGACGTTTTTTATGAATTGCTTTTCTGGGAAGCAGTGATGATTTGCCGGTGGAAATGTTTGTTGCTGAGATTTCAAGTTCATACTGAAGATACGTCTGACATCTCTTTGGACACTAGACAATAGTAACTTAAAAAATCAAAATCTCCAAATATTTATTAGTAATAACAGTAAGACAATGCATGTCAAACGATAAACGAAGACGTGTTGACAATAATGTTTCCGCTAATAGAAAATTACTTTGTCCCAATCATAATATTTAACCCTCCAGTCCTCTATGTACGCTTACTCTCTCGCGAGTGCACTAAGCAGCTGTCTGCTCTGAGCACCCTCGATACAACTTAGGTGAAGTGTACTGTCAATTCACTCAAACAAGGTGGAATGATAGTGCACTTCATGGTCACTCCACCAGTGTAAGTTTACACGGTGAGATGCTTTCAGTATAGACCGGTAGACACACGAGTGATTAACGACGAAAGCACGAATTTTAGTGAACACCCCATAGCTAATGGAACTCAGGCCTTCATCGATCATATTCAGATGATATTTAAGAAAACTGAAATCTATATTTTTATAAAATGCTTTGTTCTGACTGGTGGATTAACGCAGAGCCTCATCCGCTGACCGTAGAGACGTGAAATTCAGAGAACGTCTTCTTTACATCCGATTAGAAAGAATTATAAAAATCTAATTCCTTGGGCGAATATCCTTGAAACTTGGATTAAATATGACAAATATAAATCCATTGAGATAATTTTAGAATACCACGCGGTCGAAGTCGCTGGAAGTAGCTAGTATATCATACTAGCTGCCGCCCGCAACTCCGCCCGCGTGAATGACGAAAATCATCCCAAGGAAACATACTCCCCAAATAGAAGTATCCTATGTGTTATTCTAGACTATAATCTGTCTCTGTGCCAAATTTCATCAAGATCCGTTCATCCGTTCTGACGTGAAAGAGTAACAAACATACATTTATCCTCACAAAATTTCACATAATATTAAGTAGATTTCCAATGTAATAAATAAGGAATGTCTCATCGTCTGTCACCACTGATGGCTAAAAGACTGTAACTCTTTAAAAAAAAAACAATTCTTAGACGCAAAAAATTGTGTTTCAACATGAAAAAATAATCTTGAAATATAAATGATAGAAGATTTAATAAATTTTTATCAAGGGAGAACCCAAATAAAAAGAAGTCTTGAGAGATGAGGTTGAGACGTTAGTGGTACGTCCTAGACGAGACCGATATTTTGTGCGTAAGTAATTGGCAGCCATTATACTTGACGGTAAGGATTTACCACGCAGGGTTATACTTTTCAGGTTTCTACTTTATTTTTTTGTCAGGACTACGTAATATTGTCGCCCTTGGATTATTTAGATAGGCCTATTGTTGTGTTTGGGTAGAAACTACAATAATGCGTCTGGGTTTATTTTATGTATTTGAACAAGCTTTTGCGTTGAAATAAACATGTTAAAGTTTACTCTTGTCAAATGTATGCTATACAACTGCTTTTGAGCGACTAATCATTTCACTATGTACAATTGTACATGCTTAGATTATGATACAAACGCCACAAGTTTGAAGAATAATTATCACATTTATTTCTTTGATTCGTTTTCCTTGTTATTTATGTTGGTATGTTTCTAATAATATTTCCTAACTGTCTTTCCTTTACCTAAGTTGTACCTGCCAAATTCTGTATCAGCACCACCGTAAGGTGGACTAGTAGAAAATGTCAGAAGCATTAAACCGCATTGGACTTTTAGTTTGTTTTACTTGTGCATTAAGTTTCAAAAAACAAATGAATACAACTTACCACAAAAATAAAGCAAACAAATCCACAAGTAGAAAACAGAACAGGATTCCCACTGAAGTATCTTCAAACACGATAAATTATACGTACGTTTTATGAAGTAGCCGTAATAAGCGAAGTACTCGGTACCCGTGAAAATAATTTATAAAAACAATTTGTAGGATTTATTTTTATTAGGAGGATACGTTTTCACGGAAACTCTGAGTGCGGAGTAGGAGATTAAATTATCTTGCTGTTGGAAAATCTAAGCTATGGACTGGTAGCGTTGGTACGTAACGAAGAAGAACCTTAAAATAGTCAGCATTCGCTGGAATTTTAATAGAGGTGTGAGTCGAAATTAATGTCATGTCCATAACTCATACGAATATATTGCACAGCCCACGGTTTTCAAATGGCTACAAATAAAAAAATACAAGGACAGTTAAAATTTCATTCATAAATTTAGAATATGTTTACACTATTTTAAATCACCACAATGAAGTAATGTTGTGATTATATTTAGTTTTTACATAACACCTAAACTAGAAAGGATTGAACGTGTTTTTTTTTGTAGATGGGAAATCATTAAACTACTTCACTCGCTCTAGGCAGAACGGGAGGGAGAGTCAGACTTTTACTGACTAAAATCCATCAGTGTTCTTCCAAATGCCGCCGTTATCTCTTTCGAAAAATTCCGCAACATTCTTAGTCGTTTGGTTTCAATTTTGTAGCCACAAGTCTCGAAATATATTACAGAATCACTTTAAAACCTAAAGCTACTAGGTATACATAGAATACCCTACCCTTCGACCTAGCTTTGTAACCCAGTCCGCATTTAGTAGTTCTAAGTGATTCGTCTGGCGGGAACCGCGCGTCCTCCTATAAATTTCACTGCCATTGTCTATTTTAGAAACGGTGGTTGAATCTGACATGCCTTGTGACGTCGGAGAGAGAGGGATATTTTACGGTTTAGGGAAATTGGTTTTATATCATCCATTGTCTGTAGTGTTCTTGGATAAGGATGTAAAGCATTGTTCATTGTTCAACTAAATTATTTCATACTGTTTGTCTGTTTTGCTGAATTCAATAGGATATCGCCAGCCGTGACTCACCAAAGATAAGAGGATACAAAGTATAACAGAATGTGAGTTGCTAATGATGAGACAATGACCCGGTTTTAGTAAAGGTTAACTCTTCATCGTTTACCAGTGGTAGAAGACACTTTTCACAATGTGACAATATGTGTCTACTTTGAACAGATCTACGTTCTGTAATAGTGACGCGTTTTTCGGCTAGCCATTCCATTAAATTCAAAATAATTCTATTTTAAAATGACTATCAAAGTACTGTAACAATTTCTATATAAATTCTTAAAATTGCGACATGGTCTTTCAAGATCATAAGGTCAATATTGTATTGAACTTAAAAACGTTCATATTCAAGTTGCAATATCATTTCAGCGACAATCTATATGAAAAACTTATCAAAATGTGGGAAAATTAGAGATGTTTCGACCGCTTGCGAATACGAAGCGAATGCAAAAGTTCCCTATAAACAATTGCCCCACAGGTCCACACTATTTTATTCAACCAAACTTAAACTTGGTTTCACCACAGTTCTGTCTAGCGAGCCATTGTCATTCACGTTTTAAGTGCCTTGCTACCTATAGATGACCTACATGTGTACTCGTCATAAAAACGCAGAAATAACGACTAGAACTATAAAATGTGGCGAGAACGCTTACCTCGAGTGTTCAGCACTCATCACGTTCACAAGTGTGGAATAAAATACATACACAGTCGTAAAATGTTACTCAGTATGCTGATGGGTAAATATGACCAGACATATTTTATAAAGCGCGCGGGCAGAAAATATTTATAGTGGGTTTCAGGTGTCTCTGTTGCATCACAAACTTTACATAGTTGAATATTGTGATAAAATAAATAAACATGTACAAAAAAATTGATATTGTGCCATTCTGTTATTTGTGCTGAGTTATTTTTTTTTTAAATCGCAGCATATGCTGAGATTTTTTTTTAAAGGATGAGTCATCATCGAATGACTTCTTCCGCTCTGGGTAGAGCGGAGGGCGTGTCAGACTCTTACTGACTAAAACCCATCCGTGTTCCTTCTAAAGCCATTTGCGTTCCAGCGTCGCGGTGACTCTTTAACAAATTCCGCAACCCTGGCAGGCTCTGGCCCTAGCGGGCCCCGTCTTCTATGCTGACATCTCTTTGAGGCGGACAGCGAGCCACCCAACGCTCGCTGTCCACAGGCCCACGCCTACGGTGGCCGGACGTGGGACGAGGGATCGCCCAGCGGAGTCGCTGGGCGATCCCTCCTGTAGCGGTGGTTGGGGCGAAGGCCTTGCCTTTCCCTCGCGCGGCCCGCCTCGAGAGAGATTGTTTTTAGTAGGTTACCCGGATACTAAATATTTGGCTTATTTCATAGGGTAGCAAGATATATAAACTTTGGTAATAATTTCATTTTAAACTGCGGTTTTTTACTAAATCAGGTGATCAGTTAAACATAAGCCGTTTTTAAAAAGCAAGCTCTTATCAATCTTATAAAAAAGGCAAACAAACTAAACGAAAATACCATAAGAGACACGTCGCGATTATTAGGTACTCTCGATCATGTCCCCGATAAATTCAGTAAACCATTTATCACACGGATCCTAATACGGTCATTAGTCAAGTTTAGGTGTACTGCGAACCTCCGCAGATCAATATTGGTATAGATGGCCGTCGCTAAAGTTAAGTAATATTCGTATTGATGTTTCTGAGCTAAAAGTTTGGGCATCTTCAATCTGCGTCATGCTGGGTATCTTGCCCACAAAACTTTGGCTGCTAGTAATGAGAGTTTGAAAAATTGCAGTATTTTCTGCACGAAAATGATGCTAGCGCTGTAATGTAATTTTAAACTGAGAATTTTCTTCTTTCTTGACGAGCATTCGAAAAGACAAGTGGGGATGTTAAAAGTAATCGTAAACCTAATATACTTTAAATGAGCGGCTTCGCTACAAAATTAGCTGTTGAATAACACTAACAACATTGAGGGGTACGACTAGGGGATTTTTTTTGTAATTTGTTAAAAAACGTTGCGTTACACCACACTAGGAATTTCTCCTGTATCATGGGTGCGTTTACAAACATACAAAGTCACATACACAAACAGCCAGACCCGAAACAACTATCTGTAGGCCTTACAAATAATTATTCCATGCGGGAATCGAACCCGCGACACGCAGCGCAGCAGTCAATCGCTCAACCGCTGCGCCAACCGTGCTGTCAAGTAATTGTTGCAAATGATTGGATTATTTTAGATTTTTACACAAATAGCAACCCCATTGCATATCCAGGCAATCTCTGTCTTATACAGGTGGACTGGAAGGGGGACGGAATGTGAAAGGGCGACTGTTTAATTATGGTTTGAAGTGTCTATTGTTTTTTCATGTGTACAATCCTTGTAATACTCGTGGAGCTCGTGGCTAAATAAAAATAGCCGCACGGGTCTTCTTCAAGGTTAAGCAACGCTTGTCGAGCTCGGTCTGTGGATGAGTGACCATCTTAACATATCGAAATTCCTCCGTGCCTCGGATAGCACGTTAAGCCGTTGGTCTCGGCTGACATTTGTAGATCTTTGGCAGCCGCTCCAGGTAAAATATTGGGATTCAGTTGAATCCGGTTTGACTGGAAGTCGACCTAAATATAGTTGGGAAAAGGCTAGGCAGATGATGACAGTCCTCCTAATACTATAATGCTATAATATTATAAATGCGACAGTAACCTTGTCTGTTTGTGCACTTTCACGCCTTTTTTTTTAAGGATGGGAAATCATCAAATGACTTCTTCCACTCTGGGTGGAGCGGAAGGGCGTGTCGGACTCTTACTGACTAAAACCCATCCATGTTCCTTCTAAAGCCCTTTGCGTTCCAGGGCCGCGGTGACTCTTTCGAACAAATTCCGTAAACCTGGCAGGCTCTAGCCCTAGCGGGCCCCGTCTTCTATGTTGACATCTCTGAGGCGCGCGTGAAAAACAACGCGCCATCGACCCGGGCCTGGTGGTGATCGGACAGCGAGCCACCCAACGCTCGCCGTCCGCAGACCCACGCCTACGGTGGCCGGGGATCGCCCTGCGCCCGGGGCGTCTTCTCCTTAGTGCACTTTCACGCCCAAGCTGCCGATTTTGATTATTTTGTAATCGTTAAGTTTTTTGCAAAAATTGAGAAAAGGCTTGTTAAGTATATATTAATAAATGAATAAGTAACTTGTTAGTTACAAAGACCTGATTTCATAACAGGTTACATAATAAATTTACGGTGCACACTGCATCACAAGTTTTAAGTCTGAAGACTTTCCAGTGCTCTGTCCTCCGAGAAAACAGACACTTCATTAAAATGTTTAATTAAACGATGTTCTTCGAAACTACATTAATTTTTGCCTTGAATATCTTGAAAAGACATTATCATTCAAGTCATGAAGCGGTTTTGACTAGGAAGTTCAGATAAGTTGGCAATAATTTGCATATTGGTAGGTAAACACAGGTCCATGCAAAAACATGACATACACACAAGAGAATTTAATTCGATCGTCTCGTAGAAACTAATCGAAACAAATGATGAGACATGAATACATGATCGATACTATTATTATAAAGAGGTAAATTTTGTGAGTTTGTTTGTAGGAGGTAATCTCTGAAACTACTGACCCGATTTTGAAAATTCTTCCACCAGTAGAAAGCTACATTATTCCTGAGAGGCATAATAGGCTATATTTGTTAAGAACCACACAACATAATTTCATCACAAGTAAAAAATTTTCAGGGTCGGCTAGTAGTAGTAAATATGTGTATTTCTTCATAATATTTAGTGAAATATTCAAACTTCTTGCAAAACGTTTAAAAGGTAAGTGATGAATGGTAAAACATGTGAAAAGCTACATGAGTGACATAGGCTATATTTGATAAGAACCACACAACATAATTTCATCACAAGTAAAACTAATAGACGCTAACGAAGTGGGCACAGGTCAGCTAGTAGAAGTAAATATACATACTTCATACTATTTAGTAAATATTTAAACTTCTTGCAAGACACTTTACAAAAAGATAACTGATGAAGGGTACAACACAATTTTTTGTTTTGAAATGCTGATTGTTAAATTTATTTCCCTTATTCAACCCCAGAATAGGATAAATTTTCATAAATCGCCCTTTAATGCACACCTTGACTTCATGAACTCTTGTGCTGCTTGTATAGTGTGCATGTTGCCGTTAAACCCGTTGTGCATAGACAGTCAGTGAATTTATTTATTTAATTTCTATGTATGTGCCTAAGAACCTTCCTTGTTACCTTCCTGCCTTCTTTGTTAAGAGTTTTATTTTTATTTATGTGTGCTTAGGTATATGTATAATTGTAGTTTGATTCAGTTTTATAAATAATAATAAATATACATAGCATACTTAAAACTATATTAATATGTATATCGATACTATTAATTTTTTTTTTTTTTTCAAAATTAGGGATCCGTAATAAAATTGCTATTTCGTAACACAAGGTGTAAAATCAAAAACCTTTTTTTGCGTGCGCTGCAAAAACTATTGACAATAGAACAAAATGATGTACGACGGGTTAGAAGATCCCATTAAGACCTACAAAAAAGTCCGCGAGAACATATATCTAGCTATCATGGTTTAATCACAATAACCCATTCTGTGTTCAAAATAATTATTAAATCGTCTAAAGAAAAAAAAAACTACGTTACACGTATCGTAATATTAATCTTTATCGAAATTATTATGTTATCAAGAGATTTATGTAGAAGTAAAATACTTTTTGTTTCATCTCAATCGGATATTTCGTTTAAAAGTTATCACGTGTGTAAGATGTTAAGAGTTGGTACCTATTAATGAGTTATGGGCCATAGAGTTTTTTATCAACATAAAATCCTGTAATAATCTTTTTCGAAATATATTTGTTGATGATTGTAATTATAAGATCTTTGAAGAGTATAATAACTACATTTCTAAAATAACTCTGCTAAGGAAATCCACGCGCGCATAATGTTTTGAACAGTTCTGAAGACATTGATAATTGCATTAACTTCGGTAATGGTAGTTGAAACTTCTAATACAATTAAAGGAATTTTAATCTAATAGAATTGAAAAACGCCCCAATTTTTTGGGTAACGTAATTCCTCCAAACTCACGAGATTCAACGAATCCTAAATTTTGTTTCTAATCTTGAAAATTAAAAGCAGAATATTTTTAGTATTTATTTCCTTTGGGCCAAGTTCTTTTGCAATTGTATTGAGTGCTTTTATCATTTGTATGCTCAGTATTCCACAATCACCAGTAAATTCTATAAAGTTCAATGAACTTATTTAATCTTTATTATGAACTTTATTATAGGAATACAGAATAAAGTGAAATAGTGATACAAAAGCGGCTTTCAAATAATTCTCAAAGAGATATTAAAAAGTGATCAAATTAACACAAAGGGCTCAAAACAGCTATTTTATAGGAACTAGCACTAACAAGTCTAAAGCAACTTGGGAGGTAACCAATTCTATGAAATTTAATATTCCTAAAATGATAGCAAGACATTTTAATGATTATTTTATAGACTCAGTTCAATCGAATGCCGATAATTTGCGAATAATACTCAAACAGACACATCATCAGGATTATATATCTAATCTATCTAAACTAATATTATAAAGAGTAAAGATTAGTTAGTTTGTTTGTTAAGAATTAAGGTTGATAATGTACATACACACTACACTTCAAATTACTCAAATCGGACCTTTCGTTTTAAAGTTACGACGGGCATAAAAATGGTCTAAGTAAGAAAAATGTTACGGTTTGAGCGAACTGGGGAGAATCTTAACGCTTAGTCTGATGAAGCTGAAACACGGCATTAATGTTTTGGATAAAAAAAGAAAAATAACAAATATTTGGATTTTTCGATGCTCTAAGTAAGAAAAATGTTGCGGTTTGAGCGAACTGGGGAGAAACGGCATTAATGTTTTGGATAAAAAATTAAGAATAACAAATATAAGGGGCGAAAAGGGTTGATGAATTTTTCAGGGGAGGACATTATTGCTTACTTCAATTTACGTGGAAATTGGAATGAACAAGCTAAAAGTGGGAAATTTGAAACAGATCTAACAATGTTTACATAGTCAACCTCTGGCGGGGTGAACGGGGTGAACTGGGTGGATAGTAGGCTGATCCTGAGACCGTTGAATGGATATCGTAGTGCTTAATTTTCCAAAACTTACCTTTAAAAAGGGTTTGAGGGGGCGTTGAAGTTTGTGAAGTACCTACTAAATCCACGCGGACGAAGTCGCGGGCGAAGTGCTAGTTATTAATATACGTAAACAAAATACACTTAGTTTTAGTTAGTTTAGCATATTTAAAATATGTTATCGTTACCGAAGTACCTACATATTTAAATATATATATATGTATGCGACCGTACCTACATGTAATCACGTTACAACTCAGTAACTAAGCACGATTTGTGTGATCTATGAATATTAATGTGATTCATTACTATTGCTCCAGCTAGTTCCAAACTGAATACTAATGTACCTACGTGTTCTATCGCAGATAAATTATAAACAGGGAAGTTCTATAGGGAATATAATAGCACTTTGGAATTTAGAACTTCAATGTAAACATTCGGGCTGTTATTTAGATGAGCTACTTTAGAAGTACGTTTGAGAATACTTTTGCGGGAGACAGGGTTGCAAGGGCTATTTTTTTGATTTTTTTTTTTAAAACGTTGCCCCTCGCTAGCATTGTTCCTGTATTGTGGTTGCGTTTACAAACATACGAAGTCACATACACAAACAGCCAGACCCGGAACAAATCTCTGTAGGCCATACACATATTTGTTCCGTTCAGGAATCGAACCCACGACACGTAGCGCAGCAGTCAATCGCTCAATCACTGCGCCAACCGTGCCGTCTCAATTGGTTACTGTGTCTGTAGCTAAATATAGATTGCTTTAGGAGATTGTTACAGTGTAAGGTCGCCCACTGCTGAGCATAAGCGTAAGCTAATAATAATAATAATAAAGTTTTATTTAATTCCATGCATAGTACATATTTAATAACACTATTTGGCACTTAATAAGTCTATAATAATCGATAACAGTTGTTCCACTAGTATGAATTATTTGATTTCTAATTATAAATTCTATTTTTGTAATTATTATTTGTTTAATTTATTTATTGTTTGATTATTAATTTATTTATTTTATTTGAATATAAAAATTATTATTTTTATAATTTAATGCATGGACCCCATTCGGGTAAAAGCCTCCCCCAAGGAATTCCATCCTTCTCTGTCGTTAGCTCTGTCTAGCCAACTTCCACCCGCGCATGCTTCAATTTCGTCTGCCCATCTGGCCTTTGGTCGGCCTCTTGGTCTGGTGCCTTTTGGCCCAGACCACTTTACTGACCGTAGAGTCCATCTATCGTCCTTGTAACGGGCTACGTGACCCGCCCACTTCCATTTAGCCTAAGCGTATTTAGCGTAAGCTAATACTCGTACCAAAATAAATGAATTACTTCTTATACATACATCTAATGAGAAGATGGCGGGACTCCTTGGGTGGCTTTCTAGTGAACTGGCGTAAAAAAACACAACAAGAATTGGAATGGAAGATATGAGGGGAGGCTTTTGCCCAGTAGCGGAACAGGTCAGGGTAAAAAACAAACCCATGGCGTTTTTAGTACTACAGTGACATTCCATGAAACTTAGATTTTGAGATATAATTTGTTTTTTTTTGTCTGTTTGTAAAAGTGGAAATACTGATCTAATTACAAAACTTCTTCAACGATCATTTGCATCATTTTATCCAAAAGTATTCACGCTCTCTGTAGGAGACAGAAACATGGAAAAATCATCCAATCACATCCAACGCTCTTGCATAAAAATCAATCTTCCAAAATATTGAAAACATATTGTAACGCCCCATAAGCATATTGTCGTGAAATATCAATTTGACATCAAGGAAAAGCTACAAAAACCTCCCTTTTTCAATAACAATATCCATTCGCTTCCATAAAAATCGTTACATAAAATTTTATGACACTGTCTCGACTCCACTCATTCCTGGAACAATAGGTATCAGAATGTTTCCCCGTAAACTGATGGCACTTGAGAATATTGCCGATGTGATTAACAATGACGGCAAAGCTTTGAATATAATTACGATAATAATTTATTCTGTTCATGTCATTGAGTCAATCTACCAGCGTTATCTGTAATCGTGGTTAAGTATGAACAGCCCTACTGTCGGCAATTGGCCCGCGATAGATTTTTTATTTTTAAAAGTCTTTAATAACATGAAACACACACACTGCAGACAATTAGATCTAAATCTAATTATATACAACCCTAAAGGTATAAAGTTATTAGGCTAACTTACCTTTACAAACATTTAACAGATTTTGAATTAAACTATTAACACATCCTTTGGAAAAAAAGTTCGTACCTAGTACTCAATATTGTTTGAAGGCATAAAAGTCTTAATATTGTCTGAAAACGCATATCACTTCTGTTTACCTACTATAGGTAATGCAGTTAACTGAAACTTAGTCGAATTAAAGTGCGGAGTAACATTACAACGAAAACAATGTAATTAAATACTTTAATCATACATTTTAAGAAGTTAAAAATCTCTTTTGTGGATACTTTAACACTGAATAGTTCCTACAGCTGCCGAGTGGGGGCAGTACGGATTGCTCAGCATGCATAACATACCAAGACACTTCCGTGCCTCGGAAGGCTCGTAATGAGGTTGGTCCCAGCTGTCATTGGAAGATCATTGACAGTCGCTACGGCAGTCAGAAGCCAGAAAATCTGGCACCAGTCTTGCTAATGGGTATTACTCACTTACTGAGTTTTGATGTACACACATGCAGTCGCTCCATGTTAAATACTGGTACTTAACTGCATCCAGTTAGACTGAAATGCGACCCCAACATATATTGGGGAAGTAAAATATTGGAACACTACTAAGTTGCATCCGGCTAAGGCCGGAATCCGACCCCAACATATATTGGGAAAGTAAAATACTAGAACACTACTAAGCTGTATTCGGCTAAGGCTGGAATCTGACCCCAACATTATACAAGGGAAGTAAAATATTGGAACACTACTAAGCTGCATGTGGCTAGGCTGGAATCAGACCCCAACATATATTGGGGAAGTAAAATATTGGAACACAACTAAGCTGCATCCGGCTAAGGCTGTAATCCGACCCCAACATATATTTGGAAAGTAAAATACTGGAAATACTACGAAGCTGGATGTGGCTAGGCTGGAATCCGACCACAACATATGTATATTGGCAAAGTAAAATACTGGAACACTACTAAGCTGCATCCGGCTCAGACTGGAATCCAACCCTAACATTATATTGAGGAAGTAAAATACTGGGACACAACTAAGCTTCATCCGGTTAAGGCTGGAATCCGACCCCAACATAATACTGGGAAAGATTTGGCAAATTCATCAATTATTGCTTTTTTCTTTAAAGAACACAAATCCATAAAGATTATGCCTCTTGCCTTAAATCACTAATATTGTAATGAAACTCTCCATATTATATCCTACAAGAATGAAGTGTACATGGTTACTGCCAATAAATTTTCAAAAATCGATTACTTAATCATCACTAAAGAGTAAAATATGCAGATGCATCATAGTTTTAATAATGTCGTCAAAGATAAAAGTAACCAGACACAGTGTTTACATCGAATGACGCAAGTTATAAACCGCAGTTCCCCCTTCAAGCAATACTCCACGCATAATTTTCATAACTTCCACTTCATCGAACACCCCTATTGTAACCTTGTGTCCACTATCTACATATTTAATTATAGTACTAATGCGTCAAAGAGTAATTTAAAAAAATAAGTCAATATCCTTAAAAGCTGTTTCTGAATAGACCATTTGAAGTTAAGAACGTGGCCCTATTTTCCAATAAAAGTAGAATTTGATAACTTCTGAATCATTAATTCGGGGTTATTAAAACATCACCATACTTGGAAATTTAATGATTATACTGAACATCGATGAAAGCCATATGTAAGCCCTCAATCTCATCTGTTTGTCGATTTACGACATGAAAATAACTACAATCCATGCGAATGCAGAAAAAAATTGTTCAACACACGTAAAACCACGGCCCCACTTCAAGCTTCAAGCCACGCAAAATTTTCATAACATCGACTTGATCTAGTTCTCCCATTGTAACCTTGTGTCCACTATCTACAAATAAGATTATGGTCCCTAGTGCCTCATATAATGGCCGATACGGATCGTTTCTGGATTGACTATTTAAAGTTATTATTACTTATTATCATCATCACTTACCTACCATCAGTTGAGACTGTGCTCAAAACGCGAGCCTATCAAGAATGAAAAAAGTTGAGAGCGTGCAAACTCTACTTGATCGTACATCAAATAGACTCGCCTGTTGGTCGAGTGGTTAGTGACTCTGACTGCTAAACCGGAGGTCGTGGGTTCGATTCCCACCCAGGACAAATGTTTGTGTGATGAGCATGATCATTTGTTCTGTGTCTGGGTGTAATTTGTCTATAATATGGATGTATTTAGAAATATATAAGTATGTTTATCAGTTGTCTGGTTGCCATAGCACAGGCTCTGCCTAGTTTGGGATCGGATGACCGTGTGTGGGTTGTCCCAAGATATTATTATTAGATATTCTTATTAAAGCCTCATCAGTTTACATTAAGCATCAGTTCCCGAATCTCTATTCGATTCGATTGATCACTATATTTATTTCCACGTAAGCTTAGAAAGACTATCAGTATTAAACATGAAATTTATAAACGCAAGTCCACAGGCTACTCTATAAGCTACTCGTACAACGCATAATTATCATAACTCCCACTTTATTGGACTCCCCTATTGTAACCTTGTGTCCATTACCTACATCGTACATATACTGTGGTATTAATGCTTCGTTTAGTGCCGTTTAGATCGGCAAGCATCGGACAGTCTCGACAGCGCGAAATGACACGACATTGCGTCAGCATGCATGTTATATGTTGCATGTTAATTATGCTCTTTTATCGAGTGGGACCTTCTCCCTACATAAAATCTCCTAATAGGATTTTATTTCCAAATAATGTGTGCTGTACACGTGTTTATTAAAGTTAAACTTTTGTTGTGCACTTATCATTATTGCTAATGTGACTATTCATATGGATATTGTATTTTTGATTGTATTTTAAATTGTATTTTTATTGTATTTTTGGTAGTCAATGTAAGTTAGATGTACATATGTATATGTATATTTGTGGTAGTAACATCTAATTGGCGTTAAAGCTGTTAAGGTGTTATTTACGTAATTTCAATGAATAAATAATAGTGACGGGACAACTTATGTACAAAGGCAAGCTTAACCCAGAATTGGGTTTTTTAGCAGCAAAACTTTAATGGTATGTTACTACCTCAAAGATACTCATACATCTAATTTACATTGACTACCAAAAGTACAATAAAAATACAATTAAAACACAATAAGTACAATCAAAATTACAATTTGGAATACGATGTCTTGTTAATTTGTATGATTTTGTGTATACAATCAAACATTTGAAGAAGAAGAAGGACATAGGCATCCGCAAATGTCACCAGATCGATCGGTCTTGTGTAAAAAATGCACTCTCTAAGCCGGGACTTGAACTGTGAATGCAAACCATACAGCGAGTTGCTTATAAAACGATATGAGTTCACTCCCGAGATTGTAGAAAAGAAAAAATACGTTACAGAATACACAACATAAGTATGTGAAGAAGCGAGCTGGCCTCATTGAATTGTGCTTTAATATCCGACTCGCTCATATTTCCCGTTCTACTGACATTTGTAGAACTCTCATGAACTTGAAACATGATAAGTATGTTACTGTCACTGTAATGATGTCGAAAGGGAACATGCTTTGAAATGTATAATTTGTAGTTGTTGTATTTGTAAGATTTTTTCATTTTACTTCGTAAAGTGTGACAATCTCTTGTTTTGTAGTTTTGAAGTTCTGTGTTACACTAAAATGTTTTGTTGTGGTTACTAAAAACCGACTACTCAAACATAACTCTCGTTGGAGGATATGATGGTTTACAAAATGACTAACTTCTGCCAGCAGCTTCGTCCGCTTGAAAGTCGGAAATCATCCAAGTAGCTAAGTAGCAATAAATAACAATAATAATAAATAAATAAAACAATAATTAAGTATTTAAAAATTAATGGATTTTACAATGTTTCTAAATTAATTAATTTAATTTATAAGATAATAATTCTTAAATTTAATTATGTATTTATAAAACAGTATAATTTACTAACTACTTTACTAATAATAAAAGTTATCACATTAAACACCCAGTATTCTTCCTACTCGATCTATGTTGTGCCCGACAGGGTCCATAATTGTGACTTATAAAATTATTTCCCTACCAACTATTTAACAATTGAATTGAAAATATATAAATACACTATGGTGCGCAATAAAGAATTGAGAACATATTTATACATTATGGTACGCAATTAAGAAATGAGAATTGAATTGAGAATTGTTAAATAGTAATATAGTATAGAAATCTTGTTTTAAACGTTATTGAATTGGATTGATGAATTAATTTCATTAATTGAGGGATTGGTAAATTGATTAATTAATCAACCGAGTGATTAACTTATGTAATTTATTAATGAATTTACTTAATATAATTTTATTTTATGTTGTTGTTATTTTATTAATTTAATGTTATTTTATATGCTGCTATATGGGTTTAATACCTGAAATAAAGTTATTTTATTTTACATATAATCACAGCTCACTTCGCGATCCCGTGTCATCTTGATTATATGGATTGACAGCTCACCTCATGATCACTTCACCCAAGCCTTCACTTTGACTTGATTACAGAATCGACCGGCTGTTCCCCTTCCTACACTGTCGGCTCGTTCCGGGACAGCTAAGTTATTTGTTTAATAAAATGTTGCTTGGGAAAAACGGCGCCTCTAAATAATTTGAAATATTTTCCTCAACAAAATATTTCATTTTAGTCATACCATTCTCTAATCTTCCAAAGTTATGTCGCTGAATAATAAAAACATAAAAAGGAACAGTAAAAAATTCGGGCCTTACTATCACAGATTGCCATACGAATTACTCGTCCTGTCATAAACATTATAACATAGTTGCTATGTAGTACATAACCTCATTTCCAGCCCCCCCCCCCACCTCCTCTAATGACTTGCCCAGCTTACTTTTTATGCGACATTTTATTACCAAGGATAAACCTTTATAAATTAATCTCCACCCTGTATAGTACCATTCATTTTGGCACCCCCCTCGTTATAAGTGTCATGGCGGCACTTAATATATTGAGGTAAAAAGAAGATTTACCTGATTAATGATAGAATCATAGATTGATGATAAAAGTACTGTGATTTTAACGAATGTCGATATCTTCAAATAAAAAAATATGTTTGACTAAATTCTTAAGTGTCAAAGTGATGTATAAAAGCATGTTACATGCCAGTTCTGTGACTATGAATACTCTTTTTGTAGTTACAAACACACGCAAGCTTAGCCGGCAAAAAAAGTTGCAAGGTTAAACCTTATAAAGGTTTATAATGAGACAAGTATAGAGAAAGAGTCTATATTCATAAAATCCAACCTTATATCAAATTGACATAAATTGGACTGGCCGTCTAGACATTAACTCCGATTACAACCTAGATAATCGAATTTGAAATAAGAATCGCGCTAAGTCTATTTTCGAACCAATACACTTAGATCAGTGTCAATTCCTCAATCGTATCAAATCAATGCTCGAAAGAGAAGCCACAAAGATAAGGAAAATATTGAGTTTCTGTTTTCCTCAATTTACGAAGACGATGATATATAAAATGGATCTATTATTAACGGAACTTAGTTTATTTTTCACGCTAGAAACTTGTATTAATGGAGAATACAATCCAATTACAATCCATTAATACAAGTTTCGATCGATTGTTTTTAGAAAGTTGACAACAAGGATTTATCATTCTTTTTGCGTACTGCAAATAACAAACTGCCTGCGAAAGTGTTAATACAATTCAATTATCAAAATAAGTTGGAATGGACTGACAAGAAAAATCTAGACGGCTAATACATATTAAATGTCAACCTAGAAACGGTATTAAAAATACCAAATTAAATGAAGAAAGCAAATTTATATCAATCCCAAACATATTCTGGAAGGTTCTGCTATTATGACAAAATTAATCTAGATCATAACTAATTCTTAGAATTCAGTGCTAACAAAAATATATTTTCACGCTTCACAAATATTTATTACGACAGTAACTTTCAGTGAAAATCGTGAAAGAATTTGTCTTCCGCATTAATATTAATAATTTTCGTTAAAACGTGTAAAAAGAGAGAATTTTTATCTTTCTAGAAGTTTTAATTAGATACTCCATTAATAATGACTATTATAGACAGTCGTCTTTATGGATCTCAAGTTACTGACAGTAGTCCATTAAAGTTCATCCTAAAAAAGGTAATAAATCTATGGTTGTCTGAACATCATCTGCCTAGCCTTTTCCCAACTATATTGGGGTCGGCTTCTAGTCAAACCGGATTCAGCTGAATACCAGAAATTTACTTGGAGCGGCTGCCTATCAGACCTCCACAACGCGTCTGACATCGTTCTGGCGTCTGACATTACGTAACGATAGCCGTGACCAACGGCTTAACGTGCTTTCCGAAGCACGGAGGAATCTCGGTATGTTGGTCACCCATCCACAGACCGACTTCGGCAAGCGTTCCTTAACCTTGAAGATCGACCCGTGCGGCTTTAGCCACGAGCTCCTCCTATCCCTATGGTTGTCTGACAAATAAATGATTTAAAAAATCACAAGTTTTTCAAATTGCCCAATTGCGATGTTGGTATTATAAATCACAACAAACAATAAATTCTGTGTTTATTCTTCAGCTCACATTACAGTCAGAATAACAAAAATCTGATTGTGATTCGAACTTCCAATTAATGTTTCTGTTAGGTTTATAACTGACCAATCATTCATTTCTTTATTTTCCGCGGCTTGTATCAATAAAAGCATTTACTAATCCACGAAAGAAAACTTTAAACACAATCTATGGCCCATTGTGCACTTATTTTATGTATGATTGTCGTGTTCTTATTATGAGGTGTACAATAAAGTATATAATAAATAAATAATAATAAATGGTTGCTTTCAATCAACGAAAACGATCGTCGACAAGTCAAATTGTATGGGTTTGACCACGTAACATTTCAATAGCACCTAGCAATCCCATACATGTTGGACTATTGAACAATCGTTACAGCTAACAGAGAGTCACTTTGTAAAGAGCCTGGGACCTATGTTATTCAACATAGATTAATAGCTAGACTATGTCCAATTAGGTCTGTATAAATTGTGAGTTGTCTAGACTCGTGAAATATATCTAGCTTTATTATATTCAGCTGTCTAGGTAACCTGATACCTTAATTAAGAGGTCTGGACATTTAATGAATATCATACTTTGATGTCACCAAAGATAGAACGGGGAGAAGCCGAGATAATTCAATTTGCTTCTGACACATTAAAGGGTCGACCCAACTTTGTAGTACGTAGTTTTTGCTGGTGTCGGTCTAATCGCCTTACAAGAATTGATTATTCGAGATCAGACATTACGATAGTTTTTAGAGTAGCGTAGGTGAATGACAAAAACGGAACCCTTTACTTTTGTCCGTCTGCTAACAAGTCATTTGATTATTTCGAGTGAGAGCCCATTTTTTACCTACTATTACACTCTGTCTATATGTTATACGGAACCTGGTCGTGATTTTTTGCGTATGTTTTTATTAGGAGCCTACTATGGCGTGCCCCTGCCATCATGATTCCTTAGTAAGAAATTGATACATATATGCGGTGCTGTACGTCCTGTATCCGGTTGCTTCGTCTTTCTTCTATATCGGAAACATGATAGTTTGAAGACGTCATCGTGAGGTTTTTTTTTAAATACAACACAAATCAAATCATAGTAAGTTTAGTTTGAGGTCATAGTTGTTTTTGTACTGAACAAAACACTCTAGTTTCGTCTATTATATTAAATCTTTGCAGAAAATATTACGAGTATTCCATTACTGACGCAGAAAATTATATTTTTGCAGTGATATTTCTGTGAAAGTCGAATATTATCTTGTTTATTCAGTAACCAATCTTTTGATGTTTTGACAGGTAAGCATTTGAGATAGACTGTTTTGTTGTTTTTCTGTAAGTACTCGTATCATGTTTTGATTGAAGTATTTTTTTGTAACAGAATATTTGTTTATTATTATAGATTGTCTCATTCCATTTTATATTTGCGTGGTATTTAGGTCTGACAATTTCGGAGAACCCAGCTAAACAGGACCGCTTTTATTGAATTTATATATTTTAGGGGAAGACGAAGAAGTATTTCAAAATACTGATTACCTATAAGAAAAAATATTATGAGACTAACACTCAAATCGCGAAATCAAATGCCTTTCTACGTCCTTTCAAGTTGTGGGAACCTTGAAGGACTACATAACAACTTTTTCATTTTTCAAAGTTGATCCCATACTCACATCATTCTGTATAATTTCTAAATTAGTCTTTTTTGAAATATTTTAAAGTTGTTCTAATAAAAATTGTATTAATTTATATCATAATATTAGAATTTATGTTAAATAGAATTAGTTTTACTTTCAACATTTGTTTGCTAGTGATTGTTCGAATATTTGTATGCCAGTGAATGGCAAGACGAATAATAAGACCTTAAATGTACCATGTTTTAAACAAATATACTTACTTATTCTTATTCTAAATTAAATTCTCTTCCAATTGGAAATTCCCTCGTGAGTTTTAGACACCAAATACTATTATTATTATTAATTCCTGAAATCAATATCGTCCTCTATTTGTCTCGTGATAATAGATTCTCAGAAACTCAAACACACACTATGGTCCCTGTATAATAACCGCAAAATACGAGGGTCACGCAATATACGTATATTTCAGGTCTACAGGACTTATAGCTTGTTACAACAAAATACCTTCTGACATATTAGAACTAAATGAAATTAAAAAAAATTAAAACTCATGTTAAAAGTACACTTTGTGAACAAGCATATTACTAATTAGAAGATTACATTCAGGATAAGAATGCTTGGAAACATGCTGGTCCTGCTCCATAGGACAATCAAGGGTGTAGACAAAAGGTCAAACTGGTTGATTTATGTATTAACTTTATAGATATACTGTTTCTTTTTTTGTGTTTTTATTTTTCTGTTGACTCACACGCTGTTGTTTAATTAATGGTTCCAATGTTTGTAAATATGTGAGTACCATTTACCTAAATTTCTTTAGGAAATGAATAAGTTTACCTCTGCTAGTGATACTTTGTTCTTATAAGTAGCATACTCTGGGTGCATCGTCCTCACATAATATTAAGTTAATTTTTGTATACCAAAATTTGTAAAATAATTATTTGAAAAGAGTGTTATGGAGTTTCTTGTCCGTTCTTCTCCATAAGAATCTACCTTTCCGAATGGACAGTAGAGACAGTAGAGTCACTTTATTAATGTAACATAATTATTTTACTGAACTGTAAACGATGACGTTCAAAAGTGCCGTTTAATGGCCTAATTGAAATAAACGTTTTGACTTTGACTTTGACTTATAACATGTCTCAGAAATAGGTACAGTCAAACAAAGACATTAGTACACGGGCTGCTAACTTGCGAGTTGTTTAGACAATGTTGTGAGTGTTCGGAAGAGTCCAGACTTAAACATTATATTCTTTAGTATACCAGACGCTGAAAAAGTTTTTTAGTATTTCCGAAGTCGTACCATTATGAAATTAGACTTTCCCTAAATATACAATCAATTATTATTCAAGAGAAAAACACTTTTTAATATCAATCAATAATCACATAGCACCATACTGTACCTGTGAGCACAGATAATAATACTACGTGAATCTATTTAATTAGGCTCTCGTTGGTTCTCGCAAACGTCACAAAGAGCCAGCGTCTGGGACAGTGATGAACACTAAATCTTGTGTAATAGCACAAGTAGGTGGTCTCAGAATTGCCATCATTTTACTGGTCAAACTATCACATCACAACTTTAGTTAATTGAATTACTAGCTTTTGAATGTGGCTTCGCTCGCGTTAATATAAATGGTCCCGAAAAAGTCTCTAACCGTCTCCAGGACACATCCATCTCTGTACCAAAATCCTTCAAAATCGGTTCGGCGTTTAAGGCGTGAAAGCGTAACAAACAAACTCAGTTTCGCATTTATAATATTACTAGCTTTTGCCGCGACTTTGTTCGCGCATATCACGTTTATTCCCGGTCCCGTAGGAATCTCGGGAAATCCTCTCTTAGTGCTCCCTCACACTCCTCAATGAACCTAAATGCCAAATTTTTTCTACGACCAGTAATTTCGGTTGTGCGTTGTCTGTAAGTCACTCAGTCACTCAGTAACAGAAGAGTTTTATATAGATTGGTTAGGATTTGCGAAAAACAACATTACTATTTTATTTTTGTCTTACTGATCACAATAGCGCTTTGATATAATTTTTAAATATTTCATTTATAAAAAAACCCCGCCACAAAACTACTTGATCACCTTCAACCACCAGACTATGCCTTCATCAAATAATATCTCGCTAACGCTGTCCTTATTTATGGCAGGAGCGTGTCACTCCAACCTTAATTGGGGGCTATATCGGTCAGGGTCATGACCCTTCGAAACCCCCGGAGCTCGACAGCGCGGGGCGGCCATGGGACGCGCACCCCTTTAGATGAATTGGGTTGTACATTCCAGAAGCGTACGTATATACGGGTAGCTAACTATCATTGCAATAACTTGTAAAGAATGTGAATGTGCTAAAGTGATATGACAGAATTTACCGACAATTAATGAATGAAAGATTTAATTCATTAAATGAATGTTAGCAGTGTAGTGGAGAAAAGTCTGAGTTATCCAGCTCGAAGAACCATGTAGAAGGTTGGAAGATAGTCGAATGATACTGCTACGAATAATTAATACGAGTATGTAGTGAACAGTCCATACTTATTAATATAAACGACCGAGGGAAGACTTGCGTTGACCGCTAATCGTGTACTAATTGTTCGATGGCTATTTGATCCAGTAAGGTCTATCCGCTTAGTTACCAAACTCTTTGCTCGATTGTACAATCAATTTTTGTACCGAATAAAAAGGAACGCGAAATTAAGTCGGAAATGTGACAAAAAGGTGAGACAGTTTTATTGATTGGCTTGGCGTGAGTTTCTAATTTAGATTCTCAGGCCAGACAGTGTTAATTTATCGTGCATTTTTGGTGACTATGTTCTCATCTTGTATTATATTAACATTGAACGTTTTGATACTAATTTCACGGCAGAGAATATAATAATATTAAGTAATGGCCGATTTTTAAATAGTCACTATACTTTTACCTACGGCCAAAACTGGCGGTTTTTTAGCTTTTGTGTAGAACAGCCATATTTATTTAAAAATAACTTACTATTGAAAAATATGCCTTTAATCGACTACCAGTACCCAAATTAGTTAATTTCTTTTTATTTCGAAAATAATACAATTTTACCTACAAAGTGTACAACAACATACCCCTTTAAAAAACTAAGCGTAAAGTGAAGATAAAATATGTAGGAAATAAATAATGCTGGCAACAATTCCCATGACGCTATATTTTGTTATCCTTCATGACGCGACAATATTTTGCGGAGACCATGTCAAATGTTCGTTTACTACGGAGATTTGTCAAGCTATTTTATTCTGTGTATATTTTACCTACAGCAAAATACATATAAATAAGGAAATATCTTCTCCCTCTCGCTATATGTATTGAAGATATTTTTTATATTTGCCTACTGTGCGATTCTCATTCGCCAGTCTTACTCAAAGTTCAATTGCTTTCATTATTTGAATGATTGATTTGGAATTATGGTGGAATGACATGTAAAGTAAGTATTAGTTGTAAAGTAGGTATTTTTCATCTTTTTAACATACTTATAAAAGTGGGAATTCTGGGTAGCAGGTAAATGAACACAATTAATAAATAAATTAAAACATTTAATAGATCCCTTTATTTTTAATAATTTATTTTCATCTTTTTATTATAATTTGAAGAACACAATTTTATAATCTTCTGTTAGTTCATATATCTTTTTTATTTTACAACATAGTTACTTATTTTACAACCATCATTAATACACCGATTTACAATAAATTAATTAATACCTAACTATCAATAAAATTGTATATTATTATAAATAATTGTAAACGGGACGACTTTATTTACGTTTTGTGTTTATTTTTTGTTTTATTAGTAATTTTAATAAACACCGATAAACTAAATTTATAGAGACCAAACATTTATAATTACACTTCTACGAAGAAACTTTTATTTAGAATGTTTCTAGAATAAAAATCAAGTGTTATAACCTATGTTCCGTTTATGTACAAATCTTGTACATATTTTATGATAAAAGAAGTTAATACAATTTAAAGTTTGGTTTTTTGTTCTAAACAATAAAGAAACATAAGAAGTCCCGCTATAATTTTGATCGCCTTAAAATCTACGTCACAATGAGTTTCATAAGTAGGTATTTATACATTGGATTTGGCACAGTTTTGAAGAATACATTTAAATATCTTTGGCGCAGTAGTTGTTGAAATAGGAATACAAAATAAACATTTAAATTTATGTTAGTACTTTTTGTTTGTTAAATAGCATTTTTATAACAAAACGTGTTGGTAAGTTGAAATAGATAAACAATCAAAAATAATACAAAAAATATTCAGTCTTTAAACAGTTCTCAAATATTGGCAAGTAATTTTTTCAGCTACACAATTAATACAAACATGATCTAGAAATAATACCCAATGACAACATTTATTTTCTCTTCCTAAACTACTTTTTTTTTCTTAATATACCTATCTACTTGGTGTTCCACTTAATGAGAAATACACATCATCTACTTATCCTCACAAAAATATATTATAATTAACTTTAGTTGTGTTCGGGTCACTACTGATTTTATGTATCTGGAAGTGCCGTTTAATATAATTTATCTTTCTACAAACTCGTGTTTTTAGAATTTAGCTTTATATATTGACTTACTTACAAAATAGAATTGAAATTAAAACGTACAATTTAAAACCCAGATTTAAATAAATCATATTTTTACCACGTACAACAATCTAACTTATATTTAAGATAATTTTTAATATAAATTTATCTTAAATATAATTTTGTAATATTTATAAATACCCTTTCTATACATCAATATGTTGAGAGCATCACGACTACTGAGACAGAGACACTTCAAGGATTTTATGTGCAATTTGATAACGTTAATGTTTTTATTAATATTTACAGGCAGATCTTGTATCGGACGACTACGGCGGCCATATGTAGGATATGTCGGGAAAAATGGCGCGGGCCAGCGGGCGCGGCGGGCGCGGCGAGTAGGTCGCGTGCAGCAGGCGCGGCACGTGCGGCGAGCGCGGCGCGTGCGGCACGTACGGCGCGGGCGAAGCGGGCGACGCGGGCGACGCGGACTGCGCGGGCGGCGCGGCCGCTCGTGCTCAGATCGCGGGCAGCAGCGGGCTCGGCGAGCGCGGCACCCGCCGCACGCTGCCGCTCCACGCCTCCCCCATCATATCCTCGTCTCCCTGCACACGCGCACTCGACATACTCTCAGCATCACACTCCTCAACTTCCCAACTCTGAGAGCGAGATGTTTCATTCGTTTTACTATGAGTAGGGCAGCTAGGACTAGGACGCTACTACCACGGAAGAAGAAACTAGGCGACAGTAAGTTTCTCATCCTCGTCATGCAATCAGCTCGCAGGCAATCTTAGTCTACGACTCGCGGGGTCTAGGGAGTTGACGTGCGGGATTGTGCGAGTGAGTTTAAACCACGTATTACGGTGTCAACACTTACATATAAGAAGTAATTACCATCATCGTGTGAGGCGCAGGCGCGGAGTGCGCCGGCGCCGGAGGGGCGGGAGGAGCCATTGGTGGCGGTGGCGCGGGGGGAGGCTCCGGAGACACGGCCGCGGGCGAGAACGAGGCTGGCGCTAGCGGCGATTGCGCTAGGAAGAAGAAAGGATTGAGATGTTAGGATTATTCCTGATCATAGTCTTTCGAGTCAAGCTTCTCCTCTAGGTCCTTACCAGCAGCAGTCAGAGCCAGTACGAACTGACTCCAATGCACGCAGCAGCCGCAGCACAGCTGCAGAGCTGCTCTTCGTAAAGCTCGATGCAAAGCCATGAACAACAGCGGATTGACCGCCGCGTGCACATACGAGATATGTAGAGTGATTTGGAAATACATCTGGAACAAAAAAGGATCGTACACACTTCCTGCCATAAGTTCCCTGTATGACTACCCGTCAATTAAAATCTTTATTCAGAAATAGTAATAATAGTGTCCTTACTTCATAAGCTATATGCGAAGTCAAAGCCGGATGATGCAGCAAGGTGATGAGGAACAATGGCCCCCAGAACAGCACATAAGCTGCCGTGATGACCAGGAACATCCGCACACGACGGACGCCCTCACGCTCCACGCGCGCCAAGTAGCCTCGGAGACGACGACCACCTCCCAGAGGCAGGTTATTACTGCCCGACGGACGGCAATGACCATCTGACATATTTCCGTCAATAGTCTAAGAAAGAAGAAGTCGTTTTAGAACAGGTCAAGAGGGACTCAGGTATTGCTAAAGCCCCAATTTTGAAAGGTAATAAAAAATTTGATACCAAAAATAAAACCAGCCAATTGTGCCTAGTGAATTCAAATAATTTAGAAACAAAAGCCAATTCATGAGATACCGTCAGTTGACGTCACTCTGGAGAAATTTAAAGCTCTATTTAGATAGTCTTGATGGTTTGCTAAATAGAAACGGAGATCGATGGAGGGAAGTTGATAAAATAGACGTACTTATATAGATATTATTGAGGAGAGTAGAATCAGTTTCATTGGTGGGTCTGCGAATAATGGAACAGATATAGCAAGACATGTTAAATAGACAACAAGAAGCTCAAAATACAAAGTGCCTAAGATCTACGAGATGAGACAAGCATGCATCACGGTCCTTACCCTGGGTCCCACGCTGTTGGGCAGGTTATCCATTCGCCTGTTGTCCCCTGCCATGCTGACAAGCGTGGTCACTAAACCGGCTACCCGTACTGCTTCTACGTTAGCCTGCATGCGATAAGATTTAAATTTATCGAATACTTAAATCTGAACCGCACTTTGGCAACGGGAAGCATTGAGTATGGTTTTGTTGTTAACAATTTATATGGACGTGCACTTCTAAAATGCAAACGTCCATTTCGATCGGGGCGAATTCCGAAAATTTAAATCTTATTTGCGGTACATCGCAAGGAATATTGGCAAGGTACCAACAAAAATTCCTATACCGGCCAACGTAACACTAAGATATATGCACAATATTGTACAGCGACTTGGAATTATGCGGATGACTTCGTGAGTTTCAACGAGTTTTGGAGCGCGCCAGTTCTGCGTCCTCGCACTGTGAACTGCATTACACTACGGAACTTGTTACATGTCATACAAACAACGGCTATAGCTAGTACCATTTCTCATAAAGCTGTGGATGACATGTCATGGTTACAAATTACTTCACAATCAATGATGATCATGGAGAAGTCGGTTCTGTGAGAATGGAAGATGAAGCAAACAATGTAAACAAAGCATTACTTTTATTATTAGTTCTCGTGAAACTAACCTCTCCATGCCATCTGTTAAGGGGTCCCGAGGGTGTTCGCTGAGTGTAGTGTGATTAATGACATACAAACCTTCGTGAGATCCCGGTGGAGTTTTTTCAAGTGGAAAAGTGTCAATCCGATACACACTGCATTAACGCCTATCCAGAGCGCGTTAAGCACATAATGTCTGAAGGGTCCTCGGACCAAGGGACACGACGGGGCGGGTCCGTAAGACCCGTAAGAGCCTGCACTGGCAGCTAAAGCTCCAGATAAGAACGTGGGCCCGAGATTTATCGTTATTGATGCGAACCAAATCATGAATGTTCCGAAAAGGACGCACTGTAACAAAGAGTTCATTTAAATTTGGCTTACAAAATATTTAAATGAGCTTAATATTTTATTTGGGAGCATGTTTAAAATTTCTAAAATTAAGAACAGAAAACAGTGTGTTTTTATCTCTGACAATGTCTCGGGCGAATTAAAGTAACGGCAAGGGTCGTGAATGGAACGACTGGATCATAACTTTACCTGTGGGCTGTCCATCAGTAATGGCGCTGATAAATCAGCTTGCTCTTCCTCGTTTTCGGGGAAAATTGGACTGTCGTTGAGGACTGTTGTGAGCATGTTTACTGTTGACACCGTCACCTAAAATGTTTTTGGAAGTTAGGGATTAAATCTTTTTGTCACATTTGTTATGTCATACTTGTTCTTAATAATACTTGTCTTTGGTTTTGATGGTGACTTTTAATTTGTTGCCAATCTTTCAGGGGTGAAATACTCAGGAATTTTATGAAAAACTTTTACAATAGGACCCTCATCTGCCTAGCCTGTTCCCAACTATATTGAGGTCGGCTTCCAGTCAAACCAGATTCAGCTGAATTTTATTTTTTTATTTTACGTGGAGCGGCTGCCTACCAGATCTCCACAACCCATTAACTGGGTAACACGGTACTCCTTGTCAAGACTGGTGTCAGATTTTCTGGCTTCTGACTATCCGTAAAGACTGCCAAAGATCTACAAATGACAGCCGGGATCAACGGCTTAACGTGCTTTCCTAAGCACGGAGGCGTCTCGGTATGATAAGATGGTCACCCATCTACAGACCAACCTCGGCAAGCGTTACTTAACCTTGGAGATCGACCCGTGCAGCTGGTATTATTTAGCCACGAGCTGTCAAGTTAAAATAAAAAGCCAGCTGTTTCCTATATTTTATCACAGCTGTTAATCCTATAGTTTGTATCCCCTGAAACATAGCTAATGAATTCAAAATCATCATTTATAATCGGAGACTAAAGAAATGAAGAAAATAAGCTTAGCAAACAAATTCCTACTTCGGAATATTCTCCAACCTAGTTAGGAAAATATTACTAGATTATTTTCTTAATCTACATCATAATTTTAGACTCCCAGACACATTCGTCTACAAACAAACACTCCAACTATTCAGAACTTGTAAGATACCATCAAAATTAAGCATCGAAGATTATTCTTGGCACTTTTCTCGTCCGTCGCAACTGAAGTTAAGTGCCGATAAATCAGTTTTATGTGCCAACTGCCTCCAGTTCCAAACAATCGTACTTTTGTCAGTGAAGATCTGTTACTTTTTGCATTCTATTGATGCTCATCTCTGAGTTTGATGATACTTGATATCCTTGAGTTCAGGCTCAGACTCTATCCAAAAAAGGCGATGCGACTTGGAAGTTAAACCATCTCCTTTGTTTTTCAAAGGAGACTGTTTTTGTTCTCACCTCCTCGTTAAAATTTTTATTTTTCTGACTGAAGCAAGCATTATTACTGAATGTCTGTATCCAATTCAGTAAATAGATAACTGTCTTCGATACGTCTGCTCGTAACTCTACACTTACCACCAACACAAAAGGCAAAAGAAAGCCCCCTAAGAGCTAATTCCACTAATTCACATACTGATAACGTAAACAGCGACGTTCACAAATATAAAAAGTTATGGCCCAATGAACATTCAGTGGCCCATAGAAGTGAATGGTGCCATATGGCCGAATGGTCAAGTTATAGGCCGTTAATCAAGATAATCATTTGCAAACATTTCCGCAAATGCTACCAGCCAATGGGAATCGTCCATTTCCAAATGTGGACTTGTACATTATTGATTCTAATGGACTCTCCAATTCCGGATCTTTTTTGGATAAAATTGTATCATTGTATCCGAAAAGGTATTTGAACGCCGGACTCAGCTAAAAAAGTCACTTCGTTTAAAAAGGCTTACGTTTTCCGTTTTTATAGTAGGTACTTCGAATACGGATCCAATTTTTGGAAACGTAACATCAACAGATTAGACTTTGATAATGTTTCTAACATCAGAAATATTTAATACGATACCTTTTAAAAAAGCAGTTTCTTCTTTAAAAAAGTTCCAGTAATTTGGGTCATCATTTTAACTGTTGTTTTTTGATATTTGTTTTTGTACTGCCTATTCGAAGGTGTTCCGAAGCCCTAAGTCTTAAAAAGAAACTAACTACTGGTCAAGCAATACCATGTAGCATTATTATATCTAAACTATTTACGATGTTTTTGAATACTGACAGCCCTAGATCTATCTCCTTTCGACCCATGCGATAAGACCGCCCATAGCAGACTTGTTTTTATATTTTTACCGTGAATAGAATAAAGTATTCAATAAATTAACTCACGATACTCTTGTTGTTGCAGTGACTGCCTACGTAAGGCCTGAACCACACTATTCGAATGTCCAGTTCCAATTTTCGAGCACTGTTTCCAAAAACGCTGTCTGACCGTGACACTAATTTAGTGAGACAAAAAACAGTTGATGCGACCAGTGGGGTTTTGGCCTATGCGGTATTTAATTTCTAACGGTCGGACGGTTTTAGATTGTGTGAGTTCATCTCGTTCGGTCACACCTATGACACGCAATCTATTGCGTGTCATAAGTGTGACCGAAGTGTGTCACGTAGGGATGAAAAAATATAAAAAGACCGTATGTATTTTTGGGGCCGCTGTCTCGTTATTGGTTCTTTGTTTACAAATACGCAGTCATTTCTAGTTTTGGTGCTTATCTATGTGGAATTTGTGTCAGCTAAAGTTTTATATAAGTTGCTCTTAAGTATCGGAAAACCTCATTCAAAAGTTATTTTTCTTTACCTAAAGTTTAGGAACAAACTGCTCTTAGAACCTGTATTGAGTAAGAAAATAAAACCTAACAAGTTCCATTAAATCACTCTGAGGGCTTGATTTCCAATGTGCTCCTTTATTTATAAAACACGAAAAGAATTTAACTAAAATCCTGGAAATTTAAATACTGAAAAGCAGATTCTAAATTCCAAATATCTGTAGAAACTTTGAATAAAGAGTTGGTTATTTTTTTGGTTGTTTCTCGTAAAAAAACTTAACTAAATAAAATCTTTGTCGAAACTGTACTGTACCATAAACATTGAAGGTTGAAAGAAATTCGTGTTCAATAATTTACTTCTAAACTTATCTGGAGGTGATGACAAACGGTCCTTTTTGTATTACACTACATGTGTCAGTTATTTTATTTTTTACGTTACGCTCATTGTAACGTTACGATCATTTCATCAATATTTTGTTATGACGTTGTCACGTTAAACTATCGTCCGTAAACCGGCTTTACAGACAACCAATTTTTTTTTAATATAGCATTTGCTGAGATAGTAGCCTTCTTGGCTTTGCACATATGTTTTTATTATATAGTTTTTTTTGTGAGTTGTCTTGTGCGAGTCCCAAATGAAAATATGTTCTGCCTTTCTTGAACACTTACCAGTAACAAAAAGGCAGTTTCGACCAGTGAGCACTTGTACACCGGTTGGCACTTGAACACCGCGATGCCGAGAGGCAGCAGGATGGCCGCCCGGGCCAGGTCCACTATCGCCTGGTGGAACAGCAGCCCGTGGGACCATCTAGAACAACGAACATAGGTATATTTATTAAATATCTAAATCGAATTCAAACGAAAGTATATGATAAAACTGTTTGTTTGTTTGTAGGATAAGTAATCTCTAGAGGTTCCTATCTGGATACCAATTCTCACAACTTAGAAAGCGTTAAAATTCAAGTTGCAATATCATTCCAGCGACAACAATCAATATCCAGAACTTGTCAAGATGTAGGGAATTAAGAGGTGTTTTTGACAGTTCGCGACTGCGATGGGAATGCAAAAACACCTAAACATTGCTCGGTTATCATGATGCATGACGTAGTTTGAAACATCCTGTAGCGAGCGCAGTCTGAGCCTTGTGTTCCCAGAACAGCGCGGAATGGAACGGTGACATTGTTTTGATATGTAGGTAAACATTATTAACATTATTTTTTATTCATAATTTTAATGCATTATTAGTTTTATTATTATCTTAATGAATCGCGTCATGAATACATTAAGTGGCACCATGCATTTACGATCCTCATAAAAAAACTCACAAAATAATTATGCATATTTAATGCAAACCAACAAAGCAGTATTGAAATGTATTTACAGCACATTATTATATGAAATTCAAGTGTACCTACTCCATATCATTCAATATGGCGTTAATATTGTCAACTATTATAATTCAGTGATAGACCCGTTGAAAGCGATGGCCGTTGAATACCCAATCCTAAATTAATTACAGGAACCTATTTCAGGTAACAGACAGACTTAATTAAATGTCAATATTGAGGGAAACACCTATTAATCTGTACCTGTATGTGTACAAATTAGAGACTATAAACCGGAGTACTACTACTACTGATGGATGAAAAAAACGCATCAGCGCAACACGTTTTTTTCATCCATTCTGTATTCTGTATCCATAAGGGAAGGTAGGGGAACGTCTGGATGTGTAGACTTAATACAATGTTCAAGATACGTAATGTCTACGAATTTTTGTTAAGTTTTTACTCCGGTTTTATCCCTTATCCCATATTATTTGGGTGACCCCGAGTAACATGGGATAAGGGGAGAAAAAAAAGATGAATGTACTATGGCGAATGGTGGCTTCACCTCTTATTTACATACCACTATTATTTGCCATGTTAAAAACCGTAGTAAAAACTTAACAAAATTTCATAGACATTACGTATCTTGAACATTGTAAGTGTTAAATCTACACTACAATTCATTCTGTCAAGTAACAGGTATAAAATTTCGATAAGCGATTTATCAATCATCCAAAGTGTCACGCACTTAGGGGCCCCACGGAAAGGGGCAACGCCCAAGAGGCCCCTTCCCTTAGAATCTCGGACGTAAATAATACAGCAGGTGAATGTTTGGGGTATTTTTCGAAAGTTTCTGGGATAAGGGACCGTTTCTGTTTATTTAAAATTCCTTTGGAACCTTTCGCATGGTGTTCTTAATAGGAATCTTTCTTCGAAATGTTTTTAAGAGGAAAAAGTTATGTTCTGTTTTTGGTTCCTATCCTACTTCCTACAATGTTTTTTTAATGGTAAACTTTTTATAATCGGATGTTTGTTCATCAATCTCGCCTCAACGATTGAATGGGTGTAGATGAAAAATAGCACACGGCTAGACCATAAAATAGATAAGAATATCAAGACTGTATTGTATACCAAAAATAGTTACACAACTATTTTACACAAACTTAATTCTATGAATAAAATGGCGGCCTTATCAATTGAAAACACTGAATAGGGGTAGAGCATAATCAAGGTTAGAACGTGGCACAATTTTTATCCAGGTAGTATTCACGCGGTCGAAACCACTCACAACAACTAGCGCGACAATAATGTTTAATTACCACTCCAGCCACTGTACACAAACCAAAACTGATTGTTAACACAAAACATTAATTAAGTTGAACATGCCTAAACCTGTGTTACCTCTAACATTCAGAACATTTTACAGCCAACATTTGCTAAACTTTTGCCAGCCAGTGTACTAACAACAATGTCAATAACAATGTTACTAACGTTGTTGCGAAGCTTTCTGACATTTAAATGTTGCTAACATAAGTTTTGATGGCAACATTGTTAGTCGTTAAAATGTTAGTGGCAATACCTGCGAGTAGTTAACGAAAACATTCAAACAAAAATATAGAGAGACTAATATTCTTAATTGTTAGGTACTTGTATTTTTGTCTCACAATTTGGAACAATGCAATGAAATTGTACATTCAATTTTGGCCTAAGTTTCTTCCACACTTTTCAATATAGTTTATCATTAATTGTACCATATGAAATAACCTAAATCAGTTCACTTTTGTTTATTTAGATATATTTACTTTTGATATTTAACACGGAAATGGCCAATACTAATGATACTAATAATAATGATATAGTGGTAATTTTATTTAGAGCCATTCATAACTGACTTTTAGCTTTTAGCTAGCGGCTCATAGTAGAATTTTTTAACGTACGTACTGCCGGGATAAATAGTAAACTATGTATATCCTAGTCCAGGAAACTGATATAGTGAAACTGTCACTGAAATCCGTCCATCCGTTGGGGATTGCTTTACTAGTTAACATCGAAACGTCATAAAAAATAAAATAGTTGAAAGAAGTACCTAGGAAAATAATAAAAGAAAACAAAATTGCCCATCTGTAAAACATACACCGAAAATCAATCTGTATACCTAGACTTGCAAAGTAACCGCCCCGTCGGCAGACTTACAAGACGAGAATAGTGGCTCCAGAAATACTTTTTACATTGACTTGTCAACCGTCTCGAACTAGACTAGGTTATGTCTACGTGACTAGACGAAGAAAGGCTATTCGGAATTCTAAAAGTGTAAATCCGAAGGTACCTCTTGTTAGCGAGGAAGAAAGTCGTTTGCATGTGTGCTCGCTAAATGCTTCTAAACAACATGCTGAAATGATGCTGGTGGTGTCGAGGGGCAAACGGGTAACACAAGGGACATTTAAAGGAACACTGGGAGTGTTTAAATCAACAAGAGTCTGACACTCCCTCTACCCAGAGCGCGAGCGGAAGAATTCATTTGATGATATACCATCCAAAAAAAAACAAAGGGTTGCACTCCGGGAGTGCCGGTAGAAGTGAAAACTTGAAAATTAACGTTGTGCATTTTTGATATTTTGGAATGGTTAGGGAATAATTTTGCTCGAAATGCTTGAATTATCAGTATAAAAGTACTATCATTTATGTGGTAAAATACAATATTCTTTATTGCGCTATCGAACATAAATATGACAATTTATATTTCATTTTTGAAGTAAAAATTTAACACTTCAGAACTTTCCCTCCGTCTTACGAATTTTTGATCAGGTCACGTGTACTGACGCAATTTTAACATTTTTTACCCATCCCAAAAAGTGCACAACGCCGCTAAAGAAGTTTTCACTTCAAAAATTATGTGAAGAAATCATTTAAACAGATAGACAGACCATCGAAATATTTTTTCAATTCGGACCAGTAGTTTCTGAGAACAGCGCGTTCTACCAAACAAACAACAAAACTCTTAGGCTTTATAATATTAGTATAGATTAAGTTTTTAGAAATTAAACTAGCTTCAAGATTGGGACAGTTTTGGATCTAAATTAGTTTTACCCGTAAACTTAGCTTGTTCACAATACTTGTAATCATTTAATCAAAGAGATTAGAATCATAATGAAACCATAATCTCTTGAAATGGAATTAAACCAAGATTGAAATGAAGATAGATCTTAATTAGAAAGCTGAATGGAGAAAACAAATTGGCTTTAATCCCAAACACAATTTGTGAGGTGACAATGACAAGCCAAATATCTAACCTTTTTAGAATTCCATACCTGATGGGTAACCAACGGACTCTATTATTAAGCCACCAATGTTTATTCGTCATTTTGTACGCAGGCTGTATCTCATAAAAGGTAGAAGAAAGACCATTGAAATTTTCACCGAGTTTGTATTTATATTGCCACTATAACAATAAAAATAAAATTAATGGAAAGGCCCCATACAAGAACCGTGATTGTTTCAGTTTAGTTTATGGAACCGACGGTTTTTAATTAGCTTTATTTAAATGTCTAGAAGGTGGACCGATCACCATGTGAAAGCCATGTCCTTTTGATGCGATGAGCACAGGACCGGTCGATGTTGCGACGCTGGGGTTGGCCTATATCTAGCTGTGGACATCTACATATTGATTGAAATGACGAACCAAATATTCCACCTACTCGGTTCTATTAAAAAAACAGTAAAGAAGGAGGCACCTAGCGCTGCTGCGCTAGGTGCCTCCTTCTTTACTGTTTTTCAGTTTTGCTGTTTTTCTTCTTTACTGTTCGACAGTGGAACTATGTGGAGACATCAATACGACATTAAATGAAAACACTGGCAATACTAACCAGTATTGCCATAGGAATATTTTGAAACTATTATAAACACTGTCACCAAAATTAAAAATAAACTTTCGAATTGCATAAAACGTCAAAAAACTCAAACTAGTCAAGGATAGTGACTACTATCCTGACGAAATATTCCAAGCAGTCTGTTGCAGTTAGTGACATCAAAACTGTGATAAAAGACAACATATTATAAACTAGTATTGCCAGTGTTTAGATTTATTGTCGTATCGTTGTGTCCACTTTGTTAATTAGACACGCCTGCAATTATATTATATGAAACCGAATTAATATTGTAATTACACTCGACTATACCAAAACGCTATAGTCAATACAACCTCCAATTTGCAATAATTATAACCTAGCCTACAGATTAATATTACACTATTGCGGTTTAGACGTAGGTGAAACCGATATTCCATTTTATTGTATAATGCCATTAAAGGCCCTTATACAAGGCAAAGGGAACTTTCAGGAAAAGAGCCTATTCCGAAGAAAAGGAACGAGAATTAGACATTATTTTGTTTGGAGTCATGTTTGTTTTTTAGACGACTACCTACTATTACTTTTCGTCACAACTTCTTCCGTATCAAACTACCTAACATTACTGCTAAAAGTGCTAAGCGTGCATATCAACCTACAGAAGAAGTGGTCATTCAGTGTGTGATAAAATACGGTGGATAATTTTATCACTACCAAATTAATAAGCTTACTCAAATTGGCTTATTCAAATTTGAATTCCTCTTTTTAAATGTACTCTCCTAGCTAGCTATGCATTAATTCCAAAGTTAATTCCATGAACCTTTTTCGGATGGATTTCCGCCTGATTCTTCGTGAGTCGCACAAATTTTTAGCAGAATTTTAACTACCAAAGTAATTCTGACTTGCCTCAATCTCATCATCATCATATCAGCCAATTGCCGTCTACTGCTGAACATAAGCCTCCCCAAAGAGCGCCAACCATCCCGGTCTTGAGCAGTCTGCATCCCCGCTAACAAGGCGTCCCACACTACGTTTGTCGTTTACCTTAATTTCATTTTTAGAAACTAGGAAACTACTTATACTGCTAAGGATAATCCATGCCAGTTTTTACTATTATCTATTTCATCAAGACACCTTCAATCCGATTGAAATAGCTCCTTATTGAATTACCGCTGCTAGTGACTCGGTAATTTGATTCCGCAGCAAATTGAGAACCCTCCGGTGTTAAATCATATTTTCTGGAGGCTTTATCTTTTAGGAGCTGGAGGATAAAGGTACTCAGAGAAAATTGGGTAAAGGAGACAACTTATAACAGTAGACGTATAAGTAACTACTTAAGTGGAGCCTCTGATGACCTATATTTGAGGATAGTCTGTTCATATTTGATGACCAAGTTTTTCCGGAACTTATTATGCTATGGTATGAGGCTATAACGTTCTCACTGTTGATACACAGGTCAATGCGGTTTGGTGGATGTCACATGTCCTCGAATTGCCAACAATTCGAGACGGCAAATCCTAAGACCAATCCTAGAATATGCCGTTTCCAGGGTTGCGAAATTTGTTCCGAAAGAGTCACCGCGGCCCTGGAACATAAAGTGCATTTGGAGGAACACGGGTGGGTTTTAGTCAGTAAGAGTGTTACGCTCCCTTCCGTTCCGCTCAGAGCGGAAGGAGTCATTATATGATTTCCCAACTTTAAAAAAAGGGAAATGCCGTATTCCTCCCGGTTACCTTATTAGCTGTATTCTATTGAGGTATGAATGTGTATTTTAATATGTTAAGTGGTGCTTACATTAGATCTACTTTTCGATGGCCCCCAACTTTCGGGAATACTTAAAACATTGTTCGCAAGGCCTGTCATGTATTGGAGGCCCGAAATACACTTAAGTGGGACTTACTTAGGAGTAGTTATTGAAATGTCTAGGCCTTAATATAGTTTATTTATCGAAGTGGAAACGTGCCTGTCCTTGAAATATTATAAAGGCAATATTCAAGAAAATCGTCGAATTTCAAGATTCGAAGCAAGAATTACCAAATAAAAATACGTATTTTTATTTTTTTATTTAATATGGGTTTGCTCTTGACTCTAGTCTAGGTCATAGATGACAGACACAAAGTCGACAATGAAGCGAGCTTACCCTGAAGAAGCCTGTTCGTGTTCACTCTAATTTTGAAGTGATTAGGGTTGTATGCGTTCGGAAACACAGACGCAGCCAGAGAGTTCCACTCCTTTGCTGTGCGCATTATAAAAGACATTTGGAAACGTTTAGTGCGAATTGGTGGAATAGCAACAAGGTAGGGATGGTAACTTGCAGTGCATCTAGATGTCCGATGGTAGAAGGGGCCGGTGGGATGAGGTCGTGGAATTCCTGGACACTCTCCCCGAAGTACAATCTGTAGAAGACCGACTAGCAGGCAACCTTGCGGCGATGCGAATGTATCAAATTAATTGAACATTTTTAATGGAAGTCCTTTATCCACAGACGGTTTGCTTGAAAATCTTGTTCATCTAAGTAATAAGGACCCTTTAAACAGAGAAGGCCTGATATTATCTAATTACGTTCGAACCTCCCAAGTCACTTTCAAGTTCGAGCCTGATAAAATCTTGCCTAACTAAACACTTATTAGATTGGCGCCATATAAAATGCAGATTCAGTGGTCCCGTAAGTAGTATTCCGTGTTCCCGAATACAAACGTGCCCAATCTGTGGCGCCGATCGCTCGCTCTACAATAACACATACGAGACTTACATGTTATGTGTTATGTGGAACATAACGTTAATGTCATCGGTGTAATGTCTACGACTGTCGTAACATGTTATACGGCTGTAAAAGAACCACAGTATCGTAAAATAAGCAACATTTGAATAATGATAAACATTCATTTTTTCCTGTTTTCTCATTCTTCGTATCGAAACGGCTGCTGTTATTTATAGCCTTTATTCCTTGCAAAGTATTCCGGCTTGATTTATGTTTGTTTTTTTTTTCGGCGACAATGTTTGATAATATTGCCATGGAGGCTATGGGTATTCAAATGTAGCCAGATATCGTGATTTACGGTCTATAATGTTATTCGAATATTCTTATTCAGGTCTTTGTGAGAGTCCTACATAAATATTATATAGTAAAAGTGCTCAATGGATCGAGATACACCTCCGTAAAGAAAAGTTATCCACATTTATTAGGATTTAGTTTTCCTTCTTGAGATAGAGATCTCACTACCGACACAAACAAACAGTTCTTTCTTAACCAGTAAATATTTTGGCAAACTCACCTCCGCAGCTGTTTTTTGCTCAGTATCACAGCCATCAGCGCCAAATTAGCCGACATTCCCAATCCTGAGAGAGCGAGTAAAGCCGCAGCGCTAGCAGCGCCTCCTGGCGGACAATGCCGCGTATTATTGACCACCGAGGAGTTAGTGGCGCCTGCCGAACCGAAGCGAAGGTTCGCTCCGATCATGGCCACGGCAGACCCTGCTTGAGGAATAACTCCTGTTAAAACAATCATGAATACAATACAACATGAACATAGAAATAGGCCCATAGTTACCTATTGTTATTTTGCTATTAGTTTCGTGATCTGAAAGATGAAATTAAATATTGTTCAAGTCAACATCAACAATTTGCAAATAAAATACAGTAAAAAGACAAGATACGATCGATGTATTTTGATTATTTTACAATCCAAGACAGAGATCGTTTGAAAAATAAAATTAAAAATTTAGAAATTTTGGACATATTTCATGAGACATAAAAAGCCAATTTGCTATTTCCAATCATACTACAACATTTAACATACATAACACACATGTACAATTCACAACAACCATAGAATTACCTGCTGACATTTTGGCGTTCAGACGTCCGCTTTTAATGGAAGTTAAGTATTGAATGCAATGAATCACTGTGACAGCCAATCAGAACGCCCCCCTCCCCCCCACCGGCCCATTGCATTTTTGCACCAATGACGTTGCTATTCACTGACATTACAATGGGACTGAAATCCTTTACTTTATTACACTGTATTTGTCACTCAGATTGATGAACACTATTTGTCAAAGTTTTGCAGTTTCTCTGTTTAAATTTTTGTACACTTTTGAAACTTTTCTTCAGTTTCTTTCAAATTTAGTAGAATATACTGAACTATACTTAAAGTCAATTTAGCACGTAGAGAATGCACTTTCTGAAAAACACATACAATAGTTAGCTTATGTTATTCTTAATGAATATGTCACTGGGAAATTGCAGAATCCGTAAGATTGTAATAAATCTTTATTGAATTATAATTTCTTAATATATTATGAAAAAAACGTTTTGTATACAATAAATTCCATCTAAATTCAATAGTTTCCAACGTGGCCTATAAAGAAAAAAAAGTTTACAATTACACGCGATATTTTACAATCTTACGGCGTTTGCATTTTTCCAGTGACAAATACAAGACTACTGAAATTCTTACCTCTTCTACATACAAAGATGCTTAGTAATTTAAAAGTCTAAGCCATACATATACAGGTTGAAGTAATAATTTGACTCTGGCTAAGTGGCATACCTACTCCAAATGCTATGTCTATTTTCTAAAAGAGCAAGATTTAACAGCCCCCCGATGTAACTTATTTTCTCAGTAACAAAATGTGTGGGATAGAGAATTACAATGTGCGGGAAAGACATACCTTTGCCGTCCGCCCAAGCCGTTCCTAGTACATACAACACTACTCTATCTCACTAATTTTTAACTGGCAAAATAAGTAACGTACAGGGGCTCTGGGATCTTGGACTATATAATTAACGCAAGCAAAAGAACCTACTTAATGTGATTACGATACTGGCAATGGAAAGTGGCACGATGCGACGCAGGGTAAATATACGCTGATGACATGTCAAACGTCATACCAATGAATAGATCACAGAGGAAATGAGCACAGCAGTTACAGCAGTGCTGTTGTGTAAAATCGCACCCTGTGAATGAGCTTCGGTGAAGTGCGTGTTGCCTGTCATCGTATGTGGATTATCAATTCCAAATCCCGTGAATATTAAGCGAAAGATAAGTTGTGTAAGCAAGGATTTGGTTTACAGAATAGACTTGATGTACGAAAAAATATATATCTACAGAAAGATACTACCATAAAATCACAGATTTGGCAGAGTTAACAAGCAAGATATTTTTACATACCATATCAAACCATTATACTGTGTGATATGCAATAATTGAAGAGCTATTCTATACGTTACCATTTGTGTGCCTTCGAGCCTCGTTTTACGACTTGCTACAACTTTATATCAATGTTTTGCTTTGTAACTCTCTTGTCTAACTGAGTTGCAGTCTATAATCCCTTTTTACCTATAAAGTCCAGTTAACCTCTGCTTCCCTAGTAATTCAGTTAGTTAACACAGTGACGGTTGGCTTATTAAATTTTGACAACCCACTCTCAGAGGAATTAATTTTAGACTATTGACTCCACCATAGTGCGTGAGTACGGTCAGAATTTCAATGTGGAATTTCTCCGATACATAGTCTTTGTATCTAATTAACATTTAATTTGATCCATTCCAAACACTTATTCATCAAATGAAAACGTAAAACGACTTAATAGATTAACTATACGGGGTCATAAACATAACGATCCCCATACCATACCGATCTTAATCAATCCAAAAGAATCATAATAATTGGAGTTCCTCTTTCCGAAACAACATTTTCCCGATCGAACCTATACACAACGCAGTGTGAAAATCCCTGCGCACAAGAATATTGATAATTCCCAATACCATCTACCACAGATAAGTGAAAATAATAATATAAGGAGTTACATAATTCTGAGGCCGTATAGGGAAGTGTTAAAGTCATCATAGTTCAGTATATAGTTCAGTAGCATAGTTAGTATAGCGGTATCTCTTTCTATATTTCTATCGCCAATAAAAATATGGCCGAAAGCTATAAAAGGGTTTTTATTCATGCCACAGCATATTTACCATAAGGAATCTTCTATTGATGTCGACTAGGATATCATATTTGATGAGGGTGAAGCAATCCTGTCCCTGTCCTATAAGTTATGTGTCGTTGCCTTTATAACTGGCAGAGTAAAGAATTGCGACATTGTTTTACTGTGTGGCATATTGTGTTAGTGCTGCGATGCTTGCCTGGACGATTTAAAAATGATGTGATTTTGTTTTTCGTGTTTGCTAAGTGTTAGTAAACAACAAAAAAGACATTCCATAATCGTAGCTAAAGAATATCAGTCGCGCGGGTCGATCAAGGTTAAGCAACGCTTGCCAAGGTTGGTCTGTGGATGGCTAACCATTTTAACATACCGGGTTTCTTCCGTGCCTCGGAAAGCACGTTGGTCCCGGCTGTCATTTGTAGATCTTTGGTAGTCGTTACGGATTGTTAGAAGCCAGTAAATCTGACATCAGTCTTGCCAAGGAGTATCCGTGTCACCCAGTTAATGGGTTGTGGAGGTCTGGTAGGCAGCCGCTCTACGTAAAATACTGGTGTTCAGCTGAATCCGGTTTGACTGGTAGCCGACCCCAATATAGTTGGAAGAAGGAGAATGAATCGTGTGAATTTTATCGGAAAACCTTATGCCGAAATCTGTTAGGGTGGTGTTTAAAATGTAGGGTTTGTGGTGTCTACGATTCACTAGGCATAGCTACTTTTTAGCTGAATAAACCAATCACTGATGCACAAAATAATAAATTATTCACATCTGCGTATTGCCTTGATGTCACATCACAAAACCAGCCACCAAAATTATTATAGTAGGAAACTAAAAGCTTGCGTAACCGCTAACCTACGTGTTGTAGGTGAACACCAGTATGCAATATTAATAATTTCAACAAATTCCTTTGATGCCACTAAATTCATAAGTTATATACAACGTGTAACAGAATAAACGCAATACCTCTTAAGGGGTCATTGTACTCATCATTATGAACAACAGACTGTCATTATGGGACCAACCCTAAAACGCGATTTGAAGATTGTAATAAAAAATTGTGTTTTGAAATCAAAACTAATGTTATAAAGGAGGCTTTTCCCCGCAATGGGACAAAATAGGCTAGATATATAGAATTTTATAAGGTTTTTTTTTTGTGGAGTGATCTCTAGATGTAATTCTGAATCCTCTGGTAACAAAAACTTATTAACAAAAAAATACAACCAACTTCTAAATAAAAAAACACTACAAAGTATAAAATAACTTTAATTTCGGAAGTCGGTGTTAAAATATAAAGAAACAACTTATTACTATTTTGATTTAGAAACCAAACTACTGAACCGATTTTGATGAAATTTCTATGAGACCAATCGGAACGTACATATATACTTTCACATGAAGAATTTTCAAATCAGTTCATTAATTGTGGAGTGATGAGGTACAATCAAACATTGCACACAAACATAAAAAAATACAACCGAATTGAGAACCTCCTCCTATTTTTGAAGTCGGTTAAAAATGATTTCATTGATAGCTACATTATTGCTAAGTGGCATTGGCTAGCCTTTACGACAAAATGTTTCACGTAACAGTTCCTGTGGGTTAGGCTTTGGGGGCGGAACCGCAGAAAAAATGTGAGCTATAAAATTCTTCTAGTGGATTGTGTTAAAAATAACAAGCTACGCGAAGGCGCCGATTGAGCTGACGTCACAGCTACGGTTGCTATGTGTTCGCAGCTGAACAAGGATCTGCTACACGACGATTTAAGATGTTGTTGTGATTCATAGCTTTAGTCCCTACAATATTTGTGACAATCTAAAATGTCGGATTTGACAGCGGATATGCTTTAATAGTTACTATGAAAGTGACAAGAAATAAATCTCTTTCGCACTTACTTTTGCTGTCAAATCCGACTTGTTTGATTATCAGAATTTAGGGACAATCTCTTTTCAGAGTACAAAGTTTCTTGAAGAAGGGACAATCTATCAGAGGTAACGATTGCGTAACGATCAACATGTTAAGCGGTGTCTAGGTTTGCGGAATTTGTTCTTAAGAGTCATCGGGGCCCTGGAACGCAAAGGGTTTTAGGAGGAACACGGATGGGTTTTAGTCAGCAAGAGTCTGACACGCCCTTCTGCTCCACCCAGAGCGGAAAAGGCCCTTTGATCACTTCCCATACTTAAACAAAAAAAAACGGTGTCTAGGTCTTCAGGTACAGTCGAAGAAATTAATTGCTCGTCACTTAAAACTTGATTGTCAGTTAGCGCTATAAAATGATAACGTCATTTTTGCCTATATGTCAGTTAGATAATTACAAGCCTAATGAACTTTTCAAATTGCTTGGAATCGTTGTCAAAATTGATTAAGTTCATTTAACTATTGTTTCTGAATGAATTGTAAAGAAAACCTATTATTTTAAATATCCTTAAAAATCGTTACAATATTTGACATTATTTCAGTACGAAGTCAGCTTTGTTACGATTTTATCTTACATATTTATAGGGCAGATACTGTATAGATGAGCTAGCATAAATTAGCCCGAATTAGCATACAGAAGCAAACAGTAAAATGGTAGGGTACAATAGCAATCCTTTGTTAATTTCAGCCTGAATTTCAGACTAGACGATCTCATATATAATTCTGAATCCCCCATTTTGGCAAGTGTTTAATCTGAGTATAATGAAACCTATTATTATACTATGAAGGCCACTTTTCAGGCTTATACGCTGTAAGACTGTATGAATGAAATTTTTTAGTAGCTTTAGCCGAATATTGGTGAAGTGTTGGTTGATTTTTAGTCGGTAAGATTTTTAAGGCTTACTAACACGAAATTCAATAATAAATAAATAAATTAAAATCGTTTATTTTCACGCGTCGACGGCCTAAACGTGTTAGTTTTACCAAATATAACTTACAAACTATGTTAGTAGTAACACTTAGCACACATAAAAAATTACAAAAACAAAAAATTAAAACACAGCATCCACTTAGAAGAAGATTTATCAAGCCCCATGTCTGACATGTAGCTTGATAAACCTATCCATTGTAGGCCCTTCTAGCCTTTCTGAAAAAACCTTCAAAATGCTATTACTGCTTCCCCGCACCCTGGTAAATAATGGTAGATAACTTCAGACAGATTCAACAATGAAAAAATAGCAGACGCTACCAATATTAGAACGCCTTTAACGCCTACAGTATGAAAACCTTGGAATTACTGTGAACGCATGATTATGAAACCTGTTTGATTGCATTATTAATAAGGTATGTAACAAAGTTTACCAATAAAAATTCGTTGTTTTTTATTTAAAAATTAAATTTATAAGAACACAGAAGAATACATTATAATCTGATTCATTACAGGCTTATATAAGTTTTTTTGTATCAATTCTTCTTCTTTGACAAAACATAAAGATACACATACAATAGGATAGCTTATGCTATAGTATTATTATAAATTTTAATTAAACAACTTCCAGCTAGATTTTAGTATGCAAATATGTAACGGTCATTATCTTTCTAATCCAACGTAATATGTATATTGAAAATATGCAAACAAATTACAAAAAATATTACGAGTAAAAAAAACATCATGGAAACAGAAAGTCTAGTCACAATTTTATGTTTCTATTTGTGCCAATGTCTAAGAAAAGTTTATAAAGCCAACAATGACGTCATACTTATCTCGAAACTTACACTCATCTAGTCGCCATTTTTTCCCAACTTTATGGCACTTTTATAGCTAAACATTATAGTTACGACTAGGCTTTAGACAACGACTATTTTATGAAAAGCCGCAAAAATATGGCAGTAAACAACGTGGGGTCATAATGACCTCCATCAGAGGTCACTTTAGAATTTAACTCGATGGTAGAAAAATCATGAAGGATAAGCAATCAACTATATAAATAAATTATCATAATCAAATCAAGTAGTAGGTTTTTTAAACATAACTAATATATATTTTATATTAGTTGTATTAAGCACTACAATTGGACTTTTTTTTTGCATCATTAATAAAGCTATAAAAATAAAAAATTATCGCCGCAATGTATGTACGCGTATATCTAGAACGACTTGAAAGATTAACATAATTATTTTTTGTAGTGTTTGTAATAATTGTCAATTTTTTTTTTAAACTTCCGGGTGAAACCGGGGCGGGCCACTAGTAATTAATAAATCTACTTTTAAATGACATCTTTATCTTCTTGACAAATTAGGAAAAATAAAAGGAAAAATTAATACCTAAACGGTCCCACAGTAAATATTTTTTTTGGTTCATAGTACAAGTTAGGTGCGTACATGTCTTGTAGACACATACCTACAAATATTTCGTGAATTTGATCGATGTTCAGAACATCCCCCAACTCTTTGTATGGCTGTCACGGACACGTGTTTGTTCGTGCATCGTGCCGCATTAGATCCTTCCCATCCCTTCCAGTTTAGGATAATGATGATATACTCACATAATGAACAAGAATGAATGAACGAGAACTTAAGCAGAAGTTTATTATGAACGACGGCGACGTAGAGATTGCCTAGCATCGGGTGGAAGGACAGGACAATATTATTAAAATAATGTATTTTTTTTACCTTCAGTTACACTATGTCACCAATAATAATAAAACTGTAGTCGAAGACTAGTGTTGCCATATACTGTGTACAATTTTATTGTAATACTAAATGGGGGCTGGCACTGTACTCCCTTATACAGGTTATTCTTTAACCTAGCTGGGAATGCAGCACCTCACCACCATTTCAATTGTAGTTTTGGTACACATAACAATTTGTCAACCTTGTAAACTTCTATGTACTACTATACTGTTATTATGAATAAACAATTTATTATTATTTTTATTTAATAAGTACTTAGTTTTTCAGTCAGACTGGGACCCGATGCCGACTTACGGCCGGTTTCAATATCGTATGGCGGAGCCGCGGGCGGCAGGTAGTATGATATTAGCACGTTAGAACGGCTGAACGGATCTTGATGAAATTTGGCAGAGAGGTAGATAGTTTGGAATAACACATAGAATACTTTTTATCCGAGGAGTATGTTTCCTTGGGATGATTTGCGACACTCGCTCGGGCGGAGCTGCGGGCGGCAGCTAGTATGATATACTAACTTCTGCCAGCGACTTCGCCCGCGTGATATTCGAAATTGATCCCAACGGAATATATTCCCGGGATTAAATGGTCTATCTACATCACACTTTGCCAACCTTTTTCGCTCGTTAAAGGGTTGAATTTCAGAAATTGCTGAATTAGGTGTTTGATTAATTAATTGTTATCCTATCAAAAAGCATTCAGATCAAGTTTCAAGTAAGTCTGACCACAAACAAAAATGTACCGAACAAACTTTGTCATCCCATTTCTTCCCTGAGGGGTTAAATTTGTTGGTTAAATTTTCCCCAAAGTTCTTGCAAACAATTTAACATAGAGGTTTTCTGTGTGTACAAACACACAGGAAACCTCTATGTTAAATTGTTCTCTAGGTCCAAGAGTCTGAGCGTTGATGTGAAAACCATTACCACATACTTACGCCCGGTTTCAATAACATATCAGCAGTAGTTGAATCGTCAAGTAAGCTGAAACGTCATGTTTGCCTTTCAAACATGACGTTTCAGCTACTGTTAGTAGCTAATTTGACAGTTGGTCAAAGGTAGATACGTTATTGAGACCGGCCTAGTTGACCTATTTTGAATTTGAATTTAAGCAGCATTAATAACTATATGTCAAACTCTACTAAGTCTTTAGATTATGACCTAACTATTGATTAAGTTTTTTTTTTTTTTTTCGAGAACGTTTGTACAACGTCGTTTGATAAACGTGGACATTTATCATTGCAATCTCAGCTACATCAAGGCCACGCCTTCGGCTCGGGCGTCCATTCCGCTTCGACTATAATAGCAAAGTTAACCACTTGAATTAAAATGAACTATTTTAATCGTAGAAGAGTTGGAAACGTGTGAACGAATTCCAATATTAAAAGTGTTGTAACGAAATATGTTTGAAACTTAACCGATCAGATAAACGAATTGTGAAATACATTTATTTTCACATTCATATTTGTAACACTTCACGTAGCAGATATTCAGATAACTTGCCAGGGCGAGATAGCCGCGGAATGAAACTGTACATTTTAAATTATCGTAATTATCTCCTGCCTACGCAGCTACGTCAAAGCAAAATACTGTACTGCTTTTTCGCACTTGATCGTTAAAATGAATATTTAAATTTTTATTCGTGCTTCGAATTTTATTTGAAGTTTTGGTTAAAAATAAATGCCAGCACAAGTGACAAGGTTTTGATTTTAACAGATAAGATACATAGAGCATAGCATACAGCTATCACGAACTTGAAATCTATTTCAATTTAGTTAGTGACAATTTTTTCTTACCATAGAATGGGCAGCAGCATTCTCTATGCATTGCAACAGCTACATTGCGATCGCCAACCCGCCTGCCAGCGTGGTGATTATGGCAAAACCCCTTTTGGAGGAGGCCTATGTCCAGCAGTGGATGTCTTTCGGCTGGTATCATGATGCTGAGTGACAATTTTGAAACATGGTTGTTTGAAAATTATAACTAACCCCACCCAAAAGCAAACTTTGAAATTCAATTTAAATTCGTCATTATTAAGGGTGACTTTCACTATTGACATCAAAACTGACTCGGCAATCTAAACTGCGTTCACGAGTTGTTAATGTCATCATTATTATGGAATATTGACACTTACAGTTCTAGAACGCGTTTTAGTTACTTTTGATAGCGTAAAATTTGCCCTGAATCACTTTAGCGTTCATCATTCTAATCCTAATTCTATACTTGTATAATATATATCTATACTAATATAATAAAGCTGACTTGTCACCCTGAAGGACCATATGCTAGATCAGGAAATAGGATACTTTTCATCCTGAAATTATATTTCCTTGGGATAATTTCCGACTAACAAGCGGGCAAAGCCGTGGGCGGCAGCGAGTTGCACAATATTGGTGCGTTCGTTTTTGTCTACACTACATCTTTGGTGGAAACGCAGCCTAAGCTTGGTGACCTTCTATCATTATCACATCCACTCATAACTATTCAAGACCACACCTAACTGCATACGAGTAACTAAGTATTTGAAATTCAAAATGGCCGCCATAAGTTACGTCCCACTAAAATATCTTCTAACGTCAAAGTCCTTCATCATATCTAACGATGTTCCTAGCAGAATATGTGCCAATTAGCAGCACTAACTAGCACATATTCTGCGTAACACGAGCGATGATTATGCCAATTAAGTCGACAATTACTTGGCACATTAGACCAGTTACTTCACACTAGGGACCAACGTCGCCACATTGAAATAGGAGATAGTTCGGAGAAGGAACAATATATGAGCAACTACAGCCACCCGTTCTTATTTCAAACGGTTTGCAAGGTTTGAGTAAACACCGAGAATTCTTAATTATATCGTCGACTACGCCGCGCGACCGGGATGCCAAGTTGATAAATAGATCATGCCTAGCTCTCCAGATATAAAGACCTTTAGGAATTAATTATTTTTATTTGAAAACCGTATCAAAATCCGTTGTGAAGTTTAGAAGAACAACGTGACCAAAACAAAAATCGACTTCACAGTAACACATGATTTTTCTTCAATCTTTCAGATTGGTCGGCAAATTTTTATTATATACTAGTTGTCGACCGCGGCTACGCCCACGTGATTGTCGAAAATTATCCCAAGTGAACATATTTCCGGGATGAAAAGTATCCTATGTGTTATTCCAGACTATAATCTACCACTGTGCCAAATTTCATCAAAATCCATTCAGTAGTATTTGCGTGAAAAAGTAACAAACATCCATCCATCCTCACAAACTTTCGCATTTATAATATTATTAGGATACTTCTAGGCAAGCGTGCTTCATCTTCGATCACATCATCGCTTACCATCAGGTGAGATAGTGGTCATACGCGTGCCTAACATTAGAAAAAAAAATTCTGGCTTAAATACTTTATCACAAAAATCCAAAATCAATTATCGCGATACTTTTATTTATTTTCCGTTTCCCTTTGGTTCACATATTAATCCGTGGACAATGGTGTTGGATATATGTTGCCAATTGATTATTCTACTCATAGATTTATTTAAACTTTAACATGTATCTTTTTTTGTCAAATTACAAGCCTTCAGTAATGAATGTGCCTTAATCCAGATAGACAAGAGTTAACTAAACTTCCCGCCACCATATTTTGAATTACAGCAGTTATTAATGCTCGTGATAGCTGCGAGGGGTCTGAGCGAACCCAAAGCCATAAGATTGACCGTAGATCAAATGGCCAAGCTCATCAGGATCAATGGTCAGGCTTTTCAGAACCCTCCTCATATTCTCGGCCTTATAATTTTAATATATTGAAACATGATCTTTTAATAGATGATAAAGATAATTTATTTGTCAATCATTCGTTTGCAAACAAAAGAAGCTCATACTAATATTATAAATGCGAAAGTTTCGATGCTTGGATGGACGTATGGATGTATGTTTTCGATTCTCGATCACGTCAGAACGGTTGAACGGATCTTAATAACATTTGGCATAGATATGGATTATAGTCTGGAATAACACATAAGATACTACTTTTTATCCCGGGAGCATGTTCCCTTGGGATAATTATCGACTTTACGCGGGCGGAGCCGCGACCGGCAGCTAGTATTAAATTAAGTTTGTACATGTTTCTAATACTGATATGGACCCTATCGTCTTGCTGTGGTATCAACTGTCCATTCGTGTTATGTACGTATAATACGAACTCTTATTACGCCAATTACCTCTTCAATTATAAGGGATGCTAATTAGACCGTTTACCTGAGAACAATGCCACCACATCCGAGCCACTTAATGAGTACGGCGTACTTCAATCGATTTGCTTGACCAAGCGTCAATTCTCACTATCTTAAGCTACCCAGTAATTCGGTATTTCTGAAACGGACTGTTAGATTGAAAAGATTTAATGGAGATTATTTTTTGTTTTTATCATTTAAACTTTTTAGTGAGAAGGAATTTGTAAATGTCAAGAAATTTATATTATTATGTAAAGTGGGGCGATATCTGTCTTTGGTATTACTACTAGGTATACAACATGTAACAGAATACATGCAATACCTCTTAAAACAATCAGCTGTCTAGTACTTTCTGTCGAGTTATGCAGAAATGTATGGGGGAGTCGATATTTTTTTCGCGATTTCAATGTTGGTCCAGTGTTAGTCCAGCGATTGTGGTAGTGACTACAATGACCCCTTAAGAGGTATTGCGTTTATTCTGTTACACGTTGTAATGATTATAGCTACCTATATTTTTTTTCATATGCCTCAACGTAAATCTATAACAGTAGGTAATCGAGAAGTGGCGGTCCGGTTAACAGCGTAGCTTTATTAGTAAAAACTTAATTCATGAATAATGAGGATAATTTCCCACGTTGTCGGTCTATCTAAATCGGTCAGAAGGACTAGGTATTCATGTTACTTAAACGCGCTTAAACTGACAGACATAACGATGGTAAATCCCTAAGCTCCTAGACTCAAATCTATACGCCTCTATTCACCATAATAGGATGCGCATCCATTACAATGACCAATGGACCACAAGACCCTTCCGTATTCATAATATCGTATGAAGAATGCTTATCTGAGCTCTGACGGAGTGCCCAAACAAGCCGAATAGAATACGCATTCATCTTGTTTATATTAGCTCCCTTTTATATTCGAACAGCATGGTTTTGTATGTACCTATTCACTTTAGTGTTAATATTTGTTATGCTTGCTTTAATAGCCCGGGTCTAGGATTGTTTGGAAAAAAATAACCAATAAATTTTCCGCATATTCAAATGCTCTCTCCTGTATTGTTTGATTTGTAAGATGGTTTATCTCTATCACAAAAAGGTTTTTTGGGAGAATACTCAACTTTGAGTTCAGCTCGCCTTTGTTCATAAATTATACATGGTGCCATTTTGGTCGTCTTACCATGGCAGCCCACTTATGAAAATATTATTCAATATCACGATGCATGACATATTTTGAAACGTACTGTAGCGAGCGCAGTCCGAGCTTTGTGTTCCAAGGGCGGCGCGAAATAGAACGACGACATTGTTTTGATACGTTAACATTATTAACAGGGTTTTTCATAATTCGAATGCATTATTTATTTTCATTGTGCCTATTATCTTAATAATAAATATATAATAAATTATTTATTGAGAGCAACGATGACTCATGTAGTGTTAGTAACAGTAAATAAACTTATAACTATGTTAGTGAAACAATCACAAAAACACACACAACAAATAAAATCATTACTTCAGCATTCCAGCTGAGATACTGGAGCAACGATTTACAATTCGGCAGTCCAGCCCGCCAGCAATCATGCCCAGAATGCTCTTGGTACTGGCTCGCACCCTGCGCACCGAGGACGCACATCTTTTACGCATTAATGCATGAAAACAATCAATACGCATTTTCGCAAACATCCCTGATGCGCTATAGAAGCGAGGCAGCCCCATCAGCACCCTGAAAGCAATATTGTACTGTATGCGAAGGGCACTGTACGATCTCTGCGTAAAATGTACCCACAGGCTACAGGTGTAGAATGAGGAACAGAAGAATTATTTTAAAAAATTATCGCGACTAGAGGTGAACCTAGGAGGTTCACCTCTAGGCGCGATTATTTTTTTAAATTCAATTTTATTCTGATTAATTTCCCTTACGATGTTATTTATTACCGTTAAGGACCACTTAATAACTATGTCAGTAGGCTGGCAACATATTTTAACAATTTTCATGGATTTATTTTCGATTTCGAAACCTGTTCGTTACTCTCATATATCTTCACCAATTGGCTATCCCAGCAAACTAACGGCCTATAAAACATGTACAACGTGCGAACGTTCCCACCGTGTTTATATCTGTACAATAATCCTACCCTATTTCTGAAAGTCCATCTCTTCTTCCTCTGACAAAAAACGAATGAAAAAACGCTTCACATCACTTATTTGAACTGTTGTTTTGCATTATTATTCTTAAATAATTTGCTTTTATAAATTATCTCTGCCTGCGTCTGTGTTTCCGAACGCATACAACCCTAATCTCTTTAAAATTAGAGTGAACAGGCTTCTTCTGGGTAAGCTCACTCCATCGTCGAATTTGTCTCTGTCATCTATGACCTAGACTAGAGTCAAGAGCAAACTCATCTCAAACAAAAAAATACCCCACTGAATGATGATGTCTCGATGGATACTTGTTAGTCTTTCAGGCAAAATCTAGTGAACGGATATTACTGAAACTTTACAGTAATATAGCTTAAATATCAGAATAGTACAGCTTATAATTATTCTTCATGAAAATTTATCTGTCGATTAAAAAAAACCACCCTAAATCGAATCACTATCTCGGCGAAACCTAAATGTACTTACGACTAGTTCACCTTACGGTCGGTTTCACTTACTTATCTACCTTCAACCCACTGTCAAATTAGCTACCAACAGTAGCTGAAACGCCGTGTTACAAAGGCAAAGATGACGTTTCAGCTACTGTTTGTAGCAAATTTAACAGTTGGTTAAAGGTAGATACTTTGTTGAGACCGGTCGTTAGACAGTCAGCCCTACTAACAAGGTGACTCGCTAATATTTTAACCACACCATGAGCTATTTTTATCGATAAAAGAGAAGACGTGGCTCTAAATGAGCAACTTATATTATATGCATTAGGAGCAGCCGTAAGTCAACAAGGGCCCAGCTGCCGTCATCCTAAACAAACGGATATAGTATTCACTTTGGCACTTCGACGTTATATAGAATTTCCTGTCTCATGTACGAAAACACCCGAACTAATATTCGGGCATATCGGGAAGTTTCCGATAACAAACCGAATTGATTACACATCTGTGTCGAATCGACATGTTTTACCATGAGTGACTTGTTTGTAATTCGCATGGTAACGTTATTTTCGATTACAAATTAAGGAAAGGCAAACATTAAAGCCTGAAATAAATGCGCTCATGTGCGAGTTTAATTGTATCATGAAGTTCAATCACATTGATTAACTTTGTTTTAATGGCGTACAAATAAAGTTTCGTAATATTGACTTCCATGTTTGCACGATTCACTTCAATTAGAATTTATCGAAAAATACGGCAATGTTCCATCTAAAACGAAAGATAACCAAAAAATGTATGTATAGGTAAACGAATTAGGAACTTGGAGTGCGGTACAGAAAGACCAGCAAATTTTGAACAACTTGACCCATTTGCTCTGATTTAACTACCTGGAAAATGCAATAAAACCAAAGTGCGAAAAGGTCTTGCGGTTTTATGCGAAACCCCATTTTGAAATGGCTGAGTAAAAAGAAAAACACTTAGCCGTTATCCCTTCCAACTTGACTGTGCTATTAGCCTCGTATTCCGATGGCGCCATTTTGAACACGTCTGGAACTCCGGTTCCATTTTAGTCTGTGCCGGGAGCGTTATATCAAACCAAACGGTGGCCAATCTCGACGTATTATGGATCCATTATCTGAGTAAACCTTCTGATTTATACGGTTTGAGTACGAGCGTTCCAGTTTACTTTGAACTGTATTTCCATGGCATAGTGTAGAGTTAATTCCATAACTAGTGTCTGGTAGGTTTTTGGTACTAAATGGGGGTAATTTCTGATTATATTGTGGAAATCACAGAACTGTTAAAAAAATGAAATTATAAACGCTCAATGAGTCGTTCGACAATCAAACAAATCCTAATCCTTGCTACTGTTTGTTTATTTGTTTGTTACGGTTTCGCGCCTAAATCACTAAACCTATTTTGATACATTTTGGTGCGGAGCAAAAATTTATATTAACGCGAGTGAATACGTGGGCAAATCTAATTAACAAAAAATTTCTTTTGGTAGACACCACAATGAGCCTTTAAACGAAGCAGGTAAACTGGCACGTTCACATATTCCTTAAAAATATAAATATGATGAGGCTGACATGCCATTGTGGATAAAAGCCTCCTTTAAAATTTAAAATAAAAATGAAATAGAAATACTAGTAACTAATTATTGCGAATGTAAATGCCATTGCAAATGCATCTCTGGTTTCTAAATTTCATACAAAAATATTCCAACACCTGGAAAATGTAATGTGAATGAATTCCTAGTTTTGTTAAGTCCAGCTTTTTGTTATCCGCCACAAACCGCAGACCACAGAGTACAAACGAAGACTGAACTAGCCTTGCCCGCGACTACGGACGCGTATATCCCGTTTTTTCCCGTTCCAGTAAGAATTTCTCCTCCTCTCTTCCTACGGAGTGTAGGAAAGCTACATTCAACATTTCTACGACCAGTAGTTTCGGCTGTGCGTTGTCTGCCAGTTACTCAGTCACTCAGTAACGGAAGAATTTTATATATAAGAATGATTTCAGTCAAAACGGAATTTAGTTCGAATAACAATACGTCTTAACTATACAAGGTTATTTATATAACAGTAACAACCTTACAGTCGGTGAAAGTATTATAAACAGCTTTTACTATGAGACGATGGTCTCATAGTAAAAGCTGTTTATAATACTTTGCAGTTTTTTTTCGATCGTATGAGATGTCATACGATCGAAAAAAAACTGCAATTTCATATAGGTATGTTCATCTGGTAAATATTGCATTTTGTATGAAATAGCTTATTTATTTTTTATGTTGGACTCATGGTACAGTTGTTGTGTGTAAAGTATTTTACAAATTATAAAGCTACTAAACACACACAAACAAAACTACAAAAGACAATCAATCGACTGCATTTTTGCTTTATATTATATCGAACATAGCAAAACAAAAGACTATCCATATAATCTATATTTTGGAAAGTATTTGGTTTTGTTATGTCAAATGAAGTAAATAAACAGTTTAAAAACCTCGTTACGTCAAATCCTTTTAGATTCAACACGCACCCTAGAGAAATAAGTGTTTCCCTATTACTTCCGCACGGCAAGCTATTCACGACACTTCACCGTAATAAAATTACTAAGTTTCCTCACCCCTGACACAAAACCGCAGCTTTATTCACACCAAAAATAAACACCTTTTAAAAAATTACGCACGCCATAATTACTCGTATCGTTAAAGGCCTACTCTGACGAAATATATTTTTTTCAAAAATTGAGCATTAAAAATGTAGGCAGCTTAAATTCTCTCAGTCGTGTAGGGCCACTCTTTTCGACCTAGTAACCTGGACTCTGGATGAATGGTGAATGAATTCTCCAGCCAGACCTTTTTACAGGTGTGAAATAAACCAAATTTATACAATTTGTGTAATGATTATGCTGCCAAAATATTAATTGAAATTATAACTGAAATTGCTGAAATTAAACGTCAATTTATATGATTATTATAATTTGGACATTTTGTTTAATCAATTAGTTAAATATTTTCTTTGATCTTGATTGCCTTATGATGCCTTTGTGCTTTATCTGAATATTTTGAGAAATATCTCTCTCCCTTAATGAAAATTCTTGGTGACGATCTTAAATCTAAATAAAAATGTCGTACGGGCTGGCGTAATATTCCGGGACAATAGCAGGGCAATACGAGGATAAAACAAAAAAAAAACAGGGCCATTCCTATAAGGCAAGTATGTCGCTCTATAGGTTAAATGAGGATCAAAATGAATCGAATAGGTAACCATGTGATCATGCATTTGCAATCGAGTCTATTGGCGCATAGGCCCTGACTTTCTGTGCCATGAGGTCACAGTTTCACTCCGATGTGTGTGCCCTACATTCCACAGGTATTTTTGTCACGTCTGGTTCAGTGAGCATTTGAGATGCAACTCAAACACCCACGATACAGCTGTAATCCGAAAGTGGAATTTCTTCAATGAGTTCCGGAGCCCTCCATGATGTGTCGATGCCATCATGATTCCGTCGTGAAAAAAGGACAGTGGTATGCGTTTTATATAGCTCCGTCTTTCTCCCACATTGGAATCATGATGGTTTTAAGACATCATAGTTGGGCAACAGTAAACAAATTCTCAATCAAAATCGTAAGGTTTCTTTTAGAGATTTATTTCAGTTATTCTAGTGTTTTGGCAATTCGAATTGATTTTGACTGCAAGTTTTGGATGGCCTCTTGTTAGCGTATCGATACCACATAAACAGTGTAGTCTTCAGCTACATTAACATCATTTTCCGACGCGATCATACTCGTAACCGGGTACGTGGCGCTGTATGAAAGATGGGCCAAGGTCTTCGGAGAACCGCCAAATCAAATAGGTTTTATTTTACTGGGTCAATTGCATGTCAAACCATTTGTGCATCATACTTGCTACTTTATTTAGTTGCTTATTATTCTTTTTGAAGTAGGAAAGATCTTTGCACAACTTACACAATAGTGAAACCACTATCATGAATTAGTTTATAGTATAGAGGTGTGTAAACCAGCTAGTTGATCAACAAGACGTCACAGATGTGTTTCCTGTACTGAACCCTGAATTTCTTTGCTAACCAAAAACAGGTACCTACTGTTCTGCAATCTGATGACATATGGTCCACCGACCTCAACACTAGGCTTCTCGTTGTATTTTTTTGCGTAAAGCTGGTTTAAAATGTCTGCTTTTGCGTTCCACACCTGTTTTCATCCCGCCAGGATTTCCCGTGTCGTATGTGTATCATTCTGTATATGTGTGAGTATAACACCTTGTAGCTGTATGTTTGTGTGTGTGTACTATTGTATATGTTAGCTCGCGCAAAATATCCGGACTTGGGAAACAACTGTCGGAAAAAGTGGAGACATGCAAGTGATTGTGTGGGAGCAGAACGAACTTAACTGTCACAAATATAAACGTATGAGAGTGTGTATTGTAAGGTTTATTTGGATCAAAGGTTTACAAAAAATGCTTCACGACGGTTGGATCTTTTTCATAGCTTAACATTTGAAATCAGAAATCTATACTTTATATTTTACACGCGAAAGTAACTGTGTATCTCTATATGTCTGTTTGTTCCTATTTCACGTGGTAAATGAAATTTGATTAAACTGGGCACGAGGGTATACCATGTCCTGGATTTGGACATGGAATACTTTATATCACGAGACTCTATTTCGTAGCTATAATTTACGACTTAGAACGGGTGAAGTCGTTGGCAGAAGCACAAATAGGTACTGACAGAATGAAAACAAATACTTAGGCCGAAAACGAACAAATACGTGTCCTGCTTAGCGCCTAAAGCCTAGTGGTGACCTGGCGAGTAGTAAAGTGAAACAAACGTTCTAAAGTGGACTGTTTCTTTTCTACTTTGCGAAAATGGTGCACATCCCTGGTGCGCAGATTTCGGGCTAGTATCAACGGCATCCTTCGGGCATTCGGTTCGATTGTCAGTACCTGAACCATTGCTGAATGGTACACTTACTGAGCAATCGAAACCAGAAATGTGTTTTCGTTATTATTGTATTATGTGTAATGTGTGTGCTATGATCCGTTGTTTGTCGAATTAAACGTTTATTATTATTAAATTATCAAAGTGTTTGTAACAACCTCGTGATTCGTTTGACTTTAGGCACTACGGCCCTATCAGTGCATTTTGGCCTAAGTCATTTTTCCCAGAAACATAATTTATTTACGAAATATGTACCAAAGAGTACGCCTCAATTTTCCAGATGAAATGTCTTTTCATAACGTTTTACGATTAGGCTTCCCTTTACCTAATAAATGAGTCACCAAGTGAAGTGTAAAATTATATTCTCAAGATCACCCATGGCGTCCCATATTCAGCAGGCGATGAAATTCTGCCGAATATTTTATACTCAAACATCCAATTTTGTATAAGGAAGTGTCTTTGAATATTTTGCAAAATCTTGTGTAATTCGGTAACTTTTCCAACAATAAAAGTTGTCTAGTAAAAACACATAACAAAAAAAAATGGTTATCTGTAAAGTCGGTTTACGGACGATAGTTTAACGTGACAACGTCATCACAAAATATTGTAACAGGGCAATGAGCGTAACGGGACAATGAGTCATCCTTTTTCGTGCGTGCAGCCGGCGTTCATCGATTTATTAGACGTTGTCAAGTCAAAAAAATTTCCCCCAAAAACCATCAGAAAAGCTTTTAAATCTGTCTCCAAAAATAGGAATCTATTCTATCCGTGCGATTTAGTAAGTCAATAGTTTTCTTGCGTGTAATGTGAAAGGTTTGGCGGCAATGTAGAATACGGTGCCACCATGAATGTTTCATAAGTCTGTTTTATATACATTACATTTACTATTCTAAACTGGTTTGTTTTACAGGGTTTACCTGGCCAGAGTGAAATTGGTGGTGTTTGTTTTGTGAAGGTTGTGAACTTGTGACTGTATTTAATTAAGAGTGTTTGTTAATTTTCGTTGTTGCTATTTGCTGAATCAATATGGGAAAAATAACAATTTACTGACAATTTTTTTTAATAGATTTTCAACTGTAATGCTAAAGCATTGGGTTCAAGGTTGATTGGGAAAATTTGACAGTTTTGAGTAGCTTAATGTGCTTGCCTGTACTATAGTCAATTAAACGACTTGAACCATAGCGGACAATTGGGACTCTCATATATACGGGGCCATTGAATATTCCACTGTAGAGTACAAGAAACAGTAATTGTTATTTTTCTGGTAACAGGTAATACTAACACTAGTATTGAAGTTGTGTGTGTATACTAACCAAAAAGCCTTTGTCTGAAATGGCAGATTTTTTATTTTGCTATTTTTTTGTTGAGAAAATTTATCATCATTACAAATGATGAATATATCAACAAAAAAAAGTCCAGCTACATTGGGGTCGGCTTCCAGTCAAACCGAATTCAGCTGAATACCAGTATGTTAAGTAGAGTGGCTGCCTACCAGACCTCCACAACCCATTAACTTTAGTTAATGGGTTGTGAATAAACTATTATTACTATGTTATGTTATTATTATTATTGTTAAACTGATGGGGGTGGTAGTGTGTGAGGCCCGGATGTGAGAGATTTATTCGATGAGATTTAGAGATTATGATCATTCTAAGACCTAAGTTTCCGTTTTCCACGTATCCCGTACTAAACCACTCTTAAACTAAAGCTATTCATGTCAAGACACAACAGCTTGAACAATCCCCTATGGCCATTTCCTTAAACAACATACAAATGGACTCCAATCAAATATAATGGTTAAACTAATACCACCACTTAAAGCTTCGTCTCCTTCTAGTAATGTTCGTCGTTAAGACAATAAGGATACATTAAGACGTGTATGTATAATATCTTAATGACGGGAATACAATACATGTATATTTAAAGCATATAATTAAATGGGTATCTTAATGTGTGTATAGGTGAACTAAATAGCATAAACAAGTTTAATTACTTATCTACTTTACTATACTTATGTTTTACAAAATAAATTTCTTATCTTATCTTAACTTTAAAGGTACAGTCAACAAAGCTATGTGGTATGCAGGCAGCTGACTTGCAACTACTTTACTACTCTCCTTTCGCAGGTATGCTGGAAGAGATTTCTTTAGAAATAAGCATCACCTTTGTACCTGTTTTTCTGTTCCCTTCTTCTTATTTATTTGTTAAATGTGTGTACATAAACTGTTAAATAAATAAATAAATAAAATAATGTTGTGAGTGTACTGAGTTAACAATTATTGTACACCATACTCCTAAGTATGTCATAAGCTTAAGAAGTTATAATGCACACATTAGAAATAAATATTGGCACTGCAGTGGAAAAAATAATATTTTTGCCTGTATACCAAATAGCTTTGTTGACTGTACACATAACAGCTTGGATCACGACATGCTTAAATAGGTTCAACAAATGAATCAGCCACAATATTAATTCACATTAGACTTTAATGATGACTGCAGCCTGTGGGATCATTACACGCAGAAAAGCTATGGCCCGTACGCCCTATCGCATTGGCACGTACGGACTATTTCCATGCGACCACGCGGAAGCGCTGTGCGTCTCTTGTGCGCAGAGTGTTGAGGTTGGACTGTACTTATGTGCGACACTGCTGTGACAGACAAGTGACATATAGTGTCGCATATAAGAGACTACTGTAATGAATTTGAAGGAATTGACTTCGTAATGTATTTTAATTGATTAAATTTTGTAATGTATTGTATTTATATAATCATTAATATGTGTAAATTATCTGAAATGGGTTACCTGAAATCAATGATAATTTAATTTTAATTTAATGATTTTCATTTGTTCCTCACACACCAGTAACACCAAAATTATAAATGGGTTTGTCATACATACACCTGAAAAATAGTATATTACATGGAGCAATTGCATACCTGACGTCCACAACCCAATAACAGGGTAACACGGTACCCACTACTGGGGTACCTTACTACCCAAGACTAGTGTCAGATAATCTTCCTTCCTCGCGCTTCTCTCCGTAACGACTGTAAATCGGAAAACATATATATACTAATAATAAAAGCTGAAGAGTTTGTTTGAACGCGTTAATCTCTGAAACTACCAGTCGGATTTAGAATTTCTTATTGTATATGATAGCCACAAACCTGAGGAAGTCTATAATAGGATATACGGGAACGGGAAATATATCTATACGAATGTAATAATGCTGAAGAGTTTGTTTGTTTGAACGCGTTAATCTCTGGAACTACCAGTCGGATTTGGGATTTCTTATTTTATATGATAGCCACAATCCTGAAGAAGGCTATAATAGGCTAAACGGGAACGAGAATCTATCTATACTAATATAATACAGCTGAAGAGTTTGTTTGTTTGTTTGAACGCGCTAATCTCTGGAACTAGTCGTTTTTGGAAAATTATTTTTGTATATGATAGTCACATTCATGAGGAAGGCTATACTAGTCTATATGGGAACGGGAAATCTATCTATACTAATATAATAAAGCTGTTGAAGTGTTTCTTTGTTTGTTTGTTTGAACGCGCTAAAGTCTAAAACTACCAGTCGGATTTGGAAAATTCATTTTATACATATATTATAGACATGTGACTATCATATATAAAATGAAATTTTCCAAATCATTTCATCATGAATGTTCATGAGGAAGGGTATACGGAATCGGGAAAAAAACAGTCGCGGGCAAAAACTAGTATTAATAATATTTGATTTCCATTTTTAGAGAAAAAGTGCTATCATCACTTTTTCACTTCATAATATGTGAGAGTTCATTGTTCAGAGATATGAAGAAAAAAATGTTTCCATAGTACGTAGCTAGGTATGTCGAAGGTTACCTCACACTTATTCCACACCACACTGTTATGCAAATTATGCTAAGTAAGAGAGCAGTTTAGTTAACTTCTAGAGCACGATCGTGATAAATAGCAGGTGATCTACTTTGCTTAGGTGAGGTGTGTAACATTTATGCTTCGGCTTATGTTACTATGAAATGAAGGGCAATTGGCGTGCTAAAAATGACAAATTCACATTGTGTATGTCACCGGAAAATTGCAAACGCTGTCAGATTGTAAAATGTCGCGTGAAATTGCAAACTATTATTTCAAAATTAGACACAGATATATTGGAAACTAGTGTTTTTTCATCTACTACTGTTCTTTCATAGTTAGCTTATGACATATGAGTTCATATATTTGTTAATTTATATGTCCGTAGAGGTCAATTATTTGTTATTATTTTTTTGTATTGACTTAATACTCTCATAACAATGTTTTATAATGAGTGTATTGCAACATGTGATTAACTAGTGACTTCGACAGTTGTATGATTTTATTCTATCCTGAGCAACCGGCAGCAAGTTCGCCATGCTCCCTTAGATTTTACTGCTTGCGGTAGCGTCGGGGGTCGGGTTACCTCTTTCCCTCAAATATGGCGAGGGGGGTAATGGCTGATCTTTGCGTTATGCTCGTGAACGGGTGCTGCTTGTGGTGAAAGGTCGTCTTGTTAGCCATGGATTTTACTATTGTTATAACGATTATATGCTTAATGTTTAATTTTGATGGCCCTGGTTTATCACTTGTGGCGTCGAGTCACAGATCTGTTTATTAAATTCTACCCTCTGCACGTGTAAGCGGGCACACCCTTCATGTCTGGAGGCTTATTTAGTTTGATTTGATATTGTTTTTATGCTTGAGTTTGTCTGTTTATGCTGGCATAATGGAGTGTGCTAGCTTACAAGTAGCGAATTATTAAGTTTTATGTTTTTACGTGTTACCTTTGTTGTATTGTTTTCTTTGTAAGAATACTGACTACTTACATACCTTTGTATAAGTGATAGTTCTTATAACTCAACAGACAGATGTGTTGCTGGGGAGTTTGTTGCGCCACTTCTTCTTCCCAGCTAAAACACTAGGAAGTGGTGACGGGCGTTTTGGGGGACTGTCTTTATGTAGAACTTTGACGTTCAAAAAGTGCTGGCACTCAGCCTAATTTGAATAAATGACTTTTGATTTTTTTTTGTTTTGAATTGAATTTGGATGACATTTATTGTTTACAAAACGTTTTTTTCATAATATACCAAGAAAATAAAATCTAATAAAGATTTAATACAATCTTACGGAGTCTGCAATTTTCCGGTGACGTATATGTCAAAAACTTGTCAGAATGTATTTTTTACGTAAATATAATAAAGAAATTAAAGGTAATTTTGTCAGTTTGCGACAGCAATGCGGATGCAAACAATCCAAAGACGTTGGATCGCCCCTATTCAGAAAACACAAAAGTTCTGGAGTGGCGACCGCGTACCGGAAGACGCAGCGTTGGAAGGCCTCCCATAAGGTGGACCAATGACCTGGTGAAGGTCGCGGTTAGCCGATGGAAGCGAGACGCACAGGGCCTGTTATTGTGGCGACACTTGGGGGAGGCCTATGTCCAGCAGTGGATGTCTTTCGGCTGATATCATGATCATGATGATGATGAGAAAACACACCCTTTGAACGAGCTAAGATGAAATGAGTGTACGTTTGCTGCTTGTATCCTGTATATTTAAGTAATTATTTACTCCTGTGAATATGAAGTGAGGGTAACGAATTGTATATGATTATGATTGAATTGTATTGTATTTATATTTTGAATAGGTACTAACACAAACGAGCTGTTGTGATGTGTTACATCTTTCCTCTCGCTTTCCTGCAATCTATGGGAGTGATTTCGTGAAATGGGACGGAAGTGTGTAGCTTATGCGATTACTGTAAGACTCGCTCGTATACTCGAGCATAAAAAAAATTTTTAGAAAAAGTGACATTGCTCCCCACAAAATTTGCCTCCCCGTTTAGATTCTAAAGTGTACCTTTCAGCAGTTACGTAGATGAAATATGCTAAGTTGTATCGCTATTTACCGACTAATGTCTAGACACACCACTTAAAGCGATAAAATGCCTATATAAATCAACACAATGTTCTCACAGTCTCAACCTTCGAGCATCTAAAAACTTACTTCTTCATATCCCTTCTCACCGCATCGGGTTTTGGTCTAATTCCTACGCTATTTCTACAATTAAACTCTGGAATATGCTACCCCTTGACATCAAGAAGGCGGAGTCAAAATTTTCCTTTAAGCGTAAAATCCGAAAACACTACTTAAAAGCTTGTCATTTTTAGTTGTTCTTCGTCATGATTACTATGAATTCTCTTAATCGGTATGATTACTATATATCATATTTATTAGTTTATTATTTTAGCATATATATGTATTTTATTAGTACTATATATATTATCTGTATATTCTTTCCGAATTGTTAAAATTCATTTTTGAATCTTATTTTTATTTATTGTACACCTACCACAGTATAGTCTTTATAACCCAAAGGTTGACTGGTAGAGAATGCCTTGATGCATTAAGTCCGCCCATGTACCACTATTGTACATAAAGTTTAAATAAATAAATAAATAAATAAATGTTCTAATAGAAACGCTGGCTCAGGGTACGTTCACGCGAAACAGACAGAGTTTCGAGTTGTTAAAACAATTTCACGCTTGTCACACCAAATTACTGTAATAGAACTAAACTGTTTTCGAAACAGCTGCAGCTTCGGTATGGTACAATAATAGCTTCTGCCATCAGTTCGTTCGCGTGAAATTCTTTAATTATTTATTGTACACTATAACAGCTTATATTAATTCAGTGATTCAAATTGTTCATGTACAAAGGCGAGCTTAACTCAAAAATCAGTTTCCTACCAGCAATCGTTTGAGTGATAGAGAGAGAATTATCCCGTGAAAATTATTTCAAGTATAAAAAGTATTCTAAATGATGTCCTAATACCTACAGGATATGGTCTACTCGTGTGCCAAGTTCATATAAATCCGTTCAGTCATTAAGTAAGGATGTAACCGCGCCTGGGTGGACCTAAGCGTTTAAAAATGTGGCAATTCTTCATTTATCATTAGCAATGAGACCGAAAAAGAATTCCCACTCTTGTTTGCAGAAAAAATAAAACAATTACAGAAATATTTTGGAGTTTAAGGTGGAATAAATGTATGGACCGTAGAGTTTTGAGAACAATGGCTTTGGGGTTTAGTGGAATAAGCAGCGTATCTTCGGGAGCGATCGATGACGATCGCTCCCAAAGATACGCTGCTAGAAGATAGCCGACCGCCCATTACCTGCAAATCTTAATGAACCTTTTTATGCCCAAAACATGACACAAACAGTCCCGCTCCTCAAACCACTGGCCTACAAACACGACTTTCTAAAATACTCCTTTTACAATGAATTTATTATCTCATGAAACTTTATCTAAGTACACTAAACTACTCGTGTAAATAGCCTCCGAAGAGATAAGTTTAGTAAATAAGTGTAATTTATTTAGCTCCATAATCTTGCTACGATCTCCTTTGAAAATTAATGGTGTTTGAGATTGTTCTATTTTGTTATGAATCTAGGACCCGACCGTCATGAAAACAGATTAATCTTTAAGATTGACGACTCGGCTGGCAGTATCCAAGCACTTTACTTTTAGCATTAAACCTAGACGACCAAAAAAACGAGGACCAAAAAAAATATTGTTTTGTAATAACACTCTAAAAAAGCTATTAGGCAGCCATTGTTCCTTAGTGCAAGAAGTTTAAAATAAATAAATATTTTTTTTGAAACGTAAGTAACGTATTAACGTAAGTATCATCTCATAGATTGAAAACAAAAAGTTCTTTTAAATGTTTTCGTCCCAATAATATCAAGTCAAATCCCAAAGCGTCTATCACTCAGACAGCTTTCTGTTAATTCAATACAAAAGTTCTAGAGATACATTAGTTAGCTACGAAAGCGCCGCAAAGGATCTCGGATAATCTTGAAATCTGCAAGTTAACGAGACGAAATCGCAGGACGGGGAAGAAATTCAAATTGAGGGACCTTCTAACAAATTACTGGACGATAAAAAGGATTCCTCACAATTTGTGAAAGGGGAATACTTCTGCCGTTTTCACGGTCCCTACCATATTTTTTGCAGTCATTTGTTTTTATCCTATCCGTCATTTCTAAGGATGTGAGGCGTATTTGTTGGAAGTAGTCAGATATTTTTCGAATCTCTCATCTCTTAAGGTTACCGTATATGATCAGTTTGACCTTCAGTCGCGTTTATCTATAAAAATTGCATACTATGTAAACTGTTTCTGAGGCAGATTTAATTCTGAGGTTTAATATTTAAGAAGCAACAAGAATAATGTAACCAGGATTTTCGTAATACAAAACCATGATTTTAAAGAGTGAGTGTCCGTAGAGTTTCTTGCACGTTCTTCTCGATAGAGATCTACGCTTTGGAACGTGCAACTAGCATCATGTTTTTGACTAACCGACCTAGAAAATTCAAAAGCCCTAACTAATACTTTTTTTCATTCAGTCTATCCAAAGGTTGTCTGTAGGAGATTTCGTGCGATAAGACCGCCCATTATCTACTTGTTTAAAAAATAAACTAAGCTATAGCGTTCGGTGACGATGACGCGAGTTCCATGATTTTTGTTCACCCAAAGCGTTTGATGACGATGACGCGAGTTCCATGATCTTTGTTCACTCGAAAAGTACACACAATACACAGTACACATTCATATAGCTCATGGAAAGCGTTCGGTGACGATGACGCGAGTTCCATGATCTTTGTTCACCCAAAAAGTGCTCAACGCGCCTAAAGAAGTTTTCACTTCAAAAATCTGTTTTGTCTGTGAATCTTGAAATCTTAATTAATTTGTTATGTTTCACGAACTCTAATGAGGTTCGTGAATACCAACTGCGTACAGAGACAAAATTTCCGGCATTGTTTGGATACATGTACATAGGCTTCGTACCTCCTTATGTGAAGCATATTTTTGTTGTCATTTGTTTTTTTCCCTATCCGTCATTCGTAGGAGGTATGTGAGTTATACGGCCTTGTTTGAAACGGCGGTGTTTCGTGCCAAATGTCTTGTGAATGGACGCGACGTGCCGTTTCGTCTTTTACAACCGCATCAATTGCTCTGTTGTTCACACTGTGAGTACTTAGTGAATATATAGTCTTAGTAGGTGATGTAGGATTTTGGAGTTTAAAATTGGAAATGGTACTAAGCATATAAACGTTAGTTAAACTTGATTTAACGTGACTTGAATATGTCGCAAGATAATTGCAACTCATGCGATTACACAAATCATTCCGAGTTCCAAACCCGCGGAATTTTGAAAAATTGGTAGCATTTTTCAAACAATTCTGCGACAAATATAAAACACTAATTTCATTGGGACTTCTATTGGCACAGCCAGCTGGAGAGACAAAAGCTACAGACACTAATCTAAAATTCAGTTCCACAAATATACCCAAACATACATAAATATTACCCTCTGAATAAACCCACAATTGAAAAGAAAACCAACCGCTATTCATAACCCGTAATAGTTAAAATACATCACGGAAATATTTTACAAAGCAAATTGAAGATAGCGTCTGTAATAAAGAAGAAACGTGATAGGAAAGCCGATCTCACTCATAAACGTGTGTGGAACTGCGAGAAAATATCGTCCTACACAATTCCAGTGGAAACTGACCTCTCATTATACGGAAAGCTTAAAAAAGTCGAGGTCTGGCTGTACTGGAATTTGTAGAGGGATACGTCGCCGTGTGTACAGGCCAAAAGAAATCTGGTATGTTGCGGACACGCGGAGTAGAAACTTATATCCGGAGGAAAACATGGCAGTTGCGAGAAAGAGATATTAAATAATGGTAGGTAATATTTTTAGGAACAAAATCAGAAATATTTTTAAGTCTGGAGAAGGCTATGTAAAAGTAAAAATTAAAGTATTTCTAGTACCTGGTGTACTAGAAATACTTTAATTTTTACATCACGTCACTACACTTGCCATGCTGCTAAACTCTAGTAAGGCGACTTGCTCTAATAAATCAACTTATACTCGCTTCGCTTATCCGCGATCAGACGCAACGGGTCCACCGTCTTTTGTTTTGTACCTGAGTTTACTAGGAAACAAGTGACGGAATACACTTATTATCAGGCTAGTCAATCTCGATAGTAGACTTACCGTGCCTGTAAACTCTTGTAAGGCTAGTAACACTGGCTCGCTATGGTAGGCGCCAGATAAACTTGCAATAAAGTACATTGACCTTTCCCTAATATCCCTTCATTACTAGAGAACGTTAGGGATTACGATAGAAGTCGATTCAGGACAGCTTTATGTTTTTATTTCTGTATTTTTATGTTAAGAAAGTCAATGAATATATGTGGGTCAATGACCGTTATTGTACATTTATTTGGTGTCTACCATAGTCGCCAGCTACTAAAGCAACCGGACTTGCTTATCCGCGATCAACCGAGACACAACGCGTACACCGTCTTTTGTTTTATCCCGGAGTTTACTAGGAAACATGTGACGGAATCGCGGTAGGTACTCGTCCGAGAAGATGCTACTTAGGTATTCAAGGCAAACTTTTTCTTTTTTACTTGCACGGAAAGGATAAAGTTTTCTTCCCAGTATTTTTGGGCCAAAGAAAACACTTATAGACTTCCCTCTTTGCGTTACTTGGGCAGGTAAAAATAACGCCTGAATTCCCCGAAGTGTTAGATAGAGGGTAGAGATGTACCTTCCCATTTTTTGGGACATCCTCTCTATTTCCAAATACTGCAACTCCTGAAAGCTTCAATCAACAGTGGTGATGCATGACTTGTTCCAAAAAAATAATTTAACAATCTTAGATCCCGTAGCGATCAATCAAATAACAGAAGATAAAGTAGGTAAACACATTATTTTTGCTTCCCTTCATATCAAGCAGAAAATCAAAACAGAGCTATGGCAATGAACACAAAAGGACGTATGCACCGCATGCGTAAAATAATATTCCAAATGTTCAGTTGACAATTTATCGAGAGTTTACAATCTCTCAACTTATTTTATAATCTTACGGAGTTTGCTATTTTCCGGTGACATATATACTTTCATATTACGCATTAAGTAAAAAACTGTTAATTTGATTTACAAACAGACACTTCAATTTTATTAATTTGTATTATAGATGCATTTTATGTACATATTTGTATCTAAATATATATATTTCTTGTGTACGTGTGTATGTCACTGAACTCCTCCTAAACGGCTGGACCGATGTTGAAGAAATTTTTTGTGTGTGTTCAAGGGGATTTGAGAATGGTTCAGATTCACAATTGGACCCGGTAGGTGGCGCTGCAATCGATTTCTATCATTTTTCGTCAGACACAAAGCAAACGTTCGGACAGGACAACGTCTGTCGGGACCGCTAGTGTTTATACAGGGTGTCCCAAAACTCAACGTCAAGCCGAAACGGGGTGACAGGATTGATCATAACCATCACGAGAAAAATCTGAAAAAAAATCTATCCCATGCAGTTTAAAAATTATGGGCATTTTAAGAAAAACCTAGAAATTTGATCAAACTGTACCATTTTTCGGTTATTGTGGTTATTATTTTTTATTTTTGTTCATTTGAACTTTAGAAACGTAATCCTAAATAACATTTCTAGAATCCCAATAAAAAATAATGACACAATTGCCTCAAGTTCCCGAGAATTGAGACTATTTGTTAAACTACGAATTTAAAATTTTCAAGATTCGTCGACTTTGACAGGCCCTCCTATAAAAAAAATGTACTAGAGTGGCTTGGCAAGTAGCATTAAAAGTTGGCGCATTTAATCAGAATTCTAAAATGGTACAATACTTGTTAGTTCCATACAATAGAAAAGAGTAAAAAATTAAAACCTCAAGTAACCCGATTTTTGCTATCTCATTTTACTCAGTTAAAATGTTTTTAATTCGCACAAGCTCTAGGTAGGTTCTTAATTTTAAGGCAAAATGATGAGAGAGATGGATAATGGGTATGTTTGCCATGAGTGAGCGAGACAGATAGTGACGCCACGCATTGAGACGGAGATGCGTCGTTTAAACGAGTGCGAATGAAACAGATAGATGCTATGGCATCTATCTGTTTCATTCGCACTAGTTTCAGCCAAGCAAATGGCTACGCTACCAGTCCGACACCAACCAGTTAGTACGTTTCGCTCATTCGTCTACTGCGCACGTTCGTATTCGTATTAATTATTTTACTAATTTTACTAACTTTTTTTCACTTTGGTAAAAGTGGCGTCACTATCTGTCTCGCTCACTCATGGCGAACATACCCATTATCCATCTCTCTCATCATTTTGTCTTAAAATTAAGAACCTACCTAGAGCTTGTGTGAATTAAAAACATTTTAACTGAGTAAAATGAGATAGCAAAAATCGGGTTACTTGAGGTTTTAATTTTTTTACTCTTTTCTATTGTATGAAACTAACAAGTATTGTACCATTTTAGAATTCTGATTAAATGCGCCAACTTTTAATGCCACTTGCCAAGGCACTCTAGTACATTTTTTTTATAGGAGGGCCTGTCAAAGTCGACGAATCTTGAAAATTTTAAATTCGTAGTTTAACAAATAGTCTCAATTCTCGGAAACTTGAGGCAATTGTGTCATTATTTTTTATTGGGATTCTAGAAATGTTATTTAGGATTACGTTTCCAAAGTTCAAATGAACAAAAATAAAAAAGAATAACCACAATAACCGAAAAATGGTACAGTTTGATCAAATTTCTAGGTTTTTCTTAAAATGCCCATAATTTTTAAACTGCATGGGATAGATTTTTTTTCAGATTTTTCTCGTGATGGTTATGATCAATCCTGTCACCCCGTTTCGGCTTGACGTTGAGTTTTGGGACACCCTGTATATATATTTAGATGTCTGATCCAACGTATCTCTATCCCCATCATGACGAACGACGCTCCTATCTTGAATGAATAGGCATTGTACTCCGCTCTCCAGTAAAGTAGAAAGCTTAAGTTTAATGTGCGACATACTTGGTGTCGCCATTAAGTTAAGTCAGCCATTAACTTAAATAACTTTACTTTAAGAACAGCTGTTGCGCTTTATTTTTATTTGGGCAATAAAGCTAATTAATTGAAAAACTTTTATTGAATTCTTCATCTCAACTATTGTTAGCAGAGTTAAAATTATTAGTGTTGTTTGAGTATAATTAAGTTTGTTTAATCCTGGAAGCACTGATCCGATAATAAGAATTCTTTTGCTGATAGAAACTACCCTATCGTTGAGAAGGGTTTTGAGTATTTTGAGTTAGGTTTTAATGCCAAAATTTTACAGGTTTGAGGAATACTCAACTTAAAACTGTCTCGAAACGAAAAAAATTAAATGTGAAATGTGCTAGTTTTTTTATGTCATTAGGTACATATCACAAATTAAAGCTAAAGCGTCTTTGAAATTTCTCACTCTTTTACCCGCCTACTTAAATAAACAACACTTAATCCCGGACACCACAATTCCGTTGTGAGTCTCAAATCTGCGAGCGAAAATCAAACCATTTTGTTACAAACACTACGCTGGTGACAATTTCGTTCGTCGCCTAGAACAAACATTCAGTTGGCCTGTAGGCTGCTGTTTTGTTCTTGAAGAGATAGAGAGAGAGAGTTTATTTCAAGGCCTCGCGAGAGATGTGTTTGTTAAGAACCAATAACGAATCGCTTCATTTACCTAGCCTCGCTCAGCGTAGCGATTCTATTGGTTCTTAACATACACATTCCTCGGTACTCGTCCTCTCACATCTCTCGTGGAAACGAACCCTTAAACCCCGCTTTCCAATTCCGTTGCACCACATCGTAGCCCAAACGCACTATAATGCCCGACATATCATTCGTTTCCCTATCGTGGCGCTGCTTGGGAATTACACCGATAGTACTCGTAAACTGTTGCTGAAACTTAAGTGTTGTTTAATTTTCTCCTGCACAGTGCATGTAAAAAATCAAACCACCAAAATGGTACAAATTTTTGCACCACTGTGAACTTGGAACAAATATTCATTTGGCGTCTGTCTTGATCCTGAGTTAAAGCTTGCTTAAGGTCTGGAAGTGCGCCTGAATTACGGCGAAAATATTAAGTTTGTAAACCCCATATATTTCAAATCGTACGTTGCACTTAAATAATATTGTTTATTTATCAAAAGCGTACCTACTGCCTTTGTCAAAGTCAAACCACCAATAACGCCAATTGTCTTATTATGACAAGTCTGGAGAGAATATCCTTATGGCTTTTAGGCTGCTGTTTTGTTCTTGCTTATTTAATACTAGTTGCCGCCCGCGACTCCCGAGATAAAAAGTATTCTATGTCCTTTTCCGGGAGTAAAACAATATCTATACCAAATTTCATCTAAATCGGTCCAGCAGTTTGCGCGTGAAGAAGTAACAAACAAATACACACACTCACAAACTTTCGCCTTTATAGTATTAGTGTGATGTGATCTAGCAGAAACGCAAAGTAAATAGTCTCATCCATTTCATCACACTTCAGAGGCCTTAAACGCAGTATAAACAACATTTAATCCCCGCTACCCAATTCCGTTGCATCACATCGTCGCCGAAACGCACTGTAATGCCTTACAATTTGTGTCCCTAAGGCACCGCTTGGGAGTTATACCGATAGTAGTCGTAAATCGTGCGTGTAGCCAGTCTGTAGCCGCCCTTATAGCCGCACGACCTGTGAACTGTTGTCCGTAAATTATGTCGTACTTTGTTGCTTGTTGGCACGTGTGAGCAGGGTTGTGAAGTAACAGTAAATAGAGATAGTTCTTTGAGTAAGTTGTGGGTTCGAGATATTGTTTATTTAGTAGGTACTAATGCCGCGTACTTGGGCGATAACGATAATTGTTTTTTTTTTTTACCTTTAGCACAATGGATTAAAAAAATATCCCAAATTTCTTTTATTTAAATTCCTGTGTCGTGGGATGTAGTTTTTATTTTGTTTTTTTTTTTGTAGTTTAAATAGTACTTATGGCTGATAGACTGCTATTTTAAAGACCGAATCGAAGTGTAAATATCCTTAATACCAAAACATTTAAAAAAACAGCTCGATCAGAAGGCGAAATGTTCAAAGTAAGCAAGTTATATAAAAGCATGCAAGTAAAATAAACACTGTATTAACAGTGTTCCTTTCGAAAATCCAGACTAAATTAACCACAAACAAATGGCAAAAACAAAACACAGACTCAACATAAACCCTTACAGCAAACAGTACAAACAGTTGACAAGTAAAACATCTACAATTCACAAAGCGAACGTTTAACAAAAACAACAAACATTTAGGTACTCTAGGGTGCCTAAAGGTAACCGTTTAGCTCAACAAGACTCGGTAACTGTCGTAACCAAGTGATTGCGAAACAGGTAGACACAAAAACTACATGTTCTAGTACTACAGTGCTAACGAGTTGACTAGGGGATCTCTTTTTCACGTTTGTTTTTTTTTTAAATGTGTTGACTGAGACAAAGTCGACGATGGAGCGAGCTTACCCAGAAGAAGCGTGTTCACACTAATTTCGAAGAGATTAGGGTTGTATGCGTTCGGAAACACAGACGCAGGCAGAGAGTTCCACTCCTTTGCTATGCGCACTATAAAAGACGTTTGGAAACGTGCGATTTGGTGGAAAAGCAACATAGTTATTTTATTTTGAAGATAAAAAGGGGTCGGTTTGTGGTCTGGTTTAGGTAGTTACTTTCAAATAAAGAAGATGTAGTTGAAAATTAAATAATCATATAATTCAAGATAAGTTTGGCTTGTACGCCTGTATTCCCTCTAGTACCTAGGCAGAAGTGTACGCGGACTGTGTCGATAAGCAATATTTACGGGCATAATTATTGGGGAGGTCTACGACTATTTTTTAAGTCGATTCAGTAGCGCGTTTCATTAATGCAGCGCTGGATCGCTACTTTTGGCCATTTGTCAAACTTTAAACGGACGCAAAAATAACATAGGATCGACTAAGCATCACTTTTTCGGCGATATCGGGTAAAGGGAATGTGCTGCGGCAGTCTAGTCAGGGGTAAAAGTACTGCATCGGAAATGTAGCACTGTTACCTGTTTCGGATTAAGCGGGAGGAAACGCCCGGGTGTCAGCACTGTGAGGATCGCCCGGAGGACACGGTGGAGCATACGGTGGAGGTCTGCCCTGCTTGGGCTGAGCACCGCCGTGTCCTCGTCGAGGCGATCGGCGGCGGCAACCTCTCGCGTCCGGCCCTGGTTGAATCCATGGTCCGGAGCGAGGAGGCTTGGGAAGCGGTCACCTCCTTCTGTGAAGCAGTAATGCTAGCGAAGGAGGAGGCGGACCGCGCGAGGGAAAGGCAAGGCCTTCGTCCCAACCGCCGCTACAGGAGAAGACGCCCCGGGCGTCGGGAGTCGCAGGGCGATCCCCGGCCACCGTAGGCGCGGGCCTGCGGACGGCGAGCGTTGGGTGGCTCGCTGTCCGATCACCACCAGGCCCGGGTCGATGGCGCGTTGTGTTTCACGCGCGCCTCAAAGAGATGTCAGCATAGAGGACGGGGCCCGCTAGGGCCAGAGCCTGCCAGGGTTGCGGAATTTGTTCGAAAGAGTCACCGCGGCCCTGGAAAGCAAAGGGCTTAAGAAGGAACACGGATGGGTTTTAGTCAGTAAGAGTCTGACACGCCCTTCCGCTCCACCCAGAGCGGAAGAAGTCATTTGATGATTTCCCATCCTAATAAAAAAAAAAAAAAAAAGCACTGTTGTATCGTGATAGTTGCGATATAGAATCTTAGCAAGCTAAGTGCAGCGACAGCATTGCAGCTGTACCGCGATGTTATTGCTATTGTATCGCTTTTCGAATGCCCTTAGTTCCGATTAAAGCTGTTATCGACAGCCACTAGCTATGCCTGAAGTCGGTAAAAAACAAATGAATATGATTAGGTAACTACTTGTCATGCCCCAATATAAAAAATGTTCAAAAATTAGATTTCTTCAGAACTTTATATCCAAATTCTTTCAAATATATATTCATCCAATGGAGCGGCCTTTTTACCGTATTTCTCAGACCCTATTCGCCGAATAGGTTACAAGATAAAGTATCAAAAGAAAGCAATTGCCGTTTCTAAATGTACTTCCGTATTCATTCGTAGTATGGTTTCCAAGGAACACGGATGAACTCCTCAGAGAATTTGATGGAGAATCATAATTTATCCACGCTTTTATGATATATTCTAATCTTTTGGGCGTTTCTTCTCTTAAATATTACGTGTGTAATGTAATAAAATTTTATCGTAACACAATTTAGATTTTACTAGCCTATTCACACGATAATGTCGCTGCGCATTGCTCAAGTCGTTAATATTATTAGGATGCTTTAGCAAAAAGCTGTGATCTTCATTTGTGGATAGAACATAAATTGAAGGAAATTCAGACAATGCCCAAATCTGAATGTCGTTGGTATCGAAAGCTACATAGATCAATTTCTTTTTACCGGACTTTCTCTCACAACAATTTCGCAGAACATCAACAAAAAAATATAATCAAGAGCTCGAAACATCTTTGCACTGCTAAAGAATGTATTGACATAAATCGAAGCGTAGATATTACGAGGCGTAAGTGAGGAACGCGGCATTAATGGTAACCGAGTCGTGAGAACGCCTCGTAGCTGGTAGCCTCGTAGCCAGTGGCGTAGCGGCGTTTGATCTCAGGGGGCCGATAAAGTGAATGCGAGAAGCTTCTTTATTAGCCGACTCGCCGCAGACAGCGGCAATGGAGTGGAATATCTTACCAATATACGTATGTTTGAGGAACAACTTGTATATTTCATTGTGAAGGTTTCGAAGTGGATATTATTTTAGATTCAAATGTTTCTAGCTCGAATTTTTTGTTGTCAAAAATGATAGACTGCATCATTTTTCTTATAACCATGCAAATAATAAATCTAGGCGTCAGGTATTAATCAAAAATCAAGTCTTACAATTTTTTATTTTTTTCAAAATACTTAAATTCGTTTACTCAAAAACATTGGGAAGAAGTGATTAAAACCAGGCTGTGTATACAGGACAGTCGCAAAATGTGACACCTAAGTGGGTACCGAATGAGCTAACTGACCCTAAGTCACCCATTCTTCTTTCAAAGATTGAAAGCAAAACGCCTCTTACTGTTATGGCCAAGTTCATCCGTAATTTACGAGATCCCATTAAAGAAGCAAATCCGCTGCCAAAATACTACTTTAGTAGGTTAATAGATGTCCCAAGAGCATTTAATAATAATATCTCTCGTAGAAATTGTCCATTGTTTAGAACAATAAACGTAGCTAAATTGGATGCCCGCAGTACTGTTTGCTGATCCCGAATTTAGACGATTTATGGGGTGAATTTAATGCGTTTTCATCGTTTAAAGCTAATAAAGAAAACATATTTTTCTACGAATAGCTCTATCTTGCGGATTCACACGTGTTGAAAGTGAAGAAAATCTATGTCATTCCAACATAACACCGAAATATAAAGTATCCTATATTACAATTCAAGATATCTTCATACCAAACCTCTATACTACAATTCATTCAAATTAATTAAGAGGTTTGGTCGTGAAAACGTAAAAATTGGTTGTCTGAATGATTGTTTACGAACGATAGTTTAACGTGACAGAGTCATAACAAAACATTGATGAAATGATCGTAACGTTACAATGAGTCATCCTTTTTCGTGCGTGCAGCCGGCATTCATCGATTTATTAGACGTTGTCACGTTAAAAAAACCAAAAACACAGAGTTATTATCGAAATCATAATAAGAGCATTCCTAGCTTCTACCAGTAACTTCGCTCAAGTAAAAGTCGGAAATTATTGTAAGGAGATAAAAACTATCCTATGGCCTTTTTAATGTCCAGTTTATCTCTATAACAAAATTCATTAGCATTTACTCTGAGGTGTAGGCGCGACTACAACTCATTTTTAGGCAACGCGGCAACGTCCGCATTCGCATGTAAAGAAAGAAGAAAAATTTGTTTATTCACGTAAAAGTGGCGCACATAGGTATATAAAATGTTGTATGAAAGAAGCATAAATAAACAAAAAAAATGCGGTTATATACCTATTCTAAACAAAATAATATAATTATATCCTAGACGTAAAGACACTAATGAACATGAAGCAGCAATATTCTTCAATAACTACGATTCAATTCGGTGTATCTATTAACCTACTTCTTATTGTACCTATTTTTTCTTCTTCATTTAGGTTTGCCGAAGGAATCCCAATGCTACCACAAGCTCGGCTTTAAAGATAAGTAGTCCTATTGTTTTTGAATGTTCTTATGTATTCAATCTCTATATAGTATAAAAACCAGACAAGTGCGAGTCAGACTCGCGCACCGAGGGTTCTGATCGAGTCTTGATTTTTTCCGAGTGTACATTGCATACGGATACACGGTCAATTCCTCAACCGAAAATTTAAGTTCGTAATCGCAAAAAAATATTTTTTGAATTATAAAAAAATAAATTCCTGTACTTGTACTGTAAGATCTATCTTCTTGCCAAATTTCATGACTCTAAAACTTTAATAACACAGTTTACAACCAAACATACAAATCAGATTCTAGAAATCTCATTGCCCTCTCACGTTCACACAAATTACTGAGATACATTCAAACTATTCAGACATTCCTCTTTGCTTTGAATTAAATTCACACGCTCCACATTCATGAAAGAATATTTTGTTCTAGATCAGCTTGAAAATGATTCAATACTTGGGGAAGGTAAAATGGAAGTCACCGTACGGTCTGTTTTTTTTTGTTCTATTCACGGTTAAATATGCCACAGAATGTGCTTTTACTGACTCAGTAGATACTGTCCATGATGTCAATGTCCCCAAAAAACACTCAGTTGCGAATAAGATATGTGAGACCGACAGTTATGCAAATAATATATATATTAATAATAATATAATATATATAAATACATCTTTTAGCTTCTGCCTGCGGCTATTAAGTAGCCTATAACTGTCTCCAGGGTCCTGGTGGTCCGGGTCTGTACTAAAATTCATCAAAATCGGTTCAGCGATTTAGGCGTAAAAGCGTGACAAACAAACTTACTTTCGCATGTTAATTTACCAGCTTTTGCCCGCGACTTCGTACGCGCATATCCCGTTTCTTCCCGTTCCCTTAGGAATTTCGGGAAATCCTCTCTTAGACCCCTACACTTTCAAAATTTCAGCTTTCTACGACCAGTAGTTTCGGCTGTGGGTTGTCTGCCGGTCACTCAGTCAGTCGGTAACGGAAGAATTTTAAAAATAAATTGATTTTTCACAATTATTTTTATTTCATAAAATTGCCAGTCTTCTAAAAATGTTTTAGCTTGATATCAACTAGACATTGAGGATACCTTCGTCAATTTTCAAACTCAAGTCAACCGTACTTGCGTTTGAAACCTGACGAAGGTTTAAACGATTAGACTATACCTGGCCTGTATTTTAGGATAAAAGAAATCCTTTCACTTGGCGTAATTAAATCCGGTTTTTGCTGCGGACTGGTATCGATTTTCAGTAATACTAGATGTTTCTTTGGTTTGCGATCTTGCACGACTTTATTTTTTGCAAGTTAAATACGGTTTTTTTTGTCTCTCATTCATTACCAGTGATCGGATAATCGGGCGCTTATATACCTAAACTTCTTCCCGTGAAAGAATAATATGGACATTCCTTTCTGAATAAATAAGTAATCCCGGGTTCCCGGGATTGAACAATAAATGGAGTTACACATAAAATTTAAAAAGTTCACAACGAGTTCTAACTATATTTTGTATGCGGGCATTTTTAGCAATCTCAGGAATTGCGAACAATTCCGGGATCCGGGATACTGAAAAGCATCTCCGTATTATACTTTCGTGAGAGTAAAAGTGAATGAAATGCTAATTAAATTATATAATATGAAGTTGAAATGACACAACTCCTCTTCAATCAATATTATTTGTGTTGGATTACGTTGAAGCGTTTGTTCATTTCGAGACACGAGACGAACAATTCCTCATTGGTATTCAGACAATTAAAGTGCTCGCCGTCTAACTTCAACAAAAGTTTCAGTATTCAAGCAACATCTGAAGGTATTGGATCCTTTGATACAGATCTAATCAATTTATTCGCTCAATTCAGGTACGTGATAGTATATTATGTACAACAGAAATGTAGTATTGTGATATCTAGCTTGTGAATGTGGCCGCAAACAATATATTTCCAGAAACTTATGAAACAAACAACCATTTTAAATGTATAGAATCAGCTATGTAGAGTTTTTTATGTAGCTGATGTACCTCTTTTTTTTTTAAGGATGGGAAATCATCAAATGATTTCTTCCGCTCTGGGTGGAGCGGAAGGGCGTGTCAGACTCTTACTGACTAAAACCCATCCGTGTTCCTTCTAAAGCCCTTTGCGTTCCAGGGCCGCGGTGTCTCTTTCGAACAAATTCCGCAACCCTGGCAGGCTCTGGCCCTAGCGGACCCCGTCTTCTATGCTGACATCTCTTTGAGGCGCGCGTGAAACACAACGTGCCATCGACCCGGGCCTGGCGGTGATCGGACAGCGAGCCACCCAACGCTCGCCGTCCGCAGGCCCGGTAGCTGAGGTACCTGGGTATCGGGAATCTCAATGTATTATATGTAACTAGTTGCCGCCCGCGGCTCCGCCCGCGTGATTGTCGAAAATTATCCCAAGGGAACATATTCCCGGGATAAAAAGTACCCTATATGTTATTCCAGACTATAATCTACCTCTGTGCCAAATTTCATCAAAATCCGTTCAGTAGTTTTTACGTGAAAGAGTAACAAACATCCATACATACATCCATACTTACAAACTTTCGCCTTTATAATAGTAGTAGGATAAAACAATGACGTCTGTATACACCGAACAGCTTCATTGTACTACTATCTTACAATTAATGGGCTTGTACTAGCTTGTGCCCGCGGCATCTTCCGCGTGGATAAGTTACTTTGGGCAGCCATTTTTATTTTTCAAAAACGCTTGAACTTAAATGTTTTTTTTTTTTTTGAAGTCCCTAAATACAAAGGTTTTATCTTCAATAATGACGGACTCCCAATTTCAACCTCTTCAAGCCCTTTTCTCTCGACAAAAAGTATATGTCTTTCTCCAAGGTCTAATCTATCTCTGTACCAAATATCATCTGAATCGGTTCAGTAGTTTAAGCTTGAAGAAGTAACAGACCGACAGACATACACACTTTCGCGTTTATAATATAACGTATGAGTATAACGTATGAAAGATTGCGAGCGTCAGCATAAAATTGCGAGCGTGCTTGTCCAACCTATTTTACATGACAATCACAATCTCGTGAACCACTAGCATCAAAGACCATTCTTAATTCAAATTCCTTTTTTTTTCTCTAACTGGCATCGGTAAACAACTCGTCCCGCCATTTAATATGATAAACGTTATCCGAGAAACGATCGTGATGTACAGACCTAAGTTCGCCCTTCGCGTTAGGGAAATTTATCGGCCGGGTTAGACGTACCCGTGCCGGTCGATTTGGTTACTGCCATAGAGCACCGAGATTCTTTTTTTATGAAAGAGACGGCATTTTCAAAACCGTCGATATGAAGTGATGATAGTGTCAATGGCAATATGTAAGTGTTTTTAGGCACTAAAAAACATGCAATTCTGCTAATGAGATTGTCGAAATGATTGGAAAAGCAAATCTGTATATTGTTAGTAGGTAATTTACAAAAGGAAAGTATCTGTAGATACATAGACAATTTACAGCTCTATTTTCACATAAAAAATCTTTGGTCTCATACATTTTTCCATAGCACATTTCACATTGACTGACTGGTCGACATCGGCAACAAAAGCCATATAAAAAATAAAGAAATAGAATAGAAAAGACAAGATTTTTTTAATTGATTATAAATAACAATTTGCTTCATACTCTGAGAAGAAATACCGAAAATAACTTGGACAGCTGAATATTGTGCTCAGCGCACATTGCCTGGGCAATAATATTATTAGACCACTTTCGCTTTCGGCACTCTATGGTTATGGCTTGTGTCATGTAACATCGTCTTAATGTTTTAAATGTACGAGCATGGGAATTGTTCAGGATATTTATTGGTGCGCCGGTGTAGTTAGGTGTGAAGGAGATAAGTTTAGGAAATAAAATGGAGAAATTTTAGGAAGGTGCGAATACAATGATACCTTTCTTTTTTAAATTGTAATAAAAATACAAATAAAATTGAGCTTGTATAACGTATATCATATTTGTATCAGTGACCTCAAACAAACAAAATCTTTGTTGAAAAATGTTTTCTGTTTGATTGAATTGAACGCCTCTGACCAAATTCTTAGTTCAACCTTACATAGAGCAGAGCAACCCAGTAACTGGGTTTCAGATTTTTTTGCTTCTCGTAACGACTGCTAAAGATCTACAAATGACCGCCGCCGGAATCTCTATAGTGAATTTATGTATAATTCTTCTTGTCATGTATCAGAAATGGCGTTGTATACGAAAATTATTTTAGTACATTTGTTTTTTCTTTAATTTTTCCAATGTTTTATTATTAGGAATTTTGCTATTCAGAGCAAAGACAAAGCCAACAAACCAAAGATCTTCAAAATTGGTCTAGCCGTTCTTAACTAACCCGACTTTGTTTTGTATATAAAATAAGATACCTTAAATTGCCCGCTTATTTTTCAAATAGCCGTTACCCACCCTGATAAATCTAAAACCATTTCATAAAAGAAGGTCGTAATTAAAATCAGTAATTCAGGATAATCATTATAAAATGGGCAGTAATCGTACCACGATCATTAACAACGGTTGTTACAAATTGTGATAATTATCAAAACGCTACGATTATTCCTTCGCTCCCGAATCTTGAACCGTTTCTTCTTAATGACCAGAATTATTTGATGATAAGGCACCTTTTTAATTGGAGTTTAACTCTGGCAATTATTTTTTGATTATACCTCTGAAATAAAATATGGGAAGCCATTACACTCAATAAGAATCTAAATGATGCCATTGTTATGTTTTTGCTTTAGAATCGCTAATATAACAATTATTAGCTTCCGTGAACACATACAGAACACAAAGTTTACACACATTTTTATCTATACTAATATTATTAAGCTGAACAGTTTGTTTGTTTGAACGCGCTAATCTCTGGAACTATCAGTCGGGTTTGGAAAATTCTTTTTGTATATGATAGCCACATTCATGAGGAAAGCTATAGGCTATACGGGAACGGGAAATTCCTGCGGGAACGGGATATGCGCGTACGAAGTCGCGGTCAAAAGCTTTTTCCCAGTGGTTTGTGAACCACCCTGATGATCACTATCAGCACATGGAATACCCCGTTACCTCTTAAAAGACCACTGCAACGGAACCCCCTGTGCAACACCTGTTAGGGCACGTCCCTGAAGGGCCTATAAAAGGGGTTCTATTCCACCGTTTTCCCTGGAATCAGTTGGTAGGCGAACCTAGTTTCCACTGAGCATCCGTGATTTCAATCCATACTAATATTATAAATGCGAAAGTGTGTCTGTCTAGTCTATCTGTTACCTCTTCACGCTTAAACCACTGAACCGATTTAAATTAAATTTGATATAAAGAACATTTGAGTCCCGGGAAAGGAAATAGAATAGAATAGGAAAGGAAATAGAATTTATCCCGGGAGTATGTTCCCTTTGTATAATTTTTGACACTCATGCAGGCGAAGCCGCGGGTAAAAGCTAGTTTTCAATAGTAAAGATGGGATTTCGGCATCTTAGGCATTGAAGTGGTTGCTTCGCCGAGGCCTTCTTAGGTAGCCTATTGACATAAACCAGGCACAAATCGGAGGCGCTCAATAGGACTCAAAACGAACCCAGAACCTGATGTTAGCCTCAAGTAGGCCGCCACTACCGAAGTAGTTTACTGCTTCACACATTCATGTTCATAATTGTTTGATGTTGCACCCACGAGTAATAAAATTCGTAAAATACCTGACTAGTTTGAGCACAAATGAAGTTTTCGTAGTTTGAATTACATTTGCACTGACAGCTGCGGACATTACCAAGCCTTTGAGACCGAAACGAATCCTTTCATTCCAAAAACGTGTACGAACGGATGGCTGCATTCGTTTGTTAGGTGTTTGAGAAGTACCTTGGGGCTAGTCGATGTGACAATCCAACTCTATTAGCGATAACGACTGTCAAAAATCCAAAATGTGTAATGGCTTTCGTACCCGAAGGGTAACCAACGGTACCCTGAAATTTGTAATTCTATAGCCACTAAAATAATTTATAATAATAACAAAACTTTTTGTTCGAGTCCGAATCGCACTTGGCCGATTTTTTAACACAATGCATGCGCTATCAAAATATCCATAGTCCAAAACATTGGTTTTGGACGTTGTCAGGCGTCGTCCTACTTGGCTAACGATCGTACGAGTAAACAATGCGATTTCGTCGCGCGATGTAAATTATCGTGAAAATGATACAGTGCTCGCAAGATGATTTGCAAGCTTCAATTAGGACAGTCTTAAGAAATGTGTGCGATTAATATCGTCGTGCGACAAAATCGCGTCGTTAACTCGTGCGATGATTAGCCAATTAGAACGACGCCTCATAGTCATTTTCGCTTAATATCTCCTTGTCTTGGCCCTGCTGCCCTACTATGACGTGCTAATGCCATCCAATTCCGATGATGTAAAATTGATAGTGCTTTTCGCTATGTATAGCTCCGTCTCTCTCTAAGAGCGGAATCATGATCGTTTTAAGACTTCATAGTAGGGCCCCTGTTCGTTTTCGACTACGATATTGATAACATTTTGATTGACAGTTAAAAAGGTTACATGCGCCTGCTGTGGGGAAGAATAATGTCTCAAAATTGCTACGCATGTTCTTTGCTGAGCCTAAAAAGAGTTTCTGTACGTTCAACATTAAACCTACTTATTAAAAACTTCTCAAACATTTCAGCGGCTGAACAAATACGCGGCGTATTCAGAGTACGCGGTGTACGTGGCGTAGATACGGCACGCCTGTTAATGAACATGCTAATTTGGAACCAGTGTGTTCCGTGAAAATTAATCACTTACTAATAACAAGCAAGAAAGGAAAACTTTCTGAGTTAGAGTTAGGTTAGTTTCGTGAAGGGCTGTTTTTGAGACCAAAATTGAGAATTAGTTTAACTTTGAGAAAGAGGTGCTATGAAATATTTAGTGACTGATGATTAAACAGGTTCCTTGAAATGTGGTTTCTTAACTAGGACAATATATTTCAAGAAACACGAATATTTCAACGATCTACAACGATTTTGATCACGAAAAATTAGGGTCCGCAACAAGCATGCCAAGGTTGTTGCAGAGTTGATAACTCGAAAACAATCAAATTTGTGCCAAAAGTTTTTGGGGTGCATTCTATGAAACCTAAATAATAACATACAACATTTAACATCTCTTTACGATTTGGTTTCAGCTCATCGTTCACCTTCCAAGGTTCCGGCACACCAGGGTACCAAGTAACGTCAAATTCATTAATAATATTGATTTGGCTATCTCATCATCTAAATGTTTTTCTACTTTACCAAAATATAAAATCATACATTCAAATAGGCCTTACGGCCTTATTGCAACACCCGTGGTAATTTTGTGATACAAATCACAAAATTACCACGGGTGTTGCAATAGATATGAAAGTTGTTCACACTCAAGCTAAAGCCGCTACGCCGTAGTACCGCGTAGCACATGGCGTAGCGAGCTTTGCTACGGTTTCATAGCGGGATTCGGTTTCAATTTATTGTAATACGTATTAATTTTATTTATATTTTTTTATGTTTATGAATTTTATTGTATGGGCCCTTGATGCCTGAAATAAATAATTAAATTAATTATAGCAAAGTGTATGTTTAAAAAATACAATATTACAAATATTGCGTAATGCGTTACAAAAACGCATAATTATTATTATCTACACACCAGAGCTTCCCAGTCACCCTCATAATTAAATTTTGTACATATACGCCGTACCATCCCCTTACTCCATCCATTTATTTACGCTCCATAGCACGTCTCTTTGCGTAACAAAAAGTATTACGTAAAGTGTCAAGGGTTTTATACCCTGTACCCTAACGCTACTGAGGAACTTTTCCACAGTCATTACCAAACATCAATCGGCTTTTGCCTCTTCAGTTTTCCTTGATTTGGTTAAAATAAATAGCAATGTAACATTTTCTATAGCTACTCGCTCTGACCTTATCAATTGACAAGGTCCCTGTATTGCATCTCTAATGCCCGGTTTCTGAGGTTTTTATCAGTCGTTTATCTGTCCGTTAAGACTATATTAACTCAATGTTCGTGGAAGTAAGTAACATAGTTGATAATACCTGCTCTAAAATCCCGGAATCATAAACATGACGATTGTGTCCCGGTATTTAAGAAATTGCAAATTACTTATTGAAGAATCTCATTACGTTTTTAGAGTTCCGTACCTACTGAAACTGTTAAATTAAATGGCTTTGTTTTCGCCACAAGTCTTTCTTCTTTTTATTCTTCAAATCAATAATTTGTAACTATACTCAAAGTTCAGTTCATGTTTTATAATCCCGGGTTTTAATTGTCATTATTCCATTTATGATTCTGGGATTTTACAGGAGGTATTATCAACTCTATGTTACTTACTTCCACGAACATTAGGTAAATATAGTCTACCTATTCCGATCTCTGGTCATAATGCCATTGGTTGATTATTGTTTAACGGACAGATAAACGACCGATAAAGTACCTACCTCAGAAACCGGGTGTAAGCCAATGACGTATTATTATATAGACATGTCATACGCATACATTGCGGCTCTTAAAAACAGCGCAAACACTTTCGGTACTAATCGGTAGCAAAACTTGTATCCCCGACCCCGTGGGGCACGGCCACGGTGGTTAACTTCTTTTTATGTCGCCATTTCTGAGTGCGGGTAAAGCATCTATAGTTTATCGCTCTAAGCCACATTTCAGTACAAAATTCCCCATTTATCGCTCCGCTGCCCGCTCCGCTACTTTGTAACCGCGCCACAAGGAAAGCTTAGTATCGCGGCGCCACGTTATGAAATTATAATAAGGCCGTGTTTTGAGCGATTATGCAGAATATGTCGCCTTTGTGTTCACGCTCCACGGTTCATATGGACGTGACATTTGCATCACTCTGCCTCGCGGTTTCTCTTGTGTAACGTTGACGGTCAAAAGTGTGCCTTCTGCAATTCAAAAACCCCGTCTCGAAACTCAATATTAAAATGGAGTTTAATGGTTTACTTCTTTGTTTATAAATGCTTTTTGCCTAGATAGTACACTCATCCGATTTCAAAAATATTTTAACTCATAGTAATCAATTTTTGAGCGAAAATAGCTTTCTGCGGAAAAAATCAAGGGCGAGAAGACACGGGAAACCAGTTACTATTTCAATATTCCAATGTTTTACCTTCAGAAATTACTTATTTACTGGGAAATGAGGCATTGCATTTTTGTGATTTTATATTTAGAAATCACATTGCCTTATTTGAGGTTCATGATGTTTTTGAAATTTTATATGAAGACGGCAAAGATAGTATTTCTGAGGAATTAAACCGGTAAATTGGCCTTGCCAATGGAAACTATAGCATTTTATATGATTAAATTGTTTGCGGTTGGTCACGAATTACTAACCATAATAATATTTTTTCGGGAAAATATCATTGATCACATTACTGTGCAATTAATAAAGTGATTCATTATTAAACATAATCGTCCTGAATACAACACATTCAATTAATATAATGGCTAATTAATTTGTTATTTCGTTGCTAACCAGTCACATATACAAGGGATTATATTGTTTCAGATATGAAACGATACACTCGTATAGAGGTAAATATATTGTCAATAAAATATGAGCGATAAGTAGTAAAGTCTGTATGGTGTCGGACGTAAAAGAGTATCACCATCCCATCACTTCCCGTAGGTGTCGTAAGAGGTGAATAAGGGACTCACCAGAGCATGGGCGGCAGCATTCTCTATGCATTGCAACAGCTACACTGCGATCGCCAACCCCCCACCTGCCAAGCGAGGTGATTATGGCAAACGCCCATCTGTGAGGGAGGCCTATGTCCAGCCGTGGACGTTTTTCGGCCGATATGATGATGATGATGATTAGTAGCAAAAAGGACTATATTCGGATCGCAGCAAATGGTGTTCTGTAGTTGTTGCCTACTCCTTGGAAAAAATGGGAGTTTACGTAAGTATACATAAATAGCTTAGTTACAACTGTCTAATGTAGGTACAGGTAACCGAAGCGATTGGAGAAATTAACTACATACGGGTGTCTCCCGGCTGTCGCGTCGCTACATTCGCGCACTTTCATATAAACCTGAAATGATGATGACTTGATGTGAGAGGCAAATTAGTTGCGAAGACAAAAGTTGCTAGTGCGCGCTTTCTCGTAGTGTCACAAAAAATCTTAACTATATATTTATGTTCTTTTTTGTTTATTTATTTTAGTTTCAATTATTTTTAAGCTGCTCCAGCTGACGTCTCTCAGTCAATGCGCGGTCGCTGAAAACCAACGCTGAGGACAGCCTCAGCGCTAGTTTTTAGCGACAGCGCATTGACTGGTTTTCAGCGTGTGCGAGACCTCTGTCTTGAACACGAGTCCCTACATTATGTTGAGCGGTGGCAGTTTTGCGCGGATGTGACGCATATCTTCCTAACTTGCATAACCCGATCAATTTATGTTTTTAAGGTATGCGTCATGCTGGTCGGAAAAATGTCTATTCTTTGTTCTGCCTCAAATTCCATACATTTTTGACAGATTGCGCCTAACACGCTAATGTCAACGTTGCTTAAAAATGAATCGAATGGCATTTAGGTATCCGAATACGTGCAGAAATAAACTACGGGTTACGTATAGACGTCACCAATTAGATTTAAACACAAAGGAAATACTCGTGAAACGTAGGTACTGATAAAGCTATCACTCAGGACATTAGTTAATAGTCTCTTTGAGACAGAGAGCATGTATTGAAGACCGGGTAGCCATTTAAGAATTCCTTTGCCAAGACCATCTCAACCTAATCTGATTGGTCCTTATTTGATTGATCTGATGATTTCAGAGATGTTAGGTACCTCTCTGTCGCTGTTACCAGCCATGATATTGGAACTACTGAGTAGACGTATGGTACTATGGGACTTATTGGTTATTGCGCAATAAAAAACCCGTTGTTTTCAAATCAAATCTACCCTAATATAATAAAGCCGAAGAGTGTTTGTTTGTTTGACGCGCTAATCTCTGGAACACCCACTCGGATTTGGAAAATTCTCTCTACAATATGTGTATGCCCAGCAAGGCAGCACATAGTGAAACACTTCAACAAAGAAAATACCATTAATGTCCAACATTGTACCCACCTATGTGTGACAAATAAAAATATTTTGGAATTTTGTTTTTTTTTTTAATAATAGCCACATTAATGCGGAAGGCTATATGCTATATGGAACCTGAAAAAAACGGCACATACGCGTACGAAGTCGCGAGCAAACGCTAGTTATGTATAATTCACACTAAAATAGAATATTCTTTCGCATAAATGTACGAAACGCGCGTCAGCTCCTAAATGTGTTCACTGCTGAATTGCCAATTACAAACTAAAGTCAGCTTCGGCACAGTATTCTAAAGTCTGTCGAGCGCCACCGGGTGGCGATGGCGTCCCGATTAGTGAATTAACGGATGCATTTCCGACACATATAATTTAAATTTTAAACTCAATCGAACCTAACTTTACCCCTTAACCTTTTGAACGCCAGAGCATAAACGTGCCCCCGACGCCAAGCTACAAATTCGCCGTACTTTTTGTCACATATTTGTGACGTTTGGCGTACAGGACACGCACTTGTTTGTCATGTATACGTGACAATGGCGTTCAAAAGGTTAAACGTGAATAAGTAATACGAAGCTGTTCGAATAAGTGGCTGGAAGATGTAGCGTGTCAACAGTCCGAAGCAGCGTCTGACGATACTATACAGGAAATTAAAACGAAATTAAACTAGAAAGAAGATAGTTCAAATTAAAAATCGATGGAGAAGAACATCTTTGTCGATAAAGGAAGATACACCCTACACTACATTACTTTATAATACTAGGTACTAGCTTTTGCCCGCAACTTCGTACACGCATATCCCATTTCTCCCGTTCCCGTAGGAATTTTGGGACGAATTATACACTTAAACCTTCTTCATGAATAACCCAATCCATTGGTGAAAATCTGTTTCGTTTTTTGAGTTTTTCGCGAACAGATAGACAGAATCGGCGGGGAACATTGTTAGATATCTGTCTCGCAATCAGTCCCCAAGCCGATGTACATAAAGGGACCGTCTATAACGTACTCTGATAACAGAGTAGGTACCTACTAAATCTTGCCTAAGTGCTCGTAAAGTCGCTACTAACTATACATTTCTGAGAAGCATATAAGGACGTAATTTACGGTCATACACAGGTTCCCTTTAGACAAAGAATGATGAAGATCGTATGGAATTTATGCAAGCGCTTTGTAAATTTGTAATCAAGGTGGAGTGACTTGTTTTGTGGTGACTAGCGTAACTGTTGAACCTGGGTTCGATTTCCGGGATGAACAAAGTGATTATGGCTTTTTTTCACTAGGAAATCTATGAGCGATCAGACTAACCGTATTTCAAAGCAATGATTACCTACACTCATACTTGCGACCAAACCATAATGCTACGAATAAAGTTTTGGGATCAGCTACAGAAAATTTAAACCTACCTGTAGCGGCATCAATACCGACATAACAAAAACTAACGAAACGAAAATGTACGACAGCAAAAAAATTGCCATCTATCCCGTTCGCGACGAACTACTTACGAAATCTTGCATCGAGGTATCAGAGTTTTCACTGCGATTTGAACATATACAACAGTCCGAATATTAACTATCGGACAGTTTCCCATAGGACACAACAACCATTCGGTCGGAGGATCCTCCCTTTTTAATGGAGGTATGCGGTACTTTAGACTCTGTACCGCATACCTCTATCTATATATCTATACATATATTATGTAAACAATTAAAGCCTGTTTGTAAACAATTTTTACAAACAGGCTTGTCGCACTGTCTCATCGTACCTTTCTGCTTGGAGCCTTAAAACTATTTTGACTCAGCCTTGCAAACTGCCCCATAAACCTCATAAAAATCCGCTTAAGATCAAAATGTTCCAGCAGTTTATGACATAATAACAATCCATATTATTACTGAATATTTGCAATACCTTAACTTTCCATTCACGTATTACGTTCGCAATACATCCCAAAGACCGTACATAAAGGAACCTCTTATGTAGTCTGATAACTGTATACAACACAGAGCACGGAGACGCTTAAGCGGCCACTACTAGTGACGATATTATCAAAAGCTCGCATGTCAGTAAGTGTCATCATTTACTCGTATATAGTGGCGTTCTGTGACATAAATCTATAAAAAAACCGACAAGTGCGAGCTCGACTCGCATACCGAGGGTTCCGATCTTCATTTTTTCCGAGTATTCATTACCTACGGTAGTTTATAAACTATGAAAGCACTCTCATTACTCTGACAAAACTATAGCAAGTAATATTGAAGAACCAACTTAATTTTGTTGTTAAAGAAATGTTCTCCCATACATCAATGTACGTCACGGTCAAATTTATTAACCGTTTGAAATCACAATTACCTACACATAAGATATTAATTTATTATTATATTAATTTACTATATATTTGGATTAAAAAATATGATTCTATTTTGTCCGTCAGCTAGATTATCGAAAAATATTGGATACATATTTTTTATTTCATCAAATCAATAAAAAAATATGAAGATAAAACGCATCAAAGATAAGGAGCCCCACTCCTTATCTTTGATGCGTTTTATCTTCGTATTTGTAACGTCACTTTTCAGTAAAAAGTGTACTAGTAAGTGACGTCACACGAGTTTTCAACGTACTGTATAGTCTTCATTTTTTGTTTACGTGACAAAAGAAAAAACATGTGTCCAATATTTTTTTAGAAATCTATCCGACGGACTAATTAGATTTTTTTGTCAAATACCCTATTCAAGTTTGAGCTCAGCAGAGTCATTGCCAGCACAACGATTCTTTGCTCTGTGGTACGCAATATACTGAATCTTGACTAAGTGCTTCATAGAGATGTTCCTTTACGTAATAATTGATACAAAGGAAATAGTCGTGTGTTGTAGGGATCAGATGGAGAGGGAAATCATAATTAAATAACGTTCAATGAAATCTCGTATCATAAAAGTCACTGTAGGTATATGTAGTATCGTGTTTTGTGTTGGGATGTAAGGACAGGACAGAACAATTCAGATGGCCACGTATTGGTCGAACATTTGAGCCAAAACAACAGAAGAAGAATTTTCTTCCCAATATCCAACTAATATGAATTACAAAATAATGAGAAAAAATGTACGATCGAATCTTTGCTAATGAATCACGTCCCAACGGCTGAATTGTTTGGGATGAAGGCTACCGTGACCTGGATCAGTACATTATATATTAAATGATTTAGATGAAGAAATTTGCATGAAGCAAGGCAAACTTGATTCCCCAGGCATTCAAGGTAGAATATTGCTCTTGCCAGGGTTGCGGAATTTGTTCGAAAGAGTCACCGTGGCCCCGGAACGCAAAGGACTTTAGAAGGAACACGGATGGATTTTAATCAGTAAGAGTCTGACACACCCTTCCGCTCCACCCAGAGCAGAAGAAGTCATTTGATGACTTCACAATCTTAAAAAAAAAGCGGTGCCTGTGTCTTCAGGTACAGTCGAAGAAATTAATTGCTCATCACTTAAAGCTTAATTGTCAGTTAGCGCTTTAAAATGACAACATTATTTTTGCCAGTCAACCAGTCAACCAACGTTGGTGAAGAGATAACATGACAGATGCATCGTTCATCAAGAGAAGAAGAGCTTTTTCTAGGTGCACATTTCCGTAGCATAACTTTCGACATTCAACTCAAAGCTGCGGGCAGAAACTAGTTTATCGATAGGCATATGACAAAGTTATTACCCAATATCTCAGTAATATTTTTGCGACGAGCAATGACAAGCACGAATATGAAATACCAGCCATAGCCGAATATTTCGTGCAGTAAAATTGAGCTTTGATACAAACTTCAAAGATCCATACGGTAAAAAGTATTTTCATTTGGAAACGTGATCATTTTCCGTTCGTTTTTAAAAGAGCAAGCAAAAAACGTTAGATTTTTTTTAAATAAGGGTGATCATTTTTACGGTTGACAGTATTTCAATCAGATTATTCTCGTTCTATAAAATACTAGATATTTTCCGTGGCTTGCTTATTTTGTTAATAGCCCTAAGACGCATCTAATGACACCTCATTTTTTAACCAAAGAAATTGACATACATACATTCATACAAACATAAAATATAAATACTCTCGATAAACATTACCGTTTTTCTAGAGCAGCCGGGTACAAACCATTTTAATACAATACATGGATTAAAATGTATAGATATAAACTATTTGAATGTCACGTCCGGTCGCCTGGTCATTTATCTTGCTAAGCATCTGTCAGGCCCTAGTTCCTAAGCTTTATATAAACCCCACTTAAGATATCTGACGTATACATTCAATTTCCCCCTCTATATATAGATATTTTTGGTTTGTATATGACACCGGATCAGTAATGAGCTTAGCCCGTTGATTTTTTTTTGTAGAGTATATAGGTTTTCTGGTGAAAAAAACAGAATACGAAAAATATGCAACATTTAAATATCTTTTCTCACTATATACTCCGAATAAAAAACGATACTGAAGCCTTAATTTTAATTTAGATCATAAAGATCCTTGTGTCACTATAACGTTTTTCGGAGTAGGAGCCTTAGAATTGGCTAGCTCGATAAAAAAATGCGTTCATCTAATATCCACTCAATTAAATTATTATGAAAAACACGACACTTCGGAACGCACTGACCTGCCATTCATTTTAATTACTTCATCATCATTACAGACACCACATACCCACAAACAACTATAACCCGCTCACACTTCACACTAATCCTTGCAACCTACATAAGGCTGGCAACAGAACTCCACGCCGCAACTGACCCGCGATACCCCAACTTCCTCCTCACACGATAAGCCAGTAATGTGCCTAATTAGCCCACTACTCCCCCGGCTTAACCGACCGACTTGTAATTGCAAAAGTCTGTGTCAGGCCTTAGTGGTCGGATCGTGGTTGGTTTTCAGCTGGTCAAGCTTTAAAATTTTTGAAGGGAAGTAGATGGTTAAATTACTGGTTGTATGGGGTGGGGTTAAAGGGTCAATATCGTTATTGCGACTATGTACTACTGTCATCATCATATCAGCCGAAAGATTTCCACTGCTGGACATAGGCTTCCCCCAAAGGGGGGGGGTTGCCATAATCGCTACGCTTGGCAGGCGGGTTGACGATCACAGTGTAGCTGTTGCAATGCACAGAGAATGCTGCTGCCCATACTCTGGTGAGTCGCCTCTTACGACACCCATGGGAAGCGATGGGATGGTGCTACTCTTTTACGTCCCACACCATATAGAACACTACTACGCTACTGTAGAGAAACATTAACCCCAAAGTACTTAAAAGCAACAACTTGATTCAACAATTTGACCAACCCAAATAAATTGGAGAAGTACGAAAACAACTTGAGACGGGTGTTAATTTGGCTTAGACGAGCTTTCGTGCATCACGTTGGTAGCTTTTATGAACTAAATGTAGTGAAAGTGTTCAGAAAATATTACTTTACTTAATATTCTGTCTGGCTAACGAATCGCATAGCTTGTTTAAAGACCTCTCAAGACGCTTAGTTGACACTTCGCGTGACCCAAAGCCCCGCCAGTCTTTTGTGTACACTTCCAGTCGACAGCGATGAGGAAGAATTTTTTGACGACATATTAAGTTTTTAATAGGTTTAATTAAGTAAGGAGTTTTCATTTTTATTTCGAGTGATAGTTACATAAGTATTCATTAAAGGGTTCAATAACGAATGTATATAACCTTTTTTTTATAAATACATCACATATTCTCCCTTCAAGGAAAAAGACATGCCGCCATTGTTGCATAATTCTTGAACTTATTCATAATATTCATTTATTTTGTTGAATGCGCGTTACATAATATATCATTATTACACGACTGCCCTAGAAGGAGGATAATTTTTTCGAGAGTATGTATGTATGTCTATATTTTCTATGACCAAAAACCCACAGTATTGTTCTCTAAGCCTCAAAGTAAAGGAAAAAACGTATTTTTCTCCAGTTTAATAAACTGTAAATATATCTCGCCCCACACTGTTTGAACGGTTTCGCTCGATGCCCAAGGGAACTAATAGAAGCCTTTTATTTGGTCTCGATACGACGATGTACGGTGGAAATCTTTTCCAGCCTTTTATTAACACTTCTGGTACAGTTTCAATGTTTATGTATCAGTATATTTTTTTTATAATAATAATAAACTTTTATTTTTCTCTTCCTCAAAGGTGTCTTACAAACTAACATTATATAAATAGATAGAAATATTCCTTTGTGGGAAACTGGTATCTGCACTAGGAAATCCTGTCACACAGAAAACCAGGCAAACAGAGTGATCGTTTTAAAAATAAGACCTTTGGGAGAAACAACTACAAAAAAAAGGAGAAAAATTAAAATTCTTAAAAAATATTTTTTTATGTCGTGTGGAGGTCGTTATGGTGTGGTGTGGAGGTCGTAATGGTGTGGTGTGAAGGTCGAAATGGTGTGTTGTGGAGGTCGTTGTGGTGTGGTGTGAAGGTTGTTATAGTGTGGTGTGGAGGTCGTAATGGTGTGGTATGGAGTTCGTTGTGGTGTGGTGTGAAGGTTGTTATCGTGTGGTGTGGAGGTCGTAATGGTGTGGTGTGGAGGTCGTAATGGTGTGGTGTGAAGGTTGTTATAGTGTGGAAATACATCATCTGTGAAAATTTCAACTGTCTAACTATCACGGTTCATGAGATACAGCCTTTTGACAGACGGACAGCGTAGTCTTAATAATAGGGTCCCGTTTTACCCCTTGGGTACGGCACCCTAAAATAAAAAATGATATCCATAACCACACCACAGCCAAACCAAAAGCAAACAAGAGACAGTTTTATTTTTCTTTATAATCTGTAAAACCTTTTCTTGCCACATTAACCAATGCCTTAGGGAATTGATTGAGAACGGTAGTCTCATGGATGAGATAAGACCGCATAGACTTGCTTTTGTATATTTATTAGCACTTCAAACGGCCTTGTAAACAGTTTCATTGTTTTACCCAGACCAGTATCCATTTATACGAGTATTTATGTGTCGTAAACTTTCCCCAAGCTGTAAACCTTTTTGAAACCTTTGTTAAAACAAAAGAACTGATTGTTCCTAAATGTGAGTGAAACTGCTGGCAATAACTAGAAGACATGCATCACGTTGCATAAATAAAATGCAAAACTAGTCATATGAAAGTCTTGGTTGCCCTGACCCAAAGTAAACTATGCCAAACATGGCATTATTAACTTTTTTCACAATTGATAGGCACGCATTTGACCGACTGCCATACTGAACTTCGAAGTCTAAAATATCAATGTACTTAATGTCTTCCTAAAGTTTAAAAATACGATTTTCGTGAGTTTGAAAGTACAGTAATACAGTAATTGAGAATGTTCATTATCGTGAAGTACGGAACATTGACAGCTTGCTCTGACGATTTATTTAATTGAGAATGTTCATCATTGCGATGTACGGAACTTCGAAAGCTTGGTATGACGCATTACTGAATTTCGAACGTTTGATCTCGATGTACATCAATCTTACCGGATAGAAAACGACAATGGAGCACGTTTACATAAAAGCAACCTACGCAACAGCAAGACCATTTATTTTTAACCGACTTCAATAAAGGATGAGGTTCCCAATTCATCGGAACCTTTTTTTTTTCTTTTTTTTTTAATATATTTTCTCCGATTATTCGAAGATGGCTGGACCGATTTAGGTAATTTTTATTTTTTTGTTGGAAAGGGTATACTTTCCAGTTGGTCCGATGATCATCAAGTCAGGATCTGATAATGGGATCCTGAAGTAATAGAGAGAACTCTTCAAATTTTATAGGCACACTTGAAACGATTTGGGTAGTTTTTGGAAGAGTACTTTCTCGGAGTGGTCCCATTTTAATTTCGCGAAAATCTGATGAAGAAATTCGGAGATAGGCAACGGAACCCCTCAATAAATGATAGCAAATGGCCTGGGATTGCTGAAATCTCATGACTGTCTATTGTTTTTCTTTATAATCTGTGAAAAACTGTTTCTTTTTATTATTAATCCTCATGAGAATCGATTGAGGTCCGTAGTCTTAAGGACAAGATACGGCCGCAAAGGACGTCTTAACATTACATTTATTAACACTTCAAGTACCCTTGTAAACAGTTCATTGTTTCACTGAGACGTTGCTACAATGCAAGTGTCCATTTATTTATTTATTGTGTCGTAAACTTTCCACAACTATTCCGGAATTCCGCTTCGTTGCTTTCTATCATTTGAAAAACTTTGTTAAAAGGTATAAAACTCTTTGTGTATTTTGTTTTTGACGTGACAACGTCTAATAAATCGATGAACTGCTCGCACGAAAAAGGATGACTCATTGTAACGTTACGATCATTTCATCAATGTATTTTTATGACGTTGTCACGTTAAACTATCGCCCGTAAACCGACTTTACAGACAACCAATTTTTTTTTACTAAAAACACTTTTTTTAAAGAAGGAAAATCATCAAATTTCTTCTTCCGCTCTGAATGGAGCGAAAGGGCGTGTCAGACTCTTACTGACTAAAACCCATCCGTGTTCCTCCTAAAGACCTTTACGTTCGAGAGCCGCAGTGACTTCCAAACAAATTTCGCAACCCTGGCAGAATTTAGACGCTGGGTACGTGTTTGTTTCTATTTTGTTAGGCAGTATTATGAATCATAATTAAAACAGAAAAACATAAACAAAAAAAACTTTTACTTTTCTTTTTTGCCATTCTGGCCCTCGACTTCCGTCATTATGATTTCAAGAGTAGAAAATCTGTTTTCTTTTAATTTAAACCGTTTTTGTTTCGTAGTACAAAGTTTTTTGTTTCGAGGATAAAAATCTTTTGTGTTACATCTGGGTCCAGAATCATTTACGATATCATAATATATATTACTGTATTGTTCGGGAAATAAACTTAGTTTCGAATAAAACATTACAGGCACTTTTGAATTGTCAAGGTCAGACAGTCAATTCAAAAGTGCCTGTAATGTTTTCAACTATTCCAATGTTATATATTATATCACCGAGTTGCTGAATTTGTTCGAAAGAGTCAACGCGGCCCTGGAACGCAAAGGGCTTTAGAAGGAACACGGATGGGTTTTAGTAATTAAGAGTCTGACACGCCCTTCCGCTCCACCCAGAGCGGAAGAAGTCATTTGATGATTTCTCATCCTTAAAAAAAAAAAAGGTCAGACAGTCAAAAATCTTCAAACTTTTTCCCCGTTCCAAAGCGTAAATCTCTATGGAGATGAGCGTGCAAGAAACTCCATGCACAGTATCATGTTAATTATTACAAAATAATTAATTTAGATACGACTTTCCGGCTGTTTTCATTTAGAAAACAATAAATTAATCATTGACTTAACTGCCTATTGTTAATACCACACACTAGAGCAGTCAACGGCATCATATAATAATATATGTAATATAGCCTCATAAAATTGCCTTATTATTGGCACATGCCATTGCGGCCAATCAGAGTAATTCAGATCATTAGATCTCGCACAAAATGTGGCCAACCCAGTGCAGATATGATTAGCATTTTAGTCGAGAGCATTATGCCAAAACGCATAACGTATGAGGCTAATTTCTTTAGTCTTTCGGTATATTTTTGCCAAGTAAAGCAGCCAGTGTGGGTCGAAGCAGTGTTGTGTTTGTGCCAAAAATGTCACCGCGCTTGTTCTTAATTAGATTAGCTCCTGAATTAAAGTTGTCAGCCTAGATTTCTGTGACTTTGCTGAAGCTTTTGACTTCGTACTAAAATTATAAATGAAAACGTTTTAATTCATAAATTAATTTTGAAAGGACACGAAGATTAGGATTATTATTTGGTAAAGTTTGAAAAAATAAATTGCGCAAAATCAGTCCTTGGTATTAAAAATCAGAATTCGAGATTAGTGACAAATTTTAGAATAACAAACTCTTTGTCATACAAGACAAAATTAAAATTCCGTTGCAACCAATACTTTTTATAGCTACATATATTTAATTATGCCAAGGATTGAAATTACTTCGAATTATGAATCCAAGTTAAGATAAATGCTTAAAAAACAAAAGACAACATTCTACCTATTTCTAAGTTCAAATTCAAACGCAACGTCGTATCCCGTCATACTAATTTGACAACTTGAAACACTGGCTGGCACATACAGAGCAGAAATGAAATGTCAGAAAAAGCAAACATTTCAATTGGGAATGTCATCGATAACGGTGTGTGTCGGTTTCAGCGTAAAGTGATTGAGTGATGAAAGATTTATGATGGCCGGACCGGATCAAAAACACGTGCTAAAAAGTAGGATTTACTTTGGATATACTTTTTTTATCGATGCTCGAGCGAGAATGTAAACAACAGAAAACTGCGTTAATGTGAATTTAAAAAAACTGCCAAGTGCGAGTCGGCCTCTCACACAAAGGGTTCCGTAGCATAAACCGAAAAAAAAACATGTTTATTGAATGGGAAACCCCTTTATTTTTTAATTTTATAGTTTTTATTTTTTGTTTATTGTTATAGGGGCAATAATATAACTGAAAATTTCAACTGAATCTCTGTCAAAATTTCAACATATTACGGTTCTTGAAATACAGCCCGCTGACATACAGACGTACAACGGAGGCTTAGTAACAGGGTTCCGTTGGTTACCCTTCAAGTACGGAACCGTAAGATTGCTTTTACATAAGTGCCTTTAGTTTTAGAAAAAGAAACAGATATGTGACGATTTTACGATGTTTTTTTTCAGATAAGCATTTAATAGTTAAGAAAGTTGTCAACGAAATCAAATCAATGATTTCATTTGCATTTTGTACAGAATTACAATAAGTCTGCTTAGCCTCTTTACCTCCACAGCCAAAAATAACAATGCTTAAAAGATAACAACACAAAACATCACGCCATCATCATCCAATGGTCACACATACATTATTTTGATGCATAATAATACTAAAACTGCTTTTGTATGTTCACCAAAATAGTTGCCTGGTAAATGTCTATCTTCTACCACAAGATTTTCCACAGCTTATTTCCCACATGAACACTATTCGTACTCCAAAATAGAACGTCCATTTCTGTTCCCATATTGAACTGGGAATTATATAAAAATATCGAATCTTGAGTTCACACTCAATAAGATAAGGCAGACCAAAATGGATTTCTAAAGTTGCAGGCTATTGCTTCCCCGTTAAGTGCTTTTAATATCATTATTGAACCTCACTGTAGGAGATTGCACTATAAAAATTTATTTGTGTAACACCGTTATTTCAAGCGCAAAGTGCGCTTTATTTTCTCAGCATTGACACTAACAAGTGGTTTAGAAAAAGCGATTTTTGTACGCCTTATTTTGAATAGGGTGAGTTTTTGATCAGTAGGTAACTCAACCAATAGTGATGTTCAAATGCATTTTGAAATCAATCGTTAGCAAGCTTTCATATAAAAATTTGTTAAAAGTAACAATTGATCGAAAAACGTATTTTTAACACAATTTTCGAGTATTTGTTGAGTTAATAAACTCGCCCTATGATTACCAGTATAAAAGTGCAATGTAAATGCGCTCAGACTATGCTGTAAAGTTCAAAAAGTTTCAATCAAATTGCAATCGTTTTGGCAGAACTCCCTGCATCCTGGTGGGTATTACACTCATAAATCACGAACTAGAACCAATGTCTATGGCCAATCTACGTTCAGATTCAGAAATATGGACGCAGGAGCGCAGATTGCAAAAACCTATATTCGATTTTTGATTTGCAAGTTTATAGGCACAAAATTGTTCGGTGATTAATAACAAACATCTATATAATAAACTTTTATTTTTCTTCTTTCAATGGGTTGCTTTTGAGGTGATATGGCGTGAGGAAATATGGCGGAACTTTTCTATAGTAAATATGTCAAACGGCCATATTCATTCTGAAGGCAAAAATTATAAAATAAATTAAAAATATATATATATTGTTACGAGCTTTAGGTTCGTGACAATAAAAACAGCCGATTAAATAACCAAAATGACACTTTAATTTAAAAACACTAATTACAACTTTTAAACTCACTAATTATTAAACACAAGTTCACCACGAGTTGATCACTTTATTCGCACTTGAAGATCGCTTCCGAAGTATTCGCTTGTATTGCTAATCCAATACTGACTCGGTCGCGGAATACGCGCTCCTTTTATAGGTCAGTTTATTCTAGAAACTTCCATTCTCGAAACATCTGGAAAGTACTCGTAACTACCGCTGCCGACTGACTAGATACCGAGAAGTGTAGAATGTTCTGGCAAAGAAATGTCTAGAAGGTACTTGACTCTACTAGTTCTGCTACTCGATACTAGATGGCGCTAGTAGTAACTTAATGTACCCGACATTAATTCTGGCGCGTAACAATATCTATGAAGGTCGCTTTGGCCCGAGTTTTTCTGATGAGGTATGAAATCGAGACAATGGATCGTGTTACTCAGTAACTGGGTTGTGAAAATGAGATCTCACTCCATGTTAAATACTAGTATTCAACTGCTTCTAGTTAGACTGAAAGCCAAGCTAAATTGATCTCGTGTTATGAGTATAGTCCAGTTACTTAACCAACAAAAATTCAACTTTGAAATGAGAGATTTTGCTTAATGTTAGCATTCTAAACGCCGTTATTACATTATTTTTTTTTTACATTTATACATATTTTTTATATTCAAGATCAAAGGTCACAAAAACCGATTTTTCACTAATATCTTGTTTCCAAGCGTTTCAATGATATGAGGTGAGTCCCTAATTTGACTAGACTAAAAAGACTGGGTAGACGAGATTATGAGTTTTTTTAAATTGTAATATCGATTTATAATATAATTTGTGCGCGCCGTGACGAAGCAGCGTATTTTTGTGTCCACAGCGACCTCAGAACTTGTAAGGGTATTTTTGTTCTGTGCCTCGGAACAATAAGTAACTGATGCTTTACTTATGGTTCTGAGACAGCTACACGCCGGCTTACGCTGAAAACCAGCGCCGTGGATTCGAGCCTCGGCATTATGCTGAGCGTTAGCTGTTTCGCGCGGTAATGACGCATGTTTTCGTCTAGGAAATGTATTATTATGTTTAGAATAGGTTTATAACCACTTCATATTCTTTTTGTTTTTTTTAGGCTTTGCTACAACATTTGATGTACCTACCTATGTGCGTCACGTGAATAATCAGATGAAATGAACACGAGGCAAAAATTTTTTTCGCCAGCTACTGTGGTAAAAGAAAGGCTTTTTCAAATATATCTAACATTTATTAAAACTCGTCTACCAATCAATCCCTCTCAAAATGGACTAACTAAATCACCTAGCCGCCCTTTCCCAGCTCCTCTTTTATTCCTTTATTATACCCTAATTATTTTACAAGGGCAAAGCAATTTGTATTTCATTTCCTCGTTCAGGCCCATGAACTTCAGACCCTCAGTATACAAATTAATCTCAAATTGAGTCCAAAGAATTTTACGGTTGGCCTCGCCAAAAATCAAGGCTTTCTATTTATCTTAACAAAGAAACAGCTTTAAGATAAATTACAGTAATTATTAAAGCAAAAGAAAGAAGAAGAAGGGGTATCCACCCAGTAACTGGGTTATTCTGCTGCATCTGGTTATATTAGAAGCCGGCCCCAACTAAGTTGGGAAAAGGCTTGACTGATGATATGTTTTAAAGAAAAATAAACTTTCAACTATAATTTAATACTTATTATTACTTAACTGTCTCGAACAACATATCTACCTTAAACATATTCTACCTTTATTAAAAGTAAGCAAGCAAAATATTGTGGGCTATAGGAAGTGATGGGTGCAATATTTCATTCTAGTTGCCATCTATCTTACAGTACCCATGAGAAATATTAACGGGTGCCTTTTATGGCAAGAGAAAACTAATGTTTATAGAAAACTAGCTGCCGCCCGCGATTTCGCCCGTTTGAAAGCTGGAAATTATTCCTAAGAGAACATATACTTCATACTTCTTCATTGCTGCAAACAATATTTAAATAACGTGAAAACTCCAATCAAAGATTATTTTTATTCACCCCTGCATTTCAATCCAATCCGTTTTACCCGGTACTCAATTCATAAACTCGCCCATAGAGACATTGTTTCCACGATAACCATTGTCAAGACGCCGAAAATGCATGGGAGACATTGTGGACCAAAACATCACGTGGACAATTTTTTACATTTTGGCATTTCGACATTCACCATTTCGCATAGAATGTCACTTTTTATAGGCCTGGAATCATGAGCTCAAAGTCAACTTAGTGACACTTCTCAAATCTACGTAATCCGTTGATGAACGAAGACTGCAATCGGCAAAATCGTATAAATAAAGTTTAAAGAAATAAATAGTGAACACTTATTATAAATTATGATAAAATTGGAAATTGCTTTTATATAATAGTGAGTTGTGGATTATGAATTCAAATTGGTCTACGTATTGCTACAGTATCACATTGAGTGAATAAATGGAGATTTTATCGTATCTACCAATAAACTTTAACGACCCACGCTTAAAGTTTAAACTAGAATTTCCTACACAGTTTATATCGCAACATATACATAGAATACAAAATATTCCGGTTTAAAATAATACCCAAAGCCATGCAAATATCTCGTCCCCAAGGACTCCTAATGGATTCGCCAGCGTGTGCCAAAAGGCGGTCGCTTCAAAATATAGGTACGCGTTTCCAATCGTTATTTTATGTTTAACTAGTTTCTGCCTGCGGGCTTGTCTGCTTCATTAGTGGAAGAAAACCATGACATGAACAAAAACGTTTTTTCCTCATCACTTCCCCTGGGTGTCGTAAGAGGCGACCAAAGGACTAACCAGAGAATGGGCCGCAGCATACTTTGTATATTGCAAGAGCTACACTGCGATCGCCAACCAGCCTGCCAAGCGTGGCGATTATGGCAAACCCCCCCTTGGGGGAGGCCTATGTCCAGCAGTGGACGTATTTTGGCTGATATGATGATGATGATCATGATGATGATGAAACGTTTTGTAAACACTAACTCTCACTCTCGGTTTCAAATTTATTATTTTCCTTTTATAATATTGTTCTTATACAAAAATTGTTATGAGTGATATTTGCCTAGCACTTTGGGGAATAAATGCGTGACAGTATAATGATTTAAATACTTATAATGGACAAATATTATCAAAGTCCAACTAAAATCAACCCTGCGATTCATTAAAAACATATTCACGTCCCTGAAAAATTCGATAACCACTCGACCGTCAGCAAAAATATTTCAATTCAACCTATTTGTCAATGCGTTCACGTACGATGCTAACTAGTTCTTTGTATAACTATCTTGTGGTAAAATTTAATCCTAATTTTATTACGGTTCAGGTTGGTAGTTAAACTTTAAGTATTAATTTTATAACTATATCGGGACCCTTTGTTTCTGTAAAGTGGGTTATGATTAAGAGAAACTATACGAATTTAATCTTGTGACCCGGTGACCATTTTTTAGGGGAAATAGGGATTGTGTTAGACATTGTATACAAATGCTGGATCATTTGTTTTGGTGGATACATTTTGTAGTTTTAGTATAGCTAAACAAATTGCTGATTGATGAAATAGAACCATTTTATGAAATTTTCGGGCACATCATGAAATTACCAATTCTATGATATGGCCACGACATAATATATAGAAATTGGTCGGTTAATCGCTTGTTTCTAAAGATTTAAACTGCTACGAAAATCTCGTAGCCCTCGTACTCGTAGCACTTTCGTAGACCCTCTACGGCGTATACAATAGACGTTCTACGGACAAATGATGTGGAACGCATATTACATGCTAATGAAAACATGCTTTATGTGTTATTGTATGGCGCCGGCAAGACTGAGTTACACTATAAAAATGATCGCTTTATTTAAATACTTCTATGAATAAAACCTTTTCTTTCAATGTGTTTTAAATCTACTCATGCTTATAACACTTTTATTTTACATTATATTATATAAAATGAATAAGTGTTAGCAAATATGTATGATAGAAAGGGTTTAGTTTGAATACTATTTGTGTGCTGGCTGTTTTGTTGGACGCAATATTTTGATAGCAATGTGTGCTATCTAAAATACTAAAATTTAACCGTAGCCTCGTGAATACAAACCTATTGGACGAGGAGTGGGAGGTCCTCATGAAACAACCATTTAATTAAACATAACGCTCTCAACTGGAATCCATTCGAGTCCAAACCCTCTTATCAAATTAATGATATTCCATCGTCACCACGAAATTAATTAGCATTTAATTTAAAATCGATTATCGATTTCGGATTATAATTAAAACGAGCGCAGCACTAATTTGGCGTACGGTGACTTGGCGGAGAACTTGCCAAGTATTTACTGAGCGGACAAGCTTCGGATCCTTGCCAAGGACCTTCTTATAATTGTCGGGACTTTGCGCAAGCGAGCGATTGTAAACATCTGGTCCCCGAGCCTCGTTCGTAATTTCCCGAGAATGTTTTTTATTTGAACGCTGGAGACAATTCCCGGGAGTCGAGTTACTAATGGGTTATTACTTTTTAGTACAGTCGTAAGGAAGCTGAGGTTAACTGCATACGAACGTCTAATTATTATGCTACGGTGTTTTTCTTCATACATTTACGTAAGCTCTAGGAAATTTCTTGAATTTTAACTTTGCAGGCGTATTTTAATAAATATTACCTAAGTTTAATGTGGCCTACTAGTTACTATTAAGCTCTTAACTTTTAATGTTGATATTTTTTTTCTATATTAAAGTAAAATATGTTAGAAAAAAATAAAAATTACATACGATATAAAAACATAATCCCAAAATGGTCAGGACTCACAGATGCCCGGTTTAATATTTTCCATTTTCCGATACAGGCACGAGCCATCGATGACTTTAATCAGGCTTAAGTTAAGCCTCGCCAGATGACGTGACCCGACTGGAAATAATCCCCAAAAACGCATTATGACACTTTCCTGCCACAAAACTTTACACCAGTCTGCTCGTATAAAACGAATATTATTTTCATCTTAAACGCGGAAAGCCATGAAATATGTACAATACTTAGCCAACATCCCTCAAACTTTCAGATTATGTATGCTACTTGCATAAACAAATAGTTCTTCATGAATATTTATATAATTTATTACATACCAGCAATTAAAGTTTTGAATCCGTTACATAATGGAAAACAAAAAGTTTGAAAACCTTCAATTGAAAATTGTAGACAGTACTGGCACAAAAGAGAATTGCACGAGAAAAACTAAATTCTAATTTTATTTTGAGATCGATTTTGGAATAAGGTGTTCGCGGTTCGAGGTTGCCAATGTGCCGGGACGCGTCGGGCGCGGGCGCGCGCGACCACGGTCGGGTGGGTACTGGATGCTTTGCCGCAGGAGCCTGCGTCACAACCACTGGACCTCGACACCTTTTTGTGGGACCCTAATTAATAACCAGGCGTGACGCGAACTCGCTTCACATCAAATCTCTTTCGACACTGAGCCGGGGGGTGTTTTATCGCGAATTGTTAATGAAAGCGATTCTTGGCGGCATCTACAAATAGCCCGCTCGTAAGTCAGGGTGCGCGCTCGAACGACAGCCGTCCCGACTCCTTTTGTACAGTAATTTATGTAAAATTGCACGATGCTGACATTTTTTACGCGACTTTCCACAGAATTACAAGTTGGTTTTATGTGTTGTGTTAAATTTGTATAACCGCTTCCGCCTTTTTTTATTCTTGCTACATTTTGTAAGTCTGCTTTTTTATTTTTAAGATGATTGCTCTCTGGTCGTTGCGCATTTCCTGACACTTTTCGTGCTTCTCTGTCAAATTAACGTCAAGAAAGTGAAATGAACGTTTCATCTTTTACGCTTGATGGTAATAAATACGAGCCGTTTTTAAATATTCATTTTAAAATAAAAATTAATACTATGGTTTTCTTCTGGCTTTTGAACCTGAACTGACTTTTAGAAAATCAAAGAAATGGCATCGCTTATGAACACGTTTTTTGATAGATAGAGGTTGGTTTATAAACTTTGTTTAAATTGGAAATAAAAATGAAAATGAGAATAAAGAGCAATGATTAAATGTCGGTTCAAACACACTTAGTGAGGCTTAAATGAAATGTCACTTAAAGTAATCATTAAAAATAAACCATAAAGTGTATTTCTGAAACCTAAAATCCGTATGAATATCCTTGAAACGAATAAAAAACAAAAGAAGCGAAAGTGAATAAAAGAGAAAAGAAAAACTAAATCCAAATTGAAGTATAAATGAGTGCTGGAGTTTCTCTGGCCAAAAACAGGAACGGCGCCCGTCGCTGTCCAGTACCTAGTTACTTTATCTTACTACTATTATAAATGCGACTGTTTCGATGGATGAATATTATGTTTGTTACCCAATCACGCGGGAACGGGTCTGGTTGAAATTCGAATAATTTCCTACAATCACGCAAGCGAAGGCGCGGGTAACAGCTAGTATTACATAATTATAATAACTATGCCGCTTCACTGCCAAATCTCGGGATGAATTACTGACTCTCCATCGTCCAATGTGTTCGGTTTGTTAATTTTGGCTTTGTTTAGAAGGTTAATTGTTTGTTAGTGTAGCTTTTACTGTTTTATGGATTAAGGTTAACAATGAATAATACTTTACCTAACCTATAGATGTTATTTTTTATAAATCAAAAGGTACGTTTTGAACTTTAGGTAAATGCTTCAAAAAGTTTACACTGCAATTCATTCCACAAAAAAACTAAATTCCTTCGCATATTTTTGCGACACTCCAATTGAAACATTTGCTCGCAGTTTCACCAGTTTCTAGTCAAAGGATTTACAAAGTTAGTAACATAGCCTTACTCAATTTTTTTAACCTTACGAATATAATTAAGTTATTCTTGACTAGTTTGGTTATGTCAAACCTAGATTCCGATACGAAACTCTCTTGGAAATACTGGTACATTTGCGTCGGTAAGGATTTTTGTGCAACCCAGGTATCTAAATGGTGGTAAGTTGACTAATGGCTAGTTTACATAGTGCGAGCTAGCGTGCGAGTCAGCCTGCCGAGTAGCTGCTGTGCAGTAACTCACATCGTATGGACATATCTTACGAGTTACTGCCACGTGCTAGTTGGATTTTTGTTTTTACAGTAATCCGCACATGACAGCAGCTCGGCTATCACTCGTATCGTTCGGCAGTTGCTCGCCAGTGTCATCCAGGCTGTTGCGAGTGGAACCTGTATTTTTTGGAGGCTGCACCTCGCAAGAAACAGGGCAGCTACCATCACCGTGTAGACAGCTAAGGCGAGTCGAGCTGCTGGCATACAAGTAAACGATCCGAGTAACTGTCTAGTCAGCAGCTTGCACTGTGTAAACTAGCCATAAGTAAGTTATAATCCGACTACTATTATAAACGTGAAAGTTTGTGAGAATGAATGTTCTTACTCTTCCGCGCAAAAATTACTGAACGAATTTTTATGAAACTTACAGTTACACATTTACATTTAAAAGGGGATCACTCGGAACCGTGGGCGACTGCATGTTGATGATAATTTTATCAAATAGAAAATAAACTTGATTAAATCTATTAAAACTGACTACTCTGATAAAATAAACCCGAAACCAACTAAGAGTTCTCAATCGTTTTTTTTTTTAATCCAGACGTTATTTTAGTCAGATCGATGATATGAGGATCATTAACTGGCCTGTTGGTCGAGTGGTTAGTGACCCTGACTGCTAGACCGGAGATCGTGGGTTCGATTCCCACCCAGTACAAATCTTTGTTTGATAAGCATGATCATTTGTTCTATGTCTGGGTGTAATTTGTCTATAATATGTATGTATTTAGAAATATATAAGTACGTTTATCAGTTGTCTGGTTGCCATAGCACAGGCTCTGCCTAGTTTGGGATCGGATAACCGTGTGTAGGTTGTCCCAAGATATTATTATTATTAACATTATAGGAAAGAACCACACAGATTTCAGTTGACCTGTCCAGAGAGTGCATGTCGTTGTGCTCCTTAGCTGTAAAGGAGCACAACGATATTCGTTAGTTACTACAATCTTTAAAAAAATCCGGCCAAGTGCAAGTCGGATTCTTACACGAACGGTTCCGTCCCTTTAATTTTGTATTTAATTAAATTTTTATTATTCGTTGTTATAGCGGCAATAGAAATACATACTCTGTGAAAATTTTAACTGCCTACGTATTACGGTTCTTGAGAAGCAGCCCGCTGACAGACAGACGGCCGGACGGAGGGACGGAAGAACGGACAACGGAGGCTTAGTAATAGAGTTTGTTGTTTACCCTTTTAATTCTATTTATATTTTTTCCTTGAAAACGGCAACTAGTTTTATAAACGTGTTGTTTCTCGTCGAAACGACTATTTTCAGTTCTCTTCAGTAACCTCTGTTGATCCTGAACTCAAACGAGTTCAATCATAACAGACACGTGTAAAATCCACGCTAATGACACATGCATATTGACCGCAAATTAATGCGCGTGTCATTTTCATGAATTGCTTTATTAGCAGAGCAAGCATAGGCGTGGGTTGATCATTGCCGTCAACAGCAGCCATTTAATTACTATTCGAGCAGTTTACAGTTTCGCGTTAATTTAATTTAAAAAAAAAAACATGGAAACATACTACCGTCGCAATAAAAGTATCCTATGGTTTAATCCAGGTCATAGTATAGTTGTTTTTCAAACCTGTTAAGTCGGTTAGGCATGATTTTTTTTTGTCGTTTCGATTACTCAAATATTATCCGATGGTTGGGTGACAATCTTAACATACCAAGATTCCTCCGTGCCTCGGATTGCACATTAAGTTATTGGTCCCGGATGTGTTTTGTAGATTTATCACAGTCGTTATAGACAGTCAAAAGCCAAGAAATCTGCCACCAGTCTTGCCAAGGGGAATCGTGTTACCCAGTTACTGGATTGTAGAGAAACAGACAGTCAGTCGTTTCATGTTAAAGATTGGTACTCAGCTGACCTGCAAGCCGACCCCGATATAGTTGAGAAAACTCTAGGAAGACAGACACTCATATATTAATTCGCCTAATATGTAAGTCAACGGTATATCTACGTTGTTGACTTCGTCTAAATCATGGAGAGACAAAACTGGAGACGTAATTGATTACAGACACCATGTCATTTAATCATCTATACTAATATTTTAAAACAGCTTTCGCCCGCGACTTTTGCTTTGTGGAATAGTTACATTGGGCAGCCATTTTTATTTTTAAGTTATTTATTTTTCAAAAACGCTGACCGTGTAATAATAAAAAAATAAATATATATATATATATATTATTTTTTTATAATTATTTATAGCTTCAATAATGATGGACTCCCATACAAACTTTCATCCCTTATTTCAAACCTTTCAAGCCCTTTTCTCGCGGTTCTGAAAAGTCTCATAATCCATACTTAATATTATAAAATGCGAAAGTAACTCTGTCTGTCTGTCTTTTTGTTACCTCTTCACGCTTAAACCGCTGAAATGATTTAGATGAAATTTGATGTAGAGATAGTTTGAGACTCGGGAAAGGACATAGTTAATAGATATTTTTATCCCAGAAATCATCCTTTAAGGGGGTGAAAACGGGGGTGGAAGTTTGTATGGGAAACTGTGATTTTTGAAAATAAAACTATGAACTTTTATATTTTCGCATTTGATAAAAAATAAATAAACATAAATATGTTCAAGCGTTTTTGAAAAAATTGTATCTAAAAAAAATAATAATGGCTGCCCAAAACTATTCCAAGCGGACGAAGTCGCGGGCAAAAGCTAGTTATTTAATACTTGTAGGAGTCCAGGCAGTCCAGGCTTTGAATGAAGCACATACGTCAGTTACTTCACAATCGCAAGGACGCGAGTTAAACTGCTGTGCAAAGTTTGACTCGCAAACTTACCAACTATAGCTTATGAATAATGGCTCCGTTTAAACTAGAACTAGTCTAGCTAAACGGAAACTTGGAAGTATGTAAAACTGTACACAATTTATCGACATATTTATATAAAAATGAATCACTATTTCCCGGCATCACGCGTGAACGGCTGGACCAATATCGCTAATTCTTTTTTTGTTGTTTTTGTTATTGTCAGGAGAAGGTTCTTATGAAAAAAAAAATACATCCGGGCGAAGCTGGGGCGGGCACTAGTCATAAATAAGTATGACTAGCTTTTACCCGCGGGTTTGCTCCTATGGCATATTCTACAGGATCCGTTTTCCGGCATTTAAAGTAGCTTATGTCACACAACAATACTGTATTTTTCTATATCTGAAAAAAAAATACAACCGACTTCCAAATAAAAAACACTACAAAGTATAAAATAACTTTAATTTCGGCAGTCGGTATCTTTTTGTTGTTTTTTCGTTTTTTGACACCGACTTCCGAAATTAAAGTTATTTATACTTTGTAGTGTTTTTTATTTGGAGGTCGGTTTTATAATAAAGTACCTAGCCATATTCAAAGCCTTAGTATTATAAAATTCTAATTATTTATAAAACGTTAGCTATGCCAGAAAGCTTTCACAAAGTGTCGTTGAGCTCCTTATTGTTTCTTAGTTGAGCTACTCGACTACTAACAAAGGCTCGCACTGACGTGACAGGTCCACTCAAATCTGTGTGGTTCTTTCCTCAAAAGACCACCTCAGATATCAACCTACATGGTTCTCATATGATTTGACCAGTACGAATTGTATGGACTTTAAAAGAGACTTTGACCTCTGAGTTTGTTGCGGGGTGTTTCTTCTCAGGGTAGTCAGCTAGGAAACACCGGCCTCATCTAGCTTAAAATGTCTTAAAAAAGATTGACGTGTAAAAGTTTTATGTTTAACCTACTTGCACAATAAATATCAATATCGACGATAGGAGCTCTATTCGTATCTCGTGCCATACATATTCGTATAAGAAGTTTAAATATAAGTACTTATGCAATTCTAAAGGGTCTCATGAAAACGCAATTTTCACACTTCGGGAGTGGTCTTAAAATCATAAACATAACTTTGACTGACGTGTAAAACAACGGCACCTGCGTGTATTTGCGTAATTCCATATTCCTAAGCTCACATTTTTTAAATAAAAGATTTATGTGTATGAAATATGGGTTTATGTGTTTGGTTATCCACATGCCGGATATTAAATCTTGGTTATTACCTGTTTAAAGCCACCCACAAGCTACTTTCATCGCTCTCCTGATATATAAGGGTTCTTCAAGAAATATTTTACACCCTTTGGGGCGGATTAAAATTTGGGTATATCTGTAATCCTTGCTTACCTGCGCTTGGTTTTAAGTGGGGTATTTAATGCTTCGTTTACTTGTACTTACAGTACCCAGAAGTTATCTATGGCCATTCTATGGCTTACCCATTCTACAACTCGTTCGAACTTAGCATGTATGTGTGTCTTATTTACTGTATGCGCTAAAAGTAAGTTTGTAGTACTCACTCACGATGACACGACTGCAGCTGCGTTGTTTTTTTTTTCAGTTAATTATTTTACAAAACCTTTTTACTTGATTTTCAATAATAAAATCTTTGTAACACAAACTCTTTATAATTAATTACTGACAAATACTAGTGGTCCCGGCGAACTTCGTACCGACTCAGAATGCAGTTTTGCCGCGTTTTGTTTTTGTCATGTATCAGAAATGGCGTTGTATTCGAAAGTGATTTTTGTCCATATGGTTTTTTCTTTAATTGTTTCATGTTTTAATAGTTATTCTACTATTCAGGGCAAAGACAAATTCAACGAACCAAAGAACTTCAAAATCGGTCCAGCTGTACTTGAGTTATAAATGTTGTAACTAACCCGACTTTGATTTATATATAGTACCTGGATGACCGCTCGGTTTGAGCTTTGCTCGGTTTTTTTTGGTAAACGTTTTCTATAAATGAAACCTAGCTAGATCAACTTATCGCCCCCGAAACCCCTGCATACTAAATTTCATGAAAATCGTTGGAGCAGTTTGCAGTTGGAGCAGTTACACCAATATAGCTGGGAAAAAGACTAGGCAGATGATAATACGAGTATATACAAGAATTGCCCGTTTAAAGGTATTAGATAGATTACTGACAAAACTCGTTTATTTTCTATAATTTCTGAGGCAGTATACCCAGTTACTGGGTTGTTGAGGTTAGATATGCAGTCGTGGTGCTCAGCAGCATCCAGTTAGACTGGAAGCCGACCCCAACATTGGGAGGAGGCAAGGCAAATTGTGTGAAAGATAATAATATATCTGTGCTGATGGCTGTCACCTATGTGTCAAGTAAAAAAGTGCGAGACTCTCACACGAAGGGTTCCGTACCATAAACCGAAAACAAACACGTTTCTTGTATGGGAGCCCCCTTAGTTTTTAATTTAATTTTTATTATTTTTTGTTATAGCGGCAATAGAAATACTGCACTCTGTGAAAATTTCAAATGTCTACCTATTACGGTTCTTCATATACAGCGCGCTGACAGACAGATGGATGGACAGCGTAGGCGGAATTCTGGTACGGAACCCTAAAAATATACACCCAACTCTCTGCAGGTAGGCATCAAACCTAAGTTTAGTAAAGTACACTAGTACACAAAGTTAGTAACATTGGCTAATGCATTACTAATGTTCTAGCGAGCTCTAACTAACTTGAATGTTAATACTGGAAGTGGATCAACCGCGAAGTTTGCTAGAGCCGGATCCAATCTAAACTCCGATAGGAATTCACTTGCAGCGGCTTGTGAACGTCCAGCGCTTGAACAGGGTGGCTTCGACTGATACAATGAACAATATAAGCATCACTAATCTTTTAATCTTCAGGAACATGGGGATTAACACAAGAAAAAAGAGACATATGCTTAACAGTGGAAGAAGTCGGGCTACGGATGATGGTGATGAATCTCTTAATTTACCTTTTGAACACCAGAGTATAAACGCATCGGGGTGCCCCCGACGCTAAGCCCCAACTTCACCGTATTTTTTGTCACATATTTGTGACTTTTGGCGTAAAGGGTAGGCTTTCGTTTGTCACATATATGTGAAAATGGCGTTCAAAAGGTTAAGGTAAGATTCGCTTTGAGGCCATGGTAGACCGCAAAGGAGATGGCGGGACGACCTGGATGGCTCCCTTAAGAATTGGAATTGGAAGAGGTGCAAAATCGTGACCGTCGGAAGAAATGCTAGAGAAAATTCCCATATTTCCCTTTGCCCAGCATTAGGACAGTGCGGGCTAGTAATAATAATCCAAAATACTCCTCTAGGTTTTCTTAGAGGAACAAGGGTCCACAAAATAGTTCTTTCATCTGTTGCTATTATAAGCTAAAAACTAAAGCAGTCCCATGATTGTCTGTCTCCTAAAAGAAACATTATTTTAAAAATCTTGTTCTTAATTTAACTCATAGTGAATTAAACGAGAGCTGAATGATTTGCAGTGAACGTAGTCAAGAGCGTACTTCGGTAAGCAATTTATAATGTCAATAAGAACAATGATTGAAAATTCTTTGGCCTAGGCAACAACAAAACCTTCTGTGCAAATAGTCCGAGGTTCAATGTACGCATTGTCTTTATTTAGATGCCACTATTTTCACCGTCTGACATGCACCCAACCCATTGTTCTATAAAAATCCTATGTTTCTTTGAACATGGGTTTCGATACACTATATTTAAAAAAAAGTTACAAAACCTAATTGACAAATTCCCTATACCATAGCAATTTTAGGTACAGTCAACAAACCTATTTGGTATACTGGCAAAAATATTATTTTTTCCACTACACGGCCAATTTATTTCTAATGTGTGCATTATAACTTTTTAAACTTATGAAGTTATGACATACTTACGAGTGTGGTGTACAATAATTGTCTACTCAGCACACTCACAACATTGTTTAAAAGTAGTTGCAAGTTAGTTGCCTGCATACCAAAAAGCTGTGTTTGACTGGCCTGTTGGTCGAGTGGTTAGTGACCCTGACTGCTAAACCGGAGGTTGTGGGTTCGATTTCCACCCAGGACAAATCTTTGTGTGATGAGCATGATCATTTGTTCTGTGTCTGGGTGTAAATTGTCTATAATATGTATGTATTTAGAAATATATAAGTAAGTTTATCAGTTGTCGGGTTGCCAAAGCACAGGCTCTGCCTAGTTTGGGATCGGATGACCGTGTGTGAGTTGTCCCAAGATATTTAGATATTAGATATAGGTACGGTCTACAGAAAAATGTCGAACGATTACTTTTCCCACCTAACTTTATAGAAGCCACGTAGAGGTAGATAAAATCTATTGACTATGGACTGACTGAACCGACAAACAAGAATGTATTAACATTTTTCACAAAGCCTTTTTCAATCACAAAACAGAATTTCATAGACAAACTTTCCTAAAAATATGAATAATAAACTTCGCAATGTATACGTGAAATCGGCTTAGTTTAAGCCGAGTTAGCGAGTCTATTACAGAGTTCCTTAAACCTCGCATGGCAACGTATGAATATAATACATTATAGGTGTTTATAGGATTAGCCTTTGAAATGGCACTTCAAGTCACAAACCAAAACTAACAATTATACTAATAGGTAAAGGTAATTTCAGAAGGTATCAGCATACATACCAGGTGTTCCATAAATAAAAACGCACTAAATATCAAAAAATCATGTGTCGCAATCTTTCAGTCGAAATATTTTTCTTTACTACGAGTATATCTAAAGTACCTTATCACCCAGTTAATGGGTTGTGGAGGTCAGGTAGGCAGCCGCTCCACGAAAAATATTGGTATGCAGCTGAATCCGGTTTGACTGGTAGCCGACCCCAATATAGTTGGGAAAAGGCTAGGCAGATGATACTGATGACTGCGACTATATCTAAATGGCTCAGCAGCAGCCTAGAGTCGGTATGTGGACGGCTGGTGGCAATATGAAATGAAATGAACATCCAAATAGATACATAAATAGATAAACAACACACATATTCAGTATTCTCTATGCATTTCACTGCTACACTGCGATCGCCAATCCGCCTGCCAATCGTGGCGATTTTGGCAATCCCCTTTGGGGGAGGCCTGTGACCAGCAGTGGACGTCATTCGGCTGTTGATGAATGGTACAATACAACATAAAATAAATAACAAATACATGACAAATGCAAACTTAGACGCCGCGAATTATGCTATCGGCGTATGGTAGGACTGCCCCTTATTTCATGGAACTGTAACATGCCTAGCGAAATATAGGAGTATCTACTAGGTATTGGTACACTTCTGCCTAACTCTTCCTTTGTAGGCTTAATGTTAGGTCACGTAACTTGAGCGAGAACTATTCAAGTAATTTATCGCAAAAAGAAACGCATAAAATAGTTTTTATTCCTTTCCAAAACTATCGAATACATCTTGGAAGTCCCAGTACAGCTATAACGGACTCAGGAGCAAACGGCCGACGAGAACAAACTTTATGCAAAGCGAACAGCCCCAAATGGCCAAGTTTTAAACTTATCGGACTATTTCCAACGAAACTGTACATGGTGTGTTTTTCCTTGCTGGTCCAACTTAGTAAACAAAGACGGTACACAAATCAACAGCCTTAGAAATTCATCTAACTACATAATTAAAAACTGATTGGCAGATTCTTTATTTAAAATTTCTATGGATAATTTGAATTGCGAATCTGTATTTAAACTAATGATTAGATTTTTATGAATAAGCCCGCAGGAGTGTAGGCAACATTGTGGCCTGTTGTGAAAGTGTATGATTGTTACCGAAAAAATCATAAACTCTAAGATACATACATAGGTATGAACGTCTTGATCTACGTTAGAATACATTCTAATCTTACTATATATCCTACTAATCCTACTTCCTATCCTACTAATATTATAAACGCTAAAGTTTGTAAGAATGTATGTATGTATGGATGTATTTTTGTTACTCTTTCACGCAAAAATATCATACTTTTTATACCTGGAGTATGTTCCCTTGGGATAATTTTCGACATTTACGCGGACAGAGCCGCGAGGGGCAGCTAGTAACACTATAAATGCCAAATTAAGTATGTCTGTCTGTCTGTTACGCTTTCACGCCTAAACCGCAAAGCTGGCTGACGCAAAATTTGGTATAGACCTTTAAGAAGGACATAGGCTACCTTTAAACGAGAGAAAAGGGCACTTGATTTAGGCACTTGATAAAAAATTAATAAACATATGTACAAGCGTTTTTGAAAAATTGCATCGTAAAAATCAAAATGGCTGCCCAAAGTAACTATTCCACGCGGTCGATGTCATGGGAAAAAGCTAAATATATCTCTAGAAATACTCAACACTCGTAATCGATTGCGTGTGTAAAAGGCTACTTATGACACGGTTTCTATGGTCTCGACCCCGAGACGAAACCGTGGGAACAAGCCAACACAAAAACACATTCATTTTCGCAGAATCGAAATCTGGGTGAGGCCGCCATATTTGTTTACAAATACAACCTCAACGAAACAAGTAAAGAAAAACACACTTTAAACCCGATAGAAGAAATTCTCCGATCACGATTGTAACACTGGTATAAGTGTGAATTATTGCCGGTCCGTATGTACGCAGCCTATAAATCTGCTTGAATAATCGTTTGTTATCAAATAAGGAATATTTCACGCTGGTCCGTTGTTTTTAGAGTAATAGTTTATTGTTCCCCTTTTTCGTGTTTTGGCGTGTTGCCGAGTACCTACCGGCTTTAGTGGAACTCGCTTTTGGGTTAGTGTACTAAGTACTCTCCCAGAACTAATCTTCTAACTACGTAGGAAGGTAGGTTTTGAAGCCGGATATCTGTTGTGCAAGTTCCAAACACACAGGACCGTTTCTGTGAACTGCTATTTTCACGGTACTTTATAACAAACTCTCGCGTATATCAACACTATCAGAAGGATAATTATCTTTCGCTGGAAACTTGCCCATTCATGCAAGTAGTGTACGACAGAAAAAGGCTCGTCTCTCAAATTCTTACAAACTGTAAAAGTGATCACCAGAGATCAGAATAGGTAGACTATATTAACCTAATGTTTGTGGCAGTAAATTGTACTTCTAAGTTGTCGTAACTACGACTGGCGGGGTTGGTCCTCGATACGGTAAAGTACAATCGTGTTCTTTACATATAAAAAAATCCTAGATTTGTAACTGGATAATAACTAAACGCCAGTTGGCATTGTAAATGGAACCTATTACAAAACTCAATTATAGATTTCAGTGGAGGTTGAGCGTATTTTGTACTTGCTTTTTCTTTCTTTGTCCAGGGTATCTGTGTCCCACAAAATCGTCAAAATCGGTTCAACGATTTAGGTGCGAGAGCATAACAAATAAACTCGCTTTCGCATTTGTAATATTATAGAAAGGATTAAGTAATAATAATCGAATTTATTCCTTAAATGGACAAATCACACAATGTTAACAAGGCGGCAAGCGCCAGCAAACTGCCTCTGTATTAACTTTTCTTCTACATAAATATCTTATCACCCGACTGCTAAGGAAGGTTATGTTTTTCGCGCGTATCTTGTATGTATGTTTGTTTGTAAATTTCTTTATTATCTCGTATCTTCTAAAAGGCTAGATGGATTTCGAGAATTAAAGTGTCGTTAGATTTGTCAAAAAATCCAAGTATCCTTGGATAGGTGTATAAAAAAAAAAAAAAACGGCGGATTTTTTGGCGCTAAATTTGTAAGTCGCTAATATTTTCTCTTTTAATGAAATAGTGTTCAATTCATGTTTACTCTATGCAGGTTGGTTAGCGAGCTTACAGAACCTTTACAGTACAGGACCTACATAATATAGTTACCTGAAATATAAATGTAGAAAATACTCAAAGGAACCGTTCCTCTAGATATTTTACTTTAGTAAGAAATCCCTACAGGATCGTTTCGCATCACGCGTGTCTAATATCATTAAGACGCCTACCTCCGTTCCCCAAATGGTAAATACACTAGCACGCGATATAACGAAGTAAATACGTAATATTTCTTATAGTAGATACCCATAATTATTTAGTTTCGGAACCTCAGAGGTCAGGTATGTGTACAACGCTACCGGCACATTTTTTAAAAAAGAAGATGTATGACCGAAGACAGACCAAAATCAATATGTAGGTAATGAGAACGGTCACTCCTTCTGCGAAGAAGTAATGCTAGTGAATGAGGAGGCGAACTGCATGAGGGAGAGGATAACCTCACGCCCAAGCCGCCGCAACGGAAGAAGACGCCCCGGACGTCGAGAGTCGTAGGGCGATTCCCGGCCACCATAGGCGCATGCCTGCGGAGGGCTCGCCGTCCGATCGAATCGCCCGGGTCGACGACGCGTTGTGTTCCACGCACGCCTCAAAGACATGTCAGAAAAGTAGAAGAGCCAGAGCCGAGAGGGTTGCGAAATCTGTTCGAAAGAGTCACCGCGGCTCTGAAACGCAAAGAGCTTTGTGAGGAACACGGATGGGGTTTAGTCAGTAAGAGTCTGACACCGCTCCACCCAGAGCAGATGATTTCCGATGCTTCAAAAAAAATTTAAAAATGAATGAGAACGGGAACCGCCAGGGCCAAGGCCTGCCAGGGTTGTAGAGTTTGTTCGAAAGAGTCACCGTGGCCATGAAACGCAAAGGGCATTAGGAGGAACACGGACGGTTTAAAAAAAAAGGAAATGAAAAGGTTGTCTGCTAAAGAAACCTTACACGGTGGTTGCTGAATTTGAACAATCATGCTAACAGATAATACTTACATATACATATAATAAAATCCTTTTCTTGCGCTTTTTACGCTTTTTGTTTATCATGTAGTGGACTGTAGCTTCTGCCTACCCCTGTGAAATTAGGTATACCTTTTTTCTAGGGATGGAGTAAAAAATAACAACTTCCGCTCTGGGTGGAGCGGAAGGGCGTGACAAACTCTAACTAACAAAAACCCATCCGTGTTCCTTCTAAAGCCCTTTGCGTTCCAGGGCCGCGGTGACTCTTTCGAGCAAATTCTTCAACAAATTAGGTATACCTACCTTTTTTTTTTTTTAAGGATGGGAAATCATCAAATGACTTCTTCCGCTCTGGGTGGAGCAGAAGGGCGTGTCAGACTCTTACTGACTAAAACCCATCCGTGTTCCTTCTAAAGCCCTTTGCGTTCCAGGGCCGCGGTGACTCTTTCGAACGAATTCCGCAACCCTGGCAGGCTCTGGCCCTAGCGGGCCCCGTCTTTATGATGACATCTCTTTGAGGCGCGCGTGAAACACAACGCGCCATCGACCCGGGCCTGGTGGTGACCGGACGGCGAGCCACCCAATGCTCGCCGTCCGCAGACCCGCGCCTACGGTGGCCGGGGATCGCCCTGCAACTCCCGACGCCCGGGGCGTCTTCTCCTGTTGCGGCGGTTGGGGCGAAGGCCTTGCCTTTCCCTCGCGCGGCCCGCCTCCTCCTTCGCTAGCATTACTGCTTCGCAGAAGGAGGTGACCGCTTCCCAAGCCTCCTCGCTCCGGACCATGGATTCAACCAGGGCCGGACGCGAGAGGTTGCCGCCGCCGATCGCCTCGACGAGGACACGGCGGTGCTCAGCCCAAGCAGGGCAGACCTCCACCGTATACTCCACCGTGTCCTCCGGGCGATCCTCACAGTGCTGACACCCGGGCGTGTCCTCCCGCTTAATCCGAAACAGGTACCTCCCGAAACAGCCGTGTCCGGTAAGTACCTGCGTCAGGCGGAAGGTGAGGACGCCGTGGCGCCTCTCCGGCCACTCCTCAAAGAGGGGCCTTACCGCCGCAATAGTGGCGTGCCCAGCGCTGGGTCGCGATAGTCACTGTTTCCATACCGTCATGATATCCTGCCGGAGCTCCATCCGCCGCGCTGCAATTTGCTGCGGCAGCGGAGTTTCGCCCCGGCGAAGCGTAGACGGGCGCGAGGGCTCTCGCCTCCAGATCCCATGGCGGTAATCTGGCAAGGGGGCTCGCTGCCTCGCCGGAGACCGTGCGGTATCCCCGGGCCAGCCGGATGGCCATGACCCTTTGGGACGAATTGAGTTGGCGGGCTGGTCGCCCCCTCAGTGTGAGCGCCCACACTGGGGCCCCATAAAGGGCCATGAACCACACGATCCCCGCATAAAACCTCCGGCAGGAGGCATTTGATAGATTGGGCAGGAGCCGCTTGAAGGCAGCCCCGGCCCGCTTTAGTCTGGGAGCCAAACGTCGGAAGTGCTCCTCGAAGTTCCATCGGCTGTCGAGAACGAGCCCCAGGTACTTAATCGTCGACCCGGCGCCGATGTGAACTCCTCCTACCGTTACTTGGGATCCCGCTGGTGGACTGTTCAGAGAACCATGAAAGCACATGGCCTTGGACTTGTGCAGGGCCACCTCAAGACCCAATTGCCGGATCCTTCCAACGACTACCTACCTAAATTAGTTTGTGTACTACTTACTACAGAAACTAAGTTAAAAGCATACAATACAAAAATATATTCTAAACTGAATATTATTTTAGTAACAATTTAATATACATATGTAAATATTTTAGTCAATTCTCAGAATCGACGTAATCATCGTAAAGTAATTAGCATTCGATGGATCTACATAATGGAGAACCCGTTAATATTACGTAGGTACATTTTACTTTACGTAGGAGTGTGTACGAGTTACGATTATTAACTTATCAATTTCATGTGAGTGATAAATAGCATAATATATGTATAATTTTGAAATTTTCTTAGGGAATGTTTTAGTTAAATGGCTTATTTGCTCTCTCTTTTGATTTTTTTATTATTTCTAAACTGTAGAACTCGTATTCAGGATTGTATCAAAACCTCTTTTGATACAATCCGGAATAGGTTCGCAAGCATACTTCTACTAGAAATATCGTAATGTGACGCATGTCTTCTTAACTTGCATAGCTTTTGTAATTAAGTTTATTTAATTTTTTTGGTATGTGTCATGCTTGTCGCAAATAAACCCTTTTTCTTTCTTTCTTTCTAATCGGGTGAGATAGTGCTCAAACGAGAGCCTACCATTAAAAATAAAACTCAATGGCAACAGTCATTTCATGTGCATTTATTTACCCGAACACTTCACTCTCATTCCTCGCGCACGGAATATATAGCCAGAATGTAGTGTAGGTGTACGTGCATATAACTTGAGCAAATTAATTACATTGAACGGTGCAGTACTCAACTAAACGTTGAATTCCACGACCGTCACCGGCGTCTAACTCTAATTAATATCTTTGAATACATACAGATGAATATGTAAGCCAACTAAACTACTATTATAAAGAGGTAATATTGTTTATTCATCATATTTTTGTATAAGGTAATGTCAGAAAGCTACACTATTGCTGAGTGTCCTATTGCTACTTCTTATCCCGGACAAGGGCACGTTTCTTGTCAGATAGGCCACGGAATAAAGCGAGTTTCATATGAAATCATATGAAAAGTTTCTTCAATTTTGTTACCACATAATCTTATTGTACTAAGATGGGGCAAGTAACCCTTTCAGTGTATGTAGGAAATTTCTTTTACGAATTATTCACCGTCAGTCACCTACGGCTTTGTAACTGAAAAGTCCAACCAAGTTCGTAATTATTCAAACATACCTACAGTGTATTTGCAGGAATCCGTCTAAACCAGTATAATTATTTGCTTCGTGGTCTTACTTTTACATTTTACCTGAGAAATAAAACAGGCGGTTCAACATATTTTCTATGCAAAAGCTCTCAAATCGCCATTTTTTTTCATCATGTTGAAAAATTAGCCCAAAAACAAGTGAAACGGACGAGCTCGCTACAATAATTAGTACCCGTATGTCACAAAGCAAGCAAGGTGAAGCAAGAAATTATTAGAACGTGTACATAAATTAAATACTCTGGATAAAGCAAATTTGTGTCTCGTAAATAATGGGGAGCGTCTATTTAGGCGTGAATTATTGCCTGCACACGATTAAGTGCTTGGCGAACTGTTTAACGTGCAACACCTAGTAATTAGTACACCATAATACGCTGTCACTAAAGTGTATTCAACAGACACGCTGCACTAATTAAGAACGTTTTCAGTTCCTCTGTGACACACATTCTAGGTCTTTGAGATCATCGGAGAATCTAAAACTAAGTATTTGAAAGTATTCCACTTCCTTCTTTGACAAATCTTACAGTATACAAGCAGCTCGTTTGTGGAATGCATTATCCATAGAAGTGAGGCGTGCCCAACGCTACCAGAGCGTTTAATAGAATGGTGAAGGAGCATTACCTTTGACTTTAATTTTTTCCGGTCCTTTCTCAATTATATATTTGATATTTATTAGTATATTAATTGGTAATGTATGTTATATTCTTATGTCTATTAGTATTGTTTAGAACGTTTGTACACTGACAGCCCTAAATCTATCTCCTTTTGTTCAATCCATCCCAAGGTTGTCTGGAAGAGATTGCCTTGTGCGATAAGACCGCCCATTGTACTTACACCTTTTTATGTTTGATTGTCCTGTTCTTATTATGATGTGCCCAATAAAGTATATAATAAAAAAATAAATCTATAAACATTTAATAAAAATGTAACGGATCCCTGTCTGTTCATGAAGATATATGAGAAAAAACATTATTCGGACCTTTATCAACGCACATAGCACCCAAAACAATGATTGTTAGAATTTTTGTCTGTTTATATGTTTGTCTGTATGTCTGTGCGTTTGTGCACGATATATTATAATCAGAAACGGCGTATCCGATTTATATGTGTTTTCACTAATACATTGTGGTAAACTTCACTTAACATTTAGTTTTTGTTTTATGTCAATCGGTTCATAATTTTTTAATAAAAAAAGTCATGCCAATTTAAATAATCACGTCGAACATATGTTAAACTATCAATTGTTTCTCTATCTGGGATCCGGGAATTTCACTGTCAATTCTTATCTAGGTAATTCAAAAATGAAATAGCCGCCTCTTCAAAATATAGTGTATACTGAACGTGCTTCTTCTGGAAATACTCACAACTGTATCAATTATGCAAAACTACACCTCCTGAATATATATATTTTATTTACTATTGATAGGCACGCGTTTGACCACAATCTCAACTGATGATAAGCGATTATGTGGTCGAAGTTGGAGCACGCTTGCCTAGAAGTAACCTATTCACTCTTCATTTAAAGACTCCCAGGTTGTAGCTATCAGGACACACAGACTCTGGCAGGGAATTCCACTCCTTAGCCGTACGCACTATGAATGTGTTCACAAAACGTTTACCTATATACCACCGAGATATACCTCAATAAGGCCCCAACTAAACTTACATAAACTAAATCATGTCAACATCAAATCCAACAGTCGCTAGTGGTGTAATTATAACACCCATATCAAAGTTGCCACTACTTGCCACTCTCAATTGGCGCGAGTCAAACTTTGTTCCGTTCGATTTTGAATCTACCGTCTGTGCGGTACGGACGTTTCTGACAAGAGGTGGCTCAATGTCGAAATTTTACTATTAATAACATTATTGCTTTCTACAGTTGATAAGGTTGTGATTGTCACTTGCATGTGATTGTAACTGAAGCCAAAGAAGTTTGAAAAATTTTCGATTCCTGCCATATTTTTTAAGGCAAAATAAAGAACTAAATTTATTGTTAACCTTTTGAACGCCATTGTCACTTATACATGGTCGGGAGCACGCCGCACTATGGGAAAATCGCGTATGTTTCGTCTCAAAACTCCGTATCTCAGTTATATCAAAACTAAATGATCTGTAATTTTGCACACATATACGTGAAAGTATAAGGTTTAAAAGAAAAAATAATAATTTTGAAAATTATGTTTATTAATTTATCTAAAAAATAAAACTTAAAAAAATACATGCATTTATAAGAAAAATATTTTTTGTAATTTACTTACATAAAATAGAATTAAATATCATTGTATAAACAGTGTCTAACGAGAAAAAAATAATGTACAAAATTCAACAAGCTCCTACAGATTTTCGTTGACAGCAAGAAGGGACTTGGCTTCATCGAAAAGTTCTTTCGATATTGTTTCTGAGGTATTTCTCAAACTTGATATATATGGATCAGAAGTGTATAATAAGGTATGGAACACGTCTGTATTGGTAGCCGCTCTTGAACACTTTCTAGAATGATGAAGTCTAAACTTTTTGTAATCCTTGTTGCGGGATTCTTGAGCGTCTTCGGACAATTGTCCGATAGGTAAAATAGCATAGTACTCAATGATTTTTTCTCCGTGAATAAGTATTTTATGTACGGAGGAAGGCATATAATACCAATTATAAATATTTACGTACAGTTGGGCGGTACTATATGCGTATTCACCGAACTTTTTTGAATCAATAGCCATTCCAGATGACATAGTTTGTAGTATAATGTACATTCGTTTTATAAGTTCTACGTCTACACCTGTAATGTCTGCAGAGCAAGAGTAATTCTGAAAAAATCTCCGAGCTGTGTTTCCGTCATTACTATTTCCAGTGCCTTGTCGAGGTTTATCGATATGGAGTCCCATTTCCTCCCTAAACCGCTTTTGTACCAGTTTTTTCTTTTCGTCTTTGTTTTTTTTATTTTCTGGTGTAGTGGCTGACCACTTTTGGAAAGACAAGTTATAGGAATTGTGTAAAATCATCTCCATACTTCTAATCCAAGCGTGTAGTGTTGACAGTCCATATTGAAATGAACTTTCATTCACATCTCGTGTCCTAACTGCCTCTAAGTTATTCATTTGCCGAGGAGTAGCACCACAAATTGTACAAGAAGCGCTCGAAGGAGTTTCAGTTAAAACTTGTGCTACTTTACCATCAATCATGGTTAAAAATAGGTTATGAGTAATTTCAATTACTTCACCATTCTTATTTATCACGGAAGGAGACAGGTTTTTAATTTGATTTTTGATATCAGCCACAACAGAAGCGGTTTTTTCAGGAGTTTCTTTGGCAAATTCTATCAATATAGGTCTGCAATATCTTACGGATGAGCAAGTTTCATTTTTCCAAATAACAATATTAGTTGTCTCATCTATGAGTTTAATGGGTACAAGTGAAGCAATAAAAAGGTTCGCATCTGATGTGAAATCGCTTTCTTCGGGCAAAACTTGCTTGTATTCACTTTGCCCTGATGACCCGTCACAACCCCATTTGCAGAATAGTTTCATCTGTCTTAAACCGTTTTTGTAAACTGAACCAATTAGTAATATACGTGCCACAGTATGATCCAATAAGTCCTGCAGATTGACTTTTGCACTTATGTTAGTAATGGTTATGCTCGAATCTGGTGGGTCATCTTCTTCGCTTCGGCTAAAGTTGGATAAGAAGGAAACACTGAGCAGTTTTTGTCCGCCAAACAAATTCGAAGCTTCCCATACTATTCTTTGTCAAGGTCTTAGTCAATAAATGTCCGTAGTGCTTCTTCCTTTGTAAAAGGTGTAACGTCTTCAGGGTTCTCAGTTATGAATTTAAGAAACTTTTTCTTATCATTTTTTGACGCAGTTCGTATAATATTAACAATTGTGGCCTCCTCCGTCTCACCCATAGACCGCAACTCCTGAGTATATGTATTGAGCACACAGTCCAATCCGTACTCTTGTATTAATTGCATGTTTTTTCGTTTCTTTGTTTTTTCTGAAGATGCTTCGTATGGTTTCGATGGTCTGCCACCTGCACTGCTTTCAGACGTATTAGGGTCATTAACTGTGACTCGACCCTCCAGTGGAACGCGAAATTCACCATTTAACCAGTCGACGTTCTTACTTTCAAAGCGTTCTCTTTTCCGGGATGCATTTCTCCAGCGTTCATTACATTTAGATACCAAGTTTCTTTGAATGTAGGAGACCACAGTAGCCATATCCTCTGGTGACAAATTGAAATTTTCTTGCAAGTAGTCTTCTATATTATTCCCATTTATCAACAAATTGCACAACTCTCGTTTACTACAAACAAATTCACCCATTATTTTCAAATCAGATAACTTCTGTGAATATTTGAAAATAGGTATTAACTGCTTTTTAAGGCAACTGATATTCTGACGAACAACTGTGGATGTTTCAGGGTTCGCCTTTCTTTTATAGGCCAATGAATTAGTGCTATGTACAAAAAGATAAGAAACTAATATTTGCACTCTTCCTATAACCAACCTGTTTTTAATTTGACCCTAATAGATAAAGTGACCATATTTTATCAAATATGGTGGTCAAAACTATATCAAAACCACAAATAACTATTAATAATACTCATTACTGTAATGACCATTTTATCAATTTGACCTTAATAGATAACAGATGATTATGTGAGAAGTAAAAAGATATTGGAAAAAAATAAAAAAATTATCTCGCGATATGTTTTTTCACCGTGTCAGAAAAGGCGCAAGTATGCGCAAAGATCGTAATACAACAAATATCTCGACATCGGCAAACAGCGGCAAACGGGTAAGTCTCGTTAAAAAAAAGTAACCCGAAAATTATACCATCTTAAACTACATTGGTTAATTTTAATTTATTTATTTATTATACATAATATTATTTAAGAAACGTTATGAGGAGATTATAAGCATTTCAAAAATGTATAATACTTATACATTTATTTCAAAAACTTTCGAGTAATGTGGCGTTGAATTGTAGTAATGTATTGTGCCAAAATCACATCATTTAACATGAGTTAGCTTTGATGCCTTTTTATATACATTATGGTTAGATAAAATAATTAAAAAAATATAGAAAAGAAAGCTTATTTATAAGACTAAATTAATTAATTAGTTTTACTCCATAACAACGACTTTCACGTGAAAGGGTTTTGAGACGGCCTTGTATGGGGCTTTCCCATAGTGCGCCGATGTGTTTATGCTCTGGCTGGTTAAAAGGTTAAACTTGCGAACATTATATTACTGCTTCCAATCTAACCACTACTCACTAATAAAAACTATTCCGCCTTAGACAATACGACAGAACACGACGGAGTTGTTGGGAGTAACATCCCTGACAAGGCATGGCCGTTGTATAGTTTTCTATAATATTTTTCTTAATTTAATTAACGGTTTTCACAAATTGGGTATTATTTTGTACGTCTTTTCCAGCAGAACGAACAATATGGCTCCGCTACTGAATGTCGAAGTTTGAAATGTCGACGTATGTTAGTTCTAAAGTACAGGATCTCGATGTACGCCAGTTCGAAAGTTCACTGGAGCGAAGTATGCAAGGCCGACGTATCCTTAGTTAGATTATCCTATTTAGATTCGTCAGGAGGTCAGAGTGTCGTCTTGGGGGCACTATGAAAAAAATACTTAGAAAAATTTCACGACCAATTTGAGGTAGCGCTCGCCGGCCGCTGCCGCGGCACCGCTCGCTTCGCTCGCTCGGCTCGCGCGTAGTTGGTCACAGTTCTAACCTAACCTAACCAGGGTAATTTCGAACTGGCGTACATCGCACTCGTATGCTTTCTAACTAACGATACATCGGCCTTGCATACTTCGCTCCAGTGAACTTTCGAACTGGCGTACATCGAGATCCTGTACTTTAGAACTAACATACGTCGACATTTCAAACTTCGACATTCAGTAGCGGAGTGGAACAATATTTCTTTCTTCCTTTTAAAAAAAAAAACTGCCTCTGGATTACAGATTACAGGCATACCTTGTTCAAACGTTTGTACAGCGTAATTGAACATAAATATTTAATAGGATCAACTGCAACACGTAGGTAGGTACCCAATCTATCTCCTAATTATATATCGTACTGGCAAAGTAATCACTTTCATAAAAAAAACTTTCACGTAAAATTCATTACACATTCGTTGATCTGCCTTCAGGAAGAATCTTAAAAGATACAACACAGGCTTAAAACATACGATAGGTACGATGAATATTGTTCAAGTGCCAAAATTAAAGCTATTTGGAATGGGAACGTGTCACACAAGCCTTCTATTTGGAATGTATTACAAGGTTATAACAAAACACTGCCAGATGGGAGAGAAGACTGAAGGTAAGGCCTAGATGAGGTTTGTATTGACCAGGGAAGCATTATACTAAAAGGGAGAGGCAATACTCGGCAGTAGGTAGAACACGGCTGTCATACTGTGAACATTAACATTAAGCTAGTTTCAGACTAATAGCTAAGGTAAACGAGTTAGAAAATCTGACACCGGTCTTGCCTAGAAGTACCTTCTGTGTTGCTCAGTCGATGGGTTGTGGAGATCTCGTAGGCAGCCACTCCACACTCCCTCCCGCTCAGCCCAGAGCAGGAGAAGTCATTTGATGATTTCTCTTCCAATCAAATGTGTTTACATGCTAAGCTTACACAGCATATCTGTTGATATACAACCGGCTTCGTGATCGATGCTTGATGTTCGGCTTCGTATGAATTCTTAAGTAGTGGTAGTTAAATTCAGCATTTGCGTATAAAGCCAAGCATATGAACAGTTGTTCAAGTTTACGACAGCAATTTTATCACTTTCGAGTTTAGAATGACTTTCATATTACATTATGACCTTCCTTATCTCCAATCAAAGTTTAGTTACGATGCATTTTAGAATCCAATTTACGATCTTTGAGACAAATGAAATCTAAGTGGGACACGGATTCCGGACGAAGACAGACGTCCGTCGATTTATTTTAGTCACTTCTGCACTTCAGACGAGAATCTTACTACCTCTCTATCTTTTATGGACAAGTTGAATCAAGACATCGCCTTTAGTATCAGATAGTTATGTGTTTTAGCGAAGCTTTAAATGTTCTCCACACTTAGTGCGTACAGGCACTGTAGGCAGTCAGTAACAAAAATCATTACGACAACCAAGACGGAAAGTGCTTTCTGAGGCATGGAGGAATCTCGATATGGAATTGATAGTTACCATTGATAGTTTCCACAGACCGACCACGAGCTCCTCATTCATCCATCTGCGAACAAAATTTCATCATCATCATTTCAGCTGAACATTACTGGACATTAGACATTAGCGGATTCCTGTGGCAATCACCAGGTCAGAAAATTTAGTGAAACTCAATTTTAAAATCCAATTTCTACGACGGCCAATGACCAACTTCTGTCATACGCCGTCATAAAAGGTCTGATAAAAAGGCCCTGAGGGCTTTATGTGCGACAACCATATTACTAGTAATTTACATGGAGTTACTGTTTATCTGACCACCTCAACCCAGAAACTGGGTGACGCAAGACTGGTGTCAGATTTTTTGGATTCTAAATATCCTAACGACTGTCAAAGACAAACCAATCACGGCCGGTATCAACGACTTTCCAAGCCACAGAGATGGCTCGCTATATAATGGATGGTCACCCATCCACAACCGTCCTCGGTAAGTGTCGCTTAACTCCTTAGATACGTAACCCCGTGCGACTATTACATAACTCTTCAACGAACCGGCCGCGGCTTACAAAATTTAGTTAAAGTCAATTTAAAAATCCAATTTCTAACCGACCATGTGATGACGTGGCGGCCTCGTAGCCCATCAAAGAACAATGAGCAACTTCTGTCACACGCCGTCGTAAAAGGTTTGCCCCTGAGGGCTTCTGTGTGAGAAGAGAATATTGTACAAACTTACTATGTACACTGTATAGTTTGGCCAACCAATTTTATGGTACGTTGAGTGTATGTTAATATGTTTTCGGAAACAAATATGCTTTTGTGTAGTCTAGAACTAACCTTAGATGTTGCTAAAGCAATAACTAACATAATATTATCACGCTTGTAGTCTCAGAAGGGTGGTATGGGTGTATCTACTGCAATCGCACATGTTGCTAGTCATATTTAAATCCCATGTAATTTGGAACGAGTTCATTGCCTTCAACTGGGCAACTGGGTACTGAACAATTCCAACAAATTTTACCCGAACCGGTTCGGATCTTCGTGTAAGAGCCTCTATATATTTCCGGAAACACACGTCATGTCGTAGTTACGTATATACAATGTACATACAGACATACACACACACTACATTGATTGGTTAGCCAAACACAAACACTCCAATTATGTCTGTTTCTTATAATTGATTACCGTGCAATAAATCATGTCGGGTTAACTTTTATAAATGGTCTGTGTGCTTTGAGTCAACATTTTTACGACAAACACAGGTGACACAGGTGTGTTACTAAGTGTGGTTTTACTTTACAAACAGTTTTATTTGGATTCATACTGTTACAAATTATCTCCATAATAATATCATGTAAAGAAGAATGGTAATTTCTGACCCAGAGTCCGACAGAATTTAGACCTAATCGTATCACAGTTTTTTTGACATATGAAGTAGAGCAAGATTATGTATTTATTTTTTTGATTTCGATTAGTAACGCATAAAATAGGTATGACCTTAAAAAAGAACGACGTAATAATAAGACGTAGTATCGACAAGTTATTTGCCATACCAACTGTTCATAATAACCATACTGTTCTAACTGTATCCATAACTATGCATCCATTGGGACACGCCTAAACACGATGGTTATACTAGTAGCCAGCTAAGAGATCCACTATCCACCTTTCTAAGAAGAACAATGAATATTGCCCATCAGAACGATTCAAATGAGCCCAAACACGATGGTTTTGCTGAATAACTTTTTTACACTTCGCTTGAACGAACTCAAAACTATACATTTATGTGTTCGCCAATGAAATCGGGAAAAAAACGTATTTCTCTTATATTTTAGACGACAAAGAAACGTGATTTTTATTGGAGTTGGATAAATTTTATAAGGGCCGTGACCTTGACTTCTTTTTTTGGACCGAAGTTGTTACTGTTTATTAATTAAAAATTATAATAATGTCATTTATCAAGCATCATCATTTGGTAGTCGCCATACGTTTTCTCTTCCATTCTTCCCGCCACATGGACATTGATTTTATTATGGTCATCCAAATCTTCATGAAAATTCAACAGTGGATTAAAGTCCCAATAAATACTACTTTTACATCTAAAAATAATGTCTTACATTTATTCTTTCTTCCTCTTTCACGTTCTTTATTTATTTAGCACGAACTCCAACATAAAGTTATCCTCCAAAAACTTTGTAACATGATAAATCGTATCCGAAACAGAAAGTTTACAAATTGTTTTAATCAAAACAGCACTAGAGTTAGAAAATCAAGCTTTACAAAACATGAAGGTTTGACTTCAAAAAGTTGTCATACCGCGTGCATTCAATATGCTCGGTTTAAAAATGGAACGAGACCGAATGAAACGCTCAAACAAAAGAAGTAACGTGCTCGTGCACACAAGCAGCTGTCCCCATTGAATACGGTCCACTCAATAACTACAACGAAATCCGTAAAGCAGTGTCGAAACTGGAAAATTCCAGTTTCACTCGCCAGTGATAAAGTTAATGCAATTTTCCATACCTCCGTGGGAACATTTCACAGGTCACTTACATTTTCAATCGACACCAAAGTCTCTGTACCTGATTTTTTTACAAAGCCGTACACAAAGAATTTTTCTACATACACTACGTGCTAGCAGTGTTTGGTTGTACTTGCCCAGTCTACGAGTAGTAGTCAACGAGCATTGTATTCGCGCAGGTAAATATTTTCGACGTATTTTTTAAATTGAATGGACTAGGAAAGAGGCAACTCCACTACAAACTGTTATTACTTATAACGTAATATCGTTCACGAGATTTTGTGGAAGAAAATAACCTGGATTGGCTCTGGGTATGAATTTTTGAAAAGATTGTTGAGGCTGATGCGGTATAAGGGAAATAAAAATAATTTCCACATTTATTTTATTGCAAAATCGTTGATTTGATTCGTATCATTTTGGTAAGTATATATATTCGAAATTTGTTTGTGTATCGAGCAAGTCAGAGCTATATTTGAGAATACTATAAAATAAGAAGTTTTAGAATATTATGAAGAAGGAACAAAAAATAACCGAAGCAATATCAATCTAGCTCAAACTATTTCAAAAGGCTTCACAAGCTTTCCAAATCGAATCGCTAAAAGCCTAGAAAAAGGACTCACTACGTATTTGTCCAAAAAATAAATAACGTTTACCGTGAGCTGCGAGTAGGTAAATCCTAAGATTTGCCGGAAAATCTTCTAATAAACGGATGTTCGGGATTCCAGTAACGTATGCCTGGAAACGACGATATTGTCACCCTTTACTTTTATTTTCTTTTACACTTCTCTTCCATATTCCGACCGTTTGTCAAATTGCTTGCTTATTAGGAATGGCGAGACATTAAGCCGAGATTTTTTGCCCGCAGGCAGGTCTTCCGGACTTCGCTTATTTTTTATCTGTCCCGTTTCTTTTCTGTTGGTGACAGTCGCGGGCAGATTGACCTATAGAAGCGAACCCCGACAGACATGGCCATAGACAAGTCCATGAATTCCCACCGAGGACCGCTAAGAGGGAGGGCAAAACTATAAACGTTCATTTAAAGTATTATTCATTTATTAAACACTTTATTGTACACCTCGTATGAAACACAGGACAAACACTTATCAAAACGAGCGTACAATGGGCAATTGTTATAAGGACGTTTTTAAATGTGGGCTATTGCAATAAACACACAAGAAACGGCTTCCATAACTGCGAGAAAACACAACGGAACCCTTCGTGCAAAATGTCCAATCCAATATACGCAAATATAATATATCTGTTATTATTTCCGATTGCCAAGTTTCAATTCAATAAAAATGGTTTCAGAGGGAATAAAATGCAAATAACCCGTACGAAACGAGTGCAAACGAAGATTCTGGAATATTGATCAGAGGAATTTAATGTCAAGCGACATTAAATTCCTCTGATCAATATTCCAGAATCTTCACAGCAACAACAAACAGCTAACGATTTTAAAAATGTTATTCAAATTTTTCTAAGCGAGAAGATTTTGAGGTTTACTCGGGGAAGGAAGAGGGATCCAAGTTTTCTCGTTAATGAGTTAAGAAAGGAAAAAGAAAAATTGGCAGACGAATCGAAATGAGAAAAAGTCGGTAAGTGAAAAAGTAAAAAATATATAGAGCTTGATGAAAATTGTAGCCGTGATTAACAAAGGCCCAAAGATATTTGTGTGCATATAGAAATGAATACGAAAAAGCACCAAAGAAAAGAAAGCAGACTTAAAAAAATAAGGCATATTCTATCTATCTACTTCTACATCAATGAAGCAAGCTGATAGGTTGTAGATAGATGAGTGAAGTAGATTATCGATGAAAAATCGTGTGTGATAGTAGGAGCCTTGATTCGTAACACAACAGTACATCTCACTTAACACAAGTTAAATGCCAACAGCTTGAATATCATGCTGATCAAAGAGCAGTGTGAGTGTTGGCAGTAAAATTAATCAAGGAACTCCAAAGAATCAAGAACGGAGTCAAAGTTCTTTCCAACTACTAACAGACGCTGCTCCAAGGCCCTAATTACAAACTCTAAATATCCCTTACAAAAGCGACACATTCTACATTTCGCCCCAACAGATAACCAAGGAACAAGTTTCTCGCAAAGTTTGCGCTACAATTTAACTTAAAATTTCCCTCACAAAGTCTCTGACAAGCCAACAAGAGCTGAAAAACATCACCGTACTTCTATGTGTATGTGGTCGTAAAATTGGATTAGCTTCCCGCCATGTAATGAACGTTAGGACCGAGGAACAGATGCCACACATTATTAAATAAGCACCATATCTCACTGTGACTGCGTCGTTGGCGCTTTAAAAATGGTGGCACAGTTTACAATTACGCGGGTAAGCTTCCATGATAAACAACTGCTGTAAGATCTAGATGAGGTCTTTGTTTCGGCAATTTTGGCTTCTGTTATTAAAATAGGATAATGGTTGCGTTATTTTTCTTAGAACAGCTACTTTTGGCCCAATATTATGGCTTTAAAGTTAATGTACATATATCGTGACAATCAAAATATGTGTGTGCAACGTTAGCAACGATTAACTTTTGTGCAAAATTTTTTGGCCAGCTGGGAAAAAATATGACGGCGGAATATATTCAGGAAAAACGCCCGAAAAAGTGCATTAACGCTCATTAGTCGCCAACACACGTGTTAACATTTTTACGGAAAATGAAAAGTAACAAGCTGTTACCTGCCGTTGCTGTTTTCAGAGAACAATCTTTTTTAATAAAATAATATGCTGTAATGTGTTTACCCTCCTTTTGAAGCATTTGGGTAAAATAATGACGTATAAACAAAACACAAGTATCATTAGAAAAGGGGCAGAACTTTCAAAAAGTTCCTAAGAAACACTTCACCCTCAGCCCATAGAGCTTTTATACAAAAGTTACTTACTCAAATGAATGTGAAAAGCTCTCAGAGGCCTTTCAATCCATATTCCATCAGATTTAGGATTTAGTTCGCTTACGTTTGCGTAAGCTTTCGAAGACTTGCAAATATGGATAACTCTGGGATCGAGGGAGATTGAATTTTGTATGCATGGTTTGATATTTTACTTGGCGCACACGTGCCGCAGTGTCATTAAATTTAATACTTAATGGCAATTCGTGAAACGGGTTCTTGTGATCCCAGAATAAAAAGGCATCTTCTTCTTCCATCGCTTTCTATCAGGCGTGGATGGAACAGGAATAAAAAAAAACGACAAACAAGTCTCTCGAACATAATGACCCAACTAACTTTAGAAAGTCAATTTTGTGCCAATAAACTTTTTTTTAATTCATCAAAGTTTGAGCTGAAAAAATTACATTAAATTTCATCCGAAGATAACAAAAATACGATCGTGTGCCAATTTTATGTTGCGTAAGGTGCACTTCGAGACGCTCCGTTTTTATAGCCGAACTGTCACAGTTAACTTAGTTTATTACTAGTTCAATCAGCTATACGTTCTCTTTTACTTTATTTGGACTATTCCAATGTCTAACTAGATCTTGAGTTCTCAAACTTTGGGTTTGCCATAAAAAATTGGATACTTTTTTGAAGAAACGTCTTGGTGCCAAGCACTCTGAGAAAGTGTTACCTGAACTTTATAGAGCACCCAGACTTTACTATTTATCAGTAACAAAATGTGTGTAGAGTACCTAGTATTAATATGAGTTATATGTATGAATTAGGCATTCTGCGCTAAACCCTTTGAATGTAACCATTGCGCACAATCAATTAAATAACTCTAAACAAAGTGACAATCTATCGGCGTTAGAAATTGTCGAAACGCCAAAAATTATGCAATAGATAAAGCAATATTATTGTATCGCATAGAATATCACTTTGTATGCACTTGTAGAAGAAAGTTGGGGTTGCGTTTGGTAAAAGGTTGGGAGCCGCTGGTCTAGATCTTCTATTTCTTCGCAGTCACGTGTGTTCTTGAGAGGCCACGCTGCGTCGACATTTACCTCCGGTCACGTTCACCCTACACGAGGCTATCCAAATATAACTTCTTTGAACTCGTAGAGCTCTTAGCCCTTTGATCCTGAGATTGAATCATCCCGAATTTATTTGAGCTGTAGTCATTACTTGTCATTACTTGTAGCCAGGAGAATTGCACTGAGCGCAAGTTTAAGCTGTCACAGACATATTTACAATTGTCATGGCTCTTCACTTTTTAGAGGTAAATCGGTACACTTACTGACACGCTTGCATTCCTATGGGAAGTGTGCTAAACCGGCTCGTTGCCAGTCTGTTCGTGATTTCTTTTAATTAAATTACATAAAACGTAAATACATAATAAAAAGAAATGAATTATTGTGCTCTTTGTAATTACGTTTATTTTTCGTGTAGCGAACTCAATTAAAAGTAAAATTAGTATTTGTTTAGGATTCCCGCGCGACCTTTCATTCCCACTGGCTACTGGTACTTATGGAGGCTTATTCTGCAAAATGTGTTTTCTACGGGCTGTCTGTTTTAACCTCTTTTTTGCATATCCTTTGAATGTGTTTTTTGTGCACTTACTTTAAATTATCGCTATTAATTTAATAAAAATAATAACAATGTTTTCAAAAGATTGTAATGAACTAGCTGACATTTCCAGATCTTTGACAGTCGTTACGGATACCGTATTAGGTACCGTATTACCCAGTTACTGGGTAATTAAAAAATAATCCTGTGAAAAAAGGATAAGTCGGCTACCACTTACGAAGTATTCCACATAGTTACAAAGTTAGGGCAGTTTGCGGCTATCTAGGCATTCGAGCATCTCCGGAATTGTTCGGAGTACACTTCGGAGTTCGGCCATGGCATGTACTTACACTGGCTGGCTCAGAACTTTGCCCACATCGTGTGAGCAGCTTATACTAGCACATAATACGAAGTTGTTGGCCGGAAGTGTAAAGTACTCGAAGCAATTGGTGAGCATTTGGGTTGATTGTAATCGGTGGTGCATCAGATTGAATACTGGACTGTAACTTAGTTACTAAGTGACTTAAATAGTTTTTGTTAGTAGTTACTTTGACCGCTAAAAAGGGGAAAATTATCCTACCAGAGGCTCTAGACAAACTGCCATAATATTAGCGATGGCGGTTGTCGAAATGCCAAAATATAAGGGATTGATCACGTGAAATTTCGACAGCGTTTGTCAATCCCAAACATTTTTGACGTTTTGGCAACCGCCTTCGACACGCTACCGCAGACAGAATGTCACATGTCTAGACATGTGACATTCTGTCTGCGGTAGCGTGTAGTGAAGTAGTAGAGCCTCAGTACTTTTTTCTAATCCAGTTGCTCTAGACAAGTGATGTTTTGTAAGCGGTAGAGTGGCGAAAGAGATTGTCACAACGACAAAAATTTTGACAAATGCTGCGCGCTGTCGATATGTCACGTGAACAGTCCGTAGCCTATACGTATATTGGCATTTCGAGAACCGCTTTCAATAATAGAATGGCCCTTCATGTAGACTTCTAGAGCCTCTAGTCATAGTCTAAATTATATTCAAACATCTACTCACATTTTATATGAGTTACAAGTAAGATAGGATAGTCTACCTGTTTCTGTAGGAGTGGGCTTCATAAGGGAGCACGGAATAGAAGCGTGATCATAAAACTTTTTACAAAAAAATACAACATTTATTTGAAAGTCCAAATAAAATAACTCTACTTAAAAAGTATAAAATTACGTTAATTGTAGAAGTCTGTGTTTTTGGTTGTTTCTTTGTATTTTAACACCGACTTCCGTGACTTTGTGGTACCCCACACCTAACAACACCACTGGAAAGTCACAGGAGAGCAAAACATGCAATTTCGTTTACTTGGATGACATATTTTTTCCAGCTATTTTGATTTAAAAACCAAACTACTGAACCGATTTTAACTAACATACAAAAAATATATATAGAACGAATTGAAAACCTGCTCCTTTTTTGAAGTCGATTTAAGATGTTGTGAACTAGAAAGATCCTGTGCCTAAGCTTTGATCTTCAAAAAGCTGAGTTGATGGATTGAATTCAGCCGTGTTCATTCAACCCCAGTTGTAATCTTTGTTGAGTAGATACGCTTTAAGAGGATATCAAGACACAAGTGTATTCGAATTTTATTCTAGTATGTAGGTTTCTGTTTATAAACTATCAGGCTTATTCAAAAACCCAAACTATGATGATAATGAATTCGTATAATTGTTAATCAACCAATCCGCAGCACGAAGTCATCCTACACTTTTATTCCGGTACTACAGTACCACAGCAAAATGTAGGGTATTGACTAAAAAAATCTACTTAGTCCGTCAGATTTCAAAAAAATATTGGACACGTATAAAACTCGTGTGACGTCACTTCTTTGTACACTGTTTACTGGAAAGTGACGTTGCAAGCCCCCACTGCGTTTTATCTTCGTAATTTTATATTGATTTTATAAAATAAAAAATACGTATCCATAATTTTTCGATAATCTGACTGACGGACTAGATAGAATCATATTTTTTGAACCCAGGCAACATCCCTTTTTAACTTATCCCTAACAAGGATTTTTACAAAGTAGTTTCAATGTTTTGTTTAAACATTGAAACTACTTTGTAAAAATCCTTGAACGGTGAACCTATCTTATAAATTGTCTACAAAAGTACCCTAGTCTATGATCGTTGAGCAACGTCAGAGTAGAGATTTCATACAATCCATCCGTAGGGAGTTCGACTTGTTTTTCAATCTCTGACAGCAAGATGGCGCCTTCAGAATACGAAAGAGTATCTACGATGCGGTAGTGCCGATATTGAATACAAATAGTCGTCCATCCACTAGAAGATTTAATTCTACGATCTTCTTTGTGAACTTTTATTAAGAGATTCTTCAGCTGATTTTTCTTTGTGTAATACTTGGTTTAAGAGGTTCGTGTGATGGTATTATCAATTTTGTCGACAAAAGAAATTTATCCCTTTCTTAAAATCCTGTTTTGACGTGGACTTTCGTTCGACGTTAATTTTGTAACACCTATGGTTCTGGTAATGTTTTGTCCCTCACCGACAGTATACTATATAAGATCACTAATATAATTTTACTAGCAGTGGGACATTTGGAACCAACGAAAAAAAAGGTAAACTACTAAACAGAACCATCTAAATATAATCTCCTGGAGGATCTTCTCTGTAGAAGTGTCGCCTCGGCGGAGCACAGTATTTGATTTATTTTGAACACAGTGATCTTACGTGACGTTTACACATTTCACTGCCAGACTGTGCCAGTGTGCACACTGAACTATTACTTGTACGGATGGGACATTCTAGCGCTGTCCAAAACTAACCCCTGGTACTATTGGATATGTAAAGTTACAAATTCCAATCGGAGATTTAAATAGATAGGCACTGTTTTTTGTATTGTTTCGCTGAACACGTGATTAAATAATAGTATTGGTAAATCTATTATTAATTGAGATTAATAATAGATTTACGAACGAAATTCGAATTTTGGAACCGCTTAAAATCAAGGACCGAAAAATAACATTATTTATAACTAGCTTCCGTCAGCGGCTTCAACCGCGTAAATGTCGGAAATTATCCCAAAGGAACATATTTCCGGGATAAATTGAGGGGAGAAGACTATAATCTATCTTTGTGTTGAATTTCGTCTCGATCTGTTCAGCTGTTCAGGCGTGATTGAGTTACAAACATTCATCCGTCCAAATTTTCGCATTTATAATACTAGTAAGATTGTTAGCTTTATGGTTTTTATTTTATACAGGGTGTCCCAAAACTCAACGTCAAGCCGAAACGGGGTGACAGGATTGATCATAACCATCACGAGAAAAATCTGAAAAAAAATCTATCCCATGCAGTTTAAAAATTATGGGCATTTTAAGAAAAACCTAGAAATTTGATCAAACTGTACCATTTTTCGGTTATTGTGGTTATTCTTTTTTATTTTTGTTCATTTGAACTTTGGAAACGTAATCCTAAATAACATTTCTAGAATCCCAATAAAAAATAATGACACAATTGCCTCAAGTTTCCGAGAATTGAGACTATTTGTTAAACTACGAATTTAAAATTTTCAAGATTCGTCGACTTTGACAGGCCCTCCTATAAAAAAAATGTACTAGAGTGCCTTGGCAAGTGGCATTAAAAGTTGGCGCATTTAATCAGAATTCTAAAATGGTACAATACTTGTTAGTTCCATACAATAGAAAAGAGTAAAAAAATTAAAACCTCAAGTAACCCGATTTTTGCTATCTCATTTTACTCAGTTAAAATGTTTTTAATTCACACAAGCTCTAGGTAGGTTCTTAATTTTAAGACAAAATGATGAGAGAGATGGATAATGGGTATGTTCGCCATGAGTGAGCGAGACAGATAGTGACGCCACTTTTACCAAAGTGAAAAAAAGTTAGTAAAATTAGTAAAATAATTAATACGAATACGAACGTGCGCAGTAGACGAATGAGCGAAACGTACTAACTGGTTGGTGTCGGACTGGTAGCGTAGCCATTTGCTTGGCTGAAACTAGTGCGAATGAAACAGATAGATGCCATAGCATCTATCTGTTTCATTCGCACTCGTTTAAACGACGCATCTCCGTCTCAATGCGTGGCGTCACTATCTGTCTCGCTCACTCATGGCAAACATACCCATTATCCATCTCTCTCATCATTTTGCCTTAAAATTAAGAACCTACCTAGAGCTTGTGCGAATTAAAAACATTTTAACTGAGTAAAATCTGATAGCAAAAATCGGGTTACTTGAGGTTTTAATTTTTTTACTCTTTTCTATTGTATGGAACTAACAAGTATTGTACCATTTTAGAATTCTGATTAAATGCGCCAACTTTTAATGCTACTTGCCAAGGCACTCTAGTACATTTTTTTTATAGGAGGGCCTGTCAAAGTCGACGAATCTTGAAAATTTTAAATTCGTAGTTTAACAAATAGTCTCAATTCTCGGGAACTTGAGGCAATTGTGTCATTATTTTTTATTGGGATTCTAGAAATGTTATTTAGGATTACGTTTCTAAAGTTCAAATGAACAAAAATAAAAAATAATAACCACAATAACCGAAAAATGGTACAGTTTGATCAAATTTCTAGGTTTTTCTTAAAATGCCCATAATTTTCAAACTGCATGGGATAGATTTTTTTTCAGATTTTTCTCGTGATGGTTATGATCAATCCTGTCACCCCGTTTCGGCTTGACGTTGAGTTTTGGGACACCCTGTATAAGCGACCCGTCCCGGCTTCGCACGGGTGCATATATTTATTCTGCTCAAACCCATGGTAGGCCCACATGATACAGACTTCGATAAAGTTCTATGAATCCGTTGCATAGTTTGAAAGATCTTAGTGTGCAGACGTCGGTAAGCAATTTTGTTTTTTACTTTGATATGTAGAGATATCTTATTTATAAAAATGCCCGTATTTATTTTCTGTTTTCTAGACTTCCTGTACTTAATTTTATTATTGTAACAGTTTAAATTTAATTCAATGAATAATCCGCTTTTCTTGATTGGGACTGTTTTGCCTAACGACAGTAAAGTCGGGCACCGTAAATGAAATTAAGAAGGGCCTGTTTCACTAGTTCGAATAACCACTTCTCATGAAATTCATGGTGAAACAGGCCCTTATAGTAGGTCCACACGATACAGACTTTGAACTCTGAATTTAAAAAAAATCTATCACACCGACTTAGAAGACTGTTCAGAGTTCAAAGTCTGTGCAGACAAAAGTCTGTATTGTGTGGACGCACTATTAGACGGAAACAAAACGCAGCAGCTCCATAAACTCTTTTCGAAATACAAAAATCCACAACCATTTAAAACAGCTCAGTTTAGATAAATCCCGAAGTCACAGTGACTTACATAACTGAAAGAATAGACCTTCACACTAGTGATTCTATTTTCAAAACGCGACTCGTTCAATTGTCGAACACATGCAACACATATGAACTATGAAGCGGTCTGAATCTCGACGACAAGCCTGCTTTATGAAATTCTATTTGAATGACGCTTTACAGCGCTTTTTAACCACGCACAATAGACTGCGATGTCATTGAAATTAAAACTTTTCATACTGTCCCCAGAAGCAAAAAACGGTAACTCAATCGGAGTGAGTTTCGAGAATAAGGGCATTTTGCATTTATACTTAGTACTAGATTTTGTCCGAGGAAACATCCGCGTGAAAAGTGTTTTCATAGCCTTTTTTTGCACGAATCCTGTTCCTTCTTGTAAAATAAAAGTAGCCTGAGTTACTCCTTACAATGTCAACTTTGTATCTGCCATAAACGTTCCGTCAAAATCGGTCTAGCTGATTCTGAAATTAGCCCGAAGAAATTGACAGACAAAACGTTAAGATCGTTTTTTCTTTGTTATAAGTACTCGTATCGTATAAAAACTGCTCTTTTTTATTACAAACAAACGCTTCAATTTTATTTAAATGTAAAGATGGATAGTGTGTTTTCAAGGGTCCAATAAAACTACTGAGCTATCTGACGCGGATGTTTTAAAGTTATTCGATGCGAAATAAACAGAATTATCGAAATTTTTTAGATGCTGCTTTTTGACTTCCGAGGCAGCATATTATAGCACTTTCTACTTCAACTGGTGAATGAAGATTGTAAACGTGTTTTGAGTTCGCAAAATTTTCTTTTTGATATAGGAAATGGAATGGGACTTGAATAAAACTCTCTTATTGTCAAGATCTGCCGCATTGTGGTCTAAACGAGTTTCTCAAAGTTATACAAATCGTACTCCATTTGAAGTCGAGACAATTTCGTTTTCGAATTCAATTATAGGCATCCGTTTCGAGGTGGCCCAAAATAAGTTCGGGAACTTCCATCCAGTGGACTACTCTTTTATTCTTGGTAGACGATAGATAACCTAATTGACTTTGAAAGTCATCAGTAATATTAGGTAGGTCCCTAACTCTTTTTTTTTTTGTAAATAGCTTTTCTCTTAAAATGGTATTTTAGTTCCTTATACCTTTTTACTTTTTTTAAAGGATGGGAAATCATCAAATTACTTCTTCCGCTCTGGGTGGCGCGGGAGGGCGTGTCAGACTTTTACTGACGTGTGACCCATCCGTGTTCCTTCTAAAACCTTTTACCTACCTATTTTGCATGTGGTCGAAAGTGTATTTATAAGAAGTTAAATAACACATGCTACGTTTTATAAATGTGTGAGTCAAAGGCATTTTTTAACTCGAGGGGCAATTCTCGATTTGTTAAGGAACGCGAGCGTTTGCATTACTATTGGAGTCGCAAACTGTCAAACGCACTTCTAACATTTTGTCAAGTTTATGACATTATGACTTGAATTTGTACCATTTTTCAACAACTTAAAAAAGAGGAGGTTCTCCATTCGGTTGTATTTTTTTTATGTTTGTTACCTCTGGTACTCGATAACTCCGTCATATACCTAAGACCCGATTTGAAAAGTACTTTTTTTATGTGAAATGATTGGTCTCATCAAAATTCATCAAAATCCGTTCAGTTGTTTGGTTTTTAAATAAAAATAGCTGTAAAAAATATGTGAACGAAATTGCGTATTTGCTTTCCAGAGACTTTCCAGTGGTATTGTTGGGTGTGCGGTACCTACACTATAAAGTGAAAAAAAAAAACTTTTTTTACAAAAAAAAACAAACGACTTCCAAGAAAAGACAGTTACTTTGTATTTTAAGTACGAAAATTGCCCTCCAGAAATTCAGAAATACATCAAAGAGTGAACTCTTACCAAAACCTTGTCGTTTACAACATTAATAAAACTAGCAGAAGAAGTTCGTCACACAACATTTTTGGTGTTTCGCGAGCAACTTAAACAATCAGTCGGCGCAAAGTTGAGCAACTCATCTAAAAGTTACTGTGCCAATAAATAGTTGCCGACTTCAGTGGCGGCTCAAATGACCCGACAATGTTGCTGTATTTACGCTGAAACTGCTGTTCAGAAATGAAACAAAAGATTCAACAATAACGCGAACTTTATTGTTTTTTACATTCATAAAAGTTATTGGTACGGCGTTACAGCGTTCTACTTTTTGAATGTGCAAATGTTACCTTTACATTTCAAATTGTTACAAAGTAAAGTTTCTGAATCAGCCCATTTTACACATAAAAGTAGACATACATACATGTCGTACCGTCCCCTCGTAAGTTTTGTTCATATAAAGTTTCACTAACAAAATAAATTCAAACAAACACGGCTAACAACCGACGGTGCTTTGGCTGAATGCAGAGATGTTCTTGTGATCTGAACACTTAACACCTAAAATCATCATTTTCTTTACCGATTTTTAGCAATTCACTAATAATAAGATCACTGTTGTTATTTTTTTTTGTAACAGCTTTGTTTATTGAGCACAAAATAAAAATGGATACTTGAATGACCTCATTGTTTTCCTCAGCACATAATATACTGTAAATATAGAGTCCCTCCACTTTAGTCCATCAATCAAGGCCCACAGTAGTAGGTCACTCATCTGTCACGCTATTTTTACACGCTATCGACAAAAACGTTTATCGATGATGACATATCGAAAGCCAATAGTTAAACATTTACACAATTAAGTAACAAACAAGAATAGTAGCCAACGAGGCTGCTGACAAACGTGTATACTTTTTGCAAGTCCAAAAAATGTTTTTCAGAAAGTTCAAGTGCTTAACAAGTACTAACAACCGGTGTACATGTATGGCGAAAAGAAAATGAATTTTAGGATCGTAGCAGTTTTTTGTTAGCTCCATAGGAACAAGTAGAGTATTTATGTGGGACTTATGACGAACTAATTAAATCAGTGCGTTCTATTTGAACGGAATTACAACTTTTAAATCGCTCAAAACAATCGCGAAAAACTGCCAAAAAATTTGATCGCAATATCAAAGTACTTCGACATAATATGACCTTCCAAAAGACCCTAATACAGTTATGGCCAATAAAATAAAAACTTTACAGCGCGATCTTTACGACACAGAACGTTAAGTTTACACTTTATTAAGGTCACTTTATGAATTGCCAGCAGCTTGGATGGCTACTTTCGGCCCATTTATCCTGCACTCCAGTGTACAAGCGCTTAAGTCACTTGGTTACATACTAAATTGCTTAGTCAGTTCCGGATAGTTTGGCAAACAGTGGAGTATAAATTCTTAAATAGTTGCATATGCCCTTGGGAGTTGTAAGCGTCTCGGTCGCAGAGAATTTTCTTCCTGATTTTGTCCCTTGGAGATTTTAGAGATACATGCAGTTTTTCTCAATTTACTTGACAATAAGAGCTCTTCTTGACTGCAGGGATAGTGGTTTCTTGAACGTCTTTGAAACGATATTTATATATAACGATAGCTTTAAAAGTGGATTGGTTTATATCTGCAGATAATTTACATGAACAACTTTGTCATTCTGCGTTGTAATGTTTTGCTGGGCTTTCCAGATAACACTGATGTGAAGGAGTACTTCAGCGCCTAAGTGTCCTGGGGTTCTATTTTTTTTTTGTATCCTTTTCTATTTTATGTTGTTTTGCATATTTAAACGTAGTTAGATCTAGTATAAATAGTTTGTTTTCAGTATAATATACAGCCTTATTTATTATTTAAACATTGATTTGCAAAATCCAAATTCTGTTAATGTTTAACTTATTCGATTATTGTTCACAAAATCATTATATCCAAAAGTGGCTTCCAGACACAAATAGAATACAATAGAATAATATTTATTTGCTTAAAAACATGGTTTATAAGATGATAGAGCGATGCGAGAGCTATTAGTACCGGACTCGCTCGACCAATCAAAACAAACTTCATCCCAGTGGCGTGCATTATTCAGCTGCATCCAATACTGAAGCTTAGAACAACGAGCACTATGCTCGTTGACCGATTGACTAGACATCGCTGCATCGTTCGACAGTGATTTAGAACTAGCTAGAGGAGAGTTTGAGGAAGGCAGCTGAGGACAAACTGATAAATTGATTACTGTAGAACTATTTACACATGAATGTGTGTACACAGATACACTTCAACTGAAAGAACACTTGGTTTAAAAAATCTTACTACTATTAAAATGCAAGTTTGGATTGATGGATGTTTGTTACTCAATCACGCCAGAACGGCTGAACGGATCTGGATGAAATTTGACACAGAGATAGATTATAATCTGGAATAGTACACAGACTTTTTGTCCAGGGAGTATTTTCTCTTGGGATAATTATCGATATTCACGCGGGCAAAGCCGTTGGCAAAAGCTACAATATATTTAAACACAACACGACAGTCTAACAGAGGTCAGTTTAAAACAAAAGGAATATAATCCTAATATATAAAATTCTTCCGTTTTTGACTGACTGACTGACTGACTGACAGACAACGCACAGCCGCTGGTCGTAGAAAGCTAAAATTCGGCGTTTAGGTTCCTTGGGAAGTGTAGGGGAGCACTAAGAGAGGATTTCCCGAACTTCCTATGGGATCGGGAAAAAACGGGATATGCGCATACGAAGTCGCGGGCAATAGCTAGTCCTAATATAAATTGGTCTCAATGCTATCTCTCATCTCACTCATTTGGATTTTAAAATTCTCTCTCCATGCCATTTTATTCAAAAACATCAAGACCAGAATTAAAGATTTTTCTTCGAAATTCCAATCTGTTTGGAAGCGTATCGACTTTTGCAGACAGCATGTCCTAGAGGATTCGGAAACCACTCAACCGTTTTAATGGATCCTTTTTTATTTGACACGCGTCACAACCAGAATGATTTATTTTATGTAATTGTTTCCACTCTCGTCAAAAAGCATTCTGCGATTTCAGTATCATTCACTTACAGATATTCATTCGCTTTGTGCTGTTTTCTATCGGATTATTTTATGTACCATAAGGAGCTCGGCTAAATAATATCAGCCGCAGGTAGAATTTCAAGTTTAAGTTCCATAAGAAGCTCATAGCTAAATGATGACAGCCGCAGTTTAAGCAACGCTTGGCAAAGTAGCTCCGTAGATGAATGACCCGAGCTCCGGAAAGCACGGCTGTCATTTGTAGATCTTTGACAGTCCTTACGTATAATAATAATAGATGCCAAAAAAATAAACTAATAAATATGATATATAATAATCATAACGAAGAACAACTAAGAATGACAAGCTTTTAAGTAGTGTTTCGAGTTTGGAAAATTTAGACTCGGCCTTCTTGATGTCAAGGGACTAGTCCCAAAACAATTTTGGGGACTAGTTTCTGCCCGTTACTTTATAAAACAAACATTTTAATGTTGTCCTTGAAAATATCTACCTAAAAAATCATAAAATCTAAAAAATCATAAACGAAACGCTACCAGCTTTATTCTGATTGCACACTTTACTTCGTTTTAATGCATTCTAAAAAGTACACTAATTAACACGTAACAGCGTGATACAAAAGCTCTCGCCACTAACTCGCCACTAACAGCTCCGCAGCGGAACTTTTATCATTAGCCAACACTGTTTAAGTTTTTAAAATTGCTTACTATCTAAAAATATACGATTAATTAATTTTTTATATAAATTTAAAAAAAGTTCGAAAACTATACAAAGTTACTCAACTTTGTATTGTTTTCGAACTTTTAAAGTGTCGGGCGGTGACGAAAGACTTTTAATTGGACAAAGCACCTCTATTTATACAGCCACAAAATAAAACAAAGATTTTTAACAGCAAATAAGGTCCTCTAATCTAGCTAGCCAGTCATAAAATAATAGGCAGAATTAAAACTCCGCAGTGTGTTTACGTCAGGTACAATGACCAACATTCAAATAATGAAAACAATTTAAAAGTAGAACATTGTCGCCATTGTCGACCATGGTTTCCACAAATTCTTTGATTTATTCAAACGTCACGTCTGCCGCTATTTCAGTTCCCCCCAAAGCTGTGTATTTTATCATTTTAACGATGTTTACCTACTCGCGTTTTGATTTACGCTCCGTTTCGTAGACAACACTTTTATGAATAAATTATTCACGAATAGTTAATACTGTCTTCATTATGTAAATAGATACAGATGGCGTGACTTTATTTGTGCTTCTAAAATATGGCGTTTGTTTTTAGGGTTCCGAACGTCCGTATATGAAAAAACGAAACCTTTCCAGCCGGCCGCAGACATTATTTATTTAGTTTCAATTAGTCTTTGAACTTACAGTAAGTTGTTCAAAAAAGGCTAAAATTTATTACAGGGCGCAATTATTCAGCTGTTTCTTCTCAATTCATGGCTTACCAAACAGGTACATCACGTCATAATCTTTATACAGGGTGTCCCAAAACTCAACGTCAAGCCGAAACGGGGTGACAGGATTGATCATAAACATCACGAGAAAAATCTGAAAAAAAATCTATCCCATGCAGTTTGAAAATTATGGGCATTTTAAGAAAAACCTAGAAATTTGATCAAACTGTACCATTTTTCGGTTATTGTGGTTATTATTTTTTATTTTTGTTCATTTGAACTTTAGAAACGTAATCCTAAATAACATTTCTAGAATCCCAATAAAAAATAATGACACAATTGCCTCAAGTTCCCGAGAATTGAGACTATTTGTTAAACTACGAATTTAAAATTTTCAAGATTCGTCGACTTTGACAGGCCCTCCTATAAAAAAAATGTACTAGAGTGCCTTGGCAAGTAGCATTAAAAGTTGGCGCATTTAATCAGAATTCTAAAATGGTACAATACTTGTTAGTTCCATACAATAGAAAAGAGTAAAAAAATTAAAACCTCAAGTAACCCGATTTTTGCTATCAGATTTTACTCAGTTAAAATGTTTTTAATTCGCACAAGCTCTAGGTAGGTTCTTAATTTTAAGGCAAAATGATGAGAGAGATGGATAATGGGTATGTTTGCCATGAGTGAGCGAGACAGATAGTGACGCCACGCATTGAGACGGAGATGCGTCGTTTAAACGAGTGCGAATGAAACAGATAGATGCTATGGCATCTATCTGTTTCATTCGCACTAGTTTCAGCCAAGCAAATGGCTACGCTACCAGTCCGACACCAACCAGTTAGTACGTTTCGCTCATTCGTCTACTGCGCACGTTCGTATTCGCTTGTGTTGATTTAGTACTGACAACTTTGGCTTCTCTTTTTGGACTTGAATCTTTGTGAATTGGACTTGTTGATAACATACCGGCAACTTTGGCTTCTCTCTGGACTTTTGTGTTGGCATCCTTTTTATCTACCATGCCTACGCGCTACACTTCACAAGAATATGCGAACATGCACCTCATTTATGGGCAATGCAGATGCAACGCAAGTGCTGCCGCTAGACTTTATCGTGACTATCTGTCTCGCTCACTCATGGCGAACATACCCATTATCCATCTCTCTCATCATTTTGTCTTAAAATTAAGAACCTACCTAGAGCTTGTGTGAATTAAAAACATTTTAACTGAGTAAAATGAGATAGCAAAAATCGGGTTACTTGAGGTTTTAATTTTTTTACTCTTTTCTATTGTATGGAACTAACAAGTATTGTACCATTTTAGAATTCTGATTAAATGCGCCAACTTTTAATGCCACTTGCCAAGGCACTCTAGTACATTTTTTTTATAGGAGGGCCTGTCAAAGTCGACGAATCTTGAAAATTTTAAATTCGTAGTTTAACAAATAGTCTCAATTCTCGGAAACTTGAGGCAATTGTGTCATTATTTTTTATTGGGATTCTAGAAATGTTATTTAGGATTACGTTTCCAAAGTTCAAATGAACAAAAATAAAAAAGAATCACCACAATAACCGAAAAATGGTACAGTTTGATCAAATTTCTAGGTTTTTCTTAAAATGCCCATAATTTTCAAACTGCATGGGATAGATTTTTTTTCAGATTTTTCTCGTGATGGTTATGATCAATCCTGTCACCCCGTTTCGGCTTGACGTTGAGTTTTGGGACACCCTGTATAAATTAGAAATTGCATACACAATATTATTGCATACGTACGGTTTCCTGGTATTTAAGGATTTCAGATTCGGCCTGCCTTACATACAAAATGTTAATAGGCGCACACATTTGTTTATTTTTCGAATGGGAAAGAACCTGGCGTTCCTTACAGGTCAGAAGAACGGACAATCGAACATCTACACTGGTCTCGCGGAATTCCGAGTCTGAGTTCCTAATCAGAAAAACCTTTTTAGGAAACCGTACGTATGCGGCCAGCCTTATGGTATCAATCGTGTGTCTAAGAATATTTTCTTCTAAATTCGAATGTGTGTTCAAGATAATAGATTCCCATCAGCAGGCAATTTTCATAGTACTGTTAGAGATATTACATGTGGAAAATGTGTTGTTTTGCTTTCAATTTAACACTGAAATATGTCAACGAGGCTTAATGTCGTTCCAATGTGATGGTATTACGATTTTCGCAACGAGTACGGGGCTTTGCGTCATTGACTGGACATTGAAAGTTATAGGACGGACGGGGCAAGACCGCACAGCCGCATGGTTCCGACCCGATCCGTTGAAATCATCATTATTAAAGTCAGCTCGGATTAGACTGCTTTCAATGAAACTGTGTTCACTATAAAACGGATTGTTCCCATTCGCACACATATTTCAAAGTATCAAGCGAGTGAGTAATGTAAGTCGAATTGAATTGTGCAGGATAACTGGTAACGAGTCGGGGCGCGTGCGAATTTACTAATATCCTGGGCCCCCGATTCATGGTAGTGGTAGAAACTGTAGGGTTTTAGTCGGTAGGTAGGAGCACGACATAACCCTTGGCTCACCGCAGATGGAGAGATGTGGGTTTAACCCCAAAAAAAAATGAATATTGGTAAGACGTAATTTTAGGTACATTCAAGCTGTGACCAAGTAGGTAACGGTCAAGAAGTGTAAGGTAAGTCTGTAGTACAAGATGGATGAACGACATGAAAGCCATCATGCATAGAACCTTAATTAGGCTAGCTCAGGAGCTTGGATATAGCAGTGGCCTCTGAGCAGCATGTGAAATCGGGCTGTGGATTATGACGTTATGATGAGATATGAATAGGCTTTAAACAAAGAGACATTCTAGGGGATCAGTGTCCTCATAGCGGCGATCGGCGGCGGCAACCTCTCGCATTCAGCCCTGGTTCATTCCATGGTCCGGATCAAAATGACATGGGCAGTAGTCACCTCCTCCTGCGAAGCAGTAATGCATGCAAAGGAGGAGGCGGGACGCGTGAAGGAGATGCATACCTCACGCCCCAGCATAATTGACGGGGCCTGCTAGGGCCAGTGCCTGCCAGGGTTGCGGATTTTTTTCGAAAGAGTTATCGCGGCCCTGGAACGCAAAGGGCATTTGGAGGAAAACGGGTGAGTTTTAGCCAGTAAGAGTCTGTCCTCTGTCGAGTGACAGAGGACAGACTCCTTCCTTCCGCTCCACCCAGAACGAAAGTAGTAAAAAAGAGGGGATTTTCACTTGTCAATCCCATATTTTTTTGACTTTTATAAACTTATTTTTTCAACGATAACCATTGCTCTAGAGCCTAAGTTGGAGGTCATGACTTGGACAATGCGATTGTAAGGCTGTCTTAGCTATTTGCGCTGCAGACAGACAAAATAACTTTCACATCTACAGAGTTCAAATGAAATGCAACATTTCTTTATGTCATAACGTTGACGGTTTATGACCAATTCACAGAAGATTGTATTTTAAATAACGTTCTTGTTGATATCTTATAACGGAGCAGACGTTTTCTCATTTCGTAAACGCTGTAGATTCATTTCATGTGTAACACTTGGGGGTTCTATGAACTCGTTAATTTTTGTTTTTTGTCTGATTGTGGAAAATAAGGCTCCAGCAGTAATAAGAGGCTATATTGGTCTTGGGTATAGAAAATGAACTGGTTTGCTTAGGTCTCCCACTTACTCTCTTTACTTTATGCGCCGAAAAGGATAATTTATTATCTATGGCCTTCAATTCATAGACTAGCTATTGAGGAGACGAGGCTTACTTACACATTAGTTTTTGACACTTTGCTAATTTATTTTATACATTTGTTTCTTCATGATAAAAGGTACTTTAATTGCTTTTTATTCATCAGTTTCTTAGCTAAAAAGACACAGTATTAATGTGGTAAGAGGAATTAAGCTAGAGTGTGATTTTTCGTTGACAATACCAGTACACACATGTGGAACTAAAAATAGAAACGTCTTATCCATTAAAATAAGCCCAAAGCCACCTGTAACGAGAGCCACGGGAGGCGATCGCCCGTCCCTAAGCCCGACCAGACGATTTATAACTAAGCTTATTTCAAACTTGAGTTACTTACTAAGTATAAAGGTAGTTAATGTTGCGTCAGCAGGTAATCCTCTCACCGGAAATGACGTAGAAGGTCGTAAGGAAAATATCTTTGTTGTTTTTTGCTCGTAGGTTTACTCCTTAAAGAACTTTGTCTTATAAAGCCTAGTTAACAGTCTAAATTACTTACAGTTTATTTTCAATTCAATTTTATAAACAAAGTCATTTTTGAAGTCGTCTATTTTCGTCTTCTTAAAAGCTAATTTAATATCATCGCCTGGCAACATTAAACCTTTGTTCTTGATCGTCTATAATAGGCTTTCAAAGCGTCATTCGCGGTAATTTCGTCAGAGCTTCCACTCGAAGAAGTAACAAACTCCATTATTCGAAGCAATTACTCGAACAAAAATAAATTCTCTATTTCTGTTTCGCCACCTCCTTACGTAGGTAAATTGGACCTCGGCGTGCCATTAGCTGCCTCAGTTCCCGCGAACTTTTTCCCGAGCGCTCACCCGAAGGGATGTAATCCTCTGGATAAAAAGGGAATAAACCCCCGCTCGTTAGTCGATGACGCCGCATTATGAGAAGATTGGATCCTCCCCCGGCGTGCCACTTAAAATATCCACCGAAAAATAGTCTTTAACTAAAATACCTCATCATCTGCCTAGCCTTTTCCCAACGTTATTGGGTCGGCAGTCAAACCGGATTCAGCTGAATACCAGTATTTTACGTTGAGCGACTACCCATCTGGGTTATGGGGTCAAATGGTACTTTTTAACAAGACTTGAGGCAGATTTTCTGGCTTCTGACAATCCGTAAGTACTGTCAAGAATCTACAATAACAGCCGAGACCGAGACCATGGTTTACCGTGCTCTCCGTGACTCGGAGGAGTCTCGGTATGTTAAGATGGTCACCCATCTACATACCGACCTCGGCAAGCGTTGTTTAACCTCAAAGATCAACACGTACGGCCAAGCCACGAGCTCCTCTAAACAAACGAAACGACTTAAGACCCACATGTACTTTGAAAGCTGTACCATCGATCACAATGTACGAAAACGTACCCTATCTATCTAAATTACTTAGAAAACAATCAATCAATGGCAAGATTTATTGAGCCTTATAAAAATGTAAGGAGACATAAAAGGTGATTTATCAAAATCGATTCTGCTTTTATAATGTAGGTATCTACTTTTACGCAAGCATGTCTTTACTAGCATCGCCTTTACGGTTGAATGTATTCATTTATCATTGTTTCGTGTTGTTTCAAATCTTTCTTTAGCAAAATTAAAAAAAAAACAAAATCAAAAGTCATTTATTCAAATTAGGCTGAGTGCCAGCACTTTTTGAACGTCAAAGTTGTACATAAAGACAGTCCCCCAAAACGCCCGCCCGTCACCACTTCCTAGTGTTTTAGCTGGGAAGAAGAAGTGGCGCAACAAACTCCCTAGCAGCTTGTTTGAAAACCCGACAAATACATAGGTACAGTCAACAAAGCAAGCACAAAAGGTACATGGTCTGCATAATGCTAAAGAATGGCATCGGATGTCGTAGGATGAACTTTGCTACTCCAATAAGTACGTAGTAAAGGTAGCTTAAGGGATGAAAAGACGAATTTTAATTTTCATATGCTTGTTTACATGTCTAAAATGGGATATATTTCTGTTGCCTGTTTATTTGTCAGCTGAATCTCCTGGATCGCAAGGATGCAGTCAGGGGTATATGTACCCTTATTTTTTGTTCTTCTTAATATAAATATGTAAGTAGAGGTACCCATTTCTTACCATGTACTGTCAACATTGCTATTTGGTAAACAGGCAAAAATATTAATTTTTCCTCTGCACTGCCATATTTATTTCTAATGCGTGCATTATAACTTTTTAAGCTTACGACATACTTACTAGTGTGGTGTACAATAATTGTCTACTTAACACACTGACAACATTTTTTTAAAGTAGGAACTGCCTGCATACCAAATAGCTTTGTTGACTGTGGGTACAGTTAACAAAGCTATTTGGTAAACAGGCAAAAATATTAATTTTCCCATTAGACTGCCAATATTTATATAGTTAAGTTATACCTATAACTGAATAAATATCGTTAAAACTACCCCTATTCTTTGTCACAAAACAAATAATTCCTAATTTACAGCTGTTCGAATGCTACCGAGTGTCGTAGGCCTTCAATGAATAACAAAAAGGTTCCATGTAGCGACTGAGCCGAGAGCCAATCACATTATTTATTTAGTTACTGAATGACAAACAGCTGTGAGGCTCTTACTTGTAGTTATTTAGTATTTATATTATTCTGTTGGCTTTTTGGTTGGGACAATATGCTGAGGAATCTAAAAAACGAGTGACTCGATATGTATAGCTAACTACCTACTCTGGTAAGATCCTTAAAACTATCTGTTTGTTAGGATCAAAACCTAACATTATTGCCAAAATTTACATTCTGACGTTCCACAGATCTCGAGAAAAATCTCTGTAGATTTAAATAAAAACATATTTTTTAAATGTACCATTTTTCTTTTAAAGCCGGAACACTTAAAGCTTTCAGTTTTGATTTTAGGAAGCCAAACTAGGGACTAGCGAACAGTCTCACTGACGGCCTAATGGATGCATAGTTTACCGCCCAATATAAATTCGTATCTTTTTTTTAAATAATTTCGTATCTACAAATATAAACGATTGATGCGCTATCATTTCAGGGAAATATGTCCACTGCTTCACAATAATTTGGTCCTGCACAACCCTTATAATATACAAGCTACCGCCCGCGGCTCCACCCGCGTTTATGTCGAAAATTATCCCAAAGGAACATATTTCCGGGATGAAAAGTATCCTATGAGTTATTCCAGACTATAATCTACCTCTGTGCCAAATTTCATCAAGATCCCTTCAGCCGTTCTGACGTGAAAGAGTAACAAACATCCATCCATCCAACCATCCTTACAAACTTTAGCGTTTATAATATTTGTAGGATAATATAAAACTGAATGAAACAAGAAAGAATGAAAGTTGCAGGATGATGACATAATATTCTCCAATTCGGAGTTCAAAATCAACGAAACGTTAATTAAAATATTATAACAGCGATAGTCGCCGCAAAATCCCAGAACACCTGTTATTGCGGTCGGATATAATGGACGTACGACCAAAATACATTGCCATAATAACGATTTGTTTCAGCCATATACGGTTTAATGTGACTTATGCAGGTAAACAAGGAAACTACCGGAAATTTATTTTTAGTAGGCTGGTAATAAATATCTTGTCTCGTCGTCGTCAAAACCATTTTCACGACGTACTTGGTATTTTATTCAAGTTTTTACCTTTTTTGACATCATTTGACATACCGGTACCCTAGTAATTAATTAATATCTAGTTATGAACTTTTCGTACTAAGGGTCTTGTTGGACAAAAATATCGAAGATTTCCCTTTTCAGACCAAATAAATGACGAGACGTCAATCAAAAAAATATTTCAAAAACCGGATACGAAATGTAACTACAGGATAAAAAACGCTATATAACCTGTAACAGAATAAACGCAATACCTCTTAAGGGGTAATTGTACTCATCATTATAAACAACTTTCACTATGGGACCAAAACTGAAATCGCGAAATGAAAATAGACTGCCCCATAAATATATGTACGCATAACTCGATAAAATGTACTGAACAGCTGGTGGTTGGTCCAATAGCAAAAGTTGTTCATAATGATGAGACCCCTTAAGAGACACTGCGTTTATTCTGTAACACCTTGTATAGCGGGTAAGACCGCTCTAAGGGACTTGATATACAAAGCGGACAGGGCGCAGTGACGAAAATATATGATTTATGTGCGCGCCCGCAACGCTAAGTATATTAACGTTCCTTAGACGCTATACATTTTATTTTCACAGCGCCCTGTCCACGTGCTCGACGCGCACCTGGTCCACTTTGTATAAAAAGTCCCTAACCCTGGATATCCGACGTTAACAATGACCGAAAACTTTAATGGTTCGAACTCAAGAATAACGTCTGGAGACGTCTGACCCCAAATAATGGGATAATAAGACTAGATAAAGAGAGAGATACAATGATTAATTATGTGCCTGTAACATCCAGAAATTCAGAAAGCACAAATTTACAGAACCCACAATACTGAGCTAGTTTTTCGTAGGAATAAATAAAGCTGGATAGATTGTTCCCCCACTTGTGGTGCAAATTACTGCAGCTGCGTACAAACGGATCTCTACTTAATAGCACAGCTCCTCCGAACGCAATGTTTGTCTCAAACAGCGCGTTGTAAATGAGTTTAATTTACTGGATGTGTAAACACATTTATTTATTTGATTTGCGAACAATGTTGAAGGGACTTCGAAAATAATAATTCGTACCTTAAAATATTTGATACAATTTTCAACCGTCAAACAGCTCTAAAATATCACATAGACCACCATTGTCATGACTGAACTCATGACTCGCGACTGATAAACCTTGAAGGAGTCCTAAACTCAATCGTCGGCAAAATATTATTGGATTTACAAATTTTTGGAGCATTTCTCAGTCGTAGCTTGCAGCTCTGAATCCTAACGTTTGCTCGTAAATGAAAAGTAGAATCAACCTCTATTTTACAGCGCAACAAAAATGATGACATTTAGTTCTCTTTAAATCTCTGATGACCGCTTCAGGGAACATACGCGTGATGTTATTCAACAGCGTATAGTAGCTCGCGTGGCTGCCAAAAACTGATGAATACAACATGTTGTTGTTCAAGTTTGTCGTAAACAAGAGCCTTACAATGGCCCAGATTTATAGTTCTGTTTGCAAGAATCACGACAAAGAACTTGTGAGCCGACTTGTTGGTACCACTTAATTATTTATAAGTTTACCTGCAAGTTTAAACAAAGGAAAATACACATTTATATTTAAAACACGCATGTACACATTGAAGTGTAGGCACCACCACAAGATAAGCTAAATTCAGCTTAGGTTAGCTATCCACGACGGCAGCGTATTTTACTACCTCGATTCTCGCCGTTTGTCAGAGCTGACCTAAGTGAGCCATAATAAATGATATTTATTTTGAAAATTGTTTTAAATAACACATTTACATTTTTTAACGTCACTTTAGACTATATGATATAGAGGTATGCGGAACAGAGAGTAAAGTCCCGCATACCTCCACCGAAATGGGAGGATCCTCCTACCAGACGGTTGTTGTGTCTGGTGGGCAACTGCCCGACAGTTGATATTCCAACTGTTGTATACATATATTCAAATCGCACGGAGAACTTTGCTTGCGCGATGCAGATGCGACCGGAAGTCGCACAGTTCTCGGTGAGTCGGAACTGTCTGCGGTGCCCCAGTGAGTCGGAGTGATGCATTCCAGTGAGTTGGGATGAATCTGCAGGCTCCAGTGAGTCGGAGTGGTGCTGCTGGCTCCAGTGGGTCGGAGCTGTGCGACGTAGTGACGTGACTGATTGGGGTTGATCAGGAGAGGTTCTACGTGGCTCTTCATGTGACTAGCCGAAGGTGCAGTGTGCTTGCTAAGGTCGCTGATGAGGTTGAGGATGATGAGAGGCTGAGGATGCTGACCAGGAATGCGCGTCAGAAGAAGTAGAAGCCGTGGGTACTGCCTGGCTGTGTAACTCGCTGCTCTAGAGCTTGAGTTCAGGGTGAGGAGTGATGACGACGTCATGACGAGATGGCTGCACGTAAGCTGCGCTAACATTCTTTGTCGAGGGTCACCAGTAAAGAGGTATGCGGAACAGAGAGTAAAGTCCCACACACCTCCACTGAAAAGGGGAGGATCTTGCTGCCTTTATTAGATCGATTTTGATAAAGATTGTGCTGCCAGACAGCTGATGTGTGATTCCTGTATGTGTGGTATGGGGTACCGGTCCGAGATGGTACGAGCATTCAGTGCTCTGTAGTCTCCACATAGTCGCCAGCTGTTGTCCTTCTTAGGAGCGAGGTGGAGTGGTGATGACCATGAACTTTCTGATGGTCTAGCTGTCCCGTTGGCCATAATTGCCTCAAACTTCTTCTGGGCGACCTTGAGCTTGTCAGAAGAAGGTTGCGTGTTCAAATCACGTCGGGGTCACCAGTATAGAGGTATGCGGTACAGAGAGTAAAGTCCCGCATTCCTCCACCGAAATGTGAAAGGCCGGTGTTTCTAAGCTGACTACCTAATAAATATGAGATAATTGGCTTCACTGAATTATGTCGTCCTTCTTGCCTCTTTTCACCCCTTGTGCGAATAAACTATTCTGTATGAAGAGGTGAAAGATGTTTGTTTGTATTAATAAGCTGGGATCTGATTTCAAAAACACTATGGGAAAAATGTAGTAATTCTGCAAAATAGGACATGGGGGCGTAAACTGCTAAAAGCAGAAGAAGTCGTTTGATAATTTCCCATCCTTGTTCATAAACTTCGATTGGCTAGCATAGCTGCATATCTGGTTACATGCTGAGCTAGGCCAATTAATTTAGCTTGCGTTGTGCTCTGCGCTTTATGACTATTTTTGTATCTCTAGCTGTATGTGAAGTTACTTATTATTCATTTGCGAAATGTTTAAGGTGTAATGAGTTTATAACTGAAGTCATACTATACTGCAGCTGTGTATACGGCATTAATGTTTAAATAATGTAATGATTGTTATGTTTAAATAATGGAATGATTGATTGCATTGAAATATATCATAACGTGCTTTATTATAAAGTTAATATATATTTATATACGACTTTAAAACAATTTGTATGATAAAAACGCGTCGTTACGATGCTGCATCGCACCTGCCTAGGCACACTCGATGCGGCATCGTAACGACGACGATCGTAAAACTCTCGACGCAAAACTCTGTAGGATTCAGAAGCCATTTTTTTTTTTTAGGGACCACTCGCAATTCAGCACACTTAGGCTGGTTACTGCTTTACCGGACTATCCCGTGGTGGCCTCAAATGAATTTAAGGCCAGGGCTTATAAACTAAATGACCGCTCGCTAAGCAAAGGTCGGGGAGGGATTTTACTGAGACATCGCGACGGGCCTCGGCGGCGAGAGCGGAAAACGAAACGCTGTCTGTTTTTGTATTTACGAAACGTGCTAGTTTCCCTACAGTTTAGTGAATCTGGGTGATGTTGGCATCGGACTCGACAAGGGTATGCCGCTGACGGAGGGCTTTCGGATGGAATTTACACGTGAAGGGGAACCTATCCATTAAGGGACGTGTAAATTTCAACGTGGCGCACTACGTCGCCAAATACGGCAAAGACAGAGGCGTGGTTGCCTCTGCAGTCCTCGAGAGCCCGAGCCCTTGCTAGGGCTCTGGGGGAATAGGATGCATTGAACGTAACCTGAATGATGTTCTTGGGCACGTCATCTCCTGCCGTGGCTACCTTAGGAGGAGGGGGGAGTGCATGAAGCATGGAGCTACCTCCCAAGGGGTTGGACGCCCGGGTCATATTTGGCTGGGCCCCAACCCCTGGAACGGCAACCATAAGGCCCATTTTCGGCCTTTTGGACCGCCGCTCACCAGGCCACCCAAGCCATCAGCGCCATCCCGTCCGCCCCGCCCACTAAGGCCACCCCGGCCTTTTTAGACTTGGAGGTGGCTATTCCCCCCTTCTCCCCGCCAAATACACTCAAACGCCAAAACTGTAGTAATCTTTTATATAATTTCTTTGTTTGCGAACAATAGAATAAGTCTTTGATTCGCTCCGTCTAAGGGTTATTCTCACCAACGTTTTAAATCATTAGAAAGACTGCGAATGACAGGCCCTTTAATTTTCTTCTTCAATGGAGCGAATATACCATAATATATCTTAAATCAATTGCCTGAATAAGATTGGTTTTCAGTAATTGCAAGTGACACTCGCACTTGTTTGGGTTTATCTCAGGACGTTAAAATTATAATCCCTATTTTTTTATTAGCTTTTGCTGAAAGACGCAAATTGGCATCGCACAGTTCTTTTTATATTGTTCGTTTTTAATTACTTGATTTGAATTAATTGTTTATCTTGTACGATTCCATAATAACTAAAAATACCGGGATAAATAAATGGATATTTTCAGAAGTACCGTAAAACCAATCAAAGTTTCGTTTTTATTCGCCCCATCATTTCTATCCACCCCGTTTTACCCGGTAAGTAGAATATCAACAGATATCTAAAGGATTTGGATAAAATTAGGTACACAGGTCTACCTGTGTACCTAATTTTAATTTGGTTTTATATACGATTAAAGATATTTTTGGCGATAACTATCAAAAACTCTTCAACGGATATCTAAAGTTTAGATATCCGTTTTTGATAAACAAACGTACAAGACTCTCACATTTATTAAATTATTAGTAGGTTGAAATAGTGCGCCTCAAGAAGAGTGAAAGAAATTGAGAAGAGAGAAATTGGTCAGCTGAGATATTTTATCAATATCTCACTTTTTTCACATGACATAGTTATCGCCAAAAATATCTTTAATCGAATTAACTGTATGCGAACAAAGCAAATGTTACATGATGAGGGATGGTGAATATTAACCGTAGTCATTTGTTTCTATAGGGTCACAGCCCGGCTGGACAGGTACAATTTATAATGCCGCGAATATTTTTTTCTACAACTATATACGCCAGTTTTTTTCTAAAAAATGTTGGAGATATCTCCGGAAAAAATATCAGGTTTATGAGTCTGGTTTTGGCAACTATATTTCAACAATTTAACATTTTATTTTAGCAGTAGATACTATATATTGGACATTGGTATCCTATTATACCTGAGTTCATATATTTCCTTAAATTTAAATATTTCCAAAAGCTCATTACGATAGGTTTAAAAAATATATATTTTAAAGTTGACTTTTCGACGTAGGATAATTATTATTCCACTTCGTTGAGGGGCAGACAGAACTATAGGTACTAAGTTATAGATGAGAATATTTTGTAAATAAAATACATATTTCGTTTTAATATATAATTTATATTTATTCTATTTTATATGGAATGTAAAACAAATGAAACTGAATAAAACAAACTAGGTACATAAGTATGTTAAAAATTCAGTAAATAAGTATCTCAGTGTTAATCACTAGATGTTTCTAGACCATATCGTTTATAATCTTCGATGTTCATGGTTTGCGTCGTTTTCTCTATTTTCGGTGTTGAATCTGTAATTTAAAAAAAAAACATGGGTAGCATTACACATCTTCTAACAACTTCATTCATACATCATATGATTGTAACATTATCAGGCTTATTCATTAAAAATAACCACTTGCTTACTTTAAGTACTGATTAGCGGATTCAAAATTCAAATTCTCTTCACAAAGCATAAAGAATCTGCTAATAGGAGGGAATATGCATGCATTTTTTTTAGTTCCAAAATGAAATACTTATTGGCTCTAGTAAACAATTATGAAATCATTTTAAAGTATCTTCAACAGCGAGAAAGTTATAAAGCTTCACAGATGCCAATTAGAAAGATAAGTCCGATACGAACTCTGACGTCAAATACCATGTCGCCTATACCGCTGCCATAAAAAACAGCGTCCTCGCGAGAGGGACAGATATATTTGTTTAAAATAGTTATATCTCGTTTGTTTTTCGATCAATTTTGATTCTATTTTCACTGTTAGTATTATATTTTTAGATAAACTGTATAGATACTAAATATTTTTTTCATGCATATTCCCTATTACTATTTAAATTATCATAATTATAGTAAAATAATTTGTATTAATAAGCCTGGAAGTTGCCTTTTCACATTACTTATCCGAAACTTAATCAGAGGCGGTGAAACAAGGCATAAATAAATATATTTATAATGAAAATACAGAATAAAACATGGACTCAGTATTACCATCTTTTTTTGGAAACGTTGTTTCCTTAACTGTTATAACAACTGTCCCGTTACAGTAAAATGTAGTTTCCTTCTCTCGTTCTATAACAGGTTGGGTTACCATGTTGAAGAAGTATACCACATCAAACGCTGTATCATTCTTATTCGTCAACTTTTCGATAAAATCTTGGTTAGTTGTTCTTATCCACATCGTCGGCTCCCCTTGGATGTTTGACATATCTGAAAGAAGCATTAATTCTATTATGGTAATTTAATTCTTCCAATACGTATTCGAAATAATCATTAAAGAAAAAAACAATGGAGTCTATACCGATTTCGAGGTTCTTGCCTCTGCTATCATCATCCCTGTGATCCTTTTTGCAATCAGAGGATTGAGCATCGACGCCTGTAGCCAGCGATGTTTTAGAGTAATCTTCGCTGTCATCATCGCTATCATCATCGCTGTCATCGTCGCTGTCATCATCTGTATCGATGCTAATCAAAAGCGATTTGTCGTTACCAGATGAACCTGCATCAATTGAATTTGTATAAATATTTCACTCAAAGGGAAATACAGAGTTACTTTGGAGACGGTCCGTAAATTGCCTAATGGCTATGGAGTAATCAAAAACAAATTAATCATAGTCATTCTTTTCGATACTTAAAAACGTCGTAAACATTATAAATATGGAGGGGCATCACCTGCACTTTCCGAGACTTCAACATTTATGGTGATAACATCGTCTTCAGAATCATGATTTGTGTTACTGCTGACTGTTATTGTTACATCAGTCTCGGGTTGTTCGAGTTCTAATGTATTATCACCAGAAGCATCACCTATATTTACATCATTTTTCACTGAAGGTGACGTTGTAACAGGCGAGTAAACATCACTTTCGGCCGGAACATCAGTATTTGTATTAAACAATTCACTTGAATTGTACACAGCTGATTCAACTAAAAATATTGAAGCTTTATCAGCTTGCAAATTAAATTGAACAGCAACGATACGCAGTAAACATACAAAAAAAGTATGTTTATTTAAAATTTGAGCAATTTTATACTCCTATCTATAGCAAATATAAATACAGTTTAACTCACCTGTTTGGAGGTCATTTTTCCCCTTACTAACTCGGCTTTCGACGGCTTTGTCGTAACTTTGAATATTGTTTTTATCTACAGTTTCTTTTGTTGCTTTATAATCCTTTGTATTGTCTGTCGGTGTAGTTGAACTACTTGGAGTTGCTGTTGTGGTAAATGAGTTAGCGCTATTATCATCTTCTTCATTGTTGTCAACTTTAATGGTATCTGATTTGTCAAGAGGTTTTGCTGTAGTAGTCGAGGTAGACACTGGTGGAACATTGCTCACATTATCTGTTACCTGTTCTATAGGAGATATAGTAATAATTTGGTCCTCTGAAGTTTTTTCTGAACGTGATGTAGTAGAGCTGACAACTGTAACAATGCAAGCCATTGTTCAAATATTTTGATATTTTGGGAATGAATGCGGAGCTTCAAGAGTAGAGAAAGACCAAAACTGGATGGATAGACTTTGAAAGACTATTAATATTTAGAAAGGATCTCCTTTTTAAAGCCATATTTTCACTGGACCACTTCACCGACCTCAAATAAATTAGGGTAAATAAAATGATAATAATTAGTATTTTGTTAAGCAGTCAATTGTACTTACTTGGCAAACTGGTTGTGAATTTCCGGCGAATGTGCCTATTATTATGTTTTTTAGAAACTTGTGGTTTAGTCGATGGAATGTAATTAGGTGAAGTTGGCAATACTGTCGTAGATTCAGGACTTTCATCAGTTTTGCTTACACCAGGAAGAGTTAGTTTTGAATCATCTGTTGACTGTTTTTCATATGGACGCAATGGTTTTGATTGTTTATCATCTTCTGGTTCATTTTCATCTGGAGACGATGAGTTTGAAATGTTATCATCTCTTTCAGAAATGAATGAGTCGGAATTATTATCATCACCTGTGCTTTTTTCTGGGGAAGATTCTTGTTTTTGATGATATGATGGTTGTTTTTTGTAAGGACGTGGTGGATTAGATTCGTTGACATCTTCTGGCTGATTTTCTTCTGACGGGTTTGAACTACCATCATCAGCTGGAAGATTTTCATCTGGAGACGATGAGTTCGAATCATTTTCATCTCCTGACTGATTCTCCTTCGAAGTCCAGGGCTTGGAATTTTTGTCCAAATTTGGCTGATTTCCATCTGTTGGTTGTATTTTATATGGATACAACGGTTTATCATTATCTGATGGCTGACCTTCATCTGGATATGACGAGTAAGAATTATCAACATTTGCTGAATGATTTTCACGTGAAGGCTTAGATTTATTACGGTGAACTCGTTGTCTTTTACGAGAACGCGATGGTTTAGAATTCATATCATCTTCTGACTGGTTTTCATCCGTGAGCAATTTTTTGGAGATTTTGTCATTCACTAGCTGATCTTCGTCTGGAGAATCATCTCCAGTCAATTCGAAGCCATCGGGCTTCGAATCAGTATCATCTTGATTTTTCGATAGCTTGGAATTTATATCAATAGCTGGCTGATTTCCATCTGTGGGCTGTATTTTATATGGATACAATGATTTATCATCATCTGATGGCTGATTTTCATCTGGATATGACGGGTTAGAATTATTAACATTAGCTGAATGATATACAGGTGAAGGCTTCGATTTATTACGGTGAACTCGTTGTCTTTTACGATAACGCGATGGTTTAGAATTCATATCATCTTCTGACTGGTTTTCGTCCGTGAGCAATTTTTTTGAGATTTTGTCATTCACTGGCTGATCTTTGTCTGGAGAATCGTCTCCAGTCAATTCGAAGCCATCGGGCTTCGAATCAGTATCATCTTGATTTTCCGATAGCTTGGAATTGTTATCAATAGCTGGCTGATTTCCATCTGTTGGCTGTATTTTATATGGATACAATGGTTTATCACTATCTGATGACTGACTTTCATCTGGATATGACGGGTTAGAATTATCATCAGCTATGTCATTAGCTGAATGATTTACAGGTGAAGGCTTCGACTTATTGCGGTGAACTCGTTGTCTTTTACGAGAACGCGATGGTTTAGAATTCATATCATCTTCTGACTGGTTTTCGTCCGTGACCAATTTTTTGGAGATTTTGTCATTCACTGGCTGATCTTCGTCTGGAGAATCGTTTCCAGTCAATTCGAAGCCATCAGGCTTCGAATCAGTATCATCTTGATTTTCCAATAGCTTGGAATTGTTGTCAATAGCTGGCTGATTTCCATCTGCTGGCTGTATTTTATATCGATACAATGGCTTATCATCATCTGATGGCTGATTTTCATCTGGATATGACGGGTTATTCTTATTATCTCCTGATTGATTTTCATTCAAAATCGAAGACTTGGAATTGTTTTCATTTTCTGGCTTATTTTCATCTGGAGACGATGGCTTTGAATTATTAACCTCTGTAGGTTGATTTGCTATGTGGGTTCTGTATGGAGTCACCGATTTAGAATCATTGTCATCATTTGACTGATTTTCTGTCGAAGGCTGAGGCTTGGAATTCTTGTCAAAAGCTGGATGACTTCTATCTGCTGGCTCTATTTTGTATGGATACGATGGCTTATCATAATCGGTTTTATTTTCATTTGAAGGCAAAGCCTTGGAATCGTTGTAATCAACTGGCTTATTTAACCTCGGAGATATTGAGCTTGCATTAATAACATCTCCTGGATGATTTAAATACGCATTTTTAGATTTGTAATGACGAATTGTCGGTCTTTTGTGTGTATGAACTGGTTTATAATCATTATCATTTCCTGGTTGATTTTTAATCAAAGTCAAAGGCTTGGAATTATTAGCATCCGGTGGTTGATTTTCACCTGGAGACGATGGGTTAGAATTATAATCGTAAGTTGGCTGATTCTTTTGTGATAGCTTTGAATTATAATGATGTGCTAGCCATCTTTTGTGTGGACTCAATGGTATAAAATCATTATCATCCAGCGATTTATTTTCATTCGAAGACGAAGTCTTGGCATTTTTATCACTAAATGACTGATTTACATCTGGAGAAGATGAGTTTGAATTGTTTTCTACTCCTGGCTGATTTTCATTGGAACGCTGAGGCTTGAAATTCTTGTCACTAGCTAGCTGATTTCCATTTTGAAACGATGGGTTTGAATTGTTCTCACCTGCTGGCTTTGATTTATGATAATGTACTGGGTGTCGTATCTTTGAACGCAATGGTTTAGTATATTTATTCTCTCCTGGTTGATTATCAGCGAGATTCAATGGCTTATTGGGTGTAACATCATCTCCTGCTTGATTAACAAGCTGAGTTAATGGTTTCGAAGGTGGAGTCTGGGGTTTAAAGTTACCACTATCTGCTTGTTGTTTTGCATGTGGAGACTTCAAATTACTATGATTTTCTGGCAAATCTTCAATTGGCAGGTTTGAATCGGATTCATCTACAGGATTGTCGTTGACATTCTCTGGCCACTGGGTTCCATCACCTTCCGAATCTCCAATATTTTTAGATTTTGTATTCACCAGACGGACTTTTGAATTTTGGTGCGAATCGGTATCGATGTTGTCCACATATTCAACAGTTTTATTTGGATGAATAACTAAAAAACGTTTAGTATTTCCTGCCATAAATTTTTCTATATCCGTCTTTGATAGAAGGTTGACTAAACTCAATTCTGAAAAAATAATAAAATAAGTCTTTTATTTTGGCATAACCACGCTGCGACAAATAAATGCAAACACCAAATGTGAACAATTCAACTTTGGTTTTTGCGTATCATCTAAAGCCATTTAAATTTCATATTATAATATATTTTTGCCATATCCTGATTTTTCTACAGTGTACCTATGTTACTTATTAAACAACTAAATTGTTAATCAAGAAAAGAGAGAACAGAAGTACTTACCCGTAATTCCTGAAGATGACTTGTGATTCATGTTACTATTGACATTAGTATTTGAAGGAATCGAACTACTAGATCCATGTGCTGGCACGTCACTTTTTATATCGGTAGATGTAGAAGAAGTTCCCGCATACGTATTAATCGGGGCGGGCTTTTCTCCTGATTTTTCTTCTACAGTTTCAGAAATAACAGTTGGAGCGCTATTGTAAGAATCATCACGTGCAATGTTACTTGATACATACTCTGTTTTATAGTTATGTGCGTATCTGCGGGCTAGATGTTTTTCGGACAAAATTTTGCTAATGTCAACGTGAGCTTTCTTTAAAATATTTTCAGGAGTAGGATTGTTTAGTTCAGAATCTGTACGGGTATTATCTGCTGCAGATATCCCTGTGGAACTATCCTCTTGATTATTTATAGGTGCAGTATTACTTGAACGTAATTTGTAATTTTCCTTGTTTTCGTATTCTCTAATCGTTCTGGACTGGTCCGCTAAAATTTCTGTAGAAATTACAGCAGGAACATTATTATACATTAGTCTAGATTGCGATGCAATGTTCTGTGCATATCTTTGACCGACAGTTGGTTTTGCTTCAGATGCTGCAGCTTGAGCTTCGCCATAGATTTCGTAAGGTACACGAACATTGCTTGGTCTGGAACCTGAACTATGATTATCAGCTGATGAAATAGCTGGGGAACCCTCATCGTAATCGTTTATTGGAGCCGTATTGCTTAAATCTGAACGTGATCTATCTTTACTCTGGTCTTCAAAAGTGTCTGTGGAAATGACAGAAGGGGATTCTTTATAAATAATTCCAGATTGGGGTGCAAACGTCTGGGTGTGTCTTCGGCCACCAGATAGTCTTGTTTTGACATCAGATGTTGCGCCTTGGCCATTGTTGTAACTTTCGTAGGATACGGGGGCAGTGCTTGATCTAGAGTCTAAACTGTCATTTACCATTTCAGATATTACTGAGGAACTTTCATCGTAATCAGCTGAAGGAGACCGGTAATTTCCCAGATATTTAATATTTTCAGGCTGAGCTTCTAAAGTGTCGGCTATTACAGCAGGGACTTCATTATATATGTTTCCAGATTGAGCTGCATAGTTTTGCAGGTATCTCTGTCCACCAGTTAGCCTTGCTTTTATTTCAGATGCACCAACTTGACCTCCACTGAAATTTTCGAAAGGAATGGGGCCACTTGATCCAAAACGATTTGCGGGATTTGCAACATATTTGCCATCACCAGCATTGTCTGCCAAAGGATATTTTAATTGTTCCCTTCTCAGGTATGGCCTATGTGGCTGATGTACTCGTCGGTTTGAAGATGGTATGTATTTTGGCTGTGGATATTGAACTGGTCCCAGGTAAGGTTCTTGAACAGTATTTACCAAAGGCCTTTCATGGTCAGTGATAAGAACTCCACTTGGAGCGGAGTTGGTATATTGATTATGTGATCGCCAGTTTGGGTTTCTAAATTGGCTGTCAAATCCGAATTGAGATGGATACGATTCCACTCTGGGTGGGTAGGATTCCAATCTGCGTCCATCGACTTGTGTATTATAATTGCCTAAGAGCTGTGTCCCCGTAGGCGACGCAACAGGACTTTTATTATACCCATAACCGTCATAATTATATCTTTCTGGATTAGAGTAATAATCTTGGGTATTATCCTGCTGTATCGCCGGAATCTTCAGTGGATTTACATTTCGAGTTTGTGTAAAATCACTATCGAGATATTGTGCATCTTGTGCATTTTGGTCAACCTGCCAATTCGATGGCGGGTCTATTATTTGTCGGAGAATATCCTCAGAATGAGGGATCGAATCTGAAAATGTAGAAAAAGCAACTTACGTTACAAACTTGTAAATCAAATTGGCACGGTAAAGTTACTGGGGTCTAAATATGAAATTCTTGAGTAATATTAAATATGAAAACGATTGTAAATGTTTCCTTTTGGAGAACTTACCGACAATTTTGGAGCAAAAAAGCAAAACGCAAAATAATATCACTTTAGACTTCATCGTCAACTACATCGACGGTGTTTCACACAATACTGGCAATTTCAGAGCCCTCTTTATTGTTTAAACCCAGTCACGGTTCAGACAAATAAAATATTCGAAAAAGCTGTATAAACACGAAACTATTGTCACCATTCTACTTGTATTGTCCATGTGCGCATTGCGCAGGCACACGAAAATTGATAATTACGTCAAAAATAAGATTTATAGCCTCGAATAATAATAATATTGACACTCGACAATGTTAGTACTGAAAATTCAATACTCACGTGTGTCCAATTTTAAATTCAAAGACATTGAAAATATAGCTCACAATCACAATGTTCCTTTTCTCGACCATGGTCTTTCTTCTCTCTTCTTTGTACTCATTCGTCGTAACACTGTTTATTTTTAAAACTGACTGCTTTTCCTAGCAGCAGTCAGTTTACATGTAGGTACCTACCTACTTGTTACAAATTATGATCAATGCTCACAGCTAAGTAAATAAGAATATACAGAAACATTGTGAAATGTGTTTTGTAACTTAATACGTCTTTTTTACAATTTATGGTTGTTTTCGTGGTATTTAAAATTAATGAGACTTTTATTACTGTTTGCTCTATAGATACGTTATATTAAACCAACATTGTCAGTGATATATTAACGCACAAGGTGATTTTGAAACGAGGTTATTTATGGTGTATTGTCTAGAGTTAGACACTCCAATATGTAGGTACTGACATCAAAACAAACTCTTTTTAAAGTTTTATGCATTTTAATTCACCTAATTGTCACTTATATTTCAATTTGAAAATGTGTCAATTATTTTTTTAAACTACAGATTCCTATGAGAGGCAAAGGGACCGGCAAAGAAGAAAGAAACGTTACGTTAACGTAACTCAACGTTGGATACCTAGGTAATCCACCACGTTTTTCACCTTTTTAAGGCAAACCTAGAAAAGCTAATTCTGCTTTTATAAGTTTTAAACCGACAAAAAAGGTAAGTAAAAGCAGAAGCTAGATACGCAATTTTCAAACCGTATTTCGTCGGTTTCGTCCTATCTTATACGTGTACATTGAACGTAACGCTATGTGTGTATGTAAACTACCTTGCTGGGCGGTTTACATTTAAAGTTCTTCCCCATGTAAACGCGTCCTCGCGTTCCGTGAATACGTTTAAACGCATAATGCAAATGGTACATTGCTTCTATTTGTACTTTTTTCTTCGCACAAAAATACCAAAAAATACAAACTTTTTTTTTTCTTTTCGTTGGAATTTTATATGACGTTCCTAGTTAAAGAGAAATGCTAAATTATTCTGAATAAGTTTACGTTACTTTTTTGGGTAGGTTCGGCAAAGCGACTGTACGGTATTATTCTTTTTGACAAAAATATAGCAGCGGAATTAATGAGGAATAATTGAATACTGCATATGGAGGACTGTTTTTGCATGTTCAATTTGCATGAAGTTTTTTAGAAAAATATGGGTCACATCCCACAACCGGAAATTTACATAGACTTGCCTGAACAAAATGAAGAAATAATTTCGAGTGTTTATGTTCTCCATTTATAAATTCGAATGTCTTATAATCTTCTCATAACTAACGGTGACTTTAACTACATGTGCCTATCTTACTGATAAACAGCATCATGTTCAAATTTTCTTAGAAAAAAAGTATTACTTGCCAACAACTAAAAAATAAAAGTTGGAAACAAGGGAAGGATAATATCCATTTATCGAAAAAGGTTAAGATGACATTCATTTTCTAATCTGAAAAAAAAAACAATCATTACATAAGCCTTACTTAATATAATTATTTTAAAGATGCACTCGTGAGTACCTACTGTTATCCTCAAAAGTATCAAAACAAGTCAAAAAAGTCGCCACAAGCATTAATCATGTATGCAACGAAAAAAAAACAGGTTGTTGCACTGTTACCACCTTTTTTTAGTGATGGGAAATCATCAAATGACTTCTTCCACACTAGGTGGAGCGGAAGGGCGTGTCAGACTCTTACTGACTAAAACCCATCCGTGTTCCTTCTAAAGCCCTTTACGTCCCGGGGCTGCGGTGTCTCTTTCGAACAAATTCCGGAACCCTGGCAGGCACTGTTACCATCATACCACCTAGTGTTTTAGTTATAAGTGTTATAATAACTGAGCACAAACATTGTCAAATATTTTGCAGTTAACTGAAATACAGACCCGACTGTCAATGGTTATTCATGAATTACCTATTTCTTGATGATTTCACTAGGTAACTTGAATACATTCTTTTAAATACGAATTTTGAATAAGGTACTTCAAAAGATGGCGGGCTCTTCTATTTCTGCTGTCAACTGCACCTACATATTAAGCCCAGTTCAGAAAGCACTATACTCAAAATTGCCCGCATAAGCCCGGCACTGTTATTACTTCATAATAAACTTCCGAATTTCTCTTCAAAAGCCACTTACGGGCTGAAAATGGTGTTTCATAACTTCATAAAGCTCAGTGAAATGTCAAAAGCGGATTTTTATTATTTTATAAAACGGTTCCGTAGGGTTTCGTCGTCATCAAGATTGTCCTATTGAAACCAAGGAGCATATTTACTCTAGAAACACTTTGAATTTTTCAAATGGTTAATATAAAAGCTTGGGTTGAATCACGGTCCAATCTAAAAGAACTCGTGCTCTTTCCCAAAGTAAAATTAAACTGCCTAAGAATCAATTGTAGTTTTATTTATTAAAAGCTCGTGCAATACAAAGGTTATTAAAAAAAAAACATTGTGTTGCACCAACGTTTAATAAATAAAATAAAATCAATGTAAATAAAACTCTTCCGTTACCTACTTAGTGACTGAGTGACTGACAGACAACGCACAACTGAAACTACTGATCGTAGGTACAAAGGTGAAATTTGGCATGTAGGTAAGAGTTTTTTCTCATTAGAAAAAACGATATATGCGCGTACGAAGTCGCGGGCAAAAGTGTATTTCATTTATTTTCGTCACTGGTTTCCCTATGCTATTACAACATTTAATTAAAGGACTGGCAGATGCTTAGGCCGTTCATTAAAGGTTGTATTAGACTCGCCGCTGAATGAAAAGGCGCCGTTAATTAAACAGCAGATTAAACCAGTTGGCTGCGACAGATATATAGAAAGTTTAAAGACAACATCACTTACAAACTTTTATTTTCATAAACAGAATATAAAAAATACTGAACCCTGTTAAAAAGTTTTATGCATAATAGAAACTTTCCGCGCTTCAAACGTGTGTTGCTTCTTACATTTTTAACGTTACTATACGTAATTCCGAATACGTGGTACATTGTAGTAGGAATTAAATATTCCAAGTGGGAAACTTTTTGCTAACAACCTCCCTACTTGCTTTTCTGGTTCTTTCACGTTATTCTAGGAAAGAGGTAAGTTAAGGAAAAAGTTTTTCATGTTTTTGTTTTTGAATCGTATCACGCTTCGTAGGTTTTGTGAGGTAGGTAAGTACTAGTTTCTGTTCGCGGCTTTGCCCGAGTGAAAAGTGTTTTATTAGCCTATGGGAACTAAGTAATGGGCTGAAAAGTATCATGTCCTAATTCAGTCTCTCCGCGTGAAAAGGTTCTTCAAAATCCTTTCAGTGGTTTATCAAACGTAACAGACAGACATACTTTTGCTTTTACCTACTTATAAGTACTTATTATCAGTATGGATATGTTGCTGACCTTTCATTTTATGAAAGCAGATTAATGGAAGTGATTTTCTTCACAAATAAGCAACTATGTTTCATGGAGGTAGATCTATTCTCGAATTCAGAAGAAATAATTGATTGGGAATAGTTTCTCTTCTAAATTGAACATTTGCGTGTCCAGCACTCATTAGGATTATAAATTGCTATGGATGGTTATGCTGCAACAGACTAGAAGGTTTTGTACAAAAAATATAGTTAAGGTTTCCACCTAATTAAAGAACAGAATCTTGGTAAGTTCACGCATTCTACTACATATTCTACAACGCATTCTACTTCTTTGTAACACCTTAACACAAATTCAAAATAACCGACACTTATTTGCATTTTAAAGTTCAGTTATGCATCGAACAAATCAAACATGGAAATAGGCAAAGAGCTCTCATTCATTCTGCCTCCTCGCTCGTCACGGGCCACACCGGATTCCAGAAGATAATAAAACGCAGTAAAACACAGTCGGCCGCAGTGTTAAATCTTTTCTAAACCGGGAACAATTCCCGGAAATGCCTCCGCCGTATCTCCCCAACGGACATTTTTACCGCGAACCCATTCGTAAATTTTTCAATCTTGGAATTGCTGATACGACGAGTACAAAATGGGTTTATTTCGATACTGGCAACTGACAGTGAATAATCTGTGGCTCTTTGAAACCTAGTCGGTTTTGAACGGAAAAGTAATGAATGGACCATGGTTGGACCTTTTTTAGGGTTCCGTAGTCAACAAGAAACCCTTACAGTTTCGCCATTTCCGTCTGTCTCTCTGTCTGTCTGTCCGTCCGTCCGTCCGCGGTTTAGCTCAGAGACGCTTAGCGATAGAAAGTTTAAATTTGGTATGGGTATATCTACATATTAATCAAGCCGACAAAGTGGTAAGTAAAATCATGAAATACATTTTTTTAGAGTGGCCTCCTACGTGTAAAGTGGCGATGAATCTTTTTTGTACCCCATGGTGTGGAGTGTTGTTGAATAGGTCATTTAAAAATGTTGGGGTCTGCTAAAACCCATTTTTCCATCCAAGGATCCGTTTGCGAAATATTAAGCTTTAAAATAAAATAAAAATTAAATCCAATTCCCATTTATTTCAGCGTTTGTCTTATGCTGTCCCTAGGAACAGACGTGATAATTTCAAACTCTGTGTTCACGGCGCTAAAACAACTCTTATGCGTAAGAGCATCTTTTGCATGGCTCCGACCATTTTTGATAAATTGCCCAAATCATGAAAAACATTAAATATATCTGCTCTTAAAAGTAGATTGAAGAGCTAACTGAAAGAGCATATTACAGTATAGCAGAGTTCATGAAAAAGGACAATTTTCTTCGTTTTTAAGATGACAGTTATATTTTTGACATGTTATTGTATTTTTTTATAACTTTAATTTGTAATAATATTTTTTTTATAATAAGTAGGAATAATTGTTATGTGGAATTGAAATATTAATGACAATAATTCATATTTTATTTACCAATTTATTTAATGACTACTTTGACATTGAATTGTATCTAAAGAATATGCTTATTGAATTGTAATGATACCTAATCTTTGATGAATAATGATGAAATGTCATTTTGATGAATATTGCCACGGTTTATGCACCATCTCTTCCTACCAATTGGTACGCCACGATGTGCGGCTGAACATGTTAGAACTTTTCTTTATCACATTATTATCTTGCATGCAATGTATCATGTCCACAATGTTCAAACAAATAAAATTTACTTACTTACTAAACGGTTGTTTTTGGAGTCGTGAAAAAAAATCTTAGTTTATAATATAACGAATTTAAAAAGAAAACTATCACAGCTAAGGAGGCTTTACAAGTTAACAAGGAATGGTCGATCAATTAATAATTTTATAAGTTTGTTGACTATTAGGTAAAAAAATTCTAGTAACCCCATAGGAAATGACTTAAAACTAAGTGTATTTGTAACTTTGTTATATCATGGTAAAAGCTATTTTTTGTCATGGCTTATGAGACGGGTAACTACAGAACCCTACACTGTGCGTGGCCCGACACGCACTTGGCCGGTTTTTTTCTTTTCGACCCAGTACCTACTGTATTCGAAACATTGAGCCTTTTTAACCGACTTAAAAAATTGAGGCGGTTCTCAATTCGTCGGAATCTTTTTTTTTACTGTTTGTATCCCGATTACTCGAAGACTCCTGAACCGATTTGGAAATAGTTATTTATGATACTAGTACGATAAGTTGGTTTTTACAAATGAGTAGACGAATGCGAGCCCGAGACAAAGTCGAAGGCTTACCATAGTCACGAGCTTGTATAAACCAATTTCCGCACGTGTGTCATACAACGTTTTTCAACACATTTGCGAGAAAACAGTACAATAGGTAAATGAAACATAGTAATATATACCAAACAACTTTTTGTTTTTAGATGTCAGTCGGAAAGTCGCAACAATCTTTGACGTTTAAAAATAGCGCGATTTGTCTTTCATGATCTCAGAAGGATAAATGTGTAATTATAGTTTTAAAATGATCTCAGTAGGTACTAGTTTTTAGAGGTTCTATCTTAATTTTAAGATATAATTTAAAAAAAAAAAAATTTTTCATGCTGAAAATTGAGTGGAACGATTTTAACTTAAGAGCATTAGGTATGTACCATATTTTACGCAAAATAAATATTCCTTTTTATTTTTCTATTCGTAAAGTAAGTCAAACGTTTTGACACCTCATGTTACTGAGCTGATGATGGAAGGTATAAGTCAGGATTTCATGGGATCCCAGGAAAAATGTTTGTTCAGCTATATTTTCGCCAATTGTCAACCGATTTGGACTAATCTTTTTTTGTTTGGAAGAGTATTTTCCCAGACTGAACCCATTTCAATTTGGTTGCGAATGTGGCGAAGGCACACAAATTAAACCCTTAACGTTATGGGAATAATGTCAATTTAGGTATGTGCCACTAAATGCTGAAAAATAAAAAAACATTTTTACTAATAAATACAACTGACTTCTAAATAAAAACACACCACTAAGTAAACACAGTAAAACAACTTTAATTTCGGAAGTCGGTGTTTTTGGTTGTTATTTGACACCGACTTCCGATAAAAGCTTTTTTCTGTAGACTATACCTACTTACGTAACCTAACCTAAATAAGATTTACACTCCTGTTCCAATTTCATTATAAACAGCAATATTGTTCCACGCTAAGTACATAGAAAATTTAAGATTTTTGGTGTTAAATGGGTATTTAGGCTATAACACCAAACATCTTCAATTTAAAGCAATTTACATTACCTTTCTACCTACCTACTAACTGATTTGGGACACAAAGGTATGTCTCCCACAAAGGAATATCCCGAATGTCAGCCACACAGTAAGCCTACATCTTCGTAACTCTCCTATCTACCGTACTCGGTTTTTCATCGTTGTTTCAATAAGAATTACTCTTTCGATATCCTTCGCGAGTAGGCAGTTTATCGCGCCCGGGGGTATTATTTCAGCACTCTAAACACGTAGCGTTGTCTGTAACATTCGTTACGATATCGCCGCTTCCAAAGTTTTATGTGATGACGTTGAAGGGAAAATCACTTCGGCTTAGGCGAGAAAGGTACCTAATGCAGATATAAGTTTAAAGCTATTCTCGTGTTGCCGCGAAGTTTTTATTGAACTTTATCTTGGTATCTACAGCGGATGTTTAAGCAATACGGTAGTTATGTCGTTACCTATACATACGTCCTTAGGTATTTCTTCGTCAGATTTGCCTGTTCATTTCATTTTTCATTCACCAAAATGAATGTCTCCAAAGATCACGGTTTTTCAAGTTTCCTTTTTTGAAATCTAATAGTGGGTCCCTGACCACAAGGCTCCTATCTGAAACTTTACACTAATCTTCTCATGGTCCTCCCAGCATGCCGCATCTGCTCAGCTATCAAGTTTTCGCCCTGAATATGGTTTCTCAAAAACCATGCTTATATAAATTAGTTTCAATTAAAAAAATACGACACTATGGGATCTTGTCTAATTTACCTATTTGATCAGGGTACCTGAAAGGATTTGAGGCAGATATTTGCCCGGCAGAGGGATAGTAGGATAGGCTGAAAAGAATCAATTTTTGGCCGCACACTTTTCAGTGAACCTGCCTGTCCCATCACAATGACACAAAGAGAAAATAAAAGAAGTTTTGCATTGTCCTACTAAAGCAACTCCTCAAAAGAATTCCCTTCAAAAGATATCAAAGGTCCATTCAATCAAAGGCTCCGAGGTAAAGCCGATAATCCCGCCTTCCGTTCCATTTGTTTTCAATAGTGGCCAGCCTTTTGTTACTCGAATCTAGTTAGATACATATTTTGGTTGTTACTGTACCTTTGTGGAACCGTAATCAGATAAAACAATATAAATTAATATGTTTTTTTTTTGCTTGTGGAATTCCTTATGGATATCATCCGTCCTGGAGTCTGAATATCTAATGGCTCGCAAACTTTCGTGCGAACCCCGTCACCCTTTACAGACGCAGCTCTTGAACAGGCGACGGTCTCATGTTGGCGCTAAAGTGGCCTTTTTTCAGCAGTGGGACGAACTGGAACGCACCCACGATACAGGAGAATTTCCTAGTTTTTTTATTTGATTGACTGCTACGCTGCGTGTCGCGGGTTTCGTTTCCTGCATGGAAAAAATATTTGTATTACCTACAGATTCCGGTTGTGGTTATTAAGAATGTGACTTTGTGTGTTTGTAACCGCACCCACGATACAGAAGAAATTCCTAGTGTGTGGCAACGTTATTAACCCCGCTACCGGTGGTTGTGTGCAGCGCATGAAATGGACACAGTCTATGAACGAGCACGTCATGCGCGCATATTACGGGTCTACAGAGGGGGAAACTAACCTCACTGCGTACCGTGTTAGGATGCTGTCTCTGTTGCAGGACCTGGAACCGGCCGTGAACGTCTCGGCCCGACGATTGTCGGATCAGGTGCTGGTCACCCAACGTAACCACAGGCTGAACGACGCCGCTCGCTGCTGCAAAACATCTTCGAAAGTAGCGAGAACCTCGTTGATACGCACTCGATCCTGTATTGCGCGGCTGTTGCGGCATGTCGTTTAGCAAACGTCAAGTTCCATACTTGTGACGAGGCTTTTCGACCAAAACCTGCTGCACCACCCTGGCAGTGCAGAATCGAGCGGCGTATCGATGAGGCTAGGGCACTCATCGGCAAACTATACTGCTTCAGGCAGGGCAATGCAAACGCACGTGTGATGCGCTTTGTGAGGCAGACATTTTTGGGGAGAGCGGTGAGAGGTGTGTATACAGAGCTTGGGAGCGACCTGAACAAAGTGTGACAGACGTGCGCCGCCCGGATGATGTCGCCACGAGTACATTTTGGCGCAGCATCTGGTCGGTGCCCGTCTGTCACGCCGAGGGTGGCTGGATGCGCGATGTCAAGTGCGTGTGTGAAGCTATACCACGACTGGAAAAAATTATCATCTCCACACTAGATGTAGCCAAAGCAGTCCGTCCGTTACCGAATTGGAAATCTCCTGGACCGGACGAACTGCACAACTTCTGGCATAAGTGGTATAGCAGCTCACACGCGCTCCTTGCATCTCAATTCTAGTCGTCCCTAGAGTCTGGGTCGCTACCACAGTTTTTAACAACTGCCGTTACCCACCTGCTCCATTAGACAAGTAGTCCCGCGGAGCCCAAGAATTATAGACCGATTACATGCTTGTCGACGGTTTATAAACTTCTTACATCCATTCTGAGAGCTAAAATTAATGACCACATTGAGAGTAATTCGATTATGTCCGCTTCTCAGAATGGATGTAGGAAGGGGACCCGCGGCACTAAGGAGCTACTCCTCATAAGACATGGCCATAAGCCAACAGGTTCGTCGATCCCGCGAGGATCAGTCGACATGTTGGATAGATGAAATTACGGAATCTGAGGGGATTCAACTCTCAGATTTCATACAGGTTAGATCCCTCAGCTCAACCGAAACCTACAAGTATTTGGGTACGTCGGTAGCGTTGGGCATAAGGTGCGCGCCTTCAACGGTTGTATCATGCCGGTATTAATGTACACTTTCGGCAAACTGAAATGGACTCAAACCGAACTCGACGCCCTGGATAGAAGGGTCCATACACTGCTGACCGCAAACCGGATGCATCACCCACGATCGTCGGTGATGAGACTGGACATCCCACGGAAGTGTGGAGATCGAGGCTTTTTAAATGCTAAGACTCTCCACAACCGCGAGATGTGCAGTATCAGAGAATATTTTCTCAAAGCTGATGTGGGTATGTACCGAGATGTGGTCGTGGTGGACAAGGGACTCACCCTGTTGTCCATGGCTAAAGAGATCTGGCGCAAACCTGTGATACTTACCACAGATGACCGCAAGGAGGTATGGAAAAGCAAGGACCTTCACGGGCGCTTCTATCGGGCTCTTTATGGGTCCGATGTAGATTTCCCAGCGTCCGTGGCCTGGCTACGTGTCAGCGATCTCTTCGGGGAAACCGAAGGTTTTGTCTGTGCGATTATGGATGAAGTTATCTTGACGAATACCTACCGGAGGCATATTATGAAGGACGGGACGGTTGACGGTGTAGGTGTGTCGGGCATGCCACCGCCCGGGAGAGTCCATCAGACATATTATCTCTGGTTGTTCTCGCCTTGCTAACGGCGAGTACTTGCACAGGCATAACCAAGAGGCCAGGGTTATCCATCAGCAACTTTCTTTAAAATAAAAACTTGTGGATTCTGAGGTACCAATCAATCAATGAATCAATCTTTATTTATGAACACAGGTATATGAACATTTTAGTCGAGCTCTATGTCCTACCAATAAAATTGGTGTACAAACATATCATTTATTTCTTAGTAATAAGTCTAAATCTATACAATACAAAGTGAAGTTCAAGTATATAATATCAATTAAATGTATTATTAATACAATTATCAATTAATTATAATTTATTTTTTTACTTTATAATTTTTTACATGCATGTCATTGGTAACTTATATTAAAGGGTAACGTCATATTTTATTATTTAAAAATTCTTCGTTAGAGTTACGTTACGTTTTATCTATTAGAAATACAATTTACTTTTTATTTTTTTTTTGTACCGTAGGGTCACCTGTCCAACATTGAAACAATCGTACACAATGAAACTTTGCGATATTTCCAAAACACGATGTTGCCAGATAATGCAGGATAGCAAGAAAGGACATGCTCAGGCCCCCCGCGCACCCGCCCAGTTTGCGAGCGCGCCGCTTGGGAGAGGACGTCTCAGGTGACGGCTCACATAACGGATATTGCTACAAAAAAAGTAAGAATTTTTCGTAATATTTGGTGTTTTTTTAGCAAATTATGGAACAAAATTTCGTATTGTTAAATATGACGTTGCATTCTGTTCATTTCAAAGTGTCTTTTGACCTAAATCCGTATGAAAATAGTTCACATTTTGTTGCAATTTTCCAATGAAACAGTGTGCCATTGTGTACTATCTTGTTTCACTGTAGGCCATGTAGAAAATAATCATAACGATATTTTTTTAAGCATAAGCAACTTCCATGCAGAAACTAGCGAAGAAGAGGAAGATATGGTGATATCTCAAAGTGAAACAGAACTGAGTGACATAGATGAAGAAGACGATGACTCCGATGAAGATTTACCTATGGTAACTGAAAATTTTAAACGAATCGATCGAAAACCCCAAGAAGGCGTTATGGTTGGTTCAAAACCAACCATAACCAAAAAACTTGAAATATTCTACGTCGCATTGATTACTGAAATAATAAGTACTAATTCATACGGTGCTTCTTTCTTGAGACTAAAAAACAAGAATGAGATGAAATTTTATAGCCCTGTAGAGCTATAAGCCAGATCTTTCAGAAATAAGACTGACAGACCTAAAGATTATTCTGCCTCAGCCAAAAACTAACGGCACCAAAAGCTGAAACTCGTTCTATGTTTTCCTCTTCGTACATATATCACCGAAACTAAATTTGCGTTAAAATTTGGCTGTTTATTTATATATTAATAAGAAGTTATACCTAATTATAACGACTATGATTGTGATATTTTTTAATAATGAGACTGCAACTTGTACAGTACTGATTGTGATTCTGATTAGTTATAAGAAGATAAATATTAGATTGTTTTAAGCGAAAAAATACTTAGTATTTGTTTTCAAATTTTGTTATTTTAAAGTTCTTAAGACCTGTAAGACAGGGACAGGGCGATTGTTTTTTTGTTAATCCTGAACCAGTAGGTATTACCTCTGTGATTGTTAATGTTTAAGTCTGATTAATCAAATTATGAATCAAACATATTATTTTCATTTAAATTTCTTTAATTTACTGCTTACATACTTACCTAGTTGATTAAAAGCATACAAAATATTACCTAAGTACTAAAAACAGTTTCATTGTAGATTAGCCCTGTTTCATTGTAAAAAATCAGGTGTTTCATTGAATACAAATATCGCACCCCTGGTGCGACACTGTCACTTTTGCAAAAAAGCAATTTTTCAGGAGAAGCATTTAAAACTTTGACATCTCAAAAAGTAATGATTATCAAGATTTAGACAGAGTGAACATCTTATACTACAACGTCAAACTATGTGTACTACGAAAGTAACGTTATCGCACCAAGTAAGGGGTGCTTTAGGACAGTTATTACCTACATATTTTACTCATTATTGCAATTTTTGCATAAGTGTCAGTGTCGCACCGGGGGTGCGATATAGGAACACAATGAAACTAAGTTCATTTTTAAAAAAAAGCTTTTTCATGCATAAGTTATTAAAGTAGAGTAAAAATTTAAAATGAGATGCGATTACTAGTTAAATTGTCTATCTTGGTGCAAAAAATTAGACTCATAACTCGAGAAACGGCAGAGACAGGATGGTTTGAAATTTTGGTGTTTCATTTGTAAACAGGTGACCCTATACAAGTATGCGCCCGAACCAGTTCTCGAAAATGACCATGTCACGTTGTACTGGGATCGATCTATCATCACTAACAGGACTATTGTTGACAATAAGCCTGACATAGTGGTGATAGACCGATTAGCGCGCCGCACAATGATAATCTATGTTACCATCCCGCATGACGAGAACCTCGTGAAGGCTGAGAAAGAGAAGCAAATCAAGTATCTCGACTTGGCACACGAGGTGGTCGACATGTGGAATGTGGACTCGGCTGTCATTGCGCCGATTGTCGTTACGGCCAATGGCTTTATAGCCAAAAGCTTCGACGACCATTTGTCGAAACTGGCGTTACGTGGTTGGATAAAGGGCCTAATACAGAAGGCAGTACTCCTGGACGGCTCGTATTATGAGGAGGTTCCTTTTTCTGGAGCCCTAACCACCGGTAGCTTGGACCCTGCTCCCGACAGCGGCGGGCACCTGCTTTTTATATTTTTTAATGTTTTTTTGAATGCGTATGTTTTTGTTTTTTTAAGAAATATTTAAAAATGTAATTAGTATGTAAGTTAAATGAATAAAGAGAAATAATAATAATATTTATTTTTCTCACCACAATATTACAAAAAATACATATTACATGGTATCAGAGTTTTTCAGAGTAGTTTACCTACAGCTTTCACCATGACATCCCTGTTTCCTGTTTTATTAGGTACCAATTTCTACGGTGTTTAGTGAAGCTAGACATTAAAAATCGACATATTTTTAGTAAAATTAGTGATAGACATAATTTTAATACTAGAAATAAAGACAAATTAGATCAACCATTTTTTAGATCAGCTAAAGTCCACACTTCTTTCATGGGGTATTGTGTTAAATGTTACAATAAGATACCTTCTGACATATTAGAACTAAATGAAGGAAAATTTAAAACTTATGTTAAAAGTACACTTTGTAAACAAGCATACCTATTACAAATTAGAAGATTACATTCAGGATAAGAATGCTTGGAAACATGCTGGTCCTGCTCCATAGGACAATCAAGGGTGTAGACAAAATCCAACTGGTTGATTTATGTATTAACTTTATAGATACCTATACTGTTTTTTTTTTGTGTTTCTATTTTTCTGTTGAGCACACTGTTTAATTAATGGTTCCAATGTTTGTAAATATGTGAGTACCATTTACCTAAATTTCTTTAGAAAATGAATAAGTTTACCACTGCTGGTGATACTTTGTTCTTATAAGTAGCATACTCTGGGTGCATCGTCCTCACATAGTATTAAATTCATTTTTGTATACCTACCAAATTTTGTAAATCATTATTTGAAAAGAGTAACTATGGAGTTTCTTGTCCGTTCTTCTTCATAAGAATCTACCTTTCCGAATGGACAGTAGAGTCACTTTATTAATGTAATTTTATTATTTTTACTGAACTGTAAACGATGACGTTCAAAAGTGCCGTTTAATAGCCTAATTGAAATAAACGTTTTGACTTTGACTTTGACTTTTATCTAGGTTCACTAAAACATATAATTACATACTGGAAATTTCGTCTAAAACCTCCAGTTAAAATATGCATGTATGTATCCGAATTATTCTATGTCTAACAAAACAAGTTATAAGTAATTCATAATTCTCCCTACAGTCTTGTAGTAGTGTAAATGTAGAAAGATAGGCTAGATATATTTCAAACGTATGGCTCGAACGATATAAATAAATTTAGAAAAAGGGAGAGTCATTCGCTATCCATGAATAACGTTACAAAAATGTTAAGATAAGTATTTTGAATTCTAATTTTCTTGACAAAGTGTTCCAACTCGGCCCGAACGATCGATATTCAAATCCCCGCATTATGCCAATCGCCAATCAACTTGAGATTCCTCTCAGTTTGGGGAATTTCACACAAGTTGGCAACTCTGAATGAAGACTGTCAAAGCGTCGTTCTTGTACAGCTTCACAATTTGACACTAGAGGCGCTAATAAGAATCTTAGCATCGCCAATGTAACGGCGCGGGCTTTTGCGCAGCGTCTTCGGCACTTGATAAAACAGGATATCATTGTCGCGGGCGAACACTGTTTTTTTTATTTTTATTTTATGGAAAAAAAGAACTAGCAGCTGGAAGATAATGAGCAGTTTCGGACCACTTGGATACCCCCCCCCCCCCCTTCTATACGCCCATGGCGACGCCTAAGCCGATTTTAATAGGCGTGAATGTTTTCATATTCATCGAAACTTGCTAAGTTATAAAAGAAAATAAGACTTCGCATGTTGACGCCATCACAAATATTTCAAAGCTTTCGTCGTAAATGTTATTATTTTTAATCTGTATGAACTTTCGTTCCATTGACAAATATTTATATTTTTAACATTATGAAATCTGCAGTTGAGACAAAATCGTATTTTAAAAGCTGATCGACATTAGAATGACAGAGATGGCAAAATTATCAAACTTGAAAAATATTGATATTTTTTTGTGGAAAATGTCTGGAAAATAGACATTACCTTTTGATTGATTGTCTCGATAGTGATTTATGATATCACAAATGCTTATTTAGATTTTCTGTACTTATAATTTTAGTGCATTACTCCTTTGTTCACTTAATTTAACACTTTTAACAGTGATTTTGGTTTTTGTGCAACTCCTACTACGATGTCATCACAGTCAATCTTTTGTACATAAAAATATGTCAGAAACGAAACCAGAAAACAAAAATATAGAGTTCGACCCTATTTTGCCCGATCAGGGAGTATTATTTTATGAAGAATGCCCTGCGGAGTATGAAATCGAACGGCCTAGATTGCTGCCTTTGAAATCTACGACTCAGATTCGGTTTGAGCAGTTGCAGCACGAAGCAGCAAGGGTTTGGAGAGAGAAGCAGCAAACTGCGAAGAAGAATTGAATATTTTGTTTGTGAATAAAGTGTATTGTGTGTCAAAATGGCTTACACGTTGTTTGTGATAGAACTGATATCTGCATTCATATTAGCAGCGACTTTACTGTACAGATATGGTGACTGCTACAGAAACCACATTATAGTAACAGTGTCAGTGCTGACAGCATGGTACTTCTCTTTTGTGATTATGTTCATCTTGCCTCTGGATATATCATCGGTGAGTGAAAATAATCTGCATGAAGTGGGTTATTTTTAATAAGAATCATAAATTATAAGTAAATCAATTTCATTTAAAAAATGACCTCACAACATTTAAAGATCACAAATTAAAAGATAATTCACGTAGCTCGCCTGTAGGATTTATAAACTTACAAAAATATCTCAATTTCCATTTATTTCCAACAGACTGTGTATCGACAATGCATGGAAAATGCAACAAAAGCTATGGAGGCGACACAAGCTGTGCTACCAAATGGCACAACTACGATAGCTCCACCAATCATTGAGTGTCATAAACCTTGGAGCTTGATGAGTTCAGATGTGTTCCCTAACCTCTGGAGAATTGTGTATTGGACATCACAATGCCTGACTTGGTAAGTATTTAACCTAATAGTAATTAACCTGTTCCTTCCCAAGCAAAAAAGAAATTCATGTGAATCTGGCTTGACTGGTAGCTGACCCCAATATAGTTGGGAAAAGCCTAGGCAGACCAATCAATTTGTATGTGTGGATTGGACACAAGAGAAGAATGTTGTTTTTTCCTTTTAGATGTGACTTGTCCATTTATAAACATTCAAGAGAGAAGAATGTTTATAACTGTTCCATTTTTTAAAGTCAATAATGGTGTTACTGTGTTAGATAGTATGACTTTTATTTGAAATGTAACTGTTATCAGTTAATCTTTCCTGTTATGTACCATGTCATTAAATTAAGTAATGGTTTATGTAATGATAACTAAAACCTTTGATCAAAATATACTTTATAATTTAAAGTTACAATTCCTATCAGTGCAAAAATTATAATGAGTATTTTGATCATAATATATTTTAATCCCTTAGTCGGTTATTAAAAAAATAATGGAAAATATCGTAACTGGCCAGTATTTGATAACTATGTTGTTTAAAGCTTTCTAGTCATATTTAAAAAAAAATAAAGCTCAGTTTTTATAACCACCTATTTTATTCCAGGTTAATAATGCCAATGATGCAGTCATATAGCAAAGCTGGTGACTTCACAGTTAAAGGAAAGCTAAAATCAGCTCTAGTCGACAATGCCATATACTATGGTTCATACCTATTCATATGCGGAATACTTCTCATATACATCGCCTTAAAACCAGATGTTCACTTAGACCCCCCTAAGATAAAGGTTATTGCATCTTCAGCTAGTAACACATGGGGTCTGTTCCTACTAATCCTGTTACTCGGATATGCCTTAGTTGAAGTGCCTCGAAACCTATGGAATAATTCAAAGAAAAATTACACTCTGACTTATTGTTACTTCAAGATAGCTAAGCTTAGCACAGATAAGTGTGAATCTGAAGAAACGGTTGATGACATCTTAGACGTAAGTATTTATTTATTGGTCTAACATTTTTTTTTGGCAAAACGGATATGGCATAAAAGATTAGATTTATCAAGCAGTTGTGATGTTAGAATGTGGATCATGTTTTATCAACATATAATCAGTCACACTGACATAGTTTGATTGAGTTCACTTTTGAGTACAATTTTGTTTGGAAATGCTTCTCTAGTCTTATAAAGGTTACCTTACTACCTAAGATTCAGTATATATCTTATTCATCACAGTTATGGAAAAACAAAAGAAGAAAGAATATGCAAGCATTCTTTTTTTTATAATTAATAAGAATTTATTAAATGCCTTCATTGGCGATGCAGTTATTAAGTTTCAAAGTTGACAATTAGAAAGAGAAGTCCGATGCCAACTCTGACTCTAAATACTATGACGCCTATACAGCTGCCATAAAAATCAGCATTTTCGCGAGAGGGACAGATATATTTGTTCAAAATAGTTCTATCTTGTTTGTTTTTCGGTCAATTTAGATTCTATTTTCAATTTTAGTATTACATTTTTGTATATTTCTAGATAAACTATTTAGATAATGACATATTTTTATCATGCATATTCCCTATTGCTGAAACAATTAGAGTAGTAAGTTCAGTTTGTCCTACAACTTAACTACTAGTTATTCTGATCTCAACTTAATTTACACTTGTTAAAGTTGAGATTTGTTTAAGTTATTTGATTCCACCTGAAATTCTTTCTTTATCCATTCAGAGTTTAAAAGCGGTATCAACAGCAGTAGGGTCGGGACATCCTCTGTATCGTCATGTGGATACCATAGTGCAGAAGCTGCCCATACAACTGCGAGACCGCCTCAATGGCCGCGCGGCGCCAGACAGACCCGCACCACCTTCCTTGAAGTCACTTGTCAATCTACATAAAAAGGTAAGATTAACTAACAAGTATTAGTGAGCCTTAAAAAAAATCTGTGATACAATACAAAAGTAGTCAATAAATATATATATGTATTAAGAGCTATACCGTTTATGTAATAGTGTGATTTCTCAAATGCTGTGACTAAGTCATCCACGATAAATTGGTCAGGGAATGACATCAACAATCAACATGTCATTTTAAACAATTTTCTACATTTAAAACGTAAGTCATAGAGTTCAGCCCTTCGATATAAACTCGGTAACGATTTCCAAGATTGATCAAAATAACAGGAGTGTCGCAGGGTGTTATTCTCAGGCCACTTTTTTTTCATTTTACATATTCCGCATTTCTTTGTACACAGACTATCAAAGCTCTACACGTGCTTCAGCGTACGGAAACGCAATGGGGTCTGATGTTGCAGCGCATCTTCCATCTCGAAGACATCGCGGCTAACCAGCGGTCTCCTGACCATCGGTTCCAACACACTTTCCACACGCCACGGCCTAGGGTGCAACGGATATTCTACCCGCCGATCATCGGTAAGTGAACACCGTAGCGCAGGTTATGCTTCGTAGGCACATAACATTTTTGTGTTCTCCTGGCACTGTATATTCATTGTTAAAAATGTTATTCACATGACTTCTTTAAAATCAAGCCTTGTCGCAGACCTTAATCATTTATATTTATATAAAGCTGAAGAGTTTGTTTGTTTGAATGCGCTAATCTCTGGAACTACCAGTCAGATTAAAGAAAGAAAGAAAAAAAAAATTGTACTAGCTTTTGCCCGCGACTTCGTCCGCGTGGAATAGTTACTTGGGGCAGACATTTTTATTTTAAGATTATGAAGTTCTCAATGCTACTGAACAGAAAAATAATAGATAGTTTAATAAACGTTCGACGTGATTCTTTAAATTGGCATAACCTTTTTTATTTATGAACCGATTGACATGAAACAAACACTAAATGTTAAGTTAAGCCTTTAAACCACATCTAAATCCGTTTCTAAGATTAGCGTGCACAAACGAACAGACAAAAATTGTAACAATCATTGTTTTATCTATTTGCGTTGATAAAGGTCTCAATAATATTTTTCTCATATATCTTCCATGTACAGACAGCGATCCGTTACATTTTTATTATATGTATTGATATGAAATAATGTGATAGCCATATTCATGAGGAAGGCTATAGGCTATACGGGAACGGGAAAAAACAGGATATGCGCGTACGAAGTCGCGGGCAAAAGCTAGTTAGTTATAATTTAATATGACGAAATAATCCCCAACTTGTTCATTATTCTTATCTAATTAGCAAAAGTATTTTATGTTTTTACAATGGAGAGCATTCCAAGCATAGCTCGTTAGTTAATTAACCTAGCAGCCTATATTAGTTCCGTTCCAATAACGATGATAACGTAATTTTTGTTAAAATCAGATTTCTATACTTATTTATTTATTATATACTTTATTGTACACCTCATTACAAACATAGTAAAAACGTTTAAAAAAACAAGTGTACAATCATGGGCGGTCTCTTACAGACAACCTTTGGATGGACTGAACGAAAGAAGTTAGATTTAGGGCGGTCAGTATACAAACATCATAAACAATATAAATTATACATAATAATATAAAATACACACAATACTAAATAATATACCAATAAATATCAAATATATAAATGGGAAAGGAGAAGAAAAATTATAGTGAGAGGTAATGCTTATACTTACTACATATTTTAATTTTGGACCTTACAATTCGTGTTATACGAAATTCAACCTTTACTGTATTAATATAAAGTTGCATTCCGATTTTTTGGTTACCAACCTTATACTATTCACATTAAATTCACATCAAATAATTATGTTAATCATCATTGAATTTAAATAAAAAAAATTGGTTGCCTGTAAAGTCGGTATACGGGCGAAAGTTTTACGTGACAACGACTTTGAGTGGTAAAATAATTTTAATGTGAATATTCATTCATATAGTAGGAAGAAGGATGAAATAATAGTAACAATTTAAAACATTTATTTATACAAAGATTTATATTTAAAACATTAATTTATACAAAGAATCTCGCACTGAATTTCATATTAACAAATATGTCTGTCTCTCTCGCTCTTAGGCGGGCTAACCATGCCCGAGTGGAAGGGACGCGTGCCTCTCACTCGCTCTCATTGTGAGCGCATAACGTGAGCGGAGCGTAACGCAGTTTCTTGAAGTGTCACCCGGCAAACCAATTTATAAGACGTTGTCACGTCAAAACTTGACTGGTGCCATATTATGTAACACCAACTAATAACCCGCGGTTTTACCAGCCGTTTGATCATAATAAAGGTCGTAACGTGATTTTATATTTGATTGGAAAAGATTCCTAATTGAGAGATCAGTTGGTATGCAATTACTTCCTACTGCCAGCGGCTTCGTGAAGGTCGGAAATTATCAAAAGAGAACATACTTGGGATAAAAAATTATAATGACGTCTTTATCACATACTAGCTACCGTCCGCGGCTCCGCCCGCGTGAATGTCGAAAATTATCCCAAGGGAACATACTCCCGGGATAAAAAGAAATATCCTATGTGTTATTCCAGACTATATTCTACCTCTGTGACAAATTTCATCAAGATCCGTTTCGTAGTTTTTGCGTGAAAGAGATTTTACATATTTACAACAAAACAAATGAATGTACAACCGAATCATAATGATTTAACTTTAATTGAGAAAAGGAAATAAAAGTTGTTTTTAACAATATCACCATCACTATCACTCTACATATTATAAAACAAAGTCCCTCGCCGCGATAAACTCAAAATGTACTGAACGGATTTTCTTGCGGTTATCTCCAATGGATGGGGTTATTAATGGTATGGTGAGGAAGGTTTAGGTATAATTCGTCCCAAAATTCCTTTGGGAATCGGGAAAATGGGATATGCGCGTACGAAGTCGCGGGCAAAAGCTAGTTTTATTTAAAACTAGCTTCTGCCAGTGACTTCGCTCGCGCCCCCTTCTATTCTGTTCTATTATTAATCTATCTCGGTACTAAAGTCATCCAGATCCGTTCAGCCGTTTTGGCGTCATTGAGTAAAAAACATCCATCCATTCAAGCTTTTGCATTTATTCTTTTCAGAATGGTACTGGGAATGTTTCCTGCGGCAGTACTTCCTGAAGACGATGGCAGTGATCACGGGCATCATGTCCGTGGCCGTGGTCTGGTCCGAGATGACGTTCTTCTGCAAGAAGCCCGTCCTCTCCATATTCGCGAATATTGTCATAGCAGCTACGGATTCATACAACTATTCGGCTATCGAAGTGAGTACGAATGAATGCAATAAAGGTATCTTCATATAGGAAAAGCATGAGTTTTAATCGCCATTCTTGCTTAAGACGGGCGATTTCAGAGTTATGCAGACCATACACGTTGTTAGGGTTTGCATGATGATTTTAGCTGTGCATGCATAACCGACAGGTGTAACCGAGTTTAATAAAAAGGAAAACTGTACAGTTTTATAATATTCACGCTAGGGTTTGCCTGTTTGTTAAGCTTGTAAGGTTATAACCATCATGAACCTAGCATGTATTACCACCTTTATATTTCAGGTTGGCCAAACCCGATATACAGAATGTTCCATAAGTGCGTGGTCATTTTTAAGGGTGTTGTTGGGTAGCTGGGAACAAATAGCAAAGAAAATTAAAAAAAGATTTAAAAATGTTAGTCCACCAAAAACGACTAAACAAACAGTTCCAAACAAAATCACTCTTCAAGCAGTCTGGTGCAGTTATTGAACTAAGTAAATGCCACGAAATGTAACAAATTGCTTAAAAAGTCATTTATTTGAACTTTTTAATCGTTTTTTGTGGTAGATTTTTTCCTAAATGTATGTCAGCTACCCAACATCACCCTTAAATATGACCACGTACTTCTGGAACTCGCTGTATACAGCTTTAAATTACGATTTCTTTTTATTTAACAAAAACGTTAAGATATTTTTCCATGTCATTAGCCCATATATACCTTAGTCCGACGAGGCCTGAAAACTGGGTCTTCACGAAATCTTCTTCACACTTAGAACGCCGCTTCATTAAGCCAGGCAATTTGAAGTTTAAGCTTTACAAATTTCAGATGCATGTATAATGGTAGCTAAGTTTAAGAATTTTTGAGTCCGAAATTTTAAGTTGGTCATGCACATGAATGTTTACCAGCTTTAATTATTTGAGAGGCTACACCTCTCTCTTAGAGGTAGAGGTAAAGATCGCTCTGTTTAAAGCATTCTGCCAAACTACACCCGCAATCTGTGGGTCAATTACACACAGGGGGGCATAAACGCTCTCCGAATACAATATAATAACGCGTTCAGGCAGCTAGTGGGGCTCCCACGCTACTGTAGGTAGTGCGTCTGCGATGTCCAGAGGGTGGCAAATACTTTAAATCTAACATAGTTTTGATGTCGTACTACTAACAATATTATGGGCCAAATATGTCTGAACTAAAAATATTTTATGTTATTTTTATTTTAACATTACGTTTTTCAATTCTAGGCAATCTCAACAGTGATAATCGCCTACATGTTCTACTGTGCCTACTCCACCGTGCTGAAGATCCGTCTCCTCAACCTGTACTACTTGGCTCCTCACCACCAGACCAATGAGTACAGTCTCATATTCTCCGGCATGATGGTCTGCCGGCTGACCCCCGCTATGTGCCTCAACTTCTTGAGTTTGATACATATGGACTCACATGTTATTAAGGAGCCCATTATGGAGACTTATTATACGCAGGTATGGTTTTGTTTCCTTGTATCGTTAGTAAAAAAATCGTATTTAGAAAAAAAAAACTGTGGTTTTATGAAACCACGAAGCAAATGAAACTTGATCAAAACACACAAATACCGCGGTGTACTTGCACGAATAAGTGAGAATATAAATGCTACACGGTCAGCTGATGCGAGCTATGAGCGCAATTGCTGGCGCTATCCCCACTCCGCGGCTGTAATGCAACATGCGATAGATGGACAAAAATTTTCGAGGCGTTGGAAAAAAAGTTTCATTTTAAAATAAAGAGAAAAAAAGCGTTTATTTGCAGCAAGCATGATCTCGAGTCTAGCCTAGCCTTTTTCCAATTATGTACATATATAAAATTATACATACAAAATTGGGTCGGCTTCCAGTCATTCCAAGTATTGTTTAATTAAAATCAATTTGTTCAATATTTTATTGATAAAACTTGATGTTCTTTTGTATTACCGAATTCGTATTGTATCCAACGCAAAATCACTCAATTTTATACGTTAAGTTGTCGCCCGCGGATCTGCCCGCGTGCATGGCGACAAAAAAAATCCCTAGGGAACATCCTGCCGGGATAAAAAGTATCCTGTGTGTTATTTCAGACTATAATCTACCTCTGTACCAAATTTCATCAAGATCCGTTCAGCCGTTCTGCCGTGATTTAGTAACAAACATGCATTCATCCAAACATTTATTAGTATCTATCTATACTAATATAATAATGCTGAAGAGTTTGTTTGTTTGAACGCGCTAATCTCTAGTAGATTCTAATATTAGTAGATATAGATATAGATTAAAATGCCATAAGGGTCACATGACGCGCGCTGTAACTACTACACTCTTGAATTGCATTATCTATTCCTTGTTTTGTAACTATTCAATATGGACTTGTAAAAAATACCTAAAGCGCATTATGAAACCTTGACAAGAATTAAAATCGTCACAAATTTGAAGCAGCTTGAATTTAGTAGAACAAGTCATGTCTTTTTTGTTTTTAATCCGCCTGAATAGTCCCACTCCTGGGCCTCCCAGTCTTTCGTCCTTTTTGTGTTTGATATACACGGTGTCATTTTAGTCGTCTTACAAAGTTTCTTTTTTAATAATTAATTATGAAAATAGGTACAATAAAAATAAATATAGAATTATGAAACAGCCTGTTAATAATGTTTACGTATCAAAACAATGTCGCCGTTCCATTCCTTGGAACACAAGGCTCAGACTGCGCTCGCTACAGGATGTTTCAAACTACGTCATGCGCCATGATAAAGAACAATTTTTTTTTTTTTACTAAATTCAAACGGTCATAAATATATATATTTTTTTAATGAATGTGTAGTAGTGATTGGATAGATGAAGTGGGCTGCCGTTGTACGACGATTAAAATGTCACCGTGTATAATTATAGTGTCTACTGTCTACTCTTTTCTTTGACAAATATCCCACTCGAAACACCATAGTTAAAATTCAACAAAATCTAGTTCCCAAATAACCATAATCTTCTCTGTAGATAATGGGTCACATGGACGTGCTAGGCATCATCGCCGAAGGGTTCAACATCTACTTCCCGATGCTGGTGGTCCTACTATGTGTGGCCACGTACTTGTCGCTCGGAAGTCGGCTCTTGTCGCTCTGCGGCTTCCAGCAGTTTGTGGGCGATGATGAACTTACTACCGACCTGGTAGATGAAGGACGGGAGATTGTGAAGAGAGGTTAGTTCACGAGCTTGTAATAATAACGGTGTAAGAAGTGGGAATCAGCGTCAGATTGAAAGGACTTAACGTTGAAAGTAAACGTTGCATAAGAATACGAACTTTAAGCTGCTAAGAATAGAGTTTGTATTCGTATGCGCCGCTAGATTGTCCTTAGGCTTCGAACTCAAACAAAGATACGCTCAGTCTCTTGTTGTATTGGACACTCGAACTACAGATTATTTATTTTTCTGTGCCCTTTAGTAACAATTTGTAACGTAGTGATTAGATTTTAGTGATCATTTTTTAAGTCCAATTGAGTGTTTCGCAATGCGGAAAATCTCGCGCCTATTTGTTTTACAAATAAGTGTTTTGGTCGTACTTACTTATTAAGTCTAAAAAATACTGGCTTTACAATATTAATACGATTGTAACAGAGAAACGCAAGCGTCAACGTGCGGAAGAATCACTGACTCGTCGCCGCGACTACAGCGAGAGGTTCTCGAACTACAGGTCGGCGCGCGACGCACAGGACGGAGGTAATACGATCAGCCATTTTGTTTTATGACGCCTTCTCTTTCTAACTAACTTTTACGAGCTTTAACGAAAAGTATCTGATCAAGATATTGTTTGATGAGTTTTATACCATCGTTTTTCTGTTTGTCTATGTTTTGACACAATTTTTGAAACAATCGACTGTTTTAGTTTTCCTTTGTAACTAATACTGTCATAATGCACTAAACTCATTCTTGCACTGCCCTTTAAAATTTCTACTATTCTGCTCTGTTTATTGTACGCTCTTGGTATTCCACTTATAGATAGATTTAAAACCTTATTTCGTTGGCCTTTTTATAAGTAACTAAATGCTTGCTTTAGATTTTGAGAGTGAATTAACGAAGCAGATGACTCTTAGATTTAATATCGCCTTTTATGCAAAGTTTTTATTGCATGTGACTGCAAGCATGCTAAATATTTATGTTAATAGTTAAATGAACGAGGCCAGCTCTTTGCGTAGACTCTAACGCTAATCCTTTTTTGTGCGAATGTCTGTAATAATCAGAGGCTCTATGCAAAGTGCCAATATATCGTCGAATGCGATTGTCGAAATGCCAAAATATATGAGATTAATTACGTGACATTTTTCGACAGCGTTTGTCAATCCCATACATGAATATCCCGTATAGAATAATAATAAATAATAAAAATTTATTGAAATAATGAATTTGCAAAAAGTGTACAAATGGTTCAGTAGTACTTATATATTAAATGGGCCTATACTAGTATTATAAAAATCTGGATGAAAGCTATGGTATGACAAATATAAGATAATAGTTGTCATCTGCCTAGCCTTTTCCCAATTATATTAAGGTCGGCTTCCAGTCAAACCGGATTCAGCTGAATACCAGTATTTTACGTGGAGCGACTGCCTACCAGACCTTCACAACCCGTTAACTAGGTAGCACAGTAGTTATAAAAGATATAAGATAACAGTTGTAAAAAATAGAATTCTGAAGGCAATGTAGTGCATTGCCCGATCAGGTTTATTTAATCTGTGTTCTTCAGGCCATCTCTCTACGAACGGTAGGTACTTGACTATAGCCTCACTTATATGGGCCAGTTATACCTAACTAAATAAGATTTTATAAAATACCAAAAGCCAACAAAAACAGGCCCTTCTTTCCTGCCATCATTAATGTTATCGGTTATTGTGCATGTCGGTCACATTTCAGCCCACACCGGGCTCCTCAACGACGTCGATTCAGATTACTACGTGCAACCGAGCCCACAGCGCAACCAGCCACAGCTCACCGGCTACGAAAGAGCTGAGGTACCTTACAACAGATCCAAGCTGACCCTGGAAGACGAACTGGATCATCGCTTCGGGGAGAGCACGCTGCCGTCCATACGAACTGAGTTAGATGACCGCAGGAGGGATAAGATGACCATCCCGCCCCGCGGATTGTTTGATGATGTATAGAGTGCAATATTAATTTTAGGAGGTAATTTTTGGTGGAGTTTTTGTGGAGGTATTATTGTTTAGATTTTAAGGGACGCCTCTTTGTAATGTGTAAGGGACTGTAGTTACTGTCGAGACAAATGTAGGATTGTTTCTTTTATACTATTGATAGGCACGCGTTTGACCACTATCTCACCTGATGGTAAGCGATGATGTGGTTGAAAATGGAGCACGCTTGCCTAGAAGTAACCTATTCACTCTTGACTTAAAGACTCCCAGGTTTAGCTATCAGGAAACACAGGCTTGCCTTGTATATTTAAATGGAGCTGCTCAGACTTAAGATAATATTGCCCGTTATAATATTACTTATAATAGTTTAGTTGTTATTCTGAATATGTCTCGGAAGTCAATAAATTACTCATTTCAATGTATCTGGTTTTTCATCGTTTAATTTGATCTTAATTAAATTACTTTTGGATATAATCGTGTCACTCGTGCACTTTCATAGCTGATAGTATTAGTAAATTGTAAGTAAGATTGTAAATGGTAATAACTTCACAAAAACAGGTCAATTAAGTTATTGTAATTAGGTTTAAAGTAATCGTTTTAGTGATAATAATAAAATAAATGAAATTGAATGTTTTGCAAGTGTGATGGATATGTGTATAGTTTCAATTGATTTATTTTAGGTACAAATATAATGTATTATGGCTTATATGTTTAATCGAATTCGTCGAATACCAGCATAAAATATATAATGAAGCTTGCCAATAATGCATTACAATAGAAAAACTTGACGCTTACAAGAATTTTAACTCCATTTGTTCGATCCTCAAATTCTAAACTTTGTCTAACTGTAATTGCACTTGGTACCCACCACTTTATTATTCGAATTTAGTATCATTTAGGCTTGCGATCACCATTAAGAGGTGCCATACTTGATGCTCGCATACAGGCAGCTGGCATAATTCAACCTTACGTTTGCCCGATCCCTCAACTTAACGATTTATATTTTGTTATTAAACTTCTCCCGTTTTTTTCTCAATTTTGCTAGTCGTACCAGTAACTCAGTAACGGTAATGGTATTATGACGAAATACAATAATTGATCAACGTCTGTCGATTAGTTCAGTAACTTTAAGTGAAGTAGAGCTGTCGATTGACGTCGACTGATCCATTCTACGATTGATCGACGATCGATCAATTGGTGTGATGAGCAGAGATCGGAATAGGTAGACTATATTTACCTAATGTTCGTGGAAGTAAGTAACATAGAGTTGATAATACCTCCTGTAAAATCCCTTACCTATTCCGATCTCTGGTGATGAGAGCATAAGAGAAAACCTGTTGTGGCCAGTCACTATGCTAGTACAGGTAGAATACAATCTAATGGCGGCTTGAAACACTCCGCGACTCACTGAGCGGTAACAAATCCGTATGGCAGCGGGGGTGAGTGTGAAGTACTGCGCAGCGAAAAGCGAACTTCACAGAATCATAAAATTTGAATCTAACTATATTTGCTTTTGAATTTATATTGCCTGATAATCATTAGGTCCATTTCGGCATGTCAGAAATCGTTTTAGACCTTAGGGACCGGGCGTGTAGGGTAGTTTAGTCCTAACATCGCATAATAAGCTAAGTGAAACACTGGTTTACATTAGGCACGGAGTATTCAAGTGAATATAGTGCTTAAACGCACATTAATACTTAGTTCATTATTTTAAAATTGCCTAATGCACTTTTAATATTTATCAAAGAGTTTCTATAATAATTTTAATTTAATAGCACTACATACTTTTATAGAACTTGTATAAAATTGTCTTTAAATTAATTACAGATTGAGTTTTTTAAATAAAATGTCTAAAATCTGAAATGATAAGTGAATCAAAATAGTCAAAACCAGTTATAAGGTACTTATGCTAAAATATTGATTTAGAAAAAAAACTGATACAGCATTTTTTTTTTATTTGCAAAATGTTCCCCTCCTGAGGCAAATCTCAAAAGCAGAAAATACTTCAGGCCCCATAGTAAAAGTTGTTCATAATGATTCGTGCAATAACCTTACGTTTTCTGTTACACTCTGTACAAACTGTGAGCATCTATATATAACTGTATCTACTGAAGAATTTGTTTCATTATTTAATCTAAATTATCACTATGCTGTAATGGAGTATGTATTTAAACGAATATCACTAAATTATGTATTATTTTGTGTGTACATAAATATTACTTATTTAGCTTAGGCGATGTTTTTATGCGAATTAATTATTTTTGTTATTATTGTATACTTTATTTCATTCCATAGGTTTATTTAATGCAGTAGCATTAAACACTGATGTGATATTGTTATCTGGTGTTTAATTTTATAACCCTTTCCACGTAATAAACATTACCATTCTTTTCGGGCACTCGAGTAAAAAATTGTACTTTGGTCCAATTTCCGTTGAGAAGCCAAGATTTTTTACAACTTCCTCGTTAGTCTAGCGGTCGCAAGTGCTACTCTGTGTATGCCTCTGCATAACCCTTCGGGAAATACAGGCGTGATGCTATCTATTAATCTGCCAAGACTTTTCTCAAATATTTTGGGGTCGGCTTCCAGTCGAGGTAGCTGTGTACCAACATTTTAATAGCAATAAGGCCGACTATCAAGTAGAAACTGGTCTTTGAAAGTTCAGCAGAGGTTCAAGCTTGAGATTTGCCAGCGAGCAATGGAGCGCAGCATTTTGTGGGTCCGATCCGATTAACGGACCGCGTTAGGAACAGTGCTGCGTTCCAAAACGCAAATCGCCGACGTCACACAAAAAGCAGCCAAACGAAAGTGGGCCGGCCACAATGTGGGTCCCAGAAAATGCCTGACGACATCGCGGGAGACCCAGGTGAAGATGGCGGGACGAGCTTGACGCATATCGGCAGGATTGGTCCCCACTTGCCCACAGCCGGGAGGAATGGAAGGAAGAAAGGGAGGCCTTTGCCCTGCAGTGGGACACAATTGGCTAAAAGAATAATAATCAAATAGAAAATTATTAATTTCCTATTCACATAAAACATGAAACAACATTTTGTAATTACAATAAAACCACAATTTATCGTATAGTATTTAATTACTGTTTTAGTCACGACAATAAATAACAGAATGCATGTACTATTTGAAGTGCACTTTGATACTGTCCACTTTGGTTCTTATTTCGTGGGAGGAGTCCTTGGACAAGTCTTGTGCGTACGACTGGTAGATAGTTCGGAGTTTGTCTAACTCTTCGGTTTTGTTGAGATCTGGAAAAAAAATTGATTATGCGTGGCAGAACCTAAAAAGTTTAGTAGTTGAATGCAAATCTGGTGACATTGGAGTGAAGAGAAAGATTTACGGGAATTTAATGTGCTATTTTTAAAGTACAGGCGGTAGGTAAGATACTAGGATTATTAACTCGATTGTCAACGTAGGTTATTGTAGAGCATCTATATCGCCACACACTCGTGCTATAAAAGTTCTCCGCGCGATTTAAGAGCATTTACTCCTCACGGTGTTTCATATAAACTTTCCAAGTCCTTATTCTTTGAAAAGAATGAACTGATTTTAATTATATTTGGTATGCGTACGCTAGATATCCAGATCTAAATAGTTAGTTGAGAACATTTTCGAAAAAGAGTTTACGAGGGAGAGAGAGCGGTTTTAAGTTTTCTATAGAAAGTTAAAATTTACTAGCTTTATATATATGAGGAGTAATCGCTCTTAATCTTTTGAACGTCAGAGCATAAACGCATCGGCGTGCCCCCGACGCCATGCCACAAACTCGCCGTACTATTTGTCACATATCTGTGACGTCTGGCGTACAGTGCACGCGCTTGCTTGTCATGTAAACGTGACAATGGCGTGCAAAAGGTTAAGCATATGCAACAAACCCACAACCATCGTACAGTTGCCTACCAGATCAACCACTATATGTCTGGCCGAAGGACCTTTTCTTTTCATTGGAGGTTGCGGGACTTTGTGAAAGTATCTTCATATACTAAAACGTAAAATGATCCCTGAGGGCATTATTTTGGTGATCATACTGAGTGGTGCAAGTTAGGTGACTTACCTTTTAATTGTTTAACAAGTATTTCCATAATGTTGAGCGCATCCCTTCTGTGCCTTACTTGATTGCTGTTTTCTGTAAAAAAAGAACAAAATGATACTAACGTGCAACTTATATACGAGTTTATACAGAGCAAGATGACGCCTCGGCGCTATTCCGTGTAATTTTATGAATTAATAGATTTTACCAGTATTCGACAGTTTTGATTAGTCGACAGAAAATGGGGAGGCAAAACCACCCTTCTTACGCCAGAAGTCATCGACAAACCAAGGCATGGATGGCCAAAGGAAAAAGGAGAGGCAGGCCTTTGCTCTGCATTGGGGCTACCTAGGGTATTCAGAAAATTTCTGAGACATCGATTCATCAGCTACGCAAGTGATATTTGATACTAAATACACCATCATATAAAGTAGTTAAATGTAAGCAAAAATTAACAATACTCACGCAGCGTATAGTCGATGATCAAGGCGACGTGTCCCGTGACAGCGCGGATGGCCCGCGCGCGGTCGCTGGCGGGCACGCAGTCGGTGTCCATGGGCTCGGCGCCGCTGAGCACGCTGAGCCGCTCCAGCACGCGCGCCACTGACGCCAGGATGGCCAGCTGCGTAGATCTCGAACTCACGGGGTATGACTTCGAACAGTGCTCGAAGAATACGTCTTGGTATTTTTCTGTGAAACAAAATAGGTCTTTAAGTCAAGATTGAGTAGAAGACACAGGGTACAGGAATTTGTTCGAAAGAGTCACCGCGGGCTTGGAAAGCAAAGGGCTTTAGAAGGAACACGGATGGGTTTTAGTCTGTAAGAGTCTGACACGCCCTTCCGCTCCACCCAGAGCGGAAGAGGTCATATGATGATTTTCCATCCTTAAAAAAAAAGTCAAGATTGAGTAGGTTAATTTAAGAAAAGCGCGCTCCATGGATAATTTTTTTTTTTAGAAACGCGAAAAAAAAATCAACTGTCCTACACATTTATGTGCGCATGACTCGACAAAATGCACTGATAACTGTTTTCGCGATTTCAGGGTAGGTCCCATATTAAAAGTTGTTCATAATGATGAGTACAATTACCCCTTTTCAGGCATTGCGTTCATTCTTTTACACGTATATCGTCAAATTCTTTGGCAGCTCACCTTGTGTGTCGGGTTCCTTCGGCCAGGCCTTGCCCAGCAGCTCGTAGGCAGCTTCCTTCAGCGCCGTCAGCTGTTCACGTCGCTGTCTCGCGCCTTCGTTGTCTTCCTCGTCAGATTCTTTGCTCATTGATAGTTCGTCCTAACAAAAAATATAATAAAATGTAAGTACGTGAACCAACAAGTATCGATATGATTTTTTTTTCGATATTTTTCAGCTTATCACATTGCGGGTCCCTGAAAATATCAGGCGACATTGCGACGTGTGTTGGTTAGCTTGACAACTATAAAACGGATTGGTCTATACTTGTCTCTAAACCGGGAGGAATGGTAACAAAGAAAGGAGGCCTGTGCCCTGCAGTCTGACAAACATGACAAAACCTACCTTAGACAGTATAACCTTGACGATCTCATAGAGCTGCTGGAAGCGGTCGCAGTGCGTGGCTGCGATGGCCTGCCCGAGCGCGGTGATCGCGTGACGTTTGTACACCATCTCCTGTTTGCGGCTCTCCACTAGCAGGGCGTTGATGACCTCGGAGGCGAGTGCTTGTGACACTGGAGGCTCGTTCTCCTTTACACTGCGGGATAAAAAAAGGAGTTTTGAGGTGGTAAGACCATTAGGATAGCAGCTTACATAGTACATACAATATATTATATTTGGACATTTTTGTTTATTTTTCTATAAAGCGAAATGCTTCATCAGACTATTTCTCTGCTAGATGCCACTAAGCTGGTTATTGAAAACTCGCATTATCAGCACTATGTTTGCTGTGAATAATATAGCAAAGTCAGTTAACAACAAGATGCGAATACCGTAGAAAAATCGCACTTATTACTCAAAATGGTATGTATTTCACACAGAGATATTTAGCATGAGAGCGCGAAAGCGTGTCAAAGTTTCACATCAAGGAAGACCTAAGAAAAATGAAAAGGTATGCCTAAGAATCATCCCTAGCGAATATTATCACATACTAAATCTAAACTAATTTTGTCAAGAGTGAAAATTGTTTCAATAATAGAAAAAGCACCCATTATCGCTGAGTGTAATAAGTAGACTACCCTATTTTGTTTTATTAGCCTTTAGTGTCCCACTGCTGGGCAAAGGCCTCCCCCATATCTATCCAGACACTATTTTATGTGTCACCTCGAAGCAGTACTTGACTAAACTCCATTCGCGAAAAAGACCGGTCCTGCAGGCCGCGGTAAAAAGTAGTGTAACACAAACATCGCCACCCACTCACGCGCACAAGTCGGCTAGCGCCACGATGACGTGTTCCTTGCCGTCGAAGGTCTTGCCGTGCACGGCCGCCAGCATGGCGCGCACCAGCTGCTCGCGGTGCTCGCCCAGCCCTGAGGACACGTCCTTGCATATCGTCTTTATCGCGTTCGCTGCCTGGAATTTATAACGGAGGGTATGAAGACTAAGGGAAGTGTTTGAGAAAATAAGTCCAAGTTTTGTCATCAGTTCACTGTACAACACTTGGACTGGTGTTATGCTAATAATAATAATAATGTTTATTTCCAATACTCATTTTACAAAGGTTACAAGTAATATGATACAACAAAATAGTGCGCTTATAGTATTATCTCCTAATCCTGGCTCCCAAACTAGGTTTATACCCTGTGCCTTGCGGACCAGTGATTCCATATGGGTGTAGATACAAAATCAGAAATCTGTTTTCACCAGTAACATGGCTAACATAACAATACAAGGAAAGTGTAGAAAAAATAATTAATAATAAAAATTGTAAGTGTTCGAGTGAGAGTGGGTGTGTTGTGGTAGGTATAGTAAGTGGTGTATGTGTGAGTGAAAGCAAAAGTTAAAGTAAGAAAAAGTTAATAAATTATTTAATTGCAATGCATTGTATTCGCAAAGCAGAAAGATAACTGCAAGGTTTGTAAAAGATTACCTGGGAGAGCCTGGGTCCTGGCCTTGGAGGCTCTCGGGCCTCGACTAAGGGGGTTCTTAAGCGCATGCTTGGAGAGAGGCCAGTTCCCACTTCGTTGGAAGACGGGGAAACTGGTCCTCATTAAGAAGCCTGGGCGCCCTGCGGACTCTCCGTCCGCTTACCGGCCCATCGTGCTGCTCGACGAGGTGGGCAAGCTCTTTGAAAGAGTAATTGCAAACCGCCTCGTCGGGCACCTGGTGAGGGTGGGGCCGAATCTGGCGGAGAACCAGTTCGGCTTCCGCACGGGGCGCTCAACGGTGGACGCCATCATGCGCGTGAGAGCCCTCACGACGGGGGATGCGGTGTCCCGGGGCAGGGTCGTCTTGGCGGTGTCTCTTGACATCGCCAATGCCTTTAACTCCCTGCCCTGGAGTTGCATTAGGGAGGCACTCCGGTTGAGGGGCGAGCTCCGGCCGGGAGTACAGCTGGTGTGTTACGCTGACGACACACTGGTCACTGCCCGGGGGAGCTCGCACAGGGAGGCAGCGTTGCTGGCGACGGCTGCGGTCTCACAGGTGGTGAGCCGCATACGGCGCCTCGGCCTGGAGGTGGCCCTCAACAAGTCGGAGGCCATTGCTTTTCATGGCCCCCGGCGAGCACCGCCGCCGGGATCGCACATCGTGGTCGGGTGGGCCCGTATCGCTGTCGAGTCCACCATGAAGTATCTGGGATTGGTGCTCGACAGCCGGTGGGATTTCGGCCCCCACTTCCGGCGGCTGGCGCCCAAGTTGTTGGGCGCGGCGGGGGCGCTGTCAACGCTGCTTCCCAATCTGGGGGACCCGAGCACCGCCTGTAGGCGGTTGTACGTGGGGATCGTGCGATCGATGGCCCTTTATGGGGCCCCGATCTGGGCGGCTGACCTGACGGCCAGCACCATCACTGTTCTGCGGAGGCCGCAGAGGGTGATGGCCGTCAGAGTCATCAGGGGATATCGCACGATCTCCTACGAGGCGGCTTGCGCACTGGCCGGATCTCCGCCGTGGGACCTGGAGGCGAAAGTGCTCGCGTCACTGCACCGGTGGCGCGAGGACGCGCGGGCGCGCGGCGAGCGACTGACGCAACGACACCTGGAGTTGCGTCGGTCGCAGCTGCGCGAGGTCCTGGTGGCGGAATGGCGGGACAGGCTTTCGAGCCCTACCGCCGGCCTCATCACCATCGAGGCCATCCGGCCAGTGCTCGACCTGTGGCTCGGGAGAAGGCACGGCTCTCTGACGTTTCGTGCGACGCAGGTCCTCTCGGGGCATGGCTGCTTCGGGAGGTTCTTGTGTCGCATAGGCAGGGAGCCGGACGCTCGATGCCACCACTGCGTCGACTGTCGGGAGGACACGGTGCGGCATACGCTTGCAGAGTGTGCAGCTTGGGAGGAGCCGCGCCGTGTCCTCATCTCTGTTGTAGGCGGTGACCTCTCGCTGCCGGCTGTAGTCCATGCTATGGTCGGCGGTGAGGAGTCCTGGGACGCGGTGGTCTCCTTCTGCGAGACAGTCATCGCGCAGAAGGAAGCTGCGGAAAGGGAGAGGGAGATCACAACCGCTCTCCCTGCCCGCAGCAGGCGCATCGGGCGTCGGAGGAGGGCATACGCTGCCCTCTTCCGGCCCCCCTAACTGGGTCCAGGGGCGGCGGACTTGGGGATGTCCGTCGCCCCCCACTCATCCGGACCCGAGGTGGCGGCGCGTGGTGTTCCCGTGCGCCCCTCTTTGACGTAGCGAGGGGAGTTAAACACCTCACTCCCCTCGCCGACGCGAGGTGGCCCGCAGAGGCGGGCCGGCACCAGCCGGGGATTGCGGATGTCGCATACGTTCCCGCGATCCCCGGCGTAGGTGGAAGATGGAACACCGGGGTGGTTTTAGTCAGTAAGAGTCTGCTGAACAGACCCCTCCACCCGCCCCAGGGTGGAGGATTTCCATGAGGATTTCCCCCCGAGATCAAAAAAAAAAAAAAAAAAAAAAAGGGAGGCACTCCGGTACCACCGGATGCCGACCTACCTCCGTCGCGTGGTCGAGGCCTATTTGACGGACAGGGCCGTCATCTACCCCGGTCACCGGGGAGAGTGGAACCGGCGAGATGTCGTGCGGTGTTCCACAGGGATCGGTTCTGGGGCCGCTCCTGTGGGACATCGGCTACGATTGGGTGCTGCGTGCCGACCTCCCTAGCGGCGTCAGCGTAGTCTGCTACGCTGACGACACGCCGGTTCTAGCACAGGGGGGGTCGCACCAGGCGGCGGCCGACTTAATGACACGCGGGGTCGCGATAGTCGCTGGAAGGATCCGGCAATTGGGTCTCGAGGTGGCCCTGCACAAGTCCGAGGCCATGTGCTTTCATGGTTCTCGGAACAGGCCACTAGCGGGATCCCAATTAACGGTAGGAGGGGTTCACATCGGCGTCGGGTCGACAATCAGGTATCTGGGGCTCGTTCTCGACAGCCGGTGGAACTTCGAGGAGCACTTCCGACGTTTGGCTCCCAGACTGGAGCGGGCTGGAGCTGCTTTCAAGCGGCTCCTGCCCAATCTAGGGGGTCCAAACGCCTCCTGCCGGAGGCTCTATGCGGGGATCGTGCGGTCCATGGCCCTTTATGGGGCCCCTGTGTGGGCCCTAACGCTGAAGGGGCGACCAGCCCGCCAGCTCAACGCGGCTCAAAGGGTCATGGCCATCCGGCTGGCTCGGGGATACCGCACGGTCTCCGGCGAGGCGGCGAGCCTCCTTGCCGGATTACCGCCATGGGATCTGGAGGCGAGAGCCCTCGCGCACGTTTATGCGTGGCGCGTGGAGGTGCTTCGCCGGGGCGAAACTCTGCTGCCACGGCAAATTTCATCACGGCGGACGGAGCTCCGGCAGGATACTATGGCGGTATGGAGACTGCGACTATCGCAGCCCAGCGCTGGGCACGCCACAATTGCGGCGGTAAGGCCCCTCTTTGAGGAGTGGCTGGAGAGGCGCCACGGCGTCCTCACCTTCCGCCTGACGCAGGTACTTACCGGACACGGCTGTTTCGGGAGGTACCTGTTTCGGATTAAGCGGAAGGACACGCCCGGGTGTCAGCACTGTGAAGATCGCCCGGAGGACACGGTGGAGCATACGGTGGAGGTCTGCCCTGCTTGGGCTGAGCACCGCCGTGTCCTCGTCGAGGCGATCGGCGGCGGCAACCTCTCGCGTCCGGCCCTGGTTGAATCCATGGTCCGGAGCGAGGAGGCTTGGGAAGCGGTCACCTCCTTCTGCGAAGCAGTAATGCTAGCGAAGGAGGAGGCGGGCCGCGCGAGGGAAAAGCAAGGCCTTCGTCCCAACCGCCGCTACAGGAGAAGACGCCCCGGGCGTCGGGAGTCGCAGGGCGATCCCCGGCCACCTACTGCGCGGGCCTGCGGACGTCGAGCGTTGGGTGGCTCGCTGTCCGATCACCACCAGGCCCGGGTCGATGGCGCGTTGTGTTTCACGCGTGCCTCAAAGAGATGTCAGCAAAGAGGACGGGGCCCGCTAGGGCCAGAGCCTGCCAGGGTTGCGGAATTTGTTCGAAAGAGTCACCGCGGCCCTGGAAAGCAAAGGGCTTTAGAAGGAACACGGATGGGTTTTAGTCAGTAAGAGTCTGACACGCCCTTCCGCTCCACCCAGAGCGGAAGAAGTCATTTGATGATTTCCCATGCTTAAAAAAAAAAAAAAAAAAAAAAAAAGGTTTGTAAAAGATAAAGAAGTCCCTAAATACGCACAGAGATTGCAATTTTGTGGTAGATGCTTGTGATTGATGTTGCATGCTGTGTCTCACATCATATTCTGTATCGCATCATATTGTACTCTATGTTTTTATCATATTGCTTTTATTATTAGGACAAACAGTGTAACAATTGTAGATAGGCCAATAAATAAACAGATTAAAATAGCAGTTTCATGGTAGCATGGCAATGAATTCATTTTGATGCACAGCTCAGCACATAACAAATACAGAGCGCCTGAATGATCGAGATGAAGAGAAGATGCCAAAAGTGACATTGCACATGAATGCAAGTGTGTAGCAGCAACTTTCGTCGTAAACTGTGACCTTAGTGCGGGTTTTTTAACGTTCTCGATCGCGTTAGCGTAAACGTCAATTTGTATTGAAACTGAATAAGCACCGTCTGGTGACAATAAAGGAAAACTTTTTTTGCCATACAATTTGATATTGGTTAGAGAACTTTTACGTTAACGCGATCGAGTACTTTAAAAAACTCGCACTAAGCCCTAAAATGTAAATGAAATTGAGTTTAGTGAGAGCCTATTTCGACATAAGTTACCTGAATCTTTTTCGTCCAGCTACTGGAGTTGAGACACTTCTCTATCTCCTCTCGTATGACTTGCAGGTGTTGTTTGATGCCGCTTTCCCGCGCTGGACTTATATCCGTCCATATGTCTTCGAACATTTCCACTGTTGTCGAATCTAGTAATCGAAGTCAAAGGAACTTTTAGTAGGAAGACATTCAGACAGAAAGAGATAAAGACGTTTTATATTTCTTTTTCTTATCAATTTGACATCTTTGAGGATACGGCATAATAGTGGCGAAAAGCAAGCCATTCAATGCATACAAGAAATATTTCTATTCAAAGTTTGATCTCGAGTGCAAATCAGCAATTCGTGAATAATAAATAACTAGCATTTGCCCGCGGCTACTCCACGTTATATATACATAGATTTTCGCCTAGAAGTTAGCCTATAATCATGTCTAGAGTCCCATATATCTCCTATACTATACCATTCATCAAAATCAGTTCAGCGAAACAAACTCACTTCCGCATTCATAATATGAGTAAGCATTCAATTGTTCAAACGCAATTTTCGGAAAACCTACGATGTACACTGTGACACTGGTAGACAGTGTAGTATTTTTGACCCAAAGGTATGACTGGTAGAGAATGCCTTGTTGCGTTAACTCCGCCCATGTAACAAAACCGTACATAAGGTTTTAATAAATACGGCTATCAAAATATTCTATAGGTAACCACTTCATTTCTCGCCAATCAAAAACCCACCAAGATCAGTGATTTTGTGTCATTTTGTGAGTAACAATCAAACTTACTAGAAATTTCACATCAGATTTTCTGTTTCAAGAATTCAAAATCAAAGAAACATCTCGCTGACCCAGGTCTCCATACTATGAGTTTAAGGACAGTTCTGTGGAACAGTGAACTGTGAAACTGTACTGCAAATATTATAAACGTGAAAGCTTGTGGAAGATGTACATATGAAGGATGGATATCCATCCATTCTGCAAACCTTCCAAATGATGGATGGATTTTTAACGCAAAAACTACTGCACAGTTTTGGATGAAGTTTGACACATACATATATAGTTTATAACCTGGATTAACACATATAATACCTTATAGCCCAATCGTAAGTCCACGCAGACGAAGTCGCGGGCAAAGCAAGAGACTGATAAAGGGTCAAAAACTTCTCAAAATGGCGACTCTATTACACTCACCGTCGTCCTTAGGCCCGTGCATGGCCAAGAATACCATGGGCGCGAGTATGACCTCATTATCCTTGATATGCTCTATCTTAGCCTTGGAGATAGACTTGAGGCAGAGCGCGATGGCCGACCGCGACATATCGTCTTCTTTTGTCTCGTATAATGTTATTAACTTCTTCATTAGCTTTTCTGCTGATTGTACCTGGAATGTGAAGTTTGTTAGTTAAAATATATGTACCTAGTTGATTCAAACATGCTTTGGTAAAAGAAAAACATTGTTGTCTTTCGAGTTAAGTACAGTATTCTTATCTAGAAAAATTCTTATTTTCACTCGAGTTTTTGGATTTTATAATGGAACATCGTGAGTGTTGTTTTTATTTTTTATTTAATTTAATAATATTCTGCTTTCCTACTCACAAGCTACTAGACTCTTAAATTCTAAATTTTTTTGCGAAAAAATTAAGACAAGCGATTGAAGCTCAATTTCTCAGTTCCAGTCTTGCCAAGAACTACCGTGTTACCCAGTTAATGGGTTGTGGAGGTCTGGTAGGCAGCCGCTCCTTGTAAAATACTGGTATTCAGCTGAATCCGGCTTGACTGGAAGCCGACCCCAATATAGTTGGCTAGGCAGATGATGATTGAAGCTCAATTTGTTAAGATTTAATTAAATCTTTGGTTATATCACAACTGTTACCACAATTTATAATACTTTTTCTCATAAACGCAACATCAAAATACTACCTTTGTACTAATAATTATTATGTTATATCTTATACTTTCTCTGTGTGTACATAAATTGTAAAAAAAAAAAAAAAAAAAAATGTCTCTAATAACTCACTTTAGCGTAAGCTGAAACCTGACCCAAGGCCTCAGCATAATTCTTCCTCACTGTGGAGTTCCTATCAAAGGTTCCGTTGAGTAGGTTCGACATGATCTTCCCGGCGACCGGTTCCAGGTCAGTCCTCAAGTAATGAGCGGCTAGCACCACAAAGTGACAGACTGCCACTTTAGTACCCAGTTGTGGGGACTTCATCAGCTCTAAGATCTTTGGCAGCATTTCTTTCATTACTTCGATGTCGACGTATGGCATACACTATGGAAAAAAATGGTGTTAGTTATTTTCTTGGAGACTTTCCACCGTGTTTCCGTTATTATCACAGACATAATAGGGTACAGTTGTTGTAAAGAACGAGCACGTTTCGTATTAGTATGCAAATGTATGCTCAAACCCCCGTCTGAATTGAAAATTTGGAGTTGAGTATTTCTCTTACTCTACTTTTGCCTGAAAAACCTGTCAACATTTGTCATTAAAGTACGGATTAACATGTTCTTTACACTACATTCAATTCAGGAACCCGCGTTAACTAAATAGTATGTTATAAACGTATATTTTCGTAAGGAGACAAGATTTGACGGTATTTTATTATTTATTTCAAAGTTTTTTGTATACTAACTAATCAATGAACTCTTGTCTGAATGATAAGTTTTTATTTTATTTTTAGTATCTTATTGACTCAAGAGTAGACGACGTAAATTGGACAAAAATTATTCCAAGTTCCAGTACGTCATTTGATGATTTCCCATCCTTAAAAAAATTGGTTGTCTTTAAAGTCGGTTTACGGACGATAGTTTAACGTGACAACGTCATAACAAAACATTGATGAAATTATTGTAACGTTACAATGAGCGTAACGTTACAATGAGTAATCCTTTTTCTTGCGTGCAGCCGGTGTTCATCGCTTTATTAGACGGAGTAGCGTCAAAAAAAAAAAAGTTCCTGTATGTTTGGCTTACTTTAACAACAGTATCAGTGGTATAGTGATGCCGGGCGGCGCTGGCGCGCATGTCGTCCAGCACGTCGCGCGTGGCGCTGTCGGCGAGCGCGGTGGACAGGTAGGACAGGCGCGCCGACTCCAGCTCGCCCGCCGCGCCCGCTAGCGCTGGGATCAGGCGCGCTAGGAACGGCTTCAATGTCGACCCTGCTGCCGTTACTAGCTTGGACACTGTCTGTAAGCTGGGGACAATATGTTTAGTATGCTGCAGAGGCCCTGCGGCGGTGTCAAAGTTTTCTAAAGAAATATTTGATGTTGATGTTCGAGTCAGACTCGCAAAGACTGATCGCACTTACTGAGCTTTTGTTGACTAAATTCGTTGAAAAGATTTTATCGGCAGAACAAGGAATGTTGTAAGTCGATAGCACCATTTTTGAATCCGATACAATGTATCGGCAAATGTCTTACAATCTACTGATTACACAGTAACCAGTGCCAATAAGTTGGGAACGAATTGGAACGACGGTGCTGATGCACGCGTCATGTTCGTGAACGGGCGCCGTCAGTGGAGACTGGTCATCCCTTGGTTGCCACTGCCTCATTTTAATATTTCATACTATAAATTGTTTTTTTTCTTTCTTTACATTGTTCTCATATATAGAAGCAACAAGGTGTATGTAACCAGGATTTTTGTAAACATAAAATGATTTAAAAGAGTGTCCGTGGAGTTTCTTGCACGTTCTTCTCCATAGAGATCTACGCTTGCGAACGTGCAAATAGCTTCATGTTTTTGACGGACTGACTTTGACAATTCAAAAGTACCTGATAATGGTTTATTTGAAATGAATGCTTTGACTTTGACTTTGACGAAACATTTGTTTAGAAAAAATGTTTGGACACTAATAGAAATTGATGCTTAAAATCGGGTAGGACATACCTGACGCTCCTAACTTCTTTGACTACATTGGTGATGCCAGTGTCCAGTAAGACAGGCAATATCACAGACACAACCTCCTTGCCGTCTTTGCCTGTACTCACGTCTGCTGCACGAATACATAGCTAAAAATAAAAAAAAACATTTATTAAACAGTTGGTTTTTTGCCATTGAACGCCCAATAGTCATTTGTTTATTTTTTCGCTGGATGAAATAATCCAACCAAAAAATAAACAAATGACTGACCGTATAAACAAATGAGTGTCCAATTCCAAAGAAAAAAATCCAAAAATAACGTTATTGAGTCTGATTTCTTGGGGCCACTTCTACTAATTTTTAAAAAGCATCAATTTCCATACATTTTTGACAGATTTCCACTGAGATGCGATTGCAAACGTTGCTTAAAAATTAGTATTATTGGCGCTATTATATTCGTGAGAATCTAAGAAGTCGGATTTGACAGCTGTAGAGAGGGATAGAAGATCACATTACCACTAAGTGTGAAGGAGATTTATTTTATGACTCTTTCGTACTTACTAGTAAAGCAATGTTTTATACTGCTGTCAATTCCGACTTCTAAGTTGTCACGAATATAATCAACCAATTAATGTGAACAAAATGAACATCAATCAGAAATGGTGTGTATCTTTATGGGCTGACGTCATAGGACGTGGTGTGGTGGTAAATATTCCAGGGTTGCGGAATTTGTTCGAAAGAGGCACCGTGGCCCTGGAACGCAAAGGGCATTTCGAGGAACACGGATGGGTTTTAGTCAGTAATTGACTGTCACTCCTTTCCGCTTCACCCAGAGAGGAAGGAATCATTTCATGATTCCCCATCGGTAAAAGAAAACGAGACAAACATTAATTACCTAGTAAAATGTGGGCAATTTGGAAGAAGAAAAATGTTAGATTTTGGTAGTTATGTTATAACTGTCTTGTTTTCATACCTTAGACAGCACGGTGGCAGTGTCACAGTGTTACAGTCACAGCAGTAGGACAAATTAGGATAGAAAGAATTTAAAGTGTTACATTTTCTTACCTTCGACAGCACGGTGGCAGTGGAGGTGGCGGCTTGACGTGTACCTTCGTGCACGTCGTCCATAACCCTGAACAACTGCAGCCATATCGTCGGCAGTTGTTCGAGCGACTCGTGTAAACTTGTGGCACCTCTGTGCGGAGAAATAAAGCATAATATAGATAAACCTTCGCGTTATTTGGCGCTCGCGATTTTGCCATAGCGCAACTTTAATATACTACACAACTAATATTAACTAATATATTCTTATTCTGATGAACTTCATCTAAAATAAGCGCCTGGGTTGTTTTATATAAAGTTTAGAATAAATAACAAATATTTTGTTTATTTTATTTTAAAAAAATATTGTCTTTCCCATTTCAGGGTTAAGCTCACTTTCCGTAAGAAAGTATTTTATGTACAACAAATAATAAAAGCTATTGTTATATCGTTATTGAAATAACGATAGTCATAAAAAAATAAATTGTACTTCTTTTGATTTACAGACCTTCAATATGACTTGAAATTATTAATATTTCAGGTTTGATAAAAGTGATGAATATGTTTTACCTCAATAAATCGGCGAGTGCGTTACAGCAAGACATCCTCACCCTCCATTGGTTCGAAGTGAGGTTCGCTACTAAGTCATCCAGGATCTCTTTGTGGTATTTGTGAACCTGCAATAGAAAGTCAAAGTCTGCAGTTCTGCTCACTCAAATATCTTTTTTCAAGATCGTTAATGAAAGATGAGCTTAAAAAAAACGTCCCACCGGACTACGAAACTGATGGAATAGGGAGTGCACCTGTCTGTACACGCTCTTGTGTACTATAAAATCTCCCGCGTGGATGGCTAGTCTCCGTTGAGATTGCCGACATGGCCGAAATCGGTCAGGAGCACTATTATTATAACTTACAGTAGCCATTGTGTTGGGCACGATGGCGTGCCAGATGCTCTGCATGGAGTTCTGTATGCGCGGCGTGGGGTCGAACCGGTAGCGGTAAAGGCGCGGCACTATCTTAGGTAAGTGGTCTGATAACTGGGCACCCGCTTGTAAGGCTATCGAGTGGAAACCGAATGCCGCACCTGGAAAAAAATATAAAATAAAATAACTGAATAAAATAAAAATAAGTGCAAATTAGAAAAAAATATATTGGTTGAGTACTTAGCGCAGAATATTAATTGTCAAGGTAGAGGATTGAATGATCTTGCCGTAATATAGAGATTACGCTAAAAGATCTATTTTATTCTCGTATTAAAACGTTAATATTGAAGTCGCTAGCTCATCACGTCAACAATGAAAGCTGTTGACAACGTCAACAACTTTCAAAATCTAGGGAAACTGGAGGTGTTTTTGCGGGTACTCCCTTTCTTCTCCAATTTTTTTTGTCCGAAATCATTATCCATAACACATTATGGATAATGATTTCGGCTATAAACTGCAGTAACCATAATGTTTAAAAATTCGAAATTTTGTTTCACATAGTAATTATCTTTACTTCTAAGACTATTCTGTCATAATATCGAGTACTAAATGTGTTGCATGCTTGCTTGCATGCTACATGTTGCATGCTTGCTTGCATACTTGCGTGCATGGTGTATGCTTGTTTACATTTGTTTTAAAAACATTATTAGGACAAATAAACATAAAATAATATGAATTTAGGACTTATAACCTTTATTGAAAACGGTTTTAAGTGCTTTGTATATTATTGATTGTCATATTTATGACTTACAAAGGAGACGGGGACTTTTGGGCCTAATTGTATATAAGTATATATATAAGTTGAGGTATGGCTTAAAAAAAAGGTTATATTTTTCTATTTCAAAATGTGAAAAATCAACTCAATTTACAATCTGGAAAATGAGAAATCCAATAATTAAATTAAGGTGTAATTGGAATATCGATTTTATTATATCGATAAACGTTACAGAGTTCATACTATTTATGAAAATCCTTTCACCAGATGATTAATCAAATTATAATAATTAAATCTATTAGAATTAAAGTATTATGAGTTTTAATTTGTTAAATAGCTTCGTAATCAAGATAAATCGATTCACGTTTGCTAATCGATTATTGTAGTTTAATCTGTGCTAAATCTGACTTGACATGAAGCGAACTAAAAAGACGTAAACAAAAATCACCTCTTTAAACCCTTTATTTTGATACCCCACACGATCACGTTGGAAGAAAAGAAAATGCCCCCCCCCACAATCCTAAGGAGCCCAAAATCCGTTATTTTTCAATTTTAATGTAGCCAGTGACACTCGCAAGGTTAAGACGAGTATATCGACGTAAGAATCATCAAAATCGGCTTACACGTTTGGTATCTAGAACGCTACAGAAGAACAAACATAAACACATACAAATATACATACGTATACCGATAAACCCATTACCCTCCTTCAGCAGTCGGGTAAAAAAATCAAAAATCGGCTGTTAAGTATAGATTGTTACGTAACCTCACTTTTGCCAAAATCTGCAAAATTTTCAGTGGTTGATAGTTAATATAGTAGCTATCAATTGACACTAATTTCATCTTTTTACATCTAGGCCCAAAATTGTATGAAAACGTATCCGTCTCCTTTAGGGCATATTATATTTAGGGATTTCAAATTTATAGCATGTGATATTATGTGACATGAAGTTCGGGCAAGTTATCATTCGGACAAATGATGATTAGGATAAAAAAATATGGAACTTTAGATTATGGATAAAAAAGTTAGGGAACACAATAGAAAACCGTTTTTACGAGGTTGAGAATGACATTTAAAAACGAACGTGCTACGTTAAAGGTCCAGTTTCTATGACATTAAAAATTTAATGCAGCCGCTTAGATATGGGCATGGCTAACAATGAACATTCACGAATATATGTTTCATGTAACTTGACTAACCTTTCTTAGAATTCCACATGGAGTTGTGATGAGCTAGATGCATGAACTTGTACAGCAGATCCGGTTGGTTCAAGTCTGACGCGAGAGAACACAGCTCCTTGTAAGTAGACAGGTTGCCTCTACAGAAATTAAGAAAACAAACCATTAGTGTAAAGAAAGTCACGTATTTTTGTACAAAACAGATCATTAAGCTTAAATGTAGCTATAAAATAAAACGATATGGTCGCTCATAGGATTACAATAGTACCAGAGTTTCGACAAATCTATATATCTACGCCGCGTGGTGCGAGACATGTTCGCAGTGAACCAACGTATCGTTTTATTATTGCAAAGGCAACACTGACGCTTGGTGCGACGCATGTCACTTGTATGTGTTTCCGAACGCATACAACCCTAATCTCTTCAAAATTAGAGTTAACAGGCTTCTTCTGGGTAAGCTCGCTCCATCGTCGACTTTGTCTTTGTCATCTATGACCTAGACTAGAGTCAAGGGCAAACCGATATTAAATTTAAAAAAAAATATTGCTACGCAACTCACCAAGCAAAGCTCCAACCTGTGTAGCTTAGGTTAAATATAAATTTTGCAATTTACAAGCATCAAAGTAATAAAGTTCTTTTTCTGGATGGGTATTCATCAAATGACTGCTCCTGCTCTTAGTCACAGTCTCTTACCGACTAAAACTCACCCATGTTCCTTTCAAATGCCCCTTGTGTTCCAGGGTCGCGGTACCTCTTTCTAATAATTCTGCACCCCTTTTTTAAGGATAGGAAGTCATCAAATAACTGCTTCCGCTCCGGGTGGAGCGGAAGGGCGTGTCAGACTCTTACTGACTAAAACACATTCGTGTTCCTCCTAAAACTCTTTGCGTTACAAGGCCGCGGTGACTCTTACGAAAACAAAACCACAACCCTGGTAGGCTCTGGCCCTAACGGGCTCCGTCTTCTATGCTGACATCTCTTTGAGGCGTGGAACACAACGCGCCGTCAACCCGGACCTGGTTCTGATCGGACAGCGAGCCAATTCCGCAACCCTGGATATAATAAAGTCCTACTCACCCAGTAGGAGCCTCCCCCAACTGTCCCTACTCCAATATCTTGGTGTCTTCAGTGACCTGCGCGACGGATCGCTTGCCGCTCGTCGGCTGCTCTATGATCTGACCCACTAGAGATTGCTACTGATTCTCGTCAGAATATAATAATTTACCCAGTAGGAGCATTCCCCAGCTGCCCCTCCTCAAATATCTTGGTGTCGCCAGTGACCTGCACGACAGATCGCTTGCCGCTCGTCAGCTGCTCTATGATCTGACCCACTAGCGCTAGTTGCTGACTCTCGCCGGATTTTATATACTTATCCAGTAGGAGCCTTCCCCAGCTGTTCTACCTCAAATATCTTGGTGTCGTCAGTGGCCTGCGCGACAGATCGCTTGCCGCTCGTCAGCTGCTCTATGATCTGACCCACTAGCGCTTGCTGCTGTTTCTCGTCAGAATATAATAACTTACCCAGTAGGAGCCTTCCCCAGCTGTCCCTCCTCAAATATCTTGGTGTCGTCAGTGACCTGCACGACAGATCGCTTGCCGCTCGTCAGCTGCTCTATGATCTGACCCACTAGCGCTAGTTGCTGACTCTCGCCGGATTTTATATACTTATCCAGTAGGAGCCTTCCCCAGCTGTTCTACCTCAAATATCTTGGTGTCGTCAGTGGCCTGCGCGACAGATCGCTTGCCGCTCGTCAGCTGCTCTATGATCTGACCCACTAGCGCTTGCTGCTGTTTCTCGTCAGAATATAATAACTTACCCAGTAGGAGCCTTCCCCAGCTGTCCCTCCTCAAATATCTTGGTGTCGTCAGTGACCTGCGCGACGGATCGCCTGCCGCTTGTCAGCTGCTGATTCTCGTCCGAATATAATAACTTACCCAGTAGGAGCCTTCCCCAGCTGTCCCTCCTCAAATATCTTGGTGTCGTCAGTGACCTGCGCGACGGATCGCTTGCCGCTCGTCAGCTGCTCTATGATCTGACCGACCAATGCCTGCTTTTGACTCTCGTCAGAGTTCTGGTAGACGAGGGATAGACCTTTGCTGGCTACGTCTTGGACTATGTCTGTAGGGGAAATAATTGGGTCGATTTAAAATGGATTGTTGGAGAGCATCTTCAGTGTAACAATTTTTTTTAAAAGACATTTTTTTCAGGAGATAATGAACAGGTAAAGTTAACTTGTCATACGCAGAGTATGAACAAAGGATCGATAAAAAACTCTCTTGTAATTAAATTACTAGACGAGGATAAAATGTTCTTGAAAAAAAGCAACCAAGGATTTATCCTTTGTTCCTCAATGGAGCCAATTTATGAAATCTCATTATGAGTCCCAGTAGTGGACTGCTATAGGCTTATGGCCAATTCAAGTACACAACTCGCCAAATCAGAGTATAAAATATTACAGGAGTAAATGATTATGTTACAATATAATTTATCTATGACATCTTACCGCTGTTCTCTGATAAGAAATCCATAAAAACATCTTGTAATATTTGCAGTTTGTTCTTGATAGGTTCTCGTTCAGGACAATTCTTTAGCAACGCTAACAACCAAATGCTTGTAGCCTAGGGAAAGTCACAAATATATTGAAATAGTTCACATTGATATACCAAATTAAACCTAAAAAACTTTTTATATATGTCACCGGAAAGTTGCAGATTCTTTAAGATTGTAACAAATCTTTATTAGGTTATGATTTCTCGATATATTATGAAAAAATCGTTTTGTGTACAATAAATCCCATCCAGATTCAATAGTTTCCAATATATCCGTGTCTTAATATTTGACAATTTTACGACGTTTGCAATTTTTTGATGACATTTACATTTTATTTTCAGTTTGCGTCCAGCTAACGACTGAAATCCCCTGCCGGAACATGTTCCTGATAGCAGTAACCTGGGGTAATGCGATAAACGTGCTCCAACGTTTATCGCATTATCGCGTACCATCAGGTGAGATAGTGGTCAAACGCTAACACAATAATAAAGTTTGTTTGTTACTCTATCACGGAAAACTCCTGAACGGATTTTGATAAAACTTTACAATTCTATAGCTTATACATCAGTATATTTAAAGACTAAATTTCCACGCGGATGGAGCCACGGGCAGCTGTGAGTTATAACATATAATAATTTAAAGAAACCTCTCTTCAAGAGTTGTATCAAGGTTTACCTGTCTGGAATGTGGGTGTGGATGTCTTCCAATCTTAAACAGTTCCTTAAGTAACCACTCTAACAGTAGGTCATTCTCCTTCAAAGCTTCCGTATTCTTTATTTTCGCCGCACCCTATATTTTGAAATAAGATAAACATTATCACTGAAGTCAACGAGTATCGAGTGAGATTCTTAAATAGTCCGGTTTAGAGTATTCTTTATTGAACAATGCAAAAGATAAAACACTACAACATGCAGTCTATAAGCTTGAAATTAATTTGTTATGGAAATTTTTGCTTACGTAAATAAAAAACTTACCTCTTTAGGCAATTCAGTCCATAGATCCCTGTTTTCATTTGAATTTACTCCTTCAACACATAACACGAGAGACTCGCCTATTTGTAAATGGATTTCAAACTCTTTGCTCTAAAAAAAAGAAAAAGGAAACGTTTTTAATGACAGCATTCATTTGTTTGAATATGGAACGGAATATATTCACACGGTTAGCCTGATATTCAAAATCCGAAATGTTTTGCTATTACAAGACAAGGAAAATAGTCTTGTTTGGAATGGCTACAGAGGCAATATAGAACCATGATTGTTCCAGTGCGAAAGAGAGAGAGAACTATACAGAACTGATTCTTTTAGCAACTCAACAGTGATGGATTCATAAAACAGCCCCAGTTAATTATTTAAATATAAAATAGTCATACTAACATAAAATAATAATAAATTTGATGGATTGTGTGAAATATGATATGGCTAGAAAAGAGGTAACTTTTGAGATGATGGCGCAGGAAAATTCACGCCACTAGTTGGCGCCACTTTGGCAAAAAGTCCTCTACCTTGGAAACATAGCTTATGGCGCTAAGGTGAAGTTTTAAATAATGTTGAAAAAGTTGGAAAATGCCTAGCCCTGACGCCTCAGTACTGCCTCTTGGTGTTCGCCATTTCAGATAACTCTCATTGGGATAGGGACAGGGGAATAATGATGATGAGTATTGAAAATGTTTCAACTTTAATAAATAATTTTAACTTACATCTTTAGCCATCTGCAGAAATCCCATAACGATTTGTTTGGAGAAAGACAATCTTTCGCCACAACACAGAAGGCCAAGCGTATACAGCGCCCTCTCTTTTAACTTCGATGGTAGCTTTGCGTTCCCAACGATCTTGAATAACCTAAATTAAAAATAATATAAATAAAATTGAGCCATTTTTTATTGAACACAAATCGAAAAATAAAAGGCGATTACATAATATGTGTCTCGAGTAATTATCAAGAATATATAAAAAACAAAAAGGGTTCAAAAATTAATTAATTTCCTATAGAAAGTCTTTTTTATTAATCTATACCTACTAATCTAAATTAATAACATAAAGAGGAAAGATTTGTATTTTAGTATGTAACGAATAAACTTAAAATCTACTGGACCGAATTGAAAAATTCTTTCAGCAATGGATAGCTACATTATCAGCGAGTAACATAGGCTATATTTTATCCCCGTACTCCCACGGGAACGGGCACTACGCGAGCGAAACCGCGTGACGTCCGCTAGTTTTTTAGAAGTTGTTTCACAGGTGTGCGTGGTCATTTTTAAGATTAACGTTCTTCAAGCAGTCTGATGCAGTTGGCAACAAGCAACAAATGTGTGATTGAACTAAAATAAATGCCAACAAATGCATCTGCTTGAAAAGTTTTTCTTTTGTTACTTATTTGTCGTATTTAGCAATTGGATTTATTATTAATAATAATAAATTCTCTTTATTAAGGCACCAAGTCCCAATATTAAAATTACACAAGCATATATACAAACATTTGACAATCACTCCAACACTAAAATACAATAATCATCAAATTCATCAGTTAATAATAAATAAATAAATCATAAAATTACAAAAAAAAAAAAAAAATTTAAATATAAAATCATTAAAATACAAAAACAAATACATTAATCAATTAATTCATCACTAAACAAAATTCACAAAACTACAAAAAATACTACAAGATACAAGTTTACAAGTACACAAGTAAGTATACAAGTTTTTTCTTTACTATTTATCACGTACCGAACGTCACCCTTAAATATGACCACGTATGTCTGAAACGCCCTGTATACTTAAGAGCGATTTTGCCCTTACCAAGTCCCTGACCAAAACCTATTAGATAAAAAAATATATAAATCTATCAGTCAATTAAAGCGTATAAAACTGTCAACCACTCACCTATCAGCGACAGTTAACTTAGTGACATCCACATCATCGATATTGGTATCACTCTTATTGATATTGAAAGGGTTCTCGCTTTGCAACATCGCGTCTTGTTTGGCCGACGTGTTGGGTAAGGGCAAGCCGCCACAGCGAGCCAGCAGCGATATCGACGAGCATGAGGTACTAACTAGCAAGGTTTGTGTGCTCGCTAAGAAATTAGCTGGAAAAATTGTGTTAATTTTGGTATTGAGATGCCAGAGATGGTAGCAGAACCAGATAGCTTAAAATTGATTGTGTTGATTATTTGACTGTTGAAGATTTGACAGTCTTCAACCGAGATGCTTGTATTTTGCTCCATTCCTGAAGAAAATTACCTATATTTAGGCAGAGAGAGGTTTACCTTTAATATGTTTATCTATGGTACACAAGTACCTTACATGGAAGTAGGTTTATTTATGTCATGCCAGAATAAGTGCCCTATTTGCAATTATCATAAACACTCTGGGAAAAGATTTAAACACGATATAAGTCGGAAAACGTATTAAAAGTATGTAGCACTCACCCAAAACAACAGCCCCTTCTTGATAAGGCTCCCAATTCGCCGGACTAAAACCTTTCCCGCCAAACTTGCCTCTCTTCGACAGCACGACACACCTCTCACACATATTCGATAACGCTGCCAAGTACCCGCACTGGGCCTCCAGGCTCTTATTATTCTGCCCCTGTACCACGAACTCCTTTATCTCCTTATCTATCGCTGATTTCTCGCCAGTGTTAACCGTTATAATAGTGTAGATGACAGCCGCTATGTCGCGAATGTCTTCCTTGGTACTGGTCGTGAACAGGTTGCGGAGGAATGGTAAAAGGCTCGTGTATTTGGACGCCATTTTTTCGGGGACGCAGCCAACGATGTCAAGGAAACATGATAGTGGCATTATTTCTGGGGATAAAAGAGTATTTTAACAAAAGAGTCAAATGTTTTGCTAGGTAAAGAAAGTTAAGGCCAGAGTAACATACGCATACTTTTTTCGAATACGTAGCCATCTTCATACAAAATAGCTATTTTCAGCAGATAAAATGCAAATAGATGAAGGTAAATATGATTCCGGCCTCTCGCCTTGTCTGTCAGTTTATGAATTATCAAAAAAATAAGAATTTGTATAAATGCTAGATATACTTACATGAAGAATTCTAGATAATTTCAATCCATCGTCACTCACACAAGTGTCGACTTTACCTTTGTATACTTTAAGTCGTTTTTTAAGTGACTATTTGCATTTAAAGATATCCTTAAGTATGGGTTGCAATGACATTTGAACTTTGGCATTGATGACATAGAGTTTGTTGTAAAAAAAATCGATTCAAATTTAGTAATTATGTAGTCTTACCGGGACTAGCATTCAGCAGCGAAGTAATCATAGTAAGATACCGCTCCAATACTTCTGTATCCAGCAAGTTGTCGTAGAAGTACTTGGAAAGGAGCGGAGACGTCGCGTTAGGATGGTTCGAGCAGTCCTTCAGGTCAGCGTCGCGGTTCAGACACATTCGCATGTAGCGGAGGATCTAGACAACAAGGTTACATAATAGAATTAGTTTATTTTCATGAGTACTTCTGGTGATGTATGTGATTAGCAAGCCAGAATTTAGATAAAATCGCAATAAATAAAATACGGGAATCGACAATTTCGCGAGATTGGTTTCAAATTTCGGTGATTCAAAATTGTACTTTCATATATTTTATTTTAGTAACATTTTCTTAGGTGTTCTACGCTAATCTGACGTTCGACCAATCTCTCACGCATAAAAAATCGGATAAGTGAGGATCACACGATGGGTAAAGCCGTACAATAATCCGAAAAAAAGTTCATGATATACAGCCCACTGACTGACGAACAGCGGAGGCTTAGTAATGGTTCCGTTGGTCACCCTTCGGTTTAGGAACTCTAAAAAGCTAGTAGAGTAGTTTAAACTCCTGCTTGCCAGTATGTAACGCAAATATTAAGAAAATAAAAGAATTTCTATGTTCCTTATTCAAAAACACCTTTTAAAATAGAAGCTTACTCAATAAAAATAACTCACCTCCTGATAAGTCATAGGATGAAACTGCAGTACTTGATTTCCAATCACGAACCTATGTTTCGCGTTTGACCCCTTTTTCCTCTTCTGCATTTGATCCCACACGTAGGTCACGACTTCGGTAAACTTCGGCACTTTCAGCTCTTGACTCTCGGTGGCTCTGTCCTTGTCTTTCTTAGAAGCATCTTCGTCAATGTTGACTGTTCCTGTATCTTTCTTTGATACATTGAATACTGCGTCCTCTATCTCGCTTGCACGGGATGTGCCGTAAAGGCATTTTAGCGCTTCGTTTGAAATTTCGTCTTGGCTACAGGATAAATTGTTTGTTAAAGAGATGGTCTTTTTTTTCTCTAGCTTCCACAAAACAGAATGAGATACACCGAGGGTTTTCTGATAGTATTGGATAACACACTTTATTTTCAGTCGTTTAAAGTTCAAAGATGTGCAAAGAACACCACAGACATTAAGTCCGCCCACGTACCACTATTCTGTCGTCATAAGAAAAAAGGACGTATGTATACAAAACGAAAAAACCGATTTCCGACATTAAGAAAATAACTTAAGGTGGGAAATGGGTACGGCAGAATTGTTCATAAAGTTGAAACAAATTAAAAAATAAATTAAATAGCTTTTAGGCGTCCCCGAACGCAATCTTTTGCACTTTAGAACACTGAGAATAAGTTTCATTATCATTCTGTACTACATTCATTGAAAAAATTCATCATTCATTTAAAATCTCTTACCTGTCTCCACTAGCCAGTAACAACAGATATCTGGATGGAACGTAATCTTGTGGGAAAACAGCTGCTGAATACCTCATAGCGATGTACCGGATCATTGACTCTTCACTGTGCATGTAACTGTTGAGAGTAATAGAAAACAATGAAGCATTATTCAGATCTGAGTACAAGGGTCTGTTTCACCTTTTTTTTCTTTTTTAAGCATGGGAAATCATCAAATGACTTCTTTCACTCTGGGTGGAGCGGAAGGGCGTGTCAGACTCTTACTGACTTTTTAGTTTAGTCAGTACGAGTCTGACACGCCCTTCCCCGGATGGGTTTTCCCATCCGTGTTCCTTCTAAAGCTCTTTGCGTTCCAGGGCCGCGGTGACTATTTCGAACCAATTCCGCAACCCTGGCAGGTCCTACGATTATGTTTCCGCTAACTTGGCAGATAATTTCATACTAATTTTGTTCTATATTAAAATTTATTCAGGAAGAAGTGGCTATATATATATATCGTGAAACAAGCCTTAAGTCTAATGAAGCACTACGATATAATAACTAGGTACACCTAATATTAATTATTATTAGATGAACGCCTTAACTGCATAACACTAAAAAGTTTAAAATTGTAGCTGCCTATTATTCGCCACACAGTCGCGATAACGCGAAGATTTGCGCTGTCGCGACAAGTATGGCCAAACGATTCGTCGAATCGCGATGTGTTTGGGCGAACAAGAATGCTAATCCGGCACTATCGGTTAACTATCGCGACAAGGGGCCATCCATAAATTACTTCACACGTTAAGGAGGGGGAGGGGGCCGACGAAGTGTGACATTGAGTGACAAGGGGTGGGAGGGGACCTAAATTTCGTGACGTCACATTTCAAAAAACTTGAAAATATTTTCAGTCCTATCTGTATTATCATAAAGTTTTAGTTTTTTGCTTTGTTATTTTTTAATGTTTGATTTGATGTTGATTTTATAAAAAAAAAACTGGTATAAAATAATGTCGGAATGCTGTTTTAACTGAATAATTTCTAGATATTTTACAAAATATGTCACGTCACACTAGGGAGGGGGGAGTCTCACAAATGTGACCAGCTGTGACAAGGACGGGGAGGGGGTCATAAACACATAAAATTCGTGTGACGTAATTTATGGATGGCCCCCAACACGACACGAATATTCGCGCGGTAATGTACCCCCAGCATTAACGAAATGAAAATAAGTTTATAGGTACCTTAGGGTTCGGCTACACGCTCAATCTTGCATGCACACACAGTTTTCAAAATTTGCGTAAAAACTGCATGGTGTCAACACGATAGCGACTTGCATGCACAAAAAGTTTGCGCATTTATATTTTAACGTCTTCACGTACATGCTTACTTGTGCAAATAAATGCTGTATAAACTAACGTTTTGTGCAAGCCATTTGTGCGGTATATACTGTTTTACCATCTTAACGCACATATTACACAATAAACAAGAATTGGTGCAAATAATATTGAGCGTGTAGCAAAGGCTTTAGGCACCTCTACGCTAACTGGACGTTGAAAAGAATGACATTGCTAGCAAAAAAAAATCGAAAAACAAAGGAGGATCGCGTTATGTTCTTAATTCAAATCATCTTTTTTTGCAAGACTATATAAGAAGTCAACTCACTGGTCCAACAACGCGAACAGCGCCAAGGCCTGCGGTTCATCGAAGGGGCTCGTCTTAGCGCTCTCATCTACATCCATCTTCTCTCCCTGAGACGTGCCAGCCGTCGGGGCTGAAGAAGCTTCAGATTTCACTGAAACAATTGCTGATTAATTGGTTGCCATTCTATTTTTTTATTCAAACCTAAAGATAAGTAGCTATTGATAATGATATTGAAAATAAACGTTTTTTAACTTATGTATTTCAAGTATGTATGTAATATTGTCAGAATTGCACCGTTTTTAGGGTTCCGTACCCAAAGGGTAAAACGGGACCCTATTACTAAGACTCCGCTGTCCTTCCGTCTGTCCGCCTGTCACCAGAATGTATCTCATGAAGCGTGATAGTTTGAAATTTTCACAGATGATGTATTTTTGTTGCCGCTATAAAAACTAAATACTCAAAATACAGAATAAAATTAATATTTAAGGGGGCTCCCATACAACAGAAATGATTTTTTTATCGTTTTTATAGATAATGGTACGGAACTCTTCGTGCGCGAGTCCGACTCGCAATTGGCCGGTTTTTTTTTTACTTTAGATCAAGAAGAGATACAATTATGAGTGTAAAGAACGGGAGCTTTGTATCTTTCTACAGCAGACAGTTTTGTGAAAATCTTGTTCAGTCCATTCTGTATATCCATGTTGTTGGGTGATTGAGTGTACATGTTATTATTGCGTTTTTTCCATTAGGAATTTCCCAGTAGCAGTCCAGAATTTGAAAGTTTTTTTTTTGTTTTATTTATATTTATAATTGTTGCATTTTTACCCATATTTATACTTATTATTTTATTTGTATTTTTCTTTTATATATGCTCCGTGAGTGTATCCGTGGCTCCACTGACTGGCCCTATCAGAATACCAGTGCTGTGTTATTTATTTTTTAGATATCGCAGCATAAGCTGAGATAGGGACCATTTTGGCCTCGCACAGATAATTATTTTATTATACTGTTTAGTTATTAATTTTATTTTACTGGTTTATTTGTCTTGTGCGAGTCCCAAATAAATATTTTTCTTTCTTTTTTTCTAACTTCCGTTGAGAATGGTCAACGAGACCGAAATTGGGTCGGGAGCATTATGTCTATGTTTGCAACTCTATCAAAACCATTCTTATTAAATGAGATTCAAGAAACTTAAATTTCGAACGATACATACTAGAGAGTTATATGCCTCGAACAAATACCTCACCCTTCCATAGAAGCACTTCACTTGACGTATTTGTCAAAATATCATTTGTCATTTGTGCAATACAAAATACACCTTATGCCTTTCTAAATAAGGTTAATTTTTAATCGCACAATAAACGTGAATATTTTGAAATAATAATATACCAACGTCATGTAAAAGAAAAATTGTGTAGCGTCAGGAAACTATTAGTTGTCTGGCATTTTGCTGAACTGGACCTATTTGGTGCAGTCGCGGAACACACGATGTTATTGTAATTAAGTTTCCTTTTATGTGTACCAACATTGTGTGTACCAGTGTGTGCCAAATAAACTAATTTTCTATCTTTATTTTCTTTCGTTTTACCTTCAGCATTAATCTTGAAGCCGGCCGACATATCGAGCAGTGCGTCTCTGAGCGCAGTCTTCATCTCGGGCACGGCTTCCGGAATCTTCTTGACCAGTTCCTCTAGTAACGCGAACTGGTTGTTGATTGTGTCCGGGCATTTCATTGCTAGGCGACCTGAAAATTAAGGAGATGTTATTTGGAGTGACTTCAAGAACATGACTAAACAGAAAAATTTTCTTGAATTGTGCGGGAACTATTTTCAAAGAATTATTTATTACTATACACAATCACGCCATGTGAATCTTATGCTATTATAATAGGGGATAACTTATTATCTATAAGTACTAATATAATTATGCTAAAGAGTTTGTTTATTTGAACGTGCTTATCTCTGGAACTGCTAGTCGGATTTGGAAAATTATTATTGTATATGATAGCCACATTAATGAGGAAGGCTATAGGCTATACGGGAAACTCCTACAAGAATGGGAAAAAATGCGGGATATGCGCGTATGAAGTCATGGGCTAAAGCTAGTAAGGTATAAATTGGAATGATTGCCGATGATGAATCTATAGTTTTAGATAATATTTTCAAGTTAAAAAAAGAAGATAATATTTTCAAGAGTCGATAATATTTTGAAGTTAAAAAAAGACAAGCATTCATTATTAATACGCAACAACATTGTCATTCAACGCGGCAATGCTGCCACTGTTGGGCACATTTCCCATTGACAGCGATGTGGATGTTTTTTTTTTTATGCCCAATGATTTCTTTTGTTTCGCGAATTTAATAGTCTAGTTGTTTAATAGTACAATTCTCTTTAGGTTACCTATACATAATTTATTTTCATATTTATAAAAAAAGACATAATAGTATTTACTACAGGTTACCTGTTCATAATATATGCTTTTATTTATTAAAAAAAAGACATACCCAAACACATGTAGGCCTTAGGATGTTGTTCTGTATGTTCATCAGATCTGATGAGCTTCAGCAATCCCTGAAGGAATACTGTCGCTACCTTCCTCAGTTGGGTCACGTCACCGCTAAAATAAAAGGTTGCCAATTTACATCAAGAACATAATAAAAATCAACTAACATCGGGCCTAAGGAGGCAAAGGGAATAGAACCTTTGCGGCATAGCCCTCCCGCCGCCATTTCTATTTTTGACACTTAAGGGCACCTAGCTGCAAATTTTTTTTTTGTTGGTTTCAGTGTCCTCTATCCATATCATGTTAGACAGTGCGCCACAACTTTGAAAAATAATCAAAATGGCGGCGGCTGTGCCAGCTCTCATAGTAATAATAATAATTATAATAATAATATTACTGATACACACTCGATTATGTACTGCGCGGCTGTAGCGGCATGTCGTGTAGCTCATGTCAAAATGACTAACGACAGAGTTACACGACCAAAACCAGCCGTACCGGCTTGGCAGTGCAGGATCGAGCGTCGTATCGGTGGGGCCAGAGCGCTAATTGGCAAACTAATCTGCTTCAGGGAGGGCAACACTCGCCCTAGAGTGATGCGTTTTGTGAGACGGGCATTTTCGGGGACTGATATCAGCCCCCGAGATTATATGTCACGTGTCACAGAGCGCATCGACTTCCTGAAGCAGAAAGTGTATGCATGGGCAAACCGTATTCGTAGGTATAGGCGGCGAGTGGAGCGATACACCCAGAATCGCACATTCCGAAGTAATGAAAGGTGGGTATATAGGGTTTGGGAGCAACCGGACCAGGGTGTGACTGACACGCGCCTGCCGGATGATGACGCCATGTGTTCGTTCTGGCGCAACATCTGGTCGGTGCCTGTCAGTCACACCGAAGGTGGTTGGATTCGAGAGGTCGAGCGAGTGTGCGATCCATTGCCAGAAATGGGGGCAATCACAATCAGCCCCCAAGATGTAGCCCGTGCAGTCCGTCCGTTGCCTAATTGGAAATCTCCAGGGCCGGACGGACTGCACAATTTTTGGATTAAGTGGCTACAAAGGTCGCACGCTCGTTTGGCATCTCAGTACCAAACTGCCTTAGAGTCCGGCTCGCTACCCGAATTTCTTACGACAGGAGTTACCCACCTGCTCCACAAATCGGGTAGTACCGCGGAACCCAAAAATTATAGACCGATCACGTGTCTACCGACGGTCTATAAGGTTCTTACATCTATTTTGAGAGCTAAAATTAATAATCATATTAACAGCAACAACATCATGTCTGTCTCTCAAAATGGATGTAGGAATGGGTCCCGCGGTACTAAGGAGCTACTCCTCATTGATATGGCCATTAGCCAACAGGTTCGGCGTTCCCGAAAGGATCTGTCGACATGTTGGATAGACTATAAGAAGTCCTATGACTCGGTGCCTCATACATGGCTCATGAGGGTGCTAGAATTGTATAAAATTGATACAATGCTACGCACCTTCCTGATGTCGTGTATGGGGCAATGGAGGACAGTTCTTCGCTATCCAGGATGTCGAAATATCCAGAGGAACAGCGAACCGGTAAGGCGATAGTTTGAGTCCGCTTTGGTTTTGCCTAGCCTTGAACCCTCTAAGCACACTGCTGGAGAATTCAGGGCTGGGCTATCGGTTGAAGAGAGGAGGTCAGGTTATATCTCACCTCCTTTACATGGATGATTTGAAACTCTTTGCCCCCAGTAATCTGCAACTGATGGAGCTACTGAAGGTAACTGAAACTTTCAGTAGTGCCATCAGGATGGAGTTTGGTGTGGACAAATGTGCGGTCATGCATGTAAAGCGTGGGGAGATTATGGAATCCGTGGGAACTCAACTCTCGGATTCCATAAACCTCAGATCCCTCTCTTCAACTGAAACTTACAAGTATTTGGGTATGTCGGAAGCGTTAGGTATCAATGTTACTGACATGAAGCAATCGTTGAAGGAGCGCTTCTTTGGCCGCCTGAAGAAGGTATTCAATAGCCTTCTATCAGGCGGAAACAAGGTGCGCGCCTTCAACGGTTGGGTCATGCCGGTATTGATGCACTCTTTCGGCGTACTCAAATGGACTCAAACGGAACTTGACGCCCTGGATAGGCGGGTCCGTACACTGCTTACTGCATATCGAATGCATCACCCACGGTCGTCGGTAATGAGACTGTATATCCCGCGAAAGTGTGGAGGTCGAGGCTTCTTAAATGCTAAGACTCTCCACAATCGCGAGATATGCAGTCTCAGGGAATATTTCCTAGCTGTCGACGTGGGTATGCATCGAGATGTAGTGGCGGTGGACAAGGGACTCACCCCGCTCTCTTTGGCAAATGAGAACTGGCGCAAACCTGCGGTGCTAGACACTAACGATCGCAGGGCTGTATGGCAGAGTAAGGAACTTCACGGACGCTATTTCCGGGCCCTACATGGGCCCGACGTAGATCAATTAGCGTCCGTAGCCTGGTTGCGATTCGGTGATCTCTTTGGAGAAACCGAAGGTTTTGTCTGTGCAATTATGGACGAAGTTATCATGACGAATAACTACCGGAGATTTATTGTGAAGGACGGCACGGTTGACATATGTCGGGCATGTCACCGTCCGGGAGAATCGATCCGCCACATTGTCTCTGGTTGTTCTCGTCTAGCTAACGGAGAATACTTGCATAGGCACAACCTTGTAGCCAGGATTATCCATCAGCAACTTGCTCTGAAATACTCTCTTGTGGAATCGGAGGTGCCGTACTACAGGTATGCGCCCGACCCAGTTCTCGATAATGGCAATATCACATTGTACTGGGATCGGTCCATCATCACTGACAGGACTATTGTTGCCAATAAGCCTGATATAGTGGTGGTGGACCGAATCGAGAGGCGTGCAATGATTGTAGACATAACCGTTCCGCATGACGAGAATCTCGTGAAAGCCGAGAAAGATAAACAAATCAAATATATTGACTTGGCTCGCGAGGTTGTCGACATGTGGGATGTGGACTCAGCAATCATTGTACCGATAGTTGTGTCAGCCAATGGCTTAATAGCCACGAGCCTCGATCAGCACCTCAGGAGGCTCTCGTTGGGCAGCTGGATCAAGGGCCTGATTCAGAAAGCGGTACTTCTGGACACGGCTCGTATTGTTAGGAGGTTCCTCTCTCTTGAGCCCTGACCGCCGGTAGCTTGGACCCTGTTCCCGATACCGGTGGGCTACTATTTTTATATTTTTAAATGTTTTTTATTTTTGTATTTTTAAGAAATATTTAAAAATGTATAAATAAGAAAAAAAAAATGAATAAACGAAATAATAATATTATTATTATTATTATAGCTCTCATAGAAAAGTGTTCGAACCCTTTTGAAATGAGAAAAAAGGATAGCGGTATTCGTCATGTATAACAGCATCTATCGCTTTCGCACTGAACATATGCAAGCCCGGTTAAGCAGTCGACAACCTTATAGGTTGAACTGCGAGACGCCACTCGCAAAAAAAAACGCACTGAACATTTGCATCGAAAATTAAGGGTTTGCTAATACCTAGACACGACGCGAAGCGGATAATGGCGAACTTTTTGAGATAGCGTAAAATATTAAACTTTATTTTCTACAAAATAAGGTACACATTGTGAGAATTCGATTGCGGCGCTACGACTACTGACATCTTCAAGTCTCGTTGTAAACTGACCCTAAGGCAAAGATTAGTTTTTATTTTTTATACAACAAGCACTTACCTATTTATTACGTTTAGGAGAAAGACTAACGCCTGGTTTCGTAGTCTAGAATTCGTGTTCGGGTCAAAGAGCGATGAAAATACAACCTGAAAAAGTAAGTCAGATTATTATCAAATAAAGGACTATTTTAATATCTGCCTGTTTTTTGTAAAATTTCATTCCATACAAGTGGGAGAAGTTCCGAGCATGTTTTATAGACATGATATTCATGACCAAGATAGAGTGGTATAGAAAGAGAAAGGGGAGGCTTTTCCACGGCAATAGGACACAGATTAGGCTAGCAAAAAAAAACTATTCATGGCAATTTGTAAAAATAATTTATAATCACCTGCACACAATGAGGGAACATGATAGCTGGTCCGGTCGCCTTGTTTAAATACTGGATCAGTTTCAAACGCAGTCTCGTGCAAGCAGGGACCTAAAAATACAACAATTTAACAAAATATTCTACAAGTAACGCAACTCTTATTCTGTTGAAGGATTTGTGTAAATAAATACCTTGCGGTCATCTGGGGGAGCCTTCATACCTCCCCATGTACCCAAATATAAAGAGTATAGTGGAGCGACCACTGAAGGCTGAGACCAGTCAACCGAACTGAAACAAAGTAAGAATACGTGGTTTCATACAATTCTAATAAAATAGTTGATCGCCAAACTGATGTGGCAGTGGGCACTGGGCAGGGCTCATTGCTCGCAGAACAAATGGTCGATGAGGCCGAAAAGTTCTTGAGTGGCGACCGCGTTGGGAGTCCTCCCACAAGGTGGACCGATGACCTATTGAGGGTCGCGGGTAGCCGATGGATGCGAGATACACAAGACCGGTTGGTATGGCTACACGCGCGGGGAGGCCTATGTCCAGCAGTAGACGTCTGCAGGCTGATATATATTTCTTTTTATTTATTTAATATGGGTTTGCTCTTGACTCTAGTCTAGGTCTTAGATGACAGAGACAAAGTCGACGATGGAGCGAGCTTACCCAAAAGAAGTCTGTTCACTCTTATTTTGAAGAGATTAGGGTTGTATGCGTTCGGAAACACAGACGCAGGCAGAGAGTTCCACTCCTTTGCTGTGCGCATATGATGATGGTAATGATGATGGATGAATAAAATTTCGCGCAACTCGGCAAATCCGTTTAACCGTAGATCCAGCGTCTGATCTCACCCCGGTCATGTCAAATTGGTGTCCCATCGGACTATGAAACTCAAAAGAGTGAACCTGTGTTTGCGCACACACTTGTGCACTATAATATCTCCCACAGCTATAGCAAGTCTCCGCTAAGATTGGCCGCCAGAACCAAGAGTATTAATTAAATAGTGGGATCTATCTATTCTGTATATATTTTCAAGAAACTATTAGGAGACTCAGAATAAAACCTTGTGGGACCCAACCATCTCACAACAAGATACAAAATAATAAGCGTGTGAAAATTTGTCAAACGCCTGAGTAACATTAGCAAGTACATCCCACACCTTTTAAACAAACGATAACACGAAATAAAGTGATAATGAGTGTTAATAAAAATGAAATGTTTATCGCTGGTAAAATTTGAGTATTTGATTGATTTGGTAATTATTTTTTAATCTTTGTTTTATTGTTTTTTATTGTCCGTGTTAGGTAAGTTGCCCGGAAAATTGGAAAAACACGAAAAACCTGAAAGTGCTGTTATAAATTGCATTGTTATGAATTCATGTGTGCCGACATCTGTCAGCCCAGCTAGTTTTCAATAAAGACGAGGAGATTACCTGTTAACCCTTATGAGTGGACTGTTCGCGTGATTAGCAACACTGAACCGCGAGTCCGCTGCGGCTACGATCAGCGTTAGCAGTGTGTCGTTCATGTTGAATATGTCCTTGCCTATGAAATTCACTATGGACAGCTTCATCTAAAACATATAAACAGATTAATTTGACAAAATAATTAGCAACTACAGTATTCTTGAAATGTTTAGACATTTTTTAATATTCGTATGGCACCATTTCATTTCCGGGTAATTACTGTCCATTCCAGGTTGAACACCGTCTATTGTATTTCTTTTCTTTTTGTTTAAAAAACGTTGCTCCTCGCTAGGAATTGCTCCTGTATCCTGTAGGTCATACAAATATTTGTTCGGTGCGGGAATCGAACCCGCGACACGCAGCGCATTAGCCAATCGCTCAACCACTTCGCCAACCGTGCCGTTATACCATTTTAGTTTCCATTTTTATGAATATTACAGTGTCCAATAAAATGCATATTAAACAAATATTTTTGTAACTTTTTAGTCAACAAAACAATATGGGCATACCTCTTCAAGCTGGTTTGGATTCAACTGGTTCTTATCAACAATACGTTTGTAAGTCTTCATGCTCATACCAGGTGGTACTTGAAACTCACTCTCACCAGGATTTGGTAGAGCCCTAAAAAAAAGGCATATCGATATATATCTTCTATATTATATAAAAAATGAATCCCTATTTCCCTTGGTCACGGCATCACGCGTGAATGGCACGACCAATTTCGCTAATTATTTTTTTTGTTGTGTTTGTTATTGTCAGAAGAACGTTAAAAACCTTCTGAAAGAAAATTTGGAAAAAAAATATAAAAGCCGGGGCGGGCCCCTAGTCAAAGATAAAAATAAAACATGTTTATTTGGCACACACAATGTAGGAAAAAATAATAAGGAAACTTAATTACCATGTCATCAAAAACACGTCTATAACATGCTTATACGCATAAATAAGATAATTTTCGAAGGCGCTGACTACACGAGCGAGAGAATCGCCCTACTATGTTCGATTTTAACCTACTATGTTTTTCTAAATGATCTCCACGAGACACTTATTCTTTGGCCAGCATATCGTGGCTACTCGCGACAGATTTTCGCATGTCCGCAACAAATCGCACGGTTGTTTTGTTGAAAAAGTTTTGCAGCGGGTGCGCTACGAGTACGTCGTGTTTCGCGGCGAGCACGCTGCAAGAACGTCGTTTTTATGTAACGGGCATGAGGCACGAGTTATGTGAAGACACGTCTATAATGTTTTTATAGAATGTCGTGGCAGTACGATAATATTTGCGGTATACACTTACTCTTGGCTTTTCATTTATCTAACAAAAAGCTAGAAGAAACAATTTTTTCCTTTGATCATGTGTCAAAATTACTATTATTTCTGGCTATTTACAGCCTCTTTACGAAAACCTGACACTAAAAAATAAAAACAAGAAAAAGGTTGTTTTAAAGACAAAATGTTACCTGTATGGTAGAAGTAGAACATCTGTGGCAAACTTCAGTATCAGATTGGCAACTTTTGGCTTCTCCTTCAAGTTCAGGTCAGTTTCCTTGATGTTGCCCAGCAGTGGCATGACTAGCATCAATATACTGAAACCAAGGCAACATTAAAACTTAGAAGATACAAGTTTAAGAAAAAATAAGGGGTATCCTGGGTGACACCCAAAGGTTGACTGGTAGAGAATGCCTATGGCATTAAGTCCGCCTCTGTACATTTGTGTGCGTAAAGTGTAAATAAATAAATAAATAATTTTTCAAGTAGCAGTGGAAGGACACATCCAAAACTATGAGGAATCGCGATATATACTGAAAGGAGTCTCAGAGTGGGGGGTAACTAAAAGATTCCCCCAAATCCTTCCAGATATTCTTCTCCTGCACCCTCTCGAGGCAGAATATGGACATGGGAATGGGACCCAGATATATACATCTTTTGTTTATTATATTATTTATTCTGTGAAAGTAATTTAAATTCTCACCCATCCTGGTGTCCTTGAGGTTTGTTCTCAATGGCTTGTAACAGAGAGGGAGCCAAACTGAGTTGCTGTTCACGAGGCAGTCTCGGGAAACCCATAGTGATGTAAATGATTGAGAAGTTCTGTAAAAAATCATATTGTAAAGTCATTTAGTCTTTAAGCTGCAAAGAATAGAATAGAAATATACAATCTATATTGTATATTTTGAAAAATTACATTAAGAGCTTGGAAATGGAAGGGTGAAAAGAATTCAGTTAGCACTCTCATACTTATATGAAAGAAAATATTAGTGTCTATTTGCACATAAAAAAGCATTGAAACAATAGATTACCCACAAAATACAAAAAAAAAATACAAAATATCCGCAGCTCAGCATGTCAACACAAGTTTTTATAATCTAAAGCTGAATTTCAGCTGCAAAACATTTCATGGACATTTCACAAATAAAATTATTTCAAAAATATTTACAGCAGTGGCAGCAGTACTGTTAATAAACATAACTTTGAAACACCCAAGATGACAAGGCAAAAAACAATGTCGCCTTTCAAGGCTAGTTCAGTAATTGAAATAAAGCCAGTATTTTGTTAATAATCCATTCCATACCCTTGCTCGTCTCTTGTGACTATTCCTACTACATTTTGACTAGGTATACTTACAATAATAAAGCTGTTGGAAGTGGCTTCCTTGTACAGCTGCAGAAGAGTCTGCACGGGCAGCTGCACATCAGCACGGCACTTCACTCTCTTGTTCACATGCACAAGCAACTCCATCACTTTGGTGCGCACCTGGTCATGACACAGACAGTATTCAATCAAGAAATTATGTCAAACAGAAAATATTTTTATAAATTTTGTTGGCATGGTAACTATCTGCTGCAGTTAAACATTTCAGCTTTTGAGCCTATAACACAAACAGCCTGTGTTAATACAAATTACAGCATTTTCATAAAAATAACTTATGTTTATGAAAACGCTGTAATTTGCACAAGCAACAGCTGAAAAGGAACAGTTTCATCCTCTCATTCTAATTGTATGTAAATAAAGCAACTCAAACCTGTTCATGAGGAGATGACAGCTTCAATATCACAGGCGGAAGAAATCGGCTCAGACAACTCTCGAGCTGGTCATCACTGTCCGCGTTACCAAGACGCAGGAACACACGATCCAGAAGCACTGGAAATAGTAGAATAATGATTCAATCAAGCTGACAAACAGCCGGTGGATGCAAGCTAGGTTATCGTGCATTTTAACAGCTTTTATTAAAACCTTCGGTCAAGTGTTACTTACACAAATCATTGGAACAATCGTTTTCACTCTCTGTTACTTCCATTTCAGACATTTTTGTGGTTTTAATTCACAATAACTTCAGAAAGTTTGTGTTGAAGATGACAAACAAAAATATTTGACAGCTGCTTGCTGTTTGACGTTTTACGGAACATTCCGTTTCATGCTTTATTACACGCAGTAACTTCTTAACTTATAAAGGTGCAACCCAGTGCAAACAAACGTCTTGTCGAATAAAATACATTGTGGATATCATACGAAGAGGTGTTTCCCCTATTTTCGACCAACTTCTAAAAATCAGCCACAAAACATTATCTCTCGACTAAGAACTATTCACCCAAAAAGAGAATACCAACTGAATTCCCTGTCAGGATAGGCACAGATGTGTCGTACATTTTAGCCAGGTATGTTTAAGTCCCATCTCATAGAAGAAGATAAAAGAAGAAGATAGCATCTCATAGAATAGAAGGGCGAGCCTAGTGCGAACTCTGCTTAAAAGGAATTTAGTTGGCCAAGAAGGCCATGGCCTGGAGTGGCAGACCATGAAGGGTGCCTGCCGCAATAAACAATGCTGTTGTATCTAGCCAGCTATCGCGTAACTTCTTGTTTTTCCCCAATTTTGCCAAAATTGTTGAGCCTGTTTCACACACCTTTCCAAATTTGTTGATTTTTAGGGTTCCGTACTTCAAAAGGAAAAACGGAACTCTTATAAGATCACTTTGTTGTTCGTCCGTCTGTTTGTCTGTCAAGACCCTTTATCTCGGGAACGCGTGGCGGTATCGAGTTGAAATTAAAACTATATACTCAAGTCTACAGTCCCTTGAAGCTGTGAAAAAACCGGTCGCCGCCGCCGATCGCCGCTACGAGGGCACGGTGGAGGTCTGCCCCGAGCGACGATCCACACAGTACTTCTACCCACCCTAGAGATTGAACCTAGAATTCGGTAGTCGTATGTTCTTGAGACCACTAGTCTAACATAACCGTCAAACAGGAGAGAACTATTTAGTTAGCACATTCCTCATATTTTATTCTTGCTTTTTCTCACAATGTTCTAAAAGTGTGAAAATGGTTGTTCTGTAGGCGTAAAACCAACCGAAGGCGACCAGTGGTGTACCTCTAGCATTCAATCAAATGTCATAAGTTGTAGTAATCAAATATATCCAGTGCCGGATTAGCCACATAGCAAGAGTCAGCAAATGTGAGAAATAATGGAGGGGGAACTGGTTCGGTTTTTGAGCAACCATATTCAGGGCGAAAAGTAATAGCTCAGTAGGTGCGGCGTGCTGAAAGAATACCGAAAAATTATCTGAAAAGTTTCAGATACGAACCCTGTGGTTATGTATCCCACATTTTCAGATTTCTAAAAAGCACTATTTTTACCATGATCTTCAAAGTCGTTAATTTTGATTCAATCTGGTGCGATTTGGCGCAAAATGACTTTTAAAATTTAAAGTTGTCTCATTTGGGCCCAGCATGTCTTCCGTCAGATTTGCTCATTTAAGTCATTTTGTGTAAAGCCAAACCTGATCAAATCAAAGTGATCGTCTCTGAACGTCACGATAGTGTTTTTTGGAAATCCGATGGTAGGCCTTTGAACACAGAGCTCATTTCTGAAAATTCATCAGATATATCTTCGGTATTCTCTCAGCCGGCCGCACCTGCTCAGTCATCAACTTCACCCTGTAAATGTTTGCTCTAACACCTTGCCATCTGACTAAGATTTTGATATTTTAATTTTACGGAGGTTTAGGTTTATGTGGCCCCTTAGTAAAATATGCTACGGGCCCCGCGCTGGCTTAATCCGGCTCTGAATATATCCAATGTAATTGTAATGTTTATTTACAAAGGTTATCAATGAAACTTAATGAAAAACGATGTTCCATCAATTAGTGATCATTAGGTATATTTATTTAAAGATTGAGCTAAATACATAACATAGGTTACCAATTACAAAAATAACGGAAGTAGAATAATGAAGATAGAGTAGGAATAATACAATAAAACTAAGCTGCTAGTAATGCTGGGTACACACTGAACGAACGAAGGCCAATAAACTGTTTTTTAGGGTTCCATACCTCAAAAGGAATCTGTAATTTTGTGTATTTCGCTAAACCATTTAACATAGAAAGACAACATACTATAACAACATTTATGGTATAGATGATTCAGAATGTACGCAGCGTAAGTTGAAGGTTTTCTAGAAAAAAAACAATGACACACTATTATTAAAAATAACACAGCATTCAATCACTAATTCAATATAAAAAAAAAAACTTATAAAAAACTATATTTAATTAATACTTAAATTTTGAATTCCATAACATTGAACCACTTATAAACTTTTAGTAAATATTTTATTTCATTTCATTTCTATTCGGAATGTCTTCAATCCAATGTTATTTATACTAGAAACTCACATACTTCATACCTAAAAATAATTCAACACTCATTATCAAATATGATTTGTATATTATTGTACAATAATTAATTGGTCTTACAATTTCCTGACAAATACTTTTTACAAAAATGCCAACACGTTATTTATGGCTGGCCACACAATTTTAGTGGTTTTTTTTTTTAATTTTTAGAACTATGGTTCATATTGGCGGAGTTTGTCGTGGTCGCTCAGAGATCCAGGTCGGCTCTTCCTTGCCGCGCGTGTTTTCCTTACAGTGTGGCGACCCTGACAATACGTGTGGTCTGCGGAGGCACTGAGTGGACGGATGAATAAAATTGTACATAATTATATTGACTTTACATCAAACCCTTAAGGGAATTTTTGTGAGAGAAATTAGTTAGTTTACCCTGTTCGTATCTCTAGTAAAGCACAACAATAGTAGGCTTCATTCATTACTGATAATTCTACTGTGGAACTCAATGCCTCCGCATCCAAGTCACGCAATGTCCACACGTGTGTGAGCATGTAGCTTGTCACTTGAGCACCTTGGGCGTCAGGTCGCGTGCTACTCGATGCCGTGCGCGAAGATCATGACAAGGCCGGGCTCGATCATCATGTGCTCGTCTACGTGGGTGTTGTCACAATGTAGCACGAGCACCGCTTGCTTGCCCGGCACTCTTTTACATACGTATTTTTCATATAATCTGTGAAAAAGAATATGTTTTATTAAAGTTACATTGACATTTTCAAAATTTTGCCTAATAAATTCATTATTTAACGTGCGCCTGAGAAAACTATTCATGATACATAAAAATAATGAACTACATGATCACAGTACTCATTATTACCTTTAGAAAAGTCCACGTCACAATTACCGCTTTTTGTTCAAATTATTCAAACAAAACCAGGGTGGAATGGAAAATTGGTGATTTTGGTATCATGATATTAATCCTTATCCAATTAAGTACATGTAAATTACACTATAAGTTTAAATGCTCTAAATAAGAAAAATGTTGCGATTTGAGTGAATTTAGGGCAATTCACTCAAATCGCAACATTTTTCTTACTCACGTTTAGTCCATTAATAAGCATTTCCCTATAAAAAGGGGTAGTGGGGGAAATGAAGTTCGTGGGGCACCTACTAAACCCGCGCGAACGAAGTCGCGGGCGAAGTGCTAGTTTTATATAATTATATTGATTGGTGAATAGTTACAACTTGCCTCCTATTATTTTGTCTGGTTTCGAGTGAAGATAGGCCGGGCGGCCACCGTCGTTCGTGACAATTTTCCATAAGGTCATCTATTATGTGAGGTGGGCAGCCAGATTCTGATAAACTTCGCTTGATCATCATCTGAAACAAGAATAGCAATCATTATTACGCCATGCAGCTTTTTGCTATAGTTTACAGAGATTGCTAGGCACTTTAGTCGCATTTTAATTAGAGAAAATTATCAAATTATGGAACAACGAACTCTATTTCATACACGACAAAGTTCAAATTCGCCAGATGATAACTAACCTGTAAAACATCATCAGGCGTGGAGATCATGCCGCCCCAGCGCGTGACTCTCGCGCGCGCCAAGGAGTTGGCCCAGCGGACGACCTCCTCCCGTTCCATTTGGTCAGCTAGCGCGCGCATGGAGGGGTTCGATAGACGCATCGCTCGCATAAATTCCTGGCACAAAACATAGTAAAGTTTTAATTAGGGTATGACGATAGTCACCACAGGAATATGCTAGAACACTATCAGAGAGCTATGGACAGAGACATGCTGGGAATAAAGACTAGTCAAAAAACGGAAACTATCTTCTTTTCTCTTCCTTTATTGATAGGAGTGACAGACATCCTCACTAAGATAGACCAAATTAAATGGAGATGGGCGGGTCATATGCTGCGGTGTCACTGGGACAAATGGAGTAAAATCCTGGCAGAATGGTAGATCAGAAGTGGTAAACAAAATAGAGTTTGACAACATAAAATATGGGAGAATAATAGAGCAAAGAACAGAAAGCAATGGAAAATGTTACAAGAGGTCTTTGCCAAGAGACAGTGTACTCCAACCAAGATATACTATAACTCAGGGATAGAAAAGAACAACAATAACATTAGCACAAGGGGGGAGTTTAGAAATAAAGACATAAAGCTGTCCTGAATTAGCATCCATTATTGATCCTTTACATTTTCTAGTAATGAAAAGATGTTAAGGAGGTCAAAATACTTTATTGCAAATTTAACTGGTGCCTAACATAATATCTTCCTAGTGAGCATCAATTTTTTTAAGTGCCATACTTATTGAACTGTGAAAGCGACAAAGCAAGCATTGGCTTTCGTAATCTAGTACCTATTCAATTCATATTGCATATCAAACAAACTTATTGACATAATTAAAACAGCTGACAAATGCTACAGTTGCATTAATATTATATTAATTTAGACAACGAATAAAAATAAAAACCACGAACCTGCATATTCACACCTAAAGACGTACCTATTACGCCACTAACTCAATTCTGTTCCAGAGACCTGACAGTGATCAGGCTTCAAACCGACAATAATATCCCAGATCTTGTACTAGCCTCGGCGTACATGCCAGGCGACGACGAGAACTGCCCACCTAAAGAGATGACTGATTTGGTCCAACACTGCGAGAACGACAACCTGGACCTCATCATCTGCACCGACTCAAACGCTCATCACCCACTCTGGGGCAGTGAAGTATCGAACACCAGAGGTGAGGCACTATCCACATATCTTTTCTCTACTAACCTTAACATCGTAAACCACGGCTCTGAACCCACTTGGGTCACTGCTAGGGGACAAACGATCATAGACCTAACGCTGGCCACAGATAATGCGACAAAAATCATTTCTAATTGGCGTGTATCCGACGAACCCTCTTGCTCTGACCACAGGAGAATTCGTTTGACACTAGTAGCCAACACAAAAAAACCCGCACCCAAGCGAAATCCGCGCCGAACAAATATACCTCAATTTAAACGCCTCCTAGCTTCTCTGCTAAATGGGCACCAGCTGCATCAAGCTCCAATTACAGATCCCACAGAACTAGAAAACACGGTAACAAAACTAACCGATTACATAACCGAAGCATATCACACGTGCTGTAAACTAACAGCATCACATACCAAGGGTAAGGGTAACCCCTGGTGGAACACAGAACTTAAAAAACTCAGTACACTCCGCAAACAATTCAATAGAGCAAAGAACACTAGACTTCCTGTAGACTGGGAAACGTACAAAAAAACCCAACACACCTTTAAGAAACAAATCAGAACCGCCAGGAAAACTGCTTGGCGGAAATTCTGTGAATCCATAGAATCAAACAACGAAGCCGCCCGAGTAAGGAAGATCCCATCAACTGAACAGGACCGCACTCTCGGCGCACTAAAGAAACTAGATAATTCATACACACAAACAGACCTAGAAACCCTTCCCAGACTGTAATCTTCTTGAGGACAGAGTGTGGGCAGGCGAATCGAGACGAACCCCTGCTGACCAAGACTGGTCTACAGCCCGGAATATAGTAACAGAAGATCGAATAGCATGGGCTATAAAGACCTTTCAACCATATAAATCCGCAGGACTAGATGGCATCTTCCCAGCCCTGCTACAATGGGGGGAGAGCACCATAACACCATGGCTGCTAGCAATCTACCAAGCCTGTATAGCACACAGATACGTACCCCTAGCATGGCGCGAAGTGAAAGTCATTTTCATCCCAAAACCGGGAAAAACAGACTACACACAACCCAAAGCATACAGACCAATAAGCCTGACATCCTTTTTACTGAAAACCCTGGAGAGGCTCTGCGACAGATACATTCGGGATGGACCCCTGCGCCAATACCCACTCAACAGATTCTGCGCTGCACAGCGTGGTCTCAAAGATCGAAAGCGCTATAAACCATAAATGCTCCTCACTGGCTGTCTTCATTGATATCGAGGGCGCCTTTGACAAAACCATGTTCCAGAGTATAAGCAAAGCCCTCGGAAAGCACGGTGTGGACACGACCCTGAGCGGCAGGATCACAAACATGCTCAAGCAAAGAGCTGTAAAAGTCACAATAAATAACACAACAAGGGCCATTGTGGCGAAGGGTTGCCCCCAAGGGGGAGTCCTTTCACCATTACTATGGAACCTCGTCGCAGATAACCTCGTTAAAAGACTCAATGATAAAGGATACTTTACCGTTGGTTACGCAGATGACATAACCATAATAATAAACGGAAAACACGAAAACACGATATGCAACCTCATGCGCCAAGCCTTGAAAATAGTAGAGGACTGGTGCAAAGAATATCAGCTAGCAGTGAACCCTGCCAAAACCGAACTGGTCCTCTTCACCAAGAAGAGGAAGTTACCAACACTAGAATTACCACGGTTCTTCGGAACCACCCTCAGCCTTTCAACTGAAACCAAATACCTGGGCATATATCTGGATAAGCAGTTGAATTGGGCGAAGCACACTCAATACACCACCACAAAAGCCAGTATATGCATGTGGCAATGCAAACGCATGCTAGGTAGGAACTGGGGTATTAGCCCCAATACAACCCACTGGTTATACACCACAGTTATCAGACCGATAATCACGTATGGCTCCTTAGTCTGGTGGCCCAGGACCGACTTGAGCACAGCACAGAAAGACCTTGAGAAGCTGCAACGGCTTGCCTGTGTGGCAATCACTGGCAGCATGAGAACGGCACCCACTGCGGCCCTTCAGGCTATGCTGGGACTGCCACCACTGCACCTTATAGTGCAGGAGGAAGCGGCCCTAGCGGCCTTCAGGCTCAGCACAGCTGGCACTTTAGGTAAAGACTCTAGAATCAAGCGTACACGCATCATGGAAGATGCCGTAAAACGACAACCCATGATGTCATCACCCAATGACAAAGCTCAAAAGATGCACCATTTCCAAAAGCACTATAACATAGTGCTAACACAAGAATCGGATGACCACTCAGGTCCCAAAGAGCTGAGAATCTACACATCTACACTGATGGATCAAAAACAAGTACCGGAACCGGAGTTGGAGTTTACTCCAGTGACCTCAACATTAGAATATCCAGACCACTAGGAAAGCTCAATACCGTTTACCAGGCGGAATGCGTGGGCATTATCCTAGCGATCCATGCCATAGAAGCCAGGGGAGTCACGGACACTCATATTCGTATACTCTCCGACAGCGCCTCAGTTCTCCAATCCCTAAATAGAAACTACACCACCTCGAAACAAATACAAGAATGCCACGATGCACTAGAACGCGTCACGGTGACAAACCGCAACACCGTGACGCTGCAGTGGATAAAAGGTCACAGCGGATCACTGGGAAATGACGCGGCCGATGAACTGGCCAGGAGGGGGTCTGGTACGATGGCTGTTGGACCCGAACCCATAGTGCCACTCCCTTTCACCCAGCTACGCACGTGGCTACAAGAACATACCCACACACAAGCAGAACGCTGGTGGACCTCGGCACCAGGCTGCAGGCAGTCCAAGGAGGCTATGCCACTCCTAAACAATAAACTTACCAAGCGCCTTCTGCGACTGGATAGGGGCAGCCTGCGAATGGTGGCAGGGACCATCACCGGACACTGCTCACTGAATAAGCATTTCCACACACTAGGTATAACAGACAGTCCTCTGTGCAGAGCATGCATGGAGGAGGAGGAAACGGTGTCGCACGTGCTCCTTGAGTGCACAGGCGTCGCCGATATACGTAGACAAACGATAGGAACACCAAATTCACTCACAGACACCCTGAACTCTTTAGGAGGACTGATCTGCTTCTGGAGGGAGGTCGGCTGGTTGGAATGACGGCCGCCATGGCCCACGCACAATGGTCCAACATCAGGACTAAGTGCGGAAACCATACCCCAATAGATAGATAGACAACGAATTCTCAGGTTTATTCAGGTTAACGGTTCATTGACTTTTCAAGTTAGAAGGACTACTTTGATTTCGAGAATTTATATCAGGGCAAACAAAGTGGGGTTCTCAAAACCTGAATATTTAAAAAAAGTATGTACCTTACTTAAGTATCAAAATATACACATACACAATAACACAACATACTTTCAACAATGCCAGTTCTCGTTTATGTTCGTTTATCACAAGTCTCTGTTCTGCCAATTCCTGTTCATAGTCATTCAACTTTCCCTGGTGCGTTGCAATGAGTGCCCGAAGTTCTCGGACACAATTGTGTTCGGCCAATTCATCTTTCGGTATCACAAGTCCACAACCTGCTTCACATGGCATTGGCCTTTTAGGATTGTATTCGCCTGTAAACAAGATAATGAAAATAGTTATTAACTAATTTATTACTTTATCTTATCAACTAGCTTTTGCCCGCGACTTCGTTCGCGCATATTCCGTTTTTTTCAGTTCCTTTTGGAATTTCCCATTCCCGTATAGTCTACAGCTTTCCTAATGAATGTGGCTATCATATACAAAAATAATTTTTAAAATCTGACTGGTAGTTCCAGAGATTAGCGTGTTCAAACAAATAAACAAACAAACTCTTCAGCCTTATTATTAGTATAGATAACAATCCATGTATAAGTTAATGGGTGATGATTAGATTAACCATCAATTAAGATTTTTACAGATATATTTTGTTATTGTTTAATTTCACAAATAATACAAAATGATGTGTGAAAAAAAATATTGCCTAGTACTTCATTTGCTACAGATTGTTTAAAATATAATACACTATTTAATTTAAATAGTGTTTGTAGGATGATATTATAAAAAAATAAAATAATGAATTGTTATTCATAAATTATACATGGTGGCTTGGTCATGATTATAAAATATTAACAAAACTTAATCATACATTCAACTAAATGGGAGGCCAGTGAATCCAGTTTCAGAACAGCATTGCACCCATGCGGTGCGTTGTCACAACTCGTACACAGTCTATAAAGTAAACATTGCATTCATATTATAACTTCTTTTAATAAGTCTATGACGCAAGAACTCAACTTAGTTTATGAATTACTATTAATTATATTATGTAGTCTGTATTAAACACTCAACAATGTTTTGATTCATAAACACTGTTACTCAAAACATGATCCAATCAATTTCATAGAATCCATTATCAGATCATTACAACACTTCTGCCATTTAACTCATGATATTTATTATATAAGCCCTTGCAAAACAATCACAGTGTATGACCTACAAATTGCGGAACCATGACATTCTTGTGAAATATTCACCTTGATAGTAAGTTGCGTAGTATTCTGGGAACAGGTCTGAGCTGGCTGGCGGTGACGGCCTGTCGGTCCACAGGGCAGGTGGGCTGGCGGCTGATCCACTCCGTTATACAAGCACGACAGAACGCGTGCTCGCAAGCAGGGGCCTACGTACACAAACACACCTATTCATAACAACATACACATTATACACACTTCCTCCTTAAAAACTATACAGAAAATATACACAAACCTGAAGTGGGTCCTCTAGAACCCCTGAACAAATAGGACAAATGAGTTCTTCATCAACGTCACCTTGAAATCTTTTGATTTCAAATCCCATGTTTGTTATTTCACACAGGATTGATAAACATCAGTCCGGTGTGTTCTTGCGCGGAATTTGGACTATTTATAAAACTGCAATTGAAGGAAATACCAATAACAAATAATAAAGTCAGAACAGTTTGCTTTGCTTTCCTTCCAAATGATTTTTTAACAACTTTACCACAGACTGATTACCACTGATTATGTACCAAAAAATGGATCATCAACAAGGAAATGTCAAATCCAAGCTGTCATTAATTTAGGCGAGTCAAAAAACATTATTTTATTGACATCCCTCCAGTTGATGGCATTTAGGGTTGCACCTCAAAGGTGGGTGATAAAAAGTAAAGGCTTGTCTCTGCCAGGTCAATGTTGTCATATTTTCCTTTCAAAATCTCCCCCTCTTATTTTTAAATCAAAAGGCTCGCAGTGTTTTTCTTTATTCTTAGTGCTATTTCATATTTTACATTGTTTTTAGATGTCTTGCTTGTAGAATTAATTAAATGTTTTCTTGTTTATACACAAATATCGTTTCAAAATTTTATCACTCAGCTCTAAAAATCTGAAATATCCAAAAAAGATGGCTTGTAGATGCATTGTGGTAACATTGTACTCGTCCTGCCATTTGCCAACAAATCTGCCTATTCTTTTTTTCTGCCATTAAGTGCCATTGTAAAATGGATCTGGGCAAAGGGTGCTGATAAAACACAGTTTTCTTCTTAATTTGTATAGAAAAAACACAAAATTAGATTCCAAAATGAGCGTCTTTAAATCAGCCATGGGCTATTTCAGCTCAGGAGGCGCAAACGGTGGCAGTGATAATGATTTTGTTGGTCAGTTTGTTGAAATAGGAAATATGAAATTGAGAGTTAAAAAAGTGATCGCAGAAGGTAAGTTAGTATCATTATGTTGTATCTTTATCGAGCTCCGCCTAAAGGAGCGCATAATCTTTAGATTGGCGATGTCGCCTTTCGTGTAGAATGGTACACGTACTAACGTCATAGAAATTGGGGGCGTAAGGGTACGTTGTCCGACAAATGTTTGGGGTCGTTATGATGAGCATATCCGTTATGACATTGGAGCTAATTTTGCTGAAATAAAATGAATGAACCTTTTAATTACATTGACTTTAACATTATGATGAAATAAATTTTCCAGGAAAATGTCTGACTAATTTATAAACTTTACAAAATTTTTCATTGCTCTCATTAGGTACTTTTAAAGAATAAATGTAAGCAAGCAGCAAGATATTAGGTTTCATGTTACTCAATCTTAGGTGTTCGCAGGTCATATAAATTAGTTTTTAGCACTGATTCAAACCAATGTAGAGTGAATGAAAAAATTTATTGGTTTATCAGCAGATAATGTGGTTCTAGTAACCATAGTATATCTTCAACATACTGAGTGTTGATTGTGTTACGTTGACACAACCTACCAATATGTTAGTATAGGAGAAATTTTGTTGAATAGTCTAACTGCTGGTAACTTTTTAAAAAGAGGAGTGATATTTGCCTTGTAGTCTAGCAACTTACAAGCAGATATTTTTATTAGCACATTCACTACCAAGTATATTCCAATAGGACAGTTGTGCTCCATTCCATATGTCGGGCTGACCAATCAGAGATTGCAAACAGTTATTGATAAAAAAGACTCACATTGATGCTGCTACCTATTCACTTAGTTTATAACCATAGTAGCTAATTTGAGCTATATTTTAGGGCTCCTGCTTCATACAATGTATGATATTTTCAAATATGTTTCCTTAAAGCTAACAAATTTTCCTGAAACTATTAATTCTCCCATAATCTATTGTAACTTTCCTAGTATAATGCCATTCTGTACAAATTTACTAGGAAGTTATACAGGAATTAATGTATTTATTATTAATCTAGATTTTTTTTTATCTGCATCTGCAGGAAACTGCTAACAGGAAATTTATTTCAAAACCAAAAAATTGGTCTATCAACAATATTCCCTTATTACTGAGTCCTTTCTATTTCAGGTGGTTTTGCTTTTGTGTTTGTTGCTCAAGACGTATCCACTGGCACCGAATATGCCTTGAAAAGGCTAATGGCAGCTGATGAGCAGGCTAACAAAAACATTATACAAGAAATTAGCATATTAAAAAAATTGTCAGGTCACCCTAACATAATCAAATATATAGCAGCATCTTTTATTGATAAGGCGAAGACATCACATGGCATGGGAGAGTATTTGTTGTTGACGGACTTGTGCAGCGGGGGAAGCTTGATGGAAGCTCTGCAGAACAGAGGGACGGCTTTCCCTCTCCCAACCATACTTAGGGTGTTCTACCAGACGTGCCGGGCAGTGCAGCACATGCATGCACAAGTGCCCCCTATCGCACACCGTGATCTCAAACTAGAAAATTTCTTAATATCCAATGAAGGTAACATTTTTTGTGTAATCTGTTGTGCATGATACTCATGGAAGAAGTGCTGCCACTGTTGTGTACATAAATTAAAGTGTGTTATAGTTATTGACTTATTGATTTTTTTTAGGTACAATAAAATTGTGTGATTTTGGTTCTGCTACTACAGATATTTATTCACCGAATCCTTCCTGGAGTGCAAATCAAAGAAATATGTTAGAGGAAACTGTAAGTAGACCTTATTTTTTTAAGTAGAACTTGTGAATTTGTAGTTGGACTATTTCCCCCTATTACTTATATAATAGAAATAACAAAATCACCTCTTGCTTCTTTATTTCCAGTTAGCTCAATTCACCACTCCAATGTACAGAGCACCAGAAATGTTAGACACATGGGACAATCGTAAAATTGACCACAGTGTAGATGTGTGGGCACTTGGATGCATCCTCTACACACTGTGCTATATGCAACATCCATTTGAAGATTCTGCTAAACTTGCAATTCTAAACGGAAACTATAATCTTAACCCTAATGATCAACGCTATAAATGTTTTCATGAAGTCATAAGTGAGTAAAATTACTTCTTTCAGTATTATGTTTTGTCTGTGAATACATTATGTGATTGTGATGTGTGTTGTTCCCAGGTGGTTGCCTTTCAGTGAACCCCGAAGAGCGCTTGACAATAAGTAGTGTGCTGGAGCGATTGGCGGCGATAGCGGAGTCCAATAATGTCAATCTCAAGCAACCACTCAAATTTGAGCGTAAAAAAGTTGAACAATCTGTGGCCACTAGCTCGCCAGGTAATAAGAAGTCAAGTAAATATTACACTACCATATCCTAAGAGACTGTCGCGGCGCGGCACGTTCAACATTTTGTGATACATTCGAGACAGAGTCGCCTAACGTTACGTTGAGTTGCGAGCGCGCGTTCACTTCCATCCCCTACGGACCATCGTTCTGTTCTGTTGCATTAAATACTCGAGCTAAAAATGGTCAAGTATTTTTTGACTTTTTACACTCAAATTTTTTATTTTTTCCATATATTTATTTTGAGTTCCTTAGAAAGGTTATTAAACGAAATGTGAGATTTATTTACATTCCAATGTTGATTATCACCAAAAATTGAACATCACCAAAGGTAAGGCAATGTTGAATAAATTGTTCTCTGAATGAAATAAGGTAGTATAGCATTTATTTGACTTGATTCAAAATTGATTATTTATCTTGCTTCAATGCTGAAATGCGTTAACATGACGTTGTAAAGTTAGATATTTAATATTTTCGAGCATTTCTTTGTGTTTGGAAGAGGCTCAGACTGCATTTACATATTGCAATATTAGCCATCATGTTTCATGAACAGTGGAAGTTAATAAGCTTTAATTTGATGTTTAAGTCTGATTATGAAGGAAGACTTGAAAGATTCACAGTGATAGAATAATAGAGCGATCACTAAAATTATGAAACGAGATACCGGACAAAACTGATTACATTTGTCGCAAATTCTTCTAACATTCTTCTTGAATAATCTTATTACCAAAAAGTCAGTGTGCATTTATGAAATGCATACCTTTTATATCTAGATAGGATACTTGTCGCTAGTTAGAATCTTTACTATATTTTAGGTATAATTATTAAACTGTCTATACATTCCTGTAACTTTATTGGGCTATATATACAATTTCACACCAATGTCTAAACCCCTAACTATAATAGGCATATTATTTTTCTATATAGTATAATAGTTAATATTAAATAAATATCCAGTAGTATTGGGACAAATGTACAGTGGTACTAAATGGATATTGACTAGTATATTATATGATATATATTGCTTATAATAACACGTTTGAAGTATGTATATGTAAACTAACATTGGTTGCGGTGCGCCGTGGCTCTCGTTGGCATTTAACGGTTGCGGTGGCTTGGTGGTCTCGGCACCCTCGCGCACTTGTCACGTAGATTATATTTTCGCTCTTAAATTTTAAGTTATTTGTGTGTATATAACTAGTCTACTACTTAGATCGGTGTATTCTATTACACTGCTTGTTATCACAATCTTATTATATTTGAGTTGATGCAATTAAACACTATGATTAAAATCATGGATCAGTCCAAACTTTCCAGACAATATGAGGAAATGATATGTTAAACTGAGGTACAAGTATTGAATTAGAGTAGATTTATATGATATTATAGAATACATGATGTTTAACGTTCATACTTATGTCATTAGTTAATATCACAAAAGTTAGTGTTTCTATGAACACTATGTCTTACATATTATGTCATTGAATCATTATTTCTGTTGTGCATATTATTATTTAGTCATGTGGGAGCTTAATATAGATAAATAAATGAGTATATTCTTCACAGCCGTCGTTTGATTTTATTTCTAACGCATTTTGAGTGGCACAGATATTGAAAGTGAATTCTGTGGTTGGGCGCTCCGTGTGTGGACAAATGTGGGTATAATGTGTTCGAAACATGCTCTGTGTTACTGATCTCATTCACGTTCGCTTTCGACTAACATGATGGTACGCACTGTAGATCTTGTGGTTGCACATTCGTAGTCACGATTGTAAAGTTTTATTAACAACTAACGATTTAATTGGTGTAAATTACTAAGAATCATTTTATTCACTAACTAATTTTTACTTCTGTTGAGTGTCTAACACTAGGTATGGGTATTTCTTAGAGCAGAGGCTGGAAGAATAAAGGTGTACAGTTAGAGAGACCTATATTATCACCATTGTAGCTGAATAGAGGCGTATTGCGTTAAACGATAGTCATCAAATGTGCACACTTCTGACGTGGCATGACGACAGTTTTATGCGCATTCTAGCATAGTTCAGTTAGGACATAGTTGTGTAATACGTTAATCTTTACTGATTTAGGACCTACCATAACTTGCAACGAACAGTCGACACCTTGAAAAAAAAACGCAAGGCCCTCTAGTAAGTCGCAAGTCTTAAAGTTCTTGCGCCAAGCCCTTTTTTTTGCTGACTTTTATCCAAATCAGTGCAATTGTTTAGGGAGTCCTAAAGCAACAGACAGACACGAACTTAACCAAATGACTACATAACTTCAATTGACCTCTTATAAATTACACCCAGTTCTTCGCCGAAAACGTAGGCACTTATTTGTTTCACCAAAATTCTACAACATTTTTTCCTTTCCTTGCGATATTAAACTAGAAAAATAATCTGCGGTATCTACGCGTTAGCTGATTGTAATCTTTTCCACATAACTTTGTACGATGATGGCTCGTTTATACTGAGTCCTAGCAATGTGTGATGCGTAGGAGTGTTATAATTGAATGCGGAGCGTAGTTGAGCTTGATTTACTCGCCTGGCTGGGTCATACCGTGTTGGACGCGAGTCACACTTACAAATAAACTAATAACTATCTTGTTATATGGCTTCCTACTTTATATTAGCACTTAGACTTCTTTGCTGGTTTCTGTTTATATTTCCTATAGATTTTTTTGCGAATCGGATGGTTATTAGATTACTTTTTCTACTTCACCCTATGTAATGTTTTCTTGAACTATATTTTCTGTAACTTATATGGTGTATATAATATAGAGTATTCTATTCTTATCATCCTTGCTCCATTTCTTTTTGACAATTTGTTTTGTTTTAAGTATGTCATGTTTCTGCTAAATTTCGTGTGTTATAACGTTTTCAAATTCACTTCCCAATTTTTTTTCTTACTTTCATATATTCATTATGTATCGTCAAAATTGAAACTGAAACATGTACAAAAAATATACAGGGACAAATAAAATGTGAAATATTTTTATACCACTATCACAGAAAAAAGCACTTGCCATGGCCATATTTATTCATATTTTTTTACTAATTCATATTAAATAATTATATTTAAATTTATACATTTATTTCACTTCTTTTTATTAACACTTTACTGTAATCAATTTATTTCTGACTCACTATTAAAAATATCTGTTACTTTAATCTAATCTTGAATTGATATCTAGTTAGATACCATTTACAGAATGGTAAGTAGGCCCGACGGTATCCGATTTAATATAAAACTAATAATGAAGAGGCATGCATAATAAGAACTACTTAAATTATTGTTGTTTTAAAACAATGTTAATGGATGGAACCTGCCATGCATGTTAGCCTGTTAAACAAGGAATCAGTGCTTTATTTTGTTTCTTTTGAATGGTCATAACACATTGCATGTACCTGTTTGTATAGTTTCAGGAGTTCCTCGCCTCTTTTTCATTGAAAAACAATTAAATATTTTTTAAATAATATTTTTTTTCTGTAGATGACGCGCCGCGACGCCTGTCGCGAGTGGCCGAGTGCTAGTTATAAATCATTTAACCTTATAAGTAGCAGATAAAGATAGCTCGTTTAAATCAACACCACAATTGCACTGAAGTGTTTACAATCAATCTCTTGACATTTGTATCAGATTATGTACTTACTATGTGGTAAGATAACGGTCGCTCACTGACGAGCCAACTTAAGCAGCTCGATTTGATGAAGATTTATATTCGCTAGAAGCTAGAGGCGAGGGACTTCTGTCTTGTAGACTAATGTGTATGCAATACATATCACGTTTTCTTTTTCATTTTAGGTGTTTTCAACTTTTTCGGATGCCCAATAGTTTTCTCGTTTAAATGACCCGCTGCGCTAGCATGAACCCTTGCATCGGACACCCATCACACATTGACGCTTGCTAGAACCATTGGATATGCTCGCAATGATGAGTATTCATTGTTTTTATTTATTAATGTTTAACTATATTTAATAATGTTGTTATTGCCTTTAGAATATTGTATCTTATAAACCACTCGATGGTTGTTTATGTTTGGCAGCGATGTACCAATAATTTGTTTACTAAATTCGATGTTTTTTGACGGCAAAATTAATTTGTACCTAATTTTTGACAAACGAAGCAGTTATTATATTTGTGAATAGAGTTCTCTGTCCGCCAAACGGATTTGTGGAAAACCGTTTATAGTATTCTATAAAGTTTTAACGATGACAATAATATTACAATTCTCTTTGTATTTAAATAAACCCAAGGCTATAGATATTGTAGGTCCGTCCTATACTTAGACTTTAGTATAGTTCTACTTTTCCAATACCAATATATTATTTTGTAGCCAAATTAAAAGACGGTATATAGTCTAATTGTTAAATGTAACTGTTGCTTCACTACTATAGCATAAGTAAAATATTTTCCAACTATATTTCCGCACATTCCTTGAAAAGGTACAAAAGTGAAGTTGTCGGTCGATAGTATTAATTAGTTACCATAATTGTTATGTATTTACGAGTTTAAGGTTTCTGTTATATTCATGCAGTACCATGTTTATTGTTCGAGTTGGTACTTATTAGATTTTAATTCAGGTAAAGTGCATTTTAAATTGCACTTGTCATTAATCTGCATTACAAAATATTAAGTTTTCAGAGCAATAAACCAAATATTTATGAATAATTCGGTTTTTGGCCTAAAATTCTCATAAAAATAGATCTGCGTAAACTATTTCAAAATTAGGCTATCACGGCATCATATCTATTTAGTACTTCGGAGTTTTATAACTACGACTAAAGTTAACAAAAAATACATTTACGTTAGAAAACCAAATCAAACTGCGCTGTGATGATTTTATCAGTGGGGAATATAAAAAGCATAGGATGTCAACGAATGCGTGCTTCAGAAATAATGGTTTATTTTATACACTGGCAAATATTTTTGCCATCAGTTTTATACTATTAAAAAACTATAAATGTTTAATAGGTGCTTCTAATTTATATTCATACATATTCCATTTAGTTAAGAAAAATAAGCATTTGCCCCAATTTATGTCAAAATATATTCTTAACTTGAATTTATTATATCAAGTTTAAACTAAGATAAAAAATGTTAGTATTTTGCTCACTAAAGCATTGAATTTACAGGTTAAAAGAAAATATATCTTAATAGTTTTTTATTATAAATATCCAAGTCTTCTGTAGTTCAAAGTATTCCGTAGAATATTTAAAAAAGTATTATTATTGCGGTTCCTGTGTGGGCCATGTTGACGCATTTTCTATATTCTCTTAAATATTAAAACCGGTTACCAACTATTATTTTCTGTACATTCTGTAATTAGAGTTAATATTTCATATTTTATTGATAAATGAGGTATATGCGCTTGCGCACGTCAATCGTTCGACCTACAGATGAAGAGGCTTTGAAATTGTTCTTTGGCCGGGTCTAAAGTCTATTTATTAGATATTCAGTGTTTTCGTATACAAGTTCAAATCTGAGCGGAATATTCTAATATTAAGTTGCCTTGTTGGTTTGTTACCAACAAACCAACTTTTATATAAAAATTGCGAGAGAACGTCGAAAATGCGCCAAAATGGTCGGTTTCAAACATGAACCTTTAGGCTCTATTACCTCTAGGTAAGTAAAATTGATGATTTTTAAAATATTTTATTTATACAATTTCAACAATATTATGTTGTTAAAAGAGTATATTGTTGTGATGTTAAACATTTTTCATTATATGTATTCGATAATTTTGTTTTTTTTTTTGCACATGTGATTTTTGAAACAATACTTTTTTGTTTTATTGTTTTCGAATATTATAATATTCGAATAGTTAATTTAAAAGAGATAGTGTTTAGACGAGCAATATTTTTGTTACTATTTAGACATTTAAGTGTAAACATGTAAGATATTTAATGTTAGAAATAAATATCTAGTACTCAATAATGTTGTTTTTGTAAGAACTTTACCGGATACCTTGTGATGTTAAAACACTTTTTGCATAATGTTAACACAAGAACCTGATCAACATTATCGTCATATTTTTTATAATTAATATGTAATAACCTTCGAGTATATCCCATACTCGAGAGCAGAGTGAGTACACAATATATGATAGCTACACAAAAGACCCAATGATTGGCATATAGTCATATGAGCCAGTCATTGGTCTGTTGAGAGTGCCATGCTAAATTATTGTATTTATATTTAAAAATCCTTTTACTTTATTTGTTATTAAATACAACATTAGGACAAATTGTAACATATAAAAACTCAAACACACTATAAAAATGGCTATGAAAAGAAATTAAAATAAAAAATGAAAATGAGACGTTAATCCTTGCATGGGTGACGAGTCTTCTCCACTTGCACGTCCCTTGAAAATAACAGAACAGAACTCTATTCAATTACCTCTTTACAAATGACACTGAAAAGCGCGCCAAATAAACGGTCACTTTTCTTAAATTACCGTGTTCTAATTGTTTTTTTTTTTTCGTTTTAGCTAGCAAAGACCCGGCGGCAGTGAGCCAGGAGGTGCCCAACTCGCGGCCGCCGGAGCCGAGCCGGCCGCCGCCGCCCGCGCGTCCCCCCGCGGCCCCTCACTATCAACCACCTCTGCCAGCGACACCCGCCAACTCAGGGGGACTATTCTCGTCTATCAAAGGAGGCGCTGGAAGCTTTCTGAAGAATTTAAAGGATACCTCTTCGAAGGTTATGCAAACTGTGCAACAGTGAGTATTTTCATGCGTGAAATTTTTCATTGAATTAGTATTTATTTTATCATAATTACTGTCTTATTTTATCATAATTTCAGCCAAAAGATGACTGCTGGACATAGGTCTCCCTCAAGTCGCTTCATCATGCCGTTATATTGACATTATTGATAGCTAATTTAAATTCCTAGCTCATTTACTTAAAATAAATAAATGATTATGAACACAACCTATTTAAAAGTAACTTTTTTTCCTTTCAGGTCAATAGCTAGAACAGATTTGGATATTAGCTACATAACTAGTCGTATAATAGTGATGCCTTACCCGTCAGAGGGCTTAGAAAGCGCCTATAAAACCAACCATATTGATGACGTCCGGGTAAGATTTTACATCTTTATTGATTGATAGTTTTTGCCCGCCACTTCGTACGCGCATATATCCCGTTTTTTTGCCGTTCCAGTAGGAATCGTAGAGTTCCCGTTCCCGTATAGCCCTTCCTCGTGAATGTAGCTATCATATACAAAAATAATTTTCCAAATCCGACTGGTAGTTCCGTAGATTAGCGCGTTCAAACAAACAAACTCTTTAGCTTTATTAAATTAGTATAGATAATTAACATAAAATTATTATTAGCCCACCGTTTTGGCCTATTAAATATTATTTGGTACACAATCGGCAATAGCCTTGAAATTTTTTAAAACTAAATTGTTTTTATAAATTTCAGACAAATATAGGTAGATATTATAACTACATATATACTGTCCATATGTTTTAACAATGTCGTAATTCCAGGCATACCTAGAAAGTCGTCACCCCGGCGGCAAGTACAGCATCTACAACGCGTGTCGCGGCTGTCGCCTGTCGTTCCCGCGCCACGTGCCCGTGACGGACGCGTGCCGCACGCTGTGGCCCACGCCCGCCCATCGCGCGCCACTGCTGGCCCCCACCTACGCGCTGCTGCAACATATGTACCAATACTTGGGCAAAGATGAACGGCAAGCGGCTGTTATAACGTGCCAGGTATGCATGATGGCTGTATCTACCTACTAGGCAACCTATTGTTCCGATAACAGTTGAAAATCAATTGTATTTCCTTTGAAAAGAACCTTGCCTTTTCGGGATTGAGGCTTACATGTTGGGAATGTTGGGCTACACGATGTGTTGACGGTGGCGTCGTAATGAAACGTACATAACACGTGCGCACTCCGGCGCCGCAGCGCATCCCCCTTTCCCCCCCCCCCCTACTTTTGCACGTCCTACGCGCTCGCGGTGTGGCATGGCATAGTAATTTACATGTAGGATGACGCAGCTGCACCGTCAACACATCGTATGACTTTGGAATATACCTACATTAGCTTGTTCTATTTTCGTCCTGTATTCTGTATAAATATACAGTGTTCTACTATATTGTACCAAAACCCATCTGATCCTATACCAGGTATTCCTATACCAAGTTTAACGCCTCCCTTTTCTTACAGGATGGCAAACAGATGTCATGCATGTTGGTTTGCGGGCTGCTCCTGTACGCTAAGCTGGTGACGGTGCCTGAGGACGCGCTGCAGATGTTCGCGGTCAAGCGCACGCCCATCAACATGCCGCCCAGCCAGCTGCGATACCTCTACTATCTCTCTAATATTATTAGGTAAGTGATGACCATTACATGGCTCCGTCATAATTCGACGCTAGCTTAACAAGGGCAGTTTCGCCCGAGGCAAAAATTCACCAATGCAAAGAATTAAATTACCTTGAACGAAGAGCGCAAGAATTTGTGATGACATTGAACAACAATCTTATCCAGGGGTTCACTCCTAGAAGACTAATTTCACTTTGATCGCAGCCATTTCCTAGCGTAGGCGTAGCTAGGGGGGGGGGGAGGGGCGAAGAATTTTTGGGGAGACACCGAAATACCCACCCGTGCTAGCTACGCCACTGCACTGACGTACTTCTGAAGTCTAAAATAATGCATTTGTTCCAGACCAGAACCAATTCTCCCCCACTTCCGGCCAGTGACGCTCGTGTCGCTGAGCATCCAGCCAGTGCCACTGTTCACTAAGGCGCGAGACGGCTGCCGACCCTACATAGAGATATACAATGAAGACCGAATGCTGCTGTCGACGATGCAAGACTACGACAGGTTGCATCTCTATAGCATGGCTGAGGGGAAAGTGAGTTTTTTTTTCTCCTAAAACTATTGATTGTACTTCGGGGAGAGTGTCCAGGAACTCCACGACCTCATCCCACCGGCCCCCTTCTACCATCGGACATCTAGTAAACTGCTAGTTACCATCCCTACCTTGTTACTTTTCCACCAATTCGCACTAAAAGTTTCCAAACGTCTTTTATAATGCGCACAGCAAAGGAGTGGAACTCTCTGCCTGCGTCTGTGTTTTCGAACGCATACAACCCTAATCTCTTCAAAACTAGAGCGAACAGGCTTCTTCTGGGTAAGCTCGCTCCATCGTCGACTTTGTCTCTGTCATCTATGACCTAGACTAGAGTCAAGAGCAAACCCATATTAAATAAAAAAAAATCTTTAAAACTTTATATAAATACATAGTTATTCACAACACGAACAATGTTCGTTGTCCACAGGTAACCCTGCCACTGGACACGACGGTGGTGGGCGACGTGGCAGTGTGCGTGTTCCACGCGCGCCAACAGCTGGGCCGCGTGCACTCGGTGCCCGTGCTGTCTCTGCACTTCCACACGGGCTATCTGTCGCTCGACCAGCACCACATCAAGTTTAACAGGTATTTTCACTATTATTGTTTGAAAAACTTTCGTGACTAAATAATAACAGCCGCACGGGTCGGTCTCCAAGGTTAAGCAAGGCTTGCCGAAGTCGGTCTATGGATGGGTGACCATCTCAATATACAGAGATTCGTCCGTGTCTCCGAAAGCACGTTAAGCCGTTGGTCCCGACTGTCATTTGTAGATATTTGGCAGTCGTTGCGGATTGTCAAAAGCCAGAAAATCTGACTCCAGTCTTGCCAAGAAGTAGCGTGTTACCCAATTGAAGGGTTTTGGGGGTCTTGTAGGCAGCCGCTTCATGTAAAATAAGTTAGCCTAGGCAGATGATGATTCGTTGAAAGATTTTGTGTGTGATAGGAAAGAGAAGGGAGTCAGTGATAGCATGGCGGGAGATAGGACAGAATGATGGAAGAAATAGTGTTGCGCCGACCCCAAGTAATATGGGATAAGGGCAATAAGACGATGATTAATTGAAAGATTTTAGGGCTAAGCTGGTGTGACACAGCAAATTATATGAAAGAAGACGACATGCCGCGCCGCCCCTAAAAACAAAGTAACAAAATCAGTTACTATTGTTTTGTAAGATAGCAATTGTGTGAAAGGAGCTGAGGGCCGATTTAACGGCCTCATCTAGCTTAAAATGACCAAAAAATATTAACGTGCAAAAGTGTTATGTTTAACCTACTTGCAGAATAAATATCATTTATCATTTAACCTTTTGAACGCAGAGCATAAACGTATCGGCGTAAACCCGACGCCAATCCACAAAAACGCCGTATTTTATGTCACATATTTGTGACGTATGGCGTACAGGGTAAGCTTTCGTTTGTCACATATATGTGACAATGGCTTTCAAAAGGTTAATTAATAAATTTTTTGTTGGTGTATCCGGTTTTTTTAAATGATATTTGATTGACTCGCATTTGGGCACTGTCTTACCTGATTTTAAGTGATGATGTGGCCGATGATGGTGTACGTAGCCCAGAAGAAACCTATTCACTTTTTACTTAAGGATCCCCAGTACGGCTATCAGGGAACACTGACTTCGCCAGGGAAGTCCACTCTTTGCAATACGCACAATTAAAGTATTCTTAACACGTTTGCGTTTTTGTTTGACCTATTCTTGAAGAACCTTTAATTGAAGACTGACGAGTAATTGCAAATGCGTGTTTTCCATTTTCGAACGTAAATAAAATCACGTTTAACGACCTGGATATCTGTATGTTTCGCATGGAAACTTCAATATTTAAGGTTGTCCATGCCCACAACAAGGTATTACAGAATTTCGTTACGTTCACAACTTCACTCATCTGAAAAGTGATTCTTCTTGAAGTCTGACATCCAGACCTTGTCTTGTGTGTTAATTTTGATATCTTTGCTCCCTATAGGTCCGAAATCGACGGCATAGATGAGTCCCTTCCCGTGAACGACCACTTTTCGAACAACACGAACGCGGTGATAAGCCTAGTGGTTCAAAATGGTGAGCGTCGCAAGCCCCGTTCTGATCTCTGGGAAGAAGACCATTCCTTCCCCATTCGGACGCCCGATGTACTGTTCTCTACTAATTTGGAGAGAGACGAGACTATTGATAACTTTGGTAAGTATTTTTGTTGATTTCGTGAGGACTTGGTTGTGTTTTGTACCCTTTTGCAAAGACTAAAGAGTTTAAAGTTCAAAAATATGTACCTATATCTACATATCTTGTTTAAGTTGTGTAGTTCTAAACGGAGAACAATATTCACCAAGCCCCAACTTGCTATTTAATTTTATACTTAACATTTATGTCTATTATTATAAAACGGTATAATATATTTCTAAATATATTTGTGTACATTTATTATTTACGCAGCGAACCTTCGCAACAACCCTGCTGCAATACCAAAAACAAGTATGTTGTAGTGTTGTGTTTAAGCGAATCATTCATTTAGGTGAACATTTTAAAATTTAAAAAAATAATAAGTTCAGCGCGCACCTAGGCTGCGATACTTAACGACATTAGAAAACGTTCAGTTGTTTCATAATTATTTTACTTGTGACCGTAAGCTTTAAGCAGGATAATAAAGAGCAACTTGTAGCAAAATCCGAGGTGAACTATCTGAAAAAAATCGACTCATTGCATTGAAGCCTACGTGCGCGTTCGTGGTTCAACTCATGTTAAATGTGGAAGACTTAATTCTCCGTCGGCACGCCAAACATGCCTATATTTATCACTTTTTTTTTAATCTACCATACTCTGTTCAGAAATACTAATTGAATGGTTTATCCCAGGTGTTATAATATTTGTTTGTATAATAATCTTTTTATTCATTCGACGCTCATATTTAATAGTGCACCCGATTGTAATTAGTTTTTCCATAAGGCACGGTTTTAGTTCTAGGTGTGTATACTGTGCATTCAATGCCAACATTATATTTATCATGTAAAACATTTTTCCTCATGTTTTTATTAAGTCTTATCTGTTGTAATGCATGCCTGTTTAATAATAATCTATGCGCATTAACATTACTAGTCCCGATTACACTAAAAATCATTAAACGTATGTGGCGGAAAAAGAATTCTTGGAAGGATATGGGGAAGGTCTGTACCCAAAAAGTAGAAAAAAAAATCGAAGAGCCACAGCGAAAAGTACTTGCTGTAACGCACAAGGCTCTATGCACACATTTCCGTCATTGTTCCGTCAGGAACGGTAAACAAAATTTTTGCACACATTTTGTATGACCTTGTTCACACAGTTCCGCGTCAGGCGCATCACTGCCATCCGTGTCCTTGAGCGTATTCTTTCGAACTCACAACACTTACGAGAAATATAATCAGGAAATGTTTGGATAGCCCCTAAATGCTTACAATCCTACCAATGGAATCTTCCAATCAACGCCACGACTATGTTCCACCCACAGTGACAGCCGACTACCCGGTGCGAGAGCCGGAGCCGAGTCGTCCCTCGCGGCCCTCTCGTCCCGCGCCCCCCTCCCCGCAGCCCCCCGCGCGCCCGCCGCCGCCCCCCGCCTCCCCGCTCCCCGAGCTAGGCGTCCCCGCAGAGAGAGAGAACACGGTAGACTTCCTCAACCTCAGCCTGAGCGCAGGCGCAGTACCGCAAGAACCGAAACCAGAGAAGAAACTGAAAAGTGACGATTCGTTCGATTTCTTTGGAATGATGGAGAAACAGACTGATGATGGCTTCGGAGATTTCCTGACTGGAAATAAGGGGGAGAAAGCTCAGGTCGGTTCTGATGTTTATCGTAGATTCTGTCTGAATAAGTAAATTGATCTGGTGGAGCAATTTGATCGTCAATTTTTTAACGCCTTGGTCTGCGCATATTGCAAGACACTAAGAGCCGACGAAAACGCAACGTGGTTTTCACTGGAAAACCAAAATCTACCAATTGCAATAAGGTTCAAACTTCCATTCATCCAGGACAACAGCAACGCGGATAAACGCGTTATTTAAATAATCATTTGTATTTATATCAAGTATGGAATCCATAATGCAATATCAATTTTACTATCGAATCAATAAGTTAAGTTTGTTTGATAGAGTAAACTACGCTTTTCCATGTCTACGCAGACCCTAATACTATTTATTATTAAAGAAATTTGCAACGGAGTCGATATTCGGCGATCTCCCCGCTCCGCCGACGGAGCAAACCGAAGCGAAGCCGAACGTGAACTCAAGCGACCCGCTCAACTTCGACCCCTTCGGCCTCAACGACCCGCTGCCGAAGATAGAGCCCGTGCTTACACCACAACAGCTGATGCAGGAAGAAGGTGAATAGCTTACACTAGCTTTTAGAACTCTCGGCCTTTCCCACAAGAACTGAATTTTTCCGGGACAAAAAGTATCCTACTCACGGAGATAGTGACGCTTTGAGCTTCGACACCGATAGTTTTGAAATAGTAAATATTAACGTTGGTCTTATTGAGTCTCCATTGCTTTCATTTTCTAATCAGCAAAATAGAGATTAGGGATCGAATTTAGAGTTAAAATTACATTTACGTTAGTTTTGACACGTCACCCGTTTCGTGCGAGTCCAGGGCGGGTTACTAGTTCATAATCAAAGTACTCTTTCTCAATCCACCTAGGTCGTCCCCAAAGCGTGCCTTTAGAACGTGCCCAACCTAACCAGGGGAGTCGCAAGGACCCGTTCGCGGAGCTCGGCGTGCTGGGAAGCGCCATGCCTGCCCCCTCCGCGCAGTCGCTCAGCGCCAGCGGCAGCATCGGCTCCACCCCCCGCGCGTCCCCCGCGCACACGCCGGCGCATCAGCCGCATACGCCCGCTCATCAGCCGGATTATAAGTGAGTTGTGTGCTGAGATAGTACTGGGCAGCGCCATGCCTGCCCCCTCCGCGCAGTCGCTCAGCGCCAGCGGCAGCATCGGCTCCACCCCCCGCGCACACGCCGGCGCATCAGCCGCATACGCCCGCTCATCAGCCGGATTATAAGTGAGTTGTGTGCTGAGATAGTACTGGGCAGCGCCATGCCTGCCCCCTCCGCGCAGTCGCTCAGCGCCAGCGGCAGCATCGGCTCCACCCCCCGCGCGTCCCCCGCGCACACGCCGGCGCATCAGCCGCATACGCCCGCTCATCAGCCGGATTATAAGTGAGTTGTGTGCTGAGATAGTACTGGGCAGCGCCATGCCTGCCCCCTCCGCGCAGTCGCTCAGCGCCAGCGGCAGCATCGGCTCCACCCCCCGCGCGTCCCCCGCGCACACGCCGGCGCATCAGCCGCATACGCCCGCTCATCAGCCGGATTATAAGTGAGTTGTGTGCTGAGATAGTACTGGGCAGCGCCATGCCTGCCCCCTCCGCGCAGTCGCTCAGCGCCAGCGGCAGCATCGGCTCCACCCCCCGCGCGTCCCCCGCGCACACGCCGGCGCATCAGCCGCATACGCCCGCTCATCAGCCGGATTATAAGTGAGTTGTGTGCTGAGATAGTACTGGGCAGCGCCATGCCTGCCCCCTCCGCGCAGTCGCTCAGCGCCAGCGGCAGCATCGGCTCCACCCCCCGCGCGTCCCCCGCGCACACGCCGGCGCATCAGCCGCATACGCCCGCTCATCAGCCGGATTATAAGTGAGTTGTGTGCTGAGATAGTACTGGGCAGCGCCATGCCTGCCCCCTCCGCGCAGTCGCTCAGCGCCAGCGGCAGCATCGGCTCCACCCCCCGCGCGTCCCCCGCGCACACGCCGGCGCATCAGCCGCATACGCCCGCTCATCAGCCGGATTATAAGTGAGTTGTGTGCTGAGATAGTACTGGGCAGCGCCATGCCTGCCCCCTCCGCGCAGTCGCTCAGCGCCAGCGGCAGCATCGGCTCCACCCCCCGCGCGTCCCCCGCGCACACGCCGGCGCATCAGCCGCATACGCCCGCTCATCAGCCGGATTATAAGTGAGTTGTGTGCTGAGATAGTACTGGGCAGCGCCATGCCTGCCCCCTCCGCGCAGTCGCTCAGCGCCAGCGGCAGCATCGGCTCCACCCCCCGCGCGTCCCCCGCGCACACGCCGGCGCATCAGCCGCATACGCCCGCTCATCAGCCGGATTATAAGTGAGTTGTGTGCTGAGATAGTACTGGGCAGCGCCATGCCTGCCCCCTCCGCGCAGTCGCTCAGCGCCAGCGGCAGCATCGGCTCCACCCCCCGCGCGTCCCCCGCGCACACGCCGGCGCATCAGCCGCATACGCCCGCTCATCAGCCGGATTATAAGTGAGTTGTGTGCTGAGATAGTACTGGGCAGCGCCATGCCTGCCCCCTCCGCGCAGTCGCTCAGCGCCAGCGGCAGCATCGGCTCCACCCCCCGCGCGTCCCCCGCGCACACGCCGGCGCATCAGCCGCATACGCCCGCTCATCAGCCGGATTATAAGTGAGTTGTGTGCTGAGATAGTACTGGGCAGCGCCATGCCTGCCCCCTCCGCGCAGTCGCTCAGCGCCAGCGGCAGCATCGGCTCCACCCCCCGCGCGTCCCCCGCGCCCACGCCGGCGCATCAGCCGCATACGCCCGCTCATCAGCCGGATTATAAGTGAGTTGTGTGCTGAGATAGTACTGGGCAGCGCCATGCCTGCCCCCTCCGCGCAGTCGCTCAGCGCCAGCGGCAGCATCGGCTCCACCCCCCGCGCGTCCCCCGCGCACACGCCGGCGCATCAGCCGCATACGTCCGCTCATCAGCCGGATTATAAGTGAGTTGTGTGCTGAGATAGTACTGGGCAGCGCCATGCCTGCCCCCTCCGCGCAGTCGCTCAGCGCCAGCGGCAGCATCGGCTCCACCCCCCGCGCGTCCCCCGCGCACACGCCGGCGCATCAGCCGCATACGCCCGCTCATCAGCCGGATTATAAGTGAGTTGTGTGCTGAGATAGTACTGGGCAGCGCCATGCCTGCCCCCTCCGCGCAGTCGCTCAGCGCCAGCGGCAGCATCGGCTCCACCCCCCGCGCGTCCCCCGCGCACACGCCGGCGCATCAGCCGCAGACGCCCGCTCATCAGCCGGATTATAAGTGAGTTGTGTGCTGAGATAGTACTGGGCAGCGCCATGCCTGCCCCCTCCGCGCAGTCGCTCAGCGCCAGCGGCAGCATCGGCTCCACCCCCCGCGCACACGCCGGCGCATCAGCCGCATACGCCCGCTCATCAGCCGGATTATAAGTGAGTTGTGTGCTGAGATAGTACTGGGCAGCGCCATGCCTGCCCCCTCCGCGCAGTCGCTCAGCGCCAGCGGCAGCATCGGCTCCACCCCCCGCGCGTCCCCCGCGCACACGCCGGCGCATCAGCCGCATACGCCCGCTCATCAGCCGGATTATAAGTGAGTTGTGTGCTGAGATAGTACTGGGCAGCGCCATGCCTGCCCCCTCCGCGCAGTCGCTCAGCGCCAGCGGCAGCATCGGCTCCACCCCCCGCGCGTCCCCCGCGCACACGCCGGCGCATCAGCCGCATACGCCCGCTCATCAGCCGGATTATAAGTGAGTTGTGTGCTGAGATAGTACTGGGCAGCGCCATGCCTGCCCCCTCCGCGCAGTCGCTCAGCGCCAGCGGCAGCATCGGCTCCACCCCCCGCGCACACGCCGGCGCATCAGCCGCATACGCCCGCTCATCAGCCGGATTATAAGTGAGTTGTGTGCTGAGATGGTAACCCTTTCTACCGAAAGCAAGCTCAGAGTAATTCGGTATATCGCTCTTACTAAGATTTGATGCATATTAGTTACATTTCCGAAATCTAGTTAATATGCCTCAAATCTAAGTTGATGATAATGAGTGAATATTTTTATGGTTATAATTATGTAAATACATACTTGTTATTGTCGCGGATCATATGTTGATCTAGTTACGACCTGACATCGACCTGCAAATTGCAAAAACACAAGAAAATTTGAATGACGCGGGCTACCACTACTTCGGTATGACGTGGAGAAAGATATATCTCGAGGAAGCACATAAAAAATTGCAATTGTTATTAGTCAACAAGTTCAAAAACGTGTTAGTTTTTTAACTTGTTGACTAGCCTAATATGAGTTTATTATAAGATTAACACAGTTTAATTTTATTCTTGAATTATGGTCCTTGCTAGCAAACAATAAATAAAACCTTAAAATTCAAAATAATGGACTTCATATAGACTGGATTGTTAAGATCCTAATGGTCACATAACCTCCAGTAGATCCCACTTCGAGCCAGCGAAGACTCCTGCAGATGACAAGCCTCGGAAGCCGATGGACGTGTTCGGTGACTTGCTCGGCAGCCAGGGCTACGAGTTCGCCGCCAAGAAGGACTCCGGCCCAAAGACTATGAACGCCATGAGGAAAGAGGAAATGGTCAGAGATGGCGTTGACCCGGAGAAATTGAAAGTCAATGACTGGGTAAGTTGTGAACTACAGACTAGTAGCATAGAAACGTGGATGTTAATGGTGTTGTTTATGTCTGTCTCGTTTGACATTGACGATTTCCATTCCATTTGTTTTATTTAATGCTTGTAAAGGCTTAATTTTGGTAGAAAACATTTAACCTATTTTTTAATCGACCTTTGGGTTAGGGAGCGTTCAAGTATTAAGTAACGCAAGTTTCGAAGATTCTTGACCCTCCCTCCGCGCCGTAACGTTTATCTGTACCCCCCCCATCCTCCTCCCGAAACGTTACGTATCATCCAAGTGACATTTTTTACCTTAAAGTCACAATTATGTCTACTACTCTCATGTTACCAAATTTTTAAATTAATAAATGTCATTTCAAGAAAAATATTGTTGTTTATTTTTGTTTGGCAAAATGACTACTGTTTAGTATCTAACTGTGTAACTCGAAAATATGTTTAGTGAGCTAGCGTTAAATAAAAAAAACAATGTTACGTAATGCGTTGTTCGAACACCCCTCCCGCCCCTGTAACGCATCGTAAAGTTTTACAAGACCCCCCTTCCCCCCAAATTGCGTTACGTAACACTTGAATGCCCTCTTAATGTCTGTTGGTAGATGATCCCTAGACACCTAAATTATGATAAAAGCCACAGTATCTATATCAAAACGATTAAAAAGTTTCTCCTTCAAAGTTTTGCAGATGACATCGACTAGGTTTTGACTCCGCTTGGTCGATTAAAAATTGTATTTATGCGCCTGGCCTAAGGATATACTCACAGATCTTGTATATTTGCCACAGACGGAGGGCAAGAAGGCGAATATCCGCGCGCTGCTGTGCTCGCTGCACACGGTGGTGTGGGACGACTGTCGCTGGACGCGCGTGGACATGTCGCAGCTCGTCACGCCCGCCGACGTCAAGCGCAACTATAGGAAAGCGTGCCTCGCTGTACATCCTGATAAGGTAATGAGACTTGACCCTACTTGACTCTGACTGCAGATTGTAGCAGAAAATGGATAGTAGAAGTCATAGGCTCAGGCATTAGCTGCCATGAGAGCCAATTGTACGCTCATAGGATACTTTTAAACATTAACACTATCAGTGCCCAGAACTCAGCATATGGGTCGAACCATAATTTGTTCGTGCCCACAAGTCGTCGCTAAATATAACGACGACTCGGCTGCCGAGTTGTGGGCACACGAACTCGGCAGCCGAGAGAGTAATACACAGCGAAACTATAATAATGATTATGGCTACACCTAACCTGATTGCGTTTAGTATGTTTGCCAATGTTTTTGAGCATTGTGTCGTCTGCCTCTAATTCTCGCTGTCTTCAATATAACTTTCTTTTTTTCAGCAAATGGGCACCGCCAACGAGAACATGGCGAAAATGATCTTCATGGAACTGAATAACGCGTGGAGCGATTTTGAAAATGACGCCAAGCAACAGAACTTGTTCTCTTAAACGTCACGGTGCAGCTAAACATTACCATACAATAAACACGGAGTAGTTACAAAATGGAGATGTAACACGCATGTTCCTCTGTATAACCAAGCATGCGAAAGGTGCATCCGCGAGCCCGCCGCCTCCTGAAGATGTTGGCTCGCACGTAACACTCCATCTGTTAATTACTCCGCTAAAATGGAGACTCACACAATATAATAATAGCGAATATAATTATGATTACTTAGATAGATCCTGTTAATGTCGAGTATTCAGAAAGCGAGTTGGAAATATAAAAAGCTTAACGCGGGTCGCAGATTTGTCTTACCGCTAGAATTTAACGGGAAATTGCTAAGTAAATAAATTAGAATTGTGATAAATTCTTAAATAGTTTATTAAATCAAATGTTATCTCTGTGGATATGCATCTTATATTGATGTTTGGATGTAGCCCCAATTAATAAAGGCTTCTTAGTAGATCTTTAAATGTCTCGTATTCATCAATATTTTATTGCGTATACTTAAAAGAATCAGGTCAATTCTTTGCTGTTTGTTCTTACAAAAACGGTGTTTTGAACACTAGTAGCAAAGTTTTAAGACCCTTTTTTAAACGTTTTTCGTAATCAAACAACAATTAACTTGTAATGCAATGAAAAACGATTAATATACCACACATCAAAACGTGATGATTAGGTAACACCTTTCCATAAAATGCCATTTTAAAGACGTTAGTTCGTTTAGTCAATGTCTTGTCTTCCGATTGCATCTTATTTAGATACCGTAGCAATATACATAGTAGTAATTTGTTATCTTGGCGATGGCACTATTTCCAGTAGGAGACGATCGTGTGACAACAGCTCTTACTCTTTTTGGCGCTTAGCTGTCGTATAGCGTTATCTCACTCTGTCGGACATTACTAATGTGCCATCGCTACGTAACCGCCCTGTACCGACTGCAAAAACAACGACTCAGTCAGAGCTGCTTACGTTATAACATTGTACATTACTCAATTAATTACTAAGTTGGTTAATCTGTTATAATATAAATATACGAATCGGGTCCGTGAGAGGTGCATATAAAGGATTATTTTATAAACTTTTTTCTTCAGGAAAATAATAATTTGTGGGCGTTACTTAATAGTCTTTAGTGTTGTATTCTAGTACATTCACGTACATAATATAGAACAAAATGTATTTTAGATATTAAATATCACGAGAGGTAAAATGTATGAAATTAATGAAAAGTTACAGTTTATAACAGTTAATAAAGTTATTCTTTGACTCGATGTTATCGATAAAATAAATAATTATGCTACGTCTATCTATTTGCGGGAAGAGTAGAAATTCAGCTTGTTTGCGATTTCGCTTTATTATATTACTACTACTATAAAACGTAGGTATATGGGAAAATGTTCAGAAGGGCAGAGCAGTTTAAAACATCACGCATTACGAACCCTAAACTGATATGTATTAGTCATTTTTTTTTTCTATTTATGAACGCTTCTGTTACGTATACGACGCTGAATTCGGATACTTCCTGTGAGTACCGTTAGTCGCATAAATATAATTCTTATGATACCAATTTACAAGGTAAAACAAAGGAAAGTCGCGCAATTATATCAATGCAAAACGGGTCACTGTACATGGAATCTAATGAACGCTGAAGCGAGATATTTTATTTTATTCCTTTGTGTTTCAGGACTTGGTGTTGTTAGATGTTAATTAAATTAGTTCTCTGAGAGCTTACGATAATGTTAAGTTTATACATTCCTATTGAAATAAGTGTAGTTGGGTGTCCACTATCGTTAAAATAGTTGTGGTTTATAAATGTGAAACTTAAAACAATCTTTAGAATCTTATGAATGATTTGAATCAGTATTTGAACTTAGAATGAGGCTTCCGTTCATCCGACTTTAAAACAGATCGTGCAATAGTTCATTTTGGAATCTTAATTTTATATATACTTATATGTAGTTAGGCCTATTACAGAGTCAAGTATGTTGTTGATTGCAATATGGTATAGAGCCAGTGAAGTCACCAATATCGTGTATATTTTGCTTAGATAACGTACCTATGTCTAAATAACAAATTGTTCGAAAATAAAGTAATTTGAAAAGTAAACTGAGCGACTTTTTCTTTCTAAACATCCTTTTGTCCCGCAATCCTACTAATATATCACTGTCCAAGTAATTCAGGCTATTCGGCAAACTGGCTTTTTCTAAAGGCGACGTCTAATTATACTTAAATGGGGCCACCCTTGGAACCAACGCAAAAAGAATAATTCAAAACAAAGCAGTTAAAAATACGAAAATCACAGTTATCTTTACAAATAAATAACATTGAAGTGTATGTTTGTAATATCAAAATAAACGGTTTTTCATTTAAGCTTATGAAAGAATATACGAGATAATTTAAAAAAATAGTTTCGTAATATATGTATATTCCGGGTATCTCCGTAACGGCAGCACCGTTTTGACGGGACTTCACTTGTAGATAGCTGATTGAAAAATGAGGTTAGAAACAATACATGGTATCTCAGGCCTTCGTTTTGTACTGTAAAATAAGCATCAAGTCATTCTTTTGCATCGAATTTTTGGTCAGGTGCACTTGGCTGCGTGTTAAAAATAGTTTTTTGAGAATGTTTTTTGTAACTATCTGGTGACTAATAATGTTATTTTTTTTTTCATTGTAAATTTTTCTTTCACAATAATTCAAATGAAATAATAGTAATTTCACTTTGAAATGCAAATTTCGAGATTATGATTTATTAGAATTAGCGAACTTGTTGGTTGTTATTGACTTATGCCTTAGGTATTCGAAGTATTTTTTCTATTTTGATAAATTAAGACCTTTCTTCTTGTAACAGTTTTAAAGAAAGAAAGATTAAATAATCAACAATAAAGAAAGAACAAGTGAACGATTGCGCGGCCCCTAACTTCCAAGGTGAGCGATGCGCCGAGTTGACTCGAGTTGCAACTCGGTTTGACTCGACTCGGTCTTATGAAAGAAAAGGATTTATCGAGTCAATGAATAGTCAACTCGGCGCATCGTTCCCTCCTAAGTCCGACCCGTCGAGTCAATGGTGGTAAAAACAAAATCGAGTCAGGATAACTAATTAATCAATCGTCAATCAAAATACACAACCAACAGTAACAAACTTATGTTAATAAATCAAAATATGTTCATTAAGTATTTATAAAATCAGATTGCCTATCGAGCTGTTTTGATTGCTTGCGCGCACACTGAGTTAACACCGGGTGGAAGCAGGTTCGCGATAGCGATAAAATCAGATAGCCTACCGAGCTGTTTTGATTGTTTGCGCGCACACCGAGTGGACCGAGTTAACACCGGGTGGAAGCGGGTTCGCGAAAGCGTAATACGCCTTACCCGCGCAGTCGCGGCTGCCCGAGTTAACCCGACCGGGGTTGACTCGGGCTTGCTCGGGCCTCGCGTGTTGCCGGCTGGCCCAGAGTAAAAAACTTGACTCGTTTAACTTGAGTTTTATAACTCGACTCGCCCACCACTTGTATTTGGTTAAATATTGATCTGGAGCTTGTAATTCTTTTTTCGTCAATTTTTGACAAATTCAGTCTTCAATTGACAAAAAGAATTAGATCTATAACCCAAGTAGTTGTAATCGTAATGCACACGAGTTACTCTACTTATATTATAGAGAATAGGATTTGCGTGCCTTGCAAAAGAAAAACATCTTCACGCGGGCAGTAAGAAGTAGAAGAAGTACCTACTTAGGTAGCTTAAAGCAAACTGCTAGTTGTAAAAACCTTATTTATTAACTCAAGTTTGTCGTTTGTCAACTGGCTTCCATTTTGACGTCCATGCAGCCGTATTTCTCCAAGAGCTCTTGTTTCTTGCGCCGCAGCAACGCTTCCTCTATGTCTTTCTGCGACGGCACTGCTACGTGCGACGTTACTATTGGCCGGACTGGTTCACTGTCTTCGTCTTCTTCTATTCGCTTGTCGTCGGGCTGGAATAAGGTTTATTTATTTATTTGGATCTCCAACAAAGGATACACAGAACAACGCAAGTCACAGTGATACAAGTGGTTCATTTACGTGTGCTCCTTCAGTTATAGGAGACCACAGCATGCATAACTTACTAGGTTTACAAAACAGAATAATATTTCATACCTACACAAAATTTTACTAAAAATAGGTTCTTCGTTAGTTATGACTTGCATAATAAGAAACAAGTAGACGCTGAAAGGAACTCGAGCCTAAATAATAGCAGTCGCACGGGCTGAAATTCGCAGCTTCGGGGTAAAGTAATACTTGCCGAGGTCGGTCTATGGATGACTACATTTTATACCAACCCAGCATTTATTGATCTTTGACAGTCGTTACAAGTAGTCGGAAGCCTGATATCTGACACCAGTCTTCTAGCCAAGGGATATCTAGTTTGTGTTGTGGAGGTCCGACAGGTACCCACTTCATGATAAAATACTGGTATCCAGCTGCATCCGGTCGGACTCGAAGCTGACCCCAATGTAATTGGGAAAAGTCGAGCCAGAGATATTGATTGTGAAGAGCGTTGAGAGCTTTTCGCTGCCAAAAGAGTATGGCCATTGCGCTGTTATTAATGCAAAAAAACGATTACACCCGGCAGTTTTATTGATTCGTTATATTATGTACCAGCCCTCTTGTCTTATTAATTTCATACTTGATATTATTGTATCCCATCCTTGTGAATTCATTTTTTATTTTTTATTTCAACGTAAGCGATTTTGATTTCCGTAACAACAGTGTTGCATTGCGAGGATCGGCGATGTTCGGGCTCTTAATATACCTAACTGGCTTGCCAGCAAAGATGACAATGTGAAACATCAACTATACTACTATAGTTGATGCCTACGCGCCAGATAATCGTGGAATAACGGTCATTGACCCACCTACAATTATTGACATTTTTAATTTGAAAAAACGGAATTAATGACACAAAGCTGTCCCGAATCATCATCTCTCGTGATCCTTAACATTGTCTAATAATGAAAAACGATTCATATTTAATTGTTCAGGTACCTATGAACAGTTATTAGGGAAAGGTCAATATACTTTATTCCACATTTATCTGGCGCCTACTATAATAATAAGTCAATTAACTTACATCTTCTGGGTATATGTCCTCTTCTTCTGGCAAATCTTGATCCTTATCTTGTTCTTTATTTCTCTTCCATTCGTCTACCGCCTGTGCTATTGCTGTAAAGTAGTATTTCAATATTACAAGCTAAAAAGAGAAGTCGAAATAATCTATAGGTCAGGCGTTACTGTTATGCTATTTCTACTTTGGTATAAGCCGCGCAGATAGAGAATAGATCTGAAAATGGCGGCGGGTACGCATGGTACGGTTGACAAAACAAGTTCTCAAACATCGATTTTTATTGACTTTTTTTGTTATATATTATTCTTTTTTAATATTATTAATTAATAATAGTAGAAATAATGACAAAAATATTAATTAAATAAATAAGGAGCAAGGGTACATTAATATCACTGAATTTTAAAATTTGTCTTTATTAATTGTGACATATCAGAATCATATTACAAAAATACCACCTCACATACATACATAAAGTCACGTTCTTATCCCTTAGGCCATTAAAGTAAAGGCGGAACTATATTAGACCGACGCACACGTCTGAGACGTCGCCGACGTGTGTGATAGGTATGCACACTAGACCAACGCCGCCGACGCGTACGCATGTTTTGCGCGATCATTTCACGCTGGTTTTTGAACAAGACAGGCGGTACCTGCCTAGCTAAATGATTATTAGTTCTCTACAAGATACAAGAAAAGGATTTAGCTTAAAAATGTACGAATCAGACAAAGAATTTGAAGTAAATTTCATTTATTTTTATGGCTTTGAAACGACCAACAGGGGAGAAAAGGTTTTATAAACCGCTTGGTCCAGCAGTATCCTGGTCATCTGAACCTATAATTGGTTCAATTCCCTCCATCAATTCATTATAATCCTCCATGGACTGGCCACTTTCACAGTCCTGGTCTTCATAGTCGTCACTTTCATCTTCGCTGTCGCTGTTCATACCGACACTGATAATGAAGTCCTCTATTTCACTCTCCCTACCTACATCGCGATTCCAGTATTCTTCTTCGACTTGATGTGGTTTACTTGTTTCTTCCAGTCGTCTCGCGTAATTGAAGCTATGGCCTCTTTTGTGAACTCCTCAATTTTGTTTTCGTGTTGCTCCACATTTCTATCTGCGACCCGTTGTTTTATTAAATTCCAAACGTGTTCTATCGGGTTCAGGTCGCAGTTGTAAGGAGGGAGTCTGAGGACTTCATGGCCATGTTCATGCAGAAGTTCGTCCACCAAATACTTTTTCTCTGGGCAATGCTTTTTTAGCTGCATGAGCAGCTCTGCTTTAGTCCAGTCTTCTTCAAATGAGACACCGTGCTCCTGCATCCATATCTTTATGTCCGCTTTGGGGGTTGCAGTCTTTGGCGCTTTATCCAACTGCATACTGTGGTAGGATGCATTATCCATGACGAGAATGGAGTTTTCAGGCAGATTTGGTATTAGTTTTTCTTTTAAATATTTCGTAAAATTATTACCATCCATCTCGTCATGGTAGTCACCTTTTTTTGATTTAGCTTTAAATAATAATCCTGCACCCTCCACAAACCCATCCTCTGAGCCGGCATGAACCATCACCCACCTTTGTCCGGGACTATCATTTTTGCGAACGCCTTTATCGGTGGATGACTGCCAGCACTTGCTGACAGTATAATGGGCATGGGTCCACGACTCATCCATATATACAACTTTCTTTTTTTCCGCACCCATGGCATCATTTTGTCGGAGGCGGCGTAAATATTTAACTCGCCACGCTTTTATGTTATCGCGTTCTATGAGCACCATTCGGTACTGGCGGCATTTTTTAAATTTAAATCCGAGCTTTTCTTTTAAAATCTTTCTTAATGTCGTTTTGGAGCCTTTATAGTTTAAATCTACTCTTGCTGACGCCAGAATCTTGTTCAGCGTAGGTGCCTCCTTTCGAACGTCGTATATTGAGGCAACAATATTTCTAATGGCACAAATATCGAAGCTGTCCATGGGGACACGCGTATTATTTTTGCCTTTTCTGCCCTTACTCGGCGTACGGATCTTGGTGTTGGTTTGTTCTGCAAGTTTACCTGAAATAAGAGTAAAATATTACTATTACTGTCAGTTATCGTTATAGAGCGACGCCTTTCGCAGTTTCGCACACGCCGGTGAGTACGATCAACACCATGAATGACTTGATCGATACGGGGCGTCTGTGGACCCGTATTTTCAGATGCTTCAAGTTTTGAAGATGATACTATCTACACTATCTACAGCTATGATGATGGATGAGGATTGATGATGGTGATGGATGATGTTGAATGATAATGATGGATGATGATGATAGTGGTGGGTGATGATGTCGATGATAATGTATGATGGATGATGATGGTGGTGGATGATGAGGGTGGTGGATGATGCTGATGATTGTATGATGATGGCGATATTGGCGATGGATGATGATGATGGACGATGATGTTGATAATGGTGGGCGATGATTATGGTGTCTGATGATGATGAATGTTAATGGTGATGGATGATGACGATGGCTGATGGTCAGCAACACTGAACTTAGTCATACTCGCTGCCAAAAGGACTCGTTTCCAGGCCAGAAACTATTTATACAAAAACCACACTCGTTTCCAGGCCAGAAAATCTATATAAAATAATCATACTCGATCGAGGTAAGGCTAATCATCTTCAAATAAATTGATTTATCTATCTATCTTGGTCACGCCCATTAAGCAACCGCGTAAAATAATGTGTAGGTACCATGTAATTACCTTCTTTCTTTATTCTCGATATAGTAGCCATCGATAAATTAGTCGCCATCGCTGCGCGTGCGGCGCTATACTTTAACGGATGATAACGCTCCAAGTTCTTCTCTTCGTCAAAGTATTTTATAACGTTGTAAACAATCTCACGTGCATCACTGTGAAGAATCTTTCCACGTTTTCGTGAAGCCATTGTCAATCAATCACAAAATGTCAACGTTCGTAACAAAAACTTAACGAAAATAAATAACAATCAAACGTAACGCAAACAAATAACAATCAAACTCAACAAAAACAACAATGAATATCAACGAAAACAACAAAATAACGGAACGAATTTAACGATAACTCGGAGTGCGTCAAGTAGCGTGGAAAGCGAATCCTGACTGACTATTCTTTTGTAGCGCGTACTTCACTGTGTGAGTATAGACAGCGATAGAGAGTGAGCGAGAACGCATGCGAGCGGACGCCATTTTCAGATCTATTCTCTATCTGCGCGGCTTATAGAGAGAAACTACCTTGTTTTCATGTTTATTATATTTGCAGCTAGAGCTACTAAATATGTTGGTAACGCACATAAAGTGCACAAAGAAAATATTAGTCCAAGAAAAAGTGACACTCTGCCAGCATGTTTTACCAACCACCGATGACTCATCAGCCTTCAAAGCGAACAGGTTTCTTCGCTCAATCGTAGAGCTCCTCCATCGCTTAGGGTCAGGCGAGTCCGCAAAAAAAAAACTATATTAACGAACCTTCTTTCTCAGCTTCCTGTTCGAGCGGCATCAGCAGGCCGTCGTCGTCGTCCCGGTAGCCGTAGTAGTCCGCGTCCACGTCCCGCATGAGGTCGGCGCGCGTGCGCCGCGGCGGCGGGGGAGGCTCTTGCTCGAATAACTCGCGAACACCTGCCCATGAACAATGTTTTGTGGAAATGAGAACTGAATGACATTGAATAATGCACCTAAATTCAACCCAAATAAAGTTCAAATTTGCACAAACACTGAAGCAAACTCATTAACTGGAAACAGCCCTGATAATACAGTGCTGGACAGGTTGTTTGAACTTAAAACGCTGAGAATTAGAATCAATATTCAATGACATAAAAAATCTGGTGTGAGACCATCTTACGGTAAGTTCAAACTACGGAAGCGATGGCTGTGGGGAGTTATTTTATAACAATTAAATGTAAACTCCATCTCTTTAAAATAAGGCAGAAATTAGTTCAAAAAATACTGGGAAGTGCTCTTCATTTCTCTTCGGATGCAGTGCGTAACCGCTCTTAGGTACATTTTGACTAATCGATAATCGTTACCGTTGATAGAATATCACTTTGCCTAGACCCTCTCGACGGCTCATTCGTAAGCCTAATTTATACTCTTTTCCTGGAGGCTGTACTATGACGCGTCAATATATAAGGTCTCATTAAAATAGATGGACACATTTTAACACAGCGTTCGGTACGTCAGTGATTTTATTTTGACCTAAAATAATAAATTGCCGGCACACTAGAATAAACACATCCATTATGGGTAGGTACTTGACTTGGTCACGTGCGCCTGCACATTTGTATCATCAGAATTATGAGATAACAAAGACATGGATGTGTTTATGCATTGTACAACCAACATTTTTAGTGTATTATCGTTAGTTGTTTTTTTTTTTCTTATAAGTATAATGCGTTTTTCTTATTATTTCTTTACCATTGTACTTATTTTGGTGGTCTGAATGATTTCTAAAAGTTTTCCATCTGTTTTAATAGGACCTTATAAATTTATAATAAATTGATTTATCCAGGTAATTAACACCCATTGCATAAGATCCATAAATGTCATCATCCGTTGTGAAAAAGAGATAGTGCTATTCGTTATGTACAACTCATCACTTTCTCACATCGGAGCACTGATGGCTTTAACATGTCATAGTAAGGCCCCTGTAGGGTACGTTGCCTACAAACCTGGTAGATCTTTAGCGGCTCCGAAGTACTTGTAGCCTCTGTTGCCGGGAACCTCTTTGCCGTCTTGGTCGAGCATCTTAGGCCCAACGCGCGCGTGGTCTGGGCCTCCCAGCGATTTGATCTGCACCTCCCAGTGACGCTTCTCTCTCATCAGTTTGTTTATCTCATCGTTCAAGTCCCGTATCCGAAACTCGCCAAGACCAGCTGGTAGAAAAAAAAACAAAGTGGTTTGTAGTCATTTTCATGGCACTGACGCTTATAATTATTAAAGACAACTTTGTAAAATAATTGTTTTCATTATAGTGTAGTGTATGTGTAACCTAATAAGCCCTAATTTTCATAAATAAAATACTATATACATCGCTTTATTATTGGAATGCATGTAGGTACTTAATTGAAGGGAATGACGCGTTGGTACTTAATCTAAAATTAATTATAATAATAATAAATTATATCTAAATTATATGGAATGGATGTGTAGTCATTTGGTTGCACTTATTTGAAATAAAATATACAAAGGCAGAAAAATAAAGCCATTTTTAATGTTTGAGAACCTAACGCTTCTATAACACCCTTATAGAAGCGTACATTTTATAGAGCTGGCTTTGCTCGCACTTGAATCGTACGTGTTAAGTTTCTGCATGATTTTTACTAGTGTGTGACCGAAAACGATTTTTAACCGAAGCTGAAAACGGAACCGAATATTCAGCTTCGCTTCAGTTTCGGCCTAAACCGAAACTTGCGACAACTGCCGAAAATTCAAAACTGTCTTGAATAAAATTTATTGGACTACGAAAAATCAGACTAAGGGCTAACTACATTAATTCAGCTGCATTCGTCTTTCGCTGAACGATTTTGGTAAATTAATCCTCATTTTATACCTGTTTGCCGCGAAAACAGAATAGACGCGGAAAGCTGATGCGTACGCATCTCCATACAAAATCGTTGTTTTCTATGGGCAAAGGCTGGCTATGGGCTTGTACATAAAATTGCGATGAGACGACGCGTCGAAGCATCGCAAAAACCTGCGAGCTCGCACGTCGCGTCGCAAGAAATTGCGAATTGATTCGAAAATCTTTCCCAAATCTTCATTGTTTCTTTTGCCTGTATCTCCTAAGCAATAACAAAAGAGCACACTTCTTTTTACGATCCATGTCACAACCTACTTTTCAAAATACTGGACGTATTTTGAAAAGTAGGTTGACGGTCGTCGAAGGAATGGTATGGGAATGGTCACCTAGGGCCTTGCCGCACGAAATCGCATCGCTGCAATTCGTGTCGCAACTTTTTGTGTTGCGAATTCGCATCGCCGTTTTATGTACAAGCCCTATGAGCAAAGGCTGGACAGAGCGGAATAAGTGTGTGGAATAAGCCACATCGAAGACAAAATTGAAGAAGAGATTAGATAAGCATCACCTTTGTACCTATTTTTCTGTTCCTTCCTCTTATCTGTTTGTTAAATGTGTGTTTGTCACTGGAAAATTGCAGACTCCGTGAGATTGTAAAAAATCTTTATTATATTATAATTTTTCGATTTATTATGAAAAAATCGTTATGTTTACAATAAATCCCATCCAAATTTAATAGTTTATAATATTTCAGTGTCTTTTAAGAAAAAAATAGTTTACAATTTTACGCGATATTTTACAATCTTATGGGCGTTTGCAATTTTCCGGTGACATGTACATAAATAGTTAATTAAATAAATAAACCGTTTCACTATTTATATAGTGTTCGTACTTATAAAAAGGTTTAAAAAATGAAAACGTGTGTATCTGTGTGTCCTGTCTGTTGCATCCTAGCTCCGAAACGAAAACGGATAAAATCATTTTAAGTTAGTTATATTTAAAAATAAATATTTTCTAGTTTATTAAATTTAAAGAAAAGTATCAAATTATGTGGAAGATTTTGACTAAGCTTAGGTCTTTTATTGTTGTATAACATTAGAAATAAAATCCTCAACATTATTATTTTTAGTTGCTAAAATGTTATTTCTTTTTTCCTTTTTTAGCATTTTTCCCTTTTCCTTTTCCTTTCTTGTCCTTCTTGTTGTCATTTTTATTCTTGCCCGGCTTCTTTTTTTTTGGAAGGTCGTCACCGGACCACTGCTGTCCAGCATTGTTACTGTCTATAGATTTATCACAAGGAGGGGCTTTCGGAGTTATTAGTTCTATTTCGAGGTCAGTCTTTTTGTCTTTAGTTTCGAGTTTCTTTCCAATTTTTAAAATGAACACATCTTTTTGCGGATGCAGGACTTTCGCCATATCCACAGGTACGGGGCAGTTGGTAGGCGTTACGTTGATAGTTCTCCTGTCTTTCTTGTCAGTCGGTTGCCCTTGCATTGAATACGTCAAGTTTGATGTATAAGTCTTATCATGATATGTGGGATCTCTTGGCAGTTCGAATTGTATTTGTTCGCCAGTATTGTATGCCGTACTTTCACATGAGCATAACTCTTGAATCTTATCATACTTCCCTATTCTTTCTACTCTACTGCTCTTCGGTACTCTGATCTTCAATTCATTGACATTCATTTTGGTATAAATTTCGTCATACTTTTGCAATCGCTCTGGAAAATAATATGAATATTAAGTTTTAGACCGTGGACTTCTATACAGTATTAAATTTTAGGTTATAGTATACGTAACTTACCATTTTCACAAGAAGGCACATACGGGCATTCATAAGATCGTCTAGATATTGCGTTAGACTTTTGCGACTGCGGACTCTCCGATCTTTTGTGTTGATCTGCTGCGCAAATCGTAGCTTTCTTTGCCATAACTTCTTCATCAAGAAGTATTTTGCCCTGGTCGTCCATTTCAACCTTATGACAAGAGTACATTGTCATACCATGATCTTCTTTCAGGAGATATGAAGTACCTTGTGGTTTAGGTGAAGCGCAGAATGCAGTGGTTATCTCTTTTCCTAGAAACGACATTCGAACTGTCACCTCGATGACTCCTATTGAGTCTCTGTTTTCACCGTCACAGCATGACAAATAGTACATGTTCTTGGAAAGCGGTGTTGATGTGGTGCACAGTATGTTGTCCGTTGGCTGTTCCTCCATCCATTTTTTGCAAAGTTCTTCTCTTAGTTGTATAAATTCACACGTGAAGTCCATGTGTGTTTCAGCTATTCTCGTCACACACGTAGAACATGGAGGTTGTTTCGTCAACAGCAAAACAATTTCGAATTCCTTTATACTGCATATTTTATCATAGGTCATAGCAAACAAGGTGGATTTTCCGACATTAAGTTTGCTGAAATTATCAATTTTACCATAAGACGAATCATATAACACAATGGGTGGTTTTCCCAAGAACACAGCTGAAATAACTAAGTTATTGTAATCTATGTCGAAACATTCACACTTCATATGGATTTTATTTATAATCATTTCGATAAGGAATAAGTGATATGGAAAATTAACATCCTCTTCTTTACAGTGGCACAGTTCCTGTTTGGTCCGCGCGATGTCCTCAGTCAAGCACTTGATAGACTGTCTCAACGCGTTGGCTTCGCTTGTAAGCGCTCTGCTCATGCAAGCTATTTTGTCTATATTGCTAGTTAAGGTAGTAGATTTGGAATCCATTGTTTCACCTGCAAGATACTGTACGTTATCGGTTATAGTCTCATCATTTTCGATGCCCTGGCCAGGTTGTGTGGGTGGTGCAGCGTACTTTGGAGACGTTTCGTATTCCTTATCGGGCATTTTAGTTGGTGATCCGACAGCGTGTTTTGGAGACTGTGATTTTGGACTTTTGTATTCTTTTTCAGGCAATTTTATAGGTGATGGTACAGCGGGCTTCGGTGGCGACTGAAGTGTGGGCGAGGGGATGGGGGCGGCCAGCGTGGTGCTGCGCCGGGGACTCGCCCTCGCCAAAGACAGCACCGGGGATGGCGCAGTAGCCTGTGCAGACTTTATACTTGGTTCCTGAGCTGAACCTTGAACCGAAGCTGCCTCGGCATCGTCCATTTCGGAATATTTTAAATACTATACCTACTATGAAAGAAATATTTTATTGTTACAAAAATATCACATTTTAATTTATTGGTATCATGTTGATAGCCATAGCCCTACCGATTTATGACAAAGATTTTAAATCAATCAATTCACATAGCTTCCAAGTTATTGTGTCTATCTATGCCAGTCAGCCAGTCACAGTCACAATGTTCATCTTGTGTGTGCCAATGATGAATGCAGGTTGGCGGTCACCATGCTTAGGTACCTATTTACGAAATAAAAGCGTTTTCAATCTGTGCAAAATATAACAAAAATGCGCAGTTTTCGCGGAGAGGTCTTTCCAAATTTCCTTTCAATAAGAGTCAGGTGCATATGTAACAAAATATTATTATTTATTTATTATTTTTATTTATTATATACTTTATTGTACACCTCATAATAAGAACAAAAACAAAAAAAAAACAAATAAACGCAAACTTGAAAAGGGTAATTGTACTCTGATTTATGAACAACTTTTACTATGACCTACTTTTCCTAGGACCAATACAGAAATTGCGAATGAGTACAATGACCCCTTTAAAGGTACTTATTGAGTTTAGTCTGTTGCACGCTGTATTTGTCAGCTTGTTATACTCGTATTTTTGCAAATAAATACTACTCTTATTCTTGAAGCCACCAATAGAACAGCAACAGCTTAAAAAACTTACCATTTTGTATCTGTGCAACTTTCTTAGCTATTTCTCTGACAATCTGCAGTCTCCATTTCTCAGCTTGCGGCAGGTCGGTGCACTCGGACGCGAGGTAGGGCCTGCGCTCGCGCTGCCCGCCCGCCTCCTGTACTTGTGCTGCGCGCCATCGCGCCAACGTTGTCCTGCAAACGAACAATTGAATATTTTGTGATGACTCTGTATATGCCTATGGTCATAGGCATATATACAGAGTGTTTTTTTAAAGTATGCGTGGATTGCCAAATCCGAAGAGGAACATAATATCGAAAAACACTAAAAGGAGTCTCGAGCCCAGTTTTGATGAAAACTAAAACTGCTTCATTAGATTTTTGAAAAATCGGTATTCCTAGCCAGGAATCGAACCGAAATTGTAACGGACATTTTGAAAAAAAAAACACACCTGTATACACGATCCGCAAGTGTGCTTATAAGAGTCAAATTCTGGGAAGTAATAATTATAAATGGCAAACTTAAGAAAAGAGCTCATTTTATGAAAATACTTTCTTTAATTCTCAAAAAAAAAAAACAACTGATATATATTTTTCAAAATCTTTGTTGCACTTTTGTTTTTATCAACGTCGGACCCGAGAATCTACACCAGCTGCATCATTGACGCAAAATAAAAATCGCTAATCTAAACTAATAAAGAGTAACGATTTGTTTGTTTGTTACGCTTTGGCTCAAAAACTACTGAACCGATTTCAATAATTCTTTCACCGTTAGAAAGCTACATCTTCACCGAGTAACAAAGGCTATATTTATTCCAGAAATAATTAGGGATCCCAACTAAAACTTGAATTATGTAACCCAAAGTGTAAAAAATATGGTCATAAAATGTCTTTCATCGCATGCGCTGCGAAAACTATTGATGATACATAAAAATAATGTACTACATAATTAAAGTACTCATTATTACCTAAAAAAAAGTCCGCGAGGCTATATGTCTAACTATTATGGTTAAGTCACAATGACCGCTTTTTGTTAAAATTATTCAATCAAAGCCCAGATGGAAAGAAAAAGTGATGATTTTGATTTCAAGATATTAATTCTTATCCATTTAAATGGTTTGATAATTAAGGTTGATTATGAACATGTAAATACCACTTCAAATTATTCAAATCGGACCTTTCGTTTCAAAGTTATGACGGTAACGACGGTATAAATATGCTCTAAGTAAGAAAAATCCGATGAAGTTGAAACACGGCATTAATGATTTGGATAAATAAAAATAACAAATAACACACAAATATTTGGATTTGGCCGGAAAAGGAGTGATGAAGTTTTTAGGGGAGGACATTATTGCTTACTTCAATTTACGTGGGAATTGGTATGAACAAACTAAAATTGGGATAATTGAAACAGATTTAACAATTTTTGCAAAATCAACCTGATCCAGAGACCACATAATCAGCAGCAGAAATAGCTGGGTAATTAATGAAAAACATTTTTCTTAATTTTCCAGGGGTAGAGCGGGCGTTGAAGTTTGTGGAGTAGGTACCTACTAAATCTAATTGTAAACATTCCTCTGGATGGTTACAACAGTCCCCTGTCACAGTTTTCTGTAAAGTCGTCCATATCTCAAAAACCAAGAGGAAAATGTGTGGGTTTCTTTAACCTTTTGAACACCACTGTCACGTATAGGTGACAAGCATGCGTGTGCCCTGTACGCCAAACGCCACAAATACGTGACAAAAATTACGGTAATTTTGTGGCTTGGCGTCGGGGGCATGTCGATGTGTGTATGTTCTGGCGTTCAAAAGGTTAATAAGTATATATATTTAATTAACTATTCCCCTTTATTTTATAAACAAACATTCTTTCTATTCTTTCTCTGTTCAGTAGCATTGACTGAAACTTGACCAAACTTTATAATCTTAAAATAAAATGTCTGCCCCAAGTAACTATTCCATGCGGACGAAGTTGCAGGCAAAAGCTAGTATCATATAAAGATAGTCTGGGGACTATGACATGGATAGAGGGTTTTGGTGTTGGAACACAAGTGTTAACTAACAACTACAACATAGACTATACAATTATACACCTAGCCTGCATTTGCCATATTAGTTGTTATAATACTGTACACAAATGTAGACAATTCTATCTACATTTGTCTACCACCAGTTCCACAAACTTAACATAATACTTACATAGCCTTTTCTGCATTGCGAGCCTGAAACAAAGAAACCATTATGATTTGATTTACGATTACTATAATAAACAGAACTGTCATGCAAAAGTATTTATCAAAATAATCGAAACTTGTAAACTAACATTAGAAAGAGGTAAAATTGTTTGTTTATGTGAATGTACCAGGCTAATCTTTGGAAGTTAATAGAGTCACCTACTGATCTGAATACAAACATTTTTTAACCTAACAGAAAACTGCGTTATTGGTGAGTGCCATAAAAAGTGTTTTATGTTAAAATACGTAAACGAAGTAGCGGGTTAGTAAGTGGTACAACATAAACACATTTCGTTTTTTATTCATAAAGTAGATAATTTTGAAGTGTTGCTGTAAGTTCTCGGAAATATTCACACACAAACTTGAAATATTTTCTACTTAGAAGATATTAAAATCTAGATCAACCTGCAGACAAATCACACAAACTGGAAACTGAAACAGGAAACACTGCGGTTTCCAGGCAATGTACAGTAGATATGCTTACCATTTTGTCTATTTATCTATCTCACTTTTATTGATCGCTTTTACAGAATTGGACTGTAATCACCGCAATAATAATTAACTAAAAACACATAAACAACTCTAGTACAACAACCGATAAACAAAACATAACCTCAAATCAACCACCAACTTTAGTGACTTGACTGACAATGACATGACATAACATCCATGACATGTGACATGCCATAAAAAACCAGAGACTTCACTATAGAGAAAGACCATTTTTGTAATCAGTTCGTTCAAATAGGAATGGAGTATCGTAACAAAAGAATAGTTCTATGAATAATTGCTATTGATGGATCGAAATATTTCAAAACATTTTTTTAGAACAAATCCAATTCATCGATATTTTCAACCCATGCATGTTCTGAATTCCCTGGCCTTGTCAAAATTAAAATTCGTCAATGTCAGTATGGTACGAGCTTGGTGTTTGTTCACTTGATAAACTTTTCGTTTTTTCGTTTGAAATAAACGAAAACCTCATCATTTTATTATTATATCCTCGGATCAATGATCTGAGATTATATATAATACGGAGTACACTAAAAGTTTGGTCTGTTTCTTGCGGTACTTTCCAATCCAGGAGATAGCCGTCTATAATGGATGTTTCAATGTCACCTAGTACCACACCTTTAAGTTGGGAATCCTGCCCTGAGGAATTACTACGGATGATATTCAAACAATTAAGCTTGAAAAGTTTAGTATCTTGTATGACCGTAAATAGAAGATGGAAGACGATTGTACTTGATTACATTGAGGTAAATGTTATTTTAGCTCTCCAAAGTACCCTGTAGTCTTAGATAAATGTTAAAAGCTAGCAATTTTTCTGAACTTACTCATTTCATGTTGTGGAAGCTCATTTCTGACGAAAAGTCCGTGTACTATAGGTATGTATCTACATTGTACACTGCCTAACCCTCTGGGAAATAAATACAGTTGTTGTGTTTTACTAGCAAACTTATTAATAAACGGGATTTGCATTTTAACCAGTACGAGGTTGGTTTTTCAAAGTTATAAACTACAGCTACTTAAAAAAATTGTCTTACATTGTCATTACATTTCTCATTCCTTACACACTTAGATATTGAATAGTGTGTTTAAAAAATACTTACACATACCTACTTCGTTTAATTAAACAAAATAATTATACAATGCTTGAAATAAGGAACAAATAAGGTTGTAAAAGCATTTCCATAAAACATGTTATTTCTTTACAGTTGTATTCCCTTTGGCCGAAAATTTTTTCAGAAACAATGGTTAACAAGGGTCGCACTTTCCAAAGAAAATCAGGATATGAATTAAGCTTCAAAGATCTGTTGGTGAATTCGTTGCTCTGGTCCTTTGTACGGTTTGCTAATATGCATCATTACCACACCTATGAAATGAAGAACATAATAAGGGTACAGGTCAATAAAGGTAATAATATAAGTAGGTTATAAGTAAAATATGAGGCAAGCCCTTTGCCATTACTAGGCTAATAGTGAACCAAATGTAAAAACTGCGCTTTGATTTTAGGACATCCGTTATCTAAGTAATTTCGTCCATTTGACATTGATAGTTATAGTTTATTAACATTAACATCCTTAACTCAAGAGTTTTTTCCATTGTCATTCGGTCATTGTTTGAGTGCAGCGAAGTTGAGGATGTTTCCTCAAAGTATATGGAAAAGGGGTGTTAGATCCAGACTACACCTTCAGCCATGAATGACTACTAAGCAAACAATGCTGTCAAACAAACTTATGACCTTGTCCAGAATCAATGTGCGGTGATTGGCGTAGCGAGCATGTGTGACCCAGTGCCCCAGACCTCAACAAATGAAGCCTTGGGGACCCGAAATAATTATAGGTTGCAACTTTTGTTCTGGTGACGGCAGTCGCTACCCATTTTTCGAAGGTGGAGGTGCTCCATATGTGCATCCCCCATTACATTTGTACACTGACAGCCCTAAATCTATCTCCCTTCTTTCAATGCATCCAAAGGTTGTCTGGAAGAGATTGCCTTGTGCGATAAGACCGCCCATTGTACACTTATTTTATATTTGATGGTCCTGTTCTTATTATGAGGTGTACAATAAAGTATATAATAAATAAATAAATAAAAACATTTGTGTTTTTCAGGAATGTACTTATATCACTGTTTGTTAAAGACAATATGGACTATTTGTCTCCAAGTACTGGTTGATGGGCCTTAGTTTCCTGAAATAAAGGATCTATTACTTACTATTAAAATTTTATGCTACAATGAGTTGAAAATTTTTGCACCCCGCCTCGGATAGGTTTGATTTTCTTTAAATCATTCATACTTATTTTGATGTTAGTTCATTGACTGATGCGGTTAAGCTCAATAACTAAAACAGATATCAATGTAAGAGCGAGCTCATTTTTCAACCGCTTCATATTTTTATTATTATTGATGGTCAAATATAATTTCCTTCACTCTTTGATGCAGGTAAACTTCAGAAGTAAGAGAGGGAACAATGCAAGAGCCAGCGAAGCAAGCTCGAAATTTTTTGCGTTCCGCCTCGGATAGGATTTATTTCCTTTTGATAGGTACCTACTTAAATAGAAGTAACTTTATTGAATGATGCAACCCTTAAACGGTTAACGAAATGAAACTTGTTGGAGGTGGGGTGCAAAAAATTTCGAGCTTGCCTTGCTCCCTCTTGCATTCTGCACTCTCTTAGTTCTTGAGCTTTTCTGTATAAATCAACAAAATGATTTATATTTAAGTGAGAATGATCAAATTATCCTAAGAGAGGGCAGAACCGGCCGCACCGGGGTCCTAGCTACGCTAATTTGCAGTGGGCAGCAGAAGCTAGACGAGTTTCCTGAGGGTAAAACAAAAGACAAAGGCTAGCGAGGCCGCATAGTAACGTTGCGCTAAGCGTCCGCCATCTTCACTTTCGTATTGAGGCAAACTGCGTTTTCATATAGTATGTTTGATACTTTACGACCAGCTTCGCAGCACCTCACCCTGGTCGAGACCTTACTTGAGTTGTATTAATAATTTTACAGAATATCTGATTTTGACTGGAGACCCGCGGACGTGGAAGGCCCATACAAGATTTTTTAATATTAGGAATACAATACTGGAAATTGTATATGGCACAGGTATGGTATATCAGAGGTCGGAATTAGGTAGAGATTTATGTACTTGCATCGAAATGTTGATATTAATATGGATCTTACCGGGATTTGTAATAGAAAATCCCGTGTGGCCAACAATATTAAAAATAAATAATAATAATTTTTATTTTGTTCTCACAAGCTATGTTGTGCGAACTACAAATGTGGCAACATCGCGCGTGTGCGCATTGGAATTTTGCAAATTCGGACATCCGATGTTGTTGATGTAAATTTGGTAATGTCGCGCGTGCAGTGGTTTAAATTTGTAAAAGCAAATAACTTTTATTTAATAAAACACGGGATTTTACTGCTCTTTAAAATTAATCTCGGGATTTGATGCATATCCACTTTTTTCTTTCGCTGTATGAAATCAGTGTAAGTACTCTCATTCCGACCTCTGATTATTATGCAGGGGAAGGGGCAGAAGACAATGTAAATAAAGTACCTATTATTTACACTGTCTTCTGCTCCTTCATCTGAGTGTTGTAACACAACACATATTCTAGCACACTCGACCAAAGTGCAGCTTTCTTTCAGTGATGGATTTTTTGTAATTAGATAATAAAAGATAACTATGCGGGAAACTTGGCCAGTACACAAGACAGTGAGGTTTGGAAGAATAAAAAGAGCATAATTGAAAACCCTATAATTATTAAAAAAAATCTGGATCAGTAATGTATATTGTCTATGTCACCGGAAAATGGCAAACTCCGTAAAATTATAAAATATCTTGAGAGATTGTAAACTCTCGATAAATTGTAATTGTTGTGTGTTGGAATACTTTTTTACGTATCAAAATTTGATATTCTATAATCTCTCCGTGTCGGTTCGAGAAATTGTGGACTGACATAAACTGGCCACCAATCATCACTCTGGTCTACAATTTATCTGTTTTGGTGTGATAGTTAAATTGGAAACTACAGCTGAATTGAGAACCTCCTCCTTTTTAGAAGACCGACTTCAAAAAAGGAGAAGCTTCTCAATTCGGTTGAATTTTTTTTTTATGTTTGAGATACTTCATAACTCCGTCATTTATGAATTGATTTAAAACTTTTAACTTTCTTGAAGTCGGTTAAACACTTTTTATAACAATATACAACCAACTTCTGAAATGAAAGTTATTTTATACCTTGTAGTATTTTTTTTATGTGGGAGTCGGTTGTATTTCTTTGTAAAAAAGTTTTTTTTTCTTCGCAAGTATGTTGAAAAACGTCAAAGAATCTTAAAGTCCGACCCCAAAAAAATTGGGAAGGAAGGTATTAGGGTTACTGCCTTCCGAGCTCGCCCGTGCCTAAGCAGTATAGCATTCAACATCGCTGATACTGGGCAAGTACCTAAGCCCTGATTTGGAACTGTGGTCAAAACTTAATTTGTTCTTTTTAAACCATTTCAGAAATTGATTTTAAAGAGAACGATTATATGCGCGTAGTTTTTGATAGGGATAAGTGGGAGCTCCAAGCGTTCGGAAAAGTGAACCCGTACTTTGATAGAGGAACTAATCACGACTTAATGTTTGAAATGGAGAACCCTTTCTTATACAAGTAAGTTTGCGGTCACATACTCTACTTCCGATGACACATTTTCTATCAACATTTTTGTAGTTTAAGTGAATTCACCGGACCAGTTTTCAATTGACAATGCTTTGATTTTTTTATAAACTTGTCCATGTTTGAGCTTCTTTATGAAACTTGAACTTGAACTGGCACATCATCTTTTACTACTTCAACCCAATTTATTTGAGGTCAGCTCAACGTGTCTCCTTCCAGTGGCGGTGTTAGGCGTCGGCGACGTCCCTCGCAAAAAAGTTGTTCAAGTTCTTATTATCGTTCATGGATTTTATTAATTAAGTCTATTTAATAAAATCCATGAACGGTAAATTTGGAAGAAGAATCATGCTCACAGTTCCAGCCAGCACCGGATCTTCAAAACTCCTCAAAGTTTTCTTCAGAAACTTCTCAAAGTTAAATTTACAAACTACTTGAGAAGCACGATTAGCCAAGAGACTTTTTAGGGTTCCGTAGTCAACAATCCTTATAGTTTCGCCATGTCCATTGTCCGTCCGTCCGTCTGTCCGCGGTTTAGCTCAGAGACTTTTAGCACTAAAAAGTTGAAATTTAGTATGGGTAACCAACCTACCAACAACCGACCAACCAACCAACCAACTATACATATTAACCACGCCGACAAAGTGGTAAAAATAAACTCTTGAATAGTTGGTAGGTACGATAAAATAAAATCATCGCCATTTCTCTTTTCTTTGCTTTTTTTATTTTATTTTATCGTCTATCCCATGGTGTGGGGTGTCGTAAATATTGAGGGTGTGCGAAAACCATTTTCCATCGGATCTGTTTGCGAAATATTAAGCTATTTTCAACCGACTTCCAAAAGAAGGAGGTTATCAATTCGACTTTTTGTTTTTTTTTTTTTGTATGTTTGTTATGCGATCATTCCGTCAATTATGAATGGATTTTGATGATTCTTTTTTTATTCGAAAGCCTATACTCCTGAGGTGGTCCTAATGGCACCAAGTCAGAATCTGATGATGGGATCCTAGGGAAATCGAGGGCAATCCTCAAATTTTAAAGGCACATACATTGTTTTTCATATATTTTCTAACGCAATTCAGATAATTGTGCCTGGTAATCAGCATCTCATCTTGCTGAGCTGATGATGGAAGGTATAAGTTAGGATCTGATGCTGGGATCCCAGGACATTTGTTTGATCAGCGATATTTTCTCCAATTGTCTATAAATGATAATTCTTTTTAAGAGTATTTTTCCAAACTGGCTCCATTGCAATTCAGTGAAGATCTGATGAAGGATTTCGGAGGTAGGTAACGAAACTCTTCAATATATGATAGCAAATCTCCCGGGATTGCTGAAATCGCATGTCTGTTTATTGATTACACCAGTTCATAACATAACATCACGCCAGTAGGCTTTGAAGGGGTACGCAGATGCAAATAAGTCAACCTGAATTAACATGTTTTTGGGGTTATCTATTCGGGCATAACTTTATTGTTCATTAACCGATCGTCATAATTCTTTTTGCATTGGGTTAAGTTATAGCTATATTGCATTTGCACTGTAAACTTCAAAGATAAACCAGTGACCTCACCTTAAAATCAGTAAAAATTAGTCAAAGTAAATATTTAACTATGAGCTGGTGTGGACTTGGACTGCGAAGGGCACACAAAGAAACTCCTTAACCACTCTTTATGGGAATAATGTCACTTAGTTGTGGGGTACAGTTCTTTTATCTCACGAGCGCAGGTGAGCCGTAGTTGTAGTTGATGCGCGTATAGACACGCGCGCTTGTGTGCGTAACTACAAGTAGCGTTAGCAAGCTCTGCCTTGAGAACGGTATTCGGATATTTTTTTTAAATATTCCAATCTCCACATCTGGATATCATGCCGTTCTACTAAAACATTTCTATTATTATCGGTTTTACGCCACTTGTAGCCCAATTTTTTTTTTTTTTTATTTAGTAGCGTAGCTAGACATCCATAAAATTCATTTTTTTCATTTAAGACTGACCTGAGTTTCGCCAATGTTGAAATTTGTTTTTGTACGATATGAAAATCTTGTATTGTGCTCGAATTATGACGACATGTTAATTCAGGTTGACTTATTTGCATCTGCGTACCCCTTCAAAGCCTACTGGCGTTATGTTATGTTATGAACTGGTGTAATCAATAAACAGACATGCGATTTCAGTAATCCCGGGAGATTTGCTATCATTTATTGAAGAGTTTCGTTGCCTACCTCCGAAATCCTTCATCAGATCTCCACCGAATTGCAATGGAGCCAGTTTGAAAAATACTCTACAAACAAAAAAAGAATTATCCAAATCGGTTGACAATTAGAGAAAATATCGCTGATGAAGTCGGTTTTTGTTGTGTCAAGTGTCCTCCCCTCTGCCAAACGGTTGTTTGTGGAGACGTGAAAAAAATATGGTAGTAGCATCTATAACGAAATTAAAAGGAAAACTGTCACAGCTAAGTAGGCTTCACAAGTTAACTTACTTTATTTAACACTAGCTTTTGCCCGCGACTTCATACGCGCATATCCCATTTTTCCCGTTCCCGTAGGAATTTGGGACGAATAATACACCTAAACCTTCCTTATGAATAACCCCATCCATTCATCCATTGGTAAAACCGCATCGGTTCTGTAGTTTTAAGTTTATCGCGCACAGACAGACGCGACGGAGGACTGTGTTTTAAAATAAATTTGTAGTGAAGTACTTGGAGAAGGAAAATTTCGTACTAATTCCTCTTCAGTTACCATCGTCCTATGGGGCACGTTTATAGCCGTTTTTAACCGTTAAACCGTGAATTCAATAAAAAAATTATAGAATCAAACAAAAAGCACACTTGTAAGTCGGCAATTGTGACGTGCAACTGCGGTGCCCTACACTTCACGTGGCCCGACACGAATATGGCCGATTTTTATATCTGCGTTCTCAGTTATATCAATTGAAGCTACTCGTGTTTGCTATGCCATAATACTGAAAAAAATCTGTGAAGAACAATTCTCGCAGTGTACATACCTATACCTAATTCATTTTTTTTTCTGTCTGGGAAACGAAAGGGGTATTTTTTTCTGTCTGGTAAAAAAAGGGCCTCGCATAGGTGATGTCGCCGACATCTACTTTAGGCCAAGCGCCGCCACTGTCTCCTTCCACACTTGGTCTTAGTAGTTATTTTAGCCTTTATGTCAGTAGTCGCCCTATTTTTAGACATATCACTTTAGTTCCATCCTTCACACAATCCATGGCATAATCCATCCTTCGTTTCTTTGGTCTTCCCTTACTCATTCCTTCGCATCACATGCACATAATATAAAAACCTATTTCCACACATCTTTTCAGTCACCCACCGGTGCCACTTTCAGACTTCCTCTTATGTATTCGTTTCTAATTCTATTTTTCTTATTTTATTATTTCATCCAGTCTTTAGATAGTTGTACCTAGAAAGTTATCCGAGAATTTTAAAACTTGGTTTCTTTTATAGATTTTTACGTGCTCTTTCCGAATTTTCACTTTGTCACCTCATATATTTGATGCGTGCCATTATATTGGCAAGGTAGCACCCAAAAACAGGTTTTAGTGTCATAGTGAGAATTCCGGTAGAGCACGTGAAAATCTATAAAAGAATCAAGTTTTAAAACTCCCGTATAACTTTCTAGGTACCTACAGGCAAAATCTGTAAAATTCAAAACTCCGGGAAAGGTTTCCAAGTAACACCCTGTGTTGGTAAGACCTCAAGACAGCAAGGTGGCGTTCATCCAGTTCGCATCAACGCAGCCAGAGGAATACCTGTGTGGGTCAGCAAAATAATAGTCATCCTGTTAACAGTCCCATAATACAATCAGGGTTTTAAGCAGGAACTACACTCAATTGCGTAACACCACAGATCCCTTAGCATTCTCATCAAAGCTGAATAATCTTTAATTCTTACGACACATGTTGACACAAACAGCCATATCATATTACTATACTATTGTTGCAGACTGGAAGACAACGTTTGTTATGTAGTCTCTATGTATCACGTAGTATTTGCCCTAATATGGGATAGAAAAGACTGGGAAATGGACATGAGAGGTCGCTTCTACGGCGATCACCTCGACGAAGTATGTGATTTGTATGTGTATAATGATAGAGTTTGCTTGATAACTCAGCTTGGAATTATATTTTGTGAAGTTCCGGAAACAAAGTCGTATGTCAAAATAAACAGTAACAAACTCGCGGCTATTATTGAAGATGCCACCGTTTTCAAATTGTTTAGACAAAATGGAATTGCGATATCAGGTAAGTCTGATACCACTTGATCAAAACAGAAGGGACATAACAAAACATGTAATACCTACGTCTTAATAGGCTAAACATCCGGTTTATACTGTCAACATCTCACCGTGTTATAGAGGCATGGGGTACAGAGACTTAGCCCCGCAAACCTCAATAGAAATGGGAGGATCCTCCGACTAGACAGTTGTGGTATCTTGTGGGCAACTGGCCGATAGTTCATATTCAGGCTGTTGTACATGTTCAAATCGCACGGAAAACTGATACCTACCGCGATGAAGGATTTCGTTCAGTAGTTCGCTGCAACCGGGATAGATGGCACGGTATTTTTTTGTTGCGGTAAACATTTCACTTCGTTAGTTTTTCTTGTGGCGGCATTGATGCCGCTACATATCACTCATTCCATCTTGATATCTCACTCCTATTGCCGCTGTAACAACAAATAATAAAAATTAAACCGAAATATCTACGGTTTATGGTAAATAAACTTTTTTGTGCGAGTCCGACTATCACTTGGCAAGTTTTTTCTCTACAAAAGTTATTAATGGCCATATTCGGTTCAGCAATAACACGTTCGGTCGACCACTTTTCAACCACTTTTCAGACAAGGTTGAAAAGTGGTCGACGGGCAAATAATAGTCTAATGAAGTGTAATACCTACATCATTAGAAATAAGCAGTTTGTACGTTGTTCTGTTATTTCTGCTTCTGTTTCTGTGTGAAAATAACTTATAAAATAAATAAATATATTATTTAAACATATTGTTTTTAGTGAATCGCGATCAGCGGTTGAAAGTGTGCCAAGACAAGAAGACGAACTTCATGTGGTTAGAGTGTGGGGGTATGACGTGCGCCACCGAACATGGAGAAATTCTGTTCATTGGCTATAAGGATGGAACGGTCAGTACATAATGTTTATTTAAGTTATTGCTAGCGCTCAGCCCAAGTTTGCCCTTATTTTGAACATGCCACAGCGAAAGTAATAAATCCGGATAGTATCAAGTCGCACGGTAGTGTGCTAGGCCAAGTTCCGGCCTAACACACGCAGTGTGTATATCACACGAAACATTTCGAGCTGTTTTTACCCCCCTCATCTCAACTTGATGAAACTTGAACCATTTATTACTATCACCTAGTTAAAGGTTACTGGAAAGTATTAAAACATTAGGTTAAACCGGATTTTCCTACTGACTCACTGACGGACCCATCAAAATTATGAGGTACTTCCAGACATGCTAGAAATGTGGTGTGAAGATAGGTTGAAGGAAAAGATCAGAAAAAGCATTTAAAATAAGTTGAAACGTTGAAAGGGTCGGTCCTCAAGAGCTAATAATTTTATATTATTTGTTTCCCACCACAGAAACAATTTAAATTTTGCATGCAAGCAACTCTTGAGAACATTTAAAGGATAAAATCAAGGAAATGCGAATAAGAATAATTTCTTACGGAAAAGGATGAAATCAGGTGCGGACTCATGAGCTTCTAATTTTATTTTCTTTGTTTCCCGCTACAGTATGCAAGCAAATCTTGAGAACATTTGAAGGAATAAATCAGGGAAATGAATTAATCTTCATTAAAAAGGAATTTGACGTCGTCTCTTGCCTTTTGTATTTAATCTGGGCTTGAGTACCTACTCGCTACATCGCTACTTCCTACATTGAAAAGAAGCACATGTTTTGACCTGCGTATATTTGCTTCCAATTCAAAACAATCGCCTGGTTTGACCGTCGTTTAACTGGTTCATTTATCTATATTTAAAAGAAACGCTTATTTAGACCATCATTGAAATTATTATCATTCCTATCATTTACTTGGAAAAGACCCCCAAAAAACAAAAATGTGAAAAAAGGCCAAGTTCCCATCCCCAAAAACCGGCCCATAAAAGAAGTGATATCACCTAATAGGCCAAGCATTTCAGAACTGCTGAATTGTCCATGACTCTAACATTGTGTCTTTTGAGAGCACCAGTGAACAGGGAGCTTGGATCTTTACTGACTGTATAAAAATGAAGAAACTCTCGAAAAATCGTTTTCTTAAAAATGTGACCCTATTACCAACTTGGCAAAATTGACGTTGCAGAAAAAATCTTGCCAAGTTGATAATAGGGAATCATATTTTAAGAAAATTATTTTCGATGGATCCGATGATATTATGATCCACATCATAAATAAACTGTAAATTCGCAATCTCTCTTAATAATATTGGTAAAGATATACTTGTACAGCACTGCTAAGTAGCCGCTTCCTTTTTAGAAATCGGTACAAAAGGATCACTTTATATTCAGTTTATACTCTATTAAAACATTGTTCCAGGTCGCAATATGTACCCCGCATACTATGCCAGCTGGACATTGTCGCCCGGACAGATTGTTTAACGTGCGTGATTTTGTCAGGAGTATCCAAGACCCCACGATATTGGCGGTGGAAGTGTTTGAGGACCAACTGTGCCATCACCTATTTGTAGCCACACGACATAAAGTTGTACAAATCGTGATCACTTATCCGCACCACATACTCGAGTATTTTGAATAACTTCCAATGTATACTTTTTTTTTTAAGGATGAGATATCATCAATTGATTGACCTTTGCGTTCCAGGGCCGCGGTGACTGTTTCGGATGAATTCCGCAACCCTGGCTTTGAGAACCGCGTGGAACACGACGCGTCATTGACCCGAGCCTGGTGTTGCTCGGACAGCGAGCCATCCAACGCTCGCCGTCCACAGGCCCGCGCCGACGGTGGCCGGGGATCGCCCTGGGTCTCCCGACGCTCAGGGCGTCAGGAGTCTACAAATGAAAGCCGGAACAAACGGAGCATGTAATAGAACAAAGCAACCGGAGACGGGTCATCGACCAAACCGCGGTGGGCCTGCGTAATGAATTACAGCCTTTCCCTTTCATAGAGAGGAGGCCTGTGCCACATTATAGCTTGATCAGCCGTTTCATTACAAGCCTAGCCTTTTCATTGAAGTGCGCCGTTTAATTAGCGACATAAGTGACATGGGCAAGTCATTAAACGATACGGAACTAAAGAAGTCACTTAGATCGCTGAAAAATCGGCGCAGTTAAACGAAAAAGCCACCAAACGACTGCTATTTGGCTGCGACATAAATTTATAAAATTCTTCCGTTACCGACTGATTGAGTGACTGAGTGACCGACAGACAACGCACATAAAGCTCAAATTTGGCATGTAGCTTGTCTAAACTTCGTAGGGGAGCACTAAGAGAGGATCTCCCGAATTTCTTACGGAAACCACTACAGCCGGCCTATTCTGTTAACATCTCACCGTGTAAACATAGGTGGAGCGAGCATGAAGTGAGCTGTCATTCCATTTTGTTTGTATGGATTGTCAGCTGACTTCGTTCACTTCACCTGAGCTTCCACGGTGAGAGGTTTACAGAATCGCACTGCTGCTCAGCATGAGATCTTAGGTTTGATTTTCGAGTCGAGCAAAGTGTTATTTGATTTTCATTTGGGATTTGTCAGTAGCAACCTGGAATTAGGATTTGTTTCGTTGGTGGCAATGGGATTGTACGCCCCCATGGTACTTAATCTTTATTATATTCATAGAGCGTACATATAACTTGTAGGTATAAGCTAAACATTTTAATAAGTAATCATAATTATAATAATATTTAATTAACCTTTTGAACGCCGGAGCATGAACGCATCGGCGTGCCCCCGACGCCATGCCACAAATTCGCCGTACTTTGTCACATGTTTGTGACGTTTCGCATACAGGGCACGCGCTAGCTTGTCACGTGACAATGGCGTTCAAAAGGTTAAACTTAGCTTGCAAAATATAGGTGTAATACATCTTTACCTAACCTTTTGAGGTGTATTAGGCACGATATGATAATTTGGTGTACAATAAAGTATATACGAGTATATAATCAAATATTATATGATGAAATAATCATGCAGTGTGTTGTGTTATCAGCCTTTTCTCTTTAACCGAGAAACGGCTCAGTCGCTGTTGATCGCCTTAAAAATATTATGTTGATTAATTGGTGCGCAATGTGTTCAAAGCTATTACCAACAAGGTTTTCACGCACCAAAGTTCAAACCTAGCAATTTGAATTGACATGTGACGTCGATCACTTGCGTGTGGCAACACCATGTTACTGTAACAGTTCGTGAAGGTACCTACCTAGTAAACATAACATCACGCTTCTTTCTCTCTGTGGAATTTGATAAATAATAAATAATGATACACGATTGTAATTTGTATTTTATTATCCAACAAACAATGTACAATCCGAACAAACTATCTTGGGCATAATTTATTCTTAATATGCAAGGACGATGTTAATCTATTTTAATAGGGTATAATGATCATACATAAGTAATCAGCGGCGGATCCAGGATTGTCATTTTGGTTTCAATAACAATAACATTGTACAAATAAATTATTTTTCTTTGTTCAACTTTTATTTTTATTTCGATTCTGAGTTCAAATTATTGAACTAAAATTGCCTGAGTCTACTAAGGTTCTCCTATTTGGATAATAATTCATAAGAGGTCATTGAAAACATTTTTGCATTTAATGTCAATTTTCAGATTTATAAAATATTGTTGTAGTTTGTAGGTGCAACTAAAATAATTAGGTAACATGAATATATTGAACATATAAAATATTTTAAATTATTTAAATATCCATGCAACACACAGGCTGATAATAATTAAAACGCTGATTAAAAGTTGATCGCTGAAAACAAACTATAGACGATATGCAGCGTGTGTGTTACAGCCCTTACATAACACCTATTCCATATAACAATACAATTCGTGTACCAGACACAATAACATACGTTTTAATTGATATGCATTTCACCTGATTTCATATAAGATACCCTCTACATGTAGGTATACATTCGTTTTAGAATACAACACAAGGCAGCTTCTTAACTCGACCCATTCTTGTGAAAAAGTAGATTATAAGCATCTACTGTTCCGAATGTTCTAATTTCTACTCATGGGCACTAAGTACTTATTCGTTACGACTACAAAAACTTGACTGCCAAAGACTACCGTCCAGCGGGACTTACAACCACCAATAATAAAACCGACGATCACGCACGTTAACGAAAACGTTGCTGCGCCCGCGCCTGCTAAATGTAACAAGATAATTTCAACCATCGCTCTATGTGCTAGAGTTGAGTTTAGCGGTCCGTCGTGTTGGGGTTGGTGTAGGAGAAGCCTCTGAAAGGCTCTTGGTCCATGGAGCGCAATACGTGGGGTTCTACTGCGGTGAGGCGGGGCCGCTCGCCGGTGAACGCTTTGTCGAAGTATTGAGTGTCCATCGGGTGTCTCTGTAAGAAATCATTGTTAGATTGAACTGATTTCTCTGTGGTAGCATCAAATATGGACGGATTATCAAAATGTGGAAGATTATTTACTAAAGAAGAAGAACACTCCAGGTTAAGATGGCCCTTCTCTTGAAAAGGACTTGGGTTTTAGAAATTAAAAGTTCCCAATAATCCACAGACGCTTGCAAGTCGTCTGGTAGCAATGTCGCACTTACCACCCGAGGTCTGAAGGGCGTCTCTAGCTCGCGCCTCTCGAGCCGGTCCCAGTGGATGGCGTGGAAGAAGTCCTGGTCCCTGATGTCTCCGTGCATGCACTCGGTGCCGCCCAGCCTGGTCCGCGCGTCCTTGTCCAAAAGCTACAACAACAAGGATCATAAATATTACGAAAACAACCTTTCCATCCCAAGCAAAATAAATTGGTTGGGATACTAGATAGTACTGGGGGATAGCTACACTTTCTATTTTTTTCCTTCATTCCCCGTTCTCATAGATCTTACATAATAACTTGTAGGTAGATACAAGCTTGAAATATTATAATAATATTTAATTAACCTTTTGGACGCCGGAGCATGAACGCATCGGCGTGCCCCCGACGCCAAGCCACATATTCGCCGTACTTTTTGTCACATATTTATGACGTTTGGCGTATAGGGCACGCGCTTGCTTGTCATGTATACGTGACAATGGCGTTCAAAATGTTAAATGATTTGGGGCCAGTTATAGGTTAGGTACCAAACGCATCAGTGACGTTATTTTGGATAGGTAGGTACTTCGGATACCGCAGCGGGTGGGATATTGGTTGAACGGCACCGCATTCACACGGGGTCAATAATCCCCCATTGAATCATTTCATAAATAAACCTCAATATACCCTGGTCAATATGGTGAGCGCCTCATGCGAAAGGAAGCGCGGGTAAGATGGCATTTCGTTGCAGATAGACCAGAATAGCTCGTCCTCGTCGCAGCCGCTGAACGGACTCTGACCAATCAGCATCTCGTATAGCAGCACGCCGAAAGACCACCAATCCACCGTCTGGTTGTATTTCAAGCCTTTTATTATCTGAAAGAAAACAAATATTTTAACTTTGTTTTTCTCTTTTTGTACTTATCATAAAGACCGATGCGACACGGCAACTACGGCTCAAATCTCTGGGCACGATGACACAACGATTCGATCGATGCATGAACTCCATTGTCCGTTTTGGAGAGATCTATTGAGCCAGATGTATGTGTGTACACACGTGGGGGCCATGTTAGCCAGGAGGCTAACATGGCCAGCCTAGCTCCGCTCAGAAGCACAGACGCTTCCTGGGAGCTTCACAAGCTTCCTAGTGCTATAGTAAGATTTGTGCTCGTTGAGGAGCCACAAGTCGATGCATGGCATTAGGTAGGGACATAGAAAGGGGATTGATTATGTTAAATGGATAAAGATCTAAGATTCAAATTGTTCGTCATCCTACATGATGCATGAGCAACACTAAAACGAATTTTCCCAAAATGTCGCTAATAAGGTAGGTAGGTAAAGTCGCGTGACCTCTGCCACAAGTTACTCTGTACGTTTGCAGAGGACAGGACGAGACGCTAACCTATTGTTGTGCACAGTGTTGACAGACATTTGGCTGCTAATAAAAAATCAGCCAGTAGTCAAGATGTGTCATATCATAAATATGTAACGCAGCGACACTGACAATCTTTCATCGAACACAAGCTGTAGCCGCAATGTGTTTACTACGTAACTATCTAGTAAACAAACACGATCTGAAAGTCACGAGGTTTTGTGATCAATCACACCACTTTAAGTACCTAGGTACTGGTTTTCTCAAAAACGAGATCACGGTTTACCAAGTGAAATTGGTTTGTGGGACTTTGAGTTTCTCGTGTTTTAGAGGTCTCCTTTGTTAGCCGACCGCCACCTGTTGGGTTCAAAGTACCCTCAAGTTAAGGGTATAACTTGAGCCCAACTGGTGGCCATGTAGATTGTGCCTTAGGCACAAGTGAACTATGAAGTCTATCGAGTTCACTTTACTTATCTATACGGGTTAATGAGTACAGAATCAATAAAGTTAGAACAATTTGTACAAGGGCCTATGAGAGGAAAAACTTCAACCTTTGATCATGCGGCAACACGATTATAAGACCATTAACGCGACTGCCAAATTGCCAAGCACGAGATTGGCAGCTGTATGGATGATTCAATGACCATTCATTATGACAAGATCTATGGAGACAGATCGATTCATAGAGAGATTTACTACCTACTGAAATGAAGATGCACAGATGTGTAGGTAAGTACGTGTTTATAATAATTGCTTTTATTTGACTAATTGCTACAGTTGGAATATTTACAACAATTCCAAAAAAACGACTATTGCTGCCTTATTACGATGTTTTACCATCTTGACAGAGATGAACCTATATATTCATGATCGATAGCGCCATTCCTCTTTCGGACTGAATTCATGGTGGCATTTACAAGTCACAATACGGCCCAGTCTTTGCCCAGCAGTGGGACAAAATAGGCTAATAAATATACTACCGTCCGTACCGTACCGTACCGTATGTGCCTAAATAATAACAGTCGATCGGGTCGATCTTCAAGGTTAAGCAATGCTTGACGAGGTCGGTCAGTGGATGGATGACCATCTTAACAAGCTGAGACTCTTAGCTCCGTGCCTCGGAAAGCCGTTGGTCCCGGTTGCCTTTTGTAGATCTTTGTAAGTCCTTACGGGTAGTCAGAAGCCAGAAAATCTGACAGTCTTGCCAAGAGGTATTGTGCTATTTTTTTTTTGTTTTTTTGGTCAAGCCCGCATTCCCAACCACTGCAACTCCTGAAAGCCAGAATCAATAATGGCGACCACCAGAAAAACGCCGAGAAATTAATCAGAGAAGCAAAGCGAAGAAGTAGGAATAAATATAATTTCCACTTGAATGGAGGGACCATTCAAGCAGGAGACAGAATTGAGCTAGGCCAATAGGCACCAAGGGACATATACAACTGGGTTATTGTGGTAGTGGCCAGTTATTGGTTTGTGGAGGTCAGCTAGGCAGTAGCCCCATGTAGAATTACTGGTATTCAACTGCATCCGGTTGAACTGCAAGCTGACCCAACATAGTTGAGAAAAGGCGAGACAAATTTTATTGATTGATACTGAGTTACTGACCTCCGGCGCCATATAGTCTGGTGTGCCGCAGAAAGTGTCTGCCGTCTTGTCCAAGTAGATCTGCAGCTTGCACATGCCGAAGTCGGCGATGCGCACGTGACCTTCGAAGTCGAGGAGGATGTTGTCCAGTTTTAAGTCCCTGGAAAAATATGCAAGTATTTGTAGTAGGTGCCTGTTAAGTCTTAGTCCGAGCAAGATAGGTCTCATCTCATAGGAGGAAGCAGGTACAGCACGTCCCGTGGCGTTGAGAATAGCGATTTGATAAGCAAAAATGAAATTATTTTGAATACGATTTAAAACCAATTTCATACAATTGGTGCTTGCAGAAGAAACGGCATCAAAAGCGATGCGATGCAGAAGCCCATAAGATTTTCATATAATTCGTCCCAAATCACCAGTCACCAGATTCAAGTAGTTACACTGTGCATATTATAGTCTCCACAATACTTCATTCAAACTAAAATCTACACCTCTAAAATTACCTGTAAACAATGCCTCTCTTGTGCAAGAATTTGAGTCCTGATACAATTTCCGCAGCATAGAACCTCGCACGTGCCTCGGGGAAGCGCCCGCTTTGTTGGATATGGAACATCAGGTCACCGCCATTCAGGTACTCCATCACGAAGAACAGGTGAGACTAAAATGCATATAAGAGCACACTTCAATTATGACATCAAATATTATTACTTAACCAGATTCTCATTAGGGACACATTGTGCACTTAGGTAGATACTCATAGGTACCTAGATATTCGGTTAATATTTTCACGTATTTGTGATTTTTGACAACCTTTTTAAACTGGATCCAAATTTATCCATACAAAAAGTATAGAAAAGGAGCGGTTGCGCACTACGTCCGATCAGAATCCGTCAAAATACTGTCCAAGAAAACCGGACCGAACTCGGATATTGTTTACGCTCTACCTCCGATCCAAATCCGTGATTCAGACGTCATTTTACGCGGAGCCACTACAGAGCGTTCACATCACTATATTATATTACCTACTCTATGGTTTACCGTTACCTACGTCGTTGATCTATGCACCTTCAATCGGCGTCTACTTCTGGCAATGCTTATTGTACGTACAGAGACGCAGAAAATGTCAAAAATTCTGGGTGCACCCTCTCTTGCTGGATCGTTGTTTAAAAGAAGCTTTTTACAATTACCACGCAGTGTTACGTCAATACGACAGGAAATTTTACAAATACTACCGAATACAGAATCTTATCCGAAATGGAAATTCTCGGATGACGGAGAGAAATCGGATGACGGAAATTGGGTGTAATGCATATACAAAGGACCGTATTTTCACGGATACTGATCGGGTTCTGATCGGACGTAGTGCGTAAGCTCTCTAAGAGTGAGTTTAAAAACGCCCAGAGATGGTATTAAATGGTCCACCAAACAGGGTGTAGATAGATAGATGTACACTGTCTATCGCTGCTTCAATCTGCTATCCTTACTCGCTTTTCATCAGATTGGGAACCGTCCAAAGCTTCGCTTTACTAGACTGACTGTCGTCCTTCTAGAATCGTTATATGCCAAAGGTCCTACGAATTACAAGACCCATCATCACTCCGCATAACACATATTATATTCACCGGAAATCATAACTGTGCTGTCCTAAAGCTATTAGAGCCGGCATAGAGCGCCAATTTTCACTATAAATATTACTCACTCACTATCCTCCATTTACAAAGTATATTAATGAAGATTTGTAGAAATATTTTCCACAATTTATTCGATGTAAATATGAAAGCGTAATCATTAATGTATTCCGCAAAAAATAGGTGGAATGTAGAGATTTCAAATGTCATCGTGAAGCGTGAAATATTATTGTAAATGTTGAGTGTACTTACATCCGTCTGGAAAGTCGCAAACAAATGGCAGAGGTAAGGGTGGTTTGTGCCAAGTGCGAGAACTTTCCTCTCGATCAAAGTGCACTCCACGTCGTCGTCTTCTAAAACCACGTCTTTTTTCAAACATTTGACGGCGTAGTAATATTCTGTGTCGCGAAGTTCCGCCAATAATACCTGGAAATATAAAGAATCCACTGAATTGTCTGGGTAGGTATGCAGCTTTTTTTGGAAAATCGAGGTCAAGCTTTTAATTTTTTATGCAAAACAGTCTAAGTAGGTAGGTAAGTACTCAAAATCGAATTTAGACCTTAGAGTTGGAGCTTCTCAATTAAACACGTCGCTCGTATCTACCTATAGTATCGTTTTTTTATTTAGTTTTTTATTAGACCTACCTAATAAAAAACTAAATAAAAAATGGGAAATATAAAATGACTCCTTCCGCTCTGGGCTAAGGAAAGGAGTGTCAGACTTACTGACTAAAACCCATCCGTGTTCCTCCTAATGCTCTTTGCGTTCCCAGGGCCGCGGTGACTCCTTCGAAAAAAATCCGCAACCCTGGCAGAGTATCGTTATCATAGAAACAGATATTACAGATTATCTGCTGAATATTCCCTGAACCGAATACTATTTAAACTCTGGTTCAGTGTTCATCGACCTATAGTTCTCCAGTTCAGTGCGTAGGCACGCATAAATAGACGGCATTACAGAGACAAACAGATATTGATACCGGTTCTATTTAGAGAGACGCAAATCGTTAGCGGATGCCACAAAAACGAACTGTGTGAAAGATTTGTCTTTGAAAAGTCATGCAGATGGCGACGCAGACTCAATAGATCGAGTCACTGGATGGTCTTCCATCTTGTTTGTTATTATATAACAAGGCGTTACCGCTAATATCAAATATTTCAAGAGGTGTTCTTGATTTTATTTGCTGCTTTGCAAATCCTATATTGACAAAAACAAAGTAAAATTATGTGCTATATGTCGCAGGAAGGGAACGTGACGGCGAACGACAGAAGTTTTAATTTTATAATTCATATATACTTATCATGCTTTCTCCGTATTCTTGGCCCATTCTCAAAGGCAATTGGGCCAGCTCTGCGAAACCAGGAAGACGTTGCGTTCTGGCTCACGTAACGCGTGGATCACTTACGCTAATAAACATGTATTTGGTATAGCCGTAAATCAATTTTAACGGAATACATTTGCTAATTTATTTTAAGAAAATTCAAAATTAAATGTTTAGTTCAACAGGTGTGCTAGCCAATATGAAGTCATATTTTAAGTAGAAAAGCTGCATAAAGAATAGGTACAGACACAAGAGCGAAAAGAATTGATGAAAACACATTCATGTGACGCATCCGTTTAGAGAATAAAAATACGCTGTAGAAAAATAGCGCGCCTCTACATGCGTTAAAAGATTCGTGTTGTTTTGGCTAACACATAATAATATCATTCTATAGCTAGATCATAATGTAGTTGGTAGACTATTAAGCCACGATAGACAATTGTTAATAGGCGACAGAACGTCGAGCGGAGGGAGGACGATGACACGTGCTCGCTGACGTTGGAAAGGTGGCCAGTGATGTAGGCACCCGAAATAGAGCGAGTAAATGTAATGTTTCAGTACGACAGCACGGCAGGTAAACTGCGGGGAGCCGCTAAGCTGCCGGTGGCACGCTGCCATCGCGCATCATGCTGAGGTTACGGTCAGCGCTGCATTTACACCAAAATCATAAATGCATAATCATCGGATATGTCAAAGACAACAAATACTGTCTTAAAGCAAAATATAAATAGTCGTTGTCTATTCCTGTCCACAATATTGTTGTACCGTTTGTGGTTTACTCGTTTGGAATCTACTTACAAAATGTCATGCCAAATAAACAAAACGCCAACCTAATTCCGACGAGCATTGTTGTCTTGTTGTGCTAATTTTTCTGTCACAATATTTCGATAGGTAGGTATTTGCTTTCAAACAGATTCTGAGAAACAGGGCGATTATTAAAATAATTTATTGCACCAGTCACAGTGTCCTGATTCCTATTTTTACTCTAGTCTGGCTAACAGCCTGAAAAGTCGAAGCACTATAAAAGTACTGAGACAGGTGTATTATGTAGGTATAAGTGGGTTTTGAGAAATGGGTTCACCAATTTTTGTCATCTATTTAGCCTTTTCGAAATCCTTTGTCTCTTGAAGTCGTTAACTAACTTTTCAAAATTAAGTAACAACCTAACGTTATTTATCGAAACTTCATGTACCGTTGTGGTGCTCTATGTCTTGTGTTGTGGCCTAAGTCCGCCTGACTTAAGCCACAACACAAGACATTCTCCATTAGTCTTTAGTTATTCTGTTCTTTATAATGTTCCTAAAGTTTTCTTTTTGTATTGGTATCTCACAATTATATTTAAACTTCAGGGTTCTGAAATATTTTGAGCTCAAAGCTGCAACAGTTTGTTGCACAATATCGGTAGATAATTTTATCCTGAGTTGAAAGGAAAGGTTGACGGCGACGTACGAGAGAACTTTATAGCTCACCACTGACAGCTATATAGGAGCTTTGACTTTATGTCCCCTTTATTTATTATGCGAACACTGAAGTTTAAAATAAGGTGTCCTACCGCTATACCTCACTCAGGTAGGTATCCCCTTTCAACAGATCTTTGGTCCAAAACATTCTTAGATCTCTAATCGAAGCGTCGTCACTTCAGGAGGTACCTAATACGAAAGCATTCGCTCAGCAGTAATATTCATGAGTAACTGCTACTCATTTGAAATTCAGGTCATTCAAAGTTGCACTTTATATTTCTTTAAACGCACGCCAGATTCATTATGGTCCAGAGCTTTACGAGTTCATCGCCCGCTACGTGTAAAATAAAAATATTATTCGACATTTCCTAACTCTTTGATGTTATGTGCGTCACAATTAACTGGCCACTCGCCGCTGCGTGTCGTATCCGAGAAATAAATAGTATTACATCGTCACTTGTCAAAATCAACTGGACACCTAATATTTTAGATGAAGCCATCTTGCCATGACGTAGAAATGTCTGCCCTGTCTACCTGTTGGGAATCGGACTCGTCTCTTGACGTCATCAACCATGATTAGTCGTGTAATAGCACGTTGAGATATAATAAAAAACCGGCCAAGTGCGTGTCGGGCCACGCGCAGTGTTTGGCTCCGTAGTTGCATTGCACCTACGTCACTATTGCCGACTGAGAATGGTGCATTTTGTTTGATTCTATGAATATATTAATTGAGTTCACGGATTCACAGTTATAAAAAAAAAAATACGAAATTTTCCTTCTCCAAGTACATTTTTTGCTTGGTCGACTATTAGGTACACGTTAACTTGTAAAGCCTACTTAGCTGTGATAGTTTTCCTTTTAAACTCGTTTATGCTAATACCATGATTTTTTTCACGTCTCCAAAAACTACGCACCGTTTAGCAGAGAGAAGGCCCCCCTTCTCTCTGCTAAACGGTGCACTTGACTTTAACAAAAATTGTCAATTTTTAGCTTAATATTTCGCGAACGGTTCCTTGGATGGAAAAATGGTTTCCGCACACCCACAATATTTTAAATCGACCTATCCAACGGCACTCCACACCATGGGATAGACGATAAAAAAAACATCATAATTATCCACTTTACCTAACCTAAAAACATTTTTTTAGTCGGCGTGTAATGTGTATGTATAGCCATACTAAATTCCAACTTTCTAGTGCTAAGCGTTTCGTGAGCTAAACCGCGGATAGACGGACATGGCGAAACTATAAGGGTTCCTTGTTGACTACGAAACCCTAAAAACGTTACCCATACACTACCTATTTTATTCCATTTTACACAAGCAGTTGCGTACGGCTGTGTCCCTAAATCAATTTCTCTTTCCATCACTAGTCAAAATATTATGATGTTCTCTGTTCAAATTATCATGAGTTAACATGAACATGAAGTACTCTTTCGCGACCTAGTTCCATCTATTCTTGAATTCACAGGTTGTTAATTCTATTTTCATATGATTTCCTAACACTTTGACACAGTTTTCGAGTGCAATAACTAGGTACCTAAGGTGTCAAGACACTAGAATATGTGTTGAGTTGTTGCGCTCATAGCAGTTAAATACACCTACCTCCTGGCTTGAAAACGAATAACATAATTATAGAAATTCTTAAAGCATTTCAGCACTGTCCTAAAAATTCTTCTTCTTTGCGTGTCGATTGACTTCTCAAATTATCATTTTTTCTGACCAGTATTCGTCTATTTGGAAAACAAAAGTGTATGTAGGTAATAGGTTGTTGCACTAACACTTTGCTTAGACACCTTATCCATATTGGCGACAACATGGAACAGGAATATAGGTCATAGGAGGGAAGCCATTATGCCACTGTCTAAGAATACCTAACACTTCTTGTCTGACTGTTCCTACTGTGATGCAAGAAGTTACCATAGAAATATGTTATGTCAGATCTAGACTACTGATGACGTAACAGACATTTTGGAAGCAAGATCGAAACTATAAGTCTCAGCAAGAAAAAAGCGATAAATAAAAATCTGGAATTAATAAAACGTTGCAAAGTTACATAAGAAAAATGTATGAAATCTATAACTGGATTAAAACAAAACTTTCCGCATTACGCAAATCCCTAAGAAAATTTCCCATTAGTTTTTGCAATCCGGAAGACGTTATTGAGTAGAAAAGCCAATAGAAAACACATCTCAGGGACTTAGTTTTAAATTGAACAAATCACTTCAGAATTTAAACATTTTAACACTTTTGTAAATTAATGGGCGTATTATTTTTGTAGCCGTGGAATGTGTCGAGTTTGTCATATCTTTGTATTATTAGACGCGTCTTTCAGCAACTAAATACACTGTGTTCAGTGTTGTCCGTTGCAAATCATTATGTGTACACAACTGATTATCTATGTATGCGAGAGCTGTTTTTTCTCTTGGCAAAATCCCTTGTTTCAGTTTTCGTTTATTTTGGGACGGAGAATACGTACACACCTTGAATTTTACAAAATAAAATCACTTTTTCTTAGTAGCAATTAGGAAGAACAATGTTTTATATCTGCGAGGTGCAGACGCGAGCAATAGCTAAGTTTTTTTGGGCAGGAATAAAACTTTACAAGTTATCTACTACATTAAAAATATCTCACTGACTTTAAAAACTCAAAGGCACGTTTGAAGAATACTACTTTGAAAGTATCTGAAAGTAGAATAAGATGATCCCTTTGATTGTTGTGATATATTGATTCATTTTTAAACTTCGAAGCGGGTTTTCATGTCAGAAATCTGGCACTTGCCTCTTCTGAGCCAGATTCAGGTCAACGAGAGAAAACAATGATCATTATGACACACCACTGACTTATTAATGCCCTGGTGGCGCGGAAGCTGAAAGATCAATTACTGAAAATTTGCGAAAACAAAGGAGTTAATGAACTTACTTTTCCAAAGCTCCCTTTGCCCAGCACCTTGATGAACTGGAAATCTTCGACGGTATACTTTCTGAAGCGAGGAATAGACCGCGCGGGAGGAGTGAACCGACCAGTCTTCCTGAAGATATCGTAGGCAGTGGATTGCTCTGAGAAAGATAAAACTTTCGTCCAAAATCTGTTTAAAAGCACACATACTTGATAAAAGACATTAATTCAAAGTTAAAAAAAAAACACCTTTAGAAAGAGCTTGATTGAAGCTCTGACTATTTGGCACGGTTACGAAATCGAACGTTCCCGACGGTAAAAGTGGACTGTGTACCTACTTCAACTACAATAGTTGAAAATGTCTGGAAAGTTTAATACCTACTGTTACATACCATAAGCTGAGCAATTATAACTTCATAGAAGATTGTAATAACAAACATAAAACAAGTTGTTTTGTTGGTGAGTTGGTGTGGGTCGATCGCATGATTTCTGTTGAAGGTCCTTATAACAATGGCCCGAAACGACTAAACTAATTCCCATTCCTTAACTAGCCAGGTTCGCCAGCATAAAAAACCCTACCTGGTTACGAAAATTCGGCCACTAAAATTTTAGTATTCGTCAAGATTTTGTAGTACCTATATTCCACCCAGTTCAATTTTATCGTTTCAATCCCAACCAAAAAAATGTCAAGTTCTTTTCTTCTTATTTGACTTTTTAATACCAGCGTTGCCGCGGTCTTCTAACTTTTTCATCAATGTTTGCGCACATAGTTTCAAATGCTTTAAATATTGGCACGAGCGTGTTGGCATTTACCACATTTGCAGCGATACAAATCTGTAAACATCCTTTACTGAATGAAGCCATTAGGCACCAACTGATCCTTATCGGGTGACACTCTCAAGTGCGAACACGGTCACTTTACTAATTTGTTTAGCTCGCCATATTAATAAAAATATGAAATAAGCCGTATTTATTTTATCATTACCTAAATTAAAATTCCGTTTGGCTGAAACTACAAAATGCTCTCGACAGTTTTACTCGTTAAAATTGAATTTATGCTTTTCAGCCTTTTTGAGAGGTTGTTGTAACAATCAAAGTTGTTATTGCCAAATGCTGTATCTGAATACATGATTATTTTTTTAATCTACTTGTGTTAGGATACCTAACTAAAAGTATCTACATAAAAGTACTACCACGAATAATCGTGTTATGATATTTTAAAATCGTACACTAAAACCTTACCCTCTAGTGTGAGCTGCCTCTATCAAAGGTTTGTTGGGAGAAATGCTACTCAACTTTTGCAGGTAGGTACATGAACTTTGTCGTAACTTTTTTTTTCGGATAACCGTTAACTTTTTGAAGGCGTAACTATATAGGCATTAAATAGCTTTGGAAGAATACTGCGGCAACTCAAAACGGGTAGGCATTTCTTTTAGGAGGGCTGAGTGAATATTGTATTAATTATTTCAAACTGTTATAATTTTTGTCCTATTTAACTTATCTTGGTGAACATTAAATAATAAAGCCGCAAATAGTGAAAGACGCTTTAAAAAAAATATATTTTGTCTTGTCCTTTATTTATCCTTTCAAAACACATCTGCATGCCTTCCCAATGCATGATTGTTTATACAGTTTTACGTTAACGCCGGGTCGTTGGTTTACAACACGATTCAAGTTCATGGATGTTTACGTTGCGTTATAGTAGTATGACATAATTGGTACAGCATGTGCGATATATTAATTCTCTTTCACCTCGGGTGAGATCGTGAGCGTCGCTAAAAATATTTGCTCAGGCGGCAATATCAAGGTCGCCACGGTTAATTCGAGGGATATCACGGGATCTCGGTGGGTAAAAAGTCGAGCTTTCCATATTCAATTTTGTATTTTAATGGACACGGGGATCTCGGTAAAATAAAAGTAGAGCTTCCCAAATTAATTTCCATTTTCAATGTAAAATTGACTGCGCGATAGTGAAATGAAAGGATTAGTATAGTTTCCTTGAAAACGGGGATCTATTAGGGGACAAAGTCGAGCTTTCCATATTAAGTTTTGAATTTTTAAAGTAAACGAGGATATCGATGGGAAAAAAGTCGAGTATTCCATATTAAATTTCGTATTTTCAATAGAGACGGTAATCTCGATGGGAAAAAGTTGAGCTTTCCACAATTAGGTTTTATATTTTTAATGTCAACGAGGATATCGATGGGAAATAAGTCGTCGAGCTTCCCATATTAAGTTTTGTATTTTCAATGGAAACGGGGATCTCGGTGGAAAAAGTAGAGCTTCCCAAATAAAGTTTTGTATTTTCAATAGAAACGAGGATCTCGGTGGAAAAAGTCGAGCTTCCGAAATAAAGTTTTATATTTTCAATGGAAACAGGGATCTCGGTGGAAATAGTAGAGCTTCCCAAATAAAGTTTTATATTTTCAATGGAAACAGGGATCTCGGTGGAAATAGTAGAGCTTCCGAAATAAAGTTTTATATTTTCAATGGAAACAGGGATCTCGGTGGAAATAGTAGAGGTTCCCAAATAAAGTTTTATATTTCCAATGGAAACGGGGATCTCAATGGGAAAAAAGTCGAGCTTTCCAAATAAATTTCCATTTTCAGTGAAAAATTGACTGCGCGAATATGAAATGAAAGGATTGTTGTCGTCTGTGTACCTACTTACAAGTTTAATTTTACAGTCAACAATGATGAACTATGTACCTAATGTATTTTGGGGACTTACTTAAAGACCCACTCTTGGTAGACGCAACCACGGTGGATTTTTAAAGTAACAAAAAAGTTTAAACACTGTTTTAGAAGAGCGATAAAGACCCACCGCATATTCGCGGTAAAGTGTGCCAATTTCTTGCAAAAAAAGACTAAAACCGCGTGATCTAATCTTGTGACATCTTTTGTTTTAATTTCTCAGTCATTACGTTTCTGTTATATGGACAAGTGTTACTTTATGCTGAAATTAATTATGTGTTGACCGCGATAAAATTAAATAATGATCGGCGTCCAATTTATTTCAGATGCTCGTTATAACATAACTCATAAATCATGTACGTGCTAGCTAGTAGCCCCATTACCTATAATTCAAGAGTCACGCTATCTCTGTTTATGTTCTATTTCTATGTGAATCTCCTTTAATTTGTAACTCGAATCATTCGTATAAATAATAGCCACAATTATTTTATTTGGCACGGATGAAGTCTTTGGGATCATATCTTTACGTAATGTTTATTTAGAATGGTTAGATATTTTTCTTAAATATTTCTATCTTGTAAATTTTATGAAGTAGTCTTGTTGAAAGTTGACCGTAAAGAAATCCTTTGAAACCTTTACAAAGGATTTCTTTACGGTCAACTTACTGGCAGATCATTAACACTAAAAGTTTTAATTAGGAACTTATATAGGTACCTACCTACCTAAAGAACCTACCCGTTTCTGTTAAAATATTCTAATAATACCTCTTTGTTATATTTTCGGAATCCAAGTCATTAATTTGCAAAATTAATGTTTCTTTTGTAATGGCAAAACTTGGCAAGTCTCGCTTGATTGGAAATAAATCACTCGTCTCCAAGTTCTCAGAGTTTCTAATTTTCCTGGTTAGTCATGCTGCTTCAAAGAAAATTTTGTGTATTTTACGTGGTTCTTATGCAAGGAAAACCATTGTTTATGCTAATAATTTCCAAAAACATAGCTTAAAATAACGACGACGGAAGAGAATATTTGAAAGTTTCGGTTTTAAATAGGAACGGACATTATTCTTTGTGGACAGCTGAACGTTTTAATAAAGCTGTTGCACGGATCCAGCGGCGGCTCATTAATTAGTTCAATCTGGAAATGATATAATACCGAGTGTATTACATAATTTATAGCGTGATAAGTCCACAGTCGCGCGGCCGGTATGCGGAACCCATCTCGAAGTGGGGCGTGGGCCTGCACTCTGTTTTCAGCGAAAGTCCTGCCGCTTCAGTGCAGATATTAATAGATGTGATCAGAATACAATAAGTTTTTTTTTGCCAATCGTGCCAACATCCGAGTTTATTATCAAACAAAATATAATTTATTGACAGCGGCGAATTTTACACGAACGGGAATGGATCCGACCCACACCTTTGATGATTCTTTGATTGAACAAAATATAAACATTTACATACAACCACATATAAATTGTTTTTATAATGGTGAGCCAAGGAATCCTTTATTCTTTCTGTAGAAGTTTCTGAAGGTAAAGTCATTTTTGAAAAAAGTTGAAATGAAAGACATGACAACTATGGAAACTGTGTTAGTAGCTAGCAAGCAATATTTAGTTGAGACTGGAAACTATATCTAGAAAATTCAATCATTCATCTATCCTTATCTAGAAGAAACGTATTTACAACATAACATACTTATACAAGCGAACAGTAAATACTCGTTATTATAGTACAACATGTCTCACCAAGGTCCTGTTCTAAGAGGTCGGTGTTATTGGCCTGCGACGGCGCAGCACCCGACGATGTCCCGGAAGCCTCGCCACCTGTGCGCAGGAATAACAGTCAAATTGCTCTGGATTATACATACAATAACCAAGTACTGGAATATTAAGAAAATTTATTTAATCACTCAAACGATTTCATAAAAATTATAGGCATATTTTCACTATTTTTAATCCGTACGAGGAAAAATGAAAGTAGAACAAATACCTATTTGTGGCCAATTTGTTGCGTATCTAAAAAATTTGTTTAGTTATTAGAATACATAAAAAAAACAGTTGACATATTGACACACAAAAATATAGTGTCTCATAGAATGAAACAAATATGATTTTGAAAATTGTGCATTGTACTTGGTGTGATGAAAAGAAGAAAATAGATACGGCACAAGTTGTGGCAGATACAAACACTTTATTCGTGAAACATTATATTATATTATTGATGTTCTTTTTTATTATCATGCAAAAGATAAAAACAAAACCACTGCTGATACTCCTAATCCTAAAATATTTCTGACGTTTCAGAATAACAGAAAAAGTTGTTAAAATATTCTTTGCTTTTACGACACTGTTTATCATAAAAATCTTGACAAAAGTCCACAGGCTGTCAACTTGTAAATAAAAATACATGCAGTGACGTTTGAGGAGTGGTTAGCCAATTAATCGATGATCGAAGAAACCATCGATCTGATAGTCACGTGAGGAGAAGACACGCGCTGGCATCCATCATCATACGGCACTACGTCGATGACTGATCAATTTATAATGTCCTTCATTAACACTTCCGTTATATTCGAGTGAAATGTGTTTGAGGTAAAAATACTTCAAGAATCTTGGTTGTATAGGTCAAATTAGATGTATGACCATCAGATGATTGACAGCCGATCATGACAATCATCGATCCCCATGACGTTTTGAAACTGAACTGAAGAAATGTCAACATTGTAGAAAATTGGCCCGGATGCAAAGGGAAGGGTAAAGAAATTTAGTATTTACTAAATGTCAACTCCCTCCGTATGTTAATTGTGGCTGCAATTGATCCTATTAATTTTGTACAGGTGAGCAAATGATTGGCTTGTGTCCAGACAGCCACTTCTCACACCCACGCCACAATGTACTTCTGAACATAAACAAATACGCACAATACGTTCACAATTTTAGAAATACATTCACTTGAAATTGACTTTATTGAAAAGATAGATTGATTTGACTTGTGAATCGAAAATCTTAGATAGTATCTAATAACTTTTAGTTTGGTTTATTAATTTAGTAATAGTCATAATAGAAAAAAAAATGGTTTCTTTATTTGACATTTTGCTACGATTTATTCTTAATCGCAGCCATGTCAGTAAATGCCTACCTAATAATAACAGAAACAGTAACAGACGTTAGATAGCTAGCCAATAAAATTGCTTTATTTTGGGCTGAACGACTGACGTCGTAATGACGCTCGCATTGGTATGTTTCGGTTCGCTGATAACATAAAAATCGCTGATATCACCTCAAACGTACTGTGTTTGTTCGTCGTTCGTATTTTAGTGTCTACCCACCTTTTCTAGATGCAGTTCTTGATGCCAATGCTTCCACCAATAGACGCTGGTTCACGCCGCACAAATTCGCTGTCAATTTTTCACACTTTCGATGGCAGTTTACATCGCAGTCTAAAACAGATTACGACATGTCGCGTGGCTCTAGGCTTGTCAAAGTTTTTTGTACAATTGTGCAGACGTGCTACATCTAATATACAATGCTGAAAGCCATGCAAAAGCAAACGTGCTGAATTTCCTATCGGTTTAGTGGAAAATTAGTAAAGTATGTGGATACAATATACAAATAAGTTTCGTTAGCATGAATGTGTAGGTACGTCCCTAGATTGGTTCTTGGTTTATCTTATTACCTTTCTTAATTTGGGAAAATGTTGCAGGTGACGCAGGTGCTGAAGAATCGAAGCCAGAATCATTTGACCCTGTAGAAGTCCTGCCGTCTGGGTTATTTTCACACTCATAAAATTCTGCAGAAGCTTCACTTTCGTCTGATTCATCTTCGTCATCCTCGTCTGAGGATTCCTCTTCTGAAGACGATTCCGATGAGTCTGAATGTATCACTTGTGGTGGTTTCTTCTGCAAGGGGCGTGGAGTAGCTATTAAAGGTCTCACCGCTTTTTCTTCCTTCACTGGTTTCTTTGGTAAAACAGGTGCAGTCACTACATCTTGTGTAGATGTTTCAGGTTGTTCGTTTTTAATAATATTTTCAGCCTTATTTTCCTCTCCTGTCTTTTGTTCAATTTGTACTCTTGCTTCAATTTCTTCTTTTGGAATGTCTTTTGACTGTAACACTACTGGCGTAGCCGGAACGTTAGCCGTTAAATCAGCTGGTTTAGAAGTTGTGTCATTGTTTAATAAGGTCGATGTTTCTGCACTTGTTGATGGTGTAACAGTTGTCTTTAACACTTCATCATCAGTCTTATCACTCTTAGTTGCAAGATTCTTAGCTGGCGGGCTAACTTTGAACTTGGCTTCTGGAGAACTCTTTGGAGCTCTAAAGTTTTTGTTTGAATTAGGAACTTTGGTGTCGACAGATTTTAGCACAGCATTATTAGAACAGTTACATGTGCAAGGTGGCTTGTCTTTTGATGGTCTCTTACTTTCAAATATGGCCTTAGGACCATTCAATCCTTTGTCTATCATGTTCACTTCTGGCAATTGACTTATATTTTGAGAAATTGCTTTATCAACGGGCTTAGACTTTGGTGAGCTTTTTATACTTGTGTTAACAGTTTTACTTATAGCTGTAGCTTTTGTTTCGGTAAGCTCAGCAATTAATGTTGGTTCAGCAGTTTTAGATGTGTCATTACTTGAAGTTAATGGTTCTGATGATTGTGTGCTTGTATTGTTAATTATTATATTTTGTTCTAGCCCTACTTCAAATAGATCCTTTGAAGGTGCTACGGCAGTATATTTTATTTCCAAAGTATTCGATTCTATGGTTCTTTGTTCAGCAAATTGTGTTTCAGGCAACTGGAAAGGTTTTTGAGCTTCTTTTTTAAGTACTTCATCGACTGATTCAGCAATTTTATAAACGCTTTCGACTAGCGCTTTGTTTTCAACCAAATTTTTACTATTAGCACTTGTATCTTCTATTTTTTTCGGAGATTTTAATGCTTCTACCTTTGTACTGGGTTTTGGTAATACAGTTTGAAGAGGTTTTAGTTCTGCTTTAACATCCTTTTTTAGTACCTTCTTTGATTTTTCTGATTTTGTCTTCTTCTGGCTAGGTTTTTTCACTTTATTTTCATCTAAAGCATCCATTGACGCACTTTTTCCTATACTTTTACATTCATTAGATACAGATGATGTTTTGACAGATGCTGTCTCATTGTCCTGCAATTTATATTCTTCAAGTAATGTTGAACTATCTTTTTCTACTTCCTTTGTTGCCACAGTAGTTAGCTCAGGTACTTCTTTGATCACATTTTTATCCTTGAAATCGGATTGATTACAGATTTCAATTTTTTTTCTGATATCTGTATTTTGAACTCCTTGTTGCTCAACGTTTTGCTGGTCAGAAAACTCTTTCATCAGTTCCGAATTTAAGTTTTCTTCATTTATTTTTAGTGAAAGTACTTTCGGCACGTCTTCTACAGTTTCATTCCTTTTGATTGCATCATTTAATAACGTGCCATTATCTAGAGTTTGATTTGATTGGTCAATATTGTCTATGTTTTCTTTACTATTATTGGCTTCTTCTTCTTCTGGAAACCAGAATAAAGAACGCATATTATTTTCCCTGGCTTTTTCTAAATTTTGCTTTCTTTTTACCAAGTATACAGTTTCTCTTTTTCCTATTTTATTCCAAAAATTACCATCCTCAGGCTCGGGTGATTCAAGATCATTTCCAGAATTCTTTTTACTAATTGTTTTATTGATGTTATTTGTTTCCTTACTAAATTCAGGTACCTTCTCTGCTGGTTTAGTCAATATTTCTACTTCACTGCTGTAAGTAATTCCTTTTTTTGGAACGCGTGTTTTTTCTTCTACAGTAACATTTTCAACTCTGAATTTCAGCGGACTCATTGGGGATTCTATAACTTCAACCGATGATGTTATTTTAGTTTTTAACTTTGGCTTGGGTTTCTGTTTTGTTTTATCTTGTTTGACTGATAATCTGCTTTCTTCTATAGCAGGCAAGTCCACATTTGCCTGTTCTTTGGGGAATTCCGTAATAGAATCTAATCTTCGGATACTACTTCCTGATGATGATTTTCTAATACTTCGCCTTTTTGCAAAGTTTCTTGCATCTCTTACATTCTTGTATGAGTTCAGACTATCGTGTAATGAATGGTCAGATTTAGTAGTCTTGAGAGGGTTTTGTAAATCTTGTTTAACACGCTTGTTAGACTCAAACGTCTCCAAATTGTTTTTACTCTCAGCAGCAATACCAACTTTGCTCAAGTCCAAAGTTGCTGTGCTGAGATTTTCACTCCTAATTAATGAATCTAATAAATTCGCCTGTTCTGCTAAAAGCTCCATGGAACATCTTCGGTCTAAACAAATATTTTCAACTGGAACAGTTTTTGGCGCCGGGGTCACAGGTAAACTTTGAGATTCTTCTGGTTCTTTCTTCGGTATCTTATTTGGCGTTTCCAAGTCTTTGTCGTTTTTGACATGGAACTTTTCGACAAGCTTAGCACCCATGGTTTTCTTTTCTTTCTTATCCTTGTAAGTTAAATCATCCGAAAGCTTTTCCCTCCATTTCATAAATTCTTTCTCATCTGTTTTCGATTCTTCATTTGCTTCTTGGTCATTTTGGTCTTGTGTAACTTCAGAAGCTTCAGCCTCATCATTTGGCTTTCGTGGAGAATTTCTTTTAATAGTATAAAGTCTCACAACTGTTCTTCCGCGTTTTATTGTACTCCTGTCAACACCTGGTGAAGAATCTATACCGGTTTCCGGTTTGCCGTCTACCCTGGGCATGAAAGGACTGCTTTCATTGTCATTGTTTGGCTCTTCTTTTGGTTGCGTTGGTTCAGGTTTCGGGGGTGCAGGGGGCGTGGGACGCCTAGCAGGTGTCGGAGCCTCCACCTTATGCCTGTACCTATCTCGAGAAACATCGATATCAGCGGTGTTTATATTTACAGGACGCGGCGTATAAGTGGGAGTACCATAAGTTCGAGATGAAATTGGTATTCTTCTCGGACTATGTATTCTTACAGGACTCGAAGTTCCTCTTTCGGTTATAGTAGTGAGCATAGGAGAGTAGTTTCTTCCAGCACTGGTAATCCATCTTGAAGACAATGGTGCACGAGAGTAGCTACTGAGAGACGAGTGGTTGCTGTAACTTCCTCCAGGATTGAGGTACGAAGCACTGTAAGACGATCCCAGAGGCGAAGCGGAACTACTGTAGCTGTAGGGAGATCCAGTGTACGGGGATGATGAACCGTAATACATGTTCGCGATGTGTTCGGAAAACAGTGGCATAATGGCGCGTTAAATCACTGACGTGCGACACCCGGGGTCGCGCCTCGGAGCGCGCGCGCAGACTGGCGCAGGCGGCGCGCGGGGTGATCCGCACGCGCAGGTACGCGCCGCCCACCGCACCCCGTCCCCGCCTGCGCCAGCCACCCGCGCCGCCCGCCCAGGTGATTGATTGATGATGGCAAGTAGATAATAATAGACACGTATGACTTTTGTCACAATCTCGGAAGGAAGTTTTTACACGACTGAACAAAAGTTTTTCCCTATGATTCACGTTTTAATTGCAGCAAAAAGCTTAGAGCGCATTGAACCAACTACAACTTGAATGTTGAACGCTGTAAAACATAAATGTTCCGGTACCAATTAAGTTTAAAGCGGTTTGCATGTCATTTATTGCCGTTCTATTATTAGAGGATCCAAAAATAAAGCGTCTTGCGACATGCCTAGTCGTATAAATAGATAACCAAGCATTGTCTACCTACTTACGAGAACTATTCCGAGCTGTCTATTAACGAGGGACAAGATTCTTTATGACCAAATACTATATTCAGATAAAAAAAACAAGGAAATGTACCTATCAGCTGTTTACTATGTCGCGGAAGTCGTGAGTCAATTTAGGAAAATAGGTTTTTGTTATAGCAGGACGATGCACTGGCTACCGATAATGTTTTCGTACTAGTTTAATATAAAAGTTGTATAGACTATATAATGTAAGTGGGCATTTCACAGAACATAGTCTTTCTGTTTTGTGAAATGGAAAACCGTGACCTTATTTTGTTTGACGAAAAACTTTAAATGAATATCGTGTGAGAATTAAGAAGAAATTCATGTTACGCATAAGTGAAAATAACAAGAAATTGATGTTCTATCTTTAATTTTTTTCTGACTTATGAATCTGTTGATAAGTGATAAAATGACCATTACAAAATATGGTCGCCGACTGCCCGTCTGCTAAACGTTTTCAGCAGACTTTGATAAATAGGAAATCTGAATGTCACAAATCGAAACTACTAGAGCTGAAAGACGAAAAAATAGGGTCAACGAAAATAAAAATGAGTTCATATATGTAGAGTAAGCCAAGTTGTCACCTAAACAGTTTATCTTTACGCTAAGAAGTGGAAAATTAGTATAAAATATTATAGCAGTAATATTTGGTACCATGTTTTAAAACGTTTGATGATCAGGCATCCATTAATCTAGGGCAAAACAGCAAAATAAAATATATGGATTATAACAATCATCATAACATAACACGAATGGGAAGGAGTCATTTATAGCTGATAGATAAAATGAAGAATGCTATAAGAAATGAGGTTTACGGTCATAAAACTAAAATCTATAAGTACCTACCTAGGTAAAACGTGTAGTAACGCTTTGTATTTTTGGATGTAGCAGTATTCCCCAATGTAACTCCCTTCGCTATCCATAGCATAATATGGTTTGGCACTGGTACTACAGATATGGAGGTAGGTACGGTTATTACTTTAACCAAGTGATGATGAACTGCATCAATGTTTGCATGCCAAAATGGTAGAATGTACACTATAATATTATTGTAACCAACTTACTGTAAATACCTACATTCTGAGCAAATAAATAAATATTCTATTCTATTCTATTCTATTCCAAGTTTTAAAACTGTACTTCATATGTAGGCAATTTGATGTGATAGACTTTGCTGTTTCCCAGTAATCTTTGTTGTGAATCAAGTAGGTCTTAAATCGTAGGTATTATTTGCTCCAGCGCGGTTACTAATTTAGGTCGTCTCCAACAGGCTTTTCGACATTTGGTCGAGTTTCAGCTACTTAAACTTGCTTTTGAGCAAAGCCTCTCTCTCCAGTTAACAACTTTCATTTGTCTTTCAGATAATCAATTGGGTTGTGCTAGGGTAATCTTTTTAAAGATACTCGCATATTTTGTAACAGTTTGAGGGCCGTTTCTCGTACTTGTAATAAAACGTTCGCATTCGCAATCCGTCAAAAATACCTCTAATTTAGGGAAATTAGAGGTGTTTTTGACGGATTGCGAATGCGAACATTGCCTAAAAATACGAGTTAGCCCTTTGTTCCAAAGAGGTGCAATCTTGCAATAATTCAAACATTTAAATTTCTGAACTGTTTAAAACAGATTTGCTGTGTAGGGAAATTTTTGAGGAAATTATAATACATAGAAAGTAAGTACATAGAAAGTCTATAACCTGGATTAGCATATAGCCTACTTTTTTTCCGATAAATGACATGGCTTAGCGGGAGTGTGAGGAGGAAGCGGAAATTCAGAGCCGGGCTAGATGAGCGGTAAAGACTCACACGTACCAGGAAACCAGAATCATGAAGAAGTTTTTATGAGCGGTTAAGACTCACAAACTACCAGGAGTTACAAAATACAATTTATTTACATTTATGATGTAAGTAGGGGACAACACATTTTTCGTTTTTCTCTGGTCCTATTCTGAAGTCTATGCAGACAAAGCTGTGGGCAGAAGCTAGTAATATAATAAATAAGAAGTATAATAAAATAATTGAATGTGAAAAAAAAACATTGTTAAACGAACAAGAATAAACACCCACAAGGGCCGAATTTTGTTTGAAGAATAAGGCAGCGCTTTCACCATAGATGTGCGAGGATGCTCAACGCAAGCGATTCTATTGGTTCTAACAAAAATATTGCTCGCTACGCACCCTCGCACATCTCTGGTGGAAACGCAGCCTAATAAATTTAGCTGACTGGTGAAAAATCAGCCCTAGTCTACCAACATTATTTTCAAATAGTTTTAAAAACTACACCCAACTCAACACTTACCTAAAACGAACAAACAGGATAAACTGTCGTGACTGCAAAATCTTACACTTTTTTCAGCCTAAGATTGTCAGTAGGGTAACGTGTGGCTCAGAACTTCGTTCCAAAAATGGACCACCACGACACTGGCAAAGAACAAAACCCCGGGCCAGGTCTTGGCACCGTGGAGCATATCTGCCAGGAAACCCTGGAGTTCTAAATCTTCAACAGTTGTTGGATGTCTCACTGAGCTTTCCTAAAATAACTGTTTAAATTTCCAATAAAACACAGCGAAATAAGAGAGCTTTAAAACAAATAAAACGAGATTTATGGTCCAAAGATATAGTTTATGATTTCCTTCTTGTTCACGATAAATAACTACTTTATAACAGCCACTGCAAAAAAATATGCAGTAGATAGATTTCATAGAAGCGGGAATGACGTTATTTCGCTTGAAGGAAATAAGAATGGCCGTTTTTTGCACACGCGAAATCTTGGTCATTCTGTGGAGGTTCCTACTTATTGATTTTCATTGAAAAACGTCTGTATTATTAGAAATATCCTCAGTGTCAAGCTCATTTGTACATTTTACTTAAGTGCCCACAAATTATATTAGGGCCCTTCGTACCAAGTTGTAGCAGTGCGCAGCCCCTTCGTAGCAAGACGTAGCAGATCGTAGTCCGTTTTTAATGCTGCGTACTGACGCAGCGTTACAAACGGACTAATGGACTGATTAGTTAACATGCAATGTAACATGAAAGGAGCATTTCATCAGTGTGGACGCAGCGCGCGCACGAGCCAAACATGTACCTACTCGCATCTGTTCTCGGCGTGCACGCGAACGGAGCGTCAGCCTGTTATCCAGTTCGTGTTCGCGCGCGTCTAAACACAACCCGTCCACACTGGCACTCCGAGCACACTACGCACCCCCTTGTGTTCGTTCGCAAATCCAATATATCATGGATGTAATGCTCGTAGCGTGCGCGTGAAATGCACAGAATTTGTTACAAAGTGATACATTGCACCAATGTGGATGGCAAATTCTTTCATTTCATTATACGTTGCGTAAGTCTGTACGCTGCATAAGAACTTTCATAGCAAAACGTAGTTCGAAAACTCTTTGTAGCAGGTCAAAGACCCTCCGTAGCAGGACGCGTAGCACGTCATGGACGCCGGACGTAACGGAGCATTTCGTAGACTCCTCGTAGCAGGTCGTGCACCCTTTGTAGTTGTTCGTAGACCCATCGTAGCTTTCGTAGATCCTTCGTAGCATGTCGTAGACCCTTCGTAACTTGTCGTAGACCTTTTGTGGCATGTCGTAGACACTTCGTAGCATGCCGTGGAACACTCGAAGCATGTTGTATTCCTAGTAGCTGTTCGTAGACCATTCGTAGCATGCTGTAGACCCTTTGTAGCCCCTCGTGGACTCATCTTAGCAGCTCGTAGTTAAATCGTAGCAAGTCGTAGAACTCCTAAAGCCAGTCGTAGAGTCGTAGTAAGACACATAGATCCCTCATAGTAGGTCGTAAGGGGTCTACGCCCCTTATAGCACCGCAGTTCATACAGCCTTCGTCGAAGAGCGTATCACTTTTTTATTCCATAGACGGTTATGCAAATGGTTCTTCCACCCAGAAGAGGCAAATGGCTCCTTTAACACCGGTTACTGGTTCACTGAGACTAAATATACGCTACAGTTACAGAAAGACTTAAAATATAGATAAAAATTAAATACATGTATGTATATAACTGACTGACATATTAACGCACAGCCGGAACTACTAGGACAATTGGGAACATGACATTTTGCACGGCGCTTCCTTTTATGATGTAGGTAAGGACTTTTTGTGTATTCATATTATATGTTTAGTAGATATAAATAGTTAAGTTAGTTGTTTAGTTAATTATTTTATTCTAAAAATTATCTATAAATAACAATTTAATGACTAACGTAAAGATAAACGCTATAATTACAAACAAAGAAAACAAGTTAAGGACTGAGAAGAGATTTTTGGAAAGTCAACCTTTTTGGGGCTGAAATGGGAGAAACACGTTTGTGCTATATCTCAGTACTGACAAAAAACCACGCCACGGATGCCACGGACCGCCTGTCCGTGGCACCCTCAGGAATTGATTAAAAAAAAAATGGTGGGTAGCGTATTTTAATCCTCACGTAACGACCGTTTTGACTCCTATAATTTAAAAAAGCTAGTCAAATTCGAGGGGCTTGCCCCTTTCTGAGGTTTCGAAGGTTTTTGTAGTTTAAGAAGTGAGTTAGAACATAATTATGAAAAGACTTAAACTCCGACGCTTAAGTGAATTTGATTTTTGTATAATGTACCTATGTATAATTATGAAGTTAGGTTTATAGATGTAAATAGTTGCATAGATGTAAGTTACTTGTATACATACATTGTTAATTTGAAAAGTTACTAGTTATGCTAGTTGGTAAATATTTAGTACAAATCGTGCAGCAATTGTGTACATGTAGGAATCGGGATGTGAACTGTATTTAAAGTGGCCTATTAAAATAAAACCTACTGGTCTGACAAACCACTTATTTTCTTTTATACATTTTCACATTTAGTAAATTTTTAGCTCCATTGACAGACATGTGACGATTATGATATTTAAATAAGATTAATAAAATTAATTTCTCAACCTAAACTCCCCCACCTGCATGGAAGAAGTATGGCGTAGCTTTGCACAACTTGCATATCTAATAAGTACCTACATAAAATTACTTATCAACACCACATGCAATTCGTTAAGTACCAACATACTTAGGACCAGATTCAAGAAATTTTTCACAAATTGCCAAACAGGTCTTAGCTGATGTGGTGGCTGTGGTTCGTTGAGTAAATTTTAATAGCTAATCTAATCACTTACGTTTACTTTGTGACGCGTCAATAATTTATTTGCAGAAGCCGGATGATAGTTTCAAAATATAAAGCAACATAGAAACTTTACACACACAAACAGATTACCACATTAATACAAAAATGACGTTATGGCGTTGATATATAAGTCTACGTTCACCTTTAAAACTTACAATATCAGACGCTATTCCTGCACCATGCATCCATTCAAAGCATGCAATTAAAAATAAAACACAGGGGTACATCAATAAAACACAGGTACAAATAAATAATACACATTGTTTCGATATACAGGTTGATTTTTAATTCAATGGGATTTTTTTCAGAGAATGGAAGCATACATAAATATTAATTAACAAATTTACTATAGGATCATCTCAATATATAAAACAAAAATCAGCTGTTCAATACAACATTAACGTATGTTTACCTAACGAACGTTAGATTTATGTTTTATTATTCTGGGTGCTTTCATCCCCTAAAAGATTAATGGTTCATTCACACACATCAGTCACGTCACCACCACGTCACCGACAGTGACCGGTGGTGAATTACTTGTAAGTCAATGATCGTCGCGTTCATTTGTACGGCAAACCGGAAGGCGCCCTCTGTCGCCGTGCCGACGTGTTTGAGTTTACCGTACAAATGAACGCGACAATCGCGTATTCGCGCGATGATCGCTGTCTATTAGGACAACGCCTCAGACGCGTCGGTCGTGACGTGAGTAAAGTTTGGGGCCGATGTCCTCCGAATACTACTCAACTATATTTTTTGACATGACTGGCGACGCGGACGTGACTGATGTGTGTTCACGTATTCTAAGCGAATTTAAAGTCAGCCTGTACAAGAATTCGATTTCTTGCCAATCCTAAGACAGAATATCACGGTGCATCAGATTCTTGCCCACGCAAGTAATAGCAATCCATCGTAATTCGAGTGTACCGATTGATTCTCGTGTACCTACGACACTGATTACAATAAATTTATTATTGAGTCGATCTAATTTTAGCACGGCCTTGGTCCTCGATCATGAGTGCTGGCTTCCTCTTTAAAATTAGATTCAGATTTCCGATAATAAATACTTAATGTACCTTACTACTTATATCAACGTGATATTTTGATTGTTGTTCACTTTCAGAGAAAATAGACGTTCATTGGAAATTGATTTAAATAAAGATGCTTTGGTTTTTCGGATTGCATCATTGCAAGTCTCATTTTCATTGAATAAGGAAAAGCCAACGATTTCATCACTCGGAATAAAGCTGTGCTAAGTTAAGAAGCTTCTTCAGGAACGGCACGCACACAAAACGTTGTGTTATCGCGTGATACGATCTCGTTTTCGTCACGAAGTAATTTTTTAGTTAAAACATATTTTGTGATTAGACTTTTACTGATTATCAAGCTGCGGATAGGTGTTGATGGTGGGTGGCCCCGTCCCTATATCAAGTCAAGGAACCTTCTAAAAAGTATCGAACGCCAGTGTAGATTTTTCGATCTCTAGCATTATTGTCCTCTCAGTCAGTCTGATATCGCGTTAGGATTATGTGCGTGCAGTTCCTTCCGGAGCCGACCCTAATATTCACCAGCATAAAGTCGAGATTACCTTCACACTTGAGCTCCTGCTTGAAGAACCCGTAGAGCATGGCCCCGCAGTGGTCGCAGAAGGTGGGTGACATGAACTGATGCGGCCGGAACCGGTGTGGCACGTCTACCTTGAACCTCTCGCGAAGGTACTGAAACCAAAATGATTTTTTTTCCTTTTTAGCTTATTTAAGGATACTTTCCTGAATTGCAATCTAACGCTCAAATCCCAAATTAAGTAGAGCAGTTGAGGTTGCGACTTTCAAGTTGTGGTCATGGGTTCGAACCTATTTCAATTTTAGTTTATTATTATTAATAGGAATTTTGACCACTATATCACCTGATGTTAAGCGAAGACGTTATCAACGCTTGCCTAGAAGTAACCTTTTCGCCCTTTCCCTAAATTCCCACAAGTTATAGCTGGCATCAGGAAACACAATTAAAGTATTTCCAAATCGTACTCTGTGTAAACGAATTTATTACCACTCCCCTCAATACGATTAATGAAGTGTCATGTTGCTGTTGATGAGGTAGGTATCATCAACAGCACATTGTTCACAAAGTTTTATTTAGTTCATTGTTACATGGGGTAAAAAGTCAAACGACAATCAGAAGTAAATTTCGAATATCCCGCCTGGGGTACATAAATGTATGAAAACGCGTTTCCGGATTTTTTTTTTGTTTGTTTCACTCATACAAGAGAACATTTCGTATCCACCAAGACGTTAGCGCGCTTTCTCCACAATCTTTGATTTTGTAACGTGCAACTGACATGTACCAAGCTAGGGAGGTTTCCTGGTTTGAATGACGGTCGCCATGGCTCACATTCAATGGTCCAAAATAAGGACTAAGTGCGGAAACCAAATTCCGATACATATGTTTAGAGATATTAGCCAACCAACCCTAATATGTACACAGAGTGATTGATAACACCATTTTAGAAAGCGTATTAAACATGGAAGTGTCTTCTGTGATTTTTTACGTCAAGTGCCATACCTTAATTTCAAGTAAACTGCCTCAATAATCAAGTGATGATTCATAAAAGATTCAGAAACTTCCTTAGCTTGAAATTTACGACGCTTCATTTCCAATGATATGGCATTTTTTTTTACTAACTTGTTACTTAATGGATTCATTCGTTCAAGAGCTATCCGTAAAGTATCAGTTGACTATTCAAAGTGCAATAGATTTCTCACCATTTGCAGTTTTTGGAAACACCACCCACTAAAGACTCCAGACTTCTGGGTCAAAATCGTTGCGAACCAGCTCTAGTATAACCCATTTCAAGGAAAGTACTTTATTACCAATCTCCTTTATGATAAATAATTCATTTTCCTGACTGTACACAGGCTAAAATAAATTAAAAAAAACTCACCACAGTGGCCTCCGAATAAGCAGAGGAGCCGGTACATTTTCCGAGCAGCTTGTTGTGGCATCTCTTGTGCACGGCCGTCTGGCACACGGAGCACCGATAGCCCTGCTTGCCGAAGCCCCACAGGAACTCCTTGCAGAACGCACAAAACGTTGGCTGCCGGAAGAACTTCGCCACGAAACGGTGACCGTTTACCTCGTGGACTCTGGAAACAAGAGTTTTAGAGTTAAGGTATTATCCAATTTATTCAAGTACATCATAAAGGATTTATTCATAAAATAATTCACAATATATTTACATTTTCGCGTATCTTCAATGGCCCTCTTAAGGATCAAATGCCAAATTCCAATTTACCTGAGTAAGTTCGAAAATCGCAGAAGATCGGGATATGTGGGAAGAGAGAAGGGGGATTTAGCCCTAAACTGGGACAGCGGACCTGTCCCACAGACTAATAAAAGTATAATTATATGTAAGTCCTACTTTGGGGCGACTGCATGAGTACAGTCTAATTCTAATGGTTTGCCCTGACAGGGACCCAGATATCAAACAAAAGGTCAAACTCGTAACGTTCACATCCTGGCTAATAATTAACATTATTATGAATGATCCAGCGTTACTGACATGTCACTCAGTTCTGAGACCCGGGGAACACACCTAGTTAATGGACCGTGTTTTCTTATTTATATAAGAAAACACGGTCCATTAACTAGGTACCGGAACGGGCGTTCCAGCCCATTTCAATAAATTATATAACTTGTGTCATGTATTGTGCCGAAAGTGTAAATACAACATGAACGTAGGCGGCACCAACTAATCTCATGCACAGAGAACAGAGACGCCCCGTTAGCCACTTGAAAAAGCCGTCTTTTTTTCTTCTAATTGGATGTCGTCAAATAACTCTCCCGACCCGTGTTCTCTCTGTGCGGAGCGGGAGGGAGCGTCAGATTCTTAATGACTAAAACCCATCCGTGTTCCTTCAAATACCCTTTGCACTCCAAGGTCGCGGTAACTCTTCCTCCGCAACCATGGCAGGGTGATAATGCCGTCTGGTTTGTCAAAAATTTAATACAAAAGCGCGTCAGTGACCGTCACCGTTTTCTAATAGAAATTGACGTCTAGAGACAATTCAGGCTATGGTTATGACGATACATACATACAGAGTATTTAAGCCCAGAGTTTGGAAATTGAACTGTACCGTACCCAGTAGGAACGTTTTACCCAGTTAATGAGTTGTGGAGGTCAGGTAGGCAGCCTCTCCACGTAAAATACTGGCATTCAGCTGAATCTTTTTTTTGTTTTATATAGTTGGGAAAAGGCTAGGCAGATATTGATGAATAAGATAAAAATAGGTGGGAGAACTCATTGGGCATCGAAAAATTCGTCCACATCGCTGTCAATAGGAAAAGTGCCTAAACTACTGGCAGCTTTGCCACATTTAATGGCAATGCCTGGTTATGACAGCCGAAACTTATGTCCAGCGCACGTCAAGGCACGAAATTTATTTGTAACGGAATCTCTCAAATATCTTAAACGCAAAATCCCGCGAAATTACTCAAGAGAAGGCGTGATATATTGCCGCGAATATATGCTTTGAGCCTAATGTTTTCCTTTACGATCTGTTCAATATTCAGGGATATTGCCTGGTTGAAAGAAATATCTGCTGTAGGTATGGTGAGAGTGACTGCTTCACTGGTAGTCAAAGACGTAGAGGAATGGCGTTCACAGATTCAGTTGTGAAGTGAATAGGGCCAGACAAGTGTGAAAGAGACTAATCGACCCCGCGACCAGAAATGATATTTTTCTGTATTCTTCATTGGTCCACGTCACACAACCAGAGACACAATCAAAGAAAGAGACAGGTATTGACCGCACAGTCTAGCTGTCTCTTTCTACACAGTCGTAAATGTGACGGTATTGTTCAGGCCATTCCGCTATGTCTACGCTTATAGACGCATTTTTTTCCGGCGAACGAAAACGTGCCTAAGGCATTTTAGCAACTAAGTGTTAGTAAAGATTTTAAAATGCTGTGTCATTGTCGCTATTACTTTTAAATATGTAGGCGTTAAAAGACAATTATTTTCGATGTAATCGTTCAATTAGCATTGCCCATGTCTGCCTCACCAGTGAGCGTGATTCTGTGAATGACATGCGTGATTTTAAGTATTATTGGTGCTCACAGAAACAAGCAGAGACTAGCTGTTGCCCGCGCAATCGCCCGCTTAAAAGTATGTCCGTGTGTTTTAATTTTTTGAGAAGGGAACCTTAGGTCATACGTTTCAGGGTTCCGTAGTCAACAAGGAACCCTTATAGTTTCGCCATGTCCGTTTGTCCGTCTGTCCGCGGTTTAGCTCAGAGACGCTTAAGCACTAGAAAGTTGGAATTTGGAATGGGTACAAATATTAGATAATCACGAAGACAAAGTGGTCAAATAAAATCTTAAACCCCCCCCCCCTCTGCCAGCTAAACGGTGTTTTTGGATACGTGAAAATAATCATGGATGTAACGTACCTATATAACGAATTTAAAAGGAAAACTATCACAGCTAAGTAGGCTTTACAACTTAACGGGTAATGTCGACCAACCTATAAAATATGCTTGGCAATTGTGACGTGCAACTACGGAACCCTAAACTGCGCGTGGCCCGACACATACTTGGCCGGTTTTCTAAAATAAATCACGCGAAGCAAAACCGCGAGAATAAACGCCGCAAGAGCTAAATATTGAAATGAAATGAAAAAAAAATAATGCATGATGAATTATCGATCGGATGAGTACTAGGAACGACTTTCTAAATTGAGTTATTAGTACCTACCCTACTTTAAAGAGAAAATTTACAGGTTTGCAGACTAAAGTAGAATTTGACACAAATATTCAACTTAAAACTCTTTATTCAGAATTGTGGAGTAGGTAGTATACTTACTTATGGTGTTTGATGGCACCGCGCCTCTGCGTGATCCGCTTGCCGCGGGAGCGGCGAATGGCACCCTCGCCACCCTCGCCGCAAACCCCGCCCGGCAACCACTGGAATGACACGAATTATATTTTAAACATAACAGAAACGTGTACAGCTTAAACCGTGCCATAAAGTGTCGCAAATCCGAAACTTTTTTATAAATTCTTGCCAATCACCCTTCTGTGCTACCACTTTTAATTCTACTCGTTCCCGTTAGGGGACCGGACTAGGTGTGGACACTGCCATCTAGTGGAGCAAATTCGAAACTGTTACGTTATAAATACTTGACATTTACACTTCTGTGCTGCCATCTATAGTTCCTGCACGCTCCCTATAGTCACCGCAATGTGGGTGCCTGAGGATGGACGGCACCGCCGAGGCCGGCTTAGGTTGAGATGGCGAAACGACCTAGACGCCCACTGCAAGGGTTGGTTCGAGGTGACTCAGGAAAACAATACCTGGAAGATTGCCCAGCTGTGGGTCAGGATAGGCTAAATAAAAAACATGTTACTGTAAAACAACAGACTTCTCATAGGTTTTCCTGTACCTAATCTATATGCATTGAAGACTTATTATCTGTATTTTTTCAAAATTTCCAGCTCACTAGTTTCGAAGATAAGAGGACGGTGGTATTTTCGTCTATTGTTCGCGTATTTTCTTTAATAACTTCGGAATGGAATATTATGAAAACAAAACTTTTGAGACCCTTACAATAAGCCCTTTCAACAACAATAGGACAAGGAACAATAGGAAAATCTTTTTTTTTTTAATTCTAATTTGCCCCCAAAAAATTACCCTATTTTCATAATACTTATTAATATTCGTTACACGTCCGTGTTTGGGTCATTGAAGTTCATATGTGTACTAAGTTATAAGTAAATTGGTCCTGTAGATTCGGAGAAAACTGGCTGTGGCAGACGGGTAGACACACGAGTGATTCTATAAGGGTTCCGTTTTTCTATAAGGAGGTTCGAAACCCTAAAACATATTTAGTTAGTTAACAAACTTTTCGGTTATTGCATGACCCTTGGACCAAGATGTGTATAGGTACGAAGTTCGTGTTATGACCGTAGGCAGGCATAATATTCTTATGATAACGGTTTTTAGCTAACGAAATGTAACTAAAGTGTACGGATGGAGCGGACAGTACGGTCATTACAAATGATATTTGGACCCTAAGCTTCTGTTCAAAGATTACACATTGACCTAGGTCATTAAACATCATTTCGTTGATCGTAGACTTTGCTCTGGTGTTTAAAACGAGCCGTCATGTTTATTTCTTTCAGAAGTTTAAACAAAAAATGCTTCAGAAAAGCTTTTGTGCTGCAATTTCTTCTAGATGACTATAATTTTTTTATCTCTGTCTGTACTAATATACCCGTGGCATAAACGGTAAGGAACTCCTGAGAAGTGGGTCTCGAAACGTGACAGGGCGTGAAACGTTTTGTCTCCATTTAAGATTGCAGCATTTATTCTCCAGTTAAAAACGATGACGAAAAGCAGAACCTCCGAAAAAGACCAAAACCAACTAGGGTAAAATTATTTGCGGTAAAGTGTGTACAGACGCCAGCACATCAAGCTAAAGCATCAACAAGCTGTCAAATTTCTTTAATAGATTTTTAACTCTATCGCATTAGGTTCAAGGTAGATTGAGAAAATGTAAATGTTTCGGGTAGCATAGCATGTGCTTTTTTTTTTTAAGGATGGGAAATCCTCAAATGACTTCTTCCGCTCTGGGTGGAGCGGAAGGGCGTGTCAGACTCTTACTGACTAAAACCCATCTGTGTTCCTTCTAAAGCCCTTTGCGTTCCAGGGCCGCGGTCTGTACAATGTTATTGAGCCTTCTTTTCGAGTCGATGGTCATGTCCTTAGATTGTTTGTGTCCAGTTGGTGGCTAACGGCTTCGTTAATTGCGGCATCGGTGGCATTCTTTAAATGCCCCAAAGTGCAAGTGTACTGGTGTAAAATTGGTGGCTCATAATCTAAACAGGAGCACTGCACTCACGTTGGTTATCCGCCAGGTCTATAAAAACCCCATAGCTAACTGGCTAAGATAAGGCCAAGCGATAGATATTGCCGAGCTAAGCAATAAGCATAGTTCTGGTTGGCAACAACTCAACCGTCCAACCGGGGTTAATTCCATGTTATGTACTCGCAAATAATACTACCACTCTTTGTTTCGATATGCACCGGGAATCAATACAGATGCAATATTTTTTACGCCGCATCGGAATGTAAACACAGTCGGTTGTGCACCGTACTACGCATCGGTGTAGCGCGGCGCATTGGCGTGGCTCTTCCGCATGTTTCGATTTTACAAACTGCGCATTTTTTTTCTCTAGAAACTGCATGAAGCTTAGCACCATCATAATTTGTCGTAACCAGAAAAGGTACAAGTAATTCAGTCACTTATGTATATAGACCAGGAATTAAGAAGCAGCGGTTTAGCGTTGTTTACACCGCATCGGTATGTAAACAAACACAGTCGTTGGTGCTCGCTATGCATCGGCATCGATGTAGATCCACAGTAGATCGGTGCGTGGCGCAGCGCTTCCGCGTATTTACAAATTGCGCTTTTCTTTTTTCAAATAATAAGTTACCACTCATATGATTTGATACAGATATAATTTTAATCTATTAAATATCTTTTTTTCTTGTTTTTAGGCTTCGTGTAAAATATTTTATTCGCAAAACCTTATGTTTAATGTGAGGTGGAGTTATGATAGACAGAAAAAGCTAAGTGTAAATAAAGCAAGATAAACACAGGCAGGATAACTAACATGTAGTTGTAGATTCCTTCCAAAGAAGCGCCTATCCTCATTGTTTTCTAAACGGCGACATTACAACTGATTGTAAACATTAGTGGCAGCGATAAACTGTTTGTTGTTTAGGCGCTCGAGCATTATGTCACTCAGCGCTCATTACGGGGACTTGAGCGCCTGCCAGCAACGCGCACCCACACGGCACGCGAAACAGCGGCCATACGTGATGCAGCCTAACACTTATTAGGGAAAATGAACACATCATTATTCATTAGTCATACAAAGTTTTATTTATATAACTCCTACGGTTGCAAAACAACTGGAGGCCTTTGTTGCCACAGAAACAACTATAAATCATTTTATTTTCAGCGTTACAAAAGATTAAAAATCGGATTCTGAAAAGCCAGAATAATTTTCCGTCATTTTCTTTGGAGCCCCTAAGCATTTAGGTATCTAAATCTGTTCAACGCGCATCAAGATTAAGAAGATACTATCAGTAAAAATAAACAACTTGAGCGCTGGAAGATGGAATTTGCATTTAATAAATTTAGTTCCAACGACTTTTAAGCCCACGCCATGTAACAGTTTAACGAAATAGAAACATTTTTAATATCGCAACAAACGCATAGGGACATACAAGATGAATAGCATGAGCCCTTGATACGATATTATAATGATTAGTCAACATGTGTTGTGTTAATGTATATAATTAGTGCGGGCGCGCACCGCTCCGCGCGTCGCGCCGCTCGCTACAATGCACGCGGTTATTATCATTAAGAGTTTCTTATTCAGCGATATCAACGTAAAGCTCTTTGAAAGCCAAGAATTTGTATACCGTGCGAAACGAGAAATTGGACATACCCGAAACCAAGATGACATCGCACGCAACTGATGTCGCCGTGTGGACACATCGCCAACTCAGACGTCACAGCCACTGGCCGGGATGCACAAAAATGCCATCGCCAATAAACATCGGATTCTGTGATAGCGATGTAGTACCCTTACAGCCGAAGGGACACAACTAGATGCACCGGTATTTGTATAGAAAGCGTCGCCGCTCAAGGCCTATGAATTCCCTGGCATGGATCCGGGTGTCTACAGTTGAAATACACGGCTAGTGTCAAATGGCCAAAATTGAGAATTCGTTTGTCATATGTTGAGATGCAGCGCGGTCACGTGACCGATGGCACGACGCGATGCGTTCGATTGCAATCGTATGCGCAGCCGGTAACACCGCGCGGCATTGGACGGCGGCTCGAGACAGATGTTATTTCCAATTGATTTTCCATGCAAATGTAACTACATCACAGAAAATTAGGTTGGCAGATTATAATCTTATCGCTCTGATTCAGCTTTAATTAATGCTCGTAAATAACGAGTGGTATCGCGTCTTAAACAGTTTGATACTGTTTATTTTACACTCAATACTACAGCTACTTGATGCATTAGCATGGCAAATCCACTATAAACCTATAGTTCTGTAATCTTACAAGGACCGTTGGACGTTGTTCCAGCATTTTGTCCCAGGGCACAATACGGTAGGTAGCAATGCTAACGTACTTATAAAGAAACTTTTCTGAAATATCCAGACGTAGGTATATCAAATTGTACACTTTAGTGAAGGTACAGCACAGAGTGTGTTACAACACACTCCATGTTACACATACAACGATTTTGTCTTTTGAAAGTGTTCTTGTAGTTGTTCGACAAGGTTTTAACTCCAAAAGGAAGGATAACTAAATAGGTAAATACATACCTACTTAGACAACTAATTTCAGATACTTACAATAAAATTATGGTTATCTCCTTTCCTAACTATATAATTACAGAATTCCGGTAATACAAACTTCAAGACGGCAACATCAACCGAGCACAAGTTGAAACTCCAGGCTGATACATATATATATATATATATATATGAAATTCAGTTTAGAACAATACATATTATTTTGCGCGACATAAATAAGAAGTCCAATACTCAGAAAAAAAATACGAAATTCTAAATAGGACTTGCGACCGGTGTGGTCCTGAGGTAGATCCTTGCGGTAATCTTTATTAAATTAACTGGTGAAACGATAAACATGTTATTTGGGTAAAACAGCTGTATTTCTTTCGAAGCTCATTGATACGAATAGAAAGAATTAACGAAAGAATCTTAAAGAGAGCCACACATCTCAAGCCCTTTCAGATACGATGCGATGATGATGGCGAAGAACTCGTAAGCCTTTCTGAAAACTAACGCCTTTCAATAAACATCCTGTAATTTATTAAAATATCCTTAAAAGATTGATTGTTACTTACATAATATATGGTGATGATTTTAAAATTAACGAATTGATAATTAGGTAAAATACCAGTTTATAATTTAATGCACATGGATAGTAGATAATGCAAGATATGACGCAATTAGAAGTTATCTTTTTTATGAAATAATTTATTCATGAGAAAAGATACCTAGTTGTTTTACGAAACCCAAAGTCATCATGATAGTGACTTAGATGATAGTGATAATAACGAATACAAAGTGTACTTGACGAATTTTTGCCTCATCATGCCTACCTAGGCAGACAAGTTAACCTTCAAGGAGTTCGTTGTTCTCACTTGAATGCATGACTTTCATGGTGTATCTATTTATTTGGACACTCATAAATAAACAAGTTAATTATACTCATTTAAAAAAAAACACACTTTCGAGCAATAAACTAGAATCACATTATCGCGCGTTGCTCAAAAAGATTTAAAATTAATTTAATATTTTACCAAAATTTTGGGAATTATTGCGGGTCGAAGCTGTGGACGTCTAAATGAAGGGAAGTAAAATGAAAAGATAAGACATTTATTTACAATTTATCTATGTTATTTACCCCTCAATATTTTGTGTTAGCCTGACGCTAATGACTGCCTGTAAACGATTTTTCATTGACCGAATGAGTTTCCTGATGGGATCCTGTAGGATTTCCTACCACTCGCCGACTTAAGCAGTTTTCAGGGCTTCTATAGACGCCGCAGCTGGACATCTTCCTCGTACCGTAGTCTAGTGTGGGAATCCCGACTTTTTCCAGGTACTGTCAAGTCACTGCAGCGGTGTAGCAGCGGTCATTATCGTGCATTAGCTGGAAGTCTATCGCAGAGGAGCACATGGCCTAGCAGAATGTCGTTGAAATACCTTTCTGCGGTTAGACCCCTCCTTAACTTGGAGAAAAGAGCTGACAATAAATCGGTCATCTCTCACTGAAGTGCATCCCTGTTGTCCAGATCCTGGTCTCTGGACTAAGTTTCCAGTCTCCCTGTTTCCCTCTTGTATACTTTCGAGACACATGACTGGCTCTGATGAAGCTGTCGAGCGATAGTACGCTGAGAGAGCCATTGCTGGATTAGGATGACGACTTGAGTGGCTTCTATAGGTGTGGTTTCCATTTCCATTTAGTTTCAGTGTTCCCAGTGGTCATCAGTCCAATGTTTCACACATTGGACTGATGACCAAGTTTCAGGAATACAAAACAAATGGTGTTATGTTTTAAAAAAATATGTCTTTTTTTACGTTCTATGACATAATCCTTGTGTCGGCGACAAGACCCCATCCGCGCTCCTAGGTGCAAGTAGTGGTAGGGACGAACTAGCCACAAACCAATAGGCAACCGTGTTTCTTGTAAATATTCGTAAGGTCTAATTAGAATCTTGTTGTATTAGGTTTTTATTATTTTCTAATTAGTGTAGTAAGGTAAATTTGTATGTAAGAAGTCTTATTAGAGTCCGATAAGTTAGTTTTTTAACAAGTTGAAAGAAAATATTTGCATAACTTTTTGTATCGTAAATAATTACGTAACTTGAAAATGTGCTTTTTTGTTTATGAAGATATTGTTTTGTAATTAGTGTCGAATGAAAGGTCTTGATGTAAAAACACTTTTACAAAAAGAATCAAGTCAATCAGATAAGTAGTTTAGGAAATATAAGGCAAAATGTATAGTGAAAATTTGTTACCTTGGCAATTATTCTAGTTTTTGTTCTAGAAACTTTTATGTTGTAAGGTTTATGACTTTAATTATGGTTTTATTTTATAGAGTAAGGTTTAAGAAATCTAACCATGTATAAATTATAAGGATTTGTTGGAAATTTTAATAAAATAAGGGCTCCAAGGGTTTCGGCTCATAGTAAAATTGAACGCTAAAAAGGGTCAAAATCGCGCGGGCGTCTATAAGGTAACGTCGGCCAGTATAAAAGGCGGGTTGATTTCCGGGTCGACAGGCAGTCGCAACACAGCCACCGAAGAGGCAAGATAAGGAAGAAAAAAGGAAGCCGAAACCTGCGGAACAAGAAGAAACCCAGGAAGCTTGTTTTTTATTTTGTTTCCTCCCGGCTGCCCGTCTCTCTCCCGAGGTCCCAGTAGGAAGCACTCTGTACTCGCTTACGCATTCAGGAGTGCGTGGGACGTGCGTCACCAGCACAAGTAAGGAACGTACGTCAACAAACTGGGAGATTGTCCCAGGACGACAGTGCGGGCATTGGACGTGTCCCTGCCGTCCGCAACAGTTGGTCCTTCGAGCCGGATTCCTGCTGGAAGAGTACAGAAGAGTGCAGAAGAGTACAGAAGATACAGAAGAATCAGAAGATCGAGTTCAAGATGCCGGTTACCACGTCACAGAAGGATGCTCCCTCACGTCCCGGGTCCCGTCCCTCGGAAAGGGACGCGACAGATGGAAGGTCGGGATCAGAAGGGGTCACGTCTGCGTCAGCGTCAGCGTCATCAGGAACAGCAACTACGTCAGATTCGAACACTTCTTCGGGCACTACGACTACAGAGGGCACCACGACGACTGAGACTACGGTTGCGACTGCTACCACGGCGGCGTCCGAGAAGAACGGACAGAAGAATAAAGCCGCACAGAAGGAGACGACTAAGAAGACTCCAGAGGATATCCCGGACAAGGGTGTTCGTGGCTCCGCCACAACCCTTAAGCCAAAGGGGGTCGGTCGTCGCGCCAGGTCCATGAAGGCCACGAGTTCCTCAGCCAGAAGACGCGAGCTGGAAGCCAGAGAAGAATTAGCACGCCTGGAGCTGAAGGAAGCACAGGCTGCGGCGAAGCTAGCCCGTGTCAGATTGGAGTTGGCACAGTGTGAATATGAGGACTCCGTGGATGAAGACCAGGAAGACAGAACAGCACAGGTGCAGAACTGGATCGAGACATCAGTTCTAGGGGAAGACAACATGGAACAACCCGAGCTACGAGGTCAGCACCCTCCAGAAGAGCCAGAGAAGGTGAAGCCTGAAGAGAACTCCTCAGCGAAAGGAGGTACGAACGAAATTCAAGCACTGGCGAATGTATTGAAGGAAGCCCTTACCACAAGAGGAGGACCAGTGGCGCAGCCGAAGTATATTCACGAGTTACCCTACTTCGACGGCAACAGCAGCGAGTGGTTGGCCTTCAAGGTTGTCTACGAAGATACAGCACCGATGTTCAACGAAGTGAACAAAAAAAAAACATGGCTCGACTAAGAAGAGCACTGAAGGGCAACGCAAGAGAAGCTATCAAGAGCCTGCTGTACTCTGAAGCCTCTCCGTTGGAAGTGATGCAGGCCCTCAGAAGAAGATACGGAAGACCTGATGCGCTGGTGCTGGCAGAATTGGACAAGGTTAAGGCGTTACCGAAGATTACTGAAAATCCAAGGGACATATGCGTCTTCGCAAGCCAGATCAACAACAGCGTAGCAGCAATAAAGGGTTTGAAGAAACCACAGTACCTGCATTCACCTGAAATGGTGAAACAAATCATCGAGAAGATGCCAACGATTCTCAAGTTCCGATGGTATGACTTCACTGCAGCATCAGGAGAAGGCGAGTTCTCCGATTTGACGATGGTCTCCAAGTTCCTGAACATCGAAGCAGACAAGTGTGGAGCCTTCGCGACTTCAGAAGAGAAGAGCGGGTTCAAGAGGACTCATCGACAAACGACGCATTCGACAAGGGAAAAGGACTTCAAGGAAAAGGATTCAAGACAGACAGGGGAGAAGACATGTCCTATGTGTGAAAGTGGACACTTCCTCGTCGACTGTCAGAAGTTTCAGAAGGCGTCGGTACATGATCGGTGGGCAACAGTGAAGAAGAGTCACGTCTGCTTCAAATGTCTTCAAGGGAGGCATCGAAAGGAGAGCTGCAAGAAACCACCGTGCAAGGAATGCAAGAGGTGGCATCATCATCTGCTGCACGTCGAAGCAGAAGACAAGGCCTCGGGAGAGAAAAAACGGAAAAACAAGAAGAAGTAGCCAACGTCATGGCATCAGTGAATGCAGTCAACAGCGCAAGGGCATACCTGAAGATAGTACCGGTAGAAGTCTTCGGGTCGAAATGATCAAAAAGGATATTGGCCCTCATGGATGAAGGGTCAACAGTCTCACTTATCGATGAAAAGATGGCAGAAGAAGTCGGCGCTCAAGGCAATAAAGAGGAACTGGTCATTGAGACAGTAGGAGGCAGGCTCATAAGGAAGAAGGATTCTCAGACGCTGGACCTTATAGTGAAAGGGGTTCATCAAGGAAAGAAGAAGACCTTGAAGAGAGTCCGGACCGTCAACGAGTTGAAGCTTGCACCACAGTTCCTGGAGAAGAAAAGGATAGAAGAATGCCAGCATTTGAAGAAGATCGCCGACGAAAGAAGATCGTCTATATTATGAAGGGGAGTCACCACAGCTGCCTGGAAGAAGATCGCCGACGAAAGAAGATCGTCTATATTATGAAGGGGAGTCACCACAGCTGCTCATCGGTCAAGACAATTGGGAGCTGATAGTGACTCAAGAAGTAAGGAAAGGGAAACCAGGAGAACCAGTTGCTTCTAGGACTGGATTCGGATGGGTGCTCCACGGATCAGATACTGGAGCTGCAAGAGTGGTGCACTTCCTGAACACGTGTCTACATGTCAGCACGCCAGATGAAGAAATGCATCAAGCCATCAAGGATCACTTCGCGATCGAGGCGCTTGGCGTGCAACCGAGAAGACCCACTACAGATTCGGAAGGAAGAGCACTCGCCATCCTAGAGAAGACCTGCAGAAGACTTGAAGATGGACGATTCGAAGCTGGACTCTTATGGAAGAATGAAGATGAACAGATGCCTGAAAGCTACACGTCCGCCAAAAACAGGTTGTTCAATATTGAAAAGAAGATGGACAAGGACCCTCAGCTGAAGGCAGAATACGTCAAGCAGATCCAGCATCTTATCGACAGCAAGTATGCAGAAGAAGCACCTGTTGCACAAGAAGACTCCAAGAAGAAATGGTACCTTCCTCACTTCTCCGTGGTACATCCACTAAAGAAGAAGATAAGGATAGTCTTCGACGCTGCAGCCAAGTCAAAGGGAAGAAGCCTCAACGATGCTCTACTACCAGGACCGGATCTACTGCAGTCACTCTTCGGGATACTACTCAGATTTCGACAAGGACCTCTAGCGGTGGCGGCCGATATCAAGGAAATGTTTCTTCAAGTTCGCATTCGGCCAGAAGACAGAGACAGCCTAAGGTTCTTGTGGCGCGGGGATCGTCGCGACGTGCCGCCGAAAGAGTACAGGATGACATCGGTTATCTTCGGCGCAACATCATCTCCGAGCACAGCGATCTACGTCAAGAACCGAAACGCAGCAGACTTCAAAGAGCAGTATCCAGAAGCAGCCAGGGCGGTCGAGATGAACCATTACATGGATGACTACCTGCACAGCTTCCATTCAGAGGAAGATTTCAGAAGAGTGACGACGCAGGTAGACCTCATACACAAGAAGGCAGGCTTCGAACTCAGGGGATGGGCGTCAAATCAACCTGAGCTGTTGCAAGATGTGAAGACTGATACCATAGAGAAGACAGAAGTGGACCTTGGCGAGAAGGAAGAGAAGACACTAGGACTACGCTGGTTAACGAAAAGGGACTCCATCGGCTTCAGGGCAAACCTCCGGAACACACCAGAGGAGATAGCGAAAGGACTTAAGGTGCCCACGAAGAGGGAAGTCACCAGCGCAGTAATGTCGACCTTCGATCCGCTGGGATTAGCATCACCAGTTCTCGTCCAAGGCAAGAAGCTACTTCAGAACATATGGCGAAGTGGCGTCGGTTGGGATGATGACATAGAAGAAAGGGAGTACGAAGCATGGAAGATTTACCTGGAGAAGATGAAGCTGCTCCAAGACCTGCAGGTTCCAAGATGCCTGGCGCCACATCGCACCGAGGGGGAGCTGCACACGTTCACGGATGCGAGCGAGTCGGCGTATGCAGCGGCGGTTTATTGGAGGACAGAAGATGAAGACGGGACTTACCATGTCAGCTTGGTAGCGGCAAAGGCAAGAGTCACTCCACTGAAACCGGTGTCCGTTCCGAGACTCGAACTGCAGGCAGCCCTCCTAGGAAGCAGACTGGCCCATTCAGTAGAGGAAGAATTGGACCTGAAGGTAGTAAGGAAGACGTTTTGGACAGACTCCAGCATCGTACTTTCCTGGATAAAGACGGACCCGAGAACATTCAAGACGTTCGTAGCTCATCGCTTGGCGGAGATAGAAGATCTCACCAAACCGCAAGACTGGAGATGGGTGCCTACGGCGCAGAACCCTGCAGATGATGCAACGCGCGACGTACCAGAAGGCTTCGACTGCAACCACCGATGGTACACCGGACCTAGCTTCCTGAGAAGAGAAGAAGCTCATTGGCCAGCACCAAGGACCTTCAAGAAGGAAACCACCGGAGAGGAAAAAGCAGCGGACGTCGCAGCAGCAGCGAGCGCATCTCATCTATCACCAGACCCCGAGAGATTCTCCTCATGGAAGAGACTTTGGAGAGCCACAGCGAGAGTACTGCAGTTTTTACAACTCTGCAGAAAAAGGGAGAAGCTCAACGTCTGCAAAGGAGATCCCACCTGGAAAATGACACAAGGAAAAAAGGCGAAGACTGTTGAGAAGCAACACAGATCTTCGAAAACCAAAGAAAGGAAATACATACCACTGGACTCCGGACTACTTGAGCAAGCTGAGACTCTCTTGCTGAAAGGAAGCCAAGAGAGAAGCTTCAGAGAAGACATCAAGTGTCTTCAGCCAGGAAAGCAATTAGAGGGCAGCAGCAAGTTGAAAAGGCTCGACGTAGTGCTGGAAGACGGTCTCCTGCGACTGAAAGGAAGGATCGACGCGATACAGGGCGTGACCAGAGATTACAAACGACCCATCGTGCTCGACAGCAAGGACAAGACAACACGACTCATCATAGAAGAATTCCACTGCCGCTTCAATCATGGAAATCACGCAACGGTGATGAACGAGATACGACAACGCTTCTGGGTACTGGGACTAAGGTCAGCAATCAAGGCAGTTCAGCATCAATGCCAGTGGTGCAAAACAAGGAAGACAAGACCGCAAGAACTGCCGACGGGCAACTTACCTGCTGAAAGGCTGACGCACGGAAGCCCTCCCTTTACGTGCACTGGCGTAGACTACTTCGGCCCTATGACGATCACCGTAGCAAGACGGCACGAGAAGAGATGGGGGGCTCTATTCACATGCCTCACAACCAGGGCTGTGCATATTGAGCTGACTCCTTCACTCTCCACAGACAGCATAATTATGGCGCTACGACGATTCGCCGCGAGAAGAGGGATGCCGAAGAAAATCTACAGTGACAACGGGACCAACTTCGTCGGCGCCAACAAAGATCTGAAAGAAGCGCTCGACACCTTGAAGCAAGAAGACCTCACCTCAGAAGCAGAGAAGATCGGCGTGCAGTGGAAGTTCATCCCTCCTGGTGCGCCAAACATGGGCGGCGCATGGGAGCGTTTGGTGCGTTCAATTAAAATCGCACTAGACGCCACACTCAACGAAAGGCACCCACGTGAGGAGGTTCTCCACACTCTCCTCCTAGAGGCCGAGCACATAGTCAACTCTCGACCTCTCACACACCTCTCCGAGAACCTCGAAGAAGAAGCGCTAACTCCGAACCACTTCCTCATCGGGAGATCCTGCGGCGCTGCGAGAATCGGCAACTTCGACGACAACGAGCTCGTGGGCAGACCCACCTGGAAGGCTACGCAGCGACTTGCCGACCACTTCTGGCAACGTTGGCTGCGAGAATATCTGCCCACCCTGCTGCCGAGGAAGACCAAGGGAAGGACCAGCGCCACAAACCTGCAGGTTGGAGACATCGTGCTGATCGTCGACCACAGCCTACCGAGATGCACCTGGCCACGCGGAAGAGTCCTGCAAGTGTATCCTGGACCAGATGGGCGGACAAGGATCGTCGACGTCGAGACGCGAGGAGGAGCGCTGCGGAGACCCAGTTCGAGAGTGGTGCTGCTGGTGCCGGGAGTATCGCCGAGCCAGGAGGATGGTGCGACGCACGAGGGGGAGAATGTCGGCGACAAGACCCCATCCGCGCTCCTAGGTGCAAGTAGTGGTAGGGACGAACTAGCCACAAACCAATAGGCAACCGTGTTTCTTGTAAATATTCGTAAGGTCTAATTAGAATCTTGTTGTATTAGGTTTTTATTATTTTCTAATTAGTGTAGTAAGGTAAATTTGTATGTAAGAAGTCTTATTAGAGTCCGATAAGTTAGTTTTTTAACAAGTTGAAAGAAAATATTTGCATAACTTTTTGTATCGTAAATAATTACGTAACTTGAAAATGTGCTTTTTTGTTTATGAAGATATTGTTTTGTAATTAGTGTCGAATGAAAGGTCTTGATGTAAAAACACTTTTACAAAAAGAATCAAGTCAATCAGATAAGTAGTTTAGGAAATATAAGGCAAAATGTATAGTGAAAATTTGTTACCTTGGCAATTATTCTAGTTTTTGTTCTAGAAACTTTTATGTTGTAAGGTTTATGACTTTAATTATGGTTTTATTTTATAGAGTAAGGTTTAAGAAATCTAACCATGTATAAATTATAAGGATTTGTTGGAAATTTTAATAAAATAAGGGCTCCAAGGGTTTCGGCTCATAGTAAAATTGAACGCTAAAAAGGGTCAAAATCGCGCGGGCGTCTATAAGGTAACGTCGGCCAGTATAAAAGGCGGGTTGATTTCCGGGTCGACAGGCAGTCGCAACACAGCCACCGAAGAGGCAAGATAAGGAAGAAAAAAGGAAGCCGAAACCTGCGGAACAAGAAGAAACCCAGGAAGCTTGTTTTTTATTTTGTTTCCTCCCGGCTGCCCGTCTCTCTCCCGAGGTCCCAGTAGGAAGCACTCTGTACTCGCTTACGCATTCAGGAGTGCGTGGGACGTGCGTCACCAGCACAAGTAAGGAACGTACGTCAACAAACTGGGAGATTGTCCCAGGACGACAGTGCGGGCATTGGACGTGTCCCTGCCGTCCGCAACACCTTGGTTATGATATTGAGAGAGATTTAAATATAAAAAAATGGCCTTTCAAATTTAATTATATACCACAACCCATAGAATTGTAAAAATTGTTTTGAGCAACGCGCGGTTAAGGGATTCCAGTTTATTGCTCGCGAGTGTAGGTAGAAGATACGCATTGTTTCTGAATTCTTACATTATATTTTTCCCTAGTTTCTTCGTTAAAGTGGCAGGTAAGTATCTCACATGAACAGATTTTTACGTGATAAAAAACCTAGGATACTCAGCGATAGTGTAGTTTTATTTCAGTGTTTTTTTTTTCTAAATCTTCGACCTTAGTATGTATAAAATACTCTAGGTATATTATACAACCTAGCAGTTTAGATTAATAAAATACATAGACAGCAGGCACTACTGTACCGAGATCCTCCTCCTTGCTGCTGGTTGCTGTATTTTTGTGTGCCTGCTGTCTATACGAGTTTCTCTAGCTATTTCAATTAGTCTCATCCGACAGTTTACCAAAATCGTTTTGATCCATCGTCAGTCCTACTATACCTATTCAACGCCGCTGTACTGACGGGTTTCTTCACTTCTCAGACAATCTACGCGTGCTCACGGAGTTAAATGAATAAACGCCCTTGCAATATTATAAATTTGACTTGTTTGACTTTATCCATCGTTGCCGCTGCTACAAATCATCGCAATTCTCCTGAACAATAGGGTCAAGGAGACGCAAACAAATGAATTCCTGGAACGGGGTATAATTTAATATCAAAGCATCAGCTTTCAAAGATTTGACAGCCGTAACGAATTAGCACTTAAATATTTGTAAGTAGGTAGGTACCCCAAATATTTTTCAGGCGAAGTAAACTTGAACGAGGCTTGGAGAGAATCGCGCGAGGAGCATCAAGGCTGAGTGCTTGCGCGGTAAATGCACGAGTAAAAATAGATGGAACCCAGCGATTCGCTCGATGGTACTGCTCCACCGTCGTGAGCTGTGCGTCAGCGCCCATTCAGGTATCACTCACTATCATAACAGAATAATGCGACATCTTAACTCTTAAGTACCTACGCGCAAAAACGACCAGTGACGTCGGGTGTCGTGATTAGTTTCGACTCATTAACTTCTGATGGTAAACACCTGGTGAAGTACGTTTTAACGTGGCGAGAAAGTTCAGCTGAAGTTTAAACTCGAATGGTTACTAAAAATATTAATTTCGATCATTGTTCACAGAAGTTGCGGCTGTAGTTTATACATAGATGTCAGGCAATGGTAGGTACTTATTTTGAGATTTGACTACATAGTCAAAAATAGAACACAAAATTCGAAGTTATGTTAGGTACCTTAAGCGACCAGCAATGGGGCCCCGTGGCAGATAATGGCCCAGGGACTCTCAGAGACACTATGTCTTGTGCCCAGAAGTGGGAACACTTAATCCATACTTAATATTATATATACGAAAGTGTGTATGTCTGTCACCTCTTAACGCTTAAACCGCTGAACCGATTTAGATGAAATTTTGTATAGAGATAGTTCCAGTCCCGGGAAAGGACATAGGAGTTTTTATCCCAGAAATGATCCTTTAAGGGGGTGGGTGGAAGTTTATATGGAAGTATAGTATAAAACCGTGAAAAATAAATATATGTTTAATAAAATATGGCGGCTTGCATGCAGTTTAATAATAATCGAATCTTGAAACTTTTTCTTCGAAATCAGAACATGTTTTCCATTCGATTTCAGTTTTCAATGAAGCTATGCGAGTTGTAAATTGAATGTCTAACAATAGATATCATAATACAGATCTGTACTCGTAGATACATAAACATCGTGAATTGGGTATCGAGCGAGTAGTAGCAACAGCTTGTACCAACAACACTTAAATATTTACATGGAGATTGGTCGTAGACTATTTTTTTATATGAAAAAGAAAACAAACGAACTAAAGACTCTAAGCTCTGCTAATCTACTTGGCCTACTTTGAAAATTCTTTTGACGTGACTGTGCCATGCCTACCTAGAATTATGAGTATGGCTATTGACTAACCTTATCATCAACGTGCGATCAGCAACCAGTTTACTGTATTCTGATTACTAAGATACTAAATGCGAAGTTGTTCGTGTGTCATACACGAACAACTTCGGGTAAGGTTGAGGCTTCACGCTCATACGAAGTTACGAATTTAGTGCAGTTTGATGCAATTGGGCAAACTTTGTCATAACTAAAGTTTGTCGAGGTAAAATAGATGCCCGAACCGAAGGAGAGGTCGTTATGCAGATGAGACTGCAATGGCAAATGCCCTCACGCATCAAACGACATTTCTGAACATACTCCATAACGACCTCTCATTTGCATTTCGGCTTGGGCGTCTATCTGCCTCGGCTGCAATAAAGTTAGCCCACTTGAATATCAGTCTCAGTACGTCACGCATACCGAGTCTGATTGCATTTTTTCCTGTTACTCTAAGTTCAGGTGTAGGTCCGAAAAAGTCTACCATACCACACTCATGTCTGTGGTCTGCACCAAGCAGAGCTGTTGTCCATGTTGAAGGGAGCCGGTGTATAACAGGATCGTGAGGCATTTCACCACTTATGATGGGGCTCGCAGACATGATGCCTGCCACCAAAGCAGAAAACAAAAAGAAAATAGGTACCTGGCCATCACAGCCTGAATTTCTTTTGTACTCACTTCTCAACTGGCAATATTAATCTACGCAGCTCAGTAGATATTTCTCGCTAGAACTGAAGATAAATCTGTAACTCTGTAAGTAAACATTCCGACAATCGTATAATCGGTATCTAAGTGCTTACAATTTATATTGTTTCTTAACAGCCCCGTCTAAAATAAATGGAGATATGGCGACTGATGTCAGTTTCTCGAAAAGATAATTTACTAATTTCGTAAATACTTATTTAGTTCAATATTCATACCATCAATCATGTTTATGAAACTGTCTACAGTTCATCTAATCATAGTTTTTCAAAGTGGATGATTGATCCAGCATCAATTTAGTTGGAAGTAGACAAATGGTTTTAAATGGAATGGGTGGGATTTCGGCGAAAATCAAAGCTTTCACTACATGCTATGCTTTTACAATGACTAAACCAAAAGTTATCCTTCAAAATAAATATATCCTATAGTTTATATGCTTGGGAACCACGAGCTCTGAGGTTCCCAAGCATATAAATTATAGTCCTCCTGACTGATTTCGGCCATGGCGGCCAATCTCATCGGAGACTAGCCATCGGCGCGGGACATATAAAGTGTGTGTACGCAAACACAGGTGCACTCCCTCTTCCATCACTCTCATATCCCCCAAGCATATAATATACAAAGGCAATGTACATATCTCTAAACGCTAGGGAAACTTTAAATATGTTATGTGGGTATTTGAGTCGATCAATTTGCCTCGCCTTTTCCCAACTACCTATGTTTGTATCGGCTTCCAGTTAGACTGAAAACAACTGAGTACCTTAATGTCACAAGGAGCGACTGCACAACTGACCTCCTTGACCCAGTAACTGGTAGCACGATACCTTTTAGATTTTCAGGCTTCTGACTACCTTAACGGCTGTCTCGAATCTACAATTCAATCGATAAATGCCTCAGAATCTTTCCCTACTAAATGGAACACAACGGTTCGACGCTGCTTGTTGGCAGACTACAGAAATGGGTGTGATGGTAGACTTCTTCGGAACTACACCTGCACATAGAGTTGCTAAAACGACACTGCTTCTTCAGAGAAATATTTCAATTAGACTCAGTACGCGTGACGTACTTAGATTGATAGTTATCATTCTCTGTTTATTGCATTAGTTACATCCGTTATGTGTGTTTAATTGCTGGATAGAATTTATATCTCTCGAGTCGTTTAATGGCCGACATCCTCGAATAGCTGCTTTAGTGCTGGCAGTAAACTATTGGTAGCAACTTGTATGACAGCTGTTCATAAAACTTTTTATAAATTCAGAATTAACAACCTTTAGTGATCAGGCAGGAGTTTTGAAGGCCAGTAAACCAGTACCTGGTCTGGTCTACCCATGCTGTCGTGCACTTAGAGAATAGCTCCGAGAAGAAACTAATTTAATTTCATTCATAGTTGCAGTCATAGCCGCGCAAGAGCTATCGATTGTTACGATATTGATAAGTGTGTTAGGTAGCATTATTAGTAAATAGCTAATGACCGCTGGGACTCACATAGTCGGCATGGAGTCGCTGGTACTGGTGCGGGCGGGCGGGGCCGCGCGCGCGTGGCGCGGGCGAGGTGCGGCGCCGCGCCCCCCCGCCCGTGAATATCATCGGCGCGCGCGCATGCCTGCGGTGCCTGCGGGCCGCGCGAGCACAGCCCTGCGCAGCCGCCGAGCACAAAGATCTCCCGCCGCGCCCGCACTCGCGTATTTATAAACGGAATTCCACACGCGCTATTCGCGGCCGGATACAACTTTTTACACGACTTTCAGCACTTACGTCGTACGGAGCACTGAAGAGGCGGGTTTCGCCGATTCGGGCTCCGGGATTGTCTGACGGAGCCCGCGTGACTCACACCGCACGCACCTTACGACCGAAGTTAAGCGATTCACTCAAGAAACAGTGCTTAAAATAATTATATTACAAGCTTGTGAAAACGCTGCGACGAATAAATAAAACACCAATATTTATTTATAGTTTCTCTAATGTTTATTTTTCAGAGACACAGACAGAATACAAAAACAATGGTGCTTTCTTTTGCGTCGCGTCGCCTAAATAACTTCGTGAGTACGTAAGCGAGGTCGAGCTTATTATGCTAGCCACAATAAAATAATAACTAGTTTGCAAACGCTGGTAGCTACAAAGTGGTATAGCTGTGTACACAACCGATATAAAAACAACCGAAGAACAATGCATTCGGGATCAACTTCGGTTTACTTCTGGCGGTGCTGAGCCATAAAACGGCAGTAAATAGGCGCAATGAATCAAACGGTGGTCAATTTTACGAGCGACCTCCGAAATTGTTGTGCGCGGAGATCACCGAACAAAACTCAACAACTCAGTATTCTGACGTTCACCAAATAAAATATCTACTAGTTCAGTAAAAGCTTCCCAAAGATAGAGCCACGCTCCTCATGGTGTTTTCCTCCGTCTCCTCTTCTGGTAACTTGGTGGTTAATCTAAAGGAGGAGACTAAAAGCGACAAACCGCTACGCCAGGAATAAAAAGCGCCCCTGTTGCCATTATTTCCATTTTTGACTCATTTATTCTATAATGCATGGTGCTGTTTGGAGAGTAGGTAAGCCATTTTAGCGAGTTATATATTCTACAAAGCTTTTTGTTTTACGGTAAAACAAAAAGCTCTGTAGAATTTTGTGGAACTCTGCCATCTAACACGTAGTATAAGGTTTAGCCCGACTGTGCTATGTTTATTATGCCACACCTAACGATTCAAGAACGTAAACAGGGTGTACGAAGACCTCAACACCTGTATGTAGGTGTCCAAAGACATAGGGATGACGTATGCGGTGCGAGGTGCCAGCGGCCGGTCACAGCACTGCATCATCACGAGGAGTTGTCTTCGGAACCTCGGGGACAGTGACAACCAGTCGCAGCAGTATATCGATTGATTCACCAACTCGCTCTGAGAACACACGCATGCACATACCTATTACACAAGGCCCTGCCAAATTTAGATGAATTACTTTTACTACGCTTTGTTTAGTAACCGTACGATGTTATTTAGCAGCCTATCTGTAGGTACCTATATAATGAAGTGGCGTCAACTGGTACACGTGCACTTAATGTGTCAATCAGTTACCTCAACTTTGAGTTGTGTCCCGAAATAGCAGTAAATAAACAGCTGGGCTAGCATGCAACCTAAATACACAGCCATGGACACGAACTCCGCTGAAACTATGCTCAACTGGAAAAACAAAATAACAGAATACAGTTTAGTATCTAGACCATAGGTAAGTAATGTATTCCGTTGTCAAAATAAGTTAGAACATACCCCAACAATCTTGTACATAGTCATGCATATGACCCAGGCCATCACAAAGAATTGGACAACCATCGCTTCGCCAAAAATCGATTCTACTTCTTTAGCAAACCTGGTAAAACAGTAGAATGTAAGTATTATAAGAGCAACGAATTAAATACCTGATACGTTTTTAATGACACGGACTGACTAACCAACCAGTTGTACCAGACATCAGCTCTAGATAGACTTACCAACATAGAAGTGAGGCTAAAGAACATTGTTGGAAAATATAAACATGCAATTTACCGTAGGATTTGATCGTAATGCAACACGCATTTCTTGAGTCTGTCCTGTAGCTCAGTATTCTCATGTTCTTCGTCTTTGTAAGATGTGTATTGAATGGGTCTCTTAATTAACTTCTTTTCAGAGTCATTAAACACCACCAGTTGTTCCAGATTGTATCGAAGCATCTGTATTTGTATCTTGGCTTGCGCATAGAACGCTACTATCGTGCAGTCCATTGTAACATTACCATATGCTTGGAAAGTTATTAGAAAAATCATGTAGGCCAATGCCAGCGAGAATCTAAAAATTAAAGATGATATGAATTTTTTAAAGTATGTTGTTTCATTATTGGAAGAGCAGATATTATAATATTTTGGGGTTGCATCAAAGATGTTTGTAATTCGTTTAGAATTATTTATTAATATTTATCCGCACATCCTGATTTATACTGCTAAGCCAAACGAATATATAATTATGCAGGGTTAGTTAATTCGGAGCCAGTGCTCAAATTTTACGTGTAGCAAGATCATTTAAAATAAATAGACCGTACCAATGTTTTTGTCTTACCATATTTCAGATAAACAATAGTACCAAATCATAGTCATCATTTCATCATAATCATAAAGAAAAATGATGTCAATTCTTCAAAAATAAAAAATAAGATCATATTATTTTACGTGAAATATATTCTAAGTATTAACAATACTGATTGCTGGGAAGAAAAATGCTCACCGTCTCCGAAGTAAACCTGCATGACTAACCCTGTACCTATAGCTTGCCTGGTGCATTACGTGTGTACTTGTGTAGGTGGGTAGCACTTATTCGGATATACCAGAGTAAATTCTATCCAAGAACAGGTGCCACGGTTTTTTTTTTCATATGGATAGTCATCAAATGACTTCTTCCGCTCTAGGTGGAGCGGAAGGGCGTGTCAGACTTTTACTGACTAAAACCCATCCGTGTTCGCCCTTTGCGTCCCAGGGCCGTGGTGACTCTTTCGAACTAACTCCGCAAGCCTGGCAGGCATGTGCCACGGTAGTTTATTTTAGTTATTGGCAGAAAACAAAGAGGACACAATAGTTACCGGATAATTTTATTAAAATGTGAACTCCACTTACGCCATCGTTCTCGTAGTTTCAAAAGGAAAGTATCCAGTGAACTGTACTTCGGTGCCAAGAAGCCGATTAACGATCGGGAAGATAGTCCACATGGTGCCGCAAGTGAATATAGCCACGTGGTACAGAGTTAGGAGGCGAGACATCACCAATGCGTTGTCTTTCAACACTTCTACGTGGTAGGCCCTGCTGGCTGCGAAGATGGGTCCTGCGGGAAATGTTCAACTGCACATTGCGAAATTTTCTCACAAATCTTGGAAAATTAGGAGCCTAGCCTAACCTATTTTCTTCACTCCTGGAATCGGAACTCATCCTTCAAACACCTATCTACCTACGTGGACCTTATTCCAGACCACGGAATGATATTAGGAACTTATATTCACCTTCATAATTTGAGCAACTTTGGCACTTGATTAAATTTTTCGAGGGTCGAACGGAGAGATCGTATGTTCTGACTTACCTAAGACCTAAGGCCAGAGGACTAGAAACGACAAAGTTTTTACTCTTTTGGTAGGGTATGTTCACTTGTCATTAATTAATTGTTGATAAAAAAGTCAAACCGTTAATGATGGCGATGAGATTATCAATGCGGTGGGTCCTCAGATTGAAGGCAGCTTGCTTCCCCAGCGAGTTCAAAGTAGTGAGCAATATGAACAGGGTGTCCACTATCAGATTGGTGCTGTGCCGAACCTGTTACACGAGGAAAAAAAAACATTCTGTAAGTATCAATAATGTAAATTATGCAGCAGTGTCGCCGATAAAACTTTGAAGAGCTAAGGACATGAAGGCCAATAGCGAAAGTTGAATGAGTTACATACCCACTCGGCTTTCCAAATCCTACTAAGTATTCAAACATATTCGCACCTCCGGTGCAACACTGTCATAGACTACAATCTTTTGAAACTTAACTAAGTATGACTTAAGTGACCACTTCTCATAAAAAATCGAAACACCTCTGAAGTTTGGTTTTGTATGAGCTTACTTATGTATTATTTTACATTAAACAAAAAAAAACCCATTTAATTGCGCCTATTGTTTAAATTTAATTTTTTTTTTTTAGCTCTCGTGTTTTCTTCAACAGCAGGTATGTTTTTCCCTTTAAGAATAATTTGTAGAATGTTAGAAACTAAGACGTTAAACAAAAAAAAGTTTATTCAATATCTCATATTTCCTTCCCGGGCACTTATGGCTGCTCCCATGCGGTTCCTCATGGAACGGATGAGAGTCACAATCTTGTGTCGTGGGATGTAATCCCACTCTTCTTGTATAGCTGTTTTATGCTGACCAAGCGTCTCCGGAGCAGGATCTCTCGCTCTGACTCATCTCTTTAACTAGGATGAGTTGAAGAGATGAGTCAGAGCGAGAGATCCTAGGTGTAGATAGGTGTTCTATGGGATTCATATCCGGGCTTCTTGCTGGCCAGCCCATGACCGTTATACCGTACCTTCGCTCAGGTATTAATTTACAATGCCTGCGGTATGAGCCCTGACATTGTCCTGCATAAAAATGAACTCTATGCCAATAAAATGTGCGCAGGTGACGGTAAGCGAGGTTCAGAAACAAAAGCAAAATCGGTTATTCCATCGGAGCTTATGCCTCCTCAAACCGTCCATCAACCGCCACCGTAACTGACTCTTTCTTAAATGCAGCACTGTGCAAAACGCTTTCCCTCACTTCGATACACCTTCTTTCTTCCGTTGTACATACATACATACATACAGCATGATCTTACTCTCATCAGAAAAGAGAACTTTGCTCCTTTGAAGGTATGACCAATTTAAGTGCTCACGTGAGTTGAGAAAGTTGAGGCGCGCTCTTCGGTGGTCTACAGTCAATTTTGGGTAATTAGCTGATTTATGAGATTTCAGGCCACACTCCGCCAATCTCCTTGTAATGGTAGAATCGCTCACGGTCAATCCTCGAACCTCACAGAGACGTTGCTGCAGTTGAATAGAGTTAAAGTGACGATTTCCAAGAGAAACCGACACAATATACCGGTCATCTTGCTCAGACGAGACTCGATATCTACCAGATCCTGGACAGCGAGTAAACATACCAGTCTTCCAATTACGCTGATACAGTCTCTTGACAGCAGAGAGGCTAAGATGCAATCGTGCAGCCACAACACGCTGACTATGCCCTAAATCCAGCAACGCCACGACTTGGGCGGCTTCCGTAGCCGAGGTAACCACATTTGTTAGGGAAAAATCTCTTTGGCATGTCACTTAACAATAAGTTACTATTCAAAAATTATAAGTTTTTGTAAAAAAAAAGGGGTTAAATACAGAAATTTCGACGGAATACACGTTAAAAACAATCTCTATATTCAATTATTGGATGAAAATTCGAAAATTTAAATTTAATTTTGGAATTTTGTACACCATTGTGTAGACGAAACTGCCAGCCCCCTTTTTCATTAAAATCCCGCTTATATAGTACTTGCAGTACTGTTTCGATTTTTTTGATACAGTGAAGTGTAGTTTCAACGAGAGGGAGTAGGTAAGTACTGTCGTTACGATTTTGTAGGGCACCAACGGCGACACCAAACCACCAAATCTTGAAATGCTTCTCTAGAAAAAGTGCGCTTTTGCAGGAGTGACAGTGTTGCACCGGGCAGGGATGTGATATGCGGATATCGCTAGCGCTATGGGTAACGAAACTAAGGTACCTACTTGGGAGACGCTGAATCGCTCGCCCGCCTAGTAGGTAAGATTTGCGAGGTGTGGGAATCAAGGGATTGTCGCTGCCCCGCGCTGCCCGCCGTTTCGCAAAGCAATAGATTATATTATGACACCTTCCCGCGAACTCCATACAAAATATCCTGCCACCGCATGAAAACGATCGGAATGTATCGCTACCGCTCTGGGTAGCGAATACCGCCGCGCGTAGGTCTGACTGAACAGGCCTTTTCCCTTACACCCTTTCGACACGGTAAAAATATATATTTATGCTGTGCTTTCGTCTAATAAGTTTGGAAAATCGTACCTAGATATACCTACAGAATGCCAAAATGCCAACAAGATGTTAGTGGTTCTGTTTTTTTTGGCTCTGCTTCATACCCCTACATCACGACAAGATCAATCACCTTTTGCAGGCAGCATGCAGCATTTGCTGATGGCAATTTCTAGACGATACTGTGCTTACCTATTTTTAACCGACTTCAAAAAAAGGAGGAGGTTCTCAATTCTTCGGAACCTTTGTATTTTTTTATTTTTTTTTTATGTATGTTCCCCGATTACTCGAAGATGGCTAGACCGATTTGAATTGTATTTGTTTGAAAGGGTATACTTCCCAGGTGGTCCCATGATCATCAAGTCAGGATCTGATGATGGGATCCTGGAGAAACAGAGAGAACTCTTCAAATTTTATAGGCACACTTAAAGCGATTTGGGTAGTTTTTGGAAGAGTACTTTCTCGGAGTCATTTTAATTTGGTGAAGATCTGATGAAGAACTTCGGAGGTAGGCAACGGAACTCCTCAATAAATGATAGCAAATGGACTGGGATTGCTGAAATCTCATGTCTGTCTATTGTTTACACCTGTTCATAACATATCATCACGCCAGTACGCTATGAAGGGGTAAGCACATGTGAACCACTAAAAAGTGAAAAAAAAACTTTTTACAAAAACATTCAACTGACTTCAAAGTGTTTTTTGTTGTTTTTTCGTTTTTTTGACACCGACTGCCGAAATTAAGTTATTTTATACTTTGTAGTGTTTTTTATTTGGAAGTCGGTTGTATTTTTTTGTAAAAAGTTTTTTATTTCATAAAAGTACCTGCTCCGGCCGTTTAACCAACAGGAAAAGCGGTGTGGATCTTGGCAAATAACCACAAGACGAGCCTACTCCTGAAATCCTTACCTGAATAACTCGAATGACGTGTTGCAAATTGTAAGTTAAAATAAAAGTCCAACATATAAAACGGTATGCGTTGTGCAAGAATCGCTTCGTTGTAGACAAGGGCTTTAAAACTATTTTGAAATAGCCGACCCTGGCTAAAGCATTAAAATGAGGCCTAAATCCTTCGAATGTCGAGTATGTTATAATTTCCGCCATTTTGAAAACCTTGTAATAATCAAGATATAGAATTTGCTATCTTTCTGTATTGAAGGTAGACGTAGAAAATGCTATCAACAACTAGCGTTCACTAATTGGAGCTGATTTCTAAAGTGGATAAGTAGATAAGTACGTATTTTTGTTAATTACCTCGATTGGGGTGTCAATATTTCGAATTGATAAGCGTTCATAATTAACTTGACACACTTGAACACAGGATGTTTCACTTTAGAAAAGTCTGTTTGTTTCAAATATTTCTGTTAAGCATTTAACGTTAATATTTCGTTCTAAAGATGACCAATTTCCTAGTTAGACATTTGAGTCTAACTAGGAAATTGGTCATCTTTAGAACGAGTGTAGGTAAGGTTAATGATGTGGATAGGTCCGAAATTCAGTATTATATCATCAATTAGAATCTATACTTCCCCTAACTGTTAGATTTGTAATACAAAAGAAGACGTACATCATGTGTTGGTGGAATGTGTCCGATACAATGACAAAAGAATCGCTCTGCTGAACTTTTTAAAAGTATCAATGATGGATGTTGGCATGTTCCTATATTTTATATATTAGCCAAACCTAATTGTGAAGCAGCAAAGATATTGTACCTACTCCTTTATAGTAAGTACCTAGTTAAGAAATTAGACTAAGTTCATTGTGTTAAATTATTTGTAGTAGCACGATGGGACTGACATCGTCACTAAGTGTACAAAAGTCCCTTAAATAAATAAAGATTAAAAAAAAAAAGAATCTATATCTACTTTTATACCTAGGTATATACCAATATATCCATATAAGTACCTACTAATAATAAAGCTGAAGAGTTACGTTAGTTTGTTTGAACGCGCTTATCTCTGTAGCTAACAGTCGGATTTAGAAAAATATTTCTGTAACGTGTTATACGGGAACGTGAAATTCCTACGGGAACGGGAAAAAACGGGATATGCGCGTACGTAAGTCGCGGGCAAAAGCTATAAATGTGAAAGTTTGTGAGTATGGATGTATGTTTGTTACTCTTTTACGCAAAAACTACTGAACAGATCTTGATGAAATTTGGCACAGAGGTAAATTAGGTATAGTCTGGAATAACACATAGGATACTCTTTTTCTCGGAAGTATGTTCCCTTGGGATAATTTTCGACAATCACGCGAGCGGAGCCGCGGGCCGTAGCTAGTTTAAAATATATTTAATCATACCCGCCCTTATCCTTGCCTTGTTCTTCGAGGTATAATTTTCATGTTCACAGCAAGGGCATAAAATATTGCACGACCTGTCGGGAATCGAACCCTCGGGTAACTCTCATTCAGCTTAATAATCCCATTAACAAAAAGACACCCTCTATATACCTTTTTGCTGCTGCGAACCGTGAAGGTGTTAGTTTTGCGACACTTCCTATTAAGTTAATGATGTGGAAATGTCAAGTGATCAATTAAGTAGTTTGGCTAATAAGCACTGTAAACAAACTGATTTCACGAAAATTGAACCTTAATAAAATATTTACAAGGTAATTTATTTAAATACTACTTATTACGTCTCGTTTAGTAGAAATGAAAATCATGTAGGTAGGTAAATGTGGGTAGGTAAAGATGTAGGTAGGTATATGGGGCCGGGTTGACAGCTGGATGCCATCATGCCAACATACACATGATTATAATAATATCGATCTGATACCTACTTAGGTGCACATTGTCGTTTCATCTTGTGTATCACATTCTTTTACCGATCTTAACCTCTTTTTCACTCAACTTGTTCTTTGGTCCACCCGCAGACAGCCGATGGTATAACCAACTCGGCTATTTAGTTGGATGGAATCAATTGGTACAGCTTCATGGACGTATATAAGGGGGATGTTTAGGGGGTTCGGGCCCTCTCTCCCCTCCGTAGCATACGACGAAAATAAAAATTGTTGTAAAAATTTGACGGACTCTCACTTCGAATGAGATTGACGTTAACATTCTGAGTGAAGCCTGGGCAATAACTAGCATCTTTCTACATTGTTGGACCCTCAGACCCCTTGTTCAAACTATAGCTACGCCCGTGTTGCGAAATTTGTTCGGAAGTCACCGCAGCCCTGAAACGCAAAGGGCATTAGGATGACACGGATGGGTTTTAGTCAGTAAGGGACTTGATATACGAAACGGACTGCGCGCGCGGCCAGGGCGCTGATAAGATAAAATGTATGGCGTCAAAGAAACGAAATATACGTAGCGTCGCGGGGGCGCGCGGACAGACGTCATACATTTCATAAATTTTCACAGGGCGCCCTGGCCGCGCGCCCGGAGTGCTTTGTATTTCAAGTCCCTAAGAGTCTGACACTCATTCCTTCCGCTCCGCCCAGATCGGAAGGAATCACTTGATTTCCCATTCAAAAAAAAACGCCCGGGTGCAGCTTGAAAACCAACTTACATTTTATCGTTAGTCAATCGTCTGATGAAGTGAGTTTGTGGATTAAATCGTTGAAACAATTTTGACGACGTCAGTCAGTATACCCTCGAACCTATAACGACTAAGTTATTGTCATATAAACTGTAGACCCCAGTCGGCCCTGTCTGCGGGCGCCTTTACTTTCCACGCTGTTCATGATTCTTTTATCAGAAGTGGGATGTATTGTTGACACAAAATGTTTATGTTCACATGAAGTAGCGCAATTGGAACGAAATGTTGGACAGAAGGAACAGGAAACAGGTGTTTTAATAACAATGTGTGTTCTATTATGAAATAGTTTATTTAAAAATCTATCAGAAAATAAACCACATCAGTTATTGTATTTGGTATTCAGCTCTGGCCGAACATAAACCACTTGCGTTCACATGCAACGATTGGAATGTGAGAACGGAAATTTTGAGCTGTAACATAGCACATAATTACTTAATACTGCGGCCACTCTACTTTGTACTCAAATGCGTGTGCGGTCGCTATAATTATTAGAAATGGATCCTCCATTAGTAATAATCAACAATGTTGTAAAATGCTATATTAATTTAATCATAAATATTTCTACACATTATTTATTAGTTACATTTACATAAAGATTTCTATTTGAACCCAGAGCTTTCAGCAGATGTCGAACAAATGAACCATGTCCACATTTACATCACAAAGTTTATACAACGCGTTGTTATGAACATAAGTATAGTTATCACTCTATTAATATCTCGGGGCACTGTCTCTTAGGGGACGTCTCGTCGTCTGCCGGTTCTTTCCGCTTCAGTGAATTGCTGTCTAGCTTCATGCCATCTACATTGGACTCGTGTTCCTCAGTCTTTCGTTCATGGTCAGATTCTAGCCTATCGTTATTGGCTAGTTTGTTATCTGGGTCGTCTTCGAGTGCGATTTCGTCAGCGGCGCCGTCTGGTTCATCGTGATCAGCTTTCTCGAGGTAGTCTTCATCGTTTGCGGCCGCCTCAAGCCTTTCGGCGGCCTTTTGAGAGGTGGCGTTCTGTGAGCCCGTGTTTGAAGACGCTGAACGTTTGCTTACAGAAATGCGAGCTGTCAGAGCCCGGTACAGTTGAACTATATCTCCTGGAGCGCCCTGTCAAACAATCAAAACATAACTTAATAAAAGCATACTATGTTTTGCGACAATACTTTTATTACCAACACAATATGCATGCAGCAAGTACTGTGAGGACAAATACTTTGCATGTCCTGTCTGTATAAAGTGAGCCTTGAAGAGAACCTTGAAGATAATATTTGTTAAACTTTGTGACTGTCTGAAAAATGATTTATCTAAGTACCTGCTAGCCTTTCACTTAAATGTTTGGTCATTATGCATAGTAAGTTATCTCTTGAACCACAGCAACAAGTCTTCTGTATCTGGCCTGCAGTTGACTAACAAGTTAGCTGCTAATATTATGTGAAAGTTAATATATATACATGTTTGCGAATTTGGTTGTATGTTAATCAATTACGTCTCAAAGGCTGAACAGATATTGATGAACTTCCGCACAATAGTAGAATATGGGATCATTTCATCCTTCACGCGGGCGACGCCACTGGCAAAAGCTAGTACATAATTACATAGGTGCATATATTCATAAATTGAGGAAAATGTTTGTTTCGGGAAGATTACTATTTGCAACTGTATATTACACTGACCATAATAAGGAACAATTTAATCTGCTGCTGGGAATCGACAGCAGTGATTCTGAGCGACTTGGTGCCGGCGCGCTCGACCACCATGTCGGGCCACAGCTTGGTGTTGAGCACGACGCGCAGCGAGCCCGACACGCGCGCCACCAGCCGCGCCGCGCCGCTACCACTGCCACCACTGCCGCCACCGCCGCCACTACCACCTCCACTACCGCCGCCCGGCGCGTCGTTGAGGCGCAGCATGCCGCGCCCGCGCTCGCGCCAGCTGCCCGCTTCCCACGCGAACAGGCGACACGATATCTGCGAAGGGGAAATACGACAAGGTTTTGATTAAATGTTTGAGTGTAGAATTTTACGTATAATGCCAACCACTTATGTTATTGTATTCCTGATAGAAGAACTTTTATCAATCAATCAAAAATGCCTTCAAAATTATAATAGTATGACTATTTCTTTTGATTGACTAGTTCATAACTGTTATTTAGATCAGAATCAAAGAAGCCTGTCAAACAGATGAACTTAAACTTCATTCCATCAAAAATAGTAGCAGCAGAATTCACTAATGCAATAAGTCAATTCTGCTGCTGCTAAAACATATTTGGATCCTTTACCCTAAGGTGAAGGATCAAACAATTTACTAAGCACATTGAGTGTATGTATGTAACAACAAATCGTTATTTATAACATTGAAATAATCGCTTCCTGCGCTACTCCCACTCTACGTCAATGTGTCTTGGATCCTTAGGACATCACAAGTTATCTCTCATTCTCATTCAAGACTCATTCAACTGTTTTATAGTTGTGTTACGTTTTGAGATACAGGATCTATAGTCAGCTGTAAACCAAAAGGAAGTATAACATTACCTGCAGAACATTGATCTCGCCCTCCTCGCCAGTGATAGTGTTGACATGGGCAGCGGGTGGTGGTGGTCGCGCGTGAGAGCGCTCGTACTCGGCCGCCGCAGCCGCCAGCCCGTCGCCGCCGCTCGTCGACTCGCCGGGATTACTATCCTCCTAGCAACACAATGGCAGATACAGTTACACTTTAGTTTGCAAAGGTAAAATTACACAGCAAGGCGTGACAGACCGATAAGAAATAGATGGCTTTTCTCGAGAATTGGCATAATGAAGAAATGCAGGAAGGTGGAAGGAGGCCCAGAAGTGGGAAGTTCAAGCTAACAAATATGAGAAAAAAATACTAAGAGCTACATAAAAATATAAACTAATAAATAAACAACACCAACAACAACAACAACAACTAATAATGTATATATACATAAAATAATAAATTAATTTGTTGGTTCATAATAAAAAGCTCAATACTTTAGACAATTGACTACTGAACTAAATAATCACTGTTTTTATGTTTACATGCTGTGCTGTAGCTCGTAACGGAATCAGCAGCTCCGCAAAACATAATATAATCTAAATAAACAAATATCTTGGTTGTTCTCTTTGAAAAAAACCATTAACATGAATTTGAACTTTGAATTTATCTTATATTTGTTATAACTTCTAAAACAACATCAGAGGTCAGTTCTGTATTGTTTGCAAACAGAGTAAACATGAACTACAAACAACCAATAGTGACAAAATATAATGTACAGACACCCACACATAATGCTAGAACAATCTGTCATATTTTTTTAATAGATTTTCAACTTTATGGCTAATTCATTCAGTTCAAAGTTGATCAGGAAAATTTGACAGTTTCGGGTAACTTGATGTGTACTAAACTGATAAAATATTGAGTCAACTAACACAATAAGTATATTATAATTGCCAGACTAGTTAGTTAAAGTTTTAAACCACTTAATTCAATCAACTGACCTGATTATCCTTGGCTGTCGCTGCAGCACTAGTGAACAATAAATCTGTTGTCCCATTAGATGAGCTGTGTTCTGCAGATGATGCTTCCCCATTATTAACAGTTTCTTTTATTACAACTCTCTCACTTAAATTTTGACCAAACACAAATCCTGAGGAGCCCGGGGCAGGCTGTCCTGCAGGGGGCACTGAGTTGTTGGTCCGTGGAGTGACATTAGCAGCTCCTAAAGGTACAAACTTGGGAGCTTCAGGCTCAGGTTTAGTTTCATTTAGTCTGTCTTCAGTTGCAGTTTCATCTTCTTTTTCCTTTGTTGCCTCAGAAGCTTCAGTTGGTTCAGCAACTTTCAGAAATGGATTAGTGCCAGGTTTCAGCTGAGAAGGTCGCAGAATGGAACCTGAATATTAAAGGCAGCATTAGCAAAGGTATATATGAAATAAACATTAGACAAAGGATCACTAAATTTGTATGTTACCACTTACCAAATGGATTACAGCCTTTGTTGGAACTTGATGCAAAACTGGAGGAGCCAAAGCCACCAAGTCGAGGCTTTGCCAGAACCACTCTTGATTGCGATGACCCATTATAGAAGTCTTCAATAGGTGATTTGCCTATAAAATAATTTGAAAACAAATTTACCCTTAAAAAAAATTATTGATTCATACAGTGCATAATACTGTCCAATAATGCACTAACTGACGTAAACATTACATAGCTCAGGTAAATCAATTCAATGAACAACAAAACCATAACATTTAAGATGGAAAAAAAATAATGGAGTTATGTCAATAACACAACATAACTATGTTTTCAAACGACATCTTCTAAACTTGGACTAACACAATAATAATGAAGTAAACTACTCAGTTGCATGTTTGCTATGAAAAAAAAGGTAGTAGGAACTTCATACAAAAGGAGCAGTATGGTGAATGTAACAACATCAAAGTCGTTTTATACATTTCCCATTTTTCAAAAGCGAAGTAAATCCGAAGATTACTAGCACAGCACACAGAAATAACTCAACATTTCTTCATTTGTCGTAGTGGAGCAGCAAAATAGGTGTAAAATAGTAAAAAGAATATTCGTTGATGATGCAGCATGGACAAAGTGAAACGAACCCGTTTATCTGTTTTAAAAACTTGATCAAACATGCAGATTGAAGAACTCTAGTAAAAATTACAAAATTACAGTTGGAATAAACACTAAGAAGCAGAGAAATTTTTAATAAATGCAAAATCTTACCTTGCTTTGCGTCTGCCATTGTCGAATTTGTAGGTTTTTTTTTAACTGAACGTAGGAGTGACAAGGACATGTTTGCCAGTCGCATGGCTTTAGTAACTAAAAAAAATATTTTGTCAAAATTATTTATTACCTTGCTTGTTATTCATTTTATATTTTAATTATGGCCAAAATCATATCATGAAATAGCGATTTGCAATTAAATAAAACGTTTCGGTGGAAAGATCAATAGTGGTGCACTCAAATTACTTAAAAAAGGGTCAGCTCCATAAACTTGAAAGTATTGCCAGCGTCTAAATAAAACTTTATTTCAGGGAATATTTAATTTTTGCCATTATTATTTTCAGCACATTGTTTTCTTCTACATAAAATGAATTATATCATGAAGGCCAGTTGAAGCTGACCACTGAGACAATCTGTGCTCATGATATAGATATTAACTGGGTTTTGATAGTGCATGGGTGCATCCTACTCTATCATGTACGATCCTCGTTTATTCGCATTCTGGATGGGTTTGGTTGGGTTTTAACGCGAGACTCCGAGAATACAGCTCCCTAATAATTCATAACTTTACCATATAACATGACTAAAGTGGAAAACCAGCTTCACTGCGCAGAGTACTTTGTTTTCTCAAAAACAATGTTCGTTCAAACGACCCTATGAATATGTTTGGTTTGTCTCGAAAATCAGCCACACCGTTCTGACGTGATTGAGTAACAAACATCCATCCATCCATCCAAACTTTCACATTTTATAATATTAAATAAAGATTCATGAATAATATAATTTTTTAGTAGAAAAACCATTTAACCTTCGATAATTGATAACTATGTATATGTTAACCTGCGATTTATTTAGTTCTTAGTTAAATATTGTTTACTGTGCATTTACTTTTATTTTATTTTTCGTTGGTTTTAATTATTTTATTTGTTGTCTTTTGTTCACAGTATACTAATAGTTTTACTTTGTACAAAACAAAATTACCTATACTTTGTACACAACAATATTTGTATGCCCAACAAGGCAGCACATAGTGAAACACTCCATTATAAATAACACCAATGCCTAATATTGTACCAACTATGTGTGAGTGTGACAAATAAATATATTTTGGATATTTTATTTTTCAAAGATTTTTAAGCTTAGCATGGGTAAATTGTTCAAGTTTATAGTGGCAACCCTTTAAAAGCTGTCAATGTCATTTGTTTGTCAATCAGGAACGGAAGGAGCAAATTGCAAAATTATTTTTTAGTGAACAAAAAGTAATTAATTAGTTTCTACAATAAAAGAATATTACAAGAAATAATCAAAACATTCCAGAAACAGGATATATAATTCAGTGAATTTGTGACGTGATCATTAAGTTTGTGACGAAAGTATTTTTCTGAGTGTATTTACGATTTATATTATGAATTGGATTACTTGGATTTTTTTATAAACCGCTTGCATTAAGGCCCTCTACAACTGCAACTCTACAAGTGCATTTACTACTGATATCACATCACATTAAATATAAACATCGCAGGTAAGCATTGTATTAGAAATGTTTTGTGTTGAAACCAGTTTTCAAACTTGTCTATTCTCAATTATTAATTGTAAGTTAAACCAATTTGATATTGAAGAAAGGTCTGGTTAGTTTGTCTTCACTAAACTCAGAGTTAAAGCCGAACATAACGTTAATAGCAGAATATAAGTCTTATCATGTAGGTATTTATTTTTTGCATGATTCTTCAACTGACAGCATTGCATTATTCAAATGTCCATTAGAATGATAATTACTTTTGATTAACTTATTCCCATTGTTTATAAAATAATGATTGAATATGTTAAACATCAATCTTTTAACAAATACCTACAAACATTAATTTATGATGTTGCAACAATTTTTATTTTTCAATAAAAAAAAAAATAGTTTATCAAACCAATATAAATATTGTCATCATTTTTTTAAAATGAGATGGGAAGCTCTTGACTCTAGTCTAGGTCAAAGGTGACGAAGTCAAATTTGACAATGGAGTGAGCTTGCCCAGAAGAAGCCTGTTCACTCTATCTTTGAAGAGATTTGGATTTTCCTTAAACATTTGTTTTTTAATATGGTATTTTTAAAATACCTATGCCTTCACCTATATCTGATTACCTCATCCCTAATTTGTGATGATAACCAATATGATGAGTTAATAACTAATTTTGAAAGCCAAGGTATCTTCAGACAAACAAGACTTTAATATAAAGATTGGTATCATCATAACATCACTTCGTTATTCCGAACTATAATACATGACTAAAACAAACAGTAGGTAAGTACAACATGTACTGGATAATTACTAAAAGGAAAAATTTCCCAAATTATCATATGACTCATATTGCTAATTTGTTACACTATCAAAGTGTAACAGTGATACATTATTTAGATAAGATTTATTATGAAACTTGTACTGTCTTGCTAAATTAAAGTACCTAAAATAAAAATAAAAATTGTTTATTTGCTACAGCAAAAAATACATTAAAGGAAAATATTACATCTTGGCTTAGCTTTCTTATGCTAGATTTTACCATAAACTTAATGTCAGATGGCAAGACTACCAGCTGATGCAAATTTTTAACTGCAGCCATGAAAATTGTGCCTGTATATGAAAATTCAAACATTGAGAAAAAAAGCACATCGAATTTTACCCCAGATGCCAATATTATACTTACTAAAGTTGGAATTAAAGGTATTTTTAACCAATTTAAAAAAAAGAGGAGGTTACATTATTTTTTGTTCGAAATAAGTTTTTCCGAAATGGTCACGTAAACATCTGATGAAGAACTTTGGCGATAGGAAATTAAATTGATATGGACTGGTTGGAATTTTTTAAGGAATTTTTTGTAAATACTCTTTTTAGTGCTGTTAGCACTAAAAAAGCTTTTTACAAAAAATACAACCAATTCCAAATAAAAAATTTTGGAAGTATGATCCACACCAGAAATAACTGTGATGAGAATGCAAATATTCCTATAAGGGCTTAAGGAGAGGCCCAAATACTTGTGTCAAGACTCTGTTTCTCTCAAGTCATCAAGTGCTTACAAGATTGAGCCCTCAGTGTCAGGTGGTGTGCTTGATGTAAAAGCCTATTTGCATCAAAAAGTTTTTAAATTAAATCAATTTTTAAATGTTCTAATTTCCTACTTATTCTATTATCTATTTTCATTCAACAATATGTAGAACTAAAAGTTAAATTAAGTTTTGAACGGGCTAATCTTGGGAATTACCAGTTGGATTTTGAAAATTATTTTTGTTTATGATAGCCACATTCATGAGGAAGGCTATACAGGAACAGGAAATGCGCATACGAGAGTGTGGGCAAAAGCTAGTGGGACTATAATGGGACGTTACACTCCAGTTAACATGTAAGATAATGTCAATGGAATCTGAATTCACCATAGTATTTAAATTTATGTTAGGCAACGTCTGGTAATAAAATTAAGTTTCAATGCCAATGTCAACACATTTGTTAAAAGATGTCATTATTATTGTTCACAAAAAAATTTCAACATTCTGCAAGTCATTGTAGAATTGTATAATAATAAATGGCCACAATATATCTTGATTAAATGGCTCCAATAACATTTGTTTAGTTAAAATATTAAATGTTATAAACTTATTGTACCTATAACTTATAGAGGTACCTACCATTACATACCTAAATGCTTGTCACCCGTTTTTCCTATGTTCTGTTTCGCAGGTCCTGGATGAAATTAGCTTTTAAAAAAAAAAATTTTTGCAAATTGCCAGAGTAAGCTATCAAAAAAAGTACTAAACACATTTGACCTAAAAAAAAAACAAATTCTCCTAAAAAAACGCAACAATGATCTCATTGTATGTAAACAATAATAATTAAATAATCTGAACATACTGACGTTATTAATCGTAAAGGCTCCCGTAGACAAAAGCATCAATCAAAGCAACAAAACAACACTTTTCGAAGATTTTTTTCTTGTTTGTTACAATTTCGATTCTTATGTTATTTTATTTCTATTTTTTCGCAATGTTGCGTCGCGCCTGTCTGTGGTAGCCTTAAAATGCATTGTAATTTGCAATTTAAACTCAAATTACCTAATGCTATTTTCGTAGCTGTAGTGAAAATATTATTTTAATTACTTGAGCTAATATTTAAATACAATAATTTATTTCAGTTGCAACCTTGACACAAAACAATAAGTAATTACGTCAAAGTAAGGCAAATGTTTTTCTTTTGTTAAGCGTGAAATTCATCTTGGTAGGTTTATTAAGAATTGGGTAGTATAGTTGTGACAAACGTACCAGACGGGCAAAGACACGTCGCATTTATAATTTAATTTTGAATAATTAAAAACGAAAAAATGTGGAATCGTGCAATCTGCTGCAAGAACAATAAGAAGCAAAACGTTGGGTTTGTGTTGAACAGTAGGTTTTTGATTTTTTTAATAACTAGCTTTTGCCCGCGACTTCGTACGCGTATATCCCATTTTACCCGTTCCCGTAGGAATTTCGGGACGAATTATACACCTAAACCTTCTTCATGAATAACCCCATGCATTGGAGTGAACCGCATGAAAATCCGTTCAGTAGTATTGAGTTTATTCGGAATTACCTAACGTAGAAACCGATTAATTAAAGTAAGTTTTTCATATTTGTGGCCACGGGGAAGGGAAACTATATTCTGCCCGCCAATCCTGCATTCCGGTTCTCCGTGAGAACCTAATCTACAAAGAAAACCTGAAGAAAACTTTTTATAATGTGGTTACACATTATAAAAAGTTAAAATTAATAACGCTAAACGCGGGTTAGCTTAATTGCTGTGCTCAAAAAAACACTACTTATTCAGCGAATAAATAAATAAAACACCGTCGATTATATCATTGCTTTCCATCTGGTGAGATTCTGGTCAACCGCGAGTCTATCCATATTAATCTATCTATCTATCTATCTTCTTCTTCTATCCATCTATATAAATAAAAATGAATCGCTAAATGTGTTGCTAAGCGCAAAACTCGAGGACAGCTACACCAATTTCGCTAATTCTTTTTTTGTTGTGTTTGTTATTGTCTGGAGAAGGTTATTATGAAAGAAAATTTTGAAAAAAAAACATTAAAATCAGAGCGAAGCCGGGGCTTTCTACTAGTTAAAAATATAACTCAGTTTGTATATGTTTTTAAAAGTATTTATAAGTGCATAAACAACGTTACAGATTAGGAAATTTGAAAAGTCGCACAGTTCAATTTAAAAATTGGATTGTGGGTAACATCTAGGTAGTCTTAGGGTTGCCTTTCCATCTTGCATTGTTCCAGTTCAACGTAAGTCATCAAACGCATATGCAGCATATACGCGCTATCACTATTCACTGTGACGCGGACGCGACGTAGTTTTAGATATAGTAGGTTATGTCTATGCGACGCTAAATCTGCGTTTATGTAGCGTCCACATAGCGTCGAAGCGACGTCAACGCCTGTCTACGCCTGAACATACACTCAGTACGAGAATGTATTGTTCGCGAAATTGGTACAAATAATTATGAACTCGCTATATCAGCTTCCAAACAACTCAGCACACACTGAGCGACATAATCGTCAAGCAATTTTCATTGATTGGAGGAGACCAAAGAAACGACCACATATCTAAAATAATGATAAGATACCTAAGTACCTACCTAACTACTGAGATTTAAGACTGATAAAGAGGCAAGGAGAAGAGGACACGCTACGCTCACGATCCTTAATACATTGAGAATAGGTTCAAGAGTATGAAATGGATGATGAATTAAATCAAGTAGTAGGTACCTAAGCCAGCAACACATCATCGGAAAAATACGCTACAAAGATTTGGCCTGCTCACGCCAACAATACCAGTTGTGTGACCAGCTTACAGGGTCATGTAATTCAAAAATCACTGGAGATGGATGTAAACACGCCAAATTTTCTATCGTTTATTTTTTCCATGATGTTGCCATATACTGAGACAGCCGTGCGAAGCCAGAAAGGATCAGCTAGTATTAAAATAAACAAGATAAGTAAATTGTCTCTGGTGGTTTTGTTAACCCAACCCAACCCAAAACATGTCCGCAATGACTTTGAATTTTTATTATTCGGGGTTATTGAAAATGCGATATGGTTTATGCCGAGTCACCATGACTTGCAATGTTTGCCTCGTTTGGTTCAGACACCCAAACTTCAGTGTGCAAGTTGTATGTTGTCCTGCCCAGTCAGTGAGCGTGCGACTCTTGCGGCTAATACATCACTTTCTCGGATTTAACACAAGCCATGAGTGGTGTAAGCTCAAAAGTGCTTTAAAAGATTTAAAAAAACAAGTGATAGGGGTATAGTGAAGTGTGTGCTGTGCATCTTTGAAGTGTAGTGAATTTGATCTCAAATTGAAATTGTGTAAATTAATATTTTAATTTAGTTAATAATTTATTACATTTTCTATACTTAAGTGAGAGATATGAAACTTGACACAAATGTTTTCGGATCACAATGCAACCCGTCTTACATAGGTAAAATATTTTATTTTATTTTACAACATATTTTTTGTAAGGCTGATAATTAAAAGACAAGAGGACAACTCCTGGCTCTTTTCTTTTAATTATAAAAATTAATCATTTTGGGAATTTTATACATCCATGAATCAGCTCGGGATTGGCTACTAGGAAATATCCTGGATTTAAATCAAGTCAAAGTTCGAATGAATCATAGCTAAAACATTAAACATTTACAGAAACCGTACAGAATGAAATAAACAGAGAGTAACCAACTGTAAAATACGCACCCCTCTTTTTTGGTCGGGGGTTAAAAAGGAATATGTACGTTCAAAGTATGTATATTAATTATTTTATGCTTTATTATACGAAATTCGCCTAGAAAATTGCATCAATCGCAAACGATTTTCTTTGCTGTCATCCTTTGTAGAGTTCCACATTCTTTATCCCAATGAAGAACACACCAGATCAATGCGGCTCAAACAACGCTTTCAGTAATGTCGGACTACTAGCTCTACTCGTGGTTGATCTAGGTACATCCCAGTGCAAGTGTGCGAGGGAACACGAGCTGGTTAATTCAGTAGACATCTGACAAACCCCTCCGTTCTCCCCAGGGTGGATGAGAACCATGAGGGTTTCCAACCCGTTACCAAAAAAACGGGGATTTCAAAGTCTGGAGAAATGTATGTCACGATCGTCGACTTGGGTGTTGAACTCTTTAAATCTTCTTTTCAGTAGGTACTTACTTGTAAGTCACTTCGTAAATATTAAGTTACTAGCTTTTGCCCGCGACTTCGTACGCTCATATCCCGTTTTTTTCCCGTTCCCGTATAGCCTATGTATATCATTCCTCATGAATGTGGCTATCATATATACAAACATAATTTTTCTAAATCCGACTGGTAGTTCCAGAGGTGTTCAAACAAACAAACAAATTCTTCAGCCACTGTTATGCCTAGCAGTGGCGTTCTTTGGCTGAAGTAGGTAACTAGTTAACTACAAAACAAAATCCGCGTTGACCAATAGGATAACCATACCATAAGGATAAACACAGTAAGGCCACCAATAAAATTGCTTAGTTTCCAAAATGGAGCAATTCTATTGGTTGAATTTCCTGACTCACCGCTCCACTGCACTGCACCGCTTTTGTGTAAAGCTAGCTTATAATTAAGCCTGTCTGAAAGACTTCTAATAACCGCCATCAGTGAGCTGGGTGACATATAACCAGTCCTCTCGCAAGACAGATTACCGTATCTTCAGTTTATAGAACCATAGTACATAAGAGTTTTTACCACCAGGTATGGAGACAGACGAAGATGTGGGCCGAGGCAACATGTTGGATAACATGCCACCCATCAGCTGCGACGTGCTAGAAGGCGAAGTTGGCACTGGCTCCAATGAAATCGGTGACCTGACGTTCTGCATGGGAAACTATATCAGTGACTTCATGAAGGTAAGCATGCTGCTTGGTTCTTTATACCAAAACTTCGAGGCTTATATCAAAATTTCGATCCTTTATATCTAAACTTCGATCTTTTATATCAAAACTATGATCGTTTTGTTAGCTTTTTCTTCATGTGTATGCAAGTCGGCGGAGCGTATTCAGTACATTTTGTAGTGCCTCAAATTATCATTTCTTTTCTGTTCATTACTCTGGTTCAAGTATTGTGTATCCGGTTTAGCAGATAATCGGCGCCAAAAATTGAGGTTAACGCAACACCACACCAGTGTCAAATTTCTAATCTGCTACATAGTTCAGTGACCTAGGGTCAAAATTTGATAGGTCATTGACATAGCAGAAATATTTTTGGGAGCCCGACTTGCAGACGATATCGCTACATCATGATGACTCGTTTCTCGACCTAGTCTAATTATTCCAAATCAGTTTAATGTTAGAATTGCACGGAGCGTCTCATCTCCGCACTCAACGAAACATGGAGTAGGATATCTATAGACAAAGATATTCTGAAGACTATCGACCTCAACGTATATCGACGTTGAATTAATTCGTCTCATACAATTTCTACAATAAATTCCCTTTTTGTCCCAGAATTTAAAAACCGATTGATTAGTTTAAACTGCTTATCGAATGGTTTTTTTTATATTTTGTATCACACTAGCAATCACATTATCGCACTGTATTCATTACATATGATGATATGAACGATAAAGAAAGTTATGTTGCGACGCCTGGTCTGGTTGCTCCGGACTCCGCAACCGCATGCGGACACGCGAGAAAACCGCTCCGCAAAGCGAGAGTACGGTCGCAAAATGTCGAAACCAAAGAGTATGAAGTACAGTCAGCAAAGCTATTTGGTATACAGGCAAAAATAATATGTTTTCCACTGCACTGCCAATATTTATTTGTAATGTGTGTATTATAACTATTTAAGTTAAGCTTATGACATACTGACGAGTGTGGTGTACAATAATTATCTACTCAGCACACTCACAACATTGTTTAAAAGATAGCTTTGTTAACTGTACCATTTTTTTTGTGTATTGGAAATCATCAAATGACTTCGTCCGCTCTGGGTGGAGCGGAAGGGCGTGTCAGACTCTTACTGACTAAAACCCATTCCTGTTCCTCCTGAAGCACTTAGCGTTCCAGAGCCGCGGTGACTCTTTCGAACAAATTCCGCATCTTGTTGACTGTACCTATCTACACAAAATGTGTTAACCGGCGTTATTTCGTTTAACATGACGAAGCATGTTATCTAAAGAATCTTAATGATAAAATTACATTTTGGACTTCGTACATTACGTTCCAAATTATTTATATACTTTTAACATCTTGCAATAATAATATGTTAAAGTCCAATGTTTTTACCTTGGATGTAACAGAGAAGGTTCAATAAACCTTATAAACTGGTAATTAGGACACTATCAGAAAAACAACACACGTCATCAATACTTCCGGCAACAGGTGTCGTGGTTTGCTGGTGGAAATCGACATCAATATTTCTGTTAAAACGCCAACACCTCATCGAAAAGTTCTGAGTATTTCATAACACACCATTTGTGATCCACTTCCATACCTGTTATACTACTGACATCCATCCTTTTGCGTCGAACTTAACGTAACTGGGGGTATCCTTGTATAGTTGGCTTTCACGGAATGCGTTCTGTTATCTTTATCAGACTTTTCAGTGTCATCCCTTGCCGTTTCATCTTCCACATGATCCAAATATAATTTAGAATAGAATAGAATAGAATAGAAAACATTTATTCGATACAGACACAACACAACAGCAACAAAACACAAAGTAAAAAAGAGAAAAAAGAATTTGTAATTATCGTATTCAAAGGTATTTAAAACTATTCTCCTGAATTGCTCCTCATTTCTCCGCATAATATATCCACGTTACCCTACCATGTTAATCGGTTATTACTTCGAGTTTTAACTTTTATGATAGTGTCAAAATGAACGCCCAACAAACGGCCTAACCTCATTTCACCCTGCTTCTAATCAATTTAAAAACTCAAAATGAGTTATGGCCTGGCTGCACTCTCAATCTTATTTGTGCAAGCAAACATGTGCGTTAAGATAGCAAAACAAATGGCTAGGTCACCATGCAGTTTTTGCGCCAATGGTTTGCACAAACTGTTTGCGCAAGCAAGATTGAGCATTTAGCCGAACCTTTAAGAGTTCTGTAACTATATGACAGACCGTAATCGTGACTTAGGATATAATATAAAAGGCCACCTGAAACGACATCAATCAAGTTAGGCGATCAAATTCAAGTAAGGCGAGTGTGCTGAGTTTATTGTTAAATCCATTGTACCGGGCAACCAAAGTTAAATCAAAAGAGGCTGGTTACTCCTCAGTCTAAATGCAAACGGCATGGTCATCAGTCATCACATATGACGTCACATCAATGCAATCACATCTAACTGTGAATTTCTTTTCTCAAGTTATAGAAGCTAATAACTCAAATAAATACCCGGAGGTACATACGAGTGTCGAGAATGTATGGGGCGTCGTGCATTGCATATTGCAATACTGTTATATTAGCGCCGGTGCGCTGTCTAGTAAAACTAACACAGACAAGTGGCTTTTCAAATCTCTAATTGGTTCTTTAGATATATATTGGATACAATTTAACTTTTACTGAATCAAAAGGTTCTTCTGCGTAAAGATATGGAGTCGGCTCTAAAATGCTGATCTCCTGTAATACCAACCTCGCAAAGCGGGGCTACCTTGACGGTTCAGCAGCGGGGTGTTGTTGTGGATCCGGGTCACTTCTAACTATCCACCTCCTATCCAGCCCTTCTGTGCCCCAAAACATGCGGCCAAAGTGACCTATGTATGCGCTGCCGTCAAAGATGCCGTGGTATTGGCAATGTTTTAGGCCACTCAAATTTCCGCTATTGTCGTTTCAGCAACACGAAGTAGAAGAAGAGGAAGTTTAAACAATGACAATCAGTAACACATCATTAAGAATCGGGCATTAGCGCCGAGCTATGTTAATAAAGTGACACAGTGATTGTCCAACGGCCGTGAACTCGCGAAGTCCCGACGTCATTTCTCGAGACTCGAAACCGCTTCGCAATCGCTAACATGACTGGCAGCATTCGAGCACGTTAAACTTTTTTTTTGACTAAATTGATTCCTGTTATGTATTTAGCATGTACTAGTCTTAGTTCCTTGAGTCTCACAAGTCCTCACTGAATAGTGGCCTCTTACGACGAAATGGCACAGCAGATTATCAAAAAAAAACTCTTAGTATCATTGCATAATTTCTGTATGTCACAGACTTAAAGTATCGTATAATAGTATCGTTGTGTTGTGTTGTAAGTTAACATTTAAATATTGGCCGCTCTTTTTTCTATTATGGAAATTAGTTTCAAAATATCGCTGCTATTTTAGATCGATAATAATCTCCAGTACATCTTCTCGTATGATCTTGGTGGAGGTGGCAGTCAAAAACGAACTTATCATACCTTTGCAATATCTTACTAGCTAATCGAACCGAATACGCGACTATACATTATTTATCAGCCCAACACACTTGAACTTAGACGACCTTCATAAACTTATCTTGAAAAACTCATCAGAAAACCAACAAACAATCTTTTGGAATTCTTATTCTAAACTTAATGAACCCCCTGCAGCTAGGAGCTACCATTTGTTCTTTGTCTTTACAAGAAAGTGGTGATCGATTAACTAAAATGTCATCTAACTAAAATAACCAATTTAAAAGTTACATCCAGATATTTTTTTAACTAGTCACTATTTGTGGAAAAAAAAAAATACATAGTGCTTTGTACGCCGCGGTCGCGACTGCTTCCGTTATTTATTTTGCAATTGAAATTGGCTATATCCCGGACAAGTGTCTGCTCGAATTTATATGCGGGAAAGGGCCTCGGCTCGGCCGGATATAACGGGTCATTCTTATCTTAATAGGTGCTTAGAAGAAAGTAGTGCTTTTGTACGATTTTTGAAGATGCCACCGGAAAATTGCAAACGCCGTAAAATTGTAAAATATCGCGTGAAATTGTAAACTACTTTTTCTTAATAAGACACGGATATATCGGAAACTATTCAATTTGGATGGGATTTATTGTATATAAAACTTGTTTTTCATAATATATTGAGAAATTATAATCTAATAAAGACTTGTTACAATCTTACGGAGTCTGCAATTTTCCGGTGACAAAGACATCACTTAAAATTCGGATCCAATGGTCATTATAAAAGTAGCACTATAGTGGCATTGTAAATTATTATGATCACGGTCTTGTTGATGCCTCTCAGTTTTGGTCTACGTGACTAGAAATGCTTTGTCATGGTGACGTCTTAATTCCCACACCATGTGGAAACCCTTGTTCTCGATACAGCTCCACATTGGTAATTTAGGTTATCTAATATGTTTGCTCAGATATATGTATTGCGTATAAGATTGGTTACGATGATTGATCCAGCTACGGAGTCGTGAAAGCAGAACGTATGACTAACTACGCGTCAAAGACCATTATTGTGCGCGGAAAAATCCTTGGCTCACACTGTCATGACGTTTTACTGCCATTCAATACGGCGTCGCCTTACTTTCATTAGCAGAATCGTGTTAAAGTAGCTCTACTGTATACATTACTTATATCTATCGGACCCACAATGTAATTTGTTAGCATAGAATCCGAGAATTCCACTTACCCCATTATAATACAATCTCCAGTAGCTTTATGTAAAACCCTAAAGAACCTGTTTTATTACGAAAATGCATATGATCATGCAAAATTGCCAATGAATATGTTAAATTGGTATTTATTTGCTCACGAATTCGACCACGCGGTTTGAGGCTCTGCACCTCGAATTTCAAAATTAATCTCCATACGTTTACCTGTCTAATATTTCAAGGTCCTAGCATGTCTAAACTAAGTTGAGGTATTATGTCATACCTACCTTTTCATTTTATAGAAAGTCCTTTTGCATGCTGAAGAAAAAATTTTCGTGGTAGATTTATGAACTGAAAACTTCTGTAGCGGCGTTGTGCACTTTTTGCGATGGGTAAAAAATGTTAAACTCGCGTCAGGACACGTGACCTGATCGAAAATTCGTACGACGGAGGGACAGTAGACCGCCGGCGCAGCGTAGGAGAGGAAGTAATATCCCCCTTATTTCTACCGCGCGGCGAAACTGTATGCCTCAATGCATGCATATGCAATTCGTGCGAAATTATTCCCTAACCATTCCAAAATATCAAAATTCACAACGTTAATGTTCAAGTTTTCACTTCTGCCGGCACTCCCGGAGTGAAACCCGTTGTTTTTTTTTTAATATCTGCTTTAAGCCGGTAGTACTTGGTCTATGCTTTAGCCAATTGTAATGGTATGCCAAAGCTTTTAATGCGTGTCACTCTTTACGACCCTAGAGTCTAGACGTTATCTCGCCAATAATGCCGTTACGCATTTGTATAAATGCCAACAAGACATCTATTAATTTTTCTGATGGTAAGAACCCCGCGGTTTTCATTGCAGCATCAAGCTTATTGAAATGGGACATGAATTTAGTCTTCATTTAGTCAAACATAACCGCGAATACTTAATTAGTTATTCCTGTTTCAGTTATTCCGTTTGTCTTCATTGACACTACAATGAACGATAGAGACAATACTGAGACATTGAGTCGGTGAGGTCTCATGCAAATAACTCGAGTTTGAGACTTGGCCGGTATGCGCAAACAGAATTTAATAAGAACGCGTTGAACAGAATGCCTACATAATACAGCCAATACATAAACATAGTTTGTACTTCGCTACTTTATCGCCGCCGCCGGTTCGCACCACGCTCCACCATGACAATGCATATTTTTATCAGCCACCTTCATAGCTAGGTACTTCATTTTTGTCGAGCTGTTTTTACATAAGTGTCTAATATATATGGAAATGATTGTGTTTTTTTTTAAACGGGTTTGTTGGGAATGCTTACATAAATTGATGTACTATTTGAGCTGAGTCACGCTCGTAAACTCCGTCTGTTATCGACGCTGTCAATTGAGAACTTGTTTTGCTGCATGATTTTGAGATGGGAATCTGATTTTTTTCTATTCGCTTTTATAATACGTACTCATGATACCTACCTAATTACATTATAAAATTGTTGTGAAAGAGGCGTGTTTTCTTGTCTTCTGTTTGTGATAACAAACAGACATTGGACTCTGTAAAGGTGACCATAAATCGGATTATCTAAGCGGAATAGTTTGTGTAACGATGACTGGCCGATATTTTTACACGTGTTTCTGAGGTTTGTTCCAAACCTTGGCCACAGGAACGGTTTTTTCGACTACTGATGTAATAAGGAATCGTTATCTAATAAGAGCATGATTATAAATACCTAATTGAATTGTAAATATGTAATAAAAATTAAAATATCAGTGATAAGCAGTAAAGCAGGTCAATATTTAACGATGAGACCTTCTGAGTATGACCTTATTTAAACAATGCATTCGGTCTGGATAGCCCAGGTTTTATTCTATAGCGTTTAGAAAAAACCCAAGCTAGTTATGATTATATGGTATACTTAGTTAATCCTAATTAATTATTTAAAGGTTTCTTAAGGCACTATATCCCTTTAACTTGATGCTGTTCAATTAGTACTTAAATTTACCAAAGTTAAACAGCTTTTTCACATTGTGCAGCTCATCAGCAAATCAAAATATTTGTGTTTCTAATTCTTTGTACACGTGTACCAACAATAATTCTAGGGTTAATGGGATGGGAATATAAGTATCGCAGCCAACTAGCTTAAACAGCCGTTCAACTGGCTGCCTAGCCACTTCATTGGTCAGGCTGACTAAACAGCGCCGTTCAGTGAAAAGGCTAGGCAGCCAATAAAACGGCTGATTAAGCCAGTTGGCTGCGACACTTATATTTCCATCCCATTAACCCTAGAATCATTCATCGAGCCACTTGTTCAGTTGTATCATTAAATTTGGTTCGAAAATTAGGCGCGTTCAAATTCAAATACATATTTGGTCACCGAGTTTGACATTGCGTTGTGTTTTCAGATGATGTTCACGATGCGTTCACACCACATGTTGACTGACGTCGTGTTGGAAGTCGGCAATGAGCTGTTCCATGTTCACAAAGTCGTCCTGGCTGCGGGGAGTCCGTACTTCAAAGTGAGTATTTTAAGTATATCCTCAGTCATTTCCTCCAGTCGAATCAATCACATTGCCACTTAGAGCTTGTTTATTTATTGACATTAATCAAGAGTTTTTTCTTCATTGTGGCTGAATCGATTGGAGTGAAGGAGGTTTCCTTCAAAAGACCATAGACTATAGGTCTAAATCTTCTACCTTGTCTTGAGAGTATGGTTTATAGAATAGGCCTAACCGGATAGGCGAACAGCCTTTCAGAATTTCTGACTGAAGGACCTACCAATAGACAGGCCTAGTATATAATATGATCCACACTATTATAATCAGAGGTAGGCTTGAAAAATCTTGTCAGAAGTTGAATTGATTATAAAGATTATTCTGATAGTAGATATCATAACATAAACGTAGACAAGGAAAAAATCAGAACAATACTCCATTTGCTCATAGATTTGCTTCTACAAACAATGATGATTGCTGTAAAAACTTCTCATCAATCAATGTTTAAGCAAATAGATAGAAGTCGTACTAATGTACGAATAAAATTGGACAACTTTGTCTTATTGGATAATTGGACTGTCAAGAAAATCATTTACATCTGATAAGTATATTTAATTTGGGACGGTTGCACACCAAGAGCAACTCAGTAACTTTAGGTCAGATCGCATAGCTTGCTTAGAGTCATTTTTCATTTGGCTCTCTCGAGAGCGTGACGAAATTATCAAGCGTGTCTCGGCTAAAGGTAGCTTCAGAAAGCGGTATGGTTTTAGTCAGTAAGAGTCTGGATGAATCTATCTCTGCCCGCCAAAGGCAGAGGACGTCCACGAGGCCATGATTTCCACACGTTAAAAAAGATCACACATTAGTAGACCACATTTCCTCAGCTACCAAGCTTAGCTCATGGTTGTCAACCGGCTTTAATAAACTCATCAAAGACTAATATGAAGTTGACGCGCCGCCGCCGGGATGTCACGTAATCATAACATAATATACTTAATGTTAATCACACGTCGCTAATTAAATAATTGCCAGTCATGCTGCACAAATAATATAATATTAGTTAGGTACCTACATACATCTATTTTCATTATTAATGGTTTTGTTATTCTAAATGTATCCTTTGAAGGTAACCTACACAATAATATAAATAAAATTGTATATTGTATTGTTGTGTATTGTATTGTATTGTTTTTATTTTTTTCACACTCAACACTTTAGTTTTCTAAAAAGTACAAAGTTTTGATATACCTAAGCGTTAAATACTAACATAAACCCTATTTTCGTATAAAACACTCGTAAAGATGCTCACGTTCAGTCATGAGAATATTACAGTAATTAATAAAAGTTTCGTATTCGTATGAAGCGATTACTAAAACCAAAGTGTGTTCTGTCAATCTTACCCTAAAAAAATTATCAAATATTGACTTCTTTTCTTCTTCTTCAGACATCCAACATCCAAATGTTGGATGTCTGTCTACATTCTATTTCAGCGTTTGTTCCTAACGATTACCAATCTGTTTGTTAGCCATGATCATTACCTAAACCTCTATTTTTCACAATCTTCCATGAATTATTTCTTTACTAATTGTTTCTCTATTTGGCTATAAACATACTTTACATTCCTAATTAACAATAGCGCACCTATAGGTACATAAACAGAGCTATTACTCATTCATTCACAACGCTCAATGAGTCGGTATCTACTTGTAAAACTGTTCGATAAACAGTGACACCTTATCATAGGCGAGCCTCTAAGCTCAACAAATATTGTTAGTAACTAAACAACAATTTTCCGAAGTATAATACTTATTCAAAACATGCGCGATGACTTGTACATTTTCATAACATTACGACTTAGTAAACACGGTTAATCCCCGTAATCCGTAGATAGAAAATGTTTTTGTCCATCACATTTTTTGCTATAGAATATTTCGGTAGGTACCTATAGTTAAATTAGATGGTGTTAAAATATCGAGAAATCTTTGTGGATAGGTACTTAAAGTACATAAATACCTACTTAAAGTATCAAGTATCGTAGTGTGTATGTTGTGCACAGATTTGGCATAGTTACAATCAATATGGATAAAGGAAGGCAGAAAACAAGACTTTTTATGAGTAACGGTCGAATTTCGAAAACTGGACGACCACTATTATTATTATTATTATTATATTTTTAAACAATATTTTTATAACTTTCTGAACTGCTCTCTGGCACGGAAAGTGGTAGCGATTTGACCTAAACGTACACCACGAAGGCTGATTCGAGGAGACGCAAGAAGCCAGCGTCTGGAACGATATTGGGTAGACATTTGCTAATGTGTTGAGCTAATAAAAAAAAATACTCTTCTTCACATTTATTTTAAGCACAGCCAAAGTACACCACCTTTAACCGCTTTGAAGGCTGATACTTCAAAGAAAAAGTGAACTGGCTTCTTCTGGGCTCGCTTTTTGCACCGTAGACCTCATCCAATGCTTTTTATATAGGGGAGGTCCGGGTTGAGAGGAAGCAGTGAAAAATAAATTCCATTTGAATAGTATCTGCTAAAAGTATCATTATCATTTGAAACTGTATTCTATAGTAGAGTAGAGCCACTATTGAGGCAAACATAACGGGCGTATTCTAAGTTCCGACCTAGATCAAACCAGTATTCAGTTATGATGCGTCAAATTTACAATTACTGTTCACGTCATGACTCATTTGAAGTGATTCACTTCCTGTTTGAAAGATTTAGATTGTAAATAAAATCAGACAATTATTGTACTTTAATCACGGGTTTATCATCAATAAAGTAAATAAATAAATAAAATATTGGAAATATCGTAGGATTGGTAGGTCAAAGTCGATTCATTATGAATGATACAGGGTTTTTAACGCACGGCTGACCGCTGAAAGTTTTAAATCCAATAGCGCTTTTTTTGCTGAGGCACTAATTTAGATATTGCCAAGTGCTGCTGAAAATATGTACCTATAACATCTTTTCAGCAGTCGAACACTCCAAATTCTAGGTTTAATGATAAAATACCTCTTGGTTAAAGCGGTTCTAACTTGCCTTTCCATTCACAGGCAATGTTCACAAGTGGCCTGAAAGAGTGCGAGATGTCTCGAGTTCGTCTGCAAGGCGTATGTCCGTCGGCCATCGCGTGGCTGGTGTACTTCCTGTACACCGGCAAGATCAGGATCACTGAGATCACAGTCTGTCAGCTTCTGCCTGCTGCCACCATGTTCCAAGTAAGTTATACGTTGTGTTATGATATGTAAATCTTCAATAGTTATGGTGGCCCCTCATTCTCCCATACATGGGAGTTGCACATCATAGCTTACCGTGAGGTTAGCGATGATGTGTAACCGCTTACTGGTCAAACGAGAGCCTATCATTGATACAAAAAATATAATATTACCGGCGACGTGCCCTATACAAGGTCATTTTAAATTCATTGGCTGTTGACGGGGCAAAAGTACTCATGACCAGGGGCGTAGCTACCGCCGTAACAGCCGTATCAAAGATACGGGGCCCCCGGCCCCAACGTGTGGACGCAAAGCCTTACATTTAGTCGCGTCATCTCCTTCGTGGCCTGGCAAGGCGGTTCTGAGCTAGTGGGGCCTATTTTGTTTAAAAAACAATACCCCTAAATACGGGGCCCCCAAAAATACAGGGCCCCTTTGAGACTAGCTACGCCACTGCTCATGACATTTCATAACTTTTACTATAGAATTAACTCTGGAAATCAACTGATACCTACGTTGTTTTCCTGAAAAAATACCCAAGAATTAAAAGTCATCCAGTAAATCTCTGCCTAGCTAGCCTTTCGGGGAATAGACGCGTGATGATAATACATTATTGTATAGAAAACCAAAAGATACTTCCTGTTGTACTGAAAAGGGAAGGAAAAATACCACATTAGTCAGCACTTCAGCAGTGAAACGTCTATTTCGATTAACTCACTATTTGCTCTATAAACTCACTACGTCATCAACATAGTCATGGTGGGACCGAGGACGGAGTAGACCAGTTTATTAACTGCGTAAAAAAACTGACTGACAAAAAATAAATTGTTATCGATGACAAACTCGGGGTTTTTTCTGTGTGAACAGCAAAGTCGATGAATAATCTGAATTCAACTTAATTAAATAATGACAGTAGTATTTAAGTATCCGTTTCTCAAAGTTGTTTATGATGTAAAGAAAGATTGAAAACTTTATTCAGGATGTCATATTGTCATAGACTTTTCCGAAAATATACCATACTAGCACTTCTCCCCAGTTCGCTCAAACCGCAACATTTTTCTTACTTAGAGCATTATTATACCCGTCGTAACTGTAATGGATAAGGATTAGTATCATGATATCAAAAACACCACTTTTCCATTCCACCCTGGTTTTGATTGAATAATTTGAACAAAAAGCGGTAATTGTGACTTAACCATAATAGGTAGACATTTACCCTCGTGGACTTTTTTTATAGGTATTTCAATCATGTAGTACATTATTTTGATGTATCATCAATAGTTTTCCCAGCGCACGTCAAATAATGAATTTATTGCTCAAGCTCAGACTCAAAAAATAGCCTATGTTTTGAGTCAATAAAGTGGCTTCCTAATGGCGAAGAATTAAAAAAATCGGTTGAGTAGTTTAGATAATACAACATCAACTTAGGAAACGCTTTCCGGATTTAAAGTTAAAATTATATGTATATTTTAACTTGAAATCCGCACTAGTATGGTCTTATATTCTGAGTGTAGAATGAACTTATCATTCACATATGCACATTCTCGGTAACTTATGCATACATAAGTAAGCTTGTAACATCGCCTTTCCTTGCTTTGTCTCAAAATAATTCGAATTGACACTACGCAAAATGTATACTGATTAAAGTGTTGTAGGCATGTGTATTGTATACTCTCTTTTGCATAGAGTAATTTTTTCATCACTCATTCCTGCCCATCTTAATTAATTTGGGGTCGATGTAGTATTCACCTTCATTTAACTTCTAGTCATATAAGATATATAATGTCCCATTAAAATAGATGGACAATTTTTAACACAGCGTTCAGCACGAGTAACCAAAGATATCCAAGCAAAAAAAAAGAACACTGATTAAAGTGATTTTATTTTGTCCTAACTAATAAATTGGCAACATTTTTAGTGTATTTTGGTTTGCTGATTTTTTTTTTCTTGTAAGTATCTAATGCGTTTTTCTGTTTTTTTTTTACCATTATCCTTATTTTGGTGGTCTGAATGATTTCTAAAACTTTGTCCATCTATTTAAATGGGACCTTATAAAATTTTAATACAATTACTTTAATAATTTGATCTGGCTCATCATCATTCCATAGCAGGTCACCGTGGGCCAATTCCATCCTCTTAGAGTCCATTGACCTTAGCTTTAGTTGAACCTGCAATGACTAACAAACAATCACTTCTGCAATAAATGCCAGTACTGGTGTTGTCACTCTGACTTGTCCTTAGAAAACTTTAACTGTCTGGGGCAATGTCTCTTGTGATGGGTCAATGTAGAGGTCATACGGATATGAATTCAGTTGCCAAGAATTGTGGTCTTTTTAAGTAATTGAAACACTTCAGGGAAAGGCGATATTGATGTATTTGAAACGGAACAAAATTTTATTTCCCTCCCTTTGACAGAGCTCAGTTACAAATAAATGTGTAAACTTTAGCAATCTACACTTATTTTAGCTGTATGCCGACAGATATCGAACGTGATCGACGCGTGCTGCGCCTTCCTGGAGCGGCAGCTGGACCCGTCCAATGCCATCGGCATCGCCAACTTCGCGGAGCAACACGGCTGCGTCGACCTCAAGAAAAAGGCCCATCACTTCATTGAGAGGCATTTTACTCAGGTACTTAAAATACTATGTACAAGCCGGGGTCGGGTCAAAAGTACATTGTCCTCAGCTTCTTCTACAACTTAATTTTGGATACTAGCTTTGGAAGTGTGCTACAGCACTGACTGATCGTACCAAAAATTATGTCCCAACTCAATACCTGGATGAACTTCAACAGAACCCTTCATAAATGTATTATACCACCATAATGACAAAAAAACTAAACTAAAATAATCTAATCTAATAATCTTTTAAAAACTAATACGCAGTAGACTTTTTGTCAAGTCATCACGGACTTCGATTTATTGACCGAACGAAGACGATCGAACTTCGGATTCCCCTAATAACGCGAGCTAAGAAATAAATATTTACATAAATTAAAATATACTACCAATGCCAATAAGATACAATTTTTTTACCAATTTCAACCAAAATCATCACGAAAAAAAGCTCATGCGTGCTCACGTGTTGTATCATAAGTCGCAGCTGCAGTAATGTATAATCCAAGTAAACACTACAACGTGAATGACATCGTGCGACATGACTAGTTAAAATAGTGTCCCGGGATAAAGAGCATCGTCACGCCACGACGTGGCAACTGCGTAGTGCGTACCTAGGTGACGCGTGGTTTGGTAACAAGCATATCGCGAATTCGGTACTATAGATAAGGCACTTCGTGAGTTAACGTCTCCTGACGTCGTAGCATTGGCAGAAATGCTGATCGGTATCACAGGAAATGACTTAGATTGTTGTGTTCAACGAGCACATTTTCAAAATCGATTGGTTAACGTGTCAAGCGTTTTTCATGTAATATTGTAACACTCGCGGACTCACGCCAGTGCTACTTAATATTATTAATATAAATAAAACTATATTTGAGGTTTAAACTTCATAATATATTTGGCATCTACCTTAAACGAGCGCTGGTACCGGAGTCCCAATAAAAACAAAACATATTTTCATAATTCAAATTCTCTTTTACTTTTTGCCAGACGCTTCCAAAGAGCTACCTTGTCTGCCAGCAACCTGCAGCCAAGGAGATCTTCCTGACAAAATATAATCCTTAAGATAAAGTACAAAAAAATGGGATTAATGTGGCAAAAAATGGTTGTACTATAGGGTCTATAGTTTACCTCTGCCTTATCCTTCGGGGAATACAGACGTGGTGTTATTTTTGTAGTTTGATGCATAATGGCTCAGGCCAAGGCACTCTCAGAGATACACTAGAGACATTAACGTAGTGTCGAAGACGAAGATGATCACTTTCGGTCGAAACCGCGCGTTTTTTATCTCTATAGAAATGTTTCCATATTACGTTGTGTGTGAGACGTGTAGTGTAGATAGGGGTAGATAAATGCGCTAATCGTGAGGTTTTCGAATCGACTCTGTTTTAATAAGACGGTCTAATGCAAATCCTAAGAATCTGCTTTCTCCCAGGGTAGCGGAATTTGTTTGAAAGAGTCACTGCGGCCATGGAACGCAAAAGGCTTTAGTAGGAACACGGATGGGTTTTAGTCAGTATGAGTCTGACATGCCCTTCCCCTCCACCCAAAGCAGAAGAAGTCATTTGATGACTTCCCAAACTTAAAAAAAAAAATAGCCATAATAATGTAAGATGCCTGTACTAGGATAATCCTGTATCACAGGCTGCAGGAGCCACAACAATATACTATTTGTAGGACAATTTTTTTTTATTGTATCTAATATTACATAATGGCAAACTTATTGTAGTTAACTTAAACTCTACTAACTTAGAACATGAATATGTAATTGTACTAACTTCAATAGGTTCTAATAGAAAGGAATGTTAGCAAATAAGTAAATCAACTTAATTGTTACAGGTGTGTCAAGAAGAAGAGTTCCTACAGTTAACGCCTCAAGAATTAATATGTATGATTCGAAAAGACGAACTGAACGTCAGGGAAGAACGGGAGGTCTACAATGCAGTGCTTAGCTGGGTAAGTTTAATATTATAACGTTGATAACACTTCTAGGCCCACGTGGTGGGTTCCGTACGGTACGGCCCACTCTTTCTCACACATAGGAGTCCCAATACTGGGAACATAAAATGACGACTGGTGATGCAAATAACAGTGATAAAACTCGGCCTTGTCTTAAGTAAAAATAACATTAAAAATAATTCATTACGTGACACATTAGGAATGTCTTATACATTAAACATTTCGTGCTAATTTTCAATGAACGCCTTAATGTTACGACAAAATGTGTGTCAGTGTAGCATTATTCAATACTAAATCCCAGTTTCTGCATGCTTGTTCAATATTATGATCTGTTGCCAAAGGTCAAATGCCATGTCAAGATTTGATCGGTTGTCGGGTTTTTGATCAACCAATTACAGCAATAATCATGAGATCACTTACAATCATGATAGCAATTCTTTGATTTGGAAGCTGATGTCAATACAGAACGTTTAGGCACTTGGTTTCTGACTCCCCCTCTACAGTGACTATCATAGGTGGATTCAGCAGCCTCCCGTAGTGATAAAATAATTTCTTTGTACAAATTATCTATTACCTCCTTATGATCTAGCTCATTACACATACTATCACAACATTGCCTTAATTGGCTAGGAAAATCAATTTGCTTCAGTTTTATATTACACTCCTTTGTATAATCTTCTGTTTGACCCACATTACGTTCACCCCATATTACTTTATTAATAAGAAACTCTTGTTGTGGTGGCGACTTTGGCCTGGTCCTCGTCATGTTACATTTCACCTCTAACGGGAAGTGATCTGACCAGTAGATATCATATAATGATAAACGAGGTAGATTATGTATATAATTTGCATCCGTGCGAAGCCGAGATCGGGTCGCTATTTGAATATCAACATCATCATCATCATATCAGGCGAAACACGTCCACTGCTGGACATAGGCCTCCCCAAGTGCCGCCACAACAACCGTTCCTGTGCGTATCGCATCCATCGCCTACTCGCGACCCTCACCAGGTCATCGCTCCAACTTGTGGAAGGCCGCGCCAACGCTGCGTCTTCCAGTACGCGGTCGCCACTCCAGAAGTTTTCGGCATCATCGACCATCTGTTCTGCGAGCAATATGCCCTGCCCGTGCCTACTGCCACTTCAGTTTGGCGATCCTTCGGGCTATGTCTGTATCCTCGGGCTATGTCTTGCGGATATCATCATTCCAAAAGTAGTCTACTTTAAAAATAAACATTTTTGATAGATATGTATAGTACTTTATTGGTAAGGGATATATGGTAACCAAAAGGTTTCGTCCACGTAGATCAGTCATAAAAACCTACAGAGTACCTCCAACTAACGCTATCATGATAAGTAAATTCCGCCACATCCGTTAATATCGCAAAATAAATTGACAATTCACTTCTGTTATCGCGTGTTCAAACATAGCAATGGTTCGCAGAATATTGAACATGAGTTGATCTAAGAAGCAGTAATATTGTGCCAATAACACGAGGCCGTTACGTCACCATCGCTCTAACAACTTGTCTTTACCAATAGGCCACGTGAAGAGCAAATAATAATAATTATCATGTTTTGTAAATCCGTTTATCATTGGTTGCATGCTAAGATTGTAGAGCAACGACCGCCCGAATGCTAAATGTGCCCCACTAGCAAATGTTGCCATTCTTCGCCGCTATCTTATCTCACCAGATATCGTTGAACTCTTATATGAGCGATATTTTAAGTTAAGCCCGTGACTCTCAATTTCGTTATCGCTGAAAACAACGCTTGGCAATCAATTACTTTACATGTTTTTAAGCAGTTTTTCAAGTCTGCACATAATTGTGGTCATTCGATTAAGAGTTTTCAACTAAAGGCTTTAAAAAAACAGACCGCAATTAAGAGGCTAACTGGGGGAACAATTATTTAATACGACTCGTAGTTTTCAATGTGCCTAATCATCCATGAAAACATCAATAGTATGTGTAGCCCATACACAGTACTATGTGACCAAATAATGCCTCTGTTGCTGGGTCACTATTAATGTAGTCTCACGCCATGAAAAAGTCCCAGTCAACGATGATCGATCTTGCTTTGAGGTAAACAGCGCAAATCACTTATCGTCTGCGTCGATAAGTTTATCATTACATGACGTGGGCAAGAAATTTGTGGTGTAATCAAATAATCACTTTGTCGGAAAATAAATACGTCATTGTGAATTCCACAGTGTTTGTCTCTGTGCAATTATTTTATTTTTATGTTTTATTAAAGTAATTTTGTTCAAAGATTTTTAGACTGGGCAGAGATAAGATAAGATAAGAAAAACTCACTAATTGGTCAACATTTTTATTCAGGAAGGCGATAGCCCAGGGTGCGCCTGTGCCGATGCCTGTATAAGTTAACATGTTGTATGACTTGAAATGATGATAAAGTTTGTAACGTTAATCATCATATTCATAAAACTAGCTAATTTGCCGCACAAATAAGTCTGTTTCCACAGAGCATATACATATTATGACTGGTACAACGCATTGTTAGTACATAATACAAATAAGTAAATAAATAATGTGAGACTCATGCTCTCATTGTGCTGATATTCGTTGACATTCACATGACTGTGTCAATAAAATTAACTTAAATGATATGATGATTGCAGAGGAAAATGAATCTTATTGGTATTCAGATTGCACGGAAATAATGTATGGATAAGCATGGTTAATTTAATAGGGTATTATACTGAAAAAATCAAATAAATGTATCGTATAAACACGCATGACGTCACGTCGCTAGTAAAAAATGTACCCAATAGTACCATCATAGTGACGTCATGCGTGATTTCAACGCACTCTATCGTCCGTCAGATCGATTTCCAAAATTATTTGGAAATCTATCTGACGGGCTAATTAGATTTTTTCAGTAAAATACCCTATTCGCAAGAGACAAAATTGAACTTTAATCGCTACACATTTCAGTGAGTGAATTCCAATAAACTGGAATTACCTTTTTGTGTAGTAAATAGTCTTAAATTATATCGTTATTTAAACAAGTGCGCTAGTGTAAGCTGACCCTAAATGATGATTCAGAAAAACCACTATCTTCTTGACAAGACATTTCTGCAAAATATACCAAAGGCGGATATACTCCAGCAATCAGATCCGGTTGCTAAAAAGTCATTAGTTGAATAAATTGATAAGTATCAGAATTTAGGACCCAGGTTTTTTATTTCATTTACTTTTTATATGTCGGCAGACGCAAAATCAATTTAACGAAAGGCTGATTGTAAGTTTTTATTGCTTTAATTTTTTATCACAACTGCAAACAGTCAAAGCAATGTAGACTAAGGACTAAGGACTAACCAGAGAATGGGCAGCAGCATTCTCTGTGCATTGCAACAGCTACACTGCGATCGTCAACCCGCCTGCCAAGCGTGACGATTTTGGCAACTCCCCCTCCCCCTTCCTTGGGGGTCGTCGGACGTCTTTCGGCTGATATGATGATGATGAAGGTAGACTATTTAGAAACTGACCTGCCCTAACGAAACCTGTCTGTTAAGTAAAAGGTTTGATGAATATTTTGCTGAGTATCATGTTTTATCACATAATTTTACTGCCTTGTTGGTTCATATCTTAGGTTCAAAAACCCGGGTCGAATAGCGTGATATGGTTTTTCCACAAGGAAAATCTTAATAGCAGCCCGGAATCTAAATAACGTGCTTACTTAGTTAATGACAAAAGTTCATCAATCTAAAATGTTTTCCTCTTATAACATAGGTACATCATTAGTGAAACATCATAGCTTAATTAAACTTTCGTCAGATACAGTTAGGGTTGCCACTTTTTTTTTGTACAAATAAAGTACATTGGTCATTAAAAGTAGAAAAAAAATGTACATAGTATCAAAATAAAGTACAATTTATTTACTAAATTATTTTGCATATACTGTACTATATTATCTTGCATCTTTTAACAAATAATTATCACTGCTAAACAGTGTCACATCTTTACAGTCTATTTTAAGTTAAAGTAAATAAGTAATTATTTTTTATCAGGTTCAGAGGCGCTTTGTTTCTTTTCTTTCTTGCAGCAGAATGTGGAATAAGCATTAATTTTCAAAATTACATTTTCTATGTCATATGATAAGAAGTTCATGGCATGTCTCACGAATTTATGCAGTATGGCATGCATGCATGACAATTTCCTTTAGTTAAATTTGGTACCAAATCTCTCATATATTCTCTCATTTTGTAAAATCAAATGATGCGAAATAAAGTTTTTTTCGCGTACTTTACTGTTCTCATAAAGTATAGAGTACAATTGCCCGAAATAACGTACAATACTTTATAATAAAGAACGGGTGGCAACCCTAGATACAGTCCTGCCTGTATTACTAACACCGAAACGCTATATATCTCAACATGATTTCGCGTTTGATTATCAACTCTCGGCACTGAGCTAAACGTTGAATATCGAAAAGTTGCGGTTTTGTTTTGTCTAATGCCATTTTCGTCCAGTGTTAGTGAGAACGGGCATTATAAGTAGGTCTCGATTCTTCAACCTCTGGCTTTTTATTTAAGTTTTAATAATTATATTATTGTTGCCTACAGGTGAAATACGACGAAGACAGACGACACCCGCGCATGGAGCACATCCTACAAGCGGTGCGGTGTCAGTACTTAACGCCCAGCTTCCTCAAGGAGCAGATGAGTACGTGCACCGTGTTGAAGAAAGTGCCCGCTTGTCGGGAGTACCTCGCGAAAATATTTAAGGTCAGTTTCGATTTTATTTGGACTTTGGTTGACCATCCATTGCATACCGAGGAGCCGTGCAAAAAGTACAACCGTTGTTCTTCTAAATTAAAATTTTGTGAGCATAAAACTTTGCCACTTTCACATCATTGATAGCAGCGCAGAAGTTACTTTTGGATGCATATTTGCGGCACAGAAAGCAGCATAGGACACTTCCTATGGTGCTCTCTGTCCCCCGAAATATGCATACTCACTAGCTTCAGCGGTTTGTACCGGTTGCAAGCACGAACGTTTGGCAAACAATCTTACCAAGGGCCATCGTCATTCAAAGCGTTTATGTGAAATACCGGAATTCTGCTTCATTTAGCTAATTAGACTGGGAAGTTAATTTGGAGATGGTGACTTCCTTGATGAAAAAAGCCTTAAATATTTCAATATTCTAATGTCACTTTCATATTACAGGATCTCACGCTACATAAGAAGCCCGTGGTGAAAGAAAGGCGACCGAACACTCCTCGCATTATCTACGTCGCGGGCGGCTACTTCAGGCACTCGATAGACTTGTTTGAAGCCTTCAACTTGGACGATAACTGTTGGACGACACTGCCTAGGCTAACAGTGCCACGTTCAGGACTCGGAGCCGCGTTTCTTAAGGTGAGCCGTGTAGAAAATCATCTTCCTAACCTTGTCACATGTTACTTGGAGTTGTGTTATTGCGTTTACTCTTCCATTGCCTCCTGAAAGATCTTCCTGCGAAAATTCATTCCTCTTGTCTCCCTCTCCCTCCATCCACATTTATAAATATATAAATAAACTTAAGCCTTCTTCCCTTAGGGGTAGGCAGAAACAACAGAACGCCACTTGCCATGATCTTTACATACTCCTTTTGCTTCGTTTACGTTCATATATCTACCATCTACAATTAGTAGCAAAAAGTATCGATTCAAAGAGTCATGTATCATATACGTCGCCTTCTAGCACTCGATAGACTGGTTTCAAGCCTTCAACTTGGATGATAACCGTTGGACCAACCTGCCTAGGCTGACAGTGCCGCGTTCAGGGTTAGGAGCTGCGGTTCTCAACGTGAGTATTACGAGAAGGAAAAAATATTGATTCAGAGAGTCATGTTTGATACCTTATCACGGTATCATGTACTTCGCCTTCTGGCACTTGATATACTGGTTAGGAGCCTTCAACTTGAACGATAATTTTGGGCAACCTGACAGTCCCACATTCAGGGTTAGAAGGCGGGTTTCACAAGGTCAGAATAAGATAACGTATCATAAACGTCAGGCATTCGATAGACTCGTTTGAGGCCTTCAACTTGGACGATACGGACGGCGTTTGGAGTCTGAATTTGTGCTGAATTGATGCTTTAGGCTTGCCTTCTTTTACGTGGGACTTTATAGATATGTTTTACACTACAAGTACCTGGGTGGTACCGTAAGTACAATCATCATGTTATGTTAAAACACTTAAAAAATATTAAACCATTAGTATTTACTTCTAAAGTTAAGTGTTCTATGGACATTCACTATTTTTTAAGAACTAAAAAGTAGGTACCCAAACCTGAGAAACAAACAAAAAAAAATTAAATGACGAAATAGTTTCAAGTCCATGTTCCAAGAAATACCTATTCAACGTAAGTCAACGTATAGCGAGGACTACGTGGCGACGCTACATTCGCGCTGCGCAATACCAACCAAAGCCTAAATGTTTTCCGTGAGTCAGGATGACTGCGACTAAATGTAACATTCTCAACGTCATCGTTATATAATATTTATTGTCTATATTTATCAGTCGCACACGGCGTATCGTTTCTTTATATAATGGTGAATGTTATATTTTTGAAAATTTTGGGAGTATTTTGGACAAAGTTACTCACAGATAAAAAAAATACATGTTGGTGTTCATGTCTTTGAAATTTTTTATTGAAAACAAATCAATGGGAAATTATCAAGTAAAAGAAAACTTAGGGTCTTTGTTACGAAGCCACACGGAGGTCGCACAGCCAAGGGCCAGCTCAAGATCAAAAAGGGTGTGGGTAAGGCGGAAGAGGCGCTACCGCATCTGTAACCCACAAGGAGGCAAAATTTATGCGTAAACTATACGTATAAAGTGTATGGAACACGGCAAATGATGTTTCTAATATTTTTTTCTCCGAATTAGTTTATAATTTAAACACTTATTCCTACGACAATAAAATAAACGTAAAATGTTTCTCTTGCTACAGGGTCTATTCTACGCAGTGGGTGGGCGCAACACGTCGCCGGGCTCTTCGTACGACAGCGACTGGGTGGACGTGTACAACCCCGCTACGGAACACTGGCGGCCTTGCAGTCCTATGTCAACACCGAGGCACAGGGTATGTAGTCAACTATAATTATCAAGATCTTGCCCTTATCGTAATTTCTTTGTTGTCGGCATAACATGCCTTCCAACAACTTCTATTTTTAATTGCACACAAACTAAATATATAAAGAGGTCACATTGATTTTTTGCTCTGGAATTACTGCCCCAAGAATTCTTTCACTGATACAAAGACGGAATATAGCTGAGTATCATAGGCTACTATTTATGTGGCGAAGATGCTAGTTACCTGTATACTTATATAATCGCCTTGTGCCTTGGTATATGTGCAAAGTCAAACTGAGACGTGACAACAGATAATTGCCCTTGAATATTTATGAAAAAGGAGATGTTCATATGGACCAAAGATACAAAATCGTCACGACAAAATGGGATCCGGCTCGAAGTACATCTGTGTCTATAATGTTCCTTCATTCAATTAGTCAAATTAGAAGCCTTTTTGGCTTCTACTGATTAGTCTTCTATCAGATCAGAGATCAGATCAGATGTGGGATCGGAGAATATTCTATACGTATTCATAAATCATTCATTAGAATAACATAAGTATTCAGGCGCCATAATTGAGATAGTATTACAAGTGTGCTCTTCATCGTATCTATCTTACAAATGAATGAAAATGATTTTCATCGGTACTTTGAATAAATACACAAGAATGAGAAGTATCGATAACAAGGATAACTTATCCAACGTATTGTGTTCGTTTAATGTGAAATGGAATTATCTGAAGCTTTAAAGAATAAAAATAGAGATTAATATACCTCCTAAAAACTGTAGATAGTTTAATTGATGTATGAAAAAATTCTTAAATGTAAATGTTAGAAGATAATTAATTAATATTATTCCTTATTCACAGGTAGGAGTAGCAGTAATGGACGGATTATTGTACGCAGTCGGCGGTTCAGCGGGCTCCGAATATCACAAATCAGTAGAATGGTGAGCATCACACGAAACACGTAACATGGGGCGTCCCCCAGCCATCCGCCGTTGTTTTCAAACACGGAAAAAATGCGTTTTTAGAAAAAAAAAATACTTTAGTACCCACACATACAGACAGCGCTACAACAAAATTCATTAATATTCCTCTTTGAATACTACTTGGTCACTAGAAATCAACTTAAATTACATAAGCACAAAGTTATCTGTTTGAGTTAAAATAACATCAATCGGAAACAAAGATCGTATGTCCAGCCAGCTTTCAAGAAGTCACGTGTCATCTCCCAGCATCATGCTTTACGACTTCATGACCTCTTCTGCGTACTAGATGACGTGCATCATACATATCGCGCTGAGACATGCGACGACGTCGCGTGCCTTCGCATGGTTTCTGGAAGCGACTCGATAGGAATTTTGTCCCCCGCTGCTTTTAAAGATGGCCAAGGATGCAGAAGGCGGTGAACGAAGTATTGTGACGACTTGGGAGAGGCGTTTGTCCAACGGTGGAACGCGATTGGATGAGTTAATAGATAGAGCTATAATTATGGGCGTGCCTTGAGATTTGCTACATGATTTCAGTAAAAATCGACCAATTATGTCATGACTAATTACTGATCTTGGTCAACAATCAATCAATAATATTTTCATAAAAAAATTTTAGCTTCAAATTCATATTATTCATCCTTAGAAATTATGTTAGGTATCCTTTCAAACTGATAAAGAATGAGTCTGCAAAAACTGCCTTCTAATAAATAATAATCGATAAAGATATTGGTCGGGTTTTCCCACTTTGATAAACTACATACCTAACAATGAAATTAACTGTAATATACGAACAAAGGATTTTAGATATGAGGAACCAGTAAGCATGATACGAATATTTCGTTTACTGTGACAAGTCACTAACAATATGTTAAATTTTTTGCAATGTGTACGTTACTTGCGGTTATGTAAAAAATATTTCAAGTAAACAGATATACATAGATAAATAGAATATGCTTTGTTGTACACGGAAATAGTCACGTTTTAGTATACCTTTTTTTTTAAGGATGGGAAATCATCAAATGACTTCTTCCGCTCTGGGTGGAGCGGAAGGGCGTGTCAGACTCTTACTGACTAAAACCCATCCGTGTTCCTTCTAAAGCCCTTTTGCGTTCCAGGGCCGCGGTGACTCTTTCGAACAAATTCCGCAACACGTTTTAGTATACCTACCTATACAGAATCACAAATAAGACAAGAAAGACGTTTCAATGAACTACACCTTAGTTCATTGAAACGTCATTTTGTATGGAAGTGCATTCATTCTTGGATTTAAGTTCTAAGGCCCGTAGCACAGAATACTCAAGCATTTCTTAAACCTGTTTTCAACTAATCAAATGGCTTTAAATAGTTGTAATTGTAGAACAAAGTAATGCTTGAGTTGACTGAGTTTCTGTTATAAAAATTGAACAACGCACTTAGCGCGTTGTTTAATTTTCAACTTTCGGTGTCGTGCTGAGCGTTAATAATCAAACAAACAGTAAAAGTATTTAGGAATTAATTTTATTCAGGTGTGTAAGTGAAAACGGGCATTAGATACTTTAAGATTTTGTGTCATAGTTGTTGTACCCCGAGTTTTATAAGATTGATAGCGTCCATAAACCTTCTTTCTTTTCTTTGTAGCCTATTCGTTCCTACTGCAGGGCAAAGGCCTCCCTTTCTTCCCGGCTTTGGGCAACTCATAACTTGGGTTGCCACCTGTACTATTTACATAGTATTGTACTAAATTTAGCCAATTGTATTTTATATTATAGAAAAATAATATAGTACGCAAAATACTATATTTTCAACGAATTACGTTAGCTGGAGCCGGAGGATGCAAAAAAAACCAATTTACTTTAGACTAATTTATTGAAATAAAAGAATTACAAATTATAGTTTAAAATTATGTAGGTGATAATTGGTCGATGGATGTACCAAGAATGCCCGCAAACGTGGAATCGTGGAAGGCATCGCCGGTGTCCGGTCCCACGGTTGCGAAATGCTGCGTAGGCACCACGTGCCAGTCGTTGCGATGCGCAATATCGAAGTCACGTTGTCCACAGTCCATGTATAATGCCGAATCGTAATATCAGCGATCCTTATGTTACACCATTGCGTAACATCTCCCCCCGTAGAACAGTAACTATTTGTTAACTGCTGTTAAAAATGTTGCTGTGAGATGGCTGGGGTTCATCTTGATTCCAGCTGGATGATTATTCCTTCTTGGTTCTATTTCAGCATAAATGTCTTGATCTGCGTTCGGCTCTATAGATGAAGGGTCAATCTTCTTATCCTTATTTCCCATCCAGTGCCGGTATGTAAAGGCAATGGCAAGTATACCTGCACTAAATAGTAATAGGTATACAGGGATGGTAGTATGGTAGAGGCTTCCATCTGGTATCTTGTTAAGTTTTACTGGAGGCTGTACTGAGATTTTCTTGTAACTCTCGTGGAGGTTCTCGAGGTTGATTGAATTAAGCTGTATCGATGATTCTTCAGTTTTTGATATAGTGCTCCAGTCCCATAGTGTTCGTATTCTAAGTACGTGACCCTTAATTCGGTTGTGGATGTTAGCGATAGTGAATTCGGTGGTTCTCATCAGGCAACCTTGCGGTATTGTAGCCAAATAACTTCCTTGAAGTGTTCTGAATTCTTCCTGTCCGCACGACGTCTGTACTTTTGCAGGTGTCGGGAAGCTTAGTGTATAATGTTGTTCGTCAAGTTGTTCCAGAGCTTGCTTGTGTAGAGTGACTGGCGTTAATGTACAGGAGTTGAGATGCTGTTGAGTTATGAGCTGCTGCACGCAATCCGGCTTGTCTATAATCTTGAAGCCAACTTTCTCTTCGCAGAGGTACCAAGAGTTAAGCTTCGGACATTCTGTCTCTATGTACATAGAATATGATCCATGAATTGCTATATAAGGTGAGGTAGGAATAAGGGCCATATTATTTTTGTTAGGAATTATGGGCAACTTATATAGGATGTAGGTTCTTGGTAAGGCAATCGGCACCTTTATAACTATAATTATTTTCTTATCAATATAATACGATCCTAATTTTAAAATGTTATAGTACTCTCGAAGGTCGATATCAATGATTTCGTCTCTTGAGTATAATAACCCTAATTTACTTATCATATTTCTAAGATTACCTAAACTAATAATAGAATGAGTAGTGCTGAAAGCACGCGTAAAAGCTACCATGAGTTCTATTTTATTTAACTCATCCGATAATGTCTCTATATTATCGTTTAAAATAAGTAGGTGTTGTGCTAGATGGGCATACGTTACTAGATCTGCCTGTTTGGATGCATCTTGTTTTATGATTTGATTAAGTTTATTAGCAATGGTTTTCTGGTTGTCTACTATACTTTTTAATACATTAGAATGTTCTAACATCCATTCTTTAGTCAAACTTATGTGACGGTTAAGTTCCGTTTCCAGCTTATTGTCGTTACCTTCTAAAACTTGGATGGCGTTATTATATTTGATTGCATCTGTGTAGTCTAAGTTTCCCGAGATACTTTTTATAACTGATCCTAATCCATCAATGAGTCCTCGTTTAACACGACTGGGTTTAAAGCTTTCTAATTGTATAGATATCTTTTCAAGTTTTTCCCCAAGGTAACTTAGATGGGGTTCAAAGAGTGATAGCGTTTTATTGTTAATTAGTGGCCTAAATTCGCTTAATTGCAATTTGACTAAATCTACCTTTGACTGAATATCTTCTAAGTCAATGTGAAGGAGGAAGGAATGATAATGAGACACGATTTTTGTAGGTCCCAATTTGAAGGGGAGTAATCCGGGTCCGTCTTCTAGGGGCTCAAGTAATATGTCCTCCGCTTGGACCAGGTGTAGTAATATCGTCAGTGGTATTCTGCAACAATTGTTTCGTGTTAGGTGTTCGTTTAAGACGTGATTTGGCAACGGGACCACGCTTCTTTTTTGTGTAAATATGAATGGGCAGGTCAGCTAATACTGTGTCATGTGTGTAACGAGGTGCTAGTTTCTGTCTGTTAGCTAGTGGATTCTTAACGAATACTTGTTGGTCTGGCTCGTATTCCTTTTCAGGCTCCCTGTCTTGGTTCCTGTTTTCGATTAATTCTGTGCGGTTATGCAGGGACGTTTCATTAATGGCCTCATATACCTTGGACATTTTATCTCGGTGTTCCTGCATATATTGCTGAAGCAAGTGCACAGATAAGTCTATATCCAAGGGATCACGAGGATCCGTATGTCCGGTAACTACTTCAAGTGGTCTACATTTCGTGAAGCTATGTATGCTACTATTGTATGCTAGTAAGGCGTATGTCATTAGGTTAACAATCGCTTCGCTACGGTGTTGTAATTTTAGAATTCTCAAGTGTTCTAGTAAAGTGGAGTGTAAGCGTTCCACTATCCCATTATCGTTGGGAGTATGGGCCAAGGTTTTATGATGTTGTATTTTATGGACACGCGTAAATTCGGTAAATAGTTGATTAGTAAATTCGGGTCCCTGGTCCGTGACTATTGATACCGGAACGCCATGATGGGAGCAAAACTTTAAGAAGGCTTGTACTACACTAACTGCTGTGCCATCTCTAAGATGGTATGCCTGAGCGTATTTAGAGAAAGCATCAATGATAGTCAGGTATTTCTCGTTTTGGGCCGTAAACAAATCTAGGTGAACTACATCAAACGGTTTTGCCGGTGGTGGTACTATGCAGAATCTTTGTTTTATAGGATTTCGATCATATTTAGCTTGCCCGCATATATTGCATTCATTTATATATCTTGAGATTTGGTCTTTCATTTTTGGCCAATAGTATCTATGGGATAAGGCTAGGTAACACTCAGTTATACCGCGATGATTGGTTTTACCTTCGTGGTATTTCTGAATGATCTCTTGCTGTCTGAGGTATTCTTTTACGTTTTCTACCTCGATTTTGGTCAAAATAAGATTCATGGCGGAGCTCTTGAACTTTTCTTGGATTATTGGAACTATTTTATACATAGCTAATGGGGGATGTATTATAATGCCTGTCTTAACTTTCGGGTTTGCAAATTCTTTAATTGCGTTTATGACATCCTCTTCTAAATTTGATTCGGAGAGTTGGATAGAAGTACGGGTATGAGTCTCAAATGGCTTGGAAACTGCTGGGCGTTTCTTTATATCGCCTACTACTGTAAAACATATTTGTCTGTTAAATTTATTTAAGGGGTCATCTGAAATCGGTATTTCTAATATTGGACTTTCGGCACTAGTGTGAGCTGTGAGGGTGGATGAGCCCATTACAGAAGGTGGTTTTTCGGATACGTTAACTATGATGGAGCTCGTTTCTTCATTATTAATTTCGATTCGCGATAGAGCATCAGCATTTGTGTTAGTTTTGCCTTGCTTATAAACTACTGAATAATTATATTCACTGAGCTTGAGTCTCCAACGATTTAGTCTCGAGCTAGGATCTTTGAGGCTCATGATCCATTGAAGCGGTTTATGATCTGTTATAATCTTGAATTTACGTCCGAATAGATATGGCCGAAAATATTTGGTTGCCCAAACTATAGCTAGGAGCTCCTTTTCTATCGTACTATAATTGATCTCGCTTGTGTTCAGCGTGCGCGAGGCATAGGCTATTGGTTTGTCTGAACCTATAGACCCCTGTGAGAGTACGGCTCCTATGGCTAGATTTGATGCGTCTGTTGTGAGTAGGAAATCTTTATTAAAATCGGGATATTGTAAAATTGGATCGTTGGTAAGTAGTGTTTTACATTTTTCGAAGCAGTTTACATAGTTGGCATCATCGCAAGTTATTTTTGAGCCTTTCTTTAAACATTTGGTCATTGGTTTCGTGATTTTGGCGAAATCGGGAATGAACTTTCTATAGTATCCTAGTAACCCTAGAAATCTTTTAATTTCCGTAGCCGTTTTAGGAAGTGGGAATTTCTGTATGGCTGAAATTTTATCGGGATTCGGCTTAATGCCATCTACACTGATTATATGTCCGAGATACGCTGTTTCCAATTTTAAGAATTCCGACTTATTCATTTGTATTTTGAAGTTCGAATCTCTGAGTCTTTTAAAAACCTTTTCCAAATTTACTATATGCTCCTGTAAACTAGTGCTAAAAACAATGATGTCATCTAAATATACTAGACAAATAGAGTTTTGGAGGTCTCTAAGCACATTGTCCATGACTCTTTGAAAAGTTGATGGTGAATTTTTCAGTCCCATTGGCATGCGTAGGAATTCAAAATGGCCATGTTCTACATTAAATGCGGTTTTTGGGATGTCATTTGGGTCCATTTCGACTTGATAAAAGCCACTGGCGAGGTCGAGAGTTGTGAAATATTGGCAGTTGCCTAATTTATCGAACACATCAGTTATATTGGGAATAGGGTACTTATCATCGATGGTTTTTTCATTCAGTTTCCTAAAATCTACTACAATTCGCCATTTGGCTTTACCGGATGCATCAGGTTTTTTTGGGACTACCCAGATGGGTGAGCTCCAAGCCGATTCTGAAGGTTGAATGATTCCTTGTTCTAGCATTTTTGAAATTTGACTGCGTACTTCCTCGCGGTGCACGAATGGGTATCTATAAGTTTTGGTATAAACTGGTACCTCATCTGAAGTACGTATGCTATGTTTTATTTTATTGGTAAAAGTAAGTGGTTCTCCCTCTATATAAAATATATCAGCATATTGCGAAACCAAAGACTTCAAATTAGCACGCTCTTCTTCATTTAGATGATCAATGCGTAAACGAGATAATACTTCCTCTACCCGAGATTGAGGTGATTGGTGAGTACATTCTAAGTTATATGTTTCCGCTTTAATGGGTTGGTCCATGGAAAAAATTAAGTCATTACTAGTTGGGTTAAAAATTTCTAGATAACCTCGATTATTTTTGACACTCGTAATACACTCGTTTATGCAACAATTTGAAATTATTTGATCAGGAATTAAAGCATCACCATCTTGTATGTTAACTGGGACTCTGACTAACCTTGAGGAATTTGCTGGAATAATATCTTCATATAAATTACTGTTGCGCGAATTGTACATAACTATTGGGTTGACTGCAGCTTTTGTAATTAATTTATTATTCTTAAGATCAATATTTGACTCCCATTTATTTAACAAATCTAAACCGATAAGACCGTCAAAGTAATCGTGAAACCTGTAAATGTAGAATGTTAAATCATTATTGTCGTTTATTTCCTGAAAACAAGGTAAGTTGATGGAGTAATCATTACGGCTAGTTGCATGCACATTTGTTACCTCAAAAGGGTCATAGTTCCATGGCAAATCTGGATAAAACTTTTGAACAGCTTCGGGGCTGATAAATGACTGGTTTGCTCCTGTGTCGATTAACAATTTTAATGGTGGGTGAGAAATTACTATATATGGTAGGTAACGTTGGGTTTGTAGGTTGACTTCTATTTTGATTCTTTTGAAGTCTGACTCTTCTGAAAATTTTCCTGGTTAGAAGACGTTGACTCCTCAGTGGATTTCCCTTCAGATGTCGCCTGGCTTACTTCTGGGGTCGAGCCTAACTGCTGGTTCATATATGCATTCAAAGCTTCATAATAAAAATAGTCGGGCTGTTCAAAGAAGTTATACTGATAACCGTCGAAGTTATTATCGCAATAAGGTTCAAACATATATGGATATTCAAAGCATTCGTTAAAATTCATTTCTCTTGTCTTAAAGTAATTAGAAGGTGGTGGGTTCCCTTGTCTAGTCCAATCGTTACCCCGGAATGGCATTGGTCTCTGTACGAAATGAGATACACCGCTCATTGGTTTTGGGGTATCATTTGTGTTTTGTCCTTTAAATTGATTATTACCAGATGAATTATTTTGTGGATTATAGTTAGTACCACGTGCCCCGAATATCTGTTGCGTACGCGATGGGCCTTGCTGCTGGAACTGTGGTGGCTGGTTAAAGCCTGGTCTCCACATTTGCGGTAATCGTTGCAATGGGTGTGGCATAGCCATATTTGATCGAGAGGGACCGGGCATATTAAAATTAAATGGCCTCTGCATGGGCATGGGAATTTGCGGCATGACAGGATTGAATAGTTTGGTCTGATCGGTCGGCGCCTGAGGCTGTGGCTTTTTAGCCGGTGTATGCTCGTTTCGCTGTTGTAAATAGAGAGTGTTCATCTCCTCATGAACAAACTCAAGTGCTTTTTCAATCGTGTCCGGCCGCATGCACCTAATGCGTGAACCTAAGGGGTCACGAAGGCCCCGTAAGTAAGATTGCAAAGTTAATTTTTTATAAAGAGAACGTTTCGAATCAATCGTGCTTTGAACGGTTTCGTGTAGCGACACGTAAGTCATAATAGTGGCAAACAGAGTTTGGCACTTTTCATAGAATTCCTGTGGTGTGGAAGAGCCTTGAGTTAACAGAGCCATGTCATTATAAAGCGAGGTCTCATCACGTTGATCGGAGAAATTGTTAACTAAAGAACTACGTATGCCATCCCAAGTTTCTGGTACACCGTTGGTGTTAATTAACCGGGCTGCGGGTCCGGTGACCTTGTTGAGAATCCCGTTTAAAAGTGTCAGATTTATTAATTCGCGCCCTGGTTCAGCTGATACATAGGCCTGTACTAACTGGTCGCACAGTTTTATGAACCTAGTGAGTACATTAGGGTTTCCGTCAAATTCGGGAACTATGCGTAAGGCCTTGTAAATTTCGTCTATCGCCGACATTTCTATAGTTATTTCTCGATTTTCTAATTGCCTAAATGAATCTAATAATAATGATCTGGACGATCTATCTAACCTAGGGGTCCTCGATTGCCTGGGATGGAAAATCTTGGGTTTTTTTTATGATTAACACTTAAGGATAAGGATGAGCAACTCAAGAACTATTCTAAAGTACTCACATGAACATGATTGGTCCCTCTGCAGTATCGATGTCTGGATACTCCTCCCGCCGACAGCTTCTGAAGATCCGGATACTCGTACGGTGCTTGATAGTCACCCGGGTGACTCGCGAGTCGCGATCCTAAGGTCGATCCTATGAATTTACTCTCGCGAACCGGCCCGCGAGTATCCTACCGACTGCGCCAATTACGTTAGCTGGAGCCGGAGGATGCAAAAAAAACCAATTTACTTTAGACTAATTTATTGAAATAAAAGAATTACAAATTATAGTTTAAAATTATGTAGGTGATAATTGGTCGATGGATGTACCAAGAATGCCCGCAAACGTGGAATCGTGGAAGGCATCGCCGGTGTCCGGTCCCACGGTTGCGAAATGCTGCGTAGGCACCACGTGCCAGTCGTTGCGATGCGCAATATCGAAGTCACGTTGTCCACAGTCCATGTATAATGCCGAATCGTAATATCAGCGATCCTTATGTTACACCATTGCGTAACAAACGCTTAAACAAATACCGAGGAGTCTAATAAAATCCCATTCGAGGCCGAGATAAATTAATAAAAAGCAGTTTGGAGGCACCAAAACTTTCGAGCTCACTACGCTTGCTCTAGCATCCTACATTCTCGTTTTTCTCAAACCATTCAGCGAAAGTCCACAACTTGACTCCTATTTCTGTATGAAAGGTCAAAAAAATTACGAGTATCCGTTCCGAGGCGGCAGATAAACTTGGACTTATTTATTTTGTGCTATATAAAAAAACATGGAACATGATGCTGATAATGGTTCTTGCATGCCTCCCAAAAAAAATACAAAGAAAGGAAACCAGTCTTTAAATATTTTTGAAATAATAAAAATGTTTTTCCTGAATTTTTCAAATATATTTTTGCAATGATTCCAAAAATACAATTTTTCTTCCAAAAAAAGGCGGCAAGGCATTACCCTTACTTATCCTTAATTTTCTGTCATTATAGCTACGACCCTGAGCGTGACACCTGGACTTCAGTGGCGTCAATGGGGTGCGCCCGCCTAGGCGTCGGCGTGGCCGTCGTCAACAGACTGTTGTACGCGGTCGGAGGGTTCGACGGCGCAAGACGAATTGCGTCCGTCGAGTGCTACCATCCTGAGAACAATATTTGGAATGAGGTGGCGCCGATGCATATAGCAAGGAGTGGGGCCGGTAAGTGTACAGTTGCACAGCCGTTTTATGACAGCATCGTTATGTTAGGAAATCCAAGCTTTATGGCAATAATCAGTATTTTAACACGCGTGACTTTTTGACAATTATTTCTTAATTTGCAGGTGTAGCAGCAATGAACCAGTACATATACGTGGTTGGCGGCTACGACGGCTCGCAGCAGCTGGCCTCGGTGGAGCGCTACGACACCGAGCGAGACACGTGGGAGCTGGTAGCGCCCGTGCACATAGCGCGCTCGGCGCTCTCGCTCACCGTGCTCGACAACAAGCTATACGCGCTCGGTTAGTATCACTCACTCATGTGCTTGTGGGCTGGTGGGCGGCTACGATGGTGGAGCGCTACGACACCGAGCGAGACACGTGGGAGCTGGTAGCGCCCGTGCACATAGCGCGCTCGGCGCTCTCGCTCACCGTGCTCGACAACAAGCTATACGCGCTCGGTTAGTATCACTCACTCATGTGCTTGTGGGCTGGTGGGCGGCTACGATGGTGGAGCGCTACGACACCGAGCGAGACACGTGGGAGCTGGTAGCGCCCGTGCACATCGCGCGCTCGGCGCTCTCGCTCACCGTGCTCGACAACAAGCTATACGCGCTCGGTTAGTATCACTCTCATGTGCTTGTGGGCTGGTGGGCGGCTACGATGGTGGAGCGCTACGACACCGAGCGAGACACGTGGGAGCTGGTAGCGCCCGTGCACATCGCGCGCTCGGCGCTCTCGCTCACCGTGCTCGACAACAAGCTATACGCGCTCGGTTAGTATCACTCTCATGTGCTTGTGGGCTGGTGGGCGGCTACGATGGTGGAGCGCTACGACACCGAGCGAGACACGTGGGAGCTGGTAGCGCCCGTGCACATCGCGCGCTCGGCGCTCTCGCTCACCGTGCTCGACAACAAGCTATACGCGCTCGGTTAGTATCACTCTCATGTGCTTGTGGGCTGGTGGGCGGCTACGATGGTGGAGCGCTACGACACCGAGCGAGACACGTGGGAGCTGGTAGCGCCCGTGCACATCGCGCGCTCGGCGCTCTCGCTCACCGTGCTCGACAACAAGCTATACGCGCTCGGTTAGTATCACTCTCATGTGCTTGTGGGCTGGTGGGCGGCTACGATGGTGGAGCGCTACGACACCGAGCGAGACACGTGGGAGCTGGTAGCGCCCGTGCACATCGCGCGCTCGGCGCTCTCGCTCACCGTGCTCGACAACAAGCTATACGCGCTCGGTTAGTATCACTCTCATGTGCTTGTGGGCTGGTGGGCGGCTACGATGGTGGAGCGCTACGACACCGAGCGAGACACGTGGGAGCTGGTAGCGCCCGTGCACATCGCGCGCTCGGCGCTCTCGCTCACCGTGCTCGACAACAAGCTATACGCGCTCGGTTAGTATCACTCTCATGTGCTTGTGGGCTGGTGGGCGGCTACGATGGTGGAGCGCTACGACACCGAGCGAGACACGTGGGAGCTGGTAGCGCCCGTGCACATCGCGCGCTCGGCGCTCTCGCTCACCGTGCTCGACAACAAGCTATACGCGCTCGGTTAGTATCACTCTCATGTGCTTGTGGGCTGGTGGGCGGCTACGATGGTGGAGCGCTACGACACCGAGCGAGACACGTGGGAGCTGGTAGCGCCCGTGCACATCGCGCGCTCGGCGCTCTCGCTCACCGTGCTCGACAACAAGCTATACGCGCTCGGTTAGTATCACTCTCATGTGCTTGTGGGCTGGTGGGCGGCTACGATGGTGGAGCGCTACGACACCGAGCGAGACACGTGGGAGCTGGTAGCGCCCGTGCACATCGCGCGCTCGGCGCTCTCGCTCACCGTGCTCGACAACAAGCTATACGCGCTCGGTTAGTATCACTCTCATGTGCTTGTGGGCTGGTGGGCGGCTACGATGGTGGAGCGCTACGACACCGAGCGAGACACGTGGGAGCTGGTAGCGCCCGTGCACATCGCGCGCTCGGCGCTCTCGCTCACCGTGCTCGACAACAAGCTATACGCGCTCGGTTAGTATCACTCTCATGTGCTTGTGGGCTGGTGGGCGGCTACGATGGTGGAGCGCTACGACACCGAGCGAGACACGTGGGAGCTGGTAGCGCCCGTGCACATCGCGCGCTCGGCGCTCTCGCTCACCGTGCTCGACAACAAGCTATACGCGCTCGGTTAGTATCACTCACTCATGTGCTTGTGGGCTGGTGGGCGGCTACGATGGTGGAGCGCTACGACACCAAGCGAGACGCGTGCTACATAAGCTGTGGTAAATATAATGTGGACAAGAGACAATCGAGGGAACCCCCTTAAATCCGGGGGTTCCCAAAGCATGCAGCTCAAACCATAGCAAGTGCGCAATAATTTACTAAAATTCGGCTCACGTAAGTTTCGACTACAACAACCATGTCATAACACTCGTATTTCCTTCGTCCCAGGTGGCTACGACGGCACGTCATTCCTGGACATAGTGGAGGTGTACGACCCGGCCAGCAACACGTGGAGCAGCGGCACGGCGCTGACGTCGGTGCGCTCGGGCCACGCGTCCGCCGTGTGCTACCAGCACGTGGCGCCGCACGCCGAGCCGCCCGAGCAGCTGCCCACCGTCATCAAGAAGCTCGGCAAGCGGCCCTCGGCCTCGGGCTCGTCGCTGTCCGGCACGTCGTCGGGCTCCACGCTCTCCCGCAACGACGACATCCCCACTGCCAACAACATCATAGGAACCCTATCCAACCCCAGAACACCTTGTGACTACATGTAGTGAACGGCTCCGATCATCGACATCGGTGATTGTTTGCCCGCGGTTCGTTCGCGCGTTCAGCTTAGCTCGCAAGCGACCTATACTTACCGTAATCTCAATGGCATCCGGTTCCAATTTCATACTACAGAGCGCGTCCTGAGAATTGATGTTTAATTTATATAGCAGATCCTGACGATTTTAGAATAATAAATTAATAATTTAAAAATAAATTTTACACAAGTTCAACGCGCTATTATCGAAAGATATTGTTTACACCGGCTGATATCAAAATAACTTGCGTCACAAAGTCATGGTCGATTGGTAAACTGTCAACTCATCTTTCATGATCGATTATCGCCAACTGATTTTGAGTTCTGAGCAATCAGATAAGCCAAATAATATGGGAAATGTTATTTGTAAAGAGTTTGTAAATAATAAGGAAAAATCTTCCAACGTCGTATCTGGGAGAGTAACAACTAATAGTAATAGTATGTCTGAATTTGTCCTAAATTAGTTTGTTGAGGCTCCTTTTTATGATGTCACAACAAAGTTGTTTTTAAGCAGTAAATTAATACAATAACATTTGTTGAGGCTCCTTTTTATGATGTCACAACAGAGTTGTTTTAAGCAGTAAATTAATACAATAACATTTGTTGAGGCTCCTTTTTATGATGTCACAACAGAGTTGTTTTAAGCAGTAAATTAATACAATAACATTTGTTGAGGCTCCTTTTTATGATGTCACAACAAAGTTGTTTTAAGCAGTAAATTAATACAAGCAATATTATTTGAAAAAGACTTCCTGGTTTTATGTAAATAATTTTAAGTTGATATGGAAATTAAATGTATCTTTAATTAAATTAGTTAATAATTATGTACAAATTCCTGTAAGCTTAGGTGTTAATCATTCTTTCCAATGTATCATATAGACACTATTGAAAATGTAAATATAATTTACAGTAATTTATAAGGAAAATAAAGACTGTTATGGGAATATACTTAGTATTTTTATTTTCTTAAAATTAAGGCATGAAGCACTAAGCCTGAAAAACTGACATTTAGAAGTTTAAAACTCAATATGCCACGGTAAAACTATTCACTCCATTTTGGCTCATTGACTTCGCACCCTAGGACACACGGACGTACAATGCCACGTGCATTCTCGATACAACTTTATGACCACAATCACTTCAAAACATAATTTTACCGTTAAAAGAGTCAAATAGTCAAACTGCGCATATACATAATACAACTATTTACACTGATATATAGACATGACTACTTTGTGTCGATACAAGAATACACGATATATGTGCTCTCATCTCAAAATGCTGTGGTAACTGTTTAATTACTGAATACTTTATCGTAATTCCCAAACTGATCATCGCGACTTTCACACTGGATTATACTGCAATATTTGCAATACCATTTTACATCACTTATACTGAACATTTCAGACTTCGTTCCTAAACCTAGTTTATATTATAGTCTAAGTCATTGGTGGTCGTTTTACGACTTTCCTGCGCCTTTTCACAAATATTCTAACATCAGGTGCGTCATTAGATTCTAAAGTAGTTTTCTCAGTTTGGTTGACTACTGGTTCTACATTCGTGATCGTTGCGACCGCTTTGCTTACGCAGGGATCACAAATAATATCAGTTTTAGCAGCATCGGATTCTAGAGGATTCACAGCGGAAAATTCTTTGTGCGGTGTAGACGTAGCTAAAGCTTTCAAGATATCTTTTTTAAATTCTATTGTAGCCGGAAAACAAGTGCTCTGTATTGAATTAACTGTATCAGGTTTTTTTACCTCTATTTTATTTTCACACGCGATTTCAGGCTGTTTACCTGTTGATATAATTACTGTTTTGACAACATTCGGATCATTTAGGTCAGTTCCAGGGTTCAAATTTTCATAAACGATAGGGGATGGAAGTTGATTAGTGTCTATTATTTCTTCATTTCTTTTGGAAGATGCCTCCTTTGTAATCCCATGCACGACTTCTTTTTCTTCTGTACTTGATTTTTGTGAATCTGCTTTAGGGATTTTGTCATGTGTTGTTTCTTTTATCGTAATTTCAACTCTGTTTTGGGGCAGCATTTCGCCAGCAATTTCATCGTTATCAACTAGTGGGGCAGCATCAATGATTTGGTTGATTTTCATGTCAACGGCATCTTGCTCATCTTCAGATATAGGTAAATATGAAGGAATTCCTAAATCCTCTGGAGTCATTAAACTGCTACTATCACCAAAGAGATCACAAAACTTTTCCTTGGTTTCTTTAGGTGTACTTTCCTTTTCTTTTTTGGATTTTGGCTTCTTTTCAGGAACATGGGTGGGTTCAGCTGTACTATCTGCTGAATCTTTAGATATCTCTTTTGTTTTAGACTTTTTCTTTTTGGGTTTTTGTTTCTTAGCACTGTCTGATTCTTTCGTTTTTTCCTCCTCTGCAACATCTTTTATCGCTGTAGTGTCAACAGTATTTTTGATGTCTGTATTATGGGCACTTACAAGTGTTTTGTTTTCTACATTATTTACAGATTCATTACTTCTACCATCATTTATGTTTAACGGTATTCCGCAAATTTTCTGAACCTTTTCAGGAACTATTATTTTGTCAGTATCCATATGATCGCTATTGTCATCGCTTAGTTCTAAATCATCTACCACAGTAGCCATCTTTGTAAGTGTGCTCTGATGCTCGCCTCTCTCTCGTGATTTTGATTTTTTTAACACTTCTACTTTACTGTTCTTTTTATTATGTTGAAGAAAATCTTCATGTTTATTATTTTGCTGTTTTTGAGTTAATGATTCTTTTGGAACAGTTTCTTCTGCTGCACCATTTTTATTAACATTCTTATGCTTTGGTACAGTCTCGCCTAGTTCAATGATAGGAACATCCATCTTGCTTTGAGTATTTTTGGTAGTTTGCCCAATTTTCGGAATTCGATACTTGACGATATTTGGTTTCGAAACTGTTTCAGCATTCACTGGTTGCTTTGAAATATCTTCTGGTGCTTGTTTGCTTAATTTGATATCTTGAGTATTATATTGAATTTCTTTTAGTTTTCTACGAATTTCATTAAAGTCATCATCAGTCCCACAAACCAAACCTGATTCCATTGATGCATCTAGATTAGTCACTGGGTTTTCAATTTCCATATAAATGTCCTTTACAAGTTGATCACTGTGTTGTGCTGGTCGACACACTAGAGAAACAGGGACATCCACAGGTTTAATATTCCAAACAGCTTTGTTAACTGGTATTATGTAAATATTTCTGCCCACCGCTGTAGATAATGTCTCCATGCCATTTTCTTTCCGAATGACGTATCTTTTGCTTGTAACTCGCGGATCGTCCAGTGGTGTAGAAGCTGTAGCCATAATTTCTGCAAAAGTTCAATGATTGTAGAATTTTAGAAACTTTGAAACTTTTTTTGCTAAATTACTCTCTTAGCATTCAGACAGGTTTAAGATGTTCAATATTACCTGTATAGACATAAAGGGTCAAAATGCGATTATCAAATAATATCTTGTCAAATGTCTTCTTAAGCTATTCATAATATAAGTTATTTTTTATTACCTTTAATGGGATTAGCAATAGCGCCATCAATGTGTACAGAATCAGGAGACTGACAGGAAAAACGAAGCTTATCATATTCATGTGGAGAGAAATCTAGGGTGTGTCCATCCACAGACTCCGTCACGCGGTGATGCCTCTTGTCGTCCATAGAGTGAGTCTCAGGGTTACCATACGATTCTGTCCTCTGTCTTTTAATCTGAGGTTCATCATATTCTTTTGATCTATACATGGCTGAATATTTATCATCACGGTAATGTCTATTTTTTTCTGGCTCATTAGGATATCTGTTTTGATCAGATTGGTAGACTGATTTCGTACGTTGACGACGATTATAAGATTGAGGTGGAGGACTCTCCAGGGATCTTCCTTGATATCTTCCACGTTCATGTTTGTGAAAGTCATCTGGATGATCCCTGTGTTGTTTGGGATAGTCATCGGGATGCTCCCTGTGTTTTTTGGTATAGTCATCTGAATGGTCCCTGTGTTGTTTGGGATAGTCATCTGGATGTTCCCTGCGTTTTTCGGTGTAGTAATCGGGATGTTCCCTGTATTTTTTGGTGTAGTCATCTGGATGTTCTCTGCGTTTTTCAGGATAGTAATCGGGATGCTCCCTGTGTTTTTTGGTATAGTCATCTGGAAGTTCCCTATGTTTTTTGGTATAGTCATCTGGATGTTCCCTGTGTTGTTTAGGATAGACATCTAGAAGTTCCCATTCGGAGCATCCAGATGGATATCCCAGATATCCACCTGGATGTTCCCTGAGTGGTCTCTTCTGACCTCTCTCTGGACTGTACTGCTTCCTGTATTTCAATGAAACTTCGTTCTTTTCCCTGCCTCTGTATAAGCTACTGTCATGTTGTTTACTTGATCGACTTTTGTAGATGTCTCCTGAAGAAGATTCATGGTGCTTGGGACCTCTGTCATCCACACTGGATGTTTCGGATGTTTTGCTACTAGGTCTTTCAATAGGCAATTTGGGTTTGTTTCTCCTCTCAACATCAGTTCTTGTTTCTTTGGTTGGATGGTCACGTTCTAGTTCATCACTGGAACTTAATGTGTTGATGGGCATGCTGGAATGATAATACTTCATGTTAATATGGCTTAGAGATTTTTCAAAGGATGTTCAGACATCTATGTATATTACCTCACAGCTGACAAGGATTTCCTTCTATCCTTTATGCTAGTAGCAGTTGTCTTGGGGTGCTCATTAACTTCAGTCTTTTGTTGTGCAATATTGTCATTAACATTGCTCTTCCTATTATTAGATAATTCTAACTGTACACCAGCAGCTTTGATAGACTTATTCGTATTGGAATTACCAGAATCAGGACCCGCGTCTTTTGACAGGTTAACAGGTGGATCACGTCTGAAAAAATCGAATAAGAAATTCCATTAGAAACAGACAAACTTTTCTTATTTTATCTAGGAATAAGTTGGTCATGGAGGGGTTACTCTTTATGGCAAAGCATGCAGCTAAGTTCTGGGCTGCAAAAATGATAAAGGTTGCAATCAACATGTTAGGAAGACTCAAAGCAACTACTATGATAGCTTGTAGCTAAGTTCTGGGCTGCAACAATTATTAAGGTTGCAATCAACATATTAGGAAGACTCAAAGCAACTACTATGATAGCTTGTAGCTAAGTTCTGGGCTGCAACAATTATTAAGGTTGCAATCAACATATTAGGAAGACTCAAAGCAACTACTATGATAGCTTGTAGCTAAGTTCTGGGCTGCAACAATTATTAAGGTTGCAATCAACATGTTAGGAAGACTCAAAGCAACTACTATGATAGCTTGTAGCTAAGTTTTGGGCTGCAACAATTATTAAGGTTGCAATCATCATGTTAGGAAGACTCAAAGAAACTACTATGATAGCTTGTACCTAAGTTCTGGGCTGCAAAAATGATAAAGGTTGCAATCAACATGTTAGGAAGACTCAAAGCAACTACTATGATAGCTTGTAGCTAAGTTCTGGGCTGCAACAATTATTAAGCTTGCAATCAACATATTAGGAAGACTCAAAGCAACTACTATGATAGCTTGTAGCTAAGTTCTGGGCTGCAACAATTATTAAGGTTGCAATCAACATGTTAGGAAGACTCAAAGCAACTACTATGATAGCTTGTAGCTAAGTTTTGGGCTGCAACAATTATTAAGGTTGCAATCATCATGTTAGGAAGACTCAAAGAAACTACTATGATAGCTTGTAGATAAGTTCTGGGCTGCTAAAATGATAAAGGTTGCAATCAACATGTTAGGAAGACTCAAAGCAACTACTATGATAGCTTGTAGCTAAGTTCTGGGCTGCAACAATTATTAAGGTTGCAATCAACATGTTAGGAAGAAGACTCAAGGCAACAACTATGATAGCTTGTAGCTAAGTTCTGGGCTGCAACAATGATTAAGGTTGCAATCAACATGTTAGGAAGACTCAAAGCAACTACTATGATAGCTTGTAGCTAAGTTCTGGGCTGCAACAATTATTAAGGTTGCAATCAACATGTTAGGAAGACTCAAAGCAACTACTATGATAGCTTGTAGCTAAGTTCTGGGCAGCAACAATTATTAAGGTTGCAATCAACATGTTAGGAAGACTCAAAGCAACTACTATGATAGCTTGTAGCTAAGTTCTGGGCTGCAACAATTATTAAGGTTGCAATCAACATGTTAGGAAGACTCAAAGCAACTACTAAGATAGCTTGTAGCTAAGTTCTGGGCTGCAACAATTATTAAGCTTGCAATCAACATATTAGGAAGACTCAAAGCAACTACTATGATAGCTTGTAGCTAAGTTCTGGGCTGCAACAATTATTAAGGTTGCAATCAACATGTTAGGAAGAAGACTCAAGGCAACTACTATGATAGCTTGTAGCTAAGTTCTGGGCTGCAACAATTATTAAGCTTGCAATCAACATATTAGGAAGACTCAAAGCAACTACTATGATAGCTTGTAGCTAAGTTCTGGGCTGCAACAATTATTAAGGTTGCAATCAACATGTTAGGAAGACTCAAAGCAACTACTATGATAGCTTGTAGCTAAGTTTTGGGCTGCAACAATTATTAAGGTTGCAATCATCATGTTAGGAAGACTCAAAGAAACTACTATGATAGCTTGTAGATAAGTTCTGGGCTGCAAAAATGATAAAGGTTGCAATCAACATGTTAGGAAGACTCAAAGCAACTACTATGATAGCTTGTAGCTAAGTTCTGGGCTGCAACAATTATTAAGGTTGCAATCAACATGTTAGGAAGAAGACTCAAGGCAACAACTATGATAGCTTGTAGCTAAGTTCTGGGCTGCAACAATGATTAAGGTTGCAATCAACATGTTAGGAAGACTCAAAGCAACTACTATGATAGCTTGTAGCTAAGTTCTGGGCTGCAACAATTATTAAGGTTGCAATCAACATGTTAGGAAGACTCAAAGCAACTACTATGATAGCTTGTAGCTAAGTTCTGGGCAGCAACAATTATTAAGGTTGCAATCAACATGTTAGGAAGACTCAAAGCAACTACTATGATAGCTTGTAGCTAAGTTCTGGGCTGCAACAATTATTAAGGTTGCAATCAACATGTTAGGAAGACTCAAAGCAACTACTAAGATAGCTTGTAGCTAAGTTCTGGGCTGCAACAATTATTAAGCTTGCAATCAACATATTAGGAAGACTCAAAGCAACTACTATGATAGCTTGTAGCTAAGTTCTGGGCTGCAACAATTATTAAGGTTGCAATCAACATGTTAGGAAGAAGACTCAAGGCAACTACTATGATAGCTTGTAGCTAAGTTCTGGGCTGCAACAATTATTAAGCTTGCAATCAACATATTAGGAAGACTCAAAGCAACTACTATGATAGCTTGTAGCTAAGTTCTGGGCTGCAACAATTATTAAGGTTGCAATCAACATGTTAGGAAGAAGACTCAAGGCAACTACTATGATAGCTTGTAGCTAAGTTCTGGGCTGCAACAATGATTAAGGTTGCAATCAACATGTTAGGAAGTCTCAAAGGAACTACTATGATAGCTTGTAGATAAGTTCTGGGCTGCAATAATTATTAAGGTTGCAATCAACATGTTAGAAGAAAGACTCAAGGGACTACTATGATTTAATAGTCAATAAATGGCATAGTCCTTTCTGCTACACTATAACAAAACATGTATTTACGTAGTAACATGTGCCCAATGTCTATGATGAATGTTTGTTTCAAATAGAACTACACTCGCAAGCAATCAACTGGAATCACTTCATCGCGCTTTACTCAAAATTTCTTTTTACAATTTTAATGGATTGTGGTAAGTTGTTTTGTTTATGTGACAAAAGAAAAAAGTTTCCAATATTTATTGGAAATTTATCGGTCAGACTTATTAGATTTATTTTATCTCCCTATTAAAAAATTAAATAAATCTTTTTGATATAATTTGAAAGGTAATTTTGTTAGCTTTCAAACTCTCTTACTAAAAGAGTACAACAAACAAAACAAGAAAATTACCTTTCAAATTCAATTGTAAAAAAATATTTTGAGCTATGCACTATGATGTGATTCCAGTTTATTGCTTGAAGTGTATTACTAAAGTCGCATAGTTATGTCCCTACATAACTATGCGACTCATTGCATCAGGATACATGCTGTAATTAAAACTTCAGGCAGAATGCTAGCTAGGTTAACACTATGGTCATGGGGAATAAGAATTAGGTTAAAATATAAAAAGATATAGAATTGTCAGGCTGCCAAGAGCTAACAACCGTGTTCTGATAATAATGTGAAAAACTGTCAGACTTTCTTATTTATTCTTTAAATAAAAGTTATCTAACTATTAAGTTATCAGGTCAGTTATATTAAAGGAATAAATCCTATATAAATACACAAAAAAGCTTTTCACTATGTGATCAGTACAAATCAAAAGACAATCCATACAACAGCAATGCAAAAATATGAATATTTTAAAACTTAGGTTCTTTTTCATTTTAAGGTGCAACACTTGCAGGAAAACAATTTCATTATTATTACACATTAGCTTGTTTCAATAATTTTACAAGACACATATCAAGTAACAAGTGCTGAATAGACATATGCTATAACCTCATAAGTACCTTATGATGCAACCACTCTAAATAAATAGGTAAATGTACAGATCTTGAACATACAATTTAAAATGTTATTCTATAAAACTGTAATGTGGACTAGTTAATACCAATATAATAAGCTGAAGAGTTTCTTTGTTTGTTTGAACATGCTAATCACTGAAGCTACTAGTCAGATTTGGAAAATTCTTTTTGTATATAATATGATAGTCACATTCGGGACTATTCGGGAACGGGATATGCGCGTTCGAAGTCGCGGGCAAGAGCTAGTTGTCTAATAAATATGAACAATGTAGGTAGACTTTTCGGAAGAGTATAATTTTTCAGTTACTTTATTAGAAATTGAGCGCTTAGCAAACAGAATAGTTGAAACTAGCAGTGCATCACAGTAGTAGCTTCAGATTAAGTAAGTCATAAGATTTATTTTCATACCTTTCTTGGTTCATTTCATTGTTCTTTTGTTTAACATTATCTTGCTTGGTTTTATTATCTTTCCAAGGTTTATTCTGGTCCATCCTACCTGGATTTTTTACACCTCTGTTAAAGTTCCTTCTTATGTGCTTTCCACTCTTAAAAGCTTCTAATATCATTAAGTCTTTTCTAAAACAAAGATATAATGTTTTGAATAAGTTTTTAGTAAAAAGTAACCCAAAACTTTCATTTAGCATATTTCATGTTAATGAGAAAGTATAAACAGTAATATCAAAAGAATACTAACTCTGAACTAAGTTGAGTGATCCTCTGAGTCTTCCTCTGTAGTTCCGCCCGGGCAGTCATCAGCAGGGATGAGTAGTTATTCTCCAGCCGCTTAAATGCAGTCTCAAGAGTATCATATTCCTGCAAGATTTCCTACAATATCAATGTGTTATCCATTCATGTGTCATCTTCTTCAGTTGGCAAAATGCATGAATGCATGTTAAGATATTGTGTTGCACTGTTTTATATGACACTTCTTAATACAGAGCCTATGTTATTGAGAAGTTACTATATTTTGAGGCTTGCAGCTGTGATTACAAATGAATTATTTCAGCTTACGTGATAGACATCAAACTGGACTTGAAACAGTTGGGCATGTGTAAGCGAACATCATTTAGTTAGTGGTAGCCGAAAGAAAGAATATGTGTAGCAAAGCTTGCATGGCAATTTTAGATAGCAGTTCATTTATACTATACAAACATTGAAATGTTAATTATTGTTGTTATACTCTTACTTTTTGAAGCTTTTCCATTGCAGCAGAATGTTCCTCAATCTTCACTTTCAGTTCTTTGTTTTCAGCACGTAGCTATAATAAGGACAAAAATATTGTATATTTCTGTAAAATTTTATTATTAATATTTACCAGACGCTAGGTCGTCTGATAATCTATTTGGATATTTCTCCAAAATAACTGGATAAAAAACTGCATAAATAATTATGACAGGCCGTTTTGGCGCTAAACCACAATACCTCCTCAAGAGCATGCACGTCTTCGTAGTTATTTAAATCGCCGTATATGTCCTCCATAGTGAACGGTGGAATTATAAGTTTTTATTTTTCAGGACTTTAGTAATATAAAACAAGACATATATTTAAAACAAAGCTAAAGCTTAGAACTACGGCTTTTTTGAGCTCAGCAGCACTTCAAACTTCAATGAAATCAATAATACTTGAAACCAAAGAGTAATATATTATAAAAGGAACTTGAAACCATTGAATTGACTTTGACAGATTGACAGTTTTGAATTGATACTAATTGATAGAGTAGTATGTACTCTATTTTTCATTTTGATTCGGTAATATTCTACGGCGGCCCGTACACAGTCAATCGTGATTGTTAAGCTCTGATTGTGATCTCGGATGGATCGCGTCACAACTATACACAGTCAATCTTGATTTCTTCAGTCCGTGTATAACTGCCGCGTTAACACCTGTTGTCATGGATTTACATAAAGTTAAAACGGTAGGTCCCTTTTTTTGGCTTTGGTTGGTTCCTTTGAAGAGAAACACCCCCGAAAAAAAAAATGTTTTGATTAATTTAACCGCTAAGAGAAACCCTATTGAAAAACCTTTCAATGGGTAACCAATATAGGCTTGAAATAAGCCATTCAAAAGTGTTACCCTTATCGTATGGGTTTCTGATTAACCGCATAGAATAACCCTATCGATAACCCTTTCAATGGGTAACCCGAATGGTCCCTGCTTCGTACAGACGTCAGCACATCAAGCTACCCGAAACTGTCAAACTTTCCCCATCAACCTTGAACCTATTGCTTTAGCAAAAAAGTTGTAATTCTATTTGACAGATTATTGTAGCTTGATGTGCTGGCATCTATACATTATCAATCTGGATCACGATCATACATTTTGATTGTAGATCTCGATCGAGATTGACTGTGTACGGGCGGTCTTATAATGAACAGGGTTCTTTTTTTTATTATAGACTAAAGTCAAGAGCAAACCCATCTCAAATAATAAAAAAAAACATAGTCGATAGTCGAAAACATCTCTATTTTGCAAATACGCAAAGTAGCATGTGGGGCAGTTTTCAACTCGACATAATCTTTTATTTCGTTCATATCGTATTACTTCATGCGATTTTGGTAGTGAGTTTCTATGTGGCTCTCTTATTTAATCTTAATGATTATTGATTGATCATACCAATCATATTTCTTTATTTTGGAAACAACTTTACAATAAATAATATTCTATTCTTCAGTTTTATTGAGAAGTACCTAGTATGAAAATAATACAAATTTATTTCACTGTGTACATACGTAAAGGACCTACCGTTTTGGTGCTCACCAGGGGCCCTACTATGAAGTCTTAAAACGATCATGATTGCGCTCTAAGAGGGAGACGGAGCTATACATATTAAATAGCACTATCCCGTTTACATCATCGGAATTGGATGGCATTAGCACGTCATAGTAGGGCTACAGTTGGCGCCACTGGTGAGTAAGGTTGTTATATTACGCACATGTGAACAAAGTTAGAAGGAAAATAATTGATAATGCCGTAAATGTGCAATTAAGTACGGACATGTACAGACGCCAGCACATCAAGCTACAACAATCTGTCAAATTTCATTTGTTAGATTTTAGTTACATTTTCAACTTTATCGCAAAAGCTTTAGGTTCAAGGTTGATTGGGATGATTTGACAGTTTTGGGTAGCTTGATGTACTGGAGTCTGTATATATTTCCGACAAAAAAAAAAATTCAATGCAGTGGTCGGTAGAACCGTAGGCTGAGGCTTGTCAAAAGCTAACCAAAATTTGAGATTTAGTAGACCTCACGCTAGTTTAGCGCCTCTAGCGACAAATTTAAATGCGATCGCTCTCTTATTTTCATATTGTTCGCAACTCTTTATTTTTTTGTTTTGTTCTGTATTCGATTATTCAATCAAGTCGACTAAACTAGAAAAATGTTAACTTAGTCTTTGTTGAATTTGTATCCGAGATCCGTGTTTCCGACCGTTGCCGATTGGCGCCGACGCCCGGCCCGACCGTTGTCGCCCAATGCCCACACGACCCCCTTACCCCCTCAACCCTGCATACCCTCCCGCTGCCCATGTCGGATGAAATCGTTCGTTCTGTCGTTGTTGCGTTTTGCTTCGCCGTCTGGCGCCTGGCTCGGTCGCGGTGAACGTTACATTACTGTTGTGTTTATTCTAAATGGCTTTCTTCAGTTATTGTTAGATTTTGTTTGTTCGGATTCGCGAATAACTAGTGTTAATAAGAATGTCGGTGTTTATGAACTCAATTTATAAGATTTACATGTATTAGTGCAACAGGCGATAGTAAGTCTCAAAGGGCTCGTGTAAACATAAGAGAACGTTGTAATTATTTTACAACATGCCTACGGATTCTGAATGCGAGTGCGAACTGGTGTCGAAGGAGTGGTTGTTGGCAAAGCTGCGCTCCGACGAGAGAGATACTGTGCTGATAGACTGTCGCGGTTCCAATGAGTACTCGATAGCTCACATCCGTTCCGCAGTGAACTTTTCTATACCGAGTATAATGCTGCGGCGGTTGGCAGCGGGCAAGATCGAGCTCGTGTCGACAGTGCAGTGTAAGGAGCTGAAGGCGAGGATCTCGCACTGCCGCACGCGAGGCATATTCGTGCTGTACGGGGACGGAGTTCCACGGGACCCCGACTCGGTGCACGGGATCCTACTGCGGAGGCTAAAGCAAGATGGCGTGCAGGTCGTCTGCCTTGAAGGTACGAGTGACACCATGTTTTACCTAATTACATTAGTGGGCAGTGCCCTGCGCGCGTAGCGCAGTGGGTGCTGCCGTATTGCACGGTTGCACCACACTACTGCATTATTCTCCCCACAGTATTTAGTGTCATTGGAGTCCTGTGACCCTGGTATACTACCATTTCAACTTAACCATAACAATAACATGACACTGAGCCTGTAGGTAGGCACTATTGGCAGCATGAAACTTGTTTACATTGTAAACCGCTTCCAAAACAATTATTTTCACCATATTATATGCTATATTGCATTCCTTAAGCAACAAATTAATTCAGACGCTCATCACTTCAATTGACAGAGTCATCAGCCTTAATCACTTACATCGAGTGAAAAAGACATCAAAAGAAATGGACAAGATAGGAATATGATTGTATTTGATTTGTCTCCATATCAAAATATAATGAATAACAGATGGGTACCTTTACTTACAAGTGTTCCTAATCTGCTTGGATCTTTTTTAATTTGATTTGGTTCCTATTAAAAAAAAAACACCCTATTTTCTTTTAGAAGGAAAGTATTGTTAGCAATATAGTTCTTTCTTTATTCCAATAAATTTTTGCTTTGCCTCATCTTTCCCTCACAAACTGGATAAAACTAATAATATACCTTAATTGAATAAAATGCAGCTACCATTGTATCACAGGGGGTTTTAACAATGAGTAATATTGTTGTCTCAGGTTTAAACAAGAGCATATGTAAAAAGAGTGGCTCTATGGTAAAAAGATTATTATTATTATTAGCTCAAACTTTCCCACTCTTGGGCTGAGGCCCAAAACCGTGACGGTTGGCAGGAATGGAGGGAATTCCTGCCAACCGTCACGGTTTTTTGCCTCTTCCTTCCAATCATTAGGGAAGACATCTGGGTGAAAAGATTTAAAATGGGGTCCCAACTCTGGGTTCCAGCAATCTAATATAAGCCTGGAGGCGTCAAGTTTGTCCCATCAAGACAGGTAATAGAGCTAATAATATGATGATTAAAAAAGCACTATCACATTTCACATCCAAATGATAAACAACTTTTACCTCCTTATCTTTACCTACAACTGGCCAAGTGCCCATTGGATTCTCTTCCATCAAAAATATAACAGGAACTTAATAGTACTTGATTCTTGCTATGATTAACCATGATTGAGGCAATGGTGATATTCAGAGAGAATTTGAACTGGCTTTCTATTACCTCTAAAATACCACAGAGGTTTTGTAATGTTAACCGGTCATCAATTGGGCATAGAGCACTAAAAACTCAAACTCAAAGCATTTATTTCAACTAAACCATTTAGAGGCACTTTTGAATTGTCAAGTTTGGTTAGTCAAAGAGGTTTTGCACATTCCAAAGCATAAATCTCTATGGAGAGAAACTACATGGCCACTTTTAAATCCATAAATTGGTTCAAAGTTGTGGTTACATTGTTCTTGTTGAAATTATTCATATATGTGAGAACTATGTAGAAAGACGTCCACAATAAAAGTGTCTGGAGTAAAAAAGAAACAATTCAAAGAGCAAATAATTAGAATAAGCCATGGCAGTTGAGAGATGATCAGTCCCAACTGACTGAGCCAAATGATTAAACACATGCACCACCATTAGAGAGACTTGAGCAAGCATGACACTCCCAACTGCCAGGGCACATTCAAGTCATACCCAAAAATGGTAGTATTATATATATTTAAGGTTCATAGTACTCACACATGTGCCTTTAATGCATGAAATAATACAATGGTACATAGCTTGAGTTTGTACAATGAAAAAATTATGTTCTTACAATCATTATTCAGCGGGTCCAACAATGTTTCCAAATGCTAATAGATTAGTTTGTGCACCCTAGTGGCTGTGGAGCAGAAACAGCACTAAGTCAAGCATTTTATCTTCAATCTAATAGTGTGCATTTAATACAAGATTTAAATTTTATTTCATTCAGTTCTAATATACGGGGAGGTATTTTATTATAACATTTCAAACAGTACCCCACGAAAGATGAGACTACTTTAGCCAGTGTGTATGTCAAATTTTGATGCGTAAAAAAGTATTCCAAATGTTCAGTTGACAATTTATCGAGAGTTTACAATCTCTCAAGTTATTTTATAATTTTACGGAGTTTGCCATTTTCAGGATAGGAAAATCTAGAAATGGATTTTTTTTGGGGGCTCAATGATTTTGAAATGTTGTCAATTGGCGAAAATATAGCTAAACAAGTCAGTTAAAGGATCGGCACTTTTCTAAATACTGACCATTGTAAAAAAATTGCTTTTTGCGACAGGTAGTTATTTTCTTTTACCAGTTCCAAAGGACTGTAGACCGCTGGCTACACTACGTGATAACACTAAAATAATTTCTATGAATTTGTTAGGTTCTTGAAAGGTACGTTAGCTACAGCTCTATATGCTTTAGAGCAGGGGTTCCCAATCTTTTTTATACTGCAACTCCCTTTGAGTGTAATATTATTTTTGCGACGTGCTTGTTAAATAGATACCTGAAGCTCCGTTTGGGAAAACGAGAAGGGCAGAATCAATGACACAGATGAACTTGCTTTTCTGTTTTAGATACACTGAAAAATATTTATAAAATGTGTGACAAATGTTGTGACCCCCCGGGGAGTCGCGACGCACAGTTTGGGAACCCCTGCTATAGAGGATTAAGATTCTTCTATACAAAATTTAACACCCCCTAAAGCCTAATTGGGTAGTTTTGAAAATCAAATTCTTCATTTAGTATTCATTCAGTATTCATACCAAGCTTCTAGTTTATAAAATCAAGGAATAAGATTCTTCCATACAAACTTTAACACCCCATAAATTGACTTTTGGGGGTAGTTGTGAAAAACTATTTGTGACTGCCTTTATTATTACCCTAGGCCGGTATTCATACCAAGTTTCAAATATATTGGCCCAGGTATAAGATTTTGCATTCAAACTTCCACCCCTATTTCAGCCCTTTCTGGCGGAAGTTACCTAAAATCCTTTCTTAACTGACGTTTCCTACTCATAATCTACTTCCGTGCCAAATTTCATATTCATAGATCATGCAGTTTTTGAGATTATTATCAAATTAATGAAGACTTATTTATATTTATTTATTTTTATCCTATCCTTCTGCGGGGCAAAGGCCTCCCTTTCTTCCCTCCATTCTTCCCGTTTTAATGAAAACTTAAATAGTATTTATTAAAAAAGGTATGTAAGTAATAATAGTTTTCCTCTGTGTTAACCTGATGCAAAAATAAACAATGAGTTCTGTTTAGTAGAAGTTTTGAAGTATCACTTAAACAGTAGGAATACCCATTTATTGTTCTAGTTATATTTTTCTAAACTTAGCTCAAAGATAGTTGTCAAAAGGTGTTGGTTATTGGTATTAGTTGTTTTATTTAGCAGCATCACAGTTAATCACATGAGACTTTAATACTTTTCCTCCGTCTTGAACTGTTCAAACTCATACTGAAATGCATATTGTGCAGTAAAATAATATATATTTCTTTATTTCAATTGATTTCACAGAAATTTCAAATTATTATCACGTAATCTTGCTGAAAAATTTCTTAAATATAATTGTTTTATATTTAATTTTTTTTTATATTATCAATCGTTTTAATTTTATTTTATGATTTTAATTTAATTTTATAATGTATATATAATGTATTCCTCTTAATTTATTAATTTTATATATATATATATATATTTTTATTGATTTGAATTGTAATTTATTTAATTTTGTTATAAATTTGCCATCATATGATCAAATGGATTGAAATCAATTATTATTATATTTCATTTTCTTGTGCCTCTTCACTGCTGAACACAGTTAACATCCATTTTTTGTCCAGAATTTTTAAACGGAATACCTGTTTCAACGTATTCTATTGCATTTCGGCAATAATAAAATGAGGTTTTAGTATGTAAGTTATGTAACAGTTCAAATACTAATGGCTATCAAATAAGTAGCTAGGTATGTATTATTCTCACGACGGCATTCATTCAGTAAATGATTACCTAACTCAACTTGCTGGTAACACGTAATACCGGTTGCCACGCCGACGAACTGTTTCATTCATTGACAAAAACTTCTCGATACTTATCAATCTTTGAATTTGAATTTCTTGATGCTCCAAAATGTCGAAAAGTCTTCTTGACCTACAGATTCACTGGCAAGTTTCTTCAGTAAAATAAACGATAGGATAAGGTCCATTGCTATATTATACAACGTGTACCTTTTGAAATTCCAAACTCTAGGGTATCAATGAGATCATGTCAAAGAATCACCTGGCGAATGAATTATTATTATTTTTTGTTTTCATTTTTCATTCAAAATAATACGACAAAGTACGTGTATTTATATAAAATTTACGTGAAATATGACAACGTCGCATTTTCTTAGCTTAAAAAATATGAATGATTTACTTGAATGAAAATTATTTACGTACTTTCGTATTAATGAAACTTAGATACACACATCGAGAGTCTAGTTGTCAGTATTACCTCCGAAACTTTGTATTTTTGGAACACTTGTTCTAGGAATTTTTATATTACTTTTATATATATATAGAAATTACCTTGAAGTTATGGGATATCAAAAGGTACACGTTGTATTCTCTAGATTTTGTAAACCGGCAATAAAACCGGCAGTCTTCCGTACTAATTGAGGTCGATTGTATCGATTTATTTTGCAACAACAAAGTATAGAAAAAGTACTACTTGAGCTACTTCATCACGACACGACAGACTGCATAACCGGTGGTTAATTAATATTAAATACTAGCTTTTGCCCGCGACTTCGTACGCGCATATCCTGTTCCCGTATAGCCTATAGCTAGCTATACATTAGCGCGTTCAAGCACTTTTCATCTTTATTATATTAGTAATAGTATAGATACAGACGCGACGAAACGTCTTCGATTCAATATGTTTTAGTTTAAAATGTGTGAGGGGCGTAAGAGGCATGCCGGAGGTCGCAAGTCGAGGCATCCGCTCCTCCAAACGTGGGAGAGGAAGTCGACTACTTATTGTGCTCCTCAATGCGAGACGTTACATTATAATCACCGCACAGTCTCGAATGCGCTTGTTTGTACCGACGCTACGTTATTTTCTGGACTGGTAAATGAACACAGTTTAGTGCTCCATTTATTGCTGTATAATTTATTTTACAATGACAATAACGATGAGTTGCTTGAATGAAATTTATGTTTGTAGTTTCTGTACAACGGGATAACACATTTTAATTATGTGTGTAGGAAACAGCTGCCCCCTGGTTATTATTTTTTCACCGTCGAGCGTAATAGACAAAACTACTTCAAAGTAATTGATCAAAGTACCTTTTGTTTAAAAAAATAAAAATCAGAGGATATAATTTTAGTTCTAACAACTCATCAATGGCGTACAACTACATCCCACGAATGTGTCTACACTTCCACTGTCCACATTGAGGACAAATATTGCGATATCTTTTTTACGACTATTCTGCTCATTTCGATGACTCAATCATCAAATATTTCGAAGTTTCAACAACTACATTAGCAAGAAACTCGAGAGGATCGTATAAATTTATCACATATAGACTGGATGATCAAACGGGCCGGATGTGTGGAGCTATTGCTTCGGTCTTCGCCGGTTCGTCCGACGGAAGAGCGCCGCAATTTTATTAATAAGTTCCCGTTTCACTCACGTCCTGTCAATTTCAACTTTGCGTGTAAACTATGTATAAAATTAGAATTAAAAATATTTTATACGTTAAAATTCAACATGTTTTGCTCAACGGAAAGTACAAAGTACAAGTAGTTTTGGACAAAGTTTCAAGAAAATAAGATCCAAAAAAGAAACTAAAAATTATGCCTAATTTGCCCAAGCATTCGAGTAACCTATATGGCGTGTTATTTTTTGTTATGGAATACTTTCCCAAATTGCTCTATATTCCTGTTTCAGGCATTTATGAAGTAAAAATGCTCAGATTTCCCAATTATTATTTTTTAATATCGCTACTTATGGGTAGGGTATGTTATCCGGATTGTCCGGGAATCCGCCAAATTTAGTATCCGGATAGTATACATGATAAGTATCCGGATACTTGGCCCAAGTACTTAGGAGTGGTCCTTGATAACAAATTGCTCTGGAAAACTCAATAAAAACACAGTCGTAAAACAATGCATCAAATTTAATGTTACGAAAAACATGGGTTCTCTCCCCAAAACCTTTGTTTCGCCTTAAATTGGAGATCAACGGTTCCAAAGACTAGTTTACTCCGATTTCAATAGCTGCTTAAGAATTCCATGAGGCTAATGCAACTAGGCATATGGGGCAAGAACTATACTAGCGCCTACGCTGGCTATACCGAATGAAGGTATATCCAGTCCCAGATCCACTAAAACGGACGGAATGAGTCGCTATAACTACTAATAACATGTTCGAACATCTAATTTTAAGAACATTTTAATATCCAACAATTATTTTATTCATAGCCTTGATATAAATAATGTTTCATAAACTACTTCATGAAAACATTGTGACAATGATTATTAATTTATTCGTATTATCAATAATTTAAATAAAAAATATTGATTGTTTATTATTATATTCGTTTAATTTACTTTTTACGATGATGTCCGAAATATCCGGATAGTATTTTGGTAGCATCCGAATTGTAAAATGGGCTGGATAATGGCATGCCCTACTCATGTGTACTAAGTAGCATCATTTGGTAATGTTCAGTAATGAATAGGAATTATCGAAACACCGGAAGCAAATGATTAAATTCAACGATGGCATTAATTGTAAATAAGATATTCCATTGATCTATATTGGACAGTGAATTGCCCATTTGAAGTGTCTGAGTACGGAGCAGCTCGATCGTAAAATAAATGGCACGTGCTTGCGAACAACAGGATGTTGTGAGCTCCGCTTTGAATGTAAACTCTTTGGGGCTTAACATTTATAATCGTAGAGGAAATCGTGTGCATCTGGCCGGAGTGTATGGCTCACGCGAATATTATATGATAATATGGCATCATAGAGGAAAAGCAAATGGGAAAGGGAAGCGGGATCTAATAAAGAGAATCGCGTTAGAATGAACTCAACCGCATGGAAACAATTACGTATGCTTTGAGCTCTTTTATCTACTGAATTAAACAATAAAACTATGTATCGTCTAAAGAACGCCCGCATTAATAAACGAGTAGACAATGTTAATCAGTAGTGTATCATTGATAAATCTAAAGCGTAAAACTTTGAATGGACACCGAGCGTACATAAACAAGTATATCGGAAGGCGTAACATTGGCATTGACAGTTTTTATGCGGTGATGTAATGTCCAATTCGCGGATTACTATTTTGTGCTGCGTATTGTATTCTGATTTAATTTATGTCTGGCTCCGCTACAGTGACGCTGAATAAAAAAATAGGTAATTGTTACGCCGTAAAAGCACGTAAAGGTCACCAATTTGCTAACGCTGGTGTGCATTTGAATATGGTCCACAAAGTAGGTATCAGCGTACAAGCGTACATTGTTATAATTGTGGATAATATAACATGTGATGTGAGGTCGGGGTGCAGCGCGATGTAACTCTGTTAAATACTGATACGATTATCAGCAGCACTATCTGGCGGGCCGCGGGCAGCCGACGACGACGGCGCCACACTCATTATCGGCTTGAAATCGAGCCGGCAGTCAATTAGTGCAACATGTCCTGTCTGACCATTTATAATTCAATACGCTGGCAAATAAACCCAACTACCTTAATTAATGAACAGGAAATTAAACGCTTTGCGGTAGTAAACTAGGGACACTTAGTTTTCCAACCGCAATACATGTAATTTCTCATTATTTGACGAGACATCATCTAAAATATAACATGAGTAATGAAGTAACAATGTAAGTTTATAAGTTGAACCTTTGCCTGCGGTTTATGTCCGTCATAATCATCATGCGTGGACTTCGTCTCTGGCTTGAGGAAGAAATAGACCGTATTTTTTTACGTTGAGTGTAACCCTCGACCTGTAGACCCACTGACGGTAATCTCCGTAAACAGTTGATTCATTGTCCCAACAATCCTATTTATTGTTGGAATTTTATTTCTAAATCCTAACATAGACATCTTTCATAAACGCGTGGGCTAGCTTGTGAATTTTATAGTACAGATACACTTGTCTAAGTACAAGCAGAATATCTATTTTCGTGATATCGCCTTGAAATCCAAAACTCCCATTCCGTCGATTCTAAGAACCTGAATCAAATCGTTAGGAGTGACGTCAATCCGATACATTCCCAGAATCTGGCCGAACGTTATTATTTATTTATTAATGTTATTTCTCTATTGTTATCTTAGTAGAAAATTCTAAATTTAACCATTAATAAGAATTGTTTGCACAGGTAACAAGAACTTAATTCGCAAAAAGTGCTGCATCTTTATTTAGACTCAGGATGTATTTCTTGGCTATTGATTGCTGCGAATTCAGAAGGTTAAAATGTTTATGTCATTCATTTAACAAGACTCGTTTGTCACGATCATTGTGAATGGATTTAATTGACCCAGCTCGAACAGTCAATAGAGGCCGATGTGCAATCATATTTATAAGTCGCCCACCAACCTTAGTAAATTGGTTTAAATTGTTCCAACAGGCTTGATTAGAGTCTATTTAAAGATGTCATGATTATCAATGACTTATGCTTTCGCTTCAACCCATTTACTGACTACAATGAAGTGCAATTTCATCTTCTAGACAAGAACACGCGGCTTTCACGATACTCCAAAATTTGGAGGTGCTGGGGGATGACAAAGTTTCCTTTTGACCCTATTAAAAATGCATGAGAAGATACGAACTACAAAGTTAAATTTTATTAATTGAGTAGGATTGGCACACGCCTGCCAATCTCTTACTAGATTATCTTGTGAACGGGGAGTATCTAGACCGTCTGATTTATCCATCATGTATTTATGCTTGCCAGGGTTGCGGAATTTGTTCGAAAGAGTCACCGCGGCCCTGGAACGCAAAGGACTTTAGAAGGAACACGGATGGGTTTTATCAGTAAGAGTCTGTCACGCCCTTCGATGAAGCCATTTGATGATTTCCCGTACTTAAAAAAATAATCATGCATTTATGAATATTATGTGTTGTGTATATGCTAAGTTTTTTTTAAATAATGCCCAAGGCATTGATGCACTCCGCCCACCACACAAAAACAAATTTGACGATGGTTGTAATTCCACCCTTTCAATGTCAGGGATGCCTCACCAGAGCCAATGTTCATAAGCACAAAGACCTGAGTGCCAATTCTACTCATTTTTAGGGTTCCGTACCCAAAATGTAAAACCGGACCCTATTACTAAGACTCCGCTGTCCGTCCGTCTGTCTGTCTATCCGTCTGTCACCAGGCTGTATCTCATGAACAGTGATAGTTAAACAGTTGAAATTTTCACAGATGATGTATTTCTGTAGCCGCTATAACAACAAATAATTAAAAATTAATTAACTTAAAAATTAAAGGCACTCTCATAGAAGAAAAGTGTTTTTTTTTTTGGTTTATGGTACGGTACCCTTCATGTGAGTGTCCGACTCACACTTCGTTTGTTTTTAAGCAACGTTCGCATTCGTATGTCATTCACAATCTGTCAAAAATGTATGGAAATTGAGGCTATTTTATAGATTGCGACTAAGACACGAATGCGAACGTTGCTTAAAATCTTTAAGCTCTATATATCTGCCATTATATTAGTACTCATTCGGTCAAAATCGCACTGCCTGCTTGCACAGTTGGAATACATTATTTGTTCTTCAAACATTTAATTGAGAAGAAAATCGCATGTGGTATAGTTCACAGGTCTGCATAATGATGTATTAGGTGGTTAAAATCGCGCAAGGTTGTTGATAAACGTGGTTGGAAGGACGCGGGCCGCCGCCGGGCCAAGGCCTCCCGCAGTCCGCACCTGCCTCCCACACAACGCCAGCGCCTCCCCGCGCCTCTGCCTCTGTGCATGATCCTGCCTACTTGTGTGCCATGCGTATTTCCACATATCGTTTCATACTTTACCGAATTTGCATCATTTTTTATCCTCTTCAAGGTCTCTGCTCGCTGTGCCCCAAACCTTGTAAACTTATAATCAGTCCAAAGTTACATTTAAGGTAGACTGTTTGTTGTATAGCTATCGGTGGGCGAACAGGAGTGGGTGCTAAATGTGTGCGAAGCGATCACGTTTATATTGTGTGGGTGTAGCAGGCTGAAGGATTGAGTTTGCGCGGTGAGGGGCGAGTTTTATGGAGTCCTTGCTACCGAGGACGAACGTGAAAAGTGGGGGAGGGGTGTTAGAGACGTGGAGGAGGGTACGACGGGTTCATTGAGTGCGGCGGATGAATGGGCCGCGATGAGTCATCGGATCGATGTCGAGCCGCCGCCCCGCGCCCCCGCTCCGCGCGGCTGCGTGATACCAGCCTGCCTGCCAGGCCTGAAGCTTACCCAATGGCCCATATTTAATGTGAAAGTGGCAAATCGGCACACTTGTCCTGCTGTCTGATTATTCATCGTCATCACGGTAGCTGACATTTTAATTCAAAATATTAACTTTGAACAGAATGTTCAAAGTTAATATTTTGAATTATTTAAAAAGCAAGAGCAATACATATTGTATTTGATCAGAAAATACAGACATGCACTAAAAACGTATTCTTCATCATCTGAATAAAACAAAACTTTTCCTCAGCACGTTAGCACCGAACTTCAGTAAAGACTAATTGGGACGTTATTCTATATTTTTTGCAATATTCGAATAAACGTCGATTAACTGTTCAGCCACAAATGATATCGTATGCGAAGGATATTGAATGGGCGTCAATAATGGGCTGTCGTGCTCGTGACCATTGGATATACCTCTTATAGGTCTGTGATGGACATAATGGGGGCGCTATTAGCATCACAATCGTGGGCTGAGCAGCGGACGACAGGAAGCGGCCGAACGCGACGGAAACGCTGCGTGTCGTCTCGTTACCGCACCTGTCGCCAACAGCACCGACAACAATATACATACGTATACTTGTTTCCATAAAACCTATTAAGAATCTTTTGTTCTATTCTTTTTTAACGATTGTTTTGCTATCATACCTGCCTAGATTCCTCCCAGCTGTCTCTATTCCCACTAAAAGGGTAACTTTGGTTGTGGGCATTAAAGGTGTGGGTTGAGTAACATTTCAACTCCAACAAAATATAAAAGCATGACCTTTACCAAAAAATATTCTGAAGATTTTCTAAAAGTCAAGAGGTCTATGTTGTTCGGAAAACACGTCATAAAGAAATATTCAACAACTGAGGTTCGCTCATTAAAATTATCCTCCCAGTTACTCTTCTTGCGTCGTATAAAAGATATTTTCAGGCTTGATAGTAAATGTCAGACGCTCATCATTTATGAATGGAAGTATAGTAATAGACAGAACAATGAATGAACGAAATCTACTTGGAATTGAATTAACGACCGCCCACACAGATTTGCGTCAATAGTTAACGCGCAACTCGTAATTGCAGCTAACAATTTGCATGTTGTAGAAACAGAATGAGAATATTGAACACGATCTGGACGTTACTATTATATGAAAAAGTCAAAACCGTGCTCCAGGGTCGGGTTTGAGCCTTCGGTCGGGTGAATTCATTTTATTTCAGCAGTCGGACTTGTGACAACAGGACCTGAGTGTGTCTACCGTACACATCCGGCTTGTCTAACAGCAACGACCAGTGTCTAGCAGTGACCATTATTATCATAAAATACCCTTATCTGGTTGATGCCTATCGGCAAGGTCAGGTATTACTCACAAGTGCACCATCATAACCGAAGTTGAAATCGTAAGGTTCAATAGAATTATGCAAGTGGTATCCGGAAACAATCCCTCTGTAGCACATTCATTCTGAAGTTTGTTTTTTTCTTTATGGAGGAATGTCATGAATCTAGTTGCATCCGAAACCATACATAGTTTATCCTTAAGTCATACTCGGAAACTATTAAAATTATTTTTGAATGATGTGTTATACGGGGAAAAACCACAACTTTTTTTCGATGAGTTTAAATATCGACGGAATTTTCATTACATAACAGCAACATTCTGACGGCCAAACGTAAGCTTTTATAACCTTTCTAACACGGACCAAATAATTCGCATCTAAAACTAGACCAGCAAAATAAATATAAAGTCTACATATGCCCTTAGCTTCCTCGCAAACATTCGAATAATTAATCACTTTTTCTTATTAGAGCACAGGTGGTCGGCTGCGTCATCTTATCCCCAAGTTGCAGTTATAGGGAGTGGCAAGTGGCCTTTAGACCCCACAAGTATGAATTATCTGCTAAAATAGCTGCAAGAAATTTCTTCAACCAGAGAATTTGTATATTTAGGTGTTAGGCGCCATTCTGCATTACATAACTTAGCATAACTTTAAATTAATTGTGCATATTATACGTTTCTATTCCGGTTATAAAACCTTATTTCTGGTTGGCAGCCAATAGTGAGGCAAGTATTTTAATGACTTGAGCCTTGCTTAAAATTATTTTCACACTAATACCATTAACTAATTTATAATATTATAATATTAATAAATACCTTAATGAATTTTGTAAGTTTATTTATGTAGGTTTCTCTTAATTGATTCGGAGTAAACATGGCTTTTGAGTAATTTGCAGAAGATTCTCCATTGGAGAAAAGCGTTTTAACATTTAACCCTAATATTTGTACCCGGGCGTGGTGCCAAGCTCCAAATGTTACTCTCATGTGATGCTACCTAATAAATTGAATAAAGCCTTTTCAGTGTGTTTAACGTTCTGCTTGTCAACAGGAGATTTCAACGAGTTCCGGCACGCCTACCCCGAGTGGTGCAGCGAGGCTGGCGCTCAGCATGTGCCTCATCTACCTCTCATGGGACTACGGTCAGTACTTAAAGCTCTGTCTACTATCGACTATCCCATAGACGATCTCACAAGTAAAACCTAATAAAAACTCGTTGATATTTTTGGACCGGTAACACACGGTAAATGCCATGATTGTGCTAACGATGAGAACGAAAAGATGACACCACTAAGCATTTTTGAGTCATTACCAAATCGCATAATTTGCAACTGTACTTCTGAGGATCTTTTGAGGATGTCGGGACATCCTACATTTTGATAACTTTAAATATTTTCTAGGTCTCCCCCTTTCTACCTGTCTAATACGACACAATTTCGGAATGTTTTCCGCAATATCTCTTTCCGCATCAATAGTTAAATTTTCACAATTTACTTTGCGCCAAAAATGCAATTATTTAGTAAGGTTTATTTTACGGAAATCTGGCGTATTGGTTGGCAGGCACATCAATCGTGACTCGTGGGCATACATGGCCCAGTAATGGAGTTTGCGTGTTATGTTTAGGTACAGCGAGAAGTCGAGAGGGCTTAATCTCATAGGGACGGTCTGAATGTAGAGGCGTGTGTGTAAAATTTATACATCCTCCCCCCACCGGGAGTGACCTACGAAAACTTAAATATTACACTTTTCCGCGCTCGCATTCGGCTACATGTTGATTTTATTACTTAACTAACGCTGGAACCATGTCGTAATGAGCAAGGTTATTAAGATCACATTTATAATTAAACTCGATTGTGTAATACAAGAATATCGAGGAAATCGTTAGAATTGTAATTCTGAACGGGCTGCCTGACTTGATTGAGAGAACGAGGAAACTCACTCGTGGGAACGAGATTTACGCGTGAGAAGGTTTTTCACTTCGATGGAAAAAGTGTCCGAACCGATTCCGGCGAGACTGGATGCGAGCCGGCGGACTTTCTCGATATGATGTTGTTGATGAGCTGATCCCGTGAGAAGTAATTGTGCGTTCGCCTTATAATTGTTACGACAAGGTTTTAATCGATTAGGAAAGTGTGTTGTAGGTATTAGATTATTATATCGATGTTGGACATGTCGAAATTATGAAATAAGTGCGCTGATAAGAATAAAAATGTATGTAGAGTTTCGATCAAATCAACTTTCGAGTATTCAACAGCTAGCGGTGTTAAATAATCGTCATGTACTTTATTTCACCTTCACCTGGAGTTTGTTTAACGCGTGGGCCGCATATGCAAGCAGATCGAATCATAAACCGAATTCTCAGTATCGGTGACGATGTTGGAGGATGTTAGTCATAAAGTGCAAACACTGGTTCCTTCCTACCGCTCTTTGTTACTCAGCCAGCATGAGATAATATACATGAATATAATGTTAATAGCCTATAGGTACCTATCACACGTAGCCGTGACTGATTGAGTTCTGCACGTGCGAACACACGTCAATGTCAAATATTCCATTCATGAGAATGAGCGATTTGTTCGACTGGAATCATATCGTTTAGTAGTAGAATGTTAATGAAATAAGCAGGTTAGGACTAGCTCCTTAGCTCTAGCCCCCATTTAGTACTGTGTTAAACAAGGCTTAGTGCCTGAAGAAACATGCTTTGTTTCATAAAAACATCTTATAATTTCACAGTAATGCGATCCTGTCTAACTAGACGGGATTGTCTGACATACGGAAAACGCTGTTATTTAGTCAGTCGTGTGGTTAAACTTTAAACTAATTTGAACTTTAACTTCACCTGTTAGAGGTAAGTTACTAAATCGATCGTTGAACGTGCCAGCCAGTGCAAAAAACTTGCTCCGCATTGCAGACAGCTGAAAAAAAAACGCGTTGGTTAATAAACTCATTCATCATTTTGAATGGTGACGAGCACCGTCGACACCGGCTGTGAGTGTGCAGTTACCTAAACACGTAATTGGCGTATTGCATTAGAAGCGGTGAAACGGAGCCTTGCGCTCAATGGGCTTGCTCCATTCATGCCAGGCAGCGCGCATGCGGTGAGCGCGCCGTTCACTGCTGTTTTTCCGTGCGCAAATCACTGTAGTCGAGTAGATTAGTGTTAAAATAATTGAAATACCCACCAAAAAGTAGATGCGTCCATACTTAGGAGCATCACAAAGGGTTACCAAGTTTTTCCTTGACTCTTTATTGTATTTTGTTTATTACTATACAGTTTTATATTTTTGGGAATATGTTTGAGCCATAGACACAATTGAACTAATTGATTCATGAGGCATCCAGTCGATATATCGTTTGAAAGCAGCAAAACTCTTTTGTTATTCCGCGCATGGTGCACTTAGGACGTTTTAAATGTTATAGAAACCATGTCAATCCGGGAAGAGCCATTTTCACTATTGTGTTCAACGCAATAGATTATTTATTATTTCACTTAACAAAATATATTTTTTGGTTTAGCAGGATTTATGTTATGACTTTTGAATAACCTGACGTCTAGAATGATTTGCTAATAAAAAGGAGTAGGTAGAGAACACTTTTATTTCGAAAACTTATGCGAACTATTTCGATTGAGGAAGCTAATTAAAAAAAAAGCGAAATGACAACTACCGAATTTTGTAACACTGGCGTATTCAGTATTTTTGTTTTCATGTCCGGTTACCGAAATTTGTAACCTTGATCTGTTCACTGCATTTTGTGGCCAAAGCTATTCAGTGACTTTTGTTGTTTTAAGTTGTTGACGACTTTTGGAACTTTTAAATGCTCAACGAATATTGTCGCTGACTGTACGTGATGTTAATGAACCGGCGATGTTGGATGGCGACTTGTGACGTGACATCACCTTAAAATACATGTATTGCTGAATCGACAGAAACGCTACTTGACAGAACTAATTATTTATTATTATTCATCATTAGATGCAGTTCATAAAGTGCGCAGAGTTTAAATAGGTATTTAAATAATCGTATAAAATAACTAATATAAAATTACTTTATTATTTATGTATTATGCCGGTTGTGCGTAGGCAAAGCAATCGATGAGTTTTGCGCTAAATCTGAGCATAAATTCACATAAAGAGGATGTAAAACATATTTCGAGTTTCCCGAATTATTTTCCCTCGGTTGTGATTTGCAAGCATCCGCTTGTGATCGCGTGGGCCGCATGACTGCTACCTTTCACGATATAATACCAAGCGAACTATAAATAGGAACATTGAAATTAATGGTGTAAATGTAACGACTCCCACGCTGACGCGGCACCGCGCCCGGCGTCTCCGGCCCGGCCTGCCGCCGCCGGCAGCCGGCTCGCGGCTCCGTGCCGGGCCGGACCGACTCAACACGCACGACGTAGCTAGGCGGCCCACGAGTAGGCCCTTGGCCGATTAGCCTGCTCGTCTAACTTATTTATAAAAATGTTTTATTTAAAAAACAACGTTATAACATTGTACGATCTTCAGAACAACAGGACGAAATATAATTACGATCCCGCCTACACATGTTTTATAAATAGATATTTAGAAATGCCTTGGTTCTCAAATTAAATCTTCATATAATGTTTTGTTACGGTTACCGAATACGATGACGTAAAACTGCTTTATTATCTCTAAGGGCTGACGTCAAAATCCCTTGATAATTTGATATCTTATCCTCAACCATAGATAATCTAGTTTCATTGTAATAATAAGTACCTTCTACTGAAACAAAGTGATTCGGTTATGTGGAAGACATTGTGTGGATTTTAGGCTTGACCGTTCAGTTACCCCTGGTGGCCATGAATTAGGAAATGTTCTGGGAAATGATAATTTCCAATGTATAGTTGTGATGTCAGTCAGTCAGTGTGCTTAATGATGGAACTCGTAGATCCTGGTCGACGCGACCGCGGCAGGCAGGTTATCGCTGACGTGACGTCATCGTTGTTGACGTCAAGGCGATCCTCGCTCCGCGTGAGTTCATTCACGAAATAATCCGTACACGGTCACGGTCGGTGACGGCTATATTTTATTTTGCGAATTTTAATAAGATTTATTTAATGTGTAAATAATTATGTTCAATAAGCTGACAGATAAAAAAATACAAGTCAAGAAACATTTATTGTCACTATCAGTTACATAATAAGTAAATAATATATAATATTATTACTTTATCAGTGAACTTTATACTTACTAGTCTGAATTGGGCTTAGGAGTTACCTACGCGGTTTTTGTATTCTCCATTTTTTTTTTTTATTATCTTGCAAGTATTTTACTTTAATAGCTACTCCAAACAGTAAAACATGACAAACAACTATGAATCAGCTAGGTAGGTATATTGAATAAATGAAAATCCCTATCACGTTTGATTAGACTGATTAAATTATCGATTACTCTACGTCCAAGATAATTTAAATATTGTTTGACATTTCTACAAAGTGATTGATTAAAATATACCTAATATGTATACGTATAGATATCGAAAATTAATCGATTAGTAACGTAAGCGATTAAAAAGCCATATTAGGTACCAATTACAGCAACTACTTGGCACAATATACGCATCATTTTATGAGTACAGCTAATAGTGCAACACAATTTAAATCTATGGTACAGCATGGTCGTTTTAGTCATGGCGTAGCCTTATAATGACAACGCATAACTGTCATAAAACCTCTTAACATACTAGTAACACCATATTTGTAATTGCAATAATAATAACAGCACTATAAACCATAATATAATTATGTTCAGTAAACACTGAGCTATTGCTATTCTCCATAAAGCCGTTATTTGATAGCAGATCTTTTAGCTTTATTACAGCCATTTAGAAGCTCTTGTTGGTTTAAGTTGGTAAAACTATTACTTTGTTTAGTCTTATCACTTTTGTTTGGAATTTCAAAACAAAAACAAAGTTGGCTGCAACTTTCCAGCAATTTTATTCGATATATTTTATAAAAGCTCTTACATTAATAATTAATCTAGCTTCTAACGTTATTTGGTACTTTTTATTGAAGTAAATGAAATGATATTTTCTACCTCTTGGGATTCAAGTCACCTCACATTTTGGTGCTTTGGCTACATATTAATGTTTCGACTGCTTATTGAACACAGAGGCGTGTTGAAGACTCTTATGTACTCATATAATTTACTGCCCAGCCAACTATTACATGGTACTAGACTAAGCCTACTACTATCTCAGAAGTTGGACAAAAATAGAACGTTGTGGTAATTTAACTCGACATCACTCTTTAGTGTAGTGTAGGTGCTAGAGTGGCCTGCGACCTCGACACACTTGCTAAAATACAATACCAAACAAACACACGTCCACACTTATACATATTATATGAACATACATACAAACAGGCCACGCATAACTTATTTGAGCCCGTCATACATAACATAAACGAGCTATCTGCTTTGTCCGGACAACTCAGATCGTTAAAACGGCTGCCAGGATGGGAGCTAGCGAGTCCGCCATTAAAAAACCGTCCCTTGCAGGCGGTCATTGGCAGCGGGTGGGTCGAGCCGCATTCCTGTGCGCCAGCGCACCGCACGCACTCCTACGCCCACACGCACCGGCTCTCCAGTGTGCACACAGTTAGCCGACCGACTCGCGGAGCCCGGCCACTACATCCCGTAGCCACCAGTCGGGCCGTGCTCGGTATTCGGCCGGCTCGCGGAGGCACCGGCCGCCCATACGTATCGGACTCGTTCATTAATAACACGGCCGACCGTGTCACGGCTTCCGGCGTCCGCCTCGCACACGCCGCCGCCATTCAAATACGAATTGTATTCGCATGGAGCCGCCGCCGCCGTCACTTACACAATGCACTACTACAAGTAGCTAGTATGCGCGCATTTAAATGAGCAGCTCACATTCATTGTTTTAGCGGAGTGACATTCTCCGCAGCCTTGTTACACCTGTGTATCGGGAATATTGAGTTCACAATCGGGCCTTGCGTAACGGCCGGGGCTCCGTTCACCCACATGTAGGTAAAATTCGTGTAAGTATATCGTTAACATGATGGGATCGGACGGAATGGCGTGGCTCGCGTGGGCGCGCAGCTCCCCTGAATGGACGTGTCGGCTGGCGCGCGCCCACGCGCAGCCCACGCTCTCACTACCTACTAGGAGCCTACTAATGCTAGTACATGCCGCTGCCCACTGGCTGCTGGCTGTTCATAATTATCTTGATGACCACTCACGCGACACTGATCCAATTTGGAGCAAGCGCCTGTTTGACGCACGCTCCCCATTCAATACAATAACATTGATATTTTATCAAATTCGTGGTACTTCATAATTCAAATGAGAACGGGCTAACTTCAATTTTGTAATACTCATACACACTCATTTTTTCCGTAACTTTTAAGACTCAAACGACAGTTTTTGACTCACAACCTTTGGAAACCTCCTGGAGCCACCAGGAGGTTTGGTTTCTTGTTAAATAAATACAGCTTAGCTCAGATTATCACAAAGCTTCAAATAATGGATATAATTTAATTTTATTATGTTAAGTTAACAAACCTGAAAAAAAAAGTTTAAACCTGTTTTACTATTTTGTAAGGAAAAGCATTGAAACAATTTGAAGATCTTATGATTTCATCACATTGCTACCCAATATCTTCTTATATTCTAAACCTTTCTTAATAATCTTAATCTAATTTATTATTCTGAAATGAGGAATTCATTGGTTGCGGTTTGCATCAGATTCTTCAAATCCGGGAAGACGAGATTACAAAACGGTAGTTAATCGTTATTTGCAATCTTTTTTTGTTTTGTTTCCAGTGTCTATTATTCACACCACTACTCCTCGTAACTATGTTATGTGAATGTGAGCTTCATTATTCGTGTTGTAAACTATGAACTAATTAATTATCTTCTCACTCGTTGAGAGGACACAAGACTCACGGACTCACCAGAGACCACAAAGCTTTGGCATTTTGTAAAAAAAGAGGATGCAGGGTCCGCATTCCACAAACGAGGTCCAAACGTAAAAACACAGCATTGTTTTGGCGACTGGAAGCAAACATTCTTTCTGAAATAGATTTAAAAAACTGGCTTCGGTTTGTTTTGCAAAACTAAACTAACTAACTGGCTGGTAAGCCCGGGTTAACTATTTAGTTAGTCCCAGAGACGCGCCAAAAACAAGTCTGTTTTTTCTAACATTGTGCTATTTTATTTATCACCAAAAATTAACGTTCAAAACGCATTTTTATTTATGTATCCGCATTTTATAAAATCGGTAGAAGACCTAGGTAGTTCTGCACTATCGGGGATCTTTATCTGTCTGTTACGAAGCAGCTATCACATCTTTGTAACAAGGTTTGTAATATGGCAGGCTGTCGACTCTTGAACACCAATGACATCTCCACTAGTAAAAAGTTAACTGCCCGTTGCATAGAATCTCAAATTGCAAAATACTTGATTTGTAGGTCTACGTCTACGTATTTATCATACTAACATATAACACTATACATTTTGTTACTGAGAAAATAAGTAAGGCCTGGGAGCCCTGCTATCTTAGACCATAAGAAGTTATGTCAATTAGACAAAACTGTTTTTGAAAGGCTACTGAAATAACTAAAAATGCCAGTTGCCATGGTAGTTAGGCAGTGCCTTGAACTAGCTAGACCGTTAACTCAGTGCTAAGCGGAGCAGCGCAAGTGGGCCTGATGAATTAAGGGTTGCTAACGTGTATGTCTTCATTTTTTATGTAATACGAATGGACAGAAGTAGGGCTAGGCTTTTTCATTCAGTAGTAGCTTAATGAATGGGTTCAAAGTTCCATGGTAACGACAGTATAACGACTACCATTGTCTTTCCATAGCTTTGCGAAATAGTCTGTAAAGCCTTCATTATTATACATAGATATGTTGACCTTCACTTCAGATGTGACGTAGATATTAGAATAGGTACACGTAACAGCGATTCGGAGGACAAGAATTTCTTGATATGGCAATATAACAGCAGATCTTCCGCGAATCTGGCATTGTGGCGTAGGAGGCAGGCTATCAACAGAGCGCTGTACGAGGCAAGACGAAGGCGCGCATTCGCCTAATTTGATTGCTTTCAAGACATCAAACTGAATGGCGGCGAGACGATTCAGAGGGCGAATTTGGAAAAGTGTCGCGTGGGAGGAGACGCGTTGGAGCCGCGGGCGAGGGGTGCGGGAGGCGGGGCGGGGGGGAGGGTGTAAAAGGGGGTGAGAGTAAGGACGCGGCTCTGCGTGGGCGGCCATTGAGCCGCGGGGGCAGGTGAATGGTGAACCCCCGGAGCCTCCTCCCCCATTGAGCAGCCCGCGATCGATACCGCCCCGCGCCCGGGCCCACACACAGCCGCCAACGCTCGCTCCCATGCGCCACCAGCCCACCACGCTCTAACAACACTATGTCGCACTCCTGAAGGTCGATACCAGTTTTGCTGAAGATTAATGAAACTCATGAACGTCACTCACGCTCACGCCATTCTTTAGTTATGTTCCATCGGTAAGATGTGCTTTAGAATTGGCTTCTTTTTCTCGTTACTCGCTCTGAAGTCCTAAGATGGCGAATTGGCAATGTTACATCACTTGAGAAGGTTAATTTCTTTATGAAGTTCCTACTTTTAAAGGTTTGTTTACTGGAAAGCGTTGTCAATATTGTTCTCCCTAATTATAGCGCTAATTGGATGATTGGGTGCAGGATATAATTACGTTACAGGGATGGGGGCTGGCTGGCTACCCTTGTTTTCGAAAATGTTAAGCCATATTTTTAATCTTCCACGTATTTACAATTTACGTCATAACAACGCGTAGCGGTGTGAGGAAGTAAATCTGAATTTCGTATAAAAACAAGGGTGACCTTATGTTCGAGTGGGTCTGAGTTTGTTTGATGCCGACTATGCGACTAATATGGACAGTTGGTTAAGTGCACAATAGTCTAGTAGGACAACGCATTGTTACAACAAATAAGAGTGTTCATAAACAAATAAAACGAGAACCGCAATTATAAAATACACCTAAGTTTAACTCATTTAGTGAGCACCAGTTTTGTCTAAATGTCTACAATTTCTTCGTTTTGCAAACAGAGAAGCATTATCGTCGCACGGAGCTCTGGCAACTGTTTAGTTTGCAGACAACGATGTTGATACCAACAGAATAGAATCCCATTAGCTCGCCAGTCACACAATCAATCAATCAAACTCCGCTGCACAACATGTTTCCAGCGCAAACTGCATTATTACCGTAATAGCGAGAATGCTGCCTCGTTGGCTTACTGATGACTATCGGGAATTCGTGACTGCTTCGAGTCCTTAGTTCGATCACCAGGTTTGGCAGTGTTCCTTACAGAATTCTGAGTAGTCGCTCGGAGTATAGATAAGTACTTGGTTAAGAAAATCGCTCGTCATCTGGAACTAAAATAGAACTGGTGAATTTTGAGTCGTCTGTCTACAACATAGAAATTATGAAGGCCAACCCTTCGGCGTTCCAAAAGTTTCGAATTTGAATAAAGTGATTTTAGTTTAGTTCCCTTTTAAATTTATGTCCCATGCAGACGTGATGTTAAGATGTAACACGAATTCTGTTCATGTTCCAGGTCACTCCGCATCTCAGGGTCGGGCTGCGAGGAGGCGCTGTCATCGGGCTCGTCTTCCGAATGCGAGGACACCCACGGGCACGTCCCGCAGGAGTTCCCCATCGAGATCCTGCCCAACCTGTACCTCGGGAACTCCACCAACAGTGAGGACTGTGACGCGCTCGCTAGGCATAATATAAAGGTACCGACATGTTTTATTACCGTATTTCAATCCGTGGTCTTCAACTGCTGCTTGTGATAGATTTCGTGTCTCACCTTACATACTATTTTCTCAAAGAAACAAAGCAAGTGGTACATCAGGTAAGCTTAAACAATTCGATGAAGAACATAATATACAGTGAACAGTGTAGCAACAACATTAAATCATTTTTTATGAGCTGCTTAAATGTCAATATTTTTCATGTTTACAGTATGTGCTGAACGTGACCCCAGACCTGCCCAACACTTTCGAAGCGGAGGGCTGCGGCATCAACTACTTGAAGATACCCATCGCTGACCATTGGAGTCAAAACCTCTCCGTACACTTTCCTCAGGCCATAAGATTTATTGGTAACTATTGTCTCGACCGACGTTTACATGAGGAGTGTTTCCCTCTATGGGTTCTTTACTCTGACTGTTGCTTCAAACTAATCCCTACTCTTATTTTCACCTCCAACCAATTCCTAATATTACTCTCTGCCTTCAACCGGTTTTTGTTCGAATTGTCGCCTCTAGCTCTAGTCTAGTGCCTTGTATTTTTGATTCAGAGTTCCTTGTTTTGATTCTAGCATTCATCAAACCGGATTAGGGCTTTGATTTTTCAAAGCAAGAGAAAGCATCAGCTGGGCAAAATGTTATGGTCCCTCATTCTGATTGTTGTTGCGTGTGTTACAGAGGAGGCGATGTCGGCGCGGTGCGGCGTGCTGGTGCACTGCGTGGCGGGCGTGTCGCGCTCCGTCACGGTGACGCTGGCCTACCTCATGCAGCGCCACCGCCTGTGCCTGCGCGACGCCTTCGAGCTGGTGCGCTCGCGCAAGACCGACATCGCGCCCAACTTCCACTTCATGCGCCAGCTGCACTCGTTCGAGCGCGACCTGGGCCTGCACGAGCACAGCGCCAGTCTGAGTAAGGTCCGCACCGCGCCACCCCGCCCCGCCGCGCGCGGCTGTGCGGCGCCGTGCTCACCCCCCCGCTGCCCGCAGGTGCTGGAGGCGCTGGGCGTGCGTGAGGCCAGCGAGGCGGGCGGCGCGTGCGGCTGCGCGGCGCCGAGCGGCGTGTCGCCGGACTCGGGCATCGAGTTCGACCGCTGGAGCGCCGCGCGTGACACGCCGCAATGACAGTTCTTCACGCCGGCGCAGCCGCCCCTCTCTCCTCCCTAGTTCGGTAGCACGTTTCAACTTGTATAGTCGTTCGAGCACGCTGCGAACTCTCTCACCGTCGGTAGCGACAGACGTAGTACGTTAGAGGAGCGGCAGCCGAGTCGCCGGGTGTGGTTTTATCTGTTACTCTTAATAGTCTTAAGTGAGTCGGATTACTGTAAAATATATACTTTATACATATTTTTAAGTCAATTTTATAAGTTCGACATATATCTGGATGTACGACTTGAGATGCATTCCCGAGTAATCTTCCATTATGCTTCGCATTTGATATCAGTTTGAAGTTAACTGTATTTTATTTGGTTCTCAATAAGTTGGACCGTCGAGTTGTGTTGTCCGTGAATGTTTACCTCTGTGAGGGTGACTCGGCGTGCAGAGGAGGCTGCACGTCCTTAGTGCCACAGAATTCAATCCAAAAACATAATACAAGGTATTATTTGTTAAGATTGGATTTATGATTGTTCTATTCATATTTTTACATTAAATTAAGTCCATTTTTTCGTAGAAAATTGTAATGACACGGGGCTTCTGATAACTCTTCCATTGTTGTTGGTATATGTATATTGTATTAGTATGAGAGTGAGTGCGCGAACGTGCGTGTGATATTATTGTATAGTCGTAAGTATTGCTCGTATGGATACTATATTTACAATTTTTTAACGCCACACTAGTGAGCACACTGCCTCTCCAACGTGTGTCGAGCGACGGCCATGGGACTTCCGCAATTAAAAATTAACAAATATTTTATACGAGAACAAATATATAGGATGAATGACTATTTCAATTTATTTTTATATTAGTTTACTACAATCTGTCTTAGTATTGAATAGCAGCAGATCAAGAGAGTAATAAATGTTGTACATTAGTGTCCGTCACAGTTAGTGTGGGATCTATTTGTAATTCACACCTACTACGTAACAGTTTCATTGATAAGGTCTTGATATCACTATTTTTATATGGATTATAATACACACTGTAGGTACTCTAGCTATATATATATATATAGCTGCATGATTGAATATGCCATACCACTCATTAACATTGCAGCTGAATCCCGAACTCGTTACTATTATAAATATATATTATTCGACTTCTCTAGGCTGGGTTTACTGTGCCAGGCTTCCAGCCAAACCGTCAAGTATTTTAGAAAAGTGTAAAAAAAATTGGATTTAGTCGCACGATCAGTTGCAAATAGAGTAAACGCGCGAAAACTGACGAAATCATTAACTACGTCAAATGTATGTATTGCGCCTTAGGACGTTCATCATCATCATCATCATCATCATCACACACGCTTCGCATTTAGTAGGGCGGAGTCTTAGTCGGTACGGACACATTGTGGTGCAGAATGTATCCGTATGTATAGTCTATATAAATAATAATAAATTCTGTTTGAGAAGGGCTGGACCGAGTTGTCCGAGTCAAATTCGTAGGGAAAGAGAAATTGAAAAAACTGAAACTACTGTTTGCTATGGAATTTTGTGTAAACTATTTGGACCCCTGACCAGACAGGCGTCTCTCTGGTCAGCTAGTATTAAAATATTTATAAAGTTAATAAATTTTTTGTTGTTCTAGAAAGTCCTCAAAATTTTGTGGTCTATTATGTATGTGCCAATCCATCGCCTAATATTATTAGTACAAGTTTATTTTGTAGCCAACGTTTTGCTCAGCAGGATAATGGTTATCTCTGCACGCAGATTAGCGTGGAGTATAAAATAGATATATCTATATTAGATAGCGTATTTGAATTTTTGTGACGGAATGGCAACGAACCTTACTGAGCAAGAATAAACGTTGCTGTCGTAAGTATTAGTTCAATAAATTGTATCCGAGAGCTGTGAGCGAGTTCGGGGTTTAGCCGCAGCATACAAAGCCTCCGCCTCGCAGCCGGGCAAAGACACTGAATACGTGATATTTTTATTTACTCTGTTGACGTTTCCATTGGCATTTATCATTTACTGACTTGAATATAACTATATATTTTTCTATATGTTGCGTACTTTCATGAGTTTTAACATTTAGTATGTAAATAAAAGGCAAGCTTTAATATTAAGTATGTTAATTATGATTATGAGAATGTAGAAAAATTGTTACAATGTAAATTTGTTATAGATTAAGACTTAATTGAGATTCAGCTTCCTTAACATTGAATGCCAATTTATTACGTAGGGTCGGACCTAAATCCAAATGATTAGCTAATATTTCTGTTACTTACTTTTGTAACGAAAGTGTTGAGATCCTTTATTTTTAGAAATATATCTTCCACATTAAAATAATATTTTAGAACACTACAAGTTTTAGCGGAGTTGTAATTTTAAGTCACGTTTCCAAATTAGTAAGGTGGAAGATTATGCCAAAGTTCACTGTCATTTTAATTACGTCACAGAAATTAAGGAAATAATAAGTAGGTATCCACCGGTACGAACTATAACTTTGTTATTTTAGTTTAAACAATATAATTTTAGTTGTTTGGTACAAACCGCCTTTACATTCTGAATGTTTCTAATTGCACTATATATTGTAAAGTTTTATATTTCTAGAGATAACGTAATATTATAATTGTAGTGCACAAACTAATGTCTGGTCCATGTACCGCCGCCTGCGGCTCGATCTGGATGATACAAAACAAATGTTGTAAATAGTATTGTATCATTTCTGTTATGATATAAAACTCATGTTAACCGATGATGATGTTGATAATGTTTTAGAAAATCTTTTAGTGCTTTTTCCTAAAGGTACCTAAAGCCACATGGCACACGTAATATTAACCTCAAAACAAATATAAACACTGTTAATCTATTAATTGCTTTTTTATTTATTTTGCCTTATTTTCCTTTAAGATGAGGAAAACAAAATTCAGCTGTATGATGAGAGGAATACTGCGAGACTTAATTGTATATATTATGTTACCTTCGGTAAATGTGATTAATTGAAAAAATAATAAAAACTACCGGACATTGTTAATATACCTCATGATTTGGTAAATGTGAATATCAAATTGAAATTCATCACTTTCAGCAGTTATCATTAACGTATGTTATTTTTGAAAATGATTATCTATTATATTTACCGGTACTATGTTTACATTTTTTTAATTATCACTGATAAAAGAGTAATTTCTTACTTTTACCTCGACTTTCGGTAATTTTTAATAATTTTCAATTAACCACACTTACATAGGTACGATATTTCATTTCTTATGACCGAGTCATTTCGATGTGCTTTACGGTTAGCTCACACTGAGGCGCGACACTACTTTTTTACACAAAAAGTGCACACGTTTCAGTGAGGACTTGGAATGCAACCTCAGAATTTAAATATGTCAAAATATTCGTTATGCGCGCAGTGTTGCGTCGCGTCGCGTCTTGGTAACAGCTGGCCCTTAGTGAAAGTTTTATCGACATAGGTAAAGGTTTTACATGAAATATATTATGAATCCCCTGGTCTCTAAACTAGTGTTAACTGTATCACAGTGCAAACTGGTGCGAAGTGGTACACAAGGGAAGCGTTGGTGGCAGTGTCGGTCAAAACAGGCGTCGCTTATGTTGGAGACAAGTCTACGAACCTGAAGTGGGACGGGGCAGGTCACACTTTTCAGCCGCATGAGGAAAAATGGGCCATCATCGTCACATAACAGTTACCTGAGGAGGGCCGTCGTTACCGAAGCCGGCATGAAAAACTGGGCTTGAAGATTTCATCTAATAATAATAATAATTTATTTTAGTTCAGTTACTTTACAACTTCTACAATATATCTTACATAGGGGTCTCCTTTTAAGTATGAGAAATACCTGTGCTAGGAGGCCCCGCTTTTCTAAAACTAGTACAATAGTATGTAGGAGTGTGCTTACATTAACTTTTTTTAAATTTAGCAACTTATTAACTAATGGAAGAAAAAATAAAAAGGAAAACAAATAATAACTAATTTATTTATTTATTTATTTATTTAAACTTTATGTACAATAGTGGTACATGGGCGGACTTAATGCATCAAGGCATTCTCTACCAGTCAACCTTGGTACTAATAAAGGTAAACAAACAAAAACGATTAACCTAAAAACATGTGCGTGTATACGTGTGTGCAGGTGTGATGGTGTGTTGTGTAAGTGTGTATGTGTGTGTTAGTGAAGCGTGTGTCAGTGTATGTAAAGTATGTATGTGTATGCGTCACTTATCGCCAGACTATCATTCGATAGTTTGTAAAAGAGTTTCGATGTCTTCATAGCTTTTGCTTTTTAGCCAATCTACCAGAGATATTTTACAATCCCGATAAGTCATGGGGAAGATATTTAAAAGTTTATTTAGTTTGTTGTAGATGGAAGCGGATTGTCTGGTATACTGTCTTTTTGCGTATGTTGTTTTCACTGAGACTTCCGGTGCAACAAGATATTTCCTTCTTTTTTTATCGAGGCTGGGATCATAAGGGAGAGTTTTATGGAGTTTTAAAACAGCATGTAGGACATATAATTTCCTGACTGTGAGAACACCATTTAGCGAATAAAGGTCTTCAGTAGGGAATCTATATGATTTGAAGTACATGACCTTCAAAAGAGATCTTTGTGCTCGTTCCAACTCTAGAAATTTCATCTTTGTAGCCCCGCCCCAAAAAGGTATACAGTACACGAAAACTGACTGGGCCAGTGAAACATAAATTTGGTTTAGGAGACTCTTGGAGCTAACAACATGTCGTAAAGTCTTGAAGATCCAGATGAGCTTTCTAGTTCGAGCCATGACCATTTCTGTGTGTAGATGCCAAGATGTGTGAGCCCCCTTTCAGCATTTCTATGTGTCTCCAGTGAAAGTAAGGGCTGTGTCATCTGCATAGGAGAAAACACGCCCATTGTCAAGCTTCATTTCACAAAGATTATTAATGTAAATAAGAAAGAGCGTCGGGCCCAAAACACTGCCTTGCGGGACACCGAAACTCACCCTTAGCTCATCACTGACGTAATTTCCTATTTTTACACATTGCTTTCTATCCTGCAGGTAATCTGTTAGCAAAGCTAAGGGAACTCCTCTAATACCTATGTTATCTAGAATACGCACAAGGATGGGAACAGAGACGGTGTCGAAAGCTTTTTTTATATCCAGAAAAACAATTAGACACTTTTTTCCTGTATCCACTTGGTTCACAATATGAGAAGTTAATGCTGAGACTGCGTCTTCTGTCGATAATCCTTGTCTAAAACCGTATTGAGCACGAGATATTATGTTATATTTGTTAAGGTAATTTATTAACCGAGTGTTAATTAACTTTTCTATATTTTTTGAGATTACAGGTAAAACCGAAATGGGTCTATAATTGCTCGCATCATCTCTGTTGCCACCCTTGTGCACAGGCGTAATAAGGGCTTTTTTTAGGGAGGGTGGGAAATACCTTGCGAAAAACAGATTAGCCAGATGTGAAATTATTGGTACCACTACTTCGTGGGAAGATTTAAGCAATTTGGTAGAAATATTGTCCCATCCTGGTGCGCTCTCAGTTTTAAGACTCATCAATATACCATGTACTTCCCTAGGATTAGTTTCTAGAAGCACAAAGGATGCTTGTGAGTCGGTTAAAGTATGAGTACCTGAATCCTGCGATAAATTGCAAGAAATAATTTCTTCAGCCAACGTCTTACCAATGTTAGAAAAGTAGTTATTTAAATGATTAACTGAGTCCTGGGGGGTTGGTTTTATATCTAATAAATTTATATTTTGAGTTTTGCTTAGTTTGCGATGCGTGATATTATTTACAGCTTTCCACATTTTTTTAGTATCTTTATTTGCCTTATCAATCTGCTCTCTGTCATATTTTCTTTTAAGTTTTTTAATTAGGTTATTGCAGTGATTTCGATATCTTCTGTAGGTATTAAAGTTTTAAGATATCGTTTTTAGGATCTGAGCGTAATTTTCTTTGCATTCTATTCCTGTTCTGGATACAACGTAAGATTCCTAGACTTATCCACGGCTTAATTATGCGGTTATTTCTCGGGACTAAGGTTGTAATGGTATTTTGTAAAAGGTAGGTAATATCTGAGTTTGTCAACCAAAAGTTCAGTCAAATCAACGGGATCATTCACTGAAATCAGATCTAAAATATTACTTTCTTTTAGGGTCGATATCGCTCTCCCAAAATAAACAACTGTTTTTATTTTAGAGCATTTATTCACCTTGACGACATCAGATAACTTCAGGAAAATCATGAAGTGATCCGTTATCGTAGTATTTAGAACAGCGATAGAGGCAGCTTTTTTGTTTTTGTCTATCTTCAAAATACAGACAGACAGACAGTTTTCGCCTCTGGTTGGCAGTGAATGACCTGGTAATAAGCCGTGCATTGCCAGCATATTTAGATAGCTATGACGGTTTGCGCGCTCAATTGTTTGTCCGTTTATTTTATGGATAATATTTATGTTTATATCGCCTGTTATTACAATGTTATTACATAATTTTAGGGAATTTAGATACTCATTAAGTGAAGTTATAAAGTTGTCAGCATTAGTGTTTGATGGTGAGCGATAAATACCCAGGACAATAAGATAGGGCATGCTTATTTGTAAGCAAGATGCCTGAGCCAATATTATTTCTTTGACACTAACTTTGTGCGAGTTTTTAACATAAGCAACTACGCCGTCGCAGCGGTTTATGTGGTTAGTAGTGGAGAAAGACAAATAATTTTCAATTTCGGGGAGAGGTTTGTTTGCGTCCAGCCTGCATTCACTTAGAATTATTACATCAACATCAAACTTGAAGTGAGTTAAAGTAACTTGTATATCATCCAGATTACTGTAGATGCTTCTAATATTCTGTGAAACAATTGTGAAGTCTAGGTTTTGTAAATTGAGCTGCTTGGAGAAATCCTCAATTTGAAATTCATAACATTGTGCAATAACTGTATGGTCTATTTCTTGCATAGTTGTGTGTGTAGGTACTATCCATAAATAAGATAATATAGCGGGCTGTGAATCAAGACCATACAGATAGGATTTTTATTTTTGACAATTAAATTTTGGATTATGCCTAATCTGTAAATATAGTAACAAATTGGTTTTATGTTAAATGTTATTTTCTTTTTATATATTAGTTTTATAGTAACTGTTTCGGTTTTTTTATTGTACAAACGCGTTGTATGTGTGTGTATGTAAGAGTGGATGGATTCTTGTGGTGGCTGTGTGGAACGTAGTGTAGGGTCACCTGTTTACAAATGAAACACCAAAATTTCAAACCATCCTGTCTCTGCCGTTTCTCGAGTTATGAGTCTAATTTTTTGCACCAAGATAGACTATTTAACTAGTAATGGCATCTCATTTTAAATTTTTACTTTACTTTAATAACTTATGCATGAAAAAGCTTTTTTTAAAAAATGAACTTAGTTTCATTGTGTCCCTATATGTGTAGGTATTCAATGAAACACCTGATTTTTTACAATGAAACAGGGCTAATCTACAATGAAACTGTTTTTAGTAGGTAGTATTTTGTATGCTTTTAATCAACTTGGTAAGTATGTAAGCGGTAAATTAAAGAAATTTAAATGAAAATAATATGTTCTATTCATAATAATCATTACCTTTATTAATCAATCAGACTTAAACATTAACAATCACAGAGAATCAGAATCACAATCAGTACCGTACGAGTTGCAGTCTCATTATTAAAAAAAATATCACAATCATAGTCGTTATAATTAGGTATAACTTCTTATTAATATATAAATAAACAGCCAAATATTAACGCAAATTTAGTTTCGGTGATACACGAAGAAGAAAACATAGAACGAGTTTCAGCTTTTGGTGCCGTTAGTTTTTGACTGAGGCAGAATAATCTTTAGGTCTGTCAGTCTTATTTCTGAAAGATCTGGCTTATAGCTCTACAGGGCTATAAAATTTCATCTCATTCTTGTTTTTTAGTCTCAAGAAAGAAGCACCGTATGAATTAGCACTTATTATTTCAGTAATCAATGCGACGTAGAATATTTCAAGTTTTTTGGTTTCAAAACCAACCATAACGCCTTCTTGGGGTTTTCGATCGATTCGCTTAAATTTTTCATTTACCATAGGTAAATCTTCATCGGAGTCATCGTCTTCTTCATCTATGTCACTCAGTTCTGTTTCACTTTGAGATATCACCATATCTTCCTCTTCTCCGCTAGTTTCTGCATGGAAGTTGCTTATGCTTAAAAAATATCGTTATGATTATTTTCTACATGGCCTACAGTGAAACAAGATAGTACACAATGGCACACTGTTTCATTGTATACAACATACTTTCGTTTCATTGTAAACCAACAGGGTATTTTTTTATAACCTTTAGAAAATTGCAACAAAATGGGAACTATTTTTATACGGATTTAGGTCAAAAGACACTTTGAAATGTACAGAATGCAACGTCATATTTAACAATACGAAATAATCTTCCATAATTTGCTAAAAAAACACCAAATATTACGAAAAATTCTTACTTTTTTGTAGCAATATCCGTTATGTGTCACCTGAGACGTCCTCTCCCAAGCGGCGCGCTCGCAAACTGGGCGGGTGCGGGGGGAGCCTGAGCATGTCCTTTCTTGCTATCCTGCATTATCTGGCAACGTCGTGTTTTGGAAATATCGCAAAGTTTCATTGTGTACGATTGTTTCAATGTTGGACAGGTGACCCTACATGTTTATATGTGCGTGTTTTGAGTGGGAATAGAGTGTGTGAGGAAGCTAAAAATGTAACAAATATCTTATGTAACAAATTGATTAGTTTAAGTGCATGCAAAGGAGTTAAAATTATCTGAATAATAAGCTTTAACAAACAAGTTATTAAAATTAAGGATTCTAACATGTGGTATAACCATCTTGTCCCTAGTCACATCTCTAGCATTAAAGCTTGAATTTGGGATTCAGTCTTTATTATGTTAGTCGGCGATTCATCGTGTTTTTTATCGTCATCTCTAACCTGATTGTTCAAAATTTAAATAATGTTTATGTTGTTTACGCTCGCTGTAGTTATGTTCAACTTCAGCCCAATCATTCTTAAGTAAGGTATAAAATAAGTATCCGTGTTCTTTTTTTTTCGGGCTTCTTGTTTACAAAAAAATGCTTGTAACCCACCCGTGATTCTGAACTAGTTAACCTAAGTAAGAAACCAGTGAATCAACCGAGTGGAAGGCGCCAGCTTAGCTTAACCACTTAATTTGAATAGCTATCTCTATTGATGTTAAGAAAAAGTCTTATTTGGAAATATTTAGACAGAGGTTCATCGGAACTTGATACGCAGCAATTTTTTAAATTTCTAACGCAATTAAGACGCATTCAACCGTACGGCTGAAGAGGCTGTTGATGAACCAACAACTGATCTAAAAAAAAGTTTGATGTCGAGTTTATTTAATGATCTTGTGCACGGTGTCCCGTGCTTATAATATCTTATCTATCTCGGCAATGTGATACTTTAGGGTACCATATTGTAATTAATTTTCTTTGTTTAACGTTTGTCTACCCATACATACCTACAAAATAAAATACATAGTAGTATACATGGACTTCCCTCCGTACCGTCGCCGGTGTGTGCTTTTTAAATTCCGAAATCGTGTTCCGTGTTTATTAGGCTTGTGAATTGTTTCTAGCTGTGCCCTGGTGTATTAAGTGCGTGTTTTGTAAATTTTTAAAGGTATGTTTATTTATTTTCTGGTAATTAATTAATTTATCCAGCCTTCGGTAAGTGCATTTATTATCTTGGTGTGTGGGTACCGCGAAATAATTTATCTTTTTTTAAAATATTTATTATTAATTTAAAGGGGTTTTGTCACTTAGTGATAATGTCACCCCCGTAAAGGAAAACTATCAATAACTTAAATCTAACACAATGGGTAAAACACAGTTCTATCATAAATTTTAAATAATTTATAGAATGACATGATGGCCTATACATTACGGTTGATAACCAATAATAGGTAAGGTAGGTACACAACATCCTGGCCTCCTCCGACCTCGGGGACGCTAAGATGCTGTTACATGCCCCCACCTCAAATCCCACACCAAACAGACATTGTCTTTCTTGTATGTTCCGGTCACATTCCATCAACACGTGATAAATGTCTTCAACTAACCCACAAACTGTACAGTTTGATGAAGTACATATACCCATTAAATATTTAAACTGGTTCGATGGGATGTGGTCAGAACGCATCCTCAACAGAGTCACTACATGTTTTCTGTCCATTTCCAATCCTTCAAACCATGGGTAACGAAGCGGTTCGGACTGAATGGTTTTATACCAGATTCCTTTTTCCTTTGAGCGCTCATCAAAGTATTCGTGCCATCTTTCTCTGCATAATTCTGATATGACCAAGCCAATCAGAGTATTCTTTAAATGCTCCTCGAGCTGCTAAGTCTGCCTCTTCGTTACCCATGATTCCATTGAATGGTGACGGTTTTATTTAAAGATTGCATCTTACCGATTAAATCTAAAATAAGTATGGCTAAAGGGAATCCTCGAAGACTCGAAGGTACCTACTACCCGTGTCAAGTGTTGAAGGCTGCTTTTTGAGTCCGAAAATATAACGAATTTCTCCAGATCTATGCTCAATAAATATAACAGTGCTTCAGAAATAGCTGTGAGTTCACAATACGTAATAGATATATTGGAATTCATTTTGAATAATACTTTAATATTAAGTTGAGGATCAAAGAAAGCAGCCCCCAAATCTGAACCATCCTTGGACCCGTCCGTAAATATATTATAATGTCGACTGAACTTATCATCTATCATTTTCATACATGTATTATTATGATCAGTTACATTAACTTATCTTTTTGCTGACCTTACGCCCTCAATTGTATCATTAATTGCACTAGATAAATCTACATTAGTAACCCAAGTATCTAAGGAATAAATATCTAACATTTGGCTCGAGTACAATGGAAATTCTGAGTAAACTATGTGGGCCTCCACTAATAGTGAAACTCTCTTGTTTCTCCAATAAAGTTCTTGACATTGTTTGGACAGCTCCTCCAAGATACTAATAAAAATATTATTAGATATGATTTAGTTTTTAAATAAAATTTACCAAGATAGAAAGAGTCTTCGAATAAATAATGGTCGAAGAGATAGTTCACTTTCCATAGCATGGATAGGCGTGGACCTAATGAATCCTCCTATATCCTCATTGCCTGATTCTGCAGGTACAGAATCTGAAACTGTGCAAATAGTAGTTAATAGTAGTGCAAGCAATAATAGTTCTGAAGATGACTATTTGCAGTTTCCGTACAGAAAGCAACCATAATCTATTCTACTGCGTATTATGGCTATATTTTAGCCTTCTAAGATGTAAAGGATGTACTTGTACACCCCATTTAGCGACAGCTAATACTATAAAAACGTAAAAAAATCGGAAAACTTTTTCCTGGATCTCCTTTAGGTACATGTTTACCCCACTTTAAAGAACTGTCCAACCCATAGATATAATGAACAAGGTCCAACCACATACCAATGTACTTGACACAATGTACTTGCTCAATAAGATTATTATTAACAGATAGATGGATTCTATTTCTTCTTTTTCCCCTACTAAAAAGGCAGGTTTTTGTTTTTCTGTGAAAAATGTTGAGACCCAAAGAGATTTAAAGATACAAAGACAAAGAATCTCTTTGGTAGTAAAAATTTAATGTCTTTGCCTGAAACTAATGCCAGTTAGTGCATCCTGTCGAATTATAGCCATGTTGCCGAATTGAAATAGACGTGACGTTAAAAACGACACAGACGTTTTAAGATCAAGAAATCACTGCACTTAACTATTTTTCAATGGTCCTCGTTGCCAATGCTGAAATAAAAGGCGGACTCTGTTATTGACGATTGATTAATGACAGTTTTAAAATGATAAAAGTGATACTTAGATAATTTGTTAGTAGATTAAACGTAACACTTTTACACGTCAATCTTTTTTGGTGTTTCCTAGCTGACTGACCTAGAAACACTGAAACAAACTCAGGGGTCAAAGTCACTTTTTAAGTCCTTACAATCCGTGCTGGTCAAATCATATGAGAACTTATTAGTTTAGTGTCTTCGGTGTCTTTTTGAGGAAAGCGCCACACAGATTTCAGTGGTCCTGTCCCGTCAGTGCAAAAAAAAATGGGAAATAAGCGCCATTGATCTTTCGACAAAACCGGCCCAGAAGATTCTGACAAATTGGCTGTGTGACTGACGGCCATACAGACAGACACACAAGTTATCCTATAGGGAACGTGCAGGAACTATAGGTGGCAGCACGGAGCATATTTCACTTATAAGTTTCGAATTTACAACGCTAGATGGCAGTCTAGTTCGTGCACGTTCCCCTAAACGGAGCATGCAGGAACAGAAACATCAATGTCAAGTATTCTAAACATTAACGTTTCGAATATGCAACACTATATGGCACAGTCAACGCCGTTCCGTATCCATTTTTACTGATGTTCGTACCCTAAAAAATGTCGAGAAAAGGCAGGAAGTACCCTGTTTCCTTTCTCAGGTCCTGGCGGAGTTACTGCCGTGCTCCCCGATGTTTGTTAAAAACTAAGATTGTAGGGCGAGCTTTCTGTAGGGTCAAGGGATACTGATTGTGTTTATAAGAGAACTGCTAAAGATGTCAACCTTTACTTTAAACTTGGTGTGGTCATAGTAAAGAAATAATCATTACAGAAGCGGTTCCCCCATGGGTGGCCGATAAACAAGAAGAGGTATTAGAGATAAATAAAACATCTGGATAATGTTACTTTATTTATTTTCAAAAGAAAGGAAGTACAATAGCTACCGTTAATAACAAGTATAATAATTAGTTTGCATAATAATAATTATTCGAATTATGTTACTTAAATATTCATAACGATACTATTTTGACATTTTCAAGCGTAATTATATACAGTAGGTATAGCTATTGAAATCATTAAAATGCCTTTCTAAAATTAATCTCAATCTTTCTCTAATTGACTATCGTTGGGTGAATACTGGGAATCTACGGAACCAAATCCCCAGGAACTAATCTAAGTCTACCCTCACGTAGGCCTTCCGTCTCTTGGACGCGTCATCAAACAGTTGCCATCGCCCTATCCTCGAATAAACATTTACATATACAAACAGGTGTACAAAAACCTTAATATAATCACAAGGATTCCACTACCTACATTATATACAGTAAATTGGTGCTATAAAACGTTAACCATAATAATGTAATGAGTAGCAACCTACTGTTCTGACAGCTAATTCAATATTTCAGAGCTTTAAAACTAATTGTGTATGCATGCTGACTAATGTCTTGTGACCAAAGAAATGGGGCATTTGACTATGTATTGTGAGTGTTTTGTGATTGTTGCCTATTACACATAGGGTATTTCTGAGTAACACGTCCTATTTAATGCTGATGGTCTACTCGATAGGTTATTTAAACTGCCATTTTGAAGGGGAAAGTAATTAGAGAACGTCTATACACGGTAGCTTATCACACGTTCGCTGTCTCGACATTCGTACATCATTATATATTTTGCGTAAAGTAACACCCTATCTAACAATTTCAAAAAGTAGTCAAGTACCCAATCATGATTGGTTGCCACTAAATAAAATAATTTCGTCATTCCACGCAGGTTTGCCACACTGGAACATGTTTTTGGCACAAACACGTGCTTAATTAGACTATAAACTCTATTAATTGTATTTACAACAAAGTCTTCACAATATCTTATTGCTTTTTGTTAAAATTCGAATTGTAATAACAGGTCAATCTTTGAAATAATATTGTAAAGATAACAACCGCTATAGCGGTATACACATAATACATTCATGTTTCATAGGAATGCTTTTATAACATACATATAAAATAGAAAAGAAACGTAATGTTCTTTGGAATGTTACGAAGTTACAAAAAAGATTTGTTGATGGACGACAATGCATATTAATTTTATGGCTTGAAAATATGATGGATATGTAAATTTACTTTTAAGGTACACATAAAGGCACCCTCCGATGTCGATTTCTATATTGGTCCTCCCAGAGAATAAACTTTTATCATTATATAAACGGCAAAAACCCATTATACAATATACTAATACAATGGCACAATAGTTCCGACTTCATACATAGGATGTGCCCGTTGATAATATGTACGACAGATACCGAAAATATAAATGAATACAATATAAAATTTAAATTTGAATATTATAACCAACTACTCTCTATATTAAGATATGGTCTGATAAATTGTAATGTATATTATAATAATAATATCATTGCACTAGCTGCTAAAGCGACATCTTGTAAACATCATTCAAAATTTGCGTAATCATAAAAAATATTTCTATTTGAGAAAGAAAGCTCGCTTAGATTCTATGATTGACGTACAAAATTGGTGCTACGTTTCGTCAAGGCAATTCGTGGACCTTAGCCACGACAATAAAACTCATGGTTTTTCGGAATTACTTCAAAGCTTTCCTACATTTATGTCAGGTGTGAAAGCGAAAATAGTGTAATTATTTTTCGTTTTTGTTAGTATTTAAAATAAATTTTGATTAAATGATAGAAACGTTTTAACGTGTGTATAAAGTAGCTGCCGATAAGCTGAATACGGTTATGTTCGAACTATCAAAACATTATTTTCGCTTACACCGTGTAGTATTTAGAACGGAATATAAATATGTTATTATAATACTGTAACACAAACTGTAACGTATCGTTACAAGTTTGCTATATTACTATAAAATCATTTAAAGGAGTTATGATATTCCTCTATACGTACAAAATTATGTACACGTAAAATGTAGGTATTCATAACGCATTACAATAAGTATAATTTAATAGTCATCATTAGGTTAATGTACCGCATCGATGTCTCGCTGCGCGCGCGATATTTTGACCTGCAAATAACATTGACTCGTTTATACCGGGTGTCTATTTAAACCCATGCAAAGTGAAAGAATTGAGTAATTTTGTCCAATGTGAGAAGGGAAGGCATCTTCAAAGTAGTCGCTGGTAGTAGCGTACAATTTGAAGGTGCACAAAGACTATACGGATGTGGTACACTATGTAGTTTTAGGCCTCCCGTTTAATTGGGACGGTGCTTGAGGGAGCTGCGCGGTACGGGAGGGGTGCTGGCGACCGTCAGCTTGAGCGAGGCACGCCAGCACACCCTCCCGCGCGAGTTGCTACCGAGGGCACCGTTTCAGTTAAGCGGTAGGCCTAAGAATAAGACTAATGTTAGAAGCATGGAGACAGGTGTTCGGTCGGCAGTGTCATTGTCGGGCGGTTACCTTGTCCTTGGGCGTGGAGGCCTCGCCAGACTCCAGCGCGAACATCTTCATCTTCTCCTTGAAGGACAGCTGCTCGGGCACCGGCGCGGTGGACGCGCGCGCCTGCTGCTCCGCCAGGCGCCGAGCGCGCGGGTCCCTACGTCCATACAGGTTGCAATGAGCAATGATATCTAAACTATTATTATTATTAACAGGTAAAATTGTTTGTTTACCTAACAAGTGTTTGTTAAAAGGGAATCTCTAAAAACAGTCTAAAGTATAGTTGAATGCCATAGGCTTATTTGTATCCCGGAATAAAGTTCGGTTCCTGTGGGATACGCCCGAGAGTGAAGATGCAGAAAAAGCTGGTACGGTAATCAGTCGCTCGGATCGATCCAAAGTCGGATCCCTTACCAAGGTCGGTTCGCGGACGGCCGACCATAACTTACATACCGAAACGCCTCCAATAACAATGTATAAAAAATACACTGGTCAGCAAATAAACCGACCCGCTACCTAGGAACTCTGATTCGATTTTCTCAAAAAGTATAAAATTTACAACTATCAAAGTTATACCTACAAAAAGTGCGTTTCATGGTGATTAAAATGGCTACAAATTAATTCGAAAGTACCGTCAACTCACGTTGTAATCAAGCAACAAACACAATGCTAACGATTTGCTCTGTTTTCACCAGAGTTTGAAATTAGCGTTCTTTTTCTCTACAATGAGGGTAGTCGGATATTTCTTATCATTTTTTTAGTTTTTGTCCATCGTTTGCTCAGACGCGTGTGTTTTTGCTACTTTTTTCGATTAATAATGGATACAACACCTCAGAAAGCAGCTCAAGCAGTAGCATTACTTCAAGCAGGCATTGCGCAACGTGAAGTCGCTCGAAGGCTTCGAATCAGCAGATTTTCGGTGCAACGAGTTTACAGACGACCTAGAGACTGGAGCATTCGATCGCCGTCCAGGTACGGGCAGACCTAGGGCTACATCAGCAGCAGATGATCGTTATATTCACCTTACTGTTCTGCGAAATCGCCACCTCAACGCAGTTCAAGTCCAACAAAGTCTACGTGACGAACGCCAAGTGGTCATAAGTTCAGATACCGTCAGAAGGAGACTTGCTGAACGGAACCTGACCCCAAAAAGAGCTGCAACAGGCCCAGCATTAACGGTAGCACACCGTCGAGCACGACTTGAATTTGCTCGAGAGCATAGGGATTGGACATTAGAGCAGTGGAGTAATGTACTCTTCACTGATGAGACCAGGGTGAGTCTACATGGAAGTGATCGACGTCAGAGAGTATATCGTCGCCCTGGAGAACATTATTCTCAGTGTTGCATCGAGGAAACTGTTGCTTATGGAGGAGGATCTGTAATGGTCTGGGGCGGCATCTCGTTAACAGCACATACAGCGTTAGTTTTCATCGAACCGACGGGCCGTACACGTGGACTGACTTCTCATCGCTACATTACTGAAATCCTCGCAGACCATGTGGTACCTTACGCAGGATATATCGGACAGGATATGCAATTGATGCATGATAATGTACGGCCTCATGTTGCTCATGTGGTGACCCAGTATCTACGCGACGTCAGCATTCGTACGATGGACTGGCCAGCTCGAAGCCCGGACTTGAATCCGATAGAACACTTATGGGATGAGCTGAAACGTCGGGTTCGAGCCCGGGTACCTGCTCCAACAAGGCTTCCAGAGCTGCGAATCGCAATTGAAGAGGAGTGGAATACAATTCCTCAAGATTTTATCGTCAGGCTCGTAAGGTCGATGAATACAAGGATGCTGGCAGTTATCCGAGCAAGGGGAGGGAATACGGAATATTGATCAAAAACTTTTTTTTTGATTTTATATTTGTTTTTGGCTTTAATTTTTTTTTTTCACTTTATCATTACTAACGATTGTCACGACTGGAAAACGACTCTTCTTTGTAAAATCCTTAATAAACACTGAAATATTGATTAAACCCAATGAGTTTCCTTTCATTTTAATCACCATGAAACGCACTTTCTGTAGGTACAACTTTGATAATTGTAGGTTTTTTAGTTTTTGAGAAAATCGAATTAGAGTGCCTAGGTAGCGGGTGGCTCGGTTTATTTGCTGTCCAGTGTATTATCTGTAAATGAAAAACATTGAATCGTACCTGTAGACCTCCTGAGCACCGATAACGCCGGGCGTGTGCTGGGTGAGGTTGGGCGCGTTGGGAGTCTGTGGTGACACCGGGCCCGCTAGCATGCTTTCTGCTTCCTCTATGAACCGCTGTAAAAGACAGTATACAATTATGAGCTGTGGCAAAAAGTAATTATTTCTTTCAGCGAAGGCTTTTTGTGGCGAAATACGTAAAATTTACATACACAGGGTTGGTTTTCACATCCATTTGTGAGATAAAAGTATATTTTGGTCTTCTTTTTCCTTGTTCGATTCGATGATACACTCCTTAGATTGTTTGGGTCCAGTAGGTAGCACAAGGGCGGCGCGGCGCGCTCGTGGAACGTTGGTGTTTAGTATGGTGTACGTACGTCAGGGTCCTCTCGTGCGGGCGGCGCCTGGTGCGGCTGGTGCGGCTGGTGCGCGGGCAGGGGGGGCGGCTCGTGTAGCGGCGGGGGAGAGCACGAGGGCGGCGCGGGGGGCGCGGCGCGCTCGTGGAACGTTGGTGTTTAGTATGGTGTACGTACGTCAGGGTCCTCTCGTGCGGGCGGCGCCTGGTGCGGCTGGTGCGGCTGGTGCGCGGGCAGGGGGGGCGGCTCGTGTAGCGGCGGGGGAGAGCACGAGGGCGGCGCGGGGGGCGCGGCGCGCTCGTGGAACGTTGGTGTTTAGTATGGTGTACGTACGTCAGGGTCCTCTCGTGCGGGCGGCGCCTGGTGCGGCTGGTGCGGCTGGTGCGCGGGCAGGGGGGGCGGCTCGTGTAGCGGCGGGGGAGAGCACGAGGGCGGCGCGGGGGGCGCGGCGCGCTCGTGGAACGTTGGTGTTTAGTATGGTGTACGTACGTCAGGGTCCTCTCGTGCGGGCGGCGCCTGGTGCGGCTGGTGCGGCTGGTGCGCGGGCAGGGGGGGCGGCTCGTGTAGCGGCGGGGGAGAGCACGAGGGCGGCGCGGGGGGCGCGGCGCGCTCGTGGAACGTTGGTGTTTAGTATGGTGTACGTACGTCAGGGTCCTCTCGTGCGGGCGGCGCCTGGTGCGGCTGGTGCGGCTGGTGCGCGGGCAGGGGGGGCGGCTCGTGTAGCGGCGGGGGAGAGCACGAGGGCGGCGCGGGGGGCGCGGCGCGCTCGTGGAACGTTGGTGTTTAGTATGGTGTACGTACGTCAGGGTCCTCTCGTGCGGGCGGCGCCTGGTGCGGCTGGTGCGGCTGGTGCGCGGGCAGGGGGGGCGGCTCGTGTAGCGGCGGGGGAGAGCACGAGGGCGGCGCGGGGGGCGCGGCGCGCTCGTGGAACGTTGGTGTTTAGTATGGTGTACGTACGTCAGGGTCCTCTCGTGCGGGCGGCGCCTGGTGCGGCTGGTGCGGCTGGTGCGCGGGCAGGGGGGGCGGCTCGTGTAGCGGCGGGGGAGAGCACGAGGGCGGCGCGGGGGGCGCGGCGCGTTCGTGGAACGACACGCGCTTGTCGCGCGCGCTGCCCACTGGGGACCTAGGGGAAGGGGGTCATGATTTAGTTAACTGCTACAAAAATGATTTATGAAGTTGTAGTGTACTGAAAGACATGACGCCAATTCTACATCGCGGTATTACCCGCGCGATTTGAACATAAATATACAACCGCCCGACCTCAATCATGAGGCAGTTGCCCACTAGACACAAATACCCATCTGATTGAAGGCTCCTTCTGTCGTTCTTCCGTCTTTTCAATGAAGATTTGCGGGACTTTCATCCCTTTTCCAAATACTTTCAGTAGTTTTTCTAGAGGTAATGTTTGTGGTGTCGTGGAGGATGCTTAATGTCAGGCTTTTCATCATTACCACATCATCGTATCTGCCGAACGACGTCCACTGCTAGACATAAGCCTCCTCCAAAGGGTTTGCCATAATCGCCACGCTTGGCAGACGGGTTGGCGATCGCAGTGTTGCTGTTGCAATGCACAGAGAATGTTGCTGCCCATTTTCTGGTGAGGCCCTTAGTCGCCTCTTGAAACCCACGGGAAGTGATGTATTCTTTTACGTCCGACACCATATAGAACAGGGCGATTATAAGGGTAAAATTCAGGCAGAAGGAATCGAAACATACAAAACTATTTCTAAGGCGTTTTATGACTATATTTCTGATGAAATATTTTACGAGTTCTAGCAAATATTTAAAAAATAAAGGTCAAAGTTCATTATCTTATGAGACACTCAGTGAATTTAAGTCTAATTCCAGGTTTAAGACTTAAGAAAAGTCAAAGTCTAAACTATAAATTGAGAAAAGAAAATCTTATTTGGAGAATAGAAGTCAAATTACACAAATTAATAGAGTAAATGTTAAGACCAAAACTGAGGTAGTTTACTCCTCTAGCTCTGTGTCTCTGTCCCAGTGGCACGCCACTGTCATGTGGCGTGCCACTGGGTTCCGTGCTGGGACCATTGCTTTTTATCTGCTATATTAATGACTTTCCCCGAGTAATCGAACAGCAGATGTCACTATTTGCCGACGAGAGCACTGTTATTTATGATTCTGGCACTATTAACCTTTTGAACGCCAATGACATCTATAGATGTCATGCGCAATCGTGCCCTGTGCGCCAACGACACCTATACATGCCAAGAAACAGATCATAGATAAATACAAAATAAACATATTAAACCTTTACTTTTACGTGTTTTATTTATACAGTTTATGAACTGAATCCCCAGTTATTACATAATTGTACACAGTAAACAAAATTGCCAAGTAGTTATTCAAATATTTGATGACAAAAAATAACTTAATTAATGGCTAAAAAAGCATGTTCTCTCGCGCCAATGACATGTATACGTGCCTACTAGTGATGTAGTGTAATATTCAAGTAACTTCATTAAAATTTCAGCGAAATTACTCTAATTCGCTTAATTTTTGTAATAACTACAAAAAAAATATATAAGCTTAGTCACTGAGAAAAAAGGTAAATACTACATTCTTTGGTATAATACCATATTGTCTATATTGTGGATATTGTTGATTTGAATATTTTCCTTTTCGCCAATCATGCGCATCCCTAGCACAGTATCGATATGCAATCCCTTCTGCGCCATTGACATGAATAGATGTCGGACTGGTGACGTCGTAAGCGCGTGCCGTGTTGTTAAGTGCGGAAAGTTGTAAAAATATTTTATCGAGTAGGTATCTACCAATATTATAATCGCAAAAATGGCAAGTGAAGAGTTTTATAGTACAGAAGAACTATTGCGCATTTTAGAAGGCACTGAAGATGATGTAATGAAGATATGTAATGTAAATTTGTGTGCTGCACCCTGCTTTCAAAAATATCACAGCCCAGCACAGTAGATAATTATAAAATATTTTTGTAGGTTGCTATTAACCTTAGACATTTTTTTTATTGATATTTTATATAGATAATTTAATTTTAAATTATCTATATAAAATATTATAGATTGTTGATTTTTTATTAAGTATTTTTTATTTTCATGTGATATTTTACAAATAAGTACAAGGCTATTAATGAGCATAATAATTATATAGGTAGGTAGGTAAATACAGGGCTGTTAATGAGCATAATAATTATATAGGTAGGTAGGTAAATACAGGGCTGTTAATGAGCATAATAATTATATAGGTAGGTAGGTAAATACAAGGCTGTTAATGAACATAATGATTATATACAATTGTTGATTTTTTATTATTTTTTATTTTATCGTCACAAACACAATGTATGCGTTCTAGCATAATATTTATTGTCCATGTAATGATAAAAATTCGCTTAGGTCCAAAATGTATAAATATCTCTAAAAATCTGTAGGTACTTACCTATTTAGCAGTTTTCAAAATTTATTACCTAATAAGTCTAATCAGTGCCTTTATTAGAATATTCTTATGATACAAATTGTCGCTATGTCATATCAAAATATGGTAATTGACCTAAATAGGTACCTACATATAATTAGTATTTGTAATAACTCAAGTATTAAACTAAATGATTGGAAAATAAATATGTAGTTTTAATGCAATTCCCTTTATTTAAAGGTAATAGTTGTTTTGATATTTACAAATAAACACTCCACAATAATACCTATAGTTCATATAAACTTAATAAATAAACTCGATAAGTTATAATAATATACAGCTACACATCCCTAATCAGAAGCGAGAGATTATAAAAAAAAGGATGGTTGCCCGCGCCATTGGCATGTATACATGCCAATGGGGCGTAACTGATAGAGAATAGTGCTGTAACTTGCTGCAATTTTATATGTATTTTTGTATCTCAAAAGGTTGATTTTTTTTGTTGATAGTTGCTATAAATGTGGTCTTAAGTTTTTACAGTAGGAGATGAGGTTAAATAAATATTATTTTTGTGTTATAAGCTGTTTATTCAAATATTCAGACGTGAATTATTATGTTTATCGATAACATTTTGGACTCCCTACTATTTTCAAGGTTATCTCATTGAATTTGTGGCTTGGCGTGGAGGGCACGGCGATGCGTTTTTGCTCTGGCGGTCAAAAGGTTAAAGAAATAAAAAAGCATGTAAACGATAGCCTTATTACTATTATCGACTGGTTAAATGCTAATAACCTCAAAATAAATCTAACCAAAACTAAAGTTATGAATTTTAAAATTAGACACAAAGAAAAATCACAGTTTCATATAAGTACACTATAAAGGAAATGAAATACTTGAAGCTAGTGTAACAAAATTTCTTGGACTACATATTGACAACGAACTGACATGGAGGACTCAAATTGAAAATGTTTGTGCAAAGCTTAGCAGATTCTCATATGCTCTCTATATGCTGGGTAAAATCGCCGATAAGACCGCCCTACTAGCAGCATATCATGGTTATGTCGCCTCGACGCTGCGGTACGGCCTCATATTCTGGGGCAATGCCCCTAAGATTCAAGAAGTACTTATAGCACAGAAAAAATGTATCCGAGCTATATGTAAGATAAAAAAAAACAGAATCATGCAAGCCACATTTTCAGAAACTAAATATGTTAACTTTACCGTCACTCTATATTTATGAAGCCTGTATTTTTATAAAACACAACATCAATTTATATAGATTTGTAGAAAGTAAACGGCGCTCAACAAAGTTGCAGGTGTTAGCAACTAAAACAAAATTTCATAGCAAAAGCTTTTATGCAATGGCTCAAAAACTATATAAGTTACCAGGACAAGTTATCTCATGTATGAACATTAACGAATTTAAAAGAAATCTGTTCAAATTGTTAATTAACAAGGTGTATTATTCTGTTGACGAATATTTAAATGACAAACTTTAATCTCATTCCTTTTTAATTTAATTGAATCTGTCTTTATGTTATTTGACATATTATTTGCACTTTATTATTTTGATTATTGAATTAGTAACATTATGATCTTTATTTTGTTATATTTTAATTATTATTTGGTTCCTTTTACTTGATATCAATAATTGTATCTAAATTAGACATGATTTATAATTATTTTGAATTTATAGAATGTGTGTTTGTAAAAAATCCTATGATATTTTGTATGCTTTTTTGCGGAACATAGCTCGGAGCTTATTTATTATTGTAATATATATTGTATGTACCCTGTGTTCACGAAATAAATGAATTTGAATTTGAGAATTTGACGTAAGGAGCAATAGTTGTAAGCGCGGATCGTAAATCTTGTCCTAAGACTATAGTTGCCGCTTTGAAATGCTACCACACTGTTTAAATCAATATATGACGTAAGGCAAAATACTATCTTGTATACGTACTGCGGCGCCGCGTTATGATGCGGCAACGTATGATGTTCGTGTCTCGGCGGCGACAGCGTGCGCGCGCGCTCCGCCATGACCGCGAAGGACGAGCCGCGCGCAGGCGGCGGCGGCGCGCTCACTGCCGCGCTCACTGCGCTCGACGACACGCTCAGCGCGCTCACGGCGGAGCTCACCTCCGACACTCGGCTCTCTTCGTAACTCACCTGGGGAAATTATTACTTAGTCATTCATAATACCAAACGTTACCCGTAAAGATCTAATTATTCTTATTCTTTATTGCACACTTAAAAATACAAATGCGGACATGACAGGGCAACTAACTGCTCTCACTCAAATGACTAACGTACGTCGGTGACGAAACCTAGAAAACAAACTTTGTAAGAACTATAACAGTTCTTACAAAGTTGATATAATAAATTTACATAATAATGAGTTTCTCGAGACCTGGACTTATCACTACCAACAACACCACACAGATGAATTAAGGTTAGGGCATTGGCAGTCGTTACGACCGAAGAAGCTCGAAAGTCAAAGAACTAGAGGATATCTCGCTCCATACCTGGATTATGAAGGTCAGATATACGGTCAGCAGCATTACGGACTAGGCAAAACAGCGTTACACTTAGTTAAATCTTATTTGAATGATAGACAACTATTAGTTCAAAAAACGGTGTCAATTCCTCGAGATTAATCGTGAAAATGGGCGTCCCCCAGAACTCGATTTTGGGTCCTTTCTTATTTTTAGTTTATATATTAATGATTTACCCTATTTATTGCAAAACAAGCTGAACATGGTCTTGTTTGCCGATGACACTTCTTTAATTTTTAAAATAAATAGACGTAGTAATAATCTTGACCAAGTAAATAACGCCCTTCTGCAGGTCCACACTGCTAATAATTTGGTTTTAAATGGGAAAAGAAACGAAGTGCATAAGGTGTGTCTTACCAAATGTCAAAAGTAGTGATTGCGACATAGTATTGAATGGGGAGAAACTCGAATTCTTCGATAGAACGGTTTTCCTGGGAATAGCGCTTGACTAAAGGCTACAATGGGGTCCTCATTTGCCATCTCTTGCAGGACGGCTACAGCAGCATATGCTGTTAAGAAAATCTGCCAATTTACAGATGTTGATACCGCGAGACTACTACTATTTTATCATGTATCATGTCTTACGGTATCTTACTATGGGGACGGGCTGCAGATATTGGAGTCAATATCTGCCTGCCTAAATGGCTATTATTTACAATCTCTGCCGGCGCGATTCTCTAAGGGAACTGTTTAAGAACATTAACATCATGACGGTACCTTGTCAGTATATCTATGAAACAATCATGTACGTTAGAAACGAGGAAACAGACAACTATGTCACTAGAAATAGGAACCAACTGGTTCACCAAGGATTCAGACTTATTAAAGTACCCACATCTTTCATGGGGTACGGTTTAAAATGTTACAATAAAATACCTCCCGAGATATCAGAACTAAATGAAACAAAATGTAAATCTTGTATTAAACGTACACTATGCAGGCAAGCATAATATAAATTGGGAGATGCTTGGCTCAATGCCGGTCCTGCTCCACAGCCACTACGGCGCACAAACTAATCTTTTAGCAGTTGTAAGACCCGCTGAATATATATTGTAAAACATCCATTTTCATTGTATACACTCTATCAATCATTAGCATTGTATAATTTCATGCATTAACGGCACATGTGTGAGTACTGTGTGTGATAATTTTCTTTGACTTGAATGTGCACTGGCAGTTGGGAGTGTCATGCTCAATTAAAAGTCTGGCTGATGGTGCTGGATCATTTGGCGCCTTTCAAAGTGGTTGGGCCGAATGGTGCTGGCGCGGGCGTCATATTGCTGAGCGAGTGCCGTCAGCTAGGACTGGTCATCTCTCGGCAGCCATGGTTTATTTTAATTATTTGCGCTTTGAATTGTTGCTTTTTTTCATTGGACGCTTGATCGTGCAAGTCTTTCTACATCGTTCTCACATACATATATGTATGTTTGTTTAATTTTCACATGAATGATGAAACTATATCATTGTAAAAAACATTGATTTAAAGGAGTGTCCGTGGAGTTTCTTGCGCGTTCTTCTCCATAGAGATCTACGCTTTGAAACGTACAAATAGCTTCACCTCTTTGGACAGACCGACCTTGACATTTCAAAAGTGCCTGTAATGGTTTAATTGAAATAGATGCTTTGGGTTTGAGTCACTCAGTTTAAACTGCAGGCGATGTGACTGGAAGCCCGAACATACAGCCGGTTGCTAGACAAATGACATACAACATACCTGTTCTGTAGCATATCCGTTAGTGATCTCGGTGCGCGTGTTGGTCTTGAGGATGGACTTGGGCGGCTGCAGCGCCGGCGGTAGCGGCGCGGGCGACGCGGGCGGCGAGCCCGCCATGTCGTCCACTAACTCTTCTGGCTCTTCTGAACCTTCTGCCGCGTTGCCTTCCTCCTGGTACGATACATACACAAATGGTAAGCCTAGTTTTTTTATTCTTAAAAACACCCTACGCCCAAAAAAAATATGGCGTAAATTTGTATACCCATTGTTTTGAGCGTTTATTTAGTTCTATGTAATAAATTGCCCGCTTTCGGGCACTATTAGGGAGTCCAAGCTTAGTGCTACGAAATTAAAGCAATACACAGTCTAGTGACTGAGTATTGCTTTAATTTTCCCAGGTTGGACGACTAAGTCCAACCTGGGAAAATTACGAGGATCCCGAATAGTCCTTCTGATCGAATTTCTCAGCGACGACTTACCTCTGACTGATTGTGACTATATACCCAGAAGATTTTATAATGTACTAGTGCCACTGTTATAGGCTGATGGGACGGAAATCCATCGCAATAAGTGAGCGATCATACGCAGAACTAACAGCTTAAAGTATTACTGGGTTTTCCATAATTTCAAATAGGCGTGAAGGAGTTTCCAACTTACGTAATCACCAAACACGCAAAGGTTACCTGATCGTGCTGCGTGGCTCGCAGCTCGAAGTCTCTCTCCAGTTGCAGCGCGCGCAGCTGTTGGTTCTGTACGGCCGTGCGCGCCGCTCCCAGTGATATTAACTGAGCGATGGTAGCGTCCCTGAACATGACAATTTTAAATTTAGTAAAATAATACTTGAGATTTTTTTTTTAGTTTCATCGTTATTTGTATAATAAATCCTAGCCTGCATACTCCTGTAGGGACGACAACGATACTTTGAGCGGTGTTGCGGTCCTAGGTGATTGATACATGGATAAAATGTTGAGACACTAAAGGTATTTTCTATTTCATTTGGAGAATGTTTTTTTGGAAAGTTCAGTATTCTCCAATCAAAAGAAAGGATATTTCGATCAGATGCGTGTTGATTCTGGTTCGCACATGTCCAATGGTTATCTTAGGGCTGTTTACCATTCCGCAGCAGGCGCATCGGGCGTCGGAGGAGCGCATACTCTGCCCTCTTTCGGCCCCCCTAACTGGGTCCAGGGGCGGCGGACTTGGGGATGTCCGTCGCCCCCCATTCATCCGGACCTGAGGTGGCGGCGCACGGTGTTCCCGTGCGCCCCTCTTTGACGTAGCGGGGGGGAGTCAAACACCTCACTCCCCTCGCCGACGCGAGGTGGCCCGCAGAGGCGGGCCGGCACCAGCCGGGGATTGCGGAAGCCGCATACGTACCCGCGATCCCCGGTGTAGGTGGGAGATGGAACACCGGGGTGGTTTTAGTCAGTAAGAGTCTGACCCGCCCCAGGGTGGAGGATTTCCCCCCGACATCAAAAAAAAAAAAGGCTGTTTACCATGATTGTTGCGCGGATAAGTTGCGCGACATTGTGTGAAGTCAGTAAATTTTTTTAGTTTGTATATTGCGGCAAATTTGTGCGCTTATACATGTGTTACCTGCGCGCGCGTGCGGCGGCGCGGCGCGCCTCATGCTGCCTCTCGCGCTCCTCACGCTGCCACGGGTTGTGCGGCGCAACGCCCCGGCCTGCGCCCTGCCCGGCCTGCCCGCCGCCACCACTCGGGTACTTATACATGTGTTACCTGCGCGCGCGTGCGGCGGCGCGGCGCGCCTCATGCTGCCTCTCGCGCTCCTCACGCTGCCACGGGTTGTGCGGCGCAACGCCCCGGCCTGCGCCCTGCCCGGCCTGCCCGCCGCCACCACTCGGGTACTTATACATGTGTTACCTGCGCGCGCGTGCGGCGGCGCGGCGCGCCTCATGCTGCCTCTCGCGCTCCTCACGCTGCCACGGGTTGTGCGGCGCAACGCCCCGGCCTGCGCCCTGCCCGGCCTGCCCGCCGCCACCACTCGGGTACTTATACATGTGTTACCTGCGCGCGCGTGCGGCGGCGCGGCGCGCCTCATGCTGCCTCTCGCGCTCCTCACGCTGCCACGGGTTGTGCGGCGCAACGCCCCGGCCTGCGCCCTGCCCGGCCTGCCCGCCGCCACCACTCGGGTACTTATACATGTGTTACCTGCGCGCGCGTGCGGCGGCGCGGCGCGCCTCATGCTGCCTCTCGCGCTCCTCACGCTGCCACGGGTTGTGCGGCGCAACGCCCCGGCCTGCGCCCTGCCCGGCCTGCCCGCCGCCACCACTCGGGTACTTATACATGTGTTACCTGCGCGCGCGTGCGGCGGCGCGGCGCGCCTCATGCTGCCTCTCGCGCTCCTCACGCTGCCACGGGTTGTGCGGCGCAACGCCCCGGCCTGCGCCCTGCCCGGCCTGCCCGCCGCCACCACTCGGGTACTTATACATGTGTTACCTGCGCGCGCGTGCGGCGGCGCGGCGCGCCTCATGCTGCCTCTCGCGCTCCTCACGCTGCCACGGGTTGTGCGGCGCAACGCCCCGGCCTGCGCCCTGCCCGGCCTGCCCGCCGCCACCACTCGGGTACTTATACATGTGTTACCTGCGCGCGCGTGCGGCGGCGCGGCGCGCCTCATGCTGCCTCTCGCGCTCCTCACGCTGCCACGGGTTGTGCGGCGCAACGCCCCGGCCTGCGCCCTGCCCGGCCTGCCCGCCGCCACCACTCGGGTACACGGACACGGCCGGCGGTTCTAATGCGCTGGCTACGTATCGTTCTGTAAGTCAATAGAAATAATGTCATTACTTGCTTAATAACCTTAGGGTACAGCACACACCAAGACGCTCGGCGTAGCGCGCGGCTAAGTTCGTTCTTTATCTCGCAAATTGGACTGCAGCTTCAGCTCTAAACATTCTCGAGTTGCGTCTCGGTATGAACCAACGAACATACAGCCCGTAGTCGCCTAATGCTCGATATAATGTTCAAATCGATTCTGTCAACTAGCTGAGGTGGGTCGAAGAGGGGTACTGCGTTTTGATTGGCCCTTTCAAGGTCATGAAGTCTAACTAGGGATAGGACAGGTTATCGATATTTTTGTTTAAATATCGTATCATCTTTTAATTGTACCCAGTATTTTATTATTTTAATAGTATTTTAACACGTATTTAATGTAATTAATAAACATAAAATTGAAACAAAATATCAACATTATTTTTCTGTAATAATTTAAAAAGATAACATACTTTTTTTCGGAGGTTGGACTCCATTATTGAAGAAAGTAATTAAAAGATCATGAAACGTATAGATTCAACACATTGTAGGTTTGTTTGCTTTATCGATAACAGATTTGGTCATAGGATTTGGTACATCACTAATTGGAACATACCCCGACGCGATCCGCGTTGATGTCTTTCATATATCTGCCGTCATAAGAGAACAGGACGTGTGTATGTGACCAATTTTAAATTTAAATAATATTTTGGGCAAACTTCGCTATGGACCTTGTCTAAAATACATTATTTTCATTTTATTTATTTATTAGGCGCCTATTATAGGCTTTTTTTTTTTATAATCTTTATTTATTTAGAGGCTTTTACCTTACAAAGGTACGTCAGCCTCATCGTACCCTTTAAATAACTAATATCTACTTATAATATAATTACTAATTACACGTACCTACCTTTAATTCTACAAATGTTATTATTGCGTAAGCGAGGGAGTTAGTGATGCAGCAATCATTTCATAAACCAGTTTCGCTTCTCCCGAATTTGGTGTAGATAATATTCTAATAAAAGCCCCAACATCATACAAATTAAGTTTTAACTCCCGCATCACTATCTCCCTCTCTCTCCGGTTCTTTTCACATTCCACCAGCAAATGTTGGACGTCTTCGACTTTATTACACACTAGACAGTTAGGGGAATCGACTTTTTTCATTAGATATATTATAGGCTTAGTTAGTAGCTATAGTTCACACCAACGATGTATAGTCGTTGGTGTGAACTGACCCTTAGTATCAAAATCGATTTAGCCGAGCTCCCACGAATAGTTATAGATTGGGGAATTGCCACAAGGATACCATAAATTGACTTTTAAATGAGGCTTTCTTATATACTGCTAGCAAACCATCTTTGCCTCTCTGAAGTTAGCTGTTTGTGACGACCGCGCAGGTGCAATCGCTTAAAAAAGTGTTATCGCGTAAAAATATTTTTGTTTTATACGTATTATATTATGTATGTTCTTGAATAGTGTTTTTTTTACTCACTTGAATAAAGTTGTAGAAGCAGTTTGCGATTGTAAGATAAGTAGGTAGAAATGCATAAGAAGGTAATAAGTATAGGTAATTGAAAGTAAGGGATTGTGTTCGCACCAAATAAATGAAAGCTAAATTTAAAGGTACATGCACTAATTTCAAGTATAGCCAGCTAATTCGTTGTCGCGGGTTCAAGGTCGATCACAAACACAGATACAAGCGAGGCACAGCGCATTACCCAAACTAGTTCAATGTAAAGTTTATTAGTCAATATAAAGTCTGTTAGTATTTACTCAGTCACTATCGCTCTAAGTTTCCGAAACTCCTTCCATAAAAAATAAATTTGTGGGGCCATTAAAGGCATTAATAAGAAGATAACAAAACAAACACAAAAACAACTAATTAAAAATAATAACAGACTGTCGATGCCATAAGTGTTACTTATGGCATCGACAGTCTTATTGCATTGAACAAGCGAGACACGAGTAAGCATCGAACGTATACGAGTGACTGAGACGCCACTACACGCGCCAGCTTACGCGAGACCGCGCATGCGCGGTGTTATGATCGGTTATAAAATAGATTACTGCGCTGCGAATTGTGACGAACTTTAGAGTGGCAAACTTGTTTGACGCTTAGTATACACCAGAACACTTGAGCACAATAATTATTTTCCAAAAAATACATATATTGCGATGCGATAATTACTTTTGTTTACCATAACATCCGACCATTACCATGTGGTTAGTGACCCTGACTGCTAAACCGGAGGTCGTGGGTTTCGATTCCCACCCAGGACAAATCTTTGTGTGATGAGCATGATCATTTGTTCCGTGTCTGGGTGTAATTTGTCTATAATATGTTTGTATTTAGAAATATATAAGTATGTTTATCAGTTGTCTGGTTGTCAAAGCACAGGCTCTGCCTAGTTTGGGATCGGATGACTGTGTGTGAGTTGTCCCAAGATATATTATATTATTATTATTATGTAGTGTATTAACACTACAATATTCCAGTAGTGGTCAGCAACATTGTTTCACAAAACAATTTTATTTTTAAAAATAATCTAAAATTTCCATAGCTGGGCCAGGAGAAAAAAAAAATTGAAAAGTAATAAAAAAAATGTGTAAAAGAAAATAAACTATATAAAAAATATATAAGATGAGTTTGTAATACAAAATGTCCCTGCGTCCCTTTCCCTGCAAGTCTTGTAGCTGAAGATTTATCTATCAATTCAAAAAGCACAAGCTAAAAAATGTATCCATACCGTCTTCTGGCTGCACGCTGCTGGGCGGAGGCTGCTGAGGCTGCGGGTGTGAATGTGACTGGGGGTGTGACTGCGGGTGCGGCTGATCTTCCATTTCCATGTCCGTTCGCCTCGCGCCCTAGCAAAAGAAATAACAGTTAAATACTAGCTTTTGCCCACAGTTTCGTTCGCGTTAATATAATAGTTTCGCATAAAAAGTGGAACATAACCGAATCCTGGGATATATCTCCGACTTTATCTCTGTAGCAAAATTCATCAAAATCAATACAGCGATTAAGGCGTGAAAGCGTAACAAACAAACTTATTTGGAAGTGTTTAAGAAAACTACAAAAATATGCAGATCTCCCAGCAAAAAAGCATCATCATCATATCAGCCAGCAGCCTGCAGACATGGGCCTCCCCGCGCATCAGCACAACAACCGGTCCTGTGCGCCTCGCTCGACTACTCGGCTAGTCCGCTAGCCTCCCATCGCTGCGCGCACCGGTACGCGGCAGCGACTCCATAACACTTCGGCCCCATCGACCATCTGTTCTGCGACCAATATCACTGCCACTACAATTTGGCGATACTTCGGGCTATGTCGGTAACCTTGGTTCTCTTGCGGATATCGTTATTTCTGATTCGAAACCTGCGCTTCGGTAATCATTAATCAAAGTTATCAATATAGTTTCTAGTTTGGTATGTTATTAAGTAAATGCATTACCTGAGGTTTCGGGGCGACCGGCGGCTGTGATCTCTGGGGTGACGGTGGACCGGGCGGCATCCATTCGTACCTGCGATAATAGTTTTCGATTTCAGTTATTTGAAATCGCATTTTAATATTGCGTTTACGAGTTAGACATAGAAGATACTATTTCAACCTCGAAATCGCGAAAAAAATATCAACTGCTTCATACATACATGTGCCGCATAACTCGACGAAATTAGCAGCAGATTTTTTTCATTTCATTAGAAGTTGTATGTAGAGGTATGCAGAACAGTGAGTAAAGCCCGTAAACCACCATCAAAGAGGGAGGATCCTCCGAGCAGACGGGTGTCGTGTCTGGTGGGCACTGACCTCTGCGGCGGCAGGTGCTGGTTGTGGTACATCTGGTGCGGGCTCTGCGAGTGGTGCACGTGCAGCATGGGCTGCGAGTGGTGCAGCGGGTGCGCCAGCTGCGGCGACTGCTGCCCGTACGCGCTCGGCGGCAGCTGCATGGCGGGCTGGCCTGGAGGTCATACTCAACAAGTCAGTATATGAACAAAGTTTCATACAAGTCTATTTATCATTTAGAAATGGAACCGGATTTTTGATACACGGGTTCGTTAGGCACAGAGGATCCCACAATAAGCGTAAACAGGCACGCAAACTCAGACAAGAACAGCGATCTGAAATCTAGTTGCCAGTACCTCATTATCGTCGTTAGTACAGAGTGTTTCAGAAGTGTCGTGGTCAAATTTAAGGGTGATGTTCTGTATCTGATATTTAATAAAGAAACAATAGCAAAATAATAAAACTTTTATAAAACAAACAACCACAAAACCGACCTAAAAGGTTTCAAACAGTCAGTGGTATTTCTGACGTAATTTCTTGATTAATGTTTTATGTTTTTATTATTATTTTTACTTAGTATGTTATTATTTTTTATTTTTATTTTATAATATTTTACGGAATTATTGTGAATGTTTAACATTTACTATTTATTTAATTGTATTGTACCTAGCTCATTCTACACTTCTCAACTTCACTTTGATTTTACTTTGTATTTATTTTGTTTACAAGTACCACTTCCGTACCTATCACTTAATTTTTTTTATATATATGTCTACTGTGCTAGGGGGCTTCGACACGTATGGCTTAGCCTGTCGCTTGCTATTAGGCGTTGTCTGTCGGTACGAGTGAAGTGTTACCAATGAGGTGATGGTGCTGCGGCTGCGAGTGCTGCAGGTGCTGCGGGTGCTGCGCGGCGAGGTGCTGCTGCTGCGCGTGGTAGGCGTGCTGGCGCCGCGACACCTCCTCCGACATCTCCGCCAGCTTGGCCGCGCGGGCATGAGCTGCGCCCTGCACACAAAACAAGGTTTATAGTATGTTAAATTAGACAACAACTACACCTGAAATGGACATAAAGCTTTGAAACTCAGTCAAAGTAACTGGTGCAATTAGAAAGCCTTTTATAAAGTTAAAATAACGGTGAAATCTCTTAAAATAAATAAAATAAAAATCTTTTAATTCAGACAGAGTCCATTCATTGGTTAGTATACAAAAACTTAGAAACTAGTGTTAGTACTTATAACTACCGGAAAAAATACAATTATTCCTTAAACAGACGACTAACTGTGTGAGTATACAGTGAATTTTTAAAGTGTGCGTGGATGGCCAAATCCGAGGATTAGCGAAAAACAATGAAACGGGTCTCGAGCCCGATTTTGATGAAAACTAAAACTGCATCACTGGATTTTTGAAAAATCGGTATTACTGGCCAGGAATCGAACCGATTGATTTCGAAAACAAAAACACAACCTGTATTATTACACCATCCGAAAGTGTCGCTAACACTTTCGGATGGTGTAATAATACAGGTTGTGTTATAATACGGGTCACAATCTGGGAAATAATAACACATGGGAAAAAGCGCTAATTTTAAACAAATTACTGACTAAACCTGCCAACCTAAACCGTTCCTGATATTTTTTCAAAATTCCAATTATGCAGTTGTACATTCTCGCACCCCATGTTGATGAAAACTAAAACTGCATCATAGATTTTTTTGATTTATTTTTGTCAACTGGTTCGATTCCTGGCTAGGAAAACCGATTTTTCAAAAATATAATTATGAACTTTAAATTTTCACCAAAATCGAGCTCGAGACTCCTTTCAGTGTTTTTCGATATTCCTCATAGTTTCAGATTATGCCTACAACGCACACTTTAAAAATTCACCTGTATATGTTACCGAATTTTTGAAAACTACAAAATAACAGAAAGTTTCCTCTATAATAATACGCTACAAAATTCGATAGTTTATAATAATATCTCCGGCTCGTGCCCCGGACATATGCCAAACGGACATTACCCGCGAACAATCACCGTACAGATCTAGATTGTATTAGTTTTGCTGTAATATGTTTGACCCGTTAAGACGCCAACTTTGTACAAAATACAAAAAAATACAAAAATATTTATTGGAACAGAAAAACAGTTTACAAAAAATTGTGTTCGTTAACAACCGCATTAGTATGGAATACTGTGTCGCGGCCATTAGCGCCCACCCCCAAGAGGGGAGACGACAGCGTTCCAGGCATATACACAGGAAAATAAAAAATAATAAAAAACAAAATATATGTGTTTTAGATGTTGGAGAATAAAATTTAAAAAACAAAAAAATATAAAAAATAATTATATAAAAAATAAAAATAATAAAATCTTAAATACTAATTATTATCAATGCATCTGAATGTGCATGTTAGTATAGTGTATGTATGTGTATGCGCGTGAGTGAATGTGTGAATGTGTGTAGATATTATGTATGTTTGTCTGTTTTGTGATTTTGAAGGGTGTGGAAATGAAAGGGACCTCTTTTATTTTTTTACAAGATGTTCAAGCTCTTCATAAGTCAGGGAACTGAGCCATTTATGTGTAATTGATTTACACTCGCGTGAAGTAAGGGGGTAGATGTTCAAAATCTCATTTGTTTTGTTATACAAGATTGGGCTTATAAAGTAGTATTGTCGCCTAACTATTACGATGCTAGCTGGTACTACAGGGCAGACTTTAACAGGTCTACTCTGGCTGCTAAAAGAATGATCGAAACTTAGTTCTGTATGTTTTCGTAAGATTGAGTTAAGAAGAAAAGTGTGTCTAACCCTTGGTATTTGCAACAGAGCATACAGTTCATCGGTCGGAAAACGGACTGATTTGTGTGACATGACTTTCAGAACCGCTCGCTGCGCTCTTTCTAAACGAAGCATTAAGCACTTTCCAGAACTACCCCATACGGTTATACAATAGTTTAGGATGGAGTTTGCCAAAGTAAACTGTTTTAAGCGTAGGAAGATCCGCTGCTGATCTTAATTTTTTAAACACAAATATTAGTTTTCTAACTCGTGCAACTAATGACCCAATGTGATCGTTCCAGGACAATGTGCTATCAATTGTTACACCTAAGTATTTTAAACTATTTGTTCGGGAGACAGATTTGCAACAGCAGTTATTATTCATAGCGGAAATGCAATTGTGGATAGTCAAAGCAAAGGGTGAAACCGGTTGAGAAGCTATACGTGGAGCAAATGTGATAAATTTAGTTTTTTCCATGTTCAGGGTAAGCAAATTATTTGATAGCCATTCAGAAACTATTCGCAATTCGGATTCTGCATGGGAGCGGGTTTCAAGCCAGTCTCTTCCTTGAACAATTATTGCCGTATCATCTGCGTAGACTATAAGATTCGAATCTGGTATATTAAGTCTGCAGAGCTCGTTGATGTAAATCAAAAATAAGGTGGGTCCAAGAACACTACCTTGTGGGACGCCATAGCTCATACTTTCTTCGTTACTAAAATAGTTTCTTAATTTTACAATCTGAGAACGATCACTAAGGTAACTTCTAAAGATTTCTAGTGATAATCCTCTAATGCCGATTTTTTGGAGTTTATTTAGCAAGAGAGGAACAGAAACAGTGTCAAAAGCTTTTGAAAGGTCTAGGAAAATAGCAATTGTTTCGAATTTACTGTTTAAGTTTTTAGCCATAGTACCAGTTAATTTGAGAATAGCATCTTCTGTGTTTCCGATCGAAATCCAAATTGATTGTCCGCCAGAATATTTTTTGAGTTAAGATAGTTAAGGAGCCTAGGATTAATGATTTTTTCCAAAATTTTAGATAAGGTTGTTAACACAGAGATAGGTCTATAATTGTTGACACTGCTTCTGTCCCCACTCTTGTGAATAGGATGCACAACGGCTCTTTTAAAGACCGTGGGGAAAATTCCAGTCAATAAGGAGAGATTAAATACATGGCAGATAATTGGAACAAGGACGTGTCTGGCAGCTTTAATCAGGGCGGCCGATATACCGTCCCAGCCCACGGCACTATTTAGTATAAGACCGAGTATTATTCTCTCTATTTCAGCATTGTCCGTGCTAAAAATGGCCATTGAGCTAGGGTCAGAACTAGTTACATCGGGTTCATTAGAACTGTAAGCCTGATCAGTTCGTGGTGATTTTGGAAGCGAGAGTTTGTCTTATGCTAGCAAAGTGACTGTTTACAAAATTTACCCAGGCGTTTGGATCAGAGGAAATCGTCAGCAGTTCACCAGCACATGATTTGCTTGTATGTACGTTAGATTTTTTTTTAATGAGGTTCCATGTAGCCTTAGGATTTTTACGATTTTTTTTTAAATTCTTCACGTTCATATAGTTTTTTCCATTTTTTGAGTAAATTATTACAAGTTTTTTTATTACGCGTGTAAGTCACTTTTAAGATATTATATTATTAGGATCTCTCTTAGTTTTACGAAACAATTTGTCGCGGTTTCGGATGCATCTAAGAAGACCAGTCCAAGGCTTTATTATTCGCTTCCTGCTGGGCATCACAATTGTGGAAGTTTTGTTGTTAACTACATTGGAAATCCTGTTAACTAATTCGGTGGCTGCATCATTTGCATCGTAGCATGTAGTTATAGATGTAAAATCAGTCACTTGGAGTTCTGCTACACATGCAACGACATCAACGCGGCGAGATGTTACAGGGGCTTTAGGAATACGAATATGCAGTTTGCAAAACAAACGGGAGCGTGGTCAGTTATAAAGGAATCAATAACCAGAGTGGTAGCCAGTTTGTCCGACTTAATGATCGCGTGATCAATGCAGCTGTTACCAAGGGTGGGAAAAAGATGCCCAGGCAGCATTCTGTGCGATGCAACAGTATTCAAGTAAGTATCCGAAATTGAGTCAGTATTATTAGGCAATATATTTATGTTTATATCTCCAAGTATAATTATTGTTTTAAAAGAAACAATTTTTTGTGCAGCGCTCCTATATTTATTTTGATCATAACACCACAATCTCACAGGTAGCTGTGGGAATGGACAACTAGAGTCATGTTAACTTTTATAACTGTTCATGTTCGTGACGTTCAAAACGCCTTTTAATGGTTAATTGAAATAAACGTTTTGTCTTTGACGTTGCGTAATACCTGGTGATGTAAAGGTGAGTCTGGCGCCTCGGCTTGTCCTCCCGCCAAGAAGTGCGCTGACTGAGGCCGGTTGCTGCCCGTCGAGCTGCGCAACGACGACCATCTGGAATCATTCACATATTGTAGTATGCATCAGGGAATCGAAACGTGTATGTTAAGTCTTTTAACAGACAGAGTTCCGGGCGACTAAAAGGAAGCAGGAGATGTGGGAGTTCCGCGTTACAATCGTTGTGCCGCTGTGACCTTATACACGTATTGTACTTATACTAAAAATAAGGTAAAACTAGAAACGGGGTAACTACTGAGATAATAGATCATGTTCATATAAGCAAAAGACAAGTTACGCAAACCCCACATAAACTGCTATAAAGTGAGATTGATTATTATAATGTAGGTACGTTTGACTTGAATTGACTTTAAAGCCATAAGGATAATTCTTACCTGTCTTGCAAGGCATGTTGCTGCGACTGCACAGTAGACAGGTTCTGGTAGAAGCCGTCGTGCTGCGCGGGCGCCGACAGGTTGTGGCTGCTGCGGGACTTGCTGGGCCAAGCGCTGGGAGAGCCACTTGCCACCGGCGGGCTAACGGGCACGCTGGAAGTATTATATGAATAAGATAGTCGTACAGGTCAATTCTTTTTTTTTGAAACTTGGGAGTTTAGTTAGAACAATATGCCGAGGCCTCTGTCGAAAGAATTTGTTGTTGCCTGACTGTAGGTCCGGTCAGGTGCGACACGTTACTATGTAGTACCTGACGGGAGTGTGGTGGTGCGCGGGCGGCGGCTCGGCCACGTGGTGCAGCGCGGGCGTGCTCTTGCTGGACTTCACGCTCGCTTCCGCCGCCAGTCGCGCTGGCAGGTCCCGCTCCGACGCTCGCCGCACTGCGCCAGCCGCACCGGCTGCGCCCGCTGCACCCGCCGCGCCAACTAGAGCATTACAACAGTATTATACTACGTCCATACGGCTGGATCGTAAATATCTAACTCAATAGCCGGGTCAAGTCTGTCCTCATGGTGCATGAACAACGGAGTATGAAGAAACATAACGCGAATCATTCCTATGATACGCGTCCGCACCAGCCCAAGGGTTTGCCTCGTTCGGTCTGGACCTAGCTAATGAGTTAGATTTTTTTTTAAACAAATAAAGAAATCTACATCAATATCAAATGCACCTAAATAAAGAATACAAAAATAAAAAAATCAGAATAAACGAGTGCGAGTGACAGAAACGTACGGTACAAAAATAACAATTTGAAAACGACGAAAATAATAAACGTAACGATAATCCATGCATTTAAAACAAAAAATACATTCTGTTCAAATAATAGACTTCCTCCATCATTTAATCTAGTACACACAAAACTAATATTCTCATGAAATAACACCTGGATTCTGAGAGTTCATATCCTGAATCGATCAATTTCATGTGAACGATCGTGTCATATGTATGTTTCAGACAAAACGAAGGAAATATAGAATCTGTTTCACGTAATCTATGTAATAACGAAATAAAATATCTAGTGGAAGTAACGAAAAGAAAGTTGTGCGTCCAGCTATAACACACCTATCGTCATGCGTGTGAGGGAGCCTTACACGTGGTGTGTGCGGCGCTGATGTCGGGGCAGGACGCCGCCAGCGCCGCCGACGCCTGCGCCGCGGGAATCATCGCCACCACCCGCGGCAGACGCTCTGAAGACTCTTTATCCGAACTCCCACTCACAACCAACGACTCCTTACTTTGCTTCGCATGATCAGAGTTCATACTCGACTGATTCAACTTCAACCTAATATTATCCAAAGTTATCCGTCTCGGCTTCTTGTCAATTATCTCGTTGAATACATATCCGTTGGCAGTGTTGTCAGTGTGCTCCTCAGAAGGCAAGTTCGGTATTTCGAACTCATTGCCGTGCGCTAGCGTGTCCTCGCTACCCCGCGAACCGTATTTAGACCAGTCTTCGAGTTGTATGAGGATACTTTTCACTTCGTCGTCAGATAATTTCACGCACTTGGCGTCGCTCGTTTCAGTTTTATTGAACTCGTATTGTATATCCGCTAGACTCGCACTAGCAGGAAGAGGTTCAATGACCTTGGTAGTTTTATCGCGTAAACTAAGGTTCGGGCTCGACTGACAATTTCGCTTGTATATCTTGATACAATACTTCAAATTGATGTCGTTGAAATGTTTAGTCAATTCTTTGACCTTGCCGAAGGAAGGTCTATACTCATCGGGAGATTTCCACGACTTTCGGTCGACACTATCTAATATTTTTTTAGCACCAGGTTCTACAGGAGTCTGAGTTTTAGCGGCGCCGACATCACATTTCATTTCATTATTCGTCTCATCAAAAGAATCAGACGTAGAATAAGTGGACGGAATTTCGGTATCTTCAGATTTACCCGAATAAGATGTCGACATGCTAAATATTGCTCTCTTGAGCCTGCACTGAATGTTATCCATTTGATCATAGTCTTTCTTAATATCAAGGTTTAGCTCGAGTTTTCTTTTAGGAGTCGATATAAGACTTTTTACTTCCATCGGTGAAGAGGGCGTTTGACAAACTGCGTCCGCAGTTTCAGGTTTTTTATCCGAGTCTGATTGATCTAGAGATAAAGAAGGTAGTATTCGCCGTATCTTAGACGTAGCCACTTTGTCAGGCGGGCCTTCGTTTTCAAATATTAACGGTTCCGAGTTCGGTTCATCGATGTAAGGAATCTGTTGTGTCTCAGGTTGCGGCGTGCGACAACACTCGCACGCGCTCACACACTCGTCGATGCCGGTACAACGTCGTCTATAGAACTCGTTCTCTCTACTGCGCGCATTGAATAGATCGAGGGTGAGCTTGGTGTCTATAGGTTCCATCTGCGGTGGTAAGCAAATGGAGTCTCCGTTATCGCTGGACTGGTCGTAGTTAGTGGGAGGTTCAGGTACCGGCGGAGGTTCTTCTAGGGGAGTATCGTATCGGGGCGGGTGCTGCGGGGATTCTTCAGCCTGAGTCGTGGACTCTCCACTGGGGTGCAGTTCGTCGAAGTCTTCGCACGTAAACGTGAACACGGGTATGGGTCGCGGTGGCGGTGCGTCACTTCTCAACTCAAGCGGACAGCCTGGAGTATCAGGAGACAAGTCTTCCTGCAACTGATTATTCTCTCTATCCAACGTCACTATCAACCTAGGTATAGAACCGTGGTAGTGAGGCTGCCACTCCTCACTCTCGTCCGTACTAGACTCTGTAGACTCATCTCTTAGGAAATGACATCGATTGTGACACGGCCGACGACCATAGCCTGCAAGAGACACTTACATGAACTTCAATTTGGTATTTGAATTCGTATTGCTAAGGAAGCGAGAAAAAGAAACAAAAAAAAAACCTGCAAAAAAACGGACGGTCAGCGACAACGTTGTAAAAGACTGCAAACTCAAAACTTTTGACAGCGCAAAAGTGAAGCCAGGTAAAAATAAGACAAAAAAAAAGACAAATGCGATCAGCTGACTGAAAAAGAAGCTGCGTTATGGTTCCGCGTTACCGGGCGTGGGGCGTGGGGCGTGCTACTTGAGCGGTAGTGGCGGTAGTGGCGGGGAGCGGTGGTAGTGCGCTAGAGAAGAGTCATGCCTGCGGTGGCGAGCTCGGTGCGCGGCGAGGCGGGGCGCAGCAGCGCGGGGTGCGGGTTGGTGAACGTGCCCGAGTTGCGGCGCGAGCGGTGCTCGTACTGCACCTCCTCCTCCTCCACTGCGTCGCGGACATACCAGGACCCACACATTATTAATCGATACCTCGACTAATGACATATTAGAAATCCTATTGCATACTCCACTTGCTAGATTACATAAAATGAATTTATAATGAATTGATCACATTGTATTAGCCACTCCCAAAAAACATGATTTTTTGACCCTAAATAGAGCGAGATAAGAGCATATTATTTTTAATTCTTTAAAACGATAAATTGGTGTTTGCCTTTTTTATCGAATACCAATTTGACAAAAAAAGGCAAACACCAATTTATCGTTATAAAGCACTTATAAAAAATGACATCCTTTACTGAACATATCGAGTACGACTTTTAAAGGACTAAAATTATACGGTATCTGAAAAGACGTATGTGATTATAGTTCGACTTTATTATTTATTTAACTGCCTTAAAACTACCATTACAGGTCTTAACCTAATGCGATAGCTAAGTCACACACCCAAACTTAAAATTAAACCACAAAATACTAATATAATACCTATTAATTTTTTGTAACAAAGTGTAAACAATACTATTTTTGCGAATTCACCCCAGGAACATGTGAATATATCAATTTCCACATGAATATAATTTATGGTGCGAATTGCTCGAGTCAGACAAAGACAAATTTGAATAGTGTAAGTATATCGTGGTTTTAAGACAAGTTATTAAATTAAAAATAAAAAGTTTGCATATAAACCCTCGGTACGCGAGTCTGCCTCGCACTTGTCCGGTTTTTTTTTTGTCAAATCCTGAACTCTTCAACTGTCAAGTTACTGAATACAATTAAAAGTCGAACTATAGTCGCCGCGTGTGTGTCGTACAGAAGGCTTAGTGCGACTTATTTAACGTACTCGATGGCATTAACGTAACATTCGCTTACAAAAGTTCGCTTGAAACAAAAAGGTTTTCCGTTTTGTCACCAGACGGCGCTCATTCAGTTTCAATACAAATTGACGATTAAGGCTTACTAGTTGTTTAGGCGCTTGGAAAAGCGTATTATACTCGTCTCCGCTTAGGGCAAACATAGTATTAGGGAAACCAATTACGCCACCGGGCTATAGAAAATGATACATCATACTGATTGACAGAGAAAACGCTCCATAAAGCTTAAGCTAAGCGAAGTGTGCTTCACAGATTAATAAAATATTAAGTACTATATTTTGGTTGATGACTCAAAAATAATTCTTATTTATAACGACAACCTTCACGCCTTTGTCTATCTAAAAAACGAATTTGTAATGTGTTCCATACTTAAGTAAATTCATTACATCAAAATCGACAACGGCTACAACACTAAAACATCGAGCACCGTGTAATTTGGTGACACGACACTGCCATCACTTGTCCATGATTACAACGGACAAACAGACAAGACAGAACACACAAACACTAACTAAATAACATCACGCCGGTCGCCCAAAGGGGTAGGCACGTGTATATAGCAGTGCGACTATGTAAACCTCGCCGTGTAAGCTTAGGTGAAGTGAACTGACAATCCATACAAACAAGATGAAATGACAGTTCACTTCATACTCACTAAACCAAAGTTTATACGGTGAGACAGAACTGACCGTCAGGTGACTGTGTTCATTGCCTCATATTTTTGAAATTGCAGTTTGTTAATTTAAGATATCATGGCTAAATATTATCAGCCCCACGGGTCAATCTTCAAAGTTAAGCAACACTTGCCGAGGTCAGTCTATGGATAGGTGACCATCTCACCATTGGATAATTTAAGATATAACCCATTTATGTTTTTGACTGAAAGCCTTGTTTATCATGGTCAGGAATAAATATTAAAATTAACGTAAGTAAGCTTTTTAACATAAGTAAATATTTAAAAATCTGTTTTTACATCAATATTTTTTTCATATTCAAAGTCAAAGCATTTATTTCAAATAAACCATTATCAGGTACTTTTGAATTGTCAAAGTCAGTCCGTCAAAAAACATGAAGCTATTTGCATGTTCGAAAGCGTATATCTCTATGGAGAAGAACGTGCAAGAAACTCCACGGACACTCCTTTAAATCATTTTATGTTTACAAAAAGCTGGATACTGCATTCGCTGTGCACGTTCCCTACGTGCACAGCAAAGACTGTGCCATCTAGTGTTGCAAATTTGGAACTTTTTCGGTATAAAACATGACACACACTTCTGGGCTGCCACCTGTTACTGCATATATAAACAGGCTATAAGGAGCGTTATAGTTTGTTTCTTATGTGGTGACGGACATACCTTGTCGCTGGTTGTAGGCGGGCTGGTGCAGTAACGTGGCCAGCCCGTGCAGCATGGCGCCTTGCTTCGCCACCTCCAGCGTCACTGTAGGCCCCGTGCGCACTAAGTATTCTGCCGCCTACGAATGATCATAAGCATTAGATATTACATCCTATTTATCATTTGGAGAGCAAGCAATTCTACAAGCCATCCGTCGTAAGTCGATATCATCAGTAACTACTAAGTAGTTAGGGAAAATGGAGTAATTTTCTGGTGTGAAGATTAAATTATATACATGGTGTTTATTCGCTATTACGGTTTCAGGTTTGCATTCATTGTAAAATCAACCTTTTGTTAAAACCAATTCATGAAATACAATCTGTATGATACAATAAATAATTTTGATTGACACAAAGGACATAATAACCACAAGGATTTGCATTTGCCTCCCACATGTCATATGCCGCAAGATTAGGCAACGAATTCGCAACACAAACCTCGCGATGAAAACGGTTCTTGAGACAAACTATTCTTCCAACAAAGGAATGTTGACAAAAATAGGTAGATTTGCTAAGCAATAGTGACATACCTTCTCCTGCGTGATGCCCACGAGCGACTGTCCGTCCACGGACAGCAGCTGGTCGCCGGCCGCCAGCCGTCCGTCTGCGGCCGCCGCGCCGCCCGGCACCACCGACTTGATGTAGATGCCCAGCTTCGTCTGCCCGGCACCCTGCACATTACACAGTACAATGATTACATAAAATTCTAGAAGTTATGCTGTCTGTTGGCCGCCAACATACTAGGCGACTTAATGCGCCGCCCCCGAATAAATTTGGAGTTTAAGAAGATAATGACGAGTGTCTGTATATTTGAAGATGTATTGTAGCCGAAGTCATCTTTTAAGGACCCAGAGTAAACGGCTAGTTATCCGACGTCTCAGTTTACTTCTGTTTTTTTTTTTATAAAAGTGTAGTAACCTTAGCCGCGACAATGCTGAGCCCCATGCCGTTGGAGTTCTTGTGCAGCTGTATGATCTGCACGCGCGCGTCGGGCAGGCGGCGCGCGGCGTGCGGCGCGGGCGCGTGGCCGCACATGTACACGGTCCACACGCCCAGCGCGTGCGGCTGGTGCGCCAGGCGGCACAGCCCGCCGCGCTGCAGCGGCGCCACGAACTCCGCCAGCCCGGGCGGCACGCCGCACACCACCTGGAATCAAACATATATGACGTATAACTTACGACAACGCCTCCATACGAACAATAAACATCACTACCTACTGGGCCCAACCAGTATAATATGATAAACCGTAGACACGATAAGAAGAAGACTTGATCCTTTATTATCTATATTGATTATATCAGACGTATATTTACGGCGCACTTCCTCACTCTCTAATAGGATCAATCACATTGTAGTCTCCATTTCAGCTCTTCTGACAAAAAGTTATGGAACCTTCTGAATAATACCAACACAAAGAAATCTTAATTTAAAAATTTATATTAGTTATTTATTAAAAAAGTTCGTCAAACAAACATACCTCAGCACTGAATCCATCACTCGGTATGAGCAGCCCCGCTCCCAGCCAGGAGCTCTCCTCCAGACGTATCTCCCTGCCGTCCGCGCGGTACAGCTCGTCCGTGTGTGTCCGCACGTACGCCACGCCCGCTTCCACCACGTCGGGTGACGCTAGCGGTGTTAGCAACGCTCTCGTTTGAACTGAGTTCAGTTTGAAGCAGGCTTTTAGAGCGGCTACAGCTTCGTCTGCGGTACGGTATTCGCCCTGGATTAGGCGCGCTGAAAAGATATTAAAGAGTTAAGTCAGATATTATGAGATAACGTAACGGAATTAATCATAATCTATACTAATATTATAAAGCTGAAGAGTTTGTTTGTTTGGTTGAACGATCTCAGGAACTTACTGATTCGAATTGAAAAAATATTTTAATCTTGGATTTATCGTGGAAGGCTATAAGCTATGTAACAACACAGTACGACTAATAGGAGCGGAGCATTAATGAAAAATATAACGTAGACGAATTTGCTCGGGTCAGCTAGTTCTAATAAATTTAACAAATAAATTTTATAGATGCGAAAGTAGTTTGTTTGTTACGCTTTTATTACGCCAAAATCGCCGATTTGGATGAAATTTGATGCAGAGTTAAAGGACTCTATACTCTATCCGTTTAGGTAGTTAACTAAAGGTAAACAATCTTGATGTGTCTTTTTACACAAATTCATATTAAACAAATAAACTACTTTTCAAACTTATGGTTCAATTGATTTAGTATTCGTTACTGTTGTATTTACTTTGGTTTTTACTTGCATTTTATTTTTAAACTGAGTTCTTAAGTAAAAAGTTACATCAAGATTGTTTACCTTTAGTTAACTACCTAAACAGATAGAGTATAAGTAACGTTTTTTTTTTTCGAAAATCAATATTATTTTTTTCTATATTGACGCGATTCAAACTGCGGGCAAAAGCTAATTCATAATTATTTTTAAACAAGTTATTAAAAAAATATGAATTGTGTCCTATATTTAATGCATACCAGCTTGATTCATACGCGCGAAGTGGCACTCAGCAGCCAGCTCGAGGCCCTGGCGCTCCGCCCACGCTGCCAACACCTTCAGACGAGCCGACAAAGCGGCGCCCCATCGCGCACTCACCATGCCAGGTTCTGTTACCAACTGTAAAAGAAAATTGGTTAGTTATTGCCAATGTAAATAGGCGGAGCTATATAGGACGATGTGTCATCCATCTTTCGCACTGGAACTATTATCCTCGCACATCTCTGGTGGAAACGATGCCTTAAACTGGGGCTTTATTAAAAGCATGATCGTGCGCGGATCATGTAAAAAATACTATGGCTGTACGGGGGATATCATCAGTGGTGTAAGTATGCTGGTAGAATACTGGTATTCAACTGGATTCGCTTTGACTAGAAGCCAACCCCAATATATTGGAAAAAGGCTAGGCAGATGATGATGGAAGTAGGAATGCTGCGGCGATCCGTAAGAAGAATTTGAGTGACAAAACATTCTGGGTTTGACATTAAAAACTTACCTTATTGAAACACACAGCGTTGATGTAGTGGAACAGATGCGAGAACAGCTGTATAGTGAGCGCGGCGTTGACGCGGCAGCGGCGCAGCAGGACGATGGCGGCCGCCAGCGCTTGTAGTGTCGGCGCCGTGGCTTCGTTGGCGTCGCCCACTGCCGCGCTCGTCAGTGTTGCTAGGCCACGGGACAGCTCTTCTTGGAAACATGTTACAAGGTTGCTGCGGAAAAAAAAAGTCATTTACTTGTAAGTCAGCTGTCGCGTAGCCAGTGTCCGGTAGTGGAACTTTGAGTAAACTGTGATAATTGTCCCGGATATGTTGTAAGCTTTTATAATACCCATACATTTCGTTTTCCAGCAATAGGTAAGTGGCAGTCTGAGCGTGGGAAAAGGGACCAGAGTATCGATACTGGTAGCAGTAATTTGCTATGATGTTGTTAGTAAAAATCCAGCTCAGTACTAGGAAGTTCGACTCATATAAGCTGTAACAAATTATAGTATACGGTTCACAAACACACTCGGGTTGATCAACGTGTAACGGGCGAACAACAATTTTATTTGGAGGGTTAAAAACACCAAGTTTTTAACCCTCCCAATAAAATTGTTCGCCCTTAATTTGACCTAAGACCTATTATTGCGAAACTGGCAATAAAAATATTCCGAGAAACCTACTCTACCTAACCAAAATAGTTCTAGAAAGTATAAATGACGCTGAAAAAATGTAATACCTGAAAGCATTCTGCACAGTCAACGACAGTACTTCTTGCGCTTGAGTGGAGAACGATGATATGTGGCGGTCGTACTTTAAGAAGTGTAGCAGTTCACTCGCGTTCGTCATCCAGAAAGCCTGGGCAGCTGATTCTGTGCAACGCTCCTGGAAGTTGAGGGCAAGCATTATCACAACCGCAGCATCAGCGCAGCATTAGCGTTACATGACGCCGTCACTTCGTGTGCAGTAGTTTTTAAGTTTTGTTTATCAAATATGTATTAGTTTATAGTTATTGTTTTTATACTTATATATGTATTATGTTTAATGGGCCTTAGTTGCCTAAAATAAAGGATATAATTATTATGATTATCAAAACGTACAAAAGCTTGAAATTCGAAAACTATTCCAAGGTAACATATTTCGGTGATGAAAAGTGTCCTACGTCTTATTCCAGGAAATAGTCTACCCGGGTGCTAAGCTTCATTCAAATCCGTATAACCGTTAAGACTTGAAGAGGTAACAATCAGACCAACGGACATACACAGTTACCTAAAATAAATCCGAAAGTTTCACTTCCCTTTTCATCCATACTAATATTTTGGTATGGAAGAAAAGTGAAGTGAAAATATGCACATCATAGATTTTCATAACTTCTCTGCGACCTGGAAAATTATTGAATGTTGGTTTTTTTACCTATTAGGGACTAACTACATTTATTCAGCTCCATTCGCAGTTCGCTGAACAATTTTGGTACATTTGTCTTCATTATACAGGGTGTCCCAAAACTCAACGTCAAGCCGAAACGGGGTGACAGGATTGATCATAACCATCACGAGAAAAATCTGAAAAAAAATCTATCCCATGCAGTTTGAAAATTATGGGCATTTTAAGAAAAACCTAGAAATTTGATCAAACTGTACCATTTTTCGGTTATTGTGGTTATTATTTTTTATTTTTGTTCATTTGAACTTTAGAAACGTAATCCTAAATAACATTTCTAGAATCCCAATAAAAAATAATGACACAATTGCCTCAAGTTCCCGAGAATTGAGACTATTTGTTAAACTACGAATTTAAAATTTTCAAGATTCGTCGACTTTGACAGGCCCTCCTATAAAAAAAATGTACTAGAGTGCCTTGGCAAGTAGCATTAAAAGTTGGCGCATTTAATCAGAATTCTAAAATGGTACAATACTTGTTAGTTCCATACAATAGAAAAGAGTAAAAAAATTAAAACCTCAAGTAACCCGATTTTTGCTATCAGATTTTACTCAGTTAAAATGTTTTTAATTCGCACAAGCTCTAGGTAGGTTCTTAATTTTAAGGCAAAATGATGAGAGAGATGGATAATGGGTATGTTTGCCATGAGTGAGCGAGACAGATAGTGACGCCACGCATTGAGACGGAGATGCGTCGTTTAAACGAGTGCGAATGAAACAGATAGATGCTATGGCATCTATCTGTTTCATTCGCACTAGTTTCAGCCAAGAAAATGGCTACGCTACCAGTCCGACACCAACCAGTTAGTACGTTTCGCTCATTCGTCTACTGCGCACGTTCGTATTCGCTTGTGTTGATTTAGTACTGACAACTTTGGCTTCTCTTTTTGGACTTGAATCTTTGTGAATTGGACTTGTTGATAACATACCGGCAACTTTGGCTTCTCTCTGGACTTTTGTGTTGGCATCCTTTTTATCTACCATGCCTACGCGTTACACTTCACAAGAATATGCGAACATGCACCTCATTTATGGGGAATGCAGATGCAACGCAGGTGCTGCCGCTAGACTTTATCGTGAAAGATATCCAAATTTAGAGCGCTACCCGGATCACCGCGTGTTTGTTAAGGTGCACCGTTCACTCACAGAGGGCGGCCATTTCCCGAATCAAATACAGGCTGGAGGTAGACCTGTGTTTCCTTTCCAGGAAGAAGTATTGCAAGAGGTCGCACGTGACCGAAGTATTTCCGTACGTGGAATTGAAGAAAGAACGGGAATACCGAAAAGCACTGCTCATCGTATTTTACAAAGAGCCGAAATGCATCCGTTTCACGTACAACGAGTTCAAAGTCTTCTACCTCGAGATTATCAGGAAAGGATTTCTTTTTGTAGAACAATGCTACAGAGGCATAATGAGAATCCCCAATTCATCCAAAAAATTCTCTGGTCAGATGAATCGACATTTAAAAAAGATGGTTACATGAACTTGCACAATTATCACGAGTGGCATGTGGAGAATCCACATTTAATGCGAGAAGATAGATCCCAGTATCGTTTTAAAGTAAACCTGTGGACCGGAATTTTAAACGGTAAAATTATTGGGCCTATTGAACTGCCTGAGAACTTGAATGGAACTAATTACCTACATTTTTTAAGAGAAGATTTACCAACCCTGTTAGAGGACGTACCACTAGCAGATCTTCGCGACATGTGGTTTCAACAAGATGGCTGCCCAGCGCATTTCGCAGTGCAAGTAAGAGATTTCCTTGACCAGGAATATCCGGGAAGGTGGATTGGACGTTCGGGCACTATCTCGTGGCCCGCCCGTTCACCAGATTTAAATCCCCTGGATTTTTTCTATTGGGGAGTTCTCAAAGAAAAAGTTTACTCAAAGCCCATTGAGAACGTAGCCGACCTGCGTGAACGCATTTCTCAAGCAGCTGAGGCGATCAACTCTCGAAGATATGCCCGACTAATAAGTAGATCTTTTTTAAGAAGATGTAGGGCTTGTATTGAGGCTGATGGTAAACAATTTGAACATTTATTGTAATAAAAAACGTTATTTCTCTATCATCTGACTTTTATTCCAACAAACCTAATTATTTTACTAATTTTACTAACTTTTTTTCACTTTGGTAAAAGTGGCGTCACTATCTGTCTCGCTCACTCATGGCGAACATACCCATTATCCATCTCTCTCATCATTTTGTCTTAAAATTAAGAACCTACCTAGAGCTTGTGTGAATTAAAAACATTTTAACTGAGTAAAATGAGATAGCAAAAATCGGGTTACTTGAGGTTTTAATTTTTTTACTCTTTTCTATTGTATGGAACTAACAAGTATTGTACCATTTTAGAATTCTGATTAAATGCGCCAACTTTTAATGCCACTTGCCAAGGCACTCTAGTACATTTTTTTTATAGGAGGGCCTGTCAAAGTCGACGAATCTTGAAAATTTTAAATTCGTAGTTTAACAAATAGTCTCAATTCTCGGAAACTTGAGGCAATTGTGTCATTATTTTTTATTGGGATTCTAGAAATGTTATTTAGGATTACGTTTCCAAAGTTCAAATGAACAAAAATAAAAAAGAATAACCACAATAACCGAAAAATGGTACAGTTTGATCAAATTTCTAGGTTTTTCTTAAAATGCCCATAATTTTTAAACTGCATGGGATAGATTTTTTTTCAGATTTTTCTCGTGATGGTTATGATCAATCCTGTCACCCCGTTTCGGCTTGACGTTGAGTTTTGGGACACCCTGTATACTTATTTGCCGCGAAAACTGAATAGACGCAGAAAGCTGAAGGGATGCGTACGCATCTCAATACAAAATCGTTGTTTTCTATGGACAAAGGCTGAACAGAGGGCTTAGTGCGAGTTTTTAAAGTACTCGATCACGTCAACGTAAACGTTCGCTTATGTCAAATTATATGGAAAAGAAAAAGGTTTTATGTGACTGTCACCAGACGGCGCTTATTCTGTTACAATACAAATTAACGCTAACGCGATCGAGAACGTTAATAAACTCGCACTAAGCCCACAGAGCTGAATAAGTGTGGTTAGTCCCTAAGTCAAGGCATTTTACGACTAAATTCGAACTCAAACGAAGCTCGACATACGTAAGTCGTTTAAACCCAAATTAAATACGCTGTTTAAAACCGTCAACACTAATAAACACGCACATGTCTCTCAAAAATGTTTAATAAACATAGTATATAAACAGGGTGTTTCAGAATTGCACGGCCATATTAAAGGATGACGTATTGTGCCCACACTAAACACCAATTTCAAAATTTAAAAAAACCGGTCAAATGCGAATCGAACTCGTACGCCGAGGGTTCCGTACCTACCCATTATACCGCCATAATAAAATTGTTATCATTTTTATGGGTGGCAGGCGTCAACTATGTATGTATAGGGACACCCTTTAATTTTCAACGTTTTAACTTACAAGTTTTCGCGAAAATCTAAATTTGCCCATATCTTTTTATCGTATTGACGTATGATTTTATAGCAATAGGGACTAAAGACCTCAGTATCTGTTTTAAATTTCAACTTGCTAGGTCCACCTGTCCCTGAGAAAATCGGTGGTGACACACGGACAGACAGATGGACAGACGGACAAGAGAGTGATCTTAATAAGGGTTCCTTTTTTACCTTTTGAGGTACGGAACCCTAATATTCACTTTAAAAAAAACCGACTGCAAAATGCAAGTCGGTGGCAAATCTGTGATTGAACTAAAATAAACGCATCACCCTATAATATGACCACGGACTTCTGAAACAACCTATACAGTCTCAATTTCGGCAGGCGTGCGACATGTTCATAAATCTGTTCACCTAGGAAAAACATTGCACGTAATATTCCGTGAAGTCCAGAGTTCTAGACTTATTAAGCGTGACATTTACCTGTACAGTAGCGTGTATGAGCGTAGCGACGTGGTGGAGGAAGGCCGTCAGTTTATGAGCGCGTTCGGTCGGAGTTAACTCCGGGCGGTAATGTGTGGACGCCCGGTACCTGTACACACGTAATCAGTGTAAATTACACTCCCAACAAATTGGATTTATCTCGCTAACGTTATAAATGGGAAGTCTGTAAACATGTTTAGATGTAATGTATGTTTATTACTCTCATAACACGATATTATCCGAGGGGGTTAGGCAGAGGTTAACAGTACATAACCCAAAATTCGCCAGTAATGTTGATCTCTTAAGGCTAGACTAATTCCTGCTGGAGAAACCTCAAGTAATATGCTCATAAATTGCATCATAAATAATACCCGAAAGGATTTAGTGGTGTTTCAAATTAAGACAACTTTTAATAGATAGACATTCGTACTTTGTTAAAGAATTGATTTTCTTTTATGCGTTATTCAGACGCGTTATAAAGATGTCGTGAGGGTTTTATGTAAGTACGTGTCGTTGCTACGATTTATATAGCTCGTATCGTGTGCATATATTATTAAGTAAACCATGACACTTCGAGTTTATTTCTTCAAGTTATGACACAGCTTTAGTTGGGATTGTTTGATAAAGTGGCTTCAAAAAGCTAAAAAATAAGTAATCAAAAGAAATAAATGAAAGTAGGGTAGATTTAACAAGTGTAGTTTGATAAGTTATAATTATAAGTAAGGTCGACAACCGTAAAACAGTAGCGGGGAAAAATAGTGGTCAGCTAGCAAGTGTTCGATATAAACTATTCTTTAAAGACTATGAATAATAATCACACCCGATGATATCTCGAGCGATTATTGAGATGATGGTTTGGAAGAAGGTGATATGTAGGTAACAACAACCCCAGGCAAATTGGGATAGGGCAAGCATATATTGATGAAGAATATTCTCACCTGGCACACAGATACAGCGTATAAACAGGCGCCAGCTTGAAGGCGGGCGCATGTGGGTCGAGCCGCGAGATCACGGCCGCTAGGAACTGCGCCTGCCCTGCTTCAGGGAACTCCAGGACTGCCGGCAGGATCGCCTCCTGACACCCGCGACCACTGCTGATACCCGCGCTCATCCTATAGCGTCCGATAACATTTTAATAATATTGAACGATACGATAAGAAATGCTACTTTGTTTTTGCTTTTCAATGGGCTGAAGGCTTGTTTTACCACTTGTTAATAAAGTCCGGTTAAGCTTCATTAGATCCTCTGGCAATAATATGTTTTAACTATTTTTTATATGATAAAATGATTTCTACAACTTTTTGGTATCGACAAGGAAAGTGGTAAAACGAGACGAAGATGCTCAACATAAACAAGCAGATTTAAGTGAACAAGCGAAAACATCACATTAAACATAAACAAGCATTAAGCAGGCTTTATTCATCAGACGTTTACGACAAACACAAACTTGAACATAACGGACACTTCTGAAACGATGTACATAAATTCTTCAGTTATTCAACATCAAAGAAGACGTGAATTAATTATTAAAACCTGTGCCCTAACAAGTTTGTACATAATTTATAAGCTGAGTAGTAATATCCACAGCAATCCATTAGGGTGGTTGTATCAATTATAACTAAATACCTGTTGTCATGTCCAGAGCCCCCGCTCTTCGCGCTGCAGATACTCTTTGTCTCGACGTTGCCGTCCAAGTCGAACGTAGTTTCATAATTGTCTTTGTACTGTTGCACAGAGTTGGATGTTCGGTTCACATTGGAGCTCTGATCTTGGTCGTTGTACACTGAGCTCGTGTGGTCATCCTTTGCGTAGTCGTCTTTGGTGTCGTTAAGGTGTTGCGACATAATGAGCGACTCGTTGTCGAGTTTCAAGGTGTTGTTGTTGTAGGGCATAGTGTCGTTGGCGTCCCGGTAGTAGGTGTCGTGCGACACGGGACTCATCGTCCGCTGATACTCTGTGTCGTTGGTGGTGTTCGCGTTGGAGTCGAGCGGGTCGGGCTGGTGTGACGTCATCGACGTCGGCGACATCGCGCCGCTATTCTCGCCGGGCGAAGTCGGCGATCTAACGTAAGGGTAACGTACACAAGCGGATATTCGTGAGCCAGTGACAGAAACATGCAAAAGAAAACAAACAATGACAGATGAACAAAACATAAAATACACAGCTTTGAAAGTGATTAGATAAGCGACGGGACTGGTCGTGTTTACTTACATTGATAGAATTAGTACAAATTAAAAAGTAATAACAAAATGTTGCAATTGTGCGATGATGTTCTGATAACTAATGACCAATATGTAATGTCCAGGTCAGTCTAAGTTCAACTATAGGGCCCAACTATACACAACATAAAGAAACGAGCTACAGTGTGCGTGTGCATGTTCTCACCTGTCGTATATTGAACCGGAGCCGAAGTGTTGTGACTGTGATTGCGCGAGGTTCCTGTTAATGAGGTTCTCCTGTGCCGGGTCTACGAAGCGGAACGTCGAAACACGACCGAATTTAAGTAGGCAACCGTGCTGCGACAAAACAATTTAGATTAATTAACACAAATCCCAGTTTAACAACTTTGAAATTCACTGCAGTCCACTTTCAATTTGTCTTTCTGTCATACATTTTGAATGAACACCTTAGGGACCTCTATAAATATTAAAAGGGACCTACGAGTTTGCGGTTGTTTTAAAGTGGTCTGCTTTTCGGACAATATTGATTTTGAATGGTATCCTCAAGTATGTTACTTGGTGGACACAAATACGTATGTTTGAACTAGATAAAACACTAGGAAAGCTTTTGAACGTTGTTAAGCGAGGCTGATTTACACAAGAATGTCCATTCTAGTCTGAGAATGTAGATATCGCTGTGAACTGCGTGGGCGTTCTGATGAATGTATTACAAATAAAAGTCGACCGTAACCTATTTAGCAAACCAAGGGGCAAGTGACTGACCTTGATCTACAAGTTCGGCACGTTCCTGGAATATAATATTATCATGGCTGTTTTTAGGTTACCATAACAAATACTCAATACTTGTCGTCGAATCTAAATAATCGTTAGGAGAAATGTTTTCTTAATTGATTATTTTTTTCTTGACTGCCGATTAACGGGTGGTAGCGGTGAAATTGGTGGCCGATCATTATATAAATAAAGAACTTTTTGATTGAATGTATTCCGTAGAATTCTATCGTACTCATAACATGGGTTCAATGCAAATACGAATAAAGATGTTATGAATATTAAAGCCCAAAGCTGAATAGGACTATAGGAGCACGTTCATTTACACAAGCGTTGGCTTGGCTTCATTAGGCAATGCAAACAATGTGTTCATTCGTGTTGTATGGAGCGCTACGTTTGGTTGCGTTCGAAACATCCAATATATTTTTGTAGCCGTTAAACAGGGTTGGCAGTACATGTCACATTTAGCGAGACAGACCGCGCGTGCCAGTCTTCCTACGGCGGAAACAATCGTCTTTATGTTAAGTGCACAGTAAAAGTCAATAACGAATCCATAAAGATAGAAATGCTTTCAGTATTAAAAGCTTAATTTCCGTTATAAAGTTCAGGATTTACGTCACAACATTTCTACTGAAATTCAGAGAATTTATTCTAGGATTACTTTTGTATCAATTGGCATGGGGATTTACTCGGCTCACTAACTAAACCTGGCTCTACGTAAAACGTCACATTGACATTTTATTGGTGAAAATTGGCTCCTGGATTTTACACGGGATCAACAAAAGGCCGCAAAGCTTTCAATTGAAAAACTGTCTGTGTATGTTAGTCGTAGAATAATGATACAACATCTCATTTCTATGTTGTTTTCGATACGCTCGAATTAGAACCAGACTACGTCCGGTCATGCATGGAGAACAGCAGCTGTCACCAAAGAAGTTATGGACAAAATGCATTTACAGTCAGGGAAATGTATGGACTAGTTGACTGCCACACTACGCATGTGTATTTGCTTTGCAATAGCCATTTCCTATGCTAAAGAATTACAGTTGAATTTTGAGTATAAGACTAGTTTATTTTGTCAGTAACTCTATTTCCTTGACTCAGTAGATAACTTACTTGTAACCGCTGCGAGTGCATGATCCTGCGTCCGTTGACGTAAACGTGCGCGTCTGCGTGCAGTGGCGTAACGTTGTACCCGCCGCCTTCCGCCGGCGCGACCACACAGTGGCGCGGCTGGATGGACGGCCCGTACAGCTGGAGCGTCGTGCCGTTGCCTGAACCCACCTGCCGATCAACAATAAACATTAACATAGTAATGGCATATTTTTAGCCAAGTGCCTCTAGTTTTAATAAGAAATGTAGAGCATCTTGTCCTTATGTGTATTGCATGTTAAAGGGTAAGTGCTGTTATAATTTATGCCGTCTGCCAGCGAGAAGGGTAGACGACGTCGTTCCGAGATGAGGCAAGCACAGGAGCGTGGAGATTCGCAAAAGAAAAACCCCACATCCCAGGGGTGGGGTAAGTTGGACTGTTAATGAAGATGGTGTTACACTACGCACTAACTAGCCAATATAATATAAATATTCGTGTCGCCAGCATGTGTAGCAGTCTTGATAATATAGGTTTCATATAATAGATAGCGAATACCTATATCGTCATTCGCCAAAATACATTTGAGATTTCAATAAAAATACCCATTACGTACAAAATATAACTCAGAATTTCATATTCGGCAGCTGTGCATGAATTAATTATTCCACTTATAAAATCTACGTATAGGTAGGTACGTCTACTTCAAGTTCACAAGACTTCAAACTTTATACCTAACTTGAGCTGAAGATTGATTGTAGACATTTGTTCTAGAATCCGCTTTGTACGAAACTAGGAATTGGAACTATAAAATTCAACTGCTTCTTCAAGTAGAAAAACTTGAGTAAATACACTTTCGTCTAAAATTGCTACAGTAGAACTACACATACAAACCTAACATAAGGCCTATTCACTTCCATATATTGCCCGAGACTGTGTAATATATATAGAGTGTATGTGAAAATACATATAGGGTAGTTTTTTTAAGTCAGATTTGGCCATCCACGCCTACTTGAAAAATTCATTAGTATACAGGCTACTACACCCACATTTCGGCAGTTATTTTTAAGCACAAACTCACAGTAAGTAATTAAAGAACTGTTTACAGTGAAATTCGTAGAAAATACTTATAACATAAAGTAGAGTCTATACCAAAAACCAAACAACTCAATTTAATAAAAAAATTCCAACTCAATTTAATAAATATTTTCTTGAGAGATACGAATATATAAGAAGCATATTGGGCAGATGTCGTAATTTAAATATGGGCCGGGAACTCTCAGCATATTCGTACGAATTGACTTTGACGCGCGAGCGGTGTTTATTAAATTCATAAAGCTCGAGACTAGGGCACCGTTAACTACGTAATTGAATTATTCTAGTAGAGAAAACTGTGCGTTGGTATTAATGCTTTAAATTTTCAGAGCACAGATTTTAATCCCGGATTTGGGGCTTTACTCGATTGGCGCGTGGTTACCGAATAATCGATAATATATGAAAACCAGTAGAGTGATGCTGTAATGGCCCAGTTGTTAAGCCTTCGCCTCTCGTGCTTGAGATTTAAATCCGGGCAAGTAACACACGTAGGTGCAGTACTTTCCTTCTGATCCCCTAAACACAAGTTTAATCTTATAATGGGTATCGGAGTTCAATGAAAACACCTTTTATTGTTGTTGTAAAGCTGCATAGTGTCTAGATTAGTGTTTTTGTACAACCAATGGAAAATAAACTATTTTATTATTTAATCTTGGGCAGACTGATGGATATCGTTTGGAAAAAACACCATGACGAAAAAGGGACTTAGATTAAAATTCTGAAATATATAATATTAACCATCAACTCGTATAAGTCGGAAATCGACAGCCCAGCAAGCGTGGTGACTAATGCACATGCCTTCTCTGTATGAGAAAAAGTTTTTGCTTTGCAGTGGAACATATTCAAGCTGGTATTATATGAGAACCAAGAACCGCCACGAAAGTCCTAACTTATCTGTTAAGCAGCCTTTTTGGAAGTAATGCAATTTTCTACAAAGTGATTTCTTTATAAGGTAGGCGACACACATGCGACATCCGTCCCTTGAATATTTGCCTATGTTAAAATGTTAGTCGATAGATAACATCTCTGGAGGACACTTGTGCCGCAGTCCGTCTGTTACACGCAAACGTGTTTGTTAAAACTGTTAACTACAATATTTTTATGTTAATTGATGCATAAAACATGAAGCCAATTAAACTATTTTTCTGACTCATGGGGGAATAATGCCTTTATAAGTGGATGTTGTCAGAATATAAAATATGATGTGTTTGACCGAACGACATTGATATCTGTCATCGATCGACAACACACCTGACCGGTTCCCTCGCGAAACTACGACTTAGAAACTACACTAAATAGTTTATTGTAGGCATTTGTCGGTTGAATGCTTGTGAAATATTCATTCTTAAATTGTATGAAATCTATGAATGAAATCACTATGGGATTATATCGCGAACATTCATACATTGTGTGTATTCGCGAAGCGTGGTTTGATGTTTTATACAAACTGTACTCTGCAAGTATAAAATACTTTGTTCCCGCTCTGTTAGCTCCCAAAGGGCAGGCGTATTTTTGTACACTCAATATCGCTTATGACATTATTGGGTCATAGCAAATATAAGTTATTTATAGACACACTTTAAAGATGAGAGCCAAATGAAAATAAACTGTTTCTTTTTTTTTAATTTGGTTGCGAATTTTAAGATCTTACTTTAAAACTTAACGAAACTGTCAAAATAATGTGTCTTTCAAATCATAATAATTTAATTACAGTCAAACATCCATCAAAAGCCTTATCCATTTTTAAAGAAGCTAGCATTCAGAAGAAGTGCTGAAAAATCTTGGTGAAACGAGTATGACGCGTCCTAAAGGTCTCGTTTTCAAAATAAACCCAGTCCTAAACAAGATTTACTATAATTCCGTCAGGCCGACGTCTATCCGCTTGTCTATTATAAGTCTCACTCGCCATAAATTGGATAATAAATAATATAAGGGGTATAACCTCAATGGCTCCGCGCTGTGATCATTCCACTGGGATTTGGCGTTGTGATTTGTGTTTAAGGTCCTGAATCATAAAGGATTGAAGGCCCGTCTGAGGGATTATAGGGGTGGGTGAGTAGCTGCAACCAAAAGCCACTGGAACTCGTATTATGGAACAACAGTCGCTACTCGCTATGTTTACATATGTCTCACCTACTTGACAATGAGATCCGCTATTCAGATTTGTCAAGCGATAAAAGGAATATAAACAGCTTTACTGGAATTAAATTACTCTGTAGGTGTAATAGACTTAGCTACAGTGTTTATAGTCTTTCACAAAATCCATGACGTTTTTAACTGCAGTACATGTAAGGAGGTCGAAAGCCACATAATGTTATTAAGTGTATGACCATCAGATCCAATTTTTACCTGTACGGGTTTGAGTGAGACTAGATGCTGTAGTAATGAAGCGATGACCTAAATATTCTTGCTAACTAACCTCGACAACATCTGTTATCCTGAGTCGCCGTCCGTTCTCTAGCACGGTGGCGTCCGGCGACATCTCTACTAACATGGGCTCGTTTCCGGGCCGGCCGCCGGCGGTCCCTGTGCCGGATCCGACTTTTTTCTTGCGCCGCCGAGGCTGCACATCCGCTGGCCGCCGCCGCACATGGAACATGATGGAGCCTAGGACAAACACACATGGATTAAGTAAATTTCAAAATATAAGTGAACGGCGCAAACCCAAACACACGGCACTCAAACACAATGCAGACAGGGAAATTAATCATTTCACTTGCACGTATGAAACGACATTTTTCACGCTATATTTCTGTGTGTCTGTTAAATAGTTTCAAGCAGATTGAAGTTTCCATTTACAGGGAGTTTTTGTCAAAAATAGTACAAACTAATTTATTTGACTCAGCAATTTTGCATTAATAAAGCTAGAAGAAAATATCGAGTTATCGCGTCGCTTTAAAAATGTGTCCTATTTTAAAGTTGAAGGAACAAAGTAGCTACATAATACACGACCACTTTTACGGAGAGGAGCAACCCTTCTTAATAGCTAGGTAATCATCATAATCAGCCGAATGCCGTCCACTGCTGGACATAGGTCTCCCTCAAAGGGGGGTTTACCATAATCGCCACGCTTGGCAGGCGGATTGGCGATCGCAGGGTAGCTGTTGCAATGTACAGAGAATGCTGCTGCCCATTCTCTGGTAAAGCCCTTACTCGCCTCTACGACACCCACGGGAAATGATGGAATAGTGCTATTCTTTTACGTCTGACACCATACAGAACGTTCAGCAATTCTAGGTAAAGCAAAATAGCTAGGTAAACCTCCAACAATTCCAGTGTTATGGAAATGGATACAAAAAAAGTGGTGCTTTTTAAATTGCATAATTTATAGAAGTCAACCGAGGAAAGTGGGGTGTTTGTGATGGTCAGGGCTCAGGGTGGTGGGTGGTTGTCGTGGGGTGAATGCTTACTGTAAGTATTTCTTCTACGTTATAAATAAAATGATTGACATAGTGAGTGTTGTTTCTCGTTATATTAAATTTGCATATTTATTTATTTATATTTATTTTAAAAGTTTTTACCCGAGTGTAAAGAGTCCTTTGATCTTAGATGCATAATTTAATATAGATCGTTTTTAGCCAATCTTTTCTCTACTGTCAATCAATCACCCTGCTTTAGACGTCTTCATAAATCGGCTTCAAAAGATATTTACCTATTTCATAAATAATTTTATCATGAAAAAATATGGAAGATCCTACATACGTTTTCGGTGAGATTGTATTCGAAGAAAGGTACCCAAATAAAACAATTAACATGGTTTTATTTGGGTCGACGCACGCCTCAACAGCAGGTCAGGCGTATTGACAATATAGTTAATTGATGATCGAATGTGTCGACAGGAACTATTCGTTTGTATACATGTAACTATGTGATAATAAATCGGCCTATGAAGCAATTGGGGAAATAATGTCTCCATATTTTTGTTTTGTATAAGATTTGTGTAAATCAGTGGAAAAAAATAGTCGTGTGGAAATCTGTTGCCAAGAATAGTCGTGTGGAAATCTGTTGTAATGGAAAAAATGTCGTGAGTGTGACAGTTATAATGATGATGCTAAAATATCTGTAAACCTTTACGTTAATGAAATATACCTAATTAATTATACATAGTCCATTGCTGACTAGAACCAACGTGCCCTAGACACGTAATCTTGGGGTCAACCGGGCGCATTGTACAGAGGCCAAGCACATCAAGCTACAACAATGTTTCAAATTTCTTTAATAGATTTTCAACTTTATCGCTAAACCTTTAAGTTCAAGGTTGACAGGGAAAATTTGGTAGTTTCGGGTAGTTTGATGTGCTGACGTCTGTACGCCATCGTTCGTCGGTTCGGCGCCGGTTTCCCAACATTTCCCAACCGGAATCGTAACTCCTTTCATGTTCTCAGTGCTACGATCTCCAGCTCGATGTTAACAAGTTCCTAACCTCTACATTACCTTCGTCTGATTGCTTTTCAGGACAATGCTGACTTCAAGTTTACCCATTTAAAGGAATGGGTATTGCTCAAGGCTGTCCGCAATATTGTTCTTTGTGTAATCTCATACTGAGGCAACTTTAACTGCACGTTAGGGAAAAGTCTAAATGATAATCCTTGTTCTTAGTCGGGAATTTCTAAATGTTGTACAGCCTACACAACCCAGGAGACCTATGAGATAAATGCGACCTTAAAATATTTACACAGACACTTGTATTTTGCTCGCACATGTAAATATGTAGGTATCTCTATTTCTATACATGAATTTTATACCTCACGTACAGAACACTCATATCTTACTTTTACGACCAAATAAAATAGATTGAGGGTTTAATAAATAAGGAGCAACCGTTATTATTGGTCCCAAAACCCGAGTTTTAAGGTTATATTCACATATGTATTTAGTTTTTTGAACCTACATATAAAATGACAACAAAAACCTAGATTTGAAATTGTATTGTTACAGGGTAATAAAACAAACATATTTTGTATTACAAAGGAATCCTATTACAAATAATTGTATAACCAAAACGAATTCATAATGGATTATTTGTTGATGAAAAACTCATTGCAAAATGTTCACCGCCGTCGGGCTAAACGAAATTCATTCTCAAAACTATGTTTTGACATTTTCGGACTTTATCGTTGTCGTTTTAGCAGCAATGCAGTTAAAATCAGGAGGCTAGGTTAAATGAGGTAAGTAACTGAATACTTGTCAAAGTTTTAGTAGTTTTACTTCGTAGTCGTCATTGAAAAACTGGACTTAAATCGTGCCCCAGCTAACTTAACAGCCTTATAAAAGTGTTGACCAACTTCTAACACAAGACATTGATTAGTACACCTTGCACAGTCGTTAGTAATAGTAATTAAGTCCGTGCTGAATACATTGCTATTCCTTTTAACTACATACCTACTTAATTAACTTGACCACATACCTATTCGTGGTCGAAAGTTAATTTATGCATGGCTGTACAAACATAAATGGCGGTAGCACAATGGATCCTGGGGGACATTACCCTAATGACCACACTTGGCAGTTTGGCAGTAATATTATAGAGAACAACACAGTGATCGTATAGTATAGTGTTATTAAAATTAAGATCGATATCGCCGTTTTGATAACGCGTAGGCAAGATTTAGAATAAACGCGATTTTGAAGAATATAAAAAACACATACGAACGACACAATTTTAATATTTCATTATTTACTGGTCTGGTTATTAGTTCCTGTCTTCCTGTAACAAGCGGTAAACATAACGCTGACCTACAAGACAAAAAACACATTAGCTAAGTGAATTAAGATATAATTAACCCAACTGGGACGGTGAGACGGACTCATTACGAGGGTAGGTAAACATAATTAAAGTATAACAGCCGAGAGGAAACATGGTCGATTGAAACCGAAGTCACCTATATTTCAGCTACGAGTGTGTACGTGCATATAAACGAAATATTCCACTTTATTCTTCGCAGGAGCCCACTCACCGTACATAATGTCACATTACAAACACGATCAGATGGCTTAACACAATTTGAGGATATTTCAGAAGTGCTACATTTAGTGGCATCGTGTTAAGGTAAGTGCACTCGAAAGCGTGTTACGTTGTGCGCAGAGAAGGGGGCTGATGGAGGAAGGGGGACGTGCTACGGGTGAGGCAAGCCGCCTCTAGTGTCAACATCATTAGTGTCTACATTGTGCCGCTGCTCTACTGGAGCTACGAGCCTTGCTACGAGCTACAACCTTCGTAGGCCGCCGCATAAGATCGGACTTGCTTACAGTGAAGAAAACTTCTAAGGGCAGCAACCTATCGTGCGAAAATTCCGTATATCATGATCAAGAAACAAAAAGAGAAGTAGGCACTGATACTCAAAAACTTACTTAAAACTAAAACTGGTATCAGTACAGCAATCTTACTTGATATACGTGGGCGGGTCAAAAAGTTCGCGGAATGGAGGGGTTAGAGTGGGGAGGGGAGGACTTTTTTTTACCTGACACTACTTGGTGACTCCAATACAACTATAAAAATTAAGTTTCAGGCCGATCGGTTTATTAATCTTTGAGATATCTCTGGATAAACAAGTAAATCGGGAGAACACTGAATATTGACAAAATTGAGTTTCGTGCCGTGGTTAAGTTCCTTACTAAGCGAGGAAAGACGCCTCAAATAATTATAGAAGAGATGTCATCTGTTTCTGGGGACTCTTGCCCTGGAAAATCGATGATTTACAAGTGGCGTAGTCTTTTCAAAAAAGGCAGAGGACTCGATTGAAGACGATCAGCGCTCTGGCAACATCTTCAGACATTGTTGAAAAAGTTGAAAAATTTGTCGACTATTTTAAGCATTCTCCATGACCATCTTGGCATGTCTAAGGTCCAGTGAAAGATGGGTGCCGAGAATGCTCACATCGATCCAAAAACAGCAGTGCATCGAGTGTTCTTGCGAGTTTTTGGACCTGTGTAGTGGGAATAGGGATGAGTTTATGAACCGAATTGTGACCGGGGATGAATCTTGGGATCATGAACCTGAGTCAAAACAAGAGTTCATGCAGTGGTACAAAAAAGGCAGCACCGCCTATGAAGTTTAATGTGTCACAATCGGCCAAAAGGAAATATTATTACAGCTACAGTATTATTGGGATTCAGAGGGGATTTTGTTTTCGATATAATGATAAAGATGTCAATATCACGGGGCAATACTACGCTACGGGAAAGTGATCTCGAGGTGTGCTCCTTTTGACAAGTCTTGTTGCGATGGCTGCCTTATGCAAGTGCGGCTTCGCAACTCTAAACCACCTTCCTACCCTACTGTCCAGATTTGCCTCCTGCTGATTAATATTTGTTCCCAAACATGAAAAAAGAGCATCGTGGAAAGAAATTTACCGATGACGAAGAAGTGAAGTCGGCTATTTCTGCCTATTTGAGGGCCTTGATTTGAATTGATTTGAGAGGTCTGAGTAGTGTATTAGGGTTAATGGAGAATATATTGAAAGGAAAAAAAAAATCATGTTTTATTTCACCCCCCTTCCTTTTTATTCCGCGAACTTTTTGACCTCCCCTCGTAATTACGTCTGGTAATTGATAGCAGTTACAAAGTAAGTAATCGAAATTTCACCTTGGCGACGAGCAACTTCGCTGCCATCAGTCATTCGCAATACATACAATATTAAACAGTATCAATCATACAGTAGACGTCTTTGAGGTAATGATCGATGGAAACAAAGAATTAATTCGTGATTAATCGAGAGCACCACTCTGTCGATATTGGGAGGAAAAAATCAGTCATTTCTTTTGAACTTTGTCAGTAAAAGTTTGTGTATTTACCATGAACCTTCGGACTGTATAAATATACTAGTAACACTACAATAACATGCTTAACACAACTTACGTACCTGCTTTACATGGATATCTGAATTGGAAACCGGGTCAATAGTCACAAAATTGGCGAAGTAAACCTGTTTGAGCTCAAATATACAATGGAATTGCGGCTTATGGGGTCGTTTGCGGAATATAATACACATACATAAATAATGCACTTGGTTTCAACAGAATAGCAAAATCAATACTTAAACCGAACAAGCAATGGAATATAAATAATTGATGAGTTCGTAAACTCATAGCAAGGGGTTGTCCAGTTTAGTACTATCCGTCCGCATCGAGGCGTCAATTGCCGCATCTTCACCGAAATTGACGTCCGCCGGGAACATTCCCACAGCCTCTAAAGCTCTTATCTACGGACTGTACTGCTGGGTATGAAAACTCTCATCATCGTGAAATTTATGTTTCAAAATTCGTATGAAAGTTCGGAAGGAGTAGATAAATAATTTTAATTTGTGATATCCCATTGCATCTTTGGATTTTCGGAGATTAAAAATTCGACATTGTGGTCAATAACACAAAAAAACACTGAACACACCACATGAACACTTCATACAAGACGTGTGAGTACGAACACTAAACCTGAGGAACGATTACCTAGCACGACTTCCTTTTTATCATTTCGCAATCGAGAACTAAAAGATCTGCTGAAAAGCATATTTGCGAGCGCGATTAGTATTTTCTGTAGCCATAGCCGGCCGAATACTATAAAAGCGTAGCGCGTAGTAAGTTCAAACCGACCGGCGGTCTAATTGTAACTGGACTGAGTGCCACACCACCACTACGTCATACTCGGCGTACCACCACCGGTGCCAGCCGGCCGCCACTTAAGTCATAATGCAATACAGGTTAAGGACTACTTTATTGGTTTTGCCTAGTTTTATCGTGCCTACTAAACGTCGATACACGGAATAATACATGTCACATCGTACATATAATATGCAAGGTGTGATACATTAACTGGTTTGACGTCTACAAGCCTGACGGCTGTACCAGATGCCGCTATGTCGATAACGTAATTGGCCATGTCAGTAATTAATTAATCGACCACTCAATGAGTTTGAACAACATATAATTCAAAGAAAACTTTAAAGCTCCACTGCAAGCATTCATGAAAAGTTGCTGTTTTCGAAAACATATTATAATTATGTAAATGCAGAAAGGTTGTGATTGAAATCGAGACTCTTGTAATATTATTATTACAACAGCACTCTTGGAAGTAAGATAAGATATTCTGAAAACGATGCTGCAAATTGCCAAAACCGATATTCCAGAATGACAAGACGTGGCATGTTATTGAGAGGTGACCCGTTTTTCCCAAAACTAATTAACAAGAGATGGCACACGATGACGAAGGCGAGCGTCAGTAGGCACAGGACATGGCAGTCTGTAGAGGTAGATTGGGCGCGACAGCGGCCGGCTACTTGGCGAGTCGTCGTCACGTCGCGTCGGAGCCTATTCTTACGTGCCTGCGTGACCTACCGAATTTGTATAATCACCTCACCTGTTGCTACTCCACAAATAATAATAATCAACAAATCGACACATCTTACTCCAATACGATCGAATCCCTTTTACTTCCACGTGTCAGATTGAATAATTAAAACGTTCAGTGCGCTGACATTTAGTTCAACATGAAATGCTGTTTCAGTTTAGTACTCTTTCAGTTTAATATCGATTGAATGTATACTGAGCCGGTTACAGTTGAACCAGTTTATCCATTGTGCAGACGTCTAAGTTGTATTTATCGGAGCAATAACAATGGGCACTTCCGTTTGGAGATGTTTGATGTACGCTCGGTATTATATCCAGATGTGGGTACAATACAGATTTTAAAGCACTTGGCATGCTACTGTAGTGAAGGACCGATAGCGATCGCTCCGACGAAACGCCACTCAACATTACACACTAAATGATATGGGACCGTTGGGTTCGTATAGGAGAAAACCTCATTTTCTAAAAGGTCAAACGAATATACATGTGTATAGCATAATCCATTCCACACCCTTTTCCTTTCATTGGCGCAAATGACTCAAATTACACTTTATTTTGAGTATCATTTTGTGATTTGCTTTGTACGTGATGGTTCAGAGTCTCATACATTTTTTATTCTTTTTTAAGTATGTGAAATCATCAAATGAATTCTTCCGCTCTGGGTGGAGCGGAAGGGCGTGTCAGTCTCTTACTGACTAAAACACATCCGTGTTCCTCCTAAAGCCCTATGCGTTCCAGTCCGCGGTGACTCTTTCGAACAAATTCCGCAACAGTCTTATACATAGGATCATAATGATGCCTAACTTTTTTTCAAGAAGACTACTTTTCTCGTCTTCAATCAAAGCGTGATTACCTCCGGTCTTAAACCAGTGCGCTTAGTTCGTTATGACATACAGTGTCCAAAGAATAAGGGAGCTTTACCACCAGAACTGTTCTAAGCCTGGCTAGGAAAATGAACTGATTCCATTGGTGGATATTTTCCGCGCGCACCGCCTCGGTACTTCTAACATCTTGGAACCACCATCATGGCTTGCCAAATTAGACCAACCAGATTTGTCGGAGGACCGATAGCCGCTGGTGCAGACAAGCCCAAGAGTGGATACCACGTATCGGGACGCGTAGTGTGGGAGTTTGGACCGATTACCATAAAACAGTGGCTAAGACGTAATGGAAGCAGTAGCTGAACTACCTCATGATGTGATGCAGCATAATAGAGGTTTATATATCTAGTATTAAGTTATACTGAACAGATGTCAACAGCTGAGCTTACACCTTATTGAATAAACATTAGAAAAAAATCTGTGAACAAAGCATGCAAATATTTTTTATCTCATACGCATTATGCATGGAAAAATTAGCGTAATTTAAGTCTGAACAATACGCGGTACCACATGTTCTTATATCAAAGTATGCGTGTCTATTATTGCGACGATAACATCAACGGAAGGTGGGTGCAGCAATACCTCTATATGACATGCTGCCGACGACCGATGTCGCCGGCACGCTATGTCGCGGCGTCGGACCTTGCGTAAACATAACAATGAATGTATGGCAGGGCAGGGCGGACATGTGCTCGTGTGTACCGACCACCGACAATGCCGGGACAACAATACATCTAAGGAGAGTTACACAATTACCTAGCAAAATACATATGTTTGAACGTCTCACTTAATAAATACCCTCGAGTACGATTTCAACCCAGGTACTGTGAATTTGTTTTAGGCAAAGACGTTTTTCAGTGGCTCTTCGGCTATAAATAATAAAGGTATATGTAAGGTTATAGGTCATAATTATGTTCGGTGAGTAATAAGTGTTGTGCAAATTGTTCAGCATCAATCAACAATAATGTAACGCATGATGTGCTTACCTGTAAGGAATTGGTACACTAGTCTATCAGTTTTACGTTTGACACTTGTCTTTCAGTGTATACGTGTATTCAACTGGTGGTGAGCCAAATAAATAAAATAAAAAATGTAAGTTTTGTCATTGTACGGTCCTATCCAGTAATGTTGGAAAAAAATCTTAAGAAACTGCAACTGTACAGTCAATTCTTCCAAGATAACAAAGAATCTTTGAGGAAATAGGCCTTGTCCTAGTTTCGATGCTGTGAAAACAAAAGATTTATTCAGCGGAAGTTGAAAACCTGAACTTCTGCATAATTAGCACTCTTTGAAAATTATATGCTTTCATGTAGGAACGGACATAAATAGAAGAGGACGGGGATTTTATTCCTTGTTACATTGACAACAAACTATTACTGTTTTCGTTCTTTCACTTTCGTTTTCGTTCTTTCACTTTCTGAAAGCTGGAAAAATATAATATCCAGTTGCGTTTACGTGAGTTGGTCTTTTACTAAGTATATCGATATTTTTTTATTTATTCTCTTTTACAAACAATTTAAAAGTGACATTTAGGTACCATTATAAAAAAAATAAAAAAGCTTAAACAAATTTGATTCAATATAAAATTCATGAAAGGTTTTTAAAGCAGGCACGCTGAAACATTTCATAAATTTGAATTGCAACAGTAACTGTAAACGATTTTCAGATCATCAAAGGCTGTTTTCCTTTGAAGAGAATGTCGTGAAATTAAAATTTGAATGGGAGAGTGGTACTCTATGTGGATAACTAGCCGCCTAATGGCGTCGCTCTCAAAACTGCTCGAAATAGTACGTCCCTTTTTATGAGATTTTAGCAAAATCATTTTGTGATCCTACGTGCCTATTAAGGTCAATCAATTTTAAAGATCGTGAAGTGAAAAGTTTTATTTATTTTGGTTGAGACAGTTAATCTTTTTTCCATCCAAATCGTCGAGAGAACGTGCTTAGATTAACAAAACCACCTTTATAAACTAAGGATGGCAAAAGAAAAATATTGAGAAACAAAAGAAAGTCGATAACACCAGTATGTGTCGTGGAGATAACATCGTCAATGCTTATCGAATCTAAGTATCGATTTAGGTGTGTGGTTTATGTGGTCGTTAAAGGGTTATCAACCTTCCTGGCTGTATTAAAACGATAAAACATAAATACAAAATTAAACTAGATAAAGTTTTCTACAATTTATGTGCAAGCAATCTTTTTACAAAATCAACGAACTGCATTAAAAGAATTTTAAATAATCGCCTGTCTGAACCGGGAATCGAACCCGCTAAACGTGAAAAAGAAATCTGTAATTTTACTGTACCGATGGAAAGGCTCAATCATATACATTAATTTATAAATAACATAGCATCTAAAATAAAAGGAAGACCAAGAAATTTAATATTAATTCTGCAATCTTAATATTGTGTAACAACCGTTTAGCTGGCAGAGGGACTTGACTCTAACAAAAATTAGCACTTTAAAGCTTAATATTTCGCAAACGGATCCATGGGTGGAAAAACAGATTAGACGATAAAAAAACATCGCCACTACATGTAAGGCCACCCTTAAAAATAATGTATTTTAAGATTTTATGTTACTACTTTGTCGGCGTGATTAATATACCCATACCAAATTTCAACATACTAGCGCTAAGCGTCTTTGAGCTAAACCGCGGACGGACAGACAGACAGACAGACCGACAGATAGAAGGACATGGCGAAACTATAAGGGTTCCTTGTTGACTGCGGAACCCTAAAAAAAGAGGTCCATATGCAAACGAGATCGATACTGCGATGCAGTATATTTTATAATTATCTCGAACAGTGTTTTAATTATCGTAATCACCTTTTGAATTTTGGTGGCCAAAATTGAAAAGGTGATTACCGTCCACATATAAAAACGGTGAAAGCACAGCTCCTTAAAAAATGATATGCTCCAAGCTCCAGGCTCCAGTGGTTTGCTTCCGAAAAACAGGGTTTATGCTATTGACGGATGCCTGATACAATAAAAAAGTTATGAATGACTTATTTAGCCAAAGCGCATGTTGAAGTACACTTTGCGACACTCGTACGCTAAAATTAGTGATTTTACAAAAAAAAAGGTTTGACATCAAGTGTAGGAAATTGTCTTTAGTTGAATTTCGTTTTTGTAATTTTATCGTAAAATGAGTTGGATTGGAATGGAGATATTGTCAAAAAAACTGCTATTAGAAGCCATTTTTCCAATATGGCGGTGCGAGCGGCAAAGATACGAGATGGCAAAGTTAAAATTCAGAAAGAGCACATTTCTAAACTCCCGGAGAACTTTCCAAGTAAAACTACCAAATGATTGGACTTATTATATTTCCTGAACAATGTATCACGTAGGTAAGTCATGTACTCTCTTCTCGGTAAATAATAGGATCAAGCATCGCGTCTCGCTGGTTCTCTACAGCAGGAAATAGATTATGCGAAAGGATGGAAACTAAGAGCCGTCTACACCTTCATACATATACATATTGTTGTTCTCATTTGTCTTCAAGCGTGGCGATCAACACAGACATCCCGCATCTATTGTCACGGACTCTCGGTTCACGGCAAGGCATGAACTAAACATATATAACTCTTCATAAATGACAGTTAGGCGTTAGTTCTATAGAATATATCTATGTCGATACGAAGACAGGGAGTCTTCGTCCCAAGGTATTCAATATCGTGAACGGCAAACTGTAGGTAGGTACTTCACTTATTTACAATTCTTCAGGCAGCTCAAGCGTGTCTATATCTATCTATCTTCAATACATATAATAAAATCCTAGACTTGCCGTGTATGTACATTGAATATTTTTGCATAAAAATAACAGAGAAACATTATGAAAAAGACATAGAACACAAAAATACAATTTTTTAATTTTTTGTCTGTTTGTCTATATGTTTGTGGCTGCATCACGCAAAAACCACTGATTGTATTAGAAATCTAGTACTTAAACATGTTAAGTGTTATCCCGTTTATGCATGTTACTCTCATTTAGCGTTTATTTCATCAAAATCGACCCACAAAATCAAAAGATATTGAATTTTTAAGTTTAGTAAGAAATTTCATAGAGCGCTAAGCGTCGCACCGACTGGCTTCTGGCGCCATCTATTGAAAAATAAAATGCAAGTAAGCATGAATATAACACCAAAACAAATTTTCGAGTTATTTGCGAAACTTATAATACGTAGCAAAATAAAAGTGACCATTTAATACCTTATCGTCATTTATCGTTACATATAGGCGTTTAATTAACGTCTTCCCCTGCCGAATATTTTGTTAGTTTACATGTTCGATAGATGGCGTTGCGCTGATGACGCGTCTTTCTGAACGGCGGAATTAAGATTTTCCTTCGGATTATGACTCTAACACGATTTTAACAGCTTTTTCATTCGTTAGGGGTTTGGGTTCAATCTCTAAAAAGTCTCTGAAAGGGGATTTTTGACTTAAAATCGTGAAAAATCTCCGATTTGTTCAGATTCGTTTCGTTTATTTACTGACTGACAGACAAAACCCAGCCAAAACTACTGGTCGTAGAAAGCAAAAATTTGGCATGTAGCTCAGTAGCTTCCCTAACACTCCATAGGCACTAAGAGAGGATTTCCCAAAATTCCTACGGGAACGAGAAAATACGGGATATGCGCGTACGAAGTCACGGGCAAAAGCTAGTTTTTATAATAAAATCGTTTTTGACTTGAAGATCGATGTCTTTTGATATTGGAAAACCCTCCCGTGTTTGTGATCCAAGATCATTTTGATTTCTTCTTAATATCTCTAAGGATATAGTGAATTCGTGACTGATTATGAAATGTGAAAAATGCCTATCACAAAGTTTACAGAGCGTTGACACATTTAAAAATCCCTCGTCAAACCTAAAATGACACGAAAATATTAATGTGCCGCGAAAAGTGAACAAAGAAAAAATACTTTTGGTACATGTAACGAGCGGCCAAGTGCTCTCATAATGTACGGAAAACCAGGGTACGAACGGAGTTATGAGAAGGGCTCAGCAATAATGTTTTTGACACTATAATTATTCAGGCGACAAAAAAACGATGTTTAAAAAAAAAAGCAGCAGTTGGCTGTAGGTACTAGTAGGCCTATTGACTTCATTATGCATGAAAGTACATGACAAACTTGTGCGAACTGAGATTTAAGACGAGAGTGGATTTTTAATTAGTAGCTTAGCTTCTGACTTCTAAACTTCTTTAGAATACTTTGCTGAGACCACTGAATTGCAAATTATACTCAACAAGTTTGCAGCATAAATATTGAACATATTCTCGAAATTGTGCTGCTCCATCAAAGTTACAATCACAACGTGATATCTACCTCTAGATAATTATTCTGAGTTGAAAATATAGTTTGAGTTGTTGCTCATTTTGCAAAAATAATATTTATTGTAAACGCCAGAAGATTTTTTTGTATTTTTTAAGTAGAGCAAAAATATAATATGTTTAAAAAAACCATATTATATTTTTAGTACGCGTACTTACTACAAAGCCAGATAGGATACTTAATATTTTTAACCGACTTAAAAACATATTTTTTTTTTTAATGTTTGCTACCACAAACTCTAGACGGATTCCTGAAAGCAAATCTTTTATATGGCTACCTCAGTTGCCTTGTTCTCTTGATCCCTGTTACAAAATCATTATGTATATTGTTTTGCATTTCAAATATTATTTCTGAACCATTTTGTATAGGCACTTGTGAGAAAGATCGAAATGGCTTGGGTAAACCCCCGAGGGAATCGTCTAGCCGCCGAAGCCCTATTTGGGATAAAAGCTATACATACTTACAAGTCTAACAACAGTTTTAGGCATATCGCAATGCTTTTCAAATTTAAAAACCTTTGATAGCTAAACCCTGAACTGAACAAAATCTTTAAGTGAAATTTAGTAAATATCGACACCAACCCAACTTTCCTTTTTACTTTTTAGATAAGAAGATACCACTGCTGCACTGTAGTCTACATCCAGGCACTCGAATTTTTCATTTTAAATTGTACATCATCGATTAGTCGTATTGATTTCCTGCACGTAGAATTCAACGGCAGTGAGCCGTCCGCAATACGCAACACAAGGAGTTCGTAAACGGACTTGGCTTAAAATACGGCATCCTAATTAGTCTGGGCAGCGAGTATAAGTACCTAGTTTCCTGCCACGTCAATCAACGCCCTTACAGACCTAACTTCAGTTAATCTTAAAATACATTTGGGTTTCCCTATTTTCGGTTTCAGCGCTGAATTCCGTACTAATCAACGCCCCAAAGCGTGAAAGTCCTAATGAAGTTGAGATGATTGTCAGAAAAACCAAATCTATGGCTGAAGTTTGTCGCCGGATAAAACTTTTACAAAATTAAAAAGAACCTCAAAGGCCAATTTGAGATAATAATACTTCGTCATTGTTAAGTTACAAAAGTTTTCGTGGTAAATTAAAAAAAAACGTAGCAGCGCTGACAATATTGTGTTAGCTGATAAAATCAGTAATAAAGAAACAGAAGAATGGCGACACTTAACTTGTGCAGTCTAATATTAAGTTAAGTACTAAGTAGCAGACAGTACAATTGTACATGTACAGTGAACCTACATATGCATGGTATTTTATGGCAGGATATAGCCAATGTATAAGTATGCAAGCACGCGCGGGAGCGAAGGGTCAACAAATACATTAGCCGCCAGTTTGTTCCCGAGCTAAATACACAAGCTATTCGTCTTCCACACAGTTTCTATTGGGTTTATAGAGCAGGTGTAGGATAAGTGCCACTTACCTTGACATTTACAACTTGATGCCGCAAATAAAGTAAAAAACAAAGTGTTATGGGGACACGGTGTCACACCCAGTAATAGGTTCTGCACGAAGATATTGGATACCATTATTCGTGACCCACTTCACCGTGATACGCCAAAGGTAGTGATAATACTCTAATGCGCTTTGTATTCTATTCCATCGAGCAGAAAACATGATCTGCTGCTAAATAATAGGCGCATGCATGAAAATGATATCGTTCAAGAGAATATATTTTTAATGAAGCCTTTCGGAATGCTTTTTTCTGTACCTCAAAATTCTCGATATATTTGATTTGGTTGGTAAATGGGACAAAACTCTGAATTTTTTTTTGCGCTCAAGTTTCCACTGCCGTGCATACAGTTAGCTTTCGCTTCGTACGCGAAACCAATATTGTTTACACATTTTAGAAAAAAAAAAAAGGATTTTAGTGAAAATTTTGCTCGAAAACTCTACTGAAAATATGTTTACTGTCTGTTACTTGATCACGCTTTAACGACTGAACCGATTGGCAAACATTATGATGATCTGTGTACTGAATTTACCTTTAGAAAAAACTTTTATACCAGTAGTACATTCCTGTGGTACCTATAATAAGTTGAGAGTCCGTTTGAACTTACAAACAATATCACGACATGTTCCATCCAAGTGTCCTTTATATTTCGTTACCAACTTCTCCATACCTTTTATTTAGTCCTTGCTATTTAGTAATGTTACAACTATCATTTCTTGTTATAAGTTAATTGCAAATACATACTACTTACGCCTCTCTTGATGGACTTGCCTTAGAAATATCCGTATATTTGTAGTTTTGACACCCATCAGGTTAATTCAATCCAGATCAGTGCCAAAACTGCTAACTGGTCGTAGTTCACCTAATTTTATATCATCGTCGGCATCTATCAAAGGCTGTGCTGATGTTGGGTTCCAGTCTTACCAGATGCTATGCGCCTGTAGGTACCTACTTTCAATATTTTACATGGAGTAAGTGCCATCACAGTCCAATTTTCTACTGCTATGAAGTAGAATGTAGTTCTGTATTGTATCTTTCTCGTTTTTATTGCGACTTCTGGCGATAGTAAATTGTTCTTATGTGCCATCAATTCATGCAAGATACCCCTTCGTCATAACTCCGCCATTTCCCTCGGCACGTTCACACAGTCGTTTATCTTCACTAACAAGTCGCCTTAGGGATCACTCTCAATAACAAATAATGTGAAAGGTCAAATTGTAACTGGCAGAGAGAAAGACATACCACTTTATGGCCAGACTATAAAAAGTGCTCTTTATCGCGACATTCTCGGCGAAATAAAACTGGTTTTAGTCAAGACAAAAGAAACACTAGCAAGCTTTGATCGGTGACGACACAAAATCATTTAGAAAGTTTGGAACTTCCGCATCACACGGAAACTCTGCAAGTACTACTACATAATGACAAAACAAGTTTGAAACTTACAGTCGTGCACCGGAATATATGTTAGACATCGATTGTTGGCTTCTTGAGAAACTTTAACTCTATTTAACTCTTGCAAAAGTTGAGACTTTCAAGGACGGTATTATGCATATCGATTCCACGAAGGAACGGACATCGAACCGCGAAACGAGTTAAAAATACCGGCACCGGCGGCCGGTCGACCGGCATCTGTGGGCACACCGGTCGGACTACTCTGTCGGCCACATGCGTTTGTTTACTATCTGCTTCGATCGCGGCTGCGGCGCCGGCGGTGGCCGCGGAGGGCCTAGCCACAGATCACATTGCAAATTTTGAACAAAAAGTTTTTACGTGCGAACTTACGGCGGAGGCCCCAATCCATGTCGAGGCGCGCGGTAAGTGAGGCGCGTGGCGCGGCGTCTGCGAGGCGACTGCCGCGTCCTGCGCCCGCACGCTCCCTCTCATGTATTCCCATTGTGAGCCGCGGCGAGCATTGTCCGACCCAAGAGGAACCTTCTCGCGGAAATAGTGGACAAAGTGCAACCGCAACTTAATGCTACTACTGAATGTACTTTCACCAAAAATCTCCTCATCAAGATAAACACGCATTGATTGTATTCAGTTTGAAAGCCCTTGAAAATAGTTTTGGATCACATGCAGAATATATTTTTAGTCGAACGACACAGGACAAAAATATGTGGATGTGAGTTCCAGTGCGCACATGACTGTGGTTTGGTCATTGTTCCGAGTATAAACTGCATGAGTGATTCTGATGAAACTGGCAACAGGCTCAGTTTTTCTCTTTAGAAAGCATGGAAGCCTCCAAAACAATTTTCTTAATTCGTGTTTTATTTAACTTAAAAATATTTGAAGTAAATTAGGATTTTATATAGGTAGGTATTTTTAGGAAGCCGTAGTAAGATCTTGTACATAAAATCGTAATTTATAAAGTTTTGAAGTGAGGTCTTAAGCAAAAAGCCTTCTTACCCCAAATAATTAAATTTAGTTCTGTTCCTCCCTTCAGAAACCCTCCACATCTACCTATAATATAGTACCTACCTCAACTTCAGTTTGGACCAAAGAATTTGTAGGTCGGGCTTATTGATGAAAAAGCGTTATCGGACAATTCGCTACGGCCTACTCACTCATTTCCCGTTGGAGATTCGATTCCGTTTTATATGTCCATCAAATGTTCTATATTAGATCATTGTTCTCCTCACTTTTGCCAAAGTTAGTTAAAGAGGAATTATCAAGATTGTTTTTATTTTTACTTTGTTATTTCAGGTCCCATGACACATTGGAAGATAATATTGGTACTTAATAAAGATTTGATTTTTAAGATTCTTGGTTCGATCGAAGATTTTCACTATTTGCGAGAAACTTAGCGCGACAATGTTTTAACTTGCAGCAACTTGGAAGAGGTCACGTCCAGCTCTGGACTTTGGCAAACTTTGATTCGATTGAAGCACGACTCCGTCCTTACAATATTATGTAGATTAAATCTAAACCTGAATCCATATGAATAATGAATGCTTAAGTATATGATAACATGAGGGGTGACTATACAGGGGAAAATTATTTGAATATTTTAATCATTTTGATTTATAAAGATACTAATTTTAAAATAAGATGTACCATTTGTTTTAGTAAAATGTTATCGTTATAAATGTTATGGTCGGTGTGTCTCACCGTGATGTGTCCAAATGAGAACTCGTTTGTAATTTTCTTTTGGTATTGTTTAACAAGCTAACTACGCTCTCCTGTCCTACCCTCTCAGGCAAATATTAACCGGAAACAGCTCTTTGAGTATCAATTTTGCCGCAATGCATCAATGTTTGGCTAAACTAGGCTCGAGTATGACCGATAGAGCAAGTATAGCCCGAATCAACACAGGGGACAAATTCCATCCCGAAATGGAACGGCGAACGAGATTCAATTTCGATATTTGCCGTGAAACAAAAGTTCACTAAGTAATGAACAAACTTTTTCTTTCTCAGATCGAATAGAATGTCCGAATTTACTGTTGGACTTTTTGTGGTAACTCTGATTTCTGTTTTCTGACACAGCTGTGTTACGGTAGGTTGTTATATATTGATCTAATAAAATATAGAGAATAGGTCTGGTTGAAGCAGTGCAAGAGAAAATATACCATAAAATTAAACACGAAAAACGGCGGGCGTTATTCGCATAAAGGAATAGAGAAGCTAGCACGCACAAAGGCAGCTTAGTCTGATGATTTACATGAAATGTAAAAATATTACCATACAGATGAACGTTCTTTAGGGAAATAACCGCAAAAGGTATTAGGCACGCGCGTGAAGCTTGTACATAATGTTTTACTGGAATCATTTTATATATAAATTATGATATTGATATTCCACACTATTATTAAAATGAACTTTTTTTTTGAATTCAATTACATTGAAGAGTCTTTTTTTTAATTAAAATACGATGTAAGTATTATTTTACGAGTATAACTCAGCCGCGTTAAGACTATCCCGTACCGTTCTCACCACAACGAGGATGGCTGATGACGTTATAAAGTTGCGGTTACGAGCACCCCACTGCCTACCTCACCTCATCTTAACTTTACGGTACCTTTTGTGAAATAATCTTAATAGAGAATTATGGTAGGCTCTTATGTTATAATGTATACCTACCGGCTGACTTTGAACCCATTAGCATCCTTCCAAGGGATGAAAGGGCGCAAGAATATGAACTGGGACTAACTCTACGTATAAAATAGCGAAAAATATGAATTTGAGTCTTGGATTTGTACCATAGATATAATTATTGTATTTTTTTATGATTCACAAGATAGATAAGTTGGAAAGATGCCAATACATTCAGAGACAACCCGATTGAAGGGTGGTTTTTCACTACATAGAGATGTGTAAGATAGCAACAGCTAGGCGGTGCACTAGGAAAAAATCACCAATGGAATCGCTTCATTATCCTAGCCTGATCTGAACAGGGACACAAGCACACATTTTCAGTGCTTCCTCGCACCGTTTAGCTACCTTGCACATCTCTGAAGGAAAATGATCCTTATCAACTGGTCTATTGAATCTACTTAGGTCCTTATAAACTATTACGTGTAATGTACAGAAAACGTTTTTATCAAAAGTGGATAGCATGGACTAATTGGCCACTAATGTTTCCAAAGCCCAAGGATTAAACACATAGCAAATGTCGCAAAAAGATCTCTATCAAGTATCACATTTAAAATTCCTATACATTATACTTCTACAATAAGCACAAGATTCGTATGCAACCATTGCTCTGAGAACGAAAAGTGAGCGAGCTTGCTCTGATTCTATTCTGCGAGAGTTACCATTTTGTAGCCGCGGACACATACGGCGATTGAAATGTCGTCGGGACGAACGACGAGATTGGATGTCGCGAAAACAATTTTTAGTAAGTTATTATTTTTGTTTTCACTGCTGGTACTCGTATTTTGTTGGCGAAAAAGAAATAGGATGAAATTTTCTTTGTGCCTCAGCGGTCAATGTCGCTTTTTTAACATGAGTGAGTCTAATAAAGGTCTTGTTAGTCTCGTTTTAGGAAGGAAAGGCAAAGGACAACTTGTGAGCATCCAGTAAGTATACACCGTATATTTAATTCACCCATCTGCGTGACTGTACAGCCAGGGTTATCTTTTTATCCTGATGTGACGTTCCCGTAGACTTTAAGGAGGATAACATTTCCAAAAGCTAGTGAAATAAGTATGATTAGAATTTAAATCGAGTTTTCTCAACTTCTAATTACTTCTAACATCAGAATAACTTTTACGATCCGAGATAGTCGAGGGTAAAACTCTTTCGACGACCGCTATCTATACAGCTTTGTTTTAAGTATCTCAGAAATTATTCGACAAAATACTGATTCATGTTTGCCTGATAGACTTGTTTAATTATTTACAAAGTAAAACGTAGGTAGGATAATCTTCAAGTATCTAAAAATGAATCGCTAAATGTGTTGCTAAGCGCAAAACTCGAGAATGGCTGGACCAATTTCGCTAATTCTTTTTGTTGTGTTTGTTATTGTCAGGAGAAGGTTCTTATGAAAGAAAATTTTGAAAAAACATTAATATCCGGGCGCAGCCGGGGCGGTCCACTAGTTGCAAATAATTTCTTTCATCCTCTTTTTTTCCGCGAATACGATGCTTAACATCTCAAATGCTCTATATCCGAGAATGCTTCAAAGTTCAAATATGATTATGATGTTACTATAAAACAGAAACGTGATCCGATCCAATGTTACCTTCACATATACGAAATTGGTAACAGGAATATTTTTTTCGTAAGAGAATCTCGAATTCTTTATGGAATTTTTGTGAGACCTTTACGAAAAATGTCGATAAATGGGGTCAAAGTTAATTTTAGCTTCAGGTACGAACAAATACCTGGTATAATCACGTTATCCTTTAAGGATTAGTAAGGCCTAGTTTTTGTAGCAATACAAATTTACATAAATCTAAAATACTAGAGTTCTTATCTCCATATGTGGAACATACTAACATCCAATAACTCGAACCTGTCTAAACAAAGATTCTAGAACCTATACACCACTGACCAAACTAAACAAAACCCAGAAACTAGATCTTCCATATTGTATTTTTCTAGAACATAGTGTGTCTATACTCCAGCCAGGCATATGGGTCAAGTGGCTCATGCGCTGTCATCTCATTTTCACTTTACACGAAAACTAAACAACGCTGTTCTCTGCAGCTTCAAGCTTGCTTATAGCTTACGTAGCAGGAATTTTCCTTATGCTCTAAAAATGGGTGACGACTTCTTTTGGCGTGAAAGTAATATGCCCGGTGAATTATTTTTGAGAGTTATAATTTTCTTAATGTTTAAAAAAATTGGTTGTCTGTAAAATCGGTTTACGGACGATAGTTTAAACGTGACAACGTCATAACAAAACATAGATGAAATGAGCGTAACGTTACAATGATTGTTTTTTCGTGCGTGCAGCCGGCGTTCATCGATTGATTAGACGTTGTCACGTCAAAAAAATAGTTAAATAAATATTTTAATACATTCATTAAACCGTCTTAATGATGGCCTGATGGAATTCGGTTTGCTTCTTTTTCTCCGTAGTAGGTTTGCTAATTGCGGAAAGGGTGAGTTGATAGATTTATTGAATCCTTTCCAGTGTCTCTTATTTTTTACTTCATGTCGTAAATTGTAACGACGATCTTACTCCGCTTACGTATCGGCAAGTAACCAAGCCAGCTAGTTCGCGCCAGTGCGCCAACCCTAAGCCATCACATTATGCGACGGAGGCACCGAGCCGTAAGAACCAACCAGCGACTAAAAGCCATTAATCAAATTTTCCCAGTTAATAAAAAAGGCAATTTCACCTAATCGGTAGTCAATGTTGTCAACATTTATGGGCACAATTTACCTATAATCTTGCACGCGACGTCGCATAGTTTGCAAACGGTAGTATATATACACAAACTTGAAACTAAAACTTATCAAATGCATACCAGACCTAACAAAAGCATTTGGAATTTGTAGTTCTTGCAAATACACTTAATACTACGATATTAATATTTTATTTTAAGACTAACCTTTGTGTAAGAGTCGTTATGATTTTTGAGAATAGTGTTAATTCATGACGAAAGTAGTTGCGGTTGAAGTTTAGTCATTCATCTCAAAGTATCCAGAGTAAGTATATCAGTATTTTCGTTTTAAGTTTGTTCATTAAATAAAAACATAGACAGGCGCAAGCAAATTACGACTAAAATAAACAGTAAATTTTGTGTTTGCACAAAATTTACTGTTTATTTTAGTCTTTGTTTTAGTGTGTGTTTTAAATTATAATTGCGCCTTCGGCAAACCGAAGAAATTTTGATGAAAGGCTAATAATAATAACGGGATGAGCCTCAATAAATGCTTACGTAATGTTTACTTGATAACTTAATTAAGGAATCGCCTTTCAGGCAATGTTTAAATGACTTATTACATTTTCGACTTGAAATCGATACCTGGGACCGGAATCATGTTCAAAGTTTAATAATGAAACTTAAATCATTACCAAGTTTTGGAACCACAAACTTCACCTGTCATACCCACATCCCAACGTTCGAATTCCACTCGAGTCCAAATATATCGACGATTAGCAAACAGCACTGATCAAGTCGAAAATGTCTTTGTCGCGGATGGAACTGACTGTATTACACTTTAGGCGATATACGAATGAATTGACTTTGACTTTGAATATTGTGAGAGGTATTCTCACAATATTCAAAGTCAAAGTCAATTCATTTATTTCAACTAGTCCATTAAAAGGCACCTTTGAACGTCAAATTTACAGTTTGAAATTAAAATATTAATGACTAGTTGTCCATTCGCAAAAAGTAGATTCTTATGGAGAAGAAACTCCATTATTCAAATAGAATTGTCATAGCGCCCCATTACATAGCTCACCTACAATAATATAATTATTCAGTATTTTTGCGCTAACGTTAGTCAAAATGCCTTGAGCGGTGTTGTTTGCCACGAAATCAAAGATTCCGAGTGTAATAGAAAACATGCAGCACTTACTTCTTGTCATGTTCATCAGGGCAAGCGGGCACTCGTCGTCTTCCAATATGTATTCCGAATTGTCAGTTTTGTCCTCCTAAAAGCAGAAAATATGTTTAGTTATATGTTGATTTTTGCACACATGTGACCATAGTATTTGATTAATTTGGCGGAAGCAAGTATTATCGATGTCGGAAACTTAATAACTCAAAGAGGCAGAAGCATTAATAAATTTTGCGTCCCTAACGGTAACGGCCTTGTTTTAGTCACGACATCCATCCCCACAATAACGCTTATTGTCATTAAATACCAATTTTAATCTCTAAGGGCCTGTTTCACTGTTTCCGGATACGCATTGTTTACTAGATTAACCTTTTGAACGCCAGAGCATAAACGCATCGGCGCACGGTGGGCTGAAAATCGGCTTTCATAGACTTAGGGATTTCAATTTGCAAGTGTTTGTTTTTATGTCGGATATCGCTTCTATTAGTCATTACTATGTACAAAAATGACACCCGAGTTAATTCTGCCCAAAAACGAAGGAAATATAATTTTTTTACGAAAAATTTGTATGAAGCTAGTATGAAAAATCGAATTATCTCCTAAACGGCATGTTTAACCGTATTATCCTTGGAGGTGGTCATAGTGCTAATTATTTATGATTTTTTGGTTGGCGATCGGACGAAAAATTTAATGCCGTTTTTTTTTTAAAAATCGTCAAAATATTTTTATTTGTTTTTACGTATGAAACGATTCCTTTTGGTGTTTATGTTGAAGAACACGGACTTTTAACTACACATAACATAAAATAGCATCACTCCTATATTTTCAAAGGAGTTGGCAGAGGTTTATAGTACACCCACACGTAGACAACTATGTTTGAGCTAGATAATTATCAACACAAAATGAGTTTTAAAACTTTTCATACAACCAAATGACCAATTGTTTACTCTTCTAATGAGTCCAAAAAGAAGTAATTAAGTAACTACACTGATTAGGTCTTCTAATGAGTCTTAATAGGTTATTTAATGATTTTCAATATCTCACGACAATGCCAACTATGGATTACATTCAACATTTCCTGATAAGTAAGCTAATTTGTTAATTAGCAGTGCTATGAGTTCTAAGAATAGTTAGTGACAATTATAGATTTTCATTAGGTAATGAGGAGATAACTAATGAGGGTAGTTAAATAATTATTGGCGTTTTGCAATAAAAGGGCTAAAGTTTTGTTTTATAATTTAATTTGTTCACAACTGTGTAACTGCTAACACTAAATCAGCGACTATAAAATCTTAGAATGGAAAGTTTAATCACCAATTTAGACTTGTTTGTTCTTCTACGAAGTGAGAGTACTTCATTTGATCATGAAGTATTGTTCAGTGCAGTTGTATCCCGCATAGGCGATTGCCTGTCTGACGAAGATCGTGTTGTTCTCAAAGAATTTTGTCGGAGATTTACGCGAGCCGCTTTACAAAGGTGGCAGAAATCCAACCGATTCCTTGATAATTTCAGGAGAAAGTACGAGAATTGGTTGGGAGCAAATATTGATTGGCCGAGTTTTGTGCAAACTTTAGTTAATCAAGAACCAAGTGTTGATAAGGCACCAAGAGCGCCCTCAGTCTCTCCAGAACCGTCGACATCAACGTCCATTGGAACAATGACGAAAAGATCCCGTAAACCATTCGAAGATCTGGGAAGTAAACAAAAAAAGAGAAGATCTGATGAACACACAGGCGAAGATTCCAGTGAATTGGCATATGCAGCTGCAGCACGTTTAAAAGAAGAAGGGCATGGAGATATCGCCTCTGTCATCGAATACATGATGAAAAATCCTGAAGTAGCCGCTAAATTAAATGAAACGCTTAAGAAACCAGCGAAAACAATCATATTTACGCCAGAAAAGGCACTTGGATTGCTGCTTTCGCTAAAACTCTCAAAGTGGCAATATATTACGTTGCGTGAGGCTGCCATTCGGGAAGGTGCTAAGGATATTTATCCATCTTACTATAAAGTGCAACAAACTAAGCTTGATTGCTACCCTCCGAAGCAATCAGTGACAGTTACTGATTCATCGGCTAGGATTACACTTCAAGCTTTACTTGATATCACGGTTACAAGAATCCTTCAAAGCCTTTCTAACGAAGAGCATAACAAGCAGTTGAAGCTGATATCCAAGTGGGGATTTGATGGTGCTTCTAACCAAAGCCGATACAAGCAGAACATTGAGGGTGAGGAAGATGACTCGAGCATTTTCATGACCTCCTTGGTGCCACTAAAACTCATAGATGGAGACAACATTTTATGGACGAACCCAAAACCATGCTCAGTTTTGTATTGTCGTCCAGTTCAGTTTACTTTTGTAAAGGAGAGTGAAGCAGTTGTCCTTGAGCTGAAAAAACAAATTGATGAAGAAATTGAGGCCCTTATCCCCACAGAGTGCAATAATAATAATAAGGTGACTCATCAACTAATGATGACGATGATCGACGCTAAAGTCTGCACTTACCTTTCTGAAGCTAGATCAAATGCATCGTGCTACCTGTGCTTAGCAAAGCCTACAGAAATGAACCGCTTAGATGCTGTAACATCAAAAATTGTGTGTTCGGACCTGTATGAGTTTGGCTTGTCATCCCTACACGCCCGTATAAATTGTATGGAATGTCTTTTACACATTGCATACAGGCTCGACTTCAAACGGTGGGCAGCGAGAAGTGATGAGCACAAAGAAATGCTACAGACAAGGAAGAAAATAATTCAAAATAAATTCAAAGATGAGCTCAATCTGTTGATTGATATAGTAAAACAAGGCTCGGGAACCACCAATGACGGGAATACTGCAAGAAAATTCTTTGAGTTTCCTAATAAAACCGCAGCTATAACCGGTTTGGATGAAGACCTCATCAAAAGATTTGCTGTAATTTTACAAGCAATTACATCTGGAGAGCAGGTCGATATAATAAAATTTAGAGATTATGCTCGCAAAACAGCAGAAAAGTACGTATTATTATACGACTGGTACTACATGTCGTCAACCGTTCATAAGTTATTAATCCATGGGACTGCCATAATCGAGAAAAATAATATTGTGCCGATTGGGACTCTCTCGGAAGAAGCCTCAGAGTCTCGAAACAAAGATTTTAGGAGGTTTCGAGAACATCATTCGCGGAAAAGAAGCAGGCAGGATTCTAATCAAGACATTTTAAATATGCTTGTTGTTTCTTCGGATCCTTTGCTAAGTGCACAAAGGCCTAAGTTAGATGCCAAGAAAAAGCAGAGCTTTTTTGCTGAAACTGTCGACTTAATTCAATTTCAGGAAACTGAGTTCGAGTTTTTGGATATATCCAATCTGGATGCTGACTCAGAATTGGAGTCTGACAACGAGAGTGATAAGGAAAATTTGTAAAAAAAATATATATGTACATATTTGTAAATTTGTATTTGTGTGTTTGGGTTTTTTTGTAATATTTTACTTTATTTTACAAATGCGTAGTGTTAATTCCTTAAATTAAATTATTTTGCATATAATATAACTTTATATGTTACTTTAATAATAATTTGATAATCTTTTTTTATTTAAATTAATATAAATGTGTCAAAAACAGCAATTTTTTTATTTCATTTTTCTTGATTCGTGTGTTCTTAATATTTGGGTTAATAACATATCGAACTTTTTAACTTGGACACTAAAAGGGATCGTTTTACATGTAAAAATAAATAAAAATATTTTGACGATTTTTTAAAAAAAAACGGCATTAAATTTTTCGTCCGATCGCCAACCAAAAAATCATAAATAATTAGCACTATGACCACCTCCAAGGATAGTACGGTTAAACATGCCGTTTAGGAGATAATTCGATTTTTCATACTAGCTTCATACAAATTTTTCGTAAAAAAATTATATTTCCTTCGTTTTTGGGCAGAATTAACTCGGGTGTCATTTTTGTACATAGTAATGACTAATAGAAGCGATATCCGACATAAAAACAAGCACTTGCAAATTGAAATCCCTAAGTCTATGAAAGCCGATTTTCAGCCCACCGTGCGGCGTGCCCCCGACGCCAAGCCACAAATTCGCCGTACTTTTTGTCACATATTTGTGACGTTTGGCGTACAGGGCACGCGCTTGCTTGTCATGTATACGTGACCATGGCGTTCAAAAGGTTAATTAAAATATTGAACAAGGTTTGTTTAACACTGCGCGATCAATTTTATTTAATGTTATTTATGAATAGACTCTCGTTTGACCACTTGATGGTTTCACTATCTCACCTGAGAACTACTATAATATAAATAAAATTATGTATGTCGTTTTGTGGCAATTAAATACTTTTTTATTTCTTTCTTTTCTTTATTACCTGATGGTCAGCGACGACGACGATGGATAATCGACGATGTAATTAGTAATAGGTCTAACGCACTTGTAATAAACACATTCAATACTACATATGTAAGTATCGTAAGCGTAACAGAGTTATCATTGAGTTAATTTGGCCCCATGCCCAAAATTTACAGGACCTCGACAAAGCGAGAGACAAATCGCATTCTAGGGAGATGCCAAAATATAAGCGAGCTATCATAGTAACCTCCAACTGACGAGGCGCCTCCGAGACCCGCCTACAAACAGGTATCAAGAGAAGAGATTCTTCTTCTTTTACTTCCTAGAAGTTCTAAGCTTCGATTACTTCCAAGAAGGACTTGGGGGAAGTCTTTACAAAGCAGATCAACCTGTGGTGTCCCACTGCAGGGCAAAGGCCTACCTGCCTTTCTTCCACTTTTCTCTGTCTATTGCTAAATCGTAGGCTAGTACTGGCTTAAATAATAACAACAGTATCCTTACCTGCACAATACAGAACTGCTGCGGATCCTGGTACGACATGCCGTACTTGTCCAGCGTCTCCCGAAGGACGGTGGCGGCGGAGTCGTTCACTGACAGCAGTAACGTGACGTACGACACGTCGGGCCGCAGTATTGAACCGTATACCCTGAGGGTGCCACCTGAGTAAACAAAAATGCAATAAGAAATTAATTATGTTCTTGGGAGACCACATCTTTCCCAAAGGATGATGTTAGGCAAAATTTCGTCACGGCACGGACTTGTTTTTATGTTAGCGAATGGTATGATATTCAGCTGAATGCGGTTTGACTGGAAGCCGACCCCAATATAATTGGGAAAAGGCTAGGCAGATGATGAATGGCAAACAATCTGATGATGGAAGTGGTCATCACCACTTTTGGCCACTTGTGATGCTAGTGGGTTAACATCATCACGGGTGCTTTGCCAGTCTAGAGACAAAGGTGAAGTCTTAAGTGCCTGGACCTCTGGAGTTGGGATACAGTAAGGTTGTGTGACGGTAGAAATCGGAATGGCAGTAATACTTCACAACAACAACATGTTCCTCTCTCATGAGTTCCACTACTACTGAAAGGCCTTCTTGTCTACCGGTAACAGAACAACAAACTTTGATTACCATGGTGATCACTGTTATTTTATTTCTCTTTCTGCATTGCATTTTATTGCGATGGATTATAAATTAAGATGTCACGCAATACCTTTCTACTCAACAACATTTAAGGATATTTTAAGATCATTTCATGAGTTTTTAAAACTTAACAGACAGATGTTTTGCTGGGGAGTTTGTTGCATCACTTCTTCTTCCCAGCTATAACACTAGGAAGTGGTGACGGTGACGTTCAAAAAGTGCTGGCACTCAGCCTAATTTGAATAAGTGACTTTTGATTTTGAAAGTGAAACAACGGACGATCGCTTAGGTTCTGAACTGTATAGTAAAATATATAGTTCTGCGAAATTCAAGGAAGACGTAACCAACGGAAGTTCGAAATTAATTGAGCATGCGTGAGCTGTCTATTAGACGATTACACACAAGTCGCGTGTATCTTCTAGTGACTCATCAAACAATATTGTTACTATTAACTACTTACTACTGCGTGTTATTAGCCGTGAGGCAGATGTTGAGAAATACTCCACGTCACCATCGCAAGTTCAAATGTCAAGTTCATGCTGACAATGTGGGTACTTTTCTTTTCAGATATATTTCAAATGGTCTTCTTATTGTACCTCTAGATGAGCTCCACGCGAAGGACATTTTTTTTTTTTTTTATGGATGGGAAATCGTCAAATGACTTCTTCCGCTCTGGGTGGAGCGGAAGGGCGTGTCAGACTCTTACTGACTAAAACCCATCCGTGTTCCTTCTAAAGCCCTTTCCGTTCCAGGGCCGCGGTGACTCTTTCGAACAAATTCCGGAACCCTGGCAGGAAGGACATACATTCCGGTATTTATCAAGAATTCCACGACAAGAAAAAGTAACATTTAAGCAACAGCAATGAGCGTTCATACTTAATTGATGAATGCAGTCAAGGAAATTAACTGTTGAGCAGATTGGTGAAAGCGTCAATTTGCTGTAACTAATACGCTATTAATGAACATTTTTCTAAACAATCACGTAACATAACCATTGCATTATCCGAAGAGTTAAAGAGGTATATGGGCATATAGTGCCCCCGCCTTTTACCGATAAAGTTTAATTCCGGACGAGTATATTGCCATCAACCAGACACAAATCCAGACTAGGCTACTACTGAAAAATTCCAGATGGACAAACCCAATGACTCTGTCCGACCCGGGAATCGAGCTCAAGACCTCATGCTCTGCTACACATGAGGTCCTGAGATCAATTCCTGTAGAGCTTGCGACCATCATTCATGTTAAGACATTGTTACCTGTATCAGGTCCCCCATCCTTAGACTTGAACTGCTGCAGCTTGCGGCCGAGCTTCTGCTGTCTCCGTCGCCGCATCACCGCCTCTGGGTTACTGATGCTGCGCATGAACGACGTCTCTGGCAGTTCTGTGCGAATAAGCATTGTTTTAATTACTTTGAGTTGAAGTTTGAAGACAAGCCTTTTTCAACTATCGCTCTTTCTGTTAGTGAAAACTGTAGCAAAATCTGTTGCGTGGTTAAGAAGAAGTTAGCTGAGACACACAGAGGCCGACAGCGACTCATACTATTTAACCTTTTGAATGCCAGAGCATAAACGCATCGACGTGCCCCTAACGCCAAGCCACAAAGTCGCCGTACTTTTTGTCACATATTTATGACGTTTGGCGTATAGGGCACGCGTTTGCTTGTCATGTATACGTGACAATGGCGTTCAAAAGGTTAAAGAATGATCTTCACTAAATAATCACATCAACTAGTTCTTCAGAGTATGTGATCTTACGGACAGGGAGGCAGGCGTTGCGATTGTATATAGATGCCTTCTGAAAGGCTTACATAAATCTTTCAAATTTCCTTTGTTTTGCTCGGTTTTTATTATGAAAGTAACCTCTCCTCCGGTGATATGAATTAAGATGATACAAAAACATTAAACTGCGGTCTTTTTCAGTCTGAGAAACAAAGGTGTGTAACAGGTATTTGTAAACCATCTGCGACCGATAATTTTATGAAAACGATTAAACCAAAGTATTTGCCAAATTAGAATTACCGTACTACTTTGTGGTTCCACACACACACAGATCAAACAAACCTAAGCAGGAATTAGGTATTCGTCTTTGTATAAATAACAATGTGTGTCACTAACGTATTGTCCTTGCAGGACAAAAGAAATAACAAGTTGTCTTCTGACACACATCATAAACAAGTGAATCACAACTTGATTACACTTAATAATACAAGATTATTTATTTTTCGAGTGTCGCAACTTGCCGAGAAGATTTTTTGATACACATACAAATTCAAAGTTAAATATCAATACTTTTAGATATTACGGTAGGATACTTTATTCACTGTATTTCGAGACTTGATCTCATTTGGTACGTATGAAAGACAAGTCTTGCGACAATTTCTCACTTTGCGCTCTGTTGAAACTGAAGTGAATTCCGCGCAGGATGCGGGGCTAAATTCTGTAGCGCCGATTGTACTTGTTGTTCTCACTGGTGCGAATTTCCGCATAACTTTCTCGTATTATGTGCCAATACGGTCGAAGGTCTACCTACCCACTTTCCACATCTATCGTATCTTCCTAGTTATTAAAACAACCGTCGGACCCTGATCACGACGGTTATGTCTGAGTATTTATTTATATAGTTACGGTGCGAGATTCACTCCCGTCTGTTTGAACAGTGACAGAAACAAAGACAGGCTCGAAATCACTCCTATTAGGTTTTTTGATTTAGAGAAGCACTATTCTTTTAAAATAAGGAGGTTAACAAAAAGCAACCTGTATAAAGTTTCTCAGCGACTGGTCTGTTTTCATCGTTGGTGTCAGATTTGAGTCTCGATAGTTTTTCCTTTTTCTTCAGTTCTTTCTTCTCTCGTTTCGATAGTTTTCGTTTGAAGTTTTGATCTCCTTTGTCGTTCACTGCCGACAATGGGACCTGAGAACAATAGACGTCTGTTGATAAATGTTCTGCTGACAGTCATTACATTATGATTACAGTGATAATGATCAAACAAAGAAGTGATTACTAGCTTATCAGAGTTGCTTTCTACATTTGAACTACGTAAGCCTCTCCCACATAACACAACCTGAGTCTGGACCTAAAAAGCCTGTCTATTTACGGGTATCACTGTGGGCACCCCGCACCCCCATGGTGAACTCACTGAAGGTGATGTTTATTTTAGTGATATATTTGCTCGATAAGTTAAATAGGTGTCTTTTACGACACGGTTTTTTGTCACTACAGCTCCGCGTGTGTATTTTAGAATGCAGGAGCCGATGTCGGCTATAGCGGCCAATCTCAACGGACATTAGCCATCGGCGCAGGATATATTATAATGTGTAGTGCATTAGTGTATGCGCAAACACATACACTTAAACTTTCAACACTCTCACAGTCCGATGGGGCGGCAATCTGACACCACCGGAGAGAGATCGAGAGGCACAGGGGAAAAATCCAATCGAACCTAAGACCACACTCAGCGGTCCGGAAAATGTTTTGTCCCTACCTCCCCCGGTGAGGTTTATAAAGTAGTTAAAAAAACAGAATAAATTATCTTTGAATACAGGGATAATCTAATTCAATTCTGGAATGTTCGCGTTCAACGAAAAAATAAATACACGTTATATCTTACTCGCTCCTTGTGATATTTCGTGATTTTTTGTCAACCCCCTCAAAGCCTCACGTGGTTAATGTTAAACAAATAACGTTACCTCGTTGTTGCTAAGGCACTTAAGTAGGAAGCGTCCCTCTCTATCATCAGCATGCCAGTTGAGCTGCACCAGTAGCGGCTTCTCATGGGGCTCCAGCTTGCGCTCATCATCAGGCCCGTGCGTCTCCCACAGAGAGTAGGAGCCGAGGGACAGCATACGCATATCCGGACGGAACTTCTCGATTAACGTCTCTGTTGAAAGAAAAATTAGATGTTTATAGTTTTTTTGAAAGTCTTAACAAACATTTTGAGATATAAGCGAAAAGAATCCTGGAAACTTGTAAGTTTCCTTAATGTGATCATCGACCTATAGTTTTAGGGTTTCTAGTGGGCACATTATGTCTTCCACGTACAATTTATTTCTGCCGTTATCTCAGCAGTGTTCTCAAAGAAAAGCTTCAAACAAATGAATGAGTTCTTCTCGTTGTCATCTAACAACGAGATCAACTGAAAAGCTAAGGTAAGTTCCTCTCTATCATCTCCGCCCGATCATATCAGTTGAGAGGAAGTTGTATGTGCGGAAACTTAACATTCCGCAGATGTGGGTTAGCAACGTACTCCCAAGTTGTTTATATTTTGTAATAGCAAGTTATCAACGCCGTTATCCGGTTGTACAGACTCGTTAATTATCTAGTATGTCGGTATGTAAGGAGGTGACCAGGCGGCTGCACTCCGCTCATAATAACTGCCTTCTGGTGACTTATACATATTACATTCAAACAACTCTCCAATTATTTCTACATACCTGAGGCGAGGAGCGAAGAGCTAATTATAAATTGTAACACGCAGATTCTAGATTAATTTATTTGATTTGCTATTAAAATACTAAATTGTATCAGGTAAATAATAATAAATCATGAAGAAATTATTTGCTTTCGCCCACATAAGAATAATTAAGTGCTGTGATAGCCTCGAGATAAGAATAGGAAATAGTAAAGCTAAGTTAACAATATTTGAGTTTATTTATTGTAGCAAGATTGAATGCCGATATAATAAAGCGTCCAGACGGATGGAAAATATGCACAATTTGAAGATAAAACAGGCTGAAACATGAGAATTTAAGATATAAAATAATCTAAAATCTTACGCAGAAGATGAGAAGAAGGTATACTAAAACCTGAATTAAAACATTCAGTGAAGATTTTGTTCCCTAAAGAAACGGAGAGAAAATACTTGTTAACCAACTACGTATTTTAATACTCTCTTGAGAAATATAATACTTCAACGCGTCCGTCGTAAGATAACAAACTTTCAAAATAAAAAAATCATGACAGCCAAAACTTCGTCAGCAAAAAAAAATAATAATTTGGCTCACTTCAAAGAAAACCACAGTAAGTTAGTCATGAGAGTTTCCCTAGTGGCCATTGAGTGAAATCGTCTCGTCGTAAAAGTACATTAGGTACAACGTTAATAGGCAATGACGGCTCACCTATGACATCGCTCACAGTGGCGTCGGAGGCGACACGAATACATTTTGTTGCTATCTTCTGACCCGAATCTTGGAAATAGAACCGCATAACACCGTGGAACTCCAGATTCTGAAAAGGAAAACGTTAAAATTAGATCAATTTTGCTTCACACCAGAGAAATTCTTGACGTTTACCGCAGCTACAGACCGAGACCTAAGCCAAGTTTAGTAAACTCGCATAGCTGAAGTAATTTTTCATACTTATGCTTTTCATTCAAGTATACAATCTCAGTCTGCAACCGGTCCAAGTAACACAAATAAATAATCTTGGCCTGCAGCCGGTTCAACACAAATAACATGCACAAACATACTACATGTTTGTGCAGTCCCGGAAGTCGGAACAACTATCTGTAGGTTAAACAAATATTTATACTTCGCGGGAATTGAACCCTCGATTAATTCAATTATGAAAATAATGAAATGGAAACGAAATTATCTCGTTCGGTTCTTTGAACGATAAACTTGTCAGTGCCAGTTTTATCTCCGCAAAATATTTATCAAACATATTTGCATGACACACGCTTTACAGAGTTTGAAACAAGGGCCATTTTAGCTTTGTTGTGTAAACTCAGCATTTCTAATCTGGTTAGCCAGATTAGAGGGGACTAAAGGATTAAATTAGTTTACACATAGTGATGCTGCCCCTGTTAATGTACATTCAAGGAAAATATATGTATGTTAAGCACCTTTGGTTCATTATTTTATTCTTGGACCGTATTATTACCAACATTTTGATTTAAGATGACAGTTTTCATGCGTAATTTATGTGGTACAGGAATGCGTTTAAAAATATTCGACATTTTCATTCCTTCACCGTACACTGATCACAATAACCAAACGTTCTCCAGGTTTGCAGACGCTAGTCTAAATAATTTCTTACCTTTGCATGCAGTTATTAATAATGTACTCAAATCCCTTTTAACAACTCGAGACCTGGCAATCGGCCAAGAAAACTAGGTTGAAAGAAATTCTGATTGGAAGAAATATGCAGAGTAGGTAGGCAGTTAAAATTTGAGAAATATTAAAGAAGACATTATACTACTAGCTCATCATTATTTTTGCACACTATCGTTTACCAGCGATTACGCCCCCTAGCAAGTCGAAAATTATCATAAGAACACTTATTACCGGAATTAAAAGTATCCTAATTCTTATCACGCTTACAAAATAAATATCATAACACTTTTTTACACGTCAATCTTTTTTGGTCATTTTTAAACTAGATGAGGCCGGTGTTTTCTAGCTGACTACCCTGAGAAGAAACACCGAAACAAACTCAGAGGTCAAAGTCTCTTTTAAAGTCCGTACAGTTGTACTGGTCAAATCATATGAGAACCATGTTCGTTAATGACTGAAGTGGTCTTTTGAGAAAAGTACCACCCGGATTTGAGTGGTCCAGACAGTGCAAGCATTTGTCAGTTATCGTGTAGCTCAAACTTAAAACTTTAAGGAGCTCAACGATTTGACGAACAATACCAAAGTACCGCAGTGCAAGCATTTGTCAGTTATCGTGTAGTTCAAACTTAGAACTTTAAGGAGCTCAACGATTTGACGAACAATACCAAAGTACCGCAGTGCAAGCATTTGTCAGTTATCGTGTAGCTCAAACTAAGAACTTTAAGGAGCTCAACGATTTGACGAACAATGCCAAAGTAAGGGCATTTGGGTAGGCCGCATAAAGAACTCAAACTGCCAGACTAACATGAAATGAACCCCTAATATTGCGATGTACATGGTCCTCACGTTCACAATACGTTATATGAGGACTATGCAGATCAGTGTCTGAAATGGTCTTTTGAGGAAAGAACCACACAGATTTGAGTGGACCTGTCCAGTCAGTGCAAGCCTTGGTCAGTAGTCGAGTAGCTCAATTTAGAACCAATAAGGAGCTCAACGACTTGTGTTTTACTTGTATTTCAAATTTCATCTAAATTCGCTCAGCCGTTGAGGCGCGATTGAGTAACAAATATCCAAACTATTATTACGTGTACGTCTATAAAATATATACGTGTACGTCTATAATAGCAGCAAGATAAGGTTAGGGCTGATAAAAGTGCTCATTATTATAAAACAATCCGAAATTATTCCGTTACTGACTGACTGGGTGGCTGACAGACAAAGCACAGCCGAAACTACTGCTCGTAGAAAGCTGAAATTTGGCATGTAGGTTCCTTGGGGAGTGTAGGGGAGCACTAAGAGAGGATTTCCCGAAATTCCTACGGGAAAGGACAAAACGGAAGTCGCGGGCAAAAGCTTGTATAATTGATAATTGCTTGTTTTTTTTGCTTGCTTGTTTGATTGTTGTATAATTAGCTAGTAAAAGTAAATTAACTGTGAACGTGTGAAGGCCTATTATTGCTTTTCCGTGATGTCGATAAGTAGGATTGCTTCCGGGATTAGCGAGGATCAATTGTGTATAGAATGACGTCACAAATACGATTACTTATATCCTATCCTATACGTGAGACTACTTTCGTCAAAGGCGTTATAGATAATTATGTTGCTATTCCACGTGGTTATTGACCGTAGTATTATTTATCTAGAATCTTATCTAAATTCCTTAAACTGAACCATATTAATCACTAGCACAACAAAAATTACCCTGTATTTTGGCTTGTTATAATAACTCATCATTCATGGTAGCTAGAAGCGACATCAGAGAACATGATCATTCATGATGCTGCCTACATGTTCATAGATTGTAGTTACACAGTCCTATAGATACGTACTCTCATAAGAGAGACTAGTTGATCATGACTAATTTAAAAACAAGGCTATGAGCAGAAATAAAAATAGGTATCATTGTTGATTAATAATATTGATGTTAACGTTAAACGTTGCCGTTACATTTAATAAGTCGTAAGTTCAGCGAGCTAAACAAAAGGCAATCTAGACTTTACAGTGGGCAGATAAGGTGTAAAATGTGATGGTACCTCATTGGGTTCACTGAGCGCGAACAGATCAAGGCGATTGGCGTTCCACTGCTGGATCATGTTGCGGAGCGCCTCTCGCTCCAGCATTCGCTTGTCCGCCGCGTCCATTGTGTCACCGCATCAGTCAGCCTGGAACGTCAGAAAAAGATTCATTAGATCGTTAAACAAGGGCCAAAAGACAGTGTTTCTGAGGGAAAAAAATAAATGTAAGACCAAACTGTTTAGTTAGGGAAACGAACAGTCGTATATGTATTTGTTTAGCAGCTTGACTTTCAATCAGAATGATTTTGTGATTGGAGGCAGTATAAGTCAATCTGCTGAAAAATAAACTTCCTTGACTGTACATGAATAAATATATAGATCTAGAAAGAAATGTATCAGAAATTCAGGAGTATTTATTGGTATTTGGTAATATCCTGTTGCTATTCTGCTATTACTCTTAGGAGAGAAAAAAAACAAATTTTATCACATTACTGCGACGGTTTGGTTACAAGAAACTGTCATGTCAGTCATGATGAACAGTTAGGTGTGCGGCTCGCAATAAAGTACATTATTTTATTGACTACAATTAATTCTCACTGTAACAGCATAAAATTAATTAGCATGACACAAACAATCAAATGAACTACCACGTTCATATCTCTCATTATGCGACCTAATGTCATCGTAATTTTTAATTACCTACTCAAAGTTTATCACGCTGACCACAGTAACGATTTAATAATTAGGTTACCTACTTTAAAGCCTATCTTAATTACAGTCTGAACTCGAGTTTAATGATGTCTTTAACAGAAATTATTTTAAATATAGTTATTAAGTAAAAAATTACTTTAAATAAAACCTTTGTGATTGGTTTTATTGTGTCACCACAAAAAGGAATGTCAACAATTAGCCGCACCCAAACAAGTCGTCCTTATCAATAGTCCAACAGCGATTATTTGTTAAATAAATATGGCACCTTACAGATATAGAACACTCGTATAAAGACCCAAATACAACCGCGAAAAACTCATCAGTTGAGCTACACGCTTTCTGAAAGCACAATGATTCAGGTAATAGCGCAGTTCCGATCAAGCGTCATACTCTTTCCACAATTTTGATTAATAATAATAATAAAGTTTATTGTTCTTCTCTCACATAGAATTTTACAAACAATATAAAAAAAGCAAACAAAACATTAGCGATAATTGTTGTGATCTATGTGAGAGACTGGTTTCTGTACTAGGAGACCTGTATGACATTTGATTGATTGATGTAACGTTAATGTTACAATCTTACGTACACAATGCGCCGACTGCTTCAGCAACGCATTTCGTTTATGTATAGTAAACATTAGTATTGAATCAAACAAACACAGTGGCTATGGTAACCATTCAATGGTGATCATGAATCTAGGTCATGCGGCTAAGGTTGTCAGGTAACTTTCTATTAACGAAAAGATATCGCTTTAATTGGCGATTACTTTTAATTGTATCTGCGTCTAGCCAAAATCTAATAATGGATTTATTATTATTTAGTTTCAATGAAAAATGTAGTCGTTGTGGGCGGTTTCTGGCATTCATCACGAGCCAGTACACGCACGCATCACTGTAGGTATTTATATCGTAAACATATGGCCCCGGCGGTCATGAAACGAACGATCACCAATGCCCGTAAATTTTCTCTCTCCTTAAAAGGTAAGCAAACGTGTGATTTTTAACAAACAACCCGTGGGTTAAATTTTTTTAACTCTCTACCAATACCATTAATTGATGATTTTCACATTGCATGCTTTGGCAGAACTTCACTCCAGCTGTGTTATAAACTTATAATCTACTAGCTTTTGCCCGCGACTTCGTAAGCGCATATACGGTTTTTTTCTATATATCTATATAGCCTATAGCCTTCCTTATGAATGTGGCTATCATATACAAGAATCCGGCTGTTAGTTCCAAAGATTAGCGCGTTCAAACAAACAACCTCTTCAGCTTTAGTACAGATACGAAAAAACGTTAAATAAATGTTATGTACAGTCAAGTCGTTTAAACCTTCGTCAGTTTTCAAAATCTTTCCTTTATCAATTTGTGTCAAACCAAAATTTACCTTTTACATAATTTCATAAGTAATATTGAAACTTCACTGGAAACAGTAATTAAAGTTAGGCGACCGGATAAAAAAAGTATTTTTACGGATAAACTTTGCTTTCTATTTACATTATTGTTAAGAAGATTTCATCAGGGCTGCCAATCTGTGAAATGTGGTTTTAGTGGCATGAAGTGTGTTAATATTAGGAGTGGTTCCCGTACCTAGACATACAGTTAAGCAATAAGCAACAGGCACGGCCTGCATTAGCTTTAAATTGGCATGTAAAGGTTAAAAATATATGTTAACAAAAAATTGCAAACGCCGTAAGATTGTAAAATATCGCGAGAAATTGTAAACTATTTTTCTAATAAGACATGGATATATTGGTAACTATTGGAATTTGGATTGGATTTATTGCATACTAAACGATTTTTTCATAATATATCGAGAAATTATAATCTAATTAATTTTCTGATTCTTTACTATCCGATTTATTGCAATCTTACGGAGTCTGCGATTTTCCGATGACATACATATATGTATAAGTCGTAGAAAAAAAGTCGTAATTTTCCCGATACACGTATGCACTAGGCACCTACTTTAATAACATGCTATATTTCAAAACATAGACAGAGGCAAGCCAGGCAGCCCTACAATAGTAACTAACACCATAACCGGTGTTCGCTTAAGTTTAGAATTACAGAGAAACATGTTCCTATTTCATCTCAGTTTTCATCTGAACCAGTTTATTAGTGTTAACTGTCAGAAACCGAAACAGCCGTCAACGTTGTTATGGTTCGGCTCGCTTCCGCTTTGGCTGAATGCAGCGTACGAGGTACTACACTTGGCCAGAGCGTGGAACTGCGGCCCATTCAAAACAGATCGTTGACTTAGAAAAAAAATAAACACGCATCGACAACTGTTACTTAGGCAACGTATTACTTTCCAAGTATTTATAACATGCAAAGAAACTTCCAAGTTTAGATGTCACGCGATTAGAAACCTCGGATATTTCCGATAGTATTGGTGGCTTTGTTTGCTTAGTACGAATTGAGGGCCGTAAACACAAAGTATGTATTCGTCTATGGTGCCGGAAATTCACGCTTGACCGCCGACCTTGCCTCTTCCTGCGACTCACCAGGAGGTGATCTGCCGAATTGTCCGTCATACGACTAAGTACAAGGGTTATTGACATGGCTCGATTCTGTCGATGCTTATCAAATATTTGCAGTCATAAAATAGTTCCAGGTTGTACTTTCAGTGCATGTATGTTTGAGAATTACCGTTGCAAAATATTTTCGCACTGTGAACTAAATCCATAAATAATAATAAACATAAATTCCAGGAAGTTACAAACACCTAACAATGTGGTATGAGAATCTGCAAGAAGCAGCACACCAGCGTAATTTATGAGTAAACATAAACATTCTAGTTTTCATTGAACAGGTTAATTCTGTATAAGTGCAGCGTGGGAACGCGTGGAGTTAAAATAATAAAGCGGGTGCAAAAACCATGGGCATATCGACCCCCGTGGCAAGTGCATAGGGGCGGAACAAGTGGACCTATCCGCGACGCGACAACACGTATTTGTTAAGCACCGTTGTACACTTGCCAGCCCTAACGGTGATCCAAGTATTTTTTGGTATTAATTTTGATAATTTAGGTATAAGATTATGGGTATTCTTCGGTTTTAAAATGGAGAAGAAACGTTAGTAAATAAATGATAATAATAGAGAAGAAGCTAAGTTTAAAAAAAAAAAACTACAAAAAAATTATCGACCATTTTTATGAGTCAGGTATTCGGATATGCATTAACACTTTCTGTTTCGTTAAACGTTTAAATCATTACCTAACAGTTACCTCAAGCCTCATCAGCACCGCTATCTAAAATAAAGTCCGTAACAATCAGCATTATTCTTACGATGCATGTTTTCTCTAGCGGTAAAGACAGCATTTGACAAAATGAGGATGCGCTATCAGGGTAATTGCGTGCACTGAGTAACTCCGATTACGGGAATCGTGAAACTCGAATGTCTGCAAGTCTCTGATGATCGCGACGTTGTGTGAGCAGGCCTGAGAACTTGGCCCGCTTATGTGAATGCTCCCATGTCTGTTATGAAATGCGACAGTACTGTTAGCCTGTCACGCAACAATACTAATTGACGGCGATTTAAGTTCATCTTCACAATTCACATAATCGTATTTGCTCGCTTCGTTGTACCCAGAGACGTCACTCGACGCTCCTTATCTTGAGCGCGGCAAAACATTTTAAACATTTCAAAACCGGCTTTTGTATCATCGCTGCCCTCGTTGCGAATGGACGACAAGTTTTTAGATCAACGAAGAGTGACTGATGTCAAGCCCCTACTTCAGTATACTAAGTTCTATTAAAATGTCGCAGTGGTCAAACGATTCATTAAAATAGTTTCGGACAATTTTTGGTGGTCTTCTGGATCCGTATTCGAGGCGTTATTGGAAAAACCTTTATATGACTAAGAAATAAATAAAACGTTCCCTTCCATACAGCATTACGATTCATAAAAGCAATTTGAGGAACGATCTGTTAATGCTCTGACCCTGACCAATTACATGTCGTTTTATTAACATTTCAGATTAAAATAAAATGGTAGGTGATTCAAAATTAAATGCTTACTAAAATCTATTTATAATTTAAAACTGCTTCATTCAATAGTCCCTAAATAATTAAAAATTCTAGAACAAATACTGCATGTTATTGTATTAAATAAACGGAATGCAAAAGCACCAAGCTAAGGCATTAGTATGACTCACATAGAAGGCACGCGAGACTCGTCAAGTACTCGTACCGGGGAGTAGAGCCGCTAAGCTCTACCTCAGAGACCTTCCAACCAAGTGCTACTTATTATAATATATTATACCCTACACTAACTATCGCATACATCATAAAGCAAACAAATAAAAAACTGAAATACGATTACTACTTAATTGACTGCCAGAAAATGTTCACCAAAGAATATTTATAGAGTTCGTGAGGTTAAAGCTCTTGTGCAATAATATTGGGCATTGACTGACGTTGCGTTGAGCGTATGTACTTATGTACACCTGCTCCGGGCTGCTCCAAACATGAACATTCCTTAATAACGCGACGTGACTTAACTTCTAGAGTCGAGTTACAACTATGTGGGTTATCGTATTTAGTATATTATTTTTATTTATTACAGGTGCTACACAGCGCGGACTTTATGCTAGACGCACAGTTCATTTTAATCCCAAAAATACGAATACGTAGCGAACATATTATGTCATCTCATCTTTTCGATTTGTCAATTCGTAGTAGGTACTTCGTGGTTATTTGGAAAAGTATTGTCTAAAATAGTCTGAAAGTAAAAAAATACTTTAAGGTGCCTAACATTTACATTCCAACCCTGTGCATAGGATAACAATAAATATTATAAAACCACACTGCGTTCTTAGACACTGTAGACTAGATTTAAAATACCTCAAAAAACGGATTAAATAAAAACCCACCATAACTACAGAACGCAAGTAAAGCTTTATGTAACCGATCGAAGTAATTGAGAATAGTCATGGTAAAAAACAGCTTATTATTTTTTGTGAAAGAAATATCAAATATCGTAGTATTTGGTGTCGTTCATTGGCGAAGTGATAGTAGGGCAATACTACGGAGAGTGCGAGAGAGAGGGATCGACAGCCATGCTGGCATGCAACCAGCCGGTCTGGCCGCCACGTTCTCAAGAGACGAGGAGAAAGAAAAGTGTGACGCCACGGACTTCGTCGGCATTCGCGCTCCAACAAATGACCGTGACCGGACGACACGTTCACTCTCAACGAAAACGGGATCGCCGAGCATGCGATTGTAAGATATCGATGTTTAGTGAAACGTCACCGTAAACAGTCGTTCGCAGAATGTCTGTTCCGGTACACGAAGCCAGTTGACATAATTATATCTACTATATCGACCACCGGTACGTACATGGGGTCGGTGGAGCCTGGCACCGAGTGTGCTTCGCCAAGGGAGCCGATTCACCTCACGCAGGTTCTCGCAATAGCGAACCTGACACGAAAAATGTCATGTAGCCCCAGTTTTATCGACATCGCTCTACCTACTCTTAGTACAACGAACGACGAAGTTATTTTTTCAAATATCTGAATTGAATTGCAGTTTCAGATACTTAATAATAATTTCATAACAGTCGAAAAGGTAAACCGATTTAAGAGATAATCTCAAACAATACTACAGTTGCGCCATTGGTGTTCAGACAAAGCGAGATGCCATTACAAGCTATTGTTTACTAAATCAGTTTTGCAAGTCAATAGTACCAATTCAGTGTTAAATGTACGTATAATTTGGGTATTTGTAACGTGAAAACACCTCTCATGCAGCACAGCTCTGACATAATAATATATATCGTTTGATTCAGTGAAATGTTGAAATGCGTGCTAAATTAAGAACTGCTCCGATAAAACCCGAGGATCGATACGATACTTACCGTCCGCGGTCATTAAATAACTGAAACATTTTATTTAATGGGCATTCTCAGGCTCCCTGCATGAAAGGTCAAAACAACCTGCAGTAAGGTAGAGAGGTATTTTTACTTGTAAAATTATTGCACCATACAAGGGGATAACATTTTAACGCTTGAAACAGCTGCTTGGAAGTTATCTTTATTTTCATACACACATACCTACATTTTGTTTTTTATTTCTATAGCAGTGTAATTTATCAAATCAAATATTGCTTCTCCCGCGACTTCTTACGCGCATATTCCCATTTTTTCCCGTTCCCGTAGGAATTCTGGGACTAATTATACATATAAACCTTCCTCTTGAATCATTCTATCTATTGCTGAAAACTGCATTAAAATCCGTTGAGAAGTTTAAAAGATCTAAGCGAACAGACAGCGGAAGCGACTTCATTTTATACTATGTAAAACAGTGGTTCAGTGAGAGTGTGTAAAGCGGTCAGGCTGCGTGAGCCAGGCGCGTTCCACTTGCAACCTAATTTAATTAGAAGCAATCGGCTCTACTGCTGACGCGGTGCTGCGCCAATCCTAGTGCGGAGCCGCCCCCCTTGTCCATGCGCCCTAAGGTCATTGTTCCTCCCACACGACGCACCAATATGTAATTAACTAACGTGCAAGACAATCAGACGCATATTTTCAATCCAAACGTGCTTCATACATTGTAGCGCTGTTAAAGCGTGTGTCAAGTTTTAGTTGTCTGACTCCTCTATTCGCATAATATGTAACTTTTGGAACAAGTTCTTATATCAAGTACAACCGTCGCCGCGAAATAGTAATCACAAACGGGTGCAGGGCGCACAAACATCCGCGTTAAGCCGATCGTAGTCTTCTTTGGTCACTTTCCGGCGACTCCGGCATCAGACGTCAGTCGGAGCGTAACTGCAGCACAGAATGCAACATGATCCGAAGGAACAAACGAAAGCCTCGATGGCGCACGGTGAAAAAAAAACTGGTTCTAAGTATTTAAATGGCATTTATTGCGAGAAGTAGACGTGAAAGTTTGAACCGAGCTTAGAAAACTGGCTACTTCATTGCTGACCAACATTGAGTCTAATAGATGGGCAGTTGCGCTATGTTTTCTATCATAAGCCATAATCTTAGGACCTTAGAATAAGCGTAGACCTTACTAAAAGGTGTCCAAAACGCTCGATTTTGCCTTATAATGATAATTTTCTGATTATTATTAATTGTAAGCGATGCATAACTCGATATCGTTTGCAACTAACTATTTTTACCTTGCTTTCCAGAAGGAAGAAATTTATACAAATATAAACCTATATTTCTGACCGGATGCAATGAAAGTTGTAAACAAACCGAACCTAAATATATTCACCAACTGGAGCAGACGTAGGTACGCATTACATACTTTGTTTACACTTGTAGATCTCCGTAAGTTATGAAGAGTCTATTAGGCAGTGTCGGAATTAGCCGACACTCGAGAATTTCGAGAGTTAAACTAGTACAATTTGCATTTTTTGGAATCAATGAAACCATTATCAATATTCTAAACAAAGTTAAGTATGTAACATCAGTGTTACTGACTTCAAAAACATAGTTAATTTTAGCATAAAAGTTATAAGGAGGCGACGTATGTGTGCAAGAAGAAGCAAGAAGTTTAGTGCTAGCACAACATGTTTTAAATGTTTGAAGCGAGACAGGAAGGCTCCGAGGCGGGCGCAGCGGCGCATTTACTGCGTTGATACAGCGGCTCTTGTGGCGAGGATCGCTAGGAGAACGTATAAAGACGCAATCAGCGAGAGAAAAGCGCACACAAACTGAGACGGAGGCGCAAGCAACGCCTTAATGGAATACTTAAAAATTCAGGACGTCGACCATAGCTGTGACCTACTGCCGAACGCAATGGTATTTAACATAGCTGGTTAACGCTTTCTATCTACAGAATGCAGTACAAGCAATATGTGGCCAAGACCACATAGTGAAACAGGTGAAACTTACTTCGATACAATGCACTGTTAGACGATTGGCTGGGCAGCAAGCTGGCTAGAATAATCTACGTCATGCTATCTGAAACAAAAGAGCCATTTGAAAATTGTGTTTCATTTGACAAAATGATACAAGTGCAACGAGGCCATCCATCAGCACAGTTACGGGTATCAACTGCCACAATTGTGAAGCGAAACCAAAATAATAGCGTGACAGTCATAATATCATAGAGCGACATGACGACAACTCGTAATTACAAACCATTGCGCAAATAAAAATGTGAATTGGGTTTCTACAGTGTGATATTAGGTAGTTTATGTCGTCGTTGTAGCATAAAGAAAATTAAATATCTTTAAAGTCCTGTCTGGCAGAAATGGCGAGACGTAAGATTGTAGAATCTCTTCGAGTTGTTGGTCCCATTCGACTGTCTTTGGATGTAAGGGACTAACCACACATTATTCACTGTTCAGCTTTTGTCCATACAAGTTGTTTTCTATTAACAGAGCCCTAGAGTCCCTAAATGTGATTTTTAACCGACTTCCAAAAGGGTCTCAATTCATCTGTATGTTTGTTACGTTTTTTTTGTATGTTTGTTATGCGATCATTCCGTCAATTATGAATTGATTTTGATGAATCTTTTTTTAAAGCCCATATTCCTGAGGTGGTCCCATTGGCACCAAGTCAGAATCTGATGATGGAATCCTAGGAAATCGAGGGCAACCCTCAAATTTTAAAGGCACATACAATGTTTTCATATACTTTCTAAAGTAAATCCGATGTGCCTGGTTATCAACATCTCATCTTGCTGAGCTGATGATGGAAGGTATAAGTCAGGATCTGATGCTGGAATCCCAGGAAAAATGTTTGTTCACCGATATTTTCGCCAACTGTCAACCGATTTAGATGATTTTTTTTGTTTGAAGAGTATTTTTCCAAACTAGCCCCATTTCAATTTGGTGATGATCTGATGCAAGATTTCGGAGGTAGGCAACTGAACTCTTCAATAAATGATAGCATATCTCGCGGGATTGCTGAAATTGCATGTCTGTTTATTGATGACACCAGTTCATAACATAACATCACGCCGGTACGCTGTGAAGGGGTACGCAGATGGAAACAAGTCAACCTGAATTAACACTTTCAGTGCTCAGAGTTCGTGTGCCCACAACTCGGCAGCCGAGTCGTCGTTATATGTAGCGACGACTCGTGGGCACGAACAAATTATTGTTCGACCCATATGCTGAGTTCTGGGCTCTGAAAGTGTTAACATGTTTTTGGAGTTATTTATTCGGGTATGTTTATTGTTTATTAACCGATCTTGATGATTCTTTTTGCATTGGCTTTAGTTATAGCTATATTACATTTGCACTGTACGATGAACTTCAAAGATAAACCAGTGACCTCCTCAACTAAAAATCAATAAAATCTAGTAAAGTGACATATTGTTAGGTTTATGTCAATCCCAAAGCAAAGTAGATATTTAACTATGAGCTAGTTTGGCCTTGGACTGAACGATGAAGTCACACAAAGTAACTCTTTAACGGCAAGTAGCGCAACCACTCATTATGGGAATAATGCCAATTTAGTTGTGGAGTAACACCACTGGAAAATAAAAAAACTTTTTACAAAAAAAAACAACCGACTCCCAAATAAAAAACACTAAAAAGTATAAAATAATTATTTTAAAGTATAAAAGTTAAAAAGTATAAAATATTCTTTCTTCTTTTTTTTTTGTAAAAGTTTTTATCTTACTAGTAACCATTGATATTTCTTTCGAAATATTTGCCCTTTAGGGCTGACTTGTTCATCTTTGTTGCACCCTGTTGTGTCAATTCCGTTTATCGGCGCTGAGAAAGACTTAATCCTTATGGGTTAAACATTGGGCTACCTGTACGAATGTAACAAAGAAATGTCCCCAATTTTGATTGAAACGAAAATCTGATCCGTCATACACATTTTTATTAAATAGGAGTTCTACTATTGCTTTGAATATAGCCAAGAAATATAAATGAGATTCGCTTCATATAAGGAATGCTGAAAGATGACATTGTTAGTAAAAAATGCGGTATCGAAATTCGTACCTGAATTCGTTCGCAATGATTGTATTCCACTCGGAGCTAACAGCGTGCATCAGTGAGTCATTGAGGCAACGACCGGGTGGTCGTACAGAATGGTTCATCTATTCTTCACTAAGTAAATACTTAGATAAGACTTCATCTTCATAGTACAAGCACGGCCCTTTCATGACTGCCAAGTAAACTTTCATTGTTCAAATGTACGGTCAAAAAATTAATTCGTCAAGTTTATTTTTCTGCTTGCTCTTTGTTATTTATTCGAAATGAATGGAACCGAACGAAAAGGTGACCATGCGTCCACTACTCGCTATAAAATCGACCAAACCTTTCGAAACAAAACCGTTAATCATAAAGATGAAGAATTTCTGCATTTATTATACTAACGTGATGACATTACATACGAAGGTTGTGTCACAAGTACGCACCGACCGCATAAACCCATACAAAGCTAATTAGAATGGAAGTCTCGTATGCAAAGCATTATAGTCAATAGGTACTCGACGCTCGTGGTCGGCTATGGTAAATGCGGCATAGGCCTGCGTAAAATCATTCATAGTACGTGTCACGATCGTTCACTAGTAACCACTAACGTATTGGGAGTCATCATATCCCCAAGGATAGATTGTTATTAATACTAACACCCTTGTACATTTGCGTACCTACCGTAAGCTAAAACATATAAGGTACGTAAAGCTACTATACTCTATCCGTTTAGGTAGTTAACTAAAGGTAAACAATCTTGATGTGTCTTTTTACACAAATTCATATTAAACAAATAAACTACTTTTCAAACTTATGGTTCAACTAGCTTCCGCCCGCGGCTTCGCCCGCGTGAAATTAGTTTTTGTCAATTCTGGTTCCTTATGTCTAAGAGACTCTTACAGGGGCCAGCCTCACGTTGTGTGCATAAATATTTTTAAATTACCTATTTTAAAACATTTTTGTACACAACGTTTGCTAAAATGTGGAGATTGTTTGGACTCGACACTCGCGAGCAGGCCACGTAAAGTTGGCCATGCGAAAAACAGTTTTTCTCTAAATGGACACCCGCTACTTTAAGTGTTTGCCCTTGCGCTTTGTTAATGGTCATTGCGAAGGCTGGTTTGAGGGGAAACTGGATTCTTTTAAACTGAAACGGTAAATCTGTAGGGATCATGGGTATGCGTGGAATCAAAACTTCTTCATCTTTCGCTATTCCTGTCATTATAATTGCTCTAATAATATTGCGTCCTAGCTGCGTAATTTGCAATCGAGTCCCGTTGCATAGTCTCGGCGCTTCGAGATTTCTCATTAATAAAACTGGAACCCCAACTTTCAGTCTCAGCTTATGAGACGGCACTCCTGACAGCTCTAAAGAGTTTAGAATCTCGGTAGGATAAGACGTCACCTGTTCACTGTCCATGACAATATCTACCGACAAATATTCGACAACATCGCCTTGCACATGTGACATCATTCGTTCATTGATCTGTCCCACGATTTCATTGGTCGGTGCTAATATTGCCCTTTCACACAGCCAATTCTCTATTCCTCATGTTATGTTCTAAACCGGGATAGACGTTGTTTTTAAGATCTTCCAAGTTGTGGGCAGCATTACAAAATTCTTGATTTAATGTAATCATGCCGTTAAAAGCGAACTTTTTTGTAACTTGATACACCCAAAACTTCTAAATTACATGTTCCTAGATTCAGTGGTTAAGATTTCGTATACAAAAAGTTTGGATTTGTAGTTCTCGTTCCGAATCCGTTCCGTTCGAATTTCGGGAATTCCGTTTGTAGAAAAACTCTGCACATCCTATGAGACCTAGGTACCAAGATTCGTGGTCTTATCTTCAATTCAACCCCTATTTCACCCCCACACTGGTAAATATGCTAGAACAAACGATTTTTTGTTTCTTATAACGTGATATTTGACGACCTTGCATACTAACTTTCAACCCTTATTTCACCCCCTAGCTGGTCGAAATTTCAAAAATGCTGGAACAAATGTTTGATGATTTCATATCAAGTGCTTAAATATAAAGTTTCATGGTTTTATCTTTTAAAATTAAAAATTCCCATACAAACTTTCAACCCCTATTTCAACCCCTTCATCCCTTTTTTTTAAATAAAAAGTAGCCTATGTTTTGTCTCAGGGTCTAAAGATTGTCTGTACCAAATTTCATCAAAATCGGTTGCGGGGTTTCAGCGGGAAAGCGTAACAGACAGACAGACAGACAGACAGAGTTACTTTCGTATTTATAATATTAAGTTGGGATTTTACTTGCATTTTATTTTTAAACTGAGTTCTTAAGTAAAAAGTTACATCAAGATTGTTTACCTTTAGTTAACTACCTAAACGGATAGAGTATATGCATGATGGATTCAGTCATACAATACTTCTGACAAATGAGTGAAAACATTAAGGAGGTGGTATCTGAACCTAGATATAGGCATACCCAGACGAAGAAAAACTGGTTTATATTTTTATCTGTGAAAATTCACTTTTATCAGTAGGTATTCTGAATTTTCTCAGTTTAAGGGTATGTCTTAGCAAAAACGAGCGGAGCGGAGACGTGCAGGAATCAACCAATCATGTCGGTTGAAATCCGCGTGGCGCTATAGTAGGCGCCAGATAAATGTGGAATAAAGTACATTGACCTTTCCCTAATAACTGTTCATAGGTACCTGAACAATTAAATATGAATCGTTTTTCATTATTAGACAATGTTAAGGATCACGAGAGATGATGATTCGGGACAGCTTTGCGTCATTAATTCCGTTTTTCAAATTAAAAATGTCAATAATTGTAGGTGGGTCAATGACCGTTATTCCACGATTATCTGGCGCCTACTATAGTTTAAATTGAGGATTTGATGAACAATGACTTTCAAGCGAACAAGTAGGTAGACATTTTTTTATGTTATTTGCGCAGGTATGTAGACTATATACTTCTAGAACTTTTTAGTTGGATAGCAGGCTTGGCGGCAGACGAAAAAGGATTGATCCCAGCGAGTTAAGATGACCAAAAAAATAGGAGGGCAGCATTTTGTTTTTAGAATCTTTCAATCTGTAATTTTAGTTATTAGTTGTTAGGGTAATACAAAATCAGTAGGTACTTACATTTGTGATACTCTAATTCTCTGACTGAATAAAGATCAATAATAATTACCTCAGATAAAGATATTGATATTCTTACTTTTTATGTAATAAATATGTAGTTAATCAGTTAAATATTAGTCGATTAGGTGCAATTAGTTATTATTTATTTTTGAAATTCTAAAGTATTATTATAAAGAGGAAAGATTTATTTTGTTTGTTACGATTTGGCTCAAAAACTACTCAACCGATTTTAAAAATTCTTTCGCCATTATGAAGCTACATTATTAAAGTGATGAAAATACTTCTAAAACCTATAAAAAAATCCGCGAGGGGATAAGTCCAATTATTATGGTTAAGTCACAATGACCGCTTTTTGTTCAAATTATTCAATCAAAACCCAGGTGGAATGGAAAAGTGGTGATTATGGTGTCAATCCTTATCTAGTTAAATGATTTGATAATTAAGGTTTATGTACATGTAAATTGCACTTTAAATTATTAAAATCAGACCTTCCGTTTAACAGTTACGACGGGTATAAAAATGCTCTAAGTAAGAAAAATATTTGCGGTTTGAGCGAACTGGGGAGAATCTTAATGCTTGGTCCGATGAATTTGAATGATTGCGATAAAAAATAAGGATAACAAATGTTTGGATTTTTCGAAAATAAACCCCGAAAAGAGGAGATGAAGTTTTAGGAGAGGACATTAAAGAAGAAGTGCTAGGTTGTAATTACAGAGTGAATTTTTAATGTGTGTGTGGGTGGTCAAATGCGAAAGTATAACGAATATGGAAATATACTCAAAGGAGCCACCTGCCCAATTTTCATGAAAGCCAAAACTGCATCATTGTATTTTTGAAAAATCGATATTACTAGCCAGGAACCGAACAGGTTGATTTTGAAGAAGAAACACACCCTGTATTATTACACCATTCGAAAGTATCCACCAATGAAAACTAATACTCCACCATAAATTTTTGAAAAATTTATCAGTTAATTTGTTTTATTTGAAATTATTTTGTTAAAATTAGCAATTTTGATTACACCATCCGATATTGTTGCTTATAAAGATCTAATTTTGGGAAGTTATAACACATGGCTAACTAAAGGAAAGAGCTCTTTTTTTTTAAAATACTTTATAAATTTTCAAAAAACCTGTGATACACTTTTAGTTTTCATAAATATCCTGCCTATACCTGAAAATCTATAAATGTAATATTGTGTACATTTTTATTCTTATTCTACCCAAAATTTGATCCTTTGATCATCCCAAAATGTCCATACATTTTGGGATGGTGTAAATAATAAAGGTTGTGTTTTTTTTTTTTTAAATCAACCAGTTCAATTCTTGGCTAGGAACACCAATTCTTCAAACATCCAATAATGCAATTTAGTTTTCATTAAAATCGGACTCGAGACTGCTTTTAGTGTTTATCACTAATCACCATAGTTTCCAATTTGGCCATCCATGCACAGTTTAAAAATTCACTCTGTTTATTATTTTACCAATTTTTAGGTAGCCTATACCATAACAAAGAGTACCTATTTATTAATATTAAAAAAAACTATCAGTGGTATCCTGCTGGACTGAAGTTAGTCCAACAAATATCACATTGGATTGCAATCCCTAAATCACAATCAATTGACTACTTATTTGAAGTACGTGCTTGTGTAACCCACAAAATTGTAAGCCATTTACACCAGTCTAGTCTGTTAAATTCAGTTACCATCATGGCACCAACCATTATCATGGTGATTGAATAGAGTGGAGTTCCTTCAAAAAGACAAAGAACATAGGCATAAAAATCTCAACAAGTAAGGTACTACAAAAAAACTGATTAGGTGATTCATTAACCATTGTTGTGAAAACATTTTGGATGGGATTTATTATTACAATGTCATTCTTATAAGAATTTCTTGAAAGCCAACTGATATTTTATTTAAATGTGTCTTTTGTGCAAATACCATTTTTTTGCTTTGAGTGGAATTTTCTTTCTGAGTCTGTCTTTCTTGAAAGCCGTAACCTGGGGGTTTTCAAGAGGCAAGCATGCTCCATCATCAAAACTATTATTGCTTAACATCAGATGAGATAGCAGTCAAACGCCTTATGCATATCTCTTTTAACACAATTTGCTGTGATTGTGCTTCAACTACGAGGATAGCAACAACATTTTGGTTCAAATAAATGTGCAAGTCAGAAGAGACTGATGTACAGGTAATTGTAGTTCAATCTTTATTTTATGATTGTTTACAGTGAGTTATTTGTTAGGATTCAGTATTGTATTGTCTTTTTTACTTAGCCTTTTCCCAGTCTAACAGGTTGCAGCTAATGATTTCAGCTCACTTTTTATCACTTTCTGACCTGATTGTAGTTATTTATTTTTTATTTAATTTTATTGAAAAGGAACAACAAACAGCTACATCATATAATATGACATAGAGAAATTAAAAAAAAAAAAAAACAATAATGTGGCCCAAAGCGCTGTTCACAGATAACCATTCAAATGATAACTTAAAGTCACATTGAGAGGTGAGCCTTTGATGATTTCCCATCCTTAAAAAGGGGATATGCTTTTCATGAATGGCAGTTACACTAATATAAAAATATAAATAGAAAATAAATAAATAAAAACCTCACACTGTATGGGAAAGCCCTTTATTAGAGGTTTTCAGGAAAAGAATATAAGGGAACATTTTCTGTTTACTTGACCCATAAGTAATATTTATGTATTAGTATTTATTATTATAGGATTTTTCATATAAGTATATTGTGTGCTGTACACGCTGTACTTTGTTTTATAAGTAATTTTAAGTTTTTGTTGGGAACTTATCAAGTATAGTAAGTATAAAAATAATTTACCATGCAGGTCTAAAAAAACATTATAATTTGTGACCGTTATTCATAATTCAACAACACAAATCGGGCTCTCAACTTATCTACTCTCTCAAAGATCTCAAATAAGATCTTACTTTCAGGATAAACAGTTTGTATCAAAACAAATTACAAAACACAACAGTAATTAACACTTACATGCAAAATTACATTTACATGGTTTATCTGCATAAAATCTCAACAATTTGTCAAGTTTGGTTAGTGCAAATCACATAAAATACTAATCAATACCTAGTGAACTTAAAGTACAACATTGTAGAACAACAATGTTTTCAATTCTTGATGTGTTTATTGTGCAAATTAAATTTCTAGGCTAGATAATTGAAAAATACGTCCTAATACTCCCCTAGTAATAAAAAACACTGTAACTTCAGTTTTTTAGAAACTCACTTAAGTTAGTATTTTCTATGATGACGGCAGTATTTATTTTGAGCTCATCAAAGATTTGAAAACTTATTTTACTAATACTAATAAACTTTAAAAAAGTTCATCAGTTGGAAATTAAAAAATAGGTACCTGCTTTTGTATATTAAAAAAAATAATGCTGTACGGTCACAACAATTTTCAAATCATTTTGATGTGTAATGTAATCATCACACAGATAACGTTACGTGATTAACCTACCTGTGTCACGGCATTCCGCGCTGAGTACTCTCAAACTTTTAATTACTAAAATTTACCAAACTAACCTGTTGTACTGCCTAAGTTTCAATTCGCCAGCAAACACACATAACAACAAACCGATGATCATCAAATACACGAAAACAATCACTCTTTAGAACTTTGAAATTAGTCAACAACTTTTCAATGTACTGCGCGACACGGTTTTCATAGCAGTATAACTCACTTTAAAAGTTCTATAAAGTTGTCAAATATTGTAAATAAGTACATAAAACACACAATAACATCAAACTGTAATCTTCAGTTCAAGTTTGTATACTCAATAGATCGCATAAACGTTGGAAGTGATCCCAAAAATATTTTTCAACGCACATAAGAACACCGTTTACGAGAATGACGCTGACAGTCGGAGTCAGCAACCGTCTCCACAACACAAAAAATAACTTTTTATGAATGCCACAGATTATAAAATAAGTCATAGAAAACACCAAGTTTCAGTAAACTAAAAGTTTGAAACGGCAATTCAAATGTAATGAAAAAGCAGACGTCTAGTTGCATTTCTTGCGCGTTACGTTTATACGCGTGGACTACAGTGCGTAAATAGCGGCCCGGCGAACGAACAAATATCAGATTGATTGTCTAAGGCCCCCGAAGAAGCAAAACTCGTTGATATGTTGCAGGACTGGCGACATAGAGTCGAATTGAGAGCCTTCTCCTTTTTGGAAGTGATGGAAGTCTGTTACAGTATGTATGAGTCTTTTTTGCAAATTGTAGCATTAAGTATTGCAAAGGATCCAGATTATTTGAAAAATGCTTTGCGCTATCAGGATCACTGCAAATATCCTCCCATATTTTGTTCTGGTTAATCGGAAACTAGAGCACTAATTTGCTGAAACTGAGAGTCAATTTATGATTTGTCAATGTACAGACGCCAGCGTATCAAGCTACAAGAATCTGTCTAATTTCTTTAATAGATTTTCAACTCTACAGCTAGAGAATAAGGTTCAAGGTTGATTGAAAAAACTTGACAGTTTCAGGTAGCTTGATGTGCTGGCGTCTGTACAAGACAAGTGAAATAGGCCTGCATGCTGCATCTGCTCTTGAGTCAACTCTTAACCACGACCTCTCTTTTCGATTGATATTGACTATTGCATACAACTATAATTAGATCCCATAGTGAAAAATGTTTCTATTTACAATGGAGGTTCTCAGAAATAACTTTCGATAAAAATCAATATGATGCTTGCGAACACTCATCTCAACTGTTTTATTATTGTTTGTTTACCAATGTGTTTCGAGATTCCTGTCTCAGAATAATATTCCAAGAGCCCGCGATGATCTGCCCTTCGTTACTTTATAAAAGCTGAAAGTGTCTAAAGAATCAGCGCGTCCCTGGAACGCAAAGGGCATTTGGAGGAACATGGACGGGATTTAGTTAGGTAGGTACCTAGTAAGAGTCTGACACACCCCTCCGCTCCGCCCAGAACGGAAGGAGTCATTTGAGGATCCAAACTTCTTAATCGGGGATTGATCTTACCTATAATGAGGACATAATATACAGAGAAACTTTCAGCTTTTATAAAATAACGAACGTCTGATCGTCGCGGGCTCTTACTCTATACTTCCCTGTTTTTTTTTTGTTAAAATATTATTTCAAAGCTTAAAAACTTAGTAATACGAAATGACCGCTCGCTAGGGGCGGGTACCCACTGTGGGGTACGGACCTCGGCTTAGCGGCGTCATTTCGGGAGGATAGCAAAGGACAGGCTGGTTCATATCATTTTGGGACGAATTTAAAACTACTGGCTCAGCGACGCGGGCTGGCTCGGTAAACAAAGCTCGGGGAGGGTTTTAACAGGGACGTCGCGACGGGCCTCAGTGGCGAGGCCGGAATACGGAACGCTGTCTGTGTTTGTGTCTCCGAAGCGTGCTGGTTTTCCTACAGCTTTCCTGGACTAGGGTGATGGGGCCGTCGGGCTCGACGAGGGTATGCCGCGGCCGGCGAATCCTACTAATCTGAGAGGGAGCGTATCAGGCGGCCGATGCGATAAGCGGGTTCTGATGATTGTAGGACCCCGGCTGGAGGCTTTAATATTTACATTATGGCGACCACCTCCTAGGTTGAAGTGAGCGGCCACCATCAAAAAAAAATACCACTTTGAAGGCATATAAAAGATAGGCAGGCTTCACAACTATGGTTCTAAATAAACCAAAACTCGTTGTTTAAAACCGTGGCCGTGGATTTAAACAACGACCGGGGACCGTATGTTGAAATTGAGTTTAAGGCTATAAATCTTTTACCATTTCTATTAATATATGTGTTGAGTCATATAACTATTAAATTTTATAGGATTAAGACAGACTGAAAACAATCATGATATGCGTATTTATAAAAATATAATATGGTAACGCCGAATTTTGCTACAATATTTCTCTAAATTAACCGTCGGACGAAGATAATGATAATGCTGAATTTCTAGAAGAATGTGATCCTCTTTCATTCATATCTAGAATAACATACTGTTATCTACTGGTTGAGTTAATAAATAGTTTAGGTAGATTTGAATAAATAGGTACAAAGCTGTTTCTCTAGGTTAACATGTAAAGAAACACGATTTTTTTAACATTTTTGTTTTGATTTCGATAAATTTAGTGATCTAGACCACACTTACTCCCTGATTTATCAGAAAGTAAGTGTGGTCTAGATCACTTAGGTATATAATTGTTCTGAAGTGAAGCCTCGGTGCATTGAATTAAAAATATCATTTTAAATCGTTTTAAACCAAATGGTTAAACACGTTTAGCATCTATACTTGCAACATCCAATTCAGTTTCTAATTAGAGAAAAAAACATGAATTTTATAGATTTATTTATATTTTGTTCTAAACTTGTACATTCACGCACATACACACAATAAATGTCAATAAAAACAAGTTCAGTCTGCCCGATATAAAAAAAAAAGGTTGATACAAATGGCACTACCCATACTACTACATGATACTTTTTTGTGGAACAGCAATATCCCAAGTGATTTATCAATCAAGAACACATACGGATTTAATATTATAACACTGTTCACAAACGTCACCAGTGTTTCTAAATATTAATAGGGAAAATAAGATTATATTGAAAGTGAACATAATATTTATTTATTATTATTATTATATAAAATAATACTTGACTTTAAAGCCAAATTAATAAATCTACAAAGATGTATGAATTAAAAATCAAGAGATTACAAAATACCTATTTGAATAAACTCTACAAAAAAAGGATCTTACAAATTAAATCTTAAAAGTTGTACGTTTCTAGGGAGAGCTAAATCATCCCAAATTTATTCAAGTGAGATATATATCTTTAATTTGCTAAATATTTAGAGTAAATGCATTGTAATCACACAGTCTCGTAAGCAGCTATTACATTTGAAATTGTTTTATTTCTCACATGACTAAAATTTGGGTAGACAATCTCAGATGAGAATTTTGTACTGTCATGATAACCCCATGTGCAATATTATCCAAAAGGCTTTTACCAATATATGCAATAATGTAAAGATCTACAACAAAATGAGTAAATTGCAGTAACACACAAAAAGAGTTATCGTGACAAACAAATTACACTAAAGTGAGTGTTGAGTCGGAAAACAACACATATTTTACTGCTCCTCAGAGCCTTCATCATCTTCATCTTCATCTTGTTCCTCTTCAGTAGAGGCAGCATCTTTTTTAGGTGGTGGGTCCTTGCGCGGTCGTCCACGGCCCCTTCCTTCAACTGGTGCACTCTAGGACAAAAAGAAATTAAATAAAACAAAATCAATTAATTTCTTATCTAATCAAAAAAAAAAAAATTTAAAAGAATTTTATACCTTTCCTTTAGCAGCAGCCTTTTTCTTAGATCCCTTAGGCCTGCCTCGCCCTCGTTTCGCTACTGGAGCTTGTTCATCGTCCGATGATTTTGTAGATTCCTTAGTCCTGGTGGCTGCAGGAGGTCTCCCCCTTTTCTTGGTATCACTCTTGGCCTCCTGATAATAATAATAAATACACACAAATTTAGTTTTACTAAAGTAATTAAATGCATTTACATAAAGGGGACTTTAGATATAAAAAAATACAGACCGATTGTGTTCCATTGGCTTTAGGTCTACCGCGTCCTTTCTTCTCTACAACCGTCGATCCGTCATCAGACATAGTCGGTTATTTATAAGCAGCTACAGAGAAAAAAATCTGAAACAGAAATAAATAACCAGAATAACATTCTGTTCTAGACACAAAAAATAGACTAACTAACTCCATTTCGTACTCCATTATTATTAATTGTGATGTGACGCCACTACGTGAATCGAGTGTATAACAAATCTACAGAAAAAGTGATTAAAATCGAACAAATTAACTAAAAATGGATTAACTGTAGTCGTAACACAAAACAAATGCAGAAAATGTCAACAAAATGAGATCGTTTTGCTAGGTATTCATAATTAAGCATTCGAATTAATTATTTAACCACTTCAATAGAAAGCGTCTGTGAACAGACAGTACTAATTAGAAAATAACTAACGTCGAATAATTTTCCAAAAGAATAATAACTTGTAACGTAATTCAAGAGAAATCCGGTATTAAAACAGCGAGAAAATGCAGGAACGCCAAGCGACTATAATAATGGAGTCTGCTTACATTAACTAAATACGAACGAATTCCAGTAAATTCAAAGAGACGATGCAATAAATAAATGTAAATTGTCATGGCAATGAATTTGGCATTTAAAATACACACTAAAATCTGATTTTAATGCTATTTTACAATAAAAATACTCACCTAATTGTTTACAGCAAACGTTAGCGCAATGGGTCAAAGCGACTTTATGGCGGGCAGCGAACCGGTGATTGTCTGGCGTCTGTGCAGAGGGCGCTGAAGTCTTTGTTACCAAAAGATAAAAATAAATGGAACAAACCGATGTGTATCCATTTCAACTACTGACACCAAAAAAATATTTAAATGAAATAATATCTCATTAGTAGAGTATTTACAAAGGAAATTTTATTGAAAAAAGTAAATTAATGCTCTATCTCAAAATTCCCGCCAACAGGAAGCTATCAATAAACAAACAAGAAAATGCTGATCTCCGATGTTGTACCGTAAGAGAGGATACTTAGTAAATCGACTTATAAAGGGAATCTAAATCGACTGAAAGCTAAATGGAGAAAGAGATGGTAGTTGGTATGGTATAGGTTTGTTGTAAAACATAAATATTATTTCAAGAAATTATGATACAATTCGTACAATGTTGACCACATTCATGTCAGTGATCCTGATGAGGGTATCGAAAGCAGGAAAGCAACTGCCATTTTTGAGAAAATTAGATTATTTTCACATTTAGACGACTTTAGCAGCGCGACATTCGTGCGGCTAATGTAGTTTCTTTAGCTTTGTTTCTTATAATGTGAAGGCATGTGCTTTTTAACCTTCATAGCTGCCCCGAAAAAAAAAATAACTTTAATTGAACCCAGAACTGAACTGATTCTTTACGGGGTTGATTTCCTGGATAGAGTAGAAATAAAAATAATCCTCTAATAAATAGGTAAGTTTTTTTAAAAATAAAATGACAAAAAGCAATTTCAGTGGAATTTTGTCGAATTAATTTTTTCTTCGGGTACTAATAATCTAAATGTAAAAAAAGTGATCAGGTTTAAAATTTTAGGCTACTTTGTATTTTAATAGGACGAATTTAGGCTACTTGGGAAGTCGGCAACTTGTACTTGGGGCTCGACTCATCCGGCAACACTTTTTTTTAAGGATGGTAAATCATCAAAGGACTTCTTCCGCTCTGGATGGAGCGGAAGAGCGTGTCAGACTCTTACTGACTAAAACCCATCCGTGTTCCTTCTAAAGCCCTCTGCGTTCCAGGGCCGCGGTAATTTTTTCGGAAAAATTTCGCAACCCTGGATTGGCAACACTGCGATGTCAATTTTGTGTCAAGTGTCAATCGACAATCTGCGATATTTCTCTGCTTTTTGTTATGTTAACATGTATATACTAATATTTATTTTTTATTGTGAAGTAATACTGATAGCAAAACAATTCACTTTAATTAACAAAATTAGTGAAAGGGTCAAGACTTCAAGTGTATTCACCTCATTACTTGTGGACTATACAATTTTATTTAGCTCCTCAAGTGTCGAACTGCTCCCGGAGATACTGTGTCGCTTGAGAATACAATATGGAAAAGCCTATCGAACCAGAAAAGGAAGACTGTTGTAATAATGGCTGTAATCCTTGTATATTTGATATTTATGAAAGGCAGCTGATGCTATATAAAAAATATTTGGAGAGTGGGCAAAGTGTGAATAATACACAAAATAATGGTATATCACAATTAAAATACACAGTATTTAATGTTGTTAAGAACTTGCCAGTCTGCCATTTACACAATCATATAACTTTCAAAAACATATCTGAAAACCGTAATAAAGTTTGGTGGAAACCAGGTGACCACTTTCTCTATAAATTTAATGAAGATAAAAATGCTTGCACAAGGGCATATACTCCAATAAAAGCTAAGAATGAACAATCTCAAGGTGATTTCTGCATAATTGTCAAAAAATATGACCATGGCTTAGTATCTACCCACTTGTGTAATTTAAAAGAAGGGGATGCAACATTTTGGAGGGGTCCTTATGGACATTACAAACTTGAACCTAATAAATTTAATAGAATCATTATGATTGCACAAGGAACAGGGATATCTCCATTTATTACAATTCTAGATAAAATTTTAAATAATGAAGATGATATGACCAAAATAATATTATTTTATTGTTGCAAATGTGAAAATTCTATACTATTTAGGGATGAACTTTATGCTTTCAAATCATATTGGAATTTTAAGTATAACATTTATTTAAGCGGCTCAAGCTCAACTGATTTTATATGTAGATATCAAGAACCAATAAATAAACATAAGCTTAACAATGAATACTTACATCATTTAAAACCTTTTTTAAATAGTGATCAGATTCTTATTTGTGGAGCTCCTATTTTTAATGAATCTTACAAAACTTATTTAAAAGCGGAAATTCCTGAAACAAAGAATATAGTTATATTTTGATGATTTCTAGTTTTATTTTTAAAGTACCTTATTATGTCATTCATATACATTTTCACATGCCAACTAATAAAAAACTAATACAAAGATATAAATTGTATTTTTTATATTAATTGTAAAATATACTACTTAGTCTGGTCAAAATAGACATTCAAGGTTACTTACTACCTTGTGTGTTCATAAATTTTGAGACAAAGTAAAACAAATGTTTTTGTGTTAAATATAAATTTTACCATATACTATATAGTTAACATAAATGACTACTACTGAAATCTAGATATAAATATAAAAATAAGTCTTTCATACTGACCACCAATGTTTTTTGAAATGGGTTATACTAGAACTGATTTGCAACTATTTTGACCATGAAAACCATATCCATATTGGGTTGGATAGCTCATAAACAAATGAATCCTTTAGTTTATGAGCTATCCGAAAGAATCAATTGAATTTCCAGAGAGGAGTAGAATTCTCATAATTTGCATTTTTTTATTGTGAGGCAGAAAATTTATACATATCTTAAGACTCACTAACTAGAAAATAACTTAATATAGATATGGTTTTCGGGATCGAAATCGTTGCAAATCAGCTCTAGTATAACCCATTCCATGGAACACACTCAATTACCAGCTTGTATATGGGACTTAGTTGTGCATAATTATTATGAAGAACACAAGTTTTTGAATTGCTATAACTCAGAAATGCTGATGCAGGAAAAAAAGCGTAAGAATATTTTTTATAGATAATTGAATTACTTCAGTTTCTGTCTGACCTACTTTTATGATAAAACTTGCCATTTTGCTGAAAAATGCAAAAAACTCATTGCAAACTTTAGACCTTGAATATTTTTTTTGCAGATGGGGGATCTATGGGAACTTTTTACATTCCATTTATCCAGTATAAATTTCCAACATCAATACGAATTTTTAGCTATAGGCGAATTATTGTAAGCTTTCCCCAATTTAATGAGCTCGAAAAAAAAACTAAATGTATTAGATTTTCTTTACCAAATGTTAAAAGTAGCGAATGTGACATCATATTGAATGGAGAAAAACTGGAGTTCATTAATCAGACGGTTTTCCTAGGTATCACATTGGACGAGAAATTACAATGGGGGCCTCATATAACATCTCTTGCGGGTCGTCTAAGCTCAGCCGCGTATGCTGTTAGAAAGATAAGACAGTTAACAGAAGTGGAAACCGTACGTTTGGTCTACTTTAGTTACTTTCACAGCATTATGTCGTACGGTATTTTGCTGTGGGGTCGGGCTGCTGACATTGAATCCATATTTATTTTACAAAAGAGAGCTGTCAGAGCCCTTTATAATCTGCGTCGCCGTGATTCACTTAGGGAACTTTTTAAAAAGATTAATATTATGACAGTCCCTTGCCAATTCATTTATGAAAATATTATGTATGTGCGGAAAAATCGACATCTTTTTAGTAAAATTAGTGATAGACATAATTTTAATACTAGAAATAAAGACAAATTAGATCAACCATTTTTTAGATTAGCTAAAGTCCACACTTCTTTCATGGGGTATTGTTTTAAATGTTACAATAAGATACCTTCTGACTTATTAGAACTAAATGAAGGAAAATTTAAACTTATGTTAAAAGTACACTTTGTAAACAAGCATATTACAAATTAGAAGATTACATTCAGGATAAGAATGCTTGGAAACATGCTGGTCCTGGTCCATAGGACAATCAAGGGTGTAGACAAAATCCAACTGGTTGATTTATGTAACTTCCGTTCTTCTCCATAAGAATCTACCTTTCCGAATGGACAGTAGAGTCACTTTATTAATGTAATATTATTATTTTTACTGAACTGTAAACGATGACGTTCAAAAGTGCCGTTTAATGGCCTAATTGAAATAAACGTTTTGACTTTTTTGTCTTTTTTCGATTTTGATGAAAACTAAAACTGCATCATTGGATTTTGGAAAAATCGGTATTCCTAACCGGGAATAGAACAGGTTTATTTTGAAAAATAAAGACAGCTATATAGAGTCGCTACTAAGGATCAAATTCTGGGAAATACCAATATAGTGCAAACAAAAGGAAAGCTAATTTTTTACAGAATTCCTTTTTTAATTTAAAAAACGAGCGAGTCTTACAGTAGTCGCATAGGATGTGTAACATCTGACGTGTCACCTTGGTAAAAAGCAAGATTAACGTTAGCAGTACCAACTGACAGCAACTCGACCACTGCGCGCGCTTAGGTATTGGTCAAATCGAATAGGGAGCGCTCATTGGTCAAATCGAATAGGGCGCGCTCATTGGTCAAATCAAATAGTGCGCACTTCTTCGGCTTCCTGTTACACACTTCCGTCCCATTTCACGAAATCACTCCTACAGATTGCAGGAAAGCGAGAGGAAAGATGTTACACATAAAAAAAAACTCATCAGTTGACTTTTATAAAAATCCATGACGCAGTTTGAGTTTTCATCAACATCGGGCCTGCTGTACAGACGCCAGCACATCAAGCTACAAAAATCTGTCAAATTTCTTGAATAGATTTTCAACATTATCGCCAAAGAATTAGGGTCAAGGTTGATTGGAAAAAATTGACACTTTCGGGAAGCTTGATGTGCTGGCGTCTGTATAACTGCATCATTGGATTTTTGAAAAAATATCAATTAAGATTTAGATAGGTAGGTTTAGTCAGAATTATGAAAATGATTGGTAAACATTAACGCTTTCCTTTATTTTGCCATGTATAATTTTATAACTTCCTAGAATTTGAAGGCTCGAGTCTAGGGCGGCAGATTTAAGAGCGGCAAATTAGAGGCATTAAAAAAGAAATGTTTTTCAGAAATTAAAATAATTTATGATCACATACATGATGAAACACCCGATGAAGAAATGAGAATGACTGCGAGTGATACTTTCAGGGTTAACACATTATTTTCGTCCTTGTTGATGGACTCGTATCCAAATTAGAAAAACGGCAGGAGGCCTACAACAGGTTCAATGAAAACTTTTCATTTCTTACCAAAATTTTTGTCAAAATTGTCATCATCAACCCTTACGGAAAAATACCTTTTCTTGGAATAAATGTATCCTAATGATTTAGAGATATACCTACTTAGTTCAAGAATGCATACATTTTTAATGCCACATTTCTTCTGAAAGAATTTTGGTAAATCCAGATTCTGGATTATTGAAGTCTATTTCGTTTCTGCGAAAACAGAATTTGCAAAACGTTTATCCAAACTTGGATACTTATAGCAGTTCGCATGGCTCTATGTATGTAGGTATACCAGTGAAAAATTGTTCGGGTGAGAGAATCTTTTCTTATTTAAAATTGGTGAAAAATTTTTAAAAGAGAGATTGATTATGTAAAACTGAACGACTTAGCTCTTTTGTGCACAGAGTCAGCACTAATGAATAAGATTTCATACGACGATATATTTAATTGATGATTTTGCGAATAGACAATCGCGCGAAAAAGTATTGTAAATTTTCATAACACTACTTAATTGTATTTCATTGTCATCATCAGCCGGATTATTACCAGATAATTGTATAGAGATAATGTGGAACAGGGTGTAAAGTCACGTAAACCAAACCAATTCGAATCCCGCACGGAACAATAATGTTTGTATGGCCTACAGATAGTTGTTCCGGGTCTGGCTGTGTGACTTGGTTTGTTTGTAAATGCACCCACGCCACGATACGTGATAGGAGAAGGCGCTAGGAGAAGTTCCTAGTGTGGAGCAGTTTTTTTTTTTACCTCAAGAAGCGGAAGAAAATTACAGAGATATAGAAAAGCATTGATGTCGCGCTGCGTAATTCTAGTTACAAAACTACTCTGCAAATTCAAAGGAATTAGAAACACAGAACACTTTTATCCTAACGGTTAAAATGATTAGAAGCAAAGACTACAATAGTATACACACTAGAAGGAATTAAATTTTTAAGATCCGTAAGCTGCACCAAACAAACTGCTCTCGAGTTGAAATCTTTCTAGTAGGCACTAGATGGCGCGACATTAAAATTCTAGTAGATATTCCCGTAAGATTCAAATAATTTCTTCAAGAATTTGTTTCATAAAAATATGATTTTTTATTCACTCATAAAATTTAATTATTTGTGTACGAAAGTTAATGAACATAGACTTTTGAAGCGTTGGCTTCGAGATGCTGCATTATATTTTTCTAGTCTGGCAACAGTGATGTAGGTTCGGTATGGATTTTTTCGCGCCGGCGCGAAACGTGTTTGCTTCTAACTTCCTTGTATTTTTCACTTATTGACTATTTCAATGAAATAATGCTTTTAACCTAAATCCGTTTGATATTATCTCACTAAATAAGCCCAGTATTTGAAACAGAGGTATAAATTATGTCTGAAACGTAATTACATAAGTGAGAAAAAGTAGAATATAATAATTAAGCATTAAATAATGATAGTGGTCTAAATCAGTGCTAAAATATTGAAGTGTGTTTTACAAAAATGGGTTCTATCGTGTTGAGAAGTTTATCTATCCTCTTAGGAGTGTTTTTTGTGTTCGTTGGAATAACAAAGCTAACCCCATTTATTTCGAAGGAACTACATAAAGATTTGGTAAGCATTTTTTTTATCAGTTGTCTAGCAAACATTATAAGGTCGCTCTAGGTGCATTTAGATTTTTGTAGCAGAGCGAGTGGCTTGCTATTTTGGTATTTGGCCTGCCGCCTAATACCACCACGGAGTCGTCTCGTTGCGACAGCCCACAGCGTGACTCGATCGCGAGCTGCGGATCCCCCTGCGCCTAATTTATTTTGTTGGCGCATGTTGCTAATTTGAACAGGTACATTTTAATCGATCCTTCTACAACAATGTTGGCAACCAATAAAATAATTTGTTGAATACCTAGTTATTGTGATTGCCACGGCATTGTTCTACGAATACCTACCTAGATAATGTTGGTATTCTACTAGGTGCTTTAATCGTAATGATTTAAAATAATATTTCGGCAAAATGTGACTATAGTAGGCGCCAGATAAATGTGGAATAAAGTATATTGACCTTTCCCTAATAACTGTTCATAGGTACCTGAACAATTAAATATGAATCGTTTTTCATTATTAGACAATGTTAAGGATCACGAGAGATGATGATTCGGGGCAGCTTTGTGTCATTAATTCCGTTTTTCAAATTAAAAATGTCAATAATTGTAGGTGGGTCAATGACGGTTATTCCACGATTATCTGGCGCCTACTATAGGGATACCTACTTAATAAAATTAAAAATAATTACCTACCTAAATAAACTTTAAAGATAATTCACAGACTTATAATTTTATGTACCTACCTAATTCGACTGACCTATAGATTGAAATAATAGCAATTGATTAGGGTTGTCATTGTGTCACTTAAATAAGTTTCTAAAACACTTAAGCAGGCACGTGGTAGTAGTTAGGACTAATCTCAAATTCTCAACGTCGCTCTTCATAAAAAAAATCATACCAAAGGTCCGTCAGTTTATTAGTGAAGAACTGTGAAAACATGAAATTGAAAGGAGTGGCTCGCTGCGCATATCTATATCTGCGTCTGCGGTTTATATTATGGTATGGTCTTATTTAAGTTTTATTGCCTGATATACCTATTATTATATACGAACAAAATTAACCCCCTTATACTAACACGCTATGGTTTATGAGGGTTAATCTGTTGACCAACAGGTATCACTGGAGTGAATTCTTATAACCTAGATTCGACGAAGTGGCGATATGAAAGGATGCTCGGGCTCCAGAAAACATTTAAGCAAATATTTACCAAATAGCTAAACGGTACATTTGTCTCCTAAAAATATAGGTACTTTCTCGTCAAAAAGCTGTTGTGAGTGCCCACCTATCCTTTATGACTGTTATCATGTAACACCAATCCACCATTACCAAATGGAATTTCTAATAAACACCTCTACTTCGCAACTGCTGGCCAATCATGTCTATTATGGTTTTGTGTTGGTAGGATTTCGTATACAAAAGACAATTAGTCGTGAATGACAGAACCTGTTCAATGGATCGTAACCAAACAACAGTAAATGTATCATCGATCGAAATCCATGCAGCCATTTTCCCGAGAGAAGCAAACAAACGGACAGATGAGTGACAGAAAGACGTCAATCCTAAACCTATTTATTCGTGTTTCGTTGCTTGAAACAGCAGCGAGCGACGACATCTATGATTTGAAATAGATGATGATGACAATATATCGATATGTTACGGTACTAATATAACCGTCCTTGTCCTTTACTCACGTAGGTACCTACCTAAGGACGGAAGATATATTAGGAAAACACTTGGAAAACATATTTCATCTCAGTAGCGACACTATGGTGATGGCGCTGCTGACCATGCTCAAGGTAGACCGATAGGTAACCTGATGAAAGCCGAGAGCATTGAAAATAAATTCACCAATTGTTTTAAAACTGTGACGGAAAACAGAAAACCTGCGTACGCTAGAAAGATCAGACATGTGACAGCCCACCCGCACTGACAATGTGGGGTACCTATTAGGTACCTAAGTAAGGACAGGTCGCAACCTTTTACAAAGAGGAGGTCTTAGCCTCACCATTAACAGCAGTGGGAACATTGTAGGCCGGGTTAGACAAATAAATATAGTTATCTATTTATCTATGTTCCCAGTAGGGTGCCGGCTACCGGCTGCAGCAGTGCTATAGTTAGTATGCAGTGGTAACTGGTTACTAGCTTAAACATACGTAAAAACACCAAGATGACCCTGCTGATTCCTTACATTATTGATGAGTGTCATAGCCTACATTTTATCCCGCAATAATGCAAGGTCCTGTTGGATAAGCTATGGGAGCGAAGCTGCAGTAGACCTAGATATCTTATGCTGATATGTGATATTTTACAATGTTATCCTCCAATTCTGAGTCTTGTTATATCAAGGTATGTTTAATATTGTAAATGTAAACACACTACGAATAGATAAATATCAATCGCTCTTAACAATACGTAAGTAAACACTAGCGGTTTCCAATGATAATAATACGAATCAGATCTCGACTCTGGAACTAGGTCCAACGGGGCTTACGGGGCTCATTCAATAATACTTACCTAACGTATTTTACGCAATTTGTTATATATCGGGGATATCTATATATAATAAAGACTGCCTTGAAATAGTTTTCGCCTTGGTGATCATGTAAACATTAACGATCCAATATAGTAGACTGATTACATCTTACAAAATTGTAATAGTTTATGCGAGCGGCAGTTAGAAGACGCATCTTTTTAGGGTTCCGAACATCCGTAAAAAACGGAACCCTTATAGGATCACTCGGGTGTCTGTCTGTCTGTCCATCTGTCATAGTAGCCAATATTCCCCGAATCTACTGGACCGATTCACTTGAAATTTGTACACATATGAACTTCTGTGACCAAAGGCACGGGCGCGTTACGTAGGTACATAATAAATGTTGAGTATGGGGGTCACTAAGATTTTATGCAATTCCATTGGTTAATATTTATCCGCTCCAGTGGACAGTCAGCCTTATTTTAGTCTAAGATCCCAAGTAAGATCGACCTTCACTCACCTGCTTACCGGATGAAAATTATATTTTATCAAATTAAATGTTTCTGAACATAAACCGTATGGGTTGACGTAAAAAAATATGGTCTTGGCTACAATAAAAAAAAAAACTAAATATTAAAATTTCAGTGACTATAGTACTGTATTCACAATAAAATTGCCATCATTTTGATATATTTTTCAAGTGATAAGCATATGAATGCAACTACTAGGTATCTACTAAGTACTTGAACTACTTATCTGTTTGTACACAGCAACCAGGTAAAAAGAACAAAAAAAGGTAGGCAACCTAGCAGGCTGTAGGTACATATTCTATATGTCGGATGCTTTCTATTGGAATTTCGTTCGTTTGGCAAGCAAGTTAGTTAATGGTCTGGGTTCGATTCCCTTCTGTTGTATGTTAATTATGTAGCGCCCTATATTTCTGCTTATTGTCTTTTGTGCCTTTATGTTGGTAAAATCTCGGAGGAAAATATGGAAGTCCCTTGTGCACCCTTCGGCACTACAGGTGATAAATACTTATATAATAATAATATGATTTATTTGTTACAGAGAAAAGAATATGTGAGATACGCAAAAGTGTTTCCACTAACGGAAACATTAGACTTCAAGTTACCTTCGAAATGGTATCGAAGGGCTGTAGGAGGCCTCGAAATATTATTTGGATTAGCCATGGCAACTATACCTAGTCGTAAGTATATGCGTTTTTTAAATTGTATTAACCTACGGCACTTTCTGCAAACCCTATATTGCAACTCCGGCAATGGTTTCAATATTTTAATGTATTCAGGTTATCATAATTATAATTTGGTTGCAAACGTCTGGTACGACAATAGATAAATAATTCATAACAGCATGTTTATAATACGAGCTTTCGTAATAGATTGTTAAAACTGGCAAACCGATGGCATGCATCGTGCCGGAAACTGGTGATCTCATTATTTTGACGCTACGTAAATATTTCAATAGATAAAACGATAATCTGGAAAAAATAAATATCTTAGTAGAAGCTAGCTTTGGTCGTCAACAAAAATTGAGCCGTCACATGACCGCTGCAAAAAGGTCAAAGATTTGTCAATATTATGTCCTCACGAGCTGGTGATTGCAGCATGGCTGCTGCTAAACACTTAAAAAAAAACGCTCAAGGTAACGTATGATGCGGTACAAAGAGACCTCCAGTTATTTGTATTGTCTATGCCTATTATCCAACTGATATCGAATGCTATTTTCGATATTCAAAGCGCCGTTTGTCACCGTCCGTAATTTATGCAATCGTAAAGTACGAGCATAAAATTGAGTGTGTACTGGCAAGTACGAGGTTGAATACTAATACATAGCTATAAATAAAAAGCAGGAATGCTTTAGTTTAGTCATAGCCTTTGGGGTAGAATGGAGACTTAGGATGTCTATTAAATTGTAACAATAAAACTTTACGTTGTTTTTCTGTTTCAGATAAAATTAAGAATACGGCTAATATAGGCCTCGTCCTATTGATGATATTAGCAGCATACTCGCATGTAATGGTCGGCGATCCCTTCGACCGCTGCGCGCCGGCGCTGGTTTTCTTCTTCATGCTGAGCGGAAGACTTGTTGTTTGGTAACATGTTTTTAATTTTCCTGGTCTAAGTTTAATCAATGAAAACGAAGATTTGAAAGAAAACCCAATCACAATAATCTATATTCGTTAATAATTTGGCTGCAAGCTATGCCCGTGGGTAGTAATTATTGACGTCAGTACTGGTCAAATTTAGCCGAATATTCTTCGAATTCATGTCATAGCACCGTTGATATAAAACATTCATATAAATATCAAACAAACTAGAAATAAAAAACGAAAATGAGCTGAAACCACCTACCTCAGTAATAAAAAAAGTGAATAGTAAAACGCCAGAAAGTGTTTTACAGGCGTATAAAACTTGATAGATATTTTACCAAGCTTGAGATTAAGTCCCAAAAGCTGCTACATCATTTTAATGCAAAAGAATATTGTTTGCTTCTACGGTTGAACCTGCCTATAAGGGTAGTGTACCTTGACCAATTTTTATGTGGTATAAACAAGAGTTACGAAATAAAATGAGTGCTATCGCACACTAGCATTGTTTTGGCATTCGGCCAGGGAATCCGCGATGACGAACCACTGTGTCGCGCAAATAATACCTACACGTTCCAGCCGATTGGGTTATTGCAAATTACTGGGCATTGCTCCTCCAAATGACTGAATTCAATTACAAGTGCTTGGCGACCAGTCGCTGTCTCATTGGAGAGTGGCATTTCTCGACGTTATTTAAAGTTACCAACGTCGTTATAAAATCAAGCCGTGAAAGCAAACTATTAATATCACGGCTTTTAGTACTGAGCAGTGAGCTGGGGCAAGGGCCTTGTTTTTTAGGTGTTCTACATTCGGTTGTCATTTGAACACCTGCATTTATATTTTATACCTGACACATTAATAAAGTTTAAATATTTTAACAGGTATCAAATTAGTCGCCGAGAAGAAATGGAGAGAGCCACTGCTACGCAGAACGGGAATGGGCTCAAGCGAGAATAATTAAATTTAAGAATACTATTATGTTACATTTTATAAGCAGTAGCATACGTGGCTATTATCTTGAAATAGGTAATAGCGTCATTTCAGAGTAAAATTAGAGAATGACTCGAAAAATATGACCCGAGTTACCTACCTATGAATGTCCGAGTTTAGGAGATGTTCATTGTTTTACTGGGTATTTTAGGAATATTCAAAAATATTGCTCGATGGGTAATTTTAAGGATCACGCTGTGATGATGCTAGTCAAAAGTTGCGAATATTTAATTTTGTTTGATTAATCAGCTTTTTAGTATAAAACCTTGATAGTGCATATTATTGTGAAGAGTCAAACATTTGGTTAATTAAAATAGAACATTCAAGTTAATTTCTAATTCTCTATCTAGGTGAACGCGCCTCGGGAGAGTAATTTGTACCTAAAAGTGATATTAATTTAAGCGATACGTGCTAGGTTCATTTTGTATGTGTGAGTGATATGTATGTGTGTCACATTCGTAGATTCATAACAATAACTGCCAATGCATATTGATAGGCTTAGCTAGTAAATATTTAATGCACTTAATAAAAAGATGGTATAAAATTAACAGCACCATTTAACTTTATATTATTTGCTCAAAATCATAGTCATTTATAACGCCCAAGCTTTTTAATAGTATAGTACTTACCCAATATTTTGATTTTAATAATTTATTTTGATGTACCTATTTCTTACAACCAAATAAAGCTTCTTAACTTTAAGTTACATAAAAGGCAACATTAATATTGTGATTATAAAATATTAATATAATAGCAATGATTTTATCTTACCGTATATTATGTCATTATGTGGTGTGTGATGTAAGTGAAGTAATGGTCAATGAATAAATGGGAAGTATTATCAATATGTTTTATTTGTATTTTTATGTAAAGAAATATAGTGTTACAATAGGTTCTAGTGCTTACTACAATGTTTTATAGCAAAAGCTCGCAAATAAAGCTCGTAAAAACCAGCTTCTTAATATCTTTTTACGATATATTTCATAATTTTACAATAAGTCGGTAAATATAATATACAGTATATTATATTCTTGAGAAAAAGTGTGATAACGATTTTACAATGTCTATTGTTACATTTGTTTATATTACAGAAACTCGTGGAAAGCTTATAGAAAAGAACGTAGACTGCACACTGAGTACCTTAGAATGTATCTGCTATTGTGTAACTAGTTTTGGCTTCAGCAGAAAATAAGGTATGGTATTGTATAACCGGCGTCGGCCCAGCCTTGTGAGTGATGGGTTTAATGACTAACTGTTCTAAAGTGGTACATAAATACCTAGTTATATGTCCCGAAACTAAATTAATGGACTATGAAACTTTCACAATCGTGTTTTGCTAATAGAAGACAAAGTTCTAGCTACATTGATTTGCAAACTGAATAGTCTATATTAATACTGGCACGGCAGCACGGGACCTCGCCTTGGGACGCCCCGGGACCTTGAGATTCCGAATAACTGACAGGGTTTTGAAAAAAACTTTGTAGTTTTAAAGCTGCCTTATATTCAGGTATCATTGCGTGCAAGCCTACAAAATATATGTTTAATTATAATGTTAACGATATAAGCATTTCTAATTGCCTTCAACATTATTTTATAAAACGAACATTAAAAAATAAACAATTTATACATACAGTAAATATCACATAAATGTACTATGTACTTCTATTCAAGCAGGATCACGGCCCGTTTGGAGTAATTCCAGAGCACTTTTGAGATTGCCAATGGCAGTTTTGATGTCGTCATAATTAAGAGCACTGCTAGCCCATTTACAATATTTCTGAGCTTTTGCAATTTGATCTGGAGACAATTGCGCGACTCTATTATCGCCGTAAAAATTAGTCGACGGTTCCGGTTGTTGTTGCTGAGATGGATCATAAGGTACGAACCCACCAGGATTTGGATCCGGAGTGTATGGTACTGGAGGCAGTTGGGATGCTGCTCTCATTGCAGCATTTGGATCAGGTAGAAAACTGTTGAAGCTTGATGGAGCCACTGGCGGGGTTGCAGGAGTAACTGACGTGAAACCAGGTACTTGAGGCATGTCTGTAGGTCCTGGTGCTGGGGCCGACTGGCCATCACTTGGAGAAGAACCCTCGGCATTTTCGTCGCCCTCTTCTGACTGCATTGGTCCTGAAAAATATATATTTTAGAAAAAACTTGAATAATCTAGGAAATATTTTATGTGTCCTAACACTAAATTTCTTTAAAATTTGTTCAAAATAATTATTTAAAGAGGTTTTCATTCTACAGAATTAAACTGAACTGGTCTTAGCAAGCCAAGCTTTATTTTTTACAATATTTTCATCAAATAATGTTGTACTTGCAACAATAACGAACAATGTAAAGTAGCCCAGAAATTTCTCTAAGTCATATGGGCTGTGAGTTTGTGAAACAGTTGTCGCCTTCACGGTTTAACCTTTATGTTGATAACCTAACCTAATAATCGAACTCAGCTGTATGCATGTCAGCTGCCAGGTTAGTGGTGTTAGTATTAACAACATCAGCTATGTGGATGACATGACATACACCCATATACTGCTGGGCCCAACTGAGGGAAATATCGGAGAAATGCTGAAGGTCTGCAAGAATTATGCTGTCTTGTATGGCCTTGTGTATTATATCCGAAAATGTGAATACATGGTCCTTAAGGCCACCAGTAAGTGCCCTAATCATGCAACTAGTTTCACTATAAATTGCATGAGCATAAATAAAGTCTACCAATTTAAGTATGTACCCTTAAGTAGGGAACCACTTAAGGATAATATTGAGACACTAAAGGTGACCTCATGGGCACAGAAGCAGAGGGAGACCAAAGGCAAGGTGAAAGGACGAGATCGAGACCGTCGGAACACGTAATTGGTCCAACCTCGCAAGGAATCGCGATGAATGGCAATCTCTGGAGGAGGCCTTCACTCGAAGAGGGGTCCAGATGGCATGTATATTGGACTAACATTATCAACTCCCATTACTATTCAAATAAAAGTACATGCCATTGGAACAATAACGGCATTTTTATTTTTATTTAAAAGGGAACTTAGGGTAGGTACTGGCACTCTGAGGTAACATTCTATAGTTGTGCTCTAATCACCCTGTTCAAGGCATTTCGTCAGGGTCTGTGTGCGGGGCGTTTATGGGTCAACTACACTATAACTATGCTGTTGAAACTGCTATTTCTGTAGGGCATCAGAGATGTGAAGCATCCTGAAAGCAATAGTGGAGGCCTCACTCCCTTAATCTGAGGCACTACGTGCTAAGAATGGTCCAGGTAGCTTTTTCTTGGCTTTATTATTCTCTGTACATGCTACCTCAGAAATCTTTTTCATTGTTTGTATACTACTAAAAATAGTTATAAGGATATTTTACTGATAAAATGGACCAAAGAGAATAAATTAATTATTGACGAGCTACAATGATAAAATATTCAACCTGGAACCGGTGTCTCTCCATTCTTGAGACAATTATGGATGTATGCAGCCTTCCACTTAGCATACTTTCTGTTTTGGGCTGCCTCATCCGTCAGATCACCAAATGTAGTTAGAACATCATAAATCATACCAGCTGTGTAGAAAGCTTTCACAATATTTCTGAAACAATTGATTAATCTTTAGCCTTCTGTCATTAAATGTTCTCAGACGAGCAGGTTTGTGGTTCTTTGAAAGCCAGTAGAAATCAATAAAAAATACATCTACAATGGTAAGTAAGGTCAGGTGGGTGCCTTCACAATTGGCTTCCATGTAAAATGAGACACAAACGCCAACATAAATGAAGCATAGATAACATATAAAGTACTGTAGATGCCATTGTGTAGTTTCTGCCTAACTCTATGGGAAAAAGGCATGAGTTTATGCATGTATGTCAGAGAGACATTACATGAAAAGAAAGTCTTAAAATTAAATAGTAAAAGTTGTATGAAGAAAGAAATAACATTTAACCTAATGATATGGTATGAATGACTTTTGTTGAATCTCAAAGACTTAAAGCCGCATATCCACTTGGCAACATTTGACGTGCAACATGATGCCCAACATGTTGCTCATCATGTTTAACGGCAACAAGCAAGTATTGTTAAGTATCGTTTGCATATTGTGCGCCAGCTGGCTCTGTTGCGCAACGTTACCGAACAGGTTGAGCGTCACTTGTTGTGCGTCAAGTAGTAGTAAAGCATTTATTTCAATTAGACCATTTATAGGCATTTTTGAATTGTCAAGGTTGGTTAGTCAAAAAGATGACTATTTGCATGTTCCAAAGCATAGATCTCTATGGAGAAGAATGTGCAAGAAACTCCACACACTCTTTTAAAAATAATAATTTTTTACATAGTTTGGTTATATCATTCATGTTGAAATCATACATATTTTGATAAAAAATTAAATGATGATCAGCAAAACTACACATTGTGTGCAGCCTAAGACTAAAGTCAATAAAAATAAACCTAGCATAGTACCTATATAACTTTCTGTAAAAAATAGTATGTAGTTTTGTTAGAATTGTACTTAAAATGATTAAAGTAAATATATGATCATTGTTTAACAACTGAATGGAGGTCTTTCATTCCCAGTACAAAAAAAATGGATAAATTACCTAAACAATATTAAGGAAAACAAAATCAAATTGGTAGAACAGGAAAATAATTTAATTAATAAGATTAAAACTACTTACTTTCCGTAATTTTGTTCCCTATCCTGTTTGTCAGCATATAAAAATAGCTTCAGAGCATAGTTTTCAAGATGGGCTTGTGCTGCTACCTCATTAGTGACTGCATCATTATCTTTATTTACTCTCTTGGATTCTTCTAACCAGTCCATCAGAGCTGTAAAAATGGATAGGCAGTTTTAGGATTAGATTTTCACTATTTGTAACTAATACAGAATAATGATTTTGATAGATATAAATACATTATGTGGGTTATTATATCAGTAATTCAATGGATTATTGAATAATAATGAGTCATACACATTAGCAGCTTCGTTTCTTCTGGAGTCTTCTTATTCGCAATTTTAAGACCCACTTGTAATGCGTGGAGTCTGCACCAATAGGCCACAACTGGATCTCGGGTATCATGCTCAGCAGCAGTCTTCAAGTAATGCTGAATCGACTTCAAGCTCGGTGGACACTCAGGAATAGTCACAGACATTTTTAATTAACTTCTAATGTCTAAAAGAAAATTTTGAACACAATATACCAACAAGTTATAGGAGTAGCGATGAATCACAACAAAATATTTGTTTTTCAGTGGAAAATAGAGCAAGGTATATTTTACCTTCATCAACTGTAGAATAGAATTAAAGAAACATTTAATTTTTCAATGAATACGCCCTTGTTTGTAAAAACCTAATCAGTAAAAACGCAATTCACAAATCACGAAAACTTTGCCATAGACAGGATTAAAAATAACAATGACATCAAATTAAGTGACATATCATGTCATTATTAACTGTCAAAATTAGAGTTCCACATGAGTTACTTCCAGTTGCACGATAGTTGCAGACAAATGATAGCCGATTACAGATTTTTCAAAAATAAAATTCCCATCCAAATTAAGAACCTCTCCTCTTTTAGAAGTCGGTAAAAAAACCAAGAGTCGCGCCCCACCGTTATTCAATGTCTTGGACCTCAAAGATATCCTCACAAGATCCCAGCATAGATTAGCTATAGTAGGCGCCAGATAAATGTGGAATAAAGTATATTGACCTTTCCCTAATAACTGTTCATAGGTACCTGAACAATTAAATATGAATCGTTTTTCATTATTAGACAATGTTAAGGATCACGAGAGATGATGATTCGGGACAGCTTTGTGTCATTAATTCCGTTTTTCAAATTAAAAATGTCAATAATTGTAGGTGGGTCAATGACCGTTATTCCACGATTATCTGGCGCCTACTATACCAGAAGTTATACTGAGCACTCTGTCTGTAATAACGTAGACTTGAACAGACTTTTAGAAAATCAAAGTTTTCCAAAAGTCTGCACAAGTCTTCGTTAAGTCTGATGAATAACTTGTTCTATTTGCTATCAATACAAAATTTATAGTTTATTAACTTTTTACGAATGATAAAAATAACAATATTTATGAAATCGAGAACAAACCGGATTTTTCGAAAAGTCAAAGTCAAAAGAACGAAATACGACGTTTGTCAAATTGTCAAACAAGCGAAGTCCTGGAGAATTATGAATTTTGTTGAACTTGTGTTTTTACATAAATCAGCTTGCGTGAAAGTATTTTAAACGATTTAGTTACTCCCCATAAAGTTTTCAAAATGCCATCAAAGCAAAGGAAGATTGCTATGATGGGATACCGTTCCGTTGGTAATGTTATCGTTTCAAAGTCTTGTGCGTCTTATTTAGTGTTAAGTGACATTATAATAATATAAAAATCTTTTCAGGTAAATCATCTCTAATCATACAGTTCGTCGAAGGCCAGTTTGTTGATTCCTATGATCCTACAATTGAAAATAGTAAGTAAATTTTATACCATCGGTATCATGTTGTTGTCACGCCACACGGTCGTAATACGATCAATCATTGTATACTCTACGATATCCCACATGTTCGCGAACAGATTTTATATTTTCAGAACGTTTTTCTTATTTGAGAATTTATAATTTTAGTACCTTTTGATGAATTTCAGTATAATGAAGGTTATAGAAAAACCTACCTTTATCTAACCAAATTCATTGTAACAAACTTTTTTTATTAACACATCATATCAATCTTAAATAATAGATCAAAAAAGTTCAATTAATATTATTATTTCATATTGCTAAGAATGTAGGAAATCACTATAGGCTCAAACATCCTTTTATCTGCAATTTTAATAAATTATTTAGTTTCTCAAAAATTATATGATTACTTTTGTGTTACCTTATTATTGTATTAATTTCTGGTAAAATTACCTTCTTATGAATCACTTTTTCTTTTCCATATTTTTTTTTACAATTAAATTGAACAGAACTACTTTGTTATATGCACATGACGAATAACCCAAATTGAAACCATGTATATTTTATTCCAAAGCATTCACAAAGTTCATCCGGCTGAACTCAACCGAGTATGAAGTGAAGCTGGTAGACACAGCTGGTCAGGATGAATATAGCATATTCCCACTGCAATACAGTATGGACTTCCATGGCTATGTGCTAGTATACTCCATCAATTCCAGTAAAAGTTTTCAAATAGTACAAATTATTTATGACAAACTCTTGGACATGGTTGGAAAAATACAGTGAGTAGACTTAGTTAGCATTTTTATTTGTTTATCAATGAAAAAACAAAATTGTACTTTTAACAATCTGCAATTTCTTATTCCAGTGTGCCTATAGTCTTAGTTGGTAATAAAACGGATCTTCATCTAGAAAGGAAAATTAGCACAGAAGAAGGCAAAAGACTTGCAGAGAAATGGAAGGCTGCATTTGTGGAGACAAGTGCTAAACGAAATGAGGTGAGTTTATGTTAAACACTATTTTCTTTTGTATTAGATTTAATACAATCAAGAGAATAATTTAGAATCATGGCAACCACAGCAAAAGTTGCAAAGTTTTTTTTTATGTTATTTTAGGATGCAATGGCTCCTTATTGTCCATATTATTATTCTGAGATTTCTACTTCGACTGAAAAGTTGTTTAGTTAATTGCAGGTATCAATTTAGTATAGCCATTTTTACTGCCTGCAGTCTATTGCCCATGATCATTTGTTGTTATGAATTAGCGGTAGTATAATAATTTTATTTTACTATTTCAGTCTGTCACCGATATGTTCCATGCTATATTATTAGAGATTGAGCGATCAGATGGACATATACCAGACAAGAACGGGTGCGTTGTTTCTTAATGAAAGTTTATTTTTATTGAACAAAGTGCTTTTTACTTAAGCTAAAGTGATTTAAATGTAGTGTTTGTATGTGCACAGCAAGGTTAATGTTGCAACCAATGCAATTTATGGTAATTATGTTAATATACATCTGGATGCTTAGTAAAATATAAACTGTATGAGCTGCTTAGGACAAAGGAATATTTCTGTTTAAGATTGTGTCTGTAATTAGCTTTATTAATAAATATCGAAGTTTATAAAGCATAACATTTTAATAGATTTAATATACTGGTTAAATTTTTAATTCATGGGTGACGAAATTATCTTACCTCGGGCTTATTGCTTTACTTTTTCTACAAAACTATAGTAACAGTACAAAAACTACTAAATCTGGTTTATACAAATTAGTGTAAAATTTTATTTATTATTTCCTATGATTTTAATTACATAATAGTTTCTCGAAGAGTCACCATAAAAGTTTAGCAATTGCCAGAATAGTCTTATAAAGTAGATAAAAAAATAAACAAAAAAAATCAATCAAGACTTGTTTTAAATTATTTTTACAGAGATTTTGTTTTAAATTATTTTATTTACTGTCTAATATTTTTCATAAATACAACCTTAAAAGTCTTGCATATCTAATTAAACATTTTTACCAATAAACCAGAAATAAATTGAATATCAAACTGTTGTGCAAACAATGTTGATACCTAGCTATGTTATGTTAAAAACCAAAGGTTCCTTGTTGTATTTTTTTTTTCTTTTCATATCTTGGTAGATATTTGTAAAAAAATAAACATCTAAATACTTATAAATATGTAGGCATAAAATACTTTATTGTTTTACAATTAGATTATAAAGTTTGTCAAGTACATAAATTATGCATTATAATATTGTTTGTATAGGTATGTAAACTATCATGTTCATATTTTTGTAACTTAAAATTAAAAGTTTGATCGTCTTTAGGGATGATTGATGCTCGAGTGCTTACCGAAGCCGAGTCGAGGTTCATTTAGGTACCTAAATTATATATTTCGATTCATAAAAAAATTTCGTACCATGCGCATAATGCGCTAATTATGAGCCTCGGTTCGGTCCACTAGCATAAATATGACGAAAATTATTTTTATCACTCACTGATGACATTTGGATGGTTAGTAGTGATACCAAAAAAGTATAAACTTCTCCTGACTATATTAACATAATCTTGTGTCCACACTCAAGGCAAAAGTGACATGTGTAATTGCAACTTCGGATTCTGTTTTGCCTCAATGTAACCGCATCCATGGGCGTACCCACTGTGCGGCAGGGATGGCTACTTGCCTCACTCTCCTGTCTTACTTGTAGCTTTTTCTGCAGTTTAGTAAATGCATTTTAGTGTTGGAGGCACCTACGCCTAATAGGCACTAATCACTTGCACTTTTAAATCTTTATTAAATGAAACCAATGTTGCATTGTTTAGCTATATTCTTGATAATATTTAGATTACTTACAAACAATAAAGCGAAGTTAAGGACTCGATAGCATTGAACGATTCTTTATAAAAAAATATAAACATTAAAATTGTAATTTTGCCCTGTGGTTATACATAGATAGAAATTATAATTTATGTTGTGTGGGATTGCATTTAGTACTATGTTGCTGTTATTTTCGAGTTATAAGCGGTAGATTAACTTGGTGTAAAATATGGAAATATGTAATAATTATAAACTTTAAATGTGCCTATTTGTTATACTCTTGCAATTAAAATAGAAGCCAGGTTCGTGTCATAGAGGGACAGATAACAGTAAAAGATCGCGATTCCCTCCCCGCTTCACCACACTTGACTGCGGTCGTCTGATACTGCTATATGGGTGACTGCCTCAACGTGTGAGGTGAACCGAAAAAAAAGGAGTACTTACTTGCCGTGCACAAGTTATTATTGAGACTTATGAAAAAACTTTGCATGGATAAATATCCCCCATTTATGCCACTTTTGCGGTTATTGCATCTTATTATTTCAAATTACAATCATATATTTTAACCAATATCTGTCTTTCTTGGTATAAATAGTATTATATTTTCTTTAATGAGTCCATCACGTCATTCTATCCCTCCTTTCTCTTTTTTACTTACATACATTTTCAAATATGTATCAAACCTCACTGCTTACATTATGATAGGAGGAACCTGGCTTTTAATATGAATATTACGAGAATAGCGCTCTCTAGAAAGCACTTTTTTCTAGCTTAATATTTTTGCTACAAACATAATCATGCCGAAAGACGACGGTGTGTTCATTTTAAAATATTAGCGCTTCATGATTATCATAAAGATTTTGACCTATTTGCATTAAATATGCATTACGTAGTACCTAACATTTTTTTCTAATTAACATCTTCTTCAAAATTTGCATTCTTGCCAACAGTGTTTTATCATCAAAGTATTCTCGCTCAATCAAGCAATTTTGCTTTTCATTTTTTTTCATATCTTTTTAAGTTATGTTTTCACCTTATACAATGTGTTATATTCGAATGGAAGGTAGTTTTTAGATACTTACGTAAAAAGAGAACCAACTTTAGCACTGTACTAAAGACATAGCCCGTATATTACCTAACTAAAAGTTGTTACCGCTATCTTGCAGCTATGGACAAAAACAAGAAAAGAAATTCAACAGCGCAATGTCCGTGTGTTTGTAACTAAATAAGTTCCTGACTTATTCTCCTATTTCTCTATCTCTGGCTCCTATTTATGTCTGCAGGGTTTAAAGGAACCTAACATGAATGACATGACGGGAGCTAAGTTCGCTCGCTCGTTCTAGCTCCCGTCATATCATTCGAACCTAAGCTATCTATGTCGGGGAGCCCTAAGCTCCCTGTGCCCTATGTTCCGCTACTTGGCTAGGCAAGAAAATCTGATAAATTGTATAACCGTACAATGATTGGTAGCCAACATGTCGTCAGTTTATGACGGATCACAATTTCTCGAAATTACTTCGAGAGATTATAGACTATCAAATGATGCGTAAAAAAGTATTCCAAATGTTCAGTTGACAATTTATCGAGAGTTTACAATATCGTCAAGATATTTTATAATCTTACAGAGTTTGCAATTATCCGGTGACATATAAAATATGATCTTGTATCGAACATGTGACGTTGTTGCAGATATGCAATACCCTGATATGTACTGCTTCTTGGTTCTCAATTGAAGAGACCGATTGAGCCCAATATCGTTATTTTATTTTTTGTGGATGGCTAAAGTATGTAGTCACAGTTGGACTATTTTTTTTTAACCTTTTGAACGCCAGAGCATAAACGCATCGGCGTGCCCCCGACGCCAAGCTATAAATTCGCCGTACTTTTTGTCACATATTTGTGACGTTTGGCGTACAGGGCACGCGCATGCTTGTCATGTATACGTGACAGTGGCGTTCAAAAGGTTAATTCGAGCAAGTTAGTTATACATGGTAGTATTGCACTTCAACACAATGGCAATGCTTGTTAAATATAAAAGACACTAAATGTACATATGTGTTACTGTGGGAATTTGTTTGTTCATGAACATGTATCGTATTTTTTATTATTTTAAACAGATACTTGCGTAATATGTAATAAATGTATATAATAAATTTCAGGGTTCAGTAGCAAATGGCATTGGTAAAAAAAGGTGTTATTGTGGTTGAGGTTTACTTTGATCTATTTTAGGGTTATAGCTTTGTTGACCAAATATAAGCTTTAAAGTTTGCAAAGCTTAAGTCGGGCGCTAAATAGTAATTAAGTAAAAAAATAATTGCCGACGTTACATTACGTAACTAAGCAATCAATTGTAAAAATAAAAAAAAATAAAAACTTAATCATGTCATAGGCTACGGAACCTAAGTTTTTGTTAGTTTTATATAAATAATATTCTTTTGTAAACGAGTATCAAATGTAAATATGTAGGTATGTGAGTTATTTATGTGTTAACAGACTTCCACATGAGGGCATATGATGTACGGAGTATAGCTATAGGCTAAATTTTAAAACACATCGACAGCTGTAGTTGTATGTCAGGAATAAGGATGTAAGTTGAAAGACATTCTTTCCTACTTAACTAGATTTTATTTTTCTTATATGTTAGTGAGTACTGATTTTGTTTGGTGATTGAGTTTAAGTTGGACATGACCATTGCAGACATTTATCCACTTTATGATTGTATTTTATTGAACGAGATTTTAATCATAGTTTTTTGCCGTACTGCCATGCGTCTTGTATGTGGAAGTCAGAGTATGTTTGTACCTACCTACCAATCTAACCACGAAATCATTTCTGAAATCAAAAATGGCTAGTTGGCTAGAGCTCTTTCGGCGTTCTTATTGTTGCAGAAAAATCCTTGGCTTGTATTCTTAATTTCCAGGTCTCTGGCCGATTTTTTCTACTTAGGTACTGAATATCCTTTCCCATTGCATGGCGTAGCTATGTAGTGTACCTAACTATTATAGTAAATTAATAAAGCTTAGTGATTTAGCTACTCAGAAATGTGCGAAAAAGATATCTGTGGCGCAATATTGTAGGTACCCTCTTATTTGTAAATAACTACAATTTAAAATAAAAAACTGCCACTACAAGAATTTGTTTTACTTTGAAAAACCTCATTATAAAAACAAATTATCAAAATAAGTAGTTTTGATATGATACTGTTATATTATTATTTGGGTAAATAATAAGATGACCAAGATTCTCTTCGATCTAGGGGTCCCAAGTGCTGCTGTTTAGCGTGAGTTCCTGTGTCCAATACCTGGTGGCCAGTGTTACCAGGATTTTCCAACTGGCATTTGTCAGTATCGGCCCAACTCGATCTGCCCGGTTGAGCCGGTTGACATAAACAAATTTGACGAATAAAACTGGGCGCCACATAGAGCTTGGGGTGCGAAATTGAAAATCGATATCGTCGATATACGATGACTTGCATTCTTCCCACCCTCGCCAATGGAGCGAGCAAACATGGTTTCTTATGGAAGTCCGTGACTACCGCAGGACCGCCAACGCCAATCGCTTCCATATTTGGTAAATAATGAGTACTCAATTGGTACTATAGTAGGCGCCAGATAAATGTGGAATAAAGTATATTGACCTTTCCCTAATAACTGCTCATAGGTACCTGAACAATTAAATATGAATCGTTTTTCATTATTAGACAATGTTAAGGATCACGAGAGATGATGATTCGGGACAGTTTTGTGTCATTAATTCCGTTTTTCAAATTAACAATGTCAATAAATGTAGGTGGGTCAATGACCGATATTCCACGATTATCTGGCGCCTACTATAATTAGTACTCGAACAACAGAATTGGTACCTTAGAAGTTTTCGAGAAAATCGACTCTGAAGATGGTTCGGAAGTCACGCTCCGTTCAGCAGGACCACAATGAGCGCCGAAAACGGGGACATGCTACAGGTAGGTATTCTAAGTATACAAATAATTAGTAGGTAACCTTAGGTAGATGTGATTCATTTCGTAAAAAAATGTGAACGAGCGAGAAAAAAAAATCTGAACTAAAACATTTGTATTTACCAAGAACTCAACGATGATTATGATTTCTCGGTAAATACAAGTGTTTTAGTTCAGATTTTTTTTACGAAATTAATCACATCTAAGGGTGCTAATTAGTATCAATTGAGTACTAATTATTTACCAAATATGGAAGCGATTGGCGTTGGTGGTCCTGCGGTAGTCACGGACATTTCTTTAACAATTGAATTTGTAGGCTAGTCGTGTGGCTAAAATCGAACATATGTAGAAATGTAGATGAATGTTCGGGAAAAGGCCGCCTGGGTACGCCAATCGGGTTTTGGCGATCAATATTAGTTCAGCATAAAAGTGTCGATTGTCGTTCAACAAATACTACCGAACTGAATGTGTCAACTCTTAAAGGCTAAATGAACTACCCGATCGGAACTAGCCGAATAAAATATCACACAAATACAAAAGAAATGTACCTAGTAATTGACTCGTGGCGGCAGGCGGCCTTGTCGTTAAAAAAATAATGCCGAACCGATTGTGTCGGCCCGCTTTTAAGTGTTTTGCGCAAATTGCCAATCGTCAATGTCCGCACTTGGCAGTGGATATGCCAACAAGCTACACAACAAAGTGGTCGTCTAACTCACAGACCGCATAAGAAAGTTTATACCTACCTTGTTCCAGAACACAAAATAAGTATAGAAGAAGTTGGCAACGAAAGTTAAAGTCGAACTGGGCTGGTGAGATGTGTTGCATATCGGAGGCAGCAATGGGCAAAAAATACCACCCAGTGGATTCGAAATGCCAGGAAACGACAACTTGGCAAGCCTAGAAAAGGAAGGTAGACTGCTGCTGGACTCCTCAAAGAACTGGCCCAAATCAGGAGAAGTGAAAGAAGGGGATCCGGGAACGAGGCCTTAGCCCTGCGGGCTCATAGCAATTAACAATATATAAGTAATATCGCCGACAAAACAATCACGATGATCAACTTCTGTTTTCTTTTTATAAAAAGTAGATAAATGTTTTATTGACTGACCGAAATGTTACGAGAATGGCAGCTCGAATCAGCTAGACTGGTAGTACGACGCAGAGATACCACGTTTATAAAGCTCATTGAAATGGAATATTTTGTGAAATTTAGCCTATACATGTTTATTGGCGTCAAAATGTACTTCATGGCCAACGAGTGAATAAACCTTAATCCCCTGGGACCGTCGCCGTCGGGTTGAAAATACGAGAGTTCTAATTCAATATTTTTGATTCCAATGTAAACTTTTTGTTTCTGAACGATTGGCTTGGGCAAATGTCAAATTGACAGTAAATTGTCAACAAATTATTGTGAAAATGGCGACTACCGGAGTAGGCTTTCGATGGTTAGATTTATTAGAAAAGGAATTCGACAAAGCATGTGTCGAATTAGACACCTCCATAAGTAAGTAAAACTTGTTTGTCACTTTTTCAAATTATTTATTGCTCCAGTAGCTTTCGGGTTTTGTGATTTTTCGATCGGAATCATGCTGCTGTTTCCAGTGGTTTTTGGTAAAGATGTAATGCGTTTTGCAGTAATTTTATGGCTGTAGCATTAAATCAATATCAACCACTGTATGATTCAAACATTATCTTGGCCAACAACATATAAACTCTTCAAAATTCTGTGCTATTGGATCTACGTATTCAGAACATAGCTATTTCATTGTCTGATTTCATTGCTTTATGTTGTGTTATTACTTACTATAAAAGATTACAGTGTTAAATAGTTGCATAATTCATGAGCAAATAAATATAAAAGTAATTTCTTAGATAAGTTATCAAATGCTATGGTTTTAACAGCTGAAGACATCAAAACAAGAAGCCATTTCTAATATATCTGGCCCCTTTTTGATGTAGTCTCGTAAATCCTGTACCTGCTGTATATGTTTACGGTATCTATGTTGTTCATACTAAACATCAGTATTATAGCAGACACTCTTATCGAGACCTAAAAGGGAATTGTGTGACATTTTTTATAGTTACAAGAAAATTTAAATGTACTTTATTTTTTATAAGATAAATACCTGGTAAAATAATAATTTAACAAGTTATTAAACTTAATGTTTGTAAATTACAGCAGAGTTGGAGACGGAGGAGCCAGAGGTGGTGTTTGCTTCTCGTCAGAGGATCGCCACACTGAGCTCATGCTTTGCACAACTCACGCACAAGGCACTTACAATATTTCAGAACAGTGCCAAAATAGAGGTATGTCTATGTTCATAAGACCTAAAAAAAAGTATTTGTCATGTAAATTCAGCACACATAGAGTTGTGATTCCTGTGTCATGTAGCTGTTCTCATCCTGTATGGGAGTGATGTAAAGCAATTATGGAATACCTTATCTCATGGGCATATGCATTTAAGGGGGTGTTTAGGGGGTCTGGGCACCCCCCTTAGCAGACAATGAAAATAAAAATCTGTCATAAATACTTGACAGATTGCATTTATAATTCTGTGCCTAAAATATATAATTACTAGCACTTTGAATGAGATTGATGTACAAAATTCTTGGGAAGACCAGGCAAAACTAGCATCTATCTTTCTACATTTACGGACCCTTGGATACCCCCTTGTAAATATATATAATAAGCTATAGCTACCGTAGCTTGTGCCTTATCCAATATCATATTAATATCAGAAACGGTTTACTGTCCTGGAGAATTCCGTGCAAATCACCAGTCTGTCAGGAATGAGTCCAAGTCGACACACCGGCAGTTTTTAGGCTTGCCTCAGTTGTGGCTTCCATCTTCAGGCACTCACTGCGTGGCGATCCTGGCCCATCTGTTCTCGTGCATTCTATAAATGTGGCCTGCCCAATCCGATTTAAGTCTCGCAGATTAATCTCCAACATCCGCGATGCCGGTCTTGGAGCATATAACTGTGCAGATTCGGTTGGTCCATTTAATTTGCAGAATGCTACGCTCCATCGCTCTTTGGCAAACCTTAAGTTTGGACTTCTGAGCCTCAGTCATATTGAATCAGGATACTTAAATCCCTAGTACTGGATTAAAATTAAATCGAGAAAGCTTAAAACAATTTTATAAGAATTAGTTAAGAAACCAACTTATACTTACTACAAAACTTAGACACATTGACTTGTGAACCTGCTACCTGCTACACCCTGTATAATCCTGTAGACAGAATGATGTTTTCAAATGTGATTAGGTACATGATGCAAACTTACATCTTACCCACTTTGTGTAAATTATTTAATCTCTCTTTTCAAAACAGTGTAGGCAAAGATCATGAGGAAACAAGCATGTCTTAGCCAGAATCTAATAATTTAACAACTGGTGGTAGTTGCTAAACCACACTGGGCACGAGAGAACTAGGCCTACGGTCTCACAGAGAGAATGATTATTAATTTTCCACATGGGGGCCGGGAGAAACATATGGAAACATGAAGAAAATAAAAATATACATTAGAAAAGTGGAATGAAGTAAAAAAGAACCTATCCTTTTCGAGGCAGAGTTTTGTAGGTGCACCCCCCTGAATAGTCCTGCCGGCGCCATTGATTCTCCATTAGAAATCTTACTCTTTGTAGTTACTGTTATAAATTGAAAACATATTTGGAATCATTTCCTTGTTATGCGAAGAGAGATTGTTTATACAAGTGTAGAACATGACATCATGTATTTGGTCAAATATGGCTTTGTGAGTGGCCTGAATGTTTAGTTCATAAAACAATCTCTGGTTTAGGTAGGGACATGATACTCACAAAGCCCTACTCATATACCTAGTGTTTTTCCTAATATGTTGGAGTTGGCTTCCAGTCTTAACTAGAGGTAGCTGGGACCAGAATTTTACATGGAGCGAGATATTGCTTGCCAAGACTGGTATCAGATTTTCTGGCTCCTGACAGAGATCTGAAAATGACAACCAAGACCAACGGCTTCATGTGCTTTCCGACTCATAGAGGACTCTTGGTATGTAATGGATAGTCGGACCTGCTTAACGTCGAAGAACGACCAACGAGCTCCTGAAGTCCTACTGTCCTTCTAATATGATTAATGTGATAGTCCGTATTTTTGGTCATTTGTTAATCAATCATGTCAATTTTTTTTTTTTTTTTGACTTTGACTCAATTACTGATAGGATTTAAATGAAACTTGTTACATAGGTAGACAATAACCTTGTTTAAGTTAGGACGTACTTTTTGTCTTTTGCCTTTATAAATTCCGACTTTCACGCACTCTTGGCAATATTTTTTTAAATGAAACACCGATAGGTTCTCATAGATTTATAAAACAAACTTATTTCGGTTTGGGGTAGATGCTAGGGCCGCGGTCGTAAGGGTGTTTGTGCAGATGTCGCCGGTGCGGCGGCCGCACGGTCGTGGTCTTCGCCCTGCGCGCCGCACTGCCGCTGAGAATGTCCTTGTCTATGCCCATTATGTCGCCACCCCCGCCGTCGTCGAAGTACTCGGCCTCGTCGTCCTCCCAGTCGAATTCTTCGTCTGATTCTTCATTGCTGTAATGGCAAATGGTGGATTTAAATAAATTACGTCACATGATGTTTTATTCTACAGGACATGTGCTTACGTTTAGTAAATTCAGTATCCTCACGCCACGTCATTGCTAGACTAGGCATATGGAAGACCATGACGTCGATGATTCACACGCACAATGGCCCAATAAGGACTAAGTGCGGAAACCAAACTCCCTTATCGAATAGAATACCCATGGCGTCTTTTACCAGTAGTGTAGGATGTGAATTATTTTTAGAAACGTAAAATAATGGGAAAGGTATTTGAAAACGCTCTTCTCTAGCCCTGTCACTGCAACAACCCAAGTCTATAGCCCATGTTATTTTAGTTTTCAGAATCAAAGTACAAAGGTAGTAAGCCTGCTCCATCACTTACTTGATCCCTTCCAGTTTTTGCAGCAGTCTGTCAGCCGCAGCAGTAACCTCAGAAGCTTGTCCTGGTTCCTCGGAGTCATCCTTCAGATGCGCTTCCAAGCGCTGCAGTGCTGCATCTGCTCGGTCCGTCAGCGATACGAACTTCTCTGTCAGTTGCCTTAGTTCATTCTCTTTTAGGATCGTGTGGGAGGTATTGCGGAAAGCTCCTTCTAACCGTCGACAGGTGACATCCGTCTGTAATTAGTTAAAGAAAGATTTATAATCAAGGACCTATAAACAACACTAATACGTACGTACGTTGACCTTGGCCAAGCTCTACATAAGTGTCTAAGAATAATTAGGGAGTTAAATTACCTGTTCGCACAAAACAAGTACAAGCATAAAATATATTTCTACTTTTAAATAAGTAGGTAACTCCGCGCAAACTAATAAAAAGAGGATAAATCTTCATCTCGTATCGAGATAATTATGAGGAAGTTATTAATATTTAATTAATAATACCTGCGGTACTTTTGTCGCATTCAGGATTTTTACGACTCTAGTGTCATACTTATTTATATCGTCTTGAATCTTCTTCAGCTCATGGAATGTCGAAGATGTTCTGAAAACAAATAACGTTATTCGTTGATGTTATCACGGAAAATAAATGATTGAAAACAGGACATTATTTTAACCCGAAATGTCGCACTTTAACATGGAAACATTTAAAATGCATGGCAATTTAATTTAAAGAAATAATTACTGAAGAACATCATTCATCAACATTATCATCATCGTTAATGATCAGTAAACCTGCTGTCAAATATTATGTGGCATAATCTGTTTTGATTTGTGAACCAAGAAAAACAATAGTTAATTAAAATGATACATAGCTTACGTGATATATGGAAACAAATGAAATGTGTTTCCAGAAAGAGGTCTACAGTGTTTCCGCGTATTCACCAAGAATATGGTGTACCTATGGTGGCTCGGACTTCACCGTAATTTACATAAATAAGGACTCGTATGGCTAGAGAATAATTCATGGGCTACGTACAGTTTAATTAATGAATCGATTAGTTTGTCCAGCACATCCGTCACCTGCTTCGGATCGTCTTGCTGCACTTGCTGGCACGAATGCACGAAACGCTTTTGTGCGTCTAGAAGTTCTTGCATCTGCAAAACAAACAAAAAGTTTTTGTAGAATAAGATTGTTATTTTGAGATGATTCTCAACCTTGTAGGGGTTTCCTTGAGCGAATATTCAACGAGCATGTCGGTCAAGGATTGAACGCTTGATTGAATAACTTTTGTCGTTTATGAATCGGCAAAACCAAACTTTTATTTAGAGGTCGTCGTATAATTATGTACCTTTAGATCAATCTTATAGGTGTTATCGCTCAGTCTTTTGGTAAAGATTTGCTCCAAATCTGCAGAATTGATCCTCGCATCTCGTTGCCTTCTTGCTAGGGCCCTCAATCCGTCAGCTAATTCCCTCCTGGTGACGTTGACGAGAGAGAGTCCGTCTCTCATCAAGGATTCTAGTATTAAACTACGGTGCCACGTATCTGCGTATGCGCCGTTTACCTGGAATATAGGGAAATATCAAAAACACATTATTATCGTTATTTTACTTGATATCGTTAGGAACATCTAGTATCGATATTTATGCCAATATGGTTCATTAGTAAGTATTGTTTAAAATAGTTTGATATATTTCGTTAATCTTGGGACTACCACTAACTAATCCAAATATGGTATCGTACATGTTATGGCTCAATTAAAATAACTGATTGTGACCTAGCCTTTGGGATATTCCCAAACTAAATATAGTTAGGAAATATTACACCTTTAATGTAATATTTCCTAACCATTTTTTTTTTCATAAATACCTTTTCTAATAAATGCTTATGGCTTATAATATGGGTAGTTAGATTCTTAGCTAGTTCAGCTATCTTTGTTTGACTACGTTCTAATTTTTCACTGCTCTCTTTGATGGTGGCCTGAAATCATTCAAATCACATTAGTTATAGACATTGGTATTTCCACGTACGTAAAATGCTACATTTCTGAAGTATAACAAAGCCCACCTGCACATTAGTTTGCAGCATATGTAACCGGTGCTCAAGTCTTTCTGCTGTTAATTGAGCTCTTTCTAATTTTAAAGTCAATGTATTTTCCACGCGATCTGAAAGCAAATACATGAATATTAGCGGTATCCTATTCAGCGTGCGTACGACGTCCATTTGCTAATTTATTCATACACACTGCAGCCCAAAGCGGTGCCTTTAGCAGTTAATTGTACGTTGCTCTTGTTCATTCAATTGCGAGCGATGTACGCCAGCAGATATTGCAAAAGCTGACCCATAGTAAAATAGGATATGACACAATAAGACTACCGTAGTCCGTATATACGTGACTCATTAGTTTCCCGGAACAAAATGCCCATGTATTGTTGTGATATGACTTTGTTCTAGTTCATGCAGTTCTGACTGTAGTCCGAAGACAATTTGTTTAACAATGTCTGTGTTTCTTGCTGCAATTACTTCGTAAATATTTAAGTTGACTGCTATCGATTCTTGCCAGCGTTTGGTTTATGTAATAGAATTGATTTTATGCGGTAAGATTTTTGCAATAACTCAGGACACTTTTCTGTCCTGGCCTTCTTAACTGGATACTTTCCTACTTGAGTTGCTCCAGGAGTTAAAATCCCCATAATACACTCACCAAGCTTATCCTGAATGGCATCCAGGCGTCGTGCTTGTTTTGTCTGCACAGCACTAATTGTATCCAAAACCCGTAGTCTTTCTTCAATGCTAGAAAGGATCGTCGAGATGTCCTGTAATGAAATAGTAACGCATTATTCTTAACTACCACTATATTTTGTTCCTGGCAAAGACTACCAAAATAAATGTTAAGCTTCTAATAGGCATACATTTATTTATAAACTAGTTTATCGAAAGTAATCTTCGAGAACATCATGATATTTCCGGCAGTCCTCGCCATACGTTTTGATGTCTGTCGGAGAGCATATTATTATCATAGAATAAAATGTGTCTCGTTTATAGTCCATGTTTTATGAAATGTGACCTGCTTTGAAAAGGACTCGGGTTAGTTCCGCGTCTTTCGATATCGTCAAGAGAATTCGACTCTGCACTCCCAGTGTGCTTTTCTGATTTTCCTTTTTATCCATTCCTATAGTTTGGTTAACTAACTCTGGTTCTCTGACATACTTCAATGATCGACTAATTATAACCGACACATGATGTCGCGTCATTATTTTTGTCCGATGCCTCACCGTACTTTTATTTTAGGTTTTCGAATTTCAATAGAGTTAATTTAGTTTCCATGTTATTTGGTAATCCATTGCATGCCTTTAATACCGTACAACTTTGCAATACCAATTACGCCGAATAGTATGTTGGTCCAGTTACCAGGCACGTCATATTGGTGTAGCTCCAGTACAGTATCGAGGAAGATTTCGGATTGTATGTTTTGTTATGTCGCGTGAAGCTAAAGTTTAGCGTGTCAAGTAGTTTACTCAATTCCTATTGACTATTGCTTCTCGTAGGTACTTATTATTGCCAACTCCTAACAAGTTTTAAATTCATTCAGTCTAGTTCTCCAAGTACTTATTGACAGTGGTAATTTATATGTTCGACACAGCAGACAACCGAAAATATCAGGGTTTTATTTAAATAAGTGTTGGTGCCGGTGACATATTCCGTGTTCCATTTGCTCTAATATTATAAAGACATGTTTGGAAACACGGCCAGAAAGTTCAACAAACATGAAGTACAGAAGGGCTAATTAACACAAGACGCAAGAACGGACTCATAATACGTCCTTGCGGCATGCAACTGCAGAAGTTAAGGTTTTTTGATTTTTTCGTTTCACCTGTATCACGCATGAATACAAATGCTTGTGTGTGGTTGAGTTGCTTATCTCGTGGTTGATGCTTCGGTTCTAAGCCTTTCTATTCGATGTTGTATTTACAGGGTTGTATTTATATTTACCTTGGGGTTCTGTGTGCTCAGCGTGTACGCTCGCAAGCCGTGCTCGGAGGGCGAAGCGCGCGCCACGCATAGGCACGCCAGCGCCGCCACAGCCGCTCTTAACATCGCCCCGTCTGCGGAACACAATGATCTTGTTGAAGTTGATTGTCTTTGTCAATATTTGAGGAATGAGCGACTTGAGGGGACCGTTAATGAAAAATATAGCTATGGAAGATGGTGTCACAAAAAAATTTGAGAAGCTTTTTATAAGATAGAATTAACGATTTTCGTGACTGTTAACATTTTTTTGATGGAATACTAATACTATCCAATACATTTCCGTGTATTATCGACGTTATCTATTCATGTTTAGTATCAGCTAGTAAATGCGCTTTCATTATACGTATTAGGGCAGTTCTGTTAAATTTTCACTGGAAAGCCCAGACCTTAGAGCTCTAGATGGAACACCAAAATATTTCCGCTTCTGTCTCAGTTGACCCGAAAGGAGTTACTAAATAACTTGATCAGTCCTGTTAGTAGATTTAGTTTTTGGTATTGGAAGCTCACTGTGTCGATAAGTGAGCCATTTTAACGGTACTTTTCACTAAGCGCAAGGAAAGCGTTTTATTAAACCAAGACTAATTGATAAACTTAACTAAAACCTTTCTGCTTTTATTCCTAACATTCAACTAATAGCACATTAATAAGCTGTATAATTGATTTCTCTCAATAAAAGACCATACTATAAAAGATAAAACATCACAATAATTCCAAAAACATCCAGTGTTAAGTGATACCAACTCATAAACCTCTCTTCAGGTTTGACAAATGAGTTGTTAATCCATTAATATAGCGCCTAAAATGTAACACGGGCTATATCAATAAGCTTAATGTTGCGTGGGCGGCTCTTGGTTTTGAAACTTAGTCCATCATTTGTAGGATTTCATCTATTGTGAAAATGATTGCGTAAAAATTATACGAATAATTTCGTAACAGTTTAGATGCGAAAATAAAAAAAAAAACGTTTTTGATTTATGATTTAACACCTGCTTAACTTGTCTCGTTAAGATACCGTCGCGAACGGCTATCGTGAAGGCTTTGTATGAAAATGTTCTGTAAAGCTATACAAACAGTGCGGCACTCGCGTGGCGGGGTCATTGATATCAGTAAACTGTAAAGCGGTTCTTTATAAGCATACGACTTCGCTAAAGTAATTTCCTAAAGGTACGTTTATTTACCTTATAACTGCACACAAATCGATTAAAGCGGCTGCCGTGATTGCTTTAAAACCTTTATCGAAGTACTTATGGATGTCTATTATCCTTTAATTACACTACAGTACGTTATTGCTGGGAAGTAATTATCTTTATATTATCTAGCAATAACAAACTACATTAAACGGAGATGTTTGGAGCATTTTATTACAAGTTCTAGACGTACATAGTAGTCATTAAATCCAAATCTATTGATTTCGCTCAATAAGTGAAGACATTATTAGGTTCGGTACAGCCACTAGAACTTCTGAAATTATAGCTTATCATCACAGATTCTAAAGAAATGTTCAACATAATTGTCTAATTTCACGCTATTTAAGATACACCGCTCCATGTTTGGTAGTTATTATCAGTCTTTCCGGGAAGACACTAGTCACATCTACCATACCTATTTTGTGTAACTGAAATAACAGCCTGCAGCTCGTCCATCTATTCCTGCAGCTCGTTCATATTTCGTACTACAATATTTCTTTAGAAAATAAATAACTGCAATTGTGAAAGTTGGGGTTCTTAGTTATTGCAGTAAGTGCAATATATCAGTCTATGTCTGATGCAGCTTCAGACGTTTGAGTCACATCCCCGTTTAGAGCTTGTGCGGAGTTTAAACGTGGTAGACACAAATAATATGGGGCAAAATTCATATGTGTCACTGTTGATTTGTATGCTATGGAAGTTATGATGACTGTTATTAAAGATGTAAATCTGAATAATCTTCATATTCACCACTATGATTTTTATGATTTCAATCATTTAAAGTTTAGAGTTTCTTTCAGGTTTTTGTCAAGCTTAGGCTATAGAAGATGTCGACACAAACTCATTTCTACGTGCTAGGCACTCATTGTTTGTTACAAACGTGCGTTTAAATACTACCCAAATGTATTGTTGTGACAAGCGTATAAGCAAAATATTTTTATCGTCGTTTTGTTTCTTCATGATCTGTTTGTCAGTTACTTCTAACATAACTTATTTTTAATATTGCAACTTTAAAAGTTACGACATAAAATATTTTTCAAAACGTTTTGCATCAATAAAAAGTTCTAAGTATTTATCATGTGCGGAGATGTATTAAACATTACCAAGTGTTTCATACTGTTGGCAGTATAATGTTAGATCCTTGCTACCGTAGGTCGCGGCATGACGTGCATGCATTGTTTATTTGTCTGATCAGCGACAGGTGTACGGGCCCGTCCTGTTCATGTGCATCTATTTATTTGCATTCCGGTATAGTTCGTGGACCTCGGTTTGTCGGATTATCATTGTCTAGCTACGCCCACACTGCTAAGGTCAGCCTTTCATCAACCTCAGCCCTCCTCCTGTATGCACCATGTGCTTACGTAATCATAATACGTCCGCTGTTATAACGTCAGTCTTATGTGTTCTATGCGATTGTATCTTTTTAATATGTAGCGCAAAGAGGATGTTCCACTCATTTGAATGTGTCTAGTTTGAATGATTCGAAGATACATTGTACGGATGTAACTCAGGATTACATTATTAAATACTTTTGAAGCTCTATCATTCAGTACTTGTGCACGATGCAAATGCATTGATGTCAAATAGCGTCACGTTGTCGTCACCTAGTAGTCACGTAGTCATGCTACTTTCGGTAACCGTCCAATTCGTTTCGGGTTGACATACAAAAGAATTAGATCAGTATCATTATTAATTGAGTTTAGATCAGATGTCGAAGCAATCGCATATAACGGCTATCATGATTTACTGGCGCATCGAGTATTCATACTGACGCTGACGTGATCAATGACAGCTAAATCATGATGGAGTGAATGACGACACACCAATTTCTTTTAATGAACCTTTATGAAAGGGCGTCCCGCATGATTAAAAACCGATAAAGAAAGTACACGCTCCCGAAGTGAACACAATACTTGAACATGTCACGACGACTCGGAAAGCAATATTGTTGTATGAGATCAATTGACGAAACCCCGTCATTATATTTTTGTTCCTGTTACATACCTGGAGGCAATCAAAATTCAGAAAGGGAAAAGGAATGCACGTTTGTGGAGTGCGTCGACCTCGCAGTACTTGAAAACATGCGACCTGGGAATGCAGAAACGCAACGAAAAATATTTCATCTACCTAATTATGATGTACCCAAAGCGCATTACTGATATCCTGTGTTGACGAAAAGTCGTCCAAAGCCGTGCTACTCGTTTTATGACATTTCCTGAAACGCATTTTCACGTTTGTAGAGTTTTGTGTTGCGTATATAAGTGCAGCAGACGGATGTGTTACAGCAATTTACCGCCGCAGCTAGTTGTCAAAGTTCAGTGGAACTGGAGGCGAGCCAACGCGGCTACAGCACGCACTTCCAGGTGCTACACGCTTTCATTGCTTTTATTGGTACGCATTAAGTCTAAATGAAATTCATTAATATCACTACCTACTACATATAATGCCACTTATTATAATTAGCCAGATATTTGTTAATGTTAAGCTTTTATGTAAATACTGGCATGCATCAGACATAATTAGCTTTGTATGAGCTGGGATTAATAGAGATATATTTGTTTTTACAAAGTCATTGGCCTTTTCGTCCTTCTCTCGTACTATTGTGGCCGGCTTCCTGGTGAGATCACGTTTATTTTGTAGCAGCATTCTCTACCCCCTTTTGTCTACATGCTTTAATCGCTCCGATGTTTTCAAACAATTTATTTGTTCGGATCGGTCCCGTCAGCCGGGACAACGGTGAAATTAATCTGATTCTTTTCTTGTCGAGTCACGCGGCTTCCGTTGTTAAATTAAAATGTAGGGAAAGGGGATGTCCTATTACTTTTTATCTGGAACGCCGTGATACGTGCGCTGTTGTTGTCCATCATAATATAATGAAAGCGTGGAGCCGTGGACCACCCGACATTGCTCGCTGACTGTTCATTTTATTTTGGCTGTTCTTAATGCTCCTTTTAATTATTTTACGGTAAACGCTTTGTACTTTTCATAAAGAGTAGTTTGCCCAAATAACATTTCCCCTTTATACCACAAAGATACAAAAACATGATAGCACTTAACTATTTTCACGAGCTTTCCTATGAGCTTTTACGTTTGTGCAAAGTTTAGTGGTCACTCTGCCAAAGATTACGATTGAATCAAAATCTGGGTTATTAGTTATGTAGAAACTAAATGCTCTATTTACGATTCGGTTACGTCACATGCGTAAATGTTCCCACTAACTCAAGCCGCCGTCATTTACATCTCATAAAATGTTGGTAAACTTAATCAAGATAAATAGGAGATCAGTAGACGCAGTCAAATCCTCTAGATTTATTGTTACCACAGCAATGAAGGTTCTAAATAAATATAATAAAACATAGTAGGAAGAAAAAGGCTACAAAAACAAGGTTACACACGATGCCTCCAGTTTAAATAGGAAATGGGCGTACCGATTAAGTAGCCAGAAAGAAGTGTCAATAAATTATATCTCTTCGTGTCAGCTGGTAAAGAACGTAGAAATTATAATCAAAATAAATCATTAGAACTTGTTAGCATTTACATGTAATAAATATTCAGTTAGATGACTCTATCAATACGGTTTCATTACGAAAGTAGCTGTGCTACTGGCTGCGGCTGCGTCGTGATCACATTGTTGGGCGCGGAGCCGCGGACTCAGTTCTGCAAAGTTTACCTGTCTGAGACTACGCGGCCTTCGTGGAATGTCGTCGGGTAGCTCATTATAAATTTGCCTTTATGTTGCAATTTCATATGAGTCACCATTTAAAATAAATAACCTCCGTGCTCAATTCATCAGATATAAAGAACAAAAAAAAAGAAGCCTCACCTCAATGAGAGCCGTTGCGGGCGATGCGGCCTAAAACTTCCTTCGTCATCCAATTTTTAACAACATAATGACTGCTTTAGACCCTTTAAATTATGCTTGTCCCAATTATGTAGTTTCAATTAATTAACCAGATTGTTAAATGATAGTGTTACGTAGGAAAGGCCCTTCCTGGGGAAGTATCGTGACAGTTGTATTTGGATTTATAGAGACTGAATTGCATCTATTTGAATTGTAATCAATTGCTCAACTTAATCTTAAATAATGTATGTATGTATGACATGGTATTTACCAATAACTTTAACGAGGTGGTCGTCCTGCGCAGTGTAGCCCTGGGCCCTGAGCACTGTTTGTTCTGTTGCAGTAACAACAGCGAACTGTGTTAATGTACCTAGAGATAGCTACGAGTGCTCCTAGACCACGTTATCAGCTCGCGTTAGGTCGTTTCACTGTCCTCGTTTTGAGAATCTTGTCAATACTTGAATCATCTTTAAGAATGAGAGACTCGTTGGCATGGCATCATTTGGCCTTTCAAAGTCACCATAGCTAAACCGTCGATATTTTGAAATCTTTTCGCTAACATTGGTTGCGGTTTGAAGATTATGACAAATAGCTGGCAGAGCTACATAAAGAAAGTTGGAAAGTTTAGGATGTAGGTGTTCGTTTGTTGTGCGCATTAAGCCAAGTCCTTATAGTGTGGCTACTGTGTCGTCTGCTTTTGTTGTCCGTCTTCATAAGTGGGTTACTGACGACTGACGCGGCAGACTGCGCGGCGACTACTCGCGCAAACCGGCTGCCAATTAGTTGCTGCCACAGTCCACGTTTTCTGAACAACCTATCCGGAATTCGGGTGCAATTTATCTTTAATGTTCCTCTCTTATCTTTGTCTTATTTTATACAGATATGCGTTTTGGAGTGGCGGCGCCGCTGTTAGATAATTTCATAATTATTCAAATTTTACCCGATGGTAAATTGAAAAACGATGTTGTTGCGTGACTGCTACCGTTTACTTGTTTTTTTATTACGTTGTAAACGATATTATCATTGATGTTGAAATTGGTTTGTTCTCATATCATATCTAATGAAAAGAGTCATGACATGGTAATAATGTTCGAAAAGGGCTTGCCTTATGTGTAAGTTTAGCTGCAGGGAAGTTATCTAACTTTTTTATGTGTATTTAAATGAAGTAACATTCAGTTATTCTAATCAGTATTAAATGTATTTACAATACAAATACTACTTGACTACGAAATAGTCACTTTTACTTCACCTTCACCAAACATTGTTCTATGTTTGTGTTCCCAAGTTTTATCTCGCTAAATAAATAGAAGTGAAGTTAAATTATTTTAATTAAAGCAAGCGCAGACACATTTTATCTTCTTATCAAATAGTTTAATACCGCTAAATGTCCCGGGAGAGCTGCTTGTACAAATGTATTGTGTAATATCGGGACTGCATATTTCAGCCGCTGTGCCCAGGCGCAAGCGCAGCTACGGCCACGCCACGCCAGCGAGTGGCGGCGGCTGGCCCATGGCGCGCGCGTGCCGCTCACAGCACTGATCTTAATCAGTTGCGTCTGTTCAAGACAATACACATTGCCTAATAGAACCGTGATTTAAACCAGACCCATTGATTTCTTATCTGATCCTATCTAGTTAAACAGGTCTTCGTGATCTATAAACTATCAATTCCCTTTTCTTTATTGCTACATCAGGGTTTTTATTTTAGCATGAATAAAAGTCACGTCTTTGGCAAATTTAATGCCAAATAGCTTTAAAACTTTTCACGTTCTCGGAGTAATGAGCCCTGATATCATCGCTCATGCAAAGCTAAGTCAGTAAGGAATTGTTTAGAAATGTTGAATCATAGTTTTGTTGAAGCGTGTATGTTTAACCGATGTCAAGGAGGTCACCACTCAAGCAGGTTCAATGTCTTTACGGAAAGGCTTTGTGGTTAGGAGACACCTTTTAACAATGCCCCATAAACTTTTGAAGAAACAAAAACTGATAATGTGCCCTAAATGTAAGTGCTTCCATCAGGATACTTTTATGATTAATGGTATTGGAATGTGTGACGTTCTGCGTTGTTTCAATAATAAATAATCGAGGAGTCGACGTTTTAGAAATGCCAAACGATCACTTCTATTTTTTGAGTAAGCATACGAGATACTGTTTACTAAAAATTCGTAATGGGTCCTGCTGCCTAATTTCTTGTTTTAAATGCCTTTTGAGCATATTAGAATTTATAAAACACGTGATTAAAGTAATAATAACGGCTTTATTTATTGAGATTAATACAGAAACTGATGTGTTCTAGCGCCTGTCTCAAAGTCAAAGGCATGCGTTTGCAAACCGGCTTGGTCGCGATACTATCTTAATTATAACATTAGCATGCTGATGATTCGCTTTGAATACACATTAGGCGGAATTATCTCGCGGCTACATTTTGCGGTCCATGCAAATAAAAGATGACGGAGCGACTCAACGCGGGACCTCCCTCCGTTTACCGGACCGGTATTGAAGATCAAAATCTATACGACAATAATATCGACTCTAACATTGAAGTAAAAATCGTAGGTGTTACAAATATACATACATATCATTGCTGTTACAGCCGTTACAAAGCCATTTTCCAAATTCTCATTTGAGACCCATTCACAGTAATATGTTTTGCTATCAAATCTTACTCAGTTATGTAATATTCAACACATGCACTCACGTAATATAATATCATTAAGTATCGCGTCTAAATTGCTATAGCATTTTTATTGATGACTGTATTGATATCTTTTATGGATATTTATGCTGTTGTTTAACAAAACAACACTTAGTTTTCGTTTTCGATTTTCTTACTTGTTTCAAAAGGAGTTACGAAATGTACGTTGGTACTTTCTCTCTCGTCTCGCAACTGATACACGCGGGAAGTGTGGATGGAGGTTAAGAAAACAAAGTTTCGTCTTCACATAGATATAGGCTGCAAAATCATACCTATAACATGTCATCACTTATTCACCATTTACGCGTAATATTTCAAGTTTCCGTCGACTAGACTAGAATTTGATTCCGAACAGGTAAGTTTTGCAACATTGATCTTGAGGATTATTACTTTTTTATTCAGATCACCGTTACATGATTCGGATGATCTATATCTTGGTGGCATGAGGTTTTGTGTGTTAAAAGTTTAAGTTAGAGGTAGGCGTTTGTCCTTGTTTGTGTGATTATGTATCCCGCACTTGGGGACGTGCCGGGAGGTTTATTTGTGTAGAACAAATACAAGGTGCTCGTGTACCGGGAGGCCGGGAGCTCTGCCGACTTGTCTTGTTTACTTACGTTGATATGCATACCTCCCGATTTAATTGTACACTCTAGGACGCGGTCTGCTGCATTCATTAACCATAATAGCGGACACTGAATACTAACGAACAGCTTAGGATAGGTTATGTCGTTCGTGATATCTGCTATCGTGTTAATAATTGAGTGGTGCGGTACAAATAGCATGCTTGCGTTAACAATGTCATTATAAGCTCGAGCCACCGTTGCAGAGTTAATTCAAATAATTTCCTATTGGATCATTAACGTGTAATAAAATTAAGTCCTGTTATAGCAGAAACCATGATACTTCCTTTGGATTAATATACGCTTGAACGACATTATTTTGACCAAAGTCACTACTTTTTGGCTGCACCAAAAAGCATTTTCAGTTTTTCACAACCTCCACAACTTGCCGCAGTTGTCAAATTTCTAGCGATATCATCGTTTAAATTTAGAAAGGAAATTGTAAATGGGCTAATTTAAATAGTTATCCTAAAAAAAGTAAAATTTTTAATACTGGTTTATCGCTTGTCAAAAATATATTTATCGACTTTAATCATTTTACTTTAAATTAGGGGAATTTTCCCAGAAGGCGGAAATACACATGATAGGTATGGAAAGTTAATTGATATGTTGCAAATTAGGGAAATTTAATTTTTCATATCTCTTTTAAAATGCTGCGAGTATTTTTTTTTGGTTTAATTGAATCGAAGTAGGACCGTCGAAAGTCGAACACAAATAATTTTCGCGTCCTTTAATGTTGTACGTATTGTTATTTACAAGCGAAAGTCCATTAAGTTCTCGACTGCTGCCTGACAGGAGTATGTTTCGCGTATGAACATAATAATTTATAGCCTTTAATTATATTCGGTGCCGAGTATATTGAATTCGCTTACATTTACAAACTGAACATGAATTTCCTCTTTTTGAAAGGTTGCACCCATATTATAAGCAAGCATGTGCCAGTTTGTTGGTACTAAATTGATTAAGAATTTCCGTTTCAGAATAAGACATCGTATAATTGAATATTTTACAAAAAAGCTTTTACATTTCTTTGATTGATTTATCACTTTATCGGCAACTTTATGAACAGTGACAAGAAAGCTCCAGAGTTACCTGTTTTATCAATCAACTTGAAATCGACAGACTGCATCGAAAGCATTGAGCTTTATCATAGATGCGGTTATGTGATCGAGTAGTTCTAAATAGTAACTAGTGATTATGCAGTTCGAAATAGTGACCAGATGAGCGCGCGCGCACTCCCTCGGAAAAGCTTACCCAACAGACGCTCAAGGCGAGCCCTTGATCATGTCTTAATTGCCTGCAGGTACTCTCTGATTCGACATTTACCAGCGAATCAATAAGAATTAAACCACCTATAAAGGTTAAGGCAAAACCCGTCCGTTGGTAGTGTTCGTACGATAAATCCAATTACCCTGACATTTCTAAATCATCAGTGAATCCGTTTGCCAGACAGGACACGTTTTAATTAGAACTGTATATTTAGCTTTTAATTTGTGAAACAGGCTTCTAATCTAGATGCGATGATTAAAGATCGTCAAATGCATTCATAACTTAAAATATTGCACCAACTTCTTTGATAAATGGGATTACTATCGCACTTAACCACAAGTTAGGTGCAATATTTTAAGTAACACATGTTTTAAGTTATGCAAAAATAATAATTTTGTGGGTTGCGGTTTTCCTTCCTAAATATTGCACCTACCTCTTTGATAAATGGGATTATATCCCACTTATCAACAAGGTAGGCGCAATATTTTAAGTTACACGTCATGTTTTAATTAATGCTAAATAATAATTTTGTAGGTTGCGGTTTTCCTTTAAGAGTTTCCTTGACCGGTATGAAATCATCAGTGCAGTAACGAGTGTTTACTCTTCTATGCCCTTCACTTGATAGCTCATCCGACGTCGTTATGCAATGATAGTCTCGGGCCTCCGAGTGGCTTTCAGGAGCCCGTGGCGACGTCTCCCAGTAATTAACGTAAGTTATGTCTGGCGAACGATTATGATATCCCCAGTACAGCGCCTTGCTAGTTAACCAATGTCGAGGCGGTAATGCCTTGATTTATGCTGCCGTTCCTCCTAGCTCGAGGTTCGTTCACACTACCTCACAAGGGAATAAACTACTCTAATAATCGCTTCTGGTCCCCAGAGGTCCTTTAAATGCTAATGTCACATAATAAGCTCACCGATTTACGTGATCAATCCTAACGATGTAGCAAGCGTGAAGACATTTTAATCGCACCAAGTTTTACATTAAAAAGTTGTTAATGAAAAAACTGCTTCTTTGAATTTGATTTACTTATTTTTAGGTTCGATAAGGTGCACGTTCACTTTTATGTTGTGTTATGTAGGTCGATGTTTTGAATGGAATTATATAAAATGGATAAAATGTGAGCAGAGCGATGTTCGCGAACGGCATAGCAGCGCGTAGCGGTCGTAGGAACCAGTCCCGATGGCGATATTGTCGATAACACGCGTAATGTGACTCGCCGAGGTTTGGCAGACCTCCTAGGGTTCTTCTGAACTATTAAGAACGTTTACTTGTCATCACCTAACACTTCTCTCTCTCTTCTTATTTGTAAACACTAGTTTTATTTATTCACCGATGACATTTACATGCTCCAGATAGTAAATTTATTTATAGATGCAAGACTTGTGAATTATAATTTGTTTGATTGCGATGCATAATCAACTTGCGGGTTTTTTGCAAACACCTATCTGAACTTGTTTATCGATGCAGCTTGATTATAAATAAGTTGTCACTGTACCTATTCAAAACCTATTTGTATGATAGCGTAGAAGAATTCATCACGATAAGTTACTTTCCATCAATTGTTTCGTCAACATAAATATATTAAAAACCGGCCAAGTGCAAGTCGGACTCGCGCACGATGGGTTCCGTACCATTATCTATAAAAATCACGTTTGTTGTATGGGAGCCCCTTAAATATTTATTTTATTCTGTTTTTTAGTATTTGTTGTTATAGCGGCAACAGAAATACATCATAATCATCTGTGAAAATATCAACTGTCCAACTATCATGGTTCATGAGATACAGCCTGGTGCCAGACGGACAGCGAAGTCTTAGTAATAGGGTCCCGTTTTACTCTTTGGGTACGGAACACTAAAAAGATACTTGACAGTTATGATTTTCGTGAATGATCAGTGCAATCATATTATGGAAAGGCGTATCTAATCCTATGTTTTTTAATGAATAGAAAATTTTATGGCATAGGAGTGTTGATGTAAATCAACATGAAGCTTATCGTAAAGAAAATAAGTTTAGCAACGTTAATCAAACACGCAACATTCCATTAGATACATGTAAAGTTATAATTAAAAGGATGCAGTATAAAACTAACTCGAACAAGATATTCGCACAGCGGATATTGCGTGTGCAATCAAAACATGCGATAATGTGATAAGAAAGATAAAACGTTGCGCTACCGACCTAGGGTTGCTCCAGATTGTAGATGGGTCCTCTAGGGCGTTACTGTGGGCACTGTCACTGAACTCTCACTGATAGTCATGTCACAGGGCATAAAATCGCGAGGTAAATAAACGCGTGTTTCGCGTAAGCTTTGTGGTCGCGGGGCGCGGGGTCGTGCAACAGGTGCGCTTGCCGCAGCTTCCGCAGCGGCTCTGGCGGCCGGCTCCCGCGCCGACCCGTCGAACACGCCTCGCTCGTGCGTACGCGCACCTCCCCGCCCGCCCTCACACTGAAGCCTTTACTTACTACAGTTTTCAGCGGCTTTTCATTAAGTGTTTTATGGTATAATGCAAGATTATTTTATGTGTCTTGGATTGTATTTGTTATTATTTTAATTAATTAGTGGATTGCAAAATATTCTTTTTATGCCTTATATGGTTTTAATCATGCTGTTAGGTTTTAATGGCTCGAACTCTCTACTCATTTAATTATTGTGTTAGTTGAACGATAAACCTATACAATTAAGTTTATGGAACCAGTGCAATTACGATAACGTCATTAAACATCAGGTAGCGGCGCTAGTTGCAGATGCTGTACTACTAGATGGAACAACCTACAAACATACATTATACATACATAGAAAAGAGCTTTCTAAGAATTAAGATGAAATGATTAGATGCCATAAAATAAGATGCGCTGAATATGGTCAGGAAAACGCGTGAGAAAGTTGGTCTCTCACCGCACATAAATCGTGTATTAGATTCCTCTAAATGAAGCCCTTGATTCGATGTTAATTAAAAGAAGAAGACGTTCTTTATGGCCGGCGCTTTATAGAGAAATTATGTCGCATTTTATAAGTACGTTAGTGCACACTGTACGCAGGGCACTTGTGTGTTTTAAACACTTGTATACATTGCGTCACAGCAATGCTTGAAGAATCGGAATCTTCATCGATCATCTTAATCAATAATAATCAATATTGGTTCTATTGCTACGTTTAGTTACATAAATTGACTTTCCCTTCGATGGGTGTCGAGTCGATTAATGTTTGCTATCAGCACCAGCCTGTGATAGCGAGGACAGTGTGTACGCACGCAGGTGTCTTCACTTTGATTGCGAGATTGTGTGTGCGATAAATTCTATTAGGCGTAGGCTATTTGGCTGTATTCATATTTTTTTCCCCACTATGCTTATTCTACTCACTCCCATAATTCATGACTATCACAGAATTTTCCATTATTAATAATAATAATAATAATAATAATAACTTTATTTCGGACGCACAGATCCATAGCGTGTTAGTAACATATAAAAAAATTAATGGTGACAATAAAGAAGGTACTATCAAAATACATTAATGTAAATGGCGGTTGTCAAGTCACTCCAGTGCAAAGAAATTATTTAACCAAGACGACCATCACAATACTGCTGTACTTATTGTTGCACAAGGCGTATAATGAGTATGGTTTGTGATAGCAGTCTGATTTGTATAGACTGTGCAAACATAATTTAACCATTTTGTCGAGTGCCACCGCTTTCCTGTCACATTTGGAATATTGGTACAATGAATACCGATGAGTTACATAAACATTGGGTTATATTATACGAAGATTGAATAAATCTTTCTAAGTGAGAAAGCTGCTTTTCCTTCTTCAGTCTTACATCATCGTCAGCATCCTGCCCTTATGCCAACTTATTACTCTTCCATCCCAAATGGTAATTTTATAATTTTCTTATCTATATAAATTAGGTATACCTTTCAGGACCGTCAACATTTTCTCTATACACACTTTGTGTGGTAGTTACTCCATCGTTCGGCACTTTTTTTTCGTCTTTTTGAATCTACATATCTGATAGATCTTGTTTCTACTTTCTTACTACTTATCATCTGAATGTAAAACATTTTCCATGCAATCACTGCAGGCTCTATAGAACACGCAGTTACGATGTATTAGTATTCTCTCATTACTTGCCTAACTGAAATTCTGCAGGGAGCTTTTACTTCGTTTTGGATTATCTGGTCCTAAGCTAGCGGCACAAGCCAACAGTATTTTCTATTGAAATTACCATATTCATGAATACCAATAGTCTCACAAAGTATTCTGGTAGGAAGCGGTCTTTTATAGAGAAATTTAGCTTTTCATATTCATTTCCAACTCACTGGAAGCATAATATTCGTATATTGCTTTGCTATTGCTGGGCCACACATTTTCATCTTAAACAGTTAAGTAACGTAGGTAGGTCATATAATATCAATATAAATGCTTTGTGAAAATGTTATTTACGTCATCGTACCGTTACTCGGAAACCTTACCTTACACGATGAACTTATCACACTAGAAATCTCTACGTATGTTTGCTTTTATGAAAAGCTGATAAGCGGTTTTCCATTCTTATATCATTTACATTAGGTTTTAAATAACGCCTCGATGGCGACACATAATTGCGATTACATTAAAAACACCTCGTAATAGAACACCCGTGGTGCCATATAAAGTCATTACGTTGAATCAATATGCGATGGAAACGGGTTAGGTCTCAATAAATGATAACAAGCGGCGCCGGAGTGCGAGTGGCGCGATTGTGGTCATACAGTAATTAAGCATTAATAATTTTCGATTACCGCGAAGCGTGTCCATCCATTGCTGAGCACAGCCGACTCGTGACAGGTTATGTGGGTTCTGAGTCGACTGCTCTCGGGAGGTAAGAGGGGGAAGCTACACGGGTGGTCAACTGTCCTTTACTGGCGATTGTACACATATCTTTATTCATTACTCATTATGTCTTTGAAATTGTAGAGACGCCCCTTTATTCACCGATTAAATTAAAGGTTTACTTAACTATAACAAAAAACAGGCAGTAAGTTTAAGTAAACTTAATATCATCCTTTGAATTCTATAGCTATATACTTAACTCTTTTCAAAATATCTCATCGTCAATTACGAGTCGTGTGCATTATTTTCCAACAAAGTGACTCATAAACTTGTACAAGCACTTATTATTAGCAATGGTCCTTGTTTTTGAAGTCAGATACTGTTGCTCATGTTAATGTTCATTCATATGTTCAATTAGTAGATTTGTGCAATCCTAAATTGCTACACTGACACATAGGCGTGAAATAACAACCGAGCTTAACGAGCCAATTAAACAGAAGTATATTAGACTGTTTTTCCTTTGGAAAATCGTATTTGCTTTTATGATTTCACGGAGTCGTTAATTTTATATGTGGGTACTCGTAGTTGTTTGTAAGTATAGCGAATGAACCAGAAGCACAGATGATTTGAATCACTTGTAGTTACGTATAAACTGCGGTCATCGCCACACCACTTACTCCTCATTGGCGAAATGTATTGGTTGCCTACCTAGCTAGCTCGCAGCGATTCTGTTTTGTTGATTTACAAGTCACGCTCTAGAAAGCTCGTGCTTTGCTTTACTACCCCGATCGGTAACGTTAACATGCGTAAATTATTGCTTGATCAGGCTTGATCTCCTTTTTAGTAACCGCTTATAAATCTTTTTGCTTGTACTTTGTAATAGGGTCGCAATAAATCGAAACAAGGTTCTTGTCTTGTGTAATGTAATGTTTATGAAAAACCGTAGGTACAGTAATGTCGTTAACAAACACAACATAAGTTAGCTGTTCCAAAATGAGAATATACTAGGACTTGTTGACTGGTAATGCATGGAACATACTTAATGTTCCATAGTGAGCTTGCCATTTATTTCAATCAGCACTGATTTATCGGTTGTGTCGTGACGTTGAATGTGATTTTACAAGATAATGCGTGTTTTTAATGCGTTGAACAGGTTAAGTTATTATGATTTTACGAATTGGATTCTGTGTAATGTCTTGTTTAAAAGCCGGCAATTTCAGCCGGTTTTAAACACTAGTACTAGACTTACTATGGACATCCGATTATAAAGTGCTCAGAAGAAGCTTTAACTTCCATTTCTAATTACTGCAAAGGAGTTACTTGCATAAATCTCTCTTCCCTGCCCTTCCTGCTTCAGCGTACTTTTACGTTCAATGGCCAACTTCGAACAAGAGATACTTCGAAAAGTAAAGGATTATTTCAGGGAAAACCTTAAAAAAATAAACAAATGATAATAGACTGAGATTCCAGAGTCCCTAGACCTTACTTATTTTCTCATTAAAAATATGTGGGATAGTTAATTACTAATAAAGTTATTTAACACTATTCTGTAAAATATACTTAGAAATCAGCACCCAGACTTGAAAAAAAAACTGAATTAATGGCTTTAGCACCTGATACCTGGAAATAGGACGTCGGCCCAAACTAGCAGGTAATGCGTATGTTAAAAGTACATACTAACACTATATCCCACACATTTTGTGAGTGAGAAAATAATTAAGGTCTGGCAGCTCCCGGATCTTAGTCTATCCATAAACTTAAATACTGATTAGTGGATCCTAAATTCAAAGACTTTTTTTGAAAGAGATTTTTTTTATGAATAAACCTGTATTTTGTATTATTATTATTAGTAACACATGTGCTTGTAATTTTAATGTCAATGAAATAGGGAGACAATAGACTAGAAAACTACTAAGTAGTTCTTAATAAAATGGAGATTTGAAGAATAGTGCCGGCTTAGTGCGAGTCAGCAAAAGTCGTGTAAAGGATTCCAATGAATCATATTATTTTAGCCTTTTGAACGCCAGAGCATAAGCGCATCGGCGTGCCCCCGACGCCAAGCCACAAATTCGCCATATTTTTTGACACATATTTGTGACGTTTTGCGTACAGGGTAAGCTTTGTTTGACAAATGTGTGACAATGGCGTTCAAAAGGTTAAAACCGTAGATTTCGTATAGGCTTTCCTGAATCTTTAAGAAAAGTAAATTTGTTCTAAATGTAGGCCGTCTGGGTTCCGTTTTTTTCGGACGCACGAAACCCTAAAAAGGACACTGTCAGAGAAGTCTTCTTTTTCCATAAACGTTTACCAATCTCTTTATAAAGAAAAACATGTAAAGCCTTTTAAAACTTTATTCTGTTTGCCATTATAATTGTCACTTGCATGCATATGAATATGCAAACATGCAATTCCTTCTGGAACTTTAATAGTTCTTTTAACAATTTCAACTGTGGTCTAAACAATTACTCATATTTACTTTGTTATAACCATCCTTTTATGTATAAGCTGTTTTTATCGTTCTCATAAAATGCGATGAGATTTCCTGATTGATATTGCTCTCGCGTTTATTGATTCACGATATGCTTAGTAATATTACAATGTAATACATTACTTTCTCACAGACTTTATCCTTTAGCGGATACGGAGGAAGCAACAGGCTACTTATTAGGTGTTGATGTAAAGCTCTGTACGTTCAAAGAAATCATCGGCTCACACGTCGAATTTGGCTTTTATAGTCTCAATCATCTGCTATACCAACTTAATGTGTACACCCTTTCAATTTTATTACATAGTTGTTCGTACCTTGAAGATGATATGTTAATTAGTTGCAATTTATAGTGTTGCATTAGAAAAATAAACAAAGTTATTTGCTTACATTGAAGCGTTGACATCGGACATGAAGTAAGCTGGCCAAGGTCCACCATCACATAAAACATCAGTTTAACGCGTCGCGTACGACGTTTGCAGAAATGGGTACTCCGTCACGCCTGTACACGATTTACCTTTAATATGATAATGCGACAGGTCTGCCTTTCTGCGGTTCGTGGGAATCGCTCGCCGCAGGCCGGAGAATAAACCATACCAACGTTTAATTAGGTTCCAATGCCTACTTACCTACACACGTGCAGTGCAGCGGGTTGACGAGTTCTAGTAACTCGCCGTAATAATTCTCGATCGAGTAATAACTATCGACGTTAAACTTAGATGCAAAATTTAACGACACCAAGCAATTACTAGTTCTACTCTCACAAATCGCCAGTTCGCCACATTACCAAGGTTTGCGCAGTTGGCAGTCTCGATTCCCCGAGATGGGGCATCCGGCTGTAAAAAGGAAATTTCTAAGCTTTCCTTTTGTTAGTGTTCCAATGGCACCGTCTATGCGGCTATCTCTTTGATTGACGTGTTTATTCTACTTGATACATGATAAAATGTTTATTAGTTTTAAGTAACTTGACAGATGATTTATGTCGTGGTATAAAATATTGATACAAGCTTTTGCATCGTAAATTGTTATTTTATATCCATGATGCGTTTCCATTTCTGTGTGATGTGTTGTCCTCTTTGGTAAAGTATGGTCAGTAGTTAAGGCTTGGTTAGGTCTTAGGGCCAAATAATGATTGTATTCGCTTAACAACGGCAAGACAAGTGGCACACGTAAACACGGGGCGGGCTGCGCGCATGTGTCAGCCAGTGTGCGCGCTTCCTCCACATCGCTTTACATTAACAGTAATGGGCTTCATGCTCTTTTACTACCTCATAATGTTGAAAGCTCTGTCCTGCAAATTACCTACTCGTTTCTGTAGATCTATTCGAGAGGCTTACTTTTCATTAAAAGCATTAGGTATTTCAGTTAGCGTTTGCTTGAAAGTTTAGGACGTCAGTGTGACTCCGTACACCAATTACCATTAGGTTTTGTAGTTACCTATGTTTTTCCCCGGCCCATCGCCTTACTTTCCGATTAGTAATGTTTGCACGACATGATTTTTTCAAAATTTTAAAATGTCAGGTATGCTCAGCTTTCACGTTTAGCTAAGTTTCTCTCTTGTACAAGGATATGTTGAATAGCCATTTCAACATATCCATCCTCCGTTACAGGAAAAAAATGAATAACAGTTCTAGTAACTTCAGATCTAAAGAAAGTAAAGTAATGACAAAACTCCAGTAAATATTAGGTAGGTATTATTACTATAGATTAATTATTGTCAATAATCATTGCGTGACAAGTTACTATTTTCTCTCATTTTCGTAATTGATACATTCTAGGATATTCCATTAATCTGAGGTAGCTGTCATATTATTTTTAATAAGTGATTATTTGCGTCGATGTGAAACATAACGCAATTAGCTTGGAGGACGTAAATGAGTAATGACTTCGCAGACTGCGTCCCACACAGGTCAATGGCAATCACTATTATTTTCACAATTACCTCACTCAGAGAAATGGCTGTTTGATTAGCGTGAAGCAATATTTCGTTTGCCAGCAAATGAACTTTAAATAATTTGTTCCTTTCACACGTTATTGTAATAAATGTGATATCGTTCCTATGCGTGCCACTTGTAAAACAACACATCACATTATTCGAAAAGCAATACTTGAAGCAATAAAATAAATAATACGATAGAAAAACGATTCGTAATCTAAAGATAGATTCATTTGAATAAATGTCGTGACGGGGGCAGTAATTTATATGTGAGTTAGCTTGAGCATGGCTGTTCGGGCTAAACCGCATAAGATTTGCATTTTTGTCTCTACGAAAAGATGTTTATTGTTATAATGCGTGTTTTGTAATCTGTGGTTGCGCCTGACGTCGTCGTGTGAAGCAGGATTTTAATTACATACAGGCCCTATATTACTTTCAAGGCAAGCGGCGGTGTAAACTTTTGTGCATTGGATTGGATTGGATTGTAACTTACGGCGGTGTAACGTAATACTAGTAGTTTTCGCAAATCCGTCGGACGGATTTTGTGTGTATCGTACGTGACTGTTCAATAGACGCAGAATCATCTATCGGCGGCGCAAGCGTCCTTTGCAGCTTTGTTCCCGGATGCTTATCTCGAAAGCGTCGCGTCATTCATGAATGCTATTGTGTTTCCCCTATTCAGGTCGTTACTTGATACGATGCACACGTTACGCGCCTTTGGGACTCCATGTTTAGTGGGTGGTGCGGGCGATGATGGTGCGCGGCGGGATGCTCCTGCGGTCCACTTTGTGGTTCGCTCGAGCGTGCCACCATCATCGGCGGACGTCGTGACCGCAACACCGCGCTAGCCCGCAAACCTGTTCCCTAGCCTTCAATAGACTCATTGAACATTACTCTCGTCGCCCTTGATGTGGTGGACTATTCCGCCGCGGAATTGCTTATGATGGAAAAACATTCAGAAGTAATAATACGTAAAGGAATTCAGTTCAAATTGCAATAAATGCAAATAGACTATACATAAATAGCCTAGCGTACTAGATCGCTATGCATTCTTCGAAGCCAAGCGGCGGATGATTCATGCCCTTAAGCTTACACCCCTCGTCGATGACTTGATGCCAATTTTACTGCTCAGTGGAACACTCATAAACCACTGCATACGTTTATAGCTTAAAATCGCTTTTATTGTTTGTTGTTTTTATGAGCCTGAGAGCATTGTTTATTAACATTAAATTTTATTAACAATCTACTGTACACTTGTCGGCTGTCGCCTCTTTCAATCGAGTAGAAGAGAACCTATTGTGATATGAATCATTGTCATTATACTGGAGAGAGTTACAAGAAGGAAAATATGAAAGTAATTTCTTTCTTCAACAATTTATCCAGGCTATTGATTTTTATTTTTATGTAAATAAAAATTTATCTGCATTACAATCCAGGTAGTCGCTTGGTCTTTGTTCTCCCGGACGTAATCTTTTATACTGGACACTAAAACGTCCAATCACTGTTTCGATTATGGTAATGTTCTTTGTTATGTCAAATGGATTATTTGGTTTATCATCTGACTTTTTGTTGTTCGTATTTTTCGTAGACTCTTTGCGAAGCCCTGGGATCAATCCCACGTCTTGTCAAACAGTCTCTCTAATATTTTCGTTGGGTCTCGTCTTCTTTCCAAGTTGCAAGGAATATATCCCAAGGTGCGATCATGTTTGTGTTGCTACACAAACATGATCGCATCTTGGGACCACGTCTCAAAGACTCTTATCAGTTAGAGCTTCGGGCCCACAGTTAGTCTGGTGGGGGCAGATATGTCTTGAAATAGTCTTTTGAGCCTCATCAGCACTCAGATTTTCACACCTTTTCTACATATTCAAATTTCATGTACTCGTAGGTAACCGTTCAAAATGCAGCTCCACTAGAAACTGGCAACCTTGCCATTGAACAACTAATCAGCATAAAAATGTGTGTAAATTAAACAAATAATGTATGTTTATCCTAGGAAAATATTTTACTCTTTAAATTAACTTATCAGTTTATCTGAACAGTTGCAGAGTAATTAAACCACTGCCTTAAAATAGCTGTCCTTAGGTGTCTCATATCTTGAAATATGTCTTGCGGGAGACAAGATATAAATTCATGTTTGCAACGTTTGAACGCAAGTATTTCTTAACTGAACCATTGAAACAAACTCATGACTCATTCTATCAATAACAAATTGCATTCAACGGATCGGATATTTAATACGAACGCACGACACTCTCACATTTGTCATCATGATTATCTCCTTAATCATTTTATTTTGTCTTAATCACTTGAATATTAAAATAATACGCACTACACGCCTTTGATCCGACTCTTGATAACTGTTTTTCGTTATTAATACATTACTTATTAACATGAATACACATGCGCATTATGCAATAACTTGTTTTTCTGGGGTATTCAATTTCATGTGCTATTAGGCACGGTTACAACCACAAGATAAGAATATGCAGTTATAACACCTGTTAATCAATCACAATAGAGATTGTTAATTTTCTTTATGATTAATAACGTCAATGATTATTTTAATTGCATCGTAAAACATAGTTTTTATTGTATCTGGCGATGTCGTACAAAGGTGTTGTATGTAATAGTACACCGGACATTATAAGAACACTGAGATTAGCATATCCTCATTGGGGGTGCAGCGCATGTGTTGCATTGATTCGTTTCTGAGAAACGTGTGTCGCGAAATTGTCGTAGACAACACGACGCGACCGGCGCGCGGGAAATGAATGCCTGCGCCCGCGCATCGCGCTCGCCAGGTGCGATCACGATCAAATCACAGGAATGAGCATGCATATTGCATTATTATTCCATTTAACGTTAAATGCCTATGTGCTCCTATTTAATTCCCTTGAAAAGCTCTTAGCAAAAGGCAGGTGTGCTTCAAATGTCACTCACCACAATCAGATTAAGAGAATCACTGAAGGTGGGTGTAGAATTAGTTTTAGGATAAGTCAAAAAAGTTTCAACGATATTTTGCAGCCCTATTAAACTGTACCAGTACAGTTTCGTAAGACTTGGTTAGAGGATTCACCTTCACCAACAAAATAACCAGTAGGCTGTTAAAGTAAACAAACAAACAATAGTTAACTTGTCCGTTTAACCCACTTCAATAATTACGTACACCTTCGTTCGAACTATAATGTGAAACAAGATAAAATGGTTTGGACAGCCTCCAACAACCGAGGCCAACACTTGTCACTGTGATTACACCGAGGATCATTTGTTAAGCGCTACGAACTGTTACTTCACTGTCTCCATTGTCATTACGCGTACGTTGATTTGTGACTCCCTGTGTCTCAACGTATGACACTAGAATGCTTTCAGGATAAGACGCTTTGCCAATACTTCACATTTAAATCTTTAAAGCATAATTGGTGACACTTGTTCTTGGTCTACTGAAGATTGATAAGTATGTAAATTCAAATGCCTTTTTTACTGCTTGTCGGTGAATAGTGGATACCGTCAATAGGACGAGGTGAAAAGCGGTAATAACTCTTTGCTGTAGATAGGGCAAATGGGTCGAAGCGAGCTCCCCGCCGCGCTCTCATCCACTACTCATGCTGCTTGATAACATCCATTTCCTGGGTGGCGATCCATCACCTTTGCACCTCGCACTCTCACCATTGTTCGAATGTTCACATCTGGTTGATCTTGTATCATTCATAAAACCTTCTAATCGATGGGTGCAGGCGATCGGTTTAAAATACATTTTATGGTAATGCACCCGTAGCTGCATTACGGATGTAGATGTAATGTAAGTTTGGAGATCAGTTGCACAAGCGTCAAGTATCATTGCAGCGTAGGCGTGCATACCGCTATCTGGTGATCTTGTTCGCCGAGCAGCCTGTGAACTATGCATTATATTTGCTAGCCTAGCCCACATGAAAATTTTACATTTCTGAACATAAGTGCGTGCCATTTTTACCGGATAGCGGTGTTTATGTTTATTCTCTGACGATTCCTGCTTGTAAGTTGTACAATCGAACGGTAGTGAAAGAATTAGCATATTGACTGACAATAAGTGAAAAGTTAGAGGACAGTTGCGTCCCGGGCGTGATGCGACTGCAAGCGAGACCGGGACGCATGTAAATGAAGAGTTGCATACGGTGCAAGTATTTGTCAGAGGCATAAACAATGCATGTAGGGCGCTCAAGACAGACGAAACAATGACCTCATGTAGACTTACAGGAAAGAGCTATTGTATGGTTCAAACAAGCTTTTGTGTCAAAATTTATTTCCATACCAGTTCGCGTTTTAGCCAAATTGTAAGGCTTTAATTTGTTCATTGTTACATAGAAGAAATCCAAAAAGTACTTATCCTAAAGAGTTGATATACTCGTATACAGAAATCCTCTGCAACTATAAACTTTTTACATGTACTTTTGCCAAGGGGTGTGGGGTGTTCACATCAATCTGCAAAGGATTCTCGAAGTATTTCGTGTAATTAATACTACCGAGGTAATAGTAACCTAAATGGCTGAAATAGAGAATATGAAAGAATCAGTTACACTCTCTGATCTTTTTATTACCTGTGGTGAGAAACGGTACGGAAAGTAAATATACAAACAACCTCTCACGAGTTTTTCTGGAAAAAACATACGTCTCCGTAATGTCACGTCGTAAATAAAGCTGTAACCAATCATATTATGTTACTACCAATTTCAGTCAAGTGTTTTCCAATAAAACGTATTTAAATGGTAAAGCTGAGCCTGGCTTAAAGGCTTTTGATTAAGTTCTTCAAACCATTCATTTAACCAATAAAAATGTTTTAGAGCTAGCTTCCAGGAGTTTATTTATGCCGTATGCAGCAGTTATTTCTTGTACCATTCATTCTAATTCTAATTTAATTTAAGTATCTGCCCATATGAATTGTACTAGAGCAAGACGCGATTGCATTGCGAGGCTAATTCAATTAAAGTTGTATATCAACTCGTGTGGTCCACTAAACATGTCAGACAAGACGCGAGAGCTTTCATGTGAACTCTTACTACTAAAATGCGATGGCATGTGCTGTTATTCATGAGAGTCAGATTTCATCTCGGAAGACGTGTAAATGTGTCGACACACAGATTGGGAGATTTATTGTTGTTGCTTTGCATGAATTGTCAGATCTATGTGTGGCTCAGCGCTTGCCCGCGAGCACCGGAGACGGCGCGTGCGCACCATCATCAAATCTTTCGAGTATCTGAGATGTGTGCAGTGATATCAAACAGCGGTGAATCAATCTTCCGTTTGTTAGTCGTTATCTGAGATCTGCGCCCACACCGCGTAAAGCAAAGAGTCTACCCAAACAGCGTGAATCGCTTTACTTTCATTGCACCTTAAACTGTCCGGCGTCGTACAGCTCGCAACTCTGGCCGCTAGAGCCGCTGTATTGCCAGTGCCCCGACATATCGCAATAACTCGCAACTTAATTAGGGAAGAGATGAAAGTAGCTGGGCACGTTGTCGTCGAAGTTGGTATTTAAATTGCCGAGGGCCATCCGTCCTAAGATACTCGCATTTTATTGCGGCCCTAATGAATCGTATTCATTGTCTCGCAATACAACTTAACTGTTCATTTATTATAATGGTTTTTATACTGCACCTTATATTGTGATGTGTTAAAGACGTTAGAATTCTCATCGTTGTTATAATATTCACGATCGCTTCTAACAACAACAAACGCCCACTCTAAGTTCAGGCGATAATGATCTTGAAATCAGCGTAGGTCGTGTTTATTGGTGTACAGTACGAGACGAGACAGACTCATCCCAAACAATGTTGGTTAAATATTGAGAGTGCGAGCCTGCATATTTTGTTGTGCATTTATCCAGCATGTTCATTCACATAGGCATTCATGTAGGTTGTTTATGGTTTTTGCATACATGTATAGCGACGTAACAATATCTTTGTGTGCCAAGGATAATTGCAAAGGGTGTGGCGCTGAAAGCCTCGATGAGAAACCGTCGATAGGACACGTAAAAGTACGAAGACTACGTGTCGTACTAAGAAACGTTGTGACAAACGTGTTTCGAAATAATAGTTTAGCAAAGGTTGGGTCTAAAGTTTATAGTTGTAATTAAGTCTGGGTATGGCGGGAACATTCACTTACGTTCTGGGACGTTCCTTTTGTTCGCCGGACTACTTACACAAGTCACATCAAGTTTCATTACATCTCGGCGCCTTTCGCTATTGTAACATGACGGAATCTTTTAATATTTGAAGTCACTATTCACTAAGTAAATTACTATTAAATGTGTAATTAAAAAGTTACGATGAAAACGAACCGAGTTCGATAATCTTAGATGTGCAAACGATAATATGAAAACTCAATGACAACCGCTTTCATTTTGGCTGTTCAACGAGATCCATTTCGTTGAGCGTTATCGGGAAAACGGGTTATAAAATATACGGCATTATTAAATTATTTTGTTAATTAACCTAACAAAAATCCGAAGGTGGTGTCAATTATAACTATAATAAAATTATGTAATCGATCATAAAATGGAATGCCAGCCATGGCGTTCTGTTGTTGATTATCTTCAGCTAATGACCAGCATCCACCATTGCTATTATTATTTTACAGGTGGGCCGCTTTGAGTCCCGTTCGTGTAATAGTACCCTTTCGATAATGACTTTATAATAAATCAAGGTCCAGGATTTACAATTGACGTGATTTAAATTAGCCATTACCTTCAAAGCTCGAAGCTCAATAATCAAGTCATAAATTAGCAGTATTTATGAAGGGCCTGATTAATAGCATAGGTTAAATACGTGAAAGTTTAAAAGGTGCTACTAGTTTAGGCGAACACTATCTAATTCGAAATCCACAAACTTATTATATATATTTTTTTCATTTCATAAGTTCTAATCTATTCTACGGAAGCTTTAAACCTAACTATAATTAAAATAATCATTGAATTCCAAACTTGTAGAATTGTTTAAGCTTCGTATCATCGTACGCTATGCATGTCATAGTCTAGATGTGAATGCGTGTATAAATGTGTATTTGCACCACAAGTCGGTGCGGGCTGCGCGCAGCTGCCCAGTGGCTTGCGCTTGCACCGCTCGCGTTCCGTAGTAACATCCACTCGAGATCATAGCTTTATACTCCTGCACTTAAATAGTACAACTACATGCATTTCCGGCTCACATGTACTGTTTCCAATCAGTATTCAGCATTGCGGAGATAAGAGTAAACTCTTTAATATTCTAAAAGAAAACAGAACGACAATTCTTCGTAAATGTCGCTTAACTGCATTCCTTGATTCAATTTACTTCTAAAATTAACTAGATCTATTTGTATGGATACAATTGAATAGACCAGCGTTAACATAAAATGATGTAGTTAAATAGATATTTCCTTGTAAGGGCCTTGTTAAACGTCTGGGCGGGTCTAATCAAGCTCCATTTATAATCCCACGTGTAGGTTTTATTTCGCTGCTAACTGGTTAGCGGATCTTGCATACCGTCTCACGGTATTATTTTGACCGACACCTTAGCTTAACATACAAAAGAGCAATTCGGTTGTGCACTCTGGTCAATTAAATAATCAAGAAATTGAGAAGTATTTAATTCTTCGAAATAGGAATGAGATCATAAACTGCACCACGACCTAAATACTTAAACGATATGTTCAACTGAAGTAATAAAATAAATCATCATGGAATTGGCGGGGAGATGACATGTCAAATGTGGATGAGGGTAGGCTGTGGGTTTGGCATTGGGTGCGACACGCGCACGCCCGGACTGCGCGCACGCACCACGAGGGTGCAGAAGTCAAACGATTTATGTGCCCGTGTCGAGTCGAGGACATACACGACAACACGACCGCTGTGTCCTTTAATTCGGATTTACGCCGCCATTGATTTCGGGCCGAGATTAGATTCTATTGTGCTGAATCACTTCCATGACATTCGACACTACTTATTGTTGATATACGATTCCGTCCATTTGTTGGGGAGCTTTAAGCGTCGGGGATTAAGGTTTTTTTTTTTCTTTTTGCAGGCTGAACTCGTGGACATGAGGGCCGAACTGGTGCAAGCACGAGCTGCCTCAGCTGGTAAGTTTTGATCTATTTAATTGCTACTAATTTAGAAATCAAAATGTATAAAACTCTTCCGGTACTAATGCCTGAGTGATTGAGTGACTGACAGACAATGCACAGCCGAAACGACTGGTCTTAGAAAGCTGAAATTGGCATGTAGCTACTCTACACTCCGTAAGAGAGCACTAAGAGAGGGTTCCCTAAATTCCTACAGGAACGGGAAAAAACGGGATATGCGCGTACGAAGTCGCGGGCAAAAGCTAGTGTTATATAAGCCTCGTATCCACTAGGCAACATTTGACGCGCAATCCGTGACGACCAACATGTTCAGCAACGTGCATAATAACGCGCGACGTTGCCAGCAGGCGCGCAACATTGACAATGTTTTTAAATAAAAATTCCATGTTGCCGTTCAACATGATGAGCAACATGTTGTGCATCATGTCGCGCGTCAAATGTTGCCTAGTGGATACGAGGCTTTATTAGTACAAAGTCTAACTAGCGCGACCAATGAGTGATAAGCAAGAAAGCAATCTAGGAACACTTGCAGACATTGCTTAGTCATTTAGAGATCGCCCCCAATGGAATACTAGGAACCTACTAGCTGACTACTCTGACGACATCTTCGGGAAGAGATACTAATATATGACGATTTCGTGCCTATGCCTAATTCTGCTCAAAACATTCATGTCTTGTCCCCAATGTCTATCTTTACTTGTGATATAATAAAGCTGAAGAGTTTGTTTTTTTGAAAGCCCTTATCTCTGGAACTAGCTGACTTTGGAAAATTTGGTATATGAAAGCCAAATTCATGAGGAAGGCTATAAGCTATACGGGAACTGAAAAAAAAAAACGGGATACGCGCGTATGAAGTCGCGGGCAAAAGCTAGCATATCGCTTATAAAATTGATGTGATGATGTTATGGCTTTATTATTTTAGTTTTGCTTCTGATATGGGTAACCATGCATAATGTGATGAAATGAAGCAGGTGGTAACTCCATTTTAGGAAAACTAGAATTCAGTAGTCACTCTCTCTTGCTCTTTGAATGAAGTTGATGAAGTTACACAACTAAGGGGTTGAATTCCCTACTGGAATCTGCGTTTCCTGATAGCTACAATCTCTCTAAGTCAAGAATGAATAGGTTACTTCTAGACAAGCGTGCTCCATCGTTGACCACATCATCGCTTTCCGTCAGGTGAGATTGTGGACAAACGAGAGCCAATAGAAATATTTGTGAGTACATACGTTGTAAGTGTTGCATGATAATTAAATGCAAGCTGCATTTGACGGGAAAACGTTTATAATTGATTGTGTAGTACGTTCAGATTTATGAAATGCGGGTGTGTGCGCGATTGGTATTTATTCCTCTTGCTGAACTGCATTTGTCGTAGTTGGCGAGTGGTAGGGTGAAACTGGAGACCGGATTCCGATACATTTTCAACTACTACGGCATATCTCCTTCTTTATTATATCTATGTGGGAGCCTGTCTATATTAATAAAAAATGAATGCAGCGTGTGATTGTGCAGGAGGCTGCCAGGAGAGCGGCGACGCGGCTGGCAACGTGACGGATGCGGCACGGGCGCGCTCCGAGGCAGCACAGCTTGCAAGGGAGAACGCCGCGCTCAGGGAAACTGTACTCGCGCTACACTCGGAACTCTTTGGAGCTAGGTAGGCGTAGTTATTGTACTAGTGAGTGATGGCGGAGGCTGCCAGGAGGGCGGCGACGCGGCTGGCAATGTGACGGATGCGGCACGGGCGCGCTCCGAGGCAGCACAGCTTGCAAGGAAGCCGCGTTCGCTAAATATTGTTTGACCGATAGTTTATATTCGAAAAACGATGTTAAGTAGGTACTCTTTAGTCTAATCCATTTTACCAGGCATGGGAAAGTTACACGGAATACATAAATGAGGTTAGCCGTTATTCCGTGGAAAATTATTTTAATGATATTTTTACACAGAATAACAAATGACAATGCCACCAGCATACTAAAATTGTGTAGATTCAATTTAAAAGTAAACTTAATTAAGATATGCATTCAAAGCCGTGCCTCGAAACAACGTCAAGTCAGGAGCCAGAAAATTTTACACCAATTTTCAAAGTGGTACCGTGCTACCCAGTTATATGTTAGATAGATGGCATTCGCTCCAAGTAAGGGACTACTCATGCAGCTGCATCCGATTAGACTGGTACCCGGCTCCAACATAGTGCAAAAAGAATAGCAATAATGATTCAAAGCAGCTTAAAAAAATGACAACGCTTCCACCGTCTCTGACGTCAAAAATATTGTTGTTTACCTCTTAATATTTTCAATGTTAATAATTCCAGATTGGCCACGAAGTACCTGGACAAAGAACTGGCGGGTAGGATACAACAGTTGCAGCTGCTGGGCAGGGATATGCGCGCTGAACTACGAGATTCACTCTGGGCTCAGGTATGTCTTTTATTTTCTGATAGGCCTCTTTTTGACTGACTTTTACCCCCCCCCCCCCTGTTAACTTTATTGCCTCGTTCGTCAAAAGGTCGACCAATCCCCGATTTCTGAATTATTTGAAGTAGAGTAGGTATTTGTCAAACTCTACTTTGTCAACCAAGGCCAATATTAAAATTGGGGGTTATCCCTAATGTCAAATACTCAAGTAAGAAACTCGCCCTGAGAATTAAGTATTACCAGTTTAGGAAAATTGTTAAAAGAATTTTTCATTTGAATTTCTCAGTAAGCAGCTCGTGGCTAAATAAAAACAGCCTCACGGGTCGATCTTTAAGGTTAAGCAACGCTTGCCGAGGTTGGTCTGTGGATGGGTCCCCACCATCTTAATATACCGAGACTCCTCCGTGCCTCGGAAAGCACGTTAAGCCGTTGGTTCCGGCTGTCATTTGTAGATCTTTGGCAGTCGTTACGGATAGTCAGAAGCCAGTTAATCTGACACCAGTCTTGCCAAGGAGTACCGTGTTACCCAGTAAATGGGTTGTGGAGGTCTGGTAGGCAGCCGCTCCACGTAAGTATACTGGTATTCAGCTGAATCCGGTTTGACTAGAAGCCGACCCCAATATAATTGGGAAAAGGCTACCCCTTTTAAACATAAAGGGCGAGGTGATCTGGCACACCTATTAACCCTTCAAGTTATGTATTCAGACATAAATAGGTACAGCTATCATAACAGTCACCCAATGCGATAGTGCAGAAAAATAAAATAATAATTACAATAAAAATACATTTCAGTTCATTAATACAATTCAATTAACATTTATAATATAAAAACAATACAATACAATTAAATAATCAATATAATACAATTATTTCAATCAATCTAAATTAAACTAAAATATCGTAATATAATGTGGAATGTAAACACTCTAGGAAGAAACCGTAACTAGGTAATAGAATCAGCAGCCTTCGAAGGCCGTATATCTCTGCAACTTAGCAGCTAGCTTTAAATTCCTTAGTCACACGTGCAGACGCCACAATTGAGAGTATTACGTAGTGATGCGATTGCAGCAAGAAAGCTGTGTAAGTGTCGCGCCGTACATATCGAAGTGCTTAGTAATCTTATGGCTACCATTGCTGCACTAAATGCAGTTCTTTCAACAATACAATATGCAACTATCTCTTACCAGCGGCTTGGCTCGCGTTAATATAGATTTATGACAAAAAATAGCCTCCGTTCTGTTCATCATCAAAATCGGTCCAGCGGTTTAGGCGCGAAAGCGTAAGAAACAATCGAAACTCACTTTTGCATTTCTAATATTAGTTATTTAGTCGCTATTTTTGTAATGATAAATGGAATGGAGGTTAGTGGAGGTGGCGCAAGAAAAGCGAAGTGGAAGCTCTAGAAATACACCCTAAGTAAATGGGTCACAGAATCAGAAGATAGTCTTCTAAGGCTATGTATCTCTAATTTAGCAGCAGATTTATAATAATGGATAGAATTACAAATACGTAAGTTTGTAAGACAAAGTCCAAAAGTGGCACCCGTGACGTAAAAGTTCTGTTGTCATGGTTGTGGTCATGTGGTGGAATAAACAAGGAACATGACATAGTTATAGGAGTAGAAAAACCAGAGAAAAGATGGATCGGTTGTGACAGGTGATATGGATAGAGGGAAGGTGACTTTTGAGAAGCTGGCGAATTAATTTGCATAGAGAAAAAACTATGCAGCAACTACCGCAAAAAAATGGGATAAAGGCAGAATGTGATGAGTCACACGTGAGTGTTACGTAGCGATGTGATTGCAGCAAGAAAGCTGCGCTAGCGTCGCGCCGTGCATATCGATAGTGTTTAGTAAGCTTATGCCTGCGTGTCGTCTCATCGTCTGCGCATTTTGCTTATATTTAAATAACACCTGCGAGGTGTGGCGATTGGAATGGGAGCTAAAAAACGCTTATACTTCTTAAAGCTACAAATTCTTACAGAAGTAGGTACACAGACCCTTTGTTGTCTTCATAAGTGCGTTAGCATCAAATCACCAACAAGTGTAAACCATCAATTTGGATATCTTTTCCCAATTTCTGAATACGACAGTCGGTTCTGGTTCTGACTTCGTTTTTAGTGAGTGACACACGAAGTGGTTACCGCAATATGAAAACAACAAGCACATTTTTTAATTGCTTCACCTCGTTTGCTAGTCTAAACGTTATTGCGATAACTGCTTGAGTTTGAAATCACAATGTAGGTTAAAATAACGCCGTTACGATTCAACTACTCATCCTCGAAGACGTACTTTACCTAGTACAACCGCAAGTGGACGCCTACTTCATTTTTACCGAAATAAAAAAAATGCAAAGCACTAATGTGTTTTTTTTATGCTATGTTTTTAAGTGGTGTTGCGGTCACATACTTATGTTGAGAGGTTCCTGTTTAAAAAAGCAATGTTCGCTATGTGACGCAAGCGTTTTTAAGATAATAGACAATTCCTTCCGTTTCAATCCCTTAGCTTGTCCTAAGATCTTGAATCTGAGCGTTGTTTGAACCGGAAAGAGAAATTGTACTTCCGGCCATTGCGTACTTAGGTACTACATACGAGGATGCGTTTTAAAGTTCGCGGAATAGGGGACTTAGGGTAGAAATAAATATACAAAATTAATTTTCCTATTCAATATATTCATCTGAAAGACGAATACATTTTTAAATCTTTTGATTGATGACATTTAAGCCCTCATAAAAAATGTTTTATTTTTGTCTTCAAAATACGACAAAACTGCGTCCTTAGCCTCATTATCGCTGATAAATTTCTTACCACGGAGGTCTTTTTCCAGTTTTGGGAAGAGGTTATAATCACTCAGGGCCTGGTCTGTACTAAAGGGCTGGGTGCTTTAAAATATCGAAGCCCACCTTAAGTAGAGCAGACAACGCAATACGGCTCGTTATCGAGCAAAAGCAGGACGCCTTTCGTCAGTTTTCCCCGTCTTTTTAGGGTTCCATACCCAAAGGATAAAAACAGGACCCTATTACTTTATTATATTTATTAGACTCCACTGTCCGTCTGTCTGTCACCAGGCTGTATCTCATGAACCGTGATAGCTGGACAGTTGAAATTTTCTCAGATATAATGTATTCTGTACATATAACGCCCATGGCCGTTTGTGACACCTTAAACTTTTAGGGTAGGTGCTATACCCTTTTTATGCCAGTGCATGGAATATTGTTTCAACTATGGTGTATAATGATGAACTCAAGTTTAATTTCTAGTAACAATTTGACTCAAAACGCCATCCATTTCTTGACAACAGAGGTCCACAAGATCACGCGAACTTTAATTTTTTCTACACTTTTGACTCCCGATTAAGTTGCTTGATTGCCGATAGTTCAAATACTATAGATCTAATAAGGATAAAACTATATGTATTTGTACTGATTAAGAGTCATTGAACACGTTACAACCGTTACGACAAAATGAGATCGCTTACTCTACTCCAACCCCACCTTCCGCGAGCTTCAAAACGCTACCTCGTACATCTTTGCTTTCTTATCATAGTCCTGATAATTAAGAAATACAGTCTGAACCTCATCGCCGCCATGTAAAATAATTTTAGTTGAACCAATAAATTAACTTCACGAGTACAATTCGGGTCAGTTCACACTGCGTGTCGTGGCGCGACGCTGCGCGGTCTTTTTAAGCGAAAATGTTCACCTTCATTTACAAAACAAAGGAAAAAAAATACCAGTGACGGCATTCGGCGGCGTGCAAGAGCCCGCTAAGTCCATATTAAGCCTCGTGGCGAAGCGATCAGCGAGTCTTGCGTTTTCTCCGTGGCAGTCATTGCCTTTTTATTTTCTTGGTCTTTCATAAGTCGAGGTACTCATCACTGCATTGCAAAATACATTTTGAAGATTGGTAGCGGTCTCGTGTTGTTATAGCAAGGGACCAAATTTATTTGTAGTCTGGTCTGCTGTTGCGCAGGTGGAGGCTGAAATCTTGGTGCAACGTCACAAGACATTAGTCCGCGTGTGCCGAGGTGCCGGCGCCGCACGAGGCATGGCGCGCCCCCCTCCCGCGCCGCACCCCGCTCTCGAGCACGCGCCGCACCCCACCCGCGCGCTCGCACGCACCGTGCGCGTCAGGCGCTCGCCGCATCTAGGACTCGGCATCTCAGTTACTGTGAGTATAGCATGGCGCGCCCCCTCCCGCGCCGCACCCCGCTCTCGAGCACGCGCCGCACCCCACCCGCGCGCTCGCACGCACCGTGCGCGTCAGGCGCTCGCCGCATCTAGGACTCGGCATCTCAGTTACTGTGAGTATAGCATGGCGCGCCCCCTCCCGCGCCGCACCCCGCTCTCGAGCACGCGCCGCACCCCACCCGCGCGCTCGCACGCACCGTGCGCGTCAGGCGCTCGCCGCATCTAGGACTCGGCATCTCAGTTACTGTGAGTATAGCATGGCGCGCCCCCTCCCGCGCCGCACCCCGCTCTCGAGCACGCGCCGCACCCCACCCGCGCGCTCGCACGCACCGTGCGCGTCAGGCGCTCGCCGCATCTAGGACTCGGCATCTCAGTTACTGTGAGTATAGCATGGCGCGCCCCCTCCCGCGCCGCACCCCGCTCTCGAGCACGCGCCGCACCCCACCCGCTCGCTCGCACGCACCGTGCGCGTCAGGCGCTCGCCGCATCTAGGACTCGGCATCTCAGTTACTGTGAGTATAGCATGGCGCGCCCCCTCCCGCGCCGCACCCCGCTCTCGAGCACGCGCCGCACCCCACCCGCTCGCTCGCACGCACCGTGCGCGTCAGGCGCTCGCCGCATCTAGGACTCGGCATCTCAGTTACTGTGAGTATATCATGGCGCTCCCCCACCCGCGCCGCACCCCCCGCTCGAGCACGCGCCGCACCCCACCCGCACGCCCGAGCTTACAAAAACATCGTATTAATTGCAAAACTTTTGGGCTATGCAATTTCAAAGTGAATTATAATCACAGTTTTTTCTTGTTTACTGCAGGGTGGTCGCGAACACGGCGTACCAATTCTGATCTCGGAGCTGGAAGCGGGCGGACCGGCCGCGCTCACCGGCGAGCTGTACGTGGGCGACGCCATACTCGCCATTAACGACGTCGATCTCACACAGGTATACACGACCATACGATACACAAGGCTAGATCAAAAGGAGGCCTCAGCGGCCACTGCTGACGCACGACAATACAGACTTATACACAGACGCCATAAATCACGGGGAGACCTCAGCGGCCACTGCTGACGCACGACAATACAGACTTATACACAGACGCCATAAATCACGGGGAGGCCTCAGCGGCCACTGCTAACGCACGACAATACAGACATACACAGACGCCATAAATCACGGGGAGGCCTCAGCGGCCACTGCTGACGTACAACAATACAGACTTATACACAGACGCCATAAATCACGGGGAGGCCTCAGCGGCCACTGCTAACGCACGACAATACAGACATACACAGACGCCATAAATCACGGGGAGGCCTCAGCGGCCACTGCTAACGCACGACAATACAGACATACACAGACGCCATAAATCACGGGGAGGCCTCAGCGGCCAGTGCTAACGCACGACAATACAGACATACACAGACGCCATAAATCACGGGGAGGCCTCAGCGGCCACTGCTGACGTACAACAATACAGACTTATACACAGACGCCATAAATCACGGGGAGGCCTCAGCGGCCACTGCTAACGCACGACAATACAGACATACACAGACGCCATAAATCACGGGGAGGCCTCAGCGGCCACTGCTAACGCACGACAATACAGACATACACAGACGCCATAAATCACGGGGAGGCCTCAGCGGCCACTGCTGACGCACGACAATACAGACTTATACACAGACGCCTTAAATCACGGGGAGGCCTCAGCGGCCACTGCTAACGCACGACAATACAGACATACACAGACGCCATAAATCACGGGGAGGCCTCAGCGGCCACTGCTGACGTACAACAATACAGACTTATACACAGACGCCATAAATCACGGGGAGGCCTCAGCGGCCACTGCTAACGCACGACAATACAGACATACACAGACGCCATAAATCACGGGGAGGCCTCAGCGGCCACTGCTAACGCACGACAATACAGACATACACAGACGCCATAAATCACGGGGAGGCCTCAGCGGCCAGTGCTAACGCACGACAATACAGACATACACAGACGCCATAAATCACGGGGAGGCCTCAGCGGCCACTGCTGACGTACAACAATACAGACTTATACACAGACGCCATAAATCACGGGGAGGCCTCAGCGGCCACTGCTAACGCACGACAATACAGACATACACAGACGCCATAAATCACGGGGAGGCCTCAGCGGCCACTGCTAACGCACGACAATACAGACATACACAGACGCCATAAATCACGGGGAGGCCTCAGCGGCCACTGCTAACGCACGACAATACAGACATACACAGACGCCATAAATCACGGGGAGGCCTCAGCGGCCACTGCTAACGCACGACAATACAGACATACACAGACGCCATAAATCACGGGGAGGCCTCAGCGGCCACTGCTAACGCACGACAATACAGACATACACAGACGCCATAAATCACGGGGAGGCCTCAGCGGCCACTGCTAACGCACGACAATACAGACATACACAGACGCCATAAATCACGGGGAGGCCTCAGCGGCCACTGCTAACGCACGACAATACAGACATACACAGACGCCATAAATCACGGGGAGGCCTCAGCGGCCACTGCTAACGCACGACAATACAGACATACACAGACGCCATAAATCACGGGGAGGCCTCAGCGGCCACTGCTGACGCACGACAATACAGACATACACAGACGCCATAAATCACGGGGAGGCCTCAGCGGCCACTGCTGACGCACGACAATACAGACTGATACATAGAGGCTATATATCATGGGACGGCCGATTCCGTGCTTTCACAAGTTTGGACAGGAGCAAATCAGAAGAACGGTTATTAATGAAAGCTTATGTAGCTATCTCTACTTGATCCTGGGTTCCATTTCGAGATAGAAGTTTTTGTGGACGTTCTGTGTCCATCTTGGAGATGCATTTATTTATAGAGGTTTACTTACACTTATGCAGGTGTTAAATGATATCATTTCCGAAAACCGCTAAAAGTGTTAAATTTTCAGGCTTGTCACAAAGAGGCGGTACAAGCGCTGCAGAGTGTGAAAGGAGACTGCGCTCTGTGCGTGCAGTTCATAGCCACCGACGACGACGACCGACTGTCCGAAGATAATTATAGGTGAGAATACTGGAGTTAAGATCATCCATAGTCATATTATTGCGTAGATAACTCTATCTGTCGGTTTGCCTGTTTGTTACACCTATATGTCTTAACAGATTTAGATGAAGCTTCGCTCACGGGTAGACTCTGTCCTGGATTACGACATACGATATTTTTTATTCCGGGAGTAAGTGCCCTTTAGATGATTTTCGACCTTTATAGGGTCGATGCCACTGGCAGAAGTTAGTAAAACATAAACGCGCCTACTATTACGATACGACATTGTTCTTCTGCTTAAGGAGTTGCTTCCTGCCACATACCTAAGCCAGTACAATTAAATAAACAGATTAGCTCAAATATTTGCGTAGGTCATATAGCCGACTAGCCAATTAGCATAGGATAACAACATGCTTACCCCTACTTGCGCGCCAATCTGTACAAGCTAGCTTCAGCAGATAAGCGCCTTCAGCAGATAAGGACTTGCTACCGCCAGCTCCAGACGGACCAAGCGTTGACTTGCTTAAGACTTTGACATTTGTCTCTCTATGTAGTTCAACACAAACTAGCGCTCAAGCAGTGATTGTGGTTTAAGCAGACCTAATTTTGCGCCGGCTTATATCGTATGGTCACTGTTGCATGTCCATTGTCCACGTAATCATAAAATGTATGTTAATGTATCAGGTTCCCGCTGTACCCGGAGGACGGCGAGGTGTTCGGCGGCGAGCAGGACGGCTCGGGCGCCACGCCCACCGCGCCGCGGACACCCGACTACAACAGGTTGGTGCAGCCGTACTTCTTATTCCTTGTTGTACACAAACACATACAGATACTAATATTGTGGGGTAGCTTATGTAGAAAGGCGAGGTCAAACAACAATTGGATTTTCTTTCAGCAAACCCTATTAATATGTATTGTACGATAGCATAAATGCATAGAAAAGCTTTTTTTTTTTAAGTAAGAAAGCTAGTGCATACATTCGGTTACTATAGTTTAATTAATGATGTATGTCAAAAGAGAAAAAAAATGTTTCGTTGCTGAACGTTCTGAAACGCTTGCTGAATCATAGAAATGAATATTATTTACTTCGGGCCCAAATATGGTCCTTCGAGCCGGATATACCTTTTATATTAAAATTAAAGATATTTGATAAGCTTCAGCGCACTTACACTTTCAATGCTTTTTAAATTACCTACTACTTTCGTGCAGTTAATGGGCTAAAGCTACCACAATGTGGGTCCCAGGAAATGTCCGGCGACATCGCGGCAGTCCCAGGTGAATATTGCGGGACGAGCTTGACTCCTATCGAAAGGATTATAGTAGGCGCCAGATAATCGTGGAATATCGGTCATTGACCCACCTACATTTATTGACATTGTTAATTTGAAAAACGGAATTAATGACACAAAACTGTCCCGAATCATCATCTCTCGTGATCCTTAACATGGTCTAATAATGAAAAACGATTCATATTTAATTGTTCAGGTACCTATGAGCAGTTATTAGGGAAAGGTCAATATACTTTATTCCACATTTATCTGGCGCCTAGTACAGTTGCTCAAAGCCGGAAGTAATGAAAGGAAGAAAGAGAGGTCTTTACCCTGTAGTGGTACAACCGGCCGAAAATTATTATAATTCATGCCGAGTTTCGGCAGATGTTGCGCTACTCTTAGTCCATTTATTCTCCTGTGATCGGTGGGTTCAACATACACAGCAAAAAGTAGCACACTAAAGCCTGACTGTTCGACAGCTCAGTTCGCGCAGGATTGGGTGGTCACCGAGATTATTTAAATCAAATCATTATGACGATCATTTAGGCGATATCATCGAGTAATCAGTAACTCTAGAACAGCGAACATAAGCCGCAAATACTGCAACTCTCGCTGATCTTTATGAGCCATCTATGAGGTTTCCGTATTCTGGAGTCGACTTATTCATATTTTTTAGGGTTTCGTACCCAAACGGTAAAAAAGGATTATTACTAAGATTCCACTGTTCCTCTGTCTGTCACCAGGCTGAATCTCATGAACTGTGATAGCTGGGCAGTTGAAATTTTCACAGATTATGTATTTCTGTTGCCGCTATGACAACAAATAATAAATAATTCATTCATAATTAAAGGGGGCTGTCATACAAAAAGCGTGTTTTTTTTCGGTTTGTGGTACGGAACCCTTCGTGCGAGAGTCCGACTCGTACTTGGCCGGTTTTTAATTATGAGGTTGTGTGAAATATCACCTAAAAGAAACATAAAACCAATTCGTGTGGCTTTGAAGCAATAAGTAATAATACCGTCTGAACATTTTAGTACACGTTCATAATTGTATTTATTACAGCATACAATAACGGCAGATATTTAGCTACAGGTTCATTTAATAACTCAACCTTTGAAGTTCCTATAATAGCTACAATTTATTTGTGACTAAAGTTCGCTTTGGCTAAAGTAATGAAACGATTTAGGTGAAGTTGATACCATCAAACAGAACTTTCAAGAATATGGATAAAAGTCATAAACAAGTGAAATTATACAGTTTCCTTACTTTATTTAATTATTTAATACTAGCTGCGCCCCGCGGTGTTACGCGCGGTTTATCAGATACTCCGCGTGAATGTCGAAAATTATCCCATGGGAACATACTCCCGGGATAAAAACATCCTATGTCCTTTCCCGGGACTCAAACAATCTCTATACCAAATTTCATCTAAATCAGTCCAGCCGTTTGCGCGTGAAGAAGTAACAAACATACACACACACACACTCAGAAACTTTCGCCTTTATAATATTAGTGTGAGTTTGCCTTAGGGCAATTCATTGTTTTTTTTCTCCATTTTATACTTAACCACTGATCGATTTGTTGGACGGCTATTTTGCTTCTTGCGTATCATCAGGTCTGCCTTGTCCGCATCCAGCAGATTCCCACGACCTTATACAATTAATAAAATGCTAATAACATAATTTTCAGATTGTTACAGAAATAAAATGCTTATAACCTAATTAACAGATTGTATCAGACCAAAATATCATGTCATCAGCCGATGAATAAATTGGATTGATAGTGTACCCTAAATAGCGTCCATAATTCACATGCTAATAAAATTTAATAGCACTAGGTGATGTAATGTTCACGCCTACGTTACATTGAACATTTTGTAAACAGAATCGGATTGGGAGTTCAGAATCGGGCTGACAGGAGGGCTGTCTAGTATCATATTTATTTATTTAAACTTTATTTAATATTGTGGCACATGGGCTGCGCAATAAGGCAATTCCTACCAGACCACCTTTGGGTTAAAAATGCTCTAGGCTCTCTAGACCCTTATGCTAAGAGTTGTGTTTTAATTTCTAACGTATGCTTGTCAGGGTTCCGTAGTCAGCAATGAACGTTTAGTCTGTCTGTCCGTTCGTAGTTTAGCTCAAAGACGCTTAGCGCTAGAAAGTTGTTATGGGTTTACATATTAATTACGCCGACAAAGTGGTAAAATAAAAAAAAAACCTTAATAATTCCACAGAAAATGACCTAAAAACCAAATGCATTTGTAACTTTTTAATGTAATAATAGTTATGTATTTTTTACTATTTTTGTGGCATGGTTTAGGAGACGGGTAACTACGGAACCCTAAGCTGTGCGTGGTCCGACACGCACTTGGCTTGTTTTTGTTCCCTTTAAGCCGATTTCCATAATGATGTGTATGACTGACGGTACATTCCCATTGGTGTTCTCGTTTGTATTGACTTTTATATAATACTTACACTAAAAGAAATTACAAATCGCACTATTAAAAATCTTGCCACGGTATGTGTGAACAGGACCCTGATTGTAATCTCGAAAAAGAAAACGGGCCAAGTGCTAGCCGGATTTGGTAAAAAACCTTTTTTTTCAACCGACTTCCAAAAGAAGGAGGTTATCAATTCGACAGTAAGTTTTTTTTTTTTTTTGTATGTTTGTTGCGATCATTCCGTCAATTATGAATGGATTTTGATGATTCTTTTTTTATTCGAAAGCCTATACTCCTGAGGTGGTCCCATTGGCACCAAGTAAGAATCTGATGATGGGATCCTAGGGAAATTGAGGGCAACCCTCAAATTTTAAAGGCACAAACATTGTTTTTCATATATTTTCTTACGCAATTCAGATAATTGTGCCTGGTAATCAACATCTCATCTTGCTAAGCTAATGATGGAAGGTATAAGTTAGGATCTGATGCTGGGATCCCAGGACATTTGTGTAATCAGCGATATTTTCTCCAATTGTCAACCGATTTGGATGATTCTTTTTTTGTTTAGAAGAGTATTTTACCGAATTGCAATGGAGCCACCATTGCAATTCGGTGAAGATCTGATGAGGATTTCGGAGGTAGGCAACGGAACTCTTCAATAAATGATAGCAAATCTCCCGGGATTGCTGAAATCGCATGTCTGTTTATTGATTACACCAGTTCATAACATAACATCACGCCAGTAGGCTTTGAAGGGGTAGAAGGCAGATGCAAACAAGTCAACCTGAATTAACATGTTTGGGGTAATCTATTCGGGCATAACTTTATTGTTCATTAACCGATCTTAATGATTCTTTTTGCATTGGGTTTAGTTATATCTATATTGCATTTGCACTGTACTGGGAATTTCAAAGATAAACCAGTGACCTCCTCACCTTAATCTTAGTAAAAACTAGTAAAAGCAAAGTAGATATTTAACTCAAAGTCAAAGTCAAAACGTTTATTTCAATTAGGCCATTAAACGGCACTTTTGAACGTCAGCATTTACAGTTCAGTAAAATAATAATATTACATTAATAAAGTGACTCTACTGTCCATTCGGAAAGGTAGATTCTTATGGAGAAGAACGGACAAGAAACTCCATATAACTATGAGCTGGTGTGGATTTGGACTGCGAAGGCACACAAAGAAACTCCTTAACCACTCACTATGGGAATAATGTCACTTAGTTGTGGGGAAAATAAAAAAACTTTTTTACTTTTTATACTTTGTAGTGTTTTTTTATATGGAAGTTGTTTTTTTTTTGTAAAAAAGTTTTTTACAACAAGCTTTTATTAAAATGCACTTAAAAGAATAAAATAAACTTTTTTTAAACTTTTTTATAGATTTTCTACAGTATTTTCAGTGATAGGCTGGGTTAGAGTGTAGCCTTAGGGGCGCTATGGCGCGAGGACTTAGAAATTTTTTCGATTTTTTTTTTTTTGGAATTCGATTTTACACTTTATGAGCAGTAAAGAAAACCAAAAAAAAAATTGTTGGTTCAAAAAAATTTTTGGGACAAAATGTTTTTCGGTCGATTCCACCTTGTGTAGGCATGAGGGCAGGGATTTAGAAAATTTTGCGAAAAATATTTTTTTTTGGGATTTCGAGTATCGCTTAGGAGCACTATGAGAAATAAAAAAAACCAAAAAAAAAAAAATTGTTGGTTCAAAAAAATTTTTGGGACTTAAAAAATTTTTCGGTCGATTCCATTTCAAAACCATTTTTTATTTCCAAAATGGTAGCTCAAGGTGGCCCGCAGAGGCGGCTGTCCACCAGCCGGGGATTACGGAAGTCGCATACGTTCCCGCGATCCCCGGCGTAGGTGGGAGATGGAACACCGGGGTGGTTTTAGTCAGTAAGAGTCTGACAGACCCCTCCACCCGCCCCAGGGTGGAGGATTTCCATGAGGATTTCCCCCCGAGACCAAAAAAAAAAAAAAAAAGGTTAGAACTGTGACCTCTACCTCGAAATTGGTCGCGAAATTTTTCTAAGTATTTTTTTCATAGTGCCCCCAAGACGACACTCTGACCGATAGGCTGATCTGACTAGATACAAAAATTCTTTTACTGATAGATAGCAACACCTGTCATACGTTTTATCCTGGAGAAGCACACGGTGGAAGCAAAGCCACGGGAAAGGTCGAGGTACTGTAGAAAAATCTAGTAGTGAAGTAACATATTGTGTTCCGCTCCGCCGGCGAAGACATTTAAAACGTTCAGAACGTGATTCTTTTAAATACGTAATTCTTTGAAGCCGTCCAAGCGCCTACTGATAATAATTATTTAGTAGGTATGCTTAGCAGTTGTCAGTCGTTATTCTTGGCACCGTAACAACTTTCCCACGCCTGCTCCCGACAGCCGCTTCGATGACAACTCGTGTAACCGACACGTAACGCCATTCATGGCGACGTGTGACGTCAGACCAATTACACGCTCATTATTTCAAATGGAACACTTTGCATGTAAAAGAAAGGATGAAATTTGTTTAAAACTTCATTTTTCTGAAGATAAAACTGTGTCTTCCTCGCCGAATTGTGAACATGCTGGCATTAAAATGATTACACTTCAGTGTACGACTGTCTAAAGGCGGTGTTGACCATTAACTTGGCTTTAAAATGTTGTATTTTTCTTGCCACACAATTACAGCGTCTACAGCAGAAGAAACAACTTGTTATTCAAATACTGACGAATCAAAGTATTGTGTTTCTTATTTAATGCTCAAATTATCATTTGGTTTAAAATAATCGCATCACGTCTTAATTCAGGAAAACCCTGATAAGGCTGGTCCCTTCTAAGAATTCTCTTCCTAAACCTTTTATTGGAAACGTGCCCAAAAATTACGCCCATCTCATTAGGCACCAATTTAATACCATTATGACTGCTGACTGGTACACTGATCTCTTTGGGATAATTTGAGACACTAACATGTTATTAATAACATCCGAAGCCAGTTATCCCTACTTGTAAATATGTATTACACAATATATTGAAACAAACACACTACTACATAATGTCTATGTATATTTCATTTTTGAGTTTTCGAGCAAGTTCTCTTATATTCTCGGGCAGTCTATTTCAAATAAGCAACCTTCTCCTGTGGGCCAACTCCCGCACAGGAGCTATACTCGACATGTACTTACTGTACTCGTGTACTCGCAGACGCACGTCCGAGGCGGGGTCGCACAGCGAGTGCGAGTCGGAGCCGTACCGCGTGGCGCCGCCGCCCGCCACCTACCCCGACTACAACAACATCAACAACAACTTGAACATACTTGACATGGATGACGACTCCATCAAGATTGAAGCCAGGCTTGAGGTAATTTATCTACACTTTTTTATATTGGCAGTAAGCAGAGTATTATTTTAAGATGGGACAGTAAAGCGTTGAAGACCGCATATTTATGGAACTCTTATACGAACTTTGGAGTCAACAAAATACAGTCAATGAGAGATGTTGTGATGTCACTCTTTGATCTTTTTATGCCAGGTAATCCTTGGGTTCTGAAAAATCACGAATAACTTTGACTGTGCCTCTGCACTTATTGCCCTCCATTTCAAACAGCCCAGTACCACTTATAAACAACGTTTTGAATATTTAAGTGGTTGAAAGTGTCGTCAAGAGCAATCAGCATTGTTTCACCTAAAATAAAGCAAAGCAACGTGTATCGTGGTGCGTAGTGGTCGGGCAGCGCGCTGGGCGGGCGCGGCGCGCGGGGCGTGCGAGCGCCGCGCGAGGTGTCCTCCGGCGAGTCCGCCGCGTCCACGCCCGTGCACGCGCGTCCCACCGCGCTCAAGAAGAAACGCAAACCGCAGGTACAACACGCCTAGCTGCTTGTACATGACTACTGCACCGCAAACCAATTTATCCCCCAGAAAGCCTCGTATTAAATTTCATGCACAGGATATTATAGGGAGCGTGCACGATCTATATGGCAGCACGGAAGTGTCAATCTTTAGTATTTATAACGTAAAAGTTTCGAATTTGCAACACTAGATGGCACTTTCCACCTCTGGAACATTCCCCTAATAGGAGCGTGTAGGACTAAAGGTGACAGCACAGAAGTGTCAACATCTAGTATTTATAACCTAAAAGTTTCGAATTTGCAATACTAGATGGCACTTTCTACGCCCGAAACGTTCCCCTAATAGGAGCGTGTAGGACTAAAAGTGATAGCACAGAAGTGTCAATGTCTAGTATTTATAACGTAAAAGTTTCGAATTTGCAACACTACATGACAATGGCAACGCTCGGGTCCACCCTAATAGGAGCGTGTAGGACTAAAGGTGACAGCACAGAAGTGCCAATGTCTAGTATTTATAACGTAAAAGTTTCGAATTTGCAACACTACATGACAATGGCAACGCTCGGGTCCACCCTAATAGGAGCGTGTAGGACTAAAGGTGACAGCACAGAAGTGTCAATGTCTAGTATTTATAACGTAAAAGTTTTGAATTTGCAACACTACATGACGATGGCAACGCTCGGGCCGTTACCCTAATAGGAGCGTGTAGGACTAAAGGTGGCAGCCCAGAAGTGTCAATATCAATTATTTATAAAAGTTTCGAATTTGCGACGCTAGATGGCACGGTCCACGCCGTGCACGTTCCCTACAGGCCCCAATACACATGCATATTACCTACTTGCACAAGGGTGTGCCTATGCACGTGGCTTGCATGCCATTGTATCTTAACAAGTTCTGTTTGGTAAATGTCACTATGGCATGCAAACTGCTCGCGTGCTTTTGGTTACAGGCATGTGAATTACGGCCTTTTTAGAAAGGTTTGCCCGCACTGAAAATTTAGAACTTACACCGCACTGCTCTGATTCATCCGAGCTTCGTAAGATGGGGTTGGTTTTTGGATTCTTTTAGAATTTGTTTCACCTTGTTTTGTAAGTGTATACCTAGATGCAGCAACTTTTTGAATTAAACAAGTTGTTTCAACACCAAGTAAATTGACGTGATATTTTTTGCATTTCATTTCTTCTAGACAGAGAGCTGTTTAGAAGCCTCGCACGTCGTGGTACGTACCAAGTTCTTGGTTCTATTAGATAGTTAGTTTTCGCATCGAGCGTGTGTCGACCGTATGCTTAACTGCGCCGTCTACACGCTGCGCAAGCGTAGAGTAATCGCAATCTTATCGTAACTACGCCTGCGATGAAGTCGCTTTTACGCCAAATCAACACCAAATGCGAAGACACCCTTAGTAACAGCACCAAGATAGTCTCCATGTTTACATAGGGGAAGACCTTGGCTAACGTATGTCACAGTAGAATCAGCTGGACCGTAGCCAGTGATGCCGTTTAGAGATTGCGCTGCATTGCATATTATTATTAGTTATCATTTTACTATAGTAAAGTCAACAGCAGGTCTATGGTAGCCATTTGTTTGCAAAATTAACGGCGTCATTATTTTGGAGCAGTGACTGATTTTCGCTCTTCAAGATGTGTCGTAGATCGGACGTCATACATGCTGTAAATTAAATTAATTGTCTCATTAATCGTTGAAATCATAATTGGTATTTATAGTAGCTGCATAGAGTACATATTGTAATGATTTGTTGTAGGACTGGCGCACTAAGGGCGCGTACAGACCCGTCGAACTAGAAGCGCCTTCTTCTGACGAACCGCTCGCGGAAGTGCCCTGCGATAACCTGCCAGTCTCTGATGGAGGTAGGTGATACATCTGAGTATAATATACATACATGGGTTAAACCCATGTTTGTTAGTCTTACAGAGATGTTTTATGATTATAAAACAAATAGTGAATTATATCAATAGATATATGTACTTCACAATTTCTGCACATACCTATACAAGATATAAACAAGTAGAAAGTAAAAATTAAATTAACCAGAAACGTAATTATTTGGATGACTACTGATATCAGGTTCTTCTAACTTATCCGACCGATGTGTGTGGTGGGGTTTGTTGCGCACTTCTCGGTTAGAACACTTAACAGGTTGGCAGATTGAGAGACTGACTTTGTTTTAATTACCATTGGCGTTAAAAAAGAATCTCTGCAGAAAGATCCGCAGCTTAATTTGAATAAATGGATTTTGATTATATAGAAAGATGAGGTGTTTCCAGGTTGTGGAGACTCGTCTAGATAGGCTGTCGCTCCATATAAAATACTAATACTCGGCTGCATCCTGTAGACTGGATCACAGTGCACTAAAATGTTCAATATGTTCGCCAGTGCCCGAGTCACCGCTAGCGCCGGTGCCGCCGCCGCCGCAGGTCGCTCTGCCGCCGCTCATCGACATCGACGACACGAACACGAAGCCCGTCAGCAAGCCCAACGGCGACGTCAAACCCCTCAGAAGAGAGTCCAAAGGATTTAGGTAAGATATCAATTTAACTATTGTCTTATACTATTAACTATTGTCTACCATTGTATTAGTCTAAATCTAACCAAATATGGATATTTTACTGGTTTCACCCTATTCTTTCTCACTTCACACACACACGCACACACACACACACACACACACACGCACACACACGCTCGGACCCTACACTTACTCACCTCACCACACAGTTAAACGTTTTTCATTTCGTGTTTTCTTTATATAGATCATATTCTGTTTTCTTTTAGACCATTTGTTGATTTTTGTAATGTCCTGATTTATTATATTATGGCTTTGTCTAGTTTGTTTCGGAGAATCACTGACTCCTAAGACACAGGCACATACACCTAGTTTAGGAGTCAGGAAGTTAAAATTATTGTGACCTAGTTATAAGCCTTATGTGCACTTAGTTTTTAGTTCTTGTACTGTTATGGCTTTTGGTTAAATAAAGAATTAAAGAATTGCTTTCTAACATAAAGTCGCTTTACATTTTTTAACTGATAAGACCACCAACTTAAATAGGCGGTCAAATAAATAAGTAAATGAAATCGTTTGGTGCTATTTTTGGTGTTAAACAACACGACGATGATCAATCGGCTATTGTTGATGACCGGATCAATGCTTAGTACACTTGACAAAAACTATGAATGTAGTGTTAGTATTCGTGATGGGCTCGTAGCTAAATAATATCAGCGACACAGTTCGATCTCCGAGGTTAAGCATAAGCAGCGCTTGCCGACGTTATCTTCATACCTAGACAAGACACCTCCATGTCGCAGAAAGCACGTTGAACCAGTTCAACCCGGCTGTCATTTGTAGATTTTTGACAGTCGTTAAGAGGAAATGCGGCCGGAGAGACTTTTGAAAATGAGATAAGTATTTGAAGAAACTATCGCTGTCGCTCTGCGAAATGCGAGCGCGTGGCGTGCGATAGTGACAACTGCAGATCCAACTGAATAGCCTAAGTAAAAGTCATAATTTGAGGTTTGGCTCTCTGCGCCTGTTTCCTCCTCCAATATTGGACTGATTTAAAAGATATTTCATAAATTGAATAAGGATATAGATACTGTGCCCCTATGTTTTTCATGATAGTTTTAAAACCAGGGTTTTGTTGAAGGTTTTGAACATTTCTTTATTTATTTTACCTACTGAAAAAAATCATTGCTTTTCATAAATCAGAGGGAAAACAGGCGAGAGCGTTTGTATGGAGAAAAGATCACCCTTATTTCATCGTAATGATAGTCAGAAGTTAGAAAATATGGAGTCTAGCCAACTTAATGGATTGTGGAGGTCAGATAGGCTGCCGCTCCATGTAAGCTGTATCCGATTAGACTGGAACTTGACCCCAACAGGCAGCTAGGCAGAGAGATAGGTAGCTTTAGTTCTCCCCAAAACCGGGGCCATGGTTCCTTAGCCTTGAAGTCCTATCACAGACGCTTCATCCTGATTTCAGTAGATAGTCGGTTCGTGTAAGTGGTTTAAGCCAACCAAATGGTGCGTCAGTAGTTCGTCATTCTGGCCATCCATCCATGCCATAAGGCAGCGAGGACTTGTCAAGCCATTTCAACACAAAGGCCTTTTGCTACACCAAATTCAAATCAATCATTTCAACCAAATTCAGAACAATCGTTGTAACACCACTGCACACGAATATAGGTACAACTTAATACACAAAGAAGCGTTTTTCATTTAAATCGCGACTTCCAAATAAAAACTACTACAAAGTACAAAATAACTTTAATTTTGGAAGTCGGTGTTTCTTTCTTATTTGGAAGTCGGTTGTTTTTTTTTCTATAGATAGGCACACACACACACACATCATCGCTTACCATCAGGTGAGATAGTTCTCACCTGATGGTAAGCGATGATGTGGTCAAAGATGGAGTCGGGACTCCCAGGTTGTAGCTATCAGGAAACACAGACTCTGGCAGGGAATTCCACTCCTTAGCTGTATGCACAATTAATGTGTTCCTAAAACGTTTTGTGCATGTGGGTAGCATATCCACAGTGTACTGGTGGCGCATTGCCGTACGTCTTGTGGTCCGGTGATGGAACGGGCTTGGCGGAATTAAACTATAAAATCTCGTCGCACACTCCCCAAAATGCAACCGATAGAAATCCGACAGGCTAGCAACTCGGCGTAGATGCTTAAGACTTTGGAGCTTCGACTCGATGAGCCTATCATTGCCGATGATCCTCTTGGCTCGTTTCTCAATTGACTCAAGAGCATCAAGCTGATCTGTCCCAAAGATGAGAGCAGTACCTACTCCATCACGATCCAATTTGCGCTTGATAAAGTTTGAGCAGCTGTTCCAGCGTGAAATACCGTGTCACTTTTGTTAGGATCCCTAACTTCAGTTGCAATTTTTGAAATTTTTATTTTTCACTTTTCAGTACCTACTGTTACCTCCATAAAATTCCAACCAGTCCATATCTATTCAATTGTCTATCTCCGAAGTTAAATGGGACCACTTCGCGGAATAAACCTCTGGTGAACAAAAAAAATAATTTTGCAAATCGTCCGTACGAGGGACGGCCGAATGAGCCTAGGGTATTAAAAGACGAGATAAAATCTTAACGCATAAAGGTCTTGTATCCCACTAAAAAAATAAGATGCATTTTTGCTCTCAAAATGCTCGCTTACATTTGTTTATCAACCCCAAATCTTCGTCCGCGAAGGTCCTTTTTCAATTTTTTTAATACACTGTATTCGCTGGGTGCCAGTTGTGGACTGTAGGGTACCCACCCTACAGTCCACACCTGGCGGAAACTGGCTTTGATGAAGTCAACCACCCGGTTAACTTCCTCAAAGCAAGTTTCTCATTCGCGCCATATGGACTGGCGCGCATTGTCTTGCAAAAACAAAATTAATTTGTTAATTTTTGTCCTCTTTTTTCTACAATAACACGACGTACTTCTTTCAAAAGTGCTGCTCAGTAAGTACGTAGCGTTAATTGTAGTGTTTTTTGAAAGGTAGTCAATGATCGATATTCCTTCCGAGTTGGTGTTTGCTCGCCCCGGGCCGGGGTCATCTTCCAAGGACTCTCGAACTTGCTGGAATAACCTTACCCAACGTTTGACTGTGGCTGAAAATGGTCCAGTTTTTTAATAAACCGAAGACATTGTTTCAAAAATCTCTTTGGGTGATTTTTGCCTTTTACAAGGAATTTTATTATGGCACGATGGTCCAATTTCGTGAAATGCAGCGATGCCTCAGACATGATGATGTTTACAGATCGATTGCTCGGACTATAATGATCCTAATTAGACAAAACTTTCTCTAAATGCAAATTAGATGTCACTTAACTACTGACTTCTTGTGGGGGCGGTTAAAGTACCTGCAAGTACCTTAGGCTCAAAACTTTTCCAGCCGTGTATATCACGGAGTTAAGCCGAAACATACATAAAAAAAATAAACATCCGAATGGATAACATCCTCCTTTTTTGAAGTCGGTTAAAACAGCACATCGAAGACTAAACATCATAATATTTTCAAAATCCTTCTTTAATCGATAAACCACCGTGTAATAATTTCCGCCCGTATTCAATATGCAGAAAATGCGGGTTGGTGACCGCAGAGTCATCTCTACCGCGCGGGTGACATAAATGTGACCGTTCAATTTATTACCAGAAGGCAGTACGGGAGTGATGGAGCGATTTATGAAGCTGCAGATCTAAATAAAATGCTGTTGATTAATTGTGACGGATTATTATCATCGTACATGAATAATGTGGTGAGGGATTGCCAATGTTCGGACATGCTTTTAGTATAACAAAGTAATATTACTAAGTGCTGTATCAGTGGACTTCTGTATAATTACTAAAACTAATCAACTTCCGCCTATGCTTCCCAACTTGTAGAATATAATATCAATACGACTTAGACCATGTTTAATGTCGACGAAGCTTTACATACCACACTCTTGGCGCTTATGAGACGGGCCATGAAATTTTGAATTCTTATTAATTAATTACTACTCCGTCATTACGGACGACATTTCCTACTAGCTAAAAGCCTATCCATTCCTTCCATGGGTAATTTTACACTCTCCCTTCCAATTCTTAAGGAAGACATCCAGGTCGTCCCGCATCTTTTTCGTTTTCTGCCGCGGCCCGGTGTCGCTGTTGAAATATTGAATGTCTACCAATGAAACTCTCATTTTGTACACAGGATAGGGTCCGCGCGGCGGGTGACGGAGGGCGCGCCGGTGATGACGAACGGCGAGCTGGAGCGCAGCAGGTTCCCTCCGCGCCTGCTGGCCGGCGACGGAGACCCCGACTTCGGCACTCCCGTGTGAACACCTCGCATCACGCAGACACCGCTCAACACACCACGAGACACGCCCGGCACTGTGTCACACAGCGCGCCACCACAGACCCACAAGCAGCACGACTGTTCGCAGGCCTGGGCGTCGATCGACGTACTTAGTATTATTCGATCTCACTCTGCGTGCGTGTAATGGCCTACCGAATTTAGATGTAACAGTATTCCTTCTTTTACGCCGAAGTGATACCAGATTTCGAGTGCTTATCTTTCGTTTCTTGTTCGATACAACTAAGAGTAGTTTACGCGTAGAGTTGCGCTCAGTCGCTTGTGTGTCCATAATGATAGTGATCATGACATGTCGATTAGCCGACTGATTAGATCTCCAATCACGAGCGTTCATGGCATGTGAGTGTGAATCATTGCCATTATGCAGAGCTAGAACTTCATCTATTTATTGATCATATTTGGTTTATTTACTTGTTTTAATTTAACTTGCTCGGGCTTTTAAATTTTATTTATTATACCATCTATAAAATTAAATAAGTCCAACAAACTTATAATTTATGTGTAATGCACAAAACTGTTATTGCCAACGAAATATTGATGGATGATGTATTAACACCCGACTTGTTAACGTTTATTCCTCTCATTCGCTAAACGCAAACTAATCACACATTAAATATTGTCAAGTTGCCAACAAGTATAGTTTTACTAAGCTAAAATCGGGTTCAACGTGATTAATGAAGACGAACGGAATGCGTCAGCTGATACTATCCCACACTTTTGATCGGAGCACATTTCGACCTTTCCTTAGTCAAATAAAACGATATCTCGTCCGTCAACAGGCAATAATAGTCTCTATGTACTATTTAGAATTAAATATATACGTTTAAGAATTTAGATAATTTTAATAATCTCATGAGAGGTGCGTCAACCTGATTTATTGCAATTTATTTTCGTTATTTTATTTATTTTTATAACTTTTTGTGTAAATATTGTTTTAGATTTTGATTTTATATTAAATAAAATGAATTATATGTATAAATATTAGAGCAAACGGAGGAAATTCAAATCAATGTGACGACTGATAAATAAAAAATAGTTAACAGTATCCATTTTGTACATTCCTATTAGCTTCTACGTGTGTATGTTAATTGACAAGCGAGATAACCATGAGATTAAAAATAACAGTAAAAGCGAGCTCTTAAGAATAAGATGTTAAAAGTTAACGTGTTATATTCAAGTAAAGATTTATCTTTTTAACCGATATTTTAAGTAGATATAAAATCGTCTACGACATTCAATACGTCGAACGGTCCATGGTGAGTATAATTATAATACATATCAGCACGGCTCGCTGAGCGTAAAGACTAACTGACAACTGTCTGGTGATCTGGACGTCTGCCAAACAATATTTCCGCACAATATACACGAGTATAACTGTGTGCGCGCCTACACACCACTAGATAAACAATTAAAATTAGAATAACACCTTTAAATAAATATTTTACAGTTATTATTTACCTGGCACGGACGTTGAACTGCTATCAATTTTATCAAGTGATAGACTTCGCATTCTGCCTTTAATTAATTCATTGAATCGGTATGAAAATTAGTTGAATCTGTTGTTGTAGAAGTAGTTCTGCCATGTCACGCATGCACACGTACGGCGCCGTGTCAACGTCTCGTAATGTTTTTACAATAGAGTTATGTAATGGCTCATAGAATTAATAGTGTCTCGCTAGACTGCAGTCAAGTCAATGACATGCACGTGATCTTAAAATTGATAGATAGACCGTTTCTAATGCCGCTGCATTTCACTCGCTGTCGAGTGACTGCCGCGCTATTTTGTTCTTAATATAATGTCTACAACTAAGAACAAACTCGCATTTTATAAAAAGTTCTTTCATTCTCATGTTGTATAAATAGATGCTAGAATCTATATTATTTAATGAGCATTCATTGAGCTATGTGATTCTATATATTTCTTGTTTATAACGTTTTTTTATAAAGCTTTTATTATGTATGAACATTCCACGCCTGTCGCGTTTAATGATTTGCCGCGATTCATATTTTTATTTTATTTACATCTAATGACAATATGCATATGTATTATAAACGAACGTATTAAAATTTTATTTAAAATTTATTAATGTTTTATTATTTTCCAGTCTAGTCTAGTCAGGTGAAACAACTAATATGGTCCTCTCAGCTCTTTTCCTATTCCAATCAAAGTCGCCTTCCAATTTTGGCAAACGCGACTGAATATTCATACCCTACACGAAGCTGTTGTCATGTTACACTGACCCTCAAAATTCTTACTTTCACCTTTTCGAGCCAACAGCATTATAAGTAGTATAAAGCTATTTGCTATTAAAATACCAGGACTGACTTGAGATTGTCAGTAAGTATACTGACAATTATAATATACTAAAATTATTTTGACAGAAAAATTTATGCGATGTGAAGTTCGATGTAAAGTTCGCCTGGAATGCGTTTTAAAGTTGTTTGTTTTTTTCAGCCCGGAATGACGTAGTGTTTTAGCGTAAAAGTGAAGAAATTGCACAACAAGCGCCTTTCACCTCTCAGATAGATCGAATTGCGGCGTTACTAAACCTCCCCAGTCCCAAATTCCAGCCCTACCGTTCGATCAAAATATATACAGACGAATTGAAAACCTCACATTTTGAAGTCGGTTACGAAACGAACTAGGCAAGGTAAATGAAGCGATTCTATTGGTTCTTTACAAACACATCCCTCGCTACGCATCCTCGCACATCTCTGGTGGAAACGCAGCCTTAGGCCTGCCATGGACGAGTTAAGAGAGTAGTAACACACGTGGATGCCGAGCATTTTTTTTTTCAGAATAGAAAAAGTCCTACTTGATCTTCTATCTTTTAGGTCTATTTGTCAGTTTTGAAAGTAACTAAACGTACTTCAAGGTAAAAGTTAAACAGTGTCCGAATTCCCGAAGTACTTGGATGTTGTGTTGTCAAGTTTGAGCTGGAGCCTACCAAGAGTGTACAAGTAGATGGTATTTTTTATCGGAAGATTATCTAAGTCCACACGAAAACAACAAAATAACTCATTCGGCGACTATTCAAACTTGGCGCGTTTGGATTTTGACAGTACTTATATCGTAGAACGAAACGTAATCCAATGTTGCCCGGTTTAGGATAATAATTGTTATGGTATAAATATAAAATCATTTTCGAAATGTTTCATATGTCCACAGTTTGTAGTATCAAACTGATCAATACGATCCTCAATAACAGATAATTTTAATAACATAAAAAACAAACAAAGGTATTATACGCAGAAAATGAAACAGTGTCCAGAAATATACACCACTAGACTGCATTAAAATTAATAATAGACTGTATTTTAAATGTAAGTACATAGTACAACTATGTAGGTACTTACGTTTAAAATACTATCTAAATATTTAAATTTACTATTAAATATTAATACTATTTAAATTTACATTGCATGTAGATCGATTGTTTCATAATTTTTCGGATATTTTAAATTTTCAGCTGAACAAAACTTTAGTACTATTGTGAAATATTTCAGATTTAGATTGTAAATTGCTACGACGGGAATGAAACATCATTGAATTAGGAAGGTCAATGTGAATTAGAAGAAATGGTAGATTTTGAAACTATAAATTGGCCACACCAACAACTGTCATCCATTCCTATAATTATTATTATTAAAACAGATTGTCTAATGGCCAAGCCTATTTTTCTCGTATAATATTTTGAAGCGATTGTTATTTACCTTTGTTATAGTTTGAATTGAAAGTTTTCATAATGGTTGTCAAAGTATATATCAGTGGTATTTCTGGAAACAAAGAGGTATGTTTAATATTAGAAAATTCCTGGGACGGCCGGGTGCTTTTCTCGACTTTTTCCTAAGCTGATTCATGTAATTATTGTTTTTGATTACGTGAGATATGGTACTTTTTAGGTGAAGAAACGGCAGCAACGTGTTTTGATGATACTAGATTCCAAAAGCATAAAATATGATGTCATTGACATAACGGAACCAGGAAAGGAATCTGATAAAGAGTTTATGCAAAACAACTCGAAATCGAACGGCGGTACGGTGAGCGACCCTAACCCGCGGTCTGCGCTGCCGCCGCAGGTCTTCAACGATGACGAGTACTGTGGGGTATGTTTATAATAGTAAATAAGTAGCAATACTATTTCACAAATAAAAGAACATAGATGACTTGGTATTTTTGGTATGTTGCCATCTGTTTGTATTTTGTTTCTTTGTTACATGCTTCTGTAGGGACTGTTTATTGGTTTGTTTATAAATTACTTGTCTGTTGGTAATTTCATTTCTTCTCACAAACACTTAGTGAAAGTAAGCAAGTTTTGTTTGATGAAATTACTGTAAACAAAATATCCTAGCAACATTCTTTTGAATTTCAGGATTATGATCTGTTCGACCTTGCAAATGAAGTGGACACTTTGGAACAGTTCTTGAAGATGGAAGCACCACCAGAGGAACCACCACAAGTTGACAATGAACAGGTATTGTGATATATCTTTGTTATAAATTGCCAAACATTTATTTTAATGTATTCTCTTTAACAAAATACTATAGGAGTCAAAATAAAACATTCCAAGTATTTTCCTTGAAATATCAACAACCTCATTTAATTATATTTTAATTTGCCTGTTCATTCTATTTTAATTAACAATGTACCTAATTGTACACACAGAAGAGAATTTAATTGTTCAATGCATAATTTTAGGAAAAGGCTGTCAATGGTGATGTTGAGGTTGAAAGCAAAGAAACTGATGCAAGCACAGAAGAGAAAGTGGATACAACTGACACTACTGAGACTGCTGATGACAAAGAGAAATCACCTGAGAAAGAAGGCAGCCCCGCTAAAGAGGCTTCGCCCACAAGAGACGCTAGTGCTGCAGCATCTAAAGAAGGCACTCCTGCTAAGGAAGAGATTGAGGGTGCCGATGGTGATTCAAAAGAAAAGTCTCCAGAAAAGGAACCAGAAAGACAAAAATCTGTAGAAAAAGAAGGCACACCAGAGGGAAAGGCTCAGTCTCCTGAAAAAGAAATTGAAGTAGAAGCCAAACAGGCTTCAAAAGAAAACTCTCCAGCAAAGGACGAAGTTAATGAAAATGGCACTGTTAGCTCGCGCGAGCATTCTGCAGAAAAAGAAGCACCCGCCGACGAACCTACAGAGACTGCAGAAGCTAAGAAAGATAACCCATCTGAGGCTCTGATTCAGAGCGAGCAGGTCGCTGCAGCTGAATAAAGGACTGAACACTTACTTGCTTTTCAGCTCAAATCAATCCCTATTAGCACTAAGCAAGCACTATTCATTAAGTTCTGTTATTTATAATGCATCATCATCATCACTTCTTTGATATAGTCATTGTATATAATGCAAAGAAGTATTTGTTGAGAATCATGTTATGTGGCGATGTATAGTTACGTTTTCATATACAATGTGGCCTATTATCGTAAAATCATTAGAGTTATAATAAAAATAATCAAATTTTTTTCTATGAAGTTCCAGAATAAGATTTCTATTTAACAATTTTATGCTCCATAAAGGCTTGTATTATTTTTAAAGTATTAATTTTTTATTTACAATTTGCTTATATCAATATTCTTTTGTTTATTGTTACAATGGAATATATTTTAAATTTAATTTTTAATATGATTTTTTATAAGTGAAAGTAATTAATTCACGAGAATGATCTTTTCTGCAATTACTCGTCTTGCTCGATGCAAAATCAAAAGCCATTACTTCGACTAGACTGCCATGAAATATAGTATTATTTATTTACATTCATTATTTACACCGTAATCGCATAAATGATCATTCTTTATGAAAATGCACTGCTTTTGGTTGTAATAAATTACTTTACTCATGACAAAACTTATTCATCATTTTATTAATTTTAATTAAAGACAGTTTTTTTTAACAATTTTTCATATTAATTATATAAAAATACGAACGAAACACTTATTTTATTTATCTCTTGCCTTGTTTACTTTTTAATGTGCAACAAAACAAAGAAATAATGTGTCACGGTACAGTAACATGTAGGTTACAACAAGTATAATTTCTTCATTTGAGCTAGTATTCCAATGGAAAAACATGCATTTTTTTACAATTCTAGACGGTTCGTTTTTTCACTGCAACAGTCAAGGTCGCAGATGATGTTGAAAACTTGCACTTTCAAAATCACTGTACATCTTACAGAATTATAAACCCGTTAAGTTTCTGTAAGCCACTCCCCCACTGAAGCGTTATGCTCGGTTGGATCAATACATTGCTATGTAGATAGTTTTTTTGTTCGTTCAAAGTTAGTGGCTTATAGAAAAATACTATTCAATTGCTCATATTTTCGTTCGTAATATTAGTGGAAGGTGTAGCGTGACCTGTTACGTATAAAAAATATTCCACGCATAAAGTAAGCCAATAAGTTTCATTAGAAAGATTAAATCACGCCCATGCCCAACCTTCACACAATGGGTGCGTGCGGGCGTCCAGTCAGGGTCGCATGCTTTGATTACGTTTTAGCACACCCTGTGCGTAGCTAGCAGTTCGCTGCCCGCATTTTGAGCTAACCCGCTGCTAAAGAGAAAAAAACGTCTGTTCAATACATAGAACTAGTATCTTCAGAGTTTCAACGATATTATTTCAAAATATTGATAATAAAGATGCATAGAAATTGTTCATGTATAGGTAGGACCCATTGCTATGCGGCCCATGCGAGTTAATAAAATCAGTCTGTATAAATTAACAAGCGAGGACAAACAGGCCGCTAACTACAGTAAACACAGTACCAACTAATGCTCCCTACGGAAATACTAATAAGTATGGTAGGTATTCAGAGTAGATGCAGTCACTCACTACATAGGTAAGTCCATTCGAGGTAGACGAAACGGCTCTTGCATTTTTACCTTATCTACTGCAGTGGAACCCAAATAAAGGGGATTGTTTGTGATCGTGACAGCTCACCACCAATCCTCGCAGTTCCTGTAGTACAGGTCTCGTGTTCACGGTTCTTGAGCTACGAATTGCGCCTTCGATTCCCGTACGGACCTACAGACAGAGAATTGTGTGTAAGATATCCCAAGTCGGATTCGCAGCACTTTAGGACACGTATCTACATAATATGACCGAAAGTGAATGGTATTGTTGGAATCTATAAGTATCTAATCTTTTTGGTATTTTTTTCCACTTTATGATATCTAATCAAGATTTCATATCTTCTCGTCACTTCTCAAGTAGCCATGCAAGGGTAAGTCCATGGATATTAGTTTAGCAACGAGTAACTACTTATAGCTTAACAATATGGTTCTTACTCCAACAAAAAAAATACCAACTAGACCAAATGCCAACAAATACTTTTAAGTATTTTTATACCTGGTTTTCGTACTTGGAAGCCCTGGTATTGTAATTTTGCAAGTATATTTCAACCCTACTAAATAATGTCACCGTGTCAGTTGTCTACTTACTATAGCAGTTATTCTGAAAGTGGTTCAGATGGTCCACTTTGACAATGACAAAGAAAAATAAAATTGAAGGTGTATGAGAGATACATGGGGTCCACGAGACGACACATTTAGGCAGGCTGTTTCCGATATTAATTTAAGCTACCCGTGCGTGATTGTTCAATCCACGAAAACAGATGCTTAGCACATGAATGTGAATGTGGGTACTTCTGTATACTATAATCAGCCTATAAAATTCTCACTGCATACAGGAGACACAGGCCTCTTTTGTATGAGAAGAAATAGGTCATGGGTCTCAAAAAAAGCGGATCTCACATGTCTTCGAATAGAATTTTTGATCCTAGGAAATCTCGATGTTTTTCTTCACCATTTTAGATGCAATGGTGATGTTTTAATTACACAAAGTAATGTGACTGCCTGCAGGGTTCGAACCCACGACCGTACGAACTCGTACCTAAGTCGGTACCTATGTAACACTGTCTTGTCTTTGGTAAACTCTTTTTATAACTTTGTTTTGGTAGGCAGAGCCGGACCGTCCTTCGGGTTAATGGAGCAGCCGCTCCCAGCCGAACCAGAGGCCAATGAACGCCACTGTTCTATTTTTAACCGACTTCCAAAAAGGAGGAGGTTCTCAATTAGACTGTAGGTATGTTTTTTTATTAAGTTTATTACATTGTCCGCCCTTTCTGGGGAGTTTGTAGAACCACTTCTTCCCAGCTAATACACTAGGAAGTGGTGACGGGCTGGGCGATTTGGGGGTGTGTCTTGATGTAAATTTTGACGTTCATAAAGTGCTGATTTTCAGCCTAGTTTGAATAAATGACTTTTTTTTCTTCTGTCACCTGTAAGTTCAAGTTTTGGAGAAATTTCGATCGGCCCGGTCTTGCAACCAAAATTCTCGTCATTCTTACTATTACTAAGCATTTTATACATAAGTCGACAAGTTATACCCATTTGTGTGAATAGTCAAATAGAAAACCGCTTAAACTGGAATCCTATTCGTAATTTATACTGTACCTATTTCAAATTGTCCTTGATCGAACGCCCCGACTCCCCGCACGTAAAACAGAACAGGAAAAATTGCCACCCAACCCCTCAGTGCCTCGCTAAGGTATCAGGTCACCTAGTCATGTTGTGGAGGTCAGGTAGGCAGGCGCTCCATGTAAAATACTGATATTCAGCTGCATCCGACTGGAAGCCAACCCACACATAGTTGGGATTACACAAGACCGACTATGATAATTGGAATAATACCGTGTCCTGTTATTTATTTTCTTCTTGTAGGTACGCCATGTGTGTTACAAAGGCGGACTTGAAAACCGCAAGGCATTCTCTACCAGTCAGCTTAGTTGAACTTAGTATTGTTATTTGAATGTTCGTTCTGGCTTGATACCATACCCACCTACCGTTGTGTCGTCGGACTACTGTGCTCAACTCAACGTATACGGTAAACTTGAGGTGTACCGTATGTCACATAGTAACAAGATAGGTTCAACTTTTCGTATCATGCTGCATCTGCGGTCGCCGACCCCCGGCACAAAGGAGAATAACAAAAAGTACAAGCGAAAATGTTATTTATTCAAGATTAGTACTTTGAGCAAATAAATTTTCTTAATAATTTATTCTACGTTTAACTTATCATAGTAAAATAAATATGGAATAACATGATATAAAATCTATAATGGAAATGTAAACATTCAGGTATCTAATTTCATTGCAATAAAGCTACAATGAAGTATTTCTATAAACAGCCTCTATTAAAAGAACTTTCAGTTCGTTCATGTATTCTTTTTCATAACTGGAGAGGGTGGATTACTGAAATCCTTAAGGAGGGCGTCTCCGGGGAAGTCAGCTATATTTCTGTGTCGCAGTTCTACGTCGGGGCGTTCGTCTAGGAGGCAGGCTTGTATGTTTTTATCTAGGGTTACTAGTCTTTGGCGTGAGGTTTTGTATTCTTCGACCATGCTGAGGTTGCGTTTGATGCCGTCGACCAGTTTGACGACGGAGTACTCGCCCATGGCGGCGCCCTCCTGCAGCTTGGAGCCGGCGATCTTGGCGACCGAGGACTCCTTGACGTCGGCGATGAGCTGCAGCGCCCACAGGCGCAGGTTGTTGAGGATGGTGACGGGCCCCTCGTACTCGTTCGGTACGATGCCGTCTACTTCGGACTCGAAGAACGACAGCAGTGGGAACCATATTCGCGTCCTGGAATACATACTGATCAAATATTAATGATACCACCTGAAAATGATTTTTAATGAGGTGAAGATTTCAAAGCTCTATGGGGATGGTAGAGTAGTTTAGTTGTTTGATATGGTTTGCAGTAAAAGGCACATGGGAGAAATGACAAAAAAAAAACTGAAATCGTTAGTTGCGCTTTCAGCATAGCGTTTTGATGCCGTCGTCCAATTTTTACTCTGTAAGCAGTATCAAGCATCTTGTGTTGTAATTTCTGGCAAAAAGGCAATGTATGTGTCATCATGGTATTCGTTATCAACATGTAAATGTAATAATGAGCGCCCAGAATATGGCAGTCATACAGACCGAAGTATAAAGATTTACCTGGAAGAGTCGTTCTGCATGAGAGCTTGATTGTTCGACAGCGTGTGGTAATACAGGAAGAGTCTGGAAGTGATGTAAAACGCGATGAACACGTCGATGGAGTAATGCTCGTGCGCCGCGAGGATGAAGAAGATGCCAAACATGTTCATCACCCACGTCAGTATGTGCAACAGGTATAAGTTGCGAGAGGTATCTGGAATTTATAAAAAAAAATAGAATTAGCTACATAGTGCAGTTGGATGTATGTACTGGAATGTATGGCCTTGGTAAAGAATTGGCTATCCGCTCTTTTGGCATGATTATCACAAAGAGCATCTTTCGCGACATAGGTACTGCGATCAACTATCCTTTTGGCAAGCTTAAAACTGTGACAGAAAACGTATTATCGTTCTCTTGTATTTTAGCTCAGTATTTTTGATTGACGCAAAAATAAATTGATTTAAACTGACCTCTTCGCTATCATATTTTGTAAGCCTAAATCAAGCTAACATCGGGAAGAGAGAAAAGTTTAGATATGTTGTTTATATTTATTGTTGTTGGTATGTATGTTGTTTTGAATTTGTAGTAATTAGCCAACTCTTGACCTCGATATTGCCCGATAACAAGATCTTAGATGGAGCGAGCGACCCCAAAAGTTACATGTCCCTCTTGCTATGAAGGCTGACGCGTTTTAGGTTGTAAGGACACTGACAGTGTCCCCACTTCCGGTTGTGCCCGATATAAATGTAGCGAAGTTGTAGAATTATTTATCTAGATTCTCAAGTTCTCGAGCCGTGGTCTAACCACTAGGTCAATACAACGGTCCATAGGTCGATGAACTACAAAGTGCACAAGAAAACAACATATTGGTGTCAAACATGTCGCTAATCGCAATCGTAAACAAAAAGTCGGACAAATGACATATTTAGTTATATAGTCCATTAACTGTCTTCTATTAATTTTAAGCTTTTATATATTACTAGTTTTTGCCCGCGACTTCGTCCGCGTGGAATTGAACAACAATTTTTATTTTTTAAGGCGGGGTTACCCGAATTAACGTCGTTTTAGATTGTGTTTTATTCGTAGATAACACAGATTTAAATGTTGAAAAAAATATATGTCATAATTCACACTTCGATCTAGATATTTCGGCCGTGCGATACACGATTACTTACACTTCACTGCATCCAATTAAATCGCAAAGACAGGTCTAAATTATGATCTATTTTTTATTTCATTTCAGTTATATGAGGCTTTGAAAAATAAAACTTATACCATAATAAAGGTCATAAAAAATGGGATATAAAACGGCCAAAATAATGTGAAATATCAAAATATCCATAACACTAATTCCAAAATCCAGTATTTTTCTGTATTTACGCGCTCGCTCCGTGTCCTCAGTCCCGAGCGGAACGTCTTGGAGGTCGGACGCACGCCAAATTATTCCAAACCCGCCGCTTTTTTTTTTTTTTTTTTTTTGACGATGACCACTCGCAGTTCAGCACACTAAGGCTGGTTACTGCTTAACCGGACTATCCTGTGGTGGCCTTAAATGACTCTAAGGCCCCCAGCCAGGGCTTACAAACTAAATAAAACTAAACTAAATGACCGCTCGCTAGGGCATCCCCTGCGGGATAAGGACCTCGGCTAGCGGCGTCATTTGGGAGGAACAGCAAGGGACAGGCTGGGTCGTAACATTACCAAACCCGCCGCGCGCCGCTCCCGCTAATATCTGTTACCGGTCGAGCCCAAAATTGTTTATAAAAATAATAATAAGTAGGTACCTTAGTCTTATCTATACTTTACCCTTATTAAAATCTGAGAGTTTAATTTTAAATACTTTACCTACACTTAGTGGCAATTTTGTGAAACGAAATGGGCAAAACCAAAACATATAAGAAGTTGTCATCGCTGGCTCTACGAAGACTGAATAAAAAAAAAAGGTAAGGATGCTTTGACAGTATTATTATTTACCTATATTATATTTTTACTTTATTTACTAGGCTTGTACCTACGCGGAATAGATTTACAAACCGTAAATATGTGTAAAACAGTTGAATTTAACCCCTATGACAATATAAACAAAGACGCCACGCACGCAAGTTATAGGTAAGCCGACTTCTGCAACACCGAGAGTTGAAAATCCAGTGCGCGCAAAATACCAAATAGGTACATAGGTCACCCCGCGGCATTGGTGCGGGTGTTTTTGTAGAATAAAAGCGCGTATTTCTTACGTGTATTGTAATAATATTTAGTTGTTCATTTAGGAGTAAGATAAGTAATATTAGTTCGTTACTGTTTATTTATTTATTACAAATTAGGTACACAGTCAGTACACACATATCACTCTGTACTTTTCCAGTATAAGCTGTCCTATCATTGTACGGAAATTATATTCAGTGCGAGATCAGCTTATACTGGTAGTGTAGCTCGTATGTATCTACCCACAGCAACCATGTTAGTATTTTTATTTTGTGTCACAACACAAACCACAACACAAAAAATAATAACATTTATGGTATCTGCAGTTCACTAGTGCCATAATGTAGAAATGTGACAGAATGACTACTTCCTACGAATATAATTATTTTGGTACGACTTTCCATTGACGTCGTCGTATTGAGTGTGGGGGATAGGAGGGGGGGAGGTATACTACCTCCTCTTAAAAGAAAAAGTCGCGGAGACCCCTCTTCGAGGTTTTTTAGTTTTTAATTCTGAGGAAATTTTTCAGAAAATTTAGTGTCGTTTGGCAAGAGGAGGGGTTTGTGGTGGGGAAAGGGGGGGGAAAGGGGGGGGGGGGAGGGTTTGCTCCCTCTCCCTTGGCACCACTCCCAAGACAAGGTAACGCACTGTTTCTGAGGAAAACTCATTTAGTAACCTAGCCTCAAAACGTTCAAAAAGTTGCCTAAAAGGCGTAGTAGGGAGCGGCCTGATGGTTTAAAAAAAAACCACGAAGGTGATGGCGATTCTAAACTATCCTGTCCGAGTCGGGGTGCCCCAAGTCCAAGTCAAGGTAAAACGAAACGTTCAACGACGAGAGGTTTAAATAATATGTGATTGGATTGACATAATTCATTTTCAATATTTTTTTCTCAAAAAGTACGTGTCTCCGCATGTTGAAACTTTGCGGGCGTACTTATAATAATGTAACTTTTCTGTAAAAAAATATCAAATCCTAACTCGACGGACGTCAATGGAAAACTGAGCCAACCCCTTACTTACAGAAAACACTGTATCAAACTATGACATGCTCTAAATTCATTAAAAAAACTATAAGTATGTCTAGTTAGGCTATAAAAACTTTATCCATGGTATGAAATGTTTACGTCTGTTTTTAATGTTTTAGAGCAATGCAGTTGCAGGCCAAGAGCAGTACGCATGTATCAAGTAATGATACGGTGGATAAAGAGTAAGTTTTTAATTTTATTTTATGGACAAATTTATAAACAGGCTGGTTTAATCGAGATATTTTGTAAAGAAAATTAAAAAAAATAACTTTTTATTACCAACAAGTCATAATCAACTTTTGCGTTACAGGTCAATAGAGCACGCGGAAGGGCGTAACGTGTCTCCATTGATGACTTTAGAGCCTGTTTATTTGAATAACCCTGGGATTGAGGAGTAAGTAACATAAATATTAAATTATATGAAAATTTTCTTATAACTATGAATATTGAAAGCAGGTAGAGGCTCTGAAATAGAGGTGGGCAGGACACTTGGCTAGACGTAATGATGGCAGGTGGAGCGGAGCCCTAACGGTTGGCATGTTTGCCGAGAAACGGTAGAAGGAGCGTTCGCAGACCAATGACCAAGTGGGTATCTACAGAAGATCGTGTGGAAGACTTGTATGAGACTTGCACAGACTAGGGAAGCTTTGCAGAAAAGGGAGGAGGCCTATACTCAGCAGTTGGTGGAACAATGCTGCCGATGATGATGATGAATATTGAAATTTGAAACTGAACATCAGTTATTATATTGTTACAGAACGACTAATAATGCTGCCAATGCCCCTGAAATGCCTTTAGATGAAATGTGCCGTTGGGGGACCCCAATCAGGAAAGAAGTTCCTATTCACGTATGATTTAAAACAAAACATAATTTTTGCAGCCACCATCTTGGATTTACATTTTGACCTCACTATTAGCTTTACCACCCTCGAAAACTATGAAAACGACACCCATGACAATCGCAACCGCCATCTTGGATTTACATTTTGAGCTTTCTATCGGCTTTAGCACCTGAAAAACATTTAATTATTGCAGCTGTCATTTTGGATCTACGTGAGGCTCACGTAGGAAATTCGCACTTTTATTTCGGTATTATTTTAGGACTGGACTAGTAGTAAATAACTAGGTTGACCTTACTGCCCACACTATAAGAATTTATTAATATTGATGAATATTATAAGACTTATACAAAGACTCTAACTTTATTTTTACTGATTATAATATAAAGCAAATAAATGATTTTTATTTCTTAAGTGTTTCATTTATTAGCATATTTTTGACTACAAAATAAAATATTTTATTATTTTTTAACAAAACATGCTTCACATAATGTTTTACACAAAATAACCATTTATACCTGTAAGCCTTACAATATTGACATTGTAATTCAAGAATTGTAAGACAATTCTAAAGTAATTGTGCCTACCTACGGCCTGATTTTTATACTGTAGTATGAAGATTTCGCACCCTTATGTAGGGTCAAGTGGCACGCGTGGTTTTGAATCTTATTCTGTATTCATGACATTCACAAAAGATATAAGTATACCTACTCATTTTCAATTCATTCATTTTTTTTTCATTCATTTTCAAGTTCATAGAATACGTACCTAACCTATAAACAACCTTAAAAAAAGTACATACTAGAAAAATAAAACAAAATAAATTTATAAGTCCATTCAAGTTGATTTACTGCATTTCTCTTTTTTGTGACGCAACTTATTATACAGGGTGTCCCAAAACTCAACGTCAAGCCGAAACGGGGTGACAGGATTGATCATAACCATCACGAGAAAAATCTGAAAAAAAATCTATCCCATGCAGTTTGAAAATTATGGGCATTTTAAGAAAAACCTAGAAATTTGATCAAACTGTACCATTTTTCGGTTATTGTGGTTATTATTTTTTATTTTTGTTCATTTGAACTTTAGAAACGTAATCCTAAATAACATTTCTAGAATCCCAATAAAAAATAATGACACAATTGCCTCAAGTTCCCGAGAATTGAGACTATTTGTTAAACTACGAATTTAAAATTTTCAAGATTCGTCGACTTTGACAGGCCCTCCTATAAAAAAAATGTACTAGAGTGCCTTGGCAAGTAGCATTAAAAGTTGGCGCATTTAATCAGAATTCTAAAATGGTACAATACTTGTTAGTTCCATACAATAGAAAAGAGTAAAAAAATTAAAACCTCAAGTAACCCGATTTTTGCTATCAGATTTTACTCAGTTAAAATGTTTTTAATTCGCACAAGCTCTAAGTAGGTTCTTAATTTTAAGGCAAAATGATGAGAGAGATGGATAATGGGTATGTTTGCCATGAGTGAGCGAGACAGATAGTGACGCCACGCATTGAGACGGAGATGCGTCGTTTAAACGAGTGCGAATGAAACAGATAGATGCTATGGCATCTATCTGTTTCATTCGCACTAGTTTCAGCCAAGCAAATGGCTACGCTACCAGTCCGATACCAACCAGTTAGTACGTTTCGCTCATTCGTCTACTGCGCACGTTCGTATTCGTATTAATTATTTTACTAATTTTACTAACTTTTTTTCACTTTGGTAAAAGTGGCGTCACTATCTGTCTCGCTCACTCATGGCGAACATACCCATTATCCATCTCTCTCATCATTTTGTCTTAAAATTAAGAACCTACCTAGAGCTTGTGTGAATTAAAAACATTTTAACTGAGTAAAATGAGATAGCAAAAATCGGGTTACTTGAGGTTTTAATTTTTTTACTCTTTTCTATTGTATGGAACTAACAAGTATTGTACCATTTTAGAATTCTGATTAAATGCGCCAACTTTTAATGCCACTTGCCAAGGCACTCTAGTACATTTTTTTTATAGGAGGGCCTGTCAAAGTCGACGAATCTTGAAAATTTTAAATTCGTAGTTTAACAAATAGTCTCAATTCTCGGAAACTTGAGGCAATTGTGTCATTATTTTTTATTGGGATTCTAGAAATGTTATTTAGGATTACGTTTCCAAAGTTCAAATGAACAAAAATAAAAAAGAATAACCACAATAACCGAAAAATGGTACAGTTTGATCAAATTTCTAGGTTTTTCTTAAAATGCCCATAATTTTTAAACTGCATGGGATAGATTTTTTTTCAGATTTTTCTCGTGATGGTTATGATCAATCCTGTCACCCCGTTTCGGCTTGACGTTGAGTTTTGGGACACCCTGTATATAAAAAAGTTATTCGCCATTATTTGGTTGCGCCATCTTGGATTTGTAATTTGTCATAGTATATAGTATTCTACTACTCAAGCCCTTTTATTTGATACCTATATTGAGAGAGTTGTGAAAAAATATGTAGGTAACTTGTCATTTTGTGGCGTCGGCCATTTTGGACCGATTTCCACCAAATATAGCTAAGAACACTCCCGACTAAATCACCTTTCAAACAAAAAAAAACAAAATCAGAATCGGTTCGTGCGTTCGGGAGCTACGATGCCACAGACAGACACACACACACAGACACGTCAAACTTATAAAACCCCGTCTTTTTTGCGTCGGGGGTTAAAAATAAAAAAATCAAAATTTATAAATCTATTCGAGTTGATTTACTGCATTTCTCTTTTTTGTGACGCAACCTAGTACCTACTCGAGTTCGTGAACTCATTGAGCGAGCGGTGCGCTGCACGCTGGGCGCGCGCGTCTCCGCGCTTCGTAATTTGTTTCGTATCGCTACTCGTTGCGGGGGCTGGGGTATGCGTTAAATGCCTACGGCGCTCGGGCTATGCTCGCCTTAATAACCAAATTTTTCAAAAACGTTTGAAATTGTTATTTTTTATCAAGTGCCTAAATATGTAGGTTCATGGTTTTATCTATATCTATACTAATATTATAAAGAGGATAGATTTGTATTTTTGTATGTAACAAATAAACTTAAAAAGTACTGGACCGAATGGATAGCTATAATAATGGATGGCTATATTTTATCCGCGTACTCCCACGGGAACGGGAACTACGCGGATGAAATCGCGTGACGTCCGCTAGTCTTCAATAATGACGGACTCTGCTACAAACTTTCATCCCCTATTTCAAGCCCTTTTCTCGTGACTAAAATGCCTATTATAAGCCTATGTTGGTTCAGCGGTTTATGAGTGAAAGCGTGACACAAGACTCCACAAAACATACAGAGTTACGACAGAGTATGGATGATTGACTATTTTTTTTCCGTGCCTTCGCTCTCGTTGCATATCCCCAGAAACCGTGTTTTTTCCGGGTTACAAAATACATATACTTGGCGATAGTGCAGCTTTTCATCAGTGAAAGAATAAAATTTTACCTTTTATTATTAATGTTAACTAAGATTGAGTTCTTATCATCAAGGAATGTAAATTAGTTTTCTGTAAATCAATTGTTACATTTAAATCCCACTAAATTCCCATTTCGTGGGATTTATATGTAGGTACGTACTTAATGTACTTTTCGATGTGAGGCTCGGTGATGCCCCGACACAATGAATATTTGCATGAATTGTGCATTGACATCACCAAAATACTTAGGTATTTTTGGTGATGTCGCAAACAATGCACAATATTACAATACCTAAAAAGTGACGCCATATCTGCGTAAAGCCCAAATTTTATATAGGATAAAATAATATGATAAGCACTAATCTTGTGAATTACAGCTCTTTCTTTTATTCATTTGTTTTGTGCAAAATTAACACAAATACCATTTTCCTCATTAGATTTTAAAAGAAGAGGATTAATAAGACCAACTTGAGCTTCTTGGTGTAACGTTAACATCTACCCTCAATTTTGGTCCTTTCATAGAGGCAAAGGCTCAAGTGGCTGCCAAAAAGTTGAGATCCTAGCAAAGGTGAGACGGTACTTCACGCTTTGGGAACACATTCATTGTACGTACAGCGAAGGATTGGAATTCCCTCCCATTCTGTGTTTCCTGATAGCTACAACCTGGGAGTGTTTAAGTCAAGGGTAAATAGGTTACTTCTAGGCACGCGTGCTCCATCTTCGACCACATTATCGCTTACCATCAGTTGAGATTGACCACTATCTACCCTTAATTTTATTTTCTACTATTGATAGCATTAATAGAAAAAAAAATAAGGACAGATAATGTGTATTTCATATTTCGTAGCTCGAGTGTGACTTCCAAGCAATCTTAAAAGTTTTTGCCCTTTTTATCATAATCTTATCATTATCAGACTGTAAATATTTGCTACCGTTCAGTGACCGCTACAAATGCAACAATGGACGGTCAAAGGGGTCTGCTTCAGAAACCAACAGAAACCTGAGCTAACGAATTGGTTGGCGGACTAGAGACAGGATATGGATACTGTGTTAATGTTATGGGCTTAAGAAAAGGTAGCTGGGTAGCTACAAACCATAAATTATGTTGGGAACTACAAACTTTTTGGTTACTCTAAAGATTATATTAAATGTTTTTTTTTTAAATAACGAAGGTTTAGAAGTAGAAACTTGGGTTCGGCCACCGGGGGATGGTCGAGCCCAAGTTTTTACTTCCATCCTACTCTGACTTTCTGTAGATTTTTATTTTATAGGTACCTTAGGTTTATTTTATAGACAATTTTTCTACGTTAAAATTATAATAATATATATAATTTTGTTATAAATACAGCTAAATTAATACGGCAAATACCTAGCTTATGTTTCCAAAAGCAACAAAAAAACAATACCTTAGCGAGACTTTGATTTTGCGAATAGCTATTGTTGGACCTAAAGATAAAATCGGACATTCGGACTTCGTACCTAGGTATCTAGATTACTGTCATGGAATTATGTATTTATCTCTTTTGTTTTGTTGTTTTCGAGAAGGTTGGCTGCCATTGTTTCAGCTGCAAGCCCAATTATGTGGATTTATTACGACTAGCAGTGCAGCAAAAGAAACAGACAGCGAATGAACAAGAAATTTCATTCTAGAAATATTTCTCTTTAACATAATTAATTTTTAAGGTTCCGTACCCAAAGGGTAAAACGGGACCCTATTGCTAAGACTCCGCTGTCCGTCCGTCTGTCTGTTTGTCCGTCTGTCACCAGGCTGTATCTCATGAACAGTGATAGTTAGACAGTTGAAATTTTCACATATGATATATTTCTGTTGCCGCTATAACGACAAATACTAAAAAACAGAAAAAAATAAATATTTAAGGGGGCTTGCATACAACAAACGTGTTTTTGTATGTTTGGTGTGAGAGTCCGACTCGCACTTGGCCGCTTTTGTTTCAAATTAAGGAAAAATTGTCGGTGTTAGGAATTCAAGGCTAAACTAGGCATTTTATCGCAAATTAATACATTCGTCGTGTGGGGCCAAATTGATATCGAGATACCTACTTCCTCATTTTGTTTTCGCGAGATAGTGAATCTACGCCGCTAACGACTTATTTGGCATTTTGACTTGTAGGCATATTATTATGCCCACAACTACAACGCAATTAGAAAACAGGAGTCAACAACATTATGAAAACAACTTCGTTTTGATTGATAAATAACACGAACAAGAAATGCGTCATATAATATTTTCTAAACTTCCTTAACACGTCATAAATTTATCTTTATGCCTAAAGATTAGGTTATCTGTATTATGTAAAGATAAAGTTATATTACTGCCTGATAAGATATCTTTGTTTTCTAATAACACATATTCAGAACATGTAGGTCAACTAAGGGCCGCTCGCACAAAACAGCTTTAACTCCGAGTTATGGTTAACTCTGGGCCATTATTTATAAAATACCTACTTGTTATTTAACCTTGTGTAAGCATCTCCATTTGAGTTAAGGGATAACTATGTGAGCTTAGGCTCACTTGCGCAAACCATAGTTATTCCGAGCGATGTTTCCAAAAATGGATTCGCGGCCGGAATGTTGGGCGCCCCGTTATAAATAACCGATTTGTTTACACCGCAGCGTGGCGGCGCGACCATACAATCAATGTCGTCGCCGTCAAAATTAAGAAGTAAACATTTTCAATGACGAAGGTTTTAACGTGATAGAAATAGAACGCATTCATGTGTCACACCGTGTGGCACCACGCTCAGAATAGACCACTCCTTTACTTCCTCCTTTACGTTTGTCGTAACAAACTAAGGGATTATAGTAGACTTTCGACTCAGCTGAATTCCGCCTATTGCCGTCTATACACCTGAATGCGCGATACTCCTAAAGCCAAGATGTTGATCAGGCAAGCTAGCTGTCAGCTGTAACTTCAAACGGACTAGAATTTAACCATAGAACGTTTTCACGCTCGTCTGCGGAGAGACGTAGACAACTCAACTTAAAGTATGAGTTTTAGAACCTCAGCCCGTGTCTGTGTTCCCTAGTACCTGTAACCCGTCAGCCCTCAAAGTAAAGTACACAAGCATCTTCTGGTCACGCTCGCTCCATTATAGACCTCATCATTCCATCAGGCCCGATCAAGGGCAAGAAAAAGCCAGATATTCCACTGAACTGCAACACATACTCACATTCAGTTATAAAGAAGTTGAGGAGCGTTAGCGCAACCGTATGTCCGGAGAACATGTAGTCCCCACAGGTCCTGACTCCCCGCACAGACATGCCGGCGCCGCTCCAGATGTCGTAGGCCTGGCGGAGGCGCCGCCCCCAAACCGTGAGGTCGTCCGCCGGCGGGTAGGAGCGCGGCTCGCACTTCAGGTGGGAACCCGGCACCGACAGCGACGTGATCAGCATCGTGAAGCATCGCAGCAGGAACACGGTGCCGGCTAACGCGAAGAATCTTCGCAGGATTATGAATCTGGAGAGGAATGTTAGTGGTTTGTTAGCGTTTGGTAAGCTAATAATTATAGCCTTCTCTTTTCGTTGCCAGTTAATGAAGAACCACGATTAAGTGGCAGCAAGAAGGCCGACTAAATAAACTTTAGAGGCCCTGCCCTTGAATTTCAGTGACATCGATAGGGAATACATTTTACATGTATGGATGGACAAGCGACAAATACCACCTAGCAAAACGTAAATCCCTATTCAATTTGACCAAAACTTCTGCGTATAGGCAATAGATACGGAAAATCGGTTTTTTCCTTAGGGGACACCGCAACATTGCGCCATTAGGTAAAGGTGTGTCCATACAAATATAAAAATTGGATCTATGGGTGTGTCCTATTAAATAAAATGCTATCATGTGAAATCCTCTAAATGCTTAAAATTATTCCGTTCGTTAAAATATGTTTTAATGAACGGAACAACGCTCCGCTTTGATTACTATACAAAAGAAAACGGGTGTGGACGTGGGCATGTAGCTGAGAGATTACAATACCAAGCAGAGGATAATTCACTCTTTTATTGATAACAACAAATGCGTGGTGACGTCATTTTCAAATCGACAATAGTATCACTATTGTCGGTTATGTGAGCGTGCGGGGTGCACGGACAATGGCAATTGGTAACTGCGTAATCGTATCATAGTTAGCAACGATATAGTTACTTGATAAAAACGGAAATGATTCACTTAGCACTACAGTGAAATCATAATGCATACCTACCAAATAATGTTTTATACAGCTCGTATCAGTAAGTAGATAAATAGCTTATTAGAACTGACCTTAGACGTGAAGCTAATAGGTTCGTTCGTTGTATTTGAAAGTGAATAAGGATCATAAACGTACATACAAGATATCACACGAGCTCAGAAAACGTTAATTGGAAACTCATTAAGATAATAAAAACGCGGTTTCTAAATTAGGTTTAGGTAAATATTGAGACAAAAGCGTCGTTTAAAAGAAATAAGTGAACGTAAAGAACAAAAGGTTTGCTGAAGATTCGTTAGGTAAACGATCGTCGTCTTATTTGCAGTGACACTCGCACAAAAAGGTCTTTGTCTCAGTCTTATTTGTGAGTCATAAAGCGAGTTGAAATGCGTCGGCAACGAAAGGACTGATAACACAGCACTGTGTTTAATGCAGGCAACAAGCTGTCAAACTTTTATTAAAGATTAGGTTTTGTAGCGCGATTGCTGATCCAGGATTCTGACAGGCAACACAGAAACACTAAACTCAATTGATACTTTTCAGATAGATTAAGAACTAATGAATTTTTCAAATAACAACTAATAACAAAAAAGTTGCCACATCTTTGAAAATGAAGTCGTAAATTTCGAGCTATGAAATTTCTTGATCAAAACATCGCTTTGTTAAGGCACTTTACTCCTTATTAATATATTGCAATTGGCGTACAATTTTCAGGAGACACTAAGCTTTCTTAAATGGTATAATAGGGCCCACTTTTGGTACGTGTTAGAAAAAGAAACACATTTGTTCCTGAAAAGGTAGTACTTTGATGGTACTTGGTACCATCCACACACCATTGGTACATTTTTCGATGGTCGCCTTGCTTATTGTGGATTTTCTTAATATCAGTATGTAATGAAGGAATTCATTTATGATCTATTCGAAAAGTATCAATTGACTTTACTGAGAGGAGTCGATTTTTCATTATTTGTAATTTTTGATCGTGACGCAGAAAATGTATTAATTTTAACCTTAAAACTATCGCTAACTCGCAAATGACCCAATATGATATGGTTTTGGGGAAAATCGTTGCAAATTATCTCTAATATAACCCATTTCAAGGAACGCACTCAATTACAATTATTATACCAGTCAGCCTGTGTTTTTGGCATACTCGTGCATATTATGATAAACACAAGTTTTTGAATCGCTGTAACTCAGAAATGGTGAATCTTAGGTCAAAAAGTTTAAGGACAATTTTCGTAGATAATTGCTGCTAAATTTTTTGCCTGAGCTATTTTTACCATAAAACTAACCATTTCGCAAAAAATAAAGCAAAACATCCACTTTTGCGAACTGTGAAATTTAAAAATGTTTTGTGCACACAATCATGGGGATTTTTCACAATTTTATGTAAAATTTTCATCTTGGGAATTTATGCTTACTTGACCGGACTATTACTCGTATACTAAGTACTTGATTGTTTTGCTAGCCTCTCTATTCTGAGTGAAGTTTTCAATTTGGTGCAATAAATTTAGTCAACTTAATATTTGATGCGGGTTTGATTTCCGCACGCAATTAAATCGTGTCTCGATTGGATGTACAAACTTATCACAGTTATCGCTATTATTCTACATCTTTTATTGCTGGTATTAGTCAAGATCGTTATACAATATATGCAGACCATGCGTGTTAGAAAGACAAGTCTTCGGAAAGATAGAAAATCGTGCGTCGTGGCAAGTCGCGTCGACCGTTGTTAACTTGGAAAACTTCGTCAAGTTATTGTACTCAATGCCAATCGTGGCGAGACTAATAAGCCTGTCTCCTCCACATTCTTAAAGATACTTAATAAATTAGGCATGAGAGGTTTGTCGAATTGAGTGGTACTTATGCCTAACTTTTGTGCAAGTTGGCTTACTTTATAAGGGCACATAACCGACCGAGCTGAACTGAGAAGATGTTTTTAGGATATGGGATCGACAAAAATTTGAGTGAATGTATATATAACTGAAAATAATAACGCAATTTGTATGGTCCCGCACTTGAAGGGTAACCAACGGAACCCTATTACTAATGGCCAGTCTCAATAACGCATCTACCTTTGACCAACTGTCAAATTAGCTACCAACAGTAGCTGAAACGGAGAGCGGAGGATAACAAAGGGTTTCAAAAACGTATCTAACGTTTTTGAAACCCGCCGTTAGTCTCCGCTCTCCGTCCATCCGTCCGTTAAGACTGTCAGCGGGCTGTATCTCAAGAACCGTAATAGGTAGACAGTTTTAATTTTAACAGAGTGTGTATGTCTATTTATATTGCCGCTATAACAACAAATAATAAAAATTAAAGGGGCTCCCCTTCAAGAAACGTGTTTTTTTTTGTTTTATGGTACCCTTCGTGTGAGAGTCCGAGTCGCACTTGGCCGGTTTTTGAGAATATTAAGGAAAGTATTGATGTATTTGTGTTGATGCATTTAAGTTTACTATCATGTAATTCGGCAAAAAAAAACAGTTTTATAAAACCAACTAATAAAAAATATTGTTGTACCTACTCGAATGAAACAAACATTTTATGAGACCGTAAAGCGAAAGATATAATAATGTATCGAGTGCCATACAAATTTGTGGACACGCAATATAAAGGCAGTGAAAACAGCCACACCATACAATTATGCTATGTGGTATGTTCGTGGTGTACCGACGTTCGCAATCACATCATCTAGGCGACTTTATATAACCGACTTTCATTCTCCCAGTGTCATTTACATTTATGTTTAAAAAATGCGTGGTTATGTCGGTCCACAGGAACTTATGCAGTGACAGCGTTTCCGGAATTAATTCCGCCGCAGCCATTTGCGCTGCGGTGCACCAATGTAAATCAATTGTCGCGGGTCCGGAAGTCCAAATAAATCTGGAACTTCGGATGTAAATGACTGGCTTTGTTCAGAATTATTTACCGTACACAAAACAAAACTTCGAGAATCGTTCAAGGGCAGGAACATGATGACGAAGAGACAATTCTAGTGTGGATAATAAATTGCATACAATGAGTCCAAAGTCTGGCAAGTGTAAGTAGAGCACATTGTTGATATAACATCACAAGCAACAAAGACTACACAATCAGTCTTTTTCCAAAGACAAAAAATTATACTTTTTATTTCATGATTGTAATTGTTTATAAACAGATACTTACTGGGAATGTTGACTAAATTATCCTTGAGCTATTAATTAAAAAAACTATTGGGCTACATTCAAACAAACCTTCATTTGCATATAGTGAGTTTCTCAATTTGTTGAATAAACAAGTGTAAGCATTATATTAAACTAACAAAAAATTATGTAGGTATTTTTATTATGAAAAATGTATCATAAATAACATATCTTTTCATGGAGGGTAGGCAGAGTTGTGCAAGTTTTATGCATACAGAATTCATCTTTGAAAAGTTAAATAAAGTTAAAAAATCTGTCGAATTGAGAACCTCCTCCTTGTTTTGAAGTCAGTTAAAAAAGACTTTTGCAATATGCAAGAAGCTTTTAAACTTGTAGGTGTACATAACAGAGAGATATTAAAATAAACACCAGTGTTGAATAATAATGCATTTTAAAAATATTAATGATATTGTTTACACATGATTAAACAACCTTGATAACATATTATTAGTCATCATTTGTTTACAAAAAACATGGCCCACAGTCAAGTGGGTCACAATCATTACTTTGCACTGTTCTGATGCCTGTTCAAATGGGTTATTAACCCACCAAACCCATTCAAATTGCTTAATTTAAGAACACGCTATTGTAATCAGAAAGTTAGATTTTTATTGCTTTGTATGTTCCAATAAGTGCAGTTTGTATGTAAATAGAAAATTAGTTTCAAAGAAATTCAAAGTATTTGAATAAATGCTAATTCTTTGTTTACTTCTCAGTTCAAAATATCTAGACATGTTTAATACATACCTATGTTTGTGGAAGAATAGCACAACTAGCCATATGGCCATAAGGAAGGAGCCAGTGATTTCGCACATGTCAAAGGCCCATGGGATGTGTGGCACATTGTCTAGGAACAGGTCTGGCAGTGGGGGGTATTTCTTCATGTCTGGCACCTTGTCATGCACAATCACCATCACTACAGCCGTCACCCACGTCACCAGGAACACATAGCCTGCATGGAAACATACATTTTCATCTAGTCAAGTATAAGTACAAACTAAGAAACAGTCAATTTCTACTCACATTGTTACTTTTTAAAACATAACTTTTTGTTTCCCTTCCCATTCTCATGCTATTATCCCCACAAAATATGACATACATAAAAAGTATAAGTACCAAAATAATCTTTATTTATTTATAATGTACCTAGTTAAATTGTTGTATCTACACATGTTTTGCAACTATGTTCTGATGATGCATTGTTATAAGTAGCACTTGTTTATTGTACTCATGCAGATTCCTTGGACTTTATCCCAAACATGTAAGTAGGCTACCAAACAAACTGTAAATATGGCATTAAATACTTTATTTATCGGTTCACATAGTTACCTAGGGCTATAGCTGTCTTCCAAATTTCAGGTCTCAATCTTGAAGCTTTAACATCTGGAGTAAAACTTGACACACACTCTGAATTCCTTACATAAATGTCACTTGGAGTTGGTATTTTGTTGTGAAGATTATAACTCAAATGTGACAAGTTAGTCCCAAGGAAGTTGATATTTGTAGATGGATTACTGAGCGCATCATCACAGAGTCCGAGCTCGAACATCGCATTACGGTTGTGTTTTTGTAATTTCTTCACAAGCAGTATGAACCTCTTGCGTTCTCCCAATCTTAACTGGTCGAACGGAAAATCATAGAAGTCTCGATCAACAAAGGATAGAAGACACTGTCCATCAATATCGTGGGATTTAATAATTTCTGTTATGATACTGGATATTTTCTCTTTATGTAATAAATCTAATACTTCTTTGTTACTCCAATTGATAATATCTGATTCCATTTTCACCAGTTATTCTTACTTAAGTTGGGCAAATAAAATGAGCTTTATATATTTCTTGAATAATTTGTACGAGTGTAAATGTATATAAACAAGGTAACACTGAATAGATGATCACAAAACTGTGTGTGTATTTATTTAAAATTTTAATCCATCTCGGCGGAATACTGTATGACAATGACAAGTGACGTGACATTGAATTATTGACGTTTGGGGAACTGTCAATCATACAGATTCAAAATATAATCTATTTTCTAATTAGTCGATTTTATATTCCGTTTTTTAATTATTGCTATATAATAAAACAAAAACTACAACATAAAGTTCGACTTTTGATAGTATACAGTAACGTGACAGTTTCATCTGTCAATGGGGTTCAGATATTATGACAAAATAAGATAGTAGAGTTGGAGATGTTGTAAAAATAAAAGAAAATTTTTAAATATTTATTATTATTTATTATATACCTTATTGTACACCTCATTACAAACATAGTAAAATCGTTTAAAAAAAAACAAGTGTACAATGGGCGGTCTTATCGCACAGGGCAATCTCTTACAGACAACCTTTGGATGGACTGAACGAAAGAAGTTAGATTTAGGGCGGTCAGTGTACAAACATCATAAACAATATAAATTAGACATAATAATATAAAATACCACACAATACTAAATAATATACTAATAAATATCAAATATATAAATGGGAAAGGAGAAGAAAAATTATAGTGAGAGGTAATGCTCCTTCACCAATTTTTTAAACGTTGGTAGCGTTTGTGCACGCTTCACATCTTTGGGTAATGCATTCCACAAACGAGCAGCTTGAATAGTGAAAGATTTATTAAAGAAGGATGTGGAATGCATACGAATACTTAATTGAAGATTTTCCGATGATCTCAAGGACCTAGAGTGTGTGTCACAGAGAAACTGAAACCGGTCTTTAAGATAAAAAGGAGTAGAAAGGTTAAAAAGTACATTGTAAAGAAGAGAAAGTATGTGGGCATTCCGGCGAAGGCGAATAGGAAGCCATTTGAGCTTAGTACGAAATTCGGAAACGTGGTCATACTTGCGTAAGCCAAATATGAACCTGATACACAGATTTTGGAGTCGCTCAAGCTTGTCGAATTGGTCTTGGGTGAGATCAAGATAGCTGGCGTCAGGATAGTCCTAGAGTGGAAGAAGAAATTGTGCTATGGCAATTTTAGTGGCGATGGGAAGAAAATTCCGAAGGCGTCTCAAGGAGCCCGCCGAAGCGAACAGTTTACGACTGACCTCCTGCAGTTTTTTAGTCCAGGAAAGAGTTCTTAAATATGCAAACTTTGTATTGTTTTTGTCTTTATAAAACGATTTAAAGTCGAACTATAGTTTAAACTCTTTAGACGTAGGTAGTCTTATATTTATGGCAACACCAAGTACCTTCCATACTTCGGTACACATACGGAAACTACAGAACGGTACTTTCTATGATCCTCACATACTCCCTTTGCTGCATAGCGCACCTGGCCTTTTTGAAGTACATCAAAAAATGAGGTCTGTGATGAGTTGATGACTATGACCTTCTAAAGCGCTCCCCTCTCATGGATGCTTTATAAACCTTTTGCCTTTCATTCGTCCTCTCAATATGACCAAATCATCGGCATCCAAGTACTCTCCTTTTCAATTTCGTCACTATATCTTCGGTGTAGACTGTAGAGGATAATATAATAGTACGCGGCCCGGTTTAAAAATAATGGTGAAACCTGAAATAGATGTAACCCGGGCCCACAGAGGATAGTAATAAATACTACAGGCCCCCACACGATTCCTTTTGTGGAATGAGCTCCCTGTGCACGGAGGCCGTAAAATAGGATGGAGTCAACGAATGAGCGAAAGTCATGTTGTTCTTGATTCACAAATTCCATAGTGCAATGGTTCTCCGATCGGCGGCCATGTTGCTAAGATTTGTACCATAGAAAGTAACTTCCGAGTTAATTTTCGATTGCCATATTTTTGAGACATGTAATTACTTACCAATATAATTAATTCGGCAGCTTGCCTGAGAAAACAGTTTTGTGGGATATTGTATATTTTTAAGATTTATACTATTTTTATGGAAAAAATCTAATAATAACAACATTTAGCCCTTACATAAAAGTTATAGTGACTGAAAACTGCCCAAAATATTACTTTAAAATCAACTGTACAAAACTGTTAATGGTTATGGTATGTAATGATGGTTGAATAAAACATTGTCATTACAATAAACAAAGTTTAATTAAATGATTATTGTGATCAATACAACATGGCGAACTTAATTTAAAAAAAAAAAACAAAAAAAGAACACTTCTGACAATCAGGGATTATTTAACATTTAAAAATCATAATCATTATAAAAATATTTAATTTCCATGAAAATATGAACATGACGCTTATGCAGTACGGATTTGTATAACTCCGAGATTCTACGCCAATGACCATAATTTGGTATATACTAATCTATGTTGTTTTATCGATAGATAAAGCAAAAAACAACAACTTTGAAATAGGTTTTAAGACATAACTGGGGCCCTACTATGAAGTCTTAAAACGATCGAGATTCAGCTCCAAGAGAGAGATGGCATACATAGCGTATAGCAGTATCCCTTTTACATCGTCGGAATTGGATGGCATTAGCACGTCATAGTAGGGCACCTGAATTATATATGTTCAGCTTTTAAGTGCCGAATGTACGCCCAATACCTCCTTTTCAACATCTTCATCTTTTAGTTTTAACAGGTAATAATTTTTTTGGTAGAGTTATTGTCCAATGACCGTTTTTTTTTCGTCTAAAACTAGGTAAATATTTATCACACGGCTGCCGTAAGAATGAGAGGTTTAACATTACAATCATTAATAAATTTGGTTTAAACTCAGAATTAAAAAACTAAGCGTCTGCTCGATTACAAGAGCCTTAAAACTAATTTAAAAAAAAATAAAAAAGCTGACATAATAAAAATAGAAATGGAATACAACAGTTAAATTACCATCTAATTGGTAACAATAAAAATAACACAATATTAATACTTGTGATTGAATTTCATCTGCAGTAAATACTTCACGTTGACTTGGGCGACGTCGTATACGATGAATCTGGGTGTGTGCTAAGGAAAATATCCTCAAATAAAACATTGATGGTTAGTGGTAAACGGCAAAGAACCACTATGTTCAAAATGGGGTTTGCAGGTAGAACCAGGGTTCATGTCAGTCCACTACAGAGATAGGCCTCTCTCAAGTTGATCTACGGAACCCATTTCTCCGCCTTGATTTGTCCCACGGTTATCCGTCTACCCAGCTGTCGACCTACGTTGCGCTTGCCGATTCGCGATCTGAGCGACTTGAGGACTCATCAGCGATACTAGCCATCAGTTGTGTGTCAACCACGATAGGAGCACTGTCACTTCAACTTGTTACCTTTGCAAGCTGTGTCGGTAACTCCATATCTTGGCAAAGTAAATACAAACGCAGCGAATAATACAATGTCGGGTTTTCGTCTGTACATTTCACAGTATTCATGAGTTTTAACTCCATTTTTTATGGTTAATTATTGTGCCCATGGTTTGTACAGTCGATACACTGTATAACTGGCATGTAAAAAAAACGCAAAATCCGACGGCGATTAATAAAGGATACTCGTTATATAGCAGCGAGGTGTGCACTTTGCTGTTGACGGGCTTGCCGAGCGGCACGACGGTGCCGTCGTCCAGCGTGCGGCTGTGGGCCGGGTCCGGGTGCGTCTGTCCCACGCCCCACGCCGAGTGCATGCCGGCCGGCAGCTTCACGTTCTCCGCTTGGTGACATTCCTTCCTGTAGCCCAAGTTTGATCATTCAAGATAAACCCATTTTTTGTCATATTTAAGTCCCATGTGACTAAAATAGTGGTTGAATGATGGGATGGAGGAGGGGATCACAGAAAAGAAGGATGGATTTAGACAATGTGAGGATAAGAAATGGGAGCGAATGATGGCGTGACGGTAGGCAGCAGGAGAATGGAAGAAGACCTATTGGGCCGACCCCAATTAACATGGGACAAGGGAAGGACAATGATAATGTTAAAGTTCCATGTAATAGGAGTGCACCTATGTGCCATGAACGATGTTCAAATCCTGACATTGAGCTGAAACTCGATTAGACTAAAATAATGTTACAAAGGCTTGGATTTCATTTGCCATTGTCTATTATCATATTGCGGCATAAAATCATGTATCTTGGGAATCACTTTTCAAGATATACTTACATGTTTCCGAGAGCCACTTCACAGAGCAGCATAAGTCCGGTTGGGTTCCTCTTGTCGGTACAGCAGTAGTTGGCGGACTTGGACACCATATCCGCAAAGTATACACCTTTGCCGAACATGTAGCCCGTGACTGGCGCTTCCGGCGGTGCGATGCGGAGACCTGGTCAAAGGGCAGAAAAAAAAACGAAATAGATTCACGCCTGCATATATTATTTCAAACAGTAAGAACAGTCATATTATTCTGTTTTACTATGTGTTTGTGCTGTTGTGTTGTCTGTGTCGAATAAATATTTTCTGTTCTTTTATTTTATTCTTCAACTCTGACTCAAGGGTAGGGAGACAAATTATCACTCCCCGATTTTCTCTTCTACATTTATTATGTGCACAACCAGTGACGAACCTCTAATGACCAAAAATCCTAAACCCTTTTAACCTTTTGAACGCCAGAGCATAAATGCATCGCGTGCCCCAGACGCCAAACCACAAATTCGCCGTACTTTTTGTCACATATTTGTGACGTTTGGCGTACAGTGCACGCGCTTGCATGTCATGTAAACGTGACAATGGCGTTCAAAAGGTTAACCTTTTGAACGCCATTGTCACGTTTACACGTTTACGAGTGCGCAAGTTTTGCGCACTCGTTCCATTGCAGACCTTATCGATTGCTATCAGGCGCGAACGCGGTAAAGAGCTGGTTCAATGTACAGTAGAAAAACTGGAAATGAAACCCAGCACGCCGCTGTCAATTCGACGCGACAGTCAAGGAAATAATGAAGCTTAAAATAACTAACCTTGAGAGATGATTCCGGCAAAGTTGGTGACACGCGAGCCGTGCCACAGCAGCCGCCTGTTGTGAAGCTTCTTGAACGGCTTGAAGCGCTTGTCTTCACCTTCGCGGACCACTTTGAACACCTGCAAGTAGTCAGCATGGCAAATGATTAGTATGTGGTACTGTAGAGTGAATTTCTAAAATGTGCGTGGATGGCCAAATTCAAAACTATCAGGCCAATATCGAAAAACACTGAAAGGAGTCTCGAACCCAATTTTGATGATAACTAAAACTGCATCATTGAATTTTTGAAAAACCGTTATTCATAGCCTAAAAATCACCACTTTCCTTTAGTTTGCCATGTGTTATTATTTCCCAGAATTTTATCCTTAGTAGCGACACTTTCGGATGGTACTCGTAATTAATACAGGAAAACAACAGAGACCAAGTGGAGACGCCTTATGCCTAAATATTTTCCCGGGTTTTAGGATATTACATAAGAACAACTAAAATTAATACAAGAACTATCGAATTCATTTCTAGTTTCTTAAAAGTCGAACAGAATGCACGATTTTTATTTATTGTTTAAAAAATCGAATTTAAAATCTCATTTATTCAGTTCTATGTGATCCCATAGAAAAATAAAAGTAATCTCCTTATCATCGTTTGAAAGATGTAAGTAAGCGCGGAAGTTAATGTTATTTTCATACCAGCAGGTATTTATCAAACAAGGTAAAGGTAAAAACAAAACAATTTTATAGCTTTTCATACCATTTATTCATTGTGTACAATTATAGGAAAAAATCGTAAACAGAAATTAATTTCAATAATGAAGAAAGTCACCAATCTTAAGACTTACTCAGAATATTATATCCGTTGATGTTGAAAGTTGTCTGAATCGCTACAGTTTTCATCAGGAACGGAGTTTTTCTTGTCATCACAAATATTATCTTCGTTCAGAGAATTAAAATAAATTATAAGTAGTTTTTCCCTATTTTCATCTTCAAACGATTTGAAAGATAAACCCATAACGACGCTTGGAATGCGAAACACCCCTCTACCCCTCAAACCTTTTGTCATTGTTTACCAGTGACAAACAAATGAAGAGACAAGTTTTGGCTATTCTGGGAAATGAAAACATGAGGCAGATCCATGGTACAATTCATCATCTGCCTAGCTTTTTCCCAACTATATTGGGGTCGGCTTCCAGTCAAACCGGATTCAGCTGAATACCAGTATTTTACGTGGAGCCGCTGCCTACCAGACCTCCACAACCCATTAACTGGGTAACACGGTACTCCTTGGCAAGACTGGTGTCAGATTATCTGGCTTCTGACTATCCGTAACGACTGCCCAAGATCTACAAATGACAGCCGGCACCAACGGCTTAACGTTTACGCTAACGCTTTCCGAGACACGGAGGAATCTCGGTATGTTAAGATGGTCACCCATCCACAGACCAACCTCGGCAAGCGTTGCTTAACCTTGAAGATCGACCCGTGCGGCTGTTCTTATTTAGCCACGAGCCCGAGCGAGTTCTTTACAATTAATAACAATAAAACCCGCGTCTGCTGGTTTTTTGAGAATCTTCTCCTTTGTTTTTGAAGTTGGTTAATAAGGAAAAGAGAATTCAATTAGTTTACTGTATTAATAAAACTAATATTAAATATACCGAAACCCGGAACAAATATCCCAGAAAATATTTTTAGTCGTAAGGAAGTGTCCACTTTTTGTGTTTTTTAAACTTTAGGTATATTAGCTCACCTAATTCCGATCACTGGTCACCAGGTGCACCTCTAGCTTGTTTCCAACCCAGTAAGTATTATTTCTTTCGGAAAAACTCTCCTCAAGTTACCGCTAGTTGTGTGTTTTGTTTCACATTACACATACACAAACACATTCATCAACATTGTTATAATATCTTCCTTACTTTAGTTTTTATTTTTCAGTAAAATTTGCTTCAATAATTATATCTGTTTTTTCTTTTATTAACTTTATTTAGATGATATACATATATGTATATATAGGTATAAATATACTTATATTAGATTGATTCAAATGAACCGCCACTCGTCCATTGAAAGTTTCACTAGAAAATCAGCGTCAGACAGCATCAGTCTGTCTGACATATCGCTGAAATGGACCTTTATACTACACCTGCTTGGAAAGTACCTTGATACTTTATCAAATTTACGGTAGAAAGTACGTCATTGCATATCGAACAAATATGCGGGGAGAAAACGCATCTGAGCGGGAGAGAAAAGTGTATGAAAATCCATTTCTTACGTGGTTTTTCTTTTTTAATTTTGGGTAAGACTATGCGCCGGTAACCTAAATATCAAAAGCCAAAAAGTTTTTACAGTGAGTTTTTATCTCCAAGTTCGCAAAATGACACTGGCCACTAGCTGTGTGTTGGATGGTGTCGGGCTGGCAGTGCGACCCTGCGGCGGCAGGATAAACAATTTGAAAAAAGAACATGTGAAAATTGCAGACGTCATTGGCGCCATTTCCAATTTGTGTGTTGTTTGAGGATTCAGTTTTAACTGCAACAATTTCAATATAAATTTCAATTAGTAAAGATTTCGTTTTTTATTTTCCTTCTAGGTGTAGTATAAAGCACTATGTATCACTCGAGAGAAACTGCGATTCCCGATCTTGGGTGTTTTAAAGCCCTCGCCTACGGCTCGGGCTTCAAACGACACCCTCGACGGTAATCGGTCACTTTCTCCTCTCGGTGAACAATGTACTATTTTAGTGCAGCCGTGAGACACACACTTGGTTCTTAGCATACCTACATTTCTTTTTATTTTTTTTATTTCTATGTACCGTGCGTGTTTCATGTAACTGCTAAATAAATATAGTCTTCCTTTATTTAGTTGCCACGTGTGACTTTCACACAATCCATTCGTCTTTTAATTTCTTTGTCTTGGAAGCAGTAAATATAAACCGACTAACCTGTTCGATTTCTAATGTGTAAGTGGAGTGCGTAGCAGCGTGCGTGTTGCGGACATACTCCTGAATCATTTCGAACTCGGGCGATGATGTCGGCAGCGGTGCGATGTTGGCCTTCAGCTTCAAGTAGTGAGCCGAAATTGGACTGGAACTCTCCGAATCTGTAGAAATAAATGTATATTAAGAACAATACAAGGACAACTGACGTTAAAAAAATAAACTAGTTTTTTTTTTGTTTTATGATATTTGACCTGTCTTTGCCTCTCGAATAGTATCATTTACGAGACAAATAAAACTGGAGCAGTTGTAAGACTAGTGGCACCAAAAAACTTAATTGTTATGCCGCTGATAAGTAACAACACTTGTTTGTGTTCGACCATTCTACCTCAGTTATTTGACAAAGATAATACTTACATTTATTGAATTGTAGCCCTTATTATTGATTGTATAAACAGTTTGTGTGTTTGAAATACTTTATGATTTATGAATTGATCAATGGAACAAGGACTTTGTTTATTATAGTCTATGTAAGTTAATCGGGCTGGTTTCCGCAACTCCACGTATAAGCGCGTATTTTGCGTGCAGATTTCTAATAGTATTAGTTGATTCAAATTTAATTATTGATTGACTATATATTTATAGGCATGGCAGGTTCTATTTGAAAGTGCAGGGTCTATTATTTTGTTGAAACAATGGGTATCTAGAAAATTGCGTGGGTATAGTAATATATGTGTTATGGATGTCGATGTCAGTGGATAATTGCAAACTTGTTGGCGCCATCGGAAAAACTGGAAAATTAACATCGGCGTCATTTTGTCTTTTAATTTTGAGCTCAATTACATTTTAGCTACTCCGAAAAACTTGGATGGTTCCATATTAACAAAACTATACCGGTTTCTGTCTTCATCAAGCTGTAAGCTATTTCAATCTCGAGCAAGTTGTCGAGCATGGCCGTCTTCGTCTTGATGAGCTCCACGTTGTCCAGCAACGGAGGGTTGTTCACGCCGAAGTCGTGTGGAATCAGAGTGAAGAACCTGGAATATTATGCACATTGGTTTGTTAAAACTTTTAGATTATGACATGTTTTGTCCAGTGTAGTGGTGGCAAATGCAACTAGTTTTATCAACTTTTCTTCTCATCAATCAGGGATGCTTGGTACAGCTCGTTAACCTTTTGAACGCCATTGTCATGTATATGTCACCGGATAATTGCAAACTACGTAAGATTACAAAATATCTTGAGAGATTGTAATCTCTCGATAAATTGTGAAATGAATATTTATTCTGCAATTATACAAATCAAAATCTTCTATAATATCTCCGTGCGTTGACATAAACTGGCGACCAATCAGCTGTCTGGTCTACAATTTATGTTTTGGTGAGATAGTTAAATTGGAAACTTGGCCCCCTCATTGGTATCTGTTTTCTCTGAATAGACCAATGAGAGCTTGGTTTTCAGGTATACTATCACACTTAACCGGAAAATTGTAGACTTGTCTTGTGCTCTGCTTGGTTGCCATTTTATGTCAGTCCAAAATTTTTCGGAATAACTTTAAGAGATTATAGACTATCAAGTTTTGATGCGTAAAAAAGTATTCCAAATGTTCAGTTGACAATTTATCGAGAGTTTACAATCTCAAGATATTTTATATTCTTCCAGAATTTGCTATTTTAAGGCAGCCTTGAACAAGAGGAGTTGTTTTCACCAATTTAAGTTTCAAAGGTGTGAGGGGTGCGGTACTGCGTAGCGAGTAGCACACTTAACAGCCGCCGCAAAGTTCGTGGTGTGTCACTTCCATGCTTTGGAAAGCTGTTGGTCCTACGCCTCATCTCTCTCCAGTCGTGCCGAATGGTCGTCCCATCGGACTATGAGAGTAAGGAACGGAGAGGGCAGCTGGCTGTGTTAGTGCACACACTTGTGCACTATGATATCTCCCGCACCGCTAGGCTTGGCTGAGACTGGCCGCCGTGGACGAAATTCGATCTGGAGGACAATTCAAATTTGACGCTCTGTCTGTACAGTCAATAGAAAAAGCTCTTTTGATGCATCCCCTTATTTAATTATGCTGGCTTAACGTCTATAATAATTGGGCTTCCACAAGAATACGTTTTATCTTAAGAAAATGCATTAAAAAACACGAAACGATCACTTATTAAAATTAAGAACCTGTTGGTTGCGTCGATCAATTTGGCTTGGCTAGCAGATCCCTTGTCGATCAGCGTCAGAAGTTCCGACAGAATTTTGTATCCAGACTTGATTTGTTTCTTCGATAGTTTTCCCAGCGGCATCTTTTCAGTATCAAGCTAAAAACAAACATTGATTTTAGATAGTCAGTGGTAAAAAAAATTAACTGTGATAGCCATTCAAGTAGAAAATTAGTAGCTGTTCTCAGTTCACAAGCGCCGACTAAGGCATGTTGAGAACCCTGCTTAGCTTAAATCAATTGTTTGATATTAAAACGCAAGAAAATAAGATATTCGAACATGTTAGTACAGATATTCTATTTCACGAAGTCCGTTTGACTATGAATGTTGTAAGGTCTGTACGTGCACACTGTTTTAGTGTGCGTAACCTCGGGAGCGCTCAGTCACGATCGCGACGCGGTCAGAGTCACTAGTGTTTTGTTTCCGCGCTAAAAAATTCAAAGAGTAACGTCAGCATGGCAAGTAAACGCAGAAAAGTTGTCCACAGTGAGGTAACATTTTTTTTAAACTATTGTTACTACTTTTTGTGTGCTATTAAGAGTTTATCTATCTAATATTATGAAACTTGTTACTTAAATAGGTATTTCGATTTGGTTTTGTTCTAGGGTCGAAGCATGATAGCTAGCGTTTATCATTTCCTGCGAGAAGAGTATGAATTCACAAAATCAGTTGCGGAACCTAACTGTGATTTGTCTCATTTACGAGATATTACAAGGCGTACAGCTGAGGCTACAGGTGTTTCTATGAAAACTGTTCAACGGATATTAAAAGAAGAGAAGGAATTGCCATCCTGCTAATCAAATTTCACTTCTCCTATGAAGAAAAGAAGAAAGCGGGATAGTAAGATAGAAATAGATAATTTTACAGCCGATGTTGTTCGCAGTACTATACAAAATTTCCATGTCATCCATAAAGAAATTCCAACGTTGGCTAAGTTAAAAACTGTATTAAATGAAAAAATTGGTTTTGATGGTTGTATCGAAACTGTTCGTCAATTGTTACTGAAGTTAGGTTACAAGTGGCGTAAAACAGAGAATAACCGTAAAGTTTTGACGGAGCGTCATGATATACAAATGTGGCGTTTAAAATTTTTGAAGAAGATGTCAGAATATCGCAGTCAAGGTCGCCCAATTGTGTACACCGATGAAAGTTATGTCCTTTCAACACACGTGCGAAACAACACCTGGGCACAAAAGTGAGTACACCATTCTTAAAAAAAATTAGCACAGGCACTCGCTTTATATTAGTGCATGCGGGTACAAAGGATGGATTTATTGAAAATGCTTCATTGATTTATAAAGCCAACTCAACAGCTGGCGATTACCATTCTAATATGAGCTACGATAATTATGTTAAATGGCTAAACGAAAAACTTTTACCCAATTTATCCCCACGCTCTGTCATTGTCTTAGACAATGCTTCATATCACAACACACGGACTGAAAAACTACCGACGTCGGCTACAAAGAAAGCAGACATGCAGCAATGGCTCAGGGATAAGGGTATAGCATTTGAGCAATCTCTCCTTAAATTGGAATTGTACGATATTATAAAAAAACACAAAGATGAACACATAACGTATAAAATTGATGATTTTATTAAGAGCAAGGGTTTTGATGTCATACGTCTTCCCCCTATCACCCAGAATTAAATGCTATTGAAAATATTTGGGGTATTGTAAAAAATTATATCGCATCAAAGAATATCGAACAAAACATGACGAACATGGAAAGACTGATCTTTGAAAGCTTGGATTGAGTAACCATTGAAACATGGCAAAAAACCTGTGCTCATGTTGAAAAAATTGAAAAAGAATACTTAAAATACGTCGACCTGGATTTTGAGTTCATAATTAACTTAGGGAAAGATTCTGACGAAAGCGAATCAGAAATTGAATTTGATAGTGATTAAGTGCTGATTTTTTTGTTTCTTCTCTGTAATAAATAAAAATATTATTTACTTTCAACTGTTGTTTCTTTTCTCTGCAACTTATCATTCTAATAGCTAAATATTATTTACTTAAATTGTCTATATAATTTATTAAATAAATATATAATGCGTGTCAGATTTCTTTCCTAACGCTACCTACGTTTACACACACTAGCGCGCCTATCACTACACGTCACTACTACAACCAGAGCCAAACGGACTTCGTGAAATAGAATATCTGTAGTGGTTATAGCGACTTATTCAGTCTGTTTTAGTGGATCGGGGACTGGCTATACCTCATTCGGTATAGCCAGTAGGCGCTAGTATGGTGTTTACCCCACATCCCCAGGTGAAGCAGTCTGATGGCAGCTAGTGCTGCCTCGTGCATAATATATAAGGGAGTTTTCGCATTCTCAAGCAGCCAGTGAAATCGGAGCAGCTAATTTTTGGAACCGTTAATCTCTGGTGGTTGAGAGTGTCATCCTCGTCACGTCGCGACCTAAGCCAGCATTGGCCTGATCGCGGCTGTGTGGCCACAACCTAATTATTGGGGAGAGACCCCATATTTTGCCTAACATTTGATGATTTTAAGGCAAGATTGTGTTTTTATGTCGACATGACTTTTCCAGAGCAGTTTGCTATCAAGGACCACTCCCAAGTACTGGGGACTATGTATCCGGATATCCAGATACCATGCCCTACTACCAACTTCAACAAGTGCTGACAAACCACAAGCTACCAGTTTTCCACGTGAATGCATCCAAACAGGCAGAGGCTACACTCTTCAAAGCCAATGTACCATAATTTACGGCCGGATACTGTACTATAAGAAACCACAGTCTTACCTCGAATTCAAGCAGCGTTTTCTTCATGACGTCGACGTCAAATATTTTGATGACCAGTTGTTGTACTGGCACGGGGAGATCACATTTAGCGTCCACGGCTAGGTTGTGTGGGACCGCGTCTTCAGTTCCGTAGTCCATGTCCAACGGGAAGTAACGTCCAGGCACCTGATAGGCAGACAAAAAAGAAGTTAGAATAGATTTTTTTTATTGTTGGCCTAGCTGGGTATTAACGCGTTAATTGTTAATTGTTTGTTAACGAAGTTAACATTTCGACTAACAGATTAACTTTTAAGTTAACTTTAAATAATGTTAACGGACTCGTTAACTTTCGTTAAATTTCCCAAAGTTCGTTAATCGTTAATCCAGTAGGGGAGAGCGGGGCTAAACGTACCGCGGGAAAATTGTTCCCGAGTGAAATAAGCTTTATAAAAAAATAAGAGCTAAACATATCAAGTAAACGGAACCCTGCAGCGCACCGATGGCAACTATTTTAGTTTGGCCAAAAATGTCTCGTACATTATTAAATAAAATCGGAACAACTTCCCCGTGGCACGTTTAGCCCCGCTCTCCCCTACCTAACATTTACCAAAAAAATACCGCACGCACCGCGCCGCGATGAGGCGTTACGACAAGAAGCTGCTGAAACTTCAAAGGGCAGATAAAGTTTAAGTAACGGAGGCAGTAACGCGAGTAACAACGACGATGATGATGAGGAATATTTTTTCAATTATGTCACTCAGTCTAAAGAAAAACCTAAGAGCCACAAATCTTTAAAAAGTAAAGCTGAGAATCTCGTGAAAATGTGGCTAGACATAAAATCAAAAGACTCGTTCAACGATGCGGCATTTCTCGGGAAACAGATAAACATAAATTTGTTTATTAAAAATAATACTGCCTAAACCCTCAAGCGCTGCAGTTGAACGACTTTTTCCACGGGCAAAGATTTTTTTTGTTCCTAACTTTCTACTACATAATTTCCAGAACCCTAACCAACAGTTTTTATAAGTGGATCATTAACGAAGCGTTCACTTGCGTTAAATCTTCCGAAATGAAACGTTTAACGAAGTTAACTTTTTTAGTACCTAAAGGATAAGCGATAAACGAAGTTAACTATTTGATAAACGGTACCCAGCTATGATTGTTGGCAACCTATAGCTTGGTCCAATTACGAACTTACATTACAGAATCACTGATGGATAATATATTGACAAACACGTCATTTGCATTGCATTTTCAGTGGCAATACTGTCTTGGTAAACCAAGTTTTGTAAAAATCAAAACGTAGTAAGTAAAATGATTGAAAATTTGGGGTTTAAAATAGAAACAGCAATTTAAAAAAATCTCAAAAACATATTAATATTTTTACCTTCATAAAGTTATCCCTGTACTCCCAAACGTTTTCAGTTTTCTCCATGTACAGATCTTCGAACTTCTGAACTGCTTCATTGACAGACCTGCAGGTATCTACTTGAGATCCGCCGATGGTGGTTCCGATGCGGCCCCATGAACGGAACAGCCAGTACCTTTAAGAACAATATTGCATTAGACCATAGAATTGCTTTACCACCCTACTTGCACATCCAGAGTGAATGCGTGAAGACACAGTGGGCGCGGGCGAGTCGGGCACGGGTAGTTGTCCACTAGGCATCGCGTACTGTTGTAGCAGGTACAAAAGTAACAAACAATGGACCAAGGTTAGTTGATGTGATTGGATATTGCACTTCTAAACTAATATTATAAAGAGGAAAGATTTATTTATACTACACCTGCTTGGAAAGTACCTTGATACTTTATCAAATTTACGGTAGAAAGTACGTCATTGCATATCGAACAAATATGCGGGGAGAAAACGCATCTGAGCGGGAGAGAAAAGTGTATGAAAATCCATTTCTTACGTGGTTTTTCTTTTTTAATTTTGGGTAAGACTATGCGCCGGTAACCTAAATATCAAAAGCCAAAAAGTTTTTACAGTGAGTTTTTATCTCCAAGTTCGCAAAATGACACTGGCCACTAGCTGTGTGTTGGATGGTGTCGGGCTGGCAGTGCGACCCTGCGGCGGCAGGATAAACAATTTGAAAAAAGAACATGTGAAAATTGCAGACGCCATTGGCGCCATTTCCAATTTGTGTGTTGTTTGAGGATTCAGTTTTAACTGCAACAATTTCAATATAAATTTCAATTAGTAAAGATTTCGTTTTTTATTTTCCTTCTAGGTGTAGTATAAAGCACTATGTATCACTCGAGAGAAACTGCGATTCCCGATCTTGGGTGTTTTAAAGCCCTCGCCTACGGCTCGGGCTTCAAACGACACCCTCGACGGTAATCGGTCACTTTCTCCTCTCGGTGAACAATGTACTATTGTATGTTTGTTATGATTTGGCTCAAAAGCAACTTAAGCTTAACCGATTGTTTAAATTTTTTCGCTGTAGAAAGCTACATTATTAACTTAAATCATAGGCTATATATTACTTTAGTAAAAACAATAGAGATTGTTACGAAAATTGAAATAAACACAAAGTAGTAAATTTTGCCTAATAAATTCATTATTTGGCGTGTGCTGGGAAAACTATTGATGATACATACAAATAATGAACTGCATGATTAAAGTACTTATTTTTACCTATAAAAAAGTCCGCAAGGGTATGTCTAACTAGGATGGTTAAGTCACAATGGCCGCTTTTTGTTCAAGTTACTCAATCAAAACCCGGGTGGAATATTAATTCTTATCCATTTAAATGGGTTCATAATTAAATGTACATATGAATTACACTTTAAATTATTCAAATCGGACCTTTGGCTTAAAAGTTACGACGGGTATAAAAATGCTCTAAGTAAGAAAAATGTGCGGTTTGAGCGAACTTCGAATCTTAATGTTTAGGTTCGGAAGTTGAAACACGGCATTCATGATTTCGATAAAAAATAAAAATAACAAATGTTTAGATTTTTCGTCAATAAACCCCTAAAGGGGTGGTGAAGTTTTCAGAGGAGGTAATTATTGCTTGCTTGCTTTACGTGGAAATTGGTATCATCAAAATAAAAGGGGATTAATTAAAACAGATCTAAAAAAAATGAATAATCAACCCCTGACGGGGTGAACGGGGTGAATAGTTGCGCTGATCCTAAGACCACAGAATCAGCAGAAGGAATGGCTGGGCAATTAATTTTCCAAAGCTAACCTTCAAAAGTGGGGTAGAGGGGGCGTTGAAGTTTGTGGAGTATCCACTAAATCCGTAAAATCCGCGGTGACGAGTTAAATACTCGAGACACTGTGCACGAATTAATCATAAATAGAGAAATGAGTGGTGATTGAGGAGCTTGCGGCTAAATAATAACAGCCGTATGGGTCGATCTTCTAGGTTAAGCAACACTTGCCGGGGCGGTCTGTGGATGGGTGAATATCTCAACATACCGAGACTCCTCCGTTCCTCGGAAAGCACGTTAGTCGTTGGTCCCGGCTGTCATTTGTAGATCTTTAGCAATCATTACGGATGGTTAGAAGCCAGAAAATCTGACACCAGTCTTGCCAAGAAGTACCGTGTTACCCAGTGAGGTCGGCCATAAATCACGTTGTTTTGTTAGCAAATTTTTAACTCCCCCTCCCCCTTGGTGATACATGATGAGGTTTATAATTATAATAAAGCGTTTGGTTCACAGTATTAAAAAATAAATCAGAATATGTATTATCTTTAAATACATACTTTATTGAAAAAATAAATACACCTGATATCTCACTACACCTCCCCTTATATTTCGTGATTAATGGACGACCCCTAATTGGTTGCGGGGGCCTAAACGTAAAACATTGTATTCCGCTGAATCCGGTTTGACAGGAAGTCGACCCTAATATAAGTAGTAGGGAAAAGGCTAGGCAGATGATGATGAGAAAAAGGAGTCCTCAAAGGATACTCTCCATCTAGGGAAAACGGAATGTTATGGAGGACTTTTACCGACTAAAATCCCACTATTCTTACCGCAATCATAAGCCTTCAACACAAAAACTCGATTCTACTTCACCTGGTCATTTGACTTGAAAAAGTATTCATTTGACTGATTTTTGCATTGTAAAGTGGTTTTGATCAATTAATAGTCTTTTGAAGTAACAGTATTAAACGCCTTACTTCTTTTTCCCGTCACTCTCAAGCACTTGCAGCTTGTAGTAAGAGTTCTTCCCGGCGACGACGTCAGTCTGCGAGAGGACCACGGTGTACTTAGTGCCGTCGTAGTCTGTGTACACGTGGGCTTCGTCCTGCAGTTTGGATGCCGGGTCCACTGCTGTACCGCCTGCCGATACAAATATTGATGCACTTAAGCTGGCCGCACATTATATACGAATTTGACTCGTGCGAACACAACGTTCCAAGTACTATGAAAGCGCGCAGACTGGATGCAAGAAGGTCGTATACAGTTCTCGTAAAAAGGATAATCCCATTACTAAGATTCTGGCTATGGTAAGCAAATTTAGCAAAGAAAATAAAAACAAATTAGATATAGGTTTTATTACCTTGGATCTTCAACTTCACAGCCGATTTCGATGACTTGACATACATGCTGCCAGATTTTGGAATGGACTTTCCATCCACAACATCTTGGGGAATTCTTTTGGCTGGCTATAAGAACAAAATAAAAATAGTAAAAATCATGACCAGTGATCGGATAATCGGGCGCTAATATACCTAAACTTCACTTTTATTCACACGAAAGTTTAATACGGACATGCTTTTAAGTCGGTTCAGGCATTTTGAAGTTACATACAAACATTAAAAATATTACACTCCTTTTCTTGGGCAGTCGTGTTATGAATACAACACATTGACCACATTGTGCACATTATAATTTTTTATAGCTATTCCTTTTGTTTTGAAAAAAAAATAAAGATACTAAATCAAAATAACCACTGCTATAATTTCATTAAGTAAGTTTGTTATAGTTGTTTTTACAAAATTGATCAATCCCGGGAACCCGGGATTACTTATTTATTCAGAAAGGAATGTCTACATTATCCTTTCACGGGAAGAAGTTTATAAGCGTTTAAATATCACCGGAAAATTGCAGAATCCGTAAGATAGTAATAAGTCTTTATTAGATTATATTTTCTCCATATACATATGTAAAGAAATAGTTTTCTTTAAGTTATGTGTTAGGCTCATTGATAAAGCAGGTTTTGTTTATTTATTTTCTCTAAAGATGGCGTTACTTATGACAGGTGTCATGTCGTTAAAGCAGAGGCTGTTATGTCAAGATGGCGACATAAGTTGATAATTTTAAGATATGTTAAGAATGTAATAAGGAATCGACTCCATGAATAATAAACTTTTAATGTCGTTTCTTTGTTATTTACAGGTAAGTTAGTGTAATGCAGTCATTGCAGATAAATTGTAATTAGTAGTTTAATGGTGTAAACTTATGCTAAAATAAATCTTTGTTATTTACAGAGCAACACATGTTTATTTTCGTCGTTTATGAAAAATCGTTTTGTATACAATAAATCCCATCCAAATTCAATAGTTTCCAATATATCCGTGACATAATTAGAAAAAAATAGTTTACAATTTCACGCGATATTTTACAATCTTACGGAGTCTGCAATTTTCCGGTGACATATATAAGTATATAAGCGCTCGATTATCCGATCACTGATCATGACATTTTCTTTTGGCTTGTCGTAGTCGGGTAAAAAAGCAAAGCCTGACGTATTTTTCAAAGGGGTAAGCACAGGTCATCGCAACTTCAATGTCATCTGCTTTTTCTTTTTTTTTAAAGGATGGGAAATCATCAAATGACTTCTTGCGCTCTGGGTGGAGCGGAAGGGCGTGTCAGACTCTTACTGACTAAAAGCCATCCGTGTTCCTTCTAAATCCCTTTGCGTTCCAGGGCCGCGGTGACTCTTTCGAACAAATTCCGAAACCCTGGCAGGAATGTCATCTCCTTGACAAAGTTGTAATGTAAAGTGAAAAACTATGTTGTATTACTTACGCCAGATCCCCAGTTAGAAATATCATGTTGTTCAATAAGTTCTAAGGTCTTAGAAATTGTACCATCTTGCTGAATTAAATCAAAGAATGATTCTTCAACAACCTGTAACAGATAATATGATAAGGTACAGTATAAAACATGATATCACATCTGTATTCCCCAACAAAACCTTAATACTGCCAAAAATCTTAATAGGCATCTACTACTAAAACCAGGGTCAGTTCTTCCGAAGGGTAAACGGAGGGAGGATAGGCAAATAAATCATTATTATTACCATTCATACACAGTACTACTCAAATCTGTGTGGTTCTTTTCTCAAAAGACCATTTCAGACATTGATCTGCATGGTCCTCACATAACGTATTGTTACGAGCTTGGGGTTCGTGACAATAAAAACAGCCGATTAAATAACCAAAATGACACTTTAATTTAAAAACACTAATTACAACTTTAAACTCACTAATTATAGAACACAACTTCACCACTGATCACTTTATTCGCACTTGAAGATCGCTTCCAAAGTATTCGCTTGTATCGCTAATCCAATACTGACTCGGTCGCGGAATACGCGCTCCTTTTATAGGTCAGTTTATTCTAGAAACTTCCATTCTCGAAACATCTGGAAAGTACTCGTAACTACCGCTGCCGACTGACCAGATACCGAGAAGTGTGGAATGTTCTGGCAAAGAAATATCTAGAACGTACTTGACCCTACTAGTTCTGCTACTCGATACTAGATGGCGCTAGTAGTAACTTAATGTACCCGACATTAATCCTGGCGCATAACACTGCCCCCTCCTAAGACATGCTCGTCCCGAGCATCATCGGTCCCATAATAACGCGCCAGTCGATCCACATGGACGATCTTAGGAGCACTTCTTGTACCTTTCTGTATACGATAGGTCACGTCGTTAATTCTTGTCACAATCCGGTACGGGCCGTCCCATTTAGCTTGAAGCTTAGGAGATTTCCCTTTACTGCGAACTGGATTGTGCAACCACACTAGTGAACCTTCGTCGAACCCTTTATTGTTCATTTTGCGGTCATAACGGGTTTTCATCTTTTCAGACATTTGCTGGCCCGATTGTCTGACGTGCTCATAAATGTCATTCATTTTGTTCCGCAAGTCATTCGCATAATCGGTTATACTGCGTGGGGCATCAGGTGGTATTCCAGTGATCAGATCTGCGGGCAGCCGTAATTCTCTTCCAAAGTTTGCGAAGGCTGGTGTCACCGATGTACTTTCATGAACAGCACTTCGGTATGACAGCAAAAACGGTTGTATATGCTTGTCCCAATCGCGTTGCCGGTTTTCCACGACTTTTGCCAGGTATCTCTCCAATGTCTGATTAAATCTTTCCACCATTCCATCCGATTGTGGGTGGTAAGAAGTTGTTCTCGTTTTATGAGTACCCATAACTCGACAAGTTTCCTGGAATATTTGGGACTCAAAATTCCTTCCTTGATCGCTGTGAATCTCCAAGGGTACTCCAAAACGACAGAAGACTTCATGAACTAGTTTATCTGCAACTGTTGAGGCTTCTTGATTTGGAATGGCGAAGACTTCCGGCCACTTAGTGAAGTAATCCATTACAACCATGAAATACTTGTTACCACTTTCACTTTCCGGAAAAGGTCCCGCAACATCTAGGGCTATCCTTTCCCATGGTGCACCGACGTTGTACAATTTTAATGCACCTCTACTGCGAGTCTGAGGTCCTTTTACAGCCGCACAACTTGTACATTTGCGACACCAGTCCTTGACATCGTCACGACAGTGGACCCAGTAAAACCGTTCTCTTATCTTCAGTAGAGTCCGTTTTACTCCCATATGGCCTCCTGAAGAACCATTATGGTACAGCTGTAGGACATTCGGTACTTTTGCTTTAGGGACAACCATTTGCAAATGACAGCTGTCTCCCCGAGCATTTTCCCATTTACGGCACAGGACTCCATCCTGAATCACTAAGCTGTCCCATTGGGCCCAATAACTTTTTGTGATCGAACTCATCGCTGAGACGTCACTCCACGTGGGCTTAGGAGCACTGGCCTTCATCCACCCCAGAATCGGCTTGATGTCCGAATCTTCCTGCTGTGCACATTGTAGGCTTTCCTTCCACTCGCTGCTGAGGTCTGTCTTGACCATTCTCACAGGTACGACTTCTTTACCCTCTTGCCTAGTACAATGCTTGCAGTCTTCAGGGCAAGGTCTTCTTGACAATGCGTCGGCGTTGCCATGAGATCTTCCGCTGCGATGTTCAATCACAAAGTCGTATTCCTGCAGTAGTTCAATCCATCTCGCAACTTGTCCTTCTGGAGTTTTGAACTGCAATAGCCATTTCAGCGCAGCATGGTCAGTACGTAAATGGAATTTCCGTCCCAGCAGATATTTGCTAAAATGCTGCAAAGACTTTACTACAGCAAGCAATTCCCGTCTCGTGACACAATAGTTCCTTTCTGGTTTCGATAATGACTTGCTGAAGTATGCTATCACAACCTCTTGATCGCCATTGCGTTGAGATAACACACCGCCAAGTCCGATATCACTTGCGTCTGTGTCAACTATAAATTCCTTGTTCGTATCAGGATACCCCAGAATAGGTGTTCTGCACAGACGTTCTTTTAGCTCCTGGAATGCGACGTCGCAACTTTCATCCCAGTAGAAATGTCGCTTTTCCTCAGTTAGTTTGTGGAGGGGTTTGGCTATGTCCGCAAAGTTCTTGACGAATCGCCTATAATAGGAGCACAAACCCAAAAATGCTCTGACCTGTGTCTTGTCTTTTGGAATTGGCCAATCCTTGACAGCGGCGATTTTCTCTGGATCTGTGCGGATGCCTTCTTCTGACACTACGTATCCCAAAAAGCTGACTTGACGTTTGAAAAGTGAACACTTCTTTGGACTCAACTTGAGATTTGCACTCTGGATCTTCATGAACACGCGTTCCAGGTTTTGAAGATGTTCTTCAAACGTACGGCCTACGATGATGATGTCATCCAAGTAGACCAGGCAGGCATCGCCAATTAACCCGGTTAGTACAAGTTCCATCAACCTTTCAAACGTTGCCGGAGCATTGCACAATCCAAACGGCATAACTTTAAATTGCCATAGGCCCTTTCCTGTCGAGAATGCAGTTTTCTCCTTGTCCTTAGGGTCAATTTCAACTTGCCAGTAACCACTTTTTAGGTCTAGCGTGCTAAACCACTTCACTCCAGTGAGCATGTCCAGCGTGTCATCAATTCTTGGCAAAGGATAGCTGTCCTTCTTCGTGACGTCGTTTAGACGACGATAGTCAACACAAAACCGCATGCTGCCATCCTTCTTTCTTACCAGCACTACTGGTGAACACCATGGACTGGATGAAGGTTCTATAACACCATCCTTCACCATTCCTTCAATCATGGTTTCCACTTCCTTTTCACGTGCTACCGGCAATCTCCTTGGCCGCTGACGGATAGGCAATTCTTCTCCTGTATTTATTTTGTGTTGAACTAAACCAGTCTTCCCGATATCACCATCGTTTGAAGAGAAAACACTGGCGTACTTCTGTAACATCTTCTTTGCCTTGACCAGTTCATTTTGAGACAGAGCGCTGCGACAGTCGTCTAAAAGTGTGGTCACTTTCGTTTGTGCGTCCTTGCTGAGGGTCCCGGTCGAAAGATATTGGCATCGACGCAACCAATCCACTTCCTCGCAAGTACCAATCAGAGTGCCTTTTTCTATCATCTGTTCCTTATCACTAAGGTTTAGCACACGTACCCCTGAGATGTCGGTGGCTCTGACCAAAGTTCGTGCCACTTTCCATGGAAGGTCATTGTCTACCTTTTCCACGAGTACACAACGATGATTCTGCCCAGGATTCCGAGGAAGACTAACCGGCACAATCGTTTCCGATCTCGGAGGAAGAACAATCTTCTTTAGGCTGTACACATTTCCTGGTAACGCCCCTTCCATGAAAAGTTCCTCTTGTCCACATTTCATAACTCCTTGATTAACGTCGATCTCACAACAATTCTTCCTCATAAAGTCTAAGCCCAGGATGCAATCGTCCATTATATCAGCCACGACAACATTATGCAGGTAGATTCCGTTGCCTAGCTTCAACTCCATCTCTCTCTCTCCTCGGACGGGTATACGCTGACCAGTGGCTGTTACCAAATTTATGCGGTCTCGGTTGTGTACGGAGTCCCCAAGGAACCGACTTACAAGTTGGGAACTGACAACCGTGCGAGAAGCTCCAGTGTCTATAGTCAGCTTACAAGGCATTCCGTTGACCTCGCCCTTGATGATTAGGCTATTCCCGTCATGGGTTTGTGAGATCGAAATCCTTGGGGCTCTTTGAACATCAGCCAGCACCCGCCCCGCAGTCCTGGCTTTCACTCGTTTCCCTGCTGTTGCTGGGCGGTGCTGTTAGCGCCCTACCCTCTGGAGATTGGCTACCTTCCCTTTCTGCAGTCCGCTTAGGGCAACTGGATCGAAGGTGGCCCCTTTCCCCACAGCCGTAGCACCTAGGGCTGTATCCTTTTAAACGGTCGCGAACTGTAGGCGCTGCAACCTCCCTGATGCGATGGGAACGATGATCCTGTCGCACAGCTTCCACCTCCAGTGCATGAGCCAAGGCGTCCTTAAGCGTCCCATGGTGCCCGAGCCTCACAGCAGCTCTAACTTCAAGGTCACGGATGCCATCGATGAATGCCTGCACCAGGTTCCCTTCAATGAGCGCAGGTACGGACTGGTATGCTTTTCGTACCAGCTTTTCCACTTCGAGGGCCCACTGCTGCAGGTTTTCACTGCTGCGTTGCACGCGATCCTTGAGCTTCGCACGAAACACATGTTCCAGATGAGCGTCGCCATACCTAGCTTCCAACGCCTCAAGGAGTTGCTCGTACGTCACTTCTTTACCGAGAGCTTCCAGGACAGTTAAGGCCTGGTCGCGCAGGCCGAGGGTGAGAGCAGTCATGGCCTGATCTTTAGTCCACCCATTCGCCTTCATAACAGCCTCAAACTGTATTTTGTAGGCCGACCAGGAAGATGTCCCATCGAACGGTGGCACTTTGAATCCACGTAGCGAAGGTGTAGAAGCTACGTAAGTGGCAATTCCATCCCCTACTTTAAGGTTGTCCAGCGTTTTCTTCACGTCAGCAATCACGTTATCAACTCGATCATTCATTTGGTCGATTCGCGTTTCGGCTTCCGCCAGGCGGTTCTCATGCTGGACCACCTTTTCTTTTACAACACTTATTTCTTTGCCGAAAGTAGCGTGTAGATCCTTCATAACGAACATCTGTTCTTCCTGGCGGCGCGCCTGCTCCTCCTTGTCACGCTGGAGCTGTTCTTCCAACCGACGGGCCTGTTCCTCCTGTCGGCGAGACTGTTCCTCCTGTCGGCGAGCCTGTTCCTCCTTGTCTCGCTGTAGCTGTTCTTCCAGCCGACGGGCCTGTTCCTCTTGTCGGCGGGCCTGTTCCTCTTGTCGGCGGGCCTGTTCCTCTTGTCGGCGGGCCTGCTCCTGCAGCATCATCATCAGTGCAGCAAAGTCTGGTGCTGCAGATGCTGGAGCTCCTGTGGACGGACCGGCCTCCATGATCGGCAACTGGCCCTCCGACGTCTGCGGCGTTGTACCTCCAAAACGCCTATGGTCCGTCTCCTGCTGACGTTGACTCCGGGTACGGATACCCTCCGTGTCGTCCTTTGGTAGAATCGGCATGATTTAAATATCCACTCTTCTGACACCAATTGTTACGAGCTTGGGGTTCGTGACAATAAAAACAGCCGATTAAATAACCAAAATGACACTTTAATTTAAAAACACTAATTACAACTTTAAACTCACTAATTATAGAACACAACTTCACCACTGATCACTTTATTCGCACTTGAAGATCGCTTCCAAAGTATTCGCTTGTATCGCTAATCCAATACTGACTCGGTCGCGGAATACGCGCTCCTTTTATAGGTCAGTTTATTCTAGAAACTTCCATTCTCGAAACATCTGGAAAGTACTCGTAACTACCGCTGCCGACTGACCAGATACCGAGAAGTGTGGAATGTTCTGGCAAAGAAATATCTAGAACGTACTTGACCCTACTAATTCTGCTACTCGATACTAGATGGCGCTAGTAGTAACTTAATGTACCCGACATTAATCCTGGCGCATAACAGTATTGTGAATGTGTGGACTAGTGTTGCAACAGAACTCTGCTTCCGCTTCCGCAACTGCAGAAGTTCCGCATGTTTTTTCACTTCTGTTTCTGCTTCTGGTTCCGCAAACTTTATAACAGAACTCTTAACGGAAGCGGGGAGAGAGCGATGAGGAGCGGTGCAGCAGACGCGACGGCGACACGGCGCGGGCGGTTGCAGGGGCCACGCGTGGACGAATGTACATGAGCGTCGAGCGTCCAGGCGCCCGTGCTGCCGATAATTGCCGAATCCCTTCTGCGTATTTTGCGGTAATCAAACGACAAACGTGTCACGACGAGTTCGTTTATTTAATTATTGTTTTTAGTTCACTATGCGCATCTCCGCGCCCCGTGACTTTGAGTAGTGACATTTTCAGTTGTTTTTTCTTCTGTTATTGTTTGCTTAATACCTAGTTGTATTTAGTGCAATAAGAGTGCAATTATGAAACCAAAAACAAGTCCCATTTGGAACTATTTTGATGAAATCGGCGACTCGAGTGCCAAATGCAAACTTTGTGAAAAAGTGTATTGGCGAAAAGGCCGCACAAGTACAGCTTTAAATATAACTTGCCGCTGTTTAATTTTGACTACTACTAAAGTACAAATTTAATAAAAAAAAAATTAAATGTAAAATTGTGCTTTTTTTTCATAGTGTTAGTTAACGCTTCCATTTCCGCTTCCGTTTCCGTTTCCGCTTCCGTTAAGATTTACTTTTGACATCTGTTTCCGTTTCTGCTTCCGATATGCCAGATCCGTTGCATCACTAGTGTGGACCATGTACATCGCAATATTAAGGTTTCATTTCATTTCATGTTAGTCTGGCAGTTTGAGTTCTTTATGCAGCCTACGCAAATGTCCTTACTTTGGTATTGTTCGTCAAGTCTTTGAGCTCCTTAAAGTTTTAAGTTTGAGCTAGACAATAAGTGACAAATGCTTTACTGTCAGGCCAGGTCCACTCAAATCTGTGTGGTACTTTTCTCAAAAGACCACTTCAGACATTAAACCTACATGGTTCTCATATGTTTAACCAGTATGATTGTATGAACTTTAAAAGAGACTTTGACCTCTGAGTTTGTTTCGGTGTTTCTTCTCAGGGTAGTCAGCTAGGAAACACCAGCCTCATCTAGCTTAAAATTACCCAAAAAGATTGACGTATAAAAGTGTTATGTTCAACCAACTTACAAAATAAATATCATTTATCAGTACTAGTTGTAGCATGCCAACATTTTTTTGAACTGTATGTGATTATAATTATATTTCAAAGGCTAACCTGTTTTGTACAATATTTGACACACACAGGTAGAGAGTAATCTGGATGTAGGACATAGAATATACTTTTTATCTCCTACGTTGCCAGTTGCCATGGGATAACTGGTAAAAAAAGTATTACCTCAATTTGCATAGATTCAATTTCATTCATTTTGTCGGTGTCTCTTTCAATATCTTTTTTGGTAGACACTACGGCAGCCAAAGTGTCGGTCAGCTTGGAAACCACGAGACCTCCTAACTTCAGGATACGTTTCTTTGTTTCTTCCTTATCCTTCAACTTTCCATATAAGAAGAACTGCAAGTTCTTCAATGGTGGAATTGGCATTTCTTTCTTGACGCTAAGAATGATGAGTTAATTAGTTACTTAGCATATCTACTATTTAGTATAAATGTGGATGAGTTTATGATTATGAATTTATGAAGTCATATACCAGATGAAGACCTGAGATGACTAGTAGGGAAGAAGTATGGAAGAAGAAGTCACATTGCCCCATCAAAAAGTCCTATGGCCCGAAGGATTGGCGATATTTTCGATTAAAAACTGCAATAGGTCTGAAAATCTGCTGTTTCAAACAAAAGCATGATATTATTAATGTCTCAAAGACTCAAAGCATTTATTTCAATTGGGCCATTTACAGGCACTTTTGAATTGTCAAGGTCGGTCGGTCAAAAAGATACTTAAACAAACAAATGTATGGAACCCCTTTTTTTGTTCTAATGTTGAAAGTTGTTCAGATTCGTGAGTAACTACTAAGTGGTACCTATGTAACTTGCACCATGCATGCAGACTACTTTCACAATGAAAACACAGCTTAAACAAGACAAAATTTACCCTTCGAAATTTACCGAAATTGGCGAGATAATTTTCTCAACTTTTTTTGTTTCGGCTACAAATTACCTTAACAGGTTCTTAATTGTGTAAGAAAAAGTCTGATCTTGATTAACTAATTTAGGAAAACAAATAAACAATTATTTTATCTACGAATATCAATAAGGGGATTTTTAGCAGATATCTTTTTCCGCAAATCAAACGCATCAGATTTTTGAAAGCGTAACGACATCGTAAAGTAAAGATATGAACGGTTTAGCTTGATATCTCGCCTGCAGAGATAAACATTCATCGTAAACATCCTATTGTTATTATTTAGCGTTTAGTAGATTGCAATACCATCTTTAACTACGTCGATAATTTTTTTTTTGGGTGCAGCCTGATCACAAAATAGATTCTACTTAATTTATTATGTACAATATTAAATTATTTTAAATGGACTCGGCTGGCCAAATCTGCGAAATTTCGCACGTGGGCAATACCTAATAGTCACACAGTATTTTACAAACAGCAGCAAACGGTAACGCGACAGGCCCAGCCTACATAGGTACACATTAGACCAGGGAAAGTGGAAGTGTGTCTGACGCGTGATAGCTGACGTTACGCGGTTGGATAAAGGGCCTGATACTAGAGGCAGCTCGCCTCGATACAGCTCGTATTGTGAAGAGGTTCCTATTCCTGGATTCCTAACCACCGGTAGCTTGGGCTAGCTACTACACCGGCGAAATACTATTTTTTTATATTTTGAAATGTTTTTTTAGTTTTTTTTTTTCAGAAATTATTTTTGTGTACAGTAAAGTGAATAAAAGGAATAATAATGAAACTTACGTGGCAGTGGCCTCATTCTTAACAAAAACCAGCAGTGGTAACCTTTCAGCTTCAAATAGTCTCACATCAGTTTTGGGCTTATACCTCTTAAAGATAGAGCCATCTTTGTAGGCCTTTGGAATCGTCATAGGAGCTCTCTTGGGATTCTGAGTTACATACGAACACTTCGTCCATTCGCTTATGTTACCTGTAGGCAAAATCATAGTTTAATTTTGTATTAAAATATACACATAGTTTAATTTTGTATAGAAATAAACTTTTATTATTTAATAAAAGTTTATTTCGGAACAAAAACACAAGACTTAGTACAAGTGTAATAGTATGGTTTTAATTAAAGGTTTTAAATTATTCTCCCAAAAAAAATCTAAGCTTTTTAAATGTTATCAGTAACCAGCTTGTTGCATCAACATCTATTCAATAACATAGAATAGATAGACAAAATATACCATAACTAGCGGTTCCCGTGGGAGTGCGGGGATAAAATATAGCCTATGTTATGTGCTGATAGCACCAAAATAGTTACACTAGTGTTTTACAAAAATTCTTAATGAAATAAATCACCTGTGCATTTATAACCAAATGTGTCTAACACCAGCTGTCCCTGCTTGCACTCCGGGCATGGCTCGAGAATTCCAAAAGCCATGCAGTCAGCAAGACGGTCCAAACACTGGAAAAAAATACATATTTTTTGAGCCATGAGGAGAGAACTCTTTCCAACAGTAACTTGATAAATTTACCCAGTTCCGAAGATGTAATTAAGGCTCAGATGATTTTATATCAGCAACCAATCAAAAGACCCTTTTAGAATATCTTGTAAAATTTTAAAATGAGAATGTTTTTAACAGACCTCATCTTTTCCAATTGGTACTTCTTGAGAATTTACTTCAAATAATTCGTTCAAATCAGGCTTTGATAGCTCACTCAAGGCATTTCTGTATTTATAGTACAGTTTATTTTGTTTCTCCAATTTCTTTTCTTTGTCTTTTTCTTGCTTTAAATCTTCTTCACTTTTGGGTTCTACTTTTAATTTCTTCACTGGCACTTCATCTGGTTTAAATGGTCTGAAACATAATTTAATACTTTAGTATAAGACATAATATTGTTCTCTTATTAAAAATTTGTTTAGCAACAAACAGTACCTTTGTACAAAAAGATTAATAATGGTATCTTATTGTTTCTCTGTGTGTACATCTGTGCTTGTATACTATTTAAACTTAATAATATTATAAATGCGAGTGTGTCTGTCAGTCTCTCTGTTACCTCTTCACGCTTAAACCGCTGAACCAATTTAGATGAAATTTGGTGTAGAGATAGTTTGAGCCCCAGGAAAGGACATAGGATATTTTTTATCCCGGGAGTATTTTCCCTTGGGATCATTTTCGATATACACGCAGGTGGCAGCTAGTACATACATCCTGCTAATATTATAAACGCGAAAGTCTGTATGGATTAGTGTTGCAACAGAACTCTGCTTCCGCTTCCGCAACTGCAGAAGTTCCGCATGTTTTTTCACTTCTGTTTCTGCTTCTGGTTCCGCAAACTTTATAACAGAACTCTTAACGGAAGCGGGGAGAGAGCGATGAGGAGCGGTGCAGCAGACGCGACGGCGACACGGCGCGGGCGGTTGCAGGGGCCACGCGTGGACGAATGTACATGAGCGTCGAGCGTCCAGGCGCCCGTGCTGCCGATAATTGCCGAATCCCTTCTGCGTATTTTGCGGTAATCAAACGACAAACGTGTCACGACGAGTTCGTTTATTTAATTATTGTTTTTAGTTCACTATGCGCATAGATCTCCGCGCCCCGTGACTTTGAGTAGTGACATTTTCAGTTGTTTTTTCTTCTGTTATTGTTTGCTTAATACCTAGTTGTATTTAGTGCAATAAGAGTGCAATTATGAAACCAAAAACAAGTCCCATTTGGAACTATTTTGATGAAATCGGCGACTCGAGTGCCAAATGCAAACTTTGTGAAAAAGTGTATTGGCGAAAAGGCCGCACAACTACAGCTTTAAATATAACTTGCCGCTGTTTAATTTTGACTACTACTAAAGTACAAATTTAATTTTTAAAAAAATTAAATGTAAAATTGTGCTTTTTTTTTCATAGTGTTAGTTAACGCTTCCGTTTCCGTTTCCGCTTCCGTTAAGATTTACTTTTGACATCTGTTTCCGTTTCTGCTTCCGTTATGCCAGTTCCGTTGCATCACTAGTATGGATAGATGTTTGTTACTTAATCACGTCAGAACGGCTAAACGGATCTTGGTGAAATTTGGCACAGAGGTAGAATATAGTCTGGAATAACACATAATCCCGGGAGTTTGTCTCTTGGGATCATTTTCGATATTTACGCGGGCGGAGCCTATATTTTATATTTAATCTGAAAACATACTTGATCTCCTTTTTGACAATAGCTTGGTCCTCTTTCTTGAGGGTGTTGAACCCAGGCAAACTCTCCCCACCAGCATAGAAGTGAAACTCACTCCTCCGTTCTGCAAAGCACTTGACATGGTGCCACAATGGCTGCCCGCCATACTTGCTGCCCACTTCAGTGTCATACACAGTCTTAGAAATACGAACTTCATCCTAAAATACAAATACAGTTATATGGCGATTTTAACTTCAAATATAAGAAAGAAGAAAAAAATCCCCAACTAAAGAAAAAATTATCCTTAATTTAAAATCAACAATTTTATTTTTATCCAAGAAGAGGATAGCAATATTAGTTGCTGAACTAAAGAAATTGGTACATACACCAGCACATTAAGCTACAACAATCTGTCAAATTTCTTTAGTAGACTTTCAACTTTATTGCCGAAGCATTAGGTTCAAGGTTGATTGAGAAATTTGACAGTTTCGGGTAGATTGATGTGCTGGCGTCTGTATATTTAAAAAGTCTGTGTCAATTTACATTGTCTGAATGTTTTACAAATAAAATAATATTAAGTGTACTAGTTGATTTGCCTTTTTAAAGGCACAAAATAAAATTATTATGTTCTGTTTGAGGTGGATCACAAAACAAACTTCAGCCTGTTTGCGTGATGCTAATTCGTCACACTAGTTATTTCGTTGCTATCCCTAATCGCCTCATTCACTAATACGTCACTTTGTATATTTTGTCGCTTTCCTAAGTCGTCTCATGCTTTATATCGACTCATTCCCAACTCGTCCGAAGCTTATATTCAATATACAATTAAGTACAAAATTATAAAGCGCAATTGTTCCTGATTTCAGAAGAGCTCGTGGTTAAATAATAAAATCTGCATGAGTCGATCTTCAAGGTCACCCTAAGCTTGCCGAGGTTAGGCTGTGGATGGGTGGGATCTGAACATACCGAGACTCCTCGGTGCGAAAGAATATTAAGCCGTTGGTTATTTGTAGATCTTTGGCAGTCATTACGGAATGCCAGAAGCCAGAAAATATGACACCAGTCTTGCCATGAGTACTGTTTCACCTAGTTATTGGAATGTGGAGGTCAGATTGGCATTCACTCCACGTGAAATACAGCTGAAATCAGTTTGACTGGAAGTCGACCCCAATATAGTTGGGAAAAGGCAACAGCAATGAAGTGATTCGACCCCAAATGGTTCAAAACTGTAATTGCTAAAAAGGTTAGAGTATTTTGCGCCGCTTGAGGGCCTGAGCAGCTGCAGTGACAGTGCCGGCACAGCCCGTCGTATTTTGAACGTGAGATGGCGCAAGCCGGAGGGCTTGGGCACGCCACTATTGTGGCGATAAGCACCCTCTTTGAGGAGTGGCTAGAGAGGCGCCACGGCGTTCTCACTTTCTGCCTGACGCAGTCTTCTTAGATTTGAAAACGAAAAACACTTGCCCATCATTGATTTTTTTGGTTGAAAGTTTGAGTATAGCCCATATTGTAACCATTTCTAATCACATAAAATGTAATTTCTTATACTATATCTTACCTTACATATCTTAATATCACAATGTTTACAGGTAGCTCTGCTACTCTTGGAGTACTCCACAAGGAAATCTTTAAGTGCTAAATTAGTAGATTCAGTAATGGCCTCATTAGTTGCATCATCAGCGGCCCTCTTCTTGGATTTACCTTTACCCTTTGGTTTTTCAACTGGCATTACTATCCCAGTTGTATTTTCTATGTTGAAAAAGAAAATATTTATAGTAATTAAATATTAGGTTAAGGTTTATTTAAATGTATTCCAGGAAGGAATAGGCAGTAGATGTGTTGTAATTCATCAGCTTAGTTTGAGGCCTATGGGGAACAAATTCATAGTACCTAATCATCATTTATTTTAAAATATATATCTGATAAAAGTGTAACAGCATGAAGTGCATTTGATAGATAATAATAAACAAGCACATTTAATAAAATTTGAATACTGGTTACAAATTTCCAAATAAACAGATACAACAGTGTATATTAGTGTTATTTGCCCATACCCATAATAGACTTGATTCTCTTCTGATCTTCAATCTTGAGTTTGTTAAAGTTTCCAATTTCAGTGGCAGAGCTAGGACGTTGCTTTCTGAAGAAACAGTCTTCATGATGCCAGTTTGGTTGCTTGCCATCATGGAATGCAGACTGTCAAGACAAGGAGAAAACAATTATTCTTCTAATTAATGACTAAGAAGAAAATGGAGTTGAAGGCTTTTACCCTGCAGTGGGGAAGTGTAGGCTATTAGCATATACATTATATAAACATGCCTAAATAATTTTTATTTTATTTATTCGGGAAAACAAACAATTACACATATCTTTATGAATAATTATTTGTTTTCTATTACAAAAAGAAAGGATACAGAAATGATACAACACATCAACACTACTTCCAGTCATAAATGCCTTTGTATTTTTGTTTTTATATAAAAGTGAAATCAACCATGTTCTCCACAGATACACAACTAAACAATTTTGTAAATTTTAAGACTAGCGTTGTAAACAATAAAAAAAAGGAATATATAATAAAACTGTTAAAAGTGCCGCATTAGTAGAACAACAGTATCACATTAAAAAAAAGCATTCAAATCCAAACTGCAGAAATTCTTATTGAAATTGCTTGTGAGGCCTGCATACAGGCATTTGTATGACTGGAAGTAGTGGTGCATACAGGTTGACCTCGTGCCCCTGGCACATTCTGGGAACTAAATAACACAACTTGTTACCAACGTCTAAACAATCATACAAGTTATTGCATAAGTCCAAAAACATGGTTTCAAGAAAAGTATGTCTTGAACTCAAAGAAAACAGATAATATTTTTAAGTAACTCACTATGAGTAACAACAGCAAAGACTTTAAAAATGTAAATTGATTGTAGTAGGGGTTCCAGAAAGGTACTGCATATTGGAATTGAAACAGAACAAGTGATTGATAGCTATATAAATATTTACTAGGGTGCTCTAATTCTGTGGCTGATCTCATCACAAAGCAGTACATGTGATAAGCAGTACCTATTAACAATTTTATTAACATGTGCATTTAAGTGCAGTTTATTGTCAAGTAATATTCCCAGGTTGCAGATCAAACTCACACTTGCCAGAGTTTCAATGTGTATTGCATAGGGATATTTAAATATATTTTATTTTTTGTGAAGCTTATACAACAACATTTAGAGATACTGAGTTGGAGTTTTTTTTTTTTTTAGTTAGTGCAATAATTCGAAAGACGATTGAGATCTTGCTGAAGCAATTGACAGTAAAACACAGTTTTGATGGGTCTACAGATTTAAAAGTCATCTGCGTAAAGTAAGAATTTAGAATTAAGAAGCACATGTCAATATCATTGATAAATATTATAAATGACAAAGGGCCCAGTTTCCAGCCTTGAGGCATCCCTGATGAACAGTGATTAGATAATTGGGCACTTATACCTAAACTTCTTCCCGTGAAAGAATAATATGGACATTCCTTTCTGAATAAATAAGTAATCCCGGGTTCCTGGAATGACTGGATTGAACAATTTTGTAATAACAACTATAACAAACCTAATGAAATTATAGCAGTGGTTATTTTGATTTAGAATCTTTATTTTATTCAAAACAAATGGAAAATCATAAAAACATTCTTTGTAAATTAAAAGTTCCATAAGAAACGGTCTTTTTCGGCTATGGAGTTTCTTGTCCGTTCTTCTCCATAAGAATCTACATTTCCGAATGGACAGTAGAGTCACTTTAGTAATGTAACATTATTATTTTACTGAACTGTAAACGATGACGTTCAAAAGTGCCATTTAATGGCCTAATTGAAATATTTTAAATTACAATGAGAGTTCACAATTTGTATGCGGGCATTTTTAGCAATCTCAGGAAATTCAAACGATTCCGGGATCCAGCATTCTGAAAAGCTTGTCAATATTATACTTTTCTGGGAATAAAAGTGAAGTTTGGGTATATTATCCAATTATCCAATCACTGCTGATGAATTACGTTATTTTTGGTTTTTCAATATGGAAATGTAATGTTTGCTGTTCAAGTGTAGGTGGAGCTATTTATCTAATAGGTACTCTGGTAGAAATACTTGAATAGTTAAGCACCTACCCAACAAATAGGTAGGTACCTAGAATACACTTAAATCTCTTGACGATTGCACATATTTCAGTTAAAAGGATAGTCAGTAATTATTTATAAAGCGCGCACCCACGAGTTTAGGTCTAATAAACAAAATTCAAAAACCGATAGCCCATTTGTTTTTGAACTTTGTAATTTCATCGTGGTACACATAATACCCATTATAAATAATTTTATGGGAAATATCAGCGGTTGCTTTTCAAATGTATTGTCAATTGTGTTGTAAGCTTTTGTTTGAGTGACTAACCTGCACCATGACGGCAATACGCAGGGCTCCTTGATCGATTTTTTGTTTGCATCCTTTACACCCTGCTCTTCCACTTTTAGCATATTCAGCTTGAAAAGGTAAATCCGTCATTTTTATTTTATGTGGGATTTACCTCTGCAGTACTTTTAAAACGTCCCTTGTGCGCACTTACAAAAATTTCAACCAACCGACCGGCTTCAAATCAAACTTGAGTGAACTTGTTTTTTTGGCATTGACAATTTGACATTGGTTAGGGAAGGCCTCAAGTACCTATTTTTCTTTGGGTTAGACGATTTTGTCTGGCAGTCTGATTTCCAAGGGCCCGCGATCCGGACTTTCACACAATTTATGTCTGCTTCAATGGTAAAATTCTCGTACCTATTATTAATTAAAAAGATCGGATTTTCATCTCAGTCTCACATCGTCATCTGCCTAGCCTTTTTCCAACTATATTGGGATCGGCTTCCAGTCAAACTAGATTCAGTTGAATACCAGTAAGTATTTTACTTATTTCTACTGCACAACCCATTAACTACTACTTACACGGTAATTCTAGGCAAGACTGGTGTCAGATGTACTGGCTTCTGACAATCCATAACGACTGCCAAATAAACCTACAAATAACAGCCGGGACCAACGGCTTAACGTGCTTTCCAAGGCACGGAGGTATGTTAAGATGGTCACCCAACCACAGACCAACCTTGACAAGCGTTGAAGATCGATCCGATCGATCGTCTAGTCTCACATAAAAGTATCTTATTCTTTTGAAACACCAACCCGTGCTACACCATGCCAGCTCAACCTCAAGTTGAAGGTGATATTACTGATATGACCGTCCGTGTCGCGTCGATCGTACGGCGTACTACCTAGAGATTCCTCAAAAGTATGAACTTTAAAAGGGACTGACTATCGAGTTTACTAGAAAATGCCTACCTCGTTAACGTATACTATGTTGTTTAACCAATTTACACGTACGCCGCAAACCTATATGGAAAGCTTCCTGAGACATAGGACCACCTCGGTAGTGAGTGTGGCTGGCGGAAGATTCCATAACATTCACAACCAACACAATACACTTTCACACCCTTCCCCTCCATACTTCATCCCAAACTCAATGCCAATACGGCGGCACCCACTCGCACGATATGCCCCACCTCCTTTACTGCCCATCATGCCCAATCATCAGCACCATGCAGGATCAGGAACGTGGCAAATGACAAAGCTGTCCAGGGTATTCACATACTAGTCAATAAACAACGAATTTACTTATTATTATATCTGTTACCGAAAAATGGCAAACGCCGTAAGATGTAAAATATCGCGTGAAATTGTAAACTATTTTTAGAAACTTGATTTTTAGTGAAAACAAGCTGTGCCCGTGGCTACGCTCCCGTCACCTCCCATCAATCGTTACCTACCTTATTCTACCCTATCTACCTACCCAACCTATCCCACCTACCCCATCTACCCCACCTACCCTACCTACGTACTTACCCTACTTTTTTTTTAAAACTTCCTTATAATTTGGTGAACAAAACAAAAAAAGAAATAGCCAAATCGGTCAAGCCGTTCTCAAGTTACCTATAGTAAGAAATATCCATCCTCTATGCTTGCCAGTGGTTCAACAAGTGTTGCCATGCTGCAATGATCAACAGTTAATAATTGTCTGTGGCTAAAAGGATCACTCGTCAAACTCGCAAGATGTCAACATAGGTACCAATGTCAATCGTGATCTGACCAGCTTTGGTTGGATGTTTCATTTTGTGAGAAAGGAAATAATAACTCAGGCTTTTAGAAGGTAGACAGATGTATGCTGATAGTAAATACTAAAATTCAAAATGGGAAGCAGAAAAGAGAACTTGAAGAAATCATTGGGGATATCGGAGTACCCATGGAGCTCAGGTACGGTAATCGATGAACAATAAAAAATCGAGGATCACGTAGAACATACAATGAATATAACAGGGACCTTCAAATACTTTTATAAATTAATAGCTTCTGTAATCTAAATGTTATTGCACCCCAGCTGAATAGTCTGTATTTGTTATGCAAATATTTGTGTATAATGCATAATTATACGACATGATGTTATTGTAACTACGTTGTAGGTAGTCACTTCAATAAACAAACTTGTTAACAAGCATACATGTTAAAGTAATATATTTATTACGTCTGAAATACTAAAAATGTTTGACTCTACTTATGTAAATTGGAAAAAGCATCAAATCAATCAATAGTTAACATGGCAATGAATTGCCACACTCATTTAAACTAGACAAGCCAATGTTGTCATTGGAAATAATCATTTATAAGCTTTGCACATAGATATATGGAACAAAATAAAATCATGGCATCAAGGCAAAATAATGATCAAATTAGTGGAATATTTATTCTTAAGCCAAGCTGGCCATGGCTCAGGGCAAAGACTGCATGAAAGCATAGGAGGTTGATAGGCACCGCACCCATCAACCTTCTATGCTTTTTGCATGCAGCATGCAGATTTACTGCACTGCAGCCTGCTGAACTATTACTTCTTGTCTTGTATCCTAACTTAGCTTTCAAAGCTTTTATGTTTAACTTGTCAAAGAAACTTCTATAACTTTGCAAAGAATAAACATAAAATCTAACCTATCCAAGGGATGCATTTCAGACATTCTAAATTCTTCACTTACTGTTAGTCTGCCATAAAATGTTTTATATTTTGGAACATCACCATTTAATCTTATAATTATGAGGCATTCCTAAATGGAAATCGCCAGGTCATTTGACCCAGAGCACCAAATTTATTGGACTCTCCATGTGATTGATGTCTAAAGCTCAAATAAATCAAATTGACCAGCAATTTCAATTCAAATCTATCATCAATCAAATGTTAATTCTCGTGACAATGTAACAACAAAAACCCAAAATTTGAAAAGATGTCATTGTACTGTATAAAAATAAATGACAGATATATATTTACACTGCCGGCCAAGAGTTTGAGACCACTGATCAAAAGCTTACATGATCGGAGTTTGTGGTTCCTGCAGTCAAGAAATCTAATCTGACAATGATGTCAGATTACGTCTTAATGTTAATTTCAATTTTTTATGGAGATCAATGATGATCTCCATAAAAAATTGCAAATCCAAAAGTGAGATTGCATTTCAACGTAAGATTTGTGTTCATTGAACAATTGTGCGTTACAAGAAAACTGGCTGTAATCAAGATTGTTCATGCTCCAGGAGACCAAAAGCTACCACTTCTAGTAAGGAAATTTTACAGTGGTTTTCAGCAAGTAAAATAGACCTAAAGCCCCAGAAAGTCACGTTATTGTGAACAAATCTTGAGTAAAACCAATATCATTGACTACAGTCAAAAAACGATTGCAAGATGCTTAGTTGTTTGGATGTGTTGCTGTCCGAAATCCTCTGTTAAAACCACAAAACATGAGAAAGCGGATGCAATGGCCCTTGCTCATTGAGACTAGCCTTATCCATCGACACCCCACATTATGGAGTATAAAGTCATCTTGGAGAAAAATGCTATTCCCTTCGGACTGAATTTAATCGGCAAAGGATAAACAGATGGAAGTGGTGTTGGAAAACATGATATTGCTACCGCAGAGAGTGGTCTTAACATGATAGAGCTTTTGTGCAAAGAGCTTGATAAAAATGTTTGGGAACAATATTGTTTATTCACATGCACATGCATTCAATACTTTACAAGAAAGCTGAAAGAATATCATGCAATATACAAATAAATTGATTGCCCGCAGGCCAATATTGGTAAAAAACGTCAATAAATGCAGAGGTGGATATTTTGACGAAAAATCAACTTGAACTTTTTTCTTGTGTCTTAGTTTAATATTATCTGCAGTTGATATGTTCTAATGTTGTTTGATCATGATTTTAGTGTGTCAATATGATAATTAAACTTTTTTTTTATAAGTATTAATATTAGTAAATATGTCGAGTTTTATTTTCCTACACTTCAGTGGTATCAAATTTTTTAAATAAAATAAAATTCAATAAAAATACAGCACATGTACGCACCCTTAGAACAACTGTTAGGAAATTTCACAAAAAACGACAATTCGACGAAAGTGTGAGAATGCTCGACTCTCTGAATGTTGGGGAGATTTTGGGGACAGATAAAGCGACAGTTGGTTTTAGACCTCGGTAGTCGACAGTTGGCTTCATGGCTCACTCATAATTGTGTAATAGGTCAACCAAGTGTTGCTGATGACTTCTGTTTCCTATAAGGTCTAGCTCGGAATACATTGCGTAGGGCTTGTTGGATGCACATTTCCGGGAGAGGGGTAGGCTTCATAAAGCTCCCCAAAGGGAATCGTTCTAAGAACGCTAGGGACCGTGTCTCGCTAAAACCAACCCCGGCCGTTCTTTATGCCGTTTACTAAATCGACATTATTTCGCGAAACACGAGATTTGGATAGTAGCCGCTAATAGCCTCCGACCCTTGTTGAATCCATGGTCCGGAGCGAGAAGGCTTGAGAAGCGGTCACCTCCTTCTGCGAAGCAGTAATGCTAGCGTTTTTGTTTAGGTTCAGGTTTTGTGTTTATTCAGTTACTCATTGTATATAGTAAAATTTCTTTGTAGATGACGAGGACAATACGCCTACTACAATGCCTATCGACGTCATAAGGCAATCAGATGAGCCTCGACCAAGTGTAGCAGATATGCCTGGTACCAGTGGAGGCAATGGTGGAAACACATCTTCTAACCCTGGTATGTTAACTCTTTATTTTAAATTAATTTTATCCTTATTTATTGTATTGTAACCATATAATAAAATATGTTTTTCTGTCTAAAAAAAAAAATTAAGTGTATTTCATATTTAATTAATGTTAGTCTAAAGTTAGGTATAAAAATCTTTAGAAAAAATAGTATTTGCTGCAAATTATTATATTTTCAGGAAATTGTCTTATTAGCAACAAATGATATTTGTAGAGATAGTAAAATAATAATTATAATGTAGTAGTTATTTTATCATAATTGCCACAAAATGAATTTGATCAACGCAATAATTGAACTAAGCGGGCCACATTGAAGCGGGCTATTTAAAGCCGGTAAAGAAAAATTTTCTCTATGTGGTGTTGAGAATAGATATATAAGACCTCCTTGCGTTAGTTTCATTCAAGGTTTTTAAGCCATCTTCTATCTTAATGGTCTGCCAAAGTGCTAAATTTCCTTACCAATGCTGCAATGACATGTGATTGTCATTGTTTTCGCTGTCCATTCTGTGTGCTGTTTTTTCATAATTATATTCATGGTTACCAGCATTCGAATTATCTCATCTTGTTGTTCCACTATTTTACTTATTACAGCAATAACATATCAATCACAAAATAATTCTGATTATTTTATCTGCATACAAAATAAATACATATATTTATAGACTTCGTAACATATACTCGTAAGGTTCAATTGAAAACATTATCTGAATGGTTGTATGGCATATTATCTTTTCTATTTAACATCATCATCATATCAGCCAAAAGACGTCCACTATACTTTCCGATTGGTCTCATAAAAATTTCATCAAAATTGGTAATAAATATAGTTTGGTTTTTTAATCAAAATAGCTGGAAAAATATGTCATCCAAGTAAACGATATTGCGTATTTTGCTTTCCTGTGACTTTCCAGTGTGTAGTGGTGTTGTTATGTGTGGGGTCCACTAAAACGTGAAAAATAAAAACTTATTTCGGAAGGCGGTGTTTAGTTTCTTTGTTTTTTGAACATCGATTTCTGAAATTGTGAAGTAGTTTTTTTTTAATTTGGAAGTTGGTTTTAATGTTTTTGTAAAAAAGTTTTTTTCTATTATTTCGTTTTATTATTATTAACGAATTAAGTTTTCTTTTGTGTTTAAGTTAACTTTATTGTGTGTATCATGAAACATATTACGCCAGAAAACATTTTATTTTTCCTATCATCATGAACAGGTCAGTCTATTTGCTGAGTTTCACTTTACTGAATCTGCTCTAAAACACCTTTATGTGTTATCGTAAAACAAATCGTATTCAGCATAATATATTTGATTAAACATCTGTAGATAAGTCGTGGTGGAGGGAATCCAGCGGAAGCCAACCTGTTCGTCCGGCTAGTGGGGATGGGTATCAGCAGCTAACTTACGATAACTGTTAATACCATGTTGATAGATAAGTTATACGTAGTTTGGATACGTGGCTTTTAGCTCAGGTGTCAACACCATACGGATGGAAGTTTTATAGTCATTATTTTCACAAGACAGTTTTAAAGGATGTACTGATGAATAGTGCCACCTCTATTTTCAATTCTACTCTATTCTCGCTTATTTGTTAATATGATACATTAGTGGAAACTTATAAATGGCCATGTTTTACGTATTGCTACTTTATATTAAAATGTATTAGCTGTAAATTAAAATTAATAAAATAAAACAATTTATAGTTGATGGCTCAATCATTTTTCACATTATGCATGTTCACATATTACATAAACAAAAAATCACATAAATTTCTTTTCTATATTACATTTAAGTAGTTGTAAGATATCGTCTCTTGGCATATAAATGTCCTGTAATATAATTTTGATATTTTTGTTTCTGTCCTGGCTCAGGAACGCAACAATCGCATCCTTCTTCGCCTACCACCGCGCGCAGGCAACAGGCTAATATGGACAGAGCTCTGTTCTGGTCCATCATCAATAATACACCCAGACCTTCTAACGTTGGAGTCAGTGGTCAAAGGTAATATCAGCTCCCAATATGAAAAATAATGCCTGCTTTATTGGTAAAAGTTGCACGATTCTAAGCCCATATTGTCATCGATATTTAAAACAAAGTCTGGTTACAGCTATATCTATACTATCTATATATATATTTAAAAATTAATCCCTATTTCCCTTGGTACGGCATCACGAGTGAACGGCTGGACCAATTTCGCTATTTATTTTTTTGTTGTGTTTGTTATTGTCAGGAGAAGGTTCTTATGAAAGAAAATTAAAAAAAAATATCCGTCCGAAGCTGGGGCGGGCCACTAGTATAATATAAAGAGGAAAGATTTGTATTTTTGTATGTAACGAATAAACTTAAAAAACTACTAAACCGATTTGAAAAATTCTTTCAGCAATGGATAGCTACATTATCAGCGAGTAACATAGGCTATATTTTATCCCCGTACTCCCACGGGAGCGGGAACTACGCGGGTGAAACCGCGCGACGTCATCTAGTCATTTATAAACCAAGAACGGCTAGACTGTTTATGATCTTTGATTTGTTGGATTTGTCTTCGCCCCGAATAGCAGAATAACTAAAACGAAGTCAGAAAAAATCCTAAAAAAAACTAAAACAGTTGAAACAACATACTGTTACGAGCTTGGAGTTCGTGATAATAAAAACAGCCGATTAAATAACTAAAATGACACTTTAATTTAAGAACACTAATTACAACTTTAAACTCACTAATTATAAAACAAAACTTCACTACTGATCACTTTATTCGCACTTGAAGATCACTTCCGAAGCATTCGCTTGTATCGCAAATCCAATACTGACTCGCAGACCACGCGCTCCTTATATAGGTCAGTTAGTTCTAGAAACTTCTATTCTCGAAATATCTGGAAAGTACTCGTAACTACCGATGCCGCTGCCGTCAGAACGGATCTTAATAAAATTTGGCACAGAGGTAGATTGTAGTCTTTTTATCCCGGGAGTATGTTCATTTGGGATAATTTCCGACATTGACGCGGGCAACAGCTAGTAGTTTATAGTTTGTTAAACTCCTGCCAGCGGCTTCGCCCGTGTGAAAGTTGAAAATTATGCCAAGGGACTACCAAAATGAAAAGTTTCCTATGTCCTATTCCGGGACATGGCCTACTCGTGTGCCAAGTTTCATCCAAATCCTTTCAGCCGTTAAGACGTGAAAAGGTAACATTCAGACAGAGTTACAGAGATTTAAAATGTGTGAAGTTCACCATTCGCGATATAACGAAAAAACTTAAATATTTGACGTTTTCGAAGGAATTAAATATCCGCTGAATGGTTAACGGATCAATTTACGTACTATTATTTCTGTTACTTTGTCTTTGCTGCTGTACGTTTGTGTCTGTGCCCAATATATGTTTTTCTATTATAAGTATTCTATTCTATGCTAAATACTCAACCAGAATCATTGTCCAACCAGGTCCAGGCCAAGCGACGTGCCTCTAACATACGTGACGCGTCCGGCGCTGCCCACGCGCACCATACGCGAGATGACGCGACGCAGCGAGCGCATCTCAACGGCCGCCGACATTCAGCGCATCCTTGCCTTCAAGAAGATGACGCGCAACCTGCAAAACATGACGTCCAGGCAACAGCAAATGGAACAGACGATGTCGCGACGTTAGTAACCTTACAGTAATAACTAGTACCTATGCATCCATTATAAAGTCATGTCAAGGGATCACTTGGCCGGTTTTTAAGTAATTGTTGTTTCATTTCTGAAGCAGGTTTGGCACACATGACCGGTTCGTCGCGAAGCCCCCTGTTCACGCCGTCGATGTCGGCCGCCGGGTCGTCTAACGCCAGGTCCAGGAGTAACTGCTGCAACCGCCACCCTGCCCGAAGCAGTATGCCTACTGGATGCGCTAGGCATGGTATGTCATAACAATAGGCGATTACAGGGGCATGCGTATTCTGTAATAGACAGGCTCATGGTTAAAATGTATTGTTTTCTTTTTCTGTTTCTCTTTCATTTAAGTTGCACTTGCCATATTCAGTCTCTGCTTAAGGACGACTGATAGAAAATGCCTAAGGCATTGAGTCCGCCTTTGTACAGTGCTTTTTACTATTGCGTAAAGTTTTTTTCCAAACCAAGTTCCTTTCGTTATATGTATATTATGTATTAACAGGCAAATACATGGAAATGAAAAAAGAAAATTAAACCTATCATAAAAGCGTAGGTGCCTGAAGTTAGAAAGTCTGACATCCAGGCTTACCAAGTTAGTAAACTGGCTGTCAGACTTTCTGGCTACCTGCAATGTCTGATGATTTATATTTGTTGACTTCGTCAGCAAACCCTCCGGATGTCCTCCCCGTGGGTGAGTCCCAGCCGTCGTCCAGCGGCCGCTACCGCTCAGAGGCGCGCTCGGCGGCCGCGGGAGACGACACCAGCCCGCCGGCGCCCGGCCAGCACCACTTCGTCAACGTGGACCAGTCTGACGACGGTGAGTCCACTCAACACAGACACTGCAGTATCTCTCCTGCCCGTCGTCCCCAATATCCTTCATCCTCCAGGGTTCAATTGAGGCTGGCGTAAGAGACATTTAGCTTGCTACTCAGTAATTGAACAAAAAACAATAAGTCCCGACTCTAAAGAAGACGAAGGGTAACGTTAGAGTCTAATAAACTCACACAAATGAGTATTTTTATGTATCTCTCTCTCTTTTTACCAATTAGAGGTGTTATTAGCTAGAGCGAGAAGAAAGGTGTGACTTCATCTTTTACAAAGAGCTCCGAATTACCAAGCTGGCAGCGACTACACATGCGAGATATGCGTTGAGTAAGGGTCTCGGCTGTCACAGCTGGGTGCCGCTCATTTAGTATAAGAACATTCGTTCTATTTTAAAAAGCTATAACGCTCAAATGACATAATTTTTTATGTTAAGATTAAGTTATGTTGTACTTATTTTAAATTTAAATCTCATGTAAGTGAACTGTATCATGTTCTTATGAGAAAAAAAGATTCTTCAAACCTAAGTTTTCTTCATCTAACAACACTTTACATATTTAGGTGGTTGAGCGATTGACTGCTGTGCTGCGTGTCGCGGGTTCGATTCCCACACGGAACAAATATTTGTATGGCCTTCAGAATTGTTCCGGTTCTGGCTGTTTGTGTATGTGAGTTTGTATGTTTGTAAACGCACCCACGATACAGGAGAAATTCCTAGTGTGCGGCAACGATTTAAAAAAAGAAAAAATAAATCATTCAATATGTACATAACAACAGTAATATCAACACTTTCTCTGACGTTCGTTTAGTAAAGTATTCTTATTTAGCAAACGTTATTTTGATGTTGATGAATTAATCCTTTTGTATTACTAATATTTGATCTAACCGCTGAACAAAGAGCGAACGGCTAGCTCAGGAACTAAGGGCACCTCCACACGGATAAGGTTCAAATGGGGTTACCCCGTTCATCTAAGGTTCCTTTAATGGAGGAATTATTGACTAAGGTGTACGTTAACCCAACAGGAAAGTGTCTCCAAGAGTGATATGAGTGGAACGTATATTTAGTGCGTAATCTGCTATAAATGTGCGCTACTTATAGAATTTGTGCGCCTTGCCGTTTTGGAAAAAAACGGAAAAAACGATTCCTGCTAGAGTAACGTTTTTCTAGCAGGAAAATTTTAAACGAATGATCGGAGAGAGAAATATTGCGCATGGCAGAGAGCTTATATTTGTGCAAAAATGTGCCCCGAAAATATAATTTGTGCGTCTTCAGGTTTTCGAGATATTGCGTTTCCTGCTGTAGTAACGTTTTGCAGAATCGTGTATCTCTAAAACCATTGTATGTGCGCCTGTAGAATAAACATACACGAGTAGCTCTTAATTTGTGCGTATTTGTGACAGAATTAGATTTAGGAAAATATTTATAATTTTCAAGTAATCGCACTTTTTCGAAAACCCGAAAAACAATCATAGCTCCTAAATGAGAAAACGTATAAGCTCGCTGAAAACTGTATTTGGTCCTTCTTGACGCTCTTAATAACCATTAAAAGTTTCAAAAGTGTACATGCATGCGTTATTGAGTAATATTGCTAAAAATCAAAAAAAGGTGTCATAAATTTGACGGTAAAATACAAAAAACCGGCTCAACCCAAGATGTGTGTGGCTTTAAACCAAGATTTAGTGCGTTTAGTCAAAAATATATAGTGAAAATATTCAGCTTGGAATTTTTCGCATTAAGTAAATATAAAGAAAAAACAAAACATGTAAACAACAGCTGGTGTCCGACCAAATTCGAATGACTACAAAAAAGCGGCGGGCTCATACATAACGGTGACCTTCTTAACTTTACTCACGAATCGGTTGAAACGTGTTGTGCCCGAGTACACTAAAGTAGAAAAGTGTAGTGCTTAGCCACTAGCCCCTCAAAGGAAGAAAAAAAGTAGGTGCTACAAAGAACAATAATATGATAAGCGATTGTTTTTAAAAAAAATATATAGATCAAGAAATGTTCGTAAAAGAGCCTGCAGATTCATTTTATTAACAAAAAGCTAATTAACACAACAGTTAAGAAGACATGAAGTATCTAAATACATTGATTTAAGCCGTAGGTTAGATAAATTAAAGTTTTTAATCATCAATACAAGATCCCTTTTTACGCCTCGCCACCGCAACTTAGACTTACCTTCTAGCCCCGCGCCATCCGCTGACGTCACAAGGAGTCGCTAGGAGAAAGCGAGATAGCTAGGAAGCGTACGGTATTAGTGGGACAGAGACAGATACATAAACGTGGCTCTATCATCAATAATGCAAAATGTTTTTTTTTACTAGGAAGTGCGTTTGGGTTATTATCTTTTGGTACAGTTGCAGTTATGACGCCAAGGACACTGTCACGTTAAGTTACGCGGTTGCACTGTGACTGTTTGTTTACAATTTATTTTTAAGTTGATTGAGAGTGGCGTAGTAATTACATTTTGAGAAATTTTAACAACTTTAACCCATATCCTACCGGGTTAAGTCGCAACTTGAAAAATAAAGCAGCAATTTAATGATGGGTTACGATGATGGCACGATCTGCAATGGTAAGTGTTTAATGTTTTGACTTATTTAAAAGTAATAGGTAGGTACACGTTATCAAGTACCAGTATGTACTTAGATTTTTTTCAGTACTTTATTTATTTATTTTTCAAAGAAAATGTACCAAATTATGTTTGTTAAAATAAAACCAACTGATCTCGTCACTTTAAGCGCTAAAATTAGATTTCATTACATTTTATTATTTTTATTAATCCAGCTTTTGTCTTAATGAACGCGACTGTACGGACAACAGCTTAGGTTTAATACGTCCAATAAAGATGGTCACCGTAATGTATGAGTCTACCGCTTTTTTGTAGTCATTCGTATTTGGTCGGATAACCAGCCGTTGTAAATACATGTTTTGTTTTTTTGTTTATATTTACTTAAGAGCGTCGAGAAGGACCGAATACAGTTTTCAGCGAGCTTATACGTTTTCTATTTAGGAGCTACGACTGTTTTTCGGGTTTTCGAAAAAGTACTTGAAAGTTATAAATATTTTCCTAAATCTAATTCTGTCACAAATACGCACAAATTAAGAGCTACTCGTGTATGTTTATTCTACAGGCGCACATACAATGGTTTTAGAGATACACGATTCTGCAAAACGTTACTCCAGCAGGAAACGCAATATCTCGAAAACCTGAAGACGCACAAATTATATTTCCGGGGCACATTTTTGCACAAATATGAGCTCTCTGCCCATGCGCAATATTTCTCTCTCCGATCATTCGTTTAGAATTTTCCTGCTAGAAAAACGTTACCCTAGCAGGAATCATTTTTTCCGTTTTTTCCAAAACGGCAAGGCGCACAAATTCTATAAGTAGCGCACATTTATAGCAGATTACGCACTAAATATACGTTCCACTCATATCACTCTGGGCAGAGGCGGATTTATCTAATAACTTTTCGGGCTGCAGCCCAGGGCCCCGTGTATACAAAGGCCCCAACAAGACAAAATAGACTATATTGTTAGCAAAAACAAACAGTCTCTAAAAAAACGAGTAAATAATTCCAAACGAATCACTTTTCAAAGAATCTGATGCAGTTGGTGATCTCGTGTTTTTGAAAAGAAGACATTTTTGCAGTTTTTTCTTCACCTTGAGTTTTTTGACGGGGCCCGTTAGGGCTACCGTTAGGCCGCCCGTTAGGCCTACCAGGGTTGCGGAATTTGTTCGAAAACGTCACCGCGGCCCTGGAACGCAAAGGTCATTAGGAGGGATATGCATGGGTTTCAGTCAGTAAGAGACCCTCCGCTCCGCCCAGAGCGGAAGAAGTCATTTGATGATTTCCCATCCTTAAAAAAAAGTTTCTATACACGATGAAAGAAACTTTTTTTTAAGGACGGGGTCCTGGTTCATTTTCAGTCATTACTAAAGAGAAAAGACTTAAAATGGACTCAAAATTAAAACAATAATTGGCCAACCAAAAATTTTCAACTTTTTCGTCATATGCGTCATTTTGAAGGTATTCGAGTTTTCAATAATGAAAATGGACTAGAAATCAAATTCTGTGTAGGTGCCAGTGAGGCATATTTGAGGACAAGGGATTGGGTCATTTTCATGGTTATGTGGAACGTAACGGAAATACGGAACCCTATACTGTACATGGTCCGATAACCACTTGAACGGTATTTTTTTCCTTGAAAAAAAAAAAGAGTTTTTGACAAAATGTCTATTAGTTGTGGATGATTTAGTACGTAGGCCCCTTAGTAGTATTAGCCCAGGGCCCCACAAACTCACGGTCCGCCCCTGACTCTAGGAGACACTTTCCTTTTGGGGTAACGTACACTTGACTAAGCTGTCGCTTGCAGTTGCCAAAGAGGCGTCTCGAAGCTCTGTGGTTTACTACTAAGACATTCCGTCGCTACATTTTAACTCAACGTGACTTCTAATTAAGTGTTTTAAAGAGTGTAATGGTCGTATGTTTTAGATGTTGAGGCGGTGCTCGATACAACAACAGCTGCTGAGCAGACAGACGAAAACAATGAAGAGAACAATGAAAGTTAGTGATTTACTACTCTCTAAACTGTGTAAAGTGTACTTAAATTCCGAATCTTTAATAAAATACATTCCCGACCAATATTCAACTTCTTACATTAGGCTGCGTTTCGCAAGTAGCAAGCAACTTGCATGCAAAAGTTAAATAACATTGCGAGCTACGATCGAGCAAATACCTCTATATCTCGGTAGCCTGTAATGCAATGCAAGTTGCATGCGAGGCTTTGAGTGGAAATGTGACCTTAGATAGATTTTTGAGTGATAAAGTGTAATAAAAATGTTTAAAGGAATGTTTAGTTACGATAGAATTTGAACATTGTCATATATGATAATGAGTTGCAAAATATTGTAAAATATGTTCTGAATTAAAAATACAAATAAAAAGAAAAAATGTGTCTTGATACACCTAGAGTTCGACAAATAATATTAAACAGGAAAATAACATAAAACAAATTGTTTCAGCCCCGCCGCACAACGAGTCCGCCGGGGCGATCTCTCTCGAGGAAGAGGTGATGGAGGTGGATGCGGGCGACGAGCCCGACCGCGCGCCAGCACACGTGGACACCGACGCCGCAGAGCCCACCGGCAGCAACGAGACCAATGCCGTACGTATCTGTGACCTTTCTTTTTTAGTATCGGGGGGAAAGAATCGTGAATTTCTCCGCCCTCGGGCGGGCGGAGGGGTCTGTCAGACTCTTACTGACTAAAACCACCTACGCCGGGGATCGCGGGAACAGATGCGACTTCCGTAATCCCCGGCTGGACGTATGACATGTGTGGTTGACTTTTTAAACGTACTCGATCGCGTTAACGGAAACGTCAATTTGAACTAAAACAACTAAACTAAAAGCAGCCAGGTTTGCCGTCATTGTCACCAGAAGATAACAAAGGATAACCTCGTTTTCCCATACAATTTGCCATAAGCGAACGTTTACTTCAAACTTTATTAAGCGCAAGTTCGATCGTGTATGGAGTACTGCTCTCATCTTTCGGACGAATCTGCCAGATATCAGCTTGATGCCCTTGAGTCAATTGAGAAACGAGCCAAGAGGATCATCGGCAATGATACGATGGTCGAGTGGAAGCTCCAAAGTCTTGAGCATCGACGCCGAGTTGCTAGCCTGTCGGTTTTCTATCGGTTGCATTTTGGGGAGTATGCGACGGAATTGCATAGTTTAATTCCGCAAAACCCGTTCCATAATCGGACCACAGGACGTACGGCGATGCGCCACCGGTACATGGTGGACATTTCACCCACACGCACAAAACGTTTTGGGAACACATTCATTGTGTGTACAGCTAAGGAGTGGAATTCCCTGTTAGAGTCTGTGTTTTCTGATAGCTACAATCTGGGAGTCTTTAAGTCAAGAGTGAATAGGTTACTTCTAGGCAAGCGTGCTCCATCCTCGACCACATTATCGCTTACCATCAGGTGAGATAGTGGTCTAACGCGTGCCTATCAATAATAAAAACGCTCGCACTAGACATGCTTAGCGAATGTTCACAACTAAAGTTTTACGACCAAAATAAACTTGCAATCTCAGGGGCCCCTTAGATTATTGGTTTTGGTTTCATATTTTTCAATTAGACCATAAGTTGACGCAACCTTAATTAAATGGTTCATTTAATTATTGATACTTGCATTGGTTAATCAAAGTCATAATTGACGAATAAACAAGCGAGTAATGTATGCCATCAGAGATTTCAATCCGATTTTGTGTGCTTGCCAATACGTCTGCATTTATTGATTTTTGTCCAAACTGTAAATTTGTAGCTTTTATAAGCTTATAAAAAAAGAAACCTTTGCAACGGATAGAGATACCATTTTCTTATAAATAAATTGAGGCTGCTTCCTTTAGCCAACATATCAGAAAAAAACTGACAGTTCGCCTACAAATTCAACAAAGTTTTGTTTTCTATTGGTGGCATCTCTATTTTTTGTGAACGTAATATGCATAAACTTTCTGAGCATATACCATCACGAATACCACGAGTTCCTCAATTGACCGGTAAAGAGAATTAAAACAAAACCATGCTTATAACCAGTGATCGGAGTAGGCAGATTGATTTTACGTACTTGCATCATGAATAGTCATAGAAATCATAACATGGATAAGCCTTTTTTCCGGGATTTCATTTTGTACTTACGGGATTGAATCAAAAATTGTGAATGTAAAGATTTTTAAACTACTACATTTGGAATTTATAGAATGCGATAGATAAACGTTTAAAATTGTTTTTTTCTTATTTATCAAGTAATAAAGTGAATCTTACTTTTGTGCGTCCATTCGAAACTTACATATGACTAATTTAGTAGTTATTTCTTGCAAGTTTATTATCCACTGCTCGTAATTATTATATATTATATTTTTGAATAAATAAATAAAAATAACTTTTTATACTCCTTAATATTTTTTTCGCATTCAGTGCAATAACTTTTTTTTGAATATGAAAACAGGCAAAAATGAAATAAAAAGCAGTTTCCTAAAAAATCTTAATTATTACAAAATCCCGGAATCCCGGAGGCCAGTTCATTAGACCTTTTTTATCATGAAGGAACAGTCAAGAATCAACGTAAACTACTTAATAATAGGGTAGACAGTTGATTAAATGGCCATTTCTACTTGTAGATTATTTGAGATTTTGTATAGAATTTTTTTGCTTTTCAGGCTTCTAGCTATCTCGCTTGCTCACTTCTTAAACTTGCAGGATACAATGAAATTAAAGCTATACAACGTGGAACAGAATAAACGCAATACCTTAAAAGGGGTCATTGTACTCATGATTATGAATAACTGTTACTATGGGACGTTGGTCCCATAGTAAAAGGTATTTGGTTTTATTCTGTTACATGTTGTATTAGTGAGTAAGTGGTAAGTGTAATGAATTGAATATTATTAATAATTACCGAACATTATTAATTATTACCGAAAGTCGATGTAAAAGTAAGAAATGAATCACTTTTATCGGTGTTATTAATAATGTAATCTTAGTACCGATGAATGGAATAAATTTTAAAATAACGAACGTTAAGCGTCTTTCTGAGATAGAAGATCTACTTATTAAGAAAACTAGCCATCATAAACCTGATTTATAGGGGGAGAAAAGACACCACCCCCTTCCCCCCATGCCAGTCAACGTAATCGTAGTCGACGGAGGGCCGGACGACGGAGTCCCGTTTCGCGTATTTCTGGGTGGTTTAAAAAAAAAATACCACGAAGGGGATGGCGTTATCTTTCAGACACCGCCATCCCCTTCTAACCTAACCTGTCCATCGGGGTGCCCTAAGTTCCGATACTGGACAAATGACTTCGAGTTTTATTTTAATTTTTTACTTTTACCGACGAGAGTTGTAAATTATTTATAATAACCGCTAAAAGTGATGAATTTCAATTTCATATTCACATTTACCAAATCATGAGGTAATTTTATTAATAATGTTCGGTAATTATTAATAATTTATCAATTAATCACATTTACCGTAACATATAGGTACGTGTTCCAAAATTCAACGAAAAAAAAAGGAAAAATATACACTGGACAGCAAATAAACCGAGCCACCCGCTACCTAGGCACTCTAATTCGATTTTCTCAAAAACTACAAACCTACAATTATCAAAGTTGTACCTACAGAAAGTGCGTGTCATGGTGATTTGAAATCAATATTTCAGTGTTTATTAAGGATTTTACAAAGAAGAGTCGTTTTCCAGTCGTGACAATCGTTAGTAATGATAAAGTGAAAAAAAAAATTAAAGCCAAAAACAAAGATGAAATCAAAAAAAAAGTTTTTGATCAATATTCCGTATTCCCTCCCCTTGCTCGGATAACTGCTATCATCCTTGTATTCATCGACCTTACGAGCCTGACGATAAAATCTTGAGGAATTGTATTCCACTCCTCTTCAATTGCGATTCGCAGCTCTGGAAGCCTTGTTGGAGCAGGAACCCGGGCTCGAACCCGACGTTTCAGCTCATCCCATAAATGTTCTATCGGATTCAAGTCCGGGCTTCGAGCTGGCCAGTCCATCGTACGAATGCTGACGTCGCGTTGATACTGGGTCACCACATGAGCAACATGAGGCCGTGCATTATCATGCATCAATTGCATATCCTGTCTGATATATCCTGCGTAAGGTACAACATGGTCTGCGAGGATTTCAGTAATGTAGCTATGAGAAGTCAGTCCACGTGTACGGCCCGTCGGTTCGATGAAAACTAACGCTGTATGTGCTGTTAACGAGATGCCGCCCCAGACCATTACAGATCCTCCTCCATAAGCAACAGTTTCCTCGATGCAACACTGAGAATAACGTTCTCCAGGGCGACGATATACTCTCTGACGTCGATCACTTCCATGTAGACTCACCCTGGTCTCATCAGTGAAGAGTACATTACTCCACTGCTCTAATGTCCAATCCCTATGCTCTCGAGCAAATTCAAGTCGTGCTCGACGGTGTGCTACCGTTAATGCTGGGCCTGTTGCAGCTCTTTTTGGGGTCAGGTTCCGTTCAGCAAGTCTCCTTCTGACGGTATCTGAACTTATGACCACGTGGCGTTCGTCACGCAGACTTTGTTGGACTTGAACTGCGTTGAGGTGGCGATTTCGCAGAACAGTAAGGTGGATATAACGATCATCTGCTGCTGATGTAGCCCTAGGTCTGCCCGTACCTGGACGGCGATCGAATGCTCCAGTCTCTAGGTATCGTCTGTAAACTCGTTGCATCGAAGATCTGCTGATTCGAAGCCTTCAAGCGACTTCACGTTGCGCAATGCCTGCTTGAAGTAATGCTACAGCTTGAGCTGCTTCCTGAGGTGTTGTATCCATTATTAATCGAAAAAAGTAGCAAAAACAAACGCGTCTGAGCAAACGATGGACAAAAACTAAAGAAATGATAAGAAATATCCGACTATCCTCATTGTAGAGAAAAAGAACGCTAATTTCAAACTCTGGTGAAAACAGAGCAAATCGTTAGCATTGTGTTTGTTGCTTGATTACAATGTGAGTTGACGGTACTTTCGAATTAATTTGTAGTCATTTTAATCACCATGAAACGCACTTTTTGTAGGTATAACTTTGATAGTTGTAAGTTTTATACTTTTTGAGAAAATCGAATCAGAGTTCCTAGGTAGCGGGTGGCTCGGTTTATTTGCTGACCAGTGTATATCTAAATCTTTTTTGAACTTACCAAATCTTATTTGTTGATTTTCGAAGAAATTCATTTTTTTTTAAACTTGGAGTATAATTAAAAATCTTTCAAAATTTTAGGGAAAAAAAAATATTTTGATTGATTTTTGTGTAAAACTGCATGTTTTCTGGTATTTTTAAGGATTGTCGTGGATAGCAGTGCTACTTAGGTTGCCGATACATAAAAAACAGAAATATATGAAAAATTGTGGTCATGGTAGTTAAAAATAAAAATATGCCAATTTTCGAAGATTTTTTTTTTCTTTTTTGTTATTTCAAAAACGATTTAGATTTTTTTTTTCTCGAGTAGTCATGTGCAGAACCACACTCTGGTGCCCGTTTATCGTTGACATTTGGGACACGTTGTATACGGTTATGAGTTGGGGAATGGTTATTTGCTCGCCACATGCGAAGCGAATGCTAAGTCATTAACCATTCTCAAGAGCAGAAAAATAATGCAAACTTTTCCACACAATTGTTTTAAAAACAAAATTACCTATATTCCTCCCATACCTCTTTTTCCAATATGCGTTATACCCAACCTATGTGTATATTAAATGTTTTAAATATCATAATGTTTTTATAGAGAGCGATCGCTTTGGTAGTTTGGTTAGCCTTCGTGGTCCGGAGCTCGCGAGGCTTTGTGTTAGCTTTATTTGTATGCCCTTATATAACTGGTACAGCTTTCCTTCCAGGTGCCCACAATTTCTGATGAGAATGCCGATGCTGCGCAGCAATCTCCCTTCCATGGCGTTAAGAGGAAACGGGAGAGTAAGATACCGTTTGCATATTATATATAAACCTTACGATGTACTTACAGTACCTGGCTATAAATATGGTACTTCGAGTTTTAGAAAAAGTTTAGAATTTGGGCACAAAACCAGAATAGTGGGGTTGATTCTTTTACTATGCGTAATTCATCGTCTGGGTACTGTATTGCATCTGTTCTGCATTCAACATGAATATCAAGAAATTTTATTAAAAATGTTTTTCTCAATATTTCAGCAACAGATGAAAATGCAGAGCCATATTCTGTGCAAGAGTTCAACCAAGTGAGTTTCTTTTTTTTATACTGGGTTTCTGGTGAAATAACTTGTTTCAATTAGTTTAATAGCTTCATAATCATCTGTAATAAAAACCTGTATCCATATTCATTTTTCATCTTAGTTTGGCTTGGATTTAAAGAAAAATAATAAAAAACAGTTGTTTATTATTTTTATTACGAAAAATCCCTTCATAAAATGATTTTTTGATGGTCTATAAATAATTTTTCTTACCTCCTAGACTGGCAGTTTAAGGCACTGGCTTCCAGGGCGCAGGAATTATTCCACCTCCATTTTGTTTTAACACCATGGCTGAATATAGTATAATAAGCATAAAGTTCGATAAAAATCGATGTTTTGAAACACGTTTTCACCCGTACATCATGGCTGCAAAATTATATATTATTTTTTCACCATGTTCAACCCATTTCTTTGTTGTGCTGTGTTACTTTAAAAAAAGTTGATGTCACAATTTTTTATCATCTTCCATCATCAATTAATTTCATCATTCATTTGCGAGCTTAATGCCGAACTGCAAGAGGGCGTTTAATATTATCTAATCCCCTACAATATATATATATATATTTATTGAGGTAGTGTAGTGTGGATTTACTAAATACGATATGTCAAGTTTAATCCAGTTATATTTTCATTTTATAGATTTAGTTATTCTAAGAAAATAATATCTGTACATTCTTATTCTAAGAGAATTCTACCTTCGACAGCTCAAAAGATCGATGTCTAAACTCCCTTAAATAAACATTACGAAGTAGGTCAGAAACGTCAAACATGACGGTCTAACAGATGAACATTGATTTGCATAACCTTTTGTTTGCTCGTTTGAACTTAATTGCTAGCTCAAAAAACGACTATTTGGACGATTTATTTTGTAAGTAAGCAAAATGTTAAAAATGGGGGTGCTGGGATCGAACCGTAGGGCTCCAGCTCTGTGACATCAGTTTTTTTAATAAATTCGGTAGGTATGTAAAGTTTATTTCAGGTATTTTTATTTTTTTACGATTTCGTTATTTTATGAAACCTTGGTTATTGTTACTATCCGTTTCAAAACATACTTGCGACGTCACGAGAGAGCAGACTAAAGAGCTTGATGTCTAAACTTCGTCAAAAACACGTATCGTCGTCTCCACCTTGAATGCACGAGGTGGAGACGACGATACAGTGTGTTTTTAACACGCTTTTATTAGCTTCACCTGTATGTTTGTATGTCTGTCTGTAACCGACCCTTTTGAGCTCGATTTTGCCCTTCTTTGAACGATCAGATTTAGTTCAAACTTTGCACACCTGTCAAGGATCGATGACAATGCAAGAATTCAATTAAAATATCACGATTATCCTAACTAGATTCGCCAGGATTCATTAATTAAAATTAAAAAATATTCTAACAAAGCAAAACATTATCCATAAATACACACTTTTTTAGTGTTCACTAAAACACACATATTCTATTTAACTAAACTTTAACAAAAAAAAAAATAGTTTAAAAAAACACGCTTTTATAGAAAAATCCAACTAAAAAAAAAAAAAAAAAATTGATTAAGAATAGTGTAAAAAAGAAATGAATGTACATTATTGTAAAAAAGCGTGGGGTGCATAGTGTCAATAGTTATAAACATTTTATTGACAGATAATGAGTAGAAGAATCATCACTTTGAAAATATCTTAAAAAGCACTTTAAATGCATCCCCCGCTTCTTTTTTACACTATTCTTAATCAAATTTATTAAATTTTTATTTTCTATTTTTTAGTTGGATTTTTCTATAAAAGCGTGTTTTTTTAGTTTTTTTAAACTATTATTTTTTTTTTGCCTGAAAATCGGACATGTTCTTTTTTTAAAGCCAGGGCATAGAGTTTTCTATAACAAATGCCCGAGTAAAACTCCCGCGTGGATAACTTTTATAGTTTTTCATTCAGAGCTATCTGAATTTTTGAGATCGGAATTCGCAAAAATACAAAAAAATGTATAACTTTGAATACTAACATATGAAACAAAAATTTCTTCATCAGTTTGAAAGGCCTAATGCTAAGCTACAAGCATTTTCTGGATGTCCTACGGACTACCAGTGACGAATAAAGCGCGATAAAGTGGTTTTTGGTTTTATTTTTTTTTGGCTGTTTTTTGATTTGGGTAGTTGCAATCAGCACAAATCAGTTGGTTATATGCGCTAATAACAATTAAGAAACGAATTCTCTAATCCGTGGCCACAAGGAGAATAACGACTTTGAAAAGTCCCGGGATTTTTTAAATCTGTGCTTTGGATATGTGACTCAATGTACACGTCACCTCAATACCCTCTATAAAGTGTCGTATAGACTTGTCTGTTTGGCCCAGAATCTCCTCCGCTTGCTGGAGTGCCCGGTATGCCTGGAGTGGATGGAGCCGCCCATCTCGCAGTGCCGGCGCGGGCACCTGGTATGCAGCCGCTGCCGCACGCGCCTCGCCTCGTGCCCCGTGTGTCGCACTACTTTCTCGTCGGTGCGCAATAGGGCTATGGAAGGGGTATGATTTTTCAACGCGTTGTATGTTTAGATTTTGGTCTTTTCAGTCTAAAAACCTAACCTTGTTTTATTTAATGTTCACAAGTAAGTTTAATCGTCAATCCAAAGATAGGATTTAAAAAATTTCAATTTTTTACTTCGTATTTTCTCGGACTTGAAAAAACCGACCTAAGAAAATATAGCTGGCTTGGTCGGATGGAGAAACACATCATCTCATGTGTTTGTAGGTGGCGGAAATGCTGCGTTACCCGTGCCGCCACGGCTGCGGGCGCGAGGTGAGGCTGCGGCGCCGCGCTCCGCACGAGGCGTCCTGCGGCGCGCGCCGCTACCACTGCCCCGCGCCGCCCTGCGCGCGCCACCCGCCGCTGGCGCACCACGAGCTGGCGCATCACTTCCAGGTGAGTGCCGCACGAGGCGTCCTGCGGCGCGCGCCGCTACCACTGCCCCGCGCCGCCCTGCGCGCGCCACCCGCCGCTGGCGCACCACGAGCTGGCGCATCACTTCCAGGTGAGTGCCGCACGAGGCGTCCTGCGGCGCGCGCCGCTACCACTGCCCCGCGCCGCCCTGCGCGCGCCACCCGCCGCTGGCGCACCACGAGCTGGCGCATCACTTCCAGGTGAGTGCCGCACGAGGCGTCCTGCGGCGCGCGCCGCTACCACTGCCCCGCGCCGCCCTGCGCGCGCCACCCGCCGCTGGCGCACCACGAGCTGGCGCATCACTTCCAGGTGAGTGCCGCACGAGGCGTCCTGCGGCGCGCGCCGCTACCACTGCCCCGCGCCGCCCTGCGCGCGCCACCCGCCGCTGGCGCACCACGAGCTGGCGCATCACTTCCAGGTGAGTGCCGCACGAGGCGTCCTGCGGCGCGCGCCGCTACCACTGCCCCGCGCCGCCCTGCGCGCGCCACCCGCCGCTGGCGCACCACGAGCTGGCGCATCACTTCCAGGTGAGTGCCGCACGAGGCGTCCTGCGGCGCGCGCCGCTACCACTGCCCCGCGCCGCCCTGCGCGCGCCACCCGCCGCTGGCGCACCACGAGCTGGCGCATCACTTCCAGGTGAGTGCCGCACGAGGCGTCCTGCGGCGCGCGCCGCTACCACTGCCCCGCGCCGCCCTGCGCGCGCCACCCGCCGCTGGCGCACCACGAGCTGGCGCATCACTTCCAGGTGAGTGCCGCACGAGGCGTCCTGCGGCGCGCGCCGCTACCACTGCCCCGCGCCGCCCTGCGCGCGCCACCCGCCGCTGGCGCACCACGAGCTGGCGCATCACTTCCAGGTGAGTGCCGCACGAGGCGTCCTGCGGCGCGCGCCGCTACCACTGCCCCGCGCCGCCCTGCGCGCGCCACCCGCCGCTGGCGCACCACGAGCTGGCGCATCACTTCCAGGTGAGTGCCGCACGAGGCGTCCTGCGGCGCGCGCCGCTACCACTGCCCCGCGCCGCCCTGCGCGCGCCACCCGCCGCTGGCGCACCACGAGCTGGCGCATCACTTCCAGGTGAGTGCCGCACGAGGCGTCCTGCGGCGCGCGCCGCTACCACTGCCCCGCGCCGCCCTGCGCGCGCCACCCGCCGCTGGCGCACCACGAGCTGGCGCATCACTTCCAGGTGAGTGCCGCACGAGGCGTCCTGCGGCGCGCGCCGCTACCACTGCCCCGCGCCGCCCTGCGCGCGCCACCCGCCGCTGGCGCACCACGAGCTGGCGCATCACTTCCAGGTGAGTGCCGCACGAGGCGTCCTGCGGCGCGCGCCGCTACCACTGCCCCGCGCCGCCCTGCGCGCGCCACCCGCCGCTGGCGCACCACGAGCTGGCGCATCACTTCCAGGTGAGTGCCGCACGAGGCGTCCTGCGGCGCGCGCCGCTACCACTGCCCCGCGCCGCCCTGCGCGCGCCACCCGCCGCTGGCGCACCACGAGCTGGCGCATCACTTCCAGGTGAGTGCCGCACGAGGCGTCCTGCGGCGCGCGCCGCTACCACTGCCCCGCGCCGCCCTGCGCGCGCCACCCGCCGCTGGCGCACCACGAGCTGGCGCATCACTTCCAGGTGAGTGCCGCACGAGGCGTCCTGCGGCGCGCGCCGCTACCACTGCCCCGCGCCGCCCTGCGCGCGCCACCCGCCGCTGGCGCACCACGAGCTGGCGCATCACTTCCAGGTGAGTGCCGCACGAGGCGTCCTGCGGCGCGCGCCGCTACCACTGCCCCGCGCCGCCCTGCGCGCGCCACCCGCCGCTGGCGCACCACGAGCTGGCGCATCACTTCCAGGTGAGTGCCGCACGAGGCGTCCTGCGGCGCGCGCCGCTACCACTGCCCCGCGCCGCCCTGCGCGCGCCACCCGCCGCTGGCGCACCACGAGCTGGCGCATCACTTCCAGGTGAGTGCCGCACGAGGCGTCCTGCGGCGCGCGCCGCTACCACTGCCCCGCGCCGCCCTGCGCGCGCCACCCGCCGCTGGCGCACCACGAGCTGGCGCATCACTTCCAGGTGAGTGCCGCACGAGGCGTCCTGCGGCGCGCGCCGCTACCACTGCCCCGCGCCGCCCTGCGCGCGCCACCCGCCGCTGGCGCACCACGAGCTGGCGCATCACTTCCAGGTGAGTGCCGCACGAGGCGTCCTGCGGCGCGCGCCGCTACCACTGCCCCGCGCCGCCCTGCGCGCGCCACCCGCCGCTGGCGCACCACGAGCTGGCGCATCACTTCCAGGTGAGTGCCGCACGAGGCGTCCTGCGGCGCGCGCCGCTACCACTGCCCCGCGCCGCCCTGCGCGCGCCACCCGCCGCTGGCGCACCACGAGCTGGCGCATCACTTCCAGGTGAGTGCCGCACGAGGCGTCCTGCGGCGCGCGCCGCTACCACTGCCCCGCGCCGCCCTGCGCGCGCCACCCGCCGCTGGCGCACCACGAGCTGGCGCATCACTTCCAGGTGAGTGCCGCACGAGGCGTCCTGCGGCGCGCGCCGCTACCACTGCCCCGCGCCGCCCTGCGCGCGCCACCCGCCGCTGGCGCACCACGAGCTGGCGCATCACTTCCAGGTGAGTGCCGCACGAGGCGTCCTGCGGCGCGCGCCGCTACCACTGCCCCGCGCCGCCCTGCGCGCGCCACCCGCCGCTGGCGCACCACGAGCTGGCGCATCACTTCCAGGTGAGTGCCGCACGAGGCGTCCTGCGGCGCGCGCCGCTACCACTGCCCCGCGCCGCCCTGCGCGCGCCACCCGCCGCTGGCGCACCACGAGCTGGCGCATCACTTCCAGGTGAGTGCCGCACGAGGCGTCCTGCGGCGCGCGCCGCTACCACTGCCCCGCGCCGCCCTGCGCGCGCCACCCGCCGCTGGCGCACCACGAGCTGGCGCATCACTTCCAGGTGAGTGCCGCACGAGGCGTCCTGCGGCGATTCGCTACTCAACGTACGTGACATCACATGACCAACACTCCGCGGTGCCGCATTTCACTTGGCCAAATCCCGTGGTCAGACCGTAATACAGACTCGCTACCTAGTTAAAGGGCTTATCTTGTAACATAACAGCTATAATTTCTCTCAAATTAACACGTACAGATCAGCATTTTCAGTTTCTATTACAGTCTTGCTGTCACTCAGAAGTGTATCTTTATCTACTTGAGCGAGAAATTGCACGTTATAGCGCTTTCTATTCGAATTCGGGGAGATATTTTGCGAGCGATCTTCTATCTCTGACGTACGACACACTAAATGACAGGCAGAAATAGAGGTCCAGATAAATGTTGAACTGTACTACACACGCCACGATTATAGAACTCTATAGATTTTACAAAAAATCTCACGTTATACCGTTTCAGTGCAAGCACCTCCCGATAGTGAAGATCGGTCGCAAACACAAGTTCTCAATGAAGGTGAACTCTGAGCAGCACGACACCTGGCTCATCATGGCCATGGAGGAGTACTTCCATCTGCGTGTGGACGTGGATATACGCACGTGGGGCGTCATCGTGTATGTGGCCTACATCGGGCCCAAACGCAAGGCCAAACATTATACTTATGAGGTTTGTTCTAACTTTCGTTGATTTGGCACTTTTTTAGATCTTCCGTTGCACCTTTCAGATAATATCAGTAACATTTACATTACACATCCTCATTTTTTTAAATTTGCGTAGATCTCGTTACCCCGCCTACTGTATCTAGTTTCTGTCTGACGCTGCTCTGATAGTAACATACTCCAGAGTCCTCATTCATTTATACCCACAAACTATTCTATCTTAATCCAGGTCACCGTAGAAGGTCAGCACAACTGCCGGAGTCTGAAATACGCGCGGGCCACGCACAGCGACCTCGAGAGCTCGTCTCTTAACGTGAGCCGCCAGGATTGCTTCCACCTGACGCTGGACCAGGCACTCAACTTCCTCCGCTTCAAGAACAGGCACTGCGAACCAGACAAATTCTTGGATTTTGATGTCGAGATTGGCAAATGCCAAACCGCCAACGCACAAGAATCTAAAGATGAGTCTGATTCGTAAATCACACGAGTAATCCAACAGAGAATTGGTTTGTTGTCGATTCGGTCGGCCAAGCAGGTTGTCTATCAGTTTTAACAGTACATACTAGCAAATGAAGATTTATTAAAATCGATAATGTGATTTGAGAGGAAAAAGAAGGTTTATGGAAGTAGAAGACGTGCTTCGCTTACCCCAAATAAATTTTAAACACGCGAAAGGCGCAGGAGAATGGTGAAGATAATGCTTAAGTAGTCTGAGATAATCAGTTCAGATTACTTTGTCCAAATAGAAGGCGATCGTCGCTCATTGTTTGTATGTCATTATTTCAAAGAGACCGTCGCGTGTTCAAACGACGATTGTTCTCTATTTGAACGGGGGCTTGCTTGCGATGCATGTCTTTACTTTAGTGTCGTCAAAATTTAGATTATTGTTGTTTATTTTTGCAAGTGAAAATAAACCTTACTGTTTGAAATCAGAAGTGCTATCAGATATTAATCTATTGCTGGCACTTTACTTGACGCATTTTTTTCTAAATATTCGCGTCACTTATGCAATACAAAATATACCCTATGGTCTTCGAAATAACCCTTATTTTGTATTGCACGAGTGACGTCAATATTTTGACAAATACGCCAAGTGAAGTGAGTAGTATACTGCCATTTTTAGCTGACTGTATCGTAACGCGATTGTATGAAGCCAGTGGCCTGTTCATCTGTTGGATATAGATATGTGATTGAACTGTGATTGTATGAAATTATGAAACTCTTAACAGAGCTTTCGAATCAGATTGTGGATTCAATATGATTGTAATCGTAAACGTAAACTTGCCAAAATAGGCAATACTCTGTCTAAACGCGGTAACGCGACCTTACTTATCCTGGTTAATATTTCTCGATGTTTAGAACTACATTATCATATCTCCTTATACCTTTTGAACGCCAGAGCATAAACGCATCGGCGTACCCCCGACACCAAATTACAAATTCGCCGTATTGTTTGTCACATATTTGTGACGTTTGGCGTACAGGGCACGCGCTTGATTGTCACGTTTATGTGACACTGGCGTTCAGAAGGTTAAGTGTCTATAATTATTATTTTAGCTACAAGGAGAATTATCTACAACACACAATCTCCATATAGTGGGCTGTCTGGTCATCAATGTTTGAAGGCGAGAAAGAGATGGAGCTATGATACAGATGTTTTAGCGCCGCCCCTTTTTCGCTACGGCCCCAAATAGTAATTTTGATCTACAAACACAACGCGTAGAAATTAATTAGATCTTATTTTAATAGTAGTAGATTGCTCAGTGTTGGTATTAATCCGGTTCTAATTATATTATAATGTAAGTCATGTTAACAAGGGTTGCCAGACTTTACTACTTAGCCGGCCAATTTCGGCTTTTTACACCTTGTCCGGCTAAAAAGGAATAATTTATTATATGCTTTAAAATTGTAATGTATTTAACATTATAATTTATTTATTAACATGCACATTTCCATGACAAAATTGTTCATATGTATAAAAAATACTCTCGAGTGAAGAGAGAACTGTCTGGCTAAAGTAACAGATCTCTCCGCCTTTCCTTTATTTTTTTGACCTGGCAACCCTAGTCCTAAGTGTAGGTTATTACTTACTTCAGCGTTTCGATACTCCTATACTCTATATAGCAAGCTAAATCATTGTTATAAAACATTTCCATGTTGTGTTTTGATCTAAACATTTATATGATAGTATACGTTTTAACTTTAATTTATTTATAAAATCGTTAGTTTAAGTTTAAAATATTACCCAATAGTGTTCTACATAATATTTAAAATAAATACAAAAATATATTTTTGGTATTTTATTTAAGATCTCTATAACGACATCATTACGGATATTTACAGATGGTTATCACGATTTAATGCATTATTTACAATGTCATTTTTTACAATGTACTAATAAAATTCATGATACTTCATGTAAAATCTTCAACTGCATGTTTTGTCGAGTGACCTAAAGCGATAGGAAAACATAACAAAGAAATACACCATTTTATTTCTCTAGAATTGCCTCGGGTCTTTATCGTATGTATAATAATGATGAGCAATAGCAGTTGATAAACCTTATTACCAGAGATCGGAACAGGTAGACTATATTTACCTAATGTTCGTGGAAGTAAGTAACATAGAGTTGATAATACCTCCTATAAAATCCCGGAATCGTGACATTAAAACCCTGATTATAAAAACATGAACTGGACTTTGAGTATAGTTACAAATTATTGATTTGAAGAATCAAAAGAAGAAAGAGTTGTGCGAAAACAAAGTTATTTAATTTAACAGTTTTAGTAGGTGCGGAACTCTAAAACATAATAAGATTCTTCAATATAAATATTTTATTCAAATGTATTCAAAGCGCAATAAGTAATTTGCAATTTCTTAAATCCCAGGATACAATCGTCATGTTTATGTTTCCGGGATTTTAGAGGAGGTATTATCAACTTCCACGAACATTAGGTAAATATAGTCTACCTATCCGATCTCTGCTTATTACTAAGGCCACAAACGTCAAAAGTGCATGCATAGATCATCCTTAAGACCCACAACGCTTCGGGATGAAGTATATTATTCTAAGCGTAACTATATAACACAACTACTAGGTGTACCTAATAGAAGAGAGGCGAGGTTGTGAGAAGATTGATATTCATTACAACTAGTATTCCAAGATACCAGAACCGTCAGACCTTACGTTTCTCAGTAAAAATGTGTGGGATAGAGTAGTGTTGGTATGTACTTTGAATGTACGCATTTCTGCTAGCAGGGGCCGACGACCATTTTGCAGATATCAGGTGATGAATTTACATAAAAACATTAAACTTGATTTTCTGTTTTGCAGAATATATTTCTAAGATCTGGTCGCCACGTCGAGTGAGATCCCATTCACAAGGTTGAAATTTTAGCATAGTTTATTTATTAAGTTTAAGAAACGAAAACCGATGGCAACCACGAATAGAGGGAAAGTACGACTACGAATAGCAAAACTACCTCCTTGAATTATGAAACATGACCAAAAAATATTGGCTGTCTGCACAAGCTAGGCAGGTATACATATGTTCAAAGTACAGCATCATCCACAGCCTAACTTCGCCCACTGCTGAACATTAAGCCTCTTGTTTCATTGTGTCCCAACGTTCTTGTGCCATGTTCTACCCGCAAAGGCAACAATGTCGTCTGTCCATCAGACGCCCGTTACTTCTTCCAGTCCGCGGTTGCCACTATGTCATCGCCTTTCTCCACCTATCATCAGCTCTTCGAGGAAATGAGTAGGGTCTGACGGCTCTAAGATCTTGGAATATAGATACAGTAGTGTTCACGCTATTAGTTGCTTGGCCGCGACCGATTGTCTTCCGTATTCTGTGTCCACGAGGCCGCGGCAAACTAGTGAGAACTCTTGCACCGTTTCCAGTAACCGACGCTTACTGCTTTTTTCTCTGTTAACAAAAATATCAGTTTTAGTTTCACAATTTATACAACTAAGCCAAAATGCGGCAAAAATTAAACACACATTCGATTTTAAATCTGATTCCGGTGTTTAGTGACAGGTGGCAGTCAAATCATCGAAGGTTGCGACAGCCGCATAATATAATAGTGACTTTCACCAGCCGCCGACAGCTTCGATGAAATATGAATGATGTTTCAAAGGTATAAGGAAAATAATACAAAGTTCCTCATACATACTCCATTAGAAAAGGGAGGATCTGCCGACCGTATGGTCGAACGGTGTTGTGATTGGCTGTTGGGTAAATGCTAATTGCGAGGTTATCAATGTCTTTGTGTAAGATATGTACGTAAGTTGTAGCTGGTATGACTGCTGAGGATTTAAGTGTCATTCTATATGATTTTTTGCATTAGACAGTGCTATCTAAGCACTGTCGATTATATTAGTGTGAGAAGCTGGTAGTTCAGTGTGCTATTTGGTTTAGTGTACTCACTTGATGACGGCTTGTATGAACTTGTGCTTGTGGGGGTCGGTGGCGTGGTGCGTGGGGAAGCCGGGCGTGGCGAGCGCGTGACGCAGCCAGCCCGACAGCTCGGCGTCACGCCACGCCGCGCGGTTCAGTGCCAGCAGTAGCTCGGCTAGCGGCTCGATCTGGTTGCGTGGGGTGGCTCCACCTGATGTGTCATTAACACCGATAATGATAAAGCTGTAAGTGCACGTACTAGAGCATGTGACGCAGTTATAGTTACCTATACACGTGAGCGCGGCGGCAGTGAGCGCAGGCGCGCGGGGCTGCAGCGCGTGCGGGCGCTGCGCCGCGAGCGCGCCCAGCCAGCCGCAAGCTGCGCGTGCGCCGCCCGCCTCCCACATACGCACGCAGCCGCATGCTGGTACACAATAAATTTATTTTAGAAAGCACGACTGCTAAAAACCTACCCACCCATTCATTACCAGTAACAATTTATTACCTTTTTCTAAAAAAGCACAAACATTTTCAGAGTATTTTGCATCAAATTCTGCAGCAAACATGTAAATGTAGAGAATGTAGACAGATTAAGTTCATTCAATTTCGTTCGAAAATATATCTAGCTAATTATCATAAGCGATGTAAAAAAATCACATTCTACCCCTTTGTGAAAGAAGAAAAATTGCTGATTTAGCATTTCTATCCAAAATTGCAAACGGATCATGCGACATTCCGGTTGGCTAGGTTGGTGAGCAAAATTGTCATGCGAGTATGTTCTTCGTTTCTGCGTAAACCTCGTTTGTTGCACGTACCATCGACACGAACTACTTATAGACAAAACTCATACATAATTAGGGCGAGCCGTATGTACAACGAAACTAGTAGTAACTACTAGCGTGTCTTAATTTAAGAAGACTCTTTGCAAAACCACTTTTTCGATAGTATAACATAGCACTTGGACTGTATAATAATAAACTTGCATTGTTTAATAAAATAGAAAAACGCGAATGTAACACTGTCTACTACTCGTTCGGAGATGACGACAAGACAGTGAATACATCATGTACTAAATTGAAATTTATTTATAACAAACTCACCTAATTCCACTAAATCGGGCAGTATATCGTCCAACCAATCGACAAAGTGCGGTTTCTTCTTAGTGACAGCTTGCAGTAAGGTGAACAGTCCCTCGGTGAGGTCGGGCCGCGCGGAAGGGTCGTGCGCGAGCGCGCGCACGCTAGCCGACACGCTCGCGTGCAGCAGCGCGCGCGCACCCGCCCACTCATTACCTAGGGCTAACACCACCTGACACAAGATAAACAAGTTAACACACAGAGCTTAAAGGTAGCGAGAGCTGCTGTTCCACGTCACAAGATCTTGCATCGAACAAGCAACGTTAGGTAAGAAAGTTGCATAAAATGTAATGAGTGCGAGTTTCCGACACTAACCCCTTTAGTGCCGCTGAAACGCCACGCGTGTTTTGAAACTGTCAGTACAAAGAATCCGATTTCCAAAATCCCCTCTACGAACATACAACGGCCCGGGTAGACTTGAAAGCCGGAAGAGTTTCCGTCGCTGTGCACGGGCTGCCCAGGACCAGCCATCCAAAATAAGAGGCAAGTTGTGGGAAGAACATCACCGTTCATGACCCGACTTCTTGAAATCTCAGGTTGACACTAAATGTGAATGCGGTGCCTCCGTCCAAAAAAAAGGCTAACTTATTGGAGTGTCCCAAATGCCCTTACACCTGCACAAATGAGGACCTAATGAATGCCACTCATGCCGCTATAAACGTGGCCACTTACTGGGCACAAAATATTTAAGGGTCACCATCAACTCGAAAAGAAAAAAACAAAATAATACAAAAAATCGCAGAAAACAATAATTAAGTGAATAAAGATCAATTTGCGAATTTCTCACCTTCGGAGAATGGCACAAAGTGCGTCTGTTTTGTTATACGAAAAAAAAAGTACAATAAGGGCTATGTTATGACAATATTAGATGTAGGTATCACTCGCCAGTTTGACGACGTCCAGTCCCGAAGCGCACGGGTACGTGTTGAACCCGGCCACGATGAGTTGCGCGATGTCTGACACCAGTGGCAGCAAGTCGTCGATCAGTGACGACACCGCCTGCTTCAGTATGTGGAACATTGACTGCGGAAAGATGAAACATAGATGGATTCGATTTTAATTTCGAAGTAAAGTTGTACAAGGTTTATTTAAATAACTACGAATATGAACTAACTGAACGTCGAAAGTGATCCCGTGCCAAAATGTACGTGTACCTCTCAGCATCTACCATCCAATCGTCTTTTGAGCGAGCCCTCATCATCTGCTGCTGTAGTGTGAGTGAGTTTCTTGTGAGTGGTATTTGTTAATGGTTCCAAACGGAAACAGAGGGCTTAGCACGAATGTTTTGGCGTATAGTAAGGTAACATAAAATTTTACTATTACTATAATACTCGTTTCGCACATATTATGTACTTATGCTATTCAGTCCATGCCAAACCATACCAGTCATACCAAAAATTGGTTCAGAAATTTAGGCGTGAAAGCCCAACAAACTCACTTTCGTTATGATTATAAATACTAACCTCAACAAGCGGCTGGTTGCTGGCATAGGGCGGTAACGCGGGCGCTAGCGTGCGGAATAGCGCCGCAGCTAGTTCACCGCGCGGCGCAAGAGATCCCAGCAGAGCTGCACAGCACTCGGCCGCTAGTACTCCGCGGGGGGTGTCGCCTGCCTGGTGGTATAGACAATAGGAGGTTTTTACAACCTGAAATTTTAATGGTTCTTTTCCTGCAGCGAAATGAGTTTTTCTTGGTAATACAATCGATTTATGAAAAATAATAAATTTAAAATCAAGAAATGGCATAATAACAATTTTATTGTGATAAACAAAAAAAAATACTACGCGCGAGAGCTTATTTTGCTCTGAACATTTATGAATCGCTGTTCACTTTGTCGGCGCGCCGCCGCTCTGCCAGTAGTACCTACTACGTCACGTCTAGTGAGTTACTATTGCTTCTCACGCTTTCGAGTTTATGAATATTTGTTTTAATTATTAAAAAAAATATATATATTTTTTAAGTTGAATTTTATGTTTCGATAGTACTACTGATGACTAATCGTCCGGCCGCAGGAAAACAACCATTAAAATTTCAGCGTGTATGTATATGTTATAGTTGGTTAACACGGAGGCTGGTCCGAGGTGGCGCAAGTAAAGAGTGTCTGGAAGGATATGGAGAAGGCTTATGCCCAGCAATGGGACACTATAGGCTAGGTACAATCTATCTGAAAGTGAAGGATAGGAAATTATGAAATGACTCCTCTGGTCCAGCGGTGTGGGAGAGAGCCGGGTACCGGGTACCCTTCAAGCAACATGTTTCGTGTCGTATTGCTACCCTTCTACTTCTTTTACTAGGCTGGAGTCGAAAGAATAGGGATGATTACTGAGATTACCGAAATATATAGGACATGTATTTTTTGTTTTATCAAATCAATAAAAATTTACGAAGATAAACGTATCAAAGATCAGGATTGGGGAATTGTGACGTCATGTTTAGGTAAAAAGTGTACTTAAATGTGACGTCACGCGAATTTTCAACGCACTGTATCGTCTTCTCTCTTCTTTTCTCTCTATAAATAAAAATATGAGTCCAATATTGTTTAACCGACTTCCAAAAAGGAAGAGGTTCTCAATTCGGTGGGTATTTCTTTTATGTACACCGATTACTCCAAGGTTTCTGATTAGATTTATGTGATTCTTTAAATTTTTATTCAGTTTTGCTCAGCAGTTTTTATTTTATGAGCATTTTGCTTACTTGGATGATGTAATTGCGTCGTCCAAGTAACCAAAATGACGTTGGGTGATTAGTATCACATCAACGAAAACGTGAAAAAAAACTTTTTTACTAAAAATACAACCGACTTCTAAATAAAAGCAATACAAACTCTAAAAAAACTTTAATTTCGGAAGTCGGTGTCAAAAAAGAAGAAGAGAGTCGGTGTTTTTAAACAGCGACTTCGTGTTTTTATTTGGAAGTCGGTTGTATTTTTTTGTTAAAAAGTTTTTTGGAAATCTATTGATATATTAATTAGATTTTTAGTCATGTCAGAAAAAAATCTAATTAATCCGTCGAATTTTTTTGTTTTGCAGAAATCTGGCCTAAGGCTAGACTTTCTTATAGGATTTTTATAAAGTCTAGCCTTATTTCTTCATGGGGGATAAGAGGGTCTTCATTGTTTTGTAGGTTCTAAAAATACTGTAAAAAATTCAAACCGCACAAAAAATGTGTGCGGCGGTTAGGGGAATTCGTCGAAAAGTCACGAGATTTTCGGGAGTGCTAATAGTAGTTAATACCGAAAATGCAGTCCTACCTGTGCCTTTAGCTCGTCCCGCAGCGTGTCGGCGAGTGAACGTAACAAGGGGCCGGCTGCGTCCAGTTCCGCCGCCGCTAGAGCTGCACCCGCCGCCGCCACCAGCTGGCGCCGCACCCACGCGTCCGAGCGACCCGAGTTGCCTTGGAATGTCTGCCGAATACAGTGTTGGAATATGTCTTACTCTCTGACGTGCAATTGGAAGTGGAAGTAAAAAGGGTCAGCTTACAAGTAATTTATTGTTAACAACAAAATGATCGTGTGGCGTAACTCCGCCCTCCATGGCCCACATTTCGTCTTGCGAAGCACGCCCTGTCACCTGAACATGTGACGACTTTATGGATGCATTAGCGTATGATGTTACCGTAGCGAGCGCAGCGGCTGGAGCGCTGCAGTCGGCGGCTAGCTTGCGCAGCGCTAGTGCAGCGGCCGGCGGACAGCGCGGCAGCGCGGCGCCGGCTGCGCGCACGCACGCGCGCCCCAGCTCGCGGCCCTCGCTCACTGATGTATGAGTAGTAGTTACCTGTGCCGCCTGCACGATGTCAGGCGCGAGCGCAGCGGCTGGAGCGCTGCAGTCGGCGGCTAGCTTGCGCAGCGCTAGTGCAGCGGCCGGCGGACAGCGCGGCAGCGCGGCGCCGGCTGCGCGCACGCACGCGCGCCCCAGCTCGCGGCCCTCGCTCACTGATGTATGAGTAGTAGTTACCTGTGCCGCCTGCACGATGTCAGGCGCGAGCGCAGCGGCTGGAGCGCTGCAGTCGGCGGCTAGCTTGCGCAGCGCTAGTGCAGCGGCCGGCGGACAGCGCGGCAGCGCGGCGCCGGCTGCGCGCACGCACGCGCGCCCCAGCTCGCGGCCCTCGCTCACTGATGTATGAGTAGTAGTTACCTGTGCCGCCTGCACGATGTCAGGCGCGAGCGCAGCGGCTGGAGCGCTGCAGTCGGCGGCTAGCTTGCGCAGCGCTAGTGCAGCGGCCGGCGGACAGCGCGGCAGCGCGGCGCCGGCTGCGCGCACGCACGCGCGCCCCAGCTCGCGGCCCTCGCTCACTGATGTATGAGTAGTAGTTACCTGTGCCGCCTGCACGATGTCAGGCGCGAGCGCAGCGGCTGGAGCGCTGCAGTCGGCGGCTAGCTTGCGCAGCGCTAGTGCAGCGGCCGGCGGACAGCGCGGCAGCGCGGCGCCGGCTGCGCGCACGCACGCGCGCCCCAGCTCGCGGCCCTCGCTCACTGATGTATGAGTAGTAGTTACCTGTGCCGCCTGCACGATGTCAGGCGCGAGCGCAGCGGCTGGAGCGCTGCAGTCGGCGGCTAGCTTGCGCAGCGCTAGTGCAGCGGCCGGCGGACAGCGCGGCAGCGCGGCGCCGGCTGCGCGCACGCACGCGCGCCCCAGCTCGCGGCCCTCGCTCACTGATGTATGAGTAGTAGTTACCTGTGCCGCCTGCACGATGTCAGGCGCGAGCGCAGCGGCTGGAGCGCTGCAGTCGGCGGCTAGCTTGCGCAGCGCTAGTGCAGCGGCCGGCGGACAGCGCGGCAGCGCGGCGCCGGCTGCGCGCACGCACGCGCGCCCCAGCTCGCGGCCCTCGCTCACTGATGTATGAGTAGTAGTTACCTGTGCCGCCTGCACGATGTCAGGCGCGAGCGCAGCGGCTGGAGCGCTGCAGTCGGCGGCTAGCTTGCGCAGCGCTAGTGCAGCGGCCGGCGGACAGCGCGGCAGCGCGGCGCCGGCTGCGCGCACGCACGCGCGCCCCAGCTCGCGGCCCTCGCTCACTGATGTATGAGTAGTAGTTACCTGTGCCGCCTGCACGATGTCAGGCGCGAGCGCAGCGGCTGGAGCGCTGCAGTCGGCGGCTAGCTTGCGCAGCGCTAGTGCAGCGGCCGGCGGACAGCGCGGCAGCGCGGCGCCGGCTGCGCGCACGCACGCGCGCCCCAGCTCGCGGCCCTCGCTCACTGATGTATGAGTAGTAGTTACCTGTGCCGCCTGCACGATGTCAGGCGCGAGCGCAGCGGCTGGAGCGCTGCAGTCGGCGGCTAGCTTGCGCAGCGCTAGTGCAGCGGCCGGCGGACAGCGCGGCAGCGCGGCGCCGGCTGCGCGCACGCACGCGCGCCCCAGCTCGCGGCCCTCGCTCACTGATGATACCCAAGATGCGTAGCCGCCTGAGGAACATGAGATAGTGGCAATGAACGAAAACGTAAGCAGAGACTATTAAAATAAATGGCAATGTGCGTGATTAATCCAAAATCGTAAATTTTAACTAATACTATTAAGTAAATGCTGTATGTTTTTAAAGAAATCGAATATTTGTCGATGCATACCTGCTTTAATAATATTAATAATAATAATATAGCCTTTTATTCAGATCTCTTAGTACAATGAATTTGTAAGCTTATGTAAAGGACTAGCATTAAAATCTTAAACTTAATAGATATGAATAAATGTAAACTAATATTTGTTGCTTGGTTATCTTTCCTAGATCTGTTTGCCAGTCGGCAAAGGCCTCCTCCAACCTTTTCCATTCCTTTCTTTCTTGAGCCACTCTGTTCCATGTGACTCCTGCCACTTGTCTAACGTCATCGTCCCACCTTTTCTGTGGTCGGCCTCTTTTCCTTTTGCCTTCCCTTGGGTACCACCATGTCACCCTTTTGCTCCATTTGTCGTGTCCTCTTACCAGGTGACCAGCCCATCGCCATTTGAGTCATTTGATTTTGCTTGTTACTCCGGTAGTTTTTGTTTTGATTCTAATGACGATTGTTTTTACTTTGTCGGACTTTTTAATGTTCAGCATACTCCTTTCCATTGCATACTGGCAAGTTGCTAGTTTGTTTGAGGTGACCTGATTTAAGGACCATGACTGACACCCGTACGTAAGGACAGGTAGTATGCAGGTGTTAAAAAGTTTGCTTTTTAGGTTTATATGGAGCTCTTTATCTTTCATAGCCTCTCTTAGACTCCAGTATGTCTTCCAGCCATTTGTAGCAGGCTCTTCAGTTTATGTATAAGGCCTTCATGCCATACTTTGTCAAACGCTTGAGCTACGTCCAGAAAAACAGTACTTTCTTGTTTTCTAACGCGTCTTCTATTACGTTTGTGATTCTGTGCACTTGATCGATCGTGGAATGTTTTTCTCGAAAACCAAACTGGTGCTCTGGTATAATGTTCCTGCTATCTATTATTAGAAAGCTGCTACTCAAACGGCTTAAAGCCGTTTGAGTAGCAGCTTTTCAAACAGCTTTGACATTATAGTTAACAGAGAAATCGGTCTATACGATGTTGTTTCGTGGGCCGGTTTCCCGCGCTTTGCTATCATTATTACTTCAGCAACTTTCTATAAGTCTGGTACATATTTAAGTCTCAGTGCGGCATTTATAAGGGTTGTTAATTTAACCAGACCCTTTCTTGGTATATTCGATTTTCGTGGGCTTATGTTCTGTTTTATTTCTCGTGCGACTTCTCTCGGTGTTACTAGTTTTATGTCATTTACATGATCTGACATCGCTATATTAACCAGGGTGCGGTCTTCAATGATTTGGCTGAAAAATATTTTCTAGGTGCTCTGCAAACCTCATTTTTTTTGCTCATTGGTAAGTGCCCATTGCCCGTTCTCACATTTGATGGGAGGAATTTGGGCTATCGGCTTCTTTAGATGCTTAGCAGCTTTCCAAAGGAAGTAGTCTGTCCTTTGGTCGTTACTTAGTTTCTGAAGGTAGGTTTTGGTTGAGCCGTCTTTATAGTCCTGGATTAGTCTTCTTACTTTTTTTGTAAGTTTGTTTTGTTTACGTTTGTCATCAGGACACCTAGATTGATACCACGTCATAGTAAAAAATCAAATAAAAACTATTTTGAATATGTTGACAAGTTTTGCCCTAGTGCTTTTTGCACCAGCCCTGACAGTTCATCTTCTTGGAGATTTTTTGTTTACATAAATAATCTGATTTTCTAATGGAAAATATTATACTCAGTTGAATTGTCACACAAGATCACAGTCCAAGTTACCGAGACAATCGAGCGCCGTATTGAGCATCCGCTTGTTGGTGGAGGCGTGCGCCACGGAGAGCGCGTGGTGTATGAGCGCCAGCAAGGCGGGCGGGGCGCGCTGCGCGGGCGCCGCGTCGGCCAGCGCGCCGCACACGTGCAGCGCCGCCTCGCGCCCGCTCTCGCTCTCCGCCGCCGAGAACGCGGCCTCCACCGTCGTCCAGCACCACTCGCCTAGGATGCCGTAGCAGTACATCTGTTGATACATTACGTTTTCCTCGTTTACCACTCTTTCTGTTAGTAAAAATGAATCAAAACCTGTTGCATGGTTGAGAAGAAGTAATCGTATAAACCGACATAAGCAGGTAATAGGACATACATAGGGGATAGGTGAATAAACTTTTTAGAGATTTCGAAGTAGACCATCTTATCTTAGACTATCTGTGTCCTTACCGAATTTCATTTAAATCGGTTCAGTAGTTTTGGCGTGAAAGCGCGAGAGAAAGGCAGACAAAAAGACAGTTACTTTCGCATTTATAATATTAAAGTAATGAATAAGGATTTACTGACCACAGTGTCAGCGATGTCCTGTCGGTAGCACCGCAGCAGTTCGAGGTCGTCCTTCGACAGCGACACGTCGGCTGGGGCAGACGACTTGCTTACTAGTGTCGCTAGCAGGCGCGAGAACACCTGCCGCCATACTGGGTGGATTTCGTGTGTTCTGTCTATCCGACTTAGTACTTCGTCCTGGGTACAAATATTTCTTAATTATTACACTGTGTGTGTGATCTTTTATACATTTTCATCATACACCTGGTAGAAATGTCCCGAAATTAGTTAAAATATTAGTCACTTTTCAATTCTAAGTTTTGTGTGTGTTCACCCTAAAAAATCCAAATCAAGAGTGACTATCACAAAAACTCTAATCAAAAGCTGTATTTTAAGAAACCTTTACCTGTATAGTATACCAGAAGCCAAACGTAAGGTTGGACCGTGTCTCGTGCAGCGGGTAATGTCCCGGCGCCGCCTGCGCCGCTAGCACCAGCTCTATGAGCTGCCGAGCGCCCGTGGCTGCGTCGGAGCCGTCCGCACTCTCAGCTGCTTGCACTAGCGTGTGCGCGTGACACTCGCCCAGGGACACGCAGCATGTTATCATGGATGCTAGCAGCTCCTGACAACAAACAAAATATCAAGTAGTATTAGAAAGAAACAAAGAAAAACTGATTTGCGCCAAGCATGACGCATACCATAAAAAAAGAAATAATATAACTTATACTGGTCGGGAAAATATGCGTCACATCTACTGAAATCGGCTATCGCTCAGAATAATCAGGGAGACAGAGCCATAGCGCAGGTTTTCAGCTACAGCCGTGTTGGTTACTATTGCATAGAGAAGAGATAGTATACAGCTGACTACTTTCTAACCCTTACTTCGAAATTCTTGAATTGACTTATGTCATCATCAGACAAGTTGACTATTTGAAAGTTCATCTACTTTTGCAGTCGATGTGTTCCATGAAAATATAGGTATGTACTCAGTTGTTAATTTATTTAGAAACTTGTAGCTCAGTATGACATTGCAACAGCATCAAGAACTTGCGGGGAAAGTGACTATTTAAATATACGACACAATACAGCATCTGCCATATTAAATTCCTTTAATCAATACCTCGTTTATAGAATTCGGCACGTTGTCCCTTGCCATGAGTGGCGCTGCGAGCGCTGCGAGGTCTGACAGTAGTTGCAGCGCTGAAGCGGGGTAACGCGCTGCAGCCGCTGTGCCCCCAGCGGCCCGAACTGCCGACAGACATGCTTCACACGCGTCTAACGGTGTATCGCTCACTGCGGGATTCCAGCTGGCAATAAAATCAAAAGTTAATTAGCTTTCGTATTTATTTTCCAAAAGTATCTTTAAAAAAATACTTTTGTTGAGATTTCAACATTTTCGTTACTTCTTTTATATATTTGTCCTATTGTTCGCGGCGAATAATCTGGTTAAACGTTGCAGCTGGCGTACAATTTTAGACCCTTAGGCTGTTAGTTCGAGGAAATTACGCGCAGCTATGCTTAATTTTGTATCATTATTCAGTAGACTCACGTATACAAGAGCTGCACTATAGCCAGCAGTGCGCGACACAGCGGCATGCGGTCGGGCAGCGAGCCCGCCGCGTGCTCGGCCGCGTCCTCGCCGCCCAGCGTGAGCCAGCTGCACGCACACGTCGCTGCAGTCACCCACGACTGTACCGTCTGCTCTGATGGGCACTCTGTGCTGTAGTCAGTGCTATGGTGGAACAAAAAAGCATCGTTAGATTTTCTCAACCATCGATTGGCGATAAAGTCTTCTCTTCTCTCTTCTCTCTGCCGGGCTGGTCGAATTAATCTTCAATAATGACGAACTCCCATACAAACTTTCATCCCCTTCAAGCCCTGTTCTCGCGATAAAAGTTCAAAAAAGAAAAAGTCCTTCTCCAAGGTCTAATTTATCTCTGTACCAAAGTTCATCTAGATCGCTTCAGCGGTATAAGTGTGAAGAGGTAACAGACAAACAGACACACTTTCGCATTTATAATATTAGTATGGATAGGTATGGATACTGTAAGAATCTGAGAAAACAATGCAATAGGAATTGGACTAATTACTGATAATGTTGATTAATTTTAAAACACATTATTCATAGGATAAATACTCACTTGTAAACAGTTTGTAAGCACCGTAGCATATCATCTAACACTGCAGGGCAAGCCTGTTGTAGAGCTATGCGGTTCTTGCTCCTCAGGGCTGATCCCATTGTCATGCTAGTGTACTGGTCATAACAAAGAATTTATTAATTAACAAACCAAACATGACAAAAATAATGAATAACTTGTTTTGTGATTTAATCTGTGCATTTTTTATTTAACATTTGAGTACTTTGAGGTAAGAATGAGTCGCATTCTACATTAATGTAAAAATTTCAGTTGTCTGAGAAATTCTCAACTTCAAATTCTTAAAAAAATACAGGTATTTCTAAGCCAATTTGGGAAAATAAGGTTTTCTAGAAATTTACTTTTTTATGATATACTTACTTCTTCAGGTATCACAGTTAGAACTTCTAATAATAATGTGGTGTTCTCCACAGCAGATAAAGGCCTTAATATTGTAGCCAAGTCTACAGTTCCTTGCTGCAGGATAAATGCTGCTAACTGAAACAGTCATAGCAGCATTATGATGAAAAGAGAATTAAGCACAAAGAGTCAGTTCCAAATGTACAGGAAAGTTTCAAATCTTTGTAACATACATAGATTCCATGAGTCATGGAAAATTAATTATAAGAGTTTTAGTTATGTAGCTGAATGTGCAAGATCTATTTATTTTCTAGTGTGAGACAAAGATACAAAAATTGAGGAATACAGAATGGTTGGTATTGTTGCTGCTGTTGTGCGCCAGTATTAATGCCGGGTACATAACGACATTAGTGACTACTAGCGCCATCTCGTAGCGAGTAGCAGAAGTAGTAGAGTCAAGTATTTTTCCTTTCTAGTATTTTCAATGCTAGGATCTTCTAGGGTTCTCTAAATCTGGTCAGCTGGGACCGGTATTTAGGCGAACTTTCCAGATGTTTCGACAAAAGAAGGTTCTGGAATTAACTGACCTATATAAAGAATACATAGCTTGCGACCGAGTCAGTATTGGATTTACGATACAAGCAAACACTTCGGAAGCTATCTTCAAGTGCGATTAAAGTGATCAGCAGTGAAGTTGTGTTTTATAATTAGTAAGTTTAAATTTGTAATCTGTGTTTTTAAATTACAGTGTCATTTTGGTTATTTAATTGGCTGTTTTTATTGTCACAAACCCCAAGCTCGTAACAGTATCATGCCTTTTTTGCAAATGAACATTGATTTCTACCATCACACTTATATTCTGTAATAATTGAATATTCATTGTTAGATAGATCTTCACACATTTTGGAATGCAAATAAAGATATGAATATGATATTTTTTTTTTCCGGTACATTAATCAACTTATACTTACACTAATACATAGTCTATTAGTAACAATCTTCGGTCCCTTAGAGTAAGTAAACACAGCCTGCAGCAATTTGTCTTTCAGTTCATCATAGCTCTCTGGGGGCACCTCATTCCAACAGCGAAGAATCTTTGTGTGCAGTGTTGTTGCTGCATAAAACTGAATTTCTGTACCCTGAAATAAAAATCAATGGTTTAATAAATTAAGTAAATTAATTAATAAATAAGTAAAGTAATCTAAACAGAGACTAGCCATCGATAGGACATATTATAGTGCACAAGTGTCTGCGCAAACACAGGTGCACTGCCTCTACCATCACTCTCATATTCGATGGGACAGCAACCCGACAGGACTGGAGAGAGATCTGGCGCAGGACCAACAGCTTAACATGCTTTCCAAGGCACAGGGGTGTCACACCCCTAACTTCCAAACTCCGGGCTGTTACTCGGAAATACCCAACACTTTTTGCCCAACCTGGGAATCGAACCAAGAATCCACACTCAGCAGTTGCGCTTGCGACCGCGAGACTAAGGAAGATCAATGGTGGATAAAATTTCCATTATGGACCGTCGATTTGGAAGTTCATATTTTTTTTGTAGATAGTACTCATAAATATAAAGCTTTTTACGTATTTTGAAGTTGCGGAAATTCACAGTTTACGAGATATAATTTTTTAAAGTTTCCATACAAATATGAAAATAGCACGCCATTTTCAAATTTTTAGGTTGGATAAATTGTCACGATAGACGTCAAAGTTGACATTTTACGTTCCGTTGACGGTAGAGGTGTATTTTATTTAGTTTTATGTCGTATTTTTACTTATATATAGTTTTATTTTCACATACTCACACATTAAATTTGGTGTGTAATTAATGGTCACAATAACCATGCTGTTTTATGCAATTACACTGAATATTGTACAAAAAAAAAATAACGATTTTTGTGTACACTATGGAACGGAACGTGAATATGAATATCCGAAAATTACCCAAAACCGAATCGGGGCACCCCACTTTCCACGTGTTCTTGTCTGCCCTACCCCTAGAGTGTATATAAAAAACCGGAGGCGCGGAGGGAGAGCAGCCCTCGCCCGCTGTGACGAAGCACGGGAACCATGCGAGGTGGAGCGGCTGAGGCTGGTCGCCGAAGGCGACCAACAATCCGAAGCTGCGGAGCCGAGCATGAGTGACCGTACTTCGGCACGCAAGGGCGGAAGGGCTGCACTTCCCGCAGCGCCGGAGATAAGGCGGAGTCAAACAAGGGGGGGGAGAGGGAAGCTATCCATAAATCAATGGACATTTATGGAAATTTTTATTCGTACCTAAAAACTTTAACCATGGATATCTCCATAACCATGGGGTTCTGCGGGGTGGGAATGGTACAGGGGAGTAGCCCCCTTCCTCCCCCCCTCACCGCCCCACAAATCGATGGCTATTTATGGATATTTTCGATTCTAACCTAGAAACTTTAACCATGGATATCTCCATAACCATGGGGTTCCGCGTGGTGGTGATGGTACAGGGGGGTAGCCCCCCTCCCCCCCCTCCCCTCCCTCCCCCTCCGCCCCATAAATCGACGGTCCATAATGGAAATTTTAACCTCAATGGTTAATAAGGCATTAAAAAGGGTGAAGCAATAAGTAATTAGTTGGACAATCAATCCAAATTAATGAAATTCTTCCATTATTGAGTGACTGACTGATAGACAACACACAGCCGAAACTACTTTCAGTTGAAAGCTGAAATTTGGCATGTTTGCTTTGGGGAGTGTTGGGGAGCGGTAAGAGAAGATTTCCCGAACTTCCTTCGGGATTGGGAAGAAACGGGATATGCGCGGCCGAAGTCGAGGGTAAAATCTAGTGTTATCAATGAATACCAATTACAACAACAAATGACTCAGGTTTTTGTGTAACAAATGCATTTGGAACTACCACACATAACATAATTAGTTTTGAAATCTATTCATATAAGCAACTTCAGTTACCGGTGTACAAGTCAGCAAACCATTAACAGATCTTATCTTTCATGTAATAACAGCTGTTATCCATAATCGGTCATATTACCTTGCTAGGCTGAAGTAATTCCCACACGAAATTCCAAGCTTCCGGGACCCTTTGTGCCGTAGTGAGCCAGGCATGGGCTTTCGCCCTTTCACTCTGTTCTCCGTTGTAGAATACAGACACAGCATATTCTAAATTCTGTGTTGAATACTCCATTTCAACGTTTGATGGACTTGACACACCAAGTTAAAACCTTTTAAGCACTTGCTTCTTACCACATTGCTTTACAAATCATGTAAATCTATTTATAGAATCTACACTGATGCAACATTATCATTATTAAGGCATAAAAACTGATAAATGTAGATATTCCCGATTCTTAGCGTAAGAACAATATTTTCTAACATCCAATGGCTGACAGGTCAGCTGTAGAAATTGTAACGTTTCGTTTTAAGCAATGTTGTCAATTTGATTTCGAAGGCATTTATTTTTGTTTAAATCTTTAGGAAACAAAATAGTCTCAATTGCTGACAATATCATTGAAATTATTTGTGAAATTTCTTTATTGTATTTTGGCCAAACGATACATTGAAATCGAAGGGTGCTAAAATATTCTTGCCAATTTTTATTCGTAATTCCCAAAAAATAAACTCTATGTCAAGTAGGAAGAAAGTAACAAAAACAGTTTCTGATTGGGAAAATAGTTGTCTGATTTCAATGATATTGGAATAGAGGTTTATTTCCGATGTGATTGAGTAAGTCCTTCATTCATTCTGGTTCATTCATTAGTGGGAATTCCCGCAATGACGGTGAATTCATGAAAATAAAAAAAATAAAAAATCGGCTTGCTAATTAGAGTAAAAGAATCTCTGACTAAATCAACAAATCCTTTGTATAATTATTGATATTAGATTCAAATTTATAGTTGCTTTTACGTTGCTCCCACTCACCCACAGGGTGAGTGAGTCGGGCCTCTTGCGCCAGGCACTACCATCTTCGAACATCGGCACCTTGTTCGACGTTACTACTTTCCGCCTCACTGCTTCCCTTCGCTTAGGCGCATCATGTTTTCCTCATCGCTGCCACTGGGTCCGGGTACTCATGCATTATAAACTTGCTAAACGCTGACCCAAGGGCTGGCTTTTACCTCGGACAAAGGATAAGTATTGCTATACAACATGGCAATGCCGACAGTCTTTTGGGCTTACTTCCAGTCGTCAGCGATGTGGACAAATTTTTATTTTTGTACACTATATGTATGTAGTTTTCAGTATAAAATGTACGAGTTGTTCCAAAATAAATAAATTTCTTATTTCTGATCCAATCACTGGACTCTGAGGAGTATGGTTCAATCAAAGTAATTGTAACAAATTTTGTACATTGGTGGTCGTAAATACATTCAATACACATTTAACATTCATATAAACTCACGAAACAAAACTTTGTCGGGTGATTTAAATTTACCATGGCAACTCACACTGACAATGACATTTTCATTCAATATTGTAATCTTGTTATCAGTTCATTCATTCAACATTCATTAGTTTGTTGTTGCCGTACACAACGAGTGTGACTTGTATTAATTATTTCAGCTTTCTGTCTACATAAAATTACCCGCCGCTAGACAAAATGAAGATTGAGGAAGTGAAGAGTACCGCTAAAACCCAAAGAATATCAGCCCACAGTCATATAAAAGGTTTAGGTTTGGATGAAAATGGAGTTCCCATCCAAATGGCAGCCGGGCTCGTGGGCCAGGAAACAGCCAGAGAAGTACATTCTTTGTTAGATACCTGAGTAACGCCGTAAAGACATAATTCTAAAAATTAGGCAAAAATAATTTAAAAAATCTAGAGTTTTCTAGAATATCGATTTATTTTTGAGGTTATGTTTTTTTGGTTACCATGGAGTGTTACTTCAATGCTCATTTTGTTGATAGCATTCGTAGTTGGCTATAAATAGCTTGTTTCATAATTTCCATGATAATGTGTATGAGATTCTCCATGGAAACACATTTACATCTACTAAACAATAGATGTAAATGTGAAAAACATGCAACAGTTTTTTTTTTAGTCATTTTAGACAAAAGAAATTGCCAATTTTCTATTGAATTACTTTATGCTGTAACATGTTTCTAGGCTGCAGGGATAGTGGTAGATATGATCAGAAGCAAGAAAATGGCTGGTCGTGCTTTACTGCTGGCTGGACCACCCGGGACGGGCAAAACTGCCATTGCATTAGCGATAGCACAAGAACTGGGTACCAAAGTAAGTATAAAAAATTATATTTGGTCTGATATGGAAATTCACTAATGTTAAGGTTTGAAATACGGTTTTACTGAGATGATGACTATTACCCATGTTTCGAGGAACATGGCATAGCAGGTCTACACCTGCTGTGCCAAATCCTAATCATTTAGTATTAAGAAAATTGAGATGTTTTTTCCTCATTTGATCATAATAATAGATACTACTATCATTATTTTCATATTATTTCTTAACTTTACAGACTTTTTTTTTATGGTAGGTACTGCTGCCATCCAATCTATGTTATAAATCCTGATTCAAATATGTATAGTACTTCGTTTTAAACTTTGTAATTTGTTTATTAATTACTATTCAGATTAGTAGCTTGACTATGGAGTATATTCCAATGTACTGCTTTTAAATTACACAAACCTGGAGGTTATGGATTTAAAAGCAGCGGGTTGAATTATAACAACCTACACACAGAACAGAACCTCATTATTTTAATGATAGTAATTTAGATTATGGGTTCTCTGTTTCAATGGTAACACCACAAAATGTCAATCCACAGGTTCCATTTTGCCCAATGGTTGGCAGTGAGGTTTACAGTACTGAAATTAAGAAAACAGAGGTATTGATGGAGAATTTCCGGCGTGCCATAGGCCTGCGTATTCGTGAAACCAAAGAAGTATATGAAGGAGAAGTTACTGAGCTTACACCAGTAGAGACTGAAAATCCAGCTGGAGGTTTGTCTTAAATCTTTTTAAATGAATCTCTTGAGAAAATGGTGTCTTCTAAACTTGTATTGTTTGTATGCCACACTATTAAGTTCACTTAAGTAACACCTGAAAAGATTGGAATTAATAAATAAGTATTTGTTTAGCAATATAATAAATTATGTAGAGATAACCAGCTTTCATGACATAATTATCTTCATTTCCAGACCAACACCCCATCTTTTGCTGGAGTGAAGTGCTTGTATATCATTTGAGTGGGTTTTGATAATTACTCAATATTTCCTTTCCAGGTTATGGCAAGACAGTTTCACACGTCATCATTGGTCTAAAGACAGCTAAAGGAACAAAGCAACTGAAGTTGGACCCCACCATTTACGAATCACTGCAGAAAGAGAAAGTAGAAGTGGGTGATGTCATCTATATCGAAGCCAACTCCGGCGCAGTCAAGAGGCAGGGAAGGAGTGATACTTTCGCCACAGAGTTTGATCTTGAGGTAATAAAACAAACCTTACTTCAATGAAAAATCAACATTATGTTGTTGTTGTAAGGTGGTACTGACATTGTCAGACCTCATTTGTTGTGTATTTTTTTTTAATTTGATTTTACAAAGTAAAATTATGACTGGTGTAAACTACTGATTTTTATTTTAGGCTGAAGAATATGTGCCACTGCCGAAAGGCGACGTTCACAAAAAGAAAGAAGTCGTACAGGATGTGACGCTTCATGACTTGGATTGTGCCAACGCTAAGCCACAGGGAGGACAAGACATCATGTCCATGATGGGGCAGCTCATGAAACCAAAAAAGACTGAGATTACAGGTACAAACATACACATTTTAAGAGTATCTTCGGCATTTCGCACACGTGCTTGTAGCAATCACTCTTGGTAAGCGACAGCTATTTTCATCCTTTTTTGTGGCTACATGTGAAAAGTCCGTGTGCGGATTTACTTAAGCAGACTTCAACATAGGCCTATTGCATGTATGTATGTATGTAACTCGGGCTGGTTTCCGCAACTCCACGACTAAGCGCGTATTTTGCGTGCAGGTGGGACAAATATAGGCCTATTGCTTAACTGACATGATGGTGCCCTGTGTGCTGCAAGCACGGGAGGGTGTGGTACCGCCGCGGGCTATTACCAGTCTCTCGGGTGGCCGACTCATGAAAACTGGTAGAATGGCTTTAGTCGCCGTGTGTTAAGTGATAGCCGCGTAGCCGGCGGGGTCACGCGCCGAGGACTTCTTCCAAACATTTACCTTCATAATCACTTCACATTTTCTAGACGAATAGACAAGACATTTCTGCTAAGACATAATAATAATTTGCCATTGCTAATTTTAACATAAATGAAAACATCACGCAACCTTTAACAACTTAATATGTTACTTTTTACAGATAAACTGAGGAAAGAAATCAACAAGGTAGTAAACAAATACATAGATCAAGGAATAGCTGAATTGGTACCTGGAGTTCTTTTCATAGATGAGGTAATTTGAACTTAATTGTGTCCTATTGCAACAAAAAAGGCGACCGCTTTTCAACCTTATGTCCTTAGTAATATGATTGAAAAGTAGTCGACGGGCAACCTGCCTACCTGTTGTAACTGGCTTTTTAATTTTATTTGTACATATAACATATTTATTTTCTAGGTGCATATGCTAGATATCGAAACATTCACATATCTACATCGGGCCCTGGAGTCTGCTATAGCGCCCATAGTTATCTTCGCTACAAATAGGGGCAAGTGCCAAATAAGGTAATTTCAATTTTATTTTATTTTTGACTTGCTTGTTGGGAAAATTTCCAGAGGAAAGGATGGCTACAACAGTATGAGAATACTAAAGAAGTGATGGTTGGACGAACTATGTGAAAGATGAAATGGCTAGAAAAACGGAGACTATTGTGATGAAATGTAACAGAGATCTTTAATCTAACTAATAAAACAAAGTCATTGTATGTCTGTGTCTGTGGTATCACGAACTCATTTAAAACTACGCAACGCTTTTTTTACACGGATTCACTAGTAGAAATACCAATAAACAAGGCCAGTTTGTGTAGAAATATAATTTGGGATAAGGACATGACGATATTATAATACTTTGCTTACAGAAGTACTATAAATTTCTTTAAGCTAGCAAGCATTGTTATGAAAATTTCACCTATGATTCTTTTTGTATTTCAGAGGAACTGAGGATATAATCTCACCGCACGGAATCCCACTAGACCTGCTGGACAGGCTGCTGATTATCCGCACCTTGCCATACAACAAAGCTGAGCTTTTGCAGGTATGGAGCTGTTTATAATTAAATGGCATGATATTTATAGTTCTGTACCCTTAGGGTTATCAACAGAACCCTAATACTAAGTCTCTGCTGTCCTCTATCTGTGAGCGGGCTGTATCTCATGAACCGTAATAGCAGATGAAATTTTCATATATTTGTTGCCGTTATAACGATTATTCCGCGATCATGCGCAAAAAAGTGGCATCAGTGATGCGCGGGGTGCGGGGAAGCAGCAATAGCATTCTGAAGGTTTTTTCAGAAAGGCTTGAAGGGCCTACAATGGATAGGTTTATCAAGCTACATGTCAGACATGGCGCTTGATAAATCTTCCTCTAAGTGGATGCTGTGTTTTCATTTTTGTTTTTGTCATTTTTCATGTGTGCCTAAGTGTTACTATTTAACTTACTTTGTAAGTTATTTTTTGATAAAACTAACACGCTTTGGGCCTGCCCGCCGCCCGCCTTGGCCGACGCCTGAAAATAAACGATTATCCTACTACTATTATAAAGGCGAAAGTTTGTAAGTATGGATGTATGTATGGATGTTTGTTACTCTTTCACGTAAAAACTACTGAATGGATTTTGATGAAATTTGGCACAGAGGTAGATTATAGTCTGGAATAACACATAGGATACTTTTTATCCCGGGAATATGTTCCCTTAGGATAGTTTTCGACAATCACGCGGGCGGAGCCGCGGGCGGCAACTAGTTTTTTATAACAACCAAATTAAGATTGGTTTAAAAATATCGTGACCTAATGAAATACGAAGAACGTGTATTTTTCGGTTTATGGTACGGAACCCATAGTGTACGCGTCCGACTCACACGGCTACTTTCACTAGTTAAAAAAACAATTTGTAGATGTTGTATTGTAATTTAATAAATGATATTATTTTGTTAGTAGGTTAAACATACCTCTTTCACACGTCAATATTTTTGGGCAATTTTTAACTAGATTAGGCCGGTGTTTTCTAGCTGACTACTTTGAGAAGAAACACCGAAACAAACTCAGAGGTCAAAGTCTCTTTTAAGTCCATACAATCGAACTGGTCAAATCATATGAGAACCATGTAGGTTTATGTCTGAAGTGGTTAATGTTTTGAGAAAAGTACCACACAAATTTGAGTAGACCTGTCCAGATAGTGCAAGGATTTTTCAGTTAATGTGTAGCTCAAACTTAAAACTTTAAAGAGCTCAACGATTTGACGGACAATACCAAAGTAAGGACATTAGGTCGCATAAAGATCTCAAACTGCCAGACTAACATAAAATGAACCCCTAATATTGCGATCTACATGGTCCTCACATTCACAATACGTTATATGAGGACCAGATCAGTATCTGAAATGGTCTTTTGAGGAAAGAACCACACAGATTTGAGTGAAACTGTCCAGTCAGTGCAAGCCTTGGTCAGTAGTCGAGTAGCTCAACTTAGAACCAATAAGGAGCACAACGAACAATGCCAATGAAAGGATATTTGGGTAGGCCACAAAAAGTACTCAAACTGCCAGACATTGTTAAAAAAAATACTTGACGAGAAAAATAGTCCTCATATTCACAATAATTATCTTCCTCATATTATCTTCAAGATAGTCTTTAACTGTGTAACAAGCTTTCTGGCATAGCTTACGTTTTACAAACAATTTGAATTTATTAATTCTAAGGTCTTGTAAATGGCTAGGGAGTTTATTATAAAAACTTATACATTGGCATCTAAATGAACCACCTATTTTCGCCTTCGACAAAATTGTATTTATTCCTAGTATTTAAGTTATGGATATCACTGTATCTTTTATGTTTATAAAAGTTACAGATAATGTACACAGCCCATGTCGTAGGTAAATAAGATTTATTTGAAGTCTGAAAGTAATTCATAAAAATGTAATTATGGTTGCTCTTTGTATGTTTCAGATATTGAAACTGCGTGCGACGACGGAAGGCATTTCTATTGATGAGGAGGCCCTAACTGCACTGTCAGAAGTAGGAGCTAACAGTACTCTAAGGTAAGATATTTGTTGCTACCTATTTACGATGCCATTCGAAGGTAGGTACAAAAATAAATAAATCTGGCTGGAATGAAGGATCAAAGTTGACTTCCATTCTCATTACAAATATGTATAAACTTGGACAAGCAACATATTAAGACAGGAGTAATGTCCGTTGCGGTGGTGTCCATGTGAAGCAAGTACACTGCCCGAACCGGAGATCGAACCCAAGACTATGCTCGTCAGACCATAGCGGCCTATTGAGAGGCATTCAGATATTTTTAGTAGTTTCTCCTATTTATTATTAAATTAATCATCATCATCAAGCTCGTGCCATTAACTCAATAAAGTTTTGGTTGGCTCAGTTAGTTTTTTTCTATATTCTCTAACCGTCTTCGTTTATCGTGGTTTAGAACATGTCATTTCCATAATTCTCTATAACACATCAACCCAACCCAGTCTTCATTAAATATTATTTTATCACAGGTACGCAGCCCAGCTCCTAACGCCAGCCTCCCTGGCCGCTCGCGCAGACGGCTCGTCGCGGATCACTCCTGCTCACATCACTTCAGTTCACACTCTATTCCTCGACGCCAAGTCTTCAGCACGCATTCTGACACAGCATTCCGATAAATACATGAAGTAAACTGAGATTGTATTTAAAGTATGTCACGGATGAGTGAATGAATGGAGTGCTAATGCCAAGTGGATATTATGCGATCAAAATAGAATGGTGTTTTGGTAATTTGGTCAGGTCACTACAATATGTGCTGCTACTAAAATGCGCTGTCTTATATAAGTGGACTAAAATAACACCCGTTTAATAAATTGAGAACTTGTTGTTAAGAACGTGTCAAACCCTAATTTAACGCCAAAGTTTGACAGATTTTCAGAGTAAAATAGAGTTTGACAAATACTCAACTCGGGTGTTTGTATGGATATGAATCCTGTAGTCTGAATTGGTCAATACTATGCTATATAAAAAGGTAGCTATATGACATCCATTGGTTGAATCTGACAGACATTGGCAAAATTGCCGACCTCAGCACTAATTGCCATGAATAAAAATTGAGTAGAGCCATTGCGTGTTAGCACTCAATTTGTCGTTCCTTCTGTGCTTAATTTACTCGACCTTTCGAACAAACTATGTGGATAGAGAACCTGTTAATATTAAGTCGATATGTATTACCAACTATGGTCGTAAGTTCCATGTACATAGTTTGTTCAAGCGTTTCATTCAAGATGCAATGATCACATACCTATTGTTACTCGTATCGTCTTGACAGTATTGCACTGCTACGTATGTCCAGTAAGACATTCAGAATTCTCTTGTTTCCATTAATTTTAGTTTGACACTATTCATGTGATATTTTGATTATTTGATAGCTTATAACATTAAGTTAATTCGAATCAAATACGATAGCATTTTTCTGATTGTTCTTTAGAGTAGGAATGGTTTATTTTTGTTCTGTATTCAAGAAGTGCACTTTAGTTTGAATGTATTCCACCGAATGTTACATAAGGAGAAGAAAACAGTGGAATTGTATAATAAATAAGTTTTTATTTTATAAAAATGTCTCTTATTCTATGTTAGACCTAAAGTTATTTACACAACAATTTCATTCAGGCATTTTCAATAATTAACAACAGAAATAAACAACTTTACTGAGAACATTCAATTTAACTACTAAATGTACGTTTTGTAGTTGCTACTCTAAACAAAATAAAACGTATGTACAAACAAAAATACAGATCGATCGTGATATTTACAAAATCAAAAATAGGTACCATACAGTCTCAAAAACTTGTTACGTTCCTTTCACCTTGGAGTCTACTTCGTCTCCTGGTTTTACGTAGCTTACAGGAATGAATCTCGCTTCACTTTTGGGTGCCGACGTAGTGCTGGGCGCCAGAGTGCTGGTCGGCGGCGTGAACGTGGGTAGATCCACGTGCAGGTCCGTAGGCGACCCAGTGTGTCGGTACAGAGCTTCAAACTGTAGCTCCTCAGGGTACGAATGCGATCGAATCTTTCGTTCATCTCTCGCATTGCTAGGATACACTATGACTATCTTTTCACCTTCGCTTCTTAAAGCTACCGGTGGTAAGGCTGTACTAGTCGACGCGGATGGTCCGGGAACCACCTTCAGCATCTCAGTAGGCGATGCCCGGATCTTCTCAGTTGTTGTCGTTGATGGCGGTGTGGTTGTACTGGTCGTACTAGTGGTCGTCATGGTCGTGGTCGTAACTGGTATCTCCGGGTCTTCAGGAGACTCCATCTCACGCTTCATCCCCGGCGGACCCACAGTCCGCAAACTCTCAATCTTCATTTCTAAAGTAGGTGTTGGCACTGGCACAGAACTTGTCACATTTATATCCTCGGTGGGAATAAATCTCGCAGTTGGCTTCGGTACTTCTCGGGAACCGAATATTGGCAAGCGCGGTGCATAGGCTGACACTAGAGGTAGAAGGGTATCTCTGGCATATCGTTCGGCTCTGGAGATGAATGATGCCAGTCTAGAAGGTAGGAATTGTACTACGAAACCGGTTTCTTCTTTCTCGGCTCTTTCGCCCCACGTTACAGTTTCGTAAGTGGGTGTAGTGGACATGTCGTAGTTCTTAGCTTTTCGTATCAATGGAGATACTGTTGTCGTTCTCGGTGGTCGGGTTGCTCGTAGTAATGGTTCAGATATCTCTTGGTCTTCGGGAGAGTCTGCTCGCTGTCGAGGTGTTTTTCGCGGACGTGGTCGGAGCACTGGCTCGGCGATTTCGATGGCGCCACTAGGGGCAGTCTTAGTGTTTGTCATTCCAAAGGCTCTCCCGGAATTTTCGCCTCCCGTCCACTCGTAGGTGTCCACGAGAGTGAAGGGTCTATGAGGAGAGTCCTCAGGCAGTTCGTTGTCAACAGGGTCGATTATGTTGCCCTCTTCTTTCGTTGAGTTTTCTTTGTTAGTTATGTATTCGTGAGTGCTGCTCGTAGCATTTGATTGTTCGTTATCCTAAAATAAAATAACATTACTTAGATATCTTTCATTTGACTATGGGACAATTATCAATACAAACATAAATATTATGTAGTCTGTTACCTGTTGTACTTCACAATCTCCAGGATAGAGTGGCATTTCGATTGATTCTTCAGACAATAGCTGGATTCCTTTCTTGCAGAACGAAGAACTGCGAAAGAAAAAAATAAACGTTAGCAATTTACGTATGTCCTGACGATTGCATAGGATATATTTTCGTAAACCTCTTGGCGATCCAAGAACTGTTAAAAAAGAAATGGAAAACAAGCTTCATGTCGCTTTAATGATCTGTTTTGATTTATTTCGTTAAGAGGTTTTTTAAGAGTTTCATTAATTTTCCTGAGACTACTTTACTTACATTAGTCGCTTCTATAGATTCTAGATTATGAGACTACAGAAGGTGCAGTAGTTCGAAAACGTGGGTTATCTATCGGAGTTTGGTTTCCCCACTTAGTTCTGATATTGGATTATTGAACGTGAGCCATAGCGGCCGTTATTCTAACCAGCCAACCTCTCTCCAGAAGCAGATGAAATCGGCCTATCAGATCGGCCTCCCAGTTTATTCAGGATGTCTATAAGATAATTCTGTGTTCCTATGGTTTGTTTCCGTATTTCGGTGACCTTTACTTCAGGAGCACGTGCGCTGGCGTATCCTCCTCCTCCATGCATGCTCTACTCAGAGGACTGTCCGTTATATTATACCTATCGTGTGGAAGTGTTTGTTCAGTGAGCAGAACCTGGTGATGGTCTTTGCCACCATTCGTAGGCTTCCTCTCTCCAGTAGCTGAAAGCGCTTAAGGTATCTTCCCAGTAAAATACAATGAAAAATTGCTCACGTCTTAGCGAAGCTGTCGGTGATGAGTAGCTTGTGTATGTGGATGGACTTGAGGCTGGCGCTGAGCCAGCCGTTGTAGCCGGCGTAGTGCACGGTGGCTCGCAGCGGCACGCCCAGTGCCGGGTGCGGCACGAGCACGCGAGTGAAACGCGCGCTGCCGTTCACTATGTCTTCACGTCTGGGGAGAAAAATGAAGATAGTTTAAGTAAGTATTGAAGAACGAAGAGTTTATTGGAGTAGTTACTATTCATGGTGGTGTTTTTTTGTTTAACGACGGTTTTGGTTCTGAATTGAAACAGCTAGTCCTGATCGTGAATGATCACTCCAACACCTTCCATTCCTATACTTCTGCTAAAATCAAGAACTATTTTCATGAACCAGACGGAGCCGCTTTGGCTTTGACTTGAAGCATATTAATTTGGGGCTAGTAAATGTTCGGATAACGAAATCGATCTGCTCGCTGTGCTACAGCCCCGTTTGTGCCCATCGATACCCTGATCTTTTTGAATAGGATAATTTTATTCATCAATTCAACCTACTTGGTCATAGGGAAGGACTCATTGAGTCCGGAGTCCCCGTGTAGGGTCAGCGTCACTCGCCCATAGTTGGCCTTGTCTCCCGACGCGCTACCGGCCCACACTGATACGTGGTATTGATGAGCTAGAAATACAAAAAAAAGTTCATTGACATCTTCAAAGAGACAGAAGTAGACTATGATCTCGAAAATAGAAGTTTAACCTTTTGAACAAGATTGTCACGTAGGTATACATGACAAGCAAGCGCGTGCCGTGCATGCCAAACGTCACAAGGAATAAAACTCCCTTTTGCACTTATAATATTAGCTGGGATCAACAATAGCTCAAATTAATAAGTTGTCATATCTTCGAAGAGGTTAACGCTCATAGAACAAGTACCCATTTTTCTTTTTCACAATTCCTTCCTTAGTTTCTAACTTAGAAATATTCTCCTAAATAAGCAAAAGTAAATACCACAGAACGGTTCTTCCTCTCGGGTGAGTAAATAAAGCTGACCACGTCCCAACGACCGGTCTGCATAGTACCCCATGTTGCCGCACCGGCGCTGCCCATCACACGGGAAACATCGGCCCTGAGAGAGAAAATAAATTAAGTTTAAACAAGGTTAATGACAGTTTTTATTATAACCCTTAAATATAGGGTCTGTAGCACGATGTTGAAAAAGATTTTATCTGCAGTAAATTACCATCCAAAAAGAATTAATCACTTTAACTGAACTGGTCACAAGTACCAACTTTTTAAATGCGAAACTTACATATTTAAAGTAAATACGACACGGTTGGCGCAGTGGTTGAGCGATTGACTGCTGCGCTGCGTGTCACGGGTTCAATTCCCGCACGGAACAAATATTTGTATGGCCTACAGATAGTTGTTCCGGGTCTGGCTGTTTGTGTTTGTGACTTTATATGTTTGTAAACGCACCCACGATACAGGAGAAATTCCTAGTGTGGGGCCACACACATGCCCAGATAGCGCACAAGATAGAGAGATTTAGAAAAAGAAAGGCATTTGTCCAGCTGTGGGACATTAATAAGGTTAGTTAAAAAAAGAAATCAATAATGAAAAAGAGTGTTTTCAGACTAGCTACTTAACTACCTACTATGTTAACTATCTATCTGTCTAGTTTATAGATCTATAGATAAATAATTAATGTTGGGTAAGTTTTTTTACATTGAAAAACAACACATTGTATGTTCCACGTGAATCGCAATTGATTGTGTGGTTTACCGCAAGTAAACGAAATAAGGCTATCGTTTTGAGCTCATAAAATCGGATCATTCGTATGCAATTTTCTATCAAATTACTGCTCAACCGCAATTGAGTTCGTACATTTCCTACTATGACGTGAAATAAGAATTCCTATATAAGTACTTACATCTATCTCAAAGGCGTGTTACACAATCATTTTGAATGATCTATTATTGAAATAAACTTACCTCGAGGAAGGAGTCGTAATTTTCGCAGGGGAAAGCCGGGAAGTGACATTTGGGCGAGACAGAATCGGTAAAGAATTTGTAGGCCCGCCTGTGGTTGCACAGTGAGCGACCTTCCACTGAAGCTGCTGCCCACGGCAGAACAAAATCTGATACCGCTCCCACGAATCTGAAACAGAAATAAAGGTAATGAAATGAATTTTGTTATAGACTAAATCTGACTCGAAAATCTAATTGTCAATGTTAGTTGGGTCTTCGAGCCGGATACAAGCTAGGTACCAAAAGACCTTTACAAAACACTAGTGTTTTGAGGCAATTGCGGGTACGGGGCAATAAACTCTTGATCAACTCATTAAACAGTATCTCATTAATCATCAGAATTACCTACTGCTATCAGTACCCAATTATTTCAAAACGTACACAGCGATGAGCGACCTACATACGTCACTCATGACTCGTGTTTGATTCACATGCCTAATCAAATTGTCTTGCTTGAAGAATTTATAATTTGAATTTACTAAGGCTAAAATTGCTATAAGGTTCTTAGCAGGTAGGTACTTGGGTTAGCATAATTTGTGTCACTGTCATACAGCTGTCAAACTCCAAGTGCAAGGTAACGGGACCATAGCTAAGCCAAAGTAGCTACGTGCTTAGTATTGTAGAATCCCTGCCAGGGTTTTTTTTTTAAGGATGGAAATCATCAAATGACTTCTTCCGCTCTGGGTGGAGCGGAAGAGCGTGTCAGACTCTTACTGACTAAAACCCATCCGTGTTCCTTCTAAACCCCTTTGCGTTCCAGGGCCGCGGTGACTCTTTCGAACAAATTCCGCAACCCTGGCAGGCTCTGTCCCTAGCGGGCCCCGTCTTCTATGTCGACATCTCTTTGAGGCGCGCGTGAAACACAAAGCGTCATCGACCCGTGCCTGGTGGTGATCGGACAGCGAGCCACCCTACGCTCGCCGTCCGCAGGCCCGCGCCTACGGTGGCCGGGGATCGCCCTGCGACTCCCGACGCCCGGGGCGTCTTCTCCTGTAGCGGCGGTCGGGGCGAAGGCCTTGCCTTTCCCTCGCGCGGCCCGCCTCCTCCTTCGCTAGCATTACTGCTTCGCAGAAGGAGGTGACCGCTCCCCAAGCCTCCTCGCTCCGGACCATGTATTCAACCAGGGCCGGACGCGAGAGGTCACCGCCGCCGATCGCCTCGACGAGGACACGGCGTTGCTCAGCCCAAGCAGGGCAGACCTCCACCGTATGCTCCACCGTGTCCTCCGGGCTATCCTCACAGTGCTGACACCTGGGCGTGTCCTCCCGCTTAATCCGAAACAGGTACCTCTCGAAACAGCCGTGTCCGGTCAGTACCTGCGTCAGGCGGAAGGTGAGGACGCCGTGGCGCCTCTCCAGCCACTCCCCAAAGAGGGGCCTTATCGCCGCTATTGTGGCGTGCCCAGCGCTGGGCCGCGATATTCGCTGTCTCCATACCACCATGGTATCCTGCCGGAGCTCCGTCCACCGCGATGTAATTTGCCGCGGCAGCGGACTTTCGCCCCGGCGAACCGCCTTCACGCGCCACGCGTAGACGTGCGCGAGGGCTCTCGCCTCCAGATCCCATGGTGGTAATCCGGCAAGGAGGCTCGCCGCCTTGCCGGAGACCGTGCGGTATCCCCGAGCCAGCCGGATGGCCATAACCCTTTGGGACGCGTTGAGCTGGCGGACTGGTCGCCCCTTCAGCGTTCACGATCCCCCCATAGAGCCTCCGGCAGGAGACGTTTGGACCCCCTACGAACTGTAAGGACTTACTGAATTGTAAGAGTTACCGCGACCATGGAACGCAAAGGGCATTCGGAGGAACTAGGGTGGGTTTTAGTCAGTAAGAGTCCGACACTGCCCTCCGCTCCGCCAAGAGCAGCGGACGAGAGCGCGGGAGCAGTCACAAAAAAAATGCCGTAGAATTACTTACAAATTAGAACATCCATGCTGCACCCTGCCTCCGTTGGGATAAAAATCTACGTGTCCAAGAGGCTGCGCGGCGCCTAGACCGCCCAGAATGAGAGTCTCGCCGTTGGAATGGATGACATCCACAAACTTCGCGTCGGAGCGGTCCAGGCGAGCACGGGGATCCTGGAACTCGAAGAGGGGACCTGCTGGGTCTAGTCCTGGAAAAATAAGATGAAAGTTGTCAATAGTTCGAATAGTTGTGGTTAAAGAGTCCAGAGATTTTCAGACGTTGATATTCGCGGAAATTGATAAGGGTCAAAAATAGATACGAACCTGTTATCCGACTAATATTCCGTAACTCAGAACCCGCAAAACCAGCGACATGAGCGCCTAAACTAAAACCAATCAGGTGAACATCTTCGAACCGCAAGTCTATATGCTTGGCGAAACCTGGAAAAAATAAAACCTTACATTAATCAATAATGCTAGAACAAAATACAGTTTATATGCATACAGTAAAAGCTTAATATCGCTTTGGTCATTTGATCCTTCAAGCCGGATTACCTTGCAACAGCATAGCAAGCTGCTTGCCGACAAGCCTTGTGTTCGCAGCTGCTCGAAGGTAGTTTGGCATTGACGCTCCTCCTTCCCAATCTACACATAGCACGTTGCATTCTTCCTGCAAAAGGAAAAAAAACATACGTTGTCATGATTATGTAGATAGGTACTTTATTTATTATAATACCAGTCATAAAATCCTCACAATACGGTTGTTAATGTACCTAATGTTATATAATCGTTCCCCATTATGAAACAGTCTGCTGTCTGGGTACTGTCTGTTCTTGTTAATAGCATATTGTTATGTATCGATATTAAGACGAGAGATACGTTATAATAGTTTGCCTCTGAAACGTAATGACTGCGACAAATAACTGTATTACGTTTTTAAATCATCATAATATAATCAATAAGTTTTAGGTATACAATAAATAAAAGTAGGTAAAATCACTTACAACAGCCATCAAAGCGGACCTCATTTCATAGACCCATACATTGTCGCAGTTGGAACCGAACCCATGGACGATGACCCTGGTCGGTCTGTTGGGCTCAAAGGCTCGCGCCGCCCAGCCCCATGCCGCAGACATGTTGCTCGCTGACACAGCCAGGAGTGGCTGGTCTCCTCTGGAATAGCAAAAGAGAATACTGATATTAGTAACGAATTAAAATAGCCTTCGTTCTGACACAAATTCATATTTACAGTACACAATCAAATTAATTACTGCAGTTTACGAATTATTCATTTCATTTGGTGTCCAAAATCCTAAACTGTTTTAGTTGGAAAAGTCCTTCTCTAATTGCCAGAATGTCGATCTATCAAAAGCTGTTCTTGGCCATGAACCTTCTGCTCCAGTTTTTATATCGTCGATCCATCTTCTGAATGACCTTCTTTGTTACCTTTGTCTGTTTCTCGTGACCCAGTACATTTTAACTATTTTTCTTTTCCTCTAAATGCATGCCATGTCACTTTCCACTTCAGTTCTCTAATACCCACAGTGGCATTCAATACCTATTAGACTATAATATGATTAACGCTTCCCCATAATTATCTGCTTAGCGTTTTCTTAATTATTTGGGCTCGGTCGATCGGGCTTCCAGTCTATCCAGATGCAGCTGAATATCAGTGTTTTGCATGGAGCGACTGAGTAAGGCTGTCAAAAATCTACAAATAACAGCCGGGACTAACGACTTAACGTGCTTTCTGTGATCAACTATCCACGAACTGACCTCGCCAACGTTTCATTATCCTTGAAGATCGACTCTTGCGGTTGTGCTCGTCTGGAATAGCAAAAGAGAATGATGATATCAGTACCTGCTTGAACTTAATTATGCTTAAGGCTTAATCATCATCATCTGCTTAGCCTTTACCCAACTGGAGATCCCTGCTTCAATTTGAGTGTTTCCAGATAAGTACAGCTGAATATGCAGCGACTACCTATTTGAAATCCACAACCCAGTTACTGAGTAATACCCCTTGGCAAGACTAGTTGCCTGATTTTCAGACTGCTGACTAGACTACCCCTTACGACTGTCAACTAATGATAGCCAGGCCCAGCGAACTAACGTCTTTTTGAGACACAGATCAGGCATGTGGGAATCTCGACGACTCGGGTAGTGATCAACAGAACGACTTGGCCAAGCGTTTGATCGACCGCTTTTTCTTCAAATTTAGCCACGAGCTCCTCTATTCGCCGATCTGTGTGGAAAAGATGTAAAAGGATGGTTAAAGATCTGAAAACTGAAAAGCCTGTACATGCATACCTGCTGACAGTAGAGTAGAGGAGGAAGTGTGTGCCGACTTCCTGCGGCGAGCTGGGCAGAGTCTCCAAGTACGCGAAAGGTCCAGCATCCTCGAAACATCCGAATTCGCCATAACACACGCTTCCTTGAGATCTTTTACTCCTGTTCAGAAAACAATGACTTATGAAATGATGTATTTTGGAGAAGTCTCGACTCGAATCAGGACTCGATGCAAAGCAGTCCAAAATAAATAATGCACGCCATGTGAGCTCTGCCAGGGTTGCGGAATTTGTTCGAAAGAGTCACCGCGGCCCTGGAACGGCAAGAGCTTTAGAAGGAACACGGATGGGTTTTAGTCAGTAAAAGTCTGACACGCCCTTCCGCTCCACCCAGAGCGGAAGAAGTCATTTGATGATTTCCCATCCGTAAAAAAAAAACGTCATGTGAGCTTTCAGAAAATTAAATTTGGCTTTTACTGTACCCACGCATATGATCTGAGATTGAACGCAAGACACAATGCAATAAGTGCGCTAACAACGAGGATATTCTAATTTCATACTTATTCTATTGTTTTATCTTGAGAGTAAACTAGCAAAATAATATAATTTGCTAGGCGTACATAAGTACTTACCTATGTATTTTCGTTATGTTCAAACTATACAAAAGGCAATTTACATATGTTTAAGTTTATAGCCATGTTTTTAGTCTAGTAAATGCTTGAGAATAATGCACACTTTGCCAACGAGGTTAAAACATGTCATTTACATAATTTCAATTTTCCTTAACAAAGCTGGTCCATATCTTATTGTGTGCAGTTCCGCGCGGAATTTGTTTGAATATAAAAGAGAGCGATACATTTACTAAAGAGCCTCTAATGTGTGCATAATAAAAAACTTAGCGGAGAAAATTCTTCTGAAAGGTACCTAATCTTAGATAACGAAGCTTAAACGTATCAGTAGACAGTTCTCTCGTTTCATAGTCCACTTTTGTAATACAAAACAAGTTTCGAAAAAATAAGAATGTGGAAAAATATGAAATTGTGGTAATGAACAAAAGAAAATATGACGGATGCATTGTGAGTGATATTACACGCCTGAACTTACATAATCCGTAAAATATTTCACACAATAGAAACAAAGCTTTAAATTTGAAGAAGGAAAACAATGAAATAATCTCATAACAGAGCTGTGGGTGACGTGGGTTACATTATTATTGAGATGTAAGGTGTAACTCTCACTCCATATTTGTTCTGAGGATAGCTCCACGTAACATTTATTTTCACAACAGCTCATTTCACAACAAACTGTTGAAATGTAAACAATGTAATTGCGCATAATTTTGATTAACGACGACAATAATTTACAAACAGACGGAAAGGTCAAGCGTAATGCCTGCTTGCTTAGGTAATATTAATATTTCTTAAACACGTAGGTACTTAGTTCGTATTAACTAATTGTAGCTTTTAAAATACCTATGAAAAGTAGCACCAACCACCGCACAAGCGCTAGTAATTTGATTCGAGGAGTTGGTCAGTTAATGATAAAGTTGAAGTTATTTGGAAGGTCCAAAACTAAGATCCAACGAAGAACGGGCATGAAACTCCATGGTTACCCTCACTAACTAAATCTAGTATCTGCACCATAGAAATTCAGATAGTTATTTGAAATGTGCAAGCAGTCATTTCAGCCGACAGACTTCCACTGCTGGACATAGGCCTTTTTTTTTTTGATATCGTGGTGAAATCCTCATGGAAATCTCAGGGGTCTGTCAGACTCTTACTGACTAAAACCACCCCGGTGTTCCATTTTCCACCTACGCCGGGGATCGCGGGAACGTATGCGACTTCCGCAATCCCCGGCTGGTGCTGGCCCGCGGGGAGTGAGGTGTTTGACTACCCTCGCTACGTCAAAGAGGGGCGCACGGGAACACCACGCGCCGCCACCTCGTGTCCGGATGAATGGGGGGCCTCCCTCAAGTGTCGCAACATCAACCGGTCCTGTGCGTCATGCGCCCAGCGGATTACCGCGGATTACCGCGGCCTACAGCTCGTCATCGGACCACCTTATGTGAGGCTTTCTAAACAGTGTAAGATGTTACTTCATTACCTAGTCCTCGCTCTCTTCTGCTCCCATTCTTTCATGGACTCCTTGACTGCCTCCAGTAGTTCGATATCTCGTCGCTCATCCTCTGCCTCCTGCGCCGCCGTCGCCGGCCTCCCGGCGCCCCGCCATGACTCTAACTCAGCATCTGTCACAAAAACATCACATAAGGATCTCGTTTAGATTCCTAAATTGGCTTATAATTACCAACAGTGGCCTCATGTGTTACCGAAAGAATACAATAATAATTCGACTCGAAGGACCAAATAATTTTACTTGCTGCCACAACGCAGAGGTTTATGTGCAATATGTAAAAAATGCTCTCATAGAGCATTATGTTTTCATCGTATTGATGATGATTGATGAACGAGTCGTGGAATAGGTGAGTAAACTTTTAAACTCAATTGTTGCATTGTAGACAGGATTTCAAAATCTGACCACGGATGTAGCGTTGCGTGCATTGTGAATTGTGATATTCCTTCAACAAAAAGAAGGTTTTTTTAAATACATAATGTATAACGTTGTTGAAATATAGGCTTCCACTCAGGAGTGTTTGCAATTTTGCGTAAACGGATACAGCTGTAAGTAGTAAGTAGGCTTCACGACGTTTCAACCATGGCAGAAAACTTATACGTATTAGTAAACAATATATGTACATATTCACCGTTCCAAATTCAATGTTTATTCATATGCCACTCGTTTCTTGGTATTTCAAAACTGAGTATTTCAAGCAGAGTTGCAGCGGAGTACATTTTAAGAAGGAGCGAAAGGCACTGCGCCAGTAGGTAACCTGAATGCTAGCGTTGTCTCCGGGTGAACGACTGTCACCACTTTTTGCTGTTTAATGTGGCCTTGATCTGTCGGCCGTTGTAGGGCAGTATGTAGCTCGAATGCGAGGCCTACTATGGACGAAAGTAGGCCGCTCCCAGCCGACGAGAATCATGGGAAATCCAACAGTCTACTTCGTTCAATGGTAATATTAATTCCTTGTACAGGTCGAATCACTTAGGTATGGTACACCTATGTACGTGGGTATCACAACGACCGGCAAACCCGGTCAAAGTCAAGGACATCATCGAAACAATTGACAAAACAGCGGTGGATGTAATTTTAAACTTGACTGTAATTTGCTATTTAACAATGTTCTTTGCTGTCCTGAGTTTACTGTAAATTGATTTGAATTATTCAAATATGTGCTCGTCTTGCCTTGGACAATATTATTTTAGCGCTGGTAACAGAGCATAGCGAAAACGCCGAAAAAACTATTTTATTGTGCTAAGAGTTGCGTCAACCGTGAGCATTTGGTTCATTCTTGTGACGTTATCATATTACAAAGTCCTATTGTCTCTGGTAGAATTTTGAAACCTAAATTGGGATTTGTAAAAAAATGTTTTTGTAATGTTGTGAAAAATTGTAGGCTCCCATGTTTCAGTAACATTTTTGTCGAGACATTTGTTTAGAAACAGCAAAATGTTGAAAATTAGTGTAATGCAATGATCTGATGAATCTTCGTTTTGCGAGAGCCATCGTCATAGAACCTGCATTTTAGTTCTGTAAAATAAAGCTTTCTGGCTTTCAGCAAAGCGTTCGATTGTGTAGATTTCGTTTAGAAGTTTATCTTAAATTGTCGATTCTAAACCTTATGCCACTTCAATTTTCATTTCGCGGCCCTCGTTGTTTTATACAGATGGACTTTTGAGACAAATGACCAACAGTTTCTATTGGGGTACATCTAAGTTTCAGGTCCTAGCTAGAGAGGCAATATTTTCTATTAAAACTAGATTATTCCTCCTCCTTTGTCGTTCCCTCTTGACAGAATGGTCGCGGTTTCATGATGATGCATCTGCTCTGGATAATACAGCGCTCGCGATGCGCCTCCACTTGATGCGGTCTATAGCGTTACGAGAACATTGGACTATGGAAGCTTATGTGGCAGCTTTTATTGAGTCTGTGCAGTGCGTAGGTGATTGACCGCGTGATCGTTTGCCTTCCATTTGTCTTTGGAAATCGAATCGTTCCATGGAGTGTCGGTTCAGAACAATTTAAGATCAGGCCGCCCATTGTGACACCCTATGTAATGTTTTCTTCATCTATTTTTTCTGTAACTTATATGGTGTACTTACTTAATAAAGAGTATTCTGTTCTATTGTAATTAAACACTAGATTATTACTTACATTTGGCTATAACTAGCGTAAGCACAGTCAGGAGAACGGCTAGCGAGCGGCAGGCGTGCGCCGCCATCCATGCGGCCCGGCATTCACGACCGCCTGCGGACAAACAAGATCGCCTTGTCAAAGGAATGCTTTACACCACTATTAGGTACTTATTTTGTATTCTTAGCTGCAGATTTTATATCACTATTACGAGTATATGAATAAGGTGAGGAACATGCATTACTAAGGTAGGAAAAACGGAATGCTTCACACCACTACTTCTATTAGTTACATTTTACAAAGTAGATTGTGTATTACTATTAGGTGTACACATAGTGTGTACACCTAATAGTAATACACAATCTGCAAGGTGTAGGAACACAGTTTAATGTGGTAGTAAGACAGCTTTAGATACACCGCTGATGTAGTTAGGAAATATTCAAAAGTGCAGATTTTTCCTCACTATTAAATTAATAAGGTTAAGGAATCAATTTAATGCATGAGTAACGCAGGCAAAACATGATCGCCTTGTCAAACGGAATGCTTTATACCACTATTACTTTTAATTAATATTTAAATACTGAAAAGTGCAGATTGGATGAACTAGTTATTTTAAAGCGGGCAAGTCAACTAGGGATATTCTATTGTCATCCATTAAATTGAAAATGGATTGAATGACATGATTATGGTTTTCAAGAATATGTCTAGGTACGTGTTTGTCTCTTATTTCCTTTATAAAATTACAGATAAGGTGCTCTGCTCACTATCCTGTTTTATTTTCAAAATTCATGCAGGTTCTTGTAACACTTACGTACATAGCTAACAAGGTTGAAGGTGTCTTTTTGTATAGAAATAGCTATTGAGTATATCGGCAGAAAAAAACCCCTTATAACGGCTTAGTTCACGGCTGCATTGACAAGTTATTTAATAACATTTTTATTGTTCAGTCTTTGTAAAACCAAACCAACAAACAAACTAACTGTTTACAAACGGACTATACCTACAGTACAGCGTCAAACCATTTTAAATGTAAATTTTACAGATTAAATCCGAGATATAAATGACAACTCACAATAAAAGGATGTCGCTTTTATTGCTTTGATTTCCATAACCAGGCTCAACCTTCGTCAACCACGTAACTTCGTACAAACGTTTATTAGGGTACATATTTGAACGTCGAAAATTAAAATACTTACGGGTAAAATGTCAATGTTCAAAACATCGAAAATTTAAATATCGGACGACCATAAAACCGAACTTAAAATAACGTAAGTTAATAATGTCGAATGGTTAGCAGCTAACCTACAATTTATCTATAAAAGTGACATCGAAATTCTTAAATATCGAAGTACCGAGTATCGAAGGTCCTAAATATCGAAGTACAAGTATCGAATGTCCTAAATATTGATATTTCTTTATAATGTAGAAGTCATTTATTGGAACTCTCTTCAAAATCGCTGCAAAACGGACTCCACTTAGTCTTGTCTGCCCTTTTTTTTTTGTGAGTGGCGTCTCGCAATTCAACCTATAAGGTTGTCGACTGCTTAACCGGGCTTGCCTGTGGTAGCCTTAATATAATATTAAAGCCTCCAGTCAGGGCTTATAAAAAACTCACAAACTAAGCGACTACAAGCTAAGGGCACCCCCTGTGGGGACGGGCCCCGGTTTAGGGCATCGCTGGAGGGAGAACAGCTAGGGACGGGCTGGATCGAACTAGGTCTTGTCTGCCCTACCCTTAGCGTGCAATTTAAGCCCGCGTAGGCGCGGACGGGCGAGGCGTAGGAGCAGGTGGCTTTATCGCCCGCTGCCGCGGCCGAGTTTGGCCAGCAAGCCGAAGCTGCGGTGGTGAGCGTTAAAACCATCGACGACGATGACCTAGCGTGGGACTGCCGGAGCCCCGCAGCGCCGGAGCCATGACAGAAACCATGCCTGATGCATGTTGCATGCTGCATGATCAAAAATTATTCGATATTTTAGTAGGTAGGTATTTTTAACGTAAATATAATGAACTGAAGCGTATTAAATGTTGACATTTGAAATTTTGATTGAACTTAGATATAATGACTATCGAAATTTTTAATGATTCGATATTTTTATCACTCGACTTTCAATCTTAGACATTTTAAGATTTGGTATAACAATTTTCGATATTTCGATACACTCGAGATTAAAATTTTCGATGTTTTGAACATTAAATTTTACCCGTGGTTATTTAAATTTTCGACTTTGAAATACGTACCCATTTATTACAGAGTTAAATGATTCTATCATTACTTTAAGTGCACACAACAGTTCGAAGGCTCATTAAGGTGCTAACAACCGCTTACAACAGTGACTTTTAAACAATGCGGCGTCAAAGATCTCTCGACTGCTAATTACATCATTAACGACAGTTTCCTAGTCCGTGCTGAACTTCCCATACTTTGTTCTTTGGCGAGTACAATAGGTATCTACTATTAGGGCTACCACTTCTTTGATTTGAATGCCATTGTCATTAAATTTGAAAAACCGGCCATTTGTAAAAAGAACTTCAGAAATTTTACTTTCAGTTTTTTTCAGGTACTTACCTATAAGCTGAAACTTCGAATAAATGACAATCCGAGAAATCCAAAAGAGTCCGAATGGGTGGTGGCTTTCTAAAGTCGGACAAAACCTGACAGATGGAAACCCTTGTCGATATGATTATGAAACAATGTTAGGTTTTTAAGTTTCTATGAATACTAAACGGAGAATCGGTAGTATCGTGAGTTTAATGCTGATTGTCGTAAAACACACACGTGGTTGATTACGATTAAATTACCACAAGCCACCTTGCTTTGTTAATTATGACTTCATGAGGTACATTTTTGTTTTCATTTGTTATAATCAGAATCGCTAGTGTTACCGTTTTGAAACGCACTTTGTTGCTGTGATGTTGATTGCAGGAGTATTATTGTTCCTTTTCTTACTAAATTGATTATTTTATTTTTGACACAATATAGAATTGAAAAGATAAAAGTAACCATGGATGCATTGTGGGAAAGATAATTTGGCTAGAAAGAAGCTGATTTTGAGATTTTGGCTAAGAAAAACATTAAAGAAGAAAACATGGTGTCCCGACTCCAAATAAATTAGTATACCTAAGGGGGTTCTTAGTAGTTCAGAACAAAAACATACTAAAGGAGGGCCAAACACACTGAGACGAATTAAACCTTGAATGATAAACACTTCACGTGAGTATAAATAAAGATACCCAAACATTAAACGAGTAAGCGCAAAAGGACCAAGATCAGAAACCTTGGCCGCACACAGGACCAGTTTTTTGAGAGCCTCTTTATAACCATATTAATTACCTTGCGACGAAATAATCTTGTCTTGCCTACAACAACCATATATACACCTTTTAAATTATTTAAACCCTCTTAATGGGCATGAGGTCCTGGGTTAAATTTCGTGGTCAGGCAATATGTTATTGACTTGAAAGGTTCTTAATATTTCGGGTAATAAAGGTATGATAGAACGGATGAAAGTCTCCTCTACCATGAGTGCGGGCTACATTGGTTAACCCATTTCATGAAACTGTTACGTCCACTGTTTAATAGATTGTGCTTAGTAACGAACTCTGATTGAGGCCGACTCCGACTTGCCATTAGGAACCGGTCTGCCGGTAAAAGATCATTAAAATAAGAAAAAAAAACTCGATTGCCTCGAATTTAATGCGAACAAGGTATAAGTATGCCTTTGGAGTGACAATATTATATGTTTACCCGTGACTAGCCGTAGTAAGCAGATATTAAGGATTCTGTTGAAATCTGTCGTCGAGCCTTTAAAATAATGTGATCATGGTTTATTCATGCAGCTGTGCGCAGGTGCAGCAAAATATTATTCGTCAATTAAACAAATTGGCATCGTGAAATAAACAGTGAAATTTACGAACATGGAGTTTCATCGTCTAATTTTATTTTGAAATACTGTTCCGTGCATCATTATTGTTTTGCCCTTATCCCAATTAAGTTATAATCGGTGCAACACGCCCTCTTCTTTTATACTTCTCTTTGACTTTTCATCTCAGAAGTCACCCCTTTTTTCGAGACAACTACCCCTACTCTTAAATCCAAATCCATGCTATGAATCAATAGGATATTTAACTGAAAATATCTAATTAATTCGTCAGATAGGTTTCCAAAAAATATTGACTCGTATTTTCAACGCAATGTATTGTCTTCATGTTTTGTCTACGTGAATAGAGAAAATACGTGTCCAATATATTTTGGATGTCTATCTGACGGACTAATTAAATGTTTTCGGTAAAATACCCCATTATAATGTACAGAGTACAGACTACTAGATTAATGAGCCTCTCCCAACAAGAAATGCCGTGCAAAAATTTGTAGGTCCGGAGTGTGGTACGCAGCTAGTAAAAAGCCTCAAACTTTCTTTCCCATAAAGTGATATGGCGGTGCAAGATCGACAATTCATTGACCCATGGGTTATTGGTACAAACATGTCGGTCGAAGCTATTGACCTGAAACTGCGGTTCAGCAATCATGTCCTAATTTCACAGTCGGCTGGCCATTGCCCACTCAAACCAACGACCAACTGGAATAATAGCGAGTAACTGGATTCCAGTAATTTGAGCAAATGGTTCAAATTGCTCGCTCTGTCCTATCATCATATTTTTTAGTTTTTTTTGGTGTTCTGAAGCGGAGTGTAACGAGATCACACTTACTATAAGAGCATTTTGGTGTTTGGTTTTAGTTGGATTTTGTTTCACATATATCTACTCTATCAGGTACTCGCGAACAGTTTCATATATGGCCAACTTCTCAACGGTCAGAATAACTTAACACGAGGAATAATTGGCCGGCTTGACCAGATTTTGTAAAAAAGCCATATATTATTCTTCAGTTAATAATTATTGGATTGAAAAATATTCCCTACTACCTACCTATACCTATTGTTTCCTTATTTTATTAACATGGGCAAAACGGCAACCCCTACTTGTAGGTAGATAAGTTAACATTTCGAAATAGTGGTATTAAACGGGAAGTTGTTATTTTGATACTACTTTACTAGCGACAAATAATATAATATTGGCGTACTATAGCTAAGTTTGTAGGTATTGTATCTAGTTAACCTGAATTATTTAATGACTTCTATTAATAAGCAACTGAGCTGGTTGCAATGCTTTTACAAACCAAGGCAATAAGGCATCCAATTACGCTTAGATTTCTTCTCTAAATTGCCAGTCGGTAGACACAGTCCTAAACAAGCAATTTGACGATCTCAAAACAAATCCGATTAATTATTATTTAAAGTACCTACACATCGTATAACTCAAAGTTAAGTTATATCCCAGCAAATCGTTTATAGACAATAGATCCAGTGGCAATGGGCAGGGTGTATGTCTTGTGACTTTGTGACTATCATAACATTCCTGCAACATTTTGATTTTAAACCATAAACTATACAAGCAATGCAGATACTTCCTACAATCAGGCATCCATCCAGCAAAATTTAAACCACAACACAGGTATTAATGGACAAATTCCTACACCAAGACATTCTAATGCTGCTCCAAATTATGACAAGTCATGCGACAAAGTTGACGACATTATAGTCACTATTTACAATACTAAACTAACTTACTACATAACGAGTACATATGTAGCAACATAGGTACACACGCGTCGTTCTGCATAATCGAGTTTTTATGTTGCCTTAAATTGAAGTCAGCTTAGATGAGCCATAAATTATTGCGTGTGGAGGAAATCTGTGTTTTACTATGCAATAAGAAAAGGCCGTCGAGTTTATGGACATAATTTACGGAAAATCTCACGAGGCTGAATCTGTAGTTGATTAAGGTACGATTTTTCAGGGTACGGAAAAATGCTAAGGTAAACACGAAATAATTTTGGTCTGGTATTATTTGGGATATGCACGAGACACCACTATGGACCGTGTCGATGAGGCTGCCTTAAACGAATACATTTTCACGACAAATCTGACCTGAAAAATCGTAGTGAACATTCCACAAGTTATTCTTAATTTGAATGATTGTTCAAAACCAGCCAGAAATATTTTTCAACAAGCCTGAACACTGTGAGGTTCCCTTCAGCAAGCAACCTTCACAGTACCAACCTAGTGCATAATTATTTACATTGGTCTACTTTGAGAACGGTTTTCACACAAGCTCAAAACCACACGATATTTTAACGATGCCATGCGGCACGGCCACATTGAAATTACTTTCTGTTCGCGTATCGTTTGATCGCGAATTTCATTAAAACTGTTCACTGTTCCACCACAGTTTTAATGAGAGAGCGTTTTATTTATATTGACGCCTATTGTTCTTTATATGTTCAAGTATATTTTCCTTATAAATATAGAACACTAGCTTTTGTTTGCGCTAGTATAGATTTTCGCAAAAAAAGTAGGATCTCATCTATCTCTGTACCACAAAATTCATCAAAGTCGGTTCAGTGATTTAGCGTGAAAGCGTTACAAACAAACTCACTTTTGCATTTAAGTAAGGATTGTGTAACGTTAGACATTGTACTAAAATTAAAAAGAGTTTTCATGTTAGTCATGTACAAAGGCAATCAAAGTTGCCTTAAACTTTCTTAGTTCGTCCGAAATTACTTTCTGATGTAGCTTTCACGTCTTTTAAAGCCTGTACTACACTTTCAGCTTACGCGAAGCTGTCTTCAGAAATAAGCGTGCTCTACCATCTTGTTTAATGTTCTTTTAGTTTTTAGTGTTGCAATTTCAGGATAAAGTTGCGTTGGTGTAAAAATTATAGATACAAAGTAGAATATAATACTTTGCTGTAAACCAAAAACAGTTACAGAACTCACAGTTCAGTCAAGTTCACAAACTGACATAATTTTATGGTAACAATGGTGGACTTACCGCTGACATGCTATCTATCAGACAACCCCTACTTTTAGATGGACTGAAAGAACTACAAATAAAAAGAACTCTGTGTTGTAGGTTCCCACTGCAATTAAACCAATGAAACAAAGTTTTAAATAAAAATCTATACTATCCTACTATCACACTAATCATAATCATCATCATCATCACACTAATATTATAAAGTTGAAAGTTTTTGAGTGTGTGTGTATATGTTTGTTACCTCTTCACGCGCAAACGGCTGGACCAATTTTAATAAAATTTGGAAGCTGACATCCTGGATTAACACATAGGTTACTTTTTATTCCGGGAGTATGTTTGTCTGTGGCAGTTAATCATTCAGACACAATGTCAAAGTACCCATCATTAAGGTCATTGTCGTGGTCAGTTAGTGCTACTTAATTGTAGGTCAAATGCACACTATCCGTCGTAGAGTGTGGGAGTCGGTATGTTGGAACAAAAACTTTTACTTGGAACATTTTTAGATTACCAAAATCTCTTTGAAATCTTACTTCTTACGACTATTAAGTAAAATTGCGAAAGTTTGGATAGTTTGAGTTTTTTGTTGCCCACACGCTAGAAGGATCTGGATGAAATTTGGCACAGAGGTAGATCCCGGTAAAATTCAACGCGCACGAAGTCGCAGGCAACAGCTAGTATGTCAATAATTAGCCTTAATGTGAAAGAGTAATCTGTATAAGTCACATTCGTTACAAAAATATAACGTATGAGCCGAATGAATTAAAAGTAATTGAAATAGTGAAATGGATTGTAATTTGTAAGAAATTGCGTTCCACATTTCCATTGTGCCAAGAACAAATTAAAAATAGAGGAAAATGTCTTCGAACTACATCTCTACAATACACTGAGAAATTCTTTCGTTTCTTTGTATTGGGACAAAACGACGAGTAATTTGGAAATCCCTAACCTGAATTTGATGTGAACGGTAACTAAGCAATTAGTGAGTTTACGTTTTTGTTTAAATATTTACGATAACTATGTGTTGTATTTATCCTTACATACAGGTGTATGGAAGACAAAATAAAACGTGTTTAGCTTTGAGCTAGGCGATCTTTAGGTGAATTTTCTCGATATCATATTGTTGAACATGACTCACAAAAATTGAGAGATAGGGATAGTCAAGGGGATTTGGTACAGGGTCACACAAAGTCAACCTCTTAGCGTCCCGTGGTTTATAAACTCTAAAATGAGTAGAACGCACATGGTAGCGGCTCTTAGACTATGTTCGGGACACTATCCCACCATGAGATTTGGCCATCTGATGAAAAAAATTGATTCCCCAAATTGTGAAGTGTGTGGAGTTATCTATGGTGTCCAGCATCTTTTGGTGGAATGTGTCAAGAACCAGGCATTGAGGGAGTCATTGACAGAATTGCGCAAAATCAATAAATATGATATGGGTTTCTTTCCTTGAAATCCTCGCAAGTCCTGAAAGTGACGCCGCTAAAATTATTAATGATATAGCAATATGTCGATGACTCCACTATTTGTAGATATTATGTTTAATTTTGCATGCAAGTAGTTTGTAATGTTGTTTAAATTTAGGTTAGGTTGATGGGGCTGACATGCCTTATAAGGATAAATTCACTAAATAATAAAGAGAAAAAAAACAAAGTTGCTGCCACTGTCTGTCTGCCTACTTTTTCCAAACCAGATTTTAGAGTAATACCTTATAATAATGATAAATGAAGTAAGTTTTTTGTATTTGTTGTAGTTGTTTGTCGCTGGTATATCTATAGGTACGTACAGACGCCAGCACATCAAGTTGCAACAATCTGCCAAATTTCTTCAATAGATTTTCAACTTTATCTCTAAAACATTTGGTTCGAGGTTGATTGGGAAAATTTACAGTTTCGGGTAGCTTGATGTGCTGGCGTCTGTACAAGAACTTATTATTATACACCTCCACATCCAGCAGGACTGACAATAAACATGTCACAATACGATTAATAGCACTGATCACCGCAGCAAATAAATGTGCAACAAATACTATAAATTAATGCAATTTATTCCACCGCCGTACTTCTTGACGCAAGTGGTCTATTACAGGTACATCCGACATTGCACAGCTGTTGAGTTGCTGTTCCTTCCGTGTAATGGGTAATCAGCACCTGCATCAGCTAATAAGCATTTGCTTCATTCTTAACGACATAATCATGGATAGGAGGCTTTTCATCCGTTAAACAGGAAATTAACTAACAATATTTGTAAGTGTTAAGTACTTACAAATTGTGTTTAGGTAAATTACTGTCAAGGCAAAGACAAAATAGTTTTTTTCTATATACAAGGTTGTGTGTGATTAAAAATACATTTAAATTCAGCCTAGAGTAGGAAGGTTAGCTAAAATTGTTGTAAATGAAAAGATTTTGTGACAGGTGACAAAGTAACAATTACATAAGAATCACACGATTGATAATAGTTAGTCATAAAAGATTGACAAAAAAAACAATGGAATAAATTAACAAAAAAAAAGTAGTACCTAAACCAAAAACAATAGCGAAGCTACGATACGGAAAAATTTGTCGGTAAGTGGCAAGACACTTTGTAGCAATGGCCGTTCTAAACAAGAGTGACATAATTTAGATAGACCACAAAAAAACGTTACATCATTGTCTAATGCTGACGTGACTTTTAGGGTTCTGTAGCCCAATTACTTTCTGTGCGACGTCTGTCAGAATGTTTCGCTGCTTTTTCACTCGGAGATTTTTGACAATAAGAGTGTATCGATTCTTGGAGGGAACGTGTATTTTTTTCAATAACTTTAATAAATACATAACTAGAATCCTATTACTTATTTTTGCAGCCGATCAAATCAATTTTGTGCATGCGACCATGCGCCATTCCGACTACCGTCATTCCTCATCACCATCATTCATCATCATGCCATCATTCCGACTACGGAATCCCAGTGTGTGGTCCAAAACACACTTAGCCTGTTTTTGGAACACCAGAAGTTAAGAAAAAAGTTTTGACGAGTACCTTTCACGGTTCGTTAGTTAAACTCTTTAATTAGTTAAAGTATTTCTAATGAGAGCCGTCGGTTAGCATTTGAATGCGTAGCCCGACGTCGTCGTACGTGAAATATCGGCGCCTGCGCCGCTTGCCGCTGTTATGTAAATCTTGCACAGCTGAGACTTTCTTCTGTTTGTCCGCTCAATTAGCGTGGGGAATCGTATCGGCTGTAGACGCCATAGTTAGAGCGTTTATGTGAAAACTGTCTGTGTTTGTGAGACTGATTGATAAGGCCGATTTGCTTGGCTCTGTCTGTTTTGGCCGCTGGAGAAAACAGGAATATTTGTAGAGACGATTTCTTAATTTCAGATTGGTCAATCAATTACGCGGTTTTTTAACTAAAATAAACATTGCAGGATTATATTACACGATGTTCCGAAAGAAATCGTTGTTTATTTTGCCAACACGAATCGCAAGTCAGCAGAGATACACGAGAGAATCCATAATTAATAAAACATACATGGCCTTGTTTAGACATCGTAAAATTGATTTCTAAACTTGTGCGAATTCTGTCTGGTTGGTTATCATTAAGTAAATGAGATTTACTTTTGATTTAAGTGATATTGTTTATTACAGAAAGTAAAAATATCTAAATATCTAAAATTTATCAATGAAATTACGAGTATTAACACGTGGATCGAGCGTTATCGGATGGCCGGATTCAAGATTATAATATGAAGAAGTTCATCAGGAAGTACCTAAATGTAGGAAAAGCATAAAATTAAATCTGAAATTGGTGTTGGATTAAAGTTGCATTCAATGACCGATAAAATTAGCATAGTTTAAGATGTAAATAGAAATGAATCAGTTGACATCTTTTATTCATAAAGGAGTATTCAAAACATGAAACTATTGATTTTATGAATAGTAAAAGTCACATGGTTTTGATTTGATATCTGAATAGTAAACTTGAAAAGCAGAATATTACTGCTTGCTAATTTAAAATCGAGTGTGAAGGTTATTAAGCATGCGAAATCGAAATTACAGGAAAAAAAGACGTGAAAAACCGGCCAAGTGCATGTCGGACCACGCACAGTGTAACTTGTAAGTTTCCGTAGTTTTCGTCTCTAACCTAAACCATGCCAGAAAAATAGTAAAAGTACTAACTATTATTATATCACAAAGTTACAAAGTTTTAATGTCATTTTCTATGGAATTATTAGGATTTTTTTACTTACCCTGTTCCGTTTTATAATTTGGTGATCTATTACTCATTAACTCGTTAAGCCTAGGTAGCGATGATAGTTTCCTTTTAAATTCGTTAAATCATAGTAGTATTCTCTTCACTCTAACAAAAATGAGCACTTTAAAGCTTAATATTTCGCAAACGGATCCTTGGATGGAAAAATGGTTTTAGCAAACCCTCAGTATTTTTGCCACACCATGGGGCAGACTATAAAAAGAAAAATCATCCCCATTTTACAGGTAGAGCGGCCACCCTAATAAGAAATGTATTTCAAGATTTTATTTGACAACTTTTTTGGCGTGATCAATATGTACCGTACCAAATTTTAACTTTCTAGCGCTAAGCGTCTCTGAGCTAAACCGCGGACAGACAGACATACAGACGATCATGGCGAAACTATAAGGGTTCTTTGTTGACTACGGAACCCTAAAAAGTAACGTTTCTGAAAAACGAAATTAATAATTCAGAATTTTGCCACACGATTCACTTTGAAACACCTGATTAGCTCTGATCAACCATCAGCTGACAATTTAAAAGGTTACGCATAAGCAGTCATGTTGAACAAAACGAATAAATACAAGCTTGAGTGCGACACTGACCAGAGCCCGAGGCGGGGCTTATCACAACTTTCACTCAGATACATCTCGGCACGACCTCGAGACGTTTGGGCAGCGGCCAGCATTATAAAATCAAAACACTTCGGTATCAACGCAAGGATCAATATCCAACGCTGTGTTTGTAAGCGAGTAAGGTATCATTATTAAGCCTACGTGGGAATGTTCTTTGCACGATTGGATTTTATCGCATGATTTAAGCTTACCTACTGGTTACCGGCCGGGGGGGCGTACCTTAGTTACAATTAGTGAAAGTCGACACGACACGATGCATACGATGATACGACATTGACACAACAAATGAATCACGTTTTATCGTCGGCTGCATCTATTCATTTGCGCGGTTTCGTTTGCTGGCTTGCTGGCATTACCTCAATTACTGAACTTGACGATGAAAATCAAGCGAGACACTTTCACGTTCTTAAAGAAATAAAGAACTAACTATATGTATGTATATAGTATACTCTTGCGCCATCCCATCTTCTTAGCTCGTCGTGCTGTGCTGGTGCTGCCGCTACGGCTGCGGAGAACCTCAAGCGGCGGAAATATAATAACCTAGTTGGAAATTATGATTTCGAGCCGTTTGGGGTTGAAACTCTTGGACCGTGGGGTCCGAGTGCTCATGCGTTATATAAAGAACTTGCTAAACGCTTAGTTGACACTTCGCGTGACCCAAGGGCTGCCTTTTACCTCGGACAGAGGATAAACATTACCATACAACGTGGCCATGCCGCCAGTCTTTTGGGCTCACTTGCAGTCGATAGCGATGCGGACGAATTTTTTGACGCCATAATATTGTTAGGATTTTTATATTTATTTTAAGTGTGTATAGTTAGTTAAGTATTTATTAAAACTAGGTATATGTAACATCATCATCATTTGAATTTTAGTCGTCCTGCTGTCAGCTACATATTCGGTCATTTTGACTGGGACAAACTGACGAATAAATTACGTCGCGGCGTCGGTTCTCTATTTTATCATGAAAACACGTTTATGTACAGTTTGAAGGAAGTGAGGCTAAACTGTCCATTTCCTGCATGGATTTCTGCTATAAAAGTTGACGGTACTGAGTTTAATGAAACGATTAGTGATTGTGATAGTAATAATGTCAAGGCTTCCTCAGACCAGTGAGTGCGGATACTTTTTGCTAGGTTCCTTAAGTTATAGGTCATCTGAAAGGTCCTTCTATACCTACATCAAATGGGGTATTTTACTGAAAAAAATTAATTAGTCTGTCAGATAGATTTCCAAAAAAATCTGGACAAGTTTTTTTTCTTTTTACGCGTTAACAAAAAATGAAGACGATAAACACCCGTAACGTGACGTCGCTGGTAAAAATAATACGCGTGTTTTCAATGCACTGTATCGTCTAAAACATACGTGACCAATATTTTTTGGAAATCTATCTGACGGACTAATTAGATTTTTTCAGAAAAATACCCTGTTGTTTGAAATTCACAGTAAACATTAACACAACTACTAGTAAGAACCTTAGAGGAGGAAATATAGCAGTATTTTATTTCGAATATTAGGTTGCTTATGTTAATTCTGGCTTTGCAGCCTCTACAGGGCAGGATTGTACAAGCCGAGGTGTTTTTTGTATATTTCACTGAATAATTTTGTAATTAGAAACATCTAAATACATTTTGAGTCATTGAACGTCATTTTAGCTATATGTTTCCATACACTACTTGTACCGATGTTTATGCTTTATTCTTGTTTGTAGATAGAGATATATAAACTCTTTACATACACCATAAAAACACGATAAACCATAAAAAGAACAAAGAAACAAAACAATAAGCTTAAGTGTTAATAAGGCAATGGAAGCTACTCGATGAATCAAAGCTATTTTATATAATTCTGCGTGACGAAAACGTCCTACCTAAATATTAGAATTTTAAATCACAACAAATTTGTGTAAAATATGCACATAAAAAACATAAACTCATTTATAATACCAGTGTACACATTAAGAAATGAATTACGGAAAAATCCACCACCTATAAAACTCGGAAACTGCCAACCTAAGCTGTCAAATCCATCAATATTTTTTGGGTAAGAGGAAAACTTGAGAAAAACAAGTCCCACGAGGTATCAGGGTGAACAAACCGATTTGGGACAGGAAGGTTCCAATCAAGAGTAACTAAATAATTGAATGACATTATTATAAGGATAAAATCGATGGTGTCCTGCGTCTACTATAATGTTCTAGACAAGTCTGATGTGAAGGCTAATCGTACCTTAAAAGCGTTCAAATTCAATGACAAAAACTTGACAAAATGTAAGAAAATTATTTGTGTGTTTGACAGCTTGTGACAGAAATACGCCCCTTAGAATACGGAATCGATTATATTTTTGTAACTTAAACAGTGATCTTAATCTTTAAGTGTTTTATTTTTTTATACTTTTCCCAGCATTAGTATGAGCATTATTACGACATATATTTTTTTTTTCGTAAAAAAGAAACCATGGCTAGTCAATTTATATTTTCTTACTTTTGACTATCAGAAAAAACCAGCTCAGTAGTCTTTTGGAAACTCAAATAACTCGTTATTAACATCATCAACGTCGAACAAAAATAAAATTAACAATTTAATAGTTTCTGAAAGCAATTAATGAGTAATTGTAGAAAGTTAATTCTGTCAGAAATATTAATGAGTTTAGTTTGCAGTACATAATGTAGCGTTACTCAGATTTCGATTACCGTTATTGTGGCTAGTTACCTCGATACGAGTAACTATAGAAATATGAGAATGCAACTCGAGTATCTAGTTAATTAGAAATGGGCAGTTTGTTTCAAATAATAGTTTAGCCAGTGCTTCTCCACTGCCTAACCCCAGTACAAGTTTTGGTAACTACTTACTGCGGGTATTACTACTCAATGTCGTAATTTCCGACATAAAAACATTTTTTTTTGTACTGGAAGATTTTTTAAATAACAATCCATCTATTCCAGGCATTAGGTATCAATCAAAGCTCTGATTTATGCAAAAATAAACTCTTAAAAAATAAAATAAATCAGCAGTTTCCTATATTTTTTCGAGTTGTGCAAGCAAAAATGTACTGAAGCTGTTCAGTATTTTTAAAAACTCACGTTACATAATATACTAGAGTACATTCTTGTCAGTGCTAAGTGGATTAGATTCTAAATCCTGTTTAACGACAGTAACCAGTTGCATAGACCGCCAAGCTTGATTGCGCATGGGCACTTAGCAACTGAGTTACAAAATACCTATGGCTGCCAATAAGTAGTAATATAAAATAACGCCTGTATTGCCCGAAGAGTGGGCAGAGGTTTATCGATATTATAGCAACCCCAAAAGCCATGAAATGGGGGGCGAGCTAATGCCATCAACCGAGTACTAATACCTACATACTTGGCAACTACTGAGATAGACGTCGTGTTCAGCATTAGCACTGGTGACTAATAAAAGTCATTTCATAAATGAACTTAAAAGTACAATAAAAAGTCAGCTAAACGAAAGAAATGATAAGTAGGCGTCATTACGTAAAGTGGTTCTATTAAAATTAATTTACCTATAAAAGACATCAACGCGCTCGGTTTCTGGCTGTGCTGTATTCTTTTTTTTTGTTATATTAATCTTACTTAACTGGTTTACTATCAGTCTGAATATACTTAATAATGTAGTAAATGGATATCCATATGTGCCTCTGTATAACAGGTTTTTCCGAGTAAATATGACGTACATATGTTGGTTTATCTGCTTGAATTGAAAGAAATTGTAGTCTTGTATACATGATGAATTTTTAAAGTGTGCGTGGATGGCCAAATCTGAAACTATGAGGAATATCGAAAAACACCGAAAGAAGTCTCGAGCATGATTTTGATGAAAACTAAAACTGTAGTAATGGATTTTTGAAAAATCAGTTTTCCAAGCCAGGAATCGAACCGGTTGATTTTGAAAAACCAAACACACTTTGTATTATTACACCATCCGAAAGTTTCGCTACTAAGAATCAAATTCTGGGAAGTAATAATAACACATAGGTAGCAATCTAAAGGAAAGTGCTTATTTTTACCCCATTTTTAGATCATCAAACAATACTATAAATATTGTTTCTTAAATCATAAATTATGTTAAAGGAATATTTATTGAGCGATCGCGCAATAGCTGTAGAAAGCGAGGTTTTAAAATCAACTTCGTGGAAAGCTGTTTCGTAATATGTATTTTGCAGTGCCTATAGTGACTCAGAAACCGTTCGATAACATCCAAAGTGTTGACAATTTGGAGATAAAGAATATGTACCTACTTTAGGACGCGGAAATTATATAAAACAGAAATATACCAACTCTTTTCATATTAAAGCAGGAGTTACTGAAAAGCCTAGCCTTTTCCAACTAAAATTGTGTTGCGGAGTTGCGGTCGACTTAAAACCTAACGGGATGCGTGTTTTATACGTCACAACCTCAATCAAGTAACTGGGCAATGCGATCCTTCTTGGTAAGACTGGTGTCTGATTTTTCTGGCATCTGACTACCAGTAACGACTGACAAATATCTGATCTACATATGACAGCTGGAACCAACAGCTTCAACGTGCTTCCCAAGGCACGGAGTTGTCCCACGCTACTGCTATTATTTAGCCACGAGCTGCCTTACTCGCACTTGTCTGCAGTCTGCAGGAGCCTTCAAACTCAAACTGTTATAAAATTTTTATTAAGGAATAAACTTCTAATTTATCAATAATATTTCTGATAAATATATTACCTTATTATAGATGACAAAACCAATCAATTTCAATCTAACTTTACACGTACTTTAACCAGGCATTTGGCAAATGCATTCAATATAACATCACGGGAGCCCGTTTTGCTGATAACGGAAAGTAATTTTCCTGATTGTACAAACAAGTATGTTTGGCCCATACAAAAAAATAATATTTTGGGACGAAGCAAGCATATTAATTGGGACAAGTCAGAACTTTTTTATGTAGGACTAAACTTACATTACACTGAGTTTTGCGACTACGTGAGACGGCGTAGACACTAACATTTATTCTTATAAATCTTAGTTTCTACGCAGTCTCACGTAGTCTACAAAAATAGGGTTGCACCAAGAGTTGGAGTTCAGCTCACACCGAGACGTAACGAGGCGAGATGCTGCGTGCACTTACTGTACTGGTCAAAATTTGAGTTAATTGTCCATTGAGACGATAAGAAGTAGTAGAAATAATATTCTCAATACTTCTCTTTTTAAACGCTTCAATTTTACTGCTCATTAAACTCAGTACCTATGTACTTAACCTTGTCGTTACATGACAAATTAAAGTAAGTTCGAGTTGCATAAGTGTAATTGGAATATAATTCCTTGAAATGTAACTTTGGTGTTCAATTTTGAGATAATGATTGTGTTTAAAAAAGGTACCTACATACAGTAATAATATATCTTACGTAAAGCACATTTCAAATTCCCTAGCGGATATATTAAAGAAATCTAAACGCAGCCTAAATACTAGTTGTGACCATGAGTCTTATAGTTAATATTACATTCAATTAATATCATTATTTAATAAATAGTTCATGGTAGATTTGCTGCTTAAAGAGACTAACCAACTAAAAGCATAAACCAAACTACTAACAAGTCTTAAGAACAATTATTCCTCGTGGTATTTCATATAAACTCGAAAGTTTTTAATCTGGGTAAAGAATTAACTGCTTTTAATGAAACTTAACACGCATACGCAAGATACCTGGGTCTCCTGCCAGGGTTGCGGAATTTGTTCGAAAGAGTCACCGCGGCCCTGGAACGCAAAGGGCTTTAGAAGAAACACGGATGGGTTTTAGTCAGTAAGAGTCTGACACGCCTTTCCGCTCCACCCAGAGCGGAAGAAGTCATTTGATGATTTCCCATCCTTAAAAAAAAAAAAGATACCTGGTCTAAGAGTTAGGGAGATTGTTTTGGAAAAAAACGTTTAACCTAAACCTACTAAGTAATTGAAAATTCGATCTTTTGAGCTCTTTTAGAACCCCTCACATGGTATTCTTCAATTCGAGTCGGTCCTGTATAAACAACACTTCAATAAATAATTTACTATGAGCTGATTTATCAATGGTCAGAAAACTTATACATCGTCATCATCATCATATCAGCCGAAAGACGTCCACTGCTGGACATAGGCCTCCCCCATCGGGGTTTACCATAATCGCCACGCTTAGCAGGCGGGTTGGCGATCGCAGTGTAGCTGTTGCAATGTACAGAAGCACAGAGAATGCTGCTGCCCATTCTCTGGTGAGCCCCTTAGTCGCCTCTTACATCATGGGAAGTGATGGGATGGTGCTATTCTTTTACGTCCGACACCATACAGAACATTTACATGAGGAATAAAAATGTAGATTTGATAATTTTTGCACAGATAATATGTCATATTTATTCTTCTTATTATCTGACTATTTTAAAATCAGCCCTAAGTAAAGACTAAAGACATCGTAGTTAGACTAAAATAGCAACTACAAAGGCATTATAAGTAGTTCTTCAATGCTATAGAGCAGTAACATATTACAATATAAACCGCCGACTGCCTTATTAACAGCGTCGTTAGGCTGTAATTACAGAAAGCTATTACCGCCGTAATATGATCTGTAACAGATTATAATTCGCCATTAGACGATCGTTCACTGAGAATGAATGAGCGGGGAATCTTGACCTAATGATCTATTTATTGAATGAAAAACTCGTTAATGAATGCTCCATTGAGTGAAGGTTTAGTTAAATACAATATTAATTTATTGATATGTAACATCTTTCCTCTCGCTTTCCTGCAATTCGTGGGAGTGATTTCGTGAAATGGGACGGAAGTGTGTAACAGGAAGCCGAGGAAGCGCGCCCTATTCGATTTCACCAATGAGCGCGCGCAGTGGTCGAGTTGGCTGTCAGTTGTTACTGTTGCTTTTTACCAAGATGAGACGTCAGATGTTACACATCCTATGCGACTACTGTAAGACTGGCTCTTTTTTTTTGGTTTATCTGATGCAAGTATTTGTCCCGCAATTGACCGGGTACCTATCACACTTCCTGTTTTATCCCGGATATGTATCATTCATCGACAAAAATAGACCGAGGTGCTTAAGGCGACGCGTAGAGTATCTATTCGACTGCGTCAGAACCCAAAGGGATGGTGTATTAATTAAAATATGATTTAGCTACCCTTTGCAGATTACGCTCACCAATAATTATTAAATAATCTTCGCTCTGTGCGTTTAAAGTTAACACAACACGGAAACAAATTAGTAGAATCCGCTGTTTATCAGCAAAATGTTTATCAGAAAAGTTCGATTACAATTTTATCGCTAATTACTTCCGCGGTGAAGTAATTTGCTTGCGTACCTAGAAGAGTAGTATTGACCCACAAAACTTAAGAGAAAACAGTTCATATCCTTTTAAAATGTTCGGGGACATACCAAAAAGAAACATGTTCCACTGAGAAGGTTCAAGTATACCAACTGAAAACTATCTCTGAGCTAATGAAATGGATGAACTAAAACATTATTTAAATAACTTACATTAATTAAGTTAAATAAAACTAGACTAATAATCGCGAAATTATGTACAAACGCGTATAAAAACATAATAAATCATTGGGCATCAAAAAATTCAACCACATCGCTGTCAATGGAAAAAGTGCCCAGAACACTGGCAGCATTGCCGCGTTGAATGGCAATGCTGATCCTTTGGCCGAAGAAAAGCGCAGCCCTCTGGTCACGTGAACAGTCGACGAGTTGTTTGCTCATGTGCCGAAAGACTCGGTGAGCACTCGGACACCATGGGCTTAATGTTTCAACCCCAAACGGCTCAAATATATAGCTCCCAATAAGGTTGTTATATTTGCGCCGTTTGATATTTTCTGCACCTGCAGCAGCCGCCCCAGCGCAGCCCGCCGTGCTAAGAAGATGGGGTGGCGACACATGTTGCATCCTACACCAAAGGCCTACCCACCTTCCAAGGCATTATGGTCATCCCATCTGGTCTCTTCCCATCGTCACGTGCCAAGCCATTAGTTTCTAAAACAGGTGACAAGAGCCCGACGGATGATGTCATTAATGCTGGCGAGCTGTGCTAACCGACCAGCGCTCCTACTGCAGGACAGGCCGTGGTGTCCGAGGCGGTCGACTGCTCCGCCGCATTAAATTAAATAAACGGACCTTGAAATTACCAAGTTTCATTTTAATTTGCTTTCATTTCAAGCATCTCAACAATGATACAGTTGAGTCAATCAATTATGGAAGCGAATTCTGAAATTTCTCTCGTAACAAGAAAACTAGCAAGTCGTTTTGTTGCAAAAAAATAAATTAAATACGAACAAATAAAATAATATTGTATTTTTATATGTATTTCTACCTATGACGTAGATATAAACGTTTTTCCGTGAACAATGTTAAATTAAATGGTACGTTGATTCTAAAGGATTATTTTTTAAATCGCGTGTGAATGTAACACAAATTTTGGGCACGTATACTCAGTACCTACACACTACACTTTATTATTCATTGACTTTACAATGGATGGACTTTGCGAAATGATACGATGATATCGCTAAAGAGGAGAGGCTTATTGGGATGACGACAAATAGACAAGAAAAATATAGAAGTGAAGATATGATGCGCATACCCAAAATAAATCAGGATGACGGCAAAATAATGATGACTCCTTTTTATACATTGCTTGCACAAATGAAAAGATGGATGTTAAATTAGGTAGATACCTACTCAATGTAAACCAGCGTGAACCATTACATGCAGGATCCATTTTATGAGCGGTAATTTGGGAAGAACGCACATAATTTTTAATGAATACTCGAGACAACCTTGCACCTACATAGCACAGGGCAGCTTAAACTGTTATACTATATATTATATGTATGAAGAGGAAGTTGTAACATTGATCAAACCTTCATGCGTCGAACTACAGTGGTTCCCAAACTTTTGTTTTTGGCTGGGTGAAAGAAAGTATCTAACAAAAATATTAAGAAAAATAAATTGAGTAGATCTTAAAAAAAATGTCATCACCTTTGGCATATCCCTAAAACACATAAGGTCCGTGCATAAACAAATCTATTGTATAAGAAACCGATAGAAGAGTGATAATGTGATTTTGAGTAGATAAGTTTGAAACTTTTATCTTTTAGTGGACCATATTTTAGCTCTTGTTAACAACTACTGGCCGGACAACTAGTTGGGAACCAATGAACTAATTTCATATTAATATGATAAACAGTACTTAGTTCCGACGACACAATCGTGGTATGCATTGGGCATACAAATCCCGAATTAATCTGAAGTTTATTACTTTTTAATGGGGCTTTAAGATTTATTTTAAGATACGTTATTTGTCTGCTGAGGGCTGGCACTTCATTGTTACACTTGGGCACTAAGTAGAAGCGCCTGGTCCGGTTGCTAGGACATTCCGAAGTGTTTACAGGTCGAGGTTGAATTAAACGGTGACGGTCTAATTGTGTTCTTGGTGCTAGTGCCAGTAACGATAGCTTACATTAATAACGTGTATTATACACAGTTAACTTTAATGACATGTATTATTGCGGAAGTAAATAATGGCAAAGGTTAGTGGGACAATTTGTGCGTCTTGCATGTAATGGTCTGACACCAATCTATGATGACTACGATACGTACTCACTTTAACGCCTGAAGACAACTGCGCCTGGCATGGCTGTTTCTATGATAAGTCCGTTAATAACAAAACACTTGCGTTAAACACAGTTGCATAGCATTAACATTATTAATACACCTTTATGAGGTGCCGCACTCCGTCAACCGTTACCTCGGCGGTACCGCGCTAGACTTTCGTAAACCAACAGCCTGATTGATAAATATATCACGTAAAGTCGGTTTCAACATATTGGCATTCGGTGAACGGCAACACCAATTGTTTTACGTTGTGCATTCTGAATGTGTAACCCTTTTTTTGGTTGTATGAACAAGAAACGTATGAATCGACCTTCTGGGCGTTTGTTCGACGCAACTTATGTGTGACTTATGTCAAGAAGGAGATAAATGTTGCCGTTTCTCGTTGTTTATGTCACCTAGGTAAGTAAAGGGTTTACGTAACAAGAAGTGAGTAACGCACAATGCACGCTGGTGTAACAATGTTCAAAGAGATATTACCGCAACTCGAGAAAAACTCATTGTTGACAAAAACTATCAGCGAGAACACACGCTGACTGGGTAGATACTTGGAGACAATACAGACAGTTACTTATGGTCATTATGGTCATGTGTATGTCGTCGGTGTACCATGTTTTATGTTCCACGTAGAGTGGCAGTTAGTATCACATTACCTTCAATGCACTATTGCCCCATTTGCCCCTTTCAAACCTAGATACATACCAAATCAGGTTGAGCAAATGCGTGTTGGCAATATGCTTGGCACTCAAAGTATCCACTTTGCGTAAATTGAACATCAATGTCACAAACGTAATGCAGTTTTTTGCTGACATTTGCCATTTGAATTTGTAAACATCAAATTGTGTAAAGAAAAGTCCAAACGAACCGCGCGCCAAACTTGAAACGATGTTCGTGTAAATAAGGATAGTTCTACATTTTTCCTCCCAATTTTCTTTTGTTTTCTTTTAGTTTATTACTTGAAACTGCATGGTTCATTTTCTTAAAAATATCAGTAATCCGCCATTTATTAACGCATTCTTATTACCTATCCCCATCCGTTCCAACACATTGCGTACTGAACACTGCACACTGCAGTACATAATAGGTTACTTCCCTCTTCCTCAAATTGCTCTTACTTACGCGTAATACGAAAGTCATTTAGTTCGTGTATTTGTTACCCATTAAATGTATTCGTGCCTCGTTTAATGTGTAATTACGGTAAATGGCGAGGAGAAGCCGAAAGAAACCAGTTGGCGCATTATTGGTGCCGTGGGAGCACAACAATTGTTCTCTGACTCGAAAGAAATGGAGGACATTCTGATAATTACAACCAGTTCTGTGAAATTATTATTTCGTTCACACGATTTATGGTCAATTATAACTGCTGCTATAATATGATAGCATAGCATGGTTAGCACATTATTTCGTCAGTCAACCGAGGTTCACAACAAAAGCTAGTTAATTCCTGGGTTTATTTAATTAACATTATATCTTATTTAACCGAGTATTAAGACCGCTTTTTGATTTGCTAAACTTTTAATATTTACAGTTTTAATAAAAGAAAGCGCTCAGCGGAAACAATGTGGATCGGATTGGTGTCAATATAATATTTATTAAATAAGTAATGTGGCACCATTTTGATGAGTATTTTTATGTCTTCATCCTCATTTTGCCAAAAGCTGCATTATAATATTAATGGATACCACGTGCAGTGATGAAGTGTTCAAAACTACTTAATGTATGTAAATAAATCATTGTAGTTTCTTGCAACCTGTGTTATTGCTGCAAGTCATTCTACAAGAAAGCTGCATTCTTCCTATAGTTGATTGAAGTCCAGACTTTCCTTAAATGTTTTTATTTTTATTCTTACACTTTTCTAAACATATTCTTGTTAGTTACTTTAAAATGAATTAATTTACTGTGTGTGGGTCGGTTCTTGCCATGCTATAATGATCGAAAACAATTTGATCTATCTTGTTCAACAGTTAGCACCTGCTGATGAAAAGCAAAGGTAAAAGCATTAATATTAGTCAAGCAAATTATAACCATTATTATGTTACATAATATGTAAGTAATTGAAAGTATCATTAGTTAATGCATTATAAAAGTGAATATAACAAACCTTACAGTTAGTCCACCGGCGCTGGTGCACAACTTGTAAAATATACTGTGTTTATACGTTTGTTCACCCAGGCAACAAGGTAGCCAACTTTCTATCAGCCTATCAATTACACAAACACAATGCTCGCTTTTATAACTGGGGTTTCACACAAATTTCTTAATGTAATCCTATAATTTCGCTCATCAGTTAGTTGAGCGTGAAGGAAGATACGTTCACGCGAGGAGAGGTGGGTACAGACGCGCGTGTTTTCCCGCGGCGGAGGTTCGACTGCGCGCGCGCCGCTGGAGAAACTCGAGAGAAAAGTATCGTCCCCGTGCGCCGCGCAACAGCTGTTACATCAATGCTCTTGTCTGATATTGTTTGCCACCTTAGTTTTTGCTAACTAATAAATGAGAGGCAGTTAAATGCCCGTTCCGTCACTTCCGGACGCTCTGTGCCCATCACCGTAACGTTGAACTAGACGTAAAATGAGACAACTTCCAGCTCGTTGTCATGTCGCAATGGTAGTTCGTATTGTTTTGTTTGTTTGCATAATAAAGTAGAGTAAAATGATACTTAAAAGGCAGAAGCCTTCACTTTTTCGTAGAATTCATTCATTTCATTTCCACTCTGCGCTTACTTAAATTGATTTAATTCTTACGTCAATGTCGAAATAAACAGACAGACAATGAAATGATGAATGAAAGTCGATCTATCAGTGTTTTAATATAATCTGCACGATTGTAATTTATGAGATACTGTGCTGTGTGAAAGCTGATGTTTATTATTGATAGCCTTTTATATCATAATAATCTTGTCAAGATCGGTCAAAACTAAGTGTTGGTATAGTGTGAATAATAAGGTTAAAAAATAGTCTTCAAAAGTATCTAGATTTATTCTCCAAAGGCCATGAAAGCAAATACCTCTACGTTCGTTTTATTACTACAATTACCTCGTTTTTAACTGGTGTTCAGTTCATACTTTTGGCGTGCACATGCGCATTGTATTCTACATATTGTGTGACTGTTCATAGACCAATATATATATTGTCTGTTAAATATAAATTATATGTGCATTAATATTCTATCAAGTTTTTTTTTTGTCCGCTCTACCAACGATACTAATTTAGGTATAGATAACAATTTTAATAATAACGTTATATGCCTACCTAACCATTTAATCAAGTTATTTACAATGTTGTAAGTACCATAGGTATGTATTTCCGCTAACCGGAAAATGATACAATATGTTATGTGACTCTCCTTTCGTGTAAAAAAACATTCGTCATCGTGACCGATTTGCTCTGGGCACTGTTTGGCATTTTGTTTGGAAGATAAATGACTCTTTGAACTATGATTGTGTAACTCTGACTGTTCTCATTCTTAAAGGTTCTTTTGGTAAAAAAAAACCTAACAAGCAGAGGTAACCGCAGCCAGCGTCGTAGCTAGGGGTTGGCAATGCGGGCGGCTGCCAGGGGCGCAACCTATAGGGCGCACTTTGCAGACCCACAGCGTGTAGGCCGCTGGGGCACAGGCATAACAATATTAAAACATTATGCTAACACAAAAGAAAAAACATCCACCTAATCAAGGTAGGCGCCTTCACACAGCGCTTCTTACTCTGAATCTTAAATTTGTCGCGAACCCTAAACAACAGATTTGTCATATTTCTACGAGTGGGTACATTCTCAATACTTGTTGTTCGAGTCTACGGACTCCGGTTCGTGCTAAAGAACGAAGGCAAAGCGCGGCGCTAAACCAGCCAAGGCCTTTGTCAGGGGATGAACCTAAAGAAATCTGCAAATTTTTCGTTTCATTTGTGTCATTTTCTTGGTTTTCGGAATCTAAAATAACGAAAACAGGCTTGAAACCAAAATCCAAGATGGCAGCAAGCAAAAACTATACACCCGGGCACAGAGTCTTAGGAGGCGCAAGATGACCGCTATAAACTAATATAATAATATAGGTCTGCACCTACTATCCTAAGCAGGGCCAGATGTTCTGTCACTTAACCAAAGACGGCGGTAAAAAATTGAGAAAAAGCAATATTTTTTAAAGATTTACTTTGAGGCACTAAGGCGCCTTTTCCAGAGCCAAAACTTTAGCTTAGCATACCTGTTGGATTGGAGAGTGATTGGTCGTTAAATTGGACTGAAGCTGGCATACATATGGCTTCCTTTATCCTACTGCAAATAGGTGCACAAGGTTCCAAATAATTCGGGTATATTTCTGGATGAATGGTTTAGAGCTTGCTTTGCTTGCTCTTACAGCGAGTGTTCTGTATAATCGTAAGTCGGTCAAATAAGTCCTATTTCTGAATATGTCATCTCAATGGAAAATTAGACCTATTCAAGAGAAGGTGCTAAATTTTCCGAGGTCGTCTCGCTAGCTCTTGTATCCTACTGGATTTGTCTCATTCGGGAGTACGTCTAATTTCCGTATTAATATACAAAAGAATTTCCAACCTATCCGAGGCTGTATGGAAATTTTCGCTTAGCTGGCTCTGGTATCTTCTGTATACTATCACAAGTCTATATTTATTTGCTTATTTTAATAAGTTACGTCCCCCAAAAAACAAAAAATGTGAAAAAAGGCCAGGCTCCCCAAAAATTCGGCCTATAAAGTAGTGAGATCAATATTAGGCCAAGCATTTCAGAACTGCAGAATAGTCCATGACATGTGTCTTTTCAGAATACCAGCCGACAGAGAGCTTGGATCTTTCCTGACCGTATAAAAATGCAGAAACACCCGAAAAATTGTTTTATTAAAAACATGACCCTATCAACTTGGCAAGTTTTCGATCGTCGATTTTACAATCAATTTAATAAAGAAAAAAACTTGCCTTGCTTAGTGTCACCTGATTAGCACTACCCGGGGACCACGTGTAGGGACTAACTATGGGTATTCTCCTACGGACGCGGGTGACTCAGCTCGATTGTTTCGTCAACTATTTTGTGAATTACTTCGGTTAGGTTTTGACCTAACCTTTGACTTGGGTTGGGTTATCATGCCAATTAAATTTAATTAAGCAATGTTTTTTTATATGTTTTCGGGAATAACCGAAAGATATTTATTTGGGAATAACACAAAAACAAACACAACACAAAAGAGTTTCAACACATTTTGCAATAGTTTGGGTATAATGGGCAGCCAGTATTCCTGATTCATCATATCTTTGCCTGACTTCGGGAGCAGCTGTATATCTTCAAAAAATAAAAGTAAGTAGATTTGTTTTAGTATTTGTGATTTTATTTTGTGTCCTTTTGAGCTAGACATAGTGCCATTCTATTAGAGAATGCAAATTTCGAAATGTTAAAACATAAGGTATTGATCACGTGACTTGTTTTTTTCTTTATGTACAATAGTGGTACAAGGGAGGACCAGGTGTACAAAAAAAAATCAAATAGAATTTTGTTTCGGAAAGAATAGAAATTTCGACAGCGTTGGCCAGCCTTTTTGGTGTTTTAAATCGCCTTCGCCTCGTAATGTCACTTATCTAGAGCTTCTTGTGTTATTCATGACCATTTCCAAAAATCTTAGGCGCCACCTAGAGTAGGGACTCCATTTACCGCTCTTAGATTCCCATTCAGTCCGTTGAGCGTAGGCGCCACCTTTACAAATGCCTAAATGAAAGTGCATACTGTTCGATTTTCACGGCGTTAGCGCCGAGCAACTCAACGAGCAAAAATATTCAGGCATTACATTTAAGTCAGATTACGTAGTCAGTCAGGCATTACATTTCAGTCTTATTTGTGTTAGTAACGCGGTCCGTCTTTACGATTCAAGTATTGCCAGTATACGTTTACCCCAATGTTTCGGAATTAGTATACAATAATATAGATATCTTAAAAACCCTTCCAGAAAATATTATATATTACTGCTGTTCGATATGGGGTTTGTGTTAACTAATCGAATAATACAAGTGCACGTTTACCTTAAAATTTCAAAACTGCGATTTAATTTACCGTTGTTTCCATGACATAAAATAAGAACTTAAAAATCCTTTAAAAAAACATACGCCTCATTGCTGTTCGTTACTTGGTTTATCTTGTCTCGTTCAAAAATGCCCCGTGTACGTTACCTAGATATTTCACTATGGACAGAATGGTCTTAGCTACCGCAGCATAAAAATGAAGCACATCAAAAGCCCATTCAGATAATATGAGTACCTATCATTAGTTCATTACTGTTGGTTACTCGGTATGTACATACAGTAATTACTTGTATAATATACAAGTAATTACTGTATGTTACTTAGATCCTCTTAATTTTACTGTTTTATTTTTGGCATTATTCGTTAACTAGGTACAGAACTGGGACACTTTCAATATTCGTAACTTATGGCATAAATTAAAGGTCTTAAGAACTTTAGATAGTATTAGCCTCAATGATCGTAAACGGAATGTCTACGTTTTTCCCAATATTTCAAGACTGGGACACAATTGACCTCAGTTTCTATAACTGAAATAAAGAGCCTAAAAAGCTCTTTCAGAAAACAAATCATTGCTTTTGAAAAGTTGAAAACATGGACCATTTTTTCTCATCTTCGACTAATTTAAAAAAAAGGGATAAAAAAATTGTTAATATTTTAGTATTTTGTCTATAAAACATAATTCAGATTGTTCTACATTAATATTAATGTATTCATAGTAATTAGATTCCGAAGTGTTCATACTATGGGCGCTAAAGGCATTTCAAAAATAGGCTACTTTTTGTTTATCCCGGTAAATGGCATGGTTTAATTAGGGGGGGGGGGACTCAGGAGGAAGTGGCGATTCAGAGCCGCTGCTGGCTAAGCGCTAAAGATTCACAAGTACCAAGAGCACAGAAAAATGTCGAAGCGTTTTCTAGGCTGGAATTGTGAGAATAAGCTAAAAGGGATAACAATATGCTGATTCTGATATCACGAATTCAAAACTGATCTACGGAAAGCTGCAAAATGATAATATCAAAACATTGTTTACGCGAGCGAAGCCGCGGGCGGAAGCTAATATATAATAATAAATAAATAGTTTAAGCCCTTAGGGATAGCGTACCAAAGTCTTTTATCTTTCTAATCTCCGATTGAATCTCAGGTATACATTTATCCGCTGCCAGCTTCCTATTTGACTGCAGAATTTACTACTACTTACTACAAAATTAAGAATTGGGAGTACAAAACTCAAATCTTGCCAGGGGCGCTCAGGACCCAAGCTACGACGCTGACTGCAGCCGATCATTATCTTTCAAATGATATTTTAGTTTCAATTAAAAATCTTATACCAGCAGTTTATGAACCAAAATTAATTACAGATTTTTATGAAAGGTCACTGTGGCGATATATTGCCTGCCAACCATGCAGCAATCTATTCTACTTACTTACAATCTCTACGAAACATTAAAAAAATTAAAGATTTTTTCAAATATCAATGATAATTTGCTAGTATATTATACTAGCCTAAATAAAACTTGGCTTGATTATTTAGGCTGTGCCATGCTGTAGTGCATGACGCAATACCGTCGTTTTCCTGATTTAGGTAACCTAGTAAAAAGAAGTTTAGTGTAATTTCGAAATAAACGGAACTTGGCCAGCTAACAATTTAGCTTTCCTCAACCGTTGTCTGAAAATGAGGAAGATGAGATAATCTAAATAAGATTAGAATGTATGCTAATTGGAACTAATTTCCTTACTCACATGTAAGTAGATATATTACATAAAGTTAGCAACGAAAGTCGATAAAGATTTCAGTATTTACAACTTTAATGAAAACCGTAACACAAACCTAAAAATATACCTAGCTGAAAAAAAACCGACATTCATTACTGACCGCATAATACACTGCACAACACAGTGAAACCGTAGCCAATGAAATACATCTATGAAGCTAGATGCAATGCAACAGCAGTTTCCAAGCATTCCCACTTCGTAAACCCCGAGCATAATCAATACACGAATGCGTACAGTTAATGAGTGTTAATATTATGTGCCTTTTACCTAAGCGCGTTTCAAGTTGCAGCAGCTCTGCGCCGGCGCAGGCTCGCTGCATCGTTACGTAAACACTTTCACCGGTCCCTGCGCGCTAACTACACGCAAACAAGACGCGGTGCAAACGTTGTGCCGTGACGCACACGTTACGTTATACACCTATTAGCTACTAGCTGTGGCCCGTGACTTTGTTTGTGGTTATTTCCTATAGTGAAAGATCCTGCTTGGAGGAAGCGGTTTGCTGTTGGTTTTGGTTGAAGCAAAATAAACTAAGTACTTATATCAACTTTGAATGTTTAAAAAATGAATTTATGGATGGATAAATTTGGGGACCCTCACATAAATTTAAAAATATTAATAATAGACAAGACAATAATCTGTGAGACCAGCTGTTTGCATGACAAGGGCACAGCAGTCAACGTCTTGAAATTTGAAAATTTCAATGAAGTGCAGCTACTGAGTAAGACTTGTGAGAAACATTAACCACAAGAGCAGACACAGACCTACATATCTTTCTATTCCTCGACTACTAAGGCGCACACTGCATATACATATATTCACAACCACAGACACAAACAAATTGATACATCGAATCATTTTTTATTGATTGAGTACCAATTGTGTATAGTGCCTGAAATGGATAAGAAAGTTGGGTTACGTTGTATGATAAATAGCTGATGTGCGTATTGGTAATACTGTTACAGGCATACATTCCTGTGATCTGAATAAGTTAGGCAACTGATTTTGTAAGACCTAGGCATAGATTTGGCCATACCCAAGTGACGTTTACTGTGGATATTTCCTTTTGCCGTTGGCTATTTAATTAAGGTAAGGGATTTGCCACAGAATTTGTAATAACAAAAAAAATAGTTTTAATAGAATAAAGAATGGAGTACCCAAACCCAAGTGCTCTGAAATATGCTCTTTCACCCCCATTGAGGACCTTATGAATGCCGCTATCAACGTGGCCACCTACTGGACACAATCTATTAAAGAGTCACCAACGATTCGAAAAGAAGAAGAAGAATATAAATATACATGTGTGTCAAACTGTTTGGAACTTATATTTTGCACGTTTTACAAGGACCATTTTTTTTATGCACAACCACTACCAAAAAAAAAAACAAAACAGAAAGCGTCATGAGTCAGGAAGTTTCTTTTCGTCACTACTTAATACTTCCTTAACTGTTTTAAATGCCGACACAAAAGTGTACTTTTATACTTTAACCACAACCGCAGGCTGACCACTTCCCAGTTCCCAGACTTGGCATGGCATGGCATTTCAGTACCGTAACGGCTTGATCATAGATAAATGACCAAACCACAGTTCTGTTCGAGTAGGTAGACTCACGACTGTCGACTAGCGGAAGGAAGTAAAGAGTTCGGGAAGCTAAGACCTATCACGAACTAGTGGAACGTGTACGCTCCGAAATTGGAAAGCTTCCAAACATTTGGTGACCTCCATTTGTATCTACTTCACGTAGATATAGAAGATACAAATATTGGGAAGTAGGTTGACATTATTTCCCCAGGAGGAGGGTTTAAAGCCTATGTGATCCCACTAATGGGGCACAATATGTTCTGGAAGCTCAGTAACTAGAACGCAATACACTTGAATTCCAAAAAAAAACACCTAATCCTTTACATAAAAGTTTAATTCCAGACATTAAGGCTCCAGGGTTGCGGCGTTGTTCGAAAGCAGAGAGAATATACAACGTGTAACAGAATAAACGCATTACCCCTTAAGGGATCATTGTACTCATCATTATGAACAACTTTTACTATGGGACCAGAACTGAAATCGCGAAAAAAAAAAACGACTCCCCCGTAAATTTCTGTGCGCATAACTCGACAAAATGCAGCTGATTTATTTTTCGCGATTTCGGGGTTGGCCCCATACTGTTGTCAAAGTCGTTTATAATGATGAGTACAATGACCCCTTAAGAGGTATAGCGTATATTCTGTTACACGTTGTATAGTCTATTCGAAAGTTTTAACGCGGTCCTGAAACGCAAGGGACATTTGAAGGCACACGGATGGGTTTTATTTAGTAAGAGTCTGACAACGTCCCGCTCCGCGCAGAGCGGGAGAAGTAATTTGATATTTCCCATCCAAAAAGAAGACATCGAGGTTCTGCACTGCCTTGCCTATCTACGGAAGTCCGAGTAAATCTTGCGGAATGTCTGATATAAAGCTCCTCAAAAGCTGTGTAGGTAATCCTTCGATCCAAAGTAGGTAAGCGTAAACGGACCTCAGAAAGGTATGCATAACACCGTTGAACTAAAAAGTAAGAGGATGTGTCTGAACTCTGAAGTGACGTCACCCCGGATTTCGGTCGTTCGTAACGTAACGAGACATAATTTCACAATCTCCGCCTTTAACAATCAACGCTGGAGTGACCGAAAGTGAAGCGATATTAGGGTTGCCAACTATACCTACCTACCCAGTCTAATTTAGAGTATTAGCACTTCGCCCGCAACTACGTCTCCGCATATTTAGTATAAACAATTTTCCCCCTTTTTCACTTAATGGTTGAGAATCTAAAAATCTCTTCTTAATGCTCACCTACATTCTAAAAGGAAGCCTTGCGCAAAATTTTATATTCCTAGTCCCAGTACTTTCGGCTGTGCGTTGATATTGTCAGTCAGTCAGTTTCATTTAAGTAGGTCTTCTCAATGGAGTACAATCGTACAATCGTAATTGCAACGTGATCGAAAGACAATTACTTATGCATATTTTTCGCAAGTTCTGTTTAAAAAAACCAATAAATTATAGTCGTTTTCGAACCCTCTCGAAAATCAGATGCACTCTATTTCTTGCAAAAAAAAATTGTAACCCTATGCGATAGGTATTGTTATGCTTGAAATACATTCTTTTGTCAACAGAGAAACTTACATTGTACTAACAAGGATAGATTTGGAAAGTGGCTAGCTTTTTTTCAGACGAAAGATCTACAATGAACGAGTCGAATAAATGGTTGTACATCTATGTACCTAGGTACTCTGCTGTTTGAATCTTGGAAAGTAAAGTTTATACAGAGAGGTTATTTTATTAATAGAGTTTTGGGGTAAATAAACGCCACCTGCAGTAGGTAACATAAAAATATCAGTTTTAGTTCAATAAAAATACTCAGCCATACAAATTGTCTTATAAAAAGACCTCTTCCTATGCCATCAACACAAAGGTCTTCACCTGAATAAGGAAAATGAGCTAAATACCTACCTGCATCCGAAATGCCACATGTTTTAAACTGAGGAACATCTACGTGCCTTTACTCCTCTACTAACAGATTGTGTTTTTAAGGTTCCGTACCCGAAGGGTAACTAACGGAACCCTATTACTAAGCCTCCGCTGTCCGTCCGTCCGTTGTTCGTCCGTCTGTCTGTCAGTGGGCTGTATCTCAAGAACCACAGTAGTTAGACAGTTTAAATTTTCCCAGAGTGTGCTATATCAACAAATATTACAAATTAAATTAGTTATTACTAATAACTAATTAGTATTCATTAGGTTTAGTTAGTTCTTCTTAATTCGAATAGGTACGTTAGATTTTTTTCTTAATAGAGAGCTCTGCACTCAACTGTTTCTCCTACATTAGCCAAAAAGACAAACTTTAATGGTGGTTAATAATAAAACCATAGTAATAAACGGGATATGCGCCGTACGAAGTCGCGGGCAAAAGCTAGTATGCCTTCACTTCGACATGTTCACAGAATCGACCGGCTGTAATTTAGTCAACAAGTGCTTTTTTGTTCAGCTTTTTTCAGCTGTCTCGGAAAAAATTGAATGAGGTGTGATTCGATTCGGAATAGCATGTAGATGATTTTTGAAAAAAAAAATAAGTTCCGCTTGCAAAAATTATAAAGCTGAAAATACGAAAACGGGTACTCTGGCTTGCGTAAGACGGCTCCACCATTTTAAAAGCTCGATGAGGGCTCTACCATACATATGCTGCCATCTGTGGTCGAAGTTTATGAACCATTTTAGCCTTTGATGCGCCACCTAGTGTCGAATAGAATCCGTGATTAGCTTTAAAAAGATGTCGCTAGTAGTTTTGGAAAAAAGTTTCGTTGTATTTTCTAAAAATAACACCAGAGTTCGTTCCAAGCGCTATATTTAGTTTTTAGACATTTGACAAAAAAGATGGCAGCGATTGCCGATTGCTGTCCTTCGGATTCATTGCGAAAATGGCGCATTATGTGATATTTTCACATAAAAATATAATTTTAAGTGAAAATTTGTGTAGTGCTGCATAGTGATGGTGTGTTATTTTTCATGAATGACAGTGTACTCGTGTGTAAATAGGACTGCGACTTTCTTCTGGATATTGGATTACACATAAAATAAAGGTATTTATGCCTCCTACGCATAATTCTTTGATTTCCATGTGATGTCCTACTAATATTTGAATTTAAACTAATAGGATCCTTATAGAAACGTGTCCAAACTGGGAATATTACATAAGAATGTGAACTTATAAAGGTACTTGGTGATTTCTTCATGTGGTAGCAGCATTCCTTTCTTCCGTCGGTAGCATATGTTATTTTAAAGTTCTTGGAAGTGAAGTAGGTGTACAAGTCGTCGGGCGGTAGCCGGGTGGACAGACTTGGTTTCTTTGGTTATTGGGGGCTTGCATGACATCAGCAGGCATTACCCACTGGTGTAAACTTTAGCAACATGATTCATCAGACCGTTCCACAGTCTTTATCACAAACGTGTTAAGGTTCAAATTATTGGAAACTATTGTAAAAACATTGTTTTAGAAATAGGTCAGTGAATGTGAAGTAAAATTATAAACAGATATATGCCAACATCATTAATTATAAGTTCCCCTGCTCCAGCTGCATTCATTTTGTTTTTAATGAACCATTTTAACTCACAGTTTTATTAATCTGCAAACATAGCAGGAAAACTGTTGGCTGAATCTGTTACCTGGTTAAATAACAATAAATTCCTATAAGAATCATATTATTATATTGTGATAAAAATTTACATTCCAACTATTTGTTGATTTTATTATTATTTAATTTTATTTACAACAGCAGGTACATATTCTAATTTCCAGTTATATTGCATTATGTAATTTATTAAAATATTATAAAAATGTAATTTGAATTCTTTGTGTGATATAGAGCAAAAAAGCATGAATTATTTATTTAGTCCACAGACAGTAGAGTCGGATGGCCAGATTACATGCATTTAAGTCTGATTGTTATGCATTCTTGTGCATAACCATCATGCACAACACATTAATAATGTACTTATTTAATGTAATAATATACCAACTATTTTCCTCAATTATAATCCAAATTACTGTTGATGATGAGGCAATATTTCATAAATCATAATACAAAAATAAGACAATATCAATATCAATTCATTACTTTATCCTAAAATAACTTAATTAAAATACTATGCAGAAAAGCACAAATGCCAGACAATATTAAAACCCCAGTAAAAATGTGCCTGTCCAACTGTGGCAAGTTTTATTTATTAGAATCCAAGTGACAAAAACATGCTTTGTGTTTTTCATTGGTTGATTGTAGTCTAGTTTCTCAATTCTAATAATAACAACAAAACTAGGTCTGTATTTTTCTTAGTATGCATCCTAAGGAATGGCTGTGACATAGATACAGATTGCTCAAGTTTTTTGCTTATTTGAAAGAAAAATAATGTTAACTAGGTATTTTCCTTATACTTTTTAAATGACGAAATGTAAAGCAAAGAACATTACCACCTACCTATAATCAACTTAGATTGATATTTCTCTTATGGCTGTTAACAGAATCCAACAATGCTATTGCAATAAAAATATTCTATCGGTCCTTTGATAGGTTTTCAAATGACTAATTAAAATATTATTAGTTGTTAAATAAATGCCTCTGCATTGATTCATAATGAATAATCCCGCAGTTGAAAATTACTATTTTAATAGACATTCTTTATGTTATTATTTACATTCTTATCTGGCGCATTGATTTAATTTTCAAGTGTTTATTTATTTACATACAACTGATAAGGCGTTTTCAATGCCACACTGAAGAGTGAGATTAAATAATTATATATTGTGGAGTTGATAAGGCATTTGAGTCAAGACAGGCCACTGATAACACAAATCAGACGTGCCAATCGTAAGAAAATCAGTATAAGCTGGCCTCATGTTCTATCAAAGTATTATAATTATGTTCTACTATCACTGTTTTGATAACTACAATGAATCTAGTTTATTCATTGTCCATTTGAATATCTAGTCATGCTTCCGTATCATAAACAAACAGTGCATGATTTAATGCATACATACAAAGAAGCGACTTATTCAACCGCAATCAATAGTACAGTGAGGTGTGAACATTAACAATACACTTTATATGATTTTAATGAATAAGTGTACCACTGAAGCAGTTATTAGTTATGAATTGAATGTTTTTGATATGTATGGCATTGCCACATGCTGCTTATAGTGTTTATCTGGCCGCTTTCCAAACTAAAGTGTTTCTGTTGGGAAATTGACACTCTGACACTACATTTTATTTGTTGTGATTTGATATAGTGTGCTCTTTTTCGTTCAATTTCGTTCTGAAAGATGTCTGTACTGTACACTTGTAAAGTTGACTGTATGTTGACCTGCTATTACTCATTACTAGGAGTTATTTGATTTATATTCACCAGTTACAATACCTAAGTTGGATGGTGTTGAAAAATTTGCAAACAGCTGTATCATCAATCATCATCTGCCTAGCTTTCTGTCCCAACTTCTACTGAATTTTGGGATTGGCTTTCAACCTAACTAGATGGAGCTGAATGCCAGTATCTTAGATGGAACAACTGGTGTCCTCCATGACCCACTAGGTATAGAATACCCCCTGGCTGTCAGACTTGCTGTCTTCTGAATACTGTACCTATGTATAAGTCCCGCGTATTGCTAAGTACCTACCTATGGCTGTGATTATTAGACGGCCCCATAAGGCAGCTTTAAATTCAGACACAGTCACGAAATTTATAAAATTGCGACTACGGCTGCACAAGGTCAATTTGAAAAAATACTGAGCAGCTGTAGATATACCCACACAGTCTGTATCAATACAAAAGAGCGACAGGGTCGTGACCTAGTGTCGTACGATGTCAAGACAAGACTTGGCTCCGGATTCGTTGTTGCATTACATTTAAAGCAATTTCACTGTGACAGACACGTGTGATGCAGAAAACTAGGTATCATGTTTGAGTCACATTTTCTAAAAAAGTTTTGTTCTATTGAATGAATCCCTGAACATTGATACGATTCTCTTTATTTCGAATAGTTTCTGTTTTCGTTTCATCCTTCAGCCCTATCTTAAAATAGGGCTATACAGAGTGAATTACAATTCGACGTATCCCTTACCAACAATAAAACAAGGCGCGTGATTGATTGATCTGTACAAATAAGCATCCCCATGGTCTAGTAGACGGATTGCCAAGAAGTACCTTGTCACCCAGTTAATGGGTTGTGGAGGTCTGGTAGGAGCCGCTCCACGTAAAATACTGGTATTCAGCTGAATCCGGTTTGACTGGAAGCTGACTCCAATATAGTTAGGAAAAGGCTAGGCAGATGATGATGGTCTAGTAAACGGTCGTCGAGGGAAACATAGACTTCCTACGCCTTACGGCGAATCAAAATTTTAAGTAACCCTGTATCTGACCGTATACTAATTAATCTCGAGTGTTAATGAAGCCATTATGTTGTCGTTCAGTGAACCTTGAACCTTCATTGATCCTTGCCTCAGTAGACACTTACGCTTTACCTAACTTTCCAGAAATAAATGAATAAAGGTCACGTTCTAAGGTCGCCTTGAAGGTCACGCAGGGCTCACACGATATAAAAAATATTTCAATGATAGGCACTTGGGTATTAGATATATATAAAATCATTTTTCAATCATCAGTCCGGCTGATGAAACTTGACACAAAAATCGATAAGTCGACAATCAGTCACAAGAGTTGCTTGAGCTCTTCATTAAATATCTTTAATTACTTAATTATCGCAAGCAAAAACAATTAAAAGATGTCTACAACCTATGGGAACAATCGGCAGACAATCGAGACGAGTTCGTCCGTCTGACCTTGGTCTCTATTCTCGTGTTCAACATCTACTGAGTTGGATTTCCAACATGTTCACTTGTCTAGAATACTTCCGATACAAACTGTTTGTCAAGTCTGAAGATCATAATTAAGATAAAGCACGTTCATTATACGGTAAGCTAATCTAAGGAGTGGAAGTTCTCGCCTGAGTGTTTTTCGCGATTGCTAAACTTAGGATTCTCTTAAGTGGTTGCGGAATTTGTTCGAAAGAGTCACCGCGGCCCTGGAACGCAAAGGGCTTCAGGTGGAATACGGACGGTTTATAGTCAGTAAGAGTCTGAAACGCCCTTCCGCTCCACCCAGAGCGGAAGAAGTCATAATTATGATGATTTCCCCCATCCTTAAAAAAAAAAGAAGTCATAATTTTAAACAGTTATCATCGGTTACCATGTTTGCGGATAACTATGACTCCTACAGTGCCCGGTCGAATACTCTTCGACCTTTTGCCCATAAGGGCGAATAGTGATGATTGGACCTTAAGACTTGAAGACTAAGTAAATAAGAGAGTTACTGCTAGTAGCATGCACAATCGTCGAATGCATGCATATTTGGTTAAGCAGTAACCATTTTGGTAAGTGAGATAGTGGCGAACACGAGCATAACAAATAAAGATCATCCAGCTGCAAATCCTGATCGATATATTGAGGCAAGTGTAGTGAGTTGTTCATACGGTCGAATACGCGTGAAGCTGTTAACTAGAAGAACAGACGCAAAGCTTATGAGCGTGGAGACTATTTCTGGTCATGATTTCGTTCTGGCGGCTTAGTGCGCGGATTCTGATAAGTCTTGTTGTTATTATGCTGGCTAACATGATTCGTAGATTTCGTATCTACGAATCATGTTAGCCAGCATATAGGCCGTTATTAATAAAGCAATTCAGTATGTCTCCCTCAGCAAATTTACCTTAGCAATAAAATAATTGTAGTCGCTCCCCGAAAAATACATCTCTGACGATCATGGGAGACCCAATTCAGCACATGAACAGTTTTCTTACCCCGAGTGGGTGTACCCCGGGGCAACGGCCGGGAAATCGCCAACGCGAAGTAGAATTTAGAGGAACTGTTGTTTCTGGGTCGTATTTACGTTAATGTTGACTGCATCGGTATAAGTAACCGAGCTGGAACAAGCTTTGGGTGCTTGCTTTTAATCCGTTAAGCTGTAAGTTCTGCTAAGCTGTTGACAAAGAGTTGATTTTCACGATTCTTCGGAACTGAACTTGGATATGACCTGCAAGAGCAATAACGATCGAGATCGAGAAACCTATTTAATGTGTTCTTCCTAAATTCACAAATAAAAGGTATTTGTGAATTTAGGAAGAACACATTAAATAGGTTTCTCGGTACGTTATTTCTTGAACAAACATCACTTAAGTCCACAAAATTACTTTGATTTTAGACAAAACAACGCTGAGTCAGCCGTATGGAATTATGTTCTATATTTGCTACATTCATTGGTACTAGTTCTAGACTCTTGCCAAATTATAAAGTTACGACAAAAATATGTTCGCACTACTGCGTCAATATCTGCCTAGTTAATGCTACTGCATTTTATGTCAATAAACTGCTCCAAAAGGTTAAAAAAGTGCGAAATGTATCTCATCTTTCTAAGTATTTACTTACAGATTTTTCGCAATCCACATTTAACTTTGTTGATGCTCGATAAACCTGAAAACGAAACGACCAATAAAACTTATTTAACCAGCAATATTTGTCCTTTTATATCTTTCAAATGCTCGCTGAATTTGTCTCGGATATATATATGTCACCGGAAAATTGTAAACTCCGTAAGATTGTAATAAATCTTGACTACATTATAATTTTTCGATATATTATGAAAGAATCGTTTTGTATACAGTAAATCCCAGCCAAATTCAATAAAGTAAACTACAAACAGCAAGAATTATGGCCTTCTTCTTGGAAGAAAGGACTGACTGGCCAGCTGATGATTACGGTTAAGGAGGAAGCCTGGCATAACGGTTAAGAAAAAAGCGTGAAATCCGAACAGGTATACACAGCAAAGTGGCATTCCCCATCTACTTACGGCCGGTCTCAATAACGTATCAACCTTTAACAAACTGTCAAATTAGCCACCAATAGTAGCCGAAACGTCATGTTTGCCTTTGTTACATGACGTTTCAGCTACTGTTGGTAGCTAATTTGACAGTTGGTTAAAGGTAGATAAGTTATTGAAATCGGCTGTTAATAGAGGCCTTTGGACGGGGGTGTTATCCTCGCACACACCTTCATCCGTTCTGGTCATGGGATTTAGAAAAAACTGCTACAATGTGTGGTCAGTCCTGTTGGTAATCGTATTATTGACTGAAGATTCAAGCAACTAGGCATACTAGGTATTTTACGACTTCAGGTTAGTCGGAATAATCTAAGAACCATGCCACATGGCTCCAAAATTGATTAATTATAGACATTGCATTACAGATCCAGACTCTATTAGAAAATTTAGCGAGGGAGACAGCCGCTCTAATATACAATAGTGGTATTTAAAGCAGTTGATGATGACTATAGAAACAGCGGAAGCGTTAATAATATTCATAGACAAAAAATATTGTTCTTAGGTATATGAATCTGTTCCCTTTTATTTAAGACGTCACGCGAAAACATTATTGCTGTAAAGTGCTGGTAATAAACCTTCTTTTATCCTAACACGACTTTTGCGAAGTTACAAATGACCACAAATTTATTCGTCTGGAACATAACAACGCTTCTAGGCGTGAAGTCTTGCTGTTTATTACAAAAATTGGCCAAGTTTGTCTCTGATTTGCATTTTAATAGCATTTCATCTGTCTTAGTAGGTTGTTTATGCTTCTGAATAATGTCTAGACAACACAGTCTTCCTGCTTCCGTTTTTATAAATATGGGCCTACGTACACCGCAACGGAATGGCAGAGAATTTAAATTTGGAAAGGACATTCAAACTTATCTTGCAGGAATACGACATAAATGCCAATATTTTAAATTGATTCCGTTGCATCGAAAGGGATTTCTTGACACGGCATTGGAGAGCGCGCTAAGGGATCCCGCGGTGACATACCGCGGCACGTCGCGGGATGTCTTGGTAGGCCTCGATCAAGAATACACTGGTAGGCCGCCGGAATGCTACAGTATCTAAGCGGCTAGTGTGCGCTGAACGGTGGCAAAATCCTCTGCCTTTCCGTCCCGGTGTGCGTAGGCCTTAAGTCGGAAAAAGTATCGAATGAATTAGACCCCAAGCGGATAAAGTATTTACATTGGGTCTTAGGACCAAGCGATGTTACTTCATGTCAGTGGGCAAACGTCGCGCGTTTGATGAAACTTTTCTTTAAAGAATGACCCACTGCAGGGGAATGGCCCTGAATCTTTCCAGGGAAAAGTCTGTTAAAGTTATAATCACTCTGTATGTAACTACCGTAAACCCACTTTATAAAATTAATGATTTTGTCTGAAATTGTGACATTTACTCGAGAACTTAATTACTACAAGACATTACGGGCTGTTGTGTAATTACCTCCCTACATAAGTATCTTAAAACCTTATAATTGACTCTTTCGTCTGGCTTTCATCGATTTTGAAACCTCGAATTTTTTCGTCAACTTACCCATGTAACTTGCATTTTATTCCTCATCAGCGACATAATTAATTAGCTTAATCGCGTACCTAGTAGTTTTCCAAAACATAATTTAATACGCCTTCGAATTAATTCCAATGTCGGTGTAATATAAATTATACTTAATACTATTCACATTTTGTTGAAACAATAAATGAGGTGTTGAAATAATATGTTCAATTATGTCGCCACATTATGACTAATTTTGTCTCAGAACACTTGGATGCAGCACAGTGTTGTTTTGTAATTGTTACTTTATTTGATGCGAAAATAACCGACCTCTGCAATACCTGCTGACGATGATGCATATATTTTTTTTTGTTAAAAAGTACTCTTCCATCTCTCGTAGAGTTGGTTTGTCACCACATATGAATAAAATTTTCAAGTCGAAGTCTACTAGAGGTAACTGAAATACTGACTCTTTTTCCGTAAAACAGCAATCAAATTATCATTTGAAGCTGTTTCGATCAGTCCATATCCATTTATTGACTTTCAGTTGAACAACAACCACATTTACCTTCAGAACAAGACTCACTTTCTGCTTCCTAGGCGAAGGCATACCAATATAAAAGTCAGCACCATGTGTGCACATAGCTGTGTGAAGACTGAACGGATAGACAACAGAAACTGGGTTGCTCTGAAAATACGTTTTATTGTCCGGAAGTTTTCCTTTATGGATGAAAGTTGGTGCACAAGTGGGGCTCTCTTCCGTTTGGCTCAGAAATTCAGAATGTGTTGTAACATGAAATAAATGTTGGAGCTACTGACTTACATAAGCAGGAAAAATGCTTGCATTAATTCTTATTAAATATACACTATAGTAGACAGACACTCAATAAAAAGTATGTTGAAAATAGCTTCAAATTTGAAGGTCATGAAATCACATTTAGATGAGCAATTGTCCGTGTTTTAGTTGGACTCATAGGCAAGTGCGAATAGTTGATTGGAGGTTATTCAACTGTTGAGTGAACAAAAATAGCGCGATCGCTGCGTCCGCGCTTGCCGTTCTGAGTCCGCCCGGCACACGCCTGCCTGATGACGCCGGCTCCGTAGCAAGTCGCCCCGGGACCGTCGACTATGCTTCCGGGATACACACACTAATTTGGCCCAATCTTCGATCGCCAACGTGTAAAGTATTCATCAACTTTGACATTACTCGTGTCCGCTATTAATTATTTACAGTCATCTTTTGATACTGCGCCATATACTTTAAATTCTTCGCCTTTGAAACTTTTCTAGGCCGCCTTTAAGTTCCAGAATACCGCAGCCAAGTATCATTTTGGACTTTTTGAAATTGCAATAAATTCTCTTTTACCCACCTCGTCGATGCTATGAGTCACCGACACGTTGCTTGGATTTCGTCAGTTTCGTGTTTGTTAGAAATACTCTTCAGAACTGGGGTTTCAGCATTAAAATTGAACGTGGGTCGATGCATCAGCATGTTATGACGTCAAAATTTGATATTGGGATTTATGTTGTCTTTATTATTGCGGTCCTCGGTGCCGGGCGGAGACGGCGGCGGCGCGGCTGCGGCTGCCGGGCGTGCCGGGCGCGGGGAGGGCGCGGACGCGGATCGCGATATTTATAGAGGCGCCGAGACGCCGGCCCCACACTATCCCACATGTTAATTGGCTACTTGCGCCACATTTTTTCTGGACGTCACCGTTCACGCGCATACAACGCCAATGCCGTCCACGGCCGCGGCGTTTCCGACCGAGAAACATTGACACCTATGTAACTGGCCTAGATACGCCAACAGTTTAACGCTAGGATGACGTTGTAACACGTGAAAACAAATAGCGATGACAGTTCAAGACCCTTTCGTGAGAGCTTTTCAAGAGACAGCTGCTCGGCGACTGCGATAGTTCGTAGAGATTTGCTACAACTTCCACCAATACGAGTAGACTGGTCAATTATATTTTTACAGTGATTCGTAAATCATTGAGGAATAATCTGTAATGAATGACATAGGCAATAAATATTGTGAAGAACAGGTGACTATTAAAAGATGAGACTCCAAAATAATTTAAAATTGTCAAGGTGGATCGAAATAGAAAAAATGTCCGAGATGTAAACGATGAGTCAATGTCAAATAGTTTCAGAATTGAATTGTTTTATCTCGGACGAAATGAACTCGTCCAAGAATTTCAAGTTTTATAGTTGGACTTTTGTAAACAGAATGTTGGAATCGGTTTAAGTAATTCGTTTCGTGTCAGGCTTGTGAAGAGGGGTGAACAGAGCTTGTAGTATTGCTAATGAAAACAAACACGCAGAGGGGTGAACCGCTCTGTCAAATAGTATAAACAAGTGTTAATGTAGTTAACGCCACCCTCTTTATTTAGTTAAACAAATAAACAAAAGTTCTGGTTCAGACAGTGCAACAGAATATAACTAAATATTCTATGTTATGTGTATTCAGACATCCTGGCGTTTAATTCTCTGTAGCAGAACTGCTCACATTAACGTAGATAAATTACGTTTATTGTAGCAATTTGTACTATCTAGCTCAGATAATGTTAGTACACAAATAGTGTCAGTTAGCCAACACTAATTATCTTAACCCAATTGTAATAAGCAAACGGGATTTAAGGATTACAGAATATCATTGTCGTGTCCGAAATTACCCAGTTCAACTTTAATTTTTTGAAGGTCAGCTTGAAAATCAGCCTACGGCTGTCCACTGCTGGCTTCTCAAATCGCACGTCATTAATTTCGATTCTCGTCTACTCTCATCTAGCTGGTACCAGCTACCTTTTTTTTTTAGGTGTGGGAAATCATCAAATGACTTCTTCCGCTCTGGGTGGAGTGCAAGGGCGTGTCAGACTCTTACTGAATAAAACCCATCCGTGTTACTTCTAAAGCCCTTTGCGTTCTAGGGCCGCGGTGACTCTTTCGAACAAATTTCGCAACCCTGGCAGGCGCTGGCCCTAGCGGGCCCCGTCTCCTATGCTGACATGCTACCAGCTACCTTGCCCTAAGTTTCGTTTGCCTATTCGTGGTCTTCACTCGAACACACGGTCTGGAGGATTCGATTGATGAAAGCTAAACTCACATTGTGTGCCTCTCTTCTCTTCTTTTACTTTGAAAACACAAGTTTATCCCGAGGTAAAGAGATTAACCAGTCAGCATGTTCTTAGCACGGCTGACTGCCCATAAGGCGCGTTGGATCAACGCTTAGCACCTACCTATGCTTCCGTCATTCTTTTATAACAAGACCTAATCCCCGTCCATGAACGTCTATCTAATTCTTTATTGCAGTATGGCTTCTATCGATATCAATATCCCGTGTCGATACCGCTTAGCACTGTTTTGTTGGAAACAAATACAAAAAGTACGAGCAAATACAGGGTGTACCTGTCTATTTGAGTTAATTTGTTAAATATCGGCCTGGTTGTGCACCCAAGACCTTGACATTATTTTTATATCCGTTTAGTTTAAGCCAAGCCAATTTTCGACTTTCGTACGATCTGCCAACTTGTATCGTTTCGACCCTGATAAAGTGGATTAGAACTTTAGACAAGTTATAAACTTAGTTTCTTAACAATCTTTTCGTTCTGTTTGTAGTCTAATATAAAACGCGAAGTTGGAAATTTCTTTCTTTTGAATTTGTATCACCCTGTACGTTCATGCAAAGTAGAGTTTCCTATAGTTATTCATGGAGTCCATCGTCTATAAGTCATTCACCCACCTCAATACGTGAGCAGAGACGTTTTTACACCAGAAGCCAATTTGTTGCGTTGCCGCCTAATTTGTTTTCGTATTGTGCTATTTGTACTTTGTCTTTTTGTGATTTCTTAACCGACTAGTTCATGAATTTTGTAGCCACTGCTCTATTCAAAATAAATATTTAGAATTCTAGTCTATTCACTCCCTATAAAATTCTGAGAAAACCAAACCGCTTTTCCTTATTATTTATGTCATTCTATTCTAGGTAGCCAAGATTAAACCTTTATATAAAAGCAGTACGTAGATCCTAAACATCATGTATTGTTCCAAGAAACGCAGTCGCAGAGGCATTTCCTCGGAACATAAGAAGTTCGAGTCACCAGTTGGTATTGCTACAGTACCTACGTGGCAGGATATTTCCGTCGCCCAACCCAATATGTAGGTGGGTTTGCGACACTCACATATTTATAATGCTGCTCGTATCATTAACGATATTTACAAAGTAATAATTTAATTAATGAACAACTGCTTTGCTCTTTCTGTCTCCGAGCGACGAACTCTGCTTACAGACTCAATCTAGTTTTCCTTCTCTATAATTTATGACACTTTGCTTGCTCATAGACCTAAATATAACCGCGTTTTATTTGATGTCGGAGAAATGCGTAGGTTTTTAGAAAAATACGCTTTATAGAACGCGCTGTATGAGCATTTTTTTCCGGCGTAAATGGTCTTCAATGTATTTCAGAACCAATTTAATTGAATCATGTTTCGGTTCGGCTCTTGTAATAAAAGGTTGAATACTTAATTTTATAATGAAAGTAACGTGCAATACTTTCTCATTTGGTCCAGTGGAAAGCTGCGCCATCGTCGCACGTGCGTGGACTGCGCAAACGATTTGTAGCGTGAATCACGTTCTTGAGAACAATGATCGTAGTGGTCAATGGGATATTAAGTCCACTAGCATTGCCTTTACTAGCGTCCCTACTTGGACGGATTATTAGTATTCACCGACTGCGAGTATGAATAAATCACGGGGTCCCTGCTGACGGGAAAACTGCTCTCTTTGCCAGCTTATAAACAAGCTGGCAGATACACGGTGACACCTACAGTCGCGCTGACGACTCGCCAAACGGCTAATTGGCCGAAGCTTTCTTCCGAATTCCGAAATGACTGTGTGGTGTTTCCCCAAATTATACCAAAAAATGCCCTGTTGTGGTTCGTCACATCAAAACTAGACGTAACGTCAAAAATAACTTGTTTTTCTTATGTAATTCTAATTTAAATATTAGCTACGCGTGCAATTTCCTGGGCTGTCTTTTATCCGCTTAGTGGTTTTATTTGTTGAAAATTATAGTATTTCGTACGTTACAAACAAATCTGTGTCGGAATAACGAGCCAAGTGCGGTACACTACATAAACCAGCTTCGCAGTTTGTCTGATACGTGGTATATTTTAACGACAGTATTTAAACAGGTCGTGATAGTGAGTTATTTGTTTGTTACAGTCACAATGGTGGTGGGCGAGAGCAAGCGCACCGCCAACATCATGGACGGCATTGAGAACACCGGTGACGTGCGAATGCACGACCACCGGCTGAGGCTCAAGCAAAGGTGAGCATTATCCCTAGCAACCTAAACCCTATTGTCCCATAGCATTAGGATTACCTGCTGCACATTGCTATAAAACTGTATTTCTGTATTAGACTCCAGGAATTCACAGATTCTTGACTAAATCTATTGTGCTCTGACAGATTGCCCGGAATTTCCAGTCTGGTCTAAACCCTTTTCTTTTGAATCAAATGCGCAAGCGCATGGCCTCTTTCGCATTTGTACTCGAACTCTTGTTTGCTCGAGATCTAAGAACGTAAAGTTCATACGCCATCCTTACGTCAATGCATGCTTACACTGGTATTATTTTAGTAGCGTAACGCATTCAACATGGAAGATGTATACGCGACGTGGCGTCACGTCTCCTACCAATGACCGGGTTTAGGGTGTCGGACTGTTCACCTACACGCCAAACGTCGGAAGTTGTAGGCGTAAAGGTTGATTGTTACATCATTCCTTCGATAGACATTATGCATTCATGGATATTATCGTAAAATACTGTTTTTAACTTTGACCATATTCGTTTTGAACAAGTAGGTTGTTTTTTTTAAATCTAATATTGCAGCTTGACAGCTCAGTATCAAACAGAAGCGACTATGATATTCTGAACACTACCAATCATCTCGAAAAATCTAAATAATCCATTTTGAAGTTTCTTGTTTTTTTTTTGTGAATCACAGTTCCTAGTATTTTTAATTAAGAAATTCATCAACGGTTTACCATATTGAAACAAAGCCACTTCCTCAATAACGAATAAAATATGTACATAATGTTAACATCGGGTGAATGTCTTGGTGGACGCGAGGCCGATTCATTTGAATGTTTCTGCATTACTATACTTACTAATACTAAACAAACGTGTATTGCGTGCATAGCCGGCGCGTGGGCAGCGATCGATGCCTTCGGGTTCAAGTTATAGGAGAACGGCTGGTTTTCAAAGCGTCCTTGGTCATGTACAGTCAGCGGCAAAATCTAAACAACATGTAACAGAAACGCAATACCTGAAAAGTGGTTATTGTACTCATCATTATGAACAACTTTTTCTATGGGACCAAACTAGAAATCGCGAAAAAAAATCCGCTGGACGGTAAATTTTGTCGACTTATGCGGTATCGACTTCCCCATTTCAAATTGTTTTTTCGCGATTTCTGTGTTGGTCCCATAGCACAAGTTGTTCGTAATTATGAGTACCTGCACGTAGTATTTTAAACAAGATGTAAAGTTAAAATCGAGACAGGCGTAATATTTTAAGAAAATATTAACCCTTTCGCTAAATGCCAAAAAAGCAGTTATCGAATCATTTTGTGTCAATTAAGATGAAATGCAAAAGTCGAAGTGTTTATCGATTTTTGCCGCCGCCGACCGTACCTACTTTTCTTTGATATCTTAGCAACAAATGCCATTTTCTGTTGCCATCATCTTCCTGCCCCAATTGATTTGGCGTTGGCGCTGAATATCTTCTCCCATCTTCCGTGTCAGCATAACTTTCCCCTTTCAAGCTATATTATCTTAATATCACACAATCCATCCCTCGTTTCTTTAGTCTGCCTGTACTCTTCTTATCCATATTAGTACTCAAAACTTGAATTCGTTTGATCTCGTATGTATGCCATCCAAAAATATCTGTACTTTTGAGGATTTTATGCGAGTTTACACTTTCTTACACACGGAGTTTATTTTTTATTACAGGAATAGTACTTATATATTTGTCTCGGTTTGTTAACTTCCTGCAACTTTAACGTTCATCCTAAACGTATGATAGTTCTTCCGTTCCTCGTCGGATAAACAGTTAAGGAGCTAAAAATAACTTTCGTCCGCATTTTAAACAGTCATTTAGTACACTTTAAATAGTCGACCGGATTCACTTTTTAAAATAGTAGTCCTACGCATTACGTTTTACTGTAGGTATTTCTATTATTAGCGTCAAAGTGTTAGATCGATTTATGTAAAGAAAGTAAAGTACGTCAAGATAAACGCTTTCGCTCATACAAATTGTACTGTTCGCAGTAGTGTTGTGTGCGTATCCGTGACGCATCGATTTGCTTTATCGTTTTAAACCTCAACTAAAATCATTTGAGTAAATTGAACCGTTTTAGCTGTGATGACTTCGTATTTGACGCTTAATATTTGGATAATGATTCCGCGAATTGCTGTATAAAAGTTGATGACTAAAATTAGACCTCCATGATTTTCTAAGATAAATATTAGAGCGAATCATCAAAAGCAGACAGGTTTAAAAGAGAAAGACACCTGCTAGGGCCTTTAATCTAACGATATTACCTTGGTTTATACTGCAGCTTGCGTCATCGAGCAATGAATTTAAATCTCCTACTGGTTTAATGACTATCCCATAAACCTGACATTTAACCTGTTTACTTACCATTTATGAATATGTATTACAGATTCGATATAGTAAGAAAACTAGGCCAAGGCACGTACGGTAAGGTGCAGCTGGGTATCAACAAGAAGACGGGCCAGGAGGTGGCCATCAAAACTATCAAGAAATGCAAGATCGAGTCCGAGGCTGATCTCATACGCATTCGGCGCGAAGTGCAGATTATGTCTTCTGTCAGACATCCTAATATTGTACATATTTATGAAGGTATGCACCGTAATATAAATCATTTTCTGACTACCCATTAAAGCGTTTGGACAGTTAAAATATTAACTCGGGGCAAAAATAGTTCCTGCTCCGTTTAATCATGCCATAACTGGTATTCAAAACTTCTACATGACAGATGGATGAGACAACATCAACATAACTGCAGTCATTATAAATTCCACAATCATTTTCTTTGACATTTCTAATGCTTCATCGTATTATTGCGATCTAAATACCGCTGTAAGAAGACAAAAGACAACTATAAACTTCAATATCAATCGGTGCCAAATCATCTCGTATTGGCCCTTTTGTCGTTACATTTCATAGACTAACGTTCGTCTGAGTCCGCTGTTCAAAACAACATGGCATGCGACCGGACTATAATATTATTGTAACTGTAGCCCGAGAACTCTTTATACAATCTGACTTGTATGTTGATTTTCCATTAGAAATTGGTTGTGAAATATGCGACCAGTATTTTTTTTTTTTATTTAGAAAGAAAGAAAAAGCAGAAAGAACAATATTTATTTAGCACTTACATAAAACACGCACGGTACATAGAATAAAAAAATGGATTATTTGACATGACAGAGACGGCAATGGAGCGAGTTTATCCAAAAGAAGCCTGTTCACTCTAATTTCGAAGAGATTAGGGTTCGTTCGGAAACACAGACGTAGCGCAGGCAGAGAGTTCCACTCCTTTGCTGTGCACATTATATAAAAGACGTTTGGAAACGTTTAGTGCGAATTGGTGGAATAGCAATGTGATCGGAAAATTGCAGATTTCGTAAGATTATAATAAATCTTTATTAGATTATAATTTCTCGATATATTATAAAAAAATCGTTTTGTATAAAATAAAACCCGTCCAAATTCAATAGTTTCTAATATATCCGTGTCTTATTAAGAAAAAATAGTTTACAACTCCACGCGATATTTTACAATCTTACGGCGTTTGCAATTTTCCGATAACAGCAACAAGTTAGGGATGGTAAATTGCAGTGTGTGTCCGTTGGTAGAAGGGGGCCAGTGGGATGAAGTCGTGGATTGTTCTCTAAAATAACGTTTATGTCTTTCAGTATTTGAAAACAGTGAAAAGATGATCCTTGTTATGGAGTATTGCTCGGGCGGCGAGCTCTACGATTATCTTAGTCAAAAAAAAGTATTACAAGAAGACGAAGCTAGAAGGTCGGTAGACATTTGAGTCGAAACTTTTCTTGGTATTTTTAAGTTCGAGTTTGAAGCTTAATAACTGAATTGTGATGGTGTTTCAGGTTATTCCGACAGATCGCAACTGCTGTGTATTATTGCCATATACATAAAATCTGCCATAGAGATTTAAAATTGGAAAATGTTTTATTAGATGATACTGGTAGTGCTAAGGTTGGTGAAAATCTCTTTATTCATTTGTCGGTAAATATAAGAATTGGAATAAATGCTTTGAGTTTCCGTTTAAGTGTTCTAGAAGAGTTATTTTATTGTTTACAGATTGCCGACTTTGGTCTATCAAATGTTTTCAAAGAGACATCATTACTGTCCACATTTTGCGGGTCACCTTTATACGCGTCTCCGGAAATCGTAAAAGGAACACCATACATAGGGCCAGAGGTACAGCATAATTTAACCATTTACATAATGAGCTTGAGTAACAATGAGTCAATGATCTATTCGAGGGTCATATACATTATCCATGTTTGCTTTTGTTATAAATTTAACTAGAGACTCTAACACCTTTAAAGCATAGTAGTAACAGGGATATTTTGACCTTGGTGTACATTTCAAAAGAATTGGACCCAGATTGCCCAAGATAGTCAAAAATGGAAAGAAGGAAGGGAGGCCGTGCAGTAGGATACTTCTTTTTATTTTTTGTCGTTCCCTCACTGCTGAGGATTGCGACCACGTACAACGCGTCTCCAACCCGTGTGGTCTTCTGCAATGTGAATCGCTCGGTCCAGTGTGTAGTGATACACTGCGGGCTTATAATAATTACAATTACATTTTCAAAACACAGATTGTTAAAGGTTTTTCATGATTTTGTTATGGATTACAAGTGCCCTAAGAATATAATATATATAATAATAATATCTCTTGGGACAACTCACACACGGTCATCCGATCCCAAACTAGGCAGAGCCTGTGCTATGGCAACCAGACAACTGATAAACATACCTTAATACTTAGAATGTCCAGCGCACTTTGAGAAATCAATTCCTACCACCCTCGCAGATTGGGAAATCTGGTTGGGGAATAGAATAGACAATTAAAGTTTTTTCCATTTTCTCCAGGTGGATTGCTGGTCGCTGGGTGTGCTTCTATATACTCTAGTCTACGGAGCTATGCCATTTGATGGCTCCAATTTTAAACGTCTAGTCCGACAGATCAGTAATGGCGATTATTATGAACCTAGAAACCCGTCAAGTAAGTTTATTTTTGTGTTTTTGCTATAAACTCTGCACATATACAATTTAACTACAACTTGTAATAAAGGCTCTGCCTGTGGCACGTCATTATGCCTGCCAGATACCTCTGCAAGGGCCAAAAATAATGATTTTCATAAGTTATTAGGTATGACGACTTTTACCCATACGCCTATACTACTCAAGTATGTCTCGTAGTCGGTTTACTGTCGTTACTAAAGATATGTTCTATTCTATTTTTAATATATGGCAAACAAAGCCGATGTCGACTATTCTGCCAATGTCCCAAGTGAATTGGAGAAGCAAGTGTGCAATATTTTAATGATTAGGAGAAAACGACGATTGATGCAGAAAATAATTCGATTCTTCTATGGATACAGTTGATCAGGTACTTGATGTGTTAGTACGGGACTGAAACAAACATATAAGTGTTAAAACATTAATTACTTAAAATAAATATATATTATTGCATGCCACATCGATACAGACAATGATTTGGAGAGGGCTTATAGTTTTATGCTATTGTGGCGGATGAAAGTCTACTAAAGATATGTCTCTGAAAAATTGCATACACTGTAAGATTGTAAAATATCGCGTGAAATTGTAAACAATTTTTTTTTTAATAAGTCACGGAAATATTGAATTTGGATGGGATTTATTGTATACAAAACGATTTTTTCATAATATATCGATAAATTATATTATAATAAAGATATATGTATATCTCAGACAGATGAAAAAGCTTATAAAGACTTCTAGATAGCTATTAAATTGATCGCTTGTGTGTTTCAGGTGCATCACCTTTGATTCGCGACATGCTCACAGTGGACCCGTTGAAACGTGCTGACATCGCCTACATTTGTGATAATCCGTGAGTTTACTTTTACATTTATTAAACAGACTAGCTGTCGCCCGCGGCTTCACCCGCGTGAATGTCGAAAATTATCCCAAGGGAACATACTCCCGGGATAAAAATCTATCCTATGTCCTTTCCCGGGACTCAAACAATCTCTATACCAAATTTCATCTAAATCGGTCCAGCCGTTTGCGCGTGAAGAAGTAACAAACATACACACACACTCACAAACTTTCGCCTTAATAATATTATTGTGATTAGTGTGATGTGATGATTTTTATTACAATGTCTTCCTGCTCCTTAGTTGACTCGCATGACGAAACTTTTATAAGAAAAAGAAATGCCCGATCCGGAAACCCAAGACAGATTATCCTGGCGCCACAAAATTAGGAGGAATGACCGTGGGGTCGGCTATAAAGCGGGGTGGCTATAAATTGTACTTTCTATTGTTTTTGACTAATAAGTGGGGTATTAGTTACCATTTTATGATCTAAATATTAATAATCAATGTCAGTGATTCTTTGGAGGCGAGATATTGCTGTCATTGGTCATTGGCCTTCCGAAGCACAATAACTCCATCTATCTAGTAGGCAAACACAAAACAGTGAAAACTGTCCTAGACCGAGTACGGTCAGCGACACGATCAGTTAACAATATTAGGTACTTCTTCATTTAAATTGACACAAAATTATTCCAGGCTTTGATTTTTAGCCTTTCATCTAATAACTAACTGTTTATATTTATTAAAATAAATTAAATTATTTTCAGATTTTAAATCAATATTTTCCCAAACATTTAGAAAACTGATGAGTTTATTGATTTATGTCGCTGACTTTGAAACCCAAATGTAACATTGCGTACTCCTTAACTTCAAAGTAACCAGGATGTTGTGTCCTCAGATGGGTGAACACAGGCTGCGAGACCTCGTGCCTGGAAGAGGCGGAAGCCCTGGCGGCGCAGACGCCGGTGCGGCTGGACTTGCTGCTGTCGCTGGCGCCCGCAGCGCCCTCTAACTCTAACTCCGTCATGGTGCCCAATGAGGTGAGTTGCAATATGATACCACCACACGACTTTATGAAACCCTAAGAGCAGTTGCCCCCAGTTTGAGAATTGTAGTGGCATATTTGAAAAGCTCTGAATCGATTATCGACCCCAGTAGGCCGCTGCAAACACACCTTGGCGAAATGGGGTTTTATAGACTCGTCGGATACCTATCCAATGTGTGTGCAGTGCACCTATTCAGAATATGATCTACATTTTAGAGTGCCTCAAGTGTTCATATACCTGTATTTGGGAGAATAAATTAATGCCACCGATGCTGCAATTAACCTTAATGGGCCCTAGCAATCTAAAGAGTTAGCCTTCGACTCGAAACCAAGAAGAGGAAGTTAGAAGGAGTCGTGGTCAAAAGAAATAAGGTTCTAATGGCATTTAATTTTAATGGAAATATAGAATAAAGCAGCAAGCAGGGAAAATTATAGGTTTATTTTACAGTTGAAGCCAAAACCTCTCTTGAAACTGTCTTAGCCACAAAGCTTTTTGTACATAAGTGATTGGTCATTTATTTCAAAACAACATACATCAACGTACCACGAAGATAAAGATAGTTCAGTTGTTGATAAAGCAATAGTAGGTTGATGTTTTGAATTCCAGACAGTTGTACCTGTTCGCGTGGAATTGTCACCACGAATATATTGGGCATCATAGCATATTCCACGACCAGGCAACGGCTCGTATACCTGACTAATGAATAAGTTGGTGACGAGAAATCTTCATTTTTACCACTTTTGTTGTGATACTGAGTCAGCTATCACATCGCACCTATCGGTTTTTGAAATCCTGTCGAATCACAGTAACAATTGACCTTTTGAACGCCAGAGCATAAACGCATCCGCGTGTGTGACCTTTTGAACGCCATTGTCACAGACATAAGTGACTACGTAAATGACTGACAACGGCGTTCAAAAGGCTAAGCATGCATCTATGATCAGCCGCGTAACGCCAAAGTAACATGCGCAGGTTTTTTGTTTGTTATCACTTCGGATACAATCAATCAAACTCCGAACCTTTTCTAAGCTTTGTTGGGGTCGGCTTCCAGTTTAGCCAGACGCAGCTGAGTACCAGTATAGAGTGGCAGAATTTGTTCGAAAGAGTCACCGCGGAACCCTGGAACACAAAGGGCATTTGGAGGAACACGGATGGGTTTTACTCAGTAAGAGTCTGGCATGCCCTTCCGCTGCGCCCAGAGCGGAAAGAGTCATTTGATTTCCCATCCTTAAAAAAAACACGCGGGACAGTCTTTGGGGACTGCCGATAGAAGTGAAAACTAAGCGAAAGCTAAAGCGTTCGGTGACGATGACGCGAGTTCCATGATTTTTGTTCACCCAAAAAGTGCTCAACGCGCCTAAAGAGGTTTTTACTTCAAAAAAACAGCATGGAGTGAATACCTTTCAAACCGCTACAACCCAGTAACTGGGTAGCTTGATACCCCTTGGGGAGATTGGCGTCAGATTTCTTGGCTTCTGGCACTTCCAATACAAATTATTTTAACTAATTTAATTTGTCCACAGACTGAACTAGGTCCAGAGGAGAGTGGCACAGACCTCACAAGCTCAACGTCGATGGCTCACATTGAGCCCAGCAACTCTGCGGAGAAGAGGATCCTGGATTTAGTTGCAGGTATACACATTTATGCTACTTGTTGTGATTGTAACTTAGGTGCTGGGCAGCCCATATAGGAAAGCATTTTGGACATTGAATTAAAAACCTTATTGTCAGTTTCAGCATCCAAACGTGCTTGCGCGCACTCATTCGAGGACGCTCTTAGAGTCGTTTGAATTCCGAGTCAATATTCATACATTGAATACTTTCTGCATTTTATGAAACTGATATCAAAAACCACAAGAAAATCCTGTGCTCTTTGATAAGAGCAAATAAAGGGCTGGTTTCTGAATTGAATATTTCAAGAATTTATCAAACTATAATTTAATTCCAAAACGTATTAAATGACACATACTCAACTTACAATTCTCATCAATGTTTTATTGATGACTTTGCTTTGGCCCGCGACTTCGTACGCGCATATCCCGTTTTTTTCCCGTTTAGCCTATGGTCTTCCTCATGAAAATGGCCATCATTAAAAAATAGAATTTTCCAAATCCGACTGGTAGGTCCAGACATTAGCACGTTCAAACAAAGAAACTCTTCAGCTTTATTATAGATAGATGTTGACTATTTCATGACTTATATTCTCAGAGGGAGGCGAAGATGCAATAAAACCTTCGCCGACTCGCACAATCGTTTCGGCGACCGACAACAAACGCAAGCTCGAGCTCGCCATGTCGGCTAGCGGGCTGCAGAGGAAGAAGGAAAGAGTGGCCAGGTTTGTAACGTTCTTATCTTTAAATATTCCACTTCGTAACAAGTCTGACCGTATTAGAAACACAACGCTGCGCTCCGGATCGAAACAAACAAATCTCCGACGTCGCTCAAACAGGCTTACTCATAAAAACTTTTCAACCATTGCTTAGTTCAAATACTGTTTAAGAGATTTTAAATTCAAATTCTCCATAGAATATTTTGAATAAAGAATCTGCTAATCAATATTTAAAAACTAAGCAATGATTAAAGAGTTTTAAGAATAGGGCTTAAAAATGGCAAGACTGAAGTAGACTGGGCAGGCTATATCTGCTGGATGCCGTCACCTTGGGCGCGGATATCGCAAGACCGGAATCCTGCCACAGAAGATAGTGGGTCGCCATGGATGGCTCCCTAGTGAATTTCTCGGCCTGAAGAAGTTCAACAAAGAGATAAAAATGTGCCTTTGCCTAGGAGTGGGACAGATCAGCCTGAACTGTGTGGGAACGCTCACCCTGAACTGTCACACTTGCGGGCAAAGGGCCGCCATCTACCCTCGGTCTGCTGCAACCCTGTCTGTAAGATGAACGCCGCAGTATTTCTTAAATTGCTTTCGTCAAACGCCTTGCGCAAAATAGTGCTTTTGTGACTGTCTTAAGTAAATTTAAAGAAGATGCGCTCGCGCATGCTTCCGATTTGCTTGCGCTATGATTTCCCCCAATGCTTGTTGCTGATAAGCGCAATATATTGTAAAATATAGAACCCATGTAGTTTCTATCTGCATTTGGCCCTTACTACCTGCTAATCGACCTATTGTAAGAGTTGGAGATGGCCTGTTTGTAATATAAATTATGACTATCGAAACAGCTGCAGACAGTAGTGCAAATACCGTACACGTATTGATGTTTATTAAAGTATTGAATCCTACATCAATGTTGAGGTAGTTTGACCGTTTGTTTGGCGAATTGTTTTCTAATAGCGATTTGTTTTGTTTTAGTTGTGCGAGCATTGCGCCGCAAGCGCCGGTGTTGCCTGAAGAGATTTCACCAGAAATACTGCCCAACGACGAACCGACTCTGGCTGATGACTCGGTAACTATCGCTCTCTCGTATTATAAAAACGTAATTTATAACTGGAGATCGGAATAGGGAGACTTTATTGTATATACCTAATTTTCGTGGAAGTAAGTAACATAGAGCCGATAATACCTCCTAGTAAAATCCCGAAATCCGAAAAGTTCATTATTTTTATAATTTATCTCGCAGTGTTTGATAAAAAGAACCGATGAACAAAAATTAGTGGTGACCGCTGTTTTAATAGACCATTGTCTACTCGATTCTGGAGTATCAATCTATTAAATTTTCGCGGCAAACATTGATGGAAACTAGAATTCTGATTTATGTAGGTTTGTAAGATAACATCCTACTTCTGCCTTCCTGTTCCTGCATCTTGTAGGCATCTAGTAATTTAGTTTCAGAGCTTTAATTCATGTTTGTTACCTCACTCTCTTCCCAGGTGACACCAAACCTAAAATCATCAGCGACGATAACAATCCAGCCCGCTCCAGTGGAACTAGTAAGAGATCTGACAAAAGACATCGTGAAGGAGCCAGCTAAGGAAGACGAGCCGGTCGAGAAGCCGAGCAAGCCGCGCGTCGCTATCAAGAAGAAGACTTCTCCTACCAAGACTGTGGAGGACAAGCCGGCAGAGAAAGTTGAGGAGGCGAAGGTAAAACGATGTTGGGTATATGATGTAATTTATGATGTGAGATTAGGAAGGTAGGGAACTGTGATACAAGATAAAGCGAAATAATTCGATATGTGTGTAAATGATATGTTTAATGAAACAATACATTATTTTTATCAAGTTAATTTTCCGTCTTTTCGGTAGCATTTCATGTATCACAAAAATATCTTATAATTTAGTATTGTGACACATTTCGAATCGAATCGCGTGAGAAATTAAATCTGGCTAGTTATTATCTACAAAACTGCTACATCATTGCCCGTTTCCCTTTTTATGTCGGGGAAGTCGCTGCACGACTTCCATAGTAACATCTTTAGCAAAGCTGTGCCACGATATTTCGGATACAATAAACATTCTTTCTTCATTTTCTTGTCCACAGCCACAAGAAGACACAAAGCAGAGCGCCGTAGCGTCTGCGGCTGATAAGCTGACGTCACTGTCCATAGCACAACAACCGCCCGCCAACCAGGTGCCCAAGCCTAAGAAACTGTCCATACCAGGTAATTAATAGTTATTATTGTAATGACGCCTTTTTCGCCCCTGTAATATAACTTGCGAAATGTGATGTTCTTAATTAGTATACGACGATGTAGTGTTTATCTATCTTGTGACTATTGAGGGATACAGGCATAATTTTATAAACTGTTCAGATTACAATTCACTTGAAATTTATTACTATTAGTTCAAGCGAATTCTCCACGACTTGCAAGGATTTAATCAAAAACTCTATAACATATATCCCACCATGGAAGAACGCCCAGTACCATCACTGGTAGAGCCTCTAACTGCACAAAAACTTTTACTTATTATTTACTTTTTGTTCAAACAGGAGGCAACGTCGGCAGTTTCAAAGACCAGTTTGAGAGGAGAGCTTCTCTCACAACTGCACCTGAAATCAAACGCAACATCTCTAAACCGGGTAAAATAACTGAATTACAAGTCTTTCTCATGTTTGGAATCACGGTCAATTTTCACGGCAAAATAAACTCTAAAAAACGAACTATAAAAGTGATTTATTATTGTTACAGTTGTTTCAAAGATCGCCAAGCCCAAAGCACAGAGTGAAGATCGTGAATTGCAGTCCAAGACGCCTGATAACGGAACAGTTCGGCTGCAACAAATTGGCATTGAGCCTTCACAGGTATACAAAAGTAAAATTAGGTGTCGTCTAACGCTTAATGATCGCGTATTAACTCGGTGGATCATTTTGTAAACGATTTTAAACGCCTTTGGAGCAGTAGCTCCGTTTCTATCTATCTATATTTCTTTATAAATTAAATGTTGTTTATTAGTAAGTGCATTACTGGAGAACAACTGAACCACTTTGGGCTATTTTTTGTTAAAACAATATTTTCTTTGCGATTTTTTATTAACTCTTAGCTAATATGTAACTTGCTTTAGCTCGTGACTTCGTACGAGCATATCCCGTTTTTCCCGATCGCGTATAGTATTCCTCGTAAATGTAGCTATCATATACAAAAAGAATTTACGAAATCCGACTGGTAGTTTCAGAGATAAACGCGTTTAAATATACAAACAAACTCTTCAGCTTTATTATATTTGTAAAGATTATTGATTTGTATGATTACTGTGATTCTATCTTTTGCTTTTTTTGATAATATTACAAACGCGAAAGTTAGTAAGTATGGATGGATGGATGTTTGTTACTCTTTCACGCAAAACTACTGAATGGATTTTTAAGAAATTTGGCACAGTGGTAGATTATAGCACATAGGAGGAGTCTGGAATAACACATAGGATACTTTTTATCCCGGGAATATGTTCCCTTGGGATAATTTTCGACAATCACGCGGGCGGAGCCACGGGCGGCAACTAGTATAAAATAAAGCTAAATACGGTCGGTATTCCATGATTTGCGGGTTCGAATCCGACCCCACAAATCAACTGTAATTCTGAGTCACTGACACAAGTTACTCTTTATCACAGAGAAATATGGATTGAATCAATATGATTCACCTGCGATCGTAAAATGCAAATCTCTTTACTAATAGATGCAGGTACAATAGAAAACACGGAAATGGTGACTGTTTCAGTTTATATTTAGCTAGAATCTATTCTCGTGTCAATTACCTTCAAAGGTAGGCTATTAAAAGAATAATATAATTCATTAATTGATTCATCATAACAGGAAATTGGCAGTTGAAGTTCACAACGAGAATGATTCACCTTTTATTGTATTTATAACCGTGCATCTATTAATTGTGTATTCTAGGGTAACTAGTACATCTAATAGTGCAACAATACTTTCAATTTATAAATGAGATCAACATATGAAATCACACTAATATTATAAAGGCGAGTTTGTGAATGTATGTATGTTTGTTACCTCTTCACGCTTAAACCGCTAAACCGATTCAGATGAAATTTGATATAGAGATAGTCCGAGTCCCGGGAAAGGACATAGGATTGATCGACGTTCCTTTGTGATAATTTTCGATGTTCACGCGAGCGGAGCCGCGGGCGGCAGCTAGTTAAATTATAAATCTGTAATTCTCAAACTAAATACATTCAGTACAGTTCATGGTTACAATATGACGATGTTACAGAAAAAACTAAATCCAAAGAAACAAATTAACAACTATTTTTTAAAAAAGGAATTACATGCTTTTAATATAGAGTTTATTTGAATTTAAAACTCCAAGTCCAACCAAAGTGGCAATTTCATATGTGAAGTATCAATATTAAACAAACACATGTGATGAATGCACTATGCAGAGCTAGAAGAGTTTTAACACAAATCCACAAAAAGAAAATAAGTGGTCATTTCCAAAACCAGAGCATATCTTAGCTCTGTTTTAAGCGAATCCTCAGTGGCATCGGCAGATTTTACTCTATTGCTGGGCAGAGATATATGCCTCTCCACATGCTACTTAGCACAATCTGGAGCCATTCTATGCATCCATTACCATCTTGTGAAGATATCTATCTTCTAGGTGGTATCGTGAAGTTGTACAACACTACTAACACTTGCTCCCACCTACCCTTAAAACTCACAGACACGCCTATTTCCTAACAATAACGTGCCAAAAGAACTTAGTAACGCATTCAAATATAAACAAAACACGTGCCTGCGCCTACGACCACGCGCGAAAGACACCGTGGTTTTGGCGCCTACCGCCATTTTATATAGGACTCGAACTGGGGTGGTCGTGTGTGGCCTCTTTAGGGAATATTACTACTAGTTATTAGAACGACTAGAATACAGTCGACCACTATCTTTAGTATTTAGTAAAAAATACTGAAGTATTAGTGACGAAATTTTATTGCTTTTCTTACTAAATCTTTGCTGCCATAATCATGGTTGTGATGAAAAAGTTTCGTAGGGTCATTTATTATACGTCGTGCGTCTATTTGTCGCAGAGCCACACCGAAGCGGAACGGGAATCAAACCTTCGCAGTGGCGTCAAGAAGACGGAGAGCGAACCTTCGCACAGCTCCACTTCCGTAGACCCGGCTGTGCTGCTGCAGGATGCTAGGAGGTCAGTGAAAAACTTGTGTGAAAAACCTTTGAGATGATAGAACAGTTTAATCGGGACTCTTCGAGCTTCATCGGCTGCCGTGCCCATCAGTCGTCGCTGTTGATTTTTCCTTTCAGGAATAGCGAATAGTGTTGGCTTGTCCAAAAAAAAAAAAACTATAAGATGGACGATGGTGTGTCACGAAAGCACTGATAACTTTTTGCCCGATATATTGGAGAATATCCAGGAAGATTATATTATTAGAATCAGCTGTATATCATGCTTTTAGATACTGCAATGTAAAAATGACAGCGTTCAAAATCAATTAGGATTTATTCGATTGGCATATTAACTGCAATATACCTAAATCATACATAAATTGTCCATGTAATGTTACCATAGACACTGTGTTTACCCCTGTTTCTGGAAAAAAAAGATATGGACCCATCACAAATTATTTATTCTCAAGTCAAGTGGTGCGATTGGATGAATGAGTTTTCAACAGCCAGTTGTATCACTTAACTTGCGAATAATTTGTGACGGGTCGATATTTTTTTTCCAGAAACCGGGGGTTAGTAAGTCATGCGCAAAACTCTACTTCTTATTTAATAAATACACAAAACCCGATAGTTATCTAACGAGTTTACAGTCATCACGAAAATGTGTTGTCATACCGCACACATTCCATCTTTACATAAGTACGTAAGGCGAGACGTTTCTAACTATGTGACAATGACGGATGCTGTTTTCTTATACTCACTGATTAATGCAGCTGCTATGATGCCAAGCTATTTATTTGAATATGACTAATGTAAAACATAATTCGTAGGAGTCTACAAAACTCTATGGCGAAGTTGGTTGAGGAGAAAGCCGGTGAAGAAAATCGCAGGCGCGCCGCGAGGGATATCATATCTTCTGCTATTCGAACAGGTAACAAAATATTTTTATAAACTATGTTTATAAATTCATCATATTTTTATGCCCTGTAATGTGTAAACACGCGCCATTTACGATACGACGTTGAATGCCCACGCAATTCCTTAGTTACATACTACTGAAGATTCATGTTCTGTAATTTTTTATGGTTATTTTTCGTGAATGGCGTGGACATGGATATTGACTAAGAGCGATGAGCTTAAGTCATTGTGCAACTAAAAATAACGTTGATCGTGTTCCATCTTCCTTTTTCCATCATGTCTATCTTTTGTTTTGATACTATACACGACATTGGGGCATTGTTAGTTGAGCTGTAGATGAAGCAGAAATGAGATGGCAACATAATAGACAAAATCGTTGGTTGGTATCTTGTAATAAAGGCGTACAATTAAAATTACTTCAGTCGGGTTCATATTATTGTGTTGTGTGGTGTCGTGACGTCTTTGGATACAGTTTATTACATAATAGACAAAACTCATTGTGATATGACTTAAAAGAGTTAAGTGAATATTGTTTAAGCAGTAAATCATTGCGTCAGGGATAGGTCAAAAGTGTCCAAAACTAGAAATTGTTAATAAATACGCGTAAGTGCCTAACAACACAGTTTTACAGGAAAATTAAACTATTTTTTTTTTCTTTTTAGTGTTTACAAGAAAGACATTATAGACTTTGGTGGCTTTTTTATTGTTATTACCACCGAGTTTTCACGAAATTGATACGCAGGATTTTTTTAAGCTCAAAATACATACACCTTCTTATTGATTCTTTTAATTAACTTGTTAAATTTATTGAAGCGGTATTTACCAATGCCAATGCTAAATAAGCACTTTTGTACTATCGCCGGCGATTAGTCAGTTTTTTTCTAAATATAAATAAATCATCAAACTTCTCCCGGAGCGAAAGAGAGAGTGTCAGACTCTTACCGACTAAAACCAACCCTTGTCCCCTCAAATGCCCTTTGGGTTCCAGGGCTGCGGTAACTCTTTCGGACAATTCCGCAACCCTGGACGATTAGTCAGTTTGGAAGCATCAAGAATGATTGTTCTTTTGTCGTGTCCAGGCAAGCCCCCCATGCCGTACGGTCGCTCGTCGTCTGCGGGCGTGGCGTCGCTGGTGTCTCCGCCCGGCACGCCGCCCGCGCAGCCCTCCGCGGCACAGGCGCGCGTGTTCCGCACGGAGGCGCAGCACAGGGTGGAGGATCATCGCAATGCCAACAGGTATGTAGTCTGATGGAGACAGGTACCTATGTCACCGTGAGAATTAATTTGAAAGAATATTGAAGATTTTGAGGACATCCAGTGTCTGAAATCTCGTTAGCGGTTGGTAATTTGATAGCAGTTTATGAGGATTGAAATTTAGAAACAGATTTTTCAAAAAAAAAATATCATTTTTATTTCAATGAAGTAAGAAAAGCCCCGAGAGCGCAAAATCATTTCAGTCAAAACAGTTATGCAGTGGTGGGACAACGGAAGCCAATAAAATTAAAAATGTAGAAACGTTTTTCCCGTCTTCCATTGAACCTCCGTATTTAAATACCATTTAAAATAATTCGTATGGTAAATCACCTTTATGTTTTCTTTTGCAACTATTAATAATATCGCCTCGTCCCAGTGGTCGCGGCGTATCAGTGGAGCGCATCATCCCCATCACGGTGGCGGCTGAAGACTCTCCCACATCTCCGCCGCCGCTGCCCGCCATGCCGCCGCCGCTGACGCCCGGCACGCCCGGCACGCCCGTGACGCCTGGCACGCCCAAGGCTGTGCCCACGCCTGTGCCTAGGGTTACTCCGCTCAGGTTGGTACTTTTATCAACATCAAACGATATTGATTCTTCGTCTTTTCCTTTTACGTGGGGTCGACTTTCCCACTCATCCAACGCCATTTATTTCAGTCTTGTGCGTCATCTTTCCTTATTCCCATCTCCCTCATGTCCTTTTGGATCTTCGGGATCCATGTGGTTTTAGGTCTTCCTCCTCCCCATTTCTTTTGTTTTGTAGTATTTTTTTGTTTCATTTCCTTTGTAGCATTTTTATACACTTCTGGACACATATATTGGCCCACCTTAGAGTTTAGGTTTCGATGGCCCCTACCGAAATATGATTGCTAGATTGAACAAAAACTGTTGATGCAGTTTTAAACCTGATACATTTTACCATCTTTTTCGATCGTATTGTTTTAAATTTGAATTCAGAATACCATACGACATGGAGCTACGCCTAACAAGTCGGATATGCGCCTTGTTAAAGGCAATTGATTTTTGAATAAAAAACATGTTTTATCAAATAAAGGTTTAATTTAATAACGCGTGTTGCCTCCATGGGCATCTACCACAGCTCTCATACGATTAGGCATAGAGTTTATCAACCGCTCTATGCAATTTTGAGGGATCATCTCCCATTCCTCTTCTATGGCAGTTTTCAACTCCTGCATCGTCTGGGCAACTGGCTGACGAGCCCTAACACGTCTTTTTAGCTCGTCCCACATGTGCTCAATGGGTTCATGTCTGGGCTTCTGGCTGGCCAGTCCATAACTGTGATGTTCACATCCCGAAGATATTCCCTGACGATGCCGGCCGCATGGGCTCTTGCATTATCATGCATAAAAAGGAAATTTGGGCCCACATAGTCCGCGTATGGTATCACGTGAGGTTCTAAGCACTCACGAATGTACCTTTCAGCATTTAATGTTGGCAGCCGTGGTCCTGTAACAACCTCAAGTTGAGTTTTGCCGCTCGCGGATATACCGCCCCAGACAGTCCATGAGCCACCGCCATAAGCAACCCTCTCTTCAAAGCAGCATTGTGCGAAACGCTCTCCCTTACGTCGGTAGACCTTCTTCCTTCCATCATTGCCATGTAACACAATTTTAGACTCATCAGAAAAGAGTACACGGCTCCAATCTTGCTGTGTCCAATTTAAATGACTGCGTGCGAAATGAAGGCGCGCTGTTCGGTGGGCTCGCGTTAGTTTGGGCCCATTAGCTGGCTTGTGTGGTACCATATCGCGTTCTTTTAACCTTCTCCGAACAGTTCGAGCGCTTACAGATACGCCGTGGAAGTCGCGAAGTTGGTTTTGTATCTCAATGGAGGTAAGGTGACGATTTCTCAAGCTGGTCGTCACGATGAATCGATCCTGCCTTTCAGTTGTGACCCGAGATCGTGGCCTTCCTTGGCGACGAACAAAGCCGCCAGTCGCTAGGTACCTCCGATAAACATTTCGGACCGCAGATCGACTTAAATTAAGTTGAGCACTCACGTTTCTTTGGCTGTGTCCGGCCTGAATAAGTGCCACAGCTTGGGCGGCGACTTCAGGTGAAGTATCCATAGATTATTGATAGAACCTCACCTTAATGTTAAGAATAAGTAATGTTTGTTGCAAAACCAAAGATATCAATCACTTTTTCAAGAATTAAATCCAAGTAAACCAATAAAACCAAGTTTTCTTAGTATTCGATTGTTTGGTATCAACAAACAGGCTCCAAATTGTCTTTTGTTTCTTTAAATTCTGTGTTCGAAATTCAAAAAAAGACTATTGAATGAAATTGTGAATGTGCCAAGTTCAAAACTGCATAAAAACTTTTTGCTCGACCTAATATAAAATTTTAGCTAGGACCAAACGAAACTGAAAATACAAGGTGGGCCAATAGATGTGTCCAGAAGTATATTTCATTAATCGATTACACAACAAATTTTAAATCAAAAAATCATGGCTGCAGTTTATGATGTATGTTGATTCTTACAATCTAATATTTGTTCTTTTTACAAAAAGATTCGTAACTGCCTCAGGAAGATATATCTGTAGTGTATGCTCTCGCGTTCAAAAGACAGACTCAAATCTTTTCACTTTTCACGCAGACGACTGGCATCAACGGAATCCGGCAGCGCAAGCGAGGCCTGCAGCAGCCCCGGCGAGCCCATCAAGAAATCAGCGCGCGAGTTCATCATCCCCATCGCGGTTGAGGGCAAGGGCTACGTCACGCCGCGACAGCGCTCCTTGGAGCCCGAGGCCTCTGCCCACGTGCCGTCCGTGCGACACCACCGCGCTACCAAGCCTAGGCGCATCAGGTACTCACACTCGATCTACCTAGCCTTTACCAAGTATGTTGACTGTTGAAGTCGGGTTCTAGTCTTACCGAATTCAGCTGAATACATGAAGTGAATGCTGATCTGATCTTCATAACCAGTGATCGGATAATCGGGCGCATATATACCTAAACTTCTTCCCGTGAAAGAATAATGTGGACATTCTTTCCTGAATAAAAAAGTAATCCCGGGTTCCCGGGATTGAACAGTTTTATAAAAGCAACTATAACAATCTTAATGAAATTATAGCCGTGGTTATTTTGATTTAGTATCTTTATTTTATTCAAAACAAATGAAAATCATAAAAACTTTAATTGTAAATAAAAAGTTCCATTAGAATTGGCTTTTTAAATTTCTCGGTTTGTAATGTCTGTTATTCATTGGCATTGTTAGCCATAAGCTCCTCTGGTACATACTTATACTCCTACCCTGTCGAGGTTTGAAGAGTTACAACGCTCCCTGGAGCCGAAAGCCACAACCGTTGTAGCAACAAACTGTAAACATATTGTGTTCTTTACCAATCGAAAGAGAGAAAAAAATAAATTTACTTAGCACATACATGAAACACGAACTGGCATACCATTTTTTTCGTTTGTTATTTCCATGTAATAACAAACGAAAAAAATGGTATGCCAAAAACTAAGCGTGTTGAGGCACACGCTTAGTTTTGGTCATACTATTTTTTGTCTGCACTATAAAGGTATCGCTTACCACATTTAACATATTTATTGTTCTTCCCCAGCAGCCTAGTAAGCGGCGGAGAGTCAGAAGAGGAAGAAGACGCGCACATGCACCGGCTGCGCCCCAGCCGCGCCGCACGCGCAGAGTCCGTCAGCTCCGGGGAAGACGACGAAGAGGACGAGGGTTTCCACCTGCTCACTGCTGAAAACCTCTTCTCTACGCTTTTGCACCGGGTATGTTTGTCATCATCATTTCAGCCGAATGATATTCCTCTGTTGGACATAGGCCTATACCATGTGTCGCCACATCTCGCGGTCCTGTGCGTCTCCCACGCAGCGGATTCCCGCAACCTTCACCAGGCCGTCGCTCTACCTTGTGTGAGGCTGCGCCAACGCTGCGCGTAAAGGTACAAGGTCGGAGCTTCTAAACGTTTCGGCTCATGGCCACTGCTGCGCGTGACATTCACGACCCATCCAGCGTGGCCCAATTCTGGGCTCCCTCTTCTTTGCCTACGTCCTCGCAGAAAGACGCAACGGCCTCCCATACCTACCCTTCCACTGCCGATCATACCTCTGACCTGTCTGGGGCGCCTACCTGAAGGATTTTCAAGTAGATTCCACCTTGTTCGCCTGCGATTTGAGAGCTTCAAATAAAACACCCTTGTAACCCTCTGGCATCAAGTGCGTTTATGAAATGAGAATTTTAAGTCGACTTTAGATAAATGCAGCCTAAGCATGACCCTAATAGGTGGAATTATGGCCGAGGACAACAGAACTTTCGGAACTTATCGTTATACGTTCATCATCCTCAGCTACACATTTGTTTTATTTTTCTTATTACATCACTTATTTATTTATTGTATTTTAAGCTTGTTGTGTCCCACTGCAGGACAATCGTCTCCTTTCTTCGTTCCATTCTTCCCGGCTTTGGGCAAGTGTGGACGAATCCTGCCGATATGCGTCAAGCTCGTCCCGCCATCTTCGCCTGGGTCTCCAGCGATGTCTTTGGGCATTTTCTGGGACCCACACTGTGGTTGCTTCAGCCCATGCACCGTTCGACATGCGGCAGACGTGTCCGGCCCTGTCCCACTTTAGTTTGGCTTATTTTTTATTTATTTTTCTACCGATAGGCACGTGTTTAACCACTATATCACCTGATGGTACTTAGATGTAACCTAAAGCCTCTATCGTCTTCCATGTCGTGGTTTATATCTCTTAGGATTATCCTTCAAGTCTTTTATTCGGTCAGCACTTAACTTTTTTTATTTACATAGTTTTTACTTTTAATTCTTAATTTTCGTTTTCTCATATCTTTCAGGTACGCGCACTGACGAACCGCCTGAACGGCGAAGAAGGTCCGGGATTTAGCCAGCACTCTCTATTCAACAACCTACAGTCGCCGTTCTTCAACAGGTACATACATTTACTATCTCGCTTTATGTATGGCTTAGCTATACTATAACTAAGATAATTCTATAACAAATAAATAAATGAAAATGAAGATTGAAGATCAAAACCTGACGTAACAGGGTGAATCTTATAAATGATAATATTTACTTTCATTTAAAATTCATCTTTCTGACACAGGCAACTTTTTTAATATTTTACTAGTGTAATAAAATTATATTTAAGTAGAATTTAATGGTATTTTTTCTCTAAAAAAATATAATGTTGGGTTACGAATCATAAGTAACCAAGTCAAAATAAATGCAATCTTGAAAATTGGAGTCCTATTTCAATACTTCAAGAAAGCTTAATTGAAATTTAAAATTGATAACATTTCTATTCATTAAGTTTGATTATAACAATACACAATTTAATAGTTTACCAATCATGCTTAACGTTTTCATTTCGCAAATATAAATTCAACTTTAATGAATACAAGTGAACATAGATTAACATGTAAACTTTTATTGTGTTTCCGACTAAAATAATGTTAATTTTATGCATGCAGCCCCCACTTACCAAGGAGAAACTTATTGTGAGTATACTTTCATCAATCTATAACTACACATCACAATAACACCGATAATATTTAATTAATTAATGTTTTATGACACTGTATCACGTTGTTATGATTACACGCAGCACTCATAGATATGTGGAAAGTAAAAGAAGTATTTCTGAAACGTAAGTTTTAGTTTACAATACATACTGTAGAAACTACACACACAACTATATGTTTGATCCAAGTAGTCGATGTAGCTCCGTGTGTAGTGGTTGATTCAACCATAACTATGTCTGTGAAGTTCGCTTTTAACTGCACCTTATTTTTTTCTTGTAATTGATATTTTTAATGATAATAATTTGTTATAATTCCTAGTGAAGCTTATTGGTTTGGTAATCGACTATATATGTGAAAATTAAGTTATTTATTTGAATTTTGATGACATGTTAGTACTAAGTCAATGACAACTTCAAAAAATAATATTTTTGCATCATTATTTTTTGAAGTTCAAAATTGAATTGAATGAATTTTCGAATTCTGTACCATCTCAAACTAGAATCTACATTGCTAGCAAATAAATAAGTCTGATTCTGATTCTGATTCAGATAAATTTGCAAGACTCGCGTAGTGTGTTCCGTGCTGCCATTAGGTTTGATTCCACCTCTACACATTGAATTACACGGACATCCTGAACATTTGAAACACAGTCATGAATGAACAAATTATTCTGACACTATATCACTGTTTATAAGTGCAGGAGTGTGGTAGTGCCCTGATATATTCTAAAGTTACCGAGATTAATGATGATATATTGACGCCGCACTCCTGCACTTTCTTATTATACGGCAAAAGAGATAAATGTGCTTACTCACGTTTTATATTTGAAATAAAAGTTAGCAAACAGAAGCTGTGATGGATAATTCTGGGCCTAACTAATATCATATTAGTTGCTTAAGATGCTTTAACACAGTGACAGTGTGTCCCCCACATTGATTTTACACTCATTTTTTTATTTATTTATTATTATTTTATTTACTCATTTCGAACTTGATGCTCACAGTCGGCAGCCGTTTGGAGACCTCGGCCAACTTTGCTTTAGATTTTGGTCTTCAATTCACTTAAACGCGGCTCAACTGAAAATTGAAAGAGTGCAAGCACAGTTATCTCTTTTACCTATTTCAAACCTGTATACAAATGATTGCAAATAGTTTAATCTGTTTCCGTGTACTGTAGACGCGAGGGCTGGGGCTCGCGCGACATGCACGCGGACTTCGACTCGATGTTCAAGCCGCGCCAGCACATGCCGCGAGGTGAGTCGTCCCGCGCTTTGCACCGCTTGCTGCCCGCACGGGGAAAACGTTGCCAGTATCACTAGCACGCCTGAGACACACTCACACACAATATTTTGTTGGTGTATTTTCCATTACATTCTTTTTTATTCAAATAGTTTTTTTTTATCTTATATTTGCTATAAAAATAAGCAAAATCGCATTTAGATAAATCTTTTTAAAGTCGTGTTCTTTTTTGCAGTTTTATTAAATAATACTTTTGTAGCTTTCGCAATAGTTTAAACACAAAATTTTAAATGTAAAATATTAATTGGTATTTAAACTCATTTTCTAAGTAAACACTATCCAAATAATAATTAATTAAATCACAAAATTACTCAACAAAAACACACTTCTAAATTGTTGCACATATTATATTATCCTTTTTAATCGGACTTTTCCAAATTATTTGTAAAAACACTCGATGTTATGTAAATTCCACAGTACGTTTGGCATTAGCAGCATGAAAAGCAGTTCATCAGTTACTCCTTATTTCGAAGCGATTTTTGAAACATGTTTAGGACTATTCATAATTCTTGACATGTTGCAAAGATCCTAGGTGCTTTATCATATTTCTCAGCATTATTTTCCAAATTAACCATTATTTAGTCATGTAAAGAAATATCTAAGTATCTATAAATACTGCGCAGTTTCTATTGGAGGAGCTCATAGCTAAATAATAACAGCCGCACGGGTCGATCTTCAAGGTTAAGCAACGCTTGCCGAGGTTGGTTTGTGTACGGGTAACCATCTTAACATGGCGAGAATATTCCGTGCCTCGGAAAGCACGTGAAGCCTTTGTTCTGCCGGCTGTCATTTGTAGATCTTTAGCAGTCGTTACGGAATGTCAGAAGCTACAAAATCTGGCTCCAGTCTTACCAAGAAGTACCGTTTTACCCAGTTACGTTGTGGAGGTCAGAGAGGCAGTCGTTCCACGCAAAAATACTGGTATTCACCGGTTTACGGGAGGCCGACCCCGATATAGTTGAGAAAAGGCTAGGACTGCGCAGTTTCTATAAATTAGTTTTCATCTTAAAGTTTCGATGTCCCCTACAAAATAGAAGTTTAACCGCAAGGCTACGTTATGTTATTCCCACATAAAAACACAACCGCCCAAGATATCCGTATTCCGTAAGGAAATTTTGAAATTTCAAGCACAGTACCGATTCAAACACAATGTCCCACGCCATATGCCCATACATTTATTTGATTCTATGAAGTTAACTAGGCGCCAACACGCACCGGTACGTGCTCGGCCCCCACTTAGGCAGCGCTCTACCTGCTAGGGTTGCGGAATTTTTTCGAAAGAGTCACCGCGGCCCTGGAACGCAAAGGGCTTTAGAAGGAACACGGATGGGTTTTAGTCACTGAGTCTGACACGCCCTTCCGTTCCACCCAGAGCGGAAGAAGTCATTTGAAGACCGCATCCTTAAAATAAAAAGTAGCGCTCCACGCGCCGGTGCGTGGGTGGCAGCGAACCTGTTAAGTGGCTAAATTATACAGAAAATTGTCTTGGACTATTATTTGGAATTGTGAGAAGTTTCTTCACTTTACCAACCACTGCAGGGGTCTCACTTATCTACTCTCTCTTGTAGACGTTATTCCTAAACTTCAATTGTGTTTTTTTTAAATATAATGTGTTAAAAAATTAACTGCAAGAAATTTCTGGGGGGGTCAATGAACTACTTTTACTATGGGACCAATAGTGAAATCGCGAAAAAAATCGACTGCTCCATACATTTATGTGCGCATAACTCGATAAAATGTACTGAAAGACTGTTTTCTTTTTTTGCGATTTCTTTGTTGGTCCCAAGGTAAAAGTTGTTCATAATGATGAGTACAATGCCCCCTGAAATTCCTTGCAGTAAATTTTTTAACACCTTATATAATAAAAATACTTTAAAAATAAAAATATCCACGTCATTTTCAAATAACTTGCTGATTGATGCTGACAAATATGATAAGGTTCTTATCCCTTCGCAATAAGGGCGTCGCGTCACCGTCGCACTGCAACTCGCAAGTAGTTAGTGCCGCCTCGCACGGTCAACGACACTCACAAGAAAGCTAGCTTCACTAAAACAAATAAATTAACTCTCAAACCATTCCATAAAGAGCTCCGAATATACGCCACCAACGAACTACAGTAACCATTGCCTCCGATATTCGCGACGTTTTCCACCGTCGACATCGTTTTTTTTTTCTTAATTAACATCAATGTCATGTATGATAGACTATCGATATTTCAGCTAGTAACAGGCAGACATACCTACAGTCTATCATATATCTTGTGTTCTTTAGAGTTCATTAACATTGTTTTAATTAATAAAGTTAACATTTTTTGCATTGTAGTGTATTATTGTATTCAAATTGCATTCTTTGTGCAGGTGTTGACTTTCTCCTACCCGCTAACACTAGCAGGAAAATGTTGCGTTGCTCTCGATTATCATAAATTCAGTTATTTCAGTAGCATTGCATGAAATGTACGTACAGGACATTTCACATGTCGCATCTCCTGTGCCAATGCAGTACTATTTATTTTGTATAAAGTAGATTAATCAATTTATTTTTCTTTTTTTGATCTGTCGACAATATCTTTCAGTGAAGAGTAAATATTGAGTAATAAAGATTAAATGCAGCGTGACAGTTAATTAATTTGTTTGACAAGTGATCATGGCATACATGTGTAGATAGTGGATGTGGTAGCACTCGATGTTGGGCGACACTATGTCAGTACTAGATCATGTCACGAGCTCATTCGCTACCGCGGGCTGCACCACTGCAGCCAGACTAGCGCCGGGGGCGGGGCGGGGGGCAGGTGACGCGCGAGTGAAGCGGTAGTGAGCTTGTGTTGGTGTGGTTGCAGTTGGGTTGCGCGTTACACTGCATGCTCCGACCAAATCTTCACTTCACAGCGGCACCAGCGCCAACCACAAACCCGCCACAAACGCCACACAAGAATAGGTACTAAACTATATTTATTTCTTCATTTATGTGTTTTTGTGTTCCGCACCGTGCGCCGCGGCTGTTATCAGATAGAGATGCCTCTACTATGTGAAATATATCGCTGAAGCAATAATTTAGTACGCATTTGATAAATTACTATCCCTACAGAAGCAACATTTTAATGCATTCTTTTGTGATTTGTTTTCGCATACTTAAAGCTTTACGTTTGACCTAATTTGACTAGTCAGTATTTAGTATTTGTAGATATGTATTAACTTTTAACTGATCGCATCGATGTTTGCATCATTCGTGGATTTACTACGGGCGCACAGGCCCTCAGTCTTATTGTACTCGATTCTCTATGTAAAGATCAAACAAGGAGGTTCCGCTCGTAGTCCCCCTCCGTACTCGATCGCCGAGCGGACGCAAACAGATTTACAATATCGGCACTGTAAATAGTCCATGACAGCGAGCGTTCTGCATGATCGAAACGTGTGTTTTTCGATTAAATTTCAGGTAGTAGTAAGAAAACCGGTAAGCACCGTACCGGGCCCCAAAACTCGGAATCGAACGTCGAAAGCGGACTAGACCTGTCGGACTTGGACCTGAGCTCGATCGAGTTCTCCGAGCGCGAGATGCGCGCGCTGTCGGGCCTCACGCCCGCGCTGTCGCGCCGCCTGCAGCGCCAGCTGCTCGCGCACCTGCCGCCCGCCGCCGCGCGCACGCTGCGCCGCACGCTCTCGCTGCACGCCGCCGACACGCGCCCGCCCGCGCCCGCGCGCTCGCACTCCGCCGACCACGAGCAGGACGACCCCGCGCCCGCAGCACCCGCGCCCGCCGCTCCTGTGGAGCCTGCTGCGCCCACCGCAACCACCGCGCCCGTTGACCCATCTCCGCGTACTGACGAGCCCGCCCCGACCGCTGCCAGCCCCGAGACCCTTACAGAAACAAAGGAAGAAAGTCCAATAGACGCTGCGACACCTCAATACTCAACTCTACCGCGGCCGCGGAGACGGTCTAGCTCGCGGGAGGTGACTCCCCTGCTGGCCGCAGTGGACGTGGAGTGTCCGTCGCCCAACTCGCTCATCAGAGAGCCGCTCACGACGCGGCCGCGGGACCGGCCGCTGCTCAGTAAATACTTGACCCCTGAGCGGGCACTGTCCTTGGATGATACGTACGGCTCGGACGGCGGCAGCGGCACGTCGGAGCCCAGCTACACGTCATCTTACGGGAGCTCAGCGGCGGGCGCGGCGGGCGTGGGGCTGCGGCGACACTCACTGCGCGCGGGGAGCGGTGACCAACCGCGTCGTCGCGTCTCCAGGTTCCTTCGATCAGACTTTTTCGACTCGCCGCCGGATGAGAACCTTTATGAGCGCCAACGGAAAGAACGAGAGTTGGAAACACAGAAAATCTTGCGAGAAATTAGAGAGAAAAGAAACAAATCGCAGGAGGCGGCGGCCGCGAAGAGTCCCACAGACATAGCCGACGCTCCGCCGGCATTCAGGGACGACGTCACCGTTCCCAAGAAATGTGTCTCACCCGTTGGGCTCGTCGGTAGCAAGGAGCGCAGTAGGTCCAACACTCCGTTTTTCCCGATTCTTGACAAAATCAAAGAAACCGCGGTGGATTCGTCCGCATCGACGTCGAACTCGAAACGTTACAATAATTTAGAAAACTCAAGACAAAAAACAGTTGTCGATGAAAACTCTTCTAGTAAAGATTCCAGATTGATCCGACCCAAAAGTTACCCTGTCAAAACTTTAGATTCTATAGATGAGCCCAGTGAAAATGTGCTGCCTGAAAGTTCGTTTAGTAGAGAATTTGATAAAGAGAGGTCCTTGCCGAGGGAGTCGAAATTAATAAGACCGAAAAGTTACCCTGCAAGTAGTCCATCGCCAGAAAAAGTTTACATTAGTCGTAATGTTAAAATAGAAGATTCTAAAGAAACTGCATCGAAAGATGAGGTTATCAATCCTGAAATCAAATCAGATGTAGAAGTAAGTTTCAGTATTACCTTGCCTAAGAAAAAGCCAGAAGTAGTGACAAAATCCGATTCGGTAAAAAATAATACAAAGCTGGATCAAAGTAACGATTCTAAATCAGAGACAGATGTCAAATCTAGCGACACTAGTTTGTCTTTGAAAAAGTATGGTATTATCAAAAACAGAGACAATGATAAGTCTGAAACGACAGAAGTTAAAACAGAAAACAGTATGACAGTTCCAAATGGCGGACCATCGGTTGATGTTGTCAAAGTTACATCTAACGGGGACGCTAAACACACAATTGTGGCTCAGGCGTCGAAGAAAGACGAAACGGTCACAAAAACCGGTGATACTGATCAAACAGAAAAGAAAGGCACAGTAAAGAAAAAGATTATAAGAAAAGTTTCATCGAAATCTAAGACTGATTTAGGAAGCAACCAAGAAACTAGTGATGCTAAAACAACTGAAAAGAAGAAAGTTACAAAGAAAGTAAAGGAAAAGGTTGCCGATGAGGATGGTACGAAGCCAACAACTGTCACAAAAAAGAAATCTGTTTTGCAATCGATAGGTCATAAGTTAGAAAAGTTTGCGTCTAATAAGTCTAGCTCCCCAGAAAAGGGGGCTGAAAATAGTGTAAGGAATGAGACGAAGAAAGATAGTTCTAAGTTAAGCAGATTGCAACGAGAGCAATCGGTGCCCGTCAACGTAGAGCCTACTACCGAATCAAATCTCATTAAAAGAGCCGTCACACTGACTGATGTTGCCGCTCTGGAGACTCATCAGCAAGCTCCTCAAAACAAAACCACCGTATCTAAAGTATTAGGACTCTTCAAGAAATTCGAGCCCAAGGAAAAATCAAAACCGATCGTTGAAAAATCACACATCGAAAGCCTTGAACAGCCTAATGACAGTCATTGTAAAACTGAATCTAATCCTGAAGCCAGCGCGGACAGTCTTGACAAAGACAAACCTCGCCGACCAACGTCGCTACTGTTGAATGGTCTTGGACGAAAATACAAATACGGGAGAACATCTAGTGACAGCGTCTCCAACTTATCCGTAGATAACGATGATCAACCTGCGTCCAAAAAAGAAAACGAAACAAAGAACATTAGAAACAGTTTAAAATTAGATTTCTCTAGATTGCCAAGAGTTAAGAAAATAGTTCCTACTAATCCTGTGATAGAACCTCAAATTATGAATATTTCCTCTGTTGACAGTGAGACTGAAAAGAAAGATATTCCAGAAAAGAATGCCACACTTGTAGACAGTAGCACACATACCGATAACACTGAAGCACAGAGTCGCAGTCGGTCGAGAAGTAGGTCAACTATTTCCAACTCCGAGTTGAAGTCTGATATTAGTGCTGATAATAAATTTACCGATAGAAATCCCCTTTCACCTTCAGAGAATACTACAATCCACCTCCGCAGTCATGATTCCACCACGCCTGAGAAAGAAGACATTGTCGATAGAATACGTAGAAAAAGCTTTTATTCAAGATTCAACGAAAAGAAACAACGACGAAAGAGTAGTTTAGTGGGCCCCGGAGCGGCCGAGTACGACCCGGTCGCTAGAATACACTCCCAGCCGACGGACACTAAGTTCGACGTGTCGCCGACGTCGCCGCTCACCTACGACCTGTCGCCGCTGTCTCCCGGGCTCTCCGTCTCGTCTGACTTGTCGCCGTCCACGGAACGCTATAGATCTCTTTTAACCGACCTGCCTGTTAACACTAGGACTAACTTAAGGTTTGAAAACTATGGACTGAATGATAAAATTGATACTTATAGATCTCTCGATCGCAACGACTTTAGGAAATATCCGGGGAGCAGAAGTTACTTAGACTACGACCAACCGTCTTCGTACGGTGCCAACCGGTACTCCAGAACGAAATCCCTTTTGGACAGCTCCGACGGAACAGAGGATAATAGTCTTGTCAATTCGTTGAGAGATCCGCACAAATACAACAGAACCATATCAATGTATTCGCCTGGTAACTATGCTACTTATAGACCAAAAAGAACTACTCGCAACTCTGCGATTATTTTGAAAGAGAGCGAAAAAGAACCGAGCCCTGAAAACATATTGGAAAAAATAAGGCAAAGAAAAAAGATATCAATCAGCGTGACCAGGAAACCAGATGCTGAGAAGGAAACACTGCCAAGGTGTGTATACTTTTGTACTTACATGTCACGTAAATAATTTCAAATAACTTTCCCAACGTGAAAGATAATACGATTTTATTCTGTGCACGCTTCACGCTTCCGAATTAAAGTTTATAGCACTAATGCTTTTAAAAAGTTTTACATCCTATATATTAGCAAACGAAGAAGTTTTGTGAAATATGTAAAATACTAGAATGCCTCCGAATGTAGATAGTAGATCTAATACTCACTTTAATGAGTCCACAATGATATTGCTCTCAGAGAACTCGAAAACAGAATCACAGCAGCTACAACATCATTTTAACGTTCAAAATCATGATAGTAGAATTAATATTTTAAATGTACTTGTAATATGCATTTCATAATTGACACATCACAGAGCAATACAAGAAGAAGAACCGCGTCGTTGAAGTGTATTTCCCGCCACATAACGGCCGTGTAATGTTTCAGATCCAATATCTCACCGAAAGGCGACCGCGAAGGCGACGGTGCAGAATGCTCTGAGAAAGTTGACTGAGAGGAATTATTGATTGTGCAGGATATTACTTGATTTTGTGATTTATATAAGCATTTTTGACAATTATCTTCGCGAACTTATTGCGAAGACTAGGTGTAGGTGTATCTGACGGAACTTGATGCTTTCATTGTTTTTGTTATAACTATTTTACAATTTCATTATAGTCTTTTATTAGTGTTGATCTAATCGAGGCTGTATCGATACTCTTGCCAAACGTAGCATATACTCACGTGTTTAGATGTCATGTTAATTAAAGGAATCTCATCACCGACAGAAGACTGTCTTTAGTGGCAAATAGGTAATACTTATTGCAATGAATCTCTCACTGAATTCAAAGTATCCTAAAAGTCATGCAAAAATTAGAATTAAATGTAACTTGAACATTTCCGAATGTTAGGCATTTGGATTATCAAATCAAATTAGTTATTAGTAGGGTGTAGCTAGTTTCACACAGATTCATCAAATTACAACAGATAGTATTTATAAATGTTTTGTATGAACTTTGTTGGCTTTCTCCAAAGCGCGGTTACCGACTGCCGCATATTTGAAACAGCTTTTCAAGCTGATAAGATTTTGTTACTGTTATAATAAATATACGATTGACTATTGAAGTGTAATAATAATATATTTTGCAAAGAGTGGACTTTTTGTTAAGTGTTTATTGTAAATTGATTCTTATGTGCCTTTGTAAAACATAAGTGACTGGATTTGATATAGTCCATTTTATTGAAACATATAAAATTACACAAATTTTAGAGTGTGTTTGCACAAATACGTTTTACTCAACATTATTAACTATAATTTTTCTTAGTTACTATCAATTTACATTTTTTTATGTGACCGTAAGTCAATTTAAGTTTAAATATTTATCGTAATCATTATAGTATTGAATGCTAAGTCACGACGTTACGGTACGTTAACAGTAATCGAATAGAATGGTGCTTAGATGATTTCATTAGGGATAACTATTTATAGACCGGACTTGTTATAGACTCACACAAAACGTGTATATTTTTAGCAAGTGTTTTCAGTTTTAAATGTATTATTGTAAGCTGCTGTTTGTTCCACTCAACTAGTATTGTATCCGACGTCGCGAGGTTGTCGCGCTGCTCGTCTCAATATTCTTTTGCTGTACAAGTCAGGGAGCGTTAGTTAGATATCACTGTGTTAACTGTTAAAACAAGCAATAATTTTACGCAAAATCCGTTCATCTTCGTAATTTCGAATCTATTTATTAATTTTTATTAGAATTGAAAATTATTTATTAGTGTGTGATGATTTTTAATGTTTCTCTTTTTGTCATAGTTACCGCGGTGACATTGGAACTGTGATTCTTACGATTGATATTAAATTTGCTATCACACACGTTTTGTATTGAATGTGAATAAATTATATAGTTAAAAATGTGTTTTATTGATTATGACGTTATTCAAGGTTCTGTAAATCTTCTACCCGTTTACAACCAGCTCACATCCACGACAGTGAGCATGATACGGGCAGGGCGAAATATTTCTCACACTACTGCTACTGATATTCGCGCTGCTCGTTGCTTCCCAAATGAGCGTTTAGTGCGGGAATCAAAGGACGGACAGCGCGATTTTTTTTAGAGGCTTAGGAAGCGGTCACTTTCTTCGAAACAATTATGCTAGCGAAGGAGGAGGCGGGCCGTGCAAGGGAAAGGCAAGGCATTCGCCCCAATCGCCGCTACAGGAGAAGTAGCCGCAGACGTTGGGAGTCGCAGGCTGATCCCCGGCCACAGTAGGCTCGCAGTCCGATCACCATCACGTCCGGGTCGATGGCGCGTTTTCGCGCGAGCCTCAAAGAGATGTCAGCTACGGGGCCCGCTCGGCTGCCAGGGTTGCGGAATTTGTTCGAAAGAGTCACCGCGGCCCTGGAACGCAAAGGGCTTTAGAAGGAACACGGATGGGTTTTAGTTAGTAACAGTCTGACACGCCCTTCCGCTCCACCCTGAGCGAAAGAAGTCATTTGTTGATTTCCCATCTTTAAAAAAAAAGAAAAGACAGACAGCGACGAGGTTGGCGATCCACGCCAGTGTACATCGATTTAAAGAGGGGCAATGACTTCCCAGTCGCCACCTGGTGGCTAATATTCGGGACGGCACCCGCACCCGCACTCGTCCACGACACTGTATAGTCGTCGGCCATGGAGTACAACAACCAGCGAACAGGTATGAGCTGCCCCCCTAGCTCAAATCCTGGGTAGGCCCTTGGGGCTGCGTGAGGAATATGTGCGTCAAGATTGAATAGCGGCAAGGCAGTATTTAAATGACTACATGCACATGCTTGCCACTATAAAACCTGTTGGAAAGCCAACGAGCTTTACATATTAGCTGTCAGCCTATGCCCTATGAGTAAGTCTTTGGCTATCACTTGTAAACTGGTCCTTGGATCTTATTTACTCTGGTAAGCAGGCAATACATACTTTCCAAAGAAATCGTACCACGACGGTTGTTTATTAAACCGTAGGTCAAATACGCGATGAACATACAGAAATATATATTTCTGTTCCATGTACTCATTCTGGCATTTATTATAATTAATTTAGTGGATAATAGTAGTAAACTGGAAGCGTTGTGAGAGTCTATTACTTTTTTGTTAATAAAACTCAAATGACAAATAAAACTGAATTGGTATAAATTCGGTATTTATTATGATATTACGTTGACATTTTAAGTACTTACTTGTAAGTACGAGTATACTAATAATAAAGAATCAGTATAAATTTGTTAAGATTAAGTTGATAATTAAATTTAGTACCAGTAAAAGTATATTATTATAAGGTCTATGAAGTACAGAGGTTGCAAAAAACGAACGCGCGTCGGGACTTTAAAAAGTTTATGAAAGGGATAAACTCACTGACAAGTATCTTATAGACATAAAACGGGACCAGCCACGGTAACAGCAATCAATTTACAATTCATGTCGTTCAGTAATATTTTATGATATTAGGCATTATAACATGTCTTGAAGATATTTGTCAAAGTAGGTACTTTCTCATGGATGTGCGTTCGTGAAATGCTACAACTGTAGTAATTATTGTTTGTGGTTTTTATTCGGCGATAGATTGGAGTTCTTCGTAGTATTTGCTGTCTTTGTCTGCCAGGTGTTCGAGAATCTCATCAATGTCTGTGTTGGGGAAACGTTCTACCCACGATTTGATCATACCTTCGGCTGAGGCTGGGTAGCGCTTCATGTCTACTTCCTCACCTATAATGAAAAGGGATTTTAGTATTTTATATCAAAGTTTTCAACAATAAATTAAAAAGAAAAACGTCTGAGACTAAAGGTCATCAGTTCATCACACACTCTGGGTATTAGTACAGGGGCCGTTCTATGGCATGTTAAAACCATATTTGTTTCCATGTGGTAATCAGTGATCGGATAATTGGGCGCTAATATACCTAAACTTCACTTTTATTCCCACGAATGTGTGTAATACGGACATGCTTTTAAGTCGGTTTAGGCATTTGGAAGTTACATACAAACAAAAAATACTACACTCCTTTTCTTGGGCAGTCGTGTAATAAATACAACATATTGACCACATTATAATTTTTAAAGATATTCCATTTGTTTATTATTATTGTTTATTATATATTTGTTTGTTACCTACTAAATCAAAATTACCAATGCTATAATTTCATTAAGTTTGTTATAGTTGTTGTTACAAAATGGGTAATCCCGGGAACCCGGGATTTCTTATTTATTCAGAAAGGAATGTCCATATTATTCTTTCACGGAGAGAAGTTTAGGTATATAAGCGCCCGATTATCCGATCACTGGTGCTTAAGCAGGATAATAATCCCATTTTTAAAATGGAACAATGATAAGGCTTGAACACTTCATCTTCGAAATTTATTTTCGCCATACATTTGGCTGGACAAACGTATGGCGAAAATAAATCTCGTTCTACCGCTGCGTATAAAAATAAAAGCAAGAAAGTTTGCACAACGAAAGAACGAAGAAAGGATTTCTGAGAGTTCACCCCAGGGTGAACTCTCAGAAATCCTTTCTTCGTTCTTTGCTACTGTTAACCTTTTGAATGCCAGAGCATAAACGCATCGGCGTGCCCCCGACGCCAAGCTACAAATTCGCCGTACTTTTTGTCACATATGTGTGACGTTTGGCGTACAGGGCACGCGCTTGCGTGTCATGTATACGTGACAATGGCGTTCAAAAGTATGGAAGTTCGCCTCTTTTGCTCATGGGTAATCAAATCGGGCACAAGATATGACGCTGTCAAAAGCTATAAAACATCTCATACCTTTGTTGCTGTTGATAAGGACGGTGTTGGGCTGCACGAAGATATTGCGCGGCTGTTTGTGCATCAACACGATGTCGCGCCAGCGGCCCCAGGGCTCGTCCAGTTTGCTGTACTTCTCGAACAGCTTGTCTCCAGCTTCAAAGTCGGCTGTAGCCTTTATTGTTTGCAGTTTTACTAGGAAATCGCCTGGAATTTGATGCGAGATTTAGTTTTTGTAGGAAACGGTGATGTAATGTATATGCTTAGATTGTTCTAGTATGGTAGGTAAACGGAATAAGGCTGGCTTCCTAATTCAGCGTAAAACAGAGCAGAGTGGTGAATCAATGTGGAAAAAAATTATCAAAACTCCCCATTTGGAGTAAAAAGCACTACTATTCGTATTTTTACTCTCTCTGTTCCGCTTCCACTCTCTACCATATCACAGTTTATCTGGACAGCCAGCCTTAGGGTGCTTTTCAACCAAAGATGAATGTTGGAGATAGACAGAAAGTGGGCGAGGCACAAAGTCCATCAATGAGATCACTAGCGGGACTTAACGCAGCTACGCATCTAAGCACAGCCTAGCTACCTTTACCGCAAATGAAACGTCATGTTTGCCTTTGTAACATGACGTTTCAGCTACTGTTGGTAGCTGATTTAACAGTTGGTTAAAGGTAGATACGTTATTGAAACCGGACGTTAGTCATACACAATAATTAAAGATTAGACTACTGAAGGTATCTCGATATATCAGTTATGTAGCATAGTCACCACGTACCAATGATCTTCTTCCCCCTGGTGGCGAGGTGTTCCCGCTGCAGGGTGAGCAGCAGGTTCTTGCCGGGCTCGGACTCCGTGACGGTGAGCATGCCCTCGCCCTCCAGCTCCAACAGGCGCATCAGCACGAAGCGCGCGCGGGCGTGCGCCTGGTACGGACATTTTGAGAATTAATAGACTACTTGAAAAGTTGAAAGTAATAAGTAATCCTGCTTAACATACCTTGGTATTTAGTAGTCAATTGGACTGTTAATTTACGCTTAGAAACAACAGTAAAGATTAAAAACACTGCAGATAAATAGGAACTTGAGATTCATTGGTAAGAATGTGAATGTCTCTCACTTACCAAAATGTTATCGTTAGACAACTTGTCGGAGATCTCCCTACATTATAAATCGAATCGGAATTGCATTTAGCCCTAAGAGAAGAATTTCCGAAATTCCTAAGGGAACGGGATATGCGCGTTGCGCGTACGAAGTCGCGGGCAAAAGCTAGATATAGACGACCTCGACGCCTACCACAAGAGTTAGTTCGAGGCGGATCGGGAAAAGAATACCTGGAAGAATTGGCCTGCAATAGAACATTATAGACTGAATAAAAAATAAAAATAGATAATAAACTACTTCTTAGTCGATTCATAAAACAGTTACACTGTCGAAAAATATTGGATACGTATTTTTTATTTTACGAATCAAATAAAAAATACGAAGATTAAACGTATCAAAGATGGAAGGCTTGTAACGTCACTTTCCAGTAAAAAGTGTAAGTGACGTCACAAGAGTTTTAAACGCACTGTATCGTCTTAATTTTTACGGTGTCGTACCCAAAGGGTAAAAACGGTACCCTATTACTAATACTCCACTGTCCGGCTGTCTGTCTGTATCTCATGAACCGTGATAGCTAGACAGTTGAAATTTTCATAGATGATATATTTCTGTTGCCGCTATAACAAAAAATAAAAAAAGAAATAACTTATTAATTACAGGGGGCTCTCATAGAAGAAACGTGTTTTTCTATCTATCTGACGGACAAATTGGATTTTTTTAATCAAATACCCTATTTGACAAGGAAACTAAGAAACAGTACCTGTAGCCAAGTCTTGGTAGCAGGCTGGTACATCTCCGTGGCCTTAGCGGCTCCGTTCCACAGCAGACTCAGCCAGTTCACGTAGATCACGTTCTCGGCTTCCTGACCCTCGTAACCGAAGATTCTAAACGGTAATGAAACAATTTGAATATTAACATTGCGCTTGTATAGTCCGAAGCGTATCCTAGTTGGTGCGTGTATTATTTAACCTCACTGCTTTTTATAAATGGAGACCCATATTTCGCCCGTTATGCTTGAATCTCATGGAAAATGCCTGAGGTCTGCCTTTGAACAGCTACGTGCAAGTTTTAATAAATACATAGCTGCCTGGTCCAGGAATCGCCAGTCGAGCAAAAGAGCATTTAATATAATCTGGTAGTTAGTCTTAAAGTCAATAATCCTATAATTGAAAGTAAGGGACGGTTTTCTCCGAACGTTGGTTGGTGTGAATGTTCTGCAAGTCTACAAGTCGTTTTTTTTTTTAAGGATGGGAAACCATCAAATGACTTCTTCCACTCTGGGTGGAGCGGAAGGGCGTGTCAGACTCTTACTGACTAAAACCCATCCGTGTTCCTTCTAAAGTCCTTTGCGTTCCAGGGCTGCGGTGACTCTTTCGAACAAATTCCGCAACCCTGGCAGAATTCTACAAGTCTGTATACTTACTTCAGTATCTCAGGAACCAGCGAGAGGTACAAACCGACTGCCTCAGCTCGGCACTCTTCGAACGCAGAGCCGAGTGTCGTGAACGTTCCGTCGTAAGTCTCACCCGGCTTGTACCACTTCTCAATTTCTTTGCCTGTCAAACAGAGTTAGCTGATTTATGCAGGTAGGTCATACCAACGTACGATCTACTTGTGTAGATCGATCCACAAGTGGTAGTGTGTATTGGGCGATCCGGTATGCCAGAGCGGAAGTTCGTTCGTTTATTTCCAGGACATAATAATATGATGTCACCAGGGATAATTCATTTTAGACTTTGCTCTGGAAAAAGTGACCTCTGCCGCGCCGTTCGTTTTACTGTCATTTTGTTGCGCATGCGACTTAGCCCTCCATATTGCTTCCAACTACTTAAGTAACCTCTTTTTAAGTACAAAGAAAAACCCTCTAAAGTGTGAAAAACCGCCCTTAGGGAATCAAGATGATTAAATATGGTATACAAAATCTATCTAACCCTAGCTGGTCCACATAATTATGCAGAAATACGCAACCTCTAAATACATTTGTGAAAGATAATGCATACTTCTGTATTGAGCGTCCATGAAATTGCTTGCACTCTCTCCTCCATAGGTATCTACGCATTGGTACGGGCAAGAAGCTTCAACTTTCTGACTAACTGAACGTCTTCTTGGCAATTCAAATATGCCTGTAAATTGGAATAAATGCTTTGACTTGACGGAGCGTTGCGAAAATAAATGTAGGTCTACTACTTATGTAATATTTTACTTTTTGCATAATTATGTGAAAGACAGAGGTAGCTAGGATAGACTTGTTGCAAAACTGCTAGCCAAATTGCAAACTCCGTATAATAATAATAATAATAATATAATATAGTATCTTAGGACAACTCACACACGGTCATCTGATCCCAAACTAGGCAGAGCCTGTGCTATGGCAACCAGACAACTGATAAACATACTTATATATTTCTAAATACATAAGTTGATTGTAATATATATATTTATTAGATTATAATTTCTCGATATATTATGAAAGAATCATTATGTATACAATAAATCCCATCCAAATTCAATAGTTTACAATTCCAGGCGATATTTTACAATCTTACGGTGTTTGCAATTTTCCGGTGACATTACTACAGGATCTTGCGCTGCGACAAGTTTGGAGCCACGAACACGACTGGTAATTAAGTCTAATGTCGAGCTGCTGCACTGGTTGTTGGCATGGACATAGAAATCGTGTGCTTGTATTTGTTACGGTTTAGTTATTGTATAAATCCTTCAACATATTCCCCAAAAATCAGTACCAGTCCATATCTATTTAATTGTCATCTCCGAAGTTCTACATTAGATCTTTACGAAATTTAAATGGGACTGACGGGACTGAATGGGACGGATGAGGTCTCGTGAAAATTACAATGTAATTAACCAACGTCATTTTGTTTACTTGGACACATACTACTAACACAAAAATTAAATCGTCAAGTAAATAAAAATGCTCATAAACTAAAAACTACTGGACCAAACTGAATTATTTTTTAAGGGATTAAATGGCCAGGATACCGCATCTAACTAAAAAAGAATCAGAGAAATCTGATCAGAAACCTCGGAGTATGTACAACCGAATTGAGAACCTCCTCCTTTTTGAAGTCGGTTAAAATGTCTGGCTACTTTTAATGAATTACTTTTATGAATACGAGGTTGAAGACAAAGAAAAATAAAAAACTGTGGGATAATGAAGCGTAAAAAAGTACATGTATAGAGGGTATGCGGAACAGTGAGTAAAGTCCCACAAACCGCCATTGAAAAGGGAGAACCCTCCGACCAGACGGTTGTTGGGTCTGGTGGGCAACTGCCCCGATAGTTGATGTTCGGACTGTTGTGAATGATCAAATCGCACGGAGAACTTGTGCGATGCAGGATTTCTTTGGTAGTTCGTCGCTGACAGGATAGATGGCGTTGCGGTTCTTTTTGTTGCCGTATAAATTTCGCTTCTTAGTTTTTCATGTGGTCATTGATGCCACTAAACATGGGCGCTTATAACAAACTGTACGTAGTTTGATCGCAACGACCAGTCATACCAGCCCGGTCCGCGGCTAATTGGCCGGAGAAACCTAGAGTTTCTAAAGGTTACCTGGTCGTAATCGTGGCCGTCTCGTGCACGAGATAAAGTAGACAGAAAACTCAATCTTACCAGTAAGCGGGTTCTTGACCTTATCCTTGTTGAAGTTGAACGTGCCGTCAGATTTCTGCTGCAACAGCTTACCGCTGCCGTGGCCGAGCAACTCGTGTAGGCCTACTTGTACCTGTTAGGCACATACATTTTGGGTTACAATGACCCAACGAACTTTAGAGACAGTTCACAGATTGGAGTTAAAGAGTCCGCATCGGACTCAATACCAATATCAGTTGTACAGACGCCAGCACATCAAGCTACCCGAAATTGTCAAATTTTCCCAATCAACATTGAACCTAACGCTTTAGCGATAAAATTGAAAATCTATTCAAGAAATTTGACAGATTATTGTAGCTTGATGTGCTGACGTCTGTGCAAGAGGAACTATAGTTGGATATGAAGTCCAGATAGGTAATATCATCCCTATAAGTTAACTGGAACTTGTACAGAGATTTTGAGCCGGGTGCTCAAACGAACCTCTTTATTTTTCCTCGGAAATAGGAGTAACTAGCTCGAACATTACCCCCTGTCTCGGGTAAGCTGGCCTCTTCATTATGTTAGTAAATTTTAATACCTATTTCTTAATGAAAGTGTTTTCTATTTCAAGGCAGGAGGGTGTAAGTGCACCTCCTTGCACCACCCTCCCAGCACCCATGGTTTTAACTAATTAACTATAGTCGTCGTGCGTCTTAAAATCAGATGCAAATCAACTTCAGCATACGAAAACATTTTAACCTTTTGAATGCCATTGTCACGTATACATGACAAGCAACCGCGTGCCCTGTACGCCAAACTTCACAAATTTATGTGACAAAAAGTACGGCGAATTTGTGGCTTGGCGTCGGGAGCATGCCGATGCGTTTATGCTCTGGCATTAAAAAGGTTAAAGAATGTTCTTTATGGTGTTTCTAATATTCATGATCCTTACTTCGAATGCAGCAACCCTGTATTTCTCCAAGAGCTCCTTGTCGCTATCAGCCAGGAATGGAATGACAGACTCTTTGTATGCCGCCGGGATCACGTTACCAAGTGACACGTTCTTGAAGCCGAAGTTCTGACGAATCTCGTCGTCTGTAATAAAACATTCCTAAGTTAAGAAATGGTTTAGTCCCTACATTTTTAATCAGTTACGTATTTCTTTGATTTGTTCCCTTTTGCTGTTGTGTGCGCCATAAATAATTTATTTCTTAACGCATTGTCAGTTCTTTATGGGACAATGAATCATTGATGAATATAACACAGCGGTCAGATCAATTTAATTTTCTGGAAAGGCTCATTATTTAAACATCATTGAAACTTATTTTTAGCAATTAAGTAATATAGCGACCAAATTTTCGCTGGTTACCAAAGATCAAAGAAAGCATCTTTAACTGAACGCCAGTAAGCGCGTGCCCTGTACGCCAAACGTCACAAATACGTGACAAAAAGTATGGCGAATTTGTGGCTTGGCGTCGGGGGCACGTCGATGCGTTTATGCTCTGACGTTCAAAAGGTTAAGGTATTCAAACGAGTTATAATATACATACAATTAGGAATGTTGATGCCAGCAGGGATGCCACTTCCCGAGAAAGTCATGACATCTAAACTGGTGAAATCCGGTCTTAGGAAGGTGTCCTTCTCCAGGTCTTCGCCCCAGGGCAGGTACTTGATGAACCTTTCAGCTCCATTGACGAGGTCGCCGAATTTCTTGGACATTTCCTTGTTGACCATGGCTACGAAGCCTTCGAACTCTCCGCGCTGACCGCTCGGGTCACGGTACGTCTCGATGAAGCCTTGATATCTGGGGGTGAGGGTAAATGCTTCATAAGGGATGTTTTGATGGTGATGGCTTACAAATGAAGTAATGTTAGTTCAAACTATAGTAGGCGCCAGATAATCGTGGAATATCGGTCATTGACCCACCTACATTTATTGACATTGTTAATTTGAAAAACGGAATTAATGACACAAAACTGTCCCGAATCATCATCTCTCGTGATCCTTAACATTTTATAATAACGAAAAACGATTCATATTTAATTGTTCAGGTACCTATGAGCAGTTATTAGGGAAAGGTCAATATACTTTATTCCACATTTATCTGGCGCCTACTATAATAAAAGTATTCCCAATTCTAAAAAAAAGGGTTATCAATTTACTGGGTTGCATAAGGCCATCCATTTATTGACATAAATCCTACGTCATATTCATAAGGCTTTTTCTTTCTTTTTTTCAAACATTCTCCTCACTAGGAATTTCTCCTGTATCGTGGGTGCGTTTACATACATACAATATGTACTACATACAACTATCTGTAGGCCATACAAATATTTGTTCCGTGCGGGAATCGAACCCGCGACACGCAGCGCAGTAGTCAATCGCTCAACCACTTCACCAACCGTGCCGTCAATTAACTAGATATATTATATCGATTATTCCAGTCATTCCGATATGTACTTTACAGCAGTGACATACGTGTCCCTTTCGCTACCTTGACCACGTTACTACCACGACACGACACGTCGTTTACCATCAGATGAGATAGTAGTCAAGCGCGAGCCTATCGAAAACTTAAAAACTCCTTACGTTTCAATAATCGGCCCCTTGTCCTGGGTCCAGAACCGGCTGCCCTCTTTGTGCTCATTCAAGTTGCCGTCCTTGAAACTGTTAACGTAACGTTCCAGCATATTCCTCTGGTTGTCATTGGCTGCGTACTCCCGCGCCATCGTCAGGTTTTCATTCACGCGCTTCAAGAGAGGGGAATAGTCCCCCCGGGTGACTTGGAAGTAGGCCCCTTTATATTTCTCCATCGCCATGGTCAGGCCTGGTGCTGGTGTCTGTTCCACGCTGGCCAAGTGGATGGTGTACAACGGTGCTGTGAAAAAAATATAGTGAATCTAGCAATTAAAGCAAGATTTCCAAAACTCCTAATGATGTAATTGTGTGCACAGATGGAATGAAGACTTTTTCGTGAATGAAATCAGATGCATAATAAGAATACTTATTTATGAAGATCATACGATGAAGAAAAAAATTGTTTTGTTGTTTAGACTCAAATCTTTTGTGGTTATTTCAAACCAAATATGTTGTTTTTGTACGCCATAAAACATGCAGATCTAACCATTATTTTAAGACCTAGCACATGTTATGATGTATACCCATGTTTTACAATAAAAATATATTCTATTCTATTCTATGATTTTAACATGTAAATGTAATGTACATAGAACAATAAAATTATTAAAGTTGCTAGAAAGTCGGAAATGATAATTTGATGACTAACCAGTGGCGGATGTAACAGCAAACTGGATAGGCTTGAGCTAAAGCGGGAAAATTTGGGGACCAATGTTTTGAAAAAGATGGTCAAAAATTCTATCATCGTTTACACAGTACACAAGCGAAAAATAGATCGGGTCAGAGAACCTTCCCTTCCCTTCAGGAAAGGGTCAAAAATATTTATGATCTGAGACTTCAAGTCAAGAAATAAATAGTTTAAGCTCACTTGTCGGAATTAGTATCGAAGATCATCGAAAAAAATCAATATTTAAGGCGAGACAAGACTTAAACGCGGTCTCTATCGGACTGCATAGAAAAGAAAGAGATGTGCGACGACACAACGCATGCAATTTACTGCAAAATATAACGCATTTTATCAATTTACTTGAGATGAGTTATTAAAATATATCTTGATTTTATATACTTTTTCATGTCTTTGTTGATGCGCATGCGGTGTACATCATCAATAAATAGATTAAATAAACAATAACAACTAAGTTCTAAAGCCATTACGATAATATGATTCGTGATTCCATATAAAAATAATTTTATGAAAATATATAAACCTTTTATTCAATTAAGTATAATATATTTTTCATAAAAATATAATTTTATGAAGTAAGTGAACACTATTACATTTGATTTATGATTATAGACTAAGGGTGATTAGGATTTTTATGAACAAAAAATACCTAATAACAATTCAATTCTTTTGTTCTTTTATACTTACAGCCATTCTCCGCCGTAGTTTTGAACGTCCGACATATGTATGCCTCCATGAGTTTGGTTTTCATCCAATCATTCACTAAGTTTGAATCTTCTTCCGTCATGTTACTGGAGAAGTAAGTGGTCACACCCTAGAAATAATGTACGGTTTACATTTTATTTGTGAAATGGCTTAGACTTTGCCAAGCGTGCATTGATAGTTTGATCAGTTTGAGCTTGTTTATTTCAAATTAGCTTTTGCCAGCGATTTCAACTGTGTGAATGTCGTAATTTATACCAAGACAACTCCAAGGTTTAATCTTTCTCTATACAAAAAATCATAAAAACTGCTCGGAAAGATTAAAGAAGAAGAAAGATTAAACCTTGGAGCTCTCTTGGTATAAATTACGACATAATTTTTACCAAGACAACTCCAAGGTTTAATCTTTCTCTATACAAAAAATCATCAAAACCGCTCGGCGGTTCTAACGTGAAAATGAAATAGACAGACAAAGTAATTTGAATTGATTATTACTTAAAAATTATCCTGAATACCACACAGTGAAATATTATCATTTAGAAGCTGGTAAGCAATAGGCTGCTGTCTAATAACATTTAACTGCTGAACAAATACACACAAACACAAAGTAAAATTTAGTGGCAACTAAGACCTTATTTACTGACCTCTGGAGCTAAACCAAGCCGAGTGAGTCTCGGAGAAATGCTATATATAAACTTCTCTGTCTGCTGCCAAATCTTCAGCATGTGCTGAGAGTCATCTTCGAAAGCTTTAGAACCTCTTACAATAAGCTCGAAAGAGTTTTTAGGTAAATTCGGAATGAACTTTGTATCACCAAAACCTTTGTAGTTACCGCTGTTAGCAAATATACCTCCAGCATATACCAAAAATGCCTGAAAACCACAAAAGAATATTTTCATAATAATAGGATGTTTTCGACCGCAAAATAGTAAATAGATAATGTGTTTTTTTGTTCATAGGATGTGGTGGAGTTATCAGTTCTATTTGTTAATGAGAATGTTAGGTAAAGAAATACATGATTATAGACGCAATTAAAGACTTGAGAATTAAATTTACTAGAAAATGTAATTGCTCAATAAAATTATAACAACATTATTAATTACTGAACTTATTTTTAAAGTAAAAATTTTAATTATGAAACGCATATTTCGGAGATTGAGCAGTGAAGGAACACTAAAGAAGTCATACCTGGAAATCATCATTGCTAACACCCTGTGCACTTGCAGCATCTTTGAGAGACTGCAAAGATTCCATAGCAAAGATCCTGTGCAGCATAGCAAAGATCTTGGGAGACTCCGGACTTGTCTGCATTAAAACTATGAGCCCACCATTCCATGCTGCCTGAAAATGTTAAAAGTGTTTTGTTTTATGGTTCTAATAGTTCCATCAGCTCAGCTATCTTGTGTTTTTCTGAATCAGGTTAAAATAAGAAGATTTATTAGATTTCATTTTTTAAGAATATATTTAAGTTTCAATGTTGCCTAGATTTAATTTTAGTTATTATATAATATTTAAGTTTTAGTTATTTATTATGTTCAGTGTCATTGTATTTTTATAAGCAATGGCGGATCCAACACTAAAACAATTTCAAAAATTCTATGGGGTTACTACGAAATTTATACCTAATCAGTTTACATTTTATAAGTGGGTCGACTATTACTCGTTAATTTGTAAAGCCTACTTAGCTGTGATAGTTTTCCTTTTCAATTCGTTAAATTATGCTACTACTATAAATTTTTTCACGTCTCCAAATCAACCGTTTAGCTGGCAGAGGACGGAGACACTTGACTCTAACAAAAATTTGCACTTTAAAGCTTAATATTTCGCAAACGGATCCTTGGATGGAAAAATGGTTTCAGCAAACCCTCAATATTTTTAAACGACACCCCACACCATGGGGTACCCCACACCACTTTACACTTTACAAGAATTTCAAGATTTTATTTTACGACTTTGTCGGCGTGCTTAATTTGTATAGGTACCCATACCAAATTTTGCACTTTCTTAGCGCTAAGCTTCTCTGAGCTAAGCCGCGGACGGGCAGACAGACAGACGGACATGGCGAAACTACATACAAAGGTTCTAAGTTGACTAAAGAAACCTAAAAACGACATTTTATTTTGCTTAAAGCATAACATGACCATTTGAATTATTTTTCGTAGCTTCCTTAATGACGATGAGATAGCTTTTACCAAAGATGGCCACTGGATCCATCAGTGTTTATAGGTTCTCAAATTTGAAAAATGTAGGCATTACATTATGTTTAACTAAAAGCAAGAATTAATTACTCTTATCTCAATAGATAAACAAGAGAGCTAAATGCTAAGATATGATACGATATACTGGATGCTAAAAATAAAGTTATAAAGTCACTATGAACAAGCATTTAACCTTTCCATACCTGTGCCAAGTTTATACCCATGCATGATCTTTCTGACCAAAAGTTCAGAACTCAATTTCATATTTTCTGTTTCCTTTCTTTACTATATACTATTGTCAGAAAGAGGGTGAACTGGTTGTGATGGGTGTCTTGGCATTTAATCACAGAATAAATTCAACACAGGTATTTTAAAAAAGTGGCAATAGATCATAAAAAAGGGGAAAAAATGGTATAATAATAATTTAAGACACATTTGGCGCAATGGTTGAGCAATTGGCTGTTGCGCAACCTGTCGCGGGTTTGATTTCAGCATGGAACAAATATTTGTATGATCTACAGATAGTTGTTCCAGATCTGGCTTTTTTTATATGTTTTTGAATGCACCCATGATACAAGAGAAATTTATAGTGTGGGCAACATTAACAACAAAAAAGTAATAGGGTATGGAACTCTATTATACCCCCTACATAAGCCTATATAATGACAAAAGAGTACTTTGTTAGTCTAACAGATCAATATGCAAATATTGGAAGATATATTACTGCCAGATAACTTTTCTTTACAATGACTTGGATATTTAGGAGTTTATTTATCAAGGGCTTTTTATGAAATCTAAACTAATAACAACCACATAGAATGCTGACTCTGCTTTGGCAAAGAAAGCTTTCAAATGATTCCTCCTGATAATAAAGTTGTAAGTATATCTTTTGGTTTATTCAAAATCAATAAATTGCCATTTATAACAAAAAAAAAAAACCTCACTAAAAAGGTGTGAAATAAGAATTCTTTTAATGGTGTGAAATAAATCAAATATTTAATTTTGGGGAAGTATGTATAAATATATTTTTTGTTGCTAAAATTAAATTCAATTACATACATAATTTTTTATTAAAATATTGTAAGATCATGTTAATGAAAAAACAATGAAACATGAAGGTTATGTATAAGCATTTGCTATGCAATCAAATAAGGAAAATCACCAACTAACCTGACTCAAATAATGTGCATAAAGTTTTTCTTTGTCCGTTAACTTGGCAAATGCCTGAGAACTGTCTAGTTCTACAAATTTCTGGTTGTTTGGCAGCAGAAAGTGGGATTTGTCTTCAGCCATCGCTAAAAATAAAAAGTTATGTCAGGTTAAAGGTAAGATAGCAGGTATTTGCCATAAAATAAATAAAAAATAGATATTTGTATCTAACTAAAGCACATTATGTTTACTATTTATTTTTTATGTAGTTACTGACCCTTAACTACTTTAGGAGACTGCGTGGATTCGATACCAAAAGACGACGTGCCTCTGCACTGTTTACAAATAAATGAATCAGCAGTAATAGGCCGCCGGCATTTTATAAGGTTAACAGTCAGAGTCCGCAACATTGATTACGAACTACAGGAAACTGAAAATGTAAAATATATTTAATACGGATTAAATATAGTTTTACTTACTGGGATTTATTTAGTTTTACTTTTATAAAATTCTCAAAAACCTTTTACAAAATTTATCAATGAGATCAATGTTTCCGATGTTTCCGATTGTCACGTTTGAAAGTTAGAGATAGCTATCATTCAAGCGTCAGCTGAACTAAAACAGCAAACATTTTCTAAAATTGTGGAAAAAAGGTTCTAATCGACGTCAAAAATCTAAAATATAATTTTTTTTACAACATCAAAGACAGCAAGCTGCATTCTAATGTGTTTATAATGATTCTACAATCAATTTCTGAAATATTTGTGAAAAAATACTAATCTTCGTAAATGCTCCATAACTGTCATATCTGGTGATGTCATCAAAAGCATTTAAAGGCAGGACTATACTTTTAACAGACTCTATTTGACTGAAATATTATATGAAAAAGACGAAATCCATGATTACTATCATGAATTTCGTTTGACATCAATTTTTTAAGAAATTACGTCCCCAACCATGCTGCTTGCCACAAAGGTGGCAAATCTGTAGTTGCCTAGTCTGTTTCTGGTTAAAATTTCGCTTCGTTTCTTAGGCGAATCACATTTGATACACTGTTGTGTGCTTATTGTATTTTTTAGGATATATTATTTAATTTTGACCCTTGTCAGTATTCAATTTATTAAATTATTGTGTTTTGATTCTTCATGTTATTTTTAAATAATTTTCCATTACACGGAAGAAATCTCCAACTGACGTTTGTGGCCCTACCACAAACGCAACCATCAATGAAGTAAACATTCAACATGGATGGTTTCCGATTATTCTCATCCGTATTTTAGGTCAAATAATTTGTTTAGGATGTGTAAGTGAAGTTTAGAAAAGTTATTGTTATTTAGTGAAAATGTCGTCAGAAAGGTAATATGTTACGTTTAGGTTTCACTTATAATGTTGACAAATTGCTTCCGATATCCGTAGTTGAAAGTTGCAAAATCAATAAAGTACGCGGAAATCGCTAATGTCACGCCCTGAATTCGTAGTCAAATTGTTGGTGTGTGGTAGAATAGTGGTAGTAAAGTTGAGACGTTGGTGATGTTTTATTCTAGGGTGGAATGGGTGGAGATTATCGAGCCGAAGACAAAGGAGCATATGTATGCTAACCTAACAACTGGCGAATGCGTCTGGGATCCACCTGAGGTATACTTCTTCCAAAATTTCATTGGAATCCGTACATAAGCGCCGGCTAAAATTTTCCAGCGAGTCATTTCTGTTTTTGGTTTCATACTTCTGTTATAATTATGTCTAATAAATTACTGTAGCTGTAACACTATTGTAACATAATCTAAATACAAGATTATAGCTATAAATTACCCAACTTAACTAGCAAAAACTAGGGGTATTCCAGATTTATGACTCACTTTCATGTTTCTTCTTTTCTAAAGTAATAAAATTGTTTAATACTGTGTTATTGTATGATAGAGATAGATTTTATGACCTGCTAAAATACTGCATTCTGACATTTCTACTACTAAAGGCCCAGTTCTTTTTAATATGAAATATAATTGAATCATGTGTTAGTTTCATCAATTCCATCTAAATCCTGTTAATTGGATTAGAACAACCCTGTCGTTAAATTTTTAATTGAATTTATTAAAAGCCTTACAATCATCTACTTGTATACACTTGTTCATGCAATGTCTTCTTTTTGTTCTAGGGTGTAAAAGTCAAACGCACAGACTCATCACAATGGTGGGAACTTTTTGATATCAACACACATAGGTTTTACTATTACAATGCTTCCACACAGGTAATTATTATGACATAAAAAGAAACAAAATTCATGACATACACATTGAGCATTGCCTAATGATGACTTGTATTGTTTTAGACAACTGTATGGCATAGGCCTACTGACTGTGACATCATACCACTAGCTAAATTACAAACATTGAAACAAAATACAGATCCACAGAAAAGGAGGGAGACTTCCACACAGACTAATCAACCTGCCCCTCAGGTGAGTCACTTTTTGGGTTTATCAGAGTTTTTATTAAATAAGGATCATATAACATCAAAGCTAGATCACCTCTTTGCTGCACATTGGGTATATTACATTGCTTCGAAGAGACTGCTAAGTCCTAAGTACCAAAAATAATCATAACAACCAATATTTGTACACATCATTTGCGAAACACTTAACCATTAGATGACTACTAATACATAGTAACTAAACATTTGGCTAATAAGATGGTTAATGTCATGTTTGTGTGTAGGTAATATTATATTCTTTGATAGCCTTGCTACTTTCCTGGCTTTCCAAGATAACTAATGACATGTTCATAGTTATTGAACATGATACCACAACTAAAAAGCCATTAACCTCAATAATGTATTTTATCACATAGTCTATACAATCAGAGGATATTAAAACATCTACATTGAGGTACTCTAATTGATTTTTGTGGGAGTAACCAACTTGGTATTGGGGTCAAATCTATTTTTATCTCTCATAGTAACACTAGGAAAGCTTAGCTTAAGAATTCCAGTTTTATGAGCAAGAGAACTAGGTCACATTGTATTTTATTGCATTCTTTTATGTTTTATCATTATCTGTAACAGTTATTCAGTGGTTTATTATTTTAAAAATTGAGGAAGGGGAAAGTATGATGTTTTGATTTTTCATTTCTCTATACCAAGAAATTAATCATTTATTAATCTCTTGAAAGAATTGCTTATAAAAATAAAATATGGTATAATATTTTAGTGTAACATTTAAAAAATTAATTGTCACACAGTTTATAATATTATAATGTGGTTGTTATTATGATTTTAGAGCAAGTATAGTAAGTGTTTTATCTGCTTTGACACATATAGTTAGAAGGTTGTAGTTACAACAATGGTTGTGTTATAATTTATTGTGCAAGAGACAGTCATTGACATTAAAATGAGGCTATTTGTATTGAATGATCTTTATTCTTTATTGTACTTTACACCTACAGCTTATGTGGTGAAGATAAATGTTGTTTTAAAACATTGTAACCAACAATTTGTAATAAAAATTTGGAAAGAGTGATTGTAGACATAACAGTTCCGCATAACGAGAACCTTGTGAAAGCCGAGAAAGATAAGCTAATCAAATATCTTGACTTGGCTTGCGATTTTGTCGACATGTGCGATGTAGACTTAGCAATCATTGTACCGGTAGTTATGGCAGCCAATGGCTTAATAGCCAATAGCCTCGACCAACACCTTAGGAGGCTCTCGTTAGGTGGCTTGATTCAGAAACTGATACTTCTGGACATGGCTCTTATTGTCAGGCGGTTCATCTCTCTAGAGCCCTGACTGCCGGTATTTTGGACTCTGTTCCCGATACCTGGTGGGCTACTATTTTTATATTTATTGATATTTAAATATTGAAAAATATTATTTTTCAATATTTATTATGTACTTTTGTTTTAATGAATAAACAAGATAACAATAAAAACTTTATTATTCATAAAAATACATAATTAAATCGGATAAATTATTGGTCTCCGCACTAGGATTCCCTGTGTCGTGGAGGCCAGAATAATAAGATTCTTTACACTTCATATTGTGTCTTCTAGATGTTAATTATACCAAGAAAATAAAGAGAGAGAGAGAAGTAGGAGAAAAACTTAGTTATTTATCTTAGATCAAGAAACATTTTCAAATAAATTAAATGTTTGTAGCATTTAAATGCCACCACATATGTATGTATTTACAAAAAAACAAAGATACCAGTCAACGACACTAAATAAACTTTCCAACACCACCAGGTGCTGCCGATACTAGAACCAGTTAGCAGCAATGGCAACAGCACAGTCGCAAGCATCAGCAAGCTGTCGCCTGGCAACGCAAAAACCGTCACTCTCACACAAACGAGTCCCGTGCGAACGAGGAGGTCGCATTACCATCACAGGTGACAAAACAATCTAATAATTTCACTATTGTACTGTGAATATTGTGTGTGAATATTCATGTCAAATGTGTAAGGTGTCAATTCACACTGTATTGCTATTCAGTGGTTGTACTGTATACAAAATAGATCAATATACAAGTAGCTGACTTGAATCTACTTTTCTTATTTTTAAGTAATCAGTTTAGTCTTTAACATTGCTTTTCTTAGTGTATATCGATCTCCAGCTTAAACAGTGACTCACACAGTAAAGATGAAATACTGAAAGCAGAACAATACTGTCAGCATAATGGAAAGATGATTATTTTTGTCTTTATTTGTATACCTACTTCATGCTTTTAGTTACTTGTTTGTGATGGTTCATAAAGCTGGCTCAATATCATAAGGCATTAATGTCCCAGCCAACCTTCTTTTGTTGCCTGAATACCAAACTCTTTTGTTGTCTGTCCAAGTTTTTATGAATGATTTCATTGTTTGTCCTGATAAAGGTGTGTTGTTAATAGAGGAAGATAACTCATTATCGTCCCGAATGTGTAGTTATGATTGTTTGTTTTTGTTCTGAGATAATGGCACATGAGGATTACTTATTGTTTGAAGCCTGTGCATACTAGGGTGACAAATTATGCGAGACGCGTGACTACAGACACATAGTCTGATGGAACTTAGACTTATACAAAATGCTTTGTTCTAAGGGATTAGTAAAAATATCAACATTGGTTACAGATAACTAAATGAGAAACGAAGTTTAAGGGCAAGTCTACCTCACAAAAAAAAAAGTTTCCTCTTATCTCTCAAATACAGTGCTATGTGTTGAATCCTGGATGATACTGAAGTCTTGTCTGACGAATATTGTCCTCCTTTTTGGTGTTGTCATTAATGTCGGGCAATTTCGCTTCACTTAGCGTGTAGTCTCCAGATACAGGTGTCGCGGGCCATTAGTCTTTAAGTAGACTTTTTTAAGATTGACGGTTCGATAGTGATACTCTCTTAATTAACTTAGACAAAACATGTACTAATGTTGAACTGTTAGTCAGACATCCACAATGGCACTGAGATATTTATACAGTATTGATGAATACAGGAACAGCGGTGACAACAGACGCGGGCGGCTGAGCGAGGATGGCTCCACCCAGTTGTGTCGACACACAGACTCCGGCCGGTCTTCAGACTCCAGCATCAGTAGCGCGCAGCAGAGGAGGAAACAGGTACATAAACAAACATAACTGATCAAGGACTTTTCATCTAGGACCAGGATTCAGGAAGGTTTCATTCATGAATTATTTTGTTAAACGGGAACCTGCAGTCATAAAACGTGTGAATACTAGACAAAGTGATAAGGGAGTTCTAAAAATTCAATGTGAAGCCTTGTGGCATCTCACTCTTTGAACGCGACTCTATAAACAATTGCAACAATACTAAATTAACTTTTTGTTGTTTCAGGAACTTAGTGCAGCTGTAGTATGTAACCCTCCTGTATGTACTCCGCAACTTAGAAAACGAAGCAGTGCAGCTCAAGCGCATGAAACTGAGAAATGGTCTCCTCATACAGGTAAACATTGTTAACATAATGCTTTTCAACAATCTAGTCATGGTAATAAACGTTTATTTGCAGTATGGTGCAATGAATTTCGTCTTACAGACAGAAATCGAAAGCGTAGCGAACTATAATTTGTTAGATTCGGATTAGTATGACGTCACAGAAAAAAGAACGTGCGACTTGCAAGCTTAATTAGAAGTTTCGTTTGCTTGTTATGATGCCGACTTTTTAGCTAAAATTCCCATATTAAATGAAAGTTAAACATACATGACGAAAGGAGGGTTTACTATAAACCTCTGCCTTACTTATATACTTCATAAATATATTCCGATTATCGGCAATAAGGTTGCCTGTCCTCTTACTGGGACATACAAAACTGTTTTTTTATGAGTTAGCTCTCGTAGTACGTATGATGTTGTCGGCTGCTTAGTCGGACTTGCCTATGGCGTTAATAAAAATTAAAGCCTTAAGCTAGCGCTATAAAGGCTTACAAAACTACCTAAACGTGGAAGCACTTATACATTACTCTTTAAACTCTGTACAGGCGTCAAACCAAACCGCGTCTGTCTTTATGTAGAACTTTGACGTTCAAAAAGTGCTGGCACTCAGCCTAATTTGAATAAATGACTTTTGAATTTTGAATTTTAAATCATGTTATAATAATCTTGCAGGTCTAAACCGCAGTGGCAGCTTCATATCACCCAGGAAAGATGCGTCAGATGATTCGATGCACGAAAAGTATTTCAAATCTGTTGAAAGTACACCATTGACTAGAAGAAAGGTAATTTTATATTTTTAAATGCTGTCGCTTGCTTTATGAATGTGATAATTGCTTGATAAATGAAGTCTCTTGCTCACAGCCTAGTGTGTAATTTAGAATAATATAAAATTTATGATAGAATAAGGATGATGATGGTTTATGATGAGCAGTGATCGGATAATCGGGCGCGAATATACCTAAACTTCACTTTTATTTCCACGAAAGTAAAATACGGACATGGTTTTCAGAATTCCGGAATCGTTCGGAATTCCTGAGATTGTGTAAAAATGCCCGCATAAAATATAGTTAGAAGTTGTTGTGAACTCTCATTATAATTTTTATAGGTATTCCATTTGTTTTAAATAAAATAAAGATACTAAATAAAAAAAACCACTGCTATAATTTCATTAAGTTTGTTATAGTTGTTTTTACAAAATTGTTCAATCCTGGGAACCCGGGATTACTTGTTAATCAGAAAGCAATGTCCATATTATTCTTTCACGGAAAGAAGTTTAGGTATATAAGCGCCCGATTATCTGATCACTGATGATGAGTTACACCTATGAAATTGTCAAAATAAAAATTTTGTTCGACTAACTTATCTGTGGAAGCAATTACAACTTGGGGGTCTGTTAGTCAAGCGTGAATAGTTTATTTCTAGGCAAGCGTGCTCCTTCATCGATCACATCATCGCTTACCATCAGGTGAGATAATGGTCAAACTCGAGTCTATCAGTAATAATAAAAGAAAGGAGTGGCAGCGCTGCTTGGTAAAACAAAAGACGATTTGTGACCCATAAAAATAATAGTACCAAAAAATTACTCTCCCTCTGGGATAGTTGTATAAAAACTGCTTTTTCACAGAGTCAGTGAGACTTTAGCTAAACAAAATATATAATATAAGATGAACATAAACCATGTCCAATTATTAAAATAAAGGAACCAATAAACCCTCAATAATTTGTTACTATAATCCCGCTAATTACAATTCTTAAAAAAGTTGATGCTTTTTAGGTAATAAGTAGTAATATTGTGGTAGTACTAGCAGTAGTATAGCTCGTATAGACTGATACTAATGCTTTCAGTTAAAACAGCAATCTGCCGGAGGATCGTCCTGCGACTCGGCCTCGCCGCAGAGTCCGAGCAGTCCCTTGCAGAAACCACAGCCTACTCCGTTCTTACAGGTTTGTGATATTTTAGTTCATTTTAACTAGAAAGCCAGTTTACATCATTTTCAAACGTCGATTTCTATGATTTTGCTATGAAAATAGCCACCAGCAGACTCGCTTTTCTAATCACTAATATATACTTTATATACTAATATAATAAAGCTGAAGAGTTTGTTTGAATGCGCTAATCTCTGGAAATACTATAGTAGGCGCCAGATAAATGTGGAATAAAGTACATTGACCTTTCCCTAATAACTGTTCATAGGTACCTGAACAATTAAATATGAATCGTTTTTCATTATTAGACAATGTTAAGGATCACGAGAGATGATGATTCGGGACAGCTTTGTGTCATTAATTCCGTTTTTCAAATTAAAAATGTCAATAATTGTAGGTTGGTCAATGACAGTTATTCCACGATTATCTGGCGCCTACTATAGTTGGATTTTTTAAAATTATTTTTCTATTTGATAGCCACATTCATGAGAAAGGCTATAGACTATACGGGAACGAGAATAAACGGGATATGCGCGTACGAAGTCGCGGGCAAAAGCTAGTTAAAAAATAGCGTTTTTCCGCTTACTTCTAAACCATGTTTCGGATTTTAGATACGGTTCTAACTGATGGAAAGAGCAATAAACGAGGAAGGTTTTGAATTGGCACCCGTGCAAAGCCGCGACAGTTAGCTTCACTACCACCTAATTGGCTTTTATTTTAACCAAGCCATTTAGTTACATAAATATATAAACTCGGATCGAAAATCTACTTCGGGACTTTGTTTTTAGCGCTAGTTTTTTGCTGACCTACTTTCTCAATTAATTTTATTACAGTTTGTAGTTAATTCTGCATCATAAGATCTATTAATAACCGACTCCCGCTAACTGAATTCTGAGTGTTTGGCGAAAACGTCTGACCTTGGGACATCGCTTGTAAAGACTACATGTGTGTGAATGTTTATAAATAAATTACCATAGGCTGATAATTTTTGTTTTTCCTAAAATTAACCTACAGCGACTTTTAGAGTCTGCTCCTTCCCCAGACAAAGAATACTATATTAAAGCAAATATTAAGGGACTGGGAGTGTAAATGGCTTGTTTGTCATAGTTCATTTAACCGGCCATTTGAACGTCAACGTTTATTAGCTTAACGGCTGCGACCCAATTTGACGAAGGTTCTGGCTATTGTGATGGTAACCTTGACACGATTGGACGCATTGAGCGTTTGACACAGTTAATATTGACACTGAGGAACTGAGCTTGAATGTTGGAATGGCGTTTAGGTAATTATAGGTACTAAAATTTATACCTATATGCTGTTATTGATGCCTTTATACCTATATATATATATAATATATGCTGTCTTTTCTTTTGCCAGATCTGTAGAAAATTAAAATCAAGATAAAGAGAGGGAATAGACAAAAACTGGAACACTGGTGACATTTTTAGTTGATTCCTGCGCTTTTTATATATTCGGAGCCTCCTTGCCTCCGTTTAAACTGTTTAACAAACTAAACTGTAAACTAATGTTTCGGCATTTGAAATTCACTGTAAAATGAACTGAGGACAGATTTAAGCGAAACTGTATGTCTCTGTAACCTAGCTTTCGACCTAAATTGATAGTGTGAAAAATATGAGACAATTGATGAATTTAAAACCTTCTCCTTAACAGACTACAGCAGCTCGGCCATCGCTAGTATCTTCGATATCGCTAGCTACGGACGCGGCGGCAGCTGTCACGTCACGCGTCATGCACAGTCTGGAGCGACCGCATCAGCTGTCCAGGCATGCGAGGGAACGGTTCTCTGATAGGTGAGCTCATACTTTTACTCTGCCTCGCCCTGGATACCTTGGCCTTGGAACGCAAAGGGCTTCTGGAGAAACGGGTGGGTTTTAGTCAGTAAGAGTCTGACATCCTCTTCCGCTCCGCCCAGAGCGGGAAGAGTCATTTGATGATTTCCCATCCAAAAACAAAACAGGCGTAAGAGAACTATCAACTTTCTAAACTATTTCCAGGCATTTAGACAAGGACAGGTTAGCTGAACTGGAGCGCATGGATAGGTACCCGGAGAAGCAAGCGGTGTATAGCGTCGATAAGCCCTTCAGACAGACGAGCCTCGATCTACGCCATAATGCTGCTTCTGCTAATTGGCACCCAGCACGGGACTTTACTAGGTAAGTTTTGTAATTAGATTTTCATTTATATGTATTGAAAGCGGTGAGGCAGGTATGTTTGCGAGAAATTGCAGATCTAGGATAATCAGACATTAATCGTGAAGTTCTCAAGATAAAAGAGTTATCACTTCTGAATTGGCGCCCAGCGTGGGACTCAAAACTGTTATTGTTGATCTTAATTTAATTGTAACATCTGTGCTTTCTTAAGGGTATCTAATATAATATTTTCGGTAATCTTTTTTTTACAAACAAGTCTTATTAAACGCCAAAACGCTAAATCCGCTTAAATGGCGCCCAGCATGGGACTATACTTAGTGAACATTATTTTACAGAACAAGTGAATATTATTGTAAAAAGACACCTCCGATTACTTGCATGCTGTGCGTATCGTTGATAAGCCCTAAAGATGACAGCAGTATCACACGATCCATATAGAAAAAAAAAAATTCCTAAGTGGCGCCCAGTTGGGACTCCACTAGGAAAACTTAACACAACTTTGTTCACAAATGTAATGTATAAATAAAATACACTTGAATTGATGCTAACATTAAAACGATATTACTGTAGTTTATTGATATTATATTTAGTAATTATTATTGTTTTCTAAGTCATAAGTCGGTTGCTGTGCCTTAACAGAATCCTAATTAAGCATTGTCTATAACTGTGTTTACATTGTATGCAATATATAAATAAATAAATATTTTTCTCTCAGACGCCAACAAGCCGAACCTGAGCGCTATACTTCAAGCAAGACATCTGTGTCATCCGGCAGTAGCAAACATCGGACACCGCCACATGAAACACACCATAACTTTATGAGGCTGTCTTCGGCCAATGAACAGGACAATATTGCAGCTGGTAAGTTACCTTAACTTATTTGGGACTGTTTAAAAATGAAAATAATTTATTCTGTTACAAAAAGAGATGATTCTATTCCTCCTGTTTAACTAGCTCCTCTTTCTAGCCAGCCAGAACTATAGTGAATTTAACAATTACCTGTAAAGGGCCCAAAGTGGCCCGTTTTGAAACAACCAGCCTTTGTTTTGTTTACATTTTAATGTGCATTGACACTATCTCATTTGCATAATATACTCAACTAGCTTTTGCCCGAGTTTCTACGCGCGTATCCCGTTTTTTCCCGTTCCCGTAGGAATTTTCTGTTCCCGTATAGCCTATAGCATTCCTCATCAATATGGCTATCATATACAAAAAAATCACATACAAAAAAAAATCCAAATCCGACCCCTCGTACCAGAGATTAGCGCGTTCAAACTCTTCAGCTTTATTGATGAAATAGTATAGATTTAGTTATGAAATACTGACTGGTGATTGTTTTGCAGTGAACTACAAGTTGAAATGCGTGAACTTGGTGGAGCCGCCTCTGACGGAGCCAAATGTACAGAAACATAACCAGAGATTAGAAAGGTCTACTGCGCCAAGAGATCGTACTAAATCTAGACGTAAGTAACACATTTTAGCATCGGTTACGACGAAAAAAAGGAGGAGGTTCTCAATTCTGTTGTATTTTTTTTTTTTTTTTTTTTTATGTTTGTAACTCAGTCATATATGAACCGATTTGAAAAAATATTAAATTATTTGAAAGGATATACTTTCCGATTGTCCCATAGAAATTTCATTAAAACCAGTTCAGTAGTTTGGTTTTTAAATCAAAATAGCTCGAAAAAATATGTCATCCAAGTAAACGAAATTGCATATTTTACTTTCCTGTGACTTTCCAGTGGTGTTGTTAGGTGTACCTAACACCACTAAAAAGTGAAAAAAAAACTTCGACAAAAAATACAACCGACTTCACTTTAGGTGGAGAACCAAAAGACACTTAGTATAAAATAACTTTAATATTGGAAGTCGGTGTTTTTGGTTGTTTATTCGTTTTTAAACACCGACTTTTTTAATTGGAAGTCGGTTGTATTTTTTTTACCAAAAAGATTTTTATGTATTTAACTAAGGGTTCACCTGAAGTAAAATATCATAATGAGGATTTATTGAACCTTATTGGCTTGATACTGAGTAACCTGAATATTAAATGCTCATCATTTATATACATCGTGTATTTTGTTATTTGCAGGACACAAGAGGCCTGTGGAATTAGAAGACGGACCCATAGACGGCGAAGAAGAGGAGGATGAGGGGGGAAGTTCGCCTCTGTACTGCAACTGGGATCTACGTGGCATGCAGCACTTGCTGCCGTTACAGGACTATATCATACAGCAGGCTAAATTGTCAAGTGAGTATCCTCTAATACCCATCATCCTATATGTCTTACTTTGAATTTAAAGTAATACTAAACTGAGTGAATAAGTCAAGAGTGCAATTATTTCAGCTATGTTTTCGTTCATCGCCATCAAAAAGTTCTATTGGCATACAATAAATAATAAGATACATAAGGATAATTTTGGTATTGAGGGCATTGGTGATCTGCGGTAACATGTAGACCCAAAGATTCGCTAGATGTAGCAGTCAAGTGAAAGTAACACTTTTTAAGGCAAATTGTCAGTGCTTTTACGCGGGGAGTCTTTGGGTCAACTATACCAAAAGATATCGCTGGATGACCTACGCGTTCAGTATAATAACATTTTTAGGATGCTGTTGGGACTGCCACGATGGTGCAGTGCGTCTAACATGTTTGCGCAAAACCGAACCGACGGCTCCCACGCCATCATTTTTTTTATTAAAAGTTCTGTTAGAAGAGAAATCACTAAACATTAGTTTGGGGATATCCTTTTCACAATACTATTTAACTACTAACACTATGTAGTAATAATAATAAGAAGAAAATAAAATAATAAGTTATAATATTAGCTCTACAATAATCGTGCACCGGCAGGTCGCGGGCGCTACGGCGGCGCCTCGGGCTCCGACGGCGAGTCGGGCTCGTCCCGCTCGCACTCCCGCTCGGGCTCGGAGTCGCGCTCGCTGTCCGGGCACGAGCCGGACAACGAGTCGTCGGACGGCGGCGCGCGCACGCCGGACGACGACGACGGCTCGGGCGTGTACCTGCCGCACGCCTACGCGCACCGGCCCGTCGACGTGGAGTACATGAACCATGGCGTATCTTATTATAACACCTTTGTGGGATTCGACCGGGATCGGCAGCCGTCACCTGGGATTCATAGAGTGAGTATCATACATACACATATATAGGGACATAGGATTGGGCTTTTCCAATAGGAATATCTCAGTGACAGCCCGGAGTTTGGAAGTTGGTGGTGTGGCACCCAAGCCACATAATTAGTTAATGGAACTTTACGGATTTTATAAGTTTAAAATGACTGGAAGGTTCATTGAATTCAAAGAGGCCCTATGAGTTTTGAGTAATACATGTCCCCAACGTCCCAGACGTCGTCCCTGGGCGGCGGCGCGGCGGGCGGCGGCGCGGAGGCGGAGGCCGCGGGTGCGCTGTACAGCCCCGTGCGGCAACACGCGCCGCGCCCACCCGTGGAACAAGACATCGAGATCTTCGCCAAGGACAACCTCAACTTTAACAAAGGCATCTTCCGGAGAAAGGTCAGTAGTTCCAACCGTAGTTACTAGTACTTTCTGGTAGACAGAATCCCTTAAGTCTGTCGTTTGGAACGGCCAAACGACTTACATCCTTTGGGGAAACTTGACTGGTCAACCAACTAACCAACAGTGGTTACCTAGACTTGACGTTGTGGAGATCATCAGTATCCGGTTCAACGGGAACCAAAAAGGCGAGTATTGTGCGGGCTTTTGATCTGAAATCTCATTGTTAAGTAACAGCCATATCGGGCGATCAAGATAAAGCTACGCTTGCCGTAATCAGTCCCTGAATGGGTGACAATACATTCCACACCATACCTCTTTGTAAAACGGCGACAGTTGTTACAGTAAGTTAGGAGTAGAATAAAGTATCATCCATTGGCGATCAATGGAATGAAACAATGGTATTCAGCTGATACATTCGTATGAACTTAGATGCAACATGACAAGACTGCACAGCGAAAGGCTGCTCAAATGACGATCTGCTCAGGCCTACCGTAGACTCCATAATATTTTTTTCAACACATTTGCTCAAAAACTGCATTTACGACGCCTGTAAAATAGGTACTACTACTACCTTTCGTGCGGTAAAATAGGTACTCTCATCTAAATATCTATTTTACCGCACTCCTCGCCCTCGGTGTATAGCGCCGTGCGTATTCTTTACGGTTTTTTTTACATTACTAGAAAAAATAAGCTAAATGATCGAACCTCTTTTGCTCAATAGGTTGTCTCATTTTAATAATAAAGAGAAATGATCGAAGCTCCTTGTAAGCGCTTTTGCTCAATACGTTTGTCTCATTTTAATAATAAAGAGATAATGAGGCTAAAAATGTAGTTCTAATTAAGGAACGTCAAAGATTGTTGCGACTTTCCGACTGATATCTAAAAAGTAAAAGTTTGTTTCATTACCATGTGTTGAAAAATGTTTTATGACAAACGTGCGGAAATTGGTTTTTACAAACTCGTGACTATGGTAAACCCTCGACTATTCGTCTACTCGTTTGTAAAAACCAACTTACCGCACTAGTTTCATAAATAACTGTAAATATTCACAAACTACATATTTTAATTGCATCAGGCATCAGTCCGCGACCTACTCTCGTGGACGTCATCATCCATCAGCGCACCGATGGTGGGAGCTGACTGGGACAAGGCACACAAGAAGGCAGCCATCGACCTGTTCCGACTGGTTCAGATCTACATGGGCGACCGCAAGGCTCGGCCCGGCATGACGCTCAACTCTGTCGCACAAGATATCTTGCACGCTACGTTTGCCAATGAGAAGTGAGTATAATGAGCAGAGATCGGAATAGGTAGACTAAATTTACCTAATGCTCGTGGAAGTAAGTAACATAGAGTTGATAATACCTCCTGTAAAATCCCGGAATCACAAATGGAATCATGACAATTGAAACCCGGCATTATAAAAACATGAACTGGACTTTAAGTATAGTTACAAATAAGTGATTCGAAGAATCAAAAGAGGAGTTGTGCGAAAACAAAGCTATTTAATTTAACAGTTTAAGTAGGTACGGAACTCTAAAAATATAATAAGATTCATCAATATAATAATTTTATTCAAATGTCTAAATTCAAAGCGCAATAAGTAATTTGCAATTTCTTAAATCCCGGTATACAATCGTCATGTTTATGATTCCGGGATTTTAGAGGAGGTATAATCAACTCTATGATACTTACTTCCACGAACATTAGGAAAATATAGTCTACCTTTTCCGGTCTCTAATAATGAGACAATAGGACGAATTAGGTATAACTTTCTACTGCCTTAAGCCGGTAGGTTTAAGGGTGACCTATTTCTTGAACTCTTAATCGTAATTTGTTATGGTGTACAATAAAGAGTAGTACTATATTACTAGGCGTCACTAGTAATGTTTTTACTTCCCTATGTCCTCCTAGAAGGAAGTTCAGCCCTTTTGAATGCCATTGTCATATATTTGTGACAGTAGAAAGCTTACCAACTTTGGCCAACTTCACTAATATGTGACAACAAATACGGTGAATTGTGACTCGGCGTGGGGGTACGTCGATGCGTTTAATCTTCGGCGTTAAAAATATTTTTTTTTCGTTTTAAATATCCTTTACTGTTCCACTGCTGGGCAAAGGCCTCCCCCGAGTCCTTCCAAACATTGTTTTCCCCCGCACCACCGCCGCTGTCCTCGGCGCCGCCGTCCATGTTTAGGCAGCCATAGTGTGGAGTGCCCAACGGTCGCAGTGCATGCGGCTCACATGCCCCGCCCAGTGCCATTAGAGCCTAGCACGTATCTTACGTCCATTATTCCCGTTTGTGGTGTGGTGTTTCGAATTCTGTTCTGTCTTTTTACGTCCAGAATGCTGCGTTCCATCGCTCTTTGGCAAATTCCAAGGCGGAACTCTCGGTGAGCGCACCGTAGGATGGACAGAATGCACATGTCGATGAGATTCACCCTTCATAAGCGTCTTCATGGACCAGTAGCTTTTCCAGGCGTTATCAATACGGCGATCGATTTCCTTGCCTGTTTTCGAAAGAAAAAAACGATACAAAAAAGGTTTAAAATCGTAAAATGAAGGGTTTAGGTGGGCTTTCCAGGAGAAATATGTGAGATAGTAAAGCGGTATGTGAAGTTAAATACCACCAATAGAATTTCAAAATTCATAACACAGCAAGCAATTTTTCAATTTTGAATTCAGTTTTACCCTACACGATAATTAGACTGCATTCTTCGGAATCCCGGTACGAGCACAGGGATACAGTGACGTTTATATTTATTTTCATACAAATATTTCCGTATACCCTCAGACTACGCGACGAGCTATACGTGCAGCTATGCAGACAAACGACAGAGAACCCTCTGCGCGACTCCCTGCTGCGCGGCTGGGAGCTGCTGGCCGTGTGCTTAGCCTTCGTGCCGCCGTCGTGTGCCTTCCAGCCCGCACTCACCAACTATGTCAACAGGCATCGAGACCCTGCCTTCGCTGATGCTTTTCCTGAGGTAAGAGCTATTCCTAGTCTGCGCCCAAAGGACAGATACCATAGATTATTGTCTGCCGGACATGGGTCTACGCAAATAATGAACTTAGGGCTGATTGTTCAACAGTCGGATCTTACGTCTAAGAAACAAATATGGCGGTTTGAATTCCTTTACAAAAACTGTCAAACCTTAATTTTTATTCCACAGATTAAAGATTAACGACGACTGAAAAAACAACCTAGAGAATAAATACAGAAATATAAGATGTACTTTGTTGACTGCAGTGACATTAGACCTTATGTTATTAATGCTACAACTATCACCTCAAAAAACTAAAGAACAGACTAAAATTTAGCTTAATCTTATGCACCGACGTGCGTCGTCAGGCCATAAGACGAGAGAAAACATTCTAGATCAAGTTTTCATTCATAGATTTGGCGATTCGGCCCTCCGTGAATTCTTCTGGATTCTCAAAGTTCATAGGAAAGTTAAATATATTGTTACAGGTTGGCAAATGGCCTATTCACGTGCAAGTCTCACACTACGCCGGCGTGGCGTGCAAGCGGCTCGAGAGGATCGGCTTCGGCGGCAAACGGCAGCCTAGGAAACCTACCACTGATGACATCGACCAAGCTAGGGTGAGACATACAAATACAACAAATTTTACTGAAAAAACTAAAACGCAACACCGTCTCCGTCTAGAGTTGCGGAATTTGTTCGAAAGAGTCACCGCGGCCCTGGAACGCAAAGGGCTTTAGAAGGAACACGGATGGGTTTTAGTCAGTAAGAGTCTGACACGCCCTTCCGCTCCACCCAGAACGGAAGAAGTCATTTGACAATTTGACCACCTTTAAAAAAAAATACCGTCTCCGTAATAGAGCAGACTGCTCAATCGAAAAAATCATTTCTGATGTTAGGACCGGGCTCAATAGAAAAAATCATTTCTGATGTTAGGACCGGGCTCAATAGTTGATAACCAGAACATTAAGAATTGATGCCATCGGCATTTCATACGATAATAATGTCGATAGAAACTACTTAAGCACGGTACATTTAGTTAAACCCAGTCAGCGTTACGATCGTATTCGAAGCGTTTTATGAAAGATTCGGTTTTGTCCCTGCGATTCAACTGCCTCAAATGTTTACCTCTCACTCCAACATCCTTCTGTCTCAAAAAGCTTGGTAAAGATCCCAATAACAAATCCACATAATACCACTAATCTCAATTTTTCTCCTGCAGATACAAATATTCCGTCAATCGATGTTCGGCAACACACTATCGGAGGTGATGACGTTACAAAAGGAGCGCTTCCCCAACCGCCAGCTGCCCTGGGTGCAGGTGGCGCTGTCGCAACAAGTGCTGGCCCTCAACGGCAGGGACACGGAGGGCATCTTCCGCGTGTCCGCTGACGTCGATGAGGTTAATGCGCTGAAAGCCAAGATCGATAATTGGGAACTGCCTGATGCTTCTACTTTGACTGGTGAGTTTTGGATGTTTTATACGATTCCCATGCATAATCTACATTTTCTAATAGCGAATTCATGGTATCAGCGTCTTACAATGTTTCTTGGCATCCAGTCTTCCCGGCGGGCGCAGGAGCTTTATATTTTAGTAATGAAAGACTTAATAAGGGAACGGGGGGGGGGGGGGGGGGTAGTGTAAGGGAGATTTTAATAAATAATAATAATAAGTCTTAGGGCCGGCGCCCAGTGACGGCACAGCATGGCATGGCGTGTACAAGTTAGCTTTGACCTTATTTCACTGAGTTTAGAACTGTCATTATTGTGTCTCGTGTGATGACTCGACTTACCGCGGCATACCGCGGAACGCCAAGTCATCTCCTGGGTTGCTATGGCACGTCGTGAAATTCCACACGGCATCTAGTGGAATGTCACGACGTGCCATAGCGGCGCAGCACGCCGCTACAATAATTTTAACAAAATACACTACAAGTTTTTCATTAGCTCAGTACTGAGCTGAACGAGTGAGTGGCATGCCGCGGGATGGCACAGGACGGTATACTGAAGCGCGACTTGCCGCGCCATGCCATATCGTCAGTGGGCGTCGGCCCTTATAATCCTATATTTTAGCCGTAGTAATTGAAGTTTCTATGTTAATTTCACAGATGCACACGCCCCAGCCAGCCTACTAAAGCTGTGGTACCGCGAGCTATACGAGCCTCTGATCCCGGACGCGTTGTACGCGGCGTGCGTGGCGGCCGGCACTGACTTCGCAGCCTGTACTCGCGCCTTGCACCGCCTGCCGCCTATCAACCGACTGGTCAGTATAATTTTAACCTACACAGATGCAGCAAACAAATACCAAAAGAAACATAGCTAAATGTATCTATCACAGAAAAATGCCTCATAGTTATTGCAGGTAGTTATGAATAATTAAAGACAGTAATGTTTTTGTTTTCAGGTACTCACCTATCTCATAAGTTTCCTCCAACAATTCACCGCGCCGGAAGTGGTAAGCCAAACCAAAATGGACTCTGCTAACCTTGCAATGGTGTTCGCGCCGAACTGTCTGCGCTGCACGTCACAGGACCCGCGCGTCATCCTTGAGAACGCGAGGAAGGAGATGACCTTCCTCAAGACTCTGATCACCAACCTCGACACGTCTCACGTCCAAGATCTTCTGTGACCTATGAATCTCAGCTACTGTAACAATAACGTCGCCTCCGAGAGGCTGACGGACTTCTAGGGAACGTTCACTTCACGAACTATACCCAGGCAGCTGAGTGCGACGAACCCATATCATGGACCTCTGTGAGTACCATATCCCTGCAAACAATGTCTAGTCTGTGCGCTCTATCGACCCAACGGTGGAATAAAACCCTATATGGTATACTCCCCAACTTCCCCTATAATTACGTATATTTGACATTCTTGTATATTTTTTGTATTTTTGTACGCTATAAATGAATAATTTTATTTGGTTGTATCCAAAGATATTTAATGAGATGTGATTTTAATTATATTAGACTTGAGCTTTACAAAAATGTATTTGCAATGTGTTTTGGAAGAATTTGTTGTTGGTGCGCTGCGTGATTGTTTTTATTAGTTATGAATTACGAATATTGTTTAGTGTGGATAAGTGAACGATTACTTTTGTATCATTTGCAACTTGTTGATGAACTACTTTGAAGTGTAACTAAATATTATGGTGCTCTGAAAACTAAGAGAAGCGCCCCTTATAATAAAACTAAAACCGTGTGTTCACTACCCTCAAATATTATACTTACACTGCCTACTGACTGGACAGTGCCAGTTTAGACTTGTGCTTTATTCGATATAATGGAAATTAAGAAATAAAAAAAATATAACCAAAAGTGATATTTACTCGAGAACTTTTACAAAAATAAAAAATAAATTAAATATATTACCTACGGCAAGTAAATAATTAAAATATATTAGAGGAAAATATTTATAAAGTTGGGCAGTGAACACAAGGTTCGTAAAATTAAATTAAAACATCTCAATTAACGAATAGAATAATTAAAAATAACTGATTCAAACGGCACTTCGCATGAAAGCTTAGTCACGTTATTTATTAAACATACATCACGCAACTAGTGTAATACCTATCCCATTAAATAACATCAATTTTAATACTTTATTATGAAATATTTTAATGGTATTATTAGGTGAATAGAATGTATCATCACAAACATTACCTTCTAAGTTAATAACCATTTGTTGAAGTATAATTTACATAACCAAATTACGACCACAATACGCATTTATTTTCCACTATGTACATAAGTTAAATGTATAAGTTGGTACAGAGTCTCAAATATTACTTAATGAAGGTTACTCTACTTGCCTAAAGGAATAACTGGGAAATATATATCTCCATAACCGTTACCTAATATACCACGAGTGAAGGCATATGAAGTATCTCATCATCATTATTTGAATTCAGAATTCGAGACAATTATCCACTCATGTCATACAAGACGAAGTTCTAATTCCATTGCAACCTTTGCAATTCATGTTTTTTTCGGTTCTTTACAATTTATATTTAAATGGTCACTTAAAATATACACTGCTAAAGATCGACTTTAGCAGTGTATATTTTAAGTTGGTGGCGAAGGATTACAATTATCTCGAATTATAAATTTAAGTGTAGTAGAGTTACTTTCCTACTCAAATGAAAGATATGTCAAGTAAATAGTTACTATTATAGAATAGGTGAATTTAAAGGGCAGCTTTAAATTAGACAAGCTTAAAGGAAGTATATTATAAAAGATTCCTAATGGCACGGTTTGTGATTATATCGATATATTTATTCAAACTGAAAAACCTTGCGTTTAATTTTATTTTTTGAAATCTCGTACAATAATAATAGTGCTCGAATGTCATTTTTTTTCACATCAATCATTTAGTCTGGGTATCTAAAATTCGATTTATAAAATTGAATTGAAAAAAATACAAACTCATCTCTGAATATTAAATTAACCTTGTTTTAGAAGCTATTATGTCACCACGATTCTATTATTACCAATATATTATTTCTTTTGACACTAAGTTAAAAATGCCTAGATATTTTTAATAGATTTTCCGTAGATTTAAAATAATTGAATTTTATTAAACCTACCTTTAAAGTTTCATATTCTGCTACGCAAGAATTATAGTTAGTCCAATCCCAGTTCGTAGAAAGTTAATTCTTATAGCTTTATGCAGTACTTTCGTCTAATGGAAATTTTTATTAAAAGTTTTAAAGCAAAAGCTACTCTATAATAAGGACTATACGATATCGAATACTTTTACCACCGTCATTCTATATCTGACTCCATACATTCAGTTAACCCGGGCATTTTCGTAGACCAATCGTAGTAAAGTGGGCGGGGCCTATGACCCAGCTGCATTTGACAGCTCGGTAAATAAAATGAAGCTGACGCGTTCCTAATTTAAATGCTATCGACTATTAGACTTTTTAATTTATAGTTAGTATGATGTGGCGACCATGTGAAAATGCCAGTGTTTTAAGCGAATGAACCACTGTATGGAGTAGGTACAAAGTTGCAATAAATGTGACGTTAAATAGATATTTAAATAATAGCAAGCGTTATTCCGTAGGATATTATTTTTGTAAACTATTAAGAAGGCAGCATTCTTCAATGCCAATGTAGCAATATCCAGAGACCTTGTCCAGATGAACTGAAACATGCGACTCCATTATTGTGTAAATGTGTTTTATAAGAATTATATTTCTTTAGATGTTGAATGTGCATGTTCCGGTCTGGCCAAGGTTAAAATAGAGAGAGTATTTTGGACTTCCTTGAGTGGTCACAATTTATAATAAGTATTGAATCACTGTTCATTTTAGTTGACCGAGGCAGCTTATCAATTTGTTACGTTGGATCTTTTTTTACAAAAATATACTATTTTTAAGTTATCGTAGAATCCGCGAGCGCTATCTTCTCACTAACGTTACTAACCTGTATCTCTTGATCTCAAAATCGAAGTTTCTATTTTATTGGTATTCTTTTCTGAAGTATGTATGTTTGATAATGATAATGTTCTCCTTACATGAAGTCTGTGTTATTGTTTGTATTATGGAATATTGGCATAATCATACAAATAAGAAAAATATTCTGTTTGCTTACATTTGGCGGTACTGATGATGAAATCTGAATATTATAGCTTCAAATAGTTCAGTGATTTTGTAAACTGTACTAAAATTAATTTGTTATTATTAAACCACCGCTCGTGTCTACACAGTACCCCAAAACAAAGATTTATAATGTACCAGAAAATAAGCTTTCAATTATAACGGGACGCAAATTAAAAAAATATATTTGTACATCAATGTTACCGTAATTAAACCTATATTAGTGCCATATAATAACATAAATATGCCTAACAATAACAATAAATAGTTACTGATGCAGTGACTTTGTTATAATCTCTATCTCCACAATCTTTATGATAGTTTAGTTGCTAGGTACGAAGATTTGTTTTAAAATGCTTCTGAAGAAATGGCTATCGAAGATCAACGGTGTTTTGTAGAATAGGAACGGAGGATAAGTAAGCTCTCAATATTCCCTATATTATATAATATTCGTTCTAAGGGTTACGACAGAGCACAATTTTTTTTTTGTGTACATTATTAGTTAGCTATTTATCAAAATATAGCTATTACATAGATCTATTATCGCCGTCGCAGCGACACTACTATACTGTAATAGTAGTATACCAATGTGCTTGTAATTTCTCATCATGTAAAATTGTATAGTGCTTATAAATAGTTCCAAAAAATAATTTTCGTCGACCTCGATATCCCTTTGTACATAACATGCCTGTATTCCTTTATTGTTTATGACAATATAATGCCTACGATGTTCATAATGTAGATTATCACTGTAAATGTGAACGTTCAGGAGAAATAAATTACTAAATATCCGGTGGATATACTGCGAATACCAATATTTTGTTTTATTTACATTCCAATTTTATAACAGTAAACATTATTAGATGTGGGCTTTTAGCATATTAGTTAAGTTGTTAAGTAATGATGAGTAATAAACGATTATCGAATTAGGTAATAATTTGTTTACCAACAAAATGAGGTTAAGTAAATCAATCTAATTTAATTATGAGACAAAATAGCATGGACATTCCCGTTTTGATTTCCTTACCTATGAACTCTTCTTATTTCTACACTACGCATGTAGCTGAAACATCTCTAAAATTTCTCCTAGCATTCAAAAAGTAGTTTTAGATGCAGGTAGTGGCTGCAGCCAAAATAGATATGTCCAAGTCCATACTAAACTTTTAGTTAATATTATTGACCAATTTCGACAGCTGCTGGTAATAAACTGTAATTTGTGTAAGTTGATTAATAAAATTAATTTCATAAGTCTTTTGGGTGGTTCCACTAGAGCCCGTTCCGTTACAGTGAAAAATTATATTCGTGTTGGATAAACGTCGAAAACGACTTGAAAATGAAAGTGTACCCCATGAAAAAATATTTCAAGACAAATATGAAAAAGCACAAATACAAAAACATAATCGAAGCACTAGAGCTATCGAACATCATAAGGAAATTGAGCGGGATATCAATATTTATATTAAAAGTCTCAGGCAACCGAATCGTTAGGACGTTCAGTTTGTTCGGATTGTCATGCTACCTGCTTTGGTACGCTTTTTATCTATATTGTACTTACAAAGCTCATGCGGAAGACCAGACTGTCTTGCGGATTTTATACAACACAAAAGTGCAACGATATGGCGACGACTACGAGAGAATATCCTCAACGCTGTACGTTGTGTTCGCCTTGTGGAAGGTACCTTACAGTTTGAATATTAACAACCACTTTATGGAGGTCGTAGTGCAAGTGGACAGGGCTTTAGAGGACCTCGGCGAAGATGTAGATTACACCCAAGATGCACATCTGGCTCTAAATCTGTCAATTTTTCAGTTGATTGTGTACTTTCTTCGGTTACTCACCATTTGGACTTCACTTAGCCGTTTGAACGTGCCTATGCCAACCGAGAGGCTGTACCAAGTCGTATACTCCGATGCTCTCGCCTTCATTGCAACGGCACATTATTGTTTTTTCCTAAAAGTTGTGAGAGGCAGATATGAGCGCATAAATAAAGTGCTGGAAGACATAAAAACTCACAAATCTTGGGAATACAAATTGTTTACTCGAAGCAGTGTGGTGGGTAACGCTCATAAACCGATTGGTCTTCAAGACAAGTACGTGTGTGAGAAAATAAGAGCTTGTGCGAAGATGTACGGTATGCTGTATAAAGTGGTTGAAACTATCAACAGAATGTTCGGGGCCATATTGATGGTGACCATATTTGTGAGCCTCACTTACATTACTATCTATATGTTCTACTTCATGGAGGCGACAGCAGCTGGCTTGTTCCACGATGTAGAGAAATACATCGTATTTATTATTTACGTTGCTTGGCAAATCGGTTATGGAATCGGCATGATATTTTTGATAGTGTATGTTTCTGAACGCGCTGTATACGAGGTAAGTTGCATACTCACTAAAATGTATTAGTTTAAATGTAATGTAATACAAAAGGCACCTATACCTACCTGTTCAGAAGAGTTAAATTATAAATAATTAAATGTTTCAGGCCAAAAATACATCGTTTATCGTGCACGAAATCATGAACAGTGATTTCAGCCCAGCTGTTAATTCAGAGGTACCTATATTACCAACTGTATATTATATCCTAGTAGGTGTAGGTAGGTCTATTAGTACCTAATTGAGTTAACTTGTGTTATGTTCCGTCTAGCAGAGAGCTACATTTGACTATCGCTACCATAAGTTACTTCCACTCCTGTCTTTCTCTTTCAATCTTCAAGTCTTACCTCTTCCTGCAACTCACTATTCTTATTATAGGTACACCCTCTTTATTAGATCTATGTTGGTTTCATTTCCAATAATATCTTTAATCATGACCTACCTACTTAAATTTGTTTTTTTAGGCAATGCAGCTATCGATACAAGTCCTACATCAGAAGCCAGTATTTACGGCGCGTGGACTCTACGAATTGAATTATCCTCTATTGCACCAGGTAAGTCAGTTCTTCGGGTGTTTCTTTTCGGTAAGGCACCATACACACAATTGCAAATTTCCGTGACTACCGCCACTAATCGATTACTAATTAGTACCAATTGAGTACTAATTATTTTACCAAATATGGAAGCGATTTGCGTTCGTGGTCGCGGTAGTCACGGACATAATTGCAAAGGTTTACCACACAGCCAGTCTATCCTGTCAACATCTCACCGTGTAAACTTAAATAGAGTGAGCATCAACTGTCATCCCATCTTGTTTGCATGGATTGACAGCTCACTTCGGTGAGTTGTTTGCAGAATCGCACTGCAGTTCCGTCTCGTTGCAATGCCACTCGCCTCTGGGGATGCACCATGCACAACACATACTAGAACAAACAAACAGCATAAGTTACAGATGCTAGTGTCAGCTCGGTGTAGGTACCTAGCCGTGAAACGCAATATAACCGGTTTTTCGTAAACTAAACTACATATGAGCTTGTAGCTACGGGAATTCCCGAGATTGTGTGAGTAGTACCCGGAAGCTACTCTGCCTGATTTTTGGCTCTTTGGCATAACTTGAGCCTATATTAACCTTTTGAACGCCAGAACATAAACGCATCGGCGTGCCCCCGACGCCAAGGCACAAATTTACCGTACTTTTTGTCACGTATTTGTGACGTTTGGCGTACAGGGCATGCGCTTGCTTGTCACATAGGTGACAAGCAAGCGCACGCCACTGTCACGTATAGACGTGACAGTGGCGTTCAAAAGGTTAAAGCTTTGACATAACGTATTTTTTGTTTCAGTTGTCGCGTAATGTGTCCACTTCCCTGATCATACTTCTGCAGTTTGTCACGGATGCACAGCAGCGTATTGCATTGAACAAAAGTTTTTAGATCTTTAACGTGCTGCTTTTATCGCTTGTGGCGTAGTTATGATGGCGGTGTAACATATCTTAGTCTACTGTCAAAACACAATGATTATTCCTCAAAAAATATCTGAATAACAAATCAGCCCTAAGCTTTATCTACTCTCATAAGGAGATCTTTTCCCGTAATCCCGTAAATGCAAATTTATCGGGAAAACTGACGAACGTGTAACAAAATACTTGTTGTTTCAGTGGACCCAAGCAGTGTATACGTACCTGATCATACTCCTACAGTTCGTTACTGACTCGAAGCAGACGGATCTACCGACTACAGTCTCCACATATTAATGTACAGTCAGCAAAGTCAATTAACACAGATTTATTTAATTACCTACTTTTCCTGTTTAGATGTCTGTGTAGCATGACCGATGTGTATCCACAATTCCACATACTCGTATGTACCATACGCAAGTTTCAAAATAGAGCCATTTTGAACCCTTCGCGAATCGAATATCCATTTACGAATATGTGCTGTCGCGACAATATCAATGTATCAAAAAAACTGCAAGCACTTCTTTAAGTGGATGTCAGTTTTTTAAGGGAAACAAGTTTTCAACTTTTTTTTTAAGGATGGGAAATCATGAAATGACTTCTTCCGCTCTGGGTGGAGCGGAAGGGCGTGTCAGACTCTTACTGACCAAAACCCATCCGTGTTCCTTCTAAAGCCCTTTGCGTTCCAGGGCCGCGGTGACTCTTTCGAATAAATTCCGCAACCCTGGAAGTTTTCAACTTGAAAACATAAGTGTCTCAAAATATTTGGTAGTTTTACTCTATGAAACCTTATAAATCTTGTAGATTAGAAATACTTTTAATGTTAACGATAACAAATTACAATTGGAGCCTAAAAATAATAAGGTTCACGTGTAGGGGAGAGTAGGGAGTAAAGCATTTATAAGGATTGTGGCACCTAACGAAAGATGTACTTAGATACAGGTAGAGACGTAGACTAGACACCTCATGATTTAATAGACAGCAATTTTATTGGTTATGGTCAGATACAAATTGGTTATAAACAATTAATTTATACATTGAACCATAAAAGTGTTTTACTACTTTGTACTTCGTTCGTTGACGGAACTATAAAAGGGAGCCATTAAAGGTTCACACACATATACCTATCAGTTCCTTGAACGTTAAGTTGCCGGTCAGTCACACAAAAATAACCACAAACATGATAACTTTAAGTAAATCAGCAGATTCTTTATTCAAATGTTATGATTAAAATAAGAATTTAAAATCTGAGTGCCAATTCTACTATTTTTTGCAACGTTCGAATTCGCATCTCTGTCATACATAATGTATCATCTATAAACACTCAGTTATCAATTGAAGTTAAAAATAATAAAGTTATGGTAGGTAACTACTGTGGGCAAGTTCTGTGTTACCGTATCTATAATAATTGCTAGATTGACATTTACGGTCCTCAAAGGCATTTGTTCCTGGAAGTCTCATGATAGTTATTACTTAAATAATTACTTGTATGCAACTGTATATTATTTAAACCAATTAAATGTAAACAACGCCTACCCGCAACTTTGTTCGGTTCAAGCCAATGTTTTTGTCGTTTCAAAAGAAAAATGGCTAATGTATGCTTATTATTTGCTTCTATTTTACGTCGTATAATTAATTAAAGGACTGACAAGCCTTTGTATTTATGTACATTTATAAACCTTTAATTAAAAAAAATAAGATTAATACTTGAACTTCGCGTCCAGTACAATAATGCATTCAGGATGCTTTTGAGGCTGCCACGCTTCTGTAGTGCCTCGGGGATGTTCGCGGACGCCCAGACAGACAGCTTCGCTGCAATCAGGTGCAAGCGGGCAGCGTCCTTGTTGCACAGGGTGCGTGCCAGCACCAACAGTCACCAGAGTGTCATTCCCAACAAACTGGATTGTCCTGTCATCTGGTATTTAAGTCAGTTACGTACTCCTGTAATTATCGTTAATGTTATTAGGTTTTTATGTCACTAACATCTATGTATTTGTACGCTAACATAGTTTTGTAAGTGGTCCTGGTCATTCACCAACATATTTGTATAATTATTATGGAATTTTATTGTGAAAAAAGAGATTATTATTATTAATAAATGTGTCTTTGTATTTATGATTTGGTGTTTAATTTAAGTAATCTTATTTTTATAAACACTGCTTATTGCTGTCGCTTGTGACTTGAAACCGGGCGCCATCTTGTTTCATTTACGCCTACATTTCCCAACGCTGTCTGCTGGAACTACTAATTCCATGGCACAGTTTGTATGCTTTTCAAAACGTCTGGAGTCTAACACACTTAACAAAGTCACTTCGTTCATAATTTGAAAAGATACGCGACGACGGCAAGTCAATGTTGTTACTGTTGTACATAAACAGGGTGTTCCAGAAGTGCGTGGTCATATTTAAGGATGGTGTTCTGTATTATTTTGCTAGACAGTAAAGAAACAATGACAACATATTTTTGACGTGCCAACGTCTTATAAATCGATGAACGCCGGCTGCACGCTCGAAAAAGGATGACTCATTGTAACGTTACGCTCGTTGTAACTTTACGCTCAATGTAACGTTACGCTCATTGTAACGTTACACTCATTGTAACGTTACGATCATTTCATCAATGTTTTGTTATGACGTTGTCACGTTAAACTATCGTCCGTAAACCGACTTTACAGACAACCATTTTTTTTTCTGACTTAAATAAAAACCTGACCTCACAGAAAGACTAACAAGTAACTTAAAAAAAGCACTTTTCAAGCAGTCTGATGCAGTTGGTGACATCGAATCTGTGATTGAACTGCAAGAAACGAAACTATTTTGGAAGTTTTTGGTCCATTTCTGCAGGCGGAATTTTGAAAAAATAAAAAAACGATGAGTTGGTTGATAATGTTTCTTTACTCTGTAGCTGATAAAGAACATCACCCTTAAAATACGACCACGCGCTTCTGGAACTACCTGTATATGTAAGTACATGGACCACTTTGTCGCCATGTGAAGTTATAATATAACAGCCATCTTGAGAAGGTAATGTAATTATTGTTGATTAGATTCCTATGATTAGATTATTATTTAATTGTTCAAACATCGCTCATACATAGAAAACGATGTTAGCATGCAATACAGTCATGTCAATCATGATATCTTGTTGTTTAATGTTGGAAGAGTTATTTTAAACAACAATAGCTGATTATTATGCTATTATTACGCATTCATCCCGTGTTGTGAATTAAACTAAATAATAATAAGCTAATTATCAAGAGTAGGTACCTACCTAACCCTCCTGTACCGTTTTAGGGTTCCGCACTCGAAGGATTACCCTAATACTAAGCATCTTCTGCTCGTCTGTCTGTCAACGGGCTTTATCTCAAGACCGTAATAGGTAGACAGTTGAAATTTATGTAGAGTGTACTTCTATTGTCGCTATAAGAACAAATAATATGATCTGAATTAAAATTTTCAGTTCGACTCGCACTAGGCCGGTTCTTTTTTCTATACACTTTGATAACTGAAGGCAAACAAACTGATGGAAAGCCAAAACCATAAAGATGAGTTGAGTTAAAATATCAGCTTCATTAGGAGCCCATAAAGTCTAATTTTAAAGATATGTGATTCGTAAGCCTTAGGGGTTACACATTTAAACTTATTATTATTTTGTCTTTTTTTTTTAAGGATGGGAAATCATCAAATGACTTCTTCCGCTCTGGGTGAAGCGGAAGGGTGTGTCAGACTCTTACTGACAAAAACCCATCCGTGTAAGGGTGGACTCACGTGGATCGTAAGCCACAACGTAGTTTTAAGCGTAGATTAAGAGAATTGTGTCCAATGTAGGAGCACATACTGTAACGAATTAAATTAAAGTAAACAAATGTAAAATCGTAAAAAAAGGCGCAGACGACTATGTCCGCGATAAAAAGAACTAATAAAAAAAAAAAAAAAACCCATCCGTGTTCCTTATAAAGCCCTTTGCGTTCCAGGGCCGCGGTGACTCTTTCGAACATATTCCGCAACCCTGGCAGATTATTATGTCTTTGCAATCTTGTTTATACATAAATAGAAAATAACTAGATCAGTTCAGCCGTTCTCAAGTGATACGCTTACGATGACGGACAGCTTTTAATTATTGTGATTTAAATTAATCGAACCGCTTTATAAGCGCGATCACATAGATATATGATTGACGCTTGACAGTAGACAGCTGCGTTGCTATGAGTCGATTTAACGTATTTTCCGTGTTTTCAGGTTTCCAGTTTTGATCTCGCGACATAAATCACACAAGCCAAGGATAATTGCGACTACATTGCATATAACCTCTGTGTTTAAACATTTAGGTATAATTAGTGCGACAACCGGCCTAAGGAGGAAGAGACATATAACTCCCCACACACTTTCAATATACCGACACACGAGGCGGCGCGCGCGCACGCTATGTTCCTGTATCTCCTTTAATCCACTTCTTCGAAAGGTAACAAGTGTCCCATTCAAAGTTTCAAAATGTTTGTGTGGTTATTGTTCCTGATTACAGTGTTGTGGCCGGTGACGTTTTGGTATAGAAGGAGGCACATTAATAAGCTGGCTTCGGCTTTGCCAGGTCCTAAGGAGGAACTGCCTGTGGTTGGAATGGCGCACAAATTTGTCGGTAGTACAGAGGGTGAGTTCAATTTAAATAAGTACCTACATATAGCGTGGCGCTTGGGGCGAGATTTCTGCAGCACAGGGCTTCTTCGATTCATTCATGAATACAAAACTAGCTTGCCAGCGGCTTCGCCGGCCGGAATGCTAGAAATTATCCAAATTCGAGTTTCTCACCATTCAATACTGTGTCACAATCACTACTTTTGACATTTGGCAAGGCAAATATTATGCACTTCGTGTTTTTTTCCCATTTAAAACCAAATTATTAGCAGTGAACCTATTTCGAACCTGCAAAGAGGGGCGTTGTTTACTTCGTCAAGATTATTACTACGTCTATTTATTTTTAAAATCAAAGAAGTGTCATCGGCAAACAATACCATGTTTAGCTTGTTTTGCAATAAATGGGGTAAATCATTTATATAAACTAAAAATAAGAAAGGACCCAAAATCAAGGCCTGCGGGACGCCCATTTTCACGCTTAGTCCCGTGGAATTGACACCGTTTATATGAACTAATTGCTGTCTATCATTCAAATAAGATTTGACTAAGAAACGCTGTTTTGTCTAGTCCGTAATGCTCGAGCTTCAGCAGTAATGTTTCGTAATTTACGCAATCAAACGCTTTAGACATGTCGCAGAAGATGCCTTCAGCATCTTGCGCCTCTTCCCACGTATTGAAGATATATTCTAGTAAAGTTACACCAGCGTCAGTTGTACAACCTCCTTTGGTGAAACCATACCGTTTATCGTGCAAGATGTTATTCGTGTTAAATGATAAAGCATCTCATTAAGCATCACCTTTTCAAAAAATTTGCTGAACACTGGCAACACGGTTACTGGTCTATAATTATTTGTGTCTTTACTATCCCCGGATTTGAAAAGTGATATCACTTTAATGAATTTCATTAGGTCCGGAAAGACTCCTTGATTCAGACATAAATTAAATATTAGGTAAAGCTAAGTACGGCGCTATTGTCTCAATAATTGAGATACAAACTTTGATAGACCCCACTGACATTATCATTCCAATTTCCACGTAAATTGAAGTAAGCAATAATGTCCTCCCCTAAAATCTTCATCATCCCTTTTCCCCCATTACGTGTTTATTTTCGAAAAATCCAAACATTTGTTATCATTTTTTTTTATCAAAATCATTATGGCGTGTTTCAACTTCTTCGGGCCAAGCATTAAGATTCTCCCCAGTTCGCTTAAACCGCAACATTTTTCATACTTAGACCATTTTTATAACCGTCGTAACTTTTCTGACATTTTTTTCGCCGTAATTTCTATCATTTCAAGTGTAATTTACATGTACATCATCAAATTTAATTATAAAATCATCATTGAATAATTTGAACAAAAAGCGGTCATTGTGACTTAACCATAATAATTAGACATATATATACCTCGGACTTTTTTATAGGTAATAATAAGTACCTACTTTAATCATGTAGTACATTATTTTTATGTATCATCAATAGTTTTCTCAGCGCACCCCAAATAATGAATTTATTAGGCAAAACTTTGCTACTATGGGTTACATTATTTCAATTTTCGTAGAAACCTCTATATTTTACGAAAATAAAATATAGCCTATATTTTAAGTTAATAATGTAGCTTTCTAATGGCGAATTTTTAAAATCGGTTGAGTAGTTTTTGACCCAAATCATAACAGGCAAATAAACCTTTCGTCTTTATAATATAAAGTTTAGATTTAGATATTCCACAGCGTTCTATTCGATATAATATAGAATTATATCGTGTCTATCAAGGGCCATCCATCTAGTGCAAAGTAGACGTATTACACTACGCTGAATATGCGGGTATCGTGCGGTCCATGGCCCTTTATGGGGCCCCAGTGTGGGCGCTGACGCTGAAGGGGCGACCAGCCCGACCCGCCAGCTCAACGCGTCCCAAAGGGTCATGGCCATCCGGGTGGCCCGGGGATACTGCACGATTCCGACGAGGCGGCGAACCACCTTGCCGGATTACCTCCACCACGGCGTCCTCCCCTTCCGCCTGACACAGGTATTCAATGGACACGGCTTCTCAACAACGAGTAGACTATAACTTTATAATTTTTACATTGCAAACTTAAGTCTAAGCGCCTCATCACTTACAGAGATGCACTACATTTTGCGCAGATAAAAACATAATTAATTAAAAATTTTAATACATAGATTGAAAAAAAAAATACTATTCAAAGTTAAATTGTTTACAATGAATTAAATTAGATAACACAGATTCATTAAAGTAGAAAAAAAAATTGAATTGAATAGATAAAATTTTAGATTTAGATTTTGAATACAATAAATTAAATTAGATTTAATTATTTATGTAAGATTAGGTAAACAATTGATATTAGAGTTAGGTACTACCCTTAGTAATGCCAAGTTTATTGTGAAGACTTTCTTGTAACATCCACTTTAAATACCAAATAACGAATGAAGTGCGTAGAGTAGCCATAACTACACCAACAATAAGAAAAAAGAATTAAGGAGTATGATAACACCCCTTTTAGCCCAGCAAATGGTCCAAAGTGGTCCGCAGCTAGCTGACACTCTTGCCTAAAATCTTAACGTTAGTACGGAAATTGGACTAAACGTCAACGTGCGTTCGTATTGTTTGCTGATGAGCTCAAGAGATGTGTCAAATTAAAAAAAATGGTACTAGATATGTATGTTATCAAAAACATAATACCTAAATATTTTTTTTTTCATGCTTATTTTTTCTTCCCAGACGCTAGAGTAAGCCCACTGCATTCAAGGGGATGTCTGCCATTTTATATGTTTTTTACACGTAGATTCGAAAGTCTGAAGACTGCCGTGTCTGTAAAAGGCTTTCTCGATCAGACCGCTCTTCTCACCTGCTTAGTCTTGGAGACGCTAAGCTAGGGCTCCAACTAAGTTTTGCTTTTTCGTGGTTGTTAAATAAAAAAGTACTTTAGAGAAAGTAAGTGATAAAAATTCAGGGTTTTTCTTCAAACTTTTAGAGGTTCTTCATTTATTTTTTGTTATTTTCGTAATTTTATTATACCAATAATTATATTAAAATTACATATGGTCCTAGTAGTGTAGTAAGGCGTCACCCCATAAGCGTTATGGACATGGAAGCCAAGTTATGTGAATGGAATAAAAAGATCAGATGATCTTTTTATTCTATTCATATCTATGTATATACATATATAAAATTCTTTGGCCTGACTGATGAATTAACGCACAGCCTAAACCGCTGGTCGTAGGAACGTGAAATTTAAAGGGAATATTCTTAATATGAAGTAGACATCTCTGATCAGAAAGAATTTCTGAAAATTCATCCCCTAAGGGGGTTAAATAGGGATTGGAAGTTTATATGAAAAACCTTATTCCTGGAGCCATTTTGGAATGGTAAAGTTTGTGTAGAACATGTTTGGTTTTGGTTCTAAATGCGCTTAGAAATCATTAATGAAGCACCTATTTCAGCATTTCTTAAAATTCAACCCTTCAAAGAGTGAAACGGGGCGAAGCCGCTGTCAGAAGCTATTAGATGATATTTCACTAGATTAAAATAAGTCATAACATAAGTATTTTTTTGATTGAACATTTCTCACTGTTGGTGTCATACAATTTAAATAAACTTTTATTATGGTCTTTGAAAATGCATAAGTATGCTATAACGCGATACAGCGTAACTGGTACGGAGTCCATACAAAAGTTACCATTGTCCTTTAGCATTTCCAGATACCAGAAAGTTACATTATAAGGGATACAAACATTCAGGTAAGCTCGTTTCAGACCGGTCGGGCTCTCTTCGTGCTTGGCGGCCCGAGAATGCTTTGCCGTATTTCCACAGACAATAACTTTAACGGTCCGTGTCCTGAAAGGAGATGAGAAGCTCACGGCTAAGAAATAACAGCCGATCGATCTGCGGACCGAGGATGGTTGAACATTCATTACATAGGTACCAAGACTCCTCCGTCCCGGCAGTCATTAGCACATCCTTGAAATTTACGTCAGTCAGTCAGTCAGAAGCCAGAGTATCTGGTACCAACTTGGTCGGGGAGTATTGTGTTATCCAGTAACTAGGTTCGCTCCAAGTAAATGGTATTCAACTGCATCCGGCTAGGTAGATTGTTTGTTTTTTTTTGCCCCCGGAAGGCTCTTAAACGGCACTGTATCGCTAGCGCTTAATGCTAGACATTACACAGTAGAAATCGACAGTAAATTAAATAATTAACAAGTAAAGTATTAAAAGCAGGTATTTCCCGCATCCTAATTGTATTTGTGACACATTAAACTCTTAAATATAATAATAGTTGTCGCTTCCTCGTGTACCGAAGGTTGTATGTTAACCACACCGTGAACTTAGCGACCCTACTCTTAACCAGAGTGGAATTAGTGCGGACAGCGATGGCCGGGCGGAGGAAAATGTCCATATAAATCGTCGCACATTTCGATTTGACTGACACGCGAGGCGGCGCGCGCGCACTCTATGTTCCTACACATCCATTGATCTTCTTACACGTACTTTTGTTACAAGTGTCCTTTGGAAAGTGACAAAATGTTTGTGTGGTTATTGCTGCTGGCTGTTGTGTTGTGGACGGTGACGTTTAGGTATAGAAGGAGGCACATGAACAAGCTGGCCTCGGCTTTACCAGCTCCTAAGGAAGAGCTGCCTCTGCTTGGAGTAGCGCACACACTCGTTGGTAATACCGAGGGTGAGTATAATTCAATTAGAAATTCGATGTCTTGTTGTGATGAGGAAAGGTTCACCTTGTCAGCTGAATTTGTGTTGTGTGAACTTATAAGCTCTCAGAGTACCCCAAATACAGATCGTTTTTTAAGCTTAAAAAAACTGGCGCAGTGCGACGCCCACCTTTTTCATAATATTTACCTTCTGTTGCTATGAAAGTGAAAGTGTATTGTTTGTTACTATTTCAAATTTTGAGTTCATAGCATTTATTATACCTGAAATAAAAAGCTGCGACATGGATAAGGGTTGTTTTTTACCATTTTTTTTGTGAAATAAAATAAACCCTTATATTTTCAAAGTTACGATTTTTTTTTACAAAATATATATATCCTTGAGGCAATGTGAAATTTTATACCTTAAAATAGAATATTTAAAGAGTAAATAAATTAAATGAGCCCATCATTTAGTCGGTTTTTTTTTGCAAAAAAATCTTAAAAATATTTTCAAGGCAATTTGAAACTTTTACAGTATATTACTTGAAATTAAAAATAAAAATTTCAGATTGCCTCAAGGATTTATTTTGTATAAAATAAAAATCGTATCTTTGACAATATAAGGGGTGATTTAGCTCCACTTCTCCCCAGCCAGATCTGCAGTTCTGTGTTAGGATATCATAGGAGAGGTATAGGACAAGTTTTCAGCTTGCCTCAAACACCTTCTCAAAAATGTGTACCAGCCCTCCTACTATAAGTTGAGACCTTTCAATGCCAAAACAAAGGACTTTCTAGTTTATATGAAATGCCGTGAATAATTTGAACCGTACAATCAAAGTTGCGTAAATGAGAAACTTCACTCTAACACTAGTTTAATTTTTTGAATCTTATAGTATTTTATATTTGGAACACATCCTCTATCCACATCACCTTTAAACGAGCAATTCTTGTAGAAATATGTCACCGGAAAATTGCAGACTCCGTAAGATTATAATAAATCTTGATTAGATTATAATTTCTCGATATATATTATGAAAAAAATCGTTTTGTGTAATATAAATCTTATTTAGAAGAAATTGTTTACAATTTTACGCGATATTTTACAATCTTACGGTGATTGCCATTTTTCGGTGACATATAATCAGAATCTCGGAAACGGCTCCAACGATTTTCATGAAATTTAAAATTTAATAGGATTATTTGTGTTACGGGCTTTGTGCATGGTGTTTCAGAATGATGTTTTGTATCTGAGGGCCAATTTAAAAGGGTATTTTTTAATAAAGGCAAGTTGACTTTTATAAAAAACAGGACCGCAAAAAACAACTTAAAAAAAACACTTAACAAGCAGTGCACTTGTGGCATTTATTTAATTTCATCTCAAGGTTTTTTTAATTTCATTTCGTTAGTGGATACTTGTTAAAAAAACGGTAATTTAAAAAACTAAAAAACCGGACTGCGTTTCTGTGTAATTTGGAAATAAGAAAACCCTAAAAATACGGGGTTTTTGATATTTTTATTTAGATTACTTACAGTTTTTTTTTGTTTATTTTGATATACCTAGTGTCACTCTCACAGTAAGTACGAATCTACCGACACCTCTCAAATTAAAATCCATCGAGCTGTTCAGGTCGCAGAGCGTGCCAAACAATTTTATTATACATACATACATACATACTCTCGAAAAGCATAACCCGCCTTCTGGCGCAGTCGGGTAATGCATAAAATTTTCATTTACTTTTATTTTAAGGTACTTGCATTAAATATAATTATATGCATTAAGTTCGCATGTCAGTCGCAATTTGACAAAAATGTATGGAAATTGAAGCTTTTTTGACAGATTGCGAGAATGCAAACGTTGCGTTGCTTAAAAATTTGTAGAATTGGGCTCCTGAGTGAGGAACCTCTTTATTTCTTAACATACCTAACAACCGAGGCTAACAACCTCCAAACCTTTATTATTATTAAGCCAACTGCATCAGATTGCTGGAAAAGTAATTACTGCGGAACTTTTTACTCGTTTTTTGCGGTCAATTTTTTATTAGGTAGGTATACAAGTCAATTTATTTTAATAATCAAACGATGCAAAGGGTTTTAGTTGAAACCTTTTTGTTTAATGTAGGTACCTAATCCTGACGCCATGGCACCGATGATTTGTGTCCCATCTTGTCCGTCACATCAGTTTTTTTCTCAGTTCAGGAAAGGTTTTGGTAGTGTTAGGAACTACCAAAACCTTTCCTGAACGGAACCTCATCGTTTTTTTTACAGTGTAATAGAACAATGATGGCCATTGGTCATCATGAGTGCCGTCTATGAGTGGAGCATTGCGAACAGGTTGTTGTTTAATATTAGTAAATGCACCGTTATGAGTTATGGTCGAGGGTTGAGACCAATAAAATGCGACTATAATTTGCCCCCCAAATTATAGTCGCATTTTTACAGTGATCACTCGTGTCACCAGCGTTAAGGACTTAGGAGTGACTTTCGACCGCAGTCTGACATTTAGAGACCACGTGTCTGCCCTTGCAAAGGAATCCTTCAGGCGTCTGGGATTTGTCATGAGGAACGCTCGTGACTCTCGCAATCCCAGTATTATTAAACTCCTATACACCAGTTTGGTTCGGAGTAAACTCGAGTCCAGCGCCTGTGTCTGGCATCCACATACTGCGTCTCACACACTGATGCTTGAGAAAGTTCAGAAAACCTTCCTGAGATTTTTTAATCAAAAGCTGTACCATTTCTATCCATTTATGTACCCAACGAATTATCTTTTAGGGGTATTGGGCTTCAATTCGTTGGAGGTAAGAAGGGGCTTTGATCAGCTCACAATTGCCTGCAAAACCCCAAACGGTCGCATTGACTGCCCTGAGCTCCACGGACTTTTCTGCCGCCTATTTGTGCCCAACACTCGACAGATACCTTGGGCACCGTCAAAGCCGCCGACATAACCTGTTCGCACTACCGCTATCTAGATCTGTTGCTAGAGCCGAATCCCCAGTATGTCGAACCCTAAGGATGCGGAACGCCCTCCTGACTGCCTACCCTGAATGTTATGTGTTTGCTGATAAATGGAAGGAAATAATGCGTGCTTGTCTGGTGTTCTGTGAGAGACAATATGCGAGGGTGTCCACTGTTACATGTTAGTTTATGATGTATTTAATTTATTAACCTTTAGAACGCCAGAGCATAAACGCATCGTCGTGCCCCCGACGCCAAGCCACAAATTTGCCGTACTTTTTGTCACATATTTGTGACCATTGGCGTACAGGGCACGCGCTTGCTTGTCATATATACGTGACAATGGCGTTCAAAAGGTTAAACCATCTACTCTTTGAATTTAACTTTTGTATTGTATGTTATTTGAATGCTTATTTTATTTTATTTTTTATAATTCTATGTTAATTAATGTAATTGGACCTGTGCCGTTTTAATTAACTATAAATAAATACATCTCCGTTCCTCGACAAACACTTGAAGGTCTCACACCCCGGTCGTCAGATTGCCGTTCCATCTGACTATAAGAGTAAATTAATAGAGAGTGCACCTGTCTTTGCGCATCCACTTGTTCACCATAATATCTTCTGCGAACTTGGCTAATCTTCGATGAGATTGGCCACTGTGATCGAAATTCGGTCGGGAGGATAATTATTATACTTTTAGCCCTATTGAAATTCTGCAAAAATGTTGGCAATCAGCTATGTATAGTCATCATCATATCAGTCGAAAGACGTCCACTGCTGGACATAGGCCACGCTAGGCGGGTAGGACGCAGGCGGGTTGGCGATCGCAGTGTAGCTGTTGCAATGCACCTAACTACAGAGAATGATGCTGCCCATTCTCTGGTGAGTCCCTTAGTCGCTTTTTAGTCCCTTCCGATAATAGTAAGTACCAAGAATTCTCTCGTCTCTTTGGGTCAATTTTACTGCATGAAATCGGATTTAATGACAACAGGCTTACTTATACTTTAAAAAAAAAAAAAATTTAATATGGGTTTGCTCTTGACTATAGTCTAGGTCATAGATGACAGAGACAAAGTCGACGATGGAGCGAGCTTACCCAGAAGAAGCCTATTCATTCTAATTTTGAAGAGATTAGGGTTGTATGCGTTCGGAAACACACCTTTGCTAACATAGCAGCTTGGCGAACATGCGATACAAAGCGGCGTCATACTACTCTGGTGTGATGCTAATGTACCTTTTTTGGATGAGAAATTATCGAATGTCTCCTCTTGCTATGGGCGGAGAGGGAGGGAGTTACACGCTCTTACTGACTAAAACCCACCCATGTTCCTCCAAATGCCCTTTGCGTTCCAGGGCCGCGGTAACTCTTTCGAACAATATTCCGCAATCGATGCTTATCTACATGTCTAATCGAAGTTTTAATGTCTTTCAGTAATCATGAATCAACTGCAACATTTAAGCTATGAGAGCATGCAGAATGGAGGAATCATAAGAGGTTGGATGGGACACATACTTTTCTTCAGTAAGTATTTATTTTCATACATTTAAGTTGTCTGTTTTGAACGAACATGCACCCTAGTTGCGTGTAACACACTTTCAATTACAATTCAATGTTTTAATCCGAATCAAACAGTTTGAAAATTGCTAATGCGTTGTTTCTTAAGTTGGTTAAAAACAGCTTGACGAAGCGAATAACGTAAATAATTCTGCTGAATTCTTTAAATTAAGGCATTGCTAGGTCCACTTGCACAACCACACTTATCTTTTAACTCAGATTAAGTGACTTATACGAATTTAAATACCAAAAATGTCATGCATTTCAGCAACTAACTCGGAGATAAAAGATAACATTGGTTTGTGCAAGTGGCCTCAATGTGTTATTATACAATTAACCTGAAGTGTGTAGAGCAAATAAACTTACCTAGCTGTAACGCCTATTTTTCAAAAAAAATGTTAAGATGATAACGAACTGTCCTATTATTTTTAGGGTTCCGTACCTCAGTCGGCAAAAACGGAACCCTTATGGGATCACTTTATTTAGAGGGTAAATCTATTTAACTTGAATACCTATGTATTTCTGTGCAGTCGTGGTAGATCCGGTTGATCTTGAGATGGTTCTGAAGACGTGCATGGAAAAGGACGACCTCCACCGGTTCATCAGAAAAGTTATAGGCAATGGAGGAATATTTGCACCAGGTGAGAACATTTTTAATTCAGTTTTTTTTATTGTCTCCAGGTTTTTGGGCTCACTTCCAATCGACAGCGACGCGGAGGAATTTCTTGACGCCCTATTTAGGGTTAAGAAAACCCTAACATAGTTAAGAGTTTTTATTTTAAGTTTAGGGATAAATATAGTTAGTTTAGTATTCAAAAGATAAAGTTTTAACACACAAATAAATATTACGAAAATTTATTAAATTTAAATTCAGGCTGAAAATCAAACTTGCTTGTTTTTTGAACCTCAAAAAATTACATGGAGATGGCCAGTGCGTGACAAATCAACAATAAATAAAAATCAAACCAGCTGATTAAAAAAGTGGTATCAAAACGTAACAAGAAGTACGTACGTACGTACTACGTAAGATTACAAAATATCTTGAGAGATATTTTGTAAACTCTCGATAAATTGTCAAATGAACATTTGTTCGGTAATCATACGAATCAAAATCTTACGGTTTGAATTAATTTATAAAATCTTCTATTCTATAATATCTCCGTGCGTTCCGAGAAATTGACACAAACTGACGACCCTCTGGTCTACAATTCATTTGTTTTGGTGTGATAGTTAAATTGGAAATATGGCGCCTCAAAAAAAAAAACAAAGACCAATATTTTTGTTTTCTCTGAATAGACCAATGAGAGCCTTGTTTACTATCATACAAAAATGGATAAATTGTGTCAGTCCACAATTTCTCAGAATTACTTCGAGAGATTATAGACTATCAAATTTTGATGCGGAAAAAAGTTGTCCAAATTTTCATTTGACAATTTATCGAGAGCTTACAATCTCTCAAGATATTTTATATTCTAACGGAGTTTGCCATTTTCCGGTGACATAAACACATAAGGTTACTTTAGTGACAGAGGTAGGTAAGGGTTTTATTCAATTTAATTTTTCCTCCAGTGGATACCCTAGGTATTATGCAATTTTTTCTAACCTTATAACACCCTGATCTAGGCTTAGACCTTTGTCCTACTGAGTGCTACCTACATAGTTTATAACGTGAAAGTGTCTTTGTACATATTGCTTCTTTATAAACATGACTAAAATCTCAATAGCCATAATAGTAACATTATCAATGTTAATGAGTCCATATGTCCCCACATCACGTCTGAATAAAAATGTCCCACCTAAAGAGCAAATGCGAGCGAATTCGTAATATTTCGGAGGTAGAACAATAAGGAAAATAATATCAGCAGTGACACGCATACAACAACAACAGAATATTTCGTAACTGAGCCAAACAGGACATAAAAAATTCCAACAACGAGGTAAAATAGGCTGTGTTGTAAACTTGTGATGTGTCATGATGACGATTATCTAGAAAACCGCAGATGGTAGTGACAAAAACACTGTGAAACAACATTACATTTCTTGTAAGCGTGTAGAGGAAGTCTAATCTTCATCCTGACCCTTGTTGAGATCAGAGAGGATCTACGTACAACGTGTAACAGAATAAACGCAATACCTTTAAAGGGGTCGTTGTACTCATCATTATGAACAAAAAAAGTCGACTCCCCCATACATGTACACATATCTCGAGGAAATGTACTGAACAGCAGATTTTGTTCTCGCGATCGGAATTTGTCCCATGGTTAAAAAAAAATAAAAAATAATAATGAGTGGAGTGCAATGACCTCTGATCAGGTATTGCGTTTATTCTGTATAGTAGGTCCCTCAGTAGGGTCCGTCCGTTAATCAACTTGGCCTATCGCAGTCCACTGTTGGTCACAGACACACAATAGCTGATCTACCGCCTTCTGAACGGTTCTCCATCAGCCGACCTTTTAAGGACATCCGTCCACCTGTTTTGCTACCGGTGCGTCTCACGTTACGCCGATATTTCCACTCTTAGATTCGTCTGCTCCATCGCGTGCGGTCGTTTGAGAAACATGGCGGTCCACAACCACTTCACCTAGTGATACGTGCCTGACACTTACAGGTATCAGGGCAAGCATAACAAACTATTAATTGTTAGTTGAACAGCTAGTGCTGTCTTTAAGACCATGTAATGTATCATATTCGGACAAATAAATAAATTAAAATTTGTTCAACTAACAATTAATATTTGTCGATGTCTCCAGTGACTACCTCGCGGACTACCGCAAGGTATAAACAAAACAACTTCGTGTGCAACTCAAAGTTTAGTGTCCCGACGAATCTGCAGCTTAACAAGTGCTCTATGCTTCCGATACTGAACGAAATAGACCTTGAACTTTAGGTCAAGGTCTATTTGCTCAAAATCTTTCCCCCTTAAAATAGTACCTTTAAATTTTGGCAATGATCATGTTTTGGTTAATCAGTTCTCAAGCATAGTTAACACCTTGGACTAATAGCCAAGTTATGTCGAGTAAGACATGATATGCACCTGAAATAGAATCAGCACGATGAATCATAAATAGTGTTGTGTAACTATGCAGTGCTAGATTATCAGTCCATCATAATAGTGCTGTAGTGACCTTATCCTTCAAATGTGATGAATGCAGTGTCTACACTACCGGTTTTACTATAAATACTTAAGTAACGGCTCGGCGAAAACTGGCTTCAATTCATGCTAGTGACGTAGATGATTATATTTACTCCATTTCATTTTAATACTGGACCATTACTAGGAGGAACTCGTGGCTTTATAATAACAGCCGCACGGGTCGATTTTCAACGTTAAGCAACGTTTGCCGAGGTCGGCCCGTGGATCGGTGACCATCATAACACATCGAGATTCCTCCGTGCCTCGGAGAGCACATTAAGCCGTTGCCGTTGGTCTAGGCTGTCATTTGTATATCTTGTCAACCGTCACGGGTAGTCAGAGTCTATCTGATTTGAAATAGTACAAAGAATTATTATTTAAGTACCAGTAAGTTTCTAAACCAACATGTTCGTTCCTTAACAGTTCCTATTTGGCGACGTCGACGGAAGATACTTGTGCCAGCATTCAGTCCTAAGATAGTGGAGAACTTTGTCCACGTGTTTGCTGAACAGAGTGAGAAACTGGCGAAGCAACTCACGAAGTCTGCTGGCAAAGGCAACTTCAGTATCTGGCCGTTTTTGAGCTCGTATACCCTGGATTCTGTGTCTGGTAAGTAATGTTTCTCTTATTTCTATTGCAAATACAAAAACATACAAATGCAAATATACCCAGGATTCCCTAGCAGCAAAAATCAATGCGATACAGATATTTTCATATGTGTGAGTATAGTAAGGCGCGGAGCTGTGCCGATATTAACCAATGGAATTGCATAAAATCACCGCTCCGCTTCTGTGGCAAATTTGCGAACTAGTTGAAAAACTCATTCAAAACTAGGAAGCGGGGCGAGGTAGCGGAGCGGAGAAGCGGAGCGGGAAAGTGGAGCGGGGAAGCGGAGCGGAGAAGCGGGTAAAACTGGAGTCAATTCCGCTCCGCACTCCTTCGCATTATCCACTACGCGGGCTTAGTGCGTGCAAGTAGATAGTTTAGTTCATAATAGCCTGAAGCTGAAATTCAACAATAACAGTCTAGTTTGAAGTGTATAATAAACGTAAAAAGTTCTAGAACAATCAACATATTGTCTGGGATTCTGTTTCTTATGCTCTTTAGTAGCTTTGGACAGTTTCATAAAAGCAAAAATTAGGGACGTGTAACTATGGTAAAAATAGTGACGTCGACCTGTATAACTAAGAGGCTTCAATATAAGGATGCGTTTCCACTAGAGATGTGCGAAAATGCGTAGCGAGGGCTGTGTTTGTTTTAATCAATAGAATCGCTTCATTTACCTACCCAGCCTCGCTACAGGCTAGGCACATGAAGCGAATCTATTGGTTCTTAATAAACACATCCTTCGCTACGTATCCTCGCACAAGGTGCTAACGCACTCTAAAACTCAGGTTATTTATAACCCTGAAGGTCAAAATCGAAGGCAGGCATTCACATTCAGATGGTTAGTCATTTACTAATTTTAGCAAGTAAATCGTGGAACTTTATGCCTACGTGATTAAGATTGATGATAGTTCAAATTACCGTAGTTTATCATACTAGTGCGGCTCAGCCTAGATCCATTTGTCATGATAATTATTTCTACACGCAAACATGGCCATTGTTTCGGCAATTTAACTTCATTTGAGCGAGGTTTCTGAATTATTTGTCTTGTTTTTCTATTTTTAGTTTGTTACTAGTTCTATAATGTCTTTCTGATAGGAGATAGTAGGACATGCTTTTTTTTTTAAATTCAGTGACTAGTGGAAGCGATGATTGTTTTGGTATTAATCTATACAGAGTGTACCGGTTAGAAGTAGCCATATTTTAAAAAGTATTTCTGCCCATGTAAATGAACAACTTTCTTCGAGGCAGTCACAGCCACATCCTAAAAAACATGTTGAACCTTTCATTCTTATTGTGAACAGCTGATGTCAACTTTATAAGAAAAGTCCAAATTTATTTTTTGACTTTCTTGACGAAAGTTATTCATTTACATGGGCAGAAGCAATTTTTTAAGACTTGACGACATCTGTTTGTATAAGTATTTGCCATTAATTTAAGATACTTGCAGTGATATCCAGTTTAAGGTAATAACAATTGGCTTAGAAAGCTCTGCACGGTTAGGAATTTAACTAGAGTTTAATGACTTGAGCATTCAATGATCAAATTCGGTTTACACTTTTAAATTGACAGAAACAGCAATAGGAGTAAAAATCAATGCACAAGAGAACCCAGACCAGCCGTTCCTCAATGCGATGTGCCACGTGTTAAACCTGGTTTGCGAGAGGATCTTCCACCTGTGGCTGCAACCAGACTGGCTGTATAAGTGGTTCCCGCAGTACAAGAAGCATCAAGAATATATTTCACTTATGCATAGCTTTACTGACCAGGTAAAGAAAAGAAAGAATACAATTAATTTAGCACATTCGCGAAACATGTATGGTACATAGAAAACTAAATGTTTGTCTCACATCTGCACTAAGAAAATTTCAAATAATTTAATTGCTGCTCGCTGCTCGCTGCTCGGCTGATCGCAGTTCCTGTGTCATTTATTTCTATGCAATAATCAGAGATTGTTATTGAACTTCTTGTTTTAATCGTCAAGGAGTACACTCTATACTTACTTTGGATCCTTGGCTACTTTTTATCAGTCATTAGCGCATAGGAACTTTAATGTTATAGAGTTTTTTGATTAACAGGTTATCGAAAAGAAAAGAGAAGAATTAAAATTAGAAAAAGAGTCAAGAACAGAGGTTGATGATGAATTTGGTAAGCGACATTTATATACATATGTTCCTGCTTATTGTTTGCTCCCAGAAATAAACCATTCCTTATCGAACTTATGTACATTGTTTTTGCAGATTTAGGATCTTACAAGAAACAGACATTCCTAGATCTGTTAATACACTTATCTGGGGGTGAGAAAGGGTACACTAATGTGGAGTTAAGAGAGGAAGTGTTGACTCTCACTGTGGCTGGGACGGATACCTCGGCTGTTGCCCTGGGGTACGCGTTGAAGCTGTTGGCAAAATACCCGGAAATTCAGGAGAAAGTGTACCAAGAGTAAGTGGAGTTTTAATTTTGGAAATGGAACATCCTATTTGCATTTGTGCGTTATTGAAATTAATGTGTTTTTTTTGTTAAGTCAAAGTTAAAACGTTTATTTCAATTAGGCCATTAACAGATATTATCTTTATTACTATTCGTTAAAAATTGACAATTATTTATGTTACACTGGGTTGGATTGTATGATATAAAAAGTCTCTTTTATAAAATCCGCGGTTTCGTACTCATAGCCTAACTCGCAGACTTCCCTTTACAAATTCTATAAACAACTAAACATACAATTTAACGTTTTGGTTACCTACAAATAAAAATAAATAACTACAAAATAAAATAAAAAAATCAGTTTTTTACAAAATCCATTTGAAATTTTATAAGACACTAAAACAATATTTTCTTTTTTTTTTCTGCTTGTCCGTTTATTCCGGCTTATCTCTGAAACGGCTGGGCCGATTTTGACAGGACTTCCACTGGGAGATAGCTGATCTTATAAGTAGTAATTTAAGACAAAATTTTTGTTTAAGAAAAAGTATTTCGGTTCCGTGCAAAGAAAAAAAAACATAAAATCGTGAACAGACGTGTATGAAGTCGCGGGCAACAGCTAGTTTAAAATTAGATTACAGTTAAGATAAAGTCCATCGCATGTTCTAAGCACGGCAGGCTGTGCCGGCACTGCCGCTGCGACTGCTGAGGCCCAAACGTCGTCGTTTGGGGTCGAAAAGGGTCATGGGGTCCGAGTGCACGTCTCTTTTTCAAGGACATTATCTCGCCGACGAATCGACACAACTTGACCAGAGGGCTGGCTCGTTCTTTGCTCAAAGAATTAGCATTGCCATTCAACGTGGCAATGCTGCCAGTCTTTTGGGCACGTTTCCGGATGACGGCGGCGATGCGGAGGAATATTTCGACGCTTGAGTGTATTTTGTTTTTGTATACATCCATACTTAGGTTTAGTAGATGTAAATAGTTTAAATAAATAGTTATGTACATACTTCTTTCAAAAACGTCGATAAAATATTGTTCTAGATAAAGTTAAGTTTCTGTTGCTGTCTTTACATCTTGATTGATAGATTGACCTCTATAGGTATACCTATAAATAATCTTGCTTATAAATCACGTTTTCCTGGACCTAAGTTGTAAGCTCAATTAAGTACAAGATAAGATAAGACAAAGCATGTTTATCGTGCAATTTTTATTATGTAATAAGTTAATAACACTGTGGAATATTTTATTTTATTTTGATTTTGACAGTAGAGCTCTTGTGATCACTGGGTTCGGTACCCAGTTTGGGCAGAGTGATTTAGGATTTTTCTTCAATTATTGCCCAGAGTATTGATTTATACCCGATTGATCTGATCCCGACTGTTTATTTTATCATTTATTATATTTGAATTCATAATATTTCTTATGTTTTCATATGCAGATTAATTACATTGCACTTTTTAGGGACTTTTTAATGCAGAAGGTCACTTAAAAATCAACTTAAAATGCACAAACCTTAAGTCGATACTTGAATTACTGGCGGTGGATTAAAATTTTCTTAAGTTATTATATAATAATTCAAGTAAGCTTAGGAAAAATAACTTGATGCTTTTTTATATTTTCGCAGGCTCTGCGAGGTATTCGACGATGACCGCTTGTTAGTAAAGGAGGATTTAATAAAGTTAAAGTATTTGGAGCGAGTAGTCAAGGAATCTTTGAGGTTATTCCCGCCAGTGCCACTTATTATTAGGAAAGTCTTAGAAGATATTACTCTACGTAAGTATGGACGAATTAACAATCCAAAAAAAAAATTGGGCTTTTTGTCAAAAAGAAAAAATATGTCAAAAAAGCTCACAGTCTTTGTGAATAAACCATAGTCGCCACTGTTGCTAAAATATTTTTTCCTTTCAAGCTAACGTTAAGCTAAAAGTTTTGGTAATTTATCTATTTATGATGTCAGTTTAAGAATCTACTGCTTGTCTTGTAAATGCATCATCGACCTTTCAGCGGAAAAAACATTGTTGGACAATGTCCGTATTTCGAGATTTTGTATTCATCATGAACTACCTATTCCATATAAAAAGCCCCATCATCTCTGTTCTATTAGCATCTGGTCGCGTTCTGCCCGCTGGCTCAGGTGTCGTCTGCTCAATATGGGGCGTCCACCGAGACCCCAAGTACTGGGGTCCAGACGCTGAGAACTTCGACCCCGATAGGTTCCTGCCCGAGAGGTTCAACCTGAAACACCCTTGCAGCTACATGCCTTTTAGTAACGGACCTAGGAACTGCCTCGGTAAGTAACCCTGTCTCTTGTGTTGGTATTGGATAAGCCACAGATCCTATCGTGGCGACAATGAGCTAATTACACTTGCCCGACTTTACCCACTACTGTGGATGTAAAAATGCAAGACTTAAATGACGTCTCAGAAAGATTGTGCCAAATTAATATGCAGGCGGCCTTCACCATAATTCGTCATAACTGTTTGGGCCCAAAATTAATATATTTCCTTCGTGCTTCCCATTTCTGGAGCACCTTTTGGATAAAATGGACCAAATTATTAAGCTTAATTTTAAAAATGGACGACCGAGCTTGCGCGCAATTAACTCTTCCCAACCGTATGGGAGGCCTCGGCGTCCGCAAAATTACCAGTATTAGTTTACCGGCTTCTATATCCTCGGCTCACGGTACTTATAAATTAATCAGAAATATTCTAGCTTCTACACTGATTGATTTTGATGTGCCGTGTTTTACCGAGGCTGTGGACGCTTGGAGACTCGCTTGCCAGAATTCAAATCCGCCCGACTACCATTCATCCCAGAGACGGTTGGATGACCCGCTCTGCATAGAAGTTCAGGAAAACCTTATTGCCACATCAACTACTACTGCAGAGCGTGCGCGCCTGCTGGCTGTGGGTGAGTGGAAGTCGGGTCTCTGGCTTCATGCACTACCGTCGTCGTCTCGTCGAACATGGAACCTTAATCGACGATACTACTTTCCGCCCACTTGCCTGCCTGCGTCTTGGCGCTCCTTGTTGTTCTCCTCATCACTGCAACTGTAGCGAAGTTACGACTATCATCAGCCTCGGACAGCACGGCCTGTTATGCAGCCGTAGCGCGGGCCGCATAGCGCGGCACGGGAATATTAACGACATCATCCGACGAGCTCTTGTCACCGTCAGCGTTTCGGCTGTGTTAGAACCCAATGGCCTGGCACGCGACGATGGCCAGAGACCGGAGGGCATGTCGTTATTTCCATGGAAGACGGGTCGGCCATTAGTGTGGGACGCTACGTGTGTCGATACTCTTGCGCCATCCCATCTTCCTAGCACTTCGTGATGTGCTGGCGCTGCCGCTGCGGTTGCGGAGAACGTTAAGCGGCGGAAATATAATAACCTCGTTGGTAGTTATATTTTCGAACAGTAAATATCTAGATTAGAAGCAAAAAAAAAACTTTCACGACGTAGCTGCTAGCGCGGTGATTCCGTCTGTTGTCTCTATAGCTTTATGCCTTACCTCTCCTACAATAGGTATGACCCTCGCTTGCCATTTTAAAGTTGTAGAAAAGAGTTTGGCTGATTAATGTCAGTATGTACTAAAAACCCAGAACCGATTAACCAAAAGGAAATTGGAGATAAACCTCTTGTGCGGTCAGGAAAACTAAATATTCTGTACCCATCGTACGAAGTGCGTTAAATATTGATGCTACCACATATTTCTTCCGTGTTTTAAAAATATTTAAAACTGTGCCATGCACAGTGAAACGAATGGGAGTCTTAGTGTGGTTCATTTATGTAAAACTGCATTCAATAAAATTAACGGAACGTAATATTGATGGTCTATAAAAAAAAACATAATAAAAACCATTTGATTGACTACGTATCTAAGAAACAATTAAAACGCAATACCTGTTGCACATATGCATCTTTTTACTGCAATGATGACATAAAAAGTGGCACATTGCTTGGTATGTGTCAGAGATAGGCAACTTTTCAACATCTAAAGAGCTTTCAAGAGCCTGCTGGCCATTTAATTAATAGTAGGTATAAAAGTACTAAGATGTAGGTACTTCACTTGCTGCTGGGCATAGCTTTTCTTATAAACCGACTTCAAAAAAGGTGAAGGTTTTCAATAAGGTTGTATTTTTTTTCTTGTTGCGTCATTTATGAAATGATTTGAAAAAAAAAATATGTGAAAAGATATACTTTCCGATTGGTCTCATAGAAATTTCATCTAAATCGATTCAGTAGTTTGATTTTTTAAATTAAAATAGCTGGAAAAAATATGTCATCCAATTAAACGAAACTGCGTATTTTGCTTTACAAGACAACAAAATACTTTTCAGTGGTGTAATTAGGTGTGGGATTCCAAAAAAGTGAAAAAAAAAGAAAAAAAGTTTTTCGTGTGTCAATCTTCACACTTCAGTGGCAATTTTATCTTACGTAGGTTCTACCCACGGTTGTGACTCTGGCGTCTGTCAATCTCTCCGACTGGCGACCAATACTTCTTTAATTGATATTTGGATGCCACTCGGTCACATTTTAATCCGGCTGTGGGTTAGCTTGCTAAATTAATAGTACGTATAAAAGGTACCACTATTGTACATAAAGTTTAAATAAATCAACGAACGAATACAAAAGGTTCCAATCTCAAAGTTCTCGATCGATCAAACCTCTTCAAAATTAGAGTGAACAGGCTTCTTCTGGGTAATGCTCCATCGTCGACTTTGTCTCTGTCATCTATGACCTAGACTAGAGTCAAGAGCAAATCCATCTCAAAAAAAAAACACTAATATTATAAAGGCGAAAGTTTGTCAGTGTGTTTGTTACTTCTTCACGCGCCAATGGTCCAGCCATTGGCGCGTGAAGAAGTAACAAACACTTTAAACTTTCCTACATAACAAATTTTGATTTGACCCTGTATTAACACATTGGCTACTTTTTACATATTTACTAAAACGGCGGGTAACACCGCAGGGCGCAGCTAGTAAATAATAAAAAAGGGGTATCAATATCTCAAAAATGCCATATTACTTCAGCGCTCACGTAGGATCATCTATCACCAGTTGATCATGAAACTATTCGCTGACAGCTTCCCATTAATCAGCAACTTATCTGATTGCCAGTCTGTGTGTTGAGAACCCCTGATCAATATCGCTCTCAACTCAATCCTAATGATAATTATATTTACTTCCAGTAACTAACTAAGTGCTAATAGTTGTTTGTTATCTCCATAAGTGCACGTGCCTGCATTTTATAACTCGTAAAAGGGATTTCCCTTGTATGTCCGCGGTTCTACACCGTTTAGATCAAACCGGAAATACCTGCCAGTAATTTGATGTAGATCGATATAACATTGATGACCCGGAAAATTATTTCTTAGAAGATAAGGTAGATTAGTGATACACACTGTAAACAGGTTAGGTAGTACAAAGGTATATTGGAGAGAGACAAATATCATATGAAACAGGCATAAAGTGAGTTGAAAGGATGAAATTAATGAAAAAAAGTTAAAAAGAATGATACAAGACAGCTAAAATGAGAGCGAAAAACATTTTGCGCAGAACTTAAATAGGCACAAAATAGAGGTTATTATGGAACAACAACCAACATCGCTGACTAGCTTTCCTTTTCACATGAATCACGACACATGGTAATTCAAATTCTCTTGTCCACAGGCTATCAGTACGCGTTGATGTCAGTTAAAACAGCGTTGTCAACACTACTGCGACGGTATAAAGTAGTAGAAGACAGAGAAGATGGTCCAGTACCTAAAATAAGGGTCAAACTCGATATCATGATGAAGGCTGTCGACGGATACCAAGTAGCATTGGAGAGAAGAGAAAAAGTTCCTACGTGACGACACGGAAAAGCGCGGGAAAAATGATAGCTTGAATTTTTTAATGTGTTCTTTTTTTGAACTTTCTAAAAATATTTCTTTTTGTATTGCGTTCTAGTACATGGGCATTTTTTAAAAATTATGTTGTAATTTTTACAAAAAGGTTCATTTTAAAAAAAAGTTCGTATATTTGAGGATAAAATAACTAAGTTGACAACGAAAGTACGTAAAAAGGCGATTGAATCTATAAATGAGTTAATAATCTATGAAATTATTGAATTTTCCTTTGCTTTGTTGGGAATAATCATTCCACTGAGTTACGAAATGTGCAATATTTTAAACATTATAAAAAACTCAATGCGATTAAATTTAATATTTTATTTAAGAAATAATCGGGTACTTTTCAATAATCATCGCAGAAAACCGAGAAAAGATAGAAAGATACCTGAGTATTCATATCAGTAAGTCCTCTGAGTTACATTGGTATGGCCTAACTATTATAAATTCGCATAACTATTAAGTTACAAAAGTCAAATATTATAATTATCTGTAAACTAACATCTTCTATTATTTAATAACAATCGTAAAAAGTCGTACTAGACATAGGAATCACACATTTTTTTATTTTTTATGTACTAAATCAGAGGACAATTACTCAGTGGAACGTCACAAAATTGTAAGGCAGTTTTCACTATGACTACCAAAATCACTCTGGATAATGTTATATACCGCCAGGTTTATATGGAGTATTGTTTTAGGTTTTATTAAAATAATTTTAATAATTGTCATTGGTTTTATTTTTGTTGTTAAACTATTTTTATGAGCAGGAGTTTTCAGAATAATTTGTGATTCTGAATAGTTTGCATGACTAAATTTTAATGCCAAGGCAAATGCGCAAATAATAAAAAAAATATTTATGCAAGAAGTTTGTTCTACAGTCGTAGCTTAGTCTATAAATTTTATTCTTTTTGAAACTGTCTGTGTGGCTATGGTAGAACTGCTGAAAATTGAAAACGTCAATGTGCAAATGTGTTTATTTTCCAAGATTCAATTTCATGAGTGGGTTTTTCTAAGATTTATGAGTCATCACTGGTAAGGCAAGCTGAACTAGTCTCATTTGTGTTAAAGTAGAACAATTACTAAGCTAGTCTATGGCCTTGCACTTTCCCGAAGATCGTGCGTCCCAAGCATCTATTACCGCAGCTATTTCCATGTTAAATTATGTGGTTCGTTATTTTTAAAAGCCAGAAAGGTGCATTCATACTGGAGGTACTTTAATATAGGTAGATGAGCGTGTGATTTTTTTAATGTAAACTTTCAGTTCAGCTCCTTTTCAACCGAGATCAAACACAGAAGATTGGACTATGATTTCAGTAGTAAATTGCCTGAAAGTGTATTCTTTTGTATTCACTTAATCCGTATGTGCTGCTACATACCGCTATATAATAAAGAACAAGAAAAGATTCGAAAAATCCCGTACCCACACTGACGCTTGGTTACAAAAAACTGATCAATTTCAATTGACTAACTATAAAATTTGTATTTTAATTTTTGTGTTAGCTTTTTTGATTAATTAAATAATCCCTGCACACCACGATCGAGCTGCCGTTGACACAGCGAGTGTAGGTACCTATACGAAAGGTAGTACTATCATCAGCCTATGCGGACCGAAAACCTTCGCAGGATGGGTGGGTGAGAATTAGAATAGAATACTCCCTATAAAGCAGATTTATGCATACAATCTTCCCGAAGCCCGAGTGGGCTTAATCAGGAGGGCTAATCTCTAAGCCCGAAGTTCGTAGTTTCGGGCAATGACATCACGATTTGACAGTAACTGTCAAATCGTGTTGTCATTCATTCTCAGTTCGGGTTCGGAACTAATCGTAAGTCCGTGATACGGAATAGAATACGCTCGCAACTAAGCCCGAAACTACGGACTACGGACTTAGAGAGTAGCCCCCCCCCCCCGTGTGACGCCATTGTTTTACAATTGTGTCTGTTATTTATGACCGCTGAAGGTATAAGTTGCAGAAAACAAAGACTATAAAACATTACAAAGGGTGTCTCTCGATGGGTTCGATTTGCTCTATCTACCAGAGCCTTGAGATATAACTTCTTATTTCACGAATGAAGTTTCAGTCATTATTAGTTTCAATGCCTAAGTTGCCCTTCAATTGCCTTCCTCTCACACATAAAGAAACTATGATAAAAAATTGAAAAAAAAAAACTATACAGTGAAATCCATCCAAACATTGAAGGGAAGTGAAAAACACGTCATACTAAGCGAACGTCATACAAAGCATAGTATGAATTTAACTACACAACATCCTATTTTTGTTAGAAATTTAGTGTAATTGAGAGAAACTATTCAAATTGCACAAAATGATGAATGATCACGAAAACCAGTGAAGATGTTAGGAATCACCTCACTGAACAAAATTCCTTAAAAATAGGCCATAATAAGCGATATGTCCATAAGCGAAGTCATTATATACTAATTTTTATTAAAGAATTTTATGTGAAAACCAAAGGGGAATGCCAAGCCGCCATAGTGATTTAGGCCCTGAGTGCCCACAAGTAACATCGAATGCATTGAGACTTCCTATACTTAAACAAAAGAACAAATAAATAAAGTACAATATGTGTAAATGTCAAATCAATGTTTTGCAACAAATCTTTATTTTTTCCCGAAATATAAATTGGCAACCTAGCAAATGTCTGTTTATTTCGGTGTATCGTTTCAATATTTATTATTTATTAAAAAATGTTACTGACTTGTATCGCGTCGTGAATAGAAGAGTTAATTACGTAAAATTACATATTTTTTTTACTAAATTAAATTTCTTGGGCATCGCAAGGCCTAAAATCGGCATTCCCCTTTCGCACTATATTTACTTCATAGTAAACGGTTGGTCAATATAACCGGAGTTATAATAAACGGCTTCCACTGTACTTTGGATAAGGTAGGTAGTGTAACCGCAACCTTACGTTACACTACTGTGTTCGAACATTTTTCCTCGACCTTCGAACTTTCACGACCATTTATTTTAATGACAAAAATCCATTGCTCGACTAGTAATTGCACTATACATAGAATTACAAGCTATTTGAATCCGTTTAATGCTAAATCGTAAACGTAGCCTTGTTATGATCAATGTAGTATTTAATTAATTAAGTTATTATTTATGTTGGGTTGTGACTTGTGGTAAGATATTATTAATCAATGAATGCCAATTTAGCAGTCAAATATGATACCTAGGTAGCTGGATGCATTTGAAGATGGCTAATGTATTTGCATAAGTTCTTAGGGAGTGCTTCCTGGTAGCACTAGGAAAAGATACGATCACGAAGCAGGTCTCTCAGGCATTTTCTACGTGTCGAAAGTCCATATAATTTATTTGGGCCAATACTTCGATACTTCCACGGCACAGGTCTCCAATGAGATGGACTGGTCAACTAAAATTATGCAAGTACCATACCAGACACTAATGCTAAAAAAAACAAGTTGTCAGAGAAGAATATCACTAAATGCGTCATAATGACCGGTCTGTCAAGAATGTCTGGGAATTAGAAAGGAGGAAAGTCCTTGCACTTTAATTGACGATCTTGAATTTGGACTACCTTAGACATTTACCGTTCTAACGTTCTCTAACTAGCGACTCGCCCCGGTTGCAGATTATATATGTCGCAGCCAACTATCTTAACCAACCGTTTAGTTAGCTGCCTAGCCTTTTCATTGAACGACGCCGTTTAATCAGCGGCCTAAGTGATATCCCGGCATTTAATTAAACACCTTGGCAAATTTCTTGGTTCAATGTCGTTTAATGACTTACCTAAGTTTGGGAATTCAGGGCACACGAAACTTGGGACACCCCGACACGGATAGGTTAGGTTCGAATGGGATGGCGGGGGCTAGCTTAGCTCCCGTCATGATTAAACGGCGCCATTCGATGAAAACGTTAGGCCGTCTACTAAACGGCTGATTAAAACAGTTGGCTCCGACATATAAACAAACCTGCCTCAATTATCGCTCTTTCTATTAGAAGAAGTATACAGGGGCAGGCAGCGGCTTTATTTTATTTACTAGCTTTTGCCCGCGAATTCGATTTTTTTCTCGGTCCCTTATAGCCTAGCCTTCCGCATGAATGTGGCTATCATATACAAAGAGAATTTTCCAAATCTGACTGCCAGCTCCAGAGATAAGCGCGTAGAAACAAAGAATCAAACAGACTCTTCAGCTTTATTATTATATTATATATTACTGAATAAACATCTAGTCCAGTGCAATTAGGTTAACTCACTGATGATCATCAAAACATCTAGGATGCCTTGTGAATTACTAGAAAGATGAAATCTGATATAAGGCTAGGATTTGTCCACAAACAATGAAAAAATACAAATCCGAATGTAGCTTACAGTAGTTTTATCGACACTTTCAAGCTTTTGTATGATCTGTGCTTTCCGATTAAATTTATCAAAATTGATGTGATTATAAAACTTAAGTGGCTGTCAAAAGGAATTAAACTGTGCAGCCAAAGAAAAAGAAAACTTCTGTGGCAGATGAGACTAAACCGAAATACAGAAAATAAAACTAAATTCACAGAATATTCGAAAATGCACAAAAAAAAATATACACTTGACACAAAAAGCACAAAACAATCAAAGAATCTATTTATCTAAAAATAAATCTAAAACTACGTGGCAAATTATTAATCGCGCAAAGCATAATTTACCCAAACGAAACCTTTATAAAATTAAGGTCAGAAACCGTTTTCTATCTAATCCCAATAGTATAGCTGAAGCGTTTAATAACTACTTTATCGATAAAATACAGCCGAAACAGAATGATACCGGGGAACCCAAACGCTTTAAAATAAACACGAGCACTCAATCAATGTTCATGTCGCCTAGTGTACCTTTAGAAATACATAAAATAATAATGACATTGAATAATACAAGTAGCGTAGGGTATGATGGTATCAGTACAAAAATATTGAAACACGTATCTATGGAAATAAGTGGTCACCTTAGCCATATAATTAATCTCTCTATCAGCGCAGGCATCTTCCCAGATGCCTTAAAAACGCCAATATTTAAGAAAGAAAATAGAGAATTAATGGAATTTTACCGGCCAATCGCACTCATACCTGTGATTTCCAAAATATTTGAGAAATACATTTATAACGAACTTCTTTGTGACGAGCAAAAAGGGTTTAGACAACATAGGACTATTAATATGGCTATATTTGACTTTATATATAATGTGATACAGAATGTCGATAAACGAATACCAGTATGTAGCATTTTTTGTGACATGACTCAGGCTAATGACTACGTTGATTATGATATTCTATTGAGAAAACTTGAAGCTTATGGCATTAGAGGCAATTTACTTAGTCTTCTTGAGTCTTACTTAAAAGGCCGAAAACAAATAACTGAAATTTGTCAAATTAATCCAGTTACCAAGCGTGAAGAGATATATAGATCCTCAGAGCGTGAAGTTATGTTTGGCGTACCCCAGGGGAGCGTATTGGGTCCTTTCATATTCATACTGTACATAAACGATCTACCTAAATGCATTGAACAAGCAATGACACTGTTTGCGGACGATAGTACCGTGACAATACCATGTAAAAGTGTGGAGACATATAAATGGGACATTAACAATTGTTTACAAAATGTTGTAAATTGGTTAGAAGAAAATAATTTAAAAATTAACTTAAAAAAAACAATAGTTCTGAATTTCAATCAGCGGATTACCAGCATTAGCCCTTATATACACAACAAAAATGAACTTGTAGAAGAAGTAGAAAATACTAAATTTCTGGGACTTTTAATAGATAAAAATCTAAATTGGAAAGCACACACTGATAGTTTATGTAAGAGAATTAGTAGGTCCGCATACGCTCTGCATTCACTATCTCCAGTAATTAACATGGATGCACTATTAATTGCTTATTATGGCATAGTAGAATCGCACTTACGTAACGGTGTAATATTCTGAGGAAATTCAACCGATAGAGAAACAGTTTTTAAAGCCCAGAAAAGATGCTTACGGGCTATGTTTAAGCTTAAATCCACTGATAGTTGCATGCCATACTTTAAACAACACAAAATATTAACACTTCCTAGCTTGTACATAATGGAGGTAGCTGTGTTTGTGAAGTCAAACCCAAATCGTTTTAAACGTCTAGCCGACGCCGTAGTCCCACGTAATAGACGCGACAATAGCCAAGTATGCTCCCATCCCGCCAAAACGGCACTACTGCGCAAGAGTGTCTATTGCATGGGTCCGGTTATTTTTAATAAATTACCTAAGCAATGGAAAGAACTACCATTAACAATATTCAAAACTAGGCTTAAACGCTTTTTAACGCATAAAGCATATTATAATCAGCGAATTCCTTACGGAGAAAGAATTTGTTTGTTCCCCAAATTGATTTGCTTTTTTTTTTTTGACACTAATTTTGAATAGGTATACATGATATTTTAAACGAAATGGTTATTACAATTAATTTAAATTTTTGACATTGTGATTTCTTACTTTTATTATTTATTTGTCTACTGAGACTAATTTTGTACGCCATAATGGCAAAACATGTAAGTACTCAATATCAAGACTTGTAAGGCTGTAATCATCACATTCTCTAAAACTGTAATTTTGTATCACGTATCTTAAAAGTCATATGCTTTTTATCAAAAAAATTAAATCCATTTTTGTAGTAGTGCTCTTCAATGTATCATAATATAATTGCCTTTGTTATTGTTTTAGCGTGAAACTCTTATTTAACTTTTGCATGCCTGTTGGTAAGATATGGCTGAACCTATATGTTTAAAAATTATTACCTTTTACTGTACCCATATTTGCAAAATAAACGACTTACTTACTACAAAAATCAGTAGCTTCAACCCTCCAAACTCTCCTAAGGGGGTGCTGATCTGTTACTAGGGTATTTTTCTATAGGGTACCCTGTGGTCTTAGGGGGCTGAAATTTGGTATGCACGCAGGTAGAGGTTAGAGAGGTAGACGGCGAGCGTTGGGTGGCTCGCTGTCCGGTCACAACCAGGCCCGGGTCGATGGCACGTTGTGTTCCACACGCGCCTCTAAGAGATGTCAGCATAGGAGATGGGGCCTGCTAGGGCCAGAGCCTGCCAGGGTTGCGGAATTTGTTCGAAAGAGTCACCGCGGCCCTGGTGACTCTTTCGAACAAATTCAATTCAAAGGTTAACATTTTTAACAAGGTCATAATTATGTGGTATTTACTATCAGACCCACTTAATACCATTGTTTCCAAAAAACGCAGCTATAATATTTTATTCCCAGAATAAAAAATAAATGCGGCGATTTTAATAAATTATATTCTTTTGTCTATATACCTAATAATTTCAGTTTTTATAGTTAAAACAAACCATGGACAAATAATTCAGAATTCCTACATTCATTATTCTAGCTCCGTATCTTGCCCATTATCTTCTTGCTGTACAGACGCCAGCACATCAAGGTACCCGAAACTGTCAAATTTTACCAATCAACTTTGAACCTAATGCTTTAGACATCATGTTGAAAATCAATTAAAGAAATTTGACAGATTGTTGTAGCTTGATGTTCTAGCGTCTATTCATGTTAAGTTCGAGTCGACGGTCTTATTCATTTTCTATTGGTACTTGTTATATTTCCTTTTTTAATCATTTCTTTTAAAAGCACATGAAAATAACACATTTTACAAAATTACTGGTTAGTCATATAATTATATTCCAAGTCTTTTCCTCCTTTCATTACAATCTAATTGGCTATTTACCCGACTGCGCCAGAAAGAGGGTTATGTTTTTCGAGAGTATGTACATATGTATAATTGTTTGGCACGCTCTGCAGCCTGAATGGCTCGATGGATTTTAGCTTGAGAGGTGACGTTAGGTTCGTATTTACCCAGTGTATATCAAAATAAACAATAATAAGACTAAACATAAAATAAAATAAAAAACGGTAATTTAAAAAACTAAATAACTGACTGCGTTTCTGTGTAAGTTCTATGGACATTCACATCAAGTTACTGACTAACTGTTACTTATACTACAATGTTGCTCGCACTGCATAACATAACATAAATATCATATTATGAACATTTAATTACACGGAGGAAATCGTTTGGCATTTTGCAATTAAGTATTGGATTTAACAATGAACCTTGCTCTTGGCTGATATCAAGGATGTGGCAGTAGAGTAGGTCATGGTAGATATTGTGGTTATTTTTATGGCAGTTATCCTTAACACGATTGGCAGGCTTCCAAAAAGTGTGAACATTAATGCTCTTGCTTTTAGCTATGTGAATAATGGGTTATATTTATATGGTCGATATATATGTATGACAGTATACAACGTGTAATAGATTAAACACAAAACAATTCCTGATGACAAGTCATTGTGTTCATCATTATGATCAAGTTGTGATATGGAACTGGAACAAACACGAAATCGTGAAAAAAAAATTTGCTGTTCAGATGTTCAAATTTGGTCGAGATACGAGTACCTACGTGTATTTGTAAACGGTATTATTTTTTTCGCGACTTAAAATAAAAAAAAAACAAAGGGTATTTTAAATAATTATTTTCTCTGTAAGAAATACTCATTAAACTACCTATTTTAATGATCAGGTAATAGATTATGTACTTACTACATAATTAGCTAGTTTATTCCATTCACACATATTTTTTGCACATTTAAAGTTTTGCAATGTCACATTATATCTACTGACAATGTGAGCGAGGTAAGTAAATTAAATTAAATGGTGCTATCAACACATCCTTACATGTTTTTGTTTAATATAATCTAAGTAAATATAGATAAGTGGAAGTGGTGTCAAGTCACGCAACCGTAGTAGCCTAAGGCTTAATTCACACGTGCCACAACCACTCTGTCGCGACAAAAAGTGTTCAAGTTGTGATTACGTGTAAATAGTGTCGATGCGGCTTCTTGCGGTTACATCGTGGTACCCACGAAATGTGGCTGTGTTTGCGATGTGGCCGGCCGCTAGTTTGCGGTGTCGGTGGTGGTTGCGTTGTGGTTGCGACGTGGCTGCGATGTTGTCGGTATCACACACGCGGTCGATAATGACGGAAATGTGGTCCCTAATTAAACTATTAATTTTCATACAAATAAGCGCCCGGCCACGTGTTTTCCCTCAGTTGTCTTGCGACTCAAACAGGATGAAACAAGTCTGTTCCCAGAATTTCCACAAAGACGTGAGATAATTTTATTCCCACACAATAAAAGAAACCAACTTTCCATTATATATAAATACGAAAATATTAATATTCTTTATGGGTTGTGGTACGTGTGAATGAAGCCTAAGCAACTCGGCTAATGAAATATTTTGCCCTTTTTATGAAAAGGTAGAGTTAAATGACAACTGACAACGGCCTGTAGGTTTTTAAAGCGGGCATTTTATATTGAAACAACCTGTATCACGCGAGCTGGTTGCCATAAAACTGGGTTACAGGAAGCGGCAGGAAAATCAATTTAAAGTTTTATAGAATTTAATTAAACGTTTATTATACGTTCATTTAGCGTTCGGATTGTTTATAGAGCATTAAAGGTAGGTACGTACTAGTCGCAGGAACGTTGTCCGTGTTGGACTTGCAAGAAAAAGGAAAAGTTCTGAGTCATGATTTATTAGCACCGCAGGTTTGCGCCAGTTCTCATTTCCCAAGGAGAGCCGGCTCTACAGCTGCTACTACATCTCGATGCATACCCACTACAGCTAGGAAATATTCCCTGAGACTGCATATCTCGCGATTGTGGAGGGTCCTAATATTTAAAAAGCCTCGACCTCCACTTTCGAGGGATATAAAGTCATAGTCAGTTCTGAGTCACTATTTATTATTTTCAAATTCTAATTTAAAATATATATTTTAATATATATATTTATAATATATTTTAGTATTGGTGGTTTGTAAATATTTTATCAACATTTTTACCTAGTTACTTATTGAAAAAAACATTTTATTTTTCAAATTAGTTTCTGATCAATGTGAATAGAGTGATTAATTTATTAAGTCACACATCATAATTGTAATTTAAAAAATAATTACTACTAATAGGAGCCCAAGCTTATAATAATAAGTTGTCTTTCTTATTTAATTATTGAACACGCCATGACAATCCTTACTTCCTTACTATATATTTATTTATATTTTATATAATGGTATTATTATATAATATAATATTATAAATGCGAAAGTAACTCTGTCTGTCTGTCGCGCTTTCACGTCAAAACTACTGAAGCGATTTAAATGAAATTGGTACTTTTTAATGCGAAGAAAGGGTTTTAAGGGGTTGAAAGGGCCAGGGTTGCGGAATTTGTTCGAAAGAGTCACCGCGACCCTGGGACGCAAAGGGCTTTAGAAGGAACACGGATGGGTTTTAGTCAGTAAGAGTCTGACACGCCCTTTCCGTCTTGGAAGAAGTCATTTGATGTTTTGCCATCCTTAAAAAAAACAGGGGTTGAAAGGGGGGGATGAAAAGTTGTATGATAGTATTGTCATTTTTAAAGCTAGAAGCTTGAAACTTATTTTTAGGCTGTTAATTCGATATAAACAAATATGACATTCAAAGTTTGTAAAAGTTTTACCCTCAAAATAACAATAGGGAATAGGGGATGAAAGTTTGTGTGGAAATATGTAAGGTTTATGTCACGTACGTTTTACAGGTACACAGATAGTCTAGAGCCTGAGAAACGAGCGCGCTTATGTACTTATATACTTAAATAATTTAATAAGTTCTTTGCAGTGAAACACTGCAAATAGCTCATTAAAGTATTTATACGTATGTGTCTTTTGTAAAATAATTAGTCTAAATAATTAAATATGCTAGCCAAAGACACTATTCCACGCGGACGGAGTCGCGGGTACAGCTAGTTAATTAATAAAGCAAGTAGTTCCTACATATTATGGTGCACCCTCACCTCGAGCATTCGCCTGTAATGTAACATTTCAGATTAGGTTTTACACATTGTACCTCTCACTGATGTAATGCTCGACTTTGTAACGTTACATTACAGCAATGCTCCAAAAAACTAAATTCTAAAGGTGCTCCCTGCACCTTTAGAATTTAGTTTTTTCTCGTTATCTTTAATTTTTGATATTTTGATATTATAAACACTAATATTCGTCAAAACCTGAATCTGACTAAACATTTTTTACAAAAGACACGTTAGGTACATCTTTTGTAATAATATTAATTATTCAGGGTTTGGGTTTTAACATTACAAAACTTCCCCATAAACATAATTCAATCAAAATCTCTCATGAAATCCAGTCGTTGGCAACCGTATAAAAATATAACCGCCGTGTAGCATTCATCAAAAATGTTATTCAACTTTGCCGAACTTCGGTTAAATATAAAAAGCGACGTGTCATTAGACTAACAAAATGCATTATCGTTGTTACGTTGCTTTTACAGTAGGCTCGTGTCACGAACGGGGGTTAATAAATCACTGGGGGTTGGGCATCAGCTTGCAACGTAACCAACTTGGAGAATCGGAGACAGTACTGGGCGGGCGGCGGAGAGCGCCAGTCGACCCGCGTCGAACGGAACGCTCTTCCGACTAACGTCACGTAAACGTGTCTCGAACGATATCACGACTCCAACCAGTATTACGATTGCGATGATAAGCTGACATGCGATTCACGCGTTCACATACACGAGTATATTCCATTGAAGGCGAAGATGTATCGCGGCTGATATGAATAAAGTTGGAAATGTTCCCGATGGAGCCAGTCCGATTCTGAAAAGTAAAAAAGTCATGTTTTCAGGCTGAAGAATGGACGGCAGCTTTGATGATGACGAGCCTTTTGTATTCAGACTCAATGACAGCGGATCGGGACCCGGCCTGCTGGTCAAGGTACACTATAGCACTTCTTAGGAAACACGTAGTTCTTAGTTCACCTCTGTACCTACAATCTCCAGTAATGATTTAACTTTAAGTTGTTACCTCGCAAATAACTAGTCATTAAACAGAATGAGTAGTAAATTGTTAATTCAAGGAGCATTTATAATTAGTTTTATGATCATTCTTGTGTGATATTCATCAGTAAGTTGTTAATAATGTTGACGTACGCTGCACAATTTGTGATTGTAGTGAATGGTTTCGCTGTAGGCTATAAACCTTTATGTACTTAGCTTTATGTGTAGGTAGAAGGTATAATGTATTAGACCTATAATTACACGCTATTATTTCATTGACACAATTAGTTGTTTAGCCGTAAACTGGTACATAAGTCCAACTAGAAGGTTATACTGTGCAATGTCCACGGATGCAGATTTGATTAAGACAAGCTTCAGCCAGCGGCGTCGCCCGTGTCACAGTAGGTAATTATTCCAAGGCAATAGGACGGTCTTCACGTGTGTCAAGTTTCATGAAAATCCGTACAGCCGTTAAGATGTGAAAAGGTAACAAACAGACAGACAGACGGACCGTCAGTCAGAGTTAGTTACACATTTATAATATTAGTATGGGTTCGTACTCCATGGATATTGTATGATTTTATAGTGTTACTTATTATTTAATTTGAGAAGCTCGTGGCTAATTAATAACAGCCGCACGGGTCGATCTTCAAGGTTAAGCAACACTCGCCTTGACCATCTTAACATATCGAGATTCCTCCGTGCCTCGAAAAGCACGTTAAGCCGAGCTCTGGTAAGCAGCCGCTCCTCGAAAAATACTGGTATGCAGCTGAATCCAGTTTGACTGGGAGCCGACCCCAATATGGTTGGGAAAAGACTGGGCAGATGATGACTTTTTATTTACTTTACATATTACTTTTATTATAGATACAATACAAGCTACTTCTGACATTTATAGTCATAGGTAGGTATACCTGATCACACTATTCACACTAATATTATGAAGGCGAAAATTTGTGAGTGTGTGTGTGTATGTTTGTTACTTCTTCACGCGCAAACGGCTAAATTTGGTATGCAGGAAGCTGACATCCTGGATTAACACATAGGCTGCTTTTTATATATATAGTACTAGCTGCGCCGGTAACACCGTGGGGCACAGCTAGTATTAAATAATTACTGGATAATGCGACTAGGTAGTCGATAGCTTCAATTTAATAGTTGCATATTTATGACAAATAAAACGGCTTTTGCGTGCATTTAGTACCTAAATATTACTCTTGTATGCAAATATAATCATATAAATTCACAAAGAGATATTAATAATTAAATTGGTTTATTCATAACTAGCGACCCACCCCGTCTCCGCGCGGATGCAAATTATATTACTGGAACCTTCTTCGTTTATTGCTCTTTCTAAAAAACCGAAAAAGTAGTTAGTGACACGGTAAAAGAGTAGCACCATCCCATCACTTCCCGTGAGTGTAATAAGAGGCGACTAAGGGGCTCACCAGAGTATGGGCAGCAGCATTCTCTGTGCATTGCAACAGCTACACTGCAATCACCAACCCACCTGCCAAGCGTGGCGATTATGGCAACCCCCTCCCCCTCTGGCGGACGCCTATGTCCAGCAGTGGACGTCTTTCGGCTGGAATGATGATGTAACAAAGTCCGTTGTGCCGGTTTCGCGGTTTAGAAGAAGTAAGCGTCAGCGGAGCAACAAATAAAGGCAGACTGCGACTTTGTTTTATCCTATTTAGGGCTGATTTTTCAATAGACTCTGGTTTTTCTCCAAACGAGGTTTTTCGAAAAACCAGAGGTAGAGTAAAGTAGATGCTGTGTACCCTTCTATAATGGCTATCTGGACCTAAGTTTAAAAATTGGTTGCAGAATATTTATTCTTCACTGTGACTGTCATTTTATAGGGGTCGAAATGACTGAAAACGTTATTGTAATGCCCTTTTGAATAATAATAATACGTAATAGGCGGCTGCATCAAGGGCCTGATTCAGAAAGCGGTACTTCTGGACACTGCTATTAGTTAGGAGGTTCCTCTCTCTTGAGCCCTGACCGCCGGTAACTTGGACCCTGTTCTCGATACCGGTGGGCTGCTATTTTTATATTTTTAAATGTTTTTTTTTTGTTTTTGTATTTTTTAAGAAATATTTAAAAATGTAAGAAATAAGTTTAAAAAAATGAATAAACGGAATAATGCGTAATATTGGTGTATTAGTCAATTATAAGTAGATAATAGTTTACATAGAATTTGGAGGCAGTTACTGAAATACTGAAACAAAATTTGAAGGAAATAAATATCTCTGATCATTAGTTATTTAGTTAGAAGCATTGTAAAAATCGTGGAGAGAGGAGAGGAACAAGATATTAAGCTAACAACAAAGATTTTTTACACAGATCGCGTTCAGTTTTGGAACGCGTCTTAAAACTTTCATGATTCTTATGTGAGAGAGAGACGGAGCTTTACAAGACGTATAACACTATCTCTTTTTCACAACGGCGTCGTGATGGTATTAGCAAGTGGCATAGTAGGGAAATTGGCAAAGAATAGCCGCGTTTGCAGTTACTAGAAACACCTTAATTAAACTAATAATAATATTCGCACCCGCGCAAGCTGCGCTTAGAGCAAGTTAGCCTGTTATATTCATAGCCAGAAAGGTCACGGGCAATTTATATTAGACTAGCGGACGTCACGCAGTTTTAATATAGCCTCTGTTACTCGCTGATAACGTAGCTATCCATTGCTAAAAGCTTAAATTTTATTTATACTACACCTGCTTGGAAAGTACCTTGATACTTTATCAAATTTACGGTAGAAAGTACGTCATTGCATATCGAACAAATATGCGGGGAGAAAACGCATCTGAGCGGGAGAGAAAAGTGTATGAAAATCCATTTCTTACGTGGTTTTTCTTTTTTAATTTTGGGTAAGACTATGCGCCGGTAACCTAAATATCAAAAGCCAAAAAGTTTTTACAGTGAGTTTTTATCTCCAAGTTCGCAAAATGACACTGGCCACTAGCTGTGTGTTGGATGGTGTCGGGCTGGCATTGCGACCCTGCGGCGGCAGGATAAACAATTTGAAAAAAGAACATGTGAAAATTGCAGACGCCATTGGCGCCATTTCCAATTTGTGTGTTGTTTGAGGATTCAGTTTTAACTGCAACAATTTCAATATAAATTTCAATTAGTAAAGATTTCGTTTTTTATTTTCCTTCTAGGTGTAGTATAAAGCACTATGTATCACTCGAGAGAAACTGCGATTCCCGATCTTGGGTGTTTTAAAGCCCTCGCCTACGGCTCGGGCTTCAAACGACACCCTCGACGGTAATCGGTCACTTTCTCCTCTCGGTGAACAATGTACTATTTATTTTCAATTTCATTTTATAATTTATGCTGTACGGACGTAAGATTATTGTCACATGATTAAGAGGAAGACACTAACACCTGCAACACAGTTTTTACTAGTGCAGATGTTAGAGAACCCTATATTGCAATTGTTCACTTATGTCAATAAACAATATTATTATATTTTTTATTTATTTATTTATTTATTATATAATTTATTGTACACCTCATAATAAGAACAGGAAAAGATAGATAGAAAAAAAAAGAAAGATTTTTTCAAATCCATCCAGTAGTTTTTAAGTTTATTCGTTACATACAAAAATACAAATCTTTTCTCTTTATAATATTAGTATAGAGTACTCTATACTAATATAACAATGAAACTTAATGACACCGTTTTATTGTATGGAAGAAGTTTAAACAGATTTCAGCGGATGCTTTGTTTTATTTTTATTGATAGGCTCGCCTTTGACTAATCACCTGATGGTAAGCGATGATTTGGTAGAAGAAGACGCCCCGGGCGTCAAGAGTCGCAGGACGATCCCCGATCACCGTAGGCGCGGGCCTGCAGACGGCGAGCGTTGGGTGGCTCACTGTCCGATCACAACCAGGCCCGGGTCGATGGCACGTTGTGTTTCACGCGTGCCTCAAAGAGATGTCAGCATAGGAGACGGGGCCTGCTAGGGCCAGAGCCAGCCAGGGTTGCGGAATTAGTTCGAAAGAGTCACCGCGGCCCTGGAACGCAAAGGGCTTTAGAAGGAACACGGATAGGTTTTAGTCAGTAAGAGTCTGACACGCCCTTCCACTCCACCCAGAGCGGAAGAAGTAATTTGATAATTTGACAACTTTAAAAAAAAAAGCGATGTGGTGGACGATGGCGAAAGTTTGCCTCGAAGTAATCTATTTATACTCTTGATTTCAAGATCATCAGGTTATAGCTATAAGGAAATGCAAACTCCTGCACAACACCTTTTTAACTGGCATTTAACTGAATTTTAAAACAAGTATCTACAAGGCATTGAGCTGAAATTTTGCATAGATTTACATACGTGTGTCGTCCAAATCCGTATCCGTATAACTATGCAAAATTACAGCTCGTTGCAAATGCACGGTATTCTAAATCCAATATGGCGTTCTCCTAAAGATGGCGGATCTATTATTTTTATTCTGAATGAGAGGAATACGAAAAAAAACGTAGTTTTTTAATGAATAAAAATTTATTATTTGTGTGGTTGCCTACGTGCAGGTGTGTGCAGAGCGTGGATGGCGAATGTACCCCGGCTACCACAGCGGCTTGGAAGAGCGGTGGAATCTCTGGTGGAAGACCAGCGCCTTCCCTGCAGCAAGCTACAAGACCTTGGGAGATTGGCAGGTCAGCAGTTCTTTTGAATATGGTATAGAAGTACCTACAATGAAATTATGAAGTGAGTGATGTGTCACTGTGTAGGCCATGCCTGCCGAAAGACCGAACCTCGACTCTGGTCTCGACCGAAACCTCAAGCCGAGACCACATATCGGCAAGAGTAGTGGACGCGTGACGGAATGACGAGCTTACAAAGACGTCTCGGATATACCTACTAGACCTAGAAAGGCTGAATTATTGCATGTTTAAAAAAAATCCTTCCGCTTATGCATTCCCAGCACTACAGATAGCTTGATCCTTCGTTTTATCGTTAATCGAAGGGAAACGTTTATTAAATTTGTACCTACCTAGAATTATGATTATTATTTGAAACAACAAAGACACAAAAATACTAATGTTAAAATATTTGTCTAGACGTAAAATGGATGACGTCGGCAACCCAAATGTTTTATTCTATGACTGAACATTAAAAGTAACGGATGTCATTTATTTCAACAAATAGAAGGATAACGTAGCATTGCAGGCTTCGGCTTACATTGTAGTGTACTTACACTACAGTTTAAGCCGAACAAGGTACCAAGAGCAGTACTTAAATAATTACAATGAATTAATTCTTCGAAAACTAGCACTGCGTCCGCCTCTTTGTACCCCTGACCTATGCTACGAGACCACTTACTTCTACTGAGCAATGGTTTAGCTTTGTATCTATAAAACAATTTAGTTAAAAAGTTAACATCAAGACAACATAACACCTGACCGCAATTTTGAAAACATGGATACCATTTTGAAAAATCAAAAAGATTTAGAAGACGATCGAATGATGGCAAACATTTTCTAATTATTTTTTTGTCCTTCCATTCGTAATAAAATTAAATGTCAGCTCATGAAAGGTAGTTATTGCCGCGATAACAACTAAATAAAAAAAAATCGGTTTATGGTATGGAACCCTTCGTTGTGACCGTTTTCTTTTCTACAATAACTGATCAAGTTGTTTGAGAATGATTTTTTGTTTTCAGTTCATGAACCACATACCGAAAGGCGGATCAATTTGCAGAAAAGACAATCTGTCACGTCTTCTTCGATGCATGAAGAGAATTTATGGAGCCGTATACGATTTCAGGTAAATATAGTTTTTCATTATTTTATTGATAAAACCAGAAGATTTATTACGAAGTAGGCTTCGCTTGCGAGTAAATCGGAAATTATTCCAATAGAATGTACACCCGTAATTAAAAAGTATCCTATCCTATCCTATGTTATATCCTATGTTCGTCTTCAAGGTTCAATTTATATCGAAACTAAAATTCATCAAAAGTGTCTGAATAAATATGAAAGGTAAACAGTTATTAAGACCTCCGGAATCGAAAGTTAGTACATACTTACCTTTATTTTTATTTGTTTACCATTTATAACAACAGGACCGGTATACATAAGGAAACGAATATTATTTTATAAACAAAAAGCCAAGAGTCCAACAAACAGCCCCGCAACTTAATTATTCTTTTGTCTCCGAGTATTCATTTGGTTCACGTTACAGTAACGTACAGGTTTTTCCTAATGGCCCAACCTTGACCGGGCTAACTGGTGTATCATGGAAGTATTCACGCCGAGATGTGACGTCAGTATGTACCTCTGACGTCTACGTAACAAGAGCAACAAGACGTTACGGACGCGCGTGCCATGAACTTTAGTGCACTTGTATAACACGTTTAAGAGGTGTTGATACTTTGGTTTTGTTTGTACAAGATTGTTCTTTTTAGCCAACTTCAAAAAAAGCAGAAGGTTTTCGATTTTTTTATGTTTTTTACTTCATAACTCCTTTTTTTAATGTGAAAGTATATACTTTCCGATTGGTCCCATAGAAATTTCATCACAAACGGTTCAGTAGTTTGGTTTTTATATAGATATAGCTAGAAAAAATATGTCATAACTCAAGGAATCGCACTCAGCTTCACGAAACCGGTTTCTGTCTGTGTTGCGGAACGTTTTTTGATTTGTGTGGTTTGACATGACTTATATTGAACTTTATGGTATTTGTTGTTCAAACTGCTTTTTTTATTTTATTTTGTTTGTTATTTACACTAACTTATATATATCGTTTACTACACATTAACATTTATAATTATTATATTTATCTACATTTACATTTCACACCTACAAAACTGATTTACATCCGTACACTTCAACGAAGGTTCAGTTGAAAACCAGCGTGAGGCAACTCCTAGTTGTCTGGCATTTTGCTGAACTGGACCTATTTGGCGCAGCCGCGGGGCATACAATGTTTTTGTTTAAAATTAAGCTGTCTTTTATTTGTATCTACAATGTGTGTCTGTGTGTGTGCCAAATTAACTAGTTTTCTTTCTTTCTTTCTTTCATCCAAGTAAACGAAATTGCGTATTTTGCTTTCCTGTGACTTTCCTGTGGTATTGTTAGCTGGGTAACTTTTTACAAAAAATACAACCGACTTCCAAATAAAAAAAACATTTCAAAGTATAAAATAACCTTAATTTCGGAAGTCGGTGTTAAAAAAACGAAGAAACAACCAAAAACACCGACTTTTTGTAAAAAGTTTTTTTATTATTTATCTACAGAATAATAAATAATAATAATAATAAAATTGTTTATTGTTTCGAAATCAGTACATAAGTGTATTATGAGGCAACTCCATTAAGTAATTTACAATACTTATGTTGGGGCCGACTCGCTACTTCCCCTATTTTACATTTACATAATTGAAACAAAATTATAAAAAGGAAACAAATGCAAATTAAAAACTATAATAGATTTAAAGTAAATGAGTGCTCTTAAGATAGTTGCTCAACTGTGTATGTATGTGTGTGTGAGTGATTGTGTGCGTGTGGGTAGTAAAGTGCGTGTGTGTGCGTGGGAAGTGAGTGTGTGGGTGGGCGTGTACGTGTGTGTACGTATGTGTTTGTGTGCATGGTCTCTTATTATGTGTTACGTGTAACTTTTTAGCATGATCTACTCAGAATTAGTTCAATTTCCTCGTATGTCAATGTTTTTAACCATTCAGTTATTATATTCTTGCATTTATATTGAGCCTCTGGATGGAATTTTAATTTTGAATTTATTTTATTGTAGACATAGGCAGACTGACAAACATACTGTCTCTTTGCAAAAGCCGTGCGAACCCGCGATGAGTGGACCACCCTATTATTGCCTCTTTTTTCCTGGCATGTTGTGTTAAGTGGGGTAGATTTATGCAGGTATAAAGTCATGTTTAATAGGTAGAGCTGTCTTACTGTTAACAAACCACACAAACTATATAGTCTGTTAGTGGAATATCTGTATGGTTTAAAATACATGACTTTTAAAAGTGACCTCTGGGCTCTTTCGAGCTCAAGTAGTTTAGTTTTGCCAGCTCCACCCCAAACCGGAATGCAGTATGTGTGGTAACAGATTGTGCCAGCGCAACATAGATTTTACCGAGCACATTCGGAGGCATCACATAGCGAAGGGTTTTAAAAATCCATATCAATTTTCGCACACGAGAGACAGTATTATCAATCTGTGCCTGCCACGACAAACACTCATCAATAATAATGCCTAAGTATCTAGTAGATTTGACCCGCTGTACGTTTTGAGTAATTCTGTTTAGGACAGGGCTTGTCACGCTCTCGCGGATAGCTATGTTAAATTCTGCACCTGGTTTAGATTTGGCACTTGGGGAAAAGCAGATGTAGTTTGTTTTAGAGATGTTTAAGGTTAGAAGGTTTGCTTTTAACCAGTTTATAATAATCGATAGGCCACATTCAGCTTTTTGGCGCACAATATGCCAAGATTGACCAGAAAAAACAACGGCTGTATCATCCGCGTAGGAGAAGATCTTTCCACCGCTTTCTCTGAGGTTATATAGGTCATTTATGTACACCAGGAACAGCGGTGGGCCGAGCACACTTCCTTGCGAGACGCCAAAAACAACGTTTTCTTCATCACGATAGGTGTTTTCTATCTTAACCTGCTGCTTCCTTCCCCGAAGATAGCTGTCAAAGAGGGAAAGAGCCGTACCTCTTACTCCTATGGCTTCAAGCCTCTGCACAAGGATGGGAACAGAGACGGTGTCAAACGCTTTTTTAAGATCCAGGAATACTGTTAAGCATTTATACCCTTTGTTCACTTCTCCAACGATTTCAGTTGTCAATGCTGTGACAGCATCCTGTGTCGAGAGCCCTTGTCTAAAACCATATTGAGAACTAGAGAGAATATTATATTTATTTAAGAAGCTTGTAAGTCTTTTATTGAGTATTTTTTCCAAAATTTTGGAAATTGATGGCAAGACAGAAATTGGGCGATAGTTATTGACATCGCTTGTGTCCCCTCCCTTGTGCACAGGCGTGAATAAGGAACGTTTTAAAGCAGTTGGAAATATTCCAGTTTGGAAACAAAGATTAGTTAATTTACATACTAAGAAACAACAACAAAATCCCTGGATAATTTAAGGAAGCTGTTGGGTATGCCGTCCCATCCGGATGCACTTCCTGAATCAAGGGCCATCAGTATTCCATTCACTTCCTCTGGGTCGGTCTCTAGTAACACAAGGGAGGTCATCTGAGAGTTTGTATTAGGAATACCTGGTCGGTGAGTAGTATATCCAGTCTGAGTCATAATTTCTTCTGCTAGAATTCATCCTATTGTTGCGAAAAATTGGTTAATTCTATTCAATGAGTCAAGAGGATGTATTGATATATGTAGTAAATGTACTTTACGAATACGAAGAATATTTTATTTTATTTCATCCTATACTGTCCCATTGCTGGGCAGAGCGTCCCCCGAATCGTTCCAGGTATTCCTTTCCAGGGCCACCTTGAACCAGCAGTTGAAGTTGGCTAGATCGTTTCGCCACCTGTTCATAGGTCCTAGGCACTTTGTGGAGACTATTATTCCTTGACTATATCATTAGTTTACGTTTACTTTTCATTTCACAACTATTAATTTGATAGTCGCAAACAGCGTAAGCGTGACTATTACCAGTATTGTCAGCCAGTAACTGGGTTATAAAGTTCAGATAAGCAGTGACAGTTAGTCAGCGTGATCGTGGCTAATACCAGTATTTACACCTAATAACTAGGTTATAGAGGTCAGATAAGCAGTGGCAGTGAGACAGCGTGATCATGGCTAATACCAGTATTGACACCCAGTAACTGGGTTCTAGAGGTCAGATAAGCAGTGGCAGTTAGACAGCGTGATCGTGGCTAATACCAGTATTGACACCCAGTAACTGGGTTCTAGAGGTCAAATAAGCAGTGGCAGTTAGACAGCGTGATCGTGGCTAATACCAGTATTTACACCTAATAACTAGGTTATAGAGGTCAGATAAGCAGTGGCAGTTAGACAGCGTGATCGTGGCTCATACCAGTATTGAAACCCAGTAACTGGGTTCTAGAGGTCAGATAAGCAGTGGCAGTTAGACAGCGTGATCGTGGCTAATACCAGTATTGACACCCAGTAACTGGGTTATAGATGTCAGATAAAGCAGTCGATGTTAGAGACTGGAACCCCAGCAAATTATTGAAAAGGGTAGGCAGTTTGATGGAAACACAATAAGACGTAATGGGGTAATAATTCATACGGGTAACTGATGTGAAAATCGCTTTTTGGATGCATAGAATTTTTACAACATTTATTTTTACATCATTTATATATAATTCAGCTCAAGCGTTTTTTTTTGTTTTTTTTTGTATGATAATATCAAAGCCACACTCATGAGGAAGGCTATACGTTAATTCGGGAACAAAAAGAAACGGGATATATACGCGTACGAAGTGGCGAGCAAAAGCTAAGTATAGGTATATGTAATATTATAAATGCGAATGTTTGGATGTATGGATGTTTGTTACTCAATCACGGCTGATCGGCTTAACGGATCTCCATGAAAGTTGGCACAGAGGTAGATTATCAGCCGGGGATTACGGAAGTCGCATCCGTTCCCGCGATCCCCGGAGTAGGTGGGATATGGAACAACGGGGTGGTTTTAGTCAGTAAGAGTCTGACAGACCCCTCCGCCCGCCCCAGGGCGGGGGACATCCATGAGGTTTTCCCCCTAGGATACAAAAAAAAGAGGTAGATTATAGTCTAGGATAACACATAGGTACCTACTTTTTATCCCGAGAGTAGTTGTTCCCTTGGGATAATTTTCAACGCGGGCGGCAGCTATTATACATACCTTCTGGAAGAAATTTTCTAAATGATAGTGAAAACTGAATTAAAATCCGTTGCGTAGTTTAAAAGATCTAAGCGTACAGACGGCGGGAAGCGACTTTGTTGTTTATTATGTAGAGATGAACTCCTTGCATTAGCAAAAACACTGTACAAAGGCGCACTTAATGCAAACTACAAGAAAGACAAACAAAAAAATACAATAATAGAACTTACTAATTATGAGCACTGAAAAAAATCTTTGCACTTTGCAGCCTCATTAAAACTGGGTTTAAATTGTTGAGTTAGATGAGAGTAGGTTATTATATTACATTATTATAAGACTAGCATTAGGAACAGAATAATAATATATATTTATTTGAAGACAGGGTCATGTCATAATTAAAAACGAGTTTTAATAATAATAATACAATTATTGTAAAACAATAAATCATAATTTAATAGGCCATGTCAAAATAACTTTGTATTACTAGAATACCTACTTATGTTTGTTTGTATTTTTCTTTTTTTAACATTAGGTTATTATTAATTCCTAGTTGCCGCTCGCGGCTCCGGCCGCGTGATTGTCGAATATTACCCCAAGGGAACATATTCCCGGGATAAAAAGTATTTCCTATGAATATCCTATGTGTTATTCCAGACTATAATCTACCACTGTGCCAAATTTCATCAAAATCCATTCAGTAGTTTTTGCGTGAAAGTGTAACAAACATCCATCCATCCATCCATACTTACAAACTTTCGCGTTTATAATATTAGTAGGATAATTAATTTATTTCAGGCATAGCCCATAATTATCACATGAATACACTTTAAAATCACACAATAAATAAATACAATAGCAATTCTATTGTATTTATTTATTGTGTGATTTTAAAGTGTATTCATGTGATAATTATGGCATGTCAAATTGAACCAGCTCACAAATACATTGATTAAATCACAATTATAACAGTAGTCGAAAAATGTGGTATGAGATGTCAAAGTTTTGAGATAAATTAAATAATATTTTATAATATTAGGTTTAGACCACTATCTCAACTGATGGTAAGTGGTGATATGGTTGACGATGCAGCACGCTAGCCTAGAAGTAACCTTTTCACTCCGGGCTTAAAGACCCCTAATATTGATGTAAGTTGTTTGTATCCTCCATAAAAGTAGTTTATTTTCCCACTATAACGTAAATTGTGAGTTTATGATAGCGCCTGCTATATTTTAGGGTATCGCCCTTAGGGGAATATTCGGAAAGCGTATGTTACGTAAAATTGGCAGGCTACTAATCTTCTTTCCCCCGTAGCTACAGTCGAGTCGTCAATACCTTTGATAATTTTCAAATTCTTCCCTATTTGAAGTTCGGTCGGGACACAATTCAAATAGCCGTTTAAGTTATCACATGAAAAAGTTTAAAAAAGCATTATTCTTTTATGCCTTTATGTAGTTTTCGTTAAACTAAACCCATTTTAAAGGACTGGCTGGATTCAAAAGCAGAAATATAAATTTAGTTGTTTTTTTTTTTTAAGATAGGTACATTTTTAATAAGAAACTGAGTGTCATTATGTGACGTTTACCTACCTTATGGTATATATTGATAGGTATTGTATTGATTCGGTAAAGCAATAAGCGGATCCTGTCATGCCAGAAGTAAACAAAAATATACACTACTTTTATTACAACTATACCTGTACCTGTAAGAATTCTGGGAACACAAATAAACCTGTTACTTAAATATAATGTTTCTTGCATTATCATAATTATTTCTTCCTGTCTGGTTTTTTAAAGTAACGTTTTTTGCAGTTAAATGATGTGACAGTTGGAGTGACGTTAATGAATCAATTCATTGTTTTTCTAAGTTGATTGTTACGGGCTGATAATTGTATTATGTCAACACAAACAGTTTCCTTTTTTGTTGTCATTAAGAGTTATTTTTTCATTATTGACGGCTTCATTAATGTCTTTAATGATTGACATAACGCATTTGAGTATCCGTGTAAAGGCTACCAAAGAATGACGCAACACGGTAGGCAATCCAACCTCAATTTTCAGAGGATGTTTTTACGCAATCCTTAGAATATTTTTTATAAAACGCGTTACTTCATTGTCACGTAGTGCCTGTCTATGGCAGTAGATATTTTCAAATATTTTATGTCAATCATTGAACGATTATCGATTGCTTAATCGTCTAGCTACAAGATACCTGTCCTTATCTGGTTTGATCGCATTCTTGACAGCCGCATTGCAAACGGTCGAGTTTTAACATTTTTGCAAATCTTTCCACTGCGGCTTTTCGTGGATTGACTAGTTCAATGGTTCTTAATCTTTTTTATACTGCGACTCTCAACATGTCATTTTTTTGCGACGCCCTGTAGAAGAAGTTACTTAGGCAAGTGTAACTCCGTTTAGTAAGACGAGAAGGAACGCACTATCAATAAAACGGATTAACTTGTTTTACTGAATAAGATTCACTGTAAAATATTTATATAAATGTGTGCTTAAGTTCTATTAGTGTGACAATATATCTATTGTAAGCCTAGCATCAGTTCGTGAACAGATTTTTCTTGCTGAAGGCTTTATTAAATATAAAATTTTTAATCACCAAGTTGCAGCATATGCGTTTCATTTTTGTGGCGGTTTGCGACGCCTCTGGGAAAGCACCGCGACGCCCCAGGGAGTCGCGACGCACAGTTTGGGAACCCATGGACTAGTTGATGCGATTCTTTTATGGGCAGATGATTATCTTGATAGTACCGGCTAGGACAGGCGGAAAAACGTCATCAATTTTTTTCTCTTTTTTTCCAGTTTTATTTTGAATTGAAATAGGGCGTAAATGTATGGGCTTTGTTCCTAGAAACTGTTGAGATTCTTCTATAGGTACTATACGGCCTATCAAAACCCCCATTAACTAGAAACATGGCGATACGATACCCCTGGCCAAGACTGGTGTCAGATCAGTCAGATTCTGTTTGTTTTTTTTTAGGCCCGTTACGAATGTCAAATATCTTCAAATGTCAGCCGGGACCAACGGCTTAGCGTGCTTTCCGAGCCACGGAGGAGTCTCGATATGTAACGGATGATCACTCATCCAAAGACCGACCTCTTCAATCATTGCTTAACCTCGAAGATCAACCTGTTATTATTTAGCTGAGGACACCTTCGACATTTTCCTCATAAATGGTATAAAATACCATTAAAATCTCCGCTAATAACTTAGGTAGGCATCCGAGACAAGTAAGTGCCTACAACAAAGTCTAATTATGTTTGATGAATGACGTTTTCTGAATGAATACTGGTCCACGTCAGTAAAAGTAATGATATTTCACGTAGCATGATTCCATAATAAATCAGAATAGATGTTATCATTTAATTTCAAACGTTGCGTGTTTTGAGAAGACGTGAAATATTATCATAATCCGTTTTGATTACCTATCGTATCTTTGGCTTGTTAATAGGCATTATTTCGAATGTTTAATTTGAATTTAGGACTTGAATTAGATTCCTTAAAGGGTTTAAGCCTTTCAATAATTATTTAATAGAAAAAGGGATATTGTAGGACCGAAATGAAAATGAGAGTTTCACGTAATGTTACGCCGTGTTACTTTAGTCCTGGGATATTACTTTGGCAAATTAATATCATTTTACGGTATTTATAGAACCGCGCATTAGTAAAAATACTTACTGTACACAACGTAATCTTATACATTTGTTTTCGCCATAAATGTTCAGTAAACAAAGCTGAAATGTAAACCTCATTTCATTGCTCACGACAATAATGAAAACGGATTAATATCGGGTCATTTTTACAAATTTAAAGCAATAAAAACGAGCAGAAACCATTTTTGTACACGCAGGCCAACAGCCACCAAGCCGGCGATGTTGTAAATTGTAATTTTATCCTGATGGGAATTAACAACCGGGGAACCGAATTGTTTACAAAGATTAATAAAATTGATTTAAAATTGTCGTAAAATTCAGAAGCTATTATTTTGTTTATTCTTTTTATTTTCGAGAACGTTTGGGAAGTTGTAAATCAGGAACATAAAAGCTGCACAATTGCTTAGGAAATTAGGTTTATTGCGTCACAATTTTTGAAATTCAGGAAAAAACGGCTCCAATAGAAGGTTATTTATTTTTATAATGTCGCCGTTTCAGGATAATACGGCATTCTTATTCATCATAAAAAGTACGTTTCAGACAAAATTACCTCACATGCAATTTTGATTTATGGCTGAACCGATTCCTGTTTACCGAAGAAAGAATTTTGACAAATACAACGTTGTTTGGGAACTCATATAATGTCGGGAACGTAAAAATAAATTATCCAAGTCTATCCATCAATCATGAAAGTTACCTTCAATCATAGAGCTAATATGGCCAGACGGTTGGAAGTTTACATTCTTATGATACATGCGATTCCCTACTGCTAAGGACTTTATGTTCTTGTTGTTGTCAACTTTTTGTACGACTTCTTTTTGGGGTTGCTTTTGGTAGTCCTCTTTAGCGTTTACGTTCGTCACTGGTTTCAAGGAAAATCAAGGACTTATCTACAATTGTGTGAAAAGTTTAATTTAGTGTCACTGACACAGTTAGCATAATCAGCTAATTTATTGCGTTCCCATTGCAGGAATACATGTCTGCCTCCTCTCATTGAGAGGGAGTGGTTCATACGAGTAGTTCCCTACGCTGGCCCAAGTGCGGGTTAAAGATGTCACATGTCTTCGAATTTTTGCGTCCAATTAAACTTCTTGAAAATCTGAAAGTAGGCATCAAATGATGTCTTAAACCCTATCTGCACTTCATTAATCTATGTACCCATTGCGTACTCAGTACGTATACATATAAAGGTCGATCTCCATTGTCGTGTACCGTGGTCCGGGTCACGAGTCAATCGTTCACGTCACCCGGTATTTGAATGAACCCACGCGTTGGATCGCGTGCTACACGGCAGTACATTGCATTACCTATTCTTACTGAGGCAAGAAAAAAGAATTTGCGCTCGAATGTTTAGTGTGTGTTATTTAATGCGATGTAGTAGGCGGATGACTTTATTGCGATGATGTATAATGGTCATTGTCGGTTGTCTCACTAGGGGGTTTCGTGGGAACCCAGTTACTGGGTTTTTGGGACAGATCACTCTGTGTATAATACTGGTATACAACTACAGCCGATTAGATTGGAAGTGGTTAGTTGGTTGTAGATTTAATGATACAAGATGAAAGGACAATTTATTGTTCCGTGCATACATCTATTCTTTTTACTTCGAAGTTCCTACTTTTTTTTTAAGGATGGGAATTGAAGTGACTGAAATCAAATGACTTCTTCTTCTCTGGGTGGAGCAGAAGGGCGTGTCAGACTCTTACTGACTAAAACCCATCCGTGTTCCTTCTAAAGCCCTTTGCGTTCCAGGGCCGCGGTGACTCTTTCGAACAAATTCCGCAACCCTGGCAGTCGAAGTTCCTACTTACTTCCTTATTTTAAGACTAAGTGAATTGCACTCTGGAATGTTGAAACACTGTCTTCTTTTTCAAAATGCAATGCCATGCCAAGACAATATTTGTTTCACAGAATTTACTTCAGTTAATAGTTTCTAAGGTAGACTTGACATTCAACTTGACTCTGTATTCCTTGTCAACTTAAACAAACTTGGAACTTATTGCATTCAATTACGAGCACGCTAAATGCTATTGCAATTAATTTATGTTTAACTACCGACCCGCCCCAGCGTCGTACGGAAGTAATTAATAACACCGTCATATTTTGTTCAAAATATTTATAAATTAATAGCTTTTGCCCGCGACTTCGTACGCGCATATCCCGGTTTTTCTCGTTCCCTTAGAAATTTCGGGAAATCCTCTCTCTCTCTCTTAATGCTCTCCTATCGAGTGTAGGGAAGCTACATGCCAAATTTCAGCTTTCTATGACCAAAAGTTTTGGCTGTGCGTTGACTGTCAATCACTCAGTCAGTCAGTATCGGAAGAATTTTATATACCTACTTTTATTTATTTAATATGGGTTTGCTCTTGACTCTAGGTAGATATAGTCATAGATGACAGAGACAAAGTCGACGATGGAGCGAGCTTACCCAGTAGAAGCCTGTTCACTCAAATTTTGATATTAGGATATATTATTTTTTATATTCGGATATATTATATATTATTTAATGTATTAGGATTCAGACAAACCTTTCTGGTTTATTGCTCTTTCTGTTTGTGAACATTGTAGCAAAATCAGGAGCTTAGTTTAGAAGAAGAGAGCAGACAAACAGATAAAGGCAAACATCGACTTCGTTTTATATAATTTAGACAAATTGAAAGTAAATACCGAAATACTAGTTTAGCATATTGAGCATAATTGAAAAAAACCTTCGCGTTAATTCTTGCATTTTTAAATCCGACACTTCTTTTCGCTGCCAAGTTTTTAAAGGCCGTATTAAAAATTCCTGCATCGTGTCTTAAGGTGAAAGTTCACGGTAATACCAAATTATTGTTTGAATATTAATGAACGTACAGCAATTACCCCCAAGTGGTACCGGCTAGATCGCGTGACGATTGTACAAAGAAAAAGGAATCAATGTCATAGTTTTGTTTTGTTTTGGATATTAGTATTCATTGTTGAACCACAAACTGACTGGATCACCCCAAACATTTATGTTTTCGTTTTAGGGGTGTGCGAGCAAGACGGAGATAGTAGTAAAAATTAAATGGATGATAACTTGGGGCAGTGAAAAAGTAATGCTTGTGTACGATGCAAACAGACATTTGAATTTAAACGCGTTTGTGGTTTGAATGATTTCTGAAAGTCGATCATTGACTCAAAAATATAAATACACACTAATGAAATAAAAATAGTTTATGGGGCTCGTTTTGTACACGCATCGATAGATTTACGTAAGCAATAGCTTAGTACTCGTAAATGAAAAATATTGATAAGAGGTTGAGAAACTATGCAGTTAAGCACAGAATTTGTGTACTAATAGGAGTTATTTATGACTTCTATTTATTTTATAGTAGAAATAGAAACGTATTTATTATGATTTTATGAAAGCGTTGCGTGCACATAAGGTAGCAGGTACTACGCATGCATTTTACGTGAAAAATTACGGCCGAGGTTTTACGATACACGGGGTGTTGCCAACTTGTGAACATCCATATATTTACTTGTAAATTCTTATCGCCAATCAGTGCTGGCGAAATTTTATGGTCTGGTGCAGAAGGTACTACTATGGTTCCGTATATTTTTTGGTGCTATCCTGCTATTATCCGCACGCCTGAAAACTTGACGTTCCGAATTTTTCTATGTGTACCGGCAGTTACTTTTATATCCTCGATTGGCTTGTCAGTCGTAAAATTACGGAATTTTATGTTGTTACCTGTACGTAAAAGGCTAAATTGTTTACCGAAATTCTTTGGGGAACTATTTTTGTGAATGTTATTTTGGGGTTGCTATTTATAGCCATTGATGGTCGGTTCCTATAAATAGGCAACTGCGATATTCTGTCTAGTTTCTGTTACTTACCCATTCATAATTCGAACATTGATTTTATTACTAACCTTAACCTACTTTGTTAAATAATCCAGATCAGAACTTCTTCACTGTAGTACAGTGAAGATGTGTTAGTATGGAATACATAGCTGACTTGACTAAAAGAATACAGTTTAAGCCACCTTGGCTGCCTATGAAGCGACATCTTGGTCTGCCCATCTCTTAGATTTGTGGTCAAAATTCGGGGCGTCTTTTGAGCCCAAAAAAGAAGTTAAGTTAGTGTAGCTTAAAGGAGCAAAAAATAACCATACTTACATAATAATAATAATATCTTGGGACAACTCAAACGCGGTCATCCGATCCCAACTAGGCAGAGCCTGTGCTATGGCAACCAGACAACTGATAAACATACTTATATATTTCTAAATACATAGTTAATTTAAAATACAAAGTTTGCGGTCTGAATACTAGTATGAAAAATAACCTAGCTTTAACAAACTTACCCAAGCTATTGCTCTCAACAAAATTTGGGCAGATACAAAAAGAGACACTTGAAAATCTTTGACAGTGTCGGTTCGATTGCAGAAAATGATCCTCACTTGAACGAATAATCCCTTATTTTCCAGTCCACCGTGTTACCACCTGCCTCTGGAGTACGCGAAGCTGGTGTCGGAGTGCTCCCGACTTCGAAGGGATGAAAACGGAGCGGGCGCCAACGTCGTGTGGATACACAAGCCTGTCGCACAGAGCCAGGGGAGAGGGATCTTCCTGTTCAGGGTATGTCTCAAACAGTTAGTTGGTCTAAACATCAGACATGCCTTAAAGCTCGATCGAATCGACTATGGAGTATAGACAAACTCAGGCAACACACTATGTTTTTCTATATTCCGAAGTCAATCGAGAACTAATGAAAACTTGCTCGATAAGATAATTTCTTCGATGGGTTTTGGGGTTGAAATAAATGAGATTAATATAAATAAAGCCCTAATCCTAAAGTTCTGCACACGAAGAGTTTCACTTCTTCTAGTTCTAGTTTTAGTAAATTCTCTTATGAAACAATGGAAGAGTTGCCTGGAACGAATTTACAGAGAAATTGCTTTTCATTACAAAGCCAAAGTTAATTCGAAACCAAAGCGAAGTCAAATCTATTGCGGACAGCAACTCCTGCAGCTTTGTGTTTTCATTCTTAGAATCATTTTCCATGACAAGTTGGGTTGAAGTTTTGCGAATGAAGCCTTGCTGATGTGATAATTACCAAAAGGTCTGTGGCAGTTGTGACTTCTCTCTTTTAATGGTAGGTACTCAGAATTACTTAAATATGTTCCAGAGCCTCTGCGAGATGAACTGCGGAACTTCGGCGGTGGTGCAGCGCTACATCGAGCGCCCGCTGCTGATCGCGGGCTACAAGTTCGATCTGCGGTTGTACGTGTGTGTGCCCGGCTACCGGCCGCTCACCGCCTACATGTATGCTGAGGGACTCGCGAGATTCGGTAACTGATTACTTTAAAAAAATCTTAAATTTATTCATTCACTGATAGATTATGCACAGCCTTTACCGCTGGGTTTAAATCTGGCGATATAGGCTGTGTGTTATTTTTACAAGTATTCCAAATGTTATGAAGGGTTTCTGAATATTCATTCCCTAAGTCAATCTGCCCAGCCTATTCCCAACTATTTTGGGGCAGCATAAACGCACAGCCTTAACCGCTTATCGTAAAGTGTGTCTGTTACCTCTTGACGCTTAAACCGCTGAAACGATTTAGATGAAATTTGGTATAGAGATAGTTTGAATCCCCCTTTGTATTTAGGCACTTGATAAAAAATAAATAAACATATTTTTAAACGTTTCTGAAAAATTAAAATGGCTGCCCAAACTACCTATTCGCGGGCAAAAGCTTGTTCCTTGAAATTATGATCGCATCCGATAAGAGAGGATTTTTGGAAATTTCAACTGTAAGAGGGGAGAACGGGAGCCGAAATTTGTGTTAAAGTCTTTCTTCTTTGAAGGCGAAAGCCGCGGGCCATTAACCAGTTTATAATATTACTATGGATTAACCCTCCTTCCTGTGCACGTTCCAGGCACAGACAAGTACACGCTGTCGGACATCCACAACCCGTACCGGCACCTCACGAACTCGTCCCTCAACAAGTCCGGGCCCCGCTACGCAGAATGTAAGGACCGAATCGGTAGCGGTGAGTGTTGACGCGTCGTGAAGACGCTCGGTCCCTTTACTCCGGGCGTCTGGACTCGTGTGATGCTTTGCAAGTTCGATGTTGCTGTTGTATGTATTAACGGTTTCCTTTTATTTTTGCATTTTTCTAGTTTACCTCAGACTTCAGCAACTATTAGAGTGTGACTGTCACTGTCTTGTAAAATCCGCGATGCATTAAAAAAGTACGACATATCAAGCTGTACAGATGCACATCAAGCCACCTGAAACTGTCAAATTTTCCTAATCAACCTTGAACCTAATACTTTAGCGATAAAGTTGAAAGTCTATTCAAGAAATTTGACAGATTGTTGAGCTTGATATGCTGGCGTCTGTACATTTATTTTTGTCAGTATAAGCTGACCTTTTGGAGGGGTCTTTCAGAATGTTACTGTTTAAAGCCAGATGGATATATGCAGCTTTCTTTAGTCACACTCCCCCAGCCTGCATGACTTCATGTGAACCCAGTCACCTTCTGCGTTGCGGTTCCTTTCGAGAGCGTAGTTGACCAGCCTAACATTGTAATAAATAAAAAAGGTCAGCTTATACAGTAAAAAATGGCTTTATTTGCTGTCATGCGTGGATTAAAGAAGTAAACAAAAGATTGGAAGATTGGTGGTGCAAATTATTTTGTATTTGTACTTTGTAGAGTAGAGTTTTCTTGGTCTTGATTATTATCTTTGAGCAGCACAGCATCTGAAGATAAATATCCTACAGACCAAAATGTTAACGTTTTGTTTGAGTAGTTCTTAAGATAAACACAGAACTTTGCTTTTAAATGTGTACATATTCTCATATCGCTTAACTCGTGTACATTATAGGTAGTATCGTAGTCTATGTAGAAATCGTAGATTTTTACTGTCATAAATCTCTTACTAGTATATCCAACGCACACAACAAAAACACGTTGCAAAACAGACACATCACATAACTTGAAACATTAAACCTAAATCCGACTAGTACTACACCCATTTCATAAGACCCGTCTCCAACATTGCAGGGTGCAAGTGGACCCTGACACAAGTCCGGAAGGCCCTTATCGGGCGCTGGGGGGCGGCGGAGTGGGTGGTGTGGCAGCGCATCAGGGCGCTGGTGACGTTGACTCTGCTGGCCCAGGCGGCTGGTACACCGCCTGCGCGGAACTGCTTCGAATTCTACGGGTTTGATGTCCTGCTTGATGATTGTTTAAAACCGTGGCTGTTGGAGGTAAGACATAGAAAGCTGTTGATTCAAGCCTAGCCAAAACAAATAGTAGAGCTCAAGAATAGAATCTTTTCTGCTTAAACAACGGCTTGAAATATTTGGGACGTTACAAGTAATGTACAAAAATCTAAAGATATAAGCATCATCATAATATTTTTTTTACTGTATCGAAACTTGCATAACCGTCTTGCCAAAGTTTTTTGAGAATCTCAAACAAGAATCAAATGGCAAATGGACTAAATTCTAAATCTTCTGCTAAGCGAATTTGATTATTTTTTGCTCCTCCACAAGCGAGTGAATCGCCGCGAGTTGACGTTTTGCTTATCAATGTCACTCGTCGAATCGCTGCGATAATATCGCCGTGTGGAGACACGTTTATAGGGTTATTTTAGAATGAAGTGGTAGGCGATAATATTGCTGCGAGACACTCACTCGTGGAGGTGCTGAGAATGAAGGAACGATTAAATGAAGAACACCTAATCTAATTATTCAAGCCATAACTTACCTAACCGCAAAATGTTTAAGCACTCCTATGGTAAAATTTCAGGTGAACCTCTCTCCAGCTCTGGCATCAGACTGCGAGGCAGACGTGATGGTGAAGCAACCGATGCTGCATGAGCTATTCGACCTGCTGGGGCTGCCCATGAAGCACACGGGGCTGGCCAAGCTGAAGGCTCCTCCTCCTCCAACACCAAATACTAACAGGTGATGCATATTGCTTTTGGGACCCAAGTAGAAGTTGATTGCTGACCAGCGATAGCCTATAGATAAAACTACTTTCTATATGCTATAGCGATTGTTGAAATGTCAAAAATGTATGGGATTGACATACGCCGAAACCGAAACGTCGCGGTCAATTCCAACCATTTTGATATGTTGTACTCATGACATATCGAGACCTTGCTTCGGAAAGCATGTTAAGCTGTTGGTCCCGGCTGTCATTCGTAGCTCCTTGACAATCGTTACAGGTAGTAAGGAGCAAGACAATGTGACACCAGTCTTGTCCATCTCCTTGAAAAATACTGGTATTCAGCTGCATCTGGTTAGACTAGAAGCCAACCCCAATATAGTGGGAAAAGGCTAAACAGATTGATTGGAAAAGAGGGGGATAAAGGAACACGTTTTTATAGAAAGACGTTTGGTACACGTGGCAGTTGCAGCTCGGAGGAGGAAGGCGGCGGGGGCGCGCGGGGGAGGGCGCGCCGGCCTGCTCGCCTGCGCCGCCGCCGCGCGCTGCCGCTGCACTGCGTCACGCTGGCGCCGCCCGCGCACGGCGCTGCGGCGCCGCCAGTGCCCGCCACGCCTGACAAGCAGGCGGCGGAGAAGGTGGAAAAGGCTGAAAAGGTTTGTATACAATTGAATTTTATATTATTTTTCTTTTAATGGTAGGCCAATTGGCCCTAGCAGTGGATGATCCTAGTTATATTTTCATACAAAGCAAATTGTGAACCTACGAGGCTAAGCTGTTAGCTGATGTTTCAATTCTATTTATACATACAACGAGTGACTATGGGAACAACACTGAAATTTCGCGATTTCAGTGTTGTTCCCATAGTGTGTGTTGGTCCCATAGTGAAAGTTGTTCATAATGATGAGTACAATGACTCCTTAAGAGGTATTGCGTTTATTCTGTTACACGTTGATATTATGTGAGTCAAAATATTGATCTAAAAAACAAGTTTTGTCTCAAACACTCGAAAAGTAGATACCCCTTTTTTTCAAAATTTCACCAATCTTCATAATATTGGCTTAATTTTTCATGGCACTAATCCCCAAAAATGCAGGAGTCAACAGAAAAAAACAAGGAGTTCCACAGCGGACGATACAAAACGGATACCAGCAGTGAAGCTGACGCTCAGGTAAATGATCGCATAATAATACATGTGACGGTAGAGAAGTTACCCTAGTCGAAAAACAATTACATTAATTGAATAGGAAAAGTTTACTATAACAAACGATTCCCTTTCAACGTTTATAAAGGCATGTCTTCTTATTTTCGAGTTGATGGTTAATTCCTTATATTGTTTGGGCCCAGTAGATGGCTATGTTAATTGCAGCATCGGTGGCAATCATTAAATCCCCCAAACTGTGTCACACGGCTACGCAAAATGAGTTGACTGCTGACTCACGCGCATCATATCAACCGAATTGCATTCGGGGTGAGTCGTCCATATAAGGTTTGTAACTGTCCACTCATAAGTCTTTCCCTATTTAGTGGATTTACCCAGCTTCTTTTTCTCTTTCTGAAATCTTCTTCTAATGCTTCGTAAATGCAGAATATTTAAATGGATCCATTGCAAACACTCCGTACAAACGGTGGATAGTAACTGAAATTACGTCCGGCAACCTATCCGAATTTCAGTTTAACGTAAATTGCGCAACTCAAAATACGCGACTCACGTCTCATAAAATTACGCTCGTTGGTCCTCGCCCTAAAAGAGTTGTAAATGTAAATTTGGATGGAGTGGGAGGCCAAAGAAAACATGGATGGATTGTATGAGGAATGCTATGAAAAAGGGAGTGGGCGATAGCGTGACCGTTGATAGGACGGCATGGAAGAAGTAAACTTATTGCGTTGACCCCAAGCAATATGGAACAAGGATGATTTCCCAAAACGTAATCTTTGACGAAATTTTCCATTAAGTAACCACAAAGGATCAAAACCAAAGAATTTGAGTTTGACCTTACTTATGAATTACATCTAGCACCCTAGTTTCACTGACTATTTGTAAACACATTCCCTTTCATAATACACCCTGCGTTTTGCTACGAAACACGAAGCCATCGTTACATCAAAACATAATTCCCAATGTCAATCGAATGAAATAAAAACGAATTTCGCCATCAAAAACTATTCGATACCATGAACATAAAATGTAAATTACCTACCAGCTGTTGGATTTTTTACAAAATCTCGCGTTTCCAGCTATCCCTCGCCGAAGGTCGCGGATTCGTGGCCTTGACAAAGTATACAAGGATGAATACACAATTATTATGTCGCAAAACATCGAATGTCTGAAATAGAACAGTTCGATTTGAGTAGAAAAATGTCTTCCGTGACTCGGTCGCTTAGGTACTAAATGGTACTGAATCGGTACAAGGTTTCATTGACTTTGTTATATCTAGACATTGACGTTTAATTAAGATGTCTAGCGGTCGTAAAGTTTATATAGATGTACTTTGTTTATATTAGTGTAGTATGAAGTCACTGGTACTCGTACATATACAACACTATAACTGTTTGCCAATTTTATGTAAATTTTGATGTCAGATACTTATGGAGACAAAAAGTAATTCCAGATGTTGTCCATACCGCAAAAGTGAGATAGAAATGGTATAAGTATCGATTCAATGCTTAATGTAGCTTGACAAAAAAAAAAGTCACAACTTCGGTCCTACAATAGCATCTAGAGTGACACACCCGGGGCTATACCAAGACATGTCAATCAATGCCATTATAATTTCATTGTAAGAAAGGGATTTGTCCTGTATAGCTCTATGTCAGTCCCTCTCTCGCAGACTTTTGATGTCACTTCGGCCCCTGAGCTAATATCCATATCACCAACCAATAATCCAAGATCGACAAAGACCTTCTTAGCATGTTGATGGGATTACTTTATCCAGAATTTTACTTTTGTCTACCTTCTTTAATAGTGTGTGACTTCCATTCCAGTCAACATCAACCGTACCCATAGCACCAGCAGAGAGCGTAGATGAGTCGTGGCGGGGAGGGTACTCGACGGCCGCGTCCCGACGTCGCGTCATGTCGGCCTGCCAGTGGGGCAACGGGGTCTGTTGGAACAGGGCCATCGGACGAGTAGGGCACTGGGTCCGGATATACCCGCATTCGCTGCCCAAGGATGAAAATGAGGTGAGGTTGAAATAAATGTTATTAAGAACTAGTATTATCAAAAGTCCATCAAACTTATAGGCTAACTAAACACAGTAAGATATGCCAGTAGTAAGCTAGACAAATGTACTTGCAAAATCAAAAGTCATTTGTTGTTGATTGAAAATCAGCACTTTTTGAAGGTCAAAAATCTACATGAAGACAGTCCCCCAAAACGCCCTGCGCGTCACCATTTCCTAGTGTTTTAGCTGGGAAAAAAAGTGGCGCAACAAACTCCCCAGAAACACATATGTCAGCTTAAGTTTGAAGAACTTGAATTTACCCAATGATTTAACATTTTATGATAGGTTCTAGAAAATTACATTAAATTCGATGGCCCATGTCAGCTAGCAACTAATATGAAACAATAATAGGCAAACTCAAGCATAAAAAAAACCCTGCAGAGACAGTGCCTCTGTTATCGTACTGCCGCTGGTACGACTTTGATTTAACCGTTAGTTTTCTTGTTCCCCTGATGAGCCGAGTAACGTTGAGTTTCACCCTGATCAACAAACCTGTCGTCAGGACTCTATCGAATAAGATTGATCAGATTAGGGAAACCTGGACAACGCTTCATGATAAATCGATATGGCTTGAGTCTCCAGTTTAACGGACTATAATTCACATGGTAATTAGTATAAACTTTGTAAAGTACTTTTTAGTTGCAGTGTGCGTTTCAAAGGCCACATCAGCAAATGTCCATTGTAACCATCTGAACACGACGTAAAACGCAGTTGCAGGACGCAGCTACGGCCTAAAAAATACTAACAATTTATTTAAATTACAGTTACCAGTAGAAGACGTTCGTGAAAGCGTGGCTCAAGTATCAAAATTCGTGCGAGCAGCTCGCGAGGTGAGTCGCGAGCTCGGCAAGGACACTTCGGGGCCCCGCGACGCATCCAGGGACGCAGTGTTTGAAGAGGCCCTCCGAAAGAAGCTAGACTTTGGGCCCCACTTCCAAGTGTGGCTGCCCCCCTTCTAATGTGTTCATATTTAAGCCATAATTTAAATCTTAAGGCGTACTGTTAGATAGAGGAATAAATGCTTACTAAGTCAACACAATTTTTGTTGTTTTATTTTTGAAAATCCTACTGATGAAGATCTGCCCGACAACAGCCTAAAATTTCAAGATCCTAGAGCCGCCTGTCCTTTCTTATTTTATCACAATTAAAATATGTGGGATAGCGTAGTGTTCGTATGTACGTATGCATGCAAATTGTGAGTTTAGGCGTCGTCATTCTTCGCCAGATGTCTCTGTGCTGGGTAGTACAGAATTCCAAATTATCTGCCTTCAAGTCATGTTTACAAAAGACATCCAGGTTAGATGAGATCTTCCACGCTTTTTCGGACCGGTCTCGATGCTTAGGACTTGTTTGGTCAATTCTTCTTCGGGTCTTCTCATCACATGCGCGTACCAACCACCTCATGCGTGATTTGGAGACCTTTTGTTTGATTGGGAGGATTTTAAAACTCCCATCCTAACAAGCAGAATCACGCTTCCTTAACATCTTCAACTCCGTCCTGTATGAATCATGTAGATATTTTTCATAGGCACGCATTCGGAATCATAGGTGACTGCAGGGCGCACCGCGGTCTTGTAGAATTTTTCCTTTACAAGCATTCTGCTATCGCATAACATGCCTTATAGTTCTCGTCCCGCCACTTCATTCAGGCAGTGTTTAGGTGGTGGGTTATATCGGTGTCAATCGTACCATCATAGAGCCTATGTGATAAGATCCTCACTTTAGCCTATTCTTCTTTTCGCGTCGATTGACTTAAATAAATTTTGCCCGAACAATATTGAGCAAACTGTACAGCTCTGTCATTGGCCTCGATTAAGTCCAAAATGGTGCAGGTAATTTTGCACGATTTTTCAAGGATGGTAAATCATCAAATGACTTCTTCCGCTCTGGGTGGAGTGAAAGGGCGTGTCAGACTCTTACTGACTAAACCCCATTCGTGTTCCTCGTAAAGCCTTTTGCGTTCCAGAGCCGCGGTGACTCTTTCGAACAAATTTCGCAACAAACTTTAGCTGTTCGAAAAAAAGGTTGAATTAGATTGTGATGTTTTTATTTTACACGTACCATTCTACCATTATATGCTCCCGACCTATAGATCAAGTCCATAAACTAATTACCGTCCTTTGTACCAAGTGTTTAACATAATTAGAGTGACGTGACGTATTCGTCAACCGTCAGACATAATAACCTCATTTAAGTAATTACATGGCCACAAGTTAATAAAGCTGAACTTGTATGATTGAAAACCTGTAATTAACTAGAGTCTACTGCGGAACTCAGGTCACAAATTATAGATGGCTTCTGCGGTTTAATTTACTTAATGTGACGATTATCATTGTGTTTTTTTTTTTATTATTTCGACTTTGGATAGATTTGATTATTTTTATGGTTCCGTACCCAAGGGGCAAAACGGGACCCTATTACTACGACTTCGCTGAGAAAGAAAGATAATGAAATTCTAAACTCTAAAGTCTGATTCTGAATGATACGGAACCCTTCGTGCGCGAGTCCGACTCGCACTTGTCCGGTTTTTTTTTAATTTGAATCCCAAGTGATGATATTTTTTCTTGAATCATGGCTGATGAGGTGTCAGTCTGACAACCAATTTTATGAAGAGGGTATCGTAACATCACATACCTACCTGTCTGAACTGTACAACCCAGTTATTGGATACTGGCTCTATGTAAATACTGGTATTCATTTAGGGATATCCAGTTAGACTGGAATTCGAACTTAATATAATTAAGTAGTTTACAAAAGGCTAGGTAGATTAATTGAACTTCTGTGATTTGATGTATTTAATTGACACAACTGACGACACAATGTGTAATAATAAAATCCCACATCATCTAACCTTTAAACGAGTAATTTTTGAATATATGTATGTATAGAATCTGAATCTCGGAATTGGCTCCATCGGTTTTCATGAAATTTAGTCTGCAGAGGATTTCGGGGGCGATAAATTGATCTAGCTAGGTTTCAGTTTTAGGAAAAGTTTACCAAAAAAAAAACGAGCAAAGCTTGGTCACCCAGTTACTGAAAATTAAGTGAAATCCCATATCATGAAATCAAAAGGTTCAGATTGTAAAAGGAAATGTTTTTACAAATTGGATGGGAATCAAACTTAAACCTGCCGTAAATGAAAATGTAGGTAGATAATACTATGCCATTGTAGCAAATATAGACGTAGGTAGTCAAATTAACAAAAAGATGGATCAATTAATCACAGGGGGGTAAAACCCTACGATTAAAAATGATTAATGAAATGATGAATGAAAAATTAAAAGTATGGAATACCATACTTTTAATTAACTGAGTGAGCTCATATCACTAAACGGTAATTGATTAGTCATGGCTGAACTTTTGTGAAGACAATACACAGAATAACATAACCCTCCATTTCGGAACAGTCGGATAAAAATGATTGACGAAAAAATCAAACCTTTTGACTCCTTTTCAGAAGTATACAAAGTGTTGATCTGGGCAGGATACTTCAAGCTTTTGAAGAAACCAAAGAACAGGTTCAAAAAGATATGCCATCAATTGTACAGATCATTTGCGTTTATGGTGGCCGTTGTGTATAATTTGATGCATATTATATTTATTATACAGGTAGGGTTTTACTATCTAACCAATACTAATAATAAAGGTGAAGAGTTTGATCATTTGTTTGTTTGAACGCGCTTTGTTGTTCTGTGTTCTCTGGAACTGTCAGTCGGATTTGAAAAAATATTTTTGTATATGATAGCCACATTCATGAGGAAGGCTATAAAGGAACGGGAAATGACTGCGTGAACGAGAAAAAACGGAATATGCGCGTACGAAGTCGCGGGCAAAGGCTAGAATTTTTATAAAAACACAAAAAATGTTTTTATAAAATTAAAGTGTGTCTGGCTAGCCGTTTGAACATCAGCCCTGTTCCGAAGCAGCTGCAAGTCATGGAGCGAGCCCTTTGGCCTTTTTTTTTGTTTTTTTTTGAGCACAGAAATGCCTAAGGCGTGCCACGCCGGCCGGGGAGACAGCGGTGGGCTTGCAACCACTAAAAACTTCGCCTGTGCAACTACTTTCGCCTTGATGGGTGTGCCGCAAGAACTGCTACGCATAGGATTCGCGACCCATCTAGCGTGGACCACTTCTGGGCTCCCTCTTCTTTGCTCGCCTCCGGGCTCCCTCCTCCTTCAGATATCCGGGTGCACTGGGACATCACCACTACTCCAAGGACTTTGCAGCCTGGACGATAGAGTCCCCGATCTATCGCCCGCTGGCCCCTCTTATGGCGACATCAAGTCGGGATTTCGCCACCTGCGCCGGCGTGGTTTGTAATCAGCCGGTCTATTCTGCAAACATTTCAATGTAAAAACTGAGGTAGAGTGAATTTGAAGCGAACTGTCAGTTCACGTTTTTTAACCGACTTCAAAACAAGGAGGAGGTTCTCAATTCAGTTGTATTTTTTTTGTTACCTCATAACTCCGTCATTTATGATCCGATTAGAAAATGCCATTGTTTATGTGAAAGGATGACGTTCCAATTGGTCCCATAGAAATTTCATCAAAATCGGTTCAGTAGTTTGGTTTTCAAACCAAAATAGCTGGAGAATATATGTCATCTAAGTAAACGAATTTGTTTTGAAAGAAATACAACCAACTTCCAAATAATAAAAAAAACAATACAGTGTATAAATTAATTTCAAAGTTAGTTTGTTCTTTGTAGTGCTTTTTCTTTGATGAATTGACATCTCGGCTCATGTTCGTTTCCCGGAAGTTTTCACCGTGAGATTTTAACTAAGTCAAAGTCGATTTGTCAGTTACCGTGCACCTCAACTAAGAACTTTGAGGAGCTCAACGATCCGACTAATAATACCATAGTAAGGACATTTGGGTAGACGCATAATAACGACCTACATAGTCCTCATGTTTACACTACGTCATTTAGGAACCATGCAGATTAGTGTCTGAGATGTTTTTTAGAACAAAGAACCACATAGATTTGAGTGAACCTGTCCAGTCACTGCAAGCATTTGTGAGTAGTCGTGTATCTCAACTCAGATCTACTTAGGAGCTCAACAACTCGACGAACAATACCAAAGAAAGGACATTTGGGTGGGCCGTTAAAGGTACGCAAACTACCAGACAAACGTTTAAAATAACTAAAAGGAAAATAAAATAATCCACATCGTCCTAACATTTGCTAACTAAAGTTAAAAATATATTAATTTACAAGGTAAATTTTAACCAATACAAAGATATGATAAAAAAAAAATACAGGATTTACTATGCTTGTTTGATTGTAGCAGTTCAATCCCAAGTCTTTATGTCTTCAAGATAATATTTTACATTTTAAAAAGTTTTCTGGCAAAGTTTGCGCTTTACAAATGATTTGAATTTATAAGGCTTAAATCTTGAACATGGACAGGGACTGTAACATACAGCGTTCCTGATAAAAATGTCACCAAAATACAAAAGGAAATTTATTATAAAAGCGAATAGATTGGTATTTAAACGAACCACCTACCTACAGAATAATACTACAATACATATTTGGGAAAATGTTAATATAGTTCAACAGTTGATATAACTAGGCAAACAAAACAACAATTTGTAGCTCATTGTAAGCGACCCATAACGTTAACTGCATAGGTACTGTAAGCTCTGTGTACTGGTCTGCGAGTATTTACAATAGAACAAAGCGTTTGCTTAGCTGGGTTAAGCAAACTCAAGCAGGTGAATGCTTTTAATCAATTTAGCACTGAATCTTAGGGAAGTCAGGAAGTAGGTGAGTTGAATATATGGTTGTCATGATAATGACCTATTTATGTATTACCTACTTAATGAATAACAACAAATTTGAGAGCATGGACTTCTTTATCTCCGAAAGAAGTGAGCTTACATTTTTGAAACAATAAAAAAGAATATATATATTTTAATTTGTTGTAGATATACCGTCCACAGTGTAGTTTTTTTAATACAAAAGTTGACTGGTAGAAAATGCCTTGATGCATTAAGTCCGCCCATGTACCATTATTGTACATGAAGTTTAAATAAACTAAATTATTGGTAGTTGAGTGCGTTCCTTCAAATGAGATGTTTTAAAACTAATTTGCAACGATTGTAAACCCGATAATTTAGGGATTAAATTGAGTCTTTTTAGAGTGCCTTTTTTTTTTGATTTCGGTGGGAAATCCTCATGGAAATCCTCCACCCTGGGGTGGGTGGAGGGGTCTGTCAGACTCTTACTGACTAAAACCACCCCGGTTTTCCATCTCCCACCTACGCCGGGGATCGCGGGAACGAATGCGACATCCGCAATCCCCGGCTGGTGCCGGCCCGCCGCTGCGGGCCACCTCGAGTCAGCGGGGGGAGTGAGGTGTTTGACTTTTTAGAGTGCCTAATCCAACTTTTTAAATTTTTTTGTAGTTTTTTTTACCTCACGACCAAAAATTACCAATTGTGAGAAATCTCCTCCACTCTGGATAGTAAACCATTTTTAATTTATTTTTTTTTCTTTTCTTTTCTGAAAGCTAATAAGCAAATAAGTTCCTCAAATAATAATTTATCAAAAATATACACATCAGTTTTGAAATTAAGCGTCGTAACTTCTCATAATTATAATTCGATTACTGGGAAAAAACTCAATTTGGCATTGAAGTTACCTGGGTAAAAATTGTTTAAATATCCTATTTGCAGGGACGCAATCAGCTGTATAAAATACAGTCCTTCACTTAAAGATCACAGAAAAACTTAAAGTCTATGGATGAATAGTAAAATAACATGTAAAAAAATATTATTACTCGCTTGCCAAACCAAACGCGCACGAATCCACTTGGCCGGCAATATTTTATATTTACTCCTAAGTATATTTATATTTACTTGCAGAGACGCGACAACTGGGACGATGTGTTCGACGTTTCGATGATTGAACTACCTCAGCTCAACTTAGTCATGAAGATACTTGCTTTGAATTTGAATATATCAAGGGTTGACGAAATCAATAAAATGTTAAATGGTAAGTCAAAAATCATTTGAAAGCGAGTTTTGGACACTTGAATGTTCGTAGAAAGATGGGTCTCTATCGGTACAAAAAGCCCCAAATCAGTGGTTACGAGACGAGCCAGTCGATTCTGTAAACATGTTAAAGTAAAGGCTTGGGTGAAGTGATCACGAGGCGAGCTATTAATCCATATAATCAAGATGGAATGACAGCTCTTTTCGTGGATCACGTGACATATTGATTATTTGGATTGACAGCTCACCTCGTGATCACTTCATCCAAGCCTCCACTTCGACATGTTTCTAGAATCGACCGGCAGTAGGTATATTCTGCCCTTTTCTGCGCTAAGCCAGCTCAAGGTCCCACACTATAGGGTGTATGACTGACTACTCTAAAGGGTAGGTCTCCATTGTCCGATGTGGAGTGGACTTGGAGGACACGATTTGGAATATAGGGAGATATACTGTATAGTTTCTTAACAGTTTCAACTCGGCTATGTTATTTATGCGCGTTTTCAGACCCAATCTTTGCGGCGTATACGAAGAAAGATGAAGAGATGCTCCTCAAGACAACCAGAAATATGCATCGTTGTGTAAAGTTCGTAAAGATAAGTATATCTTTAGTTGGTGGCATCGTGTGGCCAGCCTCGCTCTTCGTCAGGAGGTACCAGGACCCAACAGCCATTGTATCTGTTTATTCGCCCTTTGTTACTGATACGTGGACTGGGTAAGTTTTGAATGGAAAACGGAAAATTGGGTATTTGACTAAAAAATCTCAATAGTCCGTCAGATAGATTTGCAAAAATTATTGGTATTTTTTCTTTTGTCACCTAAACAAGAAATTAAATCGATACAGTGCGTTGAAAACTCGTGTGACGTCACTTACCAGTATACGTTTTTATTAGAAAGTGACGTTACAAGCCCCCACTCCTTATCTTTGAAGCGTTTTATCTTCGTATTTTTTATTGATTTGATAAAATAAAAAATACGTTTCCAGTATTTTTCGATAATCAAACTTATGGACTAAATAGAATCATATTTTTTTAACCCAGCCTATAATAACATAGGGGAGTATATAATTATAGTAAAATTATATTCTATACTGTAAAACCTTAACTTGGCAGTGATTGGTCTTCAACTTGGCAAACAAGCCAAGACTTGATTTGGTGAAAATTACTTTCAATGGATTTGGATTTTGCAATTTGACTTAGAGATAATATTGTAGTGTGAACATACATATGTATATTAAATTGCAAGAAAGCACACAATCTCCAAAACCATAATTAAATGATTGTCCACAGATATTCATTCTCAGTTCTGCAAGAAGTGGCACCCCTGCTATGGATCGGGTATGGCCACTTGGCTCTCGACTGCCTCGTAGCGACGTATTATGCACAGGCGGAAGTCCAATTGAAGATCATCAAGTACAATTTAGAGCATTTGTTCGATACGGATGGCACATCCAGGGGCTATTGCGTCTATAGGGATGTTGTTGACAAAGATCTGAGGAGTCGCTTTATACATTATGTGAAGAGATATGAAGCTGTCGCTTGGTATGTAGGATGAATTCAAAAATAAAGTTACTAAATATTATATTTTTAAGACTTAAATTCATGTAAAACGACGCTTTGATTTTTCTTGTTTTTAAACGTTACTTTTATCGAATTTCGGTGACGACTTCTCGGTACTAAACTATCCAGCTGAAACTATGTTAAAAGTAACCTTTGCCATTAGCTGCTGGACATAGGCCTGCCCCAAGAGACCCCCCGCCCCAAGGAACCCCCCGGGTTGCCATAATCACCACGCTTGGCGTTGGTTGGTTGATTTCTGTTGTATTGTCCGAATTAATGTTGACGTATTTTTATTTTAATGTTACTGTGCAATAGGTGTGAATTACCTGAATATATGAATTTATTATTATTAATGCACAGAAACAGAGAATGCTGCTGCCCATTCTCTGGTGAGTCCCTTAGTCGCCGCTCTTACGACACCCACGGGAAGTGATGAGATGGTGCTATTCTTTTACTTCTGACACCATACAGAACTCCGACACCATAGAACTCAGACACAGAACTAATTGCTTATAGTATGATAAAGCTCAGTTTGTATAGATAGAAATACTCTTATACTTTTCTTGTGTTCACCCAACCTTACAGGTATACAAAGGAAGTCGGCGAGGTGTTCAACAGTTCCATGTCATTTGAGTTCTTCAGCTCTAGTGCCACTATTTGTGTCGTCACATACAAAATGAGTTTCGTAAGTCGCAATATTTATTAACCGGCTCTGTTTAATATGCTACATTTTTTTATTCTTTTTATTTCAGATGGGTTTGCTCGTCTAGGTCAGAGATGACCGAGACAAAGTCGAAATTTGGCAAAAAATGACATAATTGTCACAATTTCGAACAAATAGATCTGTTCGTTAGCTTTTTGAAAAGTTTTCTGATTAGGAAGCTACTTATCGTCAGTGAAGTTCTAACAATGCATAAGTCAAAAAAGTCAGGAGAGTCATCATCTGCCTAACCTTTTCCCAACTATATTGGGGTCGGCTTCCAGTCAAACCGGAATACTAGTATTTTACGTGGAGCGGCTGCCTACCAGACCTCCACAACCCATTAACTGGGTAACACGATACTCCTTGGAAAGACTGGTGTCAGATTATCTGGCTTCTGACTATCCGTAACGACTGCCAAAGATCAAACAATGAAACAATAAAATATTCATTAGCAACTCATGATGAATACATATTTTTAGAAAAAGGATTTAAAGTCAGTCAGTTCAGCTATCTCCTTTCTGATTGGTCGAATGAAAGCGCATAAACTATCTTCATCGAATGGCATTAACGGCCCGTTTCAATAACGTATCTACCTTTAACCAACTGTCAAATTAACTACCAACAGTAGCTGAAACGTCATGTTATAAAGGCAAAAATGACGTTTCAGCTACTGTTGGTAGCTATACGTTATTGAAACGGGCCGTTAAACTTTAAAACCAGCCAAAATGACTTAAGCACTTTAAGAACTTCACTGTCGTTATGCAATTTCTTTCGTTGATGGTGAACTTTTTTATATATTTTTTTTTTTGAGGATTACATGGCTACTAAGCCAAACTTCTTAATGTACTCGTAGATATTATAGTATTTGTTAATAAGATGGCCGGTAATGCCTTAAAACAATCTACGATCGCATGGAAATTAGTCTAGCAGGAAATCTTCTGTGAGACGATTAGTCTATTTTAAAATACGAACGTTAAATTTCATTTTCATAATATTCTTTCTTTTTCAGACTCCTGTATTATCGGTCTCATTTGCGTTCATGATACTCATGCTATTAATATTGTTAGCTCAGGTGTTAATGTACTGCTACTTTGGCAACTTGGTGCAATACGAGGTAAGCTTTTTTTAAAATAAACACCATAAATAACAATTCCTAAGGAAAATCTTTATGACAAGTTTTCTCTTCCTTAACCTTGCAACTGAATTTTAAAATAGTTGTCCCGAATCCATCAAAAACATTTGGTTTGGATTACAATACGTAAGTGACATCATTCATTCTAAATCCAATAAGTATAGCGAACTCCCAAAGATGGCGGATAAAAAAAAAATATGCAGCCCCATAATATTGGTATCAAAATAAGAGTTTGTTGAGAGGAATACAAAATCCAAAAACATACAAAAAAAAAACATTGATTCAATAAAATCTTATTTTATTGTGTACACACAGCGTGCTTCGTAAACAAGACCGTAAGAGTTTTCTGAAAAAGAATTCAATATGAAAATAAGGAGATAACTCCAGCTGAAGGACGCCACCTATCCATCAGGCAGTATCTAAAATAGAATTGGTATCTATTACGCCTACTTTGAAGGTAAAACATATTTTACTGTCAGGACAGGTCCACTCAAATCTATGTGGTACTTTCCTCAAAAGACCACTTCAGACATTAACCTACATGGTTCTCATATGTTTGACCAGTACGATTGTATGGACTTTAAAAGAGACTTTGACTTCTGAGTTTGTTTCGGTGTTTCTTCTCAGGGTAGTCAGCTAGGAAACATCCTCCGGCCTCATTTAGTTTAAAATTATCCAAAAATATTGACGTGTAAAAGCTAGCGATATGTTTGACCTATTTACAAAATAATTTTCATTTATCATTATCGTTATCTTTTATTTAATTTGGTAGGCTAACTTGGCACTTAATATTGAGAACTTATTAACTGCAAAAGTGTGTTGGTTTATATCTGGTTCACGAAAAAATGAAACGATGTGATATTTTGTGTCGAGATAGTTTATATGTACCTCTATAGACCGGAAAGGGTCCTAGGCTACTTTTTATACAGGAAAATTGAATGGGTCCTGTGGAAGAGAATCAGGGCAAAAGCGAGCAGGTAGTGGGTATCAAATCTAGAGTAGCCAAAGTCAAAGTCAAAGCATTTATTTCAAATAAACCATTATCAGGTACTTTTGAATTGTCAAAGTCAGTCCGTCAAAAACATGAAGCTATTTGCACGTTCGAAAGCGTAGATCTCTATGGAGAAGAATGTGCAAGAAACTCCACGGACACTCTGCAAGCCTACTTACCTAATAATTATGAGCTCTATCTCTTGAATTTTACATCTGAAAGGTTATTTAAGATTCTAATCTTCTCAATCGGTCAAAAGTCCCTACACAAGATTGACTCCCGATTTCTAAATTGAGCTTAAAACCTGTCAAATTTTAGCATTAAAGTATTACTAAATTCAGAAACCGGCCGTAATTGTCGTTGAGATGAGATTGTAACTATACTTAAACATGTTTAACTAGGTACGTAAATAGTTCTTCCAAAATGTTGCCACAAAAAAAGTGCTCCCAATGTGCATTATTTCCAGAGCGATTCAGTAATAACATCGATATACCTGAGCGACTGGTTGACAGCATCTCCTCAACTTCGCCGACTCCTCCTGATTGCCATGCTGCGCTGGTCACACTGCATCACTCCAAGAGTGTCTGGGATCGTGCCGCTATCACTCGCCACTTTTGTTTCGGTAACTAACTAAATTACTTATTCATTTATTTATTATATACTCATAATATGCCCAGGACAAACATTTAATTTGATTAAAACAAGGTGTACGGTGTACCTACTATGGACGGTCTTATCACATAGGACAATCTCTTATCAACGACCTTCGGATGGACTGAAACGAAAGGAGATAGATTTAGGTGTTAAATAACATTAAGGTCAAGAACTACTTCTTATACAGGATGTAACAGAAATAACGCAAACCTGAACAGGGAACACTGAAATCATGAAAATTAGATAAAATGCCCCATATATTTATGTTTGCATAACTCGACAATATGAACCGAACAGCTGTTTTTTTTTCGCGACTTCAAGGTAAATCTAGTAGTAAGAGTTGTTCATTATGATAAGTACAATCATTAATTTTTAGGTTATTCCCTAAGGAAACAGAAAAAGACAAACAAAAAATGGAGATATTGTAATAGTAGATTTTCTTTCTTTTCAGGTCCTCCGATCAGCCTACAGTATGTTTGCAGTTTTGAGTACTAAATAAAAACGAAATGAGTTATATTTTTTTAAAAGCACTATTATTTAAGATAATTTCGTTAAAATATTGATGGAAAAAAAGAAGAGTACTTAAATTAAATGAAAGTACTTAAGTTTGTGCACAACATGAGATTGAGAGCAAATAAATGTATAAAAAAGAGAGGCCTCTATTTTTTTCAGTAGTAATCAGTAGGTGTAATGATCCCGCTGACGCAATGGTCCATCAGAAGCCAATAAACAAATGCAAGACCAAGTAAAACCAATCCCAGCATCTATTCATCTGCATAAACAGTAGATGGTCCTTGTGCAATGAGAGAGCGCGATAAGTGCACAAACATAGTGGTGCGGGTGTGCCTGTTTGCAAGCATTTCGGATTTCAGACTCGAGCAAATGATATGTTGTGCTCGTTACTGCAGAAGCCCCTAGCTGCGGCGCGAGGATGGTGATGCTGTGCTCGGAACTTATAGACAGGGACTTTTAGACATGGTAATTTGGTGTTGTAGTGCCAAAATGTGAAATGCGTGCACATAAATTGACCCAACTTATATATCCCGGTTCAATTTTACCCTGCGCTACTTGCAGGAGTTTATCAAATTATCATTTTATAAAAAACATTGTTTTACGTCGTCTGAGATCAAACAGGATTATCAATAGTCACACAGATTTTGAGAAAAAAATCTTCAATTTTTGTAGTGCGGTGTCTCGTGACAAATGGAACCCACACAGCTAGGGTTTAGTAAGCTTTCAAACTATAGTTTTGACTTTTGCCTAAGGATGCACCGTTAAGAAGTTAAAACCCAAAACCTGAGAAACGTCTGAAAAATTTCGAGATTTTCCGGGCACCACGCAGTTAACAGAAACTGCAAACTTGGTTTAAACTGCAAAATTAGTTTATTTTTTTGTGACCTAAAATTTATTGAATGACTGGCTTCAAAACGTGTAATTGTCACCGGAAAATTGCAAACGCCGTAAGATTATAAAATATCGCGTACAATTGTAAACTATTTTTTCTTAATAAGACACGGATACATTGGAAACTATTCAATTTGGATGGATTTATTGTATATATACAAAACGATTTTGGATCGAGAAAATATAATAAAGATTTATTACAATCTTACGGACTCTGCAATATTCCGGTGACACATATATATAGAGGGTATGTGGAACAGAGAGTAAAGTCTCTCATACGTCCGTTGAAATGGGAGGATCCTCCGACCAAACGGTTGTTGTGTCTGATGGGCAAATGCCCGATTGTTGATATTCGGACTGTTGTATATTTATTTATTTATTTATTTATTTAAACTTTATGTACAATAGTGGTACATGAGCGGACTTAATGCATCAAGGCATTCTCTACCAGTCAACCTTTGGGTTATAAAGACTATACTGTAGTAGGTGTACAATAAATAAAAACAAGATTCAAAATTGAATTTTAACAATTCGGAAAGAATATACAGATAATATATATAATACTAATAAAATACATATATATGCTAAAATAATAAACTAATAAATATGATATAAAATAATCATACCGATTAAGAGAATTCATAGTAATCATGACGAAGAACAACTAAGAATGACAAGCTTTTAAGTAGTGTTTTCGGATTTTACGCTTAAAGGAAAATTTTGACTCCGCCTTCTTGATGTCAAGGGGTAGCATATTCCAGAGTTTAATTGTAGAAATAGCGTAGGAATTAGACAAAAACCCGGTGCGGTGAGAAGGGATATGAAGAAGTAAGTTTTTAGATGCTCGAAGGTTGAGACTGTGAGAACTGCATATGTTAAAATCACACGGAGAACTTTGCTCGCGCGATGCAGAATTTCGTTGGTAGTTCGTCGCTGGCAGGATAGATGGCGTTGCGGTTCTTTTTGTTGCCGTACAAATTTTGCTTCTTAGTTTTTCATGTGGCGGCATTGATGCGGCTAGAATATGAACACACATACCATATTATCTACCTCAACACATCAATCATTTGAACTGTTAGGTTCAGATATCGCCAAAGAAATCCAAAAGTCTGTCCTCTCTGGGACTTAGTGAGGTCTGTGTAAAAGTCCACAGGTAGCCCGAAGGATTCTCTGTTATTACCTAATGTAGCTGCGGCCGAGCTGTTTCCTGCCTTATTGTGGAGATAATTATCTTATCTCTCATACATGATTCATTATGAATGTAGGTATCTCTTGTTTTGTTACTACGCTGCGAGAGAGATAATGGAAGTCGACTGAAAGAGTACTTATATTTACCTAGGTACATCTACCACACTAACAGAAGTCGTCTTCTACTTTTGAGTCGATGGCTCCTTAGATTGATTGGGTCATTGGGCCCAATAAGTGACTACGTTTATTGCAGCATCGGAGACCGTTATTGAGAACTCCAAAGTGCAGGTGTACACTTGGGACTCTCCAACGTGTGGCTTATATTCTGAATAGGTTAGATGGGGTATCCGACGGGTCTATAAAATGCCAGTTCGCCAAGTTGTGATTGCAGCGGCCTACCGGGGTGTGCCTTTGCGATTTGTGTGATTGCGATTGAGTTTTTTCCATATTGGTCACTGCAATTTATAACCAGGTGGCAGATGTCCCTGGGGTTTTATTAAGTCGGGTGGTGCATGCACCAACGTGCAATTTACAAAGAAATTCGTGATCCGACCAAGAAATGGACCGGTTACATATATATGGAAAATAAATAGAGTAACTTTTAGTTCGTAGACCATTTTTCAGGGGTTAAAGTAATCATAATTATGGTCAACTTTCTCCATCGGTTAATAAACACTGAAGTCAGCTTATCCCTACATTAAATCGAGTAATGCTCATAAATGTACTGAAGTGTTTTTTTCTTTTACAATTAGAGTTGTCACTTGTTTATTTTTGTGAATAAAATATCAGCCTGTATTTTTTTGCCCAATCAAGATTACGGCCATAGCAACGCTCATTAATTAGGTATTAGTATACGACATATGTACGCATACTGACGCGTTAAACGGAGATAGAACTAATAGCACCTAAATGTGGATTAATGATCTAATAAAGAACCAAATAGCTTTCAAGTTTTAAGATAAATATTATACAGAAAATCAGCGAGCTGTTATTATTTCATTTTGGTGTGAATGAGTTTCCTTCTCAGAATCCTAAAACGGGCAGGAATCCTACAATAACAGAGGATAGGGTGGGACATAGGTACCAAAAGTAAAACGTTATCTAGATCGTAATTACCACCTTTTTTTAAACAAAATGAAGAGAAAATGCTGTTTTTCTTTTTTTTTTAGAAGCATGTTTTACTTAGCCCACTTACTACTATCGTCGTTCTAAAACAACGCTTCGAAAAATAACGTTTCATCTCAAAATGAGGGTAGTTCTGAAATATTTATTCAGTATAATTCTGTAACAAAATGTCCTGTCAACTTATTTTGAGATTTACGAATAAAGAAAAAAATTAAGATAAGCGTTGTTTGTGTTATCCAGCTATGAAAGTAAATCCAGCTATGAAAGCCTGAAGCCAGAATTAAATCCAGACAACAAAATTTGTTTCTGTGAGATCTGGGTCAGTTATGACCTATTTCCAGTAGCATGTTATCGAGAATGTTATAATTTACCTAAAGTTTGTAAAACATACGCATTAATAGATATTCGGAAGAAACTAGGAGTCATCTTACTTCTCTTTTTTCTAAAATTTTACACAATAGTTGAAAGTGGCTAACTAACAGCCCATATTTATACTGAATTCACATTTACCTACTTCAAATATGGTATTCTCCTAAACTTAAAAGGCTTATCAAAGAGGATTCATGAAAATATATTGCGAATTAATTTGTAATAAGAAATGAACTACAACGGTATTCTACTAGTTTTCAACCTTACTAACGGCCGGTTTCAATCATGACGTTTCAGCTACAGTTGTTAGCTAATTTGACCGTTGGGAAGATATAGATGCGTTATTTAGACCGGTCGTAAGCTTGCATTCACTTCTACAATCTTCATCCATCCATGTTTCAGCAAAGGGCACTATAGTAGCATGCAGAGTCAAGACGTCTAAAATGAAATGACGTGTAGCTGAAACTGAAACAGGGTGGATTTATGGAGTCACGTCATACGTTACGAGCCCAACTTGTACAAGTCACACGTTACGAGCCCGAGTTGCTTTGTGCCTCCCTGTCTTGTGTCATGACGTCCTTCGCTGTTATGCTACCCTAGTACTTCGGCTAGTAAGAAATGAGGGAGGATTATGCTAGGGCAGTGATGTCCATTGTGAATTACTGAGGAGTACAGATGGTCATGTCGTCAGATATGATGGCAAATTTACAAAAGTCTTTACCCACTCCGTTAGTCCCACTAAGTGCATGTTGAAAGCTTCATCAAGTTATTGGCTGAAATGTTCAAAAACGGTTTATTACTCATACACGTATGTTTAGATGTAGGTGTATGTTTAGAAAATGTCAATGTTGTAAGCAAAAACACAATTTAAAGCAAGAATACAAAAAGAGTTGCGAAAGATGGGGTTTGAAACTACACCGAATCTTTCGAAAGTCAGTCATTGTACCGCTTCAATGATTTCTGTTGACAATTGATTTAAATAGGATAGTATATTTGAAAATAAATTCAAATAAAAGATGTAAAAAATACTGAATATGCCTTTACTGAAATACTTAGTGGGCGTTAAACAGTGGGCAAAAACAAATATTTAAAACATGCAAAATAAAATGTTGATTCGGACCCGGAAAAAAACGTTTTGCGCAGGGCAGGAAGATGATGAATATAATATTATCTTCCATTCTGTCCTGTTAGCCGTCACGCTATCACTTTCTAGGTAACATTCTAGGTGGATATTTTTACTATGAACTAGTATTACCAGTGTTTTGATTTACTGTCGTTTCGTCGTCTCCACCTTGTATATAGAGATTAAGAATGTTGCCAAAACTTTAGTTCTAAAGTTTATATCTCGATTTAAGCACGTCTTTTCGCTATCAAAATCAGACTGCTGTCCGTCCCAAAATATACATTTACTGCCTTATCAGAACAACAATACTATCCTCACTTATCTACCGATTGATCTCCACAATGGTTCAAAAATAGCCTCACATTACACCGTCCGAAAAAAATCAAGGTAACATCGACTATCAGGGATAGTTTTGAGTTTCGTGAACACTAAAATTTCCATTTTGCTCGCGACCGTTTAAGACCAGTGAATGGAACCTATTGTGCCAGGTCCATTGTGTTTTTCTATTGACCGAGCGACGGCTCATACGAGAAATGGCTGCACCGTTCATGGATTTCAATTACTGTATTGGACTATGTAACTGAAATTGCCGGATTAGTTATTTTAATAGACTATCGGACTAGCCGGGTTTACCTTTTAGTTTAATTGAATTGCTTTTCGGTTTAAAAAGAATTGAATGTGTAAATGGGTTCATGTAGGGGTGATTTTTTCTCTTCTTTTTTTTTATCGGAGCAACCTTTCATTTGGGGTGCTATTACAATGAAATAAATTGTCGTTTTTCAAAAATGGTAATCTAAGAAATATGATTATGAAATCTGTTTTTTTTATTTCAAGGTGTTTCCAAAGTATATATACCTAAGTACCAAGTAACCGATATGAATAAGTTTTCAGGCAGTCAGATATTAAATAGGTAGAAGGCTTATGGTAAAATTCTGATTTTAGTTGATTTAATACTTGTGTTAAGTCGTCTCGACTCGAGTCTTCGGAAGATGATACTCGTAAATCCTCGTCAAAAAACCGGACAAGTGCCAGTTAGACTCGCGCACCGAGGTTTCCGATCGAGACTTGATTTATTTAGAGTATACATAACCTACGGATACATCAATGTGCGTCACGGTCATTTCTTCAACCAAAAATATAAGTTTGTATTCGCATTTTTTTTTTGGTATATTATAAATAACAAATTCCTTATTTTCGGACTTTTTCCTTTACTTTTACTGTAAGATCTATCTTCTTGGCAAATTTCAGGACTGTGGGTCACGCGGGAAATACTACCTATAGGGTATAGGGTTTCGATTCCCATGCTAGCGTCAAATAATGCGCCATAAACGAAGCTTAAACGGCCATATCTTTAGATTGCGTTGACTTAAAGTTTGGTTTTTCACTGCTCTAAGAGGTAGCTGTTCTGAATAATTTCAGCTTGATTCCTTTACGCGTTCCTGAGAAATACGTCTTGACAGACAGACAAACGGTCAACAAAGTGATCATATAAGGGTTCCGTTTTTGCCGACTGAGGTACGGAACCCTAAAAATAATAACAGCTCTTGTAGCTACTTCCCAAAAGTGGAAAACGCTTCACTCCTAATAATAAATCTGGCAACAGAAGAGCTTTCATCATAATCGTCATTAATTCGACCCCCATTCGTTATACGCCTCCCCTATGACAATCCGAACCATTGATCCACCGTCCAAATTACCCATCTTAATGGCAAATCTATGTAGCCAAGTACCTATAGGTACTCGCTACTCGTAAGTGCCAATATGATCTCATTCGGCAAATTGATTCTTGACAGCACAATGATTACAAATTAATCAATTAACTTAGTTGTAAGTTTCGTGACTCGATTGCATGATGACGGGTAAGTGTGTTCGACTAATTAATTATTAATGGTACGTACATAGTAACCTAATCTCGTTATGTGAGTAATTAGTAGATACGTATCTGATTGTTGATGGCAACTTCCTAATAGTTTATAGCGGAGCAAATATTTGTATGGCCTACAGATAGTTGTTCCGGGTCTGGCTGTGTGTGTATGTGACTTTGTATGTTTGTCCCCACGATACAATTTTGTACCCACGATACAGGAGTAATTCCTAGTGTGGGGCAACGTTTTAAAAAAAAAAAACGTTTACGTGGTGCTCTCTAAGGTTTGTGGGTTTCTTTGGTGCTCAAACAACGCAAAATCAATGTTTTATGAGCTAAATACCTACTTAATAGTTTTACTGCCTGTAGAAAGTTTTTTTTATTCACATCGGTTATTTATTTATTTAACAGTTTATGTTCATGTCACCGGAAAATTGCAAACGCATTAAGATTGTAAAATATCGCGTGAAATTGTAAACTATTTTTTCTTAATAAGACACGGATAAATTGGAAAGTATTAAATTTGGATGGGATTTATTGTATATAAAACCTATTTTTTCATAATTTATAGGTACAAAGGTGATGCTTATTTCTAAAGGAATCTCTTCCAGCATATCTACCTGCGAAAGGAGAGTCAAATAAAAGAGATGTAGACATTGTGTGTAAAAACAAAAAACTTTAAACATATCTACTTAGGTATACGCATGCATACTTTGGACACGAATTGACTCAGACAGACTCAGTTTCCGAGTCAGTTTCTGTATGATTTCTGGAGATTTCATTTAGACTCTAAACGTTATCTCCAGAACTCATCCAGAAATTAAGTTTAAAAATGATCATAACTTTTCATCCATGGCAATGTTGCGAAGAGTCTGTTTAGGTGCATAGCCCAGATATGAATAATGTGTATTTAGGGTACGATGGGACTGACATACGCATTGCGATTATGAATGTCCCTAATAAATAAACAAAGAAAACAAAAAAAAAAACACGTATTTTGTTACAACATTTTTCCATATATATCTTAGAAGAAACACGAAAAACCAACACTCCATTGAGCCCGTTACCAAGTCACTAACCCACAAAGTCACAACAAATCACAGAGTAATACTGAAACAGGAAAACAAAACACTCTCAATTTCTCCGCAACATCTTAGTCCACATCAAGATGTACGCACACTATATCATAGTTTAAATCAATATCCGGGCTATTGTTCCTGTTCACAACACATATAATATGTGGCCAGTAAATCTTGTGCGGCTGTTGAAAGCCCGGCTTAGATTAGGACGCGTTATTGAGCCGTACGTCTTGTGGTCCTCGCTCGACACTGGGACGTGTTGGTCATGGAGATGCAACTTTGATTGAAGAAACTAAATATTTTATGTTTTTAATAAGTATGCTTGATACAGATGCAACTTCGATTGAAGTATCTGTTATTAAAATGTTGTTGAACATTTGGTTTTCGTAAATGGCAATAAGCCTACATCTTGTGATCTAAACACAACAAGATACTTCTGTTTGATTGAAGTATTTCTCAATTTAAAGCTTACGAGGTTCAGGCTCGAAACTTTTTTTTTTTATTTAATATGGTTTTGCTCTTGACTCTAGTCTAGGTCATAGATGACAGAGACAAAGTCGACGAGGGAGCGAGCTTACCCAGAAGAAGCCTGTTCACTCTAATTTTGAAGAGATTAGGGTTGTATGCGTTCGGAAACACAGACGCAGGCAGAGAGTTAGTTGAAACTACATTAGAAGGCAGGTTTAATATTGCAAAAAAAAAATATTGTCAGAAAGAGAAGAGAACGAACGAAAGAGTCCCTTTGAATTTTTAATACATGTAACTCATTTTTTGTTAAGTTTTCGGGTCACTTGCGAAACCCCATACAATACGTCTTTGTAACTAAGATTGACGTTACACCATACGTTAGCTAGAAGTATAACTATGCTAATAGATAAGAGCTTTGCCTCCATTCAAGCCTACGTTGAATAAATGATTAGAATATGACAAAACAGTTTGTCAAATATGCAAAGATCCCCGATGGGACATGTTCCAGTACGCTTGTGTCTGTACTGTCACAGTATTATTTTGCATTTCAAATTCAGCATTAGGTACTAACTCGCACAATTTACTGTACATACATTTGTGGCGATTGGATAATAAGTAGTTAAAACTATGTATCTCCGTGACCATTTTTTTTCCTGGATTGGGTGAATTTGGTAAGTACTTTCCTCAGAAAATGATCATTACTTTTAAAATTTTGTGTGAACGTTTATTAAAACAATATTTATATTTAAGTAGGTCATGTTTGTACACCCAAAACAAAGATTAAAAAACGACCCAAACAAAAATTGTGACAATCCAAACACTCGGAAGAGTCAGCTAATTACAAACAAAAAAGAAATACAGTCAACAAAAAATCTAACCTCCAATGAGGCGTGAACTTCGCGCCCATACGGCATGAAATTATTAATCCCGTAGTCCGTAATAACGGTGCGACACATCGGCGACCGCGACAATTGAATGAGCGGCGACCGGACGAAGCGTTCGCCCAGCAATCCATTATGCAGATTGCTGGTCCGATTGCGGCATTGTCGTCGCCCCGCCAGTATTACGTACCCAATGCGTACCCAATGCACGCCGACCTCCGCGATCCATTTTATGGATATTGCGTCGTTGGATTAACGATTGATTGATGACTTGCAACCGAACGCGAAAAGCTGATTTGGCTTGTTTTGTTTTCAGTCACTGTGGATTAATAAACAGTAGGTACGGGGGAGCTGTAAATTGGGGGATTATCTTGTGTTTGAAACAAATTGGACACAACTGGAATGTGACGGATATGGTTTTCCCTGTGTATTCTTTCGTTAAGTCTTTAAAATTTAGTATGAGAATGTAGCCATATCTGTCTGTGTGTTCTGTCTTTTTCTTTTAATGTTTTTTTCATATTAGTATTTTCTAGTATAATGATTTATGTAAGTGTGCTTATGTGTGTTGTGTTTTCTGTTCTTGTACCAAATAAATGTTTTACCTATCTATCTATTTATCTATCCATATAAGGTTCCACAAGGCCATTAATGGGTCCAACTATTAGGCTAGGTTCAGGTACTTTGTTTCCTCTACGAACATAATTATGACGTAGCTTCTGAGTATGGATTTAGTGAAACCTAAATTTCACGCGGTAAAAGCCGCAGGCTGGTTACAGAAACAGTTATTACAATTTGCTAGCCGTACCTAACTAACATTTTAAGTTATACTTTTTGACTACTCTTGTATTAACAGAGTTAAGTTGGGTTCATTTATAATTTAACGCGAAAAACAATAAATACAAAGTATGAAGAACAAAAATATGTATATACAAAGTATGAAGTCAATAGGGTGGATTTCGATAATCCGTGCACTTTCGTAGATAAAAACGTGAGGTCCGACCGAGAGCGGGCTGAGGTAGCGGTAGCGGGCGCGGTCACCGACTGCTTCGCCCAATCCCCGCGGATTTAGTTTACCCCTTAGCTTCGGCTCCACTTCATCCCCGACCGAGGCTGGAAGTCATGAATACATAATTATTTCTCGGCTATTAATATTTTTACCCGCCCCCGTGGCGTTGATTGCCTTTTGAATTTATTACTAACCTCGCGATAGGCCATTTTCGTATTTATTAAGACCACCTGCCATGCCCACGGCGCGCTGCTCTCTGAGTGAATTATGAGCCAACGGATTTTGCTAATAGAATATTTTATTTCGCCAGTCTCTCTGTGGTTAAGCGGATTTATTTTCGCGAATATTGTACTGGAAGTATGGAGCGGAGTTTCAGATAGATTCGATATCTTGGGGCGGGAGTAATGCGAGCCGATTGTGATTTTAAATTGTAATGCTGGTTCGTGAACGACTCGATTTGATGTTCATAACTCGATGCACGAATTTAGGCAGTATTAAAACTGTAAAGTGGTTTAGTGGGAGTCGTTTCGTCTGCTACAAGGGGACGGCATGTTATTTTTTCCAAGACGATTTTTAAACTCTTATAACGTAGGCTACCTATTCCTTCCTAGTTATGGTAGGTAATGTATTGAATGCATATGGTTATTTGATTCAGGGTTAAGGTTACCACTTAAATATTGAACCGGTGTGAGCTGCATACTGAACACTTTTCCACCCAAGTACCTACATTGTCAATAACTATGGGGCTCGAGTCATAGCATAAATATTTATGTTTTTTTTAATTTAGTACAGTCGGCCACACGCCATTTTGACTTAGGGTAGTAGTTTATAAATAGCAAAACACCTACACTAAAATATAGAGTGTTTAACTACCCATTATCGCCAATTCTACTTATCTAGTACAGAATTAGATCTGTCAAAAACAACTCTAATATCCCCACATTTTTGCCAGATTGCTACTAAGATGCGAATGCAAAGGTTGTTTAAAATATGTAAAATTGGCCCTCAGAACAAAGTTGTCTTCAAAATTAGAAAACAAATCTAGTCAAAAAAGACATTTAGGTATCTGTAACCAGTAAAAAATACACCCAAAGCAAAACAATCATCCAAAACGAACCCATTCACAAAATACATAATATATACGAGTACACTGTCAGATAGGTACGTCATCTAAAACTCCATAAAACAATACATCATAAGTCCAAACGAGCCGTTCACCGCTCGGCTCTAAGCTAGCAATATCAATTTTCCGTAAGCACATACTACCACTGATATTGGGCACATCGGTCCTGATTGCAGAGTGTTGCCAGTTAACTGATAAACAGCGGTGCATTCGCAAATGTTTGTGGATTGCTCTCATTAACGAAATGAGGTCGCTAATATAACTGCTAACCGTTTTACTGGCTGCGAGCTTGAACAAAGAGATAGTTTCGCTCGTTTGAATAAAATGAAGCTGGCTGGAAATGTTAGTGCGTTCAGGAAGAAAATGTTGCTATGATAAAAATATGGTTCATATTTTTTTATACATAAATGTTGCTTCGGAAAACCCAGGTGGAACGTCGAGACGAAGTAGACAACTTCATGAGAGCATAGAATAGAAGTACTCTTTATGATTGTACACCGTAACTAATTATATTTAAGGGTCTAGCAATGAAACAAAACATTGGATGGTAACGAACTGAAGTTTTATTTATTCTTCTTTTCAAAGTATACCTATAACCGGACACATGCCATAGATAATATAAAACTTCTTTAAACTAAAGAGTTATTTTGTTTTAGAAGACAACAAAGGGCTTAAAAATAAAAGGGTGAGATAGAGGTAGGGGGGAGCTTGAGCCGCAGCAGCAAACAGCCGTGATTAGTGGAAATAATTGAGAGAGGAAAGTATTTGGAACGCAGTATATAAGGTCCTATTAAAATAGGTGGACAAACTTTAAGAAATCATTCAGACCAACAAAATAAGGACAATGGTAAAAAAAACTAGAATAAACGCATTAGATACTTCAAAGAAAAAAAAAAACAGCTAACAAAAATACACTAAGAACGTTGGTTAGCCAATGCATAAATACATCCATGTCTTTGCTATCTCATAATTTGGAATTTTTTCAGAAACAAAATTCTATTTTAAATTTTATTTTATTTGTTGTGAACCTACCAAAGGTACCAGAGCTTGACTGGTAGAGAATGCCATGATGCATTAAGTCCGCCCATCTACCACTATTGTACATTAAGTTTAAATAAATAATTTTGATACTATAACGCACGTGATCACGTCAAGTACCTACTCATAATGGATGTGTTTATTCTAGTGTACCGATTTTTTTTTATTTTAGGTCAAAACTATAATCAGTGTTTTTTTTTTTGCTTGGATATCTTTGGTTAGACGTACTGAACGCTGTGTTAAAAATTTGTCCACCTATTTTAATGGGACCTTAAAAACCTCCTCCAGGGGGAGGAGGTTTTTGCCTCGTTAATATATATAAATATACCTCATAATAAAAAAGCCCCCAGTGTTCAAGTGCCATCGTAAGGCAACCATAGCACCATATCCTATGCACAAGTCCAGAGAAATGTATTTTATTACAAAAAAAAGACAGATTAATTTCATTGGTAACACATCAATTGGTACGAATGTTCACAATCACAAACCCCCTGCTGATATATTTGTAGATTACCCAACTTTAAAGTACCAACCCATGAATGTATTTCACCTCTCACGAACCCCCTCAAAACAAAACTAACTGAAACACAATAGTAATAAAACTAAAACCCATCTCGTGGAATCGCAATACATTAAAATCTACACTTGAATCCCTAATTCCCTTGATATACCTGCTCCCAGTGTTTCATGTTTAATTAGGCGCGAACAAATACGTACGATGAACAAATGGCCCCGGGCTAGCTCCTTTGTCCTTCTCTGTATGTCGCTGGAAAGTTGGAAATATGGGTTCTTCACAAAATTTCTGGGATTTTTGAAAAAAACCAGAATTAAGAGCGTATATTTCTCGCGGTATCTCATACAAACTCGCAAGTCCTCATTATTGGGAATGAACGAAGCGATTTTAATGAAACTTTGATATTTATACTTACGCAGGAAACCTAGGTCTAAACTCTTTTTGTTTAAAGAAAAAAAGTGCGACTCGGGTTCTCACGCTAAGGGTTCCGTACCATAAACCGAAAAAAAAACTCGTTTATTGTATCGGAACCTTTTAATTAAATTTAATTATTTGTTGTTTATAGCGGCAATAGAAATACACACTGTGAAAATTTCAACTGTCGACCTTTTACGGTTCTTGAGATACATCCTGCTAACAGACATTCGATTCGAATCTCTTTCTTAGTTTCGAACTGGATTTTCTAGAATTTTCACCAAAACCGATTTTTCCAACCATCCTACAACATATATATCCAGCAACTTTCTTGCGGCCGCAACGAAGCGACTTTGAGACCGCAACCCGCAACGTGAAACGGTTTAATTTTAATAATTCAGTGTAAAAGGTGCGTCTTTCGTTAGCTCTCGTAGAAATAATGGCTGCCGAGGAAGGTAAGTAATTATAGTGTAACAGTTTAACAAAGAGTAGGTGAGGGGCGAGGGGTTTGTAGAGGCGATTTGAAAAAGGGTTGTTTGGTGTTATGGTTCACATGGAGCCGAAATGAAAAAGCTACTATTAGTTAAAACCGGCCAAATGCGAGCCGGACTTTCAGACGAAGGGTTTTAGTTTAGGAAGCCCTTTAGTTTCTTATTTAATTTTTATTATTAGTTGTAGCGGCAATAGAAATAAATACACATTTTGTGAAAATTTCAACTGTCGGACGGACGGACAGCGGGTGCAGCTTATTATAGTAATAGGGTTCCGTTGGTTACCCTTTGGGTACGGAACCCTAAAAAATGTGTTAAACATTGCTTAATCTGTCAGAGAAAGTGTTTATTCGCGCCAAGTTATAACTACGTATGACGTTTGTGAAAAAATAAACAAAATTTGTGACTTTAACAGGTTGGGAAAAAATGCATCTCAACCGCGCAAAACGGCCATCGTTCACCATAATGTTGGAACTAGTTTGCGAGACAGAGCCACAGCGATGGCTTTCAGTGGAAGTTAGCGTTGGTGGGATGACAACAACCGAGGCTGGAAGACCGATTTTTTTTTAAATCACTTTGAAAAATAAAGAGAAATCCAAACTATCTGCTGTCCTGAGTGATTTTAAATGCAACTCAAGGCTTATGAAGAAGACCAAGAAGTATTTGCGTTAAACTAAACAAAAGTACGTAATAAGGTAGAGTATGTAAAAATCCAAGCAAGTAGCGATCTAGTTTCTACCTGCCTAGCGAAAAAAAGGCGTGAGTAGGTATGTATGTGTCAAGCAGTGGCACAGCGTGGGTATAATTACAAACATTTAAAATAAAATTCCGTGCATTGCGGCCTTCCGCAGCCGCGCTATGTATCGCGTGCGTCTATTGCGCGCGTCTGAAGTGAGAATAGTCAGAGTATGAAGCTTCCGAAGTGGCCGCACGCGTCTGTCGCAGACCTCGGAAATGGTGCCATACATTCTCATTATCTGACTATTGTCGCACGCGATAGATCGCGCGCGGCTGCGATCGGCCGCGATGCACGGAATTGTACCTAAAGAGCACCTTCTCAGTTTGAAAGTCGGTTCAAATTATGTAGCTAAAGTTCTTACGTAGTTTTTGTTCAGTTAAACAAAAGTAAGCATGCGCTCTCATCTGCATACGACCAAGTTAACCGTTTTAGGGCCCATTAAAAAGAGCATACCGAAGCGGAGTGCACTTTGGGCACAACTAAATGCTAATTTGATTGTCGCTTTGAGTTCACTTTCGAATATTTGTACATAATATAACAAGCTTCTGAGTTCTTAGTCCTTGTCGTTATTGTGGTCGTTCTATTTTCACTGGAGACTACAGAATTTTATGGCATAGAGAACAAAGACTGTTTAATATAATGGTATTTAAGTAATGCTGATTCAGGTTGATCATTGTTATAAGTGAGCGAAAAGTGAGAATGATATCAGGATGAGGATGGTATCATACTATCAATATGTGACCCTGAGACATTGGGAAGTGTCTAAGCTGTTGAGCCGCCCTGCCAGGGTTGCGGAATTTGTTCGAAAGAGTCACCGCGGCCCTGGAACGCAAAGGGCTTTAGAAGGAACACGGATGGGTTTTAGTCAGTAAGAGTCTGACACGCCCTTCCGCTCCACCCAGAGCGGAAGAAGTCATTTTGATGATTTCCCATCCTTAAAAAAAAAAAGAAAAAAACAAGCTGTTGAGCCGCCGCGGCCGATGAGGTGTTGGTACAGTAGGTAAGATGTAAGAACTACGCAGCATTTTAAATAAAAAGCATTGTACCGAAATACGGTTAATGAAGTTAAGGAAAAACATGATTCAAAAGTAGGAGGAGAAGGAAGTCTGAAAAAGGTTTCCAATAATGATGATGAATTTGAAATCTTAGTTGACAAATAACGAATAGCACATATTTCTTTTACAACAGATTTCTGATGGAAAAAGCTTACGTCATTTTATGAGGCTGTTCTGTGGTTTTATCGCACGTTTCGTTTTTGGGTCTTCGGGAGAAGTCAAAGTCAAAGTCAAAACATTTATTTCAATTAGGCGGCACATTTGAACGTCATCATTTACAGTTCAGTAAAATAATAATATTACATTAATAAAGTGACTCTACTGTCCATTCATTAATATTTGTGATGTAGTTACATTAGGTCGAAATCTGAGTAACCAGCAAGGGCTATAAATAAGGAACCATTCAAAAAAGAATAACTCAATGTAAACCGTACTTAAAATAACATTAAATCCTACTTTAAAGATATAAAAACCATAAAGCTACGTTGTAGAACTGACAGATAAGTATCTTTAGACCTTTGTTCATAACCTCTTATTTACTTTACGGTTATTTGCTGTTTGGATTTCATTTAGTTCTCTGCTTATTTAGGTCCCGGTTCATTTAACTGAAATGTACTGGTTGACTGAGAGATGACTTGCCAAGTTTAAGCGATGTGAACATAGTCGTGGGTGTACTTATTAATGTTCCATCGTATGAAGAAAAATAATAATCAAAAAACATGACTGCAAAAAACGCCTAGAAAGTCCAAACGATTCACTTTTCAAGCCGTCCGATGGCAATTATTTAGATTCACAGATTTGATGCTATCAACGGCATCTTTTTATTTCCTACATTTTAGTACAACATATAAACATACATAATCTCGAAAAAAGAATACCCTCTTTCTGAGTAAGTCGGGTAAAAAAGTTCATGGACTAACACTTGACCTTAATAATTTGTGTATAATAATTTTAACCTTAATAATTTTTCTTCGTTTTTTTATTTTATTTTTCTATTAAATAACTCACACACTGTTAAATCAATTGTTTGCATTATTTGTAAAAATGTGAGTACCATTTATTGTAAAACTTTTATTTGAAAAGAGTAATTCGTGAATAGACAGGTAGGAGTCACTTTATTTTTATACATATTCTTTTAACTGTAATGTTGACTTTCAAAAGTGCTTTTTAATGGTCTAATTGGAATAAACTTTTTGACTTTGACTTAATAAATTAAAATGATATTCTCTCACCAATCCAATTATACCAACGTGAAGTGAGCTTTCATTCCATCTTGATTACATCGATTGACAGCTCACTTCGTGATAACTTCACCCAAGCCTTCACTATGACATGTTTACAGAATCGCACTGTTGGACAGATTCATATATGAGCGTTGTTATGTTGAAATCCCGTGGAATCAATAAACATTTTTCTCTCTTTCAGTTAAGGCTGCGACAACCATAAAATTTAATTGCGTAACTTATATTGTATTCTTAATCAGTCTGATTTATTGCAAGGTAAAACCAATGAGCCGTGGTAAAAACCAACAACAAACCCAACCATAAAATAAAATAGATGCATTGTATAACTTTATCAGGCTTAGCATAAAATTAAAGCTCTACTGATTATCTCAGACACATCACACGTCTCTTTTAACAAAGATTCTAGCGTCATTATTTATGCAGCATCCCATTATGTGTTCCTTAATAATAAAGACAAGACATCTCATCATTTTCATCAGCTTAAGACTTCGTCTGATAGAGGGCTTAGTCAAGTTGTGAAGCTCAAAGCCTTGGCAACTACTCCATTGTATAAAATTAGCAAGCTTGTTCACTGGACAAGGTTTAATTTAAAGACGAGATTGTAGATTTCAATTGAAGGAGCTCGTGATTAAAAGAATAACAGCACAAGATTAAGCAATGCTTGCAAAGGTTGGTCTGTGGATGGGTGACCATATTAACATACCGAGTTTCCTCCGTGCCTCGGAAAGCACGTTAAGCCGATGGTCCCGGCTGTCATTTGTAGATCTTTGGCAGTCGTTGCGGATTTTCAGAAGCCAGTAAATCTGTCTCCAGTCTTGCCAAGAACTACCAACCCCAATATAGTTGGGAAAAGGCTAGGCAGATGATGATTGTAGATTTAAATTAATGTGGAAGAACTGTTTAATGACGTCGTTGTTATTTTCTTTGGCTATTGTGACTGTTTCTGCATTAAACCTCTTTGCCATAGACGGCGTAGATCCATCTATCTGCCTTTTTTTCGGAGACTCCCGCCATACTACTCCCAACCACTGCAACTTCTAAAGGCAAGAATCAACTGTAATGCATGCACACAAATGGAAATAAAGAAAGAAAATAAATATTTATATGGAACTCGCACAAGACAGACAAAAAAGTAAAAAAATAAATAAAAACTAACAGTAAGTTTACAAATCCCACTAATATTATAATTTACGCGAAAGTTTGTAAGTATGGATGGATAGAAGTTTGTTACTCTTTCACGCAAAAACTACTGAATTGATTTTGATGAAATTGGGCACAGTGGTAGATTATAGTCTGGAATAACACATAGGATACTTTTTATCCCGGGAATATGGTCCCTTGGGATAATATTCGACAAACACGCGGGCGGAGCCGCGGACGACAAATAGTTAATTAATAAAGCAAACAACATGAAATTAATCTGCGCTAGACTAAAAAAGGTCCGTCCCTATACCAGCATATGCTGCGACATTAAAAAAAAAGAGACAAATATGTATAAATGTCGCATGCAAATAGCTTAATCAGACGTTTAATTAGTTGCCTAGCCTTTTCATTTAACTGCGCCGATTTTTCAGCCGACCTAAATGACATCTTTGGTTCGTATAATGAAATGATATCGTTTAATGACTTGCCCATGTCACTTATGTTGGCTGCAATGATGCGAGAGATATGATACAACCGACTTGGACCCCGTAAAGAATAATAGTCGGACCAATGACAGTCAGATTAATGCAAGTATTTCGTTAGTAAGACGATGTATCGTAGTAAGAACTTATTCAAGTAGTTAGTGTCGTCCCTTTTTATTAACAAAAGAAAGCCAGCCCCGTTTTCAGACACAGGCAATTAGAGAAGCTTTTCCATTTTTGACGAATTTCAGAGAAATGCGACTTACATATTTATGCTGACATCTGACGCAAAATTCGTAGTACCAAATTCACGGAATTTCAACGTATTTTTACATGAAAGGAATTTCTTGAAACTGCACATCCTTTCCAGTACTACAAATTCAAAGAAAACAGCGCTATTTATAATAACCTCTCGTGTTTGTGTAGGTCTATTCCCATTTAATAGTAGTATTCCATTAAATTCTGTTACGCTGTGCCAGTTGGCTACTAGTTTGGTTGGCGGGTTTTCCTGCCCCCCGGCGATACACCTCCAACAGAATGCTTTGTGAATTTAACTTAGGTTTCAAAAGTAAACTCGGCTAATTGGAATATACATTTGAAATAACACGTATAACTGAAGTTCGGTGTTGGTTTAATGCGTTAAATTACCTTACGTAGAAATTCATACCTCCCTATTGGATAGGAAAATAATAACGATTATTTTAGTGATGTTTTTTTAGGTACAGAAATATGGGGTGTGGGTTTTAGGAACCGGTTGGTATTAAACTGAAAAGGTCAATCAAAGGTCAGCTGGTATTATATTTCTCTAATGAGAAACTGAAATTGTATCTATATTTTTCTTCACACAAGAATCGGCCTTAAGGTCAGTTTCGCAGTATTTGCAGTTAAGAACATGTCAAATCCTACGTTAATTTCAAAGTTTGGCAGGTTTTCACCCTTAGTTAGACTTTGTTAAATATTTAACTTCAAATTCTTAATTGAGATATCGGGGTTATACCTACAAATTTAAGCTAAGAAAACTCCCAACTATAGGCACTTGTATTTTTTTTGAAATCACTTAATTTCTCTTCCTAAATACGAGTCTAAAGAACTACTCAAAGTTCTTTAATTTATTTTTGTTTGGAAAGGTGTGGAACCTCCTGCCGGAGTCTGCTTTTCCTGTTAGCTACACCGGAAAATTGCAAACGCCGTAAGATTGTAAAATATAGCGTGAAATTGTAAACAATTTTTTCTTACTAAGACATGGATATTGGAATTTTTTGAATTTTAATGGGATTTATTTTATATATAACGATTTATTCATAATATATCGAGAAAATATAATCTATAAAAGATTTATTACATTCTTACGGAGTCTGCAATTTTCCGGTGACAGCTACAACCTAGGAGTCTTAAAGTCAACAGTGAATTTTTAAGTTTCCATCAGGCGATTTTTTGGACAAACTCGAGCCTATCAATAACAACGAGAAAAAAAAAATTTTGAAGTGAAATTTTCCATGGGCTATATGTATACTGTGTTTATACGTGTACTTTTTGGGTGAAGAAAAATCATGGAACTCGCGTCATCGTCACCGAACGCTATAGCTTTCGCTGAGTTGTTACTTCTATCGACAGTTCCCAAAGACTCCCCAGCATGTTTTTTTTTAAGAGTACCTGATTTTAGTCATAAGTCCTTTTCCTTACATCGAGTACCACTTAATATTTTCTATCAAACATGTCACTACTAACAACACCTACATCAGGGAAGCTCGCGACAAATCTCCAACAAAATCGTCGTCGTATTCAACTCACGGAAAGCAGGTTAAGCCTTCGACCGTCGCTGCCATCACGAAGCTGTTCCAAAGTACACACGCTGGGAGTTTGGGATGGGAAGTTTGAGGGTCAGTGTACGGACATTGTGACTATTAAGTGTAAAATCTGGACATACTGTACGCTTAAGGGGCATCCATACTTTAAAGAATGTCTACAGTCTTTCTCTCAATCTGACTACCTTATTTTCTATTTTTTTTATTATATTTATTGATTTATATTTTATGCTAAGATGAGACTGGACTGAATTTTAACGTTTTTAGGAAGAAGATTAGGAGACCATAGTTATGTACGAGATAGCTTTGAAACAGGATCGATTCAGGAGTCCTAATTAGTAAAATGTCATTGCAAATATCATACACTCATAAGGAGGACAGCCAATATGAAGTTTTATGCTATTAAAATATTACAATGTTAGACGCAATTTGAAAGCTGTTCCCAAAATCAGTGTAATGTGTAACATAACACATTCTGCCGATCGAGCTATTGAAATTTACAAGCACAAAACATAAAAAATAACCACATGATTAATTTAAATACCTACTGATGAACGGATTCTTTATTTATGTGAATTTTAATTTAGAGTCTGCTAATCACCATTTAAGATAATCATAATATATTAATCACCATTTAAGAATATCATATCTTAATCACCATTTAAGATAATCATATCTTAATCACCATTTAAGATAATCATATTTTAAATGGTGATCTTAAATTATCTTAAACACACGGTTACGATTACTCTATGAATAAACTGTAATTGGCGATCGTGGTTTCTGGATAAATTTTTGTCTACCTATGATTAACTGTGTCAGAAAATAAGAAGGACTTACTTCAGAATCTGAATCAGTAGCCATACATTCAAAATCGAACATGGCAAGTTATTACCGGTTCATTGTTCACAATACCAGCCCTGTGTGGGTAACAAACAATATTTCTAACAATGCCCAGAATTGGCCGGACCGGTTTATTTGCTGGGTAAACAGGCCCGGAAGCAAACCGGCCGGGTGGGTGGTGCTACATGAACGACGCTCACTTCGTTGATTTCCAACCGAGAATTAAAACCGATCCGGTGAACAATGACCGAAAACGAGGGCTTACTACGAGTGGATTGATATGCGGTTAATTTTGGTGAAAGGTGGATGTGTTGATTTTTTTGGAAAGTTAATTCATTAGGGATGGGTTGGCTGTGTGTGTGTTTGTTTATTAGTCGTTTTTTTTAATCAGTGTGGATACATCCTGTACTGAAAATTCATAAATCTTTTGTCAGTTTCAAAAGGCTCCTTTTTTGTTGAATGTTATATTATGATGGCTTTTACTAAAGTTTCTAAGATAGGTTGTAACGGTGATCGTATATTTAGGACTAATACTTAAGATAAGATTTCAGCAGGCATCAACTATTATGAAAATACTCAGCGACTACTGGACCAAAAATCCCAGACAGAAAAAGAATAACTAATCAACATATCAAAAAGAAATACACCGAACACAAAAATAATGAAGAAAGAAAATCTCTGAATCTTTCCAATAGACCTATAATTGGCTTTCACCGTAAACCGTAGTCCGTTTTAGATAGCGGACAAGAACAATGATCATTTAATTGGAGCGCAAAACAGAACAATTCTCCTCTGTTCGTTACGTGAAGCCGTGCTCACTGAGATTTCCACCCCCTAATTGCTATCGACATACTATGCAGCCTCATAGTAACCCTAGGTACTCGAGTAGCCATTTTAACAGAACAAACTCGTCACTAAACGTCACAACACAGCGAGAATTTCGATAGTACAGGCTAACAAAATTCGCGCTGTGTTGATATTCGACCAATCTGTACAGTTTCAAAGCACATTTTTTACTGACTCCGAACAAAAAACGTTTGTACAAAGCTACACAATATACTCAGCGTACCTACAGACTCGATTAAATGTACCAACGATACTTGAAAATTCATAATATATACAAAGCTTTCTGAAATTGGCAACTTTCACGAATTGTTACTGAATGGAAATATTGAATTTAATAAACTAAATACACTACGCTATTCGTCGGAGGTTTAATCATGGAAATACCGCATCGATTTTCAATATGTTCGGGTCTCTTATGAAAATTTTGAACGAATTTAGAATGCGTTGTGAATTTTTCTTTTATGTATTAAAAATGAACGATGAAAATGCTTTGCTTTTAGGAAAGTGTGAAATAGAAAATATATAAGCAATTCTGAAATTGAAATCAACTTGGGAACGATTGTTTTTTGTTAATCAATTTTGTAGAAATATATGAAAATGCTTTGCTTTTAGGAAAGCATTCATATTATTGAGTGAAATAGAAAATATGAAAGCAATTCTGAAATTGAAACTAACTTGGGAATTATTGTTTATTGCTAATCAATTTTGTAGAAATGTTTTAACACATAAAGAAAGCAACATGTTTCATAATAGATTATTATTGATAGGCACGAGTTTGGCCGTATGGAAATTGAGGCTTTTTTGACAGATTGAGACTGAGATGAACCGCCACTCGTATATTGAAAGGTTCATTAGAAAACCAGCGTCAGACAGCATCAGTCTGTCTAACATATCGATGAAATGGACCTTTTTAGTGCAGCCGTGAAACACACACTTAGTTCTTAGCATACCTACATTTTTTATTTTTTTTATTTCTATGTACCGTGCGTGTTTCATGTAAGTGCTAAATAAATATTATTATTTCTTTCTTTACATGTAAATGCGAACGTTGCTTAAAATAGTAGAATTAGTCCTGTGGTCGACGGTGGAGCAGGCTTGCCTAGAAGTAGTAAACATTTATTCACTCCTGACTTAAAGACCCCCAGATTGTAATATCGGCAGAAATACATGGAAAAGTTAATCGTTTCTTTTTTCTGATCTCATTGTTAACAATAGGCGTGAGAGAAGGAAATCAAGTGTAAGTACTTTCAATGAATTCCTAATTTTTAGACAGGTATTTTTTTTTTGTAGAAAGTTTTCAGAGTCAATGCAGAGTAAGAATGGACGTTCCTTATTCCTTCCAAGCACTAAGCCTCTCCGCGACATTTAAATGTATGTGTACGACATAGAAACGTTCCATTTGAGATTAATATACGAGACGATTAATATCCATTATTCGATTAGCACGTATATACGTAGAATGGCCTATTAGGCTTGATGCATTAGCTTAATTCGAATGATTATTCATGACGATTCGTGAGGGGAAGGTAAAACTCAATTTAACGTTATGTGGATCAAATGGCATGCTCATACGAGAATGTTTTATAATTTCATGACTGTTTACGGAAAAAGGAGATGATGTTTCAACATTGAAGCGACAATGACAGATGTGTAAGTAGGTAAGTATTTCATGGAGGTGCTACAAAATTATTCAATGTTATGAATATTACTTCTGTCTCCCCCTTTCGGAACCCGAAAAGATGCATGTGTGTGTATGTAGGTAAACGACTAGGTATAAGATCTCACACGAAGGGATCCGTACCATAAACCGATAAAAATCCGTTTCATGTAGGTATGGGATTACCTCCTTTTTTTATTTAATTTGTTGCGAAAGTGGCAATAGAAATACACACTGTGTAAAAATTTTAACAGTCTACCTATTACGCTTCTGGAGATTCAGCCTGCTGACAGACAGTCGGACGGACGAACGGACAGACAGCGGAGCCTAAGTAATAGTTCTGTTGGTTATCCTTCGGATGCGGAACTCTAAAACCAAGAAAATACAGAAAGGTATTGAGTAGTATTAATCAGGACTACCTTTGATGGATAACTAGGTCCTTACCTACTGATGATTTTAGTGGTCAAATAATTATTTATATATTATAATCAGTAAGTCTGCTAAACTTAGAACACACCACATTGTCTTAATGTTTAAACAACTTTGGCGCTCCTTTGAAAAACCGCCACAGCTCTCAGGGTAAGAAGGTCAAATTCGTGACACTTGTCTTGATACATACCTCTACATACTTACGTGACTATAAAAATCCTCTCTGCTCCTCCTTCGCAGCCCTTTTCCACGAAAAAGGGAGCCTGAAGACCACCAACCGTAACAGAAGTATCAGTAAATCAATAATCAATTCTCAAACATTGAAATACTGAAACTCCTGGCCTGAAAATCATGAAATCCACATGATTAGATGCTGCATTTAACGCATAATTCAGCTGAAATAATTCAGGCATCCGTATCATTGTGTTATTGTACACAAGGTGTATAATTTACCCCTAATTATGGTAATAAGCGATTCATCCAATATTCATGAGTTCAAGGCGATTGGCGCCGAGATGTCATCGATATCAAATCAATTGTGAAGCGATCGCAAAACAATTGTTTTGATTGAATAGAGGAACTAGGAGACCTCTGCCAGGGTTGCGGAATACTGCGGAGAGCTAAAAGCGAAAAGCTAAAGAGTCACCGCGGCCCTGGAACACAAAGAGCTTTAGAAAGAACATGGATGGGTTTTAGTAAGTAAGAGTCCGACAGTTCATCCTGTAGGCATTTCAAATGCTTCCTTCCACCCTTCACACTTAGAACGACGTTTTTAATTAAACGATTCACGAAGATTTGTAAATCTAATAACTTTAAACGAGAAATTCTTGTTTATATGTAGGTATACAATATATACTCTGAATCTCGGAAACGGCTCCAACGATTTTCATGAAATTTAGTATGCAGGGGGTTTCGGGGGCGATAAATCGATCTAGCTAGGTTTCATTTTTAGAAAACGATTCATAGGCAAAGCTCGGTCATCCAGGTACTATGTATTAATTTGTTATTTACGTATGAAGGAAGAATTATTATTATCTTACTTTATTATCAATAGTGTCGTAGGGCTACAGCCAACACGAAATTTGCTTCAACTATTATATAAAATATATAAAGCTAGTGTAAATAATGTAACTTTTTACATAATTTGGTATGACTTATGTATAAAGTAACATTATTTTCACTTCCTTTCTTTCCTGCCTTCCTCATCTGTACACTAGAGATTGTCGTCGTCTCTCTTATTAAATCTGCCTAGGTACCTACGTGCATGAAGCCTAAATAAATAAGCACATATACAAATATACACTTTGGCAAAATGATAGTGCATACATAGGTACATAATCAAGATTCCCATAACGCCAATTTCACGTAGAGCATTGTGCAGCCACCCGCTGACAGGTGAGGATCGGATGACCGACATAATGGGAGGGGGGAAGGTATCCTAAATACTGGTGAAAAGCTGTCAGGCTCTGCAGTGAACTGCATCAGTGCTGTGTGCGTAGAATGGTAAATATAAGTTCTGGTAGGAAGGTGCATTTTTATATATGTAGTTTAAATTACTGTTTTCAATATAGCTCAGTTTTACTGAAGAGATAATCATTATGATGTGGACGGAGAACAAGAAAGGTTTCCCATTACGATTTTCTCAGTAGCAGCCCGCAGCCAAAACACTGGTGTATCACAATTCATCTCTGACTAATCCTTCTGGAAGAAGAAGTGTTGGTCAGCCGGCGGCGAGATGTGCGGACGACATTGTTACCATCGCAGGTAGAAACCTGGATGAGGCTGGCACAGGAACGCAGAGATTGGCACAAGAGAAGAGAGGCCTATATTCCGCAGTAGGCGAAATCGGGCTGTGGATGATGATGAATGAACCCTTCTGGGTAATATGAAAAGGATGTAACTTTATGTTCAAGAGAAATTCATTGCAATGAATTTCTCTTGAACATATCTGCGTTCCTCCAAAATACACCAGTATTTTGGCTGTGGGTGCTACTGAGAAGATCGTTATTGGAAACCTATCTTGTTCTCTGTCTTCATTCCATCATAATGATTATCTCTTCAATAAAAAATGAGCTATATTGAAAACAGTAATCTAAACTATTTAAAGGTGCACCTACCTTCCAGTACTTATATTTGGACCTCTCAAAACCTTCAAAGTCAAACAGAACAAGCTATCTCCAAAATCAGAGACACTGCTCATAACGTACATGTTTACAATTTCAGTGTAGGTATATAAAATTTATAGATCCAAATGCGTTCTACGTATTAGACACAGACACAAGTTGAAAGGTTCCCTGAAAGCTTAACTAAGCGAGCTACCTACTCAATCATTCAAAAGCGTTAATTGCTTCTTCCAAAACTCGGATAATCCTGAATAAACCTTTTGCTGAAGCTAATGGTGCCTATATTTTATACATAGAGCCGTGTTTTAGGCGTGTATGATGTACTTTTTATTGTTTTTGTTAAAAGGGAGTCGGTGTTTGTGTCTGTAACTTTGATTTGGTGTGTCAGGCAGTTGGTAATGGGTGGAAAAATTCTCCTTTATTTTTTTACAATTTATGTACACCGAAAAAGTATCAGATGTAACTTTATTATTATTGTTACAAAGGTACCTACTGCTTATTTCTAAAGGAATTAGTTCCAGCAGACCTGCGAAAGGAGAAATGAAAAAGAAATGTAAACAATAGTGTGTAAGAAAGGACAAGAAAAGGGGTTTGTGAAGCCTTAAACTAAAATATCAAATAAACCTACATAAATATTGTTCTTATTAATATAAATTGAAATTAATTGAATTTAACCAGAGGTATTAGGAATGTTTTTAAATGTAATCATAAGATTACATATAAAAAAACATTTCTAATACCTCTTGTTTTGTCCTCAAAGGAAGGACTGACTTGCCTGACTTCAAAACGATGAATAAAAATATCGTTTGGAAACTGACATTAGGGCCAAAAATTCTAAGATGTAACTTTTATCAATCCCGCACTGGTCCGGTTTTGTGGACATGTTGTTTATTTAATTAAATAAACACTATAAATGAACTAGTTTGCCTTTGCCTATTTTTTTTAGCGTCATAGGCGTACAAATTTGCAATATTAGGTACATTATTTCCGTGTCACACTGCACGTTGCATACTTGCACTAAAATAACATCTATATTCAATGCTACTTAACTAAATCATATTTCTTGCAAAACACCAAAACAAACATTGAATTTTATGTTAGGCCTACAAATTCAAACAAAAAACACTCTGTTCAAAAACCTTATCAGCTTTAAAAACATAACAAACTCGAATAATACAATGTGTAATAAAGACTAGGTGGCGACACGGATAATAAAATAAAACATAAAGCATTTAGACGGAGGCTGGCAACACTCCCCGAAACGCGTTTTAAATTTCGACCTCCTCGTAAAATGCGGCAATTGAAACGTTTTAATATTGCTCTGGGCGTAAATTTTTGGAGCCACTTTATGCGGTTGCAAAAGCTTGCTTTAATGTCTACCTAATAAAACTATAAAACTTGCGTTTCCATGCTTCACTTTGCTAATTGTGCGAATTTGCCGAATTAAGATTTTATGCAGTTCGGTTTTTAGGGTAACCAACGGGACCCCATTACTAAACCTCCGCTGTCCGTCCATCTGTCGTCTGTCAGCGGGCTGTATCTCAAGAACCGTAATAGGTAGACAGTTGAAGTTTTCACACATTGGTGCAATAACAACAAATAATAAATATAAAAGGGGGCTTCCACACATGCAACGTGTTTTTTTTTTATGATACGGACCCCTTCGTTTGAGAGTACGACTCGCACTTGGCTGGTTTTTTTTTCAGAGCATACAAAATAAATAAAACAACCAGAAAACGGGCGCACAAGCCAAAGCTCAATCTCCCATGTATCCTACACAAATCCGTCAGGAGCAAGTTCAAATCTTCAGATGTTCCTGATTTCAGCACTTTTTGGCGATGGTATTACACGATAAATCTAAACTCTGCCCTTTTAACACATAAGTACAGTTACAAAAAGAAAAACATACATTAACTCAGGGGTTCCCAAACTGCGCGTCTTGGGGCATCACGGTGCTTACCCAGAGGCGTAGCGAGCCGCCACGGAAATGAAACGCAAATGCTGTAATTGGCAAATAAAATGGGAGCGTACTTTTTAGAAAGCCTTTCGGCATGAATAATCTGTTGAAGATCTGATCTGAAGCCGAGTTTACAATAAATTGATATTGGTCGAACACTTATCGACCACAATTTTATTAATATTTTTCTGTGAGTTTTATTCAGAAAAGCAAATACAACCGCCTCATTGATTGTATGTACCTAAGCTAGTTTTCCCAAATGGAGCTACCATAACTAGGTACCTTCTTTTAAAAGGGCGTAGCAAATGAAATAACATTTAAAGGGAAAACTAGCAATAAAAAAAATTGGTGACCTCTGCATTAACTCATGCTCTGTAGGGGTAAGCAGAAACTAAAGAGAAAAACATGCTCGCTAACTTGTTACCCCAAAAAACAGTCTTTGGGGACTGCCGATAGAAGTGAAAACTAAGCGAAAGCTAAAGTGTTCGGTGACGATGACGCGATTTCCATGATTTTTGTTCACCCAAAAAGTGCTCAACGCAGCTAAAGAAATGTTCACTTCAAAAACCAAAAGCAAGACGCCCGCGTGAGTTTCATGAGTTTTGTTCAACCAAAGCGTTCGGTGACGATGACGCGAGTTCCTTTTATTTTTGTTCACCCAAAAAGTACACATATATACACAGTATACATACATATAGGTGATGGAAAGCGTTCGGTGACGATGACGCGAGTTCCATGATTTTTGTCCACCCAAAAAGTGCTCAGCGCGCCTAAAGAAGTGTTCACTTCAAAAACCAAAAGCACAAGTAGAATATCCTCATCTCCATATTCACATACATTTTCACAAATTCACTATTAAATCCTTACATCGTAAACGTCTATAAGTTAATTAATAATTCTTCACATTTAGTAAGCCATATTGTTATCGAAATTGGCCATCAGTTTAAGCTGAACGGATTTTGCCATTAGGTGTTATGAATAAGAGATGTGAAGCATATACGTGTGGGCTGACTAACAAATACGGTACTCTATGTACCTAACTATATATTCTGTATATATGATAAATATTATGTTCAATAGGTTACTGAAAATTGTATGTTATAAGTACCTTTTACTGAGGTACAAATGGTGGAGCTCGTGGATAAATAATAACAGCCGCACGGATTGATCTTCAAAGGTTAAGCAACGCCTGCCGAGGTTGATCTGTACATGGGTGACCATTTTACCAGCTCGCAAAGCACCGGACTCAGCTCGTTTAAAAATTACCAAAAAAAAAAAATATGTTAGACTTATTTTTAACCTATTTCCAAATAAATATCTTTTATCATTGCAGTTCATGGGTGACCATCTTAACATACTGAGTTTCCTCCGTGCCTCGAGAAGCACGTTAAGCCGTTGGTCCCGGCTGCATTTATAGATCTTTGGCAGTCGTTACGGATAGTCAGAAGCCAGAAAATCTGACACCAGTCTTGCCAAGAAGTAGCGTGTTACCCAGTTAACGGGTTGTGGAGGTCTGGTAGGCAGCCTCTCCACGTAAAATACTGGTATTCAGCTGAATCCGGTCTGACTAGAAGCCGATCCCAATGTAGTTGGAAAAAAGGCTCGGGAGATGATGACTTAGATACAAAGGGTAGTTTTAAACTGACTCCATGGCATTTATTTAAACGTTCGCTTATCTCGAAACGTATCATGATTCAAATAGGCCATTATTTTTTATTCCATCCATTTCTTCCCTGATGATTGCAATAATTTCTCCAACGTAATTGTGGTTCTGTAACAAAACTGTTTAAAATAATTAATGTTTTTGCCTCTGGTACTGGTTTTTCTGGGTCTACCTAAGCTGGTGATTTAAGCAGGACTGGAAAAATCTGATGATTGAGATGACGCTCCTCGTGTTGGAACTCTTTTCAGTCAGTTATTTTATTTGATAAGATTTTACGAACCGAAGCTTACGCCCCTACTACGTAGACAAACTTTTCCCAGACTAAATTAAAAATTTTATGACGATACCAAAACAAAACATTTAGAAACGTACCTACACCCAATATTTGATCTAGCAACACAACTTCGCAGACAGTTCAACAAAAACTTATTCACAGAGAAAACAACAAAATATCGCCGCAAAAATCACTAAGCTTATTAAAATGAAGAGGGGAGCAATTGAATAATGAAAAAACACAATTTATTGTCGACAAAGCAAGTTTCTTTGCCGCTTCGTGGTAAATAAATATCGGGAGGAGTCCACAAGCCTCTTATCTGTCGATTGAAAAGTTCCAGAGGGAAAACTATGGAGGGGTAACGCTGCAACTCGAATGCGACTCGAATGAAATGCTTATTGAGGCAAATTGGTGTTTGCTTACAGCACATTTTGCTGGTGTTTGCTTGTGGATTCGTGGATGATTTATTGTTGGTTGGGGGATAATGTTATTTATTGAATTTGTAAGTTAGTGGTGCATCAAAGCTTGGTCGCGCAGCTGTAAATGCAATTATGAGGTTGGTATAAACTTTTTGAAATTAAATTTGGTATATTTTCCTTTTGATTAGGTACTAATGAAAACTAAAGTAAATGCAAAAAAAACGTAAATATGGGAATTGTCTACTTACCAAGACAGAAGAAAAATATTTGAGAGTGAATAAATTAACTATACTAATGTCGTTTTGAAATCCTAAAATTTTCTCTAATTCAATCTTATTTTCGACATCCTTCTCCACCATCTAAACAAACATATAGTACAACCACAATTTTTAACAAACTAAGAACAAAATGGAACCATTAGTAGACCAGCAGGATTTGCGGGGGCAATAGGAAGCCGGCGGGGCAATTTGAAGCTAGCGGGGCAATCGAGTCAACCGTTTAGCGTAACCGCGGCCTGGGGCGACACAAGAACGCTATTTGTTAGAAACTATTGCTGAGCCGAGTGTCTGAAGACGTCCATAGACTTTGGTTAGTTCTAGACAAGCTAGATAGGACAAGGAGGTAGGTACCTAAGTGGCTACTTAAGTGGAAAATAAAAGAGGCTTATGTTTTAGATGTATTCGTTTGTTGTTATTGAATTGTTCTTTATAAGAAGATTACTCAGGAATGTTTTTAACACTGAGATTTATTTGTTGCAAAATAAATAATATTATTAACAACAAAGTTGATGGCTTTGTGATGCCAAACTGTAACAATAATGTTGTACAATAAAGTAGGTATATTGTAGAGATCTATTTAGTATTTATATATTATCTATCTATGGGTTTGCTAGAAAGATGTTCAACACACCACAGTTTATGCAATATCCAGTCGTTTCGTTGATCAACCACTGCTATGTAAAATGCTTGTTAGCTCGTGTAATTCTTAGGGTTCCGTAGGTCCGACCAAATGATAAAACGAAGCCCTTGTAGGAGTACTCGTATACTGTCTGTCACGGCTATTGGGAGTAAATAAATTGACTTTTAATTACCAATTCAGATGTTTGGGAAAAAATTATATGATACGTTCGAAACCCATTGCGCGCGAGTACGACTCGCACTAGTCCGGTTTTCATACTTGCTTACAAAGGAAGTGTTCTTTACACTAAGCAGAAAATTTACCGGTATGCAAACTCAGTTAAACAAATTTTGCTCAATTATTGATATCCTTATTTGACAATGAAGTTATCGAATTTAGATTAAGCATATCTATCTCTGCTTGTGTGCACAAAACCATACTTTGCTCGAGATTTTTGATGTTTGTACTTTTTCATTAATCGAACAAAACCCGCTTTAATTAGAAAGTTGTCATTTGCATTTGTATGTCGGACTTTTGCAACAGTAAACTGTATAATTATGTGACAATCTATCTAACTAAATATGCAAAATCTGTTCTATAACTGCATTTCCTTCTTCTATGTTTAATGCATGCCGTGGCAGCCTTTAATTAAGGCTACACTATAAAATGTAAAAATATATATTATGAGTACATGTATTTTGGTGTATGCTTTTAATTGGTTGTCCTTAAATAAATTAATTAATTAATTCTACATGTTTACTACTGTATGGACTTTAAAAGAGTCCTTTGAGTTTGTTTCGATATTTCTTCTCAGGGCAGTCAGCTAGGAAACACTGGCACACCTCATTTAAAAATTCCCTTGAAAAAAATGTATGTGCAAGAGTCTTATTTTTATTTTTTTAATCTATTTCCAAATATATACATATATATAATTCATAATTGCTGTTCATATCTAAGTCAGTGTAGCATTCATTATCATACCTACATAGGTTCATCTCCCAAATCTTGTCCCATAACAGACACTTTTCCTTATCGTGGCCACAATCTACCCACAAACCGAAGAAATTAACAAAAACTAGAGCAACTCCATCATATTGTTATAACACCTTTATAAATAGGAAGCCGTTCCATTCCGAGGTGGAAGCAAGCCCCGCAGTGTGATCTGTCAATGTCGACCAACCCATTGTTATCCTCAAGAAATAAAGTGCACATTGCACACCGGACTTTAGAAAACTTTTATAAAATATTAGCCAGCCCCGGTTCAAGCGTCCCTTTTAAGTGGCTTATGCAACTGACCTCGACTTGCTAAGCGCCAAATCGATCTTTGCAATCCCGCAGCGCATTTTTCGAAGCACTCCTAACTTTTCTTGTGGGCGTGATTGAGAACGCGTTTTTTTGTTTGTTTTTCAAACTTTATTTTTGTGAGGAAAAGTATTTGATCTGTAAATAAAGGAAGGCATGTGTTAGTTTTGCATATTTTTCTTAGATCTTTGAGCGGAAATCGTAATTACATCGTTTATTTTGGCGGGTTGGCAATAAATCATTCGGACATCATGTTATTTGTAAGTGTGATTTCTTAGGAACTAGTTAGGTTAAATCGTTAAACGCAAAATGAACATAAATCATGTTCTAAATGCATAAAAAGAGTGATATTGTAAAAATCACCGTATAATCATTCGTTTTCATGAAAAAAAAAAGCGCGGATAATGTCCCATTCATTCTTGCGTTACACGCCATCTACTCAATTTAAGGGACACTAAAACGGCCTTCACCGAGCGCTCTATGTTTAACGTTATCTAAAAGTAGATGGCGTTAAGGGTTGTACTGGCTGTCATTTAATTACAGTATTGTATGAAATCTCAAAAAAAATAATCTCAGTAAGATGTTATTTTTCAAATATTGTTTGGTGGTTGTAGAGAATTGAAAGAAAATGAGATAGTTTTTAACTAATTCCCATAGTCCTAACAATCATTTTTGCGTTCTCTTAAATTTTCCGGCGCTATTTAATTCAACTTAGTTTTTCAATTAAGTAATTTCATTATTGGAGAAACCTACAATGTGCTATTATTTTTCCTTAAAGCTCACTGTTGTCCATGAGTTTGGCACTAACTTTCTCAAAATCCCTAGCGGCCATTTAATAATTCACTTTCCTCAAGTCATACAATTAAAATTACTTCAATGAATACATTATCAAGTTCTAATTAACTTCATTCAAATTGTACCTACCTTTAGACGGCAAGAATATTCCTTAGCCCGGCTTATTCAACCGCCGCAGTTTTAAGCCTCTGTGCCGCGATATGAGCTGGTGCTTTGTGACCGAATCTCTTCGAAAATCTTCATTATTTATTCCGTGTCACATACACATAATTCCCCAGACACTGTCTGTTTTCCAGCTACGTACACAGCCAAACATCGCGACTGAAGTGTCAAATGGAATATTTTATACTTGATCACTCGCGCCTCGTTTAGTTAATATTTGCATGACTAATTACTAGATTTTCCGCTCAATAAGTGCTTCTAACTTTGATTTAGAAGTTCTTATTTGAAATGGATTTTCCAAGCACCTAGCTGCAGTCAAATATTTAGCTCCTTCCTTTGAAGAGTAATCATTTATACTCAAAGATTGCATGTATCAAAAAGTTTGTTGGTAAGAGATGTTGTTGCCAGATGGATATTCCAATTGCTGGTTAATAAGAAGATATAAGACATTCATTCATCTACTCTACTTAGTTTAAATCCTCTTATGGATATCTATACTTATCTAGACTTAATATTATAAAGAGGAAAGATTTGTATTTTTGTATGTAACGAATAAACTTAAAAACTACTGAAACGATTTGAAAAATTCGACTGCCCCATACATTTATGTGCGCATAACTCGACAAAATGTGGGTACTGAACAGCAGAATTCCTTTTTCGCGATTTCGTGTTTGGTCTCATGGTAAAAGTTGTTCATAATGATGAGTACAATGACCCCTTAAGAGGTATTGTTTATTCTGTTACACGTTGTATTTAATGTTATTTATAGATTCCTCCTTAGGTATAATCATGGTAGATAGTCAATAGAAAAATACAAAACTATATCACAAAAAACAAACATTACCCTCTTTTTGGAGCAAGCACGTAAAAAATTGGAATTCATACTATACCTTAATATTTCCCCTTCAGCATTTAGAACTATTCTAATGATACTTCGTTTGTTAAAATCTATCCAGCCTTTTTGGCTACAGGACATGCCAAAGCAATAGACATACAAACGTACACCCCAAAAAACATAACCCTTCTTTTGAGGCAGTTGGGTAACAAATAAACATCATCAATTTATTCATGTTCCGTGTCTACAGACTCTTTAACGATTACAAACGATGTAGCATCATACGAAACGCGATCTGTATATGAAATGGAAACGCCCAAATTGTCGCGAATTACTTTATGAGAGAGCTAAGCCAGCTATTCGTTAGTAAATGTGACATCCGAGTTAACTGGTGATGAAGTGTTTTGACGGCATTTGAAATTAATTAGTTTCTTTGTCGGAGTTATTTACGAGACAGGCGGTAGGTACAATGTAATATCATATCACGTTTGAGTTCATTCGGGAATATTAACCAATAACGCTGCGTTTAGTTTAGGGTGACCTACGTGTTTTTTTATGCTGCTGTGTTTAAACTGTTTACTCGTTTCGATATCAATTTACCGCCTTTTCGGGCTCAGTGTTCGACATTATACCAGCTTGAAACGTCCATACGTTTCAAGCTGGTATAATGTCGAACACTGAGCAGTTGTTGGTACGTGTGAGCACGTTGTTATACACTTAAATAGTTTAAATACCATTATTTAAACTGTTTAAGTGTATAACAACGTTTCCTTCTTTTACGTAGTGGAGACTGCAAAAATAAGAATGTGAAAGTTCCAAAGAACCTCTAGGGTGAAGACAAGTATTTGCGTGACAAAATATAGAGTCACTTTTCTGAAACAAAATTGTCTACAGGTCTTCAGATAGAAAATTCAACCCAAACTTAAAATCCTAAATCAAACCAAACATTCGCTTTTATTGAACTAAAAAGTTGTAGATAAGTAGGTAACAATTTACAAAGAAGTGGCTACTTCCCCAAAGGTAATTATATCAGTGGGAAATTGTATAAGTTTGAAGCAAAATTTTTCCCCCAAAATAATATTAAGAGGAATATTTTACGACGCTATTACCTCAGAAACAGGTTTGATATAACAATTACAGAGTTCTATTCAATTCTCCCTAACTTCTTGCCTATTAAAAGTTTTCTTTGAGACTCTAACAACATACCTTGAAACAATGATCATTGTAACGCTAATGCTGCACAGATTATAATAATTACTGTCAGATTTTAGATCAAATTGTTTAAATTTCTTTTGTGTTACGTGAGTTACGGACTTTCGTGTTTGTTTGTGATGCATTTTAACTTTGGAAGTCTGTGTTTTACGAAAGTTTTACTTCTGTTGTAACAAATAAATAATATTCCTACCGACCGAATTCCGACAACAGTTTCCAATCTCAACGGAAATTTGCAGAATATATATTATTATAGTGCACACACACGCACGCACGTCCAAAAGAATAGCACCAACCCATCACTTCCCGTGGGTGTCGTAAGAGGCGACTCAGGGACTCACCAGAGGATGGGCAGCAGCATTCTCTGTGCATTGCAACAGCTACACTGCGATCGCCAACCCGCCTGCCAAGCGTGGCGATTATGGCAACCCTTTGGGGGAGACCTATGTCCCAGCAGTGGACGTCTTTCGGCTGATGATGATGATGATGCTTATAGTGCACAAGGGAGTACGCAAACATGTAAACACAACCACCACCAAAGCAACCCCTGTTCCATGTCTCTCTACTGAGAAATTATTAATGAAAAAACCTAATGACACTTTAAATGTAATGTGTCAGCAGTTCATCACCATCATTGACAGCTCTGTTGCAACCAATATTGATTCCCTTTTGTGCCATGCTTCCCTGGTCCGTGCTATTCACGGCCATACCTACCAGTACTGTTCGTAAACTTGCTACTATCAGATACTCATCATTATCATTTCCCTCGCCTTCCTGCACCTTTTTTTTTTTTTTTTTTTGTTTAAGGATGGGAAATCATCAAATGACTTCAATCAATCAAGGAAATCATCGAAGGGCGTGTCAGACTCTTACTGACTAAAACCCATCCGTGTTCCTTCTAAAGCCCTTTGCGTTCCAGGGCCACAACTGAGTATGGGCTCTTCAGTCATTGTTCTTGTGGTCGCAAGCAACGCGCGACTTCTGAGGATAGGGTTCCAGGGCCAAATTTCTCAGTAGCAGCGGAGTATGGAAGTTGATTGTGTGGCACACCCTTGCCCCGGAAAGCGGTTGGTTCTGCGCCTAATTGCGGATTGCCGTCCTATCAGACTATGAGAGTGAAGGAATGGAACACAGAGTGCACCTATGCTTGCACACACCCTTGTGCACTATAATATCCCCTGCGTATTTGGGTAATCTCCGAAGAGATAGGCCTCCGTGATCAAAAATCGTCGGGAGTCTGGCTACCTATTGCAACTGTGTGTTTGCTGATTCCCAGAACAATTATTTCTTTCAATTACCCGTTATATTACCACTTAACCCGATACTACAACCGCCCCTGTTGCCCTAACCATCAAAGTCTTAGTCTAGCCCAAATTAGCAACTCATAATGACTACTTTAAAACAGCACAGTAATTATTTCAGAGTTACGACTTCTATGCAGATAAGCCTGAAAGAGTCCGTTAACATACTCCCTTTATAGTTTTAGATTTAACCGCCTTTTTACTACTCTCCTTTGAATCTGACAATGGCTTTCTTAATGCTTTGCATTTGAAGAACTTTTGAAACGAATATGCAGTGTGTTGTTTCTTTATGCTTTAAAAGGGTTGAAATGCATTTTCTTATCTCTAATAAAGTTTTGAAAGGATTGTGGACATGGGCATTGGACTGTAATCTAGAAAAGTTGTATTTTATCATCAATAGGTTCACATTTCACCACTATCTCACCTGTTGGTAAGCGATGATGTGATCGGCGATGGAGCACGCTTTCCTTGAAGTAATCTATTCACTCTCGACTTGCCATTATCCAGCCCGAGGTTTAGGTGGGGTACCTAAACCTCGGGCTGGATAATGATAAGCCGATAGATGTATTCCAACGATTGCAAGTCATGTTCATCTTCTGAAATCGTCAAATCGGCAATTACAGCTTGTTACTTATTGAAATTAAATAATTGAGGGATTTTCTGATTTTCTCCGTTGGCGACTAACGCGAATGGAGGTCCTTACACGACTACTTCACGAAACGAGTCACGTCAAAGTCAAAGTCAAAGTCAAAGCATTTATTTCAAATAAACCATTATCAGGTACTTTTGAATTGTCAAAGTCAGTCCGTCAAAAACATGAAGCTATTTGCACGTTCGAAAGCGAAGATCTCTATGGAGAAGAACGTGCAAGAAACTCCACGGACACTCTTTTAAATCATTTTATGTTTACAAAAATCCTGGTTACATAAACCTTGTTGCTTCTATATATGAGAACAATGTAAAGAAAGAAAAAAACAATTTATAGAATGAAATATTAAAATGAGGCAGTGGCAACTAAGGGATGACCAGTCTCCACTGATGGCGCCCGTTCACGAACATGACGCGTGCATCAGCACCATTCAGCTCAACCATTTTGAAGGGAACTAAATGATCCGATACACACGCCACCATCAGCGAGACATTGGAGTGAGCATGACACACCCTCAACTGCCCCTGCTATTTCAAGTCAAACAAGGAAACTATCTATTAACATAATGGTCTATGGTCCTCACATTTACAGAACTTGAAATAAAAATTGCTTCTACATTTGCTTCTTATACGAGTTTGCTTCTGTGGTAGACTTATGTACCGACCACGACTAGTTCAGATTTATTTATTTAATATAGTTGTTCTTCTTCTTCCTAGCCTTTTCCCAATTTAGGTGGGGTTGGCTTTCGTTATCTCATGGCGCCAAGACGTTCTGTTAAGTTGTCGAGTCGGGTAGTTTCTCCTTCTTCTTTCATCTTTGTCATACTTGTTCACCGTGTCAAAGAAGGTCGTTCTCGGCCTCTTTTGCCTTCTAGTAAGCTCAAAGCCGTCCTCAGATATTTGTTGTTACTCTGGGGGATTTGATGAATGCCACCGACCGACGCTGCAATTGACGTGGCCACCTACTGGGCTCAAAAAATCTAAGGAGTTAACCATCGACTCGAAAATAAAGGAAAAAGACCGATTACTTATGATGAGAAATATACAAAAAAAAACAACTAAACAAACTCTAGAACTCATAATAAACGCAGTAAAGTATTTCCCACTCGCGGACTACACGGCATCCAGCTCGGATGACAAATGACAACCAGGAGCGGTGCCCCAAGAATGTGGCGAATTTATGTTTACATCTGTCCTGACATGTTGAGGCACGGGTTCACAGAATAATCGTGCCCGGACTAGTTTTCGGATAGTTGGCGACTTTTTCTGTTGAAGTATTTAAATAGAGGTGGCATTCGCTAAATAATTTCGTCATAATTTCTGGAGTTAACATTTGTATTGTGTTGGTATTGCCTCTCATGTATGTAGGTGTCATCTATCAGTCTGTAAACTTCAATTGGATCATAAAGGTTCTTTTCTAAGAAATCATCTCTCGTAATTTCTTGGTGGAAACGTAGCCGGGAGCCCGAGACGGAGGTGTTATGTGTCAGCCCTTGCATAAGAAGCCTTTATTGTGCCCACTGCTGGGACACTGGCTTCATATCGGTGAGAGAGATAGAGACAATGCAATAGAAATGAAGTGGTTTAACAAAAAGGGACACCTAAAGGATATTTTCAAGCATTTATTTGTAAAATTCTGATAATTAAACGCTTTTACCAGCATACAAATAGTATTGAATCCGGGATGGCTGATGAGCCATGAAAATGTGTACTTACGGCTCATGCTATTATGTTAATTCTTTCTTTATTGTTTGTTATTACTATTAACCAGCATTCAGCTTCCGTCCGATTTTTATTAATTTAATTAATTACAGCTTGCATCGCCTATCAATATTTGTTGTGCGCCATTTCGAACGCTATGTAAATTGGTTTATGTAAACAATTAAACAATAATATTAAACCACTGTGTGATTGTTTTATTTTGAGCATGTTAATGATTTTGTTGCAAGTTATTTTAGTGCTCATGTTTATTACAAACTAGCTTTCTCCTGGGGCTTTGCTTGTGTGAAAAGTGTTTTCAAGTGTTTTTATCAAAATTAATTTTATGTCTTAATTATGGGCTACCCGAGTGCGAAGTTTGATTTACAAAAATCCAGACTTTCACATTTTACATAATATTATATTTAAAAATTAAAATTAAAAATTAAAATTTATTATTATATATTAAATTTCGAGACATAACAAGGATAGCTTCTTCGTAAGTTAGTAACTAAGCTACTCAAGTGCTGGGCAAAAATAATATAAAAAAACAGAAAAGGTCAACATTCAAGTTTATATATCAACCAAGAAGGAAAATTCACTAAACACCGTCAAGAAAACAAAATGTAACAATTCCTGTTTGCACTTTTCCTTTAGTTTTCCGTTTAACGTGACCAATACCATTTTATTTGACAACGAGCGCGCTACAGCCAGCGGCCGACGGCTTGTCATTTGTCATACGCGCCTGGTATGACGGATTTCAATTACCCCGAGCGGACCCGAATGGCCCCGACGAGACACGAACCCTCCCGAACTCCAGACGAAAGGAGGATGGTGGACGCACCCTAATAAAAAAATCACACTCATCTGAGATATTATTTTGTAATTTGTGTCAATTCGTTTAAGAGAAATTACTTTGTAACTGATGACACGTAGGAAATTTTTAAGAATCCTGTATTCGAAGTTACAAAAAGTAGTGACAAAATTAAAAAGTTTCAATCTAGACACTTTTCTGATGCAGTTGATGGCATCACAAGGCGTACCAAAGAAATAGACATGCATATTATGTCGCAGCCAAATATCTTAATCAGCCGTTTAATTGGCTGCCTAGCCTTATCATTGAACGGCGCCGTTTTATCAGAGGCTTAAGTGACATCCCGGCATTTAATTGTACTGCTAAGTAAATGACTAGGTACAATATCGTTCAATGACTTGCCTAGCCAAGTAGAGAAACATATAGCACAGGGAGCTTAGGCACCTGCCAGGGTTGCGGATATTTTTTAGAAAGAGTCACCACGGCCCTGGAACGCAAAGGGCTTTAGAAGGAACACGGATGGGTTTTAGTTAGTAAGAGTCGGACACACCCTCCCGCTCCATTCAGAGCGTAAGAAGTCATTTAATATCCCATACTAAATAAAAAAATAGGGAGCTAAGGGCAACTCCGACACGGACGGATAGGTTAGGTTCAAATGATGGCCACTGATTTAACTGCGTCTTTTAATGAAAAGGTTAGGCAGCCAATTAAACGGCTTTTATTTCCTATCTTCTGGTGCACTCCGGAAAAAAGATTTGAACAGGAAAACATCAAATTCAACCCTGAGGCTGAAATAAAATAAACTATGAATCAAACATTTTATACAGGTGGCCTAATAACGATAACTGACACGAATATGCAAGATAAAAACCATTTAAAAGGCTAATTTATTTCCCGAAGCAAGCGTCAATACATCAAATGGAATCTATTTTGGCGCTGGTGTACCAATAGATAGATAAAAAACGCTACAGCTGGCCCCACATCAAGAGTTCGCGTTTTACACAACAAATCGTAAAAAGTACATTAGCATGGCCCAAATTACGACGCCATTTTGAATCACAACAGGGTGTCCTGAATATTTTCTTAACATAATTACACTACCCGGCCGTAAAAATGACACATTGAACTTCAAAAAGAGATTTAGAGATGACTTTCTACAAAGCCAAACTTGATGTTGGTTGTGCCGATATTCATGGTTAAGCAACGCTTGCCTTCATGGATGGGTGACCACTCACTACTTACCGAGATTCCTACTTCGTCGTCCTAATTTCCTAATAAAAAGCGATCATTGCGCGAATACGCGATCGTCGCTTTAATTTGTTCGGCAAAACCGAAACGCGCCTTCAGTCGGCGCGATGTCGCGATCGGGGGGGATTATCATAGAAATGAACGCGATGATCGCTTTGTACCTACAAAGTCTATTAAGACGACGACGTCTAGGTATGTACCTTGGAACGTTTAGGATTTGTTCCCAGCTGTCATTCGTTCGTTCGTTCGACGACTTATACATGGAGTATCTATCGCGTTATCCGAAAGAAGTCCACTGCAGCGCATAGGCCTCCCCTAAATGTCCCACAACCACCGGTTCTGTGCGTCTTGTATCCAGCTAATGAATTTCCGTGGACTTCATTGGGTCATCGGTCCACCATGTGGGAGACCTTTAAACGCTGCGTCTTCCGGTATATATTCCTTCCTTATAGATATGCTATCTACCGATGTAAAATACTGGTGTTCAGCTGTATACGGCTAGTGTAAGTAGCCAGCCCCAAAATATTTGGGAAGAGGCATATTTATTAAATGACGTTAAAACTGGTAAAACCTACAGACCTAATTGACAATGAACTGACAAAGTACTGTCATTAACTACAGGAACCCGAAAGTCTGACAAGCTGCTTGGCACTAAATATCATTACCCAGTAACTGGTTTGTGGAGATAAGCTATCTACCCATGTAAAATACTGGTGTTCAGGTGCATCCGGGTAAAGTGGAAGCCAACCCAGACATCGTTGGGACAGCTAGGCGGATAACGTTGTGCTATTGTTTACGGCCGGTTCCAGTATGCTGTTTGTATTGGAGCGTATATGGTGCGTAAATGTTTAACGTTGCGTTAAAGTTGACAATAAATCAGTTTGAGTGTTGCTAACTAGTTTTGTAATTAAATCTAGTCAAATACATAAAATATCTATCATAAAACTGCTGTGAAATCCTCGTACAACTGCTGGCTTATTTATTATCCATGTTAATATAATAAATGCGAAAATAACTCTGTCTGTCGACCTGTTTGTTAGCTTGCATGCCTTAACGGCTGAATGGATGCGTATTAAACTTGACAAATTGGTGAACCATGACGGGATAAAAATCCCACAGGTGCGAAAAATGTTTTGTTACCTAGGTCAAGGGTGGGAACCCTTGGGATAGGTAGCAGCGGGCCGCTTACCCGCGAGCAGAAGCTAGTTTCTAAAAAGGCCTATCCAGAATAAAAAAAACGAGCGAGTCTTACAGTAGTCGCACAGGATCTGACGTCTCACCTTGATAAAAAGCAACATTACCATAAAAAGTACCAACTGACAGCCAACTCGACCACTGCGTGCGCTCATTATTAGTCAAATAGAAAAGAGCGCGCTCATTGGTGAAATCAAATAGTGCGCGCTTCCTTGGCTTCCTGTTACACACTTCCGTCCCATTTCACGACATCACCCCCACAGGAGGAAAGATGTTACACATCAAAGAGCTTGATAAAATATAATATCTACTATGGCTATGTAATAAATAGGTCTGTGTGTCTACAAGGAACTCCAAAATAAATAAGCCCATCTCTTTTGTTTCACACAAAAATAACTGTCATTTTTCTATTACCCCCTAAATTCATCGGCAATCATATCGTGCGAGAAATTGTTCCAAATTGCATACATTCAACCAGCGATATCGTTAGCGATATGTAAATACATATCAATTTGCTGGGTGATTTTGAAATCTCGGCGACTTGGTTACTCCAAATTGGTTGCTGTATGTGTTAACCTATATGGGAAAGTGTACAACGTCTAGTTTCCGTTAACCATGCAGTTGGCTGATCAAGGAACCTGCGTGATCGCAAACCTAATCTAACTAGCCAATATTGTGCAACTTCAGGGCAAATGCTTCCCTCTCCCTTTCCCACGCGATTTTGTTTCTGCTGGTGTGGTCCAGTCTTTGCAGTAGGATTCGAACTCGTCTCGCGATCTTTGCCTTGGTCTGCCGCGGTTTCATGGTACCATCAAATCTTCACTTCACATCATTGCCTGAGGAAGGACGTCGTCGTCGAGGTCGACCGCGGCGAAGGTGGTGTGACGATCTCATCATGTTTGCGGGGCAGACTTGGCCAGAGATCGCCCATGAGAGAGAAATTTGGAAGGAGTAAAGGGAGGCCTACGTAAATGTACATAACTAACTTAAAAATATTTACTTAACCTATTTATATCTACTAAACCCAACTATACCTACCCTACCTATCTTTTATTTAATAACTTAAAATTATTTACTTAAACTATTTATATCTACTAAACCTAACTATATCTACCTACCCCACCTATCTTTTATTTTATTGCAATTCTTAATACGAAGCAAATTAAGATAATTTAAGGTGTTAAAAAAAAACGTTTTTTATAATCCATCATTAAATCGACTAAACAGTCCAGCAATTTGTTACAGTTGGTGGCATTAACTTTAGTTCAATCATAGATTTGATGTCACCGAATGCATTAGACTGCTTGAAAAGTCATTTCTTCGGAACTTTTAGTCGTATTTTTTGAAAAAAAAATAAATATGTTTATATATTTTTTTCCGTAATATATAACAGCTACCCAACATCACCCTGAAATATGACCACGCACTTCTGGAACATCCTGTATATAGAATAAAAGCTCTTCTGGCCATAGGCATTTGAAATCTCAATCTATAGGAAAGGGCTCTGGTAATCATGTAAAGAACTTCTAAAAAGTCTTTGTAGAGGTTGCAAGAGGAGTCTTGCAACCTCGACTAGGCTGTTGACGATGGTAATACCAGACCTCCGCCCAATCTAGAAGTAGAGGTCTAAATTACAATATCATGGCCGAAGATAGGCAAGAACTTTATTTTGCAACAGAAAGACAACTTTTAATTACTTCCAAACAAAAACGACAAGCTCCCGACTTTATATAATTTGATAACTTCAACTTGAACGTTCTCATTCGAAGGCAAAGCCGTGATAAACAAATCCTGCCCGTGATTATTCAGATTTATTACTTATTATTGTATCTTCCAAAGTCCTTATAAATTATAGGACCCAGAATGTCACAAATTCACAATGTAACTCATATTTATGCCAAGTGTGCGCACAAAAGTAGGCCAGGAAAATATATGGCTTACCCCGCACTCACAGTTGTCAATTAACGGTAATGACCCTTTAACTTTTTATTAATTAGGCACTTTAGTGAGGCTGGTTTATCTTTTCAGGCCATGAAATAAAGAACCTAAATGATCTGAATTTGTCATTTATTTTTTATTAATAACACCCTGATTTATGAAAATCTCGTAACGGTTTGGCAACTGTTTAGCAGAATTTGAATGCAGAATCTGCTAATCAATTATTGCAAAATAGTAAAAGATTTGTACAAATACGGCCCAATATTGTGTTTTTGTGGCCGGTACCGACGTAAATTGGCATTTGTGAATGCAGTATTTATATTTTCAGTTACCTCCTAGCAAAAATGTTTATTTATTTATTAAAAATTTATGCACAAGTAAAATCACTGTACAAAGGCGAACTTAATGCCTTAGGCATTTTCTACCAGTCGACCTTAGGGTGGTGCAGATTGATATTTTGTAACGAGGTACCTACTTTCACGAAGTTCTTTTTTTGCAAGATTTTTTTACTTTATTGTGTTTCCTTAGCTATTTTAATGTTACTAGAGAAAATGCAATTTGTAATGAACCAATTACACTTACGGCCACAGAAATCTACCTCTATTCGACCCACTTCAATCTTTTATTCAGAGTGCTGTAGTTACAGCGCACTGCAACTAAAGCTGTGGCACTATAAGTAACAGAATACATCTCGTAAAGGCCGGGAACTACGGGGTGGGAGCCTGTGTATAAACTGCAGAGTAAGCCGTTCTTAGTAACGTAACTGTAAGCCTACGTCTAAAGGACCAGGCTTTCATATCTCACACACTCCCCCTCGTCGTCCAAACTAACTACAATCTCCACAATGAACTGAAGTTTCTATAGAATCCAATCCAAATTTCGAATTTCGAAGTAGATAATGCCAAACGAGAATTCATTACTATAAAAACAGAGATATAGGTATATAAATCAGGAACTCAACGTTTTCTCGACACCAATTAATTAGTGGTACGTTTTTTTTGGATTCGGAATTTTTGAAATATCGGAGACATGTATCGTTATAGAATGATGAAGAAGTTATTAAGTAAATGAATTATTGCTGCAGCATGTTGAGTTTTTAACAAACAAAATAGAAGCGTAGTAGGTAGGTATAATTACAAAAAATAACAATACATTACAGATCCGTTCAGGAGTCAAAATCACAGAAAACTAAATTCATTCATCTAACATTCGCGTCAAACATCACAAGTCCACAACTCCACAAACAAATGTGAAATATTGTAACATTTCGGCAATTGTTTGGGACCTTCCTTGGCTTTCACAAACAAACGGCCCGAGGTCCCGACCGGGACGAATGAAGGACCCTTTTCTCCAACTATTATTTTGACAATGAAATTCCGCGAAAAACACCTGATATATATCAACTGGTGTAGCAACAAACAATTTCAAAGGTAAAGGAATGGTCGAAAAGGGAACTGTAACATTTAAACTTAGTATTTGCTATTTCAAGAAACCTAATGACAATCTTGATTCCGACGAAACTTCAGAGCTTTCTAATATTAAACTTGAGGCAACAAACCCGAAACATAACTCAAATATACAAAACTAAGTAGGAGACAAACTAGTTTAAGTATATATTAATTCTGTGCAAAATAAACAGAATGTTTGCGAGGATCTGTGCAAATACAGGGAGTCTTAAAGAACAACGGATTAAGCCGAAATCCGTCGTAAACGGGAGATTTACTCCGTGCATGCAGACTAGGAGAATCAACGCACATCATAAACTTAGGTAGCCACGTAATGCCGTTCCACATACACATACTAACAATGTGGGTACATGGGGCTGCCAGGATTTAGAAGATTGCCTAAAACATGGGAGCTTGTTCGAAGAATTAATTCAGATAAATGGTGATATTGATCATCTTCTCCTTAAGGTGTATATGTTTGGCTCAGTAATCATCAACGACAACACCATTCGCTGAAGCAACCGTTGAAGTCCTCACATGTACAGGTAAACCGGAGCCATCCAAAAGCTGGATGAACCTGGGGAATAAAAAAAAAATAAACACGTAAAAAAGACAGAAAATAATAAAGCTTAATACGTCAATTAAGGCTTGTAACGGAATTGTAAAATGGAAATCTCATCTTCGCTCTAGATGTAGTCTTGTAGAATTATCTGCCGATAGCTTTTATTGCTTCATCGGACAGCAACGAGCGCAGATGGCTAATGGCTCTCAACTAACCAATTGAAAAATACTTCCCAATCGCCATAATTGGCGTTACCGAGTTTAAGGACACAACTTTGCTAGACAGGATTAAATAAATCGAAACGGCTATGGGTTCAACTTCAAAGACAGTATTCAAATTTTATGTATAGCTCTTGCTAAATAATGGTAAAAAGTATTTTTTTGGTTTACTATGTTTCGAAAATATTAAACAAAAGTATCGTGATCATAATCAGTCTTTTCGAAACTATTTATTAACTAATTATTTTTATCGTGAAAATATTATAAATTAACGATACTGATTGCATAGAAAAAAAATGCGCACTGTCACCGAAGTAACCCTGCCCCGCCACTATTGCGGCGATAAGACCCCTCTTTGAGGAGTGGCTGGAGAGGCGCTACGGCGTCCTCACTTTCCGCCTGACGCAGGTACTAACCGGACACGGCTGTTTCGGGAGGTACCTGTTTCGGATTAAGCGGGAGGACACGCCCGGGTGTCAGCACTGTGAGGATCGCCCGGAGGACACGGTGGAGCATACGGTGGAGGTCTGCCCTGCTTGGTCTGAGCACCGCCGTGTCCTCGTCGAGGCGATCGGCGGCGGCGACCTCTCGCGTCCGGCCCTGGTTGAATCCATGGTCCGGAGCGATGAGGCTTGGGAAGCGGTCACCTCCTTCTGCGAAGCAGTAATGCTAGCAAAGGAGGAGGAGGGCCGCGCGAGGGAAAGGCAAGGCCTTCGCCCCAACCGCCGCAACAGGAGAAGACGCCCCGGGCGTCGGGAGTCGTAGGGCGATCCCCGGCCACCGTAGGCGCGGGCCTGCGGACGGCGAGCATTGGGTGGCTCGCTGTCCGATCACCACCAGGCCCGGGTCGATGGCGCGTTGTGTTTCACGCGCGCCTCAAAGAGATGTCAGCATAAAAGACGGGGCCCGCTAGGGCCAAAGCCTGCCAGGGTTGCGGAATCTGTTCGAAAGAGTCACCGCGGCCCTGGAACGCAAAGGGCTTTAGAAGGAACACGGATGGGTTTTAGTCAGTAAGAGTCTGACACGCCCTTCCGCTCCACCCAGAGCGGAAGAAGTCATTTGATGATTTCCCATCCTTAAAAAAAAAAAAAAAAACCCTGTATATTTGGAAAATGGAATCAATGGATTCCTGAAAATCAAACTTTTCGGACTGTGAAACACGCTCCGTCGAATCATGGAGTCGAAAAAAGCAAAAATGGTTTAAAAGAATGTTGAAATAGGGACGTCTGTTATAACCAACATTCCTGTCTGCGAGAATCAAACATTTCTTATGGTGTTTTATTCCGTCTACATTCTTAAAATCCTTGACTTTTTCATGAAATTAGGTAGGTAGGTATTCATTCTTTGTTTTTGAGTTCGTAAAGTGAATTAAAACATGTCAATCCGTGTCAGCTATATGCAATCGATTTTAACTCGCAATAATATGCACTCAAGCCCTGTTTATTTTTCGGATTGTAATCAGTTCTACTACCAACTAACTAATAAATGTCGGAATTTTTTCCAAGGGAATATACTACTGGGATAAAAATATCATTGGCATATTCCAGTACATGGTCTACCCGTGCGCCAAAATTTATACCAATCCGTTCAGCCGTTAAAACGTGATGAGGGAACAAACAAACAGAAGGATAGAAAATTCATAAAAACCTAGCTATGTCTTCCATTACCAAAAAATCCTCCACCATACCACATATTTCGATTCCCGGCGCCTCCACCACTTACGTATAGCAACCCCGTACATACACTCAGATTGTGTTGCCAGCAATCCGTCGGGTTGCCGACGAAGGCAAGGATTAGCTACCAATTACACCTCTCAGCTGGCTTTGTGCCGTGTCACCATGACTTGTGCACTTTAAACGTGTTATGAATGCTGAAATTTTTCCGTTAGCTTTTGTGTTCGTACGGGAGGTTTGAAATATGGTTTTGTGCTTTAGATGGCTGTTATCGGATTTTAATTGTACTTTCAAATAGGTTTGTAAATGACTCTTCTGTGAGTGATTATGTGGAAATCTATTTTTTATTTTTTATTATGAGCCCGAAGTGTCCCACTGCAGGTCAAAGGCCTTCCTTCCACTTCCACTTCTGTCCTTTGTCACATCTGGCCAATGCTTTTGGTAGGAGTCTAACTCGTCCCGCCATCTCCTCCTGGGCCCACCGCGTCGGCGATTCCTGTTGTTTGGAACCCAATCAATGGCCACTTTTGCCCAGTTTTGTTGCGACATGCGGCAGATGTGGCCAGCCCAGTTTCATTTTAGCTGAGTTTGCGATTTGAGTTTTGGAAATTTATAGTGACGTATATTGCCGCTGTGGATTGATAAACGCATAAGTTCGACACCCAAAAGTTACGAAAGCAAGACTATGTATAAAATTGCTATGAATGAAGAAAATTTTCCGCAGGGTACTATTGTTCTCTTGTAACTGATTTTAGTTTACACTTCTCAGCTATTTTGTGTTCGTATGGAAGGTTGAAATATGGTATTGTGCTTTAGATTTTTGTTAGAGGATTTTAATTGTACTTTCAAGTGATTTTTGTAGGTTTGTTAATATTTTTTGATGTGACTGATTACGTGGAAATCTATAGTCCCTGATATGCCCGCTGTGCCCATGACGACACCCAAAAGTTATTTTGACAATGAAACAAGAGTATTTTTACGAGCTTCTGGTTCGTGACAGTAAAAACAGCCGATTAAATGACCAAAATTACACTAATTACAACTTTTAACTCACTAATTATAAAACACAACTTCACTACTGATCACTTTAATCGCACTTGAAGATCGCTTCCGTATTCGCTTGTATCGCAAATCCAATACTGACTCGGACGCGCACTACGCGCTCCTAATATTATGTAGGTCAGTTAATTCTAGAAACTTCTATTGTCTGCCGACTGACCAGATATCGAGAAGTGTAGAATGTTCTGGCATAGAAATGTCTAGAAGGTACTTGACTCTACTAGTTCTACTACTCGATACTAGATGGCGCTAGTAGTAACTAACGTCGTACCCGGCATTAATAATTCTGGCGCGTAACAGTACATTTAAAATTTATAGAATTAAATGACTTCCACACAATTACTCTCTTTTAACTGATTTCAGTTCATGAAATGACAGTGAAAACACCACCAACGATACTCATCACCACAGAAACAGACCATTAGAAAGCCGGCTTAATATCCACCACTCCAGCCCACAGCCCAGTACACATCATTTAGGTAATCCGGCTTACAGCAGTACCTATAATGATGGTCCAAATTAATCTAGTAATATAATCATCGGTTAGCTAAACGCGGGTGTAAACAAAACCTTGCACATTGCGGTAACGGGACTAATCCCGGATTATACAGATAGATTGGCCACAGGGCTGGTTGTGGTGGGTTCCGTGATACCCAATTATCTGACTGTTTAGCACAATTTCAGTACATATTTATACTAATCAACCGCGAACATATGTTCAATCATTTATTTGTTCTGTGGTCTCGAAAATGTTGCGTTATTTTTGTGGTTATTGAATATCTTTTGTGGTTATATAACAACGGATAAATTGTAGACTTGTGCTCTGATTGGTCGCCATTTTATGTCAGTCCACAATGTCTCGGAATGACTTCGAGATATTATAGACTATCAAATTTTGATGCGTAAAAAAAGTATTCCGAATGTTCAGTTGACATTTTATCGAGAGTTTACAATCTCTCAAGTTATTTGATAATCTTACGGAGTTTGCCATTTTCCGGTGACATAGCTATCAGGAAATACAGACTCTGGCATGGAATTCCACTCCTTAGCTGTACGCACAATGAATGTGTTCCCAAAACGTTTTGTGCGTGTGGGTGGGATGTCCACAATGTATCGGTGGCGCATCGCCGTACGTCTTGTGGTCCGATGATGGAACAGGCTTGGCGAAATTAAACTATGCAAATCCGTTGCATACTCCCCAAAATGCAACCGATAGAAAACCGACAGGCTAGCAACTCGGAGTCGATGCTCAAGACTTTGGAGCTTCGACTCGACGAGCCTATCATTGCCGATGATCCTCTTGGCTCGTTTCTCAATTGACTCACTCGATGTACATTTTTGTTCTCATGCTTTGCCAGTAATAGATATTAAACGTAAACAAAAGGGCATGAACATGAACCAAGCACCCACGGTATCATGAAGTCGGAGCGCGCTAATTCGAAAAGATTAAAACAATGCGGAAAGTCAGGTGTAAGCAGGCCATCGCCAATACCAGCATAAAATAAAACATACTTCACCAACTATTGACGTAGGTCTTCACGCTTACCGCCTATATTTACACTAGCAAATCTAGCTTAAACTAAAATAATATTTCAGAATCATAAACATTTCCTTCACACTCGACAATGTAACACATTGGCACAGATCCATAATAACACAGCATTTTGTTTCTATCAAGAACAGTTAGCAACAAAATGATAAAAGCTAACTTTAATGGAATAACTTTCCGAGATTTTAATAGGCAGGTATTCATGGCTTCGGATTCAAGGACCTAGAGAGTTACCCTCATACATAATTAAGTACCTACTTTAAAGACAACAACTTGGAGAAAGAAGGTGAAAGAAGGACCCCATCTTGGTGAGGAACAGTTTGCTAGACTATCTCTCTTCTCAAGTATCCCAACAGCGAAAAGGAGAGAGAGACTGCTCCCGGAAACGGATGCGAGCCACAATGCGACAACTTACCGATAGTTTTCAAAGAAATCGTTCGCATTGTCGCATAGCGCTCGTCTACGGGAACCTTACCTCTTGGAAATATAAGTAGCGCCAACCCATAAAAAGTCATCATTTGAAGAAGTTAATTAGCCATGAAACTATGACAGGCTAAAATTTCACCGTTTCAAATTTATCCGCGTAGGAAGCGTCCTACGCAGTTAAATTTGAAAGGTTAAATTTCGCGTGAAACTAAAATAAAGAACTCATCAATCAAAACCATTCACACACACATTCCATTCATATCGCAGACAATTTTTTTTTTTATTTCAAATGAGTTAGCTCTTGACTCTAGTCTAGGTCATAGATGACAGAGACAAAGTCGACGATGGAGCGAGCTTACCAGAAGAAGCCTGTTCACTCTAATTTTGAAGAGATTAGGGTTGTATGCGTTCGGAAACACAGACGCAGGCAGAGAGTTCCACTCCTTTGCTGTGCGCATTATAAAAGACGTTTGGAAACGTTTAGTGCAAATTGGTGGAAAAGCAACAAGGTAGGGATGGTAACTTACAGTGCGTCTAGATGTCCGATGGTAGAAGGGGGCCGGTAGGATGTGATAGTGGAGTTCCTGGACACTCTCCCCAAAGTACAATCTTGATCTTGACACATAGACTTTTTCTCCAAAACAACTTAACATAATAACCAGCTCTTGAGGTCAGCCTGACCGCTTTAAATCCAAGCATAAGAGAGCTTCCATTGCGTCGCGGCCATGATGTTTCTAATTGCAGACTTATCCGAGCTCGCCATACGATGCTACTCACCCAATGGAAGCTGTGTTTCTGCCCGATTTTCTTATTAAAAAACTAGTTTACTATTTCATGCGATATTTAATAATATCTTACGGCGTTTGCAATATTCCGGTGTCATGTATATGTTACGCTCAACGACCGAAAGCGTTTATTAAGCGAAAAAACAGCACACAAGGCGTTATGGCTTCAAACTTGGCTTAAACGGTCAAATGCCGAAAAGTTAAGAAAAGGGCTACAACCTTTTTAATTTTCTGAGCCCTATTAACTACAACAGGCGGTAAAATTCATTCAACCATCAATCAACCAAAAACTGGCATAAAGAATGTATCAGTCAGCCCATTCCATCCATATCCCAGATGTTTTCTCCAAAACAACTTACCATTACCACCAACTCTTGAGGTCAGCCAGAGCGCTTTAAATCCAGGCATAAGAGAGATTTGCCGCAGCCATGATGTTTCTAATTGCAGACTAATCCGAGCTCGCCATGAAGCCACGGCTTGACCGCTGCGATGGACAACTCAACTTGTGTTTACAGCCACAGCTGAATTAATTGAATGGAAGCTGTGTTTCTGCGTGTTTTTGGGTGTACAAGTAACTAGGAACTAATTTAGAGTAAATCTAGCGACACGCTGCGGCTTCACATGGGTGCAAAATATAAACGCATGCCTTGCTAGTTGCTCGGTGATCGCTCTTTCTATTAGTGAAAACCCTATCAAAATCAGTTGTTTTATTTATATATTTATTTATTTGGCCGATTTTTCAATGGTGACATAATTTCCCGAAGAATTTAAATATGAATTTAAACAATTTTACTAACTGTGATTGAAAATGTTGTTTTGCAGGAGCAGATAAATGTCTGAAGGCGAAATCATGTCTTGGTTTAAAGAACTCGTGCCAAATTTCTTAGGAACGGATATTATCGAGGTTTTTTCTTCTTCAATGAAATCCGAAATGAGTAGATTTTGTCGTGATTGTGATTTCTCGGAAACTTACACAATTTTCAGATTACGCTTTAAGAATCTGCCTGCCTGTATCGACAGGCACAAAAGTGATCTATTTGATAAGGATATCTTAGCCAAAAAGATAATATGAAACTGGTTTAAATAAACAGAGCTCCTGTGGCAGCCAGCCAGCATTAAATATTATAAATCTGTGGGTATCATCTGCCTAAAATCTGACATTTGTAAACAAAAAAAACTTTTTTACAAAAAAATACAACCGACTTCCAAATAAAAAAAAAACTACAAAGTAACATTAATTTCGGAAGTCGGTGTTAAAATACGAAGAAACAACCAACACCTAACAACGCCACTGGAAAATCTGAACTTGGAAGATATTATTTTCTATTTCATATATTTTGATTTAAAACCAAACTACTGAACCGATTTTTATAAAATTTCTATAGGACCAAAAACTTTTCACATGAAAAAAGATTTTTCAAATCGGTTTATATATGACGGAGTTATGAGGTAACAAATATAAAAAAAATACCACCGAATTGCCTACTCCTCCTTTTCTTGAAGTTACTTAAAAAAAGAAGTAGCTGTTGTTACGCCAAATGGTTGGTACCTACCCGAGGTTTGTTAAAAACAGTGCTACCAACTTCTTAGATGATCAGGGTCACCAATTAACAAGATGGTAAACGAGCAACTAAATGCGATGGAATAAATGTCTTCATCATCATCCACAGCCCGACTTCGCCCACTGCTAAGCATAGGCCTCTCTTTTCTCGTGCCAATCCTCACGTTCCTGTGCCAGCCTCATCCAGGTTCTACCCGCGATGGCAACAATGTCGTCCGCCCATCTCGCCACATAAATAAATGTCTTAATCAGTAGTTAAAACAAGAAAACATAAAAATTCGAAGAGACCGTGTTTGTAAGATGATGTCACAGACTAGTATTTGATGCTGGCTGGCTACCGCACTCCTAAAATCAATTACATAAAAGCACCATTCATTACTGACTCTAAAGTTACGGCTACACACAAATACAAAAGCACATAGCACACAAACAGACACCCAAAGGCATCCAGAGCGGTATCCACATTCCAGCATTCGAATTCCATTGCTCTCAAAGGCATCTGCAGTCCATACACTAACTATTACGTGCTTTCTGTCAATACATTAGAAATCCAATCACACATATGCCACGGCCGGCCGAAAACCCTACTGAGAAAGACATCAAAAGCTATTGTCCATGTGACGTCAGAGCCTCACTGCCCAGTAATCAGAATGGGCCTGGCCTGGCCACGTATTTCAGTATTATTGCAAAACGGAATACTGGCAGCGTCTAGTTATTCAGGACTACACCAAACATCTTCGTTGGCTTTAATCCAGGGGGCCAAGTTGGGGAATTAGAACTACTGGATGGTGCAAAGACTTGGAAGCCCCCAAGTATTCGTATCTGATACCTATTTGTGTTTTTTTACGAACAGTATAAGAACCGTTCCGAATTTATCTATACAAAAAGCCCTAATAAAAAATAATCACTAATAAAAAAGACATAAATAATATTTAGAATCGTTTTACTTACGAATGATGACTCCAGAAAAAATGGTTAAGTACTCTTGAAGTAAGCAATACTTACCAAGAAATACGAGTCTGGAATTCCTATTATTAATTTTGGAGTATTATTTCTAATAAGTTATGGGGAGGCCTACTTATCATCAAATTATATCCAAGTTGTACGTAGGTTATAATTTAACGAATCAAAATAAAGGAAAAGTATATGTTAAGAGAAAAAGAATGGTTGTTATCATGACCACTTACAAATCTATTATAATTAATTATCACAGCTCTTTATAACCTAATTATCAGACATTACGAAGGACAAAAATAATGTTGGGTACCTACCTACTGATTTCGTTAAGAATATTATAATATTTTTTACCTACAATCTATTTTTATTAATAGCTTTCGAATCAAACTGGTACTTTTATGCCTTTACTTAATTTACATATCAAAATTTTATCGGCAATTTGTAACGTTTGTGATCACAAATTGCCAATTAAATGTAATATTACATCACAAATAGGTATGAACGCAATCCGTGATTCTGCCTAATTAATTTGGTATTTGACTAATGAACACCTAATCTTTTTTTATGGGTTGACAACTAGTTTCTTAAAAAAATTACATACTTAGTACCTACACATCTGTGGTGGTCCAGTGGCGGTTGTGAATTACAATTTGGTTGGCCCACGCTCAGTCACGATCTGCCCTCGTTGGCAAAAAATGTCGTCTGGAGTCCTTGGACGCCATTCAGTCATTGCTATACTCTACGTGTCAATACCGCACTTTTCCATGTATCCTAGTCAACTACATTTGAATTCCATAACTCGGTTTTCAATATCGGAAACCATCTGGGATATCAACTCCATTTGAATTCCATAACTCGGTTTTCAATATCGGAAACCTTCTTCTAGGATATCAACTAATAACTTAGTAAAATGTAACGTTCAAAAAGTTAGTTATCTGTTTTAGTGCGATACTTAAATTGGAAACTTGGCCCCTCATTGGTCTTTGTTGGTGTGATGATATCACCCCGCAACAGACCAATGATAGCCTTGTTTCCAGGTTTTACTATCACACGTAAACGGATAAATCGTAGACTTGTGCTCAGATTGGTCGCCATTTTATGTCTGTATTTTGTGTCAGTCATTTTCTCGAAATGACTTCAAGAGATTATAGACTATCAAGCCTTCTGCAAGTATATCAACTAATAACTTAGTAAATTGTAACGTTTAAAAAGTGCTGTGTCAATGACTTTGGTCTTAATTTTGAAAATTCGAAAATAGCCAAGAAAACCTTGGTGCCCCTTTCCAACCCATCCATAGATAGTACATCCGTGTTGTATGGCTCTCTTGCAATTAGTTTCCGCTCAAAGCACGTCTGCCGCAGACCGAAGTCTATGATCCGAGCTAAACCAACGGAAAACAGATTTCCTGTATAAGTAAATCGCCGACAAAGTAAAGGAATGATTCATAAGCTCATACCGTGAAATATTCTGATGAAGGAAATAATTATTTACTAACCAGTAAAATAACTAGGTCAAATTTAGATGTTTATAGAGAAGTTGAAAATAGCCAATTTTTTTTTTCAACTTTGTTGATTTGTTAAACGTTGTTGCTAAGTATATAATACAATGTATAAGGCTTGGTTATAAGTTTATGAAATGGGTGTTTAGTGCATATTTTCACAACAACATTTTGGATGGATTTTGCTCTCAGCGTTCTTTGAATAACATATAGGTATGTTTTTATCATTTACATCCAAAAAGGGAGCTTAAACTAAGTTTCCATACACCATGTGCATGCATGTGTCACCGGATAATTGCAAACTACGTAAGATTAAAAATATCTTGAGAGATTGTAAACTCTCGATAATGTGTCAAATGAACATTTGTTCGGGCATTATACGACTCAAAATCTTCTAGCCTATAATATCTCCGTGCCGGTCCGAGAAATTGTGGACTGACATAAACTGTAGACCAATCAACATTCTGGTCTACAATTTATCTGTTTTGGTGTGATAGTTAAATTGGAAACTTCATTGGTCCTTTGTTGGTGTGAGTTCACATCGGAACAGATCAATGAGAGCCTTGTTTCCAGGTTTTACTATCACACGAAAACAGATAAATTGTAGACTCGTGCTCTGATTGGTCGCCATTTTATGTCAGTAATTTGTGTCAGTCATGTTTTCGGAATGACTTCAGGAGATTATAGACTATCAAATTTTGATGCATAAAAAAGTATTACAAATGATCAGTTGACAATTTATCGAGTGTACCATCTATCAAGTTATTTTATAATCTTACAGAGTTTGCCATCTTCCGGTGACACATATCACATCACACTAATATTATAAAGGCGAAAGTTTGTGAGGGTGTGTGTGTATGTTTGTTACTTCTTCACGGCCACGACTGGACCGATTTAGATGAAATTTGGTATAGAGATTGTTTGAGTCCCGAGAAAGGACAGATGATCGCGGGCGGAGCCGCGGGCGGAAGCTAGTATAAAAATAAAACACACTAAGGTGTCGAAGTAGATACTCCTTCACATTGCTGTCATACGGAAACTTTTCCAAAGGACAGGCAGCAATGCCACGTTGAATGTCATTGCTAATTATTTGAGCAAAGAACGAACCAGCCCAAAAGTGCGCTAAGTCTGAACATAGCCTTATTTATGTCTTCAGTCAGACTTGAACTTAGTTATGATTAGCGGTTTGACTTTTAAAACAGGAACCGATCATTTTTTCGAAAAAAACTAGCCGTATAGTGGTAACACTCAGCGATACTACTGATTTTCTTAGCAAGGTTACGCACTACAACGTTCCGAAGTATTCATACAAATATTTGTATGGTAGTTTACGCACTAGATCCGACTTCCGTCATCCGTGAGAGTCCAATTCGGAAGAAAATTTTACGGCCCGAAGTAGCCGTGTTTGTACGAACGCTTTCGCATTACCTCGAATTCAAATCGGACATATCCAAAGATGACCCCTGAATAGCTTAAATTTGGATCAGAGATCGAATTAGTGCGTAAGCAATATCCGAATTAGATCCGAAGTTTTTAGATTTTTACGATATCCGAATTTTTATGAATTCCAATCGGTTGTAGTGCGAAAAGCAATATCCGAATTCGGTCCGACTTTTTATATCCGTATTTTTCTTGCGGGGGAGTGATACTGGCTGGTTTTTCAATATTCAGATAAACATTTTCTAAAGAACATAAGTTTTGAAGTCATTGCTGAAGAAAAATATGGCTGTTTGAGATATTTTCTAAACACAAATGGTCAAACCGCCACGTTTATTTGTCTGGTAAAAGTTTACTCTGCCAGGGTTGCGGAATTGGTTCGAAAGAGTCACCGCGGCCCTGGAACGCAAAGGGCTTTAGAAGAAACACGGATGGGTTTTAGTCAGTAAGAGTCTGACACGCCCTTCCGCTCCACCCAGAGCGGAAGAAGTCATTTGATGATTTCGCACCCTAAAAAAAAAACAAAAAGGTAAAAGTTTACTGGCTATCGAAAAATCGGCTTGGAGTGAAATATTTTCAAATCTGATAAGTAGATACTTCCACAAACTACCTTTAACAATATAAACGAACAAACAACAATTTTACCTAATAATAATTTTATTGTTTTACATAAAAGACAGTTCCAATTCTTGCTTCGACAATAAATGTTGTATTCGACATTTATGTAGCATGTCAGATGTTGGGCCAAGCTTTGCACTAAATGTCCGGCTGCTCCTAGTAACTGTCAAGACAAGATGTTAGAAGATATTGGATTAACGTGTTTAGAATACAACTATTATTGTCATATTGTAGATTATGCAAGTTATGCATTGACTAATAAAAATAATGTAAAACCAGTAAAGGGGTCATTGTTGTATAGGCGCCAGCAGCTGCACAACCCGAAACTGTTATTTTTTTCCCTACCAACGTTGAACCTAATGCTTTGGAGATAAAGTTGAAAATCCATTAAAGAAATTTGACAGCTGTAGCTTGATGTGTTGGCGTCTGTAGTCCTAATAATCATTATGGAAATTGTTTACTAATGGAAGCAATACTAAATTCACGAAACAAAATCAACTACCCCATACATTTATATTTGTATTACTCGAGAAAAAGTAAGAAACACCTGATTTTTTTCAGATTTAATGATTGGCCCCCTTGTAGAAGCTGTTCATAATGACTCCGTTTCAGGTTTTGCATTATTTCCGTCACACCTTGTATTAAGAAGGACATCTCGCCTGTATGTTACGCAGAGGTGAAGGTTTAGTAGCACCACGCCAAAATTTTGGCCATTTATGATGCCAAAATTCTGTCAAATTCGAGACATACAACATAAAACAATATAGAAACAGAAGGATCTATTTCCTGCCATTTAAATTTGCGGAATACTCATTTTCAATTCAATTTATTTTGAGTCAGACTTAATTGTCGATAGTGTTGGTATACATAAAAACATAAACACTATGTTAGTAATACATGGCGAGAAAAACTTACTATTTAATATGGATGCGTATCCATCGCCTCCATAGAGGACTCTCTGTATGTTCAGCACCAACCCTCAGGTAGCCTGCAAACATCGCTGAAGCCCTGCAATAGCGAGGTAGTCCCATCAGCACCCTGAAGGCGCTGTTGTATTGGACCCGCAGGGCGCTGACGATTTGCTGCGTGTAATTGACCCACAGGCTACATGTATAGTAAAACACTATTTAGGGCATACTGCCAGTCCTACTGGACTGGCAGTATGCCCTTAATAGTGTTTTCTTTACCTCTTTCGAGCACCTTGAAAAACTGCGTGCCAACATATTACACTGAACCGTCAGCGACCTGCGTTCCAGTTCCACATTCGGATCATCAGTCAGAACCTCGTTCACAATAAAAACATCAAAGGTTTACTTTCTCCTTAACTGAATTTATCAAAAACTAGCTTTTGCCCGCGACTTCGCGGGAGCACATTCCACTTTAGTGGTCTAAAATCATCTTCGCCTTTCTAAACACAAATTAGTTGAACGTTCATTCAACTGTACAATCTCTTCTTGCTCTATAAAGCTTAAATGTTGATTCTAAATGAACATCAAAAACGTATTTCCTCGTAAATGAACTCTGAATGAATGGGACCTCACTCCTGAGTGAAGAAAAACGCACTTCAGTCGGTTAATGTAATGAAATTTCAAGGAATTCAGGAAATTCTTGTGTAAAATTAACTGGCTGAAAGAAGCACCCCGTAATATGTGAGGTTTTATAAAGAAATTGAGGACTTTCCTAAGGAGCATGCTTGTGGTATGGAAAAGAGTCCTTGCTATGGGTTACTACTTATTTTTTATTTTGTATCCACAGGTAACACCGCTAACATACATGGTCTTGTGAATATTGTCGTCCAGGCTTTGCAGCAATCAGTCAGTTGTCACAATGTATTATGAAATAAATAGGTCTTCCCAAATCTGTATGGTTCTTTCCTCAAAATATCATTTTAGACACTAATCTACATGATCCTCTAAATGATCCGGCCTAGATAAGGTCTGAACCCTCCTCACACCACTTCTGAGTTTATTTATAAGAGTCGGACAGAAACAGCGAACATTTACTTTAATTTAGCTTAGTTTGTAAGCTCTGGCTGGGGGCCTTAAATTCATTTGAGGCCACCACAGGATAGTCCGGTTAAACAGTAACCAGCCTCAGTGTGCTGAACTGCGAGTGGTCACGTCCAAAAAAAAAAGAAACAGCGATCCCATTTTTACAAAGAAAGAAACAAATCGTGTTACTCATAATGTATTTATTTATTTATTTAAACTTTATTTAGTTAGTTTTTTTTTTTATTTAAGTGTATATATAGTAAATAGTTGCATTGTTTACATTATGTTTTTAATACAGAGATGAAAAACCCACACAAAATAAAATCAAATCAAGTTCCTACTCCATACCACTTCGCAACGCATTGGCCCAAAGACCCCCATTCACAGGTACCTACACATCTCCAGAGAAATCACGAGAGGTTATTCAGAACCGCACCTACCCGAATATAAGGCTATATACAGGGCCATTGTAAGCCACATTACACGAACACCCTATATTCGAGAATTTTGTACAGAGCACTGGTTTGAAATATCTTTTCAATTTCAGGAGCCTTTTTCATTATGAGTAGTGTTGTGGTGGTGGGTTTTACTGTTTTATTTGTTAAAGTGTGGAAGTTTTATGGTATGGAGAAATGTGGTATTTTTTAACATTGCTCTTGGATTTTTTCCTGAGTGCGTTAACAAACATATAAACTCACAATATTCCTTTTTCATGTGAAAGTATATACGTTCTGATTGGTCCCATAGAAATTTCATCAGAATCGGTTGACGAGGTTGGTTTTTAAATCAAAATAGCTGGAGGAAATAGAAATTATATCATCCAAGTAAGTAGGTAGACGAAATTGCGTGTATTGCTTTTCTGTGACTTTCCAGTGGTTTTTTTAGGTGTGGGAAAAAAAACGCTACAAAATATAAAATAACTTTAAGTTTGGAATTCGGTGTTGAAATATGAAGAAACAACCAAAACCACCGACTTCCGAAATTAAAGTTATTTATACTTTTTATGTTTTTCTTATTTATTTGGAAGTCGGTTGTATTTCTTTGTAAAAAGTTTTTCACAAAGAAATACAAACATACTTGGTCCATAACATATCTAAGTTCAAAGCACGTGTTAAGTGGCGAATTAGTACCGTTCCTTTGAGCTCTATTTATGTGATATGCGAAATGGATATTGTTGATGTCAAAATGAAAGCTATTGTCGACCTGAGAGAGTGTTACGCAAAGTGCAGGCTACTGCAACCGACCTCTACCAGGAAATGGTGCAAGAGGACAGGGCGATAAGAGAGTTAAGCTAGTTGAGAGATGGGAAGCTCGTCCTACAGTGACAGTTAAGTGCTAGAGGTTACTTGATCACTTAGGATGAGAGATTCTGGGAAAGACTGACAGGTAAAGGATTATTTATATTGCAGTTTCCAGTTGTGTTACTCCTTGTTAGCAATACTATTACCAACGACAAACATGAACAAACAATGTAACCTTCATTTATTTTAATTTGTTAATTTTATAAAGTAGTACCTGGATGACCGAGCTTTGCTCGTTTCTTTTTTGGTAAACGTTTTCTAAAAATGAAACCTAACTAGATCGATTTATCGCACCCGAAACCCCCTGCATACTAAATTTCCTGAAAATCGTTGAAGCCGTTTCCGAGATTCTGATTATATTATACATATATGCAAGAAATACTCATTTAAAGGTAATTGTCAATTTAATCTTATTACTAAATGTTAGGTGTGGAGCAGTTTTCGAAGAGTATACCTAATTATGTACGAGTATTATTGTATGTATTACTTACTCGTACATACAAAGCGGGACACCAATCTGCTGTAATAGGATATTTGTAAACCTAGATAAAAGACCAAAACAAATCCGGTTTGACTGGAAGCCGACCCCAATATAGTTCGGAAAAGGCTAGGCAGATGATAACTACAAGAATAAAATTCAAACTGTGTAACTTCTCTATTTTTCCATCGATTTTATTTACTTTTACACAATTCGTACTAACCTCTTTCAAATGAGTATTTATTCATGTAGGTCTTTTTATAGTATTCAAATACCTTATTGGTGTTGTTGCATAACGACAGCTCACTTAAAGGTCACTTTACCTAAGCTATCATGGTGGTTACAGAATCTCTACCTGTTCTATCTACTGCAGTCATACTAACAAAACAGAATGACAGTTTACTTCATGTTCACTCCACTAACGGCCGGTTTCAATAACCTTTAACCAATTGTCAAATTAACTACCAACAGCCGGTCGATTCTGTAAACATGTCGAAATGAAGGCTTAGGTGAAGTGATCACGAGGTGAGCTGTCATCCATAAAATCAAGATGTCATATGATCACCAAGTGAGCTGTCATTCCATCTTGATTATATGGATTGACAGCTTAACTCGTGATCACTTCACCCAAGCCTCCACTTCCAGATGTTTACAGAATCGACCGGCTGTATCTGGAACGTCATGTTTGCCTTTTAAAGCGTTACTTTACACGGTGACATGTTGTCAGAATAGACCGGCTGTTTTACTGTGCTGTGTGTAATCTGTTCTGCAACTAAAGGAAGACTTACGGTAAAAAAATATGTTTTAACGGTCGTTCCCATACTCTTCGGTCGTTTATTTTACCTAGGCTTCTATGCTGCGAAGTACCCGCTGGTTATCAAACCTCGTAAGCTGTAAAATTCATCCGAGGCAAACGAAACACCACATTGTTCTTTTGTCAGGGGTTAATGACTCCCTATCGCTTATGCAATGTTGGGAATTTCTCTACGTGCCGTTAGGAATAGTTGGTGCAGAGTGCAATGGAAAAGCCAGACTGAGAAGCATTTTTAGGATAGCAGGGAACATGAGTTACCAGATTTAAATTCAAATGTATACAACACTAGCTTTTGCCTGCGGCTTCGCTCGCGTTCTCATTCAATATTACCCCAAGACAACGAAATATACTCTGGTGATAAAACAGCTTCAATATCTCTTTTTAACCGACTTCAAAAAAAGAAGGAGGTTCTCAATTCTGTTGTATATGTGTTTTTTATGTTTGTTTCCTCATAACTCCGTCATTTATGACACGATTTGAAAAATTCTTTTCATTTGAAAGGATATACGTTCCAATTGGTCCCATAGAAATTTTATCAAAATCGTTGCAGTAGTTTGGTTTTTAAATCAAAATAACTGGAGGAAATAGAAAATATATCATCCAAGTAAACGAAAATGCGTGTTTTGCTTTCTTGTGACTTTCCAGTGGTGGTGTTAGGAGTGGGTGTGGTGGGTGTATACCTACCATTAAGTGTAAAATAAAAATCTTTTTTACAAAAAAATACAGACTTCCAAATAAAAAAAAAAACACTGCAAAGTATAAAATAACTTTAATTTCGGAAGTCGGTGTTAAAATACGAAGAAACAACCTAAACACCGACTTCCGAAATTAAAGTTATTTTATACTTTTTAGTGTTTTTTTTCTTGTGCTATTTAATATCTGCCAATCTCACTCGCAATGGCAACAATATCGTCTGCCCATCTCGCAGCTGGAAGACTTCCTACAATCCTTGGCCGCAACTCAGGTACTGCCTTACTCCACTGTCATCACCAAGCCATTCCATTACGTATGGTCCGCGAGCCAGCAACAGATTTTCATAACCAAGTTCCTCTCGGGCGATAACTTTTAAAATGGTTCAGAGAGTTGTATCATGAAGCTCTGTGAACGTCAGCTGCGGTTCGGCCACTGAACCTATAAGCTACCGCTGCTTAACCCTGGGTGGGTTAAGCAGCGGTAGCATCCCACGCCCGTTGGAAAAGAAATAATTTTAACCGTTTTCTCCCGATTGAAAATTTGACAAATTATAGCTAACCCAATAACTAGAAGAAAAACAAAAGTCAGCTGGTGGTGGATAATACGCCAGAATTGAAAAAAAAAATATATTTTCAGTAATTTTATCAATAAGATTTTTATTTACATAGATATTTACACCTGTTTGTATAAATACTTAACTAACTATATACACTAGAAATAAAAATAAAAACTCCTGACTCAATTAACCCTAAAATATGGCGTCAAAAAATTCATCCGCATCGCTGTCGACTGAAAGTGTACCCAAAAGACTGGCGGCATTGCCACGTTGAATGGCAATGCTTATTCTTTGACCAAGGTAAAGCCTTTGGGTCACGTGAAGTGTCAACTAAGCGTCTTGAGAGATCTTTAAACAAGTTATGTGCACTTGGACCCCAAGACCCGAGAGTTTCAACCCCAAACGGCTCGAAAATATAAATACCAACAAGTTTATTATATTTCTTACCAATTGAAAATTTATCAGATGTTAGTTTATATGGTATTGTGAATAAATAAACATGTCAGCTGCCTGTATCTCGGTGGGAAGATAATCAGCTGTTGTCTACACACGCGCTGACCTACACACTAGTCAGCTGACTTATTATTTTTTCAAAATATTAGGTGAGCTATAATTTGATAAATTTTCAATCGGGAGGAAATTATTCAAATTATTTTTTTTCAACGTGCTTGTGAGGCTACCGCTGCTTCTTAACCCACCCACCAAACCGCAGCTGACATTCACAGAGCATTATGATACAACTCTCTGAAGCATTTTACACGTTATCGCCCGAGAGGAAATGATTGACAAAAAATTTGTAGGCTGGCTTGCGGTGAAAGAGTCACCGCGGCCCTGGAACGCAAAGGGCTTTACAAGGAATACGGATGGGTTTTAGTCAGTAAGAGTCTGGACACGCCCTTCTGACCCACCCAGAGCGGAAGAAGTCATTTGATGATTTCCAATCCTTAAAAAAAACAAAAAAAACACCGACGATTGTAAAATTTTATGGGGTATACTCGTAGTAATTTTCCATTGTTTCCGGATGGTTTTTTATAACAACATCACAAAAATAGCTACTCAAAGTTGAAGTTTAAGTTCAAAGTATTTTATTTCACATATGTACATTATAAGTGTACGCCACACTTATAAAATGACAAAAGTGTGGTTCGAATATTGGTCATTTCCTTTATAGAAGAACCGGCAAGATCGTCAAGGTGACTCTTTTAAAAAACTGATTGATTTTTTTGACGACATGTCCATAATACTGTATTAATAGTAGGATAGGACAGTGAAGGCCAATCAACATTCTACCAAATAATTACTGTGGAGACGTAGCGAGGTACCATTAAATACAGGGTGAATTTTTCAAGTGTGCGTAGATGGCCAAATCTCAACAATGAAGAATAGCGAAAAACACTCAAAGGAGTGTCGATCCCGATTTGGATGAAAAATAAAACTGCATCATTGGATTTTTGATAAATCAGTTTTCATAGCTAGGAATCAAACTCGTTGATTTTGATAAAAAACACACCTGTATTATTACACCACCCGAAAATGTCACTAATAAGGATCAAATTAAGGAAGTGATACTACATGGCAAACTTAAGGAAAGCCCTTAATTTATTAAAAAACATTTTAAATTTCTGACGATACCTACCTTAACTTTACCTGATCTTTTTTTCAAAAATCCACTGATGCAGTTGTAGACCGATTTTGATGAAAACAAACTGTTTCAATTGATTATTGCACAATTTATCAGTTCATGTTTAATAGGTATGTAATATTAGAAAATTTAAAAGTATTTTTTTAAAATTTACTCTTTCGTTTAGTTTGCCATATATTATTACTTCCCAGTAGGTATTTGATCGTTACTAGCGACTTTTTCGAAAGGTGTAATAATACAGGATGAGTTTTTATTTCAAAATCAACAGGTTCGATTCCTGGCTAGGAAATCTGAACTATCAAAAATCGAATGATGCTGTTTTAATTTTCATCAAAATCGGGCTCGAGACTCCTTTAAGTGTTTTTCGCTATTCCTCATAATTCCAGATTTTGCAATCCATGCTCACTCTAAAAATTCATCCTGCATATAGACTTATTTCGATTTGCAATAGTACCTACACAGTAGGTATTACATAGGCTATTTGAGAGTCTATAACAACTTACAAAAGACTCAAACAACATAATGCCAGTCCTCAAATTACCCGAAACAGTAATAAGTTGCAAAATACTTAATTGTTATGAAACGAAGGCCCGCGCTTCAGAAATACATAGTTTAACTTGTTAACTGACCAGTTAATCGTCGTTGTTAAACGTAATTATGTAAACCGTAGTTAAACAACGGTGAATCCGATACTTTGTTTGTGAAACAAACTGTTAACAATTAACACGGCGTTAAAACAGGAGATAGGAAAACATGCTATCGAGTTTGTAGATAAATTATGGTACCTATTCGTCTACGCGGACTTCAAATCGGGATTCTAGGTTATCGCATTTTTATTCTCAATATTGCACCTACCACTATCACACTCTCACGTCTCTGCATCTTCCAAATGTCAAAAGCGTATGGCCTTTTATCCAAATCCATTCAGTGGTTTTTGGTTGAAAGAGTAACAACAACCATCCATCCATTGATCCCCACAAACTTGCACATTCATAATAATAGTAGGGTGGGATTATCCCATTCACGTTACATGTTGCTTTTACGGAAAAGGTTATTTACCAGCTACATTTAACGTAAAAATATGCTTTACTGTTAATAAGTGCAGGAAAAGCCGGCTATTCAAATTAAAAAAAAAAAAAAACAATAATTTCAGAAACATAATTCATGCAATTATTATAAATTCAGCCTTGAATAATTACATACAATTCCTTTGTAATACAGGTCCATGTATCCAGGCACAATTGGCTTTGTTCCATGAATTCTTTATACCGACCCCGGGTTAATAAATGAATGGAGTAGAAACACCAGTGAAGTTTAAATATTGAAACATACTAATCAGGTCTCATTGTGAATTAGTTGGAAAAAAACTTTCTCTTGTAGCGGCATAGGCCACATGAAAAACTAAGAAGCAAAATTTTTACGCCAGCAAAAAAGAACCGCAATGCCATCTATCCTATCAGCGACGAACTACTAACGAAATCCTGCATCGCGCACGCGCAAAGTCCTCCGTGCGATTTGAACATATACATACAACAGTCCGAATATCAACTATCGGGCAGTTGCCCACCAGACACAACCACCGCCTGGTACGGAGGATCCTCCCTTTTCAATGGAAGTTTGCGGGATTTTACTCTCTGTACCGCATACTCTCATTGTGAATCCTTTTATTTTGCTTACCTTTTGGTCATGTAACTGCAAGTTTGAAGCTGAATACCAGTATTTTACATGGGGCGAAACTATACCCCTAAGCAAGGTACTGCTACTTTTGCTACTGGTGTTAGATTTCTTAGCTTCTGTCAAAAATATACAAATGACATCCGGGACCTTCAGCACGAAAGACGCTCAGTATGTAATGGATAGTCACCAATCCAAGGACCGGCCTTGGCAAGTATTGCTTAACTTTTAAAATAGACACGTACGTGTGTTATTAATGTGCCACGAAGTCCTCTCTCTCAGCTTTCATTGAAATATAACTCGTTATAAACTTAGAATAACATCATGGAATTGAACCTCATTAAAAATAACAACTCCTATAAATATTCAGTGACCATCGGGAAGCCATCGGAAAAAGTTTTAATACATTAATCCCACAAGCAATGGCTTCCAATAAAAATATCGATTGCTTGTATTGTCATTGTAAAAAATATACAAAAAACCAATTAAAAGTTTCATAAAAGTCTCCTGAAAGTTTTCTCGCTGTTTCTTCTTTGTAAAGGAGTTGCGACGTTTTGACATTAAATTAAATATTAGGGACGTATAAATGTAAAGGTTGTTTATTTTTAAATTTTTTGGAACTGATTAAAGAAGGATTTATTTTGTTTACATTTAGGTACTTGGTAATATTAGAGCTCCAGTAAAAATAAACTATACCTTTTCTTACCTCTGACTGATTGTCCTAAATCGCAAATGTTATGCTAAAATCATGTTTTCTACGCCTCCGTATCAAAACATCCTATAACACCTATTTACAGCTTTCTATCGTAAATAGTAAACTTAAACACTACGGTACCTACCATTCTTTAAACGCTGAATAAGGGACTACACCACAGAAATAAACCACGTCTAAAACACACACAAAATACAAGAAATAACCTAAATATATTGTAGAATTTATACACATAACAAGACCTGTTTAGACCCACAATAAATACTGCTTTTGTTAACGCAGACACTATTCTATTCTATACTCAACGAATAAGGGTTTGTATTTTCTATTCTACAATATAAATCTGTAGTTAAAGGGTCCTCTTCACCTATGAGAGTTTCATTCAGGGATATAGGCTGTGAAATTGGAATCACAAATATGCCCAATATGCCAGTATATTATGCTCAATATGTCCATGATACCATCTCATTTCACCCTTCATTGTAGGCAGTACTTGTCAATCAATTATGTGGAAGTTTGGTACGTTATCAGAGTTTGTGAAGGGGGGTGTTTTATCTTTTCTTGGGATTGTATGCGGCAGGCAGGTTTTCAGGTGATATTAATTACGCAAGATTTTTTTTAAATGTGTACGACGCGATGGTAGGATGAGGAAGCTCAGAAGCTGCCCGTTGTCTATATCAGATATTTTCTGCCTGGTTCATGGCAAAAGGTTCGCTCGTGGTTACGTGGAGCTTAAGCATGTCTATAGGGCAACCGTCTTTATAATGTGCAAATATCGAAATGAGGGAATCTATGCTTAATTTTATCGACGGCAAAAATGTTTAAAAAAATCTAAATATATTTTTTGGAATCTAAAAAAATGTTGTTCGCTACTGTGACCCCAGTGTAAACATAACGGTGTAACTTTAATACTAAATTATCTATCACGATGAAACAAACTTCATAATAATCGGAAGTAATTAGGCGTCCTCATAAAATGACAATTGTGGAAAAAAACTACCCTGAATTGAAAATAAACGTGATTTTTAGAAAAATCATTTGTTTTTTCATCAATTTTTCCAATATTCGTAAAAATTCTCAATAAGACTTAAGTTATTTTTCATCGTATTAGCCACCTAATGGTTTACAGTAGCGAACAAAACATTAAAAATTCCATAAAAAATAAAAATAAAATATTTACTTTTTTTTTACCGTCGTTAAATTAAAGCAAAGATTCCCTCTGTGCTCATTATAAAGGCTCACACTGTATATCTCTGCTTTACCTTTCTTTTCTTTCTTTCTTTCTAAATCATCAAATGACTCCTTCCGCTCTGGAATGAGCGTATGGGAGTGTCAAACTCTTTCTGACTAAAATCCATCCGTATTCCTCCCTAGTATTACGAATATTTAATACCACGATACGCTCCAAAACAGGGATCGCTGATGTGGGCAGTAAATCTGGCAGGCTGACGTGGAATTGGGCGGGCCACAAATGTAGGATGTACCAGGACAAATGGGCCAGAGTCGTTACGCAGTGGGAGCCAGAGGACGGGCGTCGTCGCCGAGGGATGCCTAGGAAACGCTGGCGGGACGAATTGGAGGCGTTCACGACGAATTGGTCGAAAAGAGCAATATACCAGGAAGAGTGGAAGGCTATAGGGGCTTGCCCAGTTGTGGGACAATACAAGTAAATGAAAAAATAAATAAAAAAGAGTTACCCAGTTACTCGGTTGTGAGGGGAAATTCTTTTTTATTTATTTTCTAAAGATAAGATCGACATCAACATACTTGGAAAAAGACAAGGCAGATTGATTTTTCGCGTCCGGCCCTGGTTAAATCCATGGTTCGGAGCGAGGAGGCTTGGGAAGCGGTCACCTCCTTCCGCGAAGCAGTAATGCTAGCGAAGGAGGAGGCAGGCCGCGCGAGGGAGACCCAAGGCCTTCGCCCCAACAGCCGCTACAGGAGAAGACGCCCCGGGCGTCGGGAGTCGCAGGGCGATCCCCGGCCACCGTAGGTGCGGGCCTGCGGATGGCGAGCGTTGGGGGGCTCGCTGTCCGGCCCAACCAGACCCGGGTTGATGGCGCGTGGTGTTCCACGCGCACCTTAAAGAGATGTCAGCATAGGAGACGGGGCCCGCTACAGCCAGAGCCTGCTAGAGTACAGGAATTTTTTCGAAAGAGTCACCGCGGCCCTGGAACGCAAAGGGCTTTTGAGAAGGAACACGGATGGGTTTTAGTCAGTAAGTCTGACACGCCCTTCCGCTCCACCCAGAGCGGAAGTCATTTGATGATTTCCCATCCTTAAAAAAAAGGCAGATTTATTCTGAATTGCCTTAACGTCGCGACGATAATAATACGCCACGGTTGGCGACATGGCGCAATGGCTCAGCAATTAGCTGCCGCGCTGCGTGTTGCGGGTTCGATTGCCGCACGGAATAAATATTTGTATGGCCTACAGTTTTTCGGGTCCGGCTGTTTGTTTATGTGAGTTCATATGTTTGTAAACGCACCCACGGTACAGGAGAAATTCCTAGTGTGGTATAAGTTTAAAAAAAAAAACATTCCAAAAACCATGGATTACACTAGCAGTTCTTCCGAGTCTGAGTGCAAGATTCGTATCAATAAAAACCCAACCCACGAAGTTATCGATATCATTGTACCAGCAAAGATTTGCATAAAAGATACTGAACGAATTTCCTTGGGGTTTTTTATCAATGGCGTGCAGATAAGCATTGTGTTCGAACAATGGACATAATTACAGAGCATCGATATTCGTGTGACGTCAGTAATTGCTCGCCACGCGTTTAGTTCACATGTAAGTAGGTACCTATAAATTACTACTTAAGAATACTAGGTAATTCTTAAGGTAGGGTGAATAAGATAGTGTTTTCACTAGAGAAAAATGTATGGATTCATAAAATGTAGCTTTGTGTTTCCGCTAAAGCATGGGAAGGAATGTGCAGTAACCTACTCTCTCTCTCTCTCTCTCTGAAATTTATCAATTCAGTTTTATCAAATTAGGTGAATCTCTTATTAATTTATTTAACAATGTCCAGACGCCAGCACATCAAGCTACCCGAAACTGTCAAATTTTACCAATCAACTTTGACATCAAATTGAAAATCAATTAAAGAAATTTGACAGTTTGTTGTAGCTTTATGTGCTTTATTTAATAAAAAGATAAGAAGGAAACAGAAAATAGGTACAAATAGGTTCAGTGACTTGGACTTTGCATGCCTGAATGGTTGACTTTTGATTCATCCGAGTATTTTTGGGCTCTTTAGTTTCGGAGAGGAGTTATCTTCGAAACCAATGAGACACACAACAGAAAATGGTTGTTTACTAAAGTAAACCTATTTTGAGCAATAATTACGCTTACAACAACAAAAATAAGGGGCTTACGCTTGCAGGCTGTTTATCGGCAATCCCCTAAGAGATCCTCTTCAGTCGTCTTAAATACACCCACGGGAAAACAGGAAGAGTTAATGAAACTCAGCAAAGAAACATTATTTTAAAACGCTAAATTAAAAACAAAATATCCATTAACAACTAATCAATTTGCATAGACCTAACTCGGTCGGATTCCATTCTTCCCGGATGCAGCTGTTTTTTACATAGAGTGACTGCTTGTCTGCCCTCCACAACCCATTAACTGGGAAACATGGTACTCTTTAGCAAGACTGGTTGTCAGATTTTCGTACTTTTAACTAGTTACCGGTTACGCCTCGGTCATGTTCTCGATATGTATGGAATGGTCACCCATCCACAACCAACCTGGGCCAGCGTTGCTTAACTTTGAAAATCGTAACAAATGTCATAATTTAGAAAGAAGTCCCTCAAAGACAAAATACTCCCATAAACGATTATTCATCATTACTTTGAATTCGCATTCTGCAAAAGCTGCTCATTTAAGGTTTCAACAAAAAGTACTAACAAAGGTCGAATGAACTTTGTAAGCGCTCTAATTTTGTGAAAACTGGAAATAGTTGATGCGGGAAATTTCCTAGTGTTCTAAATACAATGCCCGACTGACTTGTGTAAAGAGAGTTATTTATAATGTCGGGCACGCGATGAATTTAACTCATCACGTTATTCTCGCTTTGTGCGTTATGCTAGCGTGGACATGACACTGACAATTATTTTATAGTACGTGGGAACCAGTCACAGAGCACATAATCGCGCACGCTGGCAGCGACTACAGGGGGCAATTGTATTTTTAAGAAACGTCCGCTTTCGCATAGCAGTCGCAAACTATCAAAAACTCTACCAATTTCCCAAAATGTTGACAAGTTTTTGACTACAACGTGTTACAGAATAAACGCAATACCTCTTAAGGGGTCATTGTACTCATTATTAAGAACAACTTTTACTATAGGACCAACACCGAAATCCAAAAAAAATATCAGCTGTTCAGTACTTTTTGTCGAGCTATGCGCACAGAAATGTATGGAGGAGTCGATTTTATATTCGCGATTCCAGTGTTGGTCAAAGTTCATTGTAAAAGTTGTTCATAATGATGAGTATATACAATGACCCCTTACGAGGTATTGCGTTTATTGTGTTACACGTTGTATTTGGAAAGTTTTGACAATGCTGTCTCCAGCGGTGGCTCTATAACTGCCACGTTTTCCTCATGGTCCTCAGTGTCCAGGTCAGTCTAAGTGTTATTGAGTTTTTCCAGTAATTATTTGTCAGGAGCAGCCTGGAGTTTGCGAATCGGTGGTAATATTCACATTCTTAAGAAGTTGGCAGTAGTATCATCACAGCGCTAATGTTTTTTAATTAATAATTTAACTGTACTAATTGTTTAAGTATGTCTTATTCATATTTATCTTGATAGATTGAGTATTTATTATAAATTTACTAGCTGTCCCTACCCGCAACTTCGTCTGCGCCACATTTTTCATGAATGCTCGGCTCCTATTGGCCGTAGCGTGATGTTATATAGCCTTCCTCAATATATAGACTTCCTAGGATTAGTACGTTCTACCAAACAAATAGTCAAGAATTACTAACTGATCGAGTGGTAAATGATTTGAATGAATTATCGACCGCCGAGAGTAGAAAATAATTAAAGCTCTAATATCGCTATTAAAAAATAGGGGTTGGTGATAGAAAGATGAAAATTTAGGGTTGTATGTATTTTTTAATGCCAAGTTATAAAAAAATAAACAAAAAAGATTTTGTCCAAAAAATTAAAACAAAATGTCAGGGGTGGACAATCCTTATCACTTAGGGATATGAAAAATAGATAGTAGCCGATTCTCAGACCTACTAAATATGCATAAAAAATTTCATAAAAATCGGTGTAGCCGTTTCGGAGGAGTATGGTAACTAACATTGTGACACGATTATTTTATATATAAGATATTGTATGTATAGTTTATGTATGGATGTATTATATTTATTTAAATGTTTGTATGTAAATAATTATCAATCGCTTTTAATTTTCCATATTGCAACTAGGTAGGTAGGTAGGGTGGTAGACAATAGGACCAGAGCCTGCCAGGGTTGCGGAATTTGTTCGAAAGAGTCACCGCGGCCCTGGAACGCAAAGGGCTTTAGAAGGAACACGGATGGGTTTTAGTCAGTAAGAGTCTGACACGCCCTTCCGCTCCACCCAGAGCGGAAGAAGTCATTTGATGATTTCCCATCCTTAAAAAAAAAAAAGAAAAAAAAAGGGTGGTAGACAATGCCTATGGCATTAAGTCCGCCTCTGTACATTTGTGTGCTCAAAGTGTTAAATAATAATAATAGCATGCATTGGAAAGCACGTAAAGCCGTTGGTCATGCGTCTGACCTCTCCCCTTTCCTGTCGGATTGCCGTTCCAACAGACGATGAGAGTAAAGGAGCAGACGACCTTCACTTGTGGACTATAATCTCCCTTGCGTACTTTGCTAAACTCCGTTGAGGTTGAATTTTGGTTACCACTGTAACCACTGTTGTTACAGTGGTAACCAAAATTCGGTCGGGGGGCTTGTTTTATCGGTGGCCCCGAGGCGCCGAGGAGTGTCTGTGGTCTATGGAAGGTACCTATGTATAGTGTCCATACTATGTTACTAATTGGAAACGGTGATAGGTGTCATGGCGTCCCTGATGATTGATTGCGACGATTTTTGATGTCAGATAGCGTTAATGTGTTGGGTGGACGTGTCCACATTATGATGGGCTGTATTTTTTTATGATTATAAGATGTCAGGTGATTGTGGCTTTAAATGGTGACTGATGAGCTAGCAAAGAAATTATTTTGTAATTGCATTGCTACATGATCTGCCTTGCTTTTTCCCAACTATGTTGTGGTCGGCTTCCGGTCAGACCAGATGCATTTGAGTACCAGTTTTTGACATACAGCGACTGGCTGTCTGACCTCCAAAAACCAGTAACTGAGTAACCCTTGGCAAGACTGCTGATAGACATTATTTGTAGTGAGTTATTGTTCGTGGCAGTTATTGTTTTTACACTTGTGCACTATAATACATATGTCCCACGCCGATGGCCAGTCTCGGTTGAGATTGGCCGCCATGGCCGAAATCGGTGAAGAGGACTTTATATGTATTGTGTTTTATGGGCCTTAGTTGCCTGAAATAAAGGATCTATTAATAATATATTTGTATGCATTTGACAATCTTGGGACCCTGAGGTCCCGGTTCTTTGGTAGGCGTACGAGGGGCCGAAGCCAACTCGAAGAGGCCCCGTTAGATATTTCCAATGGAATAGGCCACCAACCGACGATTATCCCTGTATGCACTATGAAAGTATACCCAAGGACAATCCCCAGTTGGTGCAGAACTATTGCATAATATGGAAACAAAAAATGAGACTATGGGTTTGGGTTTGGGTGGTTTAGTTGACCGATTACCGTATACTATTGAAGAACTATTGCCTGACCACTGACAATATACACGGCTTTAAATGGCAGAGGGTAACTTGCACACTCAATAAATAGGCCCCTGAAAACGGTCGCTAGCACAATATTATTATTATATTGGATTCTTAATTTTGCTTCTCTTTTAAGAGAGTGTACAACCTTACAGTCGGACCGGAGCCAAGTATGTAAGGGGAAATTTAAATTAAAAAGGTCGACGATAGTGTGGAGGACGTCAGGAACTTCCGGGTGATGCGACAGGTATTAAGAATAGTGGCTTTTTGTGGCATGTGTAAAGTGTGAGCAGGCATGTCTAGAGTGTCAAGACTTTGCGTAAGAGCCTTTATCATTATATATTCATGAGTCCTTCACTCATCACATTAGTTAACATGTAGTCTGAAAATATATATTCTCCCCTATAAGACTTTTTCTGGAAAAAGTCACAAAACATGAATAATAAATATTTATTACTCCAAGTCCACATTACGGAGGGCGTAAGAAACGCATTTCAATTAAAGTAACGTTTAGAAGTTGTCTGAACGTTCAACGAATGGAATTATAAGTCTTACAGTCGCGGTTACCTTACCTGAACTTCGTTCAGCGTTAAATGTTGTAGGCGTTACAGCTTTTTTATTTAATATTACTATTGTTTAAGTTTGGTGTGCTAGATTACTTAACTACGTGATTTGATCAGTTGTGGTATTATCCTACAAATATTATATTTATTATTTTAGGTTTGGATGTTTGTGCTTCAAACACGCAAAAACAGCTGACCGGATTTGGATCAAAAGATATAGTTTATAAAATAGAATACTTCGGAGGATACTTTGGCGACTGTAGAGGAATCAGATACTTGGAGACAGGCTTGAATTATTAGCTGGAATAACTCACAAACTACCAGGAGACCAAAATCATGAAGAAGTATTTTCGGGGCTGGAATCTTGAACGATAAAGATTCATGAAGAAGTAACATATCCGCCGCTAACAATTACAACATTATAAAACAACTCGGACAAATCCGCAACACACGCGTAAAACCGTGAACAATAATAAAAATGTTAATTTAATTCACTAAACCTCGCGTAGCCGTGTGACACATTTCGGGACGCGCTCGTAAACACGCGACAGACACATCTAGTTGCAACGCGCGACACCGCCCCCTGATTATCTTGGTGTATGTTTAGTGCTATTCTGATGTGTGATGGCATTCGCCTATGGTTTAAGTAAACCTTAGCATTTTGTCGTGTTCATAAGGCTTGAAAAGTTAGTTACATCTTACAAAATGTTTTCAAAACTGGTCAAGTGTGGGTCGGACTCGTACACAAAGGGACTCGTACTTTATCGGAAAATCACGAGTCATGTATCGGGATGCACAAACCATACAAGAGAAGTGATATTTTTGGTGTAATTTATATTATTTAGTTGTTACAGTGACCACATATGATGAATTAGGTTGGTGCATGAAGTTTCATTATAAAGTTCAGTTATATTGTTCCCACGAGTAGGGCAGAATATAATCGCTGATGAAGTGACGCTCATCCTTTACAGACGGCTGTTACTAAGAGCGACGGGTCGACTGGTATCTTGAGGAGAGCACCTCGGAGGATTTGAGTGGACCTGTCCAGACAGTGCAAGCATTCGTCAGTTATCGTAAAGCACAACTCTAAACTCAGAACATTAAGGAGCTCAACGATACGACGAACGATAGGTACTACCTACCACATTGAAAAACCTACATGCAACAATATTAATTGATCCTGTTTCCAAGAGTTTCAATCCTTTTCACAGCCGTGTATTATTTTTGATAGTGGAGAGGTAAACACAGAAATCAATCAATACATGGAACTAAAAATCCTAGCTCCATTTTTTCTAAATAAAATCCAGGATCAAGTGGTGCAGCCATTCGCTGCCACTTGATTGCTTGCCTATTTTTGTACGAGTATGGAAAACTAATATTTAACTGAATTGGTGAAAGTGAATCAGTAACTGAGCAATACTTTGTTATTATGTTTTTGCTTTTCACACTTTTTAAAGTAAAAATATAGTAAAAAAAAAGAAAGAAAGAAATAATAAAATTTATCTAGCACAGGTACATCAAAAACGCGAGAAAAAAAAACGAGTGCGTCGACGCATACCCGACAGAAGTAATAACTTAAACTAATCTTAGTTGAACTATTTAAAATGGGAAGCGTCTGTCCGAAATACGACTAGCGCTGTGGGCTAGAGTGAGAGAGGAAAAGTCTGCCTACCACTGCCGTATGCGTGAGAGAAAGGGAAGCCAGACAGACTGGCGCCGTAACGCGTTACGTTACGAAGCGGTTTACCCTCCCACAAGAAGTCACACTTCAAAAGTCTTCAGAAATGGTCAAAGCCAACTGTCAAAAACAGCTCTAATGTCTTTGCATTTTGACAAGTTGACATTGATTGACGCTGGAGTGATAATTGAGACTTGAATTTGAACGCTTTTAAATTGGCCTCTGTTAAACTAGCCCCAATTCTATCAGATTAGCACACAACTACAGCACTTACAAACAATAAACGTCCTAATGGATATGAAATATTCTCAGTTACACAGGTATATGCAAAGAGGATCGAAGCTAATGGATTTTTTTTTATAATAGAGAAGCCGGATGCGAGCCGCTCCGGATAAAGTACGGATGTTCATTATTGAACATAGTTTGTGCCCATAACTGTACATGCGAGCGATGTTTACTGTTTGTTCGTATTTACACGAGCATGTAAAGGGTTATTGATTTGAAGGCAAGATGTATTTTGCTTATGAGTCGGAGGTATGTTCTTTTAGTATGATTTTTGGAACAATTCTGCAAGAGAGAAAACAGAGAGAAGATAGAGGAATGATTTTCAAAATAGAGGTGTTTGTTTAACAAATAATGTCAGAAAAAGATGAGTCTATCAAGCACTAGCAGTGAGCATCTGCGGTTTCGTAAGCACAATTAAAAAACACAGTTTTAAACGTAAAACAATTGTACAGTGCACATCGACACAGTGAAGTACTTCAGTAGGGCATTGTGCTTTGGACTTAACAAACTGTTCTTGCAAGGTCGTGGTCCTCATTCTCAGATTCCATAACAAATGTGAAATTGAAATGTTAAATTCCTTAACGACTTTATTAAAACAATACTACATTGACCGTCTCTATGGTTCTGTATAGTGTCGTTCTGTATAGTGTCGGACGTAAAAAGAATAGCACCATCCCATCACTTCCCGTGGGTGTCGTAAAAGGTGACTAAGGGACTCACCAAAGAATGGGCAGCAGCACTCTCTGTGCATCGCAAACAGCTACACTGCGATCGCCAACCCGCCTGCCAAGCGTGGCGATTATGGCAAACCCTTGGGAGAGGCCTATGTCCAACAGTGGACGCCTTTCAGCTGATATAATGATGATGATGACATAAACCTTCAATGGTGATACTATAATCAGCCAGGATTAATCTTTCTCATTACCTAGACAAAACTTTTACACGTGTACCGGCAACATAACTCCTTGAAAATCCCTGTTTTCTAGCAAGAAAATATGATTATTTAAATATTAAAGATGATTGATTAATAATTCATGTAGCTGTGACAGGAGGAAACTGAACACCTCGGGAACTTCCAACGTTGAATAATAGATCCGATCAATTAACCAGGAGAACTGTTGGTAAGTTCGGGCCGAGGAAACTTTGTATAATTGCAATACCTTTCACAGTTTCTAGCATCCGTTATTCATTATGTATTCCCGGTAATAGTCTTGTGGCTCTATCAACGAGGCTACGAGTTTTCTTCTTGTTTTTCTTAACTATTATTTCGTGGAAATTAGTACTAATCTTAGATTTCGGAAAGGTAAGTAAGCTTTTGATGAAGTTCTGTGTCAGAAAAAGAAACAAGCCAAGTGCGAGCCGGATTCGCACAAGAATGTGTCCTTCGAATATTTTTTTTAACTTAAAAGTCCAAACTCAAGGTTTGCCAAAGGGCGACGGAGCGTAGCGTTCTAGGTATTAGTGATTCGCAATTCGCTCCAAAACAGGTATGAAATTATTTAAAACTATCTGTTTCGGCTTTACTCCCGTTCAAATCGTGTATTTTTCGGGATAAAAAATAGCCTATGGCCCTCAGATAAGCATCAGCGAAAAAAAATCGTAATCAGTCAGGGCTTCTAAGACACAAACAAACAATCTTCTTATTATTTATTTCTAAATTTTACCGTCGAATACCTCATTAATAAAGTCTAGAAAGTTAAGCCAGTCTGGGACGTTAGTTTAATCAAATCGTTGAAATCCTAAGTGGGGCAAGTAAAGACACTGTTTTTCCCAGTGGCAGCTTGGAGGGGCTAAATGTAAGTGTCTGAATAGTTTTCGTAGAAAACAAGCATCATCTTAGATGTCTTTTTATACAGGGTGTTCCATAAGTGCGTGGTCATAGTTAAGGGTGGTGTTATGTAGCTGCTGTAGACTTAAGAAACAACATGTTTTTTTTTTAAACCCGCTTTCGTTAAACTACTAAAAAGTTCCAAAAAAAACATTTTACAAGCAGCCTGATGCAGTTGGTGGCATCGAATCTTTAATTGAACTAAAATAAACAACAGTAACTTCATCAGACAGCTTGAAAAGTGATTTTTTCTTAACTTTTAGTCGAAAGTATATTATAGGTACGTCTGAAGTATGTCAATACCAATAAAAATTGGTCGGACTTGAATATGACTGTATACAAGTTATTTTTAAACGCTTGTGAAATAACTTAGTTATCGCTATATAGCATAATCAGTCTATACCTAACAATTTTCACTGCTGGAACACACAGTGAGACAATATAGATGAAATAAATAAAACCGACAAAGTGCGATTCGTATTCTCACACGAACGGTTCCGCAGCATAAATCGAAAATAAAGACGTCTTGTATGTGAGCCCCCTTTCACTTTCAATTTAATTTATTTTTATTATTTGTTCTTTTAGCGGAAAGAACAAAAAATGCACACTCTGTGAAAATTTCAACTGCCTACCTATTACTTTTCTTGAGATTCAGCCCGCTGACAGACACACGGACAGACGGACGGACGGGCCAACGGACTGCGGAGGCTTAGTAATAGGGTTCCGTTGGTTCCCCTTCGAGTACGGTAACCCTAAATAGTGTCAGCCTAGGTTCGAAATGACATGTCGGGGCTGCGAGTGCTATAACCGCTGTACCACCACTGCTCTACATAGCTAACCTGTAACTTTACTAAAATAGGTTAATTTCTGCCATGATTATTTAAGCGTTATTATGCCAAACACTAGTTATATTTTGATTAAATTTTGGAATGGTTTTACTCACTGTTACAAAATGTAAATGGGGATTAAATTTTAATCCTCTCATCTACATTTTAATGCTAATGATTTTGGAATGAAAGAAAAACAGAATTAATCAGTTGGTTGCCTCTACTTAAGAAAATATTTGAGTAGATTGGTCACAGAAGAACCCCACTGAGGGTGGGGTTAAGGAATTTTAGAGCAGTCTAGCAGTGGACATTGCTTAGTTTAACTTTCATATCATAATTATGAAATTCATGGCCAAAATGGTTGCTTGGAGAAAAATGACGTGGTTTTAAAGTTTAACCTTTTGAACGCCAGAGCATAAACGCATCGGCGTGCCTCCGACACCAAGCCACAAATTCGCCGTACTTTTTGTCACATTTTTGTGACGTTTGGCGTACAGGGCACGCGCTTGCTTGTCATGTATATGTGACGATGGCGTTCAAAAGGTTAACCGAATGAATTGCCTGACATAACTTCCCATTAAATGCTTAAGACGTCGCAGCAGAATAAGGCGAAGATGACAGAACGAGCTCGACTCTTAAAGAAAATACTGGCTTGTGGCCCTTGCTCAGCATTCGGACTAAAAAGGCTAGATAAATACTCGTAGGTGGAAAAGACAGATATTTTTCAGGGTATGGCTATTTGTGTATGTGACTTTGTATGTTTGATATTGCACCCACGATACAGGAGAAATTCCTAGTGTGGGGCAACGTTATTACTAATAAAACAGAAAGAAAAAGAAGTTAATATCTGATCATTCTCGTCTACTCATTACAGTGCTAAATTATATTGTTATCACTACTGGCAGAACATTTGTATAAAGGCAGGCTCTTCCAAAAATTCGAAGTAGATCCATTTGTACAACGGGGCTGGATATACTTATCTATACCAATATTATAATGTTGAAGAGTTGGTTTGAAAGCGCTAATCTCTGGAACTACCAGTCAGATTTGGAAAATTATATATGATAGGCACATTCATGAGGAAGGCTATAGACTATACGAGATCGGAAAATTCCCACCGGAAGGTGAAAAACGGCATATGCGCGTACGAAGTGGCGGGCGAAATGCTAGTTACCTATATGTACGCCTGCTGTACGAGTATCAGTAAATTCGTTTCTGGTATTCAATATTCAGTCCCATGCCCTGTTTGATAAAATAATCCTTTTCCAATATGCCATTCATGGGTGATGGCAGCGAAATCTATGGAACAATGCAAAAATCTGGCGCTTCTGTGCGTGCATGCCTTTGATTTCGAAATACCTGGACAATCTCTATGTTGTATGTATATTTGCTGTAAAATTCGATGATAAAATTTATTTTTTAGCTCGTACACTTTGTTAGGTAACTCTAGCGCTCTTTAGGCAGACTTCTCAGATCGATTGTAACGTGTTCAATTAGCAACCTAGAATATTAAGCAATGTTTCTGTTATTTTTTTTACAAATGATAGGCAGGCGTTTGACCACTATCTCACCTGATGGTAAGCGATGATGTGGTCGAAGATGGAGCACGCTTGCCTAGAAGTAACCTATTCAATCCTGACTTAAAGACTCCCAGGTTGTAGCAAGCAGGAAACACAAACTGTGGCAGGGAATTCCACTCCTTAGCTGTACGCACAATGAATGAGTTCCCAAAACGTTTTGTGCATGTGGGTGGGATGTCCACAATATACCGGTGGCGCATGGCCGTACGTCTCGTGGTCCGATCATGGAACGGGCTTGGCGGAATTCAACTATGCAATTCCAAATTCAAAATGCAACCGATAGAAAACCGACAGGCTAGCAACTCGGCGTCGATGCTCAAGACTTTGGAGCTTCGACTGGATGAGCCTATCATTACCGATGATCATCTTGGCTCGTTTCTCAATTGACTCAAGGGCATTAAGCTGGGATCTGGCACATCTGTCCCGAAGATGAGAGCAGTATTCTATACCCGATCGAACTTGCGCTTGATAAAGTTTGAGCATCTGTTCCGGCGTATAGTACCGTCTCACCTGGTATATAAAAAAAACGATCTTCAAGGAAGAATCTCCTTTTCTTTCGTTCTACTCATAAAAAAAGCAGATAAGATCGGGGACGCCTGTCAGACGCTTAAGTTATTTTTGTTTAATTTCCTATCGTGATAAAACTTAAAATGGTAGGTACTACTTCTTTTTATCGGAGCAGTGATCGCTTTTGTCGCATATTTTAAATATTTCATATATTGGTAACAGATAGCTAAACCTTTCATTGATATTGTTTTCAATTTTCTTAACTTGAAAAGTAATAGTTGTACAATCAGGAATGATTCAATAACTACTACATTTCGCCCTGGATTAAGTTATTCAAAAACCCTCTCAGCTCCCCTCTATAAATATATTTATTTTAGAAGTTCCAAAATGAAATTGTTTATTGCCAGATTAACAGCCAAATAGCACACATAAATAAGAATAAATAATACAAAATAAGTTGCAAAAACACGACAAATGCAAACTTAGACGCCGCGAATCATGTTATCGGCGTATGGTAGGACTGCCACCTATGATGAAGAGGGCTGTTGTCCCAGTCTCGCACCGCGGCCACCAAGGAGTTAGCGGAGCGATGTATGGCGGAGCGTGCGGCGGACGAGCGGCTCCTCAGCAGGGCTGGCCAGCCGGTCGCGCGGCCCTCGCAGAACATTGCGCTCGCGCTGCACCACCGAGGCAGCCGGAACATGGCGCGCCACGCGTCATTGTACTGCACTCGCATGTCGCTGAGTGCAGCTTTGGTGTAGTTAGCCCACAACTCGACTGTGTAGACACTTGTGCAGTAACTAATGAAGAGCTGCGATTTCACAGCGTGACTACAGCGTCATCAATTCTTATGGGGTACAATAAAGAGTAATTTTATTCTATTCCTTGTGTGTATTTCTATTCTATTATTTCTGTTTCTATATCCTTCCTCACTCTATAATGTTTCATTCTGATTTCTGTTGGAGGTGGGCACTCAATAGGTCATAAGAAAAAATAAATAAATAAAAAGTTTACGACTTAAGCGATAGGGCCTGAAACCGATTTCAGTGTACACGACCCCCAAAAACAATAAAATTTCAGATTACAAACCCAAGCAAATCATCGATTATTCCTTTGATTAATTACAATTCACATCGTTCAGATAAAAATTTATGACTGAAAGAATCGTTAAAGGTAAGAACGAGCATAACTAACAGACAGATAAACTAACTACGAGTTACGGATTACGGTCCGCCATTTATTCGCATTACTCTTCGTTATTCCACAAAATGTATTGCGAATATCGGTGGCTTAGGTTTTTTATCAATAATCCAATGATCGTATTTTATTTAAACGTAAATAAGGTATTGTCGGTGGGCCGCGCCGTAAATTATCGTGTCCCGAGAGGATTGCCCCTCGTGACTCCAATATATATTAATCAACACTTAGAAATAAAAGTGTTAACGGAGAATTCTTTTGTATATTTTGTGGGACAAAGTATGGAAATATGGATTGTATAATACACTGATTTTTTATTTTAATGTTTGAAGTTTTATGTTGTGGTTATTTTAGTTAGGTGATGCTTGGTAATTGAGTTTTCGTTCGTTTTCAGAGAGAGATATCGTGGTTGACCTATCGAAGTTACCTATTTTTATCGTCAGGGCATTTTTCGTTATTATTAGTAGATCGCGTTTTTTTTTCGAGGAAATCGTGGCTAAAAGAATAACAGCCGTACAGGTCAATCCAGGTTAAGCAACGCTTGCCGAGGTTGGTCTGTGTATGGGTGACCATCTTAACATACCAAGTTTTCTCCTTTCCTCAGAAAGCACGTTATGCCGTTGGTCCCGGCTGTCATTTGTAGATCTTTGGCAGTCGTTACGGATTGTAGAGGAGACCCGCTCTCACAATTGGCTGAATATGGGTTATAGTATAGAGGAATAAGAACGAAGAAGAATTATTGTTGTTAATCAGCCCTTTAAACGTCTTGTCAAGAACTACCGTGTCACCCATGTAATGGGTCGTGGAGGTCTGGTAAAGCAGCCACTCCACGTAAAATACTGGTATTCAGCTGAATCCGGTTTGACTGGAAGCCGACCCCAATATATCCAACTATAAGCCTAAAAGGCTAGGCAGATGATATTGATAGATCGCGTTTTACGACTATCTCACCTGATGGTAATCTATGACGTGGTCGACGATGAAGCACGCTTGCCTAGTAATAACCTATCGCCATAAATTGATCACAAAATAATGTTCAAGTAGGTATTATTAGGATTGCAGGTAGTATTTCCACCTATCACAAGGCAGCCCTCAGCAGGACATGGGAACATGCCACAGTACCCAGTGTATTCAGTATTGAATGACAACTAAATACAATATATTTTCAGACCAGTATTTAGCCCCATAGGCAATATCTTAGGTCGCAATAAATTGCACTGTCCATGTCCTGATATTTGGATTGATGGGAGAATAGATGCCAGTAGTATACGCCCATTTTTGATTTGCTCATTTTTTGACTTGGTTGCACTACAATTGTAGCAAATTTTGTAAACTTTAAAAATATCCTTCTCCGTGGAATGCATGCTGAGAAGAATGAAGCCTAAATCTTAAAAATTACAGAAAATTAAGAAGTTTTCCGAGCACGACGCAGTAAGCACACGTCTTCCGAAGTTGAAAAATTGGGTGAACTGGTACCTATCTATATTAACAACATCCCAAAAAATCAGGACAGTGCAATAAAATTTACTGCGACCATTTAATCTGTCTTCGGTGACTGGCCTACAATAACTTTCGCCTCGTTCAAGTCCAGAGGTTCGAGTCCAGTCGTTTATGACGTCATAAAGCACATCATTTTTTTTTTGTTTTTTTTTATTCTGGTTTAATTGAGAGACGGAGCTATACAGGACGAACAACACTATCCCTTTCTAGCAACGAAAACATGATGGCATCGGCACTTAGCATCTTAATGATTGAAAATACAGTATTTCCAGGTGAAGACGATCTCAGATTTGGGAGCTAATGCGAAGGAAATAATGCGAAAGTAACTCTGTCTGATGGTCTGTTAGTTACCTCTTCACGTCCAAACGGCTGAACGAATTGGGGTGAAACTTGGCACACGAGTAAACCATTTCCTGGAATAGGACATAGAATACATTTAGTCCCTGGAGTATGTCACCTTGGGTTAATTCTCGACTTCCCGCGAAACTGTTGGCAAAAGGTGTTTAAAAAAAAGAGCGAAAGTTTACGACCGCAATGATGAGTGTGCAAATAATGTTGAAATCACCATGTTTGCGCATCCACTCTCAATTCTCGTATCATGTAAGTAGCACAAAGCCATGTTTATTTATCTTCGCTTTCTTCAGCTTTCAAAGACCAAAGAACGGTTAATATTTGAACTTTAAAATTAATGATGAACTGGAGAAACAATGTAAGTTAATATTTAGTACCATTAACAAACCGGATAAAACGTATTTAAATAAGAATTCTAAGCAATTCATGTGTAGTTTAATGTTTTAAAGCAAAATATCTTTATTTACCTTTCTGAAGAAATCGACAGATTTTATTTTTAAGAGCTTGTCTATTTTATATATTTTTATAGCTTTATATATATATATAAATATTATATTTTATAGCTTATGCGAAATAGGATATCACTTAAAAATAACATAATAGCCATATGTAAACTGAACTTGAACTGTGCTCATACGGCTCTAAAATTGTGAATTTTCGTAACTGCTTCGTGGATCTTATGGGCGCATTGAGTTTGAATCGGGTTCGGGATCTTGGAAAGTCGTATTAGTATATTTCTCTTGATTACCCAACACTGACCCACTGCTAGAAAATGGCATCCCCCAAATTCTTCTACCTTTTATTTTCCCGAGCCACCTCGATGCAGGCCTTGCGGTTTACGTCTAAGGGCAATGCCATACGATGCGTAGACGGTGCGGTGCGGCTACGTCATCCCACATAAAAATCACTATACCATGCCACACAAAGCGTTGGGCCGCCCGATCGGCGCCGCATCGCAAGCGCGCCGACTTGCGACTTGAGCTGCCGGAGTGAAAACGTGCGCTACGGTGCCGCACGGCACGTGTGCCACCTGCCTGTAGTGTAGCTTCGCCCTAAATTATCTCACCTTCAGTTCTTGGGCTTCGGCGGTGCCGTCCATCCCATGAGGATGTCTCATCGTGTCAAGATTATTAACCAGCGGTCGCTAAGCATACGGCTGACGTGACCAATCTAATCATACATTGGCCTGTTTGGTTTTACTTGGCCATCCAAAATTTCACACTCCAGTCGCTTTTCACAAAGGTAAAAGCTAGTACTCACACGAAAAAAGAAGGGAAAACCAGACTGCCAACGTTTGTTTATTGGTTGTTGGTTGCACGCATGAGTTTAATTCGCAAACTAAATATGAGCGAGCTTAAACAAACGTTGCTTAGGATGCATTGTGAGCGTTTCCACTTCTGAGTTAGATCACGCGGAAGATCTGCCTAGCTAAGATGTTCCTAAAGTTGGTTGACTGAATTTTACTTGGAGTGCTACCAACCCGCACTGTGCCAGCGTGGTGGATTCCGGCATTTTTTTTTTGAGGAATTGGCTTGCTCTTGACCACCTTGACCCGATCACGCCTGATGGAAAGCCATGGATGAGGTTTATGATGGAGCGAGCCCAGAAGATGCCTGTTCACTCTGGCTTTAAAGGCAGACGGGTTATTTGTGGAAGTGAAGACAGAAGCTGGCAAATAGTTCCACACTTTGGCTGTGCGCATAATAAATGTGGAGAAAAAGCGCTGAGAACGACTAGTCGGGATGTCGACCAAATGCTGATGGTACCCTGCAGTACGTCTGGTATTCCGGTAGTGAAAGGGCGATGGTGGAATTCGGTCATGTTTCTGTTCACACTCTCCAAAGTACAGTCTGTAGAAGACGGACAGGCAGGCAACACTACGCCGACTAGCCAAGCTGTGTACATTTAGATTCAGCAGAGGTAAGGTAACGCTTGTGATTAATTATGCTACATAGATTATTGTCATCAGACCACTACAACTTGGGTTATCACAGAGGAGAGACATGGTCAATGGTCAAAGAGATGATTCGACGGAAGAGTCACGACCCTCATTAGTGAGGAACACGATGTGAGGAGGAGGTGGAGGAGTAAGCACGGACACTATAAAAAATAAAATAAACAATACAAAAAATAACAGTGAACCACCGTTGCAACCACCCATGAAATATTCCACAACAGAGACCAATATAAACACAGTCCTGGCGACTCGCAATCATGCTTAGGATACTGTTGGTGTCCCACACCCTGCGCACCAGGGGAATCACGCCACGATAACGGGTTCATTATAATTCAGTCACCAGCCCTCTGCATTCCAGCATACTTTTTTGTTTTTAAGGATGGTAAATCATCAAATGACTTCTTCCGCTCTGGGTGGAGGGGAAGGTCGTGTCAGACTCTTACTGACTAAAACCCATCCGTGTTCTTTCTAAAGCCCTTTGCGATCCAAGTCAGCGGTGACTCTTTCGAACAAATTCCGCAACCCTGGCAGGCATACCAGCATGCTACACACGAAATAATTCCAGCAGCTATAAAATTATACAACAAAGTGGTCCCAAACCATTCGATTACCCAAAAGGCATATGCACTATCGAATTTCAATGAAAGTTAATTCAATCGAAATTTTGTAAATAAAATATTTTATTTCGCAAAATTGAGTGAATCCATTCTGGTGCGTTTGAACCGAAGCGGCCGGGCCCGGTGTGTCGTAGTAATTTTATTTGTAATGGCATAGAGTATAGCAGTTACAGAAGGGAAACACCCGATTCAACGAACGCACAGTTTTGGGCCGTCAGCGTCTAGGCATTGTGGCATTCAATCAGTGGTAACGACTGTCCAAATGTGAGGTAATGAGACATTTTGGCAGCGCTTGTTAATCTAATAAACTCTTTTTGACAATCATTAGGTATCACTGATAGAATGTCATTTTGCTGAGAAGAAAGAGTAACTATGGAGTTTCTTGTCCGTTCTTCTCCATAAGAATCTACATTTTGCGAATGGATAACTTGAGTCACTAATATTTTAATTTCAAACTGTAAATTTTACGTTCAAAAGTGCCTTTTAATGGTCTAGTTGAAATAAATGAATTGACTTCTGACTTTGAACTTCAAGCTTACGTTTCTTGATCAGATCGCAAAACTTTGCGGTATGCGTTGCTCCGCCCAGAGCGGAAGGAGTCATTTGATGATTTCCCAACCTTAAAAAAGAAAATGTGTTGCCGAACGCATAATCCTCCTCACCGCTGACGCAAACTGAGGCAGAACATAAAATTATGATGCCAGCACCGCTTACCGTATTTTTGTGCGTTCCGATCAAGAGACCGAAGCTTCTGGTTGAAAGTTGCGCCTATGTAACAAGCTATACTTATACGAGTATCATGGATAATGTGATTAACTAACTAAGTAAGAAATTAAATTTTGAGTAGGTCAGCGTCAGTTGGTTAACGGCCATATCTTTAAAGGGAAGTTAAGTATTTAAGGTTTTTGAAAGAGACTCTATAGAAAACCGATTTTTTATCTAAAACTCGTCCCAAATTTTACCGTCGGCCATTGCACAAAAGTAAGCTTCTATGCGATTTTATTATTCTGTGGTAATGGCCCTGTGGTTTCAGTTGGCTTGCAAGCTATGCTGATGTATTTACCGTAAATAGATACACAGGGAAACTGGGTTTTGGATCCCCTATGTGCATATCACCTGGAATGGAATAAGAGAGATGTTTGCATTGAATTTTTTATGCATTCTTGGATTTGTAGTGAGTAAACAAGAGAGTAAATCCTCAAACTAATATTATTTACGTTTGCATAACCAGTCTCTGAGAGGAATTCCACTGGGAAGATACCTTGTTGAGGTCGGAAAGGCTCCGTGTAAAATACTAGTATTCAGCCGCATCTGGTTGGACCGGTAGCCGACGCCTGCATACTTCGGAACACATAGGCAAATAGTGATGTGCGATTCTTTCGGTCAATCATTTTATGAAGAAAATCGAACGTTTGCACATTAGAAAATCAAAATTAACAGACTAGATGTAATATTTAGAATGTCTTATTTCACTATCAAAATGGATAGGTTCTAATATTATCAACGATGGCCGTCAAACAATTTTTTTTTTGTGTTTGATTTTGTGTGTAGAGATTGTGAACCAAAATCCGTGTGGCCGTATGGATTGAGGAGTTATGTTTGATATTTTAAACGCGGAATTTACCATTACCAATATCTGCAAATAAAGCGATTTTGTAGGACCGGTCCTGGAATGTGTCACTCACTGTGAGTGGCAAAAAGTGCGCCAAAAACCAAAGAAGCAAGTCAAAATAATTAATCAGAAGATAATTCAAGCTACTAAAAGAAACAAGTCATAAGGTAATTTGTAAGTAACGACTAGAGCTTACAAAGTACCTAGGTAGGTACATACATGTGTATGGAATGTGTACAGCAGGTAGGTACTAAGTTTACCCTTTTCTTAATTCCAGTGTTTCCCGGCTAATTGCCAAGATCCGCATTGTTTAGAGAACTAAGGCAGCCTCATTAGCAAGCTCATGATGTTTCTTCATCAATTATGTGGCGAGTTTTACAGACTACCTGGCTTTTAAGGGACAAAACAAAAGCCCAGTAAACATGTTTGTATAGAATCTACATTCGAAAGAAAGCTGGCTTGAGAATCTCGACAAAACTCGAGTCTTCATTTTTAGACAAAAAATCTGGACGGACATCCTCTGGTCTGAATTTGAAGATTGTTTCTAAATTACACTCCAAAATTATACCTATAGGTCTGGGGTTCTCAAACTGCGTCGCGACTCCCCAGTGCGTCGCGGTGCTTTCCCAGAGGCGTCGCAAACAACAGAAATGGAGTAATGAAATACTGTGTTTTTCTATTTTTAACCTTTTGAACGCCAGAGCATAAACGCATCGGCGTGCCCCCGACGCCAAGCCACAAATTCGCCACATTTTGTCACATATTTGTGACGTTTTACGTACAGGGCACGCGTTTGCTTGTCATATATACATGACTATGGCGTTCAAAAGGTTAAAGGTTTCCTATTTTGAGAGGCAAAAAAAAAACAAACTTTTTAAGTATGTAGCTAAGTTTACTAAAGATACATTGTCGAACATTTATGGACCTTACACACACATTTATAAATATTTTACAAGTTCATCCGTGACATTGATTCTACAAATATAAAAAACAGTATATCTATGGAGCTACCGTAGGTATCTTTTTTTTACAAGGGCGTCGCAAAAAAATATTACACTCAAAGGGTAGTATCAAAAACATTGGTAACCCTTGTTATAGGTTAACAAATTCTCGGTTGAGACTGGAATCAAAAGAAGGTGGTACTGTTTGATATACACATTATATACACTACATTTATATTTACTCCAATCTAAGACAGAATGACAAATAAAGCTTTATTGTCATCAGTATACATACATACTTACCTACAAAAACATAGAGTCAGGGTTGTTTATTCACAGTCGATCATACCAAAGATATGTCTATTTTTAATCACTAATGAATTATTTAGCACACAATTCAGACGGAATAAAACCCAACTTATTACTTACCATTTTCAGATCAGTATGCAAGACCTGCTCAAAGACGTGTTACTCGCAAGATTCTCCAAACCACATTCTATATTAAGTATAGGATGAATTATCCGAGACGTGGAGGTATGCGAATAAAAACAGGTCTAAGGTGGACGAAGAAAATAGACGTACATTCGTGAGTGGGTCACCTCAGGGCCTTACGCTTTTGTTATGGCGGGTTTGAGGAAACAATAAACAAGAATACGCTCGATCTTGCTTCAATGGGCCTCCGGGGCCCACAAAATGATGTGCTATAAGGCAGGAAGTACAATAACGTCTTGTATAATGGATGGATGGGTGGCTCACAACGCAAGAGTGATAGCCGCGCCGTAGCAGGAAGTGTGCCATGTTTTATTCATAATTCTTGAACCCGGGTAAGTGGCACTGGGCGAAATTTATTTCTTAAAACGTTTTTATTATGCGATTTAATTTTAGTAATAGGTTTTGATGGACTTGTTGTTAGTTTGAGGAGATTTAAGTATAACGAAGTAAACAGCCGATAGAGCCTCCAGTGATCCGCCAGATAGGGCTCTATCAGCCACATGCAATCCGTCTATCTAAATACATATACATATGTATGTATAAAACAAAGTCGGTAACACCTTTTATAACTTAAGAACTGCTGTACCGATTTTAATGATCTCTGATTTGTTGGATTCGTCGATTTTTTGGATTCGTCTCGGCCTCGGATAGCAGAACAATGATTAAAATATCGGAAAAATTCACGGGTTTTTTTAAGAGACTGAGGAGGAAGTGAGGAAGTTCACATTCAGAGCCGCTTCTGGCTCAGTATTTCCGAGGCTGGGAATGTGAGCAGTAAAGATTCACAAGTACCAGGAGTTCAGAACCATGAAGATGTATTTCTGGGGCTGGAATTGTGAACGGTAAGGACTCACCAACTACCAGGATATCAGTATCATGAAAATGAATTTCCGGACCATGAATAAATATTTTACATACCTACGCTATGACCCTTAGGAGCTTTAATTTCTCACTGATGGTTCTAAATTCATGCAAATGAAGTCGCGAGCAGAAGCTAGTATTTATTTATTTCACAAGAAGAAAACAAATTTCATCAAGTCATTTGCCAGATAAGTTAGGTATCCAAGATGGTGGCACAAGCAATTAGTAATTGAACTACACAGACCACAACTTGCATTAGCAAACTTCAAACATGAGAGCCAGTTTAATTACTCTTGAGTCTGATGATACCATTTTAATAGGTGAACATTAATCTTTATGTATTCTAGATCTTGACCACAACTTGGCTTAGTCTGAATTTAAAATCAGTTAACATGACCTTTGCCATTGATTAATTTGTACACCTTTATAAAGGTCACTTACGAATTTGCAAATATTACTTATTAATATTTATAAAAATATTACTAATTTAAATATTTCACAAAGTTATTAAAAACTCGTAAAACATAATAACGAGAAGGCGATGAAAACGAATAACTTATGGTTCGAGTTTCTCGAATAACTATCAATATATTATATAATAAAAGTAGTTGTCTAGAGATAAAATAGGTGCTATAAATAAGAATCGGAAAAAATCTTTAATAGCTTGTAAATGTATAATGTAAATTGTATTGTTATCTATACCAATAATATAGCTGAAGAGTTTGTTTGTTTGTTTGAACGCGCTAATCTCTGCAATGGAACTACTAATCGGATTTGGAAAATTCGAATCAAACATTAATGAGGAATGCTATAGGCTATACGGGAACGGGAAAAAATGGGATATGCGTGAACGAAGTCACGGCCAAAAGCTAGTTCTAATATAAATTTTAATTAGTTAGACACTCATACTTTTTCAATGTTATATTGCTCATTAAAAACTTGATTAGCCCTTTCAAAAACCAAGAGTCAATTAGCTTACCTGAGTATTTAAAGCCACTGGCTTTTATCCTACGAACAAACCAAGCTCAGATTGAGTGGGCAGGGCTACTAAATATTTATAAGCTGTATGTTCTCCTATCGTTATTTTAATGATAGGAGTACTAACTTACTCCTATTTTATGTTTTTCTACGAGTTGCTCATACTAACATTCTTGACAAATCTAAATAGATGTCCAAAGGCAATTATTTATTTTTGAACCAAGTATCAAAGGTTAAATTGCTTTTATCATCACTGTTGACTGCGAAACTGGTGATGTTTGTGGTTCTCAGATGAAACGACTTTTGAATTGTTATTTTTTTTTTAATTTTGAAAGGTTAACCAACCAGTCTCCACTGCCCGTCCGTCTGTCTATCAGCCGGGCTGCCGGATACACTGGCGGACGTTGAAATGTTCATAGAGTGTATATTTCTATTGCAGCTCATAACAAGAGACAGTAAAGAATAATTTAAAAATACTAAAACATTATTTTTCAGTTTATGATGCGGAATCCTGCGCCCGGTTTTTTTTAAATTTATAATACTCTCTACTGACCTCTTTCTCGCTTCGTGGTAAGCGATGGATGAGGTCTACGATGGAATAAACGAGCCCAGGCATCCTCTGTCTGTCCCCTTTCTCTGGAAACTCGGAGACATGGGTGCTATGGGGAACACAGATTACTATTTGGCTCCAGCACTACGTCTGGCACATCTTTAGTCGCATTCACTCCAAAGCAACTAGCATGTAGGCTAAGCGTGCCTTATTCTTCACCGTCATCAACAACGAACACTGTTAAATAATTAAACCGTAATCAAACCAAGTGGCAGCAAACTTAAAACATAATACAAGAACTTACACTCATGGGTAACTTAGACTTAAGTACAAACTTCATTGAGTATGCATAGGGGAATAAACACGGCATGTTCATAGTTGCAGTGTAACAAATTACTCCACTAATGTCACTTTTCTTGACCCCTTTTAAACAAAAAGTGCACGGCACGCGATCGGGTTATTAATTGTAAAGCCAGTGTTAAGTTAAACAGTTTTCTAAGAATAATTTTCGTATTACCATTTTACTTGGCGATCCGACTTCTTGGCTTTTAAGTGGTCCAAAATAAAAAATGGCTTGAAGAAACAAGTATTTGTCTTCAATCTACCTAGCTTTTTCCCAGCCATGTTGGGGTCGTCCTCTACTTTATATGGAGCGAATCCCTCTCTGGCCACTGCAACCCAGTAACCGGGTTACACGATATCCCTTGGGTAGACATGTGTCAGATTTCCTGGCTCCAGACTACCCGTAACGACTGGCAATGATCTATAAGTGACAGCCGGGACCACAGCCAAATGTGATTTTTGAGACACGGAGGTATATTGGTGTGTTAAGATGGTCAAGTGTTGCTTAACCTTGAAGACTGACCGTGGAACCGTGAGTCTCGGAGTCATTATTTTGATAACCATCAACCCTCACTGCCTTCGCGTAGTTGGCTTTCGTATGGTACTCCTTCCCACAGGGAGGAAGTCAGAGCTCCAATTCAACATTGCTGGCTTATTATAAGAAAAAACCAGCAAAGTGCGTGTCGGACCACGCACAGTGTAGCGTTCCGTAGTTATCCGTCTCCTAAAACAGGTCGGAAAAATAGTAAAAAATACTTCACTATTATTGAAAAGATAGATTACAAAGTTACAAATGCACTTGGTTTTAAGTCATTTTCTATGGAGTTATTAGGATTTTTTTACTTACTCAGTTCATTTTTTTAAGTTGGCCGACTATTACTCGTTAACTTTTAAAGCCGCAAAAGCTGTGATAGTTTTCCTTTTAAATTCATTATGTCATGTACAACCGTTTAGCTAGCAGAGGGGAGTGGGGGTACACTTGACTCTAACAAAAATTAGCACTTTAAAGCTTAAAATTTCGCAAACCGGTCCTTGGATGGCAAAATGGTTTACCCTCAATATTTTTAAATGAACTATCCAACGACACTCCACACTAAGGGGAAGACGATAAAAAAAAAACAGCGCCACTTCACATGTCCACCCTAAAAAAAATGTATTTCAAGATTTTATTTCACCACTATGTCGGCGTGATTAATATTACCCTTACCAAATTTCAACTTTCTAGCGCTAAGCGTCTCTGAGCTAAACCGCGGACGGACAGACACGGACTTCGCGAAACTATAAGGGTTCCATATTGACTACGGAACCCTATAAATGTCATTGTTTCATTCATTGAAGCACAAATCAATGAAGTATTTCTTAACTCAAAATCACATTGGTATTCCAAACAATGCTAAACATATACTGTTTGATATCTAACTAGTTCAAAAGCCACAATAGGTATTGTGTATCCAAACAATTCGCAACAATACTGATCAATGCATGACTGTATCGCGGAGCCGTGAACACGTCACAACATCGTCTTCAACAGCATGAATGAAACATGAGGACATAGTGAGGATCCCTCCCTTTCACACATGTCACGACCAGCTAAGGAAGAACAACCCTCCTCCCGCATTGACCACAAGTAATGAGGGAAGAGGGAATCTTTCAGCGGTTGGTGAAGGTCGAGGTAGACTGGACGCAATAAGAATCGTCCTTAGGAAGTACGAATTGATAGTTGAATAGTTAGGCCGACTTAGGCCCAAATTTATTAGTGTGGCACATTTCGTCTGTCTCATATCCGTTGGTGACTTAAGAAGGTAAATACATTATACAAATACGATTTCAAGGAAAGCTTCGCGTGTTTAAGTGTCTTCTGCAAAATCACACCTCTTTATTGTAAATAACACAATCAGCATTTACGTGTTTTAGCACTGCAATTAAAATCCGGGGTCAAACAAATGTGTCAGTCGGTGAACCACTGCCGAGTTTTTATTGTCGCAACTCAAAACAATAAAAATTTACTGAAACTAATAAATTAAACTTTTGTTGACAGATTTCAATTTGGAACTTTATTACTGTAAACAAGTTTGCGTGGTTGAGTTATGAAATTATATAATGTCTGGCTTATTTACATTCAATAGTAATAAGGTTCCTGACGAAATTAGTTCAAAAACTTCTCAGGATCCCCTTAGAAGTTTCACGTGAGTTGAGGATTGATATGTGGGCGATTCAGGAGTTGATAGCAGCATAGGTTTCAGTGATGATCGCCAACTGATTCGTAAAGCTCACCATAAACTTACAGAGGGACGCGGGGAAGATTAAAAATCGAGCGACTCGCAGACACAATGAAAATGTTTTTTCACAGGCCCCTTTCAGGCGCGCTTTGTTTGTGAAACGAAGTTCGCCGTTTTTTCCCCTATATACGCTTCATCGCGATTCTCTAGGGCGAGGAAAATATTGCGTAATGAATATCCCGCACTGATTTCACTACACGCTGGTGCCGTTGCATTCGGGTGCATCGCTACGTTAATTTGGGCAATAAACATCATCCGTAGATAGAATCCAATCACAATTGTCAGCGTGTTTGCGCAGTTTATGGGCTATCCCGTATCGCATTGTTTTAAAGTGGAAATAGTATAGCAAGTGACGAATTTGATCTTGCAGGATCGTAACTCCGGTACTGTGCTGACTTACGGGTGTCATGTCGGAGTGGGGGATATAAATTAAGTTTCCCTGGTATGTAAGCACCTACGCGGGGATTATTTATTGATGTGTAAACCCGCTAAAACTTAAACTACCTTACCTAAATAATTTATAGGTTCTAACACTCGTGCGTTCTCAAGATTGTTCAAGAGTTTGAAGTGAAGGCGCACACACTCAAAGTTATGGCTTCGTAGTAAAGTTATGGGGAGCGGTGAGCAGATATTAATATTGTTGACTCCACAATATAATTGAATGTTATTGGTGTCACAATTTTGAATAATTTATGTCGGTGAGAAGCGCGTTTTTTGTTTACAAACAGGCACGTTAGAGTGCCATAACTCTCTCGCAACCAAGTTCTTTCCAAACCATGATTAATATTTAGAAAATCATTTATCATCATTAAGAAGATTTCTTACATAAAGAACTGCTCATATTTCTTGTTCCAAGAACTTACGTTATAAATAATGTACACATCTTGAGACATTTTTATTGCGTTCAAAAGTGCCAATTTGGGATCTCCATGTCATGTTTCACTCGATCGCTGATATCATGTGGCTGCGGGTCACTTGAGATGGAGACGTTTAACGAGACCTGTCATTCTTGTTGCCCATTTAACAGGGCTTTAATTTGACACTTCGAGATTAAGAAAGAAACTGTAACACAAGTAGAAGTAGATAATAACTTATTAGAAAATCTTTTAGTCACGTGTTAGTGCCCAACATAAACTACATACTATCTGAAATATATTTATGACCTGTGTTCAGGCCTGAATGATAGAGCGCTTTATTTATTTATTTATTTATTAAAACTTTATGCACAAGTAAAATCACTGTACAAAGGCGGACTTAATGCGCTTTACACAGCTGAACTTTTCCTAACACTCGATTTACTACAACTATTAACCGCCGCATTAAAAATCAGCCATATGCTAATCTGTGGTCCGTAAATTATCACTTACTTTACCTACGTTTTAATTAGGTACCTATGTGTGTATATTACTCTTCGACTGTTGCAACGTGTGTATTTTACGATTTGTAAATAACTGCTATTTACAAATATCAGCTAATACATGCGTTAATAAAACCGTTGTATTTCTTCAGCAATGTTTCTGGTATCCATGAAAAGATTTCATCATGAGATTTTTGTAAAAGCTTTCAATAACACTTTGTAGTTCTTCGATATTGCCATAGGATTGAATGGTTTTTCTATGTGCTTTGGACTTTGGGCAAAGGGTTGATTTTGATAAAAGCTTCTTTCAAAGTAAGTTTTCTCGGCGTTGCCATATCTTGATGTCCCTTAGTAAGATAGTTCCTTGCTCTGTCTGCTAACCAGGGCTGTAGATTATCTTGGAGTCATTTTATCAGGACAAATTTCCCATTTCTTTGTATTTTTTTTGTTTTTGTAGCTTGCTCTCAAAACAAACAATGAAACGCTTTGGTTACTTAGAATGACATAATTACCCAGATGAATTGCCCTAAACACTAGATTTCTAGAAGTCCTTTTTACTCGAGTGGATTTCTGATTCTGATGTTTGATTATATACCTACCTATATATTTACTTGCTTTTCTAAATTGCACATTAGAAGCTTATTAAATTAATTATGCACTTTAAAAAAAAATTAGTAAGTATCGAGAATTTTTAAAGCAAAAATATATGGGAGACGTGTAGGTGTAGCCGTGTCCTTGGGTAGGTACGTAATATATTTGAGTGACGCGTTTTATGTCGGCCCCGAATTCAGGCCCTCTGATAGATTGAACCAGAATTAGTGTTGATGGGACGAAAGTATCACTGATATTACCCAGGAACGAAGTAAAAAAGATGGAGATTCAAAGAAAAAAGAGAATATTTAACAACTCCAAAGCAGTTAACTTTACGAATATGTAATTCACAAAACAATTTGAAATGTAAATTAAAGTAGAAAAGACGTTCCACATTTCAGTTTTATTACACGAACGGTTTGAATATCGTTGTTTATGAGCCTGAGAGCATAAAACATAGGAATAGTTTGTGATGAAAACGCGGGCTTATAATGTTGCCTCTATAAACGCCTTTTGAAGCGCAAAGTTGCGACTTAACAGTACCAGGGCCGCACGAAATGATGAAGCTGATATAAAAGTCTTTGTGCGCGAATGTTGTCTGATATTATGCACTGGAGACTGACAGGCTGTGCTAAACAGGATATTAAACTTCAGGATGAGCTTTAGAATATCAAAAGTGTTGGTATTACTTACATACGTGTTGGCTGGCGCCATTATAATCAAACGCCTGTCCTTTGGTGGTGGGTTCTGTAAAAAATTGCTACAATGGCATGAAATCTAAAGAGTAAAAAAACTATACCAATGGAAAATAAGTACGTCATTTTTGTGACATCCTTCTGCTTTTGGGTTCCCTTAAAAGAAAAGTGTTTTGCATCCTACATAGGTAAACTTACGGTTGGTCTGGAATGTCCAAATCCAGATCATGGCCAACCTGTGTGCCAAGTTTCATCACGTTTCACACACCGACTTCCGTCAATATTTATAATGTTTTTTAGTACACAAAAAAAATGTTTTTTTTTATTTATCCTGTTCCTACTGTCCCACTGCTGAGCAAAGGCCTCCCCCAAGTCCTTCCAGATATTTTTGTCCCGAGCCAGCTCCAACCAACCCTGGCAGGTTTTCAGGTGGTCGTCTCGCTACCTCTTCCTAGACCGACCGCTGCGGTGCCGTAATAGTAGGATAGTCAATTTTATTCCTTTCGCAGAAACCTTTCCCTATAGGGAAACCAGAAAGGGAAGTGGATACAAAAAAGCTCAAGAAATATTTTTCCCGCACATTACAACGTATCTGTTAAAAGCAAGTTAATACAATATGAGAGTAAGTAATGTTTTTGTAAAGATTTAAGGCAATGGAGGCCCATTTATTTTAGTAAAAATATACACAATTTTTAGGACGACATTTTCACAGCTTATAAATATTTTTTTTTATGAAAAGAGGTTTTTATAACACTTTGCGTGTTTATAATGCTTACATAATATTATAATAATCGTCTGAACTAATGCATTTTGCTTGTATTTTGTGTCATTATGGCACTATATTATTCATATTTTGATCTATTTAAAAATACAGGCTTGTGTCATTTGTCATCTATAATGATGTGGTCAAATACCACCCTGAATCCGTTATCTCATTAATACTCCCCATTGTTACGTATACGTTTGATGGTCACAACAACCTCAATGATTAAAGGGTCCTTTCCATTGCCGCATACCTGTTTTTTTTTTTTTAAAGTACATGAATGAATCATCAAATGACTCCTTCTGCTCCGCCCAGAGCGGAAGGAGTCATTTGATGAAGTGCCAGACTCTTGATGACTAAAACCCACCCGTGTTCCTCCAAATGCCCTTTGCGTTCCACAGCCGCGGTAACTCTTTCGAACAAATTCCGCAACCCTGACAGGCTGCATATGCATGCTGGTCCTTTAACAAAGTTTCAGTGCTTCTGGGAGTAGGAGTGCAGGACCAACCTGTAAAGCCACGGTGTCTTCACCTTCCGCCTGACGCAGGTACCTACTTACCGGACACGGCTGTTTCGGGAGGTACCTTCTTCGGATTCAGCAGGAGGACACGCCCGGGTGTCAGCACTGTGAGGATCGCCCGGAGGACACGGTGGAGTATACGGTAGAAGTCTGCCCTGCTTGGGCTGAGCTCTGCCGTGTCCTCGTCGAGGCGATTAGTTAAATCCATGATCCGGTGTGAGGAGGCTTGGGAAGCGGGCATCTCCTTCTGCGAAGCAGTAATGCTAGCGAAGGAGGAGGCGGGGAGGGAAAGACAAGGCCTTCGCCCCAACCGCCGCTATAAGAGAACACGCCCCGGGCGTCGGGAGTCGCAGGGTGAACCCCGGCCACCGTAGGCGCGGGCCTGCGGACGGCGAGCGTTGGGTGGCTCGCTATCCGATCACCACCAGGCCTGGGTCGATGGCGCGGTGTGTTCCACGCGCGCCTCAAAGAGATGTCAGCATAGGAGACGGGGCCCGCTAGGGCCTGAGCCTGCCAGGGTTGCGGAATTTGTTCGAAAGAATCACCGCGGCCCTGGAACGCAAAGGGCTTTAGAAGGCACACGGGTGGGTTTTAGTCAGTAAGAGTCTGACACGCCCTTCCGCTCCACCAAGAGCGGAAGAAGTCATTTGATGATTTGTCATCCTTAAAAACAACCCGAGCAGGCCGCATATGCATGCTGGTCCTTTAACAAATTTTCAGTGCTTCTGGGAGTACGGGACCAATCTGTAAAGCTAAGATCCTAGGATTCGACGTAGGTAGTAAAACTTTCGTAATAGATTTTAACTTAACTAAAGCACCTTAATTTCTGATCCATGTTTATTGTTGTTTAAGCACTTGTGGTAGTCACATCCAGAAAATTATTTAGTCTCGTAATAATGTTAGTTCTTATCTTATTTGGTCTTCTTAGTGCTTCTAAGATCTCATCTAAAAGGTCCCGTGTTAGGATTTTTGGGTTACTGAACTCGAAACTATAACTATTTTATGTATAACTAGTTGCCGCCCGCGGCTCCGCCCGCGTTTTTGTCGAAAATTATCCTAAGGGAACAGATTCCCGGGATAAAGTATCCTATGTGTTATTCCAGACTATAATCTACCACTGTGCTAAATTTCATCAAAATCCATTCAGTGGTTTTTGCGTGAAAGAGTATCAAATATCCATAAATCCATTCGTACTTATAAACTTTCGCGTTTATAATACTAGTAGGATGTTTATCGCTTCTTAACTGCTTTTATCAAAGGTAAATTGTAATCGCACGGAATCATTAGGTATTTAATATTTTTGCCTGTAAAATTGCCGTTTTATTAAATTGCACACTTTGAACTGTGATAATGGACAGAGGTGCGTGCGAATGCGAACGTTGGTTAAAAATTAGTAGAATTGGCCCTAACTTCGCATTAACTTGGAATTCTAAATTCAAATCAATTTTCTTTTTAATCGTTTTAAAAAAGGAGGAGGGTTCACAATTCAATTGACAACACGATCGGTGCAGTGGCTAAGCGATTGACTGCTGCGCTGCGTGTCGCGGGTTCGATTCCGGCACGGAACAGATATGTATTAGTATGGCCTACAGATAGTTGTTCCGGGTCTGGCTGTTTGTGTATGTGAGTTTGTATATTTGTAAACACAGCCACGATACAGAAGTAATTCCTAGTGAAGGGCCGTGTTTAAAAAAATAAAATCGGTTATGTTTTTTTTTGTATGTTTGTTACCTCATGACTCCATCATTTATGAACCGATTTAAAAAAATAATTTGTTAAGTGAAAGGTTATTCTTTCTCATTGGTTCCATAGAAATTTCATCAAAATCAGTTCAGTAGTTTGGTTAAATTAAAATTGCTGGAAAAAATATGTCATCCAAGTAAACAAAATTGCGAAAAATTGCGAAAAGCAAAATATAATACAATCGACTTTCCACGTAAAGAAAACACTACCTACAGTATAAATTAACTATAATTTCGGAAGTCCTTGTTAAAATACGAAGAAACAACCAAAAACACCGATTTCCGAAATTAAAGTTATTTTATATTTTGCAGTGTTTTTATCAAAGATGTTATTCCTTTTTCAAAAATAGTTATTATTTGTTTCTTTGTGTTTTTTTCTGTACCTAATAAGTAAAGACCTATTAGTTTCAGTAGGTAGTTTTAGGAGCACATTTCTCGCAGATCTGATGGTCGATGAGGCCGATAGGTTCTCTAGGAGCCACATTAAAAGTAACAGCGATGGACCATTATTAAGGATAATCTGGTGAAGGAGGTGGGAATCCATAGAACGGCGACGTTTAGGGGAGGCCTATATGTCTAACACTGGACGGCTTTCAGTTTATTTTATTTTTTTAGTGAGTGGCCTAACGCCGTTCAACCTAGGAGGTTGTCGACTGCTTAACCGTACTTGCTTGAGGTGGCCTTAATATAATTATTAAAGCCTCCAGCCAGGCCTTAACGGCTTTCGGCTGAAAAGATAATAATATATTGTCCTTGGATTTTCAAAGAACGAGAAAGCATAATTTATTCTTCAATACAAAGGCAAAGACAACAATATTAATTCCCAAAGATAATCAAAAAATAATTTTATAATTACAGTAACAAGTTTCAGATCACATAAGTGCCTGTAACTTATGTTCGATCAGATATTAAAAGCACGAGGAGCAATTTTTAAGTTCAAGGTTATAATTAATACCTTTTTTACATCGATAAGTTCAAACTCGTTTCGATGCAGCTCGATCGTTTATCGATATAATTGCATGCAAACATCGAATTTATGTCGGCACTTTGGCTGGTAGTAAATGAAATAGCACTTAATTATTGCTATTAAGGTTACGATTACAAATGGTTACTGATTTATTAATCGAGACTTTTAATTGATGTGTACGTTAAATACACGATGCCATTTTAGTCGCCTTACATCGGGAGCCCACTCCATTTATCCAATAACTACTACACATTCATTAAAAATAAAATTTATAAATTATAAACATTTCAATTATTAAAAAAAAAATACTTTCATCATCTGCCTAGCCTTTTCCCAATTATATTGGGGTCGGCTTCCAGCCAAACCGGATTCAGCTGAACACCAGTATTTTACGTGGAGCGGCTGCCTACCAGATCTCCACAACCCATTAACTGGGTAACACGGTACTCCCTGGCAAGAAAAGAGTCAGATTTTACTGGCTCCGTGACGACTGCCAAATATCTACAAATGACAGCCGGGACCAACGGCGTATGAATAGAATAGAATAGAATAGAAAACATTTATTCGATACAGACACAACACAACAGCAACAAAACACAAAGTAAAAAAGAGAACAATCATAAGACAACAATTATCTAGCAAGCCGCTAGCTGAGCGTGCCTATACCGAAAGGGTTACCATCTCAGCATTTGCTGGGCGTCAGACACCCAGCGCTGGTTTTCAGTTGGCACCCTGCAGTGACACACGGACGTGGGTAAGAAAAATAAATACATTCATACTTGAATATTAAAAATAAATAAATTAGAATACGTTAATAAGTATTACAAAAGTTTTTTTTTTGTGTTTGCTACACTGTCCAGAGATTTTTCTTTTATAGTACTACCCACGAATCTGTAATATAAAACAACGCGTGGACGCATTATCCAAAGAGTATATTATAAACTCTAACGAGTAGCCGTAAAAGGAAAATGGAGAAGTACCTTTCATAAAATATATATGTATGTGCCTTCCTACCAACAGTCAAAGTTTATAACTAATCGAAGCCTTGCGGTTCTTGGAGACATACCACGTTGCATCCAGCCTAACATAAGGTTAGTTTTTATACTAAAAGATATATATATATTTTAATGAAAACAATGGAGACATACCTACTTAAATTGGTGATTGATTAAACATAATTGAAATAAATAGCGTAGCGTGCTTTCCGAGGCACGGAGGAGTCTCGGTATGTTAAGACGGTCACCCATCCACAGACCAACCTCGGCAAGCGTTGCTTAACCTTGAAGATAGACCCGTGCAGCTGTTATTATTTAAAAAAGTATATATAATATTACATAATTGCCATGGCGCATAATGTAGTTTGAAACATCCTGTAGCGAGCGTAGTCCGAGCATTGTGTTCCAAGGACGGTGCGGTATGGAACGGCGAAATTGTTTTATACGTTAACATTATGAACAGGGTATTTCATTATTCTAATTATAATGCATTAATTATTTTTATTTAACTTTTATATTAATGAATTATTTAAAAAAAACTAGCGCCTAGAGGTAGTTTATATCGGGTTTATTAAGTGCACCTTGTATATTACAGTAATTGCTGATTGGATGTTGATGCAATCAAAGTTTAGATTCATCAAATACAGCTTAAGCAGTGAAGCTTCATGAAGTTTAGTGATAAACGTGTCTTCATCATTATTCCTCCATCCTCCATCATTAATCCTGCATCGCGCAAACAAGGTCCTCCGTGCGATTTGAACACACACAACAGTCCGAATATCAACTATCGGGCAGTTGCCCACCAGACACAAAAACCGTCTGGTCGGAGGATCCTCCCATTTCAGTGGAGGTATGCGGGACTTAACTCTGTACCGCATACCTCTATAAACCCACTACTTATCTAATAAAACGATAACGTGTCAATGCAGGACACTTACAAAATTGTCGTATTTTCAAATCGGATTACCTATTGGTTTTATTAAATAGGCTCCCGTGTACCAATGATCTGGTAAGGAGAGAAGTTCTACTAAGGAACTTATTTATTTTTATAGTTCAATAAATTCAAGGAAAAGTCAGTAATATTCCGCGAAGTCATGGCGTGAATAAGGTGCATTTAATAGGAGATACGTAGATTCATGCTTGACTGATCTTTGCTCATCTCCCGAGTCGTCGCGACTGAACGTTAGCACCTAGACGTGAGTGCTTTATATTTTTATTTTGCTTTCGATATAGTCACAGTCGTATTTATAGCATATTAACAGCAGGCTAAAATATTTCAAAAAATATATCGTCAAATGGTAGATCAGTTGACGATATTTTTTTTCCTATAATGACGCCAAAAAATTTGCAATAAAGTACATTGACTTTTTCCCTAATTTAATATCTCTTCTTAGGTACCCAACGAATTAATTGTGTATCGTTTTTCACTACCAGAGAGAAAAAAACATTTTTAAAAGAATGTCATTGTAGAAGTAGATGGGTCATTGACCGCGATCGCCATTTATTTGTACCTACCATAACATCACATAATATGATTCGGTAGAAAACCTCACTAGCTCACGTGGCATGACAAACCTATCCAAACAGAACAGGCTCAACAAATCATTCTACCAACTTCTGAAAAGTCGAAAAAAAAACAACATGAAGCATATTATTATATATAAATTCTAGCGGCAGCCCCGCTTAGCTCTCGATCCCGTGGGAATATCGGGATAAAATATATGGTATCCTATGTGTTATTCCAGACTATAATCTACCTCTGTGCCAAATTTCATCAAGATCCGTTCAGCCGTTCTGACGTGAAAGAGTAACAAACATACATCCATACTCACAAACTTTCACAGTAGATAATAATATAAAGTAAGGATAAGGATTGTTCAAAGATCTCTCAAGTCGCTTAGTTGACACTTCGCGTGATCCAAGAGCTGGCTTTAACCTTGGACAAAGGATAAGCATTGCCATACAATGCTGCCAGCCAGCAGTAGGTACATTACCAGTGGCCAGCGATGCGGAGGAATTTTTCGACGCCATATTATAGACTATTTTTAGTTAGTTTTTGTTTTTTATTTAAGTGTATATATAGTAATAGGTAGTTGTACGTAAATAGATAATAAAGACATACAGCTATTTCAAGAAAATGGACCCCAGCAGGACTCTGATTTGTAATGTCATTCTCCAATCATGAGCTACGAGCAAATACGATAAGCAGAAAAAAGTAATAAACTTTATCAAAATGTTCCCAGACTTCTTATATCATGATATCTGGTGACGCTGCAAAATACACAACACTTATCAAGGTAGGTTACCTGACATAACATGTAGGTATCTATGTCACTGAGGCATCTCATAAAAAACTTAAAGTCTTAAGAGCGGACTACAAACGATGATGTAAAGCGATCTTGTGAGATTAAAATTCTTCGGTACCCAACTATTTTGACGTTATCGATCGCGATAAAGTTATGTAGGTGATGTTCAACAAGCAGACAAGGTGCAGAAGCTCAACGTCGATCAATATCGATGCACTGAGATACCGTAGCATATTCATCTAAAACTGCATTAGAGTTGGAAAGGTTTAATTTTTTTTAGTGATAGACATACAGCTGCACTAGCCGATCTTCAAGGTTAAGTAACGCTTGCCAAGGTTGGTCTGTGGATGGATTTGGCAGTCGTTACCCATTGTCAGAAGCCAGTAAAACCTGACTCCAGTCTTGCCAACAATTACTATGTTATCCAGTTTATGGGTTGTGGAGGTCTGGTAGGCAGCCGCTCCACTTAAAATACTGGTATTCAGCTGAATCCGGTTTGACTGGATGCCACCCCTAATATAGTTGGGAAAAGGCTAGGCAGATGATGAGTGATTGATTACAATATAACCTTACGGAAAGCAATGATGTGGCCAAGGACGCTTGCCTAAAAACTACCCTGTTTACTCTTGACTTTAAAAAAAAACCCGGGTTGTAGACTCTCCACAAATCCTTCCTTTTCAATAAACTTAGACTAACCTCTTTGAATTAGTGAAGGCTGCAGGATTCTGTTGGATGTGAGAAATACAGGACCGGACTTTGTATCTGGACACAACTTGTTTCGACTGAAATTATAGTAATAAATAGCAACTTCTTAGGTTTGTTCGTAAAATCTATTTACTAAATAATAAAGCTGAAGAGTTTGTTTGAACGCGCTTATCTCTGGAACTACGAGTTGGATTTGGAAAATTATTTTTGTATATGATAGCCACATTCATGAGGAAGGGGCTATGCTGGTACCGGAAACAAGGGATATGCGCGTACGAAATCGCGGGCAAAAGTTAGTCAAACATAAAATTCTATTTCTATTGTTTTGAGCTGAAGAATTAACTTTTAAGTAAGGCTAACACTCATCATGTGTTTGTGCGATCCTCGGGGTCCTATCCATCGTCTCATTTGATCCATAGAAAGCCTAATGCTATTGTAAAGTACTTTATGAACTATAATAGCTCTAATTTCTCTTATTGTGATTTGGTGATGTTAATATTGATGATCTTTGAAGACAAATAAACTCGTTTAAACAAATAACTCAGGCCGTCCAATGGCTGCTCCCATTGAATACAAGGTTAAGCTAAAAGAATTTCCAAGTGGAAACTTCAGCAAAAAGTTTTCTGTTTACGTACGTGTGCCCGATTGGATATTCATGACTATTGACCGTGACCATGACCCTCGCGGTAACTTCGTCTGGGAGTTTGTTTTTACAATTTGAACGTTCGTTTTTACAATTCTCGAGGAACAACATCGTGCTTTAGAGAAGTCTGGCGTTGTGAACTGGGCCTGTTTGTCGCGAGGCATGAGGTTCACATGCATGGCCCATTTTTTCGTGACTATATTCTAGTTATGTATGTAGCTAGAAGACACACCATATATAATTAGTATTTGGCCGATTATTTTCTTGACTAGTTTTCAGTAATGTATGTCATCTACCTACATGGTTTGTGGCTAGAGTCATGGTCTGTGTCTTCTTGTAATATTTCCTTTTCTGCTATTTGAAAAAAAATAATATCGTCTCGTCCTGTCTAGTCTACTCCTCAATTTCTCTGCTGTTTATCAGCAGTTACTAGTACTAGTAGTATGCTTGATTTCAGAAATTTTATTTCAATACATATTTAACCTCGTATGATATTATTGATATTGGTGTCACCTTCAACGTGATCATGTGAAATGTCACATCTGTGAGGTATGTAATTTTTATTGATTGGTTTGGTTGTTAAAGCAGGGTTTTTTTATTACTATTTTCCATCATTACGATGTAAGTGATGACCAACTACTACCTACCTACATAGCCATACCCATTGTAAAAAGGCGGTGACTTTGAATTCCATTAGACACAAGAAGATAACATTTTAGATATGCACAGGCTATCAACGGAGTTTCCATATCAATCTCATAATCCATTTGCGTGGGAACCCTTAAGAAACAGAACTCACCTCTTCATTATATTTGTATGAATAATTTAACCGTATCAGTCAAGTGTCTGTCAAATATGAGGGGAGATAGTTGAGATAGATAAGTCTTGCTGTCTCTTTCGATCACACAAAAGATTCACTTATTGTTTCTTTACTAGCTGTTGCTTGCGGTTTTACTCGCATCCTAAGAAACTACAGAGTAAATGATCGTGGGCATTTGGATTAACTAGATTCTTTGCGTCTCCATACATAAGAAGCAATGGACTTTCTTGTATTTTCAAAATGAAAGAACTTGTGACACAGTCCGAGTGGTTTACAGACCCGTTCAGCTGTTACAGAGCAATTGAACAACAAACATCCCACAATTTATAATACAAGTGCGACAGTAGGGTAACAGGACTATGATGCCCTTAATTTTATTGAGTGGCCCGTATGGTGGATACTGGATGCGGGATACAGTTTCCGATAAATTGCTTTTGTCCGGTGCTTCAATTAACTACATTTTCGATGTAAGCTCTTTTCTTGTGTACATGGAATTCGTTAAAAACGTCCAAAATATATTGTGTATCCCGGTTTTGCATGTATGTAAATTATATAATTTTCTGTTTCATCGCTCTTTCTATGAGATAAAACTATATTAAAATGTGAATGTGAAGTGTAGTTTAGAAGAAGTAAGCGGAGAAACAGACAGAGGTAGAAAGCGTATTTGATTTACACTTTTTAGAGATCTGTTTGATATGCACGCTCTTGTTAAAATAGGCGATATCGACATCTTAATGTATTGTCTCTTTTTGAACGGTCCGCCATTTTAGTTAGGTTTAGGGTGAGGCCAAACGAGCGTTATTTTTTGAGTTGTGAGTCGCGTAAAATGAGTCGCGGAATTTTCGTTGCATTCGGTTTCACACAGAACACGGCAACGTAAAATGAGTTGTCTGCTGACTCACGCGCATTATATCAACCGAATTACGTTCGGGGTGAGTCGTCCATATATTATAAGGTATGGAACTATCCCCACATCAGTGGTGCCCTATTTATAGGATTTAGGTACCCAACTTCTCTTTCTGACATCTTCTAATGCTTCGTAAATGCACAATATTTTTAATGCATCCGTTGCACGACCCCGTACAAACGTGGCATAGTAACTGATGTTACGTCCGTCCGTCTAGCAGCATAACCGGATTTCAGTTGAATGTAAATTGCGCAACTCAAATTACGCTCGTTTGGCCTCGATCTTAAACGTGGTTGATTGCCCATCTAATAGATATAGGTTTAAAGCCATTTAATGAGTTTAAAGTCTCTCCCCCCCCCCCTTTTGGGGAAGGCCTATATCCAGCAGTGGACGTCTTTCGGCTGATATGATGTTGATGAAAACGAGTTTAAAATCAAATTGCCCATCTTTAGTAAGCGTCATCATGGTAAGCGATGATGCGGTCAACGATGGAAAACGCTAGACTAGAAGTAACCTATTTACTCTTGGCTAGACCCCCAGGTTTTAGACACCATCTGGGGGTCTAGTAAAGAGTGTTAAGAGATTCCCAAAACGTTTTGTGCGTGTGGATGGGAGGTCCACCATGTTCCGGTTCAAAATATCAAGTCTGATTCTGATAGAGTCCAGAGTTAAAGTAACCTTACTGTTAACTTGCATTTGCCCGCGGCTTCGTTCGTGTTAAAATATATTTTCGCAAAAAGGCAGCCTTTAATCGTCTCCAGGGTCGTCTCCTGGTTGCGGAATATGTTCAAAAGAGTCACCGCGGCCCTGGAACGCAAAGGGCTTTAGAAGGAACACGGATGGGTTTTAGTCAGTAAGAGTCTGACACGCCCTTCCGGTCCACCCAGAGCGGAAGAAGTCATTTGATAAATTCAAATCAAATCAAAATCTCAAATAGTTTATTGCAATTCATAATGTACACATAAACAGGTGGTAGAATTAATAAATAGAAACAATTATGGACCCTGTCGGGCACAGCAAAACTTAAAATAATTTATTAGGAGAGAAGAAGAGCGTTATTCCCATCCTTAAAAAAAAGCGTCGTCTCCTAATCTATCTCTGTACCAAAATTTAACAAAATCGGTTCAGCGATTTAGTTTTAGCAAGCAAACTCACTTTTTCTATTAGTTAGGATTTATGGTAGGTTTTGTACTTCTGTTATTAAGTTGTTTAGCGGTGTTTGTTTCAGACAGCTGAGACGAACGTTGGAGATGATAGAACGATAGTTAGGTATCACGAGATAAGTGCTGTAAGTACCGATGACATGTGAACATTTCTCTTTATTTGTTTTATTGTATGTTCATAACAATGAACTGTTTTCCCGTAAACAGTTTTTCTGAATAAAAATGAATCTAGTTTATGAGAGGTAGGTGAATTCTAGTTCGGAAAACTTTGTCGTAAAAATAAAAGTGTTGAAGTATTTTAATTTAAAAAGTCACTAAATAAAGTAAGATTATAAAATAGGTACTACTTTTTGCCCGCGACTTCTTCCACGTGGAGTAGTTACTTTGGGCTGATATTTTTATCTTTAAGATACTTTTAAAAACGTTTGTTTTTTTTACCAAGTGCCTAAATACAAAGGTTCGTGGTCGTCCCCTATTTTAAGCCATTTTCTCGCGACAAATGTGCTTCTCCAAGGTCTAATCTATCTCTATACCAAATTTCATCTAAATCGGTTCAGCGGTTTAAGCGTGAAGGGGTAACAGTTTCGCATTTATAATATTATTATGGATAGTAATTTAATACCTATAGGTACAATACACCATAAGCAACCACATTTTGCTGAATATTTCAATTCAACCTATAAACGAAGTTATCATTACCGAACCCTTTAAAATACAGAAGGCTTATTATTATGAATCATCATTATAATTAATTAATTACTTACCTACTAATCTTCAAAGTATTTTCCCCTCTTCAATATTTTGTTACAAACAATTAGCAAGTTTTCGTTCATAAAATATAATCTCTCGTGAAACTTATAAATTATTTTGGTGGCGACTGTACCTGGATTAACAAACGCTACATTCGGAATACAAGTCAACTGCGTACAAAGGTTAATTAATTTAATCATAGACTTCTGTACTCGACTGTAATGACTTGCCTATTGTGATTGAAGAACTAGGTACTACATCAGTGGCGGATTTACCACCAGGCTGAATAGGTCTTGAGGGTAGGATGGCGGATTTTTGAACACCTAAGGTGACCGATTTTTTTGAAGCCTTCTTAAAGGAATCAAAAAGTATTTTTTGTGAGACGGTTTCTGATATCGCCGTTTTTGTCATTTTCATAATGTTAAATAAATAATAATTAAGTAAGTATAATAGTTTTAAATAATAATATAGGAACTGACAATAGTAGAGATAGGGGCTAGTGTAAAGGTAGGGGCGGTAAACATTTTAACAGCCTATAAGTCTAGTACTTATAATTTGGAAAATGTTTAGGTACTTAAATCCGCCACTGAGGTTAATTGTGTACGTACCTACATAATTATTTCGTAATAACCTCCTCACGTAAAACGTTTCAACAAAACCTAGTTAACTTTCCCACGCGGTTTGATAGTACAAGGTAGTACATCTGCTTCTACGTATAAATAAACTAAATAATTGTTTTGTTTTTATTCTCAGAAAGATCATAATCTGGAAGAATTAAAGCTTGCGCCAAAGGCCCACAATGGCTAAAAGTCGAAACTTCAGTTCATAAAATAATTTACAAGTAAAGTTGGTTGTGACACATTTATTGACCTTGAACCAAGGCCAAGGAACCATTATCTATGAAGTAATTCGTGGTAGTTGTCCAACAAGAACTTTGTACGAATAAATCCAATTACGTAATTTATTCAAAAGTCACTGGTTGGGTACTAGACAAACGCATAAGGCTCGTAACGGCATTCTTGCACTTGCATTGATTACGGTTCCGCTTCTAAGGACAAACCCAACTCTACGTTCATTCAACTTTGTAGTAGCGGCATCAATGAAACATTAATTTTACGCGGAAAACTTGTTAATGTTAGCGAAAATAGGAGTAAAGGTAGTCAATGAATCGTATGATAAGCTGAGGCGTGCGGGAGGGTGCATCACGCTCACGCACGTGTTGCCAGATTAATTGAATGCCTTCCGCCGCGCAGCCCCCGCCCCCCGCGGGCGCCGCTTCACTACCAAACAAACAAACAATCGCACAACTTGCACAACCACTGAGGGATGAACTATGCTCTCTGCTCCTCCCTGTGCACTTGTGATTTTTTCAACATTACTTTATTTTCATACGGTGTAGTAGCGCGGGTCGCAGGGCGCGGGAGGGGCGCGCGCGGCCGCGGGGCGGGGCGGGTCGCGCGGCCTCTCGCGTTTAGTACAGCGCTCAGCAGGAGTGTCGGACGCTCGGCTTTACAGTCGACGACTTTAGTATTCTTCGTTTATTTTCTTTTCTATTCGTTTATTTGTCACTCGGACCTCATCGCGGCACAAACATGGGATGTTTCACCGTGAATGAGTGAGTTACTGGTGTTACCGTGTTTACTAAATTTTTATTTTGACAGTGTCACGTTCACGTGCGGAATCAAATTATTACCGGTTCCGGAGTTTTTAAGTGTTTATTAAACGTACACGGCCTTCGTTTGATGCAGGTAGAGCCGGCTGATCGTCAAATAGGTGCAACAGTGTCGGTTTCTGGTGGTACTAATAAAGAATTCTCGTGGGAATAACTTTACAAGTGCTCCGATAGTGGTTCGTGTGGAAGCGTTATCGGAAAAAGTTCGCACGGATTTGTTCCAATAAGATTCTTCTGGGAAACTACTGTGAAGTGCGTGTGCCGGTGAAGTGAAGCCGAAAGAAAGTGCTTACAACTTAAACATAACCTTACCTTGTATTCGAAAGACGCGCGTGTTGCACGGGCATGCGCAGTTCGGGTCATCGAAATTATTAATAAGTGCTTCATAATTTTATAAACAAACTGTGACAGTGTTGTAGTTTTGTCGAGGTGCGTCGCTAAACAGAAACGCACGACCGAGTGGATACCGGGGGCTCGCCGTCACTAAGCCGGTTGACCGTTCCGAATCTTTTTTCAAATTTCAAAATCAAGGATAACGTTCACCTGTGGGATTTCGGTGTTTTACCTGCGCGCGCACAGAACTTCTTTACAAAGGTGAGTTTTCACAGCTCTGCGAACTCGAACGCAATATCCGCAACTTTACTTGATGCAAAATATTAGTTTTTAAATTTACTTTTACGAAGGAGTAGCAAATATAGGTACCTGTCTACTGGTTTTTAATTTTAATTTATGCGCCTATTTTAGTTTACGAAACCAATGCAGCACACACGTGCAGTGATTTATAAAAAAGTGTTACATAAAAAAACATCGTCTGGTTTCGGCGTCTTGCGGGTCGTGAGCACTGTTGTGGTCCTTTGAGGCTGACTTTTATGTTTTTTTTTATGACATTGTGCGTATGGTTAGTTTATTCATTAGATCAGCTATTGGTTGACGTCATCACAGGAGCATCCCGAGGTCTTCCATCTCACTCGCTCTTGAATAATTGAAGACTGGTTTGAGGAGCAGAACCAATTAAGCGTAGCACAGTGACGTTTGACGACTCTCCCGCACAAACTTTGCTTTTAATTTTTTATTAGACTTTTTTTATTATTCGAATGTTTTGAAGACAGGCAAACCTTGCATTATCTGCGGCTGGCTGTCCTTGAGGAAGGTTTATTGCCTAGTGATTGTTTTAATTAATCTTCTTTTAATGGAGCCGAGTACACCTGCGTAGGCTTGATCTGTAGCGTGATGGGACATCCATTTATTTTTGTGGGCCACAAACAACGGCTAATTTATTTTGGTTTGTTGTTATGTGACGGACTATACCAACATTTTGACACGCATGGCTGTACCTGAATGTAGGTACCTACCTACATAATTATAATTAGGTAGGTACAGCCAACGTCAAAAATATCGGGACGAGCAGACTTCCAAATGATCTAAACAACTACGAAAATTAAATATTAACTTAATGACACCAGGAATGTTTCAGAATGAAGACAGTACACGACAACTGTCATTCCGACAAGAACCTTATCCAATTGAGATAAAGTTTAATTTTCTTAGTTGTTAAGATAATTTTGAACAGTCTGTTCGTCCCGATATTTTTGACTCTGACTGTACGTATGAATATTCTATGCAGATTAGTAAGTAGGTACCTACTTAACTATCTACTGACATACAAAGTTGAATGAACACTCAAGGACAGGTAAGTATAAATAAGATACCTATTACAATGTGACTACCAACGTACCAACATCTATCTATAGGTACCTACCACCTAACACTACTTACCTGCGAATTAAAGTCTGCAGTATTAAAAAATACGTATACAGTCGGAGTGTCTATAAAAACAAATGATTGAAAATAAGATTTATGAATTATTACAACAGCAATTAAAGTTAGTACGTTTCAGTAGGTATTCATTACGAATAAGGATTGACCTACTTATCAATACGATAATCCCTTTTACTTCGATACTACTAAGTTAACTGTAGGTGTATCATCGTCTATTGTCTATGTAAGTAAACAGTAACTAGATGGCATAGTGAAATTCTATCAATGTTAACTATTGTCCATTATACATTTATAGCTAGTTCCTATGATGCCTAGCTGAGGTTTGGAATTCCCAGCCGGAGTCTCGTGTTTCCTGTTAGCTACAACCTGGTGGTCTTTAAGTCAACGAGTGTAAAGGTTATGTTAGCTTCATGACCACATCATCGCTTTCCATCAGGTGAGATGGTGGTCAAACGTGAGCCTATCAATAACTAAATTCATTTAAAAAATAATAATCATAAGTCCAAAATGTATGGGATAGCCATGCACTAAATTACACTTCCGACATTTCACGTGGACAATCTTCTCTACTCTAACAATACAGACCACCGCTGTCTCCCTCTGTCTGATTCTCCGCTTATTCCTTCCAAACCACGCAACGGCTTTTGATACACTTTTCTCTTCTAAAAAAGAGCGAGAAATGGAAGGTTTGTGGTATCAATGCGAAGCCAGTCGCTCCATTTTTGAACTTTGACAATTCTAAAACAAACAGCGTCTATGGTATTAAGTTTCAAACTGACTTGTAAACAATGACTGTCAATAGTGAAGTTCTAACTGAAACTTCCTACAGGATTTGTCTCCGCAACCCCGTGAGCACAGGTGAAAGAAAGTTTCTAATCGTACACGTATGTTATACTAGACAGTTTTCTACATCGTCTGCCTTGCCATGCCTTTTTTTTTTTCAGGATTTGTCCTTTTTGTTCTGTGGACCTGTTAGCCCCTGTCAATAAGTCAAATAGGATGGTATGCTTATGCAATGGGATTCAATTCACATGTCCGTTACTTTACTGTTGGGCTATTGTATCTTTTCTCACGTAGTCAGTAACGTTGAGGTCAGTTTTACGCGGAAATACTGCTATCTCATATTCACCATAACTGCGAAACAATAAAAGTTTACCTACCTGGAATCCGATACAATCTTGTATGACAACAAAAGACCACCATCTTGTATTTTAAAATGACGATTATAATCGTTGGCTATACTTTTTTCTCACAACTAGATAAAAGTCACTGGCAGCTTGGCGAACTCGAAACCGAATCGAGTGCTAAGTTCAAATCGCTGTTCGGTTGTTTTGACGAGAAAAAAAACTTCGATAGACAAAAAAGAAAAATCTCCTATCGCGTGGCAGACGGACAACGTCAGTGCTACAGTCGGATTGACACGAAAAAGTTAAGGGGTGAATTTTTTTCCTTCATTTAAAAGTTTAAAGGGATTATAATTGTCTTAATACGGAATGATTTCTTTCGTTACAGATAATTATCTACCTATCGTTTAAAAGTTGACTTAAGTCGAAGTTGCAATTTTTTGTTTGAAAGGGTCCGAAGATAAACATGAAGATCTCGATCTAGGTCATGGTTTTGTTAATCGTAAACTAAGCTTGAACTACAATAAGCTGAAAATAAATTTATAAAAAGTCCCCATCTCTTGGCTAGGTATTGTTTAATTTCATAATAAAGTCAAATTGTCAATTTCAAGCAAAATGTAGAGACATGCGCACGCGCATTCTTGAACTTTGCGCAAGTTTTGAACACAATGGATAAGTATTAGTCAATATTAAACGAATATTTACCTACTGAAATGTCAACATTTATCCTACAAATATAAGGTAGTATTAAAGCGCACATGCCTTATAATAAACACTCAACTTGAAGATACAAGGAAAACAAGTTATGTCCTAAAAAATTGGGCAATAAACTGTCAGCAATACTTAAAATGTCAATTACGATATTTTACTTCGCACATGTAATCTTCACACTTTAAAATCATTGGGTTAAACGAACTTCTTCTATTCATATAACATCCAACTAATATTTACGTAAGAAATCTTCCCATATTTGCTCGTAGTCTGTTGCCAAATACACTCGAATATATTTTGTTGGTTTTCTCGCCAGTGTATAATGTAGGTACAGTCTAACACAAAAGTCTTATTCTTCGAAAAACAAATTAATTGAAAAACTTTTCTGATACAAACTTCAGATAGAATACAAAGTTTAGTAAGCATTTTTATGCTAATCACAGATTTATTTTAGTAACATAGAATAAAGTTACGTAAGTTTTAGAAGCTGGGAACCGGTTCTAACCGGTTTTTGTTAATCCCCTTGTTGGTTGTTTACTTGGTACAGCTGTAATTACTTAAGCCATCCGACTCCAGTGTCGTAGCAAGCTGGGAGCAAACAACAGGCCAGCTGTAATGTGGTTAGCTGGTGTGTTACTCTTGCCAATTTACTTGCCGACTATCAAAAGGAATTAGTATGATCAAATATACATCTAGATAAACTCTGTTTATAGTTATTTACTATGTGTAAATAAAGACTAAAGTTGCGCTGTCGTTCCAACGCATTTCTTTGATTAGCTCTCAACGCCCGCGATTCAACCCAGTCGATTATTTTAGGATGGAAACTTATAATGAATTAAATTGAAATTGATTTTATTGATGAACATTTGACGCGGTATACATAATTTGTAAATTAATGGATCCAATTAGACCAGTATTTTGTACCAAAATAAAGCTGTTTTTATTGAAGGATCGATTTGTTTGAAGTTGTGTGCGATATGGAACGCGAAAACTAAACATACTAGGTAGTTCTCCTATGAACTTGTCTAGTAGGTACCTGCCAAGTATTTTGCTTCGACGCTTTAGTCTCAAAAATATTCCAATAGTGTTTTCTAAGAATCCAAGGCGTATTTCCAGCAGTATCGCGAACCCCTCTAATATCCAGTCAAAATGACATAGTACCGGCAAGTTTGTTGAATTTTTAAAGGTAGAGCGACACCCCATCTGTTAGAGTGCGCGAAAATAATATTTTCATATGTTCCACGTTTAGAGAAGTATTCACATTTTTTAACCTTACCTACTCTGCGATATTATTTAGACAGTCCTAGGATGAAATTTTAAATATGACTGATATTTTCATCTCTGAAATTTTCAAAGTATTTTTAAATGGAGCTACATACCTAATGCATTCTTAGAATAGGGTAGGTACACGTGTACTTGAGTAGATAACGACAAATTGCCACCATTGTGAGGACAGCTTGGATACTGCACAGCACACGCTCGAGGAGTGCCCTTCGTAGACCGCCGAACGGCGGATCCTGATCGTCAGAATAGGGCGAGTCCTATCTTTGCTAACAGTAGTGAGCTAAGCTGGGGGAGGCGAGGCATTGGAGGGACATGGCCTCCCATGAGACCTTTATGGGCCAGAAGGAGGTCACCGATTAGGGTCGTGAAAGGCCTGATCTGTCATAAATCTTTTAAAGAAGGCAAAGTGCCCCTTCCATGTTCTGATTGAGACTACCGGAGTGTTTTAGTTCCAAAGTCCGGTCGCTTTTTGAATGGAGTTCAGCAATAAAAGTAAAGGTTACTCATCTAAACATATGTCTATAGATTACTCATCATATCAGCTAATTGCCGTCCACTGCTGAATGTAAGCCTCCCCCAAAACGCGCCAACCGTCCCGGTCTTGAGTAGTCCACACATCCATCCGCTGCCAGCAACCTTCTTCAAATCATCGATCCATCGTGCAGCAGAGCATCCCACACTACGTTTGCCCATACGCGGTCTCCACTCTAGCACATGTCTGCTCCATCGACCGTCTGTCCGTCTACAGACATGGCCGGCCCTCTTCCACTTCAGCATGTTGATTCTACGCGTAAAGTCGGTGACTTAAGTTTTCTAGCGAATGACTTCCTTACGATTTCTATCCACCAGAGAAATCCCGAGCATTGCTCTCTCCATTGCACGCTGAACAATCTTGAATTTGTGTAGCAGTCCTATGGTGAGTGTCCACGTTTCGGCTCCGTAAGTTACGGGTAGGACGCACTGGGTTATTATAATAGACCCTGGTCTTAAAGGATTGTGGGATCGACGATTCAAAGATGCGCGCAAGCAGCAGCTTCCCTAATGCCGCCCAGCCCAAGCGTATTCTTCTGGTCGCCTCCTCAAAGTTGTGCCGCCCCAGTTGTATAATTTGGCCTAGATATGTATTCTTGCACAACCTCGAGGGTAGCGCCAATTACGATTACAGGTCTCGGGGTGACATGACCATTGTACATAACTTTGGTTTTGTCCAGATTCATCCCGAGACCCACCCGCCTTGAAGAATCGCTCAGGCTGTTGAGCATAATTTCCAGCTCCTGCAGAGATTCTGCCATGACAATGTCATCCGCAAATCAGAGGTGCGAGATGTACTGACCGTTGATATTTATGCCCCGTCCTTTCTTTGTAGATTACTGTGTGCTCTATAAAATACTAGTTACACCCAGCGAACACTACCTAAGGTAAGTACTAAGTAGACACACGCTCAACGGTTGGCATTGACTACTGATCAAATGATCGGACTTAATTCAAATCCTTTCAATTGAATTACCTCTGCATCGAACTCCGATTACATTGTTGCGAACAAAACTAAATTTTTGTCGATTGACACGTGTTATCGGGCAATGCATTATGGTATCTGTTGACAGCAGATGTCGTTTACAAACTTTGACAGGCAGATTCTCGATCGATAATGTCTATCGTCGAAATCGATTAACTATCTGAATCGGTATACGCCTTTACTTGGTGCATCATTGGTTAAGCTTGTTCCAGATATTTTCAAGCTTAGGCTCCTTAGGCTAAAGTAGGTGTCATTCACAAACTTTGACAGGCAGATTCTCTATCGATAATGTCTATCTTCAAAATTGAATATCTGAATTGGTACACGCTATTACACACGCTATGACCAATTTTTAAGCTTAGGCTCCTATATTCTATGACATGTTTTCCTGGTCTTCGCGTGTCTCATCCTGATCTACTGGCGGTCCCTTCTAGCTAATGCTACCATCTGCTTCTTGGATTGCCAATCTTCTTTTTTTCTCTCTCTGCAATATTGTTACAAACACGTTACCCGTAGTAGGTACCTTATTTAATTAAATTCAAGTTTAAAACAACATCTTTCAATATCTAAAAAAACTTGAGAGTTGGAGCTTCTAACAACCTCGTACGATATCTAAATAAATAAAAAAACGAGAGGTAATCTCCCTAGCAACGGCCACGAGATATACTCGTACCTATAATACAATATTTTTTCCTCTTTATTATCCAAATCTGACCTTTGCCACGCATCACCAACCCTGTATTAACATAACCAGTATAAATTAGTTAATAGAATCTTCCATTCCAGTACTGTATTCCAGTTCTACGAGAGACTCGAACTCTTCCACTTGCTTGCTTAATCGTTAGCGTTACCTAATGCTTATTCAGTCAAGTATCTTTCAAGTAGTGAAGCCAGTAGGCTCTTGGGTGGTCAGACTTGCTGATGTACCATCTATTTACAATCGTAATTATTTGCGTTTAGTGTTTACTTTAATCGTTTTATTATGTGTTGTTGTAGTACTTGGTTTTGTAATCAATTAGTTGTAACTAAGGCTTGTAGATCTTAAGCATTTGTTGTACAGGTTCACGATGAATCCTTAGTCTGTGTTAACATTTTTATTTTTATGGTATCATCATATGACTTCTTACGCTCTGGGCGGAGCAGAAGGGAGTATCAGACTCTTATTTACTAAAAACCATCCGTGTTCCTCTGAATGCCCTTTGCGTTCCAGGGCCGCGGTGACTCTTTCGAACAAATACAGCAACCCTGGCAGGCTTTGGCCCTAGCTTGCCCCGTCTACTATTCTGACATCTCTTTGAGGCGCGCGTGAAACACAACGCGCCGTCGACCCGGGCCTGGATCTGATGGGACCGCGAACCACTCAACGCTCGCCGACTGCAGGCCCGCAGGACCGATGGCCGGTAATCACCCTGCGGCTCCCGACGCCCGGGGCGTCTTCTTCTGTTGCGGCGGCTGGGGCGTGAAGTTTGTTTCTTCCTCACGCGGCCCGCCTCCTCCTTCGCTAGCATTACTGCTTCGCAGAAGGAGGTGACTGCTTCCCATGCCTCCTTGCTCCGGACCATAGATTGAACCAGGGCCAGGGGTCGCCGACGCTGATCGCCTCGACGCCGCCCAAGCAGGGCAAACCTTTACCACAGACTTACACTACACTTTACACTTTTACAGACTCCGGCCGGAGGACACGGTGGAGCGTACGCTCCACCGTGTCCTCCGGCCGGAGTCTGTGTTAACCTTATATGTTAGTTTCTTTATTTATTCACTCAGTATGACTAGATATTTTCTGTTGAAAGCCACCATAAATATTCTGGAATTTGAATTAGCTATTCAGTTTTTTCCTTGTTGTTAATTTCTGTCGTCAAAGGTTACTTTCAGCTTATTGCAACCATAATGATTCTCGAGTCATCGCGGATTGCGCAGAGCATCGTAGGGTTAACAATTATTACTCAACATCGAGCAACATCGCAATGAATGCCAGTTCTGGAGGCGAGGTCAGAAGTCAGCCGCGGGAGTCGACTCAAGTTATTTATGTACGAACTTAAAACGTGTGCATTAGAGAGTGCATAACCAAAACAAATGTTTTACCAAGTCCATGCGACTCAAAGTTCAGCGGGTTATATTGCTTAAAGTTCGCCTCAAGCACCCAGTTAAAGGAGCAAAAGTTTCTATTTTTGTTAGCTGAAGATCTGGGATAAGGCGATTTGAATATTCTTGATTTTTTAAGTATAAAACTTTTACTCCCGTGCGAGATACTTCATTAAATCGCAATTAGAGCCGTTAAGTATTGAAATCTTTACGTCTTCATTCCTTGAAGGACATTTGAGAGCCTGTTCCAGATATAACTTACTCTCAATTTCAAGTATTTTACGAACTTTTTAATTAGGGACCTTGGGACGTCAACTAAGTATCAAGGTATGAAAACTGGAACAAAGGACGCATCAAATTGCTTGGTTAGCTGTACCTGCCACATAACTATATAATTGGCCTTCGTCCCTGGCTACTTGGGGCATGCGTTTGAGCAAATTTAACACGCAATATACGTGACGAAAGGCGATCAATTTGATGTCTCTTTTTAAAAGTATAAGATGATCAGCCCTTACTACTGGATTAAGACTTTCTTTCGCTCCTATATCCCTCCCTTCTCGCAATTGAATTCGTCCGTTGAAGCTATTCAGAATGTCTCGCATTCTTCACCTGGGTCTTCCTGGCTGTCGTTTTTATGCTTTTTTATTCATGGGACGGAAAAAACTTACCCACTACCATATTAGTTGAAAAGTATGATGATAAAATAAATTGAATAAGGTAAGGTTGAACTTTAACTTGAGCAGGGGACACCCTCTTTCGGCTATTTGTCACACGTGGGGGCCATTTTCATCCACATTTTTGGAACGTCTCCCGAACATAATTCTGACACTTGTTGAAACTAGAGACCGAGTGCTATAAAACAGAATATGTCTGCGTTAGCTGAATTGATGGCCGCTTCTCCAGAATCCGGATGAATTGATGGTCTAATACGAGAAAGTGTTGACTTCACAAAGGAACGCGATCTAATACCGACATACGAGCTTCTTAATGGTGATCTATGTGTACTGGAATTTGTGTTACCAAAATATCTGATGAATTTCCGAATGTTTTTAGTTTTTATGTGCTAACATACCGCTCGATGCCCCATCAACGGAATATTTTAAAATTTATTTAAAATAGTTTTTTTACGCCAACATCGAGCGTAATAAAAAAAGTAGATTCGATTGAGCTTAACAACCGGATCCGGGCGAGTCCCGCCATCCGATTCCTCGGCAGCAGACCGACAGATTTATTTGATGATGTCATCGGTTCAAGTTGGTGTCTGTACCGGTTCTTTAACTCTTAAACGTGCATTATGCAATAATTAACATTTGATCATACATTTTTTTCCTTTAAATAACCCTTAGAATTAATCAACCCGAAATGTCAAATTGTCAGGACATAAAAACTGGCTGCAAAAAACTTCCACCGGTCGCTTCGAAACTTGTTAGTTGAACAAAAAGTTTTTTTTTGGTGTGAGGTCGCGGTGGCGCGTGCAACGCAGGTAGTTTTACCCCCGCATAGGAACCACAGAGTTCTTATTGAATAGCTCCTTATTACTTATTAATCGAATAAGGACGTAACAAATCGAAACGTTCGCTCGAAACAAACAGAATCGAAATAGACAATGAATAAGTAAATAGGGCCACCGATTGGATCCGAATAATCTATCCAGTTATTATACTGATACTGTTGGCTTACTGAAACTTGGATAGATAAGCTCAGTTTAAGTACTTAGTCGCTTTAAAACTCTGCCGACGTATAAGTGCCTACTTGATGTTCGATTTCGGTTGGGGCCGAATTCATGAATAAACTAACTAGTCCACTTTCGGTCTCGTTTAACAGCTTGAGCTTTTGTTCCTCGAGCGATTGAAATCATTTCTGAAAATATTTACATTTACAGCCGGTCTCAATAACGTATCTATCTTTAACCAACTGTCAAATTAGCTACCAAAAGTAACCGAAACGTCATGTTTGCCTTTGTAACATAACGTTTCAGCTACTTTAGGTAGCTAATTTGAAAGATGGTTAAAGGTAGATACGTTATTGAAACCGGCCGTTAGAGGAAAAAAGTACAAGATAGATTTGTGTGCCGAGGAGCCTTGGAACACCACATTTATATTTACAAACCTTATTTTGTTAGGACTACCGTCTGTGTTTGCATTTCACCTTCGGACGCTTATTGAAAATGTGATTTATTTCTTTTGGGATATGTCTACGGCTGAATGGATATTGTCCCTCAACAACTTTTGCATAACTTATTTTTAAATAACTTTTGATTTCACGGCAACAATGCACGCAGAGAAGGCTTTAGCAAAAAACGGAAAGCTTTTGAATACCCGCGTAATCACGTATGAGAATCTGCTATTAATACCGGTACTAAGTATACCTACCTGTACGTACGTACAGCTATACAGATTATTTATGAAACGATAGGTACTTAACAGCCTTCGCTTGTCAGCGACAGCAGTAATTAATTACGGTTCGGCCTCACCCCCGCGGTGGCGCTACCCGATTGAAGTTAACTAAGCGTAGTTAGCTCAGCTCGTAGTGTTTTGACATTCGATGAGATCCCAACTATAGCCACTATAGGCCAGCTTTGCCAAATCTTCCAAGCACAAATCGAACTGACTCAAACTCTCGGCGCTTCAATCTTAATACCAACTTTATTTGAACGCTCCAAAGCCATTATACCGATCCTACAAAATGTTCTTCACATTTTGCATTATATTTCGGCGCTGATAATACTAGTGCACTATAAAAGAGACGTCTTTTGTACCAGGCGACGATGAAGTTGGTGAAAAGTGTGCAACTGAATTCTGTAGCCTCGGGTAGATACGCGCCTCAAGCGAATCGTACGTAATGCGCCCGATAATATATTCAGATCGCATTTATTCGCAGAGCATAGGCACTGAAACAAGGTTTTGTTAGTGCAAGACACAATCCCCGTGGGCTAGACTTTTTGAATCGCTTTTGTAGGAACTCCGGCGTGAATATGAGAAATCCTTCCGCGAAATATAGATATCGAGACGGTCGAGAAATCCGATATGCAACTTTGATATAACTCCATCCGCCTTACAATACGATGTTAGGTATGTCTACACAATGTACGGTACAAGTATTGTTACGTTGACGGCGGCAGAAGACAGTAACATGAATATAGCACAAGCTTCCTTCCCGCCGTAATCGTTAATAGTCTGGAAATCGGGTTATAGCGGGGATCGTACGGAATATTATGACGCTATGCTTTTAGCCATACTCCACGCATATTGAACGGGCTCTTAAGCCCGTATTCACATTATACATTGCGAGTCGCCCATAAATCTCGGTGCACATTAGAATTTCGCCGGACCAATGCGCCCCTGAAAGAGCTACTTACTCCAATATGCCGTGCAAGAATTGTTAACGTAAGTAAAGCTTTTAAATTTCTATTCACAGCGTCGTGCGTTTTAAGAGACTCTTAGGTTCCTGGTAAAATATGTGTGGCCTGTATGACCTTATAAATTGTTGAAGACCATTTTATTCTCAGGTTTTTTCCTATCCGTCGGAGTTCTTCGCTCTCCGACCTTATTTATTGTTCATAATCCCAAAATCATGAATTTGCTTGGAGTAGGTTGTATATTTTATTACGTACGTTATCTCTATATTTGGGGTGATATCAAAGTTTTACGCAGTCGTATTTTCTTGATAACGGTACGGAAGGCAGTTCGGGCGGATGAACAGTTTTCTCGCAGAATCTTCAATATACATGATAAGTTTAAACAATACCTATTGTAGATGTTCAGAAAAACAAGAATGTCCATAGTAACTCGTGCTGACTGCTCATAGCTCATGCTCATATTTAAAACACGACTATGTATAATGTATTAGTCATAGAAGTCAAAGAAGTATTTTGAAACGGATATTGGTGCAGAAGCCAGAACGCATACGTCACTCTTACTAATTGATTGATATTTATAATTGCTTGATGTGTGGTACCAGGCTAGCATAGGAGGCTGGTAGGTGTGTGGTGCACAAACCGCGTCCATCAATAATACGCTGGCTTTTGGATAATGGATGGTGTTACCGCGGACCCCCACCCCCTTCAGGGCCCGCAAACCTTGCCAGTTCGATTTTTGTAAAAGGACACAAATATTTGAATGGCCCGCGGCTGTTTGGGAAGAATGTTTGTGTATGTGATTTGTGGGGATAACACCTACAGCGAGCGTGTGGAAGGCTTGGCTTGTTTATTTAAAAGAGAGTAACGCACTTCCGTGTAGTTCGCGGAACCCGAAGTTACCATGATTTTTCACCCGTGGGAAATATAATAAGTAGTAGGTACAACAATCTCAACTTACCTACATGACTGATCTTCAATACTGGTACTAACTAGAACGCTTACCTTTACGTCCAATTTATCGTCATACCCTTAATTTTACAGGTCCATGATTGGCTTGAGCATTTGCGGGTGTGAATGTAATTTAAACTGACAGCTTAGTTCGAAAACGCCAATAAGTCAGTAAAACCCGCTTTGCAACTTCCGACCTATCCATATCCTTAGATGAATGGCGACGTCAATGGGCATATCGCTACCGATATTTCAAATTCAGAACGATGCTGGTGGAGTTGTGATGGATGTTTGGCGTTAGTCAGTGCAAATATAGTGATATATACCAAAATATAAGAGATGATCACGTGACATTTCGGTAGCATTTTTCAATCATCAGTCCTAATATATGTAAAATTCTTCCGTTACTGAGTGAGTGACTGACAGACAACGCACAGCCGAAACTAGGTACTGGTCGTAGAAAACTGAAATTTGGCATGTAGTTTCCATACACTCAGAAGGGAGCACTTAAGAGAGTATTTCTCATCAATCCTGCGGGAACGCGAAAACACGAGATATGTGCGTACGAAGTCGCGGGCAGAAGCTAGTTCCATTATATTACCATGCCACGGAACCGCTGACAGAAAAGCACTTGTTTAGAGCCTCAGGGCGGTGACATAGGTAGTTGGAAACTGGCTGAGTATAAAACTAAATACATCATGCTTTTTCTCACAGATGCGCTTGCGCAATAACTGTTTAAGCTGAAAAGATCCTCCTCCTCGACAGTAAAATCATTCTCGAATCAAACAAACAACCCGAAGCAATGAGCCACGAAATGAACATCACCATGAACCTACCACATCACAAACACACTGTAAACATCTACTAAAGCACAGTAATCCATTCCCTCTGTTCTATTATTACTTGATCCGTCGGATGTGGATGACGCCTAAGCTTTGTTTGACGTCATGACTGGGCATGAAGCGTAACGTCAATATACTCTTGGCTAACTAAACAATAAAATAATGGCCTATAAATTTAACAATTGGCATTGATGGCGCTATAAGTTATGTCGCGGATTCGTCCCTGAGGAGCGGACGCGACTAACAGTCGCTTGCTTGATTAAAGATCTGCTTCAATGATTTTTTAACGTGGATAGACGTTTTATGGTCCCCTGGTACTTGAAGGCCTACTGTCATGCAAACTTGGATAGGGGAAAATTCAGAGTAAACTTGGCCTACGGACTACCAACGTAATTTCTGTCTCTCTTTTTCTCATTATCTTTGAGCTATCATGAATTTCAAGCTTTCGACGTGATTTTTCCTATCATAGATTATGGTGACGTGTGCTACTATGACATGAATGCAGATCTCCTCAACAAACTTGACCGCCTTCTAAATTACTGCATTCGATTTGTTTTCAACCTGCGCAAATATGATCATGTCTCCGCGTATCGGTCGCTTTTAAAGTGGATGCCCATACGCGAGCGTAGGGAGCAAAGAGCTCTTACTACCTTGTTTTCATTTCTCAACTCTCCTAACTCTCCCAGTTATCTAGCCCCTCACTTTCAATATATTTGCGCCAACCACAATCGGAATTTACGCTCATCACATAACCGTCTTCTTCAATTTCCCACTCACCGTACTGACTTCATTCACTCTTCCTTCTTTGTTCAGTCTATTTCTTTGTGGAATTCGCTAGCCCAGGAAATCAGGATGGTCACCAACCGATTAGCCTTCAAAGTTAAAGTTCGCGAACATATTCGTAAGAAGTTGGCAGTAGTATCATCACATCGCTAATGTTTTCCAATTACCTATTTGTTGTAATTGTTTAAGTATTTCGTGTACCTATTTATCTTGTTAATTTGAGTATTTATTTTATATTTATATTGTATGTATAGTTTATATATTCGTATTATTTATTTAAATGTTTGTATGTATTAATTAAATATCAATCGCTTTTATTCACCATATTGCACCATTTTTTTTTTTTTTTTTTAAGGATGGGAAATCATCAAATGACTTCTTCCGCTTTGGGTGGAGCGGGAGGGCGTGTCAGACTCTTACTGACTAAAACCCATCCGTGTTCCTTCTAAAGCCCTTTGCTTTCCAGGGCCGCGGTGTCTCCTTCGAACAAATTCCGCAACCCTGGCAGGCTCCGGCCCTAGACCACCATTCTCTGCATCACCCAATGGTTGACTGGTAGAGAATGCCTATGGCATTAAGTCCGCCTCTGTACATTTGTGTGCGTAAAGTGTAAATAAATAAAAGATGAAGACAGTGAGCAGATCAGCCCAAAAATCTTAGCAAGTTTGCTCTATTCGGCAATAATTCGCTTTTAACATTATCGTTACTACTCGCAGAAGTATAGTCGATGTTAAACCCCAGTAGCTAAAGTTAATAAAAGGAGAACCATAACAATATTAAAAGAACGTGGCTGCTTGAAATATTTACCTTGTACGTTTCCTTCTACCGTAACCAGAATTTATTACGACTCGAGCACTAACAAGATGTGTGCAATCGATAAAATTCAAACACAAGTACTTGTAACAATTGTAATCGTAAATGAGTATTCGTAGATTTCTAATCCAAGAACTGTGTACTACAATATTTTTTCCAGTAGCCGTTATCAGCGTGAAAAATCAAGCTGCGGTACATCGACTGTTTTTCTATTAATCCGAAAATGTAATCCGAATAAAAGAGTCCTTGTAATTCGAATTAGAAACAAGAAACGTTTCGGAAATCGATTTTCGAATTTGAAACAAGAGTCTATTTGAAAATCGATTTCAGTTATCGAATACGGATTTAAAAGCCATTTCACGTACACGACTATGACTAGTAAATGGATTTAGTAATATGGTTTTATCTTCGGGAGGTCGGATCTGATTGTTTATTAAGTCTCGGCTTTGTTTACGTAGGATCGGTAGATTGTTAAGGAGTTATCTCTCTAATTAGCAAGCTCTTAAACATAATCCTTCCCTACTTGCTATAATAAGATCAATATTTGCTCACCGCTGTCTGTAATAGGATTTACTTCTGTAAGAGCATTACTTGTAGAAAGACATTGTGATTTTATGTAAACGTATTTTTTTATTTGAAGAAAGCATGAATGATTAGAACAATCTTTATATCAGGACTACTGGCATACGTCGCCGGAACATTGCAAAAGCCGTATTTGGATTCATCGTATCAGCCGAAAGACGTCCACTGCTGGACATAGGCATCCATCGGCTACCCTCGACTTTCATCAGGTCATCGGTCCACCTTGACTCTTCTCTTCTTCTCTCTTGTCTTGATTGGATTAATTGTATACAAAACGATTTTTTCAGAATTGTGAAATTATAATCTAAATAAAGATTTATTATTATCTCACGGAGTCTGCCATTTTCCGGTAACACATACATTGCATAGAGTTCACCTTTATTGCTACCTGGAAAAACTCGTTATTTATTTAGTTCCAATTACTCTCTGCACTAACAGTAAGTACCGACACGTACAGAGATTCATTATCTTATTATAAATTAGATATTACATACACATATTATTATTGAATGTCACATCGGATTAACAATTAAATTATAGTACAGTAACATTTACGTTAGAATTCAATAAAAACAACACAGATATTAAAAATTACTAAAAAAAATACAGAAATAAAAAATAATTTAAGTAGATAATTATATAAAAACAAGTACCTAGTTAAAGTTTGAGTTAAACATTTTTTATTAAATTAAACTTATAGAACCTAACTAGGTCGGTTTTTCGGTTTGATTTACACGCCATCAAAAACCAGAATAAAAATCAACCTTAAACCAGAGCATACTTAAATTCAAGCGCCCAAAATCAAAATTTAATCGAGCCTACCTTCGAAACGTTATAATAACGACGTCAATGGCGAACATATCCGCTTTCAGTTAATTTTTCCAAAGTTGGCAACACTGTTGAGTATTAATTTGTTAGGGAGTCATTAAAAGCGTTCATTAATAATGAGGGTGTAAATGTAATGCGGTGGAAGTTATAATTGGGCGAATAAGTAGCGATCACAAGTTCACGCCCCGGCGCCGGGCTTGACGTAAATTAGTTACCAACTACTAAACTGATACTTCGACGGCACATATCTAGTTACGTTAACAGTGTATTCCGCTCATCGAATGAATCTTTCACTTTCTTGAACATCATCATTTGCCTTGCCTTTTCCCATCTATACTGCAGGTCGATTCTGTAAACTTGTCGAAGTGAAGGCTTGGGTGAAGTGATCACTAGGTGAGCTGTCAATCCATACAATCAAGATTTCACGTGATCACGGAGTGAGCTATCATTCCATCTTAATTATATGGATTGACAGCTCACCTCGTGATCACTTCACCCAAGCTTTCACTTCGACATATTTACAGAATCGACCGGCTGGGACCGGATTCAACTGATTACCAGTATTTAACTTGGAGCGACTGCCGATCTGACCTCCACATCACAGTAACTGGTTGACACGGTACTTCTTGGCAAGACTTGTGTCAGATGTTCTGGCTTCTGACAAAGTAACTTCACAATCCGGATAGAATCCAGTAAAAAAAGCTCTTGGGCAAATTGTCAGAGATACTAACAGCCCTGTTTGTAACATACAGCGTATCTAATAAAAATGTCACCAACGTACAAACGCATAATAACCCTCACAATTTAATGGTACATTTTGATATTAAAATCATGATTCATGAAAGACAAAATATTTCTAGCCAAATGGCTAGAAATATTTTGGCTAAAAATAATTTGAGAGTAAAAGCAAATACTTTTACTCTGAAATTATTTCCGTTCGATCTATTTCAGTTAGTGCACCCACAAAAATAGAAGATGGCGGTATTATTTAATATTTATCTTGACTTTCTTTTGTTTTGGCGACAGAGAGATATTTGTGTTCACGAACGCCCCACATTCACTACATTTCTCTCCAATTCCAACGAAATATTCTCCCACATCTCTTCTAAATTAACATGTATCCTGTAATGCAGGCAGAGTGCTTTCCTACATAAAATGTTAATTTAAAAATCGTCTGAACATACTTACTACGAATCTTGATGTAGGTACTAATGGCTATAAAGTTTCGTAACAAGACGTTTTCGTAAACGGAGTGGACCATTGAGTGTGAATCATGAAGCGTATCGGTTAATGGCTCAAAATGACCGGCCCCACGTGACGGATCGCGACTCTGACCTTCACTTACCGGCTCAAGATTTTTCAATACCTAAATATAGAACGTGATTAGTATTATAACTATTTAAACATGAGTATTGAGACCTTACAAACATTCTCTAAACGTCCGCGTTCAGTTTATTCCTCGGGTTTGCATTACCTACTTTCAAATAATTCACATTCGTGCCACAGCCATCATCGCTCGCTGTCGTTGGAAACAACGACGACATTTTTTATGTGTTACAATATTTTTCGTGTCAGTCTTTACATCAAAAGAGCGAATGTAACGTCCTAAAAATAGAATTAATTTTGTACGAGGAATCAAATATCATTCAGTGATAACTAGTGCCAGCCGCAAGAAGCAGTTAGAGAAAAAAAAATTGGACGTCTTCCAAAAATCGATTACATTTACTCCATCGTTAACAGGAAATGATCATATATCTCTGCATTGGATAGTAACTGCTAGTAGTTTATTCTTGAAATCTGAAATACAATTTAATTTGTATGTTAACGTTTAAGATTATCCCGCTTCGAAAGAGAAATGGGTCCGCAAATTGTAAAATATTATGCGAATTTACGTTTGCGTGTCTGATCTCTTATCAGTTTTAGCTCTCGACTTATCAGGTATCAGCTAGAGGCGCTCCGAATTATTTATCTATCTGGGATCTGTCAATATGTCGGTGATATGACAAATTTATCAGGACGTCAGTAATCATGATATATGTGCCCCTCTTGAAACATCAATACCTAAAAATAAGGTCTCAAGTTCTCAGCGATTTCCTCCCAATTAGAGAGAGATCTTTGATGCGAGCTAATCTCCCGTGACTCCGATCACTTTCCATTTAAAACTGCTTTTCCTGTCTATGATTTGAAAATGAGAAGCGTCCCGTCGGGATTCAAATTTAACTCTTTTCTGGGAAGTCTAGAACAAATTGGCAAACAATGTTTTTGGAAATATAAAACTCCGAGGAAAAGACAAACATCTGCCTCTCATTTGGTTATGATTTACACTGATAAACATGCATACAGACAGAGTCCTTCTCTTAAGATAGTGTTAGCGAGGAGAATGTGTGTATGGATTGTGAATCATAAACAATGGTTAGCCTTGTTAATGAATCTGAATGCGGGCGAGCGGTCGCGGGAGCGGCACGATTCATTGCGGCGCAATGCCTTGCCTTGTGCGATATTAAATTTTCTACTTAAACAAGCATTTCTACAACACGGCTACTTTGAATACCACTACACAGATTCTGTCGCAATTACTTCAATGTCGAACACACAGTGGTTCAGGAATTTATTACAGTAATAAAGATTAAAAGACGTTCTTAATGTTCTTGTTCACACGATGTGTAAGATATGTAATGAATTGGGCCAATACGCTAATTAATAAGTAGCGCTATTTCAGTTGGTATTGTCTCGTGGTCAAGGAATTACACCAATTTACATGCTTTGAAATTGCATTAGACAATGGTTTATTGTCAGGGCATTGGGTAAGAATAACTGTGATTATAAACAGATGATGCGATGGTCGGTCAGCTATGTAAAATACTCGGATGATATCATCCGGCGTGTTTGCTTGCACGACATTGTGAAGGGCCATGGTTACTGGGTTACGTTTTGCAAAGGTAATCAGGTACATTATTTAACGGCTTTGCAAGTCGCATTCCTAAATAAATCGTAGCGATCCGACTGGTTCGGATATCTCCGACTACAAGTGTTCATTGAACTTGGCATAAGCGAATAATTCAAGGAGGAGTCTTAATATAATACGATTATGCTAGTTAGTCAAAATATCAGTGTGTGAGAATATGTCGGTTGTATTAAACCCGTATCGTGTGTCACTTGAATACAATTGATGGGAATGAGTGAGAAGTATAATGAGATCCCCCGAAAGTACGTACACAATCGCCATCCTATTTAAGCGATGCTCTGCCCAACTTTTGGCGGAATTCGTCCCAGGAATGTTTCGGAAAATTCCCTGAACAAGAGCCGCCGTCACTCCCAGCGGGAACTAAGACGTTAAATCCTGGTTACGAACACCTATTGAGCCTTTCTCACTTTGTTAATGAATACAAATTGTCCAATAAATTGCTGTTACAAGTGAACCGCTACTACATTTTAAACGGAAGATGCTCAGTGCTCACACGTATTTTCTCACATTCTCTTAACGAAATTTAACACAACACCCTGCCAAAAGGAACACCTATAAGTTACTATAATTGGCTTAACTTACTAATTACTGCCGCCCCTGTACATGTGACTTAAACCAACAAACTGTGTATTATATTAAAGTCGGTGTATGTAAATAACCTGAGTATCTTAGATTCCTAATTAACTTGGCCTTGGGACGGATACAAAATACGAATGCATGCAAAAACCATTTGAAGAATTCAGGGTCGAATATTTTCGAGCCACTAATCGTCGAATCGTTGGAAACACAACAGTTGTTGCTAATAAATACATGTTTTATTCCGATTTTGACACGAAGGCTCTAATAAATAATGACGTAGTGAGTAAATGTTTGAAAAGCAACATTGGTATCGTTGCGTGAATGGCTATTCATGTTGGAAATTGTTTTGTTTGTCTTGCTGTACGTACGGGGGCTAGACAAAGCATGATTTTGTATGGAACTATAAACGTGTAGGTATAAAAACGTCATTGTAGCATGTTGCCGTGTGGTGACACCCTGGGGACGCTTTACATATTCCTGTAACAGAGCCACTAGCTCTGATGTGTTCACTGTATTGTGTCCGTTCCGCAGCGGGACTTTGTTCCGACATTAATTTAAATTAACCTTACAACGTTAGCATTAAGAGTCATTTTTCCATCACACGTGGAGTAATGCATTCATTCATATTTGAATTTAAGCCACGCTTACGTTAATTGCACTAACAAATGATGTTACGAACTATTCTAGCCTGTATGGTAAAACACTGGTAGTGAATTAAGGAGGTGGCGTCTCCGGAGGATTAATACGTATTAGTTATGCAGGAACTTGATCTTATTACTTATTTAATTAAGTTGGGGTGCTTGGCGAACAAATCGATAAATGAACGTGTGAGATCTTGAAGTATTCCATTTATTTCTCATATAAATTCAGTGTCATTGGATATTTTGTGTGTTTAATTCCACAACATAAAGTTTAAACCACTTTATTTAATGTTCTTGTTTGTTCGTTAAAATTAATTTAGCCCAATCTCTATTTTAATCAATGCGGAAGTAGACAAATGAGATTGAAAACAAAGTTATGAGTTTGATTGATAAATGATCCTCATTGACTAAGCAACCCGAAATAGATACCTTTGAGTTTTGGATATCAGAGAGACAAGCTCGATTCGATTCAATATTTTGATTCGGAAATATTCATTTTAGTACCATCGCTTTTACGACTAAACTAAGCGTTCTATTTCTCAGAAAATAAAATCAATGTAATAACTACACTTCTGCCAAGGTTGAAACAATAGAAACATACTTCCCTCCTCATCGATAAGGATCGAAATTGTGCATGACTAGTGACAGGTGCCTGCACCACAATAAACCGTTCCTGTCTGCTGATTACCTTGTGAGGGGGAGATTTAATCATTGGAAGCTAAACAGGGGCGATGAGATGATATCCCGATAAAATAAAGATTAGAAATTTCTAGTTGATTTGAGAGTCATCGCGTTAGTATGGTCGACTGGCACTTACTAAGGGGTCATCACATCCCTTAGTACCTAGTAGACCTCCTACTAGGTACACGCGCTTTGTTTATGTATTCCATTGTGTTCAGACCGAACATGTTGTACGTCAAATAATGAGTTGATTTATAAATATTTTGACATGCAGATTGATTTGAATGGACACCTGTCTGAAGTGATGCCAGTATAATGCGTGGCGTGAGAGAATGTGGGCGTCCATATCAGCATTTATTAAGTTGAAATATCTTTCGTTGTTTTAGGATATCCTTGATGTAGTGATCATAGTGACCCAGAAAAATAAGAAAGGTTCTGCATGTGCAAAAAATGCCTCAAACTGAGCTGGATTTTCTGCTTGACCAAATCATCCAATCAAACGCGACAGTAAGGCAACCCAAATGGCTTTAGACCCAAAAACTTAATAACAGCACCCTCTCCTATTCGGGCCTTAAATCTCGATACGAAATCACTCAAATTGGTTTAAGCCTCTTTTGATTACGTTCCTCCATTATGGTGTGGTGTTGTGTCAACCGCACCGTGGTTATATTGTTGTTCGTCGATATGGGACGGGACATAGAGCAACGAGCCGTCTTATGACGGCATTTTCGAAACCTTCCATAAAAACCAAGTGTGCCACTGTTTTGACGGCCTGTAACAGTTCTGACCACGACACCACCAGCACCTGTTCCAAGCACACATTGCTCGGGCAACATTGGAGGCTGAAGTCAGGGCGGACTGCACTTTTTTCTGACGCCACAAATGATCTCGACATAGGCCCGACTAGAACGAAGCAAACATGCCATGCGGTCGGCTATCTTCGGGTGCGGTTGTGTGCGCGAGACATTAAAAATGCCGTGTTTCTTGTATGGTGAACGCGTGTAAGCAAACGTTCGGCCAGCCTTCCCATTACCTTTTTTTTGTTTGTTTCCGAAACCTTCAAAAGGCACCTGGACTTTTGGGGTAAAGATCAGGGAGTGTGGGACTTTTACCTGACTAAAACCACCCCGGTGATCACCATCCGCACGTAGGAGGGGCTCCGTTACCTCTTAAAAGACCACTCCGGAACCCCCTCTGCAACGCCTGTTAGGGCACATCCCTGGGGAGACTAAAGGGGTCTCACCTTAGCCTCGCTGTGCACGGTAGCACGAGAGCACTGTGCCACCGCCTTTCCTAGGATCTCTGGGTCGGCGAACAGTCCCTACTCTGAGCGCCCGCGACCCTGGAGACCCACCTGCCGTTAATGATGCATGCGGGGTTTCGGTGTTTAGGCGTCGAGGCCTCACCGATGCCTCTTTCTCCGAGCGGGATCAGCCCTCTCACGATCCCGCTCGGCGGCCTCCTTCTGGACCATCACGGCTTCACAGAAAGCGGCCATTTCCCTCCAGTTTTCCTTACCTGCCAGTATAGCCCTGACTACCGCTGGCAGAGTCAAATCTCGCCCAATCTTAGCGACCAGGATCCGCCGCTCAAAGGCCCACGCAGGGCACTCCTCGAGCGTGTGCTGTGCAGAATCCAGGTCGCTATGGTGGCAATTTGCCGTGGCCTCTCTCCCAATCCTATTCAGGTACTCACCGAAGCAACCATGTCCGGTCAGCCCCTGAGTGACTCTGTAGGAGATGCGCTCCCCTCTTTTCAGCCAGGCTTCGAAGTGCGGCACGACGGCTTCGACAACTCGCTTGCGCAAAAATTGCGGTTGCTGTAGCCAGCCTTCCCATTACCTACTAATTAAATCTATGGTGAGCATAAATTAGTAATGGTGTCTAGTCGCTGCGATTCCATGATCTATGGGACGGTGCTACGGGAGACAAGAGTCGGATGCGAGCGGCGTGTGATGACTGAATCGATACAACGTCACTTTACCGTATGATATTTCATGGTAGATACGACGTTTTATCTTGAGTTGATACATGAGGTGAATGCGGCCTATAGTTCGCATAAATAGTACCTACATACGTCCGCAAGATAGAAGCTTATTATCATTTTTACTAGAAGGTTTTATGAGAGTGTGTCTTTTTGAAGAGTAGGCACCACTGATTGTACAATTTGTACATAGTTTAGAACTAAATTTAACGTTTGGAAGCTTTGCTGATCATTTAAGTAGGTACTTTATATCTACAAGAGAACCCTGTCTCTGCTTATCCAAGCCGCATCCTGCACCTTAAGTTTCGTCTTCCAATGTACTGGTTTTGCAAATCTTCGCTCCCCTCCATTTGGGGAACTGCATGTTGTCTAATAGGGATGTCCACTGTCCAGTGTCCACATCATTTAATTGAATGAAGGGCGACTGGGCGACACTCGAGTAGCGTTTATTGAAAGATTACGAGTCGATTATATGTAAGTATCTAGTTAGTTGAGGAAATTGGCCGAACGTGGGTGTTAAGTGAAAATAAACACACATAGCGGTAAGACGTGTCGAAATTCAATTAGGCCCGAAGAAAACTAACCATTGTTCTTCGAAGCAAATCAAATCGTGAATTAATTTAAATGTATGCATTTTATTGTAATACTGTTAGTATTGGATGCACTGTGTGCATTACATGTAAGTACGGAGTCGTGATTGGTGTGCACGCGCAAACCCGTTGAACGAAATGAAACCATTATCATAAATTACTGTAAAGACTTTAGAACTGATCGTTTGACCGCTTACTGACATGTATTTGGTCATTAAAACGTGCATTTGCAAGGTAATTAGTGCCTTAAGCCTTAAAGACTAAGTACTACATTTTGCAAACACTAATAAGTATAGTCTTAACCAAATCGCACGTCGTCCTACTAACCCAATTCGGAGTAACGCCAAATAATTTATTTAATCACAATGTCCCACACCTAAAACAATTACACAAAGTTAGTCCATATCCACCCTAATTGTAGTGACGGAAACGAATATCAAACGTACTTGAGTGACGCTCCCTGGGGTGGCCCCGATTGGGGTCTCGGGGACCCTACAGATGGAGAATGACCCCGAGCCACCGCGAGCAGCAAATGTCCTTCAATTATTTTCTTTACCTTTACTTCGTGCGTTATTTCTCCGCTACTTACTCGTCGGATGCTCGAATGGGATTTGTGTAGTATGTTAGTTCTTTTATTTTTTGTTCGGCTCTCATTTCGTTTTTTGTCGGGGATTTTCGGCGAACTTGTTTGGGCGTGTTTGATATTAAGGTTGTTGTTGTTGCAATTATTCATTCTCATCTTATTCTTGTTTATCGAATTGGATGTTGCAATAATTTATAACCCGATCCTATAATATGCCGCGCATGCAGTTTTTAAAACTAATACTATCTTCACTAAACTTGCGTATTTACAACTTTGAGCTGTCGTATTGTAATAAAATAATTATGACTCTTAGAACTATATATTATAACTATAGACTAACTGGAAAACTCTTTTCCAAAGCCATTACTGGGAAGCTTGTTGATGGGTAGGCAACCTGTCACAAACTCAACACAATGATTTATTAACTTTTAACTTCCCATTGTTATTTCATAAACGACTTCAAGAAATGATTGGCACTCTCTGTGACCCCTCAACACAAGAAACTGTCGTAAAGCATAAACAAAAATATTCATAAAAAAAACATACACAATGCAAACTCCATAAAAATTTAAAAAAAGAATCTGCTTATCAATATTTAAACTAAGCAAGTGATACAAAAAAAGTATAAATAGGGCTGTAAATGTAATACTTATCAACCTTACCTTATGTGCCAGTATTTCTAGACTAGAGTACCTATCTCTAATGTTACATGGAATCAGAGAGATGTATGCCCGAGGGGGATGCGGCTGGCAGCGCCGCCGTATGATCGATCCTATCATCAACTTAGTTAACTTTGTATCTTCAGACTTTTATTTACTCATGTCTATCCTAGGCCCGTATGTTGCGAAAGTATTTTCGTCTCTAGAGGTCCTTGGCGTTTCATTTGAGGATTAACTTGCTCGATCTTCAATCTTGTTACGGTTCTTTTTAATTTGGCTGGCAGATTGCAATGGTGGAGGCGCCGAAGGCAACACCGTTGCCTAATCAGATTGTCATTCGAGCGGTTGATTTTTATGAAATGAAACGACTAAGGATAAGCTTCTAGTTCGACAAAAAGTTATCAGGACATGATAACTTCTTGTCGAACTAGAAGCTTATCCTTCTTTGAGTCTATTAACCTTTTGAACGCCATTGTCACTTATACATGACAAGCAAGCGCGTGCCCTGTACGCTAAACGTCACAAATATGTGACAAAAAGTACGGATTTATCCAAATCGTCAATACAACTATAATTTGTGTGACAAAGCGTGACAGTATTAAGCTCATTTATCTGCATATATGACCTTAACACTGTCACGTTTTCAAAGCAGAACTTTTCGTACTTTAAATAGACATTTTCAAGAGCTGGAGGAACAAAAACCGCAAATACATCCAGATTGTAATTAAGACTCCTTGAGTTACAAATTTACAGTTTCCTGAATATAGACACCAGGTTTGTTTGAATCATTACACAGATTTATGTCGCGCCTGTATTCTCCGAAGGGTGTACCTATAATAATAGTACACCCACATTTAGCCAATTTATGGAGAGCCTATCGCCAAATATTCCAAAGCATCGCAAGCCATGATCTTAACCTTATATCCAAAGCTATTTGCGGTAATTAACGGCCGATGTCAAGTAGTACTACGGACTACTATACGTAGGTAGTAACCGCTCGTAGTACGAAGTCTGGCAAGGATCCATGAGTAAGCGAAGCGACAGCCAGCGCGTCAGCCTGTGCGAACGTGTAACAGCTTTCAGATTGATATTGCATACACCGGTTTATGTATACTTATTGTCTTGTATTGAGCATTTGGGCGTAATCGATTGTTTTATTACGTTGAGGAAAATTGTGTTAGAAATTGTTATTTTTATACGCCAAAATTGGCATCACACACAAGACTCTTCGCAAGAATCGTTTTCACATGATAAGAAGCTTACGACTAAAATTAAAATGTTTTTTTTCCTGTTCCTGTATCTTTTTCTCCTCTACCTACATAGCCTTGCTCTTTGAAACAAAAAAATGGGAAAATCTTGCAAAAAATCTTGCTTCTTTCATCGACTGTTGCTTGCGTTCCGTAAAGGCAAAAGCATCAAAATCTGGTAGTAGCAAGTAAGTAAGCAAGTAAATTTTATTTGTTTAAACATGGTGTACATGATACATTGCATGCAAGATAATAATGTAATAAAGAAAAGTTCTAACATGTTCAGCCGCACATCGTGGCGTACAAATTGTTAGGAAGAGATGGTGCATAAACCGTGACAATATTCATCAAAATTACATTTCATCATTATTCATCAAAGATTAGGTATCATTACAATTCAATAAGCATATTCTTTAGATACAATTTAATGTCAAAGTAGTCAATAAATAAATTGGTCAATAAAATATGAACATATACAGTTGCAATATCATCCTTTGCACATAATCCTTCTACAAGCTAATGCACACCCTAGTCATGGGACCCACAAATCGTTAAACCAAGGCAATGGTGGAACGAGCTTGGCAGCACTGTTTGCACTGGCGGAAATTGGGAAGAATAGAAAGAAGGGAGTCCTTTGCTCTACAGTGTAAAAAAGGCGCTTAAAATCTTTCCAAGTTAACTTATTTGCATTTAGTTAACTTCTAAAACAAGTTGTGGCCTCCTGTAATTACAGGAGAGCACTAAGCCAAAACATTAAGCGCTCAGAAATAGTAATTTTATGCGTACGTATCCGTGTTACGTGTGCAGGTCTTTATTGAAATACATATACATAAATAAATTAATTATCAAAGTAATTTTATGGCCTGCCTCGTTCCAACACGAGACTCCTGGTGGTCTAATTTCCATTATAGCAATCAACACGAAGATAAAACTGCATTTAATAATATTTAATAAGACTCTGAGATAATCTCGTTTATGGTCATATCAAAATTAATTTACCTACTATCTACGAGACCGATGATGATTTCATATCCATAGATACAGAGTGCCTGTGTGGCTTGACTTGTTTGGACAGCAAACATCTAATGGCATATTAATTAGTTCCTAGAGTTAATGGAAGGATATGATTGCTTAGTAAGTTAGTACAGAGGTGCCTTCAAAAGTGCGAAGATATGTTCTAGAACCTTAACAAGTTTGTCGTCTCTTGATATGAATAGAGAACTGGCCTTTTCTTCTGCCAAAGAATCAGCATTGACATTCAGCGTGTCAATGCTGGCAGTGTTTTGGGGACGATTTCCGTTGACATCGATGTGGACAAATTTTTCAATGCTAATGAGTTCTTACCCTCCCCTTTTTATCTCGCTTTTTATTAGCTTGTAGAACCTAAAGTGAATAACTTTTATTTTCTCAGAATTATTGAACGCAGGCGTTTTACAGACACATAGAAGAGGGTAATATAAATCTTCAAGATATACCTACAACATATTTTATTGCTATCTCACACCCAAATAGGACATAAAATATTGAAAGCATTCTAAATCTAAAGGTTACGGCAAAGTGACTTCTTGAAAGACGTCTTTAAAATTAAAGAGATATTTGGGCCACAATCTAAATTGCGTACATACTCATTATATTTTAACAGCATACAAAAGCGATAACAATGATTGGATTCAGGGGAGCAGAAACCATAAAATTGAAATCAATTTTGCTGTAATGGTTATAGGTACATAAAACACGTATTGCTGGTCACTGAAAGAATTCTTTTATCTTTATTATGTCTCGTGGTCGACTTATATCAACTACATTTTCTTGTTCGCTTGATGTTTCATAATATTCTCACTTTGTATCTTCGATCTATGATCAATGAATTGAATAGGTAGACCAGTGTGTACTCTGTTGGGAATTTCCCAGCTAATTCTCAAATGCCACGACCAGACAACCCTGAAAGTATGTTCCAAAGTGATAAAAGTTTAACAAATAAAGTTACTTAACTTCTTTGCGATCAATTTACGAGTTCTTATGACAGTGTAAGATTTCAATACACCGAACATATTTATCGTCTGCCTTGCCATATGATCGCGATTTGGGATTTGTAAAAATGCTACCCCCTTTCAGATGAATTTCGACTTATTCACTACTCTGTAGGAGTGAAAATCATTTGGAGCGAGCGAGAAAATTCCCGCTTATTTCTACGACTTCAGTTCTTTTTGATATTCATCCTTACACCGAGGGCGAAAGGTGCTTTATCTTTTATCAGGGTATAATATATTCAGTTCACAAAATGAATTGCGAGTGTTAGTAACTCGGAGTGAGCCTGCGAACATATTCGTGGGGATCTGTTGCGTCGTTCGTTCCCTTTATTGGTTACACGCTTGGTCGAGAACGAATCCTATTCCTAATTGTGTTTAGGTTCTATTTCACTTGACAATGATCGTGGGGATTTTCTTAAAGGCGTTTTCCGATCGTTTTATATGTAACTTATTTGTTGATGGCGGTGGGTGTCTTGTAGAGATATTAACTTGCTCCGGTCCATGTTAAACACCCGGCTAATGAGTGTACTAACAATACGACTTCGTGGAAGCTTTGCGACGCGACTTATGTTAAGATGTCTCACGTCTCTAATATACGTTTATGTTTTTGGGTGGTTTTGTTTCCTGTAATTACTTTTATTTGAATTATCAGTTGCAAAATAAACTTTCTTACGTTCATGTTACAGAACAAGTTTAATAACACGTGCGTTGTTATGTGAATTTGAGATTTCCGTAACTCCAGCGACCGTAATTCGTGTTCTTTCAGTTTTGCGATAATGGCTACCAAATGTCAACTAGGTAGGTCAATAGGTCGTCACAAAATAAACAAACAAAAAAATAATTACGAAACTTTTTAATGGTTTACTTGATGTCAACTTCATTCTCAACGTCCAAACTTTCTTCGCTTCCTTGTTCTTCATTTCGGTTTACTCGCTATTTTTTCATTCCATTATGTCTTTTAAAGTTTCCCGAACGGAGACAACTAACCTACATAAGGTTGGTTTTCATTCAGCAGTCTTTTTCTACAGTTTACTCACCGATTCTTTTGTTAGTGAGTTCATCGTCATTATTTTTCTTTGTCTCACTCCTTCATTATTTCCGGTGGACACAAAAAGTTTATTGTTGAGCGCTTTTAGTATTAACCCGTTTGTTGTTACCGAGGTATTGTTGAGATTTTCTCTAGTAGTTGTACTTACACTACTGTAGAAAGAAAATGACCTGAATAAAACACCATTACTTGCAATACTCGGAACAACCAGACAAAAATACGAAAGAAATCAATAGACGTTAAACTCTGTTTAACATTTTCCTTGGAAACAAAATAAAACACGAAGATGATGATATTGAAATTTATGTTTTCCAGTCGATTGTTTAAATTTTCACAAGCATGAAATCCGAGCCGTTTAATAGCCACTTATTCTACGTTCAGTGAAGAACACTCGAAACTTGATCTCGAGCCATACCGAATCATATTTCCTGCAAAATTTTCACTATTTATTTCTTATTTTTTAAATCGTTAATGCCTTCAGGTGCTAAGCGAGTTTCATTTCAAAGTATATTAAATACTTTCTCTACGTGATCTGAATTATGGTTTATTGGTTTAGAGTTAAGGTTCATTTTGCCGTGTGGTTTGGTTGGAATGTTGGTTGCAATGCGAGACAGAGGCTGGTGCCTCACCACGGTCGGTGTCGTGCAATTAACGTCTTTCAGGACGAACGCTTCAGGGTATTGTGACGTTGCTCTCCACTAGGATAAGATGGCTGAAAAGTACTGAAACCCCTGGTACTCAAAAGGCATCTTTAAGTGTCGGATTTTTTCCCGGCTGACGACTCACTTGGTTGGGTTTCATTATTCCTACATTTGTAATTTTATGAGGTTGCTGACCCGGTGAAATTGTAATTTTCTTATTTGGTTAAGTATGACGTTAACATTGATACACGTAGAGTTGTTAAATCCGCGTTTACAGACGTAAAACCACTTCAAGTTACGCTTGCTTAGTTAAAACAACTATATATACTTTTTTGTTATCTCTCATAGTAACTTTTTATATCTAGCATAGATGCAGAAATAATTTCCCTGAACGTTGCAAAACCGAATACTGGGTGAAGGTACCCACAATCTCAGCCCGCTTTTGCAAGTGTCGCGGTAGACAAATGAGCAATTTGCCGTCTCATCACAGCCGTAATGTTGCAAAATGGCGACGGAGGCCTCTTACGACATAACTCGTGCCTTTCAAGTCCCACAAGAAATCTTGACAAACGAAAAGTTTAAACTTTAAAGAAATTTTAAACTAGCCGAAAGAACTAACGAGGAACGAAATTGAAACGCATTTCGTATGAAGAATTATTCCAAGGTAATATCTCCTATTTTGTTCCGCCTCTGGTTTTCTTGCGGTTATAACTAAGTGCTACGGCAACCTCGGAATTAATCGGCGTCTAGAGGATTCCGGACCCCAGTTTCCCTGCTCTTCGATACCTTACCAGTGAAATATGGTTGGGATGGGAACAGAACTACTGAATATTTCTTTCGTAAAATTAATTTATGAAAGCCGCTAAAGTGTTTGGGAGGCTTCTGAATTCGTTTCGTTTGGACTTGTGTGGCGCGTGTGGAAAATTTAATTATCGTTCTTGGTAGTGGACTCTATCATTGTTATTCAATAGGCGTATGTCTGGCGGCCGGTGACGTAAGAGCTAAGTATTTATTGGTATAGACCGATGACCTCCCGACAATTTGACTAGCAGAGTTAATGCGTTAACAAATTCAAGCGCCAATGCTTCCTTTTAATTTGTTTCTTAATAAGTGTTTTCATTGTTACTTATCTGCTAGTCAGTAGCCTTGATTAGCTGGCCTCTGTGTCACGAGTTACTTTTTACACGCGATGATATTGCTTCCTAATGCACCTATTATTATTTCGTATTTTAAAAGAAAATTACTTTGCGATTTCTGCTGGTATCATTGTCTGCCGTAACAAACACATCCAACGGCTTTATTATTTGTTTCCCAGCATGATAAATGCCATAAGCTCAAGTTATGACCTCTTGTCAGGTTTCATAAGGGACCAGTATTGTTTCCCTGAATCAGGATTTGAGGGAGGCAGTGGAATCCCCGCTAGGAACATGCAGATGTCAGCCATTTGTTATTCAAATTCGTACAGACGTCTCGACTCAAACGCACCCTGACATCGCGATGAATATGTAAAAACGATTATGGAAAACTTTTGAGTAACACTAAAATACTGTGTTGTACATTTTTTTGTTGGTGCGTATGAGTCACTGTCTAAAGACACAATGACACAGCTCGTTGATGGAAAACAAGATATCGACAGATAGCTTCGGCGTCGAAATCGTCTTCCTTTCTACATTCATGATAGTAATTCTAATAGAACTGATGACTGTTTGTGCTCAGGTGCACACTTGTCCTCCTTTCCAGTCACTCACTGCTCATAAGTAAAGGTTTTCATAGCGTCCCACTGCGCCAGATCCGAACAAGAACGGTCCATTCTACATCGGTTTTTATCGTGTGCCATTGACGATGACAACAGTCATTACTGTTGTTCACAGCTCTCATCTAAATGCTAAATGCTTGTACGAACAATTTACTTTTAATTAAAGCAAAGCAGATCTTTCCCAGTTCATTGTTGTCGCAAGCAGGGCACTGTTGTGATCTCATTTTATTTGTCCGCTCGACCCTCCGATGGACGGGAGTGAATTGACAAAGATTCCGCTACGCTTTTTAAATGTAAATAAAATTTATTTTCCTCACTGAACACCCTCCTTCTGTACATGTATATGTGTGTATCATAAGCCTTGTGCCTTTGAAATATTTTCGCTGTCACGCGCTGCAGGTTTTCGTCTTTGTCGGGATGCCTTAAGCCTTCCTCCAGCCAGTGTAATAGAAAAGCTGTCAGGATGCAATTCCTTTGCCGACCGTGCTCAACTTTTTTATTAAATTCGACACTGTTCAAATAATTTATTAGTCACACTTATCTGTTTCGCTCGTTTCATTGATTTTCGATTACGGCGTGTGCATGACAATTGTTTAATATGACCGCGGCTCCTAAATAAATGGTTCGTACATTTTTTTAGTTTAGGGGGCGGTGGACGCCGATGTTAATGGAAAACAATCGTGTTTTATTGTACTCGTAAGGTTTGATGGGCATATAAAAGTGCTCACCTTAAAGGAAGGGTCCGTGCCTTCACGATAATGTTTGCGGGATTCCGTACTTAAGATACCCTTTTAGGTTAGTCGCAAAAAATCAACTCTCCTTTATTCATTCGATATTGCTGCGATCTTCTTCACTACGGGCATTATTTCGATTTATTGTGGCTTCCCTTTGAAATATTACTACAATACGGAATGGAAAACAATTTTCTTTTTCGTCTCTGGTCATTCAGATGTTTGCTTCTAAAAATATTTTACTATCTTCATTGGGTAGTCCGATATAAATAACACCCGTTTTATTCATATATTTATTTATTTACACTTTACGCACACAAATGTACAGAGGCGGACTTAATGCCATAGGCATTCTCTACCAGTCAACCTTTGGGTGATGCAGAGAATGGTGGTAGGTGCAATATGGTGAATAAAAAGCGATATACACCTACAGATTATGTCTAATAATAAAATAAACACGTAGTAAAATTCAAAGTTTATTAAAAGCGTTTCACGAAACTGTTCACTGTGTTACCTGCACTACTTAATAGTTTGGGAGCTGTCTCACAATTTGTAAATTTTAAGCGAACTCCGCTGAAAACTCATTTGTTAGCGCTCTCTACGATACCCTTCTATCGCAACGTGAAATAACGTTACATCGTATTTATATCTCCCTTAATTTTCTACGGATTTTATTAAACGGTTTCAATCATATTTCATAAAGCTTGATTTTGTTTTATACACAGTGCCGTCAAATTTAACACTTAGGACTTAATCGGGAATACTACAAGTAATTCCGCTTCTGATATATTTATACATTTTATCTTATAATTATTATGATTGCTAACAAGAACTAGCAGGTTATTCAAGTGCCCAAATGCTGTTGTATCGTTAAAGTTGAGCATTAAAACGGTATTCCTTATTGCTACACAAACATTCCAACGGCATTCCATTTTTAAACATTTGAAAATCATCTGACATTTCACAAAACTCATAAGCAAAGACTTTTATAACCATAGACTGTACGAAGTTAAATCGTCGACACTCGAGTGTGTCCAAGCTTTGAATATGAAAAAGCTAAAAAAAGTTTATCCATATTTATTACTCCGGACTCGGTATCCAAAGTTAGAGAGAAAGTTTACGGGTCAAGGACCTTTCTCAAAACATTCCAGTAAAGTTGGCGTTGTTTCCTACGATATTTCCGACGAGCCGACGTCCGCTGCATATAAAATTTATTTAACATAAGGAAAGCGTGAAATACTTTGTGAATAGGATGCAAAATTGACACCCGCCGTGCGTCTGCCCTTACGTTAGTAATATCGCACATTTTTGAAGGATCTTAATTCTTAATTATTTATTTATCTCCTTAAAACTATCATTCACACTAACTTCACTTAATACTACCTGTGGTTACGTAGGTACTAAGTAGATATATTAGCGTTATTTGAATTTATTGTGTACACCGAATAGATGTTTAAAGTTCAACTAAATCAATAGACCTCGCAAAAGTAGATATTTTTTTATTGAACTGTTTTTGATTACTTTTGACCCAAAGGTTCACTGGTAGACACTGCTTTTTTGTATTAAGTCTGCCCATGCACCATTAATGAACAAAACATAAAGTTTAAATAAAGCACCTTAGTGTTTCAAGGTGCTTTCTAAGATATTTAAGAGTCAATCGCACGTCCGTGGTAGTATTGGTAGCACTATCAAAATCACCCTTATTGCTTCGACCGAGACACACAGTCTCTGACATTGTCAAATTGTTACCACTCATTTGCGGTTGACAGTACAATCGTATGCGCTTGCGCAGCATCTCTTGTCACTTGCGCAAGTTTTACGTCATGGCACATGGCATGTTTTATTTTATTATTTTTTGTTTTCTAAGTAAGATTTATGATGACAAGGTGCGGCTCAATAGTAATAATTAATGAAACAGCACCGAAATATTATGAAATTATGCTTGACCGTTGGGTTGGGTAAGTGCCCATTTTTGTTATTTTTTGTTTAGATATTCTGTATCTTGTCCATGTATTTTGACCTCCGTTCATCAGTATTGTTTTAGTTATTTTGATAAACAATAAAAGTTTATATAAGAGCTAGCGCATACCTACATTTCTAGCCCGTTATTAATTGGGTAGATACCTACCTTCTCAAATGCAAAGAAGAACGCGTCTTTAGCATTTTAAAATTTATTGTTGCCATAAAATTATTAGGTAAGTTTTGATATTTTGTTTTTATTTGCTGTTGTGGTCACCGATCAAAACGTATCAAGGGATTTCGATAGAACAATGAAAAAAACCCAAGGTAACAACAATATCGAAGAATTTTAAGGTGAGGTTTTAGGAAATTTGAAGATAACTTCTTGTCCTTGATTCTCTAAGAAGACGATTCTCTTGGCCTACCAAATTTATTTATGGCTAAGCGCAATATGTCTTTTTCCATATTTTTTTATAACCTACTCGTCATCTGAGTTTTAAGGAGTTCGTGGCTAAATAATAACAGCCGCACGGGTTGATCTTCAAGGTTAAGCAACGCTTGCCGAAGTCGGTCTGTGGATGGGTGACCACCTTATCATACCGATACTCCTCCGTGCCTCGCAAAACGTTAAGCCGTTGGTCCCGGGGCTGTAATTTATAAGTAGATCTTTGGCAGTCGCTACGGGTAGTCAGACGCCAGTCTTGCCAAGGATTACTGTGTTACCCAGTTAATGGGTTGTGGAGGTCTGGTAGGTAGCCGCTCCACGTAAAATACTGGTAGTCAGCTAAATCCGGTTTGACGGGAAGCCGACGCCAATATGGTTAGGGAAAGGCTAGGCAGATGTTGACTCGTTATCTCAGTCATCCTCTTTCAAGACGAATCGTCATTCCTACAGTAAATCCATCGTTTAACCTATCCACATACTCAAAACTTGCCTGAGCACTACATTCCCAAGCATTCAACAATCGTGTTAACGTGTTTTTAACTCAAATCAAGTGTTCAAACTCGTAGAACAGTACTAGGCTACTAGCCAATGTTTAAAGAAGCCAAAAACATCTGACCAATGGCATGGCAAACATTGTTACCAACGTAATTTGTTATCTGTGGATATACACACTCGATAGCTATACAGATTAAAAAACAAGCTTCGGTTCACTAACTTTTTAAATAAATCTCAGGACACCAGACAAGGGTCCGACCAATTCGTTGTTTCTCGAATGTTTATTTCCGCTGGTTTCATTATTGTTGCGAATTTAGATCGGTCAAACTTTTTCTAACAAATTATTATTTTAAAACCAGAAATTAACTAAAGTAACAGGCTTCTGTTTAATTTTTTTGTTTCTATGTAAGTACCTCTACAAGTTATTTTATGTGTTACTAGCTGACCCACGCAACTTCGTCTTCATCACATTTTTCATGAATGCTCGGGTCTTATTGGTCGTAGCGTGATGTTATATAGCCTTAGACTTCTTAGGATTAGCGTGTCTACCAAACAAATAGTCAAGAATAACTAAGTGATCGAGTGGTAAATGATCACATCGACTATTAAAAAATAGGGATTGGTGATAGAAGGTTGAAAATATAGAGTTGTGTGTATTTTTAAATGCCGCATTAAAAAAAAATAAAAAATACAAATTCTGTCAAAAAAAAAATGTTAGGGGTGGACAACCCTTATCACTTAGGTGTATGAAAAATAGATAGTAACCGATTCTCAGACCTACTGAATATGCATATAAAATTTCATAAAAATCGGTCAAGCCGTTTCGGAGGAGTATGGTAACTAACATTGTGACACGAGAATTTTATGTATAAGATAAGATTAGAGAGCGATAGGTGTTCTTCACAAATACTAGTTTACGTTTAGGCAAATATCTCTATTATGCCGCTGGACCTTTCCCCTCTACCTTTAAGAGCGTCTTTACACAAATTATCAATATGAAAAGGCTTTTATCTCTAAGCGGGTCATCGACCCCTATTATATCGGATAATTAACTTCTTAGAAACCTTTTGCCGGAATTCTATTTGAAACATCACAAGTTGCGATTTTCCCTCTAGAAATCTGAAGATTACAATCAGGAAAATTGTGTCGAACGTCGAAAGTGTTATTCTAGTGGTTGGTAACTAACCTATTTCGTGTAAAACGATCGTTTTAGTAAAATATTGTGTATTGAGGTTGTCTAAATATTATCTAGAATTCTATTCACGCTGCTGTTTGGGCTGGTAGGCTGGCTGACACGACGTCATTACGCCTCGGAAATAGGCACTTTTCCCCTCGTTAGCAGCTCGACGCTGTCCCCTCTCCGCTATCAAACTACATTCATACTAAACTATCGTATGTGTGCTCTTCAATTAACGACACCTTTTCATGAGGTTTTATGCTTATTTGGCTGGCTTTTCTATATCTATGTTTATCGTGCAGGTCACTGGATTTAATTGAAATATTGGTTATTCGCTAAACTTTTATACTTACCTACCGGTAATAAACACTCCTCAGCTAATTAACAATTAATTTTAAAATTCTTTAAGACAAGATATTTGATTAAAGGATTAACTAATTTCGGGAATCTTAGGAAAATTCCATTTTTACGGCGTTCCATAATCCATCTTTGCTTGTTCAATACTGCCCTACTTCATCAACTCGGCAATTTAAACTTTAAACGGTTACATCATAAAGTTCATTTCAGATCAACACCCATAAGACCTTTTAATATGAAATTCTTTTCTTCTTAATTAATGTTCGGTAGAGCACAAAGCTATGATTGTGTATTTTTTGTATAGTCTGTACAGTACTGTACGTTTATTGCAGGAGTTTTAATTCCTTTAGTATTAATTATAAGGGTGCCGGCGATTATGAAGCTTAATTGGTACCTTTGTTCTGGTTCAGAAGGGCGGAAAGGGATTAAAGTTTTAAAATACCTATTTGGATGGCGTTCAACCGGTTTCTTAATCAACGTCTGGGTTATTTACGTGTTTACAAGTTTTGTGTTTGAAATATCACTTTTAGTTCCGTTGCTATTTGAATATTATGTCTGTCTAGTGGCTTTGCAGAAATAAAATTGTAAGATAAACATGAATGAATTTCAAAGAATCTCTTCGCACAGTCGTTCTATATGTAGTTTATGACGTAAACCGTCGTTAATATTATAACCAGTTATTCATATTCAGCTAATTTAAATCAGTTACCGTGTTTCACAGAGACCATAATTTCCGCCGTTGACAATATTATCATAACTCGCTTTTTACTCCGGGTTCGTTCACGCGACCTTCGGATTTCGGTGAAATATTTGCTCTAGTTACGTCTTACGTTGACTTACGACGCCGTCGTCTGAGAGTTAACGTGAACTACGTCAAGTAGTTCAAGTGGACTTTAAAATAATCGGTTTTGAAGAATAATGAAAACCATTTTACTAAGTATGATTTGTGTTATGTACAAGACTTATGTGTAAAGGTGTTATTAATAAAATTATAATTTGAAACACTTAACTAGGTGCTTAATTAGGTAATACAACGGACAATTAACGCAAACGTAGTAACAACTTCTTAACGATTTGCTTACATTAGGTCAGCCAGTGTTAATGCAACAGACTAGACTTAGATAAACAATGGAACACTTAGCAATCACAAACGTCCGTGACGAGTAAAGGAAAGAAAAATCCAGTAAAGTCGACATTCCGTCGCTATTTAGCTTTGGGTCTCATCCCAAAACCGGTCAAGCCGAAATTCAAGATGGCCGGCTTGGCGGGAATACCTACAATATTTACATTGACATTTGCGTTCGGGCGCGTTCGGTTCATGACGCGCGTGACCTTCACCTCGATCGCAGGTGAACGCGCTTGGAACGCACCGGTTGGCTGCGGCCACGAAACCAACGTCAAAGAGCGGTGGCCGTGCTCAGAGACGACGACGGAACACTATTTTGTATCGCGGTCGTCAATGCGATCACTCTCCGCTGGCTTCGTGCCCCTATCAGTAATATCTCGGGCGCGGCGACGCGTTTCGTTGATGTTCCAGTGATGTCCCGCCGGCTTCACAATTATAATTAATATAAATAATTAATTAAATCTATTCCCACATGTCTTAATTGCTCACATTTGTCAAAAACGCCTCTAGTTTGTGGTTACTTTTTGTCGATCTTGAAGCTGGTTCCAACTTAGCCTACTAATTCCAATTCATTTATTCACATTTGCATAACCCACTAGTTTGAAATTACTTCTATTCAAAGAAAACAATGCTATCTTTTGCAGCACGTGCTCGGTTTGTAGACTCTAGATACCGTAGCCCCGCGGTTACTTTATTTGGGTTAATATTGACTTAGTCCAATATCTCTCCAATCGACATTAATCGTGTTTGGATACACTGCAGAACACCAATCGACTTTGTCAGTAGACATTCGCCAGCCATTCGTTGTGTCTCAATTATTGCATGTTTTTTCCACGCCGTTGGTTTTTCGTGACAGCAGAGATCCTGATAAGGATTTCTTATTGTTCTAGTCAGTTGTCATTCATTACAGGAATAATTACAGATATATCGCGTTCTTTTTCAAGGTTTGCGTGTACCTTGCGACTGGAGGTAATTTATTTACTTTTTATTAATGCATAGTTACATTAATCGTGAGCAAAATATAGTCACAAATGCCATCTAATACCCTTAACAAATAACAATTCAATGTAGGTAGGCTTATCTTATTTTCGCGATTAGGAAAAAGGCATTTTGTAAAAGTTAAAACAATACTAGCATTTAATAAACCAAAAACAATTTTACAAACTTACAAAGTGGCAACACTTCACAAAAGATCACCCACCATTAACGTATTACAAAAAAAAAAAAACGTGTTTAAATATTCCAGAATGTGTCTGATGTGTGTAGATTGGGTGTGAAGCAAGTAAGTCGCATGGTGACAGCTGCCACTCATCCGGAAAGCGCCGACGGCTACTAAATAGGATAGGAGCCAACTTAAGTCACAGCACTATTTCTGGACGAATCAGCCAATACGGAACTATATTTAGTCATTAATTACTGCTTGATTGACTGCTCCGGCCGGCGAAATGGGATTACACGGAGAGATGAGGCATCCGTGTGCTAAATATGAACCAAAAACGATTTAGAGCAATTTGGAAGACAATTCCAAGATACGATGATTAATTAAAGATATTTGAAAAAGAAGGAACAATTTTAAGTAGAGAAACAAAACCAAACGCGCTTTGATTCGACGACAGCGCTGTCTACACGTTCTGAAGAGCTAATTGAAAGATTTAATACCTTAATGTTTGTTTTGTCTGCACTATTTAAATCTCTCATGAACATGTCTCTCATCCAGTCATTAATACCCTTTTATTTTTTGTGGTCTCATCGAATACTTGTGTATGTATCTGTACCTTGACCAAATTCAAACAAATGTTTTCTGTCAATAAGACAAGACCTTAACTGTCTTCTTGAAAAATAGTCTCTGTCAAGGCTAGTCTCATTGAACTAATAACGTTTTGTGCCTCCAGCTGTGGACCGGTTAAAGACAAAAGCGTTACGTCACTACTCCATTATTAAACGTTTTATGTTAATGATAGGGCCTGAAAGTTCTTACCAATAGTTTCGTTGATCGTTCCATTAGGTGTCGAGCGTGTACAAACAAAGGAGGATCTCATATGACGGAGCCTCAAGGTTAACCGGTTTAACACTTATCTTCATGGATATAATTATACAAATAAATTGCTTGTAGGCTACATCACTAGTTTACGTGTTTCCTTTAATGGTTCTTCATTTAATGAAGTTTATTAATAGGCTTCTTCAATTTATAGGCTTGCGTCTAATGTTGAACGTTGCACGACTTGAAGTAAAACAACCTGGTTTGGAATATGATGTCAGAGGGATCCTGTAATAGATATTATGTAAGAAATACCAACAGAGTACAATATTGTATTCTATTAATAGCACAGTTTTGTGTAACTTCGACTTTGACAGGATACAAATTCTTGCTCGAATATTACTACATACTACATACGTAGATCTTAAAATAGGCGCGTGAGTGGGACACTTGACTTTTTATGCCACGTGTAAGCTTTTTATATACAGACGCCAGCACATCAAGCTACCCGAAACTGTCAGTTTCCCAATCAACCTTGAACATCATACTTTGGCGATAAAGTTGAAAATCTATTAAAGAAATTTGAAAGTTTGTTGTGGCTTCATGCCTGTACCTGCCGATGCAGACTGTCAGAATTATCTATGAAGAAAATAACTTTTAATTAAATTACCGGTCGATACTTTTCTGAAAGATTAACCAACCCAGACAAACAATTTTCTGATGGTTTGACCTGTCTGCAGCTACAGTTATTTTATCAGTATCGTAAAAAATAATGTCTTTTCAACTCGTTCGCCATTTAATATTGTACATAGAATGTAAAAACAAATAAATATGTTTAGCAAGTAAAGGGTGAGGTCAAAAATACATTTGAGCACATATCAACACATACAGTACATTTAACCGTTTGTGATAAGACCGCCTTAAAAATTAACGATTATCGCCCAGGTACGAGTTTATCTATGTATTTGAATATAAAATAAAATCGAGGTGACTGGGGTCAAAGGCGAAGATACGACCTTGAAGTTGGTTGCGCGAACATACTCGTAGTATTAGAACTTGTTAGTACAACTTTTAAATAAGCATGTTATTGCGCAACGTTTTTAGAGCTTTTTTAACTTTTGAAATATTTAATTTATGTATTTAGTTTTTTAGAAAATTAGTTTTATGCCTGAAACAATTATTAATCTGAAATTGAGATCGAATCGAGTTTCAAAGTTACTTTTTTATTATCATTGATAGGCTGGCGTTTCACCGTTTATTGGTTGACGATGGAGCACGCTTGCTTGGAAGTAACTATTAATTCTTGACTTAAAGACCCCCAGGTTGTAGCTAGTAGGAAACACAGACCCCAGCAGAGAACTTCACTCCTTAGCTGTACGGCAATGATAGTATCTCAAAACGTTTGTTGGTTAGATGTTTTACTCTTTTTATTTTCGGCCTTAAATGCCGACATATCGCAATAATAACTGCAGCCTTGTTTCTCTGCGTTACCCGTAAAGCAATCCAATTCTGAATGATTGACATACCGAGCCGTGTACATCGGAAAATTGCGAGTTACCAGGAGGCTCGAATCCGCCGTATTATGATTTATTAGTCGAATCCCATTGCCAACTGTCAACCCCACAGCGAACAAAATTGAACAGCTAACGAGATTAAATGGTACCCGGCTAAATTGCCGATGCTAATGTAGCAGGAAATATGACTTAGTTCTATCTTCAATGCTAATTAATTATGATGAGGCGAGGATACATCTTTTAAAACTTGTTTGGCTCTAAAAAAATTGCGCCTTGTTTTTTAGGATCGAGGCTTTGAATATAGGTTAAGAGTCAAGTGACACTTATTGAAACCATATTCTGGGTCTCGAGCATTCTATTTTAACAGTCGTAAAGGGGCGCCGAAAATAGTCCCAAAGCGGTGTGTTTTCAGTGTTAGTTAAGACCCATTTTCGGAGACACCAAGCCAGGGGGTGAATGTAAATAAGATTTGAATTTTAAAGCAGGTTGGACACGCGTGGTGTATTAGCGTTGGGCACTCACGGGGAGCCTTGAGTCTCGACTCGCGTGTGTCTACTACACATTTTTTGCCTTAAATGATATAATGCCGCCGGTTTTTAGGGTTTTTAATGTAGCGAGGAATGTTTATACGCGATGTTTGAACTTTTTTGTGGCATAACTTGTGCCTTTGTCGTGGAGTCATGTGAGGTTAACATTCGTTAAAATGTTCGTCGAGTTTAGACGCTCGTTTTAATCGTCGACTCCTTGACTTCACCGCAGTGTGTTTCATGTTTTATTTTTGCGCGTTTTTTGTTCTTCTAGTTTCTTTTATATTTGTGAGATGAAGAACAAAGAGGTTTTGACTGAGCAACTACATTTTGAATCAAATATCCTAAACTGATTCTTTAGTAAAAGTTTGAATAATGATTGATTAATGTGCGGGATGAAGAGCACAAAAATCAAATCTTATGTTCGGGATCCCTTCTTGTGTGTTTTTTTTTTCCTAATATTTACCTACTTTGGCATAACTATTATGGCAATTTTGTTTTTTGGTATTATAATATGTACTTTGCTATTTTTTTTTTATAGTTTATGTTGACATAATTATCTTGTAGGCTAATATGTTTTGGCATCATTTCAATTTGCATAATGTTAGTAGGCGTAATGACTATTAGCATAATAGTATTAGGCATAAAAATTAAAACGAATAACGGAAACAAATTTAAGTTATTTTTTGGAGGCCAGAGAAGAGCGAGCGAATCTAGCTCGGGACTTGCGGCACCCCGACTCGGACAGGTTAGGTTAGAAAGGGAATGAAGGGTCTGAAGGACCCCGCCATACCCTTCGTATTTTTTTTTTTAAACTGCCCAGAAGGCTTGTTCTAATTACAATGTAAAGTGGCTACAAATTTCATTATAGCAATACTTTTTGTATAAAAAATTGTATTAGTGTCTAACATTTTAGGAGTTAATTATTACGCGTATTTGTTATGCCTATAGAAATAATGTTTTAATATCATTATAAGTTAATAAATTAATACTTTAGAATATGATGCTTTTACATTATTATGATTAGAAAAATAGGCGTAAGCTGTTATACGTCAATAATATAATTTTATGCGTAAATATAATTAGGATAAACAAAAGTAAGCCATGTTATATTATGTCTTAAAATTTTATGCAAACGTACCCTTAAGTTCTTCACATAAATAATTTATAAATCTATTTTTAAATGTGTACCTACTTCATTATCTAAGTACGTAAAATATTCCAACTGTACCAACATGAGCTTTTGCACTACATATAAATTTTCAGCTCGGTTAACAACACGGTATAATATCGTAGGTAACTCGCAACTCCCCTTGCATTCCATGAATGGGAGCCCATATTTCCGGAGTGCGAGATCTCATCAAAATCGGATCAACGGTTCTGGATAATAGGGCGTACATAACATACATACTCTTGACGCATACTCTTAATAGGGTGTAGGTACCTGCATGACATATAGGATACATAAGGTACCTACTATACGACATAGTAAGTAGGTACCATGTTTTGCTCACGTATTTTGTTCTCAGATTAGGTCAAATAAAGTATCAACGTTACAGTTTAATAATTTCGAAAATTTATGAATTGTTTAATTCATTTTTTATTATTAAAATTCTACCAATATTGTTTATCGCCTATGCCGTCAAATAAATAAGACGATAGGTTTCGAATAAGTTCAGTTAATTTAATAAATTTTAGTTGCTCTGGAATGTCTTTGCTGGGATATTGAGATCCAAGTGAATATTAAATTGCGAATCCATAATGCTAAATTAACTAGCTAGAACTAATTTTTAATCCTCATAATTTATGAGATATTTTTTCAAAGGGTTTTCAAAATAATACACTATTTCATAACTAAATTGCAGAGCCCGAACTTTATTTACAAACCAATCTAAAAAACATAGAGAAAATAATTAAGTACCTATTTATGATTTTTATTTAACGCAAAAAGTAAGCAAAATGAACAAACCTATTTACAACCGAAACTTGAATGCGGGAAATCGTTTATTTCTCTGCTCGTAGCCGATAAGTGAACAACTTATAAATGGACTATTGAAATACTCGACGGCACTCGTACTACGATACGACCCGACCATTTAAATAGGACATTTCGCATTTCCAGTTACAACCACAAGAACTACTGACCTCTTTAAAAGATTTGAATGAATTTGTATCGGAATAAAAGTAGTTTGTATCAAAATCCAAAATCTCTTTTGTTATGGAACCGGTTATGGGCTCGGAAATCTCCTTTGAGCACCTGAAAATAGGCCACGGAAACGCTAGGGTGAGGAATAATACAAACTAAGAATTATTAAGCCAGCTCTCGAATAGCTTATTCAATTTAATAAATTAAGTTTCAGTAATGGATACGTATGTTTAAGACCTTCTAACAGAAAAACAAACTTGCTTACAAGTTCAGCAAGAGCTTTTTGGCGGTAAACTTTTCTTATAAAGCTAACATCTCTACGTCGTAGTCATAGTAAGTACAACAGATAAACAGTAATCTTTTAAAAAGTTTGCAGTAATGAAAGTTGTGGACAGACACATCGATCAAAATGTAAAAGGCTCAATTTAGGTTGACACACCCGAAAATAAAGGGTTACCGCAAACGCTTGTCACACTTTATCATTTTTTATCCTTTTTGCGGTGGCTTGATGAACATGGTAACTCCCGGCCTCTAGTGTGCCATCGGGCCAGGGTGAATGTAACGATTAAAATTTCAAAGACCGCTTGTGTATGCCATGCAGACCGAAATAGCGTTCCCTCTCGGTAGATTGACGCTTACAGAACTACCACCCGATTTCTCTGCTGTTTTGCCATGCAAATTTTCACTCTATTGTTTTGTGTATAAAATCTAATGTTGCGAAATGGGGAGTACAAAAATATGTTGGTAGACTTACGCGGGACGTGTGTTACTTACGATGCAGGAAACGAGGGGAGATACTACTGTATGTTTGCCGAGTGTCTGCCGCCAGATTTGTATCGTATTGTACATTTGTTGTCGAGCACTGAATACCAAGATGATGTCACGTTGTATGATGTGCGTGATTGAATAAGGCCGTTAAATGTTAAGATAAAGTGATGGTTCTTAACTTTGGCGGGTGGAGGTCGAATGGGTGTGGGAAAAAAGTTTTATGAACTTTGTTTTTTTTATTAGCTAGTATCAATCACTGTTGCATCAGTAAAAGGTCAAATCGCTTTTGTAATTTACCTCTCAAAAAAAAAAACAGATAAAGCTGCGTTCACACGCTATGTGGAGCGGAATTCGCGGAATAAGCGGAATACGAGCTTCCGCATGTGGTTCTCATACATCCAGGTACAAAACGCGCTTTGTCCCATTTCGAAGCATGTATTGTGTGTGAATGACGCCTAACAAGGGCTTATTTTTAAAGTTCATGTTATTTACGTCTCAGTATCTCAAATTGTTGGCCCCCAAATCTCGTTAACAACAGACATAACGTTGATTCATTGCCAACAAAGACTTGAAGTACTCCATACGCACAACCGAGCATGTGGTCAAAACAATTCTCGGCCCGATTACATTAGCTGCTCCAATTCTGCTTATAAATTCCTAGACGTCACCTCCGTTGCCTCCGTATGATATCACTTCGCGTAATCTGCGCCATTCCGCCCGTAATGGCGCGAGTGAGTCGCGCGCCATTCTCACGTCGCCGTCGGCTTTAGTATCCCGCGCCGCGCCGAGCCGCGCCGGACATCCGCCACGCCACGCCATTCCACGCCATTCCCCGCCAATGCCAACTGTCGCACCATACAATACCCTCCAAGGCGTCGACGTTTTGTTTTGTTTAATTGAAAATTTTCGTCATATCGCGGCCTATTGTCTTGTAAATAAATGTCCACGAAATGTGAAATTTCGCTAGTCATTTTCGTGGTCGACGATACGGTTCGTTAGAAGCTATTTTACTTGTGAAACAATTGTATGGCTGTAGACCTACTTATTTTAGGTATACATAGTGTGATGTTCAACACCTGCTTGCGAAATCGATACAACTAATAAGGTCATATTATAAAAGCTCATGCAGTCATGCATAACTAAACGCATCAACAACGTTACGTTTTATTGACCTCTCTTGGAGTAGTTTAGAGATGACGCAAAGGAACTTGACATTCCACTTAAAATGTTACTTGAGCCAGTAATAGTGAGGGGTAAAGCGTAACTGTCGCTGGTCAACGGTTAGTTAACAGGGTGTTGCTATCATCGCGCAGCGTCGCAGACTACATTCGGTTTAATTTATAAACTGTTAGCAGTTCTTGTTATAAGCTTTCACATCAGTTTTGGTCCTGTCATTGACCTCGACCACAGAGCTTTTTAACCACGTTTAACATACTCCACTCAATTGGTTTAAATTATTTATCGGGGTACGAGCTGTTGAGTTTCATGATTGAAACTTTTTGAGGGGAGTTCAGTTACACACAAACTGTAAATTTGACGTTCAAACGTGCCTTTTAATGGTCCAGTTGAAATAAATGAATTGACTTTGACTTTTACATATCTACCATATAGTTGCAAGCAGACTTTGTGTTAAGCCTCAACATAAATAAGTCCTTAGCAGAATATTTGTTATTAGGCAGAACTTTGTAGAAATTATGTTAGGGCTATTAAATTCGCAACATTTACACAATAATACATTGTAACAATTTGCAAAAATCTCCGCTATCGCCATTCCCTTGCGTCGTTCCGGTCTAGCCCATCGACTGCTTATCAACCGGCGACACGCGGCCGCTAGAGGATTTGACGTGGAGATGCGCGCCTATTATACTGACCACACTATACTACTTGCTATAGCACTGCTATTCAATTACAACTAAATAAAACAGTCTAATTCTTAATTAACTGTACGTTATGTGCGCCATACCACTGGGTACCTATTTAACAAAACCTAAATTCGAACTACATTCAAATTCGATTTGCAGACGTTCTATTTTTGAATATTCAAACGCCTGATTATTCAAAATATACAGCACGCACTGGCACATCACACAGTACATTTTATTCAACGTTCTATACATTTCGTATTTAGAATGAGAACGCCAAACTCAAAGCCGTTGCAAAGCTAAAATATCGTCTGACGTTGTTTGCCAGCAAAAGTTTGTTGTTTAAAGATAAGTGATAATAAAATAAACTTCGAAATAAAAACAATATCCACGGGACGTGAAATAACAAGTAGGTAATTAAAACGTCACTCATCGTGCCTGAGAAGGGCCCATAACGAGAGCACTGACGTTGATGGAGGATTCTGATAAAACTAAATTAATTTGTAGAGTTAAACGTGTTTTCGTTTAGGCCTTAAAAATTCTATTTAGTAGATAAACTGTGTCCACGTGAATGGGTGGCGAGGGAATCGCGTGCTTGAGGTCCATGCTTGACCGAGCGCGCCGGCCTGGTCATTCGGTTTGTTTGACTTCGTATAATAACTTCTTACTGTGAACTACCAAATTCCCACCGGCAAAAGTTGCGGCTCCGGTTTCGTCCCAGGAGCCTGAATTATGAAGTAACTTGTTCAAGATTGAAAACTGTAACTTTCAACAATGGCAAGTTAGTTTCGACTGTAGTTACCTTCTCCCTCTAGGTAATAAGCTACATTTTTCTGTGTACTCTCGGGAAATTACGTAAGAATTTCGGATACTGAGGAGTTCATTGTGCAACTTTAATCCGGGATTTTTCTCACAGGTTCGTTCGGTTATTTTGATGGAGACCATTTGTCAGTGTTGCTTAGACGCCTGGATAAATAAATGGAGGATTCCATTATGTATTATTGCTGGTAGCGTGGGTACATGAATATTTAACCCTTTTTATGCGATAACCTAAATAAGCTGCGCGAATCGTAATTACACTTTATCTGCAAAGTTCGGGATATTAATCCGTCTACTCTGATAACACTGATTATGGTTATTGAAACGCTGCACGTCCATTTGACTCACTTTATGGTTTTCTTTTTCAGGTAACGAGTCACCATGCAGTATTATAAAAGTTGCTTCATAACTCTAATTCAGTAAGTAATCGTTCAGTGATCAATTAATCACTTTAGTAGACGAATCCAGACAGAATTCCCGCATACAAAACGAAATGCCATCGCTCATTGCGAACCTAATATGAACCTCAATCTATTATCTCTTAAACGATTTCGCACCGAATGAATATTCATTTAAGAGTAATACCATCCCAAAATGGCATTAGAAGAAAAAAAAATACGCTTTTCTCGTGAAACGAGGAAAGTCATTTAAATTTTTGATTGTGAAGGAAAGCTCGCGAATGGTGGGCCAAATAGCGACGTAATCGAAAGGTCAATAATTTGTGACAGGTTTCCTAGAATTCCTTCAGGATAAACTATAAAGCCATAAATGACCGAAAATATTTCTGGCCCGTTATTTTAATCTTCGAACGTAAAACTGACCTTGCCGACCTTATTTGGAGGTGTGAGGTACCTAATGAAAAGTCCATTCATTTATCTTTGGTCTGACGGCGGACGGCATGTAGAATCGTCTGCACATGTCGCTGGCCACAAGACGAATGACCAAGTATCGCGCAAAAAGGTTGCGCCGTCGTCATTAGTGAGGGTACTTGTAACCTTGTAATGAGGAGAGTTTGTGAGGACCGCCACATTCTTCATATCGCGGACCATTGCTGTGTTTAGGGTTCCGTAGTCTAACGACTAGCTATTATATATTCTGTGCGACTAGCCCTTTTCATTATCTCGCTTTGTGGCTCATTCGCAACTATCTTTGATGTTAAAACCGTAATAAGCTTGTCCGAATTGAATTTTATAGAGGTTTATAAAACCCTCTTGATGTTTAATGACGTGTCTTTTCAAACGTTTGAAGGGGAGGGATTTATCTATGTTTTGTGACGTCACCAAGTTTAGATTGAAAAGTTACCGTGTGATGACTGTGATGAGACCGGTATTCTATTGAAAGGGATCTAACAATGAGATTTAGGACAGCCTTTTGTAAACAGATGGGTCATTCAGAATCATTCTCATTGTAGTTATTCGGGTCGATGGATTTTAAAACTTGATTTGTTTGGACAATCAATGGAATCGTCGATGATGATTTGCGATGACATAATCCGTTCTTGCAGATGAAAATAGGCCTAAAAGACAAGCTATATCAAACTCTAAATACTAAATTACCAAGAACAGTCTCCAAACAAAAACATAACTTACCACTTTCTTGTTTATTATTCAGTCAACGCTGTAATTATCTGTTTACTTCCCAATTGCATTAAGATATCGGTTTACAGAAGGATAGATAATACAATATTGAGGAATCAGGGCAAGTTGTAACAAAATACCTACGTCACAGAGAGAAGAGGGAGGGCCAAGAGGGAAGACAATTGTTCAATTGATCACGTATTATTGAGATACTAAGACCGTCACATCCGTTTCGTGTCGCGATATCTGTATTCCCAAATATGTTACCGATATTCTCCGGTTTCGATATCTGTCGTGTTCGGTATTGTAATATTATGTATTGGTTTTGAATAAAGGCTTAAATGTTTAATCGTTTTTCGTATTCTTGGGAAACAAGGGTTTGCAATTTGAATTCGTTTATTAGGGGTGTTTTGGTAGTGATATCTTCGACACAGGTCAGCATTAATCTTTTGTTTTACTTTTTTTCTGGATATAATCTTCACTTTAAACCACAAATTTAAATTAAGGTTATATTTCATTTTTAATTCTCAACCTCCTAACAATAACTCGCAATGTTTCAAGTAGAAGTAATTATATTAGCAATAAAAATAATCAAGAAAATTGTCGACAAAAATGAACAAGGAGGTTTATAAGCGAAGGCTGAAAGTGTTGAAACTAATGTGTAAATAATACATTTATCCATTACAAGTCCCTAAATTGGGGGCGAAGTGAAGCGCCTAAGCCGACCTTGTGGGTTGCTAATCCTAGAATAGATTAAGTACAGAAGTTTTAGTGATGTTTGATTCGGTTTTCCGATATTTTAGGAATGGCGAAAACCTATAATACTCTTTTGAAATACCTTAATTCAAGTGGTGCAGGTGGGGGATATGGTACAAGATTGATTATGGGAAATGATTAAGTATCTTCTGTAATTTTTAAAAGATTCTTGTTTATGGAAACGTGATGCGTGTGATGATAATTTAATGCCAATGCTAATAGGGTTGTTAAGCATTCTTCTCTGTGTTGAAGAGTATCACTTACTATAGGAAAAGCAAAAAAGAATCAGAATATAAAACCAAAATACGCCATCAATCAATAAAACTCAACCCAAGTTCTCACATTTTCATCCTCAGAGCCTCATTCAAATCAATATTCCTCTGTAACTTATCAATAAATTGAACCGTGACAAACGTTCCAAAAGGGCGAGAAAAAAGGGTCCAGACCACTTTAAGAAAATCACATAATTGAAGAACAGTAAACGGTGCGTGAAGAGGACAGCCGACCCTTGGAAATAATTCTCTAGGAAGAATGTTCCGTGCCTTTTGCCGGATGTCAAATAGCGCCCATGGGCCATATATCATACGCGGTTAGGGGACGGAAGCGCCATGAAAAATGGCCTGAACATTCAGTTTTTGATGTCACTTTGGATGTGAACATAAATTGAAGTGATGTAAGTTGAATTATCTGTTGAGTAATAGGTAAACAAAAACAATAATGAATTTGAGACGAATTATTATTCTAATTAAGTCGGTCAATGTTTATAATTACTCATTTTTTTTTCGATTAATTGATACCTACTCGTCCATCTAGTATAGTTAGACGTGATGCCAGATGTTTCCATAGACACGATGATTCAGTAACCCATGCTTCCATTCTTAAGAACATTTACTCCCGTAGCCCGTAGTTTCAAAATCTTCATTATAACGACACAAAAGCGTAATTTTCTTTCGAAAATGTAGGAATATGTGCTATAAAAGAATATTTTCACTATCTCTATCGTAGTCGAGAGTATTTTTAAAAGAATTTTCAGGCAGCTAAAAATTTTATAATAGTACTTGCGTTAGAAGTGTCGGGTCCTCAAAAAGTACTACTACAAAAGAATATCATCACATCGCTAATGTTTTCCAATTACCTATTTGTTGTAATTGTTTAAGTATTTCGTGTACCTATTTATCTTGTTAATTTGAGTATTTATTATATATTTATATTGTATGTATAGTTTATATATTCGTATTACTTATTTAAATGTTTGTATGTATTAATTAAATATCAATCGCTTTTTATTCTCCATATTGCACCTACCACCATTCTCTGCACCACCCAAAGGTTGACTGGTAGAGAATGCCTATGGCATTAAGTCCGCCTCTGTACATTTGTGTGCGTAAAGTGTAAACAAATAAACAAATAAATAAATAAATAAAAGAATTAAGAAAGCAAACCCCTCTTGACTCGGCTTTTTCGTTTACACCCGTTTCTAATTGTTAGACAGAAAATATAGAGATTAATGTTGTTGGTATATAAATTGTTAGCAACCCGCCTCGTAATCGTAATAATCAAACCTTCTTCGTTAATCGCTCTCCATATTGGTGAAAACCATATAACATTAACATAACACTTATTAACTATAGTAGGCGCCAGATAATCGTGGAATATCGGTCATTGACCCACCTACATTTATTGACATTATTAATTTGAACGGAATTAATGACACAAAACTGTCCCGAATCATCATCTCTCGTGATCCTTAACATGGTCTAATAATAAACGATTCATATTTAATTGTTCAGGTACCTATGAGCAGTTATTAGGGAAAGGTCAATATACTTTATTCCACATTTATCTGGCGCCTACTATATACAATGTGGATACATTGATACTACAATAAATGAAAACACCGGCAATACTGGTTCATAGGAATATTTTTAAACTATTATAAATCCTGTCACCGAAATTAGAAATAAACTTGCCAATTGCGTAAAACGTCAAAAAAACTAGTTAAGGATAGTGTTTATTCTGACGAAATATTCCAAGCAGACCGTTGCAGTTAGTGACATCAAATCTGTGATAAAAGACAACATATTCGAATAAACTAGTATTGCCAGTGTTTTGATTTATTGTCGTATCGTCGTCTCGACCTTGTATAACACACAACACATGTTAACACCACATAACTCCAATCCACCGCACTGATTCACATCAGGACATTACTTCACGGGTAGTCGTAGAACATAATATTATAAGTACCTACTTTTTCAGTTTTATTTTCTTTTTATTTAGATATTTTTTATTTGCCTACTGCATGCGTCCCTTCCTTTAATTGTACTCAATTCTGCTTAGAGAATGAGAAAGCACCCTGACTTCCATAATACAAATCTTACTTACTTTGGACGTCAAGAGTTCTTTTCCTTGTACATTTTAAATAAGCAAATAAAAAAAAAATATACTAAAATCCGTTGCGTGGTTTAGAAGAAGTAAGCGGACAAACAGACAGAGGCAGACTGCGACTTGGTTTTCTACTATTTAGAGACAGAAATATAGTAGGTAATAAACTAAGTCATTTGGCTAATAACAACTAGATATAAGCTGTTGCAATAATAAAAGCTTGGACATTTTCATTCAACGATTAAAGCTGCGGTACTTTAACTAACATGTCGTGAACAAACACCGACAACTGCTTGCTTCCTATTAGGTAATTGAAAATGGCTTGTGTTTAAACGCCTACCAGAAAAATACCAATTTTACTTCCAAAAAATTCGAAATAGCTGCCAAAATGGATAAATGCTCACCAAAAGGCAGTCGATTATCTATGGTTTAAAAAAACAACCACGAAGGCCCACTAGACCCCGCCATCCCCTTCTAACCTAACCTTTCCGAGTCGGGGTGTCCCAAGTTTCGAGCTCGCTTAGGTCGCTCTTGCATCTAGTAACATTGTATTTTAGGAAAACAAGATTTGGTGAGCATTTATCCATTTTGGTAGGCAAAAATAATATAAATACAACACGTACAATTATACTGATGAGCGTATAATTATTTTAGAACTTAAAACGTTGTTCTTTAGGCACCTCGGTATAGAGTGGGTTTATTTATTTGAAGTTAACATATTTTACTTGGTACGCATTTAAATTGTAGCCATTGAAAATACGAGTATACAATTCCCCTATGTGGACAAATATGTATGAATGCAATATACTGATCTATCTACCACTTAATATTTGCGCTTGCAATTTGCGTCTGACTGACACTATAACCGATGACTAAGTGTTAAAGTACCAACTACCGTTCGTCCATGAGAAATAGGACATCCCGACGCATCCAGCATCCAATCTTGTATTGGATAATGCATCTGACTTCTAGATCATACGGGTATCTTTATCAGTGACGGTCCTTAGACCCGATGGGGCGAGGTCGAATCTATTGAGTCCAATTGAACGATGCTCGGAGACTATCGTTTGTCGCGCTGACTTGGAAATGTTCGTGGCATATTATTAAGTTGATGGAAGTCTTCTTAGCTATTGGGAATAAGTAGTGTCAAATGATTTGGCGCCTGTTAGAATGATTAATAAACAATTGAGCGGTGTGATTGGTATTTTTTAGGGCATTGAACTTTAGATATGGGTGATGTCCTTTGAAATATACCTATGACAATTTGAATTCAAAGTGAACCTATAAAAAATCTGAAATCTTCCAATTAACGAAATTTTTCAAGATTTTTTTCGTAGAAGGTTGTTTAAAAGAAACTTTTTTAAATGGGCAGAATTGTGAAGGGGTTACTTCGCTGATACAATTTTGAAAAGACTAGGAAAACAATGCAATTTGGCTCAATGATGCCATTGCACTGCATGTCATTGCCGCGCTTTTATAGACCTAAAGTTCATCAAAATAATGGCGGTGGGAAATAAAACTTGACAAACAAAACATACTTCACAATCAATGACGATAATCAATAAGAATTTCACATGAAGTCATCAGGTCAAATGAAGAGGAAAATCGTAATGCCACAGGAAATGATCACATGTTTTTACACGGTGACCTTTTACGATTTAACCTATGACAGATTGGATGTTTCACTTCCCCATCCCATAAATATTTTATTAGTAAGTATGATCACACAATAGAGGACAGGAGCTCGTGGCTAAATAATAACAGCCGCACGGGTTAATCTTCAAGGTTAAGCAACGCTTGCCGAGGTTGGTCTGTGGATGGGTGACCATCTTAACATACCGAGACTCCTCCGTGCCTCGGAAAGCACGTTAAGCCGTTGGTCCCGGCTGTCATTTGTAGATCTTTGGCAGTCGTTACGGATAGTCAGAAGCCAGAAAATCTGACACCAGTCTTACCAATGAGTTGCGTGTTACCCAGTTAATGGGTTGTGGAGGTCTGGTAGGCAGCCGCTCCACGTAAAATACTGGTATTCAGCTGAATCCGGTTTGACTGGAAGCCGACCCCAATATAGTTGGGAAAAGGCTAGGCAGATTATGATCACACAATACATCAACTACTCTTAAAGATATCTTAAGAAAGATAATTTTGAAAAAGGGTAGTTCCACCTTGGACACTTATCCGTTTTGAAAATCAGAAATCTTTGTTTCAAATCCCTCATTATCCATTTCACTAATGATTTTGATTGTCCCTTAGTAGCTATGTTGGTTAAATAACCAAAAAATACTAACTAGGTATTTGATTTAAGTTTAAGGAACCGGAGGTTTTGTAAATTAAACTTTTAACGGTTAATGTTTTATAAAATTTATAACACAATAAAACAGCGACCTAAAAATTCTTGAAAATAACTTAGCATTCTCATTACCGCAGTAAGAATTTATTGATCTAGTACTCCACATACAATCGGTTGTTGTAGGAATGGGTTCGTAAAGGACCACGTACGAATGTGTAAACGGTTCCCCAGATAGCAACAACACTGGCTTAGGATTAAATTAAGTTGAAACCACTCATCGCTAAGCTGTTTTGATTAATAATTCAATTTATAATACAGTGGAGGACTAAGCTGGGCTCTTCGTGCTGGCTTCTACCGGCCTATTGTGGGAGCTCCACGAACTATGCGTGTTCATATTATTTGGTGCCGGAAACTACGTCACTATACCTAGGTATCACATGATTTTGTGTAGTTTTCAGATACAATTTGCCGGCAACTATAATGTGGACGAGTGTGCGATAGTTCAACCGTAGATTTGGCCAAATAAAAGATGCAGCCAGGCCACCGTTTCAGGCTTGATCGCGTTGCCTCAAATACCGAGGACTTAGACAAATTTGCCGTCCTGCAGCTTAATAGTGCAACACACACACAATCCCTTTAATTTGAATAATTTCATAATACATTATTATAGTTGTCGAACAGATGAACCGATGACGAATGAGCTAATAATCCCCTTGAAAATAAAGTGGTGTTTTGGCTACGCAAAATCCTGTGCTCGACGACTGAGTCATTATGTAGCGATAAAGTTCACTGAGAATTGTGGACTGCGATTATCACCGTGCGTAAGCTCATTGAGAATTAACACCTATGACTGTCCAGTCTGGAGGCAGTCGACCACGTTCTAGATGGACCAGCGAGAAGCCACTCACAAAAAATATGATCCGCAAGTATTGCTGAGTTGTTGCAGAATTTGTTCGAAAGAGTCACCTGGCGGCTCTGAAACGCAAAGGGCTTTAGAAGGAACACGGATGGGTTTTAGTCAGGAAAGGAAGAGTCTGACACGCCCTTCCGCTCCACCCAGAGCGGAAGAAGTCATTTGATGATTTCCCATACTTCTAAAAAAAAGTATTGCTGAGTTGCAGCTGATTGGTTGCCTAGTGTACGCCTGTATAGGTAGCTGCACAGCACCAATGAGAATTGCAGCTTGCTCCAACGTAAGGGTTGCCAGTTGAGTTGAGTGACACAAATAGGCTAGTGCAGTGTAGGTTGAAGTTGCGAGTGTTCTATCGCTGTTTTATACTTAATATCTTTCGTGACATACTTAATATTGTGGCCGACTAACGTTTGTACGTGGGGACTGTTTTCGATGGCTTTTAAATTAAATTTATATGATTATAAAAATAGAAAAAAACTTTGATTCTAAGATTGTAATGTTCTTCAGTTCACGTTAACGAGTATAATTTTGATATTCAGATCAAATTAACAATAAAATACGTATTCTAATTTGTAGTTTACATAATTATTATGATCTAATTTTTTTCCACAAGTAAGTATAATATTATTTTGTTTGATGAGTAGTTTTTTAGGGTTCCGACCTTAGTATGAAAAAACGGAACCCTTATAGCCTCATTCGGTTGTCTGTCTGTCCGTCTGTCACAGCCGATTTTATCCGAACCTACTAGACCGATTCAGTTCATATTTGGTACACATGTAATCTTCTGTAACCCAAACTAGGAATCGTAAAGAAAATAAATAAAAATTAAAAATGGGGTCACTTTTTAGTGGGCAAATGAGAAACTAAAAAATAAATGTTTATCCAACTAACAAAATTTACTCCGAAAGTGTTTCTTGCGGAGACTACAATATTTTTCCACATTATGCTGGTTACAATTACTAAGCTATTCATATTTATAAAACTAAATACTTTAACTGGACTGTTTAACAGTTTTTAATTTCTATGTTCATCATCGTCATCATCATCATCTGCCTAGCCTATTCCCAACTATATTGGGGCCGGCTTCCAGTCAAACCGGATTCAGCTGAATACCAGTATTTTACGTAAAGCGGCTGCTCACCAGACCTCCCCATCCCAGGTGCTTCTCGCCAAGACTGGAGTCAGTATTTAATTTCTATGTTAATAATAAAATTTTAATATGACCCACTGAACTATTATTTTTAGAGTAACTTGGCAAAAGAACATGCAAGTATAACACAATACAACGAAACAACACTAATAAAATAAAGTCGGGCTTCAGACAGCGAAAATTTATCTCCGAACGGAGTACATTTTACAATCGCAATCGGTAACAGAATTCGTTTACGGTCCCTTCTTTTACACCCGATGCAAGTTCATTGAATTAATTGGTTGTGGTATCCGCTTCAGAGGTCCTATTTGTGAATGTTTCTGGTACTTTAGAATTTGTTTTTTTTTTAATCTGAATTTTATGTAATGGAGGAGTTCGTGGCCAAATAATAACAGCAAACAGGTCGATCTTCACGGTTAAGAAACTCTTGCCGAGGTCGGTCTGTGGATGGGTAACATACTGAACACGCACCCTTGTAACATACCGTAAGTCCTCCGTGCCTCGGAAAGCACGTTAAGCCGTTGGTGTCTGCTTTACTGACCTGTGGCAGTGGTTAGGGATAGTCAGAAGTCACTCACTCGCTCACCTCCGCAGCTTCAGCCGCTACGGTTCGCACGGATGCTTAGGCTTTGTTACAGCGGGCGGGGGTTGCTCTCCTATCGCGCCTCTGGTTTTTATTTACACTCAAGGGGTAGCAGCCACTGTGAGGATCGCCCGAAGGACACGGTGGAGCATACGGCGGCATACGGTGAGCACCGCCGTGTCCTCGTCGAGGCGATCGACGGCGGCAACCTCTCGCGTCCGGTCCTGGTTGAATCCATGATCCGGAGCGAGAAGGCTTGGGAAGCGGTCGTCTCCTTCTGCGAAGCAGTAATGCTAGCGAAGAAGGAGGCGGGCCGCGCGAGGTAAAGGCAAGGCCTTCGCCCCAACCGCCGCAACAGGAGACGCCCCGGGCGTCGGGAGTCGCAGGGCGACCCCCGGCCACAGTAGGCGCGGGCCTGCGGACGGCGAGCATTGGGTGGCTCGCTGTCCGATCACCACCAGGCCCGGGTCGATGGCGCGTTGTGTTTCACGCGCGCCTCAAAGAGATGTCAGCATAAAAGACGGGGCCCGCTAGGGCCAGAGCCTGCCAGGGTTGCGGAATTTGTATTTGAAAGAGTCACCGCGGCCCTGGAACGCAAAGGGCTTTAGAAGGAACACGGATGGGTTTTAGTCAGTAAGAGTCTGACACGCCCTTCCGCTCCACCCAGAGCGGAAGAAGTCATTTGATGATTTCCCATCCTTAAAAAAAAAGGGGTAGCAGCCAAAAGACTACGTGAAGTCGGGGTGCCCCGATTCTGTTAGTATATTTTAAACGATGATTTTCGATTAGATAAACGTTACATCCAATAATGTTATACAAAATAATTTTAGAGTATATAAATGTTATAATGTGAAGAAATTATATCAACAATTGGTATATCTCACGTTTATTACATCATGTGAACGTAATTGAAATGAAAATATAACAAATAACTTAATATGATACTAGTGGTCCCCCCCGGCTACGCACGGATATTATGGCTCTCTACGAGTATTTAAAAGTTAAAATATGCAGGTCAAACGCGTCAGTAATTAATGACGTGAGATTGAGATACCTACTGGTCAAACGCGAGCCTTTTGAAAAGTGCTTCTTCACAATAACCAACCAGCCTATAATTCAAAGTAAGAATTTGAGAGCAGAATTGTCAAAAAATATCTTTTCATCTTTAACTTTCAGTACTACTCTTTTAATCTCCTTGAAGCCCGACTGATCCCCTTGAAGCTTTAGAAGAAAGCTTTTTAATATTGGTTTTTAGGAAGGTTTTCATGAATGCATATTTCGATACTTTGATATTTCGTTAAACCAATTAAATCGATTTGACGGACATGATGAACGTACAGATAAAAAGGCTTAATAAATAAATAAAATTAATTTTGTAACTTAATTACATAATCTATCATTGCTACTGATTTAGCAAAACAGCCACGACCATAATATGAATAAAACTAGCTGATGCCCGCGACTTCGTCCGCAAAGATTTCGGCTTCAAAGAACAAACGACTTTCATACAAAGTTCCCCTCCCATTTCCTTCCCCTCAAGTTGAAATTTCCAAAAATCCTTCTTTGTGGATACTGCCCTTAAAGTTGAAATTTCCAAAAATCCTTTCTTAGTGGATACTTTCGTTGTAACATTTGCTTATAAGGATGTATTTCAAATTACAGCTTGCTATACTATATAGTTTTGGCTGTGCGTTAATTGATTAGTCAGTCAGGTCAAACGATTTATAAGTATAGATAAATAACCACTCAAACCAGCTGTAACACATAACCAAACCACCATACCATATAATTCTTTCAGAGATTACAGAGGCACCTATTCACTTTGGCAACAGTCCACGACCCACGTTCATTCATCATCTTAATTTACGTCAAATCCAATACATACTAATCCCGATAAATAGACCAAACGAATGGCATACAATAGCTAGGTACTGTAGGGGCATGACATGGTAACCGGCCAACAATTTTAACAATGTCTTTCCGGCTGGTTTACTCACCAATAAAATCCACTGACAAGTAATATCGTACGCTTGGCTGACATTAAATAGTTTCTTTACTTATTTTTCCGACTAACATCTACCCGCGACTTCGCCCGCGTGAAAAGTTTTTCATGTTTTTTTTTTGCACAGTACCTTAATCCGTTTTCAAAGCCTAGTTACTCCTTATAACATAAGCTATCTGTCAGTGAAAGTCTCGTCAAAATCGGCCCAACCGTTTCGGAGATTATCTGGTAGAAACAGACGGACAGACAAACATTTTAAAATTGTTTTTTTGTTATAGTATCGTAAATGTCACCGGAACATTGCAGACTCCGTAAGATTGTAATAAATCTTTATTAGATTATAATTACTAGATATATCATGAAAAAACGTTTTGTAAGTATACAATAAATTCCTTCCAAATTCAATAGTTACTATTTTTTCAGATATTTGTTCAGATATTGGAATATCGGTCTTATTAGGAAAAAATAGTTTACAACGCAATATTTTACAATCTTAAGACGTTTGCAATTATCCGGTGACATATACTTACTTAAATATGCATTAAGTAAAAAGCTGTTGTTTTGATATATAACAAACAGACATTTCAATTTTATTTCTTTGCATAAATTGTTTATCCATAAAAGATAATATTGGTAGATACCTCGTATGATGTCCGTGGTTCAAGCCTGATTTGATTGAAAAACTATTTTTATTTTACTCAATTTAGTAATGGATTGCTAGGTTCATTTCATACGCTAAAAGAATTCAGAGTGGAACCCATTCTGGATGGAGATCGGCTTATTGGAAAAATATTCTTTCATTTCCATTGTAGTTTATTAATTTTCAAGATCAAAGGAGTTGTGTTTCTGGCTCAAAATAGATATGTATTTCTTTCCTTTGATGAGATTTGTAACAAAGGTATTAGGGGTAACGAAACTAGACAGTCATTTTGGTAGATGTTTTAATCAAACAAATATTAAGTGTGGATGTGATATTTTTTCTTTCTAAAGTAGAAGTACAGAGGAATGATGATGATTTGCGAAAGATTAAATGTCTAGAAAAATCAACTACAGCTACAGCTACCAGTGTAACTAGATGCAGCTTTAACAGGCTTCTTCTGGGTAAGCTCACTCCATCGTCGACATTGTCTCTGTCATCTATGACTTAGACTAGAGTCAAGAGCAAACCCATAACAAATAAAAAAAAACTGAGTAGGTACCAGTATTAAAAAGCGACTACTCATCTGACCTCCACATCCCATTAACTGGGTAATCCCGTGGCTAGAATGACGTCAGATTTTTTGGCTTCTGACTAAAGGTAGTAACTGTCAAAGATCTACTAATGACAGCCGGGACCAACAGTTTAACGTACTTTCCAAAGCAAGGAGTAATCTCGGAATTTTAAGATGGACATCCAAGGCCAAAATCATCCAAGGACCGACCGCGGCAAGTGTTGCTTAACCTTGAAGTTTCTTGCAGACATCCAGTAAGATCAGAACCCTCCTCAATTCCTGACTAAAGGAAAATGGACGCCCAGTAGCGTAAATTAATGTTCACAAACAATGTCAGCAGTAGGTAAGCGAGTGGAGTGAGTTCCTCGTTTCTCCAACTTTGATTACGGTGTATTGTGCCTTCGACCGGTCTGTCGATCAACTAGATTTGTTGTTTGTGGGACAAATATACATACGGAATAAAGTTGGCCCTGGCTATGGAGATTCGTTAGGGAAATGTTTAAAATACAGCCATAGGGTCGTTGCGTGCTTTGAATTTGATCGAAACAATAGTCAACGAGGAATACTACGTAGGTATTCCTCGGTAAATTATCTGCCAGTCAAATCAAGGAAATATCTAAACTAATAATAAAGCTGAAGGGATTGTTTCTTTGTTTGTTTGAACGCGCTAATATCTGGAACTACCAGTCGGATATGGAAAATTCTTTTGTTTATGATAGCCACATTCATGAGGAAGGCTATACGGGTACGGAGAAAAAACGGGATATGCGCGTACAAAGTCGCGGACAAAAGCAAGTAGGTAAGAATTTAAGAGCTGATTTTTCAATAACCAGGCAACTTAAAAAATGATGAATAAAAATGGCGGCAAAATCTGTCAAACCACAATTTTTGTTGCCAGATAAAATTTTACACAATCTGAAAATTGAAAAAGATTCACTTAAACTGCCACTCGTAAGTCGTAATACCCTTTTCATACAAACTAGCCAGTGAAACTTTCAAGTAATTTTCTTTTAATCACAGAAAAGAGCAATTGCGCCGAAATTACGTTCTTCAGGCAAAGAATCAATTGAAACATGTGGACCAATAAGTGTTAACCGGGACCGATTCCTTCTGCTATTGTTGCTAGACCGCCCACTCTGGGCCTGGCGTGGACTGAATCACAAGTAACTCAGCTCTTACTATAGAAACTCACTATTTTAGAAGGAGAAAACTGATAAAATATAATAATTTCTTCTAGGACTAGACTAGAATGTAAGAGAATACAAGAGTATTCTCTTACATTCTATATATCTCTTATATATATCTCTCTCTATTATATATATATCTTTTCTGTAACTAAAGTCTGTACATAACAGACTTTAGTTACAGAAAAGATAGATTAAGGAAACATTACATAGAGTGACACAATGACATAAATCTTTAAACGGCTAGATATGTATAAATACTAGCCTATAACCGTCTCCACGTTCCGATCGATCTCTGTACCAAAATTCATCGAAATCGGTTCAGCGATTTAGGCGTCAAAGCCTGGCAAACAAACAAACTCATTTTCGCTTTCAAAATATTAGTTAATAATCGCCACCAGCCTTTAGCAATATCCTTGATCCTTAGCATCTTCAACAACAATAACCCAACACCAACTTTCGGCTTTCACAAATTCTTTTTCAGCTTCAGATTCTACCCTGTCTCTTGGCTGTTATCGTACAGCGCCCTTCGTGTCCAGTTCAATAACGCGTTCAGGATGATGTTGGGGCTCCCCCGCTATTGCAGCGCGTCAGCAATGTTTGCGGAGGCGCGCGTGGATTGTTTCCACACAACGATGCGTAAGAGATGCGCGTCGCTGGTGCGGCGGGTGCGGGGGAGTGCGAACAGCATGCTGGCCACGCTCGCGGACCGTTTGGATTGCTCCATCATTGTGCACTGTTGTGGGCGACACATATGACTTGTTAATATAATAATTGTAATTTTGTAATATTATGTAATTTATAATGATGACCTAATAATGCTGCTGACATTTTAATTGTGACTAATGTGTGTATTATTTTTCTGTAATTGAGTCTTGATACTTGAAATAAATTGATTATTATTATTATTTTGGTTTTTTTTTTTTATTATTTTTTCTCAGGTAAGTACCTGGTATTTGCTAGAATCTCACGGGTGTGAACCAAGGTGAAGATCCTAGTTATTATTATTATTCGATGGCAAATTACTCTGCACTGCGGTAAAATCGTTATCCAAATCAAGTTGTAAAAATTTTCTAACTATTCGGCAAGTATTTAATATGGCAGCTTTTTGCAAAGTTAGGTATGTATATTTAGAAAGATTGAGTGCAATAAAACTGTTGAAAATTTGTTTCGGAATAACACCTGTTGTTGATACTACTATTGGGATTATTGTGACTCTATTCATTTTCCAAACTCTGGTAATTTCCTCTTGTAACTCTGTGTACTTCCTGATTTTCTCTGTGATGGTTTTTTGTATATTATGAGTGTTAGGGACTGCTATATCTATAATGTACGTGTGTTTGTTTTCTTTATCAACAAGTGTTATATCTGGTCTGTTGTTATATATTGTGTGATCTGTAATTATGGTGCGATCATAGTATATTTTGTAAAATTGATTTTCTAAAACCGCTCTTGGTGAATATTTATAATACGGTGTGTATGGGTCTTGCATGAGTTTAAGTTTAATTGCGAGTTTTTGGTGGATGATGTTAACTAGTTGATTATGTCGGTGAGTGTAGTCGTTTTGAGTCAGTGTCATACAAGCTCCTGTGATATGCTGTATTGTTTCAGGTTTGCTGTGACATTTTCTGCATAGATCATTCCTAACTGTACTATCTTTTACTATGTATTTTCTATAATTCTTTGTATTTATGACTTGATCTTGAATGGCTAGCATAAATCCTTCTGTTTCAGGAAACAGGCCACTTAATTCGAGCCATTTGTTGGAAGCTTCCTTATCTATGTGTGTTTGGTATAAATCATTAGGGTGTCTGCCGTGTAGTTCTTTCTGTCTCCATTTTTTATTTATTTCTTCTATATGTCTCGCTTTATCTATTATTTCTATATTATCTTCGTTTAGGTTAAGTGGTGTATATTTTTTATCTATGTCGACTATTGTTTTGTGTAATTGACTGCTATTCTTTTTCCTATTAAAAAATTGTTTTAGGTTTATTATCTGTCTTTTGTGTAAATGTGATATTTCAATCAATCCTCTGCCCCCTTCCTTTCTGGACATAATTACTCTTTCGATTGCTGATTTGGGGTGATGATATCTATGTTGTGTGAGAATTGTTCTAGTTTTAATTTCGAGTGCATGCAATTCTGTGTTTGACCATTTAATGACGCCGAAAGAATAAGTTAGTATAGGTATAGCATAAGTATTTAAAGCCTTAAATAAATTTTTACTGGCTAGGTACATTTTACATAGTGAATGAATTCTTCTATAATATTCTTGTTTTAGTTTATCTTTAATGTTTTTGTGTTCTAACAGTCGTGCTTGGTTGTATCCTAAGTATTTATAAAGTTCTTCATTTTTCATTGCTTCTATTACTTCTTCCGAATCTGTTGTGTAATTTCCATCCACAATCTTACCCCTTTCTATATTAAGTTTTCGGCATTTGTCTAGTCCAAAATCCATTCTAATGTCTTTCGAAAACGTTGATGTAATGTCTAATAAATCGTGTAAATCTGCATTTTTACTAGCGTATAATTTTAAATCATCCATATAAAGTAAATGTGTTATTTGATGTAATAGTGATCTATTGTTTTTGATGTCAAATCCTAGACTAGATTCAGTTAATGCACGAGAGAGTGGATTTAAGGCTAGACAGAACCATAGAGGGCTTAGCGAGTCCCCTTGAAATATACCCTTTTTAATTGCTATTCCATCTATGATTAAGTTTGTGGTTTGTGTTTGTAGTTTAAGTGTAGTTTGCCAGGATCCCATGGTATTCTTAAGGAAATTTATGAGTATTGGATTGATTTTGTAGATTTCTAAAACTTGAACTAACCATGAATGCGGTACGCTGTCAAATGCTTTTTTATAGTCTATGTATGCTATGTATAAGTTTTTTCTTGCTTTTTGAACGTGTTTTAACAGAGTAGAGTCAATAATTAATTGTTCCTTGCAACCCATATGCCCCCGTCTGCAGTACTGCTGCAGTAGTGCTGTATTATTATTATTATTATTATTATTATTATTAGACGAAACACTCGTATATTTTTAACTCTCTAGAACGCTGTCCAAATAGACCATCATTTTAAAAACACAGAGTACATTATAATTTTGTCACAAAGACCTCTTTAAAATCGTTACGCTTACCCAGTAATGAGTCCGCCGTATTATAATGCTTTTAATTTATTCCATTTACGCGGGCAAAGGAGGAAAATTCACAAACGAAGTGTACAATGCCGAGTCATCATGCAAATCGGTAGAGGCGTAACCATTACCATCGGTTTTTAAAACCAAACAAAAGACGATGTCCTACCAACCTTAGGCTCTAGACTAGAACCTTCACCACGCTACCGCTGATGGCCTTTCCATCAGCGGTAGCGTGGTGAAGGCGATTAACAAATCATCAAAACTTTATGGGAATGACAAACGCTGTGGAAATGTCACGTAATCAATCCCTTATATTTTGTATTTCGACCAATCGCGTACGCTAATAGAATATCACTTTTCTTGAGAACTCAAAATTGAAAGCACGAAACCAGTGGTAAAGCCCATAACATTTCTTTCAAATCTAGCTGTAATGGAACTAACCAATTTGGAGCCAACTCTCGGATAGCTTTAAGCAAAAGCTAAATTTTGTTTATATTTTCAGCTCGATTTATGTATCGGTAAAAAAGAAAACTTCTGGGGAATTTCTTGATCTTGGTATTTTCAATATTAGACTTCTCCCTTGACACCTTTTGGGTTTTGTAGCATCTCATCCAGCTTGAACAATCAATGTAAATTCTTTAGATGAAAAGTAAGGTAACATTTTATTCAAATGAGGATTTCATATTTAAAATACTAAATCTAATCTGTCAATGTCACTTTGAATTTGTCAATGTCATTTTAAATTTCTATGGAAGTAAGTACTTACTAATTCCATGTTTCAATGCCGTCTCACTTGTTTTTAGATTGCAACACATCTAGGTTTATCTCAGAAAAAACTAACAAAATCTGTTTAAAAATATCTGCTTCATTACCTTCTGCTTTTAATAAACAACAGTAAATATATCTCGTTAAAATAACATTACACGTTCGTTAAGATCCCCCAGGTAAAATATGACTACGAAAAAGAATCGTGCGTAAGTAACATTCTTAATTAATATTCTCGGGACAAGCGTGGAAATTAAAAATTTTATAGTCCGATTAACATTACAAGTGAGAAAATTGTTATGGACCTTTAAATACTCGGCATAACCGTTTCGTTAAGATTTAATCGAACCTTAGGGGACTGGATTTAAGCACGTGTTTAAAAGATTATTAAGGAAAGCTTTATTTATGCCAAGTTTATTTTACAAAACTCGTTTATGAATTCTTTGTTTTGTTTTCGATTATATTTGACAGCCTTTTGAGGGGATTCTGGTTCGTTTGGCACATAGCTGGAGGGTCTGGTTTTCCGGTTGTGACTGACGTTTTCTTTGGGGTTGTTTTTGATGTAAGGAAAATGCAGGTTTCCGCAGTTTTCAATCTACTCAGATGGCGCATTTACTCATTTTCTTATTTGGGTAATTCTGTGTTGTAATCCGGTGATTGTTGGTTTTATCCCACAAGTTTTTTATCGCATATATGTCAATGTTAAAACCAATACCTAAGTTATTTATGGAAATAAAACTGTCTGCTTATTTTTGCCCTTGCGAAGGTGATGACAATTGAAAATATTTCCCTAACTAAATCTGTCAAAGTAGATAACAGTTTCTTTTGTATTGTCAATTCTTCAAGTGGTACAGCACGGTTCATAAGTGAGCCTTTGAAGTAGCATTTGAAAGCAATTGCAAGTGCTATTTTTAGGCCTAATTTGACCAACAATTGTCAGTAAATGGTAGAACGGACTTCGTCAGACACGGTTGGACGTTCAATTAGAATACAAAAGGTACATTAAAGCCTAAGTGATCCGTCAATGAACTAAGTAGTTCCAACTGCAGGCATTGTGTGTATAAATTCAAACATAAGTGCTGCATTATTCAATTCTAAGGTCGGATTGCTTTTAAGATGGAAAGTTACTGGCCAAACCACCAACATAATTCTAGTCGATAGATGTCCACCATCAATACCGGTCCTGCGCTTTTCGAATCCGCTGGTCTCGCACCGCGGCCCTGGAACGCAAAGGGCTTTAGAAGGAACACGGATTGTTACAGGTAAGCTTATATGCAATCGTGCTTCATCGTCGACATCGCATCGTCATCATCGCTTTCCATCGAGTGAGATTCTGGGCAAACACAAGCTTATTTATGGTAAAAAATAAAATTGTGCTTCGCAAAAGAAAGCCAGTCTACCACCCTAAAACGAAACCCAGGAACGTAGTCCAATTAAAGAACCAAACCCCAGCTTCACTTTCTGGATATAATTTCGTTAAATTTCACGACAACCGCTCATGTGTATAACATCATACCATCGTTTCCTTGGTCCGACGACGTTAGTCTACACAAATTACTCGATGGTTATTGGTTATTGGCCATAGTAATAATACACGGTACCCACTGAGTAACGGCCATATTGCTTGGTGTTTACGTCAACCAATATAAACCAATTGAGGGTCGGGTCCTGGCGTAGCAATAAACAGCATGGGACCAGCTTGATGGCATCGCTCTCAGAAATTGAGCTCATTAGGTTTCATTAAGGAATGATAATATTTATTTGATAAACATCACCTTTGTTCTCTTTTAATTTATAAAGGACTTAAGTAACTTTTAGAAAGAAATAGTTACGTATTTTAAAGATGATTTTTTACCCGTCTGCCCCAGAAGAAGGGTGATGTTTTTGATGTAGGCAATTTGATAGAAAGGTTGCTAGTTACCTGGAAAAGGACTTAGGGTATATTTTACCCCGGAAAATAAACAATTTATACGTGGTAGCCGCGGGCATAGCCAGCCTTAAGTGAGCTTATTTCGTAAGAAAACTCAAAATTACTTTTAGAAAAAAATACAGTTCGTATTTTATTTCAATGAACTAATGACCCCTATTTATCAAATCGTTTTACCACCTTGGGAATTATAAGAGAACATTATATTTATAATTTATGCATCATGGCCATCAAGTACGATATTCTTTTGTTTTCGCTTTAATCCGATAAAAAGTGAGCTCATAAAATGTCAGTCGCAGAAATCACAACAATAAAATTCTAAACGATTTAATGAAAATCCAAATGTCTTCAAAAGAGTTCCGTTTGACATGCTCATCGTTTCATCAAATACCCTTTCAATTTATGTGTTCAATTCTAAAATAAACTTCGACACAATTTAATATCAAAACATTGAGCATGATATTCCAAAAATCATAACGAAGTATCTTAAACAGGGTCGTATTTAGAGAAGACTTCATATTTAACAATTGAACTGTCAAATTGATCGAATGTTTGAAATAACGAGCCAAATGCCAATGTCAATTTCAAAGACTCCCCTACATGTTAACGAGCGCAAAAGGGACATTGTCGAAAGGGCAGGGCCAAAATTATAGCCCGCATTCGTCGCTCACGCATGGAATGCGAAAGACGTATGCTTTATTAATGGTATAGTTCACGAGCCTGATACGACTTAATAGACCGATCTAACTGAATGAGCTACCAATATAGAACGCCATTAGTTTCAATCAGAACGGTATGTAACTGCGGTCGCATAAATTATTTATTATCATCCCATTCAATTGTTTTGGGACGTTTATATTGATAGAGTAATCGATGCTAGTGTACACTGACATCTGTGATGTAAACGTCATTAGTACTTAGTTTCAATTAAGAGAAATATAGGTTCTGTCTGCGAATATGTCCGCTTAGTTTATCGCCGTGTTAACTAGATTTATGTCATCTATCTCAGGAGAAATATTTCATTAGTTAATTGCCTGGTATAATGTTGGAATTTCGGTGCATTTTGTGGATGATTTTGAGTGATTAAATTTGATCGTTTGATTATGTCGGCGCCTACGCATTCTATTAGCGTAGCGCACACAGAATTTGTAACAGAAAAACGCTTTTCCCCATTTCTTGTAAAGCAACGTGCCACCTTGACGTCCATTAATTTTTATGTATTTAAGTAGCATCGCATAAAAATTGATCTAAAGAAAATCAGTAACTTACGTCAGAAAATATGACAAACATTTCAAATCTAACGTCAGCTGTAACATCATAAATAGGTTCCCATTAAAATACACAGACGTTAACTAATTGGTTCGCAAGTTTTTGTGTCCATAATGTTCAAAAATAACTGTCAAAACGATGTCATTACTCTCATAAATAATGTTAAAATGTGCGTAGCCATTGGTACAGAGTTCGTCTCTGGTATTTTTATGGCGTTCCCGCCAAAATCATTAATCACCCGTACACTTTATCTAGCAAACGGTACAGTCAGATTTAATATACCTACCGACAGTTACCATTTTCATTTATTATTTTAATACGGCTTTCATCATACTGCAGATTCTTATGAAATGGGATATGGGACAGTTACCTATAGAGAATGTCGAAATACCATGGATCGGAATCTTTATGAGACTGTAGATGGTACCTATGTACCATGTACAGTCGCTTAAAGATCCTCTTTTGAGGTTTTTTATATCGTGCGACCTTGTCAAAGTAGCGGGTAAGAGATGGATGCGAGAGAGGGACCGGGTAGAGTGACGTGCAATAGAGGAGACCCGTTCTCACAATTGGCTGAATATGGGTTATAGTATAGAGGAATAAGAATGAAGAAGAATTATCGTTGTTAAACAGCCCTTTAAACCTCTTGTCAAGAACTACCGTGTTATCCATTTAATGGGTTGTGGAAGTCTGGTAAGCAGCCGCTTCACGAAAAATACTGGTATTCAGCTGAATTCGGTTTGACTGGAAGCCGATCCCAGTATATTTGGTAAAAGGCTAGGCAGATGATGATGATGAACATAGAAATTAAAACTATTAAACAGTCCAGTTAAAGTACTAAACTTTATTAGTATGAATAACTTCGTAATTGTAACCAGCATAATGTGGAAAAATATTGTAGTTTTTCCGCAAGAAAATCTACAATATTCCAAAACTGATCCTGTTTCGACTGTAAGTTCACGTTTATCAGTCAATCTCAATACAAGACAAGACAATAGGTACTCATTTTAATAGTTCCATCTCCACTTGTTAACACTACAACGATATAGTCGTGTAGTCGAAACGATTACTCTGTAACAGTTTGTCGCCCCGTGATTGATAGCAGCCGTAATTAATTTACATCAGATAAGCTGACAGCTGCGACAAAGCTGGCTTGATTACGGGGAGCTTTATTATAACTACATTAAAGCTCGTTATTGTGTTGTTCTCGGTAAATAAGTTACCTCATCTTTTAACGTGGATAATTACTATCTTAGTGTAAATATTACTGACCTTGATACGATTCATACTAAGCTGGATGAGTTAGTTAACCTTACCGTTTCGTATTTTTCGGGTAAAAAACTTCATGAATACTTCTGAACTTACGAGGACTGGTTGTATGGCCGGTCTGTTACTACCTTAAAATAGATACAGGGTTTCGAGGGGGTACGCTGGAGCATAAACGCATCGGCGTGCCCCCGACGCCAAGCCACAAATTCGCCGTACTTTTTGTCACATATTTATGTCGTTTGGCGTACGGGGCACGCGCTTGCTTGTCATGTATTACGTGACAAAGACGTTCTAAAGTTTAATGCATTTTTATTTTGACCGTATAGCAAAGACAAGAGCGTTGTCCCAAAGCAGGGCAAGGCCTCCCGTAGTTTTACCACTAATCGCGATACTGACGACCAATATTGCACTGCGATTCAATAAACATGTCGAAGTGAAGGCTTAGGTGAAGTAATCACGAAGTGAGCTGTCAATCCATACAATCAAGATGGAATGACAGCGCACTTCGTGATCACTTCACCCAAGCCTTCACTTCGACATGTTTACAGAATCGACCGGCTGAATAGCATCAGAGGCATCTAACTCCTCCCGCCATCGAGGATATTTCCAGTTTCTCACGTTATTGATACTAAACCACACCACGCAACCGTGAGATTTTAAAATAAGTACATGATATTGATTATCATGTACTTATTTTAAAATCTCACGGTTGAGCTCAAGTAACAAATACTCCTGATCTAATAAAAATAAATGGAATGAAACCTAACTATATACACTAGAAATAAAAATAAAAACTCCAAACTAAATTAACCCTAAAATATGACTGGAAGTGTACGCAAAAGACTGGCGGCAATGCCACGTTTTGTGGCAATGCTTATTCTTTGACCAAGGTAGAAGCCAGCCCTTGGGTCACGTGAAGTGTCAACTAAGCGAAACTAAACTCTCGGGTCTTGGGGTCCGAGTGCACATAACTTGTTTAAAGATCTCTCAAGACGCTTAGTTGAAATGGATTAAAAGGAATAATTCTAGTAAATTATCCGAATCCAAATATTAAGCTAGTAAGCATATGTTCCAAATCCAACAGGTTTAAAGTAGTTGATCCGAATGCTCAAAGCCAACGGATATGGCTGACAGAAGCAAATCTTCCGTCGCGGTATTGTGGCCGGAACCGGGAAATAAGGCACCTGCCTGACCTACATTGATATAAAACAATGGTTTTCAAGCATTGTTCAACCACTGAAAAAAGGGGAGCTACGTTTATTTGAAGTGGTAAAACTGTAGCAGTGATTGCTCTATTAAGAATATTTTCTTTAACTTCAAGGACATAGTACTGTTCAGGGTGAACCTTTCAAGTGTTTGTGAAATACGAAATTTTAAGGAATAGCGAAAAATAGTCAAGTGTGTCTCGGGCCCGATTTTGATGAAAACCGAAACTGCATCAAATATCAAACTAAAAAAAAATTCTTCCTTTCGTTTCGACCTCAATATTTTTTTTCCTTTGCCTCACTCTAGGAATTTCTCCTAAATCGTGGGTGCGTTCACAGACATGCAACTCACATGCACAAACAGCCAGACCCGGAACAACTATCTGTAAGCCATACAAATATTTGGTCCGTGCGGGAATTGAACCCTCGACACGCAGCGCAACAGCCGATTGCTGAACCACTGCCAATTGTTTGGGCCCAGTAGGTAGGTGTATAGGGTATTGCAGCACCGATGGCTTTCATTACATTCCTCAAAGTACCTACAGGTGTATGCGCACTCAGGGCACTCCAGTGTGTCATGTTGCCAAATTGCCCTAATTCAGAACAAGGGCAATTTGGAATATGGGCCTTAGAATAGACGGGCTCAATCGGCTGTTTTGGAATTGTGAACTAAAGTTCACTTCAGTGTGTGTGTTTTAAGCATATGTACATAAAACTCAAGTGTTTTATTAATGCTTTTTAGTACAGCAAGTACTTATATAAGCAGCATATTGGTATTTATTTGCATCCGGTTGCGGTTGAAATGGAAAGTTAGGCAGATGTATGGCAGTAAAGTAAAATAAATATCACGGGTACTTCAACTGTCGTACCGTAGTCACAAAGCTAGTCGAAGAGTATATTGATGTTCAAATAATTTGATAACTCTTAATTTTTCTGTTTGTTTATTTAGACATCATGCACATAGATTTAATGCCCTAGGCACTTTCTACCAACTAAGAGTGGAAAAGAGAACGAGGCAGATGCATTGTTCATCCAGTTGGAAGAACAAAAAATAATAACAAAAAGATATCACAACTCTAAAACCGTTTTTTATATAATTACAGATAAGACATAAAGTGGTAGGTCATTCATAGAAATTATTTGACAAAATCTATATAACCAAAAATTATAAACCCTGTCTCTTAACCTGAATCTTAAAAGACAGAGATTACATTTGTGTTTAGCTCGATTCACTACGAAATGATATTTCAAGGTTATCTTTGTTTTTGCATAATAGAATCGTCGCCAATGTCTTAATATATTATTACATAATAATTATATGATAGGCTAATAAACTAAATCTTGGCCTCGTCCCCGACATACATACCTCAAATGAAATTGTTTACGAGACATCAATAAAATTGTTTGTCCAAATAACCTTGAGTGGTTTTCAAAGGAGATTAATAAAATACGAAAAAAAAGTATTATTAACATTCTAGTGTGGAATGTCAGAGGTTATAAGTCAAGGTTAGTTTTTAATTCTGTAATTAAGCTGGTTCTTATAAATGGCTACTGTCTAACGTTGTATTTCTAAAATATTTAATAGATATCATCTGATTTGCATGAGAGGTTGTTTGGAGGCCAGAGTAAACAAGTGGAAAAATAATGGCGTTATTTATTATTCATTTATTTAGCTTTAATTACTCTCTGCACCTACAGTAACTACCAAAACGTACAGAGAGTCATAATCTTATTATAAATTAGATATTGCAAAAATTTAAAAGTAACACACATTAAATGTTTTCACTTAAATTTTTGATAACAGTAATAAAATCAAATAATTTTAATTTTATGGCACATACAAGTTGAAACAGCTATGTTGATTTGTTGGCCATACCACAGCTTATATTGACAGAAAATTATTCAGTCTTCACAAGTTGCAAAGTCGACACAAAATGCCAAAATATCCCTTTTCTTCCAGTTACAAAGCTTTTGAGTAATCTGCTGTCTGGAGAAAATAATCAGGCTGTGGTCATCATTTGAATTGTTTTGTTTTTACAAACGGAGACCGACAAAAGTGTCGCAGTATTTGTCACCCAGCCGGTCGATTCATGTCGAAGTAGAGGCTTAGGTGAAGTGATCACGAAGTGAGCTGTCAATCCATATAATCAAGATGGAATGACAGCTCACTCCGTGATCACGTGACACCTTGATTGTATGAATTGACAGCTCACCTCGTGATCACTTCACCCAAGCCTTCACTTTGACATGTACACACAGATTGCCATTATATTATTACCAGCTTTTGCCCGCGACTTCGTACGCGCATATCCTTTTTTATCACGTTCCCGCAGGAATATCCCATTCCCGTATAGCTTATAGCCTTCCTCCTGAATGTCTGAATGAGAATTATCCAAATCCGACTGGTAGTTCCAGAGATTAGCGCGTTCAAACAATTTCTTCAGCTTTATTATTAGTATAGATTTACTAGTACTACGATTCTCTCTTAAAATCGAGTTCGAACAATAGAATCAATCACCTCATTACACATTTTTTTTTTCTTTTTAAAGTTGCCTTGCGTTGGAGGATAAAGGGAATATTAAACACGATACTAAATGAAATTTTAAATTCATAGTGGCGTTCGCTTCCCATGCATATCATGAAGGTACCTGTGCATTTTCCGAGATTGTAGTTGACAGTTTAAAAAAAATCATCTCCCATTTTATGTGTACTTTTACCCGTGTTTATAACGTTAGTCTTTAGGTGATAACAATTCCCAGGTTTTATGTGTTTCTGGTTAATGCGACGTTATGGTGAAAGTAAAAATGGCTACGAAACTGATTAGACAGTGCATTATTAGGTGCACTGTAAAATATTTTCACATGTGGTTCTGCTGGGTAAGTAATAAAAGTTAATGGATTTTGTCTAAATAATAATAATTTATTCAATTAAAGCCTACATTGGCTCAATGGTTAGTAAAAACTTATCATCTAATGGGTAGTAAAATTAAAATTCAATTATAATTATTCAAATTGCTGACCTATTCTATTCCATTAGCACCCTTATTTGATGCTTTAGAATAGGGCAGTCAAGCTTATCAGCAATAACTAAATAAACCTAGTTACTTAGTTTGTGATTTGCGAAATACAGGAGGAAAATAATATGAAGATAAACAAAACATAATATGTTTAAAAAATGTTCCGTGTATGTATTTTTATGTTTCTTTTTGTACAGATTATGTTTTTTTTTAACTGTTTTAATTAAGTGCGTTCCATTCAACAATTTTTACCCTGATAACTTAAAAGCAAAATTGGGTTGTATGTGAGTCAACATCTCATGAGGATTTTCATCCGAGCTACCATTTTGGGAATATCTATAGCGTTTTATGCAAAATTAAATAAAATTCGGAGGCTCATAATTCGGAAACTGTGCGTCGTAGGGCTCTCAGAACCTAAATGGTTTTTATGGTCAAGGGCAACCCGAAACTGCAATAAAATTTCCAAAAAAAAAAACGATAATTTTTTCTTCGCGCCATAGCGCCCCTAAGGTTACAACTCCAACCGAGGAATGCACCATACCTCGTGCCACGTGTTCACAAGATAAATAAACATTTTTTTTTTCAACAAAGTACGCGGCTTTCTTGCCCATTTTTTTTTTGTATCAAGCAAAGATACTAAGACTACAATAAAAACAGCTAATGTTCCCCATTAATATAAAATGTAAATTAAGAACATTTTCCCGTTAAAATTATTCGGGGCTCTGTTTATAAGAATTATCATTCATGACAGGGTTTGATCCGACAATAGAACTTTCTTAAAGAATTAAACCGCTTGGAAGTCTACTGTTTACTAAGCGTTATGGAATCAATGATCTTTGTAATTAAATTCCCTCAAGCTTCGCGCTAAGTTCCTGCTTTTTAAATTCGTCGTGTTTTGTTGACCTTACCAGGAAAATGATTATTTTGAGTAAGTATTAGAGTAGCTAGAGATAGAATAGCATGGAAACGAATGGAGGAGGCTTTCATCGCTATTGCTAGCGGTCCTTGTACGTAATATACTAAATAACGGTAGGTACATATATATAGATTAAGGAACAAAATATTATTTACTTTAAATAACCATAATGAGCTAAATTTTTAACATTATAATCATTGGTTAGGTTAAAAAAACTGTAGAAGGAAATAGAAAGCTATTTTTTTAGGTGTTAAAACGAGCTAAGTGTCTGTAAGTTTAAAAGCATGTTTGAAGACCTAGTAAAATTTCTTTTTGCATTTTGATCTGAAAAACAAACTTGTGATTTTAAAATTTCAACAGACGTTACGTAGATATATTTTTTTTACTTGAGAGCTATCTTTAAAATCACTACCGAAATCTTATAGATGTCATAATCACGCAACATAAACGGTTCCAGTTTTTGAGCAATGTATCCGGTATGCGGACTCAGACACACCTACCCATAAAAGGATGACATAAATCACACATTATGTACGTGGTTTTAAATACCTACGTTAGTTTGCAAACATTTCTTATTAAGTTAAGACAAAAAATAACCAATACGTTTTGAAGCTACGTCACTGAGAAGTTCGTGCTTAGACAACTATACTAACCTATTTAATCACTTGAAAATAAAGTTAAATAAATATAGCAAAACTTTGGAGAATGTCTTGTAGACGTCAAAATATTTTATGAAATATTCGCTTCTGCAAGCGAGATTCCTCCGTGCCTCGGAAAGCACGTTAAGCCGTTGGTCCCGGCTGTCGTTTGTAGATCTTTGGCAGTCGTTACGGATAGTCAGAAGCCAGAAAATCAGGCACCAGTCTTGCCAAGGAGTATCGTACTACCCAGTTAATTTGAGGGTAAAGGGTTGTGGAGTCCGGTAGGCAGCCGCTCCACTTAAAATACTGGTATTCAGCTGAATCCGAATTGACTGGAAGCCGACCCCAATATAGGTGGGAAAAGGCTTGGCAGATAGAGAGACTCGCTTCTGCAAGCAGCTCAAGTTGAAAACTACCTCAATGGAACATACTCCCGGGATAAAATGTATTCTCTTTCTTATTCTGGGACATGGTCTACCCGTGTGCCATGCCATGGAATAGACTGGTTAATAAGCTGCAGCATTCTTTGTGCATTGCAACAGCTATATTGCGATCGCCAACCCGCCTTCCAAGCGTGGCGATTATGGCAACCCCTCCCTCCCCTTTGAGGGAGGCCTATGGGATGAAGACGTAAAAAGGTTATAAAAAAGATAGTACTTCCGCATTTATAATATTGAGGTATAATATTCGTGACAATCTAAAATGTTGGATTTGACAGCAGGATACGACATTGCTTTACTAGTAAATATGAAAGAGACATGAAATAAATTTATTTCGCACTTAATGGTAAAGCGATCTTCTATCCCTCCTACTCAGCTGTAAAATCCGACTTCTAAGATTGTCCCGAATATAGTATATGCATTTGTCAATGTCACATTCTAATTAGCACTGAGTGAAATCTCGTGACTGTGACAATAAGTACTGAATCTGTCAAAACGGTGTAGCAGATTCTATCTTGTGACTTTTTACTGTGACTGTACCAAAATGTGTATTAGTGTCTATGTCGCCGGAAAATAGCAAACTCTGTAAGATTATAAAATAACCATTTTCAAGTCGCCATTTTATTATAATCCACAATTTCTCGGAATCACTTCGCGAGATTATAGACAGTCAAATTTTGATGCGTAAAAAAGTATTCCAAATGTTCAGTTGACAATTTACCGAGAGTTTACAATCTCTCAAGTTATTTTATAATCTTACAGAGTTTTCTATTTTTCGGTGACATCTACAGTAGGTGTAGCTATTTATTTACGTGAGTCGATAACTTGCTTGATATAAAGTATGTTTGTCACTCCGGGAAGCGTAGGTTCTACGCATTTTCGTAAGATCTTCAATTGCTTCCTGTGATAGAAGCGTGGGTGTGTACCATGTACAGAAGCCGCCAGCACATGAAGCATTTCTTTAATAGATTTTCAACTTTATCGCTACAGCATTAGGTTCATGGTTGATTGGGAAAATTTGACAGTTTCGGGTAGCTTGATGTGCTAAAGCAAACAAGAATGTGGTTTACTTTCTTTTCGAGTTTTATAAATAATGTTATAGCTCCTAATGCCGTTCAATAACGACTCCACCTCAAAACTGATCTATTTTGTGCTACCTTGTACTCAAGGATCATACTTAAAATTTGTTCTAGAATATGAGCATGAGACCTTAATAGGGTATATATAGTAAAATACCCTATTATGGTCTGTGTTGGTTTTCTTGATGACCTAGCAATCGGGTATTTTACTGAAAAATATAAAAAGTCCGTCAGATAGATTTCCAAAAAATATTGGACATGTATTTTATATTTTTCACGTAAACAAAAAATTAAGACGTGTCCAATGTTTTTAAGAAATCTATTTGACGGACTTATTATATTTTTCAGTAAAATACCCGATTGCTAGGTCTTCAAGAAAACCAACACAGACCGTTGTAATTTCTTATGAACTCCTTAAAACAATACGCCAGAGTCATCACGGTGAGATATACCACGCATCACATACCGTTTCCAACCGTCGTTCAATTGTTTACAGCCCCTGACGTGTCTGTTCATCTGATATGCTAATACTCCAAACCATGTTCATTATTGTTCATCTCAACAGAGCTATCCATTTCCTTTCAATACGTTCGAAGACAGTCCTTTAATTGAATATACGCTCATAAAGGCGTAAATTACGCATACAGAACACAAGCAAAAAATCACCCTGTTTGTTGAACGACAAGGTTGATTTTGCGTTTTGTCTGTCTTGTTTAGTATACACAGGTTGGTACTCGCAGGAGTATAATGTGGAGATGAAGGGTCATAGCTGTCTGGGGTACGTCAGTCATTGACACTAAGACTTGTTTTATATTTTATGCAATCAAGTAAGAATTGTAAATTGCGTTGAAAGAGCTTTTCTTTGTATTTTGATAAAAGTCAGGTTTGAACTTTGAACTCCTATAAAGGTACTTTACTCGCACGCAGATTGACTTGCCGACAAAAACTCTTAACAAGTTTTTAATACTTAATGGTCTTGAACTCGTGATTCATCGGTGCTTCTTTATTTTCTTCGCTTCAAATGTTTGTTGTTGAAATTGAGCAAAAACAGACCGAAGTAAGACTTAAATGAAACCCTGAATTTCCAATTTATTACGTGTTCCAGTCGAATAACGTACAAATCGAACTGATTACACATGTATGCGGTGTAACAGGACGTCCGGAAGTAAATCGTTCACAGCTGTCCCAGGACAGATTACCTTTAGACTTGATGAGACCCCATAGAGAGGTCACGTTCGAGCGAGTGACTTGAGGCACTCCAGCTGAAGTGTACCTCCCGGGTCAATACGAACCTTCTCCTAGATAGTGAACAAGAGCCGTTCAAATAACTGTTTCATCTCAACCAACGCGACGTAAACACTGGCCCTAAGTTAACACAGTAATAATACTCATTATTATGGGGTATCGGAAATATTGCTCATGTTATTTACGATTATTGAGTGTCATAAATGGCCTACTTTACGACATATGTCGACGATATCTTGAACGTTTATTGATTCTGACACCCGGAGGATAACGTTTTACGCGCGTCGTCGTTCAAATTGCGACGGTGGCGTGCAATGCGAATATTTAACCCAGCTTCCAGAACTTACTTGTGAAAATAAAACAAAGGATTGGCAACAAAGTGTGGCCCACGAATGTGCAGCGCAACACATGAATCACGGTCAACCTACACACGAGTGAAGCAACAAGTCTCCCTCTATTCAAAAATAAAGACGCCGCGCTCTGGAATCTCTCAATGGAGTACAATTAAGATTCTCCACGACTGCCGAGTGCCTTCATGCATACAGAGCACACGGGCCTGCCTGCAAAACGCAACTGTTTCACAATCGCAATAAATCTCAGTTCACACAGCATTGAGCTCCACCACCGTGTTTTAAATAAAAATAAACTTTACCCGATCAACATAAACGATTACAGACCCAATCCTGAAAGTAGTATGACCCAAATTTCAATAAACAATGTCGCGTCCTAAACGTTTAACGCTTCTCACGTTACCGACTTATCGATGCTAGAATGTCATATCGACTTTTGGGAATGCCTCTCTAAATCGAGCTCTAATACTTCGGGATGAGTTTCACTCTGCTGAAGTGTGGCCGAGGAGTTCGCGAAATAAACATTATTGGCGACTAAGTTCAGTTTCAATGTCACGTTCTCGCAATTCTGTTCAAGGATTCTTGATTATTATTTATGTCAGACGCGAAAAAAGAATGTTAATTTAAAGAAACCTAACAATATCCATAATCGTGGGATAGATGTTGCGTCTTCCGGATTTCAAAGTTAAACAAATCTAGAAGCTTCACTTCTTCGGCATTCAATTAAAATTCCAGTATATTTTTGTCTCTTTGAAAGGTCAGGCGTTTTTTTGCATGTTTGACGTTGAAATAAGATTAAAGAAAAGAGGCTACAGTAAAGGGAAAAAAAACTGAAAGGATTTTTTGGACCCGAAGATACGCAAAGGGATCTACAGAGGCGATTAATCACCCATTCAAGGAGTTGTGAGAAATATGACATAATGAATATGAAAAGTGATTTATTTATAAGGAATTTACACAGTAGAGCTTTACTTTTTAATATAAGTCGCGGAACTCGTCGACAATAGCCGAGGCAGTCTCCAGTAGCATCCAAAGTTTCAAACAGACTCGTACCACGAACCGTCGCGACGTCGTTGCATCTGACACCAAACTATTCTTGCAGTTTTTTTCTTTTCACTTAAGTATTCTGCGAAGTTTCATTTCGCGCTGAAATCCGGGCTCTACTGCGATTGTCCGCTACCGTTTATCCGCTGACATTGATACATTCCGTGCCAGTTTCGGAGTGGGGTTTTCAATCCTGGAACAATGCGCGCAATGTATGACTAGCAGTTGTAAGTACTGGATTCTTGATCTGCGGTTTGAACAATGGGTTGACGCAAGTGGCAACCAAGAGGCGGAACAATCGACGATTAAAATTGTTTATAAAACGCAGTTCGATATGCCGGTAGTTATCGCCAAGCAAAATGTGCATGAACTACTCTCAATTGTTTTCAGTCGCCATTGGGATCGTTCTTTATTGCAGTGGTTTTTGAATTTTGATAAACTCTCGCGAAATGTTTTTCTCACCAAAAACTTGGTTTATTATACTAAGAACACTTATTGATTTTAAAATTATTTACACACAGAGAAAGTATCAAATATAAAATTATAATAATTAGTACAAAGGTAATACTTATTTCTAAAGAAATTTCTTTCAGCACACCTGCGAAAGGAGAAATGAAAAAGAAATGTAGACAATAGTGTGTAAGAAAGAATAAAAAAAAGGGGTATGTGAAGCCTTAAACTAAAGTATCAAATAAATCTACATAAATATTCATCATCATCTTCCTGCCCTTATCCCATGTTACTTGGGGTCGGCGCAACACGTTTTTTTCTTCCATTCTGTCCTGTCAGCCGTGACGCTATCACTAACTCCCTTTTCTTTCATATCACTCCTAATACAATCCATCCATCTTTTCTTTGGCCTCCCTCTCCCTGTTCATCCATCCACATATTGTTATTATTAATTTATGATTACATATATAAAATATAAATAATATACATCAATACACAAACACTTATGACTCGATTGTCTACTACCATAGACATATATAAACTTGGAAACTGTTTATGATGATCATTGAAATAATATGATGTTGTTGTTGAGTGTATTTTATGTGGCAGTTGTCCAATGAAACAAGTAGGTTCAAATCGAGACGCCAAAAAATATTTAATCTTTTCCAGATGTCTTGTTTCTCTATTAATACAGAGCTTTAAATATTTTATGATGTTACCAAATTAGCATTTCCTCTAGATTTAAAGAAAACGCATCATTTTTATGTGCCTTTATTTAAATTCTGACACGCACTACTGGCTAATAAATTTTTGGAATTCAACAGCTGGCCTATTTGCCGAGTTAAAATTGTTTTATTTCTTATTTAAATCACGGATGTTAAATGATTACTGCAATCCATTTGAATACCTACGTTTTGTCGGCCTAAACTTACGTCAAATCGAAAGCTGGAGCGAGGAAATCATTACCGGATTTGTATTTGATTCAGGCAAGCAATAGGTAAGCTATAGTTGTCAGAGCAAATAACTGAAGCGGTGCGGTTGAAAGTTTCTGGTGGAGTGACCATGGAGCGGAAGACGCAGCATTGGAAGGACTTGACTTCCACAAGGTTGACCGATGATCAGGTGAGGCCGCGGGGTTCCGCTGAATGCGAATAGCTGTTGTCCTAACGACTGAAATAATGCGGCGGTGCATATAAATATGCAATACAATGTACGAGGACAGATGGCCCAGGATCGCCACGCAGTGAGTGCCTGAAGATGGACGCCGCAACCGAGGCAGTCCTTAAAAACGCTGTCGTGACGACTTGGACTCATTCCTGATAGTCTATCGTCTATCATCAGATGGCCGGAAGAGGCAAAGGAAAGAGTTAACTGGAAAATATGGGGGAGGCCTTTGCCCAGCAGTGGGACGACACAGGCTTTAAAAAAGTGTAACAAGTATTATACTTACAGTAAAATTTCAAATTACTAACGTCAAAACATTCGTGAAAGGCCCTCAGATAGGTACAGCGTTTCAAGCAGAGGAAATCCGCCTTTTTCAAAATAAGAACAAAAAACACCTACCCACAAAACTTTTTAATTCACCCCCGCATCCTAAAATGAAAATGCATAGACTGCACAAACAATACAGTCGCTTCAGCATTCTATTATGCAAAACCTTAATGATATGTGTTTACCAGCTCCTGCGTTACGACCTATTAGCATACACGAGCATCGTCCACCTGTTTAGTTCACGCTAATTCGCTTGTGGGGTAAGCAGCCCGTAAAATTTATTAATTTTCATTATCCACTGACACTGAACGTGGACATTGGCTGAGCTCCCGGGTCTCGCCGGGTCGTCATACTAATTTCCTATCAATTTTAGTGGACTTTGCCGTGACTTTGATCGGGCGAAATTATTTAGTAAGCTGTGGTAATATGTGGGACGATGTTTATTTATTTAGTTATTGATTAGGATCGTTAACATTGCATACACTGTAAGATTATCATAACAAATTATTCTAGTGCTGCAACACTTACATACAACCACAACATTATCATGTAAAAAACTTTAAAAGAAAAGGCGTAAACGAGATATTAATTGGAATTCGAATTATCATTATGAATAAAAGTACATGTAAAATATGATTAAAATTAAATAGGAACAATGTCAGCGAAAAAAAAATCACAACAAAGATGGCGGTAACACTAAATTACAATTTAACAATAAAAAAAAAAGAATTAGGAAGACACACACACACAGTCAAAACATTGAATTGAGGGCAATCAAATAATAGGGCATATAATTAAATTAGATTAGATAACATAACATGAAAATAAGATTATCAGAAATGACTATTACAATGTTGGGAAAGGTCGTGATGTGGAAGAGTAAATTAATCACGAAATAGGAAGATAACAACTTATAGCCACTGATTTCGAAGGATGGTGGGCTTTTTCATAGACAAGGTACTAAATGCTATCAAAAGAAAAAGATTCAGCGAGACTGAATCATTATCACGACACTGTACCTACAGGTAGATCCTTCTACTTAGGATTTCTGCGATAGGTATCGAACTTTTTTTTTTTAAGCATGGGAAATCATCAAATGACTTCTTCCGCTCTGGGTGGAGCGGAAGGGCGTGTCAGACTCTTACTGACTAAAACCCATCCGTGTTCCTTTTAAAGCCCTTTGCGTTCCAGGGCCGCGGTGACTCTTTCAAACAAATTCCGTAACCAGGTATCGAACCTTACCATCGCAAAGAATAGTTTAGAGTATTCTATTGATGACTTTTAAAAGTTATTTTCATTTACTAGGTAACCAACGAATCTGTTTCAGACTACAGAAGCCATAGGAATTGTTTTTCTCACATTCAAAAAATCTATTCATATTAGACTAGGAAATAAGTAGGTAAACGATGCCACCTTCTTTTTAAAATGCAAAACTTACTTCTCACTTAACGGCCCTTAAAAGCACACCTGACCATGAAACTGAGACGGAAAGTTTACGTCAAGGAAAAGGATATAAACTACTTTTTAACTGGACTAAGTAGGGGGAGTTTCCTTGTGATAAGGAGAAATTATTTCACGACTTTCCTTCGCGGCTTAGTTTGCAAATATCTATGGTAAGTGGCGTAAGTAAGCGGGTGACTTTCTGTAAAATTTTTTTTTTTTCTTTTAAAAAAGTCGATTAGTCGTTTAGATTTATGAAATTACGTACCTATGTTATATTTTATGAAATTTTATTTTCTGTTGAGGTCATACTTGTGAACTTGTTTCCATTATTATTTTAAGGGTTCCGTACCTCAAAAGGTAAAAAGGAACCCTTATAAGATCACTCTCTTGTCCGTCTGTCTGTCCGTGTGTTACCACCGATTTTCTGTTTGGAAATATCGAAACAAAATATGGAATAGGTAGCGTACCTATTCCATATTTAACCATATGAATATTTGTGAGTAGGCTAGCAAACCAATATCATTTTAAGTTTTTAACAACACCACATGCCTGTCATAAAAAAAAAATCAAGTATGTTGTTTTCGGCTCACGGCTTTACAGTTCATCCTGCCAGGGTTGCGCAATTTGTTCGAAAGAGTTACCGCGGCCCTGAAACGCAAAGGGCTTTAAAAGGAACACGGATGAGTTTAGTCAGTAAGAGTCGCCCTTCATGATTTCCCAAGTCATTCGATGATTACCCATCCATAAAAAAAAAACGGCTATATAGATAGTTTTACTTGCTTCACTATTTACTTACAAGCTAACACAAAAGCCTTATCAACAAAATTAAAGCTGCAATTAACAACAGTTACTTACAACTGCAGAGTGCACATCGCCCCGATACGATCTGTTCCGTAGTCGACACTAACAAGCCAATTATTTACGTCAAGATATTCAATCCGCTGAGAACCCATCGAGATGAAAAAATAAACGATCACGTTGCTATGAAATGCAAGTTTATTGTTGTGACCGAAAAGTGTGGAGATTATAATTTAGGTCTTCCGCTTTCTTTTGAAGTAAACTTTGTCGTAAGGGTGTAAAAGTCGTAAATTATATGCAACACCACACATTGTTCCAAAACACAGATCAATATCTAACGTTGCTCAAAATATAGCAAAATTGAAGTGGAACTAGACTGGCGTGGCTTTCCGTATGCGCATGAGCCTTGGGCCAAAATAATATCTATGTGGACTCTGTAGTAGTCTCTAGTATGTAATCTATAGTAAACATAATTAATCAACCCTAGACAGCAAAGCTCATGCCCAGCAGTGAAATAACCAAAAAAAAATGCTGGCTCCAACGGCAAAACAGAAATTAAGACAGAGTCACAAGGGTTGACAAAAGAATCTAGAAGGCACTTTAAAAAAAAAACAAGCGAGTCTTACATGGGATGTGTAACATCTGACGTCTCACCTTGGTAAAAAGCAACATTAACATTAAAAGTACCAACTGTCAGCCAACTAGACCACTGCGCGCGCTCATTGGTTAAATCGAATAGGGCTTGCTCATTGGTCAAATCAAATAGTGCGCGTTTCCTCGGCTTCCTGTTACACATTTCCGTCCCATTTCACGAAATCACTCCCACAGATTTCAGAGAAAAGATGTTACACATAAAAAAAAATCGGTATGTGATCGAGTTCCTGATAGTTACAATCTGTGGGTAATAAATAAATCAATAATTTAAATGAAATATTAAATAAAAATAAAAACGTTTGAATTCCAAGCCAGCCTTCGAAAGAAAAGAAACTACATAAAAAGCCGTATTACTATTTCACCTGTTGGTTGTTACTTTATCACAGTTCCGTCGCGATAACATCGCTAACCCTCGCCAAATCGCTTCCTACACGTTTGAATACCTTAACTACAAGTGTGGCTCTTCGGAAATACGAGTACGGTACCCTAAAAACATTGTTTTAGTTTCTTGTTCTCTGTTCTTTGTAAGGAATGAGGTGTGGAGGTGAAAGGGCTGAGGAATGGTACAGGTTTATCAACGTAGGTAGTTGACTGTTTGATGTTGAATTTTTGTGCGCTGCTGCAATGTTTATTTTTTTGTTTTGAAATACATAGCTGTAGGTATTGGAGGTATCTCACGATTTACTTAATTCATGTTTATATTTACGTGTTTATTTGTAGAGATTCCTTGTCTGTGTCGGTGTTTCCTGGTAGCTGTAACCTAAGGGTCATTTGGTCAAGAGTGAAAGGGTTACTTCTGGGCTAGCGTGTGTCGTTTATCATTTTTTGAGACAATGGCACACTCAATAAAGAATCGGAATTATCCGACCACTTTTCAAGTGTACAACTTTTTACAACTATTTACTGTATATACACTTAAGTAATAAAAATTAAAACTAATTAAAAATAGTCTAAAACATGGCGTCGAAAAATTCGTCCCCATCGCTGGCCACTGGTAAAGTACCCAAAAGGCTGGCAGCATTGCCACGTTGTATTGCAATGCTTATCCTTTTTAAGTTAAGTTAAAACCAGTTAGCTCATCCCACGGCGGAAGTCATAAAAACAACATAATTGACAGTCATCATTCCTATTGATTCGATCACGAAACTTCACACGCGATCACAAATTGCGTCTATTACATATCAATCCCTATTTCAGGCCCAGCTGTCGATAGATTGCGGAAACAGCCAGTCCGGAAAGTGTGTCCGTTATTTTGATTGCAGTCCGTCTGGTCAAGAGCAGTCCGTTACTCCAGATACGTCTATTCCGTATGTGATTTGAGTCCAATACGGTTACAATTTCTTTTGGGATTGGACTTCTGTCTGGTGTACCGTACACCCCAAATCAATCTGGGAAGATGTCTCGTTCAGATATAATGTCGTATGTTTTAGATAAGCCTTGTAACATAGACCCTTGTCGTGTTTGATTTTATCCTGTAACTTCTGTAGTTTCGATTTTCAGACAGACCGCAGACATAATCTCCGGTTTATCAGAAATAACTGCTTATGAAGCCTTCAGATATAAAAAATAGTTAAGTAAAATAGGTATGTGAGACAAAATCAAAGGCAAAAATCAGCTTTGACAGAGCCATTTAATAATGCCTATATCCTTTTCGGTATCATATATAATAGGTTTTTCAGCACAGTATTATACCTTTAGTGAAACTTGTCGGACGAGATTATTAAAGCAATCTAAAAACAATTTTAAATCAGATCTTGGGTCATATTACATGTTAAAACCTTTATTATACCATTGATAAAACGGGATAAGACTACTCGTCTTGTGTACCTCCATCTCTCACACGCCCTGGAATACTGATGACTTTTTACCATTGAAATCTATGATATGAAACTGAAGACTGTACATTCAAACATTGAACATGTTCCATTCAAGTATGGTTCCTGATCTACTCATATGTCACATTCGCTATGATGTCGCGAATTTGTTTGAAACAGTCACCGCGGCCCCGGAACGCAAAGGGCTTTAGAAGGAACACGGATAGGTTTTAGTCAGTAAGAGTCTGACACGCCCTTCCGCTCCATCCAGAGCGGAAGAAGTCATTTGATGATTTCCCATCCTTAAAAATAAGGGTGCACAGTGGAGATTTTTTTAAATAATTACAGATTAAAGGCACCTTTAAAACAGTAACAATTGAAGTCGAGTGTGTGAATGCATCTTAGTACACCCGTAGTTCACAGCCATAAATTATTTTTATAAATTCTAAGAAAATAATTTGTATAAATAGTCTGAAAGGCGTGAATTGCTTATATTATATTACTAACGTTACACGGCTATAAACATGTCTCCTGTAACACTTTCGTTTAATATTTGATTGAAGCTGATTATACTTGGTTTCGCGTGAAAATTATATTAGATTTGCTTCTATACCTATATTAAATTGTGAGTGACTGTTACATCGAACTAACATGATTTGTTAAATCGATAGTTAATGCTCTTTCCTTATATAATGTTATTTTTTATTGAAACAAAGTTATTACTTGATTGAACACGATTGTGCCGTGTTAAGGATTTTTTTTTGTTTTTAGTAATTTTCTATTGAGTTCGCTTGCTGAAATAGTGATTGTGATTTGTTATTTTAGTGTCAGATTACTGGAATAATAAGCAGAATAACTTGAAGGTAAAATAAATAACTTATGTTTGACACAAACCTACCGTTTGATATCCACATAAAATTTTTATTCCAGATTTTTTTTTTCTTAAACAAAATTAGGATCGAAGACAATTTACCAATCGTATCCGTTCAGAATCTTGAACAGGTTATTTACTCCAAACTTATCCTGTTTTAAGTCTCTTTTAAACTTGACTCAGCAAATTGCAATATACTTAAGTTGGTACTCGGAGAATGTTTACCACCGTTCGATTGACTCAAGTTAGTTCCACAGAAGAGATAGTATTCAGAAGTCTAACTCCAGATGTTTAGATCTATATCTACACATCTCAGTATGTATACAGTAATAAGCGTCAAACTTGATTGTGACTGTAAAGTGTACTACTCGGTGCGTGGTACCGCACTCCTCAACCCTGCTGTCGTATGATTCTGTTCCTGCATTGCGACTCGCCTTGTGTTCAGAGCAAAGCTTGCATCGAATTGTCTTAAGGCCATGTTTCCACCTTTAAAGTGTCAGTCTCACTGACTAAAATCCACCCGTGTTCCTTAAAATACCCTTTGCGTTCCAGGGCCGCGGTGACTCTTTCGAACAAATTCTGCAACGCTGGAATTCCGCAGCCCTGGGATTTCGCAACCCTGGAATTCTATTTCCACCTGCAGTGAGCTCGGATTTCATAACGGGCTAGCGAGGTATAATGTGATCAATATCTCGATCGTGCCCCGCAATATAATTTAACTTGCATGCGACTTTCCTGCAGATGGAAATGCAACCTTACGGAGAGCTCAAATTGTCACAAACAAATGCCAGTCCCGAGTGCGTTTGTACTCACTGTACGTGAAGCGTGTCTTTGTGTGCGTGTATTTTTGTTCAGTGTATTGAACTGACCTTCTGTACTTACTAGTATCTATTTTGTTCTGTTAGTTCTTTTCTCGGTTCACGCACGATAAAATCAAATTAGCAGAGTTAATTGTTTCCTCCTACGGTTTATTGTTACAGCTACAATAGACACGCTTGTTGCGAATATCTCGAAGGACGTACGACTTCTTGGAAGCCCATTAGTAATTAACCATTACCATTAACAGTTTAAGCTATTGGTGAGTAGAATTAATTATGAGTTCATTCTATCTGGCGTTTTTATTTGGTCAGAGATAGCTTTGCCAGTAATTTGTATTATTTAACTCACACACAATGCAACCAAAACCAATCAATCTCGGTCTTAAAATAACGATTGGTATCCGAAGTGCAAAAATGGTATTGAAAACTCGATAAGTTTTTCGTCAATAACAAAACCAATGGTACTCGTGTCTAAAGTTGTAGCTTGATGTTTCGCTTAATATTCAAATAAATTACTTGTGGTACCAGGAGCCCTAGTCAAACTGACATTTATGCTACAATGATTGTCAAAAAATCAAGGATTCAAAAGGTAACTTCATTTTAAGTTAGTCATTGCAGCTCAAGGCAAAAAGAAGCACAAAAGACAGGACGTTCTTGCTCAAACATTCGTTTCTGCCACTTTTAGTTGGAAGCCAGGCAAATACCGAAAGCGCACGCAAACAAGAATTCACAAACAAATGAAAACCCTGCTTGTCTCTACTGACAGAGAGGAAAAAAGTTCTGCATCTTGAACTTGTAGGTAAATATTGTATGTATTCTCAATCATAACATCCACTTTTCATTCTGCCTAGACTTATTCCAAATATGTTTGTTAGAGTCGGCCTTTAGTTGAACCAGCTGCAGCAGAATAGGAATTAATATTTTACATGGGAGTAGGTACTGCCTATCCGACTTACACAACCCAGCACATACCTGGGTAACAAGATACCCCTTATTTTTAAGGATGGGAAATCATCAAATGACTTCTTCCGCTCTGGATGGAGCGGAAGGGCGTGTCAGACTCTTACTGACTAAAACCAATGTTTTTTTACTACCCAACATCGCCCTTAATTATCACCACGCACTCCTGGAACTCCTGTATTTAACCATCATGAAATTAGCCATCAATGTAAGTTCTATTTAAGACATGTCTTAAATAGAACTAACTTCAAGCAGCACCTAAGACACAAAAGAACCAAGTCAATAGGTTGAGTTTTTGTTGTTAACTAGGGTTAACAACAAAAACTGTTCAACTACAAAATTCTCCAGTTCAACTCGTCCAACACCTTTTTTATCTGCACAATAAAGACACACTCAAACGTAAATTGACGCTCCCAGACACTCCAGTAAAGTGTCACATGGCCATTAAATAGCCCGGGAGCCACTAGTGTCCAATTTAAATGCTCTATTCTAAACCTTAATGAGATAGGTCACGTATTCGTATGTGTTGCTAGTCAAGCAATTGTTATCAAGGTTTTCTTAGAAACTGTTGACTTGTGCGGTTCAGACGTGGAGGAGGTTGTAATTGGAGTAATAAAGGGAATGACGTAATACGAATCTGTGTTGTAGCTGTCTGGAGCTACATGTTTGTGCTTCGATATTTAATTATTCATTCATTGAGTGAAATGTGACTAATCTTTTCTTCTTATTAGTGTTTCGATAATAATGGAGATTATTCTTGCGCATTATTGTGTTTGCTTGTCTTGTACGCTTTTTTATTAAGTTAAAAACATGTCCTTTTGTGTCTTCTGCTTTATGTGAATTTGTGGACGATGGATGATATAACAAGTGTCACTGAACCATTGGTGTAAATAAATAAGGCAAAACTAAACATTATCTAATTAAATTTGACCTAATTAGACGTTAGGTACTTTAGAAGACAAACGACTAGTATTTTTTTCCCTACGCTTATTAACAATTTCAACTGATACACTGTATATTTCACCGGAAAATTGCAAACGCCGGCGCAAGATTGTAAAATACCGCGTGAAATTGTAAACTACTTTTTCTTAATAAGGTACGGATATATTGGAAACTATTGAATTTGGGTAAGATTTATTATACTTACAAAAAGATTTTTACATAACATATCGAGAAATTATAATCTAATAAAGATTTATTACAATTTTACGGAGCCTACAATTTTCCGGAGACATATACGTTTGAAATTGAACACTCCAAGTCACTCGATACTCTGTGTGCATGGTTCAGGCTACATTAGTGTGCACACGTGTGTTATGTTTGCTACGTAGTAATACAATATTAGTTTAGAATTCTGTTGCTCTGTTGAGTGTGTTACTAATTAATTGTCTTTTGTTGGATTTTGAATTGTTGATTAAGTTTGAAGAAGTTGGTTTTTTGTTGTCTGATGTCTCCCCATAATCAGAGGGACAATTCTACTAAATTTCAAGCAACGTTCGTGTTCCCTTCTCAGTCGAAATCTGTCAAAAATTAATGGCAACATAGCTTCTGCCACCGGCTTCGGCCGCGTGAATGTTGGAATATTCGACAAAAAAAGTAGCCTATGTTCTTCTAGGTTTAATCTATCTCTCTATAAAACTTCGCCCGCGTGAATGTCGGAATATTCGACAAGCAAAAGTAGCATGTGTCCTTTTCCAAGGTCTAATCTATCTCTGTACCATTTTTCATCAACATCGGTTAAGTGGTTTAGACGTGAAAGTGTAACAAACAGACAGAGTTACTTTCGCATTTCTAATATTAGTAGGGATTAGGAATTTTGACAGATTGCGACTGCAATGCTAAGGTAACCGTTTTTAAAAAATAAGTAGAATTAAAAGAAAAAAGAAAGAAAGAATAATATAATAAATAATAAAAATATATAATATATAATTAGCCCTCAGTGGTCATAACATGCCACCATGTCTGTATTTCCCACATCTACTCTGCTCTTAATGATTAGGGGTCCTTCTAACAAAAACAAAATAAATGTAAACCCAGTTTGATAGTAACTTGTGGAAACTATGGGAAGATGTCAAGAGCACAAGGCACCATGACCCTCCTCATTCTGCTAATAAGTGTTAATAATGACAAACTGCTATATCCGACCCCTTTGCTAATTTCCCTTAGGTATGACCGTTCATGTATGGATCCAAAATGAGCCTTCACGCTTCTTAAATTGGTCATACAGCGTGTAACAGAATAAACGCAATACCTCTTAAGGGGTCATTGTACTCATCATTATGAACAACTTTCACTATGGGACCAACACTGAAATCGCGAAAAAAAATCGACTATCCCATACATTTCTGTGCGTATAACCTGACAAAATGTACTGAACAACTGACTTTTTTTGCGATTTCGGTGTTGGTCCTTTAGTAAAAGTTGTTCATAATGATTAATACAATGACCCCTCAATAGGTATTGCGTTTATTCTGTTACACGTTGTATAGATTATATAATATGTCTATTAATAAAGTAATACTTACGAGTATTCATTGCGTTTTATTCTTATTCCATTATCCTCTCGGGCTTACAGACTTTTGATATGATGATGAGAATAAATATTCATAACAAAGTAGGAGTTTCCCCACGCAAATTTCATAAAAATAGATACTGAATGGTCCATACACGCGTAAAGGTTCCCCTACAATCCTATTCATTATTTTCGCGTAGGTATTATTTGATATTCGTCCTAATCATTATAATGACCTTGTAAAAGCTGTTATTATAATCTATGAACCAAAGAATTATGGAGCCTGAAGTTCATTATGTTTGTGAATAGTGAGTAAATACCCATAAAGAGGTATTCTGGAGGTAAACGTTAAGGTGAGGTGGCACCATTTTATCACCTCGTTTATGAGGCTTTGGGGAGCACTGAACAGTATAAGATTCCGTTTCTCCAACTGCGGCTAGTGATGTATTTGTATCGATAAATAACGATAACTCTTATTACGGTTTGTACGTGCGTCTTATTATGGTTGCGGAACTTGAGGCTCTTTGAATGGTGGGGATTTTTACGTCGGTTAAATTGACATTATGTGTGGAAAAAATAATTGATTGTACTACCTTTAAGTAGGTACAACAGCTTTGCTCTTTATCTTACACAAATTATCCCAAGGTAACAAAGTCCCGGTATAAAAAGTATCCTATGTGTTATTCCAGAAATCCAGACTATAATCTATCTCTATGCTAAATTTCATCGAGATCCGTTCAGACGTTCTGACGTGATTGAGTAACAAACATCCATCGAAACATCCAAACTTTTGCATTTAGTAAATTATAGTATAAGTATATTTATTATTTAGTATAGATTAGTCTATAATAGTATGGGCTACAAATGTTGGGTTCATTTGAAAAAATAGAGGCGTAACGCTTTTGTTATATTTCGTTCATAAATTATTCATAATATTCACATGGTACACTACAAAAAAACACGGGTTAAACGATAACAATCTCCGCGCGGTAACGCTACCTGACACGACCCTCGCATTGACATCACAATGGGATGACGTTGCGTTCGACGTTTGATTGACGGCCGAACTGGGCAAACTTTCGGTTAGCACCCGCATTGCGATATGTAATCAGCATTATCCCGTATTAAGCGTTTCCGCAGTCGAGTTAATGCAGTAATTACTGCGACGGTATGTGTAGGTGATTCGCGCGCAAACTGTAATTAGTCTGCCATTAAACCGCATAGTCGTGATTTGATTAATGGCGTTGGGGACGAGCGTGCGTCAGATTCGGCACGCCGAGAGTAATACGTTGTTTTTTCGGTAATCGATAAAACAGGGCACATTCTAGCGCATCGGCACATCACTAATTTTGTTTGCGTTCTACAAAAAGATGTTCGAGTCATATAAATAATGATGATGGCAGCTGTTAAGGACAATTGTTTTTGACTGAGATAAACTTATTTAGGTAAATGTTAATTCTAGGCTGAAAGTCGGCTGACATTGTAATAGTAGATGTACTACTAAGTTTAATTGTACATCGTTTCTGATTAGCATAGATGTTCATCATCTGCCTGGCCTTCTCCCGACTATATTGGGGTCGGCTTCCAGTCCAACCGGATTCAGCTGAATACCAGTATTTTTACGTGAAGCGGCTGTCTACCAGACCTCCACAACCCATTAATTGGGTAACACAGTAGTTCTTGGCAAGACTGGAGGCAGATTTACTGGCTTCTGACAATCCGTAACGACTGCCAAAGATCTACAAATGACAGCCGAGACACGGAGGAAACTTGGTATGTTAAGATGCAAGCGTAGCTTAACCTTGCAGATCGACCCGTGCGGCTGTTATTATTTAGCCACGAGCTCCTCCTACCATAGGTGTAAGGCTCGTTATAAAATTGGTCCACATGTTACAGACTGATCTTGAGTCAAGAACCACTTGTCTAGTAGGTACCATCTGAGACGTTGGTTTGATCAAGTCATACGAGTTTTGTATCAAGATGGTACTTTAGAACTTAAGATGTCGTTAAGATACTGAAATGATAGAGCGGAGACTTTCATCTTAAACCATTGATATTAGTTAGTTTAATATTGTAAGATTTTGTACCTCGAATCCATGGTTTTATAGGAACAAGATTAATTTATCAACCTTCCTGACTTAGCTTCATTAAAAACTTTTAATGAACGTCCATAAAGATTGGTTTACAGTAAATTCATATGTTGTTTACGGTAGTACATCATCCTATTGTTTTCAATAATGAACCTCAAAGTTACTTAATATCTTAATCCTTTCAGGTTCAAGGCTCATGTGCCTCAAATCGAATAAGAAAATGTATGGGCCTTCAATTGTCATGAATTATGGCTAACTTCTGCATTACTTATCTAACATAGGAGAACTGTTCCGGTGTGTTATGATTTTCTTTATTATTTATGTTTGCTAATGATATTTTTTTCTCCCTTTTCAGGTAAATCCACACACACAAGTTGCTGTGCGAATACGTCCTTCACGTATACTAGCGTGAGTTAGCTCTATAAAACAATTAATTTAATGAAAATTTATCACGTCATTATTGTAACAAACCCTTGAACAATGTTTGTCATCATACTATCCTACTAATACTATAAATGTGAATGTCTGTATTTTTAAATTTATGATGAAATTTCGGCACACTTATTCCATACTTGGATTGGGACATAATGATATCTACTTCTCATTACGGTAGTAGATACAGCCCTAACTATGACGGGCTCAAGCCGTCATGATGATTGTTGTTGATGTTAGCGAGAGGCGAAGTTAAGGTCTGGCCACACAGCCAGCTAGCGAGCGAGCGAGCTGGCGGGCGAAGCGAGGCGAGTGAAACTATATATACTAAGCGAAGCTTTGGTGAGCTAAACTATGTGCATTCAAACCGAAAACTATGGAAGAATTAAGCTACGCTAACAAGGTGAACGAATAGCATCGCTGGCATCGTCGGATATTTCGTTCGCACTGTTATTATAGCTGACGTAGCTTAGCTTGTAGTTCGCGGTGTGAACCGAAGTATGAACAGAGGTGAAACGATGCTCGCCTGGCTCGCTCGCTCGCTAGCTGGCGGTGTGGCCTGCTCTTTATGCAGGACGAATAACACTATCCCTTTTACACGGCACGAAATAAAGAAAAGAAAGAAAGAAAACTAGTGGTATTGGTATGTACGTCTGAGTAGGGAGCTGTATCTAGGTACTACCGTAATGAAAAGTATCCTATGCCCAGACAGCAACGAAAGTTAGTTTCAAAATATTTAATTAAGGTGATTTGTAAAAGTAGCAGAGTTTATTTACTCACTGACCGTATGTTCCCGTGGGATAATTCACGACCGACACGCGGACGAAGTCGCAAACAGAAGCTAGTATAGTCTTGTCTAGACATTTCTGTTTTACTGTATAAGTTCCTAGATTTAGTATGACGCACTTAGTGCCTAAGTTGTATCATAAAACTTTGCGGGTCGGTTAGTTGCTGGGCCTGTTAAACTTATAAATGCTGCCAAGTGTATTGAGGGGTAAATACTGTCCCAGATGGCTGGTTTTTCCTCTAGTGTTTTATTCTGTCTTCTATTATAAGTTTTAAGTGTTTCAATGTTTATTGACTTATTTTTTTTTGGGTACGATTGAATTATTCTGTATTTGTTTGTTCCTTAAGATAAATAAACCAGCAAGAAGTCTTTGTAATACCGTTGAATTTGGAATAACATCATAAAAACCGGCTAAGTGTGAGTCGGACTCTCACACGAAGGGTTCCGCAGCATTACCCAAAAAAAACACGTATCCCCTTTAATGTTTTTTTTTTACTTCTTTAGAGCGGGATTAGAAATACATACTGTGAAAAAATCAACTATCTACCTTCGGTTACGGTTTTTGAGATACAGCCCGTTGACAGACGGACGGACGGACGGACATCGGAGGCTTAGTTATAATATGGGTCCTTTGGTTACCCTTTGGGTACGGAACCCTCTTTAGGGTTGACGTGAGAATGAAGGAAGATGTGTTGCGCCAATCCCATTCCCAAGTAACATGGGACTGGGACATTAAGATGATGATGAGGAATAAGGTCTTTTCAGTACTAATAACATGAAGGATTCTTTGAATATTTCAACTTAAATGCCCAAGAACCCTGCCCAATCCGGGTAGGGTTCTTATGCGGCATGCCGGACGAGCTGTGGGCCAGTAAAACATAGTTTTGGTACCCTGAAACAGCTACACGGGGCCGCTGCAGACCTCGAAGGAAATGGCGGGACTTTACTTAAGAATGGGAAAGCTCAAAATCTTGACCATTGGAATCAATGGAGGAAGCGCTTTGCCCAGTAGCGGAATATTACGGGGCTATGGGCTAAAAACATGATGATAATTTACTCATTTTTTTATTATTTTTTATTAACTACGTTTTTCTGTTTTGAGAATAATTCACGAAAGAAATTCATCAGTCAGCTCTATTAACAATAATTTTGATTCACCGTTAGTTACAAGCTCCAACTAAACCATACAGCCATAACTTATCGCCCGTTACCCAAGCTATAGAAGTCCCATTTTCACACCAAACCTGGGTGATTAATTGGCAAACGTGTCGGGCTAAGCTTCTCGATATACTAACGTATGGAGCACCCATCAGACTGAACTTAAGCACCTGAAGATGCCCGATTTTCAGGCAGATTGCACGATCGATCCTGTAGATTGAATGAGTAATTGATGCTGTTATAGGCAGAAACTTGTTGTAGGTACATACATTTTAGGAAAGGTAAGCCCGGAGTGGAGAAAAAGGGAAAAGGGTTTTTTTGGATGGGGACCACACGCAGTTCAACACAATAAGGCTGGTAACTACTTAACAGGACTAGCCAGGACTAGCCAGGACTAAAAACTACTATAAAATAAATGACCGCTCGCTAAGGGCTTCTCCTGTGGGGTACGGACCTCGGCTTAGCGGCGTCATTTCGGGAGGACAGCAAGGGACAGGCAGGGTTATATTATTACTTGGGGAATTCAAAGCTACTGGCTCAGCGACGCGGGCTGGCTCGGTTGGCAAAAGTCGGGGAGGGTTTGACAGGGACGTCGCGATGGGCCTCGGCGACGAAGCCGGAACACGGAACGCGGTCTGTATTTGTTTTTACGAAGAGTTATGGTTTCCCTACAGCTTTCCTGAATCAGAGTGATGTCGTCGTCTAGCTCGACGAGCGAATGCCGTGGACGGCGACTCCTACTTATCTATCAGGGAGCTTGTCCGGCAGCCGATAGGATAAGCGGGTTCTGGTGCTTTACTGCAGATTCAATGAAGCGCTTGAAAAGGCGCTTCATGAACTGCTTAATGGTCGGGATCTTGAGATCGACATGGAGTCGTTCATTCCTAGCGTACCACGAGGCACCCGTGGCCTTTCGTGGCAGTGGTGCAGTATTTATATAAGCTCGTTAAGGTAGTACAGTCGATGGTTAAGATGTTTCATTTTTCTGACCACCAAATCAAACTGACATGAAAGGAATCGATATCGATACTCATTGGTAGGGACGGTCAGACACTTCAAATTAAAAGTTTACAAATAAAACAGTTTCAGCTAATGTGATTTTTACAGGATAATATTTTCGAGGGATAAAGGTAGGTTAATGAAGAATGTTGTAAAATATGATGAAAACGTGTAGAAGAAAAATCGACTCTCTATTATATAAAATTGAAATAAAATTTTATTACTGCTAGTAAATCTTATCAAAATTCAACGGAGCTTAAGATTTATTACAGCAAAATTTGTTTTAGATCATAATCGTGTCGGAGAAATATCTTAAAACATGCCCAGTTTGTTTTTGTTACATACTTTTTATTATTCTTTATGTCTTTAAACAAACACATGGAATGCAAATACATGCGTTTCTCGTATAAAACATGTCATGATGTCATGATTTCATGAATGATGGAAGTTTTCGACAAGATTTATATCTTCTGACATGATTGTGGTACATTTGTTTCTGAGAATATCCGCCGGTACCAGTTTCAAAATCCTGGTAGTAAATGTATTAACATCTTATTCTTCTGTCCTTATTTCAATTTACTTGGGGTTGGAGCAGCGTGTTTTGTTCTTGCTTGTGGTTTCCATTTTGTCTCTATTTTCAGTCATTTCTAGTTATCTGCTTAAGTGTAAACTCATGTTTTTCAAATTCTATCCATGGATTTTTTGGTCTTCCTCTAACCTTATTACCAAAACACGATAAGCTTTATTCCTCTCTTACTAAGACAAATTTTGCCTTTCTCAATACAAAAAACCAGACAAGTGCGGGTCAGACTCGCGCACCGAGGGTTCCGATCTAGTCTTGATTTTTTCCGAGTATACATTACCTACGGAAGTTTATAAACTATGAAAGCAAAATATAGCAGGTAAGATTCAAGGACAAAATTAACCTTTCGGTTGAAAAAAAGTTTCTGAGTTAAGGGTCTTGACAGACAGACAGACAGACAGACAAACAGACGGACGGACAACAAACTGATCCTATAAGGGTTCCGTTTTTTCCTATTGAGGTACGGAACCCTAAAAAACGAAGCTGCTATACCGCTTATTTCCTACATCAATGAAAAAAAAAGTTTACAAAGTATGTTGTCTAGTTTGAAAAAAAAAATCAGAATACTTTTCAGAAATGGTAATGAATCGCAATATTTTTACAGGACATCATCAGACAAAGTTGACAAACAAACTCGATTCCTCCACCAAGCCTTGAGGGTTTTCACGTTATTTTTATTTTACCGGCGACACAAATTGAGATTCCTTTTTTTTTCATAAAAATATTCCCCGCTACTTCCTTTAACAAACTTTCCAAGTGCCCTTATTGAATTTTCTCAAGTTTTGATAGGTTTTTCCGACGATTTCTTCTGTGTTGCTTTTCGTTGAAAAGTTGTGATGGTCCAGTAATTTACGTAGCAAACATCGCTTCTACTTTTATTTGATATCATTAAATTGGCCTGGATACTTCGTGGAACGGGGAGTTTCTATCGAATATTTACAGGCTGTTCCAGTTTCGATTCTAAAACGCGGCGTTGAGAAACTGAAATTGCCTTTTTAGTTCGTAAAAATAACTTATCGCATAGGTACCTACAGGAAACCACCATCTTTAGTGCAATGAAGACAACATTATACCTATCATCTCATACATTACCTACCTTATAATTTTTTTTTTTTTTTAATATGGGATATCATCAAATGACTTCTTCCGCTCTGGGTGGAGCGGAAGGGCGTGTCAGACTCTTACTGACTAAAACTCATCCGTGTTCCTTCTAAAGCCCTTTGCGTTCCAGGGCCGCGGTGACTCTTTCGAACAAATTCCGCAACCCTGGCAGGCTCTGGCCAGAACCTACCTCATACCTTAGAAAAACGATATTGGGCGCTCTTCAACTAGTAATGGTTTTCAAGCCACGAAAAGTAATTTCAAACAAAGTAACATTGAGCAAAGTAAGTCTATCACCACAAGGGTCATTAAGCAACGTTTCTCTGCGTGAATTCTCACAACTTGCAACTTTCTTGTAGATAACACAACTGTGTTATATTGTAAATGCTTAAATAGAAAATACTGTCCGTTCCTTGCATTCTAAATTTCACGTACAATTTTCCTTTCTGTGGAACAAACAGTTGAAGACTTATCTTCCCGTGGGCATCGTAGTAACCGTTACAAGAAAATCCGTCTGTATTCCGCATAAGATGGCAGAAGTATATAATACGGTCACGGAGAAAACAATATACCTAGTATTGAAGAATGAGGAGTATCTTCGAGCACTACAGAATAGATAATTGAAATAGATTAGCTAGCTATAGTCAGCTTATAGCGTTCCCACTGCTGGGGTACCGGCCTCGTATCTATGAGGAGGAATGGGCCGTAATCCACACCATGCAGGCTCGCGGAAAGACACTAGTAAAACATAAATACGTCATAATGTCGAAAATCAGCACGTAAAATGATGTTCGTGTGTATTAAATACTAGCGGATGTCACGTGGTTTCACCCGCGTAGTTCCCGTTCCCGTGGGAGTACGGGGATTAAATATAGCTTATATTACTCGCTTATAATGTAGCTATCCATTGCTGAAAGAATTTTTCAAATCGGTCCAGTAGTTTTTAAGTTTATTCGTTACATATAAAAATACAAATCTTTCCTGTTTGTAATATTAGTATAACTAGTATACATAGATTTAAATATGTAAGCTAAGACCAAGCAGTCGATCCAGCACGATGGTCTGATTTGTAGATTCAGTCTGTCATCCAATCAGCCGGCGTCAAATAGTTGACGTTTATGGCTTCTTTTTTTTTAATGATGGGAATTCATCAAATGACTTCTTCCGCTCTGGGTGGAGCGAAAGGGCGTGTCAGACTCTTACTGATGAAAACCCATCCGTGTTCCTTCTAAAGCCCTTTGCGTTCCAGGGCCGCGGTGACTCTTTCGAACAAATTCCGCAACCCTGGCAGACGTTTATGGCTGTCGGTCAAAATCAGCCCATAACATTATATAACATACGAGTTCCAGTAACGATTCTCAGTTCCATCTGTTACATTTGCCATCCAGGCAAGGGGCCAATACTAACTCAATGCTGTCTTTTAGCTGGTGTACTTGTAAACTTTTGTTTTCGCATATGATTTACGTGTGCAAACCAATTATTCACACACGCCACAGCACGGCAAGTGAGGCAATCGCATCTGTCTATATCTGGAGCTGTCATTGTTGGGATGATGCACGATCTCTGGTGGTGATAAGGAGTAGGTAGTAGATGGAGTGATAAGGTGCGCACGAGTGCGGCGAGGAAGATATTTGCACTGGCACCGATACCCGTAGGTCGGTGGGTCACACGTGGTTATACGAGTTCTTTTGGTTTGGAAAAAAATCAAAGGTGGTTCAAGTTTGTTTATGTTCAATTTGGAAATACTTTTCTAAAGTTGTTTTTGTTTGTTTTGGAAATACTTTCATTACGCGTACATCTGAGCAGTGGGGTTCCTCTCCAAATTCTAAGTTTCCTGATATCTACTCTGAAGGTCTTGAAGACAGGAGTGTATAGGTTACTTCTAGTCCATCGTCGACCACATCATCGCTTACCAAGTGGTTTAACGCCAGAAAAACAATTAAAATAAAAGCATTTCAGCACGAAACACTCAGTTAACCATTTTTGCCATGTTTCAGAAGTTTAACAACCAAACTTTTCTTCTTGCAGACGCACAAATCAGGCTCAACCATTATTCCTGCTTGAGTGACAGGTGACAGTCAATTTTTGGCGCGCCTCACAGTCCATGCAGAAGTATGCGAATATTATGAGCACTTCATTAACATATTATTCTGTAACCGTCTACCATTATGTATGTGCGTGCGATGCACGTGTCGTTAACGATGTCTAACCTGAAGATAAACAGAAATAAACGATTATTATTTTAAGATTTCGTACGAGCCGTTTGTTTAGAGTTTCTATAATATGAATGGGGATTGTGAAGGAGTCTGGATATTATGAGCAATGGGTTTTGTGGTAACTTTAATGTTTTGGGCTCAAATCAAAAGCTAAATCCGTCATCCTCATCCTTAACCCCTTATGGGACAGTCGAGTAGATAGATGATTAATGTATAACCAAATTATATTAATTAAGATGCGGCCCAGGGACTGGGAGTATGAGTTAATCCAGGTTATAAACTACGAGCTGACCCGCGCAATTTAGTCTGCGTCACATTTTCCATCAATGCTCCGCTCCGGTTGGTCGTAGCGTGATGTTAGTAGTTCCTGAGATCAGCGTATTCAACCAACCAACTTAATAAACAAACTAATCTTTTTTATAAATAAAAATGAATCGCCGAAATGTACGCGCATCATTGCAGAATGATTGCAATAAATTGCATAATTATTTTTTTGTTGTGTTCGTTATTGACAGAGCAAGGTTTGTATGAAAGAAAAATTACGCCACGACCATTAGGAGCCGAGCAAAAAAGAAAAATATCCGAAAACGGCGACTGAAACCGCAGGGCACAGCTAGTATAAAATAATAATAATATAGTTTAGATTTGTGTGTGCGAATCCGTTCGGTCCTTAGATAGTTCCTAAAATAGTAATAAACATTCATCCATCCTGATAAACCTTTACATTTATATTATCAGTAGGATTTAACCTCATCATTATCATCATGTCAGCCGAAAGACGTCCACAGCTGGACATAGGCCTCCCCCAAGTGTCACCACAACAACCGGGCCTGTGCCTGTACCTCACTACTACTCCTACAAATGAAAAAATAAACGAGGAAATTAATGGTTTAAGTACCAACATTTCTAAAAGGCCCTACAAAAATCCTTATCAGAAACCAAAAAAAGTTACCTGCATTCCCCTTTTTGCATTAACAAGGCAAGTTTAAGAATTCATTTTTAATTAAGAGCTTAATGTTTTAAAGTCATCAAGACTGCTAATGAAAAAATAAACGAGGAAAGTCATGGTTACAGTATCTTAAAACACTGTAAACAAACTATCTGCTACATGTTGTTAAAAGTTGAGCTTAAGCAGATACAAGTTCGCGTAGTTAAGTTAGTTTCACCTGTTCTGGTAATAAGTACTAAAGATTTTTGAAGTGGTAAGGAGCAAACCAGCTGATTTTTTTTATTTTTTATTTCAAGTGGCTTCAAGAGTGTTACTCAGATTAGTCCATTTGTTCAGAATATTTTGAAAGCTTTTTTAAAAAAGAGGCTTAAAAATAATTGTAAAATTAAAAGTTTTTTGTTTCGAATTATTGGTTGGAAAAACTCCTTACATTATGTTTTTTACCATGTGTTCTTATTGACTACATATAACAATACAACCAAAATTCCAAGAAAAGCCCTGAAAAAATCCTTGTCAGAAACCGATAAAAGTTACCTGCATTCCCCTTTTTGCATTAACAAGGCAAGTTTAAGAATTCATTTTTAATTAAGAGCTTAATTTTTCAAAGTCTTGATTGCTTGTGGCGTCCGGTTAACTTTCACTTGCCCGTCTCAGCCTCAAGTATTAAGACTTTTTTATTACTTGTTACCGGGGAAAATCCCTATCACAAACAAACGCTTCGGTCCTCTCATAGAGATTCCTTGGGAATTTTCCTATAAATAATATTCGGAATATAAGTATATTGAGTCACTATACAGGTTTTATATGGCTACTGTTTACCTACATGTGCTTAAATAGCAATTTGTGGTAAAAAATCGAAATTTATGTTCAAAATACACAATGGTTAGAGGGACTGTACAAAGAACCCCACCCAAACAGAGGTTCGCCCTCCGTTCACAAAATTTAGCTTAAAGTTATTTTATTATAGCCGTAATAGAGATATAACACTTTACTTCCATGTCACAAACCGATTTTATTAACCCCGTTCGGGTCGCCCCAACCGGGCGACACTGTCAATTTGAGTGGTAAACTTTTCCATTTAACTTTCGGTAGCCGAAATTTTTCCAAACATTCTTCAGAAGAGTTCTGTATCGTGTTCGGCGTCAAAAATTAAATTTCGCTCGGTTGATATAATAATATTTGATTTTGTTTGACTGCCTGAATATTTTCTTTTTTGCTTGATAACTTTCATTGATAAAGGATTAGGTTAAAGGTTTCGAGAATTCTGATTCTTGTGTGTTTTGATAAGTCTTTCAAAGATTTTCTTTAACACAATTTTCCCTAGTCGAATAAAGATTTAAATGATGTTAGGCGAAGACATACCTAAAAGAACTTGTTTTATCAAAAATATACAACATCGAAAATCCACGTTCGTGTGTTGAATTTCGAGCTTATTGTTAGAGAAACATTACACAAAGCCGTATCGTAAAGACAATCAGCTAAGAGAAGCAATTGCTGTAATCACGAGTGTACGTGCCCGTTATCAGATTCTCAACAGATTTTAAAATCACTGAAATATGCTAATAAGCCTCTTACAATCTTCGGGTCGCAGATTTCGATGAGGAGGCGTGAAGAAGCTAGGATTTTGGAAAGGAAAATTTATTTTTGATTTATCTATGATCATAGTCGCTGCTTCGAAGACCATAAATGGCCATAATTATTAACTGACTTCAAAAAAGGGAGGAGGTTCTCAATTCGTCGGAACCAATTTTTTTTAATGTATTTTCCCCGTTCACTCGAACCCGAACCCGCTGGACCGAAATGGTTTTTTTTTTGTTTGAACGTGTATACTTCCCAGGTGGTCCCATGATCATCAAGTCAGGATCTGTGAATGGGATCCTGGACAAATAGAGAGAACTCTTCCAATTTTATAGGCACACTTGAAGCGATTTTTTAAGTTATCAACTTCATTGCTGAAGGACTTAAATTAGGTATCTAGCCCAGCCCATTACATTGATGCAAGTTACCTCTCTTCCCTTTGAAATCACTTCGGCAGTCTAGCCCTCACAAACAGTAAGACGGACAGACAAACTCGGGAAACTCAAAAGTTTCAGAACGGCTTTCAGAAGGTACTTGGACTACAAAGTTGAAAGCCAACAAGCATTTCCGAAGTAGGTAGAATGTAGGACTTAATCTTTCCTCAATCTCTAAATGCAGTTCCCACATTTCTAATTAGTTTTTTGCTACAAAAAAATTCTCCCAAATTCTGTCATCAACAGCAGATAAAACCAGATTAAATCCATTGTTAATATCGCTAAAGTCTAAGCTATTAATGCCACTAAACTAGATTCGAGGCGAGCTAGTTGGAGATTTGTTCCAGATGACCTGTCAGCCGCACTCGCTCTCGACAAAAATACTTGTGCAATATTGACTGCTGGCCCGGAAAAGAGTTGTTACTTAAAAGTTAGACGAGTTTACAGCAAGTATTTTCAACTGTAGGTTCTTTAAGATGACTGTTTTCTTTTTCTTCCAAAGTAACTGGATCGTTTTCAACATTATTAGCGACGTCAATGGAAAATTCGATAACACAGAACTCCTTTGAAGTATCGCGTCTATGTCCAAGATCCTTATTTTCGGATTCTATCTCAATAAAGCCAAGAAGATAAAGCTTTACTGCGAAAATAGGTAACCTACTTTCTCTCTCCATATTTCCTCCCGAACCAAAGAAAAGTATTATCCTCTTCAATACTAAAATAATAAATATACTACCGTACGTCTACTAGGAATCCAAATGTGTTTCTTATAAGGCAGACCTAGGAAATATTAGTTATTGCCCTCATCTTGCGATCACTTTAATCCAAGGGAGGAAACGATGTACCTAGCCCCTATTTACCTACGGCAGGATTTGGGCTATAAATTATGTAATGTAATAGCTAGGATAGTATTGTAGACGTTATTAATAAGCCATGACGTGAAATATATTGCTTAAGCTTCACACATGAGGATGGCTGGAGTGGATTCATGGTTCGGCCGTCGTTTCCACGACGTTGGCGAATTGCATACATGGCGTTGAAGCTGTTAGGAGTTATAGTACTACTTTTGTGGTACATGACTGGAGAGCGGAACCTTCTGTATTCCAGAATGAGCGAGCGGCTAACATGTTTCCGTGAATACAAGTCCGGATTTTTTGTTGAACTGTTAAGTAGTAAATATTTTGCCACTTATGCAAAAATGAAGTTATTAACTACCGAACATTATTTAAAGTTGTTCAGCTAAACAGTAGCCAATTCTCAAACACGAACGCCACAGTTCATGTCACAAGGCAATAAAGAGCGCATTTCGAGCGAACAAAGATTTTTTTATGTAAACCACTACACTGCCATACTTATTAATTCCCCGCACCCGCTTCGAAGTCACACTTGCTGTAAGCAACCCGGTTCACTCGTCTGTTAAGAGGATTACTCCCAGCCTCGCCGACTGCACGAGATTTCTTGGCAGTCCAACCTTCCTTGCTTTCCTTTTGTTGCTTGTAAGATTTCTTTGCGGACATAAAAAAGTCTTTTTATTACAATCTAGTCCGTCTATCGGCGATGTTCTTTCATCAGTTACAAATTCAAAGCTATTCGGACTCTCCTTAAATAAATTTAAATGAATTGGATCTCGTTCGGTTTTTGTAATATGAATTTGTAAAGCTCGGTTTGGATTAAATTCTTTGTTGATACTGAGTTTGTGGGTGTTGTTACTGGAAGAAATTCTGCGAATTAGATGTGTTTGAAAAATATGATGGGCTCACATAGTTTCTTGGATGTTTAATTAGGGTTAAGTTCGTTTACTCTGATAAACTGTCTCGTCCTGTAGCGGGTTTAAAAGATTTGATGGAACCATTTAAACATCCAAAATGGTCGTTATTTCTACACCAGTGCCAGCCATGTTATGAAAATACCAACTGACTAGTTTGCAAAAATCTTGATACTTACTCAATGTATTTAGATTCGCCTGAGGCGTTGATGTCACGGCCAAAGCTCACTGTACCTTCCTACACAAAGATCTACAAAATTCCGCCAAATTTACAGCAAAATACCGTGATAGCAACCTTGTTCTACATTTCTTGAACAACGACGCAGTAGTGGTGCAAAATATTATCTAAAGTTTTCTCTTACTGTATTTTCGTAACCTAGCTAATGAAATTTTAAAGAAGCGAGCTTGAATTCTGTACCGGCTCCATTCAAATTGTATGTAACATGCATTTTTTACCGCCTTGTGGAAGCCCTGTAATCTGAGAGCTATTTTCTTCTTCCCATTTATGGGAGGTAGTAATTCTTATACGCTGTTTACGTAGTGTGTCGTCTCGGTTTTATCTTTTCAGGGGTTCGTAACCCTTGGATTTTGAAAGCTTACTCAACGTAGCTGATGTTAAATCTTTTTTCAACTAATGTAATCTTGTTATTTATCGGTCACTATGTCACTAGCAGGTATTATTGTAACCAGCTTATTTTTTTTTTATGAATCTCGTCATCATAGGCGAATGACTCCTCACTGCTGAAGATCATTGCTGGACATAGGCCTACCCCAATTCTTGAACCTACTTACCTTTTTGATTTTTTACAGTCACTACATTTGAAACTATTTTGAAATGTTTTTGAAGTTCGTTTGTGTCGCAGTAATTCCTCAGCTTTTGTCAAAGCAAAAACCAAGAAAACACGTTGTTTAAATCAAGTTGGAAGTCAGCAGGGAGAGAAATGGTAACGTTTGTGTACTAAGGCTTAATGTGGGAGCTTACTGACATATACAGTTTGCCACTGAAATTCGCAGAGGAGGAAAACTGTAAACGTGTAGGTAGAAGTTTAAGTTTTACATGGTTATAAAGGAAGTTACAACCTTTAAGGTATCTAGGTGCATGTCCTATACTGTATACTGCCAACTTTTGAGTAATAAACGCAATTTTGCTATCAATCGCAATCACTACTTGTAGCTTTGACGTGACAACGTCTAATTAATCGCTCATTGTAACGTTACGATCATTTCATCAATGTTTTGTTATGACGTTGCCACGTTAAACTATCTTTCGTAAACCGACTTTACAGACAACCAATTTTTAAGAGATCACTTTGACGTATAAACTTACATCGTAAATAATGATGCTTAAAAACAACTATCAAGAAAGTCTTCATATTTGTCTGAATTTGGATAAACCGTCAGACATTCATTGAGAATATTGCTTCACGTAGGTACAGTTAACACATCAATGGTAACAATTTGACAGTGACAACTACTTTATGGCGTAGTAATAGAGATGATTTATGTAGTACAAGAGTTACCCCTGATTTGTGGTTGACTGTACCAACATACTATTTTGACAATACTTCCTCACCGACCTCAGCTATTAAAGCTGGCAGTCCAGATCGGTTCATATTCAGCTCACACAAATACAGGATGTTATGAATACGAGCTATTATTAACATGTGCTGGTGTGAGTTCAAACACACCAGTACGAGTTATAATTACGTGTCAATCAAGTGGTGCATTGCAACTACAATATAACTCATGTTGGACCTGACGGCTGTCGTTACAAGTCGTTTCTGAAGCTGTTCGCACGTATTCATTCGTGTTTGATGTTCTTCACGAACTATGACTCAAAGACTCTTGTCATAATCAGCGTTGCAGTTAATAAAATCGATGGGTGATCATCAATATGTCCTGTTTTTTTAGGCCTGAGCTAAAATGTATGATTCATTTTCTTCCTACCTTTACAGAGTGAGCGGTTTATTGGGCAGTACGTCTTATTATTATACTTAACTGTACACCGAGAAAAACATAAAAAGAAAACTACAAACTAAAACACATGTACAATGGGCGGCTTTATCGCATTCCGCGATCTCTTCCTGCCAACCTGGAATGACATAAAATGGGGCTGTCATCTTTACTACTTTAAATATAAAATATACACAGATAAATACATATTATTAACTATAGATACATGTATACTAAATCCTCTGGGGGTCTTGTAAAACGTTACGATGCGTTACAGGGGCGGGAGGGGTGTTCGAACAACGCGTTACGTAACATTGTTTCTTTTTATTTAACGCTAGCTTACTAAACATATTTTCGAGTTCCACAGTTACCAAACAGTGGTCATGTTGCCAAACAAATATGAAACGTCAATATTATTCTTGAAATGACATTTATGAATTAAAAAAGTAGGTAACATGAGAGTAGTAGACATAATTGTGACTTTTAGGTCAAAATTGCCACTTGAATGATACGTAACGTTTAGGGAGGGTACAGAAAAACGTTACGGCGCGTTATATGGGGGGGAGGGAGGGTCAAGAATCTTCAAAAATTGCGTTGCGTAATACTTGAACGCACCCTAAGTGAATCTGCTCTTCTTAATTTATCAATCTAGTATCTCATAGGTTTCCGACAAAGCTAGACGAACTATCACTACATCATACAGTCAGTTAGCGGGACAGCCCCCGGTAACCGACCGGATGACTGTCGAGTTCACTGCAAGTTTATCCGACCAACTCCTGCACTTTGATCGATTTGCATCATCTAAAGTTTATCGACTCTCATCTAACTTGATTTGATCATCCAGGTTAATATCGAAACACATAATTTGTCTCTGCATCACCCTAAGGTCGACTGGTAGAAAATGCCTAAGGCATTAAGTCCGCCTTTGTACAGTGATTTTACTTGTGCATAAAGTTTTAATAAATAAATAATTTCTTGAAATCTATGCTAATAATAAAGCTGAAGAGTTTGTTTGAACGCGCTAAACTCTGGAACTACCAGTCGGATTTGGAAAATTCTTTTTGTTTATGATAGCCACATTCATGAGGAAGGCTGTAGGCTACGGGAACGAGGAAAAACGGGATATGCGCGTACGAAGTCGCAGGCAAAAGCTAGTAAATCATAAAACATGGAATCACCGTATAATCAAACAGCGACTAGACACTATTACTGTTAATCGTGTCCGCGAAAGTTGCATTTTCACATGCATATTCTGAATTGTCACGCCCAGCCCGTTTCTATAGTTAACCGGTGACACTTATCTGCCAATCTGTGAAGTATTTCGTGAGCCCCGAATTCTGAATCATGTTATTGTAGCTACTTAATAGTTACACATTGAATACATCAGTTTGGTAATATTATGTACTGAAAGAATAGATGTGTGAGGTGAGGAACTACAGTCAGACCTTCGGGAATTCCTCATAAAAACCATCTTAGGTAAGTGACAAACCTACATATACCATTATAAAAATATTGTAAGGCAATAAAATGTTTTTTTAAGGATGGGAAATCATCAAATGACTTCTTCCGCTCTGGGTGGAGCGGAAGGGCGTGTCAGACTCTTACTTACTAAACCCATCCGTGTTCCTTCTAAAGCCCTTTGCGTTCCAGGGCCGCGGTGACTCTTTCGAACAAATTCCGCAACAATAAAATGTTCACCTACGACGTCAAAGTCAACGTACCAATAGTTATTGACACGCTTGCTTTGAAAGGATAGTCTCGAGCAGCGGCCGCAGTGTTATAAGAACAAATAATAATTGTTTCATCACATTTTCATCGTTCTCTAACCCGTTATATCCGTTGCCAAAGAAATGATAGAAACATAGACTTCAGTATGTTTATTACCTCCCAATTACCTGCAATAGATTCCTGCATATTGTCGCGCAGACACAAACATTTTTGCCGTCAACACCCAATGCATGTCTTGAGAAGTTTATTGAGCAGTGAAAACAGCATCGATTTATTGTGCACTCGATCTTGTTAAGATCTTTACGACTTGGCATGAGTTTTGCAATAAAGCTATTGTCTAACTAAATCGGTATGCTGCGTGTGGTTCAGTAAATGTAACAAGCAAGAACCTAAGGGGCCATCCATATCCATTACGTCACACATTTTTATGTGTTTATGACCCCCTCCCCGTCCTTGTCACAGCTGGTCACATTTGTGAGACTCCCCCCTTTTGCAAAATATGTGACGTCGCATATTTTGCAAAATATCTAGAAATCATTAAATTAAAACAGAACTTCCGACATTGTTTTTGTACAAGATTTATTTATTTTTTAATAAAATAATATATATATATATAAATAATATATAATATATTTAATAATATATAATATATATAATGTAGCAAAGAACTTAAACATTATGAACATACAGATGGGTCTAAAAATATTTTTAAGGTTTTCGTTAATAGTTCAAATTACGTGTTTAAATACGATTTTGAAATGTGACGTCACGAAATTTAGGACCCCTCCCACCCCTTGTCACACAATGTCACACTTCGTCGGCCCCCTCCCCCCCTTAACATGTGACGTAATTTATGGATGACCCCTAATAGCTGATCAGTGAACAGAAAATAGTTCCTGAAAACTGAAATTATTTCTGGGTAGTAACTAGTTTAACAATTGTAAATGAGCTGCCACATTGTTTTCAACATAACTCACGATACAATTTGTCGAACATGTGCGTGAAATGTAGGAAAACACTTCTTAGTTCCATACCGAACGCTTTTCCGCATACAGACTCCAGACTCAGCCACGTCATACGCGCAAATATGCAAAGCAGTGGTTCCCAACCTTTATTTAACCCGGGACCACTTTGTTTTATTTGTGGTTAGCAGGGACCAGAAATGAAGAAGAAAATTAAACTGTACTTATCTTAAAAAAAACTTATATCCTGAACAATATAGATAATCAGAACTTGTAGCATAAAAACTACCTACATGTGTAATCAAAGGTAAAAAGCATTGTCGTAGAAACCACAACAAACTGAAAATCAGTTTGCATCAATGACCTTTTTAAAGCGAAAAGATTGAAATTTTAAACCTTTCGTGGACCATATTTTAGCCCTTGCGGACCACCAGTGGTCCGCGGACCACAGGTTGGGAACCACTGAATTGTAACGCAATCGAACCAATTGAACCAAATGTTTACGAGTTCCTTAACCCCCTTTGATATCAAATATGCGTTCAATAACAGTAACATAAAATGCCTGTAATGTTGCCTAGGTGCGCACACGCAGGCCGGCAAAACTTGCGTCACAATTAATTATGGTACTACATTGTAAATTCTATTCGTACATAGTTTATTAGGCCACGTGCACATACATGAGTAATTTTGGAGAAATGTTACGTAAATATTACAACTTATAGACCTACCGATTTAAAACGACAGAATTATAACACTCTGAGTGTGTGGCCGTCTTTATAATCGGGAAAAAAGTTTGACTTCTATATTTACCGTCTTCACCAACAATGTTGGAAACTTCGGAAATTCGGAACGATTTATATGTTGATGAAAGAAATATTTAGACTATCGTAGTTCTGTCGCGTTTCTCATTCAAGCTTAAACAAGCAATTTCAATAATTCTTTGGATGTGGTAGATATACTGTGGTATGAATTAAGATATTTAAATATAAGTAGGGCTTTTGGATTTCCTATTCATCTAAGCGACGATGTTATGAAAGCTTTTAATGTAAATAATAAATTGAAATATTTGTATCTCAAAATGATTGGTTTGACCTATCCTTTTGATAGAGTTACCAAAATAAGAAGTAGTTCAGAAAAATAAGCAAGCTGCAATCAACTGCCTAATAGGCACGCAAAAGCGCATAGGGATAATATCTAATATCTGTCTATCTTGGGACAACTCACACACGGTCATCTGATCCCAAACTAGGCAGAGCCTGTGCTATGGCAACCAGACAACTGATAAACATACTTATATATTTCTAAATACATACATATTATAGACAAATTACACCCAGACACAGAACAAATGATCATGCTCATCACACAAAGATTTGTCCTGAGTGGGAATCGAACCTACGACCTCCGGTTTAGCAGTCAGGGTCACTTACCACTCGACCAACAGGCCAGTCAAAAAAAAGGGATATGCGCTTATGGGAACTTTCTAAGAAATACACAATCAAAACATAGTACTCGTACCTACTTCTTAAACAGGAAATTCCCACAGTCTAAAAATACACAGTACTCGAAAAGCAAAAAACAGATGAAGCACGACTGAAATCTTTTATATCATCGGTAAGTCGAGTAACATATAAAACTGACAACTGGTGGTCGTTGCTGGCATTTGATCAAAAGATCTAAAAACCGTTGATGGCTCGACGAACGTCAGTCATGATACTATTGTTGAATTAATATTTGTTTTCTTAACGTTCTTGCTGTAATGGAGACGCATTAAGTACATTGTACTACTGTTTTTTTTGTCGGACGAGCATTACTCTTGATATCAAAGCGGAATTTTCTGTTTAGATTTTGATGATTGCACAATAAGACGAAACGATGATTGCAACAGATGAATGAATAGTATTTTCTTTCGGTATCTATCTAATACCTTTCAACAATTCTTGTATATATTCTTCCATTTCATTATAATCAACAATTTCTCGGAATGATTTCGCGAGATTATAGACTATCAAATTTAGATGCGTAAAAAAGTATTCCAAATGTTCAGTTGACAATTAATCGAGAGTTTACTATCTCTCAAGTTATTTTATAATCTTACGGAGTTTGCCATTTTCCGGTGACATTTATAATTTGAATCTCGGAACCGGCTCCAACGATTTTCATGAAATTTAGTATACAGGAGGTTTCGGAGGCAATAAATCGATCTAGCTAGGTTTAATTTAATAAAAAGTCTACCAAAAAAAAAACCCGGTCATCCAGATACTCATATTTATTTAGTACATCTAGCTACTTGGGAGATAAATATGACTGGATAGTTACTTCTTCTGTAGGTTTATAACTGAATCATGTGCAATCCCCAGAGCTAAATATACCAAATTTATTCAACGTCTCAAACCTCTTAAAGCATTTGAATGATTGCTTCGTCTCTCTGCTTAAAATTATGATAAATGCCGTCAGTTTCTTTATGCGTATTGCTAGGATAAAAATCCAATTAAGATTCGGAATGAAAATATCACATTTCTCAGTGAGACAAGAGAGGTAAGCTCTTAGACAATTTATCAGCTGTTCTGAGATGTTCACAAATGCGTAATAACATTTTGAATAGATTTCAGTAATGTCTTGTTTGAATGAGAAACTAGAGCGCAATTATTTATCTACACTAATATTATAAAGAGGAAAATTGTATTTTTGTGTGTGTGTGTGTGTGTGTGTTTGTAATGAATAAACTCAAAAACTACTGTGCCGATTTCAAAAATTCTTTCACCATTGGAAAGCTACATTATCAGCGAGTAACATAGGCTATATTTTATCCCGGTACTCCCACGGGAACAGGAACTACGCGGGTGAAACCGCGTGACGTCCGCTAGTAGTTGATATAGAGACATGTCTTTCCAAAAATAACCATGATGTGAAGTTAGTTAAGGGTTAAAGTGACGAAAGATTTCAGAATGAATTCATTTGGTGATGAGTTTTTGACGATAGTACATAATTCGATTGTCAGTTGTTGAAAAGTCATTTGTAATATTTGACGACACGGTTGGTGCAGTGGTTGAGCGATTGACTGCTGCGCTGCGTGTCGCGGGTTCGATCCCCGCACGGAACAAATATTTGTATGGCCTACAGATAGTTGTTCCAAATCTGGCTGTTTATATGTGAGTACGATACAGGAGAAATTCCTACAATGAGACAAAGGTCTAAAAAAAAAAACATTTTGTCCTGCCATATCATTCTGAGGTCAACAATTATGTAATTAGGCCACGTTTCTACCTGCAACAATGTAATTAAACTTGCGAGCTGCGTGGTCTTACATAGCATAGTCAAAGCCCTAATGATAAATTAAGTGACGATAGATTTCGGAATGAATTGATTTGATGACGTGATTTTGTCTTTTTTTAAAGTAAGCATATAAAGGAAAATTATTAGTCATTCGTCAACATCATCAGCGTTGTTATAAATTTCGAGATATTCGTAACACATGAATATATTTTTATATGTAAATGTTGACCTTCAAATTAATCGAGATTTTTAATTAATTAAAACGCTCAAAACTTGTAGAACTATTGAAGTTATCTTAAATTGATTGTTGACGAGATCGTCATTTATAAAAATAAATGACGATCAATCGATGATCTATGGCAGACATAGAATTTTTTCTCATCATTATGAAATCAACAATAGGGTTCTTTCAAAAGTCAATGCCCTATTTTAACTGCTGCAACGAGCAATGCTCCATTTACACCACGTCTGTCAGAGACGTGATCTCTCAGTATGTACGTCAAAATGGCGTCGATTCGACTATTATTTGCAGGATCCATCATAACTCCTGGATCGGTATTGTGATTACATGAAGATATGTTTGTGTGATTGTTCGAAATAGCTGCTGAGATGCTTACCTGTGGGTATCGAAACGGAAATGCAGGGAGCCGGAAGGCTAGAAGGAAAAAAAATATTTGCTGATGATGCTTTATTGAGGATCTCGTGGCTAAACAATAACAGGCGCACGGGTCGATCTACAAGGGTAAGCAACGCTTGCCAAGGATGGTCTATGGATGGGTGACCGTCTTAACATACCGTGTTTCCTTCGTGCCTCGGAAAGCACGTTAAGCCGTTGGTCCCGGCTGTTATTTGTAAATCTTTGGCAGTCGTTACGGATTGTCAGAAGCCAGTAAATCTGACTCCAGTCTTGCCAAGAAGTACCGTGTTACCCAGTTAATGGGTTGTGGAGGTCTGGTAGGCAGCCGCTCCGAATAAATTACTGGTATTCAGCTCCATCTGGTTTGGAAGCCGACCCTAATATAGTTGGGAAAAAGCTAGGCAGATGATGATGCTTTACTGAGTGATTTAATTAAGCTACGCTTGCCGAGGTCGGTCTGTGGATTGTGACCATCTATGACATACTGAGTTTCCTCGGAAAACACGTTAAGCGTTTAGCCCGCTGTCGGGTTGGGTCAGAAGCCAGATAATCTTACACCAGGCAAGGGGTATCGTAATACGCAGTTTCTGAGCTGTGCGCTCCATATAAAATACTGGTATTCAGATAAACTGGAACCCCACTCCAACTTTGTTGGGAAAAGGCTGGGCGGGCAGAGTCGAGTTAGAAAGGGAGTGTCTTCTGAGATGACGACTAATAGAGAAATCTTTATCCATACTTAATATAATAAAGCTGAAGAGTTTGTTTGTTTGTTTGAACGCGCTCTTTGTATATGATAGCCACATTCGCGAGGAATGCTATAGGCTATACGGGAACGGAAAAAAACGGGATATGCGCGTACGAAGTCGCGGGCAAAATTTAGTATATTTATAAAATCGAAAACAGAAAGTTAAACGGCCAAAGCCATTCAATTTAATCAAATAACAATATCACAGTCTCCATTTTCACATAAATCATATTAATCAATTGTTCACCTAAATCAAGCCTATTTATACTTCAGTCCCTCACCTGATTACCATACAACGGATGGCATTAATTGTATAATTGACAATGTCACAGCATCTCAATCTCGGGGAAGTTAACAATTCATACTCGTTTGTGGGTAGTTGTGTAAGTAGATACGTACATTATAGATACCTACATTATATTCACGCGCGTCAGCGTGGTAGTGTAAGCAGAAGAGTGTAGAGACAGGTGTTAAGCAGACCCACACTTCACAGGTCTCATGAAATCAGTCCCTAGTTTCGGGTTTAGTTGCGGGCGTAATCTACTCCGTATCACTTACGGACTTACGATTAGTTCCGAACCCGAAGAATGACAACACGATTTGACAGTAACTATCAAATCGTGTTGTTATTAATTCTTAGTGGTTAGGTGATACGGACTAGAATACAGCAACTAAGTCTGAAACTACGGACTTCGGGCTTAGAGAGTAACGACGCGACGTAAGGTTCGCCACAGGGGGGCTCCCCTGTGGCGAACCTTACGTCGCGTGTCGGGAACCGCGCACCAGTTCTGACTACCGGCTGTTGCTGGACGTTACTAATGAAAGGGCCGATGATAACTCCTACCTTGAACCCGACGTAAGCAGAATGTGAAGTGTGTTCTCAAAAGGTTTTATGTAAAAGATCGCTCTTAGCGATAAGACCGCCCAATGACCTTGGATCTTTGGACCCATGGACACACATGGACACAACATGGACCTTTTTAGTGCAGCCGTGAGACACACTTAGCATACCTACATTTATTTTTATTATTTTTTATTTCTATGTACCGTGCGTGTTTCATGTAAGTGCTAAATAAATATTATTCTTTCTTTCTTTGAATGTTACACCCTACTATTTTTTAAGCTAAATGTTTTTTTATTATGTTATTTAGATCTTTTAAGTTTCTTGTGAAAGAGACCGAGCCATCAACCGCGCACGAACTCCTACTGAAAATCCTTTTCAATAACCCAATAACATTGACCAACCTGGGGATCGATCCCAGAACCACGTGCTCATAAGTCGAACTCACGACGTCTAGACTTTCAAGACATACTATGTAAGTAGATACCTACTTGTGCCAGAATGTGGCCTAAATCAACTGGGTCAGTTATTTCAGATAGACTGAATTCAAAATGTGTTTGTTTGTCTATCTAGGTTAAAACTCGGGATGAATATGATAGGTCACGTACCTATTCAGCTTGGAAAGAGGCTTTGTTGAACTTGCCTGCGTTTTATGCAGGTAGGTAAAGTTGATTTCCTGCCAGGGTTGCGGAATTTGTTCGAAAGAGTCACCGCGGCCCTGGAACGCAAATGGCTTTAGAGGGAACACGGATGGGTTTTAGTCAGTAAGAGTCTGACACGCCTTTCCGCCCCACCTAGAGCAGAAGAAGTCATTTGATGATTTCCCATCCATAAAAAAAAGGTAAAGTTGATTTACGAAAAGGAAATTTCAACGTTGGACAAACTATCATGAGGAGGCTGTTTGATGAAATGATGATGATTAATGAAATTCATTTCTGAAGATTATATCCGCCTTCTCTGAGAAGAAACACCGAAACCATGTCAGAGGTCAGTCTCTTTTAAAGTCGACACATTTTTCTCATAACTAATTGGATAAAAAATGATCATGCAGATTAGTGTCTGAAATTGTCTTTTGAAGATAAAACCTTACACATTCAAGTAACAATGTCCTGTTAACAATCTTGATTTGATTGCTATTGGAACAAGAGCTTGCTATACATAACATTATTTCCAAATTGATTTAGGTATTGGCTGAAAAAGATAGGCTTAAAGAAAGATTCACAAAAAAAAAATGAGTTAGCAAAACGAATTGATGTACCATCGCATACCAAGCAGCTTACTGGATTAACCCAATTCTCTTGTCTATACAAATATTTTTCTTTCGACCCACTAGTTCAAAACAATTCAAGATTCAGTGCAAAATAAATGCTATACGAAAATACACGAGTATATTGTAGGTAACTAACATTCTCAAAGGATTTGTCGAACTGCTTTACACGAGGTTCTCATTGCTGCATCTGTAGGTACAAACGAACATTGACAGCGAAACTCCATTGCGCTTCGGATCCCTGAACACACATCTGCCACTATCAGAATGAACTATTCCACCACAATCTGGTTCACATTATGTGAAACGTCGCATGCACACCTAATTTTAGAACCCCAAAAATACACAACATTTTTTATAGAGTAGATAAAATTAATCCCGACAGCTGTTGCGATGCCACTCGATCGTTTAAGAACGGAATTCCGCAATATGGACTACGGTACAATTTTCGTACCATGAAAAATTATCTTGCTTTTAAGACAGCTTTGATGCTGATTTTTTATTCGTAGGCAGCAAATCATTCGATTATTTTTTTTCTTTTTAATTGCTTGTAAATAAAATAGCAGATGTTTGAAGCCGTATAATTCCAATTTTAATAGACCGACTTCTTGCACTAACCCAGATTGAAATCTTCCCGGATACATTACGAAATATGTAAACAAATTGGACAGAAGTTGTCAACATTTAACTTCAATTTTTAGGGGTCTGTATTTATTTTATATTTAGAGGTATAGTCAGCGACAAAAATCGAGTTACAGTTTGGTCTTCTGAGTCTATATTTTGAGCAAAATATTAAATTCAAATTGGAACAGTAGAAGCATTTTTATCAAAGCGCTACTATACGAAATGCCAAAAAAGCAGATATCGAATCATTTCTATGTCAATTTAGATCATATTATTATGTAATAGTAATATTGTTAATCGATTTTAGTTGCTGAGCGTACATGTTTCGACCGTAATTTTGCATTTTCGTCCAAGATTTGGTGTGTCGTTGTTCGAGATATCACCAAAACACAGTTCCCGACATTCATCGTAGTTTTCTTCCCTGTACGCCCCATTCCTTCTAATCTGTGGCAATCTCTCGCGAGCATTTCCGCCACTCTTCATTATGCCATCTCGCAGTACAACTTTTTTTTCTTTTTCGAATATTTTATATGTTTCTCTTCTGTACTTTGGTATTTGATATCATAATCTCGCACTATTTATGCATTCATAAAGTTGTACATTAACTTCATATCATTCCTTTGATCAAGGTTTTAATGTGTTATGAAAAGTATAAAATGAATATTTAGCGTCATAAAGTTAGTCATTTGTTTTAATGTTGGCATTATCTCATACCTGTTTAATATTGTGGTATTAAAATTTGGCGTAATATGGGGCTCACTAATTGACGGTTGTTCTATTAAGAATAATATACTCTAAATATGGACGGCCGCATTTTGACATCACCGCGTTTATGTTATCCAAATCCCTATCATGCCAACTAATTGCCAAAACAACTTATCACTTACCAACTTAATAAAAATCATTCAATGTTCCACTACTGACGTCATCCAATCGTGACGTCATAAGCCAATTACATAGTACTTACGTAATGAATGCCCGATCTTAGGACAATGCGTATTAAGAGATCCATAAGGCAGGCAATCTCCGCAACCGATGATGCGGGGAGGCGTTTCCCTAATTGGGCAAATTACTCTGTGAAGGGAAAAAGAAAGTTCCTTCGGTTGGCATCAGATGGCGTGTCGTGTTCTGATGTTGGTAGTGGATGGTAGTTATGTGGGGAAGTGTGAGGTTGAATTGTTGGCTAATGTTGAGTACTAAGGCAGTGTCTTATGCGGCGTTTTTGGGATCTTTGTCCTTGTGATATTCATGCTGCAGAGGAACAACTTTGAAACGTCTCTTTAGAGATTTTATGAGGTTGTTTACAAATTTTTTTCAGCGGCGTCGCTGCCCTGGCCTAACTGAACAAAACTATGCATTTTTTTGAGATGCAAGGCTATAACTATAAAAGTTTCCTATTAGTAAATATCAGTAAGTACTTCCAGACATTAGTTAATCAGTACTTCAGTACTTCCTATCTCTAACAAAACCATACAATTATACCCCTTAAATACATGTTAGTTTACACGTTTGGTCTCAATTTTGTGTGCTACAAAAAATTTCAAACGATGCAATATTCCACACATTTTTTGTCTAAAATGTTGGTTAAAACAAAGCCATGTCGACGCGGGCCGGTAAACCGATGAAAGCTTATTCAAATATTATCTGTTACGGACTGAAAGGTCCTGAACTATGCAGTCTGTTCAGCTGCTTGAAGTCATACGGATTAGGGATTGACTCCTGCCACATTTAAGCTCCGCCGATTATAACTTCGGCTGTGGTCTGCTTTGAAACGTGATTATAAGTTTGCGGTTTAGTTTGGCGGAGAATGGAAGCTCCGACCAGGCAGGCACTACGCGACAATGCGACAGCGCGTTGACACAGGACTGTCACGTTGAGGTGGAAACCTTGACCAATATTTATCTATCAACGTTTTGGGATCACGTTCTTTGTGCGTACAGCTAAGGAGTGAAATTCCCTGCCTGAGTCTGTGTTTCCTGATAGCTACAACCTGGGAGTTTTTAAGTCAAGAGTATAGGTTACTTCTAGGCAAGCGTGCTCCATCTTCGACCACATCATCGCTTACTATCAGGTGAGATGAATGGTCAAACGCGTGCCCTTCAGTCATAAAAATAAACCTAACTTTGTATGAAAAGCTAGGCAGCTTTGTAAACAAAATTACAATATTAAAGATTGACCCACTCATCTTCCCAATTCGCATTATTAGGATCAGCACAACAAACAAAAAAGTCATAATACGCAATCCTCGAAATGACACTTTGAAGTCTCGAGATCCTGTCAATCCAATCTCGGGAATACTTATTAATATTTTGTTCTGTATTTTTTTATTTTTTTTGTTAAGGGGAATACTCTCATCTTTCACCTTGCAAAATCCTACAAGAATCGTAACTAATATTAAAAATGCAAATGTGTTTTTTTTTTACTGAAAACTTCTTTAGCTGCGTTGTGCACTTTTTGGGACAGGTAAAAAATGTTAATCTCACGTCAGGACACGTGACCTGATCGAAAATTCGTAAGACGGAGGGAAAGTTCTGAAGAAATTTTTAATGTAATATAAAATGTCATGTTTGTGTACGATGGCGCAATAAATGAATATTGTATTTTACCACATACATTATAGTACTTTTATACTAATAATTAAAGCAATTCGTGCAAAATTATTCTTTAACCATTCCAAAATGCAAAAAATGCGAAAACGTTAATGTTCAAGTTTTCACTTCTGCCGGCACTCCCGGAGTGCAACCCGTTGTGTTTTTTGTTACGCTTTCACGCCTTAACCACTTGACCGATTTTGATGAATTTTGGTACAGGGATAGATGGGACTCTGGATACGGTCACAGGCTTAGCTCGACCAAACCCACGGACTAAAGCTAGTCCTAAATAAAAAGGGAATTTTAATAAAGTACCTAATCTTTACATAAAAAAATACTTATAGGTATTGCAAGTAATAAATTACAAGTATGAAGGTATCGTATACAGCATTTGCTAAACAGAATCTCATAAAAATCATACAAAACGTACCTAAACATTCACAGCTAGGTAATCAAAACTGACAACGGCACTGACCTTCCGATGGCCACTACAATGGACGGTCTGAAGGTAAATTGCCGTAATCATCTCACGTGACAGACGGACAATCATGGTTTGTGTTATTAGAGGAGTATTTTTGTTTTCTGTGTACGGTATTGTTTAGAATTAAGTGTCAGATATTTAAAAAAATCTCTAACTCAAATGATACATCAGCGTGTTTAATTTCTGGGTCGGGAATCTGTCAATAACACTTGACTAGCACTAGACCGAACAACCAAAGATTTTTCTCATGTGGCGTGTATTGTGTTTTTATTTTATCACACTAATATTATAAAGGCGAAAGATGTGAGGGTGTGTATGTTTGTTACTTCTTCACGCGCAAACGGCTGGACCGATTTAGATGAAATTTGGTATAGAGATTGTTTGAGTCCCAGGAAAGGACATAGGTTAGTTTTTTTCCCAGGAGTATGTTCCTTTGGGATAATTTTCGGCATTAACGCGGGCGGAGCCGCGGGCGACAGCTAAATATAAAATTATCGACTTTTCAAGTGCAAATGGAACCTTGAAACACAAAAAATCCCTGTTCAAATCCTCTAATAAGTTAAGTTTTATTACTAGAACAAAACTTACACCAAACAATATTTATCTATTTCAGAAAAAAATACCCGAGCAATGCGAGCCACCACCTTAAATAGAAAAGAGAAAATTTAAAAAGATGAAAAGAGCACTTTGGACGCAACATAACGGCGAGGTAAACGTTGCTGGTTCTTTCCTGATTTTAATGAGATCGCCAATCAGCTGAGCGGAGTCCTCACCTTAAGAGGGGAGAGGGGGAGGATTCTATTTTAAAACGTAACAAAGCTATGTAGCTTAGATTCTGTTATCTGCTTTTATATTTGTTTGCGAGGATTTTTGATATTTCGCGAAGTTTTTCTGTAGGAGTTTTATTTATAAAAGAGCTTAGTTTGTAGACGTTCTTAGTTTGGCTTTATGTGTTGCTGGCATACAAATATATCAACAGTCTATTTTTAATCATATTGAATGAAAATTTGGAGTGGGTGCATAAGATTCACATCAATTCACATTGGTGGGTACCTACCTACTCAGGTACGTATTTAAGAGGGTTCTTAAATACGTACCTGATTAGGTTGAAACAAAAGTACCAGAGACAGACAAGTGACGCAGCCAGATTTTCAAAACGTCAAAAATATATGGGACTAGTGGCCCGCCTCGGGAACCTCAACACCTCAAGAAAATAAAAAGAAAAACTTTTGGTGTGGTGGTTGTTTTTTTTTTTATTTTCTTTCATAAGAACCTTCTCCTGACAATAACAAACACAACAAAAAAAGAATTAGCGAAACTGGTCCAGCCTTTCACGCGTGATGCCGTGACCAAGGGAAATAGGGATTCATTTTTTATATATATATATAGATAGATTGACAAACGCTGTCAAAATGTCACGTGATCATTACCTTATATTTTAGCATTCTACCAATAGCATGCGCTAATAAAATTCCCTCCCTCAGATAAATTAGATTATTTGTATTCTGTTTGTAATGCCTGAAATACAGTACCACACAACTTAGTTGCACTATCAAATATTGAGAGCAATTCAAATACCAACACAGCTCGACATCAAAACACTCCATAATGCAGTCACGTCCAGGACCACGTCACTCATAAACACATCAGACACATGCATATTAGCGAGAAGCGACTTCATCGCACGAATTACAATAAATTAGAACACGCTATGAGCTGCTCGTGTTCAGACAAATTATATGCAATAATCACTTAAACAATAACACAGCTTATATCTATATCTTAACCATAAACTATATCTAAACAAAAAAAAAACGGAACCCTATTACTACTACGCTGTGCGTCTGTCTGTCAGCGGGCTGTATCTCAAAAACCGTAATAGGTAGACAGTTGAAATTTTCAGTGTGTATTTCCATTGCCGCTATAAAAACAAATAACAAAAATTAAATTAAATAAAAAATTAAAGGGCTCCCATAGAAGAAAGGTGTTTTTTTCGGTTCATGGTATGGAACCCTACGTGTGAGAGTAAGACTCGTACTTGGCTGGTTTTTTTATTTGTTGTGTCCGTTTGGTCCGGCTCATCGCCGGAACTAGCTGGACCGATATGGACGGTACTTTCACTAGTATGGGTTCCGTGCAAAAAAAAATACACATGAAAATACTAATGATGCAGGCGAAGCCGCGGGCAGATGCTAGTCGTTAATAACACTTTTTCACTAAATAATAAAATAAAAGAAAGTCTTCCGTTTCATTGAAGAATTCTCGCCACGGCATTTAAATTCTCAGACTAAAAGCTTCGGCGTAATTATCGTTATTTGGATAACTGGTGACTATTTTGTATGCTGTCTATTCAGCAACTATTAGGCGGGTAATATAGTATGTACTTGATACTAAAAGGTATGCTGAAAATTATGTTTTGTTAAACTACTTTGCTCAGTGACGTTTTCGGTTTTTTATGGGGGACTCTTGACAGGTGGTGAGATTTTGATGCTTGGTTATAGAGAAAATAGAAATGAAATTGACAACTAATAAGAACTAGTTTTTAATAGTATGAGTGTCCGACAAATGTAGGTAAATAGAATTTTACAAAACAAATAAATCCAGCTTAATGTTTCAAAGCTTCAAAAATGTGTCAAAAATGCAATTATTTGTAAATCTCATAGCTTCGCTTCGCACTAAATATATAACGCAAATCGCAGAAAAAAGTTAACGACTTTCTATTTGTAACTTCTTCAGCAAATTCAAGATATTTTCATCATACTAATACAAAAAGAAAAAATATATTACTGTGACTTTCTGTCTTAGATCATCAGCCTAGCCTTTTCCCAACTATATTGGGGTCGGCTTCCAGTCAAACCGGATTCAGCTGAATACCAGTATCCACAACCCATTAACTGGGTAACACGGTACTCCTTGGCAAGACTGGTGTCTGATTATCTGGCTTCTGACTATCCGTAACGACTGCCAAAGATCTACAAATGACAGCTGGGACCAACGGCTTAACGTGCTTTCCGAGGCTCGGAGGAGTCTCGGTATGTTAAGATGGTCACCCATCCACAGACCAACCTCGGCAAGCGTTGCTTAACCTTGAAGATCGATCCGTGCGGCTGTTATTATTTAGCCACGAGCTCCTCGACTTGTTGTCTTAGATATGAAATTAAATTGTCAACGTCGTTAGGTTCATAAGTCGTTTCTTACGCAATGAGTTTGCAAAACTAGGTTTGGACGAAAATTGGGACAGAATTTTCCACGAATGAAATAAATGGGATAAAAAGATAAAACTTTAATTGATAAACTTTTGGACCTACCTTTTTATTTTTTTAATGATTCGAACCTGAAAACCCAATGTTTGTAAAATGTACTGAAATTACATTTTATTATTTCATCGACATCCATTGCGGCTCATTAGTCGTTTTGCAGACTTGGTTTCCAACCACATAAAGCAGTGGGTTTCGTTGATATTTCATACAGGAAAAACCGATCTGATTAATATTTATTACTCTAGGGTGCAAGTCAGATTTCTTCAATTCCTAAAGGCCTTTCCACACGACGTTTTTCTAACGCTCCGACACAAACGCGCTGATACGGCGATACAGACGCGCTGCACTCACGTATGTATGTTGTTTCTTCGACAAACAAACGCATAAATTATACGACAATCAGCTTTTTGGTTATTTACATTGCCGTGAGCGCGCGTTCGTAAAACGCACGGCGCGTATAAAATACGCCGTGTGTACAGGCTCTAAGAAATATGTAGGTATTCTAACTAATATTATAAATGCGAAAATGAGTTGTTTTTTACGCTTTCACGCCTAACTCGCTGAACCGATTTCAATGAATTTTGGCTCACATATGGGATCTTGGAGACAATTATAGGCAGAGCTGGGCAAAACACATGCTTTGCTTTAATTAAAATACAAATTACAAAATACTATCTGGCATGTATTTAAAATACGAAATACAAAATACTTTTAAGTCGTGTATTTAAAACATAAAATACAAAATTTTAACTATTTTTATTTAAAATGCAAAAAACTGGGAGGTTAGGCTAGCCTTTTTGCTTACGAGAGCTATCGAGCGCTGTTTTCTGCACCTATTAATAAAATTGCTAAATGTATTTATGTTCAAATGTATTTTGAAGTCATAAGTATTTAACTACAAAATACCTCGGCGTCATGTATTTTAAATACCAATTACAAATTACTTTATATTTCAATTACGTATTTTAATTACAAGTAATTCAAATACTACCCAACCCTAATTGGCTACTTTTTTTGAGAAAATAACACATGAACGAGAGCGAAAACCGCGGGCAAAAGTTAGAAAGTAATATCAACAAGATTGACAACAGCATATTAAACAGCTCGCTAAGATCACTGAACAAGCTCCTAAGTCCCTGTTATGATGCCTCTTAATCAGCTCTCGTGGCTACACGGGAACCTTAGGCAGTTGTGCCTGCTTGTGACGTCATATGAATACTTATCACTTAACGAAGAAAATGTAAGAGCCTCATATAATCACATATTAAATTTTCAATCTCAGACTTTACAATAAGGCTTTACAGACATTTAACCGTTGCGATTTTTAAAATTCGAAAAACGTTGATTCTAATATCGCAAACAATTTCTTTACACAGTGCGCGGACTAGCCTCCACTATGTATGTCATTGACATGAATCCGTTGTGAATAAGGGATAGGGACAGTATTTTGGTATTTTTCATAGAGTGGCGATTATTATCCGCAACTATTAAAATCGTAGTGCGTGCTTGGCCTTATAAATAAAACACAACGCAAACGTGGGCTTAATATAATTAGATTTTACAAAAATTTCGGTCTAGATAATTAAATCTCAAATCTTCTAGACGATTATGTGCTGTTAATAAATAAGGTTTATCATTAGTCGTAAAAGTTACCTAAAGACTATTATTGTTAGCCCGATTGGCGTTTCCAAGCAATAATTTAGTTGAAAAAGTAAACAAAATTATTATAATAGCATTTATCTACTTTTTAGAGGTTATAAAATTTATTGTTAGGCATAAAAATATACGGGGACACTTTGTTTATTGCTTAACCGTAATTTGCGGTGTTGGCGAGATTAAGATTGACTCCTATAAAAACTTGAGGAAAAGAAATAAAGCTAATGGCTTATGGTTTCCTCATACTTGGCGGTATTAGCCTCTCAGTGACATTTAACCAGCTCTTGATTGATATTCTTGCGAACGGCTGACGCCATCGTAACTCGTTGGCAATAATTTAATTTCAGACAAAACTAGTCTCAGACTGTTAACTTGATTCCTAGGGTATTTGGAATACTAAACGATTACCTAACGGGCGGCCTAGATAATATGAAGGATTACACTTACTTAAACATCTGATTTTTTAATAATATTCAAGTATTTCATATCCACATTTCTATGAATCATCACACTTCACACTTATCACATCACACCACACTAATATTATAAAGGCGAAAGTTTGTGGGTGTGTGTGTATGTTTCTTACTTCTTCACGCGCAAACGGCTGCACCAATTTAGATGAATTGGTATAGAGACTGTTTGAGTCCCGGGAAAGAACATAGGATAGTTTTTATCCCGGTAGTATGTTCCCTTGGAATAATTTTCGACAATCACGCGGGCGGCAGCTAGTAAGTCATAAAACGCATTCCAAATGCATCTAGTAGCTATTTGAAAAGCCACTGAAATGAACTTCCTCTTTCCATACAGTTTTCCTTCACTCAAAAACTTCGTCTACAACTTACTTTTTGTTTTTCCTCAAAACTACAAACCTTCGTCGCATCGGTACCGTCAAACAGCAACTCGATACAACATCGGAGTATGTTTGTGACTAATTCGATACCAACCTTCACTGAAAACATGCGAGGGCCATAATATGCGCTTTTCCCCAAGTGTGAAAGAGACGGAGCTAAGTTATGATGTACTGTCGTAAAACGGCTGCATGGACGCGGAATTAAATTGGCCCAAATTGACTTATATTAAATTAAGGCATTCGGTTTTGTGCGCTCCCCTGTCTCCGGTGCTGGGACGTAGGGCTGCCGCCACCTTTGTTTTCCACGTAATTATGATAGACAATCCACTGTTACGGGTAACTAAGACAATGTTAAAGTTTTCCTAGAAAGTAAAAGTTCAAAGTCAGGTTACTTTTAACTTTGACTTTACCTTTTAACTTTGGCCGAAACTTGTGTGATAAACACAGTGTGATATGCTCCTATTGGTTAACGAATTCGGGCCAAAGTTATACCCCAGGGCCAAAGTAGCCCGACTTTACGGTAACTAGAACCCCGAAATGAATTAACTTTTGGGATTTTCCCATTTTCATTTAATCAAGTCTGATAGTGTGACCATCACGTTAATTACAATATAATCATTGTGTCACATGCTAAATACCAATAAACTACGTAACTATTGCGTTTCATTTAAAACCACGCGATGATTGATGTTAATTTCACTCAACCGATCATCAGTTATCAAAATCCAATGATAAAATTTAATTAAATTTAATTGACATCCACACTCGTTTGTAATTGAATATCGTTCAAACCACAAACGGAATGATTAATTTCACCTAAAATGTTGTAATACGAAACTGTTGTTGGTGTTTTTGACAACCCTATTATTGCTGTATGATTGTTCTGATAATTTTTGATGCCAATTAAGGTTGTTCGGATTTTAAATAAATGTTTAATTATCTTACGTATGCATACGGGTTCTTTTACTTAATTCCCGGAATAAATAGGTCATCCGTCTCTTGGATAACGTAAAAGCTTCATTCTGTTCGCTAATTGTAACTAACTGTGATCACCAAGCAGGTTGGAAAGCGTTGCTAGTTAAAGGTTCTACAAGCTAAGCAGTGCCTTAATTTTTGGAACTGGAAAGTAAAGTGCTTCTTTATCTTACTAGTGGTTGTAAGCTCTATTGCAGACTATTGCTGAGCATGAGGAATTGGGTTCAACTGCCAAGTGGGGCAGTGTTATTGAGTTTTTCCGTCTGGAATTTCTCACTGCGTTCCCAACTGATGGCAATAAACTCGCATCTACCTCTGGCGTTTATGGTACTATCGCGGACATTTTCGGTGAACCACTTTTCGACCATATTATAGTTATAAGGTTCAAAAGTGGTTCACCGCAAATGTCTACGATGGTACAGATGGGTCTTAAACAGAATTGGCGAATGTGTGTGTCGTGGATGCACAATAGATAGGTACATCTCTGCCTGACCTTTAGGGAAATACAGCCGGGATCTTATGTTGTGTGAGTAACTTTTTGACCATTAAAACTCCCATAGTAAGAACCAGGACTGAGAAAATGTTACTAGGCGGTAAAAACGATCTTATCGAAAATAAACGTCTCCAGTTTCAATTTCAATGATCTGTAAGAAATACTCCGCGATTATTTGCGACGCAACGCAAAAGAAATTATTTTACCGGTGACTGCGTTTCGCTCGGAAACTTTCATCCGACTAAACATTGTCGTCCAAAGAAAAACACGTAACAATAGAAGTAAGTACATAACTACGGCTCTCCGGGGTTAGATTTATATCCCTGTTGTTACTTTTATTAGACAAACTAATAGTCATTAAGAGTTACACAGAGAACTAATACTTGAGCCTTCCGGTTGCTGATGAGTTATTATTATATTTGTTATAATGTCGCTAGGCAGGCTGTGTTTAAGAGATAACATAGGTAACATTTCGTCTGTATTGTGAGGGTATATACACTCACAAGTCACCCGTCCCACGTGTTAGCAAGCGAGTATATTTTCGAATACCGATTACAGGCGGTCATTGAAAAAAATCTTAAGGGAAAACTCATAATCACTTTCCAACCCGGGACTAGTCTGCTGGACCCAGGACTCCGAACTCATTCATATGGAGTGATTATGGCGTTTGTGTTATACAAGGTGCCATTTTAGTAGTGTTACAACAGCAGCCCAGTCATTGTACTCATCATTATGAACAACTTTTACTATGGGACCAAGACTGAAATCGCGAAAAAAATCAGCTGTTCAGTACCTACATTTTGTCGAGTTATGCGCACAGAAATGATCACAGTCGATTTCAGTGTTGATCCCATATTAAAAGTTGTTCATAATAATGAGTATAATGACTGGGCTGGCGTTGTAAGACGACTAAAATGGCACCTTGTATACCTAATAGTTGGGTACTGCGGTTGTGCCCATCGTGTAAAATTTTCCAGGATCAAAGCTTGCTTTGTTTATACTTTTCTCTCAGCATTTTTCTTTAAGTTTAAAGTTATGTTAATAACGTAAAACGCCGTAAACCCAATAAGATTTCTAGGTAACACCCCGAATAAGGCGTTAAGATAAAGTTCCATTCCAAGCGATGAAAAAACATGACCGAAGTATAATTAGATAGTCACATAAGCAAAGTTAATTAATACGAAGCCCATAATCACTACGACAGCTAATTAAAATGCTGGTCCAGTAGAAAACTGCGGATCCAAGATAAGCCTAAACATCAACATTCAACATTGATAAGCGTTCACGGGTAGATTGAGTTAGCAACTTCCGTTTATTATGGTAGGCACCAGATAAATTTGCAATAGAGTACATTGCCCTTTCCTTAATTAATATCTCTTCGTATGTACCTGGACAATAAATTATGAATCGTTTTTCATTAGATACTACAAAATGTAAAGGATCACGATAGATGTCGATTCAGGACAGCTTTATGTCATTATTTTTGTTTTCGGAATTGTGTCAATACATGTAGGTAGGTCATTGACCGTTATTGCAAATTTATCTGGTGTCGACCATAACTGTATTCTTGTTACTATAAACAGCAACGTCCGCAGATCGGTGAGGTTTTAATTAGTAATCGGAGTGATTACATTTTTTCTAGGTATTTGTAGTTTGTAGTTTTCAGTGGTAGGTGTTTTGTTATTTCTTAGTGCTTCATGCTTGAAAAACACTGTACAAAGGCTGAATTAGGCATTTTCTTCCAGTCAACCTTAGGCTGCTGCAGGGACCGACCATGACTGATGCAACTAATATGATTCCATGTGTTAGGAATTCTGATATTGGTAAGTATATTTAAAGGGGTGTCAAGCAGTTTCATACAAATGTTTTTTTTTGTACGTCTACAGTTCACGAGTCCCACCGCTGGGCAAAAGCCTCACCAAACCTCACAGTCTCAGTCTTGGGCGATCTCTGGCCATGTTTGCCCAGCCAACATGATCTGATCGTCACGCCACGCTTCCTCAGCCATCCAGTGAGTGACGATCTTCGTCCACCTGTTCGGGTGCAGTCATGCGAGGTGGTGAATCCACTACCATTTCAACAGTAGGTACAGCCGAATAATAAATAAATTAACAAATTAGAATATTGTATATTATGCGAAGGATAATCAGGAATTTATTAGACTGATATCTTTAAGGATCCTAGAAATTGGTACTCTTTATTTTTTGCCTAACTTTATGAGAATCAGACGTCGATTAAAAAAAAGGCAACCTCAAGAAGATCATGTTTGACTTTGGAACTTCTAAAGTTGGAAAAACGGTCTCAGTCGCAATATTCGCAATGAACTAATGCCATCACCAAGCCTGAATGTTGCTTTATGTATGGTAGCCAACTATAAACTGGCTAACAAGACGAATTTAATAGACTGATATAAAAAAAAAAAACAAATATTTTCCATGGATCACATTTCTAAGGAAAACCCTGACAACTACTAATATATCTAAAGTATCTACACGTGTTCCCATTTGTATCATTATCCGTTTACCTCATATTCGCACGATAATTTGTTATAACACGAGTACTTGCGAAAATCTCATAATAATATGTGTAAAGCAGAATCGCTTTTAAAAGCGGTACATTGATTTTCGATATAAACTAACGTAGACACGCATGTGTGTGTGACTAGGGTTGCTCTATAATCTACAAAAACAATAGATTACGCTAAAATACTATTATAAAAGTTTTTTTTTTCTAAAAATTTAATTTAATTAATAAACTAAAACTGTATTACAACGATTATTGATTTCTGTCTTCTTGCACATATGTCAACAAAAAATTATTAATTTAATAAGCGATACGCGAGTGATGCACCCATTCGCGGAGCTGTCCCGAGCAAAGTGAGTGACGATGGTGTTGGATCTGTCAGTTGATTTTGACAGTTCGGCTTGCTTCACATTGTTGACGTTTCCTTGTACTATTTATTTTAACTCTGCTTTTTAATTAAACTAATAAAAATATATATACATAAACATATACATATGTATATACATATTAAATTTTTAAATATTTCTATATATATATATATAGAAATATTTAAAAATGTAATTAATAAGTATATAAAATAAATAAATGTAATAAGAATAATTATCTATCATTTTATTCTCTCTTCACAAAGCTGACTAAAATACTGAGTTAAACTGAATAAATTCCTGCCATTTCAGTATTCCACTGAAGGAGTTTTTGTCTTTTTGGTCATAATTGCAAATTGGCGATAAAAGAAATCCATAGCTTCATTGAATTCTCTAATTATTTTAAGAACAAGAACATTTTGGTTTCGCAACGACTGTACTCTTCATTTACCCTTCCGTAAAACAGAAATACTCTAATTCTTCTAAAAAAGGTAACAGCCCTATCGTACTGACACTACGCCATACAATTATTCACATTCATTCTCGGGAATGCCCTGCCGGGTTAATAAGTATAGTATGTCCTAATCCAGGATATTATCTTCCAGTGCGTCAAATATTTCAGCGTTTGCACACATATTTTTACATTATCATCAATAGGTCACTAGCTTTTACCAATAGATTTTAGAATTATTCTACGAAGACGGTACTCTCTTAATCAAGACCATAGTATTCCCGTTTGTTAAAGTTCGTCCAAATCCATTCAGCCATTGAGGCGAATTTATTAACAAACGTACAAACTTTCACATGTAAGTAGGATGATGCAATATCTGTCTGTAGGAGACTCTGAAATGCAATAAACGCTGAAATTCCTGATTCGTGAAGTTCTGAATCCTCCATTGAACGTATGTCGAATTATTTTTCATTGGTTATTGGCTGCCTCCCAAGTTAGCTTTTACGATTATACAGATTTTATGGTTTCCTCAATATAACTGTTTGACGTTGTAATTTTGAACAAATGTACGGCATATGGGATGCCAATTTTGATTGATGGCTTGGGTCATTCATCTCTGTAGCGGGAGATATTTTTAGTTGTAGTGGTCGGTATGGGTGTATGAATTTCTCTCGTAGTGCGTTTTTATGTTGCTATTGTTTCGTAATGATATCCATGTCATCTTCTATGTTTAACTGGAAATCTATTTGAAAGACAGCTTTTCTTTCATGTTTTAAATAAGTAATTGTTTCTTTGGATACTGAGGTTTGTATAAACCTGTTGATATTTTATTGCTACCAAAGTTTGTCTGTAAAAGATTGCATCTTACCTAACCTAACTATATTTTGATATGCGATAACTTGCATGCGCGCATGTGTAATTTACCTTAGTGTTGCCAGTCAGAGTTGCCGAATATATAGCGGACGTCATGCGGTTTCACCCGAGTAGTTCCCGTTCCCGTGGGAGTACGGCGATAAAATATAGCCTATGTTACTCGCTGATAATGTAGCTTTCCATTGCTGAAAGAATTTTTCAAATCGGTCCAATATTTATAAAGTTTATTCGTTACATACAAAAATACAAATCTTTCCTATTGTATGTGAAGGTGCTCCAATTTAGCCAGCAGTCCAATAACCATACTTTCCGCTATAAGTAATTCCCGAAGCTATTCATAGAATTTGTTTTCAATTTTATCTTCAGCCTATAAGTGAGATAAAGTTGCTTCCTGAGTTCCCGCCGCCCACATGCGGTAGGCGGTGAGCTATTTATAAGTAAATGTCAAAGTTCGCCCTTTATTTTGTTGACTAATTCTTGACCACCCTTAATTACATATCTACTGAACATTAAGACACGTTTCCGTATTTTTTGTGTGAATCTTTAAGCATTTACCTGCCTTAACTTTTAATATATAATTCTTTATTATGCACAGATACCTTAAGAAAGTCCTTGCTCTTGGAAATGAATGAACCAATTTTAATTAAACAAATCATCAGCCGAATGACGTCCACTGCTGGACATAGGCCTCCCCCAAAGGGGGATGCAATAATCGCCATGCTTGGCAGGCGGGTTGGCGATCGCAGTGTAGCTGTTGCAAACTTGCAATGCACAGAGAAGGCATGCATGCACCATGCTCTGGTGAGTCCCTTAATCGCCTCTTACGATACCCACGGGAAGTAATGGGATGATGCTATTCTTTTACGTCCGACAGCATACAGAAGCACACTTCATTGTTTAACAATGAAAGATGATACCTAAGCTGTATTATTATAAGAGCTTTAATGTAGAGAAAATCATGTCTTTATGTCACAATAACAAGCAAGATCATAGAAAGTTAAATCAAACTTCCATTACACGCTTTTTAACCGATTTGATACCTTGAGAACAATTGAATGTCGTTGTGAGTCAACATACAAAATTGCAACAGTTTACGTTTCAACCCATTTCTTTGAAAGCACATCGTATTTCTCAAACGTTAACGCTGAAGTAACAAATCCCCTATATTTATTTTACGTCAGAAGAAATTATCGTTAAACTCTGTTAATAAAGCTGCTGTAACTAACGGTGACTATTAAAATCTATATTAAATTCAAGTTAATATTTTCGTTTAGCTACAGTTTAGCGTTCTAAATATTACTTTGCTATGGACGTTAGTCGAGATGAATCTTTAAATAGTTCGTTAAAAAATTACAAACATCAAAAACTTCACCAATATACAAGCCAAACGTCTTTTTCTATGCCAGATTGCCACTTGAAGTTTACTCCAGCCTTATGCCAGACTAAAAGATTTCGAAGCTAAGATATTTCCACCTGGAGCGACCTCGGGTCGAGAGCTTTTCCACCGCGCATATCCTTTCATTTCATTGGAATCTGTGCCAATGCTTTGTTTACGCATACCAGTGCACTTGAAATATTACTCAGTCTAAATACTGGAATTGATTTACTGGCCTGAATCGATTGTGAGCTCGTTTTAGTGTTTTGGGTTAAATGATTTTCTATGTTGTTCTTAATACGATATTTCATGTTACTGAAATAAATCGTAGCTTTTGAGAATTCTTGTGAGTTAGTTAACGTTGTGTAGATTTATCATCATTTATTTTTACTGTCAACACCTTGTTGTGATCTAGTAGCTATAGATTTATATACTTAAAAGCCCGTTAAAAACGATGAAGATACTAAATCTTTCGAACGAATTGGGTTAACTGTTAAAGTGGTTTCGTACTACGCCTCAACAAAACCGTCGTGCATTTTGTTTTTTTTGATAGCTTGACCTATCTAAAAAGCATGGGCAACCGTTTATTTTGTAGGAAATTAGAAATCCAAATAAAAAAGACTTTTAAGGCACTACTTCTTAATTTTAATTTCAATAGCGCCAGTAAACCAGCTAGTCGAGTACTCATCTGAACGCAGCATCACATTCCGAGGGTTTTCCGTGCCACCACTTCCTAATGGTGTCGCAGGCAGCCCCAGCCCGCCCTAACATATTGAATCTTCATTTAATATGTCCTTTCGTAACATCACATCGTAAAAACTGAATTCACGGACGACTTACGAACACGACAATATATTTTTTGTGTACAACTATTGGATTCGTTGTAGGTACTTTGATTTATGAGGTTCAGGCTTATTTTGCGGGTTTAGTTGTTCTTTATTTTTTCTAATACGTAACCATCACGTTACAAAACGTTTTTCTTCCACTATTAACTAATAAGAGGATAAGCTGTTATTTTCCGAGTGCGTAAGTCTCATAAAATATTTATGAGGCATCATTTTCCTGAATCAAAAAGAATCAGAATTGGCAATATCATGGTATTGTGTGTTATTTTCCACCATCAAGGAAACGATGTGTGCCAAACATTTTGATGAGCACTTAACCCGTTCGATGATGTCGATTTTATCTGACCGTTACTCGGGCACACTTTGATGAATAGTAAGAAACGTAATATAATACTAAGTCCCCTGCCACGTCTTTGAGCTGAATTTCTGATTGAAGTGCAAAGTTCATTAGAATTGTGTAAATTAACTAAAATACGACGATGTTTGCTTAAGATGTCGCAAGAAATCATGCCGATTGGGAATCTTGCTACCCGCGCGAAGCCGGGGCGGGTCACTAGTGCAGTATAAACATGCACTAAAACCGCAAACAAAGTAGCAACCGTTATATTCGATTCTATTGTGGAGAGTAGTAAAGTGAAACACAATGGCAACTAATTCTCGAGGCGGCAAATATAAGTTTGTCGCCGCCTGTGCCAAAACACTAAACTAGTAAAATTTACAGCCGACTGAATGAAATGAGAAACTAATATTAGTTCGCGAGGGTTGTCACTTCACACGCCCACTATTCTACTGTTTGTGATAAATATGAAACGAGTCTGCGATCTGCGACGGGCCGTGTCATCTGTGTTTTCGTTATTAATTTTTTTTTGACTATCATTTGCCAGCGACTTCGCGTGGTAGCCTAAAATCATCCCACGGTAGTATGCTCTACTACCTGGATAGAAGTACTCTTTCTCCTAATCCTCGACAGGGTCTACCTGTGTTCCCAAACCGCTTTGCCGTTGAAGCTTGATTGATGAGAAAACATCCAAACATTCAATCTTTCATACGTAATTAGCTTTCTTATAACCTATCAACGCAGTGCCAAAATTACTTAGTCTAGATAACTGAAATTTGGTATTATTTTATAACGTTCCGCTCAGAAGGGAATTGAAAATTTCAACTTTAAGGAGAAGGGGAACGGAACTTTGCATGAAAGTCTTTGTTTTTTAGGGTTCCGTAGTCAACAAGGAGTCCCTTATAGTTTCGCCATGTCCATCTGTCTGTCTGTCGGTCCGTGGTTTAGCTCAGAGACGCTTAGCACTAGAAAGTTGAAATTTGATACGGGTACCTATACAAATTAATCACGCCTAAAAATAATAATAGTGTATCTCCACGTAAAGTGGCGATGTTGTTTTTTTATCTTCTATCCAATGGTGTGGGGTGTCGTTGGATAGTGCAACTACGGAACCCTTCATTGCGCTTGGCCCGACCCGCTCTTGGTCGGTTTTTTTTTAAGCCGACATCACCACGGACGAAATCGCAGGCATCAGCTAGTTTATAATATTTATTTTTGATGATCATCCCATTCGCATTCGTCGACGGTCACTGTTCCATACTTAATTATAGGATCTAGTGTAAATTGTCCAAAGTTAAGACGCCACTGACAATTCTAATTGGTTGGAGATGCCAAGTGCTGGTATTGATCTTATATACCACAATATTGACCGGAAAATGTCATGAAATGCTATGTAATATGATTGGTTTAGTGGTGCGTTAATCATGCTAACAAGACCAGGCGAATAAGGACCAAGATGTGAAATAATTATGTTATTAGGGACCGAAGAAGACAGTACAAATTGAAGGTAATTTTTTATTGCTTTTTAGATCCGCTTCTTTCGTACTAAAGGTTCAAATAACAATGGCAAAAAAATAATTGGTCATGAAATTCTATTTTGATTGTTTAATGATTAGTGACATAGGTCGACATCGATACAATAATAATTTACTTAGTTTTATCTAATCATGCCTATGGCTTATCGAAGTCTGGGGAAAAATCAAACATCATCATTTGAACTCATACTATAAAGAGGTAATTTTTTAAAACAATTGTGTTTTTAAAAAAAAATATAGGATCTTTAAATATCCTGATTCGATTACGAAAAATCATTCAGGTATAGATATGTAGCTAGCTAGGCTCTTACTGAATGCAGTCTACTTTTATTCCGGAAAACCTAATTTGTTGCTTTTCCACCAATTCGCACTAAACGTTTCTAAATGTCTTTTATAATACTCATAGGAAAGGACTGTAACTCTCTGCGTCTGTGTTTCCGAACGCATACAACCCTAATCTCTTCAAAATTAGAGTGAACAGGCATCTTCTGGGTAAGCTCGCTCCGTCGTCGACTTTGTCTCTGTCATCTATGACCTAGACTAGAGTCAAGAGCAAACCCATATCAAATAAAAAAAAATGAAATCTCACGGTTAATTTGGGTTTGTCGATGAGAGTGAAGCCGCGAGAAAAAGATAGTCTAGCACAAATTCAACGTTATGATTGCGTTCTGGTTCCTCGTTTATGGCCCAAATCGTCAATAAGTTCTAATCTTTATCTTCCGAAGCTGTCATATTTGTTACGGCATAATACGGCCAGTGTCGGGCTTCACGCAAAATAGTCTAAAGGTCCATTACAATAATCGTAATTCGACGTCTTGTTAATAAATAAGTATTTTATTGATAAGGCAATATTAACTGCTGAGAATGGGCGGCTGGGTTTGATCTTTAGGTTAGGATAGTTTTACAGGAGCCCGGAGTCAAGACTCCTTATCCTGGTTGATGACAATAAGCTCGTCATCCATGAAATGAAGAAATTTAATCATAACCGACAAAATGTGGAAGTTGTTCCTTCTGAACACATCTGACTTATACTTTGAGGCAAACAGGCGTGACGTTTATAACCCATCATCAATTCAGCCTTCGCCAGGTCATCGGTCCACCTTATACCTTCTGGCTCTGCGTCTTCCGGAACACGGTAGCCACTCCAGATCGTTTCGTTCTGCTTGCAATTGAAAGTGACCCCACTGACACGATTCTGGTAGCCCATTAGTAGGAATTTATAGAACAGAACTTTTATCCTCTATCAAATCTTTCGTCGCATAGCAGTTGGGCTATGTTTTTCTTATGTTGCAACGTTAGGATTAAATCTAGTACTAATTCCTACCTAAATAGAACTACTGACTTTAACCGTGTAAAACTTTTCCTCCCTAATCCGTCACTGTCATGGAGTAACGAAACAAGGTGAAGACGGCAATATGTCGCCGCTGTATGCCCAAAATGGGCATATGTTACCGGAAAATGGCAAACTCTATAAAATAATAAAATATCTTGAGCGATTGTAAACCCTCAATAAATTGTAAACTGAACATTTGGAATACTTTTTTACGCATCAAAATTAGATAGTCCATAATCTCTCAGAGTAAATCCGAGAAGTTGAACAGCAAGTAACGAAACGTTAAGTTCATTAAATACAATTTCAACATTCTATTCCTATTTCTGTCTGCAGGGTTTTAAGGAACCTAACATGAATGGCATGACGGGAGCTAATTCGCTCGCTCACTCTAGTTCCCGTCATACCATTCAAACCTAACCTATCCGTGTCGGGTGCCCAAGCTCTCTGTGCCCTATGTTCCGCTACTTTGGCTAGGCACGAAAATCCGATAAATTGTAGAACTGTACACTGATTAGTCGCCAACAATTGTCGTCAGTTTATGTAGGTTCAAAATTTCTCTGATTTACTTTTTAACAAAATTTGATAGTCTATATCCAGACTATCAAACTTTGATGAGTAAATAAGTATTCCAAATGTTCAGCTGACAATTTATCGAGAGTTTACAATCTCTCAAGATATTTTATAATCTTACGCGAGTTTGAAATTATCCGGTGACACATTATAAGAACTGCTTGAATCCAAAGAGACTAGTTTCGCTTAGGATTTATAAATCAGTGTCGTTGTCTTGATGCGTGATAATAAATAATGATGAAACCATAAATGTTTTCGGTTCATGACACCAACAACCATTAACGGTTTGCTAAATCATAATAACTTATTTCATAGAAACAAAAGTCGTAAAAGTTACATTAAAACAATAATGATAGTTTTTCATTATTGTTTGAATGTAACTTTTACAACTTATACTATTAATTGTATTTCTTCCCATCCGAGCTTGAACTTTAACAATTCCGTTAGCCGGTGCTTTGAAGATTACATTAAAGCCTGGTTCACATTTTAAGAAGCACTTGAAAATTATAGAGAGAACGTCGTCACGAAAGCGTAACAAGACACTAGGCACGACACTTACCCAATCACTAGCGTTTGCCAGCATAAGAGTCTATTGTTGTAATAATTTGATTCTAGAATATGAAACAGGACTTCCTAAAGGAAGTGTTAATGAAAATGTTTAAAGCGAGCTAATATGTTCTCGAATGATGACGAATGCTCGGTAAGTGCATATTTGGCCGAACTGAAACAAGAAAGGGAAAACATTGCACATATTGTGTCGTTCCCTGCAGAAAGAATAGATTATTTCTGTTCCTTGAACAATCAAAATTTTTTTCTCAAGACAAAAGATCTGTTCATCGGGCTGTTGAAAATGTGGCTCGAACAAAAACGACCTCGAGAATTAAGTGCTAGTCAATACCTCAACTGTCATCCTTGATGTTCGAATTTCAAATTCAAATTTCGAATTAACCTTTGAAGTTGGCTAATTGTACGGCGATGACGTATCCATGCAGACTTTGATTCCGCGATCCGCGTCGTACTCGTAATAGCCAAACTAAACTGAGCATACCATAACAATTCAAATGCGATCTCGTTTACAAACGGCGCTGCGTGTGACGTCACTCGCTAGTTGCATTATTTATGTGCCCGTTTTGTGTTGTCAGAATAGGGACTGAGACCGGGACTCGTGAATTGAGATTATATTTTACTTGAATAATTCATATGAGATGTTAAGGATTTTGTGAGTGGCGACTTTGTTCAGACATTTTCATTTTAGTTGCTCAGGGAACCAAATGTTTCTGTCAAAAGTTGACTAGGGTAAGTTTCTTTAGTGAATGAATGAATCGGTTGACCTTCTTCCGCGTTTCGTGTTCTTCAATTAAAAACGTACACGTGTTTGGTTTGAATAAAGACCCGGTAGATCTATCGCCTATTCAGCTCATTTTAATTTTAAAAACAGTCTTTCATCTGGTGGCCATTGAAGATGTAGAGCGTTAAGAATGACACAGTTGTGTGGGACCTTGAGCTCTGAAATCGCGTATCGTCCTATTATAATGTCCCCCATTTGTGTATGACGCTCCACGTCCGATGCCGCGGGCTGGGTAGCAACACAGATGTAGATTTTGTAGAAATGGCTTCTCGAATTAATTATGTGGTTGGACTTTTTTATTGTGGATGGGAAATTATCATATAAGGGAGTGTCAGACTCTTACTGACTAACCCACCGTATTCCTTCAAATGCTCTTTGCATTCCAGGGCCGCGGTAACTCTATTGAAAAATTCTGCAACACATGATTGGATCTGTGTTCTCTTGTTTTTCTTCTAGGAACTCTGAGATGATGATATTTTATAGTTTGTGAGCGGATTGATATTCTGATAACAAATGTATCTGAAAGATTAACGAACCATAGATCAACTGACGAACGTGTTAGTGATAACTTGTGTACTCGTATGTGAACTAGAATATTTATCTCAGGAGTACCATTGTGTTACTATATTATTATTTACCTATGTATTGGAACTATATAAAGACAAGCTCACGTAATATTTTATACTGAATGATTATATTAATTCCTAGTGAAATGTTGTTTGCCTAGTCAATGCGGGACAGTAAACTTATAAAATTAAAAATAAACTCGCCAGGACCCTTATTTATTTTTTGTTTGTTTTTATCATCGTCGGTTTCGTAGCAACAGCAATATTATTTTGGTTGTAAATGAAAAATAACACTTGTCCATTAGTCTTTACTCTTGCGAGCAGCTGTAAGCCATCAGGCTTGGATTCGTTGCTGAGAAGACACTAGAAAATAATATCACTACGTTATTAATTTATTTTTGTCAGTGTAAGTGACTGTCGTGTTACTTTCTATTTTTGATAAAGTAAAATTCTCATAGAAGATAAATAGGTAGAAGATAGAATACGCTTTATTATGTACACCATATTATTATAACAAAATACACACACAAACACACACACACACAAAAACACACGAACACAAAAACACACAAACGCACACAAAAACACACACACACACATAATAATATTTCTAACATAAAAATAGTCGAACAGTAATGCAAAGTTCATATTATTTCAGAACAAATTGTCGTTTTCCATATAATAGGTATTCATGGAAAATGATCCATGTAGTTTACTTATATCTCACTGGCGTCTTATTTAAACCCATTCAAAACGAGAAAAAACATTTACTAACCCAAAAATGCAGTAAGAAATGGAACCGGGTAAGAAACAAATCCGTAAATGACCATCCTAAGTTGCAGCTTTGCTTTTTCATCCCAAATATGTAGCCTGTAGGTACCTGCCAGGGTTGCGGTATTGTTCGGAAGAGTCACCCCGGCCGTGGAACGTAAAGGGCATTTGATGGAACACGGGAGGGTTTTAGTCAGTAAGAGTCTGACATTCCGCTCAGTCATTCAAGTCATTTGATGATTTCCCATCCACAAAAAAGGTTGAAAGGTACGCTCACCAGGCTCTTCCAGTAGATTCTACATCTCTGGTCACTGAACTCCCGTCTAAAGGCCTATTCAGACAGAGCTACACACACGCTAATGGTTTCGACATGTGATGTGCATTACGGTGTCTACGGCAAACTATTCTAGCGGTTTCATAAAATTATTTGTTAGACTTCATATAATGTAAAGTTTTCATTATGATTCTGTATCTTTGTGATGTGACTTATAGCAGACTCATTTTTTCCGCGATTTCGCTCACCTGGTCTATCCCACAGGACCGACTATTTAATTTATTAAACCACTAGCGGACGTCTCGCGGTTTCACCCGCGTAGTTCCCGTTCCCGTGGGAATACGGGGATAAAATACAGCCTATGTTACTCGCTGATAATATAGCTATCCATTGCTGAAAGAATTTTTCAAATCGGTTCAGTAGTTTTATAAGTTTATTCGTTACATACAAAAATACAAATCTTTCCTCTTTATAATATTAGTCCTATAGATTAATATACACACGTACATATAATAAACAGACAACGGGTACCACTGACTTATATAGGTACCGTATGGTTTTTATCAGCGAATGAATATTCGAAATTGGATCAATACATCCAGATATATTACCTTGTTGGTACAAACATAAACATGCAAAGATTTGTTCACCTATTTTTTTTTTCTATTGCTGGGCACGCGTTTGACCACTTCCTCACCTGATGGAAAGCGATGATGTGGTCAAAGATGAAGCACGCTTGCCTAGAAGTAACCTATTCACATGAGTTTGGATTACTGTAAATAATTTTAAGATTATTCCCGATGTATCCGATTCGCCTGATACTCATCGGTTATTATCTAAAACACATGTTAGACATACTATTTACGGGGCTATAAAATAACAAAGCAAATTTTTCTTATTAGTATCTCGAGGAGTATGGATGTAGATCTTATCGTATGCAGAGATAAATAGAGTAATAAAAGTAGGGTAACGGTTACGTTCGGTTAAAGTTATACCTAGGCGATAATAATCGAATAACTTGGGAGTTATTTTGAAGTAGGTATCATTGGAGACGCTATCTCCTTTATAAACAAACATATAGACGCGTCATAAATAAAACGTTAGTGATTGGCTGTTGAAAATTCATTCAACCAATTACATCTGCCAACGCGCGTCTGACAATTTTTAGGGTACGGATTGAACGGATACAAAAGTAATGTGACGACACATAGCCTAAAACCAGCGGACGATTAAGACGCTTCCAGCGATATCTCATTTGTCAAATTATGATAAGTGGTTTAGAAGTTATGAGGGCACAGATTGCGGGACAAGTGATATATACATCACTTGTCCCTGTTGATACTTCACCTTTATTTCTCTCATTTATGAGGTCACAAAACAGTAGTTTTGCGTGAAATCAGGAACTTCCCGGCCCGTGAATGAAGGTCCGCTTTGTGTGAAGAAACTGGGCGTACAGTTACTAATGAGCTCATTAACAAACGCACGACTAGGTGCACCCTTTGTAAAGTAACCCTACCAAGTTGTTACATGCTGTATAACGCTGGGAATGGAAGGGCTGCACGGACATAATAATATGCTTATTTAAGTTCTGTGTTATGTCCAAGTGACTATCCAGCCATGGCGTGATTTGATTATCCAGCCAACAAACAATATAATAAATTCATAGTTAATTACCAACTTTCTATACCTCATTATTATTCCCATCCTTCCTAACAATACCACCTTCACACCTACAGGAATCACGACACTGGAATACCCACCTACTTAATATTCATGACACTTCTAATAATAATATGAATTTTATATTCGTCTCTCGTTCAAGTCGACTAGTCCGCGTGAACGAGGCTTGATGCCGTCGGTAGACGACCAATGCGTGCGCTGCAAACTGTTTACAATAGGTACGGATGCGTGTATGAGTGACGTCAGTGTACCGTTGTGTTTTACTGGCACTTGTACTCAACTGCATATTTGCGTCTAGGCGCGTCTGTTCGCGAATTTATAATTAGTTTAAATTAGTTGGCGAATAGATATTTGTTCGTGTGCAGTCTGCATCGTAATGGCTAGGCGATAAAAGACGAATGCATACCGTCTAAAATGTTTAATATACAAATGTGGTTAGGAATGATGTGTACCGTTGTGAATGTTGAACAGTTTGTGGTTTAGCGCTAAGAATAATGCACCCTATGCAAGTCTAGTTGCTAGAATACTTCACAAGTAACATGATAGGTGACTGGCAATTTTTGCTTGGAATGTATTTTTACTGCTATTCATGAAACAACTCTATTTTAACTCTGATACAAGAAAACATTACATTACACACAAGCTTCAATCCAAAAATTAAACTCCATTCAGCAGTGAAACGTCCATAAAATGCTCAGAAGTAAATAAAACCTATCTTGTCCTAATAAACATGGATGTGCCAGTCGAAAACGCGTCAGACTGAATATTGAGAGAGCTTGCATTACACTGAACACCATGGACTTAAAGCTCCTTGATTTACATTCGCTCCAGTCTGCATTGTAATTCCGTTGTCGATAAAAGACGATGCATTCGGTGCAAATTGTTCTCAATATGTACAGATGCGTACGAGTGGAGGAGCATGCAGTGGGGAACAAATTTATTTGGTACTGTTAGGAACCTGGGCGTAAATATGACATAGCGAGTTAAAGAGAGAGATTGACAGTCGGCCACGTCACATGGGCACGTGTGACGGAGACGACGCTCTCAATCAATCAATCAATCTAGTCTTTTCTCAACTATGTTGGACTACCAGTCTAACCGGATGCCGCAGAGTACCAGTATTTAAGATCGAACGACTACTGGTACCCCTTGGAAACACTGGTGTCAGATTTTCTAGCTTCTAGTGAGAAGCTTAGCTCAGTTTTTCTGGCTTCTGTCAGTCAGAAGCCAGAGAATCTGGCACCAGGCTGTCGAAGATCTACAAATGACAGCTGAGACCAATTATTTTGAAGTTATTAATTTAAAGAAAATACAAGAACTTTGACCACTCTCTCCTTATATAGAGATAAGGGGAGAGTAGTCAAAGTTCTTGTATTTTGTTCTTGTTTCTTATATGTAGGTGTTCTAGTAATCTACAGAGGTAGATTACTAGTAAACCTACATATAAGATCCTTATCGCGCGAGTTCGACTTGCAGTTGGCTGACTTTTTTAGGTAGAACAGTTCTCAAGAGCTCCAAGTACTTCAAGTACTCAAGAACTTCAAGTAATCGTGTCATTAAGATGTATCTTTGAGAGTGTTTTCCTGTTATGAAGAGCTTCTGATGACAAAGCTATATAAAGCTATTATGATAACTTGTGAATATCGCCTTAAATTTCACTGCGTCTTATTATCGTGGTAGGTGGGTCAAATGTAGAAGACATGATTCAGAAGGCCAAATTTTCGTGTTTAAATCGTTCAGATGCAAGTCGATGAGTTGAGTTTTGAGTGTGCGATGCAGACGTACCGTACGTAACCGTAAAGTAAAAATACGGTAATAGCCCCTCAGGTATTCGATTTCTAAATTAAAGAACATATATGCAGAGATTACTATTTTGATCAAAAAAATTCCACACTCCTGACTTTCGGATAAATCTGACTATAGTGTTGTGGGTCTGTTAATCTCATGATTTTCAACCAAACATTGTTTATAACATCTATCTATCTATGTATATGAAAATTAAAAATGGCAAACGCCGTAAGATTGTAAAATATCTCGCAAAAATTCCAACAATCTTTCGTAATAACATACGGGTTATTGTAAACAAAAAGATTTTTTCATAAAATATCGAGAAATTATAATGTAATCAAGATTTACTACAATCTTACGGCATCTAAAATTTTCCGGTGACATATTTATTTCATGATTTTAGTACACAGCGCTTATTCACAGCTTTCGACACCTGCAGGAAGTGACAGAGGTCTATTCTGAAGCCACAAACGGTATTGTTATGTCTGTGCCTTCGCTTATTCATTCGCAATAAAACTTTATAGACCTGCCCCACTGTCTAAAGTAGTTGCTTTGTGTTCGTACCATGTGTCATAGAAAGCTCTATATGTACCTTAGGTCCTGTTTAGAGTACTAAGTACGGCTATTGGATTTAATCTTCCTGGCTCCTAAATGTGGGGATATCTTGTCTAGTTTTGATAGTGGTCGGCTGAATGATGGTAGTATCATTTTCTAAGCGTTTATGACAAACTAAATTTTGTTATCAAAAGCTACATCGTCTGGGAACGTAACAACCTCATCCTATTCTAATTTCTGCATTTTTTAGCTTTGAAATTGAAAGAATCGTTCGGTTAAGAATTGTTAAATCAGTAAAGAATTGGCCATCAAGAGTATTACAAGTAAGCAACTTGCGATCCACGGATGCCCCTCGAGTTAAAGGGCAAAATCTATATGTCCGTGATAAGACCTGTCGTACTTTATGGATCGGAATGTTGGGCTGTGTAAAAGACAGATGAGAAAAGATTGCATGTAGCGGAGATGAGAATGTTGAGATGGATGTGTGGAGTATCGAGAATGGATAAAGTGGGGAATGAGTTCATTAGAGGTAGTTTAAAAGTGGCGCCAGTGACGGAAAAAATAATAGGGAAGCGCTTATCTTGGTATAGTCATGTGAAGAGGAGGGATGAAATGCTCGTAACTAAAAGAGTTATGAATATTATAAATGTGGATGAATGGACTGGGAGAGGGAGGCAAAAGAAAAGATGAATGGATTGTATTAGGAGTGATATGAAAAAAAACGGAGCTAGTGATAGCGTGACAGCTGATAGGACAGAATGGAAGAAAAAACGTGTTGCGCCGACCCCAAGTAACATGGGATAAGGGCAGGAAGATGATGATGATGAATCAAGAGCATTGCAATTGCAGTCAGGCTGTGACACCAACTGCCATCAAGTGGACCATTGGTCTGTAGTTGACAACCAATAACATAAAGGAACAAGCAAGATATAATTAGTCTACCATTTATAGTGTCCCACTGCGCAACAAAACTATCATCTCATACAAAGAAATCATGAGCATTGATCAAATGATTATCATGGTAGCTCAAGGAAGCTTACCGAAATAGGTTAATCATCACTATTATGTCCCCAATGAAGTAATTTTGCAAATGACCGGAGGAAAATTGCCTTAACCTCCACCAAAGCCATTTAAACATGACTCATACTACAAAGACCTAGCTGGTGTAGTTGTCTGTGAACAGGCAATACATTGCGATCGGGTGCAAATTGCATGGTGACGCAGATGTACCGTTGTGCATACTGTAATGCATATTAGTGTCTCAAGGTGCGTCTGTCTGTCTGAGAGCTCTGTTATGTATTGTTGTGGGTAGGTAATTTTGTTGCGTTGAATAATGAAGTTGTTTATAAGTGTGGGTGTGAGAAAAGGCATTGATACTTGTATACAATTAGAATCGTCTTCGGTATAATTTATTTATACGGCATAACTTATTCTGAGCTTGCTATTGGATTGTTTGCTAAGCAGTTACTGGAGGACTAGAAACTAGATATCTACCTAATTTACAAGTTTGAACTCACTTTTAACTGTCTCCTAGGCAGAGGTTTTGTAACCTTTGCTTCTAATACAAACTTACCTACATGTTGATAGTTCGACCACGAGAATCATGTCTCGATTATTTAGAGTATACATTACCCTCGTAAGCTACTAAAGCACTGATTCCTGAAAAGTAAATAACTACCACGAAAACAACAATTTAGATAGAACCCAAAGGGTTTTAAATACAGGAAGTAAAAAAGTCTTAATGGAAAAACAAGCTAAACCTATTCTCATTATTTGAAATACTAAATTAATAGAATAGCCAGACACCTTTTAAAAGTTACTATTTGAATGCAAAGCACGCATTCTTTTATTACCATTGACACAACAGCTAACACATCGTTCTTAGAATAAAAATGATTAATTAATATTGTCTTGTAACATCTCACATAGGTGTAACATAGGTTTTTCTTTTGTAGCATCAATCATAGGTTATCGACATTCAAGCCTTTCATACTTTTTGTTAGCATTTATTCTTCTGTCTGTTGTTTAATAAGCCTTCTAGATATAACTCTTCATTAGAAAATGCAGACTCTTTAGGTACCTACAGGAGCCATTGACCTTCCACATGTCATTCAAATTCGCGGTTGGCACCGCAATCGGTACATACGCATCAAACTATGACGCATCGCTGCATTTGAAATAAAAGCAGAGAGTAAATATTTGATAGGGAACGAGGGATGACGCGACCGGACGGACGTATGTTGACTAGAATATTAATTACTTATGTACCTACAGAGCTTTTGCCGTTTCCGAGCCAAAATGTTACTCATTTTTCCACGTTGCACCGGAAACGACTCTCGAACTGTGAACTATAAAATTTTAAAACGTAAAAGCCTATTTTAATTATTTATTTCTCTTTGTTTACAGGTAAGCTGAGCAAAAAGTTTACTCCAACGTAAGTTCAGTTGTTTCGAAGCGGAAAACCAACTTGAACTTTGAATACTTTTGCATAACTTTAGTTTACTCTGTGTTCCGCAAATTCGCGAGGCGCTGGCGTCGACGTTCAACGTTCCGAGCAGATGGTTCGTATCTAGGCAGACACGCGTAACTCCGCCATGTACGAGTTCGGGCGTAATTGCATAGATGGCGTTGTTACAAGTTTAATAAATCATTTTGTTTTTAATTATTTACGGAGCGTCTTCTTGTTGCTTTCGACTGTCCATTGAACGCCCTAATATTTATACCAAATAAAAACATTTTCTAAGGATATTTGCTAATATTTTACAAAAAGCTAATTAACAATTAAAATCTCAAATATTAAGCAATAAAATACAAAAAACTCGATTTGAAAATCATGTAATTTTCTAATTGTTATGAGAATTGCGTGAAGCATAATCTTTTTAATTTATTTTTTGTTTCGCCGTCTCGGGCGAACCTCGTTATATTCCCGAGCCTGCTCATAAAAGAAATGATTAAAAATACAAAGTTATTCTACAAAATGTCAGCTTTAGAGGGGAAAGAGACAAATATTGTTTCAGAAAACCTAAGTTAATTAGACCTTTCTTTCATTTTGTATTTAGTAAATATACGTCTAACGCTTTAAAGATTACACTGAGAAGGTACGTTTTTGATGTGCAGCTTTAAGTCTTTTACATAGGCAGTTTTCATAGGTGATAATAAGTCTATTGATAGAACAGTCTATGTTGTCGCATTGTCGCGTAGCGCCTGTCTGCGGGTATCTCAACTTAAAGTTCCCATGAACCTAAATACGAGTCTAGGAAGGTATTGCCTTAGCCCGATTGCAAAAGTCTCACACCGTTCCATATGTCCCAAACAACATATCAGTGCTCGTCTCCAAACAATTAAAATTCATCTTTTATATTTCGCTTTGCGATTGTTGAATTCTTATATCCGTATATCCTGCGACCTTATGCATTTCTTATGACGCCCAACTCGGAAAGCTTTTGAGACAAATGTACTGCCATTTAAATGGAATATTCAGTATTGTAGCATCAATTGTAGAAATTTCTTATTCACTGTTTAAGCGGAATACTTGAACTGCGTCGAGAGTCCCAGTATTTGTGAGCCTGATAGCTTGTTTCAATTGACTAAGAAGATATTATTGGGAAGCTGAAAAGTGAATGTATCATCTACATTGATACATTTACTTTTCAGCTGAGATCCCTTACCACCAAATCTTATGCTACGTAGAGTTCTAAACATAAGGCACATATGAGAATCTATTATAATAATAATAAATAATAATAACTTTATTGACAAAAAAAATATTACAACCAAACGTGAAGCCCCTGACTCCCGTACTAGGCGAACCTGTGTTACAGGAATCAGTGTCCTCCGCCATATATCAATACACATTTAAATTTTTTATGTAATAAAATACAAAGAATAACCAAAACTAGTAGGTATTGAAACAGCAAATAAAACAAAAAGAGGAGCAAAGCGAATTATTGTATCCAAGTGTGGTTTCCAAGACCTTTGTTTCTACCAAATCTGTTTCATATTTATCTTACCTTTTGTCTTCAGAGAAGTTAAACTTGCTGTACAATGATACTCGTACTAATGTCTTATTTCGTATTTAATTTGGGTGTAACTTGGTTAGTACAAAAGTTGTAATTTTGCTTGGTAGTTATTGCAATTTACGCAACTTATTGCTTAGCTAATTAGCTGATAGAAGGGGCTCTTGGCTTCTTCTGCTTTTCATGTCGATTAACTCGTATTAAATTTTGTCCGAAAATTACGCATGTCCCGTGATGGTACTCTACACTAGCACTGCATTTGGGATGGGTGAACAATGCCTTTTTTGACCAAATTAGTTTTACAGTGGTCGTTCAGCACGGTTCAATAGTCAAAGTTAAGTAAAGCTTGTTGAGGTCAGTCTTTGGATGGGTGTCCTGGATGGTCACTCAGGTTACAGGTAGTTACAGATAGAGGCCAAAAAAATTGTACCGGTAAACCTGTATCCGGTTAGACTGGAAGCCGAGGCAGATTGATTGCTCAGCTAATAAGTACTTGGAATAACTGACTAATTTATAAAAATAAATTAAAACTTAGTGTTTATCTCCTTCAACAATCACGTATGATGCATTCAAACTGAACAGCAACTTTCCCCACATCTATTTAGAAAGCATCGCTCCATCAATCTCAATTAAAATTAAAATCACCACCATGTCGACCAGCCACTGAATCTGTAAAAGTAAAAACTGCAGATCAGAGCTCAAGATTGCATTTAAATGTTACGTTTAAGTCGTCCAATGGCTTGGAAACGGTTGAGGGAAAACCTTCGGGAGCATTAAAATATGTAACGGGCAAAAATAACAGATGGTCCAAGGTACCTAACGAACTGTAAGAGGTAGGCACCTCTCCTCACAAAAGAGGGCCCGTGGGCTCCCCACAATGTTAGCTCCGGGATATATAAGTTGTTTGCCTAAAATATTGTTATTTACTTATCATTTTTGTGGCAAATCTGCGGATAATCGAGGTTTGTTTACGAAACAAAAGTGTCCTTTGAAAAGGACAAAGGAAAAGCTTTATGTATGTATCGTGTGTTTTGTGTAAGTTATACCTAATGTGGAGTTGGTCTTGTTTTAGTCATGTGGATTATTTGTTGCTTACGTGACTTTATTCATTATTAACATAAAAGTGCCTACTTTAGGAGACTGTACTCTTCACATACACACTTACACTCATCACGTAGTCGTACATAAACTCATCGCATAGACGCATACTTATGGTTACCTTTTGGTCTTAATTTTAGTGAATTATAATAAACAGTCGCATTTGTTAACCTACATTTTATAATTCACATTATCTGTCGAAAGAGACTGGATCCTGCGACACAGGGTATCCTAGTGCGGGATCCAGTGTTTCACCTGAATATTGTTACACTTTTTATGACCCAATAAACTATTATTGTAAATATTATAAGTGAATAACTGAACACCAAATCCATAATGTGGCCTTTATTTTTTCATTCTAAAAACTAAATTAATTGATTTCAAGGTTGCCTGTTAAAGATCGATTTTAGTGACAAGGCCGCCCATTGGTACACCCCATTATTTTTAAACACTAATTGGAATTTGTAGAGACGTATATCTATCTATCTAGGAAGGTAAGGTAGGTAGGTCTCTAACTAGGTAGTTTTTGCAAAAGTATTTGGGCTTCCCTATGTCCAGCAGTGAACGTCTTTCGGCTGAAATGATGAACATGGACTTAGCGTTTTTTCAAGTTAGAATTAGACAGCAAATGCTTTTGCAAGACTCCTTGCATCTGCAGCCTCTTTGGCACATCTATCTTTGTTTGCTTGCCTGCATTTCCCTCAAGCGATAAGTGTATTTCTACGTGATTTTGATGAAAGATGAAAACCTATGGTTGCCTAACAAATACTAAATCCTTCTACCACCCATATCATTCACACCCAACTAACACCGAGCACCATATCAAAGACACACCTAAAGATCATCACTCAAAGAAGGCCCTGACAAATCGTTTCTAGTTCATTGAATGATTGATTCATTCGTTCAATATTAGGCTAGCAGCCAACAGGTGAACGGTGAACGATGAACGTTGAACGTCTGATTTAGTAACTCTTAATGCTTTTCCAAATCACTCGAGCCTAATTCTTTGGCTTTTCCCTTTTCAAAATCATGTGACGGGGGTCTTGTCCGAATGTGAATTGGGTCCGTTGAGACGTTTTAGGACTTAAGTCGATGTAAGATAAGCAGGAGTTGGGTTCGATGATTGATTTTTAGAGAAGCTGCCTCTTTGATGTATTGCTGTTAATGGTTTGAGAGACTTCTAAAAATCAAATCATGTCTGTGGGTGCTCTCTAGACGGGTAAACAACTAAATTCTGCCAGTTATTTCTGAATATCATGTTTTAGGGCGAGCCTATCATATTCCCACACGCAGGGACAGGCAAGGGCACACATCTAACCTCCAGACTGCTAATGATTTCCACAATTAAGACCTTAACATGAGTGCGTCACAATTGCTTGAATTTCACTTTTGCCAAAAGAACGTTCGCCCTAAGAACTTATTAGTCGAAAGAGCGATTACATGAAGTTCTTTTATTTAATGATTTCTACCGACTTGTTTGGGCTGATAGTACTATATGTAGTTATGTATTTCGTGAAAAACCGTGTAACACAGCACGATTGAATCCAGGACCCCACGCTCAGCAGTCGCGTTGCGATCAATAATCTGGTCTGCGTTAAAGAAAACATTTTTCATATTCCACCCCTGCATCAAAAATTCTTCAGCAATTAAAGTTTAATTAATAAAAAACTTAAATTGCTTTACAATTGTTTATTGGCCATGGAACTTCATAATTAGTTTGCCTTCTTTAATTAAAGACGTATATTTACGAACTTTTAGTGTAACTTATTATTCATAGTTTCATTACCAATTTAAACATGCCAAGCCGCCATGTTTAAATGAAATGAAAAAAAAAGTCCTACTGTGCTACACCAATTATTCTGGACTCATTTATAAAATAATGGTTGCTTTTTTGTATAAAAACCTTTTCCTAATGTATTGTAACAATAACTTTAGAAAACTAAATTATTAGATATGTTTTATTACAATGGATACTCGCGTTTTACAACAATATCACCTGACGTATGAGATTGACGATGGAGCACGCCTAGAAGTAACCTATTATATACCTTTACTTAAATATCTATATATAATTTTAATTTGGTATCAAAAAGGTTGTAAAAAAATACAAAATATACTCTAGTTTTCTGAAATCTTGAGACGTATCTTGAAAACCTTTAAGTTCCTAAAATCTTGAAACTTAACCTTATTTTGCTTAACCCACAAACAGCACTTCCAGTAACTACTTAGTAAATTTATTCAATACTAAGAACCAGAATTTATCCTAGTATGTGAGTAATATTAATGTGGCTCTCCCCTTATAAGAAGCTTTCATAGGAAAAGATTGTGCGTCATAAACTATGATTTTTCTCTATGAATATTATGGCAGTTGAGTGCCAGAGACAAAAAGCCCGAGAGGGACAAATAAATTGCTCTATTGTCTATTCATAACCTTTTCTTATTACGAACTATTTGATATTTGGCCTTCATTCTGGATAGTTTTGGGTAATTTGGTTGTTTTAGTTATGTTGTTTATAAATAGATAAGTTTAATGTTGTGTTAAACTTAGGTTACGATGTCGGATTCAGTCATTAGCTAATTTAGGTCAGTATAGTGCTCAAGGCCACCTCAGACAGGCGCGATTCGAAAATGCAACAACGCCTTTTTGAAGATTATGACCTGAGTCGTAGAATTCGTGTTTCACCAGTCTGCGGGAACCGTAAGGTTACATTTGGTATCACATATGGTTAGTTGTAGCCATACCTACCTTCAGGTGGTGACTTGCGGTGAGAAGATTAGAAGCACTATAAACTCAAATCCTATTCAGTAATCTCATTCACTAAGCACCCTTTCATATCAGATGACCAAATGGAACCTTCCCCAGACACACACCTAAGACATACTTTCACATTACCACCTAAGGTCCAGCCCACACGTCACAAAACAGAACTTATCACAACTTTATCCGACTAATCCCCGTCTTTATTCTTCGTTGTCCAAATCCTAATGTTTGCTAAGCCTTGTCTTATTCCCACCAATAATAAGTGTGTCCCTTATTTGGGACATTGGGACGTTAGTTGAATTCTTGGCAGGGGTGGGACAGGGGTGGGACAGTGGTGGTACATCTGCATAAATACGTAAAGCGGTCACGTTCGAGCCGACGACCACGCGTTTAACTTGTATCGTCTATGGACAAGGCGGGTGCGTTTGGACGGGCGAGTCGGGAGAGGCGAGTTACTGGCGCCTGATTTGTGTTTGGTTGCTTTTCAATTTGTTTGCAGATAGGTTTTAATAGTATGCCTTTAGAAATAGTACTTTTTGAAATGACAACTTCATACATTTGTATTGTATGAAGTTGACATGTAAAAAAATCTGACGTTATTTCAATACCAAGGCAGCAATTTTACCTATCACTTATCAGTTTCCTCATTCTACTTACTATTAAGTTTTACAATGGAAAGGAAATTACATTGTAAAATACGTTCAAAATTGATGGATTGCTATCACCTGATTCTCACGAGAAAACGTTCTTATCGATAAGACGTTAGCGATTGCATCATACTTAACTATATCGTGCTGCAAACATCAAATTATTGAGTTTTAGTGCGAACTTAATACTTAACTAACTCTTGCTTTAAAGAATATAATATATTTAAAATTACACCAAATGTAACACATGATTGAGTTATGTGGTAAAACACGCCAAGCAAGGTAAAAAAAAACAACTTTTTGGTTGTCCTGAAAAACTAGTCTTGCGTGTTAAACACACTGACAACTTGATGTCTATATTTATGTATTGCGTCGTATCTTTCGAAGTGAATGTGTAAATGTGCGAAACACATTAATAAATCAATTTGATTGCGAATCAATACAGCCCATCAAGTATTTAGCTTAATTGCGGACACATTACCTAATTTACTCTAAAACTAATTTGACATGACATATTATCTACATAAACATGAGCTTTAATTATGTTAGTTTAGTAAATAGCTATGTTTGTTTATGTTGTTGGGAAAACGTTTGGAAATAGGACTGGTTCGGATTTAAACTAATTTATACTTATCTAAAACTAAACTTAACTTACACTTTTTGATATCGCACATCGTACATAGTGCTAATTTTTGTTAGAGTCAAGTTTCCCCTCTGCCAGCTAAACGGTTGTTTTTGGAAACGTGAATGGTAGTACCTAGCATATAATTATAACGAATTTGAAAGGAAAACTATCACTGCTAACTAAGCTCAAAAAGTTAATGAGTAAAAGTCGACCAACTTATAAAATGAAACTGGATAAGTGAAAACTTCGTAATAATTCCATAAAATATGACCTACTACATGCACTTGTAACTTTGTATTCTAACAGTGAAATTCGTACTGATTATTTAGCCATGGTTTTGCGGGACGAGCAACTACGGAACCCTTCACTGCGCGTGGCCCAACACGCACTTGGCCGGTTTTTTTATGGCTATCAATTTTGAGGATGCATTTTTATTCAGAAATGTATTTCTTTCCAGATAATGATAAAGTTATTATTTGTGATAACTTTACCTTAGTATGCACGTCTCAGTAAACTTATCATTACAAGAAAACCATTCTTATATGCTACTAAACTTCAGAATACACTCTCTTCAACATACTCAAACTACTGGCAAGTAAACTCGCTAGAGTAAACGCACCTACGGCCGTGTCACGGCGCCTTTATTTTCTATTTCCAAGGCGGCGCGGCCAGAGAAACACCACGGCTAATCTTCCGCCCGTTTCCCGCCCCGCCCCGCTAGGGATGTGCCAAGCTACGTCTCCGTCTACGATAGGAAGGGGTGAGAAAGTTTCTGGATACAGATTCCGTAGTAGTAAAAATTTGAAGACGGACTGATGTAGTTGGACTGAACTGGGTTTTTTGCCAAAACTACGGAGAGTCCTACATTAGGTAATAGACTCCAATAAGCTGAATTGATTGAATAATTGGGTGGTTAGTGTTGTCTAAACAGTGTTATTTTTTAATTTGACATTAAATCTATATACGTATGTAGGTACTTTAAGTGAGTAGTCATTGTTTTATTTTAAATTTACTTTATTTTACGTTTTTTAAATGTGTTTTAATTAGCTTATGTTGTCTTACTGCTTGTCAAAGGTCTCTCCATATTTTTCCAGCTAACTTTAAATATTGCTTTCTCTAAGCAATTTGTCGGGAATAAGTCCAAATCGTCTCGCCATTATTTAGATAATTCATTTATAACGCTCATATAACTGATTGTTAACTACCTTACTAAAGTATTTTTTATCGAGGTTACCAAAAATGCTATCTTTTAAGCCATCTTTCGATACATTGCCGTCCCACCCCTAAGTGTCTTGATGTGTCCCGGCAAGTAACGTGTTCTTTTAGTGGTTTGTCCTACGCTTTCTACCTGCTTCACACAGATCAGTTTACTTACGTACTTACTTCTATACATATTGTATGTGTACAACTTCAACACATGTGAGTGTGTGTGTGCGAGATTAGATATTACAGCCCTTTATAAATGTTTTAACAGATAAAACTTCAGTATTTACATTTAGTTTTATACTGAGAGTTTCAGCTCCATGCAGATCCTGAGCTATTCGAAGTTGTTTTGCTTTTAATAGTTAAATAGAGCTAATTGCTTTGTATCATATTCCTATTGTTTTATTAACATTTTAATTAAGGTAATTTGCTCGTATTTGATCTCGTCTGTTAGAATATTAAAATAAGGTAATTTATTTGATCTCTGTTCTAGTTTTTATTGTAAAGGTCTCAATTATGAGTGTGTTCGTGGAATGGGAAATAAAATGAGCAATGAACTTTGTATTTCATATAAAAATCATGTGAGCCAGTAATTGACTCAGACACAAAAATAATCTTACTTACATCATTAAATATTTATTTTGTGAAAGACTTTTGTTGTTTATATTTGTAAAGATGTGCATATTATATTTTAAATACTAAACCTACTACATATAAACGTAATACCTCTTAAGGGGTTCTCTCATTATGAACAACTTTTACTATGGTACCAACACTAATATCGCGAAAATAAATCGACTCCCCCATACATTTCTGTGCCCATACTCGACAAAATGTACTGAACAGCTGACATTTTTTTAAAAGTGTTTCAAAATTATGACTACAATGACACCTAAAAAGGTATTGCGTTTATTCTGTTACACGTTGTATGTGCACTTAAAGTAAACCCTAAAATGTCTTCAAAAAATTCGTCCGCATCGCTGTCGACTGGAAGTGTGCCCAAAAGACTAGTTTGCAAAATATAGGTGTGAATAAGTTATTGGTGACCGAGCCATCCTAACACTACCTACTTACTTATAAACTAAACAGACATCTCAAAACGCGACAACATGACCCAATTCTCTTTCACCACAAACGCAAAACACTGTATCAAAAACTTGGGTGATCATCACCAAAGTAAGTAAGTACCAGGTAGACCAAGTACCCATTGTATACGTACTATCCTGATTTATGTATCCTCGGGAGACCCAACAAGCCACCTGCTCCCTTCAGCTAAATATTCATTTGTCAGACTCGAATGTAACTTAAAAAGGATTGCTAATATCTTAGATGGGGTTCCCTTCTTACTTACAAGTTTTGTTTACGGTAAGAACACAGATTTGTGGCTTTATAGGGATCTTGTTTTAATTAAGAATGTTGTTTTTATGATGTTATGTATTTGCTGGTTAAGGTGGGTTGTAATTAGTAGTGGATTTACGCTTGAATGGTTCACGGAAGAGGATTTTATGTACTTAGATCCGCTGGTTGCGAGAAATATGGATCGATAGATGTGGTGACGCTTGCGGGAGGCCTATGTTCAGCAGTGGGCTTCTGAAACGATCATGATGATGAAGGCTTTTGGATTATTTATGTCTCAATCCTTCTGTCGTAAGTCATGTTTGCTATTGTGATTTGGCTGGCGGTTCTCATCCTTTATCGTTGGTTGTCAAGTGACAGTTGAATAGAATTTAGGAATTTATTTAATTTAAAATTGGCTTTATGTTGCCAGGTGCCTTAGCTCTCTTTTGTAGCTATATTGCCTATCTTAACCTTTTGAACGCCATTGTCACGTATACATGACAAGCAAGCGCGTGCCTTGTATGCCAAACGTCACAAATATGTGACAAAAATTACGACGAATTTGTGGCTTGGCGTTGGGGGCACGCCGATGAGTTTTCCGTTCTGGCCTTCAAAAGGTTAAAGAAAATAAGGCTTAAGAACAGGCCGGCTTACATATATTTACTGAATCCATACAGTTGATTCCGAGAAAATCAACTGTGACAGACGGACAGACACACGAGTGATCCCATAAGGCTTCCGTTTTTTAATTCGAACATACGGAACTCTAAAATGAGAAAATGTAATTTGAATGTTGAAATTAATATCCATTATGTATATTCCAAACCAAAAACCCTGTAACGGACTTTCAGTAAATAAACAGATGAAGTTTCAGTATCCAATATTCATAACATCCTGTCACAAATATTGGGAGCTTTGGAAATGTCAATTTTCGGTGTCCCTTATTGACAAGTTGTGGGTTCCGCCTTATGGATAGCGGGGCAATACTAATAAATATTTTAGTGGCTGTACTTCTGTTATGTTTACATACTGGTGTTTATTGTAAAATGTTAACTAGATATTGAATCTATATTATGATCACGCTCACGACTTTGTCCGCTTTATATATATAAAAATAGCCTATGTTATTCAGTGATAATAGAGCTTTCTACTGGTGAAAGTATTATAAACAAACAGACAAACATAAAAAAATACCAATACTATAATAAAGCTGATGAGTTTGTTTGTTTGAACGCGCTAATCTCTGGAACTACATTTGGAAAATTTCGTTAGTATGTGATAGCCACATTCATGAAGAAGGCTATATGGGAACGGAAAAATACGGGATATGCGCGTAGTTGCAGGCAAAACTAGTCTCTTTATAATATTAGTGTAGAAGTGTAGATGAACGATATTCAAGCAATAATAGAGGTAATCGACTGTAATCTTACTTTTGGCCACACTTATTTATCATTCTACCTAACCTTTTCTAACTATTATAGAGGTACAGAGAGTAAAGTCCCGCATACCTCCACTGAAAAGGGAGTATCCTCCTACCAGATGGTTGTTGTGTCTGGTAGGCAACTGCCCGATAGTTGATTTTCGGACTGTTGTACATGTTCAAATCGCACGGAGAACTTTGCTTGCCTGATGCAGGATTTCGTTGGTAATTCATCGCTGACAGGATAGATGGCGCTGCGGTTCTTTTTGTAGCCGCACAAAATTTTGCTTCTTTGTTTTTCATGTGGCGGCATTGATGCCGCTACACCATATTGTGGTCGACTTCCAGTCAAACCAAATGCAAAGTGAGAGCCAGTATTTTAAATGGAGCGTCTACCTATTTGACGGAGGAGCTCGTGGCTATATGAGGTCGGTCTGTAGGTGGGTGACTATCTTAACATACTGAGACTTCTCCGTACCTCGGAAAGCTCATAAAGCCGTTGGTCCCGGCTATCATTTGTAGATCTTTGGCACTCGTTACAGATTGTCAGAAGGCAGAAAATCTGACACCAGTCTTGCCAGGAAGTACCGTATTACCCAGTTAATGGGTTGTGGAGGTCTGGTAGGTAGCCACTCCACGTAAAATACTGGTATTCAGCTGAATCAGGTTTGACCCCAATGTAGTTGGGAAAAGGCTAGGCAGATGATGTCTGCCTATCTGAAATCTACAACCCTCTAACTGGGTAACACGATGGATACTTCTTGGCAAGACTAGTACCTGATTTCTTGGCTTCTGACTACCCATGAAGATGTCAATGATATACAAATGACAACCGGGACCAACAGTTTTCCGAGGTACGAAGACAGATACATATAACTTAGTAACCTATTTATCGCATATCTCTCAAAATAGTTGAGTCATTTAGTTTCAGCTAAACTCACATAGGTAGTTAACAAAAACACCATGTTTGGTAGTTTGGAAAAGCGAGACGAACTTAAACTTTTTCTTGAAAACATATGAACTAGAGTTTTCGATGCTTTGCTGGATATTAAGACATACATTTGTTTTAGCTGTATTTATTGTTGTTTATCAAAAAATATGGCCAGGGGGTTTTCTTTTCCTAAATAGTTAATGTTCAGAACATAATATGCCAAACATTATGTCAATCACAATGTTTGTATTGTGTGATGAGATCTTACTGTAAATGAATCGTTAAGTCAAGAACTCCCCACCAAAACATTACCCTCTTTCTGGAGCGGTCGGGTTAAAACTGATATAAATGCGATTTACGACTACTTTGTAAATGGGTAATAAGAACTTCATAAATGATGTACCGAAGCCGTCTCAAAAGCCTGCGTCTTACAAAGACGTGAATCCTATTTTCCGATGCACCTGTGCTTGGAAAAGTAATAGAAAGTAGCCTGTTTGTGAATTACAGAAACTCATATAATGTCGGCAATATCTATTATGCGCTACGGGAACGAATGATGAAGTGATCTCCACCAACTACGCGCGTAATTGGGCCTGACAAAGTCAGGCTAATGTTACACCGTCATGTAACAAAATGGAATTATGCGATAAAGATGTAGTTGGCTATAGAGACAATCGAAAAATTAAAAAAAAAATGATTTGTATTTTCGTGAATCATTTCGGTTTCGGGACTTTTCGAGGTTTGGCGCTCTTCTAGTTAACGCCATTATTCTGGCTTTCGGGGATTGCAATGGTTAAAATTGTTTGTTTTCTGAGAATTGATTTTTCTTATTTCGCGTTAGGTACCTACTATTCATAGAGGTTACGGTCTTTAGAGGTCGGTAATATCTATTCTTGATAATTAGCTAGTTAATATTTCAATAATCTCTCCTGTTTTCAATTTATCACAACAATTATATATATTTATATCATTCATAGCATGACTACATTTTTCGTGTTATTTAGCATACGCAGAAAATATCGAATCATGACCATATAAGTTGGTCGTTTATATGAAATTGGAATCACTCCACCTACTCCTAAATTCGAGAAGGAATAAACAGTAGGAAGAATTTGATCCATTTCCAAGGAACCACTCGTTCAATTTATACATGAATAATTAATTTTAATTACATCTATGCGCGTATCCCTCTTACTTTTCCTTCTTGAGAGGGGAGTAACAAACGCCTCCCAGTAATACGAGATGGGTTTTGCGCCTTTTTGGACAGACTGCTAAATTATAAAGTAAGGCCACCTTAAATGTATTATCTTCCACTCTTATTTTCAGAGAAAACACTGAAAATAAATGTAATCAAGGATTGGGTAAGTGACTAATTAATGCGCAATTCGATTCTTATAAATATCAAGGCGATACCATAAAATATTTTACATTTCAAAATGTAATTCATCTCATACAGCCTACCTCCTAACTGATATTATAAATGAGAAAGCGAGTTTGTTTGCTATGCTTTCACGACTAAATCGCTGAACCGGTTTTGATGATATTTTTTACAGAGATAGATAGGACCCTGGACACGGATAGGATACTTTATTTGGCGATAAGCTGTATTCACGTGGGCGAAGCTGTGGACAAAAGTTAGTTGAATTTAATCTTAAAATGGATAAATGAATATTAATGTACCACTTATTTTTTATAGCCGTACAAATGCAAACTCGTAGCAGCGCTACGACGCTACGCGTATTCTCGTAGGCGCATCGGTGTAACAGACGGCCGCCCGCTATTGTGACCGCTACGCCATAATAAGTATTATTCCATGTTTTCGATGGCTCCTATCTACCTTTCAGCGAAGAAATAAAGCTCTTTAATATCGATGCTTTGTTCTCTTCTTATTTTTGTACCTTTTGTTAATGTTGTGTAAATAAGTAAAGAGTGAGGGACGAATTTACGTAAGCAAACTGTACCTAATGACAAAAAAACTTGATGAGTTTTGAAGATACTTATTGAAATTTTACCCGTATCTTGAATAAAAAATACGGCCACTGATAATAAGCAACGAACATTATTCTCTTTTGATAATCCTAAAATGTGCCTTTTCATAACGAAAATAAAATCCCTTTTTTATTTCATTCAAAACGTGGGCTTATGTTATAAAAGTGATTATAAAATTGGTACAATAAGTTAAATTTATTTTCACATAAACTCACAAAACTCCACTGGGTTCTTAAATCGACAAAACCTGAACAAAATAAACTTGAAAAATAAGTAAAAGAAAGCCATCAACAGTTTTAAATAACACAAAAGAAAGAAGCTTGCGAAGTACGGCGCGGAGTAAGTAAACTAAAGAACAATTTGCATTGCCTGGCTTTCAGTCTTCGACATACGTTCGGCAAAGTTCGGCATCGTTCGGCAACAGGTCGCCGATTTATCCAGCAGTTGACATGATGTCGGTTAATGGAAAAATGTGACATTAAGCCGGCTGTTTTTAAGCCACCGCTCAATCGGATGAGTTATGAAGTTGGTACCGATGATCGAAGATGGGAATTTGTCGGTTCGTTAATTTTATAAGATTTATGTTTTTATTTTCTTAGCGGGACATTTTGGGACAGCGGGAAGTATTTTAAGATACATTTTTGAAATGTCGAAGTTGTACCTGTCTTATTCAATAACTTTTGCTAAACTGTAACAGTTAACCTGCCTCTTTAGTTGGTTTAGTGGCTGCAAGCGCTATTGCTGAGTATCTTTATACTCAGTAATAGCGCTTATAACCCAGGACTTTTCCTGGGTTCGGTTCTGGTGGGTCGGGAAAAGTGTTGTTGAGTTTTTTCCATCTGGAATTTCTCAGTATCAGCAGGAGTTAAAAGATGCGGAAGAAAAAAATACCTCTGCCTAACTTATCAAAGACAACTGGCGTGATTTAATGTCATGTGTTATTAGATATCTTCAATATATCCTAATAAATAAAATTCTTCCGTTAATGACTAACTGAGTGACTGACAGACAACGCACAGCCGAAACTACTGCTCGTAGAAAGCTGAAATTTGGCATGTAGCTTCCTTACATGTCGTAAAGGAGCACTAAGAGAGGATTTCTCGGAATTCTCACGAGAACGGGATATGCTCTTACGAAGTCGCGGGCAAAAGCTAATATTATATAACTAGTTGCCGACCGCGGCTCCGCCCGTGTGATTGTCGAAAATTATCCCAAGGGAACATATTCCAGGAATAAAAAGTATCCTATGTGTTATTCCAGATTATAATCTACCACTCTGCCAAATTTCATCAAAATCCATTCAGTAGTTTTTGCGTGAAAGAGTAATAAACATCCATCCATCCATCCGTCCATACAAACTTTCGCATTTATAATATTGGTAGGATAGCTAAATGTCCATCAAATACAGAGTCGGTCGACTCCATGCGTTGTGCACATTCCTATATTCATGGGTATATATCTATCTATTATACTTTGGAATATATGTCATGTTCCCATGATGATAATGTTCCATGAAACTGTTAAAATGATTTGTGCCTTTGATGATCATTGCTGAACTAAAATTCTTGGAAATTCCATATATCAAATTAGCAGCACAGTGCATTCGGGATTGCCAATTTCTGACAAAGGAAATCTGTCTGAACGGGGCTTTGTACTGCAGAGGCTTAATATTTATCACAAAGTGATGCTATGAGGTATGTATTGGTTTACCAATACCTATGCGTGTTGGTAAACTAAGAATTTAGTATACAGGGTTATTTTTCAAAGACCAGTAAATCTTTTTCCGAGCATCAGGATTCAGGTATCAATCAAAGTCATGACGAAAGACGAAGAAAAAAAATCTGGCGCCTACTATAGGCAAATGTAGGCATTTGCCTATAGTAGGCGCCAGATAAATGTGGAATAAAGTACATTGACCTTTCCCTAATAACTGTTCATAGGTACCTGAACAATTAAATATGAATCGTTTTTCATTATTAGACAATGTTAAGGATCACGAGAGATGATGATTCGGGACAGCTTTGTGTCATTAATTCCGTTTTTCAAATTAAAAATGTCAATAATTGTAGGTGGGTCAATGACCGTTATTCCACGATTATCTGGCGCCTACTATAGTTATGCGGGCTAAAATTTATTGAACAGTTTGAGATGAACTTTTGAGATGGCGACTAATAGAGAAATAAATACCTAGAAGAAGACAGCGGCCACTCCAAAATAAGGTATAATAATGGGAAAAGAACAAGAAAATGTGGAGCTGCACGTAATATTTCGTTTTATATGGCGTCGGACGTGTTCTGTATGGTTTTTACGGACGTAAAAGAATAGCATTATCCCATCACTTCCCGTGGGTGTCGTAAGAAGCGACTAAGGGACTCACAAGAAAATGGGCAGCAGCATTCTCTGTGCATTGCAACACCTACACTGCGGTCGCCAACCCGCCTGCCAAGCGTGGCGATTATGGCAAACCCCCCCATTTGGGGGAAGCCTATGTCCAGCAGTGGACGTCTTTCGGCTGATATGATGATGATGACGAAATGTTTTTCAAATCTTAAACTAAAATGGAATAATCGGTGAAACGTGAGTTTTTTTTAACTCCCGATAATGTTGGTTAAAAGTAAATAACCATGAACAAAAAGTACACAGCACGGCGGTGCACCAACAAATACACTCGCATTACCGACAATTCGACATCCGACCTTCCCTTGTTAGTGTAATAGTCGATATACAATTAAACTAATTGACCGATACAACACAGCATAGTTTTCAGATAATTTCAACATTTTAATTAAGATCGTATGCGTAATGACGTCATAATGGTTATTAATTTTCAAGTATCGGTTACGATTTTATTTATTTAATTACTCGATAAGTGGTTATTGTTTGTTGTTGTATTTGTGATTTTGGCTTTCGTGATTAATTTATGTACTTTGTTTATTGTTTTAACAGTCGGTAGGTACTGTTGTTATCTTAGTTATAGTAGGTACACCTGCCAGTCTATTCTGTCAACATCTGACCTTGTACCGAGTACCGAGTATCGTGTCCCTTGCTAGCAAACTTAATTTTATCTCTGCTGGTATTGCTTTGTTGTACCTATTAGTATATAAGTGTGTGCTGTACATTAGTGTAATGTTGGGTGCATTGTGCTCACATAATGTAATCAATTGATCAATGTACCTATGTATACAAAATATTGTAAAAATTATATTTGAAAAGAGTAACTATGGAGTTTCTTGTCCGTTCTTCTCTCTCTTCTTTTTGCGAATGGACAACTAGAGTCACTTATATTTTAATTTGACGTTCAAAAGTGCCTTTTAATGGTCTAGTTGAAATAATTGAATTGACTTTGACTTTGACTTTGTAAACTTAGGTGGATTGATCATGAAGTGAACTGTCATTGCATCTTATTTGTATAGACAGCTCACTTCACCTAAGCGTACACGGTGTGATGTTTACAGAATCGCACTGCTGTACCTACTGTTCATCAAAAACAGTAAGTTGTTTTGCATCTGAAAGATTAAAAAAGAATTATTATTCGTGTGTCGCTGTTTTGCCATCTCTCATGGATTATCGTAAAGGTGATTTGCTGTTATTTGAAATAAAATTTACTTTACCGAGTTATTTATTATTAGTTCTATTGCTCAGTTAATTTATTAAAACAGATGCAAGAACCGCCTCTGTACATTTTGTGTACATTAAAAAGATACAATAAGACGTAAAAAAACTACAAATTAAATTCAGAATCCTTTGTTTTCAGACGTAAAAAAATAGTTGAATATTCTTTCTTGCACTCATTATGAAGATTTTGTTCATAAGGTGCATAAAAGTTACATAAAAATGATGGCAACAAAGCACATTTCATAGATAGCTATCTCTAATAATATCTACTCAAATATACATGTTACACAGCATCTACAGCCAACATTTCTAAACGAAGCCACTCTGCCCATCTTACAGTAATCGAGGCTCACCGAAATTCGACAATCGCGATGTCCGATGTCCGTCATCCCCCCCTCATTGTCCACTGTGTAGCCGAGTCCCCATTGTAAGGCCGATTGATTACAATTCCCATTCACCATGTTGTATACTAATGGCCGAACACAGGTGTATAACGAACGTTTGTAATTACATGAAGCCCTGATCCGATTAATATCGCGATATTATGTTAAGTGGCATTGTGTAGAAGAATGGCTTTGATGTGAGTACTAGCTCAAGTACTACTAGCTCAAGAACCATCTTGTGACGGCTTAATCTTGGTTGTGGATTTTATTCGATGTGGGTTGCTAGTGAGGTTGTGATTTGAAGCAGTCAGAGTCTGTCGGTGAATTTAACATGAGTTCAAGTTTTTACTTGATTGATAATAATTATAATTACACACACACACAAGCATACATTTAAGCTGATTTATCACTGTTTTATAAGTTGTTTTGATATAAAGTAAGAACTTTAAGTATTGCCATTCTTAACAATGAATGACTTTCAAATGGAAAAGTTAGTATCAAAGTAACCAATACAAAGTCAATTCAGTCCTTGCATCTGTCACCGGAAAATTGCAGACTCCGTAAGATTGTAATGAATCTTTATTAGATTATAATTTTACGATATATTACGCCGCAAGATTGTGAAATATCGCCATGAAATTGTAAACTATTTTTTCTTAATAAGACACGTATATATTAGAAACGATTGAATTTGGATTGGATTTAATGTATACAAAACGATTTTTTCATAATATATCGGGAAAAGAAATTATAAACTCATAAAGACTTATAACAATCTTACGGAGTCTGTAATTTTCCGGTAACATATACAAGAAATCCTATGCAAATTCAATACTTTCCAATATATCCTTGTCTTAATAAGATAAAATTTCACGCGATATTTGACAATCTTACGGCGCTTGTAATTTTCCGGTGACACATCGATAGCCTAATTCTGTGGGTTGTGACCACGTTATGTTTTCAAGACATCCATGGAGATGCTCCTCCACTTTCCCCTATTTTCTACATTGCAATGCATTGCCATTCAACGTGGCAATGCGGCCAGTGTTCTGGGCACTATTCCCGTTGACAGCGATGTAGACGAATTTTTCGATGCCCTGTGAATCCTTCCCCTCCCCTTTTTACTCCGCTAGTATATTTTCTACTCGCTTGTATATAGTATCTATAAGTTTTTATGTATTTTCTACATTGATTTAATTCTTCTGCATATTTTTAATCTGGGCACTGAACAAGACAAGAAAAATGATAAAAAAAACACAAGAAACACGCACATTGTACAAGACAAGAAAATTGATAAAAAACGACAACGTTCCCAAAAACAAAACACCCAACGACTACTTAAAACAAACTCACACAAAACACATTTACGTTGATATTATTTCTCGGCCAAAACAAATACCCAAACTGGGGAGTCCAGAGAGTATTCATGCAAAAATGTGTCTTGTCACTTAATGTACTTTGTCCACCGGCACTTATACCTAATGTGTGACAGTTTTCAAGTGTGTATTTATTTACCTAGTAACTTTATGTGTTTAGTTTCGTCTGTCTGATACTTTGTAGAGGTCTTTAGTCACATTTGTGACTTTGAATTTGGGTCTTTTGTGTAACTGTGACGAAACAAAAGGCGGTGACGTTTTAAATTGTGGTTTTGGACGTGTTTTTAGGAAAGTAAGAAGATGACTTTTTGTTTTTTTTATCATGCGCGAGGTGTCATGGAGTTTCTTGTCCGTACCTTTCCGAATGTACAGTAGAGTCGCTTTATTAATGTAATACTATTATTTTACTGAACTGTAAATGATGACGTTCAAAAGTGCCAATTAATGGCCTAATTGAAATAAACGTTTTGACTTTGACTTTGCGTGCAATAGGCTTCAGTAAGGGTAGGCCAGCCCAAACATAATGCCCAAAAAAAATTTTCGTCCACTTTCGAAAATTCGCATCGTCAGTATCGTGATTTCAACCCTGAAAAATGTGGTGAGTTTTTTTTTGGGCATTATGTATGGGCTGCCTAGCCTACTGCACGCCCATGAGAGGTATAGATGGTGCAAGGTTAGTACATGTACCATCAGACATTAGGTCTAATGATAATTTTGCTTAGGATTTGGAACAATCACGTGTGCCAAATGCAGACCACTAGCTAGTTAGCAGGGTGGCCAGGCGTCCGCATAAAGGCGGATATTGTTAGGCTTTTCGGATGCATGTCCGGCGCAAATTAGACGTGTCTCTGTCTGGCCTATCCGCTTTTTGTTGAGGTTTATGAGTTTTACCAGTCATTTTGTTTATCACTAAATTGCATAATAAAGAGGATACGTAGATTTAATCGGTTTTATGCTAAGTGAGCTAAAAAGTCTGGATTTCCAATTTTCCAGATTTCTAAGAAATACCCATGAGAGTAAAATTAATATAAGTATACAGACTGAATTTTTAAAGTTTGCGTGGATGGGCCAAATTTGAAACTATGAAGATTAGCGAAAAACACTGAAAGGAGTTTCGAGCCCAATTCTGATGCAAACTAAAATGAATCATTGGTTTTTTAAAATCAATATTACTGGCCAGGAATAGAACAGAATGATTAAAAAAAACCCTGTATTATGAACAGGGTTTTTTATATCAATCACCATCCAAAAGTGTCGCTACCAAGGATCAAATTCTGAGAAGGTAATACACATGGCAAGCTTAAGGAAAACGCTAATTTGTAACATTTTTTTTAATTTTTAAAAGAAAAAACAATTTTAAATAGTTTCTACCTACCGCCATGTCTCCCATGGAAAAAAGCGTAGATTTATGCTTTGTATTAATCTTTATTAAGTGCGAAAATGGCAATGACATTTAAGACATTAATGGGACAATATTGAAGAGATTAAAGAAAAGATGCTGGTAATATTAAGTAAAAGTTTATTACTTGATACCTATTTGTATACGCTTTGGATCAAAAGTCAATAACAGAAAACGGAACCGACCTTAGAAGTAGTGTTGCAAACATAAAAAAAAACTAAAGTTAAAGTTAATAATTAAATGCAATTACATTGCCAGTTTACAACACATATCGATGACGTATCAATATGATATTATTAATGTATTCCGTCTTAGTGGAGACATAGTAATACATATGTAGTTAATAGAGCCGATTAAGTTATTGTATTCGACTGATTGCAACTGATATCCATCCGCTTATTGATAAGATCGCTACATTCGAGGGGTGGTAAGAGGATCACTAAATCCTTATGTTATGACATTAGTATTGTTTCTAAAGCTCCGATTGAGAGTATGAAAATAATCCGTTTTTTGGATTGGAAGTCATCAAATGGCTTATCTTGGTATGGTCATGTGAAGAGGAGGGATGAAATGCACGTAACTAAAAAAGTTATGAATATAAATGTGGATGGATGGACAGGGAGAGGGAGGCCAAAGAAAAGATGGATGAATTGTGTTAAGAGTGATATGAGAGCAAAGGGAGTTAGTGATGGAAGAAAAAAACGTGTTGCGCCGACCACAAGTAACATGGGATAAGGGCAGGAAGGTGATGAAGTTATCAAATGACACCTTCTGGTGGGAGGGTCAGACTCTTACTGACTAAAACCCACCCGTGTTCCTCCAAATGCCCTTTGCGTTCCAGGGCCGCGGTAGCTCTTTCGAACAAATTTCGCAACACGAAAATAATCCTACTATTTGGCTGTATTTTTTTTATTCTCAAAAAACCGCAGTAAAAACTGATACCGCGATGCAGGATTTCGTTCAGTAGTTCGCTACTGACAGGATAGATGACGCTGCGGTACTTTTTGTTTTTTCGTTGGTTTTTCTTTGTTACTGCATCGATGCCGCTACACTTTGTATTTTGGTTCTACCTACTTGCATAATACTAGGCTTTCACGCGGTCGGAACCGCTGGTAAAAGCTAGCTGCGTATGACTGTTGGATTATTTTTAACTTGGTCTATTCTAAAATAATAAATCGTTTGAAACAAATGACACATAATGTTAAGACGCCCTGTGCGAGAAGATCGCCCATTACATACTTGTTTTTATAAATGTTTTTCCTGTGCTTGTAATGTGTTATAGTTAGGTAGGTGTAAAATAAAGTATATAACAAAAATATCGTCTGTTTTTTAGTATTAATTAAGTCTTAGAAATCATTAGTAAAAAAAGTAATAAAGGAATCAAAATAACTTCTAACTTTTAAAAGGCTAATAAAGCACTACCTGAGTAGGTAATGTATGAATTGTAAGTTTTTACCGTTTTTATAACTTAATTTTAGTTTATTACTAAGGAAAACCGTTGCTTATCGTAATTATTGTATTTTTCCTCCTAGAAGTGAATAATTGTATTATTTTTGAGCGAAATATTAATATCTTAAACCGTAAACCGTATTATTCCGAACTCACTAGCCATATATAAGCCATCAAAAGCTTCTGTGGTTTTTAGCATATATATTTGATACTCTGCGATATACATTTTGAACATTAATTTAAAAAAAAAAGAAACATTTATCTCTATAGGTTACTTTTAAGTTAAATCAAGCGACTTCAATATGGCGTTCATTAAACTAGATTGCAATACTTAAGTTCTATGAAAGATTAAATCATCACTTTTATTCTAAATATAGATTTTTATCATATTATAACTTTTATTAACTTTATTTAATTGTCTGAGTGTTTCTATCATAAGGAAACGTATGGCGTATACTGATACCATATTATCATGTGGAGCATGAAGTGACTGTGCTATTTAAATACTTACTAATTAGACCTTTCATAGAGATAATTATAATTGAATGTACAATTTTCATTGAAAAACAAAGTATTATTTATCATTGTGATAATTAAGATTACATTGTAACCACGTGTTTCGATTGAATAGTGGTGAGAGGATTATTTTATTTAAATTTAGATAATTAGAATATTAATTTAGAATCTATTTATCAGTATATACATCATGTGGTTTGATTTTATGATGCATAACGCTGTGTGTGTAAACTGTATGGAATTTAATAGCTATTTATCCTCGCATTTAAGTGTTCCTAAACTAGAACACTTCAATCACATACAACCATACCACAGACTTCCTCCAACATAAAAGTCTCCTGAAATTACTGACAACTTTGTCGGTACCGTCATACTATCATGGAAAATTGTAACGAAGATAACCAGAAAGGCGTATATCACATAAAAATAAAATTTATACACGCTCTACCTGCAAAGAACGCCTACAAACAATGTTAGGGAAAATTCAATCTCACAAAATAGAAAATATTTTTACGGTCAATGAATACCAAAGTGTGGATACGGCGGGTTTATAACGGTGGGCTTTATATTGTCTACGGCAGTGTTTCCCAAACTAGGCCCCTGTTTTACGCACCCTTCCTAAGCTCCTATTCCTTGAAGAAAATTTTCTTACGCCCAAAAATCGAAAATGGCGGATTATTTTCTGATGAGTGGATTATTTATATGGTGAAGATAAAAATGTAAGTCTTAACCGCGGTTTTAGATAGATTGTCAGTTCAGAAAAGTATTTGGATTCTTTGGACTTAGTTCTAAGAATTCAGTCTCAAATTAGGTAAGTCACCTATGTTGTCATTGGCAGTTAGTTTATGTCGTTCTAAGAACGATTTTGAGAAACACTGGTCTTACCACGTGCTGAAGTAGGTAGATATAGAGCTCGTGTAAGTGGCCGAGTAGTTTTCCTTGTAATCTTTATTTGAGTACAAAATAGTTTATGAGCACCTTGATTGCTGAAACAAAGTAAATAGCTACATGTTGGTATTTGTACATCAACTTTGAAAAATAAATGCGTTTTACTTTCATCAGAAGATGTATCTACACTCTAAAAGCAAGCTGATCGTTCCAGATTTGTCAGTTATGACAATTTTGATTAGACCAATCTCGAAAATGTTACAGTTATCTACAGTACTTTCGATTGAATCAAACTAAGTTTATTTTTATTGCTGAGTCAAATCCATCTAAAGGCGTTCCGTCTAATATCGCTTTTAGCCACAAGACCTTGTGACATATTTTAACCTTTTGAACGCTAGAGCATAAACGCATCGGCGTGTCCCACGCCAAGCCCCAAATTAGCTATACATTTTGTTACATATTTGTGACGTTTGGCGTACAGGGCACGCGCTTGCGTGTCATGTATACGTAACAATGACGTTCAAAAGGTTTAGCTTCTATTGTAATTGGTTATGCTGTACAACAAAGAGTATTTCTATTCTACCTAAAATATTTTTGCCGACTGCCAACAAGCTTGAAATTGTAACTATTTTGAACCTTAATTTTACAAATTCATGGTTGCAAGTAATAATTTTTTACCTAATTTTTAGCCACTAACTATACATATAATAAATTTGTAACTGAACTGTACATACGTCTCAATAGTTGCAGCTTTTGACCAATGCATTGATTAATAGCTATCCTCCTAATGGTGTAACTCTAAAGTAACTGGTATACATGCCGACTAAAGGATGATCCACACATACTAAGGCCGTGCTTGGAACGTAGGCGGACCCTGGTCCGTCACGACGTGAGCGTTTTGATCTCCTGGCGGGCGACGGTACGTTTACGTCCCAGTCACGGTCCGGGTATGTGTAGATCAACCTTAAGTCTAAACTTCCGGCGACGTCGGTCGGATAGTCTATGCCAAAGCTCAATGGCTACCAGACCTCCATTAAAGGACCACTCACTAATTACTAATCCATCTGTACGATTCGGACGCATTGAATATACATATATGTACCCGTTTGTATATAGTGGGCTATGTATAACTACGTTGGATAGATTGCATCCTCTATTAGTACCCATTGATAATCGAGATCCGAGGGCTATTCAATCGGTGGTAAATACAGAAGCAATATGTGTAAAGGTGGTCATATATACTGTATATATATGGTATATAGATAGTAAATATTACTTTGCTTTGATATGTTAGGTGATCTGTTTGTTTTCTTAGTAGGTAGGTATCAGAAATATTTCATTTGATTTTAGACTTATTACGAAAAGCAAGATGTACCTATATCTATAACAGTAGCCGCACGGGTCGAGCTTCAAAGTTAAAAAACGCTTGCCGAGGTTGGTCTGTGGATGGGTGACCATCTTAACATATCGAGACTCCTCCTTGCCTCGGAAAGCACGTTAAACCGTTAGTCTCGGTTGTCATTTGTAGATCCGTCATTCATCATCAGTCTTGTAAGGAGTACCTACTGTGTTACCCAGTTAATGGGTTGTGGAGGTCTGGTAGGCAGGCGCTCCACGTAAAATACTGGTATTTAGCTGAATCCGGTTTGACTGGAATCCGACCCCAATATAGTTAGGAAAAGGCTAGGCAGATGATGAATATGTAGGTACCTATATGTATAATGGGAATCTTACACATTAATCTATAGGTTGCCTATGCAAGCTTTCTGAGTAGTTAGCAAAACCAACAATCATATTTCTTAAAAAATTAAAAACTGATATAGAAATGTTTTTTATTAATATTTTATAAACTTGGCCATCATGCAAATTTCAAACTAAAATCCACATCCATTTTTGCGAAGATTAACGTAAAAAAACGGAACAAAATTCACATCCAAAAATACTCCAATAAATAATTTATCATAAATAATTATAAAACCCATGTTCCAGATACGTTGAATCCAAGTATTAACCGCTTTTGTTGTGTGGTTCTTTCAAGGAAAATTTTAAATCGATTCCGAGGCGCTTTCTTCGTTGGGAAACCAATCCCGGAGCACAATAAGTCCGTTTACAATGGCGGCTGTTATACCGCGATGACGAGACTTGCGACGATGCTTACAGCCCTTATGCCAAGGATTACGCTATTTACGTATATTTACGTATCGCATACCTACGTTGCGCACCCCTGGTGTGTACCGGGGCTATTCTGCGTGGAAGATTCTTGATACTTGAGCTAGTTTTTTCTAAATAGTTTGTTATTAACTTGATCTGTTCATTTATTATATTCGCTTACAGCCCTGATGCCAAGGATACTTGAGCTAGTTTAAAATACTAAAGTTTATAGTATTTGGTTACAAGCCTAAACTGTTTTCGGCCATTATTATTGATTGTGCGTCGATCGTAGTAGCAGTGACGCTTATCATTTTACTTTCTCAGTGCAAATCTAATATTAAGGATATTCTCAAAATAAATGTATCATCAAATTCACTAGAAATAAGTTACATGGCAAAATAATGTTTGCCGGTTCAGCTAGTTTACTTATAAAAAACTAACTTGCAGTCATTTGTTAAAAATTGATTGATCTCTAGACTGTTTTGATGTGCGTACACAAGATTTGTCATTACCATCATTTCGTAGATGATTTGATGTCCCGCGATATGCCTCTTGCAAGTAAATAAAATAATTGAATTCTCTGTGACAAATACATATATACGGACAACATGACGATTGATTCTTCTTTTTTAGCTTGAATTCTATCCTGCGAACTGCGTTTCAATACTCGGTATGTTGGTCTTTGTTTGTTATGAATTTCAGGTGAAGCGATGCGCCTGTCCATTTTCCGTGTTCCATTTTGGTGACTCTTGTTGGATTTGACCTATATCCACTATTAAAAATACCTTTGACGGCCAGAAATTGAAAAAGTGACCTATTGTGAAATTAATGAATGAAATGTTGTATGTGGTGTTGAATTACTGACAGGAGTTTGAACAGTTAGATTGAAATACAGGTATAAAGGACTCAATGAAAAATACACTTCTGTTTCATGAAATGTTTACTTTATGATAATTTATTTGTGCTTTTCTACGTTAATGAGAATATCTTGATTCACCAGTATCTACATTATAATGCAGAAGAATGTACTGACACACAGAGATATGATATCTTGTGAAGCTCTGGGATTGTCACATAGCTGATTAATGAATAATTATAGTTTTATCTAATATCAACGAATATACACAATTATTTTCTTTCCTAATCAATTCAATCTTAATCTATATTTTTGCGTGCCCGTTGTAAAGTTCCATCGATAAATAACATGGCACCATCTACGAAAGTTACCTACCTGTGGCAGTAGGTACCTTTTTTTTTAAGGATGGGAAATCATAAAATGACTTCTTCCGCTCTGGGTGGAGCGGAAGGGCGTGCCAGACTCTTACTGACTAAAACCCATCCGTGTTCCTTCTAAAGCCCTTTGCGTTCCAGGGCCGCGGTGACTCTATCGAACAAATTCCGCAACCCTGGCACTTGTGGCAGTACCTACTCATCAAAGAATCGCAAACAAAAAGAAAACAATAAACGAAAAAAAAATTGATACGCAAAACCATTTACTTGATTCACGTTAACCTCCCCATAAATGTCATTGAGTTTCCGCCGACTGTTCATAAAGCCACCCCAATATAATTACTTTAACTTATTTATTATATTACACCGTCATGCTTGTCGCGTCCATTCATCAAAGATTTAACAAGAGTAAGTATTTTAAATTGATTCGAGCGAGTTTCGTCACGGATCATTTCGGGCGGGCCGGCCCCATTGTGCCCTTAACGACATTACAGCCTGAGACTCCGATGGATTGAATAACCTCAATATTACTCAGTATTACTTATCTTCTAATTTAAAAAAGAGTTTTTTTTTCTCGTTAAAAAAAGTCGCTTTGTCGAACCCCTTTTCTCATTGGAAAAGCGGAGACTTGATTCGTTGATAAAATACAAAGGCTTCGACGGTATTTATCTTGTATTATTCCTGTCTTTCTTCGAATCATCTTCCCGTTTTTAACGAACGGAGTAGATCTGGATATCAATTGCGTTTAACTTCTTCCAGGACATTATGTATTTTTTATATTATTTTTACCGTAGGGAAATTGTTCAGTATTATTCTTCCTTGACATATTTTTAACCTTGGAAGGAGTTACGGTTCCATACATAGATTACTCTCGAGTTATAAATAGGTTTGGAGACAGCCTGTTCTTTGAATTCCTATTTCTGTCCGTTTGTCTTTTCGCGTTTTGGGGTACTGTCTTTATGTAAAACTTTGACGTTCAAAAAGTGTTGGCACTCAGCCTAATTTGAATAAATTACTTTTTTTTTTTCATTCATCTTAGTATCTTTCAGATTGACAGATCTTAACAAGTCCAATTCCTGCGACTTAAGGTAGATTTAGGTACATTTGTTTTATATTGTGTCGTAGCGCAGGATACACCAATCAAACAAATCTATGCAGGCCTAGGTCATATCACGAGTTTCGTACCCAATCTACTGCATCAGAAGACGACACGACACAACATAAAAATATAAACCCGGCTTTATTGTTTTCATTCTTGCTGTGCAAAACTCAACACAATGAAATCTATAAGTCGACGTTCCCTTGTCAACATCCAACACGTGCATGCCTCTGAAAAACCAGGCACTAAATTCGATATTGAATAAAAGATTAATGTAGCCATAGCCAGCCAGAGATCGGAATAGGTAGACTATATGTATTTACCTAATGTTCTAGCTATGAATCCAATTAAAAATCTGTAGGGCATAATAGTTCAAAGCTAGGACTGTCAGAATGAAAGAAACCCTCAAGCTCTTAGATCACATTGTGTTCAGGTATGGGATGCTGTCAGGGGGACTGACTTATGCGGCGCTTTGTCAAATCTCTGTTTCCTTTTTAGTCTCGTCTCTATGCTATTTAATATAATGCCAAATTATATATTTTGTTTTTCTTTATAAAAACGTTTTCTTTAACTATCCTATCTAGTTAGTCACCTCGAGCGACCGATCTCCATGTTAATAAAAGTCCATGCTCGATTGTCAAATCACATATCGACCTTATGACATACATAGATGTGTGCAGGCAGTTATGAACCTTAAAGTGTTTAAAATTTTCTGACCGCGACTGTTCCTACTATAATAACAGCATCACTTTTATTGTCTTCAAAATAAGATAAAATAATTTCCTTTCATAAATGCAAACTCAAGAAATCACAATTGTTAAGATACACGTACATAAAGCAGTCCTGTCTTCTGCAAAAGAATATGCAGATTTTGACAGCTAAGGTTGTTTATAACTGACATATTTAATTTTGATATGACTGAGTTAGGTCATGATTTCCACAAGCTTAGTCATCATAGCCGAAAGACCACTGCTGGACATAGGCCTACCCCAAGCGTCGCCCAAGTCTCGCCCCGATTTCCAGCGGCCTTCATCAGGTCATCGGCCCAGCTTGTGGAAGGCCTTCCAAAGCTGCCTCTTTCGGTACGCGGTCACCACTCAGAACGGAACTTTCGACCACATCTGCTATCTGTTCTGCGTGTAATCGTTTTTATAGCTATTCTTCGGGCAATGTCGATATTATATGTATGTATCTATCATACATATAATACCGTGTTGCCCAGTTCATGGGCTGTGGAAGTCTGGTAGGCAATCGCTCCACGTAAAATACTGGTATTCAGTTGAATCCGGTTTCACTGGAAGCCGACCCCAATATGGTTGGGAAAAAGGCTAGGCAGATGATGATGATTCTCAAATTTTGCCTAAAACATTATTTAAAAGATATCGTTTTCCATGAAAACCACTAACCCATCCAGTGCCATACATCAACATCCAAGATAAGTAACAAATCAAGCCATAAAAACTTCGCCAAAGATTTCTGATAAACGATCGACTTGAATAAGTTTCTGTCTGTGTACTTATTTGTACTTCATTCCGGTACGATCGATCTGTTTGCAGTATACCGGAATACCGCTGTACCTGGTATACCGCGACGAGTTATGATGAGTCTACGGTCAATATAAAATTACTTGACTTGCTTGCTAATTAATTGGAAATGGGAAGATCTTTGAGTTTCTTGCAAATGGAAAGTTAGGAGCGGTGATGTAGGTACGCCTGTTGGATTTTTAATAGATTGCTGTATGTCTAAAGGCTTTAGGTGAACATTGAGACTAAAGGGATAAAACATAATTTGACATAAGTCTTTGGCAATTTTAATACACATTTTTTGTTCCCGTGACTTCGCTCCCGATGTTTATTCGTCAGGGATCGTGCATTTTCGGATAAAAAGACGATGACGGTACTCAGCGATAGTGTATCTAGCTTTCTTTAGCGAGATAATTTTGTAACCGGATCAGTACTTCCAGATACTACCTATTACCTACCTATTCTACCTTCTTCAAATAAACAACGGCGACGCAAACTCATTTTACGTCGCCGTCTGGCACAAACAGGACTTAAGTATGAAACCGAATGCAACGTAAATTCCACGACTCATTTTACGCTACTCACAACTCAAAAAATTACGCTCGTTTATCCTCGCCCTAAGACAACGTCGCTTTGTGTGGCTTGGCACAGAAGCAGATACGAAACTTAAGCTAGTCTTAAACTATTATAATTATATAGCCTGAACTGTCCCACTGCTGGGCACAAGCTCCATTCCTTCCATTGTTCCCGGTTCTGTGCCACTTCTTACCAATTCTTAAAGAAGACATCAAAGTCGTCTCGCCATCTCATTGGTGGCCTGTCACGGATCGATCCAAGTACTAAAATACTTTGTTAATTCTATTCACAGTACTTTATAGTAGCTATAAAGCCGGTTACACATATTCTTGTGAATCAGGAAACATGATATGCGCTTCATAATTCATTCGACGAGTTGAGACATCTTCGGAATTTATATTTTAGCTAATCCGAAGCATGGAGACGGGAGATAGATGTAAATGGTGTTGTTTTATTATTTGAAATAAAAGTTTTTGTTACGTGTTTTTTTTACTTTAAATCTACATCGGGGCGTCTAGATAATTGCTGTTGATATATTGCTACATACAGTTATCTATTTAAAACGAATGATAGTCTCACGGAGTGTCGAGTGGAATGGATGTTACTTATGTTTGTGTGGTTTAGTCTGTACGCATTTAGTCAAATACTGTTGATCTGACTAAATACGTATGAATGTGTTTACACATTAGGTACTTATAGCAAATCAAAGGCTACTCTCCGAAACGGCTGGCCGATTTTACTTGAACGGTTGGTCGTAAACATTGAAGTGAAGGCTTGGGTGAAGTGATCACGAGGTGAGCTGTCAATCCATATAATCAAGATGGAATGACAGCTCACTCCGTGATCATGTGACATCTTGATTGTATGGATTGACAGCTCACCTCATGATCACTTCACTCAAGCCTTCACTTCGATGTGTTTACCGAATCGATGCCGGTCGATTCGGTAAACATGTCGAAGTGAAGTTATGGGTGAAATGGCGGGCAATAGCTAGTAATAAATAAATCTTTAACAGAAAAGTCTGGCGTTTAGCAACAATGGTTCTCAAGAAATATTATTTTTATGAAGTTTCATATTTGCCTGAAGATATTAACAGACAGGTTTTAAGTAGGTAGTACCTGAGTTGGGCGGATCACTACCTAATATTGCAATTCCGAACCACCATTAATTGCATCTTTAATAAAAATATCTTAGGTTTAGTTTATTTTTAGGCCCTATAATCGTATGGAAAATGTTATTACTGTTGGCTAAATGTACAGTTTTGTAAACGTTTTTATTTTAATAAAATTATTATTAGGTACTAAGTAAGACATATGTTTCATACCTTTTTTTTTTAAGGATGGGAAACAATCAAATGACTTCTTCCGCTCTGCGTGGAGCGGAAGGGCGTGTCAGACTCTTACTGACTAAAACCCATCCGTGTTCCTTCTAAAGCCTCTTTGCGTTCCAGGGCTGCGGTGACTCTTTCGAACAAATTCCGCAACCCTGGATGTTTCATACCTTGCGTAATATAACTCGGTTTTCAACTGATGCGACAACATTATTTGCTGTTCCGTCTTAACAGTAGTAGTTACATCTTCAGCGAATACGTAATAAATAAAGTAGACAACTAATTTACCCTTATAAGGCATGTCAGCCCCATCATAACCTAACCAACATTACAAAGTTTAAACAACATTACAAACTAATTACATGCAAGATTTAAGATATAATAACATAATTACATACAAATTTGTATTTCATGGTAAAAGGTTTTCATGTAACGTTAAATGAATATAATATCCAATATCTACTCGAAATGAATCTGTATATTACTATTATATCATGTTACTCTTTTATTGTTACTGCAATAATATTTTGTTGTTTGATTCTCTGCATGATATTTTTTATGATATTCAACACACGGCCCTTTCGCTTCCAATATTTTTAAACGGACCGTGTTTTTGTTCCATATTTTCACGTGAAACATTTTTAATGGGTTATTCTAAAACAATCGGCTGTAAACGAATCGTAGCTAAACTAACGATGCATCCACGTTGCTTTATTGCCGTGTTTTTTATTGAGAGAGTTATTTTTATTCGGCGTGTGTACGAAACGTGTTTACACCCTGTAGCTGCACAATGAGTCTGCGGAACCCGCCCCGCCCGTAAAGCAGAACAAAAGGAGATGGGTAATAAAATTTGTAAACGTTGGAATGATACGCGCGCTTAACCCCGACTGTGCTCTTTGGTGACACGAGGTATAATGAGAATGAGCTAATTCGTCTCGTATGGCTGAGCCACCTCGCGAAAAATCGCCGAGCAAATTGTAAATTATAACTCTTTGCACCACCCTGAATCTAGCCAAGAATTTTAAGCTGACTGTCGGCCGACCTTTATCCGACGAAAATATGAGCCGACTTCACTTTATTCGCCTTAATTACAAGCGTTGTTTAGCTAACTAATTAAAAACCTTGCCTTGCTTTTAATCAAATTAGATAATGATAGAAAAGGTTAACTTTGTGAGTATTTCATCTTTAATAAGATGTCAAGCTTTTTTCTTAGTCGTGGTAAAATAACAGAAGCCTGAACTTTAAAACTGTCTAAAGTGAAAGTCCATTTAAGTGCAGTGTAGCGAGACAGCTCCGGCTACGATCGTGCGCTCGTAGCATCGTAGCACAAAGCGTAGCAGCGTAGCCGCGTAGCCTCGTAGAGGCTTAGTTGGCTGCACGCCAGCCTACCTGTTGTTACTGTCATGTTCTTAAGCCTTCTCGTAGGCCTCCTCGGCTAACTGTTGCATGCGCTTAACTTCGACGAAAAAGCCGAGAAAATATACGAACCATTACACAAACAACAAAATTCTATTATCTAGAGAGCATCAACCGCAATCAACTTAGTACTTACGACGTAATAAGTCTGGAGACAATTTAGAACATGCATGATTATATTATCCTTTAGTATTTTAGTTGACTGCAACCTGCGTCATTCGAGTTTATTATTAAGAAAAATAGCAAGAAGAAAATTTGAATAATTCAACGTGACTTCATAGTGCAGCGACTGTTTAAAGAACTCCGTATAATTCCGACATTTCAGGTGCAACAGTAGTGTATGAAAAATTCAATTGTAAATTGTTTCTTTAGAAAGAACATAGGGAAGATGTCTTTGTCATGTCTTAAGTAAAGCTGGCTGTTCAACTCAAATAATGAGTCGACTGAATCAAGAAGTACTGAGGCCGGAAAATGCTTTGTGCTTAATTTAAACTTAGATAGACAGTTTATTTGCTTTGTGGGTTTAAATAAGGCTACTTAGAAACGTAAACTTGAAGATATTTGAAGATGACTGTGCAATTTCTGCTGTTGATATTATCTTTGGATCTGTTTTTGTTTTTTGCCCTTTCCTGGCATTCACCAATAAAATCAAAGATTTTATTTCAAATAAACCATTTACAGGCACTGTAGAATTGTCAAGTCGGTCAGCTGAAATTCGTCAAAAGCACCTATAGTCCAAAACTTTTTATAAAATCTCTTTAGGTTTTGAAAAAAAAAAGTTTGTTAAAATATAAACTTATTTCAATTCCAAATAAAACTGAAGTTACCATAGCTCAGAGGGGCCCGTTTAATAAACCATAGGTACAGACCTAATATTTTCACAGTAAACAAACCATCATATATGTACATGGTAAATCACACCCTCGGGTCAGCACTGCACCCAACAGATAGTTTAGTTACTCAGTCTTAACCACAGCCACCCTGGATTAACACGTCAACCGTCATCCCCTAATTCTTCTAAGCCAAGACATTTTATTTGAACTACTAAGTACCTTTTACCGCAAAATGTTCCCAGGTATATATAATCCCATATACTGAAATAGGAAATTTGTGTATGTGTGAGATTTAAAGCCGGTTCTCTCGAGGGAGATCCCTCCGTCAATATAATGGTAGGTGAAACAAAACACGGTTTTAACTTTCTATTATTAGATTTTCTATTATATTGTGTTTTGTATACTGTAAGTGACGAGTAATGGGTTGTGTAGAACAAAAGAAGAATAAATCCAAAGTAAGAAATAAAAATATTATAATCATTTAGTTGACAGAACATGGTAGCTTTATTCATGCATGTATTATGTACCTTTTACTTATGTCCAGTATAGACTTATTTATAATTTTTTCAGTGTACACTAATATCAGTATCTACTAATTACATAAAGGAATAACAGCGTTACATACAACTGGTGGCCTTATCGCATTTTTCCAGGCTACCGAAAATGGACAATATAGGTATAGCACATTTTTGGCCTAGTTTTTGCCATAGGCCTACGCTTCGGGGCAATTTTATAAAAAAAAAATAATATAATATAATATTCATAATATAAAAAAAATATAATAAATATTTTTTTTTTCCTTAGCCTATTGTGTCCCACTGCTGGGCAAAGGCCTCCCCCATATCCTTCCAGACATTCTTTTCTTGCGCCACCTCGAACCTGCCTTCGCGGTGAAGAAAATAAATTAAAAACTAAAAAAATATTATTTTAATAAAAATCACTTTTTACCGTAAAAAACCACCTACCAACCATAATTTACTTAACAGGTAAAAATAAAGTCGTAATGGCAGTATCATACTCAAACAAAATAAACCCCAGGCCTGAAATTTCAGCAATAGAGTCCGCCAAAACTGAAAACAAACTTAGTTTGCCAGCAAAGTTAAAACAAAATCTATACAAACTGGGCTCGCATAAAAAATCTTGCAGAATAACTCGCACTGGTACTGTTTACGATCGATGGACAAACACTTTAGTTTTGCCAGTGGGGCAGTGGGCAAATGGATTCAGTACTAGTTCAACGGTAATCTAGAGGTTGATCCAGTACCGTGTATGCAAACATTTCAACGAGGGATTTTTATTTTGAACCTTTTTTTAGTTAGTTACTTCGATTGCATAGCCGAATAGAATTGGGTTATTCGTGGATAAAGGATCTACCATACGTAGGTAGGTAAATCGTATTCATAAAATCTAGAACTATGTTTTGCACGGAAACTTAGGTACTAGCAAATAAAACAAGGTATATATCCAGGCCATCGTCTACTAGTGTTCCAATTTTTATTGAAATCCATTAAGCCGTTAGTACGAGTAGTGCAGTCAGGGGTGGCGTTTGGGGGGCTTGATTTCGTAAATTCTTCAATGACTTAGTAAGGTTGTAGACTACCAAAGAAATCTGGTCTACCCATGAGTGCAGTCATTTGGTAAAAGGGGAAAAATATTTTGGACACAGCCATGTTTCCAACATGACGACGCAAGCGGCAAAATGTATTAGCTTGCGCTATAGGAAAATCACATAGTTAATCTATACTAATATAAGAAAGCTGATGAGTCTGTTTGTTTATTTGAACGCGCTTATCTCTGGAACTACCAGTCGGATTTGGAAAATTCTTCTTGTATATACATGCCACATTCATGAGGAAGGCTATACGAGAACGGGAACGGGTAAAAACGGGATATGCGCGTATAAAATCGCGGGCAAAAGCTAGTCCTTAATATTTTGAAATTTCGACAAGCGCTATCGCTGATGAAATGTCACATTATCTAAACCCTCTAGTCCGTAACAGTGACGTTATAATAACTGATCTACTGATGTCATTACGTTAAGCACTGAATGATGCTGATCATCTTAAGGACCCTCCACGAACAAGGGAATCACCGCAAGTTAAAGTCACCGTCAGCTGTCGTACCGCCGCCATTGTATGGCCGTGTGGCGACACGTTCATAGATAGTATCGGCCTAAGACACTCGCTCGAGGAGGCAGCGCCAAAACTGCAGCATCAATAACTTATTCAAACCCCTTCCAATTTTAGTCTATTCGCTTTTATAAGTATCCTCACTACATAAAAATCTCATCGTACAAATGGGCCATGAGAGTCCATAATATTCAATAGCTTGCTAGATAAGCTGGCTCGTTCCATGCCAAGCTGTGCTGGCTAGTTGCCAGGGTCACCTGTTGACTGGCTCGTATTTAAATGAGAACTATTTTATATCCAAGAAAAATAAAAACTTCTCATATGTGGTATTTTGTGAGTGCTTGGAAGATGCGGGTCGTATGTGAAGCTTTTAGTTAGCTGTAGTTTGTTTTTTCGTTTTCGTTTCGGGGCTTTACACGGTGGCGTTTCGTTTGGCGTATGATATCGTATGTTTGTGGGTTTCAGACGACTGCCTCCTAAACCCCACGCAAACATTTACAGGTTAGTTATGTTATATATTGTTCTGAGCAGTTACGACCTTCTTCACAATTTCTCACCATTTTGCCTATTAGCGGTCATCCTGGCACACTCAGGCAATGGGCCGCCCACAGCAGACTTGATTTGGTCGGTCCATCGCATGGGTGATCTACCGCGCGTCCTGGTGCCTTCGACTCTGCCTTGCACAACGAGGCGTTCGATGGAGGCACTTTCTCGCCTAGAGACGTGTCCGAAAAATTTGAGGATGCAAATTTGTACTTGAGCTGATAGGCGCTGTTTGATAGCTAATTCTTTGAGTATGGATGCATTTGTGCGGAACTCGGTCCATGATACTCCGAGCATCCCTCTCCAGCACCACATTTCCTGAGCGTCTATCTTCTTTCTTTCTATTTCTCGCAGTGTCCACGTCTCCGCGGCGTTTTGGTGTTCCTTGTGGTTAATCAACTCGTTTGGTGCAATCAGTAGCCAATCTAAGGGGTATCGTGTTACCCAGTTACTGGGTTGTGAAGGTTCGATAGGCAGTACTTCCATGTGAAATACTGTTACTGTGTGTAATTATGAAGAGGCTAGGTAAGATTTATTGTTATGGCTAGAACTATGGTATATATAATAATAATAATAATTTTATTTGGGAACAACATTGGAACCATTCTTGTTAGTAAACACCTTATATACTATAACTTATGCACTAGGGTTAGTAACAAAATTTATATATGAATATTAATAAATCATGTACTTACGAGGCATTTCATGCGGACAATGATTTCGCATGAGATGCCTCAGCACAGGAGCTCTCGGATCCTCAGCCACAACTTTCAGGATGCTATTGCTACTCCCTCGAATCCTCCTCACAAGCGATGCCACCTTTTTCCTGATGATCGCATGGAAACCATCCGTATGCGATTGGGCAAACATCCCTGAGGCGCTACAGAAACGAGGGAGTTTCAACATCATCCTGAAAACATTGTTGTACTGGACGCGCAAGGCAATTAGCGTCCCCCGTGAGCAGTTGAACCACAGACTTCCCGTGTACAGGCCCTGGCAGTACGCTTTAAACAAGGTTATTTTGACCTGATCGGTACAACGGAAAAATCTGCGCGCCAACATGTTCCCGCGGACCGCCAACGCCCTGCGCTCCCTTTCAACGTCATCATCATCCTCAAGGTCGTCGACAAGTATATGGCCCAGATATTTAAACTTGGTCACCTGCTTTATATTAGCGCCATTCAAGGTAATCGTAGGAATGGTGTCTGGGCACTTACCGGCGGCCTTGAAGACCATGAACTCCGTTTTCCTTGTATTATATATAAGACCATGTGATGCGGCGTATTTTTCACACGTCTTCAGCATCTCTCTGATTGACCTCGCAGTCGGGCCCAGCAACACCATATCGTCCGCGTAGCTGATGTTGTTTACACAAACACCCCCCACCCTGCAACCGACACGCATGCCGCTGAGCTCGACTATGAGGTCATTAACATACAAGTTGAAGAGCGTTGGAGAGGACAACCCCCCCTGTCTCACTCCGCACTCCAACCTGTATGACTCTGAGAGGCAGTTTGCCCACCTAACACAATTAGTCTGGTTTGAATACCAGTAACGAAGTATTTTCAACAGTTCCGCCGGCACACCCCTGTCCTCCATCTTCTTCCAAAGCACTTCATACGAAACGAGATCGAAAGCTTTGGAGAGATCCAAAAAACAGGCGTATACCGGAGTCTTCCGTTCCGTGTAGTATTGGACAGTGTGCTTAAGAGTTAGAATCGCGCTTTCAGTTGATAGTCCAGGTCTAAACCCAAACTGTGCGTCATGTATGTGTATGTACTTATTCAGACAAGACTCAAGCACACTATCCAACAGTTTCGCTACAGTTGTCGCTAGAGAGATCGGGCGATAATTTCCCTTATCTGATATGTCTCCTGTCCTGTTCTTCACTATGGGCACCACTGTAGTTTTCATTAAATCGTCAGGTAAATATGAATGACTCATACACATATTGAAGAACATGGACAGGACCCTCGGCATGTGAACGCCCGCATATTTGAAGTGCTCGATACTGAGCCCATCGCGGCCCGGAGACTTACCCCTACGCATACTGTTAATCACTTCTCTCAGTTGCTTTGCTGTGAATTTTAGTAAAGGTTCATCGCCCGCCACGGTGGGCCCACCATCTGGCATAGTGGTCGAAAGGCCCAAAGGAGAGCTTACTTTAAAGTGTTCCATGAACAAATTAGCTATGTCCTCTGGGTTATTTCGGCCATCAACATTCGCAGGGAGGCCAGGCTTAAGATCAAGTTTACTAGTGGACTTCCAAAATTTAGTGAAGTCTTTTTCGGCTCTTTGTTCAGCTATGGAGTCCATTCTGAGTTGGTCCTGGTGTTTCTGACACCATTTTAGCCGGCTTTTAAAAATTTTACGGGACTCGCACATCAGGTCATAAACGGGGCCATTACTTGGTCTATCCAGAACCAACCAGTTTTGGTAGTGTAGTCTGGCCTCCCGATGCGCTTCCCTCACATGCTCGTTCCAGCCGCACACACGTTTGTTACGCCGTTTAGGTCTATTATCGGTTCTAGATTGTACAGCCGCATCACTTAATACATTCACAATTGCCCCATACAATTTATCTAGCACTAATTTATGATCAGATAAGGTACACGATCCAAAACTACACGCTTCAAATTCTGTGGGGAAGTCAATATTTTGCAAGCCCTTACTGCACAGATCTCGATATTTACAAATTTGCGCCGTATCTCTTTCCCCCCAGATTACATCACACCGCGATGTATTTTGGATCGCAGTGATAGGACTAATTGAACCCAAATTACACTCGATAAATATAGGCAGATGGTCAGAAGCAAAAATGTCCTCAATTATTCCAACGTTAACTGTACATTGCCAGGCGGCTTGTGAGACAATACAATGGTCCAACCAACTGCCCTTACGATGAAATGTGTCAAAATAGGTGAACGTGTTTGACTCAATCCCCAAAAATTCTGTGTCCGCGCACACCCAAGCCCTGTCCGAGCAAAAGCTATTAAGCTCGGCAAAGAATAATTGGCCAGGTTGCGCATTCAAGTCTCCTAAGATAATAACGTTTTGCACATGACTACCTTCTTCAATTGAGCTGATCTCACTAAGAATATCCGTAAAAATAGGTAAGTTCTCTCTCGCTTTTACTGGCATGTATACACAGAAGACTAGTATGGAACGACCACCTAAAGTAGCCCTGATAGCAAGCAGTCTGTCACTGTTGCAATTTATAACAGAAACACTATCAAAAATGCCCTTTCGCCATAGTAAGGCCACGCCCCCATACGGTCTCCCTACCAGTAACTCACCGCTGTCTACTGAACTCTTACCTATATACTCAAAATCAGGAGATACAGTACCTAACAGCGGAAGATCGTGACTGAGCAACCACGTCTCCTGGAGACAGACCACATTCGCCATCTTACATAATTTACTCACATCTTCTATGGAAGTTTTAAAATTTTTACAATTAAAACTAATAAATTTACAATTATTTACAGTTATTATTTATTATATATATATATATATTATATATATATATTATATATAATATAATAATAATATATATACTATATATATTATTATATGGTCTATGGTAACTATTTAGATAACGCTAAATAGACATGTAAAGAAGACAATTGGTACATCCCCCCTGGATGTTAGTCGATCATGATTTAAATATTGCCTGTAGTTTTTTAACGTTATTACATCTAGCCTGAACTATCGCACTGCTGACTAAAGGCCCCCATTTCCATTCCTTCCATTTTTCCTGGGTCCAAAGTGGCACACGGCTTTTTGTCAATTCCCAAGGAAGATATCCAAGTGGCCCCGCCATCTTCTACATGGTCTGCCGTGACCCTCTCGGTATTTCAGGGCACCAGTGTGTTATACGGGCCCACCGCTCTACGGGACACACTAGACATGCATTATAGTGTTTTGATTATGTTCTCTGGATAAAGAAACCGGTCCAATTTTTTTTCTTAATTTATTTTCCATCTAGGTATATCTCTTTCACTCCAAATTAACATTTTGATTATTTTGTTTCAGGTAAAGTACAACAAACGGAGCAGACAACATACTTAACCTTCGTCACTGTCCTTCTTATTTAAAATTCAGTAGGTACCTATTATAATATACTTTGTTCTATATTAATGAGAGCATTTCTCGGTGCTTCTGTTTGCGAAGCTTAGAGGACTTGTCGTGGTTTCATTTTAAAACGTTGTTTTCAATAGTCAACTTCAGCCACTTTGTTTGATTGGCTAGTCAACAAGTGAATTTACATTTGACTAGTAATTGTGTTAATTTTATCAAAATCTCATATTACCATAAATGTACTATCTTAAAACTTCTACTAAACCTAACTATGTGTACATATACAAAAACAAAATACACTCAGGCGTCGAAGTATTCCTCCACATCGCTGTCATCCGGAAACGTGCCCAGAAGACTGACAGCATTGCCACGTTGGATGGCAATGCTAATTCTTTGAGCAAAGAACGGGCCAGCCCTCTGGTCACGCTAAGTGTCGATCAGTCGGCGAGATATGTCTTTGAAAAGGAGATGCGCACTCGGACCCCATGACCCAAGCGTTTCGACCCCAAACGGAACATGCGATGGCGCAAGGGTGACGACACACGTTGTGTCCCACACCAGAGGCCTACCCACCTTCCACGGCACCAACGTCATACCACCTGGTCTTTTCCCATCGTCATTTTGACTAGTTATTTGAAAAAAAATCGTCACATCTCAAGCTATCCTTGGGATACTTCGGAGATAAAAAGTATTCTATCTCTCATTCCTGGACATGGTCTCCCCATGCGCCACCTACATCCGTTCAGCCTTTTACAAACAGACAGGCAGAGTTACATTCCCATTTACAATATAAAGTAGGAATTGGTGGACAAAAACTACCACTAGTAGTTATTGTTGAAAATATACTCAGCCGAAAGTTACAATGTCACACCTTACAAAGAATACGTATTTCAACAGAACAAGCCTTTTGACCTGCTACTATTGTCAGCTGCTTGTAAAAACAAAACCAGCTCCTTTCATCCACTAAAAGAAAAAGATATTAACCTTCTGTCAATGCCTCACTTCTCCCATTCAGACACTATAGCTCAGGAACGAGTCACGTAAAAATCTCCGACATTGTACCCCCAGCTTTAGTACAGTTATTAACAATTTTATGTTAGGTATTCTACCAACGAACACGCTCCGAAAAAAATGTTATATAATTCGAAAAATTCTAATTAAGGTGGGCAGCTGGCGTTCTGCTTTTTTTTAATTTCCCCGTCGAACTACGCCGTCAGATGACGCCAAAGATGTTTCAGGCTCTAAAGTAACAACAAAGTTGTGACCTCCTTTATCTTGTGTCACATCCCCCTTATTTTTATTCATCGTTCATGCCGCCGTGTTTACGAAATTTAACCAAAAAATAACTTTGGAGCGAAGCTTATTGGGATAAAATTAATCAATACATCGATGACACGTCATTTTCACTATAAATACAACGCGTAAAAGTTGATACGTTTTTCAGCAAAGTAACGAATAATACCTACTGAACATTAATAAACATAGTTTCATTTAAAACAAGTTTGTTGGTTAAAATCCGAACAGAAATGGATGTAGCATGGTGAATAAAATAAATATTAACCCGTTTGGTACCTACTTCCATTTGATATTTAAATTTAAAATATTGACATAGCTCCCATTGCGCGTATTCGATTACCGGTTTTCAATTCGTTTTAACACAGCTACGGCTTGGCCGGAGGGCTTGCAGAGAACATACAGTTCATAATTTACGAGATTCACGAGCGGAAACAATGTCCCAAACAAAATTGATAATGAAAACAATTTTACATCAGAAATTTAATCGAATTACGAAGTTTAAAAATGGGATCTCGCATTCCCGATCAGTATTACGAGTACAAAAAGAATTTATTGGCACCGACGGCGACTTGATTAATTTAAAAAATTAATTAACTCTCCTTTACGTACGTAAAACTATAGTCTCTGATTTTATTTAATATCTTGTCGGCTCATTGAATTTTAATCTCCAATGTTCCAAAAAGTAGGTAGAGTTGGTTTAAAAGAGACCCATATCTTGTTAATTAAATCTACTCAGTAGGGTGCCTTCGGGCGGCCGCGCGTCTTCTTTGCCTGCTTTTATAAATGCTGCCGAATTTCAGACATAGCCAAGCTTTAATTTAAACTTGACTTAAAGGGCGCTTAAAAGTATTCGCGTTTATTTAGCCAAATATTATATTAATAGCTAGTATACAATGACAAAATATTTTGTCGTTTCCTTTACAAAATTTTCTAAGGAATGTCGAGTTCGCTGATATTAGCTATCGTTCATAGTAGCTGTACATTTTGTTTACTACCTCTAAAGCAGAGAATTAAATGGTACCTGTTTGCTGAGTCAAATTTAATTACTGCTGTTTATTATAACATTATTTGCTTTGTGTCTAATTAAATGTCAATTCCGTTGTTTTGTAATAAAATTAATCATTATTAATTAGATTGGAATCCCTAGCGACTGAAATTACTGTTTTTGCGTTTGCAAGAAAACATTCGTTTTATATTCTCCACCATCATCTTCATCCTGCCCGCAACTCAATTTATTTGGGGTCAGCATTTTCTTTTGTCTGTGTATCGCATTCATGTAATTAATGTATTTTCGATCAACTTCATTACACACTCGTAGGTATATATGTCACCGGAAAATGACAAACGCCGTAAGATTGTAAAATATCGCGTAAAATTGTAAACTATTTTTCTATTTAAATTAATTATTTAAAGGAATTATTGTATACAAAACGATTTTTTCATAATATTACGAGTAATTATAATCTAATCAAGACTTATTGCAATCTTAAAGAGTCTGCAATTTTCAATATAAGACACTTATTCCGCTTATAACCAAAAAAAAACTGGGCTCTAAAAACAAATACTCAAATATTCCACTCAAAATTCGACGTATTTATAAAGTAAATGTTCGGCTATATGAAAGGAAAAGATAGAAGAAAGAGCGTTAACAAAGCCAAAGATAACCGCATTAAAACCCTTTGTTGGGCCGGTCGGGCTGACCGAGAGCGTTTGATGGATCGGTTCCACGATTATGTAGAGATTAAAATTCATTAGCCATATGAGATGAGGACCGTGATAAGATACCGATGGACCCTTAATGAACTTGTAATTTATAATGTTGGGATTTTGGGGTTGGAACACTTAGGCATCGTCCAACGCTCAAATACGCGATCGACGCGATCATTTGTTCGACAAAACCGGAAGGCGCCATCTGCCAGCACGACGACGCGTTCGAGTTTGCCGAACTGATCGCGTCGATCGCGTATTAGCGCGATGATCGCTATGTGTTGAATGACGCCTTATTCAGTGTATGGCTCATATTCCAAGTAATTTTAAAGGATCTCTACTGCTGGACATAGGCCTCCCTCGGGGGGTTTGTCATAATCACCACGCTTGGCAAGCGGGTTGGTGATAGCGGTGTAGCTGTTCCAATGCACAGAAGCAGAAAGAATCTGGTGAGACCCATAGTGACACCCACGGTAAGTGATGGGATGGTGCTATTCTTTTAAGTCCGACACCATACAGATTACAAATAATGTCAATGAGGTGGAATCGGGTTAAATGACATGACTTGAAATATAAATATAAATAAAAGTCAGTATGGAGGTAACTTTGATTTTGTTTTGTGAAAATCTGGGAGCTTGATAAATGTTTAAATAATTGCTTCACATTTCGATAACTACTATTAATCCGGGGTTTAGTTGGTTTTCACATAAAATATTAATCCCTCCCGTAACGTACTGTCAACAGTTCACCATTTTTATTTGTAGTCGCTACCGTTTAATAAATTGGAAATTTTCATAAGCTTTGACTATCAGAATATAAAAAAAAACTGTTTTAGTTCAGCGTTTCGGACGTACTGTCAATATTTGGTATGTTTAAATATTAAATATCAGAGGAATCGCGAACACGAGTCGTCTGTGCCAGGCTGTGTTGCCAAACTTGTTGATTTTTGTATTCCTTTTTGATGCGATATGCAATCGTTTGAAGTAAATATGAAACAGAATTTATTATTTCCATTTTATTTACTGGCTTACATCGGAAACTGCCGATGGAAAACATCGCAGTATTTATGTAAAGCGGAGATTTTTCCATGAAAACATTTATCGAGTTTTGTGTAAAGAAGAGTAAATATTGAAGTAAATAAGTGATTGGAGTGGGTGGAATACGGATTTATAACATCCACAACGATACCTTGAATATTGTGTGCCTGCACTTTTAATGCTGAATGTTATTTGCAGTAAGAACTACCTTTTTTTAAAGATGGGAAGTCATCACATGCCTCCTTTCGCTCTGTGTGGAGCGGAAGGGAGTGTCAGACTGTTACTGACTAAAACCCATCCGTGTTCCTCCAAATGCCCTGTGAGTTCCAGGGCCGCGGTGACTCTTTCAAACAAATTCCGCAACCCTGCCAGGAGTAAGAACTACTTACAGTAAGAATTGAAGGTTAGGCACAGTTCCTGCTCGCTGTCTGGTCACAACCAGGCCCGGGTCGATGGCGCGTTGTGTTCCACGCGCGCCTCAAAGAGATGTCAGCATAGGAGATGGGGCCCGCCAGGGCCAGAGCCTGCCAGGGTTGCGGAATTTGTTCGAAGGAGTCACCGTGGCCCTGGAACGCAAAGGGCTTTATAAGGAACACGGATGGGTTTTAGTCAGTAAGAGTCTGTTTTATTATTTTTTTTTCATTTGAAGGCCCAAAAAGTAGCATGCATATAATCGTCTCCAGGGCCCTATTTTTAAGTGTCACTTTCGCATTTACTTCTAAAATATTTTACTAATTTATATTTATAATTTTAGGTAGAATTATTTTTTATATTATTTAATTAATTTACCGAATTTTTTCCGCTACTTAAATCGCTATCAGCTCCTTCCTTAGCCCACACATAAAAGAAGTTCGTTTCTGGTTGTATGTTTGTCAGCCCGCATACCGCGACCGTACTCGTCACCCGCTTGTTTATGATTAACACCGCATTTTATTGTTATGTACTCGTTATGACAACACAAATACTTGTTATGTGAGGCCTGTTACGGAAGAAAAGTAAATAAAAGGCCTAAAGAGGCTATGGGGTCCGATTCAGGCAAATGGTGTCTTTTTTAACCGACTTCCAAAAAGGAGGAGGTTCTCAATTCGGTTGGTATTTTTTTTAAATGTATTTACACCGATTACTCCGAGGTTTCTGGTTCGATTTCTGTGATTCTTTTTTAGTTCGATGCGGTATAGGTACTTGCCATTTGGTACACTTATTTAGTTCAGTTTGGCTCAGTAGTTTTTATTTTATTAGCATTGTATTAACTTGGATGATGTAATTTTTTGTATCTACTAATTATTTCAGTATGAAAATGATTATAATTTACTGCTACAGCCCCGGCTTCGCAAGGCTTCAATTTACTTTTTAATTGTTCACACAAACTTTCTTTGTTAATAGTTTGTATATCATTGAAAGCCTAAACCTAAACCTAAACCCGTATCGTGGTTTAGAAAAGACAGCTCGAAACAGCAACTTTTATTTATACCAATTATAATTTGTGGATTCCTTAAAAATACTTGAAATAAAAAATTAAAAAAAACATCTTTCATGTTTATATTTGAAAATTACACACTAAAGGACTTGATATACAAATCGGACAGGGCGCTGACAAGATAAAATGTATGGCTTCAAAGGAACGAAATGTACGTAGCGTCGCGGGCGCGCGGACAGACGTCATACATTTTCGTCACAGCGGCCTGTCCGCACACACGCCGCGCGCCCGGAACGATTTGTATATCAAGTCCCTAACAATAAAACACTACGTAAAACAGGACACACGTTACACATCTGACACATCCATCTCGGGCACCCTCATTCACCCGACTCTCAAACGTAGCGAACTAGGTACGTATACAAATACCATTTGATTTACACTTGAGTAATTTGCATGCTTGTAAATAATACTTATGAACATGTGACCGAAAAAAGTCGTCACTGAAAGGGTTAAAAAATCCATCAGCATCAGTTCACTAAGGCTTAATCCATCTGTCAACATTCTCAGTGACATTTTAAAGAAATTAGAACCTTCAATACTTTGAAAAGGGTTATATATCGAGGAGCACTCTAATTTTCGTATTATAAATTAAATGGACACATTACAGTTCTACGGTAAATGTGCCCCGGGCAAGAGACGGCACAAAGGGACCGACCCGGCTCTATTATTGAAAAGGGGGTGATCAAAGCCAAACGATACGTTTTTCATATATTGTAGTCCTTTTTCTATTTCTGTTTGTACAGGTGTACCCAGTCCACGTTCAGATGAAAAGTTATAAGAGTGATGTGCGTTCGTTTTGTTGTCAACAAAATAAACTGGGTTTTAAAAAGCACGAATACATCATTGTTTGGTATTCGCTGTGATAATATTGTTCGTAACGTGGGAAAGAGTGTTGTTTCAACTTTTTTATGCAACCTTATTACTAACGGTTCTCTACAAAGAGGGCTTTCGTATCTCGTTTAAGCTTTTACCTAGCTGAAGGCTGCTTTTACGTAGTAATGTAAATATATAAAATAAATGGCGCAGAAATATGAAGCCGCCATAAGTAGGTCAACTGCACATTTAACTGAAAGCTAGTTTGAATTGGCTGAATTAAACCCTTAATCTCCTAGCGTGAATAATTTTAATGGACATGACTGTAATGCAGTAAATATAAATAAGTAGTATTTACATGAATATTAGTGAATTGAAATACATGGAATACATAAAGAGAAAATGGAATACATATTCCGGTTAAATATAAAACACCCGCGAGCCTATGGCTGTGCCCCAAGTGATAAGCGGACGGACTTCTGACCATGATATTTTATTTGGTGTCGGTGCTACATGTTTTCCTTTTCATACCACATAATCTTAGCAGTCCCCCCTTTTCAGCCATATCGTCATTTTGTTCTTGTCAGAACCCACTTTGCTGCTTCTCCACGTTGCCCGAACCTGTTAACTGTCTGAAAAAAAATACAGGGTCGGGGTTTCAATCAGGATTACCTGAAATTAAATGACAATGATTTAAAATCGAGGACCGGATGATTAATATCTGTGAACCCACAGAGCGCATATTCATGAAAAGTGGGTTACATTCAGGACCTACATAAAGTGACGTTGTATAACGATGTTCAAAAATGCTTTGTTTTTTTTTTTAATTCTAGCTTTTAGCCTCAAGCCCTTTCGTTTGATATCTAATTAAGAGGGTTGAAAAAAAAAATCCGCTATCTTGGAGCGTCAGACATACTGAATTTAGTGTGGTTACTAACTTTATCGTTTTCTACTCTTCAAGCCCTTTCATTTGATATCCATATTAAGGGGGTTGAAAAAAAAAATGTAATCTGTCATCTTGGGGCGGCGGCCATATTGATATTATAACATTAAAGAGTATTGCACTGTATTGCACATTGTATTGTCACAGGAACTAAAGGTGTATGCAAAATTTCAGCTCAGTCGGATACCAACAAATGGTCGAAAAATGGTTTTCAAATTATATTTTCTCGATATATTACGAACAAAATCGTTTTGAATATAATAAATCCCAACCAAATTCAATAGTTTCCAAAATATACGTGTTTATTTAGAAAAAATATTTTACAACCTTACGGCGTTTGCAATGTTCCGTTGACACATTCATACATACGAACGGTGTAAGTTAACTAATAATAAAAAGCTTGTAAAAATCCAAAATTTGCCAATAGGTAATCTTGGCTTTGCAACTTTGGCTTTTAACCAACATTATCGCTGATAAAATGCCATTTTGTCCTGAACCTCAGATGGATAGTGTTCAGAAACCCCTGAAAAGTCTACCACGCGACGATCTGACCGTTTATCCACATAATAATTATACAATGTCATCCTACTTAGTTTTAGTTCATGTTGCTAGATAGCATTATACTTTTTAGGACTCCGGCACTTGTACTCTTTTTTTTTTTTTTCAAGGATGGGAAATCATCAAATGACTTCTTCCGCTCTGGGTGGAGCGGAAGAGCGTGTCAGACTCTTACTGACTAAAACCCATCCGTGTTCCTTCTAAAGCCCTTTGCGTTCCAGGGCCGCGGTGACTCTTTCGAACAAATTCCGCAACCCTGGCAGGCTCTGGCCCTAGCGGGCCCCGTCTTCTATGCTGACATCTCTTTGAAGCGCGCATGAAACACAACGCACCATCGAACCGAGCCTGGTACTTTTACTCTTGCATTGTAAAAACAGAACTCAATAAAACATGTAAATCCATTCGCTTATAAATTAATCCCTTCACCTGTACGGCCATTGGTTTCCATATTACCGTATGCTGCAAAATAAATAAATACTATTAATATGCCGTACATTCGATTTTTCTCTTGTATGACAGAGAAATATTACACGGAGTACATAAGCTTCGTTATTCAGGAAACCTTTCCGTGCATCCAATTAATTTGATTTTTTTAACTGTTGTAATGCAATTAAGGGAATATTTTAAAAGGATTTTGTGGTGAAACCGTCGTTTCGGATACAAATTTTGGTAAAAAATATTGGTAGACATTTTGTTTTGTAACTGATTGGAAATGCAGTTTTAATTATGTTGTTCTTTCATTTGTTTAATCCGTGACGTAAAAGTATGTCGAGCAAAGAGTGGTGCTGTGTTTGAAACCGTGAATCGGTATGTCTTTGTCAACGTAGCACCTACACTGCCTACTTACTATTTATATTAATACTAGCTTTTGCCCGCGACTTCATACGCGCATATCCTATTTTCCCGTTCCCGTAAGAATTTCGGGAAAGCCTCTCTTAGTGCTGCCCTACAATCCCATCATGCCAAATTTCAGCTTCCTACGACCAGTAGTTTCGGCTGTGCGTTGTCTGTCAGTCAGTCACTCAGTAACGGATTTTTTACCACTCCATAAGTTATAAATTTGTCGCTTTTCAATGAGAAGAAAAAAAAACAAAACAGTAGTCTATTAAGTATAAAGCTGCCTATTAATCCTCAATTTTCAGAATACGTTACCGCGCGTTTTAACACACATATTAATGTGTTATTACGTAATGCGATTAGTACTCAGAGATTAGACTGAAATTCAATACGATGTTCGTAGCTACTGCTTGAAGACACATACGCCAATAATGGTGGGCATGTAATAGGCATTCGCTTGAGGCGCCATACCTTCGAAACTATTGAAGTAGGTATCTACAATGGAAATCATTAAATGTTACCTAAGTTGTACCTATGTATCTTGCAGGTTTGAGCAGGTAGATGCCTTAGCGTACCGAGAGTTGTTTGGAGGTATTATCAGAAAAGGGAAAAGAGTGCAATGGAAGAAAAAAGAACTGCTTTCTACTTACTGTACTTACTAGAAGTACTTGCCAGCGGCTTCTTTCCCCTGAAAGTTGGAAATTATCCATCGGGGACGGTGATACTACCAGGAAAAAAGCATTTTATGTTCTAATCTGTTATCTGAATCCGTTCAGCCATTGAAGCGTGTTAGAAAACAAACAACCAAACAGTCATTCACCTGTAATGTTAGTATTTACTTACGATTTAATTTGCACTAGTTCAGAGGGCGAATTCTATTATTTTTAGGGTTCCGAATATCTGTAAGAAACGTTACCCTTATAGGATCACTCAAGTGTCTGTCAGTCTATCACATCCAATTTTCTCCGAATCTTACTTGACCACACACGGACGCGTTACGTAAATAAATAAATTTTGAGTATGGGGATTACTTTTGGGGGAACATATAGAAAATTACAAAAAAAAAATTGAAGCTGTACCATGTGACATATCTAATGTTTTTTTTTTCATAATTAAATACTAAATATTATAAAACTAATAGCATTGGTACTCTGATATAACCGCATCTCAACATATATGTCTACCATGGCACCAAACTACAACTACTTAAACATTATGGATATTGTCAAATTATTGCTAGTAATAAAATGGATGTCTTATATATATAAAAATATATATATATAAAGCCTACGTAAAGACAGTTAGAAACATTGACTTGTCCAGGGCAGACCTCATGTTTATTCGACACCAAAAATTGGCCCGTTACTTGCCCATCTAGACTGAAGCGAAATCGAAACGTGGTCGGCAATCATTACATTAAAAATACCGAGTTTCTTTTAAAGTGATAGCGTATTACAGCATACAACACACGGCCCTACCTTTACTATTCAAATATTTGGTAAGAGAGTAAACTTTTTAAAATATTCCATAAAACAGCTCCATCTTTTCCTACCTTGCTCTATGTTAGCTCTTTTAGCTCTGTGTTTGACATGAAACAGTGATTTCGGCGAATATAACCAAGGCTTTGATATATGTACTAGTGATGGGGTAATATTTACCCGCTCCGAGCGAACGGTCCGTTATTGACTGACTATGTTACGTTTGGTCAGCATTGACGGTTATATTTATTTCAAATTGTACTTTTCATACGCTAACTCTCCTAAAACTTAAAACTTCCTCATATCTTTAAAAAATCTGTATAAAGGAAAATTTGTCTATATTACCTACCATCTCTTCAATAGTTATTACCCGTAAAGCTATTTCGGTAAGTGCAAAAGAAAATAGACTATCATAATAAAATCTTAACATTTTTTCCATGTAACAAAGTTTGGAAGAATCACCTTCCACTATGAAATCTAGCTGAACTTTATGGCAAATGAAGAAAAATTGTGAACGGCGCCGAAGGTCGTGTTGTCGACGAAAATAGGGGAGCAAACTTATAGGAGCCACTACATCACATTCTTTCTGACAGCGAATATTCACTTTGTTTTATAATAAAATGCTCTTCCTCAGGCAAAATTTATAGAACCTTTTACTGAAATAACAACGTAGGAACCTCCTTTAAAGCTGCAACAAACATTACTAAAACCATAACACTAAACATGAGAACAAGGGAACACCCCATCGTAGCCGACTGATCGATCGATCAAACAACAATGGAAACTGCCAAAATAAACAAACAATATACAAACTCGAAGAAGTTACCACTCAATAACGTTAAAAATGAGCTCTCAAATAGCAAGAAAATTGTTTTTCAACCCACCATCGCGCGGTACATCGGCAAAATGAAAAGTTTCCCTATCAGCCCACTGACACATCGATTGGCGTTTACATCTTTGTAGAAGAAATTGTTCGAGATCATGCAAAGCAACATGGACCTTAAGCCGACGAACGAAGCCTAAATACGTGTTTAAAGTCGCTTTTTCTATGTTGATGGAGTAGACGTTTGCGAGCTGCCATCCGGCTATTGGTAAGCAATCCATCATTCGAGAGTGTGAAAGGAACAAAAGCTATATAGGATAATATCACATCTAAATAATATGAGATAATACTTAGGCCTGCTACGCAACTTGTTCGTGGCTTTGAATTTTCTTTAATATTGTTCGACCAACACGGATATTTTTTCCAAGGAGATGTATTAGGCCGCGGTTCCATCTGAATTCAGCTCGAATGCAAGTTGCATTCCATTGCGGGCTACCCAAGTTTAATGTGATCAATCGCTTGCCCGTGGCTCGCAGTGTAATTGAACTTGCATGCGAATACGCGGTTTTACCATAGTAAACATCACTAAAATAACGGATTAAAGTTATGACGAGCCTGAAGCTTAAACCGTAGTAGGTGTTCTAAGTAGTGCTAGGTGTATGGTGCGCAAGTAATTGCTTTCATTGACATACCGGGTCTGCGAGCCGCGCAGAGAATGCCTATGCAATTAATCGGACACAAACGTCGGCAAGCCGTTCATAGAGTGATCCACCACGTGGAGTGCTGCGGTATTGACGTGCCTTCATCATTGTGCCTTGATAGCTCCTTTATCTTCGGACACGTGTTACATGTTCGTGCTATAATGTGCAATATTGTCAAAATTCGTGACGGTGCTGCTACGAAATTGTTTAGAGCTACGTCCACAGTCTTCAGGTTCTGAAGCGAAGTGTTACGTGACGCGGCTAGTATTAGGTATAAAAGTACATAATACGTATTTTAAGTCACTCACAGTCCTCTTTTTAATGAACTTTATGACTTATTTGTACGTGCTCGTAGGTATGAATTTTGTAATTGCTACAGGACTATTATAATCAATATATATTAATAAATTGATAATGCTTTCGTTACCGACTGATTGATTGACTGAGTGACTGACAGACAACGCACAGCCGGACCTACTGGTCGTAGAAAGCTGAGATTTGGCATTTAAGTTCAAAACGGGATATGCGCGTACGTAGTCGCGGGCAAAAGCTAGGAAAATATAAGGTACTGATTTTATTTGTCTGCTGTTGTAAATTATTAAATACCTTTTTGTACACCATAATAAAAAAACTAAACTAAAATACACACACTGCCATAGCACAGACAGTAAGTGGAAGCTTGCCACTATAGCCAGCTACTAAGAACTATTGCAAAAATCTATAACTTCTAATGAAAGATTCACAAACTGTACTGCCTATACTCTAGTGCTATTTGTTTTATTTTCATCCTAAATGTAAGGATAGACACTTCATGGGTGTAAAATGTTTGATACTCGCCTAGACCGCTGGCCTGTGGTTTATAGGCAATATCAAAGACGTCAATATTTATTTATTGCCCAGGTCCCTGAAAGTAAGCCGTTCTGATGTTTTTCTCTCAGAAAATATTTTATTCAAAATAGTTTACGCATGATATAAACAATGCCCATTTGAAAGACACAAAGCGTTGTTATATGTTTTAAAGAGCTTTATTCAGATCTAAACTCACATGACTCTGTGTGATAAAATATTTATTTATGTAAAGGATTTGTAGACTTTTATTCAGAACATTTTAAGGTGAAACTGAGGTAGTGAATATCAAAATGTACTTTTATATGACAATTTAATGAACGTAGCGTACGTAGGATTGAATTGGAAGGTCTGACAGGCTTATTTATATTTAATCAGAATGTTATCAGACTGTCGTAAAATTTTATGTCTAATACATAAAAGTGTCTTGATTTAGGTACTCGTAGCTTTGGGCATTGTCATTCGACGCTTTTACCAGTTTTTAGCCGTAATTGTAAAGTTTCAATTAAATCCGTTCGTATAACGGTACTTATTTTGTTTTGCTGTAGAAAAATCAAATTGTTAAAAAATGAGAATTCAATTAATTTACTTTCCTAGGAAATATCCAAAGTAATTCAGTTAAATAATATATTTAACTAGCCAACAAAAAATAAATTATTATCGAACACATTCAATTAAAACCACTCGTAAAGATACTGTTCGATAGCGGTACTTTTTAGTTTTGCTCTAGAAAAATTAACAGCGATAATTGTTGTTGTTAAAAAATGAGAATTCAATTTATTTACTTTCCTAGGAAATATCCAAAATAATTCAGTTAAATATTTTGCCAACAAAATAAATTCTTACAGAACACATTGCCTCAAACTAGTCGATGTGATCCCACGATAGATCGAACACGTCAAACACCGGATACGACTTACATTTTTAATTCACACCACGGTCCTGGTCTAAATGTCAAGCTAAAAATATTGCAATAATTTATCGACACATATTCCAGAATTTATGACTCCAGGTTTATGAGTTAGATGCGCCTGGGGACAGCAGAGGAGTGGTCACGACTTGCTTGTCGACCTGCTAAAGTATTCAGTTTAATAAAAAAAACAGGACAAGTGCGAGTCGGACCCGCGTGTAAAGGGTTCCGAATGATATTTTAAAATCATAGACTTCTTATGAGTTATCTGTATTTTTTTCAAAATTTTAGGCCTAGTGGTTTCGGATATAAGGGGGGGGGGGGGTCAATTTGAATCTATTTTCTTGAATAACTACAGAACGTCCCTTTACGTTACGTTACCTTAACGTCCTTTGATTTAATATGACACAAAAAAAATAACTTATTTGACCCCAAAAAGTGACCCAGTATTCAAAATTTATTTATTTTTGTCTTATGTCACAGAAATATATATGTGTCCAAATTTCAACTGAATCGGTCCAGTAGATTCGGTGAAAATCGGCTGTGACAGACGGACAGACAGACAACCGAGTGGTCCGAGGGTTCCGTTTTTCCATACAGAGGTTCGGAACCCTAAAAACGCAGAATTATTAGCAGGTATCTCTATATATTTTTATAAGCTGGCAGTTAGTTGTGTACGTGACAGTTGAACTTTTTTTTTCGTTTGCTGGGTTAGACTCGAAACGTTGCTTAGTCCTAAGGGTGTTTTAACATTCTCATTTTATTTACGTTACAGTAGCACATCAGAATAAATATATAATATGAATATTCTACAATATTTTGTGGAATTTGGCCACCCACAAAAGTGCCTTACCTTTGCGGATACAGCAGTGCGATTCTGCAAATATCTCACGGTCTAAATTAAGGTGAAGTGAGCTGTCAATCCATACAAACAAGATCGAATGACAATTCACTTCACGCTTACTCCACCCAAGTTTACGCGGTGAAATGTCGATAGAATAGAGCGGCAGGTTGTTCTCAGTTTTGAAGTTAAAAAAAAACAAAGGCGATTTTTTTTGTGTGGGGATTTTTTCTTATTTTTTATTATAGGTAAATAGTGTCTTATTTTCATAATAATAATAATGTTTTTTTTTTATAACTTATATCGAAATATTTATAAATATAATTGTATGTATGTTTAAATGAATACACGAAATAATAATAAAAATAAAAAATCTTTATTGCAGACCATACAAGGTCCATATTCACATTAAAAAAAAAAAATTGCATCACTACATCCAACGACAAAATCACAGTTCACTGTTCATTTCATTCAAAAACTCATTTGTTCAATTGAACATGAATAGTAATAGCGGCTGAAGATTGTTTCTGTTGACTCAGTTTGAGATGGCTGACTCAGTTGGCGGAGTACGCTCAGCCCCCGGGTGAATGTTGGTCTAACTCAATGTCGTCATAAGCTGGGGTAACGTTAGTTTTCAGTTTGTCTTCCTCACTACAGTTCACATAAGCTCAAACTTGTTATATACACGTTTGGAGACTGTGCAAGCCATCTTCTGTTTGTCTTGGCAAAGAATTGTGGAAATTGTTTCGAGTAACAGGTAGGGGTTTATTACTTTACCTATAGATCTTTAGACTGCCTCGTGTCGGGAAGTGTTGTTGGCTTTTACCATCTGATATTTTTCACAGTTGGTTTGGAGTAAGGATTTGTGACCAGTTAGCATAAGACTAGCCTCCTGTTACCTACACGGAACTGTAACGTACTTAACTGCCAAAATGTGGATGAAGATAATGAACTGCCAAGGGTTGCGAAATTTTATAGAAAGAGTTATTGCGGCCCTGGGGGCTACTCTCTAAGCCCGAACTCCGTAGTTTTGGGCTTAGTTGCGGGCGTATTCTCTCCCTACCACTACTCCCTATCACCTAACCACTAAGAATTAATGACAACACGATTAGACAGTTACTGTCAAATCGCGTTGTCATTCATTCTTAGTTCGGGTTCGGAAGTAATCGTAAGTCCGTAGGTGATACGGAGTAGAACACGCCCGCAACTAAGCCCGAAACTACGGACCTCGGGTTTAGAGAGTAGCTCCCGTGTGTGTAAAAATTGTAGGTTTGTTACCTACAATTTTTACTGTAAGTAATTCTTGCTCCTGACAGGGTTGCGGAATTTGTTCGAAAGAGTTATTGCGGCCCTGGCACGCGAAGTACATTAGGAGGAACACAGATGGGTTTTAGTCAGTAAGAGTCTGACACTCCCTTCTGCTCCGCCCAGAGCGGAAGAAGTCATTTGATGATTGCTTGAAGCTAAAGCGTTCGGTGACGATGACGCGAGATCTATGATTTTTGTTCACCCGAAGCGTTCGGTGACGACGACGCGAGTTCCATGATTTTTGTTCTCCCAAAAAGTGCTCAACGCGTCTAAAGAAGTTTTCGCTTCTAAAAAGGTAATGTTGGTACTGTGATCGGTGTCAGCCGAAATTATACACGGTCTTCAATTTTCTGAAATCTTAAATAAACACGTAAGTGAATACTTTTTCCTGATAAAGCCTCTCGTTCCAATTGACCTTATGGCCGCCGTCGCAATTCTTCTTGCCCTTTGAGTATCTGTCAAATAAGCAACAATATTGACTTTTAATATGTACTTAATGTAGGGATCGCTAACAGTAAATACATTAACCTCTGCCGAATCTCTCAGAAATACAGGCGTAATGTTGTGTAGTACTTCATATCATTGGAAGTGAATCTTTCAAAGAAAATTTGAATGAAAGAAAAATCTTTCAAGTGACCTACCTTAGAACTCTGCCGAGGTAATTTAAGTTCGCAGTTTTTCATAGTGCTTCACTTGCTTTAACTATGGTCCGCACTTTCATGACATTTAATAAAGGGGAAGAAATAAAAAAAAAAGAGCAAACAAACATAATTATTACTTACATTTTGATTTAATTTCCGGAAGTGGTTTCTCGAAAGGAAGGCAAAATAATTAATTTCCTTGGCCTCCAAATCTGAAAAAAATAGCCCGAAATACAAATTCCCGTAACTCTTATCTGTCAAGGATTTCTTAAAACAATTACAAGTTTCGGATGCACCGAAAAAGGAAAGACAATAAGAAAGAAGAGGGGAGCGTCACCTTGCGTCATATACAGGGGGCTCAAAATTGAGAAGCGTATGACAACGGGGCTTGTTACACCGCAATCTAACTTGCCAAATTAATTTATGACAGCCATATGAGGGGCATAGAAAAAGAGATGCAACTGGGGAAGAGTTAAAAGTTCCTCAAAAGGAAAAAACGGAACCCTTATAGGATCACTTTGTTGTCCGTCTGTCTGTATGTCAAGACCCTTTTTCTCAGGAACGCGTGGAGGTATCAAGCTGAGATTCCTATCGAATAGTCAGGTCTACTGTCTTTTGGAGCTGTGAAAAATGTAACTTCTAAGCCAAGGCAATCAAAAGATACAGCCAAATATGCTGCAAATTTTCGACACTCGCAAGTGAATCAACACCCACAGGGACTTCCCGTGAACTCAGAATCTTGAAATTTGGTACAAAGCAACGTCTTATAGCACAGATAAAAAAAAATTGCGAAAAGCATACATTTTTAGTTAAATCAGATAATAAAAATATTTTACGGAACCCTCGGTGCGCGAGTCCGACTCGCACTTGGCAGGTTTTTTTTTTAAGGAGAGTCTTTCCTATCTCATTTTGTTAACATATGTTATTTTCCTTCCTAACGCATGTTCTACTCTCAGCGACCAATAGTTTTAACTAATCACATTTTCTTAAGAAAACCATTAAGACCAGCAAATTTGTCTCCCTTAATATTAAGCTTGTTAAAATAAACTACAATTTTATAAACGATCCACAAACCAAGTGACCCGTAATCTTATTAAATCACGAACAAATCCAGTTCAAAGCTAAAATCCGACCGATTCGTCTTCGTTAACCCGCTGGCAAGACGGAATCTGTTAACAAAGCAACATTTTACTCTGTGGCACTTGTTTTTGTTTCGTCCAAGACTTGCCCGATAAACTTTTAATGCGTTTTTCACTTCGTTATGAAATATTTCAATCGGCGTAATTAGGTGAGAACAGGCGGCAAATATCTTGTTACCGGTACGTACAGTCGAGTCGTTTATAGATTCGTCAGTTTATAAAATCTTTTCTTTATCAAGTTAGGACACATATGTAGGTGCGGCAATTAAGCGTGCTTAGATTTAATTATTGATAAATCATATTTGTTTTATTTTGTGTCAGATTTGCAATTATCAAGTGATAGTCATTCTATGACATTGACATTGTGACAGTACTGAGTCGAAAATCCAGGATATTCATGACGGCGAGCGTTCGGTGGCTCGCTGTCCGATCACCACCAGGCCCAGGTCGATGGCGCGTTGTGTTCCACGCACGCCTCAAAGAGATGTCAGTATAAGAGACGGGGCCCGCTAGGGCCAGAGCCTGCCAGAGTTGCAGAATGTGTTCGAAAGAGTCACCGCAGCCCTGGAATGCAAAGGGCTTAAGAAGGAACACGGATGGGTTTTAGTCAGTATAAGTCTGACACGCCTTTCCGTTCCAACCAGAGCGGAAGAAGTCATTTGATAATTTCCCATCCTTAAAAAAAAAAAGGATTCACGGAGCAAACAAAATAGACCTTAAGGTGACTAACCTGTTTTTACTGTGACTGTACTCACTTAGCGAAGTATAGCTGGAAATATTTGCTAGACTAATAAGTAGATTTATTAAACTAATTAGGGGTGTGAATATTTTAAGTCCGTAACTTTTAGTATGCCTAAAATGTTTGATGGTGGCTTAGATTTTGGTTCATTATTTTGCTAATTAATTCTTTAATATTTTTGCGTGTTTTGTGCTGAAATAAAAACAAGAAAAATTTAAATAGGAGCTAACAGATGAGGAATAAAATCCAACCACAACATTTGGAACATTCGAAGTTTTGCTAACTGGCTAGTTTATTTTTTTTTTGTATTGATCAAGTAAATAAAAAAAACGAACGATATCATTTCAATTGTTGTATTCACGTTGGATTTTAATCACTATCGCTCGCGGTCGCTTTTATAATGCACTGTAATAAATAATTAACGTAAAATACTTGCAAAATCATACAGCTTCTTATTCATTCATCACAATTATGTTTTAATCATGAATAACTCATTATAATGTAATTATATTCATGTCATTACACATTAACATCTGAGTGCACACCAACTGAGTATCGATATTAATTTGTGATAGACATGCGAAAAATCTGAATGTACAGTCAGGAGCAGTAATATATAGCCACTTAGAAAATGTTCCGAGGCGTCTTTTTTTTTCGGAGTATTGATCTAAAAATGGTATTTATACCATTTCTAATCTTAAAATATTGCGTTTTTGACCACTTTTTATAATTTTTTTGTTTTCGGGGTGAAACCTTCAAAAGGCGCCTGGACTCTTGGGTTAAAGACCAGGGAGTGTGAGATTTTTACCTCACTAAAATCACCCCGGTGATCACCATCCGCACAAAGAAGGGGCTCCATTCTCTTAAAAGACCACTCCGGAACCCCCTCTGTGCAACACCTGTTAGGGCACATCCCTGGGGAGACTGTAAAGGGGTCCTCCCTTATCCTCGTTGTGCACGGCAGCACGTGATCACTGTGCCACACCCTTTCCTAGGATCACTGGGTTGGCGGACAGAGTTCCCACTCTGAACGCCCGCGACCCAGCAGACCCACCTGCCGTTAATGATGCAGGCGGGGTTTCGGCGTTCAGGCATCTTGGCGGTTGCCTCACCGACGCTTCCTTCTCCGAGCGGGATTAGCCCTCTCTCGATCCCGCTCGGCGGCCTCCTGGACCCTCACGGCTGACACGGTTTGCCCTAGTGCAATGTTTCCCAAACATTGTTCTGCCATGCCCCGGTAATTTACCCACTGCCCTTTCGTGACCCACTCAATACTTTTAACCCCCCTTCCCCGCTGGTTTCATCAAGTAAAATAAAACACATTTATTGTTATTAGAAGTACGTTTATATTACTATTAAAAATATATTTCTAATATTTCCGTATCGCCTATTTAGTGCTATTTCTAAAACAAGGCGGGAATGCTGCGACCCGGTATTTTATTTTGATGGCCCGGGTCGCGAGAACCAAAAAGTCTTAATACTACGTCCCTGCAAAGAAAACTTACTCACGTGGAGATTCATAGATGATTTCACATTAGAGATAATCCTTAACTTCCTGACTATAATTATAACAGCGAAAATGAGTTTGTTTGTGTGTTACGGTTTAACGCCTAAATCCTCCTCCTCTTCCTCGTGTCGTTTAACACATCACTGAGGGTCATGACTCCCTCGCCGAATCATCTCTTAAGCATGTCCTTCCAGTTGTTATTCCAGTCGGTCTTCGCTGAAGCAATATTTACGAATTTTAGAACCCAGATAGTTTTAACTTTGCGATAATCTTTATTAACGCGAGGGAAATCGGGAGCAAAAACTAGTACTTATACTATAATCTGAAACTTGACATCGTTATTGCTTGAAAAATACGTTGTTGATTTTTTTTCATGATAAGTGTGTTCGTTCGTATATAACGCGACTGTACCCTATTTATTATGCTGTTTGAACATATAAAATAAATCCAAAGACAGGAAGATTACAATTTTCAGCTCCATTAGTGGTGTTAATTAATAAATTAATATTTTCAGAATTACTGTTGGCGAACGAGTGACAAGGGGATTGATTTTTTCATTGAATGGATAAGCTTAAAGCTTGCACAAAATGCACAGGTACCGGCGACGCGACAAAGATGCAACGAGAACTTTCCATAGAAATTGTGCTATTTGTAGTACATTTTTGTCACATTGTACCTGTCTGTCTTTAAGTCACAACTGATTTTTCTTTGTTTTATTTCTTTTTCGCATCAATATGAATGTAATCGTGTTGCAACGGCGAAGAAATGTTCACTTGACTCAAATATTCAGGTGTTAAAAGAAACATAAGAAAACACGATTAAAAAAAATACTTATCGCCCTCAGATATACAGAATCGGAATGCCATACTTATTCTTACATTCTACCTTTGGATGATGCAATGGCAAGCTGCGGCAGGTGCAATCTCGAAAACTGAATAAAACCCAATTGAAAGAAAAATGTTTATTTGGGACTCGCACAAGACAAACAAAACAGTAAAATAAATTTAATAACTAAACAGTAATATAATATAACAAACATGGATAACTATAAAATAAAATAATTACCTGTGCGAGGCCAAAATGGTAACTGTTTTACAACTTACCTCAAAAGAGAGTCCCTTACTGAGACAGACCGTCACAATTCTTAGCCGAAGCGCATACATCGTTTCATCATGTAAATTGAATACGTTAACAAACATGCAACATAATTGCAGAAACTTATTGAAACAACAAACGTAACTTAGTTTAGAATTGACTTGGCACAATGCGAGTTGCGTCCGCTTGTTTACCTCCGCTAACTTAGCAGCACTGCGCCGCCGTGATTGCAACTTAATCGCTAACTTAGCGTTTAGAACAAGTTTTAATTCTTAAGGTATTGTACAAACTTATTGTTTGCTCTCGAATAGCGAGCATTGTTAGCCGGGCTGCAATTAGTAGCGGTCGCTGCAATTTGCCTTATCACTCGAGTTATGTGGGAGATTACAGAAAGTTATTCGTGTGTAAGAAAGAATGTAGTTGGTAACTTGGAAGTTTTTCATAGGGTGGTTTGCCAACAGAGATGTGTTAGGTGGCTAGAGGGCGAGGAAAAGATCCACTTATGGGATCACGTTCCAAGCTTGGCTGGATCCAGCTCTGCAATAAAAAGGCTAACGGAGCTAGGTATTTTTAACATGTAAAAGCGAGAGATGTGAACGAGGAATGTGTGCGAGTGACGCGAGCGAGGAATGAGTGTCAGAAATCGTGGTGAATGATGCAAAGAGATCGCAACATTATCACAGTGTCGCTACGCATCTTCACACCGCACAAGCACCTCGCTCAGCTTTTGTGGAAACAATCCCACATTTATTTATTTATATATTAAACACCAAATTTAACAACACTTACATACAGAAACCTTACATTAAAAAAAAACATACAATCGGTGGCCTTATAGAAAAGAATAGAATACTCTTCATTATGAACACCATGTGAGTTACAGAGAATATATATAGTTGAAGAAAACATTACATAGGGTGAAACAATGGGCAGCTTTATCGCTAAAAGCGATCTCTTTCAGGCAACCTGCACATATATTCAAATCGCAGCTAAAAATGCGCTCGCCTCGCTCCGCCCAGCTACCCCGAACATTCCCGGTAGAAAAGCACCCTTATAATACTCGGGAAATAAGTAAGTAAAATAAGACGGTGTACCCGTAATAGGATATATCAGGATGACGAACAAAGTCTAGCTAGTTCTGCTTTTGAGGTACATTTCCTCAGATATTTTAAAATCTTTCCGTCTGAGAGACCGAGTGGCATTAGTACACTTTTTGTTACTTTCTTCAAAGAATTTTGAGGAAAGCAGGGTAGATTTAACGAGCGCTTGAAGCTGTTTAAGTAAAATGTCGTTTTTGCACTGGATAGTTTTATTCCTATGGATCGACTGGAATTTATTTCTGTCATCAATTATTTTAATCAGCTAGTTCTATTTCCACTACACTCTGTAATAATAAAACAAATATCACACATCACATCCGCCGAAAGACGTCCGCTGCTGGACATAGGCCTCACCTAAAGGGGGGGGGTTCTCATAATCGCCATGCTTGTCGTCTCTTACGACACCCACGGGAGGTGATGGGATGATGCTTTTCTTTTACGTGCGACACCATACTGATAGGTAGCCGCTCCTTTGCCCACTTTTGGGATCGCGGATTCTCAATAAAATTTCTTGACGTTCTCTCTCCATCTGTATTCGGGCCAATGTTAGGCTAAGAAAATTATAAAAAACTAGCTTTGCTCGCGACTCCGTACCCGCATACTTATCCCGTTTTTCCCGTTCCCGTAGGAATTTCGGGAAATTCCCCCTACACTCCCCAAGGAAGGTTTCTTCAAAATTTCATCTTTCTACGACCAGTAGTTTCGGCTGTGCGTTGTCTGTCAGTCACTCAATCTCTCATTCAGTCAGTAACGGAATAATTGTATATATTAGGATTGTGTACCAAGTAAAAATAACGTCTCTATCTCAATTAAATTTCCACAATCCAGTCCCCGCACAATTTTCATCCCATTTATCATTCTAAAACTGCACCGCTGACGTTCCACATTTATATCTCTCTGCAGAACATCCGGCTTCCACTGTACCGCGTCAGTCATGACGTCACTTCCCCTAAAAATAATAACTACACATCATTCAGTTGCGTTTGCGAGCCAAGCTTTGCTTTGGACTGTGAATTATTATGAGTAAGGAAAGCTGGCATCAATTAACAGACGTTCCTATTTTCTGCGTCTTGAAAGTGTAAGGATAAACTAAAGTAAAATGGTGGGCGGTATTTTGAAATAATTGTAGTTGTCCAATTATAGTAGAATCTATACTAATAATAGAGCTGAAGAGTTTGTTTGAACGCGCTAATCTCTGGAACTACCAGTCGGAATGCTGTAGGCTATATGGGGACGGGAAATTTCTACAGGAACGGGCAAAAAAACGGGATATGCGCGTACGGAGTTGCGGTGAAAAGCTAGTATACTATTAAATATAATAGAAATACACACTCTTGTCAACGTTCTACCTATAACAGTTCTTGCACGTCCATAAATTATGGCAGCAATTGAAAATTCCAACTGACCATCTATTACATATCACATGAGATACAACCCGCTGACAGACGGAGACATATAGGCCTCCACCAAAATGGGGACACATCGGCTGGTCCTGTACATCTCGCATCCAGCGGATTCCAGGTCAATAAAAAAAATTATAACATATAGTCATAAAAACATCGTGTGGCATTCAAGAGAGTAAAAGTCAAAATAATTTCATATTTAATGCCATTTGTTAACAAGACGTAAACGGAACGGATTTGTATGAAATCCATAAATTTTATTGGATATTTACTCAACCGTGAAATTGGCAGGATGGTATCTTGTACTACCTAAGGTGACAAGGTACTTTGTACTATTTTGTGGCCATTTAAAAGTGACTTTAATCCTGTAATGTTAGGAACAACGGTTTATTTTGACATAACATGCCGTTATGTTACGTTACGTTGCAGTTGTCATTACTATCAATATTGAGAATAAAATGTTGTGTTGATTGTATCAAGAAGAATGATCCACTAACAGTCCCCAATTTTATTACGTGTTAACTTCAAAGCAATCTTAAAAAAAACTGCCCTAACTTACTCAAAAAGGCGACTGTTTAACTCAAAGCCGACTTAATACAGTAAAGAACATTGTAAAAGAGCCGTTAAACAAACACAGTTTTCTTTTTAAACCGTGCAAATTACTTTCAAAATGTCGTTACCACAGATTTCCCGCGTAACTCTAATTTAGTAACAAAATGGCTGAGTGAGGCTATACCATGAATCATCACATTCCCTCTCCCCCTCTTATTTACGATAAACTTTAGTCATGTTAATCATACCGTTATGATCTTACTGCCATTATAATTTAACCAAGAAACTTTGTCTGCCACTTGAAAGAATAAATTTCGTGGAGCCGAGATGATTTAATTATACCAATAGTTAATTAATTAATTTCGAGGGTATCCAGCGTTCGGGAAGAAGCGATAAAATAATTGGATCCGTCAAAATTATAGAAAGCCAATCGCTCCCCTTCGAATTGATTATATATTTAAGAACGGGGGTTTTAAAAAGTCATTATTAATGCTCACGGCTGGACTTATTAATTGTTTAATGATTTAACGGGTATCTATCTGCCTATAAATAACTAATAATAAATAATACGGTATCTATAGGTATAAATAAGGATGCCAAATTGAAGATTTTCCTTCTTCATCGTGTCACTGGCACGATAGTTTTTTTTTATTTATGTGTCCAAAAACATTGCTAATAGCAATTGAACATTATGAATGGTTTAGGCATGTGATTTTTTTGACAAAACAACGGTAAAGTTCGGCAATATGAAGAAAGAAAAAATGTGTATCGATAATTGGTGCTGTAACTTGGTAAGGCTTCATGTTGAATATTGAAAATTATTCTCTCTCATCACCAAACATTATGTAATAAATATAATATAATATGGAATATTTAAAGTCAAATATAAATACTATAATACTTATTAATAATATTATAATACTTCAAAAGAATTTCATAATAATTACAATTATTATGTTATATTTAATAATATAATAGGTATATAAAATTAAAATAACTAATATACTATACCTATATACACAGACCTAAACAATACATATACATAATGAATTTTACACTCAAACATATCTAATAATTTAAAGTAACATTGAATTCCTTGAATTGCCACTTAGCCCTCTTCTTCCCAACATATTTTGCTGTGCCCGGCAGGGTCCATATTAATCTTTTACTTTGTTATATATTATATGGAATGCAATAAAGAATTGAGTTTTGAGTATTGATTATTCTGCGATTTTCAGGAATATTGTTTTTATCTAAATTCATATTAAGGCCCAGTTTGCTTGCTTGTATCAAAGTGTTTAAAGGGTTATTCTCTGAAGTTACTGCTCCTTTTAAGAAAATGATTTCACTAATAGCAAGCTACTGTATCACAGGCTTTTTATCCCAGAAAAATTTACAGTTCCTGTGGGTTTGGCTGTGGGTGGTAGGTAATAGAACCTGTTATATACTAATCAATCTAGTAGGTTCATAGCTCTAGAAGTAACGCGTCATTTACCATCTTCTGTATGGTGGCGCACGTAAAATAATAGCACCATACCATCTCTTCCCATAAGTGTCGTAAGACTAAGACTAAGGGACTCACCAGAGAATGGGCATCAGCATTCTGCATTGCAAAAGCTACACTGCGATCGCCAACCTGCCTGTCAAGCGTGGCGATTATTCCCCTTTGGGGGAGGCCTATATCCACTATCCAGCCGTGGACGTCATTCGGCTGATGATGACGATGATTTACCATCTTCAATCCTATAAACAACCGATTTCTAAATTAAGCATTTAAAGTGGAGTATTTATTATCGAGCTGTACTTTAGTTTGGAACCCTGACAAACTTTGGCATCAAAGTAGATCTCTGAATACTAAATTCAGAAATTGCTCGTCTCTTCCTAGAGCAGATTACCCTTTAAACCCAATTCCTACAAAAGCAGCTAACTAAATGCATTAAAAGACCCACTTTTCATCCACCTAGTCGACTAAACTAAGTACAATTTTTATTTTATCTAGCAAAAAGGATTTCGCGTCAGCTGTCAGCTCGAGGGGTACTTAGCCATCTATAATAATCATACATAAAAAGCTACAACAATCAGTCAACTTTTAAAAATAGGTATTCAACTTTATCACTGAAGTATTAGGTTCAAGGTTGATTGGGAAAATTTTACAGTTACGGGTAGCTCGATGTGCTGGCGTATGTACCTAGCAAGTTAGTACCTAGTCTTATAAGTCATCTTAAAACCTTTTAAATCTTTCCCTATTCAACTAACAGACCACATTATAAACCTAATTACCTACCACAAACCCAACCAACTCATAATCTGCCTAGCCTTTTCCCAGCTTTATTGGCGTTGACTTGACAGATCGGATTCAGCTGAATACCAGTATTTACGTGGAGTGACTACCTTTCTGACCTCCACACGAAGTAATTAAGTAACACGGTACCTCTTGATAAAACTGGTGTCAGATTATCTGGCTTTGGCAATCCGTAACAACTGCCAAAGATCTACAACGACGAACGACAGTCGGGACCAACGGCTTAACGTGCTTTCCGAGGCACCGACACGTCCCGATATGCTATTACGATCACCCATCCATAGACCGACCTCGGCAAGCGTCGCTTTACCTTGAAGATCGACCCATGTGGCTGTAATTATTTAGCCAAGAGCTCCTCACAAACCCAACCAACTAAAAAGCATTAAAAGACTCACTTTTCAACCACCTAGTCGACTAACCTAACAATTTTTATTTTATCTAGCAAAAAGGATTTCAGTCGGCTGTCAGCCCGAGGCATAGTTAGCCAACTCTATATTAATGCATTCATTAATGTAATTAATGGAGTTAGGTAACTGTCATAATAACAACTTTGCTCGACTCCTGAATAGTTTAAGAGTGCGGTTTTCCTCCATGGAAATATAACACGGTCAATGCACGGACGGTGTTTGTCAATGTTCATCGAGCATTGCTAGTTTATTAAATGGACTATATGGGAGTTTTTATAAAGTTCACGTTGTTTTTTGTTGACCAGATTATACTTTACCCCAACTCTTTAAGGAACTTGTATAATTTGAGGCTTTTTAGTCTGGTTGTGGAACTGATAAATGACTACCAGTAATTGCTTTTTGGGGGATCCCAAATTATTTAGCTATTTTACATTCCCTTTGTTTTCTTTATAACCCTTTTATTAGTCAACGTATTTGACAAATAAAGGACTATTTATCTTCCTACCTAAAAATCAAAAGGGCTAGAATATTAAACGTTTAGATTAACAATGTTCCCAATATAGCTCAGCCGAGATCCTCATATTTAGAAGTCGACTCTCATTGGCTGAATTGATTGCGAAATAACCGTTTAAATGGCTCTTAAGAAAATTAATTAAACCGTTCACTCTCGATCGCGACTTATTCCGAACGATCCCAAAAATATATTCTTCATCAAGAATGATTCATATTCTCCAACTTCGCAAGCAATACAAAACTATGAAATAATTAAAACAATTTCCTATTGATGTGAAGCCCTTTATTATCAAAAACAGTTCTCACAGTTAATTCGTTTTGTGTCATTCAATTAGTATAGTTAATTAATTAATTGTAACGAGTCACCCCTAGGGATGGCTCGATATAACCGCCCGACATTTCGATTAAAACTTCGCGTCCTTCCCGATTCATATTAACATTGTACCGTTTGTTTGATTTTGTTTAGATATTTACGAAATTTCCAATCTCTATTATGTGGTTTTGGTAAAGACGCCATTTTGAATTTTGCTGATGACTTTTAGGGTTGTCATTACTTTCATATCTGCTGTGTAAACTTGAGATTTTTTTTAAAAACAAAACCCAGGTGACCTTTCAAGGACGAAACCAATACCTATTATATTTTCTTATTATTTAATCCAAGAAACGCGTTTCTCGAAGCTTAGGTAAACACAAATAACAAGAACCTTTACACAGACCCACTTCAATCGAAACCCGATATCAATTCATAGCAGGAAAATGTCAGGATCTGTTATTTGATCGCTTCCTTAGCGCCTAATTCGGCTAAATTCCACAAGATTGTCGTATCGTCTATCGATGTCGTCAGTCAATTGGGTTGATAAATCACTAAACTGTGTTCAATGATATGTTCTGGCTCCAGTACAGAGAAAGCAAAGTGAACTCGAAACGGTCGGTCGGATCCGATTCGCATAGTTTCTGTCCGGCTCGGGGTGACACGTCAGTACTATTGTGCCTCTTGTTGCCGGATTCCGGTGAATCGCTTATACTAACTTAACCGCATGCCTTCAGGGTACAGTAAACATTACAAAAATCCAGTCTGCGTTTCATTTGATTGAAAATGTATGTTGACAAATTAAATTAAGCAGATTTCCAGTTGTACGACACAGTTTATTTCTAAAACAGATGAGAGAAAATAGAAAATCTTTCATAAAATACGGTTGAAAATCAATCGAAGAAAATTAATTTTGTAAATTAGTTCAACATAGTTCTTAATATCGTGATACATTAACAATTGACTAGACACTAAACTAACACGTGCACGCAATCAAACAAATGTTTTCATCATACGTACATAAAATATAGTTATAACGCGCCGTGGCTCCGTTCCCCGCTTATATTCGTCACAGGACAAGCCGTATCGAGTCGTAATGCGGCCTGATCTCCCGCGACCGGCCGTGCATTCGCGCCTATATATTATTCATATCGTTTTCAACGGCACCCAGCAGCCCACACGGAATATTAGAGAGGCATATCTACCGAGTTTATCCCGGCTTCCCGAATACATCGCTAACTAAATTGTTTTCGACGTTTCCCATCCCTATTCGCGTATCGATGTACGACAAAATTATGATACGGATTCCTAAATGGTGCTCGCAGATGTTGACGATTAAATTTGTCGTGAACTTTTTTAGGACGGTCTCCTTAATCGTAGATAGATGTGGAATTTTTAATTTATTTAATTTCATATTTTAGTTGAACATACTATAATTTTTACTTTGAACTTTGTTTTTATCAAAATATTCGGAATGATCTCTTAAGACCAAGAAAAAACTTCATTTACCTAAATGTTAACCATCTTGTTTTCTTTTTTTCAAAATTCATATAGCTTATGTCACTTAAGACGAATCTAATGATATCTCATACTCTCTAATAACTATTACCCTTCCTAGGGAAAATGTGACTAATCAATTTAGTCCCATTTTCCCTAGAAAGGTACTACTTACTTTTTTTTTACCTGTCCAAATCACATCAAATATTTGTACAAACCCTGGCTGCCAATACTAAATGCTATCGTTGTTTGTTGGCAGGTTGGCGCAGCTATGATGTCCTGTCCTCTTCCACTGCCGCTCCTGCCGGCACTTCATCCGCAACCTGCTCTGGCATCAGACTTCCCCATCCACATTGGCATAAAGGTAATTTTTGGATAATACTGTATTGCATGTTAACGTTAAGTTTGTGCTCTTGTTGTGTCATACCTATTTCTGTTTTCTTATTTCAGTTTTGCAACTATAAACGTCTAGATTCAAGAACACCAATTGACTTCTCTCTTTTCAAGTTCGCCATATAACTACACCCATCCTGTTCAGGGACATCTTATTTGTCTCGCTTTACTCAACTATGCTGGGAATACCAGTATTTTAGAATACCTGTATTCTAGAACACCAGTATTTTAGAATAACAGTATTTTAGAATAACAGTATTTTAGAATACCAGTCTTAGAATACCAGTCTTAGAATACCAGTATTTAACGGTGATCGAATAGCCTTCTGACCTCAACAACCCTTGTACTCAGTAGACTTGTCTTGGGACATAGTTGCAGTTTTTTAATCATTACAAAACCTTCTGATTCAAAATTTTTGAAAGTAGGCAGGTATGTGGCGAACTTGTCAATCAACTAATACTAAGCCTGTTCCATTTAGATACATGTTCTAAACACTTCTAGATCCAGCTATTCACCAGACTCAACCAAACACAATACTTAGCCGGATTTTTGGCGACACGACTCTATACTTCACTCTAACCTCCTTTGTTTACAGTAAAAAGTCGTTTCCTTTCGTCGGTAAGTAGGAAAAAAATGTAATTTAATCTCCACTCTCGCCAACGACTTTCAGGCAACTTAAATTGCGAATATATCAAAGCTTAAATAATATGAAGTAGGCGAAAGAATATAACGTAACTTTGAGACTGTTGACGCTTGTTTTCTGAGGGTTTGTGTGCATAAACAAGATACAATTTAAAAAGCACAGATTATTTTTACATTTCATTGAATTGTGTTGTGGATAATAATACTAACTACATAATAGCATCAAAACATTATTGGGAACTTGTGTGTTCCTGGTACCTCCACTTACATTTAGGAGAATACAGTCATTATATTTACTCTCTGACTGTACTTGCACTTTTTCTTACTAACTGTTGACTTCTTCAACACATCATTAAAATATCTTGAATAAAAAACTATCAATCATCAAAAGGATGCGTCCACTCAATGTACATACCACGAAACCATACACACACCCCTATCAACATACAACTGATGAACAACATTAAACTCTCGTTACAATTATGTGACTGCAATCATTAATACGGAGACCGGCCAAATAAATGAGCTATATTTGATAACTGTCCATAATCGGCTTATGGCAACACCTGAACAAAAACAAACTATTAGCCAAATTAATGCGCAACGAAACGTATCGAGTAGGGTTGTTAAGGAGCTCCGTAACCGAAATTATCGGATATCCGAAATATAAATGTATCCGTATCCGTGTTGTGGAATTGTTTGAAAGAGTTACCGTGACCCTGGAATCAAATGGCATTTTGAGGAACACGAGTGGGTTTTACTCACTAAGAGTGTGACACTCCCTTCCCCTACACCCAGAGCGGGAGGAGTCATTTTGATGATTATCTATCCAAAAAAAAAACGTAACCGAATCCGATTAAGTTACGATAATTCCATTTTGACTCGTTTTTCTGCCCGGCCGTGCTGACACACTAACCGCGCGCGTCACTTGCGTGTTTTATTATTTATGTACACGCAGAAAATCAGTAATAGATAACACTATAATTATATAATTATGGGTACAAAGGAACTGCTTCTTTATTTGTGTTTTACTTTTATAATTTCTTTAAAATCTAATATCCGTTTCCGAAACCGGTATAATATTAATTCAATATCCATATCCAGATCCGAAATTTTGTATTCATAACATCCCTAGTTTCGAGATTACCAAATATTGGCAATACAATAAATTGATGCGATATGACTATACATTGGGGACTTTATGAAGTGACATGTGTGAATTCGTTGATTAGAAAGTTTTGTGAATAGATAGTCGATTAGCGCAGTCTTTAAGGATAGGGAGTTCGATACCTGTTTGGGACAAATACATACGTGTTATTATGAGCCAAAAGAAGTAGGTTATGTATTGTTTCTTATTCTGGTTATACGATTGATATTCATTAATTTGATAAGGGTAAATTAATGAATCTTAATCGTGTAATCAACCAGGGTTGATTGGGATGTAAGCCGTTGTTTACATTTAAAGTGTTAGTAGTTGAATATGTAAATAATTACGAAGTTAGATCGATCGAAACAGTTTTGATTGTTCACTGTAGCATACAAATTCAGAACTCTTAAAACTAAATAAGGTGCAACAATGGTATTACTACTATTTATGTACTTATAAGTGACTTATATACAGTCGTACTACTATATATTTAGCCACTTTCATCAAATTACATTTATAAAAACCTAAAATATAATAAATTGTACCTTAGTAAAGAAAAAACCTAAACATACTTGAAGATTAAAAGCTCACAAAAAATGCAAAAGATAAACCTAATTAAACGAAAAATAACCGCTTAAGTTAAACTAAATTATTTAACTTAAATATTAAAACAGGCAGATCAAACGAACCTTACCCACAACGTAAGATTCCTTTTTGCGAAGTTTAACTATAAATATTTAACGTAATCTAGAGGTTTCAGTGAATAATTAAAATAACTCATTTATCAATCGCTATGAAGATATCTATTTACCTAATCTCTACTTATTTAACTTCATCGGGAAGATAGATTTATCCTGGAAATAAGTTTGCTTAACAAGAAAATTATTTGAATATGTTATTGAAAATATGGAGTACAGTCACACACAAATGTCAGAAATATCGTCTTGTCTTCAGCAAATCGCTTATCGAGCCAATCAAAATAAATCAATCACAAAAATAACAATCAATATTTTAATAAGCCGCATTTTCATGGTTTCCCCGCTTTTGTATAAATCGTGAAATTCACAAACTTTGAAAACGACTTGATTCATTGTTCACTGTGTTAATACAAAGAATGAATGAACGACGACAATTCCCTGTTATCAATTCACAGTAGATGAATAGCGATGAGACGGAAGTGTAAACTGTGCCTTAAAGAATGACTACCCCGGCATCCCCAGCTCCCTCGTCATGCCAGTGTCAATATTTGAGATGAACTTTTGCCCAATTACCTTTGCAAGTTAAACCGTCTTAATTTATAAGTATTGATTCGTGCCTGCCGACTTTAATTAGTTTCCAGCTTTGAGACACTCGCCTCATTTATTATCTCTCTTAGATCTGTTGCTACAGTTCAATTGTACACTGTAATTTTAAACGAAATATATTATTAATGAAAAGATAAATGTTTCTTTGTCTAAAAACTCAAGGATAAACGCTGAATCCAATTCAATGTTCCGCCTTTGTCTTACCGGTTATAACATTACGTAAAGTTGATTAAGCATATTTACAAAAATACTAGCGGGAAAACACGCCGTTTGAAATCCCCCAATTTGTACAAAACAGCGAGTCGCCGTGCCACCGCATTACCAAATAAAATTTAACAAACAAAACGCTTTACGAAAAGTTCAAAGTATTTTATACCGACTCGAGCACGCTCAATTTTGCACCGGCGAAGTCATCAAAAAACTATTAAGCTACAACTTTTAACACATGTGCACTTTTCTAAACGTGCATTATCACAAAAAAAAAACAAGATTAGCACACGCCACGATACATAAGTTTACTCATTAAACACCAATTTCCCCAAACGTCAGAAGAGCAAAATATGAAAAATTTGTTGTTCGCTAGCTGGAAGGCGAAGTTTATGAAGAATACTTTGAATAATGCCACGAGAGCACTTTCTTAAGCAACGCTTCTTATTCAACTAAAAGAGTTTATATTTCAAACACTATTACTGCGCCTGTCTACTTAATTTACCCTGTTGATTCAATTTTCGTCCACGAGTGCCATATTTCAGTAGTCGTGGAGATTTCAATTCATACATATTTGAATAAATAAATATGCATGAAACCAATTTATAGAGGCCGCCTGAGTCGGCCGCCGGCTGAGCGGTACAATATCAGTGCCCTCATTAGATGTATCCCGCTGCTACGGCGCTACGGCGTAGTCGCCTACGAGTTTTGCTACGGAAGCGCCACGTAGACCGCTACGATACAGCTTTGTCGTTATTGTCTCATATTCGCGGCGCGGCGCGGACGGCCTTATTATGTGGTTTGTTTTGTAATAACCCACTTTTTTCATTTACACAGTTTTGTTATGTAACATACATTGTATTGAAAAGGTTTATGAAAGCTCGTTTAAAAGCATAATGAACATTAAATTGAGAATTTCGAATTGTTTTGTAACGGATTATGGCCGCGGGGATTATAAGCGCCGAACGCCGAAAACATTGACAAATATCAAATTAAATTAAGTAGTTATCATTAATCTGTTGTACTTACTAGTTTTATTAAATGTACCTGTTAATGGGAAATTGAGATTTGATGTAGGTAATATTTTGTTTATGATTTACTGAGTGGTGATGCATGCATAAACTTACATGTGGCTGCACCATCTAGAAATACATTGTTAATATGAAATAGAAATCAGAAGTACATACCTCATTAGAACAAATATTACGACCACTGATTGCGTCCTTGTTTATACTCCATTCCCAGTGACACAGATCTAAAACTGCCATCAAGCACACTTTGATCGACACTAAACACGCGATCATATCAATACACCATACCGCGCTCAATTTGCATTCATTTGCCATCAAAGGTACACCCTTTACGCATTGCCTGTGACATACATGTTTCATTACATGTCAATTCCATGGATTTTATCGCTTTGTTCATCTGCTTTGTAGGGGGACTGTAGGCGATAGTGTTTGTTGAATAAAGACAAAAACGTAACCCGCAATCTGAGTAGTTGGGTAAAAAGATACACGAATGATATTATTTTTTTTTTGACTCGACAACGTCTAATAAATCGATGAACGCCGGCTGCACGCACGAAAAAGGATGACTCATTGTAACGTTACGATCTTTTCATCAATGTTTTGTTATGTTGTCACGTTAAACTATCGTCCGAAAACCAACTTTTTTTATTAGAGTGGTTTGCTCTTCACTCTAGTCTAGGTTTATATTAGGTTTTGTTAAAGTTTGACGCATTAAAGCAGGTTTTGGCTTCGTTTATTTTTGCAATTTAATAACGCCAATATTTCAAAACATATTTATACGGTTCATATAAAACTTGCACTGTTCTATCGATGACGCCTTTGCCGGTTTCCTTTTTTACGACTATGGCAAAGCAAAAAGAAAGAGGTGATTCTTTGTACGATCAGTTCAATCATATTTTAAACTTGATTCCTTTTCCATATAGCTTTCATTTTTAAACGACTTCCAAAGAAGGCTTTTCATAAATTGAAATATCCGATTATATGTTTGATGATTAATGATTTTTTTTTCAACCGTCGTGTGTGGTCTCCCTTATCCTTAATGCATCGTTTGATGCACATATGATTTGCTCCGAATATAATGTTTTTCTGAACATAATGCTGTATTCCTCTTGTGTCATAATCTTTCACTTTGTCTGACGTCTGCAAACAACTTTAATGACGTCTCTGTTGTGTTTGCTTTGTTATTATGAAACGTTAGATGGAAACATTCGCATATATTTAGTTAAGTATTTAGCTTATTACTAAAATTTACACTGTATTTATTGAAGAAAACTCACAGCTTTGTATGTCAAACGTAAGTTTATTTTCAGTCAGGGATATTAGAATTGAAATTCTTCTTCTTCAAGTCTTTGAATTGGATTGGTTCTACAATTCTAAATATCCCAGAATTTAGAATTGTAGAAGTTACTTTCTTTGCAGTTATAAAGCCTGACAGATATTACCTGTAATATCTATAATTTTATCAATCCCGGCCAAGCAGATCCAACACTCCAATTAAATATTATTTTAAAAACTCGTGACTTGATGTATGTTTATGGCCTGACTTCGTGCGCTATACTAGACCATGCTTAGATTTAAACATTTTAAAACTCATGTGACAAGAGGCTACTACTAAATCCTATTTTAGAGGCCGATTATCCAATAGCCAGATATTTCATCTAAGGAATAATAATAAAAATGGCGTTTGACAGATTTTATAAACCAAGAAAATATTTCAAACAGACAAAATTTATTCTTCAGTTAATAAAAATTATCAGAATATGAAAAATCAGCCCTAAAAATTATTTGTATAATACAAATTATCAATCAGCTTACTTATATACCTTATTTCTGTTATTGATAAATTATTTATATCACAATCTATATGAAATCTCACCACAAACGAATATCATTTACTAGCACGTCGCCCGCGACTTCGTCCGCGCGGCTTTAGTAGGTAGGTAGGTCCAGAAACTTCAACGCCCCCTTTGTAAAGGTTAGTTTTGGTAAATTAATTAATTATCCAGCCATTTTTGCTTCTTATTATGTGGTCTCAGGATCAAAAGCAGGTTCACCTCGTCAGGTCTTGATTATGCAAAAATTGTTAGATCTGTTTACATTATCCCTCTTTTACTTTCTTCATACCAATTTCGACGTGAATTGAAGCAAGCAATAAAATCTTCACACCCCTTTTCGCCCCTTTAGGTGTTTATTTAAAAAAATCCAAACATTTGTTATTCTTATTTTTTTATCGATATCATTAATGCCGTGTTTCGTCTTCATCGGAACAACCATTAAGATTCTCCCCAGTTCGCCCAAACCGCAACATTTTTCTTACTAAGAGCATTTTTATACCCGTCGTAACGAAAGGTCCGATTTGAATAACTAAAAGTCTAATTCATATCAACCTTAATTATCAAACCAATTAAATAGATAAGGATTAACAGCATGATACCAAAATCACCACTATTCCATTCCATCCTGGTTTTGATTATTCAATCAAAACCAGGAATTAAGCGGTTATTGTGACTTAACCATAATGGTAAATATACATATACATACATTCATGCGGACTTTTTATAAGTAATAATGAGTATTTCAATCATGTATTACATTAATTTTATTTATCATCGATTGTCTTCTCAGCGAACGCCAAATAACACAGCTCTACAAAAAAAAAAAAGTTTTGTTTTGTTGCCCTGGATATCATCGCAAATTTTTACGTTTTCGAGTGCCCAGATTACGAATATATTCATGAAAGTTCTCAATGTGCTCGTATTTTCATTTTTGCATATCTTATATTTTGAACAATAATAATTACTGCTGGTCTTTGAAAAGAGATTGTCAACGGAAAAATTATAAAAGAAAAGCTCATAAAAGTATAATATGCTTATAGTATTATATGCTTTCTAACTATTTTCGATCCAAATCGTAACAAATCTTTCCTCTTTATAATACCATAATACCTATTAGTATAGATTTAGACAATTCAACTTGGTTCCTTTGTCACACGCTTATCGGTTTCTATTGAACTTAAGTATTAAGTAGTCGGGAATTAAATCAGGTGCTTGTTAAGTAACTTGTTACCGAGAGTTATCTAGTTATAACTTATAACTAATACTTGTTTGTAAGTTGTATGTAAGCAGCATGTTACGGTGCGCAGAAGTAGATTTTCCTCCGATGCAGTTCGAAAAGAAATGTTTGACTTGAGTGGGAAAAATACGTATTGGTGTAATATGATTTAATGAATAGCTTGCCAGGCTTCGCTCGCGTTAATACAGATTTTCGAGTAAAGCGAAAATGCAATTATTTGTAAATCTCATGACCCTTTGCTTCGCACTAAATATATAACGCAAATCGCAGAAAAAAGTTATCGACTTTCTATTTGTAACTTCTTCAGCAAATTCAAGATATTTTCATCATACTAATACAAAAAGAAAAAAATATATTACTGTGACTTTCTGTCTTGGATCATCTGCCAAGCCTTTTCCCAATTATATTGGGGTCGTCTTCCAGTCAAACCAGATTCAGCTGAATACCAGTATTTTACGTGGAGCGGCTGCCTACCAGACCTCCACAACCCATTAACTGGGTAACACGGTACTCCTTGGCAAGACTGGTGTCAGATTATCTGGCTTCTGACAATCCGTAACGACTGCCAAAGATCTACAAATAACAGCCGGGACCGACGGCTTAACGTGCTTTCCGAGGCACGGAAGAGTCTCGATATGTTCAGATGGTCACCCATTCACAGACCAACCTCAGCAACCTTGAAGATCGACCCGTGCGGCTGTTATTATTTAGCCGCGAGCTCCTCCGATCGAAGAGGCAGTTGCTTCATGTAAATATATAGTCTGGTATTTCGCTGCATTGGGCTTCTCTGAAAGCCGACCACAATATGGTTGGGATAACACTAGACAGATGCTGATTATTAAAGTTAGAATTTCCTATCGCGACAAAGTGAACTCGAAATGGTGGTGAGATGGTAACCCTTTCGGTATGGGCACGCTCAGCACAGGTTTACTGGATCATTTTTATTTTACCAATATTATTGTTTTTAGTTTTTACTGTGTGTTTGTTGTTGTTGTATTGAGTCTATGCCGAATAAAAATTATCTATTCATTCTATTCTATTCTAAATAAACACGCAAAATGTAGCACACGCTTAAGTAAGCTCCATCTGTTTTTTTAGTCTTCTGAAGACGCCAAAGGATCAACATTCCTAGTCTTTTTAACCGACTTCCAAAAGGAGGAGGTTGTCAATTCGGGAGTCTGTGTCAAAAAACGAAAAAACAACCAAAAACACCGACTTCCGAAATTTAAAGTTATTTTAGTAGTGTTTTTTTATTTGGAAGTCGGTCGTATTTTTTGTAAAAAGTTGTTTTCTACATAAACAACATTTTAGTATGTCCAGAGCATGAAATTGATATCTCCATTACAAAAAGAAGTGACTCCAAAACCGAGCTGACGTTTAACGTATTATTCCTGTACTCTGAACTACCACCTGCGAGCACCTCTTAAACTTGCATACGATGTAAATTTTTCAATGCAAACATATTGAAGGAGACAGTTAAGAAAATATATAGTGTGAAGTCATGGAGGAGCCGCACCTTAACAATATGTTTTAGGAGCTAAGGAATTTTACAAGCCAATGTTCTTGTCTGATAAAGGTAGTGGGGACTAGTGTTCCGGTTTTATATCTATATACTTAAGTGTTTTTACTTACAGGTTTTCTGCTAAGTTTTTTTTAATATCATCATGATCATCATCATGTTCACTGCTAGACATAGACCTCCCCCAAGTGTCGCCACCACAACCGGTCCTGTGAGTCTCGCATCTATAGGCTACCGATTCTCACTCTGGTCATCGGTCCACCTCGTGGGAGGCTTGATAACCTTAACTAATATTATAAATGGCAAAGTGAGTTTGTTTGTTACACTTTCATGCCTGAACAATTCTGGTACAGAGATAGATGGGATCCCGGAGACGGTTATAGGCTACTTTAAGGCAAGCGAATCCGCGGGAAACAGCTAGAGAATTGGGCTAACCGTACGTTATTTGACGTAACAAATTGGTCCGTCTTAACCGAAGCGAATGCGCTACGCGATTGGTAATTTTGGTAGATATTATGTACCTATGGTGACCGCGCGGCAGCCCCCGCATCTACCATTTAAATCTAGGTATTTCTTTGATTCACGTCAACCATAAAAGCACTAGATTTTGTGATTTTATATGGATCCTGCAGCAAAAGAGAGTACATTACTTAATATCCGGAATGAGACTCCCAACTAGGAAAACCGACAGCTTCAAAGTAGCTGCAAATACTCTAAACATAAATAACTTTGATTGGCATCGTATTACTTTTACCGGCAAAGGAAAGGAGAGAGTTCCTTACCCAGATGTTTGTAATAAAATAAACTGCAAGTTAAAGATATGAGCCGGCGTTTCATCCTCTCTGTAGATTCTGAGAATGAATAACTATCTAGTAACTGTAATAGGGAAATAAAGTAAGGCTTCGTATTATTTTGCGAAAGTGAATGAAGTGGGTAGGTATTTATTTCACCCCTTTATTTTTGTAGGTATAACTATCGAGGTAGTAGTGAACTTGTGATGTCATTTTATTAAAACATAAAATACTAAATTAAAATGAAAAGATAATAAAATAAGAATTCACAACGTCGTTTCTGGAAAACACGACTAATGGCTAGTTTACACAGCGCGAGCTAGCGTGCGAGTCTGCTTGTCGAGTAGCTGCAGTGCAGTAACTCGCACCGTTTCGACGTATCTTACGAGTCACTGGCACGTGCAAGTTGAATAGTAGCTCGCATCAGAGTTACTTCAACATTTTTTGTTTTCACTCGCCTGCCCGCTGACAGTAACTCGCCCATAGCAGCAGCTCGGACATCACTCGCATCGTTCGGACGCATTCGGCAGTAGCTCGCCAGTGTCAGCCAGTTGCTAGCGGAACCTGTATTTTTTGTGTGCTGCGACTCTAAAATACACGTAATAAAGCAAATTCATTAAGTACTAAAACAAAACTTTACCCAATTAAGTGCGCCAGAGAACTCATGTCTAGTCTAGGCCTTAGGCTATAGCTAAGACAGGGTTTAACAAAATCCTAACTTGTAAGTAAGCGATGAAATATGAGAGTTCGAAGTTCCTTAACTTTCAGCTCAGACGAAGAGAGTGTTCATACCAGTCAATTCTAGGAGTATCAGAAAGTTAACACTGGTTGTCGGAAACTGTTTTATTAAGGTGGTCCCTCTCTTGGAGCATTCGCCTGTAATGTAACGGTACTGAGTCGAACATTATATCAGTGAGGGAGGAGAACCGAGCATTTCAGTGCGTCACCTGTAATATTACAGGTTCGAGCATTTCATTGGTGAGGGAAGAGAACCGAGCATTAAAGTGCAAAACTTGATGATACAATGTGTAAAATCGAATCTGAAATGTTACATTACAGGTGAATGCTAGTCAAGTTAGGGAGGCAGTACTGTAATGTAATGCTCAAAATCGAATCTGAAACGTTACATTGCAGGCGAACGCTCCAGGTGACGGAGCACCTTTAGAGCATTTACTAACAGCCGTCCGAACTATGATGTTCGAGTACCATTATGAATCCGTCGTGTAAATGGGATAGTAATTAATCGTCACGTAAACGAGTAGCTCCGTTTCTCTCTCACAACGTAATTATGATGGCAGGTTGAGTAAAAAAAAAAGGTTGAGTAATTTTAATAGTACGTATTTGTTTGGATTTAGGAGGATTTGGTTTGTCTGGTTCTAAACATTTTTAAATCACGATGTGTTTTGTAAACCGTTTCAATCTAAGTTTTCTTTTTGTAATTTTCTTTCATGTAGGCAAGCATTATTTCGACCTGACTGGTTCATGTTATTTTGTTCAACTGATAGACTACTAAAATGTCGTTCAGTCTTCATTCACCGATCAGATATTTTGTGTGGCAAATAATAACTTATGGATGAGTCATCATCATATCAGCCGAAAGACGTCCAGTGCTGGACACAGGCCTCCCTCAAAGGATTTGCTGTAGTCGCCACGCTTGGCAGGCTGGTTGGCGATCGCAGTGTAGCTGTTGCAATGCATAGAGAATGCTGCTTACCCATTCTCTACTGAGTCCCTTAGTCGCCTCTTACGACACCCACTGGAAGTGATGGGATGGTGTTATTCTTTTACGTCCGACACCATGCAGAACGATTGGATGAGTAAGGTAACATAATAACTGCTCACCATTCATTTATGAGTATTGAGTACTAAATCCTTTTTAAATCAACGCTTTATGAAACTTTTACGCTAGCTGTAACTCTAAACTTTTCCAGTTTAACCTTTCAGCACCTAATTATGAAATTGGGCACTAAAAATTCTAAAACGTTTCATAAAAAGTTTAATTTACGAAACTTTGCTTCTGCTAGAATATTCTATAAAGCAAATCTAATAACAAAGGGAACATAATAACCGAGACAGCTATTACGAAAGTCATTTAAATGAAACCAGTATTGCACCTTTAGAAAAACCTTCATAAACCTGGATAATGACAAGAATTATAAAAAGGGGGATCGTTTGAATGAAAATGATGGACCCTTACATCAGATTTTCGTCTAACAAGGAGAGACGGGAACAAAAAACTGGTGAATATTAGTGTTGTGCTAAATAACCGGGTATTATCTAAGGAACAATATAAACGTCGCGGGCAACGCAATAAGCGTTCACCGGTTAATGGCAGCCCGTCCGTCATCCACCGCGCCTCGCCTTTGTCGATATCGATATTTATATTTATCGACAAACTGAAATACTGTTCACGTTCGTCTTGTCGGCTTTTTGAAGTTGAAGCTTGAAGAAGGTAACAAAATGTAATGATGTTTAGAAAACTGAACAGGATGCGTTAAGAGAGCAGCGTCCGAGCTTGAGTTAATTCCAGTTTTCTGAACAGATGCAGGAATAACCGCGACTGTGCTTCTCTGTTAGTAGCAGTTCTAGAAATGACTAGGGCAGCCGTTAAGTTTGTGTCGATACTTTCCTGGCGGAGCAACCTTGTGTCGATACTCTTGCGTCATCCCATCTTCCTAGTTAATCCTGTTTTGCTGGTGCTGCTGCTGCGGCTATGGAAAAACTCAAGTGGCGTAAATTTAGTAACTTTATTGAAAATCTCGGGCCGTGAGGTCCTTGTGCTCACAGCCTTTTCAAAGAAATTTCGAAACGGCTGGTTGACATTTCCCGTGGCCCAAGAGCTGGCTGGTAGATTCAAACTTAAAGGTGGCAGTGCAGCACGACGTCGCCCGCTCTCTCGTGAATTCTCGCATCGTGTTCCGGATCCAGTTAAGTCTAAATCTACCTGTAATATAACACAAGATTTCCTTAATAAATCTTCATTCGTGTTACGTAGAAAAGCGAAAAGAAACCGGTTCTCCCAGCTGTTACAGGTCTGGTGTGGTATAAACAATAAGCTGGAATTAAGTTTTTTATTTCCCAGGTCACCATAGAAATTAATCCTATTTCCAATAAAAAGTTCCGTAATCCTCCTGGGACCACGCTATGTCTAGACTTATGAGAACTTTCTTCATAACTTCACTAACATAGTGGCATACTTAGTATCGCCCATCTTTCTTAGTTTTATAATTTTCTTAGGTGATATTCAGGAGTGTTTTGCCATTAGGAACGACGGGCAATTTGATATCGTCGAGGATTCTTTTAAACAAGAAAATATGCAAAGATGCTAGATCTTGTTCACTAAATGTAGAGCGAAAACTTATGATGCGTACTGACAGAAAATGCGACCACCAGTTTATATTCTAAGCTAACTTATTCATGCGGCTTTGCTCCCCAGGTTTATCCCACAGATCTCACCAATTTTTCACACAAAACTATAGCGTAGCTTTTTATAAATCACTGAAAGAAATTTCTGTATGGTATCAGACACTTCTCGTGGGACCAGAGAATGGGCAGCAGCATTCTCTGTACATTGTTACAGCTGCACTGCGATCGCCATCCCGCCTGCCAATCGTGGCGATTATGGCAAACCCCCCATTTTGGGGAAGGCCTATGTCCAGCAGTGGACGTCTTTCAGCTGTTTTTATGAAAGAAATTTACTTCCAAAGAATATCCCCTACACACAATCAAACAATTTACCTCTTTATGATAGCAGTTTAGATTATAACCCTTCATCATCATCATCTTCCTGCCCTTATCCCATGTTACTTGGGGTCGGCGCAACACGTTTTTTTCTTCCATTCTGTCCTGCCAGCCGTCACGCTATCACTAACTCCCTTTTCTTTCAAAACACTTCTAACACAATCCATCCATCTTTTCTTTGGCCTCCCTCTCCCTGTCCATCCATCCACATTTATATTCATAACTCTTTTAGTTACGTGCATTTCATCGAAAATCAAAGATTATAACCCTTCATTACTCACAATTATGACTGTGTGCAAATCAGTTGACGCCAACTGATTTGCACACAGTCATAATTGTGAACTCATATCATAACATAAAAGTAACGTTTACTAAATAAATGTACATATTCCCATCATTACTTGTTTGTTACTCAAATATTATAGTTCGCGTTCCCTTTGCCAATCAATTCGATTGGTTAATCAAAGAGCACAGAGTAAATAATATATTTGCACATGCGGCTTTTTAATACACGGTTTCCATATATTAAACGTGCATCCAGTTTTTACTTCGCGTAAAATAAACACAACGTGAAAACGATACTCTGATATTTGCCTGTTATTTTCCAAGTTATTTCTACCGACGAATGCTTTTCATTTGTTTTTTTTTGCAAATAGTTATTTTATTACGAAGAACATCTCAATTACATTACAGTTTTCCGGAACAACAGTTTTGTTTTTTTTACGTACAATAACGAATTCGGGATGAAATAAAACTGGTTTGTTTTTAGAAGGGTTTTTTTTGTGATTTATTTTTTTAACAATGAAACAGTGCATCTGGTTTCATTCTGTTGTTCTTTCATTCGGGCAAAGCTTACAAAGCATTGGTTATTTTAATAGGAGGTAGTACCTATTTGTTCAAAGAATATCGTCGACTGATTTAAAATGCAGGACAAAGGATAAGCTTCTTTGCAAACCTGAAAACTTTGTCTTTGGTTAGAAAATATCCTTACAAAGGCTTGTTTAGAACACTGTAAGTCGTACCGCAGACAATACTTTTTTCATAATCGAAAATATGTTTAGGCTTCGTTTCAACTGTCTGCATACTTCAGCCAAGATTAAACTAGTCTTCAACACTAAGATTTCTTCACCAGACTTTTGGCCAGTATGAGTCAAACCCAATTTTCCAGAGACGAGAATTAAATGGCTCGCGTCATCTGAGGTTTGTGGCTTTACATGAAATTAGACACAGAAGGTATTGACAGGCTAATTTGTAAGCTTACAATTGTAGGTAATATACTCCATTTGCGGCTGACATATTGAATGTCAAAGGAAGACCACGGTCTGACCTGGCATTATGTAATTTCCTTGCAGGTACTGTCTTAATTGTTAACTATCTAATCTTATGATTAGTTGGCTGGCTTTGAACGGATTGTTGGCTTAGAAGGGTGGACAGAGATGTAGGAATCGTGTGCGGTGAATCTTGTTTGTGAAGACCGTTTACTTAAATTACTTTTATGGTTTAATTAACACACAGGTTTATCAAATATTACCTACTTACTGAGTATGTTCAATGAATATCTATAATATGTTTTGTCAATCTAAGATTGAAATCGTAACATTTTTTCAGAGAACCTAATCTCACCTCTACCTCGAATAAAAGCCCAAATCCGGTAGCACAATAAACAATCAAAGTTTAACACTCGGCCAGTCAATTCCTGCCTAACTACCAGCCGTACAAACTCCAGTTTATTCCAATCGAACGCCACTAAGCTTACTCGTTCACAGTGACCTATCGTTAACTTTAATCCTCCGTTAGTCCAGCCGTTATGTCTTATTTGTATCACGTACCACAGCTTTATTTTTCCATGCCCTGTGTAACGCAAAAGTTTTCTAATAAAGGCCTCCAGCAATCGGTAAGTTTGTGTCGTTGTCTCTTATTGGCTACCGGTGACAATTGATGGCGATCGCTCTTTTTAACTGACTTCGTCGGGAAAGTTTTTGCTAAGGTAACAACACTTAACGAGAGTATATAGCAATATTATTATTTATCTGAGGAACATTCTGTGGGGTCGCACGAGTACAGTTTGTAGGATTACGGTCTAGAAAGGGGAGTAACGAAGAAGATTTTTGCTTTCTATTTGAAGTTTTGTTTGGTCAGGCTCTTGAAAGGAATGAAGTTTAAAAATAAATAAGCATTGGTCTTCAGCTAAATTTTTGATAACTGGCCTCGGTCGTTGTTATGCCAAATTACAAACTGTTCTGTCCTTTCAAGTAATATTTGCACTGTTAATACTTTATACAAATCTAGTATTGTTCCCTCAATCCTTTGATAGAAGCCTAGCTATTTCTGTCCGTCGTCCAACAGTGAACATGCTAAACTAACATACAACTAACTGACGTAACACGATAGTAGTATTAGTTAAACGCCTGAAAACTCGACATAAATCAAAACTATCCAATCCGCGCTCGTCATTTTATAAATGATGGTAATCCATTTCTGTTTTGATTCTAATAGTTGGGTAACATGTCGGGTAAAAAGCGCAATAGATAACGTTTTAGGGGTGTTTTCGTTAGTTAAAAGGGCGAGGTAGTATATAAATTAATTTTTAACACTAGTAGCCCTGTAATCGGGGTTTTGCGTGTCAGTAATGCTTCACGCACGTTTCGTACGCGCCTTTTTCGAGGGTTGAGGTACCAGCTCGAGTGTTCTGAATTGGGACAGAACAAATATATATATTACTATATTACTGTCGCTGCCAATTAAAATTTTCGTTTTTTTGTGAACCGGTGTCGCGGAAAAATACTTTATTACCAGTATTGTTACGTGAAAGTTTCACAATGCGTGATATAAACCCCTTGGCGGTAATGCGAACGTGCTGCTACACAAGTTACTTGAAACTTTTGTTTTGACAATTTCGTGGCATTGGGATTTTTATTATTTATATTCCAATTGCAATAAACGGTACTATTTTTAAAGGACTTGGTACTTACACTTTGACTTGTTATTTATACATTATAATGGTATAATTTCTCTAACTCTTTGTCTCCAAAACACGATCTAAACATAATCTGTTTCATAACCGGTACAAAGTCGCTGAATAAGCTAGTGTTTTATTGCAAAACTTTAAAACAGAAGAAACGATAACAGCTATTGGATAAGATAACAACCCATGTCAAAGAACACTGAAACTAAAAGACGTTACCGATCAAACGCACGGCACCGGTGCGGTTCGGAAGCAGCTCGGCGGCAAGACATCCGGCAATTCTAACTAGGACCGGCGCGGACGGCGCATTTCCGGCCGCCGGAATGACTTAATCCCCCGTGTTTTAACTACAAAGATTGGCAACGATAACATGGTTTGTTCGTTTTATTGGTTAAATGGTAATAATATTATTATCTTGCGAAGCTGAAAATGCCACAATCTAAATCAATCTAGCCTATTCCTATGATTTTGTTCCGGATTCGCCCACAAAGTTCGCCTTATTTTTATTTTCACTTTTCATTCTCGTTTCGCCGCGTTTATTATTTATTTATTTCATTTAACCGGATGCAGCTGAGTACTAGTACTAGTATTTTACGTGGAGCCTATCTGACCCTCACAATCCAGTAACTGGGTACCTCAATACTTACCCGTTGGCAAGATTGTGTGTCCGACTTGTAACGACGACGAGAGGCACAATCTAAACTAATGTTATTTATGTGGGAAATTGTTTGAGCTTGTAAATCTATGGAATACTGATCCCAAAATTGTCACTGGTAGAGAGTTACAGTATCGCACGGTTCCTGTAGGAAGAAAAGCCACAGAAGCGAGGTAGTAAATATAATTTGTTCTGTATTTATCAATACACTCCAGCCGTATTAAAATAAGGCTGTTTTTAAACACTTACCTTAAACCAAAGCAATATGCCAACATCTTTCAGTAAACAATCTTGCACAAAAAATGCTTGCCACGCTTCGGTCTCACTTTCCCGCCGTTCCGGACCGAAGCGGGCCGTCCGGGAAGTCTTCCGGCATTTGTGACTAAAAACGGCACGGACGCTTGCCGGGTCAAGACGACTTAATAATCCCTCTCTGATTAAGTTCACCAACGAAAGTCTACAACAAAATATTTTGCAAGACTTGCTTATTTGTTAATTTTAGTACGTGGTGGAATATTTTCCAATTTGTTTTTGCTAAAATTTTATTTCCATAAATTAATAAAAATGTTTTTTTTTTTTACTAAAGTTAAATGCTAAATGATACTCGTAGTAGGAGAATGATACCTTATTATTTGCACATGCAAATATTTTATTATTTTAAATACGAGTGAAATGGAATGCTTTTGTTAACAAACCTACAAAGGTTTATTTACAATGAAAACCCGTTGATCAAAAACTCGCTGAAATTAAATCATGGAATTTTCCGTCCATTTCTCGCAAAAGAAAAGAGAAAAAAAAACAGGCATATTTTAATATTTTAAATCGCTAACAATGAAGAGGGTAGGCACTCACGCGTGCGAGTGTTACCATACCTTCCTTACTTCACTAACTACACAAACCCGCCAAGTTTTAAATTTTTAATGTAACAACTTGCTGAAACTTTGCGCAGTAGGAAAATTGTGTTGACGTATCCATAATAAGCTTTGCTAAAATCATATATTTGGTGGAGGTACCCTTGTTTTACTAATTTAAATTCTTTGGAGAAGTTGGGTCCCGTAGGTGTAGCTGAGTTGCGTCATTGAGATTCGAGGAAATTGGGGAAACATGGAGTTTGTCAGGTTTCTTTCCACTTAACTTGCTGTTGTTTTTTGTCATCAGAGTATTTTTGTGTGGAATTTATTTTAAGAATGTTTTCGTGGGCTATTTTCGCTTTACCAGATTCTTCGTACACACAAATTGTTTCAGTATGGAAAAGTGAAAATAGACTTGCTCACACATTCAAATGGAAATAAGGGATTAATTATATCGGAAGAAGAAAAAATCATTTGACGACAGTCCGGGTAGACTCACATACCTAGGTACATAATTTAAATAAAGTAAAAAAATAACAAAAAAAAGTAAGTAACGAGGCTTCTGTATACTTAATTCGGGACAAGCCATTATAATCATGTAACATTTGAGAGATTATTAGTTAGTTAAAAATAAAAACAAATTATAATGAAAAACACGTGTTATAAGAATTTAGTACCCAGGTTTTTGTCATGTAAAACAAAGACTGAACTTGGACTTAAACGCCATTGTTCTACTCCCACGTGCCGAAATACATAATCAACATAGTAATTCCCATATAAAGTGAACCTTACCTATGCCAACAATGTGAAAGTCAACAAATATAGGAGGAACCTTAGAGACTTCCTCTAATTAATTTTTCATAACTTCTTAAGGTTCGGTTACACGCTCAATTTTACTTGCACAATTTGCACAAGTAAAGGCCCATTTACATGATACCATTTTCTTCTACATACAAGAGCAATAACTGAATGCAATAAATTAAGTGCAATTCCTACAACCTTCAAGAATTGTGAGCAACTGTTTACATGCGGATACAGTAAACAAAATTGGATGCAATTATTGAATGCAAGTCTTGACAAAAAATAATTGCAAAAGTCTTTTGTTTACACCAATACAATTATGTTTAAGAGATTATTGCTTACAAGTTTTGACTTGTCTAAACACAGGCTTGTATGTGAGTGTACCATTTATTGGTGAGTTGCTTCAAGTATTGCATGTATTTGCGTTGGCGAATTTTTCATTCAAGTGTTGAACGTTTTAGAAGATACTTTTTTTTTTTAAGGATGGGAAATCATCAAATGACTTCTTCCGCTCTAAATTCCGCAACTTTAGAAGCTACTTACTGTGTTTATTTAAAAAATATTTTGTTTTATCATACCAAAAAGTGTTAAAATTCGGTTTTGCTGATTTAATCAAGGTCATAGACATTTATCGCAATCATGAGTGTTACGGAAAATGAAAATTATAAGTATCATGAGAATGCTGAATGTAAAAATCATAAAAGTGTTATGCTGCTCTTCTGAGGCAAGAAGAGCTAGTGCTCTTCTTGCCTCAGAAGAGCAGCAACGATTAATACACTCACTCACTGCATTCATGTTTGCAAATGAACAGAGTATATATCTTGTATCCAGTTGGATACAAGAATTGCTTAAGAAATTATTGTGTGTGTGTTTACAACAAGAAAAGTTTTGAAACTAACTTGTATAACAGATCAAGAATGTAACGTGTTGTTTAGACCATGCAAGTCATTTATTGCTTCAATTTAATTGTATGCAACAGGCAATTTGCATCATGGAAATGGGCCTTAAGAGTGTAATTATAAGGAAGCAATATCGTTTGGACGTCGAACTGTGGATAATGTAGTTTGCAAAAACTCTTTCATGAAATGTTTGCGCTTGCATGTCGCTGCGTGTAATGGGGCCTTAACAAGGCGAATCTCTAGGCATTAAACTTAGATTGTAATAGCTGGACGACATGTTGTATTCTTTCGCCCAGCAGTGGTTATGATGCAAAGTGACTATGACTAGAGACTCTTATGATCAGTGATCGGAGTAGGTAGAGCTATTTTGGGCCGATGACTCAAATGTATATATTAATATGGACATGACACCGGGATTTTAAATGTATCGAGGAATTTTATAAAGAAAATCGGGTTACTTAAAGCTGGGTAGTTATGAAAAAAAAAATATCAAAGTATGTATGCCCATACTTTGATAAATTTTTTTTTTTGGCAATGTCATTCTGATGTTATGCGTATTACTCGGATCTTTTTTATCTAAGTTCAAATATTACACATGACATACACACGAGTTAATATCATTACCAACCTAAACAATAAGTATATTTTTATTTTAAATCCCAGCGAATCCCCGGATCATAGGTATGTCTATACTATGAAAACATGTCGCAAATAAAATAGCTCTGCCTACTCCGATCACTGCTTATGACGCTGCAACCCGTATACTATAATTACTATTCTCATGTAACATATGGGCTGAGAGAAAACTCTGAAAACATTTTACTAATTACATTGTTCAGCTACAAAGGGCGCAGACTGATACATTGTTATATTAAGCAAATAAATAAATTGTACTAAGAAGATGTAAATTAAGACTGTTATGGTTAGAAATATTTAAATTCAACGACTTTAATTTCAGCTGTTACAGTGACAGAATGGATGTAACGAATAAGCCTCGGCTTTTAGAGTAAAAAAAACGCTGAATTTAAACGTATGCGAAAATCTAAATTGCTGTTCTGAATTTCTATATTTCAGTTTTATTGGTTTCCTTTCAATAAAACAAAAAGATAGTATATGCCTTGTAGCAAAGAGTTCGTATTTGTAGGTACCACTGCTGACTATGTAGCTTAAATTAAATTTAAAAAAATATCTGAAAATGAAGTAGCCAATGAAATTGAACCATATATAAAAAATTTGTTAAATATTTTCAACTATATTTTGCATATAAATATTAAATTCTCAGAAATTTTAATTTGGAAATTTTCAGTTCACGTGGTATATAGCGGATTCTCCAAATTACAGTATACGCTAGATTAAATTCCACATAAAATGGACTGCCGTTGTACAAAAAGGAGCTTTTATGATTTTGGAGAGGACTTAATAGGTTTAACATGTTCTACAAATCTGTAAAATTAAAATGTGTTCCTGAAATAAATAAAATTCCCTCGTTATTCTAGTGGTCGCAATCGCTTGTGTTGAGCAATAGGTAATTAATGGGAACGATTCTCGGGTTGGGCAAAGTGTTTTTGGATCTACTGGATTTTTTCAATATCTACCCGGACTCCGAGTTTGTGCCCGATTGGCAAGAAGCTCGCCTTAAACATGACATACCCTCGGGGAATACGTATATTTTTTTTATTAAAAAAAATTAAATTTATCTTTTCAATTAAGGACTGATTAGCAATTATCAGATAATATACATATATTTGAGGATTGAATATGGCTCATTGACATATACAAAAGTTGTCAAACCGCCATTTTTAAGGTTCCGTACCCGCTGTCCGTGCGTCCGTCCGTCTGTCTGTCTGCGGGCTGTATCTCATGAACCGTAACAGGTAGACAGTTGAAATTTTCACAGAGTGTGTATTTCTGTTGCCGCTGTAACAGCAAATTAAAGGGGGCTCCCGTACTAGATACGTGCAATGTGATACGTGATGTCGCAATAAAAATAATTAAAGGGTGTCCACATACAAGAGACTTGTTTTTTGGAGGTTTTTATTCGATATTCACGGCATAATAGTGGATTATAATAATGGATATGGTACGGAACTCTTAATGCGCGAGTCCAATTCGCACTTGGCCGGTTTTTATCCTTCATGTAGGATTTATTGAAAAATAAGCCTTAAATGAAGAAATTTGTTCTAGATTAAAAAAAAACCGTTGTCATTTGAGTTCCAAGTAAGCCGGAACATTACATCTGTAGCAACAAGAGCCTTACTACAATGAAATGCTCGAACAAGCCTATCTCATAGACAATTCCTGGGGAATATATCTGCGGTGGTGAAGCCCACTGTGGTTTCTGTGGCTCGTACCTAATCTTCCTCCTTGGTCGGCCTCTATGTAGTTATTGAGAGGATTGACCGACTGAATGCAAAGATAAACGCTGTTTTAAATTGAAGATGAACTTTATCAGCACTGTATATAAGTTGCTTTGTTGTACAATAATTATTTAAGAGGGTCTAATGTACCTACTTATTGCAACGTAAACTTGTGTAGGAAAGAAATAGAAAAATATTATTTACGAAACTAACTTTATAAGCGTTAGTAAAGTTCTGTTTAAAAAATCTACTTTCAGGAGAGTAATTAATTAAACTATGAAATATTCGTAAGCAACCGTTGATGTATACATACTCGCATTTGGAATAAGTATTTAAAATCGGTCAGGTTAGCTATCTTCTTTGTGATTGAAAGAATTAACGCGCATCTGCATCTACATCGGATGGCAATGACAAATGTTTTTTTTATTTTATTTTTTTCATTTAATTTGGGTTTTCTCTTGACTCTAGTGTATTTTGTAAGTAGGTTAAACATAACACTTTTACAAGTCAATCTTTTTTGGTCAATTTTTAAACTAGATGAGGCCGGTGTTTTCTAGCTAACTACCCTGACAAGAAACACCGAAACAAACTCAGAGGTCAAAGTCTCTTTTAAAGTCCATACAATCGTACTGGTCAAATCATATGAGAACCAAGTAGGTTTATGTCTGAAGTGGTCTTTTGAGGAAAGTACCACACAGATTTGAGTGGACCTGTCCAGACAGTTCAAACATTTGTCAGTTATCGTGTAGCTCAAACTTAGAACTTACGGAGCTCAACGATTTGACGAACAATACCAAAGTAAGGACATTTGGGTAGGCCACATAAAGATCTCCAACTGCCAGACATTAAAATGTCTTACACATTGTGAGAACTTCAGTGACGAAAGGTCAACAAAGAATATTCTTATTATATCCGTCCAATTAAGAGATGCAGTGCAACGACACAAAGTATTTTTTTTTCAGGTAGCAAAAATAGTAGCAATTTTTGTTTTGTATTTAATTCTGCATTTTTGTATACGGATAGAAGTTATGAATAACCTTTGAAAAGGTACATTTCATTGGCTTTTGTTTGACCAGAGATTCTCTGAATATTAATTTATCAAAACTCATGCATAATTATTTCCAGTAAAACTGCACAGAGAGCCTTTTACAAAAATATTGTATGAAAAGATCGGAACACAATTAAGCTGTCCTGGTAAAAACAATCATGTGTTTTCATTTTATTTCCTTCGTACATTATTCAACTAAGTACCTTCATGAAAATTTCTTTGAATCCTCAAATTCATTTTTTTTTCTGAAGCACTGAAACTTAGTTAGAAGTGCCCTGCAAGGTAAAGTTTAACTTAAAAATCTCTAACCGCGTTCCCCACGCACTAAACGGTTTAACCGTGGTGTAACCAAGTTATGAGCGCGTTTAGCTCGTTGTTTTAAGTTTCCTTTTAGGGGATAGCTTGGAAATATGTAAACTTTTATGCAACAGTCGATGGTTATGGATCAGCATTTAAAGACCTTGTTTATTTATTAAGAAGATTTTTATATGTCTATGGAAAATTTCAGACTCCGTAAGATTCAAATAAATCTTTATTAGATTAACATTTCTCGATATATTATGAAAAAAAAAAACGATTTACAAGCATACGGCGTTTGTAATTTTCCGGTGACATATACGAAGGTATGTATTTGTAGACAAAATCAAGTAATTTGTTTAGTGACAGGACACCTTTGAACGTACCCTAAAAAAGTGATTACTCGATTTAAACTAACTACTTTTAAGTCAAATGTCAAAACGTTTATTTCAATTAGGCCATTAAACGGCACTTTTGAACGTCATCGTTTACAGTTCAGTAAAAATAATAATATTACATTAATAAAGTGACTCTACTGTCCATTCGGAAAGGTAGATTCTTATGGAGAACAACGGACAAGAAACTCCATATACAAGTAGTGGTTTGAAATCAAAAGCTATGACCGTTTAGGGTTCCGACGTCCGTATTAAAACGGAACCGTTACAGGATCACTGTGTCTTTCTGTTAGTCACACCCAATTTCTCCGAATCTAATGAACCGATTCTGTTAATATATATTTATAACCATTTTCATAGCCTTCCACTCGTCCCAGTGTGCTACCTTCGTAAAGTTATGAATTCCATGATAGTTTGCGTCTATTAGCTATATCCTCTCTGAATAGACGGGCAACCAACGAACTAATTATAAACTGAAAAAGCAAACCTAACGCAATGACACACAAACAAGCAAGAATTAAAATAAAAAAAATCAGATTCCTCGGTACCGTTGCTTAACTTTTTTAAAGGAATATCCGATCAAACGTCGATGCAAACTAATTCCGAAGAGCAAATTCGAAACTCGCTTAAAAGGAAAAAAGTAGATTTGCCAGCATCCGCATCGGGCTAGTAAATTGGTTAGCTATTACACTGACGACTTAACGTGATCTCGTTCTATCTCAAAGAGTACACTCTAAACGTTGAAAACATCATATCGTACAGTTAACTCGGTTTGTTACTACTATCTTACTGAAAGGTATGGAAATTAAGCTAAACAATGATAGGTGTTAAGGTTAATCTCTAAACGTCGGTAATAAGGTTCCATTACAATAGATGGACAAACTTTTAGAAATCATTCAGACCACCAAAATAAGGACACTGGTAAAAAAATAAATAAGAAAAACGCAGTAGATACATACAAGAAAAAAAAAATAGCTTACTAAAATACACTAAAAATTTTGGTTACCAACTCAAATGTGCAGGCGCACGTGACCACGTCAAGGACCCATTTATGTGACGCTAATTTATTATTTAAGGTCAAAATAAAATCACTTTAATTTGTTTATTTTTGCTTGGATATCTTTGGTTAGACGTACTGAACGCTGTATTAAAATTTGTCCATCTATTTTAATGGGACCTTTGTCATCTGCCTAGCCTTTTCCCAACTATATTGGGCGCGGGTCCCAGTCAAACCGGATTCAGCTGAATACATGTGGTTTACGTGGAGCGGCTGCCTACCAGACCTCCGCAACCCATTGATTGGGTAACACGGTACTTCTTGGCTAGACTGGTTCAGATTTTCAGGCTTCTGACAATCCGTAATGACTGCCAAAGATCTACAAATGGCAGCCGGGACTAACGGCTTAACGTGCTTTCCGGGGCACGGAGGAATCTCGATATGTTAAGATCGAATTGTGCGGCTGTTATTATTTAGCCACGAGCTCCACTTTAATGGGACCTTATATTTTAAAAATTATTGATGGGGCGCGTTTTACCACCGTCTCATCTGAGGGAAAGCCATGATGTGGACGACGCAGGGCCATGCTTGCCTAGAAGAAATCTATACACTCTTGACTTAAGAATGTATTGCATAGCTAACAGGAAACACAGATACCGGCAAAGAATTCCACATCTTAGCCATAATCTTTAATTGCGTCTCAATTTATAAACAGTGATTAAACACCATTTTCATAATATTTGTACTAAACACATCTGACTAAAATGCTTTACATTAAAATTTAAGTGTTACAAACTGAAAGTAGATTTTCTTTTCACATTTTTTACTAAAAGAACTAAGCTCACTGATAGCAGAAGATACTCGTGTACACAAAGTTAAATTACTAAGACACCTCCACTCATCCAAAGTTCGTGCGTACTGCATCTGAGATTCAAATAAAACTAAAATCACCCAAACAGTTGTGACAGCTCTGACGAGCATTCTGTTTTCATAACTCAAATCCACGTAAACATTAAAGTTGATTAGTTTACTTACTAACGTTTGGAATTAATTTTCAGGACCCGCTATTATCCTGAACTCCGCTGAAGACTGTAAAAAGAATAGATAGACTAGTGTAAATAAAAATAAGTGCCTAAATAAATCTTAGTGAGGGCTCGGCCTGGCGTCTTCCTGTGCGCGCGGCAGTCGGTCGCATTTCGTGAAATGGTCAAGGTAATGCCAAAAATATGTATGAATTATTCACCGCTCTCAATTTACTTCACGCTAACCCTTTCGTGTGTTTGGGGCTTCACTTTGTAAATACATTTCTGAATCACTCACTCACCGGCCGCAAAACAAAATTAAATATACCTACGGTTTAGGTGCGTAGAATGTATGAGTTTTTGTTTAGAATTTCAAATTGTGTGTCGCACTTTTTTACTCACCTTTTGAGCTGGCTTTCCACTTCTTAGCGTAGCGTTTGCTAATAGAATGCGTTTGTGTTTTTGTGACTAACATGGCATACCTAATAGGTATAAAGGTTGTAGTCATGGTCAATCTGTAGTATTTAGTTGTTTTAAAAAAAGATAAACGATTTATGTAATACAACAATTTATAATTAATAATTTGTTAAACTTTCTATAATTTCACTACAAGATATTCTTTGTCAACTGTAAGTAAATCTGGAAAATGATCTGCTACGGTATTGTAAATAAATACTTGGTTTCTATTTTACCCACTTTATTATATGGACTGTGACTTAACATGAACGCAGAACGTTTTCCAACTACGCAGCACTTTTCGAATATCCATATACGAAATTACACAAAAGTACAGCATTCTCGTTGGCGGCGCTACGCTAAACTCTGTGTAGTCAGGTTTCTCGATGTTTAACATTTCACATAACATACATTGTGTTCTGCCTAGTTTTGTTCAAGTTTCAGTAAATATTTCAATTCTCTGATTGTTCTGCTGCGGTATTTGCCAACTGTAGAACACTAGCTGTTTCATTTTTCCCTCTTGTTACCTCGTTGTCGAATATGGAATGTTATTTCAAGGCACTAATTAACTTTGTGTTTTACTTATAAATGTGTTGTTCCAATACTATATGTTTCCTGTGTTGTGATCGTTTTGTTTAATCACTGAAGTAAAGCAACTGCAAAATAAATTCAGGCTTTTAAAATAAGTGGAGTTCTGGGAAGCTTGAAAAAATATAATTGAATGAATACGTACATATTGGTTCACTCTGTATATTTTTCTTTTGTTTATAGTAACTTGATTAAATTCAGTTCTGAAATACCTATGACGTATTTTTGACGTGTGCATTGTTTCGATCACCGCGTATTTCAATCATTGTTAATAACATTGAAATATTTTCGTGGATATTAAATATTTGGGTGGTTGGGGGCGTGTGTAAGGGTGGGTATGTAGGGCATATTTTCATATTAAATGAACATTTTGTGGTGAGTATTGTTATCCGGTCGTGTATAATTCTGCACTATGTAAAAGCTCATTACAAATGAGGTTGGTGGACGTGCGGTTTGTTTTGTGTCTTATTTTAATCCGCTGTGTTTGACAGGTTTAATTTAATGCGGTCGGCAAATAATTTTACTAACAGTGTAAGTTTTATTAATATTTACCTTTTGGTTGATTATATGGTTGTCATGTGGGTGGAATTAGAAAAGCATAATTAACGGTTTGAGCAATGTGTAATTGGAACATTTTGGATTTCGCGGAATGGATGATTAACTGCTAATAGCAATGATTATTAACATGCAATCAATCCATGATGAATACACACAAGAGTACAATTGCTTTTCTATTTATAAAGAGAAAATCGCTCTCATTACAATTGGAAAATGTATTTACAAAATTAATTTATTACCCTTTAAGATTATCAACTCGCATCAGAACAAGCTACACTTCAACAAAAACAACAATATTTTTTCATGCATTGCAAGTACACGGCAACACAGCTCAAACAAAAGAATTATATTCAAAAGTAACACATCATTGGCTGTTACGATTTTTTTCTTCTGCGCCTCCCTTCCCCCTTCTTCCAGCTCGTATCACTTCTCGCAAACGCGTTCTTTATCCAATTATCCGAAGATAAATCTCACCTGCGACTGCAAAGGAAATAACGTAGGAAAACGTTGTGTTAGGGAAAAGTTATATTTTCACAAATCCAAGCTTTTTTCTCAACGCTCGACTTACAGCGGCTACGTCACGTCCCGTTTGTTTCAGCTTTTGTTTTGAATTTAATTATCGTTACGAGTTCATCTTTGAGATGTTTGATTGTAAACAGAATATATTTATAAACATATGAATAAATTGTATAACATCTCTTTTTTTTTACGGATGGGACATCATCAAATGACTTCTTCCGCTCGTGGAGTGGAAGGGCGTCTCAGACTCTTACTGACTAAACCCATCCGTGTTCCTTCTAAAGCCCTTTGCGTTCCAGGGCCGCGGTGACTCTTTCGAACAAATTCCGCAACCCTGGGTATAACATCTCTACTCGTTACTTGGTGTGTCGTCATTTAGTGTTAGTAATTTTAAAGATCAAAAAACCTAGCAAACCACAGATTTTACGAGCACAGCCACAAAACAGCAGCTTACTCTTTTTGGAAATACTCGTTCCGCAAAAAATCCATTTCAATGTTACCACAGATTTTCTACCACGACCTGGATTTAATCCGGACCTTTAACCCGCTAGTAGGTCAAAGCTGTACCTAGAGGTCAATACAGCGAATCGGTAAAGTGCAGCTCTTCAAAATTAGAGTGAACAGGCTTCTTCTGGATAAGCTCGCTCCATCGTCGACGTTGTCTCTGTCACCTAAGACCTGACTCATCTCAAAAAAAAAGCACTCAGTCTCAAAAACAAACCATCTTGAACAATATCAATTGTAAACAATATAAGGAAATGCACGAAGATATAAATAGCCTCTGCTAATTACCTATTAATCAGGGAAGCAATACCTTTCGGCCTCTTTTGTTTATGAGTGGATCGTTTTTCATCGACAATTTTGACGACAATCTTTAATCATTTAAGTCCCTATCAAGTGTTGTTTCCATCACTTGGGACCCTGCTTGGGATGGACGATCCCTGGTTTTTAGTGTGACTTCAGTCTAGTGGATTGGTAGTACCTGATAATTAGCTCGTTAGATAGATATTGTATTGGAGGAGCTCGTGGCTAAATAATAACAGCCGCATGGGTCGATCTTTAAGGTTAAGCAACGCTTGCCGAGGTTGGTCTGTGGATGGGTGACCATCTTAACATTCCGAGACTCCTCCATGCCTCGGAAAGCACGTTAAGCCGTTGGTCCCGGCTGTCATTTGTAGATCTTTGGAAGTCGTTACGGATAGTCAGAAGCCAGATAATCTGACACCAGTCTTGCCAAGGAGTACCGTGTTACCCAGTTAATGGGTTGTGGAGGTCTGGTAGGCAGCCGCTCAACGTAAAATACTGGTATTCAGCTGAATCCGGTTTGACTGGAAGCCGACCCCAATATAATTGGGAAAAGGCTAGGCAGATGATGATAGATATTGTATTGATAGATAGGCACAACGCAATATGGTTTGAAAGCCCGTCCAGTATTAATTACATTCAAAATCATTTGATGTTGCAGTCCATTGTTATATGAACGTCCATTTCAGTACTAAATGTCTATAAGTTCTGACGTATCTGTCTGTTAATTCCAAGTGATATCACATTTCCTGACAAGACTGTAATGTCTCAGAAAATTCACAGTATTATCGGAAACCATCTTCGGTGAAGCGAACCGATTAAATTTCATATGCTTCCGCGATTCGGCAAATTAGATCGGCACTCGAAACGGTCAAAAGTCGACACCGGGCCCTCCACGGTGATATGATGCTATCCGTCCTCTTTACAATCACGAGGAAATTTAAAAGTAAGCCAAACGAGTAATCTGTTTGTACGCGTTGGTTCAGTACTTGAAAATGGTATTAAGATTGACAGTATTTGTACAAGTAAACGATTCTTTAATTTAGCTTTAGTTATTTACGTAGATAATTTGAGTGTTGACTATCCAAGTTTATTTTTATTTTCCTGCTCTCCGCTTTTATTTGATACACCGTTTTGACCCAATAACGCGGTAAAACACGAAGAATAATCACATTCCCTCCAATTTCACAAACTTTGAAACACGCTTTTATTTTAAAATTGACTTCCCCAATTCACTTACAGGCGGCATTGAATATAATATCGTTTCGTTTGTTTTGTTTCGGAGACCACACGGCGCAACCGACAGGTAAATATTGGACCAAGATTAATAGGGTTCCGGAACACTGCCTGCGGTACCCAGAAAACGGGAAGGAGATTTTCTCCCTTTCCTCGCGCATCGGAAGCAGATCCCATTTCCTCCGACTACATCAAAGTGAGATAGCAATCGGTTTTTTATTCGAATCAGCAATATTTTGAACGACGTCAACTAGTTAGTGGCTTGTGGCCCGATCGGGTTCCTTCGATAGGTAAATACTCCGGCGCCGCGACCCTCCGGGACTCAATTTGCATCAAGTCTTATTGGGGAAAACGTTTATGTTTATTGCCTGACTACCGGGGATTACTTTCTACACTAGCGTTTATGCGCAGATTTTGTAGTTTGTGGCAATTAGGTGGCGTAAGTCTCCGGACTGTTGGGTTAGCGGGTGGATTTGTAGAATGCCGTTTATTGGGTTTTCATTACTGTTCTGTTTTATTGGGTAGTTGATTTTAGAACGTATTTTACACAATAATAGAAGTAGAATTATGAATTAATGGAATAACGTACTTCAAAAGCAATATTTAAATAAATATACTACTTTATTGCTATGCGAAAAGCTCAAGGAAAAAAGAGCTACTATAATTTTTAGTATATGACATTTACCACACATTCTTTCAACACGTTACCCTTGTAAAAAATGACACTGGCCGACACATCAAGTAATTGATGGACTTGATTGCTGCCCTCAATCGGACGCCAACAAGTAAATTCAATTGACTTTTAATGACGAATTTTTTTGAATGTCATTAAGAGACTTGTCGTCATGGCGTTTCGGGCTGATCAAACGCATTGTTTAATCAACGGCCAGTGTGGGTTTAATATGAAAATGTATGTGCTGGTGAGGTTAAGTAGGTATCTTCTTTTTACGACATTCTAAACGTTTTTTTATATATATGCTGAAAAGAAGTGTGCCTTTTGGCCAGGTATCTTTGATGTTTTAATTACACTGTAGGTTATTTTTTTAAATAGTTAGAACACCAAAGTTATTTTCGTTTTTCAAGACCTGGACGTTTGAGAAACGGGTCAGTGCACAGTATAAATATAAGTCATAAAAATTGTTACCACAATAAAACCAATAAAATATTAAATATATTTATTAGTTTATTATTTTAGCATATTTTATTACTATAATAAAATATATTATTTGTGTATTCTTTCCGAAACAAAATTCTATTTTAACTTTTATTTTTATTTGTTGTAAACTCTTTTTAACCCAAAGGTTGACTGGTAGAGAATGCCTTGTTGCATTAAGTCCGCCCATGTACCACTATTGTACATTAAGTTTAAATGAATAAATAAATGAAATCCGTCCACATCCCGTTAACTAAAACAAACACCGAAAAAAAAATCCAATAAGTTTAAAATATTCCGAACTACCATCTCACCAGGTAAATTATCCGCCAATACCCCTGGGCTTAGCGTAAAGTTTACATTTAACAGCGGCGGCACGCATGCGCGGCCCGTCTCGGGTGACTAAGTGATGTATGGGCCCGAGGAGCCCCGCTATGCGCCGGAGCGGAACGGCTCACACGGCCCGCAACTTCCACTTTTACCCTCAAACCCGCGCAGGTAGGCCATCATTTTTATCAGAGAAAGGGTTAATACTGGGCAAAATCTTCTGCATCGTGTCGTTAGGACGTGGTAATTTTGGTGGCCCAACTTCATGGCTGCAGATTTTGGGGAACAGAGGGCAATTGAGACATAGTCTACGATGTAGTTCCAGCCTCTCGTTGGTCGTTGTAGACCATGACCTACCTTTCACCTGGGGCCGCATGCCCAGACACCTGCACACGTGACAACCAAAAGAGTGCGTCAGCAAACGGGTATAGGGTAGCTGAATATAAGCAAAACAAACAATTTAACTTTAGACACGATGAGTGGAGTATATTTGTCATTGATACGCCAAGAAGCCTTTGTGTCGAGAAATGCCCACTTTACCATATTAAAACTGAGATCTTTTTCAATTTTATCTAGCTTTTCAAAGGGTGTCCTACTCGGCAGTGCTGGGTCTTCAACATTTAATCATCCCCCGTTGCTTATAAAGAATCTGTGTAGGTATTTTTATCTTGAATAGAACTAAGAACTTGAGACGCATTCAGATGAAGCTTACCTAGTCTGTGTAGGCAGATTAAGTGGCATCGTCTACAGCATGAATTATTTATAACTAGTTGTCGCCCACGGCTCCGCCCGCGTGATTGTCGAAAATTATCCCAAGAGAACATACTCCCGGGGTAAAAAGACTATAATGTACCTCTGTGCCAAATTTCATCAAGATCCGTCCAACCGTTTGCGCGTGAAGAAGTAACAAACATACACACACTCACAAACATTCGCCTTTTAATATTAGAGTGATAGTGTGATTTTGATGATTAAAGTCTGAGCATCAAATATTTAATTTCGTAGTTTAACTTAAGGGCATAGTGTCATAAATTTTCTACAACGGTCTTGACTTCAATCGTAATTCTTGGTTGTAGTACGGCCATTGATGATAAAATTTGCATAGTCGTTTTAGACATTAATGTAACAGCTGTTTACATCGTTTTGCTGGTTGTAAGGCTAGTAACACACCGGGCAATAGGCTACTGAGACGACTTTACAAATCCTCAATCCTCAATAGAGTTTATAATTTTTGGGTTTTACTGATTGGAACCAGAGTAGGTGTTACTAATGACAAGAAATAATCAGTATTCTTTTGTGTCTGATTTAGCATAATCAGCCTAAAATGTACCCACTGCTGGGAAACAGACCTCCTTTCTGTAATAGGGACTGGGTCATATTCCACTAGTCCGACCAGTCCGGTTTGGTGGATGTCACAGGTTCTAAGACATGTTTTCCTTCTTAAGTTTGAGAGCAGTGGTGGTTAAATTATTGTTATTATTTACAAAGCACCGCGCTATGACATCCGCATTATCTGATTTTTTAAATCTCTACAGGCATAGATTTCTATTTTTAAGGATAAAAACTTTGTTGCATAGTGAAACTACTTTACTAACAAAAGTTATCGTCCAATTACTTGAAAAAATAGTAAAGTATAAATAAGATGTGTTCTAGATATTCTTAAGTAGTGATTAGTCGCAGCGGAGGGAAGAAACTGCCGTTATATATAATGAATGGGCTATATACGAGATATTTATGTTCCTCGTACTCAACCATGACTTTTATACATATATACTTTACATAATTTGAGACTCTCTTACACTGTTTCACACTTTTTCCTCAACTTTGCACGTACTTCCCCATCGTTGCATAATGAGATCATCTTTACTTTGTGCTCCTCCACCATATATATGCAAAAATTAAGCACCCTGTAAAAATGTTGTTACAGTCAACGATTCACAGTGTTTACCTACCCTAAATACCACTGATTTGATTCCCTCAATAAACAAGTTTAATTAAAAGGTTAACCAGATTTTAACTGATGGTCTTAATGCGAAATTAAATTACTCCCCAGAAGATCCCAAAATTAGTTTGACCTAGACAATGGTGAAGTGAGGGCGGATGTTCAAATATTTGTAGATTTAGTAAGGCGGCCGTCGTAAACCAGAGATATTGCCCTAGTATTGTCTCAAAGAGATTAGTTTCCTTACGTTTCTGTGTTGCGGCTAATGTTTGGAATCTGCCTTTTATGAGCTATCCGAGATGAATGGCTTTCGACACTTGTAGTTTGTTTTGGTTTTAGTCTTTGAATTAATATGAAAATAATAAGCTTGAAATACGCTGGCGTGACGATTTGCACCCATTCCTGACAGACGGTCCGTAGAAGGCAGCAGATAAACTGGTTTTCCAGTTAAAAAGGCCACCCCCATATTTTTATGGTGTGACAACACAGGTTTACTTAAAACAATAATGTTGCCTGGGTTAAAAAAATACGATTCTATTTAGTCCGTCACTTAGATTATCGAAAAAAATTGGATGAGTATTTTTTTTTATCAAATCAATAAAAAAATAAGAATATAAAACGCATCAAAGACAAGAAGTGGGAGCTTGTAACGTCACTTTCCAGTAAAAATTGTACTGGTAAGTGACGTCACACGAGTTCTCAACGCACTGTATCGTCTTGATTTTTTGTTTGGACAAAAGGAAAAATACATGAAAATATTTTTAGAAATCTATATGACGGACTAAATAGTTTTTTTTTGTCAAATACTCTATTATATAAGAGCAAGCTATTAAATAATAACAAGCAAATTAATTAATTAATAGATATCAAATAACACGTCGAAGTGACGAGCCGTCCGCCATATTATGTGGTCACAGTGTCACTACAACAAGCCGCTTCAATAATACGAAAGCAAATACACGGAGCTAATTAACTAATTAGCCGGCATACTGCAGTTTGTGCCACATTCTAAAGCTCAAACATATCCTAATTCTATTTTGGACTGTAATTAATTTACAAAGTACATAGAGATGACGTGTGACCGCCTCTGGCTACAATAGAGTATTTGATTATTTTTAACCAACACCAAAAAAAGAGGAGGTTCTCACTTCGGTTGTATTTTTATGTTTGTTACCTCATTACTCCGCCATTTGTGAAGTGATTTGATATCTATTAAATAATTAACTAACCGATTTTTTTCGTTATGTCAAAGGATATACTTTCAATGGGAAAGATCTCATAGAAATTTCATCAAAATCGCAGTTTTTAAATGAAAATAGCTGGAAAAAATATGTAAAATACTTTACTTTCTTGTGACTTTCCAGTGGTGTTATTAGGTAAGTATGCAGTTGTTTGGTACCACTAAAAAGTGAAAATTATAAACTTTTTGGCAAGTCGGTTGTATTTTTTTTTGGTCAAATACTTTTTTTTTATCTGAGAAAATAGCGTTTGTTTAGTTAACGTTAGACTTCTTTGATAAATAGAGACAATATCAAAGTTGTGTGAAGTCACATGATAGCAACGCCCTGTAGTAAAAACGACGTTTTGCATGACAAGGATGGAAGAATAAGTTCAAAAGCGCGTAACTTCTCTGTTTTCCCGCCGAAATTTTTATTTTTGTAACACATTTCAAAAAACAGTATTTACTAGTAATAGTATAGTAAATTTTTATTCAGTTCAGTTTGGGAGCAATAAATACTGTTTTTTTTCTTTCTTTTTAATCATGTACATTTTTAATAGTACCTACTCAAATACATAATTATACATAATTATGTTTTATCCTTTTTGTCAAAATCCTCACTTTGACAGCTACTCCGTCATCCACCCGCATCGTTCACAAGTTCGCGTTGATTAAAGATATCAGTTTCGTGAACCTTTCATTAGGAATGGCACAAAGGCAAACGCAATTACATCTTGGGTGACATCTGGTGGCCTTATCATGAAAGGGCTGCATCTTAAGTTGCCGAATTGGACGGTGAAGTCTTGGTACAGACGGGAGATAAGGATCTGAGATGTGTACTTATGCCTGTACCTGTCTTTGGTGACGTTGAATTTAATCTTGAATAATTTTGATAGTGTAAAATGAGGTCTGAGATAGTTTTGACTTCTTTGGTTCTTGTTCTAGAACTCTTGTTTTTTTTCTTTATTCAAATTAGTGAGATGTCACACTATTCCATTAAATCTGAAATCGTGATTATTGCTTCATGATCGTACCTATATTTGCAGGTGACTTCTTGTAAAATTTGCTAGTTTAGATAAAATAATGCATAGGTCGTCTTGTATTAATTTTTCTTACTTACCTAATTTCACAAGCACTCATTATTAAAGAAATAAGATAGAAATAAGTTTTTTTTAAACAGTTAAGTATGTTAAAAATTGGTCAAAAAATAAGAAAAACATCAGATATCTAATTTTTCCTAAGTAAGTACTTATTTATCCAAAATCATCTCAGATTATATAGAAATTCCTCAATTCCAAGAGACTATATATTACATCGTTAATATTCAAAATATTTACTTTTACCTACGTGTACTAGGCATATTATGTTAGAGGACCACTGTTCCATACGTAATCACAATTATTGAGCAAATAAGAATCTGATCCTAAGTAAATATTGGTGAATGGGGGAGCAAATATAAGATTTTGAGTCCTAAGCTCAACCTAACCCAACAATGTTATGTCGATCTTTGACCTGAAGTACTTTTATCTTTAGAAAACGAGTAGCATAAGCATAATGCCACGATATTAATCTAGATATTTACCTTTTGTATGCATGGATCATTGACCTTTGGTGATGCGACGAGGGTGGCTCTAGAGGGGTTGTATTATAATAACGTCAATTTAGAAGGGTTGTTTTATAATGAATTGATGCACCATAATTATTTACGGGGTCCGAAGACATCATTCTTTAAGGCGAAATCGTAATTATGGGTCGGTAAACTAACGATAGGTACTTTTATTATTCATAGTAAGTAAGTAAGTACCAATCGATATTTTCTTTCAGGTGTTTTTTAATCTAAAATCATCTAATGCGTTGTTTTGTTACAATAAGTGTATATTATTTTTGTCCTGCTTTTGTCGAAACCCAATTGGGGTAATCCGGTGATTTTACAACATTCACCTATTTTCAACAAACTTTAAAATATTCCGTAGAAATAGCAAAATATATTTTCCACCTAAATAATACGTGATGTTCACTACACTGTTGGATCACTCATTTATTTTTATTTCAATGGAATAGTTTTCCAACAATACGTTTTCATAACTGAAAAGGAAATTTTGCAAAAATATTTTTTTACCTATTGTTGAATTACGGAGAAATTGGATCCTATCATGCTATCATATTGTTTCGCAGGATATTGAAATATGTATTTTAAGTATTATATTCTCATGTTTTTTTTTATGTAAGTTACTTTATATTTCAGTATTATTTTATAGTTTTTTTTTTAGCTAAAATACCAATCGTTATATTAGCTATGGATTTTGAAATTGACATATCTTATTGTAGTAGAATGAAGTACGGTCAAAGTTATCCATAAACTCAAAATGATCATGCTTGTACAAGATCTCTTGAGCTACATTTGTGGACGAAATTCTGTTAAGCGTTTACTCAGTACATTTCATTTAGAGGGTGATCAAATAAATTCGTTGTTCTAAGGATTCGGGCATACAGGACTAAATATTTTGCTAACAAAAAAAAACGATAAAAATTCCAAGCTATTTAATTAGTAAAATGAACGCGCAAGTGTTTTTTAATATAATAATAATAAATTATTTATTGAGAGCAACGATGACTCATATAGTGTTAGTAACAATATATAAACTTATAACTATGTTAATGATACAATCACAACAACAATTACAAAAACACTAATAATGAAAATATTAAGAAATAATTTCCCTGTTAATAGAACAATTTATTAACAAAATGACGTATGAAATTACTCGCAAAATAACACAAAGCGATCCAACGTTCACTCATTGAAATTACCCGTAGTACTCGTAGACATCAAGATTCAAAACGATAATTTGTACCTACAAAATCAAATTCTGCCTCAAAGCATCGTCTGTTTTGCATTACGTGGAGACAAAGCCTTAATCTTCCCCCGAAGCGGGATCTCTTGTTTAAATGTTAGTATAAAAGCCTCGCTGTTAGCTCTTGCCACATCGCAAACAGTGTGTGCTACGCCGAATATTGACGGCGACTCTTTGCAAAGATAAAGATTTGTTTTTCCTTCTAAAGATACTTGTGTGTATGTATCGTCACGGATTTCTTTTGCATTAAAAACTGTGACGGGAGCCGTGAACAACGCTGGTAAAAGCGTCGCTTTTTTTTGTTAAACATTATAGGATTTGACGACGGGCGTGTCGGGTAAAACAGGTGCCATGTTTTGGGGATGTATCTCATGGTGTGACTACATAACTACCATTCACCTACCCATCGATGTGAGAAAAAATTACGTAGTCAACAAACGCCATCGACCGTCACCGTTGAATATGCTATGGAAAATTTTCTCATGTCACCATAGGTAAACGGATTACTGATAGCATTAGGTATGTTTACTCAAAGGAAGATGGCCAGCGTCTCGACATAATGGCCGCCAATTCTAATAGGAAGAAAACGGGGGCTTATACTTCACGGGGACCAGGGAACGAGAAATGTATGAAGCGTTTTTGAAATAGTAATATACGGTTTACCTTGTACATACAAATTTTGGTCTAAATCAAAATACGTTCCGATGGGTATGCAATTTAATAATATTGCAATGAATGTGAAAATTGTTTCGGCGAAAACCACAAAACAGTTTCGACAAAATATGCTCATCATATTACTAAAATTTGATAACAAATGCAGCATTTCATGGCAACATTTTGCCATGGAATTTGTATTCAGCATTTATTTATCATGATGTTCTAATTAATGGCCGCAGGTAATTTAACGCGTTCTAGACAAACTTTTAATGAAGCATGCCATGCTTTTCTGATTGTTAAAACATCACGATTAAAATGAGCGTTCTTTTGAAATAATATTTAGTATACGTTTGGATTTCAAGTACCTCCATGAAAAAAATTCAAACGAGTACTGACTAATAGGACTTTCCGAAGGCTAAGTTTCAGGTGTCTTTTGAGTAGTATTAACTTTATAAATGAGTTTTCTTCATATGACTAATATTTTCACAAATTTTCAGGTAAGTGGGTGTCTTTTGAATAGTATTAACTTAATGTTTGTTGTTGTAATAGAACTAAATGTGTTGCACTGTGCTAATAATTGTGTGTAAACTTATTTTAGGTCTAAAACCTGTACCTAACACTCAAATTTTGTATTGTTTGTAGATAACCTTGTGTATTTTTTATTGAGTTTGATGATGTTATGTTTTATAATCATGTTCTTTGTGGATGAAGGCATAGTTAAGTTAACATTGGATAAAAGTAGGCATGCATGACGGTATTATGCTGCGTGAGTATAGCAAGAGGGTTACTTCTAGGGTCATCAACCCACTGGCCTAGCGCAATAACTAGTTACATACAGCTAAGCAATATATTTACCTCACAAGTGCACGATTTATTAAAAAAAAAATGATACGTATGGCAATTCCGCTTGCGAGTAAGGAAGTGTGTATAAGTACACTGACATAGTGTACTTTTAATTGCCTTTTCTGGTAAAATATTTCGTGTAGTAGATGACTTTGTATTTCTCGTGACGATTTTCATTAAAATCTTTCCGAAAAAATCGGTATTTATAAAATTTTAGAAAAAAAATGATGAATAGTCACCATTATTTTTGTTAAAACCGCTGCACATAAAATCAACATCCTGTACTCGTTAAAATTTTGTGTGAACACGAGTATTTACATCAGTTATGTTTCCAACTAATTTGCGCTTCGGATCTAGCATTTTTAAACTTTGTTTTACATTTGTTGCAGGTAAGCCGGAGTTCGTATCGTATTTGTTCGAGTAATGGATGTGAGGCTATTTAAATATTGCCTGCTATTAACTGTGCAAATATTGCATCGGATCATCACGAAGAACTTTCTGTAAGTTGCTTCCAAAGTTGAGCCTTTAAATTGGACCTGAATACAGTTTCAGGGATGTTTATTTGTATTTAACTAATGTACTTTTTATTTTTTGGTAAAAGAATATTTGCGTGTCGGTTTTTGTAATGAAAATAGCTTGCTTTTGTTGATACTAAATGCAAGCTAAGCTGCAACATTTCTAATTAAATATTACCCGCACCAATTCATTATTCTTTGAAAATTAGCCGGCTAAATACACCGTACGCTTTCCGTTGCGTACGGTACCGCCATGTTCGATAAATAATTAACCAATTTTAGTTTTCGCTTAATCGGCTTTTTAGAAAACTCATTTGACTGGCAAATTGTTTTACGTGTCCAAGCTAAATGAATATTCACGGGTAATGTTGGGCGGTAGCCACTCTCTATTATCTGGACGCCATGTTTTTTAGGAAGCCTGAAAGCAAACAATTACAGTGATAATGTAGCTTTTAAACTACCGTAGAAGATGTGTAAGTAAGATACCTAATATTTTGTAAAGATTTGTTCGATTTTTGCACCATACAGATATTGCACAAAATATTTTATGTAATCTGCTTTAAAATCTAAATTAAATGCGGTTACTCACGATATTTAAGAATATCTCATGCCTTAGTAGGTATAAATACGACGACTCTTTATTGAGGCTGTTTTAACGCTGATTCAACTTTTAAATAAGTCCGTCATCTAAGTTATCAGACTGAGCAGAATATACTCAACCATCCCTCAAAAAGACAGTCAAATCTTCTCTTCTTAAAAAGAAGCCGTTCCCCTCTAGTGGTAGTAACTATATAGGTACTAGCTGTATTAAATGGCAGCAATAGCTCTTTCCACATCCCACAAAAACCTATCCTTTGACCAAACTGTCCTCATCCAATTAACAATTAAATAAACCGTGCAACAGAATCAACTGCGAACCGGGGAACGTAAAGCGGGTCCAGTGCTCACACTCAACCTTATGAGCGGTGCGGAAGCCTTTAGATGCAAGCCGGGCTTCCAACCGAGTGAGGAAGCTTACGTCGACTGTGGACATCTTCCGGCTTGCATGACGAATTATTCAGAGGTCGGAGATCGCAATGTTGGGTTGTTGTTTGAAATTATTGGCGAAATTGGGAGGCCAACTAGTGGAGTATCGAGGCAATTCTTTGGGAACATGTCGTTTGTTCAATACAAGTGTTACTTTTACCTGCCTTGTCGAAGCCTTTAGATGCAAGCCGGGCTTCCAACCGAGCGAGGAAGCTTACGTCAACTGTGAACATGTTCCGGCTAGCATGACGAATTTTGTTTTGAATTTACAGATGAAATTGTGTTTGCAGGAAAACTAGTTTAGCGTAAGATCACTCTTTGACAAGACGTCGTTTTTATAAATTTGCCTTCTTAGTTATTTAGTAACTTATGGGTCACATCTTGCAAACTGAATTTTAAAACACTTGGCCTTAACCGATTTAGGTGAAGTTTTACTTAAACGTGTAATCAAAAGCACGATTAGCTAAGTGACATATTTCTAATTACAATATGGCGGACGGTTTATGCATCCCCATGATACGATTATCAATTGTTCGGTTGCTGAGATGAATACGAATAAATACAAAAGATAGTTTTTAATTTATTTTTTATAAACTAATATTTTTTAAGGTACTAACCGTGACTTAAAAAAGGAATCATCAAAATAAATTCACAATTGGCGGAATGATCGCATAACAAACACAAAAAAAAAAGATTCGAATTGAGAACCTCCTCCTTTTTGAAGTCGGTAAAAAAATGTTCAGCACCACTGAGAAGCTTTGCTTTTAATTACGAAAAAAAAACCACGATATTGATATTTAACACAAACAAACACCACAATATCATTCGATATCTATATTTTTTACGCCAGCACTCGATACCGGTTTTTAATAAATGAAACCAAATACTACGAATTCGTTATTTACCACTTCTACTATTTTTTGCTGCACTACCCTGCCTACAGCTTTTAGCAGTCTAATGGTTAACGGATCAAATTCATACGGAGAGAGTTTAGTCCATTTAGGGAACATGCCTGGCTTGAGTTACCAATTACACTACATTGGCTTAAGCCTAGTCAGGTAAACGGTAAGCCGCATGAAACTCGAATACTGTCTGAGTAAGGATTAATATGGATGTGCCGAAGACTAGCTTAGGAGGATGTGCGGCAATGTTCGTATGTTTCATGGAACTGTTCTTAGAAAAAATTCTTACAAATTTCGACGTTTTTAAATAGAAAAATATTGTAAAATCTGTTCCTTCTACGACTTCTTCTTTGGCATTTTCGCATAGAAAAATGTTTGAATTTATGTTACTTTTACCGAGATTCTTTTTCTATTTCTTACCTTTCTGATGTTATATAATAAGAGAGATTTTTCTATCGTGTTCTGTTTCTAAAAACATACTACAAACTACTTGAAACTACCTTTATACTACGCTACGCTAGCGGCTATGCTCCCATTAAAATTGATTTCCGCAAGTCGCTTGTAAACTGTCTCCATGGTTCCATCTATCTCTGTACCAAAGTTCATCAAAATCAGTTTTGCAATTTAGGCGTGACAGCGCCACAAATAAACAAATGAACTCACTTTCGCATTTATATTATTACTTTAGGATTGTCAGATTTCATATGGTACGGAACATCTCACAGTAAAATAACGGGTAGGTAACCCTTTCCGTGGAAACTCCTTAATGATGTATTTCTTCGGTAACCTGAGTAAAGTTTATTTTTAATTATTTCTTCCACCACCTGATAGCCAAGTATTAGCATTACAACAACAGAAATAGAATCTACAAAGATAACCCCTTTCCTCCGTAAGTACTGAACCTAAAATTTTGATAAAAATGCAGAAATTAGACCTTTACCTATAGATTATGGGAAAACCTATTAGAAGTCTATGGTTTTAAAGCAACATGTAACAAAAATGTGAATCAAGGAAGAGGTACAATTCTAAGAAAAATCTGCCCTTCCTACGTATTTATGATAGATAAAACATTTATTTGGTACAAGAACAAAAAGCACAACACAAAAGCATAATTACACAAATCATAATACTTATTTGAAACAGATTAAAAGCAAAAAGACAGAATTTATGGCAATCTCTGTTATAAGGAACGACTTACCGACATAAAAAATATTGTCATGCACCAAATGGGAGTCCAACTCAGCATGTGCCAGGTAAATATACCTTTTTTTTAAGTATGGGTCATCAAATGGCTTCTTCCGCTCTGGGTGGAGCGGAAGGGCGTGTCAGACTCTTACTGACTAAAACCCATCCGTGTTCTTCTTAAAGCCCTTTGCGATCCAGGGCCGCGGTGACTCTTTCGATCAAATTCTTCAACCCTGGCAGGAGGCAAATATACCTGGGCACCGGTATTCTGCGACATACGTACGTTTTAAGGTGGATACTGACCGGTGGTGCGGGGCGTAATGTAACGTGTTCCAAATAGCATTCGTGCAGTCAGTATGAGGAAACGAGCACGAACATTATGCGTATGTTCTTTGTTTTACACGGATTTTAGGACACGGCGTATCATAACATGCTCGCTGCGAATGTTACATTACGGCCCGTAACACCGGTCAGTACCCACCTTAAAACGTACGTATGTCGCTAGTGGGATCTAGCATAATACCGGTGTCAGGTATATTTGCTTCCTGCTAGGGTTGTGGAATTTGTTCGAAAGAGTCACCGCGGCCCTCAAACGCAAAGGGCTTTAGGAAGAAACCTTGTCAGAGATATTTAAATTATCTGATGTGACATGCTTAGAAAGATTTTTCTGTCGTGTAAGTTTTTAAGTAGTAAAAATATTACCCATTCAAAATAATCAAGCTTTTATAAGCTACGGAACACCGCACAGTAAAATTACGGGTAGGTAACCCTTCCCGTTGAAACTCCTTAATGATGTATTTCTTCGGTTACCCGAGTAAAGTTTTGTTTTAATTACTTCTTCCAGCACCTGATAGCCTAATATTAGCATCGCAACAACAGAAATAGAATCTCAATCAAACAACATTATTAATTAGTTTCTGTACTGCCAGTTTCAGATCACAAGTTGAAAATTGATTTGCAAAAGGCATGTTTACCTCGGCCAGCGCTGTGTAGCTCTCTTTCCGGTCACCATCAGGTCCGGGTCGATGGCACGTTGTGTTCCACGCGCGCCTCAAAAAAATGTCAGCATTGAAGACGGGGCTCGCTAGGGCCGGAGGCTGCCGGGGTTGAGGAATTTGTTCGAAAGAGTCACCGCGGCCCCAGAACGCAAAGGGCTTTAGACGGAACACGGATGGGTTTTAGTCAATTGATGATTTCCCATCCTTAAAAAAGGCATGTTTACCTAGTTAGGTACAGTTATGTTACTGTATTTGTGTCATCTATACTAATATACAACAGTAACAGTTTGTTTGTTTGTTTGAACGCGTTAATCTCTGGAATTAACGTTCGGATTTGGAAAATCCTTTTTGGAAATGATAGCCACATTTATGAGGAATGCTATATATAGGCTATAGGTATGGGAACGAGGAAAAACGGGAATGAGTGTATGATTTCGTTTGTCTGTTCGTATTGATTTCCTTACAGCAAAAAGCAGGCAAAAGCTAGATTGCTATAAATTTTGTTTCTTATGATTCTGTAAATCTTTTTATTGTAACTTTATTTATGATTATTTCTTTTTATGATTAGTTTATCACAATAAAGTATTTTGGTCGAATATTTGGTCAAGAATCAATTTTTATAGTAGTACCTACTTACTAAACATATGTTAGATCCTTACTTGTTAATTGAAAAAAAAACCATAATACTAATTAAAACTACCAACAACACGCACAAATCATAGACACATATTGTTATACAGGGTGTACCAGAAGTGCGTGGTCATATTTAAGGCTGATGTTGGGTAGCTTATATATGTTTTTTTTTTTAAAAGATTCGACCTGAAAAAACGACTAATAAGTTCCCAAGGAATGACTTTTCAAACAATTTGTAATAATTGGTGGCATTTAATTTAGTTCAATCACAGATTAGATATCACCAACTGCATCAAACTGCTAGAAAAGTCATTTCTTCGGAACTTTTTTCGTTTTTATGGTATTTTTTTATGTTTTAACATTTTTGCCTTAATGTATATCGGCTACCCAACGTCATGCTTAAATATGCCCACGCATAGTAGGTACACCCTGTATTTCAGGCCAGTCAGTGCCCAACATTGTACCACCAAAACAACGGGTCCACAAAAAAACAGCCCATTTTAATCCCCCAATGGACGCTGATCCAGCGAAACCAGACCAAACCAAAAAACCAATAACTCCTGAAAATGAGAAAAAGGCTTAAATTTTCAAAAGTCCCAGTACATATTGTATTATATCTTTTATCCTTTAGTCCGAGCATCAAATGCATCCTTAGAAAATAAGCGACTACAATACCGTATAACACGGAAACCTATGTTGGAAAAATGTTCGTTCTCGGAATTGAATTTCACTTTGAAACGGGCTCTTTGTTAGCGAAAGGTAAGAAAACAAAGTACTCGTAAATAAGCTGATATTTTACTATTCTGTCTTTACTGTTTGTCCGACTGTACGTGTGACGTTTTTTTTCTTTTTTCTTTTTACTTAATGTTGTCTATTAATAACACTGTTTCTTTGTTGTACTGCTTACGACGTTGGAGGAAATAAAGTTTTGCGGAGATTTTTAGTTATTGTGTTGGTATTAAAAATGTTGAAGGTAAACATAATATTTTTTAAGTATCTACGCGGGTACTAAGAACCCCATTTCTTCCTGCGAACAAAAGTGTCCGTTGCCAACTGCAAAACAAAAAATATCAAGATCCAAAAAAGTTACCAAAGTTACAATTAACGTTATCGCGAAAACACCAAAGTAAATGAACAACAACTACCCCCAATAAGGCCTAAAACACATTAATTTAGATAAGAAATTTTCTACTTACAATTAACGAAACAAGGGGGTGTCTCAATCCAATTTACGCTATAATTTTGACGTCATCGGAGAAGGATTTAATTAAAGACCTTTTAGAGGCCTCCGAGGTAATTGGTGTTCAATGAGCCTTTCGTAGTCCGAGCTACAAACACCGGACCGACTGATTATGTTACAGTGTATTTAAAAATCGCTCGCTCATTTGAACTGCTTTAAGGACTTTCTTGCCGTTTTGGTGATGAAAATCTTTGGTTATAAATATAAACTTCTATTTATAATTTTAGAAAGTAGGAAGCAGAAAAAAATATATCAAAATATTGTGAATCATTAAAAATGTTCTTACATGGAGGAGTCATAGCGAATAGCACATTATTTTAAATTATATTAATGTTCGTAAGATTAAAAATTTGAAACCAGAGAAATGTTGCCAGTTTACTGTAAATCCAGCAACAACAACCACATAACTAAGTAACCAGTTAATAACTTCCTCTTAGCAATTATTAATACTTTTGAAAATTAAATAAAACCACAAAGAAATCCCCATGTATCTGTTGCAAACAAAAATAATACACGTAACTTCCCCTTTTTCAACGACACGATAAGTAGAGTAAAACAGTACAAACTCGAGTCGAGACGATAGTCCTTAAGCTTCATTCAACTACAATGTATCGCCGTAATGATCACTATGGCGCAAGTAGTGACTACCTTAACTAGGAAGCCCGTAACCTTATTGGTCGAAATAATAATGACGTAAGATTAAAGTTTCAGATTATAATTATTGCAGTTGTTTTTATTTTTATTCATGAAATTATAAAAACATAAATCAAACAAAGACCTTTGATAAAGGTAGAAAATAGATGGTCGCTATAGAAAAGAGAACAATGTAAAACTTTAAAAGGTGCACCTAATAAAGAAACGAGAATGACAATACTAAAAATATAATTAAATGCTAAGCTTTGAACCTAAGTAATAAGACGTAAGATGAACTCAAAGAGGCAGAATTTCCTGGACACCCCTTTAAACAAAGCTTTGTTGTAAAGAGCATCCCTGGAACAAAAGCTTAGTGCGAAAAGAAAAACAAAAGACATATCAATACTGAGATATTAATTTAAACATCCGCCATTTTCCAGCATAAGCACAATATTTTTAAAATGCGGTAGAAAACGTAGAACGGGCAGTCATTTGCCTGGTAAACCTTCCCTGTTCTTAGCCCCGGGCACAAAGAGATGTGCTCTTGATAGTTAATTAAATTTAAATATGTGTAAGCGAACGCGATAGAGCGTGTAGCCTTTGTATTTATCTCGCTAAAACGCTTGGATTAAAATACCTCCTAGATTTTTCTTAGCTTACTTCAAGTGAAGTTGCTCTCGACTCGCTGTTCGCCGTTGCACTACTTTGATGTTCTGGTTGCGTTATTTATTCAGGGATATTATGTCTAAATGGTACACGATTTTTAAATTAAATATTTATTAGACCACAACTGCTTTCAAAACTTCACATGTTCATTAAAAAAGTACTCAAAATGAAAATTGAAGTATCCATAGTTCTTCGGAAGCATTCAATATATTCATAGCCTTGCATTAAATTAAAATGAACTTTAATTTTAATAGCAAATCGTTAAAGCTACATCCGATCACCCTCTGAAAATAATTGTTCACCATTACGCTCTAGTTTTATATTGTAACTCCGGGGCACTTCTGTTCCGTTAATAAAGGAATATTGTATGGCGCGCGAGACCTAATTAATAAATTAATCTGATACAAACAATTTTCAATTATGGGCTTAAACCGAGATTAGCAACATGTTATTTAAACTGGCTTCGCTTTGTATAATAAAATGATTACAAAACCTTATTGGTGGTTGTTTTAAAGGATTGTCATAGCCTTTGTGGGCAATACTGAAAATATGAACGAAAAAAGGTTTGAAACGAATGTATCTTTGTTACGAGCAGTTCGCTCTTTTTTTAATTTTTTAATAACCAAGTATACACTTAACAATTATTTAGTACCACTAAAACTCACAAGGATATTGGCTCGCATTTTTTACTTGGCCAAAAGTAGTAAACGACAATGAACAGCTTATTCAAAGCAAGTTCAGGCACACGACCACATAATTTCTGTCTCTCCTAGAAAAAGACATACACAAAAGCCACAGTACAATTAAACAGGAAAGTAAAACAATCAAACAATATCCTCCACTAAAATACACAGGAACTCCACATGTAACACTCCCTTTTCTACATACATATGTTAATTTAAAAGCATTTAATTCGGAGCGGTGTAAGAAAAACATTGGAAGGTTTTTGTAGGGATCCGCACAAAGGTGACAAAGTAAAAATTTACATTGAGTCGTGTTGCATAGTGGAGTGGTTCGGCTTTGAACTGTGGTCAGTAGCCTGGAAAATGTTATACGTATGTACTGATATATAAAGCTTTATGTCCTTATTTGATCGAAACTTATGGAAGAACATTTTCTCGCACAAACTGAAAATGCAGAGGCAATCAATTCGGTGGTTTCCTAATGAAATGAGGCATGGCATTTCTATGCTGTGGGACAGTGAAGGCTAAAATAAAAAAAACAGTTTCATTGGGACCACATGCGGGCACGACTTGATTTTGTAATTTAATAAATATGCATCATCGTTTACATGATCATTACCAGGAACACTCATTAATCAGGTTATGGATATATTTTAATTAAAAAAAAAACTATGAAAGAAAAAGACTTCTCTAAGATCAGTTCTATGAAATCCTGTATTGTTTTGAACGACGAACAAATATATTATTTCTCTAAATAGTTCTTGCATTTCCGTTGCGAAATTAGGGAGGTGGAGGAAGGGCTTAGTATACACAAATTTTCATGGTGGTAATCAAAATGTAAAAGCTTTATTGTGGAATTGTTAATACTTGCCCTTAGCAATTTATTAACATTTGCCCTGGGCTTATATTTGGCATACTTTTTTCAAAAAGGCTATGAAAATAGTTAACGACTACATTTCGTATCCAAAAAGCCAGCTTGTAAGCTTATTTCTAGTGCCTAGATCACCGCTTGATGCTTATTTATTTCTGGCAAAAGATTTTTAGACGTTCATTTTAATTTGGTAATAGCACCCAAAAAAATGTAACCATTTGAACGTTAGAGCATAAACGCATCGGCGTAACCCCGACGCCAAGCCACAAATTCGCCGTATGTCACATATTTGAGACGTTTAGCGCACAGAGCATATACGTGACAAGCAAGCGGGTTGCTTGTCACGTATATGTTACAATGGCGTTCTAAAGGTTAAACATGAAAATGATATCAAAACTTTTCACTTAGGTATCTACAGCATCTACCCGTCTATTTCTACTAGTATAAAAGTCTTGATCGGTACCCCAAAAGTTTTCAGAAAACACTAGTACTTACAAAACGAAACGACCAATGAAAACTTGCGAAAGAAAAAAAAACTTTGGCCATTTAAAGCCACCATGTTTGACTGACATTTACATTGTGATTGATAAAATGTTCAAGACCATCTACCCCTTTTGAATTAACACAGTCGTTACATTTAATTTATTCTATTGTTTGGACAGGCGACAATTTATTGGCTATACACTTCGTCGAAAAATTAACTTTAACGGTCTGAATTTTAAAAGTACTTGGCTAGCGAGTAAACGAACTATATTTTAATTAAAATTTAGGGATTTGAGGGTATCTTCCAATAAAACACAGATGGATATGAACAAATGACAATGACTGACTTTATTGTCCAGAACCAAGCTTAATATATTGCCGTAAGGTATTCCACAAGTGGTGGTGGCGCTGAGGAGTTAACCGGCCAATAGTCGCGGTTCAAGCTTGGCGGCGGTCGAGGATGACGTAGCGCGATCGCGCGGCGCCACACATAAATATTAGGCGGTGTAGCTTCCAACGGCAGTCAGTGTACGATGATCAACGACGCAGGGATGTTGTCTCTCCTCGGCACGGTCGCCAGCGCAGGCGCCGGCCGCCGCTGGTGTCGTATTCGTTCGGAGCGGCGGCGAGGTGCGTGCGCCGGCGCCCGGCGGAGCTCAGTGCGCTGCGCGCTGTGATGGCGGCCGGACGTATGATGTGCTCGTATGGATGTAGGCCACTACATTACTCCCCGCTAATGAATCGTACCGGAGGTTTCGATGATCTGCCCGCTCTTGTTATGTGAGCATATGTAGGTGTTGACGTATTCGTTGTTGCGTCTGGTTCTATGTTCAGTTGGAATGCTGGCTTCAACCTATCGATGGTTATATTCGCTGTCCTGTTGCGTAGCTGTATAGTGTGATATTTATCTGTGCGCTTGATGACTTCGTATGGCCCGTCGTATGTCGGCGTTAATGACTTGTTTGCTGCGTCATTACGGACATAAACATGGGAGCAGTTACGTAATTCATGGTGTATGAAAGTAGTTTGGTTTTGGTTGGATTTTCGCTGCGCCTGTGCCTTCTTAAATGCCTCATTCAGCTTATGCATTAGGCTTGAAGTTGTGTCATTATGTGCTGTGCATTGTTGATAGAATTCTCCGGGCAGTCGTAATGTTTGTCCATATAGTAATTCGGCTGTACTTGCGCCGACATCTTCTTTAATGGCTGCTCGCAGCCCAAGTAGTACTGTAGGTAATTCTTGCGACCATGTTGACGAACTGAGTCGTGCAGTGAGTGCCGCCTTGAGTGTGCGGTGCCAACGTTCTATCATCCCGTTACACTGCGGATGGTAAGCAGTAGTTCGGGATGTTCGAACGGTAGAAGTTTAACATTCCGACAAAACGACGAAGATCATGAACGGTTGTCGGTAGTGGGTATGATTTGATGGCCTTTATTTTCTCTTCTGTAGGGTGAATGCCTTCTGAACTTATTGAGTATCCCAGGAAATCGAGTTTTGTTTGACCGAAGGAACACTTAGCAACGTTGATTTGCAACCCGTTGTCATTAAGTCGCTGGAACACTTCTTCGAGGTTTCTTCTGTGCTCTTCTTCGTTTTCTGAGGCCACCAAAATATCATCAACGAAAGGAAACACTGGTAATCCACGTAGCACGTTGTCAATGTGCCGTTGGAATGTTTGGCCGGCATTTCTTAATCCGAAACACATTCTGGTAAACTCGAACAGACCAAACGGTGTAATAACGGCTGTTTTTTTTACATCTTCCTGTCTGTTCCTGATCTGATAATATGCTTTTTGGAGGTCGATTTTGGAGAAAATCTTCTTTCCTTGCATATTGTAAGTGAAGTCATGCAGGAGTGGAATTGGATAGCGGTCTGGTATTGTTACGGCATTGAGTCTGCGGTAGTCGCCACACAGCCTGTATTTACCGTCTTTCTTCAGCACCATGTGTAGCGGACTTGCCCATGGACTATTCGATGGTCGACAGATGCCTTGGTCCATCATTAATCGTATTTCTTCCTTGGCAGCGTTATATTTGTGTGGCGAGAGAGGACGAGCTTTTGCGTACATTGGTGGGCCGGTAGTCTCGATGTAATGTTCGACTTCACTGTTGTACAATTTGCACGAACTTGGTCTTGTAATATCAGGATACTTGGCTAGTAGATCGTGATATGGAAGATTGTCATCGATGGTACGTATGCTTCCTTCCGATGCGGATAACAGGGACCCAGGTGTTGATAAGGTTGTCTTCTGGTCCACAAGTCGTCGTCCGTGCAGGTCCACCATTAGTGCGTAGTGATGCAAAAAATCAGCGCCTATGATTGGCCTACTGACTGTTGCGATCACAAAACGCCACTTGTACTGACGTCTTAATCCAATATTCAGTACGATGGTTCGCTCGCCAAATGTTGGTATTTGCGTTCCATTTGCCGCATATAGGTAGTTGCTCGGGACTTGATGTTTTTTTTCGTTCACACTTGCGGGTAGAACCGAAACATTTGCGCCGGTATCGACGAGGTATTGTTGGCCGCTGGTTTCGTCTTTTATGAATAGGCGGTATGTTGATAATTTGTCGACTTCAGCCACCGCCTTAGCCTCGGTCTTCTTTAGTTTTCCGGCTGCGTACTTTTCTTGTAATTACAAGGGCTCCTACACCGATATGCTTCTTTCCCGAATTTTCTATGGAAATAGCACCACCCATACCTTGTATCACCGGATTTCGAGCGTGATCGGCTTCTGTAACGCAGAGGTCGTTGTCGGTAATTTCGTTCTCGATCCAGTTTTAGCGCAGCTACTTCCTTGGTCAGGTTTTCTATCATGCTGATGATGTTCTGTTCTGACGATGTTTGCTGTTGTGACGTTGAAGGCTGACTGTGGCAGGAACACACGGAATTTACCTCCTTCATTTGTTCATGCATCTTGTCTGCCATGGCGGCAAGGGACTCCAATTTTGACTCGTCGCTTACAGCTAGTACTGCGCGAGTCGCGGCAGGCAGGTGTCCGATCCATAGCATGCGCAGCGTAGCGTCAGGAATTTTGTCACGCGCCAAGTCTCGCATCCGGCGCAGTAGTTGTGATGGCCGTTGGTCGCCGAGCTCCATTTCGTTAAGCAACTGCTGCAACTGTTTCCCTTCTGATTCCTCATATACGGACACCAGCCTCCTCTTGACTTCTTCATATCTCCCTGTGTTTGGAGGGGCCATGATGATGTCGCTTATTTGCTCCACCTCCGGTTTCGTGAGGTTCGCTACTACCAGCCCAAATTTCCCTTCGTCTCCGAGCTTCTGGTTGGCGATCATGACTTCAAACTGGGCAAACCACAGACGGGGTTTGTCACGCCAGAATTGTGGAATGCGCGACTTAATACTGATCATTTCGATTGCTTCTTCGGTAGTCATTTTGAACGCGGGGTCACCACTTTAGGGATTTGAGGGTATCTTCCAATAAAACACAGATGGATATGAACAAATGACAATGACTGACTTTATTGTCCAGAACCAAGCTTAATATATTGCCGTAAGGTATTCCACAAGTGGTGGTGGCGCTGAGGAGTTAACCGGCCAATAGTCGCGGTTCAAGCTTGGCGGCGGTCGAGGATGACGTAGCGCGATCGCGCGGCGCCACACATAAATATTAGGCGGTGTAGCTTCCAACGGCAGTCAGTGTACGATGATCAACGACGCAGGGATGTTGTCTCTCCTCGGCACGGTCGCCAGCGCAGGCGCCGGCCGCCGCTGGTGTCGTATTCGTTCGGAGCGGCGGCGAGGTGCGTGCGCCGGCGCCCGGCGGAGCTCAGTGCGCTGCGCGCTGTGATGGCGGCCGGACGTATGATGTGCTCGTATGGATGTAGGCCACTACAAAAACAATTAAATTCGATAGTTTTCCGCTTTATTGACTTTTTACGGTTACATATTGTAAATAAAGTGCATTCGGGTTCCGTGTACCGAAAGCGCATCGCATCGGCCGGTATAAGCCCCACCACAATTAAACAGCCGGCCAGGGTTATTCAATAAAAAGCTATTATTGAAAATTCAAGTGTAATGTACCGTTAATTACTACGCTATAATTAATTTTGTCAAACAATTAATTTGAACAATTGATTTTAACTGATTATAGGATTGTTAATAAATGACCTGTGAGCAGTGGTGAATGTAACGCGTATTTCGATATGAAAACTAAGCATTTGCTAATTGAAAACATGCTGTGGGTTTTGATGATTACATTCTAGACTACGCTGATAGCTTTGTTTTTTTTTATAATAAAGAACTAGTTTGTGGAATTAAATATAATTTCATTAAAAGGCACTTCACACGTTATTAAATTACGGACGACATTTTTACCTATAATATGCACCGTCTATTCCAGTAAAGATAATAGTTGAGCTAACGGCCAAAACAGAGATACTTCGCAATATTATCAGGTAAAACTATTTCATAAAGAACAGCAGGCATGCCAGCGCTGTCTCGACATTTAGATTGCTAAGTTCCTTAGACAACGAACGCTGGACCTCAAAATCTAATCAAGGTATTGGGTAAAGTTAGGACGGCAAGCGTTAAACGCGCGTTTTGCCAAGACACGCTGAAACTGTACCAGTTGTCTTAAAATACTGAGGCAGACACGCGATTGCAGTGGTTTTGCAAAACGCGCGTCAACAGCTCACAGTCTGAACTTACCTTTACCCGGTTATTATGACTAATATTCTCAGGTATTCAACCAGAATTTCAATATTACTGCTGTTCACAAGATGCAGCTGTATTTCAAAATAGCCAAATTCTGAATTCGTATCAATTAATTTTCCTGGAATCTAGCAGTAGATTTAATAGCAAAATAATTGTCGGATTTGCGGAGTACCTAATTGTTATAGCGAAGGCAATTACAGTAACCCCCTGGTTACTGTAATTGCCTAAACTGGCTCAAATTTTCCGGAATACAAAACCTCAGTACTGGTCGAAGTTCGATGGATACTATAATTATAGGTGCAGACGGCAGCCTGAATAAAGCCAAACAATTATGATCTCGGAGTAAATAAACTTTGCAGCGAACCGACGGAAAATAATGCGCTGTAGTAGTAGGATCGAAACTATAGAAATTAATTGTTGTTCAAATTAAGATAGACTTACGGAAATACATGCGTCGTGGGTTAAGGTTTTTTACGGAGTACGGAGTCTTTTGAGACTCTTATTTCGGCTTATTTACATTATTACCTACAAAAACTTTTTATATCAAAGTCAAAGTCAAAGCATTTATTTCAAATAAACCATTATCAGGTACTTTTGAAATGTCAAAGTCAGTCCGTCAAAAACATGAAGCTATTTCAATCAATTATTTATTGTATATTTCATTATCAATTTTTTTTCCTAGGTTATCAAACTTAAATATGTTTTTAAAAGACTCAACAAATATAATAACCAACGACATTTCTGCATTAGATTAAGAGGCAAAACCCGCCAATGAAATTAACGTCATTTATTTGTCATATTCCACGTCCATCCTTACATAATTTATATAAAGGAAAGATGCGCAAGTGGGAGGTCCTTTTAATAAAAACAAAAGGCTAGCCAACTCTAAGGTAAATTAATTAAAGCTGCGCTGAAGCTGAAGCTTGCATGTTATTTCACTAAAAAGCTACCACGTCTTTCATGTAAATATTACCGGAGCATAATTTATATTAAAGTTATTAAACTCTTGTCTAATGCGCTGAAGATTAGTTTAAGATTTTTATTCTTGAGATGAAGATTTTTGTGATCTTCTAAGAGGGTGTGTTATTAAATTTTTCTACGTGTGTTACTATACGCTTTTTAATATAGTGAGAATTCGCTACGTGCTTCAATATTTAAAAAGTCTTTGTGATGACTTTTAATTTTGTGATGAAGCGATGCGTTGAATTTAAACGAAAATTCCCCTTAATAAAATCTGCATCTCAACAATCCTGAATAACCCTCATCATCCAGTTCGTTATAAAGCAAGTTAATCACGAATGTAACCGAAATCCCCCATCTATCGCGATCCTACCCTGAATCTCGCATAAGAAGGCATGCGCGTAATTTGGCCGCCGCGAAATCGACTGCCTATCTTCTATTGGTTTCATCCTTAATTTAATTCTAAAGAGACGTATCGACGAGGCCAACGAACCATAAAGACGTATGTAGTCGTAAGAAAGACCCTAGCATATTGATAGAAGCTATTCTGGTGGCATGCCCCATTGGCTTGCGGGCGAGACCGCTCCATTTTATTATGTAACGAATTGGATAATTTTGTGGAGAAGTCCTTTTGTGATTTTGATTGGTGTTTTCAACACAGAGCACTCCTCATATTCGCTCTATCCATGACCTGTATTGTAGCCGTTTGGTGCTCCGTCATTTCAGGCGATATTGGCTTCAGGTACCTACGTCATCGCTTTCAAAAGCTAGTGTTTAACAATGGTTCCTTTGGAACACAATATGGCGGTCAATATATAATCTATTACCTATAACGATTGATAGGCACCAAATCGGTGGGATATTTCAATTATAGAACGTGCCACATACGAACAATGACTTAAAAACCATTATGTATAACTTCTTCATCAGTCACACGAAGAGAGACTGTAAAAAAGCCTTCCGCAAAAAAGGAAACGAAAAAAAAGGCGTGATGCGACAGGTCGCGTTTTTGACTCCTTTAAAAAAAAAATGTTGTAAGATACCGTAGCACAACTGCGGAGTCTTAAGAACAAGTCTGCTTCTTCATCTGGATGCCAATAACGACATTTAAATCGAATAAAAACAAAGTGCAGCCTACAAAGATATGTAAACGTTCTGAAACCGTAAGATACAAAGGAAACAATATTTCTGCTTGATTACATTACAGAGTAATGTCGGCTAGCGACTGTTTGAGACAAAAAGCCTTGGAACCAATTTTGCATAATAACTTAACGTGACAAACGTAATTGGATTCTCTGTTTTCTATTTTGTCCGCTTTTATCCTGTACGAAAATGTGGGGGAATGTTAAAAATCAACAAGTATTAGTGGATATACATACGTAGGTACCTATTATCTGTTTGTTTGAAAACCTTTTGCTTTGTAAATAGGTATCCATATTTATTATTTTTTTTTCTCGTCACAATACACATTAGATTATATAAGTATTTATACTTATAACATACGTACAATATTATATAGTAATATGTAAAAGTAACTCTGCCTGCCTGTCTATCTGTCCGCATTGTTTGTTTCCTCTTATGGTCATAGCGGCTTAACGCATTTGGATGAAATTTGGCACATAAGTAGACCATATACATACATTTAATACTTTTATGTAGGCGAATCTGTTGGCAGATGCGAGGTTTCTGCTTGATGAAATGCTTCAGTATTTATTTTGAAATCATAAGTGCCTTATTAGAAGTCCGGATTAGGGGATGAGTTTATTTGTAAGCATACCTCATAAATACTAGATACTTTCTGTTTTTTTTATTGAAGTGAAAACTTCTTTAGGCGCGGTGAGCACTTTTTGGGTGAACAACAATCATGGAACTCGCGTCATCGTCATCGAACGCTTTGGGTGAACAAAAATCATGAAACTCGCGTCATCGTCATCGAACGCTTTAGCTTTCGCCTAGTCTAGTAGTTAAATTCGTTGTATAATTCAACCAAGCATGAGATACAAAATTCAAAACCCATAAACAACAAATTCACACAAACGATCCTTCTATAAACAAAATTACATCCCACTACAAAGAAGTCAGACCGAGTTGCCTCGAATATATTTAATTTTCTTTTTACTCGTATTTGGAAGAAGCTCGACTGCTCCCGACGAAGACTGGAAGTTAACTAAGTACCTTGCCAACGACATCACGAAAGCAAGCTTAGTCCTGGCCAAGTCTCCAGTGGTTACTGCAGCCAAGCTGTTGTTTCTGAACGTTGAAATAATAATTTGCTGTTATTGAGGTGCGAATTATTGATGCGATGTTGTTTTTCTTTTTTTAGGGTTCCGTACCCGAAGGGTAACTAACAGACCCTATTACTAAGCCTCCACTGTCCGTCCGTCCGTCTGACTGTCTGTCAGCGGGCTGTATCTCGAGAACCGTAATAGATAGACAGTTGAAATTTTCAGTGTGTATTTCTAGTGCCGCTATATCAACAAATAATAAAAATTAAATTCAATTAGGATTAAAGGGGGCTCCCATACAACAAACGTGTTCTATTTCGGTTTATGGTACGGAACCCTTCGTGTGAGAGTTCGACTCGCATTTGTCCGGTTTTTTGTTTTGGACTGAGTGTTAGAGTGGTGCGAGGTAGCGTTTTCTACAGTACCTACGTAATAAAAGGTAGTTTTCAACAGACTTCAAAACGAGAAAGGTGCACAATTCGACTGATTGAATTTTCTTTTTTTAGTTTTAAAAATGAATTGGGTTTAAATGACAGCCAACCAGTATGTACCTATATTGTGTAGGCCAACTGTTGGTTTGGTAACTTATCTGAATATTGATCTTTTTATGTATAAGGAAGGATTAGCTAAATAAATCGACTTGAAATCAAGATATCTCTGTAATGGGGTATTCTAAATAAACTTTGAACTTCCCCGAATTTTGATTTCCGTAGAGCAAAGAGTTAAAAGGCCTTGATAAGCTTAATAAAATAAGCACGTGCAAGATAACAATGAGCGATGATTTTCCATTGAAAACTAATCCATCCTATGTTGCTGAGCTCCGTTCAATACAAAATTATATTCATGATTTAGCTAAAAGCAACCGCCATTATCCGGTTTGTTAAATTTTTAATTAGAATCGGAAGTTATAACTTGTAAACCTGACATAGGTACCGGTTCAAAGTTCAACCGTAAACTTCGCATTGTTTATATAACTTGGAGTTTTGAAAGCAGGTAAGTTTTAGAACATTGCGGTTTTAATGATCTAATATTAAAGGAACGTTGAGGGTATTAATTAAGGATTCCGTGGCGTAATAGCGATAGCGAAATTATAGGCGCGCTCCTGTAAATGCGATGCTGTGTTATGCCTCGGCGCGATGCAACGTCTGTGTTAAATTTTAATAAGGCTTTGGATATATTAACGCGGTTTGACGTTACAATGTGTTGGCCGTCATTGTTGCGCTTGTTTTATATAATAGAATATTTACTAGGCAATCTAGACTCGTAAAAACTGTACCTATGTGTGCAACTTTGGAAACAGTTCAAATTGGCAGACTTAATTCTTTGGGTTCGACTGTAAGTCTCTGTCCCATTTAAGGTGTTCGATATATCAATTCTCTCGCTGTCCAACGCTGACGGGTCACTCGTTACACCCAAAATAGTTTCAAAAACTTTATGCTGTCGCAGTTAAAATCAAAATGGTCCCCGTTGAAAATGTAAGCGTTTTTTCCGTTGACAAGTGTCAGATTTTATTGACGTGTTGCCACCGACTAAGCCTATTTTACGGAAGCCATCGTCCCTGATCTTTACTGGAAGTGACTAGCAGACGGAATTATTAATGTTTGTAAGTTCGTGGCTGAGATGTATTTGAATGAATGGACATTTGGAGATTTGAGATGCTTTATATCTTTGTAGGACTAAGGCTTGTGGCTTGGGCAGCTTAAAGGTCAGAATTGATTCAGAAATAGAAAACAGGATATTTCTGGGAATACTTAGGTCCGTTTAGATGAAAGGGCTTTTCTGGCTTTTTGAATCGAAAAATCCATTTGTATAGCTAGGAACGGAAAAATCCCTGCGGACAGTTGACAGACCCTAGTTTCTTTTTTGTACTAAGAGGAAAAGCTCCATTACAGGTCGCAGGTCCTTTGATCCGGGAAACACGTGTAGGAATATTTTTATCTATTTTGTCTTCTTGAGAAAGTCTTTTAAAAATAGGTACATCTTCCAGTGAATAATGTATCCGTTCGAAGAATCGTCATTTATTTGCTGACACAGCTCCGCTCAGTTAATCCTACTATGTCAGCTTCGCGACCTCTTTAATCCTTCTTCCCTTTTTGGCAAAGCCCACCGTAGCACACTTTATTCAGATTGAACATTTTTCCTATATTTAAGTTGAGATTTTCGGCATGTTTGGATAACTTCGAGTGGTTCTGAATCCGGCTTAGAAAAACATGTGCGTATTTTGTCGAATAGATATTTTATCATTAGATGTTCTCATTAGGTAGTGAAGAGTAAAGTTTTCGTTTGTAATATCAGCTAAGTATCCGAAACTGTGAAGAGCGAGCAACACTCACGATCAATAGGTCTTTTCATCAGATTAATAACGTCAGTTAACTAACTAGAGCCCGGGCCGTCCGGACTTGCATACTTACCATACACAAGAGCCATTCTCGGGTATCCCCAAGTTATTTGGCGCGAAACTTGTAAGCAGCTTACATTTCGTGCCCCTCCTCGGGTAATATTCGCAAAATTACTCGTCTAGTCAGTCGCTGTACGTAGTTATTTGAATAATTGATGCGGTTCTCGTGAGCCCCGGCAAACATTTGCGATCCGCAATCAGGGTCCAAGTTGCCTCTGTTACCTCAAAGCTTTCACTCGCTTGCATTTTGATGGGAGGCACTGAAAGTGTTTTGTGTGCTATGTGGAAATGTAGCCTTTAATCTTATTCGTAATGGATTATTATTTAGGTATTCATGCTGCCCCTTAATTTGAAGTTGATGCTCGCTGGAGGCGAACCTTTATTTTTTAATTTACAATTTAAATAAATGAATACTTGATGGTTCATACTTACCCTACGTCTTCAATAATTCATACTGAACCTTATTTCCAAAACAATAGTAGACAAACAGACTTCTTACCCTGATCTTTCAACTGATTCAAGCAAACAAATCTATTCTGAAAAACTTTCATTTCATTGAACCGATTCGTTGAAATAAAACTCGTCTCACCAAACGTAATGAACAGAGAGTCGATCCAACCAAATTGTCTTCACATACAAATTGTACTGAACTGTATTATGCTCAACCTTTGCTCAACTGTTTGCTGTAAATGCTCATTTCGACGCTCAATTTTGGATCGGACTTGGTTCCACGCAACTGGTTGATAAAGCCTTATTTGAACTGAAACGTGCTGCGATGGAAACTACGAACTGATTAGAAATAGACTTGTTCATGTTCGACGTGGGTTCATACGTCTATATTGTACCTACTTGGTTTGTAAAATCTAGTAGCGCAGAATTATGCTTTGGGCTTTGAGTCGGTAATTTGCTGAAGTACCTGTATACATATATGGTAAGTAAGCTTCTGTCAAAATACACTCAAACATAATCACCTGGGGCCTGTTTTATAAAACTGACAGGTGACAAGCGACATTTCGACAACTCTTTAAGTTCACAACACCTGTCTCAAAAACGTTACAATTATGTCAGTTTTTGACAAATATGTTGCATTGAAAGTTATTTTAAATGAGGTCCAGATAGTGACGGGCCTGTTGGTCGAGTGGTTAGCGACCCTGACTGCTAAACCGGAGGTCGTGGGTTCGATTCCCACCCAGGACAAATCTTTGTGTGATGAGCATGATCATTTGTTCTGTGTCTGGGTGTAATTTGTCTATAATATGTATGTATTTAGAAATATATAAGTATGTTTATCGGTTGTCTGGTTGCCATAGCACAGGCTCTGCCTAGTTTGGGATCAGATGACCGTGTGTGAGTTGTCCCAAAATATTATTATTATATTATTATTATTATAGTTAATGAATTGATGATTACAGCAAAGTAAATGTTACTATTTTGTTTGTTCTTGAATTAACACATTCTCACTTAGATGAGCCAAGGAAATTCACTATGTCTCTTATCCTTTCTGTACATAAAGAAATTCACCCAAATTGAGACAGCAAAATAAAATATATCCAGAAAATCTTACAAGCAATTACTTATGTAAAACTTCATCTACATACATTTACTTTGATAGTCCCAATTGTTTAATTTGGTAACAATATAACTTTATAATTGCCTAATATTAAATTCATGTGGAATAATTTCGTTTATGATACATTTAAGGTAACTCGTTGTAGAGTTACGAATGTGACTTTGGATAATAGAAAAGTTTAAGCTCAATTAGTTTCTTTGAGCTTTTCATATTTACTTACGGCTGACACATTGACATGCCTTTGTGCTGGAAATAAGCGATTCCTTTATGTTAACGTTTTATTTAGCACTAGTGACTTACCCTTGTTTCGTACGGATTTTACGGAGTTTGTATGGAGTTCGACTTGACAAAACAATGAGATTTATGAATAGATTCATTTGTTATAAGTGAGTTTTATATTAACACTAACACATAAAACTTACCGAAATAAAATTCTCACAATGATGTTGTAAATCACTTCTAAGAAAATCTTGGTTTCAAAGAACAACGGGATCCCGCAAACACAAATCGACTATTTATAATATGTACAGAAATAGATTAATAATTCTAGTAACATTTTCACACAATTTATTTGAAAACTTGACACCATTCAATTAATTTCAACTCCTGGCCACATTCTACTGACCACAGCTAATAGTCATAGTCATTTATTCATAAAAAAAAAGTAATTTGTATCTGAATTTACACATAAAATACACAATACAGTATTTACAATATAATAATTACATTTGAATTTTATAAATTAAATCAACAATTAGAAATAATTTAACTTTTTTAATGGTTAGTATGAGGACTTAAAATTCACTGAATGATGTAAATTTTCCCAAAGTATTGTGAAACAAGAATGATGCTGTATAAAACCATCTTCCCAATTCGTAGTTCTACATCGCCGTCCATTCCGTTCATGACCAATGACGTCACACAACATGAGCACAACTGCTACTGGTAACTACAGTTTATTAGCAACAGTACATTATGATAACGTTATGGTGTAAACCACTAGATTAGAAGAACAACGGGATCACACAAACACAGATCGGCTACCTATTTATAATATGTACAGAAATAGATAAATAATTGTAATAAGATTTTCAAACATAATTTAGAAAATTCATACCATTCAATTATTTTCAATCGCCGTCACATTTTATTAACAAGAAAATAATGAATTACAAAGCCATCTTCCTAATTCCTAGTTCTACATCACCGTCCATTTCGTTCATGACCAATGACGTCACACAATATGAGCACAAATGCTACTGGTAGCTACAGTTTATTAGCAACGGACTACATGTGGGATTACGTAACAATGTAGCCGCTGCAGCGCTGTGCTCACTATTTACTGCTATTTTGTAAGCACTGCCTTTTTGTTGAAGTAATTAAAAGTGGGGTCGAAATTGTTGAATGGAATTGATGGTTATTTTACAGTTTGAATTGTGGTGTGTGCTTTACTTATACTTGTTTTAAATTGGGTGTTTACCTGTTGGACTATCATGAAATAAATGATTATTCTTTCTTTCCTTAACCTTTTGAACGCCATTGTCACATATACATGTCTTGCAAGCACGTGCCCTGTATGCCAAACGTCACAAATATGTAACAAAAACTATAGCGATTTTGTGGCTTGGCTTCGGGGGCACGCCGATGCGTTTATGCTCTATCGTTCAAAAGGTTAAGATATGATGTGAAAAGCCTCAGATTAAAAATTAGTTAAAGCCTTGTTAAGGGCACAAGCGGATAGATTTTTATTGTTTACAAGCTGTGCCCGCGGCTTCGCTCCCTTCACCAACAACCGTCAACCGTTACCTACCCTACTCTACCTACCCTACTTCCCTTTTTTTTGTTTTAAAACCTTCCCTGTAATCTGGCGACCAAAACCAAAAAAAGGATTAGCCAAATCGGTCAAGCCGTTCTCGAGTTTTAGCGAGACTAACGAACAGCAATTGATTTATATATATATATATATATAGATTATCTTTGAGATAGATATGATATTGCCTCGATCTTCCATTCTTAACAAGATAACCCAGTAGATTGCGAGCAGTTGTAAAACAGGATTTATTGTGGACACTAGAATCCTTCCCTCGTAAATAGCAGCTGTCCCTAAACTAGACAACAAGTAACTGAATGCCAAAATATTATAATTGCACTGTTGGTTCATCCACTTTGTGCTCTGAGCAGTGTTGAATATCCAACGGCATTTTTTAGTCGCCTAGTCTAAATGAAAATGGACAATTAACTCACTATCCCTACCTCAGGGATAAATCTGTTTCGCAAAAAATATAGAACTATCCTTATCCCTTGGCTTCGTCTGTGTTATTATACAACGAACCAAGCCCTTCACTGTTTTCCTGCCAGGGTTGCGGAATTTGTTCGAAAGAGTCACCGCGGCCCTGGAACGCAAAGGGCTTTAGAAGGAACACGGATAGGTTTTAGTCAGCAAGAGTCTGGCACGCCCTTCCGCTCCACCCAGAGCGGAAGAAGTCATTTGATGATTTCCCATCCTTAAAAAAAAGCCCTTCACTGTTTTGATGAACAACAAACATTTTATTCCATTTAAACCAAAAAACCACTTTTAGCACACGAGCGGGTATCATAATGCATTGTGGTCGGTGTACGGTTACGTGTTGTCTATTGAACTGAAATTATTCGATGAACCTGTAAACGGAAGAATTTTACTTGTTTCGGCTCAAAACCACCAGTGTTTTAATTGATACATTTCACTAAAATACCGGTTATTTAACACACTGTTTTTAGTGGTAGCAGATTCCAGTGCAGGTTTACGTTTTGGTTCAAGTTGTGTTCTAAAATAACATTTTTAATCAAAAGAAATATTGGTGCGACCAAATCTCATATTAGGAATAATTGATTAAAGATGACATGCTGTAGTGTTTCTAAAGATGAAAAGAACCATTCTAAACATAATTAAGAAGAAGAATTGTTTGCTTAACTGCACCGATTACAAAAATACTTCACCCTATATGAAAATAATGCATAAAAAGAAGCTCAGCTACTTTTTATTCCGGAAAATTGGCTGGTGGGCCACGCGGACGAAGCCATGGGAAAAGACTAGTACTTATCCTAATATGTAGAGATGTCGGACGTAAAACAATAGCACCATCTTATTACATCCCGTGGGTGTCGTAAGAGGCGACTAAGGGACTCACCAGAGAATGGGCAGTAGCATTCTGTGTGCTTTGCAACAACTACACTGCGATCGCCAACCCGCCTGCCAAGCCTGGCGTGGAGGCCTACATCCAGCAGTGGACGTCTTTCAGCTGATATGATGATGATGAAGTGCATCAACAGCTCCTTAATGCACAAAATGTACAATTTTCCCACAAAAAAAGGCGTTACAATAGACTTCAACCATTAATACAAACTCCTCCACTGTTCCCAAGCCCAATAGAATTTAAATGACCTGAAATAAAAAGCGGGTACGACAGACGTTCCTAAACACAGTTTAGAAGGCAGCGAGACGTCGCAAACGTGTGACGCATACCAGATTTAAGCAACAAGTGACATCGGCCTTTTATCTCGACCGCTTTCCTACAATCATCTATCTTGGGGATGCTGAAGTAATTGAAAAGGGAGAGTATGTGATTTTTGGAGGAGTTAGTTTAAAAATGGACTATCAATAGTTGATTGTATAGTTGGTGCGTTTAAGTATGGGAATAACGGTCATTGACGCCTGCAGTTATAATCAGATTGTAGCATACTTCATTTGAAAACGGATGAGAAGCTTTTTAACGTCTTGAATCGATAGTATCGTGATCCTCGACACTTTCTGCGTTTCCACTGATAAAAAAGATTGAACATCAATATTTCAACAGAGAATTTGGGGGAAAATACATATTTTTGATTTTCTGTGCTAAAACGCATGCACTATATATGTTGTATATCGAGCTACAGAATTATGTGGGAATTATCATGCTCGCTCAGTTTAAACAAACTTGAAACGACCAATACCTATACTGGAAGGACCAATAAATAGAGTAATCCTAATAACTTTCCATACCGGAGAAAGCACTCCACTTTTTCCCCCACATTCAGTTCCATGAATATTAATACAATTGTTGTTTTTCCTTTTCTGCTAGATTAGACAAGTCTTATATCAAGGATTAATCTAAAAAATCGCCAACTCAATGAGATATCAAATCTTGTGGTACAAAATAGAACATCCTTCATTCTGACGGAGAAAACATAAATAAGTTATTATTTTTCGGTTCTTGACACAGGTGTTCTGACAAGAAGATGGTAATAAGCGATAGGTGCAGGCTTCACATATTGCTTAATATTTAAATAAACATAAAAGACCTGCGTAACATAATACAAGATAGACAAGATTACCAGTGAAATAAGTAGGACAACGAAGTTAAAGAACTTAGGCAATCATCCAACACAGATCGTTGAACCCATCATAGAACCACCAACATTAGTCAAAAGAACAGATATTAGTATTCCAAGACGCAGACGATATCAAGACGTCTCAAATATAACGTAGCATCTAATGCGTTGCAGTCTAATGCCTCAGACAGTTGGATGCATCGCGATTATTTCCCCATTTGCGGCCAGGTATCACTACAAGCGATAGCGGAGCAGAACGTAGCAAAAGCGGGGCGTTTTATACAACTTCTTTAGACCTAGGACATATTTCCAAGAAATCCGAGAGCCGTAAAAGGTACCGCCCCCAACTCAACCCCGTTCCGCCTTCCGTATGACGTATACTCCTCAAAACATTTGGAGAATACTCCGTTCCTCGTTAGGTCGGACATGCCTGCCATGGTTTAGAAGCCGCCATGATAAATACGTTTTTAAACTTATTATTAATGTTACTTTTCCAATTCAAAATTCTGTACGATTTATCTTAAATGTTTTAAAGTTTTGTCGATGTTTTGAGTGGGAGAATTGAGTATTTCAATGAATTGGAAACTTTGTTTTTGTGGCGTTCGTTTTAATTAAAACAACTGGAATACCATGGTTGTCGAAAAATAACATGTGAAAAAAATTGCACGTCAATTTTCCCTCTCAAATATTACCTGTTTCAGCCGACAATCACGATCCCTTTTCAAGTTAATATACGAGTATTGTAATAGGCAAATATATTCTAACATTTCAAAATTCATCCTAAATTCGTTGAAGCCAAAAGCCAGCGGTTGACAACCATCTTTTAAGGTTGACTGAGCAGCCATTTTATTGCCAATTGATTGCGTATCTGTACTAGCATTACAGTGTATTTACTATACAAATAATATCCGCCGTTATTGATATTTTGTTGAACAGCCAAATTGTACGGATTTCATGTTTTGGAAATAATGAGTAGACACTGTTACTAACGGCTCCGGATTGGTTTAGACCCTTTTCAAGGTTACTGGTCGTAATTTAAAATGATTTATTCTTGAAGAATCTGAATGATTTAAGTCTTCTATATTTTATAAAGCTTGTTTTGTAAGAAACATGTAATGGGCCATTGGCAAAAATACGTAGAAATATTTTTTTTCATAGTTGTCTTCAATGATCCGATGAAATGATTTATAGTACAAGTACATAAGTCTATTTAACTCTGCCTGTTAGGTTGACATAATCTCAGTAGGTCATCAAAGTCAGCGGCAACTGCTTCCCTTCAGAAATACAGCTGCCAATTTTCCAACCTGCAATTTAAGATGATTTCAGATCAATGTCAGAAATCAGTGTCACTTATTAATTGGATAGATGAAATTTAGGGAAGGCGTATGTCCAACTGAGGCTTGTTTAAGCATCTAGTTTATGTATAATTATAACAAACTTTCCAATTTAACAGTTCATATTCTAAGCTGAAAACTTCAGACGAACTTCAGACAAGCACTTACTACATCATTAAATTAATTAAAGTAATAAAACATCTTCTTTTCCTCTCCCAAAATCAGCAGGGGAAGCCTTACAAGTTTTATTTTTACATCATAATGAGACCGCATTTGAATGTAAAGTAACGAATTTGTGTGGCGTAGTTTTACAAGATTCGGCGAGATTTTGTGCTCCTTCATTTAAATTCGTGTTGACCTGTTTAAGAACTTTACACATCCGAATTTACTGCAACGAAAGTATTGGTTAGCAAACTGTTTTTCCGTCTATTCCTCTGTAATAAACAAGTTATTTATTGATGTAAAAATATGCTAGTAAACGGATAAAGCCTATTTACCTCATTCGTGTTCATTGGCCTGGTGATAATAATTTATGTAAAAAGAAGGAAGAAAGAGTGGTAACTATAGCGGTGTGTATTCACTTTTTGTCGTCGTAATAACATGTGTATCTGAGTATTTTAATAGGCAGGAAATGTTTTGAAATGTTAGTACTACTTACAAGTTTTAATCTTTGTGTCGGTAGATAGAGTTTATAACATGTTAGGTAACGTTTTATAAAGGAGTCAAAATGTTGTCCCTACACCATATGCAGTCTCTAACCTAACAATTATATGAATTACTATTCAAACACAAGCAAACATCAAGTACATATATCATTGAATAAATATTCCGCAAAGTTACAAATAGAGCAAAAAACACCAGCATATTGTTTTATGTTTAAAATTGCAAATTAAATTGTACTGCACCATCAAAATGTATTTTTTTTATATTTCGGTCCATACCTCACCGAACCAATACTTTTAACATTTCACCATTGGAGATGTCAAAATACTGTTGTACGAGAGGAATTGGACTACTTTTTACATTTCTAGGAAAGCTCCGAGCCAAAAAACTGGGCGTGCAACGGAAGGCTTATTCAGACCATCGAAAATCCAAATATTGGGGCATACGAGCACTATTGACGTCGAGGAGAGGTATTGGCTCAGTCGGGATGGCACCTGGCAACACTTTGTCGAGTGGTGTTGTCATTAACTTAATTAAAAAACGGGAAACTAGAGAATAAAATGCACCTGTATTTATTTTCACAGAATTTGTTTGTGGTATTGTTGTTGTGTCCTTTTAAGTTTATGAAATATTGCTACAGAGAGATTTCATTAGCCTAATTGATAAACGCCCGGGCTTTTGGCCATCTGAATAAGTCTCTTGCAGCCTAAAATTAAATACAATGATGCTCGTTGAAGAGTCCGGTTAGGCACTGTAAAATCGGTTTCAAATCAATTTACTACAGGTAATATTTTCTTTAAGAAATTGCAAGCTTAAGAAAACTTAAGCTAAAATATTATTTCAGTGTTTCTAGTACCTCCATCAGCCAAAGACAACACAAATTGAAAAATTACACTATAAAATATTGAGGGAAAATTGACTTAAAACCTTAGCACTACCTGAGTTAAAGCTTCTTTACATCAAACGGCATAACAAATTCATACATAATGTATAAACGGCTTAATGTAGCTGGCATGAGGTCAGGCCGACTTGGCATTAAGAGCTTTCGGAAGGGACTGAGGGGTGAGGTCCGGGAGGGGGTGTACCAAAGTGAATATTACAACAGTGATGTTCTTGTTTCACCTGCCATGCCCAGCTCCCTTTGGTACGCACCACGTTTAGCAATCGGTTCACTGGACACAGCGAAAACCTTGTTAGGATCACGGCCAGTGGCGGGAATCACGGGTTATCATGTACATTAGGTGCTGTTAGCTGTTAGTGAAGCGTTTCGTGTTCCTTATTGGCTTTAACCTGTGTTGTTCCGGAATATCTGGTGTTAATATCTGCTAATGTTGCCGGTATAACGGTATTATGGTTAGTTGTTATTGCAATTATGTTTAGCGTTATATCGTTTGAGAATTTTTATAGACAGTCCTCTTAAAAATCGTAAAAGTTCTTGTTGCTGGGTACTTTATCCCTTTTCAAATCTGTAACAAACAGAATATTACAAAACATACTTAGGTACCTACCTAAATCCTTTCGTTATTATACTTAGTCACTTTCAAGACCATTTCTTTTTGTTTTGTGTTAGTTTATTTTAAGACATAAGCCTAGGTTTCGACTGTAAGCTCAACGTATGAAATTAATGTGATACGTCACAATGAAGCTGAGGCGCCAGTGTGTAAGAACGTTGCGGGATTGGAGACGCCATTTGCATAAGTTTCGCGAATACACTACGCGGCTTAGCTGGTCGAAGAACTAAGAAATATTGAAGTAACTAGCTTCGAACATAAAAATATTACAAGTATGTACTCGATTGTCTTGTTAGTCATCAGCATCACTATTTGTCCAGCTTTTCAGCAGCTATAATAAAATATATATATGTATAATGGGGTCAGCTTGCAGTCACACTGGATGCATCTGAATACCAGTATTTTACATGGAGCGCTTGCCTATCAGGCTTCGGGCCTGCGGACGGCGAGCGTTGGGTGGCTCGCTGTCCAGTCACCACCAGGCCCGGGTCGATGGCGCGTTCTGTTCCACGCGCGCTTCAAAAAGATGTCAGCATAGAAGACGGGGCCCGCTAGGGCCAGAGCCTTTCAGGGTTGCAGAATTTGTTCGAAAGAGTTACCGCGGCCCTGGAACGCAAAGGGCTTTAGAAGAAACACGGATGGGTTTTAGTCAGTAAGAGTCTGACACGCCCTTCCGCTCCACCCAGAGCAGAAGAAGTCATTTGATGATTTCTCATCCTTAAAAAAAACTTGTTCTTATTGCTATTCTTGAAAATAAAACAGCTTTCTTTACACACAGGCATAAAAGCAATGTGCGCAAATGCGTGGAAAGATTCAAACGAAAAACGCTACACGCTGCGCGTTCGTTAAGCCCCGACCTTAGTGTCAAAGCCTTGGGCACCTAAACTACGCAAACTTCAAAGCTTTTAACGTGGGATCTAAAAAACACATGGGACTCGTAACAAATGAACAAAGTCGCTTTACCGAAGTGTTTGAGGTCAAAACTAATTCTTAAGTCGCGGCGCCAAAGTGACGCCGTTTTACAAATTGACTGTATGGGTGGTGGACTGGGTGAAAGTCATGAGGGAGAGGGTTTCAAAAGCAACATTTAATGTGTCTCTTTTGTTCTTTCTCTTTCTGAGATATACAGTAACCCATTATTTCATTCTTTCCTAACATGGCAGTTATAATTAATCTAATTCAATTAACTATGTATTTAAATAACTAAAATCAAAATTTCATTTTATTTTAATTTAATGCGATGTTATGAAGACTAATTTAGTTGCAATTCATAATATCTATTGTAAAATACCAAGTATAAAAATTTTATGTTCATTTTTTCTATGAATTTTTAACAACCTGAAATGAATGTTTATTTTCTTTATCCTACGTTTTTCAGGATAAAGTGCCTATAGTAGCCTTTAAAAGTTAACAAAACCGTTCAAAATGCAAAAGGCAAACAGCAAAATTTTGCACATTCCAGTCCCTCGTAAACCGTTGTTCGCCTACCGTCAATTAATCAACAGTCGACATACATATAGGTTTAATCAATTATTACAAACACTTCCCCCTGTTTAATGAGAGGCGCGATTGTGAGAGCCTTATCTGCACTTAACGGAGAACAAACAGCTGTCATTGATCCACGTGCTTGTCAAAATGTCGCCCGTTTTGTCTATGGTAGCGCCATTGACCTCTTACTTGATGAGGACGGCCGAACTAGAAAAAATTTCCGCCATTGAATGTTGGTCATAGTTTTGGTAATTTTCTTAATATTTTGTTAAGTGTCTATAATTTAATAATAAATAATATAGTTTATTTTCTACAGGTTGCACAAAAACACTAATCTATAACTATGCAGTTTTACTACAACAATAAAAGGTGTTTTCGTTGAAATCCGGTACCCAGTATAAGATTAAACTTGTGCCGGCGTTCTCGCATACAGTTTGAACACATAACAGAAGTTGTATGACGAGCATACTGTGCTATTAATAAAATAAAAATAAATAAAAAGAGATCACTTAAAGTTAAGAACCTATTTACTAAGATGTAGCCTCATGTGTGATAGGAAACTTGGAGATATTCGCTCTCTCTGAGCCTTTGAATGATTGTAAGTTTGAAGTTACTGTCAATAGTGAAGCGAAGAAGAAGATACTGAAATTGTAGAATATCTATCTATCTATATAATTGTTTGTTTGTTTGATCCCACTAATCTCTGGAACTGCTAGTCGGATTTAGAAAGTTGTTTTTTTCAACATTCATGAGGAAAGCTATAGGCTATACGGGAACGGGAAACAACGGGATATGCGCGTAAAAGTCGCGCAAAGGCTAGTTTTTTTTTAACTGCTAAAACTTCGTCATGACATAGTAACAGTGTTTTTCAACTAAAGAAACCGACTTCCCAGTATTACGTTCACCAAACTTTTTAAGATACACACAAGACTTACAAGTAATTTATTAACAATGTCGTCATTCCGCCCGAGGACATTTACAAGTCACAAAGCAAATACGTTTTCGTATTCATTCTCCTAGTAGCCCGACCAAAACAGGCCTGGGGACAGCGCCTAAGTAAACCTACTCTTGATACTTGCTAACCGCTACAAAGACATAAAGAACCCCTGGTTCGGACCTTCGAAACATTCTGTTTACGAGGCCAGACAAATATTCATATTTAATTCCTTGTCGAGGCTTTGAGTCCACTAATATTAAACAGAAATTCAAAGAACTAATTTAACATTTAAAGCCAAATGTTCGGACAAGTTATTTTTGCGGGATTTACGTACATGACGTAGTTTCGCTCTCGACTGCGAGGTGACGGGAACTTTTCATAAAGTTTGATACTCCTCGGTCCCCGTCCTACCCCGAACTATCAATTGCCATCGTTTTGCTATCCACACGGATTCGACAATCTTGTAATATGAAACTCATTTCGTGTTATGCTCTTAAAACGTACGCTGCAATACGCGGATTATGTTGCTTTTTGGATTTGCTCATAAAATCGTGAATTGGATTTTTTAGTTCAAAGAGTATTACTGGAAAATTTTGAATGCGTTTTCCATTTTCGCTTGTAATCCCCTCGCTTTAAAGTGCACGGTAATCCCTCAATATTACGCTCCTAAATAAAATTGTAACAATATTTTATTGAAAACATAAATCTATTGTTCGTGCTCTAGTTGGTGGTATTAATAATAAATGTTGATGGTAAAAATAAAACATGAGATAGAAATCTGCAATCTAGCATAAACATCATTTAAAATTATGCAAAAAAAAACATAAAAGAATCGAGTTCCATTAATCCGATGTTCCATAAATGCATATTTCATTAACGTATCGTAAATCAGAGTGTTGTGACACACAAATTTGAAGTGTCACAACAAATAACACGAATAATCCGTCACCAAATTAGAATGAAGCACCTAAAAATCATGTAAATGGATATCAACGAAGTAAAAGTTAATTGTGATGTTGTACGTGCGAAACTAATTATCCTTCCTACGTCGACTATCCCGGCATTGCGTTCATCCCTTCACAGTGTTAATCTAAATATCCCATTCTGTTTGTACCTGTAAATTTGGTAGCAAAAACACGGAGTGCGGTCAGGCCGCCCCACCCGACGCCAGTGAACACAGTATTGCATTAAATAATTAATGATACTTATAATAAATTCTGTTTTTAATTTGATCTGGACCTGACGCCAAAGAGCTGTGTTGTAGGCACGTGCTACATCGATGTCGATGAAATGTGTTGGCGTGCGTGTGTTCTTTGACAAGTGAAAGACAGGTTTACTGTTTTTTTTTTTATTAAAGTGCAGTTGCACGATAAGTTGCATTGTTCGACTGTAATGAGTGTGGCTGTGTTTGGTAAATACCTACCTAGTTATTCATATTATACATGTAAACATGCATGAGTAAGATCTTTTATGATTCATTCGCATTTTCTTTTGTTTTAACTGTTTAAGCCAGATTTTTATTGGAACTAATGTTACGTAGTATCCTGGACAAAATCAGCCAACGACTTAGTTTTCATATGTTTTTGAAATAGTTAATTGTTATTTTCAAAAAATCATCGACATTTGACTCGGCACAGCACTAGAAACCGCACAGCCCTTTTCCGGCGCTCCACAAAGAATATTCTGAGCCTGCTTATGAGTGCCACACCGAATGAATTATATCTACGCCAACATAATGCTCCACCAAAACTCATTATGTACTTCGAATACGTGTTAGTATATAATGACATGTGACATGACCTTACCTTTTTAATTTGAGTGAATAATCAAATCAAGACTTGATGAAAGTCCTAAATAGAACTGTTTTGCTTTTTATTTTTTGCATTTTGTTTGTTATTGCAGTCGAATTTTATAGTGCTGTATTTTCTACCTGCTACATACAAGTACATCGCCAAAAAGTTGTAAATGAATGATACTTCATTAATAATATTTACCGACAATGTTGGCGTAGGCATGTTTAATATTGGTTCTTTGAAGCGATTACCTGCCAGAAGAGAATTTTACCATTAATTAAACTACATTTTCGTTGCTGCCGAAATACGTACGAAATGCAGAATTTCCATTTTCCATCAAACGTCAAGATTTCACGGAATTTCACCGGATAATCTCAGCATCATTATCGTTGCGTGCGCAATGCACGAATTTGCAGACAATGGTGCATTTTGAAACAAACAGACCGATACCAAGAATATTCTAGCCTCAGATTTAATAATTAGAAATGTTGTTCGGTTTATTCAGTCGAAATTTTGTTTTCGCTTTAGTGTTTCGCGTTACATGCTCTAATGGAGTCCACAAAATGGGAAGTGGATTAACGCACAGTGGCTGTTTTCATTAATTATAACGATTTTGTCCGAAGCATCATCAGAATTATGCTTTAATTTGGACGCGCTTCAATATCAGACAATGCGATAATACCTACCTGCGTGCTGCTTTGTAACGTGATAACCATATACCGTCAATAGTGTTAATTTAACTAACATGTTTATGAACTGCTAAGGGGTGTGTTGACCTTTAATAAATTTTATTATATCATTCCTCCGATCGGGAGCCTATATTTAGAAGGTAATTATTTTTACTTCAGGGTCTCAAGTTAATAACAAAGTCTTTTAAAAATGGCGACCGTTGGAACGGATACATAATGTTACTTTGTATGCTACAAAACAAATATTTCGTCGGTAAAGACGACTCTGTATTTTATAGGATCTCGTTTCTTTTCGAATCAAAATGTAAACATTTAGTTTTATTTACTTGTTGGAACAATGACTTATTCTGTACCCGTTGTCATTGTAAAATGTTGTCATCCTTGAGCGGCTATTTCTGTTTCCACTGGTAACCTTAGCAAGGCTTTTCGCTCGTTTATTTTCAGTATACAGCTCCCTAAAGAGATAGTAAGTTCGTATATAAAGAATAGTCTGCGAGAAAATACTTGATGTATCCCTACCGGCTTGAGTGAAATCGGTTTTAGCTCATTCGTTCTTGTTTGTGATAGTTCGTTCTAGAATATAATTAATTTTCTTAGAACTGTCGTCCCTTACAACGTTGTAAAGGTCAGCACTACTCAATTGTATTAAGACTCAACTCATTCGAGCAAGTACCTACTACAAAATTTCATCATACTACGAATACGACTCACCTAAGCTAAAATTCAAGTGGCAACGTACAAAATACCGTAACTTAGACCATAAACACCTGATCTTAGTTTAATTCAGCTTCAAAGTTGAGTAACGCTCTTAAGCTCGAGTTAACAACCTCCATGCGTGATCATTAACTTACATGTGATCGTTAGGACTTCAGTGTGGCGTCACAGCTGCGTCACCTGCGCTGAACTAGAGGTGACTAGAGGTGCAGCCCGTGCAGCTAAGCGCGACCATCCCGCTGCCTGCCCGTAACAGTACTAATAGCAAATTACCGTGTATGCGATGCATGCCGCGGCAAAAACCAGCTCGCTGCCGATACAAAAAGCGCATTTCAAGCGCACCATGTACGGCATTCAACAAAGCGTAAATGCCATGGTCAGCCATCGTAACGGCGTGATCGGTACGATTTTTTTGTCGTAATTTATGCCTTATTAAAACAATTTATTCGGTTTTGTTCTCGGATTCCACGGACGATTTACTTGCATTACGATGCGCCTGCTTTATGTTTTCTTTTCTCCGTCCGTTATTTTGCATTTTTTTTTCGTGTCTCATCGATGCGGGGCTCGGTGTCGCTTCACTAATGTTGTAATGTTGATCGCTGTTGATTACATGTTTATGGAAATTGTTCTAAGTTGTGATCAAGAACAAAGGGTCAGACAAAAAAAAAATATGAAAAGTATTTAAAGAGATCTCCTCTGATTAAAGAGGCCACTGGCAACCGGCATTACTGATAATTAAATGTACTCATATCACGCATAGCTCGTAGAGATAATTAAATTAAAAAGAGACATAAGAAGACAACTCACTTTTAAAATCCGGCCAACTGCGAGTCGGACTCTCACACGAAGGGTTCCGTACCATGAACCGAAAAAAAAACACGTTACTTGTATGGGAGCCCCTTTTTTGTTATAGCGGCTATAGAAATACACACTGAAAATGTCAACTATCAACCTATTACGGTTCTTGAGACATAGCTCGCTGACAGATAGACGGGCTGGCGGACAGCGAAGGTTTATTAATAGGCTTCCGTTGGTTACCGTTTGGGTACGGAACCCTAAAAAGTATTCTGTTTTGTTTTTAAAATGGTCTGTGTTTTCGTATAACCCACATGCTTCTTAACCTATCCTTCATACTTTAGGCAGATCAACCTATTTCTTTTAGGTTTTAACAGGCGGACAGCGAAGGTTTATTAATAGGCTTCCGTTGGTTACCGTTTGGGTACGGAACCCTAAAAAGTATTCTGTTTTGTTTTTAAAATGGTCTGTGTTTTCGTATAACCCACATGCTTCTTAACCTATCCTTCATACTTTAGGCAGATCAACCTATTTCTTTTAGGTTTTAACAGGTAGAACATAGTAACTATGGTCTATTTAATTGAGTTTCGCAAAATAAAGTAACATTCTAAAGACTGCGGTCACTAGGCCAGTGATTGTAAATTCTTGATAAAATAATTAGGTTCTATTCTTATATTCTTAGTCACGAATGGAAATTAGAATGACTGAATAAACAAACCATTGTTTACCAAATAAATGTTGAAAAAACCTATGGTCTCTCTTAGATAAAAAATGAACAAGGATCTGAAAATGGAATAATTAATTTTATAGAAAATAAAATAAGGCTCTTTCTTTTAATAACTAAACGAGCTTTGTAAAGTAATTTAATTCAGAATGAAACACTGTACTATTTAATGCCTAACACAATTCTTGCTAAAAACTAAACCCAGGTATTCGCATGATGTAATCAAATTGCCCATTTAAATAAAATTAGTTAAACAAAAAGATTCTCATAAAAAACGTTTACTCATCACATTCTTTGGTGCTCTCACGCCTAAAAATAACTGCACCTGTTGTCTAAACTTCATAATACGCCATAATCGGATCACATTTATGGTCGACACTGAATAAGGTTGCGTTCTCACAGCCCAATGTTAAGGTCACGTTACATAACACCGATCGTAGACGGCATGGCGGCGCGCGCGCAGGGTCAACGACCGGGGCCCGCGCGGGCGCACAGCCTAACTTTGAACTGCGGAATTTGCACTCACATGCCTTCTAGCTACACACATACATGCGCTGTGATTCATACACACGCTTTGTAGTGGGGATACATATTTAGGCTGTTAGAAACGTATTGCATGTTTAGACGCGGAAATTATGACTGGGTAATCTATACAGGGTGATTTTTTCAAGTGTGCGTGGATGGCCAAATCCGAAACCATGAGGATCGATCTCAATTTTGATAAAAACTAAAACTGCATCATTGAATTTTGGTATTCCTAGCCGGGAGTACCTACAAACGGTTGCTTTTGAAAAAAAAAACGTACACTATTCGAAAATTCTAGGAAGTAATAATTAAAAATGAACGTTTTTCTTTATTCACCGTGTCGTTACTTCCCAGAATTTGATACATAGTGTCGTATGGTGATTTTTTTCAAAATCAACCGATTCGTTGCCTTGCTTAGGAATACCGATTTTTCAAAAATCTAACTTTGTAGTTAGTAGCTTTCATCAAGATCGGGCTCGAGACTCCATTCAGTGTTTTTAGTCATTCCTAATAGTTTCGGATTTGACCACAACCACGCACATTTTAAAAGTTCACCCTGTATACCTACCTTATGTTTACTTTTGTACGCCTGTGTATTTATAGCAGCTACTCAGACTAAAAGGAAAATACGATAGGTAGTAATTGTGATCGTTCTTAAGTGGCTCTACATAAACTTATTTATTAGGTCTCACACTAGAATCTTATAATGACTATTTTCAGATGACCGTCTACTTCTTCTAACTCATATGATAAATGAAACTTTTAAATAAACAATTAGCAAACATTTAATCGAACAACAGGGAATTAAAATAAATAATCTATTGACAGATATCAATTTCTACTAAGAATCTTACCAATTTCCATCGTTGAAGGCGAGTTTTCCTACTAACACAATAGCATAATAGTACCCAAACTAAATGAAGGTGCGAATCCTGTAATAATCATGACACACACCCGCCATCTTTCAACCTAGATACGTTAATCTCATTAGTTGTAAGCAAAGACAAAGTAAATCCCACATTACATCTTGACCTTTACCGTAATATCGAGCGTAATTTAAATGTGACGGTTTTGACGTATCATTGACATTTGCTGTCAAAATCGGCGCCATCTTGTAAATGGTGACCAAATGCATTATCCGGTTGTAAGTATCCGGTTATAAGAAGGGTGAGATGGACAGAAACGACGCTCTACAAAGCCATATTGGCGGTATGAGTTTCTGAAAATACTTTGACATCAGCTGTCAAAACCAGCGCCATCTTGGAAAATGAAATACTATTGGGCCCGTTTGGCGCCCCCTTGTTTCCTCGTAATAGGAACAGTAGAATACATCTTCAAAAACATGTCAAGTTACCACATACTCTAATTACCTTAGCTTGTTACGGCGATGATCAGAATTAATTATTAATACTATCGAAAACAGGCGCGTTTGAAGTGTAGCTTTTGTAGTTGGAAACTTAGTAATCGGCTAATCAATTCGTGACGATCTTATTATACTGTGTTGTTGTTATAGTCGGCCGATTATGTGTTACCTGTGATTATGTCGATAGGTTATATATTGTTCCGTTAATTAAGAACATAATTTACTACAAAATTCTTATCTATGATTGTAACAGTTTAGCTGTTTGAAAATTTGCGCTTTCATTATGCTATTATTGGTTGTGCTCATCATCCGACTACAATCCTTCAAAGGATAGTAAAGCAATGGTACCTAAATTATTGAAAATTACGGCTAAATAACTTTTTCCACCCACCACTAGCCAAAGGTCATTCATTAATTGTAATCCAAATAATTATTTCCAGCAAAATGTTCAATGTGCCCACTAGTAATTTATGTAGGTGCCTAACATGAGGTATGTTAAATAATTATAATAAAACCCCTTTAATGTAACTATCTAGGCTTTCAACTTTAGTATTAATTTATTATTTATCATGTTTGTGTTCCACGTTGTTTGAAACGGTTTGTTTCCCTAATCGTTTCGTCTAATTTGAAATTAAAACAGAGGTTTAAGCAGCTTCCATGTAAGACCCTTAAAACCTGCTTTACAAGTAGATTATGCAGTAAATATTTATAATTAATTACGAAGTAACCCTTACATTCTAATATTTTTATAAAGACATCCCATTTTCCTGAAAATAAAGTGAAATAACTCGTAACTTCCAAATAATAATATTAAAAACCTTTCAAAGGTTTTCCATTTTCTTTTACCTACCTATTGTGAGCCTTTTCAGATACTTTTCATTATTCCAGTTAGGTATCATTCCGTTCTCGAATTCTCCTGCTTCAATACATCAATGCAAGTGTGTAGGTAGGTAGACATTCTCCCTCGCAAAAATATGATATTTATAATTTTTTTAGTAAAATTTTATATTCTATTATTAGAACACTGTTAATAGTATTACGAAAACGAAGAATATCATGAGTTCACGGCCAGCTTTATGGCTCTGTTCATTACAACTCATCGAACAATCATATATTATGTTTAGCTAAGAGCCTACTTCGCACTCAGTCCGCGTGCCAGCAGCATGTGTGATCCAAATCCGGTCTGTTTACTCATTGGCTACTAACGAGAATGTAATCTGTGTCTCGGAGAAAAGATCCTAAAGGTAAATAGTGTTCGACGTTAAAAGGTGCCTAATCCCCTCTAAGCGTGTACAACGGGCTTACACCGTACCTCTTCAGATGTCCTCTCGGAGAAAGCCGGACCTCTGAGATCAATGCGATTTATCCCAGTTATCCCGCTAGAGATTTCCGCAAGATAATGCCTCTTATTTGCGAGTCGTCGAGTCGCCAATTTATTTTATTACGCTCATTTTCTTTGCATAGTATACAGGGATAGTCCTATTTAGGCTTATGCGACAGATAGGCAGGTTCTTTAGTGAATAAAGTTTTCATCGATTTTCCAATAAGCATGTTTATTTGCTGGTATTTGCTTATAAGATGACTTTGGGATATGAATGAAAACGAAGTTTTTCCGAATGTTCTTTTTCCATAATATATTGACATTGGTAACTTTTACCCTGAAAAGCTGAAATGATATATTACGATTATAAGTTGCAGCATAATGACGGTTGATAGTGCAATGTTAGTGTTCGAAATAGTGTTGTGGATGTGTCTGTGTGAGCGCGGAGGCTGAGCTCCGCGGCGCAGGCGCCCAGGTGGATCAGGTGGGCCCGCCCCCAGCCCTCCCGCCGCGCCGCGCACCTGCCCGGCTCAGTCCACCGCCACACGCCGGCCCGGCGACTTGTGCTCCGTGCACGACGCCACTCTCTCCATACTCTCGCGAGCCCTGTGCGACGTTTCTCGCTTCTCCCGAACACTCAGTTTCCCGCTCCCTCGCGGCGACCCGGTCTTTCCTCAACTAATTCGACTAGAGTTTTCACACTTTCCGACGCACTTTGCGCCACACTCGAGAACTTGTGGAGTTCCCGCGTTAACTTGGAAAAAAATCGGAAGCTCGCGCGCTTCGGTGTAGTCGGTGGTCGGGCACCTCGGTCGTGTCGGGAAGTCGGCGGCGCGCGTGGCCGTCGGACGGTTGGAGGTCGGCCGTGGATGCGGTCGTGAGAGACGTGTGCGAGGCCTCGAGGAGGCCGCCGGCACGCTGTTCCCGCCGCAGCTCGGGTGCGTGTCCTACGTGCCGCCGTGCGCCTGCTGCCCGCTGATCCTGCAGCCGGCTCCGCACCCGCACCCGCTCCCGCTGCCGTTGCCTCTCCCGTTGCCCCTAGCCCTTCCGCTCCAAGCCCTAGATCCTCAAGTCGCTAAACACCAACGGCTGCTGCTCTCTAACATGGTAAGTCAAGTCCGCTTCTCTGCTGTTCCTGCTTATCTGGCGCGCCGTGAGCACTCGACCGATAAGTTTCCACGAGGAGAGAGCACAACGCTGCAAAGTTGCGAACAAACGGATCTGATAATAACTCTCTCGGGCCGCAGACTAATGTTAGCGATACAATCGCGCCCTCCATGCCACGAGTGCGGCACGAGTATCGCACCGATCAAAACTTCACGCGACAAATAAATAACAATTATATTTATTGCGTAACATTGTCTAACGGCGACACTTCAGATAGGCGCACTACCAAAACTTACTTGACTCGTAACTAGAGGCAGGGTGAAGTTCACACGCATAAGTTAAGCATATTAACGTGTCCGCTGTGACTTTAACTTCGGCTATATTGATCCTTTGGGAATATTGAAATTAATTGATCTAGTTTTGGCACTTCAAACTGTTTTTCCCATTTAAGTCTTTAAACTTTAACTTGTGTTTTATGTCACACTTGGAGTGTGGCATTCGAGTTGAACATTACCGTAATAAAATCATCAACACTGCGAAAGTAGCAGAAGTTGAGTATACTATTAGATGAAGGTGCTAACTAATTTGTAACAAAGTAAATTTTGTTGGATAACACTGAAGAAATAATCTTTTAATTTGTAAGAACAGTTAGCAGAAAATCTTTAAAGCGTTTTTCGTTCATCTGATCAGAGTTTGTTATTCTAAACCAAAACTGTATAACTCGCACCAGCACCGAACTTCGTCAAGGTAAACTTTTAACACAATTTCGAATGCAATCCCAACAGAAGTTAGGCAAGGCGGAAATCGAACAAAGCGGTCTTCTGCAGTCAATAACAAAATCAAGTTTTGTTTACGTTTCGATTGAGATTTCTTATCTCGCTTCCGAGGAGCTGCCGCGCCCTGCCTAGGAAAGTAAACGCTGATGACAGAACTTTGACTTAAATGGAAGTCGTATCAAACTTTTCTCATTAAGACCACCCGTCAAAGGTGTGTTTATGTTATTTTAATACTTGTGCTCAAATCTGATTCGTTCTCTCCACAGACGAATAGCTCTTGAATTTTCTTTGTCAACCCCTCAAACAATTTAGCAGCACTTTTGACTCACTAATCAAGCTTAAATAAATTGCAAGTTCGCCAAAGTGTCAATTTAATTAAACCAATCTTTAGCGCAACGAACGCCAATTTTAAAGTGGGCCTTAATGCAGTCACATTGGAATCACGGGATATGGGTCGGCAAATCGATACTAATATTCATTTGAATTAAATCGTTTGTATTTCTGTCACGTCTAATAATATTCAGAGTCGCGACCATATAAGTAACGGCCCGCGAAGTTTTCCAAAGAATTGGGAACCATTACCATGCTAAATTTCTTCAAGGAAGTCTGGTCTAGATAACGGGATATGTCATACATGAATGCCTTATCCAACACAACTGAATTTTTGTTAGAATTAAATTGAATAATGTGAGTGTTACAATTGTTCAAAAGCTCCGTTGTTATGTGAAAAATTGCATCAAAATAATCAATCATTTTCCTAGCTTTTTTCTTAGCTTATTCTCTTGAAGAATATAGAAATAAAAAACAATATGTCATTCGGGTGAAACATTGTTTTACTCAGTTCATTAATTCGGTCATCAACTCGCTTAGAAGATCTAAAATACATTTTACGAGTATATTCAATGTATCCTTTAAGTTTAGATGGACTTTCAAAATGACTACACCGGAGCAGTTAAGTTCCCAGAACCTGTATTTCTAAGCGCAGCTCAAATTACTCTCCCAACTCGTGTGGGACGATTAATCCGACATAAAGTGTGGCTTACACTAAACTTGACAATCGACAAGAAACGAATCATTCAGCTTCACCAGTATAAACTACCTATTCATAATAATCGCCTATATTCCAAACATTCGAAAAAACTTCTTGGTTCCATGTTAACGTACCATGGTTGTGTTTATGAGGTCGTTATCTTTAAATAGAAACCACCATAATGTCAGAGAAAGCAAAGAAAAGTGACTGGCTGATTTTAATACACATTTTAAGCACCGATGGTAAATTATCCTCCGTAATAATGGAATGTAGCTTGCTAGAGATTTAATTGGAGACCTAGGAGGTGGGTTTGGTCGGATTGTAAATTTTTTTTGAGACTTGATGCATACAGCCGTTGAACAGTAAAATATACGACCACTGCCAAAGATGGGCTGCCCAGGCCCGGTATGATAAACGCTCCGAGAGCATATTGCCATAACCACGCACAGCGGACAGATGGGTGATCACAGATGATAAATACTTGTAATCAATTACCAGGATATTGCAGTAAATAATAAATCATGCTAAAAGTACGTGCGCCACATCGCGTGGTAGCCGCACCATTATATCAGTTTCTCCGTAATTTCGTTTGAAAGTCGCTCGGTGCGACCGCGCGAAACGGTATTCGCTACACAACTATGCACCTAATTGCATTCATACATCTAATGAGTGTATTAATTCCAATTCAACAATCAATTAGTGATGCAAAGAACGGATTCTGTCACGTGATGCGCTGTGATTTAACGTTGTGTGACCGACTGTAATCTGAGTTTCTCTCGCACTATTTGCTACCGTACGATTTTCTTCTGATTTTACAATTACAAATTAGAAGTTCGCATGTTCCGACGACGCGGCGAGGAGGCAACGGTAATGCCTTTAAAATTAATTAATGATTTTCAGGTGTTTCGTGAGCAAAAATGCAATAATGTCGTGTAGCGGAATATCTTCTGCGATCCGACGTGCTTTTCTTTTAAAGCTATTAAAACCTTCGTGCAGGATCGCCGACGGAATTATCATGGTCATAATGAAATTTCCACATTTGGCGTGTTTATGTCATACATAAAGTTGAAATAGGCGTAGTAATACAGACTATGGCAGCCTTGTAATGATAAAAACACAGCTTTCGCGTAAAAATAAAATAATAATAAAAATATTTGTTTCGGTAATGTCGGTTTTTCATGGCAGACTTTACAATGTAACGAATATTTTTCACGATAATGAGGTACGTATCTCAAAGTAGGAAAGGGAAAGTCTGATACAACGGAAACGTGTATTACTGTTGAGATTTTTTTCCTGATAACAAGAGCTTCCTAACTCAAGGCAAGGGGAAAAAAAAGCTGTTTTTGGTTTAAATCAGATGAAAAATCCTGCAGCTTTTCTAAAAATCTTGATATTTTCAAGTGTGTATTTATTTCCTCGAATCAAATGAGTATAAAGTAAGCCAGACGCATCAGACAATAGGCCAGGAGTATTTCCAGCCAGGGCGGCGGTGGGCGTATTTGTTATTCTTTGGCGTACGCCGTGCGTGCCGCCGCGTTCGTTAAGCCTCCTCATAAACAGTTTTTAAAAGCGATGGAACTAGTTTTACACTTCCAAGCCACTTTTGTGTGCACACTGAATTTTCCACGCCGCTCGGTACCAATTAAACCCACGAGGAAATTACTCTGGTCACTTGCAATATTTTACACAGTCCAATTAGTCAAATTAACTCAGGTTGCCGAAAGATTTCGGATTTTTACGCTAATAAATATATTTTGTTGTTGTAATTAAAATGTCTGGATTTATGTATTCTGAAGATATGGATCTGATAGATGTGCTTTAAAGGAATATTTTAACTGTTGAACTGTTTATGAGCGCAATTTAGTTACACGATTTTTAATAATGTTTGCTTCAATGACTATAATAAATCTCACTTGTTAGATAGGTACCAGGAACTGCACAATATTTAATTTTCAACGACTACTACTCAAAGCAGGAAGAGTTTCATTAACAATTTTTCTAATCAGAGTGAACGAAGCATATCTTGAACAGTGAATAAAATCTTTCTTTGGGGCCATTTTATGGGCTCACATAAAAAACGTCCATACACGAGGGGCCCTGTTGCGTCACCATGAGTGTCGAGAAAATTTGTATATAATAATTACACGAAGCATAGATCAAAAGCGGACAGCGATTGTGATTCACTTCCTCTAAATTAATCAAAGGTTTTATGTCCAATTTAAAAATCATTGGACAATAAACGTTTAACGATTAAAAACTTGAAACTCAAGTGGGCAATAGGTCCCACGATACCAATTTTGAAATCGTCCGCATCTGGTGAATTTGTACGGGTTGGCACAACTCCAAAATTTTTCGGAATCGACCTATCCCAGTCGACTTGGTAACAGACCGCTCCCAAAAAGGGAGGTACTCAATATTTCAGATAGACTGAAATATCATCTTGGCGAAAGTAAGAAACTTTTAGACTTCAAAATATTCTATAGTAACTTAAAGTGCAGTAAAAGTATCAGCAAGCACCGGATAGAAAACATTTATTCTATATGATGATTATGGCTGTCGCAAATTACCTACATCTTACTACAACGAATTATTAACTTAATACCTTCGTTCATACCCCATTTAGGATCAATTTCCGAGCTAAGACCACTACATTTATGTAGCAAGCATATCTCTGCCAATATTCTTTGACGATCATAAAACTATGTGTTTTATGTGTCCTTCCTATATAAATATTATATTGTACATTAATTTAGTCGATAATTTAATACCACTCAACTCTATCCAATTGAACTATGCTACTAAATTGTTAATGATTCTAAATTTGTTTAAACATTTGTACTCTAAACAGTTTGTGCATCTGTGTTTCAATAAGTGGTCCTATGAAGTGCGTTATCAGCTGTGAAAACGATGAATAATTTACCGTGATGAGAAAAAATGACATAATTTTTGTTATAAAGATCATTCATTTTATTTTATTTAAAAAAAAGCTACACATATTTTATCGTGTATGTGAAACAATGTCATAATTTTTGTCCTAAAAATCATTCATATAATTTTATTTAAAAAAATTAAGTACTTGGTTTGACATAGTTTTTTTCTATTATGTCAAGTACATTATCGCTACCGCCCATGTTTTGTACCAATCCATAAATAATATAAGGTCATCGCGCCGACTTACAAACCGGAACGGCCATAGATTCAAGTGTCTACGCTAAAAAACTAGTCTCCCGAACTATTTGTACTCAGTCTTTTGTCATTATTAGCCATACATTTGTACCGCCTATGTTTTCAAAGGCAGGCAGACCGTCGATTAGTGTGTTTTTCTAACTAATTTAGTCATCAAACATGGTCTGAAAATCACGGAATTATTTAAGATAGGTAACTCAAATACGTCTATCTTTATCTTTTTACTGTCATCACAAACATTTTTAGCAAATACAAATTTCGGGTTGCCATTTCTATACCTCTATCAAATTATAATTTAAAACAAAACACTTTAGCAACATTAAATCCGGCAAAAGATAATATTTTAATACTATTTAATTTAAATCAATATAGTAAGAAGATACTAGAGTCACTAGTATTTTAATGTCAAACTGTAAAATTGACATTCAAAAGTGCCTTTTTAATGGTAATAAATGGATTGACTTTAACTTTGATAAAATTGATCCTTTTTTATAATTTATTTGATTCTGAGGACGGCCGCCATGGCTCACACACAATGGTCCAACATCAGGACTAAGTGAAACCAAATCCCAATAAATAGATAAATTGATTGTTTATTTGGAGGAGCTCTAGAAGTTCCTTTCAGATTAAAGATTAAAGAAAAGAAAGCTACACTGAGAATTGTTTTTTCTAGAAAAATGGTCACGATATCTGTGATAAAGCTAACTTTAAATAACCACAACGTTACATTTGTAGCCTATCTCTGTTTTAGGATTATAGAAAATCTACTTTAAGTAAAACCCTTGCAGTTAATTGTCGATACAATTATCTGTATACATGTTAGTAGCGTGTATAAAGCCAATTAAATAATGACTTGTTAATACGATTTCGCTTTGAATAGTAATTGTTCTGATATTCTTCGAAATCGTTAAATTTTCAGTACTATAATTTACCTTTAGTAGAACTGTTCAATGTGCCTAGTTAAAAGCTACATATTCATATACATGATTTTATTTAGTCCGTCGGTAAAATACGCATCCAATATTTTTCGATAATCTAAATTATCGAAAAATATTGCACACGTATTTTTTATTATATCAAATCAATAAAAAAATACGAAGATAAAACGCATCAAAGATAAGGAGTGGGGGCTTTTAACGTTACTTTCTAGTAAAAAGTGTACTGTTAAGTGACGTCACACAAATTTTCAACGACCGGTATCGTCTTAATTTTTTTTTTACGTTACAAAAGAAAAAATACGTGTCCAATGTTTTTTTGGAAATCCATTTGACGATAATTAAATTTTATTAGTCAAAAACCCTATTAATTTATTGTTTCTACAGCTTAGTTTTCTTATTATAACAAGTTTCGAGCATAGAGAGATTCTGAATTCACCAAGACTTACTAAGTTAAAATCTTCCGCATTTTGAAGTGTTCAAGACTCACAAAAATACGTCTCATTCAAACTCAAAACCACAAAGTTAACGTAATGTTCAAACACAAAAACATCTCCTAATAGCTTTGTTAAAAAGTGCATCATACCAAATTAAATGTACGACACGAATCCCGCGACGACTTTTAAAAATAAATTTCACCGCAAAACTGAAACACTGTACTAGACGTCAGAGTAACGAATTTTTCTCCCTAATTACTTGGTGTCAGGGCGATTGTGCAGGAAATGCCCCGGCGCCGGACAAAGGAGTCCGGGACGTTCATTAATAGGATCTTTCTAACTGCAATTTCGCTGAATAAAACCCTCGTCCCCGCTGGAAATATTAATATCGGGCAATATTCAACCCGCGGCGTTAATAGTTATAATTTGTTTGTTTTTGCCGTGAGAACTGATGCTGATACAATCGCGCTCGTGATTTGTTGTGCTCTCTAAGATCTAAGATGGCGTAAATACAGTCGGCAACAAAGCTTTGAAGCGTACGTTGTTTGCAAAGCAATATGTCAAAATCGTACGCGGCATTACATACCGTCGTTACGAAAATACCTAAAGTAAAGTTGGCGGCACCATGCTGAGAAGGAATTCTTTTAGTTTCGTTGCCGTCTCCCGGATTTGTATATAATGTCTTCGGGGACTGAACTGAAGCTGTCGAACTGGAAATCTTACAAGTTGCAGACATAGAATATACGCTGTGACAAAATGTAACGTAACTCGTAAAATACCCGGGATTTTATACTACTGAACGAGTTTTAAATTAGTTCATCGAATGAAATTGGACTATAATGTACACTTAATTAGACGTGTATGAAACAATTTCCAGTGAAAAGGGAGATTTTCTTTTTATCGCTTTTCCCTTTGAGTGAGTACTAACTTTTTTAGGAACGGGCAAAAAAAAAACTACCGCATCTCTTCCGCAACTGACAACAAGTAAACACGTCAAAAATTAAAAATAATCCCGACTTAGAGGCACAAGAAGTTCTTACTTTTCCAAGACAAAAGTACTTTTCATTCAACAATTGTTTCTGATACTGTAACAAAAGGCCGAAGCAAGAACCATTATGATGTTCTTAAAAAAAAAAGACCGTCACTACACAAGAAAAAAGGAACTGAAATAAAATCCTCTTTATGATGCAGGTAATGAAAAGAAATGGGAGGCCAACATAATGAAAGCCTGTTCGTAAGCTTATTAACTCTTCCTTTTGTTTACTACCTGAAAATTTCCGATGCTATCATCATACTTCTTGTTAAATAATAAAAAAGGGCAATGCTCTAAAATTTTTAAAAGAATGGAGAATGAATCACTAGAAAATGTTTAAGACCCCTGCAAATTTCTACACAGTGATTAAAAAATAATGTGCCAGAATAAAAATTGTAAGTCAAAAGAGGTGAAGTTCTGATCAAAGTGGAACAATAAGGCTCGAAGCCTTGCGAGTGGATTGTGCCAAACAGACGAATTCTTTTGTAATACGCTTATAATTTGACACTTAAATTTTAAACGAGGCACAGGAGAAGCAATTTTCAACTTCGATTCAGAGATCTTACCAACTTCCGCGACATGTATGGTGTTTTTACTGCAAAGCTTTTTAACCGATTTCAAAAAAAGGAGGAGGTTCTCAATTTGTCGGAACCTTTTTTTTTTAACAAACTCATAGGTTCTTCTTAAGAAAGATCCCGCTTTACTGTGCATCAGCAATCCCAATTTGTTTTTTTTTCTTTTTATTGTTGAAAATTGTCTTCAACTCAAAACTATTCCCTTAGTACTAAAAACATCATATTTCGTTTCAGTATTTTGTGCGTCCATTGAAATAACTATGACTTCTCCATTTGACTACGATGGAACAGAATTCCTGAGGGCAAAACACTATGAGCTCTATTTCTTAAACATATAATAAAGGATTGAAAGTTTCTCCCCGTGGGGAAAACTAAGTTTTTTAACACTCGTTTCTGCTAAAACAATAGTTTGAAAGTTTTTCGCATTTATGGATTAGGATCTGTTTATGTAGTTTTGAAGCTTTTAGACTGGTTTTCTAGATATAAAAGCATCAGGTTATTTAATTTAATTGTATGATACTGCAAGCAGCAAAACGTGCGAAATGGGGATTAAAAAATATTTTTGCTGAAAATGAGCTTTTTCAAGACTGTCTTGGGTAAAATTAACTTACCTACATAAAAAAATAAAGTGCCTGAATATAAGTGAAGACAAGTTCTTCTTGCTTTTTGGAATTAACATTCTAGCGTGTGTAACAATAGAGAGCTGAACTTCAACTTTCCACTTTCCAAACAATCTAAGATAGGTTAGCCAAACAAGAGCAAACATTTAAATCTATATACAAAAAATCCCTTATAAAATATTATGGAAAAACCTGTGTAAACATTCAAATGTTCGACCATTAACGACAATATTGGTTTACGGTGGAGCAATAACGATGTAGATATGAAACTATCGTGCGCTATTGAATCGCAAGGAGCGTGGCGGGCTGCGGGTCAAATTTGCGTACGGATGCAATGGCAATATTTCGGTTATTTTGAGTTTTACCGTGTTGTGCCGTTTTATTTTGCGGCGAGTGTAATTATTGGTTCGTGTGTTCGACTGCGAATTTTCTACAAATGGGTAATGCAGTTTTGATTGTTTGATTTCGACTTTAAATTGTCTTTAATAAGTTATCTGGCTTATTTCATATCAAAGAACGAAATACTCGTAATAAGTGTAGAGAAATAGTAAGATTGTCATGGATATCACAGGGTTTTTATTAAAACTGCTTAAGCATACGAACACTGTTTGCTGAATGTTGGAAAAAAAATCGTAATAACATATTTTACGACGACTTTATTAAAATATTTTCATTTGAGACAAAGTTTGTTCTGTTGACAAAAATGTTCATAATCCGCACAATAAAGGTGAAACGTGTGTTCAAATAGAACTTTGAACTGAACTTTGAACTGACAGTCCGTTCAAAGAGAACTGAGAATTATATTTCGTGTTTTTGTAGTCTTATAAATATAAGTAAATAACAGCTATTTTAGTTGGTACTCGTAGATAGTGTACCTATAGCTGAAGACATGACAAGTATTTAGCAGGTACCAGGTGTTACAACATCTAGAGTATCGGAAATTCAAATCATCATCATTCAAAGCCCGATGCCCACTGCTGGCCATTGGCCTACCTTTTCTCGTGCCAATCCCCACGCTCTCGTACAAACCTCATGTTGGCTCCACCCACGTTGACCACGTTGGCAGTGGATGAGATGCACGTGGTCATGAGATACCTACTTAATATATGTAGATAAATATGTAATTCCACATTTGTAATTGTGTTTAATAACTTTGTAAGTACCTATGGAATCCTGCCAGGGTTGCGGAATTTGTTCGAAAGATTTGTTTGTGCGGCCTTGGAACATAAAGGGCATTAGAAGGAACACGGATGGGTTTTAGTCAGTAAGAGTCTGACACGCCCTTCCGCTCCACCCAGAGCGGAAGAAGTCATTTAATGATTTCCCATCCTTAAAAAAAAAAAGTACCTATGAAATAAATGTCTTTAAATTCGGCTCATGAAAAGCTGGAAGATTGGAGTTCAGTGTGTCAGTGCATATATAAACTGTTTAAAAGCTGCCTCACCGCTTATTCTCCTTTCAGTATCACATCTAAATGTAATTTTAAATGTAAACATTTCACGAAATTGCGGTCAAACACTTACTCGTAACATTTACGTGCAGTGAATACTAGCGCCGTATCGGAGAAGGCATGGCGCGAAATACTTTGAAATTTCCCCAACATTTTTATATAAATCGTCCAAAACATAAAATATTGGTTTTCTACAATATTTTTACTTTCATTTTCTCGTGTGAAGCGATAGTTTTGTTGTTTAACCTTCTCGTGAGCGGCCATAACTCTTGGAACAATGGCGCGCGGCCTGTCCAGAAATAGCCGCGGAAAACAAACACGCCTTGCGGACACCGCTCTCCTGCCTACACTAACTAACATTACGTTATAATCTTTAATACATCCATAGACGAAAGATTAAGCCGTGATGCAATCTGTAGCTCGTGAATCATCGGCGTCTCCGAGAACGAACGAATCTGCGTTCAACAAAACAAAACGTCACGTGACATTGTATTGAAACCGATAATTACACACTCTGTACAAATTAACGAGGCCATTAACAACCGTTAACAAAACCGCTTCTTAAGAAATAGGACGTTACTTTACTCATATGTTCTTTTTATTTCACTTGCTCTAATTTACTGCCGGGTTCCGCTTCAGTTACGTTAAAAATAAAATTCACACATAGTTACGAAAAGAGTCGGAACTATGTTCGACGATTGTTTCTAAAAACAATTTAATACCCGGTTGAGCTGCACAAACTGCTACAATACTGCCACATTCCGAACTGTAACTGAATCAGTTTCGACTTCATAGCTGACTGCGCTTCGAATCAATAGTCTACACGGTAAATGCATGAAAGGTGTATTAATAAAAAAATGCGAAATACGAATTGCAGCGTAAAATTCTTGGCTTTCATCGAGCCCAATGGTGAAACGGGGCATGTCCTAATGTAAGCAAATTGCCGTCACTGCCTTTCAGCGTCCGGCCGCGGCTATCATTCCCAAGATAAGCGCTTAAAAGCCTCATGGAAAACGCTTTCAGCTGGCGGACTATTACCGGGTGTTTCCATACTTTTTGCTTTGCCTCCAACTGGCCGGGGGAGTATCTTATATTGAACGCTACGTATGAACGTTTGAGTGCACGATCCAAATCTACGTTTGTGAGCTCCCCGGTTCGCTTTTAATTCCACTCTAACTTAGAACTCGCACTTTGTATCGCGATGCTTTCATAAAATGTGACAAATTTTCAAACCGAAATAGATTTTCTCCAACAACGATATAACATGAACCGAACATAAAGTAAATGTTGGCTCAAGAAAGTCGCTGTATATAAAAGACCGGTAAATTTTAAAGAAATAAGATGATGTCAGAACAACCTAATAATCTTAATGCATTAGATTACAAAGGGCTTACTCCGAGAAGGCGAGTAACGGGCGGGGTGGAGTCCTTTTATTTTTCTTCATAATATTAGATTTTATGATTATTTTAAAAGGGGCAAAGGCTCTTTGCTACTATACATCAAAAGACGATGCCATTGATCAGACATCTTTATCGAATTACGTGATTGCGTATACAAAACGACGGGTGCTCTGGAGTTCCTTTGTGTTCGTTTCTTGTTGGTAAGCTAGGCGGGTGTGTGCGGGGGTGAGGTTGTGAGGCGCGCGAGGGGCGCGGTATGTACTTGCAGCGTAATGCCGCTGCACTTGCCCTGGTCAGGAAGCGCGGCGGAATGCAGTCAGTCGCGTTTGTAGCACCGCGCGGAGGGGTACGGGGGGCGCGAGGGCAATGCACGCGGCGCCGGCGCACCTCGCTGCCTCCCATTCAGTACATCTCTCTGATGCTGCATTTATTTACTATTCTTAACGTCCAGCTTTTTCAAGCGCGAAGTTAGCCGCGAACCCAAGAAAAGGGCACCAACTAACAAAGCGAATCACTTTAAAGCGCCGCTGCAGTTGGTGAAAGTTGTGAATTGCACCCGCCATTTCGTTCAAGGAGCTCGCGTGAATTTGAGACTCGGTTGCATAGTTAACATTGGCTATAAAAGTTGGATCAAATTCGTGGCGAATTGTTATCGATAGTCTGTATATCACAGGTCGTAAGAATTAATGGTAGAGCCAATTTTTACGTTGGAGGCTACATTATCATTTATCAGTGTTATTGCGAAAATGTTGTCGAAAGAGGCTAGTGTTTGCAAACAGACGGATCAGTGTACGTCAGTGGCACGCACACACTGCCTACTGATGCACATCATGCAATGATACGGCCCCGTCATCGCTTTGAGTCGGCGAGTGCCGCAATTTCACTGTATGCCGCCGTGCGTTTGGAACGCGGCACGGGTTGGAATGCACTCGTTATATGCACACCACTCGAAAGGATTACCCACTAGTTGGCGGCGATTAACTGGCGCGCTCGTGGTTCGCCAGCGCCCCGCTATTGGTTTGTTTCCGAACGTAGCTAACGTTTGAATTTGGAATGTTGTTTCGGTTTTCGAATAACTTTAATTAAATTCGCTTTTCTGAACTTTTTTCATTGAAATTGCAAAGTGGTCTCCGCCAAACATTTTCGTCAAGCGATCAAACGAAAAATTTCAAAGACTGCATATTGCAAAAGTTATAGTTTGTTCATCAGTATTGATAAACAAATATATTTTCTTTCCAGGTACGTGGGTGTTGTTAGAGAAAGTTCACGTAGATTTCATTCATTTACAACTGCGTAAGTAGCAGATTTGTTTTATTTTGCTTACTGTGTTTTTATTTTCATCAAATGATACTAATGGTGTCACGGCTCCTTTCATTAAAAGTAGTTTTCTCCGAGGTGTATCCATTCCCGATGTCTAATAAATAGACTGGTCTAAGTTGAAAACCTTAATGACTATTTGGGCACCACACCTCAGTAGATAAGTGCGCTAACTTCGGGGGGACGTCAAAAAACTTAAACAGCTATTTTTCAATGTCTTTGAAATAACAGTATCTTAGTCGGAGTAAAGTAGTTCATTAATATTGTAGTTTAACATCTAGACTTAGTGTCATTGCATTTGAATGGGAGTATCTCGAATGGTTGTGATTATACGGAGCTGCGAACTGTCTTGTACAAACAGAAAGGCTTTTAAGGAGTCCTTTAGGTGTCGGAGTAGAGGTAAAGCGGATCGATAGCTACCGATTTGGATAATGCGAGTCACTACGTTACGCCTTAGGTTAAGTTAGTCTTAAAAGGTATTGCCGCGTGTTTGTTACGCCTCGAGTCTATAGGAATGTCAGGGTTGCCCCTTTTTTTTAAGGATGGGAAATCATCAAATGACTTCTTCCGCTCTGAGTGGACCGGAAGGACGTGCCAGACTCTTACTAAAACCCATCCGTGTTCCTTCTAAAGTTCTTTGCGTTCCAGGGCCGCGGTGACTCTTTCGAACAAATTCCTAGTAACGCGCGTTTGTTCGAAACGCACGTGCAATGCTGTGTCACTTGGACTGGATGATATTTACGCATCTTTGCGCGATATCTGTTCCTTTGAATGGTAAAAGTACTAGGTGTAGATTCACAAATTAACATTTCAGTTGCTCCGTTGACCGCCTTTGACGAGTTCACTCGTGCTTGATGGTGTTCGTCTATTCTTAACAATATTTTAAGCGCCATACAACGAACAATAACACGTTTGAAATGCTAAGGAAAAATAAAATAAAAAAACATATAACTTATTTCCTAAGGGAATAATTAGAAACTATGATAAATTTTTTCGTCTTGCTTTGTTGATATTGAGATAAGAATTAGACACACAATGTGAAAAATATAGTTAATGTTGAAAATAACTGAAGCAAGAATCTTTTTACGGTCATTTCGTAATATAATAATTAAATTACTACTTATGTAGGTAACTGTATATTGCGCAATACTATACAACAGAAAGAAAAAAAAGTATCGCAAAAAAAACATAACTTATAGCAAATTAAAAGCACTCAATCCCAACATTACAGTCTTACACAGGACATGCAAAACAGTGCACCGAATTCCAAATTGAAATATTGCCGACGCAGCCCAAACTCGAAATTTACATTTTGCCGGGCAGTTTATTCCGGTAGTAAAATATCGAGTAGTGTGTCGCGGGGCCCAGGTGTTGGTTCAAACGACGCAAGTTTCACTAATGTGCGGCTTAAATGGTGACAGTGTTGCGGGACTTAGCCCACCTGTGAGGGGACCGCACTTTTTGGTACTGAAAAATGGGACCCCTGATTATTTATGAAAGCTTGGTGCGAGAGTAATGGTATGATACTTGTTGTCGCCCTAATTTGTTAAAACTTGATGTTAGGTTGGTAATATTTTAGGATTATTTTGTAAAAATTTTATGGCAAATTTTTGGAGAAGTTTAACTTACTTCAAATTATAATAGTCCATTTCTTGAAATTACTCAGACATCAATATACGAGCGCGTATATCATTACTGTACTCTAGAATCGGAAAATTTCAAGCCTGTTTTCCCGTATAATCAAATTCGATTCCCTGTAGGTTTCTTACAAATCACCGGTTGCTTATAAATCGTTCGTCTCGTCAGAGATTTATTCGACTCTCTCTCGTCCAAATCCGGCTCCCAAAATGTTCGTCGGTTGTAAACCGCACTTGGCGTAAATTACACACGTAGGTATTTGGCAACAGTGTTTAAATAGGGGGCGCTTAAATTTGTACCCTTAAGTAGGGGGTAATAGAGGAAGTTTGCGCGTCTTACGTAATCGAACCCAGGAGTTGGGACTGAACAAACTAAGTTTTTATCTGTTAACTTTAGAGTATGTTACGAGTGAGTGAGGATGGATTTATTGACAACAAAACTGGCTTCAGCGAGAGTTTTGGGGTGTACGATGATTTATTTATGGGGCCTTTGAATTCTTGTACGAGATTTTTATTTGGCAGTAATATGGTGAGTACCATGTTTTATCGACAGTTCAACGAATTCTTGAGAACTTCCTACTAAATAAAATCTACTAACTGCATTTACCCCATTTCCATATTCCTTTGAGCCATTTTCAAAGTAAAATGTTCTCAGTTTTCACTTACGGAACGGAAATGGTCCTCCTCCACGTCTCACGATCTTCAATTACGATTCACATTGTTACTGCGGCCCGCAAGGGAACTAAACTTAGCGATCTAATTGTTCGATGTCTAATCGATTGTGGCCCGTGTTGACTCCAGATCGTACCTGTTCTTACTGATAATAGTGTTGTAAAGGTGCTAAGCAAATTTAATCGATGTAAGAAGGCTGTACGTAACGTTGTTGGTGCTGTTTTATCGTTTTGTCTGAAAAACTATTCAATTTATAATCGTGTCGGTAATCTTGCTTTTAATTATTCTTTTTATTTCGATCAGTCTTTCACAAGAGACAGAGGTTCTGTCTAATCTCTATATAAACACTCCTGCGTCTACAACAAGCTATGTAGTTTTTTTTAAAAGCTCGCTTTTAACCACCGTCTGGAGCTTGCCTAGAAGTAATCGATTCACTCTTGACTTAAAAAACCCCAGGTTATAGATATCAGGAAACACAGAATCCTGCAGGGATATCCACACCACTTCAAAACAACCACAAAATTAAAAGAAATATAAACAAAATCAAAAAACAATACTACCCTTATCACAGTGCAAATAAAATAAAATTCAGAGAACGCAAGTCCATAAAGCGGCCGGCGCCACCCCCATAACTAAATATGTGCACAAACAAACGAATAGCAATTCATACAGGCGAGTATATCGGGCCAGTACGGCAGGCGAGTAATGAAAGTGGTGTGGACTGAACCCGCCATTAATTGTCACAGGTGTCGATTACCGACAATATGTTTTTTCTATCGATAGTTTTTACGATTGGCCGTTACAGTTTTCATGACTATTTCAGTGTTTTAATATAAATATGGGTTTGGCATAAATGGTGTTGTTTTAATTGAGTTATCTGTTGTTTGTTTGTGATTAAATATGAGCTTTATTATGAGTGGAATGTGATATAAAATAAAAAAAATACTTGGTTGTGTTACAGTATATATTTGCTTTCCTTTCTAACGCTTTTAACCCTAATTTTAATTTTGGCGAGTATACAGTCAGTAAAAATACATTAAGAATCCCCACAATGGCAAAATTTCCCAGCGAGCTTTTAAGGTCAGCAATGCGCGTCTAAACAGGGCAAATAAACGTATATTTAAATTTGTTCCTACATTAACGGTAGCTATTAAAACTTTTTTTTTGTAAAATTGCTATTTTCTCGTGGAACTTGAAAATGTTTACCTTTCAACATAAAAAAAATGTGTAAGTAAAGTAAAGTTGATACAAAATTCACGGTAAAAAAAACATTGTTATTGTTATAACTAATACTTACCTACTTGAATAAATTATTAAGGAAATAAGTTATCGGACTCACAGTAAAAGACTTGCTTACCTATTAATATATTTTTTATGACAGACATACAGTTATTAGAACCTTGGTTAATGGACAGTCGATTAAAATCAGTAGTCTTATAAAACAAGAAACAACGTTGCTATGAAACCCTTTTACGTCTTTTCAATTTATACCAAATATTCCGGTAAACTAAAATCATGAATAGAATTATCCTTCGAGATCAATCGCGTGTTTTGAATACCAACCTTTAATCTTAACCCTTTCGATGCAGCTGTTTGACAAATAAATTAAGCTTATTAGAATATTTCTGTCGGGTCATTTAATAATAAAGTACTAGCGTTATCTAGGACAACACGCAGACATGATAAACTACAATGATAAAGGGTGACCGAATACATAAAAAACTATTGATTTTATTTTCTGTAACATTTCGTTCGGTACGCCTGTTATCAATTGATTAATGTTTCAGCTGGGTAGATACAGCCTTTGTGTTCGTGTTTGTATGCTAATTGATAGCCGGAGTTATATTTTTTATTCTGTACTTCACGTAATTATAGACGGTGCAAAATGTGACAAGAAAGTCCTGCTGTCAATTGCCTGCTTTGTATCGATTATATTATTGCTGTTGATGACCTAGGAAAAATGTGTTTTTCTATTATAAAATTGTCAAGTGGAATGGCTTTCCTATAGCAAGGCTTGTATTAGTAATGTTATTCACTCTCATTAACATTCATTTATTCGCAATTTTTTTGTTTACGTAATTAACGAAATAACTACAACCATTAGCACCATAACCTCAAAATTCCACCTAAAAATAAATATAAAACGCAAGTAAAGTGTAACTAAAACTAAAACGGTTGTGTACCCACTCTTGTTCCCAACGTAAGTACTCTATAACTCTATAAAACCAACACTACTACGTGACACAAATAATTTTCACTTAGACCCAAGTGTTGCAAACACTAAGAATTAAGTAGTGAGTACATAAATCGGTACACAAGTTGCAGGTACACGGGATACCGTGTTGAGTAAGCTTTGTTTAAACGGAGAGTAGAACAAACTTAAATCCTCGAGACCTGTACCGCAAAATAAGCACAGCACAGGTGGGGCGCAGAAGCCGGTACTACTAATTTGTCTACTACTTAACTGTTAAGTTAACATATACCTTGCAGGTATTTGAGAACAATTAGCGAGGCTGATAGAAACATAACACAGTGAGAACTAAAGTAGGATTATGTATTACGTAGTAGAAGCAAGACACAATATCAGGGTCGTAGGACGTAGAACCTATTCCGTTAGATATTCTACCCACGTTCATAAGATTAGCAACCACGTGTATGGTGTGTCACAAAATAATGATGGTATAACGAGACGAAATTAACTGTATATTTATAGCTTTTACCGTAAACACGACGACCTTTCTATAAACAACTACAGACGCTTAAAATAACAAATGTCCTCAAACATCGATTAATTTCATCAAAGTCATAAACAACACTTAAGCGAAGATAACGGTAATCAAGTTTAAGATACTTAACCCTAATACTAATCGTAAGTTCTTTGCGGAATATTCGCTTGCTTGCAACTTAGCTATCGGCCTCCACCAATTGTTTGGTTAGGAAATAGACGGCACGGGGCTTAACGGACCCCGGCCAACATTACACGGTTACATTTAGAAACGTTAATTACCTATTAAATTTCACGCATAAACGATTATCTTAATTAATTTGTGTAAGCTCGGCGTTTGATTTACGCTGTAATCGTGATGCGTTCGATAGCGTTGTGTTGATTTTTCCCGTGTATTGTTCTAAGGTGTCTGGTAACTTTACCTTATCGACAGCCACTAAAATTGACTTTGATGAAAACTTTTTTACGAATGAAGTGATTGACGTAGTGTTTCAGAAATCAAACGTGAACAAGAGACAATAAACATTGATAAATCGAAGATTTTCAACGATTTGACGTTTAAGTATCTTATCTAATCAAAGCGATGTGTAGACAGACATTGAAGACGGACGCATTGATCGGTCGCCTACGAGACCACACACATTATTCGTTTTGTTGATTCACAACTTTTTGCGTGGGAGCTGCTACTATTCCTTATTTTTCTTGGCATCATCGCTGTTCACTGCGCAGAGGGCTCTTCGGTTCCATTATTTATTAAATATCGATGTTTTAATAATTGTGCCCACGGCCATGGTGTAAAAGAATAATACATAAAAGTGAGTATTCGCGACCTGCCTCAATATAAACAAATAGGTGTAGAGCACTTTAAATAATAAATCCATATAGAGTTGGTTTTACGAGCGCATTCCGAGCCGAACACCTGTCGGTAATAACCTCCTGTGTGCACTGCGTACCAAATTATTTGTGTACAAGCTTTATAGTATACTGCATACATCACTATGCAATGCTATGATTGCCTAGTACAAAGGTTTCATACCAGGTGCTCTCAAATTTTGAAAAATAAGTGAAAGTCAGAAATGGCGCTCCAAAAAGTTTAAATCCGAGTTTGCAAAACTGTTTTTTTTTTGGTTTCTGGTGTTGTCTTGCCAAGAACTACCGTGTTACCCAGTTAATGGGTTGTGAAGGTCTGGTAGGCAGCCGCTCCACGTAGAATACTGGTATTCGGCTGAATCCGGTTTGACTGGAAGCCGACCACAATGTAGTTGTGAAAAGGCAAGGCATGCATGTATGGTGTTGGACGTAAAAGAATAACACCATTCCATCACTTCCCGTGGGTGTCGTAAAAGGCAACTAAGGAACTCACCAAAGAATGGGCAGCAGCGTTCTCTGTGCATTGCAAAGCAACAGCTACACTGCTATCCAACCCGCCCATGTCCAGCAGTGGACGTCTTTCGACTGATATGATGACAGTAACTTTATTTCTTTTGTCTGAATAAATAACTCTAATGATGTGAAGATTACCTGTTAAGCCATCTCAAATAAGTTTAGACTTAACCTTTTGAGAATAAATACGAGAAACAATCAATGGATGCGTTTTAAAATGGCTTTTTTACGTGGCACGTATGTGAACGTTTCACATACGTGCCACGTAAAAAAGCCATTCGAAAATGTAACAATGCAGTTTTGTGATCACTTTATTTGGGTCCAATTTAGAGAGTGGACAAAACGTTTTGTGTTCATATTGTTGTTTTTCCTATCATCGATATTGGTGATAAAATATTGTTCACAAAGTTTCGATTATCTATGTACCTATAGTGGACACTGAAACAATTGAAATCAATTGTGAGTTTTTTTTGTTGCTTTTTTTCATACTTTTAAACATGGTAGTTTTATGATATAAGTGGAAAGATGAAATATTTAATCTGATGTTTTAACTTCAAACTTAAAATATACTTCAGATCTTATGACGCTGTTAAAGAGATAATATTGAAAAGCCATCTATCGGGTCGCATTTTCAAGTTAAATTTTTAGTTATTTCTGAAAATTCTTTCTGCTGACACAATTAAATTTTTTTAAAACTAGATTTTTCGGATTTCATATTTATCATATCATATTTCATCTTCTTTAGAAAATAGCAGATTATTCTTGCAATACTTAAATTATCTAATCAATAATCCATTTTCAGATTTGATTACCTAATTAAACAATATTTTCCATCGAAATCCCACATTATGTAACAGAAAAAAAAACGTAATTTTAAATATCTGTTAGTTATTATTCAAATTATAAAATGCCTTTTGTCTGCCTCCCATCGTACCAGTTATATTTATTAAAAATAATTGGAAACCAGACTACGAATTGAAAAAGAATCACCATTTCGCATTTCAGATACAATTTAAAATAAATTTCATGAACGGCCGACTTCCGTTATTGACCCGTTGCCCAGAAAATTCGCACTGAAATGTTTATCATTAAACAATCTCGGTCCCTTAAGTTGTTTAAACAGCGTTTCTTAGAGGCTTAAGCCCGTCAATACATTCGGTTAAGCTTTCCTTACCCAATTAATTAGCTGTTATGAAGATCAAAGACGCACCAGTTTCCGATCTCTGCGCTAAGCCTCAACCCATTCAACTTGGTAACGAGGCTGACAGTTTAAGTTTGCTCCAATCCTTCTAATACAATATACAGCGTGACTTCTGTCAATCAACGACGTATCTCAGTTTGCACCGACACCGCAGATTTACGCCTACCATTATCAAATCCAACACGTATTTCGGTAACGATAGAGCTGTTAATAGAGTGCGGTGTTCGATCGGTTACGTCTTTGTGTATGACAATGAAAGTTTATCCGTTTTATTAGCGATCCACACTGAATAAATTTACGTGGTCTTTGTAATAGTGTTTAGTGGGGATTAATTGTTAAGGTTTGACTCGGCCGTCTGCAGTGAGGTCGCGTTCGATGGATAATATTGGCGTTAATCTGTTAGCGCCTGAGGAGGGAACGTTAAATAGATATTCGGATTTCTCCAATGTTTGTATTGCGAAGTTGGCCGGGGACGGTAAAACGGGAAACGTGTTATTAACTCCGAGATAGATCTTAGAATGAGATTTGATATCTTGCTCTCTGTTTTTCTTGTAAAACTTAGCACCTTATTACTTTTATTTGAATTTAGTTTATCAGATTCTGTGACAAGTTAGTTCAAGATCTGTCTAACTTGGAGAGATCTATTTAGGCGTCTTAGTCTCAGACGAAATTTTAATGACTTATCTTAACACTCAAACGTTGACGGCGAAAACTCTTTTATCTCAAATTAGTTTAAAACTATGGATAGAGTTGTGAGAAGGCAATCAGCTCTTGATATTATGATCATTAGTAGTTAGTATTTAAACGGTCATGCAAATAGTCGTAGTTAATTGTTGAGCGGTGTTTGCACTGTAAAGGAGATTGTATTGCCTCAGCAAATATTTCCTTTACAAGAAACCAGTAAGATCCTAATATTATTTATTTTGTAAGAGTTAAGCATTTATTTAAGATCGATCGATTTTTGAAAATCTTGGGTGTGTTTTTAACTGTAGGTATTTTCTGTTTAATAAAGTTTTCGGAAACTCGAAATGCAGGTAATAAAGCGAAATATTCATAACAATAGTGAAAGTGCCGTTTTAAGTTAACAAAAGAGAGTTTCACCAGTCAGTTAGCCGATTTCTTTAGAGAATTGCAGAGAAATTTGCGGACGCACTTTATTATTTTGTCCTAACATTTCAAGTATTACGCAAAAGAAAAACACCATTCCGTAAACATTATAAAAGCATTCGAAACACGAAATCGATACTACCTACTAACGCCTTAAGACGAGCACAATACGTCGACAGATAATTCCAAATCGTATTGGCTTCATAAGGAAAGAAACCATTCCCGATACAAGTATATTGTTTGCAGTCACATTCGTAAATCGCGTCTATTTCCTTGAAGAGATGTGTCTGTTACGTCGAAGGAAATGCTCATAACCGCACGAAATGCGTTTGAAATTTTTTTCACGTATCAATACCCAACGGTCGAGCGATCACCCGCCAATTGAATGGAAACACTCGAATTTTTATACACATTTTATTTAGACTTCCTGTGTGGAAGAAATTTAGAGCGGAATAGCGGTCATTGGCAAGCGGTCGTCGCGTTTTAGGAAGACTTCGCGACTTGAATATAGTTTTTGCAACTAATACGAGAATCGCGATCACAGTTAAAACGTATAAAAAAACCGTTGCTAGAACATGAAATTCGAAAAGCGAAATTCAAAAAAATCGATCATCCATTTCGAACTGTCCGAAACATAAACAAAAGCACATCAACGCTTCCTTTTATCTACGCATTCCCATTTCAAAATGCATTAAAAAAACATACGTTTGTAGAAAGCCCGAGCCATCCCGAACCAGGCCGAGCCCGTTCGTCGGCTTGTGCCGGATATTGAAGCACGTAATCTGACTACAGTATGTCTCCATAGCAATTTATCGAACGATGAATGGCCCACCCATTATTTCCAACCCTTAACCTAAAGCTTATTAATATCTACATAATTTATTGTAAATTGCATTCTGCAGTGAAGCCGTGCGTGAATAGGTGTGGGATTGAATCTTAAAAATGTAGGCGCAGTTTATATTCTCTTGTGGTAACAAGGGGAAAGTTGACTGTATGAATTTTCACAGTAGTAGTGGTAGCGTATAATTGTGACAAAACTATTTACCTTAATTTTTATAAAAGTTAATTTAGTCGTAGCAGGCACAACTGATGTAAAATTGGAAAGCACTTTTCCACATTGTGTGATTTCCGAAGTATTTTTAAAATGCATTCGAAGATTTCTTCTAGAATCTCAAAACTTCACCGTTTTCCTATCTGAACGAGTCGACCTGAAAAGCAAAAAAGCCTTTAGATACCTATTTATTTACCCAAGTTACATAAAATATTCAAGATTTATCGACAAGGATTGGGAACTAATCGTACGAAGTGTTTTCAACAATTAGGGCGGTCATTTATCATAGAACATTAGCTGAATAACTTAGTGGAAATATCACCCCTTTTCTCATAATTTCCAGGTTTACCGTGAGTCCGGACGGTTTTAAGTGCTCATCATTTGTGAATAAATAATTGGAAAAGAATGGAATTGGATGGAATGGTGGAAAGCAGCACTAATGCATAGGTGATAACGAAATAATGATAGACAGGACACCACGATACCACGAAAGTTTTATATGATTAACCCCCAATGGAGTATTTGACTGGATTTTTTTATTACATTTCTTAAAGCCTAGAAAGAAGCCAAGACGCGGTTTAAAAATTATGCTTAAAAATGGCGGTGTTGTCAGCGTTTTAAAATCTGTAATAAACAGAGATGACGTTACTCACAAGTCCCGCCATATTGAATTGAAGCCATCCAGTAGGTACAAATGACATTTTGTGTGACAAGGATAAAAGAATAACTTCAAAGGTGTGCAACTTTTCTGTTTTTCGACCATTTTTATTTATTTTATCACAAATCGTAATGTTTTAATATCATCTATCAAATAAGTATTCATTTATTTAGATTTTTCAAACCAAACTAGGCAAATATCCAATTTCTGAAGAATTTGATTAGGAAAATCTATGTTAGCCTGAGAACCTGACAAACTTTGACCTGGTAAAGGCCGTGGAATGCACGGCACAAGTCGATGAGGCGACAACTGGAGTTATGCGCGTGCAGTATGCCCAAATGTCCAAAAAAATTGTTTGAAATCACGATACTGGCGATGCGAATTTTTTTTTGGGTATTATATATGGACTGGCCTACCCTTACTGTAACCTACTGTACGCCCATGACTGGAGTAGGCCATTGGTCCAGCACTGATGATGATGATGACTTAATTCAGAAACGAGCCCTAATACAGTTTGCCAATGAGTATTTTAGGTCAGAAGGACACAGCCCAACTTGTCGAAGATAACCTGCAAGTATATGCGATTCTTGTTAACATAAGTTTGAGCACCAACTAAAGTATCCTTGTGCAAGTTTTCAGCACAAGTATTCTTGTAAAGTATCTTCGAATTACTTGCTAATTAATTATTATGTAGGTAGGTAGTTTATACCTATGAAAAACTTATAATGAAATTGTGATTTGATTTGAGGAAGCTCATGCAATGAATAGTCATGTTTCTGCACCTAAGTGGTCACAATTTCCTAACACAGACCTGCACTATCGCTGAGGGTCGTGGGTAGTTCCTGTCTTGGAGACCATGGGAGCGAAACTGTGGGAAACAGCTTTGTAGGTGTTATTATAAAGACGAAAAAGTTATTCATTTTTCCTGTCTTAAATAAGTTTTGTAAAAAAGAAAAATCATTTGTTTGGCGACAATCCTTCAGTCACACACCTTTATACTTATTAAATAAAAGACACCATGAAAACAAAAAAAAAAGGAAAATGTAAGTCCCACGCCTTCGCCAAAAAGTCTAAGTCAAATGACGACTTTCGACAGCGTTGGTCAACACTTTTCCGAAACCCTACAGTGGGACGGAATAGGTTCAAAATAAATAAGTCGAATCGTCTGCACAGAACCTTAGCCCGAAGAGCTTCGGATACGAAATGTATGTGGCACTCGGAGAAGCATTCAGCAATAATGTAGGGCTTAATGAGTCTAGTGATGCACCATTGGGTTACACATTTCCGCTGAATAGTGCGACTTATGCGGGGAGGATACCAATGTTTTCTTCTGTTGTTTTGTTTTTTTTTCTGTTTGTCGATTTGTTTTACTTGTGGTTGGACCTAGAGGCTAAGTTTTGAATTTTGTTAACCGTGTTTTAGACAAATATTTTTTTATTAATATCTTTTTTTAGGAAAGCTGCTAGTTTTCTATGCAGGCTTTATAAATTGGCAAGGGCCTATTTTAGTTATATTATCCTTAAATTTAATTATTTTTTATTAAATCTTCATGATGGGGCGGACTTAATGCAATGATATAGGGCTTAATGAGACTAGTGATGCACCATTTGGTTACACATTTCCGCTGGATCGTGCGACTTATGCGGGGAGGATACCAAAGTTTTCTTCTGTGTTTTTTTATATGTTGATTTGTTTTGCTTGTGGTCTTAAAAAATAGTTTTGCAATTAGTTCACCGTGTTTTAGAAGTAAATTATTTTTAATTTTGTATGCAGTATTTTCAAACTTTTCTGGCTGTATTAATTAATCTATAAATTGGATAGAGGTCACTTTATCAAAACAAAAAATAACTTTATCTTGAATTGAGGTTAATTATTTTATAGTTTCCTTGAATCAGAAAACACGGAAAACGTAATTTTCCGCAACGAAAACATTGAAAAACTTCCACCACATCCGTTCTATCTTACAGAAAACAACAAGATACATCAGATCCGAAATACACCAAAAGACAGACATGTAAACGAAATTTAATTTTAACACTAAAATGTTCTTACCGCTTGTTAAAGTACAATATAAAATGCGGGCGCGTTCAAACGCACGCCCGTTCAGACCGCCTGGTTTCACTCACTCGCCGATAGCTATCATAGTAAATCACTGCACTAGCGTCTGCTCAGCAATTTATTTTTAAAAGCGACTATTTAAATACTGCTAAATTACTACACGTATGCTCTATGAGCACTTGGAAGTTTGTATCAGTTGTGAGAATCGGATAGCTGTTAGTATTTTTGGCAAAGGTGTTTAGGTACTTCAGAGAAAATGTAGTCAGTCCTGTTTGTTGCGTATTAAAATTTGATGAAGTTAATTGGAAAAGTTGCCTGAAATGGTCTCCGTCCATTCCTTAATATTCCGTTTTCCTTAGGAACGGTATTTTCTCGTAAATTATAGTTTATTTAGGCACTAACTTAGTAATTTTTAAGAATGTGATGTGTTTCGTTTAGGGGTAAAATCTGACCTTTGATGTGATTTTGATGCCTCTTTGCACAAGGATATATATAGAGTTGAGGTATCCTCACAGAAATACCACTACAGTATCGCTATTGGTTCATAGACCACTTCCCGTATAAATTTAAAGTTGTCTTTAGTCTCCTTTTGTTAACTAAAGTAATCTCTACTAAACAAACAAAAATCTAAACTATTCCATACTAAATTTAATAAATGCGAAAGTTTTAATGGATGGATGTTTGTTACTCATTCACGTCAGAACGGCTAAACGGATCTTGATGAAATTTGGCACAGAGGTAGATTATAGTCTGGAATAACACATTAAATACTTTTTATCCCGGGAATATGTTCCCTTGCGATAATTTTCGACCTTCACGCGGGCGGAGTCGCAGGCAGCAGAAAGAATTTTCCTAAATCAAAAACAAGTGCAAAAAAAATGTGTTAGCACCCAACAGAATTATTTTCGTCCACATTTAAATTAATTTCTCTAGAAAAACAAAGGTACCGGCGCATTTCGCCATGACATCACAGTCGCTCACACATTGTGATGCTCAGCGCATGCGTGGCGCGTTGCATAATGCATCTAATGACGCGACCCGTTGCCCTTCCGTTTCCTGCTCGGCATTAATTAGCTTTTACACAGATTGCGCTTACCTTAAGGTGTTGCCAGATATTGTGTTTTGTCTGAAGTGTTGGTAAAGGAAGCTGGGGAGGATTTAAGAGAATTTATGTCATGTGGGATGGATTTAATAAATTAAAAATGTTGTGATGTTTGGATGATTTTTGTTTGGTTAATGCTGAGTGGAATTGGCTGGGATTCGATATAGTGGTAGAATGATTTTGGGCAAGGACACAGCTGATTTTTTGTCGGAAAAACCAAGAACTTGTAATGCAGAGCCTTGCGCATGAATAAAATTAAAATTATTTAAAAAAAGAGAAAATAACTTTTCGTTTAAATAGTGTGTATTGTGTTAAAAATGTCTAGAGAGGTATTCTACGGACAACTTTATCTCGATTATAAATCAATGTCCTGTAAAACTTGATAATACGACACAGCACTCGACTAGAAAATTACGTCGACGCCTTTCTCTTACGCACACAAACAAAGATACAAGCACTATGTATGATATATACAGACTGTAAATTATATGTGTGATGAAACCATTTGCGCCTTGCTCATATATCCGTTTCCGTGTTAGATTAATTGGCCCGTAACGCACGGAAGGATGTATGACTGTCACAACTCATGTAAATTGCTGGTGTCTTAGAGCTACGCCGAGCAAGATGCTGTGCTCGTTTTAATATAAACATATTTTAAAGTCTTAATTTTTTATTTCACTCTTTCAAATTTTTTTTAATGTGCCAAGCAATATCGATAAAAGCAAAATGAAAAGTGTTCCTAAATCAAAAAAAGTTTCATAATTCAATTTGATTGCGTTATAAAGCGCGTGATGTACCCTAAATCTGTTTTTATATAACATCTGCGTAGCATTGTTGGATACTAATCTAATTAACCTTAGACACGAGTCCAAATGTGTTAACGGGCGGCTCGGGAAGCCGGGATCGGGCCGGCAGCACGGCAATCCAACGCTTATTGTGATCGGCGTAGGTGCCGGATTCCGGCGCGTAGCCGTCTCATTAGCATTCATCGTGCGCTCGCGGCCGCGCGCTCCCGAATAAAGCATCTGTTAAATGTCTCGTGCTAGCTAAAACTTACCCGTAATTATCTGTTAACATTCCCAAGTTTGACCTCGCGAAAATCTTGCGAATACTCCCAAACTCCGGTCCGGCCCACCGGAGGCGTTTTACTTCCCTAATAATCGGGCTCATGGAGATTTTTAATGAAAAAGATTGTTCGCCGTTATTTAGAAAGTTTGTAAAAGGGATCCAGCCTGAAGTTTGTTTTGATTTAGTGTTGCGCACCCAGCGTTGATTGTGTTCTTCTACGCGGTTTTGTATCGGATTAGACGTAATTAAAAAAAACCCGGGCCTGTTAATAAATCCTTTCCATTCATTGGGATCAGTGACACGAATTAAAATGTTACATTTTTAATTTTTCGTGCTTTCATATTTCTGGTAAAATAATCGTGCATGCGACTTTATTTTCTTTTTAAAAAGTTAATTTCATAATTCGAATTCACATCGAACCCGTATCGCGAGGCTTTTGTGAAAGACTGCCATTCATTTTATCGATGATTCGAACCGTATCCATTTGGGTCACTAATGGTTTTCAAATAAACCAGTGCTGTTAATGGTTCTGAATTTGTATAAAAAAGGGTGAAATTGAGCTAATTGATACGACGTGCGCCCTTTGTTTGAATGATATCGATTTCTATAGTTAGGTATTTGGAAATTGTTACTGAAAATTACACTTAGAATGACACAGTCAGTAGAATGTGGGATACTAAAATGAAGTTTATACTCTTAATAATCGTATAAACAATTCCTGTACAGGAGATGACTATCTCGTGTACTTAAGTACTTAACTTCGCGGTGCACGCGGCAATTGCTGCAGTATCACAGGTTTATCGCACTATTTTCATCACGTAAGTTTCTATTCCACACTTAGATAAATAAAAGTTCTTCTATATTAAAACGACTCTGATAACCAAGCAATCAGTTGAAAAAATCTATTATATTTAAAGAGAGCGGCTCAGTTAATGGGGGCTATAAATCATCATCTGCTCATTTAATTACTTGAGCGCAGGTATTTTCTTTCAATGATACGGGATTTTGTTTTATTTGCATCGTTAGCTTTATGGCGGAAGAGTCGATAAAGCATGTCATAAGTTCGCATTAATCATGACTGACAGAATAATTCAGTCTGACCTTATCGTTTGAAAGTGAATGTATTTTGATAGATTCGCAAAGGTATGTCCCTATATCGATTTTCAATTAATCTTTTGTCCCCTTTTGCGTTTAGACAGGTTCCGTTGTCGCAAAACGTTGTAAGTGTGATTTTTATTTATTTTCATTTTCTTGTGTTTGCGAGGCTAGAGTCGGCTCGTGGCTCGTGGCTCGGATGCTCGGGATCCGCCGGTCGTCGTCTCATTCCTCCGTATGCTAAACAAACAGACGCGAACACAAACATTGAAATCGTATGGCGATGTTATTCATTCCTATCGATTCGTTGTCATATTTTTACTCTTTTGCGTTTATTTATTTTGTGTTATTATTTATTTATACTGCGTGCTGTTTGACAACCGATTGTCTGATTCAGTGCGTGTTACTAGACTTGTCTTCTGTTGATAACAATAACTAAATAAGTACTCGAATATTAACTGAAAAAAAAAATACTTGAGTCATTCTAATCAATTTCACATTCAGTTGTAGATCGTTTTTCCAAGTAAAGTATTTTAAAAACCTGCACAATTTTAATGAAATAACGTTAATTACTCCATACCTTTACAATTCTATAAAAAGGATCCTCGAAAAGCATGTACTCTGTCTGTACGTCTATTTCCCTGTGAAAACATCATTGATCCTTTTTTTTTCAGCAAAAATAGGCCGGCAGTGAAGCGATAGCAAAAAAGGCTCGTTGAATAGCCGTCTGCACCGGAAAGTCGGAAAAAATCGACACAGATTCGCGCCTGTCCGCTTTATGGTCGATATGTTAATAAACAGTCGACGTGCTATGAATAGATGAGATTACGGTACAGCCGCGGAACTGCACCGCCATACAAAATATTAATAATGATAAATACTCAGAAACTAATAAAACTACTGTGCACACAGCCTCAATGCATTTAGGTATGCAAGGGAGATTCATCTATTAATTTTTAATCTTGTTCAACATGCATATTCTTTTAAAACGGCCATCAAAGAAGCATTTAACATCACGTAAGCTATTAAACTATAGCTATTATGCTGCTAAAAATAAGAATCAAAGAACAGCCGGCAGGACGTTATTTTAGAAATTGTAATATTTCCTGCTTGTTTATTTACTAGTCGCGTCATACGCATTGCGTTGAACACGTGTGGCTTACGCCGAACTGCTCACAGCGTTGTAATTTTACGTTCCTTACTTAGTTATTTCGGGATTTCCTTACTAGTGAATGTCCGTGTTCAAATTACCGACAGCATAGCTTGGGGTGTTGCTATCCCACATTCCTTCCTGAGACATCGCGAATTAATTTTAAAAACAAAACATACTTTCTAGAATAATTCATGATAAAATAGACGTTACTTTATTAAATTTCCTGCTACCTGCCCAGCCTGGCTCGGTAAGGCTTCGCTTTATGGCCCAATTTAAAAAATGTTTCACATTATATGGGGAGAAAATAATGCAGTGTAGTCTTACAAAGAAATTAAGGGGCTTAAATACATTTTGTACTTGTATTCCTTTAGAACGAATTATGAAATGAATGAAACCGTTTGAAACAGAAGGAAGAAGCGTGAAACGTGTAATTTCTTTAAAAGGTTTGCGTTGAAACAAGACCCAAAAGTTTATCGGTGTCGTGTGACCCGCCAATCAAAATGTTTCCTAATTTACCGTTTCAAATGGGTGCCTACTCCCATTGAAACAAAGAAAGAAGTGGTCAAACAACTCGCACGAACAAAGCCAAGTTTTTTAAATTGGGGACAGAAGTCAGCAAGTATTCCGTGATCAAAGGAGAGGAGGATTGGCGACAGGTTCACCGAGGGGCTCCACTCTGAACCTCCAACATTTGTCTAACCTTGGAATGCGTCCTTTGAAATTGTGAAAACTAATTCGAAGCAGTTCTGTGATTACTTCCATCGGATCTTTTTGTTGTTGTATTTAATGAAATTGAAAGCTTCTCTTTGTTGGAAAACTATTCGAGACATACCTTCACATAAAGTATCTTTCTCGGTCAAATTATTTTGCGACAAAAGCTTAGGCTTACGGTTTATGTGTGAGTTACTCAGCTATAAGGTACTGGTACACTTACGCATATTACGAAGGTATGTTATTAAACATTAGACACATTGTGTATCTTAATAGGGGCGTAGCTCCGTCGGTTGCCTGTTTCACTCCAAATTTTAGAAGTTCTGACAACGCATCTTCCCGGGTATTGTTTAAAGTTTATTAAGTTTTGAACATAGCATGACGTAAGTCGACGTAGACTGATAATGAACTGAACACAAGGTGACTCTGAGACTGTTTCACGGTTTCGCTATTCAGCTGTTTTGTTGCACGTCGTATTTGTTAGCATTGGAATTATTTAAGCATTTTGCTACGGAAAGTTAGCGATGTATTCGGGAACGGCAAAGTTAGTTATTTGATAAAATTAAACTGTTAAATATAAACATTGTGTTCACTGGGGAATTGTGTAAAAATATGGTGTGTTTGAAAAACTTTGATGCCTCGTTTCATGTAAATGGGTAAGATATTCATGTTTTAGTGAACAGAATAAATAGCGGCCTTTTCTGTGGAATAACTTATTTTCTTTATATTTTAATTGCTTTGGTATTCTGTTTCTGTTTTTCTCGTATAAAATTACTCTAACTTAAAGCTAGCTTATTGGTGCCCAACTGGGACAATTTAGTCCCAGGTGGGCGCCAATATAGCTTAGTTCTCACAATATTATGACTGAAATATTCTTGAGCCCACAACTCATGCAAACTCATATAAAATTCTCTTAAGAAAACATTGTTTTTCCCGCATTACCTCAGAACACACCTATAACGAAATTCAGAAACTTCATCTTACATTTACAAAGCAAACATGGGTCGGTCGGTGTAATTAGTTAAGGCACGGTTAAGTTTAAGACATGACGGTGCAACAAGTTCAGCTGCATTAACTTGTGATCAGCCCCGAGCACTGATGTTCACTTTGTTCACGTCACTACTCCAAAATGGAGGATTTTCTTACGAGTCTGACGCTCTTTGTGAATTTCGTTGCAATGTTTTGGAGCTTCAAAAGTTTGCTCTTTGTTAAGATCTTTTTGATTGACGAAGAGGGTATTTGCTTGTATTGTGCTGTTTTTAGTGTGTTGGGGTTCAATTGTTTTAATAATACGAACTTAAGTTTGTTTTACGTAATTACAACTGTCTTAACAGTTTAACTTCATTTTACTGATGATTATAATTATGCTGTATTGACTGTAACTAGATTTTCATGTTATATTTTAGGGTATTTTGAGATTCAGCGTTAATTTTTATATTATTATGTAGGCGTCTACTTGAAGAACTTTTAATGGAAACCACCTTTTTGAGTTGTCGACTATAAAACTTTTAGTTTTTTCGCAATTTTCTCACATCATTAGCTACGGTATTGTTTGCAATAAACGGTTTTAAATGCCCTAGATAGGAAAAAATAATAATTTAAAAGCAATTATTTTCCTAGAGTAGCAGGTAAACCAATTTATTCTTGCTAATTATTCACACAATGTACCACTTTTGTACATAAAGTTTAAATAAATAAATAAATAAATACAATCTTGTTAAAATAAATGTTGGTAGTGTTGGTACGTCTTCATTTAATATCGATGTCGATAGAGAGAGCTCATGCTTGACGTAGCGGCTGACTATCGACCCTTGTCCCCTTTCTATTATCAAAACGTAAGGTTTGCCTTATTCACTTCGAAGAAAAAGTTTTGTACTGTTTGGCAAAAGGCGTTCCTTTTGCTGTTGTTGGAAATCGTTATAATTTTTTTTTGGTATTAGGTACATCGCGATCACTATGTGTGATATTTGCACCTTATAGAATAGCTATCTAGTGTTTCCGTACAGCCAATAAAAACATATTTTAATACCCTGTTAAGGGAATATTAATACATGAAATGTAGGCGTGTTCACCAAATATTTCAATAAACAGTATTAAATTCCATTCATAAATTCCACGTACCAAAACATCATCAACGAGTTTTACAAAAGTTTATTAAAGCTGCACCAATATTTCCAAACATACGTGTTCAACTTAACAGAGAATGCATGAAAGGGATTCGAGGCATATATTCATACGAGAGTGTGTCCAGACATATTTTCCCTCCCATTGTCTGTATTTGAATAAAACAGAAAAATTCTAAACTTCGGTTTTCCTTTGTTTCCATCGCCCTTTATTAAGGGATTTAGAAATCATCCTTTATCCAGTGAATTCTCGTAGAACATATTTGTTCGATTGCTCATTTCGATCGTGCTTCATTCCGGGACACAATCGCGAATGTTCCATCAAAGTGTATTATCGTAGCAGTTAATACGCCAATAATGGGACTGTTCAATAGTGAAGCTAAACAATTCCGGCGGTGGTCGTTTGTCGCGTCACTATTATTCGTACTATGGAGTTTCTATGCTCGGCTACATTGAAGCAGCATTAATAACAGAGATCCATAATCCATTCTCCATTACCGTCCTTTGTGCGCTAAACGTTTATTAGCGGAAAATCATTTTGGCCTTTAAACTGGTCCCTCGTTTGATCGACTTTCAGTTTTCGGTACAATAGCTGTTCAGATTCGGGTTAGTTTAATGACAAATTAATACGTGTTCCGAAATTGAACGGCAAATGGGAAATGATCGGTAATATGTTACTGAGAACAATTATTTACCTGCTGTTTATAGCTAGTAAATATCTGTGAAATATCATTCTATTTTGTTTGGATATGTTACAGAATTGTTCCGCAAATACGACTTTAGTCGGGAAAAGTTGTAATTGTGAATTGTTTTTAGATGATGAGTTACGAATGCAACTTTAGTTCCTTTTAATTCAAGTCACCTCGACGTAAGTTTAATATCCAGAAACCTTATTTATATCACCGTAGAAGTTACCTCGACACATATAATATAAATTTATTGTACACTTACTCAAAATAAGCACAGGACAAACATTTATAAAATCAAGTGTACAATGGGCGGTCTTATCGCACAAGGCAATCTCTTACAGACAATCTTTAGATAGACTGAATGATTGATTTTGGTAAATCAATACTCTTTACAACAAACATGATATTTCCATTAGATTGAACGCCCTTCAGAAACCAAAAGCAAATCTTCATAACCGCATTCAACCACAGAATCCCTCCCAACCAGTTTATCTTAGACCAACGATCCTCTAAATAAAATACACTTCTCAAGCACCTGATTCAATTCCTCGGCCGCTCGCCGACGCAGACCGAAACATCGGTACGCATTCGCCAACTCCCCAAGAGCTTCAAGAGTAGTGTCCTGCGGTGACATAACATCTCCGTAGAAACCACCTCGACAAGTAAAAACTGTTATTTTGGTCAACCAATCTTCTCAACTCAACAACAAACCAACATAATATTCCCATTAGCTTGACAAAAGCTCTCCAGAAACCAAAAGCAAATCTCCATAACCGCATTCAACCACAAAATCCCTCCTAACCACTTTATCTTAGACCAACGATCCTCTAAATAAAATACACTTCTCAAGCACCTGATTCAATTCCTCGGCCGCTCGCCGACGCAGACCGAAACATCGGAACGCATTCGCCGAATCCCCAAGAGCTTGTTTCTAGTTGATGTCTATTTGCATGACTAACCACCCTTAAACCCCGGGCCGTGGTCAACAATGGGAACGTTTAGCAATTCGCTGTCATAATGAAGTTAAGCGGGGATTGTAGACCACCCCTATGAACCGGAATAGAACAATGTTACGCCCTTACCGGCTTTATAAACAATGCATTTAATATACGAGGATTTAATCATTTGTATGCAGTTTCTGGTGGGAATTTTTATGATTTTGATGGGAGAGTTAACTTGGATAGAATGTTCTTTATTGGGTACTGTTAAGAACTACTTTATTTTAATAACAAGTTAATGGGTTGATCTAGCACAATTGGCGATTTCTCCCAATCAAACTTGGGATAAACAACATTTCTTAATTTTATATACCAGGTATTGTATACCATAAAGTGATGTAATTATAATAGAATCAGGCCCGCAGTTATATAGCACCCAGTTCGATTTCTAACCACAGCCTGCTACAGAAAATGTCTTGTCAGAAAATCCGCGCAACACTTTTCCAATCCACGACCATTAGACTAATGAGGCAGCAAAGTTTCAGGCAGATTACAATTTTTGAGTGCACGGATGAGTCATAAATTTTGCTATTAGTAAGTAGATAGATACGTACGTTTTTAAAATTTACTATTCAAACAAAACACCACATTAATATTCAGTCAACATTTTAATTGTGAGTTTGTATGTATGTTTCTTAATTATGCTGGAACGGTTATACAGAATTTGATCAAATTGGCATATAGACAAACCATGACTTGAGTTAAAATTTAGGCTAACTTTCATCCTGACACTAGTATTTTTCTCAAAAATACAAGACAAATAAAACCCCAAAGATCCAATGTGTATTTATAAACGCTTACCTAAATAAATACAATCGTGTAATTGAATGTTCATTGCTAATAAAATCCCGGACGCTTACAGACAAGCCCTTGAGTAGCAAAAACAAGAAAAAGACAGGAAAAACATCCGATTAGAATCAGTTCAGTGAATCTGAAGACACAGAGAGCGGTACAAAGGACGCACAGCTTTTAGTTTGCAATTGTCTATTGTAAATTAACGAAAAAAATCTGAGAACGTCTCGGTATAGTATGTAGGTATGTACTTTTTCTGAAATGCTCGAATGATTAGCTTTTTGAAAACTTAAAATTATTGAGTGCAAAATAATTTGAACTCCAGTTTAAACACGTATATAGTAAGATCATAATTTCTAAATGTGTAATGTAAAAATCAGACTTGCCTCTAGATTTTTCTCTGATAATATTGTAGAAAAAAATACAAAATAAATGTACCTGCAGATAGTTTTTTAATAACAAGGGTATACTTAAAAACTGTCAGTAGATAAATGTAATTTGTACTTTTTTCTAAAATTTTATTTGAGAAAAATTAAAGAGGCAAATCTGATTTTTGAAAATTTGCCCTCAGGTCAATTCACAAAAACAAATAATAACGTAACAAAGATTCAGGGTACGAGTATTTTGTGGATGTATTATTTAATCAGCACACTTATTTTCTCATATCCTTTGTACGAGTCTTTTCACGAAAAACTAACAGGATTTCCACAATTATAAACAAGATAAAAAAGTACCGTTTGAAGTTCACGTGACCTCACCTAAAAAGCATAACAATGACAAAGACATACCGGCATCGTGCGATTGAATCCACAGTACCCCATAGGATTCCACGGAATCGCGGCAATTGTTCCGCACGCGATATGTACCAGGAATCGGTTTATACGAACTAGTCGTAACAATATTTCTCTTTTGTTTACAGGTGAGTGAATCTTCACTACTTGAGTGCAGCAGCGCTCGCTTCACAGCGTCCGACACGGTGAGTCCATTTCAAAAGTTATCGTGTTCACATTGACTACTGACGCTCCCTCAATCACGCCGATTCTGTCATTCTAAATAGTTTAATATTTCATGTGAACACGCTTTTATTGGCAATGTTTTGATAACTAAACTTTGTGGTTGTGGTAGCAAAATGTTTTGTCTATGGTGGTGGGCTCAAATAAATTATACTCGTAGTATCGAAATCTGGATGTATGTCTGTCTAGCGCAAAATTTTTCACCTCACAATATGTTTTGCACAAACTGCGTTCAAATTCCGAGAATATATAAGCGAAATGTCCAAATGAATCGTCTATTTGTTAGCAAATTTGTTTCCCTAATATTATTTTATACGGAAAACTTGAAGGACCACGAAAGTTGTTCAAAATCGTAATAAGACGAAAAAGTAAAAGATACGTCGAAATAAAAACTCCAAGAGCTAATCAACAAGACTTTTTCATACTTGTAGAAGTATCAAAGCGAGAGTTGTACTTCGCTAAAAGTTGCCGCGTTTTTCAACGGACGCTACACTTGCATAAATACATATATATATTTTTACTTTTTGATCCAATTTCTACTTCTTTAACTAGAATCGCCCCAATATGGCGTCTGCAAGTTGTAATTTCATTCAAATATCATAAACTAACACTTCTTTAAGCGTTACGTCAAATGAATTATTGCTGGAGAATTCGAAGAAGTATCGTAAAAATATCTTACCAGCGTTTTTTATTCACGAGAAAGAAGGGGGCAGTAAAAATGATTGATAATATTACTTAAAACTTCATGATTTATTTCTATATTGACGGAGCTTAATAACTATAAATAAAACTAGGCTTACGTAAAGGTGTGCGTACATTAGTGCGTGCGGGGCCGCAGCGCATCGTTGGCTTTTTATTACGATACCTACATAACTGTAGGTTCGTAAAATGTATAGAAGTGATTCGTGTGGATTAACGCGCTGCACTGCGCCCAGCTGCGGCTCAGCATAATGTAGCCGTACCTCCAGCTACGAGTATAATGACGTGTCTGTATTAACTTTCCTACGGCGAACTCCAACTTAGTAGATGTTGCCGGGAGCTTAGAAGATAAGATTATACAAAACCCACAGCGTGTTTTACAACCTCATTCACAAAACAAGCAGTGGAAAAAGCGTAGATCAAAAGTCCGTTGTTTCAAAGTAAAACTCGATTCGGCGTTTCATCCGTGCAAACAAAATCTAAATCGTAGCAAAAATATTGGCCGTAGCCATCGAAAAATGTAATTCAGCAGTGAGAGTCGGACGCATCGGCCTCCGAGCTCCGCGGGCACTCAGCCCTCCCCCGCATCTGTTCACGGTTCGGATCCAAAGACTAATTACGGCAGAGTTTTTACCACCTCACTCTAACATGTTCCCATTGCACCCGTCGGCGAAAAAGTCCAAATGTAACTCCAATGAATTTAAAACTCTCGCATACTGATTCAGTGTCCAATATTCCCTGCAGCCAACCCTCCATCTTCAACGTTCCGCTAAATTGAAACTTAAAAACCACCCACTAAGATTCAAGTTCCTACTCAAACATCCATCTCTGGGAAATTACACTGCTGCAATCAAGCTATTTTAAACTCTCCTGTAAATATTATTAGGTCCAGGTTTATCTTGCTAACGATGAACCATTTTCAAGCTAGTTAAGTCTCAAGATTCGTTCGTACACCTCGAGTTTATAATTACTAATAACTGTAATTATATCATTTATAGTTTAAGTTTTTTTAAGTTTCAACATCGCTTATTAATTTTATTTAATACGAAAAGTATTTTTATGTATTAATTTAAAATTATACTATATTCATTACTTTTAATGATAGTTTTCTGTCCGGAAGTTCTATTTAAAGCTTTATAAACGAGCGTCAATATTAATTATCTTAACGCTAAGTGCGCCCTGCTCAAAATACCGTGTAAAGTAACACAAACAAAGATACGGGTACCGTCGAGCATTTATGATTGAAATATTACAACACTTGTGTGAATCGACATGTAGATATGCATCGAATGAATGCTGAATAATTAAATCGCAATCAAATTCTACAACCTGTTTGGGAATTCCAAAAACCAACGTAACTGGACTACGATGTAATTGTGCTTGGGAATATATGAGTGGAAAGAATTTCATTTAAAAATAGTAGAGCTAGCTTCGGACGATCGCGCGCAATTTGTTCGCCGTATGTTTACCAATTAGCAATGAGATCGCGTTTCACGTACAACTATCTCGTTCCTTTTTTACTTCCATTCGATATTAGATTCAAGAAACCCTTCCGGTGCGCTGCTGTGATCTCCTCCTATTCGAATGTTCTCGGAATAAGAGATGAACTTATATTGTAACGAATCGCTCGGTTTTATTTGTAGTTACAATTTCGATACGTACGTTTCTATTCGATTGCAGCGTACGTTTCGATAGCTGAGTTTATATTTAGGTAACCGTGTTATTCAGCGGCGCGGATTATTCCCTCGTATGTATGTACGCTGTGTAGCATCATGCAGGCAGATAACAGTCTCAATTGCAGAGCGGCACTCGTTGGATCGCCTCACCTCGCGCAGCCGAGCCTCGACGAGTTTTTGAATTTTTAAATTACTCATTGTGCGATGGAATGTTGCCAGACGCATTCCCTCGTACGAGCACTGCTTATGCGATCGAATGTGCACCCAAATCCTGAGCCCTACGTCTCATAATACAGCGGCTGTCATGTCTCCGTTAGAACGTTTGCAGGCACGCTAGGCGATATGCTCGCAAACCTAGAACGACGTCCCCCTGAGTGTGATACTAACGAATGTCGTCCTAAATTTTTGATAGATAAAGTCGAAATATCAGTGACGCCCGATTGCACACTTAGTATAGCTCTCACAGACTGTTCAGATCATTCCAGTGCTCTCCCACGTAATCCGTAACTTGAGTCACGTGTGTGATACTGTACCAGTTCCACGGAGGTAGTATGAAATTTAGAAAAATTAAACGCAGCTTCGGATGCAGGTGCGCTGTAAATACCTGTATAATATTATGTAGCCTGACGTCTGCGAGGTTTGTCGTCTCGCGAGTTTAACTTTAAGAATATCGTGTGCGAAGATCATTCACCTGGAATGCAACTAGATAAGCGTAACTGTATAGGGCGTTAACAAAGACAGTCGAGACGCTCTCGTAACCAAGAAAGTTGTTCCACTTACTGCGACTGCGAATCTACGACTGCTCAATTGCTCGTATTTTCTGGAACTACTTTGCTTATATGTTATATTGTTGAGATTTTACAAGATTTAACTACAAGTTTGTTGTGGTAATTTCCTTTTCATATTCAAATTCTGTAAGGTTCCGAATATTACTTACGCACGAGTGGTTTTAAAACACAATTTACCACCAATTTTACAGGCGTATGCTCGTGGTTTTAATTATCAGAAATAATAAAGCTCGCTGTTAATGACTAACACATCCACAATTTAATATCCCTGTATCACTGCATCTAAAGGCAGCCTCTTTAACGCATACACGCTGACCATTGTCTTTCATACAAATAATCGTCGAAGTCATCGACAGAACCCGTTCCACTCGGCGGCGTACCGCGTCGTAGAATGTTATTACCTCGGTACCCGGGAAGCGCAGGCGCAACTACGTGCGAGCGAGACAAACGACGAAGAAAGTTGGGAGAGTGAGAGAGATGGCCGCCGTGGGAGGAACCAAGGGGTCAGCGAAAGTGCATTGCCACGGCCGCAGTGCACCGCACCCGATGAGAAAAGTTGTTCTCCATGCGCGTAGAATATCCACCAACATGGAAAATTTTATGGGAAATATCATGATATATGCTCGAACACCGCTATTACAACGGTTCTGATTACAAGACCCACGCGGAACTAGTCACCCCGTAAAGCTCGCTTAGGCAATAGCTTCAATTTTATAACGGGTTACTCAATACTGGTGTACGGTTATAAATATTATTGTTATTTTTTCGGTCACCGATCATGTGGTAAGTGTTAAGAACTCCAGTTTAGTAAGTTACCAATAATTCTAGTATTAATCAGGCATGTCGCGGCAGGTTAAAGGAATTTCATAGTAGACCAGTTAACGGAGGGGAGATTTAAATATAAAATAATGTTCAGAAAAATCTTGTTAATTCATAATGAAGGCTGATACACGGAGCATAGAAAGAGCACCCTCGCTCCAGTTTCAATTTAAAGAAAAGGTAAAAATGAAGCGTGTCAAGTGGGGTTCCGTACTCTCGACCAGAACAGAGTGGCCCTGTTGCCTGTCTCAAACAAAGAGGGCATTTTTCGACATAACTTCTCCTTTCTTTGAGAACTTTCGAATCACCTGAGATTTGCACCCTTGAAGTCGATGGTTCATCTCATTTGTTTCTTGTTTTCGAATTAATTCGGTTTTATTCATTTAATATTATGTTTCGAACTCCAGAATCTAGCATGCAGTTGCAGATTTATGAGATTTACAGCTTAGCGATATATCGCCTATTCCACCGCACCAAACGGCCCCACATCTCAATATCGATTCGAGTAAAGTTCCAAAACTCATAAGTTACTTAAGAAGCATTGAAGAGCCTCGCGAGAACGAACCTAACGTTCAGGTGGGTCTGGATTACACTAAGGTTCTAGTTTAATATGCAACGAATTTAATAGTTAATGTTCGCGACGAAGCAAGCTCGTGTGCTCGCAAATTACTCCACACTTATTCCCTAGAGGGGCTTGTTGTAGATTTATGTTTGTACTTCAGCTTGCTGACACAGGTCGGCACTACAGAATCTGATTCGAGCCGTTTTGCATGCATCGCGAGTATAATTGGCGCGGACGAGTGCACGTAATTCTATTTTTCTGTTCGCGGAGGTTCGTGTGTTGTTTTGTCTGGGAGCGAAGTTGGTCTTCTATTGGCTTGTAAGTTGGGTAAAACATGGAAAATAAAAAAATAAAAATAAATTCTTTTTCTTTCGTGAAAAATAAAAGTACATAACAAAGCCATAGTCCTAATGAAAGCTATTTCAAACGATCATGAAATAATTAGAAAATCTAAGTTTTATTTCTCGACTAAAAATAATTCACAGAGATAAGATTTATTTAATTCCCTACAGGGAAACAAATTGAAATATTTTCTTATTTACTTACCAGTTTCCCATAATTCGAAACAATATTTTTTCCATCCATGAAAATCGCCAACGCAGATAACCCTGCACTTTATTAACGAGCAATATTAGGTACTTACCTACACTTTTACGCCTTAATAAAGACCCACACGGATTATCATAACTAAATTAATGACATTAACTTAAAATCTCCAGTAAATAACACGAGCAAACTAAAATAAAAAAGTTATTAAATACTTCGAACATAATTTCTCCATTAAAATACAAATTCATTAAACCTTAAGTTGGTAGGTTTTAACTTTTTTATGCTAATAAAATTGTTGGCAGTAGATAGTAGGTACTAAATTTTCCTGAAGTAGGTCATAGGGAAAGTATTTTTAAGTCGCGTAAAAATTTAATCATGTTTGCTAATTGAATACGGGCCAGGATAGCTTGAAGCTGTATAAGGCGGAAAAAAAAATAAAAATACGTGTTTTAGAAAAGTTCAAAATCATGCTTTTAAACTAAACTGTGTTTTTTACTTACTTCACCTTTTTGTTAAATTTGTTTAACAACGGTACACGGTATTTAGTCAAATTCTTTTCTAAAATAATACTCTACAAAATTAAATATTAATCAAACTTTCCCATTAAAATGAAATAGCTGAAAATTTTTCTTAAGAGTCTATATTTATCTATAAGTTGTAAAAAGTTTTCCCAACTCCCTAATTTGGGCACAATTAACGACCAATTATGAAATAATTCATCTAACAACAGATTACATATTCTTTGCGAATATTTCTAACAAGTTTTTAATTAAAATTCTTTCGCAGAAGCCGAAATAAATCTTAACGGTCTGCTGATAATTTCAATTTCCTATTTCAAAGTCTTCTTAAACTAAGTATATGGGTATATCCATTGTTGTTTCGTGTTGAGTTTTAAATAGGTCTCTTTCATATTCTCCTGTATTTGTGAAAACTTATATGAACTACACGAAAAAGTTCTTAATAAAAACTTACTACAATCAGAAACAACTAAAATAAGACTCGTGTTTATTTCTATTACTGCTGGGAACATCTCCTGAGACTCCGTTACATAAATGTCAAAGTTCTATTAGTAAATAAAGGCGGTACATACATATCCACTTCGTTACGAAATGGTGTCGCCCACAAAGTATGAAACACCGTCGCATTTTTTCATTTTCTATGTAACCTCGGTAGACCACTCAACGCGATTCCTTTCATTACTATGACAGTTGTCATACCGGGTGGGCTTTTAAAAAAACCTATTCATTTTGACCTCAAGACGACGCGGGACTTAATAACTGTGGGCTGGGGGGGAGCCGAAAACGGCGGCGAGTGAGGTTCGCATCATCATTACGATTTAATTTCAGGGTAAAGCGGCCGTGACAAAGTCTACCGTACCATTATTCTGTTCCACCTCGCAGGATGTTTAATAAACAAATGACGTGGGGCCTCATAATGACGCCCCGGGTGTACCTTCCTCTCGTCTTTTAGGGCCCATTTTAAAGTTACCGCCATGAGCGATGTATATTTTACGGATGCGATATCGGACAACCTCAATGACACCTTTCAGCGCCGCCGACGCTGATAAAAATTAACACTGAGTTATATTTTTGTCTCGACATTTTAACAGTGACATTTCGTCGCTATCGTGCCTACATGTTGGCACATAAATTCTCCTCGGGCATTTTTGTGTAAAAATCTCGCAGCTTTTTTTTATTCAGCATCCCTCAAACTCCGAATTCGAATAATTACTCCAAAGATTTTGTTCCCTTGGAGCTGTAAAATCGCGAATGGAGATAACAAGCGTTTTGCCTGCTCCACAATTCCCCTCTTACTAATTTATTCGTGGAAGTTCTTGTCGTTATAGTCGTATCTAACATCATTCGTGGGCTTATACTTCATCCGTTTAATACTCCCGGCATATGGGATCGAGCTATATAATTTACTTGAGAATTTATCAATCTACTTATGGGACTTAACATTCGTGTATATTGTTACAAGAATTAAATGGGATTACAAGTTTTTTGTTGTATCATTGTTTCTGAATTCCATATAACTTCGACGGTAAAATTGAGTTCCGCAGTAAAATAAAAAATCGATTTCAATCTCATGAGGTGTCAGTAGAATGTCATAAGTCATAACATATATTGTTTACATTATTTACAAATGGGTTCGATACTTTCACAAACATTAGCACCTGTCACCGTGTCGCTGTCTTAATGACAGTATTTATAAGGAAAACTCGGCCGAACACGAAAATACAATTTGGTAAAAGGTAGAAGTTGTCACAGTAACGCGAGTGAAACATTAGGCGGGCGGGGTGTCACGTGACACCGGCCGCCCTCCGCGCTTTGCCTACGAGGAGGCTACGATATGCCACAAATTACTAAAAAACAATGCTCACAATAATGTGTATGTTAACGTTCCGAGAGCTGTGCTCAAATATTCAAGTCACACACACTTGTAATTATCGTATTTTTGGAAGTTATTACTGATTTTTGTTTTCGTGCGAGTGTGCTTTGTGACGTTATGAGCTTTACGATATTTATTATTCAGCTTGAGGGTCTTGCTACGGTAAAACGAAGCATTAATTGAAAAGTTAACTGTTCTAAAAATACACTCAAACTAAAATGAACCTAGAAATATCAAAGTGAAATTGTTACACAATCGTAGTTTCATTACACCATTTCAGTTATAATTGTCGGTTTTGCGTCCATTAGTTATCAATTTGGCTTATGTCGCGTGGTGGCTCTAATCTAGCATCGATAAAAGAGGCGATTAAACCAAACAAAGGATTAATATATGACGAACTCGGCCCACGGGGGCCATGGCCAGCAAATCGTGGCCATCCCCACAAATATACCCGCAACAAACCACCTCGTGAGAGCCGGAACGAAGATTAATCGCCGGTATACGGGATTACGGTAGTTGCGGTGGACCCACGTACCTATAACTGTTCACAGTAAACCTATTATAGCCCCTAACAGCTACAACTCTAAGCTCAAATTCCCATGATGCGGCCCACCACAAAATCTAGGCCCAAAGGCATTCGTTCCTTAAACTTCTCTATTTAACAGCGTTATTTCATTATAGTTTAATGTTAGGTAAAGGTTCTTTAATATATCATATAATTTTGTAGCAACATCATCATTTACTTTTGTTATAAATCGTGTAAATTATTTGATAGAACTTTTGTTACATTGCTTAAGCTACACTTTCCGGCTATTAAGGGAAACAAACGAGAATAATGCGAACATAGGCATAATTCAAATTCAAAGTGTGAAAACTATTCGTCATAGAACATTCATAAATCAAAGACAAATCTTCAGTTCAGATTGTCTTTTCAGGGACATAATAAAAAGTTTAGACATCAACTGGCAAAATCAATAAAATCAAGGAAAACGAGCAGTTCCTACGAATATGTCACAAGGCTCACAAGCAAGGGGCAACGTACGAAAAAAAATAACAAAGCATCGGAGAAGAGGTCCGGATCTCATTTAGACAAATCGCTCGTAGCGGTCAGGTCAGATACCAATAACAAGGGGCCACACGTGCTATTGTAGTCCATGTCGTCATTAGGCCGCTTCCGTATAACTTAACAACTTTATCTTTGCTGTGACCTCCACCCTTATAACAGTACTATACGGCATAAATTTGAATGTACTGTATAAATTGACGAGAGTAAGCCCAGAGTCCCTATAACGGACGTCGGAGGGACCGACGACGGATCCGATACGACGCCACCGATTTCTCTTCCCAATAAATTGTTGCTCTTTGTATATTATTATCTTTATTGTTGGAATAATTACTAGTAGTCATTATAGTTGTTATGATATACTGTAACACTAAATAACGAAGTCCCTTAAAGTTAAAAGGGGTTGTTATACCGAACTTAATATTTTTTTTTCTTTTTCTCCAAGTGTCACAAGTTGTATCTTCGGTCAGAATTTTGGTTTTTTACTGCAAAAGTTTCATTATAACTTATAATTAGATGTTTAATTTTAAAATACAGTGGCATCCCATCTTATATTCGAGTCGGGACTATTTAATTCCGTATTAAAACACACGACGGTACCGTTCTACAGTAAAGCAAACGGAGACTTGTTACGTTTTAAGTTAATTTTCCCACAGACTGCGAATCTGCAGAAGTAACACACATTTTTGTATTAAAAAATGTGAAATTTTACTAGGAAAATATTTAATACACAACGTTTCTTTACTTATGTTAATGTGAAGTAAAAGCATATATCGTCAACATTTACTCAGTCTCAATCATTTGAGATTGTAAATTTCAATGCACTCAAACTATCTTCATTGAATGACATCAAAAAGCAATTATTAGCCAAGTTATCATACAAATCTCCTGTCGAGACGCTATAACGAAACGTAGGGTGACTCTACTTACTTAATTCAGCAGTTTCCATAATAAAACACGCGACAGACTATCTCGAGTGCAGCGCAAACTCGGACTTGTTGCATTTAAGTTAATTAATCCAGGGGCTAGATCAGATAAAGTCTGGCTCGGAGGACCAACCTCTCCTCTCAGACAGCCTCATGCCGTCCCCGCACCACATTATGTTTGTAGAAAACATGGCCCCTTCCCAACTTTGGTTCGCTATGAAGTTTAGACGTATGAAGTAGCTATTTCTAGAAATTCTGTACATTAGTTTGTAGTGCTCACTCGGATTGAATGACTTGCTACTGAGCTTTGAGTTAATTAATTTATTCATTTACTTGTATATGAAAAATATACTTACATTAACTTTTCCATGATTAAATTCTAAAGGAGTATAATCTTCAAGGCAAAACTTTTTCATTAAAGTCTATAAATAAGTAATCTGTTTTTAATGAACGTTACCTTTTACAAGCAAACTTGTGGAATTCAAAAGTATGGTAGCAAACCTAAGAAAGAATTTCGTAGGAAATATTTCACGAAATACCTTATTGGAACCGATCCGATTCCGGAATAATGTTTGCCCAAAACAAACAATGTGTAGCCATTCTTTTTTGAGGAAAAAGCAATCTAAGGATAAATATTATATCAGTTTACGGCAATCGGTCAAAGTTTCCTTCATGATTTAGGAAATGGGGCCTTTATAGTTTCAGTGGATGGCGGCAAAAAATCGTTTTTTTCTCCTCATTTTCCAGTGTAGCTATCAGCGATTTCTGTGATAGAAAAAGTTTGTGACAAGTCTATCTACGTGAAAATGAATGATTAAAGACAGCGGGGTTATTTTATAGGTTTTTTACTGTGCAATATTTTAAAGGAAAATCTATAGAAAGTGTTTTTTTACTCCTGTTGGAATGTCCTTCATAAAAGCCGACGATATTTTTATATCAAACTAACTTCATGTTAATGAGTTTTGACCATTCAAAATGACATAGTAATGCAATGATTAATTTAATAATTACTTACAGCCAACAGAAAAATACCTAAAACCATTAAGACTGCGTTTAAAAATATCTAAAATAAGTCGCTAAATCAAACTCAACGCGCCATTTGGTACCAAAAGAGGATTTAATCCCTAAATTTCACTCGAAGATGTCTGTACCAGAGGAATCTGAGTGCGTGCGAAGCAGCCTAATCCCTTCTTAGCTGAGTCGAGGAATTCGGAGCTCGTACAAACTGCCTCTTGATTCTGCGATCCTGGTATATCGGTACAATTATGTCGGAAAAATTGCTGACTGATTTTTAAATGTGGGTTGACTTGGTAGAAAAATATTATGTTAATCGCAAAAACTTCTATCAAACTTTTATTTGCCTGATTTAATTTATAATTCAAGCATATTTTTTTTGATATTGCGGTTGGTCAAATTATTGACCAACTGCAAAATCAAAAAAAGTATTATTGAGGAGCTCGTGGCTAAAAGAATAACAGCCGTACGGGTCGATCAAGGTTAAGCAACGCTTGCCAAGGTTGGTCTGTGGATGGGTGACCATCTTAACATACCGAGTTTCCTCCGTGCCTCGGAAAGCACGTTAAGCCGTTGGTCCCAGCTGTCATTTGTAGATCTTTGGCAGTCGTTACGGATTATCAGAAGCCAGTAAATCTGACTCCAGTCTTGCCAAGAACTACCGTGTTACCCAGTTAATGGGTTGTAGAGGTCTGGTGGGCAGCCGCTCCACGTAAAATACTGGTATTCATTCAGCTGAATCCGGTTTGACTGGAAGCCGACCCCATAAAGTTTGGAAAAGGCTAGGCAGATGATGCAGTTGGTGAAATTATTGTACACACCTACATGAAAAGGTTCTCGGAAATTCAATAAAAGCTATATACCTAAACTTTCATGCATTTCTCAGAACGAAAACACATCGTTATTCAAACAGATACAAACTACCCGTAAAAGATCATCAATACCAGAAATTACTCCACTAAAATTAAATTCAAATTACCCAAAATAAAACCTGAAATTCAACCTTCTACGTTCAGATTATGGAAATTTTGCGTTAAATTTTGCAAACAAAGGGCCAGATAATAATTGCTTGTGTAATGTTGTCTGGGCATGGTATTATAATATCAAGGTCATTTAGCTGACGTCGAATTTCTAAACACAGAAGGCCAATTCCATAGAACGAGCAAAAATATGGGTGGGCACACATGGAGTCGTATGTACGTTGATCTGATACTTATCATCATCCTAGCCGATTCCCAACTATAGTGGGCGCCAGATAAATTTGCAATAAAGTTCATTGCCCTTTCCATAATTTCTCTGTGTAGGTACCCAGACAATACATTATAAATCGTTTTTCTTGGCTAGAAAAAGTAAGGGATCACGATAGATGTCGATTCAGGATAATTTTATGTCATTATTTCTGTTTTTGGAATTAACTATGTCAATAAATGTAAGAGGGTCAATGACCGTTATTGCACGTTTATCTGGTGTCGACCATAGGCTAGTAATGGATTCCAGTCTTACCGGATGAAGCTAATTACTTGTATATTACGTGGATCGAATACCTAACTTACCTCCACGACCCAGTTCTAGGCAAGCGTGCTGCATCTTCGACCACATCATCGCCTACCATCAGGTGAGATAGTGGTCAAACACTTGTCTATCAACAGTAAAAAAAAGCCATACACCAAATCCATCGGATAAAGGGGTTGTCAGACTACCCATAGCGACTGCCAAAGATCTGAAAATTCTTACCTCAAACAAATTAATGTCTGTTGAGGTCTGCTGTGATCGGTCTAGCACTCGCTGTGCGTGAATCATGTCTATGTGAGCGTACGTTTTCGCTCGCCGTATAGAGCAGAGCTTCTGCACTTATCTACACTTTGGCAAAATGAACAAGTGAAATTAAGTCCAGAGGTTATTTTCAGGGAAAACGAAGTTCTTGTCTTCATTGTCTGATAAGTTGTTTTTCTCTTGAGACATCTTCGATTTGGTAATTCGGATGGTAATGACTGGAAGGTATTTTAAATTAGTGCGTTTAACGTTTTCCGCGCCACTTTTCAGGATTATAATTTCTTAAGCATTTTCCCCTTCATTTGCCGTTGGATAGTATATGAAGTATCTGTAATTTAATATGAGTGACATAATTATTTTAGTCTTAAACGTGAACAGAAAAAGTTAGTCAAACCTTTGATTTAGATTGTAGATCCAATCCCAAAAACCTAAATAATTCATGAACCATAATCAATCATGGTTAAACAAAGCGAACCGTAGTTCACTTGTTGTTTAACCTGTTTAAAAATGCACACCAGTTCGAGTTTGATGCCCTTAAGTAAAGTTCAAATGTTGGTACAGGGGAGTGAAACTCAACTTCTAATTTATACCTACCCTTAATACGAGGGCAAGATGGTTTAGATATGTGACGTCATGAAACGTATAGCGCATGACGTATGAGAAGTAATAAGCACGTGCAAGATAGGACAGTGCGGGTAACATAATTAGTGTACCCGTATGTTTAAACTTATTAAGTGTCCTACCCTATAACAAAGTTTTCAAGTGTATTGTGATTTGAAAATGGAAATTGCCAGTATTCAGGTCAAACTGAACGTTCACAGAATTTCAGCAAAATATAACAAAGCATTTTGTGATACTAGAATTATGTAGATTGCTTTCAAAGTTATTTTTTAATTCGCAAAAAAAATAAACGGCACAAAAATGAACTGGAAAAATAACACAAAAGCAACAACCGCAAACTATTCAGCGCCTAAATTTTCCATTTAAAAAACACTTTTGCAGTACACAAAAATGTTCTAACAAAAAGTATCCAGCCTCCTAATTAACACAATCCAACTTTGTCGTAACGTTTTCAAGATAAAACTGGGAAAAATGTAATGGATTGAAGTCAAACTTGCCGTGAAAAATTTTAGTCAATGGGGGAGATAATTTCTTCAGAGCAAGGAGAGAAGTGTTTTATAATATTTCTGTGAAAAATTGTCCGCGGGCAAAAGGGCAAAATCGGGCAAAGTTGCCGCAGTAATTTAGCGTCATTTGTTTGCGATGAATATTTATTAGCTGATCCGAAAACAATGACCGTATTGAAATTCAATGTTCGCATTGAATGACATGTTTGCATTTCCGAAATACGCGTTTCATAAACTTGAAACATGAAGCATATTATTTACATCAAATTTTCATTGTTTCAAGAGCTCCGAATTATTTTAAGCTGAGCCCGGTCTTATTTGCAGCGAAAGCTTTTAAATTTATTTTAAAAACTCGTGTGACGTCACTACTTACTACCTACTCACCAGTACATATTTTACTGAAGTGTCGTTACAAGCCTCCACTCCTTATATATGATGCGATTTATCTTCGTAATTTTTTATAGATGATAAAATAAAAAATACGTACGTTAGGTATCCAATATTGTTCTATAATATAACTGACGTACTAAACATAATCATATTTTTAATCCAGGCAACATCCATATTATTACAAAATAACTATAAACTCTTTAATCTACGGAAATAGCTGTGTTAGTTTCAATTATAAGTTAAACTTACGTAATAATAATCCCGCGGGCAAAGTACGGGTACCTCGTAAAGTACGATATTTAAATTCGCGGCGGCGACAACTTTGCCGCCGGCGACAATTCAATTACAAGTAATAGCCTCTGATTCATGTTTGTATTGCTAATTAGTCGCCGGCTCAAGTTTTGTCACTCCTCACTTAGTGCCGCCTTGCCACCCAATGTACTCGCTGTTCTCTTAAATAGATTGTTCTTTGTCGACTGCGGCTGACGTTAAACAACGTCCGCTTTTGTTTTCCCTCAAATTAAAGCATGTCTTTTCATCTTGTATTAAACTCCGCAGTATTATCAACCCTCCCTTTCTCTCTATATGGAAATGATTTATTATGCCCCCAAGCTCGCAACGCAATGACCGATCGACCTAAAAAAACACGTAAAAATGTTTTTATTGATCCCATACATAGTTATCAGATAGTTCGAAAGGGGTTCGGGGTAACAATGGATTGTAAGGATAAGTTTATTCAACAAGCGAATTTCCTTGTGGTAGTTGGCACAAGAAGGAAAACCACAAATCGACAAAATATCAAAGGGTTGGTGAAAGCCAACTTTGTGAAAACACGGTGGGTAAAAGTTATGTAAGTCGTAGCGGACCTTAACAGAAATAAGCGTTTGGACCAATAGAAGAAAACTTGTAAATCCTGTGGTGGGACCGCAAGGTACACGCGACCCGGGTATTAGGGGCTCAGCGACCGTCGTTCTTGCTGGCCTGTAAATAGCCTTAGTTAACGTAGTACAGGTTCAGGTAACAAGATTGTTTTGTGTGTTCTGTAGTTTCGTGTGTACGAGCCCTTTGAATACTTCTTGCATCAGTAAGTTTTGAGGTGTGGTCTCAGTTTGTTAGTACTTCGGATATGATTTAGGTACATCTAAATAAACTTCAAGAACTAAAAAAACAACGGGTTGCATCCGGGAGTGCCGGCAGAAGTTAAAACTTGAACATTAACGTTGTCCATTTTTGATATTTTGGAATGGTTAAGGAATAATTTCGCACGAATTACTTTAATTACCAGTATAAGAGTACTATCATTTATGTGATAAAATTCAATATTCATTTATTGCGCTATCGTACACAAACATGACAATTTATATTACATTAAAAATTTAACACTTCAGAACTTTCCCTCCGTCTTACGAATTTTCGATCTTCGAGCGACTTTAACATTTTTTACCCATCCCAAAAAGTGCACAACGCCGCTAACGAAGTTTTCAATTTTAAAAAATATGTATATCCATGGCAATTTTCCCCATAAATCACTCCACCGGCTCACAAGTGCTTTTAATCAAAATATAACCTATCTTCAAGGCTGTTGAGTGCGTCCGATAAAACAATGCCGCTTGCAGGTGGAGGACCCTCCATATTGTGGCGAGTAATAGAGGGCGCTAAAGAGGATAGTGATGGGCTATTGTTACTATTATTAATAGTCTCATTCATCTGTTGAATTATTATTTATTGGCTTGTGATTGATCGAACGTAGAAAAGTGGAAAGATTTAAGAAGCCATAAAGGATAAACAAACAAAATTACCTCGTTTATATTTAAGCATAAGATCGAGCTAAGAAAATAGTATTTTCAGGATACGAATATTCAAAAGATTTCCACACTCTCATCCGCACCGATTTCTTTCCTCCGTAAGCTGTCACTCACAATCTCGTCAAACATAAATGAGCACTTTACGAGTCAATTGGAATCTTTATTATTCCTTTGAGTTCAAGATTAAATATAAATAAACACCTTGACAAATCCTTGCAGCTAACAAAAATAAAACCGAATTGGTAAAGAAATCGACACACAACAAACTCAATATGATACAGCATCTATCTAGCAGTGCTTTACACTGCAAGAGGTACGAGAATCACAGATACACACTCATAGTTGGCAGTATTGTATTGGCAAGCGAGCGGGCCACAGCGACCTGTTGCTTCGAACTATTTTATTAGCGTGAGTGTGTCGGCGGCCCATTCTTTACGGCTCTTTTGTTGGCGTGCCGTTTAGTCCCACATTGTGCTAGCGCCGACGTGATTGGTCGAGTTTATAACACAAACACCAGGCATATTTTCCATTTGTGCCACCCTATCCAGTTTTGCTTAAATTCTCAGTTCTGCTGATTTGATTGTGTAATAATTTTGGTCGTTGTTGTCGTGAATTTGGGATAAATTTTAAAGTTCTCGCCTTGGGTGGGATTTTGTAGTTGTAATAATGTTCTGTGAAATCTTTAGGGTCTTGAGAGCTTTGTTCGAAATTTCATTTAGATTGAAGCTCGTAATTGCTTTAGGCTGGCACTTTGTTATAGTGATTTTGCTGTATAAGTGGCCGTAACAATCGATACATAAAAAGATGAAATGGTCTACGAAAATGCAAATGCTCGAGCTCGCGTTCGATGTTCTAACAAAACTGCATTGTTCAGCCGCCTCCCGTATGTCAAGATTGTCATCCGGATAGACGCCAATGCGCCCCCTGCATAAATTGAAGGCTTCGCAGCCGCAACGCTGCCGGGAATTTCCCTCAGGGTTTTCAACACGGCAAAAAAACTGGATTCATCTCCCACTTCCAATACTTCATCTATAATTCAATATTCGCTATTACCTCCGGCGACTATTTACAATGGTAATTTACGCGACTAATTCCCGTACGTACACTTGAATGAATAATGGCTGATTTTCATTCGAATATAAAAATTTTAGCAGCAATCTCGGCCGTAATGTGCTCTAATAAAACCGAGTATAGCATGCGTCGAAACTTAGTTACATTTGCATCTAAATTAGAAGATTAGCTCGGACAAAAAGTAAATACGAAAAGGATTAGTCCAACTGTGACTTTAATGGGATTTTTATGCGCTTGGCGATTAATTAAACAAATAATACGATACAGTCGCAGATGCAGAGAATAATTTCTATTTTTTAACTGTGCATTGCTTCAATATTAAATCTAGAAGGTGTGAAAATACTAACTTCACAGCAGCCACGGTTATTTTCTTATTTGTAAAAAATCAGAAATCGAGTGAAGTTCCCACTAGACAATCTTGTAACTTTATATTAAGTTAGGAAATCGTTTAAAGACTACCACGGCGCTCAGACGTCGAGTATCGATGCTTTCTTATTTAAGCCAACTTTCCGGACTTAGAATTCAATAAAGCGGCCAACGGAATTTACTTCTCTTTGACTAAATAGCTTAAAAGATTAATTAAGACAAACTTTCAACGGATCCGGTTAATGTTCTAGCGTAAACACTTTAATTTTGCTCGAAATAAGTTTGTGCATTGGGATTGAAAAAGTTAATTCATAAACAAACTTCATTTAAAGTAGGAACATCTCTAGCGTGATGCGATTTTTGATGGGAAAAAAGTCCTGTTCTGAGTTAAAGTTATTTTGTGCAAATGAAAATACTAAGTCAAAGTAACTTGTAGTTTTTACTTCTTTTAGGGGAGGAACTAAATCCGGCGTTCATTTTCTGATAAATGAAGGAACTGTCTGTTAACAAAATGGCGCGTTGCGTGTCAACAAACACGTACCTAAGTGATGTGTCGGTTTAGTCACACTCTGTCGACTGTGTAATGGGTATTCCAAAAGAAAATTCTACATCTTTATTTTATACCTCGGACTCTGACCTCGTTTAGTAATAAGTTTACCATAAAACTTCGTAAAAAGTTACCAGGTGCAAAAAATATAGTGTCCCTACCTCGCCAACCTATTACGGCCGCCTAATCCTCATTCTCACCGGACCACGATTAGAGTGGATTATGTGCAAAGTGCAATACGTTAGTGCAATGTGCACGATTGCATTGTCATCGCATTTCAGCCGCGCGCACGTGACCCCATCTCTCTGTAATCCTTGGACACCTGCTTTTCAAATCTTCATTTCCTCTGTGGCAACATTTATTTGATTAAAGCTGTTATGTTGTATTACGTGTTATAACGTTATTCGGTTTTAAGTGAAATTGGAAGTACGAAAATAATGGAAAGAGGTGTGTTAGATTTTATTTGTGCAATAATAAAAATACACTGTATGGATTTTATACCTTAGGCATTTTTAACCAGTTGACCTTAGGGTGACCTATAATAACAACACGGCAGGTGCAACATAATAGAAGACACACAGAAAAATACTAATGAATAATTTGACTGTAAAAAAAATCAACTACAACAAATCAACGCTGTGATGATTCGCTGTGGTGCAAGATTTTATTTTAGACATAACCATCATTTAACCGCCTACACAGATGCAGTCTTGGAAAGCTAAAGCTACTGTTAAAATAATATTTACAACTCTTAAATAAAAAAAAACATAATTACAACCCGCGTTATTCTGATGCACATTTTAATTGCGGATTAGAGACAAAAAACCGCTGAATTGCAGCACTATCTTCAATTAACATGATGTAAATGCATCTCAAGTGTACATTGCACAAAAACAGAAAACCCAGCCGTCCGTTAAAAATATTTGCTGGAGTTATAAATAGGGGCTTTCATCTGATGAAAAAACGTGGCGTTGCACGACAAATCGCGTGACGTTAGGATGAGCGGACGCATCGATCGTGACGATGTAGAACGTTATCATTTTGAAGTTACTGGGTCTAGGTGAAAATAGCTAAGTGGGGCAGTTATAGAGCGACGCGTCGGGCGCTAGCGTTTAAGGGTTGGACTTTTTTCTTGGTGTTGATTGGGTTAAGGTTTTAAGTACCTAGTATATTAATATACAATGTGGAGACATCGGTACTACAATAAATGAAAACACTGGCAATACTGGTCCATAGGAATATTTTGAAACTATTATAAAACCTGTCACCAAATTAGCAATAAACTTTCTACTTGCATAAAACGTAAATAATACTCAAAATAATCAAGGATAGTGACTACTATTCTGTCGAAATATTAGTTAGTGACATCAAATCTGTGATATAAGGCAACATATTCGTATTTAACTAACTAGTATTTATTGATTTGTCGTATCGTCGTCTCCACCTTGTATAAATACGCTATAGGTAGTTTAAGAAGATAAAATGGTTTGCTTCTCATATTAGTTAGTAAGAATGGGTATTTTTGGTGAAAAATAATTCGATTAAGTATGTATTTTTTTTTCTAATTATAATTTTTTGTAGTGTAGTATTGGTCCCGGCTGTCATTTGTAGATCTTTGGCAGTCGTTACGGATAGTCAGAAGCCAGATAATCTAAAGAAAGAAAGAAAGAAAAAATGTTTATTTGGGACTCGCACAAGACTAACAAACCAGTAAAATAAAATTAAAAACTAAACAGTATAATTAAATAATTATCTGTGCGATAATCTGACACCAGTCTTGCCAAGGAGTACCGTGTTACCCAGTTAATGGGTTGTGGATGTCTGGTAGGCAGCCGCTCAACGTAAAATACTGGTATTCAGCTGAATCCGGTTTGACTGGAAGCCGACCCCAACATAAATGGGAAAAGGCTGGGCAGATGATGATGAGTGTAGTATTTTATCCCAAATGTGGACGGGTAGAAAACGCCGTGTTGCATTAAGTCCACCCATACTCCACTTTTGTACATAAAGTTTAAAAACAAAAACATTTGTAGTAAAGTAACCGGTAATTTTATTATTTGACAACACTTTTTAACACTGCAAAAAAGGCCTGGAATGCTCTAAAGCGTATTCTACAAACCTAAACTTTAAAAAGAAATGCCATCCATCAAAACCGTCCTAACCAATACAATTAATTACAACACAGATTAAACGTTAACATTATTCATTAGTACAAGTAATTTAGCGTCAATTTCTGCGGAAGTAAACGGTGGACAAGTGAAATGTAATCAAAGCAAATGCCTATCTGCCAACCATCTGACTGACATTTGCTTGGAACTCTTGTTTAATTAAACAAACACATTTTGATCTGTAACCCTTTAGGGTGCGTTTCCAGAAGAGATGTGCGAGGATGCGTAGCGAGGGATGTGTTTGTTAAGAACCAATAGAATCTCTTCATTTACCTAGCCTCGTTCTTCTCAGCTCCGGTGGAAACAAAAAAAACAAGCGAAGGATGGGTGCGCGGGATGTGTGCGAGGAATGTGTTCTAGGTATGGACGCGAGCGAGAAACTGAAAACAGTCCGCTACACATCCCCGCATCGGTCATCTGCGCACCGTTTCACAGCGTCGCTACGCATCCTCGCGCCACTCAGCTACCTCGCATATCTCTGGTGGAAACGCTCCTTCGTTTCACAGCTTCGTTACGCATCCTCGCGCCACTAATTTTCCTCGCACATCTCTTATGGAAACGCACCCTAAACGCTCAGGTTATCAATTGTTTGTGTTACCGGTAACGAATGCGAGGATGTGGTGATGGAAACATTTATTAATTTGACTTCGTTAGTTTTAAACACGAATAATATAATATGAAGTTTTTTTGGTGGTTCGATCGTAGTTATAAAATTGTCATTCTCATCGCAACCTTTAAAGAACAAAATCTCTAAGAATGTTGTAAAATAATATCATATATATAAAAGATTTGGCGTCTAAACTGGTTTTTTGCTAATTTTTTTGCTATATTTTATTATAACTTATTTAATCTTTTATACATGTCTTACATCGTAACAGCTAACGTTACAGTACACTAAATACGACAAGCTATTTGCAAGCTTCCACAGTACCTAAGTAATCGATTATTGTTGTCGGAGCTAAATAGTGGTTGAGACAGACTTTTATATTCCTCAAGACCATGATCATAACACTTTAATTAATATAATGTAACTGAAAATCTATGTTTGACGTAATATAAATGACACCGGAAAATTGCAAACGTCGTAAGATTGTAAAATATCGCGTGCAATTGTGAACTATTTTTCTTACTAAGACACGGATATATTGGAAACTATTGAATTTGGATGGGATTTGTGGTATACAAAACGATGTTTTCATAATATATCGAGAAATAAATTATAATCTAATAAAGATTTATAACAATCTTACGGAGTCTGCAATTTTCCGGTGACATATACAACGTGTAACAGAATAAACGCAATACCTCTTAAACTCATCACTATGAACAACTTTTACTATGGGACCAACCCCGAAATCGCTGTCGCAATCAGCTGTTCAGTACATTTTTTCGAGTTATGCGAATAGAAATGTATGGGGCAGTCGATTTTTTTTCGCGCGAGATCATTATTGGTCCCATAGTAAAAGTTGTTCTTAATGATGAGTACAATAACCCCTTAAGAGGTATTGCGTTTATTCTGTTACACGTTGTATGTCGCAGCCAAATAGATAATCAGCGGTTAAATTGATTGAGCCTCTTCATGTAACTGCACCGATTTTTCAGCGACCTAAGTGACATTTTTGGATCAATATCGTTTAATGACTAATGTCGCTGATTAAACGGCGCAGTTCAAAGAATTATATATAACTAGCAGCCCCGACATACGTTGTCCTGTCCGAACGTTTGCTTTGTGTTTGACGAAAAATTACAGAAATCGATTGCAGCGCCACCTATCGGGTCCAATTGTGAATCTAAACCATTCTAGAATGAGAAAAATCCTTGAACACACAAAAAATTCATCAACATCGGTCCAGCCGTTTAGGAGGAGTTCAGTGACATACACACGTAGACAAGAAATATATATGTATATTAAGATTAGTTAATGAAACGGATGATTCAGCTAGTTGTCAGCGACATATATACCATATACAAATTATTACGTAAGAATACGTAAACTCGCTTATCCTGCGTAACCTAAATAAAAACAAAACCAAATAATATTTTCCACCATAACCTACATTCTTCAACACGACGTTATAGTTTGTATCAATTAAGCGTTAAAGTTAAGCATCGGATAGGCATGCGCGTCGGATGGCCCATCCGACTGGACGATTCGGAGGAAATGGCGCAGAAAATTGCGCGCCGCCTCACGTGGACGCAATATCCTACGACGGCTACCAATTATGCAGATTATGTCTTCGACGTTACACTTATTACAAACGTTACTTAACTGTACTTTGATCAACGTTGTGTAGGAGTCCCGCAGGTGTAACTATGGCCTTGTTTGTGTTTGACATGGGAAATGTTTGGGTTTGATAGTGGACTTTTATTTTTAGGATTTTGTTTGATACTGTACGACTAAAGTATTGGCCAGGGGCATTCCACCTCTGGCCAATGTCAGCTTTAATATGTGGACGTGACGAGATTTGACATAAAACTTACCAAAACTGACATTTTTATGTAATAACTTCGAATCCAAAGCAATTTCTTGGAGTCAACTTTTCAGGAAAACATTTAGATACTAAAATAGAAAAAGACTCTCGAAATTAGGAACATTTTTATTCGGTTTTTCGGAAGTCTCTGAATACTTAAACCACACTCAGTCTCAATAAATAATTATTTGCCCATTTAAAAATCCAAAACAAAAGGCCATAAGTCACAACCCCAAAAAACACTACACAAACATAATTCATCAGCGGTAAAGACTCAAACTGGCACGTCTCAGACATGCAAGTTGTAAAAATGTAGATGATAGCCACACGTGGACCACGGTAAGATGTTTAGTGTACGTGCATATGTGAGTCGAGGGCAATCTGCATAATGAGAAGTCGGAGGTTATTGCGCGGATCGGACCAAGTCAGGCAATTTCCCGCCTCGATTGTTATGGAGACTGGGACGCACACATTGATTCCTATAGCCCTAGTCGGGTTATTTTTAGATACACTTGCGAGCCTGCTAAGGACAACACAGTTAGTTTTATTTTGAGATAGGCAAAGTCGTAAATCACCAGGAGACTTGACCCAAAAAATAATTAAATATATTATTGTACAATTTTGCGTTTATAAACAGCTCATATGTTCTTCTAATCCGAATAAAATGCATGTGTTTCTTTCTTGCATTTTCGTGGCCAAAAATACGTGCCACTCTTTCCAACCAAAAAAAAAAGCCTAAACGTATTTAAACGCGATAAAATGCGATACAGATGTTAGCGGTACATAGCTGACTCAAGTCACGTCCTTCCTCCCCAAACGCTCACATTTACCGATTGCCCACTACAGCAGCCAAGACGCTAGCTTTACGGGCCCTACGACCCGCGACTCCATATCGCTAAATAATATCATAAGCCAGTAATAGTTTTCCGTTATTTAGGAACCTTGAAAACAAAACTTATATTTAAAGTTACATTACACTCGTATTAGTACGAAAGCCTAATGTTCGATTTCAGTATTTTCAGTCCTAATGACACAACCGATTACAGTTTTCTCACCACGTATAAATCAGGACCTTGAATCGTAACTTCGACCTTTTCTTTTTAAATCCGCTCTGTGTAAATAAATAATGGGCTGCGGACGTCTTTATTTCACGACACCGAAGGTAAATAGCATTCTCTATCAATCAACCTTCGGGTCGTACATAATTTAGTGAAGGACGGGACGACGTCTCCCGACTTGAGGAACTTCTCCGTCATATTATTGTAGTGTTGTTCTTGCTCATCGCAAACTCCGGATACCTCATCTGTCGCGCCGTTCCGCCTTTTCCTTTACCTTTTTTTCTGTATTTTACGATGTTTCTTTATTCATTCATGTGTTCGGAAAGTTTGGTTGGAACTTCTTAAGATAAGGACGTTCAACTGAAAGTTGGGTGAGTTGGGAACTCGTAAAAAGTGTACCTTACTATTATGAGTGACGGAATTTGTTCCGGGATAGTTTATCAATTTATTTGTTCTTAGGAAGAAGATCACATCACGAGAGTATACTTTTCATTTAATGAAAAGTGTTGAAGATATGTTGCAGCGAACTTGCTTAATCAGCCGTTTAATTGGCTGCCTAGCCTTTTTTCATCGAGAAACGGACGTACTCTTGCAACACACTCAAGTGTGTATACTCTTACACGCGTTCACGATTTTCTAATAAAACGAAGTGCAATCCCATCTATTAACATCAATCGGAATTGCTTTCCCTGCGATCCCTAGGTGAATAACATACCGGTCGAGCCGCAAACTCGTCTTTTTCTAAATAATTGTAGTTTTATCGCTAAATGTTATAAATAATATTTAAAAAAACGGAGACAAAAATGTTTAAACGTACGTCATTTCAATGTTTATGTAGTTTATACTTTTTTTCGCACAGAACTTTTTACCAGCTTGCACTTTAAAATAAAATTAAAGTTAGCAGCGTATCGTAAACAACTTCATGGCTTTTGGCATTGTGTACTCTTAGTAGGTGCTTGCTGTTAGACCAGCCTACTCTATTATTATTTTATGATGAATTACGAATGAAACATTACTATTTCACATCTTTATTTACAATAATTCAGTAAATAGCTAATAACTTAAATCTTCTCGATGTAAGTAATAGTAGACACTCAATAAATTTCACGACAATCGATACTTAACAGTGTGCTCCTATTCAATCGCAATAGAAAAATATTTCGCACATTTGGCGGCATCGTTTACTCGGTTGACATGGCCCCAATTACCTGCCGATTGATGGCAACTGCCATCAACCTACGGCAGATCAAGTTCCGAGCACTTGGCGCCCCTTCCACCCCTCGACGTCTTCCTTATCCCCCTTCACAGTCCGCCAGACATATTTGACAGATTTGCCCCAAACCCGAAAGATTTTATTGACCAGTTATTATTTTATTTTATGGACATCCACTCCTATTTCATTGGCTCTAAGACGAAGTTACAGTTTTTGTCGCTCGATTATTGGAGCAAATCTTTGGTCACATCTAACGGTTTTATTGAATCGAATTCAGTGTAGATGGCTTATGGGATTTAAGTGAACTATGTGTAATACGAGTCTTATATTTCTGATGTATTGCCTATCTGTATTCCAGTAACTGATGTATTTCCTCACCTTTATTCTTCTTTTGTTAAATGAATTTAAAATCGGTAGTGATTTAAAATAAAAACGAGGGATAAAATTGTCACCTCACAGAATACTGCCAGCAGCACAAACGAATCAAGCGAAATATAAACTAAAAGGAACAAACAAAATACTGGGAAATGTTCCAAAGCGTGTCTTACAAACCGTTCAACGATATTGAATTGGATGAAAATAAAAACTGAAGTAGTGTCCTGTAGAGTTTTCGATCAAAGAAAATTACGCTAGGCGTGGAGTGAGACGGGCGCTTGGTCTTTTCTCCGGAGCCGCTGCTCTGGAGCTCTATAAAATCCCTTTCCTCGCAACATATCGTTCTTTTCTCCCCAAATTGCGGCTGTCCCGACGCGGCAGACACGTCCAGGTAATAACGCAATAAACCACTGAGAGCTTCCCCCTGGAAAAGCGATCGAGTTTTCCTTCAACCTTTCGAAAACGAGTTGTTCCTCGATTTTCGTAGATGCAGCGGTGCGAGCGTTGGAAAACTAACCTTATTTTGTGATTGTTTGTGTTGATTTTGCCGGGATTGAAGTGGTCTCGAGTGAGCGGTGTGCAATCGGTCAGGTTGCCTGACCGCGGCGGCGTTTTTCGCGGTACGCCCGCTTCAGTGTGGCCATCACTTTGTGTAATTGAAAACTCGATGTGCACTTGTACGGAACACCCGTTTACAAATAAATCTTTTACCGCTAAACATATACAACCGGTTAGATTCAGGCCGTTTGCATAATATTATAGGCTTAAGCTACTTATATGAATATCTATATATTATAAATGTAACTAGGTGTAGTATTGATTTATATTTATTAACATGTTTTAATTCAGCTACGATTTATTTTAGGCACTCCGAACACTATGTAATACTTAATTATTTCATTTTACTTTAGTCAGTATTCTGTAATAGGTAAGTAACTACCTAAAATAAGTAAAAGAAAATATTTCCATACAAAATCTCTCGTTGGTAGAATAATAATCAGAATTGCAAATAAGAGAAAAATATTTAAAACAATCGATTCTTATATCGGTTTTAGATTAAGTTAACTTCAACACGACGTAAAACAATAAGAAAACATTTCCCTCGTGCTGCGGGAGAACTAATCCTATTGTTGTACTTGCATTTCAGTATTTCTCAACACAAAACAAACCCTTATGTACCTGTTTGTTTTATTTCCTTTTTTTTTTCCATCGCTTCTCGTACAAGTCCTCGTCTGGTTTCGACCATTAAGTAATCTCCTCGTCGGCTTCGAAAACGCCAGCTAATGCACCTCCAGCAAGTTACGGCTCCAGGGTTCCTGGAATCAGAAAATACGAACGATTTTTTTATTACTTACCTTTACGGTAATGGAACACTGTTGTATGTCAAAGAGAATGCCTGTTTTTGGTAACCCTTGAATTCCTAACTTTTAGTAGCTTACTTTTATTTTGGTTTTTTCAATTCGCTGAAAAATAGAAAATAGCTACATACAAAGAGGCCTTTGACTAACAGTAGAACCATTGTAGCCTGACAAAAACAGAAACATACAAAGTAGCCTGAAAATAATATACCTACATGAATTCTTATTCCACCACATATTCCCATATTCGATCCAAACTTGAAACATTCTTCAATATATTCATAATAACGTGAGAACACATCAATAATCCTTCGATATTGACAGATTTGGTTCATAAAAACAAGTGGGGTTAGGAAGAAAGAAAATAAAACTGTATTCAGAAAGGGGGAAAAGGAAACTGGGTATAAGTTCAATAATGGTGTTTGTTGCGTACGACCGTCGGGCAAATAAACTGGCGGTAACTCGGCGATCGGGCTTTTATAGTCGCGAACAAAATCGGATTTTAATAATAATTAAGGGTCGCTTTGTCAACTGCTCCTTTTAATTTTGATGAATAAAGAAAATTATTTATTTGGCGGCGTTAGCGCTTAGCGTGATTTATTCACCAAGTTACGGACATTTATAAGGCATCGCCCCCCCCCGAGGGAAATATCTTTTTCATAATTCTGTGAGTTTGACGCCAACATTAGCACTGCGCTCGGAGAAGTTACAATGAATTTGTTGATAGAGCGCTTTGTATTTATTACTTGTTAATTGTTGCACTACATTTTATATAATATTTAAATGAATTCTGGATGGTGTTGGTTTTTTTTTGGATTGGATAATATTGTCTTCATATTTTTTTATTTTTGTTTCAGGTATGTATAAGTTTTATGTTAAATTCAAGACTTTCTGGGTGAGTTTGGAACTATTTAACGGACTTCAAAAAAAGGAGGAGGTTCTCTATTCGGTTGTATTTTTTTGTTTGTTACCTCATAACTCCGTCATTTATGAACCGATTTGAAAAAAATCTTTTACAATGTAAAAGGATATACTTTCCGATTGGTCCCATATAAATTTTATCGAAATCGGTTTAGTAGTTTGGTTTTAAATCAAAATAGCTGGAAAAAAATACTCAATTCCGTTTATAAGTAAACGGATTCGATTATTTTATACTTTGTAGTGCTTTTGTTACTTGGAAGTCGGTTGGATTTTTTTTTAACATTTTAAAACTAGTTTAAATATTAGCTACCATTATGTTTTACAAACCCTATTTACGAAGCACAAATAGTCATAAATTTACCTAGGATGAACAACCAACAAACTTTCCTTTATATAATACATAGTATGTAATACAGACGGACGTGAATTTCACCGATACAAAAGGATTACAGCATTATTAAACTTGTAAAATTATCTTCTCGTAGAACTTAAATCGTAGCGGCGTAGCGGGCGGCGTAGCGCTTGGCGTAGCTGCGTAGCGCTCGTAGCTGCCACCCTCATCCGTAGTAAATCTTTTAATCTCTTTACAATGGTCCAACGTCATAAATTTGACATCTGTGACTTTTTTATTACGATATTCGAAAACGTGTCCCTCCCAACGGTATGATAAAATCGTGTTTTATGGACGCGGGTCCCGTCAGTTCATTATTTTATTCCGTCGAATCGATTAAATTGGCGCTTTTAACATAAAATCACTACGGACCATCGAACTTGATTCAAATGCTACATTATCAAATCCCCGTTCCTAATAAATCGGATCGCGAATATTCAAACGTTGAAAATGTAAAACTTAATATAACTTGGAAAGTTGGCAAGTACAAGAGCGTCAAAACATATATTTCAGTTGCATCAGCTATCAAATTACACAAAGCAAACGAATAGATTCCCACCGTTAACAAAAGCAAGGAAAATTCAGACGTGCCATGAATAAGTAATTTCTCTTAAACGCTATTGTTAAATAAACATTTCTAAGATATTTTTAATGCATAAAAAATGTTTTCAATGGACAAAAGCCTCAGGTTACATTGTGATTTCAATACATTTTCGTTCGCAAGTGATCCTGTTTTGTAGTCGGGAGGGCCGGGTCTCCCGATGAATAGATAATATCCATCTAGCTAACTGTAGTCCTATCATGAATTGGCAACTTTGGAGAAAATGGTGAAACGAAATAATATTTCTTTAGTATTTTTTGTCGTCTTGAGACGTTCCGAGATGAAAGAAGAGCTTTTAATGAACATGCTCCGAAGTCATTTATAAAGGATCGTAACAGTCTGAAGGGGACATGTGAGTACTCCTACTTCAGTGTTTGGAGAAAGCTTTTCTTGAATATAATGGAAATAGGAAATAAATGATTTACATATGAAACTTTAAGTAAATACAGTTCTCCAGTTCAAACACAACACTATGTCCCAAAAGGGATTGTAGCGGCATCAATGCCGCCACGTGAATAACTAAGAAGCGAAATTTGTACGGCAACAAAAAGAACTGCAGCGCCATCTACGACGAACTAACATCGAAATCCTGCATCGCGCAAGCAAAGTTCTCCGTGCGATTAGAACATATATAACAGTTCGAATGTCAACTATTGGGCAGTTGCTCACCAGACACAACAACCGTCTGGCAGGAGAATCCTCCCACTCTCCAGTGGAGGTATGCGGGACTTTACTCTCTGTACCGCATACCCTCCATAGGACAATATAAAAATCTACGAATCTAGGATCGTCTGACGGTAAAAAATAATAACTAAAATCCCGAATAAAATAAACTGGCGCTCTCGAAACATATTATGTTCATAACATAATAAGAAATCTATTACAACATTTTCAGACACGAGTTGTAGGCACTCGTACATTTGATTCGAAGCGAGCAATTTGGAACATCTTCAAACAAAGTAGTCCTATACGACATTACTTTTGAATAAAATAACAGGCATACCTCTTTTTATACAGAGTGTTATGTAGTTATTCGCTGACGTAGGTAAGTCATAAAACGTTACTCTGCGGCCATTATGCCGCGTTACCTAGTTACTCAAGAACTTTGCCGTAACAAAAACACACTCACTGTTATTGCGACACTCTTAATACTGATTTTCTTTTCTCTCCCCCAACTGGAGCATTTTTATGCTTATCCTTAGAACTTTTGCAATCCAGTTATATCAGCTGTGAAGAGCTAAGCAAATACAAAAACTTTTTTGGTTTAATCTCCCCGTTTTAAGGGTATTCATTGAAATTTCACGGGTTGCTTTAAATAATCCACGGACACGTTATTTCTGTTTATATACGATTTTAAGTAACTTTTCCACGCGTCTCTCGTAAGCTCTTACATGTATAAAAGAAATTGAGAGTTTTTATCGTAGGAAAATAACTGAAACTTTCTCCGGAGGCTGTGGACTCCGATTTTGTTTACGAACTTCTACAAGTGTACTCAAGTAAGTTTTATTAGATGTTTATAGTGGTTAAATATGTATTTAGTAACTAATTAATGTTCATTGCGCCATTTTTGAGCTAAAGATATTAATTAATTGTAAAACAAATAATCTGGGCTATTAATAAACGCGCAAACATCTAAGGGCTGTGAAACTGTATTGTCTCGCAAATATTTGTCGAAGTATTTTTGACAAATAGCTGAGTGAAATAATTCGTTGGTGTAACGATTCTCTCACACACAGTCAACGTCTCGGCGCGTAGGGAATTCTTATCTTACAAACGCACCACTTTGATTATGAAGGAAAGGAATATTTAAAGAAGCTTTCGCGTGCTTTGTGTTATTCCCCGACGCATGTGCAAAATTTATGTATGAAATATGAGTGAGCATTACATTGTGAAAGTATCTTTTTACGTGTGTTACTATTTTTTTATTCTTTGTTACTATTTCTTATTTTTCGTAACGCAATTTTTCGGTGCCTACTTTCAAGTTATGTATATCATTGCTGTTTACTTTCTTTGGAGGCACCTACCTGTGTATAAGTGGAGGTAGATAACAGTCGGACCTCGGCCGAAGTGAAACCTCTAAGAAACTTATTCCGGTCATTGAAATCGGGCCTGATTCGATCGCATCCCCGCTCATTCCTATCATTTATTCATCAGGCCATGAATACTTAAGTCAATTTACGTGTCGTAAGTTAAGCAACAGCCTCCTTGGCTTAATGATATTGCAGTAACAGTGATGTGTCTGTTGGTTAATAGACTATCAATTTCTAACGTATAAATACATATTTAACATCTGGAAGGAACTCCGTTTGTCTACCTACTTTCGTTGCATTTGCGAGGAGTCCGCTCTCAGATATTTAAATATCGATTCAATTTCACAATTTCTCTAGATTATGAAGATGTTGTATGTTGGAAATAATCTTAAATATCTACAATGGTTTTAAACGTCTTCAAAATAAATGTTATTTGAAATGCAATGTTCATTTACAATCTTGTTGTTCCATTTAAATAGATTTCATTCCTTGAATAGTTTAAGTTTAGGAGAGTGTAGCAGTACTGCAAAACCATTCAATTTGGTATCCAAAACTGTCTTTAACAAGACTTAGTCAGAAGTAAAGTTCCGCTAAGAGTTTATTTTTAGGCTGTGTACCCACTATACACATTTACGACTGGTGTGTTCGATCTTTATAGTAATTCTTTCACTAATATCGGTACATGGAGGCCTTAACCGTAAAGTTCACAACATTTACTACATTTTGGGAATTGAATGAGCCTCCTAATACGTAGCTATACGGTATAGTTCGGTAAATGGACCTCTATGTATGGATGTATTATTATTGTTCGCTGTTTTAGTAAAAAGGTTCTGTTACTTTTTATTTGGAGTCGGTGCTCCCTTATCCATTAGACGCGAGATTAGGAGTACCTTCAGATACTTACAACTTACAAATTTCAAATACTCATATAATGCAATTTGGCTTGTTAGAGGGGTCTCAGCTAAGCTTAGATACATTTGGCACTTGGTCGGGAGAATTAGCGCTGAAAAAGAAATACTGTTTTGTTCATATCGTTTGAAAAGCTGTCTCAAAACTCCAACTATTTTTCAATGCACGTGTGGACAAAGCTAAAATAAAAAGCACACACCGAAATACCAAAGCTAATCATCGCACTCCGTTTAAAAGATAACTTACTAACTATATCATACGTGCTGGGACTCTGCAAACTTTTTAATTTTCGTCTATCACATTGCCAGAGCCACATTGTTACCGCTCTTGCATTTTGCTGTATTCGACTAGCTATCAATGTACCAGGATTACAGAATCATGGGGATTTGATGACCAAGGAGCTGAGCTTTGGTAATTGATTTATAATGTAAAATAATATTCCTTAAAAATACTAGCAGCCTTATTTATAACAAAAAAAAACATGATTAGTTTACATACTGCTTAGTAGATTTTTTATTAAAATGTTCAATGGTTTTTTTTTAGATATTTTTAAATAAAACAAAATACGTCGAATCGGGATAAATAAACTACCAAACATAGGGTTGATTTATCCACAGTTAGATTTCGTAAAAAAAATTGACGTCTGATAGTTTGCATTTATATGTAGGAACTGCCATCATCTTTCTGCCCTTATCCCATGTTACTTGGGGTCGGCGCAAAACGTTTTTTTCTTCCATTCTGTCCTGTCAGCCGTCACGCTTTAGCTAACTCCCTTTTCTTTCATTTCACTCCTAACACAATCCATCCACTTTTCTTTGGCCTCCCTCTCCCTGTCTATCCATCCACATTCATGTTCATAACTATTTAAGTTACGTGCATTTCATCCCTCCTCTTCACATGACCATACCAAGATAAGCGGTTCCCTTTCAACGTGGGTCGCAAGTAGTTCCAGTGACCTATCGCCATTTCATCCATCCTGAGTTAATCCGGTGCGTCACGTCTCGGTCTATATCACCTTCCCCTTGGACAAGCGACCCGAGGTACCGAAAGTCGGAGCAGATCGGTATAGGCGTTCCGGTGAGAGCTATAAGCGTAGGGACTGGAGAGACCGCCGAAATCGCAGTACAGGTATTCTGTTTCGATTCTGCTCAATTTCAGGCCAACACTCCAGTATTTGCCACCACGTCTCCAATCTGTTCTGGACCTCTAGGCCGCTTTCGGCAACCAGCACAATTTCATCAGCAAACAGCATGCACCAGGGATCCTCTTCCTGAATGTCCGACGTCAGAGCGTCCATTATCATCAGGGAGCCGATTCTTGGTGCAAACCGACCGCCACACTGAAGCTGCCTGACAGCTTTTTGACAGCCGTTGCAGCAGCAGCAGCAACTGGCAAAAAATCAAAATTATTCTTTTCATAAAAATATCATGGGTTAGCTTAATCAGCCCTTTATAGTTTCTTGCCTTTAAGATAAAATAATATTCTCTCTAGACCACCAAAATGCGTCGTTTATTCGTTTTGATTATGCTCGACGAGCTGTCGATGTACCAGGCGTCCAGACTTATGAGGTGTCAGGTGGCGGCCTGCAGTATGCACGTGCCAGCGTTCATTAGTGGACAGATGCGTCTACAATTGGAATCTAATCCCAGTGCTTTACTCCCGGAACATTGTTACGTTGGACGTTAATTGACAGCTGTTTCGAATACGCTCATCTTTGATGGTGCGTTGTTGCGTATGCTGGGTTTTGAAGTGATATTCTAGGATTGTTAAGCAAAAATCAGTATCCCGATAACCATAATAGGCTTCAAATGTTTCATCAAACGCAAATTTTAGGTCCTGTAAACTGCACTCGAGCACATCAAACCTCTTAATATGGCGTTCTATTAGTTTCATACCCACATAAAGGTAAAAGTGAACAAACTCGTTAAACATCAAACTAGCCAAAATAACCCAACTGCAACGTATCGAGCTCAAAACTTCAGAGCAGCACTCGATTGTTAAAATAAAACATAAATGATTGCACGGCGCCTAAGGGGGCGTCACATCAGCTACACTAACGCGCGGCATAGCGGCAGGAGATCTAAGGACAGTCGCGCCGTGAAATTTGCCGTTTGACACCTCCGCTCCAGCGGGCCGCGCGCGTGCGACAGCGTTTCCGCTGCGATTATTATATGTGAGCACACGCCCCGCCATGTGGAAAAGGCCTTAGGGAGTAAATGCGAGTTTGATCTAATATTCATGGTCGGTGCAATTTTTATTGGTATTTTGTTTCGAGTGTTTAGTTATTTTATTGGGACTTTTTAGACGTGAGTTTTCTATGAGGGAAAACTTTCTATCGATCAGGTGGACGGGTAGTTAGATAGGCACTTCACGAAATATCTCCATTTGTATGCTGCATATCTATAAAAGTCATTGCTAAAGGAAATCTGATACCAATAGATGAATCGAAAGATCATACAACTCAATACGAGTTTTGATACTTATTTACTTTTTAATTCGTGTCAAATGTGGCGTTAAACCCCACTCGGCAAACTTATCCATACACATGTCATGGCGCTGTCAAACAACTGTCAAATCCAGTACTTTACGTTTTAGTTCTCAATTTTACCACTCGCATAAAATGTGTGTGTCAGTTTTTACTTAATTAGAACAGACGAGGCTGTTCTGTAGTGGCTATGCAGTGGAACGAGATATCGCGGACTAATTAGTAACTTTCATCAATTCCAGCGTATTGACCCGATACTTCATGAAAATAAGACATGTGAAAATATGTATACAAAACGTATGAGTTTATCCAGCCCGGCCATATCAAGATATTTTGTGATTACTCAGACATTGTCAAAAATCTAGACAAATATTATAAATGCAAAAGTGTCTGTCTGTCTGTCACCTCTTCACGCTTAAAGCGCTGAACCGATTTAGATGAAATTATGGTATGAAGATAGTTTGAGTTCCGGGAAAGGACATAGAATAGTTTTTATCCCGGGAGTATGTTCACTTAGGATAATTTTCGACACTTATGAGTGCGGAGCCGCAGACGGCAGCTATAGTAGGCGCCAGATAAATGTGGAATAAAGTACATTGACCTTTCCCTAATAACTGTTCATAGGTACCTGAACAATTAAATATGAATCGTTTTTCATTATTAGACAATGTTAAGGATCACGAGAGATGATGATTCGGGACAGCTTTGTGTCATTAATTCCGTTTTTTAAATTTAAAATGTCAATAATTGTAGGTGGGTCAATGACCGTTATTCCACGATTATCTGGCGCCTACTATAGTCTTAAATAATGTAAGACTTTTTGAAAGGAAAGCAATTGGCTGGTTTATTATCATAACGTGACATTTCTATCCAATACCTACACAGAGCTTACACGATAATGATTCTATATTTATAATAGTATGCCAACTAGATTATTCAATCTCCTTCTCGTTCAGTTAATTTACAAAGTAGGACTCTGAGAAATAACATATAAACCAAGGTATTCCAGGTAACCTAATGAAATGAACTTAGAACCGATTCCAGGATTTTAGTACCTGGAAAATGAGATCACTGTCTATATATTGCATTCTCTATTGCTTTAATAAACTCACAAAATAATACGGCTTTAAAAATTCTTCGAACTTTCAGATCAGATAATAAAAAATCGAATATTCAACAAACAATGTCGTAATTCCTAGTTAGGTAAATACGGTACCTACCTATTTTTAACATAGCTAAAGGAATAGGTATAATCATGTCATCGATATAAAACTCAGTAAAAAAAAAATCTATACTTCCATTAAAAAAATACTAATAGGTAGGTACCTAACACTAAACTTTCCTCCTTGTATTTTTTATAGGCTGGTTAGCCATCAAGACAAGCTTAAACTATATGACAAACTTTTTGAACAATTCCTTTTTCGAAATTCTCGAGAAAAAATAAAAGCCATAAGAGAACTTAAAAAAAATCAGCGCGGCAAAAAGTAAACATACGCGAACCTGTCAATTAATAATTTGCTGTAGAAAAATATCTGCGAAATAATTATTTGTTGAGGGTATTAGCACAAAAAGTTTACTTCAACATCACTTACTTACCATTCTGTCTTCTGTCATGTGCTTAACTAGTTGTCTTATTAATTTTGCGTCTTAGTTCTCGCGTGTTTCCAAAGTTTCTTCTATATTTTAGTGAAAGTTGGTTTTATCAAAATGGTGTTTAGTCTGTTTTCTCGTTTGCGGTACACATATGATGAACGTGACTGCTTGCATGATATTCAGGTGAGGAGAAAAAACTTTTCTTGATGTACAGTAAAACCTATTATGGGATTATCACGTCATTTTTTACATTTTAATTTGTGCATAAGAACAATTAGCTGTCCTTCATTTTACATTTCTCTAAAAATGATGCGTTGTTATTTATTTAAATTGGCTTTAATGCCTCGAGTAAATCGGTTAAAATATTGCACTGTTGTTAACTTTATTGTGACGGTATGAAATGTGAAAACAATTTGAACTGCTAACAAATTCAACCGGATAAATACGAACGACAAGAGAATGACAAACAAAGTGTCGTTTCATAACAAATATCAACTCATTTTAAAGTTATTAACAACAGTTATTATGATTAACAACGTAAGACAACGTGACGTAATCATATCGGTATAGTTAGCACCGCAAGCGTTCCATACGTGTACGTAAGCTGTAGGTAGGATAACGTATGGTTTTCGTTCTTCGTCGTGTCATCGCCCGAGTATTAATCATTGAATGGTTATATAGCCTGCCAACACCTGAGAGGTTACTGTTTCCTAACAATATTAAGGTCGGTAGCACTTTTGTCGAATACTGTACGAGTGAGTTTCGTCTAGTCACTGCGGTGTGGTGTTGTTTTGGTTGGCACGTTACACCACTATCACTTTTAATAGGGGTGAGATGGGTACTTCAAAAGGGGGTGATATTTTGAGGATTTCTACCTGTACTTTACCTTGTTTTTCTTAGCTTACGCAGTTACTTGTAGTTATATGTCACGCGCCTTCTTACCAAAGTCCTTTTACTCACCCTGTTGTTGGTTTGAGCCTGTCAGACATGTAGGTCACCAGACCATCAATATAATTGGCATTTAGTAAGGTTGGTATATAGTATGTTACCATTCTACCATGCTTCACCTGATTTTAATTAGCTCCAACCCGATTACAGCCCTGATCGTTTGATTTAGATTGATTAGTAAAGAACGCAACTTCCATATTAAACCAAAATGATAGTATACTTTAATAATGCGCCTCACTCAGCTAATAAACAGAACGATTCTTGATTCAATTCTCGATAACGATGTTTATTTTGCCCTTTGTTATTTTTGTTGAATGTAAATCCTATTTTGTAACAGGAAAATCTTCTACGAGTAAAAATGCCTTCTAATTTAATTATAATAATTAAACTAATGTACTCATTAAGTAAGTACTTAGAGTACCTAGAGGTATTTGTACAAGATGTAATTCAATATTGGTAGGCATTATAGTGTTTTATTATATCATCTAGTTATATGGCCCCTAGCATTTTATACCTACTTACGTTAATTAATTAGTTCCGAGAAGATTCAGTCTCAACAGTTCAGTACAAGATAAGGAACGTTTGATACAAAAACAGAGGTACTTACTTGAATATGTACTCAAATATTTTAAATTGTTATGAATTGCAACACAAAATATATTTTAAAAGTAAATTTCGGGTCCAATATCAGTGATCAATTATTCTAGAAATATTATTGTTAAAAGTGATTACAGACACAGACCTTACCCTATGTTATTTTTTAATTTCCGTCTGCTAGTACACACTGATGAAAAACACGGCCCTTCATTTCTATTGCGGCAGATTTCCACCTGCATTTCCACTCAGGAAAAAACTGTAGTTTTGTCGAAAAAAAAGAGATAGCAAACATAAATCAAATGGCTGTGGAAGGCCGGAAATTGATACCGTTCTGACGTACCAACTCTCTGTCCCCTCCGTACATAAACTTGCTTAAAATGACGTGTATGCGAGCTACCGCGACTTTGTATAATCTGTGCGAAGCCAAGTAAAAAGGGGGAAAAGTGTAACTTATTGATGCAAGTAGGCAAATCTGTAAAGTTCTAAAGTGCTTTTTAGTCGCTCGCAACTTAAAGCCATAAAAAGTAACATCTAATTTACTTTTATCACAGAAAAGTAATTGAAAACATATTACTCGAAACTCATCCCGAAAATTAGTCCGGTCTCGCAATCCAGTCTAATCGCTGCAACTGTTTCGCGAACCAATTTTAAATTTTAGTAAAACTGCGCAGGGCATTAAACGTTAATGCACCAACAATATTCCCCGGGACGGGCCATCGTAAAAACTTTGCGCACTAGCCATCCTCCGTTGCAGCTTAAATACGAGCGTTGTGCACTTTAACATTGTTTTAAAAAGTAAATTTCAATAACGTAAGAAGTTCCGCGACACCCCTGATGGCTTTGTGTTCACGGTGGAATTGATGAATGGCTTTGAACGTTGATCTTGTAATTAATCTTGGTAAAAGTCCGTATTGCTTTCATAGTCTTTGTGTTTCATAACACTTCGTGGTTTATGATATAAAAAGTTTTCATTTTAAAATGTTTCACAAATAGGTCCGCCATTTTGTCAGGCAAAAAGTTCTAATACGGGAGTGTCCCACCCAAAATGTATCGAACACCACTAGGGTAAGAAAACTGTTATTGTGCAACGTGCAAGCAGGCAATTCACGTCCCAAAGGGTTGCAAGCTTGGCAAGCGCACACATCCGCCGGGGCACAAATTTATTTTTCAACGGGTTAGCCAGTATTGAATTCGGATATTTGTTGTTAACCAACAATTCTTTGTTGTACCCAAATATCTGAGAGGAAGATTTTGAGAGTATATTTACTTACGTTTGGTTTTCTTTGCTATTCTCATAAGTTCCAGATTGATAAAAGCAATTTACCTTCTCGTCTTATTTTTGTTTATTCTCACATTAAATATGGAAATCTTTCAGTAAATGTATTTGTACAACAACAAATTACAATACTTTTGGTTAGGTCTGTGCATAAATGTTGTATTTTATATCAATATATTTACAAACCAATTTTAATAGGGTTTGTAGGTAGTTTACCTAGGTACTTATCAATTTCCCACCCCACCCAGTGGTAAGCATTAAGCAATAATCGTCAATTAATTAAAACTTAATAACAATGATTAAAATTCATACAATTTTAAACAAGTATGCAATAATTAAATTTCCGCATAGTTCCGCATTGGCGGAATTTTTCCCTTCCCTATTTAATTTGGCGTAGTGATGTTATAAAACAAACGTTATCTATTCGCGTGCAGTGATTGAACGTTCCTGTGCGGCATACCTGATCTCCATTGATTCACATAGTGGCGTATTGTACGTGGTACACAAATCGGTCGCTTACTCGATAGCTGGGCTTCACATTCCATGTGCTCAGTAGTTACGCTACTACCATTAATTGGTATTCAGTGCACTGTGTCCTGGTCAGCCCTAGGACAGAAATTAAAAATTTTTGTTGCCTAACGCACTGAGATATTCTTTTTTTCTTAAAGGACCAATCCTTTTTACCTAGCTTTTGCTGCTGTGCCCGCGACTTCATACGCGTTTGTTCCCGTTCCCGTAGGAATTTCGGTAAATACTCCTCTTCTCCCCTTTCCTCCCCTACACTCCCCAAGGAAATACATATACATGCCAAATTTCAGCTTTCTACGACCAGTAGTTTCGGCTGTGCGTTGTCTGTCAGTCGCTCAGTCAGTAACGGAAGATTTTTATATATATTGATTGATTTTTAGTAAAATGATTGTGTAGCCAATCTTAACAATGACAAAAATAAAATATACATGATACTGATACACAAGTTATATTTTGTAACTAATGCATACCTAACATATTTTGATGTTTAGCCATCACAAGTCGATTTGAATTAAAACAAGTGCCCCACTACCAACTTAAGGCTAATCCTACTACTATTATAAAGGCGAAAGTTTGTAAGTATGGATGTATGTATGGATGTTTGTTACTCTTTCACGTAAAAACTACTGAATGGATTTTGATGAAATTTGGCACAGAGGTAGATTATAGTCTGGAATAACACATAGGATACTTTTTATCCCGGGAATATGTTCCCTTAGGATAGTTTTCGACAATCACGCGGGCGGAGCCGCGGGCGGCAACTAGTATTGAATAACTCTCACAACCCATTACAGTATTAATGAACCTCGAAAGCTACAACAAAGAGTGCACACAAAATTAAAATCGACATATACAATCAACGCCCTCATAATTACTGTGTTAATATTTACATCCACTGAAAGTTTAAACATGCGAATTGCACACTTTTCCGCCAATTAATGTTTTGAGTTAAAATCGACCAACAAAGGCGGCCCTGTCATCGTTCGAATAAACCCGTAAATGTTTACTCGACACATCGGTCGCTGTATGCATCAATTAAAAATATATTACTTGCCGGGTTGACTTCCGCTTGTCCGCTACGATAGGTTTTGCTTCGCTTCGCCCTCGCGCATGCTTGGGTAGGGCTGGCAGCTATAGAAGTTTGTTTTAAGAAATAAAAATCTTATTTTTCTCGATAAAATTTGAAGTAAGACTTCATTAGTTGCAAAAATCCTCAAAAGGTTAGATTAACCAGGAGGTGAGACCATATAACAGCCTCCTAAGTTTGCGCCCTGCGCAGGACTCGGGTAAGTGGCTAGAAAGTAGAATAATCCAGTGCCCCTTGGAATGCGGTAGAAGTATAAAAAGAGTTAAATAAAAAAACAGAAACTCGTTAGTGACAACCCGTCCGTGCTAGCAGAGTGCGTGCATTCACATTCCTATTCGGCGTGCACACTCGCGTCACGTCGTCGCATTCGCATCGCACGCTGATCATTTTTATTCGCCCAAATGAACATATTTGCACAACTTTTATCCTCACCGTTTAACTTTCGCTGGATGCGCATTCGTTCAGTTATTTGCATATGAATTTATCGCGACATATGTTTTTTATTCACCATACTGATCGTTTAACTACCGACAAACTATCAGTCCGTTTTCAGACATCGAATTTGCAACTAAATGTTCCAAATATCGAATCTTTATGAGATTTTTCAAAATGTTCGGTGTTCGCGACTATTGAATTCCGAAATTGGAATGCGGTTATCATATTTTCTGAGCGCTACATAATACAATTTTGTAGTGGTACAATGCATTCTTTGTTGTATGAGATTTAGTAGAAATATGGTTCGTATTAACATTGCTCTTTTGATGTCTGGTTCTGAAGCACAGGTAGAAATATTGTTTCATGGATGTAAGCTTTATCTGCTGTGTTTTACTTCGTACGTACCCCACTGTGGATTATTTAGGTAACTTAAGTTTGACAACTTATGAACCTCCATCTTAAAGCACTAGGTACAAGTAACAGTGTACATTATAGCTACCTTATACATTTTACAAGATAAGACGCATATAGCACGCCGGTCCGAAGTAAGGGTCGGCACACAAACATGTCAGAGATCACCTGTGCGCCGTTTTGTCAAACTTCTTTGTGTAGGTCCAAACGAACCATTAATATGTTTCCGACAACAGTTCCGTTACTTTTGTGCGCCGCCGCCGTAACTTGCCACCTAATGATGTGGGTTAACCGTTTAATATATACCCTTGGCTAAATAAAATTACCTACTTAACTCTTTATGGGCCCTATAAATAGCAATTATGGCTATTTATGACGTACCTTATTTCGCAAATGAAGGTACGTAGCATATTTAAACTAAACAGTAAACCAAATCTCCGATTACACTTAAAGAGAATATTGCCACGAGAAAATATAAAACTTGGAAGTATTTCATATCCCAATACTTTATGCGAACATTTCATATAGTCGCGGTATAAAATTTTAATCATATTCCAGGAAGGAGGAATGTTTCAGACGAATTATATGTATGAAGCTAACAAAGTCTTTCAATTTTCGTGAGCAGCTTAGCCGATACGTAAAAAAGTATCGACGAAGCCTTCTTTCCCGCGGAATATGAATACAATAATACCCGAAGATTTATCCGCAGTCGGCCGCTACACTTGTTTACACGAGTTTCACGAAGCGCGGAAGGCTGCATATTTTAAACCTACCGCCCGCTCGCTCCGATATGTTTATCTTGGTCTCATCTCGATATATTTATTGGGAAAAGCCACGATCGGGATCTCTCCTTATTGGTTCCAACGGAGAACGTAATCGGTTTTATCTGTTTACTGTTATTGTATTTTAATATAAAATTTCGTTTATATTTCCGCCAAAAATTTTCTCATTACAAATTGTGTTAACTAAAGTAATATTTTCGCGCGTTAATTTAAGTCTTGGAGCACTGTTAGTGTTTGTGTTAAAAACGGTACGTTTTCTCATCAAAGGTGTTATTTAACGTGGAATTAAAACTATGTAGGTGCGAACGTGTGTGGAAACATGTTACATGTTCTGATGTTGGCTTTTCATCAGCATGGTAATCGTGCAAAAATATTGGCTGAAACACGGCCGAAGCGCACCTGCCTAGAATTAAATAAAAATAACCCGCCGAATGAGCATCAAAATGAACGCAATGTGTAATTTATGCTCAATGTTTGTGAAACAGAACGTTTAGCATATCAGGACCGTACCGTGGATCCATTATATCGCGTGTGAACTTAATGATATGGCACATCGCAGACATTGAGCAGTAGACACGACACAGAAAGAAATATCATTAATTTGATTGCTGTAGCATAACGATACATTACGATCCTATTAGCTAACGAACTGCGAAATGACCATTGTTTATGTCTGTGTGTGTAGTTTTTGGTAGTTGCTTAGTTTTACGGCACTATATGTTAAGTGACACTCGTAAAAGTGCGGTGTCCGTGTTTTACACCGTCCGTAAACTTGTAGAAGTGTCGTTGTATCGGAGAAAAGTTGCGCACCGTAAACGTAATCTATTCACATTGCGATCGACGAGGGACGCACTCGAATTATAGCTAGTAAATATTAGTTGATTGAATTTGTTTAGATCTCAGACTGATTTATAAGACAGTTATAAAAATGAAGTTAGATTATTATTTATAGTGGTCGTAAAGTTGGTGCTTACTGGAATGGTAACTGTTCTTTTAATAATTGCGTACATGCGTGTGCCATAAAAGTGTGCTGTGAAGGCATTATAACGCTTGCGTTCTTGCGGAGTGAGCAAATATGTATCTAGGTTACAGTACTTTATATTCAAAGTGACACGTGGCGCTACCTATCGCCGCTCCCACACGCTTAGTTTATTATTAATGCGTGAATTTTTTGCGATGCTTTCCTCCACAGCTGAAGTTTCAAGTAAGTGATAAAAAAGTTTACGCGCGTTTCATAGACTCGGTCGTGTCATCTAGATTTGCATAGGGGAAAAGCAGTACTATTTCGAAATGCATAAAAAACTCACTCCAAATCTCTCGGTACCTAAACAGAAAAAAAAAACAATTTTAAAAATGCATCATTGGCAACACTTTCTTGCGTTATGAGTTTTTTTATGAGCCCTGATTGCAGGCTTAAATTTTCACACATCATCAACATCATTATCATATCAGCCGGAAGACGTCCACTGCTGGACATAGGCCTCGCCCCAATGGGGGGTTTGCCATTATCGCCGCCACAGGCAAGCCCGATTAAGCAGACAACAGCCTCTTAAGTTGACCGGCGATAGGCCACTCATAAAAAAAACAACTCGCTCGCGCTTAACCCTTGCGCCACCAATACCGGTACCGATACCAGCATTGGTTATAGTAGATTAACGGAAAACTATTGCCAGTAAAAACAGCCCACTAGTAACTGAGCTCCATCGCCAGTACGGCACGTCTCGAACGATTTATTGCGATACCAATGGCGTTTTCGGACTCCGGCGGCCGCTAGGGTGTTACTACACAAATAAATATCGATAGGGCCGTTCTCTTAGAGACGTATATTGAAATATGTTCGATATTTTATTAGATAGTGTAGTGAATATTTAGTTAATATTTTATTTGTGGGGGTTTAACTTGTATGAGATGTGTGTTTTTTCCTTTTTATTGGGCCTTATGGAAAAGGGGGTTGGTTGAAGTATCAATTTAGGTTATGTTTTATAACTGTTGATACATAAATGGTTGAATTTTGCGATGGAAACCTTTCCGTAATTTTTAAACAAATGACACGATTATTTTAAAGAATTTAATAAAAAATATTTTCTATCTTGATAAAATAAAGTAAAAAATCTCCACCATCCACATAGTAATTTCACCCAAATATCCAACCCAAAATAAAGCGTCAAATATGCGCTGTTAATACTGTAAACGGTGTTGGATGGTACACCGTGCCGACCCGGGGCAACCGCACTAACCGCTGTCAACATCAGCTGTTCCAGCCTAGCCTACATAGTGTTCACTTAATGTTACGTGTTGTTTGTCTGTAACCGGCCTATATTCATCTGTGTATTCGTTTGTTTCAGGTAATTTCTTCATTTACGGAGTAGGTCATGGTAAAGGGTATCTCATAAGCTAGTGTATTTTTGAATCTGCGTGTCACTCTGGAATGGACGAATTTGGATGCTGCGCTTCGATGCTGGATGTTGTATAAGTCAATATTAAAGAAGATGGCCTTGACGCGATTTTCACAAGTATTGTTGGACCATGTTTATGTAGAGGCCTAAGGTTATATTCAAAACTAGTTTTTGCCCGTGACTTCGTTCGCGCATGTTTTTTCCCGTTCTCGTAAGAATTTTTAGGACATTATCCCCTACACTCCTCGAGGAAGCTACATGCTAAATTTCAGCTCACTACGACCAGTAGTTTCGACTGTGCGTTGTCTGTCAGTCACTCAGTCAGTCACCAGTAACGGAAGAGTTGTATAATTATACTAGCTTTTGCCCGCGACTTCGTACGCGCATATCCCGTTTTTCCCCGTTACCGTAAAAAAATCGGAAAATCCTCTCTTAGTGCTCCTCTACTGAGTGTAGGGACGCTACACTACAGGCCAAATTTCATTTTTCTACGACCAGTAGTTTCGACTGTGCGTTGTTTTTCAGTCACTCAGTCAGTCAGTATGGAAGAATTTTATATACCCATATTGATGACTGATTTACCTTACCACACAGACCGTGGGAGTAAGCTTAACATAATAATAGGTATTTTTATACTTTCTGCCAAAAGAGATGAATTTGGATTGAATGATTAAAAGCTGGAAGTAAACACGGTTTTATAACAATCACATTAACCCAAATGAAGTCCAACAGTGAATTCTAAAGTATCTTTAAGATCATCATACAGTTCAAATAGTGTAAAAGTAAAAGATTTGAATATGATAGTTCAAAATTCAACAATGTTTACTCACACTCTCTATGTTGGTACAAAAATAAACCATACGAGAGAGAAAACTGACTACGAATAAATTCAAATAGTATCAGAAAGCGCGCCAGAAGCGACGTATTTTATCGAGAGAAAATTTTGAACTGGCTACGAAAAACTAAACCTTACCTAAGCACATGATTTAGTGAAAATTGAATACGAAACTAAATATTCCATAGAGCAGACGTTGACGTTGTAAAAGTACCTATTTGTTCACAACGGTAGCACCCTAAATATCAGAAGTTATCTGAAAAGAGCGAGAGTGGGGAACGCTGTCTCCCTCCCCCGCGGTGTACACGCGGTGTCTACGCATTGTAGGTGCGCGAACCTCTTTCCTTCACAAAAGCCTCCTTTATTATGCTCCTGTGTAGGATATGAGGAAATTGGCTGAATGGCTTTATATGAAAAACTCACGTAATCTTTGCGGGGTGTGGCCCACAGCCCCACAATATCCTGCACTTGGCTCCGCGAGATGATTCTTGTTAAAACATAATTCTATTGTTACATTAACGTTTAAAAGGTATAAAGGTGTGTTCCTGAATGAAGGAGGTTCGAAATCCTACCTATTTACAGCACAATGGACATAATACTCCTAAATAACAACGCAGACTCCAAAGATGTTAAATAATGCAATTAGGGATAGTTTTCAACAATGCAGTGAATAGTTTCTCTCAGAATATGAAATTATTCGAATGCTTAGAATTTCGGTTCAATCAACTCGTTAAATGAATACCTCAACATTTTGTACTGTGTGAAAATGAAGCAACAAACTCAGCAACAAGAAGTAGCTTTACATTGACGGTACCTACAATTTTCCCTTGAATGTCAATAACAGAGGACGGACGCGTTTACGTTTTACGCGCATACATGAACATGACACCTGGCGAAATAAAGCCTTTCATGTGGGCAGCGTTCATACAGGGTGTTTATTGTCATCGGAGGGCCGCACACATATTTGGCGAGAAGCAAGCGGGTTCGGTACCTAATAAAGTACGGCGCTAGGATTCCCCGACGGCGGCGGCGGCGCGAGCGCGAGCCGGATCACGATCGGCGTCGGAACCGCCTCGGGGTATAAATTCGGTATCTTTCACCTGGAACGCTTCAACGACCGACGACGCCACGCGCCAGTTATGAAAATTCCGACGCTGGAATTCCAACTCACACTAGAGATTTTTGCTGAGCTTTGCGGTTGTCGTCGCCCGGATTTTTTAAAGAACGGAGTCTGTTACGTTTATTTCAGCCTGCGTTTTATGGAGGCGGGAATGTGCTCCGCTTTGGTTTATTTGCGGGCCGCCTCTCTCATGAAATTGCGCTGTTTCATTGCTTACGAGCCATTTTGAGGCTCTCGTTAGAGTTACATTTTTTATCGTGATGTATTTTTCTTTGCAAATTGTCTATCGCGGCGATGGGTCCTCTTTTATTATTTTGGAGCGTTATAAAAACCATCCAAATATGTATCATGCCGCCTTACTTAATGTTGCCAAGTAGTCGATAAAACAACAGTGTCTGGCGTACCAGACAGCTTCGTTTTGTGTGATCGTGCCTCTCAGCATACAATTAAAGCCGTCACGCAAATCCTGAATGGATATTGAATAACAAATGGCGCGGCAAAATAGGGTTTCTGAAAGAAACCGAACATAAATTGCCAAAACCCATCAACCATTAACAATTACAAAAGAAAGGTAAGGAATGAAATGTTTTATTCATTCCGTTAACGAGAAAATTACCGAGAGGGCGTCGGCGCGCCGGATCCGATTGCAAGGACTCCACGAACCTTTGTCTTCGGGGAGAAGTGTGCCCAATGAGCACTCCAGATCCCCGTAGGTACCAATTAAGGATAGCATGTTACACAAGTACTTTATTGTATAATTCTATGAAATTGGAAATGATAACACAAATTAGAATCGAAATTGTCGAGAGCACGTGAACTGGAAAGTTGGATAAAGGACTAGTCACCAAATTATGTTCGGGAAATGACAGCGCGCGGCAACCGTGCACCGGCGACGCTTTCCAATGTAAACACTGTTGATGTGAACGAGCCAATATGTGGCCGCTAGTCACGATAGATAGATCACAATATACAATGGCTCTTATAATTATGACTACTGAATAAAATATACAACATGAATATTTTTTTATAACCCCAGTTTTATATATGTTTAAAAAAAAATCAAAGCTTTGTTTCATAACTTCATAGAAAGTGAAAAAAATAGTTTTCCAGTAAACCAACCCAAAATTTGAAAATAGTTTTTCGCAAAAGGTAAACTTTTCTTTTTAAATTTCAAAGTTCTCGGAAACTTTTGTTGAAAATTTTGGAAAAACTCTCCAGTATTTTCCTTGATTCGTGTTTTCTTTTCAAGGTTTTATTTAATCCTATCGGAGTAGATGCATTTTCTGAGCATTAACTTATTGTCCTTTGACCAAAGAGAGGTATCATTACGGCCTATTATGTAGGAATCCAAATTAAAGGTCCCTGCAAGGCAGACGGAGTCACCGCTCCGCTACATTGCTGAAGAATTTAATTAAATACTAATAACAAGCCAATCTCTGCGAGGAACAACTGATGTTATTGTTACAGGTATTCCATGATTCTGCAGCGATTAACAGTATTATAGCCATAGCTCAAGTGTTTCACTGTTTATCCAAAGTTTGAAAACAAGTTACCAATATTATTTCTACTTCAATAATTCGTATCATCTTTTGGGTATACCCTCAAAAATGCTACTTGATATAAAATGATACTGCATCCCACAGTAGGTTTTAACCAGCCTTAGTGTGCTGAACAGCGAGTGGTCCCTATAAAAAAAAACGTGCGGTGCAGTCTCTAGGGACTGCCGATAGAAGTGAAGCTAAAGCGTTCGGTGACGATAACGCGAGTTCCATGATTTTTGTTCACCCAAAAAGTGCTCAACGCGTCTAAAGAAGTTTTCACTTCAAAAAAAGAAACAGTAGGTTTGAAAACAAAGTTGTTCGCGATTACATCACGACTACACAAAATCTGAATCCACCCCAACAACGGGGGCTAATTACGTTAACTTCTTTCGGGTCCAGTACAAATTCCGAATGGGCTGTAAAGAGTGCGAATTTGCATCGAGAATATTTTTCGTCAACAATTAGGTTGTTGGGCTTTTGTCTGTGCCGACCGGGGGTTGCTTTTAACGATGTTTTAAAAGATTCCAACTCGAGACCGGGGCTTATCTCGAACGTGCTCCCTGCTTGTTACAAAAACCCTTTATTAACTTTACGAGGCTTTTAACGAATAACAGAAATAAATATGAAGGTTTCACTTTACAGCGCGGTGGTTTTATGACACTGGAAACTTTACAATCGTGTCTTTACTACCGCCCCACGCGACACTAACTTATTGATGTACGTACATGTACATTGGTTACAAATCACTGAACATTTTTAATATCACTGCTTGAAATAAAATGAATATCTAGCATAAAGGTACCTACGTACTTATATCACCTGTAAATTTATCAATAAAATGTAAAACATCCTGAAGAAATCCACCAATATAGATATCACGTCAAAGTATTCGCCAGGTATAATACCCTACAATTCCACTTTAGACCACCAATTTGGTTCACGCATTGTTTACTCGCCAACGCCTTTTATTGTTATCGAAAACGCAATCCGTATCCAAAAACAATACGAACGGACGTGCATACTATATTCCTGAAACCGTCAAACTCGACCCTTTGAAAAAAATTCATGCCACGTCGTAGATATTTAATTTCTGTCGGCTGCAGCAGTCCGCAACACGGATATCGGGTTTATTATGAGATACAAAGCCTTTGGACGCTCGCTTTCTGTACCATTGTTTGATTGGTGGGACGGGCGCCGCCGCCTCCGGCCCTCAGCAGCGCACCTGAAACTACAAATACGATAGCACGTATCATATTTACCATGTTCTCCCGACCACTGTTACAAATGAATGACAGGAACATTGGAAAGCCAATCAGACGGGGACAAAATACAAACGAATTTCAGGTAACATTTTATTAATAGACAATGTTTCAGTTTTTCACGAAATTGTTTCGATGTTAGATGGACCGAATATCTGCAAAATACAACTATGGACTGCTTTTGTCTGGCGAGTTATGTTCCTAATCAAATCTGGAAACTAATACAGATTTTAATTAGAATTAGAAATACTGAAGTACTGCCGTATCTACGATGTTTTATGGGAGACATAACTCCGTGGCGTGTTGTCAAATGAATGGCAGCATGTAGGGAATAGCTAGATAGAGGCCACACGGTAGTTACAGCTCAGTTTCCGAATAGCGCTCGGGCACGTAGGTATTACACTAAATCAGTTCCGTGAATGCACAATCCTTCCGTAATTTCACCGAAACAGGTATCCATTGTTCCGTATTTTGAGAATATGGACCTAACCCGTATACCTCCGAATTTAATTACATTGGTCTTTTTTTGTGGTTGCTAAAATTAAAAAGTTCTTCCTTTTATACTCTTCGCTGTGGGCGGGTGATAATTTATTTTTATACTGGCGTTATTTTGCGAATACGTTGCTGTTATTTGAATTATAAACTAGCTTTTTCCCACCACTTTACTCGCGTGGATTCGCATTTATTAAGTTTATTGCAGAAGCTTCCTGAAAGCTTATTGTAGTTGACTTAAGGTTTAATTTTGTGTACCTATTGTATTAAGGTTTGGTCGGTACGTATTCGGTTTAAAGAATTTATTCTCATAAGAACAATACATAGGTTCACTTACAATGAGATACAAAGTAATTGTTTATATCTAAATATTTCATTCATCAATCAATATCATTTTGCCTCCGATGCGTGTTGTAAAAAGTATCTATACAACTTTTCAACTAGTAAATTCTTAAAAAACTGACCACATACATAGTCAATGGTCATTGTCAATGAGGTAAAAATATTTCCTACCATTGCCAAAATTGTTCGGATAGGATAAATAAAGAGAAAAGTGCTTTAATACAATATTTACGCGAGCTCAAAAGCACATTTATCTTGAAGTTATCCCTCGAGGGATGCAGACTAACTCTTTGTTTATTATATATTCGGGTGATAGAGGTACGAAGTCATAAAATAAACCATTGAATAAATGACTGTGCATTTGACAAACGAGCATTCACAGATATATCCGGCAATAAACGAGCAAAATGATCCTCCCCAATGTATTATATAATATAGGAATTCCGCGGAGGGACGGGAAGACGCGGATTCTGGATTTGGCATACCTTTCCCCGTTTGGTTATGTTAAAGAAAATTGGTATGTTGGTATTTTTAGTCTCCCAAAATATGTAATCGTAAATTAAAAATTCAAAATATAGCAACCAATTTACCTATAACTCCAGAAATTATAAATTCTAATCCCCAAAAACATCCATTCGGTCTAACAAGACAATCCAAACGACGCAAATTAGATACTCAGAAACATACATTGCACAAATAAAAGGCAGATATTATAAAATAATACGGCGACTGGGTTCCGTATGTCATATAAGCGTGTACCGCCTCGAGTGGCGTTGTATTGTAGGAGACATTATTATTAACACAATTCTTCAGAATCACAACACAAGGCAACGCGGCTCGTAGCTCATACTTGTTTTTCTTAAATCTCTCCGTGAACAACTCTATTATGGGGAATCTTGTTAACATTTGAAATCATTTCTCTGCCCCGGGAATAATGAGTTCTGTGTTTTCATTTGAAACTCCGGTGACTTTTGTTTAATGGAATGATAATACAAATGCTGGCCTCTTTGTAGTGAGGGCCGAGAATATTGTTGTTTTTCCTCAGGCGGGTCACTTTAGTTCCAAGGGTAATTTCATTATTTTTCTAAAAAAAATTGCTTTCACAAATGAAACTCTGGACTGTACAATCTTAATGTTGATTTATGCCCTTTGAAATCCACTTTTGTTTATGTAAAGTAATTTAGGCAGATTTTTTTTCCTGTTTTCGGGTTAACAGTGAGATGTTCTTTTATGAAAATTCTAGGTAGGAAAGGATATTAAGGAAAATATGTATTTCAATTTAAAAGGAATTTATTAAAACGTTAAATCTTGAAAGATAACTTTTTATGTCCCTGCCTTTTTTACTAACAGATATTTTGCTTTGTTAAGAGGAGTGAATTAAGTCTGAAGTTGTTTATAAATCTCATCATAAACCTAATGAGTTGTTATAACTTTTGAAGCATAAAACAACGAACCGCGAAAATCTCTTAATGTTCGTATTTATAAAACTATGTAAAATATAATTTGACTTGTTATCCCCGAGGGTGTATTACCAGCAAGTTTTCGTCTCGTAACAGAATATTATGTAAACAAATTTAATTATAGCCTTGAATTAGCCACAATGGCCGGCTGCCGTCGCTGTGAATGGAAAACTTTTTAAACCTCAACTTTGTCGAAGTAAAGTTCCTCCGTGTGCACAGTAACGAAAGAATTTTACAAAAAAGTGCCTTGCTTATTTCCTGATAAGTGCCTGCTATGCGGGTGGGTATTTTATGAATTGTTCACTTATCTTGGCGTCAAAAAAGTCTACAGCGTTTAAAGAACCCTGGTTTTCGCTGGATATTTCAGCTACATTTATTCATTCATTGAAAGCTTTGTGGTTTTTACTAGGTCAGAAATATATTAATAATTCCGACCAAAAGTTTTTCAAACTCTCAGTGCTTTCTGAGAGTTCACACACAACTTCAAATGAGTCAAATAAAACCTATTTGTATTAATTAAACGGCATGTCCAAACATCTATGGTTTATCCGGGTTTCAAACAAATGCGGACGCATCCCTAAACTTGTACAATTTATCATAAACTATCTAATCAATTTAGAAAACGATTCGGCGTTTAATATCAAATCCACGTTTTCTCTAAGGTTTGGACCGAAATTACGGCATTGTGCTAAATAAATTGTTATTAATGACCAGAACGTTCCGTACTTGCGAATAACAAAAGCAGCTTGTATTTTGTGGATAAATTTCGAATTCCTTGCATACGCTTAGACGGAGATTAGGGATGGAGATTTTTCATCTTAGTCTATATAACAACAAGGATAATTAAAATTGATCGTCTCTAATTGATGGTGACTTTCTTAAGTGATATTGCTTTGTAAATGGTTCACTTAGATAGTTCTAAGTGAACCATTTACATTCAGAAAATGAAACATATTTTTATTTCTACATCACAAATATGGATTAGTTGCACCAGGTGAAGCCAAGTGGATAGGATATTCTTTATACATGTTTTGTAGGCTGAAATAAATGGTGCAAGTTTTTGGTAGCGCTCGTGCGTTTACCGTATTCATGAGCGGGTACGGAGTTATAAGTAACGGGGTGTCAGTAATTATTCACCAGGCTCACCACTAAGCAGAGGCAGGTTCATATTTCCTATGAGCAGATAATCTGCTCTCGGCATTAAACTTGTAAAGTGCTCTGCTCCATATGTCCTCGGTAAAAGCGAGGGTTGCTTTCTATTCATACACTGTGATACTCTTTTACGGTTCAAGCAAAAACACGCCAAACGCTGGCGAAAGATAAACCCCGGGGCGGTACGAACGCTGTTGAATTTTACGATTCCGCTAAGCCGCCTTAAAGTCGAGCCCTTCCTGAATATTTTGATTTATTTATAGGCGTGAAAGCGTAAAAGGGTGGTCCAAAAACAATATACCGCGTCGTTCAGCTGGCGCGCTACTTGGGACACTTAACATTATACGCCCCTATGAATAAACCTACATATTTATACCTTCCGTTCTGCGATACTCATTTTCCAGCTTTGAGACTTTTAGGACATTACCGTAACTATGCGCAATTTACTGTGAGCGCGAATATCTTCCCGTAATTATCAGTCTTCGTTAATTTCGCGGGAACCCAAACAAATTTGCGGCTGAAAAGTTTAATACTTAATTCATTAGTATGTGATATAATCGTGTGAGAAGAAGCAGGCCGCATTAAGCACTTGCCGCTCGCGAGTCGCGCTTCTAACACTTCATTGTGATGCTAATTTAAGGCAGCTGTATGAATATGGGGCGGCACTCCCAACGCGCGCACTTTTTGCCTCACCGCGCTAAATTAATTTGAATAATACCGCCGATAGGCAACGAGCTCCGCCGAAATGTCTTTTATATGAGTTTCCGACGTGAAAACTCCGTTACCGCGAGGGCCTAGTAATTTTTTTATCTCCAGCTTAAGAATTACGTAAAGTGTGTGTTTATAAATACTTAATTGTAAAAGGAAAGAACAATCAAGTTTAAACTCAATTATCTGAGTCGGTGCTTTTGTATTTACATTGTATCTATTGTTGGATCTACTGTCGAAAATATCCATTTAATCAAAAGAACCACTGTACCGTTTTTCCTTCCGTCTCTTTGAGAGTAAGCAAAACGAATGTTCCATTAGACAATGGAATACACTCTCGCTCGCATAGAGCCCGATAAAATAAATTTCACTTAGCTGTTAATCACGTCCCTAAAGCGTGTGTGTGTCCATGTACTCGTGCAGGTAATGGCGTGAGCACTAAGACAAAATTGGCTTAAGTAATCTCTCGCTCGGAGTATATCTGCGGCAGCTGAGCGCGGCTCGGGGGCACACTCCGGTCTCTCCTCGGTCTCGGCGCCCAATTCCGATCTGGAATGCACTCGAGTACACGTACGTGTTCGTCATAGAAATTACTCAGGCAATTTTTAAGTGAGCCTTTCCCGCTGCAACACTCACGGGTATTCAAGCCCGGCCCTATATACTGGGGCACTTAAAGGAGGTAAAGCCACTCTTAAACAAATGAAAGAGCTTTCGTTCGTCGTTTTTGCCTAACGGCAATCCGCTTTGCTAAAAGGCGGTGAAAAATTTATGCACACCTAATAAAAGTATCTGTAAGGACCTATCAGATTGGGAGTTTGAGTGTGAACGAGACATGTTGCGAGGTTCTTGAAATTAAGTTTTTGTCTAATAATAGACATACAAATAAACAAACGAGCATCAGACCTGGGATCAACCCAGAAATGGACTCAGTGATGAAGTAAAAATCCGTGCTCACCGGAATATACCAACTCCTAAATTCTAATAATAACATAGTAAATTAGAGGTCACTGTGGGATCCATACCGAATTTTAATAATTCTTAATTATTCCGAGTTTCTTAAATAATGTTTGTTTGGAAAATCGCTCCGCTTTTGCACTTTCATTAATTTTATTTGTATAATTTAACTCCTTTAATTTTGGCGTCAAATTACTTTTCTGTCGGACCCCCTGGCCTCAGCAGTAACGTCGTGCGAATCTGTCACAGAAAGCCTAAGATTAGGTCAATTTAAGGTTCATTTTCGTGCGTGATTAGACGTAAAATGAACGTCGCGCGCCGCGCCACATCGTTTTGTATAGACGGGCTTTTTAGCCTACTCACAATACGGCCGCCGCTGTAATGTAGACAACGGTGATTTGATAAATGAGTTGAGTTTTTTACGTGAAAAGACTAGCGTTTTACGTTCAAACCTGAGCTTGTTTTGACAAAACCTTTGCGTTCCCACAACGGAGTCTGTCGCAATGGAACCCTCTCGCCGGTTTTCTAATGAATTGTGTAGGCAACGAGAAAATAACAAGGAAAACTCTCGAACGGAAGATAATAGCTGTGATAATGGAGTTCATATTGAGCGTGTTTAGTGAGAAATTTCATTGGGGTATCATAATTACAATTATTTTAAGCCGGTAATCTTATTTAAATTTTAGTCCATTTGATCTGGAAATAAAAGTAAAACAAGGTGTAATTTTGTGGTCTGCTCTTCAACATTAAGTTTATGATACAAGCTTATCTCAGTTTATCTAACGGACCTTGGCCGTGGTATATGACTCGTCTAGCGCTGCGAGTCTGTTATGGGCTTGAACTTCTTAGCTCGTTCGTAGAACCTGTTCTACGAAACATTGAGCTTGCGCACCGTATGTTTTATGTATCGCTTAAATAAACAAGTTGTTTAATTGTTGTAATAAATTAATTTAACATGTTAAATAAAAAAGTGTCGAAGTAATAAACAAAAAAAAACAGTATTTAGGCCCAGTTTAGTGCCTTTTTGACCCATTCATAGATAACCTAAAGTAACCCGTCCGCCATCTTTTTAATAAACCCAACCGTAACTCCGTAAGTTCCGCAACATTGCGGCAAAGTAATATCACTAAAACTGCCACAATATTATTTTCCATTACTCAGATGTGGCTAAAGCGTTTAATATTTAAAATAATCACAGTATTGTCGGAAACGGTGTCGACAGCTAATGTTCGGTGGCGAACCGCCACACGGCCGGCCCGCACTTAGCTCTACCCACCACTACTTGTACCCACGTAGCTATGACAACCGCGACGTATGTTTGCCCACAAACTGTTTGCTCGCATATATCCGTTGCGCTACCTATTATTTGCACAGAGAATTAGACGTAACATTTTATACAAATAAAGGTATCATTGTCTTATTGGTTCTTTGGTTTGACGGGTTTGTTTGATCGGTTCCATGGTTTTTTTTGTTGCTCTTTTTTTTACGGGAAATTCGACTAGTTCATGCCTACTATTAAATTTTCAAGGCACAGTGTAGCTTGTAATTCATTGACTGTATTCAGGTTTACAGTCGTGATTAGCATAAGTAACCGAAGTAAAACAATTATATAAGAAGCAACCCGATATCCCTTACCCATAATATTAATTACCATTTATTTACCATTAAACTGACAGTGATGTCTATAAATATCTAAGACAAATACGGCCTTCAGGAATCAGAGATACTCCTATCTTAATTTTGATTATGTCAAGGACACGTAATTATTGAAATTGGTATCGTTTTAAGAGCGTCTTGAATTTCTCAGGAATGTTCGGTTCGATAAGGGCGTCATTAAAACATTCTCCAATCCCGGAATTTGTTAAGTACATACATTTACTCGGTATATTGTAAAGGAAACTTTATAATGTAACTAGCTGTACTTCGTGAGTTCGCCTGATTTTAATCCTTTTACCTGAGAGTTTGTTGCTACATGACGTTTAAAAATTCAGCATTGTATAAAGATACAGTACACTTATGTGGAAAACACTTGCCTTGCGGCCTTCGACAGTTTCTCTTAGGCTGATTAATGATGTAGTTTAGGAAGGTATTAGGAACTGTTTATTAATCACTAAGTACCTATTTTGCAGATTTATATTTTTACTCATTTTATCAGGGTTCTTAAGCAAGACACTCATAATCCGGTCTGATGAGAATGTAATAGAGGTGTCGTTGAATAACAGTGACATCGTCATACGCCAACTTTAACGAGATGACATTAGGAATATGTTGTGCATTGCGGAAATGCGAGACGAGTATTATGAGCACGCTTAAATCTCAGTCAGTCAAATTAATATTAGTTCTGCTCCGTGCACCCGGGACAAATTGACGCTTGTTTTGCCGGAACACTCGTATAATTAAATACACAAGCATTTAATCAAGGTACTGTAACACTGTAAACTCATGTACGTAATCCTTCAGATATGTTATAGCGTTGCCGAGGTAACTCGAATTTACCCGATGTAACCCGACGCCACCTGACGTCAGTTGGCTTAAGTGTGCCACCTACTCAGCAAGAAAGCTGGGTTGAGTTGGTTGAGCCGATCTTAACCCGCCGCCGCCGCGGGCCGCGTAGGACCTGTCCTAATAACCGGGTACAATAGTGGCCCTGAGCAAACAACGCTCGCTTATTGCTACTCGGCACTCCGCAATAACAGCGGTAAAAACAATAGCGCGGCCATGCTCCTTGTGATTGCGGCGGCCACATTGTTTCCATTACGACGAGCAGCTTGTGTCAAGTTGCAGTTTGGGGTTCAATGGGACGTAAACCTAAATAATATATTGCCTAATGTACATAATTTTCTTTGCAGGTAAGCTGCCCTGTTATCGGTATCGCGGATTATACATTCGTGAGTTTCTATTATATCAATATTGTAGTGAAACTTCATACATGTCACATGTTAAATCATCTAGATCATAAAATCCATTCAGCATGTGTAGAAATTGTATGTAGTTCTTACAAGAATCCTTGATTATCAAAAGCGTGGAACTTCAACTTCATCTGAAGAATCGACGTTCGTTCGAATGACTGGTCAGGGATTATCTGGAAATCAATTTGTAACGTGGTGTCATTTGTCGCATTCGGCACCGAACACTCGACAGTCGGTTTTAATTTGCTGATATCCACCTTTGATCCGGCTTTTCCCAGATTATATCGTCGTACGATAGCGTTTGTCCAATCATGCTTAAAACGACTTCGACACGTTCGGACTGCAATCAAAGTTAACGACGCTATTACCGATCAGATTATAACAGTTTCGGAATTCAAATAACACATGATTAGCCACCTATGTGCGCACATGATTAATTTAAAACAACTTATACGAAAAACATTATTATGGAACCGCACGGCTTAGTCCTAATAACCGTAATAAACATCAACGGTAACGAGCAATAGGCAGCGATTCGTGCTGATGTTACACTGTTTTTATACACGACCGGTACATGGGAAAGCTTTCTAATTGCCGGAACAATGCTGAGCCGGTTATTTGCCGGCGGCATTGTTTTTGTCCGCGCCGGTTCATTTTACCCCACCTTCCCCCGGGTGGGAGATTAATGGAATTTGAATACGCATAGCCTTTGTGTTCGGCTTTACGCGTAATTTAAGCGTATACCGGCCGGGTGAGTCGGCGTTTTGCTGCCAATCTTACGGTTAGACTCGCAGGTGCCCGACTTCTCTTATAACTGTTATGTAAAATATCGCACCCCTACAACCCGCCCTTGCCTCCCTTTTTGCGGACACACAGCTCAGACACAAATTGTGTTTTTTTATTTCCATCAATATAATTTCACTAGCACATCAAGACCGTCAACGTGACCTCGATTGATTTCCAATCGTGTTTGCTTTCAAAAGTTTGCCTTTAATTATCATTTTAGTGTAGATTAATACATTTTTGATAACATTCCTCGGTCGGTTCGATAAAAACTGTCATTATTTCGGTGGTGGCCCCTCTGTTGCCGTTCAATAAGCGTTGTGTGCTCAAAGCACTATCAATCATTCGCTTGCGCCTACTAGAGACGTCGAGAAATAAAATGTATTTGTTTTATTAGGGCTACCTATTGATTTTGTATGAAATGAGCATCAGTGTAGAGCAAGTACGCTTCTGTTGGGGTTCAACCGCTATTATTATCGTAATAATTACTTGCGGAACTAATGTTACTCAAATAATAGATGACTGTAATGTAATCGGCATAAATGTGTACATGTGACGTGGAAGCTGCATATCAATCAGTGAAGGCAGGCCTGTTGTAGGCAGAATGCTGCAAATCCATTACCATAATTGAGCGGCTTGTATCCGGGACACTTCACGGTCCGGATCGTGGACGTCTTTGATGGCGCATCGCCGTAATGAGGAGCCGAAGCCGGCGTCATCCGCCCTAATGCATATTTACAATAAGGACGACGAATTGAGACGGTACATTTTGATAACAGACTACATCGGCTTTTTCTGGGCTAGTAATTCAACCGTGTACACGAATTTCGGTATTTCATACTTCGTGAATCCAAATGGGGTCCATTAATACCTGTTCATTTATTTAGTTAAATTTTCTGCGCTCCTTAGTTGCGTTACGAACTTTTTTGCCCATAACATGAAATAGTAAAATAACAATTGATTTTTAACCGTATTCATTTGAAAGCTTACATTAATTAAATCACCAAATAAAAGCCATTACCTACATTATTTACATTTTCACTCAAAATTGACGAGTCACGCGTTCACAAACAAACCGCGCAAAAACAAAGTGCCTGCAAAAATAGCGTTTACCACACAACGGCGCTTTATGAAATTTTCGAAATCCCCATTTAATTGGGCGCCTGTGTCGCCACAAATTAATTAAAAGCGCTGTGGGATTTTATTAACTTATTGCAATTATATTTAAACGGTACGATTACAGGGGCGCGGCGCGGCGGGCGGGTCGCGGCATCGCGCCTAATGTCATTGCGAGGGCGCTTACACGCCGCCTCGGAATTTGATCAAACTCCTCGTAATCGGGGACAAATAAATCTCACCATTAAAATTAACGGCGACCTGCCCGGCCCGCTTCCGACCTCTTCACTAGATTTATAATCACCTTTTAGAATATCGCCACAGTGATGCGGAGCCGTTGAATAGTTATTAGTAAAATTATACCTAATGGACGTAAGATAATGCCATGTAATTCGCATAATAAAATTATTATGGGTAGCTTTGTAACCAGAATAATTACATGTTGGAGACCTTTAGGCATTTATGACAGGAAAGCATTAATTTAATAAGCACCACTAATAAACGCCCAGGCCATTTAAAGTTTATTTGAATATTCTTGAAAAGTTACCAATTTCTTCGGAAAGCAATTAAAGCAGGACTGAGCGCAATTAAAGTTACCAGCACAAGTCGAAATTTGGAGCTTACGATTGATTTGGTTGAATGAATCACAAATATTCTTTAGGCTTACTGCATCTGACACATTTTAGGTAACAGATTGGTGTAGGTGAGGGCCCGCCGACCGCCACAGACCACCGCATTGACAAACGACTCGGACCACTTCATTAATTGCGGGCCAGTCGGCCGCGCGACCGCCTCTAAATAATTCACATACGACTGCCCTCACACGCCGCAATCTACAGCGGACATAGCGAAAATTACGAGATTCCCTTGACGATTTTAATTTATTCGCCCTAATTAATTTGGATTTTTTTAATACTCCAGCATCGCCCCGTGACGATGGGTGCTCAGCCTTTATCTGAATTTTATAGACATCGATTAATTTTAAGCTTACTTTTTGCCGCGTATGATTTCTGCGACCACACAGCGTTTTGATTAGCTTTTTTATTTAGTAATTTTCCTAACAAATACGAAAATTAAATAGAGATCTGCCAAAATTCAATTTAAAAAAATTAAAAACTGTTTTCGAACCAACAAGTCAAGGTTTCATAAACTTAAACGGCAACAATACAAACTGAAAATATAATAGTAAAAACCGCGATATTTCCAAACGGATTAAATGTAATTTTTTGTTGGAATCGTTCGCGCTGCGGTTAGCCCGATGATACAGTTGCGTTTAAGGTAATCCATTACCCAGCCGCCAGCAGCGAATGCGTGCGGTCGTCGTTAAATACACGCATGACAACGCGAACTCGTTTAAAACTATATCATGTTGTACATGTTATTTATAGAGGCAAAAGATGTTTTCTATCGGTAAACTAACAGCTGATCTATGCTTTGTAATCAGTAGAAGATGGACCAAACGAAAAGCTAGCCAAAACTGACCTCGAGGTCCAAGTCTGTTTACTTAACTCCTTCCATAAAACTATAATGAAAAGGTCCGATGAATACGTAATATCTTAATCTGAGGCGTCGGATGTCGATTGTGCAATAACAAGAGGTTGGATGAGCAAAAAGCAGCTGCGGACCCACTCGTAATGCTCGTAACTAGAGCCGTTACGCAATTCGGCGACGGCCTAATTGATTCCTCTCCCATTCGGCCAGACGGGGCGCATTATCGAGCACAGGTGCCCTACTCTCCGGTTATTTGCCTCCTCGCGACAGACGCCGCCGGTATCGGCCCACCTCTGACTCAAGATCTTCGACACCCGTTTCACCTTTAATTGTATATCGGAAATTCTTATCGTGACGTGACTCGATTAGTAATAAAGTTAGAACACGACGCTCCTAAACGGAAATAGCTTAATTTTCAGCGAGTTGAGATCTCTGCATCGGCACTCGTCCATCGCGGCGTTTACCCTCCCCGCCTATTACAGAAGTGTGTAAATCGAGCGAGTGTTCGGCAACGTGAAATATGGAGAATCGCTGGCCGATTTGTATGCGCGCTGAGTTCGCTCTAAGTAATTTATCTAAAAGTATTTTTGGTCGCGAGCGAAGGGGTGTGCGCAGCTTGCTCACTCCTTCCTTCCAATCGCAATGTGTCTCCACTCATTCAATTACATTAAAAGCTTAATTAGGAATATTAGCGAAGACTCCTCGTTTACTTCCATACTCTTTGGTAGTTGGTTTCTCTGAATTTTCTCGAGTTTGTTAAAGGCTTCTTCGCTGCGGACTGAAGTTGTGAGATGCTTAGATGAAATGCGGCTCGCAATTAGAGTAATGGACGGTAACCTTTCTGGGTGAAATTAACGCTGTTCGTCTATAGCAAAAGTAAAGGCACACTCGGCACAATTAAGTTGTGGAGTAGAGAGAAATTGCAACAAGTGCAGCGGGCCTCGTCGCGTCCACGCTCCATTTAACCCACTCAGTTTGCGGGCCGTTCCGAAACCTCCGCCAACTCACCTTTGCATAAACACCTATTACATATAACGTAGGTATTGTGCAGTTCATCGCCCCTTTTGCTTCACTACCATATTTCACTAGTACACCTAGTTACAGCTGCAGACGCCACAGCAAGCGGCAATGCTAGTGTTGTGTGCTATCAAGTTGTCGTCAAGTTGAGTCTCATTCTGTTAATTGAAAACTTGTTCCGGCGCCACCAACCGCGTCTCTATTGTTTACCTCAGCTTTTCGATTTTTTCACGAATCTCCTCTTTTCATAAGTATCTCTTTTAACGAGTCGTCTCCGTCCTTCGTTTATATCGGGCTTCTTTTGGACTCCTCACAATGAAACGGGGATGCACAATTGGTTTTTCCCGTTTTTTCCTTTCTTTCTAAAGTATTTTCTTTTGGGACGTTGTCGTTTGAAGGTGCCTTAGCTTTTAATGTCATTGCTTACATAACATACTCGTATATAAGCTTCCGTTGAGATTTATTTACTCTACGCGCTTATTCCAAAATCTTTGAAGAAGGTTATCAATATTATGGTGTTTTGAAAACTAGAATGTTGAATGTGTCATAACTTGTGACTAGGATAAAATAACTAGCGATCAGTGTCACCGACAATATCTTTTTCGTACATTACCTTCCCAGCCAGCAGTGAGCCCAAACGCAATAAAACTAAGTACTTGATTCAGACTATAACTCGTTTCCTCGTGAGCCGCTCCGTCACTTTCACATTCCTCCTTATACAGGCACGTATGAATACTCTCTTCCCTGGCATGCACACGAAATAAATTAAACTCTTTATTCTCGGGTACAAAGTTTGTATTCCCATGTGTAAATAAGATACTTGTTGCTGCCCCTAAAACGGCCGTAGACCGGATCAAGCTGTCTTGCCGAACTACCGTTCTTCCTTCCCCATTTCGGAGAAAAACAAGGGAAAAGTGTTTTTGGGGCGACAATATCGCTATCTGTTCGCGGGGACATAATTTGTCGTACGAGAGTTGGACACCCTCGATTTGCCTCGACTTGACATCGCCCTTTGAAGTGAATGTTATTCTATCTATACACGAGTAAACGTGCTTATGACGATTTTCGACGCAGTTAGCTTTCTGATAAATCTGCTTTTCTTTTGATAACGCAGATGGAGAAATTGTGACTGCAAGTTTACCCTCTTAAAAATACGAGTAGTTACTTTTGCATATATTTTTTTGTTCCTTAACAATATTTAGTCTGTGGCCTATTTTAGAATCGGTGGTTTTCTTAACTTCTCTAGCTCAAAACTTCTTAGAATTAAAATAATGAACCAATAAATCTCATAGTTATATCTACAGTAGTCCAAATTAAGGAAAAATAAAATATTTTAGCGGCCGCATAAAAAAGGCTATATCACTTTTTATTTCACTTCCAGAGGTGACGTTATGGCTCATAAAAACTTCATATCTATTAACTTGCATGAATCTTGGCTCACACTTAGCTTTTCCCACGACACTGCCATTTCTGGCAGGTCTGTATGTTTGAATATTTCATAATAAATTCCGTGGAAGTATAGTTTGATAGTTCGCAGCCTCGCAGTATTGTGGATTTGGCTTTTATGGGAGAAAATAAAACGTTGATGTTAAAGAGTTAGTTTCACAGAGATACATACTTACATAGATATAATTTGTATGTTTCATCTTTGTGGAAGTTAAGGTCTTGGATATATATGTTCCTAGTTTCCTTTTTCAAGGTACTCTCTAAAAGACAGTATATTTCCGTTCCAGGAAACAGTCTTGAAAGGAGCTAAATCTATCACTATGTTACTCCTTTTATATACATACGAGTATGTATTTCCGTCACCAGAATATTGTCTTAGTCTAGGATTTTTTACATTTTCGTCGCTACCTTTACAGCCACATTTTTCATGAAATCTTTAGCAATAACAAATGATACAGTTTTTTTAATAACGTTAACATAAGTAAAGATTTTAACAGTATTGTTTAAATCGCTGTTTTTCCTGCCTGTTTCACATCAAACAAGCGGTTCTGAGGTAACGCAATAACGCCCCGCGCACACCGTCGAAATTTACCTTATTAATTTCGTTACCGTGAAATAATCACACAGCCAGCCTCTACTGATCCTTCAAATTATTTACGTTTAATACAAAATTTGTTGGTTGGCATGTATGTATGTAGATATGTAAACATTGAACCCCGGAAGTATTGCCTTCAATCAAATAAGTTTGTCTTAGTTTTGAAAAGTGACGTTGAATGAAGTCAATATTCTTTTTCTAAAATTTATTAGATAAACAGCTCTTTGTAGATTGTCTTTTTTTATTGGAAGTTTTTTTTTTTTAATTTTCGGTAATTCATAAATGTTAATCATTCACTAACGTGATCCTGATGATGAAGTTTAAATCCATCCTAAATTTCGATTCCTCAATGTTTAACTTTCAATCTTGCCTTTATATCGTGTTTCTCAGTAACTGGGTTGTGGGAGGCTAAAAGGACTTTGTGTAAAATACTGGTATTTAGCCAGAAAGATACCATCTTTGTTGAGGAAAGACTAGGCTAGTATGATAAAAATAAATTTAATACTTATTGAAATATAAAAATATAGTAGGTACTTACTAGAACCCATCATTATCAATAGGCTACTTAATAATCTCAACTCTTCTCAACTTTATCAGGAAAACCAATCATTGTTGCAGAGAAAAATATTATTGAAACAACAATAATATCAACTCGAACTTCCACTACCTACAAAATGTACCGTTGATTTCTAAACCAGCCTCAACAAAATAGGTTCATTGGAGAACCTAGCTGGGCTATAAATATCTTGTGGTACTTGGTTCAGAGGTGCTCACACGGGCAACTAAAATTGTGCAGTCCTTGGCAACTATGACGTCACAGCAATAGCGAGCAATTTATAAAGAGTACATTTTTCTATTATTGCTAGGGATTGGTATCACTGTCATAAAAATAATATGGAACGACTTTAGTAATCTACGCATACCTATCTATTTACAACCCAATGGATATTCAATCATTCATTTTGGGGACATTAACCTATTTTGGAATAATCCAAGAGTATCATCGGCAATGACAGGCTCGTCGAGTCGAAGTTCTAAGTCTTGAGCATCGATCGGTTTTCTATCGGCTGCGTTTTGGGGAGTGTGTGACGGAATTGGATAATTTAATTCCGCCAAGCCTGTTCCATCATCGGACCACAAGACGTACGGCGTTGTGCCACCGGTACATGGCGGAAATCCCACCCACACGCACTAAACGTTTTGGGAACACATTCATAGTGCGTACAGCTAAGGAGTGGAATTCCCTGACGAAGTCTGTGTTTCCTGATAGCTACAACCTGGGAGTATTTAATTCAAGAGTGAATTGGTTACTTCTAGGCAAGCGTTATTCATCTTTGACCACATCGCTTACCATCAGGTGAGATAGTGGTCAAACGCGTGCCCATCAATAGTAAAAAAATAAATAAAGCCAATATCGCCGTAACTGAGCAATTCTTAGCAATTAAAGAAGTTTTGCTCTCCAATGTCTTCTTCCACTACCTCCAACATAAATACATGGCCTGTAAAAAAAATTGCCCGTCTGAGCCTACCTTCACAAGTGCGGTCTGATACACCCACTTATTGGAGATCCCGTTTTAACCCGACACGTCGCCTTATCGCGACGTGTTATCTTAATTTGCAGTTAGTTAACGGTATTCCGGTAAAGGATTACCTAAGTAGTGTCTTAGTTCAAGAGCGAGTTCCGAGGAATTAGTAGTGTTAATTAATCTGAGGATATCTGAGCTCAATAACTTGGTTCTGAGGAAAGAGATATAGGATAATTATAAAGGTGTGCCTTCAATCTGTTTATGTTATGATAACACTGATAAGCCCATTTCTATGATTGACTCTGTGACTTTTTTACCCTTTGTTTATTTCTTCTCATTAGATAGGGTAACCCACATTTTCCAAAATAATAAAATAACAGAATTACAAGTATTAGTTCTCCCCCTCCCCTTTTTACTCCGCTTGTTATGTAAAAGCGGACTAAATATATTTAATACTAGCATTTCTTTATTTACTATCTAATATTTTCAAATGTATTTGTAAATATTTGTCATGAGAAGTAATAAACATTACAAGCATAAATTATGTCTGTAATTCAAAAGCACTACAAGAAAGCCGAAACTTAAACTACTTCACTTAATAAAGTCTAAGCACTATGTGGATTAACTTGCTCCAAAATGTCTAACACTAGATATTCGAATAAAAAGGTTTGATATAGCGCGAGCTTAACCCGTGGTGTCGGGAGCACGCGCGTTTATCCACGCAATCTAGCTTCCGTGACGTCATGCTCTTTTTGTCTACCACACAATCTGATCGTCCAACTTCGTCCCTCTGAGTTATGGCTCAGAACTTACCACTTCACCCGACCACGTCGCCGACAACTTTAAGGTCTACGTGTCTTTATCGGTCACTTTGTTCTACAAAAACTTTCCAATAAACTTTATCCGCAAACTGACTCCTATTAATATACGAGACTGTTTGCAGTTTTCAATCAAGACAAAATTTGACCAGCAACTTTTTGTCTACACAATTCTACAATATTAAAATCCCGCTGTTTGCCCCTGATCCCTGGTAAATTACATCAAAACTAAGGGTTATGACAAAGAAAACACAAAAACTTTTCCAATTACATATTCAACGACTCCGCTCAGAAGAAATTCACCACTCCTTGAACAAACGCCTCTATGAAAAGAAATCACCGAATAGGTGAGCGCGGGGTAAACTCACGAGTAAACATTTGCGTATGTAAACTGGAATTATTCACGAAAAAACTTTTAATGGCGTCCCCGGAGTTCCCGTCAAACATTTATCAACAAAAGAACGAACGTCCCGCAGGCGATGGAACTTGAAATGTATGGAAATTACCCAGTCACGAGCGGGAGAACAATTCACTAACGTCGGCATAGGCAAATGTTTTTGTTGCGGCTTGTTTCGTTGTGTAACTTGTTCAGATTTGAAGTTACAACTACAAAACGCGGTTAGGCGCTCATGACGCACACACATGGAGCGCCAAAATAAAACAAACCCGAGCATATGGCTTTAAAAATGAAACATTCCGTGGATACAGATTCAAATCTGCGAGTGATTCGTCAGATGTTCGCCGCCGAGCGCGCGTAGCCCCTCGTTGGGCGCCAAATAACTCGGAACGGAATAATGAACCGCTTCAGATTCTTCAGCAAACAATCCCTGTCATTGCTCGACTGCAGAGAGAAGATTAAAATTTCATAAATTTTACTACTAATGCTGAGATATTTAAATGTAATATTTTTAAAGTTTCTTGGAGTACCTAATATCAGGGTAAAAACAAAACGAGGAATTTAATACTTTCGTACCAGTTCAACGAACAGGGGTTAAGTTAATTTTTTGCAGGTAGATGTAATTACACTCAATCAGTACCTAGTTAATTTTACTGTTGATTATCTCCCTAATTTCACAGATTAGCCAAAGAGGTAAGATAAAACAAATACATTTAGAACGGACATCGTTTCATTTGCATTTCAATCAGAACGATATAGCCGGTGGAAAGGAAAATCTGCTCCGTCGCCTCACTTAAAGCTTTTGAAATATTCTTATAACTTCTGATTCTTCGAGAAAAAAAGCCTATTTGAATTGGAAAGATCAAAGCGTAAAAATTTATCGTTACAAAAAAAGCGCGGCAGGAACGTCCAAAAAGACGTCAGGCACTTATTATTTCAACAGAGCGAGTGTCTCGTCTCCTCTCTCATTCTATTTGTCTTTTCGATTGTTCCGGTGCATAGACTCCTCCATTACTCGGCACTGAAAGGAAAGTTTTGTATTCAATTTGGTATTATAATTCCCATTTGAAGTCGCCACGCACCATCGCGCCGACATCGGCTATGTAAATGGGCGTTTCCGGGACTTAGTCGCATTTTCGCCAAAAAAAATGTTGAATAATTTCATGTTGACATTTTTTCACTCGAATCTGTGATTCTCGATTTGTCGCACCGCCTTCTGTCTTGCTGGTATCTGCAATTATGTTATTGCAACATCGTAATGTTTTCAGGTCGTTTTTCTGGCCCACCTGACGCCGATCGATAGGAAAGAGTTACGATAAGGTTAAGCATTTATTTATATAACCACTTGCAACTCCCAGTAAATTCTTCAGTTGTGTAAATATTTCCGTGTGCTTACCTGACGTGAATTTTTATTCAGCTTCGCGCGCTCAGTTCCGTCGGGAGACAAGGAAACATTTCAGAGTTTCTCTTCAATTTAAAATGGAAACTTATCCCTCGGCTACCATAAAGTCTGTATTTACCATAGAAATCCACCTAGCTCGCTGGTTTCGATCTTAACCGGTGTCCACACTGAATCCTCCTGGATTTAGAGCGTGCACATTGGCTGAACCGCGCCTCCGATGGAGGGGCTTGCATCTTCGTACAAGGCGACAGGTTTTATTTTACGATATGTTTTCCGCGACCGTTTCGCAGATACTAAAATAATAAGAGTTTTACGTCGCCGCGTATTATGTAGCTTTTATAGCCCCCCCGAGCTCGGCTGAAGCGCTGTTACAGTGGCTTACGAGGGCTCTTGTGACGAAATAATTAACCCAGTGTTGCTCGTATTAGACTCCGCTTCCACCTAACATTCACTACTTATACGTTTAACATTTTATTGTACTCTTTATACGAAATTTCCACAGATTAGCTGTTTTTCCTTTGTGCGATTTAATAAAAAATAACGATGCCTCTGCTCCTTCGCTGAAGGCTATAACTCAATAAGCAGTATAATGAGGCTGTATCTTTATGTTTTGCAAGGAGTACGTACCTACCAGATCACTTTTAATTAGCGAACACGGCTGTGGCTCCTATTCAATTGAATTCCTCACTCGACATTTCGTATTATGCTATGAAATTGAAATAGCTTCTATTATGTTATTTTAACGTAATAAGTACTCAGTACAATGTTAACTGTGTTAGGGTAGCTGATAACGATATTAACAGGGAACAATGTGTAATGAGGCACAACGATCACAACTATAAACGCTGATGTTTACTGGCGGCACAAAATCACGATCGAGATATAGGAGCGGGCTGGACGTCTATATTCCAGCCAGAGACAAGGGACCGATAACAGATTACCCGCAAACACGTTTTAAATTCATTTCCCGACCCGAGCGCCGATCGCTCCCCGATAAAATGTGGGGACGACCCGGGAAACGGGGACATATTTACTTTGTCTCCCCGCGGCTGACTCCACCGCGGCCACTTCCCCGGTCAGGTAACGTTCCGAAGTGGCAAAATATTTGTCCTGGCTCGTTACCCGTCTGTTCCGATTTAAGAACATTAGCTACTTCCAAATCTGGACTCACTTTTAAACTCGAATCTCGAATGTTGTTCTCTTAATTTTATTCAACTTGGTAAAAGGAACGTTCTGTAAGAGAAAAAGTTTGAAGCAAACCCATTATGTCGGTGATCCTTTTCACATAGAAAGCTACCAACTTGCACTTTCATGCGACTTTCTTTCTATCGTATGATAACTTCTTTTAGTTACTTTGTTTAAAGTATCTCGTGTCTTAAAAACACATTTTAATTTTCAATATTTTCAGCTTAGGGCCTTTGCACACGGCATTTTTGTAAGGAACCGACGACACGCAGATGACGCGCGTTGACGCGCTTCAAACGCAATTCAGACGCAGACAGTAAACCTTTGCACACGTACAAAAATTTAGTGGCGCATTTGTATCGATACAAACACGCTGATACGGCGAAAAACGCGCTGCAGTCGCGCGTATGTATTGTGTCTGCTATGTTTCTCCGACAAACAAACGCTATACAGACGAGCTTTGAACGCGCTCCTCGCGCGCGTTTTTATCGCGTTGTACGCGGGTTTGTATCGATACAAATGCGACAATCTGCTTTTTGGTCATTTACAGCGCTGTGAGCGCGCATTCGTAAAACACGCGTCGTCGGCGCGTATAAAATACGCCGCGTGCATAGGCTCTAAGCTAAGTCGCAAAGTTCTTATAGTAGGCGCCAGATAAATGTGGAATAAAGTACATTGACCTTTCCCTAATAACTGTTCATAGGTACCTGAACAATTAAATATGAATCGTTTTTCATTATTAGACAATGTAAAGGATCACGAGAGATGATGATTCGGGACAGCTTTGTGTCATTAATTCCGTTTTTCAAATTAAAAATGTCAATAATTGTAGGTGGGTCAATGACCGTTATTTCACGATTATCTGGCGCCTACTATAGTGCTTGTAAATTTTTGACGGGAAACTAATTTCCTTAATCTCTTAGACATTGCGGTGTGTTGTTGATAAGCGCTCAAAACTCGTAACATGGTTGTAACGCTACAAGGCTTCCAAACTTGTACCACGGGTGAGTCCATTAACGCGTCAAGAGCTGAGGGCTATGTTTTGACGCTAGATATTTTGATGCACAACGCTTTTTGGCACTCGCTTCGGCTAACAACACTTGCTTTATCCGGTCAATTGCTTTGTGCTAGCCTTTGTACGAAAATTACTTGTTTTTATTGGATTATGGAAGGTTCTCACCGAACTTAACTGAGCTTTACTGTTCAACAATGCAGTTTGCACGTTTCATTGCTTTTTTGGTTGTTAACAGACGGTCTCGGTGGCTGAACGAAAACTCCCTTTCATCATTTATTGGTCGTAATGCTTTCGTTTTGTTTCCTTTTATTCTGCAGGGTGTTCCAGAAGTGCGTGGTCATATTTAAGGGTGGTGTTCTGTAGCTACTATACAGTAGAGAAATAATATCAAAATAAAAAAATATTGTCTTTTTTTCAAAAAACCCGTCTTCGAAAAAAGACAGAACAAACACTTTTCAAGCAGTCTGATGCAGTTGCTGGCATTGTGTCTGTGATTGAACTAAAATAGACACTACCAACTGCATCACACGGGTTGAAGTGTAATTTTTTGTAACATCTTAATCGATTTCTGCGGTCGGGTTTAAAAAAAAACTGTATTTTATTTTAATTTTGATGTTGTTTTTTTACATAATAGCAGCTATTGAAGATCACCCTTAAATATGACCATGTACTTCTGGAACATGCTGTATAATACGAAAATAAGTCCTTGGACCCGGATACAGATGACATATTATGTCATCTGTATCCGGGTCCAAGAACCTATTTTCGTCATTATTCTGTGTTCTGATTTTGCTACGAGTAGCAATTTGATTATGATTCATAGTCGCTACATTTAACCGGGTACGTTAGTGCAGAATTAAAATATATGTTTTAAAAAGTTTATGAAGGAGAACCTAATAAAATTATGAATGTAAAACTAACATTACGTACGGTTCGCTCTTTCAGCAAAAATATTATTGAGGTGCTGAGTAGTTGAAATATTTAAAAAATCATGTATTTTTATGATACTATTTCTTAAAACTATTTCAAAACCCTCATTTTTTAGATTAATTAAATCGAAGCAAGACTTTTTTTGAACCATGTAAAACACTAGATGTAGGCAGCTAATTTATTTGCCCATCCATTGATCCACATACCATTGTTCCTAACATCTGCCTACCGCAATTAAGCTAACAAAACACATACAACACCATAACAATGAACCTATAGCTCCGTATAACAATAACATTAACATTTAGTTAGTCCTGTATGCTGTGTAACTTGGTATCGGTCTCAGTCTCGATACTAGTTCGGAACTACAATGTTCCTGGTATTACCACCTCCGGGGTCTAATCAATAGCTGCACTGGCCAATGTTCGCAGCCGTACTCTAAATACACCGTATTATGTACTTAGTAATTAATTAGTGCACTTGTACCAACTATGGTTCGGAACTGCTCTGTTTGTGTATTTTTGCGTTGTGGTTCGTATTTCAATTTATGATTGCCGTTCATGAAAACTGAAAATTTTGTACTGCAAGTTAGTGTAGTGGATGGGTGTTACTTTATCACGGTGTAACAGTTGAAGATATTTGTAATGATATTTAAAACGCCACTTATGTGTTTTTTTAAATTTATAGACGAAAAAAACTGCGGGTAACAGCTCGATCAAAATAAACCTGTTTCTAGCACGAGTAATTAATCCTGATTCATTGGTTGCCAGATGAATCTCAAAAAGTCGACTGCAGTCCATTGGTCCGTATCGACTGAGGTTTTTGATTGGCGATGTTCTATTTGAGCACGTTTGGTACACATTAAACATTCTCAAAGCTCGTGTGTGTATGTCTCTCTGTCCAGCGTGGTACAAGCCAAAAAGGAAAAACATTAATGAACAGATAGCCGTGAAATATGCCGTGATTTTCTTTAATTAATACAGAGTTTTAATGACCCTGTACCAAAGGACCAGAAACGGGAAGAGAAATAACTCCCTAAGCGCATCACAGACATTTTCACGCCCCTTTCAAACCAGCCAATAAAACTTCATAACGATCTAATGATAATTAAATATTGCGATCCGACGTTAATAAATATAAAGGACTCGCTTCAAAGAGGGAAGGTGAAGAATAGGAACGAAAAAGTATTTAAATCTCTGCCGTTTTTATTTATCTTTGCGAAGCGCCGCCGGCGGTTAAATATCTGAGGCTACCCGCCGCACTTCTGGAGACAAATGTAAACACACCATTGCCTTTGAAACGCCACCCGCGAATATACGCCAGCATACCATAAATAGTTTTGACGTGAAGTTAAATTGTTTGTCATGTGCGACGTATTCTTTTTGACGTTTTATATTCTGTTTTGTATGTTATGTTTTTGTTAATCATCTAGGACAGCCATATTCAACCTGCGGCCCGCGGGCCCCATGTGGCCCGCCAAGCTTTTCTACTGGGCTAGGCTACAGAAAAAATCTAGATTATACGCTAAGCTGGTAACAAATCGAATAATTTGACATTTGCCATAACATACATATAGTCATTTCATTGAAACTGTAAATTTTTCACAAATTCAAAATTTCCCATTAATATTTCCTAATAAATATACAATTTATTTTACTGTATCTTATTCTGGTCCCTCACGATAATAGTACAAGCTATATGTGGCCCTGAAAGAAAAAATATTGAGTATGGCTGATCTAGGATATGTGATGTAATCTTTGGAACACGTCATTCTACTAAGTTCAACATAACATGAATGATTGTCAAAAAAATAACAGTGAAGTTTATTCAGTTTCGTGAATAAAATATGACAAAACAAATGAAACAATTGATTAAAAATATTGACCTTTAAATATTGACTGTTCTTCGTAAACATTCATCGCATGGAAAAAGCCAAAGTATTTGAACCCCTTTCAAGAAATAAAAGAACAAACAAAAAGTGGTTACAAAGTCAAAAAGTTTTCACTTTGCGAAATTCCCTCAATAGTGAACGAAACATATTTTCTTGGAGTTGTTTTAAAGATGGCATACATAATCTAGCACTGGATGCGTTTCCTCAAAGACACAGTATCAGCATAAGCTGCGAAACGGTCCTCTTTGACGCAGCCTTACGAGTCGACTAAAGGGTGTCACGTTTTGCATTCTCTCGGAGCTATCCGGAGTGGGATTGTTACTATTGAAAATGTGACACCCTGATATACCTTGTTATACTTTTCATCGGTGAAATAGGAAAGTGGCTCAATGTGTGGGGGTTGTGTGGGCAACTAGTTGATGTAATTAGCTTGTAATATTTTAAGACTACCTATTCCTTATTAAATAAATGTTTTTATGTCCATCATTATGTTATAACATAAAAACTAAAAGAAGAAATTAGACAATACCTTTTTTTATTAGGTACGACACAGTATTGCTTGTTCAAAAAGTCTTTTCACTTAAGAAAATCAGTCTACATCGCAATTGAAAACTCAAGTGATTTCATATTTTGTTTAACTGATGCTTCACGTGTCGATATACTAAATCGGAGAAGCGTGAGAGGGCTTGAAATAACAAACGAAATCGCTGCCTTGTATTGGGCACGATATAACATTTGGAAGGCAAAAGGAAAATATGAAAAGGCGGAATATTGCCAGACGAAATTACGATCGCTTTAGATTCCGTACGGCCCATTGAGGGGTGAATTGTTACCTTCGTACATTGCCATAAAGAATCTATTTGTTTTTCCTTAGTCAAGTGATATCGATTGTCTACCATTTGAATGTGCTAATGCGATACAAGTGAACCCATTCATAGGCCTTTTTTGAAGTGACATCTTTGAAATTATATTCGTGATTTCATCTTCATGTCGCGTATAATTTTGTCTGGCAGTTTATGACTTGGAATGTGAAGTGGATTTGTTAACGTGCACGTATTTAGTTCTGAGCAAAAAATCTCCTAACTTCTTATCTTAATTAACTTATTTTCCCTGGCTGCACGAATGTACATTACATGTCAGTATCTACATTAGACTACCGGTACACGACCAACTAAAAGCCTAGTTAGCGGCGCGGCGTCGTCTAGAGAATTGAATATTAGCATTAACAAGACAAATGTGCCGTTGGAGTTTGATAGTTTCTCATTAGGAGCCGGCCGGACCTGTCTCGTCACAACCTACACTAAGCCGCTTTCGCAACTCCTCAAGTATTATGAATAAAGTAGTAGTAGTAGTAGTAGTAGTAGTAGTAAAAACTAAAGGAAGTGGCTTCAACTGTATGTACGAGTGAGATAATAAGCAGTAGCAAATTGTAGTAAATGCTGAATCTACTTGACATTGGGTTTTCTCTCATTAATCGTAATTTATTTGTGCACCATAAGGGGGATAATTCCCCAATAAATCATGACTGGTTGGCTTATAACATCCGTGTCAAGACGCAGAGAATATCTGTAATTATTCTCCCGCTCGCTAGCCTCACACGATAAATAAGAACCATTAACACGTTTCTTATAGTGACATTAGCCTTTATTATATCCACGGGACTAACTCAATCTCATTGCGCCCAAATAATCAAGCCCCCATATTATTTTTATAAAACGTAATTAGGCCTTATATAAATTATGACTAATGTAGAACCCTAACTTTTCGTTAACTCTAAGTTACTTTTAATGATAAATGTCTTCACGTAAATTAGTTCTTTCGGGCATTTATTCAAGGTTTCATTTCAGTTGTTTATAAAATAGTGAAAGCCATAAAACACGGCAGTGCGCCCACTGCACTGTATTCGCATCGTCTCGTATGCAAATGAACGTCGCCTCTAAACGTTGCCCTTTGTTTCTCTCGCTCTGTACCTGTTAACTTTTATCGTGCAACTTTTCCTCAGACCAGATTAGTTTTGCTCTAACAGTATCGTAAATTGAGCGGCCATTAAGCTCAAGTTTAGTGAGCGTAATGATCCGATCTATCTTAAAAGTTTAACAGGTGCGATTTAAAAGCGGATCGTTATACACGCGGATACTAAATAACCCTTTAATTAATATATTGTTGAGAGCAACGGAGCAGTTCGCCGCATCGATCCCGGCGTTAGCCGACATAGTTCGGGCCGAGTTGAAATGGCACGCGAGTTGCGCTCGAGTGGCGGTTACCTCTTGACGTCTCTATTCGTTACTGAAGTAACCAGGCCCCTACAACTTTGTTCACACAAACTCGCAGCTTCTACTTTCCCTATAAAGTAGAGTTGTGACAGCGAGTAATGTCTCCTTATATTGTTCTGGGGCTAAGAGGTTTGCCTCCTAGTTGTGATGAGAATTGCTAACTTTTACATCGTCTCGTATCTGCCTAATTTATCTCAGTCGCACTTTGAATTTTTAATACACACATCTCAACTACACCGGCAAGTGCAAACATCATAAATTATGACTGGAATTTATATTGCTCGTTGGAATCGAAGAAAACATCGTTACGGCTTATTAATGACTGCGGAACGTCTTAATATCCGAGTTGGGGCAAAGAGTTTGGGCGATAATCGATATTTCCGAATATCGATTATGAAGTTAGTGCGAAAATCATCCGGCGCGGGTGGGCGCTTGACAAATGTCCGTTATAAGCGCAGAACAAATTGGTGCAATTAATTACGAGTGGAGCTTGGCAGCGCTGAGCCGACAAATATTATCAAGATCGTTAATTTCGACATCTTAGTCGAAGGCGGTCGGGCGGGATGACGTGAAGCATTAGACGAATGTGCGGCGCACACGGTGCGACCGGCGATGATGAGATCGACGGCACTGGGTGCTTAGCGTGCATCGTCTGCTTACACACAGCTTGTTAGCGCGCCTCTGTCTACAGTGACACGCTCCGCACGCTCTGCACGCTACTCCCGGGCATTAGCGGTAACGTACATAATAGGGTACCTAGCAGAGCTTACCTTATTTCCCACAAAATTATTTCGTCTCAAATTTTACTTCAAAATTTTGCTTGGTTCAAATTTCCAGTGAACAAGCTCCTTTTATTATGCTAGTGCATAAGGTATTCTTAAGCTAATACTCTTATGTAAAGTTACTATTAAGTAAGACTTGTTTTAAGAAATTTTCCACGTAGGAGTACCTATTTATTTTTGATTCATTTTCCTTCTAAATTAAGAAACCCCTTCTTTTAATCAAGGCAAAATAAGTTAATTAACACTCTCTGGGCACGAAGGTGAAAAATTGTTCTGTTAAGAGCTTTAAACGAATTAGGGAGATTAACATAAACGGTATTATTAATGCCCTGAACTATACAATATTATATTGGTTGTTATATTGACTTCTTGTTGGGCGGATTTGTAGCAAGCTGTTACACAAATCCATGTATGTTTTTGTTAACGATTCAATTCCGCCGAGTTGCTTGTGCCTATAAAACATGAATATAAAATTGTGCGAGTAACGCATGACTCTTAATGAAAAGTATATTATCTCACATAAAAACATTTTACGCTCGTTTTCAACGCTGGTTATTAAATTAAATCATAATTTACACACGTCGAGTTAAATCAGACTGTAAGCTCGTGAAATCGCAATAAAAATTATTAGACTCGTTACAGCCTTTCCACGCTAGACCCTTTTATTTTTTTCATATTAGATTCATTCTCAGGAACAATGACGTCATAAATGCCGAAGCGATTTTTCATTCGCATCGTAAATGTTCGTTTTCTCTCGTTTCTCCCTATTTTATTCGGCCACAGAAACAAGGTGCTCTCGACACGAGTTTTATTATATCAGCTTACCCTACTCTTACTATTATGGTGCATAGTGAACTTACCTATAATATTTTATTTGACATCCGTCGTTGGGACCAAATCATGATGGAATTGCATCGATCTTATTGTTACGGAGTTCGGAAATATTCGTGTTCTACAGTATCACGATTCAATGACATTATCTCGGAAAGAATCAGTCGTTCACGTTCCATTGAATGTAATACTCCACCCGAATATTTACTCGAATATGTACTCGTACGTATCGATTAATGATCTCTGAAGAGTGTTAGTGCCACATAAATATTTCATATGACACGATAGTGCTGTCGGATATGTTTATGATGTTCATAAAAATCGCGCTCAGCCAGTTTAGGAACAAATGGTAGGTATTATTTGTTATATTCTGGGGTATCGTTTTACATACACGCTGAGTTTTACTGTGGACTAAATTTATTGTTATTTTTAGTAATGCATTTACAGTTTAGATTAAACTACTACGAATGCAAGCTTTCTGTAAAAAGGCGACCTATCGAAATTTATTTATTTATTTAAACTATATGTACAATAGAGGTACATGGGCGGACTTAATGCATCAAAGCATTCTCTAGCAGTCAACCTTTGGGTTATAAAGACTATACTGTGGTAGATGTACAATTAATAAAAATAAAATAAATCTAAGTAGCTCGCCCACTCTATGGTTTTCGAAGAAATCTGGAGTTTGACTGAAACGCAAAACTGAGATTTTTGCTGTAAGGACAACATAACATTTAAGATTCCTCCCACTTATTTATCATAATAAGGCTAAATAGAAAAACGTAAACCACTGTAATGGCCAGGCTATTCGCCGAATCCATGTAACGGAGATCTGTTTCCACAAATTATTACAATTAACGTGAAGAAATCGAACAATTATAATAAAGTTATGACTCTCTGTACGTGTGTTGGTTCGTACTGTAAGTGCAGAGAGTAATTAGAATAGAATAGAATAGTATAATTTATTGTTTTTAGAATTTACAATCGATAAGTTGATTCCTGGAACTCACACTAGGATTCCCTGTGTTGTGAGATCTTAGAATTAAAGCTAAATAAATAAATAATAATAAATAAACTACTTTTATAATATTTTCTTGAAGCATTTCAGGAAATTATTTTCCGGAGTATCAAAAGTAATATTTATGTAACCATTATGCCTATAGATTCCATAAATAACAACAGAATCTTTGTGTCCGATCGCTCCCAAACGTTTTCAGCACATTTTAATATCACTAATACATTATCCGTATTGATTTCCGACAATGGACTTCGATACTCCTCTTTGACCACGTAAACATATCATTTTGCGTCTTACTATCTGTAAGAAGGGCCCAAGCTCGTTCGTCTGTTATAAGTAAACCTTTCATGTATATTTTATTCCCTATATTTTGATATGTGGGCCCCTCGTATCACGCTCATTCAAATGACATATTGGAGAAACGTTTGAGTATGTTTCTCATCGGGAAAAGATCACAGTTTTCTTTCGAGAGTAAAACCAAATACCATCTTGTGAAGAACCAATCTAGGGAATTGATTTTGCGTCGTAGTATGTCCCGTCCGTACATACCTATGCACGTATTATATGTGGACAGATCACATTTTTTATTAATAGGTTCATTTCACGATATTACAGATTAAAGAAAGTAGTCATGCTTTTGCAAACAGTTGTAACGAAGGAAAATTAAACATGATCCCAATTTTTGTGTTAAAAAGTTTCAAACAAATTTGCCTCTATACAGGCTTTAAATCTAGAGGTTTTATAATAATAAAGTCCTTGTAAAAAATAAGCGTCGATCATTTAAACAGAATGGGAGCAGTTTTTACGTTCCTGACGAATACGTCCTACCTGCCACTGATGAGCCTCCAGACAAATAACGCTAGTCTCCGTATTTATACCCGATGTCACCATTGTCTTCGTCATGAAGGCATCATTCAACATCATTCTCCATTAAGTTGAGAAATTGCGAAGGAAACGATAACTGCCCTCTTTCCCAACACAATCCGCCTTCCTTCCGCAAAATTTTCATCCGTGCTGTTTTTTCGTTGTTGTGAAAAATGTTATTTAATTTCGGGCAATTATTACACGCGCTCTACGAAATTACTCCAAGGAATAGGACTCGCGAATGTTGGTTTTATTTCAGAGATAACGTTCCTTTTTCTACAATGAAAGCTTTATGCTGAAAAATGAGGATCCCGCTGTTAACTTGATCTGTTTTTCATAATATTAAATAAAATGCAAATAAAGGGTCACAGTAATCACAAATGCGAAACTAAGAGCTAAAAGGTTTTCTTTTATTGGAGTGTAGTTCAAACAAAATCTGCATACTTTGTTTCGGAATTTATTATTACCTACCTTAAATATTGTGAAGTTCCACGAATATTCTGCTCTGATAAAATAAAATGGCCGTGCTAACAATTCGAAGGGATTACGTAGGTTTGATGTGGATGTCTCTAATAACAGATTACTTTCGTAATTTGCATTTTCATAATTGAATGTAAGTTTACATAGGTTGGAGTCTGTATGACGGTCTGTCATTTTTCACGTTAGGAACAATAAAATTGATGTGTTCGGCTTTATTAAGTGTCTGGTGTGAGTGATATCCAAGCGACGTCGCCAGGTGTGAGCCTCGCGATACAAAATCCGCGGTGTTGCGTCATTTGTACATTTTCTTTATTACGTAGCGTGATTTATACCTTAGCCCGGTGCGTTTAACTGCTGAGGTCTGTCATTTCGCCGTCTTAAATTGAGATTGATCCCGGGGAAGGGCGGGTTGACGTGTGCGTTGGCGTGTCCCGGAATTGTGTTTTTGTTTTATTTTGTTACGTTTTTCCCTTTGTGCCGGGGGAGATGACGTCTTCGCGCATGCAAAGTCACCTGTCAATATTTTGGCAGCGACGCGGCCTTATTTCTCGTCGTTTAAGGGCTCGGTTCACATTGTGGTGACGCTCGATATTGATACGTTCTCGTTTCGGTAAAACATCGACCTAACACCAATTAGATCGTTATCGCTACAGCTTTTTTAAATGTTTTGTGAAATTGCACCAGTGGGCTTAGTGCAAATTATTTAACGAGTCAATTTGTATTGAAACTGAATAAGCACCGTCTGGTGACATTTACGGAAAACCTTTTTTTTCCAAACAATTTGACATAAGGGGGAACGTTTACGTCAACGCGATCGAGTACGTTAAAAAGCTCTCATTTCCTTCTATAATAACAATTTATTAGCCACAACTATCTGAAAATACTTATTAATTCAAACATTTTGTAACGGACGAATTGAAAATTTTCCGCTTTTCAATTCGTCCAATTACTGATTTTCAGTACCAGTCGTTTTCATTGCCCTACATTGATTTAAATTACCTTATTTGATTTAAAATTTGGACTACTCAATTTGAATGGTTGCATACATATGTTAACGGCGCCGATTATCAACAGAAACGTTTAATTTGCACATTGTATTGATCCGTAATTACCTATGAATTTGGTATTTAGGTAACTCGGAACTATTTATTTTAATTTTAATACAATGCTTGAATAGGAACGTCATTTGATTTTCGTATTTAGTAGGTATTCATGTTTCATTTGCAAGCGAGCCACGAGACCGAGTTGTCGTACCACTTTGTCTATTACTGTTTAAAAAAGTGTTGTTTAACTAAGTTTATTTCTAGGGTTCTGTACCCGAAGGGTAACCAACGGAACCCTATCACGAAGCCTCCGCTGTCCGTCCGTCTGTCTGCCTGTCAGCGGGCTGTATCTCAAGAACCGTAATAGGTAGACAGTTGCAATTTTCACAGAGTATATAATATTTCTATTGCCGCTATAAAACACAAATAATGAAAACTAAATTAAATTAGAGGGGGCTCCCATATAAGATACGTGTTTTTTTTTTCGGTTTATGGTACGTAACCCTTCGTGTGAGAGTCCGACTCGTACTTGGCCGGTATTTATTCTTACAACCAGTAGATATCACAGTAGCTTTAGGAAAGACTTTGTCTTTTTTAAATAAAAACTAGATAGTTTCAGTGATTTCTGTAGAAATAAGCATCACCAGTGTGCCTATTTCTTGTTCGTTCTTCTTGTTTGTTTGTTATATACGTGTAAATAATTATATAGTTTTCCTTCTTTGTAGTTCAGAATTATTCTAAGCAATATTTTAGTAGTTTACTCTTTAAAACAAGGCAGTGTTACTCAAATTATTTCTGTTGTTGTCCACAGAGAGGCTCCGACGAGCTTCTTTCGCAGAGTGGCGTCACCGTCATGGCGCCCGCTGCTCCGCACCACGCCGACAATAACAACCAGGACTCCGCTGCTAAAAAGGTAAATATACAACATTATTATCATACAGTTAGAATATTATGTCAAGTGAGAGGCTCGTGGCTAACGAATATCAGCCGCAAGTCGGTCGATCAAGGGTAAGCAACGCTTGCCATGTTTGGTCTGTGGATGGGTGACCATCTTAACATACCGAGTTTCCTACGTTCCTCGGAAAGCACGTTAAGCCGTTGGTTCCGGCTGTCATTTGTAGATCTTTGGCAGTTGTTACGGATTGTCAGAAGCCAGTAAATCTGTCACTAATCTTGCCAAGAAGTACCGTGTTACCCAGTTAATAGGTTGTGGAGGTGTGGTAAGCAGCTCCTTCACGTAAAATACTAGTGTTCAGCTGAATCCGGGAAGCCGAACTCAATATAGTTGGGAAAAAGGCTAGGCAGATTATGAGTAAGAACATATGTCAAGTTAGGAAGACCAATCATACTGCCTAGTCTTTCCCGACTATGTTGGGATCCGCTTCCAGTCTAACTCGAAGCAGCTGCATACCGATATTTTATATTGAAAGCCTTTCTGATCTCCACTACCCAGTAACTGGGTAATACGATAACTGCTCCGTTAGTCTCGCGGTCGGCCAGGTCGGGCAAATAGTGTCATTGGGTTGTTCCAATAGGATTTTTTCTGTGACAGCCTGGAGTTTGAAAGTTGGTGGTGTGACATCCCCGTGCCTCGGAAAGCACATTAAGCCGTTGGTCCTGCGAACAAACCAACAATAATGTAAAATTCATCCACGCACAATACAATAGACGAAAAATAAGTAGCTACAGCCTATTCCTTTACTTACCTTTTTAACGGCACTTCTTTCGCTGAAATGTGTAATTAACTGAAAAACGATTAATCGCGATAAAACGGCGGAATCGCGAAACCGTAATAAGTATTAAAATAAAAGGTCCCTCGTAAAAAGCCAATGTGCCATAAAGAGCTACCCTAAGGGTTTGGGGGCCAAATTTTTATTAATCTCCACCCCTGAATTGTCGATACCAAGATATATTTTTACATATAGAAATTAAATCGATACGGTTAACCGGTTAACCCTTATAAGTGGTCAGTGTGTACACACCTTAAAATGAAATAAAAAATAATTTTCACCAAATTTTGTTTTCGATTTTTAAATTAATATTTGAACGAGACGAAAAGGTGCTGCAAAATAAGAAACGTTGCGTTATTCAGAATACATATTAATTGAATACGGATGCGTAGAAAATAAGGTCCTTTGTTCAATATTCATAAAACAATTTGAAATACACGAAAAGAACTTCCATTATCCCATTTCTTTGAATATTTCCTCGTTTCACTCCTTCGCTAGATAATTTATTGCGTTTACAACGAGATGTGATATCCTATCGGCTTGTTATTATATTTGTTATTTTTAACATTTAATACTCTGTTTTCATTTGGAATAGGTAATTCGCATGTGAGAGGAAAAATTCGTAGCCTTATTTTTGTATAGCAGAAACAATTAAGTTAGTTTTTTATCCATCCCAACGTCGCTTATATGTTAAGGAAGATAAAGTTCCTAACAGATAGCAGTAAAACATTTTAATAAACACATAATGAGCTGTAAAACACTTAATAAACAATACTTTATAGGTTATTCAGTGCCCATATCTCAACGTAACATAAACCACCATCGTTAACCGAAAGGTTAAAAGCGTCAACAACGTAGACAGTGTGTACACAGCACTAATCAACGAGATGCCAGAGGTGGTTAAAAAAATCTCAGAACAAAACGCGCACGTGGCAAAAGGTAGAAAAACAATCAACAAAAGAAAACTGTTATAAAAATAAACAAGGTCGCAGTTTTGGGTCTTTGCTACTGTGCAGTTGTTCCATCGTGTATTTACATAAATACGGGGCATTTTTTGCATGCACACTTTGTTTGGTGCTGTTGAAACAGTTCTTTGTTTGCCCAGACCAGTGCTGCCCGTGTGCTCCGACCACTAAATGGATTGCATCATCCATTAAAACAGTTTAGTATTTATAATAATAAAATAATAATAATAATAATATCTTGGGACAACTCACACACGGTCATCCGATCCCAAACTAGGCAGAGCCTGAGCTATGGCAACCAGACAACTGATAAACATACTTATATATTTCTAAATACATACATATTATAGACAAATTACACCCAGACACAGAACAAATGATCACGCTCATCACACAAAGATTTGTCCTGGGTGGGAATCGAACCCACGACCTCCGGTTTAGCAGTCAGGGTCACTAACCACACGACCAACAGGCCAGTCAAACAAATTATAACCTAAAGGTTGACTGGTAGAGAATGCCTTGATGCATTTAGTCCGCCCATGTACATAAAATTTAAATAAATCAATAAATAAAACGAAATAACGTGTTACAGTCCTAAGTCCGGAATTGCTCGATAAGAGTCACCGCGGCCCTGTAACGCAAAAGGCGTTTGAAGGAACACGGTGGGTCTTAAGTCAGTAAGAGTCTCCTTTCCGCTCAGCCCAAAGCGGGAGGCGCCGTTTGATGATTTCCCATCCAAACAAGAAATGTCAGATCAAGCTACATATTCCTCACTTCCTCCAAAGCGGTTGAGCTTTGCAAACTACGCACAGCTTGAAGAAGTTTAATAAAAATGTTGAGTTTAAAGGCAGACTTAAGTCTGTGAGTGCTAATTAGCTCTACTGCTTACTTTAAAGCTGCAATTCAATTTAATAAGGCAGAATTCGCAACTTCCTCTGACGTCTTTGGTAGGTTCATGTAAAAGAACTGTGTAATGTTACGAAAAACTAGCAAATTAACAACATTTATTAGTGTTTACAGAAAAATCGAGTCATTTACTAAACCTTTCAATGTTAATATACCCGGAATTTACAAGAAAACAAACAGAAATGTTGTTATTGAATAATGTATCATCTCAGAAAACAATATTGGGAGATAGAAAGTGCAGTGCCTTAAGTAACCGATGGACCTGTCACTTCATATGCACTGCTAAAGTTTTAAACTCAATATATTACCGCTCCTCGATATTTCTTGGGAGCATCATACTTCGTAATAATATGAGATCGAGGCCAACATTCTTCGGTAAACATAGGTAATACTGTAATAGTGTGTTCTTATTTCCAAACCTTATATTTAACATCGCCGTAGGTATCATTTACGCAAATTAAATAGAAGCGAACCGTCTCGTTGAAAAGAAACCATTTTCTCATTCTTCCCTCAGGCAGTTTATTTCCCCCGCTGTCACCGGTCATTATGTCACTGCGAAAATAAAATATCATACTGGCTGTTGCGTACAAGAGAAATGTTTTTTTTTTTCAATACGAATTATACGTAAAACCTTTTTAATGATTCTTGTAGGTATTTCTTTGTGTAGTCTGAAGAAATTGTAATAAGTTTTTCTTTCTTTGCGATATCGTAAGTAAACGGATACTACTTTACCTATCTGTAGTAATTTATTAGACTAATATCATCTCAAGAAACGTGGGAATAACATTATTCAAAATTGAGTAGAGTATCCAAAATATTTCCTAATTTTTACTGGAACGAAGACTTCAGTTTCCTTTCCAATTTTATAAGTAGAGTGAATATTTTACTGTCTTTTAAACTTGTTAGATTATTACAGGCAGGATCACTTAGCCATAACAAGCACTGAATTCTTGGTACAATACATCGAATATCCATTTGTTCGTAATCATCTAATACTAAACAAGATTCATTAAATGATTCCCTATCTCAAGCAAAACAAGGTAACCATTTTAGTTTCGCGGCGTTTTGCCGTCCATTTACTCTCACTTGTTAGGGGTGCCCTGAAAAAACCTCGCCGCAGTAATCTTAATTACATTGTGATCTCGTTACTGCTCGGCCTTAATTCATAATTAAATAGGGACGCGTCCCAACGTTGCTTATTTATTTGCTATTTTATGGTTTTGCGATTGCTCCGTTTTTTTCTACCATGAAAATTAAGGCAGTGCCATTTTGCGACACCCCTTCCTTTGTTGCCCTGAATATTCATTTGGTGCCTATCGGCGGAATGGAGACTCGTTTTTAAAAGTATTTTTTTATGTTCTCTCTTTGTGTTGTACTGCAAACACTTCATGCTGTGAAAATATTGAAGGAAAACTCAGGGCCTCTGTTTTTATATAGAATGTTTTATGAGTTGTATTCCGGCCGTTAGAGGCAAAATAAATATAATTTTTCAATGTTTTTCCAGTTCCCAATTCAAATTGAATGGAAAATGCAGACAGTTTTAATTAATTTGAAATGTTTGCTTCAACTTTCATGTCATAATACTGTATCTATATATGTGTATTTAGCAAAGTACTCTCGTTAAAATAATACCAATGTCAGAGGGAGCACGTCTGCAGAAAACACACTAATCAACCCTCGTCCTCTTTGACCGGGTCGTTAATGTCCAAATCAAGTAATTAATTATGTTCCCCGTTTTTTTCCTCATTTTCTTGACGTTTCCTGTAAAAACGCAAAGGGTCTGCCTTGTGAAGATCGATCAAATCAGTAGATGTCCGGGGACTGCGTTTACCACTACTTAAGCATTTACGAGCTTGTCTTATGGAGTTACGACTTCGCTTGCACAGGTTGACTGCTGATCTTATTTGGAGAAGAATTTACGACCTATTCTGTCCCTTTTTTCTTATTCATTGGAGTACCTAATTGTTATTTTCTTTTTAAACTGCCCCACTCGGTGGAAAACGGTAAATTAGCTGGCTAAATTATAAATAGCTTTCTGTTTTATATTCGAATGACGCTCTGAAGGCGAGAATAACTTATTTAGTAAAGTACCCTAAACAGGCTTTGGAGCTGTAAGATATTTGCGTATTGTGAGTGCTAAGCGCGTACGCAAATAACGCGGCCGCCTTTATTGACTTCGTTAGCACATAGTTTAGTTACTAATAGAACAATTAACATCAATATTGCTTACTAATGAAGCTTTGTAAACACAGTTCACTTTGTATTGCTCCAAGTTCTTCGAAATAAACTTACGATAAATGAAGCAGTACCTGAAATCGAATGAAATATAATACTACTCTTCATCGATTTCGTTCCCAGAAAATTCAGTAATCAATCAAATGATCTCATAAAGATATTCATTGCCGGGCACTTACTATTTTACGGCTAGTTTTAGGGGTACTAAAACCATTTGGCTATCTTATTTTACGATTTCTTACCACGAACACGGCCTGAGCGCCTGTTCAAACAAAAACTTATGGAACGTGTGATTTAAGACATAGTTACAGCTGGGGGATGTTTACTGTACACCTTTATAGTTTGTTACCGTTATTGCATAACTAACATTCAATGTTTAAACGTATAGTACCTGGATGACCTGGTTTTTTTTGACGTGACAACGTCTAATAAATCGATGAACGCCGGCTGCACGCACGAAAAAGGACGACTCATTGTAACGTTACGATAATTTCATCATTGTTTTGTTATGACGTTGTCACGTTTAACTATCGTCCGTAAACCGACTTTACAGTCAACCAATTTTTTTTTGGTAAACGTTTTCTAAATCGATTAGCTAGCTAGATCGATTTATCGCCCCAAAATACCCTGCTAACTAAATTTCATGAAAATCGTTTGAGCCGTTTCCGAGATTCAGATTATATACATACATATGTACAAGAATTGCTCGTTTAAATGTTTAAACGTATTAGTGAGTTTTATAGAAAAAGAGATTACTTATGTTTATTTCAGAAACATGTTTTGTAACTTATGGGTGGGTATTTAAGTGTTAATTGACATGACTACATTCATAAAAGTAAGTTTGAAAATTAATTTTTAGCTTTTTATAGGAAGCCGTTGAACTTTATTTTAGTTGATTGTTGCAATGAAATTGTTATAGTAGGCGCCAGATAATCGTGGAACAACGGTCATTGACCCACCTACAATTATTGACATTTTTAATTTGAAAAACGGAATTAATGACACAAAGCTGTCCCGAATCATCATCTCTCGTGATCCTTAACATTGTCTAATAATGAAAAACGATTCATATTTAATTGTTCAGGTACCTATGAACAGTTATTAGGGAAAGGTCAATATACTTTATTCCACATTTATCTGGCGCCTACTATAGTGTTACTTTATGGATACAACCATTTACTTGTGACTGATAAGAGGAACTTGAATTGTTCATAGTTAGGTATGGGATATTATATTCCAGCTGAAATATGAGTCAGTTTTCTTGATCTGTACATATTTAAATGTTATCCATCTCGATCAGATATCAGACTGATCTTTGAAAAAAATGTTTCATCTTGCATAAAAACGGAACTTCCATTCCAAAGTAAAACCACCGTCAAACTTAATAAGGATTAACGGATAACAATATTTATTTCAATGCATAATTTTCTTAAGGCAAAATGGCTGGAAGTTGCAAAGCGATTCAGGCCCAGCGAAGGCCACTATTAAAAGTTTACCCGCGCCAAGTTGTCCCATTCTTATGCATGGATGAATTAGCACCTAGCGGAGTAAAGTGTGGATGTTCGACCACTTTCCTTCTGGAATATTCTTTGGGAATACCGAAGCTTTTATGTTCAGAAAAATAATATTTAAAAATTGGTTGTCTGTAGAGTCAGTTTACGGACGTTAGGTTAACGTGACAACGTCATAACAAAACATTGATGAAATGATCGTAACGTTACATTGAGCGTAACGTTACAATGAGTCATCCTTTTTCGTGCGTGCAGACGGCGTTCATCGATTTATTAGACGTTGTCACGTCAAAAATTAGTTCGACCTGTTTTGCCGGGAACACTTTTCGATATGATATTTCGTAGATAAGCTACGAAATACAAAACCACGGTGACTTTTCTTTAATAATTACTAGGGCCGTGAAATTTTGGAAAAATACGGTGATCGGCTATGAAAAATCTTCAGTATTGGTTATATTACGAGTAAACCATACCTGTTTTATTTTATATATGAAGGAAGGTATTCAAGTTTATAGTCTTAGAGAACTAAAGCCAAAAACTTCCGTATCTCTTTTTGTCAATTTTTCGATGTGGATACACCTTCGTATTTTATGAAGTATCTCGTAAGTTTCGAGTATGGTATCACAGTGGAAGTCTTAAGCCAGTGAACAACACTAAGTTTATCGATTCGTCTGTCGCAGCCACGTATCGGCAAACCAATTTCCTGCACCTGATTTTTACAACTTTTCACAAGAGATAAGAGGTTTTGTTAGTCTTTATTTTTTGTCTCTTAAATAAGATAGGCGTTGGAATTTTATTATTAGGTAGGTAGGTTAGGGTAAAAGATTTTTTTTATAGATAGAGGTATGGTACATCGTATCAATAGTACCTGCCTAAGCCGGGCGGTATTTTCCTGATATTGAATCAAACTAACCGATTAACCATTATCAGAAAAAAAAAATTAGTGAGGCTTGCCTAAACATTAACTATATTTCCAATATATTGGAAATGCTACATTATGATGCAACAATCAAATTCAATGCTTCTATTTTCGTGATAGACTGAAATTATTTTATAATACAGACCAAATATAAGCCAAGCCCGAAATATAATTTCGTACTAATTATACTGTCCTCATTTTGCAAATAATTTCTGAACAACACCAAATAATATAGCCTTAATAACGAACCAATGCTATAAACGTTAGTGCTTCTATTTATTTGATGGTCCAACTACCTATAATAACTAGACGGCAAGTAGCTTTCAATCTGTATCAAATAATATCATTGATGGTCGGCAATGAAATACAATATTCCAGTGGACTGCCAATTAAAAGTTTCAACGAATCGACTCCAACGATTTCTGGTGTAATAATGCTCTTGAAATTTTAACGGCGGATGCAACTGCTAGTGCGGTGCAAGCCATAAGAATCAATCATGGCGGATTGTGTTACTAAAACTTTTGTTTTTGAAGATGGTTTGGAAACGAGATACAAGAAGTTCTTGGCTTTGTTTACTATTTGTTTGTTAAAGTGGATCTTCAATTGCTCTTGATCAATTTAATTTAGCGCGAATTGGGGAAAGTTTGCGAATAGAGTTTTTAAATTATTTGTAAACATAAGTCTTGCGTATTGTAAGTAAACACAGTAGTTATGTAATTACCGAAGTTGATCTAGCCACGATGTCTTATGCTGTAAGTATCTGTCGTATTAAATACAAATTAAAACTTGTAAGAATCTCTTCTAAGGTTGCCGCCAGCTATTACCAAACTCCATGCGCGTGCAGTAGGCTACAGTAAGGGTAGGCCAGCCCATACAAAATGCCCAAAATAAAAATGTTTTTTTTTTTTTCGAAAATTCGCATCGTCAGTATCGTGATTTCAACCCTGAATAATGTGCATTGCATTATGAATGATTATATTATGTATTCTTCACACATACACACACACACACATCACATCTGAGCCCAAACAATCAGTCCAATCATCTCTTAAAGAACTCAAACATTTTTCGTAAGCAGAGTCGCCGGCGCAGCTAGTAATATTAAAATACCGCTGCTCCATAAGAACTTGTGCCTCGTACCTGTGGTAGGTACTCAAACTTTCATCGACTTGCTACCGAACGCCCCACTAAATCGCAATTGTTATTAGTTCAAGGGTTCCGATACTGAATTTGAGAGTTTTCTCTTCGATAGTACATTATTTCTCGAATGACAGACATGGTTAAGGGCCATCAATGTACTTTGTACCTTAAGTGGATAGTTATTTTGTCCACTTTGTGTTGAGTTGTCGATTGTTGTGTTACAGTTGATGCTATATTATAAGAGGAATCGTAAAGTAAGAGGTAGGTAATGTAGGATAAATAAGTTAGGTAAGTACATATTTTATATTTGTCTGAACCCAGGAATATCCACAAAGCATTCCACAAACATGTGTTTGTACCTAACTTTTTAAATAGGTATCACGAAGTTTAGATGCAAGAATATGTAACATACCTATTAGGTAAGTGTGAATAACTTCCTTTTAGAAATGAAGAAAATCATCATGAAAATGTTCCGACATTTTACAGTTATCTTAAAAATGTTTAAACGTTTAGAAGCAAGGAGCGTCGCGAAATGTTACAAAACGATTGTTATCAGATTTTCTAACAATTCACTTGGGTAAATTAACTAAATTGGACGAACCAAGAGCTACTTAGAACAATATTAATTTATTTAATAGTAAACAGTACAGCTAAAAGTTTTAACGAATCCTCTTACGTGTTTATACAGTGAAGTTTCTCATACATTTTGTTGACGTAGATAAAATAAATATTTGTGGGAAGTTTTCCTGCATCATGAAATCGATTACGCTGTAGGCTCAAGGGCCGTTTTCTTTGATATTCGCTCAGTCATTGTCTTCCTTTCTTCGGCTACTGTAAATACTTCAAAATCCAATTTAATAAGTTATTGCTTTTTATACACCAGACCCGTTTATAAAGTCGTACTTATAAAATTGAAACTGCATGTCGTAATACTAAATACATTTGCAAATAAAATATGCAGCTCCCTTATATTTAATCCACGTCCGAACATAAGCTGTCTCGTTAGTAGCCTCCATATTCCTCTTTACATATAAATCTCCGTTGTCAATTACTGTACCACTAACCAATACAAAGAAGCCATCCTAGAAAGATAAATGATGAACATTAAAAATATAACTTGGTCAACTTGAAACGACTACGTAGGTACTCGGCTCTTAACTTACAGCAAAAACGTTTCTCAAGACCTTTAACATGATCCCTAACAGATGTTTAAACTGTAAAAAGTAAGACGCGGCTTTTAAACGGGGTACCTAATACTCGGTTCTGATGGGTCGGGCCTGACCCGTGCGCCACAAGCGGATTACAGAATGTCGTTTCCTTAGTCACGGTGCTACCGACGACGGGGCGTTTGTCAACGCGCTGTAAGCAGAATACTTAGTGTGCTCAGGTACATTTGACTCGTGTAACGTTTACTTGAACGTGCCAATATTAGTGTTCGGTTACAGGGGCGTTACATGATTACAAATTCCAATGCTTGAGATGTGTTTGAAGTTGGTTAGTTATGTTTACGTTAGGGTTATTATTGTCATTACAGGGAAGCAGCATAGTTACAGTGTTCGTGTTAAATCCCGAGATAAATTTCCAATTCAATTTCCCTATCTAAACTTGGTTAAAGAACTCACAAAATGAACGACAATAACTACCAAAACAATTATCGCTATTAGCATAAATGGTTTGCAATGAATAACATTGAAAACAAAGAGTATTTAGATAGAAAAAAGATGGGTTGAATTAAACTGTTCACTAAGTTTTCCTTTGAGGAAAAATGCTTTCTATAATTAAACAACCACTGAGAATTCTTAAATACACCACAGACAAGTGCCGTAATTCTTTTTCAGAAAACATAATAATGTTAAGTTGTGGCAGCGAGTTTATAGCTCCATAATATTACGGCGAACAAGTTTGAAAACTGTTCTAATCGGTGGTTATGCCAAACTTTCCCATATTTTATCAATTTACGACAGTACTTCAGATAGCACAGTTATGTTAGGTATTCGATACCTGGTTTAATATTTTAACTTATATTGCACCTGAGTTCATGCACACATCAATACTATTATTATAAATACGAAAGTGTGTCTGTCTGTTACCTCTTCACGCTTAAACCGCTGAACTGATTTATATGAAGTTTGGTACAGAGATAGACTAAAATTTGGACATAATGTCGCCAGCAAAAAAGGGCTTGAAGGGGTTGAAAGTTTGTATGTGAATCCGTCATTATTGACCATGAACTTTTGTATTAAAGTCACTTCATAAAAAATAAATAAACATACCTATGTAAAAGCGTTTTTGAAAAATTAGTATCTTAAAAATAAAAATGGATGCCCAAAGGAACTATTCCACGCGGACGAGGTCTCGGGCAAAAGCTAGCAAGAAATAACTACGAAATAAAAACGAAAATAAGGAAAAAGTTTGTACAATATTAATTAATTGATATTCGAGCGATAAAATAGGTGTTGATAGGTCAAAGTAGACGTCAACACGAGTGTGGACGTAGTTATAGTTAATGATATGGCGCCGTAGACGCGGCCAACTGAGAAATAGTGTTTCAATAAACACGGCCGGCGCGATCACCGGGAAAATTGACCGATTCCGGGAAATCCTCACAGGGAAAATGTCATACGATAGCTTTTTTTTCTATCCAAAGAACCAAGCCAAGATTTAATATTTATGGATGAAATGTGAGACGGAGCGGATGATTTAAAGTGCCTGATGTGGAAATCGTTCCTCGCAGATTTTCTGACCCAGCGAAAGTAATGTCCTTCTTTACGTTTTACGTACCAGTTGTTTTCTTTCGTGAGGAGAGAAAATACCGAAATGTACCTGCGAGGTGGGCGAGCGTGTGCGACGATTTATTCCTCCCTTTGCAAGTCACTTTGGAAAAATATTTTTTTATTTGTTTATTTACGGAGATTTGGTTCTTTTGATGTCGATTCTAACGAAATTCGGGCCGTTCAAAAATATCATATCTGTGTACTCTTTTCTTTTAGTTAGCGGTTTGTTTTTGTAGAGATCTGAGTGTTCGATTGTTTTTTTTTTCTTGGTTTTGTTCGACCGGTTGGACATAACAATATTTTTTCATTTGAAAAGATCGTTTTTAGTTTTATTTCTGGCCCAGATAACCAATTTGATTTAATCTATCGAATTTACTACTGCTAAAAGAACTTTTCTGCTCTTTATCATTAGAAGTACTTACGCAATGAAGTTTAAATTAAGTATCAATCGCACTCGTACTTCTTAATTGAGTGTAGGCAGGTAATTAAGAAGTCATTGTTACAACAGTATGAGTGTAGCCCCTAAAGCCACAATGGAACAGTTCTTCAAGTGTTTCGACTTTTCCCTGCACTTGTCAGAGCAGCTGCTCACTTTGTCTGAACTTAACAAGGTCGAACTAATAGGCATTAGACTCATTTGTTACACCTCCACGCTTCGCCGCCCGCCAAAGAACGTAAAAAGGGAGACGCTTAGATACCCCGCAACTCCCCAAATCTTATTCGGTGTTCCAACTGAAATGTCTGCTAAGATTTCCTCGAAAACATAATTATAACCGTGGAAATATTTGATAACCCTGTTTTATTACACTTTTAACTTGCTCTCGAGATTTAGAATTCTAACTTAATTTGTTTATGATTTTTTACAGTCATAAATTGCGCTGTAAAGGTTGCTCTTTTCAACTTCAATGAAAAGTGAAGTGTCATACAAAGCTACAATATATTCGGGACTCGGTTCGAGCCCGCCGCCGTAATCAAAAGGCTCTCTGGGGAACAATGGCGCCCACATCGGGGTTGGGCCCGATAAGCCTCGACAATTATACTACATCGACTTTTCAATTATCCAACCGGCTCTTCCTCGCGAACAATGCTAGCTTTATTTATGTATATTAGAACGGTCATTTTAAACGCTCGCTGTGTGCCTTTTATTTTCGTTTGCTCCGCCACTCCGCCAGAATCGAACGCCATTTGATTACAGATCATCGCATCCAGAAAACACTATGTTCAAGAATATTTCTAGTTGTCTTCCTTTCCTGACCGTTTCTCTTCATTAAGTCCTTGGAATAAATATTTTATGGATATTTCTTGTCTACATCATGGAAGATTAAAAGCCAGTTACTTGTTTATTACTAAGCATCATATATTTTAACATTTATTTTTGTTTAACAGGTGAAACTCGAACAGAATGTCGGCAAACCGTCGCGAGTCATCCACATACGGAACATCCCTAATGAGACAACAGAAGCCGAGATCATACAACTCGGCCTGCCCTTCGGGAGGGTCACTAATGTACTCGTGCTTAAGGGCAAAAACCAGGTAAGATACTACATTTGTTTTTGGTAAATTGGTTTGTAAATGTAATCCTTTTAATTAGGGTACTTACTGTATTTGAATTGAAAAAGATTTTTTGTAACCTACTAGAGGAAATAATTCTATCACACAAATGAAATAGAGTACCTAAAGCTGGATATATGTATTTACGTATTTGATACTATCTCATGGCTGATATAATCATTTCAGATATTAGGTTAAATTTTGTATAGTATGTGTTGATGTAAGTCAAACTCATAACACTCACGTTAAGAAAGTAAACCCTATTCCCATCAGTGACATTTGACACCGCGTCACAATTGAACACGAAAACCGAATGACTTCATTATTAAGTCCAACTTCGCCAAGCCTCTCATCAACGTCGACGGCAGATTAGCTAAACTTAGGCCACGTAACCGATCAGGCCTCATTTAACAAATGAAGTCGCCATGTAGCCACTCTAGTTACAATGCCGCTGCCTCCGCAGGAAGCACAACAAGTGGCAGGCACGGCTTGTCCGCAAATAGGCCGCCAACCATTGTCACAGTACCCCTGCCCGCGTTTTATTGTTACTGCAGTATTAGAGGACAAGGGATGACTGACGAGGATTTGTCGGATGCTGCACTAATGAGTATTGCTGGAATGTGACACAATTCTGTGCGTAAAACAGTAACCTACAATCGTGTAATGTGATTCTTGTGTTGTACTTATCGCGATCAAAGCATAGGGAGATGAATGTTAGATGATAGAATTATGAAGTAATCCGACCTATTCCCCGATCATCATTTTGTTTACCAAACAACAAAAACGAACCCAAAATATTGAAAACGCACGATAAATGATGCTTTGTATATTTTAAAACAAAATGTTACGCCGACGATGGAAAGCAATTTTAGTATGATCGACATCCCTACTAACCCCCGTCAAACGGGCGACGTTTATCTATTGCGGGGTCAAAATGAACGGCGAATTTGGAACAAATATTCACTCTTACATTTTAGGCCCCTTTTACCATTTTTACCAGCTTATTTTTAAAAGTAGGTACACTTCGTGAATTGAAACCCAAGGGAGAGATTGCATCTAAAATTGTACATTGCGGAAATTAAAGGCGATGACATCTAATATAAATTTCAATTTGGGTCGAGAAGGGCTCATGAATGAATGTAGATTGAGATACGTTTACCGTGATTGACCTTCTGAAATGATATTTTATGATCATATTTTATTCAATTTCTGTATCCGTTTCTGGTCGTCGAGTTATGGTGAAGCTTTTTGTGCCTACTTACTTAAAACAAAAGGCGTTGAAGTGTGCAATATACGCAGAGTGTAAAGTCCAGAACAAGTTGTCGAGGTACAGTTAGTAATCCATCAAAAAGTATGTTCACATGATCACACGAGCGCGAAGTACCAGCAGGTTATAAGACGACATCCAGCCGGTTTTACTGCGTATTTAACGTCGAAACACCCACCGGGCACGTGCAATGAGAAATTTACGATTTCCCGCTGACAAATTAAAAATGAGTTAGTTTACAACCGAGAAATAAAATAATAAAAAGAAAATCCTATTACGGGAACGCAGGAGGCAGCCGCGACAATGTTATCCCGTCTAATAAATAGCTCGTATGACATCCTCCCTGTATATAGCGTGGCGTGAAGGAAAACAATCTCTCTTCTACCACGAGAAACAAGTCGAATCCCTTTTTATGAACGGTCACAGGCTCTTTACTTGCTTTTTCTTATGAAATATTCCGTGTCCTTTTCTAGCCATACCTACTCGAAGTGCTAAGTACCTAGAAAAAAATCGTAAGTTTAAATTTTTTCTATTTGCGATTTAAATATTTCAGATTTTAATATAAGCTCCTCTGTTTTTTTTTAAACGTTTAGGTTTGCTTTCAGTGTAAAAAAATGTAGATACAAAATCTTTTCGTAAAGTGAGGTAACCCATCGCCAGATTATTTGAAACTAATCAATATAAAGTACCGAAAGTGGTCGACGCTAGTCCTTTGACGCACTCAGAGTAGATGATGAAAAGTATCGTTGGTCGATGGTTACCGAACCTGTGAGAGTCCGGTTACAAAGGCGCCATCTGTGGAGAGGTGGGCAAACATCGATGTGAGTGGGTCGGACAATCGCCCCCACTCTCGGTGATTAAAGCGAAAGAGGCGTTGACACTATTTTACGATCGTCGCCGGCGTGACAGCTTCGGTTCTATTAATTTGTGCTGCATCGATTTTGATCCCGTAACAGTTTTCGATGGGATGAAATTTTGGATACTACCTCTTATGATTGAGGGTTGGATTGGAGCCCGGATTTTTGTTTAGGCCTGTGATCGAGTAGTTTTCTTTAAATTAAATTGACAGTGTGGCATTATTCAGAAGGTATGCGAATATGTAGGTATCTGACAAGTTCGTATTCACTGTTTATTTACTCTGAAAATGCAATTCAAAATATTTTTTCCTAATTCATCATGATTATTTTGAATTATAATTGTAATCGATTGTTTATATAATGGTTAGCAAAGCAAATACACAAAAAACGGCACGTGATCGACCTATGTCAGAATTTTCCGTTGACCCCGCTTTTCATCGCTGTGTATAGGAATATTTTTAATTAGCCCGGGGCAAGTATTCTATTTAATTTGCGGCATAACACACACAAAGAGCCGTGTGTTTCGTATTGTCCGATGCCAAAAGCAGGATACTGCGGTTTGAAAACGACGCGGAATAGATGAATTTAGGAGCGAAACGGCCATTGAAATCATAACGTTTTAAGGGAATGATGCAGGTGCAGGCAGTATAGTGCAGATCAGTCGGTACGTGTGAATGTAGAGTAGGTTTAGTATGGTCGGGGGATCGGATCCGATTAATTGGACTCCATAGGCCCGGCAAACACAAGCCTAGTTGGGGTGGGCCGCATTACACTACCGCTGTTGTTAAACAATTGATTTATCTCTACGAGCGAGGAGTTTGTACGTTTTAACGACCTAACAAAAGAGTTGGGAACTATTATTCTGTCTTGTCCAATACTCGACGTTGGGAGATGGTGTTTAGAATAGATGCAAAGTAGGACTATGTTCGGATAAAAGGTTCAGAAATGACAATAGATATTATCGTGAAAATATGTATTGAAGCGGCCGAAGGGATCTTGAGAATTTTAGAAGGATGTCTATCGGCAAATTTACGCATTTTTTTATTTCAGAATATTTTCAACCTTTCTCTTCAAAATTATTCTTATTTGTACAGGCATTCCTCGAAATGGCGGAGGAGATATCGGCAGTGGCGATGGTGGCGTACTTCGGCGGCTGCGTGGCCCAGCTCCGCGGCAGAGCCGTCTACGTCCAGTTCTCTAACCACAAGGAGCTCAAGACCGATCAGACACATAGCAATGCCGTAAGTACCTTCATTTACTTCTTAAATTCCGTTATAAATATTTTATGTTAAGGCCGACCAAAGAGTGTTTGAAGACCAACAGATGACTTAAAATCTGTAAGATAGTACCTGATAGGCAGGTGACACATTCAGAATACTGGTATTGAGCTGTACCCTGTTAAAATGGAAGCCGATCTTAACATAGTTTTCGAAGGCTAGACGGATGAGAATATCAGCCCACACCGATACAGAAACAAACGGGCTATTTCCGGATATACAGAACACGTTAATACTTCCCACAAATCATACGTTGAATAGTTATTTTAATCAGCTGATAGGCTAGCAAATCCATACACAGAACATGTTTAACATTGGATATAACAGCAACTAATTAGGATTACGCTCACGGGCTGGATAGACACAAAACGCGACCACTCAATACGTAATAACGTAACGACAGTTCAATTAGGCCTATTACACAACAGCGGGATTATCGTGCGGTATGCGATCGGGCATTAAAGCCGATGTTACAATTGCGGAACAGACCCCGGGGCTGGCCTGCACTCGACCTGTTAATTTAATCTTTGTTGGGGGCATCAAGACCCCACAATTTAGATAACGGTATTCAATAAACCCGCATGCCGCGACGGGACAGAGTCACCGCCGTTGTTCCGATTTGATTGAGTTACTAAACTATTACTGTTCTGTCTATATATTTGCCGTGATACCGGCCGTGCGTGTCGTGACTACTAAATAATTTCACGAAAAGTTGCCCCGTTTATGGGGTAAACGGTCGTAAATGGACGAATCAGTGTGTGTCACGATTATATTGTTCGTATGGGACTGTGAGGCTCTCGATGACTATGGTTCTTAATGTTTTAGTACAATGTGAAATTATCCTTACTATTGCAAAAAAAAAATAGCAATGGTATCTTTCAAAGATTGTCTAGTCTATTATATACATTAAAATATGTAGTAAAACAGAATTGCATTTTTAACGACGAAATTTTTGTCAGCTTCGAGATAAAATTCATATCCAAGATAAAATTGTTCTCCATCTTTAATAGGATGTCACTCCATTCTCTATAATTAACGTTCCTCTTAACATCTTCGAGCGCTAAAAAAATGCTCAACTCTTTAATGTCCCCGTGTCTTGTTGATTGCTTTAGTTCCCTTTACTTCATTTTTATTACTTCACTCGTCGACTTATAATTACGAACACAGCTATTCACAATTAAAACATCCTTTATGCCTCTCAATAAGCGGTTGTAATCAAATAGACACGAAATAGATCGCTCAAGTTAAACTAAAGTTACTTTGGTTAAACTGGTAACTAACCCTTTAGGAACTTATTTGTGTTCACAGACAGGTTATGTCGCTGAATCTGCTCAGTTAACCGCATCAAAACGTTAGTTAGCTAGTTACATCTTCTAGTTGGTTACTAAACGACCCAAGTTCGGGACTTTCGTACTACTTGTTGTGAAAAATAAAGCTGAGATCGTAGCGCCTATGTCGCAATTCGTCACTATAAGAATCAACTGGCACGCTCGCCGAATCTTACCGCCCTCCATAATAAGGCTTTCGGGATAAGGTTAGGTAAAAAAGGAGATAAATGCCGAACATTTGTGAGTGAACCTTTCTTACCGGAGGCTCTTTCGCCGATGAGAAAGGAAATCAATATTTTCGGTAACAAAACACCCAATGGAAGGATTAATTAAAACGCTTAATTAGTTTCGTTTATCCACGAAACCTATCAAAAACAAACCCTCAACCATTTTGATGGCTGATAATATTGAGAAATTGTTCTTGCCTAAATTTGTGTTGCTATAATTGAGGGGATGGCACTCGATAACATGCGCAAGGGTTAGCGTCGGACTACGGGGAATATTTACCCACCGGATTGTCTAACAACACAAACATTATTTGCCACTAATAATATAATTTACCCTTTTTGCGGTAAAAGCTTTGACGTTATTATTTATAAACCAGAGAAGAGTTTGGACAAGACAGGTAGATTGTCGCGTCAAATGGATCGAAAACATTGTTAACTATTCAGTTAGCGTATTTAGGTATTATTAGCAAGTCTGCAACTAGTCATTTATTCACAAGTTTGCTCTTCACAAATATGTACAGTACATTATTGTTGTAACATTAAATAATATTCGCGATACATTGTTTATTAAATAGTTGCAGGTTGTTTGATCTAATTTTCGGCATCGCAAACAGGCCTTTGTGTCAATACGCGGCTAATTAATGTGATGATTAAACTCAAAACGGATACATCTAGGTGTCTATTATCTGTTTGCGTTAATCCCTGTTTCTCTGTAGTGGAGTGTAAATATTGATCTGAAACATCTTAAGCGAATTATGGTACACACTGGGTACAAATACCTATGTACAAATTCTGTTTAAAGTAGATGTGGATATTTGGTCTTTGACAGTTTGAGGTAGTGCGTAATGAAACGCAATTTTGGGGTTGAAAATGGGCGTTTATTTACAAAGGTGTGTGAGTTGATAAAGTAGGGAATTGTTACAGGAATTTTCTAATAAAAACACATAGTTTTCATATGCTACAAAAACACACAAGGTTTTATTTTTAAAATCCAGGAATAATTTTAGAACAATTCATGGGAGTATCGAAAAAATCATCATAACAATTCCAGACCACAAAAAAATAATTAAACGAACAAAACGATCTCCCAAAAGAATACACTTAAAATCTCTCTTGAAAAAGAAGTCCTTATTTCGGTGCCTAGGAAGCAAGAATATTATTTGACGTAGCGTCATCTGTTCGATACCTCATAATGATGTGACTGCAGCGAGAACTCGTTACCATTACCGACGACTTTATTCCCTGCACATTTCTCATGTACCTTTTAAACCTTTAATACTGGGATTTCTTTGTACAGGTGGAACTGATAGCTCTTTAGAATAATTTCACTCATATTCCTATCGTGCAAAGCAGATTTTATCCCCGTATTCGACATCTTCTCAAAATTCTCATCCATATTAATATCACTCACAAAATAACCCGCTCAAATGTTTTAATTGAAACTTCAGCACTCCTGAAAGCTTCGAAGATATTATTTAAGCTTCAACAAGACTTCTTAATTTTAATAAAAATAACAATGTAGAAGCATAGTGAACAAATATGACCCAAACTTTAGTGCACGACAAAGAATCAAAGTTATCGTTCATAAAACTAGAATACAAGTGCACCGTTCACTTTTATATAATCCACTACAGATATCCAACAAAATACCAGTTTGAGTGTTAACACTGAACGTATAAGTACATACAAGATGATGTCACTATAAAGATTTATCGCTATCTCGTCACATTTCGGGATCTCTTTGTAGCGCACTATTAAAAGTTATAACGAGGCTGTTACGAATAGACAGAACTAGGCTTTGTTATTGTGATTCACATGAAAAGACACTCTTATTACATCACTGAGCATCCGAATTTAATCGTAGGTATTAACGGAATTGTCTCCTGAACGCTTCGACTTGAGAGAATGACGTCGACCAGCTGCATTTTAAAGAACGTGCATTGAACGGAAAGCTTTGATCAATCATGCGATGCAAAAGGTTTTTGTGGTGGTTGAATAGAACTCTCGTAGTGCGGATGGAGTTATTTTATCGCGTCTCCTCGACGAATGTCTGCTGATGGTCGCCAGTGAAAGATTGCGCGTCTCCCGAATAAGACCTTTTAAATATCTTCCAAGTTCGACATAGCGAGCGCCGGTGACACGGAAAATATTTTTGATGGAATCGCATTCCTAAAATCCTTTTGTTGTGTGTAGGTACATTTTATACGAGGTTTTTTTTGCTAGATACAAATATAAGTAGTTCAGGATAAATAAGCGGTTAAAAAAAAATTAAATAACAAAGTAGAGAATAGGCAAAAAGCTCTTATAAATTTTACCCCACACACTGTACAAACTTTGATACCTATGGCCAGTTATTATGAAAACACACATATTGTCTAATAGTTCACAACACAGACATATCAAAGAATATGTAACGGAGAAAAAGAGGAGTGAGGGGGAACAAGTCAACGTGAATTTGTACCAGAGCCTTTGCCGTCGGCGGCAGGCTTACCATGACATGGTTAAAGCCTTATTTTTGTGTCTGGCCTGCCCGCTTGTCAGCCCGTCGTCGCACAAAGCCATGTGAAAATATAGGATCAAAGTGTGCCGCGCCCTAGCATACGATCGTAACGTGTAAACAACACGCTGTATTTCACTCGCGTGTCATTACGTTTTTTTATTTTGATCGTAGATCGTGTTGAAGTTTTTCACGTGGATGTTGGGTGTTTTTAACAGTAGGCGGCTGCAAGTGACATCTTTTGAACTTGTTACCTTTTGAACGCCATTGTCACGTATACATGACAAGCAAGCGCGTGCCCTGTACGCCAAACGTCACAAATATGTGACAAAACGTACAGCGAATTTTTGGCTTGGCGTCGGGGGCACGCCGATGCGTTTATGCTCTGGCGTTCAAAGGTTAAAGCTAGCACAGTTTTTTTTGTTAGATAAATCAAACCTTTACAAACACATCCTTTCAAATAGTACGCGTGTGAGTTGAACTCACAATTCTCTGGCTGAAATCCTGAAAAAAAAAACACCATCATTTATATGAGCAATTTATGAATGTTATCTAACTCGCTAAGCGCTTAAAGTGTCGCGTCCACAATGCCGTCCGCCCCTATATAACGACGCAACAAAGTACCGAATTGTTCCCGGACGATACAAAATAAGTTTATGACCCCCCTTTGTTTGATGTGGTCAATGTTATCTGTTGGTCTTGGACACTCGAAGGTGGCTCACGCGTGTGTCAGATAACTCCTCTCCATTCCCCTATTACGTTTCATTGTTCGCGAAATTATGAGAGCGAAGGGCTGTTGTTAGTACATACTTTTTTCTGCGTGACAATGAATTTTTTACTTAGTGAAGGACGTCCTGAAATGTGGGAATTAACACGTTTTGTGTTGCCATATGATGCGCTCTTGACATTTTGAGGATATCCATTCTATGCCCTTTGTTTTCATCGTGCGAAGAAAGAAAAGTTTTTGCTAAAGTTATTTTTTTCATATCTTGCATGACAAACTTGATCTTATTATCCCGACCATCTTCACGTTTAGCTCGTAATACTAAGTTAAGTCCTAGCATAGTTTACTTATTAAGCTAACACACGACATATACCTTCGGCGTACACTTACCTATTATTTATAGGTAATATTTTTGCAGTCGGCATCAGCGCAGGCGGCGCTTCAAGCCGCGCAGGCCATCTCTAACAGCGCCGGTGCCGCGCTGGTTGCCGGCGCGGGCGCAGCTCTGCAGCCTGCGAATGGAGGCACGGAAATACAGGTAAGAAGGTTTCTTTAACTTTTAGCAATTGTATGTAGAATTTCTTCTTCTCAGTGGGTACGCTCTTCAGGGCAGTCGTGGTGGTCATGACCTAATGTGTCAAAAATGGCGAGTACAAAACTGACTGGCAGGTCCTGCCGGGCAGTTTTGTACTCGCCATTTTTGCTTGTTAGCGGTCATCCTACCACAATAATGCAATGAGCCGCCCACAGCAGACTTGATTTGGTCAGTCCATCGCATGGGAGATATACCACGCGGCATAATGCCCCTGTGTAGCATATAATACCTAAAATAACGGCTAAATATTTTGTAAAGAGGTGCGAGTTGGTGATTCTCTTATTCCAAAGCTTTTGTCTTGACTCCCAAGGATCATTTGAAAAAGAAAATTCAGGTATGAAAATTCTATTCACCGTTGTCGCAAAATCTTAGTTGAAATGTCGTAGATACCAACGTGTTCCAGCACCGTAGCAAATGTAGCGAAATATATCACTCAGTGTTCAAGTAAACCCTGAATTCATATTATTCATAAACTAATACCCTTAGCGTACCCAAAATAATTATCTTCAACAATAGTGTTTAAAACTATACATAATGAATTTCACCTGTATTCATTAATCATCTTAGTTGTCCCGATACATACAACATAACTTAAGTAATAGGTAAAGTGAAATTCCAATATAATTATGAGCCGTTGAAATAGAGCCGATTAGAAAGACCTTTAAATATTAAACTTGCTCCACAAATTAGGTTTCGGTATTCTCTTGGGGTCGCAGGCTAAGATGGAGACTGCGGGTAACATGCAGATAGACTGGTCTAAGACGTTCGACAGATTGTCGCCCGGAGGGTAGGGATCATGCAGTTGCATCGGTCAATATACTTTGGTGAGGTGCGGACATGGTGAGATAGATAGCGATTTTCCGAGAGTGATTTTTGCACAGGAATCTGGCAGCAGCTTCACCAATTCGCTTCTCGAAGCTGGCCGCAATGTCTGTACAAAAATTTTAACCTAAAAATAAATGGCAATCGTGTGTATTCTAATGATTTAGCGATTAGAATGGTTTCGATTGGCATTTGTTTTTCAGTTTGTCAAAAGTTCCCTTGTGTATTACCACCATCTTCACGTCTAATGCAATATCGAATTGACATCTCCAAGAAATACCCAACGGGTTTTATAACAAAGACACATTGGACAGTATCGCGTCGCTCTCTAATGTGTCCCTACCTTTAGCTCCATGTATCTTAGCTTCAGTCACAGTGTCTGTGGGGAGTTTAATTATTGATAAGCTTTTCTCATAAGCACTAATTAATGCTTTAACGGAAGTAGATTATTAAATTCTTTGTTCATAATTACCGTGTAATTAATAGCTAAACTTCCTTTTGTGTTTTAACCTTTCGTATGCCAGGCGACAATGCGCACCGAAGGCGCTGTTTGCCACGGAAAATAGTAAATAGTACGCTCCGGCAGACAAACATTGACTTATTTTGAGCGTTGATCTACGTTCCGGCAAACGAAAGGTTAATTAATTAAACCAAAGATTTCATGTAAATAAGCAGGTATTTGTATAAGGTTCTTTTGTACTTGTTTCTTGAGTTATACAAGGGCCGTCATAATTTTGAATTTTCCTTATTTAAATTTTGGCTTACCTGTATTGGTTTAACCCTTTCTTTCGTCGTTTAATTCCTTGGTTCGATCCCATGGTTTGGAAGAGTTAATATTTTACCCTTCGTCGAATAACTTGGAAGTATTCTCGATAAGCAATTAAGGCTTTGTACACGTATCTTACTACCTCTGAAAATACCTACAGCATATTTTAATGTACTAGTTTTGTTCCCAGGGTGGTCCCAACACAGTCCTGCGCGTGATCATAGAACACATGTTGTACCCGATCGTGCTCGACGTGCTGTACTCTATTTTCCAGCGGTACGGCAAGGTGCTCAAGATTGTCACATTCACTAAAAATAGTAAGTTCATCTCCCTTTATTTACCTCACGTAAAGCCTTGCTCTTTGATAAATGGCATACGTACGCAGGGTTGGATTTACGGATTATAATTATGCATATGCATATTCGTAATGTTTGCGGAAGACAGTTACATCTTCAGCGTCGAACGCCATTTTGATGGATGAGCCCCAGGTACCTTGGAAACCGCGAGCGACGAGTACGCACCGAAAAAGGAGGAAGAGGAGGGAAGGGAACATTACCGCACGCCTCACGCACCCTCAAACAATACCTCCCAGCCTCACACACCACACCTCAGGAGCCTTCCGTTTGTTTTAACACAATTTTGCACAAAATCCACCTAATTAATTATGCAACCGCTCTGTAATTTGCTTCAAATATATTGTTTAATAAGCCTTTTGTCACAATCGCTTTGTGTCTATGGCGACCCAGGATTACAGCGGCTAAAACAACTATTATTGAATCGAAACGAGGCGAGCTTTAAAATTAATTTCGGTCGGACGTGTTATAGTGATAGATTTACCAAACATAACACAGGGCCGAAATCCAAGGGCGCAATCCGTTTAAAATTTAAATCGTACCCTCATGCATATCCTAAATAAATCCGGCACACAGGAGGCAGGTAGGTAGGTACATATTTGATAAGCTCCCCTGAGCCGCGGGCATCGTGCGGCGTGGCGGTAGCGAGTGCCGACATTACAGTTCACTCTTGGCTAATTACACAGTACCTAGTCGAGAAACCTCAAATCAACTTTATTTAAAAACCCCGCTGGGCAACGCCCGCGGAATTATTTAGCCGAGCGCGAAAATTGCAAACTAAAACGATTCTTAACGACATTTTCACTTAATTAACCCTAATTGAATTCTATTTAATTAAAACATTGATGAGATGAGAGACTTCAAACATTGCAAGATCACGTAATGCACGAAAGTGAACAAAGATATAAGCTGCTACGAGTTGGCGTAGCAAGGTAACTACGAGTTGGTTGACTTTAACTTGCCCCAAGTTTCGTCCATCAACCATACTAACTAATATCATCGTTGAAGCTTATGTATAGTAATCGACCGATAGATGCTATTCTCTAGAGTAGCGTAGAAGTTGATTGCTGTAGCGCCGACCTACGGGCTACGTGCGCTACGCGACGCAAGTGCTACGCTTTGATGTGCTACGCGGCCTGTACACAATGGCCGTAGTGCTACGCCGCGTGCACATATTGCCCCACTAATATGAGCTTACTCAAACCATTTATCAAAATATTAGTAGAGATTCATTATCATTTGTTTTGGTACTTATTAATATCTCAAGTTATGCACATTACTAATACAATGACCTACCAGGAAGAAGTCCCTCAATTATATAATTTCTCCCAATTCGCTCAAGAGTCCATAATTAAAGCAATTGTATGTATACACATAAGCTTAAATAATCTCTTTGTTCATCAAAGGCTATAAATTACGATCTTCAATAATGAAATACCTCTAGAGATCCGATTACTAAAATTAATGATAGATGAATACTCATAGAGCAGTGAAATCGTAAAAAAGAATTTGAGTAATTAATTTTTATCGGTCCCTTCATTAATTAAGTCGATTCGGGCGTCGTTTTAGCGTCAATGATTAACATTTAATTTCTGATATTGAAACCATTTTTTCATAAAATAAACATTAGGTATTGCTTTGAGTTCATTTTCTTTTTTATTGAGACTTTTTTTTGACCTTGTCTTTATCACTATGGTTGGCAGTTTTCGGTTCAGATATAAGCACATAAGCAGATAAAAGGATATTGCTGGCTAAATCTTATGGCCACCCACGAATGGCCAGGGGTTGTAAATTTTTACTCGGCAAAGAAAGAAAAGAAAAGAAAGAAAGAAAAAGTATTTAATTGCCACAAAACGACATACCTACCCACATACATAATTTTATTTTTCTTAAACTAAACCCTAAACGATAGTGTTAGTAGTTCTTAAATTATATTAGTAAAGACACGTTAAAAACTAAATAAATAAATAATAAATATTGCCATAACCGGATTAATATTACCTCTCCTTATTAAAAAACTGTTATACAGGGCAACGAAAGATTTATACGGCATGCTCCTCCAGCTTAAACTCGCTGTTTAAAAAACGAAGAAAATAAAAAAGTTAATAGTGCTATGTTGCAGGGATAGCGACTTGTCAACTTTTATGAAGAAACAGTTGCAATTTTAAATCCGATCCGCCTTGTTTTATCCAACGTCTATTAAGTTTTGTTTCGTCTCTTACATAGTTCGGAGTATAAAATTTGAAAGTTTATTTTACTACTGCAACTTATTATACGACTTGGGATCGCTCTGAATCATCAAAAAATGGGACACATCTGTATCTAAACGTTCACCGAACAGAACCCTATTCAATACGTGTAAGGTAAACACCATTCCCATAAAAAAGCTATCAAACTCAAATCACAGCAATCTGCCGTTACAGTTAATCGGTTTTGTTCCGCAAAATCTCAATACACGTACCAGGTTCGCAGGGGTATAAGCAGTTCAGACTCATAACTTGTCGGTATCATGACATCAGTCCTCCTAATGCAGCGTTTCCAATTTCCGAACGTCCACCTTCACAGCGGCTGTTTGCTTTTTTACCACATTCATCATTGTCCAATTGTAAAAGCTTTTGTCTCCGGACAATTTCCCGGCACCTATTCTGCTTCTGAATATTCATAACGGCACCTGACTGGGGCGTTTGACTCTTATATGTACTGCAGTGATATTGTAAATAGCGTCAGAATAGGTACGTAATACGTTCAAGGAAATTGAGGAAAACAATCTTTTTTTTTTTACTTTATTCGGCCTCACAAATAGACGAAATTTGTGAGGTACAATAAAGTAAAAATAAGTTTGTTTTTTTTTTGTCTGGCTATAAATAACTTTAATTTCGATAGTACTAAGTTTTCAGGGAAAATAATTCCTTCTTTGATAAAAAATAAAGTACTGTTACCTACAGAAAGCTCAACATTAATTAAAGTACACGTGTGCTCTAGAATCTATTAAAACCGTATCGAATACCTAGACGCAAGCTGAAGTAGGTTGCATATCCGAAACGTATAAATCCTTATTTCAATTATCCTGTCTCGTGGGGGAGCAAATAAACCACATAGCTATATCGCTCTCATTTTCGCATTCGATACCCTCTGTGTGTCACGCACCTGCCTAAACTTACCTACAAGTATATATTTTACCTGTTACACGATTTACATAAAGCGTTTTCATCTTATTTATGCCGATGATATTCGTGCTTTTTTCTAAATCGCTTACATAATCGTTTTGAAATTCCTCCGACGACGGAGAAAAGTTATAATGTCTGACATGACTTTTTCCCCTATTAAGATACTCAATCGCAAACCCTGAATTATTCGTACAAGTCATCGCTTGAACAGATTAAAAATTGAAGGAGTTGTCAGCTATCCTTATCAACGTGAGCACACGTGAGTTTCCGAGTTTCCCGGCATCGGAAATTTAATATTCCACATTTATTTATGAGTGCCTATATTTACACATTCGCCGTCTCCGTTTGGCGAAGCCACAATTTTCTTATAACATTAATCGCATAGAAGTTGTTACCGAATTTTGATTCATGTTGTTTCATGCGTGTTACTTTCATGAGTTCGGAAGTTTCCCTGATGAATATTCCGTTATGTTTATATCGCGTTAATATTGAATGCGGCGTAGAGAAACCGTTTATAATGGCGGTTCCGCTCTGTCGGCGCGTCGGCCACAGGCTGACGGGAGGTTACCATCAAACGCGTTCCTAATCCCGAAACAAATCTCAATGAAGAGCGCGGAGTCGCCGTAATCCTACACCTCCCCCGCCCGGCCGCGCCCCGCAACCTGCCCCGATTGGCTTTATTAAGGTGTAGCAGACCGCTACAATTATTATGCGTCCCCTGTTTGCGGTAGGTGTCGTGTCTATGTCGTCGTTAGATTCCCTTAATTAAGGATTTGATTCGTCTACAGATATCATCTTTGCGGCGTCTTAGTTTTCGCAGAAACGCCGAGAGTGAGCTTATTTACATTCCCCAATGAATATATAGCAAGGCGTCGCGTCGCAACTGATTCTGCTGAGCAATTTTAAGGAACAACCTAAATGCGTTCTCGAAGTGTAAGTGCACCAATGCTAACGACGTTGCTGTGCAAGTATTTAGCAATTTGCAAGTAGTATCCGAGTGACGGAGGCGAAGGTTACTTGAAAAGGCGCGTAAATTGCGAACGAGGACGCATTCAAACTTGACAGAGCTCGCTCATTTCAGGGGAGACGTCGAGATTTAAGATATCAAATTATACTGTAATCGGTCGGCCGGCGCACCGCCCTGCCCCGCCGCTTAATATTAACATAGCGGAAGCAACCTCTTTGCTACACAGCGAAACGTGGATTACGAAATTTTAATTTTACCACAACTCCCATCTTGTTTTTGCGCAGACATTGACGTTTAAATATTCCATAAAGTAATTGCGCATTCGAGTTGAATTTTTAATGAAACATAATGAACCGGCGCGTACGCTACGGATTGATTGAGATTTGAATTTCTTGCGCGCAATCGGAGCCGCAAGCAGCGTTATTGAATTAACGCTTGAATATTTCAGCTTGGATAAATAAAACAGAGCAAAGGGGACAATTATTTTGCCAAACTTCCATTTTGATTATTGCCTAAAGTGCATAAAACTTTTTGTGTCAACAGCAGCTTGTGAATGGGTTTAATTTAAATTAATATTAACATTTGTACGGCTAATGGAAAATTTACTGAAATGTTCTCGTAACTGCTATGAGAGTTCAGCTTTATAGCAGCAGTTTTCTCTGGTCCTATGTTGTTAATTCAAATCAACTGTGAGTACAAAAATACTAGGTACCTACAAAGACAAATGTGTTTCTCATTTTCTCATTCCCAACACATAAAGATATTTTTTCTAATAAAATCAACCCTACTCAGCTAATTAAAGCTAATTTCCTAACAAAAGAATATCATCAAAGGAAGGTAGGTAGTATGTAGCAAAATATCTCGATACCACACGTAACAGCCCCCAGGCTAAATTGTAACATGCCAGTGTATCGTATCTAAGATAACGAATAAATAAAAATACCATAACATATTTTGGAATAAGTAAAATCTCTTACAAGATACTCTTTTGTTTACGTGCGAGTTGTGTTTAGGGATTAACAGAACATTTCCTTATATGATTATATGATAAAGGTATTTAATTACATACGCTTTTAATCTTTAATATGAATTTCGATCCTGCAAAAGTATTAAATAAATTCTCTAGCAGAATATAATGTAAAACAATTTCATAAAAACCCTAAAAAAATCTGAAACTATACGCTCTTGTAAAACAAGGTATAGTTTCTGATTTTATTTAATTTTAATAATGACAGACAGTTTTCTGAGGTCTTCCTTAGAAAACTGTCTGTCATTATTATGAAAAAGTCAAAACAGACCAACCTGTATACCATCTACAACGACAAACATTTTCTTCCTCAAAACAGCATACCTAATCTCTGCCAAGATCGGCTTTCCGACGCAGTCCTTATTATAAAAATTTCGTAGTAATATAAAGTGAAAACATTTTTCAGAATACCAAATAAACCTGAGCTACATTTTTCCTTTGTTTTCATGAACTCGGTGCATACGAAGTAACTATTACATTCAAGTGGCCGTCTCCATTGTCCCCATAAAAAAGTTTTGCTTATTCACTATGTAATTACATAAAAACTCCAATTTGCGGTAAGCCTTTTATGCATTCCATTTCAACGTCCCCAAATGGGCCAAAGAAAATATGGGGCCTTAAAGAGCATTTAACTATGTATGAAGGAGACACGGCGTTACTTTTAATTTACGTCGACGTTTCCTACCTTGAGTGGTTCTACGTTCTATATTTTATAGGTGCAGGCAAATTGTTAAGGAGAGGTCCAATAACAAATTTTGTTGCCGGGACTTTTGTACGTTGTTATAAGGTTCATATTTTATACAATCTAATCTCTTACTTGTCTTAAGGATGTTCCTTACTTGCAAGTTTTTGGATTAACAAGTAAAGCCTTGGGCAAACTGGGTTTTCGCGGGTGACTATGGTGCCTTGTTATTCTATAATCCTTTAGGCGACGCTTCTGGTATCCCAGGGAAGATTTGGGGTTTTCGAAAAGAAATAGCCGAAAAGTTATTAATTAGTTATTTTGGTGTAGAAATGGGGCTGATTTTATCAAAAGAACAGAGATCAGATTGTAAAACTAAAAAAAAACAAATTTTATACGTTTCTAAAGTTACCTTCCTCTACTCTGACGAGTTACTTAATAAATCCCTGTGTTTTCGCCATCAAAAAAAAACTTAAGCATAGAGGTATAACAGCTAAGCAACTTCAAAATAACGACATAACAGTGCCTTAACCGAGAGAGTCTGTGTCACACCGTCTAATGGTACGTAATGTGGCCAACGCAGGTGCTACCTACCCGAACGATGTTTCCTAAAAATGTGAATTTATGGTCTCACCCAGCGGACGGCAATGATCGCCCGGCTCATGCCTTAACCCTTGAGAAGGCGCGCTATGAGCAATTTACTCACACAAAAATTTAAAGCAAAATTTTTTGGCGATACCGACGCCCTAACGTCTCGAGCGCCTAGGTACCTTCCTAACTATTCATCCCCTCCCCCGTGACGCAACTCTCGTGCCGGTCAGTTCTGTTGCGACCGCGCAGCTAAGTGTTTGTGGAGGCCGCGTACCATCGTGCGGCAATTTGCTCATCACGCGCCCATCCGTGTAAGTATTTATTTTTCCAATTAAAAAAGTATAATTGTGTTTTCTAGATTATATTATTTTATTTATTTATATTAAATTGGTTAATTATTACGTAAATACTCTATATTAATATTTAAATAATAATATTTTTTGTTTTTAGCTACAACACACATGTAAAATGGGCGACCGACGTCAAGCACAAATTTGTTCGTGGCTGGAAGAGGATTCTGGTGATGATGCATTGGATGTGGATCTTGAGAATGTAGAACAACATCGTGTTGACACCATAGAAAGCGATACTTCCATCATTTGCAGTCCTCATGCAACAGATACAGAGCAATCTTCGGATGAAACTGAAGCTGACATTTCAACTCCTGCGCCACAACAACTAAGAGGTAGGACTCCATTCTATACTGGAAAAGATCGATCAACGAAATGGCTTATGCATAAACCTTTACGTAACGTACGTACCAGGAGTTGTAATATCGTTATCCACTTACCAGGAGTCAAAAATGTAGCCAAGAATGCAAAAGAACCCTTGCAATGCTTTTCATTGTTTGTGGATGATTCAATGATAGACAAAATAGTCCTGTACACAAATATATACATCACAAAGTTACACGAAAAGTTTTCACGTGAACGGGATTGTAAGCCTACAGATACAATTGAAATAAAAGCACTGATCGGAGTATTATACATGGCAGGCTTGAAAAAGATCAGTCATTTGAATGTAAAAGAAATGTGGCTTGATGATGGTACAGCTTGTGATTTCTTTAGAGCAACGATGTCAATAAAACGATTTTTGTTTTTATTACGGGTTCTGCGATTTGATGATATCAATACTCGGGATAACAGAAAAGAAAGCGATAACCTGGCGCCAATCCGAGAAATATTTGAAAGCTTCGTTGCTCATTGTAATGAAAATTACACTCCCGGAGAGTACTGTACTATCGATGAAATGTTGGAATCATTCAGAGGTCGCTGTAAATTTAGAGTGTACATATCCAACAAACCCGCAAAATACGGCATCAAAATCTATGCGCTTGTAGATGCCAAAACCTTTTACTCAAGCAATTTGGAGATTTACGCCGGAAAACAACCTGCAGGACCTTTCAATTTGAGCAATTCTGCTACGGATGTTGTCAAGAGAATTGCAAAGCCCATATTGAACACTGGAAGAAATATAACTATGGACAATTATTTTACATCCATACCGTTGTTTGATGAATTAAAAAATACCTACAGAACAACTGCGGTGGGTACACTGCGAAAAAATAAAAAAGAGATTCCGCCATTATTTTTGTCGACGAAGGATAGGCCAATGCCAAGTTCCATTTTTGGTTTCGGTGAAGATATGATGATCTTATCATATGTACCAAAGAAGAAAACCAAGAAAATTGTCCTTATGCTATCATCTCTTCACGATGACGATAAAATAGACCAAGAAACTGGAAATGAAGCTAAACCCGAGATTGTAACATTTTACAATTCCACAAAAGGAGGAGTGGATGTAGTAGACCAAAAGAAAGAGGATTATTCCGTTGCCAGAATCACTTCTCGATGGCCAATGCGCTTATTTTTTTCCATTTTGAACATAACTGGAATCAATGCCCAAATAATATATAAAGCTAACACCAAAACTTTGATTGAAAGACGTACATTCCTAAAAGAAGTGGCGCTTGAGCTGGTAAAACCACATATTTCACGCCGAATTTGCATGGAGAACATATCTTCAGATCTCAAGATTCTAATGAAGCGATTTGTGTCGGCTCCTAGACCTATTTCAGAACCTAGGCCAAGCGGATTCTGTTCTATATGTCCTAGACGTAAGAATAGACGGTCAAAAAAAGCTTGCACTTTGTGCAAGCAATTACTCTGCACCGAACATATTACATATATGTGTTTAATGTGTTTCGAGAGGCACACTTGTCCAGATCTCATGGAAGAGTAATTTTTTAAAGTTTTTGTTATGTAAGATTTTTTATTGTGATTTATATGAAGACTGTCATAATTAGAAAATAAAAATTTGTTGATTTGTTATTTGTTTAAGAAGTTGCATTTATGTTTCATATTTTTAATAAAAATACTTATTTTCTTACTTATTAAACCTTGTTTTATTCATATAAATCCATTACAAGTCAATAAGTACTATAAAAGTAGAAATATGAGCATTTAAAGTAGTGTGAGTAATTTGCTCGCGCGCGCCTCTCCATGTAACAAACAGAGGCGCGCCTTCTCACGGGTTAAATTAGGGGGTTTAACGCTTATCCCCGCACTAAATATACGCCACCAACTATATTACTTGTGGGACCATTCCAGTTGAATGTGCTCCCACAGTTTCTCCGTTGTTTACGCACTTCTTTTTGTGATTAACGAGTTTTTTGATCATTGATTACCTCAGAGAATACCGTGCAGTACACGTGTAACTATGTGTTATTTACAATCGTCTCGGAGTAAGGCAGTTTTACCCGCTCGCACATCAAAGTTTCACAAGGCGAGGGAGTAAACAACGTGACAGACGCAATAAATTCCTGCTTTTGGGGTTTATGACGAAAGTAAATAGGCATGAAACTTGTTTAGTTGAATATTCGGTAAAGTGTTGATGATAAAATAGCTGCGGTGCACCTGCGACTCGGAGCGAGTTCGAGGATCGCGGGTGGCCCACGTCGGGCGCCAATTTCACCTTGTTTGAACGTTCTTGTGAACAAGATATTGCCTGTCAGGAATTCCGTGAGACATCCAACACTCGAGTACTCTAGAGAAAATTGTTTTACGACTACGGAAATTGTTATATTTTGTAAAACCCACTTGTTAGTTAACTATTGGTGTGGGTTAATACATTGTTGGGAGACTGCCTAACAGAGTATTACGATGTGCAAACATATTATGAAAAAATATAAGGTACTCGGATCGTGTTTAAGAAATCCTAATCCAATTAAGTATTTCTTAAATGCGCTCCCAGCACCTACACTTTTAACTGCCAACCTCTTCCTACACTTTTTAACTGTCAACATCTTAAATTATAATTCACCACTACTAATAATACTTAATACACTAGTACCGTACCGTATATTTTAATTAAGGATCTATATTTCAAATAAAGATCACCAAGCTTTGCAGAGTTTCTTTTTCAACACTCCAGTTCTCATTAGTCCTAATACAAGTCTATTTTGTTTACAGATTCATTCCAAGCCCTCATTCAGTATCCAGACACGGTATCGGCGCAAACGGCAAAAACAGTAAGTAAAATACTTCTTTGTTTTTATTTAACTGTTTGTAAAGTAAAGCCATAAAACAAAGTTCCTATTGCCGCACGTTTCATTCACTTTAATGACTCTCGAACTATCTCGAAATGAAGTGACTCCAGGACTTTACTTCTCTTGAACTACGCCGCCGCGGAAATATGACATATCACTAATGTTTTAGAAATAAACCAACGACAAACGTTCATTCAAAACATGGCCGTTTTAAAATTGTTCGTGTAACATTGAATCTAAATAAAAACAACTTTGGACAAACGAAAAAGTTGTAGGAAATCTATTCAGTTCATTTGGAGCGAGGACGCCCTCAAAACATTAAACTTCCGTGTACGTTCGTCGGCAGCTTACCTACAACAAAGCTTTAACTACAACAGAACGTTTATGTGCATTTAATAACAATAATATCGAGAAACAACAAGGCAGCCGCGAGTCCACGACAATAGTCGGCGCCCGACTCGCCGAGTGGGACATCATTTTTCTCGGCTCAACTTTTCCCATTCGCTATTCATTTGCGTTAGAAGTTGGGCGTACTGCCGCCTACTGCAGCGACTGTTTTAACTTTATTTCTGATGCAGCGTTCAGGGCAAATTAAATTTCGTTTTGCGGCTTCCGCAAACTCGCTTTACGAGTATAATTATCGAGTTTTTGTTTTTTTTCGTTGCCATACGGTTATGAATCGCTGAACGTAACTTTGTTTCCGACCGATGGCGACTGAGAGTTTCGCTTTTTGATTTTTATCATTCGAACGCAACGATTCGTGCAAAAGTTTCTTTTGTTATTTTCAGAAGTTTCATGTACGAGTGTACGAACAAAACAATTTGTAACAGGGATAATAACAGCACAAAAGATAATTTTAACGTGCTTGTTACTCCATTCATTTGCCGAATTTGTCTGTAATACCTCGCGGCAAAGGTACAATTCGCTAATGAATTCTACAATAGCGAGTCGACTATCCGTCCTAATTAGTCGCTCTTTACGCCCAATTCCTGTGGAGCTTAATACGATTGGTATAAGTTGCAAACTGGTAGCGCGTTGCAATTGAACGATACAGGTATATATTTAAGAGTGTGCGCCGCTTTCAGCTTATGACTTAACGTTAGAAATTAATGTTGGGTAGCCGGGAAACCCCTCATGAAGTTGAAATATCACCAGCAGAGCAAAGTGGTGAAAACTTAGCAACGCTAAGTCTCATCAACTGTGTCCTGATTGGAGTCGAGCATAGAACCGTGTTGGCGAGAGCAGCCGGATCAAATGCGGCTTTATTTTTAGCTGTAGTAAACGCGAATTTACTCCAGCCAACATTTGGCATTATGAATAAAATTGATTTTACTCTTTCAAGAGTTACATTGTGCTTTTATGTTACAAATGTTCTGTCTGACTGCATTGTTTTTACTTAGTGCTGTTTGGACTGAGTTCGTAACACAACATCATTGTAAATAACTCCAAGATTCGTATCTACTCGTATGTTACTAAAATGTTGATAGGACATGAAGAAAACACAAACTCACTCCCGAACAAAATAAAGTTTACACAATGCCGATCAAAACCTAAAGACCATTCCATCCAAATCGAATCGCACCTTAACACGTAATTGAAATGAGAATAGAATACTTTAATCCCAGTGTCAGCGCCATAACATTGGTTTAGTCGGTACTCTAGTTCGGTGGTCGCGACGGCAATAAGTCCGCTCTCGTTAACGGACCTAAGGTCGTAACTACCGACTCAGTAACTCCGATGCGACTAACGAGCATACAATGTCGGCTACTACATCTATTTTTATTGCCTCTCTCTGTTTATTGCATTGCTACATGCAATCGGCATGTTCTTGTTAATCATTGTTTAGTTTATTGGCCTATAATTCTTTTTCGTTTTCTGGTTAGTGAAAGTTTTATTGTGTTGCTTGTTTCGTGCAAGCGGCTGATTGGTTCCTTTTAAATAATTGATTGGCTATAGGAAATACTTAGAATCATGCACAAAAATAAATGAAAGTCCACAAACATTTTAGACGGTGGTAGAGATGTCCTTATAATAAAATAAAGTCTTAGCTACTCGACCCGAACTAAACCCCAAACATACTACACACAGAATTAGTTTTTTCACATCACCTCTACAAACGGAACGTTACCGAGAGCAGTCCCGTGTAGGCACTCGTTTCGGACTCGGTTTTTTCTCGAAATGGAATTAAAACGTCCCGCGAGGTAAGTGGCAGCACAAGTAAGAGGTACAGTACAAAGTGAAGTGAAGCCGGATAGTGCTCCAGCTACAAAGGGTACAGTCGGATGTTAGGAGCTCTGAAATCCCCCGATCCCGCCTCTATGATCCTTGACATAAATCTCTAACCTCGCCATCAAATCTTTTCAGAAGGCGGCTTATGCGCCCAGACACGAAATGTACGCTCTTAATGCGCTCGACTACATGTACTTACATGTAAATGTACATAAATAGCCGTGCAGCGCTTTGGCCAACCGACCAAATGTACGCTCGAGTTTATGAAAGTGCTCTGAGGATGTCACTAACTGCAAGATAGGTTTGAATAAAAATGTAGATTATTTTGTGATCAATCGTTTTAAAAGCACTCTAACAAACATCTGTCATATTCTTCACACATGTCAAAAATTAAAAGCGTGTTATTACGCACATACAACAGTAGACAACTAGACACCAATCCTAGAGGAGCGGCACTCGCTAGTGAGACAGTTATTAGTGTAGTGGTTGTATCGTGGGCCGTTAATCAGAACCTTGGCCGCTCCATCAGTAAGTTATGATTGATAACAATGTGATTCATGCGGCCCTGCGGCCTGCTACTCCTGCCTCATCCATAACGTAGCGGACGCTGTCACAGACAATCCATATTAACAGTCCGAGGTGCGTCCCCAGCTATTGTTTATATCGCACACGATTTTTCATCACGCACCCCCAATATAAATATGCACACCCCGATTACATCATGTTACATCCATATTTTTTCATTATACCCTGAATATAGCCATTTCTGAATCCGTTTGACCCGGTACGTAGCGCAAATAAATAAAATATGAATCGTTTCCAATATCATAAATAATTGTCAAATTCATACAGCGCAGTCTATTTGCATGAATTATTGTCATAAAAAAGTAATACGTGTCAGTAACAGCCGTTCGTATTTTTCATATAAGTAAACGAGGTAAAGTTGACAAGACTTCGTCTCCAAGGTTCAATAAGGCGAAATCCGAGATACCGTTTATGGACTCAAGGTGCGGGCTTTGTTTACATTTTAAAATTGCACTTTGCACTGTGGCAACGTCTAACCGGTGTCTTTGTGTCAACACTGATACGTGTTCAAACAATGTAACCGTCAAAAATGTTATATCTTCGCCTTGAGCGAGTCGGTAATACTTGCGCCGAACGGCGTCTCACGAATCTAGTGCAGTAAAACTATCTGCTGAAAGAGATCAATGCACCATCAAAGGAAATTTCATTCGCTACCTCGCAGAACTTTGCTTTATTTGAAATATTGCTATTGACATCACAAAATACATTGTATCAAAGTTTGAAACTACCTATGGAGTCTCGTTTGCTCTGTGCTAGTGACGGTCAAACTTCATAGAAATTTCACGGCGGCTAACAAACAGTTCGTCGTTCACCTGCGCCGAGGTCCGAGTCCCGTTTAAAATTGCACGTGCCATCGCCCACCCCTGTTTGGGCTCCTACAGACTGTGTCAACACCGCTTGAGCTGCACTCTGCATCACCTAGTTACGTGTCAAACATTGTTTAGCAGTTGTTTTGTTAGTGTTCTGTGGCTGGTTTGCTTACCGTAATCAAGAGGCGGCTGGCAATCAACCGTCGAACGCGACAAGTTTTAAACTTTCGGATCTCGCTTGGTTTACTCGGTCACGTCACAATACACCGCCCGTAGGCTGTATTACACGCTCATACTACACAAACATAGGTAAAACAATGCCATTATGTTTTTGTTTCATGAACAATATATTGTTTATGGACAAAACCGATTCACGCCTTACCCCGCGGCTAAAGTGGTAGAGTTCATTATTCATGATGTCACAATGTACATACATTTAGCACCAATTTAGTTTCGTTTCCAAAGCAAACTGGAACGATGTGTTAAGTGGGCGCGGTTGTTGAGCTATCGTCACTCGATTTTCGTTCGTCACTATCAGTCAACCACAATTAGGGGTAACCGCGAGTATTAATTACATTGTCTAATGGAGCGAACGCGGTTTGTTCGGTGACGCGTCCCCAAATGTGTACCTACGTACCGTAATTAGGTTAGAGCCACTATCAAAACTTAATTTATTATTTCCCCTTTTACTGAAGTCCGCTTTTCGCAGTAAATTTTGCGGAGTACTCGCATGAATCAGGTGTACCTATGCTTACGAGTACCTACTTTGCTATAAACTGTTGTTTATTACTATAAACTTAATTTGTTTTCACCATATACATCAAAATCATAACAGTTTACAATTAATATCGGATGCGTTTTCGGCGCGGAATTAAAACAGTTTTAATATTTTATTCCAACAAACCAAAAAGAAATTACTCAAAGTGCCATTCGTCACAGTGCAATCTCATTTTGTGCTGATTTAAATTTTTAAATGCTTTTCCAATAGCAAAAGCGAAGTGATTAAAATGAGCAATTTTGCATTCGTTTTGTTTGTTGGTTTATTTGTATTAATAGTTGAAAGTCTGCTCTTGGTGTACGTTTTTAGTGCACCGCCGCGGCCGGGCCGGCCGTCCCGATAAGTGATCCTTTATCCGTGGCTAATCGAGCGGATGTCTACCCGTCCAAAACAACATTGTTTAGTGAACCAACCCAACTATTCTAAATTAAAACGTTACACTTGATACATTATTTACTTCGCTATCAACACAAATTGAACACAATTCAGTCTTGATAAAAAACGATGCGCCCGAAATGTTTTCATTACAATTTCTCTGACGTCATCTGCGGACAAAAACCAAATGCATTCCGGCGCTAGCGTAATCCTTGCACCGGCACAGAAGCACTCTGAGCTATGTGGGCTCTTATAAATATTAAACGCGGTGAGCTCGGGACCCCAACAAAAACGTTTATCTGGTCTCCGTGGAAAAACCGCCAGAATTAGCAACGGGGGGGTGGATTAATGCGGACCGCATTTAATCCTTCACTAAGAAGGCTTTGCTTAAACGAGTTCTAACGAGCTAAAGATAAAACAATTACCGGGGACGTGATTAAGAGATACGGAGGACACTTGTTACGTCTTACGTTGACGCGACGACACCGCCGCCAGCCCTGCCCGTCTGCTCCAAGTGCTCAAACTTAACTTTCTGCCCCAGAAAATATAAGTGAAAAATTCTAATTTATTATCAGTGTTTGTCGAATCCAATAAATCGACTGAACGGAGATCCGTTCACCCTATTACGCAGTAAAAGATTCCAATATAAAATCGGGCGTGACGTTTGTCGTTTTATCACCTTGTCACTCTTCCTAATATTTTTTTACCTCAATTACGACTCCCTCCGCGAGCGCAAATAACCATTTCAGAAGATTAAAATGAAATTCTTGAGAATATTGATACTGAGAGGAGTAGCGGAGTAGATCGGCCCGGTGCTATAAACTGAGCGGCACATTTTCCTTCATAGTTTGAATACCGGATTTTTACAGCAGTCAGGTGCTAAATGTTACGGAATAACTTTGTTCGCCGGTGGAACTCGTAAGTGAAATGAAATATTAGTCTCTTAGGGAGTTGGACCTACAGACTCGAGTCTACAGCTAGTCCAGACAAGATAATGGGTAATGGAACAACTTACCAGAAAAATCGTGGAATTAATTGCTGTGAAATGTGTAAACGATGTCTACGAGTCCTCATTGCTAAGCAAGAAAAATGAATTAAAAAAAATTTTATTCATAAAGCACAATATTCAAAGACGTAATGTTTTCCAGATCCTTTCGTAAAATAAACACAATCTTTTCTAAGTAACATTGAGATTTTAGATTAAAATAAGACTTCTTAAAGTAACGACCGAGTTAAATTCAAAAGTGCCTCCGAAAAAGCTTATAAAAAGTAAGAAATTAATCTGCAATTCAAATCCTTCTTGCCCTCTTATTCTTTTTCCTCTCATTCTTTTCTTTGGCAAATCCACGACAAACGTTCAGCTGAGATACCTTCATTAAAGGTCTAATTGTGAATATAACACTTTATTTCTACTTATCCTTAAGACGACCTTTATTAAATTGTTATACGTATGGATTCGGCGTCAATAGTGAATAGGTAGTTCGTATTTGGCCTTATATTGTAGGCACTCAAAACTATCACCTAAAAGTAATGTTGACCGTCTGTTACCTCTATCCTTTTATTTCAATTTCCTTGAACCTACTGGGAATTCCAACCCCTGAAATCCACATAAGCCCAGTTAGTTTGTTTTCAAAGTCCCTGATCAATTAACCAATTAAAATATAACATTTATATTCTTCATTAAACATACGAGAGCACCCACTCAATAAAATAAAAGGCTTTCGTTTTTATCGTGATTTTTGTATTCCTGTTTTAATGAAAATCTGGCCAATTGGATTGATATCCGATTGAAAAGGTTTCATATCAATTAAGATAATCGCTTCCTGGATTTTCCACAAAAATCTCTATGAATTCTAGGTATTCGCCACTTGGAATGTACTCTGTTTGTTTGTGTTCGACTGTGTTATCCCATGATGTTTGGTAATGAATGCAAATTGCTGAAAATGAAATAATATTGGAATCACAGATTATGTTCTCATTTGACTTTTAAAATGTCACTTGACAATGTCTGTATATTAAATGGATGTATATTAGAATTGTAAATTAATTACTCGTTACGTTCTCTTACGCTTGCCGCGGTACATTTGGCATTCAAAATCGAATGAAATTCGGGCCCGCGAGGCTCTACAAAACTAATTACGTATCGAAGCTATCTTCTTCCACGCTTTCTTACGTGCCTTTCGCATTTCCATATAAGTTGAGCTTTAAACGAGCCAATCTATTCACGTCTACACATCAGGGGGTCGCATTTGCATATAGAACAGAAATTTATTAAATCTACAGCCAATATTCCACGTTCCGACATCGAACTTTTGCTTCTTCGACGACTCCCCTGATATTTTTATTGCACTGTAAAACTGTTGTTATGAGACGCACTTATTAAAGTATCTACTTGATTTATGTCTTCTGCAGCCCTTCATAATTTTTATTCTCGTCGACCTTCTCACATAAAATAACAGAGAAAGACAATGGCTATGGCAATAATTAACGATGGCTACTAGCACAATCATTTACTGTACTAAGGCATTAAAAGCCCAAAACATTTTTATTCAGCTAATGGAGTCCGTCGTAAGAATGTCATAATTCATTTGACAGATGACGGTTTACAAAGGAACTCTAATTTACTCCACAGGAATTAAGTAATTCAGGCTTTTAATTTTTATCCTCTGATAAAACTTTCTCTCTCCGACTTCTTACATATTTAAGCAACGTTACCTTATAACAATTTTGGCACGTGCCTTTTTGGAATATAAAATAAGTTATGCTAGCAATAGAAATTAATTCTAATACTAGTCTTACAACACAGCAGCTACCTAAGCGTGTTTTGTGTTCACTTAAATGCTAACAAAACCTTTTAAAGCCCCGCTGAAACCGCCCGGATTCTTTACGAACATTAACTTAATTCTACAAAACTGTTTTATTAATTTTGCAAATTGTTAAGTTTCATTTAACATCGTCGGTCGCGAACGAAAATGTACTGTTTCAATTGAAGAAATAACGTTCAAGAGCAGATGAGTATTACAATACCTCTTACACCAACGATTATACGTTTTCGACTCGATTCTGTTAACATGAAAACAAATAATAAACAGAAAACGTTGAGTGCTCTTTGCATAATTCTATGCCATTTGTAACAATAAATTATGCCAGACGATTGCACTGAGTACGCGATCATAAATATGACTGTACGGTTCTTTTATGGCATTAGTTTCATTAGTGAAAATAAAACGTGTTGCATTTTGGTTTCGTTATAATAAAAATATGATGTAGAAGCCGACCGCGCCGACGAGCTTTATGCTCGCAGGAATGGGTTGAGTGCTGTTGCATTTTAATTAATTCTCTTTTCTATCGCGATGTGGTGTTATCAGCCTCCCGCAGGCGTCGCGGCCAAACAAATAGCTGTTGCTCTCGCTACGTAACAATTTTGACACGGCCATAATGCGAGTTTTTCTTCTTTGTTACGGGTAGTGTATCGATCCACTTTTTTATCTCGTGCTAGAAGGAATTTTGCTTTGTTGGCCTTATACTTCCGATGCAAATTATAAAATGAAGAAAGAGACAAGCACCCAGGTTTACCTGATGTCTTTTATTTTAACTTGATCGTATTAAAAAGTTAAATTGAAAGCGATTCATTTTATTACTAATAAAAATCGTCACATCCTTATTATCACTCAAATAAACGACCCTCAAAAGAAGTGAAACTTTTCCGACTTGTAATATGTTTTTGATGAGATTTATAATTCGTTCTGTTTTCGTGTCAAACGAGAAAAGTTATTTCAATAATCGTAACTTTCTTTATTTATTTTTAGGCTTTAGATGGGCAGAATATTTACAACGGTTGCTGCACACTGCGCATCGACTACTCGAAGATGACGTGTCTGAACGTGAAGTATAACAACGACAAGTCTCGGGACTACACTAACCCGACGCTGCCGTCGGGCGATGGTGACACGCACCAGCTGTTGACCAGTGAGTTGATGCCACTGCGGGCTCGCCTCGCCCTGGCCCTCGCATCCAGGATGAGTTAGTCCTCACTACTCTGCGCACCTGGAAGCTTTCTCACCGCGCTCCAATTCTCACACAGTATCGTAGACTCTTGCGTCCTGCATCCAACGATACCCACCCAATGGGGCAGATGATTGCTCAATACACCTTTTTTTTTCAAGCAATTAATCATCTAAAACGCAAAGTTTTTTTAGCGCGCTCCCGGTAATCTACGTCTGCCCCATTTACACTTGGCTATTGGACTTTACTTCGATCGCTCTTGCACCTTTTTACTTAGGTAGTTTACTGGTTTTCTTATCTCAAAAAGTCTTTCCATTTTAAATCGTCAAGCTCAGGTATGCTCATTACGTTACAACTCTCAGAATATTTTCTATGTCCCTAGTAATAGCATTAATCTTGAATGCCTGAGAAATATGCTTTGTTCCCTGCGTAGCCTGATAGGTCCCCATATTTTATTCATTTTCACTGTTTTTGATGTTTTTGTGTAAAGGCGCCTTTGCCTTTCTTTCTTTATGTTGCAAATTACGGTGATTTTGTATTCTTGGCTGTAAATGCGTATGTTTTCTGTTGCGTCAATATACGTATGAAGTAACAGTGTGAAATAAATCTTCAATAACGCTTCCAAATTACATTTGCTATTCCACGTTAGCTCTTTTCTTGTTTATTATTCATATTTCAATGCTAAATATTCCCGCGGTGACTAATAACTCGTCATAAATCCGTATTGCACCGTAGAGGGTTGTAATATGTGTGGATCATTCCGCCATTGCGAATGTTCTGCTTGTGCTATAATTATGTTATTTGTCTGATTTGTTTTTATTATAGTAGCTTCCTAAATTACAAGTTATGGATTGACATACCCTAACCTAAATTTTAGAGCTAATTTATTTATTTTTTCACGTCAGTAGGTAGGTACCTATGTAGTTTTGAGCGTTATTTTATTTAGGCTAGGCTAGGTAATTACCTGAATTATTTTAGGCAGGACTTCTTTATTTTTCAAACTTTTTTCCTTTGATTTATTACCCATACCAATCAACAGACAGCACCGTAACACTGGTCGTATCATAACAGGTGGCGGTGTGCTGGCTCCTCAGTTTCTGGGCCTGGGCTCGGGTCTGGCGTCGCCGTACGGCGTTGGCGTGGGCGGCGTGGGGCTGCCAGCCTTCGGCGCGCTCACGCTCACGCCGGCGTCCCCGGCTCTGCGCGCCCTGGCCGCGCCCCCCCTCCCGCTCGCCACCGTGCTGCTCGTCTCTAACCTCAACGAGGAGGTTGGTACCCCAAACATAACCCACCTCAATACTGGCAGGCGGATTTATACCTCTCTCTCACATAACCGCCCTTTAAAAAAAAACAAAACTCAAAATTCGAATACCACTCCCGTTAAAACAGTTTAGACAAAATTCCTACATTGTTTCGACTTAGTAGTTTAATGTTTATTGGCAATTATTCATTACGCTAACACAATAGCCAGTAACGCCCGTATCAGACACCATGTAACTGTGGGTTCACTCTCGATTCCAACAAACTAATGCATTAACCACACGAAGGGCGTTACAGGCTGTTCTATTTATATATTCTACTTAAACTCCTTAAAGATAAGTTGCTAATTTATTTATAGATATGATGTCAGATATCTTTTACGACTATTTATAATACTGTCTCTTTTCTCTTTCCTATTGTTTTAGATGGTCACGCCTGACGCTCTCTTTACCCTTTTCGGTACGTGTGCACATACATTCCGTATTTTATATTAAAACATTAATATTGCTCCTGAGCCCTGTCGCCTGAAAGACAAATTGTCAGCTAACATTCTCGACTTCTGTACTGATAACCGCATCCGACCACTTGTCGAAGCTTTGCTTGATAACACTATGGAATCTAAATTCTAAACGCTTATTAACTCGTATGACAATTTGTGTTTCAGACACCCTAGTCGTAGCTAAGTTATTTAGATCGTCTATTGTTTACCCAGTGTTGTCTTTATTTCAGTTTTATTTTATTTTCTTTGTGGGCTGTCAGTTTCAAACTAAATACGGTACAGCGAAATACGCATCTCTATGTGACAATGACGTCATAGTCCTTATTTTACTTTTATGTTTTTATATTAAATTACCTAGTCTTAGAACCTGTACCTACCTGTATATCGGTAACCGGATAGCGACACCACCAACATGGTAATCGCTGTTAATAGCTTTTTATAAATGAGAGTTGCGTTAACTGTGAGCAAACGAGTTTAAGAACTCTTTGCTAATTAAATAGTGAGTAGAAGTGAATAATTGTTTGCAGTAATTTGCTTTAACACAGCGCGCCAGTACACGGCCGGTGCTGTTAACCGCTAAAGCATTAATCGAAAGCTTAACGTGACCAATTTAGAGCTTGGAGTTGTTTCTTCTTGTATTTTCCAACTGTCCCGTTTCACGACATTATATATTACAAGCCGTTGTACTAAAATATGCTGTGTATTTTAAAAGAACCCGTGTTAAGTGTAGTAACTTAGCTTAGATATAGGTATACTTTAAAACGTTGACAACGTATGATCCTATTGTTAGACTGTGTTTCTCTCACTCTAAACCATTCTGAACAAGACATGTATAAAAAACAAAACACACTCTACACAAAAAGGATACATATTCTTTATCCATAGTTTTTATATATGTAAATAATCTCAATACGTGTTTGTAAGACTTCTGTTTGCGTATAGGCGTGTATGGTGATGTGCAACGGGTGAAGATACTTTACAACAAGAAAGATTCAGCCCTCATTCAGATGGCCGAACCGCACCAGGCCCATCTTGGTACGTAAACCATTACAAACCCTATTTCCAAGGCCCCAAGGTCGAATTCATGTAAGAGGGGATGTATTTATTTAGGATTATGAGTGTACTTATGGTTCTCCTCTTTGCTGTGGTTTGTTTTTCTTATAACATGAAGTGTCGTTGTTTATTTGCTACTTATAGTCTTATTCGTTAACGTTTTCTTATTAGATACTTTATTTTTTTTCCTTGATTTAGTTCAGTATTACAGATTTGATTCCAATCGTCCAACGTGTATTAATAGTGTAGCTGCTGAGACATATATTAATACTGAACGTTTTAATAAGACGAGGTTTAATGAAGTGAGGGTGAGGCGATGTGTTCTACGTCTACAGACCCTTGCCTCATAGGGCCTTTATTTTTTTTCGCTATAGACTATTGTACCCGTGTCAATAAATGATGCGAAAAGCAACCACATCAGTCATTTTGTGATCAAAGTATGATTACAGAATATCCAATGGGTAATTACAATTCAAACTCAAAAGGAGTTGCTACAAGCATACAGTGCTTGAAACAGTTTTAGAGAACCATAAAATCTTTTTATATCAAAATTAGTTATTTACAACGAAAACTTGCTGATTACTTACATCCTTCAGCATCTTTTACCTAGAAATATACAGCGCTAAGAAAATTTCTTGGACAACCATTTTTATTTTCGTTCGATATCATAACATGTGCTCTTCGAACAGCCATGACCCACATGGACAAGCTCCGCGTGTTCGGCAAGGCGATGCGCGTCATGCTCAGCAAGCACCAGACCGTGCAGCTGCCCAAGGAGGGGCAGCCTGATGCTGGACTCACCAGGTAAATGTCTACAAATAAAAGTTTATACCTACGTGATTGATTGACGACACATACATAGGTGAACAGATGAGAGACATACGAAATATGAAAGATATCGTGATATCAGACAATGAACGTCAAAAAACTGTGCGATAAGATCCGCCCATCGTACACTAGTTTTTATAAATAAGAAAACTGCGATAGTTTACCATACACACAGATACATCTTGGAAACCAGAAAATTTGTCTCCAGCCATATTACGTGGAACAGTCTTTTAACGCCAATGTAATACAATTCAGGGTGTACTAGCTAGAAAAAAGACTTCTGATTTAAAGAAGTTATGTCTTTAACAGGTCGAATGGCTAGGTGTCTCACTGCTGGCAAAGACTATATTCCTTCAATTGTTTAGGCTCTTTTTTAAATTAAAAAAAGAGCCTTTAAAAGTAGTTCTCTTTTACCGTCACTCAAGTCATCATAGGTACCTATTAGTTCCTTCCAAATTTCAGAACTGCTTTTTATCAATCTGAAAGTCTATCTTTTTGTTTTTGTAATATGGCAAGTATATCATCAGTATAACCATTTAAGGAGGTTTCGATAACGATTTCAACCTAAAAGGTCTAATAACTGTCGACCAATTTAGGTTCCCAAATATAAACATTTTCTATTTGCTGCGTCAGTTTTCAGTAGGCGCGTTATAGAAGTGATTGACATGACCTTTAAACCTACATCACTCGGTCTGAATCAGAGCTTGACTCTGTGATCCCATTTTGTGTCCGAAATTTGTATTATCAAGATTTCTAGCCGATATTCCCAATATTATATTTCTGAAATAGCCAGCTATAAGTCATGATGTTAATATATTAAATTGTGTTCCACTGCTGTTAAATCTTCACCGTACTACACAATGAAATGTTTCTCTAAAAAAATATAGCTCTGTCGTACGGCTCGACTATCGCACTAGTTATCGTAGTATATTCTTACTTTCGCACAAAGATAATTCATCTTTCTGAAACGACTTAATAAAATCCAAAGCAGATTTAGGAAGCGACGAACTTCACTTTAGTCCGAATGTCTTAGTTTTGGAGTAGCAACATTTATGTCGCGTCGTATTACAAGTAGGCGCGCCGGATTGACGCGCCTACTTGTAAGAACGCGCGTTGTAGACGCATCAATCCGGCGCGCCTACTTGTAATACGGCGTGTTATAGGATATGGCTTTGTCACCGGATAATTGCAGACACCGGAAGATTGTTATAAATCTATAATAGATTATAATTTCTCGTTATGCTATGAAAAAATCGTTTTTTATTCAATAAATGCCATCAAAATAGTATCCAATATATCCGTGTCTTATTAAGAAAAAAATGTTTACTATCGCGTGATATCGCGTAGTAATATCGCGTGAAACTCAAGCGATAATTTATAATCTTACGGCGTTTGCAATTTTTCGGTGACAGCTGCAACATTTATACATAATATCCTGCGTCTACGCTACACCGAAATCTCGTAGCACTACACTGTCGGTGCTACGCGCGTAGGCGCACTGCTTCGCAGCGTAGCTCGGATTGTGCTATGAGAATTGCTCCTTATGTTTTCTTGCACTCAACGTTTTGTTCGTGCATTTTTCAGGGATTACTCCCAGAGCCCGCTGCATAGATTCAAGAAGCCTGGCAGCAAAAACTACCAGAACATCTACCCACCAAGCGCGACTCTTCATCTGTCCAACATTCCGTAAGTTTCCCACTATTTTTAAATCCAGTTTCTTAGAATTCTCCCAAGTCGAGATAAAATAATAAAAAAATGGAATTTCAGGGATTGCTACAACTTGATTTTGTTGTTTATTTACAGAGCTACGGTGTCTGAAGATGATATTAAGGAAGCCTTTACCAAGCGAGGATTCACGATTAAGGCTTTCAAGTTCTTCCCGTAAGTTCATTTTATACATCGTTTTACACACATTTTAGATTTTTATTTTGCATTCATAAAATTTATTTTGTATCTTGTGCTTCTTTTTGTCATGAATTTATATTTTCCCGATTACAGGAAGGACCGCAAAATGGCGTTGGTGCAGCTGCCATCGATCGACGACGCGGTGGCGGCGCTCATCAAGATGCACAACTACCAACTTTCCGAGTCCAACCACCTGCGAGTGTCCTTCTCCAAGTCTTCGATCTAAGTGCGCGCCACGAATATCACACAAGCGCGGCAGTCGCGCTCCTCGCCCAGTCTGCCCGCGGCCCACGCGACTCCGACTCTCCGACGCTCCGACGCTCCGGCACTCCGGCACTCCGGCGCACCCTAGGGCCCCCGCACACTACGCGACGGCGCGAGCCACGCGGCTGACCAACATCGTACCTCTCACACAAATCGAGAATTTCCCTCGACTGAAATTAAAATATATCTGTATTACGCTTACACGGATCACTAGATACTAAGTGCTATTCTATTTTCTTAATAAATACGTACGTTTACTGTTACTGTACATCTAAATCTAATCTAAGATACTATCATCACAGTCGAACGCTGCTTATATCTACTGTATTTTCGATACGATTCTAAACGGACGTATTAACGTAGAGAGGAATTATATTTTGTGTGATATTCATTCCATATTTTGAATAAGTATATCAATTATTTTATTTTTATAAAGTCGTAATGTTTCCCGGTGATTACAATATATGATTTCGTTATAATGAATTATCTGGATGGTATATTTTGCAATTAGATTGCGCTAGTTACGTTTGCACGGGGCAGCGAGCGTGTGTACCGCGGGGTCGCAATGTCAAACATTGCTCGCTTGCTGCCTCACTACGGCAGCCAGTTTATGTACCACCTTACAGTTTTATATTCATCACATTAATAGCACATTGTTAAAATATCTCTTGGTCACATAATTAATTTGCAGTTATTACTATTAAATTGTATTTTATACATATATTTTATTGTCTATTTTAATATGCACAATTTACTATTATTGCATTTCTTTGTAAGTAAATATAGTTTTGTACGCATACACATTTTTTTCTTGTTTGATTACTGGAATGTTATGTTTAGAAATGTGTATGTGTGTGCAATATTAGTTATAGAGATAATTTTAATAATATATTTTAGATGTAACCGTGTTCCGTCACCGGTGGTCGGTGTTCTTGCTTCCAGTCTTATTTCGTTGATAGGAGGATATTGTCCGTTCTTTACTTCATCATAGTTATTGACGATTAGCTAGTGTAATCACAACTCTTATCGCTAAGCATCTAGTTGTATATCACTATTTAAACGTTATGTTCAGCGACATAATAGTGACATGATGCATTTATTTTGATGTTAATTTATATTAATGGTAGCTACAACATATATAAATGCTCGAGCATACGTTTCACTAAGTGGTTAATTTTAGATAATTATTTATTTGTGAGCGGCGGGACAACTGTCGCGAACATCATATTCTAGAATAATTTTCACTATTGCTATGCATTGCCACACTGCAGTGGAGCTGCGGCGACGGTCTATCAAGTATTAGCCAGATCTGATTTTGCTCTACGACATATTTAATCAACAGTATTTACACTAGGTCACAATAACTTCATTAAACAGTATTTTAGTTAATGAACTGTCCTTCTCGAACTTCGTTTTGTATATAGACACCCTCCCACTTCGATGTGTAAAGCTTCTAACACTTCGCACTTCGCTAAGCTCTCGATTGGATTTCACACATCTTTGCCTTCTTAAATTAATTAAAAAATATGTCTAGTCCAATGCAAAAGAGATTAAGTTTGTGAATTAAGTGATTACGTTATCAAAATCTTATGAATTCGTCTCAAATATTTAAAGTCTGGTAGGAAAGCTTTTGTAAAGAGATTGTATATGGTAACGATTTGTTGGTAGAGGGATGCCGAGAGCCACGCTACCGTTCGGACCAGTTTAAGTGTTCAGTTACACGTCCAGATTATGTGATTAGGCAAAGCATGCGTGAAACAGATACCTGAATATGACGAGTAGATACCGATGCCATCGCGGGAGCAGCGCCGCGAGCCGGCTGGCATGTTAATTAATATTGTAAGTCACTTATCTATCAATGCATTACATATCTCGACGATGCCACGGTCGGTATTCAATTAGGATAGAAAAGGGAATGTATATTGTAGGATATAAAGCGTCACAGGACCGCGGGCACTCCGCCCGGCAAGTGTATGCACGTTATACCACATCAGGCAGTCTTAACTATTCCATTACTTTGAACATATCCCATCATTGTCAAAAATAGTCGCAAAAAAAAGTAAAAAATAACTTTTTATTTTAGAAAACATTTGTGAAGTTATAAAAATCACATATTTACACTATTATGAAATGTATAATATATATCACGTAACATACATAAGAATTAAAGATAGAGCTTAGTAAGATGAATAAACTGAAAAAATATTAGATTGTCATTACGATGTAAGTTTAATAGAAAAATTTAATCATACAATTGTATTAATCAGTACCTACCTATAATAAGAACGTAAAAGTAGATATTCGGTTTAGATAATGTTAGGTGACCAGGGTGTGGTGATATTTTGCACGTTTTTGAAAATGTTTTTCTATACGGCGCAGGATTCTGTGCCTGTGTTTTGAAAAGATGAGGAGTGATGGTCGAGTGACGTGCGAGCGGCGGTAATCGCATTTGTAATTTTAATAATAATTGTATTATTATTATGTATTTAATTAAACAAGAATCACAAAGAGGAGATTACATATCCACTGTACTCAGCGTAGAACGCTACACACATGCGCGGCCTGCTGCGGGTGTCAGCTCATGCTCCTAGCTCCTAGCGCTAGCTCGTAGAACAGTCTCAGTTGCTTGTGCTCAATACATTCGTAGACATGCTCGATTACTATTTTCTGTGTGTGTAGCGTTTTCAGGCCTAAAATTTTCTCAATAACATTGTATTGACTAATAGATAATTATAGGAATTTATGTGTTTAGAGAAGTATTTTAAATATCTAGATTTTAATGGTAATATTATTAAAAAATAAATAAATAGATCAGTGTTTAGGATGAGATGCCAAATTTAAAGTCAATACAGATTATTTTAGGTAAAAGGTAATTGAAGTAATCTTAACATTTATTAAAAAGTTGATGAAAATGTTACAGTTAAATTATATTTGAGAGTTTTATTAAGCGCAATATATGCAATTTTATTCATTGTAAGTGAACATTGTTTCAATTTGTTAGTTAAAGTTATGCGTTGAAAAATGATGTGGACGTTGTTTTCGAATGTGTTTTGTTGAATTGATATCCAACCGCGCGACGAGACTAGTTAGTGCGCGCGTCTTCACGTCATGCTATACTCTGCGTTATCGTGTACTTCGTATGTATCTCTTGCGTTCCATACATATCTCCGCATATCATACTGAATATGCTTATATTTTATTGCGCTTTATAATATTTATCTCTACTACATACATATATTAGCTGTATTTAGTATTTCATAATGATATGAATAAAGGCCAACATATCAGTAAATAGAACTTTGGCTAAGGCGCATTATTATACCTGTCATGCTCCTCGATATTCTGCTTAGATGTTGTCTGACTTCCTTCCACCTCGGCGACGTCACGGCCGCGCTCGACGCTTCTGTAACGTTCGCGTGGCGTCGTCGTCTTCTTATTTTTAATTTTAAGCCTTTTGTGTGGTTAATTTCACTCTTTATTTTTAATTTCATAATTAAACTATTATTATCATTGATACTTTTTGTTCTTTATTTTTCAATCCTTTCCCTTCTACCTTAAATCCTTTTTTATTTCAATTTCCATACCAATTGTCTACGATACGATACGACAGCGGGCGGAGTAACGAGCAGAGACCGTTCAGTTCACTCACTCACTGCCTTCATTCAGTTCAGTTTTCATGAATGTCTGTGGTTATAATTTCATCCCTTTATTTCAGACCACCTGAAGAAGTTTCAAGAAACTAATTGTAAATAAAACTTATAAATGTTAAAGGGGATCAATATAATGAAATGATGTACATTAGTACACAATTGGTATTCTAGACATATTCGTACTTATAGAACTTAATTATTACTATCCTGGCGAAATCTACACTCGACTACATTTTAAAGTATATCTATTACGCTTCGATATATTTATATAACTTGTGAATAAAAATTCTCTACCTTTTTTCAACGGAGTCTTCTGACTTGAGATAAAAATATTTAGGCGAAATAAAAACACGTTGTTTAGTTGAATTGTAAAGGGAGTAAGGGACTTAAAATATTGCCAATGATAATTATGTTTTATATAATATTGTCAAGTGGAATATTGTATTTCGCACAGGGTATAATGTGAATTAAAATTATAGCGCTGCCCGTGGCATTTGATCGCCCGAGGCGGTTATTTTGTGTCCGTGCCACGTCCCTTATTCCTAACTGTGTGGAAAGAACTGAACCATTCCGTAATGAAACGTTATTAGCGAAATTATTGTGTGCCTGCCACTTTGTATCAAGACGGCAACAGCAGGCGAGAATACCCACCAGCGAATTGTATTGAATGTATTTAAATTAATTGTTTCGAGAGCAGTGCGCGGAAAGTGGCAGCTACACTCATGTTAAATTAATCTGAGGATGTAAATATTATACACGACTATGTTAATAATTACAAATTAAATTAATAGGATCTATAGTAAAGATTAACATAATCATTACTTTAAGATTTACTAGTTAAATATCCTACCTTAATTTCAGTAGTCGCTCTAGTTAATTATATACCTACCTAACTTATCGAGAACCCTTCTTAGAAAGTATTACTGTTACTACCTCCCTTGGTTTCCTCTTGATTTAATAATGTTGTTTTAGTTGTTTCATTAAAAGAATTAAATAAAGGTGTGCAAATTAAAGGGTTGTGTGTAAAGTTAAAATAGTTAAATAGATGTAAACAATCGTTCGAGTAACGTTATCTCATCAGTTTCTTGGGAAGCACATCTAGTTTTGTTCACTATCGTAGTAAGACTTGCTAAAACAATTTGAACATGTCAATATTAATTAGTCTTAATTCAATATGCCAAAGACCAATCGTTGGGAAAAATAACAGGGATATAATAATATTTTTCCTTTCAACTTAACTAATTATTTATCTCTAATAAATACACGTTTAAAATCCAAATGGCAAGCTTTAACGAGCTATATTTCAAGATAAAACGTATTTTGATGATTGTTTTGTGAAAATTAATTTTATGAAACGCGCTCGGTCCGTCTGAGAGGCCGGGTGCTCACTAAACTACATTATGTAAAACAGTATATGAATTATAAATATATACAACAATATTATATCTAAGTGACTACCCTATTGAATTCTAGATTTATTCTTTGTGATTTTATAATAAAATATAGTTGAAAATGGAGTGTTTATTTTATTTATGATTCCCATATTCCTACTTTACCCATGCGGCAACAGCCAATAAAATGACGGCGTACACCAACCTGCTTGCACAGACAACTCACTGCCGCATGTTTAAAAAGTTCAACTGAAATCACAAAAAAACGGGAACTCGAGACCCCATAGGTACCACATACCTAATTAGGACCTACCTGTCTAAAAGTACACAACCACAACGCAGTTCAAAATTACAAAGGCAGAGAGTACCTACTGAAGTCGGTCTAAGTCTAAGTAGGGATTATTAATACAGTTAGATAGTGTACCTAACTATCACTAAGATACGCTACAAGCTACATATATTACCAAAACAAACATAGACATGAACAGAAACGATAATTTTATAATGCTCACAGCGTGTTTATAAATGATTGACAACTATTTTTATCATTTATCGCACCTTCCCACACGAGAAAATTATATTATGTTTCATTTCTATATATTTGTGTAGGTTCTAACATATTAATTGTGGTAAGGCAGCAGAGTTTTGCTAAATGTTTTGCATCGTGAATAATAGCCAGCTGTCTTTCCCAAGCATCCTCCATGAACCTCCTTTACAAAATGAGAGATAAAACCTTAGTGAAATTTCGCGACGTCCCCGCAAGGAGGCGGTGCAGACGGGCGTAGGCTTTGCCTTTTATCCCGCATGTCTCAGCAGGAGCGCCACGGCACTCCCACAGTGCCGTATCTTTACGACTCTGTGGTTGCCCGGCGGAGGCCCGGCGAGAGGCGACCAGTGACGTAAGAGAAGACTTTATGACCTGCTAAGGACGAATGAATTTGGGCGCATGGAGAGTCATGTGTGTCTGGGTTCGACGCGCACTATGCTTATATTAACTTTCTTAGTCTTTTTTGTTTGAGAGTCGCGTGTCGGTGTCTACGACTCACTCAGCGTCAAGTCCGGTAGGTTGTGGGGTCGTCAGCGTCCGTATCAGATCGCGCTGTAGATGGCCGCACGTGCCAGGGCGCTATGTGCTTGAAATGGGGCCAAGCAGATGTGTTCCCAAGCGCGAACATAGTGGACGCGAAGCGGGCGCAGAAGTCGGCCAGGATCTCGACTTTAAGGTCCCGCGCAATAACGCTATTCCTCACGAAGCGTGGGGCGGCGACTACTGCGCGCGCCCCCGGGTGTCAGCACTGTGATGATCGCCCGGAGGACACGGTGGAGCATACGGTGGAGGTCTGCCCTGCTTGGGTTGAGCACCGCCGTGTCCTGGTCGAGGTGATCAGCGGCGGTGACCTCTCGCATCCGGCCCTGGTTAAATCCATGGTCCGGAGCGAGGAGGCTTGGGAAGCGGTCACCTCCTTCTGCGAAACAGTTATACTAATAATAGGTACTAACGAAGGAGGAGGCGGGCCGCGCAAGGAAGAGACAAGGCCTTCGCCCCAACCGCCACTACAGAAGACGCCCCGGGCGTTGGGAGTCGCAGGGCGATCCCCGGCCACCATAGGCGCGGGCCTGCGGACGGCGAGCGTTGGGTGGCTTGCTGTCCGATCACCACCAGGCCCGGGTCGATGGCGCGTTGTGTTTCACGCGCGCCTCAAAGAGATGTCAGCATAGAAGACGGGGCCCGCTGGGGCCAGAGCCTGCCAGGGTTGCGGAATTTGTTCGAAAGAGTCACCGCGGCCCTGGAACGCAAAGGGCTTTAGAAGGAACACGGATGGGTTTTAGTCAGTAAGAGTCGGACACGCCCTTCTGCCCCACCCAGAGCGGAAGAAGTCATTTGATGATTTCCCATCCTTGACTTGAGACGACCAATCGATGTCGACGCCGTGCAGTCTAAGAGGTGGTGGGAGGTGGGCGCGCCCGACGAGCAGCTCCAGCGTCTTACCCACGTTCACCGACAACCGCCATTTCGACACCCAGTCGGGAAAAATGAGAGAAATAGACGAACAACCGAATTGATTTTAATATTGCAAAGTGGGTAGTTGTTTGTTTACATATTAGTTTGGCTGCAATAATCTAGATAGCGCTTTTTCTGGTTTACAAGATGGATGACACTATTCTTCAAGTTTTGAAACTGAGATTGCTTTTACAAGATTTGAATAAAAAAAATAGTGGAAGCAATCTTACTTTGATAATTTTTTTAATTTAAAGCAAATTACATGTATGCTAGTAATTACCGTTAGACGTTTCGGTTGTCTAGATCTTTTTCTGAGAACTAAAATTTTGAAAAGAGTTAATTAAGTTAAGCTTGAAAAAGAGCAGGTGCGTCTATTCTGCCGATCTCTTATGAGACATCCTGAAATAATTCTGAAGCAGTGCACACAGGACACACTTGCTAAAGTAGATGACTTGGCCAAACTTTCTTTCTGAACGAAAACTTCAACTTCAAGGTGACAATATCAATAAATGTCAAAGTAGATGGGAAAATATGGAATGTCAAAGAGAATCTTCCTTTCTGAATTGATGGAATAATTCATTTTTTAAAAATAATACTACCTACACCTTTTAAGCTAATTGATACAAGAATTATTGAAACAATTAAACTTGTGATGATAGTGGTCTAATAGAAAAAATCTGTCCTGCAAAATGTTTCGGACAGTACTGAGATTATCTCCATCTCTCTCGATAGGTTTATTTAACCAAGCTAGCGGTCAATTTGATCATGATTTACTAAATAGACCAACCACTACAGGTCCTCAAACTGGCTGGGATCGGGTGAAACGAATGTTTACTGGAAAGTAAGTCAGCAGAGTAGAAATCCTTAAGTTTACACTCCTTGATTGTGCTTTTTTCCTCAAGGATATTTACATGAATCAAGTAAAACATAACTGAAACTACGTATTTCCCTTTACTTTAAGACTATGTAAAGACTAAACACAAAGTCTGGTTTTTGTGACAAAAGTTTCTAACCTCTAAAAAAAAGTCATGATCTCTACTTAATTTCAGTGAACATGAAGAAATATCTGAGGAAATGAACACAGTTCTGCAGTCATCATTATGTGGAGCCTTCATTGGTGCTTGTATGGGAGGATTTGTTAGCTCCCGAGTTGCCTACATCAATTTTATAGAAAATAATCAAGCAACTATATTTAAATCTACTGCTGAGGCCAAGGTACTGTTTCTCTAAATTGTATTGTATTATTATTTACTTTTAAAAAACTGACTGATTAGTAGGTACCAATTCATAATTTAAAGATAAAACTCTGGGTGTATCGTCCACACATAATATTAAATTAATTTTTGTAAACCAAATTTTGTAAAATCATTATTTGAAAAGAGTAACTATGGAGTTTCTTGTCCGTTCTTCTCCATAAGAATCTATCTTTCCGAATGGACAGATTTTATACTGAACTGTAAATGCTGACGTTCAAAAGTGCCGTTTAATGGCCTAATTGAAATAAACATTTTGACTTTGACTTTGACTTCGTAAAGTAGCTTTCCTTTAATTCCAAGTCAAAGAAACTGTATAAGATACTAAAGCTCCATCTTTTCATAGATGTAATATTCAAAATCAAAATCCACCAATTTCCATATTGAGCATTTGAAGTTGAGTATTTGTAATATCTAAAAATTAGTTTGCTAGTTTAGCTTTCTAAAATTGGTATTCAAGTAGTCAAGTAGGGTTTGACACATTATTAACTCAAAATAGGTACTCAATTCAGAAACTTGCCCAACATGAAATATGCGGGTCACGCTGGTGAAACCGTGTGATGTCCTCTAGTGTCTTATAAAGAAATGTTTTATGAAATAGTTATTTTATATTCCAGAAAAGGTTACAAGATTATGTGACAGTGGCCTTTGCGAAAGGAGCGTATAAATGGGGCTGGAGATTGTGTTTCTTCACAGGAGTATTTAGGTAAGGAAGTGAAGATATCTGTTTTTCAATTCCATGAACCCTGTCCAGATTTACATACACACTGATAAAAGCATACAACATTTAATCATTTCTAGATCTATAGTATCTGTGTTTGTGTGGTTTTGAAAAAGAATATTGTTGGATTTCCCATTATTAACTGTAACCCACCAAGATCTGACATTTTAGTCTGCCGCTCACAAAATAGAAAAAAAAATCAAATACATTTCCCTGTAACAAAAAATAATATTCTTTTTTATCAGTGCTGTTCATTTAACATTTTGAGTTAGGTGTCTTGGTGATTAACCATGTACTATTACTTACTGCAGACCTTCAATTCTTTATAATATTAACATTTGTTATAATATGATTTTCAGTTTAACATCAACAGTGGTGTCAGTGTACCGAGGCGACACATCGCTAATAGAATATGTATCGGCTGGAGCTCTCACCGGTGCGTTATACAAGATTGATATGGGATTAGCTGCTATATTAGTTGGAGCTGGATTAGGTATAAAATGTTTGTTTAAGTATTTAATATTTTATGCACTCAAAAAAGCAGACTTGCCTTAGGTATTTACTACCAGCCAGCCTGTGGGTGATATTGAGACAAATAGTGATTCTGAAAGCCCGTACCACTATTTATCAAGTAATTAAGAAAGAAAAAAAAGGTGATTATAAATTTTCATGCTAAGAATTAAGAAAAATTCACTGATGAAAGTCTGGGCTGCTAAAAACTTGAAGCAAGTTGCATAAGAAGACTCAAAGACTCCAAGCATTAATTTCAATTAGACCTTTTACTTGCACTTTTGAATTGTCAAGCAGTCATGTAACCTAAGGATTGGCAGAAACTTTGTTTTTTTGGAATTTGGAGTCCCCTGTTCTTACTTTAATTCATATTAATTCTTATGAAAAAGCCATTAATAACAAAAACCATTTTAATTTTTTGCAGGAACGGTATTAAGTACTGCCGCTGGCCTGATGATAATAGGAGTATTGAAAATCACTGGTATTAATATGCAGGACATTAGGAAATCTTTGTATAAACTCAAGGAGGATAGGTAAGTTGTTTGACTGGCCTTTAAATTTTAACTATTAAATGTCTGTTATCGTTTAACGGCCGGTGTCAGAGAGATCCATACTAATACTATAAATGCGAAAGTAACTCTGTCTATCTGTTTGTTACGCTTTCACGTCTAAACTGCGGAACCGATTTTATGAAATTTGGTACAAAGATAGATTACACCAAAGAAAAGGATATAGGCTCCCTTTTGTCGCGAGAAAATTATACTGCTAGAAAAGCATCTTTGCCTCTCTGAAGTTAGGTGTTTGTGACGACCGCGCAGGTGCAATCGCGTAAAAAAGTGTTAGCGCGTAAAAATATTTTTGTTTTATACGTGTTATATTATGTATGTTCTTGAATAGTGTTTTTTTACTCACTTGAATAAAGTTGTAGAAGCAGTTTGCGATTGTAAGATAAGTGGGTAGAAATGCATAAGAAGGTAATAAGTACCTATAGGTAATTGAAAGTGAGGGATTGTGTTCGCACCAAATAAATGAAAGCTAAATTTAAAGGTACATGCACTCACTTGAAGTATAGTCAGCTAACTCGTTGTCGCAGGTCGAAGGTGGACCACAAACACAGACACAAGCGGGGGCACAGCGCATTACTCAAACTAGTTCAATATAAAGTTTATTAGTCAATATAAAGTCTTTTAGTATGTACTCGCTACTCGCACAAAATTTCCGAAACTCCTTCCATAAATAAATTTGTGGGGCCATTAAAGGCATTAATAAGAAGATAACAAAACAATAACAAAAACAACTAATTAAAAATAATAACAATGTATAGCACTTATGGTATCGACAGTCTTATTGCATTGAGCAAGCGAGACACGAGTAAGCATTGAACGTATACGAGCGACTGAGACGCTACTATACGCGCCAGCTTCTGCGAGACCGCGCATGGGCGGTGTTATGATCGGTTGTAAAATAGACTACTGCGCTGCGAATTGCGACGAACTTTAGAGTGGCAAACTTGTTTGACGCTTAGTATTTAAGGACTTTAGTGTACTCTTACAATGGCCGGTGCCGGAGTTGAGCGCGTGCGCGGTTCGCGGGTGGCGGTGACTGAATGAGCTAACATGGCGGCCGGAACTCGGATATGCAAACAGTGTAGCGGCTATTGTAGCGCTCAACAGTAACTAGTCGTAACCGAGCTGGTAGACGACGCATTCTAGAGGTGCGCGGAGTTATTAAATGGAATAGCGCATAACCTTTGTATTTAGATATGTGACAAAAAATTAATATAAACAAACGTTCAAGCGTTTCTGAAAAATTTGTATCTTAAAAATAAAAAAGGCTGCCCAAAGTAACTATTCCACTCAGACGAGGTCGCGGGCAAAAGCTGGTTCTTTAATATTTACCGAGCATATGCGCATCAGTGTACCCTGCTAAGCCAAAAATTTACTTCATGTTACGTCAGATACTTGTGAGTTGTACAGGGTAAGCCTGTATTCACGAAAGCTTACCCATACCATATTATGTGTGATATTTATGTGACAATGGCGGTCAAAAGATCTTTCTTTAGCTACCATACACCTATAACTGACAGAGATAGCACGAGACGTATTTAGTTACAATTGAATATTCTGTTGTTTTCTGAGTAACAGTTTCTTTAGAGCATAAACGCATCGGCGTGCCCCCGACGCCAAGCCACAAATTCGCCGTACTTTTTGTCACATTTGTCGTACAGGGCACGCGCTTTTGTGACGTTTGGCGTACAGGGCACGCGCTTGCTTGTCATGTATACGTTACAGTGGCGTTCAAAAGGTTAAAAAGATTAAACAAATAATAGATACTGATAACTACATATTTCCGTCCCTCTAACCCTATACTACCTAATATTAAAATTTGTGTTTTTTGATGCATTTCCGTTTTGCTTACAGAGAGGACCAACTGCACCAAGCATTAGAAAAATCAGCAACAATTAAGAACGACAAACTCACAGATCACCATAAACAGCTAATTTTAGAAGGGGGAGAAAAGAAGATAGATGATATTAAATAAATAGCATGTGAAAGGTCCTACTTTACTAAGTAGTTCTGGCTCATTTGAGAATGTTCTCGCACTGCATCCAATCCGAATTAAAGTTTCGAGTTCTGTCGTAACATTCCTAATTGGAAATGTTGAATTCTGACGGATCTAGTGCACAACCCGTCCTGGTTGCCCGGTTACCCATCAAATCACATTATAGGTAACCCAATAATGTGATTTGAGTGTACCCCGGGGTTATAATGAAATTCAGTACAGTATTGTTGCCCGGTGGTGGATGGGGGCACAGCTTCGCCCGCGCGACCTGCTCCTAGTGCTGGCGGTCGACCCGCGCCACTCGCGGCGCCACCTCTCTTCATGGCTTGAGCACATTTTCTTACAGTAGGTGTGAAAAGTAGAATATGCTCTCAGGGATAAAGGTTTATTTGCCTTGAGCTAGCTTGAATCCCTCACTGCATTCAGGATTTTTCTATTAACTCCCTCGCTTAGCTCACTACTGCGATCGACATTCCTGGGGTTCGCATCGGATGCAGTGCAGGAACTTAGGGTACAATCATGTTGCAAGAGAGCAAACTTAATTCAGCGCACATCATAAGTTCGAACACTACAGAAAAGTCCAAGCAAATACTAAACATTTTTTCCGCTGTTTCGAGTTTTCGCCAGATGTGCTCTTTTTGCTTATGGCGGTAGATTTGATTTCCCTGGCTTTACTTTACAAATCAGTCTGCGCGGTTATCGGTTAGTTAAAAAGCTCAATATTCACAGCCATTCGATTCCATCCCGAAACGAATGGTTGTGGTTCTCTAAAGGTGGGTATTGACCGGTGTTATGGGGCGTCATGTAACATGTTACAAAGCGAGCATTCGTGCAGTCAAGTCGTGGAAACGAGCACGTACATGATGCGTATGTGTTTTGTTTTACACGGATTTTAGGACACTGCGTAACATAACATGCTCGCTGCGAATGTTACATTTCGGCCCGTAACATCGGTCAGTACCCAGCTTTAGGTTAGCGTAGATAGGGAGAATGCCACAAAATGTTACCTATTATTATATGAAAATTAATTAACCTCGAATAGATTTGCTTTCGTTTAGCGAGAATGTAGCATACTCCCTACACGAAAGTAAGTCTATTCAAAGTAATTGAATTGAATGACTGTGAATACTTGCTTTTTGTTTAAAATTGGCCAGAACTAACTTAAAAAAGTAAGACCATAATAGTTGTTTTTATGAGAAGATTATTGTTCTATACTGTACAGTATGAATTAGTTTTATGTCGGGGATGAAGATTTTAATGTAAATATTAGTAGTTGAAACAAAATAAAAGCAATAATTTATAAATAACTTTGTTTTTATTTCAAGTCATTTCTTTGTCATTTGCCTCTTATTGTCAAAGTCTTCCACGTTTCCGCAGGATATAGTCTTATTATGGACAACCGTGGGTGATGCATTCGATAGGTACCTATGCATGTTGCAGAGTAGTGTACGGACCCGCCTATCCAGGGCGTCAAGTTCCGTTTAAGTCCATTTGAGTACGCCGAAAGAGTACTTTAATTGGCCAAGCTCGTAGAAACCTTTTTTTTTATCTCGGGTGAAATCCTCATGGATGTCCTCCGCTTTGGGGCGGGCGGAGGACATCCATGAGTTCCGTAATCCCGAGACAAAGCCTCTCCAAAGCCTTTTTTTTAACGTACATACTTGCTGCGCGAGCGACAATTTACGAAAACTATCGAACGGCATTGTTTTTTTTTATTTTAGGGTTCCGTACCCGAAGGGTTACCGACGAAACCCTATTATTAAGCCTAAATGCTCTATTGGTCTCGCGGTCTGCCGAGCGTGGAGTCCTGGGTTCGATTCCCAGGTCGGGAAAAAAGTGTCATTAGGTTTTTCCAATAGGAATTTCTCTGTGACAGCCCGGAGTTTGGAAGTTGGTGCTGTGACACCCCTATGCCTCGGTGCGCACGTTAAGCCGTTGGTCCTGCGCCAGATCCGCTCCGGTCGTGTCGGGTTGCCGTCCCATCGGAATATGAGAGTAATGGAAGAAAGAGTGCACCCGTGTCGCCGCCGATGGCTAGTCTCGGTTGAGATTGGCCGCCATGGCCGAAATCGGTCAGGACTATATATGCTAAGCCTCCGCTGTCCGTCCGTACGTTCGTTTGTCTGTCAGCAGGCTGTATCTTAAGAACCGTTAGATTTAGGTATACCTATAGTTGAAATTTTCAGTATGTAGGTACTTATTTGTATTGCCTCTATAACAACCAATAATAAAAATAAATCAAATACGCAATTAAGGGAGCTCCCATACACAGAAAAAAAAAAATACTTTTCTTGTATAGGAGCCCCTTTAATTTAATAAAATTTATAAATCACAGAGTTTTTAGTAAATCTTGAAATTCAAAATTAGAACTTGTAAGTAGTAACTACGTTAATTTCCTATTTTATTGTGGTATCAGGATTGTAGGTGTGATATATATTTCTGTCACCGGAATATTGCAAACGCTGTAAGATTATAAAATATCGCGTGAAATTGTGAACTACATTCTCTTAATAAGACACGTATATGTCACTGGATAATTGCAAACTACGTAAGATTACAATATACATATGTATCTTGAGATATTGTAAACTCTAGATAAATTGCCAGTTTATGTCAGTTTTTCGGACTGGCACGAAGATGTTATAGAATACAAGGTTTTGATTCGTATCATTGTAAAATAAATGTTCCTTGATATATCGAGAGTTTACACACTTTCAAGATAATTATATAGTTTGTAATCTTACGTAGTTTGCAATTATCCGGTGATATATAAAAAACGTTTTTTTCACAATATATCGAGAAAATATAATCTAATAAAGATTTATTACAATTAGTATATAAGTGTGTGCTGTACATTAGTGTAATGTTGGGTGCATTGTACTCACACAATATAATCAATTGATCAATGTACCTATGTATACAAATCATTGTAAAACTTATATTTGAAAAGAGTAACTATGGAGTTTCTTGTCCGTTCTTCTCCATAAGAATCTACTTTTTGCGAATGGACAACTAGAGTCACTTATATTTTAATTTTAAACTGTAAATTTGACGTTCAAAAGTGCCTTTTAATGGTCTAGTTGAAATAAATTAATTGACTTTGAATCTAACGGAGCAATTTTCCGGCGACATATATATCTCTCTCTCTCCATAGTACATCATTATACGTGTTAACTAAGAGTCAAATTATATTAAAAGCATTTTATTATTGTTACAGATATTGCACTACAGATGTGGTCGAACCGATTTACAAAAATATACGAAATTATGTATTTACAAACTTCAAAATTATAGTATTTGTGCATCAATTTTAGAATAAAAACAAATTATTTTCGCTTAATTTTAAATACGAAAGGTAAAAAATGCTAAGACTTATAATATTTATTGAAACGAGATTATAAAGAACGCTAATATTTAATAATAAAAGTTACAAAACTTTAAAAATGGCAAGATCTAATTAATAAATAGATTGAGCTACATATGCGTTCATATTATATTTTCAAAACACGATTATTCAATAAGTCCTTGCAAAATTTTAAGAAATATACAATAGAATATTAATTTTAAAATGCAAAAATATACATAAATGAAGTTTTTTTTTATCTAACGACTGTTTAATACTTTTTTGAGTATAAAATTTATTTATAGATATATATATAAACTGCACTCATTTTGTTTCTGCCTACTTTATCTAAAGAGGTATGGGATATACAAAAATACTTGTAGATACGGCTAAATGACTGAAAAACATACTTAAAAGAATTTAAATCTAAAATCAGTAAGATGCATTATAACAAAGGCATATACAGATATACAGCCCTGCAGCCCTACTATGACGTGCTAATGCAATCCAATTCCGATGATGCAAACGGGATAGTGCTATTCGCTATGTATAGCTCCGTCTCCCTCTTAGAGCGGAATCATGATCGTTTTAAGACTTCATAGTAGGGCCCCAGGACTACTTTTATAACTTTATTTCATTCGACATGACTTTTCATAGATTCGATGAAAAAATAACGCAGGTCTTATTATGCAACATCATGCCATTTTGCATCTCTATAATTAATTGTCGACTAATTAGTTTCTTTTACTGGTAAGTAATAATATAATAATACTTCATTTTTCAGTATACTTTTATACACATACGGTACAACATTGTTTTAAACATTTATAGAGTACACAATTTATACTTTAATTTAAAAATAAACTTCATTATTGAAAAGTTAATTTTGGTTTAACATAATCGATGTTTTAAACATTTTTGAGAATATTGTTATAATTTTGAATGTATTTATTGCACACTGACCTACCAGTCTTTATTTATTTTCTATACTTTATTGTTTCAATATCTTTTTAAAATACATGGGTAACTAAGCAAGTTACAATAGCAGTTATATTTCAGCGGCAAGTACCTAAAACTCAAATATTGAAATCACGTGGCTTTATTGCATTTAATAGAATTTTAATTTGAAAACTACAGGATCTCTTATATTGTTTGACAACATCGTGAACATTTTTTAACATTCTGACAGTGAACAATTCTTACTGAAACTTGTACTTTTTGTGCATTGAGGCACAGAAACAGCTTTAGAACTATAGAAAAATGCGTACACGCAAACTCACGATTGGACGAAGGAAACAAACTGAGTCGGTATATGAGCATGACCTTTAATTTCGCCCTAACGTCATGGACAAAAGGCGTAAGTTGTATTAGACTTTGTAATTGCTTTTCCACCCTAAATGTATGTCACTTGCACGTTATGGTCTTTTTTTGTGCTCTAAGACCCATGTGACAGACTGTTCCATTACTTCAACCTGAGGGTCAACTCACACCGAGACGCGACGATGCACCCACTTTATAAATCGCCATCCAATTTAGAACCTTATTTAGTGATAGAAAATATGAATGAGGTACAATTCAAACTCACTGATGTGTCCCATTTTTTGTGTAGTTAATAAAGTTTTTATCTCGTTGGTATCGCGGTCACAAGCACGCCTGCTGAGTTGGGGGTGCTAGGTTCGGTTCCCACGTCGAGCAGTGATATTGGGTTTTTCTATTATAAATTTCTCAAAAGCAGGCCGCAGTTTGAAAGATGGTGGTGTGAGTACCCCGTGAGTCCCTCATCTCCGGCCGCTCGTGTCGTGGCGCCGCCCCTGAGGACGTGAGGATGTGACTTAAGGATCACAGTGCACCTGTGTTTGCGCGCATACGTGTAGACTATTAATTCCTCAGTACTTCGCTAATATCGGTCGGAAGGATTATCAAAGTTCTGTATCATATTTTACTTTTAAAAGTGGTAAGTATCGGGTCTCGGTTTGAATTGACTCTACGATTGTAAACTTGAAAATGTTTTTTTTTTTTAATATTAATTTACCGGATTTTGTTTGTCAAACCTGGTAAAGCAATTACAATATCGACTATACGTAATATATAGAAAAATACATCTCTATAAATTCTTGTTTCTAGCCACGTGACCACTAAAACATCTACTGTACTTATGATTACTGCGAGGTCTGAGACTTGGTGATCCGTTTGGCGCCCCTGTTCGGCGGCCCCTTCGGCTTGGCGAAGGCTGGACGATGAAGGTTCCTCTTGGGATGAATCTCGTCGTACAGGAACTCTTCAGTTAGCTCCTTGCCGTCGTCGATTTCTAACTGCAAATATGAAATAAACAGGGTTAAAGATTGAATTTGATTGTTTTGGTTCAAATTAAAGAAAAACTAATTAATCACTCGTTTATTTTTAATTTCTGGTCGCCATTAATTTGAAAATTTGTCCTATTCACGGCTTATCCTACTAATATCAGTTGAAATACGGAAACCATACAGGCACTCAATACTCATATCATATCATTTGGATTTTCCTCAAGGAAGAGTTTAGGCCAAAAGGTGTGCTGTATCAGCGTTTCCGCGGCCGGCTATGCGACACCTCGCACCCGAGGCCGTCACGTCGTGTGCAGTAGTTTTTAAGTTTGGTTTATTAAATACTACTGGTCCCGGCAAACTTCGTACCGCCCCAGAATATTTTTTGCCGTTTTGTTTATGTCATGCTGGTTATCAAAAATGGCGTTGTTTTCGAAAATGATTTTTGTACCAACATTTTTTTTTTTCTTAAATTTATGTTTTAAAAGTTATTCTGCTGTTCGGGGCAAAGACACACCCAACAAACCAAAGATCTTCAAAATCGGTCCACCCTTTCTTGAGTTATAAATGGTGTAACTAACTCGACTTTGTTTTATATACAGGGTGTCCCAAAACTCAACGTCAAGCCGAAACGGGGTGACAGGATTGATCATAACCATCACGAGAAAAATCTGAAAAAAAATCTATCCCATGCAGTTTGAAAATTATGGGCATTTTAAGAAAAACCTAGAAATTTGATCAAACTGTACCATTTTTCGGTTATTGTGGTTATTATTTTTTATTTTTGTTCATTTGAACTTTAGAAACGTAATCCTAAATAACATTTCTAGAATCCCAATAAAAAATAATGACACAATTGCCTCAAGTTCCCGAGAATTGAGACTATTTGTTAAACTACGAATTTAAAATTTTCAAGATTCGTCGACTTTGACAGGCCCTCCTATAAAAAAAATGTACTAGAGTGCCTTGGCAAGTAGCATTAAAAGTTGGCGCATTTAATCAGAATTCTAAAATGGTACAATACTTGTTAGTTCCATACAATAGAAAAGAGTAAAAAAATTAAAACCTCAAGTAACCCGACTTTTGTGTTGGCATCCTTTTTATCTACCATGCCTACGCGCTACACTTCACAAGAATATGCGAACATGCACCTCATTTATGGGGAATGCAGATGCAACGCAAGTGCTGCCGCTAGACTTTATCGTGACTATCTGTCTCGCTCACTCATGGCGAACATACCCATTATCCATCTCTCTCATCATTTTGTCTTAAAATTAAGAACCTACCTAGAGCTTGTGTGAATTAAAAACATTTTAACTGAGTAAAATGAGATAGCAAAAATCGGGTTACTTGAGGTTTTAATTTTTTTACTCTTTTCTATTGTATGGAACTAACAAGTATTGTACCATTTTAGAATTCTGATTAAATGCGCCAACTTTTAATGCCACTTGCCAAGGCACTCTAGTACATTTTTTTTATAGGAGGGCCTGTCAAAGTCGACGAATCTTGAAAATTTTAAATTCGTAGTTTAACAAATAGTCTCAATTCTCGGAAACTTGAGGCAATTGTGTCATTATTTTTTATTGGGATTCTAGAAATGTTATTTAGGATTACATTTCCAAAGTTCAAATGAACAAAAATAAAAAAGAATAACCACAATAACCGAAAAATGGTACAGTTTGATCAAATTTCTAGGTTTTTCTTAAAATGCCCATAATTTTTAAACTGCATGGGATAGATTTTTTTTCAGATTTTTCTCGTGATGGTTATGATCAATCCTGTCACCCCGTTTCGGCTTGACGTTGAGTTTTGGGACACCCTGTATATATAGATGTATTAGTTTATAGTTATTGTTTTTATGCTATAAAATGTACTTATTGTGTTTTTTGGCCTTAGTTGCCTGAAATAAAGGATCTATTATTACTATTAATACTATGTGCCTTATTTATAAAAACTATTGAACCATTAGCTTATAGACACTAATTAATCCAAATTTTATATAGAGACTGTTAACCAGTACTAACCAATCGTATGGTTAAAAAGTTTTTTAACTAGTGCTGTCAAGCTGATAGCCATAAATTATCGTATTGATATCTTCAGTGTTAGTATCTTGACTTTTTATTATTATTATTATTTACTTCCCATTCACTAGAATAAAGTAGACCTACAATTCTCAAAGGGTTCAATTAACGATCAAACTTACCCGTTTAACGATTTCGACCCCCGATTGCTCAATTATTTCTAAGAATTGTCCTTTACAACTGGAATACATCATTCTCTCCTTTATGCTGCAGTTGTAACCGGGCATGGAGTAGATGAATACTGTGAATGATAAAAACAAACATATATATTTGCAAGGTGTACTTTATTCGTTTGTTTAAGGTGTACTTAAACTATGAGACAGTTTGAATCCATTGCCATTGACTCAACTATCGACTTCGGCATTATGTATCCGGCTCGAAGGACCAATGGTAGCTCGTGGAAGAAATAATACTAAATAATAATGTTTATACAATCATTAGCACCCATACAATTAAAATTGAAAACTTATACTAAAACAAACAAAATCAAATTGAAAACAGTGAAAACAAACGGTAGAACAACCCTCCATTTCACGCCAAAGAAGCCAAAATAAACGTAACCCGTAACATTGGTGAGTACATTTATTTTGTCTCCCTCAGTAGATGTACTGCATAAAACAGCTTATAGAGCGCTTACGCACTACGTCCGATCCGAACCCGATCAGTATCCGTGAAAAGACAGTCCGGCGTAGTCGTAGAACAATTTGTATGGTAGCTTACGCACTACACCCGATTTCCGTCATCCAATTTCTCTCTGTCATCCGAGAATCTCCATTTCGGATAAGATTATTGACGGACCGAAGTGGCCATAGTATTATTTGTATGAACAGTCAATAATATCTTGGGACACAACTCACACACGGTTATCCGATCCCAAACTAGGCAGATCCTGTGCTATGGCAGTTGCGCACTACGTCCGAACAAAACCCGAGAAAAGAGGCAGAGGGGCGGGGGGGTGACGTGACGCGGCCCGTTTGGTTCAGTGTAGTTCAGGACCCATGATCAACGAAGTGAACCAGATAGTAATATAATATAGTGATGTGAACGTTCTGTAGCGGCTCCGCATAAAATGACGTCTGAATCACGCAACCGCTCTTACAATGGCACCACACGCGAAAAAACCGATGCCCTGAGCTTCCCCATGAGCGCAAAGAAGTCGGTAACTCTGTCCTCAGCAAACATCTTAGTCATACTCCACCGCCAGGGCAGGTTGAGCATGACCCGAAATGCGTTATTATATTGTACACTAAGAGTTTTGTATGCATTCTTCGTGTACTGTATTAGTGGACTGTATTTAATTAAACAACTGTCCCGGACAACAATAGAAAATATTTTCTGGAGATGCGTCGACTGTCGCGGGGAAGCCCGTAAAAAACAAGGGTGTATCGATTATTCAGTGACCATTTGTATGAAAAATGTTCTAATAAAAGAATGGATTGCAACGAAATTTAAACTTTGCATCTAATCACATAGAGTCTGTAATGTTATACTATCATTTACTCACCTATGCTTTCCATGTAGTCACTCTCGTGCGTGTGCTTGAATATGTACAAGTGGTATCTGGCCTGGTCGCTCGGCACCTGCTGCGGGAGCTCTGCCAGGGAAATATTGGCCGCTTTGGATAAGTGGATCTTTTCTTCTTCTAAATCTGAAATTAAAAAACATAAAGATCACTATATATACAGTATCTTTATAGTACTATATATATATAGTATCTTCATTTGTCTTGCTTTCCTCTTACTGTATTGGAGTCGACTTCCAGTCAAACCGGATTCAGCTAAAAACTAGTAAGTAATCTACGTAAAATACTTCAAATATCGACTATACCGCCAGCCGTCAATAAGTTTAGTTTTGAAATAAAGCAGGTGTACTACCGATTGGCGTCGCCTTTGAACATCTGCAATATATAATCCTCCCGATAAAATTTCGGCCAATCCTGTATTGTCAGATATTAGATAAGGACGCAGGAGATATTATAGGTAGTGCTTAAACAAATGTGTGTGGAAAACAGGTGCACTCTCTGCCGATCGATTTTGTCAACATGTCGAAGTGAAGGCTAGGGTGAAGTGATCACTGACGGTGAAATTATTCAATTACGTATCGTATATTGACAGAGGATGCAAGTATATAATTGCACTGATTCCCCATCCAAATACTTATACCATTACGTATCGTATATTGACAGAGGATGCAAGTATACAATTACACTGATTCTCCACTCACATAATTATTCCATTACGTATCGTATATTGATAGAGGGTGCAAGTATACAACTGCACTGATTCCCCATCCAAATTAATTATTCCATTACGTATCGTATATTGACAGAGGAAGCAAGTATAATAATAGTACACTGGCTAATTAAATAAATAAAAATTAAACTTACCTATCTTAAATTGCAAGTAGTTATAGGAACCTCTTTTGAGATCATGAATTCCTTGTTTGGCATCTTCAGTGATAGGGAATGAAACACCACCCATTGTCGACTGCCTGAAATTTAGAAAACAAAAAAATATTATGTACGCGGTCGCCAGTTCAGAACATTCAGCTCTGTCCCCGTTATTGTATTACTGTTATTTCAGGAAGGAATTAACAGATTAATTGAGATCTTCTTCCTTTTTGAAACCGGTAAAAATAGATAATTTGACAATATTATATTTTCCTCATGAGGTTTTCCTTGAATGAAAATAACTGGGACATCATGGGCGTGCAGTAGGCTACAGTAAGGGTAGGCCAGCCCAAACAATGCCCAAAAAAACTCACGACATTATTCAGGGTTGAAATCACGATACTGACGATGCGAATTTTCGTCCACTTGGACTCGAAAGTGGACGTAAATATTTTTTTGGGTATTATGTATGGGCTGGTCTACCCTTACTGTAGCCTACTGCACGCGCATGTGGGACATTCACTCCGATTTATCTACATACTAGCTGCTAGTCGCTGAAATTATCCAAAGGGAACATACTCCCCGGATAAAAAGTATCCTATGTGTTATTCCAGACTATTATCTACCTCTGTGCTAAATTTCATCGAGATCTGTTCAGACGTTCTGACGTGATTGAGTAAGAAACATCCATTCATTCAAACTTTCGCTTTTATATTATTAGTAAGTAAGTATAGATTTATAAAAAAAAACGGCCAAGTGCGAGTCGTACTCGCGCACAAAGGGTTCCGTACCGTTTTCTATAAAAACGGCAAAAAAAAAAACATGTTTGTTGTATGCGAGCCCCCTTAAATATTTATTTTATTCTGTTTTTAGTATTTATTGTTATAGCGGCAACAGAAATACATCATCTGTGAAATTTCAACTGTCTAACTATCACGGCTCATGAGATACTGCTTGGTGACACACGAACAGACAGACAGACGGACGGACAGCGGAGTCTTAGTAATCGGGTCCTGTTTTATCAATTGGGAACGGAACCCTAAAAACCTGCTAATAATCCTCCCGACCAAACGTCACGGTTGTAATCTCAAAAAATCGCAAGGACGCAGGGGATATTTACAGAGCATAAAGTCATAATATCCTACTGTTAGAAATGTGAAAGTCTGTTATTGTGTTAATCAATCACAACTCAATGTCTAAATGGACATTTGGGTAGACCGTGACCTGGATTAACGCATTGGTTATTTTGTTTTCAAAGTAATACATTCCCTTGAAATAATTTTCGACTTTGACGAGGGCGAATCTTGTGGAAAAAGCTAATTATGGATAATATCAGAGGTCGGAATTAGGTAGTTATTTATGTACTTGCATCGAAATGTTGATATTAATATGGATCTTCCCGGGATTTCTAATAGACAATCCCGTGTGGTCAACAATATTACAAATAAATAATAATAAAACCTCAGATATAAGTGAATGAGCTGTGTGAATGAGTTAACCGATTTATTGCTCATAGAAAGTTTGAATGCGGTAGAAAGAGACAAAATCTAGTACATTTCGTTAAGCGGGGAGTGCTCCGCATTTCCGCTATTGTTTTCTTTGCGCATTGGAATTTTGCAACTTCGGACATTCGATGTCGTTGATGTAAAGGCAACGTCGCGCGTGCAGTGGTTTAAATTGTGTAAAAGTAAAAAACTTTTTTATTTAATAAATCACGGAATTTTTCTGCTCTTTAAAATTAATCTTGGGATTCTAGGCATATCCGAACCACTTTATTCTTTCGCTGTATGAAATCAGTGGAAGTACATAAATAACTCTACCTAATTCCGACCTTTGATAATTATACATGCTCGCACTGTTCAGACAGGTACATTAAAAACTGTGTGTTGCTTTTTTCATAAGACCACCTCAGACATAAACTTACATTGATCTCAAAATATGATCTGACCAAAGAAATATAAAAACAGACCAAGTTGTTAATTATATCTATGGATCTGACTGAATTTTTGAATGGACTTTTAAAGAGACTCTGACCTCTGAGTCTTTTCGATGATTGTTCTCAGAGCAATCAGCTAGGAAACACCGGCCTCGTCTAGTTTATACTGACAAAAATACTGTCGTGTGAAAAAAGATATTGTTAACTTATTTACAAAATAAATACCAATCGAATTCTTATTCTCCTTACTGCACCTCGCACTATTTGTCTCTGCATTCAACCCAAAGGTTGACTGGTAGTGGCTAACTATGGCATTAAGTCCGCCTCTATACGTTGTGTGCGTGTAAAATCTATCTTCTATCTATATACATAATTATATATAAAAGCGAAAGGTCACTCACTCATTCATACATTCATTTAAAACTCACACCGGCCTCATCTAGTTTAAAATTACCAAAAAAGATTGACGTGTAAGTCTTATGATATTTTCTTTGTAAGTAGGCCACTACTTACAAAAAAAATATCATTTATCACTGATTAATCACGAAATCTTAAAAACTAGACATGTGACGATGAAATTTGGCACAGAGGTAGTTTATGAGTAGGAGACGTCAGCTAAGAAAGGATTTCAGAGAACTCCCTCCGTCATGGGGTTAAGAGGGGTGAAAGTTTGTATGAAAAATCTTATTCCTTGGGCAGCTACACTTGAAACTTTGTAAAATTATGGATTAATTATAACAGTTGTCATTATAAGTTTTTCAGAACCACCCTTACAAATAAAGATTTAGAGTGGACTTGGTACGAAAACTGACCTAAATAAATAATGTCATAGTGGGACTGTTAAAGTTTGTACATAATGAAAGAATCTGAACACTTGGTCCAAAATTGTTTTAATTTTTTTAAATTAAGTACGTGTTTTGGGATTTATCGAAAATCAACTCCTAAGGCTGACTGTCCACTGGAACCAAGAGGACCGGAGAAATATTTACCAATGGAATTGCATGAAATCTCAGTGACTGACCCGGAGCGGAGGTTTTATGCAATTGGGGTGAAAGGGATACTAATAAAAATACTGATTGAACAGGAAAATAGTTACCTCAAAATATTATTATTTTAGCAACAATTTGAGTTCGTGACACATTGCTATTCATTGAAAAGCGGAAACCTAACTTGGGCGACGGAGCTCAGGGTTTAAGGAACCTAATATGCCCTAAGTTGTTATATGTGTGAGTATTACGTTTGTACGCTGTGGTTAATTTGATGTGCAATCAGTATTTTTGATATGAAAATAATATTTTCGGACATATTTGGTTTGTTTGCATTACAATAATTGTTTTGATGTAAAAGATATTTAATAGGGTATTTCACTAGTATGAAAAATCTAAATGACGACTGTGAAAAAAATAATAAAAATGGGCGAAAAACAGTGAAGTTATACACTTCTGAAGTTATTTTTCTATCCTTGTCACACAAATTAATGCCATTTGTACTGGATGGCTTCAATTCAATATGACGGGACTTGCGAGTGACGTCACACGCAATTAGTACTATCTCTGTTTATTACAGATTTTAGAAAGCTGACAACAGCGCCATTTTTTAAAAAATTTTAATTGCGTATTGTCTGTTCTCTACGTTTTGAGAAATGTAATAAAAAAAATCGATTCAAATACCCTAGTGATGTAAATAAATTGACGGGTGATAAGTTTTATGATGTGCATTTAAAAATAAGTCGTAAATAAATTGCCCATTATTAACTTGTTTTTATAAACTTTTTTCCTGTGCTTGTTATGAAGTGTACAATAAAGTATATATGATAATATTTTAAATATCTAAAGGGGCCTCTGAGAGTTGTTTTCGGCCCCTCGTACGCCTACCAAAGAACCGGGACCTCAGGGTCCCGAGACTGTCAAAGGCATTCAAAAATAATAATATTAAATTACTATAAATAACTTACCTAGCATCAGTTCCATAGTTAGTATCGTGTTCGCTCTCCTGTAGCTCCTTCAAGGCTTCCTCCCTGTCGGTCAGCGGGGCGGGCGCACTCACCCCGCTCACATGAGCCTTGTAGCCTTTCAAACTTACTTCGTCCTATAAATGGAAAAGGTTATTTATAAAAAGAATAGGGTTGACATGACGTAACTTTTCACGCCTTCAGAAAAGGCAAAGGAAAACGGTTTCAGTTAGGGGATTATAGTCAACATTATTAATAATAGCGACTGGGCTTTGCACGGGTGCATGTTATATAGAAAAACTTTTTGTGTTTATCGCTCTTTCTACCAATGAAACTCATATCAAAATCAGTTGCGTGGTATAGAAGAGATAAGTAGAGAATCGGAATAGAATAGGTTCTCTTTATTATGTAGGTAGGTACACCATATAAGTTACAGACAATATAGATGAAGAAAACATAACATAGGGTGACATAATGGGCGGCTAAAAACGGCTTTCCAAAACAACTTTTGAATGGATTTTAGAGAGAAAAGGAAAGGCAGTACTGCAGGTAGTCTTAGGTGTACCATTTAATATATAATAAATACATAATAGATTAAATTATACCTACAATAATAATTATGAAACAAAAGAAGTGAACTATAGAACAAAATAAAATTAAAGAGAGAGGTAGTGGTTTTTAGGACTTTAATTTATACTACACGACCCGTGTAGTATAAAACAAAGTCCTTGCCGGCCGATAGTACCGTACTACTAACTACTACAAGGTATAAATGTGTCTTATTGAGCAACATGACTGGTCCCCCCAGCGTAGGAATTTATCGTGGGCAGCCATACTTAGAGATCAGATATCCGGATGCCTATTTGCCTAAAGTTAAGATGTTGGCTATTATGGAAAGCACTTTTTGTCGAAAAAATCCCGTGATTCGGTAACAACAAAGAACAATGGCAGCGACCCATAGGTACTTACATTGTTTTAGCTGAGATTAAATTCTTACGCCTTTAAATGAAAAATATATTGTTTTACTCAGTGTCACCTTCTGAATTAGTTTGTGCAAGAATTTTTGTTCAAGAAGGCCGAGAATATATAGATATTCAGTCTTGAACTTTTGTAGGGTATGTCTATGGTAACTTTATCTTATTTTTGATTCGTTATGCAATCCCAGGATCCCGGGATTTTATTTTTAATAAGAGGTACTTATCAAGCCAACAACAAATAACTTTTAACTTTAGCTAAATATGCATCCGATCTCTAGTCATAATTTTATCATCAACACGTTACCTATATCATAATATTTTTATCAGCATTTCAAGTTAAAAGCAATTTCTTTCACAATAATTGAAACTTGAAAGATTGATAGGCATATTTATCAGCATGAAATCAGTCAATTTATTAACTTTCTAGATTTCTTGTCTAAACTTATCATTATTTGGGTCATAGCCTCGATTATAAAGATAAACTTCATATTATATTGTTTGTTTACCATTTCAAATCAAAATTATGTCATTGTAAGGACAAATTTTGTGGATTCAGTTTTTTGCAACCTGAAAAACAATGTTAACAAAATCAGCAGCATTCAAAACACAATGAAGCATTATTCTTGTTTGTTGCAAGTGCATTGCTCTTTTTAGTAATACTAAAACATCAAGATTATGTTGTACTTATGTTTTTTTTAGGAAAGGAATTGGCTGTCTTTCCTCTCAATCACCGGCAAAAGGTTCACTCACACATATCCAGGATGTGGCTGGGCTGTGGTCAAACGTAAGGACGTGTCAGACCAAGTCGACGAACCACGGCCCAGTCACCACCCTGATGTGTGTGGATCAACCTTTAGTTGGCAATCATGGTGCAAATCAAAGACAATAATTACGCATTTGTATTAATTTTAAAACATCTTTTGGCCACACATGAGAACTTCAACATAATGTTTTCATCAAGATCAATATAATTACAATGTCAAAGTCAAAGTATTTATTTCAAATAAACCATTAACAGGTACTTTTGAATTGTCAAAGTCAGTCCATCAAAAACATGAAGCTATTTACACATTCCAAAGCGTAGATCTCTATGAAGAAGATTGTGCAAGAAATGCCATGACACTGTGTTAACACATGTTTACAAAAATCCTGGTTACATTAGCCTTGTTGCTTCTATATATGAGAACAATGTAAAGAAAGAAAAAACAATTTACAGTATCAAATATTAAAATAAGCCAGTGGCAACTAAGGGATGACCAGTCTCAACTGTCACCCATTCACGAACATGACGCGTGCATTAGTACCATTCAGCTCAAGCATTAATAATAAGGGTTCATAATACTTGTAGACATTGATATTATACCTTGACAGTGGCATGCATTTCATCCTTGATGTGAGCGGAGCCAAACTCCTGTTTGAGTGTGGCCTTGGTGGAGGCATACAGCATCTTGTGTCTGACCGGGGCACTGTCTGGAGACCAGCTGAGAAGTAGCCACTCATGGCCAAGTGAATTTGTTGAGTCAAATCTGAAAGATTGGATATAAAATATTATACCCAACAATTTTGTTTTTGGAGGAAATGTCAAAGGAGAATTTGTAACACAACCACCATACACAGTTTACACAGTAATCATTTTAAATGAATAAGATAAGTAACATATTTATTGGTGAGATATATTAAATTAATTGATGCAGGTATACTTAGTGGGTATCACATGATATATAAACAAAATTGATTCAATAGTTTAAGCAGTTTTAAGCTAGCACAAAATGGCTTTAGGATATATTCTTAGAACAAAAATATTTTTTAATTTTAATTTATTAATCCTGGCGAATCTAATTAGGATAATCGGATATTTTAATTGAATTCTTGCATTGTCATCGATCCTTGACAGGTGTGCAAAGTTTGAACTAAATCTGATCGTTCAAAGTAGGGCAAAATCGAGCTCAAAAGGGTTGGTTACAGACAGACATACAAACATACAGGTGAACTTAATAAAAGCGTGTTAAAAAAAATTACTAACCTGTATAAGATATAACATGGCATTTCTTCAACCACCAAAGAGGGTACATATTTGTCAAAGTCTTGTTCCCATGAGTGCTTTGTTGGGTAATACTTCGATAAAACCAGCTGTTCTGTTATGTAAAAATAACAATTTATTTGATTAAAAACTAATATAAACTAATATACTGTAGATCTTAGAGTATGCAGCTTCACCGTGGACCTGCAACGCAAAGGGCATAAGGAGGAACATGGATGGGTTGATATCGCATCCATTAAAACTGGCCAAGTGCAAGTTGGACTTAACCGAACAAACTAAGCCGAATTAATAATAATAAATAAAAATTAAATAATATTATTTCATTTCATTTATATTTGTTATTACAGCGGCAACAGAAATACATCTTCTGTGAAAATTTCAAATGTCTAGCTATCACAGTTCATGAGATACAGTCTACTGACAGACAGAAAGACAGAAAGTGAGGTCTTAGTAATAGGGTCCCGTTTTTATCCTTTGGATACTGAATCCTAAAATAGGGTGTGCAGCTGCATCTGGTTAAACTGGAAAATGATTCCAATATAGTTGAGAAAAGGTTAGCCAAATTGATTGACTGTAGATCTTATGCAGTATAATAGTAGAATCAGAGTGCGCTACCAGCTGGTTGTAGTGATCACGAAGTGAGCTGTCAATCAAGAAAGAATGACAGCACACTTTGTGACATGTTTACAGGATCAACCAAAAGAAACAGTTAGCTCCCTTGTTGGTCTTGGGTTTGATAACTAATTTATAGATTTTCCATTGGGAATTTAAAACCCCTAAAACATGGGATTTAATGAATTAGGCACACTGTTTCGAGATCATGTTGGGGAATATAGTTGAGATGTTATGTATTATTATGTTACATGGATAGGTTGTGGATATCACCTATACATACAATAACAAATTAACACTGCACAATTTGACCAAATAAATGACATCAGCTGCATAAACAGTGTCACATTGGGGTTTTGACAGTAAAACACTTTTTTTTTTATATATAATTTGTAATATCATACCATTTTCTATGCTGATTTTCAAGACCCGAATTTTTCCATCTCTGCATTTGCCCAAATATTTCTTCAACTCTGCATTGGCTGAAATAAAAAAATGTTTTTGCTATATTTTGCTCTAGCATTGTTGGAGTACTGAGTTGTTGCCGGAAAATTGACAATAAATCAGTATGGATCGTGTATTTAATTTTATAATGGGCACTTTCCCTAGTTAATAATGAATCAAAGGCAAAAGCTAAATGAATGAATCATAAACTTTATGGTCCTTTTATTTTTTTCTATTACTATTTCTTATAAACACTGCTTTTAATTTCAAGGGTTGGCGTAGGTACTACAGCCCACATGGGTAATAGAAAATAGATTTACGATTTCATTTTCGGAATTTCATTATCAACCATTGTTATCAATATGGAATTTCGGCGTGGGAGATCTGGTTAGTAGCCAGAATAACGTAATTTCTAAAAATATAGTAAATCCTTTTAGTTATAACTTCTTGTTCGGCATAAAAGCGGAAAAGAAATGTTATTGCCGGGATTATTAGCATATTACGTGGTTTATTTTGAAATGGGGAAGATTAACTGTAAATAGTTTCGTACCTTGGATTCCTGTTTGATGAGACATTATGATATTACTCTTACAGTTATCTTACAATACACACACTCCACAAAACAATGTAATTCACAAATTATCAGTATAAAACAAACTGTAATAAAATAAATGAAATAATAAAATTACAGCCAGCGATCAACCTTGCTAACTTGACAATTTGACATCATGACATGACAGATAGCCATAGAGACAAGACAGCTGTCAATATCAAATCGACAATCGATTTTTATTTTTTAAATTTACCCTGAAGGGAAGGCTGTCTTTTGACCATATTGCCTAGACTTGTGTGTTTTGTATTAGAATGCGGATGTAACACATTATAATGGATTCTGGAATCTGGTAACAAATATATCGATTCGGCCTTCTCGGCAAGTTTCGAGTGATTTAGTCAATACTACAATAGGTCTAATTCTCAACTCCACTTAACCGAGGTCGCACCTTTTTCAATTATTCCACATTTTTTACTGGTACGTGGACACTTGAGCCTTGAGACTACAACAATTACATCACATTATCTATTTAATTAAAACAGCCGCTAAACTTCACTTGCCAAAACGAACCATAATTTTAGAATAATGAATAATACTCAAACATGTTTCCCAAGTCTCTGGACTAATTAATTCGACACATGTTGCGTCCCATACCAGAGCTCTACCCACCTTCCACAACAACCCAACGCACCAACGTCATATCATCTGGTTTCTTCCAACTTCACGTACCAAGCCGCCTATTCTGCCAAAGGGAATTTACTCCCCTTGACCTCTGAGGGTTTTTTATTTTAGTAATTAAATGGTCCTGCTCTCAACATAATTTTCACTAAAGCACATAGTTTTTAAAGTATGTAAAGACTAAGTGGTTTTTGGGGCGTAACTAACTTTGCGGTTTATTTTCATAAATTCAAATTGGACTCTATTGCCATAGCGGTCGTGATCGTCATGTAGTGTTCCAAGTAGTTACGACCTTTTTCAAAATTTCTCACCATTTTTGCCTTTTAGCGGTTATCCTGGCACACTCATGCAATGGGCCGCCCACAGCAGACCTAATTTGTTCGGTCCTTCGCATGGGTGATCTATCGCACGGCCCGGTGCTTTCGACTCTGCCTTGCACAACGAGGCGTTCGATGGAGTCACTTTCTGCCTAGAGACTTGTCCGAAGAATTTGAGGATGCGAGTTAGTACTTGAGCTGATAGGCGCTGTTTGATGGCTAATTCTTCGAGTATGGATGCAGTTGTACAGAACTGGGTCCACGATACTCCGAGCATCCTTCTCCAGCACCCAATTTCCAGAGCGTCAACCTTCTTTCTTTCTATCTCTCGCAGTGTCCACCTCTCCGCGGCGTATAAGAATATGGGGATTACGAGTGTTTGTACAAGCCAGGTTTTAGTGGCCTTGGTGAGGTTTCGATTTTTCATATTTTCCTCAAATTTTCTATTGCGGTTCTAGTGATAGCCATGCGTCTTTTTATTTCATCGATGCATCCGCCATTTTTCGAGAAGAGCCAAGGTATACATATTATGAGTGGACCAGTTCGCAACATGTGCATTATGAGCTCGATGTACACGTTAAAAAGGAGTGGTGATATAATGCAACCATGGCGCACACCCGCGCTGGATAGCACATCGTCCGTTCGTACTGACGCTGTTCCGCTTGCACACAGACGCCTCAGGAGATGCACCAGGTGTTTATGAGTAGTTACCCATTTGTACCAAAGTATTCCACAGAACTGGCCATTTTACTGAGTCGAATGCCTTGGAGAAATCAACAAAGCATTTATGTAAGTCGGCGTCTTGAACTCTCAGGCTTTTTCGATAACCCTTTCCCATCACAAATACAGCTTCCTCTGGCGCCATCTCCTTCGACAGGTAGGCTTTTAATCGCTCGTTAAGAATATGCAGCAGGATTTTCATTGCGTGTGGTATGAGCGCAATAAGGCGGTAATTGCTATTTTTTTTTTGTAGAACCCTTTTCATGTAAAGGAGTGAAAACAGTGTGAGTCCACTCAGTTGGCCATATCCCTGTCTTCCATATCTTATTATACATGTTTTGGATATTATACATGTGCGTGCCGTATTCACTTACGCTTTTATGGTCCCGATAGGAATTCTGTCTCTTCCCGCAGCTTTCTCTTTTTTGAGGTGATTAATAGCAGTTTTAACTTCAGACAGAAGAATATCTGGCTATAGTTCTTCGTTAATGTGTTCTGTTGATTAGTAGTTTCGCGATTGTTGGTCCAGGAATAACGATTGACAGTAACTCTCCCACGTCTTAGAGATTTTATTCAGTTCTGTGACCACTTCCTCATTGCTGCCTTCAATTCGACTATGTACTGTTAATACCGACTTACTTTATTAATTTTTGAAGTGATTAGTTCTTATGGGAGGGTAACGCTTCGTAACGTAACGCGTTACAGGGCCAGTCTGTCTGGCTTCCCTTTCTTTCACGCATACGGCAGGCTCTTCCTCTCACACACTACACCCACAGCGGTAGTCGTATTTCGGACGTCGTATTGTCGTATTTTTTAAGTTATCACTTCTGTCGGGCGTCCCGAGACGCACTCGTTTTTTTTTTCTTATACCTACTTTTCTTAATAAACTGAGGGAAAAGCTGACTGCTTTTCCCTCAGTTTCTTCAGTGATCGCAGTATTGCGTTCTTACACCGTCTGACAAACCAGTGACCCAATATTGTTCCTATGACAATTTACATGCTTATTGCTAAAACTACTAGCTCATCGGATGCCAGAACAAAATAATAAGTAAGTAAGTAAATTTTATTTGTTTAAACATGGTGTACATGATACATTGCATGCAAGATAAAAATGTGATAAGGAAAAGTTCTAACATGTTCAGCCGCACATCGTGGCGTACATATTGGTAGGAAGAGATGGTGCATAAACCGTGACACTATTGATCAAAATTACATTTCATCATTATTCATCATTACAATTCATTAAGCATATTCCTTGGATGCAATTCAATGTCATAATGCTCTATTGCTTGTGCGATAATGAATCCTCTTTACTTAACAGGTCTTAAATTGTTTCGCATGTTTGATGTTAGCCAGGATACATACACTGTACAAAATGAAGCTTTAGAGGCCAGTGAAGCAAAATCCGCTGGGCCGCGCTGTGGAATTATCTCATGCAAATTTCAGTTTCTATTTAACAGCTAGATACCCTGGAATTCATGAAGGTTGGTACCTACCTAGATATCTTTCCAATGTACTTTTAATTTCAGTAGGTTTTACACGGGACTTGTAGTAAAAGAGCTTTTTCAAAATGTTGTTAATTAAGAGTGCCCATGAGTATGAGTTATTATTATTAGGTACTGTAATCTTGTATTCAAGTGTTAAACTGCTATGAAGGCCACGTTTAGAATGGAAGTTGTTTAAAAATAAAACGCTAAGTATAATAATCCGCTCTTTTCAACTATTTGGCTCAATTATTATGGATGGCACTAAAAGCAGCTTTTCTTTTCTTTTTTTTAAATAGTTTCAGTTTGAATATATCCATTAATTACCTATTATTTATTAACTGGCCGTTATGTTAGATATTATAATGACTAACTAATTAGTAGGTAATTCATCATAATTATCTGTTCGTTATATTATGTCAAACATTATTAGTGATCCATTCATTGATTCAATTCGCGGTTTCGAATATACGGACTAAATATTCTGATTCAAAATATAGATTTAGGATGGGAAACCAAAGTGTTAATCGATTTATGTCGCTGACTGTACCTATTCAAAAGGTGTCAATTTACTTCGTTGAGATGTGTTTCCACAGGCTCGAAGCGGATAGTAGGTAGCATTTTCAACCAGGGTCTGCAGTCTCGACATAGTTACCGATCGCCGACCGACCGAATTCGAATTTTAAAAAGTTTTTACATATTTTACAAATCGTACCTATTATGGCTATCAAAACAGTTGCACCTGGCAGAACCAGAAATAACAGATAATTCGAATTCAGAATTCGATATAACTATAAAATTTTAGGTTAACGATACTATTTTTGAGAGCTTTTTAATACAAAATGGTCACTTAAACACAACACTAAAGTTGATATATGAGTTGGTGCCTATAGATACCTACAAAATTGCCTGGCGTTTTCCCAACAATGTTCAAATCAAAATCAAATCAAAATCACAAGTCATTTATTCAAATTAGGCTGAGTGCTAGCACTTTTTGAACGTCAAAGTTCTACATAAAGACAGTCCCCCAAAACGCCCGCCCGTAACCACTTCTTAGTGTTATAGCTGGGAAGGAGAAGTGGCTTAACAAACTCCGCAGCAACACATCTGTCTGTTAGTTGTTGGAGTCGGCTTCCAGTCTAATCGGATACAGCTGAGAAGGTACTAGTATTTTACATGTAGGTAGCGAGCGACTGCTTATCTGTCCTTTTTATCCAGTTACTGGGTTGCTTCCACAACCCAGTAACTGGGTATCACGAAACCCCTTGGCAAGACTCGTGGTCACATTTCTTGGTTTCTGACTACCCGTAACGGCTGTCAAGGATCTACAAATGGCAGCTACTAAGTATATGTTGGTTATCCAAGTAGGTACTCAGACCTCTAGCTACTTAGATAACTAACTGAACAGACAACAATCAATCGTATCCCGATCCGTTCATTAATTGTATCAGAAACAGAGGTCATTAAATACTTCTGCACAATTAAGGCGTAATGGCCGCCAATGATTTTCCGCCACTACACAAATACATTGCGGGAACACGCCACAATTATTTTGGCAATGGCGTCTCGCTCGATGATAACTAACCGCTAATAGGTAATACGCGAAATACGTGACAATAGTATCGGTGTTGTTATTTGGTTTTTGAAATGGCAGGTAGCTACATTAAAATTTGTTATTATGAAATGGTTGTTTGAACTTCAATGGAATATTTGACTGTGGACGCTGAATTTGATATTTAATAATAAATTAATAAGTTGACATGATGAGAGTTTTTCACGCAGTTGGTTATGTAGGTAAACAAAATATCCATTTGCAGTATACTATTGTAGTTTTTGTGGTATTGCTAATGTTTTTATTTATTTTCGTATCGTCGTCTCCGCCATGTATAACCCTATTGGTGACAAACGCCACAAGCCTGTAGTGAAAACTGGGAAAATATGTGCTGGGAAAAAATCTCAACTGTTGCCAGTGGGTATGTCCCCACTGGCAACAGTTGGGATTTTTTCCCGTTTGTCACCAGTGGTAACAATTGAGAACAGAAGATACTTGTCCTGATTGCTCTAGCTGTAATAATTCAGGATCTGTCAAATCCTGTCTCGTCGTAGGCCTTCAAGGAAAGATTAGGAAGCCAGATAAGTTTACCAGAAGGGCTGACTGTTGTCCGCTTTGGGAGCCTCTCTGTTCTTAACACTTTACGTTGAGCATACTTTACTAAGTCTGTCTGGTTACACTTAAAATACTTTTTGGTTTAGGATTAATGACTTAAGAATCTCTAAAAAGATCTTCTCGACTCTTCGAAGTGTGAATGCAGTATTATCATGAGCGCTGTAAGTCGGTACAAAACGAGTTCCTCCTGTTCATGAACGCGACCAAAGATCATTAAAGAAACTGGTGGGACCGTTAAATAACTGTCCTCTAACATCCAAATCTCAAAATCGCAAAATCAATCAACGAATAATTATGTATCATCAATGTAGCGATATTTGGACTTAAATAGGTCGAATCCGGTATTGTCTGCTGAGCAAATGAATACGTTTGGCTGTATCTATAGATTCTGCTTTCAGATGCAGTACAAACACATTGCCGATGAGAATTTGTTTTAGCTCATTGTTCCCGTAAATACAGGATTTGATTTCAAACCGCATTTGGTTAACATTGGTTTTATCGTGTGTGAACAATTTCACAATTATGATTTTAATTAAACATTTTGTTTATAATTTTCATGCCAGTTATTGTTTCGAGAATTTTGTAGCAATTCTATGTAGGTGGCTTAACGTAGTTGTTACCAACAGTTTCGAATGGTATTTAATCCAAATTTACGCATTTTTACCGAGATTCACCGAGATAGGTACCGACTTCAATCCAATTAATCGCCTTAGCCTTTTCCCAAATATGTTGACGACGATTTCTAGTCTAACTGGTCGCAGCTGAGTTCCCTCCAGTATGTAGGTATTATACCTCCACTCCAAAATCTACAACAACGACTGGTAATACGTTTCTTACGTATAATAACTTATGTCAGATTTTCCCGCCACGTGACTTAAACCTGAGAAACCAAAAACCTGAATATAATAAAAAACCTAACGAAAGAAAAACTTATACAACATCCCATCCATAAAAATAACACCTACTTCATACTCACTACTCCCAGCTTAACATTAAAACAACGCCAGATCTAATTAGCTAACATAACAAGACAGATGAAAGATGAAAGCAATTCGCTTTAAACATCCTCTCAGAAGAGCAAAACACATTCCGCAGTAATGAGGCTAACCACAAAGCGAACACGAAACACTACGAAATGGATGAAAAATGTGAATCGGGAAATCTGTACCGCTCTCATCAATTAAATATTTCTGACCCATTAGCACAGGTGGCAAGCATCGTAATGGAAGGCCATTAGAGTTGCCGGCCGCCCAGAGCCGCATTAAAGGCTGCGTTTCCACTGGAGATGTGCAGGGAAGCTGAGCGATGCGAGGAATCTGAGCAGTGCGAGGTGTATGTTTGCCTGTTTCCTCCAAAGCTTTATAGTTACCCAATAAAATTGCTGACCCCATATTTGATGCGGGAATAATAATCAACGTGAAAAGTTAGGTGAAGTGAGCTGTCATTTTAATTGATGCTAGGGACTGGCAGTTCTCTTGAAGGTCACTTGATTTTAGTTATCGTGGTGAGATTATATTACAAAATAGTACGATAGGAGTCTAGTCCTCGTACTCATTATTCGCACACCTCCCTCGTTCTAGTCAATTGCACTTACCTATCGTTCTGTCTATATTGAGCGGTGACTGTCGTTTCGTATACAATTCTTCTCTGATTCAATTAGCTGATTTTGTAAATAGTTATAGATACCTCATTCCACTCAGTCCTTTCCTATCAGAGCTTCACTGAGCGAAAAATTAAATCAATTAACGAATTTTCACCACGCACCGCTTAGCTACCAACGCAATGAAAACGCAGCCTTACACGAGTGTATGCTAGTCAGTCTCGTATAAATCCGTATAATACTGGTTTTATATCCCGCTAGCTAAGTTTGTTAGTGTTTGATCTATTTGCCTCGTTTATAGCTGGGATTGTGGCTATCGTTTGTGATTTAGCCGATTAGTTTGATGATTTATGTTTTGCAGAGGTGTTGGAGGGTTTTTTCAGGGCGTGCTCTTATAAAGGCTACGAGTGTGTGGCTAAATAATAACCGTCGCATTGGTCAATTTTCGAGGTTAAGCGACACTTGCCGAGGTCGGTCCGTGGATGGGTGACCTCAAAATTTATTATTTACCGAGTTTTCTCCGTGCTTCGGAAAGCAAGTTATGCCGTTGGTCTCAGCTGTCATTTGAAGATCATTGTCAGACGGATAGTCAGAAGCTAGGAAATCTGACACTAACCTATTTTTAATTTAATTTATTTTTATTTTACCACTAGTACAAGGGTACTGCTTTTTTCTAAAGGAATTTCTTTCAGCAGACCTGCAAAAGGAGAAAATAAAAAAAAAGTAGGGATGGGGAGGCTTCAGCCTTAAACTAAAGCATGAAATATACTTACATAAATATTGTAAATAATAATTTATGATTAAATGTATGAAAACATTCCTAATCTAATCTAATACCTTTAAACGAGCAATACTTGTATATAATATAGAATAGAATAGAAACGGCTCCAACGATTTTCAAGAAATTTAGTATCCTGGGGCTTTCGGGGGCGATAAATCGATCTAGCTAGGTTTCATTTTTAGGGTTCCGTACCCAAAGGGTAAAAACGGGACCCGATTACTAAGACTCCACTGTCCGTCTGTCTGTCTGTCTGTCACCATGCTGTATCTCATGAGCTGTGATAGGTAGACAGTTGAAATGTTCACAGTTGATGTATTTCTGTTGCCGCTATAACAAAAAATTATAAGAATGAAATTGAAATTGTTCCGAAACTGGTGTTGTCAAGTAGGGCTCGGAACTGTGGTGAAGAGACACAATAAACAATACGTATCCAGTATTTTTCAATAATCTAACTGACGGACTAAATAGTTTTTTTTTTAAACCAGGCAACATTCCTATTGATTGTACTCTTATTAAAAGTTGACATAAAACTGGGCTATCACTTACCATCACGTGAGCCGTCTGCATGTTAACCATTGTGTGGCATAAAAAGCAAACGCGGATAGTCTCATAGTCAACTTCAGTAATAAACAACTAAAGGTTATCCAGATATTAGATTTATCCAATCCGAGGAAGAAAAGCACTAAGCAAGAGCAGTAAAAATAAAGAAATATTTTATAGCTAGATTCGTTGCAGAAAAGAATATGTGGCAATAAATTTTCCAGAAATATAGTTTTCAGAGCGAGTTTCTTATTTAAATTCCGGGGAATAATCCTCAAATATTTTAACTCTACTAGATTTAAGCAAAAATGAAGTCTTGCCCTGTTTATCTTTCTCCAATATCAGGAATTACCGTGAAAGCGTCGAGTTAACACCAAGTCCTATTCCAGATGTCGCAAGTCCGGATAAATTGCTGTAATCTCACCGACGACGACGCCGCGTCGGGCGCCTATCCAACTCAAGGATTCCTTTCACTCCGCGGATTTAACGAAACCGCTCGGTTTTGCTTGCTACGTCTATTGTGCCCCGTTATTATTAGTGCTTCATGGGTCAACTACTTCATAGCAAAGCAGGGACCCGTACATTGCTAAGAATTGAAATCCGACTTCGTAATGACCTACTTTCCTACACGACAGTAATTCCAATGAAAATGCAATTGAACAGCCTCATATAAATTTAATGTACTTATAATGTGATAATAGGATATGAAGGTTTATCGAATTTCAGATTTTAGTAGAATCGCTGATACCTATTTATTCAAACAACAACGACCACGGTAAAGCTAGAACCTGGTGTAGGGCACCATTTTAAAATTGGATGAAGTCCCCAAACTGATAGCAATAAAAAAAGTACGTCATGAAATTTTTGCTAGCAACTGCATGAATTTGGTGCGCCAACAAAAATAGAGATTTTTCGCCGATATTTTGCGAGTAAAGCTACGTGTAATATCTGCCGCGTTCCCGGGCTCTTGCAGCGATTGAAAGTAAATTATCTATGGTTCCTAGTTTTTTGCTGGCGGCCGGCGCAGGCTGCGCTCTAGTGCTAATTGTTTTCATTTTTTGAGCGGAGTGCGCGCATTGAGCTTTGTGGAGAGACATTTGTCCCGTTTTTATCATTGTGTGGTTATTTATTCGGTGTCCAGCGGTCCGAGGCTCGCGGAATTCGATTTTGGATTAGGCTTTTTTCGGTACAGATATTTTCGCCCGTTTTGTGAAAAAGTTTTTTCAATTCCTAAAACCATTCCAAACCATTGAAAACGACAAACAATATCAATCAATTAAGAGCGATTGCCTCTGTGACTTTTTGTTTATATACATATTAAAAAAATATTTACCGCACATTTTATTCATGTGCTGTTTCTAGACGGACTCGTGTTAAATTTTTAATGCAAGAAACGCGACTGCGGGGCCACAGTAATGGGAGAGTAAATATCGCAGTGCTCCTTATGAATGAATAATAAATATCGAGCGTCGGTGCTACGCTGCAAATACAACCGCCGGGAATTTCGCCTACTTCGCTATTTTGCTTGGATTTAGGTTTGAAACACTCACGAATTGACCGCCACTCGTATCGCATCCGAGAGATATAACAGTTCCTTCAACCGAAATAAATAGTGATGAGCCATCGCCAGATAGTAGCGCACGGAAACTCCGTAAATTCTCAGCGCTATCTTGCAGTCCACTGCAATAATATAGTAGGCATCTAGTCTAGAAATATTTATCTTGATAAGTTTCGAGCGGACAGAGTTGCCAACGTAAAAGATTTTGTAGTTTTGTAATTTAAAAAAATAGTTTTAAACGCGTGGCCCATGCAGGGAAATCCTTTTTGCTCTCGCTTCGTATTTGGATAGCGGAGGTCCGGTGTTTGTCGGAAGGTTGCGTTAAATAAAACGAACATTGTTTTCAACGCCGCACCGTTTCACGTTAATTGCGCAGAAGTGTTTAATGAACGCTTGTTCGCCGTGTTTGCAGGTTGAGCTATTTGCCGGCCCTTCTACACTCTCTTGAAAAATAATAAAGGTTTGCGGGTGTCAGCGGCAGCTCCCCGTGGATGACTGCACGATTATGTTCCGTTCGCATTATGATCAAAAAGGTGTATGGAGCTATGGAAGCACGACACGTGTAGCGTGGTGGGAAAATAAAAGGAGTTTTCGGTCGGTGTAACTTCTACTTTTCGCAGTTGCGTCCCGCTCCGGGAAATGTTAGTGCTTGTCTGTGTAATTTAGTAAAAGTACAGCCTTATCTGCTGCAGACTTGACAGGGTGAAATATATTATGTGTGGTGATATTCGAGTTAGTTTGTTTGTCCACATTTTTGTTTATTTTGGCTTTTAAAAGTTAAGTTCGTAATGGAATAACGTTTTTATCTTTCACAAAATGTTGGCATAAAATAGCTCTTTGTGAACATGCATTGGGTTGTCTGGCACATAATCAAAATCATTTATGTCTACAGAATATTCTCCGTGACGCATTTGTGCTCATAAATTTATCAATACGGATGTTATAATAGGAAATTTTCACATTGTGTTCAACGCTTTGAGATTCAATCGACCGTTGGACTCGCGTCGAAACCACGCCGAATAAATACACCTCATAAATATTTTACTTTACGAAAAAGTCACTACAAAATACTGGGATTAATAAATCCTTTACAATTACTGCATTATTTAGGAAAATATTATATTTGGGGTTTATTTGCGGTTCAGTCATTGACTATTATCTATTCATTTGGATGTTTAAAGGTATCATTTGCATGGCCATACAATAATGAAACCTTTAAAAATTAAAATTGGTTGCGTTCATTCAAAAAAAAAATCGTGGTATTTATAATTAATTTTATTTTTATTGGTACCTTCCAATATTTTTATTTTACTGCATATATCCCAAATAATTTTGGCTGGGCATAACACGTCTTACATGTCTTACTTCCGGAAATCTCAATTAGGATTTATTTCAATCGTCATTTACTTTCCAGCTGGGGATCAGTCAGATCATATCTTTTATACAATCCATCTTTGATTTGATCATTCTCTTCTTTCAAACCTGTAGTCATAATTTAAAAAAATTCTGATGACGTGTACCTACCTCATTTATATGACTACCCACATCTATAGCTACGTGATGGTCTCGCAAAAACTCGAAAATGACTCGGCCGAATTGACTATTTATTTTCTTTAAATTGTTGTTAAAAAAGTGTTGTAATCAAATCAATTTTAGGTAGTACGACAATACCAGGTCATCTTGTATGGTACATAAAATGCTGTAGTATCTGTTAACGAGTAGGTAGGAATCTAATTCTAGTTGGTAAGAAGTATTATTATAACCAGAGATCGGAAAAGATAGACTATATTTACCTAATGTTCGTGGAAGTACCTAACATAGAGTTGATAATACCTCCTTTAAAATCCCGGAATCATAAATAGAATCATGACAATGAAAACCCGAGATTATAAAACATGAACTGGACTTTGAGTATTGTTACAAATGATTGATTTGAAGAATCAAAAGAAGGAGTTGTGCGAAAACAAAGCTATTTAATTTAACAGTCTTAGTAGGTAGGTACGGAACTCGAAAAACATAATAATGTTAGCGATCCCTAAATTTAATTAATAAATGAATGACAACGTAAATGTCAAATTTGACAGATAATCGAAGGTGACGTATAACAACGGCGGCCATTGTGAATCAGTACGTTAGGCTGGTCGGATGAACTAAAAGTGTTAGAGAAAAATCTCAGGTATGTTATTTGATCTATTTATTTTGCTGAACGAACCGGTAACATGTAGTACCTACATGCTTTTTATGATCGCAAATAAATAATCGGAATGCCATTATACATATTCCACTAAGCAATTATACCTGCGTAATTTCAAGTTATTAACATGTAAAAGAGGATTATAATAATACCGACGTTTCATAAAGTGCGTGGCGTGGGTAGTTGGTAGAAATAAAAGTAGGTCACGAATGAACGACAACTACTATAACATGTACATCGTTCGTTCGCCCGGTCTGTTTATGTCTGTGGTGAATGGAAAATCCATAAATAAGAATGAATCGATACAATAAAAAGGAAAAGCAAGTTTGTAAAAAAAAAAAAAATCTACCTACATCTCCTATCTAGGTAATAATATGAGGAGATTGTTGCACTTATTAAGGTTGTGTTATGTTGTCACGTACTTATAATAACTGTTGATTTGGGATAAGTATAATTGATATGCATGTAATTTCAGTTTGTAAGTATGTGAACTTTTAATTGTATATTCGTGGATTACCTTTGAGTCCTATGAGATATAATCATAAACTTGTAGGTATATCTATGAAACCAATTAATTACCTATTTTGGTTGGTTTGCGTGTACCCAGGTAGGTAGGTACTGTACAACCTATTAACTGTTTGGAGATGATTATAGGTGGCACAATGGGTACGATTGTTTTTTTTCTTATGTTAATAAAGTAACATGAGATTTCTACTTAGGTGTACGTACTCGTAGTATACCTTGGTCATCTGGATGACTTAATGCAACCATGAACTGTAACTGGTAGCTAAAGGTGTAGGTACGTTGATAGTCGTCTATTAAATAAAGTTTTCTATTTGTTTTTTTCGTCGATTCTATGACTAAGTCAAGCAGTTAAGACTAATTTGGACCCGTTGAGCAGATACGAAACGACACGGGCTGTTTTCTATGAACATTATTATTGATATGGCATCACAATTAAAAAGCTGAGTTTAATATTCGTTACGTTGCTACTGCTGCGTTTAATTTTAGATTTTATTTTATTAAGCACCATTACAAGGAGTACCTGCTAAGTGCTCTACAAAAGGGTTAATACGTAATTGTTTTTGTTTTTATTTCCCTTACTAATACCCACCACTCGATACTAACTTAAACCACATTTTACTCCACTATGGCTAAAAAAAAAAAACTAAAAAAATAAATAAATAAATAATAATAATAAATGTCACAAATTATTTATGGGCAATCATAGTCTCCACTATTAAATATAGTTCTACAAAATGCCTTTCAGTGGTAGGTCGAATTATACTCCACCTTTAGAACCGACTAGACGTAGTAGATCGTCGCGGAATCCCGAACGTATACAGGAGCCAAGAAGGAGTAAACGTTCTAAAACAAGACCAAATCCAAGACATAGTAAACGTGAAACATACCGTAGCAGATCTCGTCGTAGAACGGTATCCCCTTTATCGTATCGGCGTCATAGGAGTAGTAGTACAAATTCGGAAAATAGTTATTCCGATTCTCGATATAGATGCAAGACCCAGCTTTCACAACGCTATAAGCGTCGTAATCGTGAATCTCCATCGTTGAGTACTGACAGTGATGATACCAGCATCACCGGTTCTGAACACGAAAACCAATATAAGCGAAGACGAGATTCATCTGATCTATCTGATGATTCGGCCTCCATAAAACGTAAACGATCAAGAATCCATTCTTACCGAAAAAAAAAACGATCCAGTGCTCGCCAAGAGAATCACTTTCTGAAGAAGTTTTGTAAAATTATTAAAGGCAATCATTTTGAAGGATCACATAATGTGATCCCAGAATTCGATCCCGACGCACATGCACAAACGGCAATAGACTGGGTTCGTAAGGTGAACGAGACAGCGAAAATATATGGATGGACAGAGAGGCAAATAATCTATTATGCTATCCCGAAGCTCTCTGGACATGCAAAGAAATGGTATCAGGGTAGGACTACCATCGCTCTGTTTCCTTCGCGAGGGGAGCATACTCCCCCGCCTATGGCTCCGCCAACTGCGGTGCCCGATGCGGACCACACTGACGACGGCGACGATGATGACAACGCTCCGGAGGTGACTGAGGTAGACCTGAGAGTGGCGGTAAACAGGCTGAAGGCCAAGAATACCGCCCCAGGACCTGACGGCTTACCTGGGAAAGCATGGGTCCTGGCCTTGGAGGCTCTCGGGCCTCGACTAAGGGGGTTCTTAAGCGCATGCTTGGAGAGAGGCCAGTTCCCACTTCGTTGGAAGACGGGGAAACTGGTCCTCATTAAGAAGCCTGGGCGCCCTGCGGACTCTCCATCCGCATACCGGCCCATCGTACTGCTCGACGAGGTGGGCAAGCTCTTTGAAAGAGTAATTGCAAACCGCCTCGTCGGGCACCTGGTGAGGGAGGGGCCGGATCTGGCGGAGAACCAGTTCGGTTTCCGCACAGGGCGTTCAACGGTAGACGCCATCATGCGCGTAAGGGCCCTCACGGCGGGGGATGCGGTGTCGCGGGGCAGGGTTGTCTTGGCGGTGTCTCTTGACATCGCCAATGCCTTTAACTCCCTGCCCTGGAGTTGCATCAGGGAGGCACTCCGGTATCACCGGATGCCGACCTACCTCCGTCGCGTGGTCGAGGCCTATTTGACGGACAGGTCCGTCATCTACCCCGGTCACCAGGGAGAATGGAACCGGCGAGAGATGTCGTGCGGTGTTCCACAGGGTTCGGTTCTGGGGCCGCTCCTGTGGAACATCGGCTACGACTGGGTGCTGCGCGCCGACCTCCCTAGCGGTGTCAGCGTAGTCTGCTACGCTGACGACACGCTGGTCCTGGCGCAGGGGGGGTCGCACCAGGCGGCGGCCGAAGTGATGACACGCGGGGTTGCGATAGTCGTTGAGAGGATCCGGCAATTGGGTCTCGAGGTGGCCCTGCACAAGTCCGAAGCCATGTGCTTTCATGGTTCTCGGAACAGGCCACCAATGGGATCCCAAGTAACGGTAGGAGGGGTTCACATCGGCGTCGGATCGACGATCAGGTACCTGGGGCTCGTTCTCGACAGCCGGTGGAATTTCGCGGAGCACTTCCGACGTTTGGCTCCTAGACTGGAGCGGGCTGGGGCTGCCTTCAAGCGGCTCCTGCCCAATCTAGGGGGTCCAAACGCCTCCTGCCGGAGGCTCTATGCGGGGATCGTGCGGTCCATGGCCCTTTATGGGGCCCCTGTTTGGGCGCTTACACTAAAGGGGCGACCAGCCCGCCAGCTTAACGCGTCCCAAAGGGTCATGGCCATCCGGCTGGCCCGGGGATACCGCACGGTCTCCGGCGAGGCGGCGAGCCTCCTTGCCGGATTACCGCCATGGGATCTGGAGGCGAAAGCCCTCGCGCACGTTTACGCGTGGCGCGTGGAGGCGCTTCGCCGGGGTGAAACTCCGCTGCCGCGGCAAATTGCATCGCGGCGGACGGAGCTCCGGCAGGATACCATGGCGGTATGGAGACGGCGACTATCGCAACCCAGCGCTGGGCACGCCACAATTGCGGCGATAAGACCCCTCTTTGAGGAGTGGCTGGAGAGGCGCTACGGCGTCCTCACCTTCCGCCTGACGCAGGTGCTCACCGGACACGGCTGTTTCGGGAGGTACCTGTTTCGGATAAAGCGGGAGGACACGCCCGGGTGTCAGCACTGTGAGGATCGCCCGGAGGATACGGTGGAGCATACGGTGGAGATCTGCCCTGCTTGGGCTGAGCACCGCCGTGTCCTCGTCGAGGCGATCGGCGGCGGCAACCTCTCGCGTCCGGCCCTGGTTGAATCCATGGTCCGGAGCGAGGAGGCTTGGGAAGCGGTCACCTCCTTCTGCGAAGCAGTAATGCTAGCGAAGGAGGAGGCGGACCGCGCGAGGGAAAGGCAAGGCCTTCGTCCCAACCGCCGCAACAGGAGAAGACGCCCCGGGCGTCGGGAGTCGCAGGGCGATCCCCGGCCACCGTAGGCGCGGGCCTGCGGACGGCGAGCATTGGGTGGCTCGCTGTCCGATCACCACCAGGCCCGGGTCGATGGCGCGTTGTGTTTCACGCGCGCCTCAAAGAGATGTCAGCATAGAGGACGGGACCCGCTAGGGCCAGAGCCTGCCAGGGTTGCGGAATTTGTTCGAAAGAGTCACCGCGGCCCTGGAAAGCAAAGGGCTTTCGAAGGAACACGGATGGGTTTTAGTCAGTAAGAGTCTGACACGCCCTTCCGCTCCACCCAGAGCGGAAGAAGTCATTTGATGATTTCCCATCCTTAAAAAAAAAAAAAAAAAAGGGTAGGACTACCATTGATTTAAGCTGGAAACAGTGGCAAAGTAAGATAGTAAAAACTTTCCCAGACGATCGTAACTACGCTGACCGTCTGACGGAAATGCTTAGCAGAAGAAGTAGGAGAGAGGAATCACTCGAAGAATATTTCCATGAAAAGGCTAGATTGGTAAAAATGTGCGGAATCAAGGGGAGAAACGCCGTTGATTGCATAATTAGTGGTATCTTTGATAATGGGATAAGACTAAACGCTCAAGGAGCTAGTTTTATAAGGACATCGGATTTACTAAAATATCTACGCCGAATATCAAAACGAGGAAATCTAATCTCTAAAAGAGACACTTTGTTGCCAAAACAGGAATCGCAACAAATAAGGAATTCGGACACTTATCGCAACAACATGTCGAATAAATCAATACCCTCAACCAACCGGCCAAGATTTAGGTCTTTTCAATGTTACAATTGCGGCGAAACTGGGCATACGGCGCGTAACTGCAGTAAACCTTTAAAAAGATGTGATAAGTGCTCTCGGCTAGGACATATGACACAAAATTGTGAGCTACTAGGCTCTCGACCTAAAGTTGACCACACACAAGAAAATACGAATCATAACCCTGCCAAAGACGTTCTACAAATTAAAACAAACGAATCGTCAAATAGTAAGTATTTTAAGACCATTGATATAAATAACATATCGGCTTCAGCGTATATAGACTTTGGAAGTCAATGTACCTTAATACGAGAATCGGTTTTTAAAGACCTAAACGTAGTTCCGAATAAGACGGCACTCCCCGTTATTAGTGGATTCGGTTTCGGAAGTGTCTCACCAATTGCTAGGATATTCGTTACCGTTGTCGTAGATGCGGTTCAAGCCGATATAGAAGCATTTATTGTACCGGATCACTTACTTAAGACAGACGTACTTATTGGGCAGTCTCTAACAGAGTTGCCCACGGTTACCGTTTATAAGACTAGCACTAAGCTCATCCTTTATTGTGATGATTCCGACATAGAGAAAATGGATGTTTATAACGCGAATGACATCTCAATCAGGGGTTTGCAAGATATAGAGGTATATACACAAAATAAGTTTTCAGGTCCATTATTTATCCCAGGCAGTGCATGCATGAAACCTGGCGATGAATACATTGTATTGCAAGGTATCTATCAATTTCATAATGGGACGAGTCGATGTATAGTCATTAATTTGTCGCAAAATCCAATTTCTATCACCAATGCAAAATTATTAGCACGAGCAATAAAATTAAACAATGAAGGATCAATTATATCAAAGTCCGAACCCTTGGATGTTAGTTCTATTCATCTCAACACACAGTCGTCTAATACTGGTGTTAACTCAGTTACCATTAAGGAACCTATTACTTTAGATATGTTAAGTGTTGGCCCTAAAGTAACTGATGCTGAAAATAACCAGTTATTAGGCCTCCTGAACAAGTTTAGGGACTGCTTTGCTTTTAATATGCAGGAACTTGGGTTGACTCATATAACTGAAATGACACTCCGTCTCAACGATAATACACCAGTAATTTATAGGCCTTATAGACTCCCATTCAGTGAGCGCGCAAAGGTAAGGGAAATGATAGGCGATATGTTGGCTAATGATATTATAAGAGAATCACAATCAGCTTATGCCAGCCCTATAGTGCTGGTGCGCAAAAAGAACAATGAATACAGACTTTGCATAGATTATCGCGCATTAAATAAAAAGACAGTTAAAGACAGTTATCCTATGCCTGTCATTGATGACCAGCTCGATCGTCTAAGCGGTAAATCCTACTTCACAAGCTTAGATCTGGCATCTGGTTATCATCAAATTCCAGTGGCTGAGGAGTCACGTCACGCAACAGCTTTCGTGACTCCTGATGGTCACTATGAGTATATGAGGATGCCCTTTGGTCTTGTAAATGCCCCTGCTGTATTCCAAAGTATGATTAATAAAGCATTGGGATCACAACGGTTTGAACTTGCAATTCCTTATTTAGACGATTTACTATCTACTGGTAGCTCATTTGACGAGGCATTCGGCAAGCTGGAAGCTATCTTGAGCCTTTTACGTAATGCCAAGCTGACCCTTAATCTGAAAAAGTGTTTCTTTTTCCAATCGGAAATTGAATATCTTGGATATGAGATTTCTGAAGCTGGGCTTAAACCTGGCAGTAAGAAAATACGAGCGGTTTCTGAGTTCCCAAAACCGTCAAATTCCCATCAAGTTCGTCAGTTTGTTGGCTTGGCCAGTTACTTTCGTCGTTTTGTCTTTAACTTTGCCTCCATAGCGAGACCATTGACTCAGCTGACCAAAGCCGATGTTCCCTGGCATTGGGGTGTCGAACAAGACCGTGCATTTAAAGAAATACAATCTAAATTGATAGTTAGACCAGTACTGGCCCTATACAATCCGGATTATATCACAGAGGTTCATTGCGATGCCAGTAAATTAGGAATTGGAGGCATCTTGCTTCAGAGACTCAATGAAGAATACCCGTTTAGACCAGTTGCTTATTTCAGTCGTCAAACAACACGTGAGGAAGCATTTTGGCACTCTTATGAATTAGAAACTATGGCGGTAGTTCAAACCTTAAAAAAATTTAGAGTTTACTTGATCGGTCTAGAATTTAAGGTTATAACAGACTGTAATGCTTTACGCACCACCTTGGTTAAGCGAGATTTAATACCTAAAATAGCAAGGTGGTGGCTAATGCTGCAGGAATATAACTTTACCATTGAGTATCGGCCAGGTCATAACATGCAGCATGTTGATGCTTTGAGCCGGAATCCGGTCTCACCAGCAAATAACACGGAGGAGTTAGAAGTCTTTAATATCACGACTCACGACTGGCTACACACTGTACAGATGACAGACCCACGGATAAAACATATTAAAACTATCTTAGAAACTAGCGAGGAGGATATTAAAGACATTTCTAATAATTACGTATTACGCGATGGTAAAATATATAGGCGTGTAGGATCCAAATTGAAATGGGTGGTACCTAGTTCAGCGCGATGGAGAATTTGTCAGCTTAATCATGACGAAGCGGGTCATTTCTCAACTGATAAAACTATGGAGAAGATTGGAGCCGATTATTGGTTCCCAAAAATGAACCGCTTCGTCAAAAAGTATGTAAATGCTTGCATCAATTGCGCTTATAACAAAGAGATGTCTGGGAAAAAGTCGGGGTACTTAAATCCAATTCCCAAGGTAAACGCAATATTTCACACCATACACATGGATCATTTGGGACACAAATATTGCAAAATTACAATGGAGTCTCAATAATACAATTAATAAAAGCACCGGCAAATCGCCAGCTGAAGTGGTTTTTGGGCAAAGAACTACATGTCAGGCAGAAGGAATTCTTAAAGGAGCTCTAGAAACAGACGCACAGATTTCAGAAATTGACAGAAATGAAATGAGGAAATCTGTAGAAGACAAAATTATAAAGGGACAGGAAAAAATGAAAGAATATTTTGATAAAACGAGGGCTCCAACTAAAACGTTTAAAGAGGGTGATCTCGTCATGATACCAAATAATAATCCAGACAGGGGCAAAAGCAAAAAGTTAGCCTCAAAGTTCAAGGGTCCGCTTAAAGTAACAGCAGTTCTAGAGAAAGACCGGTATGAAGTATCTAGCATTAAGGGTCTTTCTCAAAGACAGTATAAGAATATCTTCCCGGCTGATCAGTTAAAACCGTGGATCAATTTATGCTTATCGCCGGTAGTAAGCGATAAAAGTGACAATAGTGATTCAGATTCACTAGATGAATAGTTAAAATCATGATATTGTTCTATATGTGTATGTATGTACTTAAATATATATGAAGATACCGTAGTGGAGTTATAGTTGTAGTCATAGTGGCCGGTAGCCCTTAACCCAACCTCCATATCATTTACAGCTTAGATTAGCGTCGACACCGGAGAGTCAGCAGTGTCCGGTTATTTATCAATACTGAGAGACTGATGAGAGCGCTGATGAGGACCAGCTGCTGGCAGACCGTGGCTCTCGGGTGGCTAAACGGCAGATGATGATCAATGTTTGGCTGATTGCAAGCTAATGGCTCTCGGGTGGCCTAATAATTCTGATGATCCAAGGAGACGAGCAGACCGTGGCTTTCGGATGGCTAAACGGGAGCTTCGTGCTAATCTGAGTCTATGTGGGATAGAGTGTGGGAGCGTATGTGGTTGCTGTGGCTTCCAGATAGCTTTCATATGAAGTTAAAAAGTGTTCGTTAGTAAAAGTCATATTATTTAACGGTTATGCATTTAATTTTATTATTATTTTCATGGTTCGCTCTGTGTATAGAATACCATTGATTGTTGAATTGATTAACTAATTATAGAAAAATATGCTGAAAGAGTAACTGTGTTGTTTCAGTTCTTAACTTATGTTGCTTACTTTATGCTAATTATGTTTACTTAAAATTTAATTATAACACTAACTACTTGTTAATTAAGTTTTTTTTAACTGGATGTATTTTTTTCTCAATATGTTTTGCCTTGGTGTGAGGCCATACCCGGACTAAAGAATGGCCGAGATTTATTTAGGAATGGGGACATTCCTATTGCAGAATGGCCGTCTGTTAGCGATCCCTAAATTTAATTAATAAATGAATGACAACGTAAATGTCAAATTTGACAGATAATCGAAGGTGACGTATAACAACGGCGGCCATTGTGAATCAGTACGTTAGGCTGGTCGGATGAGAGATAGAACTTGAATTTGTTAATCGTAAATAGGATTACACTTACGAGTTAATTAAAGTATTGTAGAAAACTGAAGATTGAGTATGATTTCACCTGACACCGTCTACAATAAGATTCTTCAATATAATAATTTTGTTCAAATGTATTCAAACCGCAATAAGTAATTTGCAATTTCTTGAATCCCGGGATACAATCGTCATGTTTTTGATTCCGGGATTTTAGACGAGGTATTATCAACTCTATGTTACTTACTTCCACGAACATTAGGTGAATATAGTCTACCTATTCCTATCTCTGATTATAACAGAGCATAAAATGACTTTACAGAGCTTCGACTAAGTAAAGAAAATAGTACCAGGATCAAATAAGCAGTAAGAAGTATGTACAAGATATTTTTGTATCAGATACAGCTGTACCATATATTAAAGACTATATAGAACTAGTTCATTTTTCTCTAAGAATACTGAGCAATATTATAAAAATAAAGTGTAAAAGGTCCAGTGTAGATATTTTCTTCTTGTCAGGTATCGTTTGAGTTTTTGTTGAGTTTATGAGACAAGAATAATCGTTGCCGAGGGCTATTTTCTTCATCTAAAATATTTTTCCGTCATTTTATTTCATTAACAACTTTGTGAAAATAGATACTAAGCCAGGAGGGATCTATTTTCACAGTTTTTCTTGTTTAATTTAACAATGCTTTCCATTATTTCGTTAAGTGAGTATTGACTCTTCATCATATCTGCCGAAAGACGTCCACTGCTGGACATAGGCCTCCCCCAAGTGTCGCCACAACAACCGGTCTTGTGCGTCTCACATCCATAGGCTACCCGCGACCCTCACCAGGTCATCGGTCCACCTTGTGGGAGGCCTTCCAATGCTACGTCTCAAGTATTGATTGTATTAGTAAATTAGGTATAACTTGATGTATAACTCGCTTGCTTAGTGCAAGCGAGCCATAATATTTTTGTAGTTTCGATAAATATGTATGATATTTTTTAAGGTATATACTTATATACCTTAAAAAATATCATATGAATATGATGTTATGGGTCTTTGTTACCTGAAATAAATGATATATTATTATTATAGAAAAACGAACAAAAGTTATAATCCTTACCTGTTTGTTATGCGTTCACGTCTAAATCGCTGAACCAATTTTGATGAATTTTGCCACAAAGATGGGACCCTGGAAAGTAACGGAACGACAGCGAAAACCTATATTAAAGCGAGCCATACTTGTATACTTAAAACCTTTTGTATTTACGGCCTGAAAAAGAAAATCAATCAAAGCTACTATTAAGAAATCTGGCACATCCAAACGTGGCGAAAAATAGGTTTAATCTAGAAAAATCGAACATTTACATCGTAACGAGAGTTTCCCTGACTGACTGTCAATTGCTCGATACCGTTCAATATCCAACCTCAGAAATGGTAAGTCTGTATGAAACGCTTAGGTAGGTAAAGTACTTCTTGTTTCAAATACGAAACCCATTCTTTGAAATTGCTTTTGCGCTTTGCACTTTGCATTTCAAACCCCCTTTTTGTTCTTGACTTTCAATTTAACTTTTATGGTTTGAAGAGTTTGAACTTAGGACTAGGAGAGTTGGTAAAGGAGCGAATGTTAAGTATCGAGTGCCTGCGTAGTGTCGATTGTGTTGGCGTCACATCTGGTTTAGATTTTCTGAGCTGTTTCTTTTTATTGTATCTTTTTTTTGCCATCTGGCGTACCTATTAGAAAGGGACGTGCGTATCATTCATTAGTGATCGATTGGCTTGGATTTAGGACACTTTCGTAGGGGATGAAATACATTTTTCTCTTAGAAGGAAAATTTCAGTACTATGGTAGACGCTTAATAAATTTGCAGTAGCGGTCATTGACCCACCTACATTTATTGACATTCATAATTTCAAAAACGGAAGTTAAGACGACATAAAGCTGTTCTGAAACGATATTTATTTTATCGTGATCCTTCACATTTTACAGTAATGGCAAATGATTCATGATTTTTATTTTTCTGGTGGTTACGAATAGGTTCAATTACGAAAAGTTCAGTGTATTTTATATTGAGAACTTTTCTTATGCCTTTTTTTTAAAGATGGGAAGTCATCAAATGACTCCTTCCGTGTCAGTGGTTTTAGTCAGGCTCTTACTGACTAGAACCCGCCCGTGTTCCTCCTAATGCGCTTTGCGTTCCAGGGCCGCGGTGACTCTTTCGAACAAATTCCGCAACCCTGGTAATATATTACGTCTACCATAACTTTTTTGTCACTGAAAATGAATCACACCTGCCACCGTCCAACAATTTTCGCCATACTTATTCAGCTGAATACCAGTATTTTACGTGGAGCGGCTACATACCAGACATCCACAACCCATTAACTGGGTAACACGGAACTTCTTGGCAAAACTGTTGTCAGATTTACTGGCTTCTGACAATCCGTAACGACTGCCAAAGACCTACAAATGACAGCCGGGACCAACGGCTTAACGTGAGTTCCGAGGCACGGGGAAAACTCGGTATATTAAGATGGTCACCCATCCAAAGACCAACCTTGGCAAGCGCTGCTTAACCTTGAAGCCGAGGCACGAGTTCCTCATTTTCACCATACCTATGTAGGTAAGCAAAGTTATTGGCATAGACTATGTATATTATTCAAAATACAAAGACGTGTCTTGTCTGTCACCATATCATCGATCTTAGTCGGGCGTAGCTTCAAGCCTGTTTGCTTAGGACGGCTCCGTGTCCTTACTGTAACACCAAATATTTGAAACTGTTGATGGCAAAACGCTCAGGATCGTATGTCATTGGAGTGTTGTGTGTATTGTGTTATGATACAATGGTTGTGGTGATTGAGGATGTTAGGGGATAAGTTGTTATAACCATAGATAATACCATAAATGCATAAGAAACTCTGTCTATCGGTCTGTTTGTAACCTCTCCACGTCATAGCAGCTAAATGGAATTGCATGAAACTTGGCACTCGGGTAGACCACGGTAGTAGTGCCAAGTTTCATGCAATTCTAGGACGTGTCCTAGAATAGGACATAGGAGGGCCTAAACCAAATGAATAAATGTATGGTAACGTTTCAGTGTCGTTAACGTTAGTGAATTAAAAAAAAAACTACACTATATTTGTTGAAAAATATCGCCACAGTTGATTTAAAGGCAAGCCTCTGGAGACTAACCTAGTAAGACATTAGAGAGCCAATTCTACTAATTTTGAACATACCACACTACAAAGCATTCAGTTGTAAGTTCTTTTTATTATCATGGTAAATACTCAAGGTCAATTCCTAGCCAAATTGAGTAAAATTTTGGTTGACTAATTTCTAGCCAAGATATCAGCCAACCAATTAACTGACAGACCTTGACAATTCAAAAGTTCTTATAAATGGTCTATTTGAAATAAATGTTTTTTAATTTCAACTTTCAGCTTTCACTTCAATCTTTTGCACACTGTTGAGTGTCGTGTTGTTTCCGACTTTTTGACAATCCTGCTCCATTTGAGATGATTTTTATTTAGCCTGTTGTTGCGTTATAGTCTTATAGATTTGCCTTTAGATAAAAAGAGGGTGGACAATCATGAATTAAAAGTTTTAATCGAGTTTTTCGAAACTCACCCATGATACCGATCGATTCATCGTCTGGCTTTGAAAGCACAACAGTTCCGTACACCCATGGCAAAATTGTCTGTGTGTTTTGGACGCGAACTCTAATCAGGCTCAAAGCATTGGTACGTATGTTTATTCATTAGTAAGCAACGCATGCGTTGGGCTGCCTCGCTCCAAAGTTGTCGATGAATATATGCATGCACGGGATTTGGCTCGATTAGTCATAATTGATTGAATACTTCAGCAATCTGCAGTTCTAAATGATGATTAGAAGTTTGGATTTATTAGGTCCTTATATTTTTTTTGTGGATAGGTAATTATTGAATATCTTCTCCTGCTTTGAGTGGAGCGGGAGGAAGTGCCAGACTCTCACTGACAAACCCACCCGTGTTCTTTCAAATGCTGTTGTAGTTGTCAGTTGTTTTAAGTATCATGGTAACTAAAGCTAGCCAAATTAATTGGCTAGATATTTAGCCTTCTCATATTTCTTTAGTCGTTTGCTCAATGTCTATTGTCGTGATGTGTCTGTGTAGCTGAGTGTAGCTTTTTGGAGATCCTCTTACATTTGTGAATATCTTGAAGCGGTTGTCGTGTGAAGTCTTGTAGATTATACTGTTTGATGTACTGTTTCCATATTTGCAAAATAAAGAACTTTCTTACCGATGGTTGCGCTGTTTCGCTACCTATGTTTATTCATTAGTAAGCAACGCATGTGTAGGGCTACCTAGCTCTAAAGTCGTTAACGAATGCACGGGCTCGAGTAATCATCATTGATTGAATACTTTAGTAACCTGAATTTCTAAATGATGGTTAGAAGTTTGTAGTTTATTTATTTGTTTTAAGCTTGGATAGGTGGTAATACTTCAATTAAAATTCGAAATAATGATCAAATTTTGGAAAAATAAACTCCATATCACACAGAAATACTTTTTTACAACAAATGTTTCTTCGTATTTGACACCGATTTCCAAAATTAAAGTTAATTTAGACTTTGTAGCGTTTTAGTTTAGAAGTCGGTTGTATTTTTTTGTAAAAGTTTTTTATTCACTTTTCGTTGTAACGTCATTTTGCTTACTAGGACGACGTAACTACATCATCCATGTTAGCAAAATGCTCATAAAATAAAAACTGCTGAGTCAAACTGGATAAAATTTTTACGGGACCAAATGGCAAGTATACCGAATTGAACGAAAAAATAATCACTTAAATCGGATCAGAAACCTCGGAGTAATCGGTGTACATACATAAATTTATATATATGTATATATACATATACAAATATACCCACCGAATTGTGAACCTCCTCCTTTTTTTGGAAGTCGGGTAAACAAAGTGCGAATTCCATTGCAAATCATACTTTTTTTAGGGCATTTTAATACCAATCATCATCATCTGCTTAGCCTTTTCCCGACTGTATTGGGGTCGGCTTCCAGACAAACCGGATTCAGCATTTTCAATACCAATGGCTATTTAAAAATCAACTTAAAACACAACACTATAGTCAATGCTTGAGTTAGTGGCGATGAATTCAAATTAAATCTTCTTGTAAATGAATCAATACATATAACATTCTTGCGTTTTTGAGTGATTGAGTGACTGATGCTCGGTTTCTGAGGTATTTTATCGGTCTTTTATCTGCTCGTTCATTTGTTTAGTTTGTGGTTAACTGACAGATAAACGACCGATAAAGTACCTCAGAAACCGGGCATGAGTGACTGACAGACAAGGCACAGCCGAAACTACTGGTCGTAGAAAGCTGAAATTTCACATGAAGGTTTATTGGGGAGTGAAGAGACGCACTAAGAGAAGATTTCCCGAAATTCCCACGAAAACGTGAAAAAACGGCCCCTACTTTCGCGTTCCCGTAGAAATTTTGGAAAATCATTTCTTAGTGTTACTTTAGCTAGCTTTTGCAAAAGTTAGTTCAAGCATAATTTCTTAATTGACTAATTAAAAATAAAGCGACTGAGCCAAGCTTTTCGATTCTAAAATCAATGGACAATCCACAAACACGAACGATACTTCAAAGGATACAAAAAAATGGTTGCTCATCGCTTTTTGTGATGCAGTATATTTTTCAAACGAGTACTACACACAAGGGTCTGGTCCATCAACACAGTCAAAAGCTAGGGTTCATCCAGTATTAGTCCACAGACAGGAATATAAACAAAGCCAGCCAATTACGTGCTCTAAACACACCAAAATATGTAATTAACCGAGCTCTAATTGGTCGAATCATGGCCGAGCAGGATAGGGAGAATACACCTCGTTCCCCCGAGCGAATAACTCGTGGTCTAATGAAATTGGCTACGGAAATGTAAATTACGGAAAAGGCCTTTGTTTATTTAATAATAGGAACCAAACAGGCCCGTTTGTCTAGGTCTATTTGGTGAGGATCCCGAAATTTTTCGTTTCGGGAATCCGGAACACAGGACAATTTAATTGAAAGCACCTCGAGAAACATAGAATAGAGGTGGGATAGATACTAAACATCTCTATGACTTGGGAGTACTTAGGAACTTTTTTATTGTTTCGTAGGTAAATGAAAGAAACAAAATCTTCTTTGGTTTGGATCGTATCTCGATGAGAGCCGTGGATAAAGTCAAATAGAGAACAGGTACTTTAAGAAGCCCTATGTCAAACATTTAACTGAAGTAGGGTGTTGATGTCGGAGCCAAGTTTTGTAGTGTAACAACCATCCAGTTTTATATTGTTAATTTTACAAAGCGTACATTTTCAACGCTTAATAGTCAAACAAATAAAAAGAGCAAGATATCTCCCATCAGAGAATGAAACAAACAAATAAAATACTTCTGAACCTCGTTAGCGATGTGTGAGCAATTTATCTGAAGCCGTTACATTAACACCGTTTGCAATTATGTGTAGCAGTTTGCAGTGCGATTTAAAGATCAGTTTTCTTTGTAGTTAGTTTTATCGACTAAATGTAACCGATTTATAGAACAACTGATATTACTCAACGTTTCATTGCAGAATTAAGGTTGCATTTTATCCTGACAATCATCAGTATCAGGATAAAATTTTGCATGCTTGATGTGCCATGCTTCTTTAGTCTCTACGATTCACAACTAGAGTCTACCCGCGATCTTCTGATTGCCATTCTTCCATCTGGCTGATGGTCTGTTGACACTCCTACCGGCTCTTGGCATCCATAACTGTAACATGGGAGCTCAATAATTTCTCGAGGCAAAGCAAAAAGATAATCTAGCCGCCATGGTTTTTACTAGGCCTGGCTATTTAGTACACTCACTCATGAGTCTACCATGCCTGTCCTGTTTTTTTTACAGATATATCATCATCAGCTTAGCCAAAAGACGTCAGCGGATTTGCGCGGCCTTCACCAGGTCACCGGTTTAAATTTTGGGAGGCCATGCAGTGCTACATCTTTTGGTACGAGGTCGCCTACCAGAACTTTTCGACTCATTCGACTTAATGTTCTGCTAGCAATGAACCCTGCCCACTGCCACTTTAGTTTGGCAATTCTTCGTGCTATGTCGGTAATCTTGGTTCTCCTGCTGATACCTTCATTTCTGATTAAACAAGTAAACTTCAAGCATAGCCCATTGATGGCCATTAAGCCCATTGTGAGCGACCACGTTTTATTTTCGTATGTGATTACCAGAGATCGGAATAGGTAGACATATTTACCTAATGTTTGTGGAAGTAAGTAACATAGAGTTGATAATACCTCCTGTAAAATCCCAGAATCATAAATGGAACCATGACAATTAAAACCCGGGATTATAAAGCCATGAACTGGACTTTGAGTATAGTTACAAATGATTGATTTGAAGAATCAAAAGCAGAAAGAGTTGTGCGAAAACAAAGCTATTTAATTTAACAGTTTTAGTAGGTATGGAACTCTAAAACATAGTAAGATTCTTCAATATAATAGTTTTGTTGAAATGTATTCAAAACGCAATAAGTAATTTGCAATTTCTTAAATCGTAAAATACAATCGTCATTAGGGGAGGTATTATCAACTCTATGTTACTTAATTCCACAAACATTAGGTAAATATAGTCTACCTATTCGGATCTCTGGTCATCATTGGCAACCTTTCGTCTTGAGTTACTGTGGATGTGTTTACCAATACGTTCAATTGAATATGTAGCAGTAAAAACTATAGTTACAGGTAAAAGCAAGATGAATAATAACACAATTCTTCTCTTAAGGGAGAAAACGACATGAGCTTTGAAAAAAATATGTTTTTTGCAAAAGCGCCATTATGGCGTTATCTACAAAATAGTAGTATAAATAAATATGAGTTCGTGTTTCAGCTACCTTCATCCCACCCCATTTGAGCTATGAATCCTCGACGGACTGATTTGCATCTCAAAGATGAAATCTGTCGCAAAGTGGAATGATATTCTTATAGAAAGCAGAATATTCCACCATTCAAAAAAATCTATAGGTTCCTAAAGAAATATTTCATAGCTGTTGTCATAGAATATTGATATTACCTACTCTTCACTGTCTTCACTATCTTGCAATGCGGAAATGTTACATTATGTTGAAAAAAAAAATGGTTACAGTTAAAAATAAAATTGTGTACAAATGATGTATGACATCAATGTTCGTATTTTTTACTGTATGGGAAGTGCACTTTTTTTGTAGTGAAAACATAAGAAATATCCATCATTAGAAAATATTTCGTAAGAACTGAGAACAAAGTTAGGAACAAGAAAAACGAGTTAACTGTTATCCGTATATGAAGATCAGCACATAAAAGAGATCACACTGTACCTGCAATCGAATTGGTTCTAAATCTAATAACAATTTAATAGCCCCAATTTTTCGCAGATTCAAGAAGAAATTTCGTTTCCGAGATCAAAGTATTCGTATCTATTCACGACTAAAATATTTACAATATTTCAGTTAGAATGCCTCCCCTAGGGGTTGGAGTGGCTGATTTACATGACAAAGTCTCTAAGTAACCCCCGAAGGATTTCGGCGATGCGTCTCCTCTCTGCCTAGAGCAAAATTCATTGGACTACTACCGATGCCGTGCGAGACCCGAATTTTAAACGAGCATTCGCTTACGCACATACGCTCTACGTATGATTTAATTAAGGAATCTAGGTCGTACACACAAATAAAGATATTCAAACTTTAAACTTACAGTGTTGTTGCACTCCAAAATATTTTCAGAGACAATAGAAGCGCGATATGTCTGCTCAAATCAGCTTTGTGCTCGCGACGCGAACGGTACATAAAATCTCTTTTGAATCAAAATATCAAAGACGGGCCAAAGAGCAAATTGGACAAATTTTCCGGCTTTTAAGGAATCTCCGCTACAGAGTGCCACTAACGGAGAAAAGTGGGGAAAAATGTTTTCTTTCACAGTCCGATGAGTTGGCGTCGTAAACATTTTTTGACACGACATGTTCGAGTGTGTGATTTTCATGGTACCTGTGTGGATGTGCCGAGTTGAACATGTTGCCGTGACGTGTGAGGATAGACGCGACTCGGATACAAAATTTGGTTGGAAGTCGTGTACCAGTTACGTCTGGACGCGATCAAAATTGGCAGTTGTTTTGATGTCAGTTTTTGATCGATTGGAATGTTGAGTGAGTTCGTCACTGAAACATAACTTTTACTCGTTCTTTCTCATCACCGGTAGGTGTGCGGTGAGCCTAGTTGCCATACCTAGTTAGCAACGTTGGAAACTTGTCATTATTTTTTGCTGTTTTGAGCTGTTGCGTTTTTGTATATTGCTGAGAGAACATAGAGCTATATTATAACTGCCGTCCATTATTTGTCGTATCCCCATTATGTTCGCCACAAAGGGTGACCAGACGACATAAAGTGACTGACATTATTTGCACAATAAAATAATAACATGCAACCATTATACAGATATCTGTCACTTTAGTTTTACATTACAAAGCCCATAACATACCGCACTATTGTTTCCGACCGCCATTCGGTACATTGCACTCATAATTAACGAAATTACGTAAGCATTTTAATTTATTCCATTTTGCCGCGAATTCTCCGGCGTAAATGCAATATTGCCAGTATTGAACCAAGAATTTTTAATAATACAGCCTGTTATTAAAAAGAAACAAAAAAGAGGTTTAATTAAAAATACAACAAAATGTTTGCTGCCCCTTTTTCGTTTCAAGTAAATGGTGTAAAATGTTAAGCTAATTTGATAAAGACAAATGAAATATGAAATAGCTAAGTGAAAAGTTTTTCTTTTAAGATTTTGGTAGCGCGAAAAAGGTTAAGTGCTGTGGTATTAAACTGTCAAATATTTTACTATAAGACAAGCCAAATCCAGTGAGTTTTTACCTATATGAATCGTCACTTTATTACTGGACATTGAATGACAAGGCTACAATTAATCTGCCTAGGCTTTTCACAAATATATTGGGCTCGGCTCCCAGTCTAATGGATGGTCAGTCACCCACAGACCGACAAGACGTCGACTCGTGTTATTGCTTAGCCGCACGCTAAGACAACGATTAACATAACACATCATATGATTAATTACTTTTAATTTCCTTAACTACACAAACACGTTATTAATAAGTGTATAAACGACTGCAAAGCTCACTTAACTACAGAACTTTCAGCTACCCAGCAGCACAACAAAACTATTCCCGACGTGTGTTAAAAATTATGCGCACCAAAATGACCATTCCAACTGCTTAACCCAACACGAAAGGGCCGTGAATCACACGTGCTAAAATGAAAAGTCCTTTACTATTTTCAAAACGTGGTCGAAAGCTATTCGGTCTTCCGGTTCAGTGACCAACGAATGCAAATGGTGGGGCCTGAGCTGCGTTTGCGGCAGCTCTTGCGTCCGTTTTCATTTAGCAGCTAAAGGTACGTGTGTTTACCTTTGTGTTATAAATAGAGCCGTTTAAAGGCGTCTGTGGTCTTTGCGTCAATGTGACTGCTATTTGTGGTCGTAATTTAGAGCTGCCTTCGGAATAAACGGGAAATGTGGTTTGTTATTTGCAGTTTAATGAATTGTTTACCTGGAATGCCTTTTCGTTTCTGTTATTTTTTTTTTGCTTTTTTATTTAATTATGCTTTTTTGTTTTTAGGGTTCATACCCAAAGGGTAAAACGGGACCCTATTACTAAGACTCCGCTGTCCGTCCGTCTGTCTGTCTGTCCGTCTGTCACTGTGTTAGTTAGACAGTTGAATTTTTCATAGATGATGTATTTCTGTTGCCGCTACAACAAATACTAAAAACAAAATTAAAGATTTTTTGCCGTTTTCATAAATAATGGTACGGAACCCCTTCGTGCGCGAGTCCGACTCGCACTTGGCCGGTTTTTTTCTTTAATTTCTTTAAAGAAAGTTAAGCAATATAAAAAAAGTAGAAATATAACTGTTATGACCGATGAGAATAAGTTTTCCGATTATGCAATTTGTTTTTCAACCTTTGCAACCAAAACATACTGTGTAGTAAGAAAAAAGTAAGTTGACTATAAATTAGGTATTCAGATGTTTTAGCCGGATAGGTAAATGAGGAAAGATAAATGGCATAAAAACCCATCTAGCCTGAGGTCTGTGCCCAACGGCAGGCACAATCAAAATGACGGACCCTTAAGACAAGACGAAGAAATAAAACTGCAAAAACATTCCACCGTTTTGACGACTCTGACATGGCATTTTTTTTTAACTCTCTGAAAGAATCTTTGTGTTGTTAACTTTTGTTTTATTCTTTTCTTTTAGCTGCGTTTACAGCAGGCCGATGACATCATTGTTCTATTGAGTCTAGACACGGATTGTATTATTTCATAGGAATGTGATTTCTTATTTTGATTTTTGATACGTGCATACATTTGGAGGGCAAGAGTCTGGAGGGCGTTGGTATTTATCGGCTACTAATATCTAGAAGAAGAAAATACAATAACAAGCCATATGCGGCGCTTCTAAGGGCGTTTTAAATTCTTTTCTTAACTAATATTGTAAAGAGGTGATATTGTGTGTTATTAACCATATTTGTAGTAATCTGTAGGAGTTAAATTCTTTGATTCATGGAAAACTTGGTGTCGCTGAGCGCTAACTCATCTCAGAGTTGGAAACACAGGATGTGTTTCCAACTCTGAGATGTGCTATTGAATATGCTATTACAGCAAAAAAAAAGTTTTGTAAAAAAAATTGGCTACTTAATCTCGAAAAATGCATGGTTCCTGTACTAAGCCATAAGGGAGTAAAACCGCAAAAAAAAGCTAGTTGTTTATGAATTTTAGAGAGCGGCGAGTGATGGCTTTTATTTGTGTTTAAAATAGTCTCTTCCGCAATTTCCATTGCAGCAGTAGAATTCTTCCATAATGAGAGAAATCTAAAGTGGTTGGCTTGTTACTCATTATGAAGCTCTACAGACGATAATTCAATATTACAATTCTTTTGATATTGGCTCGAAGCAATCAATTTATGAAAATAGTCACCATCTCTCGGGGAATAGATTAACATATTTTTTTCTAAATTGGCGAGGAATATTCAGATTTCCCTCCAATTTTCTCGTGGAGGACACTCTATTGAAATTCACGTTGATATTGAATATTGCGATCCGCCGGTTGTTGGCACGAATGCATATAATATAAACGCTTTTTGTCTGTGTATTGTTTTAAGACGGCGTACTTTCAGAACCATTTTGTTTTTCTTTGTTGAAAATTAATTGAGTTTCTGATTCAGTTTCATGTTTAGTTTTAGATCTAACGTGGATTTTATTTCTCGGTTAATTGCTGTTAGAAGATGGATTTTGTTAATTAATGTTTATTCTTACCTACAACTCATTTGGTAAATTGTTTTGCGAAGAAAATACATTTAAGTCTAATTGTTGGTTGTTTTTGTTAGTACGTGTGTGTTAATTACTATCACGTAATTAGTAAGTAAACAACTAATTAGAAAGCTAACGTTGTGAAGTTGAATCTTTCTCTCAGATGTTCACAAAACTGCTTTCAAAGTTTAGTATTGGCATTGGCATCCGACTAACATTGGGTTGATATAAAATGTTTTATGTAAAATAACGTAGATTTTAGTTTTCCTCATGATTCGTTTTGCATTTGTACATTACTGAATTCTGCAGTAAACGTAGGATGCATATTAAATTACTATAAAAAATCCTTAAAAAAATAAAAAAAAGATCGCTTTTCAAGCATTCAGTCAGATTTGATGATATATACCAAATTTATCAGACTGATTGAAAAGGGTTTGGTTGTATGGCAATATCTGCAAGTACTTATTCGATACCGAATTGAAAAATTCTTTCACTGATATTTTTTCTTCTTCGGGCCGGCTTTCCTTATTTCACGGCTCCAAGACGCTTTGTGAAGGTTTGTCAAGTTGAGTAGTTTCTTCTTCCTAACAAGCATATATAGAGGTATGCGGTACAGAGAGTAAAGTCACGCATACCTCCAATGGAAATGGGAGGATCCTCCGTACCAGACGGTTGTTGTCTCTGGTGGGCAACTGCCCGATAGTTGATATTCGGACTGTTGTATATGTTCAAATCGCACGGAGAACTGTGCTTGCGCGATGCAGGATTTCGTTGTTAGTTCGTCGTAGATGACGCTGCGGTTCTTTTTTTTTTGACGTACTAATTTCGTTTCTTAGTTTTTCATGTGGCGAAATTGATGCCGCTACACATACACAAAAACACACACACATGCTTACATTACATTATAGTTATTTATAGGCTACGATTCCTGTAGAATATACTACGTGAGACAAGCTGCGGTAAAGCATAAGTCGTTCGTTCAATGTTCATGACCATTTTCAATCCAATTCTTCCTTTCATTTACAGCCAATAATACGCTTCAATCTAATTATATTATTTGAAAAACACATTAGTATACGCTCAGTAGAATTAATTAGATTTTTCCGATTCACAGAAGTATTGGGACGAACACCCTTTTCAATTAAAGAGTGAAGTCCCTAAATAATTTAAGGCCTATTCCACAATATTGATCGTATTCTGTAGGAAAGTATTTTAAATGAGCTTATACATAGGTGTCTCATCAAATGGTACTTATGTTAAAATCTTTAATTTATCTGGCACTTAAGCTTTCAAGAATAAATTATTGTTTGTTGCTTTTGTGTGTTGTGTTTTTGTGCCGAATAAATGTTTTATCTATCTATCTTAATTTCTTGTTTCAAAAGCTTTAGGGCTCCCGCAGACAGTCGCGACATGACGATGCGACAGCGATGTGAAAATGTGTTTTGTAATTACTTCAGAAGTTTTCCTCCCATCTTTGTCGGATTGTAACAATAGGTATGATAAAAATTGTATAAATTCTAACTCATGTGTGTGACGTATCGTATCCATGGCTCATGTTTTCATTTCCATCTTTAAAGCGAACAAGTACCTAAAAATCTAAAAAGAGGTTAATATGACTTTTTCTAAAATTACTATTATTGCAATATCGATGTTGTGAACTTATTTCAGAAACTACGTTTATAGCAATTTATTTATACCCCTACATTCGCGAAGTTTTCCAACTTTCCATTGCCATTTAAAAAGCGGTCAGTCAAGAAAATCTTTTAGTAGGAAAATTGTAGCTCGAGCAAGTCCTGTGTGGGTTGTTGACAAGTTGATTGATAGTGAAAGACTAAAGTTTGCCGATACCGTCGCCGACCGACGGTCAGCCGTACGATAGGCAATTACATTGTCTAGGGTTCTAGACTACAAGTACATGTTAGCACAGTCTATCACGAACACAATACACATTAATCTTTCTACAAAATTGAGATGTCAAAGGGCCGTGTTTTTAGGCTATTTTCAGTGAACAATTATTTATTATCGCGCGGGACAATCTGTGATGTAAAGTGTGTCGTTCGCGGAGTTGTTCTGAGTTTGATAACAGATGGCGCTGCTTGTTACGTTCACGGTTGAAATATTGTCTAGGAATAGTATGAGCAACATCTTTTTCTACATGACGTGGTGTTTGAAAATTCTGCAAAAAGATTTGAACTTTGTACGCGTAATGTTTGTATCAGATAATATAAATTATGGTATTCTAAAAACAGACGTGAAAACTCTATTTGCATTAATGCAGGGTAGGTAAACTCAGGCTTCAGGGGATCAAAAAAAACCCAAATTACTCTTTGCTAATTACACAGTAATCGGATGTCTTCCTCACATAGGGTCTTTTTCTGAATTGAGTATTTTAAGTTAAACCCTACTTGTACGGTCTCATCGCCGTACATTTTTCTTACTCTGTATCTAACCTACTTTCATAAATTTAGCGACTTTATTAACGAATTTAATAACAGTGAACTCATAACTGTGTAGCTATCAACAATTCTGAGAAATAATCGCCTTCCACTCTAAAACTGTAACTTACCTACACATAACTTAAATAAACTTTTCTATTGCAACTTAGTGGAAAGTGGTTACTGAACTTACAAACCTTCACGTCAAATCGGTGTACGGAGTTAACTACTTCAACCCTACTTTATTGTAAATTGTTTACCGGTTTACTGGCGAAAATAGATTTTTAGAAATACACAACCACGACACTAACTCGAGCACTAAAAATCAGCGGCGTGCTGTGGGTCCCCCACGGCACAGCATTATGCTGAGTGGAAGCCCTTTTGCGACAACCAAGACATGCATTTTTATTTATACCATACTTTTGTTATTTTTTTCTTATTGTTTTTAACGTGTCTTTCGTAATATAATTTAATAACTATTAACATTATCGTTTAGGGTTTAGTTTAAGAAAAATTAAATTATGTATGTGGGTATGTCGTTTTGTGGCAATTAAATACTTTTTCTTTCTTTCTTTCAACTTTAAATGCTTAATGCAGGAATTGGGAATCCAGAAGTTTGGTTGACTATGTTAGAACTTTCTAAGAAAATCTACCAGGAAAGCATAAGAAGAAGCTACGACACAATTAATTGACTACCGCTGCACAGTAATTCAAGCTCAGTCAACAATCAAACATTGATTCGTTAATGTGATAATGTGTAGTGTGTAAATTCATTAACATATGCTAATAATTAAGAGCTAAGCCGTGTCTTGGCATATGATTGACTTGATTTATATTACTCTTGTCTATGTCGCAGGTATATTGTCAATATGGCATTGATTTGATTACCTAATAGATTAACATTGTAAAGACAGGTCGTCCGAACATTTGTTTATTCACGAAACATGAAACGCCATTTTAAAATCTCGCGCTCACGATCACTCGTGAAGATTGCCGACCTTGTGGCGAGTTCTCTTCGGTCTCAAATGTCCACCGTGCCAATTACAGCAGTACGATTCTGTAAACATGTCGAAGTGAAGCCTTGGATGAAGTGATAACGAAGTAAGCTGTCATCCATGTCATCAAGATGGAAAGACAGCCGGTCGATTCTGTAAACAAGTCGAAGTGAAGGCTTGGGTGATGTGATCACGAAGTGAGCTGTCAATTCATGTAATTAAGATGGAATGGCAGTTCACCTTGCGCTCACTCCACCTATGTTTTCACGGTGAGAGGTTTAAAGAATCGACCGCCGGGTCAATGCGCAGCGTCAGAATATGTGCGGTTCATTCTGTCCTTAAAATATAAGTCAATAGATTACCTACAATATTACGAAGGAGCTTGACACCTTTCTTTCAAAAAACTATACGATGCAGCTCACATCCGACATGTGCCATCTGTTGGAATATCCTAAAGATCCTAAACTGCATTTCTGAAGATTTAAAAACGTCACTTATACCCCGTTTACCACCTACTGGGTTCTATTTATTTAATAAAAGATGTAATTTGCCATTCCACACATCACATACCATCGGCTCAATAATACTTTGATATTTTCGATTTTATGCCTGAGAAGTATATTTTTTGTAATTGCATGACATCTATGGGTTAAAAAAGATACAAGAAGCGTTAATAAAACGCAGTGTATGCAGCTGAGATAAGATTGCTAAAAGATCATGAAGGGATGTGTGATGATAGATCAGTTGTGTGGAAATCACAGGAGAAAACATGTCTTCAGGAAAGTTTTGAAGAAGAGCAGGAGAGGATCAAACGATCGATGGACTGTGTGAAAGATGAACTGGCTGGAATGAAGGTGACTGTTGTGATGAAGGCGAATAGGGATTACGGAAAACGAGACACGCTGCATCGACCTCAAATTTATCTGAATTAGGGCAGAAAGTTGCAGAAGGCTAATGATCGTTAAAAACGTAAAACGGACAGGCTTAGAGCCTCAGCAAGGGTGCACAAAATCAAAGTCAAAACGTTTATTTCAATGAGCGTCAACATTAACGTCAACGTTTACATTAACAACATAAGCTTCAACGTCAACATTAACAGTTAAAAGAATATAATTGTATCTATACTTACCAATCATTATTTTAATATAATAAAGCAGAAGAGTTTGTTTGTTTGTTTGAACGCGCTAAACTCTGGAATACCAGTCGGATTTGTTAAAATATTGTTGTATATGATAGCCACATTCATGAGAAAGGCTATACGGAAACGGGATATGCGCGTACAAAGTCGCGGGAAAAAGCTAGTAAAATAATAAAGTGACTTGGAGGCGTTCATGACGGATTGGTCGGAAAAAGCAACACACCGAGAAGAGTGGAAGGCTATTGGGAGACCTTTGCCCAGCAGTGGAACAATATAGGTTCAAATAGAATAAAATGACTCTAGTGTCCACTAAGTAAACATAAACGCTTTGTATTCCTTATGGTGGTTATAAACTATATGATAACTAATAACCTAGTTATCACAGTTAATGGGTTGTGGGGGTCTGGTAGGCAGCCGCTCCACGTAAAATACTGATATTCAGCTGAATCCGGTTTGACTGGAAGCCGACCCCAATATAGTTGGGAAAAGTTTAGGCAGATGATGATGAACCTAGTCATCACAAACAAATCACAACCTACTCTCAATATGACATATCATCGATTGACGATATAAATAACTTAACCCTATTAATTTTGACAATATACATGCGAGATATATTATAGCAAGTAATCCACTTAGTTAACCCGTGTTAGCCAATGTGTTTACCAACTAGTTATACAATTTAGTGGTTAATAAAATTGTAGTTGATCCAATTATTTGGTACCGACCGGGCGGCGTCGAAATAACATAGGGTCGGCGTATAGAATATTAAAGACTGTCGGTTTGGATTTACATAGGTACCTTGTGTTTGTAGAAGATAAACTTAGTTGGGATTTCAGGGATACTGTTTTGGAACTGTGTTGCTAAGTAGATGTAGGTACGTATTATGTTGTAACTTATTCTTTGGGTGTTGATTATTGTATTTCAGGTATCTACCTATAATGTCATCATATCAGCCGAAAGACGTCCACTGCTGGACATAGGCCTCCCCTCCCCCATTCATTAACTACTGGAAAATTATCTTGCTAATATAACTCGACTTTCACGGCTTCAGACTTTTGAAGTTTAATAATATGTAAGAAGACTGTCTCATTAACCTAGTGGTCTCAAACATGACTTCTGAGCACGGGGTTCAGGGTTCCGTCCTCAGAAAAACAAGGCCACGTTTCTACTTGACACCAGCTCTCAATTAAATTGTATTACAATAAGGGCTGCGAATGTATCATCATCATCATCATATTAGCCGAAAGCCGTGCTCTGCTGAAAATAAGCCTCCCCAAGGGGGGTTTGCCATAATCGCCACGCTTGGCAGGCGGGTTGGCGATCGCAGTGTAGCTGTTGCAATGCACAGAGAATGCTGCTGCCCATACTCTGGTAGGTCCCTTAGTCGCCTCTTACGACACCCGAAGTGATGGGATGGTGCCATGTTTTTATGTCCGACACCATTTACACCTTTAATGTATCTTAGCTAATATTTTAATAATAATTTTCAAGTACCTAATAGGACTCATACCTAAGTGTTACTAGCAATTGGCATGCACTCTGCGAACTAAGGTTGCAAATAGCTTCTGTGAATATCCCTGATGTATCGGGCAGTATCGAGGCAGCCCCATAAACTCCCTGAATGCGTTATTATAGGTTCTGGAGAAATATTAAAAAAACTGTCCAAGTGCAAGTTGGACTTGCACACGAAGGGTTCCGCACCATAAGCCGAAAAAAATTGTTTCTTGTATGGTCTCCTTTTATTTTTAATTTTAGTTCATTTTCATTATTGTTATAGCGGCAACAGAAATACATCATCTGTGAAAATTGCAACTGTCTTGCTATCACGGCTTATGAGATATAGCCTGGTGACAGACTGACAGACGCAAGGACAGCGGAGTCCTAAAAAAAGAGAAAAACATGTAAAATGTTTGTAAACGGTTACCTGAAGTAGATGTAGGTAGCTGGTCTGAAAATTAAGTTGAAATGACACTTACGTAGCCAGAAAAAGGCACAGTTCCTGTGACTGCAGGATAGGCCACAGAAGTAAAAACAGGAACGAAAAGCTAGTATTTAATACAAAGCAAACAGAAAAACGTCAAAGCTGCTGGTTGTCGAAAAACCTATCCATAAAATGTATTCATACAAACAGACTCTTATGAAGCTTTACGTGGGAAGGACTTACTTACTTGTAAATCATTATTTCTTTAAGTATCTCTCGATACAATGAAAATATTTCAGTTCGTCTGAAGTTTATTATTTAGGTACTACAATAAACACAAAAGATGGAATGACTAAGACGTCTCTTTATTCACCAATGTAAGACTTTGTTTGTACTTATATTATAAGTAACAGCAGTCAATTCTTAATAACGACCAATCATTTAATATAAGGAAAAAACCAAAATCTCAGAATATTAAAACAAAGTTTTTTTTTTCAAAGCAAGCAACAATACTTGTTACATGAAATACATTCCGTTAATGTTATTAGGAAAATCTTCAAAGAACTCCTTTTTGATTGTATTTCTTAATATCGAAACGAATATTTTTGTAAGCACATTGCTTTAATACCCTCTCCTTCTAATTTAATAAGGAAGTTAATTATTGTATTATGTATTAAGTTGTATTAATTTAGCTCAGCTCTATTTGGGTAGGTTTAAATAAGTTTGAATTAATTATTGTAGACTGGAATAGTCGTGATTCCTTAAATTGGCGTACCTGCTTATTTAAAGTTTACATCTAAACTATATTAAGTTGTATATAAAGATTACATTGTGAAGTGAATGCTCTCTAACACCGTAACCAATTTTTGCTAAAAACAACCAAGTTTAGCTTAGATAAAATAAAATAAATACTGTTGTATCGATTTGTTGTTAAATGCAAACACGTGATTGCATTTATTGTTGCATAGGAATATTTTGAAACTATTATAAATCCTGTCACCGAAATTAAAAATAAACTTTCCAATTACACAAAAAGTAACAAAAAAACTTAGTTAAGGATAGTGACTACTAATATTCCAAGCAGCCTGTTGCAGTAAGTGACATCAAATCTGTGATAAAAGAAAACATATTCATATGAACTAGTATTGAAAGAGTTTTGATTTAAATGAGAAATGATATTTATTTTGCAAGTAGGTTAAACATAACACTTCTACACGTCAATCTTTTTTAGTCATTTTAAGCTAGATGAGGCCGGTGTTTCCTAGCTGACTACCCTGAGAAGTAACACCAAAACAAACTCAGAGGTCAAAGTCTCTTTTAAAATCCATACAAACTGTACTGGTCAAATCATATGAGAACCATGTAGGGGTGGCCTTCTGAGGAAAGTGCCACACAGATTTGAGTGGACCTGTCCAGGCAGTGCAAGCAAGTTTATTGTCGTATCGTCGTCTTCAACTTAAATACGAACCTATTTATATCCAACGAAAATCTTTCGAACCTACCGCAAAAAAATCTCTCTTTTAGAACAGAACACATAGAGGGTTAAGAGAACTGAGTTTACTTAGGGTTGTACCCTTTCGTTCAGGCATTGTCAACTAAAGGAAATTGAATGACCCTTCTAACTATTGTGATAAACTTCCTTTGTAACTAGTTTCAATGTATGGATTTATATGCATAGTTGAGTAGTTTTGTTCGGTATTCCTAGGGGCGATGCGGAAAGTTCGTCGTGACGTGGGTTGTATGTCTTGAGGATATTTTAGATGATTTTACTGAAGTTGTTGACGCATCAACTTCTGTGTATAGGTAGGTGTTTATGCTAAGCTACCTATACCTAGTTTTTGGGAACTGTGACGAAAAACACAACAGGGTGGGTTTTTTGGATAAATAAATGATTATATTTTGCCGTGCAGTGGGACGGAATAGGCTAAAAAATTACACTGAAATAATATAATAATCTATACGAATAATAAAGCTGAAGAGTTAGTTTGTTTGTTTGAACGCGCTATTCTCTGGAACTATCAGTCGGATTTGGAAAATTCTTTTTGTAAATGATAGCCACATTCATGAGGAAGGCTGTAGGCTATACGGAAACGAGAAAATTTCTACGGGAACGAGAAGAAACGGTATATGCACGTACGAAGTCGCGGGCAAAAGCTAGTACATAAATAAAAATATTTAGTCCGTCAGTTAAATTATCAAAATATTGCATACTTATTTTTTGCTTTATCAAATCAATATAACAATGACACAGAAAAAACGCATCAAAGTTTATGAGTTCGGCTTGTTACGTGTACCACTTACCTGTCACCTGCAACTTCAACATACTATATCATCTTCAGTTTTTGTTTCGTGATAAAAGAAAAAATAGATGTCCTATATTTTTTGGTTGGACTTTATAACTGTTTTTTAGGAATCTACCCTATTAAGAAATAACAAAAGACCTCAGACTAACACTAACACTGTTGCATAAGAAAATAGGAAATATTGGAAACCAGTCTCTCCAATATCAACGCTGTCAAAGATAGTTATAAATTACAATCAACAGATTAGCTATACAAGTCTCAAATTAATTCCGGCTTGCTTGGTTTGTAACAACAGTTAGGCGACACCTGTTCCCGTCTGTATTATGTAGGTAACAACTTACATAAGCTTTGGCTTTTAACTCAAAGGCGCAACTTTGGCAGCCATATTGAAGCAACAGGTATATCTTGTACTTACAGTATTCTATTAGACCGGATAGGTACGCTTTAAGTGATAAAATTAGGGTACGTTTCAGTAAGGGACGAAGGATGTAGAACTTTTGGTATTGTGAGTTCACTTTGGCTTACATATTTCGATATAGATATTTGAAAAGTTCTGGCCACATGTTTGTGCCCAAGACTATTCTAAGAACTAGGGCGATGTTAGAATATATGATATGAAACTTAGGGTTCTGAAGCTCTGTATGGAAAAACTGAACCCTTACAGGATCACTCGGTTGTCTGTCCGTCTGTGCGTCCGTCTGTCACAGCTCATTTTCTTTGAATCTACTCGACTAATTCAGTTGAAATTTGGTACGTGTGTAACAAATTTAAAAGAAATCAAAAAGATTATGGTAATGTTACCGTAATATTTTTTGACCCAAATACAGATACGTAACGAAAACTTCTTTTAACTGTACCGAGTGATATATCAAATCAAAGTCTCATCGTATCGGGTCTCAAAAGTGTTTGCACACGAGTCCGCCTCGCACTTGGCCAGTTTTTATCTTGGTTTTGCGAGATTTTACATAGAACCGATATGCTAAGCCGCTTCTGGCACAGCCATAATGCCAACTCCTAAACATATCCTTTCTGCAACCACAAACGACGAAAACAAGACCAAAATCGAAATTGGATTGGTTATCCACACGAGCGGCGGGTCAAAAGCCTAGTGTCAAAAAATGTAACCAAAATTGGAAATCCTAAACAAAAGGAGTATCAATAGCTCCGCAATAAGCCTACACTTTGAAGGCTAGCTTTTAAACAAAGCCCTTAGTAACGTACTCATTCAGGCAAAAATAAGGTCGACTGAAACGATCTCCCACAATTTGGCCCATAAACATATTATTTTACATGTAGGCAGCATTACGTCTGAAAGCCTTCAAACCGTAATAGGTGCACAGTGCTTTTATATAACCCATTTTTCCTTTGTGCGCGGGCGGTCTCCCTGTAACTTTAAATTAAGTAATAAGTGGTCTTCGGTGCCTAAGTAAAGGAACATATACGGTAGTGCCTCTCTTGATGGAGCCTAACGGTGCTTGCTGACTCTCTGGGTTTGGGTCGGAGAGTAAAGCTCATTTGGTTTTTATTGCCTAGATTGCCTGCCTGGGTTGCGTAATTTGTTCGAAAGAGTCACCGCGGTCCTGGAACGCAAAGGGCTTTAGGAGGAACACGGATGGGTTTTAGTCAGGAAGAGTCTGACACGCCCTTCCGCTCCAGAGCGGAAGAAGTCATTTGATGATTTCCTATCCTTAAAAAAAAGGAGTTACAAGTTGCGTTCTTTTAGTACCTTTTTTATTTGCTTTGCCAAAATAACCTAGTTGGTCGATTCGGGGTCCAATGGCTCATTTTAATATTTTAATACTTACTGAAAATTATTTTTTCTTTCTTTACATTGTTCTCACTTATAGAAGCTACAAGGTTAATGTAACCAGGACTTTTGTAAACATAAAATGGTTTAAAAGAGTGTCCCTGGAGTTTCTTGCACGTTCTTCTCCATAGAGATCTATGCTAGCTTCATGATTTTGACGGACTGACTGACAAGAGTACCTGTTAATGGTTTATTTGAATTAAATGCTTTGACTTTGACTTCAGACGGCGGCACTTGAAAGCTCTGATGTACTCAACTAAATGGATTGATGTTGCTCAATGCGTTAAGAACAATCTTATTTACTTACTCTCTGAATTCGTACATTCGTTTTTTTTAAAATTCGTTGTGGAATGATACCCAGTCGGAAAGTAAGATAGCAGCTCCGAGTGAGCTGGAATTATTCAACAGTTTTGCATAAGTGACGTGGCCACTCTAACTTAGTACTAAATATGCTGACGTAAGACGTCCTTCCAAAATGAATCAAGTATTCACGATATATGCGACAAATAAAGGGTCTCCTAAGCGTAGTTTTAAGGGCCAATGAACCATTCAATAAATCGGCTTAGTATAGGTATACTGGGGTCGGCTTCCAGTCTAAGTACCGCAGCTGAATACCAGTATTTTACATGGTGCAATTATCGCTCAGTGAGGTATGGAACGGGCTATGCTTGGAGTCTCTTTGAGGGATCGAATCCGCAACAAAGTGATCCGACAGAGAACCAAAGTTGTCGACATAGCTCACAGAATAAGCAAGCTGAAGTGGCAATGTGCCGGCCATATTAGCCGTAGAACCGATGACTGTTGGGGTAGACGAGTTCTTGAATAAAATGTTAGGTAGGCCGCCCTCAGGCTAGGTGGAGCGACGATCTTCGAAGGGTAGCTGGTAACAGCTGGATAAGAGTTGCCGGAAATCGTGTTGAATGGCGTGCACTAGGAGAGGCCTATGTCCAGCAGTGGACTGCTATATGCTGATGATGGTGGTGATGATGACTATCTATCTGTTCTCCACAACTCAATAACAGGGTAACACGGTACCCCTTGACAAGACTGGTGTCAGATTTTCTGGCTTCTGACTATCCGTAACAACCGTCAAAGATCTATAAATGATAGCCGGGACCAACGGCTTAACATGTTTACCAAGGCAAGAAGGAGTCTCGTTACGTAACCCGGTCAATAGATGGTCACCCATCCAAAGAACGACCTCGGCAAGCGTTGCTTAACCTCAAAGATCCAACCGTGCGCCTGTTATTATTTAGCCACCAGCTGAATTACTGAGCCATTTCGAGGCAGACAGTGACATATTTAAGGCTTTTAGACTTAGGCGAACAGTGTAAACCTGTTATTTCAGTGTAGGTGTACTGTCCTCAATATACAGCGTCCTATTTTCGGCCAGACAGTATTTTGTGGAACACCTCATAATATTTTCTCTGGTAATGACAAGGCATTACCAGAGAAAATATTATGAGTAAATAGTTTATTTGTAATTGAAATGATTTATTACTTCTAAGTATTTTTATGAAGGCTCGTTATATTATATTTCGTTACCTTGTGAAGGAGCTTTTCAGTGAAAAAGACAGCACGGGTCGAACTTCGAGGTTAAACTAGATACGTTAACCGACACCGCCTGCAGGCGGTTGTACGTGGGGATCGTGCGATCGATGGCCCTGTATGGGGCCCCGATCTGGGTGGCTGACCTGGCGGCCATTACCATAATTGTTCTGCGGAAACCGCAGAGGGTGATGGCCGTCAGAGTCATCAGGGGTTATAGCACGATCTCTTTCGTGGCGGCTAGCGTACTCGCAGGATCTCCGCCCTGGGACCTGGAGGAGAAAGTCCTCGCGTCACTGCACCGGTGGAGGGAGGTGGCGAGCGACTGATGCAGCGACACTTGGAGCTGCGTCGGTCGCAGCTGCACGAGGTCCTGGTGGCGGAATGGCGTTACAGGCTTTCACGCCTTTCCGCCGGCCTTGTCACCATAGAGGCCATCCGGCCAGTGCTCGACCTCTGGCTCGGGAGAAGGCACGGCTCCCTGTCGTTTCGTGCGACGTAGGTCCTCTCGGGGCATGGCTGCTTCGGGAGATTTCTGTGTCGCATAGGCAGGGAGCCGAACGCTCGGTGTCACCACTGCGTCGACTGTCGGGAGGACAGGGCGCGGCATACACTGGCAGAGTGTGCCGCTTAGGAGAAGGCGAGCGACTGAGGCAGCGACACTTGGAGCTGCGTCGGTCGCAGCTGCGCGAGCTCCTGGTGCTGGAATGGCGGGACAGGCACGATGGTGATAAGCGTGAACGCTTATCACCATCGAGGCCATCCAGGCCAGTGCTCGACCTCTGGCTCGGGAGAAGGCACGGCTCCCTGTCGTTACCTGCGACACAGAACCTCTCGGGGCATGTAGTTTTAGTCAGCAAGAGTCTGACAGACCCCTCCGCCCGCCCCAGGGCGAAGGACATCCATGAGGATTTCTCCCCGATATAAAAAAAAAGATACGGTAACCGAGGTGGGTCCTTCGATGGATGACCATCCATATCTACCGAGTTTCCCCCGTGCCTCGGAAAGCACGTTAAGCCGTTGGGTCCCGGCTGTCATTTGAACATCTTTGACAGTCGTCACGTATAGTCAGAAGACAGGAAAATCTGACACCGGTCTTGCCAAGGGATATCATGTAATTCAGTTACTGGGTTGTGGAGGTCAGAGAGTCGATTCCCAGGTCGGGCTAAAATAGTTATTGGGTTTTTCCAATAGGAATTTCCCAGTGTCAGCCCGGAGTTTGGAAGTTGGTGGTGTTACATCCCCGTGCCTCGGAAAGCACGTTAAGCCGTAGGTCCTGTGCCATGTCCCACGACGATGGCTGGTCTCGGTTGAGATTGGCCGCCATGGCCGAAATCGAGGTCAGACAGTCGCTCCATGTAAAATACTGGTATTCAGCTGCACCCCGGTAGTCTGGAAGCCAAAAACCAATATTGAAAAAACTGGTCAAGTGTGAGTCACACTCTCACACGAAGGGTTCCGTACCATAAATCGAAAAAAACATGTTTCTTGTATTTTATAATTAAAGGGGGCTCCCCCTTTAATTTTTATTTTAATTTAAGTTTTATTATTTGCTGTTAAAGTGGCAATAGAAATACACACTCTGTGAATATTTCAACTGTCTAACTTTTACGGATCTTGAGATACAGCCCGCTGACAGACAGACGAACGGACGGACGGACGGATGGACGGACGGATGGACGGACGGACAAACAACGGAGGCTTAGTAATAGGGTTCCGTTGTTTACTCTTCGGTCACGGAACCCTGAAAAGGTAGACAGAGTATGTTTTAGTCGTACAATTGTTTTATGTTGTCTACTAAAGTTGTGGCTGAATGTAGGTGAAACATCTCTGCCTAACACTTCCCTCGAAACGTCAGAAGTGATATAATGTGATGCTAATTATTTTTACAGCCACCTTTTCCGCAAGTTTGATTTGAATGCATTTCTGATTAGACGCTATGACTCAATTACTACTATAAGAAATGATCAATTGGAATCGTGCACCTAGATTTTGATCTTCAATTAAATCGCGTTCTTTTGTGAAATCAGATATTATTAATTTACAGCCAATAATAGTGTCGTAAGGTCCCCAATTTTAATTTTTGCATCCACTCGATACAACTTGAACTTTTTATCAGAAACTAAAAGTCAAACGCCTTTGTAAGTAGATCTGGCCACCCAATACCCGAGATCTCCAAATTGGCTTTTAAAGACATTGGCTTAAAAAACAACCTATTTTTAAATAAGGATCACAAGTTCTTCTTTAAGTTTGCATAAGCGTAATTATTCTTGACTTTCTTCCTACGCATTTACCAAAAGGTCGAAAATATTTGGCCATTTTAAAGGCTGTATAAAAGTGTCATCTAATATAATCAAAGAGCTTATAAAGACGTTAGCGGGCCACTGAAAGCAATTTTCATAGTAATTACCTGCGGAAGCAATTGGAGTATATTTTCTTAAATTCTTTGTAAAAACGCTGAAAAAAGGTAGTTTGAGAAATGCTCGCTGGGCATTATGATTATGTAAGTACGTTAATATGCTAATTTTAGTAATTGTTGTTTAGAGTGGCGTGGGGTAATTGGAAACTTATGTTACAAGCGTGTTTAGGTTACCGTTCTTCCTTTAACTTACTGTGGTTAAAGTTTAACTTAACGTAGTGTTCGTTAGGTTAAAACTTAGCCAATGTTATTTAAGCTAAAATGAAACATACATCATAATTTGTACCTATTTATCCGTTAGTAATACTTTGCATAGCTCGAAGAATCATCGAACACAAGTTCAAAATCACACATTAAATAAATACATTAGAATTAGATATGACATGTCATATTAAACCAGCTCACAAATACAATAATTAAATCATAATGTATTTGTGAGCTGGTTTATTGGATTTATTTAATGTGTGATTTGAAATTTTACCATGTGATAATTATGGGCTATGCCTGAAATATATATATATTTATCATCTCTTTTTCTTTCTCGCATTCCTTCCAGGCCCAACTTGCCGGAGGGATTAATACGCGATCGTCACTCCGAAACCTATTGACCTCATCGACTACATTAATTATAACAGTAGTAAAACTACTACTTTTTTCATAACAATGTTTTGCCATGCAAATAGGATTTTATAAAATAGTTAGTTATAGTTTCTATAGCATTCACGTCCAAACAAGGGACCAAGAAGGCGTCCAAAATCCTTTCTAAGCATTTCTCAAGTTATTAAATTTATCACTAGATCTGTTACTTGGATTCTTAGCTCTATGAACAATGTAGAAATAGAAGTTTTCTCACGTGGGTGATAAGCATTGTTCTGCTTTTATCAGTATTTTTAGTTGGAGTTTTACTTATAGAAGAAAAAGTAGGAAAACGGACAATTTATTATTTATATTAGTCTACTTTACAATTGTTTCCTGTTCTGAATATTGGCATAGATTTATTTTGAGGGGACTGCCATTTTCCGCAATTTTCTTACTTCCATTTTTAGCTCGCCACTTACTCGGCCAAGTACTTAGTAGGTACGATTAAAAATTTCTGTTAAAATATGTCACAGTATAATATATTACGGCGAAATACCTGGAATTAATAGACAGCCTTATTAATTGATACCGAGGGTCGGGGCTTTTTAACAAAATTTTCACATAAAGTCACCCACGCAAATACCTATTCTACTGTACGTTTACTGATGAAAATATTTGCTGTGACAAAATGTGATTAAAAAGCGCTTTAAAGGAGGTCTCCATTAGCTTTCCTAGATAAAAATTCTAGAGATTTTCCACTGTCAAAAGTTAAAGGCAACTTTGAAGTTGAGTCATTCATCTCTACGACATTTTAAGTGCTTACTTAAGTGGCCCGACTGGATGGTGAAACTGTGTTTAATTTTCGTTGGTGTCAAGAAACAAAAATTTCGTATCGTTTTGTGTTTGCGACCGTTGGTCGATGGCGAGATTTGTAGGCAGTTCTGAGTTGGGCGGGAAGGATGTATTTGAAACGCTTCTTTGTCATTTATAATGGGTAGGTCCTTGATGGGATATTTGTGCTAAAATATATTGGTGCCGGAGTGCGAACAAGGCTTTTTGCTAAAGCTTACTAATAGGTACTGTCTACCTAATAATTCAAATCGAATATTATTCAATTGTGCATATCGTCAAATAGATCATAAATAAGTGAGTACTCGTATTGCTATGAATACTATAATACCGTGTGCGGTTTATGTCACTTAAATATTTACTTCCTGTATCAAGATACAGTCCAGTACCATCGTAGATATTCGGATTCCTTAAATAAACAGGGTTCAAATATCTACGCGAATTGTCATTTTCCAATTTCCCAGATACCCTTTACCGGAGGCCTTATCACCGTTGCAATGAGCTATTTATTCAAAATACGACCCTCAAAGTCAGGTAACCTTACAATTGAAAATATAAAATTCTAATAAAGACGTCTTTATTACATTTTTATTCTTTTGATTCATAAATAAGCTAGGTATTACGGGGCGAGGCAGTTACGTAAGTCACGGAATGCTTCGTTATTGTGAAACATGAAAAGTTCAAAGCAAAAAATCTATTTTCACGAGAGGACTTACAGATGACAGGGGAACTGATCATCTTCACTGTCGGATAATGTCTGGCAAGCATGTACTAACATCGCCTCTTGGCAAATAGCCGAGTTAATTAAGTCGCTAGCCTAAATCCATACATCACTTAGGCAAGTTTAATTTCTAACATGTTCTTTGTTCAAGAATCGGGCTTGTAAACTCAGTTCAGCGATAAGGCTTTGTTTATAATTGGTGAGCTTTATTCCGCGATATCTGATGGGGTGCGGCCAACTGCTTCATTTATGAATTTAAGAAGGTCACAACAATTTCTTGACAAAGGCAGGGTGTCCCTCCGAGTGCTCACGCACCACCGATCAGCTCGGGTGGCTTGGGACAACAGTCATTAATACCTTGGAGCAATTTGGCCTCATTTATTCAACACCAAGTAAAATTGTGTCGTGTACGCTAAGATTTACGATGAAGTCATTACGTTTTATGGGCCATAATTGATAGAGATAACATCTCAGGGCTACTGAAATTGCAAAGTGCTGTTTCAAGCACGTTGAACTCAAAGACGCGCATTAGTGTAAAGAAAAATAGCCTGTATTACCATAAACGACTGGCGTCGTGGTTATTAATTACAAAATTTTATAGGCAGGCGACACGCGAAAGTTCTTTTATGTTTTACACAAATATTTTTTTTTGGGGCGTTAATATCGAGCTCGGTGATTTGGTTCCGTAATAACGATCACGTTACGTAATTAAGTCTTTAAATATATCGTTTTTTTTTACATTTTACCTCTCCAAAAACATTATAACAGCGATTCTGACTACAAAATTTCTACTTACACCTACCAAATACGTCATCCTCTAGAGAAGTAGACGGATCCAATAATTTTAGTAGCTACAGATTATTCGATGACGTTCAGCCCGTCTTGTCAATGTACACGTAATTATATTCTTGATCCTTTCAATTTTCCCTTGATCCTGCAGCTAAGACGGGCTAGTCCGTGGATACACACGGAACTTAAACAAAGTATCAAACGTAATAATCTCTGCTTATTTACATAAAACATTATGGAGAATCACGCGATCATCCTTGAAGGCGATTTTACTTTTGGTGAGGGATTAATGGGTTTGACATGGCTTTTATACTTAGGGCATTTTGACAGCTTTTGATTTGTATGAAGCAGTTCCTTTTGCATTAAACTGGGAGTAAAATGTTGAAAATTTAATTTAGACTGATGTGGAATTTGAATCTGCTTTTGATCTGTATTGCGGTCGAAGACCGGTATTAATTTCAAAGATACATAATTAATATCTTCGGATTCGATTTTTCAGTAATAATCTAAGGCCAAGATCAATAAACATCACTTAGCTTTTACTTTGCTGTTCGACTCTGTCTTGGTCTTGCAGTTTGTGTTGCTGTGCAACAATTACACTATTAGGGACTTAATAGACAAAGCGGATAGGGCGCGCGGACAAGGCGCTGTGACGAAAATGTATGACGTCTATCTGCGCGCCCGCGGCTCTTTGTATGTCTCGTTCCTTTGACGCCATACATTTTATCTTGTCAGCACCCTGTCCGTTTTGTATATCAAGTCCCTTAAGGCTTACCCAAACTAGGTCCGTACACAGTGCCAAGTAATGTTTATGTATCTTGGTCTAAGTACCTACTTCGGTATGCTCAAATAATTATGGCTGATATTGGAAACTTCGCTCCGTCGTCAGGAAAGGCCCGTTGGTGCAAGATATCCCACTTAACTAAAACTAGTACTTTGACAGTTGACAACAATTACGCTTTGCCATTATTTGCTCAATTACGTTTACAAGATTAATCCTAAGTTTTTTGCAGTGATAACTTCTTATGGGAGAGTAAACCGCTTCGTAACGTAACGCGTTATTGCGCCAGTCTGTCTGGCTTCCCTTTCTCTCACGCATACGGCAGCGGTAGGCACGCTCTTCCTCTCTTACTCTAACCCACAACGCTAGTCGTGTTTCGGACAGACGCTTCCCATATTAAATAGTTCAAATTAGATTAGTTTAAGTTATCACTCCTGTCGGGCGTCCCGAAACGCACACGTTTTTTTTTTATTTATTAGCCTTTATAGTCTGAATGGTTTTCTATGTTTTTGTGTATTGTATAACTCTTAATTCAGCTGTTTTTTTAAAATGGGCCACTCGACTCCACTTTCACTCATCTCCTTAGTTGCTTTCTCCTTCTCTGTTAACTATTTCTGGGATATCCCTTATTATTTTGGTCCATTTATGCTGTTTGGTTCTCATCATGTGGCCAGTCCACCGCCACATTTGCTGATAAATTCTGGTCAAGATGTCCGTCACTTTTGTTTTGGCTCTTAGATTTTCATGTCTTATTCGGTCCCTTTCACGTTCCATTGATCTTTGACAGTACCTACTGTAGTTTATTTCGGTGTTGTTTTGTGCAAATACAAGGCAAAATACAAGTGTTGAAGACTTTTCTTTTATAGCAATTCTTAGATCTCTAGATTTCATGACCTCTTTCATTGACCAATATTTCTTATATCTCAAACCACTGGTCTTTTGTTTATTTCTTTGGTCGTTTGGTCTTTATATAAGAGATATAAGCAGACCCAGATAGGTATGTGTAGGCTTGTCTACAAATTCAAGTGTTTTGGCACCTACTTTAATTGTAAGTACTAGTATTTTCAAATGATGTCCTCATATTATATTTTTTTTAAATCTGTATGAGGCGATTGAAATAAGATTCGCTGCTAGCAACAGCTACCTAACTAAGATACTGTGACTATAGCTATTCCCAAACATAAATCCACATTCCAAGTCCAGTTCGCTGCATCAGTACAAGTCAGTTTGTGTCAACATGCGTCACTTAGGCACGTGTCGCTCTCATTAAACTTGTACGTCGCACCGTGCTAATATATTTATGGGTACCAAGGTAACTTGTTACGCAAAGAGCACTACAGCATTAATGCCTCCTTTGGCTTAAGAGGACCAACTTTATACGTAGAAAGTTCGCGAACTTATGATTAATGATACTAAGTGTGTTTGGTCCACAAGTGATAGTTTGGACTCGTGTTGGATTAAGATGTGAGGGTGTGTTGATTTCGAGGTGCTGTGTTACTTAAATGTTGTACACAATTCAATTCAGATCTGCCGTTCCTATACGATGGTGGATTTTTTTCATCCATCTTGATCTTTTTTTTTTATTTAACAATAATTTATGTACATACATAAATTACTGGCCTGTTAGTCGAGTGGTTAGTGACCCTGACTGCTAAACTGGAGGTCGTGGGTTCGATTCCCACCCAGGATAAATCTTTGTGTGATGAGCATGATCATTTGTTCTGTGTCTGGGTGTAATTTGTCTATAATATGTATTTTAGATATATAGCTCTGCCTCGTTTGGGATTGGATGACCATGTGTGAGTTGTCCCAAGACATTATATTATTATTATACATGTAACAAATATATAAGACGGAAACAGGTACAAAGGTGATGCTTATTTCTAAAGAAATCTCTTCCAGAGTACCTGCGAAAGGAGTGTCGAATAAAAGAGATGTAGATGCCGTGTGTAAACGTTATACCTACGTAAAAATAAAACAATAAAATTTAAATACAACACAGATGCTAGACTGATGATCAACTGAATCATTTAGAGTTTTCCGATTAATGACATCAAAGATATTCTATTCTGCTGCATCGTGATTCAATGATGATTAATGTAACCAGAAAAAATACTACATGGGGAAAAGAAGTCGCCCCCTGGAAAGATGGGAAAACGAGGTCATAAAATTCGCAAACAACGACTGGATGAGAACAGCCCTAGATAGGAAAAATTGGAGTGAGATGGAGAAGGCCTATACTCGTCGAGAGGTCTTCAGTTAAAAAAAAAAACAAAAACTGTTTTATTATTACTTAGGAATTAATGAGGATAAAATAAATAAAAAAATAAAAATAATGTGACCCGCCAGGTCTGGTCAGCACGGTATATCTTGACAGTTCATAAAATTAAAGCGTACTGCCTAAATCTTTAACTAACAAATGTGCCAATACTGCAAAATCATTTACTATCAAAGAGTATATTAATAACCTTGTAGTTAATTGAACTTTCATCAGTTCTTAAATACGACCAAGTATTTGAAATTTTAAGCTTCGAGCGAAGTTTCAAGTGTCAATTTTCAGAGCGAAAGCTTTCCGCTCCAATATGCTAGCTTTAATAATTTTGGAAACTTTAAATTGAATCTGTATCAAAGAAGCGTCGATAGTGTGGATACGGTCCATATGGGATGGAAAAATCTCAAGAATATTCAAGTTATTTAAGCATTTTATATAGCACTGCGACTTCGTACGCGCATATCCTGTTATTTTCCCGTTCCCGTAGGACTTTCGGAAAAACCTTAGTGCTCCCTTACGCTCCCCTAGGAACCTACATGTTAAATTTCATCTTCCTACGACCAGTAGCCGGCTATGCGTTATCTGTCAGTCACTCAGTCAGTCAGTCAGTAACGGATTTTTTTTACGTATTAGGATTGCGTCAGGCCAATATCTTACCTAAGGCTAAGCAGCGATGCATTGATGCGGGAGTCCAGTTTGATTTGTCATGTTTTCATGTAATTTAAAGTTGTAACAGCAACTCAATCTTGAGATTTTTGCTGAAGAGTTTTTCGATCGTATTATATAGCAAATAAGTAATCTCATGTCTATGTTAGATATTTCATGTCAAATGTGTCCCACAAGTATTCCTGTTAACCCGTCCAACTAAGCTAAACTATGGAAGCATCCTGTACTAATTGGTCCCCATCTTGAAGTTACTATCTAACAAAATATTTGTTTAACGTTTTTGCCTATACGTAGCGTAGTGACTGTTTGTTTTTTTTAGGTACGCTTTCACGCCAAAATCGCTGAAACTATTTTGAAGAATTTTAGTACAGAGATAGATCGAGACTGTTTTAGGCTACTTTTTAGCAAATATTTATATTACCGAGAGCGAAGCCAAGCGCAAAAGCTAGTTATAAAATGCAACCAAGTTACCGCTCCTTAACACTAAAACAGCTCGAATTGGCATTTCATATAATTTACGTACACCTAAATGAGTCCATAGCATGTCTGTAAAGGGGTCTGTGAAAATATTTTGATTAGGCGCTGGATGTAGGTAACAATGAGCTCCAATCAGGAGGGCTCAAAAATTATGGTAATAACGTTTCTTTGATGCGAATCCTTTGTTAAACATGACTGTCGGCTTTTCAATATATTATTTGAATTTTAATGTGGGTTTTTTTAATATTGAGACTTGATTTTTAATGTTGCTTTTGTGATGCTAATTTACTGGGTTTTTTTATGCAGATCTGTGTTAGTATAGTATCGTAAACTATGATCCAATTTCACCAATTTTTTTTCGTGTTGATTGACTCCTTCTCAAATTTTACCCGACCAGCTAAGGTTCTTAAAAGGCAGGAAAATAAACGGAGCATATCCTGCTCCTGTGTTTGGGATTATATCCCATTTGTCAAGATTATTTCTAGAGCGCCAACCTGGATTTCACGCATTATTCTGGACACACAGTAAACCGCTTTCAACATCTGGCAGTGTCAATGGTGTCAATGTTCTAAATAATGATGACATTGACAGCTCTTAATCGCGATGACATGTGCTGGTCATGTTTAGGTTGATTGGTGAAATTCGCCCACGGTTTGTTACTTTAGATTTTAAAAGTCCATAATAATGGCTAACTATATATGTAGATACTTTTTATTTCCATAATACCATGAATGTATGTACATAACTAATTATCAAAAAAAAAATCTCTATGCTATGCATTACAAAGCTCATATTCTCAGATTAAAATTATCTCAAATAATAATCCAAGAATAATTTGCTGTCTTAGCCACTTGGAAACTTTAAGATCAAAGAGACTATTTAGATAATACGAAAAGATAATAATAATGACTATCGACAATAATAATTGTCAAACAACTAACTTAAAAGTTGAGTAAATCAAAACTAAAACGAAGGAGGCACTAAAATAAATTAAAACTAGACTGAATGCCTAAAAGCTTAAGTGTTCCATTTAAATTAACGATCTAAGTTTTAAGGATTTAACGAACCGAAACTTACCTTGAAGTAGTTTGTTACGTCTTATTTCATTTGACTCCTTAATTATGATGTCTAACTAGTTAACAGTTTAGCTTGAGAGAAGACACAATAAGGCGAAATGGATTTATCTTCTGTACCAAAGTATAACCGGCAAGCTTAAACTCCTAGTTTTCAGGAGATCCCACATTATCGCAAACCTCAAAGATGATTATTAAACTTACCACCGGGATAAAATGCGTCTTGTTTCTTAACCTAGGCATGGTCTAGGTTATCTGTATTTCAATGAGGAACAAAACGCAAAGCGCAGATTTCGCTGCTCTCACTTGACTCAAGTAAATATTATCTGTTACTATTAAGTTTTGTTTTGTTCTTCGCTAAATTACCATTTTACCGCGTTTTGTGACAAATTGTGTATAATGATGTATTCAACATGGTCTGTGTCTGAGTTTGAGAAAGCTGTTTTAAAGACTTGAGGAGGCTCTTTAAAAAGAAGAAAGGCAGATCTCGTCAGCAGGATACACAATGGAATATTTGGTTTTCAAATTTCTTACATCGAATTCATTGACTTTTTTACCGTAATTCAGTCTCGTTTGACTGTCTTTATTATGTATAACAAAGCATATAACAATTAAATGTACTTTTAAATATCAATTTTCATCTCATTTGCAAATTCTTGGGAAAAGAATGGTTATCATTATTATTACACCCAATTCCAGCAAAACGAGGAGTTTTTGTAATAAAAATGTATTTTACATCGATGTTAACTTGTGTAGGATATTTAATTTTGACGTAACTAACTTGAACGTTGATACGAGTCAAGCGATATCAGCGCCATTAGCTGCTAAACTTGGCAGTTTTCGTCCTCATTATCAAAATCCGTTCAGCCATAGAGATGTTAGGTACTACGTACAGACTTTCATATGTTTATACCCAGCTGATGTGTCATCTGCCACTTCTGCTAGTACTACGTCCACCAGACGTCGTTTATCGCAGTCCAAAGTTCCCCCCATCGTTATCCCTCATTAAAGTTAACATTTTCAAAAACCCTTTCGTAGTGGTTTATTCGTTACAAAAAAACCCTTTTTTGAAAATTCTGCATTTTGGTTGTTCGTTGATAGTCAGTTAGGACAAACAATTTTATACCTAAGCATATAGAAATCGCTTCTGCTGGCAGTCTTACTGGATATTACAGTTCGTCACCTTCATCATCACTGCTCAAAGCAATACCGTAATGGGTCTTCCGATTCTCGTACCAAATATGAATAGAATCGAACATAAAAGTTCAATCAGCCGGATAAATAACAAACCACTAATTCCAATCTACCCTTTGGTGAACTATTACGTATTTATGGTCGACGCCAGGTAAATTTGCAATAACGGTCATTGACGCATTGACATTTATTGACAAACTTAAATCTGAAAACAGAAATAAGGACGTAAAGTTGTCTTGAATCGACATTTATCGTGAACCCTAATCTCTTCAAAATTAGAGTGACCAGGCTTCTTCTGGGTAAGCTCGCTCCATCGTCGACTTTGTCTCTGTCATCTATGACCTAAACCTAGAGTCAAGAACAAACTCATACCGAATAAAAAAAAAATCTTTACTTTTTCTACATGGCAATGAAAAACGATTTATAATTAATTGTTCAGGTACCTACGAAGAGATGTTAAGAAAGAAGGGGCAATGACCGTTATTGTAAATTTATCTGGCGTCTACCATACTATACAACTAATGAACTAAACAGTCAATAAATTCCAGCAGCCATACCACATATATTGCGCTAGTCCACTCAGTCAGACAAGATTGGATAAGTTTATACGACCTTACAAATTGTTTAACGACGGTTCGGGACCATGATCCTTATTTTGTCTCAGTAAATGATGTCTTTACACCGGCCTTAACTCCGTGTACTGTTATGAGATAAGTTTTATGCTTCGAGGGCTTTTAATATTGTGTTTCGGTGACAGTTTTTGGTGTTTTCGTACGGAAGACTCATTTAAACCAACCATACTCAACCTTTTTTCCTGGGCCACATAACGCTTCTAATATAGTGGGCTGACTAAAACTTTATATATAATAGTGTCTACCTGATTGGGAGTGTTGAATTTGTGACAAATGGTCAGTTTTCGATAAAATTTCAACTTGCTATAGAATAGGCAAACTTTTTCGTTTTGCTAATAGGTGAATAAAATCACCAGGGAGGCATACATCGTCAGGGAGTGAATAAGTTGGGCAAGCTCAGATCAGTACTCATAGTTTAGTACTCAATAAAAAAACACAGTAAATACAGCACCAAAAATATGCTAATTTGTCAGTGTCTCAGTGGCTATAGTCCCACATACAAAAGCTTGGCCGCAGCCAGGTTGAGAATGGCTGAACTATGCAGTTTTTCAGCAGAGTAGGCAAACACAAATGGAATGTTAAAAATAATTGGTAGTCTGGCCAATAAGCAAGCATGTATGTATGTCTACTATTACTCGTGCTTAAACCGCATCATCAAAGGAAACAGGTATAAGTTATGTTTTAATTACTTCTCCGCTTTATTTTCTGGTTAAGTACAGTTAGATTATTGCAGAGATGAACAGAGTCAGGCAAAGAGACACAAAGGGGTGTTTGAGTTTCTTTAACTTGATGTGGAGGAAAACAGAAACTAGGAATGATTTTTCTTACTCGACAGCTTTACTTTTCTGATTAATTTCGTTGCGGGATCCAAGTCAGTAGAATTGTTTTCCTGGGACTTTATTTCCTCGACGCTTTTCTGGTGGATGCCACCGTTAATCCTAACTTTCAGGAGCTGCAGTTTTTTTAAATATAATGCGGGCTAGTCCCATAAAAGAAAACACAAATTATTCAGGGTGTTTGAGTTTTACTACTGTTTCAGTCTTTCTGTATAATTTTGAATATAATTCCGGTGTATTTGTTTGTATTTTGTAATCTTTCGTTAATTTATCGGGGTAGCAAGCTTAATAATTACAATAAATGTATTTAACCCATTAAAGCTCGACACGTCGTTTAACCAAACAATATAATTTAGAACGAAAACAATTAGTGAATTCAATGGTAACTTTGTGAGTTACTGAATAATGCTTGTCATTATGTTGTGTCATGTTCGTTTTATAGTATGAAAGACTTTGCATTGTTTAGAACTTGTACCTTGTTAGAAAAAAACATCAAAGAAAATGAGGTTCTTCCCCAAAACAAAACATTGTTTCAACATGTTAGAAATTATCGTTGCCTTTCTCTTGCCGTGTATGGTAAGGAACCATGTTCGTCGCAGGACATTGGCAAACTATTATTTTCAAATAACTGGATTGTTGTAAAAAATGAGGAGCAAGAACTCCTCATTTTTTGTTTGTAGTGTTAAGATGTTTTGCCAAAATCCTGATATATTAGCTCGTATGATTACAAAAATCTTTACTTGTTTTCAAAGTTCCGGTCCTTTTAGAAAATTCTAGGATTTACTCAAAAATGATTATAATTATCCTGCGGCATATCCGAAACTAACCAGTTCATAAACACTGATCGAAATAGATTTAAAGATTTATAAAATTTAGATTTTTTTTTAGTAAGAAACTTATGCTTCGTGGATATATTACTTCTCATAGTTCAGGGAATGATTTTACGTCACAATAACACACAATATTGAAAATCTTCATCTTCCTGTCCTTATCCCTTGTTACTTGGGGTCGGCGCAACTCGTTTTTTTCTTTCATTCTGTCCTGTCAGCCGTCACGCTATCACTAACTCCCTTTTCTTTCATATCACTTCTAACACAATCCATCCATCTTTTCTTTGGCCTTCCTCTCCCTGTCCATCCATACACATTTGTATCCATAACTCTACTCTAACTCTAACTTTAGTTACGTGCATTTCATCCCTCCTCTTCACATGACCATACCGAGATAAGCGGCATAACTATACAACTAACGTATATAAATATTTAAAATAAAATCTGAAAATTCGAATTGGTTTCATTTTGCTTCTTTCCGATTTGTTATTTTCTCAAAACTATATTGCATTTGTGTTTTCCAAATAAAATAAATAAATACATAAACATCACATATATATATATATATATATATATTATGTACGAGTGTAGTACATTAACACTTCTCCGTAAATCCCATGAAGCAAGCGGACCTGCCTATCAGTAATTGCGTTTGCAATCGCCATCAGTCCAAAAATCTGGTTTATTTATCTAGTCTTAAATCAGTTTTAGCTGGTTTTAAATGCACTACAATGTCTAAGGTATTTATATTTATAAATAGGTACAAGAACTCATTGAAATACCTAAGTATAAAATATGTACATTTATTATGATACAATGTTAGCGCTCTAGTAACTGCATAATGGAAACGCGCCTTTATTTACACGTGTCTAAACTTAGTCCTTGTGACCTTAATGAACATATATCGGAAACGTAATATTTACCATCAAAAGATCAATAAGTCTCTCATTCAAAGGAAGCTTTAGATACCCACAATCTCAACCACCTACCTTCTAAGTAATACGCACACACTACCTATCTTATATAATAATACCTAATCAAGATGAAATGACAGTTCACCTCGGGATTACGTGACATCTTGACTATTTGGATTGACAGCTCATCTCGTGATAACTTCACCCAAGCCTTCACTTCGATATGTTTACAGAATCGACCGGGAATCGTCCGCCTGGTACAGCGATGAGCATAGCTTTGGCCACAAAATTCGGTGCACCAATCAATGTTACTATTTTATTTTATTTATTAGGTGTTGACAACTTTTGATTCTTTAATTTATTTTTATTAGGATTGGTAATCGATTTGGTCGGTTTGATCGGTTGCGGAATTTGTTTGATAGAGTCACCGCGGCCCTGGAACGCAAAGGGCTTTAGAAGAAACATGGATGGGTTTTAGTCAGTAAGAGACACGCCCTTCCGCTCCACCCAAAGCGGAAGAAGTCATTTTATGATTTCCCATACCTAAAAAAATAAAAAATAAAGGCAAGTGAGTACCGTAAAACAGAGTGGATAGAAATGCAGGGGTGAATAAAAACGAAAATTTTATCGGCATTCACTATACCTTAATAATGGTTCCTCACAAAGATTTCATTACAAAGAGTCCTTCATTGCTTCAAACAATATTTAAATAACGTGAAAATTACAATCAAAGTTTCGTTTTAACTCATCCCTGCATTTCTATCCACCCCGTTTTATCAGATAGGTACTAAATTTTTCTTCCTTCAATCTTGTTATTCAATTCAGTCTGTCGCTTTCCATTGCTGAAGAAACGCTTCTCAGTTACGCCTCCGTACTAAGTTCATCGCCTTCCGCATTCAATCTGCCCCCAGCTACCTTTTAAGGAGAGATGACGTGTTTGCAGCTATGATCTTGTTCTTTTATAATTACATGTAGTAAAAAAATGTGTAAATAACAAAATGAAGGACTAATCGACACCTCCCGCGAATTCGGTGGTATGTTTAAATTTGTAATTTTTTAGGGAGATTTTTAACTTCATCTTTGTATTCATCAGCCGCAAAACGGACTGTTAGCGGATTAGAAACTCGAATTTTAGTGAAAATATGAAATATAATATAATAAAGCATTGTACTACTACAATCTAATTTTTCCAAAAAAACATGTTATGACTTTTTGCGTAGGAGGCATCGAAATAACTAGCTTTTCAAACGGTAATAAAAAGTACTTACTAAAAATAAACTAAAATAACTCAGCGACAGTGTGACAATAAAAAATTGCACATTTTTTTTTGTATTTCTTTGCTATATAATATTTCCACATAACTTTACATCTGGCCCTTACTAACAAAGGACAGAGTTGTATGAAAATGATAAGGTGGTTTTTTTCCAGCAATGAAAGTTTGCATCTAAATCTATATCCAAATAAGATAAAGAAGCGAGCCCCAAACACAAGCATATATTAAATTAGTCGCACCAACCTAATTAGTAAGTTTATTACATAATTTCCGAGTCCACAAGTGACTAGAGACTGAATTGTCTCATGCAGGGCTGCAATAAATACGAACGCTACCATTGTGTTTCTAATCATACCACGAACAGGTTTAGTTTGTTGGTCCAAGTTATAAGAGCAAAGCGTTATTATTTTGGAAGGAAAACACAGTTTAAAAGTAGGTATAATTATTCTTAATTTATCCTAACTAAAATTATAAATGTGAAAATGGGTTTGTTTGTCACCTCTTCACTTCTTAACGGCCAAACGGATTTGGATGAAACTTGACACACAAGTAGACCATATCCTAGAATAGGATATTGGATACTTTTTATCTCGAAAGTATGTTGCACTGGGTTTATTTTTATAGGTGGAAAAAAAAAATTCAGGTAGGTAACCCATATCAGATAATTTACACATATGACATGATTATATAAATAAAATACAATTAAAAAAAAAGTAAGTAAAAAAAGTAAAAGTAAGTTAATTAAAATAAAGTTTTTTTTTGTGTTAAAAAAGTAGGCAAACCTATAGAGTTTGTTTAAAATATATAAGGTATATCAATGAAGCTTTACTTGTGAGAGATTAGATTTCCCAAACTGGCTTGATGGAGAGTCGCTTTTCTTCAATTTTATTTTGAATATCTTTTTAAATTTTCTTGGCTTGGATTTGCGCATCAAGTTTTTACTTTAATATTTAGAATTTCAAGGTTTATATAATTTTTAGTTAAAATTATTTATTTATGTATGATGTTGGATGTAAAAGAATAGCACCATCCTATCACTTCCCGTGGGTGTCGTAAGAGGCGACTAAGGGACTCACCAGAGAATGGGCAGCAGCATTCTCTGTGCATTGCAACAGCTACACTGCGATCACCAGCCAAGCGTGGTGAGTATGGCAACTCTTGAACTCTTGGGGGAGGCCTATGTCTAACAGTGGACGTCTTTTTCGGCTGGTATGATGATGACGAAAATAATATTGGTTTAAATTCTTTATTTTTGAATGTGGAAAATCATTCGACTGATTTTAATAGGCATTTTGATGTGAAACATCTATAGCCGCGGGTAAAACCGATTGTTGGCGTGGCGACATGCCGTGGCGACGCGTCGCCACGCTATACGATGGTATATATGTACATATACAGTCTATATGTATCTTTTTCATTATGCCATAATTTAGTTCCTGTCGTAATCTGTTCTTTTATGCATATTACTTGTACAAAATAATTTTGATGTTTCGCATCTGCCAGGCGTCCCGTGACGACTCACAATTTTTTTTAAATTAAAATTATAACATTCGTTTCATCCCATTCAAACCGATTTTGTCCCATGTGCTGGACATTCAAGTACCTACATACTTCCAAAGAAAACTTATAAACAAATACACAAATCGCTGTCACCTATCACAAACACCTCACCCCAAGGTAGTCTCGTTAGCAAACCGTCTGCCACTGCCTCGGAAGCCTTTATTAAGTGAGGCAACATTAAACGTGCGACAAGACAGTTTGTTTCTCTGTTCCGTAGAGTTGTTTGATGCAAATCGACATGAGATTCCGCCTCGTTCTACTTATTGTTGTGGCTGCGGGCTTCGTGAGTGCAGTAAGTGTGATTCCCGCTTTATTTATGGTTGTAGTTTTGAAATTGGAACGGTTGCACTGGCTGGTCGGAAGATTTGGCAACTTTAGTTGTTCTATTTGATGATGAAATTAAATAGCTTTGGAAAGATTTTTGGTAGATTTTGAGTTGACACTGTTGTTTTAAAAAAAAAAAATTGGCTAATTTTTAATGTGTGTTCTGCCAGTAGAAGTAAATCTGGTTTGCTTAAATGTATTCTTTAATAAAAATGTTTCGCATCTCACTTTATAAAGACGAGCTGTAGAAAAACAATTTGTAGAGGCGTCGTCGGTCGGAATTGAATCATAATAATGCAATACTCCACTTTACCTGCTCCTTGCTCTGGAACTTGAGAAATACATTCTAACTTTGTTCAGCTCTAATAGAACTTAACAGTTTCTTTTTGTTGCAAGTTTTTATCTTAAACAGATTAAAATGCAAATTAGATATTTCCTAGTTAAAGTTTCTGCATTTGTTATCTCGCTACCTGAGTAGTAGAAGATTATTATTTTCATTAATTACAGGAAATCTCATTACTTACAGGGAAAAGTTAAACGGAGCAACGATCACTGTAAGTATTCATATTTCATTTTTATTTCACTTTGGCTGCCGAAACGATATTCCTTGGATGTTAATGGGCTGATATCAGGCCTGAATCGTGACATTTATTATTTATGGCACTAAAATCAACGTGGAATCTAATTTAGGAACCATTTTTAATAATATTTTTTAAATAAGTCTGGAGCATTAGCTGTTTATTTATAGCCTTTTAGACCTGATAGATTCTCTTGAGCGAAAATGGATGTGAGCATAAAAATCTCAAAATCAAACATTACATGCTGGTTGCGAATATAAGCAATTGCGATCAACTGATTCCACATTCCTTTGCTCCCAAATCAGTCTAATATTTACTCGTAAATTTATTTCCCAATAGTCAATAAATTTCCCATTTATGAATAAACTTGCGTATAACTTGTTTGGGGGTAAATGTTGACTTTGGCAAAGAGAAGGCGGAAGGAGGACGGAGTACGGAGGGAGTATGTAACATTAATAATGTATCAAACCAAATAAACTATTGGCTGGTGTTGGCACTGCTGAAAGTTTTCAGTTTCAGCGATTGATATGAGTTGTTCGGGCACTTTGGAGGTTAGTGTGCTAGCTGTATTATTAATGTACTAGCTTTTGCCCGCGTATTCGTACGCGCATATCCTGTTTTTTCTTGTTCCTGTATAGCCTTCCTCATACATGTGGCCGACTGGTAGTTCCAGAGATTAGCGCGTTCAAATAAACAAACATACAAATTATTCAGCTTTATTATATTAGTATAGATTATAGCTGTTATAAGTCCCTGTTTGTTACTTGGTGTAAGATAAGAAGTGTGGTGTGATTTACTCGATATTGAGAGCATGTGTTTTTGATCTGCGCAATTTTTTTTAAATTTTATTTTTTTAATGAATTTTGTTAATTTTAGAAAAACTTACAGCTTAGCAACAAAAGAAAAGTAAAAAGTGGCTATTTACAAGTTTCCATTAATATACTTTTTTTATTTAATGCTTAACGCATAAATGTGCAGACACGGACTGAATAATTTAAGACATGGTTTGTGACAAAACAATGATCTAAAAAAGCTAATGTCTTTTGATTTTAAGATTGCTTTGGCATTATTTTAATGAGTAAAAATTCACGAAAGATATTGAAATATCCCTAGAAATATATGTCAAGAAATGGTTTTTCCGAGATTGGTGACTCCTTCCCAATCGTGCTCGATTTCAAGTTATTCCTTAAAATAAGCTACCAATTAGTTCATTCTTCAATTAAGAAACCTTAACTGATTAGCTCATTCGGAAAACAGTGCGTTATCAAGGAAATATATCACTTAGGTACAAAGTAAGTGCGTGGGTTAGACTGACTCGCCTTGACAGCCATATTGATACTATTATAGAAATACTAGTTTTTGTCTGAGGTTTCGCTTGCGTGGAACTCGAACATTATCCTAGGTGAAGGTAATCCCAGGATTAAAAGTATTCTGTCCTGCGTGGGTTAGATCAACTCGCCGTGACAGCCATATTGATACTATTATGGAAATACTAGTTTGTGACTGAGGCTTCGCTTGCGTGGAACTCGAACATTATCCTAAGTGAATGTATTGTAGGAAAAAAATTCCACTTTATCTATTTAGTTATCCTAATCTAGGGTATAGTCTACCCGTAGTTAGAACATGACCTGGGTTAAAAGAGAGAGAGAGAGAGAAAGAGAGTAAGTTTCATCCAAATTCTTGATTTGATTAAGGTCATGACCATACGCGAGGTCAGAGAGAGATGCACGAAATGACTGATATTTTTAATCGACTATTGTCAGAATTGCACAGTTTTTGTAGGTATATATTCTCTATACCAGCTTCTCAATATTTTTGCCAAATTTTATAAGTGTTTGTCCACGCATATCTCAACAACTATAAGTAGGATTGCATTTTTTTGAAGGCGGGCCTAATGCTTTAGGCATTCTCAACCCGTCAACCAAGGGAGGTGAAGAGATCATGGTAGGTGCACTGTTTAATCAAGTTGGCAAAGAAAACATCATTACAAACATATAAACTTCCAAACGTACACTTTCACATTTAAGTTAATTATTAGTAAAAACCCATGTGGTCACTAATTTATGTTTCCACATTAGTTTAATTAATCACATTATAGTGGTTATTGTGGTATGTTATAATGCCTTTTTAATTGTGTCAAACTGGTTCTTTTAAATAGTAGGAGTACAAATAAAAAAATATGAAGTATTGGGGTCGTAGCCATTATTCACAATCATTATAGTGGTCTTAATCTTTAAGGTACTTGACCTGTAATTGGCTACTATGTAAGTCTTAGGGTATCTTGTAAATCACAGACAAGGCAAATGCTTGCCTGCCTGGTCCATTGAAATCTGTGTGGTTCTTTCCTCAAAAGACCACCTGAGCAATTAACCTAAGTTTTTGTAGTATTTTTACACAGCAATACTAAACTGCAGCGGGATACCAGCCGTCTTAATAGACGACTGGTATCCGCTGGCTTTGCCCTGCAGTGGGACAATTCCCATTGCAGGGCAAAGCCCCCATCGTATATGTAGGTACCTACTACCCACCACCAGGCCCGGGTCGATGGCGCGTTGTGTTTCACGCGCGCCTCAAAGCAGCAGCATAGAAGACGGGGCCCGCTAGGGCCTGAGCCTGCCAGGGTTGCGGAATTTGTTCGAAAGAGTCACCGCGGCCCTGGAACGCAAAGGGCTTTAGAAGGAATACGGATGGGTTTTAGTCAGTAAAAGTCTGACACGCCCTTTCGCTCAACCCAAAGCGGAAGAAGTCATTTGATGATTTCCCATCCTTAAAAAAAAAAAAAAGGTACCTTCTACCGAGCGTGCATGAGCATCTAACCACCACACTAAGTCAAGATGGCTTGGCGTTTTGGACTTAAGTTTCTTGATAAAATTATATTTTTTTTTGTTATTTCCAGTCATAGGCTCAACAAACCTTGGTGGTACAGCTACATTTGGAGAACAAGGTGTTTCGGACTGTCTAGCAGCAGGAAACTCTGCTTGGAAGTGTTATACCGAACAGACTGGCTTTAACCCTCAATGGCGATGACGAAAACTTGTAGAGTAAAAGTTTACAGTGCTATCCCGTAAAAATCTCGCCGTGACAACTTAGGTGAAGTGAAAATGTAGTGAGCTATCAAGTGTTATCAAGGTGGAATGCTAGTTCACGTTAACCTTACTCCAACTTAGTTTTCAGGATGAGGTGTTTACGGGATATACCTGCTTAGTTTTAGATTCAGTGTTTTTGTTAAGATGATTAAATGTTTTTTTTGTTAGTATTTGTGTGTTATTTGGATGTTTAGTGCTTGACAAAAAAAAGTTTCAAAGTTTACAAACTTGGTTTGCCTGTCCTCAGTTATGTTTTTTTTCTTTTTAAGGATGAAAATTCATCAAATGACTTCTGCCGCTCTGGGTGGAGCGGTTCAGACTCTTACTGACTAAAATTCATCCGTGTTCCTCCTAAAGCCCTTTGCGTTCTAGGGTGACTCTTTCGACCAAATTCCGCAATTCTTAGCTATGTTGGAGTCACCTTTCAGTCCAACCGGATGCCGCTAAAAACCAGTTTTTTACATGAAGTACTGCCTATCCGAGTTCCACAACTTTCCTTTTGTAAATCTATTTGTCAGACTTTCCGGTTTCTCACTATAGCCGGACTATGAAATGTCTAAAAATATGATAGCCGGGATTAACGGCTTAACTGTTGTTATACATTAAAAGAAACAATTTTTTTTTACCGGTATTTTTATTTTGTACACGAGCAATGTATTTGGAAGGCAATATTATTTATGAAGATTAAGAATGTAACCTTTAACCTTTAATAACAAACAAAGTCTCTTCACACACAAAGATAGCAGTTTTTTTGTACTTTTACTTAATTTTATAAATGAGATATTTCGCCCGTTTTCCGAATACTGGGAAACGCCTGGATTTTTGATTCCCAGCACTAAGCAGAACTTTGAAAACTCCACAAGAAAGTTTTATTTATTTATACGAGTATGTCACAGTGTTATTAAAAACGAGTAATCGTTTTAGTTACGAATCTAATATGAGCTAATGCAGGCAATATAAAAGGGTCAGAATTGAATAAATACACCCTACTTTAATGCCAAAGATTGACAGTTTTTCGACTTTGAGAGTTTAACAAGTACAAAAATAGATAAATCGGGGTTACTACCGGGCCCACGAAATAATGTGATAACGTGCAAAAGCTGCATTCAACGGCGACCACAGCAATTACCATCATAATTATCTATCCGCATACAAGTCGTACCCAGCACCCACATCATTCTCACCATAAACCCGCACATTACTCTCATTATAATTTCAACTTCCCGACTGCACGTACCCGCAGACGGGCAACTTTAATTCTTAGTCTAGTTTCATAAATCGTCTCACTTCCATGTATCCGGTCCGTTTATTATCCGACTCGTACCAGTTTAGATGGTCCCACTGAATTTCAGATATTATACAAGTGCTACGTGACTTTAGAACCGTGAAGATTTGCCAGCTATCGTCGAATCAGATGCGGTCTCTCGTATGTCGGCCGTAATTTTAACTTGTTCAGCTCGCTCCTGTACTGTTCTGTTTGTGGATGGTGTATTGTTATTTGATTGTTCTTGTGTTAAGTTTTGATACTCTGAAATCTATTGCTTGAGTCAGGGGCTCAGTGACCACGACGAAATAGCAGTCGTCGTTGTGGTTGCATTGAAGAGTATGTTGCGCATACTGATTGGACGTCATTATGTTAACGCCGGTTCTCGCTGAAAACCAGCGCTGTGGCTCTGTCTCGCACACGAGTCTCAGCATTATGCTGAGCGATGACCGTTTTGCGCGAATGTGACTCATATCTTCCCAACTTGCATAACTTTTTTGTTTATTTTATTTTTATGGTATACGTCATGCTTCATCATGATCTGCCTAGCCTTTTTCCCAAGTATATTGGGGTCGGCTACCAGTCAAATCGGTTTCAGCTGAATACGAGTATTTTACGTGGAGCGGCTGCCTACCAGACCTCCACAACCCATTAACCTGGGTAACACGGTACTCCTTGGCAAGACTGGTGTCAGATTAACTGGCTTCTGACAATCCGTAACGACTGTCAAATATCTACAAATGACAGCTGGGACCAAGGTATGCGTCATGCTTGTCGCAAATAAACTCTTTTGCTTTCTTTTTTTTCGTTAGTGATAGACGATCAAGATTCTATTGTCCATTTACTATCTTATTTTTTGTCATAATTATACACCAGGCGACCGGCAGTGCCATATCCACCAGAAGTAAGTAATGGTAGAACATTTTTACAACATTCTTAGATATGCCATTTACAGGCATTCACAGTACTGAAACATTTAAAACACCATTTCTAAAATATCATTGTAACAAAATCTAAAAGAGTCCTCGTGGGCCGCAGCGCCTCTGTTTTGTTGATGGTATCTGCCGCCATTAAATATTTAGTTGCAATTTTGAGATGCCAAAAACCCCCATTCATAGAGGCACTTGCTTTGATATAAGTAGGTGAGGGACCCCTGTGAGAGGTAGAGATAGCTGGCCAGAACAATGGCCGCGAATCTGTGGAAGTGGGCTTATTAAAAGAAGGTGTGTGTCCTGATGGGCTTTTGTTTATTTATTTGTTCATAATAATTAATTTTGTATGTTATATTTAGGCCAGAATGGATTTGGGCGAGTCGTATAGACTGGTGCAGGGATGATGAAACTCAGATATGTAATTGACATAAAAAAACCAATAAAACCATAAATGGTTTAACATGGAATAAAAGATTAATCACGCAGCTTGGGTGTACCTAGGAAGGTTACTACTTGGAAAATAAGAAGAAAGGTAAGTCTTGTAACGAAGAAACACGTCAAATTGTCTTCCTTTTGGTCGCAACAGAAACAGAAATCACTTTTTGACGATGAAAATATCTTTTAAATTAAATTAAAGACGGGGCAAGTCTCTAATTAAGCCTTGTATGGATGCACGTTTATCGCTCTTTCAAGTAATGAAATCGTATAAAAATCCGTTTCAAGAAGACAGCGAGAGATTAGCGCCAAAGCAAAAACACATCGGCGTGCCCCCGACACCAAGACACAAATGCGCCGTACTTTTTGTCACATATTCGTGACGTTAGGCGTACAGGGCTCGCGCTTGCTTGTCATGCATACGTGATCATGGCGTTCAAAAGGTTAAAGAAGAAGATATATTTTACTTATTCGTATATGACTTTAAATGTTGGAAAATTATAAAATATGGGTTTACAAAAAGATTTGGAACCATGTTTCAATAGTTAGGGTACCTACGTGAGGTTAGATTGCTCGAACGTGCTGCGACTGTTGGGCAAGTGAAATATTTTTGAACTTATCTTCAGCTCTGTCCAACTAGTGTGGGAGAAAACCAGATACCTAGTGAACTAATTATGGCTTAGAAAATGTAGATAAACCTTAAAAAGCAAGTATCATCACATCAGCCGAAAGACGTCCACTGCTGGACATAGGCCTCCCTCAAAGGCCTCAATTGCCATTATCGCAACGCTTGGTGAGCGGGTCGGCGATCGCAGTGTAGCTGTTGCAATGCACAGAGAATGCTGCTGCCCATTCTCTGGTGAGTCCCTTAGTCGCCTCTTACGACACCCGAGGAAAGTGATGGGATGGTGCTATTCAGGTCAGGAGAAAAAAACTACCTATATTTTCTCAGTAATATATTACTGAGAAAATATACGTAGTTCTTTTCTCTTGACTTTCTTTTTATGGGACTATTTAGTAAATATGTTAGTAGGTATATATGTAGGTAAATGTAATGAATGGCACGTACGATTTCATTTCTTGAATTGGGTTTTTTCGGCTCGACAATATGCGCATTGTTACAGATATCTCATGAGCTAAAGTAACAACTTGTTTAGCATTCAAACAAGCCAAACCAAACCATTTAATTCGTTTGTGAAGGTGAAAAAATAACCTACTGCTATTTCCTCTCACTCGGTGTAAAATTTAAAAATCAATTTCCTTGTTCCTTTAATGTAGTTACTTTAAACTATTTTTACTTATTTAAATGTACAGACGCCAGCACATCAAGCTACAACAATCTGTCAAATTTCTTTAATAGATTTTGAACTTTATTGGTAAAGTATTATGTTCAAGGTTGATTGGAAAAATATGACAGTTTCGGGTAGCTTGATGTGCTGGCGTGGTGTACATGTTACTGTAAATGTTCGATATTAGTGAATGTCGGTGTATGTTACCAATTGACAATCACAAATTTCAACGGTATAATTCAAAAATTATGCTTGAATCAGACATACATCGGGGAATGTTGACACACACAGAGGAGATACATTGAATCTTAGATTCAGCTTTTACAATTTGTGTGAATGTAACAAACGCCATTGTTTGTTCGAAAAGAAATATAGTCATATTATAGGTACTGTTCTCTTTGTTACAAAATAGTATTAACTTTTATATATTTACAGTGAAGAAAAACATAGTAGTATTTTGTAATGTATTACTGTTTTCGCCAAAATGCTGAATAACTATGGTCGGTCGACGGAGCCCCCTACATGCGAGGCTCCTATTAAAAAAAACACAATGGGGATGTAAATGGTCTTTCAGACCCCGTCATCCCCTTCTAGTCCCAATACTGGACATTTACCAAGTCGTCGTGGTCAATGATAACAGTCACCGGTGAATGACCGAAATCGTCATGAAAAGGATAAATAACGTTCATTCACCAGCTATCTTGGTGGATGGTAACAGGCACTAGAGTATCTTAACATACAACAAACGCATTAAAACTCAATCTACCATAAGAAAAACCTACTTCTATTTAGCATAACAATTTTCTATGAAACTCTACACTAATATGAAGAGAATACGTACAACAGGAACTTTATTCTAATTAACATTTTTTTTATTTTATCAAAATAAAGCGGTGAGTGGAGCGCAGTAAAAGAAACGGTTATAACCACGGGAAACGTTAATTTACTTTTCAAAGGAATTCATGAGATGCTTCAGCGGCTTTTTGATAAAAATGCCGGAGAACAATCAGCAAAACCTTAATTACCCACGTATATACTTTTTCATAACATCACACTGCCTCTTTTCCCCAAAAGGGTAAGCAGCGGAGTACAGACACCTGTACTTTGTCACGTTTTTACATAACTAGTCATCTTTCCGTGGTTTCGCTACCGTGACGTATTCCACAAGAACCTTGCATTTTAAGGGTTAATAAGTAGTGTATCATACTAAGCAGTAGTGTAGCTTCCTAACAGTGTTAGATTTTTTGAAAATCAGATCAGTACTTACCTCAACACAACAAATAAACAATTTTGGTATTAGTTTACATTGGTCTTGTCTTATGTAACTATAACGAGACTTTTGACACCAGGCCCTGGAAGGCAAAGGGTATTTGGAGGAACACGGGTGGGTTTTATTCAGTAAGAGTCTGACACTCCCTTTTGCTCCGTCCAGAGCGGGAGGGGTTGTTTGATGATTCCCCATCAAAAAAAAAGACTGCGGTTGCTTCAGAGGTATAATAAGGCAACCACCTGCAAACAAGTCGCATGCAAGTTAATTGGACTGTTAAGTTGACTGGAAAATAGCAAACTCCGTAAGATTACAAAACAACTTGAGAGATTGTAAACTCTCGATGATTTGTCAACTGAACATTTGGAATACTATTTTACGCATGAAAATTGGATAGTCAATCTATCTCGCGAAGTCATTCCGAAAAATTGTAGACTGACATAAACTGGCAACCAACCAGTTATCTGGTCTACAATTTATCTGTTTTGGTGTGGTAGTTAAATTGAAAACTTGGCCCCTCATTGGTCTTAGTTTTGTCTGAAAAGACCAATGAGAGCTTTGTTTCCAGGTTTACTTTCACACGATAAACAGTATATCACAGATAAATTGTAGACTTGTGCTCTGATTGGTCGCCATTTTATTATAATCCACAATTTCTCGGAATGACTTCGCGAGATTATAGACTATCAAATGTTCAGTTAACAATTCATCGAGAGTTTACAATCTCTCAAGTTGTTTTATAATCTTACAGAGTTTGCTATTTTCCGGTGACATATCCATACGATGTTGTATGATACAGAATCGTATAGATATATAGCTTGATCTATCTTTCCATCGTGCCCCGCAATGTCAATTAACTTGCATGCGACTTTACAATCTCTCAAGTTATTTTATAACCTAACGGGGTTCGCTATTTTCCGGTGACAGATATATGGTGATGAACGTAAAAGAATAGCACCATCCCATCACTTCCCGTGTGTGTCGTAAGAGGCGACTAAAGGACTCACCAGAGAATGGGCAGAGCAATATTCTCTGTGTATTGCAACAGCTACACTGCGATCGCCAACCCGCCGGCCAAGCGTGGCGATTATGGCAAACCCCTCCTAGGTTTATTTCCAGTAGAGCACGGCTTTCGGCTGATATGATGATACATCCGCAGCCCTTATTAATACAATTTGATTGCGAGCTGGTGGCTGGTGGAAACGTGGTCTTGCTTTTCTGAGCACGGTACCCTGAACCCCGTGCTCAGCAGTCATGTTTGAGACCACTAGGTTAATGAGGCAGTCTTCTTACATATTATTAAACTTCAAAAGTCTGAAGCCGTGAACGTCGAGTTATATTAGCAAGATAATTTTCTAGTAGTTAATGATGTAGGCGAGAAACTTATGAGGAAAGTTTCTTTAATTTAAGTTGCAAGAAATGTTTCTTAAATTAAAAGCTCGCAGGTGTTTAAAACGTGTGGGTAAGTTTGTCTTATAGTACGTAGTGGTAAGTAGGTAAGTGAAAAATTTGCTGACATTTTGTGGCAGATTATTAGAAAGGAGAGCCTAAATTCAGCACACGTACACTTTATGTAAAACTAGCTTTTGCCCGTGACTTTGTACGCGCATATCCCATTTTTCCCGTTCCCGTAGGAATTTTGGGACGAGTTATACGACTAAACCTCATGAATAACCCCATCCATTGGTGAAAACCGCATGAAAATCGGTGCAGTATTTTTTGAGTTTATCACGAACAGACAGACGCCGCGGAGGACTTAGTTTCATAATATGTAGTGATAGTGAAATATTTGGTAATCTCAATATTCAGGACACCTTTATATGATAATGCATATGATATATAAAATGCAGAGATTTAGAGGGCCCGTAACGTTAAATTTAACTAAAATTATAATACTCGTTTCGCACATAATATTAATTCGAATTGGATACAATATTCTTATTTTGTGTATGATACAAATTGTGTACCTATGCCGCATCAAATTAAACTAAAATTCTATGGGGTTCTAGTTTTATATTCAAAATTCACTTAAGTAAACGATAGATACAGCACATCAAACTATAATAATCTGTCAAATTTCTTTAATAAATTTTCAACTTTATCGCTGAGGTATTAGGATCAAGGTTGTTTGAGAAAATTTGACAGTTTCGGGTAGCTTGATGTGCTTGTGTCTGTACTATAGCGTTACCTTACGTCAAAACATCCATCATCAGGCCCTCTGGTGTCTTGAAAATGACATTTCAGTTTGAATTTGTTTATCTTAACAATGAAACAAAAGCCTACACTAAAGGAGCGAAATCATTGCAAGTACCTTTTCGGAAAGTGACAACGACAGGCAGTTATTGAAACCATTAACATACCAACATGATAAAGCCAAATACATGGTCGATTTGGCACATGCTGTATACATAAATAAACCACCCATATAAGCACGATGTGGCCCAGTTATACGTATAGTTAGGCAAGTTATCTGTTCCAGTACTAAGTTAAGTCAGAACGAAGTTGGTCGTGTTCTAAGTAATTTTATGAGACAAGGACTAGAGAGGCAGTGAATATGGCACACAATTTTCAAGTGTGATAGTTTCAGGAATATTCATATGTTCACTCTATTTTGTTGTTTGGTGCTTATGGTAGGGTTGTCCTTTTCGTGGCTGTGGGTATTTCGAAAGAGTCACCACGGCCCTGGAACGCAAAGGGCATTAGGAGGAACACGGATGGGTTTTAGTCAGTAAGAGTCTGACACTCCCTTCCGCTCCACCCAGAGGGAAAGGAGGAATTTGATGATTTCCCATGCATACAAAAAAATGGTTCTGTAAACTTAGGCATATGTTGTTAAAAGAAAATCCAGCAGAATCTTGTTCATTTTGTTCTTATGAAAATAAATTACTATTGATATCGTCACCTTCATTATCAATCTTTACCGAGTCACTACTGGATGATATCTAAGATTATGATATCTATTCTATGGAGTGACCACGACAGAGTTCTTCATAGACATAAAGTAAGTGATTATAATGTCCGTCTCTGACATTTTATCTAAACTTTTTTGTTGCTTAATTATTTTAATATATTTATTTTGAAATTATATGTTTCTGTCATGTGCGTAAAGTCTGTGCGGAATAAACCAATTTTCTTTTTTCCTGATTTGAGACAATCATCTGCACCAATTGCATACATGACCACATATTTACTTAGCCATGAAAGTCGAAATTTATTTATACTAAATAATTGTTAATTTACCATGTGTCAGCTACTTATTTTAAATGAACTTGCTCGCTAATTGGAAACATCAATCCATTGTTTAATTCCACCTTGTTTTCTTTATTGTTGTCAATCTAATATCGTTAAACATTTCGGGACACTTGTATTAATTTTGTTGCAACTCTATTTGGTAGAATGGTCCACGCGTTAATATTGGTCCACGAAACCTTATGAAATATAGGTACATTGTAAGTGGTTTTAATACCACGATTAATACCCCGTCAGGTCTTGCTTTTAATACACAACGTTTTACACAATAAGCTTTAAACGCGTCATATCTCCTCATATGTCTACTTATTCTCTCATACACTTTTATTCCTTTACTAGCTACTGCGAGCGGCTCCGCCCACGTTAATGTCGAAAATAATCCCTAGGGAACATACTCCCCGGACTAAAACTATCCTATGTCCTTTCCCGGGACTTAAACAATCTTTATACCAAATTTCATCTAAATCGGTCCAGCCGTTTATTCGTGAAGAAGTACACATACACTCACAAACCATACACACACACTCACAAACTTTCGCCTGTATAATATTAGTGTGATTTCTTACATCTCTGTAACATGCCCACTATCGTGTGGAATTTCATAGTCTTTAATGCGCTAGTCCGATCAACCGTGTCCAACTATTGCTTCTGCTCAAACTATCTCGAATGTGAGATGCCGGATAGCTAATAAGTGGTATTAATAATGCTATCAATTTGCTGCTTAGAACCCGTATCTTGTGGTGTATTAATAATAATCTTTTCTATACGCAATTCGCGGCGGTCGAACCATTGGTATTTCGAAAATAAACAATGTTTTTGGTGTCTAGGCTCTTGACAAAATAGTCTAAGAACGGTTTAGGTTTTTGATTTTCAATTTCTCGGAACTGATTTGTACCAAATACTTACAAACTCATTACACCAACAGAAAAATGGAGAAAGAGAACTTCTGAAGATCTTATTCAGAAAATCGTAGTACCTAATTATTTCTATACAAATTGTGAGACTCGGGCAAGTTTACCTAGCGGTCGCTGTGCGCTGAAGAACTTTGGAGCTACAACTATACCATAACTATTAAGGTAAAGATTGGTCTGCCGGTAAATTAGTTGACCGTCAGAGTTTAGCACCGCTTGCGAATTTCACAATGAACTATGGACCACTAACTATGAACATCGGGTAGCCTCCCGATAAGATCAATTTGCCGGAGAACCAACGGTCTTTACAATCGGCGGAGTTGAGCTAAATTTACGACGAACTTCGATGTTATCCGAAGCTAATTTACTGGTCTTACTTATCGACTCGTTTCGCTTTACCTGTTGAAAGTATGATTTTAGATAGTTTTGGAACGATAAGGGAAGATAACTTCAAAGATGATGAATGGCGCTTTGTGCTCAGCTTTTTGCTTGTGTAAACATCTCACATCACAAGCGGAGCATAAAATTATATGGGGGGTGGGATAAACAGACAGCCTTCGGGCTAGACAAGACGTCGACCATACATGTAGTTGGTCAAACATACTGTATAAGCTCACAAAGGGCTACAGAGATCCCGGCAGCCGTCATCGTCTTGCATTGCTAAGGTGACCGTTTAGGATTCGCCACAGTCCCCTTCAGGTCTCTGGGGGACCGACTGTCATGCGAACTACAGTAGTCGGGGTCAGTCACGGATCCTAAAGTTTGAACATCTGTTTCAACAATAGGATGACGATAGGATCATTGTCTATCACTTGTTCCACTACTGTGTAAGTTTCACTTTATTTCGTACTTTTATTATTATTGATCAAATTCTTCTCGGATACATAACTTTAAGCAGATTATCCGGATCCTAGCTTCCCATAAGAACTTCAATATTGCGTTTATCCTTTAAGAACGCTATTAATACTGCCGCGTTTAAGCAAGGTTCATTCAATAAGAAATCATTCAACAGCGAACGACCAACAACGCGAACTATTTTACTTTACCACATATCCTATGTGGACGCTAAACCGCGGTGAACAAGATAAAATACTTCGGCTGACTTCGTAAACAGATTTTCTTCCAAGACGTTGTTTCTTAATTACAAATTCCAGAATAACGGACAGGATTCTCCGACGGTCGCGAGCCGAAGCATCCCAATACACAAGTTTGAGGGCAACTGCTTAATTAAATCATCAATATAGGAGTCTCAGGGGGAACCACGGTCCATGCTTGAGTGATGTATTGCTCGTTTTAGTTGCTGATTTTCTGATAATATACTTTCATCTGTAGGGATTAATATGTAGAAAAAATAGTTAAGTATTTGCTTCAGATTGTAATGGCTGACTGACTGAACATGAATGACTCTTGAAATCATGATTGTTATTTTAAAATTCTATAGATAACATGGTCAGGCATCGTTGTCCTGTATACAATTGATTCGTAGTTAACTCAACCAATGGTTTGAATTGTGATAAAAATTCGTTAAAATGCGTTTTGATCGATTGCTAAGTATTAACTAAGAGTATATAGTAAGTTATGTATTTGACTATTCGTCATGCTAAATATTGATCGAAAAATTTACATCGGAAAATGTTAGTGCCGATTTTTTTAATCATTGCCTGGGTATTTTAATCCTAGTTTTAATATCACTGTAAATGTTCAATTTCAAATTGGTCCTTTAGCATCTGGTTCCAATTCGGAAGCACAATAGGATCCGATTAAATCCATTCATCAAAGTATTATCTAATTCACAATTTAGATTGGAAACTGAAGAATTGAAAGAGGATTAAACTATCAAACAGTTTTGTAGGAGAGCAAAACAAACATTTAATTTCAACCAGAACTGGAGGCCATAATAACATTTCCTTAGGAGATTATCCAAGGATTTTGCTTGGATAAGTGAGATCTAACTCGTAATTTCATTTGATCCCGTCCTGTCGATATTCTCATCCTCGAGGGAGCTCCAATAATACCTGTTAATTGGAAACTAGTCCCTCAATGGTATGTCCTTAGTAACCGTCATAATGTACCTACTATATTTGTTCTCACTGGTTACAAACATTGGGTGTTAGGGTTGGGTGCGTTTATCTGTCGAACGATTGAATGGATTACTTTTGTTCAATCTGTATTGAATTTTTTTGTATTTGACTAAAAAAATCGAATTAGTCCGTCAGATAGATTTCCAAAAAATGTTGGACACGTATTTTTTTTTGTCACGTAAACAAAAACACGATAACGAATGAAGACGATACAGTGCGTTGAAAACTCGTGTGTGTGTGTTTACTTACCAGTAAACTTTTCAATGGAAAGTGACGTTATAAGCCCCACTCCTTGATGCGTTTGATTTTCTTTGATGCGTTTGATCTTGGAATCTTTGATTGATTTGATAAAATAAAAAATACGCATCCAGTATTTTTCGATAATTTAACTGACGGACTAAATATAATCATATTTTTTACACCCAGACAAAATTCCTATTGCTAAGTGATATATTTTTCTAAAGCTCGGAATAATTATTTCAAGTGCTGTTAATGACTGAATTAGGACAATTAGAGCACTAAACTGTTTCAAGAATTAAGTCGTTGAAACTTTCTGCTGAAAGAATTTACTGTGAACTACATAGAATAATATTAGGTACTTAGTAAGTGCCATTTACGTTGCTGAATTATAAGATGGGTCATTAGGTGTAAAATAAAAGAAACTTGTTTACAGAGGTCACAATTTTATTTTGAAATAACACTATTAAGTTTTCTTTTGACGCATCTGAAAAAAAAGACAATTATCATTATTGGAACTTTCTATGAGGAAGCTTAGAAATTAATTGAATATAATATCAGTTACGTATGTAGAAATTAACACATAACAAAAATGTTAAATAATGAACATACTTATAGTAAGCAAAACCAGCACACTGAACATGAAGCTTTAACCTATGTCAAATATTCTCGATAGATTAGAAATGGTGCAAATAATATAGTTAATTAGAAGAGAATAGGAGTTGGACTGTAGGGTATTTTGATGGTATAAGAAAACATGATCCTACTGCCTATTACGACTGTTGTCAGGTTTTCTGGCTCTGGACCAACGGCTAAATATTCTTTCAGAGGCATGAGTCTCTATACGTATTTAATTAATAATTTAATAAGTGATTATAATAGACCCTGGTAACCGTTGCTTCACCTCAAAGATTGACTTGTGCGGCTGTTATATATTTTTTAAAATTTTGTTTTCAACCTTCGTTTTTAATGCATGGACAAAAATATTTAAGTTAAGATATTTTAATTAGAGAAAAGAAGTAAGAAAAGTGAAGATAATTGAAGATGTTAATCAAAACTAGGATTTATATCTAGATTATGGTATTATTGAACCCATGAAAAATTATGACAATATTTACGTGTTTTTGAAGATATGAAGACCTTTCTAGACAATTTACTTTCCTACAAAAGTCCCGCTGAAAAGTGGCATATTTTTCGATATTATATAGTATATAAAAGGGCGATTTGCCTCAAACAGTTTTGGCGCCTCAGGAGGAAATGGAAGACGTCCGTGGATAACCAAGACTGAAATAAAGGAGAAGAGCTTTCAGATAGACCAGAGACTATTTTCAAAATTTCAAGTTTATCATTTATAAACATGAAATTTTGAAAAAAGTCTCTCGTGCGCGATATTTTAGGTATATTGACCGTAATCCGTCGTATGATTGAATACTTATTTAGCAGGTTTTGAAATGAGCATTGATTACTGACTAGGTATTTAACATTTTCAGACCTTTTCAGGTGTTATTGATTGTTTTAAAATGTTCATTTTGTATTTGTTTTTAGATTCAGAAGACTAAAGATGCGCGAAGTAAGGACGTTCAAAGTATTTCATAGATCGTAGGTTTTATTCTTCTTCCAGGTTATTTATTTGTTTATGTACACACAAAATACTTAAAAAATAAAATTTGAAACAGATAAAAGGGCTCAAAGGTACTGCTTATTAAAATAGAATTTTCTTCCAGCAGACCTGCGACAAGAATGAGAAGGAAACATAAAATAGACTATACTAACTTAACTTAAACATACTATTATCTATTAATACATATAAATCAAACTACAACAAATCTTTGTAAGATTTTAATAAGACTCGTGTACAATGATGACAAGTATACATATATGAACAGGAACATAACGAGAGTAATCGATCTGCCTAACCTTTTCTTGGGAAAAGACCATGTTATGGTCGGCTTCCAGTCTAAGTGGAAGCAACTGAGTACCAGTATTTAAAATAGAGCTACTGCCTATCCGAGCAGCAATGATAGTAAATTACTGCCCAGTATTTTTTCTATATTTACTTCGTTTAGGTAAGATTTTTGATGTGTAACATCTTTCCTCTCGCTTTCTTGCAATCTGTGGGAGTAATTTCGAGAAATGGGACGGAAGAGTGTAACAGGAAGCCGAGGAAGCGCGCGCTATTTGATTTGACCAATGAGTGCGCGCAATGGTCGAGTTGGTTGTCAGTTGGTACTTTTAATGTTGCTTTTTACTAACGTGAGACGTCAAACGTTACACATCCTATGCGACTTCTGTAAGACTCGTTCGTTTTTCTCCATAGCTACTACCATCGCCTTATTTTCTTAGCTTGTAGTCGTATACTGCTACGAGAGAACAAAGCCACATTTATTTAGACTATGGACATCATCCCTGAATGGTAACGTTGAGAAATATGGAGGACAGACCAATTCAAGGCTTTACAACCACTTTGAAATCATAATAGTTTAACGAATTGGTTGAAGTGAATTTGAATAAATATGCCATAGGTATAAAAGAACTCAAAGTATCCTTTTGTAAAATGATTATTAAAAAAATGGCGTCTAACGCTGATTTATACCCAAACCTAATGCATTATTTAACCGTAGGGTGCATCGCCAAACTATCAGAGAAGACATTTTAGAATAGGGTAATTGACAAAAAAATCGAATTAGTCTATCAGATAGATTTCCAAAGCATATTGGACGTATTTTTTCTTTTGTCCCGTAAACAAAAAATGAAGACGATATGGTGCGTTGAAAACTAGTGTGACGTCACTTACCAGTACACTTTTAACTGGAAAGTGACGTTACTAGCCCCTACTTATCTTTGGTGCGTTTTTATTTTCGTATATTTACGTTTCCAATAGTTTTCGACAATCCAACTGACGTACTAAAGAGAATCATATTTTTTTAACCCAGGCAACATCGCTATTTACGCAAGCGCCACTCACACTTTACTTACTCTTTACACTACACAAATCCCAAAGTAACTTTATCTTATTCTTATAACGTCAAGTTTAATTGATTTTATTTCTTTATCGCTTTTTCTTAGCACATCTACTTTTGAAGTTATTTATTTACCTTTTGAGTACCACACAAACTATTATTTGCACTCATTGTGAGTCGATAGCATATTATTTTGTTTTAATTGATCTCAAGTTCAAGACTGTCTTGGATTATCTAGATTAAGTTTTTTGTTTTATTTTATATTCCAAAGTTTTAATTATGCTTTTATCTTTGAACTATTTCGTCGAATCTATCGTATGTGACATTTCTGACCCTCAGAATTGAGGTAAATGTACAGTTTGGGGGTCACAGACCATTCTGATCTGTGTTATATGTACAATTGTATTAATAACCGCCACCGAACCACCACCAATTAATATGCCGTCACCCATATTACGTACACCATTTAAAATACTGACAGGCCTGATGGTTACACCTACATTTTAGTTCTGTAGCCCTTTTTACGGGGCCCCAACAAATGCTCCACAAAATAGAGGGATACCATTGTATAGAATATAGTAAATATAAGAACGTAACGCTTCAAATATGTATATCTTTGGAGGATCTAATTCAATAGAGGTTTTAGTAGCTGCAATCAAAGCTGAAATAAAACAATAATTGTTGAAAGGGACAACAAATACATCATACATTACACGTATTTCTGACGACTGAGAAAATTGCAGTAAAATCATAAATGGTCACAGCATAATTGATTATACCAATTTAATAATCCTCTGTTGAAGTGGTAATAACATGAATACTTTTTTAAAATCCAAATGATTAAATTTATAAATGGACTCAAATCGAAGACAGGTATTAAAATAATCTGGAGGCCGGACGAGTACCAAAGCATTGCAACATGGAACAAAAAGACTGAACGACGTAATGAGTGAGAGACCTTCGGTATCCACGTAGATAGTCACCAGTATAGAGGTATGCGGAACAGAGAGTAAAGTCTCCTGCCAGACGGTTGTTGTGTGGTTAGTTGTTGTGGTTCACTAACTAGTAACTGTTGTATATGTTCAAATCGCACGGAGAACTTTGCTTGAGCGATGCAGGATTTCGATGTTAGTTCGGCGTAGATGGCGATGCGGTTTTTTTTGGTATACAAATTTCGTTTCTTAGTTTTTCATGTGGCGGCATTAATGCCGCTACAACTTATTAGTCCCACAAGACTAAATAAATTATTGACGAAAACCAAAGTTAATGTCATAGATGCTTAAAGTACCAGAATAAATGAAATATTTTTATTGGGCACCCACAAATAGAAGTGCTTCTACCAAACATGAAAGGACGAATTGCTTTGAAATTTAAGTCATGTGAAGAAATGAGGGAAGTCCAGGCAGCAAGTCCTATAGCTGAAAGAATAGTCGAATCAATCATTGTAGACCTTGAAAATAATTGAAATGATGTTATATGTTTGGAGTTTCGGAAACTATAGGCACTTGTCTCACCGCTGACTAGGAAGCGATTAGCTATCGACTGTTTTCTCGCTGAGGAAACGGATTAAAGATATAGCTTCCGTGTGGGTAAAAGAGAAACGTACATTTATAGTCGATAGCTGGCTGTTTACACTGCCGGCGAGAACTCTCTTACCACTAGTTGGTCGCAGCAATAAGAGCTATCAAAGATAATAATCGCTCAGCGATACTCGATTAGCGATGCTTGCTTGGTAGTCAGATCTCACGCCAAGTGACCAACCAGCGGTTAATTTCCTATAAAAAATCCTGTTCCACACAATACAGGTATTTTTCCGCACTTCTAGTAATATATAGAAAATAAAAGGGCGAGTCAGAAATCGCTGATGTACTGAGGAAATGCGAGACACAAATTAAGGATACTCCTCAGAAGTATGACCATGGAGCCCAAGACATTTTTGCGTCGTTTGGAAGATAGTAATAATTGTACTTCGTAGAGAGATGTGTGTGTAAACCAAGATAAGCTCATGGAGTCACGCCTCCGTTAGAACGGCGACGTCATGAGAAACCCTGATGAACACATTGCAAAAAAATGTGTGTGGCAGACCCCGACTAACATGGATGTTTGTTATTAAACCTCGCCACAAATAGTTTAGACCCACTGACGAGCCAAAAACGACACCTCTGGAAAAGAACGATTACGAAAGCCGACCCCAATTAGAAATCGGAGAAGGCCTGAAGAAGAAGAAGAGAAATGTATGTGTAATTTAAAAACAACAATATACCGAAAAATATATATCAAAAAAGAGGTTAATGTATGGCACATTTTGGATTATATAAGACGGGCAGTGATAAAATGTTTTTATTTAAGACTAGTGGACCGCCCCGGCTTCGCCCGGATATTAATGTTTTTTCAAAACTTTCTTTCATAAGAACCTTCTCCTGACAATAACAAAAACAACTAAAAAAGAATTAGCGAAATTGGTCCAGCATTTCTCGAGTTTTGTGCTTAGCAACACATTTAGTGATTCATTTTTATTATATAGATAACCTGAAAATATATAAGATGTAATTTTTAAATATAATAATACACATAATATTGGTCTAACGAGTATTCCTTCACCATTTAACCAACCACCATTTTAAATTGACATGTTAGATATTCTAATTGTTCACCTTTTTCTAGGCTCCAACAAATGTTCCACAGAACAGAGGTGTTTTATATGATTTTTTTGCACTTCTATAGGTTAAGAAGAAAACGAAAGGACGGGTTGCCCTAAACTCATACATTTTAGGCGGATCCCTAACCGAAGTGACGCCGAAAATAAGAGCTGAAAATACAAAAGAAGATTCAAGATTAAGGATCGAAAACATCGAAAAACAAAATTCATGGGCCCAAGGAAACAAAGAACTTGCATTAAAATTTAAAATTTGGAAGATAGATGTGCATCGTGAACAAGTTCAACAACAAGGAAGATTCTGATAAATTTTGAACAAAACTATTCTGCAGGCGATAAGTAGGTAACGCATGTAAGCAAAGTAATAAAAATGAAAATATAAATTAGCTTCAAATCTGGCAACTTATAAAACATGCGCAAGCACACAAGCAAACATTAAGAGCGTCGTATTTCACCTTATTGGACGAAGGCTCCACAAAATAATACAGTTTCTCTAAATTTTATATAAAATATAAACGAATGGTTAGCATTGAACACTTTTGGCGGATTTACGGGTGGTATATTCATTCTTGATAGAACCAAAGCTGTAAATATAAATCAGTTAGGTATTATGATCAAAATACTATGGGCATAGTTTAATTTTTTTAGGTAAGAGTAGAATATTTTATGATCAGATTGAGCTACGAAAATATGTGGAAAAGTTCCAAAGGTAGAAATAGTGCTTGCTAGACATGTTACATCCTTCACCAGTAACCATCCACCATTTGGTAAGTTTAAAAAAGGTATAATAAATTTTATACTTCTAATTTCACCTTTACTGCGCCCCTACGAATAGCCCGCAAAACAGAGGTGTTTTGGCAAACTTTACTTGAAATATGAAGGGGTGTGTTGCTTTAAATAAATAGTTTTTCGGAGGAGGGTACTGGAGTGACAACGTGGTTACTGTTATAGCTGAAAAAATATTCAAAACCTGTGGTTAGCTAACTGCGGAGTCCAAGAAATATCACAATTGATATTTTGGTTTAATTCACCTTAATGAACATAGGTTCCGCAGAATAATATCGTTTTCTTATACAAAATATAAAATAAGAAAGGATGATTAGCGTTGAAGATGTAAAGTGGAACTAAAGGACGACTCCTTTTAGTAACAATGATAGCTGTAAAGAAAGTACGCATGTTTAAATAATGAAGACGCGTTCTTCACATACTAGAAAAACTTGAACATTTGCCAGAGTAAAGAATAAAATTCAAAATTAGTTAAAAAGGACAATGCCCAAAAACTTAAGCTTTGTTTTAGATTCGATCATTTAACTATGAACGTGTTGACCATGATGACGAAAATATAGAACACCACCTGCTTATTGCTATGATGGACACAATACACTTTTTTGTTTTATCTACCTTTATGCATCTGATCCCACACGCAAGCCGGTTGTGAGGACTATGCAGCTAGCCGTTATGAATGACGTAACCTTCCTTATTTATCACTTAAAAAGTCTAGACTAATCTAGAGTGTTCATATAGGGTTTTCTTCTAGCATACTCCTAACGAATTTCTATTGTCCTATGAATCTTTCATTAATCCTCTCGACATGACAATTTCTGTGACAGTTATTTAATGGTACATACCGGTAGCTGCCGCTGCTTCAGTTCCAGTTTCATCAACTGACATGAAAGCTTTCTGTACGGCATCAGAAACATACACTGGTTCTTCTTTCTCCAACATTCCTTGGAACCCATTATTGTTTTCATCAAACATTTTGTCGACTCCGTACTAAAATAGTAAAAAGTTAATATTTAGGAAAAAATTGAGACTTGAATAGGATCACAAAAATTAAGTAACAAATTTATTTTTGATGTTCTTTTGTTTTGGATTTGGACCAAGTAATAATTCGAGGTAACTAATTTACAAAGAGAACCAAGGTTACTGACATAGCCCGAAGGATTGCCAAACTGAAGTGGCAGTGGGCAGGGCACATTGCTAAGGAACAAAGGAAACTCGGCATGTGTCCCATCTCGGCAAGCGTTGCTCAACCTTAAAGAGCGGTGCGTGCGAAATTAATCTACTACAATACCACTCATAATGGGGTCGAAAAGTTCTGGAGTGGCGACCGCGTACCGGAAGACGCAGCGTTGGAAAGCCTCCCACAAGGTGGACCGATGATCTGGTGAGGGTCGCGGGTAGCCGATGGATGCGAGACGCTCAGGACCGGTTGTTGTGGCGACACTTGAGGGAGGCCTATATCCAGCAGTGGACGTCTTTCGGCTGATATGATGATGATGATGAATTTACAAATGTTTGAGATTTTGCAATTAAATGTTATCATACCTTCATAAGCAGCTTTTTTATATCGATTTCGGTGTTTAGTAACATTTTCGGCAAATAGACTTGACATTTTTGGGGACTAAGGCTATTCATTATTTGGTTCCAAGCACCAGGTTCTTGAATAGTCTTAAGTGTAGGCAGCAAGTCTTCTTTATTTCTTGGGAGGACCACCACGAAACTGAAATTATTGCCTTTGTATAACATTTCCAGGACCTGAAAATAAAGATATTATATATGAGTTATATTCTATGGCATTGTGTTTTATCAACGTATTTGCTCAGATTTAATACAACTAGAAAAGATACAAACCTGGTATTGGTCAGTTTCAGCGTAGTTGAAAGTATTTTGTTGATACATGATCTTCAAAGGTACAATTTCTCCGTTAGATTTATGGAAATCTTTGACCTCTGTATCGTTAGGATTGAATTGTTTCACCCAATTACCCTGCAATAAAGCGATACTATAAACTGTGGATTAATGTATTTAATTTAAATTGAAAATAGGGCAAATTCTTACCAGGAAATAAATTGCGTTGACCAGACATAATCTTGTATCCGCACTGAACATGTCCGCATTGACAAGGTCTTGGATTTTGCCACGAGTTTGGTTGTATACCTGATTTAAAAAAATACGTTAATTTTTAATTTAGTTTGAGTCGGCCAGTGACTTTGCGTCACTTAAACTATTGCACCAAATGAAATGCATATTAAATGAATATCATTTTATGACAATGACTTCTGTCTGGCTTTCATTCAGATCCGTTCAGCTGTAAAGACTACAAGGGGTAAACAAACAGACAGACAATTACACATGGTTACTTTCGCCTTTATTATTTTAGGTATGGATAAATGTTAGTCGTTTCTGCATTATATTTTTTTTTACGTTCACGTGTTGATGATAATGCTGATTTTTTTGTACTCACCCATTCATTTATTAAAGCAGCAGCTTTATCCGCCTTACTAAAGTCAACGTTTTCTCCTTCAGCACCGAAATATTGTTTTGAGTCACGTTTGAAAGGTTCGCTAAGTGGATATTTTATGTTTGCGTAATATTTAGTAGCCTCTTTAAAATCTACGTGTGACTGATTGCTAAATTCGGCTATCAATTCGGGGAAACATGCCATTATCTGGAAAAATGGTTTAGATTAACAATTGTTACCTATTTAAAGTTGATTCGGTTTATAGGTATACAAGGTGTAACAAAAATAATGCAAAACCTGAAATAGGGTATCTATGCTCATTGTGAAAATTATATATATATATACACTTCTGGACACATCTATTGGCCCACCTTGTATTTTCAGTTTCGTTTGGTCCTAGCTAAAATTTTATATTAGGTCGAGCAAAAAGTTTTTATGCAGTTTTGAACCTGGCACATTCACAATTTCATTCAATAGTCTTTTTTTGAATTTCGAACACAGAATTTAAAGAAACAAAAGACAATTTGGAGCCTATTTGTTGATATCAAACAATCGAATACTAAGAAAACTTGGTTTTATTGGTTTACTTGGATTTAATTCTTGAAAAAGTGATTGATATCTTTGGTTTTGCAACAAACATTACTTATTCTTAACATTAAGGTGAGGTTCCATCAATAATCTATGGATACTTCACCTGAAGTCGCCGCCCAAGCTGTGGCACTTATTCAGGCCGGACACAGCCAAAGAAACGTGAGTGCTCAACTTAATTTAAGTCGATCTGCGGTCCGAAATGTTTATCGGAGGTACCTAGAGACTGGCGGCTTTGTTCGTCGCCAAGGAAGGCCACGATCTCGGGTCACAACTGAAAGGCAGGATCGATTCATCGTGACGACCAGCTTGAGAAATCGTCACCTTACCTCCATTGAGATACAAAACCAACTTCGCGACTTCCACGGAGTATCTGTGAGCGCTCGAACTGTTCGGAGAAGGTTAAAAGAACGCGATATGGTACCACACAAGCCAGCTAATGGGCCCAAACTAACGCGAGCCCACCGAACAGCGCGCCTTCATTTCGCACGCAATCATTTAAATTGGACACAGCAAGATTGGAGCCGTGTACTCTTTTCTGATGAGTCTAAAATTGTGTTATATGGCAATGATGGAAGGAAGAAGGTCTACCGACGTAAGGGAGAGCGTTTCGCACAATGCTGCTTTGAAGAGAGGGTTGGCTATGGCGGTGGCTCATGGACTGTCTGGGGCGGTATATCCGCGAGCGGCAAAACTCAACTTGAGGTTGTTACAGGACCACGGCTGCCAACATTAAATGCTGAAAGGTACATTCGTGAGTGCTTAGAACCTCACGTGATACCATACGCGGACTATGTGGGCCCAAATTTCCTTTTTATGCATGATAATGCAAGAGCCCATGCGGCCGGCATCGTCAGGGAATATCTTCGGGATGTGAACATCACAGTTATGGACTGGCCAGCCAGAAGCCCAGACATGAACCCCATTGAGCACATGTGGGACGAGCTAAAAAGACGTGTTAGGGCTCGTCAGCCAGTTGCCCAGACGATGCAGGAGTTGAAAACTGCCATAGAAAAGGAATGGGAGATGATCCCTCAAAATTGCATAGAGCGGTTGATAAACTCTATGCCTAATCGTATGAGAGCTGTGGTAGATGCCCATGGAGGCAACACGCGTTATTAAATTAAACCTTTATTTGATAAAACATGTTTTTTATTCAAAAATCAATTGCCTTTAACAAGGCGCATATCCGACTTGTTAGGCGTAGCTCCATGTCGTATGGTATTCTGAATTCAAATTTAAAACAATACGATCGAAAAAGATGGTAAAATGTATCAGGTTTAAAACTGCATCAACAGTTTTTGTTCAATCTAGCAATCATATTTCGGTAGGGGCCATCGAAACCTAAACTCTAAGGTGGGCCAATAGATGTGGCCAGAAGTGTACATAACTCAATAAAAAAACAGCTGCCCAGTTTATTTTATTAAGTTATGCGAACCTAATGTATAAATGTATGGGGCAATCGACTTTTTCTCTCGATTTTGGGGTTGTAGTAAAAGTTGTATGTGTGTGTGTTATATTGAAGAGTACAACAATCCCTTTTACATATTTTTGTAACACTTTGTATGAAAGGTATACATTTTAACTCTATTTAAACCTCGATGGACAAAGAATGTAACGCACCTCTTGTTTATTCCTAAGATTCAGCAGTTTGAGTATTTCTTCTAGAACCAATCCTGTGGCAAAAAGTGCAAGTTGTGCCAAAGGTATCAGTAGAGACGTAGGTGATGCCACGCAGTTTTTGTCTGGGTTGCTGGAAACTAGGAACTACGGAAAAATGTATATTGAATTATCCGCAACATTCAGCAACAACGTTAACAGCCATATATATGTACATATGTCACCGGAAAGTTGCAGACTCCGAAAGATTGAAATAAATCTTGATTAGATTATAATTTCTCGATATATTATGAATTAATTGCTGTGACTTATTCAGAACAAGTATGTAGTTTACAATTTCACGCGATATTTTACAATCTTACGGCGTTTGCCATTTTCCGGTGACATATATACTGGATTAGTTTAATCATTGTTAATCTTAATTGTTAATCAACTAAACACTTTTTCATGCAGGCTCAGTTGAGGCAGTCTGTCTGACGCAACTGTGTACAAATGTGATTTTATCTCAATATGGGCTCACACTTGGGCTATGGACTGGTGCGTGTTTTATAAAATACTTACGTGTAAAAATTTGCCAGATAAGGCAATGCTCCCTTGATCGAGCCTAGCTCTTGCCTCTGTGACATTTACTGTCGTTTCTGAAGCTGGAAATAAACAAAAATCTTAACCATATTATTATTAACATTTCAACAGAAAAAACTATTTAATAAAAAGAACACTGTCATAATTATCAATTTTTAGCAAAAAGATAATAAAACATTAAATTTACTTTATTGCATATTATGAGTCTTGGTTTAATTTGAGAATGTTCTCGTAGAGTGTTGGTCTTTAGTGGAATGGAAATGTTTATACAATTGATTTCTAACAAAGTTTGTATTTAAATGTATCGTGTGTAGTTTATCGCCGTCTAAGCAAAATGGTATATGGTTTTAATCTTATTTGAGATCACTTGAATAACAAAGAACCCAAAATCGAGCCCTGGCGAACTCCAATTAATGAATTATGATTAGTTTTGCTGTAAATGTTAATGGTAGTGCCTGACAAGATGGATTATTCTAGTTACCATGTATAACATTTTTTGCACATGGATGGATAGAGAAAGAGAAGGAGGCTAAAGAAGAAATGGATGGCTTATGTGATCAAAGATATGAAAGAAGAGGGAGTCGGTGATAGCGTGGCGGTTGACAGGACGGAATAGAAAAAGAAAACGTGTTGTGTCCCTAAGTTACATGGGAGGGGAGCAAGAAGACGAATGACGATAAATATTTCGTTTGGATAGTTTTGCAGCGCTTCAGCAGCAATACAGTTGCTTGTCGTTTTCTACCATAGAGATCCGTTCTAGTTACCCGTGTTGCAATAGATTCACGCATTTCTGATACGGGTGTTTGTTTGTACCGTTGCGATAATACACGTTTGTTTCTGTTCTGGGTTTGGTCAACCCGCACTGGGCCCATTTGACCTGTCCTTCTCATACAGTGAGACCAGCTTATATGATATATTATGTTCTTAGGGTTATTTAAAATTCTTGCATTTTTCTGAATGATCAAAGAAAAGGTGATGATGGAAGGTTAATTAATATTACTAAAGGTATAATTAAAATTACTTGCACTGTTACACGCTGTATTCAGTAGAATAAGTGCGGCCACCAAGTGTGATGATTGAAACATTTTCTTCAATTCCTAAATTGGTACGCACGGTAATTTCTCTATTTTCATTCGGTACTGAAACCTTTACTATGCCAAACTAAAACCGCGTATGATTAGCAAGGCTTTGAATGCGTACAAAATAATGTCATGCACAATTACAAACACAAAGCGAAGCTGAATTTTGAGATTAGAATGCTTGTTTAGCAAATAAAGAACGATTACAATTAATTGGCCAGTAACAAGTTTTAAGTGTGAATATAAGGTTTTCCTAGCTTAGAATCAGCGTGTGAGTTGGAAGTCTTTGGTCTGTATTATTTTTAAACAGTAATTTATAAATATTTTTCTCTCCTTCCCATTCAAAAATAAAAGTATTATGTAATATGTTTATTTATTTTTATTAAATGCCTTAATACAAAGGTTCATGGTTTTATATTCAATAATGACGGACTGCCATAGAATCTTCCACCTCCTTAAAGAATGATTTCTGGGATAAAAACTCCATCCCGGGGCTCAAACTATCTCTTGACCGAATTTCATCTAAATCCGTTAAGCGGTTCAAGCTTGAAGAGGTAACAGAAAGACACACTTTCGCATTTATAATACATACATAATATAGTATGAATTGAGATTACTTAAAACAAAGGGCCCAAAATCAAGCCTTGGTGAACTCCAATTAATGAATTACGATTAGTTTTGCTGGAAATGTTTTACGGTAGTTTCTAGCAAGATTGATACATTTATTTCCATAACACTTTGCTCTTTGCACAAATTAACAGTCGCCTCGGCAACACCAAGGAATTTACGATGATTCAAAGATTGTACCTAAGAACATGTGCCACAATTGCAAAATTGCGAAAGAAAAATTAAAGTTACTTGTGAAGGATTTTTTTTTTTGTTGATAAAACTCAAGAACCATTTAATTCCTTATTTGTATGTGATTTTTAGTAGCCATATAAAAATAAATATATTTTAAAGACGCTTGGTTGATACTTCACGTGACCCAAGGGCTGGCAAAAAATAAGCATTGCATTACAACGTGGCAATGCCGCCAGTCTTTTGGGTACACTTCCAGTCGACAGCGATGCGGATGAATTTTTTGACGCCATATTTTAGAGTTAATTTAGTTAGGAGTTTTATTTTTATTTTTAGTGTATATAGTATATATTTTAGTGTTCAAAGAATTAAGAATTAAAACGGTCTGATTCAGTGTTGAACCATAAAGATATTAGTTCGAAGAGAAACGTTAAAAAATGATTTGCTTTGTTATTAATTTTACGGATGGATTCAAATTTAGTTATGGGCAATTTATTTAATTATATATTTTTCGCTTCAATTTCTTTTATGAGCAAAATGACCATATCAACTTAAAAACATAAAGTAATCTATTTGTAAACGTGAGTTAGTAGGTACCTAACTACTCATATTACTTTATGATTTAGTAGCTTCATCTTATTTTGTAACAAAGAATATTTTTTCCACCTTGCTCAAATGACTTATTCTCTGTTGTTTAAACCTTATGAAACTAAATAGAAAACATGGCTGAACTAAATAGAAGATAATATGTCTATTATGAAAAAAAAAACTTAAAGTTAGATAAGAGGCTTATTTTTTATTCGAGGATCGGAGGAGGGAAAATTAGAGGCTTGTTAAAAGACTCACTTAGTGGAAAGTGAAGAATAATTTAGAGTTTCAACAAATGCATTGCATCAAAGATATAAGTCAGTTCAAAGTCAAAAGTCACAGTCAAAGTCAAATCATTTATTCCAGAGAAAACAATTACAATCATTTTTAATAGTCAAGCTATCGGTCAGGGAGTCTGTAAAAACTCCACGTTAAAAACGTTAACAGTAAAAAACCAGCCTAGTGCGAGTCGGATTTACACACGAAGGGTTCCGTAATTATCATGAACCGAAAAAAAGACGTTTCTTGAATAGGAGCCCTTAAATATTTTTTTTTATTATTTGTTGCTATAGCGGCAATCGCAATACACACTATGTGGTAATTTCAACTGTCTACTTATAACCCGCTGACAGACAGACGGACGGACGGAAGGATAGCGGATGCTTAGTAATAGGGTTCCGTTCAATCCAATTCAATTCAAATTATTTTTTTGTAAAACATAGGTACACTATAATAAGATCTGATTTAATGTCAGGATCGTTATATTTAACCTAATAGGCATACAAATTTTGGATACATTAAATACTTACTTTAAAAACTTCTCATTTTTACCACTAAAAAGAATTGAGCTTAAGTAAATCGGACATTTGACTCACATAAGGACATACCTAATTATTATTTATTTAAATTATCTGTTAGGAATTCATCAATGGAATAGTACGCTTTTTGAACCTTAAAGTCTTATTAGCATTCATTTGAACTGGTTGGTTGTTTTGGTTGGTTACCCTTGGGGTACGGAACCCTAAAAAGTAGAATCACTCACGACATTCAGAGATAGGAATGCAAACACCGTCGTCATTTCTCACTAGACCGCTTTTACAGATACATCCTGGTGTATAGTCGCAGTCGTCATCTTCGACAGGTGGACACTCCAGGTCCATGCCGACTTCAGAGCAGGTGAGAGGCTCGCAGACCCGGCAGGGACTTTCCTCGTAGCTCTCATCAGTACCACATCGGGATGCTGCAGACAGAGAGCACAATTATGTTAATACCTGCAGGTTGACATCACGTGAGGTATATTTTTAGTCTCATGGTGGTAAACATATTGCCATTAATCCAGCACAGATCTTAACTGCGGGCTGCAACTGAGAATTTCATAAAAAACACCACCGATCCACGGTTTCTAGTACGTAGTTTTCGGTAAAAACTTTTCCAGACGAAGTAGTAGTAGTACTCCACGAAGAGTTCTACTACAAAATTAATAAGTAATGACAAAATCTTATCAAGATTGGCCTAGCATAGAGAGACCTTGGAAAGTCGTGGGACAGTCCTAGCTTAGTAAATATATAAAAAAAACTTACGAGGACAGTCTTTAATGGGGATACAGATGTTGCTGGCATTCCTGGCATATCCGTCCTCACAGTAGCACATTTCATTGCACTTAATGTTGATGATGGGACAGTTGGTCTGATTCTGTTCGTTCAGTGTGTTGCAGACGTTGTCGCATGCACCGCCACAGGAGTAGTATTCATGTGGTCTAGTACATTTTACTAGAAGAAACGAAATAAAGATAATTAAGAATCTTCCTTTGTAGCATTCAGGATTTATAAGCTTCTGCTCAAACTGTTTAGATATACAGGCAGGTGGTGCCAGGATCCCTACCAACGCTACGTCTTCTGGTACGCGGTCGCCCCTCCAGAACTTTTTGGCCCCTTCGACCATCTGTTCTGCAAGCAATGTGCCCTGTCCACTGCCACTTCAGTTTGGCGATCCTTCGGGCTATGTCGGTAACCTTGAAATCTACACTATGTTTATTACAATGATAATTTTGTAACTTACAGCATTCCTCCTTCGTCAAACACTGTCCAATGGTGTTCTCATAGTACCCTTCTTCACAAACACAGCCTGGTTCACAAGGTGATTCCTCCTCACTACTCTCCGAGTCACAGGAGTCTTCGTTGTTGACACTTTCACAAGTCCGCGGTGACTTGGGACATGGATCGAAGACTTTATGTTCTCCGTAACATTTTTCTGTAACTGAAGAATATAATTAGTTGAATGGTATTGTGTTGATAGCACATAGTGTAATATGTGAAATGGAAACCTGCAACAATATTTTTTGTAGGCCTACTTTAATTTGGTGTGGTTGTCAAATTTCAGGGCTTTATAAGTTAGCTTCCAGTCACTTTTCATAACAGTTACTACGACATTCATCAGCAGATTAAGTTTTACGAATCTTAATCTCATCGTTATTAAAATTGGATTATCCGATTATAAGATTTTGTTTTAGTTAAAATTATTATCTACAGAAAAACAGCGGAGGTTTTCCTTTATTGTTTAGTACTCTTTTTCTGTTGCTTGCAAGATTGAGCCCAAATATTCAGGCCGGAATTCGATAGTTATTATTTATTTATTATATACTTTATTGTACACCTCATAATAAGAACAGGACAATCATACATAAAATAAGTGCACAATGGGCGGTCTTATCGCACAAGGCAATCTCTTCCAGACAACCTTTGGATGGATTGAACTTATGTAAGGATATCAAACTTACTAGGACAATCGTCGACAGGCGCACAAGGATATATGCGTTTGAGGTCGCGGTTTGCCCGCGAGTTCGAACACGCATATCCCGTTTTGTCCCATTCCCGTAGGAATTTCGGGAAATCCTCTCTTAGTGCAAATTTCAGCTTTCTACGACCAATAGTTTCTGCTGTGCGTTGTCTGTCAGTCACTCAGTCAGTCAATAACGGAAGAATTTTATATAATTATTAGGTTGATTATGTATATGTAAGGGCAGCAATTTCTAAAACATAATCATAACACCTTATTTATTACAAATAAATTAGTTATTATAAATATGTATGGTTTACTTACTGCACGCTTCAGGCTGCACACATTTTTCCAAATTGTCATCGAAAACGTAGCTTTGTTTGCAGTCGCAACCATCTAACATACAGATGAGTGGACAAGCCACTACTCCTTTATTGTAATCAGAACAACGGTTACCGCAGTGACCGCCGCATCCTGGTTTCGCATTTGGATCTCCACGGCAAGATACTGAAATGTACAAAAACAAGAACTGAGAAGTGTCATAAATCAGATGGTGCTATTTATTTTGTGCAGTAACATCTTTTTGTCCTAGGTCACTTTTGTTCAAATAGATATACACGGGTAACTCTAAGCTTGATTGTTAAGGTGCGTTTACACGGGATTTTTTTTGAGCAATGATTGCTCGGCAACACGCATGGATCAAACTGGAGCAATTAGTGGAGCAATGTGGAGCAACTTCAATGAAATGCGGCAATTTTTTCGTCAATATTGTTTATAACTGCATCATATATTCCATATTGTCTTATTTCTTGTGGTTTCTCCATATCGCTCCATGTTGTAATTGCAAAACATTTCGCCAAATTGACGCGTGCTGCCGTAACCGTAAATTGCTTGATATTTTATGACGTCACAATCGACCAGTACTGTTTATAATTGATCAATATTTATTGCCCGTGTCAAGATTATTTCAATGATGAATTTAAAAAATATGGTTTTATCACAATCTAACAATCAATCATCAATCTGCCTAGCCTCTTTGTTGGACTTGGCTTATAGTCTACCCAGATGCAGCTAAATACCAATATTGGAGATGGAGCGACTGTCAGAACTCCACAACCCAGGAACTGTATAGCGCGATTACTCTAGGCAAGACCAGTGTCAGATTTTCTGACTACTAACTATCCGTAACGACTGTCAAAGTTGTTTAAATGATAGCTGGGACCATCGGTTTATCGTGCTTTCTAAGGAAAAAAAGAAACTCGGCATGTGTCCCATCTCGGCAAGCGTTGCTCAACCTTGAAGGTGTGAAATTTAATCTAATACAATACCACTCACAATGGGGTCGAAAAGTTCTGGAGTAGCGACCACGTACCTGAAGACGCAGCGTTGGAAGGCCTCCCACAAGGGGGACCGATGACGAAACTCACAGGACCGGTTGTTGTGGCGACACTTGGGGGAGGCCTATGTTCAGCAGTGGACGTCTTTCGGCTGATATGATGATGATAATGACTACAATACTATTTTCTTGCTTTTAATTTAGGTATTAGTTATTTCATGTTCTTACCTCCACATTGGTCAAAAGGTATACAGATGTCGTTGTCATCTCGAGCATAGCCTTCATCACAATAGCATTGAGGGTTGCATCGCTTATTTACAATAGGACAATTTGTTTGGTTCTGGGTCGCCAATGTAGCGCACACGTTGTCGCAGGGCGGGCCGCAAGAAAAGTGTTCGTTGGGTCGGGAACATTTTACTGTTAAAAAACATTTATTGATCAGCGATTACAAATACTAACAAATGAAGTAGCTTTTCATATGTGAGCTGCTGAAATGGCACAGAGGTGAGGTGATTTTGAGAGATTTTCAGACAATGTTAAGGATCACGAGAGATGATGATTCGGGACAGCTTTGTGTCATTAATTCCGTTTTTCAAATTAAAAATGTCAATAATTGTAGGTGGGTTAATGACCGTTATTCCACGATTATCTGGCGCCTACTATAGCCATCTTCACATTGACAGCCTGGCTGGCAAAAATTTTCTCCTTCAGGTGGGTTCGGACAGGGGAAGGCAATTCCAATGGCGGCGCAGGTTTGAGGTGGGCAATAACGAGGGCAGGGGTCGTATACTTCGTGCGGTTCTGTGCATTCTACTATTGTAGATGAATGAATAAATTTAATATGTTACTAGCTTTTGCCTGCGACTTCGTCCGCGTGGAATAGTGACTTGGGGCAGACATTTTTATTTTAAGATTATGAATTTTGCTAAAGTTTCAGTCAATGCTACTGAACAGAGAAAGAATAGATAGATATAGATAGCTTAACAAATGTTCGACGTGATTCTATAAATTAGCATAACTTTTTTATTTATGAACCGATTGACATGAAACAAACACTAATGTATAAGTGAAACCACATCGGATAATCCGTTTCTGAGATTAGTGTGCACAAACGCACAGACAAAAATTCTAACAATCATTGTTTTGGGTGCTATTTGCGTTGATACAGGGCCCAATAATATATTTTCTCTAATATCTTCCATGTACAGACAGCGATCCGTTACATTTTTATTATATATAAATATAGATATAGATTCTTTGTTAGTGCCAAGAATATACAGGTTGCTACTTTCTAAAATAATTCTACAGGAAACAATCTCTTCACTCCACGCACAATCTTTTCACTTGACGCATTCAATTTTCACTGTTACGGCCAGGACACCAATCTCTTTTGTTGTCTGTATTAATTAAAAAAAATACTTACGTGGACACTGGTTTTCAGGTACGCAAGTTCCGTTCTTGTTTCGTAAGAATCCTTCTTGGCATACACATCCACCGATGCATTTAATAGGATCTATACAAAGAGTGGGACCTCCTGACTGTGAGCAGTTCCTCTTTTGACATCCACCGTTGGCACAAATATCATATACTTCATTATTTCCGCAGGTGGGTGCTTAAACAATAAAACAGTTACGTTATTTGATCAGCAAGGTGGAGAAAAAAAAAATTGAAATATAATGGAAAGGATACATACTACAGTGTTTAGGAAGAACACATTTATCGGTGTTGGTATCAAACACGAATCCTTTTCTACAATCGCAACCATTGATTTTACAAACTAGCGGGCAAATAACGTTCTTTTGCTTGTAGTTGGAGCAAAGTCTACCGCAGTTTGCACCGCAACCCGATACTGCGTAACGGTCCCCTCCGCACGATTCTGTGAACAAAAAAGTAGTAAAAGTTTCAATACTTCATCAAATCGAAAGAAAAAATCAATTATAGGAAAAGAGTTTATTTACGCATTACGTATGACACACACCATAAAAAATAGAGATTAAAATAGTACACAACTTAGGTATACAAATTATAAACAATTCAATAAGGCATTTATTTTTAGCACTTGAGTTCTTAAAGCTATAAAAGTATATCCGCTATTATTATTTCAGTAGTATCATAACATGATTTCAGTAGAGATTGGTGGGTTAAAAATACAAAAGCCAATCAAATTACTCGACATCATGCAATAGAGTTTCGAAAACCGGGATAAAAATATGATAATATGGAAGTTTACTTACCGCATTCATCGACAGGAATACATTCTCCGCAATCATGCCTAACATAGTTGTCGATACAGACACAGCCAGGTCTTCCTGGGCAAGTTGCATTAGTGCTGACGTCACCCAGTAATGCTGGACAAGCTATTGGGTAGCCTAGTTGAGAGCATGATTGTGGTGTGCATAACCAATCTGGACACTCTTCCAATCTCTCGTTCTCTCCACATTTTGGTGCTGGAGATAAAAATAGGGATTTCAATTTTGAAAATTGAGTTACACACAGAATCAGTCAGGGACTTGTTTTAAATTATTAAGAGACTTAAAACATAGTTTTTTTTTGTTTTGGTTTCGAAAAACAAGAAAATATTTTTTATGTAGGTACAAATATCTTGCTGTCACCAGGTAACCAGATCAACCGACTATTAATAGCCTATCATTGGAACGATGAGAGAAAGAGATGAATGCTCCTAGACCTAGAGAGAACTATTCGGGAGCAACAGCAATATCAACCTGATTCATAACTTTTCTAGCAAATACATTTTTTCAAAAAAATACAACCAATTTCCAAATAAAAACACAAACAAGAATAAAAAATAATGATTTCGTAAGTCGATGTTTTTGGTTGTTTTTTTTGTTTTCGACACCGACTTCCGAAATTATATTTATTTTAAGTACTTTATCACTTTTCGTAATCCGTATACACCACTGACTGGAAAGCCACAGGAAACCAACATACGCAATTTCGTTTACTTGGGTGACATATTTTTCCAGTTAAATTGATTTATAAACTAAACTACTGAACCGATTTTGATGAAATTTAAATGGGAATAATCGGATCCTTTAATTAAAAAGAATATTTTTTCAAATCGATTCATAAATTACGGAGTAATCCTATCCCATATAACATCCTTTTTTTAAAGTCTGTTAAAACCAACATTGTCATTCACTTACGTGGACATTTTTCAATAGGTACGCAGATTTTATTATCGTCTCTGGCATATCCTTTTTTGCAATAGCACATTTCAGTGCATTTAATGTTCTTGATAGGACAGTTGGTCTGGTTCTGTTCATGTAGGTTTTTACACACGTTGTCACATGCACTTCCGCATGACCAATACTCGTTAGGACCCGTGCATTTCACTAAAATAAAATATCCTTATTACAAAACTGAAGTCATTTAAAAATGGATACGAGGTCAACGGCCGCGTTTTAATATTAATTTCCAGGGTAAACACAAGTGAATAAATTTATTTTTGATTAAAATTGTTATTTTATAAGATTGTATTAAAATATTAGAATATCAGTACGCCAATACTAACATCCACATTTTTTTTCTGGCACGCAGACCCCATTAGCTTCTCTCAAATATCCCTCTTTGCAGAGACACCCCTTTATACAATTTTTCGAATCTATTTTCACACAAGGTACAGGTTTCCCTAATTGCGAACAATTTTTGGGTTGACATCCGCCGTTGATACATTCCGAAAATACTTCATCCTTTCCACATATTGGAGCTGAAAGGGTACAATTATAAATGTTTAAATATGGTGCATATTAATGGAATTTGGAAGTCGTGTATGTTACATATAGCTAGGTATACTTACTACATTTTTTAGGCCGTACGCATTTATTGGTGTTTGAATCAAATACATAGTCTTTTTTACAGTCACAGGCATTAAGTTTGCATATTTTAGGGCATGGTACGGGTCCTTTGTTGTAATTGGAGCAAAGTCTACCGCAGTTGATACCACAGCCTGATTCGGCGTTTTTATCCCCACCACACGATGCTGTAATGAAATGCTTACATATATATACGGTTACATAAAACATACGAATAGATGATTTAAAATATTTATTATGTAATAAAATTTAGTTGTAGTACCAATTTGTTTTGGTTACTTTTCTCAAGACTTTTCATAGCCAAGAAGACAAGTCAAGAAGGAAAGTCAGAAAGAAAAAAAGAGTAATTAACCAAACTACTCACGGCATTGCTTCTTAGGTATACAATCTCCAAATTCATCCCTTACGAAACCGTTATCACAGATGCAAGTAGGTTCTCCCGGACAACTTGTATCCCCTGATAATGCTGGGCACGTTAGAGGGAAACCCAACTCTGTGCATGTCTGTGGCTCACATACGGAATCCGGGCAAAATTCGAACCTTTCGTTCTTACCACAAGGCGGTACTGCAATAGAGAAGTATAAAAAGATAATTAATAATGTATCGCGAGTTGGTCACTTCTGCAGGAATCCAGATGAAGTATGAGCGGAGACACAAAAATAACACACTGGGTCACAAACAGCAGCATAGGACTTTGTAACAGACCTAGTAGAAGGTGGCGATACTCCTATCTAAAGTGCTGATCCTAGATGATTGTACACAAAGACAAGTTAAAGGGTGTCGGAATTAGCCTTGTAGTAGACTGCAATATATTTTTTCATCAAAAAACATAATCCTGAACTTATGGGTCTATCTACATCTAGATTATTCTTCAATGAAAACTTACTTGGACATTGATTTTTTGGTACGCAAGTGCCGTTCTCAGCTCGTAAGTATCCCTCTTGACAAATACAGCCTCCAATACACTCAATGACATCGATGCAAAGATCAGGTTGTCCCAACTGTGAGCAATTCCATTTTCCACATCCGCCATTGGCGCATGAATTATAAACTTCGTTGTTTCCACAAGTTGGTGCTTAAAATAATATTCAGATTAGTGTGGGATTAACAGGAATTCATCATCATTATCATCATCATCCGACATCCAACAACGCCCGACTTTACCCACATAGGCCTTTCTTTTTGTGCTTATTCGCGATGGCAACGTTCAATGTCGTGTGCCCAATAATTAAACAGACTAAAAATAGGGATAGTTTTAAGCTTGAATGTGAGTGGCTTGGTGAAAAGTAGAGATAAAAAAACAGTGGACGGAGTAAAAGATGTAATGGGTAGAAAAGAGATACATTTGCCATGGAACTGATCGATCTCTGGAAATGAAGATATGCTGAAAGAAAAAAGAAAGAAAGAAAAAGTATTTGTTGCGAATATCGCAAACATCTTGAGTCAAGCAAAATGATAAAAACAATATAAATAATAATTAAATAGGTACGTACTGCAGTGTTCAGGCCGGACACATTTTTTCAGATTATCATCGAACACGTACCCCTTTCGGCAGTCACAAGCATTGAAATAACAAACTGCTACACAAGCAATGTCTGTTCTGTTGTAAGTAGAGCAGGTTCTACCACAGTTCACTCCACAACCTGATATCGCCTTAGGATCCCCTCCGCATGAAGCTGAAAGAGAGTTTTGGAATTGAATGTAGTGGAACAAGATTTTTAATAATCGATCATAGTAAAATATGTCATTGCCATGCAAGCAATAAATAGCCATGTAGGTCTAAATAAATGATGCGATGTATCCAAAGCGAATCTAAACAGTAAATATGAAAAACGCTTTATCATATTTGACTTTTTTATGAGTTAAAATATATACTTACGACAATTTTGGCTAGGAATGCATCTTCCTTTGTTATCTCTCACGTAGTTATCAATGCAGACGCAGCCGGGTGGTTCTGGACATCCGGATTCGGGAAAATCAGGACAGGCTACGGGAAAGCCTAACTGCGAGCATTTCTGTGGCGTGCATAGTCCAGGTGGACATTCTTCCAGTCTTTCGTTTACTCCACATCTTGGTTCTGTTGACAAAGTTAAATAAATTGTAGACTAACTCTATAAGTAGCCGACTTAAAGAGCAGCAGAGTTTTCAAGCTGAAATAACAGTAGATTACTTAAATAATAGTTTGTTATACTGGTAATCGGTCCTTCTACAGGTAAATCAGATGTCTGTAGAAGAACCGGCTGGCTGGGTAGCAATATTTTAGTGGAAAACTTGAAAACCGAGCGTTGGAAGCGGTTCAGCTTTATATGTGGACCAGGTGTTGAGACACTGGGTTGAGTTTAAAATCTTTACTTACTTGGACATTTGTCGATGGGTATGCAAACATTATATTTGTCTCTGGCGTATCCTTCTTCACAGTAGCACATCTCTGTGCATTTGATGTTTTTGATGGGACAGTTAGTCTGGTTTTGTTTGTATAATGTCGCACATACGTTATCACATGCACTGCCGCATGACCAATACTCGTAAGGACCCGTGCATTTCACTAGAATGAAAGAAAAAAAAAAATTATTTTCCACTTCTTTTTCATAGGAAAAGGTGTCTGGGTGTAATTTGTCTATAATATGTATGTATTTAGAAATATATAAGTATGTTTATCAGTTGTCTGGTTGCCATAGCACAGGCTCTGCCTAGTTTGGGATCGGATGACCGTGTGTGAGTTGTCCCAAGATATTATTATTATTATAGCAAAATAAAATTAAAATACAAACAATATTGAAGCCCACATCGCCGATCACAGATTAGTTTGGGGATACATAAGATCAAAAAAGATAGTTAAAAATATATTTAAATGAGAAAGAAAACTATTAAACAGAGTAAATAGCCAGTCAGAATTACGACACAAGACCCCAAAGCTTTTTAACATTTGAACTTCATCTGATCTTAAATTAGCCCTAGTATTATAAAGAAGCAAAACTGTTCGTTTGCATGTTTGTTTTTAGCGCGGCGAAAATGTATGCCTGCTCCTGCTGTTTCGTTTTTCACTTCTGCCGGCACTCCCGGAGTGCGACCTGTTGTTTTTTTTATCACGGAGATTGCAGGGTTTTAGCGAATAGGCTTGAAGGCGTGGGAAAAATCTAGTTTCATAGTACTTACAGCAATCCTTTTTACGTATACATTCTTCTTTTTTATTTCTGAAGTATCCCTTATCGCAGCGACAGGCTCCCCTACAAACTGCAGCGGTTGCGGGGCAATCGTACTCTCTTTCGATGCTCTCGCATGTTTGTGGCGGACATGATGGAGCGCAAGAGTTGTAGTGTTCGTGGGGTTTGTTGCAATCTGTAGGAAAAAATATGGTCATAGAATGCTGGGTTAATTCTGATTTAATATCAGGTATTGATGTAAAACATTTTAATCATATAGCTTTAAGAAAGGTCACCCTGAATGACTAAAAATATAAAAAACACACAAAAATCAATGGACGATACGAAAGAGAAAATAAAAAATCTGCTACTGCTACATTATTTAAAAAAAAATACTTACTGTCACATTTATTTTCCGGAACACAGGTGCCATTTCTTGCTCGTAAATATCCATCTTCACAGACACAGCCTTTGATACAAGATTTGGGATCCAACTTTACGCAAGGTACTGGTTGTCCTAATTGAGTACAATTTCTAGCTTGACATCCGCCGTTGGTACATTCGGAATATACTTCATGCTTTTTACATACTGGTGCTGAAAACGACATCATCAATGAGCGAAAAACTTATTCAATACCTTTTCATTTTGAATCAATTTTGTAGATACTTACTGCATTGCTTCGGGTGAACACACTTTTTAGTATTTGAATCGAAAACGTAATCTTTTTTGCAGTCGCAAGCATTTGGATAACATATCCTTGGACAAGGTACTGGTCCTTTATCGTAATTAGAGCAAAGTCTTCCACAGTTCAGGCCGCAACCAGATTCGGCCTTTGGATCACCTCCACAGGATGCTGTAAATAATTTAACTCTTAGATTATATTTTTGAAAACTTTGTCGGTTAAATGTCTCTGGGGTTATAAGCTACTCCAGTCGCATGTCATTTAATTTGCTCCTCGACAGGGACAAATAATTTTCAAACTTATTTCAATGGGCAATGGGCTTATTTCAAAATACGAATAGGTGAAAACATCTCGCGTGATGACGCGACTCACCGCGTCATGCCGCAGAACGCCACGTCATCCCCCGGGATGCTATGACACGTCGTGACATTCTGCAAAATGCCACAGCACGCCACGGCAATCTTTTTTACAAATTACACAACCAATTTTACATTAGCACAGTACTGAACTGAACGAGTGAGTGGCATGCCGCAGGGTCGTGTGGCATATCACAGGATTCTTCAATATGCTGCGGGTTGCCACAGGATGATACGGTATGCCGAAGTATTTCGTGCCGCGCCGTGGCATGCCGTCAGTGAGCGTCGGCCCTTTAGTCTCTTATTTAACTGCTACCAGCCACTTTGCGAATATCATTGTACCTAAAGTTTACCGATACGGGATCTTCTCTCATCAGGTATGGGTATAAATATTAATCACGCCGACAAAGTGATATAATGAAATCTTGAAAAATAAAGTGGTCTATCCTATGGTGTGGGATGTCGTTGGATAGTTTATGTATATAAAAATATTGAGGGTTTGCGATAGGTAACCATTTTTCCATCTTAGGATCCGTTTGCAAAATATTAAGGTCTAAAATGCTATTTCTTGTTAGAGTCAAGTGTGTGTCCCCCCTCTGCCAGTTAAACGGTAACCACCGTTTAACTGGCAGAGGGGGGGAACACGTGAAAAAATTCATGGTAATAGCATATATGTATATCAAATTTAAAAGGAAAACTATCACAACTAAGTAGGCTTTACAAGTTAACGAGTAATAGTCGACCAACTTTTAAAATGTAACTAATTAGGTAAAAATATCGTAACCCCATAGAAAATGACGACCTAAGTGTATTTGTAACTTTGTTATCTAATAGTAAAATTTGTTTTTTTTTGTTTTAGGTTACGGGACGGGTAGCTACGGAATCCTACACTGTGCGTAGCTCGACTCGCACTTAACAGGTTTTTATAGTAGAAAATACTCATTTTGTCGTAAAAAAATCTACTGATGTTAAACAAGTAAAAAGTTTACTTACGGCACTCTTTTTTAGGGATACATTTGCCATCTTCATTTCTTACGAAGTTATAGTCGCAAACACATCCTGGTGGTCCTGGGCAGGGTTCATTTTCATCAAAATCACAGGTTATATTGAAGCCTAGATCTTTGCATGACTGCGGCGAGCAAAGCGTTGCTGGACACTCTTCCCATCTTTCGTTTTCACTGCATTTACCTAACACGCAAAACCATGTAATACAAATAATGGCCAACGAGATGAATAAATTTAAAAAATGATATTGCTAAATGCAAGTGACACTGAGATGACACACATTCAGGAAAACAATGGAACGTGTGCTGATGACGTTGTCTTAATAAAAAAAACAATTATGGTTACAGCGGTTCCGCACTGCATCCGATCCGAATCCGTGAAAATACGTTCCGAAGTAGCGATAGAACTATTTATATGCTAGTTTACGTACTAGATCCGACTTTAGTCATCCGATATCTCTCCGTCACCCGTAAGTCTGTTTGTATGAACGCTTTCGCATAACCTCGGATTCAAATCGGACATATCCGCGCGGCTCGACAGCGGGGTTGGGCGTGGCGTAGATCAAATTGGTGGTTCTCTATTGTGTCACCTAACTTTTTTATCCATAATTTAAAGTGCCATAACTTTTTTTGTCCTAATCATCATTTGTCCGAATGATAACTTACCCGAACTTAATATCACATAATATCACATGCCATAACATTGAAATCCCTAAATATTATATGTCCTAAATTCGTTTGTCATAAAAATTACAATCAATAATATACAAAAGACATAAAACTCAATAAAGCAGTTGATTGTGAACATGTGGTTTTTCTAAACAAGCAAGCATGAAAGCAAGCATGCAGTATGCAAGCAAGCAAGCATGCAGCATGCAAGCAAGCATTCAGCATGAAAGCAAGCATGCAGCATGCTAGCAAGCATGCAAGCATTCAGGATGCAAGCAAGCACGCAGAATGCAAGCAAGCAACAAGCAAGCAAGCATTCAGAATGCAAGCAAGCATGCAGCATACAAGCAAGCATGCAGCATGCAAGCAAGCATGCAACATGCAGCAGGCATGGTTTCTATCACGGCTCCGGCGCTGCGGGGCTCCGGCGGTCCCACGCGAGTTTATCGTCGCAGATTGATTGTAAAGCTCACCACCTGCTCCTCAACTCGCGGCCCACCTCGCCCCTTCGCGCCTACGCAATTTTAAATTACACTCTAGGGGTAGGGCAGACAAGACTGCGTGTAGACGGATTTACAGCAATTCGTTTCTGTCACTAAAACCTATTTATTAGCAAATGTTTTAGGACTAAAAAAAATATTATAAAAGAACATTCGGAATAATACACGTCATTTAACACAATACTTAGGACATATGACTTTAGCTCATGTAAAATTAGGAGATTCAATTATTATAGTACTCGATATTATGACAGAATACTTTTAGAACTAAAGATAATTTTGTCAAACAAAATTTCGGGATTTTGAACATTATGGTTACTGAAGTTTATAGCAAAGGTGTTATGGATAATGATTTTCGGACAAACAATTTTAGGAGAAGTAAGGGAGTACCCAAATCGGTGTAGTAGAAACAATCGATCGACGTCGACTAATCCATTTTATCATCGATCGACGATCTGTCGATTGGTGTGGTGACACCCTAAACAATATCTGAATTCGGCCCAATTTTTTGTATCCACATTTTCACACACACACATCCGCAGTACGGAACCACTCTTAGTTGAAAGACGGATAAGCAGATTCTGTATTCAAATTTTCTATAGAGAATTTGAATTCAGATTCTGCTGATCAGTATTTAAAGTAGGAAAGCAAATAATTTAGATTTGTTATGAATAAGTCTACTAGTAGTAGTCTAGGATACTTACTTGGGCAATGTTCAATGGGAATGCAAATATTATGTTTGTTCCTGGCGTATCCATCTTCACAGTAGCACATTTCGTTGCACTGAATGTTAATGATGGGACAGTTGGTCTTGTTCTGTTTGCTCAGTGTTGCGCAGACGTTGTCACATGCACCGCCACATGAGAAGTACTCATAATCACCCGTGCATCTCTCTAAAAATTTAAAAATTATTACCTATTACGCAAAAAGTACCAGAAGCAAACGATCTCCTTAGCCTTTTTTCGACTATGCTGGGGGCGTCCTCCAGTTTAACCAGATGTAGCTGAATACCAGTATTTAACATGGAGGTATACGCCAACTCCACAACCCAGTAATGGGGCAAGACGATACTCCTTGGCAAGACTGGTGTCAGATTTTTCTCCCTTATTTTGTCACTAACAAAATGTGTGGGATAGAGAAGTGTTAGTACGTACTTTTAACATACGCATAACTGCTAGCTCGGGCCGATGGCCGATTTCCAGCAATCAGGTGCTAAAGCGTTTAAATAACTTTGTTTTATGTCTGGGTGCTGATTTTTATGTACATATTATGTTTTATAGAATATTTAAAAAAAAATAGTAATGAAACGATATTTTCACAATTGATTAGTAAATGTAATAGTCTAAGAGCTGGTCGCCACGTTGAGTGAGATCCTATTCACTTGGCTAATATTTGGGCATAGTTTATTTAGTAAGTGCAAATAACGAAGGCTACAGTCTGCCAGCATTTGGGAGGATGCAAAACTATCTCCTGGACTACTGAAATACCTTCGATACATGACAATAAAAAACATTGGCCGTCGGCCCAAACTAGCAGGTATGCGCAGGTTAAAAGTACATGCTACTGTATCCCACATATTTTCTCACTGGGATCTCAGGTGGTCCCCCATCCACGGAACGAACTCGGCAAGCATTGTTTGACCAGTACGATTGTATTGTTTGATCAGTACGATTGTATAGACTTTAAGAGACTTTGACCTCTGAGTTTGTTTCGGTGTTTCTTCTCATGGTAGTCAGCTAGGAAACACCGGTCTCATCTAGTTTAAAATTACCCAAAAATATTGACGTGTAAAAGTGTTATGTTTAACCTACTTCCAAAATAAATACGAAGACACTACAGATACTTATACTTACTACTGATAAGATTCTTATTGATACTTACTTTATGTTTGATTGTCCTGTTCTTATTTGAGGTGTACAATAAAGTATATAATAAATAAAATAAATATCATTTATCATTTATAACCTCGAGACCGATCCGTGTGGTAGTTTTTGTCGCCACGACTTCCTCATAAAGGTACCAAGAGCGAAGACTTTAAAAGGAGCTCTACAACAATAATAAAACTCGATATGCAAACAGAAAACTTACGACAATTCTTAGCCGAAATACATTCCCCGATCTTATTTCTGAAGAAGTTTGGTTTGCATCGACAGGCTCCGTGGCAGTCCTTGGAAGTTTTGTTAGCGGGCATCAATGGACAGAAGTATTTTTGTCTGAAACTTTCGCAAGTTTGCGGCGGACAACTTGGCGGACATGGATCGTAGATCTCATTTGCTCCTGTACATTTTGCTGCAAAGATATTAGATGATTTATAAATTTGTATTTGTTTTAAGAAAATTAAGATGAGTCATGCTTATGACTAGGATATTTTTTTTTTTTTTTTTTTTAAGGATGGGAAATCATCAAATGACTTCTTCCGCTCTGGGTGGAGCGGAAGGGCGTGTCAGACTCTTACTGACTAAAACCCATCCGTGTTCCTTCTAAAGCCCTTTGCGTTCCAGGGCCGCGGTGACTCTTTCGAACAGATTCCGCAACCCTGGCAGGCTTTGGCCCTAGCGGGCCCCGTCTTTTATGCTGACATCTCTTTGAGGCGCGCGTGAAACACAACGCGCCATCGACCCGGGCCTGGTGGTGATCGGACAGCGAGCCACCCAATGCTCGCCGTCCGCAGGCCCGCGCCTACGGTGGCCGGGGATCGCCCTGCGACTCCCGACGCCCGGGGCGTCTTCTCCTGTTGCGGCGGTTGGGGCGAAGGCCTTGCCTTTCCCTCGCGCGGCCCGCCTCCTCCTTCGCTAGCATTACTGCTTCGCAGAAGGAGGTGACCGCTTCCCAAGCCTCCTCGCTCCGGACCATGGATTCAACCAGGGCCGGACGCGAGAGGTCGCCGCCGCCGATCGCCGCGACGAGGACACGGCGGTGCTCAGCCCAAGCAGGGCAGACCTCCACCGTATGCTCCACCGTGTCCTCCGGGCGATATGACTAGGATATACCGCTATATAGTTGTTGATGGTATCTACCAGAACACTGTGAAACAGACCCTTAGGAACAATAAGTACTGCACCGATTAAGCACTGATTTAATCAGACAGTTCAAATTAGTCGATCATTATAATTTTAAGACGAGACTATCATACTAATTTAAATAATTTAGACAAAGACACAAAAAAACTTACGTGGACATTGGTCTTTTGGTATGCAGACACCAGAAGCGTCTCTAAGGAAACCTTCAGCACATAGACATCCAGGCTTACATTTAGCAGGTTTCACACAAGGAACTGGTTCTCCTATCTGCGAGCAGTTCTTTGCTTGGCATCCACCATTGACGCATTCCGAGAATACTTCGTTCTTTCCACAAACTGGTGCTATAATAATAAATAAAAAAGTTAATCTATCATAGTAGTCTTAAAAAATGTTTACGTTCTGACTGCAGGAGTTTTTGTATGAGATTAGGGACTGACTTCATTCCCTAACACAATATTATTATTGAACCTATAAGTATGTATATACATAATTATAATAAAATACTCTTTATTACGTACACCAAATAAGTTACAGAAAATATAGAAGAGGTAAATATTACATAGGGTGGCACAATAGAATCAAAATCAAAATCAAAAGACATTTATTCAAATTAGGCTGAGTGCCAGCACTTTTTGAACGTCAAAGTTCTACATAAAGACAGTCCTCAAAAACGCCCGCCCGTCACCACTTCCTAGTGTTTTAGCTGGGAAGAAGAAGTGGCGCAACAAACACATCAACAGCCCAGCAACACATCTGTCAATAGGCGGCATTATCGCTAAAAGCGATCTATTACAGGCAACTTATAAATAGACTGGCTGTGCCCGCGACTTCGTGCGCTCGGAATAGTGTCTTTGGGTAGCAATTTCAATTCTAAATTCGACAGTAATCTACTTTTGACGAATGAAATAAACAAAACAATGACCCACATTTAAGAAAAATAAAATTTATAACGTAACCCAAAAACTTAAAGTTATTTGTATTTCACGAAGAACATTAATTAAATAAACAAAAATCGTGTAAGCAAATCGAATTGTATTTAATCAATTTGCAGCGGAAAAAATCAGTATTCGCATGCGTGTGGCACAGTCGTCTGCCCTCACGTGTCTGCTCGTTCGAGTAAGCACACATATTTTAGAGGCATATTTCCCTACCTACACCGCGCCGTACCACGCCGCGCTCCCTTGAGATATTTGACCCTTGAGGGTAAAACTTTTACAAACTTTAAATGTCATATTTATTTTTATCGAATCAACAGCCTAAAAATAAGTTTCAAGCTTCTAGCTCTGAAAATGACGATACTTCCATCTTTTTAACCCCTTACAACCCTTTTTTCGCTTTAAAGTAGCCTGTGTCCTTTCTCAGGCTCTAGACTATCTGTGTATAAAATTGCATGTAAATTGGTTCAGTAGTTTTGGCGTGAAATCGCGATAGACAGACAGAGTTACTTTCGCATTTATAATAATAATTAAGTAAGGATAAGAAGAATTAAAAGAAAAACAACACTTACTACATTGTTTGGGCGTGACACATTTGTTAATATTTTCATCCAAAACAAATCCTTTTCTACAGTCACAAGCATTGTCATAGCACACAGTTACACATGATACATTTTCTGCATGTTTGTAGTTTGAACAAAGTCTACCGCAGTTTATGCCACAACCAACTATTGCGTTTGGGTCCCCACCGCATTCGGCTAGATAAACAAAATAATGCATTTGTCATTTTATTATTTCAGTAATAAAGGCCAATTCTCTTGCTTACCTATAAATAGTTCGAATAGGGTATTTGATTGGTATTTTTTTGTAAATTTCTCAAAGATAGAGAAATGCACAGGCGCAGAAAAAAAATGAAAAAAAAAACCACGGAGTTGTTATATACAGTTTTAAAATCTGTGATAAACAGAAACAGTACTAATTGCGTGTGACGTCACTCCCTAGCATCGCCATTGTTTTGTCATCCAGTTTTTGTCTTCCAGTACAATAATTTGCCTCGACCAGTACAAACGACATTTTGCATGACAAATATGAAAGAATAACTTCAAAAGCTTGAAACTCCTCTATTTTTCCATCAATTTTGTTTATTTTCTCACAAATCGTACAAATCATTTGATAGTTGTCAAATACCCTATTCGAGTCGCAATATCATATTTGTATCAATGTCAAAATTTGTGGAAATTGAAGTCTCAGCTTGACAGGTTCCGATTGAGCTGCAATTGCGAACGTTCCGTAACAAAACTGGAATAGCCACTCTGAGTGCCAATTCTACTATTGTTAAGTAACGTATGCAATCGCATGTCAGTCGCAATGTGTCAAACATATAGGAAAAATTAAGGATTTTTTGAATATTACTTCAAAAAGTAGATTGGCCCTCTGATCATCGATATGTATGTGTAGTGGACCATTCTTATCGATTTGAAATGTAGCCAATATGTATGCCAATATGAGGTGTCTCAAAAAATCAATCCGTTTCCTAGTTTTCTTTCCAGAAGTAGGTTGTTCAAATAATAAATTTATACTTACGACAATCAGTAGCAGGAATGCAAACTTCATTGTCGTCTCTCACATAACCGTCTTTGCAGACGCAGTCAACGATACAATACTTTTGGTCCATTTTGACGCAGCCAGTTGGAATTCCGACATCCGTACACCGCCAGGGCCCACATCCACCATTGCTGCAGTTTGAGAGAGCTTCGTTTTCGCCACAAGGTGGAGCTAAAAGATAATATGAGTAATTTTTATGAAAAACTTTAATAGTCCCACGTATACGTAGTTGCCACGTTAGTGCAGTGTCGAAAGAGGAAGATGGTATGTTAACTCAAACCCATATTATTACGTCGCCAGTTGCTACCTGGGATCAATTCTAGATCGTCAGATTTTTTTTTTAAGGATGGGAAATCATCGAATGACTTCTTCCGCTCTTGGTGGAGTGGAAGGGCGTGTTCGACTCTAACTAGATTAACAATTTATTAGTCTTACACAGCGGTATAAGGATTAAAAATATTTCGTCTGTTTAATTTTACTATGATTAAATTATCAAGTAACTTACTACATTGTTCCAGTCGTACACATTTGTAGATTTTAGGGTCGAACACAAATCCCTGTTTACATGCGCAGCCATCCTCATAACATTTGCACTCAGAAGGTTTGGGACCAGGGCATCGTTGGGTGCAGTTTTTATCACAACCAGGTTCGGCATTGAAGTCTCCACGGCAAGAGACTGTAAAGCAACAATATTTTACCAACTTTCTTCACATAATAGACAAATCTATACTAATATTATAAATGCGAAAGTGTGTCTGTCTGTCTGTCTGACTGTTACTTCTTCACGCTTAAACCGCTGAACCGATTTAGATAAAATTTGGATGGAGATAGATTTGATCTTGGAAAAGGACATAAGCATACCTTTCGTCGCGAGAAAAGAATTTCAAGGGGTTCAAATAGAGGATGAAAGTTTGTATGGAAGTACGTCATTATTGAAGATAAAACAATAAACATTTGTTCAAGCGTCGGTCGTGTCGGGAATTATCCCAAATGAACGCACTAACGCGATAGTCTATGTATCATCTATCTCATAGCCAAATTTCATGCAGATCCGTTCAGCCGTTCGGGCGTGATTGAGTAACAATCATTCATCTATCCAAAATTTCAACCTCTGATTACGAAAATGTTGTCAGATCCGTTTCAAATATTCAACTTTTAAATTAAATCGTTTCCATTATATATATTCAATATATATCCAATTAGAGAAGAAAAGGTAGGTACATACCTAAGCATTAGTATACTTTACTAAAAACTTTATCACCCCTTTACACCCCTCTAACCACTTCAGTGGTTGATTTTAAAAAAATCAAAAAACATTTTTTTATACTCATTTTATCAAGATTAATAAAATCCCATAGTTTTGAAAAATTAATTTTGTGTGTATTTATTCATTTAGGTCAGTTTTCGTGCCAAGTTTCAAGTTTATAAACCTAAGGAATAAGATTTTTCATATAAACTTCAACCCCCTATCTCACCCCTTTACGGGGAAAGTTTCCTAAAATCCTGATTAATCAGTACGTGAATGTATGAGTGACCTTTCACTTTAACACAGCGTTCAGTAGGTACGTCTTACCAAAGATATCCAAGCAAAAAAAAAACACTGATTGGAGTGATTTTATTAGGACCTAAAATAATAAATTGCCGACACACTAGAATAAACACATCCATAATGGGGAATAAAATTATGAGATAAGTAACAAAGACATGGATGTGTTTATATTGAGTAACCAACATTTTTAGTGTATTTTTGTTAACTGACTATTTTTCTTTTAAGTATCTAATGCGTTTTTCTTTTTATTATTTTTATCAGGGTCCTACTTTTGGTGGTCTGAAGGATTATACGTGTAACAGTATAAACGCAATACCTGTTAAGGGGTCATTGTACTTATCTTAACTTACTTATGATCAACTTTAATTATGGAACCAACAATGAAATCGCGAAAAAAACACAGACTCCTCCATACATAACTCGACAAACTGTACTGAACAGCTGTTTTTTTGCGATTTCGGTGTTGGTCCCATAGTATGTATAAGTTGTTCATAATAATGAGTGCATTGACCCCTTAAGAGTTATTGCGTTTATTCTGTTTCACTTTGTATAAGAAAGATTAAGATTATTAATTATTACATACCGCATTGCTTCGGTCGAATACATTTTCCGGTGCTGTCGTCCAAAACATAACCTTTTTTGCAGTCACAGCCATTTAAGTTACATATTTCTGTGCAAAACACAGGTTTTGTACTATTATAATTGGAACAACGTCTACCGCAGTTATTTCCACAGCCTGATATCGCTTTAGGATCCCCTCCACATGAAGCTGTAAGAGAGTTAAAACGGATTAATGTCTAGATAATAAGAAAACTGCAAGATTCTGAGGCAATATGTTTTGGAAGTACTGACAAACGCACGTGCATGCTTGCAATTTGACATAGACAGTGTTTTTATGTTGTTGTAGTTAAGGCAGATATCGCAATTCAACGTCGGGAGGACACGGCGCGGCATACGCTTGCAACTTTCCATAAGGGAAATCCTTATGGAAATCCTCCGATAACAAAAAAAAAAGATATCGCAATTCAAGTGTAGTTGATCGTACTCAAAATTACATTTTATTCTAAAGACTTTAAATAGGAACATAAAAATAAAATAATTAATATCATCATCATCATCATTTCGGCAGAAATACGTTCGGCCCGTGTCCAGCAGTTGATGCTGGACATAGGCCTCTCCCAATTATCACCACAACGACCGTCCTGTGCGTTCTGCATCCAGTGGATTCCCAGGGCCGTCACGAGGTCATCGTTTTACCTTGTGGGAGGTCTTCAAACGCTGCGTCTACTAAAAACCTAACGTCAAAATAAATATTTAGTTTTTATAACCACAATTTTTTAAAAGAAACTTACGGCATTTTTCTTTCGGTATGCAAGTTCCATTTGCGGCACGTACCAAGCCCTGTCTACAAACACATCCTTTGACGCAATAAGCTGGATCAATTCTGGGACAAGGTATCGGAAATCCTAATTGCGAACAATTTTGCGGTTCACAGTCACTGTTGGTACAGGTTGAATAAACTTCATCTTCCCCACATGTTGGTGCTGTTAAATAAATTAATATTTGTTTTAAATATTCAAATACTTACATAACGTACCTTGTCATTGACGTCGTGATCCATATTTACTTTACATTTATTTTCATCAACGCAATACAGTTTAATGTTATTTGCCAATGTATCATTTACATTATTTTGATTATAACAACTGTTTAATTTGTTTTTTGTTAATAAAACACCTGTTAATTAACCCATTTACCGTGACGGTTATCGCTAAATCGTGTACAAAAAGTTAGTACCTACGTGGGTAAAAGAATAATTTTAAAGATCTTTTACTAGAATTGTTGAAAGGATTAAAAAAATAATTAACGTTGTCTTCAAAAGTGGGTGGATCAGGTTTCTCAAACCTGGTACGTGACGAATAGTTAAAGTTGTGTTATTTGGAAAAGAAGTTAATTGGTAAAAATTAGGGATACATTAAAAAAAAAAATCGCCCATGTAAATCCAATTTCAACTGCGCAACACACTTTCCATCACAGTCTGAAATATTTGGAAGGAATCCTTATCTATTTAAGTGTTAAAACTCATCTGCTTCGCTACGTAAAGAACGCAATAAAAAGCCTTTGAATGGGTGTTTGTGCAAAAACCCAAACACCAGGCACTCACAAGTAACTTCCAGTTTTACAAAAAAAAAAAATAACTTACGGCATTGATCTCTCGTCACACATCTGCCGTCTTCATTCCTCACGTATCCATCGATACATCGACATCCTGGTTCACACTCAGGGTCACCAGGTTCTGGAGGTGCAGCGCATCTTATTACTTGCGGGTTTACACCGCATCGTTGAGGTGGACAAGGGTTGGGGCATATGTCGTACATCTCATACGGTTCCGGACATTGAGCTGGTGTGGAAAAATGCTGTTAACTTTTAGCCTGAATTTGTTGTTAAAGAAAGAGAGAAAAAGAGTTTATTTGCGACAAGCATGACGCATACCAAAACAAACAAAAACTGAAATAAAAAAGTTATTAAAAACAATTCATCAAAATCAGTTCATTCTTTTTGGAGCTACTATGTCTCAGACAGACTTACAGGTACACACGTCAAATTCATAACACCAAACTGTTGACAAGGGTGAAAAAAAACTTGTGCGAGGCTCCTGCCAAAAAGAACTTAATAGAACACGAAAAAAATAATCGAACAGCATACTTAAAAAGAAAAAAACTCCTATATGAGCAAATTAAGTACCTCCACATAGATCATAGTATCACCAACAAACACTGACGCAAACGATGCTTCAGTTTCACCACAAAGAAATCACTTACGACATTGATCCCTCTTAACACAAACGCCGTCAGGCTTTCTAACATAACCTTCAGCACATCGACACCCTGACTCACAGTCAGAGTCACCAGGTCTTGGTCCCGGCTTGCAATCAATCAGTGTCTCGTCCACATCGCATCGGCGGGGAGGACACGGGGCGGGACAAACGTCGAACTCTTCATTCGAATTGGGACATTGAGCTATATCTCGAAAAGGTTGAAATGCAATGTTGTTTTGACAGAAATCACATTGATGTAGTGAAGAGAATGTGAGCTTCATCCGCTTTTCTGGATTATAACAGCAAAAGTACTTTACCGTGAAGTTATATTTAGTAGAAACCTAACAATACTGAATAGACATAAACCCTGACTTATGGATTGGTATTTATGGTTCGAAAAAAATATATATGTAGGTATTATAATTATTAGCTTTTGCTCACGGCTTCACTCTTGTCCCCTTAATTTTCTCTCTTGAAGTTGAAGCAGAAAAACGTAGCCTATAACCGTCTCCAAGGTCCCATCTATCTCTGTACTAAATTTAATCAAACTTGATTCAGCTCTTTAGGCGTGAAAGCGTGACAAACAAACAATGAACTTCCGCGAGATTAGTGACTAGTGAGGATAGATAAGATAACCTTGTGTTCCTAGACGAAGGGATATCTTGGTTGATGGCATCTCGAAAAAAGGGAAAAAAAGCACGTAAATAGTTAGGTTTTTATACTTACGACAGTCCTCCTCAAGTACACAGTTTCCTTCAGCATTCCGCGAGTAACCGTCGCTACATCGACACCCACGTACACAGTCACTATCATCTATTGCTAGGCACGATACTGCAGCTATATTGACACCGCAACGACGGGGTGGGCAATCAGAGTAACATGGGTCCAAGGTTTCATTCTTGGCACAGTCGTATTCTGTAATGGGATGGAATTCATAATTTCACCCGAAAAACGTCCACTGCTGGACATAGGCCTCCCCCAGGGGGGGGGGGAGGGCCAAACCTACTCTACGCAGTTTTCAAACAGTTGGTGGCATCCACTCTTTACTTGAACTAAATCAGACCCTAATATTCTCTTTTAAAACATATAATTCCATCACCAGAATCACCAGAGAATGGACAGCAGCATTATCTGTGCATTGCAACATCTAGCGTGGAGATTATGGCAAACAATCCTTTTGGAGGCTATGTCCAGCATTGGACGTCATTTGGCTGAAGATGATGATGGTGAAGAACATACATTAAGTTTTTAACAGCAATCAATAAATAGGCCGGGCCTTTCCAACGACAACTACGCTTTTATTAGTGAACTATCCAGTCGGCTTCCAGTCAAACCGGGTACAGCTGAGTACCAGTCCAGTAGTCAAAAAAATTAAAATACTTACGACACTTTTTCTCAGGAATACATATTCCAGCTCTATTTTTAAGAAAGCCGTCTGCACATCTACATCCTGGCTTGCAGTCTTTAGATCCAGGCTTAGGAGCAGGGGCACACAGAATCAGGGCTCTGTTGATCCCGCATTCCCTTGGAGGACACGGGTTCGGGCAGTGGTCGAAGATTTCATTAGGTTGCTTACATTTGCGATGTGCTGTAAATAAATTATATGTATAAAACTTACAGTGTTGATAATGTTATTTGTAACATTTAAATTTGATGTTTTTACTTTTTAAATTGTGTTATCTAAATTAACTTTAATATCGCTGTTGGTTACTCAATTGAAATATTTATGAGTAAGTTAAGAACAGGTTTCCTTACGAATAAGTAGGTATTGTAGGGTAATTTAATAGATATTATTAACAAGACCAAACAAATTTTTGGTACATTTCAGAAACCCACTTTTGTAGAGTAGGTAGCAGCAAACTACGAGTATTATATTCTAGTAAAATAAATGAAGTTATGATTACCGTGATTACTTTTTCTTTTTTCAGGGTAAGTGCCATGTCTGGTTCCTAAAACATCGAAAAAGGGGTAAGTAGGCATCTTGATTTTTTTTTCCATCCCTTGGGTACCATTCTGTTACTAACCTACTCCATTTTTCAATAATCTAAAAGAAGTAGGGGCAGGCAAAACAAAAGATGGGAAGATGACTTGCGGAAAATAGCTGGCCCAGTATGGAGTCGAGTAGCCAGAGACAGGAATACGTGGAAATCTTTAGAGGAGGCCTTTGTCGACAGACAAGCTGTTCAACAAAAGCAACCAGTTGCCGATCACTTTAATATAAACTAGTTGCCGCCCGCGGCTCCGCCCGCGTGATTGTCGAAAACTATCCTAAGGGAACATATTCCCGGGATAAAAAGTATCCTATGTGTTATTCCAGACTATAATCTACCTCTGTGCCAAATTTCATCAAAATCCATTCAGTAGTTTTTACGTGAAAGAGTAACAAACATCCATACATACATCCATACTTACAAACTTTCGCCTTTATAATAGTAGTAGGATTAGAACTACAATGTACATTTAGTTTTTAGTAAGTAGGCATGAATTAAGTTATTGTAAAAAGAAACAGCAATAAAGGCTATATTTATTTATTTATTTATTTAGGTATCTTGATAGGTAAGAGTAATTCTTATTTCAAAGTTTGGACAGTATTTTTATTTATTATTTTGTCTAGTTTATAAAAAAATTACGTGCTTAAGAAATAATTAAAAAAAAACATTATAGTATTGAATACATTATTAGGTTATTAATTTATTTTTATTATATTTCAGATTTAAATTTATTATAAATTTTGAAAAGCCATATGTCCTAGTATTGAAGCCCACATACACCCTCGCAGGGTATCACATCACAATCCCAACAAAATACCAGCTCTGCGCTATTTTAGGAGCCTATGTGGCACGGCACAGGTCTTTTTATGTTGTTACGAGTATCTTTTATTATTGTTAGTTATATTTTTTATTGTTATGTGTCCCAAATAATCTTTTTTTTGCTTCCTTCTTTCTATCCTTGCCACTAACACGTTTACTATAACATAGGTTAGCTCAAACCGCCATGAAAAGAGATCCTACCTTCAGAGGTTGTTATCAAAACCGTGTTCGCCACTATGGCTAACACCACGAGTGGCTTCCACATTATCACTAACAACACTGTCTGGGGTTCTTATCAATGCTATTTACCTTATATACTCCTCACACGACTTCGTGCACTTGTTTAAATATGGAAGGTAGATAAACCAATAAGGATTCAGTCACTATATCACTGGCAAAATGTACCTAGAAATATTTTTTATATCTTTTGTATTTGATTCTTTATTATGAAAATAATACATGTGCAAGTTTTCCATGCTGCTTAAACAAGTGAATAATTAATTATTGTGGCTGAGACCGTGAAGTTTAATAAATACAATTATTGTTATACTGAATAAAAACCTTTAGTGCAAACATATTTTATTTCTTTAAATCGCAGTTTATTTAGACGATTAGTGTTCTATTGTCAACAAGTAAGAAAGTAGAAAGGGTTAATGAAATACAAAGAATAAAGATATGATCGTATTATATTTAATTAATTGCTTTAATCTAACAATAAAACCGCGCATCATTGTATGGTTCAATTAACACAGATCGATACGATAAGTCATTTGAATTCGTGAATAGGTGGTAGTATCGTTTTTATGGATCACGATTAGATGATTTGAAAAAAAAAAAAACAATTTGATGAGCGTTAGGAAAAATGAAACTTCAATATTTTAATTTACTTTTTGTTTCTAAAGGGTCGAAATTAATTTCCTTTTTCCTTGTGTAACTCTATATAATAATAATTATAACAACCGCCGTATATCTATGTTGACGTCGTGGTGGGGCTTGTGCGCCACAGTAAACTTTAGATTATATCTAGAGTGAGGGGCCAGACAAGTGGTAGCGACCCCACGAACCTGATCTCCCGGGAGAAGTATCGTTCCTCATCCCCGGCTTGCCTTTATTGGCTGGCTGGAATAAACACTAACAAGAATAGAGCTCCCACCTCTTTCTTGCCTTAATTGGCTGATCTGAGTGGAGCGAGAGAGCAAGAGCAAACGTGCTCGGGAGAAGGATGTAAAATCCAATAAGATGCTGGTAGGGATCTTGACCGTACTTCCGGAATTTTCCTGATAGCCGTGGTATTCCTCTCTACTCCTCTAGCACCTCAGGATAGCCCTAGCGACCGTTTTCGGGGGCCCATTTATTGAGTGTGCAACTCACCCCCTGCCATTTAAAGCCGTGTATATTGTCAGTGATCGGGCAGGGGCCAAGAGTTCTTCCATAGTTTACTATAAACATCCCACTAAACCACCCAAACCCATAGCCTCTCATATTTTGTTTCCATATTCTGCAATAGTCCTGCACCGACTGGGGATTGTCCTGGGGTAAAGTTTCATAGTGCATACAGGGATGATCGCCGGTTGGTGCCCCATTCCATTTGAAATGTCTAACGGGCCTCTGCGAGTTGGCTTCGGCCTCTCGCACGCCTAACAAAGGACCGGGACCCCAGGGTTCCGAGATTGTCACAGTTTGAGAAAATAATAATAATAAATAATTAAGTAACAACGACCCATAAAATATATACCTGACATACTATCATAAATATTTATAAAAACTACAAAAATATTATTATACTATTGTACACGAAGTGACGGCGTCGTGTTGCACTGCGTGGTGCCGCGTAGCTTTCCGCGGAATCGGCAATACACGACACCCTTTGATAAGTCGGAACTCGCATCACAAATGACTTGAAATTGGTGTTATGGCGCGACTCCAACTTCTTGACCCTTAAGGTCCAGCTGGTTTTCATTCGAACACAATCTCCTCAACCTTCGTGGTGTGATGTATCCGAGACACATAGAGCTGCGTCGTAGATATTGCCGGAAGTGGCAAATTGGGTCAAGCGTAGCAGCGCGGTTCCGCCTAGGAGGCTTCTGCTTCTTCTTTCTTTCCACCTTCACGAAGCCTTCCTTGTTACACGTGACTGTAGCTGGGCCTAGCTTTATCGAACCCGACAGGAATTCGAAAAATCTAGGCCCAGCTTCAAAGCAGCTCTTTTTTTAATCCCCTTCTTGTTCTTGTTCTGAGACACAGGTTTGCGCGTGGCGACGATAGGAGCGTAGGCGTAGGGGTAAAAAACACTGTACAAAGGAAACATACTTACACATAAACAAAGTTATTAAGAAAAACGAATCAAACGAATTAACGCTGTGATAATTCTACCAGTTTCTTGCGAATGTGCTCACGTGCCTTCACCTTAAAGGAAAACCGACTTGTTGAACATCTTGATGTTCAGAAGGAGCGCATTCCACAGGAATTATAATAGTAACAGAATCAATAATGTCCAGGCAATAACTGTCCATTCCAGGTTGCCTGGAAGAGATCGCGGAATGCGACAAGGGGCGGCCTTGTAAGGTTCGACCCGCATCGAGTCAGTGACGGCGGCGGCGCATGTTGCAATGCGTGCAGTATCAGCAGCGGGTAACGCAGTGGAGCTCGCCGACTCAAAACTGCCGATGCTAGTGTTTCTCGATCCGTAACGTGTGCTCACGTTGGAGGTATCAGGCGACCTATTTACCTTAACAGCGTTGCGCAACCACCCTACTTCGACACGAACTTCACCAATGGTGTTATTCGACATCTCCTAACTTGGACACTACCTCGGCCAGGCTCGCCTTTAGAGTTGTTATGTCCTCAGCAACCTGGTGACGTCGACGTCGTCAAACGTGACTGGGGGCAATGATGTAGCTTCTTCGCCACAAAAGCGGGTACGTCGTCCGGGTCGGTGCTCTTCATCAATGTGATGATGTTAGCACACACTTCTAGCCACCATCCCTCCGGCGAGACTGCATCTGCTTGACTTTGCCGAGCGATTTGAACAGCAGCAGCTTGGCACTGCTGATCTCCTTCTCTTTGAAGCTGGACTTGCAAATCTGCAAAATGCTGACTTCGTCCATGTAGTCGATGGCAAGGTTGATCAATGCCAAGATCTCGTTGGCTATGAGCGGTTGTGAATGATGAATATTTATTAGGTTTCGCAGTTTACTCAAAATTCTTTCGTGTGACAATGACTGCGGAGTGGTAACTCTACCGATTAAGGCCGTCTTTTAATCACGGAAGGAGTTTTATCCTTGTCTACCAGGTAAATTATTTTTTAACAGTTGTAACTAGACAGGGTTGGACAGGCCATACAATCGAAGAGACGTTGCCAGAATACGCGGGTGGGGCTTGCCACCAATCGCCCAGGGTGCAAACATTTTCGAGCTCGCTTCGCCAAAAAAGCGACAATACATTCTTCATTTTCTAAGATCTTTTGCTTTTCTATAGAGCCAAAAAGCCACTACTATTTATACATACAATGTGGAGACATCAATACGACAATAAATGAAAATACTGGCAATACTGGTCCGTAGGAATATTTTGAAACTATAATAAATCCTGTCACCGAAATTAAGCAGTCTGTTGCAGTTAGTGACATCAAATCTGTGATGCAAGACAACATATTCGTATGAAAAACCTTTAGTACTGCCAGTGTTTTCAATTATTGTCGTATTGTCGTCTCCACCCTGTATATGAATGGCTAAAAGAAAATCAAATGTATCCGAAATGGGGTACAAACATTTTATATCATTCTACACTCTTTAAGTTCTTGAGCTGTCAGCAAAGTTACTTCTATGTAAGTATGAATAATTTAAGTAGAATTCAAACCTATCCGAGGTGGGTTGCAAACATTTCAAAATATTTATTTGATTGTCCCACCCACATTATAAAGCTTCTTTTCAAAATTGTATTTAGGATGGTTTAATTAAATATATAATTTAATATTTGAGTTTTTTCCGTACGCAACTAGGTAGATGTAAAATGATTATTATCGATTTATTCATTTGCAGCTAATATATTCGACCCCAAACGGTGAACGCTAAAGTTCTTCGCACGGACGAAGGGAACACTATTTTTATTCGAGACAAATAATATAATCAATACTACATACCAATTGAATCGGTCAGTTCAAAAACCACTTAAGTTACATTTTTTTCTTCTGTAAACGCTTCCTTAAAAGCAGATGCGTATTCTGGGTATAAATCATTCCTTCCTCTTCAAATAAAAAGATAAAAACAATCACAACTTCTGATTCTCTAGCATCAGCAATACGGTCATTTGAGAATCTGGTATTGTGAGATTGAGCATTCTGGAAGAGCATGGCGATAGCGATGGCGATGACCGTTTTGCGCGAATGTGACGTTTCTTCCCCCAACTTGCATACATTTTGTAAGTTTGTATATTTGATTTTTTGGTATGCGTCATGCTTGTCACAAATAAACTCTTTTTCTTTCTTTCTTTCTTTCATATGCCATTTTATATCCGGACACATTAGGCCGGCCAACTTCGTGTTGAGGGTTCCATCCAGAGGACAATGATGTAATATGTGATTATGTACCTTAAATTATGTGAATTGTTTCTTCTGGTTCGTTTATTTCTAAAATATTAAATGAGCTTGTATTTATTATCACATGTGTTTTAATTTAAATTAAATTTCTTCGATTATCTATGTGTATCTTTTGTCTTGTGAAAACCAGATTGCAACTGTGTGATTAGTACGTATAATTCGTTAAATTTTATATTCCCTGTTAAACTCTCCTGATTTGTTTTTGTGTTTAGATTTATTTATACATTAAATATTTAAAATGTGTTTACCTTATAATTATGAAATAAACTTTTTTTTTTATTTAAGGCAGTGAATGATTTTTATTTTGCTACATGTACATGTCTGTAGCGTAATATTGTATATACATTTTGTAGCGTTGGTTAATAGTCGGAAATTGTCATAATTTCAGACGACAGCCTTCACTTGGTCGTCACGTCGGTTCTCCTTGTCCCTTTTTGGAAGTCTTCCATCGCTGAGTCTTGTTATTACGTACTACATATGTGCAACTGTAGATGTGTATGACATGACAAGTCTTAAGACTCTAGATGTTGTAGGATACAATTATCTACCTACTAAATCAAACTTAAATTGAATCGGTAGGGCTAATGATATCCAGCCAGGGTTGCGGAATTTGCTCGAAAGAGTCACCGCGGCCCTGGAACGTAAAGAGTTTTAGAAGGAACACGGATGGGTTTTAGTCAGTAAGAGTCTGACACGCCCTTCCCCTCCATCCAGAGTGGGAGAAATCATATGATGAGCCCTTTTTTTTAGGGGTGGGAACCCTTAAAAAAAAGGGCTAATGATAAAAGGTTTGTAGAAAATAAAACATGCCGTAATAAAATCAATAAAATATATTTGCTAAATCTTATATTTAAATCTTTTATGGCCTTTTTACATTGTATTTTTATACGTTGAAACGGATATGTTGCTTGATTTACCAAATATGGAATTATTTCGTTAAACTTGGTTAGAAGGTTAGAAATGTTGTAAATGCTTAATCTTTTTACACCGTCTTCTTAGAATCTAGCTCGCATTCATCCTCCTTATTAAAATTGCATAAAGGATTGTTAAAAAGTTGATCAGGTTCTTTTTGCAGCACCTCTTATTTTATCCATATTTCATTATGAACACATCCTCACCCTTTTTCGACTGTTACTGAAGAGTACTCCAAAACAGCAGTTTTGGTAAGATCCAGTTGTTCCAACGTATACAAAATGTTGTGTGTACCTTCTGGTACAAAACTAGTGTGCGTGCAATCCTACGAACAACACTACTTTGTCGAAGCTCAACACATAAATGAAGGGATGGTCGGCTTTGAAAATCTTTTTAATTACAAATTTGGGAGGACTTGGAATTGCTTTTGTGAATTCTGAAAAATTAAAACAGTAATGCGTTAGTGAGTTTAAAGAAAAGGTTTTTTTTTTGCAACCCGCGGAATTTGAATTCGGCCCTAAACTAAACTTGTCAAACATAACAGGAGAAATTGATTTCGGAAGCATCAATTTAACATAAGGGAGATTCACTAAAAATGGTCACATGTCCCTTACTTTAATTGAATTGACACTTCCAGCATCGGTATGTGAATGTACTGAGGTGTATTATACCGGATCCTGCCGTTTTGCCGAAAAGATTTTGACAAAATTTCGTTATCCAAACAAATTTTAGCAACCTTTTTTTATACCATTGCAATATTTCGAATGATTTTAGTACGCATATTTTTATTTGGTCAAATTTTTATTTGGCAAAATATTACCAAGTATAATGTCATTATGGCATTTAGTCTTTTAATCAAATGATTTATTACAGCAAACAATCTTCAGACAATAAACGTTTGGTGAAATGATTAAGATATTGTTTTTAGTTGGTTACCCGGAACTCAACTATTTAGATTAGGTTAATTTTTTCTTTAAACAAAATGGGTAGGTTAGGTTAGGTTAAAAATGTGCGAAGCGAGCGGTGCCGCGACTTGCATTAATAGAAAAAAGAGATTGTTTTTAGTAGATTACCCGGAACTGAACTATTTAGATTAGGATAATTACTTATTTAAAAAAAAAAAAACTGTTATTCCAACTGAAATATTTGACAAGAGAAAAAAATGTTAAAAGTACTAGTTGGTAAACAAGTTATAGTTTAAACGTTCATTTCCCAAACATTAGGTTTGCGTTATAATTTTTTGTGAACAGATTTTTTGCTAAGTAATAATTTGGCAAATGAAATTATGCGAAAAATTTTTTGGGAAGTGAAAATTTGCCAAATTCCTTTCGGTCAAACAAGGGAGACCCATATTATACAAATACATCTCTGTCTAATCCTTTATTGGATTTTTAGGGTTCCGACCTCTATATGGAAAAACGGAACCCTTATTAATCAAATCTTTCAATCACATCTTGAATATTCCAGAATGATCTTTACAGATCTAATGGATTAGCAATGAATTGTTAAGAATAATTGTTGCTTTTGTACTCGTATACGTATGTCTGTTGATGAACACATGTTTATAATGATTAAAGTAAGTAATAATAGTAGCTAGTGACGAGTGTCAAATTGCATAGTCACTGGACAATGAAGCTTAGGAAGTTGTCTATGAATCCACCCAGATGTGTTTTACTTTTAAAGCTAACATGCTGTTGGCCACATTTATTAGGACCTCATCAAAATCTGACCTGCCAGTTTCATTCAATTTGTATCAATAAGTAGTAGTAACTTACCGAGATCAAATTCGTCGCCCATTCCGTATTCGTCAACATGATAGTTCATCTTCTGTAGGATGTCGCTTACGAATGGTGGTTCAGCGGACCCAATATCCTCAAGCCCAGTAGTCGCATTATTGAATACTTCCTTCATGTTAGCCTGTACGGTAAAAGTTTTATGGTTAGTAGATAGCCACGAAATATTAATAAAATTGGTGTGACGTCATATTTTTGGGAAATTATCAAATGCCTGTGAGAGAGTGTCAAACTCCTACTGACTAAAACCCATCCGAGTTTCTTGGAAATGCCCTTTTTGTTTCAGGGCCACCATAAATATATTTTTTTTAAATATCTTGGGACAACTCACACACGGTCATTCCATCCCAAACTAGGCAGAGCCTGTTCTATGGCAACCAGACAACTGATAAACATACTTATATATTTCTAAATAAATACATATTATAGACAAATAACACCCAGACACAGAACAAATGATCATGCTCATCACACAAAGATTTGTCCTGGGTGGGAATCGAACCCACGACCTCTGGTTCAGCAGTCAGGGTCACTAACCACTCGTCCAACAGGCCAGTCATTAGAAATTATTTTCCGCATGCCTGGGCTAACTATTACTGTTACTTTTTTATCTGATCTGCGCTTAAACTGCCCTGCAGACATGGACATGGCACGAATCCTGTAGGGACACTAAAGCGTGGAAGATGCGTTGCAGAAGATAATCCCAATAATAAATTGGGAATCCAGAATAGTTAGTTATGTGCTTGGTGTCTCTCACCATTTCCGAGGACATCTTCAACCTATTTGCTACTGAGATTTTGAACTTCGGCAAATAAATTTCCACATATTCATATTTAACACTATCAAACGCTGATGCCGTGTGCTGGGGATTTTCCATTCTTCTTAACAGGTCACTTATCCCATCAAAAATATTTGGTAGTATTATGGCCAAAGTGAACCTACCGCCCCTGTATTTCAGTTTCAGGATCTGAAATAAAAGAATATAAGATTTCAGTACCAAGCCATACATGCCCCTGCCGTACCTTGAGTGAGCATTATGTTCATCAATTTACCAGTTTCGGGTGACTTGATAATGTGTGTAAGATGATTGATTTTAAGTACCTTTGCATTGAGTCCAGGGCTGTCAGCGAATAAAAACCACCCGATTTTATACATAGTAGGAATCTTATCGACTTTTCCCTGCCAGAAGAAATCTTTCATGATCGTGTCCGATGGATCAAATTGTTTCTCCCATTTTCCCTGGAATAATCGTTTGTTAGTTTTGAGTTTCTGTATTAGTTTAAGGTATTTCAAAAGTTCGTCTTATAGTAGAATTACCTGAAAATATTCGGCGTCCGTCAAGACCAAACCACCCAACGGCAACAATGTGCTAGGCTTCACGAAATCAAGGAAATGATCGTTTGTATATTGGGCCACCTGTGTAAAATAAATAGTTTGATAAATTAGCTTGTATTTATCACGTGTAAATTGTATGAGGTGTTTGTTCATTTAAGAATCAACTTACGTCACTGTTAATCTTTTGTGCTGCTTCTGAAGAACTGAAATTAAGATTTTCTGGTCCCCTAACGAATAACTGCGTTGTTCTCTCAATGAAATCGTTAGTCAATGCATTGTTGACATCGGCATATATTTTACAGAACAAATCATATTGAATGTCGGGATATGTAGCAGTGAGTTCTGCAGAAATTTTCGGGAAGAAACAGCGGACCTGTAAATCAATAATTTATGTTCACTAATTAGCATTAGAACAGTGATAACTTTGACGTAGGCCCTAGTTTTTAAATACGCAAGATAAACTTTACAAGCAAACTAACACTTCGCCCGCGACTACGCCCGCGTAGATTTAGAATTTACTCCACGAATTTCAACGCCCCCTTTTCCCACTTTAAATGGCAGTTTTGGAAAATTACCACAACCATTTTCATTAATTACCCTGGCTTTTTTGCTGCTAATGCCACATGATCAGCATAACTGTTGCGCCCATCGTACCGTTGCGGGTAGAATATTAAAGAACGTTTGTTTCGTTTCAGCCCTTAAAACTCCTTCAGCGGTTGATTTTGGATAATCCAGAAACACATATTTCTCATTTTTAACTTTGACCCCCCCCCAACAACCCTAAAAACCCATTGGGGGTAGTTTTGAAAAACGAACTTTGACAAACTTTATAATTCACTTAGGTCAGTATTCTTACCAAGTTTCAAGTAAATTGGCCAGCTATAGAATAAGATTTTCGATATAAATTTCACCCCATTACGGGGGGAGTTTCCTAAAATCCTATCTTACCTGACGTCACTTGCTCATAATCTATCTCAATGCCAAAATTTCTTCCTCATGGTTGAGTAGTTTTCGAGATTTCGTGATTAATCAGTACATGAATGAATGAATGAGTGAGTGACCTTTCGCTTTTATATATAAAGATGACCAAATAAAAAATTAATCATGTAATAATTTTCTAACCTGCTCCAAAACAATATTTTGCTTAAAAATAGCCATTAATAAGTAACTTAGGTTAGCTTGCCCACCGCATCGGCACATCTGAGGGAATGAGAAAAATGCAAGAATCAAAAAAGCTTCTGCTGTGAAGATTTGCCATGTGAAGTGCCAAGCGGTTTTCAACCATGTGGGGTGCAACTATTACTGTTATCTTGACCTGTCCAGCGCGAAAACTGCCCTGCAAACCTGTCATACAAGGACAGGTTTGCAGGGCCCTGGTCGTTATATTGATTTTTTAACGAGCCGGGGGTCGTGCAGAAGACGTTGTGATGATAACTTACTTGTTCAGTTTCTTGAAGGTTAAGTATGTCCAAAATCTCAGACTTTACTTTGCCCTTAGCAGATAAAACTAGCTGAGCAAAGAGGAATAAGATGGATGCCCCTCCGACTAGGATATTGTTGCCAGGCTCACGTTGTGATAGATCCTGAATAAAAGTAAAAAGGTGGTGATTGACCTCTTCTAAGAAAGAAAAATGCAACTGAGGAGACTTTTCTATAATACATTGTAGTAAACTAGGTTCAGCGACTGCCTTGTAGGTCTGGTGGTTACAAGTGAGCCCTCGCCAGTTATGTTTGTTCCCTGTTATTAAGAACACAAAAGTTAAACAGGCACCAAGACAGCTTCTTTATGGATGGGAAATCGGCGTGTCAGACTCTCACTGACTAAAACCCATCCATGTTCCTTCGTTAGCCCTTCACCAGGGCCGCGGTGACTCTTTCAAACAAATTCCGCAACCCTGGCAGGCTCTGGCCCTAGCGGGCCCCGTCTCCTATGCTGACATCTCTTTGAGGAAGCGCGTGGAACAAAACGCGTTGTGTTTCCACAAATTGACTGTACGAATGCTCGCTATGTAACATATTACATTCCGCCCCATAATACCGGTCAGTATTCACCTTTAGACCAATGGCCTATTCTAAACACAACAATAAAATTTAAACAATTTGTTAAAAAAAAAAATTAAAACAATTAAAACAACTTACAGTCAGTAATTTCGTAGTGTAACGAAGGTTTCCTATTACGAATAATTCATATGCAACGTTTTCACAGTTCGGCTCAAGTGTCGTGGACATCGTCGTAGTTGAAGAAGATGCAGTCGTATCTGAGGAAAGTGATCAGCAAGAGTTCAGAAGAATACAATTTACTTCCAAAACTTTGTTATCTATTTTCAGCGAAAAGAATAAATTAAAGCCAGAACGAAGAAGGATTAATCATTATCTAGGGCCTTTAAAATAGCAAGGCACTTGACAAAACAAATTTTTTGTCACACTGCTAATTTGCTAAACAGTAGTGCTATTCTGTATAAAACTCACCGTTAAAACTTAGTTGAAGTGAGCTGCTCCCTCCACCTAATACGGTGACATGTTAACAGTTGAGCGATTGGGTGTGAGCTGTCAGTCCGTCCAATCAAGATGGAATAACAGTTCACTTCAAGCTCATTCCACCTAAGTTTTCACGGAGAGGAATATAGCGGGAGAATGGACTGGCAGAAGATATGGCGCTCTAATACTATAATACCATGTGTTTTTTTTACCTTTATTATCAGGGTTCACAGTTGTAGTTGACGATGCCATCGCATTAGTTGTTGATCTTGCCTGTCTTCCTATGAAAAAAATTCAATCATTTAAAAATATTCCCAAGAAACTCTATTTAACCCAACATTACAATGAAATTCATTGTACTTACTGCATTCCCATGAGCTTAAGCAATTTCCTTCTTTGTCCTTATAGTATCCGATTAGGCATCGACATTCAGGTTTGCATATTGGTAGTCCAATGATTTTTGGACATTTTTTAAGACCATTTAAGTAATCGGCACAAGTTTTCTGAGGACATGAGGGCGCACAATGGAAGTACCATTCATGCCTACCTTTGCAGTCATTTGGACCTGTGGAAGTTTTAATGTTTTGGAATAAAATATTAAATTATATTTGAAAAGCCCATTAAAACTCTGCATGCCTTGGGAATGTGAGGTCGTCGAGTACCTACATAAGCAATTGTCTAAAAATAAAGTTACGAGTAGGTGTGTTCATTTAAACTACTAACAAAATAAGAAACGATATGACAAGTCAACAACTTAAAGGTTAGAATTACATTAGTTCACATTTAATACAATAAATCAGCACATTTGTCTGTCTGGTGCCTACATTTATAACATTCACACATGCGTCTTCCTGGCTCGCATTCTGTTGGCATTGAACAAGTTTTGTTACTATTGTTAGATGGCGGGAAATACTTCAAGTTGCAATTAAGTAACGGACAATCAGAAAATACCTCTCCGACAATCTTGTTAATTTGAAGAACGTTCTTAAAAGAATTCGTTCTCAACGGAGACACTATTAAATCAAATGTTTTGTTGCTTATATTTTCAAGCATGTATTGCGGTTGTCTTACATAAAGTTGGATATGTTCCAACCGCCAGTAAATTGGCACAGCATCGATTCTACCAAGACTTTGGACAAGCAGTTTAAGGGATTATCGAAAGTGCAGGACTAAATAGTTAATCCTGTAAACTGCAGATGTTGTTTTTGAAACAAATGCGAGTATATGTTTTTCAAACTGTTTAAAATTTTTTGACAAACATTTCTGACTATTGCAATTATTAAAATAATATTTATAACTAATTCTTGATCACATAACGTGAAATGATTTAAAAAAATATTCTTTCGAGAATCTATCCAAAGAAAATCATTAGTTCATACATCTGCCCGCCGATCCTTCACCGTTGTAACCACATGAGACATCTGTGCTAACCACAAGCTGTGCTCGAATTTGTGAAGTTTCTGAATCTAGACGACGGACAATCTGCATAAATATGCGTCATATTCGTGCGCTAGTAAAGTATTTTATACTACAATAACGACCAGCCTCAGCTTTGTACGGGTGCATATTAAATACACAACAAACCTTTCACGTTTAGCGTTCTTTCTATTAGTAAAAACCGAACCAAATTCAGTTGCGTGAATTAGAAGAGTAAGCTGAGAAACAGGTAGAAAAAGACGGCGACTTTGTTCTATTCTCTTAAGAAGTTATCTTGCCAGTAAGTCATAATTCTGACAAGCATCAAAATATTGACTTAGCGTCAAACAGTTGAAAATCAGACGCAGTTTAGTGTAGGTAGCTAAAATATAGTCTCCGAAATAATTTCGGTTATAAAATTATGAGTACATCAATACATATTATACCTTCTACTGGATATAATATGTGTAAAGGGAAAATTAAATACTTTTGAGTAGGATGAAGCATTGAAATAATCTTGTACAGAACAACACAAGTTAAAAAAATAGAATTCATTGTGTTACCTTTCATAGTGGTTGTCTGTCCATCCGTAGTAGTCATTGAAGAATCAGTGGCTGTGTTTCCTGAATCTTCAGTTGAGGTCGTGCCATCGGAGCCGTCAGTGTTTGTTGTAGTTTCTGACCCTTCAGTCGTCGTCTCTCCTCCTGATGTTGTGCTAGTCGTTGTCGTTCTCTTTGGTTTTCGAGTGGTAGTTGGTCTATGTTTTCTTGTTGTACTTGGTCGATGCGTGGTCTTTGTTCCTCCACTTGATTGTGTAGTAGTTCTCCATTTCTTAGGTTTTTTCGTTGTGGTTGATGTTCCAGTAGAAGTCGATTCTTCTTCAGTTGTGCTATTTGAATCATCTTCTGTCGTTTCCGTACCTGAATTTCCTGTTGTAGTTTCAATTCCAGAGCCTCCTGTTGTCGTTTCCATGCCAGAGTCTTCAGATGTCGTTTCCATGTTGGTCGTGCCATCAGAGCCGTCAGTGTTTGTTGTAGTTTCTGACCCTTCAGTCGTCGTCTCTCCTCCTGATGTTGTGCTAGTCGTTGTCGTTCTCTTTGGTTTTCGAGTGGTAGTTGGTCTATGTTTTCTTGTTGTACTTGGTCGATGCGTGGTCTTTGTTCCTCCACTTGATTGTGAAGTAGTTCTCCATTTCTTAGGTTTTTTCGTTGTGGTTGATGTTTCAGTAGAAGTCGATTCTTCTTCAGTTGTGCTATTTGAATCATCTTCTGTCGTTTCCGTACCTGAATTTCCTGTAGTAGTTTCAATTCCAGAGTCTCCTGTTGTCGTTTCCATGCCAGAGTCTTCAGATGTAGTTTCCATGTTGGTCGTGCCATCGGAGCCGTCAGTGTTTGTTGTAGTTTCTGACCCTTCAGTCGTCGTCTCTCCTCCTGATGTTGTGCTAGTCGTTGTCGTTCTCTTTGGTTTTCGAGTGGTAGTTGGTCTATGTTTTCTCGTTGTACTTGGTCGGTGCGTAGTCTTTGTTCCTCCACTTGATTGTGAAGTAGTTCTCCATTTCTTAGGTTTTTTTGTTGTGGTTGATGTTCCAGTAGAAGACGATTCTTCTTCAGTTGTGCTATTTGAATCATCTTCTGTCGTTTCCGTACCTGAATTTCCTGTAGTAGTTTCAATTCCAGAGTCTCCTGTTGTCGTTTCCATGCCAGAGTCTTCAGATGTAGTTTCCATGTTGGTCATGCCATCGGAGCCGTCAGTGTTTGTTGTAGTTTCTGACCCTTCAGTCGTCGTCTCTCCTCCTGATGTTGTGCTAGTCGTTGTCGTTCTCTTTGGTTTTCGAGTGGTAGTTGGTCTATGTTTTCTCGTTGTACTTGGTCGGTGCGTAGTCTTTGTTCCTCCACTTGATTGTGAAGTAGTTCTCCATTTCTTAAGTTTTTTTGTTGTGGTTGATGTTTCAGTAGAAGTCGATTCTTCTTCAGTTGTGCTATTTGAATCATCTTCTGTCGTTTCCGTACCTGAATTTCTTGTAGTAGTTTCAATTCCAGAGTCTCCTGTTGTCGTTTCCATGCCAAAGTCTTCAGATGTCGTTTCCATGTTGGTCGTGCCATCGGAGCCGTCAGTGTTTGTTGTAGTTTCTGACTCTTCAGTCGTCGTCTCTCCTCCTGATTTAGTACTAGTCGTTGTCGTTCTCTTTGGTTTTCGAATGGTAGTTGGTCTATGCTTTCTCGTTGTACTTGGTCGATGCGTGGTCTTTGTTCCTCCACTTGATTGTGTAGTAGTTCTCCATTTCTTAGGTTTTTTCGTTGTGGTTGATGTTCCAGTAGAAGTCGATTCTTCTTCAGTTGTGCTATTTGAATCATCTTCTGTCGTTTCCGTACCTGAATTTCCTGTAGTAGTTTCAATTCCAGAGCCTCCTGTTGTCGTTTCCATGCTAGAGTCTTCAGATGTAGTTTCCATGTTGGTCGTGCCATCGGAGCCGTCAGTGTTTGTTGTAGTTTCTGACCCTTCAGTCGTCGTCTCTCCTCCTGATGTTGTGCTAGTCGTTGTCGTTCTCTTTGGTTTTCGAGTGGTAGTTGGTCTATGTTTTCTCGTTGTACTTGGTCGGTGCGTAGTCTTTGTTCCTCCACTTGATTGTGAAGTAGTTCTCCATTTCTTAGGTTTTTTTGTTGTGGTTGATGTTTCAGTAGAAGACGATTCTTCTTCAGTTGTGCTATTTGAATCATCTTCTGTCGTTTCCGTACCTGAATTTCCTGTAGTAGTTTCAATTCCAGAGTCTCCTGTTGTCGTTTCCATGCCAGAGTCTTCAGATGTAGTTTCCATGTTGGTCATGCCATCGGAGCCATCAGTGTTTGTTGTAGTTTCTGACCCTTCAGTCGTCGTCTCTCCTCCTGATGTTGTGCTAGTCGTTGTCGTTCTCTTTGGTTTTCGAGTGGTAGTTGGTCTATGTTTTCTCGTTGTACTTGGTCGGTGCGTAGTCTTTGTTCCTCCACTTGATTGTGAAGTAGTTCTCCGTTTCTTAGGTTTTTTCGTTGTGGTTGATGCTTCAGTAGAAGACGATTCTTCTTCAGTTGTGCTTTTTGAATCATCTTCTGTCCCTGAACCTGAATTTTCTGTAGTAGTTTCAATTGCAGAAACTCCGTTAGTAGTTTTCATGTCAGATGGTCCCGTTGTCGATTCAGGTCCAGACCCCACTGTTGTCATGTCCGATTCAGTGCTTGATGAATCCGGCTCTTCACTTGATCCTGAATTTTCTGTTGAAGTTGTCATATCTAGAAGGTAAATTCAATTATTTATTATGTATGATCTACGAAACTTGTTAAAGACCAGGGATGAATTTGTTAGTAAAACTCCCAAACATATCTAAATATTTTGCTGCTATGCCTTGTGAGAGTTTGGACTTTCAATATTGATTCACTCAGTGTCATCTTCACCTTTGTCTTCATTATTAGGAGTTGAGTTACCTCCTGATTCTTCTGTAGTTGAGTTGGAGTCACGACTAGACGTTGTGGTAGTTCTTTTTGGTCTTTTAGTGTTCTGAAGAGTTGTTGAGTTTTCGAAAACTCCAGCTGTTGTCGATGTTGAAACTGTTTAAAATATATTATGAAAATTAGATATTTTGGTTAATACTTTACATAGGATAATTTGAGAAGGATAATATCCATTAAATTATTCGGTTACCATTATTAGGATCCTCAGTTTCCTCTCCTCCATGTCCTCCTTCGGTGGCACATGTCTTTTCACCACCATCCGGCCCGTTGGTTGTATCTTGTGCATCACAGTTCTCTTCGTCACAATCATCACAAGGGGTTGTGTCTGTATCTTCATCTTCACCATTTCCAGGAGTTCCTTCGGTGCCTTCAGGTTCTGATGCGTCTTTGTGACCTAAAATAACATATCGTATATATTAAAATAGTATGCTGATAATGCTCAGACTGAATCTGATACAAGTAAACCTGAACACACGAATATAGTTCAACTTCTTATTGTTTTATTATTAGAGTGTTGTTTTTTTTTGCAGTGTCGCAGCCAAATCAATTTTCATATAAATGGACATAAGTCATAATGCAGGCTGAAAAGCATTCCATGTAATTCACGGATAATTTACAGCGCTTTTTTATCATCTAATATTTTTTGTGGCTGTTCCGTTAAACTTTCAAAAACATAGAATATTAAATAAGCTTCTTAAAATCATTCGACCTTTAGCCTAAAATTGGCTTGAATCGTGAAAGTTACCTCCTTTGTATGATAATTAAAGATGCCGACAATTTCATAAAACCCTCTATAAGCGTTCGTTTACGTTATCTTATTTCCACTTCTGAACACTGCGCCTGCTAAATTATTAACTATTTAATTACAGGAAAATTTAAGAACATACTTGAAGATAAATACGTTTTAAAATTAATTGAAGTTGCTCATTAATACGTTGAGGTAAACGATATGCAAGGATTGCTCTCTTCTTGTCTAAATATATTAACATCTTTAAGTACCGTCTTATTGGAATTTGGTAGAAGTTAGTATTTATTATTTAAGTTGTCGTAGTTAATATTTAAGTTGTCTGTTCTTTTTAGGGTTCAAACTTCCGTAAGAAACGGAACCCTACTAGGATCACTCGGGTGTATGTCTGTCCGTCCGTCACAGTCAATTTGCTCCGAATCTACTAGACCGATTCTGTTGAAATTTCATACATATATGAACTTTTGTGACCCAAAAACGGACGCGCAAATAAATAAATTTTGAACGGGGGTCTCTTATGGGGGTAAAATAGAAAAAATCAAAAAGTATTTCAAACTGTACTGTGTGATATTAAATTAAAGGCTTATTGTGAGGGTCCTAATTATAAATTTATGTATTTTTTTAAATAAATAGTTTTGAAGTTATTCAAGAAATTAGACGAAAAAATTGCATTCAACAAATTATATAATACAAATTATGTCTGAAATTATTATCATCCTACCTCCTATAACTAATATTATAAACGCAAAAGTTTTTTATGTATGGATGTTTGTTTGTTACTCTTTTACATCAGAACGGCTGAACGGATCTTGATGAAATTTAGCACAGAGGTTGATTATAGTTTGGAATAGCACATAGGAAACTTTTCATCCCGGGAGTATGTACACTTGGGATAATTTTCGACACTAGAGCGGGCGGAGCCGTATTTACATATACAAAACAGAAAAACCTATCAGAAGGCTATTGTTCTAAAATTACATGTTACAAAAATTAAATTCATTCGGAAACCACGCGAATCCGACTCGCACATGACCAGTTTTTAATTTCAGGTAAGTACTCAGCTATAATATCTGTGTTTGTGGAACATCAATTATATCAAGGATTAAATTCATGACAAGATGATTTCAAAGTTTTCATTCAATGAAAGATTTTTTGCTTTGTGAAAACTTTTTCAATGTTTTCCACAAATTTCAATAGTCTCACATTTACCTTTTCCACGCTGTCCAACATACCAACTGCGTCGAACAATAAAGTTTTTTATCGGGCAATATAGATCCCAATTGTCGGTTGTGTGTGTAAAGTGAACACACAGTGCCAACCCGGGAAAAATTACATTCTACCCGGTTAAACTTGGAGTACGAATAGCTACCGACTAACTTGCCGTTCTGGTAGTGAGTTTGTAAATTAAGCCTTTTTTATTTAACACCGCGACAAAAACAGGGTGGCAAAAATGTTTGTGGTATTGATACAAGTTTGCAAATTGAAGATTTGTAAGGTTAAAACAACATTTCTAACAGCAGTGCAGCTGTAGGAAATATCAACAATGTTAACAACACAAAAGAGACAACAAATTATACTCGTAATCCAAATACGTATTGTGCTACTTGATATTATATTAGTTTTAGTTACAATAAAGTGCACAGAATACAAAGACGATTTTAATGGAATGCTACACTACAAACAGAACGCTGATATTTTCTGTATAGAAACGTTGGATTTTGATATTAGAATAATATTATTCTAAGTTCTAATATCATATGAATTGAACGGCGCAAATAATATCGTGATGGCATTTTCAGGTAGATCATAACAAAATAATGGATTCGTCTTTTAACAGAGAAAGCGTTTTGATTGCAAATCGACATTGTCTCATGGGTAAATCAAACCTGTAGCAGAGATAATACTGAAAACTCAAACAGACCTTGCAATTCACAATTTACTAGGTTACAATTTGCTAAGTTAACTTAAGCAGACTGAATTCAAGTAAAACCAAGTGAAATAAATAGTTCCAAATAAGCCGTAAAGAGTTTTATGACCAACAGACTGTAATAAAAAACCTGTTCTGTGTATCCACAGAACCAAAAAGAGGTCCAGGTTAATAATTCAATAGAATTAAGAAAGAAATATCTTACTTGACCGTCGTTTTGTATCAACGTACTATATTTTACTGGGTCAAATAGCCTCCCTTGAAAGCTTTGTCCCAAAATGTAGGGCTACAGATATTTAAATAAATAAATCCATCGGATAAAGAAAGTGATTTGTTGTATTTAATGTGTTGAAACATGACTAACAAAGGCATTGCAATTTTCATAAGTATCCAACTGTAAGGAAAATCAGTTAACGGTTACCTTCTGCGCTGGTAAACCTTCCTGATCACATTACTGGTAAAACATTCATAAATGTAAAACTTCCTCAAACCCTGGCCTTACTATTAACATTTACTGAAAACATTATATTATTACGCTCGTAAACGAGAAACGCACATTTCAGGTAAATCGTTTAATGCAGCATAATATTCAAAACTTGTTTTCGAGTTCTAAACTTTATAATTAGCCAACAAACTATGCAGTGGTTCATAGAAATACTATTTGTTTAAATGAAGTTTTATGCGGATTATTAATTATGCCATTTTATTTGCCAGCAGACTGAATGTTATGAGTAATATTCTGTATTTTTGGAGATAGCATTATATATAACGTTACGAAATATTACCAAGATGTTCATTTCAAGTAAATACTGTTTTAATTTCTAAATTAAAACAGTGCTTTTTGCTGAAAACTACGTCTCAGGTTCTAACCTGAGACGTAGTTTTCAGCAAAAAGTATTCTATATAAAAACTTCAACTGTCTACTTATCACGGTTCTTGAGATACAGCGCGCTGACAGACAGACGGACGGACAGCAGAGGCTTAGTAATAAAAAAGTAATTTAAATAAAAGTAAAGTAAAAGTAAGATAAGGAACCCTAAAATACCACATAAGCAGCAGTAGTACTTTTCCTACCAATTGAACAATCAACACAATTTTATTTTATTTTAAATACAACAATACAGTTTAACCATATTTTCCGCACTAGTAGATAATAAGCTATAAAATGTAAAAGCGGTTCCGATGGGAAGCGAGGTTTGTTTATAGCCCGTTCAGTGCCTGCTAATGCGTAATGCGCAATTTGTGTAAGTGCACAATCTACTTCAGTAATTGCACTTAACACTTCATGTGTTGCTGTAGTATTTTAGCTGCATGTATTTATCAATCATTTTGATATTAGAGAGCTTAAGGAGATTTATTTGTTTGGAACTTAGAACGAATAGAGTTTCAGTCTTTGTTGGTTGAATTTGTTATTTTAGGCTAAAACGTCAGTCAAGATGTTTTTTAGGTACTTTTGTTGCTATGGAGCTCCTTTTTCAGGTAGTCTCTTTTAGAGTTTGCGAGCACAATAAGTATAGCACATACAAGATAATAATAATAATAATATCTAATAATATCTTGGGACAACTCACACATGGTCATCCGATCCCAAACTAGGCAGAGCCTGTGCTATGGCAACCAGACAACTGATAAACATACTTATATAATTCTAAATATGTACATACATATTATAGACAAATTACACCCAGACACAGAACAAATGATCATGCTCATCACATAAAGATTTGTCCTGGGTGGGAATCGAACCCACAACCTCCGGTTTAGCAGTCAGGGTCACTAACCACTCGACCAACAGGCCAGTCAAGCGAAACAAAGATAACGTCTATACTCGAAAGTGGTTGGAATAAGGCTGTCAATATTCATGATTTTTGATGGAGAACATTTTAGTGATTGATTTATATATCAGATAGTACTCACTGCAGTCTTCAGGCATCACGCAATAGCCTCGGTAGTCGTCAAACACATATCCTTCTTTACAATCGCAGCTGTTGACATAGCACTGTTCAGCGCAGCTGACTGGTCCCTTGTTGTAGTTAGAGCATCGTCTGCCACAGTTGACTCCGCAGCCGAATGTAGAGTTCTTGTCGTTGCCGCATGAAGCTACAAGGATGTGGTCATTCGATTTTTATTTGTAAATGGATCATATGGAATGACCACAATTAGTGTTAAGGTTTAAACAGCTGAAAATGACTTTGGCCAGTTCATCAGTTGACTGTTGAGGTATTAAAATTGTGAATCTTTGACCAGTGCATGTTGCAGATGTCAGCTTGCAATGTAACAAAAACTGGTCAAGTCCTGCATTTTCCTCGTAGATATACATATTTTAATTACAAAATACTGTTGTTGTAAATATGGTTTTAATGAGGGTTTATATAACGTGTAACATAATGAACGCAATACCTCTGAGGGGGTCATTGCACTCATCATTGTGAACAACTTTGACTATGGGACCTGAAATCGCGGAAAATAAAAATCGACTGCCCCCATATATTTATGTGCACGTAACTCGACAAAATGTACTCCACAGCTGATTTTGTTTCGCGATTATACCACCTATACCACCATACCATAGTAACCATAGACCATAGTAAAAGTTGTTCATAATGATGAATACAATAAACCCCTACGAGGTATTGCGTTTAATCTGTTACACGTTGTATATAGAAGGGGAAACTGTCTGAAATATCAACGCACAGCTGGAACTACTGGGACTAGAAACATAGAATTTTGCTCCCTTTTATGATGTAGGTGAGCACTGAGAAGGGTTTTTTGGACATTCAACCTTAAAGGAGGTGAAAAGGGGAAAATCGTTTATATTAAATCTGCGCAGACGAAGTCGCGTGCAATGTGCTACTTAAAAATAAAGCAAGAATGTACTTACGACAGTTTTTAGCATGTATGCAGACCCCGTCGTCATTTCTAACATAGTTATCTTTACAGACGCAAGCCGAAGGTCCAGTGCAGGGTTTTTCAGTACCGGCGTCTTGGTCCAGTGTTTGTTCCCTTCCATGGTAGTACTTCTCTTCGTGCGACGAACATTGGGGGAACCCAACGTCCTCACATACTTGTGGTTGGCATAATTTCTCGGGACACTTTACGTATTTTTCGTTGACAGCACATTTTTCTAGACAACACAATATTCAAATCCATGGTTTATCTAAATTGAGTCTCAACGGATGGGGGAATGATCTGTTTTAGCGTAAAATCAGGTACCTCGATAGCAGCTTTAGCAACCGTTTCAAATACGTGGATATAATTTTGTTATTACAGTTCCAGTTATTACCTAAATCACAAAAATCAAAGATCAGTTTTATGAAAATATCTCAATTCAATACGTACTGTGATGATGATGATGAGTTTTGATGATAGTTAGGCTGCTGGCAGATGCTGATGCACCTGCGATTGCTGTGCCATTACCTTGAAAGAATAAAATTATAAATAACGAATTCTCGAATTGACTGAACAAAGCAACTACGACTATAAATCCATCTAAGCGTTTCTCCTCGACATTTTTTATGGGCAAAGCCGAAGTCTGGAATTGTCTGCTAGCCTCTGTCTAGGACCGATTTTGGTCTACGAGAATGAACAGACATTTACTGGGCAAGCTTGCTCCTAGCTAGCTCCTCAGCCATCGCTGGCTATCAGTCAAGATCGAAGCCAATCGATTACTCCACAAGAGATAAAAAATCGTACCAGAAGACACAATTAAATGAAAATTAACTAAAACGACTAGAAATGATAGTAACTTCCACATTGCCACCAAAACTAGTCTAAATGTTTTATCTAGCAAATTCCCCCTTTTATATGTACGTATATAGATATTTACGCTTCATTGTTTCAATACTGGTTTAAATTACGAATATTCGATAATAATAGAAGATCCATTTTAAAAGCCATATCGGAAACGACGTTGAGAAACAATTTGAGCAACATTGTTAAAATGCGTTACTTTTTTTTTATAATCATGCCCAACGTAAGATATACTCTCGTTTGGCATGATTATTAAAATCGACATGATTTTCGCAAAACAAAACTAAGTACATGTTGCTTTCCTTAATTTTTTACTTAAAGGCCCGAGCCGATAGGTGCAACGCAACAAGGTGACAACGATGCGACGACCACTGGATTAATATCTAAAAAAATGTTCGCCATATTTACAACAGTTTGCGAAATACTGGTATTAATGCTTCGGCAACCAGATACTTACATATATACGAATTTTTACCGCTCAGTATATTTCAGGACATCATAAGAAGCTGCTATTTAAAGGACATTAATACCAGCTTAATTTACTTGTTATCAATCTTTACCCCACATAATACGTAATTTGAATTCACTTGACATTATCTATTCATAGTCGTCATTTTCTATTCGATTCCTAACTGTTTCACTAAACGTTGTCTATCTATCATTTGAATACTCGCATAATTTGAAGGTATGTAAATAAAGATTGTAAAAGCGTTTTTTCTCTTGTTGGTTGACAGCTCGCATAGTTTTTTTTCTACTGTCAGGCCATAAGTAGAAATATCTTGTTATATTTTAATAGATGTTTTAGTCAAAATTCTGCTTCCAGTTTTAATAAAGAAAGTAGCGACACAACACAAATTAAACGTAAGAGTAAGTCCAGTGATGCGATTGGATGTTTATTTTTTTAATTTTATTTTTTGTTCAATGAAAATTTATTATTTAAATTCATTCAACCAAACTCAGCGACTAACGGGCGTTTAACAATTTCTCACATTTTGCTGGGTTCTTTTTTATTCAGAAAATTGGCCTTAGTCTCTATCTCTTAGTCTTAGGTATGTAGAATGCACTAGGACAGATATGCCAGAGACTGAGGCGCGTTTGCTGGTGATGGCAACACATGGTATATATAAATAATATACATATTATTTAATATAATAATATATTATTTTATTTTTAATCTATATACAAGTATTATTTTTATATTGCATAATTATATTTACTGATTTGTAAATTATGTGACCAATTTTAAATTTAAATATGTGCAAACTTCGCTATGAACCTTGTCTGATTTTTTTTTTATAGAGAAGAATGCCAGGTGACCTTTGCCCATCGATGGGGTGACATAGATTGATTTAAAAAAGTTTAAACCATTGGAATTCGTTTAAATTCATAAAATTATTGATATTACCTTCATCAACTCCTGCGATGCTACCTGCTTCTGCTTTATTTTCCACCGTGATTATAGTGTGCGTGTCCCTTGCTGGAGAAGTGAATTAGGCTATTAGTTACATTTTTCCTAATACGACTAGTATTTCTCTGTATTAGTCAGCATACAATTCACTATAAATGTATGATATTAATACGGAAAATGTTAATTATATAAAAAAAATATAATAGCATTTGGTAATATAAATAAATTAACCATTGAGATGAAAAATGAAATAGGAAGATTAGTTTATGTTTAAATCAATCAACTCTTTACCATGGATTAAGTTCAACAATAAAATCTTTTTGTTACGTTAACCATCCATAAAAACATAAATCCTAAAATTTGCACATAAATATCCTACACACTACACATACACTGTCAATCACACATAATTTCCATTAAAAATCCTTGCATTCAAAACGACACAAATGGTATAAAGAAAATCAATCCAAGGGATCCGTACCAGAAGCCACTATTAAAATTAAATTAGCCAAAACGGCTAATATTGTTAGTAACTTCCACATCGTCACTTAACGTAATGTTCTGTCAAACATATATTCCCTTTTTATATGAACGGTTTAAGTTTTAATTTGCGGATGCTAGACAAATAAAATTCCAGTTAGTATTGATTAATAGTTTATAGCTCATAAAATAAAAAAGTGATAGATAGGATAGAAGTGCAAGTTTGCACCTGAAGACAACCGCTGAAAGCGATCGCTGGATTCTGGTAATGCTGGTGATGATTATTGGAAATCTAAATGAATCTAAAAATTACTAAATGAATCTAAAATGACTAAATTGATAAAAATCTACTTTTATTCAGTATTAGGATAGGCCACCGTCGAGGCGATCGGCGGCGGCGACCTCTCACGCCCAGCCCTGGTTCAATCCATGGTCCGGAGCGAGGAGACTTGGGAAGCGGTTACCTCCTTCTGCGAAGCAGTAATGCTAGTGAAGGTGGTGGCGGGCCGCGTGATGGAGAGGCAAACCTCATGCTTCAGCCGCCGCAATAGAAGGAGATGCTTCAGGTGTCGGGAGTCGCAGGGCGACTCCTGTCCACTGTAGGCGCGGGCCAGTGCCTGCCAGGGTTGCGGAATTTGGTTGTAAGAGTCAAAGCGGTCCTGGAACGCAAAGAGAATTAGGAGGAACACGGATGAGTTTTGGTCAGCAAGAGTATGAAAGTCCCTTCCGTCCGCCCAGAGCGCAAGGATTCATTTGATGATTTACCATACTTTAAAAAAAAAACATAGGCCACAGGAGTAAATGGCCTCCCCATTTACTCCTGTGGCCTATGTTTTTTGTTGTTTTTTGGGAAGCTTGTTGGAAATATTTTGATATAAGTTAACCTGAAAGATTTTTCGTAATTATGAACTTAATTTAATAAAAGCTAATATCAATGACTAGCTGCCGCCCGTGGCTTTTCCCGTGTGTAATAGCCTATGTCCCTTTATGAGTTATTCTGATGTGTAAAACATTACTGTACATTTTGATCAAGTTTTCAGTAGTTTTTCGTGAAAAAGTCACAAACATCAACACTCGCAAACTCACGCTTTTATTATATCAGTAGAATAGGATAAGTAGGACATAGGTATTCATCTATTTAATTGTATTGTAAGTATCTCGCTTTATCCCAAGTAATTACCTTTTAATTCTTTAGAACGATTGTTTGTGGAGAACCTAAGTATTTGTTTAAAATAACATCGCTGACTTAGAAATATGACGAAAACCTGTTTTCTGAAAATAAAGCCGGTTTTCTTCCAATGAATATATACTTTTATACGTAGCCTTTTAATACCAAGGTATTATTTAACTAAAAACTAATTTTATCTAACATGACATAACATCATGCCTTGTATTCCCTGGAGGGTACGGCAGATAAACCTATGGTTCACCTACATTTGACTGAATGCTGGTTCTAAAGTAAACCAAAATTGAACACTAAGTAAATAGTAAATCAATCTGCCATGCCTTTTTCCAACTGAGATAAGCAGCTGAGTACCTACCAGCGACATGTTTACAGCATCGACCGGCAGTACTTTAAGTGGAGCGACTGCCTGTGCTCTACAACCCAGTAACTGGGTAACACGATACCCCTTGGCTTTTGAATGAACGCAATTCATGTATTGCGTTCACAACAACTTTTACTATGGGACCAATACTAAAATCGCGTATCTTTTTCAGGTATGGCGTTCATTCTGATACACGTATTTGACAGCCGGGATAACAGACGGACATGCTTTTCAAAGCACGGAGGAATGTCGGTATGCGTAAGTTTAAATGGTCACTCATCCAAACGGACTGATCTCGGAAAGCGTTGCTTAACCTTGAAGATCGACCCGTGCTGCTGGCCACGGGCCGATAATAAATCAACAAACAATGGCATATCCGCTTGACCACATGTACAGTAAATGAAAACAATTTGTCCACACCCCTTTTAACAAAACACATGTCGACATCCAGCCCATTACCCATAGTACTTATAAAGCCATCCATATTTATGTTTGTGTACAACGTTTATCTTTAAAGTTTTCTAATAATGGACTGTAGCTAAATGGCCCTGCCAAAACTTTGGCACTTTGTTTCAAAATACTTCCCGTGAAACGAAATCATTTATCGTGGCTGGTGAAGGGTAGGTAGAAACGTGACTCCTTGCCTCGTCTCTTCACTTTGACGTGCAGGTTGGGTTCGTGCCGACTTGTTAGTGATTTCTGTGCGAAGTGCTGTATCTATCCGGCTATTATATAGTTGGTAGCGCTTTGATTGATGTTCAAGGAACTGTGTAAGCTTGGGGGAATTTAAAGTGTAGTTTTATTTTAGACGCACGTTGTGTTTATAGCTAGCTTATGTCAGTAGTTTCCGCGTGGAATTCGAAAATTGTCTCACGGGAACTTCCTTGTTGTTTTGTCCTATTCCAAGTCATGGTTTAACCGTGTGCAAGTTTTTTCCAAATCCATTCAGCCGTTAATCATTCAGATGGTCGATGAAGCCGCAAAAGTTCTGGAGTGGTGGCCGCGAACCAGAAGACACAGCGTTGGAAGGCCTCCAATAAGGTGAACCGAAACCTGGTGAGGGTCGCGGGCATCCGTTGGATGCGAGACGCAGGGGACTGGTTGTTGTGGCGATACTTGGGGGAGGCCTATGTCCAGCAGTGGACGTCTTTCGGCTGATATGATGGTTATGGTGATTCAGCCGTTAAGACGTGAAGAGGGAACAGACAGACCGACAGCGTTATTTTCGCATTGTAACATTATAAGTAAGTATGGAGAATGGATGGGTCCGCGCTCAGCTTGTCTTGAGAAGTCACTCAATTCATTTTGTATTTATCTTTAGCTTAAATATAAAACAAGCTTTTACTAAAGCTTGTTGCATGCCACCGATAATTCATAAGTTTTACAATTAAACGAAACTTTTGCAAATAGAAAATTATTGTGTAACAACCTGCAGTTACCTACAGTCAAAGAAAAGCCTAAAACTTTATGAAAACAATAATTGCGAGTTTAATCATTTAGACTTCATAATATTTTAGCTGCCGCGTCAACTTTAGTTGTCTACCTAAAAATCTTAATCAGTTGATAATGAGGCAAAGTTGAAATACACTATTAAACATCTATAATGACTACGCTGATTGTCAAACGGTAATATTTAACTATTGAAAAATCAGCCCTTAGTTTACTAATCACTAAAATGACAGACATAGAAGCCATAGTTACACATTAGGAACGCACAATCAAACTTAAGCTATTCAGCTCGCCTTCCTATCAACTCATTTGAAAACAATCTACGTATAGCCGCGCCTCACTAATCATTTCGGCAATCAGAATCGCTTCAACGCGAACGCAGCAGCTAATGGAAATAGTAGGTAGATAGACACCTAGCTAAACAATAGACGTGGAAAACGGATGAATAGGCCAACGTGAATAATTTCAGAACGATATGTGGTTAATACAGGACAGGTGTTCCATGAAGTGCTGATATAAATTTTAGCTTATTTTCTCAGAATAACCAATCTAAAACTAATAATTGAAATAGTTGTGTAACTCACTCTAAAACATCAAAATTTCTAAGAATACTCGTAAAGTATAACCTCATAATCGTTCCCCCTGGCATTATTTAAACGTTAATTTATACCTTTGTCATAAAACATAATAAAATTACGTGTAAAAAGTTTTCGTGATTTCATATTAGGCGAGTGCAGCGAGGCAGCGGTTGATTCAAAAAGCGCGTGCTTGAATCAGATACGGGGAATGAATCGAGGGGGCGTGCTGCCGTAGGCATATGCTGCCTTCCATTAACTTGCTACAATTGCTCTACAACATAATTCTGTTTCCATCAAATAAATGAACTGACGGAAATGAAAAAATAAATCAAATTATATCTCGATGTTGGACAAAGAAATCGTTAGTAAGACGATTATTTAGAGTTCGCTGAGTAAATATTTTACATGCAACATTCGAAATAAATAAAAGTGAAAATCTAGAGGTGTATTTTGACATTAATCAGATTAGAAGTGTCTGTCTAAACATTATTTAATTAAAGTATCAAATCTTAAAAATTAATCATTAAGAATTTTAGCTACAATATCTTCATAATATCTAATAATTCAAGAGAAGTATTTTACATTTTTATTAAAATTCCAAGATATGATCTACTATCCAGTGCCACCAAATTAAAATAATTCATTTCAATTAGGAATAAACTGAAACCAGTCATGCATTCTTGTTCAGACAATGTTCTTGAAAATTGGTTTCAAAGACAGCATTAAACTAATTAAAACAAGACCCCAGACAGGCATAATTACCGTTTCAAACTTTTATTGTCGAGAAAATCGGTTAATTGCAAGTTTAACGGGTAATTTTTCGGTTACATTAAAGTTTACGTCTTGAAAAGTAATTTGCACCACAATTTACTTCGATAGTGGAATTTCATTAGGGTAATAATACTATGGCAGTGTTTTGAAGGAATCATTAATTTGTCGGTGCATTAACAGCGCTGGCGTGATCGATAGTGCCTTGCACGTTTGATGAATTGCTGTTGAAGCAATATGACGTTGGCCCCGCACCGTTATTATACCGCCTTTATAATTCTTATAAAACACTATTATACTTCTGCTCTGAGGTAATTTACTGAATGCTTCATAAAAACTTCGAGACATGAAGTGCTTTGTGTTTGAATTTTGAAGTGAATTGTGGCGTCATCGCCATCGCATATTGGTACGGGTGCTATGTTTGGCCTTGGAAAAATTATAAAAGAATCACTAGTTTAATATGGATTCATTGTTAAGGTTTTATGTAGCACTTACTTTTGCCAGTGACTTCGCGCGTGGGTTTTACATTAGTACTAGTAGTAGATAGATAAACCATGATTTATGTTTTTACTTTGAGCTGCATGGATGAATTAAATAAGTTGAATTAATATTATTATATTTTACTAGGTAATTTTTGAATACCAGTAATTCTATATAATTACATAAAAAGTGAAACCAATGATTTTCCAAGAAATAAACCTGAATATCGCATTTGGAATTCACGAATAGTCGGAGCAACTATCTTATGACATTTAATATGAATTATGAATTTATAAACAGCTATAATTTTGTTGGTTAAAGCTATAATTATTTAGGCCGAATACTCATAACAGGTCGATTATGAAAATTTATCACAACATAGATTAGATTTGCCGCTAAAATTGTTCGTTAAAATTTAAAAATAATTTCTAAAAATACTGCTCGGTTAATAAACGTCGCAAAGGAAATTTACGAGCGTTAATAAAGAATTTTAAAACAAGAAATAATAAAATGGTATACGAACTCGTTACCTCTGTCATAATAAGTTTTAAATGTGAATATAACTTAGATAAGGACAGTGGATGTGCACCAATTATGCTAGCGTATATTTTATGCCCATTTGCATGTGAACTGTGCAAACGTGTGCACGTCTAGACGGTTGCCGGAGCCTTAATGGCTGAACTATTTAAATGCCTTATAGCCTTGTATCTTCATTCAATATCGTAATGCAACCGTAGGAGCTTGAAGAGGTAAGATGCAAGTATGATACGATCTAGACAAATATAGATCTAGATTAACTTGTTTAAGTTACAAACTAGCGACTGACCCCGGCTCCGACTTCCTCATCTATCACTCTTTCTATTAGGGAACACCTTATCAAAATCCGTTGCGAGGTTAAGAACTTCGCAGAGAAACAGACTGAACTTAGCTATTTGAAATGATCTCTTAGATCGTAACTAGCTAAAGAGAAACTACTGAATTCGAATGAAGTGGGTATTAGCAATTAAAAGTATTTTTTAAATGGTATTTTCAGTGTATGATGGCTCCAGCAGGTCTTCTTTCAGATCCACTAAATATAAACCATATTCTTATATCTAATGTTTGAAGGACCACATAACAACTAGCTAAAAAGCAGTCTTGAAACTTAAAACCGTGATTAATATGATAATACAGAATGAGTGATCGGCGACTTGAAAATATCGCCACGCGGTCAGACGGCAATAGCGGAGTCCACAAATCATGCAGTACTCGCAGTACTGCATGTTTTGTGTGTCTCATCGTGTACATACACTTAGATGAAGGCGTAGCGTTGGAAGGCCTCCCACATGGTGGACCGATGACCTGGTGAGGGTCGCGGGTAGCCGATGGATGTGAGACGCATAGGACCGGTTTTTGTGGCGATACTTGGAGGGAGGCTTATCTTTCTTTTGGCTGATATGATGATGATGATGACACTTAGATGCGAAGTGAGCTGTCTGTCTAATCTATGACAAGACGGAATGACAGCTTACACACCACCACATACTCACCCAACCTTTTTTTTTTTTTTTTCAGCGGGCCACCTCGCGTCGGCGAGGGGAGTGAGGTGTTTGACTCCCCCCGCTACGTCAAAGAGGAGCGCACGGAAACACCACGCGCCGCCACCTCGGGTCCGGATGAATGGGGGGCGACGGACATCCCCAAGTCCGCCGCCCCTGGACCCAGTTACGGAGGCCGGAAGAGGGCAGCGTAAGCCCTCCTCCGACGCCCGATGCGCCTGCTGCGGGCTGGGAGAGCGGTTGAGATTTCCCTCTCCCTTTCTGCAGCCTCCTTCTGCGCCAGAACAGTTTCGCAGAAGGACACTCACCTACACCATCCCCACACCACCTAAGTTTTCTACATCATTGATTAGAGGGATTGACAGCTCACTGCTCACTTCATTTTCGCCTTCACTTTAGTATTCATAGTGAGATGTTTACCTACCTATTACAGACAATCCTGAAAAGAGTTAATAACGGCAGTTATACAGACAAAACCTTTTTAAACGTTTCTGAGTTAAAATACTGTTTAAGAGATTCTAAATTCAAATTCTCCAAAAAAAAATTGAATAATGAATCAGCTGGTTATCAGTAATTTAGCTTCGTAATGGTTCTAACGTTTTTATGAATAAGGCTGTTTTGCCTGTTATGGTGTTCAATTCTAAGGAAAAAAAAAATAAATCTACACGCAGGCATAGGCTTGTACAATCATAATTTAGAGCACATATTGCCATCATTATCATCATTAAAATGATGATAATGTTCTGGTTTATGCTGAGTTTGTATTATATAAAGGATATTATTATTATTAATAATTGTGGGAACAAAATGATATGCAGGCCTAATGGATGCTCACCACATAGTGCCCACTTACAATATTGTAAATACGTTATTATTCATACATACAGCATTTTATTGAGACCCACGTGAACTCAATATTATATTGTTTCATACTTTTTAGTTTGTTATACGTCCATGAAAGTTTCTTATACATTGATTTCCTCATACATAAGAAAATAAAGCGGTCCCAATATCCTAAACAAATGCGGAAAAGTAGACTGCGCAAACATTGGACTAATAATCAAAAGAAAATAAGAAATTGGTTTTGATACTTTTCCTTCGCTATGATCACATGTTCCTAGCCTTTCAGTGGTTTTTTTTTAATCCATTCCTTGTAGTTGCTACGTAAGAGTACATTATGTTTAATATACTAACTGACCCACGCAACATCGTCTGCGTGACATTTTTCATGAATGCTCGGCTCCTATTGGCCGTAGTGTGATGTTATATAGCCTAAAGCCGGGATCAATAAATAGGCTTCCCAACACTAAAATATTGTTTCAATCCTATTTAAATTTCTAATAAATAGTCAAGATCGAGATCGAGTGGTAAATGATCAATTATCGACCGTCGAGAGTAGAAAATTAATTAAAGTACTATGATCCGTAGCCGATTCTCAGACCTACTGAATATGCATATAATATTTCATAAAAATCAGTCAAGCCGTTTCGGAGGAGTATGGTAACCAACATTGTGACACGAGAATTTTATGTAAAAGAAGATGTCACCAGAAAATGGCAAAAGCCGTAAGATTGTAAAATATCGCGTGAAATTGTAAACTATTACTTCTAACTAAGACACGAATATATTGGAAACTATTGAATGTGGATGGGATTGATGGTATACAAAACGAAATTTTCATAAAATATCGAGAAATTATAATGTAATCAAAATTTATTACAATCTTACGGAGTCTGCAATTCGGTGACATATATATTCGGCTTTCTTATTAACGATTATAATACTCGATTTAATCTGAACTAAGTAATAATTCATTTCAGGTAAAATTGATTGATTGGTTACGGGCGGATTCCTTCGTTTTTAAAGCTGATCGCGTTTAAGAAAACTTAGTTCTGCTTGAACATCAATATTGATCTTGATTTTCGTCCAACGGAATTCACCAGCCACATTTTACCGCGTTCACGAAAGCCAAGTCTCTATGGCATAGAATGTAAACATTATCACATAAAACGCAATGCGTTAAGAATTTGCATCATACTAACATAACTGCAAAAATGTTCCAAAGTATAACAAAAAATAGAGACTCAAACTGCTTAATATTTTTGTTTTATTTAAAAAAATACAATAGTTACCCTACTCCTCCTCTAAATCAAAGTCAGGTTCTTCACAATAACCATCTATATCGTCTATTATTGCATCGTCGCCCTTCAGTTTTTTATAAAAATCAATGCAATCATTTGGTATAAGATGGAATAATGATTTCAAATAATTTAACTTCTTTTTGTTAATCCGTTTTCCTGAAGGCCATAATGCTTGCAAATCTTCTTCTACGACAGCCAAACCTTTAAATTTCTTTTTAATGCTCAATTCTTTGTAATCCTCATTAAAGGAAGTTCTCATGAACAAAGAATGTGGCCTCTTTTTTGTGATTAAAATTTCTTTTGTCTTTAGCCAGTTTACTTTGCTCTTATCATTAAATGTTTTTCTATTGACTATGTTCTTCTCTAGAATTTGAGATCCAAAAAATCACAACTTTCCATTTTATGCACCTGTAAACGGTTTTTGTTTTTGCATTGTTTCATAATGGCAGTATAGTCATCCACAGAGTATATCCTTTCATATTGCTTGAGTCGAGTCTCTATTTTTGCGAAATCGTTGTCATTCGGAAGGAAAGTGTGTCCTGATTCCAGGTACCGGAAACTGATTGTCTCTAGAGTGGCTACTTAATAAAGCCTTTAAAATCAAAACGATTTTTATATTCCTATTTTGACCTCACTTATTTGGAGTCCATACGTCACAAAATATCGAAAATGTCTAGTTTGTGGGTTGGATCATTTTTGCAGAAAGCGTTCCAATTAAAATATTACCTAGAGATTTCAGATTTGGAAATAGTTACTTGGGGTAGAAATTTTTATTTTAAGATTATGAAGTTTAGTAAAGTTTCAGTCAATGCTACCGAACAAAGAAAGAATAGATAGATATAGATAGTTCATCAAATATTCGACGTGATTCTTTAAATTGGCATAACTTTTTTATTTATGAACCGATTGATATGAAACAAACACAAAATATTAAGTGAAGCTTACCACAATGTATTAGTTTAGCTTGAACATCAATATTGATCTCGATTTTCGTCTAACAGTTCCGCTTGAACATCAATATTTATCTCAATTTCCGTCCAACAGTTTTGCTTGAACATCAATATTTATCTCGATTTCCGTCCAACAGTTCCGCTTGAACATCAATATTGATCTCGATTTTCGTCCAACAGTTCTGCTTGAACATCAATATTAATCTCGATTTTCGTTAATCAGCCACATTTTAATCGCGTTCATGAGAGCCAAGTCTCTTATGCCATAGCTATGGCATATAATGTAATATTATCACATAAAACGCAATGCGTTAAGAATTTGTACCATGCGGTAGCGACCTACTACGATTATAAAACTAAAATGTTTCAATTGTTATCTCTAAAATTAGCCTGTTACCATGGACGTATAAAAACTGTTTTCGACTTTGTTATCTACTGTGTAAAATACTATCCACGATTGTTATAATAATTATTATTGCGAATGTGATACTGTGTACCTAAATTATAATATTACCTAGAGATTTCAGATTTGGAATAGTTACTTGGGGTAGACATTTTTATTTTAAGATTATGAAGTTTAGTAAAGTTTCAGTCAATGCTACCGATCAAAGAAAGAATAGATATATATTAATAGAAAGAATAGATAGGTAGTTTAACAAATGTTCGACGAGATTCTTTAAATTGGCATAACTTTTTTATTTATGAACCGATTAACATGAAACAAACACTAAATGTTAAGTGAAGCTTACCACAATATATTTGGTTAGCTTGAACATCAATATTGATTTCGATTTTCGTCCAACATTTCTGCTTGAACATCAATCAATGCCATAGCTATGGCTTATAATGTAATATTATCACATAAAACGCAATGCGTTAAGAATTTGTACCATGCGGTAGCGACCTACTACGATTATAAAACCAAAATGTTTCAATTGTTATCTCTAAAATTAGCCTGTTACCATGGACGTATAAAAACTGTTTTCGACTTTGTTATCTACTGTGTAAAATACTATCCACGATTGTTATAATAATTATTATTGCGAATGTGATACTGTGTACCTTAATTATAATATTACCTAGAGATTTCAGATTTATCTGGAAGTTTGATGACTTCAACCAGTTAGACTTAGTTTGGTATTAATCATCGGGTCGTTGTGTGCACTATGAAGACACACAATTTAGTGGACCTGTCTAGATCCACAAAAATCTGTGAAGTGCTTTACTAAAGAAACCAGTTCTGAAATTGTGCTACATGGTACCTACACATCTGGCCACCTGATCTGGCCATTTCACTATAATTGTAACGTCTTTAGCCTTTGGTTTATCGGTGTTTTATCTCTATAATAGCCGGCTAGGAACCTCATAGTCATAAATATAGGAGAAAAAAACAACTCTCAAAATAAATCATTTAATATTGAAATATAGTTTTTACATACCTTTAACGATATTGATTTACAAAACTTCAAATACACAGATCATATTTCGAACTTGAAGTCACTTTTACAAACAATATATTATGGGAGATACCAATAATTTACTAGTTGACAAATCAATCCAGTTAGAAATTGTTATTATCTGATCAAAATCCTTTTCATGCCAATCCAATCCAGTTTGCGATTTGTTACAATATAATCTTGCTAATCTGAAAAGACATCATAAATAATTACATCTAATTTTGTATTTGGTGGATATTTTTTGGTGTCCCCATCTACATACATATGCAGCATCTGGATACACCAAGTTGCATGGAAACACAGAATATATATTTTATTGTTGTTGTTTGTTTTTGTGTTGTTGTTGTTTTTTTGTTGTTGTTTTTTTTTGTTGTTTTTTTGTTTTTGAATCTCTATTTGATCTTCAATAGCCTCCGATACATGCAAAACTGTTACTAATGACGACATTTTCTAAAACAGTCTTCCTCATCAAGGGGGTTGAAGTGTTATTTATTCCCTCTCGTGAATTCTCTGATCATGGACGTCAAACAGTGTAATAATAATCATCTCAATTTTATCAAGGCATATTTTTTACAGTGTATTCATTTTAATACACAAAATAACATCAAAATCTATATAAAAAACTTCACAAAACAATGATACACTGACAAGCTCTGACAGCCTTTGAACTCGATCAAGGAGCCTGATCACCCAAAATCGGCCCATCAGAGCCGGTTGATTCCGTAGTCTGTCTGGGTGAAGTGATCACGAGGTGAGCTGTCAATCCATATAATCAAGATGTCACGTGATCACGAAGTTCACGAAGTGAGTTGTCATTCTAACTTCATTTTATGGATTGACAGCTCACCTCGTGTTCACTTCACCCAAGCCTTCACTTCGACATGTTTACAGAATCGACCGGCAGAAGCTGATCTCGTTTTAGCTTGAACTTCGTTCATTTTGTGTTGGAGAAATCAAAAAAGGGAGTTTTGAACTCCGATAAAGGCTTAAATCGAGTCCAACTGGATTACCGGAAAACCGATAACTAGACTGCCCTTAAATAACTTAGCATATAAAGCTATCATAAGTTACCATGTTACCGAAAATTCGAGTAGTAAAACAGTATGTATTTTTAATTTGCCTAATCATTAAGTTATTTTAAGCCAAACTTTTCTCTACTAATTTTATTTAAGTACAACGAGTCGCTTTGTCGTTCCGTTCAATCAGTGCCAGCTACATAAGTGATTGATTCTTGAAAATCGGTGCCTCCTGCACGTTGGTACCATTTACCTCTTATTATTCGGCTTGTGGCCGCACTTTGCCTATTCAACGTTGGATACAATGAAGTAAAGAATCTAGATAAGTACTTCTATACAAATTGCTTTGAAAGAGCTGTGTAGTGTTCTTTATAGTGCTACGTCACTGCATGAGTGTGGAGTATTATTGTGAAATATGGCTGTGAAAAAGCTTAAGCTCGCAAGTTGTTTAGGTTTTTGCGATGATCTATTGCGAGGCATTACAGAGAGCTATATTTCAAGTTGTATTTTTTCTGAACATTTCAGAAATTGCTCTTTTTGCACCCGTTAAAAGCAGACAGTATTAAAAACCTAAAGTTTTTACCCCACAAAGCCTTTCTAGCTTCAAACTATTTCCCGGGAATGAACCGCCGACATCAGAGCATTGTTCTCTTTCCAATATACGATCCTTTTGTACGCCGCGTTACACTAATCTTCATAAATTACATTTTGATTAAATTTTATTGTTGTTCGACCTCTAGCAGTCATTTTGTCACAGCGGTGCTGAAATAATCAGTTTAGATAAATCTTTTAGATGCTGTATCCTCCTTTGTTAGCACGTCGACCCCTTTATTAAATGTCTGGATAAGAATTTCTTTGTTGTAAGTAATTAAATTTTTGTGGGAAATTGTTTAATACTTCCGCACTACAGTTAAATAATACCTAATCGATCATCGACTCAAAAGACGCCGTTTTTGGTAAATCAAACCACCCAGTGTGAATTCAAGAAATTTGGAGATTGAGTTTTTCTTACGTAACTTGAAGAAAAACTTGGCTTATACCAACATTATTAGATAATTATGTTTCTCTACGAAGTTACTATCAAAATATGGTCGATACAAAGATTGTCCCTAAATTAACTACATAATAATATATGAAAAAATAAAACTCAAAGCAAAAATTATTTCAATTAAACCATTTACAGGCACTTTTGAATTTTCAAGTTCGGTCAGTCAAATAGGCGAAGCTATTTGCACGTTCCAAAGCTGAGATCTCTATGGAGAAGAACGTGCAAGAAACTCCACGGGCACTCTTTTAATTATTTTTTTTGTTTTGAAATTATTCATATATGTATGTGAGAACGATGTAAAATGACGTGCATGACAAAAGCATAAGAAAGAAACCATTCAAAGAACAAATAAATTAAAATAAACCGTGGCAGTTGAGAGATGACCAGTCCCAGCTGACGGAGCCAAATGATGAAACACATGAGAGGTTAATGCATAAATTATACAATGCTAAATAGATTGAGAATCGGAACTCTTTACCTACTTGATCACATAATAACATCACGCCTGTACTAATCCCCCAAATTGATAGGCAGAGGATGCGTTGCCAGTTTACCACCGTTTAGAATTAAGTAGATTTAAGTGTATTGTAGTGTATCACCATGTCTGTATGTTTTAGAACAAATAAAATTATTATTATTTTGCCAGAGTAACAGAAGAGTCGTATACACTAAACGGGCTGAAATCCGAACTGCGGGTTGCTTATGAAAAATTCCAGCTAAAAACGTTCAATAAAACTTTTGCCGACTCAGAAACCAAACGCAGAAACGCATGCTCGACAGCTAGACCAACAAGACTGTTTGAAAGAAAGGCTAATGAAATAGATCCCTGTAAAATATATCATCTTTATCATAGTCACAGTTGTTACCCACATCGAGTTTACTAGCATTGGAGGCGAAATGGCTCTCACACAGAGTTGCATAAAATATCCATTATAGGAAAACAATGGGGCGGTATCGAATTCATTCTCACGGGACATACAAACTGAATGCGACTGTTCGATATGTTTACTTTTACGATATAAGGGATATTTGTAGGACTTAGCTATCTCACGAATGAATAATCAGCGTAAAGGAAATCGTCAACGCTTTCTACGATTTAAAATCATTATCGTCATCAGCCGAATGACGTCCACTGCTGGACATAGGCCTTCCCCAAAGGGGGGTTTGCCATAATTGTCACGTTTGGCAGGCGGGTTGGCGATCGCAGTGTAGCCGTTGCAATGCACAGAGAATGCTGCTGCCTAATCTCTGGTGAGTCCCTTAGAAGCCTCTTACGACACCCACGGGAAGTGATGGGATGGTACTATTCTTTTACGTCTGACACCATACAGAACGACGATTTAAACAAGTAAACATTAAAACATCAACTACTAAAGCACGACCAATTTATTACTTTGTTCAATGCCATCGAGTTCTATGACGTGTCGATCCGTTTTTCTTCACGGATGTACAATGTGTATGTAGTTAAAAATTACGTACAAGGATCAACGTATCAAGCTTATTTTTCATTTTCCCCATGAAAACAATATCTCGTCGTATCCGTTACAGCAAGTGTCCTGGCGACAGATCAGGCGCGATAAGATAAGTCTGTTAGCGTCCAGTACTGAGACATAAAAATAAATGTACATAGTAAATCTATCTCTTTTCGGCGTGCCTTTAAGATAAGATCATAGCTGTGATTTGAATGCTCTGGATGTATCAATACCTCAAGAGTCACAAGATGTAAAATACAGCGTTGTGAAAAATTTATCACGTTAAATATTTGTTTTATTCAAATATTATTATTTATTTTTAAAGTGAATATATGACTAAATATTCCTGGAATATTTCAAGCGTCTACCTGTTGCCGTGATCAATAGGATAGAAGTTGTATAGGAGCCTCCTTAAATATTTATTTTATGTTGTTTTTCAGTATTTGTTGTTATAGCGGCTACAGAAATACATCATCTGTGAAAATTTCAACCGTCTAACTATCACGGTTCATGAGATACAGTATGGTGACTGACGGACAGACAGACGGACAACGGAGTCTTAGTAATAGGATCCCGATATTTTGGTATTATTTAAGTACAGTGAGTAAATTAATGTTCTTATTAAAAGCTTTTTAATTTTAATAATACCCCACACCCGAGCTCATGTAACTTTAAAATGAATTTCCTTCTCACTACTAAGAATATTAATGAAAGCCACGTAGGTACTTCTTTGGGCTTAAAATTATCATTCTTTTTAAAGCTTCTAATAGAAACTATGCACGTAGTACAAAAAAACTAGTTGAAATCTACATTGGCTCAGTAATACGCGTGAACGTTCTCAGTCCATTGAGTTCCAGCGTCTAAGTTATTAAGGTATCCATTTCCTGAAACTGTTTTAGCTCACAGCTATAAGCAATTCGCTTATTTATCAAATTGTTATTACAATGAACCAAAAAAAGAACGTAAAAACTTCAGTTATGGAACATTTTACATATCTACAGTTAGGTCGGTACGTCCGCACGCTCGCGGAACAAAAACCGGGTAAGAATAAATTTTCTCATAAAAGCGGACATAACAAGGGTATGGGGCGGAAACGACTATAACTTAGATGGAGATCGGAAGACCTTTTCTGACGGACTACATATTTTCGGAAATCAATACGTAAGCAATGTAATTTACATACGAATTCCAAGGAATATGTCCTGGGCAAGCTTTTTAGTTATTTCTCATCTGGATATCTACTTCAGAAATATATTGTTCTATAAAACTCGCATCGGAATGTTCGAGCATTACAGTATCAATTCTCTCGCCTGTCTTCAGCAGCGATGTTCGCAGTTATATTTAATCGGAAGATGCATGAGAGTGCTTTTTTGAGGCTGACTCAAAAAAGACCTTGTAGCGCATTAGTTGCTTGTCATCTTGAGTGTTCTGTAAAAGAAGTAGAGAAACACGATATAGCAACAGAGTAGGACGGTAGTACTGTCACTACAAATTACGTTATGTCCACAGATAGGTATTTGAAAATTGCTTTTCGACAGTGTCGGTCTAGGACGCAGTTGTTAATTGTCACGGGAGCCCCGGGACAATTATTTGGTGTCGCCCCCAAAGCGCATAATTTTGCCAAGGCGGTTGACTTGTCAGGGGCGGAACGTAGGTCGGTAATTCATCCATCATTTGTCACCGATTGTCGCCTACGCGTACAGCGATGACTTTTTTACTACACCGAAATAGCCAATGGTTAGTTGTTCGGCTAAACAGTGGGAACAAACGCGGGCCCGGGTGTTCCGCGTAATAGATTACAGTGTCACTCTGGACGACCGTTGTCAACGGCCAGCTGCGAAGCTGTCAACCGTTTCTGTACCAAAACAATTTTATCCTGTCCCCTCAGTGTCGTATCGCAATCTACTTGATTTTAACGAGACTACATTGTAGTTGCTTGAAAACTTAGATGATTACGGACGGATTAGAGAATGGGGCGCAGTATGATTGTAAATTGGAGTCACTTTTCTGTATGTTTAGTGGGCGAAATTTTAAGTTCATCCTTTTTCTCTGGTTTAGTGTTCGAGTTAATTTAATATGTATCCTTTGTGATTCTATTAAAAAACTGCTGTTTATAATCAAATTCAGCCAGGTTCTTTCGTGCTTTTCAACCATATCTATAGCATTTTTATACGCTTTAGAACGAGGGCTATAATTTCCTATTCCAATGTTCCATCAGATAAAACTATATCATGGCTAAAGGAGGCTCTTAGGCATAAAGTATTCATGAACTTAACACGGAAGCGAGTATTACCTACTTTAGTCTATTTCATAATGTGGATTCGTTTAAGGCTAGATACTATTCGTCCTGGTGAGGGTTGTGGATAGCCGATGAATGCGAGACTCACAGGACCTGTTGTGGCGACACTTGGGGGAGGCCTATGTCCAGCAGTGGACGTTTTTCTGCTGATATGATGATGATGAATTCGTATGAATTTGACGGCTCCATCGGCACAGTGACTGAGAGGAAATACGGTTGCGAATTATGATCTCGATTTCTATTGTATATGTATGTCTTTATTTGTACTATTTATAAATGCCAAAAATTCAGAAAATTCTTGACTTTTGTCACTTTTCTAAGAAAATAATGCCAAAATAATTTATAATAAAAAATTCTGAATAACAATTACTTATCGCTATGATTGATTATCAAAAAAACACGTATAAGTACAGAAAAGTTCCAACCATTTGAAACTTTTATACAAAAAGCTAATTGAATGTTATCTGAAATGTTGCCAGTCTCGTTGTGAAACAGGAAAAAACTTGGTGAGTATCTCGCGACTTTTATTATTGCGAAAGTTTCACTTGACAGGCCTTACAACAACACGGGGGAACAATTACGACTTGACATTTATGTATTTCTATTGAAAAAAGGCTCATATTTTTAGAGGCTGCGCTAAACGTTGCGTTAAAAGCCTTCTTAAAATTGAATGAAAATTAAGGCTACCTCAGAATGTTTAGGATTAATAAATGTCACCTATACATACGCTACTGGGACACAAACCTCCTCTATGTGTAACACATCACGTGGGCCTAGTGCGAATTGATCACATTTCATTAAATTTTATGTCGACACATGTCTTCGAATTTTGGTGTACAGACAAAGATAAGCGTCTACTTGGTTCCGAACCAATGTGCACTTGTAAGGGTGTTACCACACCAATCGATCGATCATCGATCGATGGTAGAATGGATAAGTCGAAATCGATCGATAGAGTTTCTACTTATTTCTTCGATCAGCCAAGGCTACCACACCAGTCGATCAACGTCGATAGATGGCCGATGCCATCTAGGCGGTCGATTAATTGTTTATCGCATGATGTCCGTCGATCACCAAAAGCTACCACACAAATTGATCAACGTTAATCAACAACGATCGATGGCATCGATCGACGATCGATCGATTGGCGTAGTAACACCCTAAGTTGGGCCTTGAATATTGGGTCTCTCTTCAGAATGAGCGGTAGGTATTTATTATATTTGTCGCAGTGTACAATATTATCGTTAAACATGTCGCATTTTGATATCAGGCTGTTCTTTAAAGAAGATAATACAGCAGTCATCCATTGCAAAAAGTAAGTATTCCTTTTCTTTGACTCAGGGAAATAGGATAACTAACAATGTATCTGACGTATAATAAAGATTCTAAAGTTAAATATATCTACAGATTTAAGTACCTATACGGCTGATTGTATACCTATCTATGCTGTGAAATCCCCAAGTCATCGTTACACAGATTCGGGGAAAGACGGGCTGGTCTATTAGTAGCCAGGGACCAAACGGCATAACGCTTTCACCGATTTGAGTAAATGTGAAGTCGTTAGATTCCTATTATTCGGGAGAGTGTCATATTGAGGTACGTGACGTCACCTCAAATCCAATATGGCAGCGGATAGGTACCTTCTCGCGAAATTGAGAGAATGAGTTATCGTTGAATAGTTATTGAGATGTCGAATGATTCAGCTTAAGTTTTACTTGTTCGTTCTAAAATATTGTCAAACAATAAACATCATACTTGGACTTTAGGGCTTAGTGATCTATATACAATACTGTTCGACAGTAACGATACATAAATAATTTTAATTTCTTCAAATAAAACTGGGAAGAAAAATCATACAAATTTTATAATTCATCATGAATATTGCACACACATTACTTCCTTATTGACGTGAAAGAGCTTCCGATGATTACAAAATACATTTACTTGGAGAAAACAAGATAAGAATCTCCCATCCATTCTATCGCCTTTCTTATTTTAATATCCGCTGATTCTGGAGGCCTTTAAATACTTTTGTTTGTCATCTTTAGATCTGTTTACGACATCGCTGGAGTTGTTCCGCGGGCAAAGCTTTTGAATCGACTTTTTACCTTAAATAATAACACAAGATTGAACAATAAAGGTAACAGCGATGTCAAGCTTTTTGACATCGCTGTGAAGTCAGAACAAATTGAATATTTTATTTTGAATGATTTGATTAATTGTGTATTTGCACCTAATTTAGTGTACTAACATAGTGTGTAAGTTTTTACTAATAAAAATATGGATCACTGTTGTTCGAAATAAAATAAATAAAAACATTCAGAACTTGTTTTGCGTGTTGGTTGGCTAGAATCATAAATGAATGGGATTGATTTATGTGTCGCTTGTTTATCTTAAGTATTTAATTAATACGGAGAAAATATCTGGAAGTTGTAATCTGATTATTAAAATGGTCACTACACCTTCGCTATGAGTTAGCGCGCACGAGCAACTTTTGGCTCCGCAACTAATTTGTCTCTCACATCAAATCTATGGGTTTATATGAAAAGTCTCCAAGCATCTACTTGGTTCCGAACCAATGTGCACTTGTAAGGGTGTTACCACGCGGGCCTGCGGACTGCGAGCGTTGGGTGGCTCGCTGTCCGATTACCACCAGGCCCGGGACGATGGCGCGTTGTGTTACACGCGTGGCTCAAAGAGATGTCAGCATAGAAGACGGGGCCCGCTAGGGCCAGAGCCTGGCAGGGTTGCGGAATTTGTTCGAAAGAGTCACCGCGGCCTTGAAACGCAAAGGGCTTTAGAAGGAACACGGATGGGTTTTAGTCAGTAAGAGTCTGACACGCCCTTCCGCTCCACCCAGAGCGGAAGAAGTCATTTGATGATTTACCATCCTTAAAAAAAAAAAAGGGTGTTACCACACCAATCGATGGTAGAATGGATTAGTCGACGTAGATCGATAGTTTCTACTTATTTCTTCGATCAGCCAAGGCTACCACACTAGTCGATCAACGTCGATAGATGGCCGATGCCATCTAGGCGGTCGATCAATTGTTTACCTCTTTTGGTAATCGGATTACAACTTCCAGAGATTTTGAAGAAAAGTGATGCTTTTATCCTAGAAAAAATCAGGGTTCTGTGGATTGGCTACACGTGCTAAGTCGCGGAAAAGTTAGTAGGTACGCTATAAATATGTACTCTTGTTCATGTTGAACATGAAACACAATATCGGATTGGTAAAAACATAAAAACAGCTCACACGAAGGGTTCCGTACTATAACGTATAAACCGAAAAAACACGTTTATTGTATGGGAGCAACGTGTATACAAGCATCGTGTTTTATTCGGTCCCTTTAATTTTTAAATTTAATTAAATTTTTCCTATTACGATTCTTGAGATACAGCCGGCTGACAAACAGACAGACGGACGGACAGACCGACAACGGAGGCTTAGTAATAGGGTTCCGTTGGTACGGAACCTTAAAAACTGAAAGTAAGTATGATTTTTTCGTTTTCATCACAATTTATTGCATTGCATCCATGTGCCATCTCTTGATGACAAATACATATCTGGAGGAAGGTATTTCTAAATAATATACTGACTTCGCTAGAGGCTACTGACATTAGCAGCCTTGTCTTTAAAGATATAAAATAATCCTAATATATATGAGTTCCTATAAATTTGATCAAAAACAATATCTGAATTAAAACAATTAAGTATCTTAAGAGCTTAATTTGGAGTTTAAAAAAGTAGCCATTTAGATAGAACTAAAATACTTGCCAAGACACGTACAAATGTTCAAATTCATATAAATTACAGTAGGTGGCTAATATGTTTTTGAAAAGTATTTAGGTATTAAATTTACGATTGAGACAGATAGGCACGCGTTAAAGCTAGGCAAAGTTTTTGTACCTAGATTTTCAGAATGGTATTACAAATAACCTACAGACAACCTCTCTAGATACTTAGTCTAAATAATATGTCCTTATAATAACCGCTTTTGATAGACACATAATATGTCACCAACGGATTTTAGATATTTTATTATATATAAAGGACATCTGAAAAGAAAATACAAAATTATCATCATCATCATCATATCAGCGGAAAGACGTCCACTGCTGGACTCGATCTATACCTCCCCCAAAGAAGGGGGGGTTTGCCATATTCGCCACGCTTGGCAGGCGGGTTGGCGATTGCAGTGTAGCTGTTGCAATGCACAGAGAATTCTGCTGCCTATACTCCGGTGAGTCCCTGAGAAATACATAGTATTGAATGTAAAATACTACCCAATGAAGCAAGGTAATAAAATAGTTAGAACATAAAAACTCAAAACGTGATGGTGTTGGAAATGTGCTAAAAACTAAAACCTTGTTTTATGTTCATTGCGTTGTAATAAAAAGCCGTTTTTTATAGTTAACAACATTAAATTCGAACTAAATATTCAAATGTCCAATTCTGCATCAAAACGCCTAGGTATGGAAATTCGGCGTTAACTAGAAATTGTTGCTGTACACAAAAATAATGTATAACAAACCTATTATGAAACTAAACACAAAGTATCTGATGAACAACACTACGTCATTGAATATGAATGAACTCGTACAATGATTAATCAATTCAATTACATATGATTGTCATTCATGCGTGCGACGCTCCCGAGGGCGGTCGCCTAGAGCATTCTAACCCTAAATATGAATATATGGAGCCATAGTGAGTATGGGGTTCTCCCAGGAGTGAAGCTCGCGATTTTCGCAACGAACTTGCCTCATAAATCCTCGCCTTACATGATGCTTGTTTGCATAATACACGACTTAGTCGGCTTTGTTCCACAGTTTGATAGGTAGGCCGCAACGTGCGCCTCGAAAGTACATGCGGTACTTAGTTACAGGTGGTGCTATTTAAAATATTAGTTTCGTTACCGAAAATAGTTCATTGATTGTTAAGAAGCTGCGCAGGTCTTATGGAGCTGAAGAAACTAGGGGGACCCTAGTACTGCCATTCCTAGTGTGAACCGCACTGGTTCAATACTCAGAATTAAGGACTTTGAATATAAAACACTCTTTATATACTTTGGAGATCAGCTTTATTACTATAATTACGGCGGTACAGTAACACAGTTTGATTTAGTGATACAGTGCAAGTTACTAGCACTGATGTCGAAGTACGAATGGCCGATGCATTAAGTTTTTTTTTTTTTGACGTGGACCACTCGCAGTTCAGCACACTAAGGCTGGTTACTACTTAACCGGTCCATCCTGTGGTGGCCTCAAATGAATTTAAGGCCCCCAGCCAGGACTTACAAACTTTATAAATTATACTAAATGGCCGGGCCGATGCATGGCCGGCATACCACTTTTATTAAATGCCCGCTGTCTAGTTTATTATTCCCACCATTTTACTTGCTTATGATTGGTCGACGATAACTGTCAGTCTTGACCAATCACATGAAGTCAATACATTTACTTTTGATCATACAAGTTCATAGAAATTGTTATATTAGTCAAAATAAACATAAATAATTATAGGCATAATTAAAATATTCACATGTTTTTTTTTTTTACATAATAGTCACCTTGGGAGACTTGACCAAAACTATGTGTGATAAATACAATATATTATGTGTGTTTTCATTTTACTATCTACGTGTCTATGGTTGAAATTAGGCATGTCCAATATCAGTAAGTGTTTTTTTTTCTTGTTTTGAACTTAACTGCATTGGGTAATTAAGCACAAAATTAGACTTTTTTATTCAAAAATTGTAGCTTGAGAATTGAAAAGAGAAAGCTTGATAAATTGTTTTACTTTAAGATGAAACTATAGTTCTTATAGGTTAGAAAGTTCCAACTTTACTGCCTTCTGTTTAAACTATAATTAGTTACTTAGTTTATGCGAAATACAAGATAAGATAAAGATACTAATTCGTGGTACATTAATAGCTAAGCGTACGAGAAACAAGAATGTGAAGCGAATGGTTTAAGGACGAAATAAAAAAGAAAATGAAGCGGTTCGTGGAGTGATACTCAAATAATTGGGTTTAGGCTTGAATTATATAATGATAAAAGAATCACCAATTTATTTAAAATTCTGCAAATCACCGTCACTCACTGCAATACTTTTCCAATTTGTCGCGTTCTTCTTAGTCTTTGGAATATACCTAAAACTGCCAGTTCTCAATGATGAAAATACAAACTCTTTTTAGGGATCCGTACCCGACGGATAACCAACGGTGCCCTATTACTAAGCCTTCGCTGTCCGTCCGGCCGTCTGACTATCAGTGGGCAATCTCATGAATTGTAATAGGTAGACAATGAAATTTTCACTAGCAGAAACGTGTTTTTCTTGGGTTTTTTTCTCGATCTTTAATGATGGCAACAGCTATACACTTGAAATGCTCACAGAGTTTGTATTGCTTTATTTGCAAAAAAATAAAATAAATAAATAAGATTCATTATTACTGTTAAACTTGTAATTTCATTTTACATTTTTGTTTGTCGTATGCGAGTCCCAAATAAACATTTTTCTTTCTTTCTTTAAATGGGCCCCCATACAAGAGACGTGTTTTTGCTCGATTTTGACGGCATAATAGCAAGTAGATTATAATAATCGTAATGGTACGGAACCTTTCATGCGCGAGTCCGACTCGCACGGTTTTTTTATTTTGATCTCCGAATACTTGATTTTAAATGAAGCGTAAAATTAAAGTCAGACATCGTAGTACGAAATTAAAAGATGGAATTCTAATTTTATTGCGACTACTCGATTTAATAAAGTTTCATTATTGTAAAAATGTGATCATTGTGGTCTTATTAATGATCATGTTATTTAGTATCCAAAGATTTAATTATGAGGAGCCAATTTATGAATCGCCAGATATGTAATTAATAAAATCGAAAAAACTCAACCATTATTTCAATAAATCTGTTTTTTATTCATTCTGATTACGATATCAATCTACCTTATTGCTTGTGTTAAAATATTGTTGTAACAAATAATATTGTGCTCTTAACATTATTAATTTAAACTATCAGAAGCTCATTGATTTTTGCAAAGCGGAGATTATGTTAATCGGCACTTGTTGGAGTTGATAACCCAAGGGGATAATAATAATGTTAATGCATTATGATAATGGGATAACCGTTCAGCTGGTCATAATGTTGCCACTTAGAAGTTACCCTACCTATTGGGCCCAATTTCGCCTTTTTTTTGTTTGACCTTGATTATTTTCTTGCTGCGTCTTTCTTATTATTTAAATCAAACTTCATTATTATTTTCTGGTGCATAGAAGAGAAGATCACTCCGACGACTTCTATTCTGCCGCCATAAGACAAAATAACGCATTTACACAAAACAAAGTAATCGATTTCAGACCAGTTATTTTCTTAATGTCCGAAATCAGTTATTTCGTTTTGTGTCGATGCGCCCATTCTTCTTTTGACGGAAGTATTTTAACCTCAATGCCGTATTTCGTAAAAATTTGAGTTGTTAACAAATGTTCAATATCTAATTTATAATAAGATACTCTCTGTACGTGTTGATACTTACTTTAAGTGCTGAGAGTTTATTAAAGCTAAATAAAAAAATAATAAATAAATAAACAAGTAAGACTGCGCTCATTCCAGAGTCAAAAAAACATTTTCTTCAACTATTTCTTGCGAATGCTTCAGACACTATGTGACCTCTGCTTTACCCTGTACAAACCACCCGTGACGGTCAAAATTCACATTATCATAATAATATTCAACAACCAGTTTGATTAATAGCTGCACACTGTAAAACACAATAAGTTTTAAGTTGACGAGAAACCAAAATACTCTAACACTGGGCTGGTTTAGCAATGCTTTTAGTAACACTACTTAAGAGGATTGTGACATGACAACGACCCTTGTCACACTAGTTATGACAGTCCCGTCATAACAAAGACGTAAGCAAAATATTTCTCTAACGATAAGCTTAGGGTTTAATGCTAATCTTTTAACCAAAAACTAATGTTTTATTACTTAGTACTTAGAAGCCAGATTTAGATTTGAATGACGAGTAGCCTTGACCGCTTGTTGAACGGCATTTTGTGAACGAGTTTGTGAAAGTATTTTAAGATTAATGTTCAAGACGTAGGTTCTATTAATTAACACGCATGCTTATACGTATATTTTCAAGCTAAGGAGTGGAATTCCCAGCCGGAGTCTATGTTTTCTGATAGCTACAACTTGAGGGTCTTTCGTCACAAGTGAATAGGTAATTTATAGGCAAGCGTGCTTTCGTAGCAGCGTCAATACCGTCACATGAAAAACAAAGCAACGAAATTTGTACGGAAACAAAAAGAACCGCAGCGCCATTTACGACAAACTACCAGCGAAATCCTGCATCGCGCAAGCAATGTTCTCCGTGTGATTTGAACACATACAACAGTCCGAATATCAACTATCGAGCAGTTGCCCATCAGACACAACAACCGTCTGGTTCGGAGGATCCTCCAATTTTCGGTGGAGGTGTGCGGGACTTTACTCTCTGTACCGCACACCGCTATACTTTATTGTCGACCACATCATAGCTTTCCATCAGGAAGGGTTTTGTTCAAATGTCATCATCTACGTAGCCTTTTCCCATCTATATTGGGGTCGGCTTCCAATCAAACTGGATTGAGCTGAATACCAGTATTTTATGTGGAGCGGCTGCCTACAAGACCTCCACAACCCAATAACTGGGTAACACAGTAGATCTTGGCAAGACTGGAGTCGGATTTACTGGCTTCTGACAATTTTATTCGTAATGACTGCCAATATACAAATAACAGAACTAACCGCTTAAGGTGCTTTCCGAGGCACGGAGGAAACTCGGTATGTTAAGATGGTCACCCATCCACAGACCAACCTTGGCAAGCGTAGTTTAACTTTGAAAAGCGATTATTTAGGTTCAAACGTGAGGCTATCAATAACTAGAAAAAATGCAACCCTGCACGATAATTATAAAAAGATTGCTACTAACTTTGTTTTATTTATGGACAAAGTTCCTGTATGATGGGCCAATGCAGCGAAGCTACGGGGAAATCTAGTTTAATAATAGACTTACCTGTAGCTACTTTGCTATTAACCCTATTTTTCGTAATCAAAAGTTACATATTTTAGCACACTCAGCAATAAGTAGTGTACAATAGATGTTTTATTAGTAAAAGTGTACCTATAATATAGCATTTTTGCCAACCAGTAGCTACAAACCAAAAATTTAAAAATAAATGTTTATACATTTATTTTTAAATTCTTGGCATGGCACAAAAATCGAATTCTTATGAAACCATCAATGTTCATTTTAACCAGGGACCGTACAACCAGAGTTAAGCCTTTCGAAGGGGCGAATTTATTTATGAAGTTACCTTTATCATGATGTAACTCCTTGTAACCCATACAAGGAGTTAAATAATGCCTTCGATTCGATACAATGCTTGAAACCCAGAAAAAGGGTTCCCACATCCATATGGATATTTGGATAACCCATTGAATGGGCTCTATACTTGTAACCCAGTGAAAGGGTTACACCATAATTATGACAACCCATTGAATGGGTTTTAACCTTGAAACCCAGTGAAAGGGTTACACCATCATTATGATAGCTAATTAAATGGGTTTTAAACTTGAAACCTAGTGAAAGGGCTACCTACTCATTATGATAACCTTTATAATATAAAGGTTTTGTTAGGGTTATTATGGTTATTCAATAAACTTGTGCGAAGTAGGTGGCGGAGCACCACGCGCCATCCACTAGATATCGTAGGCTGGTAGACGAATGGGCACGCCACAATTGCGGCGGTAAGGCCCCTCTTTGGGGAGTGGCTCGAGAGGCGCCACGGCGTCCTCACCATCCGCCTGACGCAGGTACTGACCGGACACGGCTGTTTCAGGAGGTTCCTGTTTCGGATTAAGCAGGAGGACACGCCCGGGTGTCAGCACTGTGAGGATCGCCCGGAGGACACGGTGGAGCATACGGTGGAGTTCTGCCCGTCTTGGGCTGAGCAACGCCGTGTCCTCGTCGAGGCGATCGGCGGCGGCAACCTCTCGCGTCCGGCCCTGGTTGAAGACATGGTCCGGAGCGAGGAGGCTTGGGGAGCGGTCACCGCCTTCTGCGAAGCAGTAATGCTAGCGAAGGAGGAGGCGGGCCGCGCAAGGCAAATGCAAGGCCTTCGCCCCAACCGCCGCTACAGGAGAGGACGCCCCGGGCGTCGGGAGTCGCAGGGCGATCCCCAGCCACCGTAGGCGCGGGCCTGCGGACGGCGAGCGTTGAGTGGCTCGCTGTCCGATCACCACCAGGCCCGGGTCGATGGCACGTTGTGTTTCACGCGCGCCTCAAAGAGATGTCAGCATAGAAGACGGGGCCCGCTAGGGCCAGAGCCTGCCAGGGTTGCGGAATTTATTCGAAAGAGTCACCGCGGCCCTGGAACGCAAAGGGCTTAAGAAGGAACACGGATGGATTTTAGTCAGTAAGAGTCTGACACGCCCTTCCGCTCCACCCAGAGCGGAAGAAGTCTTTGATGATTTCCCATCCTTAAAAAAATAAAAAGGCTTGTAGAAGAAACACGTGTACGACGAAAGTAGGTAGGTCTTATAATAAGACCTAATTAGGCACCTACTTTCCGAGATATTTCGTAGGTATTGAAAAATAAAACAAAAGATTATTTTAGTATATTATATTATTATTATAGCTTGATATTTCGCAAATGGATCCTTGGATGGAAAAATAATTTTCACATACTCGCAATATTTTAAAATGACCTATCTAACGACACCCCACATAATGGGAAAGACAATAAAAAAAGTCGTCGTCTTTACTTATACGGGGGTACAGTAAAACTTTTTTTTTTAATTTTTATTTTGTCTCTTTGTCGGCGTGATTAATATGCATACCCATACCAAATTTCAACTTTCTAGTGCTATGCGAAAAATAAAGAAAGAAGGATCGTTGAAAGTGTAACCTTATGAACCGCTGAAATTAAGCCTTTCAAAAGGGTTACCTATATAGTATGGGTTTTTAATTAACTGCTTAGAAAAACCCTATCGAAAACCTTTCAATGGGTAAACAAAATGGTCAGTGTAATCACGGCTAAAATTAAGCCGTTCAAAAGGTGTTATCCACATCGTATGGTTTTATGATTAACTGCTTAGAACAACCCTATCGAAAACCCTTTCAATGGGTAACCCCAATGGTCCCTGATTTAACATTAATTGAATTAAGATTGCTAGCAACCTAGTACAGTGTACAGTGACTAATTAAAACTAGGCATTTAATAAGTTTTTCAAAGTACCAAAGTGTAACTTATGACTCTCATTTTCTGAAAAAAAAAATATGCAAAACAGCGTCAAAGCGTCGGCGTCGACCACTTTTATGTTCGCGGTAATATTTTAAAGGATGTCAACTTTCATTAAGGATGTTGACACAAAACTTTAAATTAGTAGAGAACTTTAATTTTGTCAATGCCCTTTTTTCTTTACGTGGGTTGTCCCACTGCTGGGCAACGGCTTCCCTAATATTTTTTCAGGTTTTTTCATCTCTTGCTTTCTTTGGAAAATCTGTCTGGAACAAACAGACCTATTAGATTTTCTGCCTGATTTGGTGATCTAATAAATTGAATTTCTTTGGTGATATGTACACTGATGTGTAGGTGTAAGTAGGTACATTATTTTAAGGATGGGATTTATCGAATTGCTGACTTCTTTCGCTCTGGGTGGAGCGGAAGGGCGTGTCAGACACTTACTGACAAAAATCCATCCATATTCCATCCAAAGCCCTTTGCATTCCAGGGCCACGTTAACGGGAATTAATTAATTATTAATTTATCGGCTTAAGCGTTGTATAATAATTAGGGTTCCGTACGTCTGAAAGAAAAAAATGAACCTTTATAGGATCAATCGTCCTTCTGTTACAGCCAATTTGTTCCGAATCTACGGAACCGATTCTGTTGAATTCTGAATTTAAAATATATTGACATAATATGCCAATTATATAATCGGTGGCGAAGGCAATTTATTTGTAGATATCAAAAGATCGAGGCTGCTACGAATAGTTTCGGCGAATCGAAAATGGAGCAAGATCAGAGAAGTTTTTTGGTTATCAACAAACATTAATACATTTCACTATACAGATGCTGCACTCCCAACAATACCATTATTACTAAAATCGTGAGGTATCCCATTGCAGGCCAAGGGCTTCCCTATTCTCCATGCACTCCTCTCTCTAAGGACCAGTTTTTATTGAAGAAGTCCAGCTCATCTCATTTCCGACTGGGCTTGCCTGTAACCCAATTAATTCTAATAACATCGTAATGTACACACGCCAGCACATCAAACAACAAAAATCTGTCAAATTTCTTTAATAGATTTTCTTCTTTATCGCTAAAGCATTAGGTTCAATATTGATCTCACCTGATGAAAAGCGATCATATGGTCGACGATGGAGCACGCTTGCCTACAAGTAACCTATTCACAAAGACATGAATATTAAAATTATGATACCAATATTAATTACTTTTGTACAATATTCAGCTGAATCCCATTCGACTGGAAGCCGAGTCCTGAGTAAATAATTGGGAAGAGGCTATCACGGCTGATCATAATGATGACGGCTGATCACGATGGTCATCACCATCATGAGCAGCATCATCATGCTGCTCATTCTCCATATATAATAGATAAGTGCATTAAGGTATAATTGATATGGCAGTTTTATTCGTAGTTTAGCGCTAAAGTTTGGGAGAGAAATTTGGGAATGTGCCAAGCAATGGCAATGGGATCCTTCCCTTGGGGCTATCATCTCGAACGTGGAATGTTGGCTTTAATGACTTGACATTAGCATCATTCATACCATGGGTATTATAGGGAAAGAGAAACAGGAGGTATGTATCATCAGTGGAAACAGAATAATTACTGGTCTTGTGGTCGTTATAAGTAACACTAGAAGATACCAAAATATCATGCTCCCTCGCCTCAGCGCCTGGGGTCGTCAGTGCAATATATTAAGGAACTCATTAACCGGTCACCTTAATGGAATTATTTTTATAACCTACGCAGAACGATAAAATACGGCAAAATTATAACAGCCGCACAGTTCGATGTTGTCGCTCAGTAGATGGGTGACCATCCGTTACATACCAAGACTCCTCCGTACGTTGGAAAGCACGTTGAGCCGTTGCACGTTGGTTCCGGCTGTCATTTGAACATCTTTGACAGTCGTAGTGGGTAGCCAAACATCTGATACCATTCTTCCAAGAGGTATCGTGTTTGTACTGGGTTGAGGAGGAGAGAGGTCAGGCAATAGGCGGTATCTCCATGTAAAATACTGGTACTGAAGTAAAATACTGGTACTGAAGTAAAAACTGGTGCTAAAGTAAAATACTGATACTGAAGTAAAATACTGGTACTGAAGTAAAATACTGGTACTGAAGTAAAATACTGGTACTGACGTAAAATACTGGTACTGAAGTAAAATACTGGAAGCTGATAGAGTGATGGAGATATAATGGAGCCGATATAGTTGAAAAGAGCAGATTAAGCAAGTACCAAGGCCAACAATTTGATATTGACTGCGCCTTTCTGACGTTATAGGTAGGGCGGACACCGCAATGCAAGTGTGACCACTCGTGTGTGGTTGACTATACGGATATAGACTAGATATATCTGCCAATAGATGCTGAAACATCGCCCTTTGTAGCATTGTACGTGCTTACAAAAAAGGTCGGCTATACTGTCAGGAACACGTCAAAGTTATTGGACCCGATTAAACCTATGTTGCGTGAAAGTGGCTTTTATTTATACAAAATATCTCAAGCCATAGATTTTTGTGATAGTCGCAGAGGCTTCGCGGTAATGGAATGTGCGTCACCGGACATTCCTGCCACCTCTTTCACACAACCTAAACATAAATAAGGTAATTTTGAAATAGGTTTAAAATCCCATGACCCATCAGTCCCAGCATCATTTATTCAATAGCGGTCAGAGTGTTTTTTTTACAAAATTAGAGTCGGTATCCGAACCGTAAAAAAACAGAATAATTTTATGTTACCCCAAAAAGTCATTATGCCGTAATGTACTCATTAACCTTTTGAACGCCAGAGCATAAACGCATCGGCGCCGTGCCCCCGACGCCAAGCCACAAATTTACCGTACTTTTTGTCACGTATTTGTGACGTTTGGCGTACAGGGCACGGGGTTTCTTGTCACCTATACGTGACAGTGGCGTTCAAAAGGTTAAGTAAAAATAAATGAGGTTCCCTACAAAATATATCTCAACTATGCTTTAATAAAGGCATATTTTGTCCGGATGCAAATTATCGACGTAAATTATTGTCAAATGTCTAAAAGAACGATTTATACGCAATACCACAGCAGAGTTATTGAAATATATGTCCCAAAAGACAATACACCGATGCGGGAATTTGTATCTGCAAAGGAGATGATACCGTATGAAGCTGTGACACGGTATAGATTTGTGTGTGTGATTTGATCAACAATGGAAAAACAACAAAAATGGGTATTACGGTAATACTCAAATAAAACGCAAAGCAAAATAGGAATGAGTCGTTTTGCATTGGAGCATAAATCTAACAAATGGCATTTGCATGTAGAAGTACCGAATATTCATGGCGGTTAAGCTTGACTGAGGGGAGGATCATTGCGGAGTTATTCTTAGCGAAGTAGCAATGATATGGATCTAGAAATAAGAATCTAGAACGGCTGTCTGGCAACAGTGACTTCTGATAAAAATGTTTGAGGATTTCAGCAATCTTTGTACCTTAATTTGCCCTTGCTGGAAAACCAGTGTCGGGGCATACAAGTCTGTCAATAGATAATATGAGCCGTGTTCATTAAAAATAAATTAACTACATGATTAGTTTATACTTTTCTATTCAAATTTTCTAAAGATAATTTGAATATTTGAAATTAGTTTAAATACTGATAAGAGTGTGCTTATCAGTATTTAAATTAATCGTATGGTCAGATTTTTATGAATAAGCCTAAATTTAATAAAAAAGCAATATAAATGAGTTTCTTATCTTGTTTTTTTGTATTTATAACTCGATGATTACACTAAAAATAAGTAGGTATTTTGGGTTTTTATTTTTATCAATGTAAATTCAGTTTTGTTCATCGTTCCTAATCGGAGTTGATTTGCATATCGAAGTTTTATTGAACTACCTATCAAAATAAACCTTATCGTGGTATTTTGCTAAATTCTCCGATAAGGGGTCATTTGTTAAGTAAATATAAGTTGACTTTTATTATTCATGGTCAACGGTAAGGAACCGCGTTGTCAGCTGTATTTAATTAATTTGGTTTTTTTTTAATTGGAATGATAAAGAATATTGACTTACTGACAAATTTTGTTTTTTTTTCTCTTTGATAACTAAGCCAATGTTGACTATTATTACTACAAGATGCTGGCAGAATAACATTCATTATAGTAGACACCAGATAAATGTGCAGTAACGGTCATTGATCCACATACATTTATTGACTTTCTTAGTAGTAGCTGTCCTGCGTCGACTATTGATCGTGATCCTTTACGTTTACGTAATAAAAAACGGTTCATAATTTATTGTTCGGGTATCTACGAAGGGATATTAGAGAAAGGTCAATGTACTTTATTGAAATTTTATCTGGCGCCTACCATATTAAATGTAAAAATTACATTTTATAATCAGCAGCTGTCACTAATGTAAACTGTAAGTCACCAGGAATAGCGAGAAAATGTAGAATAGAGTCAGCATAAACAAAGATCCATGGTGTGATGACGATGCAGTGAAACGTTAACATTGATCTACAAGATTCTATAGTCTCATCAAAAAAAAATCTGCATGTATGTCCCGTGATTGAATTCTGAGAATATTTCTATAGCAGAGCTCTTGGGAACCGTAATTCTATTACAGCACGTGCCAAAACAGGTTACAGTTATGAGTACACGAGCTATAAATCATTTGTACGAGCTGTCGTGTGATTGGTGTATCACATTGAAATCGCGATCGAAAGCGTCGGATGCGTGACGCGTTCGCTACAGAATATTTTATTCATGACACCTCATCGTTCATACGTGCAATAACAGTTTCTGTTCAGTACTTACCAATGGGAAGGGAAAGCGGGAAATAAATCCAATTTGTACCGACATATATCATGGTCAGAGCCCAGCTTACGATTTATTCACAATATCATGCTGTGGGTTGTGTATCTACGGGTAGGTACTGGCACGCGGCCACTTCAATCCAATCTCGTCGGATGCAATGGGGGCGATGAAATAGTTTGGAATATACACGCTTATCATTCAGGTGTGTTTGTTGAGCCCTATAAAACAGGTATTGTCAGTATCCTACGTTCTACTGATATTATAAATATTTAAAAAACCGGCCAAGTGAGTGTCCGACACGCACTTGGCCGGTTCCGTAATTACCCGTTTCCTAATCCATGCCAGAAAAATAGTATTAACTATTATTACATTACAAAGTTACAAATGCCCTTGGTTTTAAGTCTTTTTCTATGGAATTATTAGGATTTTTTTACTTACCCTGTTCCATTTTATGAGTTGGGCCACTATTACTCATTAACTCACTAAGCCTAGTTAGCGGTGATAGTTTAACTTCGTTTAATTCGTTATATATGCTACTGCTATTAATTTTTTTCACGTCTCCAAAAACAACCGTTTAGCTGGCAGAGGGAGAGAGACACACTTGACTTTAGCAAAAATTTGCATTTTAAAGCTTAATATTTCGCAAACGGATCCTTGAATGGAAAAATGGTACACAACACCATTGGGTAGGCGATAAAAAAAAATATCGCCACTTTACATGAAGGGGAGCGAGCCACCCTAAAAAAAATGTATTTCAAGATTTTATTTTACCACAGACACACGTGACCGATAGACATGGCGAAACTATAAGGGTTCCTTGTTGACTACGGAACCCTAAAAATGTTGACACTCGTTTACGCTTTGTCTCATGCTTCAATGTTGAATTACTAATTTGACACACTTGTACTTACATCATGATCTGAAACAAATGACCCCGACGGAGAATACTCCGGTGGGGTAATTTGTGACAACCACGCGGGCGACCAAACAAGTTGTACCTAATAATTTTCTTAACACTTTCGCAAGAATTCACTGAATGCAAGAAACGCAGGAACATTCGATGTGGCGACGCTGGTGGAGTCCTATAGGTCCAGAAGCCTAACTTGTATCTGTTTATAGCTCATTTTCATTATTATCAATTAGCTCTTAAAGCTGATGTAGATTGTCGACACTGCTTCAGTAAGTCTCCAAAGGTAGCCGCTGAAGGATTATTATGCTTTATACAATATGGTTGCTCCTTCATGTCTCTACACCATCGGCTTGTTTCTGGAAACCTGAGAAGAAACAAATGATTGTTCTTACTTTAAATGTCACAGCGTGAAAAAATTTAGTGTCGCCAGTAGGAAGAGCTTTATTTATTTATTTGTTTAACAGTTTATGTACACACATTTGACAAATAGATAAGAAAAAGGGAACAGAAAAATAGGTACAAAGGTGATCCTTATTTCTAAAGAAATCTCTTCCAGCATACCTGCGAAAGGAGAGTCGAATAAAAGAGATGTAGACATCGTGTGTAAAAGTTATACTTACATAGAAAAAAGACAAAAAACTTTAAATATAACATAGGTACCATACATAAATATAACTAAAATGAATATCATACTAATACATACTACTTAAATAATAATATAAGATAAATAATAATATATACTTTAAATATGCAACTATGAAGGTACCGAAAGGTAGTGTTCTTTCACTCTTCTTTTAAAAACTGGAAGAGTTTGGAGGCCCTAATGTCGAATATGTCCCTAATGTATTTATTGAGTATAATATCACTGGCCACTTCATTTGTCCCTAATAAATAAAAATCTCCTTTTTAATCGACTTTTTCATGCCAATGGAAAGTCAAACTGAGCATTATCATAAAATGAATTAATTTTTAAAAAGAGACAAAACGCATGAGCGGCCAATACCTATTTTTTTTCTGTACCTCATAGGGATGACGCGAAGCTGAAACTGTCAGTTAATGAAGAAAACCAATCAGAATTCTAGAAAATGACAACAACTGGCCGTCAAGCAGGGAACACATTAAATAAGTTAATTGCAGAGTTATCTGAGGAATATATTATAGAGGGAAGTTACCTCAAGAGGATCATGAAGGAACTGGGTAATTAATTGGCCTATCAGTTAGGATTTTTAAATTGTATTACATATGCATATACATTGTATCTACGCATAGATACCTACATAAAAGAGATTAAAAAAAAAGTGGTGAACTTACTTATTTTCGTCTACTGGCACAACATGTGCTAAACATGACATATTGCTGTAGGCTGAAATATCAGCAATCGTAACAGAATCTGTGGCAATAAAACCCGTTTTACTGAGGAACGCTTCTAGTAAACTATATCCTTCATCAATGTTGTCCAACCATTTCTGCTTTAAAGAAGCCCTTCGCTCAATTACTAAAGCATACTGAAAAATAGAAGATTAAGGCATTGTAAGGGTAATTGTATGATTGGATATTAAAAAAAACTTCGATGTGTTTTGAAGTTGTAACTGTCTGTCACCTACTCGTTTTTAATATCAAAATATTATATTTATTTCTTAACGCTGCACATGGTCATAAATTGTCCTTTTAATGGTAAAGGATTGAGAGACAGGGGTCAGCCGTTAACTCAACGTAATATTTCAACAACTTTATAAAGAAACGAGTAAAATATCAGATTTTTAATAGCACTTACAATTGTGCTTGTGCCACTTCTGGTAACCATAGCTGAGGGCCGAGCAAAACCCAAAAAGACTCTAAGAACCAATATATATATATATATATATATAATTTTTTTTTAAGAATTCATGTCTTGCTGCAAGTGACTGAAATTCTAAGTACGAGTATTTTATTCCTTTTTAATAATTTAACTTTGTTAGCTTAGTTGTTAACTGCGCATGCTGTGGTCTCCTGTAAGTGAAGGAGTACACCTACTCGATATTAATTGTAATTTGTCATTTATGTGTGTATTGTGTATATTCATTGTTGGAGATCCTAAGTAAATAAATAAACCACGGGAGAGGTCGGTCGGTTTGTGGCCGTTTAGGACTTGGTCGACATCGACCAGTTAGTTAGGAGGCTTGGTTAATACCAAAGGCCAATATGCTAAGTGCCGTTGTAACTCTTAGAAGTTCTATCTCGTTAAATCACAACCAGCCCCCGTAGGCCACTTACCGAGACACGTATGTTAGGAAGCCCAGATGGAACGCTCCGCTGCTAGACGTGGCACGGTTGCAGAGTACTCTGCGAGCATCCTCGTAATAGGTAGATTAAGGAAGTGAAAGGTGACGAGTTCCAAAACCCCTTCGGCGTATAGCATGGCAATTGAAAAGAGTTGTGCCACCGACTGACGATGCGGTGCGCTTATGCTAAGTTTTGAATTAATGGTTTGATAGGCCGATATAAGGGGTTATTTTCTCTAGTGCGCGTCCAGTATTTCCGGAAACTTGTCTCGCTCAATGACAGAGGCAGTTCGCAGTCCTCAGCCTTAGGATTGAGTTAGACATGCTTGAGCGTAGGGAACGTGTACTGCTGTGACCGCGGCAGATTCTCTCTAGTCCTACGCACCCTAGGAACGGCGGTACACGTACGACGTGCCAGTTGCTGTGATGCGGCCTCACGTCACTGGGGATGATCTCTTGATTATTGTAAAGCAACTCATCAACGTAACTCAAAACAATGTATTGCCTGATGCAAGCGTCACGTGTCATTTAACCTTTTAAATTCCTCTCAGTCTCTAACTAACTTTCACAATTCATAAGACCGCCTTTCCTAACCTTCTTACCAATTAATTTCCAACCCCATTTTATATTTTAACTGTTTGTTTCACCCCTTCTTGTCCCTTAGCTTTCTAAGACGGGATAAGGTGAAATACTTTTTGGGAATCCATTACAACGCGCAACGGCGGGAGAGTGACCAGTCTGGGTCGAGCTCTACGGGGCCGAGCGGATGGCGAAGCACGGCCTTTTCCCCTTAGGGGAAATCGACTTCAACATTAAATCTAGAATAAATTAGGAAAACCTAAAGTGAATGATTTTGACTTTGACTTATACTTCTCAAACAACAGGAATAATCGCTACTTCGGGGTAGAAAGGTCGTACAAGTCATTTAATGCTGGAAATACTTAATGATGCAGCTCTGTTCAGGTTTTTACGTTTCATAGATCTGTATTCTTAAAAGTTAAATATTTCCAAAAAAATGGTTATTTACACTTAAACCATATCTTGTAAAAAAAATTACATTCAATTCAATTACATTACATTAACATCCTAATCCAGCAAGGGTTTTCTCAGTGTACTATCGCTCGACAGCTTCATCTGAGCCATTCTTGTGTCTAGAAGGTATCCCAGACGTTCAGGAAGACTCTAACCTGAGTCCGGATGGTCTCCGGACATGGATCTGGACAACAGCGATGCACTTCGGTGAGAAATTACCAATTAACTATCACCTCTTCTCTCTGAAATCGGCACCTGACCGGCGTGGACGTCCAATAGCAGCTCAGAGAAGGAGGTAGGGCTGTTAGCGAGTGGACAGCGAGGCGAATACTCAAAGAAGCGAACTTGACTCCAAAATGCCAGCCACGGGACCTTAATTGTCTCCAGCCCACTGACAAGCCTGGCTTTAATTTGTTCGCGATCACTTGGATATGGAGCAATGGAGCCGAGTCCGGTTCTCGGACGAAACTAGGATGTGCCTGCATGGTAGCGACTGTCGATGGAGAGTCTGTAAGAGACTGGGGGAGCGCTCCGCACAATGCTGTTTTGCGTAAACAGTGGCATACCGGGTTTGGGTCCTGTGTGATGTGGGCCGTGTAAAAATACAATAAAATTACAAAACTGGCCTAGTGCGAGTCGGACTCTCACACGACGGGTTCCGTATCATTAACCGAAAAAAATCGTTTCTTGTAAGGAAGCCTCCTTTAATATTTAATTTAATTTAATTTTTATTATTTGTTGTTATAGCGGCAATAGAAATACACACTGAAAAATTCAACCGTCTACCTATTAAGGTTCTTAAGATAAAGCCTGCTGACAGACAGACTTTTCGAGCGAAGTAGCGATTTCTCGAAATCTTATAATTACTATCGCAGAAAATTACTTATTCCAGCCATAGGTCACTTCAAATATTATAAATAATGTCAACAGATATTTTAAAAATAATAATAAAACAGTTGATAAAATAATAGTTAAATAGTCTGGACGGACACAGTTATGTAATAATTCACATAGAGCAATTCATATCAAAGGTCCAGTCAGAAGCTTGCAAGATCATTTACTTACAATGATTTCTATGAAAATATTAGTCGTTTTCATAGCGTGCTTTGCATCAAATCTCTCTCGTAAGTTTTTTTATATATTTTTTATCTTTTTTATTATTATTGAGACGCTCACGTTTGGCCACTATCTCACCTAAGTGAGATGGTAGGTGATGATGTAATTGACCATAACACTTTTGTCTAGAAGTAACCTACTTACATTATTTGATTTAAAGCCGACGAAGAGGTTGTAGTTCAGGAGAAAAACTCCAGCAGGGATATATATTTAGGAGTACGCACAATCAAAGTATTTCCAAAACGTTTTGTACACATCTTATAAATTTCTTTTGATTTTCTTCAACAGTGGTTAAGTCATTTAATGGGCAAATAAGGAAACATCTATCGTAAGTCAATAATTCATTTACATTTTTTTCGCAGATGGTCAAAAGGTGAAACATTTTTTTCGTAATGACTATACATATATAGAAGCAACAGAAAGTTTCTACAAGATATCCCCTTTACCCAAAACCTTTTATGATGCCAAAAGGGCTTGTTCTCTGGATGGAGCCAGTTTGTGGTATCCAGAGAACCAGGAAGAAGCTGATGCTGTAATATCCTTCTGGAATAGCACCCAGCCGACATGGTGGTCAGTCACGATGGGGCTGTCCGACTTGTTAGTAAAAGGAGTCTTTGAGACTATTGACGGTAAGTCTGAAGTAAGCCAATAGTGCTGAGTGCCTAGCACGAATGTTTTTGACGTGTAACGTAACGTAAAATTGTACTATAACTATAATACTCGCTTCGCACGAAATATTTATTTGAATCGGATACTATATTCTTATTTTTGTATGATAGACAATGTGTATGTCGCATAAAATTAACCAGAATACTATGGGGTTGTATAATTCCAGCCCCAGACATATTTCGACATGTTTCTGGTCTCCTGGTACTTGAGAATCTTTAGCGCTCACAATTCCAGCCCCGGAAATACTTCGACAGGTTCTGCTCTGTTGATACTTGTGAATCTTTACCGCTCACTATTCAGCCCTGGAAATACTTCCTACATAACCTGGCACTTGAGAACCTTTTCATAATTCCAGCCCCGAAAGCACTTCGATATGTTTTTGGTCTCCTGGTAGGTACTTGTGAATCTTTAGCGTTCACAATTATAATTTTAATAAAAAAAGCACCAAGGAGTATTGATATCAACTTCGAAGCAAATTACCGCCAAAATAACTTTCGACCCCTTTTTAACCCCGTTAGGGGATGAATTTTAATAAAATACGAAACACGTCAATTCTGTTAAAAAAGGGTTTATGGATTGGACCAAGAAATCACGTTGTCCCCCCCATACAAACTTTGCCTCCCTTTTTCAGTCCCTTAGGGGATGAATTTTCAAAAACCTTTTCTTATCGAATGCTTACGTCATATAAAGAACACACCCTGCAAGTTTCAGGTCTCTACAATCAGCGGTTTAGGCTGTGGGTTGAGCCGTCAGTCAGTCATTCGGAACAAAGAATTTTATACGTGTAGAAGATAGATATTCACTTACGATAATTATATTATTCTTCAAAACATTCATGCTAGGCCCTCTGATCTCTTTCTTTTTAAACTTTTGTGTCCACATTTTGCAAAGTGCAAGTCTCTTCCATTGCACCCTGTTTTACCTCTCCTCCCACAAAATCAACGTATCGCACCCCCGGTGCGACACTGTCACTTTTGCAAAAATTGCAATAATGAGTTAAATATGTAATAACTGACAAGTAAAGTTGCTTTAGCACCCCTTTACTTGGTGCGATTACGTTACTTACATAGTACACATAGTTTGACGTTGTAGTATAAGCTATTCATTTTGTCTAAATCTTGAAATATCATAATTTTTTGAGATGTCAAAGTTTTAAATGCTTCTCCTGAAAAATAGCTTTTTTGCATAAGTGACAATGTCGCACCGGGGGTGCGGTATGCTTGCTACCTTGTACAGGTTGTTCTTGTTTTGTTGTTGCTTTCAAATACATCCTATTGTCATTCTAAGTTTATCTTTGATATTACTGAGTGTAGGTAAACAATTATAGGAAGTAAACTTCTTATTCAAGTAAATCTATGAATTCATACAATCACATAAAATGGAAGTGTCTGTTTATATATATATCTCTGACACGCATATCATTTTTACTTTTCTTTTTTTTCTGTCGGTCTGCCTTTAAATGTTTGTTTCGGCTATTCTCCTAAAAGGCTGGTCTTATTTAGGACTTCACTGGCAGAAACCTGATGTTTTAAGGAGTAACTTAGGCTTATTTTAATTAAACAAATAATTAGGGTGCCACATAAAGAAAATTAAAAGCTCATAAAATTGTCATTTGTGCAGTTTCACGGATTTATTGATTGACATATTTTGTAACACTGTTGATTCCTTTTTTTCTTTTATAATGAAGTATTATCATTTGGTAATAATTATGTTCACAGGTAAACGAGTGGCTGACGTATATCATAACTGGAACAAAGGGGAGCCGAACAATAACTTGGGCATAGAAGACTGTGTAAACCTATCCGTGAATGGAAAAATGATTGATGTGCCATGTGACAAAATGAATCCATACATTTGCAAAAAGACGCTCGAGTCCTTAGAATGGAACCAACACTGCAATATGCCTGATTTAGGTGAGTTATTAAATAAAACATAAGGAAACGTTACTTACAGCTTGTCATTTGTAAACCTTATTTTAAGCAATTATTTCAGAACTTTAAGTTGTCCTTCAATTAAATAATAAGTTCTCAGTTACTCATGTTGCTAACTGCAAAACTAAGAAGGTATCACGTTTTGTTAAGGTTAGCTAGCACAAACATATTAAATGGCTCAGTACTGCCAGTGCTCCGCGACCCTTAAGGTACAATTCAGTGCATCGCGCGTTAACTATCGCATGCGACTGTCGCACGCGCGTTATACGACAATATATTAAGTATGAAAATGTATGGTACCGCTTCCGAAGTCGGCCGCGCGCGTCTGTCGCAGACCTCGGAAACGGCGCCATACATTCTCATACTCTGACTATAGTCGCACGCCATAGATCGCGCGCGGCTGCGATCGGCCGCGATGCATGGAATTGTACCTTTATATATATTTTACTATGACTGATATTTCATCAATACGTAATATTCATATACAGATTACACTTACAATGAAAAAAGCGGCAACTGTTACAAGTTACACTCAATCCCGTTGAACTGGACTGATGCTTATAATGTATGTAGTTCAGAACAATCCTATTTATCGGTGGTCAACAATTGGTTGGAATTGGACGACCTCGTGAAACTCACAGAAACAGGACCTAAAGACTGGGACGCAGGAAGCTACCTGAGAGGAATGTATCACCTGGGCTTTCATAACAGGTTCAATGATGGCTGGCAGACAGTTAAAGGTGCGTGAGACTAAAATTTCCAAGTATCTTAAGAATCGGGAGTGTTAATTGCCGGCTTTACACACAAGCTGAACCGCCTATAAAACAACAATCGTGCTTGAAAGAAAGCGTTCAAAGATCGTAGAAGATGAAAGGGACAGCCTGCGAGACTGTTGTGCAGGGCAATGCCACCCAGACCGGCTGACTCTAAAGCACTCGCAAAAGATCGATCGATGTTTAATAGGGCTAGGCTTCTATTCTTCTTTTGCCCTGGAGTAATGTTTAAATTCCAGAAGAATTTCCATCATGGGTTTAGAACCAGCACTTAAATAGCGCAATACATTTTGCAAAGATAAGTTCGAGCAAAAGATTTTGTTGATGATCTCAAAATTAAAGGGATTGCCATTCCAAGTGTGAAACACAATATAGGGTTCAGAAAGTTTTCGTTGAAACCTATGTATTATTTACTACCTTTTGCTCGCGACTTAGTTCGCTCACATCCCCGTTTAATGAAACTACTTTGGGGTACACCGGTTGGATGGTTTCAAATTCTATCACGGACATAGGTAGATACTACTTTTGTGTTTTATAGGTAGATTTCTTACAGGTACAGCTTTAAATGACAGCGTAGCATTGTGGGGCCACCAGCTGAGCGGAGGGATGAATGACCAGTGTGGTTCGATGTTCTACACCGGCCGCCTGACCCAACTCGACTGTGGTATGAAGTGCTTCTATATTTGTGAGCACGACGTAGACCAGTCTTCTCGAGCCCAAGAGAATGAAGAAAACTATCAATAGTAAAATTTTGAGATGCACTAAGTTGCCATTGTGTTATTTTATGAAATAAAAACATTATGTGAATCGATATTTGGCTTTGATGATTTTTGACTTTGGTGTTCTGTGATATAGATTAAAAAGGGGGGTTTTTATAATTTTTAATTAAATATGATTTCATGCTTTTCAAACCTAATTTACCTATAATGTACTAAAAGTTAAATCAAAATATAATTCAGTAGGTCCTAGGTACCAGTCATCACTCCACTTTCCTCATCAATCTAGGGCATTGATCAGACAAATAATATTAGTACCTTTAGACATACATAACATTCCTACATAATTACATTTTTTTATTTTTATTTTGTTAGTTAACATTCCTCATTCCATTTCAATATAGAGTACATTATTCAACTAGTCAAGCCCTTTCATTTGATACCCATATTGAGAGAGTTGTGAAGAAAATATGTAGATAATTCGCCATTTTGTGGTGGCGGCCATCTTGGACGGATTTTCATCATCATAGCTAAGAACACTCCCGACTAATTCACCTTTCAAACAAAAAAAAAACAAAATCAAAATCGGTTCATCCGTTCGAGAGCTACGATGTCACAGACAAGGCAAGCTTATAACACCCCGTCGTTTTTGCGTCGGGGGTTAAAAACGAAGCAAAGCTTGAATGTTTGAATAAAATTGAAAGGATAAATGTATTCTGCCTATTGTAAAACAAGTAAAACAATTATTAAAAAAATGTAATCACTGCTGGGGAAAGCTCCTCCCTATAGCCTTCCACTATTCCTGATGTGGTGCCTTCTTCGACGAGTCTGTCACATACACTGACTTAAAATAATTCATATTTATTATAATCGTTTACCGTTATGTTTTTTAACCTCGGGAAAAGGACAGTAGTGTCAAAGAACAATTTCTGATTGACAAGCGCCCTTGTTTTGTGGTCTTTTGGATACCATGCGTCGTCCGTCCCATAGGCGTCGGCCAGATACATCAATATAGCGTGACTGCAAAACGGAAACAAAAAAAACGGAGTGACAAATGATTTAGAGGCAAAATATCCGTCAGGGTGGGGAAAATAAATCAATTTGCACAGTAATAAATTAGGATGTGTTAGGCCGTGTCCACGGGTAAAAACGAGTTTGTTTGAATTGTGGATTTGGGAGAATTTAGGACCGGATACTAAAGTCCAGGTTTGGAAGCAAATGATCAACCATTTTTCGGTAGTATATTTAAAATAATAATAGCGGGTATTATAACCTTGACACCAGTTGTATCATCATTATCATCATACTAGCCGAAAAAGACGTCCACTGCCAAGACATAGGCCTCCCCCAAGAGTGGGGGGGGGGGGTTGACAACAGTTGTATAGGTAATACCTGCTTAGCACCGAATGCCCATTTTCACTTACACTAGGCGATACATAATCCAAATATTTTAAAGAAATCTGATTCTATTTGGGCAATTCGATATCGTATTGGGAGTGAAAATGGGTATAACTCACTTAAAAGGATGCGCAATATATGTAGAATTACTACGAACCTATCATGTAATATGAAATCATCGTCTTCAAGTACTGGAAACGTTTTCAGTGGATTTTTCTGAAATAAGAAAAGGGGAAAAATATTTATTTGGGACTCGCATAAAACAAACAGACAAGTGAAATAAATTAAAACTACAGTCATACAATAATTAACAAATGAATTTAATATCCTATGCAAAGCCAAAACGGAAAGTTGCAATCTTACAGTAGACAATTTTGCTTTAAGAGATTGGAAGTTTACTAGTTCATTTAGTTTCTTTAAACAGAAATCTTAAAGCATCGTCTTGTAACAAGTTCTTGCTAGCCTTTTTCCCACCTATATTGGGGTCAGCTCCCGTATTCAGCTGAATACCAGTATTTTACGTGGGGTGGCTGCCTACCAGACCTCCTAAACCCATTAACTGGGTAACAAGAAGGACTCTTGACAAGACTGGTGACAGCTTTTCTGGCTTCTGACAATCCGTAACGACTGCCAAAGATCTCCAAATGATAGCCGGGGACGAATTAACTTGCTTTCCGAGGCACGGAAGAATCTTGATACGTTCAGATGGTCACCAATCCACAGACCGACCTAGGCAAGCGTTGCTTGATATTCTGTTATATTTTAACCACGAGCTCCTCTACGTCTAAATACAAAGCTACCATTGCAATAAACTGGAAAGTGACCCCTATCAGCGAGACGACGCATTCGGGTTTGCCGTACAAATAAATGCGGAACGTGGCGGTCGTGTATTCAAGCCACAAAATCGCTGTACTTTTTGTCACATTTATGTGACGATAGGCGTACAGGGCACGCGCTTGCTTGTCATGTATACGTGACAATGACGTTCAAAAGGTTAAGGACGTTGCCAGAGTCTAATAGACCTCATCTACACGATACAAACTTCCAAAAAGTTCGATTGAATTTTGTCTGTGCTTGTTGCACTACAGACAAATGTCGGTATGGTAGATTTTTTTATTCAGACTTCTAAGTTTTTGCAGACAAAAGTCTGTTTCGTTTAGCTTCACTATAAGGCCGAGAGGGTGGTGGCGACTGACTGCTGATTAGGTGAAGGGTGTCCAGCGGGAGTTTTTCAAGTTTAAATTGCGATTGCTCGTAAACTAACAGGGTGCGGTAAGTGAAAATGGTAAGTCGCGATGAATTACTGATCGGGACGGCATCGTGTTTTTTTTCTAATAAATTAATCAGCAAGTACGGAGACATATTCTGGTCACCTAGGTCACATGATCCCACACCACGACTTTTTTTTTGTGGGGGCATATCTCAAATCAAGCATTATAATTAATAACAAAGATTCTCAAACTATTCAAGCATTCCAAGAAAATATTCATCGTAAAGTTGCTGCCATTGAACCAACGAAACTGCCAGATTTTATTTTGTTTTAATAAAAATTACATTCACTTTCTAGTTTTTTTTTTAATATAAAATTAAACTTGAAACCACTGGACATTTACAATATTTTAAGACCTTACTTACACTTAAAAACTCGGGGTTAAAGTGTTGCACATCCTTAATATCCACTTCTACATTTTCGTAAGGCACATTGAATATATCACAAGCCATCAGGGATGCACGTACTGGTGGGCTCAGCTCCGTTGTGTAAAGTTTCACTACCATCTGAAATACATTGAATAAAACTCAGGGTCTAAGCTGAGTTGCAACATTTCATACCAGTTACGTGCTGTAACAGCAGATTCGCATATGCCGTGGTAAAACAGTGCCAGCAGGTTTTATTGGGCCCTTAAGGCCAATTTTAAATGTTGGTCTCGCGGTCACAAGCGCTACAGTCGAGCGTGGAGTCCCGGGTTCGATTTTGAGGTCGGGCAAAAATAGTTTTTGGGCTTTTCCAATAGGAATTTCTCTGTGACAGCCCGGAGTTTGGGAGTTGGTGGTGTGACAACCCCGCGTCTCGGAAAACACTTTAAGCTGTGGGTTCTGCGCCAGATCTGTCTCCGCCCGTGTCGGGTTGCCATCCCACCGGAATATGAGAGTGATGGAAGAGGGAGTGCACCTGTGTTTGCACACACACTTGTGCACTATAATATGTCACGTGTCGATGGCTAGTCTCGGTGGAGATTGGCCGCCATGGCCGAAATCGGTCTAGAGGACAATATATGCGCCTAAAAAACAACTTTTTTTTTGTGATGAGAATAAACTCAGTTATCAGGGGTCTAAAAGAATTTCCAACATCATCCATCCACAGTTGGTATTAGCTCAAAGATGACTGCTGCTCGATTAAATCATTATCTTAATTTGCTAGGGTCTGCTATCACGACGCATCTCACACCGCAATCAATGCCAGCCAATAAATATTATGGACAAGACTACGGCCACCGGCCAGTGAGAACTTCCTGAAACTAAGTTCACCACTTTCTTTGAGAACTACACAATTATCTGTAGGACTATCTTCCTGAGCGGCATGTTGTAAACGCTTCTTCTACGAGAATAGCAATATATCCCACGACAACTTATTGAAAGCAAAAGGTTTTTGAAAACTCATTTTGTGTCTTACACTATATCATTTAAGATATATAAACGTATTTTCGACTAATTGAAGCTAACGGTGAATCGGCGGTAAGGACTCGACATTTACTGCAAAAAACTGTTATGGTCACTGTAGCCAATAGTCTGCGTACTTCACTCGACATTTATTTGTATGTCGTAGATATATCTTAAGGTTTACATCTTATTTGTTCGTTTACTTCTCACAGCAACTCTGCGAATGAGGCTAACACTGATAAACTACTTATATAAGTATTATGAATGCTGGCAATGCTTACGATGTAGGCCACAATATGGGGATGGTAGGAGAAACAAACCGCCTATTGAACAGAAATTATTATTTTCCAATGAACAACAATGTGACGCATTTATAAATTTCACATCACCAACAGCTGTGACAATTACACAAAGAGTATAGTAAGCAAATAGTAAGTAACAGTTCAATTTCTATTAATTTGACAGACATCGAAGTCGTTTTTTTTGTAAACAAAGAGTTCATGATACGCTTGCCAACAAAAAGATTTTTGAAGTGAAAACTTCTTTAGGCGCGTTGAGCACCTTTTGGGTGAACAAAAATCAATGAACTCGCGTCATCGTCACCGAACGCTTTCCATGAGCTATAATTATGTATACTGTGTATATATGTGTACTTTTTGGGTGTACAAAATCACGAACCTCGCGTCATCGTCACCGAACGCTTTAGCTTTTACTTAGTTTTCACTTCTATCGGCAGTCCCCAAAGTCTTTCCCGCATGTTTTTAACGGCGAATTCAACAATCAACCTACCAAAAGATACAAAACTAAGAAAATATGACTTGGGGCACTGCACAATTTGAAGATCAAAAAGCATAGCAATGTTTCACAGGAGTGCGTAAAGTACAACTTGAAGGCCTTACTTTCCAACAGGCTGCAGCATAACTTCTGTTTGTTCTCCTGCATAAATTAAAACAGTGTAAGCCAACCGAATATTGGGCTAAAAACACTATAGCAAAATTCGAAGCACTTAAGATACTCATCTACCTAACTCTTCAGGGAATACCTTAAGGCGTGAAATTATGTATGTCATATCAGGTGTTTCTGTCGTTTTTTGTCTCTTAGAAGATCAATCAGCTCGTCAATCACGAAAGATTATTATAACAATAAAACAAAAAGTTAAGCGTCAAAATACTTATTAATTATTCGTTTAAAATTTGAAAATAGTTATATAGCAACACGGTCGCGATGGTTTATGCCTGGACTTTGGAAGTATTGGAAACGAATTCAGTAGGTTTGGGTTCAGTAGGTTTAGCCTTGGCATACAGTAAAAAATCTAAGACGATATTCCCGTCTTTACAATCTCATCTAGCTCAATTGCTCCAGGTTCCTTTTGTTTTTTTTCAATATGGTATGTTCTTCAAGTTTGTCACCGAAGTTTTCGGATACCTGAAATACATAAATTGTTTAATTTCTGAACTCAACTGTTGCTTATAGGGAGAGCAACGGGCAAAACCTGCACCTCTCAGTATATAAAACAGAAAACGACAACGTGACAGACAGGCCAGAAAGAAAAGAAGTAATGAGCCGATATGCTCTTACTAAAAGTATTAGGTTGGAAGACCTTTGCCCTCCACAGCAGGGCTAATGAACAACTTTTACAGGGACCAACCCAGAAACCAAAACCACATAATCAGCTGTTCAGTAGTAATTGTATGGGCAGTCAATATTTTTTCGTAACTTCATTCTACTACATTTGCTCCTATTAAATAAAAATCTCCTTTTTTTATTTAAATTTAGCACCCATGCTTAATTTTTATGCCTTTTGTTTATATAGTAGGCGCCAGATAAATGTGGAATAAAGTATATTGACCTTTCCCTAATAACTGTTCATAGGTACCTGAACAATTAAATATGAATCGTTTTTCATTATTAGACAATGTTAAGGATCACGAGAGATGATGATTCGGGAGAGCTTTGTGTCATTAATTCCGTTTTTCAAATTAAAAATGTCAATAATTGGATCAATGACCGTTATTCCACGATTATCTGGCGCCTACTATAGACATGGAAAGTTAACCTGAGCATTACTATCATTAAATTAAATAATTTGTAGAAAAAGACAAATGCATGAGCGGCCAATACAAATATTTTTACTGTACCTCGTAGGGATGACGCGAAGCTGAAACTGACAGTTTATGAAGAGAACCAATCAGAATTCTAAAATAGACAACAACTGGCCGTCAAGCAGAGAACACATTAACAAGTTCATTACTTAGTTATCTTAGGAACATCTTATAGAGGGAAGTTACCTCAAGGGGATCATAAAGAAACTGCATAATTAATTGGCCAGTCAACTAGGACTTTTAAAGTGTATTTAATTGTATTGCATAATTATACTTATCCATTGTATATATGCATAGGTTTATCATTGAACCTACATTGAAAGAGATTGAAAAAAAAGTGGTGAACTTACTTATTCTCGTCTATTGGTACAACATGTGCCAAACACCACATATTGCTGTAGGCTGAAATATCAGCAATCGTAACAGAATCTGAGGCTATAAAAGCCGTTTTACTGAAGACCGCTAGAAAATTATTTATATACTTCATCAATGTTGTCCAAACATTTCTGCTTTACTTACTAAAGCATTCTGAAAAAAGAAGATTATGGCATTGGATATTTAAAATACCATCAAAATGTTGTGCTGTTTTTGCAAAATAAAAGTAAAAATGATGTTAAAATATGACTTTAAACCCTTTTACAAAAATCTACGGCCCAGTTTTTCGGCGTACCTATAAGATTTTGCCACGGACAAAACATTAAAGACATAATATGATTTGCCCATGTACCACCATAAAGTTTAAATAAATAAATAAATGTAACATTTTAACTTTAATCGAATTAATAATAACAGCCTTATCTTTGTTATTATAATGTGGGATTTCCCCAAGCTCTTATGTTTCTCAAATAACAGGAAAATCTCGAAATATAATAATGACTATCGTAGAAAATGACAAATCCCCGCCATAGGTCACTTCAATTATAATAAATAATATTAATACATATTATTATTTGTTATTATAATAATAAATTTGATAAAACATTATTTAAATGTCTTGGCAGACACAGTTTTGCATTAGTTCACGTAGAGCATTCATGTAATATCATTTACTGGCAATGAATTCTAAGAGAATATTAGTTGTTTTCATAGTGTACTTTGCATCAAATTTCTCCCGTAAGTTTGTTTTATTTTGACAATTTTTTATATGTTTATCTTTTTCCAGGCAGGGAAATCCCCTCTTTAGGAGGACGTACATTGAAAGTATTGCCAAAACCTTTTGTTCGTCTCATAGAAATTTCTTTTGATTTGTTTTAACAGTGGTTAAACAATAAAATCTGCAATTAAGGAAATTTAATTCGTTCGCAAATATTCATTTACATTTTTTTCGCAGATGGTCTAAAGGACAAAAAGTTTTTTCGGAATGACTACACATATTTAGAAGCAACAGAAAGTTTCTATAGGATATCCGCTTTACCCAAAACATTTTCTGATGCCAAAAAGGCTTGTTCTCTGGAAGGAGCCAGTTTGTGGTATCCAGAGAACCAGGAAGAAGCTGATGCTGTGATATCCTACTGGAACAGCACCCAGCCGACATGGTGGTCGGTCACTTTGGGGATGTCCGACTTGTTAGTGAAAGGACTCTTTGAGACAATTGACGGTAAGTCTAAAGTAATGTTTTCTCTTTCTTTATTAACCTATATATCCACATACTGCAGTGATAGTCTCTTCAATTGGAAGCCAAACCTGTCTTACGCGTCCCGCATTCAACGCATGCTTGCTGCCTTGTCCAGCAGTGCGATTTATCTTTAACGTTACTAAGAGAAGGTAAACAATAGGAAGTAAACTGAACTTATAACGTAATCTATGCATCTATTTAACTACATAAAAAAGTGGCTGTCTGTAATGTCAAAATGACGGCTTTCTACCAAATGCATAGTAACGCAACGCATAATATCAATTTTACTTAAAACTTTTTTGTTTATCTCGGTCTGCCTGTCGGTCATCAGTATGTGCCGGCTATTCTCCTAAAAGGCGGAACCGATTGTAGTCTTCAATGGCAGATAGCTAGAGTAACTTTGGCTAACACAGAAATAGGTTTCCGTGCACAGAAAAATTAAAAACTCATGAATGTATATAAGCAGGTATTATCATTTGTTACAGGTAAACGAGTGGCTGACGTATATCATAACTGGAGCATAGGGGAGCCGAACAATTACTTGGGCATAGAAGACTGTGTAATCCTTATCGTGAATGGAAAAATGATTGATGTGCCATGTGACAGAATGAATCCATACATTTGCAAAAAGACGCTCGAGACTTTAGAATGGAACCAACACTGCAATATGCCTGATTTAGGTGAGTTATTAAGTAAAACATAATTCAGTAAGGAAATGAAACAAATGACAAGTTTGTCATTTGTAAACCAAACGTAAGTATTTTAAGCAAATATTTCAGAATTTTAAGTTGTTCTTCATATAAATAGTTAAGTTCTCAGTTACTTATATTAATGGCTCAGTACTGATAGTGCTCCGCGACATTTAAGGTACAATTTCGTGAATCGCGCGATCGGTCGCATGCGACTATCGCGCGCGATTGATGCCACAATAGATTGAGTATGAACACCATTTTTCCAAAAAAAAATACAACCGACTTCCAAATCTTTTGGAAGTCGGTTGTAATTTTTGGAAAAATGATTTTTTATTTTCCACTTTTTAGTAATGGTACCTACCCCCACAACTAAGTGACATTATTCCCATAATGAGTGGTTGCACTATTTGCCGTTAAGGAATCACTTTATGTGTCTTCCAAGTCCAGACCAGCTCATAGTTAAATATCTACTTTGCTCTGGTACTAGATTTTATTGATTTTAAGTTGAAGAGGTCAATGGTTTATCTTTGAAATTCACCGTCCACTGAAAATGCAATATAGCTATAACTCAACCTAACGCAAAAAGAATCATCAAGATTGGAAAGATAAACAATAAAGTTATACCCAAATAGATAACCCCAAAAATTTGGTAATTCAGATTTACTTGTTTGCATCTGCGTACCCCTTCACACGGCATGATGTTATGTTATGAAGTAAACAATTAACAGACATGCGATTTCAACAATCCCGGGTGATTTGCTATCATTTATCGAAGAGTTCCGTTGCCTACCTCCGAAGTTCTTCAGATCTTTACAAAATTGAAACGGGACCAGTTTGTAAAAATACTCTTCCTAATAACAAAAGAATCATCCAAATCGGTTGACAATTGCGAAAATATCGCTGAACAAAACATTTTTCCTGGGATACCAGCATCAGATCCTGACTTATACCTTCCATCATCAGTTCAGCAAGATGAGATGTTGATTACCAGGCACAATTATCTGAATTGCGTTAGAAAGTACATGAACAATATTTTTATTATTTATTACAGACATACATACAGCTATCACTAGGAAGTGGTGACGGGCGGGCGTTTTGGGGGACTGTCTTTATGTAGAACTTTGACGTTCAAAAAGTGCTGGCACTCAACCTAATTTGAATAAATGACTTTTGAATTTTGAATCATTACAGTCACCCAATGAGATAGTGCAGAAAATAAAATAATAATTACAATAAAAAAATCAGATCATTTCATTAATTCAATTAACATTTATAATATAAAAACAATACAATACAAAAAAATAATCAATATAATACAATTATTTTAATCAATCTAAATTAAACTAACTAAAGTAACATTAACTGAATCTGCCAGCCTATCTGATATATGTAGCATTGTAGTGAACGTTGAGGAGGTTTTAAACTTGCTTCGCAAGTTGGATACTTCTAAAGCGGCTGGCCCGGATAATATTTCATCCACATTTCTTGTACGATGTTCGACTTCGATTGCCCAACCTATTTCACTTCTCTTCAGGAAATCCTTGGATACTTGTGTTGTACCCGAACTTTGGAAATCGGCTTTCATAACGCCTATTCACAAAAAAGGAGTCAAAACCGAAATTGTAAACTACAGGCCAATATCCAAGCTCTGTATTGTGGCAAAAATCTTCGAAAGGATCATCTATAACCAGGTGTATAGTGCTCTTAGAAATTCGTTTAGTTCCTTCCAACATGGTTTTTTGAAAGGAAGGTCTACCGTCACCAACTTAATTCTGCTCAATAATTTTATTACTGTTGCAATGGATAACGATAAGCAGGTTGATGTCGTTTATACTGATTACAGTAAAGCTTTTGATCGGATCGACCATGAGATCTTACTATCAAAGTTATATGGTATGGGAATACGTGGCGATTTACTTAGATGGTTTTCTTTTTATCTGGAGAACAGGTCCCAAGCAGTGGTGTTAAGCAATTATATGTCTGGTTGGGTGCCTGTCCCCAGTGGAGTCCCCCAGGGTTCTTTGCTCGGCCCCTTACTTTTCATTATCTATATAAACGACATCAACTCTTGCTTGATTTCATCCAGGCTGTTGTGTTTTGCTGACGATATGAAAATCTATGCCAAAATATCATCACATGTGGACGTGATTGCACTTCAGGATGATTTACATCGTCTTGAGGCTTACTGTCATGGGAGTAAGCTTGATCTTGACCCTGCTAAGTGTTCGGTTCTAACATATTCTCGAAAGCACTCAATTATACCTTCATCGTATATACCTAGAACGAGTTGCATCTGTGATCTGGGGGTTTATCACGATTCTAAGCTTACGTTTGAACTTCATGTCGATGCCATAGTCGCTAAAGCATCTAAAGCACTAGGTTTCATAATGCGGCTATCCAAGTGCTACACTCAAGCTAAAACTTTAAAAATTCTATACTGTACTTTTGTTAGAAGCCACTTGGAATACGCGTCTGAAATCTGGAATCCATGTTATCACAAGTACATTGATCGTATAGAGAGCATCCAGAGGAGGTGCATTAAGTAGGTATTTGTGTTATCATCAGAAAGTGCCCTACCGGTCTGAAGATTATCTCAACCTCTGTAAGAAGTATCATATATTACCCCTAATTAACCGGCGAGCAATCTCTGACTGTATTGCATTACTTAAAATTTTCAATAATTCTATTAATAACTCCGATATTCTATCCAAATTTTATTTTAACGTTCCCGGTAGGTCGAAGCGATGGTACGCACCGTTGCGTGTTCCATTTAGCTCTACGAATTACAGGCAAAATTCATTTGTGGTGTGTGCAAGTAGAAACTTTAATGACATGTGTAAACAGCATGATTTTGATCCTTTCTTAACACCCGTTAAGAAAGGATCAAAATCATGCTGTTTTGCTGTGTCCTCAGCCAGAAAGTGTCTGAGCCGTAGCTTTTTTAAAAAAGATTTTGGTTGTTTGGGTTTCTATCCTTGTAGTGAAAATGACAGGTGAATTTAGTTTAAGGTTGAATGTTTTACTGTTTTTCCTTTTTTGGTACCTGTGTTGTGTTTTTCACACTCTTTCTTTCCAATCTGTTTTACAGAAGTGATGACTTTTAATTGGCTGTCAGTCTCACATGCTATTTTTTTTTATTCTGTTTGTTTTAGCTGTAAGTCATCCATAGTTGGTAAATCTAGGCCGTCTACGACGCTGTACGTACCCATCGGGCACGCACAAACCTATCTCCTGTAACACACCCGGATTGTTTGTGTTACCCCGGAGCACTCCAAGGACGTATGATAATAATAATAATAATAACTGGCAACTCCCGATGTCAACACAAGTTTTATTTCCGTACAAGCAAATTTAAATTTAAAATAACAGTTTTTGATTGTATTTATGCACATTTCTTTCGCCCAAAACCTCCAAAAACAAACAGATTATTTACAATACAAACTTTATTACATCATAAAGCCAATAAAATGGCCACAATAGAAGAAAATATGCAGTACAGACTGATGACATATGTCATTATGAAAATTGAATGACTATGACTACCTAGATACCTACGTTTAACGTACGTACTACGAGGAATGATGGAATGAAACTTGGAGTATGATAACAAGAGCAGCTGCCCGACGCGCACATCCTCCACCCCCGGGCTCGTCGCTCAGCTCCGCCTCGCCAACGCCGGACATCGGATCACAAGTGTCACAGGTGGTTGCAGTTGCGTCGAGCTCGAGCGACGAGTATTTCTCCCCGCCGACGTCGCCAACACCTGTGCGTCGGCAGGGGAGAGGCCGGCTACCGAGAAGCTTGGGATCTAGGGGCCAACCGGCCCTGAGCCGGGTCCCCGCTGCCGGTGGTTGCGTGCAGCGCATGCGATGGACTCAGTCCATGAACGAGAACGTCATGCGCGCATATTACGGGTCTACAGAGGGGGGAACTAACCTCACTGCGTATCGTGTCAGGATGCTGTCTCTGTTTCAGGACCTGGAACCAACTGTGAACGTCTCGGCCCAACGATTGTCGGATCAGGTGCGGGTCATCCAACATAATTGCAGGTTGGACGATGCCGCACTTGAAAGGCTGCGCTCAGAGGTACTGAGCAACCTTATCATCTCGACCCCAACACAGACCGTGGTACAGGCGCCAGCCAGTGGCGCAATCACACCGCGGCCCAACAACGGTAGTGATGAGGTAGATGATAGGGTTGTCACGGTAAGTAGCCAGTGCAACGATAGACTGAGGAGCGCACTGGAGGATGCGCTTCGCGAGTATAGATTGACACCGACCGAACTTAGGCCCCGACTACCACGTTTACCTATGCACAAAAAGAATAGGGCGTTGGTGTGTGCTTTGGACTCGCTGCTGCAGAACATCTTTGAAAGCAGCGAGAGCCTCGTTGATACGCACTCAATCCTGTTTTGCGGGGCTGTTGCGGCATGTCGTATAGCAAACGTAAAGTTTCCTAGTTGTGACGAAGCTATACGACCGAAGCCTGCTGCACCGGCCTGGCAGTGCAGGATCGAGCGGCGTATCGATGAGGCTAGGGCACTCATCGGCTAACTATACTGCTTCAGGGAGGGCAACACACGACCACGTGTGATGCGCTTTGTGAGGCGGGCGTTTTCGGGGACTGGAATCAGCCCCCGAGAATACACGTTCCGTGTCACAGAGCGCATCGACTTCCTGAAGCAGAAAGTTTGTGCATGGGCAAACCGTATTCGGCGGTACAAGCGGCGGGTTGATCGATACTCGCAAAACCGCATGTTCCAGAGCGATGATAGGTGGGTATACAGAGCTTGGGAGCGACCTGAATAAAGTGTGACAGACGTTTACCGCCCGGATGATGTCGCCACGAGTACATTCTGGCGCAGCATCTGGTCGGTGCCCATCTGTCACGCTGAGGGTGGCTGGATGCGCGATGTCGAGCGCGTGTGCGAAGCTATACCACAAATGGAAAAAATTACTATAACCACACTGGATATAGCCAAAGCAGTCCGTCCGTTACCGAATTGGAAATCTCCTGGACTGCACAACTTCTGGCTGAAGTGGTATAGCAGCTCACACGCGCTCCTGGCATCTCAATTCCAGTCATCCTTAGAGTCTGGGTCGCTACCACAGTTTCTAACAACTGGCATTACCCACCTGCTCCATAAGACAGGTAGTCCCGCGGAACCCAAGAATTATAGACCGATTACTTGTTTGTCGACGGTCTATAAACTTCTTACATCTATCCTGAGAGCGAAAATTAATGAGCACATTGAGAGTAACTCAATTATGTCTGCCTCTCAGAATGGATGTAGGAAGGGATCCCGCGGTACTAAGGAGCTACTCCTCATAGACATGGCCATAAGCCAACAGGTTCGTCGATCCCGCAAGGATCTGTCGACATGTTGGATAGATTACAAGAAGGCCTATGATTCTGTGCCACATACATGGCTCATGAAGGTGTTGGAGTTGTACAAAATAGATGCAATCCTACGCACCTTCCTTGAGTCATGTATGAGGCAATGGAAAACAGTCCTTCGCTATCCAGGATGTCAACCGATCCAAGGGAGTGATGAGCCTGTTTGGATTAAACGGGGAATATTTCAGGGCGACAGTTTGAGTCCACTTTGGTTTTGCTTAGCTCTGAATCCTCTAAGCACACTGCTGGAGGATTCAGGCCTAGGCTATCGGTTGAGAAGAGGTGGTCAGGCCATATCTCACCTTCTTTACATGGATGATCTGAAACTCTTTGCCCCCAACAATTTGCGACTGATGGAGCTACTAAAGGTAACTGAAACCTTCAGTAGTGCCATCAGGATGGAATTTGGTGTGGACAAATGTGCAGTCATGCATGTAAAGAAAGGGGTGATTATGGAATCTGAGGGAATTCAACTCTCGGATTCCATACAGGTTAGATCCCTCAGCTCAACCGAATCCTACAAGTATTTGGGTATGTCGGAGGCGTTGGGCATTAACGGTACTGACATGAAGCAATCGCTGAGGGAGCGCTTCTTTGGCCGCCTGAAAAAGGTTTTAAACAGCCTTTTGTCGGGTGGAAATAAGGTGCGCGCCTTCAACGGTTGGGTCATGCCGGTATTAATGTACACTTTCGGCATACTCAAATGGACTCAAACCGAACTCGATGCCCTGGATAGGAGGGTCCGCACACTGCTGACCGCAAACCGGATGCATCACCCACGATCGTCGGTGATGAGACTGTACATCCCACGGAAGTGTGGAGGTCGAGGCTTTTTAAATGCTAAGACTCTCCACAACCGTGAGATGTGCAGTCTCAGAGAATATTTTCTCAAAGCCGATGTGGGTATGCACCGAGATGTGGTCGCAGTGGACAAGGGACTCACTCCGTTGTCCATGGCTAAAGAGAACTGGCGCAAACCTGTGATACTTACTACAGATGACCGCAAAGAGGTATGGAAAGGCAAGGAGCTTCACGGGCGCTTCTATCGGGCTCTTTATGGGTCCGATGTAGATTTCTCAGCGTCCGTGGCCTGGCTACGTTTCGGTGATCTCTTCGGGGAAACCGAAGGTTTTGTCTGTGCGATTATGGACGAAGTTATCTTGACGAACAACTACCGGAAGCATATTATGAAGGACGGGACGGTTGACGTGTGTCGGGCATGCCACCGTCCGGGTGAGTCCATCAGACATATTATCTCTGGTTGTTCTCGTCTTGCTAACGGCGAGTACTTGCACAGGCATAACCAAGTGGCCAGGATTATCCACCAGCAACTTGCTTTAAAATACAAACTTGTAGATTCCGAAGTACCGTATTACAAGTATGTGCCCGACCCAGTTCTCGAAAATGACCATGTCACGTTGTACTGGGATCGGTCTATCATCACTGATAGGACTATTGTTGCCAATAAGCCTGACATAGTGGTGATAGACCGATTAGCGCGCCGCACAATGATAATCGATGTTACCATCCCGCATGACGAGAACCTCGTGAAGGCTGAGAAAGAGAAGCAAATCAAGTATCTCGACTTAGCACACGAGGTTGTCGACATGTGGAATGTGGACTCGGCTGTCATTGTGCCGATTGTCATTACGGCCAATGGCCTGATGGCCAAAAGCTTCGACGACCATCTGTCGAAGCTGGCGTTACGCGGTTGGATAAAGGGCCTGATACAGAAGGCAGTACTCCTCGATACGGCTCGTATTGTGAGGAGGTTCCTTTCTCTGGAGCCCTAACCACCGGTAGCTTGGACCTTGCTCCCGACACCGGCGGACTACTGCTTTTTATATTTTTAAATGTTTTTTTTTAATGTGTGTGTGTGTGTGTTTTTTTAAGAAATATTTAAAAATATAAATTAGTATGTAAGTGAAATGAATAAAGAGAATAATAATATAATAATAATAATATCTTGGGACAAATCACACACGGTCATCCGATCCCAAACTAGGCAGAGCCTGTACTATGGCAACCAGACAACTGATAAACATACTTATATATTTCTAAATACATACATAATATAGACAAATTACACCCAGGCACAGAACAAATGATCATGCTCATCACACAAAGATTTGTCCTGGGTGGGAATCGAACCCACGACCTCCGGTTTAGCAGTCAGGGTCACTAACCACTCGACCAACAGGCCAGTCAAATGATGCCAACGCTAGATCCCTTCTTGTCTCCAACCTGTTGTATCCCACCATGCCTAAAACAAACAAGGTTGGATACATCAAGGGATACAGGGGGTAAACCCCATACAGCCTAAGGTACATGTAACGCATATATTTATTGTGTATGCGCTCCAACATGAGAGTATATCTCGCTTCATGTGGGGCCCATACAGCTGCATTACCCTCTAACTGGCTTCTAAGTAGCGCGTCGTACAATGCCGACATGGCCTTAACATTCGTGAACGCTGCTGCTCTGCGAAGCACGAATATCAGCCGTTTGTATGCCTTTTTACAAACGTTCACGATATGCTCCTGGAATCTCAGCTGCGCATCCATATGAACGCCCAGGTCTCGCACTGCTTCCTCTCTTTTCATAGGCGTGTCGTCCAATTTGTAAGTGTAACGAAGTGTTGTTTGCATGGCTGAATGTCATAATTAAACACTTCGAAACATTGATCTGCAGCTTGTTTTCTCGGCTCCATTCAACTACACGATCAATGTCCTGCTGAAGCCGATGACAGTCTTCTTCGTTTTTGATGGCCAGGAGCAACTTGAGGTCGTCCGCAAATAGCAGACACCTGGCATCACGTACTACGTCAGCTAGGTCATTGATCATTATAATAAATTGTAACGGCCCTACATTGCTGCCTTGACTCACGCCCGACTTACTGAAATAAGGTTCAGACCGACAACCACTGAACTCAAAGTACTGTTGTCTGTCCCTCATATAGCTCGCAAAGAAGTGGAGCAATTTTGGTGTGCAACCAACTCTCGCCAACTTCGATACTAAGATGTCATTATCTACCAGGTCAAATGCTTTCCTAAAATCAAAGTAGGCGGCGTCTACTTGCACCCCTGCATCGATATGAGGAACCATGTACGTCATGGCGTTTAAAAGTATATTGTGAATCCCTTTAAAATTTGAGGGTTGCCCTCGATTTCCCTAGGATTCGATAATCAGATCCTGACTTGGTGCCAATAGGACCAACTCAGGAGTATATTTATTCAAATAAAATAAGAATTTTGAGAATCACAACATAAAAAATACACAGTCGAACATATAACCTCCTTCTTTTTTTGAAGTCGGTTAAAAATCGGTAAATAATGTATGGTACCGCTTCCGCGCGCGTCTGTCGCAGACCTCGGAAACGGCGCCATACATTCTCATACTCTGACTATTGTCACATGAGATAGATCGGCCGCGATGCACGAAATTATACCTTTATATCTAATATACTATGACTGATATTTCATCAATACTTTTCTTTTACAGATTACACTTACAATGAAAAAAGCGGCAACTGTTACAAGTTACACTCAGTCCCGTTGAATTGGACTGATGCTTATAATGTATGCAGTTCAGAACAATCCTATTTATCGGTGGTCAACAATTGGTTAGAATTGGAGGACCTCGTAAAACTCACAGAAACAGGACCTAAAACCTGGGACGCAGGAAGCTACCTGAGAGGAATGTATCACCTGGGCTTCCATAACAGGTTCAATGATGGCTGGCAGACAGTTAAAGGTGCGTGAGACAAAAATTTCCAAGTATCTTAAGAATCGGGAGTGTTAATTGCCGGCTTTACACACAAGCTGAACCGCCTGTAAAACAACAATCGTGCTTGAAATAACGCGTTCAAAGATCTCGTAGAAGATGAAAGGGACAGCCTGCGAGACTGTTGCGCAGGGCAATGCCACCTAGACCGGCAGACTCTAAAGCACTCGCAAAAGATCGTATGTTTAATGGGGCTAGGCTTCTATTCTTCTTTTGCCCTGGAGTTCAAATTCCAGAAGAACCCATCATGGGTTCAGAACCAGCACTTTAATAGGGCAATACATTTTGCAAAGCTAAGTTCGAGCAATAGATGTGGGTGATGTCAAAACTAAAGGGATTGCAATTCGAAGTGTGTAACACAATTTAGGGTGCAAAGTTTTCGTCAATTAATATTTTTTTTAACAGGAACAGCTTTAAATGGCAGCGTAGCATTATGGGGCCACCAGCTGAGCGGAGGGATTAATGACCAGTGTGGTTCGATGTTCTACACCGGCCGCCTGACTCAAGTCGACTGTGGTATGAAGAGCTTCTATATTTGTGAACACGACGTAGACCAGTCTTCTCCAGGCCAAGAGAATGAAGAAAACTATCAATAGTAAAATTAAGAGATGTACTAAGTTGCCATTGCATTATTTTGAGAAATAAAAACATTATGTGAATCGATATTTTGCTGTGATGATTTTTAATTTGGTGTTCTATGATAAAAACGAACCAAAGCTGTAAATGTTTGAATAAAATTGAAAGGATAAATGTATTCTCGCGATACACGAGACGTCATTTCACCGAAATCAATGCCAACCAATAAATATTATGGACAATATTCTACGGCCACCGGCCAGTGAGAACTTCTTGAAACTAAGTTCAGCGCTTTCTTTGTGTACTACACAATTATCTGTAGGCCTATCTTCCTGAGCGACATGTTGCAAACGCTTGTAGGCCACATGTGGGGATGGTAGAAAAAACAAACCGACTATTGAACAGAAATTATTCTTTTCCAATGAACAACAATATGATGCATTTATAAATTTCAAATCAACTAAAGCTGTGACAATTAAAGTTCAATTTCTATCAATTTGACTGACATCGAAATCGTTTTTTTGTAAACAACGAGTTCATGATACGCTTGACAAAAAAGATTTTTTAACTATGAATTCAACAATCAACTTACCAAAAGATTGAAAACTAAGATATCATAACTTACATGGGCACTGCACAATTTGAAGAACAAAAAGCATAGCAATGTTTCACATGAGTGCGTAAAGTACAACTTGAAGGCCTTGTTTTTCCAACAGGCCGTAGCATAACTACCTACTGTTTGCTCTCCTGCATAAATTATAACAATGAAAGCCAACCGAATATTAGGCTTAAAACACTATTGCGAAATTTGGGTGCACTAAAGATACTACACTGCCTAAGTCTTCTGGGAATACCATAAGGCGTGAGGTTATGTCATGTCAGGCGTTTTTTCTTGTCTTAGAGGATCAATCAACTCGTTAATCACGAAAGATTATTATAATAATGAAACAAAAAGTTAAGCGTCAAAATGCTTATTTATTATTCATTTAAAAGTTCAAAATAGTTATATAGCAACACAGTCGCGATGGTTTATGCCTGGACTTTGGAAGTATTGGAAATGCATTCACTAGGTTGCTCAATAATTAAACTAATAGAATAGCCTTGGCTTTGGTTATTATTACAGTAAAAAATCTAGGACGATGAAATTCCCTTATTTACCATCTCATCCAGCTCAATTGCTCCAGGTTCATTTTGATTTTTACAATATGGTGTGTTCTTCAAGATTGTTAGCCATGCGGTTGTTTTCGGATACCTGGAATAAATAAATCGTTTAATTTCTGAACTCAGTTGCTGCAAATAGGGGGAGTAACGGGCAAAACTTCCACCTCTCAGTATAAATAACAGGAAACGACAACGTGGCAGGCCAGAAAGAAAAGAAGGAATTGGCCGAAGCACTTACTAAAAGAATTAGGTTGGAAGACCTTTGCCCTCCACAGCAAGGCTGATGAACAACTTTAACGGGGACCAACCCAGAACTAAAACCACATAATCAGCTGTTCAGTAGATGCATTTCTTCGAATTATGCACACGTAATTGTATGGGCAGTCAATTTTTTTTCGTGATTTTAGAGTTGGTCCGTAGTAAAAGTTGTTTACAATGATGCGTATAATCACCCCTTTTCAAATATACGAGTTGTATACCAGTATAAAAACTAAAAAATATACAGTTTTACTATCGAATAAGCATCGACTGTTGAGCCCATAATTCTGATAATTTGGTCTGGTTTTAATTCCAAGGTCAAGGTAAGATGTACTTGAGTTTATGAATTTTAGGTTCTAAGAGCGATATGTGCTCGGTTGATAGCGATACGAACACCCCCTATTACTTAGGAAAAACTTTACCGTTTGCACAATATAAGCACGGTTTTGGATTAACAAAAATATGAATTTGTAATTTATGATACACTTACTTTTTTGCGTCTACAGGAAGTATAAATTCCAAAGTCGTCATAGAAGCTAAGGCTGCCACATCGGCAATAGTGACGTGATCAGCCGCAAGATAAGTTGTTCGGGATAAAAACGCTTCAAAAAAACCGTACGCTTCGTCAATGTCATCCAACAGTTTCTGTTCTATGATATTCTTTCCTTGTATCAGTACAGCATACTGTAAAAAAAACACAATTTGTGAATTTGGTAAAAATTACAGTTTCAGTGGAAAAAGCTCTAAAAACGAACCATCGATCTGTTCATCGTAAATGAAAAAATATAATCTGAAGGAAATTCAAAGTTGTGTTTGTAGCTCCTGATTATCCCGGACCAAAAAGGCAAGGGAAGCAGTCACCGCTTTCTGCGAAGCAGTAATACAACCGAAGGAGAAGGCGAGACGCATGAGGCAGAGGCAAACCTTACGCCCCAGCAACCGCAGCAGGAAAAGACGCCCCGGGCGTCGGGAGTCGCAGGGCAGCCACCGACGGCGAAAGATGGGCGACTCGCCATCGATGTCACGTGATCACGAAGTGAGCTGTCATTACATCTTGATTATAATAAGGATTGATAGCTCACCTTGTGATCACTACACTGAAACCTTCACTTCGACATATTTACAGAATCGACTGGCAGGCCCGGATTGACGACGCGTTGTATTCCACGCGCGCCTCAAAGAGATATCAGCATAATTGACGAGTTTTGCTAAGACCAATGTTGCCAGAGTTGCCGAATTGGAAAGAGCTACGCGGCCCTGCCGGTCGATTCTGTCAACATCTCACCGTGTACACTTAGGTGGCGTGAACGACAAGTGATTTGTCATTCCATCTAGTTAGTATGGTTTGACAGCTCACTTGTCGTTCACTTTACCTAAGTTTTCACTTCGACATGTTCACAGAATCGACCGGCAGCCGGAAGGGCATTTTGAGAAACACGGGTGGGTTTTAGTCAGTAAGAGTCTGACACTCACTTCATCCGGATCGGGAGGAGTCATTTGATGATTTCTCATCCAATAGAAAGGTCCTGGTTATTACCTATATAATTTAAAAAGCATAGTTTTTACTTACGGTAACGTTTCGAAACCGGGAAAAAAGAATTGAGGTGTCGAAGAACAGTTTCTGATTGACCAGTGCTCTTTTCTTGGCATCTTTTGGGTACCACGAGTCATCTTTTCCATAGACATCAGATAAATACGCCACTATCGCGTGACTAAAACAAAATAAAATACTGATTATGTGGAGTGAAAGAAAGCAAAAACACTTATTTGACAACAGTCCGGGTACACACACCAAATAAAATAAAAAATGATATTAAAAGAACAGATTTAACAGAGCATGCTTCATGACTGAGCCACAAACACCAGTACCGTTCCACCTGAGATACCGAATTCCTCAGTAAATACGCTGAGGTGACTATCAGTTGAAACTGACAGGAGTTTGAACTAACTACAGTAAATATTAGTCTTTCCCAATCAAAGAGACATGACCCTTTCGTAATCCTATGATTTCTATATTTGTATATTTTATAACATAATGTTATAATAAAATAACAAACCTTTCATGTAGAATGAAATCTCCATCTTCCATAACAGGTATTGAGTGCAATGGATTTTTCTGTAATAAAAAATCTGATATTAAAATATGCGACATAGTTACAAATAAAGTATTTCAGCTGTTACGCGCGACGTTGCCAGCAGACGCGTAACATTGACAATGTTACTAAAAAAAGGTTCGTCGTTGACGTTCAACACGATGAGCAACATGTTGTGCATCATGTCGCGCGTCAAATGTTGCCTAGTGGATACGAGGCTTTAGGCTGGAGAACAATGAAAGTTGTACTATGGAAATGCCTTACCTTTAGAAACTCTGGCGTCTTATTATCATTAGCCAGAATATTCACTTCTACCTTCTCGAAGGGCACATTGAATATGTCACAAGCCATCATGACCGCGCGCACTGGCGGGCTCCAGTCCAATGTGTACAGTTTAACACCCATCTGAACATAAATCATAATCTGTTTTAGTCATCCATTTCTGGACATTGGCTGCCCCTAAGCGTCACCATATCGATCGCTTAAGTACTTCCAGACATCTAGCAGATTCTCGAGTTCAATAACCCTCTGAAAAAACTTAGCCAATAGGGAGGAATTTATTTTTCGTCCGATTAAACTTATGAAATTATAAAATTCCCCTATAAAGTTTAGGTAGTAGGTATAAGCAGACAAACTTCAGTAAAATAATACTTCGTAGTTTTTGCAGATTTTAAAATTATAAACGTGCAAACAAATCCTTTTTCTAAAGTGTAAATCAAGAAAGAAAAGAAAATCATAATATAACGCAAAATACTTGAAAACACCTAGCAGTATCATCACAAAATTTGTAAACAAAATACTTACCCTTATTGTTTTATAAGACACAACTAACGTCTCACGCAGTCTACCGGCCAATAAGTCAGTATATTAATTTATAAATAACCAGATAAATATTTTGCTAACTAATCTTTGAGTAGATTATCACGTACATCATTAACAATATTAAAATCAAAATAATCTTGATATTGCGTTTGTTACCTATTACGCAATACTATTTTTAAACGGAGTGTTTTTTTACTAATTGGATATAGATATGAGGTTCTTAATCCATAAGAGATACGAACAAACTTTCTTAGGAATCTTTACTCCCTTTTCATGAACTAATTTTAGTATAATTAATTCTGGCCAAGGATCATTTGTTCAGTATTGAATAGAAAAATCTGGACAGTGGAAGTAATAGTTAGAATTCAACTAACATAATTTTGATTTTTTTGGAATACGTGCAGACTGTGCCCTAGAATAGAACTGAGGATACTTCCTCTTGTCATCAACATGACAAGAGGAAGTATCCTCAGTTTACGACTATAGTAGGCGCCAGATAAATGTGGAATAAAGTACATTGACCTTTCCCTAATAACTGTTCATAGGTACCTGAACAATTAAATATGAATCGTTTTTCATTATTAGACAATGTTAAGGATCACGAGAGATGATGATTCGGGACAGCTTTGTGTCATTAATTCCGTTTTTCAAATTAAAATGTCAATAATTGTAGTTGGGTCAATGACCGTTATTCCACGATTATCTGGCGCCTACTATAGGTCAATAGTGACCTGACTTTTTATTCAACCATAAAAAGTCAGGTCACTATTGACCTAGTCGTTTTAGCTGGACAAAACAAGTCAGGTTGCTATTGACCTAGTCGTTTTGCTCTTAGTTTATACATCTTCCGACGTGTAAGCTAAGAACAACACGTTACTATGCTTCGTTTTGTAAATCAACAAACGGCTTTCTATGCATTGTGTCCGAAGACACCCTCACTTTATTTGTATGTCTCGGTTTGTGCCAGCTGTCCTTTGTCTTTATTGAAAAGTGATCTTCAAGATGTATTTTTCTTAAGGGAGTTCTGCTGAGCCCAATTGTTTGTACATGTCTATTTTTCGTATTAATTAATTGCACGAGGTATTCACGATATTGTTATGTTTCTATCCCCATAGAATAAACGCTTAGGAATTACTTTAGAAAGGGTAAATCATAAAGGAATATTTTCTGATTATTTATGCTGACATAACAACTCTATCATGATTGAATCACCCTGTATACTTATCTATAAAAGAGCCATAAAAAATGAACAGGCATGTTTTTCGTAGCTGTATCTTTTGTTATTAAGCGTGGTCATCGACGATTTTGAATATTTTATTTTTGTCATATCATTTACCAATGGCGGATTGTGCAGATGGAATCAGAGTAGATTTTCGGTTGTTTGCGAGAGCTGCCTCCAGGGAGGAAAGCTTCTCTTCCTTGCAACAAAGCTACCATCTGTTGTGCAGCTTCATTATGTCATGCTTCTTGAGTCAGTTGGAGTAATTTTCAAACATCATTTGGACCGCTAGTTCATTTGGGCGACGAGACAGTCGCTTTTTGTATTTTTTCGCAGTCGATCAGATCTATTCTTTAACTGTGGTCATATTTAATTTGTGGGTGCATTTCGTTATTCGTGATGAACCAATGAGCATTGTTAATCGTTCTTAGTTTGATGTTCTGTAGATGCTGCCACAATTGGATGCTGTACATCCAGAAAAGTTTTAGGGCAGATTTGTAGATTAGTTATTTTGTTGTCTGCAGACAATTTACTGTTTCGACTATGCTGCCAGTTTTAGAGTCTATACCGAATGTTGAGTTCCTCTCGTTTAGTCATGTGATATGCTTTTTCCATGGCAAGCGGCAGTCCAAGGGAAGACACGCCCGGGTGTCAGCACTGTGATGATCGCCCGGAGGACACGGTGGAGCATACGGTGAAGGTCTGCCCTGCTTGGGCTGAGCACCGCCGTGTCCTTGTCGAGGCGATCGGCGGCGGCGACCTCTCGCGTCCGGCCCTGGTTGAATACATGGTCCGGAGTGAGGAGGCTTGGGGAGCGGTCACCGCCTTCTGCGAAGCAGTAATGCTAGCGAAGGAGGAGGCGGGCCGCGCAAGGCAAATGCAAGGCCTTCGCCCCAACCGCCGCTACAGGAGAAGACGCCCCGGAAGTCGGGAGTCGCAGGGCGATCCCCGGCCACCTTAGGCGCGGGCCTGCGGACGGCGAGCGTTGGGTGGCTCACTGTCCGATCACCACCAGGCCTGGGTCGATGGCGCGGTGTGTTTTACGCGCGCCTCAAAGAGATGTCAGCATAGAAGACGAGGCCCGCTAGGGCCAGAGCCTGCCAGGGTTGCGGAATTTATTCGAAAGAGTCACCGCGGCCCTGGAACGCAAAGGGTTTAAGAAGGAACACGGATGGGTTTTAGTCAGTAAGAGTCTAAAACGCCCTTCCACTCCACCGAGAGCGGAAGAAGTCATTTGATGATTTCCCATCCTTAAAAACAAAAGTCTAAAAGTTATTCAGGGCCCGTAACACCACTGTTTCAAGCTATTTATTTATATACGCCGTAAAAATACTTTTTTTTGGGTGATGAACAGAGTAGAATAATGTTACTTTTTTTCATCATCAACACACGCACAGTTGGTATTTACACGGAGATATTTAATATATCTTGGGACAACTCACACACGGTCATCCGATCCCAAACTAGGCAGAGCAATGGCAACCAGACTAAAGATAAACATACTTACATATTTCTAAATACATACAAATATTATAGACAAATTACACCCAGACACAGAACAAATGATCATGCTCATCACACAAAGATTAGTCCTGGGTGGGAATCGAACCCACGACCTCCGGTTTAGCAGTCAGTGTCACTAACCACTCGACCAACAGGCCAGCCTGTATATTTGCTGCTCGTTTAAATCAATAGCGTAATTTGTTAGGCGAATCTCACACATAATAATAAAATATTGTTGAAAATTATAAAACCATCTTCTACAGTCAGGAAGTTCTCTTCCTAAACACAATTTGTTTATACGTAGTCCTCGTGTTCTACACCCTCTGTAAGACCTGATGTTCCTGACATGTTGTAAAAGCTGCAGAAAACTGTTATGGCCGCTGCCGCTGTAGTCAATAGCCTGCGTACTTCAATCAACATTTATTTGTATGTCGTAGGCCCTGTATCTTATTTGTTCGTTTACTTCTTACAGCAATTCTGCGATGATTCCTAGTATTCATTAACTACCATTCTTATTGAGAATATAGTGTACTTACGAATTTACGATATCGACCTCAAGAACTTATTAACTTTTCAAATTCTAGAAACAGACCGACTATTGTGCAAAAGTAACCCTTTTCCATTAAACAATAACAATATTAAGCATTACTAAATTGCACATCAACAACAGCCGTATCAACAACAGCTCCCTCTCTATATTATACTAGCTTTTGCCCGCGACTTCGTCCGCGTCGAATAGTTGCTTTGGGCAGCCATTTTTATTTTAAAGATCGTTATTTTTAAAAACGCTCGAACATAATGTTTTTTTTTATTTTTAATCAAGTGCCGAAATACAAAGGTTCATGGTTTTATCTTTAATAATGACGGATTCACATACAAACTTTCATCCCCTATTTCAACCCTTTTAGGCCCTTTTCTCGGAGGAAGGATATAGGCGGTAGCCTCAAGGTTAAGTAAGCAGAGAGACAGACATACTTTCGCATTTAGAATACTAAGTTATGATTACTCTTTGAACAGTTCGATTTCTATCAATTTAGCAGACATGAAAAATCTATTTTTTGTAAAAAAAGAGCTTAGATAGATTTGGCTTCCAACAGAAAAAAAATCGCGACTTCGACAATCATCCTACAGATATAAATTACATGCGACTTGTAGAGATTGTTTACGTTTAAAGGCCCTCTACCCTTTTTAACCGATTTCAAAAAAAGGAGTAGGTTATAATTTGACGGTTGAAATTTTCACAGATGATATATTTCTGTTACCACTATAACAACAAATACTAAAAACAGAATAAAATCAATATTTAAGGGGGCTCCCATACAACAAACGTGATTTTATAGATAATGGTATGGAACCCTTCATGCGCGAGTCCGACTCACACTTGGCCAGTTTTTTTATGTTTATTACAACAAACAAAACCAGCCACGTCAACTCCGTTATTTATGAACCGATTTGAAAAATTGTTGTATGTGAAAGGACATACTTTCCGATTGGTCCCATAGAAATTTTAACAAAATCGGTTCAGTAGTTTGGTTCTTAAATCAAAATAGCTGGAGAAAATAGAAAATATATCATCCAAGTAAACAAAATTGCGTGTTTTGCTTTCCTGTGACTTTTTGGTGGTGGTGTTTGGTGTGGATGTGGGTGTGGGTGTGTACCACTAAAAAGTGAAAAATAAAAAACTTTTCTTCCAAAAAAATACAACTGATAACAATACAAATATACAATACTTTGTCGTTTTTTTTTTATTTGGAAGTCGGTTTTATTTTTTTGTAATTTTTTTTGTTGGGAATGCCTATAGCTATGCGCCTTTAGGCTATGCACAGTTTGGATCAATCAGCTAGTTAGGCAGTCAGTTTCGAACGGGTAAATAAATAAAACAAAAAAGTTTAACGTCAAAAAACTTGCTTTTTGTTCATTTATGAAAATTATTGATATTTCACCATAGTCTGGGTACCCGTAGCAATTTGTGATTGTTTATGTCTGGACTTAGGAGCTTCAAAAGAATGCCCAATTAACTCAATAGGCCTATAGGCATGCTGACGAAAACTAGTAATAATAAATAAACAGTAAAAAATCTAGGACGATGATGTTCCCTTCTTTACCATCTCATCTAGCTCAATTGCTCCAGGTTCATTTTGTTTTTTACAATATGGTGTGTTTTTTAAGGTTGTCAGCCACGCAGTTGTTCTCGGATACCTGAAATCGATAAATCGTTTAATCAACAAACTCAGCCGTTGCTCGTCAGAAGAGCATTGAGCGAAACCCCCACCACTCGGTAAATCAAAATACCAGGATACGACAACGCGGAAGCCCTGAAAGAAATCAAGGAATGAGCTGGAGCTCTTTTTCACGGGCCACGGCCCCGTCACTGCCCGGTAACGTCCCTGACGTATGTGAACTAAGCCTCTGATAGGACACGGATGCACGGTCCCTGCACTATCACGGAACTGACACTTCCCGGCCACGTTCCTGATAAGTGTGAACCAACCTTTAAAGGAATGGTCAAATAATAGCTTAGCCTCCACTGCAGGACTGTTGGTTAACTTTTACGGGTTCCAAATCAAAAATTGTTAACATAATCAGCTGTTCAGTAGACACATTTCTTTGAATTATGCAAAAGTAATTGGGACGTTTTTTCGCGATTTTGGTCTATTTTAGATTTGGATCTGCCTAGCCTTTTCCAAACTACATATTATATTGGGGTCGGCTTCCAGTCAAACCGGATTCAGCTGAATATCAGTTTTCTTAAAGTCAGTCAGTAGTCTTAAAGTAATAGTTGTTTATAATGATGCGTATGCCTTTTTCAGGTACTCTGTGTGTTAGGCGTTTACTCTGTTACTGTACCTATAATAGTCAACAACCATACGATCAAATAAGCGTCGACTGCCGAGCCCATAATAATATAATCTGGATTCAATCACAAAGTATTTTAGGTTCTCAGAGCGATTTGTGCTCGGTCGATAACACTTCGATACATCCCCTATTGGGACATGACTGACACAGAGCAGGTTTGCTGGCAAGCACCTTTGTCTTACTCTTTGTACAATACAAGCATGTTGTCGATAATTTTTAAATAACTTTAATTTGTAATAAGGTTCACTTACTTTTTCGCATCTATAGGAAGTATGAATTCCAAAGTCGTCATATTAGCTAAGGCTGCCACATCGGCAATAGTGACGTGATCTGCTGCAAGATAAGTTGTTCGGGACAGGAATGCTTCAAAAAAATCGTAAGCTTCTTTGATGTCATCCAACTGATTCTGTTCTATGGTCTTCTTTCCTTCTATCACTATAGGATACTGCAAAAAATATCACTATTCCTTTTTATACTGAATGTGCTTAAGAACCATAGTTTCCGTGGAAGAAGCATAATTATAGTAAACCATCAATATTTGTATTGGTAAAATATGGAAAAAAATATTGTTTTTACTTACGGTAACATTTCGTAATCTAGGATAAAGAATTGAGGTATCGAAGAACAGTTTTTGATTGACCAGTGCTCTTATTTTTATATCTTTTGGATACCATGAGTCATCTTTTCCATAGACATCAGATAAATACGCCATTATCGCGTGACTAAAAGGAGATAAAGTATAGGTTATGTCGAGTACTTTAATAAAATGATATTTTCTTGTAACTGAATGTCAAACAACTACAACTTTAGCCCATTTTAAAAAGTTCATTATTATCATGAGCTTTATTTCAGCCGAAGAAACATACTGCTGAACATGGCCACAGATAATATGTAATAATAGAGCAATATAGGTCCTCAGTATAAGAAAGTAACCTGATAAAAATATATATTTTTTTATTAAAAAAAAAAAAAAACGTTGCCCCACTTTAGGAACTTCTCCTGTATCGTGGGTGCGTTTACAAACATACAAAGTCACATACACAAACAGCCAGACCCGGAACAACTATTTTATATATTAGATAAAAATATTTAATCCCATAATGCACCTAGCAATAAATAGTATATTCCGCTGCTAGGCGGCCAACTTCGTCAGTGCAGTCGAGGCGAAGTTGACGCAGAAGACGGCTTCATATTTGGGAGCCGAGAGACTGCCATTATAAATGGCCAAATTAATTACTTGAAAAAAAAAACAAAAATTCGTTGCTCGTTTCTTATAGAGGCTGCCTGGCGTTCTGCGTTCCACCTGAGATCCCAGAGTCCTATTTAAATGCGCTGAGGGTGACCTTCATGTGATTTAAGTTCACAGAAGCTCGAACTTACCACATTAACTACACCCTTTCTCAATTCATAATCCTATAAGGTAATTTTATACTAAAAATTAACGAACCTGTCATGAAGAATGAAATTTCCATCTTCCATTACAGGTATTGAGTGCAATGGATTTTTCTGCAATCAAAAATAACAAAACAGATTCAAATCTGAGAGTTTTTTGAGCCATAACATACTCTAATCTCTAAGAGTAGTGAATGTGCAAATACACGATGGATCATCATCAGCCAAATGACGCCCACTGCTGGACATAGGTCTCCCGGTCTCCCATAGGTTTGCCATAATCGCAACGCTTGGCAGGCGGTTTGGCAATCGCAGTGTAGATGTTGCAATGCACAGAGAATCCTGCTGCCCATTGTCTGGTGAGTCCCTTTGTCGCCTGTTACTACATCCACGGGAACTGATGCAATGGTGCTATTCTTTTAGGTCCGACACCATACAGAACGATGGATGCATTGTGTGAAAGATAAAATTGTAAGGCTAAGGCTGGAGGTGAAGTAAATATGAAGGCGATCCTATGGAAATGGCTTACCTTCAAAAACTCTGGTGTCTTATGTTCGTTAGCAATTAGATTGAGTTCTATCTTCTCGAAGGGAACGTTGAATATTTCGAAAGCCATCATGGCCGCGCGCACTGGCGGGCTCGAGTCTATTGCGTACAGTTTAATCACCATCTGAATTAGAAGTATTTGTGTTTCGACTGATTAGGAATAGCTATAAAACTATCGTGACTAACCTATGAATTGTAAAATCATACGGTGACATCTATACATTTCAGGTAAGTGCTTTAACATGATAAGGCAGACACACTCACATAGTGAAATATAAACAAGAATATAAATTAAACGTTAAAAATTCTTCAAAGTTTTAGTATTGCTAAAACTTTGAAGAATTTTTAACGTAACGTAACAGAATTTATAACCTCCATTTTTTCGTTTTAAATTTGCAAACAAATCCTTTTCTTGTAATGTGAAATAATAATGTGAATGAATATATACAAACTTAAAATATTTAGGGAAAATAATAATCATCGTTATTAAATATAACGAAAAAATACCTAAATAGTACATAATTATCACAATATATTTATTATTACAAAACTTACGTTTATTTTTTACAATAGCACGACACTTTTACCGTCTCACACGGAGCCTACTGAGCCATAAGTCAGAATGTTTATTGATATATCAACAGATATTTTTTCTGATAACTTATCTTGTCGATAAACGTGATTATGCAGTACGAGTATTTCGAGTAGATTATCATGTACCTTAGTTACAACAAAAATCAAAATAATCTAGATATTACGTTGGTTAATTATAATTACGCAATGTTATTTTTAAACAGGGTTTTTTAACGAGTAAGAGGTTCTTAATCCATAAGAGATACGAAACAACTTTATGAGGAACTCCTTTTTTATAAACTAATCTTAGTATAATTAATTTTGGTATAGGATCAGTCCATTCAGTATCGAATAGAAAAATCTGGACAGTGGAAGTAATAACTACAATTCAAACTAATATACTAAAATGTTTTTCTTTTGGAATTCGAGTTGATCACAATCAACTCAAATTCCAAAAGAAAAACAAGAGGAAGTATCCTCTGTCCTATTGACCCTATGACAGAGGATACTTCCTCTTGTTATGTTGCATTACAAAGTTAGTATTATTGACCTAGTCGTTTTAGCTAGACGGAAGATGTGTAAGCTAAGAGCAACACGTTACTATACTCCGTTTTGTAAATCAACAAACGCTTTCTATTCATTGTGGCCTAAGACACCCTCAGTTATTTTTTCTGTATCAGTTTGTGCCGACTGTCCTTTGTCAAACATGGTCAAGCCATACTGGAGTTTACTTTGGTATTTTAATAGTCAACTTTATTTTAAAGCAATCTTCAAGATGGTTCTTATGGGAGTTCTGCTGGGCCTAATTCTTTGTCCATTTCTTTTTTTCATGTAAATTCATTGCACGAGGTAGTATCGATGTGGTTGTGTTTCTATTCTTATAGAATAAATGCTTAAGAATTATGTTATAGCGGGGTAAATTATAAAGGAATATTTCCTTATTATTTATACTACTAGTTACACCTTAGGAGAACAAAAAATCGATTTTGTGATAACTGCACATTCCGTGAACGGTAAATGATACGACTAAAATATGTAAATATGTAAAAAACTTTATAGACCGTCGATCAACAAGTAATCGGTCTATAATTCTTGGGTCCCGCGGCACTACCTGTCTTATGGAGCCGGTGGGTACCGCTTATATTATTATTATTAATGCAATAGTTACACGGTCTGTCTGTAACTTCTCCACGTCTAAGCGGTAGAATAGATTAGGATGATACTTGGCACACGGAGAGACCACGTCGACAAGAAAACCCAGTCTCCGGAAAAATGCGATACTTTCAAGTAGGCTGTGCGCTGCTTTCGGACAATTGTTTCATAAGAACGAAGGCCCTAGCAAATGTCAGCATTTAATAATGTTTCAAACTGTTTTAATGTTCTCGTATTTTTTTTTATTTATATATGTCAGATTAGAATATTTTTAGTAATGTTTTAGTATTTTACGTAATTTAATTCGAGTTTTGTAATTTAATATAAATTTAAATTTTATAATTCAAGTATTTAAATCTTATTAAGTCTCTATTTTTTTAATGTTAATTATTTTTTACTATTTTTGTTTAAACCATTTTTAATAATTACAATGAACCACTCGCTCTAAGAAAGTTGTGCATGCCTGTAAGTGGCTTATTTACACAGGACCCTCGATGCCATAACGTACATGACTAATTTTGTAAATAAACTGTTGGTGTGTCTTATTAAATAAATAAGTAAATAATTAAATGTGGATCCAATTGGATGGCTTTGTAGCAGCTTAAAAACAACAAGGCGTCGGGACAGGACTAAATTACGGCCGAACTCCTGAAGGTGGATGGAAAACTGGTCCTTAAGGCCCCTCAGAAACTGTTCGGTTCCATCGCGTTTTGGACTTCAATAAAGCCTTCGATTCGATCGAGACTTGGGCTGTGCTGCAGTCCCTCCAACGGTGCCAGATCTACTATCGGTACATCGTGGTGCTGAAACGTTTGTACGAAAATGTCAGTCCGACTTGAGAATCAGACCACGGAACCTATTCTCCTGCAGCGGGGTGTGAGGTAGGAAGACGTCATTTCTCCGAAACGATGTCTTCAAGATTTTGGACTGAAGGAGGCTAGGCATTAATGTTAATGGCGAGAACATCACTCACCTTCGATTCGAGATTGGAGACAACACTCGAAGTTGTAGACGAGTATGTCTACCTGGGACAGACGGTCCAGTTAGGTTGGGCTAACTTCGAGAAAGAGGTGACCAGTGTGTGTTGCTAGTGTAATACGAAATCACCGTCTTCTAGTACAGGTATAGAGTGCACTGGATTTAACTGAAAAAAGATAATAATAAATAATTTAACTGACTTTTTCTTTCAGTAAAAATAGAAACGGCCGCTTTGGAGGAAGATTGGGATAACGTCGAGAGTTGTAATCAGAGAAAGGTCATAACGTTTATAAAGCCATGAAGATCTAAACCGATGAAAATTAAATTCCAAGTAAAAGCGTAAGGTACTAAATAATATTTTTTTCCTGATGTTTTGTTTCTATTTTGTTGTAAGTGGTACCACGTAATAGTTTATAATTTGGATTTATGTAAGGAAAGCTTTGCAATTTTTTACTTTCAAGAACTCTGGTGTCATGTGTGCCATTTTCAAAAGATTCACTTCTATCTTCTCGAAAGGTATGTCGAATATTTCATAAGCCATCATGGTCGCGCGCACTGGCGTGCTCCAGTCCACGGAGTATAGTTTAACACCCATCTAAAAATAAAAATCATCATCATCATCATTTTAGTCATCCATTGCTGGAAATTGGACTTAAGCGTTGCCATATTGACTGCTCAAGTACTACCACGACTCTAGCAGAATCTCGGCTTTCAACAAATCACCGGTCCACTTAGTTTAGTAGCGTTATAGCATTCCAACGAAAATAGGTTATAAAATTTGAAAAAAATATAGTACCTATGCGTATAGCACAAAAAGTACAGATATCGTCTATATTAATGAAGGTACAAAGGTTGCTAACAAATGGCTTTTACTGGTACAGTCATCATCAAAATGTAGGTAAGCAATTTCGATGCTCAGATAGTGCTAAATAATAATAATTTAATCTATGCATTTAAAGTTTTAAAATTGTTGTTTTTCAAACTGAGCTAACAAATTGCTAAATATTTCTTAGCAAACTTTCTAGCTTGTTAAGTAATATTATTGATCGATAAACAAAAGAGACGTTATTTAACAGTCTGAAAACAAAATAAACACTTACATTTTATCTGAAATCCTAAATAAACCTTGACACGATAGAAACACACCGCGACTCACACAATTCTGACCAAACCAACCAAGGTCATGTGCTTATTTATAGACTATGACGGGCACTTTAATATTTTTTGACAACTTAACTTATAGTTAGGAATATCTACTATACAATTACGTGCGTAGGTAGATTACTATGTCCTAAAGACCAGATGTTCATCACTTTTTATTTTGTAGTGATATGTTTTTATAATCACGCCTCGATCTGTGATAATAATTTTAGGAATTACGTTAGAAAATGTAGTGTATTGTGTGTAGTGCTCTTTTTAGACATCTTCTGGATATCATAAATCATCTTTCCCGTAGACATAAGATAAATACGCCATTATTGCGTGACTAAAAGGAGACAAAGTATTGGTTACGTGAAGTACTAAATAATATTTTCCTGTAACTAAATGTCAAACCGATGACCCTCACCAGTTCATCGGTCTACCTTGTGGGAGGCCTTCCAACACTGCGTCTTCCGGTACACGGTCGCCACTCCAGAACCTTTCGGCCCCATCGACCATCTGTTCTGCGAGCAATGTGCCCTGCCCACTGCCCCTTCAATTTGCCAATCCTACGTGCCATGTCGGTAACCTTGGATCTCTTCCGGATATCGTCATTCCTGATTCGATCACGTAAGGAATCTCCGAGAATTGCCGTTCATTATCATCATGAGCTTTATTTCAGTCGAAGAAACCAACTGCTAAACATGGGCACGGATAATATATAACATTAGGTAATACCTATAGGTCGTCAATATAAGAAAGTTACTTAATAAAAATGTTTAATCCTCTATGCACCTAACAATATATAGTTTATTCTGCTGCTTGTCGGCCAACTTTATTAGTGCAGCCAAGGCGGAGTAGACGTAGAAGACTCCATATTATGGGGCCTAAAGACTGCAATGATAAATGCCCATATGCCCAAACAAAAATATTCAACACGTATTCTCATAAAACAATAGTAAAATATCATAAAAATTGGTTGCAGGTTTTTTGTGGAAGCTGCCTGGGGTTCTGCGATTCAGCTGTGATCTCAGAGTCCTATTTAAATACGCTGAGGGTGACTTTCATGTGATTTAAGTTCACAGAAGCTCGATCTAAACACAGTAACTACCACCCTTACCCAATTCATAACACAATGTTACACAAACATTAACAAACCTGTAATGTAGAATGAAATCACCATCTTCCATTTTACAAGTACTGAGGATTTTTCTGCAATCAAAAATAGCAAAAATTATTAAAATCGGAGAATTTCTTGAGGCGTTACATATGATGGCTCTAAAAGTAGTGAAAGTGGAAATAAACGATGGATGGGTTGTGTAAAAGATGAAATTTCTAGATATGAGAGTAAGTAAGACTGAGACTGGAGGCATCTATCATCTGCATAACTAATACTGTTGATACAGTGACCAGCGATCGAGCATCCTACCCCGATTTTGCTCAGCTCAACAATCAACCCATTTACATACAAGTTGAAGAGTGAAGGAGATGTTAACCCCCCCTGTCTCATTCCACTCTCCAACCTGTACTCGTCAGAAAGTTCGCCAAGCCATTTGACCTGGTTAGTTTAGTGGTTATACCAATATTTAAAAATATTAATTAACTCACCCGGCACTGTGTAATACCTGACAGTCTGCTTGAGAGACAACCGCAAATTCTGTCGAAAGTCCTGAACTGTGCATCGTTTAAATTTTGGTGTTTTTTAAGCTGCCTCTTAAAGCAGGCCATCAAACACCTTAGATGTGGTTGTAGCTAATGATATCGGGCAGTAGTTTCACTTGTCGGAATTATCTCCAGTCTTGTTTTTAAATACAGGCACGAAAAATTCTAAAAAATACCAATTTTAGAGCAGTATTATCACAAGAATTTTATAATAGCAGAACTTACTTTTATTTTTTATAATCGCACATTACTATTACCGTCTCACTCGGAGTCTACTGACCAATTAGTCACAATGTTTAATTATAAATAACCAGAAAATTATTCTGAACTTATCTTGTCGATAAACGTTATTATGCAGTGTACGAGTATTTAACTTACGTACATACTGTAGTTAACTTTGTTATTTAACTGGTCAACTTTAACAGAAAGTGATCTCCAGAATGTATTGTACGGGAGTGTAAGGGAGTTCTGCTGGGGCCAATTCTTGGTCCATGTCTATTTATGTTAATTCATTGACCATTGTTTATGATTTATGATTATTATTTATTCTGACATTACTCAATAATGATTGGATAATCCACTATTCTTATTTCTAAAGTAGGCAAACGTTCAATAATGACTAAGTAATTATTTTTCTTACCTATTCATCAATTATTCTATTTTCTTATTATTCTTCTTTTCGTAATTTAGCATTATTTTCAAATAGCGTAAATACTTCTTTTAGGTACAACCTTATGTATTATAGCCGTACCATTTACCGATCACGGAATGTGCAGTAATCACAATATTGATTTTCTGTTCTCATAAGGTTTAACTACTATTAATGCCAAAAGGTGGATACCAAATGATATCAAACTTTTTACACAAATGTTAACTTTTTATCTCGTTACAAACGACTTTGTCTATAAGTAACATTTTTTTTTATAGAATTCTAAGCTTATTTTATTATTATCAATTTAAGAGTTACTTTGTCCATCTGTAACTTCTCCACGTCTTAGCGGCAGAATGGAATAGGATGAAACTTGGCACACGGAGAGATCGGATGTCGATAAGACAATCTACTCTCTGGAAAAATGTGATACTTTCAAGTAGGCTGTGCGCTTCTTTCGGACAATAGTCACTTTCATAAGAACGAAGGCCCAAGCAAATGTCAGTATTTAATAATGTTTCAAAACATTTTAAATTTATTGTAAATAAATCAAACAAACTTAGGATTAAACAAATTTTAATGTTCTTAGCTATACATTTCAGTGCGTATATCAATAATTTTGTGAAGGTTAATTAGCAGATCATCTGCATAATATAGTGGCGTCACACATACTTAAAAAAATTACGTATCTAGTGGGTAGGAACAGTTAAACCATAGTCAACTGCACACCACATCTGTGGACACACTTGCATTGTGAAAATCGCCCTTACAGCTTTGAAATTGTTTTGACATAACACAAATATCACTGTCACACATGAGGTAGCTAAAAATGTCTAGGATGCTAAACACTGCTTAATTATGTTGCCAAACAAAGTAGCTCCAGGTTCATTGTGTTTCTTACAATACGGTGTCTCTTTCAATTTTGTTAACCAAGCATATGTTTTCGGGAACCTGAAAAATAAAATTCTTAAAGTACACTTCGGATTGACGACTTTTGTTTTTAAATAGTAATAATTGTGGAAAATTTGCTTCGAAGGAAAAGGTGTTTAAGTAGTTAACGTGCTGACTAGCCTTCAAATAAATGAGGGTTTACGGCTGCGTCTGCTGGATGCCAGTTAAGCTGCGGGCCATAATTACCACATAGTCGAACCGTGATACAGCAAAAATACTACAGGGAGACCGTAAAAGCGGTAGAAAGTGGACTGGAAGTCTTGCCATTCACAAAAAAATCAGCAATTGGAAAATCAATAAATCAATTATAGTTTTATTTTTATGGGAATACATACGGAAATACTAGGACATTGGAGCTGACAATCTAATTTTCTTCAAAAACTAAACTACGTTATTTTGGTTAAAATATCTTCGTTACAAATTAGATAATTATAGGTAGTCGCTAAAGACATGGTTTTTAAAGCGTTCCGTGCAACACGCAGCGCCTGCTCGTCAATGGCGCATTTTCTGCCTTGAGTAGCTGAGCTTACTCTGTACGCAACGTGCTTGCTCACGTAGACTGCTCAGCGCGTAAATAGTATCATATCCATAGGTCCTCATTATTTTGAAGGAAATACTTACTTTTGCGCCTCAATCGGCACAATCATTTCCATGGCCGTCATAGTAGCTAAGGCTGCCACATCGGCAATAGTGATGTGATCAGCAGCAATATAAGTTGTCCGAGTTAGAAACTCTTCAACAAAACCATATGCCTCTAAAATGGCATCGATCTTCGATTGTTCTATGACCTTACTGCCTTCAGCCATTATGGGATACTACAAAAGAAAAAAAAAACATTCAGTCGGGAGAACAGTGAAAAAAGCACCTTCACATGTAGAGTAGCATGCAGAAGAGTATTATTTATTGTCTATGAAAATAGTTTAACAGGAAATCTTAATTTAATTTCATATAAGCAAGACATGACATGTCAAAAAGTAAGGAAGCAGATCCTGAAACTCGTGCATGGAATTAGTAAATGCGTCCTGCGTACTTCAGCCATGTTGCCCAGATTTATAGTGAACTGAAATAGCCGAAATAAAAGTCAAATGTAGGAATGTACAGTACAACTAGTTTCTTAGTGCTCCTCGGCAAACTTCGTGTTTCGACAGTCGGAGGTTTTCTATCAGAAATAGGATATAGAAAATGCCGAATGAACAGTAGAACTATTTTTGCTAGAAATCCGACGACTGACGAAACACAAACCTATACATTAAGAAAGTAGGTGTACTGCAGTACATTCAGCTTAATTTTAGGTCGTGACTATAGGAAGTTGACCGAGCCCTGTTGCGCGGGGCTCCTATATCCACTTGCAGGGTACAAAAGAACCTAGGTAACAGAGCCCCTTCTATGTGCGGATGGTGATCACCGGGGTGGTTTTAGTGAGGTGAAAATCCCACACTCCCTGGTCTTTATCCCCAAAAGTCCAAGCGCCTTTCGAAGGTTTCCCCCCGATAACAAAAAAAAGGTACAAAGGAACTTAACATGAACGGGATCACGGAAACTAGGTTTGCTCGCTTCGATCACTCACTCTAGCTCCTGCCATGTCATTCAAGGCTAACCTATCCGTGCCGAGGTACCCTTAGGTCCCGAGCTGATGCGGTCGCTTTTTGTTCAGCGGTTAGTTCAAATGTTAATTATACAAAATGATAATTCGATCAAAAGAACGTTATACTATATTAGAATATACTAAAAGATCGTTGGAGAATGTGTTGCTATAACATTTGTCGTTATAGAATTATACTGAACGTTATATTAAATGAAAATGATGTAAAGTTTTGTAAGATGAAGTAAACGTTATGTCATTTGAGCGTTATAGCTTTTTAAAATAGAACAATTTTTTTGTTTGAAAATAGAGAATTTTTTTTTGTTCCTATAATATTAAATGAGCGGAACCAGTTTAAAATCAATGACTCAAATGACAAAAGAAGTAAAATGGCCATACTAGCAAATTTTAACCTTCTTACCATAAATATGTATAAACAAATAACTTACAGTTACACCTCGCGTTCTAGGAAAAAGAATTGAGGTGTCGAAGAAAAGTTTTTGATTGACCAGCGCCCTTTTTTTGACATCCTTTGGATACCATGATTCGTCCTTAGCGTAGGTTTCAGCTAAATAAATCATTATAGCGTGACTGAAAATTTAATTGAGAAATAATTTACATATTAATATCACGTCTGTAATACCCGAATGGTTAAGCAGAGGTGGACCTAATGTACATCAATATTTCACCAGGTAAATTAAATCCCACAACAGTGCACAATTCCGGGTTTAGGGCTGTTACTGAAGAATTACAGAGGATTTAGCCCAGTAACACTTTGGCCTTTTTTTTGGTTGGATGGGAAATTATCAAATGACTTTTCCACTCTGGGCGAAACGGGAATGGGTGTCAGACTTTTACTGACTTAAACCCACCCGTGTTCCTTCAAATGCCCTTTGCATTTCAGGGCCTCGGTTACTCTTTCCAACAATACCGCAAGAACACTTTTGCTTGCCTTGAAATCGGACCCAGGGCCTCGTATGCTTGGTAGTACCAGACCAACGAGGCATTTAATAAAATAGTTTCAGAAACGGGCCTCTACTTTGCCTGGCCTGTTGATCGAGTGGTTAGTGACCCTGACTGCTAAACCGGAGGTCGTGGGTTCGATTCCCACCCAGGATAAATCTTTGTGTGATGAGCATGATCATTTGTACTGTGTCTGGGTGTAATTTGTCTATAATATGTATGTATTTAGAAATATATAGGTATGTTTATCAGCTATCTGGTTGCCATAGCACAGGCTCTGCCTAGTTTGGGATCGGATGACCGTGTGTGAGTTGTCCCAAGATATTATTATTATTATATTATTATTACATAGTCATAGAAGCTACAAGCATTGATAGTCATCGCGCTAAATCTAGTGGTATCAAGCAAGTTTTTAACTCGTGTATTATCCTATTATTATGTCATTTTAAATAACAAACCTGTCAAATAATACGAAATCACCGTCTTCCAGTACAGGTATAGTGTGCACTGGATTTATCTGAAAAAAAAGTGGGAATAAATAATTTAACAGATTTTTTCTTTCAGTAAAATAGTAACGACCGCTTTGGAGTAGGATTGGAATTACGTGGAGAATTGTAACAGAGAAGGTTCATAACGTTGATAAAGCCATAAAGATCTAAAGCAATAGCAAACTGGCTTCTTCGTACATTCATACTGCAGCTGAAATTGATTTCATTTAAATTTCGAATAAAAGCGTCAGGTTTTAAGTAATATTTTGTTTCTGATTTTTTGTTTCTACTTCGTTCTAATATGGTACTACGTAAGAGTTTATTATTTGGACTTATGTGGGATTTTTTTTACTTTCAAGTACTCTGGTGTCAAGTGTTCCTTTTTATAAAGATCGACTTCAATCTTCTCAAAAGGTATGTCGAATATGTCACACGCCATCATGGTCGCGCGCACTGGCGGGCTCCAGTCCAACGTGTATAGTTTAACACCCATCTGAAAATAAATATCATCATTATCATCATTTTAGTCATCCATTGCTGGACATTGGACTTCCCTAAGCGTCGCCACATTGACCGCTCAAGTACTTCCACGCCTCTAGCAGAATTTTGGCCTTCAACAACTCACCGGTCCACTTAGTTTAGTAGCGTTCCAACGAAAGTAGGTCATGAAATTTGAAAAAAATACCTATTCCTATACATATTGCACAACAAATAGATATTTGATCAACTGCCCTCCGCAATTGAGATAAAAAAAAAAAATCGTTTTTAAACAAGGTACAAAGGTTGTTCACAACTGGCCCCAAATTACTGGTACAGTCATCATTAAATGTAGCTAAGCAATTCTGATGATCAGATAATGATCAACAATAATCAACTATACATAAAAAGTTAATATACAATGTTAATGTACTGTTGTTTTTCAAACTGAGCTAACAAATGACCAAATATTTCTAAGCAAACTAGAAGCCGGTACATATGTAAACAAGCTGTCTATCAATAAAAATAACTGATTAGACGATATTGACGCTTACGATGCTATTAATATTGAATTATTTTGGTGTCCATAGTTATTTTTTTCTTTGGAATATCGAATTATTTGCATTTATTGCGTGCTTCATCTACTGCTGACTGTACACCCACACTAACATATGTTTTTCTAGAACTATGACCTTTTTAAACTAACAAAACGTTGTTAGTTTAATCGATAATAATTAACGAAGTATTTAAACTAAACATCTATATGACTATTCGATACGGTTCTGATTTTAAAGGCCAGGCTTATGTAACTGTTAAACAAAAGAGACGTTATTAAACAGGCAGAAACAAAATAAACACTTACATTTTATGTGAAATTCAAGACGAACTGTGACACGATACAAACACACCGCGACTCACACAATACTGATCATACCAACCAAGGTCATACGCTTTTTATAGACGGCCACGGCCATTTTAATATTGTTTGTCCCCTGAACTTGTAGTTAGGAATATCTACTATACATAGGAAGATTATTATGTCCTAAAGTCCAGATGCTCACCATGTTTTATTTTACAGTGATTTGTTTTGTAATCATTTGGATGAAAGTTTACACCCGGGTTGACCATAACCTGGATTTTTATTTAATAGGTACTTTTCCGTCGTATGATTTTCGTAAATACGCGGGCGAAGCGGTTGGTAAAAGCTGGATTGAATAAAAACGAAATAATAGAGACAAAATGTGTTCAATTAAATCTTTGTTGAGTTATGATGAAACAGATAATAATGGTAATAAAGCAAGAAAAAGTTAGTTTTCCTACCTTGTCTGGGTCATACCTTTTCTCCCTTTTGAATGTAGCCAGTTATTTATTTATTTATTTATTATATACTTTATTGTACACCTCATAATAAGAACAGGACAATCATACATAAAATAAGTGCGCAATGGGCGGTCTTATCGCACAAGGCAATCTCTTCCAGACAACCTTTGGATGGATTGAACGAAAGGAGATAGATTTAGGGCTGTCAGTGTACAAACGTTTTAAACAATACTAATTAGAAATAATAATATAAAATACAATACCAATTTATATACTAATAAATATCAAATATATAATTGAGACAGGAGCGGAAAAGTTAAAGTGAAAGGTAATGCTCCTTCACCGTTCTTTTAAACTCTGGTAGCGTTTGGGCACGCCTCACTTCTATGGGTAATGCATTCCACAAACGAGCCGCTTGTATACTGAAAGATTTGTCAAAGAAGGAAGTGGAATGCATACGAATGTTATAGTGTAGTTAGTAATTAACTAGATAAATTATTTGTATGAGAATAGAAGTAGGTACGTTTATCACGATTGTTGTGAACTATGGTCGATACCAGATGAATTTGCAATAACGGTCATTGCCCTTTCCTTGATATCTCTACGTTTTACTGTCCAGGTACCCTTGACAATAAATTATGAATCGTTTTTCGTTACTAGAAAATGTAAAAGACTATAAATGTCGACTCAGGACAGGTATTTTCAACGTTTGGCTCAGCGCTGATAGTTCAAAATTCAACAGTGTAATGTCCCTTCAAAGAGTATACCTTTAAAATTTCCACCATCGATATGTGTTATTAAACCTTGTGGCATCATGGTCGGTTCTACCTGTTACATTTAATAGTTTACGTTAGCGAAAAGCGATATTCAGAATCATGTATGTATGTCAATAAGGGTGTTCCTCAGGGCCAATTTCTTGGCCCGTTTCAGTTTCTCGTGAACTTGCTCATATAAATTATCAATTTTCTGCTAGCGACTTCATTTGTATGAAATAAACATTATCCAGTAGCACTCAGCATCATCTATTTATCATTTTTATAATCTTTCAGGGATTATCTTTAACTGGCTCTTCGTAATACCTAAACACAGTATGACGGAATGTGCTGTTGTCACAAGACAACTAAACGATCTTGTGATAACATCGTTTTAACATTTTAAAATGGTTGAGATATTGACGTAAAATGTATCAAATATTTCAAACATTTTTAAATAATTCCTCAATAAAAAATTTGCCAACGGAACTTTTTTGTCCGATTGGCCCCTCAAATATGCTAATAAAAAATAAAATTATGCAAGTAAATGAAATATAAAAGGTTATTCAATGAGACTTTATTGTTCTTGGTCATACATTCCAATACGTGTTTAAGATTTATTTACTATCCATCACACGATAATTTTATGCCCCGACAATGGTAGTATAATGGGCATTCAATCTATTTAGAACTTTCCCAATTCATCCAATATTGATTAACACTATAGCTAAAACAAGTCTCAGAACAAAATTATGCTAAACACTTCTTGATCAATTCGGCAAGCGCAACAGCTCCAGGTTCGTTTTGGTTTTTAGAAAACGACGTCTTCTTTAAGTTAGCCAGCCACGCGGTTGTTTTTGGGAACCTGTAAAAAACATCCTTTAGTTAAACGTTATTTGCAGAGCAAAAACGAAAGAAGAGGTGTGCATGTGCATGATATTTACAACATAATTGAAAAAAAAAGAGCCGAAAAATTCCTGATCTGATGATCTCCGTAAAACCGGACAACCAAAAAAGGTTTAAGCCGATCACGTTAACTCGATGCAAGTGAAGCTGTAGGGCAAAAGCAATATGTACGACATAGCAAAAGGAACTTCGGAACAGTTATAATTTAATACCTACGTCGAAGAAGACAGCAAAAGCAGTCGATGCTTCATTTGGACTGCAAATAATTGGTGGAAATCTTCATAGATTGAAATAACAGTCAAAAAATAGTTTTTTAATTGTATCGTGTCAAACAAACACATAGTTATAGTTGGAATTGTATTGCAATGAGACTGGAGAAGTTCTAAGCCAACCAATCCTAACCATTTTTTTAAAATGTACAACAAAGATTGTATGATTTCATAGAAAAGTTCCACTTACTTTTTTGCGTCTATTGGCAACAACACTTCCAAACCGGTCATAGAAGGTAAGGCTGCCACGTCGGCAATTGTGATGTGATCAGCCGCAAGATAAGTTGTTCGCGTTAAGAACTCTTCAACAAAACCGTAAGCTTCGGCAATGTCATCGTACCGTTTTGGGTCTATGTCCTTATTTCCTTCAAGTATTAGGGGAAACTGAAAAAATAAACAAACGTATTAATTTATAAGGAGAAATAATTAGTTTAGATCATTGTTTATATCATCATCATATCAGCCAAAAGACGTCCACTGCTGGACATAGGCTACTCCAAGTGTCGCCACAACAACCGGTCCTGTGCAACTCGCATCCATCGGCTACCTGCGACCCTCACCAGTCATCGGACTACCTTGTGGGAGGCCTTCCAACGCTGTGTCTTCTGGTACGCAGTAGCCATTCCAGAACTTTTCAGCTCAATCGATCATTTGTCAAGGATTGTTTCTTTCAAGGAGACCAAAATGTTTCTTCCATGTTACCATCAATCCATCAGCCTAGCTTTATCCTATGTTGTGGTCGACTTCTAGTCTCAACGGATGCAGCTGATTACCTTTACTTCACATGAAGCAAATGCCTATCTGACCTTCACAACCCAGTAAATGGGCAACACGATACCCTGACTAATAGTAACCGTTTCCTGCTCAAATTATTTCCAAAATAATGATTGATTTGGTTTGGTTGGATTTGGGTTTACTTACGGTTACATTTCGCATTCTAGGAAAAAGGATTGATGTGTTGAAAAAAAGTTTTTGGTTGACCAGCCCCCTTTTTTTGACGTCCTTCGGGTACCATGAGTCGTCCTTTCCATAGGCATCAGCTAAATATGCCATAATAGCATGGCTATAAAAGAGAACGTGAGTTTAGAATGATGAGTAATTCAGTAATACCTAATACCTAGTATCAGCCAGCAGGAAGGGAAGCCTTCTGTCATTTATAAGTAATCAAACATTGACCATCTTCCAAAAATATCGTTTACGGTGGCCAATCTTAAAGAAATAAGCGAATTACGCAGGAGATATAAAAAGTGTGATCGGTGCACTCTCTGTTCCTTTACTGTCATAGTCTGATGGGACGATAATCCGACACGACCGGAGAGAGATCAGGGCAAGACCTACGGCTTTATGTGTTTTCCGAGGCACGAAGGTACGAAGGAACGTCACCAACTTAGAAATTCGGGTTGCTACTGAGAAATTCCTTTTGAAAAAACCCAATTTCACTTTTGACCCGACCTGGAAATCAAACCCAGGACCCTACACTCGGTAGTTATGCCAAGAGAGAGAGCTATAACGAGGAAAATGAGACACGTACGGTTCCTATCTCTGATGTTCTCGTCGTAAATTACTCAGTAATTCGTAGAAATTGAGAATCTTAGTTTACCTTCAATATGTTTAGAATAACGGAATGCCTACCTCACGTGAAGATGAAATAACTTACCTGTCATGTAGAATTAATTCACCGTCTTCTAGCACAGGTATGGTATGCAGTGGATTTTTCTGAAAATTTACAGAAGATTAAAATAAATTAGCTGCCTTTTACCCGCCTTCCCCAGATGAAAGGTAATGTTTTTTGGGACAATTTTAGATTATACGTATTTATTTTTGCACGGCCTATACCCTTAATGGCTGGATAGTTTTTAATAAAAAAGTTATCCTTAGATTCGTCTTGTCACCTAGAATGGCATAGGCTTTAACAAAATTCAATAAAAAACGTAAAAGCGGTGGCCGCTATTAGACTTATTAGCATAGTCGTATTTTTTGTGACATAGTCATGTGGGATATATGGGCAAAATGAAGGGTTCGTAGAGATTTATTGCACCTATGAGAGTCGAGATTGCCGAAATGGCAATTTCAGTATCTTTCAAGTTAAAATGGGTTTATTAACTTACTTTCAAGAAATCTGGTTTCAAATGATCCTTAGCAATAAGATTTACTTCTACCCTCTCGTAAAGTACGTTGAATATGTCACACGCCATCATGGTCCCGCGCACTGGCGGGCTCAAGTCCAATGTGTACAGTTTAACACCCATCTTGAAAAAAAACAGGTCAATTAGATCAGTTATTTGGATTTGCATGACGTTGTCTAAGGAAAACATTATGACGACCATACTTAAGTGTCTTTAAAATATTAAATTCTAAATTTATTAAATAAAATTGATAATTCTCCCCCTTATCTCCGAAATTACTGATCCTAAAAAAAGGCAACTGATGTTTTCCGATTTAACTTTAGAAGATTCATTTCCATAGACTTCTTATAAGTTTTCCTGCAATATTAGATCCATATCTAAAGAATCATGTTAAAATAACATACTTAAAATTCGTTCGATCTTTCTAAAATTCACTCTGTATAAGCGAAAAAAAAAATCGAGTATCCCATACATTTACGTGAGCATAACTCGACAAAATGTTTGAACAGCTGATTCGAGGTTTGTCTCATGGTAAAAGTTGTTCATAATAATGAGTACAATGACCCCTTTTCAGATATTGCGTTTATTCTGTTACACGTTGCATTGTACTCATGTTCGCGCAAATGAATGATTTTATTTTATGTTATCTTATCTTCTTACCTACTATAAACGAAGGTTAAACCAGATGATAAAAAGATGGAATATAGTTTTAGCATTGGTTGGGTACAAACAATGTTAATTTTTAGGAGAGAGAATTAATTCCATTTTAAATGAATAATTCTTATAATAATTCTTTTGGTAGTTTAAAAAATCCTAAACATCTACCAGCTTTTTCCTACGGCTTCGTTCCCGTGCTGCAAACTATCCCACCGGAAGTTTTTTTTATATTTAACATTGGTTTGCTCTTGACTCTAGTCTAGGTCATAGATGACAGAGACAAAGTCGACGATGGAGCGAGCTTACCCAGAAGAAGGTGGGTAGGGATATTTCCAAAAAGTAGCCTATATAGCCTAAAATCAGATAGAGTAGCTATCTATAACATAGTGAATACAATTTCGAAATGGGGTCAGTAACTCCTAAGGTACACTATAAAAAAATTGTATATCTTAATCCCACCCAGGACAAATCTTTGTGTGATGAGCATGATCATTTGTTCTGTGTCTGGGTGTAATTTGTCTATAATATGTATGTATTTAGAAATATATAAGTATGTTTATCAGTTGTCTGGTTGCCATAGCACAGGCTCTGCCTAGTTTGGGATCGGATGACCGTGTGTGAGTTGTCCCAAGATAATATTATATTATTATTTTTTGTTTTATTTTGATTACAGTTACTACAATTCACAAGTATGAATACAACTAGAACCTACAACTAAACGTACTGTCTCTCGAACTGCTCTAAGACAAGCATTATTTTTCTCTATATAAACTTAATTTAAATTCAGGAAACTGGTATGTGAGCCCAAAACAGAAAAAAAACTCACATTTTTAGTCTTCGTAATCAAACAGCAACGATAGTAACACACCCGTCACAGACAACTACTGACCAACCAAGGTCAATATTCTTATTTATAGATGTTTATTATGAATACTTACATAGGATGACTTTTCATTTTTACTGTTTGTTTACACAAAAATTAATGTGATTTTTTTTATATATGTAGGTATATACATTTTGTAGTTTTTTTGCATCCACTTATATTTGTATGTCTTCAATGGAAAAACATAGTGCGACATATTATGTGTAATTATTATTAGACCTTGGCCTTTTACCTATTTTTTACTAATACATTATTCTGATTCTGAATAATTATTTTATATTTACCTTATATATAAATTTACTTATTTGAGGTAGGCAGCCGCTCCACGTAAAATACTGGTATTCAGCTGAATCCGGTTTGACTGGAAGCCGACCCCAATATAGTTGGGAAAAGGCTAGGCAGATGATGATAAATTTATTTTAAGCTCTTGAATATAGCCAAATATTTTTCTTCTTCGTGTCGAGAACACAACTTTGTTTTCAGCCAAATGCTCTACCACTTCCTCAGCATCGCCAGTGGCAGTGCATACGTTGCTTTGACTGCTTTGAAGCACAGAGGACAGAAAAGTGTATTCATATACGTAGCCTATTCCCAACCATATTGGGGTCGGCTTCCAGTCAAACCGGATTCAGCCAAATACCAGTATTTTACGTGGAGCGGCTGCCTACCAGAACTCCACAACACATTACTGGCATCTGAAAATCCGTAACGACTGCCAAAGATCTACAAATGACAGCCGGGACCAACGGCTTAACGTGCTTTCCGAGATCGACCTTGATCGACCCGTACGGATGTTATTCTTTAGCCACGAGCTATTTATTGCTTAAAAAAACATATAAACCAACATACCTACAAACAATTATATCTCTTTAAAATATTAGTTCAGATGAGTTGAATAAAAATCATCCTGTACATACCTATCTTCAACAACAAGATAAGTATCTTGTTGTTAAGCATTACTTCATTACTATGCGATATGGTTTGAATAGTTTGCCTTATTATGGAGGATGGCCCGATTATTGAAGTAGGTGATAAATAATTATGTGTATAAATGATCAGCATTCATTGCATTCTTGTTGCACACTGCACAATATAATTGTGCTGGAAATAATTAATGTATAATTGCATAATATACGTAATTAGCCATAATGAAGAATCCACTGAGTAAACGTTAAGATTTGTGACAATCTCATCTCTGTCTGATTGACGGGCTCTATAAAAGTGACATTCAATTAGTGATAACGATATAAAAATTGTGTGGGATTGTCCTCGTGACATTTCAGTAACCATATCCCATACGTTCTGTATGGTGTCGGACGTAAAATAATAGCACCATCCCATTACTTCCTGTGGATGTCGTAAGAAGCGACTAAGGGATTCACCAGAGAATGGGCAGCAACATTCTCTGTGCATTGCAACAGCTACACTGCGATCGCCAACCCGACTATGGCAACCCCTTTGGGAAAGCAGCTGTGATCGGGTATTTAAAACCAAATTCGGTCTAGCGAGTCATATTAGGGCCACACGCTAGGAAGTAGTGTCATGGGGTCGCCGTTGTCGAAATCGGCAATGAGGACTATATGTCCAGCATTGGACGTCTTTCGGCTGATATGATAATGATGGTGATAATATCTAATAATAATAATAATAATCTGTGGCTCGACTGTCAACCAAGTGACACAAATTTTTTCACTAACAATTTTATCAATTTTAAATACCAATAAATCAGTCAATTAATCAAATCAAAATGGCAATAACAAAGAAAAAAAAAGCACATAAGACTGTAATAGTATGTACATATGTTCCAACAATGAAGAAAACCGAAGAACAATGAAAAAATATGTTGACTAGAGCCGCAGCTCGACAAGCACGCCTACCACCTCCGGCCTCATCGCTCAGCTCCGCCTCGCCGCCGCCGGAACCCAGCCCCACCGTGAGTGCTGTGATACCGGCCGTGGCAGTTGCGTCGAGCTCAAGTGAAGAGTACTTCTCGCCGCCCACGTCGCCACTACCTGCACGTCGACGAAGAGGACGCCGGCCGCCGGACGGCTTAGGACCTCGAGGCCCACCGGCCTCTGATAGGGTCCCAGCTCCCGGTGGAAGTGTGCAGCGCATGCGATGGACGCAAACCATCAATGAAAACGTCATGCGCTCATACTATGGGGCTACAGAGGGGGGAACTAACTTGACTGCGTACCGTGGTCGGATGCTCTCTCTGTTTCAGGTGCTTGAGCCAGCTGTCAACGTATCAGCCCAACGACTATCGGATCAGGTGCGGGTCATCCTGCGTAACCGTATGTTGGATGACGCCGTACTTGATAGACTGCGTCTGGAATCACGGAGTGGCCGCGTCTCACCTGCTTCGCCACCGGCCGCGGTGCAAATACAATCTAGTGTTTCACCGCGACCGAACAACGTCGGTGAAGATGATGATGATGGGGCTATATCCATGAGTACCCATTGCAATGAGCGATTGAGGAGCGCTTTGGAGGATGCTTTTCGAGAGTATCGCTCCACACCGCCTGAGCTTAGACCCCGACCACCTCGTTTGCCCATGCATAATAAAAATAAGGCGCTGGTGTGTGCTCTAGATTCGCAGCTAACAAATTGTTTTGATAGCAGCGAAGACCTCGCCGATACCTTGTACTGTGCGGCTGCAGCGGCATGTCATTTAGCTCATGTCAAATTTCCCAAAAGTGACAGAGCTACACGACCAGCTGTACCAGCTTGGCAGTGCAAGATCGAGCGTCGTATCGGTGAGGCTAGAGCACTCATCGGCAAACTTATCTGCTTCAGGGAGGGCAACACTCGCCGTAGAGTGATGCGCTTTGTGAGGCGAGCGTTCTCGGAGACTGATACTAGTCCTCGGGATTATCTAACCCGCGTCACAGAGCGTATCGACTTCCTGAAGCAGAAAATCTATGCATGGGCAAACCGTATACGTCGGTACAAGCGGCGAGTGGAGCGATACACTCAGAATCGCACATTCCAAAGCAATGAGAGGTGGGTTTATAGGGCTTGGGAGCGACCGGACCAAGGTGTGACTGATACGCGCCTACCGGATGATGACGTCATGTGTTCATTCTGGCGCAACATCTGGTCGGTGCCTGTCAGTCACACCGAGGGTGATTGGACTCGGGAGGTCGAGCGCGCGTGCGATCCGATACCAGAAATGGGGGCAATTACCATCAGCCCCCAAGATGTAGCTCGTGCAGTCCGTCCGTTGCCTAACTGGAAATCTCCAGGGCCGGACTGGCTGCACAATTTTTGGATCAAATGGTTCAAAAGATCGCACGCTCGCTTGGCATCTCAATTCCAGTCTGCCTTAGAGTCAGGGTCGCTGCCCCAGTTCCTAACTACAGGAATAACCCACCTGCTCCATAAATCAGGTAGTACCGCGGAGCCTCAGAATTATAGACCGATCACGTGTTTACCGACGGTCTATAAAGTTCTCACATCCATTTTGAGAGCAAAGATTAACAGTCACATTGAAACTAATTCAATAATGTCTGCCTCTCAGAATGGATGTAGGAACCGGTCCCGCGGTACTAAGGAGCTGCTCCTCATGGATATTGCCATTAGTCAACAGGTTCGTCGTTCCCGAAGGGATCTGTCGACATGCTGGATAGATTACAAGAAGGCCTATGACTCGGAGCCACATACATGGCTCATGAGGGTGCTGGAGCTGTATAAAGTAGATGCAGTTCTACGCACCTTCCTGATGTCGTGTATGGGGCAGTGGAGGACGGTCCTTCGCTATCCAGGATGTCGACAGATCCAGGTGAACAGCGATCCGATAAGGATCGAGCGTGGTATATTTCAGGGCGACAGCCTGAGTCCACTGTGGTTTTGTCTGGCCCTCAACCCTCTCAGTACACTGCTGGAAGGTTCGGGTCAAGGCTATCGGTTGAGAAGAGGTGGTCAGGTCATATCTCACCTCCTTTACATGGATGACTTGAAGCTCTTTGCCCCCAACAACTTGCAACTGATGAAGCTACTGAAGGTAACAGAAACCTTCAGTAGCGCCATCAGTATGGAATTTGGTGTGGACAAATGTGCGGTCATGCATGTGAAGCGAGGGGAGATTATGGAATCCGTGAGAACCCAACTCTCGGATTCCATAAACCTTAGATCCCTCAGCTCAACCGAAACTTACAAGTATTTGGGTATGTCGGAAGCGTTGGGCATCAATGCTGCTGACGTGAAACAATCGTTGAAGGAGCGCTTCTTTGGCCGCCTGAATAAAGTACTCAACAGTCTTTTATCAGGCGGAAACAAGGTGCACGCCTTTAACGGTTGGGTCATGCCGGTATTGATGTACTCTTTCGGCATACTCAAATGGACTCAGACGGAACTTGACGCCCTGGATAGGAGGGTGCGCTCACTGCTTACCGCAAATCGGATGCATCACCCACGGTCATCGGTGATGAGGTTGTATATCCCGCGGAAGTGCGGGGTTCGTGGCTTCCTCAATGCTAAGACCCTGCACAACCGCGAGATATGCAACCTTAGGGAGTTCTTCCTAGAGGCCGACGTGGGTATGCATCGGGATGTGGTAGCGGTGGACAAAGGCCTTACTGCGCTCTCCTTGGCTAACGAGAACTGGCGCAAACCTGTGGTATTAGATACTAATGACCGCAGGGAGGTATGGCAGAGCAAGGAGCTTCACGGACGCTTTTACCGGGTCCTACATGGACCTGATGTAGACTTTTTAGCGTCCGTAGCCTGGCTGCATTTTGGTGACCTCTTCGGGAAAACCGAAGGTTTTGTCTGTGCGATTATGGACGAAGTTATGATGACGAACAACTACCGGAAATATATTGTGAAGGACGGTACGGTTGACATATGTCGGGCATGTCACCGGCCCGGGGAATCCATCCGCCACATTATTTCCGGTTGTTCTAGTCTGGCTAACGGAGACTATTTGCACAGGCACAACCTTGTAGCCAGGATTATCCACCAGCAACTTGCTCTTAAATACAATCTTGTGGAATCGGAGGTACCGTACTATAGGTATGTGCCCGACCCAGTTCTCGAAAATGGCAATTGCACGTGTATTGGGATCGGTCTATCATCACTGACAGGACTATTGTTGCCAATAAGCCTGACATAGTGGTGATAGATCGACTAGAGCGTCGCGCAATGATTGTTGATATAGCAGTCCCTCATGACGCGAACCTCATGAAGTCTGAGAAAGATAAACAAACGAAGTATCTTGACTTGGCTCGCGAGGTTGTCGACATATGGGATGTGAACACAGCAGTCATTGTGCCGATAGTCGTGACGGCCAATGGCATAATTGCCAAGAGCCTCGACCAACATCTAAAGAGGCTCTCGTTGGGCAGCTGGATCAAGGGCTTGATCCAGAAAGCAGTACTCCTGGACACGGCACGTATAGTTAGGAGGTTCCTCTCTCAGGGGCCCTGACCACCGGTAGCTTGGACCCTGTTCCCGATACCGGTGGGCTACTATTTTTTATATTTTTAAATATTTTTATATCTCTGTATTTTAATATTTAAAAATGTAATTTATATGTATATACAAATGAATAAAGGAAATAATAATAATATCTTGGGACAACGCACACACGGTCATCCGATCCCAAACTAGGCAGAGCCTGTGCTATGGCAACCAGACAACTGATAAACATACTTATATATTTCTAAATAAATACATATTATAGACAAATTACACCCAGACACAGAACAAATGATCATGCTTGTGGTATACACAAATAAATGTATAGCTCAGCTAAGTGACGGCACAATCATATATCGTGGCACGCCGTGCAGGCTGGACGTGCCAACACTTAGTATTGAGCGTACTTACTGAATTTGGTTGTTTAACTTAAAACCCTAATCCCTAAACTAGTGATCATAGTGAACACTACATTTGGCGACGAGTAAATGCGCAGTAAGTAAAATTATCATAACCCAAATAATGTAAAGTTACGGATATTGGTCAGCTAAAATATTTTTTTTTTAAAGTGTTTTGAAAAAAATAAATAATAAGATGAGTGACGGTGGTCTAAGTGAAGTACAGTAAATGTTATATTTTATTTCTGTCACTATTTACCGATCTATGAGCGATGTGCGTCGGCGATCAGCTGAGGGATGTGCTACATAAATCAATAGAATCATTACGTCACTCAATAGTGAAATACAGTAAATGTTTTCTTATATTTATTTTCTTATTTACCGATCTATCAGCGATCTGTGTCGGCAATCAGCTGAGGGATGTGCTGCATAGATCGATGGAATCAATATGTCACTCATAGATAAACAAAATGTGTATAGGAATGTGGTTATGACATACCTAAAATTTTTGACTGCATTTCGACATTAAGTAAATAAAAAAAAATCAAGTACAATGTTTGACCAAATCCGTTTACAAATAATGTGAAACCAATCAGAAAATATTCCGTAGAGATCTCGTGACTAAATAATAATAACAGCCGCACGGGTCGATTGGGTAAAGCAACGCTTGCCGAGGTCGGTCTGTGGATGGGTGACCATTTTAACATACCGAGCCTACTCCGTGCATTGGAAAGCACGTAAAATCTGACACCAATTTGGCAAAAAAGTACCGAGTGTTGCCCAGTAATGAGTGGAAGTCTGGTAAGCAGCCGCTCCACGTAAAATACTGGTATTCAGCTGAATCCCAATATACTTTGGAAAAGTATGGGCAGCCATTAAAAAAAAAAAACGATTGAATTACCTACTACCTACATGTAGGTACTAACGAGGAATCGATAAGTATATGTGATCGATATCATATCGATCAAACATCAAAAGGACGAACATATCGTTAATTGATGCCAGTTTTATTAGAAGATATTGCTGCATCAGAGGAAAAAATGTGCCAACGAACATCAACGAGTGTGTCGTTAATAGTTGCCAATTAATCAAAAGATATTATTGGAACTAAATAACAAAAATAAGTACCTACCAACGAATGCCAGCCAGTGTGTCGTTAATGATGCCAATTCCATTGAAAGATGTGATTGGGTCAAAATCAAATGTTCCAGCGATACTCGTTAATGATGCCAATTCCATTGAAAGATGTGATTGGGTCAAAATCAAATGTTCCAGCGATACTCGTTAATGATGCCAATTCCAGTGAAAGATGTGATTGGGTCAAAATCAAATTTTCCAGCGATACTCGTTAATGATGCCAATTCCATTGAAAAATGTGATTGGGTCAAAATCAAATGTTTCAGCGAGTAATCGTTAATAATGCCAATTCCATTGAAAGATGTGATTGGGTCAAAATCAAATGTTTCAGCGAGTAATCGTTAATAATGCCAATTCCATTGAAAGATGTGATTGGGTCAAAATCAAATGTTTCAGCGAGTAATCGTTAATAATGCCAATTCCATTGAAAGATGTGATTGGGTAAAAATCAAATGTTTCAGCGAGTAATCGTTAATAATGCCAATTCCATTGAAAGAAGTGATTGGGTAAAAATCAAATGTTTCAGCGATACTCGTTAATGATGCCAATTGTATTGAAAGATGTAATTGGGTCAAAATCAAATGTTTCAGCGAGTAATCGTCAATAATGCCAATTCCATTGAAAGATGTGAGTGGGTCAAAATAAAATGTTTCAGCGAGTAATCGTTAATGATGCCAATTCCATCAAAATATATTATTGGTTCAGAAATCAAATATTCCAACGAGCATATTATCGTTCGTTAATACCAGTTATTTATAACGCAACGTTCCACTTCGACACTTCGATCGAAGCTATGTTATTCCTAATGAGGTATATAATACCTCACAATTATGATAATTTATTGCTAAAACAAAATAATTGTGAGGAAATCCTTAAGGAGAGAACTGGCATTCTGGAATTCATCACATACATACATCAGGCATAATGCGCCGATGTGTTGAAAAAATGTGACCGTTTTGCTGAGTGGCACTTAGCAAGTACTTATCACGGGCTTTGGTGCGACTTGCTGTTAGAGTAAAGTTTATTTAAAATGTTATGTAAACAGAACCCACAAAGCTCTTGTTGTTATTAGCTGAGTACACAATTAAAGATTCAAATAAAGTTGTGTACTTGATACTTTTAGAAGCTTTGTGTTACCAAGTTCATTATTTTAACATAATATCTTCATTTCACTACTTAATATTTTTTGGAAAGGCTCATCTATGGTTAGCAAACCACGAACAGATGGTAATGATAAAAAACTGATTACGATTGTGCAACTCTAGATTAAATTTCCTAAAAAATATGGAGATCTTATCGATTACCTATCTGGTGACACAATGAAAATCAAAGCAAAAAAAAATCAAAATCATAACAAAGTAAACTCTCAAAAAACAGTTAACAAATTGAACAAAGTCTACGATAGGTACCTCTCTTGCCGATATAGCAATAACAATCACAAACGTGATAACAGTTCATGCCTTATTTCATGCAACTTGCATAAAATGTGTTTTCAAATTTCATTTGCAGAAACACAGCAAAACAAGATAATGTGCCTTCCTTTATCATATTATAATAGCAACATGCGGTAATAAAAATCACAAAGGTGATTACTGCAATTTATGTTAATTGCATTGAAATGTGTTTCGAAAGCCATTTCCAAAACAATGAAATTGAAGTGCTAATAACAAGGCAAAATGTCAATCTACTGTCATAAAAAAAAACTAGAAAGTAGAAAACACTAAAACTGAAGAATTGGACTGAAGTCCTCTTCTCTAGACTATATTTTCTACGTCGACAACGATGCAACAATTAATTATTAAACGTGCAAGGGTTGTTTGACGAACAGATAAGACCGGCGTGGCCATGGTGTATAAAATAATTCTAGGAAGCTTTTGGGTAAAAGCTATTAGTTTCCTAAATGTGCTAAAACAATGCTTTGATATGAATGCATTGATAATGGACACTATCTCAAGTTCAAAGAGGTTTCCTGGGTGATTTCTATAAATAAAACCAATAAAGTTTCTTGGGTTTCTCCGATGATACCGATAAGTAGGGACACACATAAAAATATTAAAAAAAATATGTTGGTAGATAATCATCTTGAGACGTGATAGCATGATTTAAGTACCTACCTGTGGTTGGTTGAATGATTTATAAACAGCCACTTGTATCACTGTACCTACTTGCAATTAATTTGTGACGTCATGATCATGAATTCATTTCCAAAAACAGGAAACACTCACAGTCATGTTTAAAGTGTTCAGAACTACTTACACGGTATCAATAAACAAAAATAAATGAATTTTCAATTGAAACCTGTTCAGTTTCTGGGCTACGAGTTTCATCTTGTGTCAAAGTACTAGTTATAGTAGTACCTACATCAATCTAGACATTCACAAAATCGGAAACCACTAAAAAAATCTAATGTTTTTGGATAAATTTCATTATTCTTCTGTTCGAGTCGATGGTGACTCTTAAAGTAGGTGGCCACGCTTATCACAACATCCGTGGCATTTATGAGTTCCTCAATGGTGCAAGTGTAAGGGCACTCCAACAAGTAAGCCATATTTTGTACGGGCACACCGCACTCACATTTGGTGTCTAGCGGGTCAGTGAAACCCCATTTTGCCAAGTTGTAAAGTAGATCTCCAATTTTCAATCATAAAACTACCAATGAATGGTTTGTAAAAAAGAAAAAAAAGGTCCTACTCAAATTCTCACCCTTGGAAACAATGAAAAAAACATATCGTACTAAGTAGTGGCTAGTCCTGTTGGCTGCTGTACTAATTCAGTAGGACAACTAAGAACGACCCTACCTCATTTCATTTACAATGGTTTTGCCCGACTAAAATCGATAGAATATCTTTGGTGTAGTGTGGGCAATTCAATAATTTCACATGTATGAAATCATGAAAAAAAAACTAGTCATAAACCTGATTCATAATTCACAGGAACAGAGACCTAAAATAATTAAGAAGTCCAGAGTAAATATTTAAAAATGGACTTTGTTTTTATGAGTTATAAGGAATTTGTAAACTCAAGCACAAACATAAATCTGTGGTCGTTACATTGGTAATATTTGACATAACAGACAATTCTGTAATCAGGAATTCAATACACACAAACGAGAAATAATAAGATTTGTAAATACTTACTAGCCTTAGCAAAACTGCAAGTTCTAGGAGACAAATCTATTCATAAATCTATATATATTATGAGTTATTTTTCAGTCAATGCGATAAGTACCTACACAGAAAAGGTGATTTGTAACTACCATGATAAACATGTTTATCATAAAAAGATCATGTCATGATGTATAACAGTGCATCACACCAAATCTACATCCGGAAAACAAGAAAATCTACATCCGGAAAATCAATTCAGAAACAAATTGACTATTTAATAGACATCAAGAATAACCAAAATGATTCAGACAATTTTGGCAAAGAAAACAAGAAAAAACTATTGAAGTATTATTGAGCAAAGAAAACAACGAAAAAACTCTTGAAGTATTATTGAGTACAGAAAATTACGAAAAAGCTCATGAAGAATCATACAACGGTAAAACACTAGAATTCAAACACACACCTTAATCAAAAAAAAACACACTACAAGAGTAAAGAAGGAATTAGATCATCGGTCACGAGACATCACAATGTTGTTCTATCATTAAAAGCTCAGTATTAGTTAAGCTTCTTAAAGTTCTAAATTGAGTTACACAATAACTGAAAGATGCTTGCACTATCTGGATAGATCCATTCAAATCTGTGTGGCACTTTCCTCAAAAAACCACCTCAAGTACTTAGATAACCTACATGGTTCTCATATGATTAGTCTAGTACGGATTGTATAGACGTTAAAAGAGACTTTGACCTCTGAGTTTGTTTCGGTGTTTCTTCTCAGGGTAGTCAGCTAGGAAACACCGGCCTCATCTAGTATTAAATACAAAAGAAAGAAAAAAAGATTGACGTGTAAGTGTTATTTCCAATCTTTTTCCAATATACACATAAATCTTTTTCCAAAATAAACATCATTTATTTTTCAAAATAAATAAGAGAGCAAATGGAAAGTCTCGATCACAATATAATGCTTTTACCAGTTTAAATAAAATACTGCTTTGCTAAACAATAAAATGTATCTGTAGGTTTAATACAAATGTCATTCTAAGTATAATGCTAAATTCAAAATATTTGTACTTTGAAATTAAACGAATGTTTAAAAACAAAATCTAAACGAATGTTTAAATGCAAATTAATTTCTAAATTCTAAATATTGCATTGTACATAACGTTATTGCGTTCAAATGCTAAATATTGCAATTGCAATTAAAAACTATTTAAAATTATAAAAAGGAAGAGATGTGGTATACACAAATAAATGTATAGCTCAGCTAAGTGACGGCACAATCATATATCGTGGCACGCCGTGCAGGCTGGACGTGCCAACACTTAGTATTGAGCGTACTTACTGAATTTGGTTGTTTAACTTAAAACCCTAATCCCTAAACTAGTGATCATAGTGAACACTACAATGCTCATCACACAAAGATTTGTTCTGGGTGAGAATCCAACCCACGACCTCCGGTTTAGCAGTCAGGGTCACTAACCACTCGACCAACACACACATCATCATCTCGCATACATTATTATCTCTCTGAGAATCGTTATAGCTTTTAGAATATCACATGTCTATGCCCTGCTATCTCACCTGTTTACACGATATACCGAATATTTTTTTTTCTATTTTTTATTAATGGGTGGGTTTCAGGTGAGATAGTGATCAAACACGAACCGTGTTTGATCACTAACTCACCTAAAAGCCAGCAACGATTAAATTACCGGACAACTTTTTCTTATTCTGTATGTTCGTTTTGGCTAACAGTGCCCTAACTCTTAATATCACTTAAGGTTCCTTGTAATAATGCTATGCTATTTTCTCCTAATTAACCCAAGCCAGTTTGTGCCTAGGTTCAAACAAATGCATCATCTAGATCTTCACTTTGTCTTCTTAAATCAGTCTGTTGAAACAGCCTTACAGCACATGGCCAGGTTACAAATTTGACAATCTAATCTGCCTCAGCCGTCTTGTTATTATTTTGCTCACAAAATCCAACATAGTGAGATCATTATTAATATTATAAATAGTAGTAACATCAACAATGATAAAGCAATATTTAATTTTGTTACCCAGCGTAACGTTGTCATGAGAGGTTTTTAATTTATGATTTGTCATTCACCTATGACGAAATATAAACTTTGGCACAAGACAGACTTTTGAGCAGTTTCTTTTATGAAATATGAAGAATAATATATAGTAATCTTTCGGGAAGACAGGCGTATATTTATGTAGATAAAGTACGTGCTACAGAACAAGATAAGTTAAATGGAGGAGCGCCTGTGAGGCACGTAGACGAAAAATATAGAGGTTATGCAGAACGCTAAGTTCATTGCTTTTTGCTTAAAAAAAACAACAGCTTTGCAAATTCTTAAGAATAATTTATTATAATCGAGATAGAACATAATATTTATTAGAATATCAAAAGAATAGAAATTTTGAAGTATTAGGTATACTCAATTTCAAAATTGAATGAATTTATCTGATGAACACCGAATGGTTAACGAACCCTGATCATCAAAAAAAGCTATTGCCCAAATAAAATTAGTGCACTTAATTGTACATAAGGTAAAAGTTATTAACTCAATCAAATGCGCCACATTTCACCTGCAACCAGCTAACATGGAAGTTGTATTACATTGTGTGCTTCCGCTGTGTAACGAGATTAATCGACTTACAAGCGAGTTGCTTGAACAGAACATTAACTTATCACAAAACCTACATTTTAACTACGCTTAACAGAAAGTTAAAGAATAAGAAATGGTTAAGACTGATACTAATTTAAAAAATTTAACCCGACATCAGAAAGGAAGAGTATCCCCCTGTATATCGACTTCATTATGATCCCCGCACACGATTCAAACGTAATATACCTCGCGACAAAGTTCCTCTGCGTTTTCATATAGCATTGAAGTTAAAGAATAAGAAATAGTTAAGACTGATACTAATTTACAAAGTTTAACCCGACATCAGAAAGGAAGAGTATCCCCCTGCCTGTATATCGACTTCATTATGATCCCCGCACACGATTCAAACGTAATATATCTCGCGACGAAGTTCCGCTGCGTTTGCATATAGCATTGTATTAGACAGTTATAAACTTTGATAGCTTTGCCAGTTCTATACGCAGTCACACAATGCTTAAAGTTGGACGTTCTAGCAGACGCAATCTCAGGAACAAGCAGACATGGCTCCTGTTTCCGTAAATTTCAGCCACGGCCGCTGAAATTAGCTTTGTTTTGTGTGTATAGCAAGATTGTATAGCGATTTGATTCGAGTCTAGTTTGAAATGTTATTGGTTTTTGTAATATTGTTCGATTTCATGTTTGTCTTTTTTACTTTGATAACAGGCGGGTTTTTTTTTTATCTCAATATATTAAAGCAAGAACTAGCCTTGTCAAGAGCATTTTGAATTGTATTAATTCAATCTTTTTAGCATCATATAACTCATGTAACCATTATTTTTTTAAAGAATATCTGCGGAGTTCATTAGATGTTTGTGTACTAAGAGATCAACGTTTTGCAATAACTATAGCTTTTGCATTGACCTACCTTGACAATTGATAAGTGACTGTTAATCTTCTATAAATAAAAATCAATAGCCCCATATATGTTGGAGCATCATTTGAAAGCTGCTCTACCAATTTAACTGTTCTTTGATTTTGGTCTCAATTGTAAGGATAGGACAAAAACAATTACACCCATGCGTATGCGGAGCGGATCGCAAGTGGTTTATTATATTTTTTTTAGATTTGATTTGATTGCATCGAGTTAGTTTTACACAGTTACTGGGTCGTGGAGGTAAGGCTTCATATAAAATAGAAATATTCGAAGTCGTTCCATTTGCATCTCAGTCGCAATCTGTCAAAAAATGAATGAAAAATGAAGACTTTTTGAAAATTGGGAAATAAAATGCGAATGCAAACGTTGCTTATAAAGTAGTTGAATTGGTCCGCCTGATATTATAGTTGAAGCAAGCCCTAATAAGTTATTGTAAAAGACTTTTATAATATTCATGGCGACATAATTCACACCCGTTGCTCATAATATTATCTCTTTTTACAGTAAACCACTCCCAGGCCTCGTTTTTCCTATCAGCCGGGAATAGTTAGCAAAGTTTCTTAGACAAATAGAATATAAAGCAGTTTCTCGCGTGTGCGCCGCTTATCAATCATCTAGAATGATGTTTACGAAGTGCGCAAAGTCTATCCAAATATTTTTTGCCAAAAGAATTGCTGCTGGGGATCCTTGCTCAAGAAAATTAACAGCGATGATGTTTCTTTATTCCTCAAGTTGCTTTCCCTATTTAATTTCTTTCTTTCATTATTCTGTTTTCTTTTTCCTTGCATTTCTCTTTGTGGTCAATCTCACTATTCCTCAAGGCAGCTGTATAAGGCGTTACGTCTTCTCCTTGTCTCTCATCTATTTATTCAGATTTGCTGTAAACAGGGTCTAGGTCAACATATTAGAAGCATGTTGGATGTGGGGCTAGTCAACGTTACACATCGTTAATGGGAACTATATGCCGAAGAGAGTCCAAAGCAAAATAAATCTGAGAGCTGGAAGTAAAACACGCCTATTTTATAATATTTCAATGAAGTTTACCACGCCATTTTACGCAAGAGATGACATAGTTACGATTGAAAATCTCACCTTCGAGATTGAGAGACTGGTTAAGACTGGCGGTTGGTCTACTAACTCCAGATAGCTAGTTGTTTCTGTACGGAACTCTTATTAAGTTAGCCAGTAACCTACCTATTTCTTATAAGTAAGCCAACGCCATACCTCCCGGGGCTTTGTTTACTTTCTTTTAGTCTAATTCACTTTCGCTCGTCCCTTGGCAAACATTCATCATAATAATATTCTTACTATACAGGTACTCATAATTAAATTGTAGGTAAGAGAAAAATAATTCGTTAGCAGAAACAAATTGGCTTTCTATAGATTTATTTGTAGGTGTGTAACTTTTGTTATCAAATCTTATCTAATCTGTTCGGTAAGTAAACATGAGATTATACTATTACAATCTCATTTTTATGAACCCAACAGATTTACATAATCTTACCACGATTCACTTTTATAAGTGTATCGTAATAAAATTGATATTCGCCTGGAGGAGCCGCAATGGGGCCGTAATTGGCATTCCATTACGGCCTCCTCCCGAGCCCCTTGTGAGGGCTCCGACGGGGCATTCCCAGTAGTGGCGGCGGCGGTGGCGGTGGCGGTGGCGGCAGAGTAGGCAGCGGCGGCAACGGCGGTGGCGGTGGCTAAGGCGGAGACGGTGGTGGCGGAGGGCTTCCTCTTGCCCCCTTGGCGGGTGGGGCGCGGCCTTGCCCCCAGTCCAGTAATCGGCCGGCTTGCCAGCTGCCGCACATACAACGCAGTGCGGCGTGGCGTAACACGAGTCGGCCTTATGACTGGGCTGACCACAGCGGAAACAAAGACCACTGCGGTCCACCTCCGAGGTGCAAAGGGCTCCCGCATGGTTGCCCACTAGGCAGCAGAAGAACCTCAGAGGCCTGGGCTGTAGCAGTTTGACTTTGACTTATTTATGTTGATGGGAAATACGGTTGTCTCTCTGTATCTATGTAGGTACATACAAAGTTGTAGCCAATATTTGATAATCTAACCACCTATCAAGACATACCATTAAGAACAGAGCCTTCCCCAAAACCAGTTACGTTAGTACGTGTGTTTCTTGTCTCATTATACTTGAACGTGACTTCAAATTGTGTTCGTATCTTCTAGACTTCTGCCAGCCTGGTAGCTGTGGGCGCAAATTTTTGATGATTTTTGAGCAGAAATAAACCTTTAACGGTATGTATCGTGGAATCATCACCGTGCCGAACGTAAAGATTGGTCACAGTTTGATTGCCAAAATCTTTGACCAACGACTTGAAAATCTTTTGCAAGACTGCTTTTTATGGCTATCTTCTGAACCTATAAATTAACACGTATAACATTAGGTGTAAAACGAAGCATGTGAGTCATGGACAGCAGTCGCACGACTTAGGATCCATCATAATCACTTTTTTGACCGGAGAAAATACTTCTAAATCCTACTTGGTAAAATTTCAATAAGAACTTTCAAATAAAACAAAATGTATTTGCTGTATGAATCGAAGAGATGAGAATTATTATAACTATCAACTAAATATTAACACCATAATTTACTGAATTTAGAATCACCTAAGTATATCACGAGTGAAATCGAAAAAAAAAATTCTACTTGATGCGGCACTAACGAGAAAAGTTAGTAAGTTGTCAATTCGTTCACTTTGAAGGTCTACACAAATAGTAGCTAATTAAAGCTTACTCTAAACAGTGTCAGCCACAGAACGTGAGAGAGGAATCTGTTGTGTCATCGCAACTAGTTTACAAACTGTTCGGAGTTCAGGGAATTTCAGCTGCTTCGGATATCTCAAAGAATAGGCAGCATAAACTCGAATGTTGCTTAAACAGGATCGCTGCCACCTACAAAAAATGAGTTCAATCGCAAGGCCACGCTACATGTTATTCCCACGTAAAAACACCACCCGTTCAAGATACGATATACTTAATTTTTGAAGTTTCAAGCACAGTGCCAATTCAAACACAACGTCCTAAACCGGATGTCGGGATTTAATTGCTTCTTTAAACTTTACATGGCGCCAACACGCACCGGTTCGTGTGTGGCAGCAAACTTGTTAAACGATGAGAAAACTGAAAAAATTATATTTTAAAATTGCTTCAATAAATATGTATTTCAGTCAACCCTCAAGGCTTACGTTATTCGTATAAGCATAAATATTTTTAATTTGGGGGTCACAGAACATCCTGATCTGTGGTAATTTGTACAATTTTATTCTATTAATTAATAAATAAAAATGTTGTCGTACATTTCAGAATGACATATTAGGCTACCATAGACATAAATGGACATCAGTTGTATGCAGTGCAGCTGAAATAAGAATACTAAGAGAGATGTAGGTATTGTGTACTGGATTAAATAATAATATGAGGAAAAGGAAGTTTGAAAGTGGCACCGTTTACCGAAAAATTGTATGGATATCGGTTGTCATGGTCTGGGCATGTGTTGCATTGGAATGCTAAAAAATATAGTGAAGTGAGTTTAGAGTAAAAAATGACGATGCTTATAGTTGAAGTAGGCGATAGAATCATGGATGGAAAACGTGAAAGATAAATGGCTGGAAAGAAGGTACTGTTACGCGCCGGAATTAATACCGGGTACATGACGAAATTAGTTACTACTAGCGTAATCTAGTATCGAGTAGCAGTACTAGTAGAGTCAAGTACCTTCTAGACATTTCTATGCCAGAACATTCTACATATCTCGATATCTGGTCAGTCGGCACCGGTGGTTATGAGTACTTTCCAGATGCTTCTATAGTAGAAGGTTCTGGAATTAATTGACCTGTATAAGGCCAGCATAGTCAGAGACCGAGTCAGTATTGGATTTGCGATACATGCGAATACTTCAGAAGCGATCTTCAATCTTCAAGTGCGATTAAAATTATCAGTAGTGAAGTTTTGTTTTATAATTAGAGAGTTTACAGTTGTAATTAGTATTGTTAAATTAAAGTGTCATTTTGGTTATTTAATCGGCTGTTTTTACTGTCGCAAACCCCCAGCTCGTAACAGTACTATAGAACTAACGATAAATAGCACTATCCAATCCATATCATTTATCTTGATTATTTAAAGCCGCATTATTTTAACATAACTATCCGAAAATTATGAATCAGTAACACGTTGGAAGTTTATCACCACAGATAGAGATTATCGAAAGGAGATAAAAATGGTTTCTCTTGAAAACAGTACATTATGTCCTGTTAATAATTATTAGTCATGTATAAATACTTACAGTTTACAGAAATGAAAAAACAAAACATGTAGAAAAACGAAATGCTCGAATGCTTCCTGCCTCGAAAAGGGCGTTAAGCAGTTTATTCGGACTGTCCTTTGTTGATAGTCCTCACGGGGACTGAGTATCCTGAGAGTCTGACAACGGGTCATGCCAACTGAGCTCAAGAGGTCAGATAGGCACTCCGTATAAGATGTTGCTAGTCAGCTGCGTCTGGGGGCTACTCTCTAAACCCGAAGTCCGTAGTGTCGGGCTGAGTTTCGGGCGTCTTCTACTCCGTAACATCTACGGACTTACGTGTCTAAGAATGCATGTCAACACGAATGCATGTCGTCATTAATTCTTAGTTGTTAGGTGATACGCCCGCAACTAAGCCTGAAACTACGAAATGGCTAGGAAGAATATGATGAAAATAATATAATCACCAGAAAATCGTATACCTTTCTAAACTAACTAAAACATTAGAATTAACCGGAATAACTTAAACCACACTTGGAAAAAATTGCCTAGCTTCGTCTACGAGCCTTGCAAGAACATTCTTGCATCTTGAGTATCAAGAAACTTTTCTAGTGAAGGTAGCGAGCCTTTATCTACTCTAAATATTGGTCCTCAAGCCACTCCACAGAATCGCTGTTCTCGTGTTTAAAAGGGTAAAAATGTTGATGGCAAATATGTAACAAAATATTTCAAACTTTCTGAACAATTCCTTGAATAAAAAATATAAGTAAGGGAATGTTTCGGTCCCGTTGACTTTTAAAAATTCTAAAGGACCCTTTTATCTCGATACAACGATGCTATTTATTTTTGTTGACGTAAGTATTTTTGTATTTCAAAGTATTTCTGTGTTGTATGTGGTTAGAATGAGTTTAGTGTGCGTACATTAATTATTCGACCGGATCAAATTGCAGACATTCGAGATAAAATAATTGGCTCTTAGATTAAACAGTTTTATTGTAAACTAGAAGCCCGCCCCGGCTTCGCCCGGATGTATATTTTTTTCCAAATTTTTCTTTTATAGGCCTACCTTCTCCTGACAATAACAAACACAACAAAAAGAGAATTAGCGAAATTGGTCGACCCGTTCACGCGTGATGCCGTGACCAAGATAAATAGGGATTCATTTATATATATATATAGACTTATGGTACAAGGTGAGTTTAACAGCCACGAAATTAAAAATCTATAACTAGCTGCCACCCTAGGCTGTACCCGCGTGAAAATTGGAAATTATCTCAAGGGAACATAGTCCCGCAAGTATTGTGTTTGTTAATCCAGTTATAAAACTACCTGATGAGCTAAATTTCACCCATATCAGCCGGTCTGTGTGAGCGTGAAGTGAATTGTCATTCCATCTAGTTTGTATTGTTTGACAGCTCACTTCATGTTCACTTCACCTAAGCTTACACGGTGAGACGTTTTCAGGATCGCAATCACTTAGTAATTTTAACATAAAGAGTCAAACATCCATCCAGCTATTATTATTTATATCTTATCGTGGGAAACCATTATTTCGTACTCGAATAAACGTATAAGCATAATTATCTAATCATTACAGGTAAAAAGAGTGATAATTTGCATGAATAGTAGGTACCTACTCGTTATTTAATTACCAGAGAACTTAAAGAATAAAAAGGTTTAATTGCCATCTTGAATTAGAATAGTAGTTAACAAAGAGAACTATCTGAATTGTCCGTCCTACTTGCGTTCTACCGAGTTAGCTGGGGTAAGGCACCGATCATGGAGTATGACAAAGACAAGCCATCTGTAAAAGCTAATGAACATTAACTGAAAAAACGTGAATTGATCCGGACTTGAAGGCTTAATAAAACAAAAAAATAAAAAAACAAACACAACAAACAAACAAATTCGTTCGGAACCCTAAGCACGCGGTCCGACTCGTACTTTGCCAGTATTTTGCAACAAGTCCGCCGAATTATATATTTTTTTAACTTATATATTATTCCCGTAATATTTATGTACAGGCACACAACAAATGTTATTGTATCTGTGTTTTAAGTCGCTTGACATGTAAATCCCTATCCATTTTCAGCTCAGCCTTCCACCGGACTGGTAACAGCAGCAACCAGGCCATGCACAGCATTCATAATGTAAATTAATTAATTAACATTTATTTTAATTTAATGTTTTGATTTTTAATTAATATTTTTAATTTGGTATTGATTTTAAATGATTTATATTTAATTTAATTTGATTTTAATAAATTTAACTAACATAGTTAAGTGCTACGAACCCCTACTGTGGACCAAAAGTTGTCTGTGTTGATGAATATTATATTAATACAGCATTTATAATGTCGTAGATTGATCGTAGACCCACAACCGACACTTGAAGCTGCAAAGTGACGTTGCTGACGACAATACCAACGCATAGGTAAAGGGTTTTATATCTACCTAAAATCACACAATGTTCTCTATAGTCTATTCATACTATAACGTAGCCTCACTTTAGCAAATGTGCCATGACGTCCGCGTTCGCATTTCGGTGGTCATTACACAAAGATTAATGACGTCATCGTGTCTACTTCTGCCACACAATCACGGCTATCACCGTTGTTATTGTGATCCACGTTTGTAGGTTTAAATTAAACCTATTTCCTGAACAGGCGTATAATTTGAAGCCCCTGGAATATATTATGTACAGTAATCGAGAAGATTTGTGCTTCCAAACTAAGTTCTATTAAGGCATATAGGTTTGCGTCACGTATCTAAGTTTGCCTCCCTGAAACCAGATATTCCTCTAGGCCCGATAATATTTCAGTTTGAGCCTACTTAGGATGTTATCAAACCAATCAATCGATCGTAGGTAGGTAGATCGTAGCTCTCTACCATTGCTATTATCACACTCTTACACGACTGCAAGTATCCATCCGTATCCTGACTTTTATTTTTAAATTGGAAATCAACAAATGACTTTTTCCGCTCTGAATGGAGCGGAAGAGCGTGTCAGACTCCTACTGACTAAAACCCATCCGTGTTCCTTCTAAAGCTCTTTACCGGTTCTTAAGCAATTTTATATTAGTCTCAAAAACCATTCAGAAACAACATACAACAATTTCTTTTGACTACTAAAATATATAAAAAAAAACAACGGGTTGCACTCCGGGAGTGCCGGCAGAAGTGAAAAATTTAACATTAACGTTGTGCATTTTTTATATTTTGCGGATATAAAATATATTCATTTTGCGGCGGTCTATCTTACCTCCGTCTTACGAATTTTCGATCAGGTCACGTGTCCTGGAGCGAGTTTAACATTTTTTACTCATTCCAAAAAGTGCACAACGCCGCTAAAGAAGTTTTCCCTTCAAAAAATCGATACAATACACAGTGTTTTTAATCTCCAAAAAATCCGACACAGCAATTGAATGTTTGACCGTAACAACAAATAGTTTCACTATTCCAGTAACAGTACATAGAATAAGATAAAACCGTACTAAAACTTCATAGGCGGTACTAGGCAATTAACAAACTTTTTACTACACGACCTGCACTAGAGCAAAGCTGCAGTTAAAAACTACACTGTAAAAATCAATGAAAATGTTCAGTGGAAATTGATGCCTCAAATTCATTCAACGTTGGTAACTCACGTGAAAAAAACATTTGAACCAAACTGTGCTCCAGTCTGCGGAAATAATATCCATTGTGCTAAGCCATAGGCAATATTTTTACAGGCGAATGAAACAATAAAATACTTTATTGGTTGTTTATACAATCACTGTCGTAGAAAATGCAATCATTTCGCCCCATTGCACTATATTAATTACATTTATGAATATCCTACATATGTTCCTCGCGATTTAAATAATTATTCATGAACTTCCTGGAGTATGAAATTTTTGAATAATTTACAACATCAGTAATTGAACTAAACTATTTTTTAATATAAAACAGTCAGGTTAGCGGAATTGTTATTTGATTTGTGTCAACAGATTTTGTTTACACATTTTCAAACGCGCGTTATATTTTAATTTACAATATGACAATTCTGGTGATATATTTTCTGTTGATATGACCCAATAATGTGAAATGTTTGTTCATTAGTGGAATTTGACAGAGATTGATTGGTTTTTAACTGACTTCCAAAAAGGAGGAGGTTCTCAATTCGGTTGGTGTTTTTTAATAAATATTTGGTCCATACGTCAGCATAGTTGACGGGGCCAGCTAGGGCCTGCCAGGGTTGCGCGATTGTTTGAAAGAGTTAAGCTCCAGCCAATCTTGCGTGTCAAGTACGCGGGGCGCAGGGACGAGAAGCCGGTGCGTCTACAACTTGGTACTACTACTGGTCCGAGTAGATGTGCAGTGCAAACCGCCATAGATAAACAGGAGCAGCGACCGCCGTGCTATTGACGCTCCTGCTTCGCAGTCGCTTTGGTCGCGCAGGTTTTGCCGGAGCTTTTCTGCGACACTGGAACGCAAAGGACAATTGAAGGAACGCGAAAAAAAGGGGATAGGCAGCTTGATGTACTGATCAAGCTGCCTATCCCCTTTTTTTCGCGCTCTTGTATTTTTAAGTAAAATTTATCTATCGGACTATTTGTCTAAAGCCCTACTGATAATTACAAAGACAAGGAAGAAATCACATGTTTTCACCAAAACAAAGATAAATGTCGCCCAATTAGCTGCTAATCTCCTAATTAAATAACAGACAACGTCAAAATGGCCGCGGTAAACTGTTTAAGGCTATTAGAAGATGCGTTAATAAATACTGGTGTCCAATAAATCTCTGAAAGTAGAGACGTTACGATGTACGTGACCGTCGTCGGCGGAATTTAAACAGGAATGAGAAGTTAAGGGGGCATGTTACTACCTTTAAATTAGGATCTTTTTGTATCACATGGGGCTCGTGGCTACATAATAGTGGATCTTTATGGTTAAGTAACGTTTCGGTCTGTCCGTGGATGGCTCAGACCCCTCCGAGCCTCGGAAAGCACGTTAAGCCGTTGGTCTCGGTTGCCATTTGTAGGTTTATGACAGTAGCTACGGGATTTGGCCATACCTATCAAAAGTATCAAAAGTAGCTCACAATTTAGGACCCATCAATATTAGTGCTAATATATAATCCGTGGTGCTTGTCGTGTATATGCCCCTTGGTGCCTCAATAGGCACCAAGGGGCATATACACGACAATTTCCACTTCCCTCCTTATCAAGCAGGAGACTAGGCCAATGCCTAGTCTCCTGCTTGATAAGGAGGGAAGTGGAAATTATATTTTTCCTACTCCTCCGCTATGCTTTTTTGATTAATTTCATTGCGGGATCCAAGATAGTTGAATCGCTTCACCGGGACTCCTCGAGCTTCATTGACTCGGCGTTTTTCTGGTGGTTACTGTTGATTCTGGCTTTTAGGAGTTGCAGTGGATGGGATGGTGTGGCGGGCTTGTTCAAAAAAAAAAGTAGCTACCGGTAGTTGGAAGCTCGAACAATCTGGCGCCAGTCTTGCCAAGGGGAATCATATTAATAATTAATAAGGGGCTCATGGTCGAAAAAGTTTTGATGTTACACGCTTTAGATTATTTTTCTATCCTTGTCACACTAAACGTCGTTTGTACTGAATTTCGCAAATTTAGTTGTGGCAGACACACTGACTTGCGAATGACGTCACAATCAAAAAGTGCCGTCTCTATTTAGCATAGAAATTAAAATCCTTTCAACTCCGTTATTTTTTTAGATTTTTAAACTGTTATTGCGTCTTGCTTTTTCTTTAACAAAATCCAATTAAATACTGCCTTGTCATCCACAAAAACTAAAGTGAAAGAATGAAATCCTGCGATGTTGCGGTTAAAGTGTTGCGGGTATCATGATAAGGCAGAACCATAATACCGATGCTTTTAACCGCAATGCTGCACTCTCATTAGTACCGGAATCTACCTCCTGACTGACATTTTGTTGCACAGAGTCCCCTTTATCGCAATCCTATATTTGTAATATAGGATTTCAGGATGCGTATAATATTTATTTAAATAACCGAGAGTTGAGTTTTATTCAACTACGCGCCTACATATCGTCACTTAGCAAATAACACCGCTCAAGTCATTTTTTAATTCGTACACTGATCAATTTATTGTAACCACCTGGGGTGCTAGGACAATTATTTGAATATTATTATAATTATTCATTTATTTCAGGCAACTGTGGTACAAAATACAAAACAAAATATAAAATAAGACTATTTTTGGTTGATCGCGGGAAGTGTCAGTTCGATTTGGGAAAAAGAGTTTTATCCAAAGACATTAAAAAGTATGAACCACGATTTTCGATTTCAGAGGTGTTGTTTGACCAATGACGATATGTTTGTAGAAACTCATACATACTTGCAATCACGTCTTTTTCTACTGGGATTAGGCAAAAACCACAGAATCTATAATTTTTATAATATCTTTTTTTTTTAAGGAAGGTAAATCATCAAACGATTTCTTCCGCTCTGCGTGGAGCGGAAGGGCGTGTCAGACTCTTACTGACTAAAACCCATCCGTGTTCCTCGTCCTTCCCTTCTTGCTGCTCCCGCTACTCCTATTACTTCCTTAATATTAAATTGTTCATACATCTCACATGTAAGTTGCGAGTACTTTTTTTAAGGATTGGAAATCATCAAATGTCTTCTTCCGCTCTGGGTGGAGCGGAAGGGCGTGTCAGACTCTTACTGACTTAAACCCATCCGGGTTCCTTCTAAAGCCTTTTGCGTTCTAGGGTCGAGGTGAGTCTTTCGAACAAATTCCGCAACCCAAGTTGCGAGTACGCACCTGGTTTCTGGAAGCTGAAAAGTCACCAATAAGGTTAGTCTGATGCATTCTAGAGCATCTCGTTCCTGGGTTAGAGTGTAACCTTAGGGGCGCAATGGCGCGAGGACTTAGAAAATTTTTCGAAATATTTTTTTTTTTTGGAATTCTATTTTACAGTATTTTTTTTAGAAATTACAGATTAAACAGATTTAGCAGTAAAGAAAACCAAAAAAAAAATTGTTGGTTTGTAAGCATGAGGGCAGGGAATTTAGAGAAAAAAATTTTTTTTTTGGGATTTCGAGTATCGCTTAGGAGCACTATGAGAAATAAAGAAAACCAAAAAAAAAATTATTGTTGGTTCAAAAAAAATTTTGGGACTTAAAAAATTTTTCGATCGATTCCATTTCAAAACCATTTTTTATTTCCAAAATGGTAGCTCATGAAAAAAATACTTAGAAAAATTTAACCATCTTTTACACTATTATTCAAAGTCATATCTTTTTTGTAAAGATATCCATAGGTTAGGTTAGGTTAGAACTGTGATCGCGCGCGAGCCGAGCGAGCGAAGCGAGCGATGCCGCGGCAGCGGCCGGCGAGCGCTACCTCTAAATTGGTCGCGAAATTTTTCTAAGTATTTTTTTCATAGTGCCCCCAAGACGACACTCTGACCCGTTCCTGTGTTTCCTAAGACTAACTGTACACTTCCCAGCAGGCAACCAATCCGAATTTGCAATCTTAATCGTGCACTGAACAAAGATTAGTAAAATTCAAAAGTATGTATGTAATATTATCATAATTGCACAGTGTTTTGGATATATTAGTCTATGCCAGCTACTAAACATGTGTGCCAAATTTCATAAGTGTATGTTTGTCTACGCATATCTCAAAAACTGTAAGTTTGATTGCAAAAAAATATTTTTAGTTAAACTACCTAGGTTTAGTCTAACTTAGGGAACAGTGCAAGTTTCATCAAAATCGGAACAGCAGTTTTTGAGATAGAGAATTAAGTGTAAAAACCAGGACGTTATGCTGTTTATTCGTTGGCTTAACAACTTAATTCTAAAACACGTTATTATCACTATACATTAAGTAATTAGTTTCAATAACAATGTCATGACAACTGAAATTAATAAAAAGATGAGAGGCTGGTGACCTCAAAAAATAGTTGGCATATTTATTTCAGATTATTTAAAACTTTTATAGCTCTCTTTTTAGTTATTCATTTAATAAATTACAGATTTGAAGTCGGTTTCATTTATTTAAATTACTTTTTTTTTGCTTTTAATCCAATGTTTTAGCATACTATTACGAAGTAACGAGATACCTCGGTAGACCAAACGCTAGGCTTCTTCTGGGTAAGCTCGCTCCATCGTCGACTTTGTCTCTGTCATCTATGACCTAGACTAGAGTCAAGAGCAAACCCATCTCAAATTAAAAAAAAAACGTGTTAGTGAGTGAAGTCATAGCCCGTGTCTACTTTGACTTTGTTTCTGACGGCCGAAATTTGTAGTAGGTACAATAGCGCAGCGCAGGGCAGGCATTGCTCGCTAAACAGATGGTCGATGGGGCCGAAAAGTTCTGAAGTGGCGACCGCTTACCGGAAGACGCAGCGTTGGAAGGCCTCCCACAAGGTGGACCGATGACCTGGTAAGGGTCGCGGGTAGCCGATGGATGCGAGAGGCACAGGACCGGTCTCAAACTCAAAACTCAAACTCAAAGCTTTTTTTTCAATTAAACCATTACAGGCACTTTTATCGCTCCGGGTGTGGCTTTTCTGTAGCAAATTCCCTGTTCGAAATTAAACAAACTGACCTCAAACCCAGTCGCATAACTTCTCAAACCATTTATAAAAAGCAATGCCGTAAGAAGCTCCATGCATCTTCTAGGTGCACAATGTGCTTCTTCGTCTTAAGAAGAACTGTGAGCAATGTCTAAGAACTGTGAGCAATGTCTACTTCAGCTAAAAGTTAACATTCATAAATCGCTTTAATGCTTTAACTTTGTATGAGACAGACGCCCGACAAAAACTAGTTGAATCTGCATTGAAGTTAGTTTTTTGAGAATGCTCATCTTATGGTAGTTTAGTTTTTCAGTTAGGTATTTCTATGTTAATGGACAAGCTAATCCTTCTGCAATACCAAAAGGCACGGCAGCATGTGCCAAGGATTTATTTTTTATTTTATATTAACACTTTACGCACACAAATGTACAGAGGCGACTTGATGCAATAGGCATTCTCTACCAGTCAACCGTTGGGTGATGCAGAAATGGTGGTAGATGCAATACGGAGAATAAAAGGGATTGATATTTAATTACTTACAAAAATTTAAATAAATAATACACATATATAAACTATACATACAATATAAATAAATAATAAATACTCAAATTAACAAGATAAATAGGTACACGAAATACTAAAACAATTAGAACAAATAGGTAATTAGAAAACATTAGCGATGTGATGATACTACTGCCAACTTATTACGAATGTGTTCGGAACCTTTAACTTTGAAGGCTAATCGGTTGGTGACCATCCTGATTCTCCCCGCTTATGGTAAAACATAGCATACAGTCTCATTATTTTTCATGTTTTCGCAACCTGACTTCAAGGGCGTGTAGTGTAGATTCGAAAATCCTTCTTCAAACTTCAATATGTAAGGGGAAATGCAATGCTGTTCTACTGGTACAAACTTATAAACATGCCTATGGCACGGTCAACATAATTCTTCTTTAATATTATTCTTGTCTTTTACAATGTGTTTGTTGCTGTCGTTGTCTGTGTTGAATAAATGTTTTCTTGTCTGTTTTTTTTTTTTCAATACAGAATAATATAACGCTTATTAAACTCTACCTACGTCCCGCGACTTTGCTCCTTGGCCAAATCCACAGGAACCATGCCTTTTCCAAAATATGAAGAAGCCTGTGACCTCAGCATTAGTGTATTTTTCTGACTGAGTAATTAGAAAGGATTTTCGTAACCGGATCAGTAATATGATGAAAACCGCTACAAAGTAGCGTAGAGTTGTAGCGGTTTTCATCTGGAAGTAGGTTGTATTTTTTTGTAAAAAAGTTTTTCTTATTTTTCACTTTTTCAGTCTTATCTATTTATTTGTCTATCGCCGAAGTTCTTAATCAAATCTTTACGAAATTGAATGGGACCATTTCGGAATATACCTCTTTGAATTTTGCAAATCTGTTTATATACGACTATGACGGAGTTATGCCCGAAAAAAAACATCTGTATTGATAACATCCTCCTTTTTGAAGTCTGTTAAAAAGATGTTTCCGTTTGTTTATATTGAGATTTTTTATTAATTTATTAATAATTATTAATAATATATATAGATCGAATGTAAACATAAGCCATACTACGACATGCAAATGTCAATGATGAGAGAGACAGTGTTATACAGGACATATAGCATTGTTCCTTTTACACAACGGATTCATGATGACAATGAAACGTCATATAGTAAGGAGCTGGATGTTGTTGACAGTAATTTTGTGGTACGGGCGATTGTTTATCTAAATAGTTATGTATGTATTAGTTGGTATCCTATTATTTCGAAGATTAGATGTATCAAATCCGACAAATCGGTCAAGTGCGACTTGTTCAATTAAGACCTACGCACAACGTGACGCAATGGCAGAGGATTTTGCCACGGTTCAGCGCACACTAGCCGCTTAGACACTGAAGCATTCCGGTGGCCTGCCAGTGTATTCTTGATAGAGGCCTACTGAGACATCCCCCAACGTGCCGTGTCACGCCGCCACGGGATCCCTTAGCGCGCTCTCCAATGCTGTTTCAAATATCCCTTTCAATGCCACGGAATCAATTCAAAACACTGGCATTTATGTCGTATTCCTACTAAATAAATTTAAATATCTTATGGTAAACATTTAAATCCTCTGCCATTCCGTCGCAGTGTCATAGGCCATTAGAGTTTCGTTAAATAAGTAAACGAAATCATTTTACTATCAAGTAAATAATACTAACTGTAGAATGAAGATTCTCGGGAATTATTATTTTTTTAAATCTATCTGATGATTTTTGGAGGTAAATATAGGCCCCGAGAGTTGTGCATTTTTTTCTGGGAATAGTTTTTTATGAAGCTTTCTAACAGTGAATGAATTTTTGGAATCGATACTTCCTAAAAAAATATTTTACAAACGTAACACAATTTTACCTTTTTATAAAAATCCTTTTTTTTCTCTCTTTACTTTTATTTACTGCTTGCTTTAAAAGCTTTCAGTAGTTTGGTGTTGTTTTTTTTAAACAGACGTTTTTGCTGAGGTACATATTTTTTGATAAGGAACATTAAAATGATATAACATAACTAAATAACATTAAAGCAAATAGATATGCAGGGTGATAGGTAATCAAGTTCGTTCCTTGAAATGGATTAAGATAGAGCTGATTTGCAATGATTTTGATCCCGAAAACTTGGGGTCCATACGTGGTAGTTTTCGATGTTTTTAAGATTTTTTAAAAATGTACTCCCTCACGACCAAAACTAAAAATTGTCCACTCTGGATTCTAAAATTATTTTTCAGATACGCCTTGAACGAATTAATCCTTTAAGCAACAATTTGTAAAAACAATAGCCATATCTTTGGCAATGAAGCGTCGTAAAGTTCAAGGTATGAACATTTCTTGAAGCATCTCTTGATTATTGAGACAGTTAGCTCAAAATAGATGTATGTACTTGACGTACAAATTACACGATACATTTCCTTGTTTACTAACAATAAGTTTCTAAAATGGTATAATAATAGCCACTTTTGGCACGTGTTGGAAAAATAAACTCAATTGTTTCCGACAAGGCAGTACTTTGATGGTATTTGGTTGTACATATTATTCGATTTCGCTACTTATCGCATATATTATTATTTTTGGTATGCTGTGACAGCTATTTTCGGTATGTTCAGATAAGAATTCCTATAGTTTGAACTTTACGAAGCTTCATTATGCAATTTTTTTAACAATTTGTTGTAAGAAGGATTCATTCGTTCAAGAGCTGTCAGAAAAGTTTTATTTGAATTTAAGTTTCAAAATGGTTTCCCACTATTTGCAGTTTTTGGTCGTGAGGTAGAAAATTTCTAAAACATCTTAAAAACATCGATAACTTGAAAACCACCTAGGAATAATATGGACCCCAAATTTTCTAGTTCACAATAGGGAATAAGCCGTCAGTTCTTTTATTTGCATAATAAGATACTTAATAGCTCTAGAAAAAATCTATATCTATGTAGAAAATGTTAAAATACCTTCATCAGCAATTAACTTATAAAGCTTCTAAGTTGACAATTAGAAAGAGAATTCCGATACCAAATCTGACGTCAAATACTAACGCCTATATTTGTTTTAAATAGTTATATCTCGTTTGTTTTTCGGTCAATTTTGATTCTATTTTCACAGATAGTATTATATTTTTGTATGTTTCTAGATAAACTGTTTAGATAATAAATATTTTTTACATTCATATTCCCTATTGTTGCAAATCAGGTCTAGTTTTACCCATTTTAAGTAATGCACTTAATTACCAATGTACCTGTACATAAAATTCTTCCGTTACTAAGAGACTGACAGACAACGTACAGCCAAAACTACTAGTCGTAGAAAGCTGAAATTGGCATGTTTATGCGCGTACGAAATCGCGGGCAAAAACTATAGTAGGCGCCAGATAATCGTGGAATAACGGTCATTGACCCACCTACAATTATTGACATTTTTAATTTAAAAAACGGAATTAATGACACAAAGCTGTCCCGAATCATCATCTCTCGTGATCCTTAACATTGTCTAATAATGAAAAACGATTCATATTTAATTGTTCAGGTACCTATGAACAGTTATTAGGGAAAGGTCAATGTACTTTATTCCACGTTTATCTGGCGCCTACTATAGTCATTTAGGTTTAATCTAGAATCGAGATACTTGATAGGTATTGATTTAAGAGACCACCTTCCTTATCTGACACTGATAGACGGAAATGTGTCAAGTAATCAAAATAATGACAGTTTCGAACTGTGCGTGTCGCGGGTTCGATTCCCATACGGAACGAATATTTGTATGGCCTACAGATAGTTGTTTCGGGTCTGGCTGTTTGTGTATGTGAGTTTGTATGTTTGTAAACGCACCCACGATACAGGAGTAAATCCTAGTGTGGGGCAACGTTTTTTAAAAAAGAAAAAGACTGATTGACTTTACTTTTTATTTTATTTACTTACCATCGTATACGTATCATAACTAATTTCTTGACTGCATAGCTAATTAGGTAATTGAGAGTCACTGTACAAAGTTAGTGTTTGTATACATATATGTATAATAAAACATTAAATTTATTCACAGAAATTAAATAAACAGCCTAAGCTATTGGGTCTAGAAGCATTAAATTTTGCACAAAGGTTCCTTCTAGAATGACAGAGAAATTCATCACTTAAAGGGTAACCCCCCTTTAAGTGATGAATTTCCTTATGGAGGGTTACAATATGGTACAAATTCTGTATCGAAGGGGAGTGTGAGTTTTGTATCCTGTGGGAAACCCTACAGGAATTGTCCAATGTGTTTTTAAAGCTCCGTATCCAATTTCTAATTCCTGAAAAACCTTTGAAGACATTCGTGTAGACCTTCCGAACCTTTATCTATCTAGTGTTTTCTGTTACAATATAAACGCGTACGTTACGTTACGCGTTTATAACATGCAGACAACAAAATTCCCACACGGTAAAATGTAATTTAAAAAAATATAACCGTGTTAATAAGATTGCGATCGTACCAATAACATTATACAAGTAATTTAACACCAAATATTATACTCATACATAATCTAAATAAAAAACTTATTGTTGAAAATAACATTGCTACTCGCGAAAATTAGGTACAGTGGCGTGCAAAAAGAAGTTTGTAAGAAAGTAAAGAAGAAAGAAATAAAAAGTGTTTGTACGCGCCAAGCGTGGTCGGTAACTGATGTTTTTTCTCCTATAAAAAGATTAAATTCTAAAATAGGTAACTGTGTTCCAGTTTGCAGTTAAATAGCCAACTGTACCATTGCATGCGACCATTATTTATCTCTGTCAGATGACTAAACATCTGTGATGGTATAATTTTAGACTTACTATGTATTATATGTTTGATGGCAGGTGCGAGAAAATTGCTTTTGAAATTCGAAAGATGTCCACACATTTTTGCACGAGACTGTACATGTCGCAACTCACAAGCCTTATTTCGGGGCAACCTTATATCCGATTTTACGTCTAGAAATGGCTTTTGTACAACTTATATTTTCTTATACAGAATAAATTTGGGGATGGTTGAAAGGGAAAATGCTTTAGGATGTTTTGGGACCCCACGACTCAGGGTTCAGAGCTAGCATGCAAACTTCCGCGTGACCTTTCATATTGCCCAACAACTTTGTAATACGTTGTTACTGAATCGATTTGCCAGTGTGCCCAAGATTTGTCACGGAGTTACTTGCTATCCAGAATTGAATATTTAAATTGAGTTATAAATCTTGCCTGGGTAGTTAATTGTAAAGTTAATTCCAATTGAAAAATATTATTTCCTTTAAAACATAGGTTTCATGTTCCTTTTGGAATTAACTTGAGTGTTTCTATAAACAGCATTAACTAACATTCGGACAAAAACAAAGAAAGAAAACCTGATAAGTGCGAGTCAAACTCGCGCACCGAGGGTTCCGATCGAGTATTGATTTTTTCGAGTAAACATTGCCTACAGAAGTTTATAAACTATGAAAGAAAAATATAACAGGTAAGATTGAAGAACAAACTTAATTTTGTGGTTCTCCCAAACATCAATGTACGTCACGGTCAATTCTTCAACCGAAAATATAAGTTTGTAATGTAAACAATGATTTTTAAATAATAAAACTATAAATTCCCAATTTTCAGACTTTCTCCTGTACTTATACTATAAGATCTCTCTTCTTGCCAAATTTCATGATTCTAAGTCATTGGGAAGTACCCTATAGGTATTGATTCCCTTGCGAGAATAATATGAGCCATGAAACAGCGTAAACGGTTGCGTTCATGCGTAAATCTTTAGTTGCGTTGACATAGAAGTTTGATTTTTTCACTGCTCCAAGAGGTACCAGGTTTGAGAATTTGATATTAATTTTAGCTTGATTCCTCCACGCGTTCCTGAGAAAAAGGGTCTTGATAAACGGACAGACACATGGACAATTAAGTTATCCTATAAGGGTTCCGTTTTTGCCGACTGAGGTACGGAACCCTAAGAAACATGGCATCGTTAACTAGCAACCGCTTTTTATTTTCCCCGTATGTGCTAAATTCGAGGCGTTGACTTATCTAAATAGGTTAGCATAATGCTCGTGCATCAGGTTAATTTATATCGTGCATGCTCCTTTAAAATATTCACAAAGTTTCATAATAATTTAGTTTTTATATCCATTACCTTCACATCACATTTAGCTTGTAGGTTTAAAATATTTAATCGCTTTTTAAATTACTGACTGAAAAGTGTTTCTTTTTGTTGTCGATATTTATTTTTGTGTGACCTTGTGTGCTTACTCAAAATAGAGTTAAAATATTTTACAATAAAATCCGTAATATTTTTACTGAGAAACAGTATCAAAAGCCAGTTTCAAGAAAAATAAATCAAACCAAATCAAAGGCACCAGCCCGAAACTGGTTCACACATAAATTTCTCAGTAGGCAGTTGTCTTTAGATAATGTACCTCGAAGTACAAAGGACGATTAAAACAATGTAAATTAAACGTTGGTCCATTTATTAAGACCCTTCTTGGAAAGCGTGGCACTTCTCTCTATTTGAATTATTTATTGAAATTTTCACAATGAAAGAGATTAACCCGATTTTTACACTCGCTGTCTGCTAATTGTTTTAAATTTTAATTACTGAAGAGATATAAGTACTGTTCGTTGTAATTTGCGTAATAATATCTGAAAGGATGTGAATAAATCATATGAAACTGCTATAATAAATTGTCGTGAGGAATTATTGAAATTACTTTATTTATTTATTTATTTATTTATTATAAGGCTTCTCAACAATGAGTACACCAAAGCTTTAAAATTTGTACATTGCAATCTTAAGACTAAGTGCCTCATCACTTACAGAGAAGCACAACATGCACTACATTATGCGCAGATAATAACATAATTACTTAGTTAAAATGATTAAAACATTGATTGAAATTTAAAAATAATAACAATTAGATTAATGTAGAAATGTAGAAAATAAAAATTATTAACTAAAAATTATTAAATTTGAATACAATAAATTAAATAAGATTATGGTAACAATAAATTAAGTTAGATTTAATTATTTATATAAGATAAGGCAAATAACTGATATTAGATATATATTAGACTAGACATAACAATTACCTTCGCAAATGGATTGTTGCAGCTCCACTGATTATACTTACTGCCTTTTTTCTCAAATTAAACTTTCACCGTGTGCACCCATTACTAATGCTCATTAAGTCCCTGTTTACCTATTTAAATATTTCTTCAGCATCTTGACGTTAGCTCGTTTGAACTCGCGTCTCAGTACATTGCTCTGGCTGTTGTTCTTAAACACTTTCCTTATATTTACCTAGAAGCTTCAAGGGATGCTTTAAAATAGTTTCAAACTAGCGGAAGCCGTGGAGTCCCTTGCCATATAAATTACCTGATTTATTTTATTACCTCAATGAATTTCATTACTATCTCTAATGGGTGGAGTGGCCTTTGCTCGTGGTCGTTATAATACATCCCTTATTTCAAACAAAGGGTGTTTTATCCCCGGTTATATTTCAACTCCGCGTGTATCCGGTTTATCATTGTTCTTGCCAAGCGAATTCGGAAAGTGGTGCGACGTCAGCACGCCTTACTAACAATAATTAATAACTTAGAGCTGAGACTTGGGTTGGGATGGTATAAGGTAAATTATTATAAGTCGATATACTTGAGTAACGCTGCCCAACTTTTTATTTTTTTGTGCTACAAGTAAAAATACAAAAAACGAAGTAAGTAGGTAACACAGAATCATGTAGATAATTAATAAGCCAATCAATGAGGTTTAAACCCGATTATTGGGTGAAAACCATCTCTGCAGATCGACCAACCGAGGTAAAATTATTTGACATACAATCTATATTTTGGAATGGCACCTGAGTCCTCCTCCTCAGTCGTTCACTCTTGACAGAGTGGTCGTGGTTTCATGATGATGCATCTTCCCTGGATAATGAGCCCTCGCGATATGCGTCCACTTGTTGCGGTCTCCAGGGCAACGGGAACATTGGACTATGGAAGCTTGTGTTGCAGCTTTTATCGAGTCTGCTAACGCGTAGGTGATCGTACCGTGACCGCTTGCCTTCCACTTGTCCCTTGATAACGAGTCGTTTGATGTTTGGAGTGATGTTTCCGAACTATGTTTCCGAATTATGTTTCCGAACTATGTTTCCGAACTATGATTCCGAAATATGTTTTCGAACTATGTTTCCAAACTATGTTTACGAACTATGTTTCCAAACTATGTTTACGAACTATGTTTCCGAACTATGTTTCCGAAAATATGTGGATTCGTATTTGAACACTGGCCCGAAACGCTGTCCAAGGGATCCCCAACAGTCTTCCCCAGCACCACATTTCGAGTGCATCAATTTTGCGTCGATCGTCCAGGCAAACCATCCACGTTTTGGCGCCATACAGAAATATTGGGAAGACTAAGCTACTCATCAGCAGACTTCCGCGGCTTTGGTGATGTTGCGGTAACAGTAAGTACCTTCTTCAATATTAATCTGCCTCGCCTTTTCCCAAGTATTTTGGGGTCGTTTTCCAGTCTCACCACCAGCTGAGTACCAGTATTTTCCATAAAGCGATTGCCTAACTGAGCTTCTCACACGATACCCCTGTAAGACTGTTGTCACATTTTCTGGCTTCTGACAAATGACAGTCTGGCTTAACGTGCTTTCTGAGGCACGGAGGAAGCTCGGTGACTTCTCCTCTATGAACCAACCTCAGCAAGGGCAACCTGGAAGATCATAATTATGTAGAAAAAAAATGCATATAATTCAAAACAATACAATTGAAATCGAAAATTATTAATAAAATTCGTAACTTGAGAATCGCTAGGAATGTTTAATGAATGTACAAAAAGACTGTCCAAGTGCGAGTCGGACTCGCGTGCAAAAGGTTCCGAACGAATTTTATTTTTATAACATGTTATTTTAACAAAAAAATTTTAGAATTGGCTACCAAATTGATAGTTTCATTTGCATATAATTTATTGCTCGTTGATTTCCACGAACCCATATTTTTCGTTTGTTTTGCTGTCTAAAATATTTTTAGAAACAGAAATATCTATGATGCTTGTGCATTGGCATTTATATGACGACAGTTACCTAGAACGAAGCAATATTTTTTATCTATTTTCAGATGACCAAGGCGGCTCCAAGTAGTTCCTGTGCTTACTTTGAATAAATAATATGCGTAAAAGCTTCGAAACTGCGCTAATATTTTATCCTGCAGAATTCACTCGTAAGGTGCAACTATGCTGTAATGACTTAGTTATGCTGCTGAAAAATCGAGAGTATAGTCGGCTTCCTCCTAAAGTGTTTTTAGTTAAAAATATCTTATTTACGCTTATAGTTTGATTATTATATACTTTATAAAAATATTTTAGGTCATAAGATTTTAAGTAATGTATATATGTGTATACTCAGAGACAGAATTTTATTTAAAACTAGAAATTTTTTTTAAATGATTTTTGACGAAGGTAATTCATAACTGTACACCAGAATAACTTTCACAAAGAGTAATGAATAAAACTATATCGCATAACTGAAGGTTTTCTGTGCTTGTGTGTGACAAACAAATAAAAAGCCGCTTATCGGTTTTACATTAAACTAACATCACCGTTTTGTTCAGTAACCGACGGATCCATGAAAAAGAGTTTGGTAAAAAGTTCTGCCGGCTGATTTTTTTAACATCATCCAGTGTTTTTCCTGGCATTAAGTATGCGCACACCTAGATCGAAACAGGGATAACTCAAAAAAGCTCTTTTTTCAGAAAAGGCGAAAATTAAACTTATTACTGTGTCCGTGTCGGCAGGAGTTTCCTGTATAGATTTATGCTTTTATGAAGCTAGAAGAAAGATAATGTAGGAATCTTGTATTTTAATTATGTTTTGAGGCTGAAAAATTCATTTTTGTAGTTATTTCCCTATTGCTTAACGATGTATGTATGTATATTTGTTTTGTTATTTTGAATTGAGCCCTCGTTGGTGTATTTAGCCATCTAGCGTCGAGTAGCGGAGATATATTTAGATCTGTTTTATTGTTGGGTAGGTATTAAGATAAGGAATTCGATGATGTGCATAACTAAAAAATCTCAATTGTTGAGTTAGCTCCCTCTAGATCTAGGTGAGCGATGTGTTAGACACGATTTAAAAAATAAAACTTAAAAGAAAAAAAGCAACTGTTTCCTAAATTGTGTGGATTTAGGTAGGTACTTATGCAACAACATTTTATGTGAATTGATGTGTTGTTGTTGTTGTTGTTATAAAGATAGCTTGAACATTTTGGTTAATTTTTGAATAAATGTGTTGAAAACTGACACTATGGACCGAAAAGCCGCAAAAACGATCATGAAGCAATTACTTAACTGTTGCCACATAATATTAAATACTAGTAATGTAATGATTCAACAATAAGCGGTACCACGCGACAGTTTATCCTGAAAGTAGGCTAATTTAACTGAATTTAATAAGCTCAGTATGAAAGGACAATATTTTATGAAAATGCATTTCAATTCACGAGACCAAAACTGTCAAAATTTATATAACGCAGTATTACGAATTATGTGGACGATTGGACGACGACAAAAGGAATGCAGAACCAAATTAAATGTGCAAATGTTTGCATTTCATTGTCTGTTTGGCTTTATAATTTTGTATTTAGTATTTGGCATATCGTTTGGCTTTGAATTGCAATTAAAATGTGTGTGTCACCTTCGCGACTTTTTGGAACAGATCTTTCCTTGAAATTTACCACTGTTTTAATAAATACTTAACCAACTATGTACACTTTTTATTTTTCCTTAGCCTATTGTGTCCCACTGCTGGGCAAAGGCCTCCCCATATCCTTCCAGACACTGGAAAAAAAAATCCTAACTAAATTAACCCTAAAATATGGCGTCAAAAAATTTATCCGCATCGCTGTCGACTGGAAGTGTACCCAAAAGACTGGCGGCATTGCCACGTTCTATGGCAATACTTCTTCTTTGACCAAGGTAAATGCCAGCCCTTGGGTCATGCCATCCTTGAAATTAAGTACTCACTCGACTTGGTGAGTAACTTCATCATTATGTAAAAAGGTGGCCAGTTGTTGGTCCCTTTCACCCATGAGAGGATGCCACACTATTCGCTTTTATACAAGGTGTTCCTTTAGATATCTCATAACTCTAGGGTATTCATAAGACCATGTCAAAGAATCACCTGGAATTATTTATCAATCATATTTTTTTTCTATTTCATTTTCAATACAAAATAATTCTTCAAAGTCACAATTATTTATGTAAAACACTCTTACTTGAAATATGTTAACGTTGCATTTTCTTAGCTGAAATATAAATGATTGATTTGAATGAAAATGATTTAAGTACTCGTAGTTTTCAATGAAACTTAGAAAGGTAGTTACTACTTCATTCGTCCAGAATTTGAGTTTAGAGAATAACACAACTGAATTAGAAAGATCTGGAATGGACGACTAAAAAGAAAAGTGTTTATTGAGAGTCGCATAATTATCAGAAGTTACAAAAATAGAAAAAAAAACTAAACAATAACTGGAACTGAAAGGACTGGACAAGTGATAAGTACGCGTCGGAGGCTTTTAAATATTTATTTTTAATTGATAAATGGATTTGCTCTTGGTCTCGATCACGCCTGATGGAAAGCGATGGATGAGGTCTATGATGGAGGGAGCGTGCCCAGAAGATGCCTGTTCACTCTTGCTTTGGCGGCAGTCAGGTTATATGTGGAAGGGAACACAGACGCTGGCAGAGACTTCCACACTTTGGCTGTGCGCACAATAAATGTGGAGGAGATGCGCTGAGGACCACTAGTGGGGATATCGACCAAGTGCGGATGGTACCCAGCAGTACGTCTGGACTCTCCAAAGTACAGGCAATAGATAAGTGACGTTCTGTTAGCAACGTGGCGAAGGTGATTGTCAAATGCCCCCCGACCCGATCATTTTTTTTAAATTTTTATTTAATATGGGTTTGCAAGAGCAAACCCATCTAGTCTAGGTCATAGATGACAGAGACAAAGTCGTGACGGAGCCAGCTTACCTAAAAGAAGCCTGTTCAATCTAATTTCGAAGATATTAGGGTTGTATGCGTTCGGAAACACAGACACAGGCAGAGAGTTCCACTCCTTTGCTGTGCGCATTATAAAAGACGTTTGGAAACGTTTAGTGCGAATTGGTGGAATAGCAACAAGGTAGGGATGGTAACTTGCAGTGCGTCTAGATGTCCGATGGTAGAAGGGGGCCGGTGGGATGAGGTCGTGGAGTTTCTGGACACTCTCCCCGAAGTACAATCTGTAGAAGACCGACAAGTAGGCAACCTTCAACCTTAATTGCAATTATCAATTTAGCGTGATTGTCAATTGCCATTGATCATTTACAGGTACAATTGAAGCGATTGTCAATCGCAGTTACGTGATTGAAAACGGAGATAAAAAATCGATTGATGCTCATTGACAGGAGCCAGGAGCACAGTCAGTTGGCAGCTTCACTGCCAACTGACCGTTTAACTGAGTCATTGACAAACGTTTCCATCATTCGTGCGTCTGACAGCAGTGAAATTGTCCCTAGCTGCGTGTGCAAATACCAACTGTTCCAATGCCAAAAACCTTACTAAACGCAAACACATTGAAACCTGCAGCAATGGCGCATCAATTGCAATTGTCAATAACGTCGTGGGTACATTAATGCGCCCCCGAGACGTAAACACATGACACTTGACATAAATATGCCAATTGTGCTAAATTATTGACAATTGCTATTATATATTGACAATAGCCATACCTAGCACTTTGTGTCGAGGCTCTGATCATCTTTGCCGAGAAAGCCACATCATTATAATCAAACAATAAATATTCATAGTAAAACTACTTCTATTTCCAGGAAGGCTAATTTAGCATACGAAGCTCACGTGTGGACTGAAACTGAAGTAGTTCTAGTATATTCTTGCAAGTACATAAATACATAGCCAAGTCGTGACTCACTCACTAAAATTTATAACTCTCGTGTGCAGAGTTTTAAACACATCAGCTTAATTAATTCCTTTTTGAATTCGTAGTTCACTTCGCGAAGTTTAATTCGCTTTACAGAAAATTTTTCACTTAATATATTCGGCGAGACTGAGCATTTTGATATTGTTCCATTTTCACGTCGGATTTTTGTGGGCTTGAACTTTAATTTAAATAATTAACATTTATGATATGGTAATTTGTGTGGATATTTGTGTTTTGTTTATGTGTGATGAATTCGTAAGGCAATTTTGAACTTTCCATAGCGCTCACAGAGTTTGATTGATGCACAAGCAATTGTTTCATGTTTCTGGACCGTAAGTCATAGTCAAAGTCAAAGCACTGATTTCAAATAAACCATTATCAGGTACTTTTGAATTGAAAGTAGGTAGGTATGGCCCGCTAAGGCCAGAGCCTGCCAGGGTTGCGGAATTTGTTCGAAAGAGTCACCGCGGCACTGGAACGCAAAAGGCTTTAGGAGGAAACACGGATGGGTTTTAGTCAGTAAGACTCTGACACGCCCTTCCACTCCACGCACGGAAGAAGCCATTTGATGACATACAATCCTTAAAAAAAAAAGTAGGTAGGTCTTTACACTTCATCATTATAGCAGAATATCTGTGACAGGAACTGCAGTGGCCAGTCTGGAAATATCTTAATCATATGCTGACCCAGGTTGGAAGCTCTAGGAAAGTCTGGCCAAATGGGGCCATCCCAAATTTAGTGACAGAGTGGAGCATCTGCTCAGAACAGGCGCCACGTCATTTCCTGCTCAGGATACAAATAAAACTACCTTAAACAGTGTTTAGATTGTTATTCTTTCGTCATTCGTATTTATTGAGTTTTAAAGGAAAATCAACCACTTACCTGGTTGCAGGAAAAAATCGTGATGTGAAAAATATGGTTATTAGCGTACTCAGAAATATTGCCTATACTTCGTTAATTAAAGGTAACAAAGTCTGTAAGTACAGGAGTTAATCATGTTACGGGTTAGTACAACCTAGTATAGTGCCGTAATTCGGGACGTAAATCAATTAACTTTGCCAATCGAAGTACGTACATACCTAGTGCACTGTTAAAATTATAAGGCAATAATTGACAGACAGAAAATGAGTTCACATTATTCCATGTCAAGAAAACCAGAAACACAAAAGCAAGTAAATTTGTATCTTTCTTTAAAAACATAGCTCAATAATTACTTAGTGAGTAGGTATACAACAAACCATACTTATAAAAGATAAATAAACGGGGGCAGTATTTTAAGTACATATAACTTAGGTAATCATAATTCAATTCTAGTATCTTAATCAAAATCATCAACTTTCGGCAAAAAAAAACACTTTTTATTTAAGACGGCGGTCCCAACTTTGATAAATACCGAGATACCGAGAATCCACTAACTAGATACCTGTTTATTCAATTACACCTGATCATCTCAAACGTTCTGTGAAAATTCTTTAAATTAGCTCATTTTACATTCGAAAGATATTTCGCGAACTTAGCATTGCACGCACGTCTTAGGCTGGCTGCCAGAGATAAATAAGTTAAGGACGCCGATATTTCACTCCAAACCAATATCGTAAAAGGCGAGAAAGAAAACGCTTAAAAGTTCACCCGTCTTGTTAGTTCTGAAACGAGACACCAACATTTCTACCACGTCTTAAAGCGTTACTGACTAAGTATTTCTGACCACCATAAAGACCCTTAAAGGTCATCCATAAATTAGAAATATAAATTACGTAAACGTCAACCTGCCGTGCGTCTGAACAGGTAACCCCGACTTTTTATCATCACCGCAAGAGCTTTAAACATAAAAATACTGTAGACAATTTTTCAACGACGCAGACCCATGAATTTCAAATACGTTTTTACAGATAAGAGCCATTGTTGATATAAAATACGATTACGCAGTGTAGCCACGCGAGCGCAGGCATCCTCGACCGTAAAAATTACAATACAACAAAGCAAGAGGTACAAATCATGGAAATACAAAGTTTGTATTAATGATGGTGCTTACCTTTCGTTTTTTACGATGAAAAATTCTTTTATTGCTCCGTCCAAGTTTTATGCTCTGTAAAATCTAGTTTGGATATTAAAACAATTATTATACGTAGGCGCGCAAGTATAGAAGTCACTGCGGCTATAACCGTAATTTCACCTATTAACCCGCCAGCAGTGACATGAAATGGCTTTAAACAGCTTTAAACAGTAGGCTCACAACGCGATAAACTATGCATAAAGTACGGCTGGCTATAGTTTCATATATTAAGTGCAAAGTAACTCTTCCTACTTTCTTGTGTCATAGATAAAAGCGTTAAAAGCCTCGCCTACTCGCGTTCATTAAGAGCGCTCAGTGCTTCATGGTAAAAAATGAGGTAAGTTCGCGAGTAGATTTTGCAAGTTAATTACTCGACAACAAGAGATCATGAACAAAACTAACAGCGAAATTATCTCAGAAGCACCTGCCGTGTACACGTCATGAGAGTCATAATAGCTGAAGAATTAAGACGAATCCCGGCAATTTAACTCATAAGTCGAGTTGGAAACATTTGGCACCGGGAGAAAAGCTTAACACAAAATTCCGAATGCCTTTATTATATTAAGCTACCTCGTTCGCGCTATGCCGTCTTTTGTCCATGATATTCTACTCCGCCAGATAATTTGAAAGTGCTAAATAATTCATTTGATGTTTAATAATATTTAGGACTTCACTGCTTTCATCTCGAGGTTAATAAAGAGATAACTTTACGATGAAACAACTTCTTAATCAGATTTAGATCATGGTTATGTCCGGAAATATTATTGTCAGCGTGTTTGGTTTGTGATTTAAAGCAAGGTTTGATATGAAAAAATATTACTATTTATAAACGGGAGGCTTTGGGTCAGTTTTCAACCAAGATTACAAATAGTATTACACAATCGAAGTAACTATTATACATCCCGTGTCTAACAAGACAAACAACATTCAAATCTAAACAATAGTACCTTGTCATTGTTAATAAGTCATTAATCCGCCATAAACAGGTTTATGATAACCCAGTTGAGTTAACCCGTCGGTGCTGTCCTCACTAGACTGTCCCTAAGTTAGGGACATAAATCTGACTTAACGGCCCACTGGGACAGTGTTTGTACATTATTGGGTTAAGACCGGATACCACGTAACAAGTGGAAAATAACGTTATGGATTCCTTGGGTGAAATATATTGTGGTTTACGCGTTGCTATAATAATTTACTGGGCGTTACTGGTTGGATAGAAAAGTAGTATAGTTTTTAAGTAGGTTGCAGTTTAGCCACACGGATCAATCTTCATAGTTAAGAAATTCTTGCCTCGGTCGGTGGATGGGTGACCATCTGAACATACCGAGTCGTTATAGGTATTAGCAGTCGTTACGGATTGTTACAAAATCTGACACCAATCTTGCCAAGAAGTACCGTGTTGTACCGTTGTACCCGACACCAGTATAATAATTGGGATAAAGGCTAGGCAGCCGATGAGTGCTATATTCTGTGAATATAATAAATTATATTCTGAAAAAGGCAAAAATAATTTGTTCACTTTTATTAAAAAGGTAACAAATTAGATAAATACAACGATAATATTACAGCAACGTAGCAACTAGTAATTAGTGTTTTCGCCTTCAAGAAACTTTATAAACTTCGGTTTATTACCGGTAATAGTCTGCGAAGTAATTTTATATTAGGTAGCTCTCAGACTTAATTAAGGTAATAAAAAACTTTGACGGAAAGGATCGGTCCTGTCGTTAATTGCCAATTTTTCAATTACCACTCAAAGGTAGCGTGGGTTCAATTTTTACACTTAATTTTTATAATAAACCATAAAATATATTACCAGAAATAATACCCTAAAATGACGGATTGAACAATTTACTCATAATTTGCTCGTTCCATGATTATAACTCAACAAAACACTTAATATGGGCAAGGACATAATAATTAGGAAATAATTTGACAGAGAGTCGTTATATAAACAAAAGTAGGTAATTCATTGTTTCCTAAATACGAAGTTGGTTATTAAATAACACGTGCGGTCGTCCTTTGGTCACGCGAGCTCAATATTAGGAGTTACCTAACTTGCCGCGATGCCCTTCAAGTTATTTTCATTGTCGCCAAGCTTTTTGAGCCACATCTTGATTAGGTAATACAGGGTAGATTTTTGAGACGGGACAGTAAGGGCAGGTACCTTAACCGTTTTTTTTAAATAAAAAATGTTTATGCCTGTCGATCCTATTTCATGTAGGGATCAAACTCTATTGGACCATTTAAGGTATGAGTAGGTACTAGAAATCGCCAAAAACTTTCCCCATACACTTTGGTAAGAGAGTCAAACTTCTACATTGGCCAAACTTTTTGTTCTGGGTAGATCTGCTTATAATTTATAATCTGCTACAAAAAAAAATACTGAAAAAAAAAGTTTTAAACTAAAAAACTTCGAATTCGATTCGAATATCTTCAGGTTATTTTTATGTTTGCGCCGAGAAAATCCTAGATTGTTAGTTGCATTAATGAACTTCTTGTTAAAAAATCGATAGGCATAAAAAATTGTTTTTGTTATTTCAGCATTTTTGTAGCTGACTACATTTTTCCAAAATCTGTGAATGTAGTTCGGAATACCTCAAAAGTTATGGATGGTATCCTATGAACGTTTTCCTGTAACTATAACGGTTAAGGTACCTGCCCTTACTGTCCTGTCTCAAAAATCCACCCTGTATACCAACTGATAAGGAAAATGCTTGTACACCATTCGGCGGTACAGTTGAACCTGTGGCTGAGTGATTGGCTTCTAAAAAACTATTTGCTGGTTTGATTCAGTTCCACAAAAAAACTTTTTCATTTTATAAATGTCTAGCTTTTCCCGCGACTTCGTACGCGCATATCCCGTTTCCGTCTGAATTTCGGGAAATCCTCTCTTAGTGCTTACGGAGCATAGGGAATCTACATGCCAAATTTCAGCTTTCTACGACCATCAATTTCGGCTGTGCGTTGTCTGTCAGTCACTCAGTCAGTAACGGAAGAATTTTTCATGTATGTATATATATTAGAATTTTATTACCTACTAGCACTTCGCCCGCGAATTCATCTGCGCGGATCTAGTAGGTAATCAACAAACTTCAACGCCTCCTCTACCCCCATTTTAAGATTAATTCGGAAAATTAAGCACAACGATTTGATTTTCATTAATTACCCAGCCATTTCTGCTGCTGATTCTGTGGTCTCAAGATCAGCGCAACTCTTCACTCCGTCCACTACGTCATAAGAAGATTTTGCAAAAATTTTTAGATCGGTTTCACTAGTTTCTTCATACCAATTTCTACGTAAATTGAAGCAAGCAATAATGGCCTCCCCTAAAAACTTTATCACCCCTTTTCGCCTCTTTAGAGATTTATTTTCGAAGAATCCAAACATTTGTTACTCTTAATTTTCTCTCGAAATCATGAATGCCGTGTTTCCATTTCATCGGACCAAGCATTAAGATTCTCCCCAGTTCGCTCAAACCGCAACATTTTTCTTACTTAGAGCATTTTTATATCCGTCGTAACTTTTAAACAAAAGATCCGATTTGAATAATTTAAAATGTTATTCCTGTGAATAACACTATAAATTATCAAACTATTTAAATATAAATTCATATCATGATACTAAAATCACCACTGTTTCAATCCACCCGGGTTTGATTGAATAATTTAAACAAATCGCGGTCATTATGACTTAACCACAATAGTTAGACCCATGCGGGCGTTTTTTATAGGTAATAATGAGTACTTTTATCATGAAGTACATTATTTTATGTGTCATTAATACTCATCCCAGCGCACGCCAAATAATGAATTTATTAGACAAAATTTTTTTTTTAGAAAGAATTTTTAGAATCGGTTGAATAGTTGTTGAGGCAAATCGTAACAAACAAACAAATTTATATTTCTTCTTTATAATATTAGTTTAGATTTAGATGTGATCTTCACTCTAGATAAATCGTTAGCCTTTTGTTCAGAACAACGTCATTGATACAGCCATGTCAATATTTTACCTTTTATCAATTTACTTAATGTTCACACCCATTTGTCATAGTCGCCTGTCATTGTTTTCTATTCAATTAATTAGTTAAATACACCCACACAAAATTAATACCTAACGACGTATACATACACATTTTGTTATCGTAACAGTAATTTTCATTCATTACTATTCTGCAAATGGTGTAGTTTATTTTAATAGTTTAATATTTTCACGCTGTGCTTAGATGTTAGATGAAATTGAATGTAGGTACATATTGTACAAGATTGTATATATCTACCTGTACAAGAAATATGGACAGTTTTCAATAAATCAATGTTATGGTAACAATGTATAAGGTTCAGACGTGTAGGTAGATTATATTTAGATAATTATAATCTACAGAACCATAACCCAATAGTTATGGTTGATAACCATAACCCGATTATTAATCTAGTTGTTTAAGTATTTAGTAGTTACTTGTAGATACATATTATACTTTATTAAATGTTAATAAACAGATACAGAATAACATAGTTTTCTTCGTAACTGTAACACTTAAAAAATTAAAATAACCCAATAAAAACATACAAAAAATAAACATTATCTCGAATGAGGACTAGCTACCGTTTTCGTACAACATGGGTAAGCAGAAAATTAGTGAAACGTGCTACCGGGATGAATATTATTTATTATTTACACCTCATAAAAATCAAATGACAAACATTTATAAAAAATTGTGTACAATGGGCGGTCTTATTGCATAGGACAATCTCTGACAGACAACCTTGTCACAACTTTTGAGTACCCTTATGGGTAGACCACGAACTCCTGAACAGATTTGAATGAAACTTGACATCCGTTGTGGAATGATTGAACAAAACAAACTAAATTTCTTACTTCCAAACTTGCAGACTTTTAAGTTAACCATATCACTTTTATTTTATTAACCAAAGTAACTTACTGTAAACACGATGTAGAATTCGCACTACAAACAAAACAAACATGATGTGGTTATTTGGTACGAGACAAGAAACTTCACATGGTAAACACGATGTCAGCTCCAGGTAACAAAGTAATTAAGATTGATGTGTGGACACAAAACCGTCTAGACTCGAATTTGTTTAGGCCTAGATATAGCCTCGTTATTTAAAATTCATAAAGGGTAAACTAAGGGCTGTAGTTTAAAGCAAATACTAATAAATGATGATCGATTAAGGATATTAATAGAAAGTTATGACCTTAACACAAATTCAATTCTGAACTTTTATAAAAGATATTGTGTGTTTTAAAACAGAGGAGCTGCTGTGTCCAAATAATAACAGCCGGCAGTGCGGGTCGACCTTCAAGGTTAAGCCACGCTTGCCGAGGTCGGTCTGTGGATGGGTGACCATCCTAACATACCGAGACTCCGCCGTGATTTGGAAAGCATATTATGCCGTTGGTCCCCGCTGTCATTTGTACATTTTTGGAAATCGTTATTAGTGCCTACCGTATTACCTTGTTACTGGGTTGTGAATGTTACATAGGCAGGCAGTATCTCCTCGTAAAATAATGGTATACAGCTGAATATTGCTTTGACTGTAAAGCCGAGTAAATCATTTTTAAATTTGTTTTAAAAACGTTTTTCTGATGTTTATTGATATGAAAGAGTCATTTTGACTGGCTTATTACACGGAATACGTAAACGTATACGTACGGAATGATTGGATATCCCCATGGTTAAGGTCAATGTCATAAGAGTTTTTATTCAAAGTAAAATTAACCTCTGGCCTTCTTTTGAACTTTATTTAAGAACCGTTAAAATTTCGGTGAGCAAAAACTTTCTTAGAAAAACTGTATTCAATGCTATGAAATCGAAGAAACGTTAAGTAGTGGATTTATCATGCTGATACTAGCTGTTTCCTGCGGATTTGCTCCTATAGCCCGTCCCAAAAGAACTGTGTATTTTTTTTAATTAATTTTCGTAACCGGTTTCGTTCTCTTTTAGAAATATTAAAAAAAATACCTCTTCATATTTTTTAGTTTCAAAGAGGCCTTTGACTTGCAGTAAGTACAGTTTAATATCAACACACGTCTTAACGTACAGCCAGATATCGACCAAAGCGGGAACATTAGACGTCGTAATCATTACACTAGAAAGCCTGAGTATTGGTCACTTAATCCCCGCATTCCGCAGCCGCTGAACAAAAAGCGATGTAAGCAACAGCGCCTAATGCACCCTAACTAAATGTGCAATACTAAGGCAGTAACGCCCTAATGTAGGCACTAAAGCTGTTTGCATTATGTGAAGAGCAAAAGTTAGTATGCGAACGTGCACATAATACTCTTGACTGTGACTTTTGGAGTATGCTGAACTTTAAATGAGATTCTTGGAATGTTTGTAAGGGGACACTTTACGGTTGTATTATTCCACTTGCGACCAAAACCCAAGCTTTAAAATATGATCCCGGCTGCGACCCCGATACCCCACAATTTTTTTTTCCAGATTTTTCTGTTCAACGAAAAATTTCGCCTTTGTAAAATGATGGAGAATAATGAAGGATCATGAAATGTTATCGATAGTTGAGCGACCTTTTTTAATTTTTTATATCAAATGAAAATAGATTGGATAGATTTTGTCAATCCGATTACCAAAAGCTTCTTGATGGATTGCAATGCAGGGATTTCGAATCAAATCAAATCCATTCTTCATCAACTTACTGTCATATAAATTTTATATTAAAATGATTATATTGAACTTAATATTTTGGCATGACTAGGTACAAAAGATAGATTTTAATGCAGTCTGTTTGATTAATAATATATTCAAATGGCTCCAAGAGGAATATTCCCACCGTTACCGTTTCTGAGTCTCAAAATTTATTCGTATATTTGCTCACTTCACTTCTACCATGCACTGAGTGCCATTTCAGTTTCTTGTTATAAAAATTGCCTTTTTCTTTTATACTTTATGGAAAAACAATGGCGGTTTCTGTTGCCATGCTTAAAATTCATTTTATTGTAAAATTGGCTACGGGCAAAAGATTGCAGATGTTTAATTGCTCCTTTATTTAATACAGCTACGTCTGGGCTTTTATACTGGTCTCAAAAAGTTGTAAGGTTGTACATCAAAAACCTTATTTCGAATGTGGGAGTGTGAACACCGAGTGAGAGTGAGCTAGGTACCTTCAGTAACCTTGAGTTGCATTGCTGAACTGTAGAAAATATTTTAAATTAATGTAAAGAACTTGATTATAAAACTTGGCACATAGATAGAACATGTTCTGAAATAATAGGACACTGGATATTTTTCATATCGGGTATATGTAAGTTTTTTTTTAGAAGTCTTTGTACCCTTGGAATCATTTTCGAATATCAAGCGGGCGAAGCCACAGGCAGTAGCCAGTTCTCTATAAAAGCACACCTGAACCAGAAAATTGCTCAGAACCTCAAAAATATGCACGTAATCGTCTCTGCATTAACCTCAGGTGAGGTTCTGTTGTAAAAATTTCACAAGATAAATCGTGTGTCATCACGGGGGCCACATATCAATCACTACGGCCGCGACAATCCATTTTCTGAACAACTGACACGTATCTAAAACTAATATTTTACACTGGATCCAATCAATGGGAACGATAAACGTAACCCTGCGTGGAGGTATTGTTTGCTAGCGATTCGCGCTTTTGAATTGGAAAATCAAAGTTGAAAAAATATGTTCGTTATAGTAGTCTAAATAATTATGATCATTCGTAGGCCTCAAGATTATATCATCTCATCTCATTCTGTACAGATACATACATTCTCCAGTTCTATTTGACCTGATAAAAATATTTTGTTGTCGGGGGAAACCTTCAAAAGGCATCTGGACTTTAGGGGAAAAACACCGGGGAGTGTTAGATATTTTCCTCACTAAAACCACCCCGTTGATCCCCATCAGTACATGGAAGGGGTCCCGTTACCTCTTAAAAGACCAGTCCGGAACCCCTTCAATCTCTGTACAACGCCTGTTATGGCATGCCCCTGGGGATACTGTAAAGGGGTCTCCCCTGAGCCTCGCTGTGATTGGCAGCACGTGATCACTGTGCCACCGTCGTTCCTGAGATCACTCGGTTGGCGGTCAGAGTTCCTACTATGAACACCGTGGAGTCCCATTGTTAAAATATACCTAGAACCCATTAGAAGCATCAACCTGCTCAGAAACTCAGTTAAACAGTGTGTACATATTTTGATTAAATTCTTCCGTTCCGTTCCGTCATTTTATCCGAGATAGACTTTTTCCGATTTTGTCAACGTTATTTCAAGTGTTTTTGCCTTCTCACATCTCGTACCTAGTTCTAGTTCGTCAATTGCTTAATTTATGTCTATTGATAGTTATGGTCATGGATCAAAAAACAACAACAAAAACTCCTACTAGAAAAACATATATATACCTAATGAGATATTATACTGACTTTTGCCCGCGACTTCGTATGGGCATATACCGCTTTCTCCCCGTTCCATACTGAATGAATCCGAAAAAGAATCCGAATGTGGCTATCAAATACAAAAATATTTTTCCAAATCCGACTGGTAGTTCCAGAGATTAGCGCGTTCAAACAAACAAACAAACTCTACAGCTCTATTGTTAGTTTAGATTATAAGGTATTCTTTGGAAAGAATTATGGACACATTTAGTTGAGAGACTGAAGTTAAAGTTATATTGAATTAGCGTAATTTAATTTGCGTCTGTTACAATGCCGCTGACAGATAAATACATAGACAGAATAGATAAATAGTCATTCAAATGATTTGATATAATGAGATACATACCTATACACAAACTGTCAATTAGACCCATAAATAAAAACGTTCGGTCTTTGCTCGCGTGTTATACGTGATAAATTGTTAAAATTATATTCGAATCTGCCAATTAGCGTAACTACATGGTGAACAGTTTTCAAAACGAAATTTCCAATAATAATATATTATAATATTGAATTAGAGCATGTTCTGTAATCATGATTTTGTACCAAACAATGTTTTATTAAGTTTATGTCGATATAATTTTTGAGCGATCCAATATGAATGTAATAAAGTAATCTAGCAAGCGTGTATTGTGTTCTGAAGAAATGTTCTCTTATGATTAGTTATGGTAGGTATTTATCCTGTGTTAATGTCATGTTTAAAAAAACCTGTAGTTATTTGAATTTGGACCATGTCTTGGACAAAATTCTATTTTTCATCATCGCCTTCTATAAACTAGTTATTTAATTTCTGTATTGCTATTATGCATAAATCTCATCCTCACAACTTGAGCTGTCAATCCAAAGCATCAATCGAAACTTCATCTCCCTTCATGATCACTTTACCTAATAGACTCAGATCTCACAGCTGCCAGACCTCTCTTATTTGCTCATCAACAAAACAAGTAGGATAGAGTAGTATTATTATGTACATTTAACATACACATACCTACCTGCTAGCTTGGGCCAACGGCCAATTTTTTTTTTATGTACCAAATGTATTTCAGTAGTCAAGGAGGTAGTTTTGCAACCCCCAAATACTGGCAGACTTTAGCTTTCGTTATTTGCACTTACTAATAAACTATGCCCAAATTTTAGCCTTGTGAATAGAATCTTACTCGAGGTGGCAACCAGCTCTTACTCTATTACAATCTCTAATCAGTCGTTAAAATATTATTAAATTACTGATTATTTAAAAATATTGTGTAAAACATACATAAAATCAGCACCCAGACTTAAAAAAAAAGTTATTTGATGGCTTTAGCAGAAATAAGAGAGGTCTGGTTTTCACGCTGAGTTTTTCAGATAATCTACCGGCTAATCTAACCCGCTAGCTTATTTTTTTTTTTCAGTTTTTTAGACCATATTCTTTATTAGGTGGTAACAACTATGTTTTGAATCAGTAGTCAGTATTGTGTTGATCTTTGTTGCATGAAACACATACATAGGTAGGATTATAATGATGACGTATATATATATACGACATCAACATTAAGAGGTTTCTCATCATCGTACGGAACTCCAAAAGTACTCGTCTCTTATTACTCGTGTATACAATTATAGTCATCTCCATCGACGTTCTTTTATGTATGAATATCGTCTTACATTCGAGGTAATGGTGCGTAAGTGATATCTTCATGTTTCTTGACGCGTCACTTAAATATTATTTTCTTTTTTTTCAGTACAATACAACTACTATGTCATGTGTATAGTATATATATAGTATTTTAGTTTGAGGCAGGTTTGAAAGAACATTAGCTGTTTATGTGATTTCAAGATTCCTTATGTACCTTATTTTGTCACATAAGAACTTCAAAATGACTTCGTTTTTTCTTGTGGTCACTGTAATGCTGTAACTGTTAATGAAAAGTCTCAGCGCGAAGAATTATCATACTTAGAAGCCAGTAACAGGGCATATTGCTTTGGAAGGCCTACCACAAGATGGTCGGATGACCTATGATGAAGACCATGGGAATCCGGGAATGTGAGACGCTCAGGACCACTCGATAGGGGGGCGTTTCGGGGAGAACTTTGGCCATCACTGGATTTCTTTCGGCTGAAATGATGATGATGTTTATACACGGTACCATTTTAGTCGTCCTACAAAAGCGGCCCACTTAATGTACTCGACATAAACTACATCTAGGCACGATAATTCATTAAGATAATAGGTACAATAGAAATAAATAATACATTAGAATTATGAAACACCCTCTTAATTCCATTCCATTCCGCGCCGTCCTTGGAACACAAGTGTTTATGATTAATCATATAAAGATTTCTTGATAGACAAATAGATTTACAATAAGGCTTTTACAATTTTTATAATTACTTTAAATACGCAATGAACAGAGATTTTGCAAGATGACTTTTGAACGAATGAATGTTAAGTTGAATGAAGACTATTGAGCGAATGTGTTGAAGACAACAAGGCCCGGACTGCGCTCGCTACAGTATGTTTCAAACTAACGAATGCGTCATGAAAATGAATAATATTTTCGTTTTTTAATAATTCAAATGTTCTTATTATTCATATTTTATTTATTTATTTTTATTTATTTATTTAAACTTTATGTACAATAGTGGTACATGGGCGGACTTAATGCATCAAGGCATTCTCTACCAGTCAACCTTTGGGTTATAAAGACTATACTGTGGTAGGTTTACAATAAATTAAAATAAGATTCAAAATTGAATTTTAACAATTCGGAAAGAATATACAGATAATATATATAATACTTATAAAATACATATATATGCTAAAATAATAATGAATGTATAGTAGTCATTGGATAGATGAAGTGGGCTGCCGTTGTAAGGCAACTAAAATGGCAACGTGTATATGTTGCCGGATTCGAATACGAAGACGAGAAATGTGTTCTAGAGGTTTTTCCTTTAAGAATTACTTTGTAGTATCGGGATACTACAAAGTAATTATTGAAGGAAAAACCTCAATACTGCGGGCAGTATGAGACAGAAATAAAATTTGCTTAAAATACTTTGCATGTCTTTCTGAAAATCGAGGCGTGATGTCATGTATGAGAAAAGTCAACACGATCTCTTAGAAAAATGTTCTAAAAGATTGTTCAATCTGTTCAGATTTCCAAATCGTGTCTAGATCTAGAGCTCAGAACCTAGCTTTTGGAGTTTTACTCTTCGCAATTCTTTAAATTCAGCGGTTTGGTTAGCTGAAAGTTCCTCGCCTGTTGATAGCAACAGAGTATACGATTTCTGAAGCATTTTTAGTTTTGTTGGGTAATATCGTCACCCGTACATAGTAATTTTTAATCAATTTGTTGAAGAGATTAATCACTTGAGAAGATTACTATTTATTAATAGAGATTATTAATTGATTGAAAATTCAAAGTATTTAAAAGATTGAATTAATTGATTGAAAATTCAAAGTATTCAATATTCAAGTAATTAAAAGCATTTTTTAGCAATACACACTTTCACATTTCAGTTGTTAAGCCAAAGTCAAAGTCAAAACGTTTATTTCAATTAGGCCATTAAACTGCACTTTTGAACGTCATCGTTTACAGTTCAGTAAAATAATAATGTTACATTAATAAAGTGACTCTACTGTCCATTCGGAAAGGTAGATTCTTATGGAGAAGAACGGACAAGAAACTCCATAGTTACTCTTTTCAAATAATGATTTTACAAAATTTGGTATACAAAAATTAATTTAATATTATGTGAGGACGTTGCACCCAGGGTATGCTACTTATAAGAACAAAGTATCACCAGCAGAGGTAAACTTATTAATTTCCTAAAGAAATTTAGGTAAATGGTACTCACATATTTACAAACATTGGAACCATTAATTAAACAACAGTGTGTGAGTCAACAGAAAAATAAAAACAACAAAAGATTCCGCCAAGCGCGGAACCCACGCATTATTTCAACCCCGTTCCACTTGTTAGGAACAAAAATCAGAAAACTCAACAACTTTGTTGGTCCGACACGTCACAGTCGTCATACACGACAATAAACAAAACACGAACATTGTAAACAACACAAAGCTTAATGTGGACGTAAGCTCCGTGACAATAGTTTGTCCACAGAGCAAAGAAATGCCTAGACAAGCACTGCTAGAACCTTTTGCGACTATTTTTATTAGTTTACTCTTGACTAAGTTTTTTTTAAAACGTTGCCCCACACTAGGAATTTCTCCTGTATCGTGGGTGCGTTTATAAACATATTAAATCACATAGACAAACAGCCAGACCCGGAACAACTACAAATATTTGTTCCGTGCGGGAATCGGACCCACGACACGCAACGCAGCAGTCAATCACTCAACCACTCCACCAACTGTGTCGTCAAAAGGGGTCGTGGTCGTGGTTTCGTGATATAATAGAATATATAAGTTTATTGAGCCAGTGTTACAATTATCACTTTAAAATTAGCTTTACTTAATTTTGGTACTTAAGTCTTGCAGTCCAGTGGTCCCCAAACTAAGCAGCGCCTGTATCTTGGGGACCGGGATGATGATGACGCATCTTCTCTGGACAATGCAATAATAGATTTAATATACTTTATTGTACCTACCCTAAAAATGTTAATCAAGGCTCACACAAACTTAATCCTTCTTATTGCTGACAGTGAAATCTACCAGACACCCTTTGGATTGAATAAAAGAACTTGAAATAAAAGGCCCCTTTTATTCTTACTACTTCTTTAGTCGTAGGTGCGTTGAACATCATCATCATAGTCCAACGCTGGATAAGGGTCTCCCAAAACCTCGCCACGCCGTCTGGTATTGTGCTTCTCACATCCAGCGTGTTACCGAAACCTTCACCAGATCATCAGTCTTTCTTGTAGGAGACCTTTCAATGATGGGTACACAGTCTCGACTCAAGAATGTTTGAGCCCCATCATCAACACATTTTATACAAACCGTGCATGTCAGCTGTTAGTGAACGTCACCGTGCGTGAACACGCGATTATTCTAACAATGCCTGTGCTGTAGCTCCCAATAGGGTATTGAGAAGATAGAAAAATAATAATTCTATTAAGTCCGTGTATTTGAAACGTATTTTTTTGCCATTTAAAATCAATAAAAAACAAAGATAAAGCGCATCAAAGTTCAATTAGATTTCCAAAAAATAAATGACGTCACGCGATAGTACACGTTTTTACTAAAACGTAATGTCACAAGCCCCACTGTGACATTACGTCTTTTTTCAGTAAAGTACCCTATTGCGCTAAGTTGCGACCAAGTCGACAACAAATATTATAAGGTATGAGTAGAGATGTTTCCCCTCGCTGCTGTTCCCTGATCTATGGTTTGTTCCACAGTACGGGACACTTTGATTCCTTCCATTTGTTTACCGACAAGGCGACTTTAACAAATCGTACAACCATATTATGTGTCGAACATCGTTATTTTCCTTCAATAACTTGTGTAAAGTTTTCACTGATATTCCTACATTGACTTGTTTTTAGAGTTCCGTTGGCAAAGGGTTCCATTGACACACTTTTACTGAGTGTACTAAGACTGTCTGTTTCAGGTCTCTAAGACCATAGATTTTTCACGGAATACGTAAACGATTGTCCGTGCCTTTTTTTCTTAGCCTGAAATGTCACATTCCTGGGCAATAGTAGCCTTGTAACATTCCTTCCTCTCTTTAAAATAATACAGGCTCATCAAACTGTCGAATTTAGTGCATGAAAAAACACTTCTCCAAAATATAACAACAAATTAATCTCTGTACTGAACTATCATAAAAAGATATAGGTACATAAGTTTAGTTTCATTTTTTGGTTTCTTATCTGGATGGTGACGCTGCGCATGTCACGTGTCTCGAGGTATCTTCGGCTAATCTTATATATAAAATTCTCGTGTCACGTGTTACGATACTCCTCCGAAACGGCTTGACCGTTTTTTATGAAATTTTATATGCATATTCAGTAGGTCTGAGAATCGGCTACTATATTTTTTATTTTTTGGACAAAACTTTTTTTTTTTTTATAATGTGGCATTAAAAATACATACAACTCTAAATTTTCACCTTTCTACTATCAACTCCTATTTTTTAATAGCGATATTAATACTTTAATTATTTTCTACTCTCGGCGGTCGATACTTGATTGATTCTTGACTGTTAAATCAGAAATTTAAATAGAATTGAAAAAATATTTTAGTGTTGGGAAGCCTATTTATTGAGGGAGGCTTTAGGCTATATAACATCACGCTACTGCCAATAGGAGCCGAGCATTCATGAAAAAAGTGACGCAGACGAAGTTGCGTCGGTTAGCTAGTAGAAGAAATATAAAATAACCTCTTTCTTATTTCTATGATTCATACGCAACTTTTGTGCGCGACTTCAACTCGCACTTGCCCGGTTTTTCAGTTATAAGTTTACAGTGATATTTCTACATAGTTTTTTACTTGTTTGTTTATTGTACCGGCGTCGTTACCGAGAGTCGAGTTTCTTGAAAGGAAATGCGATAGACGTTTCGTTGAAAAGAATATTGTGTTGCGGTTATTTTTGGTGGAATGTAAAGGTATCTTCTTGGAATTCGATTTGCTAAGTAGGTTATCTTCTTCTTTGTTCTTAGAAACCATTACTCGGGGAAATTCCTAGATAAATCTATGTTGTCGTAAGATTTATATAATATTGAACTAACTCAATAACATGATTATTTATATTATTACCCTACTGTTAGGGTCGGAATCATGTTATTTAACACAAGTTTTTTTTTTCAATTTGTTTCTTCACGTGCTTGTTTACACCTCTGAAAGCGTGTTTTTAATTTCAAAAGAAATAAAATATGTTTTTTGAGACACATAGAACAAATAACAAAATAAATAAATTTCTAACAACAAATAAAAAGGTATTTCAAGGTATTTCACTGTGATGCCATGGACACACTCACGGAAAACTGATTAAATTAAAACAATTGCTTGTCTGTAAAGTCGGTTTACGGACGATAGTTTAACGTGACAACGTCATAGCAAAACAATGATGAAATGATCGTAACGTTACAATGAGCGTAACGTTACAATGATTCATTCTTTTTCGTGCGTGCAGCCGGTGTTCATCGATTTATAAATTAGACGTTGTCACGTCAAAAATAAATAACAATAACAATTGTAATAAAAATACAAAAGAGCGTATATAATCATTAAATAAAAAACAATATTACAGTTAATAAATATCCATCGACCGACGCCCGATATGCCAATGTCATGATGTCGCTGTCATAGATAAATAATGGAAGGCATCGGCGCAAGTGAAAAGCCATGGATATTAGTAGTAGATAGTCAGCCGTCAAAATGATAAAGTGCTAAAAAAATGTAAATAAAACAAAATACAACATAGTAACTTCAACATCCAAAAATATTTAAGTACATAACATTACAAAGTACCCTTTTTTTAAATGGAGTTTCATAATTATGTGAGATCTGAAAGGGTCTTTACAACGAACCCTTGCACAATCTCAGGAAAGAGTAACAACCCATTTGAGGCCGTGTTTTTTAACATTTAAACCGGTTAAATAAATAATATATTCATCAAATTATTTACTTTTATCCACTAACTAATATTTAATTTCGTCAAAATTTGGTCTCAATACAAAAAAAAACATCCCTTTCTTTTACATTTTTAATAGAAGGTTATTTGGTAGTCCGCGTCTCCTTCATTAAACCGGCCTAGTGCTAGTCGAATTAACGTGCAAAGGGTTTCGAACGAAAATTTAAAAAAAAAAACAAAATATTTTAAAATCAGAGACATCTCTTTCTATTTTTTTTTTATTTAGGCCTTGCAGTTACTGAAACAAGGGTTACGGTCCATTTTCATTAGTTTTCTTTCATAACTTCGGAACGGAATATTTAAAAAATATATTTTTGAAACTCTTTCAATGCGCCCTCTGATTTGATATATCAAACAGTACAATTAAAAAATCTTTTTTCTTTTTTTCTCATTTTGACCCCCAAAAAGTGCCCCAATTTTCAAAATTTATTTATTTTTGTGACGTGGTCATGTATGGGTCACAGAAATACATACGGGTACCAACATTCAACTGAACCGATCCGGTGGATTCGGAGAAAATCGGCTGTGACAGACGGACAGACAGATGAGTGGTCCTATTAGGGTTCGGTTTTTCCATACAGAGGTCGAAAACCTGAAAACGAACATTCATGAAGCCATTTCTTTGATTCATGTGGACAATTGGACATTGCCATTGCAGTATCACGACTTTATAAAGACCTTGGCTTCGGCACGGGCGTCTATTCCGCTTCCATTGCAATGAACAAGATTGCCCAGTTTCATCCAAATATGGCTACCTAACTAAAATAACCTACTACATTATTAAAAAAACCGCATTAATTCCACATCAAAGAAACGATGGCATAGATTTTAATATTGTACTTTCGTTACCTATTATTTATCATTAATATTTTACTCCAAAACCGCTATTAACCATAGCCAAAAACAGGTTTTCATTCCACAGAATGCCTTAACCATCAAAAATCACCGCAAAATCGGTGTCTCCTTCGAAATTCGCTTACATACTATTGGTTACCCAATAAGCGGGTGCCTCCGCCACCTAATAGGAACTGCGACTACGACTACGGAATCCTCTTTGCATTGAGCTAGACGTTTAGAACTATTTGGTCTTCTCCCGCGCTCCGAATGTAAACGCTTTTTGCACAAATAACAAACAAAAGAATAGAAGAAAAGGTCTTTGAGAGTAACTGTGATGATTTTTTGCCGCGTCCGTTTGGTTCGTCGTTTAACAATCATTATGTAATGGTTTCCGTGTAGTAAAAGGTTGTTCTTATCCATCCATATTGGACTAAGATCCCAAAGCTGCCAGACCTCCCTTATTTTATTACTAACAAAATGTGTGGGATAGAGTAGTGTTAGTATGTACTTTAAACATACACATACCTGAAAGGTTAGGCCGATGGTCGATTTCCAGGTGATAAAGCCATTAGATAACTTTTTTTTAAGTTTGTATGCTGATTTTAAGTATGTTCTACAGAATATTGTTAAATAAATGAGTAATTAAATAATATTTTTACTACTGATTCTAAGAGCTGGTCGCTACCTCGAGTGAAATCCAATTTACAAGGCTGTAATTTGGGCATAGTTTCTTAGTAGGTGCAAATAACGAAAGCTAAAGTCTTCCAAGATTTGAGAGGGATGCAAAACTACCTCCTTGACTACATAAAATATAAATAATGTTTGATACATAAAAAAAATAGACCGTCGGCCCAAGCTATTAGGTATGCGTATGTTAAAAGTACATACTAACACTACTCTATTCCACATATTATATTTTTTTAGGAAAATAATGGAGGTCTGGCAGCTTTGGGATCTCAGTCTATATCTATACTAATATTAAAAATGCGAAAATAACTCAGTCTGTCTCTCTGTCTATCTGCGTGTAACCTCTTTGCGTCTTAACTTTAACTTGGCACACAAGTAGATCATACAACACCATGTCTTGGAATAAGAATAAGCCCTTTTGATCCCGGGAGTATGTTCCCTTGGGATGATTTTCGACAAACATACGGGCGAAGCCGCGGGCTCAAGCTAGTTCAAATGAAAAAACTTGAAACCTTTTGAAAATCCTTGAGTAGGTAATGAAAGGTATTTAGCTATTGAAATAATTAATAACAGTCATTACGCTCTTTGCGAGATTCGTCAATAGTTTAATAGTTGGCTCTTTTACTTAATAGCTCTTCTTTTACTTAATTTATATTTTACTCCAATATTATTTTTTTTTATCTCACCTGATGGTAAACGATGTTGTGGTCGAAGATAGAGCACGCTTGCCTAGAAGTAACCTATTTACTCTTGACTTAAAGACTCTCAGGTTGTGGCTATCAGGAAACACAGACTCTGGTGGGGAATTCCACTCCTTAGCTATACGCACAATGAATATGTTACCAAAACGTTTTATGCGTAGATTTAGAAAGTTATTATACCACTATCCTACGTTAACTTTTTGCTTGCAGTATCTGAAATAGAATTCGTAGTTTATTTTGAAAAACACAACATGAACTGAACAAGTAAATTGAGTACACAATTCGTTCCCAAAGCTGTCATGCGAAATCAAAAGTCCGACGTGGCTGAAAACCAGATGACGTCACGAGAACTTATTTCGTAAACATGTGAAATAGAAGGTTAGACGTCTCGTTTACATATGCAGCATATTTTACATAAAGCCGAATTCCCGAGCCCCGTTACGTACGAATATTTCAGCCCTTTGGCAACCCAGTCAATGTTGTAATCACGAAGCGAATTCAACGGGATACATTTTTATGACGCCCATAATATTAGTGAGTGAAAATACAAAAATTTATTCAAGTTCGTATACCTACTGAAGCTACCATTTAAAGGTTTTATATTGAATTTATGTTTGATTCTTTAGTAGAAATTATGAGTACTCCGCAGTGCGGTACTTTCGTGGTAAGGAATAATCTCAGACATGTCACCGCATTCGTTCTTATTATGAGCTTATTGCGTTCGGTAGTTTCCTAGTAGGCAATATCTAGTCACATTGGGGTCATATAAGGAGACGTAGTAAATTGTGCCGCGGATCCGTTAATAAACGTTTATTGGGCGAGTTTCGCGTGTTTGGACATTGTTTTGGTAATGTTAAAGTGTTGGAGTGTGTGTAGAACTGCACATTAATTGATAGATTTGTTTAGCTTTCAACGGCATTATATCATTTTAATTATGAACAAAAATGTTCTTTGTGTAAGAACTATTTAAAGTCAATTCATTATAATAACAATTTTATTTATTTATTATTATTTATTTAAATATATTTGATTGTACACCAAATTAAAAAAAAAGCATGCAGAAAATCTGAAACTAAAAAAATCATTCAAGAATCATTCAAGGCCTTATTATCATTATAATAATTAATAAGCTTGGACCCTGTTCCCGATACCGGTTGGCTACTATTTTTATATCTTCGTATTTTAATATTTAAAAATGTAATTTACATGTATATACTATGAATAAAGGAATTAATAAGTATTAGTTTATTTTATTATCATCTGAGTAATAAAATCATTTTCAACGCATAACCAGATCATAGCGTGCATTATTTCACATTATTGCCACACTAACCACTCTGCCACTCTCACATAAAAAAAATCCATAAAGTTTGCTTCCTCAAATCCCGTAAATCGCGGTATGGGGCAGTTTATGTGAGAATATATAGCGAACTATCTAAAATCCATCTCGTATTTGCTCAAGTGCATTGCTCCACACATCTTGCTTATCTGCGAAAATATTGCTCTCTTGCGGATTCCGGGAATAACGTAGCCCGTAGGTACTCTCGTTGCAGTCACACCGATCAGATTGACTGTGTACCCGATACTGGTGAATGATATGCTGTTTGCTTTAAATAACGGAATCGAGTTATGTTCTCGACTGGTAAGTTGGCAGGAAACCACCAAAATTTGTAATTATGTGTCAAATTTATTGGTACGAGTATATCTACCACTTTGCTAGTAGATTTCTATCTGATCTGACCTATAAATGTTTGTTTATGGTAATTTATTGTACTGAGAAATGTTATAAGGTGGCATGCACGTCTTTTGAAGTAAGTCTAAGTACGAATTGAAATAAGTTTAATCACAACGAGGTGGTTTACCTCAAACGTGTTTCTTTGAAATAGGAATCTAGCCATCGTTCCTACTAGCATTTAAATACGAGTTATTTTTTTTCACGGGAATACATAACATCAAGCTTACGAGACATAATATCGCCTACAAATGATCAAAGACCGGTGCAAATCTATGAAAAGTATGCAAAAATAAACCTTATCACTAAGAGGTTTCGACCATGAATAAATCAAACCGTCATTTTGCTTATCGTAAAAGGTGAGTAAGGGATTAGCAGCCAGGGTGCAACGTACACCATAAACTAATATTATGTTTTAACCCTACTCTGCTCTATGATCGGTCTTTGTGTTCCTTTGTCACGGGTCGGAAACACGAAGACATATGTATCCGGGCAGATGTTAATCAGTTGGTTTACACAGAAACATAAACAGGAACCTCCGTTGATGTAGTTGGCAACATTGATATAACAAGGATTTAGATGCGATTTTCAGAAGGTCTATAATCCAGTAAAGTAGTTTTTATTTGGTAATGGCGCTGAAACGTGGTGTTTCAAAAGTCGTGAAAGCTGAAAAATGACGCTTTTGAAATTTTGGTTTGGCAAAGAATTCTTCGAATACCATGGACCGCCATGTGAACGACTGGTGGAACTCAACATCACCAGACTGCTATCCACAGTATGGAGCGTTCCGAGTCCGAGAAGGCTCGTGATGCTGGGCCAAGTCGAAGGAAAATACGCTCAAGGCGGAACACCAGCCAGATAGACATCTATTAGATGGGGCAGACGGCGACCACAGTAGTCCTCGACGCGGTACGGCGCGCTTGGCCAGGTTTGATGGACCGGCCCCGCTTCCGATTTTCATGAGCATTACGATACGTTGCTTGTTCGAGCATGTGACCGGAATCCCTCCAGAGTGTGTGAAACAGGCACAAAATACAATGTATATTAAAAAAATAAACTCTCTATATGAAATTCTACAATAAAGCTCACTGTCTCCGACATTTTCTGGAAGATTAGTTTTGCATCCACAGATTTAAAAACAAATCCTTCAAAATAACTTTATACTAGTCGTACGTTTTCACTGGCAGGCCCGCAATTCCTTCATCCACGACCCCCCCGCCTCCCGCTCTCCTCCTCCCTCTCCCCCCTCTACCTCTGTTCTCTCCTACCTCTGTTTCCTAAAATCATTTCCTAGCCGACACTCCTACGCATAATCTGCCCCCATGCTAAATCGAGTTACTGTTGATAAGCACGCGTTTGGCCACTATCTCACCTGATGGTAAGCGATGATGCGGTCGAAGATGGAGCACGCTTGCTTAGAAGTAACCTATTTACTCTTGACTTAAAGACCCAGGTTGTAGCTACCAGGAAACGCAAACTCTGGAATGAATTAGTGAATGTATGAGTGACCTTTCACTTATGTATAAATAGAAGAAAGATTTATATAAACACTTTATTGTACACCAAGATATATATAATATTCTCATCGCATAACTGTTTCCGCGTGATCTTCTACATGAGAAACTCAAGCCTTCTCACAGCTAGACGCGCATCAAAATGAGAAATATCATTCATACAAGTAAAAGTAACAGCAACTTATACAAGATTCACATTCATATATGTATGTATGACATCGTTAACATATTTAGGGGTTATCTCGGGTAAGGCATGAAGTTTCTGAAGGCACGTTCGAATTGAGCTCATTTACATAATACCAAATGGATATAATCCAGCAGATTTGAAGCTAAACAAATTATCTGTAATATGCTTCTTAATTATTAGATTGTAGTGATTTAGCAGTAGGTGAGTCTTAGTTGATTATGTAGAGATGCTAACAATTCGGTACAATTGTCTCAATATTACAATATAATTTGTTCTACTTTCTACTAACTAATGGTTTCTAAGAATGTTGTCTGAGCAAGTAATTTGGATCATTTTGTGTAAATAAATGGTATTTTATTTGCGTTAGAAATAATTTATTAAAGTGAACGAACCACAAAATATATTAATTTAGACATTCACCTTGTATTTCTATCCCAAGTAGATTCCATTTAGGGGTCTTACCATGTCTTTCCGTAGCAGAGAATTAGCGCTATAAAATAAAATTGAAATACTTCCCAAATTACACACTTTAACACCGCCGACAGACATAAATTGGAACAGCAAAGTAGAAAGCATTTCAAAAGCATAAATTTTATTTAATAACACTAGTAGATATCTATGACCTAAATCAGATTGCGTCGTGAGAATGAATTTCGTCGAGTCAGAGAGAACTCAAGCTGAATTATCGGCACCTTGCCGCTCCGTTCCGACTCATTTGGTAGCGTTTGCACTTTACCTTCAATACGAATCGCTGTAATTTTCATTAGTAACGATGACTCTTGAGTATTTTCGCCAACTCTCAAAGATCTATAGAAATATAATCAACTGAAAGAAATATTTCCGCAGACACTGAATGAGGCTAATAGAAGATGAAAGGAAGAAATGTGGCGATACTTTTATTTGAACTAGATAAAAGGAGCTCGTTTTCTGATTTTCGGAATCAGCATTTGTATGATATGGAACTTACCTATAAGAAAAGAAAAGCCAGGCTACGAAAATAGCAGGTAGTGAAGTGCCCCCTACAATAATACAAGTTCTATTTTATCGCGAGAAAATACATAGACAGATATTTATCCGTCTAAGTTTTATCTCACAGAAATATCACGATCTCGTTTTATACGTTCTAAGAGATCCTCAAAGTTGTTCCGAGTAGTGGAGGGTTGTGCATGTGATTTGTATTTGTAATAGCATCCACTGCTCCAGATTCTAGTGAGGAATGCAAAAAGGCAAAGTTTTATGGCTTGGAAACAAAATTTATGGCAGACAACTACCACAATTGCCGTATTAACGTATATTGTGATAATAAATCCGTTGTGGTGCTGATAAAATATAGCTTCTAGGATAAAAGTAACGTATTATCACGCCGCGCAGTTAATCTTAGCATTAACCTCATACCAGCTCTCTTATATTTCTGCGACCCACTTAAAACTTTATCCATTTCGAATAACATCCTTTTAAAACCAAACTTATGAATTACTTTTCGTGTATTTAGTTTGAGAAAGCAGAAAGCTAAGTTTTGTTATAATGATGAAATAAATGTTAGTTCTAAAGTTTATGAAAATGTGTATGTAAGAATTATATACTTAAACAGTAAATTGTAGAACATTTTTATTTGATAAACGAGTTATATATTGGAAGAGTGACAATTTGACAACTGGAATGGACAAGGAATACTGAGAGGACTTAAAATAGTTAAGCAATCAAATAATAATAACGATGAAGATGGTTCAACCGTGAACAAAGCGTTATAAATTCCAAATAAAAAGCTTCTAACTACCATTTCAATTGTATTCAGGAGGTCTTTGTTCCCAGATATTCTTTCAAGGCTATTTCGGAATTAGTAGACTACAATTACGATGAAAATTACGACTATTTAGATATTCAGTGAAAACCTTTTATTGTTAACAAACAAACAAACAATACAACAATAAAAAAATAAAACTAAATTAAAATTATATTATTAAAGAATAGTGAAAACTAGCATTGATTTTTGTTATTAGTGTTTCTCTAAAATTGTATTCAATCTTAACAAACAACGCACAGCCGAAACAACTGGTCGTAGAGAGCTGAAATTTGGCATGTGGGCTTTCGGGAAGAGACCATGTCCGAGATTTGTGACGTGGCAATGCCCCGCGGTCAGGCCAGGACGCGCCCGCCGCTAGGTGTACTGGTGGTTGCGGGAGCTAGCCTATTTTTTTTTTTTTTTTTTTAGGGATGGGAAGTCCTCAAATTACTTCTTCCGCTCTGGGCGGAGCGGAAGGGCGTGTCAGACTCTTAACGAATAAAACCCATCCGTGTTCCTTCTAAAGCCCTTTCCGTTCCAGGGCCGCGGTGACTCTTTCGAACAAATTCCGCAACCCTGGCAGGCTCTGGCCCTAGCAGGCCCCGTCTTCTATGCTGACATCTCTTTGAGGCGCACGTGAAACACAACGCGCCATCGACCCGGGCCTGGTGGTGCCCGGATAGCGAGCCACCCAACGCTCGCCGTCCGCAGGCCGGAAATCGCACTGCGACTCCTGACGCCCGGGGCGTCTTCTCCTGTAGCGGCGGCCTTTCCCTCCTCCTTCGCTAGTATTACTGCTTCACATAAGGAGGTGACCGCTTCCCAAGCCTCCCCGCTGCGGACCATGGATTCAACCAGGGCCGGACGCGTGAGGTCGCCACTGCCGATCGCCTCGATGAGGACACGGCGGTGCTCCGCCCAAGCAGGGCAGACCTCCAACGTATGCTCCTCCGTGTCCTCCGGGCGATCCTCACAGGCGGGAGCTAGCCTTGCTATGCAAAGCGTGCGTTGCCGCACGGCACTCCAATACTAGAAACCGCAGGCTCCGCATACGGCCTCCGGATGCGCTGGTCATTGAGGCGAATCTGTATGAGAAGTACAGTGCGGCTAAAGCCGCCCTGCGGGCCAGTGATCTGGCTCGCAAGGAGATGTTGCAGTCTCTGAACGAGAACCCGTAGGGACGCCCCTACAAAACGGTACGGGATTAACTCCGCATCTGGGTCCCCCCCTTGACGTAGTCTCCGGCCCCACCTGGTATGACGACGACGACGACGACGGCGATGGCGACGGCGACGGTTTATTATTATATTTAATATTAATATGAATAGTAAGTAGGATTATAATTATTATCACAGATAGGGGTATGTATAATAACAAAACACATCACTGGAAAACAAAAAGTGATCATAATCTACCTATGCATATAATTGTATAGTAGATATCCCTAACTACAAGTTAAGTGGACATAAAATATTAAAGTGCCTCCATAGTCTATAAATAAGCACGTGACCTTTGTTGGTTTGGTCAGTATTGTTTAAGTCGCGGTGTGTTTCTATCGTGTCATAGTTTGTCCAGGATTTTGGATAAAATGTAAGTATTTACTTTGTCTGTTTAGTAACGTCACTTTTGTTTAACAATTACATAAGCCTGGCCTATAAAGTCGTTATCGTATCGAATAGTCAAATAGATGTTAAGTTGTCCTATTTCGTTAGCTATTATTGATTAAACTAACTACGTTTTGTTGTTCGTGCGGCAAATGTCTCGAGGTCATGATTCCATAACAAAAAAAAATGTTAGTGTGTACTAGGGTGGGGTCCAAAAACTAGTTTTTTTTTTAAATTATGGATTCTAATAGCGATAATAATTGTTGCCAATTGGGACTGATTTGTCATTTATCAAATATTTATTGCAATCAGTATAGTATTTCTGCCTCCGGATTCAATTTGAAGTTTTGCCACAAACTGGGCGGAAAACCTTGAGAATATTTGTAAAATAGAAGGAGCGATGATCTATTATGTTTTACTGAAAAAAGTACTCTGAATCAATCTGGCACTAATGTCAATGTTGGAAAATGTGGTGGAAGTTAATTTGCTTTCTGCTTATGACTTTATTGCGATTTTGACATATAATTTCTTTTTCAACACATTTGCTCAAAAATGCATTTAAGAATCCTGTATATATTGTTCAAAAGTTAAAAATTAAGCTCTATACAATGGAAAATTCGGTAAAATAGGTACCCTCATCTAATTAACTATAGTTGACACTTGTTGTATAGCACCGTGTGTGTCGTTTATGGATTTTTATTTTTAACGCGTTTTTTGGGCAAATTTGTTGGATAAAAAATTAAAAATTTCACTAATGATTTCACATTACTAGAATAAATAAGCTGAATGATCAAACCTCCTTGGAAGCGCTTTTGCTCAATACGTTTGTCTCACTTTAATAATAAATGAGACGAAATATGTAGTTCTTATTTTCACCACGCGCACGTGGGGCCATTTGCAAATTCGCGCTATTTTCATAAAAAAGGAACGTCAAAGATTGTTGCGACTTTCCGACTGACATCTAAAAACAAAAAGTTTGTTTCATTACCTATTGTATTGTTTTCTCGCAAATGTGTTCAAAAATGTTGTATATGACTATGGTAAGATTCGTCTACTCATTTGTTAAAACCAACTTACCGCACTAGTGTCATAAATAACTATTTCAACACATTTGCTCAAAAAATACATTTACGAAGCCTGTATACTTTGTTCGAAAGTTCAAAATTACGCACAATACAATGGAACGTGCACTCATTGTTGTTTAGTGCCATGCATATAATAGTTATTTATGATACTAGTGCGGTAAGTTGGTTTTTACAAACGAGTAAACGATTGTAAGCCCGAGACAAAGTCGAGGCCTACCTTACCTTACCTGAAGTATCGAATAAGAAACGAGAGGAATCGATCCAGTAATGCAATGCAACAGTTACTTCACTTGTCATGAAAATCTACTGCAAACAATGATATCAGATTCAGAAAAACATAAAGGAGAATTAGCTTTGCGTCGTACTCTGAAAACATGCGGTGAAGAAACACAAAAATTGAGGTCATTTCAAATTTTATACTAGTCTAGATGCAAACGTTGATGCAACAGTTCAATACGACCTAGGTAACTGGCAGACTCATGTTCTCAGAACGCCAAATAGCGTTTTTGCGGTAACTTTGCCATCCTCAAGCAGTTGAGAGGCCAGTTAAAACTGTAATTGAAGCTTCAGGAATTGTGTGCATGTAACCAGCGCGTGAAGGTTTCATTCAAGCAAAACTTGAGTCTCGTGAACTTTTGTTAAAATTTGATGGTAGTATTTGAAGTATTTTTGTCTAGTGTGTATTAGTGTCTCACAACTGAAATAAAGAACTTATTTACTTATTATAATTTAATTACGAATTGAAATATAACCTCCGTTTCTTAAGTTTTATTAATTACACCTAGCCTACAACAAATAATAAATAGTTGGAAGACATTTTAGAAATAGGAATAATATTCAAATTGTTAGAATTTCAAAGTCAATCCGGAGGCAGAAACTAAAAACCGATTGCCATGAAACTTTATATTTTAGTTCCTTTAATCATTTGGTACATTTTTATTATGAAATATAATAAATATATAATAAAAATGATTTTATTTTGTCTTGCAATGTCTTATAAGACAAAATAAAATCATTTTTTTCTCCATAATAGAGTGACCCACCCTACACGTGTGTACAGTCAGCAGTTGTTTATTATATCAAAAGCAAGTCTAAGTCATGAATATCAAATATGTGTGCTTGTGATGCATAATGCAAAATTACTACAATTTTTCAAATTTCAAATTTCATGACCTATTTTCGTTGGAACGCTACCACTTAGTTCAGTAGAACTGAGTGGACCGGTGACGGTGACCTGTTGAAGGCTGAGACTCTGCTAGGTGCGTGGAAGTAGTTGAGCGGTCAATGTGGCGACGCTTAGAGTCCAATGTCCAGCAATGGATGACTAAAATGATGATGATGATATATATATTTATTTTCAGATGGGTGTTAAACTGTACACATCGGACTGGAGCACGCCAGTGCGCGCGACCATGATGGCTTGTGACATATTCGACATACCATTCGAGAAGATAGAAGTGAATCTTATGGAAATGGAACACTTAACAACAGAGTACTTGAAAGTAAAAAATATCAAGGCCTTTCCTATATAAGTCCAAATAATATTTTTTTACGTAGCAGTACTTAGAACGAAGTAGAAACAAAATATCTCAGGAAAAAAATATTATTGACGCTTTTATTTGGAATTAAAAAAATCGATTATAGCTGCATTGCAGGTCGCCCGGAATGAATGTTAGAAGAAGCCAGTTAGTGTTTAGATCTTTATGGCTTAATCAACGTTAAGAATCTTCTCTGTTACAACTCTCAACGGTATCCCAATCGTACTCCAAAGCAGTTTCTATTACTACTGAAAGAAAAAAGTCAGTTAAATTATTGATTCCCACCTTTTTTGCAGCTAAATCCATTGCACTCTATACCTGTGCTAGAAGACGGTGATTTCGTATTATTTGACAGGTTTGTTATTTTAAAATTTCATGATAATACGGTAACACACAAGTTCAAAACTACCCACCACTAGATTAACCGCGATACTATCAATACTTGTAGCGTCTATGAATAAGTAGAGGCCTGTGTCTGATATTACTTTATTTACTGCGTCGTTGGTCTGGTACTATTGAACATATGAGGTCTTGGGTCCGATTTCCAGGCCAAAGTATTCTTGCGGAATGATCGAAAGAGTTACCGCGGCCTTGAAACGCAAAAGGCATTTGAAGGAATACGGTTGGGTTTTAGTCAGTAAAAGTCTGACACTCGCTCCGGCTCCATCCCGAGCAGAAAAAGTCATTAATAATTTCTCATCCAAAGAAAAGGCCAAATTGTAACTGGGCTAAAACACTATGTAGTTCTTACATTTACCTGGTGAAATATGGATGTACATTAGGTCCATCTCTATTTAACCATTCAGGAATTACAGACGTGATATTATGTAAATTATTTTGTGAAATATATTTTTGTTCCCTTTTCAGTCACGCTATAATGATTTATTTAGCTGAAACCTACGCTGAGGACGAATCATGGTATCCAAAGGATGTCAAAAAAAGGGCGCTGGTCAATCAAAAACTTTTCTTTGACACCTCAATTCTTTATCCTAGAATACGAGGTATAACTGTAAGTAATTTGTTTATATTTATGGTAAAAAGGTTAAAATATGCTTTAAGGGCCATTTTACTTCTTTTTGTCGTTTGTGCCATTGATTTTAAACGAGTGCAGCTCATTTAATAAGTTAAGAACATTTAAATCAATCTATTTTCAAAAGCTAAGACGCTAAAATGACGTAACGTTGACTTCATCTAACAACACTTAACATAATTTGCATTTAATATAACGTTCAGTATATATAATAACGCAGTCTCTTACGTTCGTTTAGTACATTCTTATTTAGTATGACGTTCTTTTGATTTAATTATCATTTTTTATAATTAACATTTAAACGAACCGTTGAACAAAGAGTGACCGCATCGGCTCGGGAACCCTGACACGTATAGGTTAGGTTCGAATGGGATGGCGGGAGCTAGAGTTAGTGAGCGAAGCGAGTGAACTTAGCTACTGTGATCCAGTTATACCTTACATTACATACCAACCCATTTTAAACAAATGATTATCTTTTTGATAAAAGAATCGAAACCATACGAACCACCCTTAAATTAAGATTTCCTGTAAAATCGAACTATTTTGGTTGACAATAAATGATACTCTACTGGACGCTACTCTACATGCAAAGGTGCTTTTTTCACTCGTTTGAATGTTTTTTTTTTGTAGTATCCTATAATGATTGAAGGAAACAAGGTCATAGAACAATCGAAGATCGACGCCATTTTAGAGGCATATGGATTTGTTGAAGAGTTTCTAACTCGGACAACTTATATTGCTGCTGATCACATCACTATTGCCGATGTGGCAGCCTTAGCTACTATGACGGCCATGGAAATGATTGTGCCCGTTGAGCCGGAAAAGTAAGTAATTCCTTCAAGCCATAGAGACATGGTATTATTTACACTCTGAGCAGTCTACGCGAACAAGCACGTTGCGTACGGAGTAAGCTCAGCTTCTCAAGGCAGAAAATGCGCTATTGACGAGCAGGCGCTGCGTGTTGTACGGACCGCGTTAAAAACCATGCCTTTAGCGACTACCTATAATTATCTAATTTGTAACGAAGATATTTTAACAAAATAACATAGTTTAGGTATTGAAGAAAATTAGATAGCTGAAAAAATATCTAATTTTCTTGAATACCTAAACCAATGGCCTAGGATTTCCATATGTATTACGAAAATAAAACTAGAATTCCATGATTTTCCAAGTGCTGAATTTTCCACGGATGGCAAGATTTTCAGTCCACCTTCTACCCTTTTACGGTCTTCCTGTGGTCTATTTGTTGTATCAGGGTTGCACTGTTTGGTAATTATGGCCCGCAGCTTAACCCTTTTCTTGACGGTGTGCACTCAGACGCAGCCGATACCCTCATTTATTTGAAGGCTACATCCATGGGTTTAGAAGTGACAGTAAATCAACACGTTAACTACTGATACACCTATTCCTTCGTAGCAAATTTTCTGAAATAGTTACCATTAAAAAAAACTCTTAAATCGAGGTGTACTTTAAGAATTTTATTTTTCAGTTTCCCGAAAACGTATGCTTGGTTTACAAAATTGAAGGAGACACCATATTATAAGAAACACAATGAACCTGGAGCTACTTTGTTTTCCAACATGATTAAGAAGTGTTTAGCATCCTAGGCATTTTTAGCTACCTACCTTATGTGAAGGAGACAGTAAAATTGGTGTTATGACAAAATTATGTCAAAGCTGTTAGGGCAATTTTCACAATGCAAGTGTGGCCAAAAATGTGGTATTGCATCTGACTATGGGTAGAATGTACCTACCCACTAGAAAGTTAAATGTTTTAAATGTATGTGTGACGGCACTATATTCTACACAGATGATCTGCTAATTAATCTTCACAAAATTATTTGATATACGCACTGAAATGTATAGCTAAGAACATTAAAATCTGTTAATCCTAAGTTTGTTTTATTTATATGCTAGAACATTATAAATATACATAGTTTGAAACATTCATAAATGTTTACATTTGCTAGGGCCTTCGTTCTTATGAAAGTGAACAACTGTCCGAAAGTAGCACACTACCTAAACAAAAGTATCACATTTTTCCAAAAAGTAGGTTTTCTTGTCGACATGGTCTCTCTGGTGTAGGACAATGCTTAATTACGTAATAAATAAATAAGAAAATTTAATTCTTAATCATTGTTGAATGTTCATGCCTATTTTAGAAATAAGTATACGGGATAATCCAATCATGATTGGGTTATATCAGTGTAAATAATAAAAAATATTCCTGTATGATTTTCCCAGCTCTAACGTAATTCTTAAGCATTTATTTTATAGGGATAGAAACACAATCACATCGATACTACTTCGTGCAATGAATTAACATAAATTGACATGGGCCAAGAATTAGCCCCAGCAGAACTCCCTGACACTCCCGGACAAAACATCCTAGACATCACTTTCTGTTAAAGTTGAATAGTAAAATAACAAAGTAAACTACAGTATCCATAGCTTGACCATGTTTGACAAAGGACAGCCGGCACAAACAGAGACAGACAAATAAACCGAGGGTGTCTTAGGACACAATGAATAGAAAGCCGTTTGTTGATTTACAAAATGTAGTATAGTAACGTATCGGTCTTAGCTTACACATCTTCTGTGTAGCTGAAATGAATAGGTCAATAGTGACCTGACTTATTGTGCAACATGACAAGGGGAAGTGTCCTCTGTCCTATTCTAGGGCACAATCTGCTCGTATTAAAAAATAACAACATTTTATAATAACTATTAGTTAATAATTATAGTATAGCAATGTTTATTTATTTCTCCTCATATAAACAGACCTTACATTATTACAATATTATTCATATCTTTTTAAATACAGGTATGTGCATAATCTAGAATATGTGAGGAGTTGGTGTCTTAAATACGCAAGAAAGTGCTCGTATTGGCAATCATTATATCACAGCACACACACACACACAACATTGTATCTGACAGAAGTTGATATTGAAAGGGAACGGAGGGCTCTATCCGTACGAACGAATACGATAGCCCGCAGATTTGCACGATGTACTGCAGACGTAAATGTGACGCTCTTTTTGTATAGGAGGTACAGAATGCTCTAAAGAGAACACAGCTTGTGGGAGAGATATTCGCCAGCGTCGTATGGAGTCCTTCTTGTCCAATTCAACAACGCGTTCAGAAAACTGGACGGGTTGCCATGACGCTGCAGTGCGTCAGGGATGTTTGCAGCGGCACGTGTAGATTGTTTTTACTGGAGTGGACTGGCCGTATGTGGTTCACTGCTGTCAGTTACATGTGTGACCGTATCGTGCTGTTTTCCAACAGGACTATGTTACTAACCCTATATGAGTCTCAGCTTGAAATAAAGTTTTTGAATTTAATTGAATTACAAATCACCAGGTCACTCACACAAGGAACAAGACCAGTTGTATTTGAGTGGTACTGATATCTTAGCAATTTTTGATATAAGGAGCAATTACATAATATTATATCAGGAGAAACAGGGGTAGGTAGTTAAAGTAGTAGCCATTTATCCAAACATAATAACTAAAACAAACGCCTCAGTACCTATGTGTGTATGTATGTATGTTATGGTGTGTTTAGATCGTAACATTTACCTGTCTTTCAATATTATCAGGAAGATTTAATGCCGAATCCGAGTATGATTGCGTCATATTAAATTCGACAAAGTTTGGAGGAGTACGCTGCTGTTACGTTTTGGTACTATTTATTGAAGAGGAGGGAAGGAAGAAGGAGTCATTTGATGATTTCACATCCATAAAAAGAAATGTTCGCTTTTTATTCACCATATTGCACCTACCACCATTCTCTGCACCACCCAAAGGTTGACTGATAGAGAATGCCTATGGCATTAAGTCCGCCTCTGTACATTTGTGTGCGTAAAGTGTAAATAAATAAATAAATAAATAAATAAATAAATAAATAAATAAATAAATATGCGCACATAATCGTGAAGCAGAAAAGCTAGTAGTGTTTAAATGTTTGTTTTTTTTAAGTTATGTGTGTTAATATTATCTCAATAAATCTAATAGAATCAACTATGTTTCTATTACATATGGAAATCTTAGAAGCAAATGACCGGTGTACCTAAATACATCGAAATTGGACGTATGTAGGTACACTTAGGTCGGTGACAGGTCGAGTTGAAAGGATGGTGATGACACATTCTGAAAGCTATATTAGTAAACACTACACAATTCTTCTCTGTTAAATTATTGTAACTTTCACATAGTTAATCAAAAAGTCCTAGATCAACGCAGCCAACCCGCGGTCTCCACCTCAAACGAATAAGCTTATAAAACGGCGAATATGAAAATTCCCCTACTCTTCAAATAAAAAGCCAAGAGTTTATAAACGATTACGTCATAACGGTTGAAAAATGACTTTTGAAATCCGGCCACTTCAACGTCGCTCCACTCAAGATGAATTGTTAAAAATTGACGTCGAGATTAGAAATGATTTTTATTGTTATGCCTTTAACCCCGTGCGGGGTTTGTGGCTTGAAATTTAAGAGTTTGGCCAGTAATTTTAAATTTATTGTTCTTTAAATATTGATGGTTTCCACTTGAATTTAGAAGGCGGTATACCCTGACATGGAGGTAGATACTATTCTTTGTAGTCATACCATTCTGGCTTATAGTATAATATATCAAAATACATGACAAAGTGTGGGTTAGACCGGCCGTGGCCGTAAGGAAGCTGTAAGAGCCATCACGTATGTTTTTCATGTTTGAAACATAAAGTTCGTCTCTTGCGTACAAAAGATGTTTTGAATAGAACATTTTTAGTTGTCTTTGGTTAAGGACCAATCCTAGTGGCATTAAATGTACCTTTTTTTAATGTCACTGGACCACGACGGCATGTTTAAACAATGCATCTGCCGTGTTTATCTCTTCACCACCCTTGGCTGTATGGATGAATCTTTCTTCTTTCTGTTAAAAAAACGTTGACCCACACTAGGAATTTCTCCTGTATCGTTAATGAATGTGCACGAAGTCTGAATTCTTTCGTTCAGTCCATCCAAAGGTTGTGTGTAAGAGATTGCCCTGTGCGATAAGACCGCCCATTGTACACTTGTTTTTTAAACGTTTTTACTGTGTTTGTAATGAGATGTACAATAAAGTATATAATAAATAAATAAGTATTTTTTTTAAATTTTGTACTGTTCAAATAAATACGTATGCAACATGTGAACCGTAATTAAGGTGTAAGGGATGCCTTCCTGTAGCAAGACTAGCAAATTTCACTATAGTAGGCGCCAGATAATCGTGGAATATCGGTCATTGACCCACCTACATTTATTGACATTGTTAATTTGAAAAACGGAATTAATTACACAAAACTGTCCCGAATCATCATCTCTCGTGATCCTTAACATTGTCTAATAATGAAAAACGATTCATATTTAATTGTTCAGATACCTATGAGCAGTTATTAGGGAAAGGTCAATATACTTTATTCCACATTTATCTGGCGCCTACTATAGGTCAAATCGGATGCGGGCTCGATCAGTAACTATGTGCCAGCTACTGTTTCTTGTTGCTTTGTTCATAGTTATTAGGAAGACTACTCGATCCGTCTTGTGCTGTTTATTGGAAGGAGCGTCATTACTAGCGTCAGCTTAGAAATAAACGGGTTTGGGTTTCGGAATAAGAATGTTTACTTGGCAAAGTTTTCCAGTAAAAGGAGACCACGTGAAGACGCACATTTATTATTTTGCCGTGATTAATTATAGTGCTCTTGACCCATTTCGGCCTTGGTGGCCCATCTCAAAGGAGATTAGATATCGGTGCGGAAGATGTTGACTTCCAACACTTTCATAGTCTGATGGGACAGCAATAGCGAAGAGCCATCACACACAACCAACAGTTTAACGTATTTTCCGAGGCACAGGGGTGTCACACCACCAAATTCACTTTGGGCTGTAACAGAAAAATAAAGCCCAATTACAGTTTTGCCCGACCTGGGAATCGAACTTGAGAACTCCACGCTCAGTTGTTAAGTTGCTCGACCTACCCGAATGTCCTTACATTTAAGTAGACCTCATGAAGAACTCAAACTGTCAAACTATCATGAAATCTACTCTTAAAATTTAGCCTTGTTGTTAGGTCTGTAGACCTGGTCCTCAGGCCTCTAGTTCACTAGAATATCTTCACCAAAGATAGCACAGCTAAAAGACAAACTTTTACTTAACTTTGGATGATATATGTACATATATCTTCAATACTTAAGTGCCTCTTTGGACCTGGAAACTCATACTTCATTGCTGCTGAACGTTAGGTTAGTTGTTATGGTCACAAAGCAAAGCTTAGGTAGCATATAAAATATTCTCATAATGTTGTAGACTAAAGAATATAAAATAAAATAAAATATGTCGTACTCCCACGTACACTACCAATAGAAATTGTTCCCACTCAACATTTGTAGTAAAAATATATTTCATTACCATCGCACCTCTAATGAACGTGTCATTAAAACCAGCGTGAAGAGTAATTAGTAACTCATTCACACCAATCCTATGGCCACCCAAAATACAGTCTAACGTATAATTATTACACTGACCTAATATATCTTAATGACCGGTCCAGTGTTCCAGATTATTAAAGTTACGATGTAACATGTGGTATGTATATACAATCGCATTCTCTCAGACATTAGTGCAACCACAAATCATCAATAGATTGGATACATTTGTCATGCTGTTGTGAAGGGATGCACCTCGTAATATACTGAATAGATTATATATTATGGGGCTTATGTATTACAAGTAGGAGAGATGAGATGTTAGATGAAGTTTGTGAGTAAGAACAATAAAATTTGATATGTGTTAGGATACTTTTGGTGGTTGACAAAATTGGCAGTCTATTTTATTTAGAGGCAGATGCAAATTTGATGGCAGTGCGATTTCCACAATTTCATTTCTTCTCTGAATTTGTTTCGGTGTTTCTTCTCAGGGTGGTCAGCAAGGAAATGCCAGCCTCATGTGGTTTAATTCGAAAAAAATATATGTAAAACAGATATTTTTTACATATTTTAAAAATACATATCATTACTACGAGTCTAATATGATAAATTGAATCAAAAATTTAATTGAATTGAATTTATCGTTTGAATATATTTAGTAAATTATCAAGTATTTTGTCATTATTATCAAAGAACATTAAACCAGTTTCATATGGTTTCCTAATATGTGTATGCATACCTTCTGCATAGCGTTACGCTGTCTCATTTAACCGTTTGGATCGATACGTGGCTAATGAGCCACTGAAGTAACTATTTGCCAGTTTCTGCACTGTTAACGATATCAATCAAACTAACGGAATCGTGTGAGGATAATATTTATTTATAAACATTAGTTCTGTATGGTGCCGGACGCAAAAGAATAGCACCATCCTATCACTTCCCGTGAGTGTCGTAAGAGGCGACTAAAGGACTCACCAGAGAATGGGCAGCAGCATTCTCTGTGGTTCTGTGCATTGCAACAGCTACACTGCGATCGCTAACCCACCTGCCAAGCGTGGCGATTAAACCTCCCCCCCCCTATCCCTATGTCCACTGCTGGATATAGGGAAGGCCTATGTTCAGCAGTGGACGTCTTTCGGCTGATATGATGATGATGATGATAATTAGTCTTTGAAATAAAATATGTAGGTAACAGGCAGGCATATTGCATGGCTCGCAGAACAGATGGAATGACAGAGAGAACAGACAGAGGAATGGCGACTGGTTGAAAAGCTTCCCAAAAGGTGGACCGTTGACCTGGTGCAGGTCGCGGGCATCGGCTAGAAGCGAGATTCATAGGACTGGTCGATGTGTCGAGTCTTGGTGAGGCCTATGATCAGCAGTAAACGTCTTTCAGCTGAAATGACGATGTAGGCAACATGGCTGCCCAATTAAATTGGAACTGGGTAGGTCATATATGCCGCAAGAGAACTGGACGAAAGTAGCCACAGATGGGGTCTAAAACATCAGGCGACGCGGTACACGCGAAAGGATATGGAGAGACGAGCTGAACTCCAAACTTAAGGAATGGACTCAGGGTACCCAAGATAGACTCAGACTTTCTTTCAAAAGAAGGTAGGGACCTCCCTCTTTGTGTCACCTTTGAAAGAAAGTGTTGGCACATAATTTATTCGAAAGAAACAGAAATCAGAACTCTATTTCAGTTGAAAAATGTCACAAAGTAAATAAAGTACATTGAGTTCTGAATGACCACTAAAACGTGGGCAAGAGAGCTATTAAAATATTTTTTATGGCTCTTGAACAAAATTGCTCATGTTGGAAGCACTTTAACGTCCATCATTGCTATCGTTAAGCAGACCGCGTTGTTTATAGCCGGGCTACTTACCTATAGGCCTGACCTATATGGTCAAAGTTGGGTGCTTCATTATCATCACTAACACAACAGAAACCTGACGTAAAACATAGTCTAGTGAACATAATTATGTTCACCGAAGCGTCGCTGCATCGACCGGTCTTGTGCTTTTCGCATCTAGCGGATTCCCATGGCCCTCTCATTTAGTTGCTGACAGATCTATCTTTGCAAAGAAGCAAAAAAACACTACTATGTGAAAACCACATTATTCATTCAAGTTCAACCGAAGACTTTCCCAAATCCAGTGGATTTGAGGGACCGCCAATCCACCTTGAGAGGTCTCCCTTATTCTCGCCTCGTTTTTTTCATCACTGAATAGGATGTTCTACGCCAACATGATTGTGAAGCGTATACTCATTATTGGTATCCAAGGATAAGTGAAGTTGATTCTACCATCTAAATTTTGAATAGAAACTTAAGAGGTATAACAGCTGAGGGTTAAGCGTTAGCTGAATGCTTTGTTTTCTTGGAGCAAATGGTTTTGCTCCACGCATAGTTTCAAATTTATTTTTGACATCGGCGAACTATGCTAGTATGTAGGGATCCGTACCAATCAGTCTGCTTAGCTTACAACAATGTCAGACGTTAAGGAATAGCACTATCCCATCACTTTCCATGGGTGTCGTAAGAGGCGACTAAAGGATTCACCAGAGACTGGGCAGCAGCATTCTCTGCGCATTGCAACAGCTATAGTAGGCGCCAGATAATCGTGGAATAACGGTCATTGACCCACCTACAATTATTGACATTTTTAATTTGAAAAACGGAATTAATGACACAAAGCTGTCCCGAATCATCATCTCTCGTGATCCTTAACATTGTCTAATAATGAAAAACGATTCATATTTAATTGTTCAGGTACCTATGAACAGTTATTAGGGAAAGGTCAATGTACTTTATTCCACATTTATCTGGCGCCTACTATACACTGCGATCGCTAACCCGCCTGCCAAGCGTGGCGATTATGGCAAACGCCCCCTTTGGGGGTGTCCTGTGTCTTTCGGCTGATATGATGATAATGATGATGAGCGTTTCTTAACAAATTGATAAAAAAATACGCCCATATTGTGCGACTTTGTATGTGTATCACAGCTACTTATTGTACGTAGGTACTCGTATACGCAGCGGATTATTTAGTTTTCCTGCCCTTATTTTCCAGAAGTACGCACTTACCCAGGGTTTCGTTCTTTGAAAAATGGAGAAACCTGCTAAGATCCTTAGCCTTATATGTATTTTATATAAAGAAACAGTACATTAAGCCGTAATAATGTGCTATAAGTGTTTTCTGCGGCGTGTGACTACTTAGCGGGCACTTAGTCCGGTAATCCGGATTAGTTTGTGAAGACATCGTGCTCAAAGTATTAGTTAGATAGCGTTACCAGTATCTACGGACTTGAGCCTAGTTATATGATGATAAATAAATATATAATGATACTAGTGGCTTCTTATAATCGTCTTGAGGGAGCTGAATCTATATAAAAGTATTTAAATATCATAATATAATGTTTATTTTAGCGCACAAAGAATGAAAATGCTCAAACGCTGTGACTATTATTTTTTACCAAGTTACGGTTTCTAAATGAAAAAGCCAGCCAATGATATTATTTTTAGCCTGTTGATACAGCTTTTAGTCAGTACGATGCGAATGTAGTCGTGGAGCTGGCTATTCAATACACTAGTGTGTTCTCCAATGACACATAGCCTTTGATCGTGAATACAAAATAGTTCGAATAAGGCCTTTATCAAGTTCCAAAAATAAACGAAAATATATCATATAGAGATAATAGGGCAGCCATATTTCCATGTAACAAGATCTTTACAATACGTTATGATTTTGACAGCTGCTGTCAAAGTTGGATCTGATAAATCATATCAAAAATATACACAGTGAATAAATGTGTTGAGGGCAGGGTAATGATGATCGATTAAGGACGAACTTTGAGCGTGATTTGTTAGAAAATAATTGGCAAAATAAGACGTGGTTAATGAGACGGATCGCTAGAATGGAAACGTTTTGCAATTCTCGATAAATATTCGATAACAACATCTTTTGATTTTAGGATTTTATTCTATTTATTTACTGCAGGATATTTTACTTTGCATTTCACTAAACGTTTATTTTCACTGTTCAATACTTAGGATTAATTCCGGCGATATATGTAGCTACTATCGTTACTAAAAGACAACGGTTGATGAAATTATAATTACATAGTGGATCTATTATATGTAGTAGATATAGCATATCTCGTCACTTTGAAATTACTGTAATAAGTGTAGTTCTATATAAGAAAGATAAACGCATTATTTCCCCACAGATAGGAGTATGCAAGTTAATGAGTAACTTCAAAACCTACTCTTGTTTGAAATAGAGTTTCTCTGTACAAAGAGGAAACATTATAAATGTAAAACGAATTCTTCAAAAACAGTGTTTCAGTTCAACTCGGAGTAAAGTTACGCAAGTTCAATTTAAGATAAGGTTATATTAGTTAAGGCATTTCTTAGACTAAGAAAGTTGACAATGCACATGCACTACCAACATGCTAAAATAAAATAAGTACCAACATGGTAAAACATAACATTTGTATTTCTCCGAGGGCAGCTGTAGGCAGATACATATTTTGGGACGTCAAGTCGTGCTAAATAATACTAGTTACATGGGTTGATCCTTAAGGTTCTGCAACGCATACCGCGATCAGATTCGTGGATGGGACACCATTTTAAAATACCTATATTCTGCCGAGCCTTGGAATGCACTTATTTGTAGATCTTTGACAATCGTTACGGATAGTCAGAAGTCAATAAATCTTACACCAGTTTGCCAAGGGATATCGTGTTACCCAGTTAATGGGTTGTCGAGGTCTGTGTAAGTGGTCCTTAGCCGCATCCGATAAGACTGGAAGCCGTTGCCTACGTAGTTAGAAAACGGCTAGGCAGCTTGATTGGCCTGCCAGGGTTGCGGAATTTGTTCGAAAGAGTCACCGCGGCCCTGGAACGCAAAGGGCTTAAGAAGGAACACGGATGGGTTTCAGTCAGTAAGAGTCTAAAACGCCCTTCTGCTCCACCCAGAGCGGAAGAAGTCATTTGATGATTTACCATCCATTAAAAAAAAGGCAGCTTGATTGAGGTATGTCTATTCTCTCTATTGCAACTGAAGAGGCACATCGGTAGGGTTGCCCAAAAAAAATCCAAGACCCAACACTAAAGTATAGTTTGTTTTCCATTTTTATAATCAAATGTGTTACAAACTAATTATTGCTAATCTCTGTCTGTCTGTCACTTGTGTGTAGGTGTGTGCGTACGTGTGTACCACACTTAACGTAGCACTAATCATAGAACGATCCGTATTTCAAACACGTATTCTCGGCGCTAACGCTGATGCACCTAAAAGGAATAAAAATATGCACCCAACGATTTGCTCCACATAACCGAAATATGAATTTATATTTCACGATTTCTGATATTCTCCATAATTTTAGATGAGAATATTCACCACACAAATCCGTTGGCGCATTTCAAGTAAAGCCGGGTTTAGTAAGCATTATTTGTAATTGGATTTCACGCTTCTGTTTTATTTATATGCAAGTGAGATGCATTGCTTCCATTTATTTAAATATGAAATGTAATATAAAAGCTAGGACGATTTGAATAACTTGTACTGATTCATGTATAATTTTAGTTGTTCAATTTGTTAGTTAAGTTTTTCAATATATTGCTGGCTAAAATTGGATGAAAGTTAACACTTTAATATGTATATTGTATTTTGTTTTTTTTTTCTCTATAACTATCTAAATTACACTTAAGATACCTTGAACAATAAAACGAAATTAATACTGGTTCATTTTAGTGTGTCATACCACTCGTAGCCCTCTCGTAGCAAAAGCGTAGCACCGTAGGCCGTAGCATCGTAGGCCCGGCGTAGCGTCAACAATAAGATATCGAAGGCAACAGATACACGCCTTTTTATGTAAATTCAATAGACTGTTGCACAAGTAAACAAAAGGCCTCATTATAAAGTATCCCTAAGTTACACAGGACGCTATGGAACAGTGTTGAAGCGTCATGTTACCCGATTTCCAAAGAATGAGGGAAAGCAAGTGAAACATAAACAAAATGCAATATCTCTCACAATATAGCTCTTAATCTAAGTAAAACACTGTCCTTTAAAGAATAGAACGTTCTAGAATACGATAGTCTTGGAACCATCCTTTTGTAACAGTAGTCACAGGAATCTCGAACTATTTTCTGGTATTACGGAGGAAATGCAATTACTGCTGTTGTATAACAAGACGTGGCTTCTTTATATTCTAAGTATCGCTTTAAGAATGTCGCATTCTGTGCGAAGGAATAAGGACGGTTTTATTGGCACTTTGAAAGTGCAAAATGTTGTAGTACATTGCATTTACGATTATGACTTATGTTTTACGAGTGTTGGAGCTAAAATCTTTAAAAATTATAAAATGTAGGGGATGAAGGCGTGGGCGACGGTGAACTTATCGTTTTTATCGTTAGCATATTGTACCACGTTTGTATCGGTAGGTACCTATTTCTAAATTCTACAATTCTTAAGCAAAGTTGGCAGTATATTAAAAACACATGATTTCGCTACATTTTAGTACCAAACAAATTACCACAGTGATCATCATCATCATCATATCAGCCGAAAGACGTCCACTGCTGGACACAGGCCTCCCCCAAGTGTCGCCACAACAACCGTTCCTGTGTGTCTCGCATCCATCGGCTACCCGCGACCCTCACCAGGTCATCGGTCCATCTTGTGGGAGGCCTTCCAACGCTGCGTTTTCCGGTACGCGGTCGCCACTCCAGATTTTTTCGGCCCCATCGACTATCTGTTTTGCGAGCAATGTGCCACTCCCACTGCCACTTCAGTTTGGCGATCCTTCGAGCTATGTCGGTAACATTGGTTCTCTTGCGGATATCGTCATTTCTGATTCGATCACGCAAGGGAACTCCGAGCATTGCCCTCTCCATTGCTCTTTTGGTGACTTTAAGCATTCTGATGAGGCCCAATGTAAGCGACCATGTTTCAGTTCCCTAAGTCATCACTGGCAACACGCACTGGTCGTAGACTTTCCTCTTGAGACACTGTGGTATGTGAAACGAGAAGATGTCCAACACAAGTCCTATCAGATCATTCGAATGGTAAGCCAAATATAGCTCATACCAGCCGCTGAATCATTAATTGTAAAAGAGCCGCCATCTTTCAGTGGCTGCGCTACAAAATGGCATTTCCAGTAGTCTGTATAAAAAAAGCATAATAATTGGGTGAGTGTATGATATGTATGGTAGGCAATAAATTAATGTGGATTTAGCATAAGGAATCTGTGGACCCAAACGTGATTTATATGATGCAGAAATATTTATGCACAGTATTTTGAGTCATGCCTATTTTTATATTTAACATCGATATTAACATTGTTTTCCATTATATACATAGTTCTTAAACATAAACAGCCTCATTCATAAAAAATAACTACATGATTAGTTTAAAAACTGTAGTATTTTAATTAATAAATGTGTCAATATTAAGACTAAACAAATTTGTAGTTAGATTGCCAGCAATTCTGTTTAACTAATGCACTGAAATACTACCAGATAAAAAATACTTATCCACCTTCCCAAGATTAAATAACATTCACTACATCCTAAAGTAACTAAATAAACTCCGCGCAACAACATTATCACAAAGTTATCGACGTGATTCCGTGCACTTTGCCAGTGGCTGACATTAATGCATTAATAATTACAAACAGGAGCCCCTCTTTGTCCCGGTCCATTAGAAAGACGTCATTCAGCCATTACGCTGAGATGAATGACCTGCCATTCAAAGTGTAATGCACTGTTAATTTTTAGAGCCCCGGTCCTGAGTGCTGGTCATATCTGCCGGTATTGTGCCCATTTTATTCCTCTTGAGTTTTGCGGAAAAGTGTAAATGAATTTTGTTAACATTGTTTATTGAGTACTGTGGTAGACTGTGTGGTTTTTGGTGTGGATTTGGCTGAATTGACATTGAGTTTTTCTATGAACAAGGTGTCATAAAACATTATAAAACATTTATAAGCAACAATTTTTTAAGCAACGTTCACATTCGCATCTCAGCCGCAACCTGTCAAAAGCAACTCAATTTCCTTAAATTGTAACAAATCTATTTTATAGTACTGCTTATTCCCTGAACTAGATTAATGGTATTAATCGCGGGCATATCCATCACGCAACCAAAAAAAAATACCGGTAAAAGCGATCCAAAGCCTATTAAAATTCATAAACTGCAATCACCAATCCTTCGTCAACAAAAGAGCTATTCAATTAATTGGCTGGAAGGATATGAATTCCACCGTAGGATACACAAACAACGTGCAAAGATATCCCCGTCTAAGTGTCAAAACTAGTCAGAAGTAACCACAAACGTTTGCTTTCACAAAACCGCATCGAAACGCTTGTCTAGCTAACATAGTGGCTTTACTTCTGCCTCACCAAACCCTAACCGAGCCTCGTTTACACGTAACCAGTATTTAGGAGAGTGCGGTTTGGTTCATTTATTTATATAAATGTGGGTACATGACATAACATCAAGCCTGTTTTCCTCGTTGTGAAACTATGAAGGTATTGAGAACTACTTCGTGAAGTTGACTACAAAAAATCTTCTTCTATGAGTTATGACTCAGACGACCGCAGATTAGATCATCCCTAAGTGGACTTCAAACTTTTGCAATTGAAATACTCACAGTTACTGTCATTCATCGGCTCCAGTCACATGTCAAACCAAAGGAAAAACACTCGTAGACGTGTAAACGGGCCTTCACTGGTCTTCAGTTCACATTGTTTTTGTTGATGTCGGATGTGTAAGTACGACAGGGTGGCGTGTTGACAGGAAACTGACGTCAGTTCAGCACGCGTAAGTCTTGCTTGACACACCTATGTAATGTGCTGAGCAGTTAAACAGGACGGCCCGGGGCCACTTCCTCTACTCAATTTACTGGCGTTTGAGTGATTTATTTCAGCGGATTACGACTTTTTATCAAAGGGTTAGGTACTGACAGCTTTTTGAATCTTTCTCTGTCTCAAATAATAAAGGCTACAACAACATACTACGCTGTTTCCAATCTGGTATTAAAATGTCCCGTTCAATTTATCTTATCTGACTTCGCAGCATTTTCTATTTCTAGATGAAAGTTTATTCCACTTATTGCCATTTATCCTCGGCGAGCTAAATGAGCCTAAAGCTTTCCTGTCACAGACAATTTATGTCTACGCTATCGGGAACGAGTACGCTCGCTCCGCATTTCAAGGACAGTGCAAGATTCATTCGCTATCTATATTTGTACAGGGCTGTGTGTGTTTCGTATTTTCTTTATTCATTCGTTATCATTTCAAACTCGAGAATTTAATATCTCTGAGTAAACTCAATTGAAACGCTCATAATACATTTATCAAAACATTTAGAAAAAACATAATAAAAGCGCATGACTGGCACTCCATTTTTGAGTAATGTACAAAGGATAAGTGGCTGAAATGAAAATGAAACGTAAAGTGAAATGTAAAAAAAATATATCTTAGATTTTAGCGAGGTCTTAAGCCGATTTCCTTCATTGTCTTATTTTTAATAAAGCTTTAAAAATGATCAAAAATACAACAAAGGAAAGAAAACCCGCTCTCATCGTTCAAGATTTGTAAATATGCAAAGTGTTCGGGCGTAACTAATTTGTTTTCCTCGGGATGAAATTAAAAAGTATGACAAGAGATACAAATTGCTTCGCCCTCAATTTGTTCGTGTCTCGACTTCAGCATTTTGTTTGTTTTTATAAAAGCTCATTTATTAGTGAAACCGCAGTGCTATGCTTTATGAATTTCCCTTTTGTGATTTCGGGTGAAACAAACAAACAATAAACATAATTCCACTATTGAAAACGAAGTGGGAAATTAGATTTCGTTAGTAGATAAGTCATGTCGTGTCGTTCCATGTTTATCTGATTAATGTATAATTGAGTGCTGGGAAGTTTAACCCCTTTGTGTTAGTTTGTTTCGTGTATTTTAGTTAAAGTTCCCCATTCTTGGCCCCGACCTGGCCCAGTAACATTAGGCTGACATTCAGCGCGGGGTTGCCATAAACAATTTAAAATGAAACCGCTCTGTGCTCGAGTCTACGTAGTGCGGTTACAATGAAATGCATCTATTGGTAGCTCGGGGGTATTCCGTGCGGGTAAAACATTGATGTTATCTATTTGTATCGCTGTACGTATCTTTTGTAACTTTAGGAAGTTAGGTAAGGGAATGCAAGCAAAATCCACTCGATGAAAACAAAGATTGATATTTTTAGGGCTGACATTTCAGTAGTCAGATAATTTTTATTTGAAAACTAATACGACGTAGTTACAGTACAACGCAGTTGTCCAATAGCCATTTTTAAATTTTAATCCTTAGGTATCAGTAATACAGTTGTACTTTTAAAAAATCGGTATCTAATCTTTTCTTACTAAACCATTTACAATGACTGTCTGAAGGAAAGTAATTCATCATCATCATCATCATATCAACCGAAAGACGTCCACTGCTGGTCATAGGCCTCCGTCAAAGGGGTTTGCCATAATCGCCACGCCTGGCAGGCGCGTTGGCGATCGCAGTGTGATGTTGCAATGCACAGAAAATGCTGCGGCCCATTCTCTGGTGAGTCATTTGAAGTGATGGGATACCTCGTTAGCGACGTAAAAGAATACCACCTCTTACGTCCAACACCATACAAAACAGAACGGTAATTGCTCTAACAAAATAAAATCGTCAAAAACATTTTACTTACAAACACAGCACTAAAAAACAATTGATAAACAGCGGTGGCGAGGCGTTTACTGTCATCTGCACTTTTTTCACTTAAAGTAAATACGTAAAAATAAGCTGGCGGCACTGTGTTAGATATTTATTCGTCCCCTAACACACTGTACTACCATAAATCTGTGGTGTCGTGAATATAGTTTGCATTATTATGCAAAGTCAAGTGATACCGTGGTGTGTGAATAAGAAAACGCTGTGACAGATGCTTTTAAGAACAAACTTTGCGTTTTAGGGTTCCGTACCCGAAGTGTTACTAACGGAACCCTATTAGTAAGCCTCCGTCCTTCCGCCCATTCGTCTGTCCGTCTATCTGTCAGCGGGCGGTATCTCAAGAACCGTAATAAGTAGACAGTTGGAATTTATTTATTTATTTGGTTAACCAACAATTGTGTACACATAACATCACAAGTTACATTGTATATTCTTTAACAAGTGCAACAATTAATTAAAGGTTAACACCTCATGCATAATTTGTGGTTTTTCACATTGTTAAATCTAAAAATTTTTAGATTTACACAGATTGTGTATTTCTATTGCCGCTATAACAACAAATAATAAAAATTAGAGGGGGCTGCCATACAAAAACGTATTTTTCGGCTTATGGTACGGAACCATTCGTGTGAGAGTCCGACTTTTTTTTGTTTTGTATTGATGGGATTTCGATAGGTTGTTCATTTCAGCTTATTTTGGAGAAAAGAGGCATCAAGAAACGCTTACTGGCAATAGGATGATGGGCAACAGGGTTTTGTCTGGCTCTGATATTTTTATTCAGCTTTATTAATTAGCTTTTGCCATCGACTTTGCCACCTGCTTTATTAGTCGCGTTCGCAACATACAAAGTTTCACATTTGTAATATTATCAACATAAAATTAAGTATAATGATCAAAGCTGCTAAAGCTTCCAAGTTTGGTGTGCGGAGTTCTTGAAAATGCTTGTCATATTAAATAGCGGCACATCGAAGCTCCTCACTACCCTGACCAGAATCCACAGAAAACAGTCGTAAAAGAACGCCGAAAATTCATCGAATATATGACCCACATTAATCGCAACAATTCAACACGACAATTTTCGATTGTCCACTAATCTATTAGGTGACCATTAACAAATAAACAGTCGAAGATTTTGGATTGGATTACCCATCAATCAGAAGACTCAGACAATCATCAAACTCTTTCCCCTTATTGTCAAATTCACTCACGATTGATTTCCCTCCGTTTTTTATTTTAAGGATTGATATCTTCAAATGACTCCTTCCGCTCTGGTCGGAGCGAAAGGGAATGTTAGACTCCTCCTGACTAAAACCCATCCGTGTTCCTCCTAATGCAACTGGCCTGTTGGTCGAGTGACCTTGACTGCTTAACCGGAGGTGGTGGGTTCGATTCCCACCCAGGACAAATCTTTGTGTGATAAGCATGATCATTTGTTCTGTGTCTAGGTGTAATTTGTCTATAATATGTATGTATTTTGAAATATATAAGTATGTTTATCAGTTGTCTAGTTGCCATAGCACAGGCTCTGCCTAGTTTGGGATCGGATGACCGTGTGTGAGTTGTCCCAAGATATAATATATTATTATTATATTAATGCCCTTTGCGTTCCAGGGCCGCGATGACTCTTTCGAACAAATTCCGCAACATGATTCCGCACTACAAAGTCACTTGTATTACATTGTTTTCTAGAACAGCTTAAACATAGAACCAGTGTCTGCCACAGATTATAGAAACAGTCTATAAAAAGTAGTTTGAAACATTAACGTTCTTCGGACTGGACAAAGTTAGTCTGTGGACGAATATTTCAACCTAGGTACGCCAGCCATCATTAGTTATCCGGCACGTATTTTACGGACTTATTCTGAATACGTCGTTTCAACAGAGAAATGAAGGTGTCCGTGGTTTTAATAAACCTTTTGAAGATTTTTGATAGTTTTATTTTTAATGCAACTGAAAGAATTGTGTTTAACGATGAATGAAAAACATGCATGTTTTTAAATATAATATTAGTACCTTTCTGTCATAACCTATCTGACGATACGCTGCCCAGCGAACTGATAGGTTACTCAATTTAGAACATAGGAAGCTAAACTTACGTAGCTGAAAAGGCGAGGATAGAAAAATAAGTATTCATAGGCTTCTTTTTCAACACCCATAGGCTTCTTCTTACCCCGTTTCATTTTTTATTTCAGGTTCAGACATGACACATCAAGGTTTCCATAGCATTTAAATCAAACCATCAGTACCTTGAACATAATACATTTCACACAAAAAGCAATAATTTCATCAGTCCTTGACAAAAGTAATTAACCTATTCGAATGTTACACCTAGATTAAACGAATACACGAGGTTATAATTCAACGTTTTGTTACTTTATACGCAATATAATGTAAAGGCAACCTAGAGTTATTAAGGAAAACACGCGATTGGACGATTAGCCACTTATTAAATGCATGCTTAAGCTTATTCGATCGATGGGCGATCAATGGGATATGATTAATGGTATTAAGTCACGTTATATATAAATTTTAATAAAAACGCTGTATTAAATTAGTTGTGTAGTTATTTTTGGTACGACAAACGATAATTTGTCATGGGCTAAAAATATTTATTGTAATTATTTTATTGATAGGCTCTCATTTTGGGCAGATTAAATAATAATAATAAGAAGAAGACTGAGAAAGATAAACAAATGAAGTAACTTGACTTGGCTCGCGAGATTGTCGATATGTGGGATGTGAATATAGCAATAATTGTGCCGATAGTCGTTACGACCAATGGCATTTTTGCGAAGAGCGTCGACCAACATCTAAAGAGGCTCTCATTGGGCAGCTGGATCAAGGGCTTGATCCAGACAGCAGTACTCCTGAACACGGCGCGTATTGTTAGGAGTTTCCTCTCTCAGGAGCCTTGACCACCCGTAGCTTGGACCCTGTTCCCGATACCGGGTGGGCTACTATCTTTTTTATTTGAAACAGACTTTTTTATGTTTTATAGAAATATAAAAATGTAAATAGTATGTATGTATAAATGGAATAATAAAAATAAATATTTTTTTAAGGTTTATTTTGATTAATGTTCGTTTTCGAATGGTCGAAAGGTCTGGAGTGGCAACCGCATACCGTAAGATGCAGCGTTGGTAGACCCCCCAAAAGGTGGACCGCTGACCCGGTGAAGGCCGAATCCGCTGGTTGTGAGACTCACAGAAACGCTCGATGTGGCGATACTTGGGGTGGCGTTTGCTCAGCAGAGGACATCTTTCGGCTGAAATATTGATGATGATGAATATCAAATTTAGAAGGACTTCATTAACGCAATGTTTTGAAAAATTGTCGTTTAAGAATAAACAAATAATATATTTCAGTCTTTTAAAATATACAGGGTGGAGTCGACGATACGACAATAAATCATAACACTGGCAATACTAGCTCATACGAATATGTTGTCTTTTTCACAGATTTGATGTCACTAACTGCAACAGACTGTTATTCTGACGAGATATTTCATATATCGTCAGAATACTAGTCACTATTCTTAACTAGTTTGAGTTTTTTTTTAAGATTTATTTAATTGGAAAGTTTATTTTTAATTTCGGTGACAGGATTTATAATTGTTTCAAAATATTCCTATGAACCAGTATTGCCAGTGTTTTCATTTATTATCGTGACGATGTCTCCACATTGTATACGCGGGCTTATTAAGTACAAAAAGGTCATGAGTTTTTTAAAAACAAGTTGATTACATAAAATAATTTAACACGCAAGTTATCGTTTAAACGCTAGACCTAAGTCAAAAACTTTGTTTGATTCTAGAATTAGTTGTTGCCAGCGTTTGCACATTTGTCAACTAAACAGCACGCCTCCCGGTTTATTTATGCCTCGTAAAAGCCTGATTGATTACGTTGAAGCGCAGATTTGTACGCAAAATGGATAATAATACATCACCCAAATGCAATTCCGAAAGGGAATTCCCATCACGCGTATGGGAAACGAACCATAAAGGAGAATATTTCTTACGGAAGGTATATTAAAACAAACACACCAGAGCTGTTATTTGTTTTACGATGTATTTTTTGTAGTTTTTCGTTGCTTTAATCTTGTTAAACGCATTCCATTTTCTCATAATTTGTGTTTTAAGCCCACATTACTTTTAAAAATTCAATCGAAGAAGTCTCATATTAATATGTTTTGAAAAGAAACTACATCGATAAAATTTTAAAAGAAGATTGACGTTTATTGAATTTGAAAAAAAAAGATTATTTCAAGAGCTTTCAATTTAATATTTATTTTTAAAACTCGAAATTCCATACTTAAATGTTTAGCATGTCTGAAGAAACCGCCGACATCCCTTACTTGCGTGGGAAGACCGAAAGTGAAATTCAAATAAAGATTATTTACATTACAGTGGGAATGAGATTCTGCCATTCCCTTTGATACACCGTAACAAGGAAAATTTCAAACGTGAAATTTTGACGCTGTGTTCATTTGAATCGGTATAAAAAAATGTGTTTAGAGGGTCTCTAAAACGTAAGAAAAAAAAACTTTTTTGCTTCGTAGAGGAAGTAAGAACAATAAAAGTAAATTGAAGTTGGATAGAATTTTCGCTTCGCGAGTTTTAGTGGCCGATTTGGCGTAACGAGTTTTTACCGCCTTTACAACTTCGCAAGTTTTCAGAAAAGTTCACTAGCTACAGTTTTTATACCGACTCGGACGATTGCAAGCCTGTCGAAGTTAGCTGTGTACATGCAACTGTATGTAACAAACTATTTCTCCCATTTTGTTGGCGTTTCTGCGATAATATCTTCGGCTATTGATGACTCTGAAGCTCTTAATTATTGAGTCATTAGATATATATTTCTTGTTGTTAAGATAACAATTGTTTCGGGACTTTATTGTAATAGTTCCCAAAAGAACACAAATTGAAGAAATATCGCTAAAGCTTTGTTTCACGTGGATCGCCTCAACGAGAGCTTTCCGACATTTAGAAGTTGAGTTTCTTTGTGTGTACAATTTTATCTAAATTGTTTTTCGAAACACTAAGTTATATTGTTTTCATAAAACATTACATTTAAAGAGATATTTTCTTTTATCTCTGACAAGCTGACTTACGTTGAGTGGTAAGTGATACTAACGATTGTAATATTTAATATGTAGTTATTAATTTTTTTACTACCGTATTCAATAAAAACGTATTTTCGTAGCTTTTAAAACTATCAAAATATAACCTTCACAATCTAGACACGTATAAAATCAAAACAAAAAAAGGGTTAAGTAATCGGAGCCAGCAATTTTTAGAGTGTGTACAAGTATATGGAAAAACTTTATGAAAATTACGGTTAAATAATGGGAGAATTTTCAACAAAAAAAAACGGATATTCGTTGGCAATCTTTAACAACGTCGCATACATACAGCCTCTAATGTTTTATTCCCTGTAATCTGCAAGAGTGACTTCTAAATATTCACTTTGCTATGGTAAATACCTAAAACAGTGAACCGGAGGATATGCAAGTTACGCTGGACGAAATTGGGGTATCCAGTGAGATAATTTGCAAATAAATACGGTTCGAGTATTTTATTATAGCAATTAACAGGTTCTAATGACAACTATTTTCATATAATTTATTTATTGACGTAATTTAAAACAATCGGAGATTATTTTGAAGAATCAATTTGTCTTTGCAAGACTTCTTCCGGAAAATAACGCTAACTTTGCAATAATTCTTAACTATGACGGGTATTTCAAAATGTATCCTGTTAAAACTTTTTTTTTAATATCGCCTAATTTCAATTTAACTCCATGGAAAAAATATGAACGGTATGTTTGTAGCATTACAGTTTATAATGATGAACAAAATTTGTTCCACCGAAGATCTAATTTAATTTGAACCAAATAACCTAAACTAATTACGAACTAAATATTATGCTTCCCTCCTAATTTCCAAATTAATAAACAAGCAACTATTAGCATTGCCTGAAACTGGGAAATAAAACCAGTGACCCGTATTCGCGTTCATTTAGTAACATCTAACGGTTAATGGTTACATATAATGTAAATTAGCATTACCGATATGTTTGTTGGGCAATCGTAGGTGTGCCTATGTTCGGGCAATTCGGGCAATTCCATCTCGGCTACTGTAGCACCGAGCCACACCACAAACTCCGGTAATTGGAAGCACTGCGCTCGGATATTGCTTTTTGATGTTATGAAACATCAAATTTTCCGTAGATATTTATTTTGGCATTTTAAATGATCGCAGGAGCTGTTTAATTGGGATGCTGATGTGATCGAGAAATGCCAATGAGATGTTATAGAAAACAAGAAATTTTTGGAAATTCAGACGATCTATAATAAAGTGGAATCCTTAGATGTTTTGACAGTAAAAATTGAAGTAGAAGTCGATACTTTAATCTATTTGTCGTACTTTGAAGCGCACATAGACACGTAAGGTATGTCTTTGTGAAAATTCTTGCTGCAATCAAAGTTTCATTGAAGTGACAGGTCAACAGACTGTTTAAATACCGTTCAAGGGACAATCAAACGTTTATATGAATAAGGGCTCATGTGCAACGCTGGTAATTTTTTCTTTTATACATGCCTATTTATTTGGATTGTCAAAGAGTAAAAATTTAAGCTTATACTCTTCTAAAAGCGTTGTTTCAAATGGGGACGAACAGGTAAGAATCTCCGTGAACATGCCCATAAAAATTGTGTTGAGTGTGAAAAGAGGCTCACCTGCTAAGCCTACTCGTGATGGATAATTTTTTTTAATGATTTAATTTGAAGAAATATTATTTTTATTATTTTTAGTTTTAAAACACATTTTGGAAGAAGTTGCTTTTTATTTGAATCTTTACGTGTAATAATTTCTACAACTGTTATTTAAACATCAGGGATGTTATTATTATCAGTTGAAAAAATCAAATGGGCAGTTATTTTATTTTCTGGTGGTTGGTAAATTACTACAGCAGTTAATCATGAACAGTTATAAAAAGAATATTTCATTGGTTATTTTATCCTATAATTCTAAAATTTTCAAGCAGTGTAATAAATGAATGGTTAGTAAAATGATGGAATGGACAGTTTAATGACTTGCCTAGCCAAGCAGCAGAACATTGGGCATCCCGACCAGGATAGGTTAGTTTGAATGGTATGACGGGAGCTAGACTGAGCGAGCGAATTTAACCCCCGTCATGCCATTCATGTTAGGTTCCTTTAAACCCTGCAGACAGAAATAAGAGCCCCGCAGCGGGGCTCCGTCGTCGAGGTTAGAATGTCGAAATTGATTGAATGTCGTATTTGATAGTGAGGGGTAAACAACACTGTTCGAGTCCTATTTAAGCTTGCGTGCAACAAAGTATGGGCCGCTCAACAACTTTGCAACTCAAGTGTCCCAACATTTGTTTCATGTTGTCAATGCTAGATTAAGTCTTTTGTGACGTCATGGTTGATAGACACTGGGCAGTGGATTACTGGGCTAAGGTTTCATTTGGAAGTTTCTATGAAAGATATAGATTCCGTTGAGAAATTGCCAAGCTAAATTACCTGGCTTCATGTTTAAGTTTACCTACCTAACTATTCCAAAATATCGTCCGATTATGTACCTAGTTAGGTATTTTAAAATCGGTGCTCATTTAGTATAAGAACATGATTGTGCTCTATTTTCAAAAACTTTAATGCTCAAAATATGACATATCGTTTACTTCATCTGACAACACTTTATATAATTTTCATTTATTATAACGTTCAGTATAAATAACAACATAATATGATATAACAATACATTTTCTTACGTTTTTTTTTTGTATATTGTTATTTAGTGTAACGTTCTTTTGATCTAATTGTCATCTTGTATAATTGACATTTGTTCTAACCTTGCTCGAGAACTTAGGACACCCCGACAGGGATAGGTTAGGTTCAAATGTTAGGTTCTTTTAATCCTTGCAGGCAGAAATAGAAGGCCTGCGCAGCGGGGTTTCGTCGACTTTTCATCATTCGATAAAATTATATAAAACGATCGTTAGACCAAAGAAATCTTATGCAATATGAACATTATAACTTTTAATCACTAGTTTAAGTGTACCTATATTATATTCACTGAAGCTTACGTGAAATTAAATAATAATTATATCTGTTATAACAATAGATGATTATAACAAATAAAAATTATATAAATCGGAATTATACCATTCGTTGTTATATTAAAAGTACTTATACCAAACATTACACACCCGAATGTTATTTGTGTAAAGCCTCTTGTTTAGCAACCATAACAAATCAGCAATTTCTAAACAAAACAAAAATCCACATGGATCACAGAAATTAAAACAAAAGACAAACATAATAGAATCCGTATTATGACGTAGCTAAGTAAAAGTTTTATTAGTAATCCTGTTAGCCGGCCGCCAATCGGATGGTTCCGTGTCTGAGCGAACTAGTATAAAACATCCTATTAGCATGGTCGAATAATCCCGTCTAATGAAATTGTAGATGAGGTGCGGTCAGGCAAAGTTGATAAATATTTTATCATTCTGTTTTGATACTGGAATTACTTAATAATATAACACTTAGTAGACAGTATCATTTTGGAGCCTTTTGGGGAGGGACTCTTGGACCGTAGGGTCCGAATGCTCATGCACTATACAAGAAAATATCCAAACGCCTAGTTGACAGTTTACGTGACACAAGGGCTGGCTTTTACTTTGGACAGACGGTAAGTATTGCCATACAACATGGTATAGAGGTATGCGGTACAGAGAGTAAAGTTACGCATACCTCCACTGAAAATGGGAGGATCATCCTGCCAGACGGTTATTGTGTCTGGTGGGCAACTGCGCGATAGTTGATATTCGGACTGTTGTATGTGTTCAAATCGCACGGATACCTTTGCTTACGCGATGCAGAATTTTGTTGTTAGTTCGTCGTAGATGGCGCTGCGGTTCTTTTTGTTGCCGTACAAATTTCGTTTCTTAGTTTTTTCATGTGGCGGCATTAATGCCGCTGCAATGGTAATGCCGTCAGTCTTTTGGGCACACTTCCAGTTGACAGCGATGCGAAGGAATCTTTTGACGCCATATTTTAAGGTTTGCTTAGGCATTTTCATTGTAAGTTTGTTTGTTACATTTAAGGAAATAATTATGGTATTTTAAAAATAATTATATTTCTAAGGTAAGCTATAATACCTATAGTTTATTTTAAGAATTAGGTTTTTGATATACATGGAAATTCAGGGCGCAAAAGTGAGTCAAAGGAAAGGAAAGCTCGAGTTGGGTGAGGATTAAACCTGCATTTTTAGTTCTTTGAAAATGCTCCAGATTGAACCAAAAATGGCACCTTTGAGCAGGTGTAGAGTTGTGCTTGTTAGCGTGTATTTTTGTATTCTCAAGGAGAAAACCGTTGATTTCCTTTAAAATTTTTGTTTGCAGGATTCTTGAAATAAAAATGTGTACATAATTATTAACACACTGAAGTTTGCTTTCGAGAATTCATTGAACAACAACCAAATGACACTTACGTCATTGTCTTCTTCCCCGCTCTTTCCACTCTATGTGGGGTCGTATCTCCTTATTATGTGGGGATACAACAATATGTCTTTCTCTGATGGAAGGACAGTTTTCAAAATAATGAATTACTTCTATAAGTGTTTCGTTATTAGCCACAAAAACTAGCCAAATACCAGCCGGACTCGCGTGCAAAGGGTTCCGAACGCATTTCATTTTTGGAACATCTTATTTTAACATTATAGACTTTTTATAGGTTTTCCTGTACCTATGTAATCTAAAGGTACTATTTGTTTTTTTTTCAAAATTTTTGTCTTATTATTTTCTGAGCAAGGGGGTAGGATGGTCATTTTTCGTTTAATTTCTTCAAACCTGTTTATTTTAAAAATTACGAAAAAAACATAGTTAAGATCATCACAATAAGTCATTTTATATGTCGCATGGTATACTTTAAAAACCTTTTATTTAAATTGTATAGTTTGTCCCCTAAAAATTACCCCCATACTCAAAATTGATTTATTGAAGTTCATATCAAAATTTCAACAGAACCGGTCCAGTAGATTTGGAAAAAATTGGCTATGACAAATGGACATACAGAAAACCGAGTGTTCCTATAAGGGTTCCGTATCTTACAGAGGTATGGAACCCTAAAAATAGAGCACCTATCTACTCTTGATATCGTTTTATGCTAAAAACCTTAAAACTTTTAGAACTCATAAAAAGTGACAGATATTAACGCTAATCCTGTTGTAAATAACGTTATTTTTACGTAAGTTATTTGGGTATTGAGATAGCTACTCTGTATGGAACGAGGCCAGGCTCGCGATTGTGTTTCACTCGATAACAAGCTGACCCCGTCTGACCTCACTCTAAATGTAATTTGAGTCGATGCGCTAAATTCAATTCAAAGCTTTTATTTGCATATTTCCTTTATATAACAGAGACAGCTCTCGCGGAATGAAACCTTAATTATTTTTCTTTCTGTAATGTAACTTGATCGTGGCGGTCCCGGGTAGGAATCGACCGCCTTAGGGCCTTTTCACACGGCCGGGCTGTTAGGTTACGGTGTCGGGTATCTTGCATCGAATGTATGGGTAAATTAGGTGAAAACACGTGCAAGGGTCCGATATAATGTAGATGATTGCGGTGTGAAAAAAAACATACGTTACTTCTGCAGTGCTATGGGAGACACTATTTTCACTTTATATACCGTGCATGTTTAGGTGTCACTAGCTGCAAGACGCAAGAAAGTGTCCACCATTTGAAACTGTCAGTTGCCGGTCTACATATAATTTAAAACACAGTCTAGGACACAAGAAGTGACCACTTTTATCAAAACACTACATGCAACAAAATTTACACGTTTTCGTTTGTCAATGCACGACTCATACCGATAACGTTGCTCACTATGAAAAACATGAGCACTTTACTTGGAAAGGTTGCCATTAGTTAGAAAAACGTCGTATAAAATTGTCACAGATAATTTTATAACAAAGGTAGTGTATGTCTTTGTTTCCGAGTTATTCGCCATTACTTGTAACTAATAGCTTGAAGGACCGAGCAAGCGACGTCGTACGTTCCTTATTAAGATTCATTGCCAGTAGTTACTGCGAACTTTCGTGTTAACCTGGGGTAGAGTTAATGATTTTAATTAATTATGGCTCTTATCTCGACTGCAGTGTTCTGTAGTCTCTTATTCAATATTTAACTGTATATTAAGGTAATAACTGGCTTTAGTGTCAACGACTTTAGTGAAATGAGAGAGTTTTAAGTAATGTTGGCTTGTTGGGTTTATTTTATGATGATTCTGATGTTAAAGTATAATGGAATGAGCTCTGGGCTAGGTTTTTTGTGGCACAAGGGTATACAACTACAATTTTGTTGGAAGGTTGGGATACAAAAATGCCTTTTTTTCGTTACCAGTAGTGTTTGGAAATTTATTTTGTCATTTAGACTAAACGTCAATAATTTATATTCTACCTTTTTATAAAACCACCACTTTTATTTTTTACTTTAGCCAAAATAAACCGACGTCGTCCGAACAAAACTATTTTGCATTCGTGTTACTTTTATTTTTTATTTAAAAGCGTTTAAGTTGTGCACTAGTTCACTTGCAATGTTGAAAATGCGAGAAAAGAATACAAAGGAATGGCACTGAAAATCTTTAATTCCTCGGCATTGATAATTCCCCTGGTTCTTTATTTAGAAGACGATGGCTGACTTTGTGATGCATTGACAATCTTTCAGGGGCTGAAAGTACCCATAATTATGAACAACTTTAACTATTTTGAAAGAAAAAAACGTTAAAAATATAATCAGGTTCATGGGCACAAACACAAATACATACCATGTTTTCAAACTAAAAAACGAAAGAAAGTATTCCTCACTATCGTTTTTGGTTTAGCAATTTCAGGGATCCCATTGGAACAATCGGCTAATCCATACATTTTGTCGAAATTATTAATTCATTTAATATTTCAGACTTGATTTCAAAGCTTAAGTTCTGTATTGATGAGTTATTTCACTTCCTGATTTTTTTTAGTAAGTAAAGAAAGAAAGAAAGAAAGAAAAAAGTAAAGAAATTGTATTTGTTCAATCATGTGTATACAGAACAGAATTAAAATCATACATGCATGCAAGATCTTAAATAAGAGTGGCTCACGACATGTCTGCAATTTCTCATGGCGTGCAAATATCTTAGGTACCTACTTACAATTTTTATGATTGAATCAATGATTTTTACATTAAATATCACAGTTAAACAAATCATATATTCAATCATTTACATTATCCAATTATTTAAGTAGGTATTCTATATTGTTGACTAGTGAAGTGGTTGTGATATACAGCTTTTCAGTCGATGCGATCGACGTCTCTTGCTCATTTCAACCAATCCATTCATTAACTTCCCGGGAATATGTAACACACTGTGCCTCTTTATATTATGGAGAAGATAATTTACTGTCTCCGCGTACTGCCACTACGAGGCCATTTATACAACGTGTATTAACGTGTAATAATACCTCTTAAGGGATCATTGTACTCATCATTATGAACAACTTTTACTAAGGGACCAACCCGAAATCGCGAAAAAAAGTCAGCTGTTCAGTACATTTTGTCGAGTTATGCGCTCATAAAAATACACCTTGATATTACCTACTTGCACCTAATTTAGTGTAAGTTAAGTTAAGTTAACATAGTGTGAAAGTTTTTACTAATAAACATATGGATCACTGTTATATACCGAAATAAATAAATAATAATAATAAATGTATGGGGCAGGGCTCGATATTTTTTCGCAAATTCAGTGTTAGTCCCATAGTAAAAGATGTTTTAACGATGAGTACAATGACCCCTTAAAAGGTATTGTGTATATTCTGTTACAGGTTGTATAGTTTTAAGCAACATTGGCGTGTACTACGTTTACGTTACGGTTACGTTTGGCGTTGGTATATGTTTATCTTACTAAATATATGTATATGAACAGACTTAATTTCTTGCGTAGGAGTAGGTAATTTGTTCGAAAGAGTCACCGCGGCCCTGGAACGCAAAAGGCTTTAGAAGGAACACGGATGGGTTTTAGTCTGTAAGAGTCTGACACGCCCTTCCGCTCCACCCAGAGCGGAAGAAGTCATTTGATGATTTCCCATCCTTAAAAAAAAAAAAAGGGGTAGGTACAAATAATTATAAATTATCGAAGAATATAGATAGATATGGTTCTGAAGAGGTGACCGTGTACCGGAAGATGTAGGAAGGATTGCTCCCTTCACAAAGTGGAGACGTTTTTCAGCTAAAATGATGATGATAATAGATATGATTTACCACTGGAAAATGAAGCAAGTTTAATACGTTAAGATTCTTATATCCACTAGTAAATTTTCAAACTAATCTATTTATCTATTTTAATAGCCTGTATTGTACAACTGCAGGGCAAAGGCCTCTTGCTCATCCACAGTAGTGACGTCACATGAAGATTCAACTTACCCTGTCGTATTATTTTTTTGTTTACGTGGCAAAAGATCGGCACTTGCACACGTAGGGTTCCGTATCATAAGCCGTAAGCCGCTGTAAAATTGCAACAGTCTACCTATTACGGACGGACGGACAGACGGACAGCGGAAGCTTAGTATCAGGGTTACCCTTTGGGTACGGAACCCTAAAAATACGTACCCAATATCTTTTGGTAATCTAACTAATTTTTTTTACGAATCTTCCTTTATAAATTAAAGAAACAAGAAACCTAGAAAAATCGTAATACATTTGTAAAACTCACGCTACTACTAAAGTACATACTATAAAAGGCAAATAAACAAAAATACGGCTAAATGTCATCTGATATCGGGGCCCGCAGCATGACTCGTATTTTACCCGACTGTACTGTTGAACTACGATAAAAGGCTTAAAACCATGTCTAGTTATGCTGACATCTTTAAGCGGATATATTACACAATTTCCAATTTTTCATATTCACCCAAAATTGAGGTTCGTACTGTTGTGCCGTATCGATGAAGACTTAAGAGAAATAGTAGTTTTTTTTATTTTTTTAAATTGAGAGGAGTTTGCTCTGACTCTAGTCTAGGTCATAGATGACAGAGACAAAGTCAACGATGAAGCGAGCTTACCCAGAAGAAGCCTTGTCACTCTAATTTTGAAGAGATCAGGGTTATATGCGTTCGGAAACACAGACGTAGGCAGAGAGTTCCACTCCTTTGCTGTGCGCATTATAAAAGACGTTTGGAAACGTTTAGTGAGAATTGGCTGAATAGCAACAAGGTAGGGATGGTAACTTGCAGTGCGTCTAGATGTCCAATGGTAGAAGGGGGCCGGTGGGATGAGGTCGTGGAGTTCCTGGATACTCTCCCCGAAGTACAATCTGTAGAAGACAGACAAGCAGGCAACCTTGCGGCGACGAGCCAAGTTGTGAAGCTTTGTATTCACCAGTTTTACGTCGCCAAAGAGGTTTTGTGCAATTTCGAAAAATCAAATAAACAAATATACTTAAACTTAAAAAAACAAATAGACTTATTAAAATGAAAGGCTATTCTTTTAGTCTTTGTGTAATTTCTTTTTCTTCTATTATTTTTGTGTAATTCAATTGTAGATATTTTTTTGACTTTTTAGTTTTTTTTATTAAAGCTCGAAAATACCCAAGTTAAATAGATTACTGGCCTGCAAATGTTTAATTCAATATAGTTAAAATCTTTTGATTTGTAAGAAAAGTCTCCACAAATAATGAATTCATTTGTAAAAAGAAAACATAGCCATTGTTCATTTTATCAAACTGTTATAATTAATATAAATTGATTGTAGAGGTTAAATACCAGCTTATGTATACCCAAAGAACAGGGCTGATAACCGGTCTCTGGATTCATGCAATATCATAGACCTGTAATCCGCACACGCCAAATTTTAAGCCGACTGTGGATTGCACCTAATTGTTTTGCAGTAATTATAAATGTGTTAAACTCATTAGGGACCACATCAGGATATTATCCCAAAATGTTTAATAATTAAAATTAAAATGAAAATCAGTATTTTCAATCACAACAGTGGTTAATTTTTATGAATACTGTAAAGGCATCAACATTATTATCAAGCCTGTATGATGTGTATGTTGTACGCTAGGTGGACGCTGTCCTGCAACTACGCCGAGTTTAATTTGTCAGCGTAGCGTTTATTTGCCGTATACGTAATACGCAACGAGCGTAGGAGGCAGCGTAGCATTCACGAGGCGTATGATACGCAGTAAGCGTGCAAGCCGTCTATATTTTAGGCAAAATTCACTGCGTTTCCAGAATTAATAGGTACCTACAATAAATTAAGCTGTACAAAGTCTCTGGTTATTACGTAGTTAGTATCGATAGTTAATCATTAGCGGGCTCTGGCCAGCTTAAAATAATCAAACTCTGCTAAATTAGGGCGATTTCGAAATATTCAAGGCACAGACAACTCGATACAACTCTATTTATGTGTGCGATGAAATCGGTGGCTTGTATATGTACATCGTTTAGTGCCATACCTTTTAATGTCAGACTCTTACTGACTAAAACCCATCCGTGTTCCTTCTAAAGCCCTTTGCATTCCAGGGTCGCGGTGACTCTTTCGAACAAATTCCGCAACCCTGGCAGGCTCTGGCCCTAGCGGGCCCCGTCTTCTATGCTGACATCTCTTTGAAGCGCGCGAGAAACACAACGCGCCATCGACCCGGGCCTGGTGTTGATCGGATAGCAAGCCAACCTACGCTCGCCGTCCGCAGGCCCGCGCCTACGGTGGCCGGGGATCTCCCTGCGACACCCGACGCCCGGGTCGTCTTCTCCTGTAGCGGCGGTTGGGGCGAAGGCCTTTCCCTCGTGCGGCCCGCCTCCTCCTTCGCTAGCATTACTGCTTCGCAGAAGGAGGTGAACCTTTGCAAGTGCGGCGTATGCAGTGCTTACTAATAGGTATATCCTACAAACAGCTTTACGTATTATCTACATACTTTACATAACACAATAATGTGAATATTACATTGTAATTATATGGACTTCAAAGGAACTGAACTCTTAGTTTGTTTCTTCTCAGTGGAGTCAGTTAAAAAACTACCACCTCATCTAGTTTAAATTATGGAACAAAATGATGTGAAAAAGTGTTATTATTAACTTATCACACTAATATTATAAAGGCGAAAGTTTGTGAGTGTGTGTGTATGTTTGTTACTTCTTCACGCGCAAACGGCTTGACGGATCTTGATGAAATTTGGTATAGAGATTGTTTGAGTCCTGGGAAAGGACATAGGATTTTAGTTTTTCACGTTTACGCGGGCGGAACCGCGGGCGGCAACTAGTTTACAAAATAAATATTATTTATCATTTCAGATGACGTCGGATTAAGCCAGAACTCAGTGAAGATCATCCCGGAATTCCAAACTTTTTTGAGCAAATATTATATCAATATTAATTAATTAACAACAATTTTCAAATAGCTACAACAGCCGTCTTTTCAAATGTAAACTAGAGACTGAAATGAGACGCTTTTCTAAAACTTTCATGAAATAATTCTAGGAATATTGAGCCTTTTGTCTGCTATAGCTCTTCATTACAAGTTTAATTGATAGTACATCTTAGTTTATCTTAGCTTAGAAGTAATCAATTGAACTGAGTTTTGCGTCGCCTTGGCAAACAAAATCTTCCTTAATGATATCCAGTCTTTCTCGGGCTTGATGTCATTCGAATTAAACGACAGTGTTTTGTTATATGCTCTTTAGTACCTTCTGCATTCTTTATTTATTGACGTTGCTGTGAAAAAGACGGATGAGACAAGATTGCATGTAGCGGAGATAAGAATGTTGAGATGGATGTGTGGAGTATCGAGAATGGATAAAGTGAGGAATGAGTTTATTAAAGGTAGTTTAAAAGTGGCGCCAGTGGCGGAAAATTTAGAAAGGGAACCGCTTATCTTGGTATGGTCATGTGAAGAGGTGGGATGAAATGCATGTAACTAAAAGAGTTATGAATATAACCGTGGATGGATGGACAGACAATGTGTTGCGCCGACCTTAAGTAACATGGGATAAGGACAGGAAGATGATGATTAGGTACTCAGCAACTACAGTTTGTTAGCATGTTGAAGATCAAGAGTCAAGAGCAAACTCATCTCAAATAAAAAAATAAAAATAAAGATCGGCTCTGATTTAATCGTTCAGGCTAAAGGAAGACGTGGGCATCTACTTAGATAAGTCAAGGTTAGTTCTAAAATCAAACTTCCATTTTGACTGTAGGTTCATACATTTGTAGACTGTTCACTCGTAAGTCCTTAAATAAAATTCAGAAAGTGAAATAATATTTTTTATCATAACATAGGGGGAGGTATTCGTTGGTGTGACTATTCTAACATTCGGTTCATTATATCAAACAGTTCTGATTCAAGTGACAAACCGATTAGGCAAACTATTGAATATAATGACTGAAAACTGTAAATCGCACCCTTCAACCGAACCCTTTGACCAATCAGCTTTCCTGACGGATTACCAATCAATTAGTAGACGTATGCAATCCAATTGATTCGCTATTTGTATTCCATCCTTCTCCATTGCGTAGACCCATGCGGTATGGCTAAATCCAATCCGATTTCGCCGACAATGGCCTTTTATATTTATAGCATTTTAGGCGATTGGATTTTCGAATAATTATGCCATAATGTTCAAGCGGAATACGATTGTTTATAGGCGTTTTAGCGAGATAAGTGAGAGATTAAGCTGTTTATCTGGGTAAGTATGATTAGAATGCCCAATCGCTTGAGATTCAATTTGGCTGTTTAAGGTCTTGCAATAAAAAGGTGGGGATAAGATCTTTGAAGGAGGGTTTTAAGAAATGAAACGCTGCATTTTTCTGTGTTTGCTTCGTAACTGTTTTTCATTTTTAATAAGTTGAGTTTGGGCATTTTCAAAGCAGTTTTTGAAAAATAGTGTGCTTTGTTTCTGGTCACAAGTTCAAGTACACGCTTTGACTTGAGACATTGTTTCCAGAAATATAAAATTGGTGCTATTAAATATTAGGATCAGAACAATGTCCTACTCTCTAATGTGATCTTTCTGTATCCCTGAAAGGTTTTTGCTGGGAGTTAAGTTCACCTTTGTGGATAAACATTATTTATAATTACTACTAGTTGTTTTGGTTTACAATAAAGAATTAATTCTCAGATACAATGGCAGTGTCGCATTATTATTATTATTATTATTAACGTGACCTAGAAAAAAGGCTACCTTAAATAAATAGGTTACCTACATCTCTAATAGGAACTACCATAGTTAAGTAACTTGAAAAATATGGCAACTAATGTAACAAAGAAAAGTACTAGCGAATATAGTCGATAGGAAAGTGGTAAGTGTACCTATTATGTTAGCACGGCCGAGCTTGCATGTACACTCGCTCGTAAAAGTGAGACCGGACATATCCTGTTATAAAGAACGCTTTCAATTGCAAATGGATCGCGGGGCCAGAGAGACGCCGAATTTATGACCCTGGATGGCAAACGAGCACGTTATTTGGAGTCCGATGGAGGAAAAAATAGGGATAAAGGAATTGAGCCATTCATTTTTCATAGTTTTATTTATGTAAGTCCATTCGTAGCGGAGTTACGATTCTATAAAATGTTAAGGACCATTTTGGTGTCGCCGGTCGAAACTTGCGGTTGGGGTTGTACAATTTTAATTTGCGTAGTCCATTGGTTGGTGTGTGAATTGTTTATTTGTGTATTTATGACGAACTTTGTTGTTAATGTTTTTTTTTTGGTTTTTGTTACAGCCCCAGTAGGTAGGTTGGTAATTCATCATCTGCCTAGTCTTTTCCCAACTAAATTGTCGGCTCCCAGTCAAACTCGATTCAGCTGAATACCAGTATTTTACGTGGATCGGCTGCCTTCCAGTGCTCCACGTTAGGTAGGTAATTATAAAAATAAAACAAAAAATATTGGATCTGTGTGAATTAACGATTGCCCTGCAAATTGTGTCCACTGGGTACTAACACTCATTGGTAAATTTAGGGAAATCCTACCTACTTTTGTAAGTGCATGTAGACAAAACACGTCGCTGGCTTAAAAGCCACGCAAGATTTACCATAGAACAAAAACAACTTCAGTAGATAGTGTTTAGATAGATAGATTAGTACATTGTTCACCGAGAGGAGAAAGTGACCGATTACCGTCGAGGGTGTCGTTTGAAGCCCGAGCCGTAGGCGAGGGCTTTAAAACACCCAAGATCGGGAATCGCAGTTTCTCTCGAGTGATACATAGTGCTTTATACTACACCTAGAAGGAAAATAAAAAACGAAATCTTTACTAATTGAAATTTATATTGAAATTGTTGCAGTTAAAACTGAATCCTCAAACAACACACAAATTGGAAATGGCGCCAATGGCGTCTGCAATTTTCACATGTTCTTTTTTCAAATTGTTTATCCTGCCGCCGCAGGGTCGCACTGCCAGCCCGACACCATCCAACACACAGCTAGTGGCCAGTGTCATTTTGCGAACTTGGAGATAAAAACTCACTGTAAAAACTTTTTGGCTTTTGATATTTAGGTTACCGGCGCATAGTCTTATCCAAAATTAAAAAAGAAAAACCACGTAAGAAATGGATTTTCATACACTTTTCTCTCCCGCTCAGATGCGTTTTCTCCCCGCATATTTGTTCGATATGCAATGACGTACTTTCTACCGTAAATTTGATAAAGTATCAAGGTACTTTCCAAGCAGGTGTAGTATAAAAAACATTTGTTTGGTACAAGAACAGAAAACACAACACACAAAAGCAAACAAACAATGTCAGAATGGTCAATACCTCAACTGTTTTTATTCATCAACTGTTTATGGTAGAAAATATTCAGTAGGTACTCTGATTCCATATAGAGTGGCTCCTATTAGAAAAACTTTGAACTGCTACATGTGACGCATATTTTCTCAATATGCAGAAATCAGTGCTTGGCGTAAATAAATGTTTTTCTTTCTTTCTCAAATAATTACATCTTGCCTTTTTGATGCCTATTTCCTACTAGAAAACCTATGCATCAGGCCTGTCACGGTATACGGAATTAGTTCGAAAGAGTCACCGCGGCCCTGGAACAAAAAGGGCTTTAGAAGGAACACGGATGGGTTTTAGTCAGTAAGAGTCTGACACGCCCTCCCGCTCCACCCAGAGCGGAAGAAGTCATTTGATGATTTCCAATCCTTAAAATCAAGCCTGAAAAACAAAAATCAAGACTGTCAGCACATTCATAAAATAATAAACTCTGAGTAAATCCAGATTATCAATCCAATTATCCACGACAGGAACAAAAGATTGGAAAAAATCACTGATTTATCACAAAAGACAACGATTTTTATAGCATCGAACGTCGAGAATAAACAAGAAACAAAATCGTATCGGTAATGTAACTGTGATCTATAAAATATTCAACTGTCGATCCGAACACTAATTGGATGGCTAACGAGATATGTTCAGAAGTGGGTACTGTGAGGTGCTTCATCTCTTTCTCTCCCGCCAGTTTTGTTTCAATATCGGCTGCTTTTAGAGAGTGCGGTTTAGGATTGATATCATTGGCGTGTACTGGGTCTGTATTGTTTTGAATCACGGATGGTACATAGGGGGGACGGATTTTTAACTGAGTTTTAGTTTGGGTGTAGTTTTTTCATATAATATGTTTGCGAATCAGACCACAACGAGCAGTCCTGTGCGTTTCACATCCACCAAATTCCCGCGGCCTTCACCAAGTCATCGGACCACCGCGAAGACGCAGCGTTTAGAGACCTTCTAACTATGCATCTTCTGGCACGCGGTCACCACTCCAGAAACATTCAACCTCATCGACTCCGATCCGCCCGGCAATTTACACTGCTCACTACCACTTAATTTTTGCGATTCTTCCGGCTATGTCGGTAACCTAACCAAGGTTATCGACATAGCCCAAAGAACTCCTGCTTTCTCTCTTCTCTTTCTTTATCTTTATTTCTGATTCGAGCACGCAAGGAAATTTTTTTCTTTAAGCCTTCTGATGAGGCCCATCGTGAGCGACTACGCTTCAGTTCCACAAATCATCATTGGCTAATTTGCTCACCAATAAATAATCTGCTAATTCCAAATTAGATACCTACAAAAAAGCCAGCTTTGGAAGCGAGAATTAATTCATCCCAAAAATACACAAACAGCGTCTGTTGTTTATTATAATTAATTTTAGTATAATTAAGTAGGTCTATCATCGAACAAATCTATTACTAGCCCGTCAACGTACAAAGTTGAGTGTGTACCTTTAAATGACCGCATTCAACATTTAACAAACATTTTTCAGCTAAAACAATCAACTAGTTATAATAAAGCAGCGTTTTGAACAAAGTTTATCATTAAGCTCACACGAACGGGTCGAGTCGAAAACCTAACTAGATTTACAAATTAAACTTTCATCCGATCAAAAATTACTGGATATTTTCAGTCTGTGATGGCTAAAATGTATTAAAATAGCGTTAGATTTTAGCTAGCCACGTCATTAATCTTAGGTTAACGGGGGCCTGGCGTATCTATAATGGACAGGGACAAAAATACGGCCCCGTAATTAATGAACATACTCCTTGAAAAAAGGTATGCTTGGAGTATCTTCCGTCAATGAGATTATAGTTGCCACATCGTATGAAGTGGTAATTTATTTTGTTAGAGTCTCACGAGGTTTTTATTAACTTGGTTGAAGTTTACGGCTGAAACCTTATTACATAGGTAGTGAGTCTGAAACTGAAACAATATGACTTTAAAATTCTATTTTTTAGATAGGTTTGGTAGTCAATAGACCTCATTTAAGCTGGATTTTCACACCTTATAGCTGAGAAGTAAGTTAATGGAACAGAAAAGGGCTAATCAATACTATCTACACTAATGTTATAAAGCTGCAGATGTTATTTGTTTAGCGTTGATCTCTGGAACTAGCAGTCGGATTTGGAAAATAATTTGTATTTGTATATGATAGTTACATTCATGAGGAAGACTATAGGCTATACGGGAACGGGAACAAATAAGGTAACGAGAAAAGATAAAATTATTTAATAATAAATCAAAATTATAAAGACTAGCGTTCTTCAGCAGGGGTTGTGCATTAATTTGTGAAGAAAAAAATCCTGTTGCCCTTAACGATATTGTAACTTTCTATCAGTGAACACACCTAAGTTTATATGGCTAAAAGTCGAAATAAAAGCACATTTCGCTAACCCAGTGAGACTATAGATAAAAAAACAACTTACAAAATATTATAAACTAGGTTTTGCCCGCAACTTCGTACGCGCATATCCCGTTTTTTCCCGTTCCCGTATGGCGTATAGCTTTCCTCATGAATGTGGATATTATATACAAAAAGTATTTTCCAGAGGTTAATAAAATAAAAAAACCGTTTATTCCAAAGTCAAAGTCAAAGTCAAAGCATTTATTTCAAATAAACCATTATCAGTACTTTTGAAGTGTCAAAGTCAGTCCGTCAAAAAACATGAAGCTATTTGCACGTTCGAAAGCGTAGATCTCTATGGAGAAGATCGTGCAAGAAACTCCACGGACACTCTTTTAAATCATTTTATGTTTACAATAACCCTAGTTATGTACATTAACCTTGTTGCTTCTATATATGAGAACAATGTAAAGAAAGAAAAAAACAATTTATAGGATCAAATATTAAAATGAGGCAGTGACAGCTAAGTGCGCCCGTTCACGAACATGACGCGTGCATCAGCACCATTCACCTCAACCATTTTAAAGGGAACTGAATGATCCGATACACGCGCCACCATCAGCGAGACATTGGAGTGAGCATGAATTTCTTAATTCCATTTTAAAATGTTGTTAGTGGGGTATTAGTAAACTTACTTATTGTTTATTGTTACTATGGTTAGTTTTCTTTCTTTGAAATATGGACCCCTTTTTGGGTAAAGGCCTCCTCCAGCTTTTTCCACAAATCCTTGTCCTTGCCTGTTTTTGTCCAGTCGTTTCCTGACACCTGAATAATGTCATCAGCCCACAGTCTCATAGGTCTACCAGCATTCCTCTTTCCCTGTGGACCTTTCCTCGTTCCAAAGGTTAGCGCGTCCAAACAAACAAACAAACAAACTCTTCAGCTTCATTATATTAATACAGATAGATATAGATAATATTCTTTTTTTTGTTCCAAAAGTTCAAAATAATACTCGGTTGAACCACGTACCTACCCAGTGATTCGAGTTGAAATCCCTAGAGCAAAGAACACTAGACTCCCTGTAGACTGGGAAACGTACAAAAAAACCCAACACATATTTAAGAAACAAATCAGAATCGCCAGGAAAACTGCTTGGCGGAAATTCTGTGAATCCATAGAATCAAACAACGAAGCCGCCCGAGTAAGGAAAATCCTATCAACTGAACAGGACCGCACCCTCGGCGCACTAAAGAAACCAGATAACTCATACACACAAACAGACCAAGAAACCAGCAGAGTTCTTCTGGAAACGCACTTCCCAGACTGTAATCTTCTTGAGGACAGAGTGTGGGCAGGTGAATCAGGACGAACCCCTGCTGACCAAGACTGGTCTACAGCCCGAAATGTAGTAACAGAAGATCGAATAGCATGGGCTATAAAGACCTTTCAACCATATAAATCCGCAGGACTAGATGGCATCTTCCCAGCCCTGCTACAATGGGGGGAGAGCATCATAACACCATGGCTGCTAGCAATCTACCAAGCCTGTATAGCACACAGATACGTACCCCTAGCATGGCGCGAAGTGAAAGTCATTTTCATTCCCAAACCGGGAAAAACAGACTACACACAACCCAAAGCATACAGACCAATAAGCCTGACATCCTTTTTACTGAAAACCCTGGAGAGGCTCTGTGACAGATATATTCGGGATGGACCCCTACGTCAATACCCACTCCACAGACAACAACACGCCTACTCCGCGGGGAAATCAACAGATTCTGCGCTGCACAGCGTGGTCTCAAAGATCGAAAGCGCTATAAACCATAAATGCTCCTCACTGGCTGTCTTCATTGATATCGAGGGCGCCTTTGACAAAACCATGTTTCAGAGTATCAGCAAAGCCCTCGTAAAGCACGGTGTGGACACGACACTGAGTGGCTGGATCACAAACATGCTCAAGCAAAGAGCTGTACAAGTCACAATAAATAACACAACAAGGGCCATTGTGGCGAAGGGCTGCCCCCAAGGGGGGGTCCTTTCACCGTTACTATGGAACCTCGTCGCAGATAATCTAGTTAAAAGACTCAATGATAAAGGATACTTTACCGTTGGCTACGCAGATGACATAACCATAATAATAAACGGAAAACACGAAAACACGATATGCAACCTCATGCGCCAAGCCTTGAAAATAGTAGAGGACTGGTGCAAAGAATATCAGCTAGCAGTGAACCCTGCCAAAACCGAACTAGTCCTCTTCACCAAGAAGAGGAAGTTACCAACACTAGAATTACCACGGTTCTTCGGAACCACCCTCAGCCTTTCGACTGAAACCAAATACCTGGGTATATATCTGGACAAGCAGTTGAATTGGGCGAAACACACTGAACACACCACCACAAAAGCCAGTATATGCATGTGGCAATGCAAACGCATGCTAGGTAGGAACTGGGGTATTAGCCCCAATACAACCCACTGGTTATACACCACAGTTATCAGACCGATAATCACGTATGGTGCCTTAGTCTGGTGGCCCAGGACCGACTTGAGCACAGCACAGAAAGACCTTGAGAAGCTGCAACGGCTTGCCTGTGTGGCAATCACTGGCAGTATGAGGACGGCACCCACTGCGGCCCTGCAGGCTATGCTGGGACTGCCACCACTGCACCTTATAGTGCAGGAGGAAGCGGCCCAAGCGGCCTTCAGGCTCAGCACAGCTGGCACTTTAGGTAAAGACTCTAGAATCAAACATACACGCATCATGGAAGATGCCGTAAAACGACAACCCATGATGTCAGCACCCAATGACAAAGCTCAAAAGATGCACTATTTCCAAAAGCACTATAACATAGTGCTAACACAAGAATTGGATGACCACTCAGGTCCTAAAGAGCTGAGAATCTACACTGATGGATCAAAGACAAGTACCGGAACCGGAGTTGGAGTTTACTCCAGCGACCTCAACATTAAAATATCCAGACCACTAGGAAAGCTCAACACCGTTTACCAGGCGGAATGCATGGGCATTATCCTAGCGATCCATGCCATAGAAGCCAGGGGAGTCACGGACACTCGTATTCGTATACTCTCCGACAGCGCCTCAGTTCTCCAATCCCTAAATAGAAACTACACCACCTCGAAACAAATACAAGAATGCCACAATGCACTAGAACGCGTCACGGTGACAAACCGCAACACCATAACGCTGCAGTGGATAAAAGGTCACAGCGGATCACTAGGAAATGACGCGGCCGATGAACTGGCCAGAAGGGGGTCTGGTACGATGGCTGTTGGACCCGAACCCATAGTGCCACTCCCTTTCACCCAGCTACGCACGTGGCTACGAGAACATACCCACACACAAGCAGAACGCTGGTGGACCTCGGCACCAGGCTGCAGGCAGTCCAAGGAGGCTATACCACTCCTAGACAATAAACTCACCAAGCGCCTTCTGCGACTGGATAGGAGCAGCCTGCGAATGGTGGCGGGGACCATCACCGGGCACTGCTCACTGAATAAGCATTTCCACACACTAGGTATAACAGACAGTCCTCTGTGCAGAGCATGCATGGAGGAGGAGGAAACGGTGTCGCACGTGCTCCTTGAGTGCACAGGCGTCGCCGATATACGTAGACAAACGATAGGAACACCAAATTCACTCACAGACACCCTGAAATCTTTAGGAGGACTGATCTGCTTCTGGAGGGAAGTCGGCTGGTTGGAATGACGGCCGCCATGGCCCACGCACAATGGTCCAACATCAGGACTAAGTGCGGAAACCATACCCCAATAGATAGATAGATAGATAGAAGGGAACTGAATGATCCGATACACGCGCCACCATCAGCGAGACATTGGAGTGAGCATGAATTTCTTAATTCCATTTTAAAATGTTGTTAGTGGGGTATTAGTAAACTTACTTATTGTTTATTGTTACTATGGTTAGTTTTCTTTCTTTGAAATATGGACCCCTTTTTGGGTAAAGGCCTCCTCCAGCTTTTTCCACAAATCCTTGTCCTTGCCTGTTTTTGTCCAGTCGTTTCCTGACACCTGAATAATGTCATCAGCCCACAGTCTCATAGGTCTACCAGCATTCCTCTTTCCCTGTGGACCTTTCCTCGTTCCAAAGGTTAGCGCGTCCAAACAAACAAACAAACAAACTCTTCAGCTTCATTATATTAATACAGATAGATATAGATAATATTCTTTTTTTTGTTCCAAAAGTTCAAAATAATACTCGGTTGAACCACGTACCTACCCAGTGATTCGAGTTGAAATCCCTGCTGCTCACTGCACATACAAGGTAATTTAGTGTCAATTTTTATTTTAGTGCCAATGCGGCTTCACTCGATATTTTTGTTCTGACACATTTTTCAGAATGAAATTGTGAATTGTGTTGGTATTGGTATCGATATTGTGAACACGATTTTTTGAGATTTTCCTTTTCATGGGGTATTTTGTAAATTAGTGAAACGGGCGATCTACATATTTGTTTCATGACTTATTTACGCCCTTTTTATCGCCAATGTAGATGTTACCGTAATGAGGAGATCAAAGCAAAGCATTTTTACCTAAAAACCCTTACTTTGTACATTTTTTAAGAAATTCACCGTGCTCACAGAAATCATTTTGGAGATTGACGTTTTTAATTTTGTATTTTTTTTTTTGTAAAACAGTTGTTGATATACAAAAAAAAGTATTTGATTCTACTCTACCTATCATCATCGTATTTAACAAATAAGTTCCAGCTTCCTGCGACCAGATGAAGCTGCAATACCACTATTTTACACGGATAAATTGCCAAACTGATCACCACAGCCCAGTACTTTGATAAAACTACCTATCATCAATTAAAAATCAAAATGTCGCCCGACGGTTTATCTAAAACCAAGCTATAATTTAATTATATCACACTAATTCAGTGTTCAGCTAAATCTTGCGAAAAACATCCCCTATTTCCCATGTATAAAGTTACATATTATGTTAATGTATATGTTTTTATTTACGACGAATCCTTTTATCCCGAAGTGCTAGTAAAACACTTGAGGCCGCATTTATTTCTCGACATCCTGAAGCCATAGCGGATAATGTTTGGGCGAGAAACATTGATGTATGTACTTGTATATGTGTTGGTTTATTTTGCAGCCAGTGTATCAACTGATTTGGACAAAAGGCTCTCCATTTTTGCTTCATTTCAGCCTCATTAGTGCTACTTAATCTTTGTTTCTCGAACGATGTAGTTTAGTGTGTTGGATGACTGAAGACTAACATGATTTTTTGTATGACAGACAAGAATCGTAAGGGTTTAGCTGGACAAAGAATTTAATCAATAAGATATAATATAATGTGTCTAATCTACTGTCAAATGCCTTTCATTTGCCAACTCAACAACATTCATTGCGCAATGGATAGGGAAGCAATGGATAGGAAATTTCTTTCGAAAATAAAAACTGTGTTATACAATAAAAGAAAGAAAGAAAGTAAAATGTTTATTTGGGACTCGCACCAGACAAACAAACCAGTAAAATAAAATTAATAACTAAACAGTATAATAAAGGTATAATAAAGGATAAATAGAATAGGGATGTTGCCTGATGAAAAAAAAAATATTCTATTAAGTCCGTCAGTTAGATTAAGGAACAATATTGGATACGTATTTTTATTTTACCAAATCAATAAAAAAATACGAAGATAAAGGCATCAAAGATAAGGACGAGCTTGTAACGTCACTTTCCAGTAAAAAGTGTACTGGTAAGTGACGTCACACGATTTTTAACGCACTGTATCGTCGTCATTTTTTGTTTACGTGACAATTAAAGATACGTGTCCAATATTTTTGGGAAATCTATCTGTCGGATTTATTAGATTTTTTAGGATGTCTATTTTTGTTTCATTCTATGATCTTTACATGTCTACTATTGATTCATCTTGACTTCAATCAACCAGCTCTATATTTTAAAATACCTTTTATTTAATGCCTTGATTGTACCAACAGAAACGAATTGCTGTCTGAAATAGGATTGCAAGTTCTTATTATTGTAGACAAAAGGTTAAGTAATTTCTATTCACGGTAAGTACTCTCAATAAACTAAGTTCAAATACCTGAGAATAGTAAGAACGCAATAAAAGGGCAAATTATTTTTATATTTATTTAGGCTTTCATGGTACTAAGTCTAAAGTGTTATCCATAATCGTGAAGTTAGACATTACAATTCGGAATTGAGTTGGTCAAGAATAAACTGACTTTTACAATCATAGATGCTATTGTCGAAATTAGTCCAATTTTTAGTACTCTTCTACTACTCGCTTGTTTTGTTCTTAGGCTAGTATAATCGTGTCTCTTCTTGGAGTCGACAGAAAATCTTTTGAGAAGAAAGCAATCAATATTTCGACATCAGAACCATCTCCGACGTTCACTTTTTTAAGTAAATTGTGAGAAGTTTTCGTTGCTTTTACTTTGAGTCTAAGGGTGTGGTCGATTGGTGCAATCGATCAATGGTAGAATGAATAAGAATGGTAGTCGACGTTGATCGATAGTTTCTACTACACCAACCGATTGATCGTCGATCGATGGTAGACTGAAGTAGTCGACGTCGATCGATAGTTTCTACTTCTTTCTTCGATCAGTCAAACCACACCAATCGATCAACGTCAATCGATGGTATCAATTGGCGGTTGATCGCCCGGTATCCGTTGATCAGCCATAGCTATCACACGAATCGAGCAACGTCGATCGATGTCGTCATCGATTGGTGTAGTAACACCCTTAGCGATATATTTGTGTCATACTTAATTACAAAAGTGTAATCGGTAAGAGAAGTCAGATAGACAGTCAGTCCATGTTATTGCCTCAGCTGCATCTGTTTAGATTAAAAGCCCATCCAAATATAGCCTTTATAGGCAGATACAAATGTTTAAAACCGCCCAAGTGCGTGTCGGACCACGCACGGTGTAGGGTTCCGTAGTTACCCGTCTCCTAAACCATGCCAGAAAAATAGTAAAAAGAACTTAGGTTGGTTGGTTTTAAATCATTTTCTATGGAATTATTAAGATTTTTTTACTGACCCAGTTCCATTTAATAAGTTGATCGACTTATACTCATTAACTCGTTCAGCCTAGGTAGCGGTGAGGTTTCTTTTTAAATTCGGTATATATGTTATTGTGTTTTGAGTTGTTTGTTGTGTTGTTGTGTTGTGTGAACGTTTTCACGTCTCCAAAAACAATCGTTTAGCTGGCTCACTTGACTCTAACAAAAATTAGCACTTTAAAGCTTAATATTTCGCAAACGGATCGTTGGATGGAAAAATGTTTCAGCAAACCCTCAATATTTTTAAACGACCTATCCAACGACACCCCATTCCATGGTGTAGACGCAAAAAAAAACATCGCCACTTTACATGTAGAAAAAAAACTGTATTTCAAGATTTTATTTTACCACTTTGTCGGCGTAATTAATATGTATAGCCATACCAAATTTCAACCTAAACTGCGGACTGACAGACAGACGGACATGGCGAAACTATAAGGGTTTCTTGTTGACTACGGAACCCTAACAACGTACTCATGCACTCACCGCTACCATGCTGCATGCATACAAATAATTAAGTTTAAGCGTAATTAAACCAAAACTTACATTAACCATAACCAGTGTATAAAAACCAGTGTAACTAAAAACCAATTTCGCCCATCACTTAAATATGTGATACCCCGTTTTAAAATTTTATTATCGCAAAATTATAACGGGCTTGCATAAATAAAACGGCACTCGAATGCCAACTAATTGTTTATTAATGTGGCACAATTTTGTCAGATAATTAATCACTGGCAGCACCTGGTCACAATGAAGCGGATGACACATCGCGTGTTACTAAATTAATCGTCCGGTCATTTGGTAACCGGAGATCCAGGGTAGTTGATGATATGAACCACGGTCTTGTTGGCCTGATGATGAGAAATATTACTACATTGTAAACTAGTGATCCCTAAGACCTTCGTATCGTCTCAGAATATTTTTTTCCCGTATTTTGCTTTTGTCATGTATCAGAAATGGTAATGTATTCGAAAACAATTTTTTTTTCTTTTTTTCCAATGTTTTAATAGTTTTTCTGCTATTCAGGCCAAAGACAAATCCAACAAATCAAAGATCTTGAGAAGAAAGAAGTTCTTGAGTTAAAAATTGTGTAACTAACCCGAATTTGTTTTATAAATATATGTACATATAAGATAGATGTGGTACTTTGGATGTATGTTAATTAATTTCGCATCGACGAATGATCGGTTTTGTATTTATTTATTTTTAAATATTTATTACCTACCGCAAATTAGACATTGATCTAAACTAGCTGTTTCCCGCGACTTCGTACACGCATATCCCGATTTTTCCGGTTCCCGTAGGAATTTAGGAAATTCCTCTCTTAATGCTCCCCTACAAAGTGTAGCGAAGCTTCATGCCAAATTTCAGCTCTGTACGACCAGTAGTTTCGGCTGTGCGTTGTCTGTCAGTCACACAGTCAGTAGGTAACGGAAGAATTTTAAATATATTGATGATTAATTAAAACCGTTCACTCTGTCTTCTCACAGAACTGCAAACATTCTAAGTGTGAAGCTTGGAACACTGATAGAGCATGACCATGCTAAAATCTTGTACGTTTCTTTCATAATTTTTCTGCGTTAGCAGCACCTCACACAAAAATACGTCGCATAAATCGACAAATAACATTGTCAGTTAGGCTCCGCGCAAACGGACCACCGACCGCAGCCACCGGTGGCTGGCGACAAGCTGTTTACATGATTTTTAACACGTTTTATATGGAATCGCCGCACACGTGTAGCGTGTGGCGTCCACTTGCTACTTAAGAACGCCTACACTCGTGGCAGCTACCGACAAACCTTCGTTTGCGCGGAGTCTTATATTAATTAAGGCCCTGAATCAGGAGAAAGGATATTTCTTACTTCAGCAGTACGTTGTCGTGGGCGTAGCCACTGCCACACGCTAGAAAAACTTAAAATAAGTCTTACCCAATTTTAATTTTTGTCTTATTTAATCGTCCAGTTATTTGGTGACTCGAAATTCGGGGTAGTTGCTGATGACCGTTGCTGGTCTAAGGATGTGATATAAATGTAAAAACTGTTAACCTTTTGCGTGTCTACCACAGATTTTTATCGTCCAATCCTGACCAAGCCCTTAAGTGTAACTGTCCGACTTAAGACATTTGGAGCATTTTTTCTTATGTCGAACTGTGTAACTTAAGACACGCAAAAGGTTAATCAAACTCTCGGATTGGGTGAAACTTAGCACGTATATATCAAGCATAGCAATTCACAACCACACGATTGCATGCCAAAATAAATGGTCGTGGTTCTGTAAGGTTTGTGTTGGGAGAATCCAAAAAAATGGCTATTTATCCTTATAAATAGCCATTTTTTTTTATTGATTATATAAATAGAATAAATCATTTAATTAAGGGTAATTTTAATTTTCATTTTATTGAGGCAAATGATCCATAAGATTAATGTGACCAGGAAAATAGTGTTTGAAAACTTTGTTTTACATGCAAAATAGTTGATTTCTTTTCTAACAGTCATAAGAAAATAAAATTGTCTTTTGAGTTTCTCGAACTACATGCTTCTCAGTGTCTCCGCACGGATTTCTCGCAATAGAGCTTAAGTTTCTGAAACTTGCCAGGAAAATGGATTAACAGGTTTTAAATACGCGTGATTCACAAAGATTTTATTGCATTGGTAGCTTACCGCAAAAAATACTCAAAAAGTAGTCAATAGTACCTATTCCTCAATTTCATCCAAATGTCTGTACGTAATTAAAGTTTTAAAACAAATACAAAACTTTTACTTGTTAAATATTGACCTTTAACCCTTCAAATCAAAGTTGAAAACAAACAAAGTTTTAACCTTGACCTTAACATCTTACCTTTTAATATTTCTATGGAAATCCCACAACTATATTTTCTAGGTATAGAAGGTGGATTTTGGACATAGAAAGGTAAGGGCAGGTGCCAAGAAAACTTTTTTACAACACCGTGTAGAACTTATTTAAATTAATTGCCAACAGTATTTACAGATTCTGTAAAAATAAAGTGCAAAAACGCAAAAACAGTGTACACAAATACTTTATGATGTCAATAAGAATTCCTCCTCTCTTTAAAATCTATCCAAAGTTTGTCTTCTAAAGATCGCTTTTAGAGATTAGGCCGCCCATTGTATCACCCTATGTAATGTTTTTTTTTATCTATTTTTCTGTAACTTATAAGGTGTACATAATAAAGAGTATTATATTCTAAGGTTCTCAATAAATCAAAAAATCTTCTAAACCAACTGAGAGAACGTATTACTTAAACCGCAATTGCAAAATCATTCCCCATACAGAACTTTTTCTCGTAGCTACAACTATTAAGGTAGAGGTTACTGACCCATCTAAAAATCTACATTGTTCATGTAAGTAACATCGTATTGAATAGAGAGTATTGTAATAACTATTTAAAAAAACAAATGTTCACGCTAATTCGGTTCTCCAACAAAAATAGCTTTTTTCATTGAGAAATAAACATTTCTCCTAATTAAAGTTTAAATAGATATTTTCTCTACAGTGCCCAAGTCCGATTATTTTCTAAGGACTGAAATCCATTTCATATGTTAAAATTACAAAGGTAGATACTGCGAGTTGGTAGGTTTATTACTCTGTTTGCCCCTTTTAAACAATCCTAACTAAATTCGATTGCATTGAGTCCATCACCCGTAGATTACTCTGATTCGTCTTCCAGACGTGAAAGATGAAATATAATTACGCTTAATTAAATTTTATTAAAACAAAGGCGCAAACCACATTTCTCTTCGAAATTATTGTTTGACTTATTTCATCACATTGTAAGGTAGTCCTTTGTTCTAAAACACGCTTTCCACAGCATCTTATTAAAATTTAATTAATGCCTACTATAAATTGCAGACAATTGTTGTTGCGAAATGACGTAAATGAAACTTTTTACTAACAGTTTGAAAATATTGTTAATTTTTATGCATTTCAATTTAATTTGCATGAATACGTTCTGAAATTAGTCTTGTTGGTGTTCACACACAGGAGTGGTCGTGAATTAAAGGATTAATAACACTGGAATAATTATTTTGTGGTGCTCGTGAAATAACTCTAATGTTCGTTTTGTTTGCGTTGTTTTGATAGATATTAAACGTTATGATACGTTATGCTTTTTAGAAAGTTTATTTAACAATGCAATTGTTTTGTTGAACATGGCTTAAATGTATAATTCGCCATTAGTCTCAGTCAGGCGATGGGCTGGCAGAAGGGGTGTTATTGTGGTGGCGTGTGGCCGGTTAAAGTTTGTGTTATTCGCAGTACCCGCTACTAGCCACTAGAAAAACACACCACTTTAAACTTTCCCTACGTTATTGTGCCGAGTTACCAACTTCTGAATATGCAGCCGAGCAGCGCAATACCAACCATTTTTAGAGATCCTCAGCTTTTAATTAAGTTTATTTAATAATTTATTGCTGGTTTATGTTAATTTTTGAGTTGTGCGCGTTTTAATAGAGTCCTTCAATGAAAGTTCATTTCTTGTCTGGCAAGGTTACGTTGCGCATTAAATATTTATTAGGTGAATTAAATATTTTTTAACCTGCACATATAACTTAATTCACAACGACGTTTATAAGAGTTTTATGTTTTTTTACCCGAGATAATGTACATTAAAAAAAAAGTGTGTGTCTCGGGACGCCCGACAGAAGTGATAACTTAAACTTATCTAAGTTGAACTATTTAATATGGGAAGCATCTGTCCGAAATACGACTAGCTCTGTGGGTTACAGCGAGAGAGGAAGAGCCTGCCTACCGCTACCGTATGCGTCTCTCACGCATACAGCAGCGGTAGGCAAGAAAGCCAGACAAACTGGCGCTGTAACGCGTTACGTTACGAAGCGGTTTACCCTCCCATAAGAAGCACTTCGAAAATTGCGGGTCACATGAGGCCAATTCTATCATCGTGGGTAGGTGCAGTCTTTGCTTTTGTATGTAGATACAAAAGTAAAGACTGTACAAACATATTTTATTTGGCGGTTTCTTGAAATATCTCATAAGTTGCCCTTTTTCAACCTTGACATTTTCCTGTAGGTAAGCGTTAGAAACGTCAGAAAAATTCTTTGAAGTTCTCTTCCTTATATTTCGTGACTCTTTGAAGGTCATGCGAGTTTTCTTCAGTAACATAGTGTTCCTTGGAGAAGTCATGACATATGGGATTTAAAGATCAAAGCAAATGACAACGACATCATCATTTTGATTACCAGTTCTGGGTATTAATGTGGGTAGACATATGAACATTTGAATATTCATGGAAAACCTGTTTGCGGATACCTACGATAGATACAGACGCCAGCACATCAAGCTACTACAATCTGTCAAATTTATTTAATAGATTTTCAACTTTATCGCTAAAGTATTAGGTTCAAGGTTGATTGGGAAAATTTGACAGTCTTGGGTAGCTTGATGTGCTGGGATCTGTACATCATACAGATTTGGCAAATTGTATCCAATGATGTAGTAAGGTTGACAGCTTCTGTAATAAAAATACAAGAAAATAAGAAGGTAATAGCCACATTTATTTTTATTTATTTTTTTCAGAAAAATCCCCTATTCTATTTCTATTAACAAAACAAAATCACCGACCATTAATATCGTAATGCACACTTTAAACCTACCTTCACATGCACAAACACTCAAGAGCCGGTCCGACTACCCTCCCCATACAAATATTTAGAAACTGCGCCACGAAACAGAAATCACTTCGGACTTCATTCATTTACCTCCATTGTGAGATTACTTTGATGTTTCTTGTTAGGAAAAGCGATGGGTTTGAAGTGTGTACCAAACGAAGTTGTGTATCTGGAAAAGTTATTAGCTTTCGGATATTGGAAGCTATGTATGTAGTTCTGAAACTGTTCTCAATGTTGGATTGCAATGGTTCTATGTATAAACGAGGGAGGTATGAGTGCGATGGTCTCTTCATTTTCCGAACTCATTTCGCGAATCCACTTCTGGAAACATGAAAAAACACTCACTACGGCAACCCAGTTGTCAAATGTCATATTTCGACTATTTAGAGCACAACTCTTACTCCCATTACAAATGTAATCCTACTACTATTATAAAGGCGAAAGTTTGTAAGTATGGATGTATGTATGGATGTTTGTTACTCTTTCACGTAAAAACTACTGAATGGATTTTGATGAAATTTGGCACAGAGGTAGATTATAGTCTGGAATAACACATAGGATACTTTTTATCCCGGGAATATGTTCCCTTAGGATAGTTTTCGACAATCACGCGGGCGGAGCCGCGGGCGGCAACTAGTATTTTATAAGGATGAAGGTTTGTTACGCAAACACGCCTTAACGGCTGAACGGATCTGGATGAAATTTGGCACAGAGATAGATTGTAATATCTGAAATAGCACTATGCTACGTTTATCCCAAGTGTACTCGTATGTTTCTTTGGGATCATTAATTATATAATAAATTAATTAGATAATCGGGCGCACCTAAACTTCTTTCCGTGAACAATTTTGTAAAAAACAACTATAACAAACTTAATGAAATTATTGCAGCATATTTTGATTTAGTATCTTTATTTTATTCAAAACAAATCGAAAATCATAAAAACTTTCATTGTAATATAAAAGTTCCATTAGAATCTGTTTTTTAAATTAAAAAAAATGCAATGAGAGTTTGCAACGAGTTTTAACTACATTTTGTAAGCTTTTTAGCAATCTCAGGAATTTCTAACGATTCCGGGATCCGGGATTCTGAAAAGCATGTCCGTATTATACTTTCGTGAGAATAAAAGTGAAGTTCAGGTATATTATCGCCCGATTAGCCGATCACTGATGATAACCTTAGTTCATTACCAAATCAAATAAAAAATGTTTATTTGCAAGGAAATATGTATATCCAAATTACAAGTAAAGATCTTATATCTTAAAAGTCGTCATTGAATATCACACGCACGGTAGGTACTTTTGCAGTAATGACATGGCAAAACCAAGGTATTTTTGTCAGCAATAATTTAAAATCAGAAAAAAAAAATACGATGAGGAAATGCGGTATGATGTCAGACATAGAGGAAACTTGGTGCCAAAAGTGTTTTTTTTTTTTCAGTGTTGTTTGTTTGTTACGCTTTTACGCCTAAATCGCTGAACCGATTTTGATAAAGTTCTTTAGTTCAGAGACGACGGTAATAGATTATTTGCGATTACAATTCAATTCAAATTTATTTATTGTTTGTCACAGGTGAAAAAGTAGTTCTTATCATAATACTATATAGATCGCTGTAGCATCGTACAAAATCTAATAACCATTCAAAATCTATTTAATCATTATTCATGTCAAATTACATTACCACAATATTATTACCCATGTCAAAATTCGTTATATTTAATTAATGCTATCAGTCATGTCAAAATATGAACATTAACAGTCATTAATATTATTATTCATGTCAAAATATATTGACATTAATAAATATGTCAAAAATATTTCAAAATCTCATTTGTGACAAGTATTATCGCAAGCAAAGCAGCGAGTAAAAGCTAATGAATAATGAAGTCACTTTCTGTTTCTATGTATTTCTCCTTTTACTTCTTCTGAACAACACTACGGATTTTGATGCAGTTTTATTGAGGAATGGACATGCTCTTGACTTCGATCACGCCTGATGGAAAGCGATGCATGAAGTCTATGATGGAGCGAGCGTGCCCAGAAGATGCCTGTTCACTCTCGTTTTAAATGCAGACGAGTTATATGAGGAAGGGAACACAGCTGGAAGAGAGTTCCACACTTAGGCTGTGCGCATAATAAATGTGGAGGAGAAGCGCTGAGTACGACTAGTCGGAATATCGACCAAGTGCGGATGGTACCCAGCCGTACGTCTCCTGCCAGGGTTGCGGAATTTGTTCGAAAGAGTCACCGCGGCCGTGGAAAGCAAAGGGCTTTAGAAGGAACACGGATGGGTTTTAGTCAGTAAGAGTCTGACACGCCCTTCCGCTCCACCCAGAGCGGAAGAAGTCATTTGATGATTTCCCATCCTTAAAAAAAAAAAAAAAAAACCCAGCCGTACGTCTGGTATTCCGGTTGTAAAAGGGCGATTGTAGGATCAGGGGTTTTTAGCAAAACAAAGATGAAAGAACAATAAACGAGGAAGGCTTGTGTGTATTTTACATCCGTGCGAAGTCAAAAGGAGGTCAAATTGTGCTTTTGATAGATTCAGTCATAAAATTGTGCTGCTGACAGTACCAATATGAAACTAGACTACTTTAAAAAATAGTTGATTGTACTTGTGTATTGTGTACCCAAGGCATTTTAGAGAATTTAATACTTATATTGAACAAACACAAATGAGCGCAGTTAGTTTGTGCAGAATGCTACCGATACAATGAATGAAAGCAATAGTGGAAAAATAAACCACAAACTTTTCTATTCGAACGGCTCACAATAAACAGTGGCAAATGAGGTATAAAAATTGGTAAATAGCGGCCATGTTTTAAAGTATGTCTATGTACTTGCATATAATAGTATGGCTGCTATGAATACATCATGGAAGTTTCGAGTCTCAATTCAAATGTTGTTGGTACGCTTGAACTATTTACACGGTTGAACTGATTCGATTTTTGGATCGACATATTCGAACAAAAATATGCGAAAGATAAAAACTGATATTGATTGACGGGAATTGATATGCGAGTCTTGGACAGCCTGATTTTGAGTTTGGTTATAAATAAATTGTCATCACAAATCAAGGCCAAGCAGGCAAGCATATTGAATAACGGTCACACCCTTTTCTCTTTATACCCTTTTTCTAAAACATCGAGTTCCTCCGAGCAAGACTGTTACTGTAAAAATATGGTATTTTGATGATGGTAGGTATCTCCTAAAATAGTTAACAGACGTAATTAGAAACATTACCAATGTTTCATATTGGAAGCGTTGGAGTGCTTGCATTTAGAGAAATCATGTCCCAAAAGTACCGGTAGGGTTGCTAAATGAACCAATCCGGAAATGTTTTGTTATAAACTCAATAAGCAAAAGCGCCATTTGATTGACATGGCCTGATGCTCTAGAAAAAAATCCATTCTACTAGCGAGTATTGAAACATCCAAATATAAGAGATTGATCACGTGGCATTTCGACAGTATTTGTCAATCCCATACATTATCGACCTTTTGACAGTCGCTTTCGCCAAGCTACCATTGGCAGAATGTCACTTGTCTAGAGCCTAGTAAACTAGTATATAATATGGTTTGTGAGTGCTAATTTTACAATTTTTTAAGCAACGTTCGCATTCGAATCTCAGTCACAATTTCAAAAAGAAACTCATTTTTGATAGGTTGCAACTGAGATGCTAATGCGAACCTATATTAGTCGGTAGGTATGACAACAGTTACAGGAGAAGACACCCCGGGCGTTGGGAGTCGCAAGGCGATCCCCGGCCACCGTAGGCGCGGGCCTGCGGACGGTGAGCATTGGGTGTCTCGCTGTCCGATCACCACCAGGCCCTGCTCCACGCGCGCCTCAAAGGGATGTGATGCATAGGAGACGGGGCTCGCTAGGGCCAGAGCCTGCCAGGGTTGCGAAATTTGTTTGAAAGAGTCACCGCGGCCCTGGAACGCAAAGGGCTTAAGAAGGAACACGGATAGGTTTTAGTCAGTAAGAGTCTGACACGTCCTTCCGCTCTACAGCGGAAGAAGTCATTTGATGACGTTCCATCCTTAAAAAAAATGGTGATGGTAATGAGTTTTCGTTAGTTAAGAGTTTTTTTATTGTGGAAATAATCAGTTTAGCATTTTTAAATATTTTATTTGTATATGAATGACATTTTCATATTTTTAAACTACTTTTGCCTCAATTCAGAAACCGTGTTATACTAGTTTGACTAGAGTTTTTCGATGAACAATTAACTTATTGGCATTTGCAATCTTACCCAGCCAAAAAACACTCGCACTTTCATAGACATCACTGCCAATTTTTAACGTCGAGAAAATCGTTTGTCTTTTCGTATCCATTTTTCCTTTCACAAAGGCTACCTTTCCGAAATATCAAGCGATAAATCCTGCCCTCCCACGCAGCCCTACGGCTGTCACCTACATCCGATTGTACGGAACCTCGTATGTAACAGTTACACTGCAATCTGCAGTGTGGAGCGAGTCGAGGGAAGCTCGCTAATTATCTGTCACGACTGATTTCAGTGTGATGTGCCCATCATTGTCGGTGTGAACTTTGGTAGACTAATTTAGTGAATCATCAAAGTTCATGAAATGGCAGTAACATAGCATAAATTGTATCTGCAACTGTTTTAATTCGGTTTTTGGCAGAGTAAAGTAATAGTTGTGTAGGAGAACAGTTGAGTAACTTTAATACGTCTTTTTTAACGTTTCAAACAAACAAAATAATTCGCATTGCGCAATAATGAAGCCACATTTATCATGTCTGTGTTTTTAACCGACTTCTAAAAAAGGAGGAGGTTTTCAATTTGTCGGAAACTTTTTTTTTATGTATATTCCCCGTTAACTCGAAATGGCTGAACCGATTTGGATATTTTTTTTTGTTTGAAAGGGTATAGGTGGTCCCATAATCATCAAGTCAGGATCTGATGATGGGATCCTGGAGAAAAGAGAGAACTTTTCAAATTTTATAGGCACACTAGCGATTTGGGTAGTTTTTGGAAGAGTACTTTCTCGGAGTGGTTTAATTTCAATTTGGTGAAGATCTGATGCAATAAATGATAGAAAATGGACTGGGATTGCTAAAATCTCATGCCTGTCTATTGTTAACACCCGTTCATAACATAATATCACGCCAGTACGCTATGAAGTGGTAAGCACATGTGAACCACTAAAAAGTGAAAAAAAAAACTTAACAAAAAAATACAACCGACTTCCACATAAAAAACACTAAAAAGTATAAAATAACTTTAATTTCGGCAGTCTGTGTTTTTGGTTGTTTTTTCGTTTTTGACATGTTTTTAGAGATTTATTTTTGTGTCTGATCAACCTCTTAAAATGGAATATATTTTTTTATATAAAATCAATTGGATGATGTCACATTCCTCATTTGTCCAAAATATATGTTTTCAGAGATGATGTACACATGAGTATGCTTTATCTCCATCACACCGAGTGTTAGCAAGGGAGATGGAATGGAAATGGGTTTCTGTGGTTAGCCAGCTCCCGACGCGCTTGAGGTTTTGCATCTGTGACGTCACTGCTGTTTCATGTAGCTCCAGTCTGTTTGTCCGTTAATCACTACGTATTTTAAGTATAATTGTGTGGAATTTTGGACGTAATCCATCATTTAGTAGATATAGGACTCTCTAAATTATTTGTAACCAGAAAAATACCTGATGGCAAATACATGATGGATTTAGTATTTTCCTTTACGGTTTGTGAGGCATGGGTAAAGCTTGTTTATTGGCAGGATGAAAAGTCTGGCCAAGCGCACGAATCATTTTCTACCATAAACCTAAAAAATCACGTTTCTTGTGTATTAAAAAATACTAAATAAAATTAAAAGCACTTTAATTTAATTTTGATTTAGTGGCAATAGATCAAAGCTTTCTACTAAATCTGCTATAGATAGACGGGCGGACATTGGAGAAATGTGTTCCGTTGTTTACCTTTCGGGTACGGAACCCTGAAAAGAACACAGCCTCATCACTGGGTTGTTAACGGCACAGTCCCACTCTTAGAGCTTTATTAAAATGGTATTGTATATAGCCTATACTCGTATGTTTTGATGTTATTGACACAGGTAATAGTTGTTTGCAGTCGATACTCCTTCGCACTAATTTTGTCACTTTTTTATAAACGTAACATAATTATAGTTGGCGCCAGATAATCGTGGAGTAACGGTCATTGACCCACCTACATTTATTGACATATTTAATTTAAAAAACGGAATTAATGACACAAAGCTGTCCCGAATCATCATCTCTCGTGATCCTTAACATTGTCTAATAATGAAAAACGATTCATATTTAATTGTTCAGGTACCCATGAACAGTTATTAGGGAAAGGTCAATATACTTTATTCCACATTTATCTGGCAAGGATTGCATTTACCCATCTAACGTTCGCTTTATTAACTTTATCAATTACATAAAACTGCTCAGAAACATTTTAAACGAAACAAAGGCTAGGTTTTCAAACCACAGTTTCGAAACGCAATCATGGTGTACATCACAATGACAACCGCTCAACATACTGTAAGTGGCTCTGATGTAAGTACGGTTAATTATTCCTATTGTGCATTTAATACTGTCACCGTATCGCGTTGTTTTGGTACTACTGATTCGCTTAACTTCATAAACAATGTTAGTATGTGTTTGTGTTACATGTTTGGTTTACATTGGTTTATTGATTTTAATTAAGGTAGTTATTTCAGCTGAATCCGGTTTGACTGGAAGCCGAACCCAATATAGTTGGGAAAAGGTTAGGCAGATGATGATTAAGGTAGTTGTTTGATAAAAGTAGACTGTCATTTGTAGATCTTCGGGAGTCGTAACGGATTTTCCGAAGCAAACAAATATGACACTAGTCTTGAAAAGAAGTAATTTTTTACCTAGTAACTGGGTCAGAATCAGATCACTCCACGTCATCATATTAGTGGAAATATGTCCACCGCTGGACATAGGCCGCCCCCAAGTGTCGCTACCACAACCGGTCCTGTGATTCTCGCATCCATCGGCTACCCGAGACCTTCACCAGGTCATCGGTCCACCTTGTGCGCGGCCTTCCTACGGCAGAGAAGGCACGGCTCCCTGTCGTTTCGTGCGACGCAGGTCCTCTCAGGGCATGGCTGCTTCGGGAGATTCTTGTGTCGCATAGGTAGGGAGCCGGACGCTCGATGTCACCACAGCGTCGACTGTCGGGAGGACACGGCGCGGCATACGCTGGCAGAGTGTGCAGCTTAGGAGGAGCCGCGCCGTGCCCTCATCTCTGTGGTAGGCAGAGACCTCTCGCTGCCGGCCGTAGTTCATGCTATGGTCAGCGGTGAAGAGTCCTAGGCTAGGCAGATGTTAGCTAAAGCTCATATTAATTGTACATTTTGTGAGATAGATTAAAAAAGAAGAGTACAGTAATAGTGCAAAAACAGTTTATTAAAGAAAAACCAAAATAATTTTCTTGGATAGCAACAACAATTCTGCTGAAAAGCTGTGAACTATCAACTCATCATCATAAATTAAAGAAGCCACTTTAACAGATTTTTCCATTCTCACCATCAGACGAAATGTTCGTCAAAGCGAAGTGCCTGCCCATTACAAGATAATGTACATATTAAAGCTTTGACAGTTACTAAAATCATTTGTACCTAACACAATCAAATCCATTACCAATCCAATTTTATTCTATTCCAAGCGACCTAATTTAGACAACTTGAAACCCAATGATTACCATTACTAGTGACCGCTAAAATTACATGGCTGACTATGTGACTGCTTAAAGCCGACTGACGGGTGATAAATTTATCAAGGGGTCGATGATCCAATCACGGGGGATCAGTTGTTGACATGGGGCCGACGATGGGGTCTTACACCCTGAGTTATTGCATGGGGCCATGGTGCCTGTGTGCTATTATTAAAACGGAAGCTTCATTTATCTCTGAGACTTGTGGTTGCAACGGGTTAATCATGGTTACGTGAGGTACATTTTGAGTGATATGGATATTTCACCGAGTTATTGCAATGATCGTATCGTATGTATACGTCACCGGAAAATTGCAGACTCCGTAAGATTGTAATTAATCTTGGTTAGATTATAATTTCTCGATATATTATCTAAAAACTATTTTCTATACAATAAATCCCAAATTCAATAGTTTCTAATATATCCGTATCTTATTTGTAAAAAATAGTACACAATTTCACGCGATATTTTAAAATCTCACAGCGTTTGCCATTTTCCGGTGATATATATAATACTTCGCGTGAGATTAACTATATTGACTATTTTCTTGCGATAAGAAACGGATATATAAGGTGAATACGTCAATAAATCAAAACACTGAAAATACTAGTTCATACCAATATGTTGTCTTTTATCACAGATTTGATGTCACTAACTGCAACAGACTACATGGAATATTTAGACAGAATATTAGTCACTATCCTCGACTAGTTTGAGTTTTTTTGACGTTTTATGTAATTGGAAAGATTATTTTTATTTTCGGTGACAGGATTTATAATAGTTTCAAAATATTACTATGAACTAGTATTGGCAGTGGTTTCAATTACTGTCTCCACGTAGCATTGTTAACTATTGAATTAGGATGGACTTTAATACATTTGGAAATATCTCTTTACCGTACAAAAAAAAATGTACCTCCCATATAAATTTTGATCAGCTAATTATTTTTTTGCATTTTTTTTATATTAACGTGTTGAGTTGTTCGTCTGTATAGGTAGAAACAGATTTAAAAAATATAACAACACCTTTCCGCTACACTCTGTATATCTAGTATTTATGATCTTGCTATGACCTTAATTAATAATCATTTAATTCAAGTAACATTACTCATAGTATTAGTACCAATATACTTACAAACTGTGCAATATCACTGCCGCAAGGTGACAGGCCCAGCTGATACCTTGCAGCAGTGGTTTACAAACGCACAATCTAGCCTGCTTGCTACCATGGACAGGATGCTGTTGGCACCGTTCCGCATCACAGTGTAGAAGCAGTCAACACAAGCTTCAGCAAACATCCCTGATGCGCTGCAGTATCGGGGCGACCCCATCAGCACCCTGAAAGCATTATTGTATTGAACGCGAAGGCCACTGTTAATTGGACATCTACATAAATTTCAGAGTCTGTAACAGGTAACGTAGTCCATCAAAAACCGAAACGATCAAAAGAATATTTTACTATACATACATCAGCAACACGTCGGCAAATAAATTTTCTTCTCATTAAACCTAATCCAGAGACCTCAAATAATATTTATTTTTATTTCATTATCATTCATGAAAGCGCTTTGTAATTATTACGTAAGTAACACACACAATTAGGTATGAGTGGGTGCTTGAGGAAATATCACGGGTTACATTATGATAGGTAAAAGTTATCGCCCACGAATTCATTGTTATTCTATATCGTAGCTATTTGAGACTTAAAAGAACAAAGAAACAATCGATTTTGATTGCAGTTCAGTTCAATTTTAGACTCAAAACAACCTACCCAATTAAAATGAGTATCTAACAGGGACACGGCCAATTGCCCATCTGATGACTTGAGAAGTAAAACTTCAGTGCGATTCTGTAAACCGTGAGATGTTGACAGAACAGAGTCTACTCTTGCCGCAGCCCAGAATAAGTAAACACCCTTTATTTATCATCATCATCTGCTTCGCCTTTTCCCAACTATATTGGGATCGGCTTCCAATCAAACCGGATTCAGCTGAATATCAGTAATTTACGTGGAGCGGCTGCCTATCAGACCACCAAAACCCATTAACTGGGTTACACGGTACTTCTTGGCAAACAAGAGTCAGATTCTCTAGCTTTTGACAATCCGTATGTCTGCCAAAGATCTACAAATGACAGCCGGGACCAACGGCTTAACGTGCTTTCCGAGGTCCGGAGGAAACTCGGTATGTTAAGATGGTCACCCGGTTTATACCGATCATAAATGGAAACGAAGAATGTTCACGTTGAAATGATCAGTTTTATCAAGTCTCCAAGAATAGATGAAATCGTCAGTCCTGGTTTTTTGTTCGAGAAACTCTTTTAGTGATAATTTCAGTGTGGAAGAAAAATAGAGCTGTATAAAATGCATAGCAATGCATTCCTCTTTCATAACACAATCACAGTGATGTAAAAAAAACATGCGAGGCAGTCTTTGGGGACTGCCGATAGATGTGAAAACTAAGCAAAAGTTGAAGCGTTCGGTGACGATGACGCGAGCTCCATGATTTTTGTTCACCTAAAAATTACACAAATATACACAGTATACATATAGCTCACGGAAAGCGTTCGGTGACGATGACGCGAGTTCCATGATATTTGTTCTCCCAAAAAGTGCTCAACTGCGCCTAAACAAGTTTTCACTTCAAAAAAAACGCTCACTAGTTACTCAAAAAAGTAGAAAAAATATGATTTATGTAAATGAAAATTAAGTTGTGAATATAATAAAATAAATACAATTATGTTGTTTCGATTATCATGTTCCAAATTAAAACAGTTAGTTACCTGCCAGACCTGTCTTTCATTACACTAGGAGAAACAATTTGTTATTACTTCGACTCAACATAACAATATATTCTCAGTAAACATTCACGCATCATTGATTTCTTGTCGAGCCTATATTTGGCTAAGATAATCTCTCCCTCCCTCCGTGTAACCTTTTCATTAGTAAACCCTTCACATATTGTAAGGGTATCAAATGTATTATCAGCGACTGAAGCTCTAATACCAATCAGGTCGATATTTATTATACCCGCACATCCCCTTAACCACTTATAACCAGTAATTACAGGGTATGTCATTAATTTTCTAAAAGATCCGAAATAATTGTTAGCTATTTGTTTGTAAGAAATGGTTATCCATTTTTCAATTGGAACAAAAAACTTCAGCAATTGATTCTAAATGTAGGTTATTTTCATATAGGCGTAGTATTTGATAAAATGTTGTATTGCACCGACTCTAAATAATTTAAATAGGTTTTTTTTTTAAAAAAAAAACGTTGCCTCCTGTTTTAGCTCCTGTATTGTGGGTGCGTTTACAAACATACAAAGTCACATACACAAACAGCTAGACCCGGAACAACTATCTGTATGCCATACACATATTTGTTCCGTACGGGAATCGAACCTGCGACACGCAGCGCAGCAGTCAATCGCTCAACCACTGCACAAACCGTGCTGTCAAAAATGAAGGCAAGAGAATAAAGATGATTATGCCTGCATCTCAAGACATAGTGACATTAGATAGCAACATCTATCGTCTAAACTTCAACAATGTCAATGGGTTTAACATGCGCTATCGAAATGTCACGTTGTTAATCCCGAATAGTTTTGTATTTCGATCATCGCTATCGTCGATATAATGTCACCATGTCTAAAGCCTGTAGGCAGATTTATCTAAAATGAATCGAACCACCGTCATAAAGCGACGATACAGGAGACATTCCTAGTTATAATTCCATAATTATAATCAACAAACCTGTCATCATACAGTCCCCCTAAGGCCCACTTCAAATGAATAGTAGTGGAATTTACCCCATTTAAGTAGATATCTCTTCGTGGGCTATGCACAGTATTCCTCAGTGGGTTACTTTCCATTTACTCTTGGATCCAGTAAATGTATTTTGGCGAATTTCCTCCGTGGCTAAACAAACTTTTGGACGTTCCAAACATTGTTGTTTCGTCTCTGAGGACCGCGCTTTTTTGAAACAATAAAAGCTAAAACTTGTAAATAATGGGATTACTCTTCTCTTATAATAATACTAACACGAATTTAAAAGGAATTTGTATTGTGCCCTATATTATGATAAGCTCACCTTTCCAAAAAGTTCTTCTGATAATTTATACGTGAAAAGTACATACACACAATATACAAAACTTAGCTATTTTTACAAATAACAATATTAGTATTTTTAAATGTTTGAGAAACTCATACTTACATTTATGTTTTTACTGCATTTATCCACTTTTGTCGTTTATCACATAGTCATGGAAAGTGAAGTACTATTTGTGAGAAAACAACAGAATTTAACACTAGTTAACTTATTTTTCTTTGAAGTGCACGAGCATCCAGAAATGCAAAAATTCATTCTCACTAACTTAAATGTTATTTTTTACTTAAGTATTTATACTTGATTAATATCCGCTGTAGGAAAATCTACTCTTTTTATGTTTTTTCGTTTTTTCTTCACTGCTGATGATCGCGACCTCACATGACGGATCTCCAAGTCGAACGGTCTTCTGCTTGGTTCACCCTTGTTTGATAGAACAACGTTTGATATAATATTACTAAATCGAATTTTAGTTGCAATAAAGTCATTTCGAAGAATTATTCATTTGACCGAATAATTCATTGGTAAATTTTTATTTAGCGTAATTATTTATTTGAACTAATTTCATTTCGCCGAATTTTCAAATGCACTAATTTTATTCTTTATACCCTATACACCTGCACCCTCAACTATTTTTACCAGGAGAAACTGGATGCAATCTGGACTTTAGGGCACCCCGACTCGGATAGGTTAGGTTAGAAGGGGATGGCGGGGTCGTGTGAGCGAGCGAAGCGAGCGAATAGACCCCGCCATCCCCTTCGTGGTTATTTTTTTTATAAACCACCCAGAAGTAGGAGCCCCGCGAAGCGGCATAGAATATTTTAAGGTTTGGTTAAGTGTTAAATACATGGTTAAACCATCTAAACATTACATCAAATGAACATTATACCTTTTGATCATTAGCGCAAATGTTGTTATAGCAAATAAATATTCGATGAACTGAAAATTCTGTCAAACGATATTATACAAAGTGATGATTTTCTTAAACGTTGTTCGATTTAGTAATATTATATCAAACGTTGTTCTATCAAACAAGGGTGAACCCTTCTGATTTGTGACCGCTCGGTACATGCTGCCACCAACAGCCTTCTTAATAGCGTCTGCGAATTTTGGCGTTGTTCTGTTGTGAGCGCATTTTCTGATAAAAATACGAATCTATATTTATAAAAATCAATTGCTGTTCGTTAGTCTCGCTAAAACTCGAGAACGGCTGGACCGATTTGGCTAATTCTTTTTTTTTGTTCGCCACAATACAAGGAAGGTTTAAATACAAAAGAAAATGGTAGGTAGGCAGAGTAGGTAATCCAGTTGACGGGAGCGAAGCCACGGGCACAGCTTGTAATAGTATAAATGTGAAAGTAGAAACTTTTGTTTTATTTTTGTTAATATAATCAATCATGCCTCACAGACTGCACAGATTTCAATGAAACTTGACGCACTGTTAGACACTGTTGACATGTATTAGGGCAAAAGATACTTTTCTAATTATTTTACTATGGCAATATGGTTGTTCTAGCTACCACCCGCGGCTCCGCCCGCGTTAATGTCGAAAATTGTCCCAAGGGCCCATACTCCTAAGATAAAAATATCCTATGTCCTTTTCCGGAACTCAAACAATCTCTGTACCAATTTCATCTAAATCGGTCCAGCCGTGAGCGCGTGAAGAAGTAAAAAACATACACAGTCACAAAACTTTCGCCTTTATAATATTAGTGTGATATTTTTTGGGAATCATTTTCATGAGTGAAGGTTTTCAAGAGGGAAAATCCGCAGACTTAAGCTTAAGGAAGCCACACAAAGCAATTAATATTTTAAAATCATAATAAACAAGGCAAATAAAGGCACATATTTTTAATTTCAGTGAACAAATATAGCAATAATTCTGCGAATAACATACACAAAGTATTTAATTACACATACCCCAAAGCAAAAACAATAAAATTTACCGTAATATTTTGGTTGCTTTTACTATTTATAATGATTCCATATTTATTTATTATTTTATTGAAACCGGGTAATAAGTAGTGTTGCCGCTAAAATATGTACAAACAATATTATTACCTGGAATTGAGCAGAAAAAAAGTTTTATTGACGTCGGTTTTATTAACATAATTTATTTAAACAAAACATACTTTACTATGCCCGACATATTTATATATACATTTCGATGTGTATTGTTTTGTCGACAATATAGTCATAGCTGTTAATGAGCTCTTTGAGAAAACGATTGAATATTACGAGTGCCTAAGCGATATATGTATGTATTTTTTCAGAACCACCAAACTGCATTAATACTTTTATTTAAACATTAACTTCAAGAATAAGATAGATATTCCTAGATAAAGCACTACCTTATACAATATTGTATTTTGATTATCAATTAGGTACACTAGCCAAGACTATCAATCCTCAACGCAAGCAATTAATTACAAGCTCTAATCACCGTGATAATAATTACACACCTTAATAATTTCCTCTCCAAATAATAATTCTGAATTATTGTGATCCAGGTTTGCCAACTGATTTGTTGTAGTTATAAATATCCATCTACGTACGCTGAGCTGACCATACACAAAGCTATATTTTATGATTGATGGCACCATTAACTGTGTGGCTTGCTGTACTTAGGCACAAAATGCTGGCAATAAATTTCAATTTTTTATACTACGAATTTATTATGAGGCAACCAAAATTTTCGACTATTAAGATAGCCGCACGCAGTGTAAAACATCAGAGTGACGTCAAATAAAAGGAAGGGGGAAATAAAACGAAGTCAATTCTGAAATAAGTGGAACACATCTTTCAGTCCCGAGGGATCTATCGGCGTATCGACAGGGGATCCCGTTCAGTCAAGTTTATTGGCAGAATTTCAATGCTTTGTCGTCTGCGATGTAATGGCAATTTATAACTGAACGATACGCGCGATTTGGTACGAATTTTCTAAAGGGAAAGGATGAGATCAACATTTCAATAGCTATCTAATCAACATTACCGGTATGTCTCGGGAAGTTGATTGTTGGATGTGGAGATAATAATTTCACGGACGACTCGTTTTACACAGCTTTTATTTATAGAAGTTATTCATAAATTTACCAACAAAAGATTGTCTGACTTTCAAATCATTAGGATGATACGTTTATGTTTAAAAATACTCGTATTGCAATGAAAAGTTTTATAAAATTTAAAGGTACATACAGTTCTTGTTTCTCTGAACAGACGTACAAGCTCTCTTTGTCTGAAATGTTTCGTTATACCTGCATTAACACAATACTTGTTTACTAGACTTTCCTTAGTTTGTAAAAGCTGAGTAGCAGGTGCGTTACTTTGTGTAAAGCTGTACATAAACATACGTACTTTATATTTACATAATCGTGTACTCGATTTCAGTGTTCATAAACGTAGCAATAACTTTATTATGTCGATGGCAGGAAGGAAAAAATTTCGGCGTATGGGTTCGATCTTTAACTGCCTCGAAGCCAAAGTGAGGTCAATTTATAAATGAGTGGGGGACATCAGTCACCCAGACGTGGTCGCGGGGCACGAACGCTTGATATATTGCTCCAGTTTCACCTGCTTGACGTTTTTTTGAAAACGCTATTCCCAGTAATGGATAGTCGCGGATTCAAAGTAATTTGATCGAAGCCCAAAAAGTTCACCAATGATTGGCTTTTAATGGTTTTCAATTTAACTTTTCGGATACGATGCGAACTTTGGTAACTCAATTTTGAATAAGTATCGACCGCCAGGAAGCATGAAGCGGCTTAAAGGTTATTGGGATAGTTTGTTAAATTAATTTTAAAAAACCGACTGGGTGACTTTCCGAAACTCTCTGCCGATTCTACAAATAATCACACCTACATTTCCAACCCCACGGAAATACACACATAAAAAATAACCCCAACACACACCCACGGAATCATGGAAGTAAAGGCACGAAAAGGCCCCCTATTACCGGCATCGGCACTTTGGGAACAGCCATCGCACCTCTTAGTGTAGATTAAAAACATAAATAGCAGTGGCACAGTGTGGCCCAGGTTCTGCTAACTACGCCTCCTTATCGAGTAACCACGCAAGTTAAGAGCACAACCCGGTACCGACGACACGCAATACAGCGATTAAAATACTTTTTGTTCTTAAACACAGCCTTTGTAATTGTTTGCTTACGGTTTGAATGTGGAAACGGCTTTTGTTTTAGTTTGAAAGGATAAGGTAGAGATGAAATTTGTAAAAATCCTACTTGTTCTATTAGATAACATTTCTAATATGAAAGTTTGTACGTGTGGTATTATGTTAATCAATCATGATTCGACGGCCGAACGGCTTTTGATGATTTTTTGAATGCCCTGCCTGAATTTTGATGCACGAAACTGTTCATCCCGGTATGCCATACCAGGATGAACAGTTATTCCATAAGTATACCATACCGTTAATTCTAATTCCACGAAGGAATTATTTTCACTCTTACACGTGGGTTAAACCGTTACCTAGTTTCTAGGGCAGTCGGGCAAAAGCAGATAATTTTCGCCGTTATACGGTTCATAATACTTACCTCGCTTGGATTAGAGATTATGTAAGCACGTTGGATAATGATGCTTACATTTTTCTGAAAATTACTTGATGTTTATAACATTTACAAAAAAGAGTCAACATTTTGTTGTGATAATGGGTCAAAATATACTTTTCAAATGTTTGTAACATTTGAAAAGTATATTTTGATTGAAGTGGTTAATCTTTGGCATTGCAGCCAAGGTGGAATTGATGCCCAACGAAGAATGTAATTATGGAAAAGAGAGACTGCAATAATAAGTTTTTCAACGTTAGTAAATGTAATATTTGTAACAAATAATACGAAAAAATGGCTCCTGGATTATTTTTTACGTCGCCCTTTATTTTCGAGAGGGTTAGCCGGTGCACTTTTCTCAACTTAGCTCGCAATACAGTTAATTACCTCAAACTTGTAGGGTAGAAGCATCAGCAGTCACTGGATATTATATCTCCTACAAACAAGACATTACCGAAAACAGTACACAAAACAAGTGAACTACGAAATTCGCAAAACACGTAACTCCATACCTTCCACCACAATTGCAAAGGCGTGAAGCTATGTTAAACATCCTTTTGTTTACTAAGCAACATCAAATGTATAAGCTTTTAGATATTCTGTTATACGATATCAGCTGTCACAACCCCTCCTTCCAACTGACGAGGGATAATAACTAGACAGTATTAGTAACACTTTTGTGTTTATGTACCGGAATATAATACGTGTTAGTTTTCGATGTAGTGGGAGATAAGATCGACAGTTGAATGGATGTTTTGAAACATATATACGTATGAGTAATACCTACAGTATTGTGCGGGTTTACTACAGGGCAACTTCGGAGACAGTGCACAACATATTCAAGATCATAAAAAAGTCAAAAGTCAAAGCATTTATTTCAAATAAACCAATAACAGGTTTTTGAGTTGTCAAAGGGGTACTTTTCAAAAAATAAGTAGACATGTATTATTTTGTTTTACCATGTTTCGAACAAAAAAATATCAAAAGAAAACATCTCAACAGTCTCATTCAGATACTTTTAACAACGGGATAAGTGATGCCAATTCTTCAAAATAACAAAAAATACATATTCTTTCTTTTCGTGAAATATATGCTTTTGATGTAAAAAAATGCGAACTGTCTCCAAAGTATAAAGGGCTACTTTGCACCAAGATAACCAATGGACTAACTGCTACGATCACGTAGCAGTGCTACGAAAATGCTACGCCGTAGGCTTTGCGTAGCAGTTTTTATAAAATGGTTTTTCCTAATATTTTTTTTAACAGCCCGCTAGCATAAATGGTCCTTTGGTCCAATCATTTATCTAAAAAGGGATAGTACGATTAATGAATAGGCTCGGCAAAAGGATTAGTTTTGAAGATTACCTATAAAGTTTTTTTAATCCACGTCCGGGTGATTTTTTTTCAGCTCAGTTTATTAACAATAAATAGTATAAGTGTAATCCGAATGTTATGTGATGTCTATGTGTAAACCCGTTGCCTACACTCAATACATTTCCTAATAGCCAACAAATTTAAAATAACAACGAAAGGAATGGCACGAGAAAATAGTCAAATCCTTGATTCGGATTCCTTTTTATTATTATTAGCACATTGATTTAACTACTTGAACAAGTAAAAGTTAAGCAGGTAGTGGAACTTTGTCTTAGCAAACAGATTTTTTTCGGAACTGTTTTTTTCGTATTAAAGGTTTTCATATCAGCTTGTTTTTGCATATATGAGGCAACAGATTACATTTATTAATGCTTGAGTCATATTTTGGAATTAACAGTTTTAATTATTTCAAAATTATAATCCACCAAACATTGCCAGTCACAAAGTAATGAAATATAAACAACGTCACACTCATATTTCTCCCCATTTCAGCCACTATCACGAGAACATTAACTCACTGGCTTAATTCAAAGTCAACCTCTTACACAAGGCGGTCGCTTTAAGTCGTTATGAGGTTTTCGCAAAAAATATTTCTCTATTATAATTCCACTTTCAAAAGTGCGGCCACGTTAACATGAAAGCTTTACTTCGACACACGTTGTGTGAAAAAAACATAGACCACTGAAAAGCCTTTGGCGGCACCTGCCAGAGATGACAAAGTGAAAACTTTCCATATGATCGTATATCACTTTCCATATGATCGTATATCAAGCCCGTCAGTGAGAGTCACCGTTTACTCGTAGACCTTTATGGCCAGTGGAGAAGCTCGTGGATTGGTAATAGTAATTCTTCAAGGTCTGGTGGACTCTTTTAAATGCCAGTCTGTCGATGGGTTAACATCCATTCCATAGTCGCATACTGAGATTCCTCCATTCCTTGCAAAGCATGTCAAGCCATATCGTATCATCGGGTTCTGGCTGTCATTTGTCTTTACGCATAATCAGAAGCCTTGACATTGAACAATAGTTTTGCCAGAGTATTTGATGGAGGTACATACGGTTAGGCTTTATGCTGACCTCTAAATGGTTAAGAAAATAACAACCGAAACATGGCTGCAATATTTCCAGTCGCTGCCAGCGCTGAGATTCCTTGCTCTGTGAAAAAAAACTTTCCGTTTGGCAAACCCATTTAGACGACGGGACTATTTGTGGGCTAAACTAAAATATTCATACATTATAATTCCATGGTTTATTTCACTCGAAAGGCATGAAAGAGGGCTTTGCTTCAGACGTGTTCGACATTCAGTGTACAAAGTTTCCGCTTGGCGAAACACATTTGTACAAGTTGGTGATTCGGGAAGGTCGTTCGTTGGGGGAAATTACTGAATAAATTCGATTGACTCCGGTACTCGACGCGACCTATTGGCGGTTGATCGACGGTTCGCGTGTTCGACGCCTTACAACTATCTTTGGAAATACTAAACAAGTTTTTTTATTTATTTAATAAGTGAAACTGGCACACGACTGGTACAGCAAATAACCTTCCATAAATGTTACACTTAATACGCTGCAGTGTAATTTGCATGTTGTTATTATCAAACGAATAAAATTGAGGAAGTAAAAGTAAATGTTTCTTTTCGACGGCTTTTAAACCTGTTGGATAATGTTTTGCTTGATTTATATTTAATGATGCTAACGGCCCTTCTAATTGTAGGTTGTTCCGAGATAGGTAGGTACTTATTAAATGTATAATCTTTGTTCAAATATGGAGGAGAAAGCAAAATTACTCAGCGTAATCAGTATGAAAACACAGCGTAATTTGGCGTGTTAAAATATAGATGACACATATTTACATCACTGTCTCTTAAAACACTCGATGAGCTCTTCATAAAAAATTAAACAATGCAATAACGTTATTCTTAATAATTTCTACTAGTACCTAAGTAAAGTTCCCACTCATACTTCTAAAAAGCTTAAAACCAAAGAAAACTTTATTAAAAGTCGCTCCAAGTCTTGGGCAGCACTTTGTATTTTATTCACTGGTTTTTTTTTTACCTCGGGTTGAATCTCAATTACCGGTTACTAAGAAATTGTGTGTCTTGCAAACTCAATTAGGCTTTCTGTCACCGCTTTCCTCCGTTAAGAAATATCAGAGGTTCGTAGATACTAATTAAAAGAGTGAAAGTTGAGGATGAATTTGAATGAAAGCGTTTGTATTATTGTTTATTTTTTATCGCGTTAGACGGAATGAGACGTTTATTTGGTGAGCAGTAAGATAAAATATTTTATTGCGATAAGTATCGTATTTTTATGATAATTTTATTATTTTTCAATATAATGCCGCCGAACTTTTGATTTGTCATTAAACTTAAAACTGTAAATAAAACAAAAAAACTTTTTGCAATACTAGACTCATTCATTAACAATACATTTAGATGAGAAAAATGTCTAATGTAGCTGCAATTAAAACCAAGCTATATTTCGTCTTAGAAAACATTAAAGCCGTGGTCGATACCAACGGTTTTTACAGTATCGTTTAAAAAAAATCCAGCCAATTCGTGTCGGACCACACACAGTATTAATAATAATAATAAGTGTAGTTATTTATTGTTGCGTAGTTACCCGTCTCCTAAATCCTGCCAGATAAATAGTACTTAAGTATTATTAAATTACAACGTTACAAATGCACTTGGTTTTAACTCATTTTCTATGGAATTGTAAGGATTTTTTTAATTACCCAGTTCCATTTTATAAGTTGGTCGACTATTACTCATAAACTCGTTAAGTTTAGGTAGCGGTGATAGTTTTCCTTCTAAATTTGTTATATAGCTATTACTATGATTTATTTCACGTCTTCAAAAACAACCGTTTAGCTGGCAGTCAAGTGTCTCCCCTTGAATCTAACAAAAATTAGCACTTTAAAGCTTAATCTTCGCAAACGGATCCATGGATGGAATAATGGTTGTAGCAAACCGTCAATATTTTAAACGACCTATTTAACGACGCCCCACACTATGGGGTAGACGATAAAAATCATCGCCACTTTACATGTAGGAGGGCCACCCTAACAAGTATTTCAAGATTTTATTTTACCACTTAGGCGGTGTGATTAATAAGTATATCTATATCAAATTTCAACTTTCTTTCTTTACTCCTCTGACTTAAGGTCATGTTGCCGTGGACGAACAGACAGTTAGACAGACGGACATGGCAAAACTATAAGGGTTCCTAACTACGGAACCCTAAAAACACATTTTTGGTACAAACTAAACGAAAACATAACAGGCAAACTTTGAGTATGATATAGGTACACCTTTCTTCTGTCCACGCCCTTTATTTATTGAATACGCGTAGGTATGTGATCAAATCAATGTTAGGTCCAACGGCTTGATTTTTCAAAATGGCGGTCACAATTTACTATTGTTGTGGGCTGTTAAGCCTCACTTTCAGTTACCTTCACCAAATAAAGTAAATAAGATCACCCACAATACACCTGTTATAATAATTATAACATATTCTCTCAATTAACATATAAAACGAATCATGATTAAAACAAAGGACATATGGTGCCGAATTAAATTTTCATGTAAATAAATAAGCTGCAAGCAATCTTTACTGGACTGTGAATTTATTTTAATTGACCTTAACGAGTACGTCATAACCATATTCTCGTTTAACTAGTTCTTTTGAACTATAAATGTCTAAAACAATGTATAAAACAATGACTATTCTATGACTTGCAAAAAAAAAATCCGAAAGGTAAAAAATTAAGGTAAATTTTTGTGTTTCGCGAAAATCTAAATTTGTCCATATTTTTTATCGTGTGTATACACCTAATAGGGACTATAGACCTCAGTATCAGGTATAACTTTCAAGTTGCTAGGTCCGCCCGTTCCTGACAAAATCGGTGGTGACACACGGACAGACAGACGGACAGACGGACCGACAGACGAACAAGAGAATTATCTTATGGGGTTTCCTAAAGGGTTCCTTTTATACCTTTTGAGGTACGGAACCCTAAAAACAATTTTTGAATAATCCTCCCGACCTAATTTCGGTTAAAGAGACCTATCTCAGCAGAATAGCCAAGTACACAGAAGATAATAGCAGAGCTCTGTTCCTTAACTATTATAGTCCGATGGGACGTCAATCTGACATGAACAGGGAGAGATCAGGCGCCGGACCAATGGCATTACAAGCTTTTCGAGGCACAGGGTTGTCACACTACCAACCAACGTTCAAGCTCGGGGCTGCTACTGAAAATTTCAGAATGAAAAAGCCAGTAACCTTTTTTGCCCGACCTGGGAACTCGGGACCATACTCGGCAGTCGTTCTTCTGACCACGAGACTAACGAGGCAGTTAAACCAAATAAAAAAAACTGTGATAGTCTGGATATTTTCATGTTTGTGAAACAATCACGACTGAAAGGATTTGACAAAACACGGGTAGACCATTTTTCGTGGGTTAATTTACGATCTCTAAGTGAGCAGAGTGCATGGCAGAAGCGAGATGATTATACGAAGAATTTTTTAGAATTATTAACTTAAATCAAAACAAATTTCAATTACAATTCATAATATTATAATTAAACAACACGAACGTACTGCTTAAGAAAAAGTGTTCTAAACTTTGTTTCAATATTTTCATGCGCTAACTGACACTTTAATTTAGTGTGTAAGAGCGTTACTCCAGATCGGCGCGCCTCGTCCGGCCTCGGCCGGCACCCGGTCGATTCTGTAAACATGTCGAAGTGAAGGCTTGGGTGAAATGATCACGAGGTGAGCTGTTAATCCATATAATCAAGATGTCACGTGATCATGAACTGAGCTTTCATTACATCTTGACTATATGGATTGACAGCTCATCTCGTGATCACTTCACCTAATCCTTCACTTCGACATGTTTACAGAATCGAACGGTGCGCTGGTGCGATTCCGCACCGATTATGTAATAGTCCTAAATAATTCATAGTAAAATAAACAGATTAGTAATTTAAAAAAAAAATACCATAGTCGAGGTCGTAAATGTCATTTATAAGGTCTAAAATTTATACCTCAGAGTTCATCCTAAGCTAACACATTAATTATCTTGACAAGTAGCTAAAAATGATACTTTGAGTATACTTTTCTTGTACGAAAACTTACAGTAATTATGTGTTTTTTTTTACAGCCATACGTAAATGTTACTGTTTTTAATAGTCATATTGTTATAAGTTTATCGTATATGGTTTTACTTTTATCTAGTATCTACGCAGATGCTTAAAACTAGCGCTAGTTTAAAAAAAGCTTTAATTAAAACTGTTCTAATGAGAAAACTATACGAATATTTGATAATATTTTTCAGCCATGCACTAGATTATGAAATCTTCAATAATTTGACGTCAATATCTTATCTACAAATTAAACAAATTATCGTTTTATTGTCCGTCGGAAATCATCAATTTTGACTCCAGCGTGATTCTAACGGATGAACGCTCTTAAATGGTTCAAATAGATCAAAGAGAAACAAACCTACACGTTAATATAATCAGGCACATCACAGATACGAGTAGGTAGTTACTCCACATACCTCATTGATTTAACAGAACAGCGATTCATTGACGACCGGCAGCTATTTTACAAAAGCATTCCTTTCGACCTTTAAATGGAACATTAAAAAATTAATGCTTTAGTGTAATTTTTCAATTAGAGATGTAATAGTCCAAATGCTACTTACTTCTCGATGAGCAAAACTCGTTTGAACACCGCTACTAACAAAAACTCCATGAGTAAAACTATTCTAATAAAAAACACACTCGTACCCGTTTTACAAAAAAAAAGACTAAATTTTAAATTATTTCTACGAATAACGGTAAATTGTTAATATCATCGAATGCAAAATACGCAAAGAATGGCCGTCAAAAAAAATAAGTAAGAAGCTTTTTAAAATGCAAAAACACTCTGTGAAAAGATGAGACGGTGATGAAGCGATACGTACATTCAGTTAGCCAGTCTGTAATTATGTTGAGGAGGGTAGACCATTTTACTGGGAAATTAAACGAAAACACTCCGCCCCTGCCGTTCGCTTCCTGAACATTTGCCACAGAAAAATAGGAATAAAATACATAAGCATTCTATATTCTTCGAGTGTTTTTTTTTTCTTTAATAATACGGAGTGTACCAAATGTGAGCTTGGTACCGAAATTATGATAATTCCGCGTTTTGTAATCGTGTTAAAACAGTTTTAGCGTTGGACTTAATTTTACTTAATGTCACACTTACGATATACATTTGGCCTTAAATTGAAATTAAAAAAATAATTAAATTTTCATTGAAACATGTTTTCTTCTCTACAACATTTTCTTCTACAACAAAGTTAAAAATATCAAACTTAATAAAATGAAAATTGCTTGGCAAGCTTAAGAAAGGTGTCCTTAACTTCCAAAGTTTCAACTTACAAGAACACAAAGATTGAATTGCTTCCCTAAACATGTTATCAAGATTAGTTCAATATTCAGTAACAGTTACAGTTACTCGAACAGGATTTTGCGTAAAAGCCCAACAAAGCTTCACTGACGCACTTTACTGCAAGGATTACGAACCATTCCCCGTTTCATATGAACAAATCGTACATTTTGTCGGATTTTATACATTTATCCCTCTTAGTAATGTTTTTGCAGCTCCCGTGGTCGCACGAGCTAACTTGCATGGAGCATTAATAAATTCCTTTGACAGTTGAGAATTTGAAAATTATGCTAACTACGCCCAGTGGTTTCTTCCTAATCCCATTTCAATGTTAAAATTATCTTCTGAGCTGCATGAAATTAACATGGTAGCTATTATTGTACTGAAGCAGCTGTATTTATTGTGTTAGGTCACAGAGGTTGTAATTGAACAAATTACTTGAGTCTTAGTGCAGTTAATTTTTTATAGTAGGGGAGAGCGGGGCTAAATGTGCTGCGGGGAAGTTATTACGATAAAAATAGGCTTTATGAAAAAAAGAGATAAACATATCAAGTAAATTCGTCATAAAAAGGAACGCTGCAGCGCACCGATGGCAACTATCTAATATATATATACATATACGTCTGGTATATTGTTAAATAACATCGGAACAACTTCCCTGCGGCACATTTAGCCCCGCTCTCCCCTACCTATACGATTTTGTATAGTATGTATTGCTGTCAGCAACATAAATATATATGCGGTGACTTTAGCTATGCTTCCTTCGTCTGTAATTTAATAAACAAAATACTAGAGTACCTGTCTGATGTAAATAGACCTTTAAACCAATTAAAAATTAATAGCTTCAAACTTAATAACATTTCAAAGTCTAAACTTATTAAAATTAAAATCAGCAAGGAGCTTAATAAGCCGACACGTTAAGCCAAATTTAGGGTTTGGGTAAACAAGTCTCAATGTTTAATTAAAAATGGAAACAAAATTAAAAAGTCTGTAGACATTTTTATAGTCTCGGCTAACGTAATATTAAAAACTGTGAAATCCATTGATAATAATAATAAATTGTCGCTGAAAATAACTGTTGTCATTATCATAACACAGTTTTATAAAACTCATAGAAATGTAGATAATTTTCCAGTTAGACTAAAAATAAAGTTTATTTTGTTTTTGTTTGATTTAGTAGATATAAATAGTTCGTTGTTATTTAAGTTACTTATGTCGAATATACATACATGAATGCATATTATTTTGAAAAGATAAGTATAAATAGTGATAATTTAAGGTATATTTAAGGCTCATATTGAAAATTTAATAAAGAACTTAAGTTAAACGATTGCGCCGATGTCTTAAGACAATAAAAAGAAGACATGAAAACGAAATTAAGTCCGGCAGTCCGCTGATTAAACTGTGGAAGTGAGGCTCCGTGCACAAAGTAGGGAGGGAATGGAGTGATAATGCACGAAAAACGACGGGGCTCGAGTGGGTCATTTTAACCAACAGTCCCCTCTTACCAAACATACTGTGAATTTGACGTGATTGATACAGTTACGAAAACCAAATAAATATGTTGAGAAAAAAGATAATTATGACAAATTATATTATTATACTTTTATTATAATTTTATTATAATATTATGACTTTTATTTTAAACTGGCTACTGCCAGCGGTTTCGGCCACCGGCTGCTTTGAAAATTATCCTTGAACCATTACATGGGCTACTCGTGTGCACAGTTTCATCCAAATTAGTTCAGCCGTTAAGCCGTGAAGAGGTAACAAATAGACAGACAGACCAAAAGACAGACAAACTGTTGCATTTATAATGTTAGTATGGATAGGATGGATAGTGTAGCGGCATCAATGCCGCCACATGAAAAAACTAAGAAGCGAAATTTGTACGGCAACGAAAATAATAGTTGATATTCGGACTGTTGTCTGTCTTCAAATCGATATTTCCAATGAGCTTTTAAAAAGCTTCATTTACATAGTAGTTGCAAGTAGGTAGTCAAATGCTTCGCGACTATGTCGGCAATAATTAAAATTGCAAATCAAGAATAAAAAATAGGTATACGTAGAAACAAATGAAAGCGGCGATTAAATATGTCATGTTTGTGAGCACTCCATATCTTACTATTCCGTGACATAAAGTTTGTATCAGCAAAAAGAGATAGAAGAGCGATTCGTATTTTTCTTGAAACAGCTGTACGCAAAGTTTGTAATTATCATTTTACTGTTGTTTAATTTGTTGTGATATAAACGAATCACTGGGTTTTACTTTGAAAAATGTATTATTGAATGTAAATGGCGAAATGTTTGTGAATTTTACGACTCTGGCCCATCCCTGCGGGGGATAAAGGCGTGTTTTTATGTTACGTTAAATTAATTAATAACGTACATAATGCTTTTGGCCACAATTTTATTATCAAACATTTTATGAGGTATGTCATTGTTTTATTGAATAAAATATACGTAGAAGTAATGGCACGCCTGTGTATTTCCAGGGTTACGGAATTTGTTCGAAAGAGTCACCGCGGCCCTGGAACGCAAAGTGTTTGAGAAGGAACACGGATGGGTTTTAGTCAGCAAGAGTCTGAAACGCCCTTCCGCTCCACCCAGAGCGAAAGAAATCATTTGTTTGATGATTTCAAATCCTTAAAAAAAAAACAGTTTTTAAACGTGTTTCTCATTACTTAATATTTCAAGGAACCCAGTCAATTATATCAGTTACCCTGTATATTCTTTAAAATAAACCTGAATATCATGTCATTACCAGATTTTGAAAAATAAAATGGCATGCCCATTTACGCTTTCTTGACGTGTAATACTGCTGTCATGCGATTTTGGATTTTCATCCTACTTTATTTCGCTTCGAAGAAACTAAAGCTTCTGAATCTTACAAACTCATTTAGCAATCTTTTGTTTCACTCCTTTTAGGGTTCTGTACCGAAAGGGTGCGAAAACTAAGCCTTTAACTAAGCCTGCAATATTTGTCTCAGGTGACAGAACTTTATCTAAGTTGGTAGCCAATTCTTTAAAAAAAATGCGTATTATTAGGGCTAATTTTTTTTTTAACAAGTAGACATCACAACATTAGGCAAGGAACCAATTTTTGTCCAAAAAGTTTTGCCTTTTCACTTTTGTATTGTGCAGAACCCCTAACTTCTTCGTCTTTTTCACTTGGCCAGTTCTTAATATAGTCGGTACCCCTTTTTAATTTTACATTTAATATAGTTTTAATTAAAACTGAGTTTACATTTCAACAAACACTTTAAGGTAGAAAGACGGCTTAAGTAGCCATGAATCAGGTGTTTCATTATAATATTAGGTTGAGTGATGCGGTTTAAGTGAAAAGGGATGGACGATCACTCACTTTGGTGTCACAATTTATTTCAACGAACTTAGGGACTGACAAATATTTGTTTATTTTAAGCTTGGCTGAATAAATATGATATCTAGTAGTTATCTGAGTTGACTTTTATTATTCTTTCTTTTAACTTTTTCATAACCTTGTACTTTTACTGACTTAATTCATGCTTTTGTAGATATAGGTACGTTGAAAAGTGGTTCGTATATAAGGTGAGCTTTCAGACTGGGATTAGACTTTTTGCTATCTATTTCTGATTTTATCAGCAGTTCTTTTTCTTTTCTGGTAGGAGTGTGCACATTAGAAGCTACAAGTCAAGCCAAAATTATGTTGAACAGCTAGGTAGTGTTGTGTTTTGCTTAAGCATACCTTAATTTTTGCAATCATTACGAGAATTAACTGCCCCGTTGATCTTGTGGTCACGAAAACGGCTGCCGAGCATGGGGTCCTGAGTTCAATTTCCATAGTTTTACTGGGGATTTCCCATTAGGTATTTCTCAGTACCAACTCGGAGTTTGGAAGTTGGTGGTGAGACACCCCCGTGCCACGGACAGCCGCTTGATCTCTCCCCTGTGTCGGATTCCGTCCCATCGGACTATGGAGTAAAGAAACAGAGAGTGCACCTGTGTTTGCGCACACACGTGTGCACCATAACATCTCCTGTGTACTTGAGTAATCCCCATTGAAATTGGCCCCATTGAGATTATTATGGGGTATAGTGTAAGTTCGCCAAAAATATACACTGTTTTGATGAACTATTAAAAAAAATAAAAATAGAAGCATCGTATGGTAATATATTATTCACGTAAAAATAAAAAACAATCGCTCCACCAAAGCCGAATTGTGTGCTTGCCAATATTTTTGTAGTTATATACTATTTGAAAAACTGCAGCTAGTTTAGACACAGTGGAAATAAATTGATGTGTTAGAGTTAAAAAACGAATATTGTTTTGTTAGACTAGGTGATGGGCCGCAACACACTGCTGCGTACCGTAATATTAGGCATGGATACGTTTCAATAGCTATCAATTTATTATTAAAACGCTATGCGTTCGATGGGATTTCAGTTCAAAAACAAAATAATACAAATATTTAATCGTAATGGGAATGAATTTAAAAGAAAAGCTACTTAGTATTATTTCATGGTATACGGAATTCTTAAGTGCATGTCATGATTCTGGACGCAATCGTTTACTATATGCCTGGTCCATCAGATAATAATTTGTTCAGAAATAAGTAGAGGAACCTTTTTTATAGGTGAAAGGCTCGCGTTTCACCACAATCTTTCCCGATAAAGCGAAGATGTGGTCGACGATGGAGCACGCTTGCCTAGAAGTAATCTATTCACTCTTGAATCAAATACCCCAAAGTTGTAGCTGTAAGGAAACACAGACTGGGGTAGGGAATTCCACTCCCAAACTACAGTTTACAACTTAACCTTGAAGTGCGTACACGCACTTCAAGGTTAATCAACGCTTGTCTGGAACGGTTACCGTCGAACATACAGAGACTCCTTCGCGTCTCTGAAAGCAGGTTAAGCCGTTGGTCCCAGAACATTGTGACAGCCGCAACGGATAGTCAGAAGCCAAAAATGTGACAGCAGTCTAACAAGGGATACCGTGTTACTCAGTTACTGGGTGATGGAATTCATATAAACAGCTGTTCCAAATAATGATATAATTTCCTACTCAGCTACATCCGGCCCGATGAGACAGGAAGCGTCCCCGATACAGACGGATAAAAATTTGAGAAAGGTACATGAAAAAGTAGATTTAAAAACCAAACTACTGAACTAATTTTAATTCATATTTCAAATACTTATCTAACTATATAACCTGCCAGGGTTTGCGGAATTTGTTCGAAAGAGTCACCGTGGCCCTGGAACGCAAAGGGGTTTAGAAGGAGTATGGATGGGTTTTAGTCAGTAAGAGCCTAACACGCCCTTCCGCTCCACCCAGAGCGAAAGAAGTCATTTGATGATTTCCCATCCTTAAAAAAAAACTTTTCATCAAAAATCGTGAAACTTGTTATGTAGGACCCAAACCTATCTGTGCAGTTTCAAGACGTGAGTATAAATCACAAGCTTTTTCCCGCAACTTTGTACGCGCATATTCTGTTTTTTCCCGTTCCCGTATAGCCGCGTGTAGCTGTAATATACAAAAATCATTTTCCAAATCCGACTGGTACCAGAGAATAGCGCGTTCAAAAAAACAAACTCTTCGGCTTTATTATATTAAGTATGGAGTAAGCCTTACAAAGGGACTTACTATCGCACACTAGGTACATGACAAAAACGAAACTTGTCACAACAAAACGTTTTCTAAACCTGTATTTGCCAGATATTATGAGCGAGAGCTCCCGTACAATTTCTGATGACGCAGCTCACATTTCAAGTTCCAATCTTCCCATAGAAGACACGTGAGTCCGCAGATAGACAATGAATCAATGAGATTATTTCTGTGATTAATTTGTACAAAATTTTGCGACACTAGGACATTGAAAATAAATAGGAATTTATTAGATGGACTCTAAAATGAACCGACACAATCCCATTTAGTTTCTCACACGAAGTCTAATTTTGCATTATCGGGATTCGGCGAATATTCGCGTTATTGTAACAAGAGTGGCCGAGTAGTTCGTGGAATTGCGATGTATTTGGGCGAACAAGAATGCTTATCTCGGCACTGTCGGTAAAATATCGCGACAACGCGACACGAATATTCGCGAGATAATGTAGCCCCAGCATTAGAATTTGTGCCAACCTTTTGAATATATCTATTGGTTCTTTATCATTTCATTTACCTACATCGTCTATACGTCTTTGAAAAGCAACATTTTGAAGTAATCGACATTAATCGTTTTTCCATCTCCCTAACCTGTTAACTCCAGAAACCATCAAATGTTGGTGAAAGCGCGGAATACAAGTTTTCTCTACTATTTCAGTATCTTTTTTTCAGTAAAATCCACACATTATTACTCACTATGCACGTCTTCTGGTTTTACAATTATGAACTATGGTTTTCATACCCTTTCCTCTTGTAGTTTAACTTGCCGGAAAATAGGGGCCCCGCGTTATAAATTAAAAGAAGACCATTGGAAGGCCGCCCTCAACTTTATGAAGCGGGTACGTTCATTTAAAAACTTCATTATAACTTCACGGACGGCTTACCCCGGTACCAATGTACGATTTCATGTTCCATATTATTCGGATAACGCAAAAACTGTTTCGAACAAATTCCGCAAACCTGGAAGTTAACATATAGGTAGTGGTTTTTGTAAAAACTTATAAAATGACTAGGACCCCATACGAAATCATCACATATGTATGTAGTTGGACCTGATTATAAATCAAACAAAATGGTAGTCTAGAGGGATGCGGCACAGAGAGAGTCCCGCATACCTCCACTGAAATGGGAGGATCCTCTGACCAGACGGTTATTGTGTCTGGTGGGCTCCTGCCCGATAGTTGATTTTCGGACTGTTGTATATGTTCAAATCGCACGGAGAACTTTGCATGCGCGATGCAGGATGTCGTTGGTAGTTCGTCCCTGATAGGATAGATGGCGTTGCGGTTCTTTTTGTTGCCGTACTAATTTCGCTTCTAAGTTTTTTATATGGCGGCATTGATGCCGCTACAAGATTTTCAGTAAATACAGTATTCAGTAACAGTTAAGAGATATAATAATATATGTATAGAGAGAAATATAACCAATAAATGAATAATGTATGTGTCACAGGAAAAATGAAATATAAAGCAATTTGAAATGTGGAAGTTCTAGAATAAAAATTGAGAAGTACTCAACAAAAAAGTTTCGCTTGTGGAGATCGCTTGAAAAGAAACGCGACGTCAAAATTACATCCTTATGATTGATCCCAACGAAGATTTAATATCGAACTCCAAGTCGGCGACAAACGGGGAAACAATTTCCTTCAGCAAAAGTTCTTAGTGAAGTCTCAAACAAAACGCTGAATACAAAATTTGTTATTATTCATATGAACATAAAGGGGAATTCGATATGCGCGAAACGTCTGTGGGGTCCCACTCATCTTTATTTGTTTTAGATTACTTTGGGTTCGTCTAAGTTAGGGAGTACGGACCGTGAACACACGCGGACTTACAAGGGATTTGCCAATAACAAACTTACGCGACGATGCTGAAAAATATAATCACCAAGTTTTTCAATTCGAATTTGTTGCTTTGAACAAGTTTTTATCTGTTTTCAGGCATGAAGAAATTCTCTTAAGCAAAGAAAATAACAAAGTAAAAGTATGGAAGTCCGCTGCTTAATATTATTCTTGAGTTTATATCGTTACAGTCAATATTGTGTGTTTTATACAATACTACCTACTTTGTTTCGTTTCTACATTGTGTTTCTATTGAGAAAACAAATAGTACCAGTTACGTTATTTTAGTTCTTTGTACTATTATAATAAAAACAAGTAGCGTTTGCCCGCGACTTCGTACGCGCATATGTCCTTTTTTCCCGTTCCCGTAGGAATTTCGGAAAATCCTACATGCCAAATTTCAGCTTCCTACGACCAGTAGTTTCGGCTGTGCGTTGTCTGCCAGTCACTCAGTCTGTTATTGAGTGACTGACTGTCACTCACTCACACAGTCACTAGTAACGGAAGAGTTTTATATTAATTGATGATTGTCCAACAAAATTACGAAAACTAAATAAACGTAAATATGTTAATAACGGCTTTTGTTTCCTAACCTACAAAAATTAAGAACGAATAACAACGCAATGTGTTTATTCCATTCAAGTGTTATCATTGCAAAACCAGCACTCCAAATTCGCAATCTAACAAATATATTACCTGGCTATTTGCGTTGAAACCACAAAATGTGATAACAAGAACGTCGCCATTTTATTTGATTATCTCGTAGGGGATGCGCTCTGGTGATTTCGACAAAAGACCTATTTATTGCTTTAAAATACACGCCGACTTTTTTTAAACATTTTTTTTTTGAGGCATTAGTTATCAATCAAAGATTTCAATAAAAAAAACACGATTCATGCAAAAATAGATAGCAAACTTTTGTGTTAAAATTTGAATCTGAATTAATTTTTCCTTTTGCATGATTATCCAATATCCAATAGGGTCACAATATTGTGTTGTGTCATGTCGTGGAGCCTTCGCAGTTGGTTACAAAACTCGTTGTGATCTAACGTAGTCTTGATAGATTCCTTTGATTGGTGTGTCTCGCGTCACACCACAACCCGAAATTTAATGTAAACCTTGCTTTAGTGAACCGTATTCACTGAACGCCTGAAACCCCTATTTAGCGAGACGGGGCTGCTAGGCGACAGCAGCACCACCCCGGTACGTTGTATTCAAAAACGTAGAAATTCTTAAGACAACTTAACGATATCTCATCCTCGCGTTTGACCACTACCTCACCTAATGGTAAGCAATAATGTAATCGAAGATGGAGGAAGCTTGTCTAGAAGTAACTTATTCACTCTTGACTTAAAGACCCCTCGGTTGTAACTATCGGTAAAAACACAGACTCAAAGTACTTCATTTAAGTTTAAATTTTGGTCATAATTTTTTTTCATAGATGCGAAGAAAAATACAAAACTGTTTATTGCTGTATGACCGTACGAGAAAAAATTTGTCGTTTCAAGAAAATAATTTTAATGGCAGGAATTAAAAAGAAGAAAATACGACATAAAATTTTCATCACACAAAGACTTGTGTATGAATTTGTGTATGACTTATGAGATATGAATAAAAAATTGAAATACTTTATTTTATTTATTTATTTAAATTTGAGTCATTGAAAAAACTGATATTATAATATTTAAATATTATGAACCAACACAAAATACACAAATACAAAATTTATTTTACGACAAAAATAGGTATTCATATTAATATATATTCTAAAGCCTTTGAGTAATTAAATTATCTAGTCAACCAGCAGGTTTAAGTTTACATAAAATAATTAAAACTTTAAACTAACAATTTAATTTCTATCTCATGGATTATGAGTTTAGAATATTGAATAATCTGTGGTCTTGTTGTACATATATATTAGAATACAATTTTGCACTCCATCAGTTTTTAATTTAATACCTTTGCTATACAACGTGGTAAAGTAATGTTCTTTATGGTGTCAGACCCCATTCCATCACTTCCCTTGGTTATCGTAAGAGGGACTCTCCGTAGAATGGGAAGCAGCATTCTCTATGCATTGCAACAGCTACACTGCGATCGCCAACCCGCTTGACAAGCGTGGCTATTATATTAACTCCCCTCCCCCTTTGGGGGAAGCCTAAGCCCAGCAGTAGACGCCTTTAGGCTGATATGATGATGTGGTCTCTTGGGCTCATTAGCAACTGACAGCGTTGAGGTAAACTTTTTAATGCTATGTTTTAGGTTCTTGTTAGTTTGGGTTATTTATTTTATTTTTTAACACGTTGAACGCCATGGCAGACACCATTTATCTGCCAGTGTGTATTCTCAGTGGGCTTCATGAAATATTAAAAAACAGTCAAAATTTGTTAACATATTTTTCCGGTTTAATTGTATGAAAAATGGGTATAATCTAATATGAAATAAATACAATAGCGAAAAATAGTAAATATAGAGAAAAAATAGCTGGCAGTCACCATTATCTGCCATGGCCCAGCCAAAGCACTATTCGTTATTTCAGTGGAGGGGGCCACGCGGGTCACCTTGTCAACCACCCCCCGCACCCGCGCGTAAGCGCTGCGCTTGCTCTCGCTACTACTCAGTGGCAAAAGTCGTACGCTAAAGTGCGGACCGTTTCGCGCGCTCTGTAATTTGTAATTATACCTACATACGTATTCAGTATTCGTTACTAATACTCCTACTATTACTAATAAACATGGAAGACTTGGATTTTGATATAACCGCTGAACATCTGATGCAACTGGACAATATTGAAATATCATTACTAAATAATAGTTTTATAATGCCGAGTTCAGATGACGAGTGTAGTGATATAATTCAACCCCTAAGACGAAAGTGCCGCCGAATTATATTATCAACTAGCGAAGACAGCGATGCCGAAAACGTTCCGCCCTGCCCCAGTAATAATACAAGCCCTTCGAACATCTGGACAGAGGTTCAAGGTAATCAACGCCGTATTATTCCGTTTACAGACATTTCTGGTCCCGCACCCCATATAAAGTGTATGCATGGAATGACTCCTGCGCAATGTTTTTCGCTTTTTTTGACTGATAACATATTGCAACTAATAGTCGATGCCACTAATGAATATGCAATTAAAGAACTAACACAATTACCTGAAGCTTCTAAATTTGCACGGGTTCGTAGATGGACACCCACTAACCCTGCTGAGTTGAAATGTTTTTTTGGCTTGATTTTATTTATGGGCTTGGTGAGGCTACCTAAATTAGCTGATTATTGGTGTAAGGACGACATGATTAGCCATCCATTTCCAAAGACCATTATGTCTCGTAATCGTTTCGAGCTGTTGCTGCAAATGTTACACTTTTCAGAAAATGACAATGAACATAAATCAGACCGACTGCATCGTGTCCGCAAGCTGTATGATGAAGTAAATAAAGTATTTCAGGAAAACTTTTCGCCAACAGAAAACCTGTGTATAGACGAAAGCATGGTCCCTTTCCGTGGGAGAATTATTTTCAGACAATACAATAAACAAAAGAGGCATAAATACGGGATTAAAGAATTTAAACTATGTACCATACCGGGCTATACTTATAAAGTAAAAGTATACGCGGGGAAAAATGATGATGTTCATAACACACCCACAAATGTTGTGATGTCTTTATGTGAAGATCGTTTTGAAAGAGGGCATACATTATTTACGGACAACTGGTACACAAGCATTACATTAGCCAGACAATTATTACAAAGAGAAATGCATCTCGTCGGCACCGTAAGAAAAAATCGTAAAGGTTTACCAAAAGAGGTCATTGATGCCAAACTTAAGCGTGGAGAGTATAAAGCTGCAGAGAGTAACGACGGAATAACGTGTTTAAAATGGAAGGACAAGAGGGATGTGTATGTTCTATCCACTAAACATACTGATCGATTTGTTAATATTCAACAGCGTGGGAAAACTATACGGAAGCCAAAAATAATTGTTGATTACAATATGGCAAAGGGTGCGGTAGACCTCTCTGATCAATTAGCGTCTTATTCGACTCCACTACGAAAATCTGTCAAATGGTATAAGAAGCTTGCCATTAATTTACTACTAAACACTACAGTGATAAATGCTCTAATTTTGTATCAGTCAGTCACAAAGAAAACTATTCAAATAGTAGATTTTAGAAAGGAAATTGTACAACAATTCTGCCAAACAGAGAGCGAGGAGTATCGACTTCGTGAGGTGCCTAAACGGTTGAAGCATCAATTGTCTAAAAAAGATGGCAAATCTAAAAGTACCCGACGTTTGTGCTCTGGATGCTATAAGCAAAATGTCATTTTGATGGGCCGACAATATGCTAGAAATAAAACCAAGAAAGCCAACACATTTTGTGAAACCTGCCCTTGTAAGCCGTTCATGTGTTTTGATTGTTTTAATAGATTACATAAAGTTTAGAACTTATGTCTATTTCATGGGCCGACAATATGCTAGAAATAAAACCAAGAAAGTCAGTATATTTTGTGAAACCTGCCCTTATAAGCCGTCCATGTGTTTTGATTGTTTTTTTTTTCATTTTTATTATGTATAATTAAGAAAGAAGTCATTTAATTTGTTTGATCTCCAATTTTAAGTCATAGCGTAGAGTACTGTATTTTTTATTTTATAATAAAGGTATTTTTCTAATATTTGGCATGCTTAATTTTATACCCCAATGATGTAAATAATTAAAATCATAACTGTATGACACAATTTATTTAACTAAAAGTCATCCGTATAAATGTTAAACCAGAAATGTCAGAGAAAAAATGTGTCGGGTCCGTCAGGTCCCAAATATCTCAAAGACTTGTAAGATTTTTGCCGCGCTAAGGCGCGAGGTTTGTTCTACAGCGCCCCGCGGGTCACTGCGAATAGCGTTCACAAACTTATTTATGTCTGCCAGCCCAGTAAAGACATTTTAACGCAGATCGTACTGGCAGTCAAACCGTGTCTGCCGCGGCCCGATGGACCCGGCTCATTGTCAGCCATACGGTGTCTGCCATGGCCCATAGGGCGAAGGCGTATTTTTTTTTGGGCGTTCAACGTGTTAATCAATACATATTAGAAATCTGTAGAAAAGTCGTTTTTGTACATTGAAAATATTTCCAAAAGAATAGCCAGGAAGTTGAAGGTTTAACAAACAGACCCATTTCCAGCATTTTTGGATTTTGTCTGTTTAGTTGTGCACGCATTATGTAGAAAGTAATGTAGATAACTTTTTTTTAATAAAAATTATCTGTAACACTGAGTATAACTTAGTTTTTGTTTCGTCGTAATCGGTTTACGCTATTATTATATATTTGTATTTAAAGTGTTTATGAAGAAATTACTTTTAATTACGTGAAGCACATACACGCAACGCCATCTATTGAAATAAAATAGTTATTGTTTAGTACTATTGCATGAATGAATGCATTGCAATGTAACAAAAACATAATGTTGTTATAGGTGAAACTTTTAATATGTAGCAAAGGAATAGTGAACATTTTATTATCTTATCGTTATAACCATCCGAACTATTATTTTGACAGATCAAGTTCATGGTCCGATAGACGGTGTTGTTCTTTTGATATCACTTTCTGAATCGTGGTGTTAAGATTTTCCGCGGAAGAATGACGTTCGCCCTTGTCTGCTCACGTACATTTGCTTGTAGTTTGCTAAGCCAAAGCATATAAATGTCACCGGAAAATGAAGACTTCTGCTCTGATTGGTCGCCATTTCAACATTCAGTCAACATTTTCTCGGAATGACTTTGAGATATTATAGACTATCAAATTTTGATGCGTAAAAAAGTATGCTAAATGTTCAGTTAACAATTTATCGAGTTATTTTATAATCTTTCGGAGTTTGCTATTTTTTCGGTGACATATTATATACAAACAACCTTCCACAGGCCTTGTTAAATCCATGTGCGGATTGTTGCTTAAACTACCATCATACTGAAATATGTACACTCAATTCCCAATGCCACATATCTGGAAACAGACGTTAAAATATCCGAGACACAGGATGGACTTCGGTTTGTTTGTAGCAGCTTCAGCTCGGTAGCAAGTTCAGGATATATCTACTCGTACTTTGTTTCATCCGGATCTGGTTTGGTTGAGTAAGTATAGTTAAAAAGACTACCACAATATCAGAATAAATATGTCATAAATAATCTAAATTAAAGTAGGAAATAATAAAAAAAATAAGCTCTTACAAATTTATCATTTTCATTTGGTAGTCTTGAATAAAATCCTAATAAATTGTCCTAAATAATTTTGAAATCATCTCTTTAGTCATTTAAAAGATCATTATAAAGTTATATTAATAATTATTTTATTATTGACAAGAGAATGCTCCTCTTTATATTACAATAAAAAAAAACGCTAAGAACACTGTCTAGCCTTAAACTGTTTTGGGAACTACATAGCTCAATAAATATTTTTTTCTTAGGAATCGTAATAAAGGTGGGTTTAATTAAAGTCACTCCCACTATTTTAATATAGTTACAAAATAAATTGGTATAGTATTAAATAAAAAGTAATTAACCATTCAGTACTCATCATCTGCCGAGCCTTTTCCCTACTATATTGGGATCAGCTACCAGTCAAACCGGATTCAGCTAAATACCAGTATTAGAAACCATGCACTACTAAGGGCGAGTTTATTATGAGTTTTTAACCCATTAGTTCACAATTATGCGCACCTAAATTTCGCTAGGTGCTTTTTTCGATAACGATTCAGCTTGGTTAATGGTCAAATGATAAACAATTATTTTACCACAATTAATAATTACTAACTAACAATTGGTTGGCCTTTTAACGTGTCCAAAATTTTTAACCATCTACGGATCAAAAAACTTGCCTAGGGTACCGATAAATGACTAAAATGCATTTGACTAACCAATGAAATGTCACACCAAAATGCAAATAAATGGGTCCCTGTTTTTCAGGCTATACTACGTTTCGTTTATAATATAAAAGTAATATAGATGGACGGTTATGGCCAAAGCTCGGTTAAATATTTCACCATCAAACAAATTGTGTACCTAAATGTTTCAATAGTGTTGACGAACACTGCCATAAACTTTCAGTATTGAAATTTACACCATCGACACTTATTGCAGCTTGTTCTAGGGTTGTTAGTTGCCTTTTTCAGCTGGCCAGTTTTTTTTTAATTTACCTGAAAATGTGATACCTTCATAATAGAGATAGCCATTTTATTTACATTTTTTCAAGGAACTTTGAAAGCCGAGGGCAACAGTGGCTTGTTTGACTACATTTAACTGAAATTAGACAAGTGCTTCCAAGTACAACTCCGACTCTATGGCAAAATTGCAGCAACGACATGGAAATCAAATATTAAGGGTTTGGATTGCTGTAGTATATTTAACTATAGCAAACCAAACCCTTAATATTTTCCTTTGCTTTCATTTTCATGGTTCAATGTTTGTATTATTATTTGGTATAAGTGGTTGAGCTTCAAAAATCTAGTATAACAACATTTTCTTTCACGATAGCTCACAAATAATTGATAGCAATCTAAGAAGTGATCTTAATGGTAAGAGGTTCCATTAACCTATGCTATGTATTGATGGAGAAGGTAAAGCAAAGGGCGAATTAGCAATCGGCAGTCCAACCTTCTAAGGGGAAGTTATTGACATTGATGCCGCTACAAGAAAAATCAACGAAGCAAAATTTGAACGGCAACAAAAAAACCCCAAAGCCATAATTATTATATCCTGTCAGCAGCGAACTACTAGCGAAATCCTGCATCGCGGTATCAGAGTTTTCCGTACGATTTGAGCATATCCAACAGTTGAAATACCAACTATCGGGCAGTTACCCACCAGACACAACAACCGTCTGGATCTTCCCTTTTCAATGAAGGATTGAAAAGGGAATTGCAGGATTTACTCTCTGTTCCGCATACCCTCCATAAAGGCCCGAAAGGTTCCAGAGTGGCGATCTCGTACCAAAAAAGCAGCATTGAAAGGCCTCTAACAAGGTGGACTGATCATCTGGTCAAGACCGTGGGAACCAGCTGGATGCAAGACGCCCCGGACCACTCGATGTGGTGACACTTAGGGTAGGCCTATGTCCAGTAGTTGACGTCTCAACTGTAAAACTAGAAATTGAAATATCAACAACAAAAGACAGTTCGGCTGAAATGAAGTTGAAGATGATATTTCGATTTCCAGTTTTCTCACACTTTCCTTCGGTGTCACAGAAATTTCACACGGTAAAGCTTTTCATGTCTATATTTTACTTTGAGTCGAGATTTTGAACCGACGTTATTCGGCCATTAATGGTTTCTGGAGACATGTCCGTTAAAACACTAAAAATCCAACAATAACAGAAAAAAAGAGGCTTCCTTGTTGCTCATTATAATAATAACGTGTACGCCTTCTGTCAGAAACATTAAGTCCATTATAGAAGGTACCCAACTTTGTATTGTTCCCATTTTTCTAGGCAGCTTGGAAAAATACTCTGAACATAGCGGCTAACGAGCTAAGGAACCCTATTTACTTGAGACAGCTACCTGTATCATGTTGAGCAATATTATATCTAGTTAAATATTATTAGCCGGACAAATAGCCTCCTTTATGCAGGGTTCGTACCTTTATTGGTCGTACGAAACCTATTACTCCAGATATATTTCATTTTCTTGACCATAGTTCATAAATTACTTACAAGTCAAGAAGATAAAATAAAACAGTTGAGTTTATTTAGAAGATATTTAAGTTTTTTTTTACGATCCCAGGCTCTGTTTTCGCGAATCGCGCTCCTACAGTAAAGGAAAGATTTGTAGCGCAATTACCCAAAGCCAGACATAATAAAACCTTTTAATGAGACCCTCAAATCCCTCTCATGAAGTGTTAATTACCAAATATTTCGTAATAGAATACTAAAACCTAACCTTTTACAAAATGGACGTAGACTGTATAATTTTCTCACAAATAGCTTTCGCTGTAAGCAGACTTAAGTCGTTTTCATTCTAAATCACTTCTGCAGAGTATACTGATACGTAGAACCCGAAGTTTTGATTAATAATCCTCAGTAATAATGAACAATGTATCTCGGTATCGATGGCCCAGCCGCCGCTAACTTCGACGTAAACTAACATCCGAACAACGCACCCCACTGGCACGCACGCAAGCGGATCAGCTTTGAATAATAATCGGTTTCGTCACAAGAAGCTATTGGACTCCGAGGAGATCAGAATTATGCGACAAATGCGCCAACTGCTAAAGCGTTTTACGACCGAAATGACGCGCTGAATCGGATTTGGATCACGTCCTCTTGCGAAGACAGTTTGACGTGTTGTCCTCGACTTGCATAAATTTGCAAGATTAAACAGGGCCTAGAGGCACCACTCACCCTAGATGCGGTCTGTACTTATTTACATAAATGTATTCCCTTTCTGGCAACGGACGTCTTTAACCACGAATATTTACTTCGGCCTTGACTGTCTGTGGACTGTGAGTAGGTAGACATGGCCCGATTTATCCTCATAGGTACCTGTCTACCGTCTAGCCAATTAATGATGTGTCAGATAAATCATTCGTAGCTGTTCATTACGACGATCTATTTTCCTATAATTTCCTGTTGTACGTAGAACGATATTTATATCTACTCTGTCCGCCCACGGTCCGTTTTGTTTCTGTCAATATTTCGAAAAATAATATAGCATTATTTTGGTCTTGATGTATTGGAATCATCTCGAGTTAGACAGAGCTCTAAATTCTCATGTGACCCGGATGTACAGTCTCGGATTTGAAGCCGTCGTATTTTGAGTTTATTCGCAGGTAGGCAGCCCTGACTCCCTTTAGGGAATACATGGCTGTTATCTATGTATTTTCTCCCGTTAGATTAGGAGATCTCCAAACAGTATCACGGCGCACGTGCTGGCTGAGTGACGTCATGCATAGCAATAGACTATTGTGTTCAAGATCAGGCGGGGATAAATAGGATAAGATGGTAATGCATCGCGTATACACCATAGCTTTTGTATAATGTTGAGTGTAGTCTCCGAAAAGTTTCCATATACGGACGATGGCGGAGAAAAATATCCATCGTGGCGGTTTGGTTGGTTACGTCCATTACTGAATTTGGGACAATATTTGGTCTTCTTTGTATAACATATAGTAAATAGTTACCGGAAAATTGCATACTCCGCTAGATTGTATTAAATCTTGATTAAATTATAATTTCTCGATTTATTATGAAAATATCGTTTTGTATACAATAAATCCCATCCAAATTCAAGAGTGTTTGACTTTAAAAAAAATGTTTACAATTTCACGCCATATTTTACAATCTTTCGGCATTTGCCATTTTCCGGTGACATAGCCAAAAGAAGTCGGTTAAAAAGTTATTTTTATTTTGCTGCTAGACAGAAGGAATTCCATCAGACAAGACGCGTCACAAGAATGCATACTCGTATTAAAACTCGTGGTTATTTATTAGTTATTTAATTCCCAACGTTCATTGACTGTAAAATCAATGGAGTTTTAGCAATAGTATGTTTTTGTTTTGTTTACTTTTCAGCATTCATGCAAAAGCTGTATTTCGCAAAAAAAAAAAAAAATTGTGATTCGGGCTATATGTTATTATTTTATTTATCTGACATGCTATTATTTTACTATATCGAAGCAATTCATTTTTTTTTTAATTTTAAAATAAAAGAAATATTCATTTCCACTACATTTTTCATCGATTTAAAAACATATTCATACATTTTCAAATGAATAATGCAACCCTATTTATAGAATTCCATGGCATTGTAAATAAGAGGGCCCATTCAATTAAATTCTCTCAAGCAGTTCCAGTGAATAATAAATCGCTTTTACTTCATTAAGCTCAACAAAAGAGATACATTTTTCTCCAAACGTATTAAAAGCACTCCGGCAAATATCGCAGACGTTTACAAATTTTAATATTTAATTTTCAGAAGGTGAATTCTTTTCGTGAATATGAATTGACTCACGGAATTCTTATCGGACTGTGTCTGGGACCGACACGGCTTTTAATACGTGATCCGAATGCTTCCCAATTATAGGAGCTTAAGGAGTGAAGCCCGCTCGGGAACGAAGATGGTGCAAAAGTTGAAAGGAAAGCGATTTTTTTTTTCATTTGATTATTTTCATGTGCTTGCGTTTTTTCTTTAGGTACCTGTATCGAGACTGTTTTCTAAGCGAGGAATGTACCTCCCTCATACTCAACTTAACATTAATTGACGTTTACTTTGGGCTTTACTTGCAGTTTCGGACGATTTAAAGTATAAAGTAATAACTATCGTATCATTTAGTTAATTGGATATTTGGTAATTTCAAAGTATCAAATTAAATGATAATTAATCAGCCTAATTCTTAGTATTCTAACCTAACAGCTGCTACCAGCCACCCTGCAAAGATGGCCACTCCACCTAGTCTTTGAATCAAACGTTTATCCTTCATTCACAGTATCTACCACAACGATCATCGAATCTGCTTCTAATACGGCTAGCTGCCACTTCAGCTTGCGTTCAGACAGTAAATATTACATAACAATTTAACCCTAATTTCCTCTGTTTTGTACCACAACGTGGTATAAAGTATGAAAATGTATTCAGTTCGCTCGAGTAACAATCGGTGACAGATGCATTAGCTACGGGAATTCGGCAATTTATCGGTTACATTCGCACCTTACTCGGTAGAATATCAAGTGTCATTTTATAAAGAAATTGTTTGTTGAACGCGGGATACATTATTTGTAAGGACAATTGCCCTATCACACTAACATTATAAAGGCGAAAGTTTGCGAGTGTGTGTATGTTTGTTACTTCTCCACGCGCAGACGGCTAGACCGATTTAGATGCAATTTGATATAAAGATTGTTTGAGTCCCGGGAAAGGACATAGGATAGTCCGGGATAGATAGATAGATAGTAGATATCCCGGGAGTATGTTCCCTTGGGATAATTTTCGGGATTCACGTGGGCGTAGCCGCGGGCGGCAGCTAGTATAATATAAAACAAATTATGGTGTACACTATAATAATTTGTTTCAATTTAGAATCATACCACTTTCTGGAGTAAAATTAATATACGTTTGATATGATCACACTCGGGACTTGGGTAATGTAAATGAAAACGGTTGACCTTAAAAATACAGAGCATTTCTTATGAAACAAATATTTCTAATAATAAAAAAGTAACCATCACATTTTTCATTCAAAATATGAAAATAAAATAGCAAAACAAACTATTTTCAACCGAATTAAGATTTACTACGCCAAGTGAAATGATAACTAGAACACAATGCTCAGCAGAATACAGAAAACATTCCATTCCTGACCAGAATGCAGGATGGAACTATCCGGCATTCAAGAAAGTACGTAAAAGATTTATTGCAGTATCCAGTTTTAAAATGTTATATGTATTTTCTTTAAAGTTCAAGTATAGTCCTGAGGTAAGATGAGTTTTCGAGTGATTTAGCGTTGTTTCATCCGAAGGCTCATTTGAATTCTTAGGATTTGTTAAAGTTTTAACATATAAGTTTTTGAGAATTTCTAAGTTGCTGTGTAGTTTTTTCTCGACTGCGCCAGAAGGAGGGTTATTCGGTGATTTTTTGCCATTATGATTGTACTTTGTTCCACAATCATCTATCTATCTATACATGTCATGTTTGAATCGTCGACCCCACAATCCCTTAAGACCAGGGTCTTTAACCAGTGCGCCCTTCCCGTAATGACTTACGGAGCCGAAACGTGGACACTCACCATAGGCCTGGTCCACAAATTCAAGGTTGCTCAGCGTGCAATGGAGAGAGCAATGCTCGGGATTTCTCTGGTGGATAGAATTCGCAACGAAGTCATTCGCCAGAGAACTAAAGTCACCGACATTGCGCGTAGAATGAGCATGCTGAAGTGGAAGTGGGCCGGCCATGTCTGTAGACGGACAGACGGTCGATGGAGCAGACATGTGTTAGAGTGGAGACCGCGTATAGGCAAATGTATTGTGGGACGCCCTGCGGCACGATGGATCGATGATTTGAAGAAGGTGGCTGGCAGTGGATGACTGCTCAAAACTGGGATCGATCTTTGGGGGAGGCTTACGTTCAGCAGTGGACGGCAATTGGCTGATATAATCTATACATGTCTACCATCAAAGATTAAATCCTGTACCAACTCAAGAAGCGCTACTTCTTCTAGGAGAAAATAAAAGAATGTATTACCAAAATAAACGGATAAAACGATCATAGTTGAAAGCCAATAATTTTCAATATTTCAGTATAATTTTTGTATGTTACCAACATACAAAGAAATTTAATCTCATTGACTAATAAAATTTAGGCCGCCTAAATTTATTTTATTCCGATTCTGAGAAGGATCAATGAATGTTATTGAATTATATGTCGTGAAGTAAATTATTCTTTGTAAGTAGAATTATACATTGAGCGCTCGTTTTGATTGATTAATCTTTATAGTGAATTCTAATTAGGTTTTGATACAGTAAATTGATTTAAACATTTCCACGAGGCAACTTTCAAAATAATATCAAAATATAATATTAACAGCATCTCAATACCAACATTTTCTTATAGGTACTTTATGAAAAGTTTGCAATATAGCCCAATTATTGCGACATCTAAATGTCTCTTATACATTGTCACGATATACTCAAAAGACAGTAATTTATTCTCACTATTTTCTGAACGTCAAGCTATGTGTGAGACCGCACTTACGCTGTTACTCGCGCTTCCCAACAAAGTGACATAATTCAATGCAAAATTGACACTTTGACAACGCATTGACAATGCTTTTTATGTCGGATAGAGCGTTAAAGCGGTATTCACACTAGAACTAGGGGACTTAGTAGTTTTTCTTATGTAGGTAAACAGGTTATTTTGATATTAGCAATCTTAGGGTGAAAATGCTTAAAGAAAGAAAAAGGATGAATTTAAATAAGAGCCTGTTTCACGACCTCTGAATAGCCACTAATCACCGAATAAATTCGAAAACGAAACATAATTTCTATGGAATTATCTGCCAATTCAATTAACAGGAACTTAATCGTAGTGGCCTTATTCATTAATATCAACTGAATCTTCATCAGCTTCGAATACTACTATACCAATACCGATGTTGGTATAAATTCATTCTGTTGCGTTCTCCGAGTAGGTACTCATACTTTCATATTTCCAGTTTAAATAAAAATAGATATTTAAAAATAATATTTTAAATTAAATCCCTTGCCTGGTCCAGTATTCCACTACAGCAAAATATAGCCTTACGCTGATGCAGTCATTAGGTTCCTAACAGGCAACAGGGCATGCGATGCAAGATGGAAGGCCATGGTCTGCGGAGAGACGCCGCACAAACACTGAAAATCGGCACAAGCCGAAAACTCACATCTGTGAAGATTGTCTTTACTGCGGCCGACCTAAGTGCGGAGCTATGATCATTTGATATCATCATCAGCCTAGAGTTTTTCGAACTAATAATATTGGGGCCGGCTTTCAGTCAAACCGAAATATGAACATTTTACGTGATCCGACTGCCTTTTTGACATCCACAACCCACTTTCTGGTATTTCTTGGCTGATGTCAGATTTTCTGGTTTCTGACTTCTGGGACCAATGCCTTAACGTGCTTTCCGAGGCAGTGCAGAGCTATGTATGCACGATAAAACAATATTCTGAGCGAATCAATCCGTTACTCAGGAAAGTCGATATTTACGAATTTCCTTTGTTTTGTACCTGGTAATGTACTTACCTATCTATAAAACTATGTGAGTTATTAAAAATGAATCACGAAATCAGTTTTTCCAAAATCATATCAACCAACTGTGATGTTTGTACGATTTTTCTGGGAACCAATTAAATATTGCTTCACGACAAATAATACTTTGTAATAATCGTAATTGGGCTCGCAAGCAGTTGTAGGCGTATCTACACTATGGGTAGTGTAGATGTCATTCCATACAATCAAGATGTCACGTGATCACGGAGTGAGCTGTCATTCCATCTTGATTATATGGATTGACAGTGATCACCTCGTGATCACTTCACCCAAGCCTTCACTTCGACATGTTTACAGAATCTACCGGCAGTTGTGACACATCACATTGTATGAAATGGATAAACATGCAACATTTGGAATGTCAAATTACTACCTGGGGTTAAAAACGAACTTTATGTATGTTTCCGTTTCAAAATAACAGAAAGTTGACTTCGAACATGCGGACACACGTACGTACAGCTAGTTTACTTTTGTACACGTATAATACTAAAAGTATTTTCAGAAACTGCCAACATTCAAGATTGACGGAGATCGCATTCCCCGGAGACCTTTTACATAAGTCTAGTATTACATTCCAAATATTACGGATTCTTACTGAAATACAAGCCCAGATTATTGTCCTGTTGCTTCTAGATAAATATTATGATTTGTAGTAGGTATCTTTGGACAAGGTTTTGTGAACGATTTTAATGAAAACATTCTAGAAATTTCTTGAGTCGAAATATGAATGATATTCAGCAATTTCAAATACATTTTTTTCTGTTGGCTTAGGACTAATCTTTAAATGGTAGTACATTAAGTTTTTTTTTTTACAAATGTCAAAGTAGAGCAATGTGATAAACATGCAGGCAAAATGACCTATGTAGGTACTGCCACCAACGATGCCGTGGAAGTGGAAATATTATGGGCCACTCAAATTTAAACAACTGTCGTGCCAGCGACACGAAGAAGAATGTGATATTTTTATAAAGTAAAAATTGATTAGTTGTCCTAGAATAATAACACACTGAAAAATAGCGTTAGATTTCAGAATTTCTAAGAAAACGTAGTGTACACATACACAGCCATATGTGCACACAGCTTTAGACAAGAAAGGGAACAGACGCCGACGTTGGTCCGACAGTTGCCGGAGAGGTTTTCAAATAATACTTATAAAACCTTTTAATGCTGCACTTTCTTACCGTGGCAGGTGCAACGGATTTATATGAAAAGATTTCGATATGAATTAAATTTTTGGCAAAGGACTTTCTGAAATATTTTCACCAATTTCTTCTTGACAAACTCAAAAAGTATGTTTATTTAGTTAACACTTCACGCACACAAATGTACAGAGGCGGGCTTAACGCCATAGACATTCTCTACCAGTCTGATAGAGATCCTATTCAATATCTTTGGAAAAAGGGAATATTAAAACAAATGATAAACGCGGCGAAAATGGAACAAAAAGTGGGGCGAACACGGAAAAATAAAAATTAGGCGAACTTTGTGCGCGAATCCGGAACAAATCATAAAAAATCACAACCGGCGTCGTAATCTTTCCTCATCTTCTCAAGGCATAGCCACAATGACAGGCTTTTCTAACATCTGTATCTTCTTGCATGTAGCGGATCTCGCAGCCTACACCAGAAGGCCAATTCTCGTACTTTTATTGTGGCAATTGAGCCGTTTTCGACTCTGCCTACATAATATGTCTACATAATATTCGAAACACCTAACCAATATTCACCTACCTAAGGTTGATGAAGGTACACAGCGCCTGCGTATTCATGTATTTCAATGCAACTTGTGTAGCTTAATGATTATTAAGCTTGTATGGACACGAGTTTCATGAACTTTCAAAGCGACCGCCAGTAGTTCCTACCTATCGCCGTAGTTTTGGTTTCGGTAACATGTTCCCCTTCAAGATATTCTAACTGTCAGCTATAGGGAAGCTAGGTTTACAACAATAAAGCTTATTACATGTCCACAAGCATTAAATTAACTTACTAATAAAGTTCCGGATTATTCAGCATAATAGACTGAAGGTAAAGCTGCTAAAATTTAATCAATCTCAGAAGTTAGCCGTTTGTACCCGACGGGTTGGCTGCACCGCAAACACTGCTGTAGCTGCTGCCATGTTCTCCCGTGAGGAATATATTGCACATTTGTTGCTTAGTGTGTTGAGTGTTGGGTGGACCCCACATAATACGTCACGTCTCGCTCCTGTTACCGCTGAGGCCTGCTCATAGAATGGAAGCCTCTCCAATATTACGTACACAGTTAAGAACATTGGTTGGCTGGAAATGCCCATTGTGCAATTTAACTATAGTCGGCTGTTACGAGAATATTGTTAAAGATATCAGATTCTGCTTCAGTTATTTCCTCGAAACGTAGATGATAAGAACTGTTCGAGATACTTGAAGCGAACTTGGTAAGGCTTTTCCAATAAGTCGTTATGAGCTGTACGTATGGTTTTTCTTTGAGGACAATTTTCTAATAAATGCAACAGGGGAATAAGCCAACATTAATTTTGTTTTAGCAGATTCTCAAATAATAATTTTCGCGTAATCTGGGTGCGTACGTTATTAGCTTTTCGGCTTGAAAGAGGTGTCATTTCGGTTGGAATTATTTAAAAATGGGCCGTTTATTATGACAGGCGCATATATGTTTATCTCTGAATCTCTGCATGACTGTGTGATACTCAGATTAGAATAGGCCATCCTGTCTGTCTACAGCTATCCCACCTAATAAATTGGTAACATTTAAAAATCGTACGTGCATATCGCGTTTTTTCCCGTTCCCGTAGGAATTTTGAAAAATCATCTCTTAATGCTCACTTACACTCCAAGGAACCTACCTATATGCCAAATTTAAACTTTCTACAACTAGAAGTCTCTCTCAGCTGTGCGTTGTCTGTCAGTCACTCAGTCAGTAACAGAAGAATTTAATATCTTAGGATATTGATTGATCGATGATAATATGTTTTGAAATTATACGCAAACATAACATACCTCTAAATCTCTTTGCATTGCTTTCCTATATTGTTTTTCACAATGGACGTACCTACATCAATACAAGTAAATCAATCGTTTACTCTATCAAATGATTTTTACATTAACATTTAAAGTGTATATATGTGATTGATACCCATTGAATGAAAACTGGTACTATTAGTTATTATGTAAATTATTTCTTGAGTACCCAAATCTAGGTCCGATTCTTAGGCTCATTCATCCGCTCTATATCCACATCCGAGGCAGAAAGGCTAGTCGTCGTTGGCACGTGCCGCCTAGCTGAATGTTTATTGCATTGAGATTGCGGCATAACTTGGCCTGGTTATAATAAGTGAGAATGTGAGCGTCTTGGCCGGTTTAAGTGGGTACAGTTAGGTCAAGGTAATGATTGTGAATGTTTTGTGTATTGAGTTAGGGGTGATTTTTGTTTGATTTTCTTCTTATTTTTTTTAGTGTTGTGGCAACTTTGTTATCTGAAATAAATCTTGTTATCTCAATCTTCTTTTAAGTTTCTAGTCTGGTTACACTCTTCCAGGTTGAGATCGAGAATACCAAGATTATATTGTGCGTTTTTGGACCTTGGTTTGAGATCAGGGCTATGAAAATGAGACGAATTTTTTAATCAAACTTTTTTTAAATAAAAGCAGGGTGTGCCACAATGCCACATTCATAGTGTAGTATTTTAACAGCCAATGTTAAGGATTCCAAGTAAGATCGAAAGTGAAACCCAACTAAAAATTGATAATCCACAGACTAAAATAACCTTGCAAATAATTGCCTCCTGGTCCAGTAAGACTTTTTTATTTGTGTATTATTAATTCGCGTTGAAAAATTGTAGCAGCAATTTGCTTGATTTTCTCTTACAAGTTGCGGTGCGGTATTTTTTTCCACCCTTCTTTGCACAACAAAGGAAACCGGGGGGGTTTTGTAAACGGCAGCGAGCCACGACACAGGGCTGGTTTTAATCCAGGATGTCGCTTTACGTGATGCCTGTGTCAATATAATTTAAAAATGTACGTTCATGACGTCAATGTTTAAATGTATGTTTGTTGAGTATATTAAGCTGAGTACGCACTACGTCACAATATTGTGACAGACTGTAAATGAAACATTTTTCGTTTTTGATACGACAGTCGACAAAGTTGGTAGCGTCCATTATAATCGTTCTGCTCTTGCTTGGGATTCATCAAAACATGATTTTGTGGTCAGACAAGTACACAGAGAAAGTTTTGTATTTTTTTCAAGCAAGAGATTTAGTCATTTTGTTTCAATATGTGTTTTTGAGTCGCTGTTTATACTATACTTTTCTTCTAGTTTTCGCAAGCTCTACAAGTTCTGTTCCAAATAAATTGTCTCTGTCATCTATGACCTAGACTAGAGTCAAGAGTAAACCAATATTAAATTATAAAAATCAGTCCAGAATTTTGAAAGATCTCTGTTTTGCGAATCCCCATAATTTTATTGTAATTAAGTACAATAATCTGTCGGTCGATTCTGTAAACATATCAAAGTGAAGGCTAGGGTGAAGTGATCGCGGGGTGAGCTGTCAATCCATATAATCAAGATGTCACGTGATCACGAAGTGAGCTGTCATTCCATCATGACTATATGGATTGACAGCTCACCTCGTGATCACTTCACTTCGACACATTTACAGAATCGACCGGCTGGTAATCTATTATTGATACTGATGGTGGATGTCACACAAGTCCTCAAAGTTTTGGTCCTAGAACATGCCAGGTTTTTATACAATGTTGTCCTCCGCTGTTTTGAGAACAGTACCTGGTAAAGTGGTCAGAAATATGTAGGATCTTGCTAATGCTGCATATAATAATAAATAATAATAATTATTTATTATCAGGCAACTAAGGTCCATAGATAAAATACAAAATTAAACATCTAAAAAAAAATTAATACATATTAATCTTGCTTAAATTATAAACTAAGACACGAAGTGACAGTGTCGAGTTATGCTGCGCGGTGTCGCGTAGCCTGCCGCGAAAACGTCGGTAGACTACAACCTTCGGCCTAAACTCTTCCTTATATAGCAACTACAAGAAGACTGTATGTATATAGGTACCTTATATTTATGTACGTTAAAAGGCATATTGTGGATAAGACTGTGTTTCATCCATTCACCGTTCCAGGAACACCCAGGCATGATGTTCGATATACATATGTTAGCATAATGAGGGTAAGCTAACGAGTTTTGTTTTAAGGGCAATGTTTTGTTTCCCTAGCATTAAGGCTATTAGCGTAATTATCTGTAATCAGTGAGGATTCTATTATCATAAACTTAAGGGAACCCTGGGATATTTATCTTCTTAGAAATTTGAGAAATGAGAAAGCACAGTATTGATCGATACCGTTGCTCAAGCGCGTCAAGCATAAAAGCTAAAAATAACTTCTGTTCTTCAATGATGTCTTGAACAGCTGTTTAGTACCTGAGCCTCTTATAAATCATTGAGTTGGGTAGATTTCCAAAAAATAATTAAATTTAGACGCCGCACTTCTGAACTTTGATGCATTTTAATTTTTATTGATTTAATAAAGCAAAAATATGGTTCCAATATTTTTTGATATCTAACTGACGTACTAAAAAGGATTTTTATTTTTTTAGCCCGGAACCATCCCGATTCTCGGTAACGATAATTTATTTATGGGTTTAGTGTTTGTATTTACATAAATTCTCGCCAGAAGGTATTCCTGGACGGGATAGGTAAACGGTCATTTCGCCAAATACGTTATAGTTCCAGTTATTTTGTAATGTAGTACATTAGTAGCGAGAGGCATAGCGTTTCAACTCTCACAGTGATATTAAACCCTAATTAGGCGCATAATGATACTCGCATGTACACGGAGTAGTTAGTTCATACTCTAACAGCTTGCCAGTTATGCAATATTGCACCAGCTAGAAGTACCTACCTATTTCAGCTAGTATATTACGACACTTTACGAGTTTGTGAGTTTGGGACTTCAAAATGTACATAATGATATGATAATATTTTGTTTGTATCCATGCTTCCTCGGGACGGATCTGATACCAGCTTGATAACCTTGAGTCAATTGAGGAACGAGCCAAGAGGATCATCGGCAATGATAGACTCGTCGAGTCGAAGCTCCAAAGTCTTGAGCATCGACGCCGAGTTGCTAGCCTGTCGGCTTTTCAACGCACGACCTTATCGGATGTCACCTATAGTTTTCCAAAAAATAGCCAAAAGCCTTGATGAGCTATTCAACAGACTGGCCAGGAGGTAGGGATATTATTGCCACGGGATATATATTAACAAGTCAAAAATGTCATATCCCTGCTAGTTTTTATACGGACACACATTTTAGGTATATACAAACGTCGTATTTTGGATATTTGACATTGACTGGGACGGATGTTAAATTGTCCATTGCTTGTCGCTTTCACGATATTGCATACATCACTACACGTCATTATTATGTGCCGCGCACACAGTAAACGGACGCGGACCGTCCGGCGAACAATCATGTCATGTCCGTATCACGTTCTGTCTGCGTGAATCGGAATGCTTCGGGACAAATACTTTTAGTGTGTTCACGTTGATTCGCTGAAGCGAGAACAGTGTCGACCGCGACAGATTGAAGACTCTGTGTTCCAACTTTGCATTGACCGGTCCGGTCTTTGGTCCTCTACCCTAAGAAAATGAACTAGCACGACGACTTACTCCGGTACAAGTTTTCATAAACATTCCTTGTAAGGCCTGCCTGACTCTCAGATACGACTGGGTCTACAAACTTACTGCCTAAATTATTGCATATATTCCGATTAGTTTACATCTGCATTTTTAAGAAAATAAATAGACACTACTAAAGAGACCCCAGCTAGCCCACAATCGTGAAATTTGTGCCTCAAGGACTTTTCGTTCCAACAATTTATAAAACGCACCCGCTTACGGTTATCAATGTGAACAAGCACATAGTGAGCTTACGCGTCGCTTACACAATACAAACGCGGCGTTGATCTACGATCTCGTCACAGTTACATATTTAAACATTAAAAGCAATCACATTAGCGTCCATCACATCAGACTGATGTCAGCATTTTGCTTGAGTGTCAAAAAGTTGGGTTTAATAATAATAATAATAATCGATCATTAAAAAATTCGACCACAAACACAACAGCACTAAATAATAATGAAAATAATACAAACTATAGTTTACCATCAGTAGATGAACTGCGACAATTTTGGTCAAGAATATGGGAGAGGCCGATATGTCATAACATGGAAGCTGAGTGGATTAAGACAGAGACAGAAAACCATAAACACACAGAACAAATGGAGTTCAAACATGTCCCGATAGATACATTTCATGACGTTCTTCAGAAATTACATAACTGGAAATCACCCGGTTCTGATTGCATTCACAACTTTTGGTATAAAAAATTTACATTCATTCATCCACATCTATACAATTTCATCAACAATTTTATTAAAGATCCAACAACTATGCCAACATACATAGCGGAAGGAATAACTTATATGATATCAAAAGACAGCAATGACAGCGCCAACCCAGCAAAGTACAGACCGATCACATGCCTTCAAACAATTTATAAAATAATAACATCTTGCATCACTCAAATCATTTACACTCATCTTGATTCAAACTCAATATTATCAGAAGAACAAAAAGGCTGTCGAAAATTTAGTCAGGGCTGCAAAGAACAACTTACAATAGATTCGGTAATAATCAAACAGGTCCAGGCCAGGAAAAAAGATCTATACACTATGTATATCGACTACAAAAAAGCATACGATTCTGTTCCGCACACTTGGCTCCTTGAAATTTTAAAAATATATAAGATAAACCCTCAAATCATTGCGTTTCTAAATACCACTATGACTCACTGGAAAACACGCTTGCATCTCACAACATTGACAGGGATTGTTGAGACAGAATCCATTAAGATCCAACGTGGCATATTCCAAGGTGACTCGCTTAGCCCCCTATTGTTCTGTCTTGCCTTAAATCCCTTATCAAACAAATTGAATTCACTAATGCCAGGTTATAATCTCTATTATAATGACACAACAGACGACATACGAACTGACCATCGAGACTGTAAAATTAACCACCTACTTTACATGGACGATATAAAATTGTACGCGTCTTTGCCACAGGACTTAAATGAACTCGCAAACGCCACTGATCAATTTTCGAGTGACATAGGAATGGAATTTGGAATTGATAAATGTAAAATTAATTCCGTAAAAGCAGGCAAAACATACGATCATTCATATACCACACACTCAGGTGAAACTATAGATTCCTTAGATGAACACGGAATATACAAATACTTAGGATACATTCAAGCGCAGAAAATTAAACATAAGCCAATAAAAAATAAACTAACACAACAATTTAAACATAGACTAAAATCCATTTTTAACACTCAATTAAACTCCAAACATACTATTAAAGCAGTAAATACCTTTGCGATCCCTGTCCTCACATACTCTTTTGGTATAATAAGCTGGACGAAAACAGAGCTTAAAAACCTACAACGCGTCATTAACACCACCTTGACCAAACATCGAAAACACCACCCGCGATCCTGTGTTCAGCGATTAATACTACCACGAAAAGAAGGAGGACGAGGAATAATAGATATAACAAACCTACATAATAAACAAATCAGTACTCTTAGAAAATATTTTAACTCGAAAAGCACAACCTCCACCATACACAAAGCAATAGTTTATAATGACCGAAAACTGACCCCGCTAAACATGTTTGACAAAACTACTCAAACTAACGAGAAACAGACTGACAGACAGACAAAAATATTGGAATGGACCCAGAAGTCACTCCATGGAAGACATCGCCAAGACCTTTGCCAACCTAACGTCGACAAGCTAGCGTCGAACGAATGGCTCAGGCGCGGCGATTTGTTCCCTGAGACTGAAGGGTTCATGACAGCAATCCAGGACCAAGTTATTGAAACCCGTAACTACCAAAAGCACATCATGCGAATCCCCATTTCAACAGATTTTTGTAGACGGTGTCATAGTTCTCCTGAAACTATACAGCATATTACTGGAGCCTGTAAGGCAATCGTTCAAACTGACTATAAACATAGACACGACCAAGTAGCCAATATAATTCATCAAAAACTTGCCATCAAATATAAACTTATTACAACACCCTCAGTTCCCTACTACAAATATAATCCAGAAACGGTTCTTGAAAACGCAACACACAAGCTTTACTTCGATCGAGCCATCCTTACAGACAAAACCACACATTACAATAGACCAGATAACTTTAGTAGACAAAATTAATAAAACCGCGCAAATTATTGATATAGCAGTTCCAAATACACACAATCTGCAAAATACAATAGCAGAAAAACTGACAAAATATACAGACTTAAAAATAGAAATTAGCCGAATGTGGCGATTAAGCAGTGTTGCGATAATCCCTGTAGTACTTTCAGCTACTGGAGTCATACCTAAACAACTACATCAATCATTAAAGTCGCTAGAGATAGCTCCCTCCACCTACCAAAACCTACAAAAAGCTGTTATATTGAACACTTGCAGAATTGTCCGAAAATTCTTACAGAGCGACAACGACGCACAAACTACTAACACTTAGGTTAGTACTCTCAGGGGTAGCACTTGGCTTTGGCCCGTGTTATCCTTTAAACCCGGCAATCATTGCCGAGATACAAAAATGTATACCAACAAATAATAATAATAATAATATATTTATTTGCCAATAACAGTAGTACAGAAGTTTAATGACACATACAGAGTACTTAGAAAACATTTAACAAAATGATAGATTAATGACCCCCATGCTAGGAAAATCCTGTGTTATGGGGACATTCATCCGTCCACTACAACTAATTAAATCGGTGATGTTTTAAAAGTAGAATTCACATTTCATACGGTAATAGCAGATAAATAATTTTGTTTTAATTTAATTTATTAATAAATATGTACACTTTTAAACTTTACCTTATTGAGGCATCTCGAGAAGTTCGTGGCTAAATAATGACAGTTGCGGTCAGTCTTCGAGGTTAAGCAACACTTGCTGAGCTCGGTCCGCGGATGAGTGTCTGTCCATTTGATTCCGAGACTCCTCCTTGCCTTACAAAGCATATTAAGCCGTTGGTCCTGCTTTTTTTAATCATAGATAGGTTTGCGTAACCTCATCTGATGTAAAGTGATGTGGTGATCGACCATGGAGCACGCTTACTTAAAAGTGACCAACTCATTCTTGACTTAAAGACGCCCAGGCTGTAGCTATTGGGAATCACACAAGTTACAGATGTACGGGTTGTCAATTATAGACCCTTGTCTACCGTTAAGGGTAATAATCCAGAAAATCGGACACCAGTTCTACTAAGGACCATCATGTTACCTAATTACTAAGTTGAGGAAGCCGATCCCAACATAATTCGGAAAACGTTAGGTTGATTGACCTTAGGCATAAAAAATCATCAATATATACATATGTCACCGGAAAATTGCAAACGCCGTAAGATTATAAAATATCGCGTGAAATTCTAAACTATATTTTCTGATTAACTATTTGAATTTGGATGGGATTAATTCGTTCTTAAATTCTTAAAAATCGAATTAATTCTAATTAATTCGATTTTTTCATAATATATCGAGACATTATAATTAAATAAAGATTTATAACAATCTTTCTGAATATGCAATTTTCCGGTGACATTTATATAAACCTCTTCCAATACTGAGTGACTGACAGACTATGCACAGCCGAAACTTGGCATGTAGTTTCCTTGGAGAGTGTAAGGGAGCACTAAGGGAGAGGATTTCCCGAAATTCCTACGAGAACGGGAAAAACGGGATATGCGCGTGCAAAGTCGCGGGCAAAATCTAGTAAATTATTGAAATATACCTATGTAGGGTTGGGTGGCTCGCTGTCCGATCACCACCAAGCCCGGGTCGATGGCGTGTTGTGTTTCACGCGCGCCTCAAAGAGATGTCAGCATAGAAGATGGGGCCCGCTAGGGCTAGAGCCTGCCAGGGTTGCGAAATTTGTTCGAAAGAGTCACCTGAGGCCCAGGAACGCAAAGGGCTTTAGAAGGAACATGGATGGGTTTTAGTCAGTAAGAGTCTGACACGCCCTTCCGCTCCACCCAGAGCGGATGACTTCCCATCCTTAAAAAAAGAAAGGTATTATTACGTCAAGGCTATTAATGAATAATTAACAGATACTGTAGAATTTTTCAGGCTTATAGCTTTTACTTTAAATGGTAACCTCGCTTTAACCTACCTTAATTAAGCAACAAATTACCTAATAATTTATTAATGAGACACGTTATTAAGGCAAAGTATAATTAAACTGTTATGGAATTAGAAGATAGTAGTTGTTCCAGAGTACGTAGTTTTAAACTGTTCGCCTTGCTGTTCAAGGGTCGTGTTGCATAAGTGAGCGTGAGCGCGAGAGGTGAATAAATTCAGAAGTTGTACTTGTGTCAACCATCCGCGTCAATATTCAAGTATTTTTTTTTAATTATTCTGTTTTCCTTCCATTTCAATTGAAAACAGAATTAAATCTTCCCTACTTCTTTAAGTAATTACCATTTATTCTAAAGAGTAGAAAATCATTAATTACGAAATTAAAGTTATATTATATTTATTATGTTATACTTTGAGTTCGCATTTTTTGAAGGCGGTTCTTATTTCTTAAAAAAAAAAAAAAAATAATTAAATGAGACTAAAGAAATAATATCTCATTTTCTTTGTTTCCGCTTTTGGCAATATAAGATTGTTTTCTATACATCTGCCGATCTCTTCAAAACGTAAGGGCTTGATGTTATGTTATGATATGGTGACAACAATACATAGACATACGATCGCAGCAAACGCGGGTCGTTTGCTTTTAGTTGTTGATGAGTTCCATTGTCTATCTCCGAAAATCTTCATGGGATGATCATCTATTATCTACATTTAAACCTTCCCTGAAACATATGCATTTATATAACGAACTACATTCAAATCGGACTAGTGGTTTTTGAGAAAATCGTGGACTTACAAACATACGGGTTGAAAACAGAACCTCCTTTTTTGAAGTCATTTAAAAATATTTTACAAAATACATGTTTAAATACATGTTTACTGATAGTACCAGATTTGACACGTTAAATATTCGCAACCCGCTTCTACCAGCATATTTGCCCGCTTGAAAAACGAAAATTATCCCAAGGGTATATACTGCCGGAATTAAAAGACCTACATATGTCCTATCCTATACCATGATATGGTTTAACGGTGTGCTAAGTTTCATTCAAAGACGTGCAGAGGTAGCAAATAGACATACAGACTTACTATCGCATTTATAGTATTTGTATGGATAATGTGATTATAGTATATTTAGTGCGAATAATTCGGAATATTGACACAACAATACTCCAATGACAAACTTGTAGGTCTCTGTTAGTACAATTTAAAGCCCCCGGGGAAACCAAGCTGGGACAGTGTATAGCCCAAAGCGTTCAATAGGATCCGTTTACATTTATTGTTTCGCTTAACATAGGTAGATCTTGGCTTGTGAAATTATCTGAAATAAAACTGTGGTGTGAATCTAAACAGTAAGCAGTCTACTGTCTGCTATGAGCATTTCAGTGTCTACGTTAAATTGGATATAAAAATCTTACTGTTTCTTTTATTGACTCACTTAAATAGTAATTCACCATCTTGTGGCTCTCTTTAGAATGCTCGCAAACGAAATGATGGCGGTGCAGTCGCAATTTGAGCGACAGTTTTTCGTATCAAAATTTTTATAGGTGAAGATTGCAGACTGAAACTGCTGTACTTACCTATTTAGTGGCATGACTCTGTTTTGCACAGCGCGGTAACCCGTTGCAAGTCAATGATCTTGGGACGCAACGCTCATTACACTAACGTTACATAGCTCCTACGTACAAAACGGTTACGTGTGGAAATGTCGATCTACAGCGTGAAGCTTAAGCGAATTTCAACAAAATCTTGCTTATTTTTATGACATGATTTGCGTTGTTGAAGTCTGTGTATTATATTTTTGGACTTGAGTACCAATTCTACTAATTAGGTTTCCGTAAAAAAATAGATATCTCATAGGAACACTGAGTTGTCTATCACAACCAATTTTATCTGAAACTACTGGGCCGACTCGGTGAAAATTAGTTGAATGACCGTCTGGTATGTTACTATGTTATTCTCTCTTTGCCAAGCCTGATATCAAGAGGTGTTTGTGGTCGGCTTTCATCGTAATTCTTCGCCAAACGTGTGTCAGCTAGGTCGTCGAGACTTCGAAACGTGCTGTCTTCCAATCATTTTTCAGCTCAGGAGGTTTTCTTATAACAAGGCCTTACCAGTTCTGCCAGGGTTGCGGAATTTGTTCGAAAGTGTCACTGCGGCCCTGGAACTGGTTTTAGTCAGTAAAAGTCTGACACGCCCTTCCGCTCCACCCAGAGCGGAAGAAGTCATTTGATGATATCCCATCCTTAAAAAAAAAGCCTTACCAGCACAGGCGTGTTTCGGAGAGCTTTTGTTTTCTGCTCTTGGTGACGGTTTAAAATCATTTCATTAGAATTTGTACGCTTAGAGTTAAAAAAAAAACTACGTCTTCGAAAAACTAAAGTAAACAATTTTTAAACGATGTGCTGTTTATTTTGATGGAAACATTGTAAGCTCGAATGACGATTCAGTTCCCATGTCCTAAAGGCGAGCACAATAATTATGTTGACTTTTGATATCATGTAACGAAACCTGCAGGGACCGACGACGCCACTCCGTCGGTAAGACTCCATTAGTAACGCGTCACGAAGTACCTACATACATCATTCTACAACTTGATGATGAATGATCTAGACACTTGTGCAAGACAATTTCAATATTTTAATATTTCTTAAGCAAAATGGGTTCAACTACGAATTCAGATATGTATGATTTTGCGAACGTATGAATGTGATGTAAACGTCCAAAACGATGATATACATAAATATGCATATCAGAATTATGTCAATTTATCTTGAAAATGTAATTATAAGCGCAACTGACGTCCTATCACAACATTAGACGTAGGTAGTTTTATTCAGTTGCCATGTTCTAAAGGCGAGCACAATAAATGTGTTGGCTCTTGATATCATGCAACAAAACCTGCAGGGACTGACAACGCCACACATTGGGCAGGACTCCATTATTTACATGTCACGAAGTACATACATCATTCTAAAACTTGATAAATGATGAATGATTACACTTTACACTTATGCAAGACAATTTCAATAACAAAATCTTGTTAATATTTCTGAAAATTCAGTTATCCATTTTCTTTTCAAGTTCAGATATTATTGTTCGTGATACAAAGAAAATTTTGCGATGTAAATGTCAAGGTCGATCATATATCATAATTTTCACACTATAATCTTGAAAATCTTACATATAATTACCACTCTATAATATGCTCTTAAATATTTTTCGAGCGAAACAGGGTGTAAAGTCCCGCAAACCTCCATAGAAATGGGTGGATCCTCCGATCAGACGGTTGTTGTGTCCGGTGGGATAGCCCGATAGTCGAAATTTGGGCTGTTGAACATGCCCTGATACCGCAATGCAGGATTTCGTTCAGTAGTTCGTTGGTAGCGGGATAGATGGCGCTGCATTTATTTTTTATTGCGGTACAAATTTCGCTTCGTTAGTTTTTTGTGGTGGCATTGCTGCAGCTACATACTTTCCCAAATTCGTGAAAGTATGTAAGACAATTATTATCTTACATAAAAGGAAATAGGTTATTTTAAAATGCTTCAAATGATTAAATTCAAAAGCTTTTACAATTATCTGCTCGACAGACAAAGGTCTAATAAAACCCGAAGTCAAACCACAAAAATCTCATATAACTCGGACAATGTCCGTACCGTGCGAAGTGAAAATTCCTTCTTCATAAACTTTGAAATTCCAATGTTTTATCGATCAAATTTTATCACATATCGGGTTTCTGCTAAAGGTATTTTTGTAAGAATTCACAATAAATTATGCAATGTACCTATGTACAAGTAACCTAAAGTTATGACAAAATACTGAAAAATAACTAGATTATTAAATTCACGAAATTATGTACAAACGCGTATAAAAACAAAATATATTACTGGGCATCAAAACATTCATCCACATAGAAATGTATCCAGAATGGTATTGCTGATTCTTTGGAAAAAGATAAAATTCTTCTATGTTGTAATCGCAATCTGTTTGATTACTTGAATTGTGTTATTTAAAAAAGTTAGTTGAAAAGCAAATAAAAAAATGCTTAACTTGGTTACAAAGTACTTAGACTTTGTCGTTTGACATTCGTGATGAACAGCTGTTAACTACATACAACATGTAAACCCAATTATTTCTTGCAAAAAATGCCATTATGGCCGCCAACGCCTTGGTATTCTAATTGAAATAGCGCGTGAAGATAAGACCGGAGTTCGTAGAACTAAGTTAAGTAGGTTTTATTTTACTCCGAAACTATGGTAATTGTGTGTGTAGACTGTAGAATTCCCGAATCAAATACTCTTGGTTGGTAAACACTTACACCAAGCCCCAGTTCCTATACTTTTTTAAAGCAAATAAAGAGGAAAAAAAAATTGAATATGACCAAAGAAATACTGTTGAAAGGCTTCACGCAAGGGTGTCCTTGGACGATCCCCCGGCCACCGTAGGCGCGGGCCTGCGGACGGCGAGCGTTGGGTGGCTCGCTGTCCGATCACTACCAGTCCCGGGTCGATGGCACGTTGTGTTTCACGCGCGCCTCAAAGAGATGTCAGCATAGAAGACGGGGCCCGCTAGGGCCAGAGCCTGCCAGGGTTGCGGAATTTGTTCGAAAGATTCACCGCAGCCCTGGAACGCAAAGGGCTTTAGAAGGAACACGGATGTGTCGGTAAGAGTCTGACACGCCCTTCCGCTACACCCAAAGCGGAAAAAGTTATTTGATGATTTCCCATCCTTAAAAAAGAAAAGGGTGTCCACGGAATTCTCACGGCCTTTAACAGGTGTTAAAGGCCGTTAAATTCCGTGGATGCAAGTAGGACAGGGCCCGTCGATGTAGCGACGCTTGGGAAAGGCTACGTTGCTAGGCCTCTCCCAAGCGTCGCTGCGCTGCGCGCGTCTTTCCGTTAAAAAGATGATAAAGCAAGTACTTATCTATTTACATAAACTTGCGAACTTGAACTAACCATATTACCTACCTTGAACTAACCACCACTCAACAAACGCAGTATCGCATGCTGCGTTTGTTCAGTGGCAGCAACAAACGCAGCATGCGATACTGCGTGCTCATGTCTCCAAAAGAAACTTCCTTTACAGGAGCTGATATTTCTGTTGAAAAAATTATGATAGAGTTGACAGAGCCATAAAATTCACGTCCTATTTCGTAAATATATTCATTGTGCGTACAGCTAAGGAGTGGAATTCCCTGCTTGAGTCTATGCTTCCTGATATAGTTACAACCTGGGAGTCTTTAAGTCAAGAGTGAATAGGTTTCTTCTAAGCAAGCGTCCTCCTTCTTCGACCACATCATCGCTTATCAATAGGTAAGATAGTGCTGCTATCAACAGTAAAAAATATAATAATAATAACTATCTCTTATAATGTCTTATTTTCGGAACACTGAACCATGGCTTCTTCGGTTTGTGTCACATTTACGAGATTAGTATCAATCATTCTAATTATATCATTTTAATGAGCAGTGTAGGTGTTACAGCCTAATGGATGCTTTATAAACGTTGTTATAAAAGTAATAATTAATCGTACCAATTCATTTAAAAATATTGTGTGGAATTAATTCGTGTTTGCAAAAATAGCCTCGTTTAAATAAATCTAAAAATATGTTTTATAGAATTTCAGCTTAACAGGTCCAACAAATTAACATTTTAGTTAAGGTTGTTTTTGTATGCAGCACCGAAATGCACATTACTGATGAAAGCGATGTAGTCGTGACAGTTAGGATACCACACACAGGCGCGGTACAAACTGCCGCGCGATGCCGCGTGATGTACATATCCCTGTTACACAACCTCGTGTGGACATGGACTCTTTATTAAGGTACGTGTAATTGCACTGTTTTGGGATTGTTTTGGAATTTTATGTTTATTCATAGCACTCGTAACGTGTTTGTTCCAGTTGCGGTGTGGCAACTGGAACGCGGTGAGGCATTATTTAAGCTTTCTCTACTGAAACAAATGGAGTTTGCAGATTATAATTCTAGTTTTAATTAAACAGATTCCATGTTTCAAGCTTACTGTTGTAATATTTTGTGTCACATGTGTATTAAGGGTCACTATTTTATTATGACACTTTACATACTGCTCAACAAACTTGCCTTCATGCAGTCATCAACCAAGTCGAACGCAGTACCGACATTATTTAAATTGCCTCCTATTACACTCGCGTCCGTGGCGCCTCAACCGCGTATATATGCAGGCACCCTTATACGACGACTGGCGAAAGCTTGGGTTGACATAATAGGATCAAATGGTGGAGTGGAGAAGGCCCATTAATGAGACCACAAGAGAAGCAAACTGCTGTGAAAGTATTATGGAATAGTAAAAAGTCTTGCTTGCAACTACGGAATGCAGGCTTTTAGCTTGTAGGTGTTGTGTGAGTTCAGTTATGTCAAACAAGAAATGAAGTGAGTCTTCTGTATTTTAATATTCCACGTCAATATTCAGAATTTCTCTCACGTATCACGGGACCGTTCCAGACAAAGCCAGATATCTGTCTACACTATGAATTTATTTTAAAAGCTAACTAGTCTCCGTCAGTTTCTTGTTTGTGCGACGATTGTGGAATAATTAGTGTTGAGGGAATAATTATGTATGTTAGTAAAATCTTGGGTTTGTCAACAAAGCTTGTCAAGTTAGTTGATGTGTTTATTTTAGAGTTATAAAGATTATTCTGATCTAATTAATGCTCTAATAATAATCATAAAGTGTGCGTTTAGGGCCAAATCCGAAATTATGAGGAATATCAAAAAACACTGAAAGGAGTCTCGAGCCCGATTTTGATGAAAACTAAAACTACATCATTGGATTTTTGAAAAATCGATATTCCTGGCCAGGTATCGAATCAGTTGATTTTGAAAAAAAAAACATCCTATATTATTACACCATCCGAAAGTGTCACTAATTAGGATCAAATTTTGGAAAGTGGCAAACTAATTTTTAAAATAATATTTTTTTAATTAAAAAAAAAAAAAAAAATTTTTTACAAAAATATATGTTGCAGTTTTAGTTTTCAGCATTCAAGGCTTCAGACTCTATTCAGTGTTTTTCGCTAATTCTCATAGTTTAGGATTTGGCCATCCACGCACACTTGAAAAATTCACCCTGTATACATGCGTCATAATTGTGATAGGTATTTAAAGGTCTGAAGATCACATCTAGGACTAAAGCAGGCAACGATCCTAGACAGGTACCTAATATATCAAATAAAAGGTTCTACAATATAAAAGTTTATTTAGGTTTCAAAGGACAGATAAAAGGCTTTCGAAGGACTAAGTAAACAAAACTAAGTACATTGTAATTTATAAGTTAGTTCTAACGTTGTAGTAAAAATAATGTGATGCTAGAATATTATGTGAGAAAGTAAAAGCTTTGAACACATGAGCGATTGTTTAATTAAAACATTATTAGTGTGTATATAATTATATACTTAACTCAGGGCCCTCAATTATTCTGAGTCGTTACAAACGATAACAACACAAAGAAAGGTTTTCTTGGAGAAAAATATGAAGGTATTAAGTATATGAATAATCAGCTTTGAAGTTCTTTATGGCGTACGTATCTACAATTATTTTCTTGAACAATATTTTGAAATTCTTATATCTTTCTACTCAGCTGATGGATGGTGACCATTGGATTTTAATCAGTTAAAACAAGTCCTGCCGAGAGGCCAAAATAATGTTAAACTACCGAATATTTTTAAGATGCGTGACCTTAATACCGATGTGACTAGTTTTAGGTAGTTCACTAAAACCGAGTATGCTCAAAACAGTCTATCAAAGAACCTTGCTAACCTGGGAGGCCAAAGAAAAGATGGATGGACTGTGTTAGGAGTGATATAAAAGAACAGGGAGTTAGTGATAACGTGACGGCTGACAAGACAGAATGGAAGAAAAAAAACGTTTTGCGCCGACCCCAAGTAACATGGGATAAGGGCAGGAAGATGATGATAATTGAAAAAATTTGAACATCTCATGTGACCATAACTAAATTACCAGAACCAAAGACAATAAATCCGACAACCGAGAGAATGTTTGAAAACAAACGATTTTGCAGCAAACGGGTTCGAACTCGAGTTGGCGAACGCTGAAAACTTTGTATTTGCCTAATTAACTACATTCAAGGGTCCCTTTCTTGATTAGATCACGTATCGGAAGGATCTGAGTCAATACCAACTTACTTTTTATTGTTGTTTGACTCGCAATGAACTGGCGATTCGACGATTGAAAATGAGTAGCGAATGTTTGGTTGGTAGTACTCAATAATCAGCCTGCAATGCTTCCTCCGCTATAACAAAGAATCGATGGGTGGATTGTGGCAAATGCAACACGTACAGGATGTAAAAGAAATGACACTTTAACTGAAAATGGCTCGTTATACTCATAATGTTAACAACATTTACAAAAAAATATTAGCTGGTCAGTAGGTACATTTTATGGATGGGTGACTATCCATCATATACCGAGACTCCTACATGCCTCGGAAAGCATGTTAAGCCACTGTGGATATCATTGGAAGATCTTTGACAATCGTTACGGTAGTCAGAAGTCATTAAAAAGACAGATGTAAAATACTGGTACTGAGCTGGAAAGGTCAAACTGGAAGCCGAGCACAAAATACGAGTATTTGGCAAAAAGCTATGCCGATTAATTTGTCTGAAATAGTCATGGTGTATTGGCTATAGGTATATTGTAAAACAGCTCGAAGGATCGCCAAACTGAAGTGGTAGTGGGCAGAGCACATTGCTCGCAGAACAAACGGTCAATGAAGCCGAAAAGCTCTGGAGTGGCGGCCGAGTACCGGAAGACGCAGCGTTGGAAGGCCTCCCACAAGGTGATCCGATGGCCTGGTCAGGGTCGCGGTTAGCCGATTGATGCAAGATGCACAGAACCGGTTGTTGTGGCAATACTTGGGGTCTATGTCCAGCAGTGGACGTCTTTCGGCTGATATGATGATGATGATATTGTACAAAACCTGTTTAATTGTGTGTGCAGCTAAAACGAAAGTGGAATTCCCTGCCAAAGTCAGTGTTTTGTGATAGCTATAACCTGGGGGTCTTTAGGTCGAGAGCGAAAAGGTTTATCTTAGGCGAACATGCTCCATCGTGGTGGTGAGGTGCTCCAACCACATCGTCGCTTACCACCAGGTGAAATGGTGGGTGTCAAAAAAATAGAAAAAAAAAGGTATCTGGCTTCGATACAACTTGTAAATCGAGTTCTTTACCCAGGACATCACTTCTCTTAAAGCTACTTCATTGGTTTCTAGTTCTAGCGTCCATTTGTTCTTAGTTCCTAATTATATCGAGTACAATAGAATTCGATTAAAGCAAATCGAGTGTGTGCAGGTAGGTATCTATTTTGGTGTACATTCGATACTTGGCTATTGTTAGTTAAGGACAGTAATTAAGTTGGGCTAGAACTATTAATACTATCGTGGTCGGGGGGGGCCGTATCGCTGTCGAGTCCACCATGAAGTACCTGGGATTGGTGCTCGACAGCCGGTGGGATTTCGGCCCCCACTTCCGGCGGCTGGCGCCCAAGTTGTTGGGCGCGGCGGGGGCGCTGTCAACGCTGCTTCCCAATCTGGGGGACCCGAGCACCGCCTGTAGGCGGTTGTACGTGGGGATCGTGCGATCGATGGCCCTTTATGGGGCCCCGATCTGGGCGGCTGACCTGACGGCCAGCACCATCACTGTTCTCGGAGGCCGCAGAGGGTGATGGCCGTCAGAGTCATCAGGGGATATCGCACGATCTCCTACGAGGCGGCTTGCGCACTGGCCGGATCTCCGCCGTGGGACCTGGAGGCGAAAGTGCTCGCGTCACTGCATAGGTGGCGCGAGGGCGCGCGGGCGCGCGGCGAAAGACTGACGCAGCAACACTTGGAGCTGCGTCGGTCGCAGCTGCGCGAGGTCCTGGTGGCGGAATGGCGGGACAGGCTTTCGAGCCCTTCCGCCGGCCTCATCACCATCGAGGCCATCCGGCCAGTGCTCGACCTTTGGCTCGGGAGAAGGCACGGCTCCCTGTCGTTTCGTGCGACGCAGGTCCTCTCGGGGCATGGCTGCTTCGGGAGGTTCTTGTGTCGCATAGGCAGGGAGCCGGACGCTCGATGCCACCACTGCGTCGACTGTCGGGAGGACACGGCGCGGCATACGCTGGCAGAGTGTGCCGCTTGGGCCGCGCCGTGCCCTCATCTCTGTTGTAGGCGGTGACCTCTCGCTGCCGTCCGTAGTTCATGCTATGGTCGGCTGTGAGGAGTCCTGGGACGCGGTGGTCTCCTTCTGCGAGACAGTTATCGCGCAGAAGGAGGCTGCGGAAAGGGAGAGGGAGATCACAACCGCTCTCCCTGCCCGCAGCAGACGCATCGGGCGTCGGAGGAGGGCATACGCTGCCCTCTTCCGGCCCCCCTAACTGGGTCCAGGGGCGGCGGACTTGGGTCTGTCCGTCGCCCCCCATTCATCCGGACCCGAGGTGGCGGCGCGTGGTGTTCCCGTGCGCCCCTCTTTGACGTAGCGAGGGGAGTCAAACACCTCACTCCCCTCGCCGACGCGAGGTGGCCCGCAGAGGCGGGCCGGCACCAGCCGGGGATTGCGGATGTCGCATACGTTCCCGTGATCCCCGGCATAGGTGGGAGATGGAACACCGGGGTGGTTTTAGTCAGTAAGAGTCTGACAGACCCCTCCACCCGCCCCAGGGTGGAGGATTTCCATGAGGATTTCCCCCCGAGATCAAAAAAAAAAAAAAAAAAAAGAACTATTAATACTCAATTAATACATATAAGATGTATAACATTTAATTAAACCAGAACGTCCGGCAAGATTGATGTGGCCAAGAATTTGTTTGATAACGCTGGTATATTTTAGTATTAGAACAAACTCTTTTGTGTTTTCAAATAGGGGAGAGCGGGGCTGAATGTGCCGCGGGGAAGTTGTTACGATTGAAATATTCGTTATGAAAAAAAGAGATAATAAAACATATCCAGTAAATTCGTCATGAAACGGAACGAGAACAAACTTCCCCGAGGCACGTTTAGCCCCGCTCTCCCCTATACAAGTCCAATTTGAACTTTAACATTACACACACATAACATCACGCTTGTATTTCCAAAAGAGTTAGAGAGATGTACGTACTTACCTAAAGACAACACATCTCACCAGTGTGTGTGGGCAAATACACAACAAAAAAATTATATCGTATCCGATCAAAAAACAAAAGCACAATTAAATTATAAATAAAAACTAAGCAGACAGCAAAAAAAAAAAATCAACGATCGCAATAATAATTAGGTATCAAAATCACAATTAACATTTTTAACGTCGTGGTTCCAATTTTAAAAAGAAACCTCGTTCAATTCAAAGTTAATATATTTATAATGTATCAGCATACTCTAGTCAGCAAGCGGACTCCCACTCATAATGTGCTGTTGTGATTATATTTCTAGTGTAATCTATGTTTATCTGGCTTTGAAGTCACCGCCCAGGGCCCCCTTCACCTCGAAGCCCCATGAATAAATGAAGAAAGCAAAAGTGCGTTCCACGTGCACCCTTTGAAGTCCTCTTAAGTAGCTCTTCCATTTAACGACTCTATTTAAATACAGAACTAACACCACAGCTTCTCTTTCAGGCCACACTTGTATTTTAACAGGAAAATATGTAAGTAACTGTTTAATAAAATAATAACGTTAGTAAAACATACATACGGAAACCTGTTGAGGAAATAAGTTATCAGTTGATCACGCAACGAAACGGGCATATTTTTATTGAGAAACCAAAAATACAAATGAAATAATCAAATCAAAATCAGTTATAGAGTTTTCAAGATAAGTTTTAATTTTTTTTGTTTACTTACTAAAAAAACTGGTGAACGTCAATTGGTACCTAAGTTCTGAACCATCTAAATGTATTCATCAGAGAGGTTATCCTATTTTACTGAGATAAGCAGAGAAATGGAAAGACATAGCATTTAGATTCCCCATATCCCACATTTTCAAACCCGACACAAAAAGAGCAAAAAAAAATCAATCAGCAACTTTGTTGTACGCAAAAAGTTAAGCCCCATTCACACTTATATTATCTATAGGCCGAATTCAGGTCAGATGTAAAACGAATTGCGGAACGCTCTACGTCAGTTAGAACCGCTGACGCGCCGTGAATGTGCCCTAATGAACTGATGTTACACCATTCAAAGAGAACTTTTTCAACTAAACTTTAAATATACCGACAATTATTTTGCTACCGCTTCAATTGAAAAGGAGAATCGTGAAATTTTGTTGGAATATTGTGGGTTGTTGTTGGATTTGATAGCTGATTTTTTGCAGCAGTGAATAACATTGAAAAGATTTTATGAATTGTACATTGACATCGTCGTTATTTAAGTTTGTGACTTTAATAATATCGGCCACACGAGTTGAGCTTCTAGATTAAGCGACGCTTGCCAAGGTGATTTCATGGATTGGTAACCATTCTTTACTCCATAAATACATGAAGCCGTTGAGTCCAGCTGTCTTGAACATCTTTGACAGTCGTAACAGATAGTCAAGCCAGAAAATCGGACACCAGTCTTGCCAAGAGGTTTCTTGTCATCCAGATACTGGATTGTGGAGGACTGGTGGGCCGTCGCCCCATTTTAGATACTGGTACTCAGCTGCATTCCGTTAAAATTGTCAAATAGTTGCACAAAGGCTGGGCAGGTTGATTTGACGTCATCGTTATTTAACAATTCACTTCACTACATAACTATTTATTGTAATCACATAGGTGTGTTTTTTCCTCTTAGGCTTTAAAAACAAGTTGCATTCCATGAACTAATAACTTTTGCCCGCGACTTCGTACGCGTTCATCCTGTTTTTTCCCGTTCCCAAATAGCCTATAGCCTTCTTCATGAATTTATTTATTTATTTAATATGGGTTTACTCTTGACTCTAGTTTAGGTCATAGATGACAGAGACAAAGTTGACGATGGAGCGAGCTTACCCAGAAGAAACCTGTTCACTCTAATTTAATGAATGTGGCTAAAATACACAAAAAAAAAATCCGAATCAGACTGATCGTTCCAGAGATTAGCGCATTCAAACAAACAAACTATTCAGCTTTATTATATTAAAGTATAGATATTATATAGTATAGAAGTATAGATAACGATTGTAAAATACCCAAGCAGCTTATGATTGACCACGTGAGTCACTCTGTCTATCCATTTCTCTATGCCGTCTTTTAAAGACCCGTATCTACTGAGAAACATCTAATTAGTATAATAATACGTGATCGTGTATCAACCCAACAATAAAATAAAAGGAATGACCGTTAAAACCCATACATAATTGCTTAAGTCAAAATACAATTGCCCAAACAACATTTCCAAGCATTCAATCGATGTGCGCTATTGGCCCGATGCAAATGTATCGAATCAAGCATCGATCACCGCGATTGACACTCGATTAACTATCCCTATTTAATTTAGTTCGCAATGAAAAAGCAGCGAATGGTCTACGTGCTATTGACGTGCACAATTGTACGTTTAAATGTTACCCGTGTGCATGGACCTTTTGGTTGGTGATTGCGGACTCGTCTGGTCTTCGTGGTTTTGATTTTGAGGTTGCAAAGTATTTTATAATTTTTGATATAGTCTTTTACAAGCTATAAAGCCATTCGTGATGTATTTTAGCAAAGAGATTAAAACGTTCCACATATCTAAATCACATTATATTCCGCAAAAATGATGACTCTGGCATCGCATTTAATGTTTGACGACACGGTTGGCGCAGTAGTTGAGCGATTGGCTGCTGCTGGGCTGAGTATCGTGAGTTCGATTCCCGCACGTAACAAATATTTGTACGGCCTACAGATAGTTGTTTCGGGTTTGGAATTTGGATGTTTGTAAACGCACCCACGATACAGCAGAAAGTCAAATATATTTTTTTATTTTTATATTCCCACGTAAGTTCACGATCGACAGACCAAGTCTTCTAATAATAATAATAATAATTCATTTTATTATCAGGCCCATAGACATAATACACAAAATAATCTTAAACAATAATAAAGTAATACATATTAGTAAAACTTATTAAACTATTGAATACAAAATGACGGCGTCGTGTTTCGCTGACTGGTGTCGCGCAGCTGGCCGCGGAAACGTCGATAAACAACACCCTTCGGCCAAAACTCTTCTTTGAGGAATACCTCGAGCTGATGAGTTGGAACCCGCACCACAAACGACTTGAAGTTTGTGTTGTGACGCGACTCCAACTTCTCGACCCTCAAAGTGCAGTTGGTCTTCACTCTCATGTACTCCACGATCTCCTCAACCTTCGTGGAGTGATGTAGCCGGGACACGTACAGCTGCGTCGTAGGTATTGCTGGACGCAGCAGCATGTTTGGTCCTGCCAGCGCGGTGCCACACTGGTTCCGACAAGATGGCTTCTTCTTCTTTTTCCTCTCCACCATGATGAAACCATCCTTGTCACACGTCTTCTTGTTCGGATTCCGCTGTTTCGAATCCGAGATGGATATAAAGCGGCTCTGTTTACCCCCTTTCGTTATAGTCGCTTGAATTGACTGCGACTTTTGCAACTCAGCAGGTTTGCAAGCGGTGACGATGTCTGCGTATGCACGTCTAGGGGTCGAAGTACCTACACGAGTCGTTTACTCTACCGTTGACGAGGCAGAGACGGCAGCGGCGGCGGAACACGATGCAACGCAAGCATTTCGGCAGCTGGTAACGCAGTTGGGCTCGCCGACTCAAAACTGCCGAGAGTAGCGTTTTGCGCTTCACGACGCGTGTTTATGCGAGAGGCGTCAGGTGACCTATTTACCGAAACAGCGCTGCGCAGCAACACAACCTCGGCACGTAGTTCACCTATGGTGTTATTCGACACCTCCAACTTTGACTGCACTTCGGCCAGGCTCGCTTTCAGCGAAGTAGCCTTTAGCAACCTGGTGACGTCGACGTGATCGAATGTTACGGGAGGCAGCTTATGCAGATCCTTCGCCACAAAATCTGGCACGTCGTCTGGGTCGGTCGACTTCATCAGAGTGACGATGTCTTGTACACTCTTTTCTGTCCCATCTCTTCGGCGGGACGGCATTTGGTCTTCCTTGCGAAGCGTTCGGAAAAGCAGCAACTTGGCAGTTCTTATCTCATCCTCCTTGTAAGCGGACTTGCAGATCTGCAATATGCTAACTTCGTCCATGTAATCGATGGCATGCTTGATGAATGCCAACAACTCGTTGGCTATGAGCGGTTGTGAACTCATAGCGGCACGAAAAACGAGCAGCGGCTATAGCCACGCGATTCGCGAATTAAATATTCGGACAGAGCAGCGCAAGCACGACCATACTAGACCGCGCATCGCACTACAATGATAATGCATGCTCCTAGAGGTAGGTAAATTGACAAAAACACCATATTCGGCGAAAATATTTCTTCAATAGTATTATCCAGACTGGAGGCTGCTCCTCATCCTGTCCACCCATTTCATATCACTGTGATACATCATTCTGTTGTTCTGTGACCGCAATGTAACCGCCAATTGCAACCCTGGTCTTACAAACCAAGTTAGTCATCCATTTTGAGTTTCGTTGCGCCCGCGACTGAGTGCGAACGCGTTGGCAGTGCCGTTGCGATCGGTGACTCATTGCATACCAATGTCGTTAAATACGGTTAAGTGTAATAGTTGTAATGTTGTCATTAACGAACTGTTGGCCTTTTTACGAAATGTTATGGACGTTATGGATGAAGAAAGTATGCATCAGCTGTGTACTTCCTCGTTCTCGGCGGAGGAAATAGTGAAAGCCAAGACTCTGCTGTTTGAGTCGATGCCTAGCGGGAAGAAGATGCCTGTGCGACGAAAGGATGGCAAGAAGAAAATGTCTCGGGACCTCGACGATATGATTTGGTTGTTGAAAGGAACAAATCCCGAGCTTTTTCCAATATTTGTGGCGAAGGAATTGCACAAACTCCCCCCAGTCTCTTTTGACCATGTGGATGTTACCAGTTTGTTAAAGGACATAAGAAAATTGCAAAATAAAGTTAGTGTTTTAGAGGACAAAACTGTCACAATGGAGCAATTCGATCACCTTAAGCTGGAAGTTAAAAATTTGAAGCGTGCATCATTAGTTGACAATTACACGATGAATATGAATGTCAACAAAAGAAGAGGAGCGTGTTTGCAAAACAGTACTACTTTAGATAGCGGCCCCATAGGCCTGCAATATGAACCGATTAATTATTCGCAAGTAACAGCTGATTCAAAGGTTAACGGCCGGCGAGCGAAGGATGCGTCATCAACACCGGTTAAGAATGTGAATAACTGCATCACTGTTTTGCAAGAACAAAAGAATGCGACGGAGAATAGTAGGCGCGTCGACGAGCGAGAAGGGACGTCCGATACGGCGAGTGCGAGAGAGAGCGAGTGCGTGACGGGCAAAATTTCGACGACAAGCGGCGAGGAACCTGTTTCGATATCAGCTACCTGTGTGATGATGTCACGGTCCCCTACTAGCGGACGGCGAGCGACTGTAGACGCAGCGGCGGCATCACCTGAATCGTTGTCGAGTGAGCTATGCGCGTCGCCAGCTATGCGCGAAGCGACTGCGACGGGTCGGTGTTCGAGTTTGCGTGAGGTTAACGTGAGTAGTGAACAAACGGTAGATGGTGAGAACACAGTGGACACTGAATGGAAGTTAGTGCAGAAAAAGCGGTATAAACAAAATAGATTTAACAGTCGAAAGGGAACGGCTATAACTGCGCCAGAGGGTAGGTTTCGGGCCGCGGATATCAAAGTGCCGTTGCTAATTTCCAACGTCAGTACAGAAGCAAGTGAAGATGACATTGTTAATTATATTAGAGGCAAGACAGGTGAAACTGTAACATTAAAAAAGATTAACATGAAGTCGGTTAGAAGGTATAATGCGTACAAACTATATGTTTCCAAACACAAGTCAGACTTGTTCTTAAACAACGAGTTATGGCCCGTTGGAATTGTGTTTAGGCGTTTTGTACATTTTATGTATCAAACGAAACCTCTGGAGTCAAAAGTTAAAGTCAGTGAATTGTAATTAATTATGGGTAGAAAAACTATTAATAAGTATCTTAAGTTAACTAGCTTCAATTGTAAGTCGGCTAAACGATCTATAGATAATATTAAGGATATTTGTGGATGGTCGGATTTGGTGGCCCTACAGGAGACCTGGCTGCTCCCCCATGACATTCCTATGTTAGGAACAATAAGCCCTGACTTCGAATTTACGGGTAAGTCGGCTGTGGACACTTCTGAGGGTTTGTTGAGAGGAAGACCCCATGGGGGTGTGGCCATTCTTTGGAGGAAAGGCATTTTTGAGACGGTCGGTGTCGTTGAATGTAGCAGTCCTCGGTTAGTGGCCATCAAAGCCATGTCAAAGGGTCGAACTATTATTGTATTTTCTGTATACATGCCTACAAATTGTCCAGACAACTTGCCTATGTTTACAGATGTATTAAGTGAGATTAGTGCTACTATAGCCAGCTGTGATATAGAGAATGTTTTTATATTAGGTGATTTCAACGCTCACCCCCAAGAGATCTTCTATAAAGAGTTAATGAACTTTTGTGCTGACCAATCCTGGGTTTGTGCTGATGTAGAAAAACGGGGGATTGATAGTGATACCTACACTTTTATAAGTGATGTGTACGGGAGCAGGAGATGGCTAGATCACTGTGTGGTGTCTGTATCAGCTTGGCGGTCTATTGCGGGTGTTGATGTATCCGAAGATGTTTACATTTCGGATCATTTACCTTTGCATCTGGATTGTGACCTAGAAGTTGTGAGGACTAAGTTGATGACAGGGGGTGCTGGCCGTAATTCTGTCATTTGGGGTGAAAGAAACAAGTCAGAAACGCAAAGTTACCATAACTTATGTACCAGTAAGTTGCGAGGCGTTGATTTCCCCCAGGAGTTTGAAAAGTGCAGCGTTGGATCATGCAGTGTGGCTGAGCATAAAGTTGTTCTGGATAATTTGTATGAACAGATTGTAGAAATCCTATGTGCGGCGGCTGGGCAATCTAAAAGGACATCTGTGGGGGGTCCGAGGCGGGGTAAGCGCGTGTGTGGGTGGAATGAGTATGTTAAAGACGCTCACCGAGAGGCCAGGTGTAGCTTTCAGACCTGGCTGGTGAACAGTCGTCCCTCGTCAGGTCCGGTTTATGATGAAATGCGTGAGAAGCGTAAAATATTTAAAAATCGACTTAAATTTTGTCAAAATAACGCTGAGCAAATTGTTATGGATAGGTTAGCAAAACAAAGAGCTAATAAAAATTTTGGTAAATTTTGGAAGTCCACTGCAAAGTTGAATGCAAAGCCGGGCCTCTCTGCGGGTGTCGAAGGGATAAGTGATAAGAAAGGAATTGCGAATATGTTCAAGGAGCATTTCAAAGTTCAATCCCCACTCGGTCCTTCAACTTTGGTGAATGATGGTGAGCCCGACTGTCATGGCGTGAAACCTCTGATACGTTTCTCAGCCAAGCAAGTACGTAAAATCATAAACAGCATGAGACGAGGCAAATCGCCAGGACATGATGGGCTCAGCGTTGAGCATCTGAAGCACGCAGGTGTCCATCTGCCGCGGGTCTTGTCTATGTTTTTCACAATGTGTATTAGTCACGCGTATCTACCTGCTAATTTAATGAAGACCATCGTAGTTCCCATTGTGAAGAACAGGACTGGGGACATCGCGGACAAAGCTAACTATCGTCCCATTTCTCTTGCGACAATAATAGCTAAGGTATTGGACGGTGTGCTTGATTCTTACTTAAGTAACCACATACATCTTCATGATGCACAGTTCGGGTTTCGCCCCGGACTATCAACTGAAAGTGCTATTTTAGGTCTCAGGCATACTGTGCAATATTATATAGATCGAGGGACGCCAGTGTACGCCTGTTTCCTTGATCTCTCCAGGGCATTTGATCTTGTCTCGTATGATATGCTCTGGGGGAAGATGGGTGACAGGGGTATACCCGCGGAAATATGTGGTCTATTTCAGTACTGGTATGGAAACCAAAGCAATATTGTGAAATGGGATGATACAGTCTCTGAATCGTATAGGTTGGAGTGCGGGGTGAGGCAGGGGGGCCTGACGTCTCCCAGGCTCTTCAACCTCTACATGGATGACCTTATTGTCGCGCTCAGCAGCATGCGTGTTGGATGCAGTGTTGGTGGGGTTAGAATTAACAACATCAGCTATGCAGATGACATGGTGCTGCTGGGTCCGTCAGCGGGAGCGATCAGAGAGCTGCTAAAAGCGTGTGAAGCCTACGCTGCCGCACATGGATTAAATTATAATGAAAAGAAGTGTGAATACATGGTCTTTGAGGTCGGTGGTAAACGCCGTGGAGAACCCGAGTTTCTCGTGAATGGGACAAAAATTAATAGGGTGTCCACTTTTAAATACCTAGGGCACTTTATTACCGCTGACCTCAGGGACGATGTAGACATCGAGAGGGAGCGTAGGGCACTAGCGGTCCGGAGTAATATGTTGTCCCGTAGATTTGCGCGGTGTACAGACCTAGTAAAAGTAACACTCTTCAAGGCTTACTGCCAAAGTCTGTACGCCGGTGGTCTATGGGTCAGCTATACTAAGAGATCGCTGGATGTCCTACGCGTCCAATATAACAATGCTTTCAGGATGTTGTTGAGACTGCCCCGTTACTGTAGCGCGTCGGAGATGTTTGCGCAAGCGCGAACTGATAATTTTCATGCGATTATACGCAAAAAAACAGCGTCGCTTCTGAGGAGAGTGAGGGACAGTCAAAACAGCATTCTGAAAACGGTAGCTGAGAGCCTCGGCTCTCCAATTGTGCAGCAGTTTGTGAAGAGGTTGATTGGTACTAACACTAGGTAATAAGTTTTTGTTTTTATTTTTTTTATATGTTACTAACACGCTATGGATCTGTGCGTCCGAAATAAAGTTATTATTATTATTATTATTATTATTATTGCTAGATGATGATGGGTAATCTATATTGAACCTACGTGCAGCACTCGTAATCTTACTTCTTCAAAAGACTATGTATTGTAGAGATCCTCTTTTATCAGGACCTCTTTACAGGTTAGGGAACTTAATGGCATATTATGAATAAGTTTTATGACGGACAGAATTATAGGGAGGCTAGACACCATGCATCTATGGCTTATGGTGGTTTTAATAATTTATTAAAAGTAATTCAATTATTTGAAATACATATGAGAGGTGCATCCTATATCTACTCGCAAATAAGCCTTTTATTTCCGACCCAGTTATACACTATGTACAGCTGATACTGCTCCGATGGTCTTGAGGTCGCAAGCGCCGAGCGTGGATTCCTGGGTTCGATTCCCAGGTCGGGCAAAAAGGGTAATTGGGTTTTTCCAATAAGAATTTCTCAGTGAAAGCTCGGAGTTTGGAAGTTGGTGGTGTGACCCCGCCGTGCCTCGAAAAGTACGTTAAGCCGTTGGTTCTGCGCCAGATCTCTCTCCGGTCGTGTCGGGTTGGACGGACGGAATATGAGAGTGATGGAAGAGGGAGTGCACCTGTGTTTGCACACACACTTGTGCACTATAATATGTCCCACGCCGATGGCTAGTCTCGGTTGAGATTGGCCTCCATGGGCGTAATCGGTCAGGAGGACTATATATACATACAGTTGAGATCTCAAGATCAGTACCTATCTAAGTCCTCAACATCTCATTGGTGGAACTTGGTTAGAGAATATCTAATCTACCTGGCCAGGATACTAAGGTGTCTCGGGTCACCGACCGTAGACTTGTAAACTCTTTTAGCATTTGACATTTAATAAGTACGGCATCTGCATAGTATTTTAAATATAAGACCGACATTCAGTGAAAACACGGTTGAATAGCCAGTGAGGCAAACAGGAGCCCCCGCTTGAATCCACACTAATGACGCGAAGCTTCGCTTGCAAGAGTTAATATAGTGCGACTGCATATTATTTACCGGTTGTTTTATTATGAAGCCGGGACATTAATGAGATTAACGTGTCTTACAATTATATTTCGTTCAGGTGATGGAGCGCAGGACGTACCTACTCCCTGCCAGGGTCGCGGAATTTGTTCGAAAGAGTCACCGCGGCCCTGGAACGCAAAGGGCTTTAGAAGGAACACGGATGGGTTTTATTCAGTAAGAGTCTGACACGCCTTTCCGCTCCACCCAGATCGGAAGAAGAATTTGATGATTTCCCACCCTTAAAAAAAAAATGGACGTACCTACTCATCCATAAATGTGTTAAACCGAGTTATAGGTAAAGTTAATCTTAATAGACTGTCATATCTGGCACCTATGCGACAGTCTCTCTCAAGACGTATTCACATTAGTGTGGTGTGTCGTCTCGTGACGCAGTGTTAACCAATCAAAACTCGTTGAGATATGTTGGGTTGAATTTATACCACTGCACAATACGACACGGTAATATGCGTAGCTCAAAGCTAAAATGTCATATTGCGTCAGGTCAGTTGATACTTACTGGCATTTGAATACAGTCATTCGATATCACTTTATTAGCCAAATAATGTATTCCCAATAATGCTCAGTGACCAAATTGAGCTCTATAGGTCAAATGGACCTGCTGACGTAACATATTCGCTATCGGATTACGTGTGCCGTTTGTAAGTCTAATCGCCACTACGGGTGCATCTGACCGCAGCGAGGGAGGGTTGGCGTCCAAATGTAATGTAGATTTAATGCAATTGTGATGCAAAGGGCGGTGCAGGCATTGTGAGGTTAGAGACAGGAAAAATGCCGCTACTTTTTTGAACCACAAATTGGTAGACTCCACTACGCAGTCTCCTCCGTGCCTCGGAAAGTACGTTAAGCCGTTGGTCCCGGCTGTCATTTGTATATCTTTTGCAGTCGTTACGGATTGTCAGAAGCCAGGTTATCTGACTCCAGTCTTGCCAAAAAGTACCGTGTTACCCAGTTAATGGGTTGTGGAGGTCTGGTAAGCAGCAGCTCCACGTAAAATACTGGTGTTCAGCTGATTCCGGTTTGACTGGAAGCCGACCTCAATATAGTTGGGAAAAGGCTAGGCAGATGATGAGTCCACTACATTGAGCTACAGCCCATAGCATACCATTAGTAAATCGTAGCTAACAATAAAAGCCACACACTGCAAACATCGAGGTTAAGCCATGATTGCGAAGGTTGGTCCGTGAATGGGTGAGCATCCATTAAATACAGAGTTTCCTTCGTGCCTCAGACAACACGTTAATCCGTTGCTCCCGGCTATTATTTGAACATCTGTGGCAGTCGTTACTGGTAGTGAGAAGCTGGAAAATCTGACACCAACCTTACCAAGATAAAGGTAAGGTGGGTATCACCCAGTTATTGGGTTGTCTGGGCAGCTGAATATCAGTGAATTCCGCTGCCTCTAGTTAGACTAGAAGCGAACTCCAAAATAGTTGGAAAAAGGACAAGCAGGTTGATTGAACATTTCCATTGCCATAAATAAAAGCCGGAGTTACTATAATCTAAAACATTTTACAAAAAAAAACACAACCGACTTCCAAATAAAAACCACTACAAATTACAAAATAACTTTAATTTTAGAAGCGGTGTATCCGGTGCGGTTTCTAAACTCGTAAACACTTTCAAACAAAAAATACCTAAATGGCTTCTTTCTAATCTAATTCCTAAAATCGATTTCTCCAGGATTCCATCATTAGATGAACCATACCTGATGACGATGGGACTACCTGAAAAGTATATTCCCTTTCAAACAAAAGAGAGTAATCGGGGAACATACATAAACAAAGATTCCGACGAATTTATTAAGAACATCCTCCTGTTTTTGGAGTCGGTTATAAATATGCTTGCCTACGAATATACGAGTAACTTCAGTCTAAAATAACACTTACCCAAACTGCTAGTACCATTTTCATCTAGAAATCTTTATGAAAGATTTAACCACACTCTTAAAAAATCTAACTTCACCTCTTTCCTTGATTACGTCTATACATAATTATGGCTATCTCCATCGCACATCAGAAGCAGTATGAAAATGATATTGGCCTAGCCAAATTAGTCGAAGTTAATCAGCAGCTGTCGTCAGTCCTCTCTTCGATTGTCAGTGACACTGTGACAGCAGCAAGGATGTAGACTGATTTAACGGTACAGGTTATCAAAAACAGTAATGGCTTGTTTCACCATACTACGATTAAGTTCCCGTTAATTTACTTGGCAGATAATTCGGTGATTAGTGGTTATTCGGAGGTCGTAAACAGGCCCTTAATGTCGCTGAATATTCTAAAAGTAAGGAAAGTATTTGTTATAAATCTGCTGGAAATTTTAGTTTACCTCCAATAAAATTATCATGCAACGTGATTAACTTGCTGTATTTATACTAATAACTTAGATTTTTTGTTTTATATATTTTTTAAATGACCTGTATATAATCCTTTATAAGGAAAAAAGGCTACCTAGAAGCTTGTTGAATCGAATCGACATAATAATACCGCTTGAACATTTAGCATGAACTAAACAAAATAAAATAATTCATTTATAATTCACTCCTTTAAACATGTATCGTGACAGAAATCCAATGCTAATAGTAGTATAAGTTACTGGAATTATGTTTTTCATTGAATTCAATTTAACTTATTTGCGGTAACGGTTAATACGATACAATATTCTGTGGTTACTTAAATATTTATTTTATAGAGAATCATTATCGAAATATTTTGTAATATTAATGATATCATTGTGAATGTTGTAGGTCTTATTTATGATAAAAACTGGCCAAGTGCGAGTCCCACTCGCGTACGGTTCCGAACGAATCTCATTTTCGTAACATGTTACTTTAACACTATAGACTTCTTATAGATTTTCCTGTAATTTATAAATAAAAAAATATTTTATATATTTTTTTCAAAAGTTAGGAGCTAATGGTAATTTTTCATCTTATTGCTTGAATAACTTCAAAACTACTTATTTTGAAATTACAATTTAAACCCTCACCATATTTCATTTGTCACATGGTACAGTTTAAAAACTTTTTTTTTGTGATTTTCCAGTTTTTCCCATACTCAAAGTGTATTTATTTACGTAAAGCTTCCGAATTTGGATCAAAGAAGTTCATACGTGTATCAAATTTCAACAGACTGTGTCCAGTACATTCTGAGAAAATAAGCTGTGACAGGCGGACAGACAGACTCGAGTGATCCTATAAGGGTTCCGTTTTTACGGATGTTCGGAACCAAAAAAAAATCTATGCTTCTAAGTAAATAGATACTAAATACTAAATTCGAATTCTATATGGATTTGAATGCAACAAGCTTATCAGTCGCTAAACAGTATCGTTTTCTTTTTTGAATAAATTAAATGCTCGAAATTATATATGAGTTCATAATTATTATATTTGTATATCACGCCTTCGTTGATTTTGGCCTAAGGCTAATTAAATACTTACTTAATGTGTATAGAAAGTCCCAAGTCTTTAACAAAGTTCAAACTATTTGTTAACAAGGAGCTTATTCTATAGAGGTATGCGGTACAGATAGTAAAGTCCCGCACATCTCCACTGAAAATGGGAGGATCCTCCTACCAAACGGTTGTTGTGTCCGATGGGCAACTGCCCGATAGTTGATATTCGGACTGTTGTACATATATGTTCAAATCGCACACAGAAATTTGCTTGCGCGATGCAGGATTTCGTTGTAGCGGTTTTTTTTTGTTGCCGTACAAATTTCGCTTCTTAGTTTTTCATGTTTTTTATGCCGCTTGTAATGTATGTAATTGCATTGCATGTAATGTAATTGATGCCGCTACAATTCTACTTTAATCTTCTAGCACAGATTTAACCAAAAAGCAAATACGAGCCACTTTTTGAATCACATAGCAACAAAACTCCGAATCTTATGGGTTAAATATATAATTAATATTAGTGATAATTGATTCATTAGTCAGCCTTCAAGACCATCCCTTTTATTTTAACCCACAGTCTGCTCTTTCTTGAGATAAAAGTTAGAACAAATACCTATCCGCATATAATTACATCAACAACCGTTTTCTTATTTTTTATTTATTATTTTTTTATTATTCATAGGCACGCGTTTGACCACTATCCTGACGGTAAGCGGTGAATTAACCTTAAACACTCTGAAGAGCTTAGCAACATTAAGGCCGTAATACACATGCCTGCTCGCGGAACAGATAGTCGATGTGGTCAAATGGTTCCAGAATGGCGACCGTGTACCTAAAGACGCATCGTTGGAAGGCCTCTCATAAAATGAACCGGTGACTTAGTAAAGGCTTGGGGGAAGTCTATGTACGTGTATGCGATAATGATATACACCAATCAGAACTTGTTATAGCACAATGACAAGTAAGATACTTGCACAATTTTTTTCGAGTTGGCGGCACATACAACCTTTTTAGTAACTTAACGCCTTACCTGTATTTTCCAAAAATTTAGGCAGGAGTGTACATAACCCCACGTTTTGCTAGTAATGTTAAAGTCTCTCGTTATAGAGGCCTATTGCCTTCCGAGCACATATCCTGACCCCGGACTTATCTCTGAAAAATTGAATCTCCCCGTAAAAATACTATCTTGGAAACTGCTATTCTATCATATACAAGTAGGTAGTACTCATTGGTTTAGTTGTCAGAATCAGGCTTACTAAAAATTTTTGGGTTCGATTTTCTGATTTGGCAAAGTATTGTTGAGCTCTCCATCAGGATTCTTCAGTGGCAACCTGGAGTTTAAATTAATACCCTGATGGCGACTGAGACAAAATGGGCCATAAAAATAACGTGACATTGATAGAATAGTCGAAACCATTATTACAGTTTTATGGCATTGGTGCCATAAAAACTGTAATAATCAAGATACACTAGGTGCGTACACCTTCTCTACCAAGCTCATTTGAAGATACACCCATGATGTGGTCTACACAGTAGCCAAATAACACACCTAAACAACTCTCAATTCAGCCGTTTAGCCCAATAATACAACAATTACAAGCTCTAATGGAGGTCCACAAAGGTCTCATGAGCCCCTATCTATAAACGATATTATCTACTATATCGCTTGTATTAATCTGGTCGCTAATAACGTTTCAATTTGAATACAGCAAGGACCCTCTGATTGGTAATTAGCAAGTTGCTAAATGAGATCAAACAATACAGGGTATCGATGGCTATTAGGCACGCATTGTTTCGGGTTTGTGAATCTTGGTGAGGAAGTTTTTGAATTGTTATGATTTTATTGAGAGGTTTACTGGTTTCAATGTTTTTCGTTCATATTATTTTCTAGCGTCCTGATTTCGCACGGGAAGTAGAGCATGCCTTCTTTTATTTCAATCGTAGTCGTGTCGTATTGAATCAGCCTGTTTCTTCGAACATGTGAATGATTACATATTATCCAAATATAAAACAAGTGTATAATATCGCACTGGGCGATCTCTTACCTGTGCATGGACTGAAAAAATAGATAGAGCAAGGAATTTTTATTTTTAGTTTTTAGAATATGGTGATTTATACTGCAGATATAAACTGAAGATATAGAACCAAAAAATGTTTCCCATTATTCATTTACTGCCCTACTGTTTAAAACTTATAAATAACATTACGTTTTGCTTTATAAAATCCCGAGATGTAACATTTGCTTTTCATATTTTTTTTTTTATTCGTATAATCAAAATCTCTGTACAAAAAAAAAACGGTACGTACAGGACTATTCGAAATCTGTATTTTTTTCGAAAGTGTGTGGTCAGTAGTTTTGGATATTAGATACCTTATAATAAAATTACGAAAATAGATTGAGCAATTTTTAACTTTGGACTTTTGAATTAAATATTTTTTAATAATAAAAAATAAACGTGCGATGAGCCCTTTCATTTGATATGTCACACGGCTTTTATAAAAAATTCTAATTTGCCTCCCAAAAGTGACCCCATACTAAAAAGTATTTATTTACGTTACGCGTCCGTATTCGGGTTTAAAATTTTAACTAAGTCGGTCCAGTAGATTCGAAGAAAATTGGCTGAAACAGAAATACGAGTGATCCTGTAAGGGTTCCGTTTTTCATACAAACATTCGGAACCCTAAAAACAACAACATCGGTCGCCAATCTCGCCCTAAATAAGGCATTAAGTGCGTAGTTTTTGTCAGCATACATACTATACGTTTGATTAAAGTAATAAATCGAGAGAGACACTGCAGGACTGTTATCTGGCTTCTCGGCACGGAATTAAGCGGCGATAGCACCCGCTCCGTCGTAAATTGTCCCTCAAACTTACTCCTTTATTTAACATCCAAGTATAAGAGAAACCAACTAATTATGCTATTGTGGCTCTCTGCAGACAATTACCTTCAACTTTATTGTATTGAATGGTGTTAAGATTTTAGTGAATGGATTTTGTAGTTGAGTTTTAAGACGGATTTATTTTGGATTAAGGTTTCGAGGTAAAGTTGGTTAAGAGATTGCTGTGTGCTTTTAGACTATTGTATTATCTACTAAGATCAGTATTAGAAGAGTAATTAACGTTTCAAACAACGTTTTGATTCTTATTCAAGTCTCAATTTGACAAATAAACCTCTAACGTGCTTACATTTTTTCTCAAATTTTTCGCAAGTAAATTGTGACTAGATTTTGAACGTATTTGAATACGTACATGTTTTAATATTTTTAAAAAGGTGTGACATAGCGCAACCACACTAAGCCAATGAACGTGAACGCAGTAGGTCCACTAATAGCGTCAAAACCTCCTTTTACAGAAGGTTTCCAAGAAAAGTCCTTGGATTGTTAAGAAGTAATTTTGAAACCTTCTTCTTTGCCCTCGCCAACAAGTAATTTTAGAATGATAAGTATAAAATAGTTCACAGAATTTGGTATTAGTAGAACTCACTATTCTCTGGTATATATTGTGTAGAATTTTGTTTTAAATGAGTAAATGACTTAGAAACGGGAATCTTAAAAATCACACCTAAAGAGTTGCGCTTCAAAGTGAAAAGTAGTCGTTAAACTGTACTTGCGTACATTGATTTTACGAGCAATTTCAATTTCATGATCCTGTGTTACGCGACAGAATGTTCATTTTGTTCCTTTAAATAATTGAATAGCTGAAGGAATTTTCTAGTGAGAATAAAATAGTGATAGGTGCGAGCATCTCGATTGGTATTTTGATTTATTTATTTATTTAACAGTTAATGTACTCACGTATAATAAACAGACATAAAGGAATAGAAAAGTAGGTACAAAGGTGATGCTTATTTGTAAGTAAAGTAAAGATATTTCATCTTCCAGCGTATCTAAAAAAAGAGAGTATCTGTAGTTATTTAAAGTAGAATAGTTTTATTATTGTACCCTCGGTTTAACTAGCATACTTCTTTACTGTTGACTAATCATGGTATTCTAATCCTTAATGAATCCAATCTTACGATATTTCAATATGCTACTCTCCTTTAAGGCACACCGACGAAGCGAGCGTTAATCTAAAATTTGATCGAGGCGTGTTAGTGCGGGCGTTTTTATCTTGACTGAAATGTGTGCATTACATTACGGATATAGAGTTCAATATGCTGTGTGTTTTTTTAGATACTGTCCTGAGTGTTTCATCTTAACGTTGACACGGTTTAAATATTTTTATAATGCGAAAATAATAAACGAAAACGAACAAAAATATTTATCATCCCGTATCTTGGTTCACAATGAGTCAAATATTAAAATTAACATTAAAAACCTTTTCAAATCTAAACCCATCATTCTGCTTGCAATAGAAAATTCATATTTAACTAAGTAAAGGGCTATAAAAAAAGTAAAACATTTAAAAACCCAACTCTAACCCAGTTCCGTCCGCCTCATCAAGATAAACTGCGACCTCTAGTTTATTCGCAATAGGTCTCAAATGACGCGCATGATCCGTATTTATTGTCCTTTTACTATCGGATCGCGATTCGCGGATCACGTCACGAATAACGCTTATCCGCAGATCCGAATTGGTTAACGTATGACGCTCGTACTAGAGAAGTTTCTATGGATTTGAGTTTAGAAGATGCAGTTGAGTGTTTGAATGTTTTCTAATAGAAAAGCCTTTCTGATGGTTAATGATCACTAGATTTATCTAAATTTGAAATACCAAAGACAACGATGGTGTATTGACAATCTAGAAACCATGTTAAAATGTCTCCTGTGTCTTTATTTATGGATTATAAAATGAAAGAGGTCTTTGTAAAGTTACTTATCCGCATAAGTGAGTAGCATTTTTTGTGTTTTTGATATGAAAATTACCTATATAGAGTGAATCTTACAAGTGGACGTGGATGCCCAAAACCAAAACTATGGAATACCGAAAAATACCCAAGGAAGTCTCGGACCCAATTTTGATGAAAACTAAAACAGTACAATTAGATTTTATAAAAAGTAATACTAGGTTGACCCTGTAAAAATAAATACCTATTTTCTACTTAATTGCTCGAGTTCAAAACTATCACATAAACCATCTTGGTCTACCTAGGTTTAATCAAGATCGTTTGAGTACAAAATAAAAGACATCTCAGATAGAAAACGATAACCTTTTAAAAATACTAAAGTTACAAGGAAACAATCTCGTAGGCGTTAAGACTACGGGATCGTAGCACGAGCTACGCCGTAGTACTGTGAGCTACGTCGTAGCTCATCGCGTAGCGTAAAGAGACGTGTGGGCGAAACCTTTTGAACTACGAGTGGGTTGTTAAGAATTAAACTAAGTAAATGAGCATTTTATTCTTTGTTATCATGTTTCCGAAAGAATTGAAATACCTACTTCCATCATCTTCTGAAATTTCCTCAAATGTCAAGTTACCTAACTAATTTTGTGACTTTAAGGATTATATTTATTTCGATCGTTTTTTAGGGTTCCGTTCCGTGAAAACCAAAATCGTTAAAACTGGAATAGGCAGTGTGTTGTTATGACCGGTATATAAATCCGCCCTACGCTATCAATAGCCGAATACGATGAAGCATCGTCACTTGAGAACGGCTCGACCGATTTGGCTGTTTTTTTGTGTTAATTATTGTTATAATTTGTATATTTGTTATAATATAAAATACGTTGCTCACCAAGGTTTCGCAATACTGCATATTTCGACATTCACAGAAGTTATGGAAAAATTCCCAATGATCATCATAAAATGTCTCCAAAATATTTTACGATATGTTACGGATCCCTTGACTCGCACTTATCCGATTTTTTTCACAGTTCTCTTCAGTTATGTTCAATTGCGCAAGAACAAGCCCTGAATGTTCACGACATGTAACAGAGAACGCGTCACTTCACTAGTTCCAGTCAATTGACGTTGTAATCGGCTTTCAATTGGCCATTAATCGGGTAATCGGCCTAACGTATAATCTGGACATCTCTAGTTGTTCATGTTTCACATGTGGCAATGCCTTGTTTATCTGGTATCAGGTGTAACATTTTATCAGCTTAGAGAAGTCTAGGTCTCCTAGCTGCTAAAATATTCGCTGGTCTTGATAGCAACTTTAGGCCTTAGTCAATATTACGAAAACGTGGCCGAAAAGTCCAAAATGAACAAGATTGACTAGCGCTACCGAAATGTCATGTGCTCAATTCCAAAAACATTTTGGACTTTTAAAAATCGTTAGCACTGATAGAATTACACTTTTTCTATAGCCCCAGGGCTTTTTTTTTTTTTTAGGATGGGAAATCATCAAATGACTTCTTCCGCTCTGGGTGGAGCGGAAGGGCGTGTCAGACTCTTACTGACTAAAACCCATCCGTGTTCCTTCTAAAGCCCTTTGCTTTCCAGGGCCGCGGTGACTCTTTCGAACAAATTCCGCAACCCTGGCAGGCTCTGGCCCTAGCGGGCCCCGTCCTCTATGCTGACATCTCTTTGAGGCGCGCGCGTGAAACACAACGCGCCATCGACCCGGGCCTGGTGGTGATCGGACAGCGAGCCACCCAACGCTCGCCGTCCGCAGGCCCGCGCCTACGGTGGCCGGGGATCGCCCTGCGACTCCCGACGCCCGGGGCGTCTTCTCCTGTTGCGGCGGTTGGGACGAAGGCCTTGCCTTTCCCTCGCGCGGTCCGCCTCCTCCTTCGCTAGCATTACTGCTTCGCAGAAGGAGGTGACCGCTTCCCAAGCCTTCTCGCTCCGGACCATGGATTCAACCAGGGCCGGACGCGAGAGGTTGCCGCCGCCGATCGCCTCGACAAGGACACGGCGGTGCTCAGCCCAAGCAGGGCAGACCTCCACCGTATGCTCCACCGTGTCCTCCGGGCGATCCTCACAGTGCTGACACCCGGGCGTTTCCTCCCGCTTAATCCGAAACAGGTACCTCCCGAAACAGCCGTGTCCGGTAAGTACCTGCGTCAGGCGGAAGGTGAGGACGCCGTGGCGCCTCTCCAGCCACTCCTCAAAGAGGGGCCTTACCGCCGCAATTGTGGCGTGCCCATAGCCCCAGGGCTAAGATTTAATTATTGCCTGGAAACCCGTGCAAACAATATAGGTGAATACATAAGTATATGGTATGGAAAAGGGTGATGACTATTCCAACTAATGTTATAAAATATGCGAAGCAAGTTTATTTGTTACGCTTTCACGCCTAATTGGCTAAACCGATTTGATGAATTTTGATACAGAGTTAGATAAATGACCCTCAAGACGGATAAAGGCTACTTATTTTGCGCAAATGGAACTTGACGCAAGCAAAACGCTCGCATAAGCTAAGTGATCTATGATTTCATAACCTCTGCCTCCTTTTTTTCTGAGCAACCTATAATGGTTGTTCTTCTCCAATATGAAAACGATAACACCCTTAAAAGACTCTTCAAAACTTATTCCCTAAGCACCATACATTGAAAGATTTCCCATCGCCTCGGTCACCCGTGTGAACCCTAAACAAAGGTGTCAAGAGCGTTATCTAGCCGTCCCCAGAATTAACGGCGGAAGAGGCCTCCGTTCGGTTGCAATAAATTACGCCTCAAGTTGATCCCACTCAGCAGATAAATCAAATGTAAGGACGGAATGGGAATTCGATGATGCCCCTGTTTATTTCGATTTAGCAAAGACCCTTGGCCCAATCCCGATTTGTGGATTTCCAACGTGAGTAGCGTTATCCAAGTTGTTCTTTATTGGGGTGCGTGCGACGACACGTGAGGTTTGATATCGTATAAGAAGTGCGAGGCAATGGAAAGGATCGATTTACGAAAATATAAGTGTTGAATGGGTATATTGAGCGGTACATTTTGTTGGAGTGTTATATTTGTGTCCAAAAATAAATGTTCTGAATGCCTGTTGTTAGGAGACATCCGCAATATGACACACAATACATTTTTTCGGCAAAAGTTATCCGGATTTCCCGTAGTTAGTAAGTTGGCAACATTATTTACAATACAGGCGCTCACGTCGTTCCCTGCCGCTGGGAATTAAGCAATAACAGAACTACAGAATAAACACCGAAAGATAAGTACATACAATACACTGGGCCACATATTCTGGGGACGCGGTACTGCTAAAAGTTTTCACATAAATCAGTGGGCTAACTTTATTCAAACGACTCTCCTGCGACATTCGTTCGGAATCCACGTCAAGTGAAACTTTGCGGAGTAGCTTCTTTGTAGGAGTGGCGGGAGTTACCGAGGTCCTCTTCGGCGAGTTGTTCCATGAACACGTATGTAACGACTATCGGACTCACGGTGAACGTTTAGCAACAAACTGTTGCGTATTTTCACTGATCGTTCGCTTCGATCAAAGCGAGATTGCACGAGTTCACTTTTAGGGACAGACCGCCCTATTGTTTCACCTCTCTTAAGTTATTTTAATTGATTATGGTACAATATATCTATACTAAATTAATGTATCTATACTAATATAATAAAAGTGAAGAGTTTGTTTGAACGCGTAAATGATAGCCACATTCATAAGGAAGGGTGGGGGTACTCCGTACACACATATCCCATTTTTCCCGTTCCCGTATAGCTTATAGCATTTCTCATGAATGTGGCCAAAAATCCTACCAGTCGGATTTTTCCAGAGATTAGCGCGTTCAAACAAACAAACAAACTCTTCAGCTTTATTATATTAGTATAGATATACATATATCGTCGCTGTAGCTATTGGTAAATGATTCCGTTTTACAGAGAAAAAGAACTAGTGTTTCTATTGCTTTGGAATCAAGTCAAATCAATAAAGGCCTTTGCACACGGCGTTTTTTTAACGCGCCGACAACGCGCAGATGACGCGCGCTAACGCGCTTCCAACGCGATTTTGACGAAGACAGTAAACCTTTGCACACGCACAAAAAATAGTGGCTCATTTGTATCGATACAAACGCGCTTATACGGTGAGACAGACGCGCTGCAAACACACGTATGTATTATTTTTGCTGTTTCTCCGACAAGTAAATGCGATACAGACAAGCTTTGAACGCGCTTCTCGCGCACGTATGTATTATTTCTGCTGTTTCTCCGATAAGTATATGCGATACAGACAAGCTTTGAACGCGCTTCTCGCGCACGTATGTATTATTTTTGCTGTTTCTCCGACAAGTAAATGCGATACAGACAAGCTTTGAACGCGCTTCTCGCGCACATATGTATTATTTCTGCTGTTTCTCCGACAAGTATATGCGATACAGACAAGCTTTGAACGCGCTTCTCGCGCACGTATGTATTATTTCTGCTGTTTCTCCGACAAGTAAATGCGATACAGACAAGCTTTGAACGCGCTTCTCGCGCACGTATGTATTATTTCTGCTGTTTCTCCGACAAGTAAATGCGATACAGACAAGCTTTGAACGCGCTTCTCGCGCGCGTTTGTATCGCTTTGTACGTGCGTTTATATCGATACAATTCCGACAGTCTGCTTTTTGATCATTTACAGCGCCGTGAGTGCGCGTTCGTAAAGCACGCGTTCGTTGGCGCATATAAAATACGAAGTGTGCATAGGCCCTCATAACTCGAATGAAAGTAATATTAAAATTCTTAGTATCTTTACAATTTGTGTGCTCCAATAAATTCAAACGTTTTATATTAATAACTAGTCTATCTTTTATTAAATTATGTTCTCAAAGGTACTTAGGGTTTCATTTGATTTGTTTTTAAGTACTTAACTACGTTAAATATTATTATGATAAAAATACCGAAATAGCACGCGAAGAAATTAAAATGAAACTAAGTAATAACTTCTCCACATTTTTGCGATCGTCCACGTTACTTAAAGTTCCTATAAGTTTTCCATCGGGGTTCGCACTTAACTACTTCATTAAAATTCATTTAGTAGTCGTCGGGTTTCCTGTGAAGCTGAGAAGCGATCACAGCCCTCTAATCTGGGTGGAGGGAACCCTGTGGGAACGGGCACATGTTCAATTAAATTTTATCTGCACGACTAGCGGATCCATATTGCGGTGCAACCGAAACTCATAATCATGGTGCGTTGCTCTTTTGTTGGAGTTGCCCCGGAGTTAAGGGTTTTGTGTGTGCAGTTTTACGATTTTTGTAGCCGATTTGGCCCGAAATGTTATTGTGGTGTGTAAGGGGACTTTTTATGCTTGGTGCATAGGGTGGCCAAAGCATCGAACTTTTTTGGCTTTTAAGACTGCCTGATTTTAGAATGGTTTCTACCGGAAAAATAAATAATCTTTTTATTTACGAAAATTCTCTCACTTTTCTGTTTTAGTACCTTTATTCCACAGATAATTCATTTTACTTCAACGATTTCTAAGAATGTACAGCCATATTTTTAGTGTTCCATAGTCAACAAAGAACCCTTATTGTTTCGCTACGTTCGTTCGTCCGTCTGTCTATACGCAATTTGGCTCAGAGATGATTAGCACTGAAAGTTGGAATTTGGTATGGGTGGTAGGTACGTATTAATCACGCCGACAAAGTAGTAAAATAAGATCTCGAAAAAAAAAAACTTAACCTCTTTCCCATGGTGTGGGGTATCGTTGGATAGGTCGTTTAAAAATATTGAGGGCGAATTTTTCCATCCAAGAATCCGTTTACGAAAAATTAAGCTTTAAAGTGCTAAATTTAAGATTTAAGTGTGTGTGGGAACACACACACTTAAATCTTAAATTTAGCACTGCCAGCTAAACGGTTATTTTTGGAAATATGATATATGCTACATATAAAGAATTTAAAAGGAAAACTATCACAGCTGAGTAGGCTTTACAAGTTAACGAGTAACCTATAAAATGTACTTGAAGAAGGAAAAATTCGTATAAATTCCATTGAAAATGAATTAGATAAAGTTGTTAGTTACGTCAAAAAGGTAGTAAATAGCAGGTTAGCAATCTTCATTACAAGCGCTTGCCTCTACTCGCGGTGGTACTCAAATAGATCATATTTTTCTAACTGCCCTTGTGAAGTTGGATTTTATAACTCTTTCTTCAGTTACTATCGTCCTATGTGGGCCCGTTTTTAGACGTTTTTAACGTGACGTGCAAATACGGAACCTTAAAGTAAAAAAAAAATTGGCTGTTTTTTTTTTACGTAGCAAGAGCAAATTATTATCCTTTGAACTGGTTGTTCTTACGATACAAAAATGTGATAAAAGCACCATTCATATTTTAAAGAATATTTTTTAGTCGTTACTTATGAAATTGCAGTTTTATTAAATGGGTCACTTTGGGCTATGAAAATTAAAGTGAAATATAAATTCAAATGAAATTTATATTTCAGACATGTTATTCATATTTCAAAATCAGTTGTGTATTAATTATTTTTTTCTGTATTATTACTCTCTCTTCTTCTTAGTCGGTATAATTTTGACAGAGCTTCTGATTTGAAACATCTGATTTGTAAGTTATGCGCCATCATTCTTCTCTGTCAGCCATACTTCTCTGCTTTTGTTGCGTACCTACTACATGTGCGTGACCTGGTTAATTGTAGTTTTTAAACAGCGTTTAAAAATAACTTACGAGACGGCTTCAATCCTATCCCACTGTCATACTAACTCATTGTGCCTACGTCATAGTAATTTATTTGTTGCTATTCCACCAATTCGCACTAAACGTTTCCAAACGTCTTTTATAATGCGCACAGCAAAGGAGTGGAACTCTCTGCCTGCGTCTGTGTTTCCGAACGCATACAACCCTAATCTCTTCAAAATTAGAGTGAACAGGCTTCTTCTGGGTAGGCTCGCTCCATCGTCGACTTTGTCTCTGTCATCTATGACCTAGACTAGAGTCAAGAGCAAACCCATATTAAATAAAAAAAAAAAAAAAAAAAAAAAATTTACCTAATTGTGTCCTCTATAATTTCGTTGGATCAATAATTTCGTCGGGAGTGCCAGTTTTTATTTACCAAAGTGTAATCTGATTTTCCAAATAAGTTGGTAAGCCGAAGCTAGGGGCGTCCGTCGGGGTCACAAACAGGATTTTAATAAAAGTTAATTTATTCAATAAAAGCCTCTGAGGATCTGTGCCGGTTTTCTGTATGAAATTGGAATTTGCTTTCGTTTAGATCCCGTCAATTGTTGCCGAATAGTTGGAAATACACACTTGGGACCACATCTGGGTATTTGAAAAATCTTTGAAAGAATCACAGACATGATAATCTTTTATGTACAACATTAAAAATATATGTTTTCTGTACGTTTGTAGCTTGGATGATGTAAAAAGTAGTTAGATGTTATCGAGTGCCGCAGCGGACTAATAATAGTTTTGAACACAGATGAACTCGGATCTTGGGTTATTCTTAAAGAAAAATAGAGCAAACATTTCTATATTTTTCTACATTTGTGGCCGGTCGTCCTGAAACCGTAGGTCTGTTCACATATTAACAATGTGCGCTTAAACTAACTCAGGTACATAATTAATGCTGCGGAATTTGTTCGAAAGAGTCTCCGTGGCCCTGGAATGCAAAGGGTATTTGGAGGGACACGGGTGGGATTTAGTCACTAAGAGTCTCACACTCCCTTCCGCTCAACCCAGAGCGGAAGGTGTCATTTGATGATTTCCTTAAAATAAAGGTACATGAAATTACATATTAGATACCTATATTATTTTTCTGTGTCTTGTATTGAAAACTTACGTTGCATACTACTGTAACTTAACAGTTAACGAAATGTTTTGAAAACTTAACAGACAGATGTGTTGCTGGGTAGTTTGCTGCGCCAATTCTTCTTCCCAGCTAAAACACTAGGAAGTGGTGACGGGCGGGCGTTTTGGGGGACTGTTTTTATGTAAAACTTTGACGTTCAAAAAGTGCTGGCACTCAGCTTAATTTGAATAAATGACTTAAGTTTTTTTTTTTAATCGTAAAACTGTTTTTTAAACAAGATTATAATACTATTGAGCTTTTTATTTTAAATATATATAATAGTATCTGCTACCTATCAAAACAATATTTCATTTACGGTGGATACCCCTGAATGTCAAAGACTTTCTTAGATTATCAAAGAAATGCCTTTGTCGAGGAAATATCCAGTTGATTAAAGGAACCTATTTTCAAGCAGAATTATATCGAAGTCGTTTGTGTTGGTTTATTACGTGGGCATTATTATTGTTTTAAACAGATGGGTATTTAGATAACATCTAAGTCATCACATAAAGCTATAGAACGAAAATAAATGTCAAATAAACTATATTTACTAGGTATAACAGTACACTAGTAACTACTTCCTAATAATAATAATAATAAATAAAATTACGTTTGAATGACGTACAAGTTAGACCACTGCCTGCTGACTATGCACGTGCAATCAAACTAACATTATAAAAACGGTAACACCAAATCCGACAAGTAAAACATTGTTGCAACATTTATAACTCGAAAAGTACGTCAAGAAGTCACGTGCAACAGCTGGCACGATCATAATTTTAACACAGAAAAGGTTTTTAAAACACATGGAATTTTAAATAAGTCACCGAAAGTTTCTCCGGCAGTTTCACAGATAACAAAGAGTAAGTACGCAGCCGCGAGGTCTAGCTGCAATGCCTACTGATTTATTTGAAAAGTTACCTCTTAAAAGTATTCCTAAGAAAGTAAAAGAAGGAGCCATATTCGGCCAGTCGCAAAACGCTCGACGTTCAAATGTTTGGAAATGGAAACTCAACGAGAAAGTTGTTTTTAAATTGTACCTTTTGCGGCGAGGATTCTACATTTATGACGGTCTTTCCCTCCAGCCAGAGTTTTTCTACAAATATTTTGCTGAATATTTTGATGACAGTTATTTTAAAAGAAAACGTAGGTAAATTAAAATACTTCAAGCAATTGAAAAGTGACCGACTGAAAACCAGAATGTCTCATAACTTAAATAACCAAGACACTACTTTCACAAGCACTATAATAATATCTCAAACAACTACACCGACAAATTCCGCGGAGCAGCCGTAAATTATATTTCACTCCGGCTTCTCGTAACAAGGAAAAATGTCTCAAAGATAGAGTAGGGAGTAATTTAACTGTGTACTTAACCTCTGAGTGCTCACTCAGTACGTTTAGAGGGGGGACGATTTTGAGTATGTATTGTTTCACCATGTTTTGTTAAGTATCATAGCCATAATGCCCCACTCCACTCCCCAGCTTTACGTCTATGAAATTGCTCTAAACATGCTCACGATTTGCCGTTGCAGTCGGATGGTATTCGGAACACCGAAAAGGGATTATCTCTGAAGTCGATGTATGCGTATCGAGCATCGTTCTGATTGTACTAACATTGCTGGGATACGTTATATTTTGTGCTGAAATACAATATTGTTCCGTTGATATTGGAGCTAACAATCTCTCGGATATTATTGAAGATTAATCTGGAGAATGTTTTATTAAAAATTGCTCCTGATTTTTTGTTATCACACATCCAAATAATAAGTTAGCAACATTTTGAAACAACCCGAAGTGTAAAATGTCGTATACAGCTGTCTCAGAAAGTTTGGTCCTCATTTCTAAGTTGCGAACTAAATACTAAGTATTTATCTTACCGAGAGGACAAAGTGGACGTTATCGCTCCTCCCCGTGGCAGAAATGTTCCTTTTGAACAACCTTGAACTTTCCGCCTTAAGCTGCTAACCAGTAGGTACCATATTTCTTCTAAGGATAGAGGTGTGCCACTATTCTTAGTAAGCTCATTCCACATATTGAATATATTATAGCCGTGGCAGAACTCGATTCCAATAAATCTTTTACAGAGAATAACTTAGGTCTTGCTACGGCTTTTTTGGTCTGGCATTGTCGCGATCTAATTTAGAACTGTGAGGGTAATATAAGGTTATACGCATAGATCTATATTTTACGTGAGGCTTTGTATTAATGTATTTTATTCGGAATTGAGAGGGAATTTTGGAAAAGTCTAGATTAATAATTCTAAGAAACGACAGCTAAAGAAAATAAATATGATGGAGGGTATTCCTGGTACCAGAGCATGAAAAGACACTTTGTAGCAGCAATAAGGAAAATTGGGTCGAAAAAACATACATGAATTATTTGTAAGGTCTTTTTCATCGACAAAATAAACTGTAGTGTCACATCCCTAAAATAAATGCAGTACGACGGTACTACTTACGAAAATCATGATATCTTGATGTTCCCGGCTTCACACGCATGACAACAATATCTTCGGATTAATCTCGTTCTCATACAACTGCTGGGATTCGCGGTAACACACCACATTCTCAACAATGCAAGGAAATTGTGGCTGCCTGCAATATTAAGCGCGAATGTGTTTCATGTGAATTTAATTTTATAAATATTTCTGATGAAACTTGAAATAATGCCTCTCAAGAGTTGAATATGTCTTCTCACTACTGTTATGTATTGGATAGGAGCATTCACCTTAAATAGACCGTAGTATTTAACTGAAGCAGCCAAGGTTGTAAAATGTCAACATTAGCCTTATAGCAACTCAACGCGTCCCAAAGGGTCATAGCTATCCGGCTGGCCCGGGGACACCGCACGGTATCCGGCGAGGCGGTGAGCCTCCTTGCCGGATTAACGCCATGGGATCTGGAGGCGAGAGCCCTCACGCACGTTTACGCGTGGCGCGTGGCGGCGCTTCGCCGGGGCGAAACTCCGCTGTGACGTTAAATTGCAGCGCGGCGGTCGGAGCTCCGACAGGATACCATGGCGGTGTGGAGATGGCGACTGTCGCGACCCAGCGCTGGGCACGCCAAAATTTGGCGAGTGACTGGAGAGGCGCCACGGTGTCCTCACCTTGAGCCTGACGCAGGTGAGTACCTGCATCAGGCGGAAGGTGAAGACACCGGTGAATACCGGACTCAGCTGTTTCGGAAGAAATCTGTTTTGGATTCAGCGGGAGGACACGCCCAGGTGTCGCCCGGAGGACACGGAGCAGCATGCGGTGGAGGTCTGACCTGCTTGGGCCTAGACGCCGAGAGTCTGACACGCCCTTCCGCTTCACCCAGAGCGGAAGAAGTCATTTGATAACTTCCCATCCTTAAAAAAACCTCATGGTAATTATCTTTTTGCTCTGTTTAAGTTGTCAATGTCGATTCGGCAATAAATGGATCAGCTCTCTGTGCGTTTTGGATAATTTTCTAATTGGAATCAAACATGATAATACATACCCAAGAACCACCTTACGCTAATTGTGCTTCATATTTCATCAATATACTTAGTTTAAGTCTAATTATACTGGTTTCCTTTTAAGGGCAAGTTATTATAACTTGCCAACAATAGACACCAAATAAAGCACCCTCACCTTTACTTCAAAGTTTTGTTTTTATTTCTTTAGAAAACTTTTAAGTTACTTATCAACTCGTAAGGTGTGTTTTAGTCTATGATGCAACAGTATATAGGAGTACCTCATACCTTAGTACTAACATAGTATGGTCCAGCAAGCAAGTGAACTCAGGGGCTGCTCGAAATATCGGATTTCTCGTATTAATATCAGACAGTCTTGGATAGGTCAGGTTCATAACTCCAACAAAGCCTTGCGTCTTCGTTTTGTAAATGACTGATTTTTAAATTGAACCGCATTAAAATATATTATTTTATAAAAATATATTAAAAATATATATTTTAAAATAATGCTCCACGATATGAAAGGAATACCTTCTATGATTTTCAGTCAAGGTAGACTAAGATACTGGGAAGAGCAAACATCCATTTTTTCTTTGACAATTTCTACAAACCTGAGAATTAAATGATGTATCAAATCTGTAACGTTTTTACGGGGGTATAATTTCCTTCGGTTTCTCTTACGTAAAGCTTTCGCAAATCGTATTTATTATTAGAAAACCTTTTAACTTCGTCGAGAGCCTACTTTACGTAACCTTTTTATTTCCTTACTTACCATATAATTGTATATTCATGACATGAGACGTATGCTGAGATACATTTGGTGATGGTGCACTAGTGACATCATGTGTTAGTATAAGAAGCATTTGTGATAAAACAGGAAAATTATTAGTCCATTGAATAGTCCAGCTGCCATTTTGTATTATTTGGATCAGAATCTGAATTTCTTCTGATGTTTTGAATCTTTTGAATTCATTTTTATAACCCTAGAGAAAAACAGGACGCAGTAAAAAACCTGTTCCAAAATCTTAAAAAGTTGTAGAGTTTTGATCGTTTTATAAAATGTATGATTAACAGAGACAGCACAAATTACGTGTGACGTCACTCGCAATTCACGCTACTGTGAATTTGCGCCGTCCACTAAAAATAGCGTTTTGGGTGACAAGGTTTAAGAATAACATTAAATGTGTAGTAACTTCTATATTCTTCCACTGATTTTATTTGTTTATCTACAATTTGTACTATTTAAGTGAATTATTTCAAATCTTTTTTCATTCATTTAGATTTTTAATAACTGTCAAATACCGAGAGATACGCGATACAGAGAGTAAAGTCCCGCATACCTCCACTAAAAAGGGGAGGATCCTCTGACCAGACGGTTGTTATGGCAACTGCTCTATATATTGTTATATTGAAATTGTATATATTGAAATCGCACGGAGAATTTTGCTTGCACGATGCAGGATTTCGTTGGTAGTTCGTCGCTGACAGGATAGATGGCGTTGCGGTTCTTTTTCTTGCCATACAATTTTTGTTTCTTAGTTTTTCATTTGGCGGCATTGATGCCGCTACACCGTTTTGTGAATGATCCTAAGGTGATTTTCACTTGTCCGTGAAAAGACAGGATCTATTACTTTATTTAATTGTCAGAGGGGTGATTCTACTAATGTTAAGCGACGCCAACAATTCGCATTCGCATCACAGCCTCACTCTGTCCAAATGTAAGGAAAACAAAGGTGTTTTTGACTGATTGCGAATGAGGAGTGGACGAAAAAGTTGCTTAATCCTTGTAACTTGCCAACATTTGTAGAATAATTAGCCCTCTGATAGTTTCAAACTTAATTTAGTTTTTATTTACTGGTGTTTGTAGTTGAAAGTCCACAACATTTTTGCCTGACTTTACATACATTTTCAAATGCTTTTAAAGCTTTGTTGCACTATTTTTTTTTCACCGTTACTCAATAAGCCTAACAGTCAAGCCAGATATAGCCGAGTACTAGTATTTTGCTTGGTGTTACTGTCGACCTGACCTCCGTAACCCAGTTCTTGACTTCTGATTACCCGTAATGACAGTCAAAGGTTTAGAAATGACAGCCGGGACCAACGGTTTAGCGTGTTTCCCCAAGCACGGAGGAATCTCGGTGTGTTAAGATGGTCGCGTATCCACGAACTGACCTCGGCAAGTGTTGCTTAACCTTGAAAATCGGCTCGTGCAGCTGTCGTTATTCAACCACGAGCTCCACGTTGTAACACCGTAGGTTTGATTTATAATGCAAAGCTATTACGCTGGACGGAGCGCCATACGTTTAACAGGCGAGCTTGCTTTGTGATTACTGATTACCTGTGGTCTGCACCTGGCTATATATTACCTATATGTACGTTGCTTATATAATCATTTCAATTTGTAGATGTCCAATGCTATCTAGTCCAAAGTAATTATACTTATTGGTGATAATGAAAACGTACTGACTTTTTTGCACAATAAACTTTTCAATGACAAAGTAAATTATAGTATGTGCAATTAGGAGAACATAACGACCCCTCCTACTCTTGAGGTGGTGGGTATGCCTGAGTTATTTTTAGCAGTAATGAAGAGAGCCAATAATGAAAAAATCTCATTGCTTTGTGCAGTGACAAAAATCTGCCAGTTAGGTTAGCACACCACAGAAGAAGACGCCGATAGGGACTCGCAAGGCGATGCCCGGCCACTTTAGGCGCGAGCCTTCGGACGGCGAGCGATGGGTGGCTCGCTGTCCGATCACCACCAAGCCTGGGTCGACGACACGTTGTGTTCCACGCGCAAGAGATGTCAGCATAGAAGACGGGGCCCGCTAGGGCCTGAGCCTGCCAGGGTTGCGGAATTTGTTCGAAAGAGTCACTGCGGCCAAGATTGCAAAGGGCTTTAGAAGGAACACGGATGGGTTTTATTCAGTAAGAGTCTGACACGCCTTTCCTTTCCATCCAGAGCGGAAGAAGTCATTTGATGATTGACCATCCTTAAAAAAAAGGTTAGCATACCTCAGTCGCAATCACGCAGTCAACTTAGATTAAAAGCTTTATAAAAACTTTTTTCCAAAAAAAAACCGACTTCCAAAGCACTACAAAAACTTTAATTTCAGCAGTCGGTTTTTTGGTTGTTTTTTTAATTTTTTGGCACCGACTTCCAAAATTAAAGTTATTTTATACTTTGTAGTGTTTTTTATTTGGAAGTCGGTCTTTTTTATTTTTCACTTTTTGTGGTACCCCACAACTAAATGACATTATTGCAATAATGAGTCGTTGTACTATTTGCCGTTAAGGATTTCTTTGTGTGCCTTCGCAGTCTAAGTCCAGACCAGTTCATAGTTAAATATCTATCTACTTTGCTTTGGTGCTAGTTTTGACTGATTTTAAGGTGAGGAGGTCACTAGTTTATCTTTCAAGTTCACAGTATAGTGCAAATACAATATAGCTATAACTAAACCCAATGCAAGAAGAATCATCAAGATCGGTTAATGAACAATAAGTTATGCCCGAATAAATAACCCCAAAAACATGTTAAGTCAGGTTGACTTGTTTGCATCTGCGTACCCCTTCACAGCGTACCGGCGTGATGTTATGTTATGAACTGGTGTAATCAATAAACAGACATGCAATTTCAGCAATCCCGGGAGATTTGCTATCATTTATTGAAGAGTTCTGTTGCCCACCTCCGAAATATTTCATCCGATCTTTATAAAATTGAAACGGGACCAGTTTGTAAAATACTCTTCCTAATAACAAAATAGTCATCCAAATCGGGTGTCAATAGGAGAAAATATCGCTGATCAAACATTTTTCCTGGGATCCCAGCATCAGATCCCGATTTATACCTTTCATTATCAGCTCAACAAGATGAAATGTTGATTACCAGGCACAATTATCTGAATTTCGTTAGAAAGTTTATGAAAAACACTGTATGTGCCTTTAAAATTTAAGGGTTTCCCTCGATTTCCCTGGAATCCCATCATCAAATTCTGACTTGGTGCCAATGGGACCACCTCAGGAGTATAGGCTTTCAAAGAAAAAAAATAATCATCAAAATCCATTCATAAAATTGACGGAATGATCGCATAACAAACCTACAAAAAAAAAGACGTACAGTCGAATTAACCTCCTTCTTTTGGAAGTCGGTTGAAAAATCCAGTTATAAAAAAGCTGAAACTACCACAACCACTAGGGCGTTGTAGACTAGCAAGGCCCTCAGCTCTACCCGCATTTAAGTCGAATTTAATGAAGAGTAGCAACGCCCGCAGACTTCCATTTAACCCCACTCCAATGTATAATCCTCCAATAATGTACTTTCTGAAACGATTTCAATGAAAAATTGCGTGAACCATGAAGTACGAGTAATGTGCAATCGAAAGATAAATTGAGTTGAAATGCGTTGCTTGTATTTTAATTTATCATCATGAGAAATCATGAGTGAAATGTGGAAAATAATTCAGCAGGTGATTTCAGTTTTTTTTCTGTTGAAAAACAACGTAATTACTTTAAAAATTTGTACAGACAGCGTCGTCGACAGGTGACCACGTTTTCTAGGGTATTTAAATGCGTGAGGGATCTTATCCAATTGGTGACACTGTCAATACAGGGTCTTCAAGAAGTGCGTGTTCATATTTAAGGGTGGGTGTATCTTCTATACAACAAAGAAGAAAAAAAATAAAAATACTTTTTCAAAAAACCCGATCGCAAAAATCTAATAAAAAGTAAAAAAAAAACACTTTTCAAGCAGTCGGATACAGTCGGTGGCATCGAATCTGCGATTGAACTGAAATAAACACCACTAAATAATGTTTCTAATTGTTTCAATTAATACTATAAATGGTATTAAAATAGTAGGAGTTCCTTGAGGAATTATATGAATATATACATATATGTTGATAATTATTAATTGCATCAGACAAATATTTTATAAAAAAAAAAATCTAAACTTTTAAGTCTATATGCATATTGTTTCTTTACTCTATAGCAACTACAAAACACTATCCTTAACTATGTCCACGCACTTGTGGCACACCCTGTATATGCCAATTGCCAATAACTTCTTTAACATCGAAACAGGTATAGTTGGCATCATCAGCAGATAAACAGTATTTACTAAGTAGCATCTTGGCAGCTAGGCAGGCAAGGCAAGGCACATTTACACATCGTATTGGGCTTGAGTGTGAAGACATTTATTATCCTTTTTTGCACATACAAAACTTGGATAGCTTATGTATAACAGCAATCTTACCTAGCATTGGGTTCTCCTACACCAAACCTCAGTCCGATATATATGTTACAGATCAAAAGCAGTAGGTATATCTAACTGCACGATACAGCAAACAGTTCATTACCTTATCCCTCTCATATCCAACAAAACATTCGAATCAACTAAACAGACATTAAAAACAAACAAACAGATCAACACGACTAAGCCTGTCTTCATTCCACCGCTTTAACGAGTCGGTCGGAATGTGTGAGGCATTACCACTGTCATTTTGTACTCGGTATCACAACAATCAAAGAGCCAGCCAATTACAACGCGTATTACTCGCTGGGAATCCATTGCAGTGTATACTTGCTGGCGCGGATACGGTAATTTATGTTTCGTGGGGACGACACACTGATTCGGTGCACGCGACTAATTTCGCTGACTGTACTTTTTTTGTAACGTTTTTAAAATTAACTTTGATTCGGCTGGAGCAAACAACCGGCCATGTGCGAGCTGGAATCACCCACGAAGGGTTCCGAAGCATATACAGAAAAATACACGCTTCTTATACGGGGCACTTTAAATTAAAATTTGTATTATTTCCTGCTATTATGGATATAGAAATTAAGAAATACACACTCTGCGCTGACAGACGTACGTACAGCGGAGGCTCAGTGAAAGAATCAGCATTAGGGTAGTGAAAGTACTGTCTTGTATGAAGAAAAAAATACTATAAAAGTAATCCCCGACTTATAGAATAAAATTTATCAGTATATCACAAATTGCAAGCAACTGATGCGATTGGCTTTTGATAATATAATTAATTCATCCGATCACAGCGTTTGACAATTAGTCACATTTTGCGATAATTTTCATTCCATAAACTGGGTCATAAAGTTCATGAAATACTTCTTCTGGAATGGTATTATTTTTTATTATGGTATTATTATATATAAATGTACTGCATTTGACTATGTAAGTACTGTATTTCATTTGAATCGATACACAGCAATAAAAATAATACGACAGAATGTTCACTAACAATTTTTATTTGAAGTACCTGCGTTGCGTTCATGGCTGCTGTTAATTTTATGGCTGTATCTATGTACAGTTCACGAAATAAAAATGTTAGGTAGTCTTCAATTCCTCCACACCAACAATTAGTATCGATTTAATTTTTTCCTTAAGCAATCTGCTATTATTCTATGGAGTGGCTTATTTGTTTCACTCTATGACTGTACATACAAAATACCTATATTTATAAATGAAAGGTATTTTTAAAACGTCTAAGAAATTGCTGGGACATCTTGAGGTACAATTCCGTGCATCGCGGCCGATCGCAGCCGCGCGCGATCTATCGCATGCAACAATAGTCAGAGTATGAGAATGTATGGCGCCGTTTCCGAAGTCTGCGACAGACGCGCGCGGCCGACTTCGAAAGCGGTACCATACATTTTCATACTCTATCTATTGTGGCATCAGCCGCGCGCGTCAGTCGCATTCGATAGATCGCGCGCGGCTGCGACCGAAGTTTACCTTTAGGGTAGATTTTTCAATAGCCAGATACATATTTTTTATTTATTTATTTATTTATTTAAACTTTATGTACAAAAGTGGACTAAAGAATAAATATAGCTGTTTGACATATTTCTAAACAAAAGCTGTAAACCGCAATTTTATATGTAGGTAAAATTTATTCGGCAATTGAAAAATCTGATCCTAATTGACCGTAATGTTAATCTTCTGTAAGTGGAAACAAATATTAGATCGTGTACACCGTGCTAACAGTCATAAAAAAATGTTCAGATAACATTTGCATTTGCGTATGAAAACATTAATTTTATTGTGAGGAAGACAAAAGAAAAGTATCAATTTAATTTAATTTAAAGTGCATAAAAGCGGTCTTGCTTCTTTGTTCTTATGTAGATAACTATCATAATGATAACTATCATGACTCAGATATTCAAAATAATCTGTCAAAGAAACAACTTTTGCTACGCCACAAGGCTATAAAAAAGAATACCTATAGTAGGCGCCAGATAATCGTGGAATAACGGTCATTGACCCACCTACAATTATTGACATTTTTAATTTGAAAAACGGAATTAATGACACAAAGCTGTCCCGCATCATCATCTCTCGTGATCCTTAACATTGTCTAATAATGAAAAACGATTCATATTTAATTGTTCAGGTACCTATGAACAGTTATTAGGGAAAGGTCAATATACTTTATTCCACATTTATCTGGCGCCTACTACAGGTACCTAAAATGTAACAGAAATTATGCTTGATAAAACCGTTCAAACTGCATTTCACAAATAGAGAAACTAAATAAATACTTTGTTGAAAGGAATGAAACATTTCGGTTCCAGTTCGATTCTAAAGTGTGCCAAATTCTAATTAAAGAGGTTTTATTTAACCGAGTTTATTTGTAACTAAATGGTCTACAATGACGGAGGTAGTTGTACTGTTATATGAATAATCAATCTGTCTAGGCTTTTCGAAACTTTGTTGGTCGGCTTTGAGTGTAACAGGCTGCAGCTAAATCCATACTTTAAATACTAACATACTTAAATTATAAATGCGAAAGTATGTCTGTCTGTCTGTTACCTCTTCACGCTTAAACCAATTTAGATGAAATTTGGTATGGAGATAGTTTGAGTCCCGGGAAAGAATATAAGATAGTTGTTATCCCGGGAGTATGTTCCCTTAGTATAATTTTCGACAACAAGTGACTCTCAGGTAGGGCAAAAAGTGATACTAGGTTTCTACATTAGGAATTTATCTGTGACAGCTCGGATTTTGGAAATTAGTGGTGTGACACTCCCGTGCCTCGGAAAGCACGACAAGCCACTGGTTCTGCTTAGATCTCTGGTTGTGTAGGATTGAGTGATGGAAGGAGTACATCTGAGTTGCCATCGGGCCAGTATCTGGCCGAAATCATTCCAACCACTACCTACATAGAGCTCCACGGTCACATCAAACAAAAAATTGCAGCTAATATCAGCCAATGATCCGAAACCGAATTCACAGACTAATTCAATAATACATCTAGCATCTTATAGTGAGCGTCTACAGCAAATACATCGCCAAAACCGTTAATCAATCGCTGCCAGATCAACTTGGCAATGCCAGACTACGCACTGTATGCGTAGTCTGAACGCTCAATTCACAATAGTATCGGGCGCTTACTCTGAGCAAACAGTCGTCCGCAAATTGTTTGCCATGCGGCCGCGGTCTAACTTTGTATTAAGAGGCGCTTGCAGCAATAGACGCTTACAGGGTAGTAATGAAGCCTTCTTGCGATGTGATGGTTGAAATGAATATTTGCTTATAGAGGTATGCGGAACAGAGAGTAAAGTCACGCATACCTCTACTGGATATGGGAGGATCCTCCTGCCAGACGGTTGTTGTGTCTGGTGGGCAACTGCCTGATAGTTGATATTCGGACTGTTGTATGTGTTCAAAACGCACGGAGAACTTTTCTTGCGCGAAGCAGGATTTCGCTGTTAGGTCATCGTAGATGGCGCTGCGGTTCTTTTTGTTGCCGTACAAATTTCGCTTCTTAGTTTTTCATGTGGCGGCATTGATGCCGCTACATGCTTATAATTTTGCTGTTAACTTGACCTTACACTATACATTGTCCTCACCGCGTTTCAAAAACCACGTTTAGCCAGCCGTCCTTACGACGACGAATCAGAAGTCTGAATGTATGTAATGTACCCGCAGGATCTTAGTTATGAAGGTCAGATAAGCAGGCAGTAGCTCCAAGTGCAGCAGCACCGAAGCGCCCGGACAGACTTAAAGCTGAATTCAACATAGTTTTTAAAAAGACTAGGTTGGATATGCTGCCTCATAAATCGTTATGTGACGTTACCTAAGAAGTAGGTTGGTGTGGTCCGTAATCAAACCACATGAGCTCATTATAAACTGGTGGACGTCAACATCCGAAATGTTTGGCCTTAGGAGATGCAGATTTCCTCATGATGTTTTCCAACAACTAAAAAAAAACTATTAGTAAACTGATCACGCAACTGATACAGAAAATTAATTTCCTCTACTTAATTGCCTCAAGCAGAAAGTAGAGTGTAAAACTGCATGTTTTTAACAACCACAGTCACTACTTCAGGTTTATTGCAGGAAACCTTAGAAGTACATATTAATTAGTTCATTACTAGCACATTGCGTGTGTGTTCGAACATGCTTACCGATAAAATCATAGGTTCATTAATTACCTTTATAGCTCGTTAACCAGTCGCACTAATAAGAAACGAAGTGGAACTTTACTGCTTTATCCAAGATGTGGTGAAACAAGTTGTATTCTGTGTTGGCATGAAACGAAACGTGTTCTATTTCGTGAAAATAGAAAGAAGCTACTTTTCACAGTCGTATTTTAGGCATGTAGTAGGGTAGTGGGCTTCTTCATTCAAAACAGGAACTAAATTTAATTTTGGGTCCTTATGCTCCTCCATATTACAGTCTAGGTCTAAGGGACATTCTATCCGCTAAACCGATTTTCAAAATGCCAAAATGTATCATGCACAAAATCGCTTGTAAGTACGGTAACGCAGCGCTAATAGAATATTACTTTTTTTTATGAAACTTTTAATCCTTAATTTTGTCAACGGGATCGGCATTGACAAAGGTTATATGTGTTGTGTCACCTCTAGAAATTTGGTTTTGGAACGAGAAATTTACGTTGATGAATTTTGAATAAATCTGACAGACGTCAACTTGTCGTAACACCAAGTACTGGGGTTCTCAGCAAAAAGTAAAAGATAGCATAATATTCCATACGGTGGAGGTTTGCCCTGCTTGGGCACTGTACTCGTCAAATCGATCGGCGGCGGTGACCTATCGCGTCCCGCCCTGGTTCAATGCATGGTCCAAAGCGAGAAGGCATGGGAAGCAGTCTCCTCCTCTGCAAAACAGTAATGCTAGCGAAGGAGGAGACGGGCTGCGTGAGGGAGAGACAAACCTCACGCTCTAGCCGCTGCAACAGAAGAAGACACCCCAGGCGTCGGGAGTCGCAGAGCGATTCCCGGCCACCGAATGCACGTACCTGCGGACGGCGAGCGTTGGGTGGCTCGTCGTCCTATCAGAACCAGGCCCGAGTCGACGAAAACAAAAATAACAAAAATTTCGCATGTTGTGCGTCTCAAAGGGATGTCAGCATAGTAGCCTACCAGGGTTGCGGAATTTTTCCGAAAGAGTAACCGTGGCCCTGGAACGCAAAGGGCATTAGGAGTAACACGGATGGGTTTTAGTCAGTAAGAGTCTGACACTCCATTCTGCTCCTCCCAGAACGGAAAGAGTCATTTGATGATTTCCTATCCATAAAAAAAGCTAAAAACTCCTCACCCGCAAAACCCAAGCATTAGGGCCTTTTGACAAAGACACCGAGATGCCTTTTTAAGAAAAGCAAACCAACAAATAAATGTTTTTATTTTGAACATGGTATCTATTATATTTTTTAATCTTGTCATATTTTAATCAGAGCAAGTTCATAATCTCAGGGTATACAGAAGCAAATATATCCACAGGGGAAATAGACTTGGATGGATTTGTACTAGAATATCCTCCCATACGTAGTACAAGGTAGTTAAATTATGATTAACTGGATGCTATCTGCGTCGTCTGCATTAGAATCGATGATCCGTGGACATCTCTCTCGGGACAGGTGTGTTTATCATCGTAGTTTAGGGTTCTAGCAGGTACAGTATCTACCCCCTAATATGATGTGTCAATATCATCATGATTTCGTTGTGAAAAAAGGGAGTGTCATGCGATTTGTACTGCTCCGGGTCCCCAACAATCACGTGTACACTTAATAAAAAATATGAGAACATACTATCCACAAAGGATGCATAAACCAACCCTTTTTTTAAAGGATGGGACATCATCAAATGCCTCCTTCCGTTCTGGGTGGACTGGAAGGGAGTGTCAGACTCTTACTGACTAAAACCCACCCTCCTGCGTTCCAAGGCCGCGGTGACTCTTTCGAACAAATTCCGCAACAAGCCAGCCTATGGCTACGGAGACCAAGTGATATTCTATCAACGATAACTTTTATGAGAACATCCAAATTTTGCATTCTGGAATTGACATACTCTATCGAAGTGTAACGCGGTCAGTTTTAGAGAACATTTCGGACTTTTGTTATAAGACTAACTTTTGCCCACGACTTCGTACGCGCATATCCCAATCCGACTGACTCTTCAGCTTATTATATTTGTATACTAGTTGCCGCCCGCGGCTCCACCCGCGTACTTGTCGAAAATGATCCCAAGGGAACATATTCCCGGGATAAAAAGTATCTTATGTGTTATTCCAGACTATAATCTACCACTATGCCAAATTTCATCAAAATCCATTCAGTAGTTTTTGCGTGAAAGAGTTACAAACATCCATCCTTCCAAAATTTCGCGTTCATAATATTAGTAGGATTAGTATGTAGATATCGCTGATATAATGTCACTTTATCTATTTATTTTTTTTGTCAACTGAGGTACAGTGGGTATCCTACCAAGGAGTATGCTATTTTTATAGTTAGAATAGCGTTTTTAAAGTTGATTCAAAATAATACAATTGTAGGAAACTACAGATTTTATGATTGACTAGCAGTTTGAATATTTTATGCGGCCTACCAAAATGTCTTCTATCGTTCGTCAAATCGTTGAGCTGTTTTAAGTTCTAAGTTGAGCTACACGATAAGTGACAAACACAACCACAAGCACGGCTTGGATAAGTCCAGACAGGTCTCGATTCTTTGCGGTCTTTTTCTCCAATTACTCAAAAATTAACCTACCTGCATACATGGTTCTCATATGATTGCACCATAGTATTTTTACTTTTGAATGGACTTTAAAAGTGACTTTGACCTCTGAGTTTGTTCCGATATTTTTTCTCATCAACTTGAAATACACAAAAAGATTGACGTGTAATAGAGTTATTTATAACCAAGATAAAATTAAAAAGGAAAATCTATAAAAATGGGTAAATCTTTTATAACTATTATGGATGTTTTCATTCCTGGAAGTTCTCGCTCTGCCAAAAACATACAATTAGTTGGATCGTTCTTGCGTTCTACTTGTGGTCACTGTTCAGACGGAGTTGAATCTGGAATTATTGATACTTGAAACTGAAACAGTTCCCCCAGTCTAACGACAACAGCAACCTGGTCAAGATTTTTGTAACGATACATTGATGCTTGTTTATTTTATAACTAGCTTTTGCCCGCGACTTCGGCCATGTGGAATTAGTTAAATGTCTTATAGTCCTTTTTTATTGATTTCCTTTACAAATTTCCAACCCCCTTTTTACACCCTTTAATTATGATTTCGGGAAAAAAAATATCCTGTCCTTTCCCGAGACTCAAACTATCTCTTTACCGAATTTCGTCTAAATCGGTTAAGCGATTTTAGCGTGAAAACGTAACAGACAGACAGACACACTTTCGCATTGATAATATTACTAGCTGCGCCCCGCGGTGTTACCCGCGGTTTATCAGATACTTCGCGTCAATGTTGAAAATTATCCGACAGGAACACACACCCGGAATAAAAAAAAACATGTGTTAATCCAGGGTGTCAGCTTCCTGCATACCAAAATTTATCAAAATTGGTCCAGCCGTTTGCGCGTGAAGAAGTAACAAACAAACATATACACACACACACAAACTTTCGCCTTTATAATATTAGTGTGATTACAAGCTGTGCCCGTGGCTTCGCTCCTGTCACCTCCCTTCAACCGTTACCTACCTTACCCACCCTACCCTATCTACCTACCCTACCCTACCCAACCTACCCTACCCTACTTTCCTACCCTATTTACGTACGTGCGTACCTACCCTATCTCTCTACCTACCGTACCTACCTAACTATTTTTGTTTACTGTAATCTGGCGAACAAAACAAAAAAAGAATAAGCCAAATCGGTCAAGCCGTTTTCAAGTTATAGCGTGACCAGAAGATATAGGGGTTCATTTTTATATAATCATACAAGTATGGATTAAGAGCTGAAACAAAAGTGTTGAATTCCAATCAGGTTCTAAAAAAAAATCATCCTGTTATACAAAGAAATCTTTCCTGTACTAATTCAAATCATCTTCAATCCTTTTTCTTTCATTTCTTGGTATCGGTCTCGTCACAATATTTCTTTAACTTTTTGATTTCGATCTTTTCATGAGATTTCCTGAAGTATCGCTCTGCTGTTCTCTTCCAAGCTTACAAGGAAGAAACTACTTAGAAAGATGTTAATATACACAGCGTTTATTGAAAACTATGCAAGAATCTCATTCTATCTTACTCCATAATGGAATTACAGAGCTAACTCCATTTTGATGCCATATGAAGTTATAGAAGATGATCTATAACATCAAATATATGTTTTTTTCCAAAATGGCAGTTCTGTGGGTCGACATTTTATTGCTTATTTGCATGCAGTTATGTCTCACTTGATTTCCTTTGAACTGCTGTTTTCAGAATCTCACACAAAATTTAACTGATCCAATTTTTTTTAAATACGAATTGAAGCATATTTTAAGGCTCAGATATTTTAACAATGTTTTGTATCGGTGACCGGCTAGAAAAAAGTTTTAATCTGAATAAACTTTTCCCATTCAACTTTCTCTTTAGCACAGATTTTCTTTTAAAAGTGCTTAACAACCTGTAATTAATTTTCAGAGCAGAACTTGGATTATCGAAGATGCTAAGTTAACTTTTTAATGTTGCGACTTTAAAATAATAAAATTGTTTGTTTAGCTACGTGTATCAAAATTGGGACAAAAAATAAGTGGAATCTTTTAACATGCGTTCATTTTCTAGCCTCTATTCAAATTTATTTGGGTTTGGGGAAACTTGTCTTCATCTACCATCTGTCATTCTCTGTCGTCGTGTCAGCAGATGTCTAGACGTAACTTGAAAGGAGCCACCCCCTCTCTAGTAAGACAAACTTAACCACATCGTTTGTTTGGTCTTCTCCTAATCGTATACACATAATATATGTACATACTCAAAACTTACCACACGACAAATCCCAGTCCTACACGTCGGACGCTCATTCACCACAACTTTTCAGTCACTGGTGCCACTTTAGACTCACAGTCAAACAATTACAAATTAGTTCAAAACCAGCTTTAGAGAGAGACCAGAAAATGCGTTGAGGGTGCGGTGCCGCTGCGGCAAGCTACATGCAAATCACTATACATGACATAATACATTGTCATCCAACGCGTAGAGCGACAGTGCGGCGCCGAACCGCACCGCTAACGCAATGTGTGGCCTTACTCTTAAACTAAACACTCACAATACAATATAACACCACTTTCAACAAATTTACTTTTCGGTATCACACACAAACGTTCCATAACTGGATCAGTCTACAACTCCTTTCAGTAGGCCGAATGCTGAATGCACTTTTGTTTAGTAATGTAACCAATAGATCCTTCTGTTACAAGTCAGCGGTTGGCGCGGGTTGCGGTCTCGTCCTGTGGGAAATTTAACCGGTGCTGTGCCGCGTCGCCCGTCAACCCGATGTGGAAGTGCTCGTTTATTGTGCTTAAAAATAAACTACGTCAAAATAGTGGCTTTAACTTTACTTATAGGGTATTGATTTTCAGAGGTGTGGGTTGGGTTTTGTGTTTGGATGGGGTAAATATATTTCATTCATTTTACATAAAAACGAAAAAGAACTTTTGTTTTTAAATTGACATTTGCTCGTCCCTTGCCCAAAAAATAGCCATCGAACGTAGCAATGCTGCCTGTTTTCTGGGCAAGTTTTCGGATGTAAGCAATGTAGAGGTGTACTTCGATGCCTGAGTGTACTTTAAGTCACGTTTTGTTTACTTTCATCATAAATAAAACTACCTAATGTCAAATAAATAGGTACATAAAAGCGTTTGACATGATATTACTCCTTCATTCTGCTGATGTCGCTTATTTTTCTTGGTCCGGGAACCACATCCTTTTGCTAAATATAATGGTCCTGAATACCGCAAAATGTTTTAATTGATTAATAATAATATCTTGGGACAACTCACACACGGTCATCCGATCCCAAACTAGGCAGAGCCTGTGCTATGGCAACCAGACAACTGATAAACATACTTATATATTTCTAAATACAAACATATTATAGACAAATTACACCCAGACACAGAACAAATGATCATGCTCATCACACAAAGATTTGTCTTTGGTGGGAATCGAACCCACGACTTCCAGTTTAGCAGTCAGGGTCACTAACCACTTGACCAACAGAACAGTCATCAGGATGAGGATTTTCGACATACAGTGGTTAGTTCTCTCTTCTGATACAAATAGCTATTAAGTGTTTTATTGATAGTTATATAAAATTCTTCCGTTACTGACTGACTGACAGACAACGCGCAGCCGTAACTACTGTTCATAGAGAGCTGACATTTCACATGTAGGTTCCTTGGGGAGTTCAACGGGGAAGTAAGAATTTCCCGAAATTCCTCTGGGAACGGGAAAAAACGAGATACGCGCGTACGAAGTTGCGGCCAAAGGCTGGTCATTACCTATTTATAAAGTTTTATGGTATATAATAAGATCACTCAATCCACATGCATATGAAATAAGGCCTTATTTCTATTTTAAAAAATCTGACCTTAGTTCAAATACTGATTATATTTTGCATTCTGAATCTCGATAGAAAATTAAAATCTCGATAGAAAATTAAAATCTCGATAGAAAAAAAACAGTGTGTGAGTGAGCTCCTGCTTTGATGCGTAAAATAGTATTCCAAATGTTCAGTTGACAATTTATCGAGAGTTTACAATCTCTCAAGTTATTTTATAATCTTACGGAGTTTGCTATTTTCTGGTGACATACACACATACATAATTTCGAAGTTAAAGGTGCGCAAAGTACGATGCGCAAAGGAACGTAACGCCTCACTTTTAGTTAACGCTCGATTTTACTCCTCATAAAATTTTCATACCACGGGCTAAATATGAAAATCGTTACTCAAGGAGTAAAATTAGTAACTCTATTTACGTACTTAGTGAATAAACTCGTCTATGTCCCGTTTTGTTAGTTGAATTTAAAGTAAACGCTAACGCGCACGTTCACGTCTAGATTAAGATGTTAACGTCTACTAATGCCGAAAAGCTTACTGTTGACAGTACCATTACTTATTGGACTCATTAAGTACTTAGAACATTTAAATAAGAGACGGTGTGTAGACGATTTGCGTCTCTTTTATGTTTTGAGTAAACGTGGGCGTTAGTTATTTGTTTTTTGGTGTAATTAACGCTGAATGGTTTTCATAATTATGCTTTAATAAAACATACAAGTTCCTGTCTACTTTCTCCCTAAATTGTGTTAGAAAGAGATAGCGAATTACTATTTTGAAAATTGTATGATGAAAAAATCAAACGATTTGAAACTTCAAATCGTTCAAAAAAATGTGTGGACTGTACGTAGTAAGTAACTACTTACTACGTACAGTCCACACATTTTTTTTAAGGATAGAAAATCATCAAATAACTTCTTGAAAGGCGTGTCAGACTCTTACTGACTAAAACCCATCCGTGTTCCTTCTAAAGCCCTTTTCGTTCCAGGGCCGCGGTGACTCTTTCGAACAAATTCCGAAACCTTGGCAGGCTCTGACTCTAGAGGGGACCCGTCACCTATGCTAACATGTCTTTGAGACGCGCGTGGAACACAACGTGGGGCCGGACGCGAGAGGTCACCGTCGCCGCCTTGACGAGGACACGGTGGTGCTCCGCCCAAGCAGGGCAGACCTCCACCGTATGCTCCATCGTGTCCTCAGCAGCTCTGGGTGTCTAACGCTCAACAAATTCTGGGATAGTAGTTTCGTTACGGGCACACTCAGCGCAATTATTTTATTAATAATTCCATTTGAAATGTCTAACGGGGCCTCTACGAGTTGGCTTCGGCCCCTTGTACGCCTACCAAAGGACCGGGACCTCAGTGTCCCGAGATTTTCAAACACATACAAATAATAATAATAATCATTTATTTCAAAACATTTGATCAAATGACGGTACCAACATTTATAACATTTTTTATTGTTTCTTTTACTTTGTGTTTCTTACTGTTGCATTTTGTCTGTGACAAATAAATGTGTTCCATTCTGTTCTACTTGACAAAAACAAAAAAACAATTCATGCAGGTACTTATTCAGATTCAAGTCGCAATATAATCTTTAATATCAAATGGCTCGTCAAAATTTCGGGAAATTAGAGGTTTTCTAATAATTTGCATACACATCACAAAGACCTGAGGGATAGGTAGAACTAATATATTACCCCTTAGGTATGTTTTAATACACAACAAATAAACTAATTTCTGTTTTGTTTCGACGACATTACCATTAAACATCTTAAGTTTTAACAGTCACGAATGGTGAGAAAGCTGATTTAAGCGATACCCAGGGAGCGATGAGTCCTTATCGTGAAAACATGAAGTTGAAAATGTACAGTTGGTCAATGTTGCCCATGCGCCAGATTTAACGCTCAATATCGATACAACCTCATGGGAATAACAGCGGTAGAGGTATTTTCATCCACATTCTACAACAATTTATAGTATCTAAGCTAAGTAAATGTAGTAGTTTACCGTGAATGCATTTTACTTAGATAATAAATCCTATAATGTCAGTACAGTCTACTTGTGTGTGGGTAATCGTTCAAAACCATACATGGTTTTGAATGACATACGCTAAGGCGTTATTGAATAACAAACATACTTACTCATATAGGTACATATACATATATATTTTTTTTCACTGCAACTCCTGAAAGCCAGAATCAACAGTGGCGACCACCAGAAAAAAACGCCGAGTCAATGAAGCTCGACGCGTCCCGGAGAAACAATTTAACTGTATTGGATCCCGCAACTAAATTAATCAGAAAAGCAAAGCGAAGGAGTAGTAAAAAAAATATAGTTTCGAACTCGTAAACGTATATTAGCAGTAGGTGTTTTTTTAAATTCAATTGACCCTACGACCCTCAAAACACCTTTAAAAAGTAAAGGTATAAATACCCAAAAACACCACCCCGTACCAATGATAGTATCAAATCGTAAATCAAACATAATACTGGGTCTTAACTATCATATAATTAATACATATATAACAAATTGTTTTCACTTCCTCCGCAGAGGACTAAAGGCATACATAAATTGTAGCCTTAATCATTTGACTTGAAAAGCCCTTATAGTTAGCAAGAAGGCTTTAATTCTATAATATTACGAAGGTAAAATAATTTACGACAATTTGACCGCAATGTGGAAGGCGAGGTAAATATAGCACAGCAAATAAAATCTTGTTCGTAACGCGGTTGTCTGTTGCATTCTATGCTTTTAATAATGCAAGCTTTGTAAGCCAATTGGAATTGAAAAGTAGGAAGTTTCACTGAAAAAATACGCTGGTTTCATGCTGGTCAGGTACCGTTTTTCAATAATTATTTTTTGTAATACCTACATCAATGTTGTTAGTTTTATTCTTGCGTTTTACATTTTTAGGGTTCCATACCAAAGGGTAACTAACGGACCCCTATTACTACCGTCTACTATTATTACCGTCCGACCGTCTGTCTGTCAGCGGGCTGTATCTCAAGAGCCGTAATAGATAGATAGTTCAAATTGCGCAGAGTGTGTCTTTTTATTGCCGCTATAACAATAAATAATAACGATTAAATTAAATTAAAAATTAAAGAGGCCTCCCATACAAGAAACGTTGTTTTTTTTTTCGGTTTATGACACAGAACACCTCGTGTGAGAGTTTGACTCGCACTTGGCCGGTTTTTAAACTTGTGAAGTTGGTCACTTAACCGTAAAAAACGTTCAAATTCAAGTAGCACTATCATCTCAGCAGCCTGCAATCCTAATTTATAAAAATTCTGAGTGAGTAACTGACAGACAACGCACAGCGGAAACTACTGGTCCCAGCAAGCTGAAATTTGGACGGAACCTTCCTTGGGGGTTGTAGGGAGAGAGGATTTCCCGAAATTCGTACGGGAACGGAGAAAACGGGATATGCCCGTACGAAGTCGCGGGCAAAAGCTTGTGAAATTGTAAAAAAGTTTGTTGGGTTTTTGACAATTTGTGGTTGCGAACGATTCATAAAAAAACAAGATTTGCTCCTCATGTTGATGTAACATATTCAGGGACTATCATTAAAAATGTCCTCTTAAAAAAAAATTTAAAAAAAAAGGCATTTTAAACTGCATAGTTAATCTATATTCAAACTATATATACTTTAGCACGGCGGGTTGTGCTGGAGTGGCTGCTGCGGGTGCAGAAAATCTCAAACGGCGCAAATACAACAACCTTATTGGGAATTATGTATTTGAGCCGTTTAGGGTTGAAACACTAGGGCCATGGGGTCCGAGTGCTCATCGAGTTTTTCTTGAAATCAGCAAACGGTTAGTCGACGCTTCACGTGACCAGAGGGCTGGCCTTTTCTTTGGCCAACGAATCAGTATTGCCATTCAACGTGGCAATGCGGCCAGTGTTCTGGGCACTTTTCCCGTTGACAGCGATGTGGACGAATTTTTCGATGCCCTGTGAATTCTTCCCCTCCCCTTCTTACTCCGCTTGTATATTTTCTACTCGCTTGTATATAGTATACTTGTACAAAACAAAAAATAAAGCTCATTATTCCAATAAATAAAAAAAAAAATTCAAACTCAACATAAGTTAGCGTATTTACCTAAGTTTATTTTCACATTATACTCCACATGTTAATGAAGTCTTGAAATGTTTTGAATTCAAACTAGCTAGAGAATTGTTTTGAATAAAACTGCTCCGTGACTTTCAAACGATAACAAAGAGAACGTTTCCGTTTACGCACATAACATTGAATTAATTTCGTAACGTGTTGTTTGTTCTGCAATGTTGTGGACAAATAATAACATATATATAGGTATTTATTTGTATCTTAAATGCATAATGTGATCTGCGATGGATGTTCTGTACTGGTATTTACTAATTTGGTGATTCGAGATAGAAAAAGTTTTCTATTATTAACTTTATGTTCAACTAGCTTGTGCCAGTCGGTACGCCCGCGTGTAAATAAGAAATAATATAACAAATGTCGAAGTTTTCCAAAAACCCGACTGCAAAAAAAACGATTAAGACGTTCTAAACAAACCACTTTTCAGACTATCTGTTGCGGTTGGTGAAATCAAATTTGTGATTGAACTAAAATATTAATAATACAAACTATATTAAACTGCTTGAAAAGAATACCGATAAACAACTTCGGTTCCTTACAAATCACTGTAAGAAACGGTCGGCAGTTGTTTTTTTTTATAGTCGACATTTTTGTAAATATTGTTATATTCTATTGTTTCCTTACTGTATATCAGATACAGTACGTCACCCTTAAATATGACCACTCACCTCTGAAAGAATCTTCTGTCTTTCTGTAGAACCACAAATATACATATTTGTGGTGCTACAGAAATACAGAAGATTTTAATATAGTATAGTATAGAAAATAGCAAACTCCGTAAGATTATAAAATAACTTGAGAGATTTTATACTCACGATAAATTGTCAACTGAACATTTGGAATACTATTTTACGCATCAAATTTCGCGAAGTCATTCCGAGTTTTTTTTTGTTACTGTAGTAAGTATATTAAACTATACTTTATATATGAGTTTGCTACTTTCCGGTGACATATATATATAGTATAGTTTAATACACTATAGTAAAAAAAAACATTTAATAGCGGGCCACCGCTTTAGGTTACCCACGACATGAAACTTAGTCCCGATGAGGGTGTTCTGAAATGCCTTGCAATAGGCCAGACATCTTCAAATCGCTTAAGTTTACCGACATCAGTTAATTCGACTTCCAAAGTCACCTCTAGCCAAAGGTTAACCAACTTATAGAGTGAATTTTCATGAAAACCTTAATTTATGGTCATAAGGAAGTAAGGTCATGGTCACTATGTATGTAGATATATTTAACGATCGCAAAACTACGATATTTTCACCCAAGAATTGAAACATATATGTACATGAGATTTCTTGTAAGGATTTTCAAACACTAAGTCAAGGCACGTGTAACAAGCTACCAACATGTAAATTATTGTAAGGACTTGTGTACCAACTAAGTAATAAAATTATTGCTCAAAGGGCTTACCGTCAACGTTCAAAGACATATCGTTACGGAGCATTCAAAACTAGACTGAGATATGAAGACTTGCGAAGACTTTAGTACAGTCGGTATATGAAAATCTTGACTGTACTTTAGAAACCTTTGGTTCTACACAAAAAAGAGAGGTTTCTAAAAGAAGAATAATAACAGCTGCACGGTTCGATCTACAAGGGAAAGCAACGCTTGTCGAGGATGGAATCTTAAACTCCAAAATTCTTCCGTGCCTCTGAAAGCTCGTTGAGTTCCTGTTATTTTTAGATCTTTGACAGTCGTTACGGGTAGACAGTAGCCAAATAAACTGACATTAGCAACAACCTTGGCAACCTTGTCAACCTTGTGTCAGCAATCTCCAATCCTCTCTTAGTCCTCTCCTACAACCCGTAGGAGAGCACTAAGAGAGGATTTCCCGAAATTCCTACGGGAACGGGAAAAAACGGGATATGCGCGTATGAAGCTGTTCCAATAATTAATTGATTATATATTTTAAAGAGATAGATTTTAAATGCATTTTTATATTTATGTTGGAAATAAAATGATAGGTGATCAAAATAACATCACCCATGAACCTAAAATTCGAATAACGTAGGATCTGGTTCTGCGTAATCCATATTTTAAACTGAATCAATAACAAAGAGAAATTTCAAGAAATTTTCATAGCTTGCATTTTACGATGCTTTATTTCCAAATATATGGCATTTTATTAAATGTTTTAGAGGGATTTATTCGTTCACGAAAAAAATCTGTTGTATTTCCAGAGTGGAATAGATTTTCCACTAACTGTTTGCAATTTTTAGTCGTCAGGCAGAAAAAATCATAAAACTTTGATGACTCGAAAATCACGTGGGATCCATGGGTGGGTTTCGAATCATCGGGATCCATCCAAGTTTTCGGGGTAATTGCAAATCAGCTCAAGTATAAACCTTATCAATGAACCTACATACTGGTAGTCGTTGCGGGCAAATAAAATCCATCCAACTAATACTTCATACATGTGGTTTTTTGTTGTTTAAACATTGAATTTGTTCATGTCACCCTTTTTTTTTTTTTTTTTTTTTTTTTTCGGGGGGAAATCCTCATGGAAATCCTCCACCCTGGGGCGGGTGGAGGGGTCTGTCAGACTCTTACTGACTAAAACCACCCCGGTGTTCCATCTTCCACCTGCGCCGGGGATCGCGGGAACGTATGCGACTTCCGCAATCCCCGGCTGGTGCCGGCCCGCCTCTGCTTGCCACCTCGCGTCGGCGAGGGGAGTGAGGTGTTTAACTCCCCTCGCTACGTCAAAGAGGGGCGCACGGGAATACCACGCGCCGCCACCTCGGGTCCGGATGAGTGGGGGGCGACGGACATCCCCAAGTCCGCCGCCCCTGGACCCAGTTAGGGGGGCCGGAAGAGGGCAGCGTATGCCCTCCTCCGACGCCCGATGCGCCTGCTGCGGGCAGGGAGAGCGGTTGTGATCTCCCTCTCCCTTTCCGCAGCCTCCTTCTGCGCGATAACTGTCTCGCAGAAGGAGACCACCGCGTCCCAGGACTCCTCACCGCCGACCATAGCATGGACTACGGACGGCAGCGAGAGGTCACCGCCTACAACAGAGATGAGGGCACGGCGCGGCTCCTCCCAAGCTGCACACTCTGCAAGCGTATGCCGTGCCGTGTCCTCCCGACAGTCGACGCAGTGTTCATGTCACCCTAGGTCAGCCCATCACACCATTCAAGATATCCCCTGACAACATCGAGTAAACGAGAAAGCCGACCCCAAAATACTTGCAAAAAGGTTAGAAAGGTAATGTTACAAAAGGAATGAAGTCACCTTAATTTAATTTCGGTCCCAGCAGACGTGTTAATAGGTTAATACACATCCAATCAGACGGAACCAATTATCAGAGAAAGCTTTAGAGGTGTAGTCAGCCATTCAATCGGATAGTTGACTAATCAGTAATAAATGGAGCGTCAAGACTCCCACTAAAGAGAATTAGAAAGAAAATAATAGACTTTGTGAGCGACATAATTAATCAGGAAGTAATAGGGTGGGAGTAACTACATTATTAATGGGATATCCCTATTCTATAAAGCTTTTCTCTCGCGACAAATCTTATCATGTATCCACTTATTACTCGCTTATTAATTAAGTGTGTGGCCTGAATAAAATATGAATCGGGCTCCCCCTTAATTAAATTTGTGCATGCGCTGAATAATTTGTTGTAATAAACTCTTGTATAAATCTTTGTTGAGTTCGAACACGTTGTTGTTAAATCACTTTGAGAACAGTTTTGTAATTGTTATTAACTTGTAGTAATTTGAGACGGGTTTATTACTACGTGGTAGGTATATGGAATATAATTGGTATCCTGTTTAATAATAAGGATGAAGTGATCGCTGTTCTCTGCAACTTTTTGTTTTGTTAAATAAGCTTTGTAGGTTATCTGTTACTAGAATTACTAATTATATTAATAGAATTCGTTGATTCAAACTTCGTACAGTAGTATTACGTATTTGAATGCAGTTTGTAACAAAGGATTTAAAAGCAATCTGAATCGCTTTATAGTTAAAAAAAAAACTTTCTGAATGCCTGTTATTTGAAAGTCTCTTCGTACACAAAAAAATAGCGAAAGACTATTTTTATAATTTAAATGAATATCAGAAGGAATTTAATAAAATCAATGAAACGCTGCGACCAATACCAATAAACACACATAAAATTGACATAGGCTTCGAGCCATATTGACGTACATTATGTATGTATGTCATGTTTGCGACGCTCGAAACATCGTAGATTTTATTTAAAAAACTATTATGTTTTTATACGTCGATAAATGAAAGGTGAAATTATTACTGGCCTGTTGGTCGAGTGGTTAGTGACCCTGACTGCTAAACTGGAGGTCGTGGGTTCGATTCCAACTCAGGACAAATCTTTGTGTGATGAGCATGATCATTTGTTCAGTGTCTGGGTGTAATTTGTCTATAATATGGATGTATTTAGAAATATATAAGTATGTTTATCAGTTGTCTGGTTGCCATAGCACAGGCTCTGCCTAGTTTGGGATCAGATGACCGTGTGTGAGTTGTGCCAAGATATTATTATATTATTATTATTATATTATAATGTTATTTTCTTTAATACATTGTAAAGAAAATAATAATTTCACCGTAGAAACTCAGAAGCCGAATAGTTTTTTTTTACGTAAATTCTTATAACTGACATGGTTTCCCCTTATTACAAACACTTTTCCAAATTCAAACTCAAAGAATTTTAAAATTAAATATTTAAAGAAAATTGGTGTAAAAAGTCGAAGAGGATTTTTGCCTATCGAAATACTCGGTAAATAGTCCACATACTTCGTGTTAACATTTCAATTCAATTTACAAAACGTAAAATAATAATGGCCACCTCTCTCAAATTATCATCACACATAATTATTATTATTACATGTCAACAATCAGACACACGTTTCTTCATTGTTAAGCAAAGACAAGCCAATGTGCTCGACGGAAACTCATTTGACAATCCTGAAGGGTTTCAAAGACACATTCAACGATCTTGCAAGTCGTAAGAAGCTCACATTGCAAACAAGTTTTCAATATAAAACAAGCTTACAGGCACTGAATTATTTTCACTTACCATCATACTATTTCTATCGTTGACATAAGGTCGTAAATGCAACGGCACAAATAACGGGATTCCGAGCACAATCGTAAAGTAACTAGAAATAGAGCAGTTCTGAAATATACGGGAATAAAGGAGTTTAAAGTTTTCAATGAAACGCGATAATGGAGAGATAGGATGAAATGCGACTGTCTATATGGGTTTCCGAGGCTTTATGTAGTTTATACGAATAACCCAGGTAGTAACTGTATTTTAAAGAATAAAAGCTGTTATTTTTATCACAGTTAAGGTTCAATTATAATTAAATGCAGCACGTCTACTCTAGAAACGTCAATTAACTATAATTAAGCTTTATTAAAGTATTCTGTCCCCTTCAGAAACTCCGGTCCGGTGTTTGACCCATCGTTACCCACTCGGGCCATGATAAATGATCTGAACTGACATAAAACAATATGAAAGTGATAAATGTTCGCGATAATTATTCGACCAACTAACACATAGGCGCTCACGTTGACCCTTGAACAATGTCCTTCAAAATGTATTGAACTTTATGCATGAAACACGATACTTTGACCTATAAATGTCCAAACGATTTGTTTTTCTGTAGAGCAATGATATTGAATAATATTTCTACGTAGAATCCAACAACAATATAAGTTAAAACTCAATATAAAGTTAGTCTGCATTATAAAGTCGTTTCAAGTTTCAGTTCAACTTCAACTAGCGGTGTCAATATTTATCAAAGATCGCAACCAATATTTCGGAGTTTGACGGCAAATCTAATTCGCGTCTGAAGACGCCACTGACGGCTGGTAATGGTGTTCTCGCTCGTTAGCTCTCCCTTGCCACGAACTCTATAAGTAATCCGATTTCATTGGTAGTTCCGACAAATTTGCGGTCCGTTGAATCTATGCCGCTCGCCCGGCAATGGGCTACCATGCTCCAACCGACGATGGATTATAACCCGTCTCCCTCTGGTTTCGAAGGTATGAAGAGGATGTAGCGTGGTGATTAAAGAGGTCGTTTTCTGTTACGATATGTGTGTAAGTTCTGGAGTCCGTACAGCACAAACATGCTTTTGTTAATCTGCTTATGCAGCCTCGCGACGTGCGGGAACATCAGAAACGTTTGATACCCAAAACAGATTTGGGACTAAGTGTGATTTCCGTAAATTGAATGAAGAGTGGAGGCAGGTGGTTTATTCATGAGGGGTTTAGTTCGTGGGCCGCGTTACAGAAATCGTTAATTTAATTCCGAATCAGTTTTAAATTATTTTGCATTTGAAACAAACGTGAATTTTATTTTGATGTTCTGGATTAGTTAGTGCGTTTGTTGTTTTGTAGTTGCCCTTTTAATTACTTTGTTAATTTGATTCTGTCCGTCTACCAAGTTTTCACAACCAGCGATCTAAATATTTGTTATAATGAATTTACTGAATTCTTTCAATACAAAGTTTGCTGAAATGTTTTAATTCTATAAAAGTTTGTTTTGAGCTCCATTCCAGTTATTTGCAGCTGCAGTCAGCATGTTTCAATATATTGGTCCACAGAAAATAAATAAAACCGTTAGTTGGCATAACACAATGAAACTGCGTTGTACGCTTCGTGCTATAGAGGCCCGCGCTTCAATAAAGGTTTTAATCTATTTTGATAAGAGATTTTTATTGATATATATTGAACGAAATTATACAGAATATGATACTGGATACATGTTCATAGCAATAAACTGTTCTATGATATACAAGTTTTAACATTAGGGTTCGAAAAAAACTAAAGATATAATCATCATTTCAGCCGAAAGACGTGCGCTGCTGGACATAAGCCTCCTGTAACCGTCGCCTCGTCAACCAAATCTGCCCTTATCGCATCCAGGGGACTGTTAAACGAAGATTAAATACTATAAGGTACCATAAAACGATCATCATCATTATTTCAGTCGCAAGTCGTCCACTGCTGGGCTAGGCCTCCCCCAAGTGGCCTGCCACATCGACCGGTCCTGTGCATCCCGCATCTAGCTTGTTGGGAGGCCTTCCCTTAGCTGCACCGCTGGATAACACGATATCCTTTGGCAAGACTAGTGTCAGATTTCCTGGCTTCTGACTACCCGTAACGACTGTCAAAGATCTATAAATGACTGCCGGGACTAATAGCTTAACGTGCTTTCCGAGGTACGAAGAAATCGGTATGTGAAGATAGTCAAATGGTCAAAAAGCACGGGCCGACCTCTGCAAGCTTTGCGTAACTTATACACGTCAACACGATCCACGAGTTCTTCTCTACTATTTTTTTATACCATCATCATCACCTGCCTAGCGTTTTCCTAGAAATATTATGGTCGACTTCCAGTCAAACCAGTTCAGCAATGCCGCTATATAATTTTCTAAACCATACCTAACTAAATTTATTTCCCCCCACATTTCTCAACAACATAGATACTTAGTTCTAGATGGGTTAATATATCTAAGTACTCAATCAGGCACGTGGAAATTGAAGGATTACGTCAATGGTGCGTGAAACTCAGAGATTAACCTATTCGCACGACTGACTGAATTATAATAGAGCCTTGTGTACTAGAAACTAGAAACTAGTTATTTTGTCTGATTATGTACAGCGTTAGTTACCTTCTGTTTGATACCTTAATACTGCAGGATGTTCCATTGAATATTGCGGTGAATAGCCGTTTTTGGTAATGTTAAATCAATTCTACGAATTTCACAATAATTTACTTCGCAATCGAATGAAAATTTAGTGACATTCGTAGGATTGGTTTTAGAAGATGAAATACAAAATTCACTCACTCACCTCCTAGAAATCCAGTCGTTTTTCCTTTGCATTGTAACATACCTGTCGAATGAAGTGAAGGTCTCAAAATTTATTTATAAATTGGGAAGTTTTTTAAGGAACTAGATGAAAATAGACCATTGCCCCCCTTTTTGCAACTACTGAGTCTCAAATAAAAAAAAAACAAGTTCTTTGTTTATGCAATACAGGAAAAAGTAAGAAGTATATATAACATATAAAAATCGTAATCCTCTACGCGCGCATTCAACTCGCACTTGGCTGGTTTTACCAATCTTTTTATTCGCTAGCACATGGATGACATAGTGAAGTGATAAGATTGCACATTAATGTTCTACATTATAAGGATCATAAACACAAGGGGTTATAGTCGACACGAACCATCGACAACGAGAACTTTATCACGTCATAAACTAGTTTTTGATGAAGTTATGTTTTAGTCCCATGCATAAAAAGTTTATATTTGTAGTTAACAAGGTTCTAAGCACTGATAGTATAAAATAGTGATAAGCTCCGGTAATCCCGATATAATCAGAAGATTTGCTAAACTTAAGTAGCAGTGGGCACGGCAGTGCACGCACGTTGTTCGCAAACTGACGGTTAGTCAATAGGGTCGAAAGTTGCTGTAGTGACGATCGCGTACCGGAAGATGCAGCATTGGGAGGCGTCTCACAAAGTGCAACGATGGCCTGGTGAAGGCCGCAAGAATCCGCTAGATGCGAGACGCACAGTACCGTGCGATGAAATGATGAAGCTTCAGTTATGCTGAAAAATAGTCTTGAAATACCGACAAAATGCAAGTTTCTGAGTTATTGCTAAAAACTCAGTTGCTGTAAAATGTGATGGTTATGGTTGGGGATAACTCAAAGCAATATTTTTATGATTATTATTTTCGATAGGATACGGAAATAACACAGCAAAGCCTGCATTTACCTTAAAAGAAAAATAAGGGAACTTTTGAGCTAAAGATTTTTGTAGTATTTTACGAGTTCCAGGATATGACTTGCTGTTGTTACACGCCAGCGACTTGAAAAGTAACTTGTTCTTTGAAAATAACCGTAAGCACTACGATTCGATGGTAGGTTGTAGGTGGCTATTGATTTGAAGTCGCTTTCGAGTTTTATTTATCACAATTGTTATTCTGCCTTTCTTGATTTTAAATTTACTATTTTTCATAAATCGATTGTATTACCAAGATAAACTCATTTCGCTGCAGGAAAACAACCATTAAAATTTCACGCTGTAGATGCGTTGTCACCCATTGAATAGCAACGTAAAAATAAGGTAGGTAACAGCTATACCCCGCGCGTGTTAGGACATAGGTACCTACCACAGATACCGACGTAGCTATCTTTTTAGCGTTATTAGTACCGTTAGTGCTTGCGCTGTTTTTAGAGCTGTGATATTGGTGTACATTATATACCTACGTCATTGAATTAGATACCTAGTTTAATCGTAGTACCAATAGCATGACGTGACAACAACAGGGTCATATCTACCAAAATAAATACATTTTTAAGAATAGTCTTGAGAACGCGAACAAAAATTTAACTCGATGAGCCTAGAGCAAGAATTCATCTTAAAATACTAACAAGTTTAATAAAAACTAAATAAAAGCTTTTAAAAAGAATCTAAGAGTATGTTGTTGCGAATTCTGAAAGTTTTTCAAAAATATATGTTTAAGTTTTTTGCAATTTTGGAGGGTTCAACAGTGTGGGTGTTAGGTATCCTAATTGAATTATTATTTAATTAAGGACTTGAAGAATGAACAAAAATACTCTCTATTTTAAGTCGTAGTGGGACGAAGTTGTCGTCTGGGTGGGATTCGTCCATATTGGATCTAGTTGACTAGAAAAAAAGGTAGTCTTTGTCCAATAGTGGGATACCACAGGCAAAAAAATCCATACTTATTATATAGGCTGTTCCAGAAGTGCGTGGTAATATTTAAAGGTGATATTGAGTAGCTGATAAACATTAAGGGAAAATAGCAAAACGTAAACAAAGTTTTAAATTAAACGAAAAATATCTGCCGCTTTCGGAACATTAATATATCAAACTCTAAACAGAAAAAGACGAAGCAATTTATAAAGGCTCTTTCCTTTTATATCAGGGCAAATGAACCTATTTAAAGCCAATTAACAGTATATCAACTAATTTTAATTTACCACTCCCAGATTGGAGCATCGACGTCCATCATTATGAATTCGTGAGCGGCACCCCTCAAATTAGGACTGCGAGACACTCTGTAACGTTCACGTGACCAAGTATTCTAAGCTCAGTGGGACACGCGATTCAAATAACAATTCTACCCACACAAAACTAATAGAGATATATATTTTCTGTTTTATTATCACAGACATAATTAATTGTCTACTAGATTTGTTAAGCTACAATCTATTAGTTGATGAACCCCGAAAGTAAACGATGACGAATGACTCAACGGTTTAATTTATTTTTAGAAGCAACAAAGCGTAGCGAACCGCTACGTTTGCCTACGCGTCTACGCTACAAAGCTACGAGCCGCTACGAAATTCAACGGTTGACATCGAAACGAATAATAAAATCTTTTTTTTCCGATTCAATGTATTTATTTACCTCTCACGCCACATTTTAACCTTATACGTCATTCAGGGGCTGAAAACTAAATCTCCAAATTATTTCAGTATTACGCAAGCTTACCTTCTTCACGGGGCCTTATGAGGGTAAGCTGACGGAGCCAAACGAGTATTTTGCTCTTTCCGGTGTTGGGTTCGTTGGGATGACTGAAAGGGACTGTCCCGCCGTTTAAGGGACATCTGGTGGCATTAGTTATGCCTTAATCGGGCCCTCGCGTGACCCCCGAAGCTTCAATTAACAAAATGGATAATCGTGAAGGCGACAAACTTATATTCTGTGATTTATGAACGCCTAGCGCCACGAATGCGGTCTGCCTAAATTAGATTTGCATGATTGACGAGGTAAGTGGCGCAGTGACGAAGCGGTGGTTTTGTTTGCTTCAAGTGATGCGTTCAAATATCCCACGGTGATCATAATCAAAGAACGTGCCTTACACACCTCAAAGCCATCCATTACAGAACAGAAATCTAAAGCCGAACAACTTAAAGCAATTGAAGTAAACATTACAGTTAATGCCTTGAAAAGTAATCATAAACTAAGAAACAATTTTAAAGGTTACGTTCTAAGATACCACAAACTCTCTGATAGTTCAAAGCAAACTAATAATAAACACGTAACTACACACGTCATAGTTCGTAACATCTTAAGCAAGTACGACACAAAGTCCAAACTCAGTCAAATACAACATTAATACTCCTCTTTACTTGCTTACTTGGTAACGTTCTCGAACAACCACTATAATCCAATTACACCGTGCCTCAAGGCTTTCGTTCCACGTCCTGTAAAGTCATCACAAACGAACACAACTCACAAAGGACTGTGAAAATAAACAAACAAGGAAAATGTTACCGCTTTAGCTGTCGAAAGCAGCCGCTTGCACAATGCACGACAAGGGACGATGAAAAGTACCGTAGTCGCATTGCAAATTAGCGCTTTCGACCACTCAGCCTGAAAGCCGGCTGTCCGTCCGCTTGCCACACCATTTGCTCTCCAACAATTTCGCTGCACGCACACCAGCTTAACTAAAATTCGTTCATTAATCAGCTCCGCATTGTAAAAGCATATTGATCGGTTATATAGCTCCGCGTTTTGAATTCTACGTTCTATTTACCCAGGTTTGGGCGGTCTTAGCCGCATAACAGGTGCGACTATGACCGATACTGATATTACGTCTATTATGGCAACAAATCATGTTTGCTCTCACAACGTTCACCCTGCCCTGCACAAATTTAATTAACTATGACAGGTTTTCATTAGGTTTAGTGGAAATTAACGCTTAATTTAGTGACACCTCTTAATGGGACAAACAAATGTTTTGTCTGAGATACTTGGCAGCCCTGGGGCTGAATATTCCTGAACTGGTGTACCTCTAAACACTGTAACGTAACGATGGGGCTCTCAACGCTCGCCTTTAACTTAATGCGTTTGACGTCTGCCACTGACAAGTTCAAAGTTGAATTTAATTTATCCCGGCAAATAGCACTTCAGTAAATACTACGAGAAGAATGAGCGCATAATTAAGTTTCAACATGATCTTTAAGTTTTGACATTGGACCGTTATTAAGATGATTTGAACTAGGAAACATAAGGCATAGACTACAAGTTCATAAAAAAATTGGTCCATTCGAATCGGTCCAGTGATTTAATACATAGATGCAGTGACCGTTCTATGCCAATATAAATAAATTTCGAAAATATTTATATTTGATAAAGAATTCAAAAGAAAAAATCTCATACACTTTCGCTGGCAGCCATTTGCAAATCCTAGAAGATCCTTCAAAATTGCATTGAAGATGCAAACGGTAAGTACGTTGTAAAACATAAATCCGCACGGGACAACAGCGAGACGCTATAGAAGATCGCATTTTCTTCGCATCGCACAGATATGGCCCGGTTTATACAGACAAGCAGCATTTTCATTTACTCCCTCCATTCTGTAAACTGTCGCATTCTTCACAAATACCGTTTCTTTGACATCTATCGAGGTTTCGACCCACAAACATAAGAAACAACAAATAAAATACAATCACAGTAAGTGCACTTTTAAAGCTGTGCGGTCGCTTATGTCTGAAGATGTCTTCTAAATGCTGCTAACATTTTTCTGTTGAAATACTTCTACCCTTTCTTTCCAGATTGCGAGCGTCATATAGCAAATGTGAGTGTATCATTCATTCATACTTCTTCATCCATACGGTAGTAGTGAAGCGCCGTTTCTGAATGACTCAGACAATTCATAAAATTCTTTATTTGGGATTGCTGTGGTTCAACTCTATTAGTCATAAAATATTTTATGGTTATATGTGGATGCAGTGTGACTAAATAATGGTACCTCATAAAATGATGAATTGCTCGCTTTTTCATCTAAATCACGTATAGCAATAAATATGTATTGCGAAACGTTAGCAAAAAATATCATAATACCGACGGCTTTTATAAATTACGGCTTAGGACTAGACGCAGAATCCATTCCAGAAATAAGGTTGTCACAGCAAATCCGAGAAAAAAATCAAATTTCACAGAAAAAATGGTACCTATAACTTGTCGATTCTATCTGGCAGCGGATTCGGAATAGATCTGATATTCGAATATATCGCTAATGCGAGCTTTCCATCTCACGGTTGGACGAACGATGCATATTTGATTTGTTTCCAATTTACACTGTGTGCGTATAACGTTGAAGCGTGCCACAAAAAATATTGGTCGGATCATGTACGACGTGCATTTTATATCGGTACGGTTATCGTATGCCCAACGTCTATAGACAACGCATTAATTATAAATGTGATTGAAAGCTCAACGGTAAATTATTGCAGTTTCATTTGTTTATACAGTAATAACTTTTACGCTGCATTTCGTTTCCTGACGGTCATATATTCCGTTCTGACAACTTTGTTGGTATCAATTCCTGTCATACATATATTGAAAGGTATGCACGTATGTTTGTATTTTTCATTTGTATACAACAAACATGTTTTATTAATGGACAATGATTGCTGTTCGTTATAAAAATTCTCTGTGATGCGAGTTCCCAACTATGCGTTTTGTTTTTATGCGATGAATAATGTTTATTGAAATTGTATCAAAGTTTTTGTATTGGTTTTAATAGTTAGCTTTGCCAACTATTTAATTAGTGTTTGCTTTATAGGTACAAACTTCAACGGACTCAAGTCTAAACACTCCTTATTTCAGAATGCAACCAAAAATAGTCCTTGCATATTTAACCACAAGCAAACGTTCATGATGAAACTTAATGTCTGCATAGGCGGTGCTAACGGCTGTAACAGTTTCGTTCGTTGGTATATACGCGTATAATATACATATACATGTACACGGGAAATGGGAGAGATGCCGACGAAATAGCCTCACGATCCGTTTTGGTCGTGAATGCAAATTAATCTCTCTAGCCGCTCGCCAATCGCCTGTACTGTCTTCTGACTCTGAATACCAAATGCTACTACTAATACCACTACTAATTCGTGGTGAGACGCTCTAAGAATATTGATATTCCACGGCATTGAATGCAAATTTTGAGAAGCTGGGTTTGTCTTTATTTGTGAGAATTAGGTGAGAGTGTTTCGAAGCTGTTTAGAAAATACGTATTAACTAAAGAATCCGTATCCATACTAATATTATAATAGAAATAAATCTGTCTGTCAGTATGTCTATATGTAAGTTACCTTTTAATGCTTAAACAGCTAAACGGATTCCGACGGGTGGACCATAGCCCCACTTTTTTATCAGGGTTGAATTCTTCCTTGGGCAGATAAGATAATTTCAAACGGTTAAAGCTAGTGTTAAATAATGCCTGCCTTAATGCAAACTCTCACTCCACTCGAGTCCTACTGCAATACAAAAACCCTCTTTTCAGCATACCCGCTACTTAACCCCAAGTGTGCAGTAATCATCACCATCATTTCAACCCTGGAGCACCCATTTTTGGGTATATAACTCGCCTTTCTTCTACCACAGGTTACTTCTCGGTTCCGTGTGTCTTTCATGCATGTTTTTTCAGCAACGTTGACGAAATCATGAACCGAACGCTCTCAAGTATTAAGTTCTCTGCTATAAAATCTTTAATCATCGTATCAGCCGAAAGACATCCACTGCTGGACATAGAACTCCTCCAAGTGTCGGTCATACGAGCCGGTTCTGTGCATCTCATCATGGGTCAATCTCATGGGAAGCCTTCAAAAGCTGCATCTTCTAATATGAATTCCCTCCTCCAGAACCTTCCGACCCCGTCGACTACCCGTTCTGCGAGTAATGGGCCCTACTACTTATGTAAGTAACCTTGGTTCTCCTGCAGACAATCTCTTTTCTGATTCAATCACACAAGGAAACACCGAGCAAAGTAAAAAAATTCGACTGCAAGTTACAATCGATTCTGTCATAAATGGAACATACGGATAAAAAAACCCTGCCCTAAGCAGTGAATAAAGAAAGGGCCTCCCAAAGTAAATTTGAAGATAATAAAACCAACATAAACTTACTCTAACGAAATCGCAAGTCTTAACAAACGAAGCAAATTCTTACATCTTATTTGGTTTGAGAAGAAAACACCACTTAGTTGGTTTGTACGCAAGTTTGTAAACTCATAATAGATTTCAACGTGGATGTAAAACTATTATAATTAGGTTTTCTTATGCAAACAAAGGGTTATGCGAAGTTTGTATATAACTTGTTTGGAAGCATCTTTGGAATAAGTCTGGAGGGGTTGCGACGTGCATACATATCTTAATGTGTTTTGCCTGCTCGGGTATTGCAGAAACATATTGCTTACCTAGCTATTCTTGTTTAAATTTAGGTTCTGTGTTTTGATTCGCTTCAGAAAATAACCTGCCTATATTTGTTACAGTAGCTACTACAAGTGGCAAATGAAGTTTTACTATTTTTTAAGTAAACGCATACTCCTAACCTGTTTAAAACTTGAGTTACAAGCGTACAAAATGATGCTGACGTTAAAAAAAAGAAATGCTGTTTGTAAAGTCGGTTTACGGACGATAGTTTAACTTGACAACGTCATAACAAAACATTGATGAAATGTTTGTAACGTTACAATGAGCGTAACGTTACAATGAGTCATCCTTTTTCGTGCGGGCAGCCGGCGTTCATCGATTTATTAGACGTTGTCGCATCAAAATATTCACTCGATTTTATCTTATAAAACATATTCTCGTAGAAAACCAGCAGTTTTCCCTCAAAATGTCTGATATCTGTAATTGCAGCAGAACTATTTTACTGGGCACTTATTCTCGCATATCTAAGCGACAGATCGAGACGTTTCGCCGAGCGAATGTGTTTGCTGTGTCAAGATCCGTGTCGCTTGGTATGGTAGGTATGTGCAGTCACTTACGCTCTAAACGTTCATTTATACCGGTAACGATGTACTTTGGAGGTAAATTATATGCAGATGGATTAGTTGCAGGTGGATAAATTACGTGTAATATTCATGTTTTACAGTGTTAACAAATTGTCTTTGTAGTAGATTTATTATTGATAGATAAACATTATTCATTGACGAATATATGTATGTCATCGGAAAATGGCAAACTCCGAATGTCATCGGAACTTGGACCGGCACGGAGATATTATAGACAGTCCAATTTTGATGCGTAAAAAGTATTCCAAATGTTACGGTTAAAGTTGAATACTTTCATAAAATTCAAAAACATTTATTGGTAAATGTGGGTAAATAATACGTGAATGTTATACAATCATACAACAGTGTTATATAGAACAGTCTTACAGGTACAGTCTTGGTATCACCATATTTTAACTTTCGTCATGCAAACATAAACAAAACTCAAATAAATTAATATTGTATAAACAGTTACAGCAGAGATCAAGTAGGTAATCACAAAGTTTATCACGAAAATAACTTATCATCATGCTTGAATTCCCCAAAGAGGTAAGAAGACGCATTTAAATAAATAAGCTATAAAATAAACCACGCTCCATTGCCCATTTTTGCCAAAGTTAAACTGAAAATATTTAAAACTTAAATCAAAATGTAAAACAAAAGTTTTCTGACGACAGTATTATTCTGTACGTTATACATGAAGCATGAAAGAAGAAGGTCCATATAAAATTACCCTAAGTTCTGCAGTAAAAATAAGTCCCTTAAAAAGTGTTAAATATTATATAAAATATGGCATGCTTCTGAACGCCCATCCTTCATATTTATAATTGCTATGAAATTTCGTTCAGGTGCTGTAATATGTGGAATAAATAAACTACATTATTAAGAAAGCCCAACATCAAAGTTGCCCCTAATAATTATATTAATTTTGATCCTTCTTAATTATTATATACATACCTATAAGTGTAGGTTCCTTCACATTATTATTCGTATATACGGTAACGTATCTAAAAATTTTAATTTGAAATTCAAGAAGGTTCTTGCTGAATCTTTTCAGTAATTTTCATTAGCAAATATGGTCGGTCGCAAAACCTCTTTATATGAATAAAATTTACATCTGCTTTTTCTCCCTGTTTTTGGCTGCGTTACTAAATAAGTCTAGCACAATTAGAAAATAAATAAATTTGAAATAACAACTGTGTAAACTTCAGTCTGCATTTGCAAAAGTTTTTTCATACGATTACGTTAATATTTGCGTAGGAGTTGTAAAATTATTTTGTCTGTAGCTAGAGGCATTCGAAATGATATGATTTTACTTATTTAAATGTATACTAGTGTCTGAACTGTGAGGGTTTACGCAAACAAGCCCAAGCTTTTTTGTCATAATTTATGTGTTTATTAATTTGTAGGTTAAATAAAATACTGAATTCAAAATAACTACCTACTATAGCTAATTTTGCTAATTTACCAGTTCCACTTTATCCAAACACGATAAAACGATACACTAGTTCTAAAGATATAATCAAACATAATATTGCCAGCGTTGCGATTCAGCGCGCTGTCAGTGGTGTTGCCAAACAATTTACGTGTATGAATGGGGAAGGTTATCCGAGAGATTTGTTGGCGAAACGGGGCGTCGCAGCCCTCGATGTTTCGCCTTTTCAGCTAAAGTGACGAAACATGTCTCGCGGCATACCAGCCACTGTTTACATTACCCTCACGTACGCTCTCGCGACCGACGACGGCGATATTCCAAAATAATGTGTGATTTCACGAATAAATTTATTGAGACGAGAGTCGAGAGGCAAAACCAATAGTTGCATTGACAACGAAGGCACAGAGTATGCCAGTTTATTCATGGAACGTTCTTTGTGACAGGTTTGTAAAGTAAACAGAAACGCTTCGAGCTTTTTATTTTTACTTCTATTTAATGTTTGGCAACATTGACATAAGAGAATGCTAAAATTCTTTTAGCATCTGCTGTGTAAAGCTGCTTGTGTACAATTACTTTCAGTTTTAATTAAAGGCTCTCGCTTGTGAAAGCACGTGGGAGCTAATCATTCCCCAATGCGAGCAATTCTTGTTTGCATTATTAGCTCGATCGGCGCTCGTTTAAATAAGGCTCGCTAAGGTAGCGCCATTGCGCCGGTAAACGCTAAGCACAAGATTACCTCACAACAATTTTCCGCTTAGACTACGCGGCACTCCAACCAGAATTTCCGTTAAACATATTTTAATGAAAGGTAATTTATTCAATAAAATCTCTTTGTCGGAATGCCATCGTAACGAACGGAAAATGGAATATTGATGCCGATCGAAATTGATTTTAATTTTCCCTTTTTAATAGGTATGCATTTTGACTTATCCCTCAAAATGTAAATTAATGTCGTCAATGTTTTTAACAAGGTAAAAATACTAACGGGCAATCTTGCTGAGATGTTATATAAAAGGAAGTTATTGGTGAACTTAGTTAGCAATTTGAATATGCAATTCCGCGAGCTGAATAGTTTTTATTTGCATTTCAATCTGGCTTTTAGAGCGTGTTCACAACACGTTCACGTCCAATGCGCATACTCTTTATTTTACGACAGTTTAAAATATTTACATGAAGAGACTTAAATAGGTTTTTCTCAGTAGAAAAGAAAATGTTATAATAAAAGGTAGAGATAGAAATAGATGAATTCATGCAACATTTATAAATTATTTTGTTGTATTCACGACAAATATGTGGCAGTCCGCCTCTGTGGATAGATTAACAAAAGTTACACTGTCACTTATACGAAATTCTAGGGAACTTTCAGACAAGTTACTGAGTTGGCAAAAAGGTATGTGAGGCAAGTGTTACGCACAAGTTTGCTGGCAAGTGTCGCACAATCTTGAGATAGACAGGGGTTCTAGCGTTACTGAGCACATTTATTATGGCACACTGTGGACCGACTTTGTTTGTACTTAAGAAGTACAGGAATAATGGGAATTATTTGTTTGGTGTACATTAATTTACGAAGGACCCGTCATCTAGGTAGACTGGGCTAGCAGATTTTGCCTGGTGTTGAGTACGATGGGTGACAATTGTCCCTTTGCCCCTTTCAAAGCTCAAACTAAATGTGTGTTGATTCCAAAACAAATCTTGTAATTCACATTCTTCTTGGGGACGCCACAATTGCGGCGGTAAGGCCCCTCTTTGGGAAACAGCTGGAGAGGCGCCAGGGCGTCCTCACCTTCCGCCTGACGCAGATTCTTACCAGACACGGCTGTTTCGGGAGGTACCTGTTTCGAATTAAGCGGGACGCTTGGGTGCCAGCACTGTGAGGATCGCCCGGAGGATACGGTGGAGGTTTGCCCTGCTTGGGCGGAGCACCGCCGTGTTCTCGTCGAGGCGATCGGCGGCGGCGACCTTTGGCGTCCGGCCCTGGTTAAATCCATGGTCCCGAGCGAGGAAGCTTGGGAAGCGGTCACCTCCTTCCTGTGAAGCAGTAATGCTAGCGAAGGAGGAGGTGGTCCGTGCGAGGGAAAGGCAAGGCCTTCGCCCCAACCGCCGTTACAGGAGAAGACGCCCCGTCGCAGGGCGATCCCCGGCCACCGTAGGCGCGGGCCTGCGGAAGGCGAGCGTTGGGTGGTTCGCTATCCGATCACCACCAGACCCGGGTCGATGGCGCTTTGTGTTTCACGCGTGCCTCAAAGAGGTGTCAGCATAGAAGACGGGGCCCGCTAGGGCCAGAGCCTGCCAGGGTTGCGAATTTTGTTCGAAAGAATCACCGCGGCCCTGGAACGCAAAGGGCTTGAGAAGGAATACGGATGGGTTTTAGTCAGTAAGAGTCTGACACGCCCTTCCGCTCCACGCAAAATAATTCATTTGATGAATTCCCATCCTTAAAAAAAAAGAAAACACGTTCTTGCTGAAAAGAGTACGGTTGGATGTACAAGTTTTCAAATACGTAAATAATACGTAGTAGTGAAACAACAGCAAAAAATCGTCTCAAATTAAGAACGAAGTATGTAGTGGTTACATTGCCGCCACCTAGGTAATCCTAAGATAATAACGTCACGTATTATTAAGGACATGCTGTATCCGTGGAACAGTAAAACAAATTGCATGGATTACCTACTCGAGCCGGCTTCGTAATAAAAACTTTAATGTCATAAAGCTCTCTGATAAAAAAGTTTAAGTAAACGAGCAAATGACTCTGCTACGTATCTGAGCTGTTTCTCTTTAAACTGGAGTGAGGCGGTTTATATACAAGAAAATGCGTTTCATGTAATAAGCTGGCTTTATTTTTTAGTTCTAGATTTAGTCAGGTTTGTTGCCGCGCACTCCTATCTTTACAGACCGTTAAGTCGGTTCAGAAGAGCTTATAGCTTCATTTGTATGTATTCCGAAAAACATTCCCCCACGGCTCGTGTATTTTAGATAAAGGCTTGTAACATGTGAAGGAAAAGGTCTACGTCAAGGCAAACTGCTTTAGATCGAAAACATTGAATCAGGAATCGATCAAAACTTTTCGCACGCCTTTTTATCAAGCAGTCAAGAAATCACGTTTATCTAAAGCTCGGGAGTCCCGAGTGACGAATTGACAGATTAAATGCGAAGACAGAAATCGATTCTGTCTAATAGAAAACCAAAGTTTGGCAGAGTAAGCTTAGATTAGCGACGGCTTTGTACGGTGGACCAAGTTAATGTCGCTAAAGACTTGGAGTTTCGAATGTTGGCTACTCGGTTAGGATGCTCAAGTACGAAGTGGAAAGTTGCAGTTCGCGGCTTAGACGTGTTATGTGATGTTATTTGCTGGTTGACAGATGGGGGCTCCGTTGAATAAAAGTTTGTGAAAAGCCGTAATTTCCCGGAAAAGTTTCAAATTTAGAAAAGGTAAAAGGATGACTTTCTACAACCGTTTACAAACCGGACTTTGAAAAAATTCTTATTTAAAATTTCTATGGTATGGCTACTACGAACATGGTCTGCGCTTATAAGCTCGTGCTTGAATTTCGACTGGATTTTCCGCTAAAATCTACAGGTTTTTCCTACAATCACGTTGGATACAAAAACGTATCTAATCCATTTTTTTATCAAAATTTCATGCGCACGCGGGAACGGATTTTTGCAAAATAAAAGTGTTGTTTTACAAAATGTAAAAATAACTATCCCATGCTGTTTCATAACAAATCAACGTTATAAAGTATCAAAGAATTCATAAAGTATACGTAATAAAAAACTACGCAATAAAATACCACTACACGATGGTTTCCGTTCATAATCTCAAAAATTGCTCATAATTAACCACTGGCGAATTCATTTAAACCCGTCAACTCTGTCGTCTATTTCTCTAAAAACAAAACACGACCGCTAAAAACAAAACAAAGAATATCCAACGTCGCGAACAAAGAAGAAAATTAACACTCCTTGACGGTTCCAGCACCGTTCCTTCCGTCCGAAAGTTACCGCTGCATTTATATGTCGGCTGTCAACCACTTCGACTTGGCTACAACAGGCTATGGGGTACAGGGCTAGAGGATTACGTCAAAAATAGCCTCCTGAAATACTCGTGGCCCGTCTATCTCTTGTCAAATTTAACTCATTGGAAGCGCGTGTCCGGTCGGAAGAATCTCGACTTCGAGTTCGCTCAGTGTTAGTATTTTGCGTTTTATTATCTTTGTTGTGCATTGGCTTTTACAGTGTGGCTTGAGGAAATTGGAAATATGAAACATTGTGAAGTGTTTTCTGCCTTTGGTTATTTTCTCTGTAGCTTTTTGACGACTTTTATATTTAGAAGCTATGTTCAAGAAGTTAACTACAAGAGGAAAATACAGTAAACTAGCATTCGAAAATTATATCAAAGCCAAATTCTCAAGGTAAATTATATCAAAATTTTAAAAAAAAAATACTTTTTCCAAGACATGGTCTAGATGACAGCCAAGTTTCATCGACATCCTTTCAGCCGTTTAGACGTGAAGAGGTAAGTAACAAACAAACTCATTTTCGTATATATAATAATTATTAGTTAGGACTAGGTTTTTGCCCGCGGCTTCGCGAAAAAAATAATGATAAATTATAATTTCCTACATAAACTAATATAATAAAGCTGAAGAGTTTTTTGTTTGTTTGTTTGAGCGCTTTAATCTCTGGAACTACCGGATTTAGAAAATTCTTTTAAAATTATGGCCACACTCATAAGGCAAGAAGGCTGTACGGGAACGGGAAAAACGGGATATGCGTGTACGAAGTCGCGGGCAAAAGCTAGTTATTTTATAAGGAAACATAGTCCCGGCATAAAAAGTGGTATATAATATGCTATTCCAGACTATAATTTTTATCCGTGCCATTTTATTCAGATCCGTTCAGCCGTTTTGGCGGGATTGAGTAACAAACAATCACGCATTCAAACTTTCACATTTCAAATACTAGTAAAATTAGTTTGGGTGGAAATACTTTTCAGAGACTCTGAAAAAGAGTTCTAGAGTCTGGGAACTTAAACGAGTTCTAATATGTTTTTAAATGAAGTCAATGACCCATTTATAAATAAATAGCTTTTGCCCGCGACTTCGTCCGCGAGGAAAAGTTACTTTGGGCAGCCATATTTATATTTAGAAGCAAATTTTTCAAACACGCTTGAACATATGTTTATTTATCTTTATCAAGTGCCTAGAAAGAAAGAAGAAAAGAAAGATTATAATATAATATTATCTATCATAATATTATATAGTATTATGGACTAGACACCCACTAATTAAACTATACCAAAGCCTTTATTAATACAGGCACAAAAGGGATAGTTGAGGGATATCAGTGAATACAGTGATCCTACAAGAGATCGGATGCTGCTACAGGGTGTTTTGAATTCATTTCCGGCCATTTACGGAAACGGAGATAGAATGGGGCATAGCCGGAAGCTGCTCAATGTAGAGGTATTGTGACCACTTGGAAATAGATAACCGTAATGATAACTCTAGAATAGATTGGACTAGATCGGGGATTGGATTTAGATTTCTTGTTAGCTTCGAAGGTCCTGCAGTAAATAGACTTTAGATAATATTGAGTGATTTTATTCGTTGAAACCAGGACCAGTTTGAAAATTTACAATTAAGTGTAAAAACAGTTGGATATTTTTTACTTATTTACTAGTTCTAAACACTAACAGCCTTATAAACGTATGCGGTACAGAGAGTAAAGTCCCGCATACCTCCACTGAAAATGGGAGGATCCTCCTTTTTTTTTTTTTTTAAGTATGGGAAATCATCAAATGACTTCTTCCGCTCTGGGTGGAGCGGAAGGGCGTGTCAGACTCTTACTGACTAAAACCCATACGTGTTACTTCTAAAGCCCTTTGCTTTCCAGGGCCGCGGTGACTCTTTCGAACAAATTCCGCAACCCTGGCAGGCTCTGGCCCTAGCGGGCCCCGTCTTCTTTGCTGACATCTCTTTGAGGCGCGCGTGAAACACAATGCGCCATCGACCCGGGCCTGGTGATGATCGGACAGCGAGCCACCCAACGCTCGCCGTCCGCAGGCCCGCGCCTACGGTGGCCAGGGATCGCCCTGCGACTCCCGACGCCCGGGGCGTCTTCTCCTGTAGCGGCGGTTGGGACGAAGGCCTTGTCTTTCCCTCGCGCGGTCCGCCTCCTCCTTCGCTAGCATTACTGCTTCGCAGAAGGAGGTGACCGCTTCCCAAGCCTCCTCGCTCCGGACCATGGATTCAACCAGGGCTGGACGCGAGAGGTTGCCGCCGCCGATCGCCTCGACGAGGACACGGCGGTGCTCAGCCCAAGCAGGGCAGACCGGTAGGATCCTCCTACCAGACGGTTGTTGTGTCTGGTGGGCAACTGCCCGATAGTTGATATTCGGACTGTTGTATACGTTTAAATCGCACGGAGGACTTTGCTAGTGCGATGCAGGATTTCATAGGTAGTTCGTCGCTGACAGGATTTTGCTTCTCAGTTTTTTATGTGGCGGTATTGATGCCGCTACAGCAACATTTATAAAAACAATTGAACCATCTGAGTAGTTTAAAAACTGATTAATTTAGCAGATTTTTGTATTGAATATGTAACAAAGAATCATATCTAAACATGTGGTTAGATTTGAAATTTTAACACGTCACATTACATGGAACAAAAAATCCGTCGTGTTTGTTGTTTCATGTGTTAGATTGGTCTTGTTTTACTCAAATAACCCAGTATTTCGGTAATAGAAAAACTTTTCTTGGTCTTATTATTTTCTATTCTATGTTTTCTGTGGGCAGAACAAACTATTTTCCTTTCATTCTTATGTTATGTAAGGAAAAAACGAATAAGTCCAGAAGCTTTATTTATCATGAAAATAAAACACTACCTAATCATGAAACAAATATCTTTAAAAAAACCTTCAGCATTTTGTAAAGATAAATAATTGACCTATTTTGTCCGTACTAAGCTTGTTGAAAATAAAATAAAAAGTGTTCTTGTGTACCGACTTGACCTCAAATGTCAACGTTGGCTGGGACATCGATTAAAGTTGTATGTTTTTTCGTGAGCTGCCAAAGGCAACGACGACAGTGACAAAAAGTTGCTATACCTACCTATTTATGGAGCACAAGTTCAACTGTTAAGGTCAAAAATCACATGTAAGCGTTGCGGAATTTGTTTGAAAGAGTCACCGCGGCCCTGGCTGGGTTTTAGTCAGTAAGAGTCATAAATAAGGAGTCGAAAAGGTTATAAATCAATCAGACGTCTGTTAGCAACTTTATACGATATCTATTGATTGATATATGAATGAATGAATGAACTAATTAATGTCGGTATGCATGTAAATCTGCATACCCGACTTTTCTACTCCACCGACATTTGTTTGAATTGCTTTGTTGCACAGAAAAAAGTTAGTAGAAGTTTATGGAAATCTGTATCGTGTTGGCCCACCATTACAAAAACTTAATTCTTTAGGTATTGTTTGCTACCTGGACTGCTGCCACGTGGACGCGGAGATTGCGGGACGAACTAGACAGATTTCGCAAGAACTGGAAGGAAGAACCACGGAAGAAATAATAAAAAAAATATGCGGGGCAGTCTTTGGTAACTGCCGATAGAAGTGAAAACTAAGCGAAAGCGTTCGGTGACGATGACGCGAGTTCCATGATTTTTGTTCACCCAAAAAGTGCTCAACGCGCCTAAACAATTTTTCACTTCAAAAAAATAGCACATCATCTACTCAGAAGTTTTAAAAAGATATGCAAAACATGTTTAATAGACTGAAATCCCAGAGCTGAATCCCCTCCCTCCCGTATGCTCCCCTTCTTTTCTCATTAACAAAATATATGGGATACAGTAGTGCTAGTACGTACTTTTAACATACGCGTCCCTGCTAGCTTGGGCCGAACAGTCAGTTTTTTTTTATATTTTCAGCGTAGGTAGTCAAGGAGTTAGTTTTGCATCCTCCCGTATACTGTTAGACTTTAGTTTTCGATATTTGCACCTACTAAATAAAATATGCCCAAATTTCAGCCTTGTGACTATTCACCAGCTTTGAAACTATTACAATGACTAAACAGTCGTTAAAATAAAAATAAAAGAAAAATAAATCAAAAATAAAATATTATAAAAAAATTGAAATCATGTTTAACAAGATTTTGTAAAACATACAATAAAATGAGCAAACAGACTTCAAAAAATTATTTAATGGCTTTTGCACCTGGAAATCGGCCGTCCGTGTCGGTCCAAACTAGCAGGTATGCGTATATTAAAAGTACATACTAACACTACTCTATCCCAGACATATTTTTTGTGAGAAAATAAGGGAGGTCTGGCAGCTCTGGGATCTAAGTCCATCATTTTTCCCCCAAACAAAACAATCTACGTGTGCTTGTTTGTATTTTATATCAGTTTGATAGTCATCATCTTTCTGCCCTTATTCCATGTTATTTGGGGTCGGCGCAACACGTTTTATTCTTCCATTCTGTCCTATCAGTCACACTATCATTAACTCCATTTTCTTTCATATCGCTGCTAATACAATCCATACATCTTTTCTTTGACTTATCTCTACCCCTCAATCCATCCTCTTTCATATTCATAACTCTTTTAGTTACATGCGTTTCATCCCTCCTCTTCACATGACCATAACAAGACAACCAGTTCTCTTTCAACTCTGTCTGTATTTACTGCGACGTATTTCTAATACAAAAATTATTGTGTTAATAACCCAAAATGTTAATTATTTCGTCTCAATTTCAAGCTGTACGAAGATATACCAGATTCCCAATCCCTTTTCGATTTTCGCTCGTTAAAATCTATATCGATTCCCCATTAAAATCACCAAATATTTTGAAAGCATCCTCGCTAAAAAGCGGTGTCACATTATTTTAATGGCGTGTATCATTAAAACAACGTAATTATTACGGTTTAGCACTCTAACTTGAATTCTGAAGGGAAATTAATTATTTTATTTCTGCTATAATCCCTTGTTTATGCTTTCAGTTAAGAGTTTTTGAGGCACAAAGTTGGACGATAAATTTCTGTAATAAACAGCTGGTGATATTATTCATGACGTTTGTTAAGTTTGTTTTAAGTGCTCCACCTTTTATAATTAGTTTATTAAGAATTCTCTTATTGTTCGCTTGAAAGGTTGAGATATGGCCTGCACTTTTAAAGTAGGCGCATTCTATTAAGTTTTTCCTTTATAAATGTTTTTATTGCCCGAGATAGGGGTTGGGACACGCAATTTGGGACATTGCTTGGCCCGATTGTGTCTCTTAATGGTATTGGTCGACGACTTAATAGCGTATTGTTGTTGTTTTTACTGTTTTTAGTAGAAATACAAACAGAAAAACTATATTTAGCGTGTGGGTGGATTGTACAAGTGCGTTGTACGAAATAATGCTTTTGTTTCGGGACTGTTACGATTTGAGAAAACCAAAATTTTCCTTCTGTTTTGTAGAAAGTATTTTACGTGTAGTATTTCTACCTTTATTTGTTAAGCTTACTTTACTTTAGCCTTGTTGCATCATACAGGTGTTGCGTAAAGTAAAATTAGTGGCTTACTTAGGTGCTCGTCCACAGGTAGCCAAAAAAAAAATGAAATATCAAATGGCCTCAATACTCGTAGAAACAGTCGTAGATACCAACCGTGCGAGATGTAGATGTCCTTTTTTGACGAGAATAAAATACGGCATGTTCCCTCATGGGGCCTTCGTTACTAGATGGCTTTACGAGGCGACTACATTCTGGTACAGAGAAGATTTCCCGGCGGTAACGCATATTTTATACGGTTTGTAATTTAAGTGGCTCCTCTTTTATTATTATGACGGCTATGTGGAGAACGTGATATCTCACCTCGATATCGCGTTTGCTTACTTTCCCACTTTGTTACTCTGATTTCGTAAACGTGGCGAAGTGTGTTGTGCGCATGCGTGTGAAGTTTTGTGTTTATTATTTATTACCTAAAAACTTGGAGTTTTGTTGACAAAATAAAATATTTAGCAAAAAATACTACCACATCCAATTGATCGACGAACATAAAATGTAGGCGTCACTATCTCTGCAATTACGATGTAATACAATCACATTCGTTTGAGAGCTACAACTATACCATATTTAATTTCCAAATCACGTCGGGATTTACCCGTATGGAAGTAAGGGGAACAGGGTTTAAAGTCTCGCAAATCTCCCTTGAAGAGGAAGGATGTATTAGTATAAAAAGTCTGATTTGCCTTTTTTAGGCGAACCTTAAAATATAGCACTTATTCTCGTTGTATAAGCTGCTCCAAAAATAAACGAAGTCTTAAAATTATTACTAAGAGAACAAGGCAATATTCGTAAGAAGATTTTCTAAAAATAGTCTGTCATTAATCCTTTACAGAAATCCTTCATGTTCCGTCTTGATCAAAAATATATTGCAAAGTTTTTTTGTTTATAAATAACGCTGGAAGCGATAAATGCGTTTATTTTTTCACCAAGCACGCACCCTTGTCGTGCCTGTGACATAGAATAATGGACCAGGAGTTCGGCAAATGGAAATCCGGATTATGATAAATCATAAAGTTTTGAAATTTGGCTCCTGTACCTCTGATTTATTTGCCAAGTGTACACAAAACGATGCGCGTTTGTTTTTTGTGAGTCTGTCGTTAACACTAAAATATTTAGAAGTTTGGAGGACTGCGACGGACATTTTAGGTAGAAAAAATATATATTTCATAATCTTTTATTTGCCAAGCTTGTTAACAAATATAGTTGAATGCCATATTTGCCATTCAAAAACGCATATTAACATGACATATGGTGGCCTGAAAAACATTAAAGATAAAGTTACACGTTTTCATAATGAATAAAAATGCGATTGAAAAGACGCACTACAACGTTGCTGTAAATTACAGAAAAAGAGTTTTCAAACATAAATTATTCACCAAACTTTGAGCCATAAAAAAGTGTTTTCTGTTTCGTAACGGTGCATTACCGAGAAAGAATTTATTTTATTTATTTATTGTATATTTTATTGTACACCTCATAATAAGAACAGGACAATCATACATAAAATAAGTGCACAATGGGCGGTCTTATCGCACAAGGCAATCTCTTCCAGACAACCTTTGGATGGATTGAACGAAGGTAGATAGATTTAGGGCTGTCAGTGTACAAACATTTTAAACAATACTAATTAGATATAATAATATAAAATACATAAATACAATACCAATTTATATACTAATAAATATCAAATATATAATTGAGACAGGAGCGGAAAAGTTAAAGTGAAAGGTAATGCTCCTTCACCGTTCTTTTAAACTCTGGTAGCGTTTGGGCACGCCTCACTTCTATGGGTTTTGCATTCTACAAACGAGCCGCTTGTATACTGAAAGATTTGTCAAAGAAGGAAGTGGAATGCATACGAATACTTAGTTTTAGATTCTCCGATGATCTCAAAGACCTAGAATGTGTGTCACAGAGGAACTGAAAGCGTTCTTTAAGATAGAAAGGAGTAGAAGGATTAAAGAGTACATTATAAAGTAGAGAAAGTATGTGGGCATTCCGACGAAGAAAAGAGAAAGAATTTATATACCTAGACAACTAAATTGTAGTTAATCAAAAGCCTTTTTCACCTTTGTTTCATCAAATTCTGATGAACTAAACACTACACTACTGCAACATCATTTTTAGGGTTCCGTACCTCAGTCGGCAAAAATGGAACCCTTATAGGATCACGCTGTTGTCCGTCTGTCAAGACTCATTTTCTCAGGAACGTGTAAAGGAATTAATCAGGACTGCTACCCCTTAGAGCAGTGAAAAAAATCAACTTCTATGTCAACGCAATCTAAAGATAAGGCCGTTTATGCTCCGTTTATTGCGCATATTTTGACGCTCTCAGGGGAAACAAACCTAGTACTAGTAATTTCATGATTCTAGCTCAACGGGAGGTCCCGTTGAGCTAGAATCATGAAATTTTGCAAGAACATAGTTCTTACAGTACAAGTAAAGGGAAAAGTCTGAAAATTGGGAATTTTGTTACGGTTTTTACGGTTGAAGAATTGACCTTGACGTACATTGATGTATGGGAGAACATTTTTTCAACGACAAAGTTAAGTTTGCCCTTCCATCTTACTTACTATATTTTAAATCTTGTCGTTCGTTTTGATTAGTCCCAAAAATGTATTTTGGGACTAATCAAAACGTAAATCCTTTTATTCGAAAAAAGTTTTATTTAAATCAGTTCATAAATGAAGGAGTTATTAGGTAAAAAATATAAAAATGAAAAACAAATACAACCGAATTGAGAACCTCCTCCATTTTTGAAGTTGGTTAAAAATCGGTTCAATAGTTTGGTTTTTAAATCAAAATAGATGGAGAAAATAGAAAATATACCCACGTAAACGAAATTGAAATTGAAAAATTCAAAAAGTGAAAAATAAAAAACTGTTGTACAAAAATACATCCGACTTCCAAATAAAAAAACTGACTTCCGAAATTAAAGGAATTTAATACTTTGTAGTGATTTTTTATTTGGTAGTGCAGAGTTCATGAAGGAAACAGTTTGAAGATGGGAGACAGGAGCCCATACCAAGTAAAACCTGTGCTATGGGTCACCTCACCTGATCTCCTTATCTCGAATGTAAGTTAAGATCCAAAATACAGACAAATAATGGTGTAGCAGCTCAGCTCATCAATGATTAAATTAGAATATGACATTTAAAATACAAAATCAATTGCATTACATTAAGGCTTAAAAAATAAATAAAAAATAATGTAAGTGAGATAACGTTGGTAAGTTTATAACGTTAGTAAGTATATAAACTTCCGTAGGTAATGTATACTCGGAAAAATGAAGACTCGATCGGAACCCTCAGTATGCGAGTTAGAATCGCACTTGGCCGGTTTTTTCACAGGGCTTTTCGCCTTATGTTCGTCATGTTTGTATTTTGTAATATGCGTTTTGTATATGCGTAATAAACTTGTTGTTTCTTTCTTATTTAAGGGTTCCGTAGTAAAACAAGGAACCCTGATAGCTTTTCTACTATGGAGCCACTAAGGAATACTATACTGTTACACTTGGCCGGATTTTTACCATGGAAGAAATTCAACTTCGGAAAACCTTATTCGACTTTCTGGTATATTAGCTGGGAAGAAAAATCATAATCTCATTGTAGCCCATCGCTCTGTATCCCGGAAATGAGGCACAATTATTTAAGGAAAGACTTTCACAAAATTAAATCTAAACGCCCAAAACTACCTTATACTAAAATAGCACTAGCTACGTCAGTTACCGAGATATAATCAAATAGAGTATCGGCCAGTAATAGTCGTAATTTGGCTTGGCCGAAGACCGGCCTCCCTAACAAACGGAAGATCGATTTCTCTTCGAGGGGATCCAAACGCAGATAATTGGAATTTGGATCGAGTTCACGTTCAAGGAATCAAACACTTAACCACACACGATATGCATGCTTAATTGAGAACAATAGATGGCTATTAGATTGATTTTAATGGCTGGAATTGGAGATTGTTAAATGGGCTGACGTGGCTTAAAACTAGAGTCTTATGTCATAATGAATGTCTGCACTTAAGATTGCCGACGTAGCCCGAAGAATAGAGTATTTGACTAAACAAATTCAGACAGATTTCCAAAAAAAATTGGACACGTATTTTTTCTTTTGTCACGTAAACAAAAAATGAAGACGATACAGGGCGTTGAAAACTCGTAAGACGTCACTTACCAGTACACTTTTTACTGGAAAGTGACGTTACAAGCCCCCACTCCTTCCTCTAATCTTCGTATTTTTTATTGATTTGATATAATAAAAAATACGTTCTCAATATTTTCCGATAATCTAACAGACGGACTAAATAGAATCATTTTTTTTTCACCCAGGCAACATCCCTTTTGCCCGAGTGGAAGTCTTCAGGGCACATTGGTGGCAGAACGCGAGATGGTCAAAGGAGCCGAAGAATTTTTGAAAGGTGATAACGTACCGGAGAGCACTTAGTATCTTGGCCTCATAACCAAATTCTCGCTGGCCTCGTAGGGTCGCGGGAATCCGCTGAGTGCTAGAAGCATAGCACCGGTCTATATGGCGACGCTGGAGGAAGGCCTTTGGACAGCAGTAGACGTTTATTGGCTGTAATTATGATGATAATTAACCACCTGCGATTATACGTAGCGTTCATTTGAGGATTGAGAAGTGGAGTGTTGAGATATGTTCGGAAAAAAAGTTATCAACCAGGTGGCTAGCTTTTACCTTGTTCAAAGAATAAGCATTTCCATACAACGTGGCAATGCCGCCAGTCTTGTTTTTTTTTTCTTTTTTTAACTTAAGGCTACCAGCTACCAGCTAAACGACGTTCAGAACTACAATTGTAGTTTTAATTATAATTTGAATTCATCATATTCCCGTGCTCCTTAGTACCTACCACATTACGATACGAGCTGAGTTAATTAGACACAATAATGGCGATACGGTATATTACCTATTGTCGCGTCCAAATATTGTAAAACCATTTTTTGAAAAGAATAACTATTGAGTTTCTTGTCCGTTCTCCTCCATAGGAATCTACCTTTCCGAGTGGACAGTAGAGTCGCTTTATTAATTTTATACTATTATTTTAACTGTAAATGTTGACGTTGAAAAGTGCCGTTTAATGGCCTAATTGAAATAAACGCTTTGACTTTGACTTTGATTGTAATCATCGAAACCGACATAATAATTAGGTATGTCTGTTTGAACCACCTGCCGGTACAACGTTTAGTATCAAATCAGCGACATATTTCGTAACAATCTTGCTGTTCTTGTTATAAGTGACTTTTATGTAGCATACATTGGTAGCTATGGACTACTTTTATGTATATCAGGCCGATATGTTTTTTTTCATAGTGTTATACATACCACATAATGTTTTACCAACTACATAAACAGCGACTAGATTAAGATTACAAAGTAAAAACAAATCATGAAAATTAAATAAAATTCGGGCGTGCCCAACAGAACCTCAGCAATAAATTCATTTTATCACTGATAATAAACAAACTTCTGTTTATTTATCAAGAAACCACATTTCCCTATTAACATTTTATTAGTTAGCGTGTCTGCCTTCTATCTGCGCTAATAAGAAGTGTTGCTAACGAAAATAAATGTCTCAGGAGGTGTTACATTTTATATTATGGTAACACGCAATGTTCGATTTATTGTGCTTCTCCGACGTCCGACAGATAGAGATCGAAGCTGACATATTTGCTACGTTATTGGACGTGGCATAACCTTTACAAGTTTTTATGTGTCACGCACTTATTTTACCTGATTTTGAATTAATAAATGCTGAAATATAAACCCTGTGACGCAAATAGTTGGAAATGTAAATAAACTTTAACTAAAATCAAACTTTCATAATGAAATCTTGCTTTTATAGAGTAAAAATTTACCCAAACGATTTTTAAATGAAAACTGTTTTATTTTTTGCCGTTTTATAAAAAACCCAGGGGAAATCGAAAATAAGAACAGTAGTACCAATTAGCGGATGTTCAGATGTACATTACTTTCTTTTTATATTTCATTCCGTTTTTCGAACTGTTCTCAGTTTAACATCAGAATTTTATCAGGAACATTCATATTGTATTTGTTCCGATTTCTTTTAATCTCGTGGTTCGTTAATATTCGTTTTTCTTGTTACTCAAATAATAGGGGGAGAGTTAAACTTTATTGGAACAACATAAAATGATTTATTTCGTTGTCATCTCGTAAAGTAAAGAAGGTTAAGGGCTCGTTCTTATCAGAGGACAAAAAATTCTAACACAGCATCGTGCAATGTTGCAAACACACGTTTTCTGGCTTTTTCGTCAACGGATATATGAAGCGAGGCTTAGCGCTTACCAGGTCCGTGGCGATATACAAACGTTGCAGACACCGGTACGCCACGAGCAGTTGCATATTGGTTGCGTACAAATCCATTACTCATGATACCAAATTCCTTACACGGATTTCAAATGTGACAATATACAAACGCACGAAAAAAGACCGACGCAAACTCGTAAATGAAGTGTATTACGAGTCCCAAGTGTGTACATAAAACGCGACGGCAATCCTTAATTAAAAACCCGAATTCACGTTTGTATAAAGGAAAAACATATAAGTTTGGAGAGTCCCCAGAAGCAAACAGTCGTAAATCTGAGGTGCCGCTCCGGTAATGGGTTTTCTTATGTCAACAAATCGTATGTTTATTACAATAGATACCTTTTTTTTTAAGGAAGGGAAATCATCAAATGATTTCTTCCGCTCTGGGTGGAGCGAAAGGACGTGTCAGACTCTTACTGACTAAAACCCATCCGTGTTCCTTCTGAAACCCTTTGCGTTCCAGGGCCGCGGTGACTCTTTCGAACAAATTCCGCAACCACTTAAAAATTAGTATAGCTACATTTGAAAAAAAAATAATGGTAGATATTTTTATGGTACATGGTAATTTGATCAGAAGAAATTGAGATACTCCTTTGATAAATTATATTTATTTTGCAAATAGTATACAAATAACTTTTTTACACGTTATTATTTTTTGTCCAATTAATCTAGGGAAGAAACACCGAAACAAACTTAGAGGTCAAAATCTCTTTCATTTAATCCAAAAAATTGATGTTATGGTCAAAACATATGATTACAATGAAGGTTAATAAACCTTAATCAAAATAAACGTCAATGGGTTTATATTTCACTAAGACTACTACCGACTGCTCCGTTGGTTTCGGTCGCAAGCGCGACTGCCGAGCGTGGAGACCTGGGTTCGATTCCCAGGACGGCCAAAAAGTGTCATGAGATTTTTCGAATAGGAATTTCTCAGAGACAGCCCAGAGAAAAACAGATGGTAATGTGACACCCCCGTGCCTCGGAAAGCACGTTAAGCCGTTGGTCCTGCGCCAGATCTCTCTGCGGTCGTGTTGGGTTACCGTCCCATCGGAATATGAGAGTCATTGAAGAGGGAGTGCACCTGTGTGTGCGCACAAACTTGTGCACTATAATATGTCTGCGCCGATGGCTAGTCTCGGTTGAAATCGGTTAGGAGGACTATATATCACGAAACCTTGACTAATTGCCAAAAATAGTAGACTAAAGAATCAACACAGTACTTGACAAACAAAGGTAACATTTTTATTTAACTAAGTCCTATTCAACACTTTAACATTGTTTACAATTTTCTAGTAAAGATTTCGTTCTTCGATCTTTGTTCATATCAAGTTATTATTTTAACTGATTCTTATTTTTGTAACACCACACAAATTATGTTTATGTATTTTGATATTAAATTATGTTATTGTATATATAAATGGTACACCTAAGAGAACCTACAGTGCAGTCTTTCATTTTCTCTCTAAAATTTTCTCTCTAAAATTCAAGACAACCTTTGGATGGCCAAAGGTTGTCTTGAAAAGATCGCTTTTAGCGATAATTTCGCCCATTGTGTCTACCCTACCCTATGTAATGTTTTCCTCATCTACATATATTTTCTGTAACTTATATGGTGTACATATTAAATTTATTTTATTCTTTATATAATTTGATTAATTTCTATAATATAATAATCCATAAATTAAAAAAAATAATTAAAACTACCGTGAGCGCGGTGGTTTTCATATTCATCCTTTTTTTTGTACGGGGGGAAATCCTCACTGATGTCAGACTCTTACTGACTAAAACCACCTCGGTGTTCCATCTCCCACCTATGCTTAACCTTGAAGACCGACCCGTGCGACTGTTATTATTTAGCCACGAGCTCCTATTTTGTGGTGGTTTTCATATTGAAATTATTTAATAATGTTATTTAATTAATCCCTTATAATTATTTTCCAGCAGTTTGAAGGTATTTTTAGTAAATACCAGATTAAGAATAACAATATTTATTTGCAAAGAAATAGGTCCAGGAAATTAAGAATTATGTGACTTACAAAAATATCCAAGAAAACCAAATTTTTTGTGGGTTTTTCAGTCATATTTTTATTATATTATTTCCCTGTATTTTAACTGCCACCACAAAATACATTCATGAACCTGCATTAAATTAATTAAGTTCACACCCATGTCATAATTTATGTCATGGTTCATTTATAATGCCAAAAAACATTAACGTTGCTTTGTTTTTTTAAGTTTTTAAACACTGTGATTTCTTAATTATGTCTTGTTAATTACTTAATTATGTATGTGTTTTGTTGATCTAGAGATTGCAAGCAGTGCTGCGGGCCCCGGGCGTCGGAAGTCGCAGGGAGATCCCTGGCCACCGTAGGCGTTGGCCTGCGGACGGCGAGCGTTGGGTGACTCGCTGTCCGATCACCACTAGGCTCGGGTCGATGGCACGTTGTGTTCCACGCGCGCCTCAAAGAGATGTCAGCATAGAAGACGGGGCCCGATAGGGCCAGAGCCTGCCAGGGTTGCGGAATTTATACGAAAGAATTACTGCGACTCTGGAACGCAGAGGACTTTAGAAGGAACTCGGATGGGTTTTAGAAGGATTGGTTATTACGAGTACCTTTTAATGGATGGGATATCATCAAATGACTCCTTCCAGCATGGGTGGAGCGGAAGGGCGTGACAGACTCTTACTGACTAAAACCCACCCGTGCTAATGCCTTTATCCAGGACCGCGGTGACTCTTTAGAACAAATTTCGCAAACCTAGCAGGCACTGGCTCTAGTGAGCCCCGTCTTAATACGAGTACCTACATGGAACTCACATAACTGGCAAAATTTAAGTGTAGGATGACCAGTGGGAGGTTATAATTAAGTTAACCCGAATAGAAGAGAGTAGTCGATGTTCTCGAATATTCCTTAATAATTCCTTCGAAGATTTATAAACTAAATTGTGAAATATTGACACTGCTTTAAGGCATCTAGTTATTTAACTGATAAACAAACCGTAGAGCCGTCTGTGGTGCCTTGCAATCTAATTGAGAAAGTACCCTCTGTTACGTTATAATATTATTTTGGGGTAAAACTTGGTGGAGAATGGGAGACTTAGTTTTAGAAATTATATTGCGGAGTAGTCTTATAATAATAATACATTGGTTTTAAACTGTATTGAGTCAGAACGAGTTCCAAGTTAGTTTGGTCATATTGGAGACAGTCATGAGTTTTTTTCTCAGATTATTTATATAAAAAAAATCATGAAAGATGAAAAAAACTAATTGCGTGTTACATATATATAAAAACATTTGCATGATAAATCTACTAGTATTTTTTTTTCAATATTTCAGAATTCGTGAAGTTCGAACCCACATTTCAGCTGAAGTACCTACATTCCTAAAAAGGGCAACTTTTTTTTAGTAACAAGAGTCGTTTATTTTTTGCCAGAATTTATAAGTTTATTAGGAGTAAAATTTTCTTTAAAATACCTTTTCGAATACCGGATTTATGTTGACATATTTTATGAACACCACATTTTTGTTTATTAAAACATGTTCCCTAAAGAACAAAAATAGTATTAAAAGCGGTATACCAAGCATACATAAAACCTGTACATATTGTTTTAATGACGACAGTTTATTTTTAAACAGTCATTTATTAAGGTTTTAAAAAAATTGTAGGTACCTTTCTGCACCTTTGGTCACGGTTCCCCCTTCCATGTGCTGTAGAAATATCACCAAAAAACTTAAGTGAAGTAAACATGAAGTGAGATGTCAATCCGTCCAATCAAGGTGGAATGACAATTATTCTCTTCAAACACACTCCACCCAAGTTTTCACATATTTCTAGAAAATACTAGCTGATGATGACCACCGGAATGGTTCTAGTGAGGTAAGAATCCGACACATACTTCTCTTAAAAAGATGGGTCTTTGGTTTCTGAATCAAAAAACCAAAAACTAAAAAGTGCCTTCTGAAATCCGCAAGAATCAACACCACCACACTACACCAACACTTCTAGTGATCCTTTAACTTTTATACAATGTGGATACATCGATACGACAATACATTGAAACACTGGCAATACTAGTTCATAGGAATATTTTGAAACTATTATAAATCCTGTAACCGATTTTAAAAATAAACTTTCCAATTGCATATAACGTCCTGAAAACCCAAACTTGTCAAGGATAGTGACTACTATTCTGACGAAATATTCCAAGCAGTCTGTTGCGGCTAGTGTCATCAAATCTGTGATAAAAACGACATATTCGTATGAAGTATTATTGCCAGTGTTTTGATTTATTGTCATATCGTCATCTCCACCTTGTATTTTTCTAATGATTCAGATTAATATCCACGTATTACTCTTCAACCAATTTTCTCTCCGTCTGTATCGGATTGGTACAAGGAAAATAATATGTTTTCCTTATGAATTCCTGTATTTGAAGCCGGGACGGGTTGCGAGGGTTAAGGTCACGCTTCAGAGTGCCTATGAGGGAGTGTATTTTCTCAAACTATTATATAACATGTAGGTAAGTATGTAGAGTCGAGGGTAAAAATATGTAGGTAGATGGGATTGTACGTACCGTAGCTTTTTTTAGAAGGATGGTAAATCTTCAAATGACTTCTTCCGCTCTGGGTGGAGCGGAAGGGCGTGTCAGACTCTTACTGACTAAAACCCATCCGTGTTCCTTCTAAAGCCCTTTGCGTTCCAGGGCCGCGGTGACTCTTTCAAACAAATTCCGGAACCCTGGCAGGCTCTAGCCCTAGCGGGCCCCGTCTCCTATGCTGACATCTCTTTGAGGCGCGCGTGGAACACAACGTGCCATCGACCCGGGATTGTTTTTGACAGGACAGCGAGCCACCCATCGCTCGCTGTCCGCAGGCCCGCGCCTATGGTGGCCGGAGATCGCCCTGCGAATCTCGACGCTCGGGGCGTCATCTTCTGTAGCGGCGGTTGGGTTGAAGGCCTTTTCTTTCCCTCACGCGGCCCGCCTCCTCCTTCGCCAGCATTACTGCTTCACAGAAGGAGGTGACGGTTCCCCAAGCCTCCTCGCTCCGGGCTATGGATTTAACCACGGCCGGACTCGAGAGGTCGCCGCCGCCGATCGCCTCGACGAGAACACGGCGGTGCTCAGCCCAAGCAGGGCAGACCTGCACCGTATGCTCCACCGTGTCACACTTTAGATTTTGCTGTCAGATTTACCACAGTCAAGGCTGTGATTGACGGATAACCTATCGTGTAATGCAGTGACTGTGGTTGATTGACTGACGAAAATATGGATATTTCATTGGTCACGACTTTTAAAGTCGGTTTTTTATGTCTATGGTATAGGTCCTTGTCGTTTTTCGAATCCCTTATGTCGGCCAATAACATATCGTCGCCGTATTTAACATTATTTTCAGTTTACGATAATGTCGATTGAATTCATCACTCACCATTCGTCAATCATGACTTTTGGAATAGATTGACGTTTGCATGAGCGTGTAACGGGCGCCTTACAAACACTAAAAGAAAATCAAAATTTGCTTATCGTATAGTATGCAAAAACTGCCATCTTCAATTATTTTCGAAAAAACCTACTATTATTAATACTGTTAAGTTTTTCTTCATCTTCACCATCATCATCATTTCAGCCGAAAGACGTCCATTGCTGGCCTTCCCCAAGTGTCGCCACATCGACCAGTCCTGTGCTTCTCGTACCCAGCGGATTCCAGACTCCACCAGCTCATCGATCCACCTTGTTTTGGCCATCCACAACCCTTCCACCGTCTTAAAAAAGGTATTTGTAATAACCTATACATTCAAAGATTTTTGGCCCAAAATTTGGCTACGCCGTGTAGGTACCTACATTGCTATATTAACATAAGTTTCATAAGGTACTAGAAAAACTCGTGACGTAATAACATAACTGAGACAAGTGACGTCACTAAATCTACAGCCAACGCTACGAAGCTGTAATAAAACTATCACAGTATGAAAATTGCAACATCATCCTTATATCCGCCACTTAGCACACTTAACTGCCACCCTCGGCTCTGTCTGTGAGGTATTCGTACTTCTCGCCTTAATAAGTTCTGTATGTGTGATTGTGTATTATGCTGTATAAACAACATTACTGTACCGTTTCATCTACTTTTTGCGTGAAAGAGAAACAAACTTCCATTCATCCATCCTCACAGTAGGGGATAGAACAACATAATTGTTTTTTTTTTTGTATTTTGATTTTACCTGTATAAACGGACAACACGGACATAACAAGCTTGCATTCTCCGATGGGCTAAGCTGGGGAGCGTGTGTTCTGAATGGTACATATAAGCTTCCAAATTTTGCCAGATATGAAAAAATTAAATAAAATAAAATTGTTTATTACCAGATTAAAGAAATAGTAAAGTAGTAGTATTATAGTAAAGTAGTAGTAGTATGTTTAAAGCAAATATATTAAAAGCCTTTTGTCATCAACAGGGCACGAATACAAAACTTCTTTAGATATTTCCAAAAGTAAAACCCAACTGCATTTTTAATCAAACCAAGGACCTTATGCTTAATTGTAGCTATTTCGACCAGTCGAACAACGGGCGGACTAGTTTTATTTTAACTCTTTACTGTACATCAAAAACAACTAGTACTTGTTTTCACTGTGATTTAATTTTAGTTCTAAAGTAAAGAGCCAAAACATTTACATCCTAAATTTAAAATACGTTCCCATTTTTTTCAAAAACGACTATTTTAAGAATTAACGTTATTTTAAAAACAAAAACTTGTGCTTAAAACGTTACTCGTTACACAAATTAACGAAAATCTTCATCTAAATGAAATATAATCCCACACCCATTTCACTATTGTAATCCAATCTGATAATACCTTTCTCCTACCCGTTTTCAATTATTGAAATGGTACTAATCCGTTTAAAAGATTAACACTGAAACAAATAGGAAAATATTACACAAACGGACGGACATAGGATTATAGTTGTGTATAAATTAAATTTGAAAACATGGTTTTGCTATTATCTCACTACTGCACAAAGCTAGGGAAAATCCGCGGATTTATTTTATGAACATAATGCAGGTAGGTGGCTTTTGGCCGTGGTTTCATTTGTATGGGTTTTGCAATTATTAATTTGAATGTGGAATCGGTATTTTTGTTTTCGTAATGAGTATATGACCTTCTTATGTGGGATGGGGCGTAGCGAAGTCTTTAAATAAGTGATGCGAGTGGACTTTAGACCAGAACTTTACTTGAAACACAAGGGCTTTCAATGACTTCGTGCACAAATAACTTAAAATACCATGCACAGTTCATACAATAAATGTGAAAGAAACTCTGCCTGGTTGTTTCCTTTTTACTTCTTAATGGTTGAACGGAGTTGGAAGAAACTAAGCACATGGGTACCTTTGTCCTGGATTAGGACATAGAATACCTACTATCCCGAGAGTATGTTAACTATATGTTTGGATAACTTTCACTTAGATGAAGCCGCCTGCAGTACCTGGTATTAAAAAATGTCGTCATAATTTCAACTGAAAAGCGTCCACAGCAGAACGCACAAGCATCTCCCCATCTACTGGTCCTCGAAACCAGCAGGCTCTTGTGGCTCTCATGAGTTTGCTAGTGGAAGGCCTTCATTTCATGGAAGAACTAACTAACAACTTTTGTATTTGTTTTATCATTTATCATGTAATTTGCGTAAGCATATTTAACACGGGCAGAAAAACACACAAGATGGGGAAAGTTCGTAAATTAAAGTAAAATCGTGAGTTAATTTTCCTAAGTTAATCAAAAGGCACTAAAAGATGAACGTTAAACAGTAACGGCGTGGTTTATTTTGGAAATGACTAATTATTGCTCGCTTTAGAGCTCTTGGGCGACAAGTGGGCGCCTTGGTACTGATTACTTAGTAAAAATTTAAACTAATAACAGTTACGTCTCAAGTATTTTTAGAAGGCTTGGTTTAATTTCAATATATTCTTTCTTAAATACAATTAACGTAATATTTAGACTCCTACCTACCTACACTGTACGAATAAAAGTATCATTTTACAGACATTATTTGAGTTGCATTAGAAACTTTTCAAATAACAACTACAATTTCGAAATAAAATACAATTCTTCATTTAAATTGCAGTCAAATTATAAATCAATGGAGCGAAATTACTTAGGTACTCAATTGCATTAAGTACCTACCTATACTTAATTAGTCACAAAAATATTTAAATACATAGACCTGAGTTTCAAGGCAGGTTTATTTTTTGAATAAATAACTGCATGTTATTTTATTTTAGAAGATTTCGTTGGACATATTTATTCCTCTGATAATAAAAATAATCTGACTAATTAAAAGACTACCTCTAAATTATTAAAATCCCGATACAAAATACAGTCAAGTAAGTTCCAGAATATTCTAAAACAAACGAGGGAAATATGTGCAAACATAATTTGCCGGGAGTCTGAGACGAACAAAATGGCCCTTGCGCGGCCAGGAGAGGTACTCAGGAGTTCTCCAACGCACTAGTTGCTAGACAGTTGGAAGTCTTGTGGAAACGCTTTATATACGAGACTAATATACGTGACACCTTGCCAGCAGAGAAAAGTGAAGAATTTATTCAAAAGTAGAAACTTTGGCAGAGATTATTTATTAGAACAGCGTTCGAACATAGAGCCTGTATTCCCCGAAAGGTTAAGTAGAGATAATAATTAATACATGGATGTACTATACAAGGTGAATTTTTAAAGTGTGCGTGGATGGCCAAATCCGAAACTATGAGGAATATCTAAAAACACTGAAAGGAGTTTCGAGCCAGATTTTGATGAAAACTAAAATCATTGGATTTTTGAAAAATCGGTATTCCTAGCCAGGAATCGAGTCTCTTGATTTTGAAAAAAAAAACACAGGATGTATTATTACACCATTCGAAAGTGTCGCTAGTAAGGATCAAATTCTGGGAAGTAATAACACAATGGCAAACTTACGGAAAGTGCTCATTTTGAACAAAACAAACAAACTCTTCAGCTTTGTAATATTAATATAGATAGCCGGATTTACAGCCTTAAACAAATTATTGATTTGACCAGCTCTAGTGGGGCAAAATATGGTTTGACTTCATGTGAGTGTATTCTGCCCCACTAATTCATTTCAGTGGGGCAGAATGCATTCCAAAACTGTGGCTTCGTATAGATCGTTTGAATTTGAGACTTCTACTTACCTACATATAATTACCATTACCATTCTTGACTGTGCATAAACCTATAATCAGCTTCTAATTACTGTATCTGCATACATCTCTACCTCTGAAGTAAAGTTTTATAATTATTGTGTCTTCATTCGATATTTATGTCAACTGATGATAGGGTATTATGTAGTTGCTGAGAGTGCTCGCTTGCCTAAAAGTAATAAATTCACCCTCAATTCAAAGACCCCCAGGAGCACGCTTAGCCGTTGGTCCTTGAGATGTCATTTGAACATTTTTGTCAGTCAGAAGCAATCTGACACCAGTTTTGCCAAGAAGTACCGTGTTACCCAGTTAATGGATTGTGGACGTCTGGTAGACAGCCGCTCCACGTAAAATACAGGTATTCAGCTGAATCAAAAAACCGTCAATCAATACAACTTAAACGCAAAATCCAAAAACATTCCACGCTTATCAACGCATCGCTGACCGCATATAATTTCGCTAATCTGTCTGTTATTTACAAACTTTTTTCTTCTCGTATTTTTCGTTTATCGTTTCGCAAATTAAACGAAATAACAAACAAACTGATTTACACTCGCTTATATGTCATGTCCAGTTCAACAGATTTACGGTTCACGAGATACAAGCTATTAATTTTTATACCTTGTATCAACGGTATTATCCTCTGTATCTCCTAAATTAACATTTAAAATGTTGGTACGAATGATGAAAAGGAGAAATTATGAAAACAGACCATTTCATTTTATTGTTTCGTATACGGGCTCAATCGTTATCTAGAAAATTCGATTGTATGACAAATGCTTCAAATTGTGGCAGTCACTTTTATCTTTTTATTGTAATCTTTGGAACTTTGTGAAGGTTTATTTATAGGTTCGTACAGATAAACAAATTATGGTTTAGGGTAGGTATTATAACAATTTGTTTTTGTGACCGCTTGTTTTGAATAACGAGTAACATTTTTTTTTCTGTACATTAAATTAACCCTGTATCTATTGTGTAGTGCAATTCTGTCGGTCGATTTTGTAAACATGTCGAGGTGAAGTGATCACGAAGTGAGCTGTCATGCCAACTTGATTACATGGATTGACAGCTCACTTCGTGATCACTCCACCTTAGCTGAGGTACCGACCGTAGAAATAGACCGGCTGATCCATGATCGACTTTCCACTCGACTCCTTCTCGAATCACCTAATTCTCACTTATATTTAGTGCCACTATATAACCGAAAAAAATACGTTTTCATGGCAACTGATTCGAGAAGAGGATACGTAACTTTTGGAACTTCTTGATCAAGGAAAACGCTACATGAAGGAGTAGGTACCTATGTAGATACATCAAACATGCAACATTATCAAAGTTTAATTACCGTATGATCTAATTAATGTTAGCTAATTCAACCCTCCAGCTAATTAGGGTGGCACATGCCTTTGATAGGTATACGCACGTTAGCTTTGTGATAGAGTACAATTGAATTAATTCAGGGTGTCCAAAGTGTGGACTCTCCACCAGTTTCCTTCCACATATAACCCGTCTGCCTTCGAAGCAAGAGTGAATAGGCATCTTCTGGGCACGCTCGCTACAACATAGACCTCATCCATCGCTTTCCATCAAGCGTGATCGAGATCAAGAGCAAGCCCATTCCTCAATAAAAAAGGGTGACTTTTAATTTATTGGCTATCTTAAGGAATATGACAGTACTCACGACGACAACATTTACTAGAATCAACCGTTCTACAATAAAAGAAATTTTTCAGGGCCCTACTATGACATCTTAAAACCATCATGCCGGGAGACGGATGGATGGAGTTGGAGCTATCCAAGACACATAGAAATATCCTTTTTTTTTTCACAACAGAATCATGATAGCATTGCGAGTCACCGCGGCCCTGGAATGCAAAGGGCTTTAGGAAGTACACGGATAGGTTTTAGTCAGTAAGTCTGACACGCTCTTCCGCTCCACCCAGAGTTTAAGGAGTGATTTGAAAACTTCCCATTCTTAAAACAAAAAAGGGGGGCCTGTACCTTTTAGCTAACTCCACAAACTCCATCGTGTTTTTCAGGGTTGGTCGTTCATTCTTATGAGTATTCTCACATGCTAAAAGATTTTCAAAGAATTGGAAGTCTTGAACAAAAGTGAAATAACCAGGCAGCTAACGTCCAACCCTATTTTCTAGCTTTAGGCTGCTTTTACACCAGAGATGTCCTATGCTTCGTTGCTATGGATGCATTTGATATCATTCATATTCATTTTTCCACATAGCATGGACTGGTGGAAACTGATTCTACTAAGCTACGTTTTTTATACGGCAGGGTGCGGTAAGGCCCCTCTTTGAGGAGTGGCTGGAAAGGCGCCACGGCGTCCTCACCTTCCGCCACGGAGGTACCAGTTTCGGATTAAGCGGGAGGACACGCCTGGGTGTCAGCACTGTGAGGATCGCCCGGAGGACACGGTGGAGTATACGGTGGAGGTTTGCCCTGCTTGGGCGGAGCACCGCCGTGTCCTCGTCGAGGCGATCGGCGGCGGCGACCTCTCGCGTCCGGCCCTGGTTGAATCCATGGTCCGGAGCGAGGAGGCTTGGGAAGCGGTCACCTCCTTCTGCGAAGCAGTAATGCTAGCAAAGGAGGAGGCGGGCCGTGCGAGGGAAAGGCAAGGCCTTCGCCCCAACCGCCGCAACAGGAGAAGACGCCCCGGGCGATCCCCGGCCACCGTAGGCGCGGGCCTACTGACGGCGAGCGTCGGGTGGCTCGCTGTCCGATCACCACCAGGCCCGGGTCAATGGCGCGTTGTGTTTCACGCGCGCCTCATAGAGATGTCAGCATAGAAGTCGGGGCCCGCTAGGGCCAGAGCCTGCCAGGGTTGCGGAATTTGTTCGAAAGAGCCACCGCGGCCCTGGAACGCAAAAGGCTTTAGAAGGAACACGGATGGGTTTTAGTCAGTAAGAGTCTGACACGCCCTTCCGCTCTACGGAAGAAGTCATTTAATGATTTCCCATTCTTAAAAAAAAAAAAATGGGTGCGTGCTGTGGATGCGTGCAAGGATGCGAGCTATGGATGCGTGCTATTGATGCCTTCTATGGATGGTTGCGAGTGGTGTAGCTATGTGCAGAGCAGTGTACCTACAGTGGGCGCGCGATTGTCACCGAAAGTTGACATGCCATTGTGGAAACAAAAATTATTTTATATCTCACAATGTGCGAAAAAGAACGTCGCATAGCTCAAGCTACCTCGCACAGCTACCTTGTGGCTGCGCATTTTCATAGCATAGCATAGCTTAGCATCAATGGAAACGGTAGCACATCTCTGGTGGGAACCCTTAATCGTCGTTCACACAGTCCTTCACCATTTCACACATTCATCGTTTCTGAGGTCCACCCCTACTGTTATTGCCAGCTCCATTCATACTCAAATCTTGACAATGCGTTTGAAGATGTCTAATACCTTCATCTAACAATTATTTCAAAATGTTGCCATAACAAAAACACCGTTCCTAAAAAACTATTACAGAAAATGTAAAGTTGCTACTAAATCCAAATAAACTTGAGTAAACTTTAAAGTTTTCATTTCTTGCTTCGTTTTCTTTAGTAGAGTAACAGTTTCGTAATGGACAAAACGACTTTAATAAATAAAGTAACACTGCTAAAGATGCAAGTACAACTGTAACTTTTAAATTGGTTCAGAATAAAAACTTCCAACTTCTAACAAGTTTTACATATTTTGACTGAAGTTATATTCCTGCAAGGAGACTGCATAGTCCGAATAGGAAGTGGCCGTTCTAATATTATTTTTTTCGTCTGTATCCTACTTATTGAACCTGTAAGCAATGGCTCAGCTCATTGCTTGTTGCGGTTTTATAATTTTCCGTGTTATGTGAATTGCCAAACAAGCTGGCGACCCACTTGATCATCGTTATATAAGTCGGCCATCTCAGGACGATCGACATCGACCTGAAATATTTTATCTCCTGTAACTATTATCCATTTGCCTCTCTGTTCCGTCTGTGATTTGATAAGGACCGAAGAGGATATTATCTTTTTCTTACACCTCCGCTGATCCTACGTTGTTCATTTCGTTGCAGGATTCAGGATACTCGTAGTTGAATTTCTCCGGGACTCGTCGAGCTTCATTGACTCGGTGCTTTTCTGGTGGTCGCCACTGTTGATTCTGGCTCAGAGTAGTTGCTGTGGTTGAGAATAGTGTAGCGTGCTCATCCCAATGGAAAAAAATCCATTTACCCATCCTGGAATATCCCCAACTGGAATATATGAATCATTTGACGGCACGGTTGGCCCGGTGGTTGAGTGATTGGCTGCTACGCTGCGTGTCGCGGCTTCTGAACAAATATTTGTATGGTCTACAGATAGTTGTTCCGGATCTGGCTGTTTGTGTATGTGAGTTTATATGTTTGTAAACGCACCCACGATACAGGAGAAATTCCTAGTGTGGGGCAACGTTTTTTAAAAACAAAAAGAAAGAAAGATCATCGCTGTTCTTTATTTTCAGACGAATTCCTCCTTAAAGAGTTTTTGGAAACAAAAATATAACACAACTCTGGTGGTGAGACAGCTTAGTCTCACCACCAGAGTTGTGTTAAACTAATATGTAGCAAAAAAACTGCATGATATCTACCAATGAAATTGCTTAGTTGGCAAAGCTCTAGTGAAAAAGACATCTTTATGAAGATGCACTTTTGCGCCCATCTATAAAGCTTAGCGGAGCGGGTAATATGTGCTATGGCCACAACTCACCCGCTCCACTAAACCACTGAATACAAACATGTTTTGCTATCTTAACTTCACACTTTGGCCACATCGTAAATATAACCCATCCCATTAAAATATGTATGTGGACAAATTTTAACACAGCGTTCAGTACGTCTAACCAAAGATATCCAAGCAAAAAAATAAACTGATTAAAGTGATTTTATTTTGACCTAAATATTACATTTTTGGGCACACTAGAATAAACACATCCATCGTGGGCAGGTACTTGACGTGGTCACGTGCGCCTGAACATTTGTAGTATCAGAATTCTGAGATAAAAAGATATGGATGTGCTTATGCATTCGGTAACCAACTTTTAAGATGTTTTTTGTTAGCTGTTTTTTTTTTTGAAAGTATCTAATGCGTTTTCCTAATTATTTGTTTTACCATTGTCCTTATTTTGGTGGCCTGAATTATTTCTAAAAGTTTGTCCACCTATTTTAATGGGACCTTATTATACAGTAGAAGCCGGGAAATTTCTTTAATCCTAGTCAGATTTGTCATATAAAACGCAAACATTTAACACAACGTGTCCAAATTATATCGTGACCTTTAAACAGAGCAAACTGTCAACAACGCCATATTTTACGGAGACAGACCTTCAATCCTCAGGGAGCACGTTAACAAGTTACAAGGAACCCGAGAACTAAGCACAAAACAGTACTAAATTATTTAGTTTACAAACTGTCTGTCATATTCTATTTGTGGCTTTTAATGTAGTCTTGATTGTGTTTACATAAGATTATTTATTTACTGTTGAAGCCTTGACGTGTTGATAAGTTAGTAATTAGGTGCTCAAGAGTTTGCACTTTGATATTTTACTGGTAAATAATTACTTATGTAAATTTATGAGCAAGTAGGTATTTCGTTATCAGATGGTGATGGTTTAGATACGTTCAGTTGGCATAAACATTATTAGGATTTAAAGACGACACTGTTACATTTAAACGAGCAATTGTAAATAATAATAATAATATCTTGGGACAACACACACACGGTCATCCGATCCCAAACTTGGCAGAGCCTGTGCTATGGCACCCAGACAACTGATAAAAATACTTATATATTTCTAAATACATACATATTATAGACAAATTACACCCAGACACAGAACAAATGATCATGCCCATCGCACAAAGATTTGTCTTGGATATATATAATCTGAATCTCGGAAACGGCTCCAAAGATTTTCATGAAGTTTAGTATGCAGGGGGTTTCGGGGGCGATAAATCGATCTAGCTAGGTTTCATTTTAAGAAAACGTTTACCAAAAAAAACACCGAGCAAAGCGGTAATCCAGGTACTAAATACTAATAATATTATAAATGTGAAAGTAACTTTATATATCTGTCTATCTATACGTCTGTCTGTTTGTTACTTATTAATGTCTTAACGGCCATACGGATCTGGGTGGAACTTGGCACAAGGGTAGACAATGCCCTGGATTATATAAGATACTTTTATTCCCGGGAGAATGTTCCCTTGGGATAATTTCCGACTTCACACGGATGAAGCCACTGCCAGAAGCTAGTAGAAACTAAAGAAAATATTATAACAAGACATCCCTCCATTTCTTGCCAATTCCGGAAGACATCCAAGCCGTCCCGCCATCTCTTATACTGTGAGACCGGCCAAGTACGAGGCGGACTCGCGCGCAAAGTGTTCCGAACGAAACATATTTTGAATATGTTTCCTTAACTATGGTTTTAAGGAAGGAAGATCTATTTTATTTCTGTCAAAATTTTAAATACAATAATTTCGGAGATAAGGGGGTAATGATCAATTTCGTCTATTTTATTTGGTGACTTCAAAATGGTTAATTTTAAAATTATGAAAACAATATTTTGGGGACCCTGGCACTGAGTCCTTTCATTTGATATGTTTACTCGGCACAGTAACAGAAACTTTTTAAATGAGATAATTTGTCCCCTAAGAGTGACGTCACACTCAAAATTAACTCATTTACGTAACGCGTTGATGTTTGGATAACAGAAGTTCATGTTTACTATATTTCAACTGAATGGGTCCAGTTGATTCGAAGTAAACCGGCTGTGACAGACGGGCAGACAAACAGCTAGACAGAGAGACACACGAGTGATCCTATAAAGATTCAGTTTTTCCATACGGGAAATGTTACAATAATAGGAACACAAATCGTGAAATGCTGCGTCAGTTATAACTGCGGGAGGCGGACAGAGGGCGGTTGCGAAACGGAATTTCAGTGTTCTCTGCTATTTATGTTTTTTCAGAATCCATGCAAATTGAAATATCACAAAAATCTCGATCCCTAACCGCCTACTATCCGCCCCCGCTACGCCTTTCATTCATTGCAAGCGATTCTCGACATTTTTTCAAAAATTATAATCTAGAAAGTACGATTTCAAAGCGATATAAAATAATAAAATAATTTTCAATCAAATGGCGTTTCAGCTGCGACCATTGATATGGCTTTTGCATTCAGTTTGCTATTTTTAGTTGTTAGAATTATTTCACAATACATCTTAGTAGCGTGTCGATGGCAAAAATTTAATTTTATGATTGGCCCAGTATTCAACAACGGCAACACCACCTTATGACAGTACAGGTGACAGAGCATTCGGCACAAGGCGAAAGATGGACTGCGGAGAGACGCCACACAAATTTTGAAGATCGGAGCCATCCGAGAACCCCCACCTGAGGAGGTTACTGCGGCTGACTTGAGTACGGAGTCAATCAGTATTTTAATACTGACTCCCTGTTTCAAACATCCACTGTTTAGCAGGCTACTTAAGAAAGAATATGTTGGAGGGACAAGTAAGGCTGGAAGGCGACCCCACCATAGTAGGTAAAAGACTACGCAGATTGCTTAATTGCTCCAGGCCTGCAGGTTGCAAAATTTGTTCGAAAAAGTCACCACGGACCTGGAACGCAAAGGGCTATGGGAGGAACACGGATGGGTTTTAGTCAATAGTCTGCCAAACCCTTCTGCTCTACTTAGAGCGGAAGAAGGCATATGACGATTTCACATCCTTAAAAAAAAAGGTCTAGCCCTCGTCCGAAAGAGGCTGACAGTCTAATGGACCCCCATTCACCCTTCAGTTAGACGATACAGGCTAATCCACTGTGCTTAATGCCAAGCGCAAAAATTGACGTTCAAATCGATTAAAATATCATCATTCCTGAAATTAATAAGGGAAAGATTTAACCCCAAACAACACACTATACCCTGGAAGCTAAAGAAATACAAATCTAAGTAACATTATCAGCATTTGAACTGATTTTCTCTTACGAACAATACATCAGACAATATCTAATTTGCGTCGCAAATTCTCAGCTAGGTAGGTACAGTCTCGCAACAAAGTTTGACCTTATTATCGGGATCTCATCGTTTTCTTGTGAACAAAATACACGTAGCGATAAATTACACCCTATTCTCCGTTGTACGTTATGTAAATTCGTCTTTGGCGCGACACCTGGTGTGGCAATAAATTATTTAGATATCGTCTGAGATTGTATAGCCGGCTTCATTAATATACGGTAAGAAAAACTGTCCCGCCCAACACTTGTCGGACGTTGGCGAACAGTAATTTATTTGATACGAACAGTCCTATATAAATTATAAGATAGCGTTGTTAAGCTATTACATAACATAGACGGCTGTCTGACTGTGAGTGGCAGTCGCTGCTCGATGATGGTCATTAACGTGGCGCTTGACATTCGCGTCTGTGTTAGCGTCAGCTCATTTTCTATGATAATATTGGGTCTGAATATTTGATGGACTAAGTTATAATATGTAAATTAAAGTAATGAAAACACTTTATTTAGGTATATTTTTTATCGCACGATGTCTACCAGAATCGACCCCTAAATTCTCAGATTCAGAAATTCTTAGCGAGTGAGTTACTCGAAAAACATGGCGCCGAGAGGCATGATCGCTTCATACATCGTTAGATCCCCGCGTTCTTATTCTTTTTATACAAGCCCAACAGTTTTACCTAACACTAACCTCCTCTAAAACATGTTAACCTAGTTTCCGTGAACCACAGTGCCCTAACAAAAACAAAAACAAGGCAACAAAATCAAATACACATTTAAAAGTTCAGGGCAAAACAAAAGCGAAGCCCGTACAATTTGTATCGAAATGTAAAGTTTAAAATAATTGCTTGTGGGGAAAAGTTTAGTAGTTCTTTCTATCAAGTACACGCCGGCTGGGGAACGGATCTGAAGCAAATAAAAATCTGTGGCTAAGGAGAGTAAATTTTCCGCTGCTGGCTTCCTTTTTACGCGATTCACGATATTGTAAGACCCACAGTGGAAGTAATTACATAATGAAGTGCGGTGGCTGTACAAATAATAACGTTGATATTTTATTTGCTTACATTGGAAGGTATAATGTTATTGGTTTCGTCATAATATAATGATTTGATAGAATTTATCGCGACCTAAGTAATTTATTTAATATATTATAATATATATTATTTACAAAATACATTTGTAGAAATTCGGCCTTCGAAAAAAATTTGGAGACCACGAAACAAATTACAATTTGTTCGTTTTTAGGAATTTACAAAAGTACAGCCCACAAACATCTTAAAGCTCCACCACATAAATAAACAATCAAATTCAACTTAAATAAACGATACAATTTTCCGTTCCATATCGCTAATATCGAGTCTCACGTTAAACTTTTATTGGTACAGTTCTTGTTTCTTTAGTAGCACATGTTATGCATCGTCACGGAGAATCAAACAGGGATTTAGCTTGAAGTCACCCCTCAAGGAGGGTTCAAAGGCACCTTTTATTTATTAGGTAAAATTCGTATAAAGGTAGGTACGTAATAATCTATTGGATAAGTCCCTCTGGTGTAATAATTTGAGATCAGATTTTAATTAAGTAAATATTTTGTTGAAATACTAAATTGGATTTGGTAAATCATATTATAGATAGCACGGCTGTTACTATAAGATATATATAGGTTAAACAGTTTTTTAAGCAAACTATTAAATATATATTTATAAAATAGTAGCTTAGCACGAGGTTAGATTATATTTATTCCAAACTTTAACGCCGCTTGTATACATTTCGGAAAGAAAACGGTAATTTGTTGCATCCAGCGATAATGTTATCAAGAATTAAACTTTATGAATATTTCACGCCAACTATAATAACATAACATTATAATCCCATCTCACTTCACCCGGTGTAAAGTTTTCTTCAATTAAGTGTGCAAGTGTATTTCAAAACTAATTAATGTTGTAAGCGAAGTCAAATATTTTGATTCTCCAACTTTCCGGACGAGACATTTATACACCATGAATCTATTTGTTGTTTCTGAAACTTCCGCTTATGATTTCAATAAAATTAATAAAAATATTATCAAAGAAAACTGTTATTATTATTATGAGCATGTTGTGACCCACTGCTGGACAAAAACCTCCCCTGCTTCCTTCCATTTTTCTCTGTTCTTTACTGCATCTGGCAATAACGAGTTTTTATTAAAAAAATATAGCTAAAAGATTGCAAGGTAGGATTTAAAATGCACAGAAATAATTATTTTCTGCTACCTCTTTACCTGTAGTATTTTCGCAGTAGAATTAACTACATTCCTAGTAGTGATTTACTTACAAGTAGAATGTGTTTCAAGAATTTTTTATTCACTGCGCAATATTTTATAGAAGAAACAGAATACATAACCAGACATCCAATAATTTACGTCCTAACTCGAAATGCAAGCTCTTGATCCAAATACTGTCCATTATTCTGTTAGAAAGAATAGGAAGCTAATAAAACACCGAACAGTAGGAGCTCGGAGCCTTATCGCCAATATCTGAAACAGATAAGCTGAAAATAAAATGCAGTGAAGTAGACAAAGTCTCTAGACGTTCACAAAGCGACATGTGTAACCCAGCCCGATGGATAAAAGCGCTATTAAGATAGTACGAGCGTTACAGTCGTCTTGGTCGGGTTTATTGCAACTTTGTTTGCTTGGAAGGCAATAGAGGGAGGCCCGCCCCTGTAATTCAACAGACTACCCGCTTCCGATTGTTATTACCTAGCAACTACAACCGCTACCGATGCCTCGAGGGTATAAGAATGATTGATGTGCCTTTTTGTTTATAGTACGAACTGCTGTTCCGTATGCGTTGCTAACCGCTGGAGTGCGGAAGATGGTATGGTTTTTTTACGTGCCGAAATGGAGAAATGATTTGACGTTTGATGTGTGACACAGATACATCGGAAATTGGGTTGTTTGGTGTGTAGTTGCTAGAAATACAATAAAGTTTTGATGGCAATGATTTATATCAAAAACAACATAAAAGAAAATATTTCGTCATAAGCAAAGAAAATTGTCTTTCACTCTTAATTTGACTGACTCGACACAATCTGACGAACACTGAAGACAGTAGACACAGCTAAAATTCACATCCTCTCATTATCGTCGCTTTGCGGAGAACAAAGTAAATGTTACGCTAGAGTCAAGTTAAAATACGTTTACAGCTGCAAAAATTTGTAAGAATGTTCGTGGGACACCCCTGGCAATGTTGTCGTCCGGATTTACGACCCCTGTCCCGGTTTTTTCTGCTTCAAACCCAAGCTTGTCAAATTAGACAACATTAGTTACGGCACGGGTGCATTGTAGAACACATACCTAGCATATACGGCTAATTCTGTCTTTTCTATCCCCTTTAATCTAACTTAGTTCACTATTACATTGCAGGGATTCCTTGTCCTGGTATTAAACAGAGGTTTTTCTTTACTATGCATCGGATTTACCTAAAACTATCTAAAGATCTTCAGTATCAGGTCTAACAGATTTAAAATCTCAGTTGTGCAACGAAATCCGGAAGATTTTAGACGAATGTTGCTCTAGTTCCGACGGAATATTCTAAACCGGGATCATGAGTATCCAATTGTATAAAATTATACTATGAAAACATACAGTAGGATAACAGGAAACCCCGTTTTTGATCTTTCAACTAAGAAGAGAATTTAGTTTCTCGAAACTTCGACCAAAACGAGCGGGCATATTTCAAAGTTGCAATAAAATACATCTCCACGTTCATGGCTCTAATAAAAAGGAAGATTTGTTTCAATGTAGCCTTGCATTTTGTGCTGGGAAATATTTAGGTATACTTGAGTGAATAAGTTAGGATATTTACATAATTTTGATTTTATTTGGACGGAGTAAAACAGAGAAGTGCTCTATTCTCGTTGCGTACCAAATGTATGCATGTTTGTTTTAAGACGAGTTTAATTTGATAACCATGAAGTTGGCTGGTTGGCATGAATTTTAATTTATTTTGTAGTTTATTTTTGTGTGCTTTGCTTGTCTGAGTTTATGACGGAGTCGTGTATATTGTGCGAGTAATAAAACAAACCCAAATATATAATAATAAAGAATATAAGATGCTACTCAAAGTTCTTCCATAATTATGTTTTTTATTTCTATTTGTTTAGCAACATTCAATCGTGTATCGTCCTGTAAAAAATCTACTGGATATTAAAATAAAAAAAAACTCATACTATTTCTTAAACCTTACTCAAACCAGAAAAATTTAAAGAAAATTTCACTCGCCGCTGAATCTCCAGGCTATTGCTACCGACATTTTTTCCTTCATTTATTCATAAGCAAAAGCGGACTGGAACTACTCGAAAAATACGTGACTGCCTATGCCTTAATAATGTATGAGGCTAGGAGCCGTCTAGGCATGACGTTTGAACCTGTGCCGCAAAATATATGAGTACCTTGTAAATGTGGTTTACATACGAGGTAGGTACAAACCAAACGCCCAGCGGGTATATTGTTTGATTTGTTGTACAAAGAAATTTTGTATTGGTTTAAGAATGTAGTAGAGTTTTAATGGTGAAATTCTCGTTGAACACGGCGTCGTAGATAATTAATTAATTTTTTAAAGTTTGTTATCTATTTTAATGGGACCTTAATAGGTCCCATTAAAATAGATAACAAACTTTAAAAAATCGTTCAGACCACAAAAATAAGGACACTGGTAAAAAAAAAGAAAAATGCGTAAGATACTTACAAAAAAAAAATCAGCTAACGAAAATACACTAAAAATGTTGATTACCCAATGCATCCATCTTTGTTATCTCGTACTTCAGATACTTACTGCAAATGTGCAGGTGCACGTGACCACGTCAAGTACTCAGAAAATATAGCAAAATCAGAAAATATAGCAAAATCAAAAAAATATTAAAAAATAAGAAAATATAGCAAAATCAGCCCATAATGGATGTGTTTATTGTAGTGTGCCGGCCTCCTGTAATCAAGACTAATATAATAAAACTGAAGAGTTTGTTTGTTTGATCGCGCTTATATCTAGAACTGCCAGACGGATTTGGAAAATTAATTTTGTTTATGATAGCCACATTCATAAGGAAAGCAAAAGGCTATACGGGAACGGGAAAAAATGGGATATGCGCATACGAAGTCGCGGGCAAAAATAGTATTTAATAATTAGTACACAGACTCCTAAGATACGCCTGTAGCCTAATTCACTGCAAGAATCCACCCCAAAAACGTACAAAAAACACAAGTAACCAGGTCCACTTTCCATGCAGGTTTAAAATACTTAACAAGAAAAGTTAACGTAGTCTAATTTACATGTTAACCAACTAATGCGAAAATGTGTTCCAACCGAGTAATTGAGTTTAGAAAAAGGAAATGAACTTATTTAATGGTACTCGTGGGCCACACAGACGATAGTATCGTTTCCTACAGCTTTATAAGGTTTTAACCAGTGTTAATACGTTTCACAAAGGATTGAAACTAAAACATAGCTTGTCATGGTATTCTCCTAGGTAGAAAAAATATAATTACATTTAGTCTGTCCGCTAGATTTTCAAAAAATCGTCGCTGGTAAAAATTTAGTCATTGACGTCACGCGATTTTTCAACGCGCTGTATCTTCGTAATTATTTTTTTCCGTGAATAAAGAAAAAATACGTGTCCAATATTTTTTGGAATTGTATCTGAAGGCCTAATTAGATTTTTTCAGTACAAAAAAATTTGAACACTTGATTGGTTTAAATACCGCTTAGCAGATTCTTGATTTAATTTTTATACGGAATATTGAAATTAGAATCCGCATTTTTTTAATTTAAAGTTAATGATAAGTATAATAAAACTAACTAAAACTAATATACACTAGAAATAAAAATAAAAACTCCTAACTAAATTAACCCTAAAATATGGCTTCAAAAAATTCATCCGCATCGCTGTCGACTGGAAGTGTACCCAAAAGACTGATGGCATTGCCACGTTGTATGGCAATGCTTATTCTTTGATCAAAGTAAAAGCCAGCCCTGATGAGTTATTTTTTAAGCGTATTTAAGTGCCAATCTCTCAGATAATAATGTGTGTTCCTGATTGCATTTTTCCCGCAATTTAACCACATATAGATTTGCTCAGGAATCGTGTATTTTCGGTCATAAAATTATCCTACGACATTTGAGAAAGATGTAACATTATTGCAGTTATCAGTATTTCAAACGCTTATCTTACTTAAACATAAAAACTGCTCTACCTCTTTAATGTTAACATTTTTTACAAAGATATGGAATAAAACCGTTTCTTTTTTTACTTCACCGTTCAAAACTTAGCTATTCAAGTGTCCTAAAACCCGCTACCCTTTCATGTCAAACTAGTATATCCCGGTTTTAATTCAACCGATTATCTTATCACCGGTTCCGTCACGTTGCGTGTCGTATCGACACCGGACGCGATACCGTGCCAGTTTAGTTTTCTGTTATTGAGATAAATTCAAGGGCCGGACAGCTCAACGATTTGGGAAAGGAAAGCATACATTATTGGGTCAATAGGTTTGTCGGGAACTGGAAGTACTGAAAAAAATACTTGTAGAGGGGTGTTGTTCCTAAGGGTAGGTATTTTTGATCGTAGGTACTTACTTTTTTTTTCAATCATTGAAACGTTCGCGTTTGACCACAATTGCAGCTAATGGAAAGGGATGATGTGGTCAACGATGGAGCACGCTTGCATAAAAATAATTTAACATTGTGCGTATGGCAAATGATTCAATGTAATAGTTTATTTTACCAATCATAACCTAAACGGCAAGCAATTACTGCTCGGCAACACGAATAGGTCAATCTGGAGTAATTATTGGAGCAATGTGCAGCAATTTCAATAAAATTCGGCAATTGTTTCGGCAATATTGTTTGTAATTGCTCTAAATATTCCATAATATTCTCTCTGTGTTTTGTTTTTTGTTTCAACTAAACTATTCGTGTATTGCCTAGTTTCTTTGAGCTCCTCCATTTCGTTCAACGTTGTCATGGCAAAACATGAACACTATCCACATACCGTCAGTAGCAGCAGTAACTAATTTAGTTGAAAAATAAAGATATGGTACAATTAGAAACAACGTTGTCGAATCAATTGCCGCATTTATTGAAGTTGCTCCACATTGCTCAACTTATTGCTCAAGATTGATCCATGCGAGTTGCCGAGCAATCATTGCTAAAAAATTGCCCGTGTAAAAGCCACCTTCAGCCATGACTGATCAAAATACACTACAGGTCAATTTGCAATTTTCACGTGGGCGAAGCTAATGACAAAATCTAGAACTAAATGAAGAAGTAATCAAATTCAAATAGAAACACAAACAACGAAATGATTATTTGACATCTAGTTTTAGGAAACGGAAAATCTACTTCTAAAATCGCATTCTAACAGATAAACGGTATGGCATAATTAATAATTAACTCGTTATTTTAACAATAACAGTCAATTAGCGTGTCACGAGGCTTTCATGGCTGTTTTACAAATTAATTAGGAACGCCAGTCTGGTATTTCCAACTAACAATAGTAGTATTTGATTGAAATTAATTAACATGTGATGGTGTAGGTAGGTATTTCGTTTACAATAATAGAGAAGACGATATTTTGTCGGGTGTTATGTCAAAGAGTCAACTGTAAACTAACGTGTCCAGGCCATGGTCCGTCACATCCCAGGAACGGCCCGGAAACGGACTTGTGTAAACGAGTCAACATTTAATCGATAACACCGATATTTTTTGAAGCGGCCTATATATGTGTGGATCAATCACTACTATGAACGAAAGAAAGAAGAAAAATGTTTAGGACCCGCGCAAGATAAGCAAAAAAGTAAAATAAAATTTGAATTCGTTATATTATAATATAACGAATTAAAATAAACAACATTTACTTTTGTGAGGCATATGCTGCGAATGCTGCGACATTTACAAGAAAAAATAACGCAGCGCTGGTATTCTGCTAGGGCCTCTGATGCCACGGATACCCTCGTGGAGCAACAATTAGGTTGTGAAAAAGGTTTTGGGGCGACACAGTAAATAAAAGTGAGGTGCAGCCTGCCTGTAGTGTGAAATGGCTTTTTAAATATACTTATTAATATTTACTTTGCATAAGCAGTAGGCAGCCTTAATCTGCGTGACAACTAAAAACTATATCACTTACTTCTATGTTCTAATTATAAGAGGAGCTAAATGTGGACAAATTAATTACTCCGCACATTTCTTCCTAAAAGAAATGTTGCTAACTTCCTAAATAGCCGACAATCAAGAAACACGTTTGCCTAACTAAAACGTAATAACGTTCGAGATGACTTTTATTATGTTAACGAAGTTACCTTAATGAGCGGACGGAACAAGGTAACGCTTTTAAAGAGCGCCAGTTATTTCCAGTTCTTCTTAATCTTGACTGATGGTGTCTCTGCTAAGCACAGGGTAATCTACGTAAACGTATCGTCGACGGAGAAAATTAGCGAAAATCCTCAGGAAGAGTATGAAATATTAAGCCTATTAATTACGGCAGATCACAAAAGCTCCGCGGAGTAAGCACTGTCTCGAGGACTCGTCGTCAGATATCTTAATGATCATGTGATCCGTATTCGCAAGAGATTTGCGGAGTCGTCGAAATTAACTAGGCGTCTTAAACCCACGCTGTGTTCCCCACCAACCTCTGTCTTATTGATTTTACTAAGTGAGTCAATAAACTCATCATGTCCCCTCATTACGGAAGCCTTACTTTTTAAACGTTAAGTTTCTTCACTATCAACGTGACTATAAAACTTGTCGCGTTTTTCGTTTAAGTTTTTATTATCTTTGACAATCTAAAACGAAGTATTAAAATCGTTTCACGAAACGCAAACGGAATTGTTTGTTAAGGTGACTTTTTATTTGTTATGGCGTGGGTCAATAAGGGTTGTCGCATCGTCTAGGGTCGTCAGCGTTCAGGCAGAGGCCTGAGAGGCCTTGGGAAGCCAATTTTCAAGACAGTAGTTGGCTTTAGAACGGGACATTTGCTCAAGTGCCAGGATTGAGAATAATCTTGTCGTTCGATTCAACAGAAGTTTAACGTCAATCATTAAAGATATACATACGTACTTTCTCTATAACTCTGTATCATTGAGAGTACATCAGCGCTGCGTCTTCCGTCATCTAAAGATAACGTAACAAATCGTTCGGATAATCACACTCCTAACTCAAATACTTTTTAGCATATTCGGAAAATAACTGAACAAAACCTTAAGTTAAACGAAAATTCTATTCATTCTGTCCTTACTATTGATTTAAATGAACAACAGGAAGACGAAACAAAATTTTACATGTCCCGGTAATGCGCCCGTTCCACAGAGGACAAAAGTTTATCGTGTATACGGTTGGATGAGGAACAAACAAAAGACTGCTGCAATCTCGTCACGTGATTACTGGCTAATGACTTCACATGACACTATGCATTTGTATGGGAGACGGCGCTTGCTCTGTTGACGTTTTTAATGAGAGGAGGGAGGTACGCTTTGTACATACCCGGTGTATAGAATAAAGGTGTATAGAGGCGAAACTTCCTCTCTTACTTCATTCTACCTGCCGGTTTTTGGGGCGTAAGTAAAGCTCAGAACAGTAAGGCATCGTTCTAATACAAAGTGATCATCGCACGAATACGTGATCGACGCGATAATTTGTTCGGCAAAACCGGAAGGCGCCCTCTGTCGGCGCGACGGGTATCACCGCGAGCATACATATGATGCATTTTCTTTTGATCGTAATGACACGCGGCCCAGCACAGCTGAACGGAAATAAACCATTCGCTCGTTTCCGCTCATTCCCGTCCGTTTGCTTGGTCTGTTCTCTGGTGGTACATTGTGGCATAAGGTGCTTCGTGATCTACTATTGCCATTATTATGGACAACGCTATAGCAGACGGTATAGTTAGCAGCGTTTCATCACCAGCAGATAGGAATAAAAGTACACGCTTTTCGTCTCTGTATCATTTGCCTACTCTATGGCCGGTGGTGGTGCGGTTGTACGATGTGGAGCGAACACGACGAAGATTTTGTTTTGATAATAAAGTATGTGATAGCCGGGATTTTCTCTCGTGTTCATTGAAAATGATATGGACGTCTTTAAATTCCGGATTGTGACTGGTGTTTCATTCTGGATTACAGAGTTTTGAACGTGTGACTTGGGATATTCAAGGACTAACTGATCAGCTAAAACAGTTACACTCTTAAATGATAGCATCTATATCCTCGGCCAAATTAACCTTTATACATACAGTTAGTTGTATAGAGGTATGCGGAACAGTGAGTAAAGTTCCGAAAACCTCATTGAAAAGGGGAGGATCCTCCGACCAGACGAGTGTTATGTATGGTGGGCAACTGCCCGTTAGTTGATATTTGGACTGTTGTATATTGTTAAGATCAATTAACTTAATCAAGTTTCAGTCAAGCTTAAGTAGCCTCATCTTTCATGGGGTACTGATTAATTTTTTTTTAATAAAATATCTCCCCTAATATTAGAACTAAATGAGACAAGATTTAAATCTTGTATTAAACGCACACTATGCAGGCAAGCACTATTCTATGTCAGTTGGGGGATTACATTGAAAAATAAATGGTTTGGCTAAAGGCACAACGACACACAATTTGGTAATGACACATGTGTGAGTAGTGTGTACCTTCCACTTAAACTATAACTATCATTTTTGGGCATGTCTTTGACTTAAATGTACCCTGGTGGTTGGGAGTGTCATGCTCACTCAAAAGTCTAGCTGATGGTGGCGCATGCGTTGGATCATTTGGTTCCCTTCAAAATGCTTCAGCTGAATGGTGCAAGCGCATACGTTATGTTCATGAACGGGCGCCGTCAGCTGGACCTGGTCACCTCTCGACTGCCACGGTTCATTTTAATAATTTCTTTGAATTTTTTCTTTTTTACTCCTGACTTTATCGTGCACGTCTTAAGTCGTTCTCACATAATTTCAACATAATGATGTAACTAAAATTTGTAACGATTTATTATTTTTATAAGACTAAAAACTAAATAGACCTTGTTTTAAACCAGACCTATCAATTCTATTGCAACGTTCCGTATGCCCAGAAAAGAAAACGTTTTGATAATACGCTTATGATTAAATGATGTTGAGGAGTATTATAAATATTGAGAATGTTTTTTTCGATTGCACTTTTGTTTAGGTTTAATGCGTTGATTTTATGTTTTGTATTGTGTGTCTAATTTTGTTATTAATTGTTTGTGTACAATTTTAATTTACATATTTTATTTAATTGTGGCTGTAACTACTACTACTGTGTATTGTGTTTATGTAATTATAATGTGTATATGTAAATTTAATTTATTGTTTTAATGTGATGTGTTTTTATTGACTTTTAATTTTCTAATTTTTATATAATGTATGGACAATGTCTGAAATAAAATGAAATTATTATTATTAATCACATTACAATAATAACCATCGCGAGTTGAACAAACTTCATTTAGCTGTGGAATTTTTAAGTTTTCGAAGTCTCTAATAGAACAATTGCCTCTTAGTTAATATTTCCTTCATCATATTACCTTCTTCCATGAAGGAATTGATTCGAACACAATTTCTGTTGTATCGACGTGGCGTTTCCAACAACTAAGCGGTTTCGATATCCTCAATATCAATTAAATCGATCATGTTAAAATCCATTTTCGGGTAAAAACAACACAACACAATGAAAAATATGCTATAACCTAAAATATAAACTTTGACAGATGCCATTTAGCCGCCGGGTAGACGTTAGACCATAATATGGTCTATGGTTCATCGCAAAACCAGGATTTGTTATATATCACTTTTGTTTAAACTGTAGTTTACAGAGGTTTAAACCTGGGTTTTTCTTAAAAAAGCTTTTTATAATAAGTTTTATGTTTATAGAAAACACCCAAAAAAAGCAGAAATATTCGCTTATATATCAATATTCAATCTCTTCAATCCATCATTAGAATCATATGAAATAAAGACCATAAACCCGGTTTCGCCTAATTGAAAAGGAAACTCCAGCGTTGCACAGTTTGTTACTTCAAAAGTAATACAAAATGAAACCTCGTAAACATTACGCGATATTATTCTACGTGCACTTAGTTATGGCACATTTTTCTTCATAACACTCTTCAATTATATGGGTTCCGTGCTTTTTACTTAATTCATATTTTCGAATCGATAGTTACTCTGAGTAACCCTGAACAATCTCCACAAAATTCTGTTACATTTTTCCAACATTTGTTTGAAGTATTACAGCTTCAAAAATACAATTTTAATAACCTGTGTACCGTACTTTTTGTATCCAGTAAAAAGGACACCACATTTCAATTCCTCTTAAATTCCAGGAAATATATAAGCTTGTATTTACGTTGCCGCTCCGCACTGCAGACGCAGCTTAAGTCCCTTATAACAACCCAGAAATACATACAAATGAGGCTTTCAATTACACACGATCCACCAGCGGAATGAAAAGGTAGGTTCTATTAAATTAAGTGGTGGGTAATGAAGAGGCACGGTGGTATTTTTATGTTTGTAATCTAGAAAACGAGGTGTCAGAAGGCGGGCTGAGGTATGAGTCGGACGCGCGTCGCGTGCTGCTCGCTGCGTGACCATTGCCCATTGATCACTGGTCTTAAGAAATACGACACGAAGGACATTTTTTTCACACGAAACATCTACCTTGAAATAAGTTAACGGTTTAACCGAGTTTAGGGACTTTTCATGTGCTATCAAGCTTACCAACAGGGGTCACACCGTTCAAAGGAATCTTTACAATTTGCGTCATCTGTTACGACTAATTCCTTTTATGAAATTCTAAAAAAAGTACCGAAATAAACTTCATAGTGAACAAGTCAGAACTTTACTCGATTTGTTTTCGTAGTAGGCTCGAGTTACATCGTCAATTAAAGCCTTAATATGTTATAAGTATCAGGCTCATCAAATATAGGTCTTATTAAATTGAAATGTAATAATTTCGCTTACTAAGCAAGCACCTTGCTTTTGGGTATTGAGAATTTTAAAATGATTTATCGCATTTCTTATTCATTCGCAGATTCAATGCCCCCATTTTGACGAAAATAGCAAAATGGCGGTCGTAATTGAATTCATTGGTGGGATTTAGAAGCTAATAAATTATTCTAACGGCTCGCGTGCCAATTTTCAGACAAATTAGCGACTTTCGATGCGTTCTCGAAACAGACTGCATATCTATCTACCTAAATGAATAAAGGTTGACACCTGGTTTTTTAAGAATTAATCTTTAAAGCAGGTCTCACAACAATGTTTTACTTCTGGTGTAGATATCTGGGTTTCAGACTGCTTCGTTTATTTTATACTGTTTGCAGTGCATTCACTTCTGTAAATGTTTACTTAATTTTTACGCGCAGTACTTATTTGTTGCACTTATACATACACATACAAAAACACTGTCATTAAATGTATCGCCTATTCACTCTCCAAGCGAATCACCTTTACCTGGAAATACTACCACCATCCATGGAATTTCCAAGGTCTGCCGTATCTAACCCAATAGCGTTATTGACATCTAAGCCATGCCCCCTGCTCTATATGACGTATCATTGACATCATGAACCCGTTGTGTAAAAGAGAAAAGTAGTGCTATTCGTCTTGTACAGGCACAATGAATCCACGATGGCATTGGCACGATACCTGTAGTGTGCCCCGAGTGACCTTGTTGCGTTCTGCATGTTTTTTTTTTTAGCCTGTGATTGTATCCCACTGCTGAGCAAAGGCCTCCCCTTTCTCCTTCCAAATCTCTCTGTCTTGGGCGGTCTCTGGCCAAGTCTGCCCCGCAAACATGATGAGATCGTCACACCACCTTCGCCGCGGTCGACCTCGACGATAACGTCCTTTCTTAGGCGTCCAGTGAGTGACGATCTTCGCCCACCTTTCCGGGGGCATTCGTGCGACGTGGCCAGCCCACTCCCACTTCAGCCTGGCTGTTTTTTCCTCAACATTTTTTACTTTAGTGATGGAGAGTAGGGTGGTGTTTCTGACGCAATCTGCTCGCTTAACACCTATTATGCTTCATTAACATGTTTCATTAACATGTTTCTTATTTCTAGAAATTAATACAGCATTAGTAGAGATTCTTGTTAAAGGCTCGATCGTAGAATTTCTCCCACCACCGCTATTCTAGGAAAAGTAGCATTACTGAGAAAAGTATGGTTGCCGACGTAATTAAAGGCACTTGAGACACTTTTCTTATTAATGTGTTGATAGCAAATTTAATGAATAGGAATCATCTAGAGGACTTTGCTCTGCAGTCAAGTAGAGCAACATGGGTTAATTAAGAAAGGCATCATTGGTCATTGTAACTTAAAAGGTATAACATTGGAACAAACCCAATCACCATTTTCCATCAAGTAGGCTGTCTATTCATTTAGCAACCATGGTTTAGCATACACATGCATGCAAGAATCGGATTTGTCTCATACTAGCAACCCGTTCCGCCTTCCGGGTATCCCCCGTGCAGAAGTCGGGATGGGTTGCTATGCTCCGATGAGTAGTAAGCACTCGGCATGATTTTTCCGACATCTTGAACAATCATCATACTTGAACCAATTTACACAAAATCTTACTTAACTATACCTACATACACCATAACCTTCCTCATGAATTACACCAGTAATTGGTGGAAATCCTTTGAAAATCCGTTAAGCAGTTTTTGAGTTTATCGCGTACAGACATACGTGCTGGAGGAATTTGTTTTATAATATGTAGTGATTTAATTTGGAGTGAAAAAATCTTCATGAATTCTCGCTACATAAATGGTGGGTCAACTGGGGTCCTCGTGGCATTACCATGAGTCCTGGGACCCAAGAGATTCTAGTCCACATGGACGTACTCCCGGCAGCATCAAAAGTCTTCCTCTCCCGGCAGCATCATGTTTGGACAACAAAATCCGCTCTAAAGTATGATGGACTTTTAAAACCATCAATAAAATTTTCATCCGCGTAAAAATTTAAACTATTACAAACACTCATGGCTAATAAATAGCGCTCTATTTGATTTATCTATTCTTCCACCTTCGATGCGAACGGCTAGCTGACAGATTATTCTAGAAAAAGATGTGTATAACGAGAAGAACCGAACTCCGATATCGGGATGAATACATCTCGATAAGAAGTAGGAAGTTTACGGAAAACTTTCCTCCAAGTTTATGTGTGCCCTTGAATAGTTGGATTTTTCCGGATAGCTACTTAATTATAGATAAAAATTCGATCTCCAAAGAAAACGTTTATTGCATTCTTCCTAGTTTTTTGGGTTCAGGGGCCCTACTATGAACTCTTAAAACGATAATGATTCCGCTCTAAGAGTGAGACGGGGCTATACATACATACCGAATAGCCCTATCCCTTTTACATAATCAGAATTGGATGGTATTAGCACGTCATAGTATTATAATAATAAAGGATACCTATTTATAATGTATCCATCACCGGAAAACTGCAAACGCCGATAGATTATAAGATATGGCGAGAATTTGTCAACTATTCTTTCTTAATAAGACACGGATAAATTGTAAACCATTCAATTTGGATGGGATTTATGGTATACAATACAATTTTTTCATAATATATCGAAATTATAATCTAATAAAGATTTATTACAATCTTACGGAGAATTTTCGGTGACATATATGTACATACTCAGAAACACCAGTTTATCCTTACAAAAAACAGGTTATAATTTTTTTAAGTAGTTGCGATTCTCGGGTCATAGGTATAAGGAAGGCAAAATATAATTAAAAAAAAGGTTATCTTTGAGTAGAAATTGACGATATCAATATTTAGGGGTACTCCCCTACAGGCCTTTTGTCAACTTTTCACCCTGCATTTTGAACAGAAGACCTCGCATAGAAATGCTTTGTATTCTTACTTGGTCGACATAACACCAATTGTTGCGATATAGGACCAAATTCCACGCCACTGTACGTCCTCTGACAACGCACTGAAGTGTAAATTTCGTTTTCGACAGAACTCTGCCTCTCTCTGTATTGATATTACTATGCATGAAGGCTCTGTCCTACATCTGAAACAGCCTGAAAGTTTTCGTCCGATGAAATCCAATTATCACACAAAAATTTATAAGTATCAGGTGGTTGTTATAAACCTGTAATAAGGTCGCTGGAATAAAATAATAATGGCGCAGCCGTAAGGCAAACATTTATTTTTTGGCATAGCATTTTTTTGTAATTTCCATTTGCCGTGTTAGTTGATATTGATTCGTTCTTTCTAAAGTTTCACCATCAAATTTAATTTTTTTTTTTCGTGTGTCAAGTTTAGATATTATGTATGGCTGAAAGAGACCAAAGCAGAACTATATATGGTAGGCGCCAAATAAATTTGCAGTAGCGGTCATTGACCCATTTGTTGTCATTTTTGTTTTCCTACGAAGAGATATCAGGGAAAGGTCAATGTGCTTTATAGAAAATTTATCTGGCACCAACCAAAGGTACCATAAACAACCAATGCATATAAAATACAATTTAATTAAATCATTTAAAATTATCTCACAGAAAGTTGCAACTAAATATTTTTAGAACAGAATGAAAACACTTTTAGGACACCCTGTGTTAAATAAAGCTTGGTTTATACGTGAAAGCTGTCTAAAGCTTCGTTACGCTGAGTTAACAAAGGCCTCACAAACACTGTTTTATTTTCAGATGGTCAAAAAATAATTCGTCGGTTTTCGGATTTTTAGTAAGTTGAGATAAAATCTGTCACTTAAACGAATGCTAGGAATACGAATCAACACCAGAAATCACAGCAACTTCTCTTTTTACCGACTTCAAAAAAGGAGGACGTTATCACTTCGGATGTTTACATGTTATTTTTTTATGTATGTTATGGGCATTACTCGTAAATAGATGTTGAAAATTATTTTTGTTCCAAAGAGGTTTATTCCGAAATGGGACCATTTCAAAATAAACCTTTTTTTTTAATTTCGTAAAGATCTGACGGATAACTTTGGAAATAGACAATTAAATTGAAATGGACTGATTGAAATGTTGGGACCGGACTAAAAAGTGAAAACTAAAAACTTTTTTACAAAAAAATACAACCGACTTCCAAGTTTAGTTTAATTTTAGTGGTTAGGAAACACTCGATTTTAGAATTAAGTCTTAGGGTAAAACCTATCTACTAAAATTATTATGTCTCGATATTTAAACCACTGATTTTTTTTGTTGTTGTTTTTTTCTTGATTTTTTTTGGAAATTCAGCGCAGTGCTGTATGTTGCCCATGGGACTGCATCACGGTGCTAGATTGTTGCTAGATTCCGTTCCTCCGTTCGTTTGTTTTTGGTTAAATGTTTTTCTTTATATTTGTCTTTTCAGACATACTTACATAATTTAAGTCCTACTCACTTGCTAAAGATTTCAAGTTTAAGTTCATAATTTGTTTGCACGTTAGTTCTGTGACATTTAATACTAATCTCGAAGATATTCCCTTCTTTCCCTAAAAAAAATCTTAACTTTAAGTTTCGCTAAGCATAACTGACCACGGGGTTAACGGCCGCTGGAAGCGTAGTTACTTGAAATAACGAGTTAAGTAGTTTATTTTATTTTTCATCATCAAGTATATATCCATCCACCATAAAAATAACCTTCTTTATATTATAACACGCTTTTATTAAAAAAAAATGGGATACAATGTACCTATAAAATGGTATAGGTATTTCTTATCAAAATTAAATTATTTTTAACTTTTTATTTCTTTTTTTTATTCACAAACAAAAACAACTCTAAAAAATTTTTCTTTGTTTTTGTTTAACTTTTTTAGTATTTATGATTCTGGATTTACTACGGCGTAGTTCGTAGCGCGTAGCGGCGTTTTTCCGTAGCCCGTAGTAATTCGTAGTACGCACACATATGTGATGTTTTGAGCACTTAAAGTCTCATGTCATTTATATTTTATTTAAACTTATTTAAAGTTATCGTGAAACCATGTTAAAATTAGTTATGTAATTACTGGTTAATTATTTGTAACGTTTAACAGACGGACAACGGAACAAGTGAAACTAAATAAAAGCTTGTAACCTTTTAATGTTGGATAATAGGCCAAAAGCAGTTAATTTTTCTATAACCAATTTAATATCTCACGATTATTAGCGTAACATAAGTGAAGATGTAACACAAATGTCACATATTGTAATCTGCCGGCCAGCCCGGTCCCACTCTCGATAATATTCACTTCTTTGTGCCGCCGCCAGCTGCGACGAATTACGTTCTTTGTGGATACCCCTGCTAGCTGCCATTGTGTTTCGAGCGCAGAGCAAATATCTTTTTAGAATGTGCGAAAATCGGTTTCTGTACCTAAGTATAGGGGAATAAACGAATGTTTACTCCGTGTTCGGAGTGGATCAGTGTTAAACGTGAAGGATTTTTTGTGTTTTATTTTGTTGGAGTTTTGGTAGTTTGTTCTGTTACTAATTCTATCTTTAAATACGAGTAAATATAAGTTACTTTAACATCATCATTATCATTAATTCAGTTAAAAGACTGGTCTCTCCCAAGCGTCGCCTCTTAAACCAGTCCTTTGATTCTAGCATCCAACAAATTCCCGTGGTCATCACCAGGTTATTGATTCAACTTATAGGAGACTATCTAACGCTGCATCTTCCTTGAGGCAATCGGGTTACTGTTACATAGCTAAATATTAAATGCATCTAATACCTAATCGATTCGATAAGCTTTTTGTTGAAAAGTTCTAAACTCGAGGTCTGTGCAAACATATTTTCTATTTGAAAACATAAAAGTTATCCAAGAATACCTCGTTGTGTTCAGTCAATATTCTATTCCTAAAGCGGCCACTTATCTTGCTGTCAGAACAAAGCAAGACACAGCCCACGCAACACAACATAAACATTACAATCATTTGTAAAGTATCACTTGTAAGTGTGCTACTTATGCCACAAGCATATCATTAACTTTTTTAACAAAGCTTTTCAATAATAATACATACATACATTAGGAATTCATATTGAAATAATACCTCGCAATTACACCGAGAAGGCGGTAATTTCGTTGAATCATTAATGAGAAGCTTCCTGGAACGTAAAATGGCCATACAAGTAGATAGTGTAGTGAGGTTAACAGCTCACTTAAACTTATCTGAGGGGTAGTATTGCGTGACAAAATACGAGTACACAGTAATCAGATGTAGCTTCGGCCGACGACGGTCACTATTCAGCTATCACCCGACACTTGGCACTAAACTACTGGCCTATCAGGCCTTTACAGCCTGTCGGTTCCCTCGTGTCAATTTGAATAAAGTACGAATAAAAAACTGTACTGTAAGTCTGTGTAAGGACACCCTAATCGGTCCCCGATTTTATCAAGACCCCGTGTGTGAAGGCACTTTTTACGCACCAACAGGCCAGAAATAAGATAGTGGAACGAATAAAAATAAAAACCTGAACTAGATAAAATATGTCCCAATAATATTTGGTTGATCACTGATCCCAAGTAAATAGGTCACTTGGGTGGAACTCCATGTGAATCTTCTAAGTTAAGTGTGGTAGAAAATGGGAATTTCAAGATGTACTATGATATGGTGGCTACACCGGCTGATTTTTTAAAGTGTGCGTGGATGACCAAATCTGAAACTACGAGGAATATCAAAAAACACTGAAAGGAGTCTCGAGCCCGATTTTAATGCAAACTAAAACTGCATTGTAGGATTTTTGAAAAATCGGTTTTTCTAGCCATGAATCGAACCGGTTGGTTTTGAAAAAAAAATCATACCCTATATTATTACACCATCCGAAAGTGTCGCTAGTAAGGATCAAATTCTGTGAAGTAATAACATATGTATGGCAAACTAAAGGAAAGTGCTCATTTTTAACAAATTACTTTTAAGATTTCTGACTAAACCTACCTACCTAAACCGTTACTGATATTTTATCAAAAAATTAAGATGCAGTTGTAGCTTTTTGGGCCCATGTTGATGAAAACTAAAACTGAATCATAGATTTTTGAAAATTTTGTCAGTTGAATTTTTTTGAAAATTAAAAAAGTGTTACACTTTACAAATTCACCCTGTATATTTTGGATTCTACCCTCCTAACGATCATGATTATTACTTTGAAAACACGGAAATCTTTTTTTCAGGAAGTAATAACTATTGCCAGTATGACATAATAACAGTTATTTTTATATAATAATAACCGGTAATCCTATGTCTGCATTAGTCATTTATAACGAACCAATAATAAGACGACAGACACATCAACGCCCACACGTGTCACCGGAAATCGTAAACTAATATTTTAGTTTGATGTATTATTATTATTTATTAACAATTATTTGTTGTTTCTAAAATACTTGGAAAATAGCATTAAAATTCTTCCTAACTTCCTTGGTCCAACCTAAAGATAGGTAAAACAATATCGCTCAACAACTTTCTTCTAATATGTTTTGCGGAGTTTTTATTTTTCCGCCAAAAAGTTTTTATTCATTTTACGTACAAAATGGATTTCCGCTGTCACATCGTACTTTCTTTGATGAGCGAAAATTCGTCTTCTCAGTAACTGTGACATTTTCATTAAAGTGTTGTCTTCAATCCAGTTGACAGGGAATCATGGGCCATTGTTGTTTAATTCTATCCCGACTGTGTTGGAGACGTTAAAACGATGTCGGGTGGGTTTTGAGGCCCAAGTGTCAGCGACTTGTTATAACTTTCCAAAGATGGAAGGACAATCATGTTTACTGTTGCCTTGAATCAACTATCATTGGCATTCTGTTATGTTTTGTAGAGCTTGATGTACTCGTACCTATACAAAACCACAAGATGATTCTCAATATTCGAGACATACGTCGTCGTTGGTTGTTTGATGTATCACTCGACGTGGCTTCAGCTTTAATGGGCACAACAAAAGAAATTATTCCGTCGTATTTCCTTTGCTTTTAAGACTACTTTAACCATGTCTTTGTACGTAGCAATGTTATCAGCCTAAGTCTGGGTTAGCACCAGTAGGTTTCTAATACTTTCTAGCACGCAATCTCTAATTTATGCAGACAGCTTTAGAAACAATTGTTCTAAAAACATGTTGTTTTCGTGGTCATTCTATCTTTATATCCCTTTTTGTACTGCTGAGTTAAAGTAATACTTTATGGTACTACTGCACTGATTAAAGTTTGAAAGCCGGTATTTCCAGTCTTTGGAAGATCCCGTTTTAGATACGGCGACGGGGGTCTACCTCCTTTTGAATGCAAAAACTCCAATATTCCTCCCATCAATTTGTAAAACTATATTCGCCCGTACCTCGTCGATATCGTCATCTACATGAGCATCATAATATTTATTTGAGTGGAAGTCCAATTTGTGAAGAAAATATAATAAATTGCTCGTAGACAAGTGTAGAAGGAAGCTGACAAAAGAGTTTGTAACCTCAAACGATTGTACGAGATGGTCAGGACAAAGACTGCTTCGAGACCGCTAAAAAGGGATTTGTTCTTTAAAATTCATGGATTTTACACTGTTTTCTAACTCCTTGCTTTATTTGAAGACTACATGTTTTTCCTTATCTAGTTTAAACTGACCAAAATAGATTGACGTGTAAAAGTGAAATTATTAACGTGTTTACAAAACAAATATCATTTATTTATGTGGAAAAGTAAACACAGTTAAAGTAAAGATAGCAATACTTCCTTGTTTCGCTCTTTATTTTAGAAAACCGTATGAAAGTCCGTTGCATGATTAAGGGCCTATGCACACTGTACACGGCGTTTCAACGCGTCAACGACGTGCAGATGACGCACACTAACGCGCATTAAACGTAATCTACTTATACGTACTAAAGTACACGTATAGTATGTACTTTTTGGTCATCTACTGCGCGATGAGCGCTCGTTCGTAAAACGTGCGTCGCGTTAAAAATACATACGTCGTGTGCATAGGTTCTTAGAAAGAGTATGCATATAAACATACAGAGTCAGACCGCGACTTTCCATATAATCTTCTTCCTAGTTGATTTATTTATCACGTCTTTGATCTTTAGGCCCGTCTTCATATTCCATAAAGATATATAGGTCACAGAATGAATAATTATAATGCCTATTAGCTCAAATTAGCCCACCGGGAGCCTGCGTTAATTTGTAGGTATAAAAGGAAAATTAATAAGACGTATTCTGAAGCCTCTCCCAAATTAAAGCCTTAGTAACTACCTACTTGTAGGTTTTGATTATGGATAATTTACTTGAATAAAAAAATATATAAGAAGGTACTCTTATAAATATAGATAAAACATCTGTATAAGATAAGTATCGAATTCGATCAGCTGTGAACCTGTGTGTTCTCCGGTTTAACTGAATCATGGATTCCTTGTTTCTATGTAGATATTTAATTTTAAAGCTGTACTTTAACAACCTTCCCAGTAGTTTGTAGCTTTTTTTCTATCTTCAAGGTTAAGCAACGCTTGCTGAGGTCGGTCTGAGGACGGGTGACCGTCTGAACGTACATATAGATTCAATCAGTGATTAACAGAATCCGGAAAATCTGAACGAGTCATCTGCACGTCGTCGGCGCGTTAAAAAAACGCCGTGAACAGTGTGCATAGGCCCTTAATCATGCAACGGACTTTCATATGGTTTTCTAAAAGAAAGAGCGAAACAAGGAAGCATTGGTATCTTATACTTGAACTAAGTTTACTTTGTCAAGAAGTACCGTATTACCCAGTTACTGAGTTGTGGAGGTCGAATGGGCTAAAATACTGGTATTCAGCTAAACCCAATATTGGGAAAAGGCTAGACAGATTATAATTTTAACTACTTTGTCTATATTATAGTTTTGCCATTTGGGTTAATTAACATCTCTCTTGAACAAGTAAGTTGTAGATAAGCCGGATATGGTTATGCCTACATATACATGTAAAACTTTTTTAGTAACTAAAACGTACCTTTCTGAGAAGTATATATAACAGTTCACACAAATCTCTTTCAGCGCTATCACCTGAGATCAATTCGATGACTCTTTAACCTTCAAGCGGGCGCGTGGTTATTTGAAACGGCAGCGGTCGCACGTAACCGAAATGACCTACGGAAGATTTCAGGGATTTAGAACACCCATTAAAAAGAACGACGTCTATTTTGGACAAATTAGACTCCATCATTATCTTGCTCTCATAGAATAGACAGTAAGTTATATCTTACATCGTCCTTTTTTCTTTGAAATTTTTTTTTTAATATTAAGTAGGTACGCTTAGAAGCTTCTTGATTGTCCAATTAGTTACAAGATTACTTATAGTCAATAGGTTTAAAGAAAAAAAAACTCGTGTAACAAATTGTTCTTTATTTCAACAAAAATCATGCCAGTATAATACTAATTACAGTACACGTTAACAACGAAAGCATATGTGTTACTAGATCGATATGTACAACTGGTTTCGTGATATTTAGCAATTCAGGATATGTACTGACAAATAGTTCGCCCCAAATCATTTTATACAAACAGCGGTATGAACATTTTGAACATCATCCAATTAAATTATGTTTAGTACAGCAGTGATTTTGTTTTTGTTCAAGATTTTCTAACTCAAAGGTACTTAGAAAACTTGGTTACAAAAATTAGGATTCTTAAAAGCAGTTTACATCTCTAGTTTTAAATTTATTTTTTAATATTAATCCCTCTTTGTTTTTACATAACGTCAACATTCCCAGTACGTAGATAAGTTCTTGATTTTTTTATAATATTCTTACAAAAAAGATGTCGACTAATATATAACTTTATATACATCAGTAGATCTAAGAAGGCGATTCTAAACTTTTATTTACAATATAATTTTGAATTCTAAAGATAGGTTTTCAAATAAAAAATTAAATACAAATAGCCTTTGCTGCAAAAATATAAATTTTGTACCTAACGATAACACTTTACTTTTGAGAAAGTTTCAACAAAATTATTTATACACTAGCAATAAAAACCGAGATATGTATCGAAGACTTAATTAAATATTTTACTATAAAACATTAAGTATTTACTAACTACCTGAATTGTACATTATCAATGTAAACAATATCGTTTGAAATGAACGTTGAACATCTTACAAAAAACTTAAAAGAATGATAATATCTTAGAAGTTTGTTGTAGGTCTGTAGCCCGCCTTGCCTGTATCTAAATCACGTTTTGTTAATAAAAGAGTTGAGATAATTTATCACGTTTCTGATTGCATTAAGGATCTGAAGAAGAGGGCGAGGGAAAGTGTTAACAGCATTACACTTAGCGCAGACGCCCCGGTTGAACTCCTCACTGGAACAAACAGGCTTAGTTATTCGAGTTAAATGATGAGACTCCCCCCGGGAGCCGGTAAAAAGTTGGACATCACAATAATGTAGCAACGTTTACTTTGTGCGGCGTTTGAGAAGATAGTTTGCCGAAGCTTGGGATGTTTCGTTTAAATAGAACAGTGTATATCCTCCTTACTTATAAACGTTGCTTGGAGTTTGGTTATAAATAGCATCTGGATAATCAGAAACTTTGTAGCAATGTCTAAAGATGGTATAAAGTAACCGAGTGTTTTGATATTATAGGAATGTATTTGTCAACGGAAAATTGCAGACTCCGTTAGATTGTAATAAATCTTGATTTGATTATAATTTCTCGATTTATTATGAAAAAGTCGTTTTGTATACAATAAATCCCATCCGAATTCAATTGTTTCCAATTAATCTGTGCCTTATTTAGAAAAAATAGTTTACAATTTCACGCGTTATTTTACAATCTTACGGCATTTGCTATTTTCCGGTGACATATTCATTATATTTTAGAGCACGCGATGAACATAACATAACCTAATCTTTGCTGTCGCGCAGTCGGGTAAGCATTGGACACTACCTGCACTTCCTATATAAATCTATACTTGGACTAGCGACCGGTCCAACACGTGTGCAAGTTATACAGAGTGTGGTGTAAATAATGGAACCATTGGCAACTAGGTGTCCATACATTTTTTTTAACACCAAACGAACTAGGAATAAAATGACGGACACACATTTTTTTCACATTATATTTAAAAAAAAACCCCCGGGAGGTAAAACTAAATCTTAAGACTTCTGTGCAGAAATTAGATAGCATAAATTCCTTCATTTGAGAACATGGTGGCCGGGAAAGTGAACAAAAAGGGCAATTTTTCAAAAATCAGTCTTTAAATAGAAATTGCGCCTATCCATTTCTTTTTTTAACCGATGAAAAATCATCAAATGGCTCCTTCCGCTCTTGTTGGAGCAGAAGGGAGTCTCAGACTCTTACTGACTAAAACCCATCTATGTTCCTCGAAATGCCCTTTGCGTTTCAGGGCCGCGGTGACTATCGAAAAAAATCCGCAACCCTGGCAGGCTCTGGCACAAGCGGGCCCCTCTACTATGCTGATATATCTTTGAGACGCACGTCGACCCGGGATGCATCGACTCTGGGGTTTGATTTTTTTTATATTATAGTGCTTGGGGTCCTCCACCCGCATATCCATTATTTACACCACATCCTGTATACACAAACCTTTCTCGTTTATCGCTCGTTCTATTAGTAAACCTCGTAGTAGGACCCTATGCATAGTTTAGACGAAACCAGAAAAACAGACAGAAGCAGGCAGTGCATCGTTTTATATTATTTGGGACTGAATTTTGTGTGAAAATACCTCTAGTAAAAGTTATCTGAATGTGTTAAAATCAGCCCTTAGAAAAACAGTTTTGTATGTTGCTGACTTCAGACCTGGCTAGCTTGTTTTGAGTAATCCTCAACATCGCGTGCAGACAGTTTAACTCCGCAAACGCCACTCAAATACCACTGCTAACTGCTAATCCTTGTGAAATTAATTTCATTCTAATTTCAGAATAGCTATAATGACATATTTCAATGTCCCGCAAACAGTTACAAATAAGAAAACTGTCTCACACACTATACGTACTCTAATTAGCGGGGGCTGTTTACATTTTGACGTAACAACGTCTAATAAATCGATGAACGCCGGCTGCACGCACGAAAAAAGATGACTCATTGTAACGTTACGCTCATTGTAACGTTACGCTCATTATAACGTTATGCTCATTGTAACGTTACGCTCATTGTAACGTTACGCTCATTGTAACGTTACGCTCATTATAACGTTATGCTTATTGTAACGTTACGCTCATTGTAACATTACGATTATTGTAACGTTACACTCATTGTAACGTTACGCTCATTGTAACGTTACGATCATTTCATCAATATTTTGTTATGACGTTGTCACGTTAAACTATCGTCCGTAAACCGACTTTACAGACAACCAATTTTTAATTTACATAATTTCATCATTATTTTTGAGAACCGTATCTAATAAAAACATCTTGGTTTTACTATTGTGTGGCAGACTCCCTCAAAAAGCTCAGTGTGATATTTTAGTCTGACATTTGACTTCATTGTTGCTTTGTTTAACTATAAGTTAGTTAACAATGCATAATGGCTTGGAATTATCCTTTAAAAAATAATGATCGTATTGACTACGAAATATTTAATTTCTATTCAATACTATTTTTGGCTTGAAGCTTAATTACACGGGGTTGGTTTTAATTGCAGAAATATTGGTTACGGTCCTTAATTTGGAGCTTGCTACTGTTTTGTCTTGAATATTTTTCAGTGAAAGATATCTAACTTTGTCGAGCTGAGAATTATTGTACACAGAGAATACTAGACTATGTCTTTATGAATCTAAAGATATTATATTCATCATCATATCAGCTAGACATAAGGCCTCCCCCAAGTGTCGCCACAACAACCAGTCTTATACGTACGACAGTGTCTTAAGTCGAAAGTCTATGACCAGTGCGTGTTGCTAGTTATTACTTATGGAACCGAAACATGGTTGCTCACAATGGGCCTCATCAGAAGGGTTTAAGCCACCCAAAGGGCAATGGAGAGGACAATGCTCAGAGTTTCCTTGCGTGATCGAATGATGGTATCCGCAAGAGAAACAAGGTTACCGACATAGCCCGAAGAATAACCAAACTGAAGCGGCAGTGGGCAGGGCACATTGCTTGCAGAACAGAAAGTCGATGGGGCCGAAAAGTTCTAGAACAGCAATCGCATACCGGAAGACGCAACGTTGGAATGCTTCCCACAAGGTGGACCGATGACCTGATGAGGGTCGTGGGAAGTCGATGGATGGATATTATAATCATTGCCTTTAAATTTTTTGTTAGTTCTATGCACCTACCGTGCATGTTTCTTGTGTGTGCTAAATGATTTTTTTGTGAAAATTCTTTCATTCAAATTCTTTCTTTCTAATAAATTAATTAAAAGTCTTGAATGGTTATATTCATCCATTCAAGAATATTTATTTATCGTTATTGTTGGTAGGTAACAAATCAAGTTTCATTCGCCGGCATGGAACACCACTAGAGAAGTTTGACATAAAACAACATTTCGAATAGAATGCGCCAAAGTAGGTATTCAGAAGCAAACACACAAACCACTTCTCCGTTCAATTAATCAAGAATTTCAACTAATAGTACATTAACAGAGACCAGTAGATAATCCTCTTCGTCAATCGCGCTCCTCAATCAAATCCTGCCTTGATATAGTAACACCAATTTAATGGTTAATTAATCGGAACATTTGTAATTACAAATTGATTCGATACTATCGATACAATAGTATCGATACATCGAATATAATAGGAGTACACTTGAATAGGCCTGTTCCGTTGATAATATCATAAGATATAGCGAATTGCGATCGACATCAGTTTCAAACAATGTTATGGAAGGGGTCGGGGTATTAAATTGTTATAACTTGGGATTTGCGATGGCGAGTTACAAGTTTTTGTGGCCCTATTATATTTTCTTGTGAGAGGATTTAGCCTACGGTTTTGTGTTTTATTATTTGATAGAGTTTTTTAGAGTTCCGTGCTCAAAGGGTAACCAATGGAACCCTATTACTAAGTCGCCGCTGTCCGTACTTCTGTATGTCAGCGGGAAAAGCGGAAATAGGTAAAAAAATTAAATTATCAAAATGTGTGCATTTTTATTGCCCCAATAACAGCAAAACTAATACAAGAAAACTGTTTTTTATTTGTGCCACGGTTTCTGTATATAAACTAGTAGTTGTATAATTGAAATGTGTAGTTTATAAAGTATGACTTTTAATTTTTAGGTGTGAACATTTTCATATTTATAATCATTTTTTTCTTATGTGGTATCAACTCTGATATATGAACAAAAAATTGCTTTTCAATACATTTTGTTCGCAATCTTGATGAAATTAATTAATAGTTACACTGTAGTGTAGCTATTCCATGTGGGAACATGGAATAGCCAACGGGATATCAGAAAAGTTATCTATTAAGTGGTCCAGGTTGCTCACGGATGAAGGAGAGGAACCGAATGACGGAAGTCGGATCTAGTTCGTAAACTACCATACAAATAGTTCTATGACTACTTCGGAACGTATTTACATGGATTCGGATCAGATTCATGGCGCCACTCTTAAGATGCGTTTCCACCAGAGATGTGCGAGGATGCGTCGCGAGGGATGTGTTTGTTAAGAACCAATAGAATCACTTCATTTCGTCGCTCTTCGCAGCTCCGGTGGAAACAGCTTAGCGATGCGAGAATTTTGTACGTACAAAACAAGCGAAGGATGTGTGCAGTGTTTGTTTGAGAGAGTGTTTTTTTAACGTTCCCCCGCACTAGGAATTTCTTTCTCCTGTATCGTGGGTTCGTTTACAAAAATACAAATGCACATACACAAACAGCCAGACCCGGAATTAATTTGTAAGCCATACAAATATTTGTTCCGTGCGGGAATCGAACCCGCAACACGCGCCGCAGCAGTCAATCGCTCAACCACTGCGCCAATCGTGTCGATAGACGCGAGCGAGAAACTGAAAAGAACGCGCTACACATCCTCGCATCGGTCATCTGCGCACCGTTTCACAGCGTCGCTACGCATCCTCGCGCCACTCAGCTCCTCGCATACCTGTGGTGTAAACGCTCACATCGGCAACAGCTTCGTTACTCATCCTCGCTCCACTCATTTTCCTCGCACATCCCAGGTGGAAACGCACCCTAATTCTGAAATTTTCACTTGGTTTTAAACTGCCTAAGAAGCCGCGAGTGGGAGAGAAATCTCTCAAGTTCAACCGACATAGCAACGACAAAATTACTTACTAACCCAATGTTTCCTCGAAATAGTCACCGATCGAAAATCGTTTACATGCTTCCTACGGTTAATGGTCTCGATTGAAAAGTCGTTCAATGAGCGTTTCTTTCGATTACCGACCGATTTTAGTCCACCAATCGTTTGCTCGGTATTCATTCGGGAATGCAAGCGGTTTGAGAAAATTCAGGGAGATATCTTATATGTCTGCTACTAAAAGATCGAGGATTTTATCACTATTATGAGAGACTGAATAAAGTACTTATTGGGAAGGGTACCTGCTGCAGGGAACTTTACAGCATGCAGCCCTTGCTGGATCTAAACTTACTCTGATACACTTTGGTTCAAGGCATAGGTATTTACGCAGAGTCGAAGAGAAATTGAAAAAAATAGGTTCATTCGTTCGAGAGCTACGATGGAAGAGATAAGGGTTGTTTGCGTTCGGAAACACAGACGCAGGCAGAGAGTTCCACCCCTTTGCTGTGCGCATTATAAAAGACGTTTGGAAACGTCACACACAGACACGTCAAACTTATAACACCTCGTCGTTTTTGCGTAGAGGGTTAAAAAAGTACATAGCATATTGCCTTTATCTCGACAACCAAGCATACATTATTTGTATTGAGATAAAAAGTAACGCGCGCATTTGACCAAATGCCTTGACCCTTAGTTTATCTTGAAATTGTTTTGATCCCGGAGATGCAAAATTGCTTCTCAGTATCTAGATCTAGTATTATGAATGTACAAAACGCCTATGTCTGTGTGGGCTTCATAATGTCACCGTTCTTGTTTGTGAAGCAATAACAGACTAATTAGGATATCTATAATACGATCTATCAAAGAAGTCTTTAGTCCTATTCTGAATGAAGCCCTTAAATGTGAAAGCTTGACTTTAGCAAAAAGTCTGATATTGATGAAATTCTCCGAAACTAATCTATTCCATCTATATATTATCGTTGGTCCTACGCCAGATCTTTCTCCGGTCGTGTCGGGTTGCCGTCCCATCACAATATGAAAGTGATGGAAGAGGGAGTGCACCTGTGTTTGCCCACACACTTGTGCCCTATAATGTGTTCCGCGCCGATGGCTAGTCTCGGTCAAGATAACTATATATTATCAATGCGAAAGTTTGTATATTTGGATGGATGGATGAGTAGATGTTTGTCACTCAATCACATAAGAATGGCTGAAGGGATCTTGATGAAATTTGGCACAGAGATAGATTCTCAATTCAATTCTCAATTATTTATAGCGTACCATAATGTATATAGTTGGTAGGGCAATAGTTATATAAGTCACAATTATGGACCCTATTGGGCATAGCATAGATCAATTAGGAGAGAGGAGGAGATTATGGTCTAGGATAACGAATATGGTACTTTTTATCCCAGGAGTATGTTCCCTTGGGATCATTTTGGACATTCACGCGAGCGGAGCCGCAAGCAACAGCTAGTAGTTAATAGGCAAAGCAGACGAAGCTGTTTGCAAAAAAACCAAAACATCAAACTTAGAAATCACACAACAACACATACAATCCTGACACTACACTGAAATTACAGAACAACAAAGTCTTTGTTTTTGTCTAAATATTTTGAAACACATTATTCAAACAAACACCAGAATTACACTTGAAATCGCTAAAACATATCACTTACTATCATTAAAGCGTACTGAGAGCTGAGATAGACGGAATTCATTTCGCATTCACCGAAATATACGAACTTAGCAAGCAGTGCTTTCCTAATTAAATGGATACGTATGTTCAGTTCGTTCAGTTCGTTTGCTCGGTGTAATTAGAAGCAGGAGCCCTCCGCAATCCATATTGTTGCACTGGGCTTGCACCGTTCATTTGCGATGCTAACAAATGGAAATTAAAAGTTACGGGAATATTTAAGTATTGTTCGGTTACATATTCATGGGATTGTTGCGTTTTCTTTGTTAATTATCTAGGAATTTCTTGTTGAGATGTTGTGCTGTTTCCTATATTTAACGTAAGTTATTTGTTATATTATGTGTATTTTTTTGTCTGCTGTCTGTCTTCAGGCAAATTCTATAAAGAACAGCAAATTTAATCGTGTTGTGTGTCACCAGAAAATTATAGACTCCGTAAGACCCTAATAAATCTTGATTATATTATAATTTCTTGATATATTATGGAAAAATACTTTGTATACAATAAATTCCATCCAAATCCAATTAAAATAATTTTCAATTATAGTTAGAAAAAATAGTTTAAAACACGCGATATTTTACAATCTTACGGCGTTTGCAATTTTCCGGTGACATTTATATTAAAATACCAAATTTAATTAGTGAGATGTCAAAAGTTAACTATATCACGTCCAAAATATCTGAAGCGAAAAAGTAAAAAGCGCTGAGGAGTCGATACACCTACACAGGTAACATAGGTATGTTACCTATAGAGGTATGTTATGTTATGTTATAACATACCTTCATGACATGACATGACCAAATTGTTCATGTCAAAACAACAATTTGGTCATGTCAAAAGATGTAAACAAGACGAATGCAATAGAAACGTCATTGATCTTTAATTTACTAGCATAAAAGTACTCTACAGTCTCAGATGTCAATATAAGAAATATTAACTCAAAGTAGGCGTTCGCAATGAGGTAAAGTTGTTTCTTTTGACGTAACACCAGACTTTTAACTCCCACGTGCAATACCTCGCTACAAAAACTTTTAAATTGAGTACTTCAACATTGAATATAATTTAAAAACTCAGAAAAAGGTTGTGAACCACTTAAAACGCCTTCTTGTGAATAGCTAAAAGCATCCATTTGTATTTTATCGTAATATTTTTATTAGATCCTATGTTTCTTTCAAGTCTTTGTTTCGTAATGAAATGAATGGATTTTGTCGTCTCAGACAAATCAATCAAATTGATCCAGATAAATATGAATGACAGCCCATAAATAGTCAATCTGACTACTAGGTATGTCTTGTTGTGATTTTCATGTCAGATTGAGTTCGGGATAAAGATTGCCTGTTTACGGACTGCGTAAGAACAAAAGAAAATGAGTAAGTATATTTCAATAATTCTACTTACAAAAAATGCTGTCCTCGCCAATACCTTAAAAAATAAAGACTAGAGTCATTCTACGATAAGACACATTCGATACATTTCAACACGGAACATAGATAACTTATTATTAGCTAATTATAAATTTAATTAAAATATCAAAATAATAGAGACTTTACGTTAAAAATTAAACAATTTTCGATGCGTCGTAGAATGGCCCTACAGGTATCTCTAAAGTGCAAAAGGCTTGGTACAATTCTGAGCGGAAAAACGAGACGGAATTTTCCGCGTTTGATTCGGCCGCATTTTTTCGCATGTCAATCCGTTCTAACTTCGGAAAGACTTTCTATAAAAAGCTGGGATGGTAAACTTAAAAATAACTTAACCCTTTGGAGCATCATTCACATGACTTCACTTCACTCAAATCATGCATACATTGTTTCTAAAATAAGACTTTGGGTAAGAATGTCTGGGTGGGCCTTGATTATTTCTATTGATTCTCCAAAATTACCTTGCACGCTTTTTATACCTACAGGATGACTTTTTTAACTAACTGAGCGTATCTGGCACTATTGGAAAATCATTATAATGTTTTACAAAAAGCTGCAGAATTAATGTAAAACCGCGCAGTTTTGGACTTTGAATGCAGACAATTTTTTTTTTTTTGATAATCTTATTTGTGTTCCTCTATTGGCTAGGCTGAATGAAAGTGGGCTGGCCATGTTGCATGGATGCACCCGGAAAGATGGGCGAACATCGTCACTCACTGGACGCCAGAAAGAGGACGTCGCGTTCGAGGTCAGCTGCGGCGAAGGTGGTGTGACGATCTGATGACGTTTGCGGATCAAACTTGGCCAAAGATCGCTCAGAAAACAGAGTTATGGAGAGAGAAAGGGAAAACCTACGCCCAGCAGTATGATACAAGTTAGGCTAGCATTTTTTCTTATTTCTGAAGAAATGAATTCTTCTTCTAGGCCTAGGAAGAGGTGGCAAGACGACCTAGACGCCTACTGCAAGAGTTCGAGATGGCTTGCGACAAAAATATTTGGAAGAAGTTGGGGGAGGCCGTTGCCCAGCAGTGGGACAGTATAGGTAGAAAACTAAAAACAAATTACCTAATAACATTGCCTCTTTGCTGTCAGCTAACTGGCTGTTCCCCACGACAGCCTCGCTGCCTTCCCGCCAGGCGGGGGCCACGCGCGCGGTGCAGCGCACCTGCATCGTCCGGCCGACGGGCACGCGCAGCCCCAGCGCTGTGGACAGCAAGCCGTGCGCGTGCTGCGTCGGTGGGTACTCGACGAGGAGGAGGGGGTCTGTGACCTGTTGGAGAAAGGGGACGTTAGGTACCTTCGTACAGTCTAAAATAAAATACTTATTAAAAACAAGCTTTACTTTATTCGTATTCCTCCTACCCTCTCACCCTCCCTCCCCATGCTATTATTATCTATGAAACCAAACCAACCAACCAACCATTACATTTGTACCCATATCATGGGGGTGTACTAAAATAGTCATTTGATGCAAGTGGGGAAAGTTTGGCATTGCAGACGCGGATTAGACGATTTATTTATTTGTTACGATTTGGCTCAAAAACTACTCAAAGGATTTAGAAATTCTTTGGCCATTAGAAAGTTACATTATTAACATAGGCTTTATTATATTATTATTCTTTTAGAGTTTGTGGAGTACCTACGAAATCCGCGCGGATGAAGTCGCGGGCGAATTGCTAGTCACAGGTAAACATGAATTTGTTTATAAAAGTTAATAATTTGATAAAACACAACAATATTTATTTATTTCAATTAATTCGCCCAGTTTAAATTATTCACAAACCTATATGGCCTCAAATGCCAGGCCAGTCATTTTAAACATCCTAGGTCGCAATAAATTGCAATGTCCTGAATTTTTGCATAGGGATGTTTTTAGGTTATATGCCAGTAGTGTACACCCATTTTTTTTTCTTTTCAAAACCCATGCTAGCTGCGTGATGCTCGGTAAACTTAAAAAAATCGGTATTTTTTCGAATTTCGGCTTATGACTTCTAAACGGTGAATATAAGTCAATACTTTTCACGTTATATTCACCGTTTATTTAAATTTAACAGTGTATGGATTGCCATACACTGTTAAATTTGACAAAATTTGCTACAATTTTAAGCGCAACCGTCGTTGATTTAAAAAGTATTGAGGTACAGCACTTCAAACATGACCCATTTTCCCTAAAACTTCAAAACTGTAGTTTAAAAATGGAACCTTGCGAATTGCATGACTTTCGAAAAGGATATGAGGGACTGAGTTCAATGGAAAATGGTTCTTATCATGTAAAATGAAATCGAGTTTTTTACCTATACTCATAAATAATGAAGTTAAATAAAAGCTGGAGCATTATGAAGAATATTTTTCTTTAAATGGATTTACACAGTTGCTGTATTAGCTGTGTTTGAATAGAATATAATAGAATACTCTTTATTATGTACACCATTTACGTTGCAGAAAAGATAGATGAACACAATGGGCCTTATTATTGAAAGCGATTTGTTTGAAACACTTTGGATGGATTTTAAAGAAAAAAGGAAAGACAGTACTGTAGGTAGTCTTAGGTGTTCTATTCACATATACAATAAATATATTAGATAAATATATACTATGACAATTATGAAACAGAAGTAGCATGAATTGAATTCACAAAATAAATAATAGGAATCAAATCATGAACACGTTTTAATCTAGTAACCTTCACTTAGTTGTTAGTGGCACTAGTTAGCTCATTATATCAATGACTGATAATAATGTCAGTTTATAATCAAGGGCGTGGCAGTACCAATCAGGAAAATATATAATTACGCATAATGAATCTATGAGAACCAATTGATCACTATCACTACGTACATACCTAATTCAAGGCAAAAGGTTAGTCGCAGAACTGTTTGAACGCCAAGGGCATTTAAAGGAACGGTTCACCCTTGTTTGATAGAACAACGTTTGATATAATATTACTAAATCGAATTTTAGTTGCAATAAAGTCATTTCGAAGAATTATTCATTTGACCGAATAATTCATTGGTAAATTTTTATTTAGCGTAATTATTTATTTGAACTAATTTTATTTGAACTAATTTCATTTTGCCGAATTTTCAAATGCACTAATTTTATTCTTTATACCCTATACACCTGCCACCCTCAACTATAGTTACCAGGAGAAACTGGATGAAATCTGGACTTTAGGGCACCCCGACTCGGATAGGTTAGGTTAGAACGGGATGGCGGGGTCGTGTGAGCGAGCGAAGCGAGCGAATAGACCCCGCCATCCCCTTCGTGGTTATTTTTTTTATAAACCACCCAGAAATAGGAGCCGTCGACCAAGCCCACCCTCGACCATGCATAGAATATTTTAAGGTTTGGTTAAGTGTTAAATACATGGTTATACCATCTGAACATTACATCAAATGAACATTATACCTTTTGATCATTAGCGCAAATGTTGTTATAGCAAATAAATATTCGATGAACTGAAAATTCTGTCAAACGATATTATACAAAGTGATGATTTTCTTAAACGTTGTTCGATTTAGTAATATTATATCAAACGTTGTTCTATCAAACAAGAGTGAACCTAAAGGAACACGGGTGGGTTTTACGGCCTGTCTCAAATTAGCTACCAACAGTAGCTGAAACGTCATATTTGCCTTTGAAACATGACGTTTCAGCTACTGTTGGTAGCTAATTTGACAGTTGATTAAAGGTAGATACGTTATTGAAACCGGCCGTTAGTCAGTATGAGCGAAGCAGGAGTGAGCGACTCCTGCTTCGCTCACAATGGGACATGTCATTTAATTGACAATAATTTTCCATCCACAAAAAGGCAAAGAGTTTCGTGTAATATAACGGTATCCATAGACGTACCTATAAGAAGTATCCGAGTCTATAATGCGACTATTCCGCACTGGACTGCTAATCTTTCAAGTAAGTCGAACGCTACAATATCATTTCATTGCCACACAAATAAAATTGTTGAACAAAACCTAATTCAATTCAATTTTATTTTCAAGTAACCATGAATCATTTGTTTGTAAAAACTTATCCTATGTTAGTAATTTAGATAATTTGATCTATATCCTAATTAAAGTATGTATATATTATAGCTTCAAGTTTACCCCATAGGATATCAAAACAAACCAGGTCCAATGCTTTGGACAGGTCCAGGAAGAAGGCGTAAATAGGATTGCTGCGGTCGGTGAAGAATGTGACTAAAAGTATGCTTAAAAGTCATCACAGTGCTTCCGTTGATAGTCCAGGTCTGAACCCGAACTGGTCATCATGAGGTGTTATTTACTTATTTCATTGTGTATTCAGCATGCTGTCAAATACCTTAGATATAACAGTTGCTAATGTGTAAATGACTTGTAGTTATTTCTAATAATCGTTTTGTTAATCATGTGTACTGCAGCATTGTGAACTCTGCTTTATAACTTTGGCAAAAAGTAAATCCTTTTTGCAAGATTTTTTTTCTACCTTTGTCGAACAGAATGTTTTTATTCTTAAAAGAAGAATTTCCTTTTTGCCAAAGTAATAAAGCAGAGTTTACAATGCTGCAGTACATATATTCACAATTTTAACCTCTATATGTATCATGCCTACATTTGGATTCACAGAACCGGTTTATATAGAGAATTGCAAGTAAATATCGGAACCTAAATTCCAGCAGCGGATATTTCGTATATTTCCGGTATTGCACCATGTAGGCCACTAAAACTAAACCATATTAGTTTACGGACAAGCCTGCTCTCTGGTTACCAAAAAATAGTTTCGATTTATTGAATATTTACCCATATTAAACAGTGTAAATGTCCATATTTCGTTAAAGGGGCGTAGGTGTTGCTACGCCAGTTTTAATCGAACTTTGAGAAAAGCGACATATGGCACTTCCTCCATGACAAAAATATAAATAATAATTGGGGAAGGCAGACATCTGGGTTACTACGACTTTTATTATTCTTAGGTAGCAATGCTATACTATGTTTACCAGTTGGTTGGCATATTTTAACTGTCAAATAATAGAAAACTTACAAACTGGCTCACACCTTTACCTTTCCATTTAAACATCTTTCTATTTACAAATAATTTGCCTAGAATTCCTGTCAATTAGTTTATTGTTCATTCAACCGTCTATAATCCGAGTACTGATATTCTGAGTAGAATGTGTTTTAATTAGCCATTGCGGAAGGAGGAAGGAGAACAAAAGAATATCTGTCAATTTGTTCAATTGTGAAATGTCAATTAGTCGGAATAAGTGTCAGAAAGCTTTGCAAAGGTTTTTGTACGTTAGAAAAGCGTTACAAGAGGTTTATACGTAGGTATATTCAACAATTCCCAGGTTGTCAACCGCATTCTCTCCCTTGAGTAATTGCTTAACCAATGTGTTTATTTCTTAATTTTGTAAAGTATTGATTTTTATTAGGTTTATTAGGTATTGATGACCACATTATTAGCTAATATTGCAATTTTTTATACTTTATTAGTAAGAACAAAATTCTTAATAATTAATAACGATCTGGCCTAAAAGACTAATAAGCAATTTAACTCTAACTTAATATGTTACATGATAGATTATTTTAAAACTAAGAATAGTGTCCATTTGTACTTTTACACAAGTCCGTAAGTAGCACTTTCTTAGAGTCTGATATAATTGATAGAAACAATATGTTCATGTGTTATATGTATAGCACAACATTGTTACTATTATTCATTCAATTTGTACACTACCCGAATTCAAAAGCCTACGCACTAATTCTGTGTTGTCTAACTGCTGGATTGCCTCAACATTCACGTGTCGATGAAGTCTGTGTTCTATATTGCAAATAGCTCTATTTAGCTATAACGATTAATTCAATATTTATTGATCAAATAACATTCAATTGTTCAATCAGACTTGCTATCAATTATTCAGTTACAAGATGTTATGAAGGCAAGATCGGACGACACACCCAAACCGACGTACAACGGTGCGTATCTACGTCCGTAATTAGGCAAGCTTTCAATTTACCAATAGATTGTAGGGATGGCCACAAATAGACTTCCATATTAGTTCCAAGAAGACAGCCTTGACAATATCCTTCGATTCGGAACATTTGACGCGCTAATTGATCATAAATTTCATGGTAACTAACCATTGTACGCAGGGATCGTGTTAATGTATCTGCGACCAAGTATTCGCCGTTGGCAGATGAATACTGAACGGTTTAATCTCTTGTAACGACGTTGGTTTAGTAAGGATATTGATTCGATATTTCTCTAAAAATGGCTTGGTTATAGCCCGATGAGAATTAGTACAGATGTTTATAGTCTTGTCTGCATTAGGATCCAATTATTTATAAACATTGTTCTGACCCATTATAAACCTTGTGGTTAAAAAAATACAACAATAGACTTTAAAAAAAATTACACATAAACAAAAACTAAAATCCCAACATCATTATAAAAAAAAACCGCTCCAAAATACACACAAAAAAGGTATAGAATTGTGTTGAATCATCAAGCCAGTATATCTTTGTATATTGCTACAAGTTTGACCCGAATAAAAAAGAACGTGACGAGTTCGGCTGTGTTGTTCGAAACAAAAAACAAACTCCGGCCAAATCAGAAATAAAAGATAAATACGAGCCCGCACTTCAATAAGCCCAGCAAAGTTAAAATTTGGAAAAACCTTATCGGACGAAAGAGTCGAATTACAGAAAACTCGTTGAAAAGGGTCAAATATCCTTCGAACAATTATATTAATAAAGATTGCTGGCCAAAATTAAATCTCGTGGTACGTGTAATATTGTATTTCGGACCGATCAAAATTAAAACAACTTAATTAACTTGCAGTTAATGGATGCACATTAATTACTTGGTGGTCATACTTTCATATTAAGTTTGCCATAAAATAACTCAAAAGCTAGGTCGTTATTGAGCAAATAAATTGGTGTATTTATTTCATAACGTCGACGAGACTTTATAGGTATTCACGGAGAGTTCGTTAAAATTTTATTCTTTTATTATGGATAGATCTAGAACAACAGGTATAATTTTGCAATAAAATGGTAACGATACACAGGCGTTCTTAGATAGTAAATTGTTGTTTGCCATTTTATTTCTCTAAATAATATCCATTTTATTACGATAGAGCGTGAAAATAAAATGATCTAAACATCGAAATCTATCTTAAATAATGTTTAAATCAGTTATAATTCTCCACACAACTGTTTTGTTTACTCTATTCTTATCTCAGAAAACATATTCAACCGTAGAAAATGTTTGTGGTAATAAATTGGGCGCATATTTTTACATGAAACAAAAACACTGAACCTCTTTGTTCTTAAAGTCCTGCCAGTCTCATTTATTGTATGTATCCTTATGAAGACCTGGTTCAAAAACTAAGGAAAACACAAAAGCACTGCATATGGTAATGCAAACTGTGTCTAGAAGATTGATTGATGCTCGTAGCTGGTTCAGAACGAGAGGATTAGTTGGCAGCACGGTAGATAATGGACGCGTAATGCATTATGTCCGCTCACGACGACGACGTCCTCGACTGGACTATCGAGTAGTGGGAGGACGAATAATGACTGTCATTTTAGAATTATGTGACTATTGTGAATGTGGATACTGTTTTGCATTGCACATTGTTCATCTTGGAACAGATGACCATTTTCTACTAATTTATATGAAACATTCGCATCTCAGTCTCAATCTGTTAAAAAGCCTCAATTTCTATACATTTTTGACAGATTACGACTGAGTTGCTAATGCGAATGTTTCAAAGGTACCTCTTCTGCCAGGGTTGCGGAATTTGTTCGAAAGAGTCGCCGCGGCTCTGAAACGAAGGGGTATTTCGAGGAACATGGATGGGTTAAGAGTCTGACACTCCCTTCCGCTCCACCCAGAGCGGAAGGAGTCATTTGATGATTTCCCACCAGTAAAAAAAAAGAGTCGACCTCTCTCTTCAGGATCTCTTTCTAACTTAATGGCACATTATGAATGAAAAGACATAAACACTCATTCGAATTTTATTACAGATAGAGGTACCATAGGCAGTTTGCATGATTATCTTATAAGTGGTTGAATTAATAGGAATATGACCTATGTCTGCTCGCAGATAAACTATTATTTAGTGGTGCCGTACTATGACGTCTTGCAACCTACATTGTGCATGGAGTATCGTCTCTTTATTTTATACCGACGCGATAAAAACAATAAAAATGCTGTCTTAAGTAAGGTACATAATAATCTATGTATATGAGATCAAAAATACATAAATCCCACAAATATGGCCAGTAATAGCCAGTTCACTAGATTAGCTCCGTTTTTATCTGGGTCATGTAAACAAAAGAAAATATTACCTCTATCAAAACTGAAATCGAAAACATCGCCTGTCTCGTAAATGTCAATATTTTTTCGTTCAAAATATTTAATAGTACCTTTTCTCCATCAATGTCCCAACTGAGTACTGCCGCGGGGTACGACCGCCCCGACGTACAGTTCAGAAACAAGGAGTCCCCTCTTCTGTTCTCTTGTTCGTTGCCTGTTATTCTTGGACCTTCTCTCGGTAAATCTGGGGATAAAAACAGTCGTTCAATACACTCATAGATAGCTAAAAAACAACTCGCCTACAAACTCTCTAATAATAAACATTCAACTCTTGGTAAGGATCCAAAAACGAGAAATAAACACCGATAACAGCAACTTGGCGTAAAACACTAGAAGCGGGCTCAAAGAGTTGGAACATCGTGTAAAATAATCGAGCATCATGTAAAGTTAAATGACAAAAGACAATGGTTTTACATTTGTCGTGTTTAGGGCCGGGAGCTATACTGCGGTTGTAATACAAACTCCAAATTGAAATAATGGCCTCCTTCTATTACGTATGCCTCTCGTCAAAGAGAATAAAATTGGAATTTTTGTGAAATTAAACTCGTAAATGAACGAAATACATCATGAATTTACGTAGAAAACAGACGAAATGTTCAAGATTATTAACACTTGACTCGGCTGTGATGAATATTATATTTCTAGATGTCGGTATTAATAAGAGGCTAATTAATTACATGGTACTTTGTGGCTGCTACACGTGTAGGTGCTATGAAATAATCGATACAAAAAGCTAATGGTCATAAATTTTAAAACACTTGAGTACCATTACTAAACCGACACGTGGCGATCGATCTGTGATACGCCAGGTTTTCCAACGGTCATTTCTTCGATAGGTAACATTTCTTTACAAATCGAGACCCATCTACGTTAAACTGTCGTCCAATTCATACAAATTCCTATAACGGGCAATCGAAACCCAAAAATCTTTCAACTTTGTTTTACGCAGATCTTTGAATGTCTCACGGTTCAATCTGATACTTTTCAGTTTGAATAGGCCATTGGTTTTGATGGTTAGAAATGTAACTGCAGACTCTGGAGGTGTCCCTGATTTGTACCATGAGACTGGAGTGTTGTTGATAGCTCCCGACTTGAGTCTTTTACAGTCTTACCCTGTCTTGCATGGGAACTACAACTTAACTTGCGAAATATGACTATTCTAAGGCCTTTAACAAATATCGGTGTCTCATAAATCGGTTAAATAGTCCTATACAAGATGGAGATATCACCGAAAAATGGCAAACTCCGTAAGATTATAAAATAACTTGAGAGATTGCAAACTCTCGATAAATTGTCAACTGATCACCTGGAACACTTTTTTACGCATCAAAATTTGATAGTCTATATTTGTAAACCTGGAAGCAAGGCTCGCATTGGTCTATTCAGAGAGCCAAGTTTCCAACTTAACTATCACACCAAAACAGATAAATTGTAGACTTGTGCTCTGATTGGTCGCCGTTTTATATCAGACCACAATTTCTCGGAACGCACGGAAATATTATAGATGATTTTGATTCGTATAATTGCAGAACAAATGTTCATTTGACAATGTTTCGAGAGTTTACAATCTCTCAAGATATTTTGTAATCTTTCGTAGTTTGCAATTATCCGGTGTAGTAGTAGTAGAGACAACGATACGACAATAAATCAAAACACTGGCAATACTAGTTCATACGAATATTTGTCTTTTATCACAAATTTGATGTTACTTACTGCAACAGACTGCTTGGAATATTTCGTCAGAATAGTAGTGTAGAAACTAGCGTACAAACTAGTCACTATCCATAACTAGTTTGAGTTGTTTTAATGTTTTATGTAATTGGAAAGTTTATTTTTTTGACAGAATTTATAATAGTTTCAAAATATTCCCACACTAAATTTCTGAGGTCATCAGATAACCTACGACTAAAAATGTCAATGCATTCCACAACTTTCTTGGATAAATCCTTTACTGTACAGGCTGCTCGTCTGTGGAATGTATTACCAGTCCCAGTAAGACGCGCTCAGTCGTTACCTACTTTTAAAAGAATTGTAAAAGAAGTACTTGTCGATGTGATTATCGATAGTCATCATTTATTTTTTTCTGCCTGTATACTTGGTATGTTGATATGTATCTATTAAAGACCTTATTATGTATGTATCTGTGTATCTATTATGTTATATTATAATTGAATTGGTTTTTGTCTCACCAATGACAGCCCTATTTCTTGTCTAGACAATTACTGTCCATCCCAGGTTCTCTGGAAGAGATCGCGGAATGCGATAAGGCCGCCCATTGTATGTGTTTTAGTTTTAAGTTTCCTTTTTGTTTTACTTTTGGTATACAATAAATTATATAATATATTATTATTATAATAATAATTTATTATATTATTTATTGTATACCAAAAGTAAATAAAAATGCAATAAATTATATAATAAATCAATAATAAATATTCCTATGAACCAGTATTGCTAGTGTTGTCATTTATTGTCGTATCGATGTCTCCATATTGTATAATAGAGTCTAGATAATTCATACTTACATATAACTTCCATTCTTCCTTCTCCAGCCGCTGAGGCAAAACTTGGTGCTTCAGCTGATACCTCGCATCTGTACAGTCCACTAGATTTTAGGGTCACCTGGTGCAAAATGACTCTTCTGTCATCTGACTTTTGTAACTGTTTGAACAAAATTATTTGTCGTTAGTATATTCAACTTAACAGTAGATATATCGCGATATGGTGAAAAGTGAAATATGCTACGTTAAAAAACAGTACTATTAAAGTTTGTAACAATTATTATCAAAGTATTTGAGTAGAAAATTACAAGTTGCAAAAAAACTTTGTTATTTAGTATGTCTTTTCTCCAAGTCGGTACAGAAAAATTGAATGTTCTGTAAAGAAACTGTGTAATGAGCTAATTGCAAGAAATCATATAAAAGTTGTGCCATTTAACGAACGACCTCGTTCCCAACTGGAATCTATTCAACTGTAGGTATATGTAATTCAAGATTTTTTTTTAAATTGCTCACTTGAAATGTTTCACCGCCTTTCACAACTTTGCTTTTATAAGTCAATTGCCACGTCAATTTTTTTTTAAATAGTTCCAAAGGTTTCTGCCAAAGTATTCGAATACCCGGTTCGAATAAAGTTTTCAAACAGATTATTCCTATGGCTTGAGCCAGGTTAATGTATTTTTAGAAGTTTAAATAATTCACTTTTGAGTGTCACAAGATTGAGACACGGTGCGTACCCTGTGTCAGACAGAGCCTAGGATCCTTATTAACATCATTCCAACTAACGCAACAATATCAAAAACTTCGTTCAACAAAAATGAATGAGCACAAATTCCCGTTGTATCATGATCAATAAGGAAAATGGAATCTTACTAAATCGCCCACTACAAGTAATTTTGTTGAGCACCGTTTCCACTAGCTTAGCCGATAGTATTTCTCAATGGTCTCGTATGCATTGTGTGGCTTCAGCTCATTCCTATCCCGATCTTTTGTCAGTGTTCGACGGCACCCCCTATTGTGAGCCCGAATAGATAACCACCCTATATAACCTCTTTAAAGAATGAGACTCCAAGAAAACCTTTCAAATTACACGATAATTTCCCTCATGTATCTCATTTCACAAACTCGCTCTGATATTGATATGAACCTTTTCCTGTAAAGTGGGTATTGATCTGATTCTTGTCAACGACTATTCATAATATAATTTAACATTCACGTAAAGTTAATGGTGCTCATTTAATATCAGAAACCTCAATTCGAAATAGCTTTTCAAATACATGATGTAAAGTCAAAATGACTAACAGTGAAACCGTTAAAGGAATATCAAAGTAAACATATTTTCGTCGACTTCTCAACGTTACAAAGGGAATTTGTAAGATGTTGTCCTACAAACGTTGTGGTTAACTCCTTCAAATTAGCTGGCATCATTTACAGACGTTTAATTATATACAAAATGTGTACAACAGGTTACTACAGAAGTTACATTGATCGTTTTTCATTGGAATACGGGATCAAGTTCAGATTATGTAACACATTTTCACTGTTCTAATGAATTCCTTGAAAATGAGAGCGAATCGATTACGTGTCTATTGTCAAGCAGAATTGATATGTGAATATTTTGAACGGGTTTCTAGTTTTGGTGACATTACTGATATATTAGTTAATCCACAGGACGACAACACATCCTGCACAGAGACAGCAGACATCATGACGGCAACAAGTCGGTTTTTCTTTTAAGGTGAGGGTACGTGAGCACATTCGAGAAGTTGGTCAAATCCAACGTATTAACTCTGTGATGATTCTCATCACAGAGTTAATACGTTGGATTTGTTTTTTCTTAATAACTTTGTTTATGTGTAAGTATGTAATATGTATCTATGTATTTATGATTGTATTTTTTTTCTTTAAGTTGCACATGCCATGTTGCCTCTGCACCACCCTAAGGTTGACTGGTAGAAAATGCCTAAGGCATTAAATCCGCCTTTTTACAGTGTTTTTACTAGTGCATAAAGTTTTAAAAAATAAAATAATCCAACTACCCCTTTCAGTGACATGTAAAAGTGTTATGTTTAACCTACTTACAAAATAAATATCATTTATCATTCAGTTTGGATATTGCTATACTTATGAATGTTGATGATAGTTATTGTAGCTAATTACTTCCAAATGTGTTAACATTAAAACTTACTTAGTCGTACGGAAAAAACCTTTTTACAGTCTATGGTATAATACTAATAGTTTATAACTATATTAAAACCATGAAAACTGTCAAACACAGCTTCATCAACTTCGCCATATTATAACACCCGCTTGGGCGCCTACAGAAGGCTTAAAGGTTACTTTATACTTAAACAAGCAACTTACATCAACTTTGATCCCTTCCAATTTGTAGGCGTGCTTCGGAGGATCAAACTTGGGCATAAACCGGTAGAACTCTTCATTGTCTCTGTACCATTTGACGGAATACAGTTTGTCTTCACCTAGTTCGTAGTCGCACTCGAACTGGGCAGGCTGCCCTCGGACTCTGTATGTGGGGACTGACACTCGGACGATCTTTAGCAGTAAGGACTCTGGAACAAGGAAATAAAATAGAATGAACAACCGATTGTTGATTAAGGGCCGATTCTTAAAATTGTCAGATATCTTTTAAGTGTCTTTTAATTTTAAGTTGAGGTGGTCACTAGTTTATCTTTGAAATTCAACGTCTAGTGCAAATTCAATATATATAACTAAACCCAACGCAAAAGAATTATCACGACCGGTTCATAAATAATTCAGTTATGCCCGAATACATAACCTTAAAAACATGGTTGACTTGTACACATCTGCGTACCCCTTCACAGCGTACCGGCGTGATAGTATGTTATAAACTGGTGTGAAAACAAACATGCGATTTCAGCAATCCCAGAAGATTTGCTATCATTTATTGAAGAGTTCCTTTCCAAAGGAACTTTCCTCCGAAGTTCTTCATCAGATCTTTACCAAATTAAAATAGGACCAGTCCGAAATAATACTCACTCAAACAAAAATAGAATCATCCAAATTGGTTGACAATTGGCGAAAATATCGCTGAACAAACGTACAGAATTTAAAAAAACAGTCGAATTGAGATTTTTTACAAATTTATACTATATATATATATATATATTTGGCATTGCGATTGATATGCGAATGCGAACGTTGCTTAAAAATTAGTTGAATTGGTCGCGTTCTTAGGTACGGTGCCAGTTGCGTAACGCGGAAAAGATGCCTATAATTACTTTTCAACATTACCCTACCTACGCCCATACGGTTAAAAATAACCTTCCCTCAGAACATAATAACCTGATTTCGATGTTTTTAGCTAGTCTTCAATCTTCTTACCGTATACGGCCAGGAAATATAAGGGACCTGCCTGCTATTGATAATGTGAAAGCGTTACCCCCATCCATCTACAAAATGGGATTCCATTTATGTGCGTAAGAAAACAAAATTCGGCAAGTTTTTTTAGCGCAGGAACTATTCCGACATTTTACGTTTTAATATGGAATAGCCAACGTTTTCAAAATAAAATATGTAGTTAACAATGTTAGGCACGTATTTCTTTGAACTTAGGTATGACCTATTTTCAGAAGCTGGATAAAAAGAGTTAATATTTTATTGCATTGCTGTTATATATGTATAAGTAAGTACGTGCGGGCTGCGACCCCACGCTCGCCTACATCTTAATAAACCAGTGCTAAGTGACCAGTCGTTTCAATCACACGTACCGACTCACATACCTTACATTGGCGACGAGCGAACCAAGCCGCATTCTAAAAAGTGAAAATGGCGGCAACGTATTTCGGAATCCTCAACAGTTTCGACCATATAACTCAGGATTGGGTGTCGTTTAAGAATCGCCTGCAACAATGGTTTATTGCAAACGATTTGGTGGATGCAGACAAGTCGGGAGTGAAACGCAGAGCGATATTGCTCACAGCACTCAGCGAGTCCACATACAAGCTCGCAAGTGATCTTCTGCTGCCAAAACCTATAGAAGAAGAAGAATTTGAGGCTATTCTTCAAGCTTTGGACAGGCATTTTATACCAAAGCGACATGGGTTCGCCGAGCGTGCAGAGTTTTATGCGGCGACACAGAGGGCAGATGAAGGTCACGCGCAATGGGCGGCCCGATTGAGAGGGTTAGCAGCATACTGCGGCTTCGGGAATCTGGAGGAGTCTTTGCTAGACCGTTTTGTCATGGGGATGACAAGCGGATCCGAGCGAGACAAGCTATTCACAAAGGACATCAAGGAGCTGACGTTGGCAAAGGCGGTGGAGTTGGCGGCCAGTGTGCGTGGTGCGCGCGTGGCCGCAGCCAACGTGCCAGCGGCGCCGGCGTCCAGTGCGGTGTTCAAAATATGTGACAAAAAAGTAGATGAAGGACTAAAATGTGCAGTGTGCGGGTTTAAAAATCATAAAACAATCGTGTGTCGGTTCAAAAATTTCAGCTGCCGGAAATGTGGTCAGAAGGGCCATTTACGTCGCATGTGTTCTAACAAAACTAAGTGCGTGAAGCACGTTGAAGAAAGTTCCGAGAGAGAAGGTATGGTTATTAGTCATATTCGTTGTGAGTCAGATACGATGCCAATGTACGTGCGCGTTCTAATTAACGGGGTAAGTCTACAGTTTGAAATCGATACGGGAGCGGCCGTTACTGCTATTTCGGATAAAACATATTACAATCATTTTGCCGACGTAACCTTATCACATGCGACAAAGACGCTGAGAGGTTACGGTGGGGGAAGAATCATAGTGATAGGCGTTATACGATTGCCGGTAGTCTATTTAAGACAGACACACACCCTCACAATATATGTAGTGCGCGATGGGGGACCGCCGTTATTAGGAAGGGATTTCATAAAACTTTTTAACTTAGAAATTTCTCAAATCAAATATTGTGCTGCAGAAAATAACAATATAATAAACCACTTAATGAGCGATTTCCCATCAGTATTTTCAGAAGGACTAGGATGTTTTACGAAATATAAAGTTAGGTTAGCATTAAAACCCGATGCTAAACCGGTTTTCCGCAAAGCACGACCAGTGGCATACGCGCTCCGGAGCAAAATAGATAACGAGCTAGACCGTCTTATCTCATTAGGCATCATAACACCAGTACAGTATTCCGACTACGCATCTCCCATAGTCCCGGTTTTAAAAAAGAACGGAGAAATCAGAATTTGTGCAGATTACTCGGCAACAATAAATAAACAACTTGTTATCGAAAAATATCCGTTGCCAACCGTTGACGACTTGTTTGTTAAGTTATATGGGGGTAAACAGTTCTCAAAATTAGATTTATCAAGCGCATACAATCAGTTTGTATTAGAGGAAGACGATAACACGCAATTGTATACGTGTATAAATACACATAGGGGTCTTTTTAAGTACACGCGGTTAGTATTCGGGTTGTCTAGTTCGCCCGCCATCTTCCAAAAATCAATGCAAGGCATTGTCTCAGGAATAGATGGGGTTCTTTGTCTAATGGATGACATTTTAGTGACAGGTAGCAACAGATCAGAACACTTAGAAAGGTTAAGAACGGTACTGAGAAGATTAGAAGAAGCTGGGTTGACGTTAAGGAAAGACAAGTGCGTTTTTTTTCAAAGGGAAGTTAATTATTTAGGACATGTTATCGATGAAAATGGAGTGCGTAAATCACCGGACAAAGTAAAAGCTATTCGCGAGGCTCCATGCCCTAAGAATGTAAACGAGTTGCAATCATTTTTAGGGTTAACGAATTATTATAGGAATTTTGTACCTAGAGCGTCAACAATCTTAAGCCCCTTGTATCAATTACTAAACAAAAATACTAAGTGGGTTTGGACCGATAGTCATCAACAGGCATTTAACAAAATTAAAGAACATTTAACATCTGATAACGTGTTAGCTCATTTCAATCAAAACGCAACTATTATCCTCACAGTTGATGCGTCACCGTATGGTCTCGGTGCGGTGTTATCACAGATAGACAGGGACGGACTCGAGAAACCAGTATCGTTTGCCTCGCGATCATTAACGACAACGGAAAAAAGGTATTCCCAAATTCAGAAAGAAGCCTCCGCGATTATTTTTGGGGTTAAACGGTTTCATCAATATATATATGGAAGAGAGAACCCGTTTATACTACGAACTGACCATAAACCCTTATTGTCAATTTTTGGGTCTAAAAAGGGGATACCAGAAGTGACAGCAAACCGATTGCAACGGTATGCAATGTTTTTGGCGGCATATAATTACAAAATAATATATGTCCGCAGTTCAGATAATGTAGCAGATTTTCTGTCGCGTTCTATTGCATGCCCAAGTACGTCCCTGCCTGAAGAAGTAAACGAACACGAGGACCGCGCCGCGTATGTTAACTTTATCGTAGAAGGTGATTTACCAGTCACACTAGCTCAGTTACGCGACGCCACCGACAGGGATATAATATTAAAAAAGGTTATTGAGTTCGTCCATAACGGTTGGCCACCCAAAAACAAGGATATACACTTAAAGCCGTATTATCAATGTAGGACACAGCTATCGCTGGAAAACGGTATCCTAATGCGAGGGCATAAAATTGTAATTCCAGAGGAATTACGGGGAAAAATCATAGCGGAACTACATAGCTCGCATTTAGGTATAGTTAAAATGAAATGCGAAGCGCGCTCGCGACTGTGGTTCCCGGGCATCGATGCGGCACTCGAGAGCGCGGCGCGCGCGTGTGCCGTCTGCGCACAGCTGCGCCCGGCGCCGTCGCGCGCCCCACTCGCATCATGGCCACATCCACCACACGCATTTTATAGGATACATATTGATTTTTTGGGGCCGTTGCATGATCGAATGTATCTGATAGTTGTCGACGCTTACTCGAAATGGGTTGAGTGTTACACGATGAAGTCCACGATTTCTTCAGACGCAGTAATCGAACGCTTGTACGAATTAATGTCTAGGGTAGGGGTGCCGGCGACTATTGTTAGTGATAATGGTACGTCATTTACTTCACAAAAATTTGCGGAGTTTTGTAAATTAAACGGCGTACGTCAAGTATTTTCACCCGTCTACCATCCAAGCAGTAACGGTCAAGTCGAGAGTGCTGTAAAAATATTAAAAAGGGGAATTAAAAGTATAATACTGTCAAGCCCAGATAGGAAAAATTTGGATAGTAAAATTAACAAATTTTTATTTGACTATCGTAACTCGACTCACAGCTCGACAGAACGCACACCAGCTGAACTTGTCTACGGCCGACAACTTAGAAGTAGATTAGATTTGCTAAAGCCAACGCCGACGCCTTCTTTATCAAAACTTTCATCAACAATAGAACATAAACAATCGTTACAGAGTAAATATTATGGGGGAAAGAAGAGTAACGACTTTGTTACGAATGAAGAAGTTTTAATAAAAAGATTTGAAAATGCAAAGAAGTACTACTGGATTAGAGGAACTATAGTTAGTAAAGTCGGAAATGTTTTATATAAAATTTTTGTACCGGAACTGAACTCCCATGTAACACGCCACAAAAACCAAATAAGGAAATATCATCACAGCATCGCTGTATCAACATGGGACATAGAGAGTTTACCCGATATTCCTGAACCAGAGGCGGCACCAGTAAGCGCTCAACTGCAGAGTACAGACTGCTCATCATCATCATCAAGGGACCAAGAGCAAGAGGCTAATGTCAGGGAGGAGGAGACCGCGAGTAACACGGTTACCAGGGATTTCCCGGCACCTACAGACGCACCACAAGACTCATCTTCAGCATCCCCAACAATAAGCAAACGCAATCGTCCTAGAGTAAATTATAAGCAGTTTTATTAGCAAGTCAGTTTTAATGTATATTGTAACTATAGGGGGAGGGATGTTATATATGTATAAGTAAGTACGTGCGGGCTGCGACCCCACGCTCGCCTACATCTTAATAAACCAGTGCTAAGTGACCAGTCGTTTCAATCACACGTACCGACTCACATACCTTACAATTGCCAAGCACCGCAGCCTTTTATGACGACTAGTAAGTTTTATTTCGAAAGACGTTTCAGAGGAGATTATTTTCGGATTTCGTTGCCTGCAGTCGCCACTATTTCAGGTCTACAAACTTTTGCTCTTTGCCGGTACGAATACTGATAAAGCAGATCATTCAACAGTCCATATCCATACTAGCATTATAAGTGTGTCTGTCTGTTTGGTACTTTTTGAAGTCTTAAATAAAGGCTGAACGGATTAAGATGAAACTTGGCATTCGGGTCGACCATATCTTAGAGAATGGCGTAAGATAGTAGAGAAGCAGATAACAGAAGATAGTGAACATTAATATGATAATATATAAACAATTTTCTATGTGTGCACATAAATTATAAAATAAACAAATATTATAATCACTGTACTTTTGGTCATCGCTATACGTCGTGGCTTGATAGCAATTGCGCTCAAAGTGATGATATGCTATTGACCACATAATCGTCTTCATAATTGGAAATACCATTAGGCTGACCGATTGTAATCAGACTATATCATAATAATGTGTCATACAGTAATAAAACAACAAATTATGTCAAGCCACGATTCGTAATCGAAGGACTAACAATACTTTTTTTTTTAAGGTTGGGAAATCATCAAATGACTTCTGACGCTCTGGATGGAGCGGAAGGGCGTGTCAGACTCTTACTGACTAAAACCCATCCATGTTCCTTCTAAAGCCCTTTGCGTTCCAGGGCTGCGGTGACTCTTTCGTACAAATTCCGCAACAAAGACTAACAATACTGGGATTTGATTGAGACTTTCGACACCTGCAATGAAAAACATCGTAACTCACTTTTTGAAAATTTTCATTTATAATAATGCCTTAATAAAAATGCCCTTTTTTGCACTTGCTCTTGCACCATAATCACCTCAAATAACGTTTTCAGCGTTCACAGAAGATAATAAACTGATGTATTTAGTTATACATAATTGCGTATACCAGTACTTCCTTGATAATATTCAATAAAAACAAATTACAATACGAGATAATCTGTCGTTTTCAAAACAGATTAAAACACGGTTTGGGCAATGTGTTTGACATTTTTTTTTCTATGTAGAAAGTATCAACATACAAAAAAACTTTGTAAAGTTTATATCGTTGATTTGGGTTCAGATCATTGTAACACAAAAGGTAATACAATCAATATAGTAGTAACCTATTAATCATACATAAATGTTAACTATCTCTTTTTTACCAAAATTTTCTAAGTTGAATGGATGGCGTTAGAACGTAAAAAAAACCTTTTTAAAAAACAAGTTTTCATTTAAATATACTAAAAAGCAAAAAATAAAATTTTATTTTAAAACTTTTACTATCAACTTATAACGTTATTACACAATTTATATGATATAAAAGCTTGTCGCGAGATTGAAGTACTCGTATTTATTTAGTTTGAAAATTTTAATAGTTAAAATCAATCACATCAAGTTATTGAATTTACTTGTTTATCTACACAAGTAAATCTCGCAACAAGCTACTGTTCCGTGTGACTTACTAAATAAAGTTCTTAATACGAAGGTCTCAAATATTATATTTTCATATTTAACCATTTCATAATATTAGTTCAGATGACTCGTTTCTTCCTCGATTAATTTGACCCACAAGACACAGCCTACATAAATATTAACACGCTGGTAGGTACAATAATATCGTGGCAGCCTGACGGCAGTATGGTAGTACAGTGGCAGGCTGCCAGTCCATAGCACAATGATGAGAGTCTATTCCGACAGTTACACCCAGTTTATGGTAGATAGTGATTGGGATACAGCGTGTGTTGTTGACAGGTACTGTCGACAAAACACTCTTACCTGACTATCAATTCTACTAATTTTGCAAGTTCGCATTTTAATTTTTTTTTTTTTGACGCATTCTGTCAAAAAAGTCTCATTTTTCATTTTTGGCAGATTGCAACTGATTGGCCCTAAGTTTTTTCGACAGTACCTGGATTATAAAGTTGCGATGAGTACAGTTGGGTCGAGTTTTGACAAGACTTATCTGAGCGTGACTTAGGTCTTACAATGCAAACAAAAATTGCCTGTGTATCATATATTTATTTATGTCCGGATATTAATTTATTATCTGCATTCTAAACTGTTTCTGTGTGTTTAAAGTGGCAATAAAATATGCAACACAGGGGCAGGCTGCCCCATTGCACAATGATAGTAACTATAGAAAGATAGTGAATAAAATACAGCGTGTGTTGTTGACAGGTACTGTCGACAAAACACTCTTACCTGTTTTATCGACAGTACTTGGATTATAAAATTGTGATGAGTACAGGGGCGTCGTGTTTTGACATGGCTTATCTGAGTGTCTCTTTGCTCTTACAATGAAAACAAAAACTGTCTGTGTCCCGGAAACGGATATGTTATAGACTGATAACACAGATCTGCACACCTACACTAAACTGCATCTGTTTGTCGATCTTTACTATAAAAAAACGGCTATAAAATGTGCAATACAGTGTCAGACTCCTAGTCTGTTGCACTGTGATGGTAATTTTTATACGACAGTAAGCTATCGTCCTATTACAAAGCGATCATAGCGCTAATATGCGATCGTCGCGTCAACTTGTTCGGAAAAACCGGAAGGCGCCCATTCTTGGAACCGGTTTCGGTACAAATAAACGCGACGATCGCTTGTTTGCGCGATGAACGCCTTATTTTAGGACGCCGCCTTACACCTTGTACATTTGGAGGTACAGCATGTGAATTTGTTGACAGGTACTATCGGTAAAAGAAGTAAGGGGATATATATTATGTGATTACCAAGTGGTGATTAGTAGAGTTGGATGGTCAAACCTTGCCATGGCTTGTTTATTAGACAGAGTCTTGTATGTATTCTGAAGTCTTATATTCCAAGTATAAACCTTCGTTAGCTAGAGCAAGTTATAGCTTGTTTTTAACCGACTGCACTTTTTGGGATGGGTAAAAAATGTTACACTCGCGTCATGACACGTGACCTGATCGAAAATTCGTAAGACAGAGGGAAAGTTCTGAAGTGTTAAATTTTTAATGTAATATAAATTGTCATGTTTGTGTACGGTAGCGCAATGAATGAATATTGTATTTTACCACAAAAATCAGTTTAGGCCACATTTTCACCTGCAAGCTACTCGTGTGCAAGTTTAAATTGCATTGTGGGGCAGAGTCGAAAAAGGTCGGTTAAATCGTAGATCGAGTTTTACTTTAGGTACTTAAAAGTAAACATCACTTGGGTCAACTCTCTGGCAACCTAATTTATTATTCTAAAAAGAAAAACATGTTATTTTATTAATCCTTTAAAGAGTTTTTCTAAACATTTAGATATTGGTAGATCTTTAATGTACGTTTATAGGTTTAAGTTTAAACCCAGACTTTCGAAGGAGTACTTCGAAAGTCTGCGTTGAGACCACTAGACTCAAAAAGGGTATTATAAAGTTAACAAGTTTATTGACGTCCAGTTCACAGAGTATAAAGTTAAAATCATCTGCAGGCAAAACAAACTCACGTTGTATGCCTATGGCTTCTGGACTAAGAATTTGAAGGTTCACCCTTGTTTGATAGAAGAACGTTTGATATAATATTACTAAATCGAACAACGTTTAAGAAAATCATCACTTTGTATAATATCGTTTGACAGAATTTTCAGTTCATCGAATATTTATTTGCTATAACAACATTTGCGCTAATGATCAAAAGGTATAATGTTCATTTGATGTAATGTTCAGATGGTATAACCATGTATTTAACACTTAACCAAACCTTAAAATATTCTATGCATGGTCGAGGGTGGGCTTGGTCGACGGAGCCCCGCTTCGCGGGGCTCCTACTTCTGGATGGTTTATAAAAAAAGTCGGGGTGCCCTAAAGTTCAGATTGCATCCAGTTTCTCCTGGTAACAATAGTTGAGGGTGGCAGGTGTATAGGGTATAAAGAATAAAATTAGTGCATTTGAAAATTCGGCGAAATGAAATTAGTTAAAATAAATAATTACGCTAAATAAAAATTTACCAATGAATTATTCGGTCAAATGAATAATTCTTCGAAATGACTTTATTGCAACTAAAATTCGATTTAGTAATATTATATCAAACGTTGTTCTATCAAACAAGGGTGAACCGAATTTGAAGTTTATTATTTTACAATCTTTACTTTGGTTTGTAAATGTGTTAATTTTTGGCATTAATATAGGGTTTGATAGGTCATTGACTCCAAATACTCAATTCGACAACCAGAATATTATGCTGTTTTAATAGATTGTCTGCTCCATTGGCATCGAAAATTCATATAATAACTAAAACGCTATAAAATTATTCAAATTAATTTCAAAATGTCAGCTGTCATTTGATTTCGTTTTGCCCTGTATTTGTAAATTGAATAGATTTCTCATTATAAATGCAGCGACAGTGTGTCAGTTAATTGATTTGCTATATTTTGTTTAGTAATTAAATATTTATGAAATCACATTGCAGTATTTTGAACTTACAAAATTCACTAATACAAATATGAATACTGGTATTCCATTGAATCTGGTTTAAGTGCAAGCTGACCCCAATATATTTGGAAAAAGGCTACGTAGATAATTTTTCAATTCCGTAAGACTGGTTTAAACCAGCAAAGCAAAGAATCGTAAGATCAATTATGTTCAAGATAAAAGTGTGTCGTACCGATTTTGAAAAAGAAAGTAGATATTGCGCTACATCACTTCACTATTGCTACGCCGTAGCTGACATTGGCTACGCGGCTACGTGACTACGAGACTACGCCGTTACGCGACTATGCTGCTACGGCAATCAAGTTATATTTTAAAATTGCAATATTACTGAAAGGAGCTGATTATTCTAGACAGTTTTAAAGGGTGGTATTTTTATAAGCCAACGTTCGTTCAAAATATACAAACAATGCATTTCTTGATGATAATACGTCATAATCAAGACGATGCATGGTTTTTATTTTGTTAAACTTTAGAAATCCTTCAAACGACCGCTACAAAGGTATGCCTTGGAGCAATAAATAGTATTTGGAATCTAGCAATATATACTAACACTTTCGATAATACGCGAATATGATATTTCTATATAGAAGTAATACCATGTTTAAATACATGTATTCGAGAATGTCGGAAATACATTCGATATCGCTCAGAAAAACAGGTCATGCATAAACGTTTATACCTACAATCATAAAAAAAAACATTTGGTAGCAGCAAACATATTTACATGCAAATAAAATCGTCCTATTGTATGTCATATTAAATCAAACAACAAATACATTGTCGTATGAACATAAATGGAATCGAAAAACCGCTGATATGTCGTAAATCCAATAGAAGACAGTTCGTGTAATACTTTCGATATTTCTTCACTATAAATATGATTGCAGACGTTCTTGAATAGAATAAATATCATTGCTCAATGTTGGGACAAGTATGGCCTTTTAAATAACAAGTGCGTAAATAGGGTTTCGTCTGGCCAATAAAAATAATTCGAGGGTTATTGACAACTCAACAGCTTGGTTGCCCTTGCCGTAACTGAGGAATTATGCCAAAAATACCTATACAGATATTATTTTATATTATACCATGGTTTATAGTATGGTACGCAAATCTATCATTTAATAAGCCATCGCAATTTAAGATACCCTCGTTTCGTGACGAGTTTTGTGATAATATAATAATTGTAAAAGTCTGTACGTTTTTTTAATCAAACCCACTTCAACTGCTGAACAAATTTATATAAATCTTGGCACAGAGGTAAACCATGACCTGCATACGTTTATCTCAGTAGCTAGTAGATAAATATTTTGGAAGGCACACTAGCTTTTTGCATAGAGCCATGCACGCCATGTAATCACGCCCTAATGAACTTGATGGCTACAACCTTTAACTCGAGAGCGATCAGGTTAGGCTTCTAGACAAGCATGGTCCATCGTCTACCACATTATCACGTTCCATCTAGTAAGATTGTGGTGAAACGCAAGCCTATCATTAATAGTAAAAAAACACTTATATCTGCCAAAAAAAATCACACAATGCCACACCAAGTACACCCAAAGCAAAAACCAGTGCTTAATAAATGTATATCGTTGACAAGAACAGTTGGACAGTTGGAGTGGGACACGCACGACTCGCACCTCCCACTAACCAACTTAGCGAAGTTTGCTATCAACTCCTAACTGTCCCTGCCACCCTTGATTTATAAATTAGCTGTTGATTAATTTCAATTAATAACTAGCTATACCCGTCAATTTGATTGAACCGAGTGGAGGAAATTATTTAGAATGTCACAAATCTATACTTGTGTGATCAATTGCCTTACGATTTTCTTGTTTTGTGTCTCCTTGTCTCTACGGCAGAACACAGATAAATATTCACTGATAGCCTAGTTTTCCACTTAAACCCACTTACAAGCCAAATCATAGCAAAAAAAGTGCTAAATAAATGTAAATCTTTGACAAGAACAGTTGGAGTGGGACACGCACGGCTCGCACCTCCCTCTAACCAACTTAGCGAAGTTTGCTATCAACTCCTAACTGTCCCCGTCCAACCCTTGATTTATAAATTAGCTGTCGTCTACGCGTTAAATCGCTAACTATTTGATTTGTTATCTTCTGTTCATAATTTGGAATTTATGTGTATTTAATAGTTTTGGGCTTTGAAATTGGCGTGTATTTCTTGAGTAGGTATGATTCGTGTCTCTATATGTCTTGTTTTTATTTGATACTATATTTGTTAACATTACATAAGCATACAGTAGTAGAACAATAAGGCCCTAGGTTTTATGTTTGTTTTCATGATTTTAACCCATATTGCATGTGGAGTGCCTCTTACAGCCGAGAACTACGAATTGCTCTAATAAATTGCTCAATACTACAAATGTTTTGCTACTTACCTACCTAATACTTGAACCTACATTCATACTATAAGGAAAATTTAAACCGGTTTTAGCCTGTAGCTTTGTCACGGGAACATTGAAATATGACTTATTTCAACATAATAATTCTCTGTCATCACGTACCGTTTCAGATTTCCCAACGTACCTCCAACATTTTAGACAGACGTTTTCCATTTAGGTATGCGAAAAGTTTGAAACAGAATTATTAAAATACTTTACATTTTCTACATAGTTTCATTAAATACGTGTTTTAAAACTTATTACCGAACAGGATTGCGGGGCAGAATAAAAAAGTAGTTAACAAGGCAAGGAAGATAGAAACCGTCTAACTTACGTAAGCAAGATGTATGGAAACTCTAAAAGTTAGACGTCTGAAATATTAATTCCAGAACCAAATAACGATCCCGGGACTTTAATAATATATTATAATTCTGTACGAGACGAAAGAGAGATTCGTTTAGCAAATATATCCATCTCGCTTTATTTCCCCGGAGGTAAGCAAACTGGACTTTACAACAATGATTCGGGAGTAACAGAAGCGAGACCTAGTTAAACCGTAACAAACTTGTACTGTTTAATCTTTGAAAGTCTCGCCTTCAACTTGGTGATACCAAGACGTCACTAAGGTAACTTTATTGTTTAAAGTCAGTTAATTAGTGGGAGGTAGCGTTGTCGTGCTCATTCGCTAGTTTTCTTCACACTTTTAACAACGGTTAAGTACAACTGCAGTGCAGCACGATTGTTACGTTCAAGATTTTATGGATACCACTGGCTTGGAAATAGAAATTATTTCTTACTTGAATTAACATTGCACGTAGCACGAACAAAGTTAAGGCTGAAATCAAGGAGGGTATCATAGTAACCTAATTTAGTGAGTTAATAAATTAGTGTGCTCCATCGATTTTGAACTCTTTCTTGTTGAGAGAGGAAGACTTTTCCCGCGGTACGTTTGGAGGACCTCTTAACTTTCTATGGGTCGCCGGAGGGTCATAAGTTCCCGTGGTTTATGGCTGTACACCCTGACTTCACGGCCGTGTAGTGGGATTGCGGCTTTAGTCCCAGATGAGACTAGGAACGATTTTTAATTCATAATGGTAACAACGCAGCCCTTTTATTGAGATATTTCAGCTATGTTTGTTAGGGAAATGAAGAACAGGGTTACAGTTTAATATTACCTTCTTTTTGTACTATTATTTAATCCATTAACTCCGAATTTGAGCAGAATTTCGGTTGGATACAAAGGTCGTGGATAATTAACAAGGAAACTCCTGAACTTAATTTAATTAACAAAGTCAGTTTTGATACTCAAAAGATTTAGCAGTGAATAGTCAGTGACTAAACTTTAAGACAATCACTAAAAGATAAACCTATTTACTTGGTTTCAAAGTCTAAAGTTCCCAAGCAAGCATGAAAGAGTATCTTATTTACTTATATCTGATTTGATACAGAAAAACTACTTAAATCGAGCGTTTCAGTCTCGAGCGATTCAGTAGGAATTTTTGTAAAAGATGAAAGGTTCTTCTTGTGTTCTAAAGTGTCCTAATTTAGCTGGAGTATGTTGCTTAGCTCTTACCTCTAACCGATCTAAATTCAGCTTTCTGACTTGCCAGACCAAAATACTCGATGCCAAGGTTAAAAGTATCTCTATAAATAATTGCTTTAGGTTCCATAAAATATTATACCTATGGGCAAAATACATAAAGTTATATCGAGCATGAGTTTTAAAAATAGGGTGTTATAGAAAGAGAGCAATAAAGCCCGATACTAAGAAAAATCTAAAAAGGATACTTAAGAGTAATAAAGCAGAAACTTATAGGTACACGTACACATTTAGACGCGAAAGCACGGACTAAAAGATCTAGAAATAGTCACAACAGTAAAAGCAAACCTGCTTATTTAGAAGTTGAAGATCTAAAGCTTGCTATATAGTACACATACAAATACAACTTACAAATTCATATATACCCCTTGAACCATTTGTCAGACAAGCTATTGGATATTAACATTCTAAAAAATGAAACCTACTTTATATCTAAATTCATAAAAGGGAAAGACACACCTAGTTAGCTTATGAAAGTACCGTATTCCTTCCCCACGATAACCAAACCTTCAAGAATAAGGCTTCAAAAACCTTAAGAACACCAAATTTCATCTAACGGCCCTGATCAAAGCCCGTTTTCTTTTCATTCCCAGCTAAAATATACCTGTGTTCCATTAACAGTAATCACACATAGACGTCATCTACCGATGCCAGAACAATCAACATTTAAACGTTTTGTACCTGTTTAAAGCCGCCCTGTAATATCCTGGAGCTAATTCAAGACTACCTGCCTGAATTGTCAAGTAGTCAACGTAAATACGGTATTATAAGCTCTAAAATCTATTTTTCTTGGAATAAATAAATTGTTATCCAGTTCTTAGTAGCTGTTAGTTTAATTTCACTGATCCTTTTGATGGTTTTTCTTGCTTTTGAGTGTTCGATTTGATTATATTGTTCTCCTTGACACATTTTCTCGAAGATTCGTGTTTCTTTATTCATAATTTCTTTAAGGTTTTCGAGGGTAGGTATTCATCCGTGAAGACTAACTGTTTGGGTGTTGACTTATTAACCAAAAGGTGGAACACAAGTTCAGTCACTTGAACAACTGTGAACGGTGAATTAACTCCAGAGTACCTAAGCATCATATTATTATTGAGTCTCGTTAAAGGTACCTCAAAGAACAACTATTGTTTTATAACAAAGGGAAAATTTAAGTACCCAACTATTGAAACGAAACAGTTGAATTTCTGCTCGATATGGATTCTAAGCATTTTTTCGCCCACGCCGTTGTAATCAAATAAACTTAAACATGTCTGATCGAGCTGTTTTCTTTTGAACATCTTTTAGAAGTGAAATAACTGCGTGTATAGCGTTAAAATATCAGTTCTATATGAATATAGATTCAAATACTCGTTTATACGCGTACTTCTATCTAAGTAGGAGTAGCTATCTAATTTCCAACAGACTTCAGTTTCACACACTCCAATTCTAAACCTTCAAAGTTTGTTGTAAAAAAACAAACAAACTGAATTTCTTCAATCCACTCCAGGAATACTTTTCAAAGTAATATAATATTTTTTTCCAACTTTCGAAACAAAATTCAACATTCAATGAAAACTACAAACCAAATACCCTGAAAATAGGCATATGTTGACTACGTGATACGCCCAAAAATACATACTTATTAAAAGTCTCAAAATATGCAATAAAGCCAACTGTTTAGTATAAAATCAAGCAAGTAGGTTAAACAAACTGTCTGCTCTTAGCCGGCGAAATATCGACCTGTCACAACTTATTTACAGCTATTTTAACTTGGCTGTGTCGGAGTACAAATAGACCACTCCATCACTTCTCGGGGGAGGCGTAAAAGTGACTAACGGGTTGAATCAGGAGGCTGGATTAAAGCACCTGTGTTATACTGTAATCACTGACTACCGATAAGGATTTTCACATAAATAACTTATCACCACGACTATCCAAGAAGGGTTACGCAGAGATGTATAAAACAACCCCGTTGTTATAGATGATGATGGCAGGTGCCGAGTTCAATTTGTTACTTCAGATTTGTAAAAGTCAGATTAGTAAATGAGGATTATGAAAAATTCAAATGAATAAATGTAGTCCAATATTTGAATAGCTATAAGATGAACATGGACAGGATAGGGTAACTTGGACACTAGACCTGTCATGAGCAAAAGATGGAGCTCGGCTGGTTTCAGTTAAAAACTCCATCAACGGTATCCATAGATCAAAACTTCGGCAACAGCTACTGCCTACTGACAAACCTTTCTGATTTGTAAATTACTACATGCCTATAAAGAGCTATTTCGAATTGATAACTTCTATGCGGCTCTATAACAAAAGCCCTCTCCAAAATGCGACGGAAGCGTCGCGCTGAAAATGTGGCTTAATTTGCGGCAAAGCCCCGCTAGAATCTTAATAAACAAGTTTCAGTAAGTTACAATAAACTCGTAGTTGAGAACCAGTTCCCGATAAATTGAATATCGATTATGGAAGACTTCTTAGTCATTTCCATAAAAAAATTAAAAAGAGATACAGTTTGTATTTTTAAGGCTCAATTTGCTTTTAGCGACCCGGGCCGGGGGTAGGCATGAATAAATCTAACTGAGAGCCCCTCTAGATAAAAGATACACTGACGGTTTAATTGAGGGGTTTGTTTTTCAACAGGCCATAAAAAGGCCACTTTAGTTTAAAAACAGTTTCCTTTCAATACTCGAGATTCTTCATTAAACTCGTTATCCACAACAACTCGAAGTGAAAAGTTATTTATCCCCCTATTTAAAATGTCAATCCTAATCTTACCAAATGAAAAAGTTTCAAGAGAATTTGAATGATTTATTATCGTTGCGAATAAATACCTATCTCTTGATAACCTACTTAAGGAAGAAGTCTTTTTCATGATGTCGCTCTAAGATGAATGGCTTTTTATTATAAAGGCTTCCTCGGTCTTCATGAATAATATCTTTATGCAATTTTATTTCTAAATTGAAAATAGAGCTGCATTAAGATATCGTAGCTGTGACCGCCGCTTATTGTCGCCCAGCGTGGGACTCGGTAGATTGTCCGTATTCGTTGCAAGATTGTGAATTTAACTGCATGATTCCGGGTATAAAACGCATTTAAAATATTTTTCATTGATTAAAAACTGTAATAAAAATAAAAGCACACAGTCCATTCACATAATTGATATTACCTTTTAAAAGTAAACTGAGTACTGCCAATAAGACATACATCCTCATTAAGTTTTTAAACTAACAGTTCCATCACATATCACAGAGCTTTATCCCTCCATATATTGCCGTAAGCACTTTACTCACACACGGTTTTAATGAACATTTCAATCTGAGAGTTGAGTCGAGTTATAATGAAGCTCACGTAATATTTTGTTGGCTAGCGCGGCACGGACGACCGGCGTCATCGACGGTTGACACACGACTGAAGAGAGTTCCCTCTCTCCGTTTGTTCGCGTTCGCAGTTACCCCGCGCCCATCTGGGGTCACCGCTTACAATTTTCGTGACCTTATGGGGCAAGTCGATAATCGCTTTTACTAATAAATATGACTACTGGATTTAAGTCGAGAACGTGTTATTATAAGTTTAAGTGGAGGTTACAGGTGACAATGTTCTATTTAAAAGACTGTCTAGTAGCTATTACGTTTCAAGTTTTTTCCGACCTTCACGCGTTGCCTACTAACTTTTTATTTAAGTAAAAAATAGTACTATCTTTATTTTAATTACACCTAAAGTTGAAAGTTAAACTGTAGTATTATAAGTCTAATGGAAAATAATACAGCAAAAAGCACTAAATTTAATTTCATTTCACAATCGAATCTTCACATTTATGTAGATAGAAGTAAATAATGTTATGAATACAATTTCCTTTCCTTTGTATTCTCCCCTGTGGTCATTTAGCTGTTAATAACTGAGTTTTTTAGACGTTTCCAGATAGTAATCTATCATTTCTTTTGATTGCGTGTGGAAATTGAAATATTAATAAAGACTATTCAATTATCGTTCGCCAGCCTGTAATTTGTGTTGATTACATTTTCATTTAATAAATCGTCGTCCCTTTTTATGTCTAGTACATTCGGTTTGTTGACTTCTGTCTGAGGTATTTCTATTTTTTCGCCTTTTATGGCTTTGAAACATTAAGGTTACTCGTATTTACCAGCCAGCGTGTTTTGTTGACATCAACGTTATCAGAAATATTTCACTGGAAAAATGGATCGATAGGTACACTTTTTCTGTTCAAGAACTAACAATTTCTTAAGAAACACTTAGCCTACTTGTTTCAACATCACCAAGTTTTATTTCATACTGGTCGCTTCCAATTCCACCTGTGAAAACATATATTATTAGTAAGCAGCTTAGACTAAGATTTTGACAAAATATACCCAGTTGTATTTTTTTTTGGGATTTTCCGTGGCTGCGGACACTTTACTTTTTCTAAGGAACCTAAATACACACTCAACCTGAACAAACATAAGTTTTCAGAATACCAGAACTCAAGTTCTATCCCAAAGGAAGGTTCAGTTTCCTTTCAACTTCAGTTATCAGTAACAACCATAATATTAACATATAAGAGAGCAAGTTAATGCGTTTCAACATCTTATCTCACTCGTTCATTTAAATACATTACCTACAAGAAAACCACTTCATTTCCGGACAACGGCTTATTTTCCCATATTAAAGACTAACGTCAAGCCCACATGTTCTTATTAAAGTAAAATATCATTAGGCCCTCCGCAAACGAGAGTTGTACGACATTTTTTCCTCCTCATCGGATAGGTCGTAACACTTTATCGTTATTGTACGGCCTTATTCGAGAATGGAGTAGGATCATAAAATCATAAACACCTTCAGTTTTCGCGTTATCCCTTACAAATTCCTTGGGGTTGCGTTCAATCGCCGATTATGAATTTGGTGTACGATACGTGATCTGATTATCCGATCGTCTTTTGTTATTAAACAGTCAGATGTATTGAGATGTTCCTGGCTTTGTTCAGGCTGTATTATACGGTTTGGATTAGGGATATGTGTCAGTTTATAATAGTTGGAGCTCTTTGATGTTTGGATATATAATGTACTTATTGACAATTTATAATTCCTAGCATCGCAATCTTTATTTATTTTTGTCGAATAGAATATAGAACACATTTATTCGATATAGACAAACAAAACACATCAGCAACAAACACATAGTAAAAAAAAAGAAGAATAATATATAACATAACAATGATACAGTAATCTCAACATTTGCTGGGCGTCAGACACCCAGCGCTGGTTTTCAGTTGGCAAACTGCACTGACACACGGACGTGGGTAAATAAAAAAATGATTAAACATACTTGAATATTAATAATAGATTATAATGTTTTAGAATACGTAAATAATATCTTTTTAATGTGTGCTACACTGCGAAATAAATTTTTCAAAGCATTAATATAATTAATCTTATATATTAATCTATTCAATAAAACAAGGTAGTTATTTGAAATAATTCTCGCAATAGTAAGATCAAATGTTACGATACTGTCTGTCATAATTCTGGAGCAACATTAACCCGCAAATTGTGCCCCGCACCAGATTCACGGTCACGGCTCCTCAGCTCCTAATCAAACATTACAACGAACACTTTAATATACTGTCTGTGTATATTTAGGAGTTGATTTAGAGATAATTACCACTTCATTTGTTGATATACTTTGAAAATTTCCTCGTCGAAATTGTTGCAATGCAGCTCGTCGTAATGGGGCAAGGGGCACGTCGCTTCTTTGGGTATTACCGGGTGACAACCGGGCACAGGCGGCGTACTCCCAACGCTTTATCACTTAATTTGAATCGTGTCTTGAATTTAGAACACAGGCTGTCCTTAGAATTCGAAAATTGTTAATCTGTTCTGTCTGGATATTCCAATTCCAATCCGAATCGCAATAAACGAAGACCGGCCCAAATAAATTTAATAGTCAGCCCTCCTTTGCAGTCGTCAGGTTAAATAAATTCCCACTGAGATGTTATCTGATAAATTCTAAATAAAAAGTACTCCGTTCAAATTTTTATCTATTGAATTTATCATCGTTGTGAAAAATATTTTGCTTTTATTAGAAATCTTATTAAAATTCACGTGGTAAATGAAAGTCAAATGTAAATGTGGTACCCGACCGAGCAGTTTTTATTATTCAATCATCAAAATGAGCCCTAACAATAAATCATAAAACGAAAACGCGCATAAGAAACGAAGTTTACGATATCTGGCGAGGTAAGCATGCGAAGGATAATTCACAAATTGTTAGAAGACCAATTTCAGAACGTTCGACTTTGGAGTGGAGAGCGCTCCCCAACACACGCATTATGTTCTCTACTTTTATAAAGCGCCTTATTACGTATGCGGTATTCCAAAACGTTCATGAAAATTCATGTACATACTTATTTAAACAGTGCAAAAACGGCGTGTACCTTTCTCCTTTGAGAATGATATTCGTGAAAATAAACGCACCATATTTTTAGTGGGAGCGTCGGTAAAATGACAACATTCACCTCCCTCTAAATCAAACATGCATAAATCCAGGCCGCTCCCTTTGCGCTATTATGTCAACCGAAGCGATTTATGATCGCATCTAAGAGATTTTCACAAGGGAGAATATCGCCGAGTAAATAGTATTGAGCGTAACTCAACAATATATCTGCCTATGCGTTATCACGGACAAAATGCGATCGCAGCGTTTGCCCGCATTTTATTGTGTTTTTGATGTTTCATTTGATGATCTTTGTTATTTGGGCAATACATTATTCCGATTTGAAGAATAAATCTGCCATTTATATTTTTGACATTTATTCTTATTGGATTTGGTTTGTTAATGCTCTTAATATCAATTTTAATGGAGTTCGCTTTTGTTATGAACGAGGCTAGTCTACGGTACATTGGTAGTTGGATTGTGTATACAATGAGATTATCGTGTTGGCAAGGCAGTGTCTGACAAGTTAGGGGACGTGCCTGTAGCCCCGACGTAGTGAACAAGTACCTACTTATCACGTACAGGATATTACGGACTAGGTGTCTGACTCCTTCATAATGTATTTAAACAAGAAGGTAACGAATATAGGCGCTTTTCTATTAATTGCCTGTGGGTAAAGGAATAGGTACGTTTCGGTAGATGTTTCAATAAACATTTGGTAATTAGGATTACCGAGAACTTTCTCCAATTAAAGTTTGAGAAACTTTGTTTGACAGAGTTCTATCATGAATATAATGTGCGTATTTAGTAATTAAATATGTTTATGAAGACTAAACAATTATGTTTCGTCTTTATTAAACTGTGATGAATTAATTCCACCTGTCTATTTACAAGCTTTTGTTTTGAGAACAAAAAACTTTTTGGAATAACTGAAGCTCAGCCGTATTTTCTTGGCAAAAATGATTATACACAATACATATTAACATAGGTACAGCATTAATTACGTTGACAAACGAGTTGTATATAACACGAGGGCTAATAAAACAGGGTGTTTCGCCCCTGGACGCACCTGGGGCGTCGGTGATGGTAATGTAATTAATGTTCAACCTTTTTATCAGCGAGGGCCAGGTAAATGAGATTTTTGGGCCTCGCGTATTGTGCTCGACTGATTTCGACACTTGAGTTTTGTTTTTTTACTGTTATTTTTCATGCGTTAGTATTTTTTATACAAGATTGTTCATATGTATATGTATCGTAATCTGCTTCGCATAGGTGGCTAAGCAATGACGGGGCCGGCTAAGACCAGTGCCTACCAGGGTTGCGGAATTTGTTCGAAAGAGTCACAGCGGCCCTGAAAGGCACGGATGGGTTTTAGTAAGTTAGAGTCTGATGCGCCCTTCCGTTCCACCCGGAAGCCATTCTGTCAATGCATGCTAATCTTTCCAGTCCTTGTTTCCAGTTATTAATCATCTATTAATAAATAGCAATCTATCTGCAAACACCCATCGAGTATATATTTTTTCCGAACGATCACTGTATATGTAACTAACTTAACCCACCAAATTTCACTTGAGCCGCACTTTACACTCTCGTTTAACACTTTCTCAGCAAAAAAGAAAAAAAAATGACTAAACAAAAAAAAACATTAATTTATGTTTTTATATCGTGAAGTATGAAAAACTAACTTAGCCTTGACTTTAACTGCCGCCATTTTACCCTTAACTTTAAAAGTAGCGCCCACCGTCCATTAACTACCGCGGCTTTCTTCAATTACGTCATGGATTTTAAAGAGCCCGATTATGGTGGTATAAAAGACGTACAACCCCAAGTTTCAGTCTATACTTGTTAGGATAAGAAATAAATTGAGAATGGCACCCTGAAACGCACCATGCCCCCGACCCTGATAGGCACCATTACCGATGTCCTGAACAGCTCAAACTAAAGTAATCTTGCGTTCATTTGAAAAACATTTCAATCAAAAATTATTTGGCTCCGGATTTATTTGGGGAATATAGGTTTTAATCTAGTCACACTCTGAATTGAAGTCGTTTCTCAAAATGATCGGTAGGCCGCTGTAGTACCGCGATACATTTCTAAAAACCGCGGGGTAAATTGAAAAACTGCGGGTTTTCCACTATGCCCCATATTCCGCACCTCAGAGGAACAGAGGCAAAGGTAAACTGCATGATGACGTCATCACAAAAGCACAAGATTGAGGGAATGCTTTTGAAATGTCTTAATAAAAATCTTTTGACGTATTGGAAAGGTTTTAAAATCTTTTCTGAGGGTTTTTTGAGTTTGAATAAGGTATTGGTGAAAGAATACCTGTTTTTTAAACTGACCCTGCAATCATGCATCAAGGTCTGTTGGCCCAGGTTGTCACACAGAGGGTGAAGATTTGGACTCCAAACAATTTGGAATCGGTTCAGACTCGTTCCTAACGGATTGGCCCAGGAAGGCAAAATAAAAAATCTTTGGAGAAAACTATGGGGCACGTTTTTTTCACAGCAGCGCAATAATAGGTATAGGTTAACTAAAAAAACCAGCCAAATGCGAGTTGGACTCGCGTGCAAAGGGTTTCGAACGACTATTTTCTTTAATGACTTTGAAATTATTTAAAAAAATAACTTTTGAGACCCCAAAGATGAGCTCTTTGATTCGATATGTGTACACGGTACAGTTGGAAAACTTTCTCTTTTAATTTTCTAATTTTCCCCCCAAAAAGAGACGCCATTTTCATTTTCGTAACGCTTCCGTATTTGGGTCACAGAAATTTATAAATGTGTACCAAATTTCAACTGAATCGGTCTAGCCTAGACTCGGAGTAAATCGGCTGTCTGTGACAGACAGACGACCGAGTGATCCTATAATTGTTCCGTTTTTCCATACAGAGATTTGGAAACCTAAAAATATTAACTTTAAAGGTTTCTTACTAAAATATTTATGGTTCACAGAGCACACTAATGACGGTACGACTTTCAAATGCAACATTAAATTAGACCGATATTCTGGACCATTATTTTTAATTGACAACCCTCGACGGGCGCTGAATACGTAGCATTTTAGAATCATAGATCCTTACTGCAGTTAAAACATAGAGAACTGGCTTCTGCCAGCAATTCGCCCGCGTGACTGTCGAAAATTAATTTATCCAAGAGAACTACTCCCGGGATAAAAAAATCCCAAGTCCTACTCCAAAAAAATGGTCTACCCGTTTGCCTTGTTTCATCAAAATCCCTTTAGCCGTTTAGACGTGAAAAGATAGCAGGCACACAGAGTTACTTTCACATTTATAATATTACTAGCTTTTGCCCGCGACTTCGTTCGCATGGAGTAGTTAATTTGGGCAGCCATTTTATTTTTAAAATACTAATTTTTCAAAAACGCTTGATATTTAAGTTTATTTATTTTTATGAAATGCCCAAATACAAAGGATCATGATTATCTTAAATAATGACGTTTTTTTATAGGATGATTTCTTGGATAAAAACTATTCTATGTCCTTTCCCGGGACTCAAACTATCTCTATACAAAATTTCATATAAATCGGTTGAGCGGTTTAAGCGTGAAGAGGTAACAGACAGACAGACAGACACACCTTTGCATTTATATATTCTAGGACATAGTCTACCCTTTTGTCAGGTTTCTTCAAAATCCATACAGTCGTTAATACTTGAAGAAGTAACAAATAAACTCACCTACGCATTTATCATATCAATGTTAGGATGTATACATACTTTTTTTTTCCTGTACAAGAATTTCATTGGAGCTCCCCCTCACTTAAGTAAAGGTACTTACAGATGATTTTGTATTCATGGTAATTGATCACACACACCGTATCGCCATTTTACACACACACACACACACATAAAAGACGGAGGAACTAACATATGCACCCACTTTACAACATGCGTGCAGGCAGACACGCAGGGCACTATAATGCTACAGTCCACAATAACTGTAATAAGAGGCATTCGATATTGTCTTAAGAATAAAAAATGGAAATTCAGGAAATTACTTTAAGTCCGTAGGGTGTTACTAAGGTAGTTGGTATCTTCATAGCAAACCGTTTGTGCGATATAGTGATAACTTGATTGTTAGAATTGAAGATCTATAAAATTTTGTATTCAATCAGCTAAAGATGACAGTTAAAACCTGATGCTTATTATAATAAAAAAGAACTGTCACATAAATCGGACCAGAAAACTCGGAGTAATCAGTATACATACATAAAAAAAAAATACCCACCGAATTGAGAACCTCCTCGGAAGTCGGTCAGTAATAAATATTTTCTAGGTAAGTTACACAGGTACCACAATCGATGTAGACACTTATTTTCCCAATAAGCTATTAAAAAAATATAATAAAATAACGGCCAAGTGCGTGTCGGACCACGCACAGTGTAGGGTTCCGTAGTTACCCGTCTCCTAAACCATTCCAGAAAAGTAGTAAAAGTACTTAACTATTATTACATTACAAAGTTACAAATGCACTTGGTTTGAAGTCATTTTCTATGGAAATAGTAGGAATTTTTTACTTACTTAGTTCCATTTTATAAGTTTGTCAACTATTACACATTAACTCGTTAAGCCTAGGTAGCGGTGATAGTTTTCCTTTTAAAGTCGTTATATGCTACTACTATGAATTTTTTCAGGTCTCCAAAAACAACCGTTTAGCTGGCAGAGGGGGGAGACACTTGACTCTAACAAAAATTAGTACTTTAAAGCTTAATATTTCGCACACAGATCCTTGGATGGAACATACCCTAACAAACTAGAGAATTTAAATAAAAGTGTTTCATACTATACCGTGTGACATATCAAATAAAATGGCTTTTTGTAAGGGTTTTAATCATATTTTTTTTCATAATTTTAGAATAAACAGTTTTAAGTTTTATTTACAAAATTACACGAAACATGACCGTTCCCACCCTTATATACCCGAAACTAGTGAGCCTAAAATTTCAAAAAGAAATGCAGATAGTAGTTGTTACCCATAGATTACAGGAAAACCATGAGAAGTCTGCAGTGTTAAAATACCATGTTAAAAAAATCAAATTCGTTCGGAACCTATTGCACGCGAGTCCGACTCGCACTTGGCCAGTTTTTCCATAAATACGACTGAGTATATTTAATTGAATCTACTAGATTCAATTAAACGACGATATCATACGACTAATTATAATTAGTCGTATAATATGCACTATATTATATATTCTATGAATAATTACACCTACATAGCATAGCGCGTTAATCAAAATCATTTCAAGCGTATTGAGGTATACAACCAACGTGTAATTTACGGCTTAAATCATAGTACCTCGAAATCGTGAAACACTAGCCGATTGGGGCTGTATATTGGTGGATACATACCTATGTAAATCACAGCTAAACTGCATGAAGGATACGAGAATGGAATAACTAGTGATGCAGAGAGCTATCGAAAAAGTATATTTTTGAGAAAAACTCTATAGTAATATGTTATATGAGCCGTAGTTAAATTAAGCATTTTTACTAGGGCCCAAGAAGTAGGGTAATATTTTAACTTAGATGAGCTAGCACGAAACTATCATCGTAGTATTTAGCATCCTTCTCTTTAAATACTTAGCATTGGCAAAACACAACTAAACATGGCCTTTCTCAATGCACCTTACTATATTCGATTATCTGCTTTCTGCATTAAGTCTAACCCTCTTATTGTGCATTATTTTCTCCGCTCGACTCAGCCTCCCGTGTCAACTTCTCAGTATTAGAGCGTATTCATTGTTGTCATTAACGGCCTCGACTTCTCGCTTTCTCCTTTTTTCTTTGCGACTGCTCTGACTGCAGTAGAGAAATTTCCCTTGAAAGGAACTTAGAAAACGGTTTTAGTTCTTAATCGACGATGATATTCGCGAGCCGGTACTACGGCAACGGGCGTGCCGAACATTACCTCAATTATGCCCAAGTAACCTAATAATCGCCAATTAAACAAGAAGAAAATCGTGCTCCGCCAACCACTTTTTAATTAGGATAACGAACAAATATATAACTTCTCTCTTTATTGAATCACCGTCACTGATCATCCCGCACATAAGAGTATCTCGTGTCAAGTCGATCAGAGATTGACTCCGTCATGAGCGCTCCATTTCCTCTTACTCCGTGCCCAACACAGAGACAAGTTAGTTAAGCTGTAGGCTATAAGAGCCGGTAACTCACGTACGACTGGAGGGAATGCGGACTGACTCCACGTATTCGCACTGTCTCTTCAACAGTTTATGTCGAGTATGCATAGTGGTCTGCTTATTGCAGAGGTAATTAGGAATGATAATAAGAGGTGAAGAGGTTGATCACTCTGGTCTCATAATCGCCACTGCGTTTAAACACATTTTACTATTACACTATTTATAAATGCCAAAGTTTGGACGGATGGATGTTTGCTACTCAATCACACTAGAACAGACGGATCGAGATGAACTTTGGCACAGAGATAGATTATAGTCTAGAATAGTATGCTAGCTATAGCTGTGGGTCTGTCTTGCGCACAAGTCCCAGCATTGTGCTGAGCGTTGGCCGTTTTGACTGATGTGTCGCGTATCTTACCAACTTGCATAACTTTTGTAATTATGTATATTTCATTTTTGGTATCCGTCATGCTTATCGCAAATAAAATCTTTTTCTCTCTTTCTTTCTATTATCCCGGGAGTATCATCCCTTGGTGGAAAATAGCACAGGATAGAGAGAAGTGGGCATCTTTGGAGGAGGCCTTTACCCAACCTGGGAACCTTGCTTAATGAGATAACAAGAAATAAGTCATTTAGTATTATACCCATCAATTAGTAAGTATTTAATTAAGTAACTAAGATGAAATGTAGCTTGGTCAAATAAAGGCTTTTTCATTTTATTTTATTTTATTAATATCCTTGGGATAATTTCCGAAAATCACGCGGGTAAAAACGCTGGCAAAAAATAATGATTATATAGGAAAAATGCGGAATAATTTGTCATCGGTTTTGTAGATGACCTACTTAATAAGAGCTCTTTCAATTTCAGAGCAATTTAAAGTAACATGTGTGTGCAAAAGTCAGTCGCGTGGAATTATTATTGCGGAGGTTTTTTCGACTTTTTGTAGTTTATATGCGCTGCATGACAGTTTGTTACAGTTTAATTTCATCCAATGTATAAGTTAGTATAAGTATATAAACAACACGCTCAGCTCCATTCTGTCTATGATATCGACAAATGAAGCTGGAGCACTGGGCTATTGGGTGTCAGCTTATTTATTGTTTGTATGTACCGATTATAATTTTTATTTATATAATTATATATTAATAATTGTTGCATTTTTACCCATATTTATACTTATTATTTTATTTGTATATTTCTGTTAAATATGCTCCGTGAATGTATCCGTGGCACCACTGACTGGCCCTATCAGAATACCAGCGCTGCGTTATTTATTTTTTAGATATCGCAGCATAAGCTGAGGTAGGGACCATTTTGGCCTCGCACAGATAATTATTTTATTATACTGTTTAGTTTTAATTTTATTATACTGGTTTGTTAGTCTTGTGCGAGTCCCAAATAAACATTTTTCTTTCTTTCTTTCTTTCTGTACCTAATATTATTTTAATTACCTTGTGTTTGTTGCTGTACGTTTGTCTGCTCTTTTTATAGCTACGATTTGACTTCTAATTCTAAATTCAAATACTTAACATGAAGGCTTACTATTTTTTAAAAAGTTTTTCATTTGTTTCTTCAGGTTTTGTTTCCTCTTTCTTAGATTTTTCTTTTTAAATGATCAACACCTTGGCTATTCAAAAGAACATGTGAATGTTAGGCTAGGGATGTTAAGGAGCTCCGTAATTGTAATCAAAACTACCGGATATTCGAAATAAAAATCTTTCCATAACCTTGACCGAATCCGACATAAAAGCTTCGGATAGGGGTGAAATCTAAATGAGACACGTTATGACATGTTTTCTCAGGACACGTGCATATTTGGTTATTATATCCGTCACCGAAACCGTAAAAAACCGTAAACCGTATTCGAAACTAACGTATATTTAGAAATAATGTCATATTCGTATCATAATCTAGATCCTAAATTTCATATTATCCATACCATAATTGAAATAAACGCTTTGGGTTGAATTTAATATGAATAAATAAGTAATTATGTTTATTAAATTTTCTTCTAAATTTAAATTACTAAAAAACAAAAGAATGAGAGATGTTCGGGCTGAAGATGTATGACCGAATTCACGCTGCGCAAACTGAATTAATTGGGATAAGGGTAGAAAAATACAATAAAGAAGAGAAATTAAAGCAACGAATGGCTTAAATTACCTACAATATGCAATCAATGCATATACAGACATACGTTTCATATAGGTACAGTGTCAAACATGAATCAATTTTCAGTTATATGAACTACAAACCCCATATATTATTCACAGGTATATCACTCATTCATAATGGAGTTGGAAGCACAACAGATGACGCTGACTGTCAGCATATCTATAAATATTTCCAACTAACGACACCATTAAAGTAAGAATAAACAAGAAACATAAAAATAGAATATTATAAGGACACGTAAGTACAAAACAGTGTAAAATATTTACTGGATTCAACAGTACGGCGAAGTTAACTTTAATAAAAAATACTACCAACTGCGGTTTTTACCTTAAATCTTCTTATTTTACTATGTAATTGAAGCGACCAGTAACTATGCGTTCTGTCCAATCAGTTGTAACTTGCCTCACGATCTCTCACCATCTGGTTCAGCCAGTCTAATCTGACAACGCCTCACCGTGTAAACTTAGATTGAGTGAGTGCGAAGTGAACTGTCATTCCAACTTGTTTGTTTAGATTGTCAGCTCGCAAGAAATTTCTGTAGAAAAAAAGCATCACCTTTGTACCTATTTTTAACCGACTTCAAAAATTCTGTTGTTTAAAAATTCGTTTTTTATAACTCCGTAATAATATATTTTTGGATTTGCAAAATTATTTTTATGTTCGAAAGAGGTTTATTCCAATAATAAATTCGTAAAGAAAGGATGGAGATCTCCGGAGATAGACAATTAAATTGATATGGACTGGTTGGAATTTTAGGGGGTAGCACTAAAAAGTGAAAAATAAAAACCTTTTTACAAAGAAAATACAACCGACTTCGAAAGAAAAACCACAGAAAAAGTTATTTTGTACTTGCAAATTACAAAATATCTCTTTTTCTTTGGAAGTCGGTTATAATTTAAGTTTTTTTTCTGTTTTTTCTTCTTGCGCGTTTGTTGTATAATTGTGTGCACGAGTACATTATTAGTTAAATAAATAACGTCCTATATCAACAACAAGACATCATGAAACTTAAAGTTAAACACAGATTTATGCCCAAGCTGTCGTCCCGGCACTCTATCCATTTCCCCATAGTGACAGACAGAGCCCTATATACGGCAGTACCCTATATACGGCTGCTAGGGGTCATAACACGCGCTGAGAATTTATCATTTTTATTTATCCTTCGACGTGCCATGTTTTCCTTGTACGTTAACTGCGAGGGGATAAATTTAAAATTGTATACGTTGTGTTGTGTTTGGTTTTAGTTTTTGTTGATATTATGTCATAGGAAACTTAGTGAGTTCGTGTTGGTATGATTTTTTTAAATTAATTTGGTTTGTTAAAGTTCGCTTCATAGTCATCTTTTTATCTGACTGCAACAGGAGTGATTCGCTGGTTGTAAATGTGATTCAGCTAGACATGGTGTTTCTATCCCATCGAAAACTGATACGACTGAAAGCATAGCAGAAATCATTCGATTTTGATCTAATGATTTCTTGCACCTAAAAAAAATTGTTATATTTGCAACCCCTTCATCGTATACAACGTAGCAGCATTGAAACTTCTGATCGTTCACGTAGGCGATATTACAAACATTTAAAACGAGAACCGCTATATTAAAAAATATGACACGTAGGGATACTCAAAAGGGCACATAAGCCTGAAAATATTCCATATTTACTTACATTATACCATTATTACCCTTTCATTTTTCTGAATTAGGTATTTCCAAACTAAATGGTTGAAAGTGATTTCATATTCAACAGTGGGTATTGAGGCATATTTTAGCTGAACATGATTTATTCGGCGATATTACGCACCCAGGCCTGGCTTGAATGGCATTACGTTGACAGCTTATGAGGTTCTTTATTTATATTTGATTTATGTAGTGAGCACAGATACGGCCGCTCTACGCCGTTTCACGGTTACTGAACATTATTCGCTATTTAAATGGGGAAAAAATCGACATTAGTTTGACCTTAGGCTCCATAACTTACTCCCGCCATAGATAAAGTTACCAACGATATATAAATCTCTCTAACTAAAACTGGCCTTTTTATTTCTTTTCGAACAAATAACGTCTTGCTGCGTCGTCAGTATTTTACAGAAACTATTTTTTCGCGACAGTGAAGCGCCTTGTAAAAATATCAGATCAATTGATTTCTTTCCCCCTATTTTGAACTAGGTACTGCCTGAAATCAAGTGTGACTCCTGCGCTCTGGTGGCTCTCGTGGGTCCAGGGAGCAGAAAATATCCATACATAAAATTAATAAAACCAAACGCTAAAATTCACTTGAGCATTCACAAAAACAAATCGCGTTTGGTGTTAGGCAATGTCATGCAAATTTCTGGTAGGCCGTGGAATCCAGTGTACAAAACAGCCATTGTTATAAAAATAATTGGGGTCACGTTGTCGTTAGTCCTCTCGAACCATTATTCTGTTTTGTCCAAAATATAATCCCGAAATCTGACAATTTGCTACGTTTAAATACTCAATTGTTCATCAATTTAATAAGAGTATTAAGTTTTTGAGAGTCAGACTTCTAAGAGCCCATTTACTGTTACTGTTGTAATATTATTAAAGGGTATTGTTTAATTTGCGATACTGAAAGCTCCAACTGTTCTTATTGAATTACACAGCTCTTGCCTGTCATTGAAATACGAGTACCTAAACGTGACCAAATTAGGCGCTGAAAAGGCCAAATGCGTAACGTTTATAAGTGATAAATCCAGGAATAATTGAAAGTTACCCACGTATCCTTTCTCATTTTATTGGCAGACGAGAATAAAATATATATCGGGCCATTTAAAAGTGTTACTCCATAATGTAATATCTGTAGGACATTATTTTATATTCTACTGTCTCACGGGTCCATTTTTACATACGTATTAGCCTTCCCTGAGTGTTATGTGTGTGTTTTGTTCTGAATTTTGTTCGCTTCATTATGATACACATTTGTTATAATTACCGTTTGGCCTCGCGAGAATTGAAACCAACCTCAGCATCGTGAAATGCTTTTATTTTAATCAATACGAAATATCAAAATGAGTACATATTGTTCTCTTACAACAATTTATTGGTCCCGCGGGTTGGGCTCAACGGAGCGACGCAAACCAGATTATTATTTACCACTTTCGACCGCATTTTATTACTAACCCACAAAAGGGTCAAATAATAAAAAGAAGTGTTCGCTTTGTGGGTAAAACAATAGACCGATATTTATGATCCTTACCTCCGCGAACTCTCGTTTTTCGAAGTCAACTCAGCCTTATGAAGTAATTTAGTATAACAGCCCATATTGCTGGCGCTGGGAAACGTTACATCATTGTCAAAGAAACGTCGAGTACTACTGATGTGTGTATGTTTTAAGAATATGTTATTCGGAAGTGGTGGAGTGGGTGGTAAGTGTGTTCGTTGACCTTTGTGGGGCGTGTGAGGGTACGTGTGGCCAGTAGCCCGGGGCTCCGTGTCTCTTCACGGCTTATTGGGGAAACAATGGTGTTTGAATGTCAAACTACCATTGTGATGTATTACCCCTTCTGGCCGAGGGCAGTGAATGCTGAGCTTGCTTGCAATTTTGCATGGCACAATTCATACTACCAAATAGTACTAATGATATCGAGCCATAAAAGGTTTGAGATTTCTATTGTTAGCTGTTATAAGCTTCATAAATTAGAACTGAAAATTAATATCATGAAACCAATATATGAAATAGTTGACGAGCAAATTGTTCAGATAAGTTTCAATGTAATGATTTTTACGAAGAGACACAGAAAGCGATAGTTTCGTTCCATTTATAGCCCAAAAACCCGCAGCAATGTTCATATAATATTTATTTCATAAAACAGCTTTTTCGTGTCCTTAACTTTGTTGTGCCTACATATTTCGTATAAAATCCTGAAAAGACAAATTAGGTAGTTGAAAAGCCACAAAAAACATTTGAAAAGCCTTTTAAGTGTACGACCAGAGGACTTTACGACGAGTGGTGGAAGGCAAATCTTTTCTGGGAAAAGGTAAAAATCTCGTTTGAAATAACCCGGGAAACGAGCACTGTCATAAACGCCAGTCGGGCCGGATATTTGCTGATCCGTGCCAGTACTGTCACTAACGGGTAGTCAACTGCAGAAACAATTTTACTCATTATTAGTACGTAAATACCCCTTTCTATTGCTTTGTGGTTTGTTCCTGGAAGGCTTAGGGACTTGATATTGATTTTCCGCTATAATTGTCTTATTGTAAACTTCTTTAAAGGATTAATCTGTCTTTAACCTAGCGTATAATTAAATACTGTATAAACTACTGCCAAAATTACTAAGCCTAAAAAGCAGATGAAAATGAGTTTTTTTTTTTTTTATGAAACTGTATGACAGTCCCTGTTCTTGGAAGCCGACATATACGCGGACGAAATAATAGGGATCAGCTAGTGAAGGAATAAAAACTTTGCTTAAATCATAAATCCGTCATTGATGAACCGATTTGAAAAATAATTTTTTCGCGTGAAAGGATATACGTTCCGACAGACGAAAATAATCTACGTGTAAAAATATCAAAAACTTAGTACATATGGCCGAGAAAATCAGTCTTTGGACATCAATTATAGATGACTTAAATTAAAAGAAGTAAACGAAACGATATTTCTCGGTATCACGATTGATAAACACTGCAACTGGAAGGCCCACGTCAATAAAGTATGCAACAAAATAAATAAATACGTTTACGTTCTTTATGAACTCTCAAAAACATCAGCGTTAAATACCGTATTATCTGCATACTATGGCTACGTTGATTCGGTATTGAGATATGGTCTTATTACATGCGGTTACTCAACTGAAAGTCTGAGAGTGTTCATCGCACACAAGAAATAGCGGGAATACGCCCATGGGCATCTTGCAAACCCTTTTTCAAAAAGTTCAAAATACTAACCCTTTCCAGTCTGTATATCTTTGAATGAACTAAATTTATTAAAATCCACCCGGAGTTATTTAAAAAAGCTCATGAAATATATTCCAAAAAGTATTAGGCACAAGAATAGAATAGTTTTGCCCATAATTACAAAGACAGCACTATATAGTAAAAATAGCTATGCAATGTGTGGTCGCATATTTAATGCTATACCTGACACTATTAAAATCGTACCGGTTTATAGATTTTCAAGGTACCTTAAATTATGGCCATTTAATAAGAGGTTAAAAAATGTATTATAATCACAATCACCCTCGGACATAAATAATACATTTACTTTATTGTTTTTTTTTTAATAATCTAATAATATGATCAATTTCTCAATTTGTTTTGTCATGTTTACTAATTATAACTGATTAATAATATTGTGTAACTATTAATAATTATTAACCCAAATGTTTGCATGTCACACCATTATGAATAAGTGTTATGGATCTGTAAATATTTATGTTAAGACCAAAATTGTACCAGCACTGATTGCGAATAAATTGAATTGATTGGTCCCATAGAAATTTCAATAAAATCGTTTCAGTGTTTTGGTTTTTACATCAAAATAGCTGGAGAAAATAGAAAATATATCATCCAAGTAAACGAAATTGTGGGTTTTGCTCTCCCGTGACATTCCAGTGGTGTTGTTGGGGGTGGGATACCACAAAAAAGTGAAAAATAAAAAAACTTTTTACAAAAAAATACAACCAACTTCCAAATAAAAAAAACTACAAAATATAAAATAACTTTAATTTGGGAAGTCGGTGTTTTTGGTTGTTTCTTCGTATTATAACACCGACTTCCGAAATTAAAGTTATTTAATACTATAATTGTATTTTTTTTTTTCTAAAAAAGCTTATTGACGAATGATTGGTTGTGTCAGCTTGGTCTTTAAGGTGCCTTGAATAATGGAAATGACTGTTGTTTCTTTTCATTGAAGTTATTTATTCATAATGAAGTATACCGGTTCCAAGAATTATATCAAAAATACATCAGAAAGATCCTCTAGTACTCTTACATCAAGATCTTTCTTTGTTATGCGGCCTAGTGGAAAATACATGGCACTTACTTACTTAGTAGACATTCTCTTTTACTCATCTTTCTTAATATACACTTCTCATCAAAAAAATCGAAACACTTTCGTTTTTATTGTTTATGTCCTAATTTTTTACAAAAAAGAATTAATTCCATGAAAAAAAAAACATTATTGTGTAGCTGGCAGTTAGGTCATTACAGTAAGAAGAAAAAAATCAAAATTCGAAATTAGAATTTCATTTGTTTATCCTATAAATGAAATTAATCACTGTTTTGAGACAAATGTGTATTTAGGGTTGGAGTACGTTTCTCGTTTAAAAACTAAAATTAGCGCTTGTCTTTAAACTTTTTGTTTCTTATTTCATTTACTGTGACTTTGGGACGTCTGAAAAAACTTTTTTTTCTAAAACATATGGATACTTCGCCCGCAGAAGCCGCCCAAGTGGTGGCATTGCTGGATTCTGGACTTAGTCAGCGTGTTGTGGCTGCAAGATTGCATCTAAGCTTATCATCTGTTCATAGAGTCTACAAACGCTATCGGGAGACTGGTTCGTTCACGCGCCGTTCAGGATCTGGCAGGAATCGGGTCACTTCTGAGCGAGATGATCGATTTATTGTAACAACCTCTTTACGAAATCGACGCCTTAACGCTTTTCAACTGCAGCAGCAGCTTCGCGTTGTACGAAGAGTAGCTGTAAGTGACTCTACAATAAGAAGAAGGTTGAAGGAACGCGGATTGGCACCGCATAAGCCAGCGAATGGGCCGAAATTAACTGCAGACCATCGAAGAGCGCGCCTTAACTTTGCACGCGAGCACCTAACTTGGTCATACCTTCAGTGGAGCAAAGTACTGTTTTCTGATGAGTGTAAAATTATGCTGTATGGTAACGACGGAAGGAACAAGGTCTACAGAAGAGATGGAGAACGCTTTGCACAATGCTGCATTGAAGAAAAGGTCAGCTATGGTGGCGGTTCGTGGACGGTTTGGGGAGGAATCAGCGCCGACGGTAAGACAGAACTTGCCTTTGTATCTGGGCCACGGCTGCCTGCACTAAACTCTCATCGGTACATCGAACAGTGTCTTGAACCTCATGTGATGCCCTATGCACATTTTATTGGCAACGACTTCATATTCATGCACGACAATGCTAGAGCTCACACCGCGGGCGTCGTACGAGATTATCTTACCGAAGTCGGTATCTCCATTATGGTACGGCCAGCAAGAAGCCCGGACATGAATCCCATTGAACATCTATGGGATGAATTAAAGAGACGAATTCGAGCAAGAGATCCAGCCCCAGAAACACTTAGCCAGCTGCAAAATGCAATCCAAGAGGAATGGGATAATATACCACAACATGTGATCGTGACTCTCATCCGATCGATGAAGAACCGTATGGAAGCAGTAATAAGAGCTCGCGGAGGGAATACAAGTTATTAAATAAACGTTTCTTACATTTTTTTTCATTTACGCGTGTTGTTTTACCCATTTCCTTCATATTCCATACAGGGTAAAAATTACTCATTATACAAAATACGAAACCTATGAAGACTTAATTTGAATTTAGAACATTAACATTAGGATTTAAAAACCTCATACTACTCACTATTAAATGACATTTTACATTTATTCCTAAATATACACATTTTTCTGATAATCCTTATCAAATCATAAACTGCGAGGTGTTTCGATTTTTTTGATGAGAAGTGTATTTGTATTTCTTATGTACGCCACTATTATGTATGTAGGTCACTGAACTCCTCCTAAACGACTGGACCGATGTTGATGAAATTTTTTATGTGTGTTCAAGGGGATTCGAATGGTTTAGATTCACAATTGGACCCGGTAGGTGGCGCTGTTCGGGCAGGATAATAACATAACTTGAGAACGACTGTACCGATTTCGTTCATCTTTTTTTTTAAGTTTTCTAATACTTTGAAAAAGGCTTTTACGGAAAAAAAATATAAATAAAAATGAATCGTCGAAATGTATGTACGCGCATAACTTGAGAACACCTTGAACGATTAAAATCATTATTTTTTTGTTGTGTTTGTAATTGTCAGGGCGAGGTTTGTATGAAAGAAATTTTTGAAAAAAGAACATCCGGGCGAAGCAGGGGCGGGCCACTAGTGATAATACATATTTATATTATTATAATATATTTATTTTGACGTTTTCGAGAGAGTGAAAACGTAAAAAAAAACGATAAAAGAACCTTAGTATGCAGAATGAAAGAAATGCCAGCTTTAGAATATGCAAACATAAGTTTTGCTAACGGTAGATATGATCGTGAACGATCAAAATACGTCATTGAATCTATCTATATTTATAAAAACAAATCCCTGTAGTCCTTGGTCACAGCATCACGAGTGAACGGCTGGGCTAATTCATTTTTTTGTTATGTTTCTTATTGTCAGGAAAAAATTCTCATGAAAGAAAATTTAAAATAATATATACATCCGGGCGAAGCCGGGTCGGGCCACTAGTCTTTTATAAATAATATTTATTTTGCAAAGTTGGTTCAAAATAAAACTTTTACTCGTCAATCTTTCCTGTCAATATTAATTAAATGACGATGCTTCCTATGAGAACCATGATATTTACTTAATGGTATTCTCTTAAAATAGTGACTTCAATGAAACATGAAACCCGCCTCTTTACTCCAGTCCAGTGAGCAGTTCAGTAATTACGATGCGATATATCGTACATTCCGAGCAAACGGCCATACCATTTCGGCCTGAACTGCCGGATAGTACAAATAGGTCACAAGGTTCTAGTTCTAGGCCATATGCAAGCACCATTTGGTTACCTAGTCACCCTCGGTTAAGTCTTAACCTGTGGGTTAGTAACGTTACATAGGATAGTGTTTCAGAATGTGGAACGTTATGCTTGAATAGACTAGCTTCTGACAGTGGCTTGCCCGCGTAAAGGTCGGTTTTTTTTAGTAATAATATTTTTTTATTGAAACGAAAACTCAGTTCACAGAAACTCTGTTCTTCGATAACAACTGCATTAGTATAAAACTGTCGCAGTCATTAACGCCCCCCACCAAAAAGTCGAGACAAAAGCAAAAATAAAAGACTAAAAACTAAAGGTAGAGAAAAAAAACTTCAAATTAAAATTAAAAATTATCCCAAGGTAACATACTCCTTAAAAGGATCCTACGTTCTAATCAAGTACATGGTCTGCAAGCGTGCCAGTTTTATCTAATTTCTTTCAACCGTTAGGACGTGATGACATAACAAACAGACGAACGGAGCTACTATAGTATCAGTCGTCTGTGGGCATAAAGATGAAAGCATATATTTTTACTTAATCTACCAATCTATAACATAAGAAAATCCTTTACTACCTATACAGAGAACATTTCTTAGCACGACCATGACCTACCCTGATTTTTTCAAACGAAAAAAACACGGATGTATCTCTTAACCTGAACTAAGATTGGAAACCCTGCACTAATGATGCGTCATTTCAGAACAAGAAGTAAAACGTCGAACACCATTTTCTTCCACTGAGTACCTCTAGTTTTTCTCCCACACAAAGACCGAAGGGTGAAAGAGTACTTACTTGACTGAATTTTAAAAGCTTTTATGCCGTTTTTATTCGTGAGTCTCTAATTACAGTCGCTAAGGCGTCGCATAACGCCACCTTAGTCATTACAGATGCCGTGAGCGACGCTATAAAGCTAGAAAATGCTTCATGCAAATTATTTTACGTGTTAGTGTACCGCTTCAGCCTACCAACTATGTTAATACACATCCTATTTATGTACCACGTAGGATACAACGTAATTAGCTTAAAAATCACGACATACGTAAGTATAAAATGTACGGTTTTAGACTAATTAATTGACCGTCGCACATTATCACGTTTACGTTGAAAATTTCCGGGTATTTTTAAAAGAGTACCCGGAAAATACCGCGTCGCGTCGTTCACAAGTCGTCAGGAATTTTAATACCCCTTAAAATGTAACAAGTTTATCTGCGAGGTTTAATTGCATAACGGGTGCTCTTTTTTCCGACGCGTAGAACGCAGTTTTTTGCAAAAACATCGGAAAAATTACGAAAATTTTTATTTCAGTATTTTTCAGCACGTATACCATGAAAAGTTGAGGTAAGTAGAGCGTACGCGAAGAAAAATGACATATAAATTATTGAGGTTTTCATTTAAACCGGAAAATAATTTTTAATTTAATGAAAGTGAAACAAAAAAAGCTTATAAATATGCACCCCTTCTTTTAAACAGTGCTCTAAGAATTAATTTACTACACGACTTTAAATTCAAAACTTAATGAAGGCGGAACCGTTGATTGCGGACAAGCTATATGGTCCTGCTTCAAATATGACCCTTTGAACAATCGCGCTGAACTCACGAGCAAAACAAAGACTGAACAGGACATTCATTATGTGTACTCCTAATGAAATTTCTTTTAATAAAAGAAAATAAACCCGACCCCTTCACAAAAACGTATACATCTTTTGTAACAATTTTTTGAATTAGCAATGATAAGATGAAATGATAATGGCTTTTTCCCGTTAAAAAATCAACGAGGCGTAACTTGACCCAAGGGGTGGGTCCAACCGAATCACCCCTTTGGGGCAAAGGCTACCTGCTTGTAAAAAGCTGGTTTTATTTTACAAATACTTTGTCAAAAAATTGGTCTTCAAATTGCCCTTTAAAGGGAATTTTCGCTTTCAGCAAAGAAGTTTTTGAGTTACTCTCTAAAATTGAGAGTTTTCACTGTTCCTAGAATCCAATCTTAAATTGCAGTAATTTTGCTTCTTTCATGCTACATGTACCTTTAAAATGCTGAGGTTCACACGTAAGCCAGAACAGAACGTGACTAACCGTGTTAAGACCGTTTAGGGCTGTTCTTTTTACTTCATACAAGTAAAGAACAACACGACTAAACGTTCGAACTTAAAATGCTATATAACTTTGAATTAGAATATTTAAATGGTGTTTAATTCGTATTTAACTATGGTTCATAAACCTTGTTACTAAGTTCGTCGTGTTTGAACTAACATGGTATTTAAGTCCCGTTGCGCGTCTAAGTTGGGGCATAAGAAATATTATAGCTATTGACAGAAAAACAAAATACATGGTCGTAAATAATTTACTTACTAGTTTCTGCAGTCTCTGAAGTCTCATGTTGCTATCTGATAAGACAGGAATGCTCGTTGTAGCATCAAGGTTGGAATATTCTTAACGTCTGCGTTATGGTAGAAATATCCCTATAAAAATTACGCAACTGAATTTCAAAATGCTGACGTTTTTAGGGTTCCGGTTTCCGAACGTCCGTATGAAAAAACGGTACCGTTGTAGTATCACTCATGTGTCTGTGTGTCCGTCTGTCACAGCGCTCCAAATTGACTGGGACAGAGTGTACCGAATCAGCTGAAATTTGGTACATATTTAAATTTCAGTGACCTAAACACGGATGAGGCCACCTTTGGGAGACATATTAGAAAATAAAAAAGTTTTTCAAATTGTGCCGTGTGACATATCAATTAAAAGGGTTGTTGTGTGGGTATCAAATACATAAGTATTATTATCATAATTTAATAAAAAACACTTGGAAGTAAATCAAGAAAATTTATGAAAATTACGTCTTATCTCCAAACCCAAAATGGGGGTTAGTGAGCCAATTTTTCCATTCAGATAATGAATAGACTTTTCGTTTCGTTGAGATGTCTTTGGTATTAAAGGATATTTAAAAATTATGATTCGTTCAGAACCCTTTGCGCGCGTGTCCGACTCACACTTGGCTATAGGTAAGTATTATTATTTGTAGACACGTCGTATTTTAGGTAGCGTAATATCAGCAGATATGATACTATACTTACCCGTCTATAATGAAACCTGTGTTGTCTGTTTCCCGTTCGTGGTTTCCGTGTAAATTCATTAGTTTTCCTACATCCGTAAAAAAGACGTGGGCAGATATTCTTCGCAAAGGAAAACGGTTCGTGTCACTGTAATATCTATTACGTATGATACATGAGCTCAGCAGGGGGTGCAGTGATAGATTCCGGTTCACAGGAGAAATAAACGATACTATGACAGAAAGGTAGGCAAGTACATGTTTTTTTCTTATCCGTGTTTCTAAGAAGAGATTTTGTGCGGGAGTTTTATTTGTACCTATATAGATTTTTACCTGTATATTTGGCATTTGTGTAATCACATGGTCACTTGGTTTTCTGTGTTTGATTTAGACTTATTTACATAATTGTATCATGTGATTCTGCCAACATGATTGTTGTCGAGGGCTTACCATAGCCACGAGTTTGTAAAACCAATTTCCGCACGTGTGTCATACAACATTTTTCTACACATTTGCGAGAAAACAATGCAATAGGCAATGATGATGATAGATAACTTTTTGTTTTTAGATATTAGTCGAAAAGTCGCAACAATCTTTGACGTTCCTTGTCATATAGCGCGAATTTGCAAATCGCACCACATGCGCGTGGTGAAAATTAGAACTACATCTTTCGTCTCATTTTCTCTATAGTATTAAAGTGAGAAAAACGTATTGAGTAAAAGCGCTCCAATGAGGTTCGAATTCTAATATTTTTATGGAAATTAAAAAAAAGCGTAAAGGATACGCACGGCGCTATACAAGGAGGAGTGCGGTAAAATAAGTACTCAGATGAGAGTACCTATTTTACCACACGTTCCAATGTATGGTGCGTAATTTTTAACTTTCGAACACTGTATACAGGCTTCGTAATTTTTTTTTTGAGAAAATGTGTTGAAAAAGGATTTATTAGGTCTTAAATAATTCTTAGGGCTGATTTTTCAATAGTCAGTCATCACAGTACTCATTAACTCGTTAAGCCTAGGTAGCGGTGATAGTTTTCCTTTTAAATTCGTTATAAAAGTTTTTTTTTACGTCTCCATAAGCAACCGTTTAGCTGGCAGAGGGAGGCTAACAAAAATTAACACTTTGAAGCTTAATATTTCGCAAACAGATCTTTGGATAGAAAAATAGTTTTAGCAAACCCTCAATATTTTTAAACGATCTATTCAATACTACAATATGAGGTAGACGATAAAAAAAAAGTCATCGCCATTTTACTTGTAGAGGCTTACCCTAAAAAAATATATTTCAAGATTTTATTTTATCACTTTGTCGGCGTGATTAATATGTATACCCATACCAAATTTCAAACCGCGGACGGACAGACAGACAGACATACGGTTATGGCGAAACTATAAGGGTTCCTTTTTGACTACGGAACCCTAAATAGTAGGCCCGTTTTGTTAACAAGTCATAGGTACATAATTACAACTATACACAAGTGCGTGTAGTATTATGTTTACAAACTAATTTGTTGGGTACCATTTGTGGTGTAGTTTTCTAATGAAATATGCCTACAACCTACATATTTCGTAAATATTTTCAGCTCCTCGTTAGATTCAAATGTGCGGTGGCGTTTGGAGTGTAGAGTGAATTCATTATCGCGGTCGGGCAGTCGTTAGTGGTTTACAACCCTGTTCACAAACTCTTTGAAATAATGCTCCCCTGGTACCTTGACGCGTTTCAGCACGAACATAACGTCCACGAGCACCTCGAGAGATATTTAAAACATTCGTATAATTCCTGTGAGCGAAACAATCGGGGTTTTGTCTCGTTATGTTATAAAGCTTGCCTTGCCAACTGTGTTGCCGGCGCAAAAATCTGCGATGCGATATCATCATAATGACTTTTACTGCGTTTGTTTTGCGCTCCGATTGCTGTTAAAATGGGAACTGTAAAATTGAATTATATGTGTGGGCGTTTTGGTTTTGTTTATTTATTTTCTTGTGAACTGGTTGATTTTTATGCGTGAAACTCGTGAGATGCTTTATTGAATAACTAGTGGTCCCGGCGAACTTCGTACCGCCTCAGAATACATTTTTGCCGTGTTTTGTTTTTGTCATATATCAGAAATAGCGTTATATTCGAAAATGATTTTTGTCCATATTTTTTTTCTAATTGTCAAATTTTCAATCATATTTAACCACAGATAACATAAAGTTTAGCTGTCAGTTGCGTTTTGTTACTCCATGTCAGTTGCATTTTGTTATACCATTTTAAAAAAATAAACGGCTAGACTGATATTATACTGTTTAGTTTTGACTCATAAATTTTTCGTTTTTCTGTTTGTTGCGTTTTGTAATAAAACGGGGTAAAAAGTATCCGATTTTCAGCCAAATCGGTTCAGCCGTTCTTGAGTTATAAATAGTGTAACTAACACGACTTTCTTTTATATATATAGATTACCTAGTTAGTAGGTATCAACACTTTTACGTATTATATTATGTTTTACTAGCTTTTTCCCACAGCTACCCCCGTGGCTTTCACTTCATAAGAACCTTGCACGGACTCTAACGAATATGTTAAATAATACCCAAATTGGTCGAGCCGTTCTCGAGTTTTGCGGCTAACAACACTTTTAGCCATTCATTATTATTTGTAAAGATAAACTGATCAATGTGATACATGTACCTAACCTAACTATAAACTAGGTATAACGTTTTTTTAAACTATGTTTTACAAATTTCAGTCATGTAAATGCCCTAATTATGAAAAGCAAAATTCTTTTACTTCCATTTAATAACTGACAATTATATTAACATTCGCTATTGAAGACTTGTTTGAGGTTAATTATCAGAAATCTTCAGTCGTTGGGTATTTAACCTAATTTTACTTTCTTTCCTTGTGCCCAGTCATTTTGTCATGCCAAGTAATAATTATCTGCCTTATTAATTTTTGTTCAGGTCAGATTTCGGTGTTAAGCTTGTATTTAAAAGGTCAGCGAGCAGTAATCAGCTTAGTACGACTTTGCTTTCGGGCTAATAACGTCTAAATATATTTTTTGTTCATAATTTAGTTAAGGACTAAGAAGGTACGCCTTCGTTAATGATGAGTCAGAACCTTTTTGTTGTGTACCTAATATTTAATGGATATTTAGGCTGACGTTGGAATATGAGCATTGCAAGCTTTAGGTGTGTTTATGAACGCAAAACGTTTGAGGCATTAATGCTTTATTTACATTAAGCCGCTTATCGTTTTGACCAACCCGGATATTTTGTAGAAGCTCTCTTTAGAACTCTGATCTGTTTCGACAATGTTCGTTTTTAGAATCGAAACTCTGCTTCTTCAAATAAAGGTTATTTTTTTAATTACCGGAATAACAAATAAAACATCAAGTGAAAAGATTGGACATGCATTCTTATGATTTACCTTCCATTTTCTCTTTCAACTTGACCCTTATACTATACTGTTAGTGGAAAAATAAAAATACTAATAAAACAGGGCACATATTTCATGTGAGAAGTGTACCATGTTGTAAAACTCTGAGATTTTTAAAGGATATTTTTCACGCGGGGTGACTGGTGCCTGCCGTGAATTCTGGGACTGCTGCCAAAAAAGACTGTACATTAGTTCCACTGATAATTGAAGCAGAACGTGTAGAGGTACGTAGGTAAGGATATGGGGCACTCGGAAATGAAAATGTCCTTACCAATTCGAGTAAACAGCAACAAATACTTCTATTCTTGATTTTTTTCCATTTTAAAAGAAACTTTCTTTCAGGCCACTCGACTCAGCCTCTCTCAATCGATTAGACAGTTGTTACATCTTTTTAATTCATTTATTAGCATTATTGTCCTCGAATCGAGAGCTTTTTCAGTTGTCATGGTGTCTGGTTTTTAGTTTACAATTTAGTTGACACTTGAGTGTCTTGCCAAGTCACACTATTCAGATCTTTTGGCCGATAATAATTATAAAACGCGGCAGAGACGTGGACAGTGCGCGAGTTGGAAAAGGGGAAGATAGATGCTCTGGAAATGTGGTGCTGGAGGGAAATCCTCGGGATATCGTGGACGGAGTTCCGCACCAATGTGTCCATCCTCCAGGAGCTAGGCATCACGCAGCGTCTGTCGGCCGTAGTACACTCGCGCATACTGTAGTACTTTTGTCATGTCTCTAGATGGGGTAACGACTCCATAAAATGACTGGTCGTGCAGGGAAGGGTAGAGGAAACTAGATCGCGCGGCTGGTCAATGCGTTGGACTGATCAAATTAAATCCGCACTAGGAAGCCGCGTATCTGATTGCGCCAGACATTCTGACACCAGGGAGAGATGGCGAGAGATCGTGCGAAGAGCTGTGTCCGCCTCTACCACCGACGTGGACGCCTCGACGTGACCACGACCGCTCTGTCAAAAGTGAAACGGCAAAGAAGAAGAATTATAAAACCGTTCAGATGGTACCAACAGATGTAGCTACGAAAGTCAAATAACATAGAGCTATTTTACTTAAAACTTGCTAAACTTCCTTTCTTGTTGTTCAATTTGAAATAGGACTAGCTTTACGATCTAGGTAAGGTTTGGAGAGATATTGTTGTAAACATGACTTAGTGTCTTGTGAAGGACTCGCTGATCTAGCCGACAATTGAGTAATTATGTCGCTTTTTTAATCATACTAGTGATTACGTACAAACTATTCACTGTCGTGATCTGTGGAAAGGTCACGCAGTTCACCGGTGAAATGTCAGTGTAGATACGTGAAACTTTGAAATCTTCTAAAGTTTAGTAGAGAACTTGTATCTAGCTCTAGGTTTTGAGCAAGGAATTTGTAACGGATACTGTTCTGACTCTGAATATACATGAGAAAATAATAATGCGTTAATATTAGTTGGTTTTGTATTTTTACCCTGCTTCTTCACTCTTATAATAGAAAAGTACCTTGGTCTAGAGTGGGATGTAAGTAAATACGAAAATAAGTACACAGAAGGATCCAAGTTGCACTCATCATCTGCCTAGCCTTTTCCCGATTATATTGGGGTCGGCTTCCAGTCAAACCGGATTCAGCTGAATACCAGTATTTTACGAGAAGCGGCTGCCTAAAAGACCTCCACAACCTCTTCAACTGGGTAACACGGTAGTTCTTGGCAAGACTAGATTCAGATTTTCTGGCTTCTGACTATCTGTAACGACTGCCAAAGATCCACAAATGACAGCCGGGACCAACGGCTTAACGTGCTTTTCGAGGCACGGAGGGGTTTCGGTATGTAATAGGAGGTAACCCATCCACAGACCAACCTCGGCAAGCGTTGCTTAACCTTGAAGATCGACCCGTGCGGCTGTTATTATTTAGCCACGAGCTATTGAATAGAATAGAAAACATTTATTCGGCACAGACATTCAGCAACAAAGACAAAGTAACAGAAATAATACAGTAGTAGCAGGCACAGAATTGCGCTAGGTGGCAAAGACCATATTATCTTTTCTATTGGAGCAACTGAATAAAGTTAAGCATGAGAATACCTACGCAGCATAATTTGGTAAATGGTTAGATCTCACTTCTTTTTTTTAAGCGTAGCCATTATAGAAAACTGGAAACTTTCACATAAATGTTTTTGGTAGGATTTTGGCTTTATTACCTTTTTTTTTTAAGGATGGGAAATCATCAAATGACTTCTTCCGCTCTAGGTGGAGCGGAAGGGCGTGTCAGACTCTTACTGACTAAAACCCATCCGTGTTCCTTCTAAAGCCCTTTGCGTTCCAGGGCCGCGGTGACTCTTTCGAACAGATTCCGCAACCCTGGCAGGTTTCTTACTTAGCTACCAATATGTAAACTGCACTTAAACAAAATTAAAGAGCATTAGTTGTGTCCCGTGGAAGTTGAAAGGGATCCGCTTGCCTTGGTATGGTCATGAAGAGGAAGGATGAAATGCTACATGCAATACTAATGGAGTTAGGAATATAAATGTGGATGGATGGAGAGGGATAGGGAAGCTAAAGAAAAGATGGAAGGATTGTGTGAAGAGCGATATGATAGAAAAGAGAACTAGTGATAGCGTGACGGCTGATAGGACAGAATGGAAGAAAAAACGTATTGGGCTGACCCCAAGTAACATGAGATAAGGCAAGAAGATGAGTTGTTTCCCGTGGCCAGGCTTATGACCGATACCACAAGAAATGTGCATTTTTCCGGGACAAAAAGCAACCTACGACATCCAACGATAGGGTAGTTTTATCTATGAATGAAATATTTTTATCATAAGAAGGGAAAGAGAAATAATTATAAAAGCGCAGATGAACAAAGTGCACGTCAACGAAATACGAATGCTCAGATGGTCCGCAAGCGTCTCACTTCTAGATAAAGTGCCAATCGTGTACATCAGAGGCAGCTTAAAAGTGAGAACAATACCGGAGAAGCTACAAGAGATGCGCTTGCGTCGACCTGATGAACACATGATCAAAAAAGTGATGCAACTGGAGTCGGGACCACGAGGCCGTGGCTGACCCCAACCTACATGGATACCGGTCATGAAAAATGGCCTCAGTGATGAGAAGTTGGAGCCCACGACGATCCAGAACAGATGTCTCTGAAGAAGAAGGATTAGGAGTAGGAGTTCCGGGCCGCGTCCCGGGACGAGGCCGGGGATCGCGACTCCCGATGCCCGGGGCGTCTTCTGTAGCGGCGGTTGGGGCGAAGGCCTTGTCTCTCCCTCGCGCGGCCCATGATATTGGGACTTGAATTTGTAAGCTTTTTAACCGACTTCAAAAAAGGAGGAAGTTGTCAATTCAGATGTTTATTTTTTTTAAATGTAAGTTCAGGTTAGGGCACAACTCCGACATATTATATAGACGGATTTGCATAATATTCTTTTAGTTCAAAAGAGGTTTATGCCGAAATGGTCTAATATAAATGTCATTTAGATCGGATAAAGAACTTCGGAGATAGACAATTAATAATTGATATGGACAAAAATGAAAAAACTACCAACCTAATTAAGTTTTTTTTTAAGTACAAGAATTGACCTGCCGATCGATAGGTATCTGCCTCTAGAGGTTTTTTATTTAGAATTTTGCTAACTTTTTGAGAGTAAAATAATTGATTTTAACGTTTATAAGATACCAGAAGCTTAGCTAAAATCTTCGCTGAATGTATTGACAGATACAATTAAGTACTGATCTTAACTTTAAATTAAATGTGTGTACTTCGTCTTTGACCTACTGCAGTTTAGGTCACTTTCATTAAGACAGTTTTCATATTTTTGGACTTATAGTTTGTGTCCGAGTTAAAACATGACCTAGTTTACTTTGGGTTCAATTCATGAACTAGATATTTACGTTTTTCAAAGTTGCATAGCTTCTGGTTTTTAGAAAATAAGTCTCCTATTCACCACTTCCATTCAGCGGCCAGCTTATAAAAATGAACAACCAAAAAGGTGGTATAACGTAACAAAGTCAAAGTCAAAACCGTTTTTGTTTTGGCTGTGGGAAAATATAATACTAGTTTTCACCTACATGATTCCTACTTCAATCACCAAAAATATATGTCACTGAATTAACAGTGAATGTAATAAATTAGGCAAGATAAGGAAAGGTAGACAGTTTATTTATTTATTGACTGGCTGCCGCCCGCAGCTTCGCTCGCGGGTTTGTCGGAAAATATCCCAAGGGAAAACACTCCCGGTACAAAAAATCTATGCCCTAATCCAGGACATGGTCTACCCGAGTGCCAAGTTTCATCCTAATCCATCCAGCCATGAGATAACATACACCCCTCAGTATGAGGTAACAAACAAACTGACTCTCGCATTTATAGTATTAGTTTGTATAGGATATACAAAAGACTTATAAGAGAACATTATATTCAGGGAGCTCACAGGCTGCTTATGACCTTCAACAGAAGAGTAGACGGAGAAACGTAGACACAGTGTGTAAAGACACAAAGAATTAAACTTAAAATGAACCCAACATATTTGCATTTTCCGGAAAACAATACGAAAACGGAACACCCTTTTTCCTAATTTTAACCCAACATTTGTCACAAAGTAGATAATAAATAAGGTGCAATCTTTGAGAGCAATAACGACATTTCCTCTCACGAACATTTTTTCCTCATCCTCGTCTAATGAGGCTTCTTCCTCCTTCTTTCTTCAATACTTATCCCGAGTTTTTTCCTCCAGAATCGTGATGTCCATGTTAGTCGGCTCATCCTCGATAATAAGTAGCTAATGCTGCGTTATTATCTATTATTGCTTATATTAGATATTCGACATACTATGGATTCACTAATCTTTGATTATATTGTAATATTTGCTTACCATAATCCGAAAATAATGAGACATTGTGTGTTGGCAGCGGAAATTTTAGGTAGACGCTAAGGTGAAGTTTGCCTGGAAAATGTTTGGTATTTTTCAATAGGAAACAGTAAGGTAAAGCCTAGAAAAACTGGCTAAACAGTAAAACCATTATAACCATTGACCATTATATCAGCCGACGTCCACTGCTGGACTTAGGTCTCCCGCCACGCTTGGCAGACGGGTTGGCGATCACAGTGTAGCTGTTGCAATGCACAGAGAATGCTGCTGCCCATTCTCTGGTGCGTCCCATAGTTGCCTCTTACGACACCCACCACTTCCCGATGGGATGGTGCTATTCTTTTACGTCCGACACCATACAGAACCACCATTATATTAGTGCACAGCAAAGCAAAATAGTATAGAGCCTTTTTATTGGTAAATTAGTTTTCTAGCTTCTAAGTTTTACGATTTTCGCTGTGTCTTTATGATTATTTTTTTTATACCGTATAATCAAGCCACTTATTTGATGTTATTTGTAGAGTTAGAGTGTCAGTTAGACAAAAATACTAGGTATATCACTAACTGTGACTATGAAAGCTGTGTTAGTCACAAGCTAAAGTGGACTGATAAAACAGCAAACGAAAAATCTTCATTAAACGCGAAGCTTTGACTCCCTCAAAAAAAAATCATAATGAAACCCACCGACCAAGTTTTTGTGCGAACTGCCCAAAAATAGAGTGGTTCCAAAATGAAGCAATTAAAAATAATACCTACCCTTCACTGAAACAAAGTAGCCATACATAGTTGACAGCTTTTAACCATTCGCGACTCTATCCAGGTGGGTCGGACCACCCACCGCATTAAAGCTACGACGAAAGCCTAAGAACCCGAACAATAAAAAAGGAAACGCCCCCCGGGCGTGCGTGACCACAGGCTCAATGCAAATTATACTTCCATCCATTTCATACAATAAAACCAAATGAGCCCTTTTAACGCAACATGAGAAATCGATAAAAAATACACGTCCGAGCTTATGCTTCGTACATTCGAGTATTGTAACGTAAACGTTTTGTAATGGGTATTATTAAAACCGTTATTAATAGTTGCGGAACGCCGTATGCATTTGACGGGTTGGAACGTGAGGATAATAACAGGCTTTCTAGTTGCCAAGGCTATTCGAGGGATCTACTGAAGAAACATTGCGTATAATGTTTATTTTCGGAGAAATTCCTGTAAATCAGATAGATTTAGATAAAAACGTGTATAAAAACTTATTTATAATAATAATAAATCTTTATTGCAGACCATACAGGGTCCATTTAGCTCATAAGTTCTAATATCGATTAAGGCAAATTCACAGCAAAAAGCCATAATTTCATAGAATTCTAAGAAAGACAAGCTCGATTTGTTTGTCACAAAACATCAGAATCCCTAAGCCAAAAGAAAGGACGTTAAGGCACATTCTCAGAAAATACTCGTAGGCTCTACCTCTGAAACGGGCCGAAAATATATCCAGGGCAATAAAGGAGTGTCCCCAGGGCCTCCACTGACCACAGTCCGATCATAACCCAATTACAAGTCAACCGCATTTTTATGCTGCCGTTACACCTTACGGGAACAAACCGATGAATTTATTTTATTTTTATACTCCACGACCAGTATTTATGGTGGGTATAACAAATACATATACAGTTTCGTACCGCGAAGGGCTGTTGTGTATTTATTTTATGTGTACATTGATTTTCTTTTGTAGTTGTTATGTTTTTTGGGGTAGACACTGTATTATGTTTGTATTGTTTCCGGCATTTCATAGTTTTATTAAGTGAAATTGAGGAAAGGGTCTTTCATTTATCTAAGTTGGTATGTGTTTCGACTATAGTAGGCGCCAGATAATCGTGGAATAACGGTCATTGACCCACCTACAATTATTGACATTTTTAATTTGAAAAACGGAATTAATGACACAAAGCTGTCCCGAACCATCATCTCTCGTGATCCTTAACATTGTCTAATAATGAAAAACGATTCATATTTAATTGTTCAGGTACCTATGAACAGTTATTAGGGAAAGGTCAATGTACTTTATTCCACATTTATCTGGCGCCTACTATATGCATGTATGATTTACATGTGAAAATGTACAGCATTGCAGCATTGTGCGTACAGCTAAGGATGGAATTTCCAGCCGTAGTCTGTGTTTGGCAGCTACAACCTGGAGGCCTTTAAGTGAACACTATATAGGTTACATACATATATGCAAGCGTGCTTCATCGTCGACCATATCATCGTTTTCCATAAGGTGTGATTGTGGTCAAACGCGATTGAGGCGGAGCTCGCACGGTTTTTGAGCTACAATATTCAGCGCAACCATAAAGGCTGAGTAGATGCGGCTTGCTGAGAGGATCCCGAGGATATATCGAAGAAGTTTCATCAGATACGAGTCCAGTGGTCAGGGGCCCACTTTCTGATTTCCAAAAGGAAATATTTAGCGTGATCTTCAAAGTCATTCATTTTAATTTGATCGAGTGTGGCTTGACGCAATATGACATAAATGGGCTCTGATATTCGTAAGAAAAATCTGATACTTTAAGAAATATTCTCGGGGACCTATTAAGCTACTTTTCAACTTTTCGCCTTGAATGTGGGTGTTCAAAACTGCCTCAGCCCTCCCCCTCTAAGAGCCTCTCAAAATAAAAATAAAAAACAAAGAAATAAAAGCAAATCTTTATGAATTCCTCTTTTCAAAACCACAGTAAAAAAGGAAAACAAAAGAACTGGTGTCGCTAAAAATAAAAACGTATACATACCCGCCCACATACATATATCTGCGCATAATTTTGTGTGAGGGTTCACTTTTGAGGAAAACTATGTGAAAACTGATCGTGAAAGCGATCACTTTTTATCCATATATTCGTATGGATGAAAGTGATCGCCTTCAGACGATATCCATATCCTATAGGGAATTATTTGTAATCTTTGCGTGAATATACCATGCTTTTTGACATCAATATTTATAAAGAGATAAATAAGGTGTTGATTTTGTGTCGAAATGTCGCCAACTAAGACAGCGTGTCAACATTGCACCTACCACTATTTTATTTGTCTCTGCGTCACCCAGAGGTTGACTGGTAGAAAATACCTACTCTGTATATTTGTATGCGTAATAAGTCAAAATAAATAAGTCATAATTTACTCCAACATCATTCATCCAGAAAACGTACGCAAGTTTAAATTCCAAACAAAGCACACACCTTAATAAAGTGAATAAATCATGAAAACTCATTCTAGACTGAGTAAACCAATGAGGAAGGCGCTAAACAACAAAGCAGGATCACTGCACTTCAGGCAAAGAGACAGCACGCAAACTAACTAGCATGACGCGAACACTGTCGTAATTGTAATTACCCAGTGTGAGGGTAATTGCTTTTCCTCGTTCCCTTAAAAGCACTACTTAAGTCTAGAACGAACAGCTCTAAAACTACATACAAGCTGCGTGAGCTCGTCTTTCTTATTGAACGTATTTTTGGATACAATTTACAGGTTCTGCCGATGCACCGGTGACGATCAAAACTACTAAATAAGTGCATGAACATATAAGATTAATTCTTTATTTACACCAAAATACGTAAAAGCGGTCGTTTGTTTTGTGTTCATGGATAAGTTTTAAAACGTAATAAACTATCAAATTTTGAACGTGTGGAAATACTAATGGATGTCCCACTGTAGGGGGGGGGTGGGGTGTCAAATTCTTAGTGACTAACTGCCGGACTCAATAACGTACCTTTGACCAACTGTCAAATTAGCTACCAACAGAATTCAAACATGACGTTTCAGCTACTGTTGGTAACGACTTGAAACTGTTCGTAAAACCACCTGGTACTTCTTCTCGTCAGTGTCAAGAAGAAGTGACTAGTCGTACATATCTTAGTCACTTCGGCTGCAGAGCGGGGACACAATGTATCGTCTCCACAATCACCCCAGCGGTACCGGTTTGCACTAGCAAAACCTCATTTATAATCCAGGGGATCTGAGAGCTGCTCTTTGCCCTTTCATGCTTTCACGAGAACAGCCTATGTTTTAGAAATACTCACAATGTGCGTACAGCTAAAGTATGTGGTGTTTATTGTATACAACCTATATATAACCTTATAGCTACAACCTATGGAATCTTTAAGTCAAGAGGGAATAGGTTTCTTCTAGGCAATCATGCTCCATCGCCAGCTACATACTAGCTTTCCATCAGATGAGACTGTAGTCTTAAAAATGTGCTTTAATGACGGCCTCCCCCAGATCCATCACTCAGTACTGTCAAAAAACCTCAACTAATACTAGTATTGCTGGAATATAGCGATGGAACCTTAAAGTTTTCCTCCTGTACACATTAGTAATCCCAACTATAGTAGTAAACTACCAGAAAAATAAGAACAATGAATAACTTAGAATTTGATAGAACTTTAAAAATTGGCTTTGTGACAGATGTTTTATTAAAATTTTAAACGGACATGATTAATAACTTAATTTACTAACACCTATTTAAATTATAATTATTGGCATTATTTACAAATTTAAATCTAATAAATAAATTGATGCTTAATTGTGAGACAATATAATATAATAACTAATTTAATATATTTTATAATGTTAAGTGCCTACTTAATATTAACAAAGCAAAACTGTAAATTTTATTATGATTGTGATGGGCACGACAAATGACATTGAAGTAATTTCGTAATTTCATGATATTATTGCATGTATTTGCACGACTGATAAGTCGAATATAGTGACTAAAATTATTTTACCATGTTACTGTAAGTACCTGCAAATAAATAAATTTCATTTAATTTCAACATAAATAGTGTAAGAATGCATCGGACAGCGTTCGTAAGGCCAGTAACTTTCAGCAGATAAAGAGAAACTTCTTCGAAAGTGAAAACTTGTTCCGTATTCTAGCGTTTTCGTGCGCTATCGGACGAGTTCCTTTTGATTAAAGCAACTGGTTGAGCTTGGTTGAGCTTCGTTGAGCTAACTACATACTAAGCACATGAACTATTGTTTCATGCAGCAAGTTTCTAGTTTCACGTGTTCTGACTTCTAAACAAAAGTTGAAACTGTTGAAACTGAAGTAATGCTTCGAATGAATAGTTTTAAACAGTCCAATGATGCTATAAAGCGATGGTAGAATGGATCAGCTGACGATCGATGATTCCGCGTGGTTGACGTCGATCAATTTTGATCAATGTCCTTATTTGACAGAAATGACCAAGTGGTTTTGTAATATTCTTAAAGGCCGTCCTTTAAGGGTATTACAAAACCATGTCTTATTACCAGTGGTCTGAGTAGGTAGAACTATTTCGGACCATTTACCTCAAATGTATACATTAATATGGACATGACACTGGGATCCTGGGATTTATACCTGTATATCCGTTTATTTTTCGGTGTTACACGGTTGTGGAGGTCAGATAGGCAGTACGTAAAATACTCGTATTCAACCGAATCCGGTCTGAGGCATGTCTGTGTTGCGGAATTCATCGATGAAAGTTACCGCGACCCTGGAACGCTAAGGACATTTCGCGGAACACGTATGGGTTTGAGTCAGTAAGAGTCTGACACTCCCTCCCACTCTGCCCAGAGCGAGAGAAGTCATTTGATGATTTCCCATCCACAAAAAAAAAGGTATGTCCATATTATGAAAACATGTCGCAAGTACCAAAATTTGCTCTGCCTACTCCGACCACTAGTTATTACTCAACACGTTTAAGTGCGGAAACCATACCCCAATAGATAGTTACATACTCACCATGTTTTTTCCCACGCCCTGGTATTCGCAGAAAGCATTACGTTGACGTTTCTTCATAGTTCGCTGTTATGAGTTTATTACCTTCTCTTTGCAGATGCAGTGCTCATTAACATATTATGACCCAGTTGGAAAAATGAACCTCCTTGCGGTGCCAGTGGAAAGAAAGACAGATTCTGGAGAACCCTAACCTCTTAGTTGTTCTTCAAGAGATGCTTTCCAATTGAATTTTTCATAACAGCTGCAAATATTAAGTGCATACTGTATGTATACCACGCTTATTACATCACAGTGCACGTAGGAGCCTGATGTATTAGTTTTGTTCTGCCAACAGCTGAAGTTAATATCCAAGGAACATCAAAACTTTACTTGATAGGTATTAAGAGTCAAGCATATCAAATTCTATGAACTAACATGGTTCAGCAGTCATGACATTGAAATAATACGTTTTTGAAATATGTTTTAATGTTTCTTTGTGAGTCTGTTGATAAACGTCTTTAGATCAAAATTTTCAATTTTACCATGTTGACCTATTCCATGGCTTGCATATGTCACCGGAAAATGACAAACTCCGTAAAATTATAAAATAACTTGAGAGATTGTGAACTCTCGATAAATTATCAACTGAACATTTGGAATGGTTTTTTACTTATCAGTACTCTGGTTTACAATTTATCTGTTTTGGTGTGATAGTTGAATTGTAAACTTGGCCCCTCATTGGTCTTTGTTGGAGTGAGCTCATATCTGAACAGACCCATGAGAGCCTTGTTTCTAGGTTTACTATCACACCAAAACGGATAAATTGTAGGCTTGTACTCTGATTCGTCGCCATTTTATGTCAGTTCACAATTTCTCGAAATCACTTCGAGATATTATAGAAAATCAAATTTGAAACGTAAAAAAGTATTCAAAATGTTCAGTTGACAATTTATCGAGAGTTTACAATCTCTCAAGTTATTTTATAATCTTACGGAGTTTGCCATTTTCCAGTAACACATACACACTCAAAAACACGCTCCCGAAGTGATGTAAGGAACTTCTAAAAAGTACGAACCCGCGTAATATAGAAGTTTTAACAAAATATTTTCGGAATGGACTTTTTTTATTACGAGTTGCGTAAGTCGTAAATTTAACCTACATATTTCATCAGGCAAAACGAGAGATGGGCTCATTGCGTGGAACTTGCGAATTTAGTTAGCTCAACCATTATTTTTCTAGGCCCCACTGTATTTATATCACGACATGCCGCCAAAGGAATTTGGGTCTAAAAATCTACGTTATGAAAATATTTCCCTGATATCACTAAGTGGCCTATATTCACAGTAAAATATGTAGGTACTTATATGTCATAAAAGAGTACATAAGCAGTTGTGTCCCTATCTAGGAGAAATCAAGAAGATACATTATTCTGTAGTAGAGAAAACAAAATGTATTGCCCCTAAAAACGGATCGCCCTATTTTTCCGCCTCAACTAGTGCTTTGTTTGCAAACCGTAACTTTTAGTAGTATTCATGAGAAGGCACAGTTACCCTCGTAATAAAACCAAGATTATCAGTAAATAAGGTCTGCACATAAATAAAGTTGATTCCCCTGCAAATCAGGCGGATGCTCGAAACGTTCGGAGATCTGACAAAAAGGGTGAGTGCACACACACGCGCTGGACTATTATGTAGCACGACGAGACTTGACGACATCGTTAGCTTGTGTGTACCATTTGTGTGTTGCGAATAAAAATCGAGTTCTACATATTATTTTGACAAACATTTTCATTAGAACCATTAGAAAAATGGGTGTAATAGTTTATCGCTTTTCGGTCGGTGTTGGTCGGTTTTATAGCATTCTTACCAAACGCACGTTCGTGTCGAACAAAACGCGGATTAGCGCTAGTGACACGCGACAGTGTGCGTCTAACTTAACATGTGTTCATAGAAATCATGATTATAGGTAGTGAGAGTAATATAATACGTGCGTCGACCCCACATCGACATCGAGCGATACTTGAAGGAAATCGAGTACAATATGTGATCAAGTTTTTGACGTTGCAATCTACCGTTAATTTCCCAAGAGGTTCACCTGCCGCCACAATAAAGAAACTATTTTATTGTTACCATATTGTACTCCACTTCTAAAGTATTTCGATACGTTATTATGACAATATTATGAAAGGTCTATTGTCGTTGTAAGATTGTTAGTGTAGCAGTTCTGTGTAATAAAATTGGAGAGATTTACTTTATTTCATAACGACGAGTTTAGTTACTCCCAAAGCTACAAAATAAATAAGCAAAGGTAGTAAGTAAATCGTAACATGTTTCATTATTTTCTTAATTAAGTTTGTAAAAATCGGAAAGTCTAAATTTTCTTGAAAGCATAATGTATAATAAGCCGACTTCCCTTTCTGAATTGTAATGTTTAAACCAAATAATTTCTTGATAGTTATTTTAAGTATCTAGATATCAAAAGTAGCTAGACATAATCAAAGTAACAACTAAGCAATTACTATTCTAATTTCCAATTGCAAATACATATTTCATCGTGCACATTACAAGAGAAAACCTCCGCACATTTCCATAAACTGGCAGAAAAACAAAAAAAAAACAAGTGACGTCTAAAATTCTGAATTCAAAGGTATCGTATGAAATAAACATTAGGCTCGGGGCACTCGGCTGTATGTAGGGAAGTTCCGAAAACTCCTTATTGCGTGCTTACGATTCCCCGACCCTAATGGGCAAGCGCGATTTTGCTGACAAATAAATATGTACCGCCCTTCCCGACGAGAGTAATTGTAGCCGTGTGGCCCTTAGAACGGGTCAGTTTTGAGTGGAGAACTAAGAAGCCCAGTTAAGTAAGTTAGTATGTTAAAAAACTTGACTGAATAAACTGGGTGATTTCCATCAACCAGTTTATTCAGTCAAGTTTTTTGTTTTGCAGCAGATGAAATACCTGCCAGGGTTGCAGAATTGTTCGATAGAGTCACCGCGGGCCTGGAACGCAAAGGGCTTTAAAAGGAACACGGATGGGTTTTAGTTAGTAAGAGTCTGACAAGCCATTCCGCTCCACCCAGAGCTGAAGAAGTCAGTTGTTGATTTCCCATCTTTAAAAAAGAAAACAGACGGAATAAATTTTTCTCCAAATTCGAAAAAAAAATATAATTAAAATACAACCTTAATGAACAAAAAATGCAATATTTGTAAAATAATTTTTTGATTACGAAATACGATGTATCATTTAAATGAAACACAGAATCGATAACAATGTGAATTAAATTAGTTTTCCGAAATGAGTTGTGATATTGTTAAAGCAGACATGGAAAAAAAGAAAGAAAAAACCGGCCAAGTGCGAGTGCGGCCTCGCGTGCAAAGGGTTCCGACGAAATTTTTTTTTTTACATTTTAATCTTTATTAGCTCTCCTGTAATCTATAGGTACCTATTATTAGTTTACTTTATTTTTTTCAAAATTGTATGCTCAGTAGTTTCGGAGACAAGGGCTACTGGACAATTTTCATCTATTTTCTTTAATAACTTCGGAATTTAATATTTTCAAATTATAAATAAAATATTTTTGATTTTCTTATGTTTCTCCAAAATGTGACCCTAACTTCAAATTGTGTTTATTTTTGTTACGCGTTCGTGTTTGGGTCATAAAACATTATATGCGTACCAAATTTCAACTGACATATCGACAGACAGACAGACAACCGAGTGATCCTAAAGGCTTCCGTTTTTCCATACAGGGGTTCGGAACCCTGAAAACACCGCAAACCTATAGAGTTTTCAATAAATTAGAAAAAGAAAAAACACACGTCATAATTAACTTATCTAATCAACAATCACTATAAGAACTGTGAATCTGTGTGTTTACAATTCGAATTGAACAATAACGTCTAATATAAAGCTGTGCCTGTATTTTATAGGTATTTGTCCTCGTAGGTATTATAATTAACTTTTTCTATTCTCCCAAGTAACTGCGGTGAATGTCACATTACTGTAAGACCACGGAAGTTCGAAACCGCTGTTATTAAAGCCCCACCACGGAGCAGCGTGGTTCGCTGGCATGCAACACCGATAAAGCACCAGTTAACATAAAAGGAACAGGAATTTTCTTGAGTAATAAAAAGAAACGCCCAAAGCCGTGCGTGACCACTGGAGCTCATGAAAAATCATATTTTATATTTGTTTCACAAACTTAACACGGCAGCCATTGTTCCGATCTACTTGATTTTTGATTCAAGACAAAAAGTTATCTTTTCCTCGAAAGATAACGGCTCAGTCTTCCGTAAGATATTCATAAAGATAAACACAGTTCATCGCTTTCTCTGTCCGAATTGGTTCAAGGAAGTACCTTTAGAATAATTTTATGTAGTTTCTTTTTCAAACTGATAAAACCGTAGCAAAAATACTAAAATAAAAACTCTCATCAAATTCCAAAAACATCTAAATATTCATTGTGAATATTCTAACGGCCATACAATAATAAAAAAAATCAATCTAAAAACTTTACTCGGAATTCAGGTCACAGAACAACAATTCAGGAACATTTTCATCTACATTCAGCCTACCAACTACCGTGTTTCAATTTGAAACATTGCCTTTTATATCGCAACACTAAATTCGTTGTGCCGTCACCTCAGGTTTGCACCTAAACTCATAGACGAGTTGATTGTGTCAATACACCGAAGCGTAGACCCAAACCGTACGGGTCAACCGTATTTTAATACAGTTAACGGTGTACGAAAGAGTGCGTTCACTACTGTATTCCGACCCGCCCCGATCCGTATCAATCGAACCCTAATTTCCCACGGGCAACTCTGCGTGACCGCAAACAAAGGCTCTGAGTGGTATTCTTGATCATAAATTTATTGCCAATAGTTCCGAGAAACTATTCTTCCAAACATTAAAGTTTCATTAAGAATTTCAAGTTGGAAGGCTGACATTTCATGCAGCTTATAGTATTCATCGCGTTAAGCCATACGTTGAAAGGAGTTCGCGAACTACTCTTACATGCGGAGCCGATGTACCGGAGGCAAAACTTGGCGGTGTACATTTCTAGAGTTGCGCCGTTCTATCGCTAGTTCCGAAGTAATCAACGAGATACGAAGCAAAACATTTTCAAACTGTCTTTAAACTCTTTTTGAACCCTTTGAAATTATATTACAATCGGCTAGCTAGCGATCCACTTAATATAAAGACTGCTGTGAAGGAAATTCATGGCTGACTAAAAGTATTAAATAAAATCTGGGCAAGTGCAAGTCGAGGCTTGCATGATAAGTGTTCCGTGCTGTGTCCGTCAAAGTAATCCCCTATTAAACGACCATTATAAAGGACTTTCTTGGAAGGAGACGGGCATTCAGGTGTGGTGCAATTTAAGTCAGCTACAAAAATTATGAAGAGTAATTTTAATACCTGCGTAGAGCAAGTTCTTTGTTATTTGCTAGCATTAAGAACGGAGTAAATTCTAGTAAGTAATCTATATAGATACATATTATTAATCGGGAAGTTTTGTATAAACTGCAAACAAAAGGGTGTCATTTAAATGATAAATGATATTTATACTGCAAAGAGGCTAGAAGTAACTCTTTTACACTATTTTTTTTTCATATTAGTCTAGTTCAGTGGTTCCCAACCTTTATTTAACCCGGAACCACTTTGATTTCTTTGTTGCTAGCGGGGACCAGGAATCAAAAACAAAAACTACGTTAAACCAAAAATAAACTTATGTCTTATAGATATTCAAAACTTGTAGTAGGTATAACTATGCTTTGAAATCAAAATTAAAAAGTGTTGTCATAGGAGACACATTTCAAAAGAAACTTAGAATCAGATTTGATCAAAGACATTTTTGAGGTGAAAAGAGTGCAATTTTAAACCTTTCGCGGACCAGATTGGGAACCACTGGTCTAGATGAAGCCGGTGTTTCCTAGCTGAGTACCCTGACAAGAAACACCGAAACAAACTCAGAGGTGTAGTCCATACAATGGTCAAAATATAATAAAAAAACATTTGAAAACCATGTAGGTTAACGTCTGAGGTGGACTTTTAAGAAAGTACCATACAAATTTGAGTGCACCTGTCCAGTCAGTGCAAGCATTTGTCATTTATTGTGAAGCTCAACTCAGGACTCCTAAGGAGCTCAGCGACTTGACGAACAATACCAAAGAAAGGGCATTTGGGTAAGCCGTACAAAGCACGCAAACTGACAGACAACGTTAAAATTAGTTTATTTTAGTTCTCACATATACAATAAAAAAATATACAATTTCATACGTAAACTAAGTTGCGGCATAGAATCAAAACAATAACAAACACCCCATTGAACACCAAGCGGTAGCCCAGTAACAAAATAATAAATAATTTTCCAAAATTTTCCTTATTTACTGCAACATTTAACAAGAAATATCTAATTTGTTTCAACAAAAATCCTCTCAGCTGAGTATAATCAGAGGCGTGACGTCATCGTCTCTGACCGTTAACATTTCCGGCTGACATCCTCGCTTATAATTTAATAACGCCAGAACCCAGAACACCATTTGGTACATCGTCAAAACATTCTCCCATCAGCGTAAACAAAGCAGTGAATACAAGGGTGGTCCACTAACGGAAAACAGATTTCTGAGTCAATGAATCGAGAACGTTTATACTGAAACTTTCTGGTAGAATCACGGCAAGATCGTCCAACTGTAAAAGGAGAAGTTATTGTATTAGTTGTGTCTTATCCTTACTGAATTTATGTAGGCCGACGAGGACTGAGGCTTCACCGTTAAATATTTACTTAAGTCTGGATTCCAGTCGATACGAGTAAAACTTACCTTTACAATATATTAGTTTGACGAGAGAAAACAAACCGTGTTTCAAATTGTACAGATTTGTTCCATGAATTGAATTGTAAACAGGCATAGAACTGCGTGTTGTTCTTGAGACAGAAAACAGATCGTGAAACTGACAATAGTAGAATGAAGTGTGATTAACAGCCGGTTTCAATAACGTATCTACCCTTAACCAACTGTCAAATTAGCTACCAACAGTAGCTTTTTTTTTTAAGGATGGGAAATCATCAAATGACTTCGTCCGCTCTGGGTGGAGCGGAAGGGCGTGTCAGACTCTTACTGACTAAAACCCATCCGTGTTCCTTCTAAAGCCCTTTGCGTTCCAGGGCCGCGGTGACTCTTTCGAACAAATTCCGCAACCCTGGCAAGCTCTGGCCCTAGCGGGCCCCATCTTCTATGCTGACATCTCTTTGAGGCGCGCGTGAAACACACCGCGCCATCGACCCGGGCCTGGTGGTGATCGGACAGCGAGCCGCCCGCGCCTACGGTGGCCGGGGATCGCCCTGCGACTCCCGACGCCCCGGGCGTCTTCTCCTGTAGCGGCGGTTGGGGCGAAGGCCTTGCCTTTCTCTCGCGCGGCCCGCCTCCTCCTTCGCTAGCATTACTGCTTCGCAGAAGGAGGTGACCGCTCCCCAAGCCTCCTCGCTCCGGACCATGTATTCAACCAGGGCCGAACGCGAGAGGTCACCGCCGCCGATTGCCTCGACGAGGACACGGCGTTGCTCAGCCCAAGCAGGGCAGACCTCCACCGTATGCTCCACCGTGTCCTCCGGGCGATCCTCACAGTGCTGACACCCGGGCGTGTCCTCCCGCTTAATCCGAAACAGGTACCTCCCGAAACAGCCGTGTCCGGTGAGTACCTGCGTCAGGCGGAAGGTGAGGACGCCGTGGCGCCTCTCCAGCCACTCTTCAAAGAGGGGCCTTACCGCCGCAATTGTGGCGTGCCCAACCAACAGTAGCTGCCTTTCAAACCATGCCTAATTTGCCAGTTGGTTAAAGGAAAATACGTTATTAAGACCAGTCGTTAGTAGTTAGAAACTAGGTAACCCTTGAAAGACCTATCAAGGGTTTCCTACTTTGATGGGGTTCTGGTAAAAAGAGTAGATTCCTTATAAAACCTACTTAGTCCGTCAGTTAGATAACCAAATAATATTGGACACGTATTTTATTTTATTTCTTTTGTCACGTAAACAAAACATGAAGACGCTACAGTACGTTAAAACTTCGCATGACGTCACGTCGACGTGACCAAGAAGTGACGAAAAAATCCTTCATTCCTGATCTTTGATGTGCTGTCAACTTTATTGATTTGATAAAGCAATAAATACGTTTCCAATATTATTGATATCTCAAGACGCTTAGTCGACACTTCGCGTGACCCAAGGTCTGGCTAGGGTGACAACGTGGCACTGCCGCCAGTCTTTTGTGTACACTTCCAGTCGACAGCGACGCGGATGAATTTTTTGACGACATATTTTAGGGTTAATTTAGTTAGGAGTTTTTTTATTTTTTTATTTCTAGTGTATATAGTTAGTTAAGTATTTATAAAAACAGGTGTAAATAAAAAGTAAATTTTACCTCAAAAAATATTTTTATAATCTAACCAAAGTGGCAACGGACTTTAGAATCATATTTTTTTAAATAGGTATATTTACTTACTATAAAATTCAATTTATCAGGAATATTTTCACTTATCAGCAATTTTTTTCTAGGAAACAACATTAATATTCTAAATTTATATATATTCTTGGAAGGATCAAGTTCTGTTTATATCCTTACATAGGTACCTTAATAACCTGCACATCCTATAAAACATTATATCTATTACGATAGTAACTTAAATACTGTTTTGTAATTTGTATGAATCATGAAAGATCAAAAACCTGTCATAACCTGAAGAAGAAGAAGAACCTTAAAAAAATACCACAAGTAATGCGTATTCAGAAGATGTTTTCCGCATAAAACATTTTTATTCCAAGAAAGCCGGGGCCGTCTTTAAGACTATAAATTAACAAGCTAAAAATTATTGCCAAGCCAGTTTTCTTTGTTTATTTTCCCTTCAGAGGGATGAAATGAACAAATGGTATTATCGTAAAATCTTTGTAATCATTGTATGCGGTATGCGGGAGCTCGGAGTATGGAACAGCTTACGTTGTGTCCGCCATTAAAAAACCCTTTGGGGACATTATGGACTCAAAGACACATGCTGAAATTGGAAGTTGCATTCTGTAAAAAAAAACAACGTTATTATATTAAAGTAAAAAATAATAATTACTTGCTGGAACGAAAAACAAGTTTTTTTTTCGACCGATATCAATTTTGCATGTAATTCTGCAATAATCAAAATGTAAGTTCGTAGTTATAATTTAAAATAACTGAAATGGAAGATTAAAGTAAATAGAGTGAATTTTATTTCTGAGAACTGTATTAATACCTGCGCCATAAAGCCTTTAATAACGTTATATAACTTGGAGCGGCGCTAGTAGTTCGTGCGGCGAACAATGTACATAGACACCTCTGTATTGACCTCATTCTATTTCGCACACTCATGCATATTTGGCCAGATGGGCCGTGAATGAATGTATCCTTTAATTGCCAGCCATTATATCACGCTAACGTAACGTACAGCAATAAACATAAATTCAAACATTGATTTTTGTTTGTTAAATACGAAGAAGGTATCGTGCTTGCTACGCAAATACGACTCATTTATCAATCCATTGTTTCAAAGCCCATTTCGCTTACGTGTCACGTATTCTTAATTCGTGTAATTGACATATCCTTTTTTAAACAAAAAAGGCTTTCAAATGCTGTTTTCAGCCCGAAAAATCTTATCGGTGTATAGATTTAAAATGGGACACGGGTACAAAAGGTAACTTTACAAGATAAATGGATTAAAGGGTCGCATCGTAACGATTCTGTCACGATTGTATTAATCAAAATAGCAGAGGCTGGTCTGGGGTAATGTAGGAATTGTGTTCACTGTCACTGGTGGCATACAAGGGCGCGGGTGACCACGGTTTGCCACTGTAATTGTTTGTCTTTTTTACCGTTAAAAGTATTTTTTTATATCTCCCTTTAATTATTCATCTTCTAAAAGGGTAACACAATTGGCCCGTTACGGCTCGACTGGTCTAATGCGAGTTGTTGGTAGATAGTGATTCTCGTTAAGCATTCAGCGTCATAAAACTGCAGTATCCGGAATAAGCGCTTTCAAAATTAGCCTCATTCAGAACCCAAGCAGCATACAACGTGTTGGAAAACTTTATCTACTTAGTAAGTACTTTCAAAACTTTTAGAAAGTACCTAATTGATATTTGCATTGAAATCAGTAATTAACCTTACCTGAACCTAAATTAATCCCAGAATTACCTGTAGTATGTTCCCGGACTTCTGAAAAAAAAGTTATTCCGTTTTACGCTTGAATTTACAGTAATCATTTTGTTTGACCATCGAACTCTATTAACGACGCATTTATACCAAAAATTTACACAAAAAAAATAAAAACATGCAGTTTCCAATTGATAGCACAGTTTACACATAAGACATGAAAGTAAATGCAAAGATTTTCATGTTGTTTATGTATAAACTCCACTCAATATTATTTGATTTTACGAAATAGAATAATTATAATGTTTACATTAGGTTTTGCTACCGGTTTTTCCCAAGTGATATTCGTAAATTATCCCAGGGGTACGTGCTACCGGGCTAAAAAGTATCGGATGTCCTAATTCAGGCTAGATCCGTTCAGCCGTTTGGGCATAATGTTAGAAGGAAGTAGGTTAGGCTATATTTACTTCAGAATATACGAAGAGGGAAGTTCAAACATTTTACTGATCTATTTTAATGCAAACCTGGCTAGGCGCGTTGATGATAGGTGGAGAAAGGCGGTAACCGAGTGACATCCGCGGACTGGAAGAAGCTAGTCGACCGGCAGAGAGATGGGTTGACGACATTGTTGCCGAGACTAGAACCTGGATGATGCTGGGACAGGAACGTGGGAAGTGACCTATGCTCAGCAGATGATGATGATATTAATGAAAATAGTTCTCTTATATTCCAAAAACCTATAACTTCAGCTTCAGTTTTACAGGAGTGACGACACTTGGATATGCGGTATAGTATTCGATGATTCCCCGTGAACCCTTTACTCATGCATGTAAAGCGTCAAATAAGTACGTTATAAATCTAACTTTGTGAGAAAAATTAAAAGTTTCAGGCCAAAGTTCAGTATTTATGAAACGGCTTCTGGCAGTTACTACTTTACGAGGTCATTATGGAAACCATTAAATGTATGATTACAGGGGGTCCTGTTTTGGGCAAGGCATTTGTATAAGCACATCAACTTTCCGTAAACGACCTGTGCCCAAAGTATTTTAATTCATTACGACCGCCTCCGTGAACTTTAAACCACGCCGCTGGATTTTATTACTTCATAAAGTGTGGTTCTCTGGTGTTTTATAGCAACAAGCTTATTGTTAACCTTTTTCGATGAACCATTGTGGTATGCGCTTCAACGAATGATTTTGGTGTCTATTATTGGTATTAAATGCACACGGCTATTGATTAAACTGAACTTGATAATTAAATAATCATAAAATTATTAAACCTTCCATTATACATGCAAAATCATTTAATTAATGCATGACAGTCCAAGCAGAAAAATTCTTAACAATTTGCAAACGAAAAGCGACTTCAAATACACTTGTTTTCACGCAGGTAATTTTACTTCTAACTTCAAAAGATGACGCAAGGAACTTCGCTGACTGTGCAAACAACATTCAGTCATTTATTAAATTGAAGGTGTTAAAGGAAAGACAAAGTTTTGAACACCCTTTGAACCCAAGGTGTACCGGGAAGCAGGGGCAATGCGCCCTTCGTTAATTATGCAATGTTTTTATTCAATTAGTCGTGTGGTCTACCCTAATTACGCCCCATAGGGAACGCTGGGATGCAGAGACAAGCTTGGCGCAAATGGAGCAATAAAAAAAAGGAAAAAAAAACACACAGAAAAAAAGAACATTCTCGTCTCTTTGAGAACAATACCGTGTGTACAATGTGTTATGCCCGTAGGTACTGCCATTTGTCTTTCTGTCTAATCTTTCATGATGACGATGTTGTTTTACGATTTGTGTTTCCATTTTTACTGTAAGTGTGTCGAAGCGGCCTTTTGCCGGCTTCTATTGCATATTTCGCATTGTGCATCAACTTGCTTATGAGCTCTAATGACACAGCGTCATTAGGATCCCAGTATTTTAATTTATGACCGGGAAGTTACTAGGATATGATTAAAAGTTAACACAATAGCTGGTTATTATTGTGCGGCAATAAGGAAGTTCATTGTAGCAAAATTGTAAAGCAATAGTTCGGGCTATAGATAGGTATCTGATACGTACTCATAGTTTAGAATACTTGTAGTGAATTGTAATTTGTATAAAGTCTTGAGCTTCAACTTTGCGGTACGTTATGCATTACTTGACCTCCACAACCCAACAACAATATTCTATCTATCGACGCCGAGCTGGTGGTATATGTATATATCACCAGCTCGGCGTCGCGCTGGACTCCATTTAGTGAAGCTTACAAGCACACACCGCACGTTGGTTGTTCCGCGTTCAGATCTATTTCAAGTATGACGTCAGTACCTATCGTATATTATTATTTTTGATTGTGAATGTGAGAACTATGTAGATTGCTTTTGAGCTTTCGAGTAATTTTTGAAAAGGGAGGATCAGATCCTCCGACCAGACGGTTGTTGTGTCTGGTAGGCAACTGCCCGATAGTTGATATTCGGACGGTATATGTTCAAATTGCACGGAGTACTCAGATACCGCGATGCAGGATTTCGTTTAGTAATTCGTTGCTAGCGGTATAGATGCCACTGCGTTAATTTTTGTTGCGGTACAAATTTGGCTTCGTTAGTTTTTATGTGGCGGTTTCGATGCCGCTACATGAGTTGTGTTTTTTACTTCTAATGTTGCAATTAAGTGTTTTATCTATCTGTTACTAAAAAATATGTCTAGTTGAGAAACGAGTGCCTTATTTTTCACGGAAAAAATAAATTTTCCTTCAAATACCTCAAAATACTTGTGTGTTACTTTAAACCTGAATCCTGAATGAAAAGAAAAGTTATCATCGACATGAGGGCTCTAATAATAAACGTATACATAACACTAAGCATTAGCGAAGTAGAATACCGTGTATGATGGGCCCAGCGGTGACATAGCGCATGGCCGAAATAAACGCTTGTCGTGACATTACGACGTCAAAAATGTGCCATAGACAATGTTTTGTGTGTGCTTAGAGGTTGTTCGAACTAGGGAAATGACTTCTTTTTGTCACTTTTACGAATATTAACGAGTTTGTACATAGATTTGTAATGCAAAGAAAACCGTATATTTGAGGAAGAGCATTTTTTTTTTTGCAAAGAAAATAAACGTCGACCTTTATATTTCGACATTTTTCTTTTTACTTGTTTGGTTTTTGCTGCGGCTTTATGTACTCCTGTGGCTTAATCCAAATGGACCATGGATTTTTCCGGTACCTACCTATACGTTAGTCCGGACGTTTTTTTTTTAATAGTCAAAGCATATGCTGTATCTCATCTATTGTGATCCGCGCGTGCTTCCCATATTGTTATTTTTTTACTAAATAACATGTTAGAGTAGGAGATTAGTGAAAGATTTGTCCTAATCAGATACGTACCTACTTCTACAGATTACCTTCTATCATTAAACAATAAATTTTTCCCCATTATAATATGAAGTAATTTAGATTTATGAAGTAGGTATTTCTATAGTCATAAACTAACCACAACCTCCTTTTCAACGCACATAAAACATACTCGAACTAAAATAGTGACTGCAAAATGCCATCCAAAAGTTTAAACCAAATCATTTCTCAGGAACTACAACTTCGTACTCGCTCGACATCATTCGAAGAACGTAACATTATTTAATTTGTAAAGCATGTAACCACGTTCTTGTACGTTTCTCTAATCTAGTTTACTTCTTTGTCCCTCTTGTTGCAACGGATTAAGGCAGTCTGCCACGCGACGTTGGATTAAAGGGAATTGGCTAAATATTTGTCTCTAAGCTTTGAATTGAGTTTTTTAATTCCTTCTTGGACACTGTGAGGACTTGCAGTGCTAATTAAATTATTAGTAAGATGTACTTGGTAAATCAATCTGTCTGGCCTTTCCCTGTGTTGGCCTCCGGTCTCAAATATGGCTTTTATAACTTAGCCACTGCTTATTCAAAAAAAATATTAAGCTTAAGCCATAGATGCCAAAACAAATAAGAATAATAAACCAGTCTCAACAAAAATTGTCATGTTGTTTAAAATTCGAATGGTATGTTCTGAACAAGGTTGTTTTCTTTTCGAATTAATAAAAAATCGGTGGGTACGTGACCCCTGATTTGACATTGAAGCATGGAATTAGTATGAACTTCGTACTTTTAGTTTAGTCTTACAATAAAATCGCTATAGTAAAACTAAACTAAAAGTACGTTCATGTTAAGTAAGTTCATATTTGTATTCCGAAACAATAATTATTACAGAATACATTGTTTCGGAATATAGGCTTTCATGCCATGAGCTAAGCAGTCTGTGTAGTTTGCGGCGGAAGTAAGCCCGACCGCGCTACCGCGCCGTCTCATCAAGATTCGGAAAGGCAATCTTGGTGCTAGTGACGTCACAATGCAGGAATACCTACCACTATTCCGAAATGTATCACCTTACTGATTAGCATTGGGATTTTACTCAGGTGTGTATAGATATATACTTATTATTTAGGTATTTACATGTTTACGTTACTTTCATGAAATGATACATGTTTGTTTGTTTGTTTTGTTCATCCATCAAATGAACAGAACCTTCAAAACGCTCAAATTCTTTTTTAAACATTGCCCCATCTTAAGGATTTCTCCTGTATCGTGGGTGCGTTTACAAACATATAAACTCACGTACACAATTCACTACATAGTAAACAATTAAAGTTAAACAAAGTAGATAGGTATGTAAGAATCACAGTAGACGTGAAAGTAGATGTCCCCATTCATAATTCTACTAAAACTCCCTATACCAGTACAGCAGCTGAGCTTTTCGGAACATATTATCTACTACGACACCATACCTACTACATATTTTACGTCATTAAAATCCGGTCACGTTAACTAAACACAAAAAACCACCCCACAATACATTGTTACCTTTGCCAAACAAAACAAAAGAAAAAACCTACCAGTCTCCAAAAAAAAAGGAAATCAAAGCCATACAACTTAACATCATCATCACAAAACGTAACCGTATCGCATTCGTGTTCGTACAATTAAAAAGAAAACACGGAGTACAATGCTCCGTTGTGAAGATGTCAAGAGGCCCTTGACGGCTAGATCGTGTCCTATCTCGTTTATACTGAGACCGACGTTGCTAGGACCCGAGTGGTACCGCAAGTGCATCCCAGTACTCGCCTCTCGAAAACGTATCGAGGAACCAATGCAAATGGACCAATTAGTTTATTAAAGCCGTCTTTGAACAGAGAACTTTGATGTTGACTCATTTTGAGGACTGTCTGTGATCGTGTTTTATATGTGTGGTTCTATTGTTTTAAGTACAATATCAGTCACATTTTTACACAGTTTCCTATCTTTGCCAGCTTAAAATTTTAATTTTGGCTTAGCAACATTAAAATAGAGCTGTTCAGATTTATTTTTGCCGACATAGTATCATTTTATATTTTAGTGTGAATACATTGTCCTTAGGACCGACGGTGTATACCCAGATAAATATTACCATGAACGGCTTGAACGTCAAAAGAGTGACAAAATTTAAATATCTAGGGCATTTTCTCACTGACGACCTTAAGGAGAATGTTGATATTGAAAGGGAGCGTAGGGCATTGGCGGTTCGAGGTAACATGTTGGCCCGAAGATTCGCTTGGTGTAGCAATCTAGTAAAAATAACACTATTTCAGGCGTACTGTCAGTGCTTCTACAAGGGGAATCTTTGGGTCGACTATACCAAAAAACGCTGGATGACCTACGCATTCAATATAATTATATCTTTAGGACACTGTTGGGACTGCCGCGATGTTTTCGAAAACCGAACTGACGGCTTCCACGCCGTCATTCGCAAGAAAACCGCATCGCTGTTGTCAAGGTTGCGGGCGAGTGGCAACAGCATTCTAAACACTGGCGGAGAATATCGACTCTTCGATTATTAAAAGTTTTGTGAGGAGGACAATCACTAAGCATTAAAGTTGTGTATGTCCTTGTTACAATACCTATTAATTATTCTGTCTTCTTTGCTGTTTTATTTTAACTACTAACATTAGTAGGTAATCAGTTATAATATTGTTGCTAATACGATGGATCATTGTTATCTGAAAATAAAGAAAATTATTATTATTAGTAGATAGAGACATTCTTTTTTATTCTGGAAATCTATTAAATAATCAATTATTACAATTAAATGAGAAAAAATAATTAATTACCATTAAGCACTGTGGCTTTAAACGCATCGTGCCTTAGTGGACACACGAAAAATTAAAAAAACAATAAAATGAAAATTTGACGCGAAATTGTGTCAAAATTTCTTCCATTATTATTTTTAACGAATCGGCATTTATATTATTCACGAGTTTTGTTTGGTAAGTTTATTAAGATAAGCAATATCATTGAATAGTTTGTTTTCATTTAATCATTTTTATCGAATCGCGAACATGGTACATTATGTAACAACTTCTTCAGACGCCAATATTATCAATATTTTGAAACATAATTTGTTGTTATTTTAGAATATTCGTAAATCTTTGTAGTAATTAACGGAATGGGACTAGTAATAAACTGCAGATAACTTGTATATCAACGTCGTCTGTCCGGTCCGTCAGCGCGATGCCTGTTAGTTACATTCATTCGATCAAAGACTACAAAATGTGCAGATGAGATGACTCAACAACTGCACCAACTGAGTAGGTACCTCTTACGCATTTAATAACTTGGACAAGGTAAGCAGTTGATGACTCCGTTCGTAGACTGTGCTTAATGTCAACAAACACCATCATTGTAAAAAAAATGTTGTTTTCGTCCCTGTAGGTCAGTGCCAATTTATTTGTATTTGCAAAATATTTTATCCTTAGCTTTTTTGTTTTCTTGGACGGAAAATCATCTAATGACCCCTTTCGCTTTAGGTGGTGCGGAAGGAAGTGTCAGTCTCTTACTGACTAAAACCCACCCGTGTTTCTCCAAATGCCCTTTGCGTTCCATAGCCGCGGTAACTCTTTCGAACAATTCAGCAAGCCTGACAGGAATCGGCCCTAGCCGCCCCGAAAACTTGCCCGCGCGTACTTGAAGGTGCGCGTACGGAACGCGCCGTCGACCCGGGTCTGGTCTTTATCGGGCGGCGAGCTACCCATTGCTCGCCGTCTGCAGGCCCGCGCCTACTTGGCCGGGAATCGCCCTGCGACTTCCGACGCCCGGGGCGTCTTCTTGTGCTGCGGCAGCTGGGGCGTGAGGTTTGCCTCTCCCTCACGCGTCCCGCCTCCTCCTTCACTTGCATTACTGCCTCGCAGTAGGAGGTTTCTGCTTCCTATGCCCGCTCGCTCCGGACCATTTATTAAATCAAGGCCGGCCGTGAAAGGTCGCCGCCGCCGATCGCCTCCCAAGCAGGGCAGATCTCCACCGTATGCCTCACCGTGTCCACATAGTGGAAACACCCGGGCGTGTCGGCCTGCCGAATCCGAAACAAGTACCTCCCGATATAACCGTGTCCGGTGAGTACCTGCGTCAGGCAGAAGGTGAGGACGCCCCGTTCATTGCAGACATTCCCCATGACAACTGAGGGGTCGAACAGGCACCCTTTATAGGTGTTGCTGCGTGGGGCATATTGAAAACTCATAAGTTTGTAACTAATCGTATTTCTCAGACTCAAATCCATACTAATTAGAAATGCGAAAGTAACTCTGTTTTTTTGTTTTCTACTCACGCCGTAATGGCTAATTTGGATGAAACTCGGCACACGGGTACAACATGTCCTTTATCCCGGGAAAATTATTCTTAGGATAATTTTTTTGCGTGTGATAAGCTTGCAGGAGCTAGTAAAATATTCAATTCAAGCAGTATAATATACAAGTTAGAATTAAATAAACAAGCAAAACTATGCAGACTTGATGGATATCGTTTCTTTATTTTTAGAGTTCCGAATTTTTCACACAAACTGTCATTAGGTGACAATAGCTTAGTTAGATAAAAAAACCTATTCTTATTTAACAGCCCTTAGGTAATTATACCTATATATTAAAAAGAGTTAATCCACTTTAATGCCTATTCCCAACTCTATGCTGTATTAAATCTATGACAGTTACGAGGGCATATGCAAGTGACGGAGCCATGTTATTGCCCGCTGCGTTGCCCAACTGAGTACTCCGAACTGATGGTAGCGACAGAACTATTCAGCCAGTTCTCACTCACTAGCCGCTGATAGATTAATTGCGACTAAGATATATGCGAGTACTGTTTTCGACTAGACTGGCAAGCGAAGATGTCTAGTGCAGAATTTATCCGCACTGCTGGATTTCATAGAATGTTTAGTGTAGGCAGCGTAGTCTGTTTCTATGTAAACGAGGCTGAACATGAGAATATCCAGATAATTTGATTGGATGGGATACGAGAAGACTCTTGAATGCACACTTTGTTACCTTATTTGTGTAAGTTAAATAATTGTCTGTATGTTTTTGGATCATAAATGACTGATGCCCGTTTTCTGAGGTATTTCATCGATCGTTTATCTGTCTATTATTGGTTGGTTAGTGGTTAAAGAACAGATAAACGGCCGATAGATTATCTCGGAAACCGCGCATGAGGTTCATACATAAGCAATTATTTCATACATAATGGCTCTGGGTTAGCAACTTACTCGAAGTAAAAGATGACTGATTTGTAGCCCTCGTAATTATTTAATCCTATTATTATGTTTGAATGTTTTTAACAGTTAAGTTTTAGAACATGCCTGAAAAGGGTCCCTTTCATCGAAGTAAAGGAAAGTTAATATCACACAGTTGTAAGGAACTCGCCAAGTATTGAAATTTCATAATCTATTTGCAAGTCCAAAGGCTCTGATACTTATGTACAATAGCGAAGTGCCTGCCAAAGGTCAGTCTGCCAGAAGTTCTTCGGCTTATCTTATTTATAAAACAAAAGGTTTAATTAAATTTCAAACTCCGTTAATTAACTAGATACGACTTAATAATCGATGAAGGAACATTTTTAAAGTAGGTTAAAATGGGCGTATTTAATTATAGATGTTTTTTGATGTAAAACATCTATAGCCGCGGATAAAACCGTCGCCAGACTACACGATGGTATATATATAAATACAGTCTAGATGTATTTTTTCATTATGCCATATTAGTTCCTTTCGTAATCTGTTCTTTTATGCATATTACTCGTACAAAATAATTTCGATGTTTCACATCTGCCAAGCGTCTCGTGACGGCTCACAATTTTTTTTGTAAAAAAAATGTTTTTTTGGTCTTTGAAGCCGCGATAATTACTTATATTTGGACGATAACATAATATAATCGATTACTTTCCTTTTCTTGTTACTACATTATTATTCATAAAAGTATCCAAAGGCGAAATGTGTTACCAACCGACGTAATTAATTCTACCGACGACGTGTCGAAACTCAAGATCGGCGTCTTTTATAAGTCTTCGCTCGATTGTCTTAGCTATTGTTTGGATTCTTGGTTTTAATTACACATTTTGTTAGATCTTGTTCGACTACTTTCCTTCCTTAAGATCAAACTGCAACCGACATCCCTTTCAATTAGTCTTTTACGAAAACGCACTTTGATCTTTGCTTTATTTAACCCTTTTGTAGTATCGCAGTATTTCTTACGTAGGTAAATATGTAAACCTTTTAATTAATATGCGATAATTACGACAGCCGAACGATATTAAATTTTGCTCGCAACGTTTTCTTTAAATATTAAGCTCCTACGAAACTGGATGAAGCAAAAACACTCTGAAGTGCGTTTTATAAACATAATATATTTGATATTCCCAGCAGCTTTGAGATTTTATAATTTGAGATTCAGTTATGAATTCTTTTAAGTTTTAATAAATTAACTAATATTAATTTTCGCAAGATGCTTTTAAACGTAGAATACATTTATGTATTTTATGTAATGTATTTAGGTACGTACCTAATGACATAAGAGTCCCTTTCAATAAGTAGGTATTGTTAAATTAAACCTTATTTATCACTTAGCGTCATCTTAATCATTTTAAACAGACGAAAGGAGCAATCCCTCTTAATTTGAATCAAAATCAACTCTCGTGAACTTTGGAAACTCGCCCCTTAATTAGAATTCGATGGAGTTCAAAATTGACTCCCGATCCTGAAAACCTTTTCTTATTTTGGTACTAGATATGTATCCAATCTATCAAACTCTTTTATGTAGGGCTTATTTTTAGGTAACGGACAATAGCAGATGTTTAAAGAAGTAAGTACCTACTGCTCACACAAGACCTCATCAGCAAAGACAAAAAAAAAACATTGAAGATGCGTATGTCTTAAAATCAATGATTGTCAAAAGGCTTATTGTAAAAGCATGTAGGTACATATATGTGGCCACCTTGAGCATTGAGCAGACAACGCTACTACACGGCAATGGCATATTTTCGACGAACAGGATCTGTTTTAAACACTTTATAAAAGAAAATAGTGAATCTCTGCTAAGAAAATAAATCATTTTGACTCAAGGGTCAAATATTGGAAAACAGACTTACAATTCTCATTAAAACTCTCGCGAAAACCCCGGTCCTTTACAGAAACGAAGGAATTTGGGATTCGTTCCGTCTGAATAATATCATGGCATTGTAGGAGCGACACAGCGACACAGCGTGGCGAGACATCTTGCGGGAGGCAATTGGACCTCGCCACGTGACAGGATAATGAGCTCACGTGACCCGTCAGGCACAGCCCTACAGCCGTCGCCGTCGACGAACCAACAATTTCCGGACTCTGACGAACGCGTTTCCAATTTCAAACCTCGGTAAGCACTTTCCCATCACTTGTTTTTCCGATTTCTTGCGTTAAAATCCTATCAGAACGTACTTACATGCTGTAAAACATGTGCTCTCAAAATTCACTTTTACCTGAACGCTCGAGGCTATTGTGCAATTTGTCTTCCTTGAAATTGAAACCAAATGAGTCAATCTTCTAGAGTATTCCATTTTACCTGTAGCACATTATAAGTATTTACTTATTATTATACATACATACAGGTCTAATCTATTCAATCACCTACCACTAGCGTTAAAGTAAAACACTTTTGACACATGAGTGCCTTGTTAGTGTTTCATCAATAGTTCCTTCTCCGTCATAAAACAAATCTTAATGTCACTATTTACACCATATTCTTATTGAGTAAAGGAAAATAAATGTCTTGGGAAAACCTGTGAATAGTTTTTATAGAAACCCACAGATGAATCCGACATTTGTTGTAAAGACGTCAAGACTCCGTGAGACCCATCACGTTGGAACTATAAAGATGAGGCTAAAACGCATGGTTTGAATACCAACTAGATAAAAGCCCCATAAGATAAGAGACAGATGCTTACCCGTATTAAGATTTAAAAGACACATGTCTTGAAATGCTACATGCTACATAACGATTTTACGATTGTAATAACTGTTTTGGTCGCTACAGTATATGTATTACTTACTATATTTATGAATCCTAGCTGTTGGTCGAAAAGTAAGCCACAGGAATGTGTGCCAAACACCGAAATCCGTTCATCTGGCAGAGTTACTTTTGCATTTATAATTTTATTACTGGATTGTGTGACATGCTCATAGCAACTACATAAAATAACCTTGACTTATACAATATACAATCGACTGTTAACCTTTTGAAGAGACAGAGCCAGAGCATAAACGCATCGGCGTGCCCCCGACGCCAAGCCACAAATCCATCGTACTTTTTGTCAAATATTTGTGACGTTTGGCGTACAGGGCACGCGCTTGCTTATCATGCATACGTGACAATGGCGTTAAAAGGTTAAACTTACTAAGATTACAACTTTAATATTATCTCTTTTATTGCCCAGAGCGCTTTAATGCATTCGTCTCAATGTGGTAAACTTAGTAACTTTGACCATTTTGTAGAACATCTTGATATTGCCTGTACCTAACTTAGTTACTGAATACAAGATACGGTCGAATTAAAAGTGTTTCAATGATTAGCATCTGTCTAAACTTGGCGTTGGTATGAAGTGAACTCGTGACTTGAATCAGCTTATTTGATTTTAATTCAGTCTATGTATATCGGTGAATATTCGATCGGTAACGTAGGTAGGACAATAATCTAATTCTAGACATGACGAGCATTTGTAATTTATTTTATCTAGACATCTTCACTCAGAATATAATTACGTACAAATGTTGCTACCTTCTTATATTCTTCCTTATTGCAATGAGAGTATAAAGCATACACACATTATTAACAGTATATTCTGAAAAATATTACAGACTAAAGTAGTTACTTGGTCGTAACACTTACTATTGTAATAAATAATTGGAAGTATAATACCAAATTGATTTTCCAGCAATACCTATAGCTACATGACTTTATAGTTGAATGGAAAAACCACAAATTATATGGTTGATGATTTGTGAGTATGACAGAAAATAATAGAAGGTATTAACTAAGAAAATTTCACAATACATCTTCAATACAATCAATAATATCTTTCGTGACTGAGCGACTAAGTGACTGAGTGACTAAGTGACTAAGTGAATGAGTGAATAAGTGACTGAGTGACTAAGTGACTGAGTGACTAAGTGACTGAGTGACTAAGTGACTGAGTGACTAAGTGAAGTGACTGAGTGACTGAGTGACTAAGTGACTGAGTGATTGAGTGACTTAGTGACTGAGTGACTGACAGACAACACACAGCTGAAACTACCTAGCCTCCTTGGGGAGTGGAGAGGATTTCCCGAAATTCCTATAAGAACGGGGAAAAAACGGGAAATACGCGTATGAAATCGCGAGTGAAAGTAAGCTTACGCAAATGCATTGAGTCGTCGGGTTTTCAAAAATATATTTGAACTACGCTTTGACTGGTACTGAGCTCCATATTTTCTGAGTTGGCTACATGATTCAAATGCATGCAATGACGAGGAGGAGCTCGTGACTAAATAATTCTTATAGGTTTTCCTGTAAACGGAATGGTCATTTTTCATCCAATTTCTCGAATAAATTCAAAACTATTTATTTTAAAATTAAAAAAATATATATATTCAACATATACATATATACAGTTGGAAAAACATTTTTTGGAAGTTTTCTAGTTTTCCCCCCAAAAAGTGACCCCATTTTCAAAATTTCGCAGAAAATCGGCTGCAACAGACGGACAGACAACCGAATGATCCTATAGGGGTTCCGTTTTCCATATAGAGGTTCAGAACCCTAAAAATGTATCATAAGAACATTCATGTGATGACATTGTAATCAAATCAAATCTAATGAAAGCATTTATTTCAGATAAATCATTCACAAGCTATTTAACCCCTGTCCAAACAGTGCAAGCACTCGCCACTTATCGTGTAGCTTAATTCAAAACTTTAAGGAGCTAAGGACATTTGAGTAAGCAGTATAAAGTACTCAAACTGCCAGAATATCATGAAATCTACCCGTAAAACTACGTCCTGCATAGTCCTCACATTAACAATACGTTATTTTAGGACCATGTAGATAAGCGTCTGAGATGGTCTTTTGAAGAAAAAATCACACAGCTTTTAGTGGGCCAGTCCAGTGCAAAATAAGTACTTGGGAGCTCAATTACTCTACAAACAATACCAAAGAAAGGACGCAACCACAGACTACAATACACAACTACCGGACAAACGTAAAAAAAAGTATTTCTGGCGCACAGGTCAAGTGACAGATAACGGCTGCTCATATTGTGATATTGTGATAAGTGTCTGCACAACGATATCAGACATTCAAAACATAAAATGTGACCTTTGCTTACGAGTTTTTTGTGTCGTTCCATCTCAGATTTGATTTGAGGGTGAATGCCAAGGTAGTTTAACCTTTTGCGTGTCTACCACAGATTTTTATCGTCCAATCCTGACCAAGCCCTTAAGTGTAACTGTCCGACTTAAGACATTTGGAGCATTTTTTCTTATGTCGAACTGTGTAACTTAAGACACGCAAAAGGTTAAACATCAAATGACAAATTAAATTTATTTTGTGAGTAGGTTGAAAATAACACTTTTACACGTAAATATTTTTTGGTAAAAATAAATTAAATGCCGCCATCATACTAGAAGTATTAATTATGTTAAGTATACGTAATATATCAATGCATAATTATGACAAGTGCGAGTCAGACTCGCGCACCGAGGGTTCCGATCGAGTCTTGATTTTTTCGGAGTATACATTTATCTTGTTAATTTGAGTATTTATTATTTATTAATATTGTATGTTTAGTTTATATATTTGTATTTTTTATGTTTGTATGTTATTAAATATCAATCGCTTTTTATTCTCCATATTGCACCTACCACCATTCTCCGCATCACCCAAAGGTTGACTGGTAGAGAATTCCTATGACATTAAGTCCGCCTCTGTACATTTGTGTGATAAAGTATTAATAAATTAATTTTTACGAACTATAAAAGCAAAATATAGCAGGTAAAATCGAAGGACAAACTTAACTTTGTTGGTGAAAAAATGTTCTCCCTTACATCAATGTACGTCACGGTCAATTCTTCAACCGAAAATATAAGTTTGTAATCGTAAAAAAATGCACAGATTCAAGGGACTACAGACTTGAGTATATGGTTTTAATTTCAACTCGATACCTCCAAGCGTTCTCGAGATAAAGGGTCTTGACAGACAAACAGACAGACAACAAAGTGATCCTCGTTTTTCCTTTTGAGTTACGGAACCCTAAAAATGCTGAAATCACAAGGGCGTTGTAGACTACCAACGTCCTCAGCTCTACCCGCATTTTAGTCGAATTTAATGAAGAGTAGCAACGCCCGCAGATTTCCAGTTAGCTGGGGTTAACTGGAGATCTGCGGGCGACACGATTTTTATAGTAGTAGCCAACTAAGAGATTCACTATCCACCTGTATCCAACAATGACGAACTGTGTCCATCGGAACGATTCAAATAAGCCCAAACACGATGGTTTTGCTGGCAAATGTGTATGAAAAATAGCTTTTCTATACTTCGCTTGAACGAACACTAAAAACCATAATATATGTATGTATTTGTAATTGCCAACGAAACCAAAAAACGTATTTCTCTTATATTTGAGACGACAAAGGAACTAGGATATGTGTAACTTCTGTCGGAGTTGGGTACATTTTGTAAGGTAGTTAAAGAGTTTCCTTAACATTATGTCAAGATAACTGTCTCAAAATTGTATTGTTATTTTCCTTATAATCTATATATATATATATCCTGGGACAACTCACACACGGTCATCCGATCCCAAACTAGGCAGAGCCTGTACTATGGCAACCAGACAACTGATAAACATACTTATATATTTTTAAATACATACATATTATACACAAAATCGTCATTTTAGTACATTTCACTGGTATTTATTCTATTCCTACTAGCTAATAGAAGCAAACATACACAAAATTCAACGAACTGATGATGTTTTTTGTGAATACCCCAATCTACGTATTGTTTATGTAGCCAGGCGGCATTAGGTAGTGACCACGTCGCACAGTAGTGCAAAGGCAAAATAAATAAAATTTGAGATTGTCGTATGTAGTCATAATAATTATATCAGTTTCATATTTGTTTTTTTTGTAGTTTTAAAATAAATGTTACCTTGAAAATTGAAAACAATAAACCTCTAAAACTAGAGTTTTTATGACAAATTTTATGTTATTTTTAAACCAACTTCAAAGAAGGTGAAGGTTCCATGTTCGACTTTATGTTTTTTTTTAGGCATATACAGTGTTTTGCATATACTGCACGTAATTAATTCGTACATAAGCACGTTTCGTACATAATTAATTAATTTTTAATGATAGCTAATCATTGCTGTCACTTGTCGACTTTACCTTCAAATATCTCAGCAACGTGACACTTTAGGGCACCATGTTGGTTTTATTTTTGTTTTTTTTTTTTAAGTGCCCCTCTACCCAGTATATATGTCACCAGAAAATGGCATAAGATTGAAATAAATCTTCATAAGATTTTAATTTCGAGATATACTATAAAAAATCGTTTCATATACAATAAATCCCATCCAAATTCAATTGTTTCCAATATGTCCGTATACCTTATTGAGAAAAATTAGTTAACAATTTCACACAATATTTTATGAACTTACGGCGTTTGCAATAACCCGGTGACATTATTGTATACATGTTTCACAGTGCGCCGCGATTTTGTGAAAAAAAAACGCGGCCGAGTAGTGATCCACAAAGGCGCTATCCCCTTTTCCTAGGCTTTTGGTCAACGTACCCCGGTCGTGGTTGACATAGATTTCCTTTTTTGTAAAAACCAGTGAGTTACAAAGTCATGATATTAATTACCCATAGGCATTTTATATTTGACTTGTAGTGTCACTTTAAAAAAAACTTATTTCTATACGTATAAATATGATAATGCAGATCAATAAGTAAAATGTTAGTCAACTATACCCGGTCTCCCTTTCCCTCCCAAAAACTTTATGCTTTAAAGTTTTTTTAATTAAACATTGGAAAAATTAATTCCACGACCCAACTCAACCTACACCACTGTGCATCGTGACTACAGTCAACAAATTGTATTATTTAAAAGAGCATCGCGTCGTTAACCGGTTAGTGTGGATCTAGCGTCCGAGAGAGACGCCGCCGCAAACATGAAGCTCTTCATATGCAGTAAGTCTTTAATAAATATCATTATCATAAAAAACACCGCTTTGCTCATCATAGTAACATTTTTAAAATAAGCCAAATAAGTACACACGATATGAACAAAATACTAATGAAATTAAGCGAATAATCACAAAAATATAAATAGTTCGATAACTTTTATCTCACCACAATCATTCTGAACACAAACCAGTTTTCAATAAATTAAGAATCACGTTCACCTTTTTATTTATAATAATAATTACCTAGTATCCTATCAAAGTTATCAATTGATAACCTTTACACTTTTAAAGAATAGTGTTATTATCTGTTTATTTTATTGTGTTTTCTGCATAATGCAAAAAACACGATAAGACGGAAACACGAGGCATCGCCTTAAAGATTTTCTGTGTAATTTTATCTCATAGATTTCAAAAAAGGTTTACCTCCCTTAAAATTACATTTTTAATTTGTCAAGTAGCACTAACATAGGGGTGAGGAATATTGTTACTAACACAATTAAGTCGTGTTAATTATCAAATAAAGATATTATTTTTATTATTATAAATACATAATGACGTCATTTAACTATATGATTATTATCGGGAAACCTGATCTCTTGGCCAATAAAGGTTGACTGGGATTCCCTGACATCAAACAGCAGTCATATTCAAGTAACTCAACCGGTTTTCCTTATGGCTTATTGTTTCTTTTATGCGTTCTGTTTGAATAATATTTTAACATGCCTTTCATATGTTTGGCAATAGACTGTTATAAGTTATGACTTACTGATCTTAGTTTATACTATAAAGTACTCATCGACGATAGACTTTGCAATTACCATTTTGCTCGGAATAAGGGATCACGTGCATATTTTTAATTATTGATATAAATCATTGCACACCGTTTGTCATCATCTGCCTAGCCTTCTCCCGATTCTGTTGTAGTCAGCTTCCAATCTAATGGAAGCAGCTGAAAACCATAACAATCTGTTCGTAATAGTATCTTCTAATTAGAACTCAAGCCCTGTCATCATCATCATCATTATATCAGCCGAAAGTCGTCCACTGCTGGACAGAGGCCTCCCCCAGAGGACAAGACCGGTTGTTGTGGCGACTCAACAACCGGCCTCGTCCTGTCCTCTCCCGTAAGCCTTAAAATAAATACCTACTCTGTTCATCTTCAGTTATGCAAAAAATATTCAAGTTTGTTGATAAAACTAGTTTTGACCGACTTGTATAAAAAAAAACCCGCAAAACACATTAGCGAAGTGTACAAGGAAACTTTAGAAACCTGAACGAAGATGTATTGAACTTATCGAACTTAAAATATTATCTTTTTAAAGCCGGTTGTAGACCAAGATCTAAGTTACTCGTAAGTTAGTTTAAGCTTAGCAGGCTGAGGCAATATTTTTTCATACTTGTGTGCAGACAACGAAAACTTTGTCGAAATCCAAAATATTTTATTTCACATCGGCACATATTAATCGACAGACTGTATTGCATGGTCACAATTGGTCGTTTTATATGGAGCAGAACCAGCATTCTTTTTCACAATGTGTTCATGTTGCAGTGTTAGTGAGAATGAGAGGACAGTGTAAACCATGACTACCTCTGTAATGTACAAAGAATAATGTAATTACTACCTCTGTTATGAATCAATATATAGTCCTCCTGACCGATTTTGGTCATGGCAGCCACTCTTAACCGAGAATAGCCATCGGCGCGGGACATATTATAGTGCACAAGTGTGTGCGCAAACACAGGTGCACTCCTTTTTCCATCACTCATACTCACCACCACCAACACCACACCACCACTTATCAATAAATACATAACAAAAACATGGATCATATTATAAGCCTAATCCAATCCAGCGCGTCCCTAGCTGTCCTCCCCCAGCGACGCCCTAAGCCGAGGCCCGTCACCCACAGGAGGTGCCCTTAGCGTGTAGTCGCTTAGTTTGAAAGTTTCTAATAAGCCCTGGCTGCAGGCTTTAATATTTATATTAAGGCCGCCACAGGCAAGTCCGGTTAAGCAGTCGACAACCTCCCAGGTGACAAAAATGAATCATATCATATATATCATATTAGTTTATGGCATCTACAATGTTCAATGTAATCAAGTACATAAAATTACCTCATTTATGTGAGCTAAACTATATCTTAGTTAGCTTAGCTCTTGATCTGCAACCCGCATAAAAAGTCTAAGTTTGTTAAGCTTGTAAGGTTATAACCAACATGACCAACATGACATGATGAAAGAAAAATAGTCCCACACATAATAGCCACAGCTGTCAATCTGCCGAGCCTCTTCCCATTTATGATGGGATTGTCTTACAATCTAACCGGATACCAGTATTTTACATGGAGCGACTGCCTATCTGACCTCCACAACCCAGTAAGGGGCAACAAGATACCCCTTGACAAGACTAGTGTCAAATGTTTTGATGTGGCTTCCGACTATCCGCAAGGACTGTCAATACGGTACCCCTTGACAAGACTAGTGTCAAATGTTTGGCTTGCGACTATCCGCAAGGACTGTCAATACGGTACCCCTTGACAAGACTAGTGTCAAATGTTCTGATGTGACTTCCGACTATCCGCAAGGACTGTCAATACGGTACCCCTTGACAAGACTAGTGTCAAATGTTCTGATGTGACTTCCGACTATCCGCAAGGACTGTCAATATGGTACCCCTTGACAAGACTAGTGTCAAATGTTCTGATGTGACTTCCGACTATCCGCAAGGACTGTCAATACGGTACCCCTTGACAAGACTAGTGTCAAATGTTCTGATGTGACTTCCGACTATCCGCAAGGACTGTCAATACGGTACCCCTTGACAAGACTAGTGTCAAATGTTCTGATGTGACTTCCGACTATCCGCAAGGACTGTTAATATGGTACCCCTTGACAAGACTAGTGTCAAATGTTCTGATGTGACTTCCGACTATCCGCAAGGACTGTCAATACGGTACCCCTTGACAAGACTAGTGTCAAATGTTCTGATGTGACTTCCGACTATCCGCAAGGACTGTCAATACGGTACCCCTTGACAAGACTAGTGTCAAATGTTCTGATGTGACTTCCGACTATCCGCAAGGACTGTCAATATGGTACCCCTTGACAAGACTAGTGTCAAATGTTCTGATGTGACTTCCGACTATCCGCAAGGACTGTCAATACGGTACCCCTTGACAAGACTAGTGTCAAATGTTCTGATGTGACTTCCGACTATCCGCAAGGACTGTCAATACGGTACCCCTTGACAAGACTAGTGTCAAATGTTCTGATGTGACTTCCGACTATCCGCAAGGACTGTTAATATGGTACCCCTTGACAAGACTAGTGTCAAATGTTCTGATGTGACTTCCGACTATCCGCAAGGACTGTCAATACGGTAGCCCTTGACAAGACTAGTGTCAAATGTTCTGATGTGACTTCCGACTATCCGCAAGGACTGTTAATATGGTACCCCTTGACAAGACTAGTGTCAAATGTTCTGATGTGACTTCCGACTATCCGCAAGGACTGTTAATATGGTACCCCTTGACAAGACTAGTGTCAAATGTTCTGATGTGACTTCCGACTATCAGCAAGGACTGTCAATATGGTACCCCTTGACAAGACTAGTGTCAAATGTTCTGATGTGGCTTCCGACATCTGTAAGAACTGTCAAAGTTCTGTTATTGACAGCCGGGACCAAATGATTAACGTGTTTCACAAGTCTTGGTATGTAATGGATGGTAAACCATCTACGGGCCGACCGCCGACCACAAAGATCAAACCGTACGGCTGTCATTCTTTAGCTACAAGATCCTCAAAAATATACTACAGCAGTTCTTGCTCATAATCTTTAATTCAAAAGTATTTATTTTTCATTCAGGTGTACTTATTATATTGTAAAATGTTTCAGTATTGGCCCTAGCGGCAACAGCGATGGCAGAAGAATCAAACGTAGACCTTCTGAAATCAAGCAATGAAGTGTTCACCGCGAACATGTTCCAAGTAAGTAAAATGAACAAAACATTCTACAATAATAACATTATGTCATACCTACTTTATCACATTCTTGACTATTATAAGTAACACGTTTGACATTAACTTCCAATAAAATCAACAAAAATGGAAAATTCTGTGAGATAAGCGATAACCTTCAACCAATAAAATTACGCTTGCTATTAAGTAGCCGTTGTTATACGTATTCCATTACTTTCAGTTGTCTCTGTACGTTCCATAATTTGAATACTTTCAAAGGCAAACAAACTATTTTCTATAATAACAACTGCAGAAATATTGATGAGGCAAACTACATACAAGAAAAGAACTACAAATTAACTTACATTTCAAATTAGAGTCGGTGTGTTAGCGTAATGTGGTAGGTATTAAGTTGCGATAAAGCCTTGATTAGAAAAACCCACAATCGATTCACAGTGACCTTACCTACTGTTATTTTGAGAAACACGATTGACATTAGTCGGCAGCTTACCTTTTACTATTGGTACTCGTTTGAACACTATCTCACCTGATGGTAAGCGACGATGTGCTTGAAGATGGAGCACGGTTGCCTAGAAGTAACCTTTTCACTCTTCCACTTAAAGATTCCAAGGTTGTAGCTATCAGGAAACAAATCTGGCAGGGAATTCCACTTCTTATGAATTAACGCATAATGAATTTGTTCCCAAAACGTTTTGTGCGTGTGAGTGGGATGTCCACCATGTACCGGTGACGCATCGCCGTACGTCTTGTGGTCCGATGATGGAACGGGCTTGGCGGAATTAAACTATGCAATTCCGTCACACACGCCCCAAAATGAAACCGATAGAAAACCAACAGGCTAGCATCTCGGCGTCGATGCTAAAAACTTTGGAGCTTCAACTCGACGAGCCTATAATTGCCATTGATCCTCTTGGCTCGTTTCTCAATTGAATCAAGCATCAAGCTGATATCTGGTACATTCGTCCCAAAGATGAGATCAGTACTCCATACACGATCGAACTTGCGCTTGATAAAGTTTGAGCAAAGACTTCCACTTGTCACATCGACACACTACATAGACTTGGTTCATCCCTTCATAGTCCAGACTACTGACGAGGTGGAATCGTAAAGAAAAACCCCCATCGGTTTATGAACGACTCGGATCTCATACCTATGTAGACGTGACATCACTCCTAAATCAATGGGCTGAGAGACAGAAGATGTTTCATCTTACAATGCCTACCTAAAAGTTTAGATGATGGGGCAAATTATCCACAATTATATACTCGTAGTACATACACACTTAAGGATTTTGTGACTGCGTCAGCGGGCGGAGTTCGAGTGGCTATTTGAACATTTTTGAAAGAACGTGTTTTTATCTTGTCACTAGTCCAGAAGTAATCCCTAGCAGACAAACTTACAAACATAATTCTAATAACGGGTAGTGTATCATCATATCTCAAATAACCAATCATAGACCAAAGACCGCATTTTTAATTATTATTCGTAATTTCAAAAATAATCCATTTCAAAAATAATCATCAATCACAATGCATAGCTTAGAAGATATAACTTTCCGACAGGACGTAATATAGCCAATTATTTTATCAAGATTGTAAAATAGTCCTTGAATTCATCGTCATACGGAAACAAAGACCGTGACGTAATCAACTGGATATGCAATAAACTATAGATTTTATGTTTTCCTTTATTGGACATAGTTTTTCAATTTGTAACGCATATCGGCGATTCCGCGGAAGGCTACGCGACACCACGCAGCGCAACACGACGCCGTCAATTCATGTTAAATAGTGTATTCATATTTTTGTGCTTTTTATAAATATGTATGATAGTCTGTAAGGTATTTATGTTATGAGACGGTTGTGGAGAGTCTTAGCATTTAAAAAGCCTCGACCTCCACACTTCCGCGGGATGTACAGTCTCATCACCAACGATCGTGGGTGATGCATCCGGTTTGCGGTCAGCAGTGTATGCACCCTCCTATCCAGGGCGTCGAGTTCGGTTTGAGTTCATTTGAGTATGCCGAAAGTGTACATTAATACCGGCATGACCCAACCGTTGAAGGCGCGCACCTTATTTCCGCCCGACGAAAGGCTGTTTAAAACCTTTTTCAGGCGGCCAAAGAAGCGCTTTCTCAGCGATTGCTTCATGTCAGTACCGATAATGCCCAACGCTTCCGACATACCCAAATACTTATAGGTTTCGGTTGAGCTGAGGGATCTAACCTTTATGGAATCCGAGATTTAAATTCCCTCAGGTTCCTTAATCATTATTATTTACACATCAATAATTGTATATGAGCATAAAATAGCCTGTGACCTAGGTTTGACATTTTATCTAAATATGACAGATATATTTAGATAAAATAATAGTCTCTCACTGTATCTTAAGATACAGGTAACCCTAGTTTAAGAGACAGGGCTCATCATTTTGCGTACAGAACTTGTTCTTACAGCACCTGCCTAGTTCCCTTCTACTAACCAGTCGCATTTGTATTAGTTTTATTATTAATACTTAATACTAATTTTAATAGTAAAAAACATATTATTTATTATTTTTACTAAACACCAAACATACTGCCAACAAGAAACTGTTTCATCTCATTCATTCTCATCACGATCATATTAAACAGATATATATATTTTAAATTTATTTTCAATCTTTAGGAGGTAGTGAAAGCCAAACCAGGTGAAAATGTGGTGCTGTCGGCATTCTCCGTGCTGTCTCCCCTGGCTCAGCTATCTCTGGCTTCAGTAGGAGAATCTCATGACGAAATCCTTAAAGCCATTGGTTTGCCCAATGACAATGTGGTGAGTGCACCTAATTTTATAATTTTAGTTGAAAAAACGAGTTTTGACACGGGCAATATGAAAAATAAAGGGGCCTATAGTAAAGCTGACTATGAACCTGTTTCAAATGAACGTAATATAAATGTTATTCGTTAAATATTCATTGCAGTGAAATTGTTCCATGTAAACAACATAGTCAACAACAACTAGTCTTCAGCTTCAGGTTAAACTGGAACGCATTCCAACATAATAGGGAACAGAAAGATTTTTTGAGATACAATACAACTTTTCGCTTTGAATGATATACTTCTTTGGTCGAACGATTTTTATTTCCATCAGTCCTCCCACCTGTAAGAGTATTATGTTTCCTACAGACAAAGGAAGTGTTCACTGACGTGAGCAAGCAACTGCGCTCTGTGAAGGGAGTCGAGCTCCGTCTAGCAAACAAAGTATATGTCCGTCAAGGAGCAGTGTTGAACGACGAGTTCGCTGCCGTCTCCAAGGATGTCTTCAACTCAGACGTTAAGAACGTTGACTTCACTAAAAATGTTGAGGCTGCAAAGGAAATTAACGAATGGGTAATTTTTTTTTTGTGCTCCTTTTTCAAAGAGATTTTTATGGACCCAAGTTTTATTTGCCCTGCTTAACATACCTACTTATCCTCTTACAGTACTTATATATGCTTTGTTGGTGTCGTGGTTGATAAATGTAAAGTGGATAGGTTATACATTTATTAGAGTGATATCAATTTAGTAGTAGCACTAATCAGTCTAACTAATTGATATATAAATAAAATATTTTTTCAGGTTGAAGAGAACACTAATCACAAGATCAAAGATTTAGTAAGCTCTGACTCTCTAGATGCAAGTACTGCCGCTGTCCTTGTTAACGCCATTTACTTCAAGGTTTGTTACTCCATTTACTTTTATAAAAATACAAATTATTTTTTCAGAAAGGCTAGAAGGGCCTACAATGGATAGGTTTATCAAGCTACATGCCAGACATGGGGCTTGATAAATCTTCCTCTAAGTGGATGCTGTGTTTTAATTTTTTGTTTTTGTCATTTTTCATGTGTGCTAAGTGTAACTACATAATTTGTAAGTAACTAACATAGTTTGTAAGTTATTTTTGGTAAAACTAACAAGCTATGTGCCGTTGACGCCTGAAAATAAACGATTTTTATTTTATTTATTATGTATAATAATAATCAGGTACTCTTAAAAATTTTAAATGAACAGAAGTAAGCTTTTCAGAATGATAACTATTAATATTTATTTAAATACAGGGTAAGTGGAAGAAGCCGTTCGACGAATCAGCCACCCGCGATCTCGATTTCTTTGTAACCAAGGACCAGCCTATCAAAAAGCCTACCATGCACAAATCTGGTGACTTCAAGTACGCTGAAAGTAAGGAACTTGACGCTAAGGTAAATATTTTTCATGTATCTTTTGATAGTATAAAAGAAAGTCTTCTAAACTAATCTACCGGTTTGACTATCATCCAGTTCATTTCCTTTCTATCTATATTAAAATTTATATAATAAATCTTCAAAAGGGTAACTGACTGATATATCAACGCACAGCCGAAACTACTACATTATTACTTTTTGCAAATTTTTCAGAATATAATACACCAAGGCTAGGTTGTGTTGTACAGCAAATTTTTCATGCTTGTGCGTATTTTCAGCTTTTAGAACTGCCTTATGAAGGAGATCAATCATCACTTCTTATCGTGCTGCCAAATGAAATCGATGGCATCGGTTCCCTTGTTGAGAAACTAAAAGACCCAACAGCTTTATCAAAGGCCGTTGAAAACATGTTTTACAATGAAGTCATCGTGGATCTTCCCAAGTTTAAGATCGAAACTACTACCGACCTTAAGGCCGTTCTCAAAAAGGTGAGCACTGGTCTTCAAGCCAGAAATAAACATTCCAACCTCTTGCTCAAAAGTAAAGGCAATACTTGCATACTTTTGTGAAAGTCCTACCTTGGTTTATTCAATCCGCTACAATTTATTGGACTGATTTATTTATAATCATAACAAATTCTTTCAGATGAACATTGTAAAGCTATTCACAGGAGGCGAAGCTAGATTAAACAATCTGATAAAGGGAGAGTCAGACTTGTTCATAACTGACGCTATTCAAAAAGCGTTTATCGATGTCAATGAAGAAGGCGCCGAAGCGGCTGCAGCTAACGGTGAGTATAATCCTACGATTCACTTGAGAAGTGTGTTTTTAATTAAACAGATAAAAGATTATTGCCTAAAGATAAAATGCAATATACCTATTTTTAAGTATGTAAAGAGTAATTGCAAAACCTTTAATGTGTTATTCTGATAAAAATGATCATGAGAAAGATTCTGTGAAAATATAATATAAAGTGATGCGGAAGAATTAGGAACGTATATGTCGTCAGGTAAGTCTTGAATATAAATGTGTATTGGAAAGGAAGAGGAAGAACGAAACAAAAGAAAAAGATAAACAAATTGTGTGAACTCTTTTCATATAGGGAGAAGGCGATTATTGAGATAATGCCCAATAAAGATTTATAGAATAAGAAGACATTCTGCGCCAACCCAAATAAGTTGGGATAGGGCAGGATGATGATTTCTGTAATACCAAAAAGTAAAATTATGTATGTTAAAGTGATGCTTGTATTCCAGCTTTCAACGCCGGTACTCGTTCGGCTAGAGTAGTTTATAAAACTCCTTTCCGAGTTGATAGGCCTTTCTTTTACGTCTTAAAAGCCAACTCCTTACCACTATTCAGCGGAGTACTTTATTCTTAGGTATATTTCATATTTTATTATGCATGGGCTTTGTTGCATTCTATCTGGAAATCATGAGTACATTGCACGTTAAAATGCCAGCTTTTATTTCAAAATATGTGATTGTAAATATAGTACTATTTTTGTTTTTTTTTTTGCTATCGGTTTTAGTACAAAATCAATTGGGTATTTTGCATCAAAACTGTACTTGCAAGAAAGTTGTACATTTGTTTGCATCAGTGTAGAACTACGACAATTACCTTTTACCCACTAAAGATAAAATAATTGTGTAATTATTTATATAATTTCAGTTCATGGAGTTTATGGAGGAATGGCGTTTATTATCCCAAAAAAAAATATAACATATTTCAAAGTCGATCGGCCATTTTATTATGCTCTTATTATTGACAACAGAGTCTTTTTCAATGGAATCTTCAAACAATAGTTATTCGTTGTACACTAAACGTCTATCATTGTTAGTTGTGATAATATGAGTTTTTTTGACTTGACAAAGATGCACGTGTATTTTGGAGACCATTTTTCCAGGATGCAACACCAGCTTTGAATTGGAAATACAGATTAAATTAGTCTAGCTCGCTAACAACTGTCAATTAATTTCATTTCATTTAATAAATATTGAATATATTATTTTTCTGTATCATGTATTGTAAAATACTTTGCATACTACTGTATAAATTCAAGTTTAGTAGTATGAATTCAAGTTTTTAAATCTTAACAGACAGATGTGTTACTGGGGAGTTTGTTGCGCCACTTCTTCTTCCCAGCTAAAACACTAGGAAGTGGTGACGGGCGGGCGTTTTGGGGGACTGTCTTTATGTAGAACTTTCACGTTCAAAAAGTGCTGGCACTTACCCTTATTTGAATACCACACACCCTTATATGATAGATGGATTGAGTCATCACGAGATTAAAATGTAGTTGTTTGAGGAATAGAAGGACAGATCTTTAAAGTACTAATATTAATTTCTTTCTAAGACAGCGGATGACTTGCGAAAACAGACAGACAACGCACAGCCAAAACTACTGGTCGTAAGAAGCTTAAATTTGGCATTTAAGTTCTTTGGGGAATGTAGGGGAGCACTAATAGAGGTACCCGAAATTATTACGGAAACGGGATAAACAGGATATGCGCCTACAAGTCGCGGGCAAAAGCTAGTATAAAATGTAATGGAATCTCTGGCTCTAAGCAATTTAAGCGGCTTATTACAGCTCTATGAAATGAAGCTTGAAAACTTTGAAGCTACCCATTCAACTACTTTTTAGTTCAATAAGATGAGGATGATTTTTAAACTTAATCCAGATGAAAATTATTGGATTAAAAAAACTATTAAGCATATTTGTCACTCGGTAGATGCGCTCTCACTTTTTAAATGTCAATCGATTTCTACATTTCTAATAAAAAGCTGATGTTTGAAGAGTGGTCTCTATAGCACACTTTGTAACGCAGAAAAGAAAAATAAATCTACTATAGATACTATAGACATGAGCCATTAAACACTTTACTTTGCTAAGTAAGCATGGCATAGGGATATTACCTTATTCTTTTCGAACTACCTCTTGCGGCGTTGGTGGGCTATGAGAGGGCAGACTATCAAGACCTGCCAGATCTATTCTAAACTCTCAGCCGTGATCTCAAGTCGATTAAGCATAATATATATTTAAATGCTAACATGTTCATATGAATAAAAACCCGACAGTGAGTTTCCAAACCCAGTACCAATAAACTGTACATAACATACTGCATTGGGGGTTAAGACAGCTGTACGAACTTCCGGCGGCTGGCGCCCAAGTTGTTGGGCGCGGCGGGGGCGCTGTCAACGCTGCTTCCCAATCGGGGGGACCCGAGCATCGCCTGCTGGCGGTTGTACGTAGGGATCGTACGATCGATGCCCTGTATGGGACCCCGATCTGGGCGGCTGACCTGACGGCCAGCACCATCACTGTTCTGCGGAAGCCGCAGAGGGTAATGGCCGTCAGAGTCATCAGGGGTTATAACACGATCTCCTACGAGGCGGCTTTCGCACTGGCCGGATCTCTGCCCCGGGACCTGGAGGCAGAAGTCCTCGCGTTACTGCACCGGTGGCGTGACAACGTGACACTTTGAGCTGCGTCGGTCGCAGCTGCGCGAGGTCCTGGTGGCGGAATGGCGGGACAGGCTTTCAAGCCCTTCCGCCGGCCGCATAACCATCGAGGCCATCCGGCCGGTGCTTAACCCATGGCTCGGGAGAAGGCACGGCTCCCTGTCGTTTCGTGCGACGCAGGTCCTTTCGGGACATGGCTGCTTCGGGAGATTCCTGTGTCGCATAGGCAGAGAGCCGGACGCTCGGTGTCACCACTGCGTCGACTGTCAGGAGGACACGGCGCGGCATACGCTGGCAGAGTGTGTCGCTTGGGAGGAGCCGCGCCGTGCCCTCATCTCTGTGGTAGGCAGAGACTTCTCGCTGCCGGCCGTAGTCCGGTCTATGGTCAGTGCCGAGGAGTCCTGGGACGCGGTGGTCTCCTTCTGCGAGAGAGTTATCGCTGTTCCCATCAGTCTCCGAATGAACGTGGATTAAACCCATGTTAAATTCAACTCACACATCCTTCTGGAATCGATATTTGCCAATGGGTGGGCGCAGATCAACTCAAAATCGTCCGAGAATACGCTTTTACCTCCACCAATCCATCCTAACACCCTTATGCAAGCTGAAGTCGTATCTAATGGATAAATCTTATTTGTCCACTTAATAAGTGGTAGAAATAGGTGTCAGAGTTTTCTTGGTCTTAGCATAACTTGATGACCACCTAATCACCACTTGCCTTAGGTAGGTTACATACAACGTGTAACAGTATAAACGCCATACCTGAAAAGGGGTCATTGTACCGCTTATTGGAACTAATTTTGTGTTTATTAGTTTTAATAAACACTGCTGAAAATTACCTACACAAACCATTTGTGGTTTAAGATAGTAAATGTATTATCTGTTTGATTTTAGTTTTCAAGTATTAATACAACCTATTTATTAAATACTTGCTGTGCCCCGCAGTTTCACAGTGATGTTAAACAGCCTAACAAGAATTTGGATATCACATCCCTATCACTGGTAGTTCCAAAGATTAGCTCGTACAAACAACAACAAACTCTTCAGCTAATTTTTTGTAATAACCTAAATTACAGTTTGTTACTGAAATGCGCAATTAAAACAAAAATGTCTTTCAGTGACACCGTTTGCTGTTATTTTGTTAACGATTTAGCGTATGTCACAAAAGTCAAATTTAATAAAAATTACCCCTTTTCAGATTTAGGATGAACAAAAACTAAGATTGTAGGTATACTTATTGTTTTGCAGCGTTTTTCATTTCTAAAACAGCTAAGTTCATACCGATTAGAACTCCATTCACGGTCGACAGGCCTTTCTTTTACGCCTTAAAAACCACCACTGGGACACTATTCAGCGGAGTACTTTACTCTTAGGTATTTCGTTTTATTTACTTTGATATGCATGGGCTTTTGGCTTCTAAAACTTCGCGAAGCTGAGTTCTAATAAGTCGCAAATATGGTCGGATCATGCATGGCGAATTTACGTTTGATAGACCAAAACTATACTACTATTAATATCAGTATGGACAGCATTGAAAAAAAATAAACATATCATCATGTAAGAAAAGAAAGAAAAATAGTTTAAACGCACATTTCTGTTTAAATTAAATGAAAAAGTTTAAAGGGTCTGCTGAGAAACAGCTCCATTCATAAAAGCCCCCAACCATAACATAGCATAGCACGGAAGGCCAGGGCCACGCAGCTTTCCGACTAACGATTGCACACACTTCAATCCATCACAAGAAACAATAATTGCATGCAGTTCCGAATTTAATTTAATGATAAAAAACGTTAATCACTCCAAACCCGAGTCATTTTTAGCAAAAACTTATAAAAAAATTAAATCACGGTAAACTTAAAAAATTGTCAACAAATCATGCAATAGTAACCGTTTAAAACAAATTTGTAAAAATCCATCACAAGGAACGATTGCATGCGTAACCGAATTCATTCATTCAAAAGTAACCTTTCAAAACAAATTTGTAACATTACAAGTATTTTTCCAAATTTCGTGTTCTGCGCCGCTTTGTCGCGCATGTCAACTTGCACTCGTAAACTTACACAGACACGTCATTTTATTCATGCTTATTCAAAACGCTCGGCGTTAATGTAAGAACAAACGCGCGAATAAGTACTTACAGGAGCTATTAAAAATTCAATCGTTTAGTATAGAAAAATAAGAGGTCCGAGAAGCCAAATACAGAAGCGAACGGGTCTGAGCGAGAAAGCATCAGTATCGTGTCACAGAGTTCTTCGCTCTTCTTTTGTATAGTGTTAGAGCGAGATCGCATCGGTATTGCGCGAGAGAGCGACGCAGAGCTGCAACTCTCCGTAGTGCAAAATGAATGAAGCAGATATTCTGCCAAGTAAAGCGCGCGGTAGAATTCGCCTGAAGTTTAAAGTTGATGTTCTTAGTAATGTTCCTAATTCGTACGATTATGTTTTATGCTTTTAAAGGTGTTATGTATTTAATATTGTAAGGCTTTTGTTTGAAGTAAACGGACGAATGATTAATACACACGGCTTCTCGGCGTGAATTAACCAGTCGCCGCTGAATACTAGCTGTACCTCGCAGTTTCACCTTTCAGTTTTCGCTTAGCGATTCCCTTTTCGGCTCCTTAGGGTCAAAGGCTCATGTTAAATAGGCTAACAAAAATTAAAATAGACAGCTTAACAAACAAAAGAACACCACCCAGACCAGCTAATCTTTGGAACTCCATAGATTAGCTCTTTTAAACAAGAACAAACTCTTCTTAAGGAAATGTGTAATAAAAACAAACTAAAATGTGTTGCAGAGACACCTTTTGCTGCTATTTTTTTAACGATTTATCATAAGTCACAAAAGTCAGAATTAGTAAAAATTACTCCTTTTCAGATTTTGGATAAACAAAAACTAAGCCTGTATACTTATTGTTTTGCAGCGTTTTACATTTCTAGAATGGATAAGTCCATTCCGATTGGCACTCCATTTACGGTCGACAGGCCTTTCTTTTACGCCTTAAAAACCACCACTGGGACACTATTCAGCGGAGTACTTTACTCTTAGGTATTTCGTTTTATTTATTTTAATATGCATGGGGCTTTTGGCTTCTGAAATATTCGCGAAGCTAGCAAATCGCAAATATGGTTGGCACATGCATGACGAATTTACGTTTGATAGACCAAAACTATACTACTATTAATATCAGCATGAACATCATTGAAAACAAAAATATATCATCATGTAAGAAAAGAAAGAAAAATAATGAAACGCACATTTCTGTTTAAACAAATGCGTTAAAATTAAATTAAATAAAAAGTTAAAAGTGTCTGCTGAGAAACAGCCCCATTCATAAAAGCCCCCAACCATGATAAATGATATTTATTTTGTAAGTTGGTTAAACATAACACTTTTACACGTCAATATTTTTGGGTAATTTTAAACTAGATGAGGCCGGTGTTTCCTAGCTGACAGAAGAAAAAAACACCGAAACAAACTCAGAGGGCTCTTTTAAAGTCCATACAATCGTACTGGTCAAACATATGAGAACCATGTAGGTTAATGTCTGAACTGGTATTTTGAGGAAAGAACCTCACAGATTTTAGTGGACCTGTCCAGTCAGTACAAGCCTTGGTCAGTAGTCGAGTAGCTCAACTTAGAACCAATAAGGAGCTCAACTCCAATGAAAGGACATTTGGGTAGGCCACAAAAAGTACTCAAACTGCCAGACATCGTTGAAAAGAAAAAAAAGTATTTGAGAAAAAAAATACAATAAAGAAAGATAACCCATATAGTCCTCATATTCACAATAATTAATTAAAATGAAATAAAAAAATATAATACTTAAAAAAGTAAGTCTGTATTCATGCCAAAAAAAAACAAATAAAATAGAATCGAATACTTAACAAAGTAAACACTCATGTCAAAAAGTATGCAAAAATGATAATATAAAAATCTCAATGTATAAAATAACATATAAACGTAAATATAAACATTGAGCCATGTACATCGATAAACTGTGCATCGGGGGTTAAGACAGCTGTACGAACTTACTCGGACTGAATGACTATCGCATTGAAAAATGTTAAAGATGCTGAACTGCAAAGGACTCGGCATTATTAGTATCATAAAACTCACACTGAGATTGAGGGAGATGATGAATCGTCATAATAACTAAATTGCTGCATGACTTGCAGCAAAGGCTGTACGGCCTGGTCAATTATCCTATTCCCATCAGTCTTCAAATGAACGTGTTTTAAACCCATGTTATATTCAAGTCACGCATCATTCCGGAATCGATATTTGCCAATGTGTGGGCACTCAAGATCGTCTGAGGATACGCTATTACCTCCACCAATCAGTGCATCCTAACTGTTACAGCTTAGGAGGCTAAGATTTAGACGGCCACGGTACGTTTGCTTCATACATAAGTTAAAGGTCGCTCAGCGAGCTATAGAAAGGGGTATGCTTAAAGTATCTCTGAGGCATTGGATCCAGAAAAAAAATATTTTGCATAGAATTACTGTTGTCAACATATCTAACACCCTTATGCAAACTGAAGTTGTATCTAATGGACCGGCCGTGTTGGCTGTAGAACGGATGATCGATATCGAAGACGTGTTTTTGAGTGGAGATCGTGAATCAGCAAACATATTCGACGCCCATGGACTAGGACGATGTTCCCAGGGTGACAGAAGCTGGATGAGATGGATGAGCGTTGCCGAAAATTAAGATGAATGGCGCGTGATTGGAAACGCCAATGTTGTGGACTGCTCACTGCTGAAGGTTGACAATGATGATGAGGGGACGAGGCCTAAGTAGGATTTAAAATTTTAAGTGGAATTAATAAGTCAAGTGGTATAAAAAAGAGGGGGCTTTATTTGCCCATTTAAATAAAATTATCATTTAATTTTTTAACTTTCGTCGCTGTGAAAAACTTCGTTTCACGCCGCAATCGTCAAAATCCCCACGGGCGCTCATGTCTACTTTGTATACTTTCCTTAATTTTTCCGTTATCAAACCCTTACTTTAATTCAAATATTGTCGATTATATTGACTGTTCACTGTGTTGTTTGACATCTTCTCTACACCGCTTTCTACTTTAAAAGAAAAAAACCATCTGAAAAATATGCATTTCAAAATCAGGTCAATAATTTTTTTCGTAGGGCTAGTTTCGGGTTTAAGTTCTTTTTTTACCTTTTAAGTGGCTTATGTCAATTGAAATAATTAACATATGACACTAGCACACTTTCAGGACGCTAGTCTCGATATCTACACACATCATCTAAGCCCAATGCTTGTTTTATTAAATTTCCAACACTTTATGCCCTACATGCGTGTATTTTTATCCATTCAAAAGTAACATATAATACTTACTATAAATAAGAATCCATCTTCACCTCATTTGTCAAAATCTGTTTTGTTTTTGAGTAACTATCGAACAAGCAAACATAGACAAGACACATACGTAGACTGACAAACACATTCGGTAGAGATACCCTACCTTTTTCGTAGTCAGTTGAAACGTTTTAATCATGGCGACATATAGTTAGACGAAAGATGGAATAAAGTTTTTAGACAAACTTATTTCGTAAGTAATAGAAATAGGTGTCAGAGTCATAATTTTGTCGGTCTTACCATAACTTGATGACCACTTAATCACCACTTGCCTTAGGTAGGTTACAAACAACGTGTAACAGTATAAACGCCATACCTAAAAAGGGGTCATTTAAACATCATTTAGTATGTGTACTTTAACTGTGGCCATAGCGTCTTACAGTGGCGGATTTCTTCCAACCGCTTATTGGAACTAAAGTGGTGTTTATTAGTTTAAATAAACACTGCTGAAAATTACCTACACAAATCATTTGTGGTTTAAGATAGTAAATGTATTATCTGTTTGATTTTAGTTTTCAACTATTAATATAACCTATTTATTAAATACTAGCTGTGCCTCGCAGTTTCACCTTTCAGTGTTCGCTTAGCGATGCTCTTTTCGACTCCTAAGGGTCAAAGGGTTTGGTAAATAACCTAACAAGAACTGGGATATCACATCCCTATCACAGGTAAATACCACCCAGACCTGTTAATCTTTGGAACTCCAAAGATAGCTCTTTCAAACAAGAACAAACACTTGTTACTAAAATGCGCAATTAAAACAAAAATGTCTTTCAGTGACACCGTTTGCTGCTATTTTGTCAACGATTTAGCGTATGTCACAAAAGTCAAATTTCATAAAAATTACTCCTTTTCAGATTTAGGATGAACAAGAACTAAGATTGTATACTTATTGCTTTGCAGCGTTTTTCATTTCTAGAATGGCTAAGTTCGTACCGATTGGAACTCCATTCACAGTCGACAGGCCTTTCTTTTACGCCTTAAAAACCACCACTGGGACACTATTCAGCGGAGTACTTTACTCTTAGGTATTTCGTTTTATTTACTTTAATATGCATGGGCTTTTGGCAAAGCAAGTCGCAAATATGGTTGGCACATGCATGACAAATTTACGTTTGATAGACGAAAACCATACTGCTATTTATTAATAGCCGTATAGTAACTGCTGTCAGTATGGACAGCGTTGAAAAAAATATATATCATCGTGTAAGAAAAAAAAGAAAAATAAAAATTTAAAACAAAAGCGTTCAAATTAAATTAAATAAAATAGTTAAAAGTGTCTGCTGAGAAACAGCCCCATTCATAAAACCACTCAACCATGCTCAACCTAAACACGAATCAGCGGACACCCTGCTTCAATTTTCCAACCAGTACCCAGATAGGCGTCTTCCAAAAATCAAAAATTTCTCGTTTAGTCAAATCGAGATTTATCAGGACTAATAAAAAAAAGTGTTAATTGTAATAATGTTTTTCTGTCTACTATTTCAGTATTTTATGCTGTTGGCAGTTCGTACAACCCAAACCCGATTCCACCCAAAAACTTTTTAGTCGACCGGCCATTTTATTTCGCACTGATCATAGACAATAGAACTACCTTCAACGGAATTGTTCACAAATAGGTATCAGTTTTGTACTTTTCGACCTACATAAATTGGTGACTTTTTGAAACAAGACAAAGGACAACGCTAAGAAAGGATGGATTCAGAGCAGTGTCTCTTTCCCAGTTTTTAATTCCAGTTTTTTTTCAATAAAGGGTTTTATGGTCTAACCATTGGTACTTGGGCAATTTGGTCCTGAAATTCTTAGAAGAAATCATAATTCCAGCTATTGATAAGTTAGAAATATGGTTTCGCCATCATTATAATTCTGAACATGTATCGTTTGTCCTGGTTATAAGTTAATTCTGTTGCCATATGATAACAGAGTGAACTTATAACCAGGTCATTCGTTCTACAGTTGGTGTTGTCAATCACTGCTTTTTGTGTGTTCTGACCGTTTCACGCTTCCCTTTCGTCTTTTTTTTTCTTCTGTTATTTTCGTCTTAAAAATTTCTTAAAAATCTTCATCTTATTTAATTTAAATTGCACATTTATATTTCCCAATGTTTGAATTTAAAACAAGGAAATAAAAAATCTTTCATTTGGTGAAGGTATATAGGCACTTCCGGCTCTCGTTATAGTTTGTACTTGTATTAATTGCACATTTATTTATCTACAGTGGGTTTTAGATAGTTAATTTTTTTATATCTGTTTAATTATACGAAATTACGAACGATCAAATATAGTAAATGTATCCATGTATGTGTTGTGTAAAGGTCTATTCTTAGAAATGACTCGATTTCCACAAATACCCTCTGAAATTAGTTTTCTACAAAATTTGAACAATAATAAACATTCCCAGTTCGCGCATCAGACACAATAGTCAAATAATCAACATGGACTGTTATAACCTCGGTCATGGGGCCGTAGACAGGTTAAGCAAGTGTTATAAGTGCACACGTTTACAATCTAATGTATCTGCGAAATGTATTGGACGTATCCTAAATACTATTTCCTCAGTTTTCGTTCCAGAATTAGGTTTCGCATATTGAACAAACTCGTATACAAGGCAGGTCATCCGTTCATGTTCAAGATCAAAGGACGTGATAAGCGTCTTCCAAAAATCAAATGTTTATATTTTAGTTCCCCTTAAAATCGTGATTAATCAGAATTTTTAATAACAAATTATCTGTTAATTGTAATTATGTTTTTGTGTGTACAATTTCAGCATTAGTAAAAGCCGGAAGTTCGTTCAACCCAAATCCACGCAAGTCCTTTTCAGTCGACCGGCCATTTTATTTCGCACTGATCATAGACAACAGAATTACCTTCAACGGAATCGTTCACAAATAGGTATCAGTTTTGCAGTTTTCGACCTACCTGTACATAAATCGGTGACTTTTTGAAACAATACAAAGGATAACATTGCAGGAAAACTGAGTAATTGAGAGCAGTGTTTCATTCCCAGTGTTGTTTTTTATTGTCTTACCACCATAGATTAGACAGTAAAACACTTACTTTGGCAACTTGGTACAATAATTCCGAACAAAAGTCATAATTTCAATGTTGGTTTAATTGGAAAGATGATTTCGTCAAAATCACAACCAAAAGTCATTTATTCAAACTATGCTAATAATTATCAGCACTTTTTGAATGTCAAAATCGCCCAGTTCGTCACCACTTTCTAGCGTTAAGCTGGGAAGAAGAAATGGCGCAACGAACTCCCCAGTCTTTTATGTTTAAAGAACTTGAATTTATACAATGGTATAATTAAAATTTTATGATATAATAACTAGAATATTATGTTAAATTAAATGACACATGTTTGCTAGCACACTATATTACGCCGAAATAAATACATAGGTATTTATTTAAATAAGCAAAATCAAACATACAAAAACAATAAAAAATGAGCCTCCAGGCATAAATGGCGTGCCCGCTTACGTATGCAACGCTGGAATTTAACCATAAGTTGTGACCCAAAGTCATAAGTGATAAACTAGGATCGTCGCAGTATAATTAATAAACAGTTAATACTTTATAACAATAATAAATCACGGTCAGCAAGACGACCAGTCACCACAAGTAGCACCCGTTCACAAGCATAACGCAAAGATCGGACATTATTCACCTCGCCGTTACCGCAAGCAGCGACATCTAAGGGAGCATGACGAACTTGCTGACGGTTCCCCAGATAAAAATAATATCAATCAATTTTTCGAGGTCGCTAGGTAACCACATATTGCAGTACAACTCATAATAAAACATGGAATGAGAAGATTATATCAGTAAATACAAATTAAGTAAAACCAAATGACCTAAATGGCCAGAATAATAAACAATGATTGCATCTTAAGTTAAGAATTCATGAATGAACATTAAGCATTGTCTAGTGTTCACCACAGTGACCAACTATTTTTCTCGTCTGAATAGTAGTTGATTAGCATGATTAGAATTCATCGTTTTCGTAGTTGTATGTTATCATAAATATTTATTCGTTCGACAGTTACTGTTGTCGATCATTCTTATGTGTTTTCTGACCGTTCTACGTTTTCTTTTCGTCCTTTCCTACTGTTAATTTCGTCTTAATTATTACGACATCATTCGTAGTTCTATGTAATTCGTATTAATACAATGTTTTAATTTAAAATACGGACCTAAATAAAATTATATTACCCACAAAATACCCTCTTAGTTTTCTACAACATTTGGACAATAAGAAACACGATAGTCAAAAAACCAGCATGGACTGTTACCTAGGTCATGAGTACTCATGAGTCTGCGGACGGGTTAAATAGGTGTAATAAGTGCACACCTTCATGATGAAAATGTACCTTTACAATGTATTAGATGTGTCCTTAGCGCTATTTCCGCGTTATCGTTCCAGAATTCGGTATCGCGTAATTTGAGTTGTATTTTATCAGAGAAACTCGGATTCAAAGCGGACCGTCATACTTTTTTGTACTTTCCTTAACGAACTTCAACATCCCCTTCACCCTCCAGCCCCATTTAAAGGGTTCATCTAGAAAATTAAGCAGAATGATTTAAACTCAATAACTATTTGTGAAATGTTTCAATACCGAAGTTATGTAATTTTTCATACAAACCATTGTCCCACTTTGTGTTTGAAACCAAGTTGATAAGGACGTGGGTGAGGGGGCAGCCATTTTGGTTTTCATACTTTATTTATTTTCTAGTTTAGTAACCCCCTAAAATCGTGATAAATCAGAATTTATAATATCGAATTATCTGTTCATTATAATTATGTTTTTCTTTATACAATTTCAGTATTTTATGGTCTCGGAAGTTCGTACAATCCAAATCCACCCAAGTCCTTTTCAGTCGACAGGCCATTTTATTTCGCACTGATCGTAGACAACAGAATTACCTTCAACGGAATCGTTCACAAATAGGTACCAGTGTTGCACTTTTCGATCTACTTTTACATAATATGTAAATCGATGACTGTTTGAAACAAGACAAAGGACAACGCTGAAAAGAGATAAATTGGGTAATTGAGAACAATGTTTCATTCACAGTTTTAAATTCCAAGTTTTTTCCTTAAGTATCTTGTTCTAACCTACTTTAGCAATTTGGTCCTGAAATTCAGAAGAAAAATTATATTTCTAATGTTTGTTAAATTGGAAAGATGGTTTTGTCATCATTATGAATTCGAACATTCATAGTTTTTCGTGGTTATACCTAAGTGCATTCTGTTTCATACACAATCGTTCAATAGTTACTGTTACAATTTTGGTGTGTTTTCTGACCGTTACACGCTTCCTTTTCGCCTTTTCCTACGTTTAAATCGTCTTAATAATAACGACACCATTCTTAGTACGGAATAATTAAAAAAAAAAAAAATTGTGAATATAACACACTCCCAGTGCTCGATAAACTTGTGTCATATTGCATGCATTACTTCCAGTTTAAAGTCTTGAAAATGAATTGCACATTTATCTACTAGATAATAATTTGTTATCTGTTTATTTTACGAAGGATCAAATGAATGAATTTTGCGTAAAGGTGCATGCTTACAAATGACCCATTCACCCACAAATACCCTCTGAAATCAGTTTTTTACAAGATTTTGAACAATAATAAACATTCCTAGTTCGCGGAACAGACACAACAGTCAAACAATCACTATGGACGATTACTTAGGTCATGAGACTGTGGACGGGTAAAGTAGGTGTAATAAGTGCACACCTTTACAATCTAAATGTACCTATGCAATGTATTGGACGTGTCCTAAGCGCTATTTCCGCCGTTATCGTTCCAGAAATCGGTATCGCGTATTTGAGCGCTATTGTATCGGAGAAACTCGTATTCAAGGCGAACCATCCTTTCGTGTTCTACTTAATGGAGGGAGATAAAATATTGTTTAATGGAGTCTACCAGTCTTAGGTACCTACGCGTATATTAGCGCATCACTTACGCCAAAAGCATGACCATTTAAATCTTTTAGAACTGCTTCGCCTCTGCTCTGCTTACTATTCATCTGGTATTTATAATACTAATTCTGAACAACTTATCTCTTCTACAAAAACGCTATTTCTAACCACTAAAGACTCTCTCTTTTCCTGGCTTTATATTGTTCTAGTGTCTAAATCATTTCCTTGACATTGCAACACGGACCAAATGCATGTGTATTTCTTTTCGTCAACAATAATTTTACGCAAATAAATTGTAGATATTTTTGTTTAAAAAACGACGCTATGCATTTCTTTTACACTTCGTAAATGTTATCTACTCCAAATTATACGCCTAACTTTCCTATAAACTTGTACTTAACGATCCAAAAAATTTTAAAATAAAAAGATAATGGATTCGTTACTATTAAACCTCCTGTTATCTCCAGTCTGGAAATAGTTCATTTAATTATATTATTTATTAATAATTTTATAAAATAGTAAACACTTTCAAACTAATAAAAACACACATTTCAGATGTAAGCCTTGATGTCAGGGCCGCATTTAGATCCACCGCTGAATTCGTAGCAGACCATCCGTTTGTTTTTACGATACTATGTAAAAGTAGCGAACTGAACAGATTAAATACGTTCACTGGAATATTAGTGAGATAACACATTACACTATCATAGTATGTATCAAAAAATAAGGCATGAGGTTAAGGATAGAAGAAATACTTCTGCAGTGCAGCAACTTCTATGTAAAAATTAACAGAGGGCCTACCTTTAACATTCAAGACAATAAACACACTAACGCTTTCTAGTTGCCACTACTACCATCAACACATAGAATTTGTGGCATTACAATTCTAGACAATTACTGGTGGTGGAAATATGACAACAGTCATCAGTAAAACGTTTCTTAGTTCCTAAATCTCCTGTACTCACACTTGAATTTACCAAGGTGGAGGCAACGGGAGTAAGGTGTTAATACGGTTTATGTAACTTTGCAAGCATGTCATTCCATAACATTGCATGAATCACAATTATTGGTAAATGTACATGTTAACAATTTGCATAATTATACATAGAGAAGTCCCAAAATTAAAAGCAACCTTTAAAATCTGATTTCCCGTTAGCCTTTGTTTTGCGGTAAAAACAGTTAACTTTTAACAGAATATTAAAAAAAATAATATTAAAGTAATTTTTACAAGAAGTAACATTTTTATTTTTGAGATCCTTTGAGTTTGAACTTTTAATTTTTGCAAAAACAACAATGTCATGAAATTTCCTCTGTACAATGAATAACACTTTTCTTTTATGTTTCAGGTTTATTAAATTGTGAGAATAATGATTCCGACTGGGTTGAAATCAAGCAACCGTCGATAATTGAAATCAATAAATTATCTATAGTTCAATTTGTCGTTTTTTTTGTTATCCTTTCAAACACTCTCTAATCATTTACAATGTGTGTGAAAAACCAATGTTGCCCTAACATCTCGACACTGACCAGAAAAAAAGGAGCAGAAGCAGTCTCCCAATTCTAGTGCATCCTTAAATAATAACAGCCATATGGGTCGGGTCTTGGGTTGTCTTGCTTAAGCAAGGCATGCCGAGGTTGGTCTGTGGATGGGTGACCATCTAAATAAGCCGAGACTCCTTCGTGCCTCAGAAAGCTCGTTAAGCTGTTTGTCCCGGCTGTAATTTTTGGCAGTCGTTTGTAGAAGCCAGAAATTCGGACACCAGTCTTGTCATGAAGTAACGTGTTACTCAGTTACTAGTTTGTCCAGGTCAGATAGGCAGTCGGTCCACGTAAAATTCTGGTATTTTTTTAAATTTTATTTTTAAAAACGTACTCAAACAACTTATTCACTAAGAACTAACAATAACTTATTATCTATTAGTATGGTGAATTTATCACTTAAAGAAGTAGTAGCTTTAACATAAATCAAGAATACACACAAAGTATGAGATTCTTAACCTAACTTATTTTTTGCTACAGTGAAAGATGAATGAGAGCTACTTTACCATATGAAGACTATATAAAAGAAAATACTACATCAAATTTACTTAAATAATTAATAATAATCAGTTTATATGTAAAACCCATATACATATATTTATATAGGTATTCCGCTAAATCCAGTTTCACTGGAAGCCGACCCCAACATAGTTGGGAAAAGACTAGACAGATGCTGAATGAGAAGTCACTGCACCATTATGTCCTGATTATTCCAGGTTAGTTTTTGAAGCTGGGATAACAAGCCAGTTGGTCATATACTGGCTTGGCACTGACAAAAATGTGGATAGTTCGTTTTTCTAATAAATTACAAAATTCTATCGATTCGTATCTCCAAAGAATCTCAACCATTCATGCAAAGGTGGGCTGCTCTCTACTACTCACTGCTATCAACTCGTAAAGCTATTCCAGCTTGAAAAACTAGCCTCGTGTAATCCGGGCATCATGTTTGGTAAGTGTTTTTTTCTTGAACAGGTTGTTGAACCAGATGTAGCACCTTAAGCATTCTAGATGTTTCTGTACCAACGTGCTCATACTAGCAGAAACTGCTATACGGAGGGCAGTGGTCAGCTAGCAAAACCACTATAGGCCTATCGATACATATCGACCGAGAAAATGCGCTTAGTATGTCTTCTAATTTGGCGTATTGTGTCCAACTCTTTATAGTTGGGGCAGTCTGACGTAGCTTCGATGCTACAAGAACGAATGTCAAATTATATATTCCTCTGTTTCGTCCTTGCAATTTTACTGAAACTATATGCTTTATTGTTACTTACTAAGTAAACCATAACTGCCCCATGACTAGTAAACAAGTAAATAGTAGCCTTGGTAGTTCCGTTGAGGAGCACTTCCATTGTCCAAGCACATTACTCCAGCAATTTGTTAAGAAGGAACACGACTACCGCGGAAACTGCCTGATAGACAACGCTTTTGTGCCTTAATGAATACTGTCAGACGAACAAACGTTACACCGTGGGAAGACTAATGTGGCCACCTTCCACCCTTGTTATCTTTATGGCCGTACCTATTGTTTATATTGAGCGGTGTCATGATTTACCGCTTGCCCCTTTCAACCAGCTAAATAAGAAATATTTAAATTCGGAAAGTCATTGCTTTACTGCGGATTTTTAAGATGCATTATTAATTGAGTAGTTTTTTTGGCATGACCTGTATCAAAAGGTATCTCAATTATTTTGCGAAATTTCATTCTTCCTTATTTTACGTAACGATACAAAAAGTAAATAAGATTGTTCGAATTCGACATTTTCAATCATTTTTAGGGGTCAACAAGGAACCCTTATAGTTTCGCCATGTCCGTCTGTCTGTCCGTTCGCGGTTAGCTGGGTTTTTGGTATTTGGTATGGGTATACATATTAATCATACCAACAAAGTGGTAGAATAAAACCTTGAAATACATTTTTTTTTACCCCCCCTAGATGTAAATTGGCGATGAACATGATGGTGATGAAAATGAGTCGTTGGATAGGTCGTTTAAAAATATTGAGGGTTTGCTAAAACCACTTTTCCATCCAAGGATCCGTTTGCAAAATATTAAGCTTTAAAGTGCTGATTTTTGTTAGAGTCAAGTCCCCCCCCCCCTCTCTGCCAGCTAAACTGTTGTTTTTGGAGACGTGAAAAAATTCATGGCATTAGCATATGTAAAAGGAAACCTATCACAGCTAAGTAGGCTTTACAAGTTAACGAGTAATAGTCTACCAACTTAAAAAATGGAAATGTGCAAGTAAAAAAATCTTACTAATTGCATAGAAAATGACTTAAAACCAACTGCATTTGTGACTTTGTAATCTAATAATAGTGCAGTACATTTTACTATTTTTCTGCCATGGTTCAGGATACGGGTAACTACGGAACCCACAGTGTGCGTGGTCAGACTCGCGCTTGGCTGGTTTTTTTTTGCTATTTTTTACATCAGCTTTTTGAAACGTATATTTTCTAAAATTCTTTTCAATTTTTGAATTAAAAAAAAATTAATTAAAATTTTATAACTTACAATTGATTTATTTATTTAACACAGCAAACATTGAGCAAACCGCTGCGGTGTACGGTGTGTACGGAACTGATGGCATAGCACCAGGAACAACTTCAATTAACGAACAATGCAGAGAAATCTTAACAGCGTTTTCTTGTTCGGCGCTGCATGAAAGAGAATCAATTAGCCCGTAAAGTGAGTGCCAAAGAGACAATGGCGAGTGTTGGGTTCCGCGCACCTCTCCACGAACACCGCGGTAAAGCGAGACGCGCTCAGTTTCGACAAAGAATGCAGAAATTGTGCTAACCTTTAAGTAGGTAACCATATAGAAACCAAGTTCACGCAGGTTTTGAATAAAGTTTTTAGTCATACACATTTTAGGTGAGTAAAAATACAAAATAAGTTCGTTCTTTTCTTTTTACATATGTCACCGGAAAATAACAAACGCCGTAAGATTGTAAAATATCGCGTGAAATTGTAAACTATATTTTATTAATAAGACACGGATATATTAGAAACTATTGGCTTTGGATGGGATTTATTGTATACATAACGTTTTTTCATAATAAATCGAGAAATTGCAATCTAATAAAGATATATTAAAATTTTCCGGTGATATATACATTTTTCAACCAAAAGTAACATTAGAACCCGAACACTTGCACGTGGATACTGTAGGTAGATCCCTGCGAGGCTAGACAAGCGAAACGAAATGGGAGTGACGACAGCAGAAATCTATACTCCACAGGAAGGGAAAAGCAAAAAAGCAGTTGAAAACATCGATGAGCATTGCCTCACCGGCTGGATGGACAAAATAGGCTTTTTCCGTTCTTCATTCTCCTATTTTTAAATTGCTGTTTTGAAACTCTCGATTCATCTCGTTGGTTTTATTAGACGTTGGTAGCTTTGTGAAAATACCTAAGAATTACGATATATTACACGCTTTCAGTGGGTATCGCTGCATTTGTTTTATGTTAAGTATAACGCTAATTAGTAAAGATAGGAACTTTGAATTAGCAAAAAAAACCCTGTTATACACAATAATTAATAAAAATAATAATTAACCTAACAGTTGATATGAAAACATTTATTATACGTTGTAGGCCTGGCGGTCCCTTGACAAACAAAAAAATAATTACACCATACGAACATCTAGGTTTTTACGGTCATCAAAAACTAAACAAACGTGCAGGTCCTAGATAATTGCCATATAACTTTTAAGTAAGTACCGAGTGTTCCGTTCAAAATGGTAGGTACACCCACATTACGGCCAAGTTTAGGTCCTAAATAATCAGTTTCAACAATATTTAATACATAAAACGATACCATGATATGTTGGAAGGTCTGTTAGGTATAGGTACACCTACTGAACGTAACAAATCGGCAACATAATCCCATTTGTTCAACATAGTTCCAGAGAGTGACTGACTAATTTAAAGGCTAGTTAAATATCAAACGTTTCAATTTGAAGTTTGAAAATTTCATTATAACTTTATCTACCAATTCAGTTTAGTAAATTGATAGTTAAGTACCGATGGATGTTAGGAACCCAATTAAAATGTTGTTTTCGCTTGAGAATCATTTATTTAGTGATCACCTTTCGATATTTGTAGGGTGGGGAGGCAGCCCTAGAAATTGCAAAAGGTACTATATACGTGTAACATTATAACCGCAATACCTTAAAGAATAGTGAAGGAGGAGGCGAGCCGCGCGAGAGAAAGGCAAGGCCTTCGCCCCAACCGCCGCTACAGGAGAAGACCTCCAGGCCCGGGTCGATGGCGCGGTGTGTTTCACGCGCGCCTCAAAGAGATGTCAGCATAGAAGACGGGGCCCGCTAGGGCCAGAGCCTGCCAGGGCTGCGGAATTTGTTCGAAAGAGTCACCGCGGCCCTGGAACGCAAAGGGCTTTAGAAGGAACACGGATGGGTTTTAGTCAGTAAGAGTCTGACACGCCCTTCCGCTCCACCCAGAGCGGAAGAAGTCATTTGATGATGTCCCATCCTTAAAAAAAAATACCTTAAAGAAGGCATTATACTCATCATTATAAATAACTTTTACTGTGGGAACAACACTGAAATCGCGAAAAGAAAATCACTGCCCCATACATTTATGTGCGCCTAACTCGACAAAATGTACTGAGCAGCAGGGTTGGAGTAAGTTAGCAACAATATGTTTGTGCTCCGCACGCGTACAAATATGCCACTAGTTCGATCCAGCCCGTCCCTAGCTGTCGTCCCCCAGGGATGCCCTAAGCCGAGGCCCGTACCCCACAGGGGGTGCCCTTAGCGTGTAGTTTTTAAGTTTTTTATAAGCCCTAACTGGAGGCTTTAATATTATATTAAGGCCACCACAGGCAAACCCGGTTAAGCAGTCGACAACCTTATAGGTTGAACTGCGAGACGCCACTCACAAAAAAAAACAAATGTGCAATACTGAAATCTACTGATTTGGCGTTATATCAAAGATCTAGATTTCAGTGTTACACACATTTTAAACCTTCCTGAATATACATGTATTTTTAAATAATGGTAATCTAGAAGAATTTAGTGGACAAACAGACAGAACAAACGAGTAAGTTTAGTTACAGAAAACCTTTACGCAGCTAGGTTTATGATGTAGCACATCGTCCATTAAACAAACCAACTGTGTTATTATTTATAAGACAAAAACAACACTGCATAAAATATGATGGGCGGCCACGCGAGCGCAGGCCGTCACGTTCCAAGCACTTACATCTGAAACAAAACCACACAGAGCTAACGCGAACTTCCATACCACACATTGACTATTAATCCACTACATAGAAAATGCAATACGTTTTCCCGACTATCCGAGAAGGCTGAGAAGCAATATAAATATACCTTCATATGTACTGGGTGCCGAACATTGACACAGAGTAACGAGAGGCCCGTGGCATTAAATTTTCAGTCCCCGCCGCATCGCCACACGACATGGGCTCAAATTGAAGTAAATCGGACCACGTCTGCTCGCTGCCCCGAGCCTACATTATGTATGTGTCTGCAGGTAAATGACATTATTGATGCGTTTGCCTGCAATCTGTAAACCATCACATTCTTACAAATTGTATGGTTAGCGCCTACATACGAGTAATGTATCGAGTATACGATACTAACTCGGTAAAATCCTAAATAAGACAACGTAAAACAATCTCACAAAATGATCTCAAAATACTAGTTGCAAGTCTTAAGTCAGGAGGTGCTTGTAGCTTAGTATAAAGGGTAACTTGTAAGTTCAAATTATCTCTCACGGTCTACGATGATGCACACAGCGCACGTACCGCGTCTTATCTCGAATGCATTGCCTCGAATCGACGATTATCTTATATCTCGGGTTTTCTCGTACCTTTTAAGATGAGTAGGCTAACCAAGAAATTATGCACATAGAAATGTACACAAAATGGCTAATAGGTTCGACAAATTGATCGCATAAATTAAGCAGTCGTTGCAATATTATAAACTGGTGTTAATTCCGGTTAATATGCGAAGTGTAATTTTGAATACAGCGTCGGTGCAGTGGTGGTCTCATGAATAAAGAATCCGATTATACTGACCTATCGCGGTGCGCCAGCCCGCCGAGCGACGCGGGAGCTGTGAAAATTTTACTAGTGCCAATCATAACCTGGATTACCATTTTATAGCATGCAACGCAATTGTACTTGACTTCTTTGCCTGTACTGCTAGTCTGATGTCAGAGCTTGGCTTTTAGAAACATTTTATAAAATGTACATTTATTAGGACCTTTTGCCAGCCGCTTTGCCCGACTGAAAGATAAAATTATCACACGTGAACGTACTAAAATGCAATAAAAAGTATCCCATGTTCTCATCCAGGCTATTGTCTACCTGTGATGCAAGTCTGTACAACCGTTCAGGCGTAATTGTTTAAAAAACGCTATATTTTAACTGACAAAATAGAATGGACGTTACATTGTTCACATTTAACAACACATTTTCAATTTCACATAGTGCCCTCCCACAAATCGATTGATCTACGGGGCACAACATCGTCAACTGCGGTCAAGCTTCAAACTAGAGGTCATTTGTTTCATATAGCGACCCAAGTTTCCGTGAAAGCGACAACCAAATTGTGTCTATATCTATGAAAGGATTAACAGGCTACCCTTTAGACTAGGCCACACAGAATAAACGAATGAAATGCATCGCATAGGCACATTTGAGTGTGACATCTCACATAGAGTTGCAAGCAAAAGAAGTCTTTCTGTAGGTATGCTGAAACACGTGAACGTGGCCCGGTATTTGAAAATGACTAGAATCTATTCATCTTATTAATATCTTCCATTAATCGTATTACAAAGATCTCATACACAGTTGCGCGTGTACCTACCCAAAAGTAATGACATTAACACTGTATCGTATTAAACTGGAAGCCAATATCAAAACACAAGGGAAAAGCCTTTAATGGTGACAATGATGGTATTTGTAACACAACGAGCAGTTATAATCCCATGTTTGTATACTCAGAGGACGGCCTTGCGAGTCGGTTCCCATCGACGCAGAAGTAATATGTCGCACCATAAGGTTAATTTAACGGAAATTAGACGAACGTAATCTGACGCGTTTGTTCGGCGGCGTCAGACGTGCACGGGTGAGCCCGATGATTGCGTATGTTTCTTGTAATTTGGAGATTGGGAGGCCAATGGGGGTTTAAGGTTAAGTAATATTCTATTAATTGAAATTAGGCTGAGAATCAGTACCTGTTGAACGTAAAAATTACATAAAGACAGTTCCCCAAGTCAGTCGCAATCTATCAAAAATGTATGGAAATGGAGGTTTTTGTCGTGACATTCAAGAAAAGAGCCGAAGAGTCTATGGTTTCGACAGCCTTCCGTAAGAAGATAGCTCGAGAAGTGAGATGCAAGTTTGAATATTGGGACTACGACTGGAAGGGTCAGGAAGTTAGCGGACGTATTAAAAAGAAGACGAATAAATATAGCGTGTTTACAGTAAACCAAGTGGAAGGAAACTGGTGAAGGATAGTTTTTCTATTGTGGATGTGACGGTAAAGGAAATGGCGTGGGAATAGTATTAAGCAGTATATTGAAAGAATGTGTGATGGAGGTTAAAATGATTAATGATAGATTGATTTGAAAGTTATTGGAAAATATAATGCTTTTGAAAGTCCCAATAACGAGGGAGAGACGCTGCTGCAATTTGTTACCGCATTTGACCTGGCAATAGCCATCACTTGGTTCCAGAAAAGAGATGAACACTTATTCACATACAAAAGCGGTAACCACAAGACCCAAATTGACTATTTTCTAGATAGGCCATATAATAAATAGGACCAGATAATGCACGTTCAAGACTGCAAATTGCTGCCAGGAGAAGAGTTGGTCTCACAACACAGACTCCTGGTTATGATATTAGCGATAAAATACAGTGTACAAAAAGAAAAGAGCGTCCTCTTCCTAAAATAAAATGACATAATTATGCAAGAGAAGAATGATTATGGGAAAGAATTTAAAGAGCAAGTAGTAGACAAAATGATAGATATGGTAGACATAAAAGATCGAATTGTGAATCAAAGCTGGAATGAGATAGCCGGGTGTAAAGGGCAGCAAAAGCAGCAAAGTATATTTTGGGGGACACAAAAGGAAGGGGCACAATAAAGAGGGATACATGCTGGTGATCGACAGAAATACAGAAAGTGTTGGAAGAAAAAAATAATAAATTCAAGGAATGGCAGAGTGTAGACGTGGAAAGCGTTAGTTGGAAAGCTGAAAAAAAGAAGAAGAAGAGAAGAAGGGAGTATGATGATTTAAAGAAAAAGCTAAGTAAGCCGTGGCTATAGCTAGAAAAAAAGCTCAGGACAAATCGTACGGCAGAATGGACTGTCCAACTGGCCAAAAAGACCTGTACCGGCTTGCTAGAGCCAGAGAGCGGAAGGCGAAGGATGATAGTCGGATAAGATGTTTGAGGGATGAAGCTGGAATGCTTCAATCGGAGGATGAAAAGATTAAGGATAGATGAAATGGCGATAAGTGACTGGAATAACTTGCGACTCGCGGATGCCCTCAAGTTAAAGGAGAAAATCTATAAGTTCGTGATGAGACCTGTTGTATTGGATCAGAATAATGGGCTGTGAGAAAGAAGGATGAAAATAGATTGCATGTAGCGGAGATGAGAATGTTGAAATGGATGTAACTAAAAGAGTTATGAATATAAATGTGGCTGGATGGAGAAAGAGAGAGAGATTATGTGAGGAGTGATATGAGGGAAAATGGACTTAGTGATAGCGTGACGTGCTGATAGGACAGAATGGAAGAAACAAACGTGTACCGCCGACCCCAAGTAACATGGGATAAGGACGGGAAGATGATGATATGAATTGTGATTGCGTTTTACCTTGGACTAATACGTATTTTTTACGTTTAAGATGTGACAACACAATGGTTTGTAGTTAGGTATTGCGTGCTATCTGGTTAGATTAGGGTTTCTATTTAAAAGTTTCAATACGTCAAAATTTACTATTTGAAATACAAACAAAAGAGGAAAGGAAGATTACTGAATGTCAACAAAGGCCAACAAAAGACAGAGTTTCTTCTCAAATCTGGTTTTGCGGAGAAAACTCGTGGAAGGAAATTCAATGGGATCTTAAGTTACGACGAAAGTGTGCGGTAGCTAATACCCCAAGCCTTTAGGGTAAAAGCTACCTGCAACTGCCTTCACGTTATAGCTTTCGACATAATTTCTTCAGCGTATCACGACACAATCTTGATAATATAAGTAGATACACGCTCGCTCCGCACCTATCTCAGACGAAAAAGTTTAAGAAACATTCAAGCTGAACTTTCATAAAAGATTGAAAGATTGTTTTTGTTGAATCTCAAAAACTCAAATCTAAGCAAACTGCGAAAAGTGTGGAGATATTAATTCTTTTCTCTTGGTTATATTTTTATTATCTTATTAAACTGTCAGAAAGTTAAAGATTGTACCATTTTCGTTCCCTATTCTATTCGTTGGTTAGAAAGATTTACGAGAGAGGGAAAGAACCTTTATTTTATTATCCGGCTCTTTGTGGTGAATGTTCATTTCATTTCTTTAAAAAAAATTAGTTCCGTTCCTGGTTTCCTTACTATCGCTGTCCAGACGTACAGGAAATGCTTTTATAGACAAAATTATATGTCACGAGCACTCTTGTTGCGAAAGAATACTCGGAATAGTTTAACAAAACATTTCTGCTACAAAGATTGTGGTTCTGTTCGTTTTTGTATTAAATTGACTTCTATTGCAATGAAAATTGTTCGTTCAAGTGTTTCTTTTGCAGAGTCTTACATTTTTAGAGTTTCTTCTACTACATACTTTGGACACTTGATGATATATTTTTTAACCTACCCTCTCCACATTCTCGGATCGAATATCGCAAGTCTAGTGCCTAGAATTTTAGATTGCTGTAGACAACCTACACAAATTGTTGTTATTGTTTCATGCGGTATTCAAAACTACGATCCATGGTTCAGAATCCGATCACTTAGCCACTGCACCAACCGTTCCGTCGAATATCCTTTTTTAAATAAATGATCACCACTCCTGCAGATTTTAATCAAATGATTTCAATTTTCAGCATTGAACATGGTTAAAGTCAGAATAAGTCCTACTATACGAATACTTAATACAGCTTCCTACCCGGCACGGTATTATTTTACGTAATAAAATTTTCTTTTCATCGTTTATTTACCTATACCTATTATGTTTTTTGTTAAGTCTGGGATACATGCTAGCTCATCTTACGTCTCGAAAGTTACCCGCCAAAGCCGAAAAACGTAAAACTCGCACAAACTCAAGTTATTTCCATTTAATTCAAATAAGTGTCGGCCGATCTATGTATCCGAGCGAGTCTCAAGTAAAAGCATCATTTGTAAACGTGAGATCGCGAGCCATGAGCCATTTAGCATCCAGTTTCATTTTAAAGAGTTCCCATTTTAATCTTTAGGTCATCAAGTCGTTTTTATTGCGGCACGAATTTCCAATTAAATGCTAGAGGTAGTCGTAAATTTCGAAACGCAAACCTACGGGACCCTTCGATTCCCCTTTCATTAAATCGATTATTGCTCGAATGTTTGCAGTTCCTTTTATGGAGGTGAGGACTTTGATCGCGAAATTGCTTTAAAAACAAGAGCTTGACCTCGTTCAACGTGTCGACGAACTCTCGCAGGATCTTTCCATTAACTCGCTCGTTCGTCGACACATTTAAAAAAAGTTTAACAAGTTTCGATCTATTTACTCTGTGCGACAACTCCGCAAGTAAGACTGTGTACATTGTGACCTTTTACACGTGTCTTGTGTACTTTTATGTAATGTATACTTGTCTGTTGTGTACGCCACTTTCTGTTGTCGTTTCTACTGTCTTGAGTCCTTCCAAAAGTTGTCTGTAGATAAGAGCGTCCATTCTACGACCCGCATGTTTTTAACAAGTTTCTATGAACTTGAACTTTTCTTAATGTTACTTAGGTGTAAGTAATCCCCTTTAGTTGACCAAATAATTAAATCACGTAAAATCTAACCATTACACTAGACAGCTAACGACGTAGCGCTAATAAATTCCGCTTTAATTAATATAAATAAAGCTCATAAGTCACTTGCGTCACTAGGGAAAGGGTCGAGCGAGGTGGCAGGTAAGCTTGTCTTATTGAAATAAACGACTTGTGACCTCCCTAGGCAGCGTGCTGTCTCTCCGATATGACCCCGCCCCGACATTGTCCCTATAATCATTCATATTTACCTTACACGCCTCGCATACACGCTTGCATTGTTCGCGTAGGAATAGTGAGCGGTGGGTGCGTCGAGTAGTTTTGTATTTGTAAGTGGACTTGCTGTCTTTTTAGACTGGTTTTTGTGACACGGTATATTTCCTCATGTTTTTAGGGTTCCGTACCTCAGTCGGCAAAAAAGGAACCCTTATTGGATCACTTTGTTGTCCGTCTGTCCAGAACCTTTTTCTCAGGAACGCGTGGAAGAATGAAAAAATCAAACTTCTAAGTCAACACATTCGAAAGATAAGGCCGTTTGTGCTCCGTTTATGCCGCATATTTTGACGCTCGCAGGGGAGTCAAAACCTATAGGGTATTTCTCGTTGACCTATAGTCATGAAATTTGGCAAGAAGATAGATCTTACAGTACAAGAACAGGAAAACAATATTGAGAATTTAAGGTTTTATAAATACGGCGACTGTCGCAACCCAGCGCTGGGCACGCCACAATTGCGGCGATAAGACCCCTCTTTGAGGAGTGGCTGGAGAGGCGCTACGGCGTCCTCACCTTCCGCCTGACGCAGGTGCTCACCGGACACGGCTGTTTCGGGAGGTACCTGTTTCGGATTAAGCGGGAGGACACGCCCGGGTGTCAGCACTGTGAGGATCGCCCGGAGGACACGGTGGAGCATACGGTGGAGATCTGCCCTGCTTGGGCTGAGCACCGCCGTGTCCTCGTCGAGGCGATCGGCGGCGGCAACCTCTCGCGTCCGGCCCTGGTTGAATCCATGGTCCGGAGCGAGGAGGCTTGGGAAGCGGTCACCTCCTTCTGCGAAGCAGTAATGCTAGCGAAGGAGGAGGCGGGCCGCGCGAGGGAAAGGCAAGGCCTTCGCCCCAACCGCCGCAACAGGAGAAGACGCCCCGGGCGTCGGGAGTCGCAGGGCGATCCCCGGCCACCGTAGGCGCGGGCCTGCGGACGGCGAGCATTGGGTGGCTCGCCGTCCGATCACCACCAGGCCCGGGTCGATGGCGCGTTGTGTTTCACGCGCGCCTCAAAGAGATGTCAGCATAAAAGACGGGGCTCGCTAGGGCCAGAGCCTGCCAGGGTTGCGGAATTTGTTCGAAAGAGTCACCGCGGCCCTGGAACGCAAAGGGCTTTAGAAGGAACACGGATGGGTTTTAGTCAGTAAGAGTCTGACACGCCCTTCCGCTCCGCCCAGAGCGGAAGAAGTCATTTGATGATTTCCCATCCTTAAAAAAAAAAAAAAAAAAAAGGTTTTATAAATAAAAAACACTTTTTGCGATTACAAACTTATATTTTCGGTTGTAGAATTGACCGTGATGTACATTAATGTATGGGAGAATATGTTTTCAACAACAAAGTTAAGTTTGACCTTCAATTTTACCTGCTGTATTTTGCTTTCATCTTCTTAATATATATAATTCTTCTGTGCGTGTGTATGTGACTGAACTCCTCCTAAACGGCTGGACCGATTTTGATGAAATTTTTTGTGTGTGTTCCAGTGGATTCGAGAATGGTTAAGATTCACAATTGGATCCGGTAGATGGCGCTGCAATCGATTTATATAATTTTTCGTCATACACAAAGCAAACGTTCCGATAGGACAACGTCTGTCGGGACAGCGGTCCTAACAGACGTTGTGTTGTGTGTGTTGTAAACTACTAGCGAGTAGTTTAACAACTTCCGTAGGTATCAAATAGCTTCATGTTTTTGACGGACTGACTTTGACAATTCAAAAGTACCTAATAATGGTTTATTTGAAATAAATGCTTTGACTTTGACTTTGACTTTGAATGTATGCTCGGAAAAAATCAAGACTCGATCGGAACCCTCGATGCGCGAGTCTGCCTCGCACTTGTTTATTTTTAAATGTATTATTGATTGATTAGGCTGGCGTTTGCCACAATCTCACCTGTTGGGATGCTATGATGTGGTCGACGGTGAAGCACGCTTACCTATTCAACCTTAACTTAAAAAACCTCCTGGTGTTAGCCGGCAGGAAACACGGACTCCAGCAGGGAATAGGTTTTTTTTACCATCGCACCATCCCTTCAAGGTCCAATGCTGCCCAAGTTAGAAAAAAAGCATCTATCACTCCACTCCCTTCAAATGTCTTGCAGATGTTTATTAAACGGGGAAAGTCCGAAAATAATTAACTAAACAATAATGATCAAAGCCCATGTTATCAAAACAGATCATGAAATATGTAGAGGATTTTTACTAAACCCGGAAGAAGCTCATACATTTAATAAACAACTTGTTCCTCCATGAAATACCAGTAATTCCTACGAGCTCTAACAAGCAGTGCAGTTTATACTTGCCACCACAAACAACAGATTTTGTTGTACTTTCAGAGTTCTACTTGTTACCCCATTTAACTTAGTCTGGCCGCCCTAGTATTCTTTGTAGGTACAATAGATTTGAAAGAAAACATCTAAGGTTAATTTATCTTAGGTAGGCAATGAATTTGACCAGGGAGCTGGCTCGTTCTTTGCTCAAAGAATTAGCATTGCCATTCTACATGGCAATGCTGCCAGTCGTCTGGGCACGTTTCCGGATGACAGCGATGCGGAGGAATAATTCGACGCCTAAGTGTATTTTGTTTTTGTATTTAGTTAGGTTTATTAGATATAAATAGTTTTAAGTTAGTTATGTACATTTATTGTAAATATTGATTAATAAATATCTGAGCAGTCATTCAAATTAATCTCAAAAAAACAATTTTACCGGTAAGAAACGAAAATATAATATCAAAAATAATATTACTATTGGCAAAGAAGTATCATTTACCAGAATAATTTTGAAGGCGTTTCAAATAAAATGATGTTCCCAAATAATTACAGACGACTTTTTAGGGTTCCATACCTGACCCTATTACTCGGGCTCTGCTGTCCGTCCGCCCGTCTGCCTGTCAGCGGCTGTAATTCATGAACACACGTTGTCACAGAGTATGTATTGAAGACAAATGATTAAAATATAAAAAAGGGGATCCCATACAACAAACGTGATTTTTTCGGTTTACGGGAACCCTTCGTGTGCCAGCCTGACCCGTAGGTAACTTTTCAGCCAATTTCTATTTTTCTAGAGTTATTTCAAGTCGCTAACATTTTTCTCAACAAATAGATCTGGTATAACAAAGTGGAACGTTAAATTTAGTCATCATCTACTCAGTAACACATTCAAATCGTTCTCCTTTCAGGCGAATATCAAAAGGAGAATTTCTCAACGTTTTAAACATGCAAGTAGATATTTCGTGGAGTAACATTATTCGTGGTACATTATTCATGAAGCTATGTCTTGGTCTTGGTAACGAGCCGGATTGAGAGCGAGTCCTGTCGATAATGAACTAACGTTTTTATTACAATACCAATTCATTTCATTGCTTTCAAATTAGGACGGCGATCGGATCTCGTTTTTATTCTGAGGCATTTTACCGAAAAATCCATTAATGTATGCGCCCCTGATGTTTTTTTGGTCGTACATGTTAAACAAAGGTTATTAAAGCGTTTGGCGACCTTAATTGCTGGGAGAGCGTCCGCCGTACAGAAAGCATAAGTACATACTCATTACTGTCGCGTATTCCTGCCTCGAGACAAAACACATATTTATTTCAAGTACATCTACTCGGTGTTTTGCTTATTCACTACTTGGCAGAGGATTTAAATAAAAAAGGTACAGATATTCGGAAGGAGTTTTTTTACATACTTAGGTCCTTAGTCATTTACAAATGATGATACTTAATAAAATAAAATCATGGCTTGAAAAAATAAGTAGATATCCATGAAAACTTTCCACACTCACCCCATTATTCGTAGCAAATTCAAGTAAACAATAATTTATCAAACACAAACCATCCCAAGTTATAACAAGAAAGGGCATACAACAATGCCCCGTTGCACATGACTTCAAAGAAACCGCTAGTCTTTGACGCGAAGGTCTAAAAGTTGAATATTAGCCGAGAGCCGAGAGCCGAGAGCCACACTGAAAACGTTATATTGCTTCAATTTTATGCCATTATTTTACTAAACCGCACTGTGACGTAGCAACCCGTTCATAACGTACTACCTTTTTCCGGCGGCTGCGTTCCCGTGTATTTTTCCTAAGTAACCCTCAGTGATAGCAAAGATTGCTACCCGTGATACAAATTTAGTTCTGTACGACCATATGGAAAAACAGAATCCTTATAGGATTACTCGTGTGTCTGCTTGTCTGTCACATCCGATTTGCTCCGAACCTACTGGACCGATTCAGTTGAAATTCGGTACTCATAAGAAGGTCTGTTACCCAAACACGGACACGTAAAGTAAATGAATCGCTCTGCTAGGCAAAAGCCCTACCTACCTACCTTTTCCTTCGAAACCTCTATCTCTGCCAAATTTATTAGTTCACTTTATAATATTCACTTTTATTAAAATATCATAACGTAATATTCTTCCTCTTTGGAACGAACATTACATAGACGGTTGAGGTGTTTAAGTGTTCTCGATGCGTCCGTTCTTGAGACGTCTTGGTTAATTGCATAGTTGGATTCCTTCCTGTGCAGCAAAGGGACTTTAATTTCCTTCCAAAGTCTAGTCCATAGTTACTGAGCTACGAATTTAGACTAGTCTAATTAACTTTTTTTGTGTAAAGCACTAAAAAGCAGGTTTACATTTTCATTTGTAATAACCGCAACGATTCTTAATTGATTTATTAACCAAACATCAGCACAGTTATTTTATAATTACAAAGCTGAGTTAAAATTGCTGGTTACGTGTACCTATTAACAAATTGCTTAATGTTACAAACGTAAAAGTAGGTTTTATTCCTGATAAATCTTTGACATTAAAGCGCGCCGTATAGCGAGTAACTCGCTAATTAATTGGAGAATAAACCAAAGGCGAGTCTACAGAGATTCTTGAGGAGCACAACGTTAAGAAGCTATGCACCGTTTATATGAGAATAATTCAAAGGGTTTGTGCGTAGGGTCTAATTAATCAACCTCCCTCGCGGCGGGCATGCACCTGAGACGACCAGCCTTAACTACCTTCATTACACGTACCTATTTATTTTACGGCCTACTAGGAATATTTATTCATTCTCAGGGAATTTCTCCACGCCAGTTTACTTAAGCAAGGCGAACCAATAATACAGTATCCCATTTCGTTTGGCACCGCGCCTCATGGCCTCGTTTTTTGATAATTAGATATCTTTTGTACTGTGGCTTCTTTATTAAATAAGGTAAATGCTTACTTGAAGCGAGCATTGTTGACATTAATCATTTTAATAAGATATTGGTTTTCGAGTTGAACTTTTCAATTCTCTCTCTAAAGAGGTTTGAATTGCAAAATGTGCTCTATTTATAGCCGATGAATAAAAAAAACAAAAGTCATTTATTCAAATTAGGCTGAGTGTCAGCCCTTTTTTACGTCAAAGTTCTACATAAAGACAGTCCCAAAACGCGCGCCCGTCAGCACTTCCTATTAAGATTCAGATCTAAATGTAACAGCTGTTTTGATAACCTAATACGTTACCTGATATAGTTAAAAAACAAATACAGTGTAAGATAAAGCCCGCGGGAAGCACACATGGTTTCCATAAGACAGGCAAAATAATTGCATGTGGGCGAAACCACACGCCTCGGCTCCAATATTATTCACAAACGAACCACTGATTAGATTTAAAATAAAACTTCTACTAATTTCCCGGATCTGGGGCTACGTGAAATCAATTTTAATATAGTTTAAAACATGGGAGTAAAGTTAAACGGGCGGCCACTTTAGCAGATAGTTTCAATCTAAATTTAATTCCCGGCTAAGCGTCTCCTAGTAAGTTAATCGAGTTTCCTGTTGGATTCTTTTCCGCTACATTCTGTTACAAAGAGGTGCCCCTTGCTCTCAGTAATACGGCGCCGTAACAGATACCCGTTACTGGCTCACTGATTATATTAATATGTATTCAGACAAGGACGTACGTACGAATACATGCTTGAGAGAAAATATGTAAGGTTTAAACAATCTTTATGTCTCATAAGAACATGATACAGTGCACTTAGGGTAAAAGCCGGATAGTTGCCACACTTTTTATAAAAATATATAATTATTATATATTTAGTTAGTTGACACTTTATTCATAAAATGGGTAGGTACTTTGGTTTATTATCTTCAAATTTGTGAAAGTAAAGAACATTATTTTTGATATTTCCAGAATATTGGCGATTTTTGTCGACCTCTAAATTTTGTGACATCTATCCCATATGGGGGTTAGTTGCCTAATCCATGTAAATTACGTTTAGGATAGGTGCCCCGCCGAGAAAGAAGATTTTTATCGCGCAAAAACTTTGATCGCACCTTGCCTTCCCATGCAATCGCACAGACACATGCAACACGGTCTACTTAGTTGTCATTCTAAAGTCTCTCGATTGATAAATAAAATAACATGTGATTCATCCGTGAAGCTAGAGTTATTAAAATCGAGGCAACTATACCCCTGGGGCAACTATATTCCTGGTTTTAACCTATATGAGATTTAACTTTAAATTTAAATTTATCGGCGTCTAATGACGAAGCATACAGATGTAGAATAAGTAACATTATAATAACAACTTATGAGATCAATGGTAAACAAAGCAAAAGTGTCGGTAGTTACATATAAAACAAGTTAATTATAGTACAACTGGCCAATTTGACACCTAGGTGCCCTTTTATGTAATGATAATTTAATTTAAGAAGTGAAATACTGTGTGAATGTGTTTGTGTGCCAGCATAGTGCATGCACGTGTACGTTTGCTTGTGTATGCCATTATACCTATATACATAAATTTAAAAATATTTTCATATTTTTGTACCTCCTTAGAAATACCTAAATATGTAGGATCAATTGAAGAAAATGTAAATTATGAAAAAAAAACCATAGGTAAAACGCAGAAATTCTTTCTCACTAATATTATAAAGGCGAAAGTTTGTGAGTGTGTGTGTATGTTTGTTACTTCTTCACGCGCAAACGGCTGGACTGATTTAGATGAAATTAGGTATAAATATTGTATGAGTTCCGGGAAAGGACATAGGATAGTTTTATCTCGGGAGTATGTTCCCTTGGGATAATTTTCGAAAAACTTGCGGGCGCAGCCGCGGGCGGCAGCTAGTCTTAAATATAAGGCAGAATTGGTTTTGATGGAAATGAATGAACGGTCGTTTCTGTAAGTTGAAAAGTCTGTTCGACAAAGTGAACAGTTTGTTTTCGGCATTCCTTATTTATAATGTAGCCCCAGCCTTCAATATACTGCATGAATGAGAGGTACTGGAACATTTTGTGTAAGTCTCGTCTTGCTTCAGTTATATATACTAAACATCTAACAGTAATTTCCTCTGTTAATTACCTATTGATACTTTATACCTTAGTAGGTAACCAGTTACAGCTAGTACAAAGATCAGAATAGACAGGCTCGCAAAAATACTTCTAATTAACCGTCCACGACGCAGTTAAAAGTTTTTAAAAACGAATTAGACTTGCGCTAGATAGATGACAAAGAAACTCTAACCGTTTAAAAACTATCCCCCGGTCCAAGGGACCATGAAGCCGACAAGATTAAATTGTCTCACCCGACTCGTGTCTCTTAGTCCACTTAAACTTACAACAGGAAACTTCGGACGCGATTATCTTGTTATCTTTGTAGTTTATTCTCTTTGGTCCAACCAGGTTTACACGTGAGCTCTGCCGTTTATTTTCACAACACAACCTTAAAAAAATAAGACGGCAGAGACACCAATAAAGGCGATAGGATACACAATAACCTTCAATGTTATCAGACGCGCTTACAATAATAGTTTAGTAAACGAAAAAAAAACAATATCAACAAGGAGGCAAGCACAATATCGTTTTACTTTCGTAAATACAGAGGAATAGACTTCATTATCGTGTTATCAAGGAAACACATACATATAAAATGTAACGTTTATTGAACTAGGTATTATTGAATATGGAAATATATGTATTATTAGCATATTCTAGTATCGTGTTCCGGCGAGGTTTGTTCTAATCAAGATTTTGAATCGATAGAATGACAGCGTCTGCAGTTTGGTCGCGAGTGAAAAAACTAGCAATGTGCCGCTTTGTACGTTGTGAAAGTTGGCTGCAGTTATTTATTAGGGATCGAGGCAGTCGCCGCGATCACTCTGTGTCCCCGGCTAGCAGGCCAGGCTATAAATTCTGCCAAGGCCCCGACTGCAGTGCAGTCTACTTCCGCCCATGTACCCCTGGACATAAATACACGATGACTTTCAAAGGGTTAATAGTAGTGTCGATGTTTGCATCAAGCTAATTACAGATTGGCGTACGTTTATCGTTCACGTACAGAGCTCGTCAGTTTGGTGAGTAACATGTTAATTTGTTTAAAAATGTGCAGCACTCAGCTTTAACGAACAAATAGTCTTATTTTCGGATGACATGGAGCTTCATTTTTCAATATTCTTTTTTCGTCGGCATGTTTATGCTGGAGGGGAAACTCAATCAAATCCGCCTGGTTGTAGGTGACAAAATATGGCCGTTGTACCTTCAAAATACTGTAAAATAATATGGTGTTGCTTCTGTGTAATTCAGTTGTTCGTGATAGAACGTGTGTGTTTCATACAAGAATTTGAAATGAAAGATCGTCGAATATAATATCATCAACTGTTTGTTCTCAAATCCTTGCACTTCGTCGAGCAAGATCCGTAAAACATTCAGGTAATTTCCTCTTGACTGAAAATATTTGCTAGACTGGAATCTTGAAATCGATATCAGTGTCTAGCGCTAATTCAGGTCAATCTTGATAGAGTCCGGACCTCCATTAAACTAAATGGACCTAAGGTGAATGATAAAGGACATCACATTACTTATTTCTATGAGATCTGATTGTGCCTGAGACGTTATACATATTTTACTGGCTACGAACATTACATAAAGTTGTTTTTTACTTACCATGAGTTTTGGCTAAGTAACCTATTCGGGGTATAAAATATTTTAGAGTACATAATTAAAAACGTTAAAAAAAAACATTAATGTGAGCTATAAATTGCGTCTACGCACGTCCTTCTCTCGTAGCACATTGTACTACGGCGTAGCAATAACTGGCTACAATCGCACGACCACGTCCGCTACGCATTTGGAAAGTTAAGCAAGCTTTCTTCTAACTTTACCAGCGTCAAAACATAGAATTTGCCATAAAATCCTAATATTTAAAATTCATCCGTTGCTGACTGACTGAGTGTGTGAGTGACTGACAGACAACGCACAGCCGAAACTACAGGTCGTAGTAAGCTGAAATTTGGTATGTAGGTTCCTTGAGGAGTGTACGGCATTTACCGAAGTTCCTACGGGAACGGTCAAAAATGGGATATGCGCGTACGAAGTCGCGGACAAAAGCTAGTTACCTAGAATTCGAGCCCGAAAAACTGTGAACTCTTCAGTGAAATATGTTTTAGTCGTTCTCATTTTTTCCACAACCGTTTAATACATCTTTAATTCACCCCGAATAGCCGTTAAAACCCTACATAAACAAACATCTTTCGACTACCCCGTAATTTGAGCAACAACAAAAGATCTGCCACGCGCACACTATACACCATGCACCTAGAGAGCGAGTATACATATAGCTCGGCGCACAACAAAGCCAGCGCATGATTATTTTTAAATTGCTCACAACATATCGCCCGCCGCATTATGTATCAGAATCATTTGTCACCGGGCTTTCTTCATCGCGTATTACCGAGCGCTCTACACCTGCTCGTAAACGATAAAATATGGCGCTGGAGATGGACTCCAACTGTATTAAACTCCTTACACGCGAAATATGACGTGTATTAAGGTTTTATACAGGCATAAGACAAATTGGGTCATGTCGTAGACGGTTTGTGTGGCTTGTGGTGTATCTAAATTAATTAAACAGATCTAGTTTTATAAGTACGGAAAATTGGAGATTTTGAGAAATTTATTACTGTCACGGAAAAGCTCTCCCGAGTCGTGATCCCGTACGCTCCTAGCAACAGACCTTATTGCGTCATATTTTTATACTATAAGCGATTATTGTGGAAGCCTTATCTATCTATTCATCACACATTACTCACCCTTAAATTCACAAAGAGTAAAAGCGGACCTTTCGCGGTGTTTGTCAGCATCAAAATTTCAATGTTGATCCTCCCGGGGACTCTTTTTATTTAAATCGTGTCCATATCTTTCACTTTATTTCACTTTTAAACGTTTAATACTTAGTAGAGTTTTTAAACTCGCTTATTTGAGGTTTTGTAGTTGTTTTGCGCTGTTACGTCGGGCTGTAATTTGCGATCTATGTGAATAAGCACTAACCTAGGGTTGCTAAGATAACGAACTCGCCTTTTTGCTCGCTTAAATTGACATTTGTAAGCACTAAATGCTGGTCACGTATTACCTAAGTATATGTAAATATGTTATAGGTCCTACAATTTTTTTATCGCTCCCTTATTTTTATAAAGTTCTGTCATAATAAACCTTTTGGCATAAGAAGTATAAGAACACCGTCTAATTGCTTGTACTGTCACCTAAATGTCATTGCCAACATACTGGATTATCCTGTTATCTGGATAACACTCACTTGAGTTTCATTCGGTCGTAAATACTATTAATGTCTACTTGCATACCATTATAGTGCAACTATTTATTTAAAATGTATTTTGTATTGTGACATTTATTCTTAAATAAAAATCTTTCTTTACTTATTAATATGATAGTAACTTGCAGGCCCGCGTGCTGGACTGGGTAGGTCAAGGTAACTAACAGTTGTTCTACAAAACCTCGATGTTTGGAGCACCTCAGCACCGCAGCCCTGACCTAAGCTGTCGGGGCAGCCAGCTGCATCGCTGCAATTTTAATCCCACTTTATAGCGCAAGACGGCCGGCAGGTCGGGGCGAGGCACAACGCTATCATCGCTGTTATTGATTATTGATAGCAGAAATATTATGATCCTTTAATACTCTAATACCAGTCGCAATTTGGGACATAACTTAGGTATATTCTAACTTACTTAGTTTGATTTATATTATGATATACATTGAATATCGGTAAACTTTTATGGATAAAAGATCACCTTGAGATTTTTACGTTGGCCAACTTAAGCGGTACATACTTAGTTTTAAAAAGCCTATCTCCAATTTCTGAATTAAGTATTTGAATTTTAATATTTATCAAACTTTGGTTTGTCCTAGAACCCTGTCAAAATTAGGCGTTAAAGTAGAGTTTGACACGTCCTTAACTCATAATACTCAATTCGGAAACCTGCCCATGTAAAAAAAACGCCTCTTGAAAAGCCACCATTTGATGCTCTGTTTTTGGTATGGCTTATTATTGGTATATTATTAAGATCCTGCTTCAAGCTTCTATTTATATTAAATGTTACCAATATGATTCTAAAAGCTTCATAAACTAGTTCCTTTGTGTAATTAATTAATACAGTTAATTTTGTAACTAAATCACATTGATTAAATTTGAATCATCAACGCAGTTAGGTAGTCCTACATTTTAATGTCAGCGGCATTATTATGCAGATCCGGTTTGGATATGTATGACAAGTGCATACATTTCCGATTATGAGTTTAACTAATCGTAGTAATTTCAAATTTCACTAAAATATGCTGACAACATTATTATATACTGAATGTTTAGCAATGTGCTTAGTTATATGCGATGGATGAGTTATGATTTGGTATGTTAGAATTACCTTATTAAATTTAACATGATATATTCAAAACTAGCTACCTACTTCCAGTGGCTACGCCCACGTGAATGTTGGGAATCATATTAAGGAACATACTTACGAACAAAGAAGTATCTTTTGAATTAGAACATAAGACTCTTTTTCTCATTGGTGGTTTATTCCAGGAGTGTCTAGGACATGACAATATTCACCCTCGGCTTTGCTCCTATAGTCTATCCCACAGAACCGTGCATTTTTTCGGGATTTTTTTTTTTTTTTTTTTTTTTTTTTTTTTTTTTTTTTTTTTTTTTTTTTTTTTTTAAGGATGGGAAATCATCAAAATGACTTCTTCCGCTCTGGGTAGAGCGGAAGGGCGTGTCAGACTCTTACTGACTAAAACCCATCCGTGTTCCTTCTAAAGCCCTTTGCGTTCCAGGGCCGCGGTGACTCTTTCGAACAAATTCCGCAACCCTGGCAGGCTCTGGCCCTAGCGGGCCCCGTCCTCTTTGCTGACATCTCTTTGAGGCGCGCGTGAAACACAACGCGCCATCGACCCAGGCCTGGTGGTGATCGGACAGCGAGCCACCCAACGCTCGCCGTCCGCAGGCCCGCGCCTACGGTGGCCGGGGATCGCCCTGCGACTCCCGACGCCCGGGGCGTCTTCTTCTGTAGCGGCGGTTGGGACGAAGGCCTCGCCTTTCCCTCGCGCGGCCCGCCTCCTCCTTCGCTAGCATTACTGCTTCGCAGAAGGAGGTGACCGCTTCCCAAGCCTCCTCGCTCCGGACCATGGATTCAACCAGGGCCGGACGCGAGAGGTTGCCGCCGCCGATCGCCTCGACGAGGACACGGCGGTGCTCAGCCCAAGCAGGGCAGACCTCCACCGTATGCTCCACCGTGTCCTCCGGGCGATCCTCACAGTGCTGACACCCGGGCGTGTCCTCCCGCTTAATCCGAAACAGGTACCTCCCGAAACAGCCGTGTCCGGTAAGTACCTGCGTCAGGCGGAAGGTGAGGATGCCGTGGCGCCTCTCCAGCCACTCCTCAAAGAGGGGCCTTACCGCCGCAATTGTGGCGTGCCCAGCGCTGGGCTGCGATAGTCGCAGTCTCCATACCGCCATAGTATCCTGCCGGAGCTCCGTCCGCCGCGATGCAATTTGCCGTGGCAGCGGAGTTTCGCCCCGGCGAAGCACCTCCACGCGCCACGCATAAACGTGCGCGAGGGCTCTCGCCTCCAGATCCCATGGCGGTAATCCGGCAAGGAGGCTCGCCGCCTCGCCGGAGACCGTGCGGTATCCCCGAGCCAGCCGGATGGCCATGACCCTTTGAGCCGCGTTGAGCTGGCGGGCTGGTCGCCCCTTCAGCGTTAGGGCCCACACAGGGGCCCCATAAAGGGCCATGGACCGCACGATCCCCGCATAGAGCCTCCGGCAGGAGGCGTTTGGACCCCCTAGATTGGGCAGGAGCCGCTTGAAAGCAGCTCCAGCACGCTCCAGTCTGGGAGCCAAACGTCGGAAGTGCTCCTCGAAGTTCCACCGGCTGTCGAGAACGAGCCCCAGATACCTGATTGTCGACCCGACGCCGATGTGAACCCCTCCTACCGTTAATTGGGATCCCGCTAGTGGCCTGTTCCGAGAACCATGAAAGCACATGGCCTCGGACTTGTGCAGGGCCACCTCGAGACCCAATTGCCGGATCCTTCCAGCGACTATCGCGACCCCGCGTGTCATTAAGTCGGCCGCCGCCTGGTGCGACCCCCCCTGTGCTAGAACCAGCGTGTCGTCAGCGTAGCAGACTACGCTGACGCCGCTAGGGAGGTCGGCACGCAGCACCCAATCGTAGCCGATGTCCCACAGGAGCGGCCCCAGAACCGATCCCTGTGGAACACCGCACGACATCTCTCGCCGGTTCCACTCTCCCCGGTGACCGGGGTAGATGACGGCCCTGTCCGTCAAATAGTCCTCGACTACGCGACGGAGGTAGGTCGGCATCCGGTGGTACCGGAGTGCCTCCCTAATGCAACTCCAGGGCAGGGAGTTAAAGGCATTGGCGATGTCAAGAGACACCGCCAAGACGACCCTGCCCCGGGACACCGCATCCCCCGTCGTGAGGGCTCTCACGCGCATGATGGCGTCCACCGTTGAGCGCCCCGTGCGGAAGCCGAACTGGTTCTCCGCCAGATTCGGCCCCACCCTCACCAGGTGCCCGACGAGGCGGTTTGCAATTACTCTTTCAAAGAGCTTGCCCACCTCGTCGAGCAGCACGATGGGCCGGTAAGCGGACGGAGAGTCCGCAGGGCGCCCAGGCTTCTTAATGAGGACCAGTTTCCCCGTCTTCCAACGAAGTGGGAACTGGCCTCTCTCCAAGCATGCGCTTAAGAACCCCCTTAGTCGAGGCCCGAGAGCCTCCAAGGCCAGGACCCAGGCTCTCCCAGGTAAGCCGTCGGGTCCTGGGGCGGTATTTTTGGCCTTCAGCCTGTTTACCGCCACTCTCAGGTCTACCTCAGTCACCTCCAGAGCGTTGTCATCGTCGTCGCCGTCGTCGGTGTGGTCCGCATCGGGCACCGCAGGTGGCGGAGCCATAGGCGGGGGAGTGTGCTCCCCTCGCGAAGGAAACAGAGTGCTCACCACGTCCTCCACCAGCTGGGGCCGGAGACTCTGCGTCAACGGAGGGGCCCAGGTGCGGAGTTTATCCCGCACCATTTTATAAGGGCGTCCCCACGGGTCCCCGTTCAGAGACTCCAGCATCTCCTTACGAGCCAGATCCCTGGCCCGCAGGATTCCCGCTTGGAGGGCGGCCTTCGCCACTCTGTATTCCTCGTACAGCTCCGCCTCCCTGGCCTGCGCATCCGGAAACCGGATGCGGAGCCTGCGATGCCTGGTGTACAGGCGCCGTGCAGCAACGCATGCCTCGCGCAGCGATGCCAGCTCCCGCGACCACCAGTACACCTGGCGGCGGGCGCGTCCTGGCCGGACCCGGGGCATTGCCACGTCACATATTTCTGACATGGTCTCCCGGAACCACTCCGCCTCGTCGTTGATGTTAGCAGGCCTGTCCGGTGGTGACATCCAGGCCTGCACGATCGAAGCTTCCAGGAGAAGCTCCCGGTCAAGCTGCTTCAGCGCCCACCGCGGACCACTCGGGGCCTCTCGGACTGGCGCGGTTGAGGTCTGGGCGGAGACGTCAAACCGGATGTACCGGTGGTCTGAATACGTCTCCACCTCCTCCATGACGCGCCAGTCGACGACACGCGGTGACAGAGCAGGGCTTGCGAACGAAATATCCACCACGGACTCACCCTGCATCCGCACACACGTGGGGACAGAACCCCGGTTGAGGACGATTAGGCCTGTCTCCAGAGCCCAGTCCTCCACCATCCTGCCCCTCGTGTCCGTATATCGGGAACCCCAAGCCAAGTGCTTGGCATTGAAGTCCCCGAGAACGAGCACGGGGAGGGTACGATACCCGGCGACGACAACAACCATCTCCCTAAGGGAGTTGTGGAACTCGGCAAGAGATCGGTTTGGAGAGAAGTAGACCCCCACTACCACAATCTCCCCAAACCGTGCTGCTACGCACCCCTGTCCTCTCCTGACACTCTCGAGGGACGGGGTACCGGCGGCGGCCGACGAAATTAGGGCCACTGAGCCGTTGAGGTCCTCCACCCAGTCATCCCTGGGCGGGACAAAGTACGGCTCAGCGACCACGGCGATGTTGATCGACCACTGCGCCATGCTCTGGAGCAACAGGTGCTGAGCGGCGGCGCAGTGGTTGATGTTCGCCTGGAGGAGGCGTAATGGGGCCGTTATTGGCATTCCATTACGACCTCCTCCCTAGCCCCTTGTGAGGGCTCCAACGCGGCATTCGCAGTTGTGGCGGCGGCGGCGGCGGCGATGGCGGTGGCGTTTGCTACAGCAGAGACGGCGGTGGCGGAGTGCTTCCTCTTGCCCCCGGTCTTGGCGGGTGGGGCGCAGGCCTTGCCCCCAGCCCAGTGATCGGCCGGCTTGCCAGCTGCCGCACATACGGAGCAGTGCGGCGTGGCGTTGCACAAGCCGGCCCTGTGACCAGGCTGACCACAGCGGAAGCAAAGACCGGTGCGGTCCACCTCCGAGGTGCAAACAGCTCCCACATGGTTGCCCACTAGGCACCGGTAGCACCTCAGAGGTCTGGGTTCCAGCAGTTTGACCTGCGCAGAAACCCAGCCCACCAGGAGCCTTCCGCCCTCTGTTATTTTCTTGGCCGCCGTCACGGGGCAGCTCACCACAGCAGTTCGCATGCCCGCGTGGTCAGGACGAATTGTACACGCCTTCACCTGCTCGGCAGAGCAACTCCCCGTCCTGGCGACGGCGGCCACCACCTCTTCCTCCGTGACAGAGTCGTCCAGGCCCAGAATGCGCAAGTTTACGCACTTGGTAGGCCTGGACACCCGGGCCTCGTCTGCATTTATCGACGCTTTTAGCCTTTCGGCCAGAGCGTCAGCAGACGGGCCGCTGGCTGCACCGGGGATCTCCAGCATCCGGGCCCCAGTCAAGGTCACCTTCAGTCGTAGGCCCCCGGCGATGCCAAGCTCTCCCAGATTGACCGCCTCCTTCGCCTTCGAGAGCACGTCGCGGTACGACACGCCCCTCTTTTCCGCGTCCGGCTGTAGTGTAATCACTACAGCTGCGGATTTCGGGGCGCGAAGCCTAGCCGCGACGCTTCTCTGCTTTTGCCGCCGCTTCCTCGCTCGCTTTTTGGCCGCCCTGGCTGCCTAGCCCGCTTTCTCTTTGCTTCCGGCCACTTGCCATCCGGCTTCGGCCGCAGAAAAATTTAAAGGCGAGGAATTTGACGGCGGTGGCGACTGTTGCACTGCGTGCGCCTTCTTCGCTTGTGCCTGTGCAGCCACCCCGCGTGTCTTCTGCTTGGCCAGTGCTGGTTTTCCCGGTGCCGACTTTGCGGGTGCCAGTTTCGCAGGTCCCTGCCGCTCGGCCCCTTGGATAGCCTTTTCGGACGACCCCGGCTTGGCAGCCACGGTGGCTGCATACGTGGCCGCCTTCTTCTGGCTCGGGGCCGTCTGGCTCGCCGCTAGCGGGGGACGCAAGACCATACCCTCCAGGGTGGTGAACCGTAACTGGAAACGCTCCTGGAAGGCAGCCAGCTCTTGCCGCACCAGAATCAGGAGCTGGTCCTCCTTAGGCACAGTCTGGCTTGGCCCGCACTTGCAACCCCCTTGAGGTGCCTCCTTTGAGCCGACTCCTCGGAGCCCGGCCAGGTCTGCTCGGAGCTTCTCATTTTCTTTTTGAAGAAGCTCCGTGGCGGCCGCTAAGCGGGCGACCTCCGCTCGCATCTTGGACATTTCGTCCGACGGGGGCCCGCTGAAGTTGGCCTCCGCTGCCGCCAGAATGGAGGCCGACGCTGCGCTTATAGCCTTGTTTTTAGAGGCCTGGGTCCTCTTCAAGGCCACATCGCGGACCGCGGCCTCCACGGCCTTCACAAAACTGACCTGGCGCTCCCTATTGGAGCCGCCGGCAGTGTCCAGCTCACCGCCGGAAGACGCCGAAAGGAGAGCCCTTCGACCGGTCACTCCAGTTTGGCGCCCCCCCTCCGCAAGCTTGACGGCTCGCTGGGCAGCCTCCTGGGAGGCGAGACCCCTCCCTCTACCTCCTTCTCGGCCCTTACCCCGCCTACTGGTGGGGATTTTTCGGGCCGAGGCTAATTCTTCGTTGGAGGACGACCCTTGGTCATCCTCCGGTCTGGGGCGCTTGCGGAAGAACTTTGAGTTCTCCGCAGCAGCCTCAAATCCCTTCCGCTTAGAGCTCGCTGAGCTGACGCTTACGCCCGATGCGGATCCTGAGTCTGAATCCGCATCTCCTCGACGAACCAGCGAGCTCTTCCTCCAAAGTTTGGATGGCGTTTTACTGCCACGCCCGCCCGACACCTTTTCAGGCGATTTAAAATTATTTTGGATCAGGTCCTCAAAGGACGCTGATCGGGAGCCTCCTCGGCTCTTGTTGCCACTGGCAGACGGAAGACAAACGTTGCCCCCCCCAGAATACGAGGGGCTTGACGCTCCCAAAGGGAGCGTGGCGGATTCTCCAGCAGCTGAGCTGCTGGTACCGCCCTGGGGTAATTCTGTTCCGGTTGTCTTGTTCATTTAATTGTTCCTTTTAAAGGGTGTGGTCCCTATCTCCCAACTTACTACACCTCCCACTACTTGCTCACTGCCCTCACAATCACGTCTGATGAGCAGACGCGTACCAGAAAGCAGTGAGCAAGATTCCTCCAATGAAATGCACACCGTCCGAAAACCTGAAAACTGCTCAAGTCTCCGAACGGTGTGCCCCTCGCGTGTGTGTGTCCCACTTTGTCTGATCTCTCACTTGGACCTTTCCGGCATGAGTACCTCTACCGGCAGAGCTCCAAGATCACTGAGACACGCAAGCCCCACCACGACGGCAACGTGGGGACACTCTCGGTGGGGATTTTTTCGGGATAGAAGTAGCCTATGACAGAGAGCTTTATATCATATTCCATCAAATAAGTTTTTATCGATTCAGTGCTTTCAGAAATTATCTATAACAAACATTTTTTTTTTTCTCTTTTTTTTAAACTTTGTCTCACACTAGGAAATTCTCCTGTATCGTGGGTGCGTTTACAAACATACAAAGTCATATACACAAACAGCCAGACCCGGAACAACTATCTGTAGGCCATACAAATTATTGTTCCGTGCGGGAATCGAACCCGCGACACGCAGCGCAGCAGTCAATCGCTCAACCGCTGCGCCAACCGTGCTGTCATCAATTTAAACTCTTTATATTAGTTGATGCAAAACAAGACTTTTTAACAATAACACAAGAACATTGTCATATTTCTGCCTCAACTTACTGTGTAAACAGCTCTATAATATTGGCTTTAACTATAAATAAATGTGAAAGCCGACCGCAGCCAACGTAAATATTCTTCCAAGTGAAGAAATAAAGATGGCCGCAGGTAAATACGACTTGTATTATGGGTTTAAGGCGGAAACATATTTAGTTTATGTTACGGCACCCAGCCGGACGGTACAAATGTATGGGCGGCTACTTCAGGCCTTGGAATATTCTCCAAATATCAGGCAATCGTTGTGAATGTATTCTTAGTGTATAAAGACTAAATTGAAACACCTACACTACATATTAAATGAGATATCTGAATTCTCAAGAGGTATTTTAAGCAGAAAAATAAAAAAGGTAAGATTCGTGTAGAAACCGGGGTTATTAAATTATATGAATCGGTGTATACTTCTATATTCTACAAAACAAACAGTGGCTCGTATAAAAATCGCTAGAACATAAAATAGCAAACTTTAATATTGACTATACAGGCTATATATAAAATGGGCTAAAAAGTTGCAAAGTGAAAATAGTATCGAGCGTGACCTAACATAAGCTAAATAGAACACAAACAGACTAGCCCGCAGAGAGTATTGGTCCTTATCATCCTTTCCATTGGACAGGCACCGACACTGGAAGCTGGGATCTCTCACCAAGCTTTTTTACTGGGATTAAACTGACATAAAACCTCTGACGTACAAATACGTTTGCCGTTCCATATGCAAACATTTTTGCTCGAACCGATTTACCTATGAATATGCGGAACATTCGATTGGCGAGATTATTCGAATTCACGAGTATTCGGCTAAGCCACGATTAGTGCGACAGACATCTGGATGAGGGACCTAAATCCTCTGAACTTCGGAGAGTATGTTAAGCTCTCGAGTGTCTAATGTATGTAGGTAGCCTTAGCTGATTGGCTCTTGGATACCCTGAGAATCCTTACGTACAAGATGCCATCATTCGCTTGAGTGAGTTTCTTTGTAGAAGACTCTAAAGTGTGAATACCCTAGTACTAGTACTAGTACCCTAGACTGTCCCAGAAGGAGGGTAATGTTTTTTTTTAAAGTACTCTTTTTTAAAAACCCATGGTAAGGGATTGCTTGCGGACAATGGACTACACTTGCCTCGGCAAAACTACTATAGTTATATACGTTTAACGTTAGATAGTAACAGTAGATTCAACGAAAACCCGATTTCCATCATAATCTTTCGAATTTTCATTGTGCAAAAGAAAGCGTTGTCGCAAGAGCGAAAAATAGTTGTTGCCTTTTAATTTTATTGTAAAAACATTCTAACTCGAAATTGTACTTTTGTCCTTTCTCTAGAAAATAGATGAAAACAAAACAAGAAAGCTTCACTGAACTGAGGAATTAGTGTTTGAGAACTTGTAGAAATAAAATTAAATCTGCGAAAAACAGTGCTAGTAAAATTGTTTGGAGACATTTTAGACAGAAACCTTATCTACATATGTAGATACACTGTACGGCATGCTGTCGCACGGACAACTGCTGACAAGTTACAGCTGTTCGCGTATTAGCATCCCTTCATCCCTAATAATCTTGGATAAACCAGTAACCGAAAGGAGCTGTTCACTTCCCAAAATGAACATAGCCCGAGAATTTTAATGGTCGCTAATGTACGCCTGCTTACCGTGTCCGTATGAGTATTTACGAAAACATGTGTGTGAAAATAATTTATTCATCGGCCAGTATCTCGGACCGAGGCTGCGCGTTCAGCGCGAATTTACTGCAAGGACCGCTTTTAAATTTTCAAGAACAGCCAGGAGAACAAAGGACTGTCGGACTTTATCAGACGATAAAGAGAGTAAAATGTGTCCATTGCAGAAGCGCATAGAACACAGTTTATAGCTCACAGGGACACCGCAGCCACCTGTTTTCCAGTGCAGCCGGAGTAAGCTTTTAAGCAATATCCCACCCTATACTGCCTGCCTACTCTTTATTCAAACCTATCATTAGTTATTAAACTTAGTACATCGATACGCTTTCAATAAACTTGTTTGTTTTGTGAGGTTGGTTCTATCTCTCATAATCTCTATCAGTATGTGTCCTTTGAGCAGCAAAGTACATGCACTTAATTCTACTTTTTGCAGTACTTCTTGCCAGAGTATGCATATCAATTCGTGCCTACCTACTTAGACTAATGTAGTGTATAAAATAACTTCAACGAGGTAGCCAAATTGTATGAATTCAGTTCAATTTCACTGACAAAAAGACGTGCTCGTTTAAGCATTTAATTTTAATATAAGCATCGCGTTTAACGTCTACAGATATCCAGAAATGAGCCAATGTTAATCACGTGCCCAAGTATCGCGGCAATGAAAAGGCGACAGGCCTTACCGCCTACGGTATTGGTTTAACGACCGGCTGAAACATGCAAAACTTGGGAACAAATCTCAAACGAACGCCCACTACCCTTTGTACACTGAATCGGCACACGGAACTTTTGGGATAAATACTTATAAATAAACAAAAATAATGTAGCTATGTTTTATTTACATAGATATTGACAACTGTTTTAATAAATACTTAACTAACTATGTACACTAGAAATAAAAATAAAAACTCCTAACTAAATTAACCCTAAAATATGGCGTCAAAAATTCATCCGCATCGCTGTCGACTGGAAGTGCACCCAAAAGACTGGCGCCATTGCCACGTTGAATGGCAATGCTTATTCTTTGACCAAGGTAAAAGCCAGTCCTTGGGTCACGTGAAGAGTCAACGATTATTCTTGAGAGATTTTTAAACAAGTTATGCGCACTCGGACCCCACGACCCGAGAGTTTCAACCCCAAAAAATAATAATATCTGAACTAATAATGTTGTGTCCGAAACAAACAACACACAATACATAAATGTTAGTCCATTTCCAGTCCACAAGCCATTCAAAAAAAAACAATTAATTTCGTTTTGGTGTTTCTTCTCAACAAAAAACACCACCACAAAAGCAGTCGAATGCAGAGTTGATGACATTTATTTTAGTCCAAACACAGATTTGATGCCACCTCCTGCATGAAAAAGTGAGTTCTTTCTTCTTCTGAACTGTTTAGTCGTTTTTGGTGTCGAGTTTTTTTTGTTTTGCTATTGTTTATTAATTTATTTTACAATGTTTGTAACTGATTGTAACATTATTATTATTGTTGTTTCTTTACTTTTTATCAGATATAGACTACTCCTCCCAAATAAGAAACTTCTAAAACACCCTGTATCTACCTGCATACGTACCTACTCTCGAAAAACATTACCCTCTTTCTGGGGCAGTCGGATAAAACGAACAATATTCACCAAGTTGTGTACATTTTGCGACAAGAGAGATGCACATTGCACAGCTCAACTCTGGGAGCGCATAGTTAAAACTTGTAGCGGTGTATCAGTTTGCGTAGCCTACCGAATTAATGAAGACCAGTCTAGTCTTTCAAATTAAACTTCTTAATTAACAAAAAGGTTTTATAATTTTAAAGTTCTGAGTAAATGTTGCACACATTTTTAAACAAAGCCTGCGTGTATTAAACTTTTAACATTATTATATTTTATGCTTTATATATATATATATATATATATATACAGGGTGTCCCAAAACTCAACGTCAAGCCGAAACGGGGTGACAGGATTGATCATAACCATCACGAGAAAAATCTGAAAAAAAATCTATCCCATGCAGTTTAAAAATTATGGGCATTTTAAGAAAAACCTAGAAATTTGATCAAACTGTACCATTTTTCGGTTATTGTGGTTATTCTTTTTTATTTTTGTTCATTTGAACTTTGGAAACGTAATCCTAAATAACATTTCTAGAATCCCAATAAAAAATAATGACACAATTGCCTCAAGTTTCCGAGAATTGAGACTATTTGTTAAACTACGAATTTAAAATTTTCAAGATTCGTCGACTTTGACAGGCCCTCCTATAAAAAAAATGTACTAGAGTGCCTTGGCAAGTGGCATTAAAAGTTGGCGCATTTAATCAGAATTCTAAAATGGTACAATACCTGTTAGTTCCATACAATAGAAAAGAGTAAAAAAATTAAAACCTCAAGTAACCCGATTTTTGCTATCTCATTTTACTCAGTTAAAATGTTTTTAATTCACACAAGCTCTAGGTAGGTTCTTAATTTTAAGACAAAATGATGAGAGAGATGGATAATGGGTATGTTCGCCATGAGTGAGCGAGACAGATAGTGACGCCACTTTTACCAAAGTGAAAAAAAGTTAGTAAAATTAGTAAAATAATTAATACGAATACGAACGTGCGCAGTAGACGAATGAGCGAAACGTACTAACTGGTTGGTGTCGGACTGGTAGCGTAGCCATTTGCTTGGCTGAAACTAGTGCGAATGAAACAGATAGATGCCATAGCATCTATCTGTTTCATTCGCACTCGTTTAAACGACGCATCTCCGTCTCAATGCGTGGCGTCACTATCTGTCTCGCTCACTCATGGCAAACATACCCATTATCCATCTCTCTCATCATTTTGCCTTAAAATTAAGAACCTACCTAGAGCTTGTGCGAATTAAAAACATTTTAACTGAGTAAAATCTGATAGCAAAAATCGGGTTACTTGAGGTTTTAATTTTTTTACTCTTTTCTATTGTATGGAACTAACAAGTATTGTACCATTTTAGAATTCTGATTAAATGCGCCAACTTTTAATGCTACTTGCCAAGGCACTCTAGTACATTTTTTTTATAGGAGGGCCTGTCAAAGTCGACGAATCTTGAAAATTTTAAATTCGTAGTTTAACAAATAGTCTCAATTCTCGGGAACTTGAGGCAATTGTGTCATTATTTTTTATTGGGATTCTAGAAATGTTATTTAGGATTACGTTTCTAAAGTTCAAATGAACAAAAATAAAAAATAATAACCACAATAACCGAAAAATGGTACAGTTTGATCAAATTTCTAGGTTTTTCTTAAAATGCCCATAATTTTCAAACTGCATGGGATAGATTTTTTTTCAGATTTTTCTCGTGATGGTTATGATCAATCCTGTCACCCCGTTTCGGCTTGACGTTGAGTTTTGGGACACCCTGTATATTTTATCTTCTTTATATATATTTTATTCTTTCACATTTTATACACTTCCATAGCTTGCGTCTGAAGTTCTGAACTGTGAATATGAACATTACGAGTTAAATATATATGTGGTTTTTTTCAGAATTTTGTAATTTCCATGAGACTTATCAACAATTTCAAAGAATTATTATTGACCTGATAACTTATACCATGAACCTTCCAATATTCTACCTCATACTGTCTGTAGTATTGAATGTTTAGTAATCAATCAGGGTTATTCACGCCTCAACGTCTGAACAGATTGTGATGTTTGGACCACACAGGTGGCTTGGATGAAAATATAAGTACCTAGAATATTCAATCCCTTTAGGTAGGTTGGTACGTTTCCGTAATTTTATCCTGGTGGTACGTTTCCTTAGGACAATTTCGAAGTCCCTGTAGGTGAAGGTGCTGGCAAATGCTAGTTGAAGAAGAATCCTCTGAATACAAGGGTGCTTAATCAGTCGAATAATGATTTCCTACAGTGTAGGTATATTGTTAACAACTACTGCATAATAACTACTACCCTCCTGCTCTCTAACAAAGTAAGTACATACAAGAGTTCTTCTTCTTCCCAGCTAAAACACTAGGAAGTGGTGACTGGCGGGCATTTGGGGGACTGTCTTTATGTAGAACTTTGATGTTCAAAAAGTGCTGGCACTCAGCCTAATTTGAATAAATGACTTTTGATTTTGATTTTGAGTGTTCATGAACGTATAATTAAACTAGTAGCAAACATTTATATCCTTGTATACGTACGATTGTAAATGATTTATATCTAATAATATTTCATTGAAGTTTTTCAAACATTATACTCATAAGAAAATATTTTTTCTTCTGAGAAACCGGAAAACCGAAAAAGAATGTCTGGCCGGCGCCGGGCGGTACCTATAGAACTACCTAAAGTTTTTTTGGAAATTTCAGTGAGTTTCGCAAACACAAACTTCCTTGGGCTTATTTAATTCGGTTGAAAAGTTTCCAAAGGATCTTGCTTGTTAGCTCTTGATGCACATACATACAGCGTGGAAGTCCCAAAAGCTATAAAAGCTCTTTCGAACGCAACACTAACTACAATCAGTGGGCTGTATAAAAGTTGTAATGTGTAGCAGATAATAGTAACGCTAAAAGAAAGTGCTTCTTCCAAACTACTTTCGTTAGGCTATCTAAGTTTTGTGAAGTGTCGGCATTCTTCGAAGGTGAGCCATCGGGTTAAGTTGAAGGCTTCGGCTACACGGCACGGACTTCCCGCTTATAAAATCAATGCGGGCTTAACAGCTTTGTGCTAGTTAAAATGTCGGAAGTTCGCGTGCCACCGGCAACTTCAGACGTGCTGCTTACTCGTTAAGACGCATTTGTAAATGACTTGTTCGAGGGAAAACTCCATGTGAGCTTAGCCTTTTTAATAGAAAAATGTGCATTTTATTTTGAAATACCAAACTAATTATACCTACACCCACTGTGTAGGTTCGACATGCATTATGGGCACATAAAACTGTACACTGCTGGTTATGTGTATCTAATTTGTAAGAAAGACCGCGAAAGAGGGTTATTCATGGGTATTTAATTTTAAATCCTTTGACGAACATCAGTTATAATGATTACTTAATCAGCATCATTAGGTGCTTCTCCGGAATCACAAATTAACTTGAAACGATTTGTAATAGAGACGCCGAGCAATCTATTTAAGGGGCCAGTGAATAATTTATTTTAATTAACCACGAAAGTCAAGAGTTCTATTTTTCGCTTCCATCTTATTTTGCGGGTTTCATGATGCCGGCGTTCTTAAACTGCGACATTCATTCAAAAAGTTTGAAATCGAATTAAATTCGCCCCTTTAACTAAACTCAATTTTCTTTCACGACTTCATTAAGCGAAGCCATTCCGGTGAGCCTCAGTAATGACCTCAAAGGACGTTAAATCAAGATCGAAAGGGAAAGATAAAAAGTAACTGAAATTTAATACTTTTATCAAATCGCTATTGACGTCAACCTTTGTAGTCTTTTTGTCTTTTTTCTGAGGAACACAAAACCTTTTACGCTTTTAATTAGATCTCTCGTCGACGACATAATTTTTCCTTTACATTTAATTTAAAGTCTTTTCAATCGAAATTCTGTTCTCATCATCGTCTACGGAATCGAAAATCGATATTGGCGTGGTTATTCATCTGAATTTATAATTTAGGTCTTCGTTTCTTAAAGTCATTTGGAGGCGTCTGACTAGTAGGTAGGTATATGTTAATTAATGTCTTCACCAGAGCCTTAATTAACAATTATTTAGAGCCACATACGTGAACTTCGTATTTACACTCACAGATCTCTTCAATTCACTCGAAAACTAAGAGCACGGTTAAAAGTTGACAATCCTTTTAGCTACGAGTCGACTGTGTCCGTGCCTCCCGACATTCGCTTTCAATTGTACAAGATAGAACGCCTGTACCAAAATAAAATGGCCGACGCGAAGGTTCCGGAATACGAGAAAGAATGGAAGGAAAAACTTTACTTCATTAAAGCCGACGCGTAACCGTGAAACCTTCAATTTGGGAATTATCCTAAAACGACTACTGAATTATTCAAACCTTGAATTATCGACGAGGATCTTCAGGATACAGTATCCAAAGAGAATTATTTATGGTAATGCGACTTACTGGATATCTCTAATTCCTCCATACCTACTTGATATTTTAACCTCCCACTCTCAATGCTGACTTGTAGATCTAACCTATATCAAAAGTTTCGAGATTACTCTGAGAGATAACAAACACGAAATTACCGGGTTGTTAAAAACTCTTTTACGATCGAGGAGTTACCGAAATCCTGAAAACAAATACCTACCACTTTTTATGAGACGAGAACAAATACCAACCCACGGTCCCGATTTTCTGCATGAAGATTTCGGTAAATTAGAAATAAAAAGTTTCTACAGTTGATTATTTTCTGAATTTTATAGGAAACAACTGTAATGGTACTCCCACACTTTAAACTTTATAAAACATTAATCACAATAAAACTTTATAAGACATAAGTTTATAAGCCAAAAGATATTGCGAAGGAACAAGGGTTGGTTGATTTAAATCAATTAAATTCAGTCAACGATTTAAGTCAAAATTACCATAACCAACAAAAAAAATAGTAAACTACGCTTTAATTGGTTACCTCCATGTATGTTTAGTCGCGTGGATACGCCAGCTTGCCAGTGATATAGCTTCTTTCGTGTACCAATAAATTTTATCACAGTAAATTGCCTCGCTGCATCGTACCGTGTCACCCCGTTAGATGTGTGAATTTTAAAGACTCCATTGGGACTTGGGAGCTGATCGAACAAATTACATTTAGAAATAAATCTGCCGATCGATTCTGTAAACATGTCGAAGTGAAGATGTCGAGGTGATCTATCAATCCATATAAACAAGATATCACGTGATCACGAAGTGAGCTGTCATTCCATCTTGAATATATGGATTTTATTTATTGACAGCTCACCTTGTGATCCCTTCACCCAAGCCTTCACTTCGACATGTTTACAGTCGCACTATTATAGATTCCAAATTGATGTCAAGCTAAAATAAGTTGATTATATTTGTATAAGAAAACAAAGGCAGACGAATTGAAAATCGACTACCTGTAACGTGCAATTTGAAAATTATGGAGCAACTCTCCGCAATGCAATTAGAAAAAGCAAATATTGTAACGATATCGCAGCACTGCCATGGGAAATATCCGTAGCAGCGTCTGCATCTCTGTGTTCAATCGGGGAATTAGCTAAGCAAACAAAAATAAAAGCAGCCTCAAAGCGTTTCACCCCCATACGTGTCACAATGTAACAAGCGCTGGAACAAAGGTGGCCCTTTGAGCGGCGACATTATAACGCAACAAATCTGACTCCTTTGTTGTTAAACTATAGGGATAAATGTCACTGGCATGCTTTCGCCCCTCACCCCGCATCTCTGGCCCCGGGCGAATGTATCCATATCATGTCATGAGTACCTACCAACATAATGTTATTGTAGAAAGGATTACAGTTGAAATTTTCGCGGATCTGTGAAACAAGATACCTAGTTCACTGACGCTCGTTGTTATAATCGTGAACCAAAATAGGCTTGTATCCTTTACAAATATGTAAGGATACGTAGTTACCTACCTACTCAGTTACGCTGCCATCAAGTCATCAAGATTCGAGAGTTTTTATTTACACACCAACAGCACTGTCACTTATAATTCAAATAAAATTACATTCAAATTCTGAATATTAGAGACAAAAAGAAAAACTAAAAAGTGCGTCCAGTATACCTAAATCCCGAACACTACAAAAACAAAACAATTTGAGCTATGAAGACGTACATTGTTCGCACTGTTTGAAGAGGGAACGTCTGTATGAAGCAAAAATCATAGAGAAAACTTCGATAGGGTAATCCGTCAAATAGGACCTATCATTATATAACCTTGCCATCCGTGTTAGGGGGCTATTTTAAGGTAGGTAGGTATGTAGGTACGCGTATCAAATCGTACACACGTCCTCAATCAAATTTAAGTAAAAGTTCCCCCAGACAAGCACGACCGACGACGCGACAGTGCGCTAATGCGATGAAGAACGTTTCTGCACGAGTACAATTGCAATTGCTTTGAATATGCATTTTTGTATCGCACCTGTCTGCGGAAAATCTGAAAGTATCTAACTCAGATGTATAGGATTGATCTTTTGCTAAACGATGACAAACAACCATCAAGGAAGGCCGACCGCAAGTACGTAAATGTGACTTACAGTCTAGGAAAATAGTCTACAAGAAAACATCTCTTCGAAAATTTCCAGTCAAAGTAACTTATCGCTGGCGATGTTAAATACTTCTCAAATGTCTTCCAAGAACTTGTTTCTATCCAAAAACTGCCAGATACGTAAACACTCACGTTCTATTTATAACATTGGAATGGAGACAAGAGCGTCATAGTCTGACACGATATCCTATTAGTGACCTTAATATTTTTATCCCGGGATTAGGTCTATTTTAGCCCAACGTCCTTTATATGTTTGCTATAGTTTTCGCACTATTCACATAAGTTGGTACCAGAGCTGGGCAAAATACATGCTTTGCTTTAATTAAAATACAAATTACAAAATACTTTCTCGCATGTATTTAAAATACGAAATACTTTTAAGTCGTGTATTTAAAATATAAAATACAATATACAGTATTTTGACTATTTTTATTTAAAATGCAAATACTAATTACAAAATACTGTCAGGTGTTAGGTTAGGTTAGCCTATTTGCTTACGAAAGCTATCGAGCGCTGTTTTCTGCAGAACGCACCCATTAATAAGATTGCTAAATGTATTTTTGTTCAAATGTATTTTGAAGTCATAAGTATTTGAAATACTAACTACAAACAGAGTCATGTTTTTTAAATACCAATTACAAATTACATTTTTAAGAAGTAACTGAAATACAAATACCTAATACGTATTTGTATTTTAATTACAAGTAATTCAAATACTGCCCAACCCTGGTTGGTACCTACTTACTTGTAAATAACGTAGGAGTAGGAAGTATGCAAAAGTAACAAAATCCATTCTCTGTTTGTGAATCTCACGTCGCGTTGTTTTTGCAAGTCAACAAAACAAGCTGTTTGGCATTCGATTCCATGCCTCATTCGGAACGCAAAAAGAACAATTTGGGTGCTTTTATGAGGCCGCTACATCTGTGAATATGTCGACGCGTGATGACGATCCTGGATTTTGTTCCACAACTATAAAACTCGTTTATATCTTCAGAGGGAATCCGAAGAAAATTATCTACTTTGTTATTAAAAAAGAATCTGTCGTAAATACGCTGTATGCTGCTCAATATACTCGTAGGTACCATACTCATTTCCAGTTGTTTTCTTTTTTTTCTACATCGTACTTTTAATTAAAAGACACATCCCCAGCACATCAAAGTGTGCATTACATGTCGGTATCTACTCGTACCTGAGGTCCGCAGTGTTTTTCTATATAAAAGCGATTAATATGTATGGCTCAATGCGTTCACAAAGGCGTGCGTTGTACCTACGTAGTCTTTTTATAAAGCTTTCATAGCCGCTATGTACTCTGTTGTCCCTGTATCTACGAGCATTGATAAAGAAAAATAAATGAAACATATTCTACGCCCCAAAGCTCACTGAATGGAAAAATAGACAATTTGCCTCCACTATGTAAAGTAGCTGCTTACTTAATGTAAATTTTTAAACAGGTAAGCATGGACAGGTAGTTTCTAATCAGGTAAATATTGAAGCTGTTTTAAGTCCTAACCACTTCAAGCGGCTTTAGTTGCCGAGTTTCCTTTGGTTTTTGTAGGAAATGTTTCTCCTTAACTAAGTAAATACCTGGGTAATTTCTTTTTTGTTATCTTCAAAGCTTTATACGAGTATTTTTCTTGAAAAAAAAACCTTTTTCAGTAACAAACAGTGTGAAGAGTGAAGATTAAAGATGGTATCTTGGCGAGTATCCCGACATCGCACGCACGCGACCGTCGACGACTAACGTTGCCTCTCCACGTTTTTGTGTGGACGGATACAAAGGATGAGATACTGCCTAGCTACCTGTCTACTGTGCCCTATAAATCTTATTAGGTCTTTCAGCCGGTTAGAATTAGACGGATATCTATTATCTCCTTTTGTTGTAAACGCGTACCTAGCTGTACATACACTTAGGTTTTATCCATGTCGGGTACCTGAACAAAGTACTCGTGTTACTAATGAAAGACGACTGGTGACCAATCATAATTTAGTCATTGTTTGTTAATTATCTTTAATATGTATGTATATTACACATTTCTAGAAATACCTATATTAAAATACATAGTAGAGAATACGCCAGTCCTAAGTAAAACCACTTAAATACCATCGTGTGTCATTGTTACGTCTAAACCTACGAAGGGTTTGGCACAGCTGTAGCTCTGTAGGTATTACGGTACCACCACAAATCCCCGATGATAGTAGGATTAGGACCCATCTGGATCACGAATGAAAACTTGAGATACGGTATTTACTATCCAACCTGAAAATTTTAGCTGAAATAATCGTATATTTGGAATTTAAAATGTAGGAAATCAGTAAGGTTTTTTCTTATTCTGGTTGTTGTGGTTATAGACGAATGCTCCTCCCAGCTCCCTTCACTTGATATTAAAATGTATTCACTGGCGAATATTTTCTAATTGTAGGATAATTATCACGGTCCAATAATACTCGTAAGTCCTGTACCTACTTGTCGATTCATCGATCTTCTTTGCAACAAGCGTGCGTTGCTGTAGCTGGCAGAATCTGCTATGAGTGGCGTAGACAAGGCTACGCGATTAGTGACAAGACTAGCAAGCCTACGCTACGGGCTACGCGCGTAGTCATGCTGATACAATTTGCATACTTATTGCTATGCTGTGCTTTAGTGCGCTCCTTATTTTACACGATTAGACTACGTAGGATCCGGGATGGAAAAGTAGTTGCTGTGTAAAGAGGTCACAACCTACTAATTTTTAGGGTTCCGAACATCCGTAAGAAACGGAACCCTTATAGGATCACTCGGGTGTCTGTCTGTCTGTCCGTCTGTCACAGCCAATTTTCTCCGAATCAACTGGACCGATTCTGTTGAAATACGTATATCGTACACATATGAACTTCTGTGACCCAAACACGACGGACGCGTTACGTAAATAAATAAATTTTGAGTATGGGGGTCACTTTTAAGGGGTTGGGGGTTGAATGAGGGGACAAAAAAAAATTAAAAAAAGTTTTTCATGCAAAAGGGTTTTAATAATATTTTTTTCATAATTTTGAAATAGTTTTAAAGAGTTATTCAAGAAATTAGACGAAAAATGACCATTCCCCCCCGCTTGTCTCCGAAACTATTGAGCTTAAAACTTTGAAAGGAAACGCAAATATAGTTTTTACCTACCTACTTATAGATTACAGGAAAACCTATAAGAATTTTAAAGTGTTAAAATAACTGTTACAAAAATTCGTTCGGAATCCTTTGCACGCAAGTCCGAGTCGCACTTGACCAGTTATTTTATTGACAAGAGCGTAACTTTAAGCCTCTAAAGATTTGAGCAAACCATGCAGTAAACCTAGACCATAAAGTATTTTTTACTGAAACGCTCCCATATTTCCGTAAAATGCATGTCGTAAGTACCGTACGTACCCACTTGGGCACAAGAGCTCATCTCAACTCAGTCATCGCAGACAGCGAGCAAGACACACAGAATTTGTCCCGCCATTACAAAGTATTAAAGGAGCTCGAGGAGGTTTTAGAAAACAAAGGACTAAGCCCCGGGACGAACAACAAAGTGCTGTGATACTTCTGTGGATTGTAGTCTTCACGGATGACATTTTAGTTTAGAGAGAAATCTCTTTGGAAAACGTTTAAGTATATCCGCTCGGAAAGCACACGCTTACAATGCGACATATAAATATGTAATTTGGCTTACGGGAAAACTAAACACCACAGTTGGATTGTTTAGTTGATAGGTATTGGATTATATTTATTAATCTAGGTACATCATATTTTTATGTAATAGAACCGATCTATTAACAACATGGAGTTTAGATACCTAAAGACAACAGGACTCTGGTCGCAGTGGGAACATAAATCGCTGTGCTGTGGGCTCTGGGTCTGCCCATGGCACTACACCATGCTGAGCCTTCTTGTCACAACTCCCCATGCGTCGTTATGTGGAGATACGATCAAAGGTTTCCACGAAAACAAATGATGAATTGCTACACCGTGCTTAATTTACTTTAAGTTTTTGTTTTTTATCGTATTCTTTGTTCATTTCTCAAACCTTATGTGCTGAGATTGGCCCTTGATTTTCGTCTCGGCTCGCTCGAAACGTTTTTCGCAGATGCCAAAGCTCACCAAAACGCCAAGACAGTCTCAGAATTCAGGATGCGCATGAATGCTCGTCGATGTTCAGTCGCAGTATAGAACTTCCGAAAAGCGATCACTCAACTCGCTAATCATGATAGCCATGGCCCAGGGCGTAGGTAAAGTCACGGTGAAGGATAGACACCTTAAATCATTTGTAATTAGAAATCCTTTGAATAAAAACCCGCATAGGCAGTCTCGAGATAATCGCAACCCGCATCGTGAAAAAAAAGGAAGTCTCACAATACGCAGCGTTTATTCAAAAGAGGAGCGTCTTTGAAGTGGAGGCAGCGTGACATGTAAAACGCACTTGTAACTGATATCATCTTTAATCTTCGCACCTTTTGGTGTGGTCCGGGGCTAGCGAAGCAGTTTATAAATAGGGGGCAAAGTCCGCTTTGTGAGCTGAAATGAGACTAGCGCGAGATAAGAATCTTGAAAGTGCTCCAAGACCGCGGTGAGCCGCGCGACGTCAAGGGCACTGTGATCTATTGCGCTTTTCATTACGCCACACTTCCATATTTGTGAATCTCTTGGCGTCTTTCTTTTGTTTACTTTTTCATTTGTTTGTTCACGTTATCTTCTATCTAATTTTTGTAAAACAGAAGCAGATTCACGCTTAGATATTTTTGATTCTTTTACATCATGATCCAAATAAAAATTTTCGAGACAATTACATTTCAGGATTGCTGATAGTGGCGTCTGGTTCAGGTTTTCAGGAGTTGCAATGGTTGGATTTTTGAGCTTGCAGCAAAATAATTCTGACTTAAATGTTCCATTTCTCCTTATTCTAAGCCGAGGTGTTGACTTTCGTTACTGACTGTACTATGCCTAAAATCGCGTAGGTGAGGAATGTGACTGTATTTCGATGCCTTTGCATTTTTCATTTAGATTTTATCATTTTTTTTACAGTTGTCTACAGTATGATTTCATAAGTAGTATGGTGTGTACCTACATGTGTGTGTCTGTGAAGGTGGGTGTTCTGTGTTGTGGGATTGTGCCAACGAAATCAAGAACTAGGTAGGTATTCGTAATGCAAACAACGTTATTCAATTAATAGTATATTTATTTGTAAATAACTAAATCAAAACTAACATTTAGCAATAAATTGACTCAGGTAGTACTTGCCTGAAGAATACCTATCATTCAAATCTTTGAAATTCCCCAGCGGCGTCCTGAGCCCATATTAAAACGAAAATACGTGAACATCAAAATGTTATTTTTAACAATAAAACAATGCACCTACACATGCGAATAGTGTTAGAAAGCTAAACCGCATAAGAGTTAAGATTGAATGTCACATAATACTAGGATTTTGAATAAAGCTTACTTTTACAAGTGGCGGTCACAATAGTGAGATATTTAGGACATTAATTCTACATACATATTAGGTAACGACATACATACATTCGAAGATTGACTACACAAACAAGATAAAGTATGCGTCGGTTTATACAAAGCATTGGATGTTGGTGTTATTCCTTACATTGTGCCGTTCTCAACGGCGGTAACTAAAGCCATAGCCAACTTAACCTATGCGCAGGGGCCGGAAGGTTGCAAACCAAAACGACCTGATGACGATGATTTATTACATACATTTTATGTACTAAGGTGCAGTTTACTTTAAATATGGTGCCTAGTTACTAGACATACTCACTAACTAATAATATCTCATGTACAGTATCGTTAAGCGAAATTATTGTAATGGTAACAAGTGTAACAACCGCACTTGCAAGCGAACAGTTTTGTGGAAGTGTTATGGCCAGTGTAACAGACAAGACAATTCCATGACATTGTTTACGGTCGACAACAACTGATACATAAAAAAAAAACAAATGATTTTGTTATTTGTTAATGTGAAACAATACTTAGCACATTTACAAGCTCTTGTTTTTATTATTTAGTCAATCATTTCATTTAGTAAACCTATTTTTTTAAACTTAAATCGTAAAGATTTTTTTTTGAAATTATAATAGCCCGTAATAAAAGATTCCTTATGAACCAGTTAATCACATTAACTAATTAGGTACTGCAGCATAGTAAACAAATCGCCGATTATATTAATGACCTTAATTACGCTGGCCTTAACAGATTCGTTTTACATGATTACGTAAATTCGATACAAATAATAAGATAGTCGCAAAACACTACAGTATCACAAAGTTGGGCGTAGCACTCGTTTTGGGGTCAGCGCCGTACATACTGGTGTTCAAAAATACAAACTTCCATAAACGATCCCTCATCCTACTCTGCATATAGCTACGCCCATAGACAATAAATATTATTATCTTACATACCTATCGCTCGCGAAGTGCGATTACTTCGCTACGTAATAAGATTACCAATTCTATGTACGTATCCCAGACTAGCAAAAGGAACGTTTTAACTCCAAATCCGTTAACGACAAAAATATCGAATAAAGAATCATAAAAAATAAAACATCAATTTATGTACATGAAAATAATACAACCGCGACTTTGCAATTAATGTACCATTTTGTTTCTGAAGTAATTATTATTATTATTACCTAGTTCAACATCTTACAGTGGAGACTACGTGAGACTACGTTATATTGCTTTTACAATAAAAATAAATTATGTAGGTTCTACAGATCACGTATGCTACATTAAATAAATAAATAATAATTTATCTAACTAATCTACCTAAACATGAAGAGAATTACAAACAAAATACTGAGAGTAAGGAGAAAAATAATATTTTTTAATATTATACAAAAATAAATTTCGGTCGACAAAAATAAATGATCATGTCAAAGATAAAAGACATTACGTTTTGAGATAGATTTACGTAGTTATGTAGATTCTATTACATGTGTTTTTAATATGGCATAAATCTTGTTGTGTCTACTTTATTTCAACAGTATATCAGTTTACATTATATGTGTATGACGGTGATGTCCCATGAATGGCTACTATTTGAATTGTTTCTATGATTAGACGAGGTGTATGGAGCATAAGCTAGCCATTCAAGGTTGCCATCGCGTATGTTCGTGTAGATGTGGTCGTTTATAGGACGCAGAACTCTTCGAGCAGGTTCCTGAGCTCCTTGTTGTGCGCCGCCTTGGAGCCCGTAGCGGGCGCTGCGGCCGTGGCGCGCCCGTGGTAGCTGCAACAAACAGAACATTGCATGATTTGAGCTCAGTTCATTGCGTGTTTCTTTTTGAAATTAAATTAAAACTTAAGCTTAATCGTAAATCAATATATAAATATTTTGTTTAGTGGTCCCTGCAGCTTGAGTTTCGCGAATTGATAACAAGCATTATCATTGAATGTAGTGTTTTAACAAGCAATGTTAATCTGACGTATTTTCATTACAATCGCGTCTACACAACGTATACGCTGCGTCAACGCGGCGTCAATGCCTACGCGGAACATGCCTAAATACGATGTCACTTTTAATACTAGGTTAATATGAAATCGAGTAGATCTAGTACATAAGTCATAAAGGGATGTTATTTGGATAACCTAACAACATTCTTCGAAGCAATATAAATATTCAGGTTAATAAGAATTCAAAAGCGAAGCATTCATGTAGCAGTAAGATGTTACAAAGCACAAGAGTGATAATGGTTTTAAGATTTTGAAAAAGGTACATGCTACTAATTAATAAAAGTGATACTTTTAATTATTTATAATGTTTGTTTCAACTAAACTCAAATTCAGTTTTAAGGCGCTTTGATGTTCTATTTGATTAAATTACTACTAAAATATAAAATTTACATACATTTTCCCTTCACTAACTTCAGTTTATATGTCACGCTTCATAGTGCTACAAGGTGTTTGGCTAACTATTCAAACGTATTTCACAGTCGAGTTTTTTGTAACGATAGGTTGCCTGTATTCCTGCAAACTGTGGGAGTGATTTCGTGACATGGGACGGAAGTGTGTAACAGGAAGCCGAGGAAGCGCGCGCTAATAGATTTGATCAATGAGCGCGGTACTTTAAATGTTAATGTTGCTTTTTATCAAGGTGAGATGTCAGATGTTACACATCCTATGCGACTACTGTAAGACTTCGTTTTTGTAAGTTCTGTTCATTTTAGAGATACAACAAGAATCACGACAGTTTGACATTTATCAGTTCACAGTTCAGAAAAGTTAGCCAAAGACACTCTTTTAGTCCCTATAATTTAGGAATGAGATGATTCAAGCAAGATATTGTGATAGCGAGAAAAAATGAATAGCAAGAAGGATAAGGATAGAGAGGAAGGAGGTGCGGTAACGGTGCGGACAGGGACGCCTTAAGCCGTTATCTCACCTAACGGTGCGCGGCTCAGGCTCATCGTCACCTGACACCGGCGCGGGCTTCTGTTCGCGCACGAAAAGCTGGGACAACCAGTTACCCTTCTGAGGCTTAGCACTGTAACCAATAGCCAGACAGATTATGGCGTTACCATTACTCAGAGGCGGTAACACGGTGGTGTTAAAGAAATATCGCCACTATTGCGCGGTAATGAACAAAAAATAGGAATCGGTAATGTTACTGAATGATCAGCCTCGCATGCAGACTTTAAAACCATGCAAACCCAATGTAATATCGAACAGAAACTCAAGCTGCATTTAAATAAAAAAGGTAAAAAATATTTACAGCAAATTTCTACTTCCCACTGAATATTCAACGGATGGAGTAGCAATTTGGAAATATACATATTGTGTCAACAGGACCAACACGTTAAGCTCGCCAACAGCAGAAACGCGGAAAACTCGTAGTAGTTGTAACTTCAAAGGGAAGTTTTGTGCATTATATCTTCGAATTTAAAGCCGAAATTTTTCAAAAGCAGAACCCTTTACTAGGAGAAATACTCGCACCAAAAAAGGTAATAATGCACGATTGATCAGTAAAGCTTTATACAAATGCACCCCTCATTTAGCAGCCATTTATAAATATCTTTAATCTTACTACAAACTACTTAAAAAAAGATACATACGTAACGGTCTTCTGGTTCTGCAATAAGGTGCGGAATCGCGGCTCGACGTACTGCCAGTAGCCGGAGTTCTTGTGTTCCTCCTGGCTCCACACAATGTTGGCGTTCGGGTACTTCTCGATCTCAGCCTTGATCTGGTCGTATGGGAACGGCGAGATTTGCTCCACTCTGCGGAAAGAATGAAGGGTTTATTAGGTTTATTTTGGTAAATGCAAACAAAAATATGTTAGGTTGATAAGGAAATAAACGGGAGGTGTCCATCATTGCACCAGTCATCATTCAACAGATTTCTTCTTTATGGCAATTTAAAACTTTTTCTCCATAATATTTCTCAAACTATCTTATTTATTTTCAGACAAAAAGGGCCCTCAATTTATTCATCATAAACTTCTGACATCGATCAACCACTGCGTTTTCTATCTAGTATATTTCTGTTTAACATTTGATATAAATGATAAAAAGTTGCCAACCACAAGTGCGTTTTAAAACTTTTATTTCAGTACGCTCGTGAAATGCTGTGTGTTTTTGTGGTAGTCATATCGTAGAATAGGGATCTTGCCTGGGTTAAAAAAATATGATTCTATTTAGTCCGTCAGTTAGATTATCGAAAAATATTGGACAAGTATTTTTTAGTTTATCAAATCAATAAAAATTTACGAAGATAAAACCCATCAAAGATAAGGAGTGGGGGCTTGTAACATCACTTTTCATTAAAAAGTGTACTAGTAAGTGAAGTCACACGAGTTTTCAACACACTGTATCGTCTTAATTTTTTGTTTACGTGACAAAAGAATAAATACGTGTCCAATATTTTTTGTAAGTCTATCTGACGGACTTATTAGATTTTTGTAGTCAAATACCCTATTGGCGATTTGAATGTGACTGTCGTATGTAAGCTCGGTGCTGACCGGTGTTACGGGCCGTAACGTAACATTCGCCGCGTCCTAAAATCCGCGTAACATGTTACATTACGCCCCACTGGTCAGTAATCAGTAAAATATAAATAATTGTACTGATGTCCAGGGCTTACCTGACAATAGCAATCTCCTTCTCGAGTCCCTTCTCGCGCCTGTGCTTGAGCAGGTCGTAGTACACGCGGCCGGAGCAGAACGAGATCTTGCGCACGCCCTGCGGGTTCTCGGCGGCCGGCCCTTCCTCGGGAATCACTCTGGATGAAGAAAAAGCGCAAAATAAATATCGAACCAATGAAATACGAAGATTGCTATTCCTGTGGGGAAATATTTGGGCTTTTTCGTCAGGTTGATGCAGGCTTGATTAAGGCACGGTTATTGAAAACGGTCTCGCCATTATTAAAACACGTCCGTGACTACCGCAGGACCACCAGGGTACTCATTTTTGTATAAATTTGGGAAACAATCACGAAGTTTTTAATAGGGAAATCTTGAAATGAAAATTTAACACCGTGACTACCGCCACCCCACCGAAACTATTGGAGTACTAATTTTGAATTTTGGGTACTAATTTTATCTTGCAGGGTACCTATTTTCTATGTAGGTTTGAGGAAAACGACAAGCTCCTCAAACTTGGAATCAACATTGAAATTTTTATTTTCTTATTACCATATGCACATAAGTGAGAAAAACCTAGTTACACTGTCCGACTTGGAGATTGAATTCAGAACCTCATGTTTAGTAGTCGGGTTGACACAAATACACTAACGAGCAAATACAAAAACTGTCATTATCAGCTCATCCTTACCTCCTGAAGCAGGATCCATCCTTCATGTCGTCGAACGAGGACTTGGCCTCGGGGTGACGCAGCAGCGACTTGGGCGTCATGAGGATGAGCGGCTTGCGGAAGGGCAGCGCGATCTGTCGCCGCAGGATGTGGAAGTACGACGCGGGCGTCGAGCAGTTAGCCACGATCCAGTTGCAGTCGTGCAGTTGGCGGACTGTGGGTCACAAACGTTTCACAAATTTTCACAAATTCTATCATGTTCAGATACAACGTTTATCGCGCAAAGGGTGTGCGTAATTGTAAGCAATCAAAAGCTCTATCTAACCCAGCATAAACGTATACCAGGATCTAAAGGGGGCTAACTCAAAAATTAAGATGTTTTAGGTTATGCACCCCATCAAATTCCTTAACTCAATACCTAGTCACCAATAAGAGATAAAAAATATCTCCGCTACTCGACGCTAGTTGGCTAAATTTACCAACACGGGCTCAATTCCAAATAATAAGACAAATATACATACATTGTTAAGCAGTAGGGAAATAAGTACAAAAATCCAATTTTCAGCCCCAAAACATCATTAAATCGTTTTCTACAATTTTTTCTTGCTGCATAAAAGCCTACAGAAAACTCCTGCAGTGAGCAAGGACATACACAGTAATCAGTTTTTCGCCTTTTCAGGAAAAAGTGCTTTTTTGTTTTTACCCTGTTTAGATCTAGGTGTACGAATTATGATGTTGGTCCCGTCTATCGCTTCTGCATTAGACCAGAATTGCCTAGTCAGTACATCGGTCGTCTACTTTTATTTATGACGTGTACAATGTTTAATACCTTTTGAGTAACCTAAACAACATCAACGCAATAATGTAAGTTTGACTGACCTTCATAGTCGGGGCTCTCAGGCGGCATGTAGTCGGGGTCGTCGGCACACATCTGCAGGAACCTCTCAGGCCGGGCTGAGGAGTGCTCGGGGCCCTGCGAATATTATAAGAATGTTACATTCAAATGGTATTCTAATGATAGAAAATTTAAGCCAATAACCCTAGATCTGCGGAAGAGGAAGAGAGAAAACTAAGCGTCGAGTCACCGTTTACATTGTCTTTTGAGTCGGTATAATTTAACAAGGCCATAGTTATGGTCGCTTACGGCCTGTTTCAATAACGTTTCTTTAACCAACTGTCAAATTAGCTACCAACAGTAGCTGAAACGTCATATTTGCCTTTCAAACATTATTACAATTAAACGTTATTGAAACGGGCCGTTAAAATTGGTGCCCCGACATAGCGACAGGGGGCCGCGACAGTCCACAAAGGAGATAACGGGATGACGTGGATGTCTTCCTTAGGAATTAACCAGAAGTGGCACAGAACCGGGAACTAATGGAAGAAATGGAGCAGTGCCCAGCAGTAGGACAGTTGATGCTAGATATAGGGAACGTGCACGACGAATAAATATTTGACATTGACACTTCTGTGCTACCACCTATAGATACTGCACGAATCCTTGAGATGTTTGCAAGACCCGACCGCGAGTAATGACTTTTATTTCAGGAACAAAAGGTTCAAAGAGAAACAAGTATAGTATAACGTAGTGTAGCTCACCATGCCCTCCATGCCGTGCGGCAGCAGCAGCACGAGGCCGGACTGGCGCACCCACTTGGCCTGGCCGCTGGCGATGAACTGGTCGATGATGCACTGCGCGCAGTTGTTGAAGTCGCCGAACTGCGCCTCCCACAGCACCAGCGCGTTCGGGTTCGTCACGGAGTAGCCTACTTCGAAGCCGAGTACACCTGTTGTCGACAATAAAGGTTTGAAATAAACAACGGTTAATATTGAGCCGATGGTCGAAAAAGGGACCACACCGAGACGAGTGGAAGTGGAGTGGGTACGGGGAGACCCTTGCCACACCTCCACTGAAATGGGAGGATCCTCCGACCTTGTTGTGTCTGGTGGGCAACTGCCCGATAGTTGATATTCAGACTGTTGTAAGTGTTCATATCGCACGGAGAACTTTGCTTGCGCGATGCAGGATTTCGTTGGTAGTTTATCGCTGACAGGATTGATGGCGTTGCGGTCCTTTTTGTTGCCGTACAAATTTTGCTTCTTTGTTTTTCATGCGGCGGCATTGATGCCGCTACAGTTTCATAAAAAATATGTCCAGCAGTGGGAAAATAATACAGCCTCAACTTTAAGTCGGTTGTCGATCAAAAGCTGAGTTAACTTCGCTTTTAAAATTGAAAGATTGACCAAGAGCTATCAGTCGATAAGTAAATTGTCCAGCAAAGCTAAGCTAACACATGATACATAGCTGGCGGAATACGCTTCTTAAATATTACTTACCGTACTCAGACAGCGAGCTGTTGCACACGGTGTAGGGCGCCTGGTCGGGGTACAGGTGGCACAGCGAGCAGTACTTACCGTACTCAGACAGCGAGCTGTTGCACACGGTGTAGGGCGCCTGGTCGGGGTACAGGTGGCACAGCGAGCAGTACTTACCGTACTCAGACAGCGAGCTGTTGCACACGGTGTAGGGCGCCTGGTCGGGGTACAGGTGGCACAGCGAGCAGTACTTACCGTACTCAGACAGCGAGCTGTTGCACACGGTGTAGGGCGCCTGGTCGGGGTACAGGTGGCACAGCGAGCAGTACTTACCGTACTCAGACAGCGAGCTGTTGCACACGGTGTAGGGCGCCTGGTCGGGGTACAGGTGGCACAGCGAGCAGTACTTACCGTACTCAGACAGCGAGCTGTTGCACACGGTGTAGGGCGCCTGGTCGGGGTACAGGTGGCACAGCGAGCAGTACTTACCGTACTCAGACAGCGAGCTGTTGCACACGGTGTAGGGCGCCTGGTCGGGGTACAGGTGGCACAGCGAGCAGTACTTACCGTACTCAGACAGCGAGCTGTTGCACACGGTGTAGGGCGCCTGGTCGGGGTACAGGTGGCACAGCGAGCAGTACTTACCGTACTCAGACAGCGAGCTGTTGCACACGGTGTAGGGCGCCTGGTCGGGGTACAGGTGGCACAGCGAGCAGTACGTCGCCTTGTCTACCTTCTGGTGGTGCAGCACGTGATGCCTGTACAACGGAAATATTTGTTTTATTGTAGGTACTGAATTTCATTGAAATGTTAGTACAGTACAACACTTTTCTACAACAAGTTTTATAGGAGCTCTGATACTGTAAAACAGTACAGTTACAGAACAGTCTGTACCTTTTCCGCCATAAACACTTGCATATTGATTGGTTAGGATCTTAATTCTAAAATAGGTTTCTATTTCGTTACAAAACTAGCGTAATTTTCGCGTGATTTTCGCCGTGATAAAGAATTCGATGAAATAGGGCCTTGTTACGTTGTCGTATAAAAAATACAAAAACAAAAGCATATGAACAGACCTGTGTGAGAAAGTTCCTCTCTCGACATCCTCTCCGGACAGCCTGACGTGGATGCCTTCCTTCAGCAGCGAGCCGAAGGCCATCGCCTCTCCCAGCGCCCAGTCCACCTGGCGGTTCTCCACCATGGCCATGCGCGCCTTCAGGATACGCAGCAGACCCTTGTGGATCTCAAACTCGGCCGCGTTGGGGGGAGGTGACGAGAAACGTTTGCCGATGTGTACTAGGGTTTCTTCTACAACGCCGGTCGGAGACATCTGTGGAGAATAATAAGAGTTAAATATTTTCTTTTGATTTTCTTTGAAATAGAGGATTACGCAGAGATGCACCTATAGTGCACCCACTATAGGTGCACATCTACAGGCGTTATGGTAAGTTATGTTTTTCTTCCTATGGGATCAAAGGTTCGTGGTTTAATACATTGTGCAACGCGGACTTTTTCTAAACCGTATACTGTGCTCTTAAGCATGAAATCGGTGCCATCATATTGTTCGCAAATTCTCGACAATCCGTTTATATACGTTTTCTGACAGCGTAAAATCCAACCAAGACAAAAGTGTTGTGGCCGCTACATGACGGCAGCGACGGCTTTTCTAAGCTGCCTTCACACAAGCAACTTGGTTTACCCATGCTACCTCATTAGTAAACTTAAGCATTATCAAGCCTCCTGACCATACCCACTTGAATTTAGGCTTTAATTTTTAATGGACAACGACTCAACATACATTTTTCTTCTAATTTATTTCATCACTATTCATTACAAGTGATAGCTACCTTCAGGGGGTCCTTGCCCTCGAAGAATCCGGACCAGGGCGAGTCGAGCCAGTCCTTGAACTTGATGTGAGTCTCCGCCTTAGCCTGCGTGTAGGCATCCTCGCAGATCTTCTCGTACTTGTCCTTCACGTCCTTCGCTTCAGCAGCCGTCACTACGCCCTCGGCGATCAGCTGGTCAGCGTACTTTTCGAGTACTACGGGGAAAGGAAAACTGTTATATGACTGCATAGTTTTTAACTTCAAGCTATTTAGTCCTCTTCAACAGTTAACATATTGGGGTGTGCAATCCCGAAAGTGACAATAGAGAAGGTGCACGAACACAAAAATGTCATTATCAACGACGACGTCCTTGTGGAAAGTGGCGCACTACTTGGCCGCCACGTTGCTCTCGTGCATCACCGCCTCGGGGCATGTCACTCACCAGGCTTGGTCTTGTGGATCTTCTGGTACATGAGCGGCTGCGTGAACATGGGCTCGTCGATCTCGTTGTGTCCGTTGCGTCGGTAGCTGACGATGTCGATGACGACGTCCTTGTGGAACGTGGCGCGCCACTCGGCCGCCACGTTGCACACGTGCATCACCGCCTCGGGGTTGTCGCCGTTCACGTGGAAGATCGGCGCGTTCACTACGCGGGCTACATCTGCAAGGTTGATAATAAAAAATTGTAACCATTTTAGATTGAACGAATATATGACTTTATGGCACACAAAATAAAACCAAATATTTTCGAAAGGCGTCCACAGTTCCACCTTCTCAAAGCAATTGGCACATCGACAAGTCGTGGGTGTGTGTACAATTTATTGTGGAGCTTTTCAATTCATCTGGCCATTCCATTTTCTTTAATCTTATGAATCAAATAACTATAAGTAGTCCACGTCCATACCTGTGCAGTAGGCAGAGGAGCGCGAGTGGCGCGGGTCGGTGGTGAAGCCGATCTGGTTGTTGACGACGATGTGGATGGTGCCGTGCGTGGTGTAGGCGGGCAGGTCCGACAGGTGCATGGTCTCGAACACCACGCCCTGGCCCGCGAAGGCGGCGTCGCCGTGCAGGAGCAGGGACATTACCTGATGATTTAAAAGCAACATTCTTGTAAATGTGTCTACGTGTAGATATCAACAATGTCTTGTTACCCACTTGTCGGAAATGAAGGCAGTCTAGTCCAGTTAGAGCAAAAAAAGATATTGCCAAAAATGAAAAAACTGAAGTAATCGCAAGCAGTATTTCGATACTTTCAATATCACAGGTTTTTCGTTCTCATTTATATTTGAGTCTAACAACTTTTTTCTAACACTCATACCATTTACATCTAATGAACAGAAATACTGCACAAGGGACCTATGAATTTGTGAATAGTTTATCCTATCAAAGAACAGTTCACCTAATTGCGTTCTGAATTCTTCGTGCCTTGATTAAGCCATAAGCAAAATTGCAAATCACAAGCTGCACCGGACGTTATATTCATAATTTTATTTTTAAAAGCAGTTTTCTCTATCACGTAAGTTGAAATGTGTATGATACCTTCTTGCCCTCATTATCGCCGCGGTAGAACTGCTCGGCGCGGCACTTGCCCTGCACGATGGCGTCCACGGCCTCCAAGTGCGACGGGTTGGCGCACACGGCGAGGCGGATGTTCTTGTTGGTGACGCGGTTCAGGCGCTCGATGTATGTACCCAAGTGGTATTTCACGTCACCGGAGCCCTGTGGGGGAGACAACTCATTAACTGGGTAACACGGCAGCATTCTTAGCAAGACTGGAGTCAGATTTACTGGCTTCTGACAATCCGTAACGAGCCGGGACCAACGGCTTAACTTGCTTTCCGACGCACGAAGGAAACTCGGTATGTAAAGGTGGTCACCCATCCACAGACCACCTTGACAAGCGTTGCTTAACCTTGATCGGCCCATGCGGCTATTATTCTTTAGCCACGAGCGAGGAATAATATCGAAGAGATACTTACGTCATCTTCGGCTTCGAGAGCAGCGAACTGGGTGAACAGCTGGTGCAGAGGTTTACGGCAGACGTTAGCGACCACGTTCAGACGACCTGCGGGGTAAAGATAGAAATTATCATGATTTGTTAACCTTCAACGTCCTAGGCAAGGTAAAAACCTCCATTAATTACGGGGATTTCTACTGACAGAACATAGAATATTCAATCAGAAAATGTTTTTATTTTTGTGTTGAGTATTAAAATTATTTCAAAATTATTCTGGAGTGGTTTACACATTACCTACATTTAACACATTGATAAAGTACTTTATTACGTAACTAAAGAAATCAGTTTCTAGAATGACGTTGTAGTTTTAATTTATGAACATAAATGACATTGTAAAAAATATCCAATGGGCATGTAACTAGTAAGGCCAAGGTCGGAAATACTGACGCAGAATAAATAATTGCTGTTACTTTATTAAACCGGCAGATAAATAGGGATCAGTTATATTAATTGTATCGTAACAGTTGGTGCAAACTACAAGAGCATTTAATTTGTATTATTTTTTATTAGCCTTAAGTGTCCCACTGCAGGGCAAAGGCCTCCCCCATATCCTTCCAGACTCTGTTCTCTTGCGCCACCTCGAACCAGCTTACGTGATGTGCGTCTGTCTAAATCATCTCGCCACCGCTTTCTGGGCCCACCTCGGCGACATCGTCCATCCTGTGGCACCCATTGCGTGGAGACTTGGTCGGTCATTCCGCATGCATTTAAATTATTGTTATTTAAACCTTATGTCAATGGAATACAAATTGGTTGGAAGGATGCTAGTTACCTCTGTGAGGCATGCCCATGATGATGGACTCGACTCCGAGGCGCGTGGAGACGTCGATGACCTGCTTCATCGCCGGGATCAGGATCTCGCAGCCTTCCAGACCGAAACGCTTTTCTGACGACCATTTCTTCGCCAGGAAGTTTTCGAATCTAAAGACAACCAAATCTTATTGGTTAAAAAAGTATTGCATACTTTAAAAAAAAACACATTTCAATACAATATAAATCGTGAGATCTAATAATGTTGTTTTTAAGGAATTGAAATTTTATATCAATCTAGTTAACCATCCACTTAAATGATCGTAAACTTTAATATCGATTTTACGATATTCTAGTTTTATGCATTATAATATAACTTATATGGTCTCTCCTCTCTTATCTAAACCTATTTACTGTGTGCATTGTCGTCAGGTAATAACGCATAGATGACAAGTTTAACGCTATATTCCAACGCACAAAGAAATAAATAATGACGTTATTGCACGATATATGCATTTGAAATCATTGACATCGTGCGTAGAATAGACCACTTATGTTTTATCGTTTTTGCACTTTTTATACGAGCCCGGGACGATCATTGTATTTTAAACCTTAAATCAATGAAATGAAAGACTAATGACTCCCGCTCCCGATTTGCAACTTCCACAAGTGGTTATACACTCTACAGAAGTGCATAATAAATAATATAACTTTAATGAATTATGGGCTCTATTTGCGGAAAGAAGATAACAGTCTGAGATATCAGTTATCTAAATCGTATGTAGCCATAACAACATGCATTATTAATTTGTTACTAACTAATTATTACATAACTGTCACGTCGTATGTTTCTAAATATGATTTGAAGGGCATTTCTGTTCCTTACTATTTATTAATATCTTAATTATTTTATAAAGAAACTAGCTTCTGACAGCGGCTTTGCCCGCGATAGTTGAAAATTATACCAAGGGAGTATACTACTGGGCACGCCACTATTGTGGCGATAAGTCCCCTCTTTGTGGAGTGGTTAGAAACGGCCAGGGCGTCCTCACCTTCCGCCTGACACAGGTACTCTCCGGAAACGGTTGTTTCGGGAGCTACTTGTTTCGGATTCATTGTGAGGACATGCCCGGGTGTCACCAATATTTGGATCGCCCGGAGGACACGGTGGAGCTTACGCTGGAGATCTGTCCTGCTTGGGCGGAGCACCACCGTGTCCTCGTCCAGGCGCGGCAGCGACCTCTCGCGTCCGGCCCTGGTGGAATCCATGGTCCAGAGCTTGGAGGCATGGGAAGTAGTCACCCCATTCTGCAAAGCAGAAATGCAAGCGAAGGAAGAGGTAGGACGCGTGAGGGAGAGACAAACCTCACGCCCCAGCCGCCGCAACAGAAGAAGACGCCCAGGGCGTCGGGAGCCGCAGGCCGGTTCCCGACCACCGTAGACGCGGGCCAGCGGACGGCGAGCGTTATGTGGCTCGCCGTCCGATCAGAACCAGGCCCGGGTCGATGACGAGTTGTGTTCCACGCGCGCCTCAAAGAGACGTCAGTATAACAGACGGAGCCCACTAGGACCAGGGTTGCGGAATTCGTTCGAAAGAGTCACCACGGCCCTGGAACGCAAAGGGCATTAGGAGGAACACGGATGGGTTTTAGTCAGTACGAGTCCGACACTCCCTTCAGCCGTAAAGAGGAGCTCCCTCAAAATGGAGTATACTCCCTTTTGAGGGATGAAAAGTGTCCTATGTCCTATTCCGAGACATGTCCTACACGTGTGCCAAGTTTCATCCAAAACCCTTCAGCCGCTTTGACGTGAAAAGGTAACAGACAGACTTACTTTCACATTTGTAATATTAGTATGGATAAAATTAATTGTATGTTTGTTTGTAAAGGGTTATTTCTGGAAATACTAGTCAGATTACGAAAACACTTTCACATCGTCTACTGCTGAGCAAAGGCCTCTCTCTTTTCTTGTGCCAACCCCCCACGTCCCTGTGCCAACCAGCCTCCTCCAGCTTCCCAGGCTACTTCAAGTACAAAAGTAATGGATGGTCCTGGACGGACCTGGTGGTGGACCTGTGTACACCACAGAAGCGAAGTCGCGGGGAAAAGCTATTTAAAATATTTCCTCATAAGCAAGTCCTCCTACTTGCTTTTATGATTTCCTCATACAAACTTGAAACTATAAAAGAGGTGTGTCTCAATGATTGCCTATACGATAGAACAGCACAATTCATGATGACTGACGATTCTTGTATTGGCAGTACAAACCAGATAAGATTTATTACCAAGCATAAAAATATTGTGATAATAACCGTAGCGCGTGTAAGACCAGCACCCTAATCGCGTTATCACATTCGGAATGACGAGCCCTTTCATTTTAAACTTTTTTCGTTATTTTTCTGGCGAGGAGATGATGCATTTGTAATAAACAATACATTATGTTATGAAGCCATCGTAATTTTATTTGGTTGAAAATGAAAGGCATTCCGAATATGTTATCCAAATATGGTGTAGATGTATGTAATTAGCCAAAGGAGTGTGTAAGGATCTAGATAGGTGGAGTTTTATAGCTTCTACCTTTTAACAGTACCTGGATGACCCAGCTTTGCTCGCTTTTTTTTTTGGTAAACTTTTCTAAAAATGAAACCTAGCTAGATCGATTTATCGCCCCCGAGACCCCCTGCATACAAAATTTCATGAAAATCGTTGTAGCCGTTTCCGAGATTCAGATTATATATATATATCTACAAGAATTGCTCGTTTAAAGGTATAAGATTAGTCATCATATTTATGGGGACCTCTAGACTGTAGAGGTTCCCCATACATGTATATGATGACTAGAGTCTAGAGCAGGGATGGCCAACCGGTCGATCGCGGCTATTAGTCCAGTCGATCGCCGCAAGGCAAAAATATAAATACATATAACAGACTGAGCAACTATATAAATAGGTTGGGTTAAAAAAATAAAAAATACGTCCTACTTGTAAACTAAACAAACTGTTTAAAATTAAAATTTTAAGAAGTATGTAATTGGTAGATTGCACAGGGAAATTGTCAGTAAAAAGTAGATCTTGGGTCTAGTCAAGTTGGCCGCCCCTGGTCTAGAGTAACATCTGCATTATGTTGGAGTGGTGTATATCAGTATTTTTACATGGAGATCGACTGCCTCTCTGTTCTCCACAGCTATACTGGGAAACACACCTTCCCTTCCCTTCACAAAACCTTCAGTATGATAAATTCCTTATTATACACCAAAACAACTTGTAATACAGTAACAATAAAGTTCCTGCACAAAGGCAAGCTTAACTCAAACTTGAGTTTTCTCCCAGCAAACCTTTAAGAGATAAAGGGTAGGAATAAATGTGTCACTTACCCAGCGGATCTGGTGAGACGGGCGAGGATCAACCTCTTCTGGTCGGCGCTCATCTTCCCCACATTGGGCGGCTCAATGCGCTGTCGGATCCAGTTGCATTGCTCCAGAGAGTTGATGAACATGAACTCAATACCGATGTTGTTGCAGTACGCTTGCTCCAGACGGTTCAAGATCTCCCTGTAATAAGAAATCGAAGTTCCTCACAGTACTTATTAGGCAGCAATTATTGGAGCGGCCTGGGTCCGCAGTCATAAACAGCAGGTCCGAGTCTAAGCAGGCTACAACTAGTAGGAAGTCCGCTTTCACATTAGGACGTTAACAGCGCGACGGTAGCGCGGCACAAGCACATCATCATATCAGCTGAAAGACGTCCACTGCTGGACATAGGCTTATGTACAGCAGTGGAAGGGGGGTTCGCCATAATCGCCACGCTTGGCAGGCGAGTTGGCGATCGCAGTGTAGCTGTTGCAATGTACAGAAAATGCTGCTGCAGAAGCACATGCCTTCATATTATAAGAAACACATGCTAAACACACTATTAGGAACTTTAGACGCGCGACTGTCGCGCTGCTAAAGTCGCCTAAATGTGAAAGCGGTCTAAGGTAGGGCGTATAACAAGTTTTTTAATCCAATGTACATAAAGCACACACAGATTTACAGTTATGGAAACATTTGACGAGTGCAGATTAACGGCCACTTCACAGAATTAAGATTCATATCATCAGTATGACATGGCTTTCATGTTTTCATAACCACCACGAGAAATGTGTAATGTTCAATTATAAAAATATGTAACCATTGAGTGGATTACATAATTTTCTATTACATACTTCGTCACGCATGCAGCAAATAGACATCAGACGTGGAACTAATCAATGGAACTAATTTCAAGGCAATTATAACGGCGTAAGTATCGCAAATCTTAGTCTTGAAGAAATCAGCGGAAACAATAAGCTTTGTATTCTTTAATTTACGCGGATAATGCTCCAATCAGCTGTGGCGGCCGTTATCGACCAGCGATAAACTACAAACGTCAAAACTTATAGGCGTATTGCTAAAGACAAGGTGAAGGTTACACAATAACACCGATAACGTGTTGTTATCAGAATCTACTGCACCTGTGATTAAACGTATTCACCATTAACCTTTTGACTGCCACGGTCGGCTATAGCCGACAAATGAAAAAGTGCCCCACAAGCCACCGCCGACAAAAAAAAACGGCGAATTTGTGGTTTACATTATACGTGATACATAGCACTATAAAATTTTACCTTATCATTAAAACATAAAAGGTTTGTTAGATATAAATAAATGTAATGACTTAAAACTTACCTTAACGGTAACGCTTTCTCTTTTTCACCAATAAAAGTGGTGGACGGCAGTTTGAAAACTCTGTCCATATCAGCTTCATCTAAAAGATATAAGGCGCAATCAGAGTATGATCGTTAAAAAGTAAATATGTTTCTTAAATACCCATGTCAAAAATGCAACATTACATAATGTGAATAAGCCTACCCTTTCGACAAAGCACAAATTAAAGCAAATAGTTTATCATATCCCTTTACTAGGATTTTTAACATATTTTCAACCAACATTACATGACCCCACAATTATACGCCCTTACAGAAATGACAACTTTACATTTACAAATACACATTTATACATTGAATGTTTTATTTTTATATGCGGTGCATCAATATAGAAATAAAAAAGAAACTTCGATATGCATCGAAGTATTGTTAATTTTAACGTAGCTACTTATATTTTAGGAGTGGAGAGCAATTCTTTGGCGACTATCCAACACCGACAATCAAGATAAGATAGCTTTCAATGCCAAACTTTTATATACTTTTCTATTTGAATAAACCATCGCCAATATATTTTTAAAATCTAACTAAATTATATAAGTACAATAATATAATAATAAATGAATATTAAATACATAATAATAGGTAAAATTGCATGCAGTATATACCTATACATGCTAGTGCTCATATAATCTAGTAAATACAGACATGCAACCAATATAATAATAATAAATAAACCATATGGATATTCGTGCAGATCATGAATACTTAAATAGGTATTGAGATGAGCAAGTGTACGTGCGAGCCGAGGACCTTGTGCGTTACATCCACATTTCTTATGAACTTGTAGTTATGGCTACCAGCTTCGAATCGATTTACGAACAGACATAATTATTTAAAATTATAATAAACGCAAATAAAAATAAACACGTCTATTTGACATTGTCTTAACTTTGCTGATAAATTCTGTTCATAAAAAGTCCAAATAATCCGACTGCAACAACAAAATAATAAAACTCAATTTGTGTTTTTGTGCCAATCCGCATTACTACCCAATACCGCCTAAAATATGATCCGATACAGGGGAAATCCATCTGAAATTGCATCATATCAATTAATATCAAGATAGAGGTTTAGTTTTTGAACGTGTTGCAAATGGAAAATTGTTTAGGAATACTGCTTCGCCGCCATAACTACCTACTTATGAGACAACGAGCGACCACGGTGCTTTCAGTATTTCAGGTTCTCGTGTGTTCTTACCAAACCTGTAGCTGTTGTGAATCACCTCCCGTTTGTTTTTACCGATCAAAGCGCTGTTCATTATTTCCAAGGGGTCGAGATTGGCTATGTGATGTCCTCGAATCTGTTTTTTAGTGCACAACATTCTCATTTAGCGTGTAATTCGTAACTGCCGATACGTTAATTAGTAGTAGATTAAAACAAAAAATAAGAAGCAAAAAAATAATAAATATGTATTCATGTTTTTGACTTGACAGATATAGCTTGAGGCATATTTCCTTCACAGAGAGTATTGAAGGGTTTGGGGGTTTAGTTAGTTATTTCGCAGGTCTTATCAGTGGCTGGTTAGAATACAATACATACATACAATGCTAATCAGGGAGCAACACATAACATCCTCGTGGATTAGCCAGCGTGGTATCAAATTCAAATTAAGCAGTTATAATAGTTGTTAAGTTTTATGTCCTAAGTAAAAACCTGTTAATTGATTAAAACTAGAAAATTGTATGCGCCTTATAACCTCTTTTACCCGACACGTCAACCTATCCATTTTATTAGATAGTAGAAATAAACTTGTATTCTTATAATTATCATACAATGTGCATTAAATAAATATAAAATGTTTTCATTAAATGGCTATTTACAATGTAACCAACATTAATTAATCACATAATAAGTCCCACACGTTTGGACTCAGGAATTACAGTTAATTAGGATACAGTTAAGGAGAATTCTTAACAACTAAATTCTACTAACGCCGAATAATAAAGTACATATAATAAAATTCTAAGTGTGTATTTGGCGTAAATGCAAGGTAAAAAATGTCAAACAGTCGATTTAAACCAATTGGCATCAAAGTGTTACAAAACATCTTCTATTTCTTATTTCATATTATCTTAAAGCTTAAACACTATCTCCGAATCATTAATAATTCTTATGTTGCATTAAATTCTTATTTACAATGAATATTCTGGTATATACAAACTCTAGTAAAGGAATATGATGATAAAGCGATTAGTCTTATGCAGTTCCTCCATACCTCAACCTCATTTGTTAATTATTGTAATTGATCATCTGCATTGTTATAGACAAACAAATACAATGGCAGATCAAACAGTCATATTTATGGAATTAGTAACATTTTAGTATTTTATGACCGATAACTTCAAAAAGCTAGTCTCAATATTCCAATTAAAAATACTCCAATTAATATCGGTTGTGTTCTGTATAAAAATAATTGTTGGAATTAGTTTAATATATAGATTAATGTAATTATTTCTAGTTCATAATCCATCTCCATTTTATCTAAGAGGTCAAAGTTCTACAAACCAAGCACCATAAAGCAGATCTAACTACATACGATACAGAAAGGTAAGGTGTGAAGTACGCGTGTGTACGCAAGGATATATCCGCAAACAGCCGGTGCGAGGAGTGAGACCGAAACTAACCCCCCTACTGGACGACAGCAAGTTACCAGTAACGCATTACGCAGCACTTGAACTGTGGTGATGTCAAGTGGACAGACATTTTACTACGTAGAAAACTAATTAATTATTTGTTTGGGTTTACAATTCACACATATTTTATCTTATCTCTTCTTTACTAATGATGTATAATTGCGAAGTCCATTTGACATCAGTGTCGTCCCACCGAATACGTGATAGAGTTTGGTCTTCCATACCGAATCTGACGTGTTCTCTAATGACTGCCTCGTTGGCGAAGGCTCGCAAGCCGCCGTGCCATTCGCCGCTCGATATGGGGTCCCCAGTCGCGATGCCCAGCGGGTCTAAGTGCGCCACTAGGTGACCACGTGACTACATCCAACGTAAAACAAAATCTTCGTAACAAAACAATCAAGTGACTGCCCCATCATACATCCCTTCTTCAGATATATAACATATAAAGCGGTTATACATAAGTAGGAACTAGGAACATCTATGGCATATTTTACTCATAGAAAAATATGTACAAATATTAATTGTTATAAAAGATAATTTGAGAAACTAGAAGTTTTATAAGATTGTTACGCAGCATACGTATCATTGAGAAAAGATAAAATGATATAATGTTAACCTCAGTATTCCCATATAAAACGTGCAATTATTTTTCAGCTCCTAGCACATCGAAATATGTGTTAAATACGACATAGAGGAAACAAAATAAGGCAGTAAATTGTTACTTTCAATATATTTTTGCATTTTTGTACCATTTGAGACTAGCATTTTATGTCGGTCTGGTTATTTTTGTATGGACCAAATGTTGATGATATGGATGTCTTCATGAATAACGATACTATTATTTGCATTCACATGATATTAATATCTTCCGGTAAAATAATGTCTTTATCAGTTGCGTTAATTGTTAGGAATATTTGGTTGACTAAAACTGCTTCAAATTAAAAACTACAGCAAATAAAATCTTTGATAGTAATCGATAGCGAGTATTATCACACACATGCATATGCAAGAAATAATTTCCTAACATAAATCTCTATTACACAAGCAGTGTAGTTTAACAAAATGTGTTATCTACAATAAGATACGCACGTCTGATACACAATACATCAAACAATTTAAGTTTGAGGACAACACTATAACAGTGAAATATTAAATATGATGCATCATAAATCTATATGTTAAGTGGTTTGCGTGGTGTATGTAAAAGCTACGACTATCCACAGACAAGGTCACTTATCGGCACTCGTGACCATCTCCCATAAGCATGACTAGTTAAAAATATGTATGTGTGTTATAAAATCGCTTACGAAACACAACAATCAGTGACACGCAATGCAATGTTGAAATAAATAACGAAACGATATACGAGTGTGGTTGCGTCCATAATTACGACAGCGACATTTCCCCTGTCTCCTGCGTACCAAAATTGAAATATTTCCTCATGATGAGCTCGGAGCTTGGCCCGCGCATGCCTAGCTGAGGCAGGTTGGCCGTGGTGATGCCGAGCGGGTCCACGGCGGCCGCCAGGTGACCGCGAGCCTGTCACGCACCCGCCACCACATCACATTTTAGCCCAAATTGCAAACATCCACGACCGAGCGACTACAACTACATATTGTACTCAATCCAAAGCTATTAACAGCATCCAATTCGATGCCCACTAAACAGTGATTCAAGGACATAGCATTATGTAGGTAGATGCTTTTGTCGCTAGGTCGTGTAACAGAATTTAGACTAGTTAAACGAATAGTCTTGAAACCGCTATGCCAATTGTTCCACACGCAGTAACAATGACTGATTTTATTTATTGTTTATGAGACATATTTTACATTTATCAACATAATTATGATAATTTCTAATTAGCTAGTATTATAAAATTAACAAAAATAAATAACTTAACATAACATTCATAAAAAATGTCATAATTAATTCTGTGTTTGAATAAATAAATAAAGATTACGGATAAATCTGCCTTACTTAATTAATCATTATGAGCGCGACCTACAATCATAATGCTAGAAAGCTGCTTTTGTAGAAATAATTGTAAAAAATGTGTAAAATAAAAAACTACCTAGACCTGACATAAACATTTCTTTAGTCAACATGTTTCAAACTGGGAATAAAACCAAGAGGGGGAACACGTTTAGTTCGGGAGCTGATGAAGAGAGTAAAGAATCATCAAATTTTCTGGACGGGTGAGCAAAAAGTGTTTAGTCCAGTTTCCTCCAAAGACGGATGATTAATTTATCCTTTACATTAGCTCCTTAACCATTGGGCAAGTCACGAGTAGTATAGGGGATAAAAAAGTGCAAACAATAATGAATGTCGAACAAGAATCATAACAGCGATAAGATAGGAACGTTCGTCACCTGGTAACTTCTGATGATGGCCTGCACAGCCAGATGGTCGTCGATTATCTTCTCGTTAATTGGAGATCCTGGGAATAAAACATCATTACAATTATGACCCCAAGTCCGACGATATATAGACGTGACAAAGTCTAATAAATCGATGAACGCCAGATGCTCGCACGAAAAAGGATGACTCATTGTAACGTTACGCTCATTGTAACGTTACGATCATTTCATCGATGTTTTGTCATGACGTTGTCACGTTAAACTATCGTCCGTAAACCGACTTTACAGACAACCAATATTTTTTTATATGTTATTATAAAAAGCTAGTCTTTGAAAAGGCAGTTAGTAAGAAGATACGTATTGATTGAAGATACGACATGTTAAAACGAATCCTCGTTTGAGAAAAACTACTTCAAAGATTCTAAAGTATTAGTCATGCAATTATACGCAATGTCTTTTCTTGAGTGGATCTTCTATCTGTCCAACATTTCCTGGAAGATCTGAAAAAGTCCTTACTCCAAGACGCATTTATAAGTGTAAGCCCAAAATCCCAAATTAAATAATTACGCATCTATAACGAGTATGGAAATAATCCCCAAATTATAATAGTCTCACACGTTACTTCATTGCAGAATAGTTTCTTTGACGTTTTTTCCTTAACCCCATGTGACATCTACAAACCTGCAGCAATGGATGGCATGCCAGCGCTGGCGGGCACCAGCGATGTGAGAGGTACTTCGTTCTTGTTGTATGGCGACAAGTTCGGCGGCGACGTGTAGGCTGTGCCGGGCTGCGCGCCAGCCGTCGCATTGCGGAAGAACGCATCCCATGACTAGAAAAAATATTGTTGCCTTAGTTATTGTATCAATGAGAAAAGCAAAAGAAATGATTTATATGTAGAAATATCGTTTAGTGTTTTTCTACTATTATAGATTATTAGCAAATTAAGTTTATACTTATTAAAATTATAACCAGAAATAACCTAATTGGTCCCGACGTTGCATTCGTGATACAGGGTAATCCTAGTACGAATGCCAAAGCACTCCTTTGACACCTTTAGTGCACATTTACTTATGTCAACATTTGTAAAGGGGATTTTCAGTTCTGATTTTCCTTGTAATAAAGACTTATTTATCATTGGAAATTAAATTCACAACCACTAATCGCTTCAATAAAATACTCATTACCCTCCTTTTGGGCTTCGCCGCAGTCGGTTAAGAAATATTACATTAAATGCGGAAATACTACGTATTGGTAAAGCTGTTAGTTAAACTTAATACACGATAATGTTAGCGGTTTTCGGCCCCAGCAAACTACTGGAATCGACAATCAGCCTGAGAAATACCCAGACCATGAAAATCGATAACACTTTGCATACATAAGTAGGTAAGGCTGCAAGCTAGACCTTCCTCCTCGTAAGAACATAAAACGTCATTATTTTCCTGTTCTTTTGACGTTGTTAAATTTATCGCAGTTTTGGCTAGTGTACCTAATCTATCTAGATTTTATCGTTACAGCGATATTGAGTAGGTATATTATTATGTATGACAAAGCGTTATTACGTCGAAATACGCTAACGTCAGTATCAACTACTGAGGTAACGTACATATATTGTAACGTACATGTGTTGTTGGAAAAACTGAACAAAAAGTTATTTAATTAGTTAATATGACGCCAACAGAATGTCAAAATGACTGTTTCTATGCGTTGAAATAATTTCGAGCTCTGTTATTAATTTACTTCCATGCTATATACGATAGTTCAGCACTTTGGAGGGTTTTTTATCTCATATCCTCAATGCTGAACAATATTTGCATTGAAGAGTGATTGAGAAGCGTTTCGTTTTATGGATAATCATCACTGCGATCAATCAAAGTAAAATCTGATACTGTTTACATTTTATCAGCATAGCCTATCGAAGTGTCATCATTTCTCATTTTTCCTATTTAAGTATTTCAAGTTTTTTTTTTTCTTAAAATATTCATACATACATGAAGGCTGATAATAATCGCTCAAGGAAAACATATCGTAAAGTTTCCGTCATCGAATGTGCGGGAATGTACCTACTGTTCCAGTTTATTTTTTACTTATGCGGGTTTTCATAGTTAAGACCCGATAAAAAATAAGAGATCCGTAGAACAAACTGCCATATATGTCATGAACTCATGACGATCTGCATTGCCATTGCATACATTTAGCATGAAACACATATGACGTGAGAATTCTTGACCTTAATTCAGCTTCAAATATAAAACCGTGCATTTAAAATTTCCATTTTTATGAAGAAATTGCTTCAAGAACAGAGCCATTGTCACAATATAAATGGCCGAATGCTAATTTTCACATTATGCTGTGGGCGTAATGTTCGCTCTTTCAACGATGCAGTTCTACTCGAATTCAGATCAAAGCGGATAACACCACGCGAGTAACAACTGATTATATTTAGTAATCACTAGCTAAATGACATCGCACGAATTGTCAATTTACACTTGTGTACAATTGAACATCTCTTTTCCTTCTGTTACGTCGCTATTTCGTAGATGCCCTTGAGGCTTGACTTTCATGGTTCATTTATAAATCCGTTGAAAATGTTGGAAGCAATAATTAGTTTCTAAGATACTATGAATATTGTATTTACTCAGATTTTATAACGACCCCTGAAGTCATTATTAATGGCGCAGTACGTTAATAATGGAACTGTGGGACCATATTGCATTGCAGCGTGTGATCAGTTCCCCCTTTACGGCTGACGTGAACTTACGTAATTCAACCAAGAAATAAATTGTCTAGGGCTCGTCTAGACACAGCGAACCAATTCACCCATCCATAATTGAAAGTACGTATTGGTTAGCACGCTTTATCGCTCAAGTGGTTATGTCAACAGATGCAACGGTTTTTTTAATGAACGTCGTCAAATGACGTCAACCGAGACGTCATTTTAGATTTTCCATCATATATCACCTATCTCATGTGGACAATAGGTGGTCACTTGTCAATTGAAGCGGTAATTTATTTGACAATGTATTTGTCTTTATGGAGATTGGCCTCAATGACTGACTGCATGTGAGTTTCACATCTATAAACATGTGACATTGAGAGTCTCATTTGACACAAAAAAAGTGTCCCTGAAACTTGTCTGTTGGGCAACTATATTATTAGTACTAATCCCACAAACAATTTACACATGGCAGGCAATATTCAAATAAGTTTAAGTAAGACACATTACATTTAAGTAAGTTTCCTCAACAGATTACTTTGTGGCACTGAGGTATGTTTTCAAATGACGCATAACATTGATCTAATAAGATACTCTTTGGATTGTTTGATAGTCATGGAAAACTGAGATAATACTCGCAGACCTGTTATCTTATCTGGTACGCCAGTAAAATAATGTCCGCAGTGCTATCATCAAAATAAAAAAATACAAGTGGTAGACGCGAAAAATAACGATTATAAGAGTATATCTAAATCCGCTATTAATCCCACAACATACATAGATGTGTATAGTAAACATACCTACTCTTCATGGAAACAAAAAAACTCGGGATAATAATGTTAGAGCCGTGCAAGTTTCGAGGTGTGACTCGAATTTCTCATGATTGTTATTAATATAAATAATAAATATAGTAAAATAACGCTAGAATAATAATAATATTGTAAAAGCTGTTGTAGGTACGATTTTTATTAATTTGAGTTCAAAAACCTTTTTATTAATTCCATAAGTAGCTTTTTATTCTTGTATTTCAGTCATCATTTATGACCCATTGAATACTGCACAGCAAAGATTTTCTCTGGTTATTAATATCGATGTCAAGGCATTATTGTAAAGACAGTAGATGTCAGGAACTATTGTTCACTTTATTAAACTAGTTATTATAGTTTTATCAAATATATTTTACACGTGCCTTTTACTTTTTGCTCGATATTGATAACGGCAACAGATTACTCGAAAAATTGAAAGAACATTTAGTTATAAATTCACTTAAAATAAAATAAAACAATTATTTAAGGGGCGTTTTTATAGATAATGGTACGGAACCCTTCGTGCGCAAGTCCGACTCGCACTTGGCCGGTTTTTATAAAACTGCAGCACTAACAAGTAACCTGAATCAAACTTACCGCATGTACTGAGCTGGAGTCTGCGAGCCATGTGTTGTACATGGTCTCCACGTAGGCGGAGCTGGAGCCATTGAGGAAGGGTTCAGCGGCTGCCGAGCTTTTGTGCCTATAGCCCGTCACTGTTCCAGCAGCGACCTGTGCAAACAAAACAAGATATCAATAAACATCGCACTCGTATTGCCAAAGGACTAAAACAACACGGGTAATAATTCACATTGCACAAATCAAGACTACGGATATTCCTGTCGGATATATCCGAAACTATTCTACAATGATACTCTGTCCAACTAGGTAATCGAATCCAGGATCTCATGCCCAGCAATAGCGCCTGCAAGTTGCAACCACTATGACATCGTCGAACACAGGTTGATAGGATGAGAAATCAGACGTTATAAATGTTTTATTAAGAATATTGTTCATCGTTTTGTGTATTTATTCATTTAAATTTTATGTACAATAGTGGTACATGGGCGGACTTAATGCAACGAGGCATTATCTACCAGTCAACCTTTGTATCTTATATTATAACTCATACAGTTAAGGTCTCATATTTGGTTTAGGTAAAACGATACCATTCCGATAATTTCGCAATCACTAAACGAACAATAAAAGTAATATGCAATGTGTCAGAATGTCTGATAGCAATCACACTCGTCATGGCCATTTCCATCCTGACGAAATGGCACGATTTTTTATTAAGTTTAAGTACAATTGACCTACCTACAATAACACCGGCAAAGATGGTTACGTCATATGACGTCAACATGTACAGAATACCATCGTTTGTTTTTAAGATACATTTACAACATGAAAATAAATCTCTTTCCTGGCATACACATTTCGTTTGGCGAACCTCCAATTGTCTTTGTAAGCCAGAATCTGTTCTATATGCATTGGAGTAGATATTAAACTCATTATTGAATTGTTACCTATACATTACATTGTACAGACGATAGCACATCAAGCTATCCGAAACTGTCAAATTTTCCTATTCAATCTTGAATCTAATGCTTTAGCGATAAAGTTGGAAATCTGTTAAAGAAATTTGACAGATTGTAGCTTGATGTGCTGGCGTCTGTACCAATCAATTGTATGTAATAATAAGAAAAGTTGAGAAATAGTGGGTTAAAATACAAGTAGCAATGAGATAAGGATGTAGAACAAAGTTTATCAGAGTAACAAAGGGGGCTCGGCTCGTCGTCACAATATACCAGATACAGCAACTTGGAGGCGCGACTAGCTCAGTGGTTACACAACAGCCACGGCTTATAACATGAACAAACTACGGACAGAACGATTGTGCGCTAGGAATAGACGTCTGCAGCTAAAGTGAACGTATTTTCTCAGAATTATTTAATTGCTATTGTCAAGCTCATTTATAATTCCACAATGAGATAAGTTTCGAAGGATAAGTACAATAAACATGTTTTCGAACTTCGGTTTCGAACCATTTGTTGCAGTTTATTTCCAACGACACCTTCACCTTGAAATTTCTTGAAACTGATAACAATATCGAATATAATCAATCAATGAGTGAGACACATTACTGGTGGTTTTATTTTATCAGCAACACTTTAGTTACAAAGATGTTTTTTTTAATATTAGGTTTAATTATGCAGGCATTGAGAAAAAGCTGTATCAAACACCTGTCCAGGGTAGACCGCGAAATTCAAATTTTCTTATGTTTTTTTGCAATTTGCAAGTCAGTGTCAGGCTGTATGTTGAACAAAATATGATTCGCGACCGTAACACGTATTTATTTACAGAATTATAAACATAAAAATCTTCAATACAACCCTCTAAGTTCATTTAACTCTATTGAATGGTTATTTCGTAAAAAAGTCATTCAATCGAGTTACATGAATGATGCAACCTGTATTGATGATTTTAATTATTATAACTCAGTAAAGTCATATTTCGCCGGGTAGGGTACCCGACTAAATTCAAATTTTCATACGTTTTTTGCATTTTGCAGGTCAGTGTCAGATCTTGTGTTGATACAAACGAAATCAAGGAGTGCAAGGTGAAAACCGGAACACTGCTCTAAGCCTCCGTCACACTTCTAAGTGTCCGTCTGTCTGTCACAAGGTTGTATGATATCGTAAATGTAATAGGAAGACCATTGTACCACAATGTAATCAAAGCTTGAAGTTAATTTTGACCCACTTTCCGGTGTTTGATTGAGGTGTTGCATACGCATTTGTTTCTCGTGTCAATGCAATATTTGACATAGAAGCTTATATTTTTATTCATATTATTTCAAAGTCCAACCTATTCTTAATTATGCCTTTTGAACTTTAGAAGAACAAGTAATCAAAGGGTTAAACCCTCTGATTGGCTTAGCGAATCAAACGTGAAATGGTGACTAACTGCAACTTCTCTTGCCAACTCTTTTCTGTTCAAGAGATTTATTTTATACTTAAAAGGAACCTTCTTTTATGTACAGTATTGTTGTGGGTTATGGCTAAAATACCTTGGTCCTCTTTTTCGGACAGGGCAGAGCAGTTATATACCGGTGTCATCGAGTATGCACTACCGGACATGCGACAAGTGATATGACTCATACATTGTCGTTATGACGCCTCAGTGATAGTGCGCGGAAACCGTCTAATTCCTATCATTTCCTAAAATACATCTTACATTTGATCTGCACACGAGAATTTTAAATGACAATATTATTAAAGACTAGCTGCCGCCCGCGGCTCCGCTTGCGTGAATGTCGAAAATTATCCCAAGGGAACATACTCCCGGGATAAACAGTTCTATGTGTTATTCCAGACTATAATGTAACTCTGTGCCAAATTTCATCAAGATCCGTTCAGCCTTTCTGACGTGATTGAGTAACAAACATCCATCCATTCAAACTATTTTTTACATAATATATGTTATTATTACATATTTTATAATATTAGTACCTATAAATTGCAGTTTTTTTTTTCATTCATCATATTTCATCAACTACTGGTTTATTGGACAAGGTCGTAAGTTACCGTTTAGTGACCATGGCCGCTGAAAGCCTTGAACTTATTGTTTAATAGCCTGCGAACATTTCGGCGTGTACCTACCTTTTTTGTCACAAGACCACATAATAGATAATAGTACTGTAATAAGTATGTATTTTTTTTTTGTGAATCTTATTTGTCTCTTACTGGCTTTACTTTTTTAAAGCATTTTTTTCCCCACAAATTGCTGTGACAGCATCGGTTCCGAGCTCACAGCACACGTGTCAACTCGGAAAGGGATCGTCACCGTATCAACTCGAGCCGTGCAGTATTCTTTGTATGAAACTCCCTACTGCAACGCACACTAATCGGAAACGTAACGTAATCATCTTGCCTCGGGGAAATACGGCGAAAAAGTGTCCTTTTCCGAGTTGATATGTGTGCAATGACCTATATGTTTTTACATTACTGTTTTTTCTATAAACTTTAGGAATTGAACCACAACCAATGATCCGCGAATAAATCAGTTGGCTTTGCATAGTTATTGTCAATCAAACACATTGAAGAAAACATCAAAGAAATGTTATATTATATTACTGTTTAGTTATTAATTTTATTTTACTGTTTTGTTTTTTTCTTTACATTATGTAGAGTTTTAAATCCAAAAAGATGATGATGTTTTGACTTTATACATTGTTTTTTTTTGTGTTTTCACTCACCTGTGGTTTGTTGAGAAGCCATGAGCCAAATCTGTCGTTACTCCCAACTTTATTTGAGAGTTGAAATATTAATCTTGCCCGATGCATGATTGTCTCAGTCTAGTGTCAGATCTGTAAATAAGGTTTATTTCAATGAACTTTCAGTCTTCATTATTATAATATTATCTTCCAATAAAATAATACCATTTAAAATTATGCAAACATTTGTAAGATGCTTTAGTTATTTTTGTAATCACTTAAGAAAATGTTCCCTATACAGAATTTTTATTCAAAGGATGTTGAATCATCAAAATGAAAGCTATTGTAATCTTGGGAGTGTTATAGATAGGGCGCGAGTTTTTATGCAACATACCAGTTTCTAGTTAGATTTTGTAGTACTGATCAATTAATTTTATGTTTCCTAAATAAAAAAAGCTAATCTCTAAATAAAATAAATCTCTCTCTCTGCCTTTATTATGAAATTTTTCTTTACCTCACAATTTCTTTAGGCCAATAAAACCTTAGTTGAACAGAGCAATTTCAAAAACTTTTTAGTTCATTAGTTATTTAAATAATCTCTACACAAGCTAATTTATTGTGACGGGTACAAAATATATAATTAAAATGCAATGTTTTTAAAACATGATTTTGGGCTGCTTGTGACTGATGGTGTATATATAAAATTATATTTTTCAAGTGAATATGAATGCTATCTAATACTATCTACTACTTGAACTACTTGTTTGTACACAGCAACCAGGTAATAGGAACAAAAAGGATAGGCAACCTAGATGTTACATATTCTGTATGTTATAAGCTTTCTATTGGAATTTCATTCGTTTGGCAAGCAAGTCAGTGGAATTTAATTCTTTTTTTTTTTCAATCTTTAAAATTACTATAGGGTATGTTCAGAAACATATTTTATTTAATAAAATTTTATTTTCATCCAGTAAGCAAGTGGGTGAAGGTCAATCTTACTTGGGATCCTCTACTATAATGAGATGTTATTAAAGCATAATAAATTCTTTTCAAACGAAATATGTGATCCACAATCAGAAAGATAATATATTGAGAATTTAGTACACACCATTGTCAATGTCAGAGTAACTGGCACATTATAATCTTTGAGATATTTTGAGAAAGATGAAAGTTAGAAAATTGTTTTTCATTTTGAGAAATTTGATCAATGAAGCATAATTTCCTTTTTTTTTCAGCATTTTCTAAGGAACTATAAAAAAGTTCTTCTAAATCTTTAAGCCAACAGTTAAAAGTTTTCGTTTTCAACCCCGTAACTAATTCAGTTTGTTTTATTCTAACTAAGTAAAATAAGACCTGTGTGAGGAAAATCATATTAATGTAGACAACGAATTAAGGACCAATAACAGAGCAATTAAAGAACTACCTTTCCAATCTACTTTCTAGTACTATGTAAAAATTTGGCAGGCAGTCAAAACTGCTATGCACCACACATGCTGAGAAATTATTTATAGATTTGATTAAATAGTTCAAGGCCATTGGAGAAATTACTAGTGTTTACATGGGCTAAACTTGATTTTGGTAGAGGTACTGATTTTACTTTAAAACGAAATACGGAAAAATTAAAAAATAAATGTCACAAGATTGAATGAAAACTTTATAGGAACCAATATGGAAGTGTGTTTTAAGCTTTAATTTGGTAACTACAACAAAACCCTTGAAAATCTCCTTTATGTGTCAAATATACTGCCAGCTGACATGTAACATTTAATTGTTCCACACCTCTCATTAATTAAAGGCAAAAGTAAAATTGAAAACAGATGTCAGATTAGAGAGGAATAGAAAGGAGCAGAGTGGCTATATTAGTGCCACCAGTGCCCCGAGTACTGGTTACTTTCTAATAAAATTGCATAGTTTTTAGAAAGAAAAGATTATGTAATCATCAATTCTGTTACAATTATTATTTTACTACAAAGTGTTGATCTAGCACTACATGTAGGAATGGGGTACTCCAGTTTTCCTAACCTCTTTTTCACTCATTGCGTCATATAATGCGGATTTGCGTTTACGCTACATAAATAATAGTTACATACCTGATAAGTTTTACCCTCACTTGAGTAATTCACAAAAAAAAACAACTGATCAATACTGGAGTCTCGTGATTCAAGGTTATATAACTCACTCTTTTCACGTACCAATTTTACGATAGGTATGTTGCGGCGAGAACTTACTGAATCAAATGTATATCCGTTCTTTCCTATTTCATCGTACTCGTTTTGCTATGATTCCCTAAGAGTATTCTATCTTGATTAATAATTTACCTTCGACACTATTCGAATGTGTAGTAAATTGTCTTGTCTGGCAAGCACAGTCAAATTTGATTGAAAGAATTCAAAAATTCATGCTTTTCGCTGATTCGCTGCCGCCGTCAGTCGTCTGTTCTCGAAAGCCGTGGACTGTCAAAGTTGAAGTTTTCCCTTCACAGATTCTAAAAGGAGGCCGTATCGATTATTTTCTGGCGCAGGTAGTAGATTCTCAGTGGTCTTATTGATATTTAAAGGGTGTGTGTTCACTGTCCCTGTTGGCGAAGAAACAATTAATGGAAATGTATGATTATGCCCAATTTCAATGATAAAACCGAGATGAAAACACAGCTTCACGACATGGCAATGACCAAGGTGGGGTCGGGAGTAACCACGTTGGCACAATACTGACATCGTTGCTTGGTACAGGTACAGCGTGTGTCTATATTGCTAATCTATAACGAGAATAGAAGAAAAGAAGCTCGTGGATAAATAATAACAGCCGCATGGGTTGTATATACTTCGAGGTTAGGCTACGCTTGCCGAGGTCGGTCCATGAATGGGTAACTATCCATTATTTACCGTGTCTCGAAAAGTATTCCGTTGGTCCCGGCCGTAATTTGAGCATCTTAAACAGCCGTGACGGATAGTCTGAAGCCCGAAAATCTGACATCAGTCTTGACAAGGGGTATTGTATTAGCCAGAAACTAGATTGTGCAGGTCAGATAGGCAGCTGCTCCATGTTATAGTACTGATATTCAGCAGCATCTGATTATACTAATGATTAATGGTGAAAAGGCTAGACAGAATGCCGCCAGGCTCTTGGGCATATTACCAGTTGACAGTGTTGAGGACGAATTTTTTGATGCTATAATTTAGGCCTCCCTCTCTATTACCTTTCAGTATGCTTTAAGTACTCTGTGCTATTACCATTCATTAGACTGTGGTTCGAGTGAGAACCGATTGATATTGATACTGTCAATGTCATTGTCAATGTCAAATTAGGAATCCATATCTGTCAAAAATGCTAAAATACTTGCTGTAAAAGTTATTTTTAAATGCGGTAAATCTGGTTGTTTTTCATTTTATCGAATCAATTTGTACGAAAATGTGTAGTCTTTCTTCACGACTGCTAAAATTTCCAACCGAAATTGCTGCGATACGTAAAGTTACGTGTGTGCGGACAACATCTAAGATACTGGCACTACCATCAAATCAAACATTCGACTTACAGCGAAATTATGGTACCAATAGAGACTATGATCAGCACTGGAATGGATATTCCTATAAATATTTATGTTACTCTGTCTTATTTGGTGCAGCCGCCTATACTTCCTATAAATTCTGGTGAGATTAACTTTATTTACTTGAGCCAACATTAATGAGTTCAGCTGAGGTCTGCTGCTGTTGGAGACTGGCAAACTAAACCCAAACATTTCTCTGAAATCTAAAAACTTAAGGCCATTCAACTTGTTGCCCAAAATTTACATGTCACTGCATATCGTCTAATTATTATTGAAATCCAGCATTGGATTGTGTATTAACTGTGCGGTAGATAACCTACTGCCCGGTTATTTTTCTTTCACCTATTGCAGCATAATACAATGCACTTAATCTTTGTATTATGATTCCAACTTTGAACACAAAAACCTAATGATTTAAACAATTACAGGGCTCAGCATCAGTTATTGCCTTCCATAAATGCTGCTGAAGAAATTTCAGAATCAGACTCAGATATTGAAGTTGATACTAAAAAGAAAAGATATAGAAAAGAAAAAATTGGATTTCGAGATAGGAAGGTTTGTTTAACAATAAATTTCCATAAAATGGTTTAGTTCTTTTTTTTTATTCATTTGGTTAACTTATTCTATGGCTTAATTTTGTTTTTATTTACTACAGATTATTGAATATGAGAATCGTATGAGATCATATTCAACCCCAGACAAAATATTCAGATATTTTGCCACAGTCAAGGTGACATTTGGTGAACACACTGAGATTTACATGACACCTGATGACTTTTTGCGAGCCATCACCCCGGGCATGAAACAGCCTGATGGTATTTTTTTTTTTTTTTTTTAGTTTAAAGGCTTTTCCACACAGAAGCAATGAAAGTTACTTCTGACAATATAAATATTTAAAATAATAGTCCTTGTCTATATTTCTAAATTGCACCTGTGTAGAATTGTCTTTTGTTTTACTTTTATTTTTTCTGAATAATATTTTCTGATCAGCAAACCCAATATAGTAGGTATAATTTTGATTCAGTATTAAAATAATGTTTTTATCCTGGACGCTGCTGGATAGATTATTGAGTATGAAAACCGTATGCGACAGTATTCCACTCCGGATAAGGTATTTCGATACTTTGCCACTCTTCAAGCACAGCATCATGACCAGCATGAGATATTCATGACCCCTGATGACTTCCTACGCTCCATGACACCTGGTGTCAAACAACCTGATGGTAAATTATGTACACAGCACAGCATTTTCCCAAATATGTACCATATTTTATGCAAATATATTCTATTCTATTCTATCATCATTAGCCAAAAGCAGGCTTTTATTAGTCATAGCCAGGCACACCTTTAATGCTATAACAAACTCAACTATTCTCATCCAGCTGCTACCTACTTTTTTAACATTTTGGTAAAATAATTTACAATGCCACATTGATATAAATGCAGATCAAGGAGTACACCCCTACCATGTGCAAAACATTATTTGCCCCATATCATTTAAAATGTATAATAAAACTATACTATTTTAAAACAACTGGATTAAGTTTTTGAAGATTAATAATTGTATTGTTAATGAATTTATTTTCTTTATCAGGTTTGGGATTAGATCAGTACAGAAGATATGACCCTAAGGTAAGATTCATTTCATAAAACATAAATGATGTTATAATACAGTACATTAAGATGTCCATAATCTGTCATGTGACTAATTCTGTATCCATTTAACTAATGATACAGTATGTGCACTAGCACTTATTTAACTTGTATTTCACTGCTGTTTTAAGATTTCCACTTTACATCTCTAATATGTATTATAAAATGTTCCATTTGAACTTTGACTGTACATACAATAATATTAAAGTTATAAATAGCACTTTAATAGAAGATTTCTTTATTATAGAGGGAGCAGATAATCTTCAAGAAGAATAAAGAAAGTTTACAAAAAGTATTTCACTTAATATTTTCCATATTAATGTTTTCACATATCCGATCTTTAGGAACACATAACCCAATCACAGATGTTATTTAGTCTACCTATTGCTTCATAGCAACCTAAACTGTCATTGGACACTTTTGCACCGTTAGCACCATCTCTTCAGCCACTCACATCACTTTCTTGTCTTTTCAGAACGTCGATGAGGTACTGTCTTTCTCCTCTTCCTATTTCTCTACTACTCTCGACCTCGTAATGTTTTTATTTATTTCAAGTGCACTTCTTTGACTCGGTTTTGTCCCTGTCAATGATCATGTCATCGCCGTTGGCCACTTCGTACCTCAATCTAGTCTAGATCACTTTATAGATTTTAGGAGGATCTTGTTTATTCACAATGTAATAATCTGCTACAGACCTAAGCTCTGCGCTGTTTAAGCTACTTCAGGCGTTAAGGGTCTTAGATCCCGCAAAACAGTTGCATACACAACCATCCTCTCCATAGCATGCCGTGATTTTATCATTTTATTTATTGCATTATTTAATAGTATAGCCTTTTCTTTATTAGAGTTACTTGGCACAATGTATTTACAATATTCTAGCTATGTTTCAACATCTTAAAGTACTTTTATTTTGTTTTAGTAGTATTTTATTTTACGAAGTTTTATTAATTAGGATACACAAATAAAATATTTGAATAATTGGCAATAATTACTTTGCTATTACTTTATTTCATTAGTTTTATGTTTTGGGGCATATATAGATGTATTATTAGCTTATTATTTTATGTTTTACTGCTGCATTGCTAACTATTGTGTTTTCTCGCAGAGCATCAGTCAACGTCTTAACCTCGACCTCGACGAAGATTCCATTTTCTACAAACTCGGCTCTTCAGGACTCATCACCTTCAGCGACTACATATTTCTTCTGACTGTACTGTCAAGTAAGTAACAATATTATAATTACTTTTAAACAAGGTTTCAGCGGCAAGGGTTCAGTATCCGGCGGCGGCGACCTCTCGCGTCCGGCCCTGGTTGAATCCATGGTCCGGAACGAGGAGGCTTGGGAAGCGGTCACCTCCTTCTGCGAAGCTGTAATGCTAGCGAAGGAGAAGGCGGGCCGCGCGAAGGAAAGGCAAGGCCTTCACCCCAACCGCCGCTACAGGAGAAGACGCCCCGGGCGTCGGGAGTCGCAGGGCGATCCCCGGCCACCGTAGGCGCGGGTCTGCGGACGGCGTGCGTTGGGTGGCTCGCTGTCCGATTACCACCAGGCCCAGGTCGATGGCACGTTGTGTTTCACGCGCGCCTCAAAGAGATGTCAGCATAGAAGACGGGGCCCGCTAGGGCCAGAGCCTGCCAGGGTTGCGGAATTTGTTCGAAAGAGTCACCGCGGCCCTGGAACGCAAAGGGCTTTAGAAGGAACACGGATGGGTTTTAGTCAGTAAGAGTCTGACACGCCCTTCCACTCCACCCAGAGCGGAAGAAGTCATTTGATGATTTCCCATAATTAAAAAAAAAAAAAAGGGTTCAGTATCACCCGCGATTTTGCCCCGTTAACAGCAATACGCTCGACACCTATTGAACGAGATTATTGCTGCGTAACTGGTGAAATGTCGAACATCTCTGCGTACTTTTCGGGAAATTCCGACTCGTACTAAACAAAATCGGAAAATGTCGGACTATTTAGGTTTTTTTCAGTAAAATACCCTGATCAATAAGTCAGGCAAGAGTATTCCATTAGGCATTTTTTCATTCATTTCATTTCATTTATCCAAAAAACTATTTTATTTACGTGTGCTGAATAGGTACACATTTCTCAGTCTGATAAGAAAATCTGGATAGGTATGTGCCCAGTATGATGGCAATAAACTCGATTTAAACATAACGGATGGCATGCCGGGTTTGCAATAGACCTCAAGCATTATACTTACATACGAGTATAAGAGTGAAGTTGCGTAAACAGGTACGTAATCTTGCTAAAGTAGCCACGACTTAATGCTCAGCCACTTGTTCTTTACAAAAGACAGTTAAACAACTAACGATATAACCATTAGGTACTCTTAAGGTGATATTTTCCTGCAGTTCTTGTGTAAGAATCTTAATTCATTCAAAACTTTAACTTCACCCCTGCAAATCAGATATATATTTTGCAAATTACTTAGATATATTTTTTTTTTGTTTGGTTCTTTCCCCAAAAATATTTAATTTGTGTTATATTTTGAATAAGTGAACATAGAAAAAAAAATAGGTACAAATATAAATAAAACAATCATTTAAATCGATAACCACTTTAATTTTTATTTTTAACATAACTTTTATAAACATTCGCATCATATCCGAACATTTCAAAATCAACACCATATATTTCCAACAATTTATTTAGTAAATTTTCATCAAGTTGGCTAAAATAATGCTTTAATAAGGTAGTCGTGTTCCTGCCATCACGGGATTGATTCATTACAGAACGTAATTGCTTCCTTCTTCGTTCACCAACCTTTATACTTAACAAATGACCAAGTCCTAATTGTTGTATCACATACATTGAGTCTTTCGCCAATGTTTCGACTTTCGCTATCACACTGAAGTACACCGCACAAGGTGAACAAAATGTATGATACGGAGCCCAGTGTTCATTAAACACGTATCCTGGAGTATTATATTGATCCACCAAATACTGAACAAATTCGTTGAATGTAGGTCCTAAAAGTTTAGGCGCCCCGGAACTGGTTTTTGTTTTCTTCCTATATTTTGAGATTATCGCTCGCGCAAATTTTCTATAGTATGGTTTAATTTGAATCTCCAGCTTATCGCGATAAGCTGATAATAACCTCGCAAAGGGATCCCGCACTATTAAAAGTGATATAACACCTGGTGTATTTAACGCCTCTTTGAGTTCTTTCACAGTGGGTCTAGGAAATTTTTGTCTAGCTAATGTCAAAGGTTGTACCTTACTTCTTTCCAAAAACTTTTTATCGTGTCCCCCTGAAAAATAAATGGATGTGGTTAACGTAAGTTTGTACAAACATTCTTAATTTTTTATCGTAATGAAGCAACCGAATTCTTATTTTTTATCATAATGAATCTAAGACTTCACTCAAAACATAACTTGTCCTGAAAACTTACCCAAAATATTAAAATAATACATCCAAGAAGAACTGGCAGCTTTGAAAATATTGCACCATACTAGTTTATGTTTATGGTCAACAAAGAACTCCTTGTTATTAATTGGCTGTGTGAGGAGTTTCCTTTTGTGACACACTTCATGAACGGTTTCTGTGCGTCTCTCCAGTTCTAAAAGCGTATCGTTGTCTGGCTCCGACCACACAACGTTGCTATCCGAATCCGATTCATCTTTGCTTACTGTATCTGGATTCTGCAACTGTTATAATGACACAGTTAACACTATCACTACACTAAACAACTTGTCTGTAACACTACTAGAAAATTGCACATTACCATCCACCTGCTGTAATTGTCAGGTAGTATGGACCAGTCCTTCACTGGGGTATTCACACTACTTTTGAATATTGTCATTTTCATAACAACCATGTAAAGGGTCGCCCAAAACAGAAAAGCTGCAGTCTTTGCTCCGCACCTCAAATAAACAAACGCTTTTGCTTTCATCCTCGACCGAAAACGTTTAATAGGGAATAACATTTTGTCACGTCCAGTAATACAATTGTCCGGGAAACTGTAAAGTTATTCGTTTATGTGATTCCTGTAGTGGACATTGTCGCAAGTGTAAGTGTGGTTAGTTTGTACTCGCGTATATACAGATCGACCTAGATAGCTATTTACGCAGCATCCGAGGGGTTGGGGATCGTACGGAGCATGAGCGAATCTAACGATTTTCTGTTCCCGTGATGGGCGCGAGATTTAACTGGGTACTGAAACTTTTAGTTTATCGTGCAACGAATGCTGTTCAGGAGTTTAGTATCTAGTGTTGTATAAGCGAAAATATTGTTAAACAAGTCTAAATAAATGATGTGATAATAAAATATGCTGACTAAACGCAATCACATATGGAGATATCTTAGACCGTCCGTGTTGTAACCTCATTACAGATAATATAATATTTACATACCTACACAAACATCTGTTCCAAAGATTAATTAGCACGAACCTCATAAAATTAATATTGTTGTCTTAACATAATATTATGATGACTTCTTAATCGAGTTATACCGTAAGAATTACTTGATGTGTGAACACAGCAAACTGCCGTAACTTTAGAACAAATCTAAATGAAGCTTCGTGTTTTCAATTTTAATTAGGCAACGATTAATACGCCATTTTTCTAAGAAACAATTATACATGCATTATATTTCAATGCGACCCATAAACATTTCAGTGGGTAATAAAATAGCCGGGTGAAACGTGTTTTAATTGTTTCACCATTCACTGCCGCCTTTTTCTAGTGGTCGCAGGTTTTACTTCTGGGTATAAGACGCTGGTTTCGACTGCCCGGTTAGGCAAAGTGCTGTTGGCTTTACCCAGCTGGAGTTTTTCAGTAGCAGCTAGGATTTGTACTTGTGCCCGTTTGATGACAATTGGCTCGTTCCTATTCATCGTCTCCTTGTCCTTATCCCATGTTACTTGGGGTCGGCGGAACATGTTTGTTCTCAATGATGTCCTGTCAACCGACATGCTATCTCTTTGGCCTCCCTCTCCACATTTATATTCATAACTCTTTTAGTGACCTGCATTACTATGATATGGCTTGCCCCTATTAAACGTAAAACGTAGTTTCGTTTTAGCCGGCGTTGGTGAAATACAACATCTAACAGAATAAACGCAATACCTGTAAAGAGGGAATTTCACTCATCATTGTGAACAACTTTTACCATGGGACCAACACTGAAATCGCGAATAAAAGATCGACTGCTGATACATTTTTCTGTGCGCATAACTCGACATAATGTACTGAACAGCTGATTTTTTTTTCGCGATGTGGGGTTGGTCCCTTAATAAAAGTAGTTCAGAATGATGAGTACAATGACCCCTTAAGAGGTATTGCGTTTATTCTGTAACACGTTATATAGGTGTTCCTACTATAAGTAGGTAGGTACACCTCTTTCTGAGTCTGAGGGAAAACAGACGTGGTGTAAACCTGACCAATGGCCGTTTTTCAAAACAACGGTACTTCCGCGCCGCTGCCGTCCTATTCTCGTTTGTTTCAAGTTGCTGTGTGGTTTTTAATTTGTAGGTATAGATTTTCAAAGCAGCATGTGTCTTTATCTTAGGCATCTTCAAAACAGTCGACGCTCGACTGTTTTGAAGATGCCCGGGTATCAATACAGCTTATTTCTCTTACCAGAAACGCAGGGTAATAGGGTTACACGTCAAAATCATCAGATTTTTAGTTCTCTTTATATTTTCAGCTTCCCGTCGCCATTTCGAAATCGCTTTTCGAATGTTCGATTTGAACGGAGACGGTGACGTCGACTGCGAGGAGTTTGAAAAAGTGGCCCTCCTCATTCGACAGCAAAGCAGTATCGGCTCCAGGCACCGAGATCATGCCAACACAGGCAACACTTTTAAGGTAAAACAACTTTACCACGCGGCACTTACATTATTTTTAAGTCTTTCATAAAAATTGGTATCTATAATGAGTATCTAATTATAATTATATCAAGTGGATGGTAACATTTAGGCCAATACCCGTTGGTTTTGACGGAAACATAAATAAAACCGGCCAAGTGCGTGTCGGACCACGCACAGTGTAGGGTTCCGCAGTTACCTGTCTCCTGAATCATACCAGAAAAATTGTAAAAAGTACTTAACTATTATTACTATTACATTAGAAATTTAAAAATTGGTTGGTCACTTGGTTTTAAGTCATTGTCTATGGAATTATTAGGAATTTTTAACTTACCCAGTTCCATTTTTTAAGTTGGTCGACTATTACTCATTAACTCGTTAAGCCTAGGTAGCGGTGATAGTTTTCCTTTTAAATTCGTTATATATGCTACTACTATGAATTTTTTCACGTCTCCAAAACAACCGTTTAGCTGGCAGAGGTGGGGGACCCTTGACACAAACAAAAATTTGCAAACCCTCAATATTATCCATCGACACCGTACACTATGGGGGGCATGTATTCTACATGTAAAGGGGCGATGTTTTTTTTGTCGTCTACATGGTGTAGTACCCTAAAAAAAATGTATTTTAAGATTATATTTTACCACTTTGCCGCGTGATTAATATCACGCCCCATACTACTTTTCAACTTTCTAGCGCTGAGCGTCTCTGAGCTAAACCGCGGACGGGCAGACAGACAGACGGACATGGTGTAACTATAAGGGTACCTTGTTGACTACGGTAGACGTGTTTCCTGATGCACTATATCTCTTGCCTTAATAGTATTTTACTTTTGCATGAACATAATACTAAGTTCTTTCTTAATCTTACAGGGTATCAACTCGGCGCTGACGACATACTTCTTCGGACCCCATCTCAACCAGAAGCTGACCATTGAAAAATTCTTAGACTTTCAACAACAGCTTCAGAGGGAAATATTGTCTCTTGAATTCCAAAGAAAACAGCCTGGTGAGTGTAATGATTTATTTTGTTCAAAATGATATAGATTCCTTGATTGTGTTGAGAGACCGTTTCTTTGAATAAGTACATTCAAAGAAACGGTCTCTTTCTTCAATGCAAACTCATGGTATTTCAAAAATAACACCCAAATATCTACTATAATATAATCTCATAGCTAGGGCAGATTGAAAGTATTCGGCTTGATACAGATCCAGTCAATTCTCAAAAACAAAACTACTCAAATAATTTAGCTTTTAAAATGTTGGTATTTAGCTGAGCCATCCCAAAGGTGGCTGCAATACTCCATGCAGGATCGGACTTGTGCTTTGTAGAGGGTTAAAAGCTGTCCAGGCGTGAAGTATCGCTTCACTCTATTTAGGATGCCCAGCTTTTTGGCCGCAGTTTCTGTGTTTCCGAACGCATACAACCCTAATCTCTTCAAAATTAGAGTGAACAGGTTTCTTCTGGGTAAGCTCGCTCCATCGTCGACTTTGTCTCTGTCATCTATGACCTAGACTAGAGTCAAGAGCAAACCCATATTAAATAAAAAAAAAAATTTAAAAAAATGTTGTGTCTAATGACGAATATTTTGTTCCAACGATTTTGAACGTTTTGCTGGCGAGATGGCAGAAGTGTACTAATTGGTAGTGATTACGTAGAAAATTAAAAATATAAATAGTTTTTTACGTTTTTATTTTTTTGGTCAGGCTGAATATTTTTCAATCCGCCTAGTATCAATATAAATATATAAATAAGGTCCTATTAAATTATATGGACAAATTTTAACACAGCGTTCAGTATATTTAACCAAAGATATCCAAGTAAAAACACTGATTAAAGTGAATTCATTTAAACCTAAAACAATAAATTGCCGGCATACTAGAATAAACACATCCATTATGGGTAGGGCCTTGACGTGGTCGGTCACGTGCGCCTACACATTTGTAGTATCAGAATTTTATTATGCGATAATATCGCTATCAAAGACGTGGATGTGTTTATGAATTGGGTAACCAACATTTTAGTGTATTTTCGTAAGCTGATTTTTTTTCTTGTAAGTTTCTAATGCGTTTTTCTTATTATTTTTTACCATTGTCCTTATTTTGGTGTTCTGAATAATTTCTAAAAGTTTGTCCATCTATTTTAATGGGACCATGTTTATAAAATGCTTGCGTCACTGAGTGATTGAGTGATTGACTGACTGGCAGACAACGCACAGCCGGAGGTAATGGTCGTAGAACGCTGAAATTTGGCATGCAGGTTCCTTGGAGAGTGTACGGGAGCACTAAGAGAGGATTTCCGAAATTCCTAAGGGACAGGGAATAAACGGGATATACGCGTACGAAGGCGCGATAAAAGCTAGTTTTGTCATAATTTATTTGAATGGGAAATAAATTATAACAAATATTTTTAACTCGTTTTTTCCCGTTCCCGTTTAGCCTATATATAGCCTACTTATATCCTCATGAATGTGGCTATCATATACAAAAATATTTTTCCAAATCCGAATGCATTGTGTAAATAATTTGCTAATTAGAGTTTTACTTAGGTATTCAATCAAATAATTTCAGATGAAAATGGTCGTATCACTGAAGCAGACTTTGCCGAGCTTCTGTTAGCGTACGCAGGTTACCCAGCTAAGAAGAAGGCGCGAATGCTTAAACGTGTTAAGAAAACGTAAGTTTTAATATTATTGCGTGAGTACTTCAGACTCATTTTTAATCGACTTCATAAAAAAGGTGGAGATTCTCAATTCGGTTGTTTTTTTTTTTGTTACTTCATGACTCCGTCATTTATGAACCAATTTGAAAAGATCTACGTTTCGATTGGTCCCATATAAATTTCATTAAAATCGGTTCAGTATTTTGGTTTTTAATTCAAAATAGCTGGAGAAAATAGAAAATATGTTATCCAAGAAACCGAAATTACGTGTTTTGCTAGTGGTATTGTAAGGTGTGGGGTACCACTTGAAAATGAAAAATAAAAAAACTTTTTTACAATAAATAATCCCTTTTTAAAAAAAAAACTACCAAGTATAAAATAACTTTAATTTCGGAAGTCGGTGTTTTTGGTTGTTTCTTCGTATTTTAACACCGACTTCCGAAAGTAGTGTTTTTTTTCTTATTTGGAAGTCGGTTGTATTTTTTTGTAAAAAAGTTTTGTATCAAACATGTTATCGATTTTCCAATTCTAGTAACTAACAGCCAGCTTCACCCCACTATTAGGCAAAGACCCTGCTAGCTATTTTGATCCACCTAAGGCAGGAGTCACTGTTGATTTATCCAACTTGTTCGGCCATCTTTTACGTCTGACGGGCTACTGCAAGTCCTAAAAGTATCAAGGCTGCACAAAATCGTTTATACCCATAGCTCATTGTAGACAGCCTAGTCCGACTTTAACTTTTAAGCTATTGTTATATTTATCCTTAGGTTGGATTTACACGAAACTTATATTCATCTGTCGAAGATGAGAATGTATGAAAAACAACAACGATACGAATGTATCGTACCATTCGTATCGTTGTTATTGTTTTTTGTACGTTTGGTGTGAACGCGGTTTTAGGTTACATTATTTTATCCAGGAGTGTTTCTGTATTAAACCCTTGCCGTACTTGTATTTATTATTAAATTAATTGTTGTAATTAATATTAATAAAAAAAGAAAAAAATTGGTGAATTTTTTTTTGGTGTATAAAATATATTCTATCTAACTATGCTTACCGATACATTGTTTTCACAATTTATCAATGTTATCATGCATGCTGTGAAATTAACTATTACAAATAATGTATTTATTACAATTATGAATCAACAACGATCACACGTTAAAAGTAAAAATAAACTCAGTAAAAAAAACTCCAAACCAAGTTAACCCTAAATTTTAGCGTCAAAAAACCTAAATATTGTTAATTTGTATAAATCCAGTTTCCGCGACCACGGCATAGGCATAACGAAGGACGACTACCTGAAGTTCTTCCACTTCCTGAACAACATCAACGACGTGGACACGGCGCTGACGTTCTACCACATCGCGGGCGCATCCATCGACCAGCCCACCCTGCGGCACGTAGCCAGGACCGTGGCGCATGTGGACCTGGACCCTCATGTTATTAATGTGGTCTTCACTATTTTTGATGAGAACAGTATGTATCATTTTATGGTCTCGTTTTTTAATTTTATTTCGAGGGAGGCTTCAGAGCTAAGATATCTGACACCCATGTTGTCAAGGGGCATCGTATTACCCAGTTACTGATTCAAAGTTCAAGATTCAAAGCATTTTTAGAAATAAACCATTTACAAGCACTTTTGAACTGTCAAGCTCGGTCAGTCAAAAACATGAAGCAATTTGTACGTTCGAAAGCTTAGATCTTTATGGAGAAGAACATGCAAGAATCTTCATGGATCTTTAAAATCATGTTATGTATTATAAAAATCTTGGTTACATTATCCTTGTTGCTTGTATGCAAAGAAAAAATGAACTTATTGAAACAATTCAAAATATGATTAAAATAAGCCATTGGCAGTTAAGAGATGACCATTCTCCACTGACTGCGCCCGTTTACGAACATGACGCTTGTATCGGCACCATTCAGCTCAACCATTTTAAAGGGAACTGAATGATCCAACACACGCGCCACCAATGACGACGAAATAGTAGGGAATATGCATGCAATTATTTATTTGCAAAATAAAATACTTATTATCTCTAACTAAACAATTACTTATGAAAGAATTTTTAAAATACCTTCATCAGTGATGAAGTTGACAATTAGAAATCCGATACAAAGTGTGACGTCAAATACTATGATGTCTATACAGCTGCCCTAGAAAACAGCGTTTTCGCGAGAGGGACAGATATATATGCTTAAAATAGTTATAACTCGTTTGTGTTTCGGTCAATTCCGATTATTTTTTCATTGTTAGTATTATATTGTTGTATACTTCTAGATAAACAGTTTTTTTTTTTCCTTAGCCTATTGTGTCCCACTGCTGGGCAAAGGCCTCCCCCATATCCTTCCAGACATTCTTTTCTTGTGCCACCTCAACCAGCCTTCGCGGTGTGCATCCAAGTCATCTCGCCACCGCTTTCTGGGCCGGCCTCGGCGACGCCGTCCATCCTCTGGCACCCATTGCGTGGAGACTTTTGCCCAGCGGTCATTATGCATGCGGCTGGTGTGACCCGCCCAGTCCCATTTTAGCCTGGCAGCTTTTTTGCCTACGTCAATGATACCGGTTTTGGAGCGCAGTGTGGTGTTCCGTACTCTATTAATTCTTTTTAAACCTAGTAAGTACTTATAGTTACAAAAATATAAACTGAGCAAACATGCCTTAACTTTAACATAGTATTAGTTTTATTAAGATACAATGGTAATAAGATTCTCTGTTTCGTCATACGTTAACTTCTGCAACCAATCTGTAAGCTTGATCTTAATTTCTTTTTTAGTAGGTAAATGGGCGTTAGTTTATGGACGAAATGACAGCTTTTTGAAATTACCTTATTTTTAGGGATCCGTACCAAAAAGAAGAGAAGGAATATTGGTGAGACTTTGTTGCGCGTCTCATTTGTATCGTTCCATTCAAACTAATTGCCCTTTCTCATAAAAATAATATAATTGTAGCATTTAGGAAGCGCTTGAGAATCAACTGGTATTTCCTGTGTTCCTTTTTTTTTCCTAGTTACCTAGATAATTTGGTAACCCAGCCCGGTTTTGGTTATCAGCTATAATACACAAACACAGTATCAAATAAAATATAGAATTGTGTTCATTATATCCTTCCTTTTCGAACAGTGGCATTGACTTTTTGAATTAAATTGAACATAAAGCATTATTTTATTTACTAATACTAAAATTGTTACTTGTAAACTTGATAAGAAGACCCTTTCATTTCTGTAGGTGACATTAAATAAAATTTCTAATTTCCTTTATACTACATCAAAACGTCTATGTAAATTTCATTAAATCTTTTTTAATTGTATAGCTAGAATAACACTAACCAGTAACAGTTACTAACGTTCGCTGATACAAACACGACAATACCAGATTCTAATTATTTGACGTATTTTCGCAGTGGACGGACAACTCAGCAACCGCGAATTTGTCGCAGTCATGAAGAACAGGCTTCTTCGCGGGCTTGAAAAGCCGAAGGACACAGGTTTTGTCAAACTTATGTATTCACTTATCAAATGCGCGAGGGACACCAAACCAGCCATATTAGACTTTTAAAGATAGTTTGTTAAACGATCCTAATATAAAGCTTATGTTCGATTGGACTATCTATGGCGAGAAATTTATATTTCGGGTAAGTCATTGTACACCTGGTTTACAAAAGGGTAATATGATTTTTGTTTGACCATTGGGGCTTCCTGAGCGTTGTCGTGTCACTGTCATGGATCCAAACTTCTGCCGCTTCCAATCGGTGTGCATGTAGTGTACGGGGCCGTCAATATGGCACAGTGACAAATGGCCCGTTTCAATAACGTATTCTACTTTTAACCAACTGTCAAATTAGCTACCAACCAACAGTAGCTGAAACGTCATTTTTGCCTTTGTCACATGACGTTTCGGCTACTGTTGGTTAAAGGTAGATACGTTATTGAGGCCGGCCGTTAAAGAATAGTTTGGTTTTGTGCGTTTGAATTGTCACTCACTGACCACAGAAGTGAGAGTGAGAGAGAGACAGTCTTTCTAAAGCGCAAGGTATACAACAACGCTCAACTAACCCAACGAAGGCCTATTTATAAAATCTAGGTGTACCTACATGTGACTTTAAACCGTAAAGTGCTCAATCAAAAGACAAGTGTCTGCTTTAGACATGTGATACAAAATACCAGGTTGTAAGAAATTGCTTCCCATATTTAAATTATACTACGCCAAATTAAAAGCTTCGTCAATTCAATGAAATATTACTTTAAAAATAAAATAAAGAATATTAATTTTGAATTTAACGATTCGAACAAATATAAACTGTAAGTATTAAGACATTAACTCGAAATGTCTGAAGTACGTTAACAAGACAACACAACGTAGATTTACTAGCCGGTGGACGTCCCTTTGATCAGACGTCCTATAAAGTCATGCCAGTGTGGGCACAGACTCTTTAGACGTAATTTATTTGCGTTTATTTACGTATTTAACCGATTAAATGGAACGATACGTCAGGCAGTCATTTTTATCAAATTTTCATATGACATCGGTCATAGTCAAATTTTATTTAGGAACATCACTAGAATACTACAATACATGATTTTGAAGAGGGATCAATAGTATGAAGATTGTACGTAAACCTCAGCCGTTGTAAACATTTTTGTTTTGATTAAGGTTCTGCTTGAAATTTTCTTTAATGATATGCAGATTTTATTGTCTGTTACTGTGCCACGTCAGAACATCTCAGACTCAAAGCACTGATATATACTGATATATGATTAAACTTTTTTTTACAACTAGACTTTTTACCTTTGAATGTTCAGTCATTTAGCTCGTTAGAGTATTGGAGCTATTTGCCCGTACCAAAGCGTAGCCCCTGTAGAATAAAAATCAATGAGTAAAAACTCCGTGATAAACAATCTTTAGGTCCCCCTTACGTCGTTTCATTCTATAATCGGTTAAATATATCCTTTGTGAATTTAAGTTATATCGTTTTAAGCTCTCTATTCTGGTCATAATATAGTTAAGTTAATTTTTGTTTTTTAGTAACGGACTGAAGTTGACTGAACTTTTTTCAATCTTTAAAGTTTTATTTTGTTCAATCATGCAGTTTTTAGTCAAATTAGTTGATTGTTAAAGGTAATTTCGTGTAAGTACAAGATATATATTTTGTAAGAAATAGTTAACTTTGAAATGATTAAAAAAATAATATTACTGTCGTTATAAACAATTTTAGTTATATAATGTCATGTCTAAATAGTTTAATATTGTTAAAGATACGCTACTCAGTATTTATGATCTTTTTGCTTTAATCTCAATAAAAATAAATTCATATTTTATGCTACTTTGTATTTTTTTTTTTTTGTACGATCGTGATTTTTTATTATAACTCATATTTTTTCTGCTCTATTCTATTTGCACAAATCACTAAAACAACTATAGTAGGCGCCAGATAATCGTGGAATAACGGTCATTGACCCACCTACAATTATTGACATTTTTAATTTGAAAAACGGAATTAATGACACAAAGCTGTCCCGAATCATCATCTCTCGTGATCCTTAACATTGTCTAATAATGAAAAACGATTCATATTTAATTGTTCAGGTACCTATGAACAGTTATTAGGGAAAGGTCAATGTACTTTTTTTTTTTTTTTTATAATCTTTATTTATTTAGAGGCTTTTACCTTACAAAGGTACGTCAGCCTCATCGTACCCTTTAAATAACTAATATCTACTTATATATAATTACTGATTACACGTACCTACCTTTAATTCTACAAATGTTATTATTGCGTAAGCGAGGGAGTTAGTGATGCAGCAATCATTTCATAAACCAGTTTCGCTTCTCCCGAATTTGGTGTAGATAATATTCTAATAAAAGCCCCAACATCATACAAATTAAGTTTTAACTCCCGCATCACTATCTCCCTCTCTCTCCGGTTCTTTTCACATTCCAACAGCAAATGTTGGACGTCTTCGACTTTATTACACACTAGACAGTTAGGGGAATCGACTTTTTTCATTAGATATCCGGTCAATGTACTTTATTCCACATTTATCTGGCGCCTACTATAGTTAGATGTAAATTATCTATTAAGCTTCCGGATAATTCATAAGCTGTTTTATAACATTTATGATTAAAAATCTATTACATATATTATTATTAAAATAACATTTACTCACTTATATTTATCGACTTAATAATAAAAATGAACGGCATACTACGAAATGATCGTGCATTTCCTATCTATTTATTTGTTAAATAACACATTTTGTATCACAACGATTTAAGTATTCCCTGTACCTCCTGTTATGTGTTTTTTAAGAATAAATTCGTTTTTGGACCATATTCTTTATTTTTAACCGTCGATTTATAACTATAATACACACTATAACCGTTATGAAATCATAAATCAAATATGTAATATGTGATTAATTTAGTTAAATCTTGAGCGGGACTCGGGCCTTGCACAGGTCTTGCTCTTAAATATTTGGTTTTTTTTTTGTATGAATTATATTATATGAGGATTATCTCAATAAACCAAATACTAATGCGGATACGAACATTTTTTGTGTCAACACAAATACTTATGAGTTCAACGTTCTAAAACTCATTAGCGAGCCAGTGTCTCGCCATAGGTGCTGGGTCTCCTAGAAACGTCGTGAGATCTGCCACAGACGGAGCGGGAGCATTGAACCGGTGTCGAGTGTTCCCGGCTTCCCGCCTCAGTGCCGCAGTGTTGCGGATCTCTGGATTGGCCCAGAAACAGCTCGTGTAAGCTCCGGCTTGTAAATCACTCGAAGCACGAGCCGTCGAACCGACGCCCGCCGCCACGCGAAAAATAGATATAGTTTGATGTTGCTCCGGAATTACTCGAGATAATAGAAAACGGCACTGGCCACACGACTCTGCACAAGTCACCACGCCCCGCGCCCTCTGGTGAGTTAGCCCTTATATTGTATCGCTTCCCCCACTACCTGCGCCCACGTGGCGTCTAACGTGTAATTTTTCCTGTGCGCGGCCGTCCTTGTCCATAGAACAGGTGATTTATGCATAGAAATGTTGCCAAACACCTACGTATGTATTATGAAATGTAACTGACGGCCGATTATAAAGAGATTGTGATAGTATGCACTATCACTGCAAGTGCAATGCTTTTTGAACTGTAGTTGTTGTAATACGTGTATTTCTGTGTCAGTTTTGCCTGGACCGGTTACTGAGCAGTGACGATGCCGATGTACGAGCGGCCACCGTTTTGGCGAGTGCCCCATCAGCGCCAGGATCCTGGAAATGAGCCCAGGGACTTCGGGCAGAAGCGAACAGTAAGAATATTTTGCATTATTATTATAATACAAGCGCTAAAATGGAAGTGGAATGAGGGTTTTATAACAAATGTAAGACATGATTGTGTAACGCAGAGTTATTTGCGGCGTTAAATATTACCGTATTAATTGTGATGATGACGTAGGCAGTTAGTATATTCTGATGTATGAGCAATGACTGGCAGTCATTAGATGTAAATGAATCGTTTCAATCGCTATAGCTCCTATAGCATAGGCATACCAAGACAAAATGAAAAAGCAAAACTAGAGGTAGGTCTGGGATCAAAGTTTTTTTTAATGCATAAATTATATTATTATATATTATTATATTATTATATTTACATGTCCACATAAGTTAGTTTATCATTATCACATTTTAATTTTAAAAAGTTAAACACTCACTTATTATATTATAATAATTTATTTGTCAAATTTAATTGATCAAAATCTTTAAAAATATTAAAGTCGATTATCTTTTCGTGTTCATATGTGAATAAAATATATATTTTAATGATACATCCATGACACCAGTTTAGAAGTCACATGCAAATTCCTTCTATGCTTTGATTATTAGTAATCATGATCAATGGGCTAAATATACGTCAATAACTTCATATGATGCCAATACAAAGTCATTATGTGCCTATTTATAGTAAAAGTTTGACGTAGGAAATAGTGATCAGCAATGGATGGCCTTACATACCTATCTGGTGAATTACCCTTAGAGAGTTGAGTTTTATTATTAGATGAACTTTGCATTTATTTCTGTGAAAATATTACTTGATGATGATGATGCAATTATGAGATCATAATTTGCAACCCTATGAGGCATTGAAGTGTGAAATAATTTGAAAATGTAGGTCATGCCTAATGCGTCGATATGTTGAGAGTAAACAAACAAGCCGAAGACTTGCCGGAATGGCTGGATAATCAAGCATCGATGTATCCCAGAGTTTCCGTAAATCGAATTGGGTCGATTGCGATGGCAGGGTTACATGCAGTGTACTAGGGGGGCAGGGGCGGTGCGGGTTTGCGGTGAGGCTAATTTAGCGCGCACTACGTCGCGTGTTCCCGCCGCGCACACACCGCGTCTCGTGCACTGTGCAGTGACACTGTGCCACGCCGTGACACACTGTGAGCAGCATGGGGCGGCTGCACACCTTCGTGGTGACGCTGCGCCGCGACTCCCGGGAGGTCAACTGGGGCCTGCGCCTGGTCGGAGGCGCCGACCTGGCCACGCCGCTCATCGTCACCAGGGTATAGCTTCACTACAGTACTGCACGCTCCCGCAGGGCGCGTCGCTCGCGCGCCGGTGTAAACACGCCGGCGCTCCAGTCACCGCTCTGTTTGTAAATAAGATGCGATCCAGGTTAACGATCAATCAAATCTGCGGACCTAAACTACACATTTCAGCAATTATCTCAAGAAATATTGAACATAGAATTGTCTCCTTAAAATATATCAGAAGAGCTTAGATTATTTTATCATTTATCCGGGACACGAAAATATTTATAGCGTTGTCAGTCAGTCTGGGACTTTACCCGCAAGCCGACAATTTGAAACACTTCAGCTATTTTTGTAATTCAAGTATCTGCTGAGCCGTTTTAAAATATCGGGAAACGGCCGTTGTTTAAACATTATCTAGAACATCATTAAAATACATGTAGAGCGTGGACGAACTCTCTTTATAACTGATATATTCTTGGATGTATCGTGTCGTTCGACAGCTGCCGACGACGATGAGACGTGGCCCCGTTATCTTAATCTATTTGATTTAATATTTTTAGCTAGCGCCTAAAACGAAATATATAAGTAATTTAGTTGATTAGTAATGCACGGCCCATGAATTGTGTACTACCCTGAGAGCCGTACCAATGACCTTCATTGCACGTTTTGTATACCTAGCGCAGCACAGGAACCAAAACCTATCAACGTTTATTTGCATTCATAACACAAATACAAAGTAGGAACTTTGCTTCAATAATACAAGCTTTTGAAGTAAAAGTAAACTTGGTGCTGGCGTAATTGGCGACCAGGGCTAAAGCATTTTTATTCAAATCATTAATCTGTTTTGTCACCCGGCAGCCAATAGCTACCAGAGCTTTCTGCCATCTAGAAATGTGACATGGAAGAAAGCTTTGTCTACTCTCCAGCTTGAATTTGGCCTAGAAGATAGCCTTAAATGTAATCAACGCTGAATAAACTTTCCTCTAAAAGCTCGCCGTCAAAATAAATCAAAAGTATTTTTTTCAAACTAGACTAAAAGTCAACAAATTTACATGAACACAGTCTCTTAAACCGCTCGCCCGTCACCACTTCCTAATATTTTAGCTCAGTGAGACTATGGAAGTACTCTCTTAGTTAGTGTGACAAATTTACCATATACTAATGTTCTTTTCATTATGCTGTACTTACGTAATATGTTACTAGTGGAAAAGTCGTCGGAGATCTTTTTAAAACATATGGTTTTTGCGAAATAAGTCACGCCTGTGTGTGTTGGTGTTAAAGACGATGCAACTTTCAACCAAGATATAAACTCATCATTTCATATTTCAACATGCCAAAAAATATAACAGGATGGCTGACCTATTTTTGCTTGTTACATGCTCATGTTATGTGACTGACGTAGGAGTGTAAGAAAGAGTGCATCAGAGCTCAATTCGAGTAGGATGTAGGAGGCTACTTAGTCATAGATCTTAGATTGCATTCTGGACTAGTTGCCAGGCAAATACCTGTGCCACGCCTACAGGTAATGTTGTAGTCTTTCAGCAATACCTTTTAAGTGGCGGATAGAGAAAGTAAGTTGACAAATAATATCGGGAACTTAAAGCTTGAAGACCATTTTCACAAATGTATCATGCTAAAAAGTTCATATAGGTAGTTATGTACATCCATATGGGCGAAATGCATCGTTAAGCCTAGCAAAGTACGCGCGTTTTTGTTCACGTGGTCTTTCACCTTCTACAGACATGTACACATCGAACCTATGTCGATGAGATAACGTCCTGTACTTTTAGGGACTTAAGGTGCAATTACGCAGCTTGAACCTTAAGTCCATAGGCTTGCCAGCTCAAACCAGCACTTGCGAAAAGAACAAATTCGAGCTTGTCAGCGCTTGGTAGTACTCGTTAATGCTGATTGATACCGGTTCATTATAAAAATAGGAGCCTTCGCCAACCAGCGTTAACCACATTCGCGTGAATTGGCGCTTGTAAGCGTGGAAAAAACTGCACCAGTTTGGTACCAGTTTTTTATGTGAACGCACACTTACGTAAGAGCACCTCGCCACAAATATTCAGCAAATTAAACAGTGTCTTCAAAATCTAGGCAAAAATTTCATCAGAGGCGAATGCTGAAATAGACGAGATATTGATTGACATTGTTAAATGTTTTACCATTGGACTTTTGCTGCAACACACGCATATGACGCACAGCTTAGTGAAAATATTGTTAACGAATTTAAACTGCAACGCATTATACATAATACTGCGTACAGGAGTGCAATATTTTTCTAATGAATCAGGCTCACGATCGTAGCCAGAAGTACTGACGTTGATTTGCGGTTATTTATAACGAAAAGTCGGCTCTAAAATCTTTTGGGTCACAAACAGACAAATAAAATCGTTAAAACATAAGCTAGGGATATAATATGAAATGAAAAGAGACATTCCCTAGGCTGTAAATTAAACGGACAGCTGGCGAATAATTATCCCCATGTAAATAATATTACATAAGCCCCATCAGCATCCCATCCCACAACAGCCGTGCATTTTCCGGGATAGAAAGTACCATATATAGCGATAGTGTAGTTTTTCTATCAGTGGAAGTATGTTCGTAATCAGATCAGTAACTTCCGGAGATTGCATCCTAGTAATGTAATAAACACTTACCTCTTTAAATATATTTTCATAAAAGTTTATTTATAGCCAGGTTAACCATGTCCTCTTCACCGCAAGTGCTCAAAACAGAGAGGAGTGGAAACTTAATATCTAGCCTCATTCTCTTATCAACCAGCCATCTTTAGAGCCAAGGCAGGAGGGCAAGGATCTTCCCTTATACTAGCTCTCATTTTGTCGTGTCACTTACAAGCGAGGTCACGTCTTCTGTCTTGTGGGTAGACAGTCATTGACCAAATTTAAAAAAAAATATCGCATTTATTATTTATGCAGCCAAAAAAAAACCGGCCAAGTGCGTATCGCCACGCACAGTGTAGGGTTCCGTAGTTACCCGTCCCGTAAGCCATGACAAAAAATAGCAAATTTGACTATAAAATTACAAAGTTACAAATACACTTATGTAGCTTTAAGTCATTTTCTATGGGGTTACTACGAATTTTTACCTAATCAGTTATAGATATTTTATAAGTTGGTCGACTATTACTCGTTAACTTGCAAAGCCTACTTAGCTGTGATAGTTTTCATTTAAAAATTCGTTATAAATGCTACTACTATGAATTATTTCACGGCTCCAAAAACAACCGTTTACCTGGCAGAGGGGGACACACACACTTGACTCTAACAAAAATGAGCACTTTAAAGCTTATTTCGCACACGGATCCTTGAATGGAAATAGGTTTTAGCAAACCCTTAATATTTTTAAACAACCTATCCCACACCAACATTGGGTACCTAGACGATAAAAAAAATCATCGCCACTTTACATGTAGACCCCACCCAAAAAAAATGTATTTCAAAATTTTCTTTTACTACATTGTCGGCGTGATTAATATGTATACCCATACCTTCAACCATAATTTCAACTTTCTAGCGCTAAGCGTCTCTGAGCTAAACCGCGGACAGACAGACGGACATGGCGAAACTATAAAGCCTCGAATCCATTAGGCAACATTTGACGCGCAACACATGACGCCCAACATGTTCAGCAACGTTGCAAAACAACGCGCGACGTTGCCAGCAGGCGCGCAACATTGACAATGTTACTAAATAAAAGTTCTTCGTTGCCGTTCAACATGATGAGCAACATGTTGTGCATCATGTCGCGCGTCAAATGTTGCCTAGTGGATACGCGGCTTGATGAGGGGTTATTAATCACTGCAATAGCCGAAACTGTTTCTACCCGACTGCTCCAGAAAGAGGGTTATGTTTTTCGAGTATAATTATGTATTCGCTCTCACACGAAGGGTTCCGTACCATAAACCAAAAAAAAACACGTTTCTTCTATGAGGGCCCCCGTAAATTTTTAAGTTTATTAAATTTTTATTATTTGTTGTTATAGCGGCAACAGAAATACATAATCTGTGAAACTTTTCAACTGTGTAGCTATCACGGTTCATGAGATACAGCCTGATGACAGACAGACAGACGGACAGTGGAGTCTTAGTAATAGGGTCCCGTTTTTACCCTTTGGGTACGGAACCCTAAAAATGGCCGATTGGCGCCATATATGTCTTCAAAAACTTTTTTTTCCTCAAGACCTATCTATCAAAATCACTTTTCAAGCAGTCTGATGCAATTGGTAGCATTCCTTTTACTTCTTCACTGATTTGATGCCAACAACTGACTGCTTGAAAAGTGACTGCTTGTTTGTAAAATTTTAGTAGTTTTTGGCTTCCGGGTATTTTGACACAAGTTTATTTTTAGGTTTCCATACCCAAAGGGTAAAATGGGACCCTATTACTAAGACTCCGCTGTCCGTCCGTCTGTCTGTCTATCGGTCTGTCACAGGCTGTATCTCATGAACCGTGATAGTCAGACAGTTGAAATGTTCACAGATGATGTATTTCTGTTGCGGCTTTAACAACAAATACCTACTAAAAAAACAATAAAATAAATATTTAAGGGGATCCAACATACAACAAACGTGTTTTTTTTGACGTGTTTATAGATAATGGTACGGAACCCTTGCGCCAGTCCGACTCGCACTTGGCCGGTTTTTTTTTAAACCTGCCTGCATTCTTACAGCGAAAGGAATGCACGATTTTATGTAACATGGGCAGTTGCCCATGTTTTTTTTTTATGGGTGGGAAATCATCAAATGACTTCTTCCGCTCTGGGTTGAGCGGAAGGGCGTGTCAGACTCTTACTGACTAAAACCCATCCGTGTTCCTTCTAAAGGCCATTGCGTTCCAGGGCCGCGGTGACTCTTTCGAACAAATTCCGCCAACCCTAGCAGGCTCTAGCCCTAGCGGGCCCCGTCTTCTATGTTGACATCTCTTTGAGGCGCGCGTGGAACACAACGCGCCATCGACCTGGGCCTGGTGGTGATCGGACAGCGAGCCATCCAAAGCTCGCCGTCCGCAGGCCCGAGTTGCCCATGCTGCATATGTCCCTGTGTAATAATTTGGCCTTACTGAAAACCCTAATGATGTGGTCTGATATGCCCAGTACTTATTCTACTGGCATCCAGTTTGCAGGTTGCATTTCAGCCACAAAATTCTGTTTTTATTAAGAACCTATGAATTTGTTCAATTTTATATCGAGAAAATCTTAACACGATTTATTCTAGGTTGGACGTCATATTTGGCCTACATAATATTTAGGCTGGCAACATATAACATTGAAGTCTCGCATCTGTTTCCCGCCTTTAGACCGCTGATCGAGAAATGCACTTAGTAAATAATCTCCCGGTTGACCTTGGCTGCTATAAATCTTTCAATCGCTAACACAGCCTTGAGCTCGATTTTTATTTAACGGAGCCATTAAAATGCCTTCATTACTTCCTCTCCATATGGCTAGGATGAGTCAATCGATTCGATACATTTTAATAGACAATTCACCACAGATTCCTCGAAATAAAGAATAGGTTTGTCGATTTTTTTTGAGAAAAAAAACAACCATTTAAACATTTGAGTAATTAGCAACTTCATAACTCATGTCACTTCTTGGCAAAGAGTCCCAGCACTTGTTGATTTATGTGATTTCAACAATATGTTAGCAATAATTTAACTACATGTATTTTATTTAATGTCCATTTCGTATTCTAGATGAATGTCGAGGTCTACATGAGACCCCTTGGTACGAAACACAATGTCAATAGCCATCGTCAAATGACGTAGGTATTTAGTTAGAAATACTAGCCATCATCTCTTTAAATCAGTCTATGTATCCCATTAATTAGTCCAGTTTAGATTTATTTTAACCGCGGCCCAAAAAATAACAAAATACTTGTTATATAAACCTAGCTTGGCTCTCGAATAGAAATATTTAGAATAGAAGTGAGTTGAATTATGCATAGGCTTTTAATTAGAGCATTTGGCAACATAAGCGTAATAAAATATTCTATGAAATGTTGATTTAAAAATGCTAAAACTAATAACGAGGGTGTTAAAAGTTTCTTAGAATGTTCGATACCAAATGCATCTTCTTCAACCTGGATAGTTTTGTGACGCAAGCGCGTACGCGTCACCTGGGTATGAGTGTAATGCGGATGGATGTTAGCCAGCTGATATGTTTTAAAAATCCGTCAAAAACAAAGAACTAGAACGTTTGACGTCCTCAGAAAAATTTCGCCACGATCCACGGTGATGGACAAGAGTAAATATAGATGCATGTCCTCGCCATTGACTCGAGGAAGTGTGTGATGGATTTGCGCAGGTCGAGCCGTCGATGCGACGCGGCCTCCATCCGATCCGTCGGTTGTTTTCAATAAAAAATGTCAGGTTGGCGCGGCGTCGCCGGCGGACGCATTTAGCCTGGCCACCGGCCAAACACAGTGCATACGTCCCTCGCCCCCTCCCCCCTTCGCTACCCCAGCCACAAGGTCGACCCAGTATACTCTATGCAATACTACAACTAGTCTCCCAACTACACCCTTCATTTTTACTTTGCCCTCCACAATAATTAATTACCTATTTCTGAGTTTCTTAACTTGACCCGACTGTCTGGCATGTATCGAACTAATTTCTTCGATTTTATTTACGTTTGGTCAGGGTCGTAGTTCCTTTAGTAAAGTTGCCTGGATTTTCCCACTCCTCGGAAAAGACTTTACTACTCTCCTCCAAATTATCTCTATCTAGGGCTACGGTGATACCAAATCACCATAAGTATATCTAAGCACCAACTTAAAAATAACTGAAAATAAATTAATATAGTGGAAAAGTAAACGAGGTAACTGAAAATATGTTGACGACTTACCCTTGAAGGTGACCGAACCGAATGGACACTTCAGAATGTCACGGCCCGTCTGTTAGCCTTCTATATGTGTCGTATACGTGTAAACATTATTATAACACGGGCAACACATATAAACAATGCAAGATTATTACATTAATTAAACATTCCTCGAACCGTAAAATGTTCCCATTAGAAATATATGTAAAAACTGGTTTAGAAGTTGTAAAGTAAGCCGTTTAATGAAACAATCCTTTGAAGTCGGAGATTTTTCCATAGAATTTCAGTGGTTGAGACTTCAAACACCTCCATATTTTCAGTTTGGGTAAATATTGACGAGTTGGGATTGACACGCTGGCTCTTTGAACTTCGCTTTGCAGTACCTGCTGCATATAGAACTGAACCGAAACTCTCCGAGTTAAGTGCCTCACTGACAGATGGCGGTGCGAAACATCCGCTTTTCGGCATCGGACGTTAGATACAACATTTCCTGGATTTAATTAAGATATGGTGGAACTTCCCACATTGCACACAATGGCTTATTACAAAAAGATGTTATTTAGAATACTAGGATCCCATTTTTTCTGGCTCTACATAGACGCAACTAGATTGCGGTCGATCGACGCCGTCAGTCGTTATTGATCGCTACAAAACTTAATCGATGCTCATTCCTCTAGCAATGATCACTATCGGGGACCTTTAATAGGTACACAATTCTGGATCGAACGAAACGCTCGTCTATTGACCGCAATCTCTGCACTCTTACTGATAATCTCATGCATTCGCAGCTTCATATTAAACGTGCGTTATAATTTCCAGGTGACACAAGGCACTCCCGCGGGCAGAGAGCTGGTGCGAGGGGACATCATCGCTAAAATCGACGACTACGACGCACGCGACCTGCGACACGAAGACGCACAGAACCTCTTCAGGAATGCACCGAAACAGATCAAGCTGGTAGTACAGAGGTAATAAGTCCTATAGTCCTCTGCCTTACTAGCTTTTCTTGACATCAATGGACTGAGCGTGCCCTATCTGCCTTTGTAATGAATAAGTTCACAAAAGTGTGAAAGAGGCAAAGCGATCTTGCCGCCAGTTAGTAGTTGTCTCTTTCTTTATTTCTTATAGATAACGTCACAGACCTGCAATGTCATCTCCTCACTACTAACCTCAGAAAAGAGACAGAACAGTTAATTTTGTGACGGTATTGCTTAGTCCAATTCCCTATGGGTATGTACACAACCCGGTTGAAAAGCCTGATTTACAGGTGTGATAAGGTGAAAGTTTTACAGCCTAAGCAGTTTTTAACCGCTCCAAGCTTTTATTGTATGCCACAGGCAAGAAACTTATATTATCCAAATTGGTATTATTATATGACACCTCACTTCTTTAGAACTCTTTATTCTGAAAGTCGATGTGCCATATTAATGACCGGGTACTAACCTAACCTTTTTGGTCCATTAAAAGCAACGAAATAATGAATTTATGACAAGGAAGTGTTGTTTAAAGTTCAACGAAATGCACTGTACAGAAGGAACTTAAGGATAAACCTTTCCTACACAACTCGGCTGTTGTTCAACTGTAGACTAAACGTCGTTTATATTTCCATTTTACACTGCTTTTATCCGCTTTCCTAAGAGGGTAGTGAACAATATTTTTAGTATAAAGCTCGCACGGTGTAACCACAGGGGCGGCGCAAGCACTCACCTATACACGTTGCCTCGCTCGCCGGGCAGCTTTGTAGGCCGGGTGCCCACGCCTACCTTCTATCACGAGTTCGCTGAGTAAGCTCTAGGTGTCATCCATGTTGCCCTTCACCTACTTGTTGATTTATATGTTACTCTCGTGATACTGAATTTCTAGCAAACATTTGAGCCTCACTTTAAATGTTAAAAATTTGAAGGCACTGATGATCAATCATTCCAATTTATACCTTATGACAATAAGAGTCTCATAGAGCTCTCTCGTGAATTGCATTATAGTAATCAAATGAAGAAAAGAAAAGTTTAATTCGCTGTTTCTGCAAAGATTTGTGTCAAATTAACCTAATGTGAACAATTTCGTAATGAACACAAAGTGCACAAAAATGATTCAGTATCACATCGCATTTTGAAAGAGTCAGTCGTAACACTTTATAAATGTATGCCTGGTATATTTAGCCCTCTTCTATCAAAACTAAATCCAAAAGTATTTAAGCATGGGTAATCTCTCGATGTTGTAAACAATCTCTGCAAATAACTATAATATTTATACACTTTGAAAAAGTTTTTGTTTTTTAAACAGATGTGTAATTTCAGTCTCAAGCTTCGTCGATATATTCGTTATATTCTATATGCTGACGTCAATATTACATGCATGAACTGTACCTATTTATTGTATGATGTATTTTGTATGTATGTATTTGTCTCAGTATCTTTGATGTGTCTAGGATACCAATTTGTACTAAATGCATTGCATCCTTCCTTAAATGTTCACATATACACTACATACAAACCACTGGGCAGATTCGAAGATTTTTTAAGTTGAGCCATGAACTATTTCTTGGTTATTTTCGAATCAGTTCAGCAGTAATATTTGATGCCGTCAATACATCACAAAGTTGGCACTAGACACTGCACCGTATTGACGTAATTCCATGGTCCAGTCATATTCATGTTGCACGCTGTGTAGGGACGTGGACCGCGAAGGGCCGCGCGACTCGTCGGCGCACAGGGCGCCGCGCTCGCCCATCCCCTTCGCTGCTGCAGCACCCTACAGGTATCATTCACATTACATTTTATATCTCCTAAAGTTACATACAGTTGAGCACACACACAACCTCATCAGAGATCCCTATTTATGGCTGAAAAAATCAAGAAGAATCGCTGGTGATCTAGAGATATAAATCAGTCACATTACCATCTATTCGTTATCACCAACATCCGTTTCAAATGTGACTGTCTTTAGTATAGAATGTCAACTTATCATTATAGTCAACAGCTGCTGTATAATAAATAAGGTTATATAAATACTGCAATCAAAGCCAAAATAAATTATGATGCATCGCTCCCAGAGCTGCCAAAAATATAAAGTCAATGACACGACCCGTCTGAAAGAGTTTAAATTCCACGATAAACTTGATGTGTCCTCAACGGCAACTAAAACTTAAATTAGATCTCAATGAATGTGTGGATACATCAAAGAAAACAAAATGTCCCAGTGAAATAAAATCACAAGCGTAGTCGCGGCATGCCGAAATGAGAGATTGAGCCAAAGGTCAGTCTCTCATTGGTTCTATTAAAAGCGGAGTATACAAAACAATGAAGTCGTCACCTAAGACTTGCCTCGATAGAATTTGGAATGAACCCCACGATCACCACAACTGGGAAGACCTTAGGAGGTTTTTGTGCATTCTCTTAAATAGTATAGCTTTCCGGCCAAACCTAGTTAAATACCAAGATTGACACTCCTTTCTACATCGACTGCTTGGAAAACCGACATCAGGACCAATCAGCTACATTCAGCTGGTCCTAAACACTACTAGTAAGTAGTAAAGATAAATTTGTTATAGACTTATTTGCATTCCGTCCATCTATTATTCAACTTCCAAGAGTGTAAAGGTTTCATCACAGTATTTGGTTTATCCTATCTAGGAGCTCTATCTGTGAGGGCTAGTACCACGTAATGGCCACGTGCTGTTGCAAGTGACAAATGAAAACAAGTAAAAAAAAAATATATGTGGGTATGTCGTTTTGTGGCAATTAAATACTTTTTCTTTCTTTTCTTTCTACTTCTAAGTGTAATTCTGACGACGTGCTATAAGCAATATAGGCATAGCACATCAACCTTCAATGGAGTCTGGTCGCCTTCTCTATGAGTTGACGATTATCACTATGTGGGTTAGCTGCTAGAAGTCCGACATAATCAGCCTTACTGAACCCCTTAGAGAGAGCCTTGTGGACCGCATCCGTCAGATGGGAATCGTTATACCCTAGCTAGCTCTTTTTTAACGGAATACAGAAATTAAAGACCAAATTACTTCGGTTATACTTTCAGCATATTTTGGCTTTATAAAATCAGAATATAAACACTCATTATATTTTTCCCAGGACACCAAGTCCGCAGCAAGGCTACCGCGGCCAGGAGTCTCAGCAAAGCTGGCGCGGGCCGGAGTCCCTGCCCCGCACCCCGCTGCCCCCCACGCACGGGCCGCAGGGGCCCGCAGGCCTGCCGCACTACAACGCCTACCCTCCGCAGTCTTACCCGCAGCAGATCGAGGGAGAGTACAGGACCCTGATGCTATCGCCTTCTTCTACACGCACCGATGATACGTTTGACGAGTCGATAGGGAGCCAGGTTAGTACCGAGAAAGCGCTTTAAGTAGAAAGCTGGTAGCTGGGCCGTTTTGGCAGCACAAGCCGACGCCAAACAGAGATCTGAGCTTGTAAGCGCGTGTTTGTCCTGTTTCTTACCAGAGTGGAAATTCTCATAATTTTTAAGGAGCGTTCTCATTCATCATCAGTCGTCGCATCAAGTCGCAAACTGTTAAAAACACCTCTAATTTCCATACGTTTTGACATTGATTGTCGCTGAGATAATATTGTGATTGGAATTGGAATTCGTTTTAAGTACGAGAATTTGCCATCAGTTCATACGAAAGTATGAAAATTATCTGCGCGCTCATAAAGCTGGCAAACCAGAACAAGCTTTCTACTTCAATGTACCCTTACATTATAAGAGTGTTAAGCCGGTAGGCTTTAGTATAGTGTGTAGGCCTCCACAAGATGGTCTGATGAACTGATCAGGCTCGGGGTTACTGCTGGATGTGTAAAGCACAGGACCGGTTGTTGTGGCAATACTACGGGGGTCTTTTGTCCATCGTGTGCTAGCTGAACGATGACGATGATGATGTTAGCTTCCCACGTCTACCATCGGGTTGACTTTGCAATACGAAAACGACGCAAGATGCCTACTCTTATTTGATGGAAAGTATAAAAGGGAAAAAGTCACACAATAAGGGGTCTTATTATGGACATTTGACTTTTCTGAGCATCTACTGTAGATGATCAGAAAAGTTAAATAAACGGGGTAAGGAAGCTAATCTTCGTTGTACTGGACTCGCGTTACACATATAAAGTTACTTCCAGCTACAGCTTTTGACCAATTACCATAAAGAACGCCATACTACGAGGAGCGATAAACAAAAACTTTATTTGAATTTAAGTAAAATATAAATTTTTGGAGCAAAAACTCTGTGACATACACAAAGTTCAAATTCCTTTGCACACTCTAGGGCCTTTTTAATACAATCTACCACTTAAAATAAACAACGCTAAAGTTGATATTTGAGTTGGTGGTGGTGGATTCAAAATATTTCTAATTATTATTAGTTCTTTCCTTCAAGTCAAGTAGTCTTCAAGACAATGAATACCATAGATGAATAATATAGAATCTGTTCAGGCCCGTTTTGTAAGGTATATATGTATGAAGAATGGGATCCGAAAAGCTATACCTGATTACAATGACAGGATAAGGCATTATAAGATGATTAGTTTAAAAGAAAGGCGGATCCATTCTGACTTACTTATACTTCATAAAATTATAAATGGTTCCATAGATGCGCAATTGATTACTATTTTAACTTTAGGACTAGCCCACGTAGCAAGCGACATCATCGCATTTTTGAATTGCCTATATCTACCTTAAATACCACCTTTAATAGCCCCCTAACACGTATGGCAAGGTTATATAATGAAAGGTCCAAATTGACGGATTACCCTATCGAAGTTTTCTCCATGAGTTTTGCTTCATACAGACAGTGCGAACAATGTACGTCTTAATAGCTCAAAATGTTTTGTTTTTGTAGTGTTCAGGATTTAGTTATACTGGACGCAGTTTTTAGTTTTTCCTTTTGTCTCTAAGATTCATTATGTTCAATGTCATGCATACCTGTCATTTGCATAGTTACAGAAATGCCGATTTTGAATGTAATTTTATTTGAATTATAAGTGACAGTGCTCTTGGTGTGCTTATTATAAATAAATAAATAGCCAATTAGCCTGATAGGTTGGATCAATAAACAGTAAGCACATTTGACTACATGGGGGTGCGAACTGGAAATAAGAAAGTTCCCTCACCATCAATTGGTGACTCGCCGTCGATGTGCCCTCGCCGTGTGCAATTTAGGCTCCTAACATATAAAAAAACTAGCCAACAGTTTCGCCCGCGTGAATGTCGTAGATTTTCCCAAGGGAATATACTCCCGGGATAAAAAAAAGTATGGTCTAGAATAGCCGATATGCTATTCTAGACTGTAATCTGTCTCTGTGCCAAATTTCATCCAGATCCGTTCAGCCGTTTTAACGTGATTGAGTAACAAACAAACATCCATCCATTCAACCTTTCGCATTTATATTATATTATATTACAAGGTGTGTTTTGGACAAGTAACTATACTACCCACCACATACGCTTCAACTTTTAACATTTTTACTTTTCAGTAGTTCTACTTAATCATTCTGAAATCAACTTTATATCAAATAGCTTTGAAGTTAATCTATTTGAGCGGAAACGACAATTTGTAATTGGTAACAAGGATAACAATATGAAATTGAGTGGTTTTTATTAAAACTATCTATTATCAATCGATGTCGATTAGCTTTTGAGTTGCAAACTTTAAAATGAAAATGTATAATTTTCCTCGACCTTTTCAAATAGGTACTTACTTAGGTAATATTTTACTAATTTAAGACTTCGACTTCCGTTATAATAAGGACCACTAAATATGCAAAGGATACCGTACCTAATAATTTTAATTGGAGATCGTCCAATTTTATTACATCATTTAAAAATTGATAACCACACTTCATCATTCGCATTTTGATGCTTTGCCAAATAGTAGGCAGTTTTCTTTTTAATTTCATCGCGTTGCTAACGCTGAATCTTGTACGTTGGAATGCTTCGCATTTTTATTAGGTACTCGTAGAATAGCTGCTCAACCGGCATGGCACCATGAATATTCTTTGTTTGTCAGTCTCAATTATTATTCTACCGCATTTGTGTCGACGTTACATGTATCCTTGATTTTCAACAAATAGGTTAACAGTGTTATGCTAAACCAAACGCATGACGTACCTTGGAGATCCGCCAACATGTTATCGTCTAATGATGTTAACTTATTAATTAGAACCACTCGGATTAGAACACTCGACAACATTACCTATACACAACTTTACAGCTACAGTGAAACGAAGTTACTGAAATGTAGCTATAATTCATCCAAGTTTTAGAACGTTCCCGAGCTAGGCTAAATCTGTTTTCTGAATCATGAATCACAATAATAGACGATCGTTGCGGTCGTATTTCTTATACAATTTGCAATGGAAGTAGGTAGGCTGACTTCATCGTCATTGAACTCTTTAGTATCGGAAAAACGCACTAACGAAAGCGGTTAGAAGGCGATTTATTGCGCTGGGCGCTGAGGCATGATTATGCGAAACTGCTGTTGAAACCGTAACATATGCCAAATTTAAAGCACAGTCAGCAACTATATCATATCCCTTTTATTGCTGCTTATAAAAATATTTGAAAAAAAAACATATAAATTATACATATTTTATGTAGCGCAAGGCTCTGTGGCCGCTCGGGAGGTTCTCGCCCACGTCGACGCCTATTTTCCCGCCATATTTCCAAAATAGAATGCATTGAAATCGCGTTGTTTACTCGGGAGAGGACGACTGGAGCGGCAGTCCGCGATCATACTCTGCACGGCACACGTCCGCGCAACTGAGTGCTTCCACGATGGCCGTCAATCCTAATTTCTTCCCCAACGGGTACCAGGATCCCATGCATCCTGAGGACGAGGTCGTCACCAACTGGGTGCGTGCGACTATTACAAATAACACTAGAAATTTCTAACTACTAAAATCTCCATTAATCATCGTAACCTGAATGTGTTGTGGTATTATAGTTGATATTCAATTGAAAATGATGTGAAACGACAGCGATTCAGCCGAACCATGGGATGTTAAAGCATAATCTAAATTGGGAACACTTGAGACGCGCGTTGTGTTACAAAATATGTGATGTAATAACCGAGACGAAAGCTTTACGATGTAATTTTCCGGAAAAATCGTAAGTGATTTCACAACAGGATATGCGTTTTATGATGTTATGAAATGCTATATCAACAAAAGCCAGAGGTGTGCCTTTGAATATGTTCAAAACAAAAGTTATTTTTAGGGTTCCGTACCCAAAGTGTAACCAACGGAACCCAATTACTAACTCTCCGCTGTCCATCCATATATCTTAAGAACCGTAATAGGTAGACAGTTTAAATTTTCACATGTGTATTTCTATTGCCGCTATAACAAGAATTAATAAAAAATTAAAGGGGCTCGCACACAAGAAACATGTTTTTTTCGGTTTATGGTACGGAACCCTTCGTTTGAGAGTCCGACTCGTACTTGAGCGGTTTTTGTTTTAATCGGCCTCTGAAAGATTGCCAAATATTTCGCTGTTAAATATTAACCCTTAATTTCTTATTTCACCCCATAATGTTCATCTTCATTATCACACAAAACACATACGAATCTAACTGTGTACTTGTCATCACAATTTTTTTCCAACTTTTCAATCAATATCACAGTGGTCATCCTCGAAGATTCGACGAACCTTTGATATTAAATAGCCAGCTGTAAAGTTATTTTGGCATCAATGTCGCGACACATTTTTACTCCCACTTGATCTTTCAACACGAATATGTGACGTGATTGTTACCATATGCAATGTTAACGAAGATCAGTCTCCATGCCAAGAGCCAAAAATCGATGCTAAAACTGAATGTAAAATTAATGAACCTCTGTTTATTCAGTCTGTGAATACTGTATATGCAGCGGGATATGAGATCAAATTAATTTTCAGAGGAACCAACACATTTTTACTATAGACAAACAATTTATTGTCTAACACAGTTATCAACTTTTTGGTTGCACCTTGCACCAGAACACTGGAGTCTTCCCTATAAATTTCCCATAAATACAAAACCATCCCCATAAATTTAAAGTCCCGTTGTATGCAAAGTAGTAATTAGCGTCAGTGTAACCATGAATATTCTTCACTTGTCTTAACTTTAACACCGTTTTTAAGTAGGTTCTTCTTCAGTACCATATTCTCTTGGTGCTTAACCTTCCCGTTCCCAACCACACGGTATTTCTGACCTTTTTAAGCTAAACTAGCAGGTCCTTAATTATAAAATTAAATCGCGCCGATGAAATTCATCCATCCATGATGAGGGTCCTGCATGTCATTTTATTTTTTTCAGCTATTCTGCGATCAGTATCTATACTTTTATCAGATGTGTTGAAGGTATAAATTAGCACATGTCATTTGGACATTGTTTTATTGTGTTGTTAACAATCTTCATTGGCACTGAAAATGGACCAATACGCCAATGCCAACCACTCATTTCGGTACTTACAAATCTGTTCTCAATAATAATAATTTACAGAAGATAGACATTTATGGAAGATACAATTAACGGGATACTCATTTGAAATGATTGTTTCTGGTAAATATTAATGGAAGTCATTGCTGAAACATTAGCATTTTAGTCAAACCAAACGCATTCGACCAACATAGAACGTTGCGTCAGTGGCGAAAGCCCCCGCTTTTGTAAACATCGCCACAAATAAACGAAGCTTGATGTTTGCTCATTGGCACATATACGATACTAACGAATGGCTCGTTGAAGTATGGATTATTCTGCTGATTACTGAACTGATTATTGCTTCCAACATTTATCGTCAAGTCATTAATCAAGATCTGGCCACCTTATATTACTAAACTCATATGACAGCATATTTCCGGCTAGTCTGAAGAACTGGCCAATGAAAGCTGATTGTGCGTTCTGCTACCGTAACTGGAATTCATTTTCCAATTCTGTATCAATCTCAGACAATCCAATTACGAAGAGTTGGAAACATGACCACGGCCCAAATATCACAGACCCGTATAAATAAATATACCGAAATCGTGTCAGAAGTCATATCATAACCCACATGGAATAACCTCGTTTTATAATTAGACACGACGCCAAGTACGCCACAGAGTTTAGCGGCTAATCTTTTCGTAGATATCCAACATTATTTAGAGAAATAGCGTCTGATCACTGTCAGACCCTGACTGATTTATGCACGTGCCGTTTCAAGGAAATCGTTGGTATTTTGATTGCTTCGTCTGTGGCCTTCTAAAAGGTCACTTATATGTGACAAACACGAGTTTATTTGAATATGCGTAGCCTCAGTTAACCGAAGCAGTAAACCAAATTACAATTTATGCTCAACGCCGTTTGTTTTACGCTGTTGTGAAGTTTATGTGCCTACTACGTGAACTATTATTAGCGTGTGATGTGAGCCAACTATTCTAGATCATGGTTGTATATTTGATACAAACATCAATTCGCATTTCCATTTACAATCTTATTACAGACAGGATATATAGATTATGTGGTATGTAGATTAGAAAGTCAACGTAAATGTATAGGTAACCATGTGTTCATAAGAACATATAGGAATATATTTCAGTAGACACAAAATTAAAAGACTAAAAGAGCTGTATGACAGAAAAAAACATGTTATTCCTGATAAATTGGGATAAGGGCAAAGGATTGATAATGATGATCAAAAGTCAACTCTCTTACAAGTTTAGATATATGTATATTTTTACTTATTCATAATCTAATAGTTGAAAAAGGCTTTGAATGATGAAGGTTGAGTGCGACAACGAAGGTGATGATAGCAAAGTCGTTTATTTCGTACCATATTGACGTATAATTTTAATTATGTTTACAGCCGTACCGCACAACGCCCCTGGTGCTTCCCGGCGCGAAGGTCCGCCGCGAGCCCGGCCCCACGGAGAGCTACCTGCGTCACCACCCCAACCCCGCCATGCGCGCGCCGCCCAGCCACGACTACCGTGACACCCTTATGAGACAGAAGGTAACATATTCTATCTAGCATTTGTATTCAATATACAGCACGGGGAGTCACGGGATGTGGTCAAGGCCTTTGACTTTATAGAGCAGACTAATCTGCATCCTTGTGATAAATATCTTTGAAATAAATTGATTAGCATCTACTTTATTTTAAATTTCTTGAATGCACATTCCCGTGGTTTAACGTCCTGGTAGTTTCCAAGCCAGAAATAGTTCTGGAGACCACTTGAAAAAGGGGTGCCACAAGGCACAATTCTTAGTCACACTATAATTACATTTTGGTGACTAGTTTTGTAGAAGTTTAAGGAATATTTACGACCAAGCGATTTTTGGTCGAAGTGTGAATCGAAGTAGCTGGAATAGTTTCAGATCACAAAATGTAAATTCAACGCTCAAATCATTTTTGTAAAATTTCATTGTATGTGACCGATAAACACAGAAACCTAATTCTACTCAACTGAATATTTGTAGAAAACGAAGTACCTTTTACTTTGAGAGCATTTCAAAAACTTTATATAAAAATTATAGTGAATTTTGAAAGCCATTTCAACTATTTTTCACATGACATGTGGAAATATTTATGACGTTACAAATGGAATCCCACTTGTGTAGGCACTGCTGATTCAGATTATATTTTTACACGACGTAATGCTGAGAATACGTGTTACGTACTACATGAGAGCTATATGTATTTCTTATTTAATAGCTATTTGTATGGTTTGAATAAGTAGTAATGAGGACGACGTTGATCAGCAATGATTTATAATGAATAGAACTCTTCTAACACTTTCAAATATATCTACCAGGATAATGGTAGATGAGAAATTAAATGAGGTTCTTGGTTTAGTTAATTATATTTTGTTTGCTTTAGGAGCTTAAGAATTAAATAGTCGTTTTTGTAGATACATTACATGTTGCACGTCACACGAAACACGCACGAACATTGCACGCACACACATATACATACATAATTCACACACTAAAACTGTACAAAGCAGCTTAGAATTCGGTCAATATTTTGTAAATGTATAATGCACACTCATGTTTTAATAAATAAGAAGGCAGCAAACACTAGGTATTATTTTTTGGAGATTATTTCCATACCGTAATAAAACCAGCTTCTATACAGTTCTTCAACTAAGTGCTGATTCTTTAAATGCCAGATAGTTTTTAACTGCAGAATAAATACGGCGCGGTGGCGGCTTAACATATTTTTATACAAATGCTAAGCTGTCAAACACCCATATTTATTAGTCAGGCAAAAGTTATTTGACGATTGAAAAATCGGCCGTAAATCTATACTCCCTTCTTATTCCCCCACATACATTGGTATAGAATTAACGTTATTTAACGTAGCGCACGGATTGTATAGTACAATAGTATTTTTCATAAAAACTCAGGTGGCAGAGTCGGTGTTGCAGCGAGTGGTTGGCGAAGAAGCAAACAAGGTGGTGCACTAAACGATTGTGTGACAGTATCAGCTTCAAGCATGACAGCGACAAACTTCTGTTACGAAGCCGGTCGAATAAACAAACGATACCTTGCAATTGTATTCATAAAAATATATTTTCCTATAATAGAAAAAATATATACACGGTCGAATAAATTGGTTAGCGAAACTCCTCAGAATTGGTGGATATCAATATCTAGGCAGAGGGCGTTCACAGTAATCCTCCATTTCGCGTGTCTTGAGTTTCACGCTTCACGTTATGCCGATGCTCGTCGCTTCCGCCAACACGGTGCGGCGCCAGCTTTGACGACGACGGCCAGTCCATATCGATATCTAATAATAACGAGAAAAGGAAAACAATAATTCTTTACTCGTTATTTCAACCAAGTACAGCTAAATACTGGTCAACGAGTTACTTGAAATTTTAAGCTGAGGAAAAAAAGCTCGTTTTATCGGCGTCACTATCTTTGGAATTCGCAAGCTAATTTTATTTAGATCTTTTGACATTTAAGTGGACCTTAAATGTAAATTTCTCATCTCGTTATCTGTTGCAAAGTATCGTCGATCTCATGAACTCATATGTCTATACGTCATCTTGTTTGAGCTTTTATGACTTGAAGGTTTATTTTCTAAATGAATGAGTATAAGAGAGTAACTACTTACCCGTTTATTGGACTAAGCGTAGACCGAAATCTTTTGTTCCTTTAATCAACTGCTTTCGCATGTTACGATTTGCTAGTCATCCAAAAATATTTTATTCAGAGGCAGTTGAAAGTTTTGAATTAATTGAATTTCAAGAGCGTTTAATATCATCAACAACCTCGTCGATAATTACTTAGATTTCGGTCTACGATTTATTAAATTCTAAAATTGAAATTGCTAAATCCTTCCTTGAAACTTATCTGTTAACTGTAAAACAATTGGTGTTTTAACTGTTTAGAATGAGTTCTTGTAGCTGCTCTCTCACACATTTATGTACTGTCGAGAAGTCGTAATAAGGTGTGTTTTGCTAAATTATTGTTCGTATCACTTCAGGTGTCGCACAAGCAGTTCAACTCCCCCATCGGTCTGTACTCGGATCAGAACATCGCTAACTCGTACAGGCAACAGACCTCGCCGTTGCCGTGAGTATCTACATAGCCGATGATATTAAAAACAATTAGTTCAATAAATCACTAAATAAAAATACTAAGTTGGTCCACACTGATTCCAAATCTAAAGATCTGGAAATACTGGAAGGGGCCTCTGCTCAGCAGTGAAATAATACAAGCTAACAGACAGCTAACGTTAAGTAAATCTAGCGTCAGTCATCTCACACTACACATATCTTGGCAATGAATTTAAACAACATGGCCGAATGCCAAAGCCAGCGTTACATAACAACATCCACTTGTCAATGTGACGGAATTTCTGTAAATACGTTTTCTTTACTTTATTATGATAATTTGAAACAAAATATCTCCCCTGCTTTAACGCAACACAATACAGTCAAACAAGACCTGATGACATTTCCAGGAATAGTATTTTCAGTGTGGTTTAATACCCGTTATCAAAAGTTGCAAACACAAGGAGTATATCGTAGGCACAACGTAGCTGTTATATTCAAATAATAATGAAGTATTTCTCTGCTTACTTAGCGCTAACGGCCATTACGGGCGGCCGCACGTTGTCAAGAGGCAAGTCTTTTACTAGAACGCTGCCAAAACAACAGTCGACGCCCATCCTCATGATGCATTAATGCTTTATTTTATTTTTATTTGCTCTTTTCGTATCTTGCCAACTTGGTCTCTTTCCCTCCACGCTCAGCTCTTATCGTGTTGCATGGTGCTGACGTCGACATGTTGACAGCTATTCTTCGTGCAGGAGAGCCGAACATTATTGAATGTGCCTCCTCATGCGCCCCACGTTCACGCGACAACATTGTGTGACCACAGTGTGGCGATCACTATACACAAAGTAGTTGTTAAGTTATTTATACTCTATTTATATAAACGAACTTAATAATATGATTAAGGTAGAGAACTTATTCTACATAATTAATGTTAGTATTTTTATCGACCTTTCCTTCCTGAAAAACAAACAAAACTAAACTTCCGTTCGTACTAACCGCTTCCGCGTCCCTCTAACGTGTACGAGTCGTATCTAATGTGGTTTCTCTCTATTATTGTGTTGCGCCCGCTAACCGACTAAACCCTAACGCCCCGCCTGGCCGCCCGCGACCCGCGCCCGCAGTCACCGGCCCGCCGCGCCCTACGACCCCTCCAAGTCCGAGACGTTCCGCGCGCTGCAGGAGGACGGGCTGCGCGGCGAGCTGCACGAGGTGCCCACGCCCGTCACGCCCAAGGTCTTCACCGCGCCGCTCAACAAGGTGCGTCTAACTAACTGCGTTACATTACATTCTTTTTGTTTTCATATTTAATGGTTAGGTTGTCCTGTTTAATCATGTTCATTACTTCTTTTACCCCCTAAAATATTGTCAGTGAATTAGAAATTACTCTGTAAACAACACATTCAGCGGGTTCAAAAATGACCGTGAGAAGAGAGTGCAAAAGTCAAAACCGACTAAACCAGTCATTTCTAATTTAGATTTTGTTTAATAAATCGTTTTATGATGTTTTACGGCATGCCTTGTGCTGTCAAATTCATCAGCCATGAAATTAATATTCCAGAAGCCTGCGCCAATTCCGAGACCGAAGCCTGAAGAGCCGAAAGGAAAACAAACGACCTTCGTAAGTTTACCTAAGAATTGTGTAGTTTTCTGAAAAAATCTACTTAGACCGTCAGATAGATTTCCAAAAAATATTGGACACGATTCTTTTTTTTTCACGTTAACAAAAAATGAAGCCGACCCAGTGTGTTGAAAAACTCAACGTCACATTTTAGTACACTTTTTACTCAAATGTGACGTCACCAGCCCCACTCTTCAACTTTGATGCGCTTTATCTTTATTATTTTTTATCGATTTTAAATGGCAAAAAAATACGTGTCCAATATTTTTTTTTAATCTAACGGACGGACTAGGTAGAATTATTATTTTATATCCAGGAAAGCACCCATTTAACAATTTTTTATCGATTTTAAATGGCCAAAAAATACGTGTCCAATATTTTTTAAAATGTAACGGACGGACTAGATAGAATTATTATTTTATATCCAGGAAAGCACCCATTTAACATTTATTGGTCGGAAGTCTCGGAAGTGCATTATTTACTATAGCCATCAAATAAAATAGACAATAAAAAAACATAGAATGAAATTGTTTGTATCATCAATAATAAATAAGTATTTGACAATCATCAAGGTTCTCAAACAAATCTATGAAGTTACCACTGGAAGTTATCAAGGTTTTATTTGTTTGGTATCCAACCCGATCTTTAAGCTCTGTTATAGATTTCGATATAATCACACTTGCCTAAAATAATCGATATTTCCCAAGCTTTTGTGAATAACTATGGATAATTAAGAACTAATTGTATTGTTTCAGGTGAACTCCTTACACGAAGAGCACATCCAACAGTCGAACTCGTTCAAGCGCCTTATGTACCACGTACTCGGTGACACTGATTTCTAGCGGCGCAACTCGAGACATACGACCTGCCGTCACAGCACACATCCTCACCAGCATGGCAAACACATACCAACGAAACATACGCCCAGTTTCAATGACTTAGTCATAATCATGACACTTTCGACAACATCCACAGTCGCACTACGCAATCATATCTTGCGTTCCGTGTAGACTCTGATATCAAAATTGCGCAGTTTGCCATAACAACAATGGACTGATTTTCACAACGGTTTTACGGCGGTTAGCCCCAGGCGCCAAATAATAATAGAAGTAATGACTTGTTGGGTTAGCAACGAATAAGACTAACAAAATTAATTTTAGGAAGCTATTATAATAATGCTCCTGGCAGTGTGTAATATTATTTTTCGGTGGATTTAATTTATCTAATACTCGAGTATTAGTGATATAATTTATATTTACATTAAGTAGAAATGTAATGTTTATTACTAAGTGTTGATTTTCTGTTTGAACAGAAATAATATATTGTTTATGAATACTTATGAGAAATGTTGAGTGTACAGTCTAGTCACTACGACCCGAGCTCTGGTCGTACCTACGAGAATGAAATTCGATCAACCTTAAATAAATAATTTATTTTTATTTATTGACTTGTTTTATTTATTTCAGTTTCACTGCACCTTAAGGAATTTGATTGATGAGCAAGTTGATTAACGACATCATGGTCAGTCTTATGAAATGAATCACGATACAAGGCAAGTCGACGTAACGTATCAATCTGCTGAACAATCAAGTTCTACTAAAAATAAAAGAAATCGTAAATAACAACAAAATTAGTTTCAAAATAACTATATTCATAACCCGAAGTTTACTAACGATGTTTACACAACAAAATAAAATACAGTCTTACAAATTTCATGAACCATAAGTACACAGATCGAAAGGAGAAAGTAATTTTGAGCAAACAAATAACACTAATAACTTATATCACAAATCACATTATACAGACAAGGGTGACGTCTCGTGCTAAGAAAATTACATCTAATTAAATAAATTGTGTTCACATCGGTCATCAGCCGAAATAGTGATCGCTATGGCTCCAAGGAATAAAACAAATATTCAAGTAGCCGTTAAAATAATGTTTCACAATTCTAAGTCGTTAATAAGTTTCAAAGAACAACAAATAAGGCACTACTTTATTTTAATTTTGAAACAAATTCTTTGGAATAAGCATTCGTAGCACGCGAGACTCATGGAGATGGATGTGCATGTTACAAGCTTTGAGATCGAATATTTATAATTTCCAAGCGAATATTTACAATTACATGAGCGTTACTCCTTAAACTTCGATTTTATAATATGTGATATGTAAACATAACGTAAGTACACGAAATTAAGTGCATAACATGCATGTAACATTAAGAAACATCTCCAAGCACCCTATGAAAAATCACTTATTACTTTTACTTAACACAGACGTACCGGTCATCATCATCTTTTATTTATTATTTATTAGCCATTATACAATTAATTTACAATATACAACATGAAGAATAATAATTAATATGAGTAAAGTACCTTTTAAAATTGAGACAAAAGAGACAATTGCATTTAAATATTAACAGAAACAGAAAAGTATAAAACTGCAGTTTATATACAAATATTTCAATAAACACGACTAGTTTGTAGAGTTGAATCGAAAAGTCATACTTAAATCAAGGTACTTTCAACGTTGATACTAAGAGAATTAAAATAAGTGAAATGCACAGTTATGGCACACTAGTATGCCGTAAATGTTAAAGGTCCGGTTTTTGTGGTGAGAGTATTCTATAATATAATGTCACGCTTGTTGATCGCAAGACTCTAATAGTGAATGCGTGGGATAGAATCTGGGATTGAACTGAGTGTAGGTACACGTCGTTATGATACAGACGTAACGGAAAATATGACTATGACATTTCTTCACCAACTATTTTCGTCGTACTAAAATATTATGTTACCTAATTTTGGACTGATATTCATTTTTTATTTAGCACCAAAGTCCGAACTATTTTATTTAAACACTATCTATCTAAAATTCAATTAGCGATGTTTACTTTTTAATTAATGTACTCACTAAAATACTCCAGTTTGATTTGGAAATCGTTAAATAACTGGTCGTACCCATATTTAGTGTAATCGAAAGTAAATAAATAATTATGGATACTCGGCTAACTATAGTAATTAGTATTAACTTCGCCAATTATGGCTAACAAAAGGAATGACATTTTCTGAAAAAACCTTCGTCATTTTAGTATCTAAGTAATATTAATGATAATCACGTGCTTTAGAGATGACACTAGTAACAGTGTTGAAGAGAGTAAAGAGATGTTTTACTGAAAAAATAGAAAAGAAAGGGATGATACATGGCACCATTTTAATTCTTAGGCGGATTCATATTTTAGTGACTTGAAAACAACATGATATTTGTAGGTGTGTTTATTAGTTCACACAATTTATATAAGTCAAAATGAGACACAAAAACTAAAGACCAAACTAATAGTCAATTATTTAAAATAAAGCTAGCATGTGTGGACTGTTTGAGATTGACACCTTGGGACAGACTTACAACACAAACAAATCATCAGATCGGTGTCATGGTTGTGTTATATATTTTTTTCTTTGTGTTGAAGGTAATTAAAAATAAGTCAACATTTAAATTAACTCCTTAACTAAGCGCACAGGCAATGCCGAATAAACAATATTGTCAGTAAAATATATTAACTCTAAACTGAAATGAACATAACCTTACGATGACAGTTCACAAAACGGTTCAAATTTCAATCTTTCTTAATTTTCGCGCCGCTTTAAGTTCTTTCAATAATATGAGCCTCTTTAAAAATGGCTCGCTCGTATACATAGCGAATATTGCACTTTAATTTCTGGACTTACTACTTCACCGCGAGTATTCGCTTCACAATTGGTTTTTTTATTGCGTAAAACTAAATAGTTTGACGAGTTCGTGAAACCAAACATGGAAAACAAATAACTGTGCTCGCGAACAAATGTTCGTTTCGCAAATTAATGTTCGCCGCGTGATAACAGCGCGCACATCGAATACAAAATCGTGAAGCGAATGCTCTTAACTCCTTTAATCAAATCCAAACCATCGCTCCCTTGTGACAGCAAAAACTATTTTTTTTTTCGTATTTCAAATGAAAATACTAATTAATTACACAGTGTATTTACATATCGGCGGGAATTAAACAGACTCCATTGGAAATATTATGGCCTGATACACCACCTCCCATAAGTTCTGTTGAACTTATCTGGGGATACTTTAATTTTATTTTTATATCACATAGTGCGTTTCCGAACACAAACACAGGGTTTTAACCTTTTATGTAAATGGTAAAAATCGATAAACTATCTACTTTTATCTGGCAAAATCATGACTTTTATCTCGCGATTGTGACAATCCCGCCCAAAAGCTTTGCAAAAACATAAAATACTGTAAGCTAGTTTAAACATTCCAGAAATAATTATATGTTTTTTACTGTATGAAATTGAACGTAGAAAACGGTAACTATTAAGGAATCCATAGCTGATAAAAAGGTTTTTAGTGTTTTTCTCACAAATGGCATTCAGTTATACAACTTCAGAAATCATCGAATTTAATTGAAATGTTAATTGCAACATCTCTGGCCTTTCTTCGGGAGATTTATTCATGCGGTACACATGTATTTCCCAAATCATGTATTTATTTTTAAATTAAAAGAGAGCTTTTCGGACTTTTGTTTTATAGTTTATTGAGATTCTATTTTAAAAAAACTTGAATATCTTATTTTGAGGGAGTACGCAGACGATCTCTTTCGTTCTGATTTGACAAATCTCATTGTTACACTTCTTCGTTCAAAAATGAACTTTACATCGATGATTTCAGTGTGTATTTTCTATTATCTAAGTAACGCAAATATTTTGACAAGGAAGCCAAGTGAAGTGCCACCTTTAAAGTTTGTAGTATTGAGTATTGCCAAAAAATATATTTATGGCCTTGATTTATGAATCTATGGGTGACAGAGAAATTAAACTAACATTCAGTAAATGTATTAAAGACAACCATGCTTAAGAGTTGAACTCCCCATCTCATATGTCCAGCCTGTTTATCAATGTTTTAAGGACATACATGAATTGAAGTACCTTTTGTTAATTTTCTTTGATAACACGCAATAGGTGATAAGTGATAAGTTATCCCCAATTGTGTTTGGGCTATCACAGATAACCTACAATAAGCGTCAGCACAGGAGTGCGGAAGCCGTTAAGCCGAAGGAGACTAATATTGCAACTGGAATTGGAAAATAATAAATATATTCTACATATATAGATAATTCTCAAAAGCAGCTCAATTATGATTCCCTGTCATTCCCCATAAAAGAGATACGAAAAATTAACAGCTACTCAAAATTGAGGTACCTAGAGTGTAGGAGTTGTATAGAAGGGTAGGCTGGTCTAGAGCACCCATACGATAAGAGTACGCAATGCCAATAGCCATGAAGTTGTTTAGTGTTGTCATTTTGAGGTGCAAGCTAGTGAAAAGTGCTATGCGAAAAAAGATATAGAATGCTACAAAAACACACTCCGTAAGTTTAAACATGTTTGTCTTGTTTCTTTAATATTTTTAGCATTTTGGAAATATGTTTGCGATAAAATTACAGATATCTGGAAAAAGAACAGTATGCGGCTCGACCGGTATGTTATTCTCATAGGGTTTGCAGCAAAAGCGATTCCGGTGGAATGCTAAAAGATGGGGTTGGACTTCGGTCTATTAGAAAATCGTGAATCTGTTTAAGTGCTGCAAGAGTACGCGCGTAACCTCGAAGAAAATTCGATCTCAAAACAAGTACCTATCAAATTAATAACCATAAATAACTGCGAAATCAACTTCTAAGGGGCTAAAAAAACCATTCCAAGTTACAAAGTAATCACCCAATACGAAAATGTGGAAATGGTCAATATGGTGAAAAAGGGTTAGGTTGAATTTGGGCGCCTCAAAAGAAGACTGGACATTTCACCAATCCTCGCATTTGGAACATACGATGTTCCAAATGCGAGGAGTGGTGAAATGAAGCCTTTACGAGCTGTGAATGTGTAAATATCTTGGTGTCCGCTGCAAGTAGCGTGGACACGAATTTATGAGGAAATATTACCTGCGTACTCTTGTCAACTCACACACTTACACAATAGCTCGAGTAAGAGTATGTAATTCCCACATTCGTTTTTTTTTCCGTTCTCCTAGACCAGCCTACAACAAAGGCAAACTAAGCTGCAAGTAAATAATATACGCTTAGTTTATCTTTAATACACTTTGCAAATCTACTACCTATGGTATTTATTGACAAAACCTCACTTCATCAAACAAATATCGGTAAACAGGGCCAAATTATATTAGCAAGCTCCGCTGAAGCGAATTTTCAAATCTAATATGGATTCAATAAATAACATATTCTTAACTCTTAACTTCAAGTTACTACGGGGCCAGCGGCTTCTAGTTGTGTAGTTACTTGAAATGATAAGTTTAAGAATCCTTTTATTTATTTTTAGATATTGATAACCGCAAAGTTTCGCTAATTAATTTAAACTGACCAGATTGCTAATAATATACGGCAGTGATAAAATATACAAATCGGATTATACTAAAAAACATTGCACAAAGGTTTGCAGAGACCAAAAGTTTTCAAATGACAACTTCAAACTCGTCATTTTCGTATTGAATTTACCGTACGCGTGTTGCTACATGTCAAAACAAACACTTTTAAGACACGCATATTTATTTGGAATGCCCTTTAGTTTTTGACAATACCGTCAGTCGCCCATTATCTAATTTGGTTACTCTAGCAGATTCATTAATATCCTAAAGAATTTAATCCTAATATTAGAATTATTGACGAACGACGCGAGGATTGGCTAGAATACTTTGAATCATAAACATCTCACGCATATGTATACGTGAATTGTACCTTCAAAGTTCCCTGTCGACCACTTTTCGACCACAGAGGTTGAAGTTTCACGGAAGTGACTGGAAGAGTTTTGTATATATTTATGAGTACTTCATACAAAACTCTTCCAGTCACGGTGTGTTTTTTTGCCTGAAAATCGGACATGTTATTTTTTTAAAGCCAGGGCATAGAGTATTTCACAACAAATGCCGTAGTAAAACTCCCGCATGAATAACTTTTATAGTTTTTCATTTAGAGCTATCTGAATTTTTGATCCCGGAATTCGCAAAAATACAAAAAAAAAAATAAGTTTGAAAGGCCTAATGCTAAGCTAAATTACAAGCGTTTTCTGGATATCCTACGACCTACCAGTGACGAATAAATAACGATAAAGTGATTTTTATAACCTATCCGATTTTCAGGCAAAAAAAACACACTGTGCTAGTGAGTGACTGACAGACAACGCACAGCCGAAACTAGTGGTCGTAGAAAGCTGAAATTTGGCATGTAGGGGACCTACATGGGGGGTTTCCCGAAATTCCTACGGGAACGGGAAAAAACGGACATGCGCGTACGAAGTCACGGGCAAAAGCTTATAATAATCTCTGCTTTGCGGCACATAGGGCCCAGTTTTACATTATGGTCACCAACGCGGGACTCTTAAACTATAATGATTCAGGATCCCAGTTCACAGGTTATCAGTTCACGTCCATACCGACTCAACAGTCATGGGTTTCACCGTTCCTGCTCAGAACACCGAGCTGGTGCTAGGCTCCCAGAAGATATACACGTACATCGCGAACTGGAGGGCCACGCATGCCGCAGGTGGAGAGATCACAACCGATGGTACCCAGTACACAGACGACCTTCTGCTCTCTCTTGTTTTGGCATACATGTCCTCCATCAATGTCCGCTGCATCAACATCTCAAGAAGGGCTCAACACAAAAACGCTCCATCAGGGAAGTCAGCAGAGGAGACGGACCGAGGAATTCTCGCCATCGTGTTAGCATCCCTAATGACATAGGCGAAGCCTGTCACTGCTCAGAATGTGCCTGCTTATACCAAGAGGTGGCAGGCTGCCCTCTCTACACAAGGAATTGTGGACCTAGTACCTGCAGGGAAATGGCTTACAATAACAAAGTTAGCCATGAACCTTTTAAACATTGTCAAGAACTGGTTTAGAAGAAATTGTGGACAGAGTTCTAGAACTCAAGAAAACGACCGGAGGGCGCCGTACTTAATCAAGTAAAGCTTGTATGGGAGTACTCCTCTCTCAAATCCGTCCAATACATGGAGTCATTTATACAGTCTCACTGCAGAGCCCTTGAAATCCCTGCTGTGCTGGACCAGGCGCTAGAACTAAAAACGCGGGACTCGTTTTGATGCTGAATTTCAGAAGCATGAAGGTAAAAAATATGAAATGGCGATTGGAAGGCTGTTTACAATTTTAAATACGGTTGGATAAAAGTACACGGATATTTTTCTACTAGGCTCATAATTATTACTTCTGGAAACAGTATTATACTTACTATTTATATTTTGCAAGCTGTCTACTATCAAATCTTAATTACTTATGTAAAAGTTACTATTACGAAAAAAAAAACATGGAGTCAAATTGTTTATGCTATGTACACATATGGACGTAATGGTACGAAATGCAAGGATAAGGAATAAGTAGGTATCTAACGGGCGGTCATATGGTGGCTTTAAACGAGCGACGCCTTATTATGATAATTACTATTTACATCATCCATGTTACTATGTACACGCAACATCATCGTAACACGCACAGCACTGTGATGACGCGTCGCTAGTACACCGTGTCGTCCGGGTACAGCAGCAGCGGGCCTCAGGAGGCAGCGGGCGCGGGCGCGGGGCTGGGGGAGGGGCAGGGCGCGGGCGCGGGCGGCAGCAGCGACTCGCGGGAGGCGCGCAGGTTGGGCAGCGAGCGGGCCGCCCGCGCCGCGCGCCGCGCCTCCAGCGCCAGCAGCGAGCGGATGTCGGCCTCCAGCGGGTCCACGCTGATGTGGTACACGCCGCCCTGTCGACACAACACGGTGAGAGCGGGCGACCCGGTGGGCGGCGCGGCGGAGCGGCGCTCAGCGGACACTCACCTCGGGCGGCTCGGCGGGCGCGGCGTGCAGGCGCGTGTCGGAGTAGCGGCGCGCGTCGTCGTGCTCGGCGCGCAGCCGCTCGTCGGCCAGCGCGGACAGGCGGCGGTGCGGGTTGCCGCGGTAGGTCTCGAAGCCGCCGCTCTCGTCCTCCTCGTGGTAGGCGGCGGGCGGCGGCGGCGGCTCGATGTTGGCCACCACCTGCCCGCGCGCGCTGCGCTCGCGCCGCTTCACCCGCACCGGCGGGGACCCTCCGCCGATCGGAATCTTCTCGGGAGCGTTTTGAATTAATAATATTCTAATGGAAAACATTATATTTTGAGTAAAAGACAACAACCATATATATATAGAGACATAAAAATTGCATCAGGATTACCTGTTATGAGCTCGCCAACGATTACAAAGATGCAGATATTGCCGGCATTGTATATACATAAAAACTGCGCCGCCAGTGAATCCCACAGCTACAACTACCAATTTTGTCCAAAAAGGCCATGCTGAAACACGTCATCGTTTTACCATAAATAAGTTAACAGGAAAAAAAAATCTTTTAAGCATTCAGGTTAATATTGATAAAATTAAGGTATTGTGACTACAGACATTTAGTAAAGAATTTGATCAAAGATAAAAAAAAATCTATGACGACTAAACTGTGGTCCCTCATTCACCACAAGAAAGATAAATATTTTAGTGAATATTACCGAATCAAATAAATACAATCTTTTTTTTTCTGCATAAATTTTAGTAAGACACTTAATACAGTTTGTAAAAAAGAAATGGAAAAAAAATTCGACGACTTAAAAATTGGAAGATAGCTATTATTAAAACTGGTCCCTCAATCATCACCTCCACTGACATAATATGTGCATGTACTAGCTGCTAGACGAGAGGAATATCAGCATGTCTAGTGTACTTAAATTTTAGTAAAAACTTTCTACTAAATAATAGGTAAGTATGTAAAATTGTGTATTTCTTACCTCATAGCCGAGATAATATTATTTTTTTAATCCTATGAAAATAGATAGAGAGAGTAGTGTGACCTCACAATGAAACAAAATGTAGATAAGTACTATTGCACATAATTTAATTTAGCATTAGACGAAACAAAAACAAGGTAGTACGGTTTAATTTAATGTTAAATTACATTCGCACATGCAATTGTTCAGCATGTTTCCTATAAAGATTCCATTGACCTAAATAGCTTTCCTTTTTTTAAGGATGGGATATCATCAAATGACGTCTTCCGCTCTGGGTGGAGCGAAAGGGAGTGTCATTTTTACTGACTAAAACCCATCCGCGTTCCTCCTAAATCCCTTGGTGTTCCAGGGCCGTGGTGACTGATCTACTTAGCTAATTTAGGTTTTCCTCTGACCATTTTACATCTGTAATAAAACATGTATGGATTTTAATGGAAGAATTTATAAGAGTCCCCCTCTCTGCCAGCTAAACGGTTGTTTTAGGTAGTGTCCGACCGAAAGTTCGATTTCGGTTTCGGTTTCGGCCGAGTTTCGGCCAAAAATCAAGTTTCGGTGGCAGTTTCGGTTTCGGCCTAAATTGGCCGAAACTTTTGCCGAAACCGAAACTGATTTCGGAAGTAGTCGTGTAATTCTAAATGTAAGTATGACTGTCCTTCTAATTGTGATGTAGGTATATTTGTTAATTCTAAATGTGTGATTTGATTATCTCTGTTGAAACTGAAACTAATACTGTAATAATAATTACTAATTTTAGTAATTATAATTTTTATATAAGAGGTACCGAAAAAAGATGATTCTTTTCAGTACAAATGCAAACCAAAGTATTAATTAGTAAGGTTTGAAATTGCCAATAATTAGTATTTAATGAAACAGTAACAATTTGTGATTTGATTATTGATAACTGATAAACACCTGAGAACTTAATTTGAAAAATATTATTAATATTTTTTATAAATAAATAAATGACTACATCAAACTTAATATACTGTGTTTTAATTTCATGTCGTAATTAATGCAGCATAATGTGTAAAATGCATCAAATTTCAGTATTTTAAGGAATTTTATACTTGACCACATGAGTTTCGGTTTCGGTTTCGGTTTCGGCCGAAACTGAAGCCAGGGCCGAATATTCGGTTTCGGTTTCGGTTTCGGCCGGAAAACCAGTTTCGGTCGGACTCTAATAAAGATGTTTACATCCGTTTTAACAGAACCCTACACGGCCCGACACGCACTTGACCGGTTAATGTGTATCAGCTCAGCGGTTTTAACGTACGCATATTGTTTATGAGGATAAATAAAACAGGAAATCGAGAACTAGTGGGATTACACTTGACAACAACAATAGAGAACAAAATAGTTTTTGATATTGGTGTAATAAATCAGTTATCAATATTGTTCATTTCCCTGTTTATAATAACGTGAGATACATAACATTATATTTATTTTCCCCATTTTTATAATTTTGTCTTGTTCCATTTTCGTCAGTTATAAAAATTATAATGTGTCAGTTCGTAGGTTGATTTCCACGGAGAATAAAAAGTAGTAAAGTGATATTGAAATTGGTTTTCGCTTCAGAATTCGCGTGCTTTCCTGAAAGGTATTCGATGGTTACTTTCAAGGAGGATTATAAATCCTTCCATTAAAATCCATACATGTTTTATTACAGAGGTAAAATGGTCAGAGGAAAACCTAAATTAGCTAAGTAGATCAGTCAGTAAGAGTGACAAGCTCTTTCGATCCACCCAGAGCGGAAGACGTCATTTGGTGATTTCCCATCCTTAAAAAAAGAAAAGCTATTTAGGTCAATGGAATCTTTATAGGAAACATGCTGAACAATTGCATGTGCGAATGTAATTTAACATTAAATTAAACCTTGTTTTTGTTTCGTCTAATGCTATATTAAATTAAGTGCAATAGTACTGTCTACATTTTGTTTCATTGTGAGGTCACACTACTCTCTCTATCTATTTTCATAGGATTAAAAAAATAATATTATCTCAGCTAGAGGTAAGAAATACACAACGTTAGATACCTATTATTTAGTAGAAAGTTTTTACTAAAAGTTAAGTACACTAGACTTGTTGATATTCCTCTCGTCTAGCAGCTAGTACACGCACATATGTCAGTGGAGGTGAGGATTGAGGGACCAGTTTTAATAGCTATTTTAAAATTGCGTCGATGTTTTTTTCTATTTCTTTTTTACAAAATGTTTTTAAGTCTCTTACTAAACTTTATGTAGAAAAAATAAAGATTTATTTATTTGATTCGGTAATATTCACTAAAATATTTATCTTTCTTGTTAAGTCATTCATTATAGATGTTTTATCTTTAATGCTTTATATTTGTTTGCAAATTCCCAGATTTGTGCAACAATTGTTTTAAGTCTCCTACTAAATCCTACGATTTTTATTGTGCGATATATCAGTGTGGTCGCTCAGTTCACACGCACATTAATGGTTCACTTGGGTGTGAATTTATCACTTTTGTTTGGATGTGAAATATGTACATATATATCCATATTTTCTCTTGAGAGTTAAATTGTGTGAGAAAACGAAATATTATTAAATGTCTCCGATATCTAGTTTTGTTATTAACATGTTATAAATTATAGCCAGCTAGGATATTCCACATGTAGGTATTGGACGACCGTGACCTTTACGTAAATAATCATTATTATTGTGTTGCATTTCGTCTTTTTTCCATGTATATTATTCATGCACACCTTTAATATCTTATCTTGATTGGTTCATGATTTATTGGTTCTATAGTTAATAATACAGGTTTTTGTTTTAAAAATAAAAGACTGTAAGTTTACTAAAAAAAATAAAGGATGGTAGAAAAACAAATATTGTAAAAGCTATCAAACTGGCGCGTATGGCTAGTCTAAGCCATATAAAGGTGTTTTTCTAAGTTTGTTGAACTTAGAAAACCACCTGTAGTTGGCACAATGTAGGAAATTATACTTATATTATAAAGCTGAAGAGTTTGTTTGTTTGGTTGATCGCGCTAATCTCAGGAACTACTGGTACGAATTAAAAAAATATTTTAGTGTTGGATAGCCCTTTTATCGAGGGCCATATAACATCATTTTTTTCCGACAACCACGCGAACGGAGTCGCAGGCAAAACTAGTTAAAAGATATTTATTTTTGCAAGTAGATTATAAGTTACTATTTCACACATCAATAGTTTTTTTTCATATTAATCAAGATGAGGCCTACCCTAAGAAGAAACACCAAAACAAATTCAGCGGTCATATAATTATGGATGGAGAGGCCAAAGAAAGAAAAAGTTTAGTGATATGAAAGAGAAGGGAATCAGTGAATGACGGGTGATAGGGCGGAATGGAGGAAGAAACATGTTGCGTGCGTGTTGATGAGTTAAGGGAGATGATGATGACGATTAAAGAACTGGTCAATATGTAGCGTAGTTCTGTTTAGGAGTCCATACCGATCATGCCGCGGTTGACCTCTTCGACGGCGCGCTCGATGAGCACGAACAGCGACCACATGACGCACAGCGCGGCCACGCAGTGGAACAGCACGGCGCAGCACAGCCGGCGGCGCTCCACGCCCGACATCTCCAGGAGACGCCACTGGAAACAAACACCACTCATATCATCCTACATCATTTGCCTAGCCTTTTCCCAACTATACTATTGGTGTCGACTTCCAGTCCCACCAGATTCAGCTAAATACCAGTATATGGCCTCCACAACCCAGTAACTGGGTAACACGGTACTTCTTTGGCAAGGCTGGTGTCAGATTTTCTGGCCTCTGACAGTCCGTAACGACTGCCAAAGATGTACAAATGACAACTGTGAACAACGGCTTAACGTGCTTTCCGAGGCACGGAGGAGTCTCGGTATGTTACGATATTCACCCATCCACTGACCGACATCGGCAAGTGTTGCTTAACAATGAAGATCGACCCGTCCGGCTGTTATTCTATAGTCATGAGCTGTCTCTCATATCATCCTACGAATATTAGAAATGTAAGATCTGTAAGGCGCTGCCGAACAAATGATCGTGTCAATAGTGTATTCGCGCGATGATCGCTCTAGCTTTGGCCAAACCTGGGGCCCTACTATGAAGTCTGAAAACGATCATGATTCCTCTCTAAGAGAGAGACGGAACTAAACATAGCGAATAGCACTATCCCTTTTACATCATCGGAATTGGATGGCATAAGCACGTCATAGTACCTGCGCGATCAAAGCGGCTGCGAAGCGGGAGCGTCAATCGCGCGGCGGACGCTGCTCGTGTTTAGCTATGGCGCCTTGCACACCTACGCGACCAAGTGGTAGTTCCAAGTTGACGCGCAGGTTTGTCCGGAGCTTTATATTACGACGACAAGTAAGTGGATGTTTGTAAATCGATCACGCATTAGCGTTTGAACGGGTTTGTATATAATTTGGAATATAAGTAGAACACGACCTGGATTATGAAATTGAGTACTTTGATTCCGATATAAGGCTCCCATCTACACGTGGGCGAAGAAAACTGTTGGAAGCCCCAATAACATGGGGCGACCTGGGACTCTAACCCAGGAACTCACGCTTGGTAGTCTCGCTTACGACCACAACACCAATGAGGCACTCATCCATCATTGTACATAATAGCATAGCATAACGGCACCCACTGCGGCCCTGCAGGCTATGCTGGGACTGCCACCACTGCACCTTATAGTGCAGGAGGAAGCGGCCCTAGCGGCCTGCAGGCTCAGCACAGCTGGCACTTTAGGTAAAGACTCTAGAATCAAGCATACACGCATCATGGAAGATGCCGTAAAACGACAACCCATGATGTCATCACCCAATGACAAAGCTCAAAAGATGCACCACTTCCAAAAGCACTATAACATAGTGCTAACACAAGAATCGGATGACCACTCAGGTCCCAAAGAGCTGAGAATCTACACTGATGGATCAAAAACAAGTACCGGAACCAGAGTTGGAGTTTACTCCAGCGACCTCAACATTAGAATATCCAGACCACTAGGAAAGCTCAATACCGTTTATCAGGCGGAATGTGTGGGCATTATCCTAGCGATCCATGCCATAGAAGCCAGGGGAGTCACGGACACTCATATTCGTATACTCTCCGACAGCGCCTCAGTTCTCCAATCCCTAAATAGAAACTACACCACCTCGAAACAAATACAAGAATGCCACAATGCACTAGAACGCGTCACGGTGACAAACCGCAACACTGTGACGCTGCAGTGGATAAAAGGTCACAGCGGATCACTAGGAAACGACGCGGCCGATGAACTGGCCAGGAGGGGGTCTGGTACGATGGCTGTTGGACCCGAACCCATAGTGCCACTCCCTTTCACCCAGCTACGCACGTGGCTACAAGAACATACCCACACACAAGCAGAACGCTGGTGGGCCTCGGCACCAGGCTGCAGGCAGTCCAAGGAGGCTATACCACTCCTAAACATTAAACTCATCAAGCGCCTTCTGCGACTGGATAGGGGCAGTCTGCGAATGGTGGCGGGGACCATCACCGGACACTGCTCACTGAATAAGCATTTCACCACACTAGGTATAACAGACAGTCCTCTGTGCAGAGCATGCATGGAGGAGGAGGAAACGGTGTCGCACGTGCTCCTTGAGTGCACAGGCGTCGCCGATATACGTAGACAAACGATAGGAACACCAAATTCACTCACAGACACCCTGAACTCTTTAGGAAGACTGATCTGCTTCTGGAGGGAGGTTGGCTGGTTGGAATGACGGCCGCCATGGCCCACGCACAATGGTCCAACATCAGGACTAAGTGCGGAAACCATGCCCCAATAGATAGATAGATAGATAGCATAGCAAAAACCCTGTTTTTCTTTTCATCATTCAATTATGCTTCTCTTCACAACTTATACACAATGTTTTGAGTAAGTTGAGTAGTCCAGTCATATTCTTCCATGTGTTTAAAACATTACACAAGCAGTTATGAGTGAATATTGGCAGTATGCTGGAAACATAAATAGTTTTGCCTATTACTTAACTCTTTTGTAGACTGTACATCTTATATTGTTTGATCTCAGTAAGTGGCCACAACTATTTATAATTGGTTGAATAAAACGGATGTGAGATCATCATCAATTACATAAACAAGAATAGATAAAACGGGCTGGTAAACTTAGATTCAATATAAATTGTGAATGAATACCTCATTAAATGGCTTTATTTTGGTGTGCATGATAAAGTTAAACTTGCAGAGTTCACAAGACCTCGTCTCTGATGCAGTCAACCACTGCTGTAAACAGCTCTGGTGAACATATTTCAAACTTCCTGCAACAAGACACATCATTAAATTATAATTACTGAACAAGATATGTAAACACTTAAGTTATGTAAGTAATTTTTATTTCAATGTCATCTATGTGTAGATCACATAGAGCATTATTAGTTTACAGTAAAGACTCTTTAGAAAGAGGAGGAAAAGAAATGATTGGGTTTTAAATGCAGTTATAACAATAACTTTTTCTAGGCAATATTTTGCAAGTTAACATTTTTATGCAAACATATTGCAATTTAGCAAAGTAATGCTATTATCAGACCATGTCAATGTCATATTAGGCTTTCTTTTCTTCACACAGTATTTTCACAAATATGTAGGACATTATGTGAGACCTTCAATACAATATTGATTTATTACACAACTGCCCAAAAAAAGGAGTGTAGTGTTTTTTCACCCTAATTGGTTTTAAAAATATTATGCTTAATTACCAGGCTTGAGTTCCCCAATGTTACAGCCTTCTTGCATGGGTCAAATTTACAATAGATAACTGAAAATCCATGATTTATGATTTAAATTATTATTTTTGATGCCATTGCTCTAAGGATTTTTGTATGATATACAATATTTCTATTCTACCTATTCTATTCTTTCCAATCCCTCCTCTGAATGTTCAATACCTACTTCTTCTTTTGAAATCCATGTTCCTTTTAAAATTTTCATACTATTGTATAAATGCTAGTTCTTCTAACTCAACAGACAGATGTGTCGCTGGGGAGTTTATTGTGCTACTTTTTCTTTCCAGCTAAAACACTAGGAACTGGTGACAGGCGTTGATGTTCAAAAAGTGCTGGCTCAGACTAATTTGAAAAAATTACTTTTGACTTTGACTTTGAAATAACTTGGGCAAATAAGTGGCAAGGTTGATTAGTATCAGGAGTGTTCATTAGATCCTCAAAGACACAGGTGTACAGGTTCTCAGGATCCTGGGATCCTGAGAATGTGTACACCTGTGATGCTTGCTGAGCATGGGCTCAGCAATGCCTCTTACACCCACTAGACCAAGAAGTCAGTTTAAAAAAAAGAATCATTGAAGAAAAGCCCCTTCCATTACTTGTATCAAATATTTCTGATTGTAAATTGTTTTACAATCAGAAATATTTGATACAAAAGAAAAACAAAAATAAAAGAATAAAAGAAAGTTTTCTTTGATTGTTCAAAGAAAAACTTTCTTTTGCTTTTGTTACTTGAATTTATATTTATCCAATTATTACTACATTATGGCATATTTTACAACAAGCTGTATGGTTATATAAAAAGTTGCACATTTACAAACAATATAACACTAAGTAGGTACCAATTAATGGTTTGTTAATTACTCATAAAAGTTTCAAGTTTGGGCCAGGCCTATCTGAATGCTATCATTGTTCTTTTATTTGAACCATATATAATATAGTTAATCCTACATTTTAGCCCTGCATCATGCAATGAATAATGGATTGGACCAATTAGGCTTCAACATATTCTTTATAAATAAACAAAAAGTAAATAATAAACCATACATAATATAATTTACTGAGCAGTTAGTATGACTAAAATTCTGGTAGTTTCAGTATCATAGTAATATGATGTACATCATGCACTTGAATTAACTTAGTTAAATATTAGATTTGAAACCAATAAACTTGAGTCACGAAGTCATAAACCTAACAGCTTCATCACAAGAGGATAATTTATTGTAACATAATTAATTGAAATATATGTGTAAAATGTACATAAATGTATGTAATTAAAGCTTGTTTTATTATTCATTATTGGAAATATTCTATATTTGTATTCTCGTTAGATTTGCCTGTTGGTGCTGAATATACTATAAGCAATAACAATGCTACAGAATTATTTACCTCCAAACTACCTAGTACCATTGTGTTACAAGGTTTTAATTATCATATTCCTGAAAACTGACCACAATGTATGTGTATCTCAGGATGCCTTCTTTCCTTACAATTTAATAAACCTATATAAAAACTAACACCTATATAGTAACGTTATCTCTTTCCTAAAAAACATATCTTGAGTAAATCATATTTGTAGGAGTACATAATAGATTCATATTCAACTTATGAATGAATGTTTACAGTAAAATATAATGTTACTGATGGTTAGTTTAGCAGATAATATTATCTGCTAAATGTACCACATACTTGTTTATCTTGCTTATTTTAATGTTATTGATTTTCAATTATTCTTACTAACATCTCAACATTTGCCCTTCACAGTAATTGGCTCTGTTCTTGACTTAAATTTTATATTTAACTGTGTCAAATATCATTATGTAAACAGAGAACAGCTGTGTAATAAGCTTTATCCTCGCTATGTGTAGGACTTTATGGAGAGGTAGGCATATGCACATTGTATACTTTTCACTGACCTGAACAATAACATGGTGCCAGTAGAGGGTTGTGAGGTTCGCTCTCGCAGTGACATATGCGGCAGATATCTCCGCTGGAGTTACTACATGACGTGCGGCTGCTCCCAGACCCCGTCCGTATCACCTCTCGACCACATCCACCTCCCCATTCCCAACTTTCAATATCCGAAGAGTTTTTCACATTAATTTGCTGAACAGGCATTGTGGTATACTATATTTTTAATGCTAAATTGAGCCTACATAACATTCACAGATTTTCTTTGCTATCACATTGGACATCGACAAAGCAAACATCTAAAAACATGTCAGCTCGCATCGCAATCTACTAAGTAACTTCTGTTAAGTAGAAATTTAATTAGTATGTACACTGTTGATGATGACTGGTTATTCACATTCCTTCCTACTTAACGCACTGCAATCATTGTGATCTATTAGAAACAAAATTCATAAAATAAATCGTGAACCAAAGTTATCGGTGCTACTACTTGTCATCACATAAATATAATACATACAGCATACAGTGTATGTACATACATTGGCAAAGGTACACAGATTACATTTACAAAAAGAATGAATGAGTTGAAAGATATACAGTCCGTCACGGAACTAATTGCATGTGGCGAAATTGAGAACTAACATAACGTGGAACTCCTATTATGCTTCATTTTAGTATGTTAGCCACAAAGATAGAAAGGTTAAAGTTGCCGACCGGACTCCTAAATAAAGTGTCTTTCTCTCTATTTCGTGATTTCGTGAAGGTGTAACTTATACTCTAGGCATAGCTTCAATCTCCGAAAGAGTACGCCAGGGGCGTATACAGGGGGGGGGGGGCGTGAATCTACTCTTGAATAGCCTGGTGCCCACTCCAGAATTTTTGAGGACTAGGCTGGACAAATATAGAAAACTTCAATATTTTCTATATTTTTTCAGATTTTGGCTTTTGGCTTGGCGTTTCCCTGCCGTTGAGCCTGACAGGCCTCCAAGGTCGCTTGTTTGTTAGGTAGGGTAGGGGGGCCGCGCAGCCTTTGGCCAGGCACTAGCAGGACTATCGAAGAGATTTGCTTTTACTAATAAGCATCACCTTTGTACCTATTTTTCTGTTTCCTTTTTTTCTTATCTATTAGTTAAATGTGTGTACATAAACTGTAAAATAAAGCCAATTTATCCAAGGTCCAAATATTTTCGAGCTCGCTTCGTTCGCTCTTTCATTCTGCACTATCTGAAATTGTTCTCCATTCATTTAACAAGTTTCTTTTATTTACGTAAGTATCAATGGTCAAACGAAAATCAAACCTATCCGAGGTGGAGTGCAAAAATTTTCGATCTCGCTAGGCTCGCTCATGCATTCTGCCCTCTTCAAGTTTTTGAGCGTTCCTCCATCTATCTACAAAGTTCCTTTTAAGTATGAACAATGAAAAAAAAACACACCTGTCTAAAATTGTATAGACGCCGGCACAACAAGCTACAACAATCAAAATTTACTTCAACTTCTAAATCAAATTTTTAACATTATCGCTGGAGTCTTAGGTCCAAAGTAGATTGGCAAAATTTGACAGTTTCGGGTAGCTTGATGTGCTGGCGTCTGTACATTGCATTATTTTCCGATATTATCTCATCGATCACTATATCGCCCCGAGACCCGGCCTTGTGCGGAGCGATCCGGGCCTTTCTAGCCTTGTCCGGTACCAGCTATCCTGTTTGTAACGCTATAACTACAATTCCGAACTTTTGGGGAAAAATTACCTATGTTTCAAGAGCTATAGAGCTAAAATTGATGGTTAAACTATAACACGTTTTGTCTATTTAAAAAGTGTACGGAATGGATTGACTTTTCGCGTAAAATGCACCGTTTAGAAGAATTTAGCCAGAATCAATAAAAATACATCAATATTATTGGAAAAATTTGGAAGTTCTCCGAGCACCACGAATTAGCACGGGAAGCCACACATTTTGGTTTGGCACACGTAGTTAACCTCCGACATGACATCCAAAAAATCAGAACAGTGCAATTTATCTGTGTACGGTGACTGGACTAAAATTAATGTTTGATAGTCCAATCGCGAGTGTCCCTATATTGGACGTTGCATCTCAGATTAACAGGGGCCAGGCCTGGGATAAAATCCTAGATACGTCAATGGAGTATCCATCAACATATATCTATACTACCATATAATAAATCTGTAACTTTCTGAACAAATATGGCACAGACAGTGCATAACCTTTTTTTTTTTACGGGGTCCACTTTGGTGTGGGCGGAGGGGTCTGTCAGACTCTTATTGACTAAAACCACCCCGGAGTTCCGTCGCGAGTATGCGACTTCCGTAATCCGCGGCTGGTGCCGGCCTGCCTCTGCGTGCCACCTCGGTTCAGCGGGGGTAGTGTGCAGGTCCCAGGGCGGAGATCCGGCCAGTGCGTAAGCCGCCTCGTAGGAGATCGTGCGATTACGCCTGATGACTCTGAGTCTCAGTCTACGGCTATCACCCTCTGCGGCTTCCGCAGAACAGTGATGGTGCTGGCCTTCAGGTCAACATCCCCAGATCGAGGCCCCATATAGCGCCATCGATCTCACGATCCCCACGTACAACCACCTACAGGCGGGCTCAAATCCCCAAGATTGGAAAGCAGCGTTGACAGTGCGCCCAACAACTTGGGCACCTGCCACCGGACGTGGGGGCCGAAATCCCACCGGCTGTCGAACACAAATCCTAGGTACTTCATGGTGGACTCGAAAAGCGATACGGGCATCCGCAACCACGATGTGCGATCCCGGCGTGGGTGCTGATAAAGGTATTTCATTTATAGGTATTTCTGTTCCGTGATTTCATGAATGTGTTCTGTGATGTGAAGTGCCAGGAAGAGAAGAATAGGGGTTCACCGAAAGTATTTTGTTCTTACTAGAACTGAAAATTCTCCTAAAAAAAATTGGCAACCCTACAGCTATAGAGTATAGTAACTCTGTGCATAGTTTGCCTTGCGGCCCGCGGGGTTCCTTACTTTAGTTACTTTTAGTTTATTTAATCTGTGCGTGTGGTCTGTGACAAACGGCGGCGTTGCGTTGCCGTGCTATTCAATTTTTATAAATTGCAAAAATGGGGGTCCCTGCAGAAGTGCAAACTGAAGCTATTTCAATAGTTCACCAATTTCTACAAAATGTTGACAAATCGCTAGCTCAAGATTTTTTGAAGAAAACGAAAGCGGTAAGTTCCATCATCAGTCATCACCAAAAAACCACGTGTGGCCGGTCACCACACGTGCTCGAATACCTCGCGATAATGTTTTTCCGTAGCAGTTGTTGTAATAATAGGTTCAACTGGTATTTTGATTACAGTTTCGGATCTCTAATTTGTTAAAGATTGCCACATGTCGACCGACATTTTAATTCTTCAACGCGACATTTTGTAAAAGTCTGCCTCCTTTATATTGGAACATACTCACGGTATAAAATTACGTTTATTATTTAGCAAAAATAGATGGAAATCCTTACTGTTTATATCTCGGGAGGCTATTATACCCGGTCGTTAGCCTCATAGCTTATTCAAGATAATTATCTAGACGTAAAGAGTATATCGTTGCAGATTCGTTTTATAATATTTTTGACAATGTTTTTTTTATTATTATTTTAGAAACCTCGTGTCAAGAGCCTGCCTTCATTAACTGATATAATTCAAGAATATAATAAAATCAAGAAGCCACAAAAGCCTGCAGCTGAAAGGTACAATATTTTTATTTTAAGGTTATGATCACATTAGGTCCTGAATTTTAAAGGTTAAGAATGTAACCTAGCAATTTGTTTTGCAAATGTTTAGAAACACTCCTGCTGGGGCAATATTTTCCAACTTATTTTTTTTAAACAAAATCGTGGTCTTTTAGCAAGGGGAGGTTAACCCAGACTAAGGCATTTTGATTGTTTATTTTTATTTTTCAAGGAACTAACACCGCCGAAATCATTTAATCTGTATACCATTATAAAATATGAACTATTTTACTACCTATACCTATAGATTCATTTTTATTATGAAGATATAACTTGGAGGTGAGTAAGTTGTTGCCACACAAACAGTTATTAATAAAGCCCTCTCTTATCAGTTCTGATGATGACTCCAGTGAAGAGGAGAAGCCACAAAAACAAAAAGTTCCACAAGTCAATGGCAAGGCTGCTGCTCCTAAAAAAGCACAAGACTCGTCAGACTCCGATAGCTCTGAGGATGAAAAACCAAAAACACAAGTAAGTTATTAATATTAAAGTAATCTTCACCATTGTAGTTATCACTTTTTAAACTTCTATAATGATGAGAACTTGTGAATGAATCACTATGATTTTAAAATATACTTATTCGTCACTACCTCTGAATACTATATTTAAAATATACTTAATAAAATAGGTTTTGAATTAGGTCAAATTACAAAAAAGTATTTATTATTGTAGGTCAAACCCAAATTAGCAGCTACACCAGCTAAAAAAGCAGAATCATCAGATGATAGTGACAGCAGTGAAGACAATGCCACTTCAAAACCAAAAAAACAACCAGTGAAACCTAGTGTGACTGCACCCAAAATTGTTAAAAAACAAGAATCGTCATCTGATGATGACAGCAGTGAGGACGAGAAACCCAAACCACAACAGAAGACTCCTGCTAAGGCACCTCCTCCAAAAGCAGCTCCCAAACAGAAACCAGAGTCGTCTGACAGTGATGACAGCAGTGAAGATGAAAAACCCAAGGCTGCAGCAAAACCACCACCCAAACCGCAAGCTAAAGCTACACCAGCTAAAAAACAAGAGTCATCTTCTGACGACAGCGAAGATGAAGCACCTCCTCCGAAGAAAGCTGCACCTACACCTGCAAAGACTCCAGTCAAGCCAGTACCAGCTAAGAAACAGGAATCCTCTTCAGATGACAGTGATGATAGTGAAGACGAAAAACCTAAGGCACCAGTTAAACCTACTCCAAAAGCCACTCCAGCCAAACCAGTTGCTAAAGCAGCACCTGTTAAAAAGCAAGAATCATCATCAGATGACTCTGATGACAGCGATGATGAGGATTCAAAACCTCAGTCTAAGGCAGCAAAACCACAAGCAACTCCTGCTAAGGCTAAAGCAGCACCAGCTAAAAAACAATCATCAGATGACAGTGATGACAGCGATGAGGACCAAAAAGTGCCACAGAAGGCTCTCCAGAAACCTACACCCACACCTGTGAAACCAGCTATTAAAGCTTCAGCTAAAAAAGAATCCTCATCTGATAGTGATGATAGCAGTGAAGACGAAAAGCCTAAAGCAGTTCAAAAGATGCCAGCTAAAGCTCCAGCTAAGGCACCAGTTAAAAAGGCATCATCTTCAGATGATAGTGATGATAGCGATGAGGAGCCATCTAAGCCTGCACCTAAAACACCTGTTAGCGCAGCTAAACCTAAACCAGCTGCAAAGAAACAAGAGTCTTCAGATGATGATTCAAGTGATGAAGAAGAACCAAAAAAGAAACCTGCTGCCAAGAAAGCTGAGTCTTCTGATGACAGTGATGATAGTGATGAAGACTCTCCTCCTGCTAAAGTGGCAAAGAAAGAATCCAATGATCAGGTAAAAAAAAAAATAAGGCTTCCCATTCCAAATCATGTGGCAATTTGTTTAACCTTTTGCGTGTCTTAAGTTACACAGTTCGACATAAGAAAAAATGCTCCAAATGTCTTAAGTCGGACAGTTACACTTAAGGGCTTGGTCAGGATTGGACGATAAAAATCTGTGGTAGACACACAAAAGGTTAAATATGACTAGTTTTGAACACCACTCAATCTGATACATACTATTAATGAACAAAGACATTATCATCATTCTTTTAAACTATGTTCCAGGGTGAAAATGGATTTACACCTGGCAAAAAGAGGAAAGCATCAGGAGGAGATTCTGGTGCACCTGCCAAGAAGCCCTATAGTAATTTCGTAAAGGTAAATATTCAATTAAGTTTATGATGCCCATTAGATAGTAGTTAAATTCATCACTGGTTGGCTGGAAATTAATAGATGAGTGGTAAAGATGGATCTCTCTCGGAGAGCAGGGCTGTTTCCCAGCAGTAAATGATAAATAGCCTATAACTATGAACATTATAGGCTAAAGGAAGGTTGATGCTTAACCCTAGATCTCAATCCATATTTGGAATTTACTGTTCCTCTGCTGGGTGCCTAAGCTCTCTGTAACTAAATTTGTGATATATATTTTATAAATACATGCAATAGGGGAAGGCTTTGTCCAGCTATGATAAAATGAGGAGTTGTATTCTCTTCATCTTTTAAATCCAGACTAGTTAATATATTTTTGATTGCAATTGCAATATTTCTTTATTATAAGTTAAAAATATGTTTCATATTTTGAATATGAAGAACCTTTTTCTTCTATTTTGGGTTGTGGTAATGTCTTATTTTCTTATTGTGGCACTAAATATAAACTTTAAAATACCGAAATAAATTATAGGGTACAGTTAGTGTGTCAACTCCCAATGAAAAAGAGAATGGATCGGGTAAGCCAGCTCCCTTCCGTCGAGTCGCATCAAAACCTATAGAAGTGGATCCTAGACTTAAGGATAACTCATTCGACGCCAAGGTAAATGCCCTAAAGTTTGAGAAGCCAAGGCAACTCCATGTTATGCCTAACTTGGATAATTTCGCCCATGGCTTCATTGCCAGTGGCTCACTAACATTTTGGGCATTTACTTTTCTGGAATCACTTGTTCATCAGCATCACATAGGGTTGTCTTGGTTATAATATAGTGCTTCTCTCTCAATCAGGAGGGTGAAAGCCAAGAAGGCGAAGAAAACGACGAAGAAACTGAAGGCAATCAATCCGGCGGTTGGAACCAGCGCGGTGGACGTGGCGGATTCAATCGGGGACGGGGTTTCAATGATAGGGGTAGAGGTGGATTCAGAGGCCGTGGAGGAGATCGAGGAGGCCGCGGAGGGTTCAATGATAGAGGCGGGCGAGGCGGCAGGGGCGGCCGCGGCGGCTTTGATAGGGGGGGCCGCGGGGGCTTCGACAGGGGGGGCCGCGGGGGCTTCGACAGGGGAGGCCGCGGTGGGTTCGACCGCGGGGGGCGCGGTGGCCGGGGCGCCCGCGGGGACCGCCACTCCTGGGGAGGAGATAGGGGAGGGTTCAACAAAGGAGGTTTCAATGATAGAAAAAGTTTCGAGGGTGGGGATTCTCAAAACAAGAAAATAGTATTTGATTAAATAGGTGAGGCAAAACAAATAAATTTTGAAGTTTATAATTTACATCACTATTTACAGAATTCACTTTTCATTATTTATTTTTTTGTAAATCGCACTTAGCGTACAATTTATGGACAGTTTTATATAAAGTCAGTAACTAAGTTCCTGGTTATAAGATAAAGGTTTTTAATTTGAGTCATTTATTTTATAGAGTGGTTCACGCGGGTCATGGGGTGAGCGTGCTAATCAAGACTTGAAACACACACGTGGCAAGTCGTTCAAGCATGAGAAGACAAAGAAAAAGAGGGGCTCATATCGCGGCGGCGCCATTGATACAGGTGTCCACTCCATTAAATTCGAAGACTAAAAGCGTCTCAAAAACGTCTATTGCTTAATAATGTGATCATTTGTAACCTTCACATTTTATAGTCTCACTGATCAGTTGACACACTGCTTCGCATTCCAGCCCCCCTTTTTTGATGGTATCTATTTTATCCTGATAAACATGCCAACTGTATTATTTTATGTATTGCAGTTAATTTTTCTAACCTATTAACATAACTGATTCAGACTCGGTTACTTATGGACTAAGTTAGTAATAATATCGCCTTCGTAATACCATCAGAATATAATATCGGTTTAAAATGATTCAAACCGATTTAATATTCTGCTGCAGCTTAAGATTTAAATTAGAGCTATGTTGGTTTACACCGGTAAATTCGTCTGTATTTGTTAGTGTGCGTGAGTGAGTTTGACTCCAGTGAATCTGCGATGGACAATAATAGACATGTTTTTTTTAATGATTTCTTGGTGATAATAATTATTATGTTTGTGAAATGTTTCCTAATGTAACAAAAGTATGATTTTGCGCCGACATAATATTTATCGACATCAGACAATTGAATTTTAAGTTAATCTGTAAGCTTAATACTTTTAATGTTCCATAGTTATTTTTGTTTTTTAAGCTGAATCAAATTTCTGTTACCCTTGGATTATTATCAAATAGCCAAATATTTCGATAATTTTCAAGGTTTTTTTTTGGGGCCACTGAGGACTTGGAATGATTCTGAATATCTTTATTTTTTAGCTTCGATGTAAATAGGCGTGTATTTTACGTACTTTACTGTGTACATAGGTTAATATAAGATTATAATTAAATATAATTTTAGTTGTAATACATTAGTAACGAGAATCGGTATATAAGAGATACAATATTGTATTTTTAAGATACCCATTTGATTGTAATAGTTAAGCCCGCCTTTTATTATAAAGTTGGAGTCATAATTTATTCCGAGTTTTATTGAATATTTAATTTCCTGAGTAACGTCGTTTGTTATTGTGAGTATTGAGATGATTATACAACGTGTAAAAGAACAAATGCAATACCTCTTAAAGGGTCATTGTACTCATCATTATGAACAGCTTTTACTATGGGACCGACCCCGAAATCGTAAAAAAATCAGCTGTTCAGTACATTTTGTCGAGTTATGCGCACAAAAATGTATGGGGCAGTCGATTTTTTGTTTCACGATTTCATTGTTTGTCCCAAAGTGAAAGTTGTTCATAATTCATTAAGATTAAGAGGTATTGCGTTTATTCTGTAACACATCCTTACTAATATTATAAATGCAAAAGTAACTGTCTGTTTATCGCGCTTTCACGTCAAAACTACTGAACCGATTTAAATGAAATTTGGTGCACAGATAGTCTAGAGCCTGAGAAAGGACATAGGCTAGGTACTTTTTAATGCGAAAAAAGGGTTGAAAGGGGCTATGAAAAGGTGAATAAAAGTATCGTCATTTTTAGAACTAGAAGCTTAAAACTTATTTTTTAGGCTGTTGATTCGATATAAATAAATATGACAATCAAAGTTTGTAAAAGCTTTACCCTCAAGGGTGTAAAACAATAGTCCCCTATTGCTTATGTGAATGTTTTATAAGTTTGCGACTAGAGAAAAAATATTAGAGCTATTCTGATGTAATATTTACGGAGTCATGACAAAATGTGAAACTGAAGTTAACGCGAGTAAGAAACTTGCCAAGCACCGCGCCGTAGGTACACAATAAGCGCTGTGCAGCGCGGTATAGGTGGGTTGCCTTATTTGTAAAATAATTGGCCTAAATCATTTTAATATGCTACACAAAGGCACTGGGAATACCACGCGGACGAAATCGCAGGCACACAGCTAGTTGTATATGGGTTTGTGGGCGTTTGTACGATCGCGCCAATTCCACTTCTGCGCTTGTCCGGAAACGACGTTACAGACAGGGACGGTTACCGTTACCAAAAAGTTATCGGTAAAATTACCGAAACATTTCGTTCTGTTACGTTAAAATTTATAACGATAAAAATATCGATAAATCACAGGATTTACCTACCGGTATTTAAACAGCGATACTAATAGCTTTATTTCGGTAAAATCTATCAAGGTCTGTAGCGACGTTGCCAAATCGATACGCGTGCTGCGCGCCGTGCGTTCGCCAGGGCTTCTAAGCGGAGCGGCAACAAAAACACGATTACAAGACGGTTCGCGCTCGGCGATATACGGCGCACAAACATCGCGTACGTCGGACATACTTCTTGTCTTTATTTATTAACTTCGTGTAAAATATTATTATGGGCCGAAATAACTGCAACAAAGTGTACCGATATTTAAAGGTTTTCAAAAAAGCAACTTATTAAACATTAAAACATTAGTACCTACTAACCTTCCTACTTAACTGATTCATTCGTACTAGGTATATTATTCTTTAATTAATCATAGATTTCATGGTTTTCAAGGGTTCCCAATAGTGTGGTCAAAATAAAAATCCAAGATGGCGGCTGCGAATAGTCAAATTTTCGCTGCTGCCCGCCATCTTGGATTTTTTCATCACCCTCGAAATCGATTTTCATTTTGAACTTCATTCCTGCCGAGGGTCCCTCGACTCCATACGTTTTTCTATGGCTATTTTAAAATTGTAACATTTGGATTGTAGTTGAATAGGTCTTGAAAAATGCAAACAAAGTTGTTGAGTGACTATCATTCAGTAGCATATTGGGCAAGATAAAAAAGTAAAAAGTGTGTCTCCCCTTCCCAAGTTTTATATGCTTTGAAAGGTTTTGTGAATATCCGCAGTTGTAATAAATGTATTTACATAATATTTATAGTTGGATAGGAATGTTTAAATGAAAAAAAGCGGCCAAGTACGTGTCAGACTAGCCATTGAGCAAATATTTTGAAACATATACACAAAAACGAGTATGTTAAGATTGTAGAACTTAATAATGAGGGTCCCAATAGTAGGAACGTACTTTTTTCGGAAAACTCTCAAATTATACATAAAAATGCCTGAATTTCCTCTCTACTAGCTCGTACACTGAATAGGTATCTTTCTGAGACTATGCTGTCATTTGCATACCCCATTGCACCTAGTTGCAGCAGGACGTTCATTTGCAGCAGAAATAAAATCGCAGAAATAACAGACCCCTGAGGAACACAAATAGCCACATGACCCGATGAGCAGCCAAGGGTTTCAGCATAGGAGGCAGCGAAGAACGGCAGAAGTTCGTCTCGACCAATTTAGACACTATTAGACCAGAACTTCTTGCTACCCGAAGGGTAGATCGCCAACATGTCCAAAACGCGCCTTCCGTAGCACCATTTTGCAATCCTTAGCAGCAGAATTCTACGCTCTTGCAATTGCGCGAAAACTTTGAAAGTCGCACCTGTCACTGCGGGCCGAACCCCTGGCCTGTTATGCGGCTATGTCCGCGCGGATTTATTATGACACCCAATTACTGCCAATTATAATTTTATTGTAATAATTTCGTAAGTTGGAGAAAAAAGCAAGTTCTATTTTACCACGAAAGTTTTTAGTCTATTAGTTACTTCCTCAATGCTCAAATGGTTGGGAAAAGACACGTCATCACTTCTTTGCTTCAATAACGTGATTAGTCCGAGAGTTAATATATTTTTTTACGCTTTTTGGAAAAAAATAAATCGGTCACGGTGGTTTCAGTTATCAAATAAAACAATAATTACCGTCGGACTTATCACGTTATTGAAACAAAGAGGCGAAATTGATTTTAGTCGACCAGTGAACGAGTTCCTTGCATGTGGCAAGCACTGATAATATTTTATGTGACACTATTTTCACTTTAGGACTTGTCACACACTGGATGGGTCCGGTCAAATCGAACGCAGCTCGCATTCTATGTTCAAGTTGACGCAGGTCGCAGTACGCATCCAGTGTGACAAGTCCTTGATAGTTTAAGGTTCGGCGAGACACATGGATTTGGGACCGTTTTTCCGGGTTTTTCTTTATATCGATATTTTTTTCATCACTTAACCAACACACGGATATGATTGTCTATGACTCGTGTGTCTTTTAAAGTTGCCTGCCCTGTCTGTGTGTCACTGTCAAAGTGTCAAGAGAAATACATCAAGTGTCATTGTGTCAAGCGGTTTGTTTACAGAAAATAAATTCGAGGAATATTAATTATATTTCATTAATTCTTTCTTGTAAAAGATATGTTGCGACATTTCAAAACGACCACAATAGTTAGCCAAAGGACGTTCAAAAATTTTGGACATAAGAGACAACCTATACCTGTAGTGACAACAATGTGGCATGGTTTTTTAACATTCACATTTATCGGATTAGGAATTGAATGGAAAAGGTAAATATTTAAGAAATGATTGGTTATTCTTATTACCTATGAAAAGGAGGCTGTTTACTGCACATTGGCAAAAGCTGCAATGGGTTAAACTTACATTTTGAAGTATTAACCTTGTGTTATGAAGAAATTTACGTATTAAGTACGTCTCAATATCTGACTTGAAACTAGGATGTTAGCAGATAATATTCAATAATATTGGAAGCTTTGGTATACCTTCAGTACTAGGTGGCATAGCAGAGAACCTAGGACAAAATCTTGTGGAATGGAGTTTACTTGTTATCATTATAAAGTCAAACTCAAAGCCTTTATTTCAAGTAAACCATTTAAAGGCACTTTTGAATTGTCGAGGTTGGTCAGTCAAAAACATAAAGCTAGTTGCACATTTTAATGCGTAGATCTCTATGGAGAAGAATGAGCAAGAAACTCCGAGGACACTCTTTTGAAGTCAGTAAATAGTTACAAATAATGGTTACATGTTGAATTTTCATAAAATTAAATTAAACTAAAGAGATTAAATTTATACAATGCTAATGTCAAGTCAAAGTCAAAATGTTTATTCCAATTAGGCCGTTAAAATACACTTTTGAACTTCAAACCATAAGAGAACCTTGTTGGTTAATGTCTGAGGTGGTCTTTTGAAGAAATTGCCACAAAGATTTGAGTGGACCTGACCAGACAGTGCAAACATTTGTCAGTTATCGTGCAGCTTAACTCAGCACTTTGAGGAGCTAAACGATCTGACAAACAAAACCAATGTCCTTACATTTGAGTAGGCCACATAATGTACTCAGAAACTGCCAGACAGCCATGTAATCAACCCCTAAAATAACAACCTACATAGTCCTCATATTTATACTACATCATTTAAGAAGTATTCAGATTAGTGTCTGAGATGGTCTTCAAAAGAAAGAACCACACAGAGATAAAACATACAACATATTTCTTTTATATGGCATTTCTTTATTCCAGGATCAAAACGTTTTTCTTTGGTACTGATGATGAAGATGTTTTTATTAAACGGGAGAATACTACGGAGTAACAAAACAATGGATATCAGATTTATACAACTGAAATAGGTATTACCTAAAATTAATAAATTTAGTTGGTTATGTGTAGTCAAGTATTTTATGTTTATTTTAATTTATTTAACCTCACTACTTTTAAGAATAGCATATTAATGGGATAAATGTAAAAAAATATAGACTTTCAGTTGAGAAGAAAAATTTACTTAAAATACCTACATAATTAATTAGTGCTTGCAATATATCAAAATTTTGTAGAATGGCTAATGGTATAACATACAATGTTTTACTTTAAAAACTTATCCTAATTAAATGTAGATTGCTTATTGATTGAGATGTAAATATATCATAGATAAACTAGTAGTTTTAATAAATTATTTGTAAATAAAGTTTTTGTAAAACAAGATTTGATTCTTAATTTGATTACATAGTTTCACTTCACAGAATCAAAATCAATAGAAAAAAAAACATCAAAATAATGTTGATGTCTGAATCACAAAGTAGTATGTAGATATAGTTATGAAGCAGCCATTATTATTTAGCTTGTTGTGTTGGGACACTACATGAAAGAAGTTCGAGAGCTGACCACAGAATCAGCAGCAGAAATGGCTGGATAATTAATGAAAATCGTTGTGCTTAATTTTCCAAATTTGTTTTATAAAATTAAACTTTTAAAAGGGGGTACAGGGGGCGTTGAAGTTTGTGGAGTACCTACCAACTAAATCCGCGCGGACAAAGTGCTAGTTAAGTTATTAAATAAAGTCTTCCACCGCAAAGTCTGTTTGCGATAGTGATTGAAGAGGATGGTTTAGGTGTATAATTTGTCAAGGCTGAAATAAGACGATTAAGTATATATTATTGAAGAGGTTGGAAAAAAATGAATTTTTCTGGTAAATAGATTTTTACTTTGTTAATTTGGGCTGAATAATTTGCACCCGTGCGAAGCCGGGGCGGGTCGCTTGTTTATAAATAAACTTGTGGGTTAAAATTTCCATTATGGACCGAGGGCTGCTCTCCCTCCGCGCCTCCGGTTTTTTATATACACTCTAGGGGTAGGGCAGACAAGAACACGTGGAAAGTGGGGTGCCCCGATTTGGTTTTGGGTAATTTTCGGATATTCATATTCACGTTCCGTTCCATAGTGTACACAAAAATCGTTATTTTTTTTTGTGAAATATTCAATGTAATTGCATAAAACAGCATGGTTATTGTGACCATTAATTACACACCAAATTTAATGTGTGAGTATGTGAAAATAAAATTATATACAGGGTGTCCCAAAACTCAACGTCAAGCCGAAACGGGGTGACAGGATTGATCATAACCATCACGAGAAAAATCTGAAAAAAAATCTATCCCATGCAGTTTGAAAATTATGGGCATTTTAAGAAAAACCTAGAAATTTGATCAAACTGTACCATTTTTCGGTTATTGTGGTTATTATTTTTTATTTTTGTTCATTTGAACTTTAGAAACGTAATCCTAAATAACATTTCTAGAATCCCAATAAAAAATAATGACACAATTGCCTCAAGTTCCCGAGAATTGAGACTATTTGTTAAACTACGAATTTAAAATTTTCAAGATTCGTCGACTTTGACAGGCCCTCCTATAAAAAAAATGTACTAGAGTGCCTTGGCAAGTAGCATTAAAAGTTGGCGCATTTAATCAGAATTCTAAAATGGTACAATACTTGTTAGTTCCATACAATAGAAAAGAGTAAAAAAATTAAAACCTCAAGTAACCCGATTTTTGCTATCAGATTTTACTCAGTTAAAATGTTTTTAATTCGCACAAGCTCTAGGTAGGTTCTTAATTTTAAGGCAAAATGATGAGAGAGATGGATAATGGGTATGTTTGCCATGAGTGAGCGAGACAGATAGTGACGCCACGCATTGAGACGGAGATGCGTCGTTTAAACGAGTGCGAATGAAACAGATAGATGCTATGGCATCTATCTGTTTCATTCGCACTAGTTTCAGCCAAGCAAATGGCTACGCTACCAGTCCGACACCAACCAGTTAGTACGTTTCGCTCATTCGTCTACTGCGCACGTTCGTATTCGTATTAATTATTTTACTAATTTTACTAACTTTTTTTCACTTTGGTAAAAGTGGCGTCACTATCTGTCTCGCTCACTCATGGCGAACATACCCATTATCCATCTCTCTCATCATTTTGTCTTAAAATTAAGAACCTACCTAGAGCTTGTGTGAATTAAAAACATTTTAACTGAGTAAAATGAGATAGCAAAAATCGGGTTACTTGAGGTTTTAATTTTTTTACTCTTTTCTATTGTATGGAACTAACAAGTATTGTACCATTTTAGAATTCTGATTAAATGCGCCAACTTTTAATGCCACTTGCCAAGGCACTCTAGTACATTTTTTTTATAGGAGGGCCTGTCAAAGTCGACGAATCTTGAAAATTTTAAATTCGTAGTTTAACAAATAGTCTCAATTCTCGGAAACTTGAGGCAATTGTGTCATTATTTTTTATTGGGATTCTAGAAATGTTATTTAGGATAACGTTTCCAAAGTTCAAATGAACAAAAATAAAAAAGAATAACCACAATAACCGAAAAATGGTACAGTTTGATCAAATTTCTAGGTTTTTCTTAAAATGCCCATAATTTTTAAACTGCATGGGATAGATTTTTTTTCAGATTTTTCTCGTGATGGTTATGATCAATCCTGTCACCCCGTTTCGGCTTGACGTTGAGTTTTGGGACACCCTGTATAAGTAAAAATACGACATAAAACTAAATAAAATACACCTCTACCGTCAACGGAACGTGAAATGTCAACTTTCGACGTCTACCGTGACAATTTATCCAACCTAAACATTTGAAAATGGCGTGCTATTTTCATATATGTATGGAAACTTTAAAAAATTATATCTCGTAAACTGTGAATTTTCGCAACTTCAAAATACGTAAAAAGCTTTATATTTATGAGTACTATCTACAAAAAAAAAATTAACTTCCAAATCGACGGTCCATAATGGAAATTTTATCCAACTTGTGCCTAGTACATACATATTTTTGCGAAGACACTATATGGGTCCATGTAAACCTTGGATGCAGATTTTCGAAGTCACAATTGTCACTCAGTTCTTCCCTCACATCCCTATTTTTCAAGAACACGTCTTTTTTTGGACCGCGTTTAATGGAATTTGTTTGAACCATGCCCAAAAAGCATGCCACCTTTCAATTCAATTTTTCTAAATGCATTGTAATCTGTTATAGTCACAGATACATTAAAAATAACCTCTGAGACGTAATTACGATGGTACCTAGTAAATTAAAGTGAAATGCAACAAATTTTGTTACGTATGCCAAAAAAATATCTGTTACCAACATGAATGGATACTAGCTTCCGAAAAGTTGAATCACCACTTGCTGCCAAAAACCAATAGCAATAAGAACCGGTATCTGGATAATTAGGTGAACTGATATCCATTGTAGGTACTTTGTTTACAACATCATTATAAGGTGGCAATCGATCGATATTACCTGCTCTTCTACTGTAGGCGTTAGTTACATGTGGCGTACCACAAGAAACTATTCTGGGGCCCTTATTATTGTCGAACTAAGCTGGATTCCGCTCGTCTCAGTCGTTTTAATAATACTTAAAAAAAAACTAAAATAATTACAGTACTACATAACACTTATTTGATATGCCGAATAAGCAACTGTCTAAAATTCTTGCATACAAACAACACACGTGATTTACAGTTATTGTTTTAGGCCATTTAATATTTATTTATTATTAGCTCCTTCCCGCGGCTTTGCACGCGTTCATATAGGTTATCACAAAAAGTACCTCCAGGGTCCCATCTAGCTCAGTATTAAAATCGGTTCAGCGTTTCGGCGTCCGTTCAGAGCTGTTAAGGATCAAATTGATATCTAGAATAATTTGAGTAGTTACGTACCAACCTAAAATTAAATAACATAATTTGCTATAGATTATGGTAAAACATTTACAAACTAGCGTGGTACATTATAAAGCCTGTGTCGTTAAACCAATATGAAAATAGATTTAAGAGTTGCCAATCCTCAAATAAAATCAGCTAAAGTATACTGGGTAAAATATATTATACACTAACTTCTGCTAGCGGCATTGCTCGCCTTAAACGGTTAGACTTTGTCGGGATTACCTATGGTCCTTTATCGGGGTAGATACAGGACCTTAGGTAATCCCGTCAAAGTCTAACCGTTTGTCCAGTTTCATCCCAATTTAATGGTTGAGGCGTAATCGATACGTGTAAACTAAGTCATATTGGATACCTTAACCAGTTTTGTACATTATACTTTTGTTTGCAGTTTGAAAGGGTAGGTGAGAGTAAGAAAAAAACATTTTTAAAAATAAAATACTTTATTTAAGCTCACATAATATTTTTATGTGTTATGCTAATTGCAATAAAGTAAGTCTAAATAAATAGTTCTTAAAACTAAGATTATTACCAACTGTAAATATATAAGATCGCGAAAATTTTATTCATCTACTTTATATTATTACAAATAGCAGGATAAAAAAGTAATTAAACAATCTAATGCATGATAAAAACATTATAAATTTCGTATAAACTTATTTGAGTAAACATTCATTACATTATTCTAATTATCTTGTAGGTATGTTGGTGCACCAATCAAATTATATTTAAATTAATCGGATAATACGTTCTCCGATTAGTAACGTATTTTTGATTTTCAAAGATTAAGGACTACTGTTAATGTTAGTAACAGTTTACTGCAACATTCCGGAAGCTGTATACAAAGCCTTATTTAATATGTGAAATATCACAATACTGCCAGCAATTTATAGAATAGTAGTGAAAAGCACCAAATTGTTAATTATAAAGTAGGTATTATTGATACACAAATAACGCAAGAAATACTTGTTACCTGTGACTATTTACAACTTATCAAATTGGTACATAGAAACAAAATGTCCCTGAACTCAATGACTAGTTTAATATGCATTTTTTTTTTCGAATTTCTCTCATTTTATTTTTTACTACCTTGACAGTTTTGTTTTACGTATTGATATATGAGATTGTATAGTATTAATAAGAAACACAGAATCGCTGCGTGATAATGTATAGGCATATTATAAATACGACTCATCACTCCTGGGTGTTTATCACTGTTTAATTTTGACGCTTTGGATAAATTATTATTCTCAAGGAAGTAAGGTTCTGGTGTTACTTTTTCACGACGACAAAGAGTGTCAACCTCGCGCTCGCTAGAGCTTTGTTTATTTTCATTTGAACTTTCATTCATCATCATCGTGAAATGTACTGCCTTTCGTTCTTGGTATTCTTCGACATGGGAAACATTTTTTGTACTTGCAATAGGCCCTGTTTCATCTCCTTCAATAATAATTGGTATTGGAGTGGACCGCCCTTTGACTCCAGAACATACCTCTAAACTCTCTTGCAAATAACTGTCTATTTTAGTTAAGTGCTCTGAAATAAGGAGATTCGCCAGTGGGCTTGGGCCTCTCTTTATGGGTTCAAAAGTAAGGCTGTTTGTAAGTTTACCTTCAACATTGAACGCCGATTCCAAACTATCTTTTTCTAAAGACTTGTCCTGGCAAATCGAATTAACAAAAACATCACGGATCTCAGAGGATCTGCTCTCATTGAACACAGGTTCCAAGTTATCTTTTTCAAATAACTTTTCCTTACAGACCGAACTTACAATTTTATAGCTCTGTAAGTCTTCAAAATTGTCCTTGATATATTCAACGGGACTTTTTTGTCTGGATTTGTGGATCTGAGACGGTGTCAGCAATCTCGGAGAATCAAGTTCTGGCGGCACGGGGGTGAATTTTACCGTAATCACATTTTCATTTGTGATCGTTTCTGTTTTAACGATGTCATCAACGACGGTATTCCCATCGGTAAAGACGCTCGGAGAATCAGTGATGTCATGTCGTGACGACCTTTGAACTCGATCTACGGTTACCTTGCTGAGTAACTTGCCATCTGTACTTCTTATGTCGGAAAACAGTCCTCCATCAAAGTGGAGGGGTGTTTCCAACTTTCTTGTTCTTTGCGGCGAGGGCGTGTTTAGAGAGGGCGTGTTCAGAGGAGGCGTGATGGGAGAAGGAGATACGGGACGAAAAGTGGTAGTCGTGTAAACAGTGTCAGAGTTATACATTATGTTCTGCGGACTTCTAGCGGGCGTGAGTCTTACAAAAAGGTCGCCCTCCCTTGGCGAAGAAACTCTGTCCTTCGAGGTTCTTTTTGCACACCTGTAAATAATTTTTATAAAACAAATTAATTAACATCTCTTCAGCAACTCTTATGAATGTATTTTTTGATTCGTATTATTTGTTTTTAACCTGGCTATTTGCATTACTATATAAATATCAATACTTTAATATCTTGATCTAATAATATCTCATACAAAAAAAACTACAAACAAACATAACAACACGAGTAATTACCAGTTAAAACATAATTAAATTATAGTAATTAAATACATAAAATAGCCAAAACTACTCAAACGGTTTCATGAAAGCATTTCTACAAGCAGATTATGTAAGGTTGATAACTACATGGATCAAAACACGCTATGATAAACTTCCTGAACTTTGGGAAGTTGAGTATGTATAAGTAGGTATATATGTACATGTCCCAGTTATAAAACATACAGATATGATAATACAATTTAATTAACGCACACACAAGGTCACGGTTATTGGTAAAGGGGCAGCAGACTGGCAGCGTATGACGAGCTTTGTATAAAGACGTGGGTAAATCAATCATTATTTGTTATGCTTCAGTTTTTCCTTCATCCTTTTCGAATTTAATCTCGATTTACCAAATATACGAATTGAAATGTCAGTATTATTTTATAAAAAAAAAACTTTAATGGATTTAAAATTTGCAAGTTTTCGGATATTTTTATGGAATGGTTGCAGGGCAAATGCTATAAAATGTATCAGGTAACGCGTCTGAAATGTGCAGAGCAGTTTCAATAGTGGAGTCAATAGCATGTAGGTAATGTAATTTATTAATTAATGATGCAAGTACCTGAATGTACAACTTGAAAATACATAGGCAGCTGTTTTACGTACATTATTAATGTATACGCCTAGTTAATACTTATGTAAGGTGTTGCGCGTCATGAGAATATTGGACTATTTTATGTATTTAAAGAAAGTTGAAAATATTTTAGAAGTGTAAATATACCTAGTTACCTACATACTTAAGTACCTATTTCATTTAATAGGACAAACAGTACATTAATATTTTTTGAATTATACATAGATATCAGACAAGTAGTCGTTCGTATACAATTTGTGCGGGTGTGTGTGTGTAAGTGTATTTTAGTAGGAGTCTCATCATACGCACCGTGCAGTTGAAGCACTGACTGTGGTAGTTATTGTTGAGCGCCTCGACCCACCTGTCGCCTGCCTCCACGGGGAAGCCGCAAGCGAAACATTTTGTCGTGAACAGGTCATTCCAATCTGAGAAACACAGTCATTTGTAATATTTCCCTAAAAAAATACAATACAATAACGATTTAAACACAAAATTAAAATTTCATACCAGCTTCGCAATACGGCAAACCGTCTTCTAGGAAGAAGGGATTATTCCCGAACAGCTTTCCACAGTAGACGCAGTTGAAGCATTCCGGATGGTAGTGCTTGCCGATAGCGTTTAGGCAATCCTGTAATTTGATTTGTTTGATTGAGAAGAGAAATTTAAACAACAGAAACAAAATGTACTTAAACACTGACACGTAGGTGTTGTACTTACGCCCTTAATTTTGGCGTGGCACTTGTCGCAAGCAGGTGCGATGTACTGTTCGAAACAGAATTCACAATACAGTTGGCCATTTTCTTCAACGAAACCGATGTCCTGAAGGGGACGCCTACACGTTGCGTTTACGCAAATGAAGTGCTCTGGACACCAGATGCGGCCCAAAGCCGTAATGAACGGTCCCCTGTTCGAAATACATATTTGTTAGCATAGAATCAATCATAAATTGTGGTTGAACTTGATGAAATTAAATTGAACAACCTTTTTATAAAAACAATCGGTTAATCTTGTTAAGAAAAAAAAAACAACATTCGTGCTTGGCTTTACAACAAAAATCTCAATCGGTTTGATAAACTTACTTGAAGCACCTACAATATGTGGAATACGTAATATTGTATATTTCCATAAAATTACATTACCTCGTTATAGCTTTATCACATTTGTGGCATACAGGATAAAGTCCTTCTGCAACGTCTGCGCATTGTATTGTGCTCAAAGGACGTGCAATTATGTGCGAGTCCCTTTTACCATCATCGTCTCTTGAAGTTTTTTTTTGTCTACGTCTAACCACTACTTCTTCTTCTGATTTTTGTTGTTGTTGCTTGTCATCGCTATCGGATAGGTTTTTTATTTCTTCGGTGAATCCAATATCGACGTAGTCTTTACTGTGTTCATTCCCATTCGTGTTAGCTTTATTATTGGAAACCTTCAATGTATAAAGTGAATTATTATACAACTGATCAGGAAGTTCTTTCGTTTTGTTGAGTTTGTCTTCTTGCTGTGTAATTTGTGTAATCTTTCCGATGTCGGCTTTAGAAGCGTGTTCAAAAGTATTAGTTTTGTTCCAAATATTTTTTTCGCATACATTATTAACTTCATCGTTGGCTTTAGTTAGATTGTTCAATGAATGATATGAGCCAGTCTCCGGCTTTTCAAATATTTTTCTTTTGTTAAGAGTATTGGAATAAGTGTTATCAAATTTCAATTCTGATTTTACATCATGATTTGCAGTTGCACCGGTTGAGCCATTCATGCTGTTAAGAAAAGAAGATTTATCTATTCCAGTCTTTCGTAATGTACCCATATAATTGTTTTCCGTTTTATCTTTACACAAATCTTCACTGCTTGAGTAACCACTACCATTATGAGGCTTATCATTATTATTAATTAAATGCTCTTCCGTTATTAGACTAGCGGTAAGGGTTTTGGGCATAGTATCATATTTCTTTTTGTCACCGTTAGTATTCATCGAATGACCAATCGGTGTACTGTGGACATTAAATGTAGGTATTGGAGAGTTTGGCAATGGTGGTGGTATCAAGATGTTGGGCTTAGATATGGGTTCAATTGTTGGATGGTTATTTTTAATAGTGTCTTTGATTTTATCTCCAATGCTCTGAATATGTTCATGTGTCTTATATCCTCTTTCTAATGTTTTAATCAGATTGTTATCTACTGAAGGCAAAGTATCCGTATTTAGAGGGTGTTTTGTAACCACGGTGTCCTGAATTTTATCAGCCATTGACTGAATATGGTCAGCCGGTTTAATTTTTCTTTGTATGCCAATTTCATAGCCATTCAAAGCCATTTTCGCCATTTTTCTAATTAGCCTCTCTTCTGCTGGACTTTTGAATTCAGTTTTGTGTGGACTGCTTGTAGACAGCGGTTCGTTAGCTGTTAGAAAATCAAAACAATCACATATACAAACAAGTTAAAAGCATTATTTTATAGGTAAGTTAGTGCATAACTAGTTTAAAGTAAGTTTCTAAATACGAAATTATGAACACACAAATACATAAAAGACCAAAAATACTGTAATGCAAAATATAAAAATCACACTTAATTCATGCCACACTCGACACAACACATTGTACGTTTCAGTCACCTAATATTCCCATTACAGGAAGCACATAGTGGCACACGGGAGCCGGGCAGCGCAGCTTTATTCAGAACTCCCCTTCCACGTTTTGGGGCAGATGATACACCGAAAGTTTTGCCACGAGCGGCAGCTCCTACACTCGAACCTGTCGATGGGGTAGGATCACACACTGGACCTTGGTTAGCACCAGAAATCGAAGGCTTTGGATCGTAATTTTCTACTGTTCTACTGGCGGTCGCCATATTTTGATTAGTAAGGTTAAGAGATGAACTCTGTTGTGCTGATGGCAAACTCGTCATAGGAGGTGGAAAAATTTGCTTTGGGTTAATATTAGAAGGCCGAATGTTACAATCCATATTTTGCTCGTATGCCCCTGTAAATGATGAACTTCCCTTTCTAATCTCTACAACTTTGGCAGATTGCGTTCTTTCGAATTCTTCAAAAGTTTTTCTGGTTGTTTGAACGGTGGTATTGCCCTGTTCCACAACATTTTGAGATTGCATTTGTCTTTGACCGTAATTTTCTTGAATTACAGAATCTTCTTTAAATTTCATATCGCCCTTTGTGTAATTTTCGCTTTTGTATCCGACATTTGAATGTCTCTGCTCTTTGACGACTGATGGTTGTGTTGATCCCCAGTTTTTACTACCACTTGTATTATAAATCTCTGCCGCAGTCTGGAATTCTCTTTGATCCCTTTCATGTTGCTTACGCAAATTTGCAGCGTCTTGTGAAGTAAATGAATCCATTGAATAATTGTGAGGAGTAGATTCTTTGATGCGTGGTGCATGTGCTTTTAAGGGGTTAGGAGGTGGACCTTGGGCAGGAGACCGAGATCGGTTTGGTTTAGGTGTTGGGGACCTGCTGCCTTCTCGACTAGACGGTTCATATAAGTGACTCTCAGGAGCTACATGCTCTACTGTAACTAAGTTCATCTGGTAATGGGGTATTATGGGCGCTGGCTTGTTAATTAAACTAGGTGTGGTAGGGCGACTACTACGCGGTGAAACTCTCAGTAAGTTCTCATCTGCTGTTACAGGTTGAAAAGTCATAGTGATAGGAGTATCTTTATGAAATTGTACAGGAGGCTGTTGAACCGGTGTTCTTACTTGTTGAAACTTCGGGGTCGGTGCTTGGGGAGTTGGATAAGATTGATAGGATGGATTTGGCTCAAGAGATTTTTCTTTTGACTTTCTTGGTGGACCAGTTGATGGTGTAACTGGTCTTTGCAGAACTGCTGGTGCATTATACATATCTGGAGAAATTCCTCTTTGTGAAGGTAGTTGCTCAAAATTTCTCTGATAAGGTGGGATACTATCGGGTTTGTGTAGTCCAGATTTAGATCTTACTGCAGTTGAAGTAAGACATTCTTTTTTGTCTAATTGTTCAAAATAATTTTGGGCAGATTTAACAGATGAATAACCTTGAGTCGCCATACTGGATGAAAGTGAAGATTGCTGCATCATCATTGACTCTGAAAATGTAGTCTCTTGCTTGGTTTTGGTAGCCTGTGAGAAACTCGTTTTCAATTCTTTACTAATAGGAGGAAAATTAGTTAGCTTACAAAATTCCTCTGGTTGTGGTGGGGGGAAAACTTGTTTAGGAACCGGTCTAAATGCTGACATTTCTGAAGACGACTGCAATTTACACGTATTTTGCATAGCTGAAAATTCAGAATGCAGCTGATCAGTCATTTGAGTTAATGTTTGTGTGGCAATGGGCTTCACTATATCCGATAAATTTGTTTCAGTCACATGTGTAGTACTTGTCATATATTGGTTTGATTGAGTAGTACTAATAGTGCCAAAAGGACTGTAAGGTCTATCCGGAGCAATAGTTAAAGCATCTCTTAGTGACCCTCTGCTTATTGATTGACTTTGATCATATGAACCTCTTCCCATCGATTGATTTTGTTCATAAGATCCTCTTTGATTATGATCATATGATTGAGTTTGTTCATATGCCGCTCTTTGATTTTGGTCATAAGCCGCTCTTTGATTTTGGTCATAAGCGGCTCTTTGATTTTGGTCATATGCCGCTTTTTGATTTTGATCAAATGCCACTCCTGGAATTTGATCATATGTCCCACTTCCCGTTGATTGATAATGACCAAATGTCGATACTGGCGTGAACGGCCTATCAGGTGCTATTGTTAAAGCGTCTATCATCGGTGAGGACGTTACTTCACGCGGCGGAGGTTCTTTAGGCTCAATAATTATTTTAAAATCAGGTGGGATATACGGTTTTGTCTCCTCAGGCATGGGTACAGGAGGTGCAACTTTTTCAGGAGGATTATATGTCTTTATTGGTGGTATTGGCGAAACGGGACGCTTTTCCTGTATGAACATCGGAGACTGTTGCGCTGGTAACTGCATACTTTGTATTTCGGTAGACTCTTTTAATTCGGATTTTTGTTCTACAGTACGTTGAACTGTTTTTTCATCTACAGTTGTTTGTCCAATAATTCTAACAGGGGGAGTTGGGCTAGGCAAGGGTGAATAAGGGCGATCCGGTGCCGTTGTCAGTGCTTCTACCATGGATGGTTTAATATTGTGATTAGTTGGGCCAAGATTCGTGCTTGTTTGTAATGTGTCCACTGCAGCAATCTCTGTATTCAGATTAGATTGCTCAGTCAATTTCATTTCAGTAATTGTTTTAGTCTGCGTGTCAAGTGACGCATTTTGTTGCTTAGTCATGGCTTCCTCGTTTTTCATTTGAGAGACTGCCTTATCATCAACAACTTGATACTTTTCAGTGTCCTTTTTTTTAGGCGTTTGAATAGCATTGCCTTTATCACATTCAATGTTCGCATCAGCGGTTTGAAAGACCTGCGCTTTTTCTTGTACTTTTGGAGGTTCCGATACGTTGACAGATTTTGCTTCTGTAGATGATTTTGATTGAATATTTTCTTTTGATTGTATCATTTGTACTTCATTGATATTTTCAATGGCATTTGCGGGATTTTCAAACGACTTTGGTGGACATGTTTGTGTCTTATAAACAGTTGTACTCTGACATTCCGAAGATTCCTGAGAAAAAGACTGAATAGTTCGACTAGTCGATTCTTGCATCACTTGGGATTGTTTGCTTTGCACAACAGATTCGGATTTTGATGTGGCTGTCGTAGAAGATATAGCAGCAGAAGCGTACGAAACGCTTGAAGAAAATTCTTCTTTTTGTTTCGAGGAAGCTAGAAATTGTTCCATAGATTGTTGTTGAATATCCGCAATCTTAGAATCGGGATTCACTCTGTTTACCGCCCGCTGCATTTGTTCTGTGCCACAAACTGGGGCCGCGGGTTTCACGTTTGGTTCATACTTTGGCAGTTCATCATCAGAGGGGTTTGCAGGTGGGGGCCACACAACACTTTTAACATTTTGTGCTATTAGTCGGTTACCGTATTAGAGAGGTTATTGAAGGAGAGAAAATAGATGAAAGTAAATATTAGTAAAATTGAAGAAGCCACTTAACATAGATTGATGTAAGCTAATCAACTAATAACAAACTGTTTAAAGAAGCAGAAGAAAGTTAAAGATTGATTTGATAGTACTATTATTTTATTAAATGACGCAAAACTCGACAGTGCCAGGGCAGTAGTTATTTTAATGCGGCGGCTGCTATTGATATCGGCTTCCCGCGTAGCGCATTCACACTATGTTTGTATATTATATACACATGATCAATTAATAGCTAAAAGAAGCTGTACCACCTAATTATAAATTACCTTTAAAAAGGGAAACTGGGGCCTCTGTCGAAAATAAATAATTGCCTTAAATTACTTAATTCCAAATTGGTTCACAGTATATAGGTATATAGTCTTTTGAAGTTGTACAATATATCTTTCAACTTGTAATAAATAATTCTTAAAAACGATGGGTTTGAACAACTATGGTATTTCTGGTTTCTATATAATAAATAGTAAGAAGTCATCTAAATAACTAAGCTTTAATACTTAAAATGCTGACTATTACTCAGTGACTAGATGAAAATATTATTCAATTGATATTCAAAATTGAAGTGGTTTTTATACGCCAGGGGCAAGTTTAAAATGATTTTTAAGACTTGCTTGGAACTTTCCTTAAATTAAAATCTTTTGAAACATGGAAATCATTAATTAATTTTAGTTATTGTTTAGATGATAAATTATTTATGACAATTTGTATCGCAATACAACCAATATAAACATATAAAAAGTATAAAAATAAACATTGTCAATGTAAATATTACATTAAAAAAATAGTATTTTATCGTTAGGTACATCGTAATAATTATATTATTAAGGATTATCTGCTTATCTATCCCGTTTTCATACTTAAATAATTATTTTAAAATCCAAAACTGTCACAATTTAGTTTTATGAAATATTTAGTTCGATTTGAGCTAGTACGAGTAAATGAAGCGTTAATCAAAATAATAATATAAACGAATTAACTAAATTGTGAAAGTTTTTGAAGTCGTACTTTTTCAGTACGACAAAGATTATACGGCAAAGGTAACTCTCTTACTGGGCGCGAAGGGTGCTGCAGGTTGTGGAGCGGAGATGGGAGCCGCGGGAGCAGGCGCGGTGACCGGCCGCGCCGGCGACATCGGGGCCGAGCGCGGCGACAGCGATGGCGAGTATGCCGACCCGATAGATGAGCCGAACGGCTTCGGGCCCGACAGGTTGCTTGATGGCTGCCGGAAGTTGATGACGAAATTAGTAAGGAATGACGCGTATATCGTGATGAGACAGGTGGAGGAATCAAGAATAAGGAAGAAGAAAATATGCATAAGTATTCTGCAGCGAGCCATTATACACGCGTAATACTATAATAATAATAATGTTTAAAACGTAAGTAGATAAATAAAATACTTACGCTAAAGAGCGAAGATGATCCGTTTGTGTAGTTGTTGGTCGCCAGCGGAGGCAGCGGCGTCGAGTAAGTGTTGGTAGGAATGCGGCTACCACTGCACATGAAAATCATTGGATGAATTTTGTACTTATTTTGAAGAAGACATGTTGCGCCCAATCCAAATATATTCGGGTAAGGGCAGGACTGCAGAAAGGCAATGATTATAGTGAATAAATGATTGAATCTAGTGCAGATCTACAAAACATGGAAATGAATTCATGATGAACAAGAAAATGAAGGTAAACTCACGGTGGGACAGTAACAGGTTCAAGGTTGGGCGCGGGCGGATTGTTGCGTGCGACGAGCTTAGCGTGGATGTCGCAGTAAAGCTTGCCGTTCAGGTTGTAGTAACCCTGGTTCTTGAGTGAAGAGCCGCAAGTCGAGCACTTGAAGCATTCCACGTGCAGGTTCTTGTCCTTGATGCGCACGAACACACCGCTATTACAGATAAGAACTCGTCAGTCTACAGTGAAAAACAAAAGCACCAATAAGATGGAAGATGCAGTCTAACATTAGCATGAAGATTCATTGAATATCGTACTGGAATTGTAATTGGAATATATACAGATGTCGAGAATATACACTTAATTTCTATACTTGCTACAAACATGCTCACCGACTTGCTCGTGCTTATCCACCAATCTGCCACGCAACGTTATATTGGTGCTCATCTAAATAATATGGACAGCGAAGTGAGGACATGCTGAGTGAAGATATACAGTGGCGTTGACACATTATTTCATTCTGCCTAACTACTAAAGTATGAAAAGATGTAAAGTAGGTATAGATGAAGACAATTAATTAATGAATAATGATTTGAGCGTTTTTAGCACAAATATCGTGACGAAAAAGGGTAATGAAATGGAAAATAATCGTTTCGTTAAAACACGATATGTGTACTAACTTACATGTCACGTCTCCTTGAGTTGTCGTTTCGATATTTACAACAAAAATAATGGGAGGAGTCGCAACAAGAAGGAATCACATCGAATTATTTTAATCTACACGAATAGAGCTAGTGCACAGGTCGACACGGTCGCAAACACGTCAAGACATTCAGTAGGACGTCGCTTACATAATGTAGCGATTACAGTCGGAGCAATAGGGGGTGTCGTTGACGACGGGAAGCGCCTCGCGCGGCTGCGGCAGCGCCGGCGCGCCCAGCGCGATGCGGCCGTCCGGCAGCACCTCGTGGCAGCCCATGGGGATGCTGGGCCGGTGCGGCGGCTCGGGCGCCAGCTGCTCCTGCGGCGTCTGCGTGCCCGTGCACACGCGCACCACGGGCGGCGCGGGCGCGGGCGTGCAGCTGGCCACGCGTGGCGTGCGCGAGCGGGAGCGGTGTGTGCGGTGCAGGCTGTTCGGCGTGCCCGCGCGCGCCACGCTCGCTCTCGAGTAAAAGTGGGAAGGCTCTGCTGGCCCGCAATATCGGGTTATTTCTATTCGCAACTCGATCACATCACTTACCAGTTTACTCGAGCTTTCGTCGATCAGGAAATTGATTGTGGATCCGAATAATTAGAACTTCGCGCAAAAATAGGTACATTTCGTATCGAAACCTGACTCCAACACCCTAAGCTGTCAGAACCCTATGCGCAAAATCAAATTTAGCTTGCGATATGTGCTACCGTGTCGGCCCGCGCGTATCGTCCGACTTACGTGATGAGTCTTTCGCACTCCTCGCAAATGTTCTGTCCGGGGGGCAAGCCGCCGGTGTTGTTGAGCGGCGCGTCGGGCCGCGTGACGGGCGCCTGCACGTGGCGCAGGCCGCTCACGGGCGCGCCCTGGCCGGACGTCGGACCCACCACTTGCTCGACTACTATGCCAATTTACTTTAATTAATTTCGACATCTTCTACTTTTCTGCCTTTACTGTTTCTTTTCACAATGAAATTTCCAATTTGTCCAAATTGAAAAAGGAGTACAATTATTTCTATGGAATTTTTGTTCGTCTTCTATTTTTGGTCAGATTACTCTTTTAAATAAGCAATAATGTAGTATGGTATGCTAACTTTTGAATATTTCTAGCAGGTGGATCAATATCTCCGAAATATATCCCCGTGGTGCTCATACAAATATCGGCCTAGATAATACTCAAACGCAACTCAATTTTAAGGATACAGTATCTGAATAAAAAGGGGAAATGCGCCTGAAAGTTAAGCGTCGTTTGAAAATTTTGATGGTTTACTAGTGTTATAAAGATGTCCCTTGTACCTGGCTCGGGGTCGTTCTGTTCTTCTTGCAGAACCTTGAAAACAGCGCTTTTCTCAGCATCGTATGTCTTCTCATTCTTCTTAAAGTTCACTCTGCCAATCACAGATTATATCTTATTATTCAGAATCTATAAATCACGTTTTAATACTTAGCTATGCCTAAGTAACTATTCATTTACCAGCCGAGTGAAGGATTAAAACATTAGTTAGCAATGTTACCAATATATAATTCTGAGTTTCAAAATTGGGACGGGACATCCGACCTTTCCAGACATACAATTCAAATTTTGTGCTTTGACACATTTACAAGTAAGGAGCAATTTTCGATTTACGATTTCTGTAGCGAATAAACTTACTGATTTGTAGTCGTTACTTGAACTTTAGTTTAGTAACTTTGGTCAGTTTAGAAACTGTTGTTAGTCTCTGAACTTGAGCAGAAAATGTGGAATGTTGTCTTTAAAAGAGTCAAGTCTTACCCGAGAACGCCTCCCGCGAGGACTTCAGTTTGCGCCGAGAGAGTCTCTGCGATCGTCTTGTCGCTGTACATGTTGACTGGAGTGTTGTACTGTTTGTTCACTATGCTCTTCACCGAGTCGTTGCCGTTCATCTACAACCAACATATTTTTATTTACATTTAAATTGCCATGAACTGCAAGAGCAAAATATCCAAACTCAGCGATAATTTCGTATTTAGTTACATTTCCGCTCTTGATCATTACGACGCGACGTTTATTTTGGCTTCAAGAAGCTAAAATATGAAATTTAATTTTTTTCTTACTTTGCTGTTTCAATTTTTTTTTGTTTGTTGAGTATAAGTTTTCAATTTTAATTTGATAGGTGTCAATGCCTGAAATAAACGGTTATTAATATTATTACTCGCCTTTTAAGCCATTTTATGTGGACTCGGCGCAGTAGTAAGCTTTTCGTTCTATTAGTCTGACTAAAAGTTATCTCTTTAGTAACTTGTTTCCTAGCCATACCACAAATCTTAAGGTTTTGTCTCTCTTTTTATTGCTACGGCAAGACATTTGCGTCTGGACTGCCCGGTCTGAGTTCTAACAGTGCGAAAATTGTAGAATGATTTATGAATATGTCAATAATTGTGGACTGATACTTACGTAACCAAAAGGCTTGGCGACGTTATTGTGACCAGAGCCGAAGGCGCGGGAGGGTTGCGGTGTGGCCTTGAGAGAGGTGTTGGTGACGAGGGTTGGAGTGCCGCCAATGGATCTTGAGCCAGGTCTTGGCAGGCTACCGGTTGGAGTCACGGTAGGACGCCAAGTGCCGCCACCACTACGATATAAACAAACAAGATATTTAAAAAAAAAAATAAGTTTTAAGTAAAAAGTATCAATGAAGATATCTTGGGTGAAGCCCTCATGCTAGGTGGAGTGACGGTTACTGCAGTGTTTGTGTTTATGCACCTGGATGAGAGAAGCCAAAGATTGAGCCGAATTTCCGACGGATGACACTTCGTAGTTATAAATGGAAGGTTTATTTACCGTTGTACGGTAAGCTCAAGGTTGCCTCCGGCTGCGCGGATGGCGTCCTGCGCCTCCTGGTGTCTCAGCAGATATACTTCGGTGGTGTTGACGCGGATCAGCGCGTCGCCCGCTTGCAGACCAGCACGTTCAGCTGCGCTGCCTCCGTTCACCTGAGAGACGAAGGAAAAACAAACTGAGAAACGACTGCACATCAAACAACAAGAGCCGACAAGATTAGAAAAAAAAACTGTCTGCATTGAATCACATATTGTGGTTGATGTTAGTTTCCAGTCATCGTTCTCGTTAACGTTCCGTTATAATGTTTACGCGTCAATATTATTGGATCGCCAATGCGTCAATCTTTTACACGGAAAATATGTTAATAATTATTCTAATTTTATCCCATCAATTTGTTGAACCTTATTTTTATACGTAACCAGTATGCAGTGGAATGGAATTAACCGATTTCATGTGTAAACAAAGTCATGGTACGAGACGAAATAGTTTGACCCTGCAGGATTCCTAGTACAAATATAATCTGTACCTTCTTAGGTAGGTACTATTAGCGTTATTTATTTATGTACTTACTATTCGCCATTGCCTTACGTACCTACGTACATATATCCTATAGAATATAATATTATGTTATATCGTATGCGGGGTGAGAGCGGGGTGCGGTAGGAAACTGTGGTGATGACGTCAACGTGAGATTTGCGCAAGCGCAGCTTGTCTGGATCGTTTTGTAAAATAAATTAAAACTTTTTATCTTCAGCTCATTTAAAAACTAACGTTATGTAGGACTCAATTAGTAAAATAATGACCGTATCCATAGGTGGAATTTTGTTATGTTGGGCATATTCACAAAACAGCTGTTCGCCTGAATGCCGACTTGGCGCGTTTGTTTTTAAATGCCAGTTTTAATGAATAAGTAAACCCTATTATTACGCAGTTTTTTTAACGAAACTCATTTTAAAAATTAAAACCATGGCCATGCTACTACTTTATTAAATGTCTAAAATTGTTGTAACAGAGCATTGAGCCCACATTGAGCCCATTGATTTAATATATCAATGATAGAGCCCCAGTTCCGGTTTAAAATTAACGTCTCAACAGAGGGCCTTCCGTTCCTACAGGTAGCTAGTTAAATGTTTTCAGATGGACCTATGACGAAACGTGGCTCTAGCCTTACACCTAAAAAAAGTCTTATGTATGTATGAGAAACAAAAACATTAAAATGTTGTATTTGTGTGATTGGTAGTTCGGTACTTTCGCTACGTCTCGCCTTCGTGCAGATTTATTGCTTAGCTTTAATAATATTTAGTTTAGTGAGCCGAATATGCGTGGCACAGTTTGACCAATGTCAAGTGTATAAATAACTGCATACAACTAGGCTAAATTCCAGCTCGGGTATGTTTATACATTCCAGAGAAATTGAGTACATATGAGATAACCGATAGATACTTGTTTAATCTATAAAGTAAGGTACTATCTTAGAGCAACCAAGTCCGCCCATGTACCTACCACTATTGTACATAAAGTTTAAAAAATAAATAAACAATGCTGGGATAAGTATTATTGATGGTATTTAGGAAAAAAGAGCGGGCTAAATAGAACATTATAATCTATACTTAGGGACTAATATATTAAAGCTAAAGAATTAGTTTGTCTGTTTGTTTGAACGCGCTAATCTTTGGAGCTACCCAGTCGGATTTGGATAATTCCTTTTGTTAGTAAGTATATAATAGCCACATTCATGAAGAAGGCTATAGGATATATGGGAACTGGAAAAAACGGGATTTGCGCGTACGAAGTTGCGGGCAAAAGCTAGTAAAATTATAATTATTTATTTACCTAACCTACACCTATAAAATTAAAAACTGGCCAAGTGCAAGTTGGACTTGCACACGAAGGGTTCCGAACCATAAGCCGAATAAAACATATTTCTTGTATGGAATGGTGGATGGATGGATCCCCTTTTTATTTTTTATTTAATTTCATTTTTATTATTTGTTGTTATAGCGGCAACAGAAATACATCATCTGTGAAAATTTTGACTGTCTAGCTATCACGGTTCATGAGATACAGCCTGATGGCAGACAGATAGACGGACAACGGAGTCTTAGTAATAGAGTCCCGTTTTTATCCTTTGGGTAAAACCCTTAAAAAAATTATCACATGTATATGCGAATAAAAAATAATGGTTCATCACCTACCTATGTACCTACTCTATATCAGCACAGTCGTTAAAAACAAATTAATCTTTAGGCGACAATCGGTGAACAAATGAGCACTTTTAAACTATTCACTGCGCTATTAATTATTCTGTTCTCGGAACAAATGCGTTGTTAATTAATGGAACACCGTGTCAACTGTTAATGTTATTTAGTTATTTACCACCTTAAATTGCTGATGGGCAATCCCTAAATGAGACAATACACTACATACTTGTGACGAATGGTGACGCAGCGCGGTTTTGAAACGTAAAAACCATATCTACCAATAAATCGGTAGATTACCTAACCATGCCTGTAAATATATAATGGAGTGTGACTCATCAAACTGCACTCATGCCTTATCTATCACTTTACGGGTATTTTAACTACTTAGCCATAAGTAAGCATATAGGTGGTACTGTATCGGTTGAGAAGTATTAGGTTCTGATATCTTAGTAATTTCATTCATTCATTTCATAGCTATTCGTACTTCAGGGCATCCACCAGATAGGTAATTTTAGGGATTTACGATAGTTTATTCCCAGCCATTCAATTTCGTTAAATTATAAAATGGATTAAAATGTGTTTTTATTGCAAGTTTTCTGGATATTACCAAAAAGATGTGATTTTGGGAGTTTAACAAAAATTCGGTATCAAGTTACCATTTTGGTTTCTTCGAATAGAATTTAGATGCAGATCAGTTTACCTGCCTACCTCAAAAATATTGCATAGGTATACTATTAATTATAATATTATTTACTAATAAAAAATTGAGTTTATAATTTAAAACGTTTTTCTTATCTATTTTATTATAGCTACGCGACGTACCTAAATAATATAATTGAACAAATATAGGTAAGTACCTACCGTTCCTTGCGTCGATAATGAGTCAATCAATCACATAATGCACTGACACAATATTAATACCGATCTATACGATTCACGATCATTCACGTACAAACCACAACAACAACTGGCAAAAAGTGACACATCGCGACATATTATAAGTTGTCAAGACACTCAACTGATTAACCTTACCCCCCCCCCTTCCCCTGCCATGTTTCCTTCCGCTTCGTTCACTACCGGTAATTGGAAACTTGACCCTACCTGCCAAAGAATTAATTTTATAGATCGGCTACATAAATGGCGATGCCAGACACATGCCTTGCAATAATTTGCTCGCGCAAAAACTGGCATTCCGAGAGGGTCGCTAGCCAGGTGGAACTGCATACCACCTTGCCATTGTCCGGCCTATATATTTTTTTGTTTTGTCATTTCGTAACGTATGTATGTAATCATTATGTCAATATTTATGTCATCTGAATATTTATTTTGTTTGGTCGGTACCTACCTACAAGAAAACGAGAATAATGGTCAGTTATTGGGTAAAGTAGGTTTTTATTACTTAATAATAAAATTCTTCGTAAGTATGTAGGTGACCAACCTACTTAGGTTTGCTTGCGTGGCGAGGAGTGGTTTTTATTTGACTCGTCAGTTTTCCTCAATAAGGTTATATTGTGAACACTCGAACAGATAATTGTATATTCGTAGTCAATGGGAATTGACAAGCAGACAGCTATGGAACTTTCATTTTCTTCACGCTTGGCTCAGTAGTCTGCACTGCACAGCCGGCCTGTGTATTCATAGTGAATATTGGTACAGTTTACGAATATGTCGCAATTGTTAGATTTTGAGCTTTTGCAGCATACATGCACACGTGCAGTGTATGAGTGTCCTTTGCGCAGGCGCGGCGCCGCACGCGCGCCTCCCATATACGGCAACAGGAGTACAAGAACAAGAAATTAAATGCAGTCCGCCGCCCCGGCCGCGCTGCCCCGGTCGAGGCCGCGCCGCATTATGTTTTCTTTATTGTCTTCCATTCTTCTCTCGAAATACGCAGCCGGTGAACACCACGACTTGCACGATTATCATCCTTTCATTTTTTGTTCAGCTAGCCTTTTAGCGCTTCTCATTGAAACTTAGCTTCGATGTTATAGGTCTTACCTTTTTTGTTAACTTGTTAAGGATTGCAAGGGCTTCAATCAAGGGCAGTTTGCATTCTACAGCTAGGGCTGAGATAGATCGACGTTAAAGTAGGCAGGTATGTAGAAGTATTTTCTTGAATTTCCTCTAAAATAATTACTTATGATGGCATTTGCCCAAGTTTTAACAACCGACTTGTTAAACTGCCCGTCACCTACTCACCTCGAATATCTTCTGCACTTGACACTTCAACATCTAAAATAAGCAGTGTGTCAAGAGACTGATGCGATGCCGAGACGGTGAAAATAATTTATTAGCGTCAGTCATTGTTATTGAAACTGGCTTTACCTATCCATTTTTCTCTGCAGTAGACATTTTAAATAAGTAAATAAGAAATACTAACTCATCGGTAAGGTGTCATCTATTTACTTCTATGTACTGAACGACCTATCTATCCATTAGAGCCCTATTTGAACGCATACGGTATTTATCGCTAGTGTGGTATGTAATTAGAATAGACAAATAGCGATAATCCATAGAAGGCGTTGTTGTCGCTGGTCGCCGTTCCAATTTCAAAACAAATCCCTGCCAGTACGTGACTCAGATTGTGTTCCATATAAACGACAGAACCCGAATAGTTATGCAACAGCCAATGGCCAGCAAGCTCTGCGCGATTCCGGTTAATAAGAGTGAAACTGGTACGTGGCCGTGGACATAAACACATTAGCAAAAAATAGGGATTGCTGCCTTAGAAATAGTCTTCATATAGGACAGACAGACGGTGCTCTAGAATGCAGCACGATTTTAAACAATTCAAACATCAAACAAAGCTATCATATTCCAGATTTATGTTTGCAGCCGTTCCTAATTAGGTTGAACATTTTAGACAATAGCTTTACGAGCTTTTGTTATAATAACTGTATTAGGCTTATTTATTATACTATGAAACAACCTAACCAAAATAATTTAAGGTGCAAAGACCTATAAAACCTTGCCCACCGCCAGACTTGACATGCAATTTAACTTGAAACTTGCCTGAATAAGATTCTCGGGGATCTTTCACAATCCCCTGTAGAAGCGTTTAAAGTTTATTGCGAAATACCCACAAAACTCTAATTTAACTGTTCAAATAAATACCCAATTTCAGCTTAATAATACATGAAGGCCAAATCTGGGGTACCCGTATAATTTACTTTGTATTTAAGCGTAAAACAAAACACAGGAAAACAAATATGAAACGTTACACGGTTAAACCTTTATGACCGGTTTAAAAGGATGGAGGTCAAATATTATTTTTAACTCTGCATAAAATGAATATGCACAATAACACGGTAGGTAACTGAAAATCGTTGGAAGCACCCGAAGAACAACCATTATGTGTTGTCATAAAATGTGTAAATTATGGATCGTGAAACTTTACAAAAGTTCAAAATGCTGCGAATTTGCGAAGAACACAATTTCAGAATCCAGACCGAGGTTTGATCGATAAACATTAAATCATTCTTGGAATTGTCATTATAGAATTAACAAATAATATCACAGATCAACTACCTATTCAATTATATACCTAGTGGCAAGCATATAACTCTTTATAGCCACTTATAATCCATGGCATCATTCCATGCTTGTCTAACGAAGAGATTTTAATTCATAATATCATAAGACATTAAAAAAGTTCAATAAACCGCCGAACATGATTTGCTTGACATCTATTTAGCTAAACACAATCACGGAACATGATAGTAACGCATGGACATGAAGAAGTACCGTTGGCATCGGGCAGGCCAATACCATCGTTCGCTATCTACTTACTATTGACATAGCTAAACGTCATACCGATACGGCCAAACGGTTCATGGCGAAGATAAAAAAAAATCAACAACGATCCACTCTGCGATTTATTATTAGGTATGTGCAAGTGTAGATTACCTATATCATATATGCATCGATTTTCCCATGTTCTTTTGAAAGATAGAAAGGTTTTGCCATTAGTTAAATTATAAGGTAGAAAACTTCGCGAAAACTTTCTACCTTTTTCACCGTTTAATCGTATCTAACTTTAATTATGAGATAGTTTGTTTTCCTCATTCGTTATCAATATTTTTGTTACCTAGTAAAAAAAAATAAGAATTTTAGGAAAATCGCTTTTTTTTTTTTAATAAGTGTCCTCGCAGGTCAATCTAGGAGGTTGTCGGCTACTTAACCGGACTGCGAGCGAGCCTGTGGCGGCCTTAGTATAAATATCCAGCCAGGGCTTAAAAAAACTTTTAAACGCTAAGGGCACCCGTGGGGTACGGCTTAGGGCGTCGCCGTCGCTGGGGTGAGGACAGCTAGGGACGGGCTGGATCGAACGAGGAAAATCTCGAGTGTAGCTGTACCTAAATATGTAGATACATACATATTTAGGTACAGCTACACTACTACATTATGTACTAAACGACATATACATACGACGTACGGGTTCATTAACATTTAAATTCCATGTAGATATGTATGTAGGCTAGGCTAATATTTTAATCGCGATTCTTTAATCTTACGGTTGAATCATTCCATACGTTTACGGCGCTATTGTTCAATGAATATTACTAAATTATTAACCACAGTTCAGTTTCACATAACGGATCTCAATGACTGCACTAGCACTTGCTACCGTCGGCGTCGATTGCAATAATTGTGTCTTCGTTAAATAATTAACACATTTAAGGCAAATGAGAACTTTAACCCATTTCAAATTATTATGAGAAACTCTTTCAGATAATTAAATATAAAACAAGTTTACAAAAGCAATACATTACACAAACACAAAAGTGTTTTAGGACTTTCCTAATATTTTTTGTTACTTAGTGACGAGTGTCAAACAAGCTCCAACGGGGTCAGGTAACAGTTAATGAGTTGGTAAAAGCTCCTTTGGATAACTAATCGTGCATTAACAATGTTTCTTGTACTGATAGATACATACTTAAGTAGACCTGCTAACCTGGCTACATGGGACTAACCAGTTTGTTGTTTTTTTAACCAATTGAAAAATTCGACGTCTTGCACCAAAATATTGTGTCTCTTGCGTCTTGCAGCAATTTTAGTGGTGTGAAAATCTGTTGTCATGGTATGGGCACGTGATGCGGAGGAACGAGGAAAGTTGCCAGGACCACGATGGCCTAGAATAGGGAAAAATAAAAAAAACTGATGGAATGCGTGAAAAATGATACGATGCTAGTAAGAGGTAAGTCTGAAGATGACGACTAACAGAGAAATGTAGAATAAGAAGACATGATGCGTCAATCCAAAATACATTGTAATAAGAGTACGAGAATGATTATGATCTTTTGTTAAAGTTTTTTATATAATCATGCACTAATTGAAATTCATTTTGTAAGCGATTTCAAAAATAGGAAAAATTTCTCAATTTGACTGTTTTACTTGTACTATATACTGCATTTTATAACATAATATCACAGATGTGTAAAAGTCAACCATGGTTTTGTGGTTATAAATTCGGGCATAACTTTATTGTTTATGAACCGATCTTGATGATTCTTTTTGCGTTGGGTTGGGTTGGATTAATTTGTCGAACATCCAATACGTTGAACTTCAAAGATAAACCAGTGACCTCTTCAACTTAAAATGTAATAAAGTTAGATATAGTCAGGTTTATGTCAATCCCAAAGCAATGTAGATATTTAACCATGAGCTGGTCTGAACTTGGACTGCGAAAGCACACAAAGTAACTCCTTAACGGCAAATAGCGCAACCACTAATTATGGGAATAATGTCAATTTAGTTGTGAGTAACTATAACCACAAAAAAGTAAAAAAAACCAACTTTTTTACAAAAAAATACAACCGGCTTCGAAATAAAAAACACTACAAAGTGTAAAATAACTTTATTTTCGGAAGTCGGTTTTTCTTTTTTTGACACCCACTTCTGAAAATGTTATACTTTGTAAGTAGTGTTTTTTGTTTCGAAGCTGGTTGTTTTTTTTTTCATAGGAATTTTTTTTGGCTCTCTTTATGAATTTGCGAAGAACTACCTATAATAATTGCAGAATCCAGACCGAGGTTTGGTTGATAAACATAAATCATTTCTCAAATTGACATTACCTATAGAATTAATAAATATAATAAACGTCAAAGATCAACTAAGTACCTATTCAATTATTTAGTGGCAAATCAATCATGGAACACTGTATAGCCACTTATCATCCATACCATCATACCATGCTTGTACCTGTACTTATTGAAATCTTTCATCGGCAGTTTTATTGGCTCTCATTATGTAGCTAAAATAGGCGTCTGAATCAACCATAAATGCTAATAAATATAATGTCTGTTTGATACTGTGCAATCGTCTAAAAATAGGATGAATTCAAATGCACATCTATACTAACAGGAAACCGATGTAGGACAACGCTGATGGCGTTACGTAAGGGAATTAAAATTGTTTATTAAAGTTCTTACGTTACTAATATACTTGTTATTTTTAAGAGCACATGTATAATTTGTATGTCTATTCTTAAAGATACTGTTGGGTGTCGCCTGATTATCGTCTTCGTCGGTGCTCGCTGCCCGAACGACGCGCGTGGGTGGACGAGAGCAAATATCTCCACTAGCCTGTGGACTTTGTGGTTATAATCTCTTATTGTTATATAAAAACGAGATCAAAGATATAATCGTGTCGACTTTCATTGTTACCATTCATTAGATTAATAGTTTCGTGTTTTAAAGCGATACCGGACCTATTCTTATATTCATTGTGAATTTGTGACTCATTATTATCATTTCACATAGTACCTAGTAGGTACCACTTCCATAATTAATATGCACTCGATCTAGACTAGAGCTCTTTATGAGCAACTATTTAAAGTGAATTGGAATCCATTCGATCTTATTACATGGGCATCAGACAGTGAGCAAGATCTCCAGGCTCTTGGCTATTTAATTTTCTGCGTATTTTTATCTGCTCGATCAATTTCGCTTATCCAAAAAGTAAATGCGCCTGCATAATAAAACCGCCATACCCACAACTCTATTATCCACAGCTTTATAATTATACCCACTGCATACCTGATTGATTACTCCTATTATCATCTCACTATAAAAGCTATTAGCTAAACATTGCTATTTCGTAGTTCAACGGGTTGTGGTTACAGAGCTTTAATTACGAACTTATTGACAAGTTTAAATACTGGTTTTTGGTTCGAATAGTATCGTTTACTGACCTTCTGAACGACGAGGGGTGTGCCGAAGTCCTTGCCGCCCTGCAGACGGAAGCCCAAGGGCTGCTGGTCGGCTTTGTTCAACCGCACAGTTATCAACTGTGCCATCTGTCAACAAAACACAAACAACCCATTAGTTCATGTTAAAAACAAATAAGTCATCATCTTAAACCTCATTTGGATGTGATGTCTCTAATTTTCGAAAATTAAAATGCCGCTGGTTTAAATTCTTGAATAAGAATAATTTCTTTATCTTCGTTTTCGTCTGAGTTGAACCAAGTACAAAACACAACTAATATGAGTTTAAACACTAATGAACACACACTTATTTGTCAATTTATAGCGTTGCACGTTGGCAAAGATCCGCTCGTATTTTAAACTCCGACATCTTTATACGTACACCAGGTAAAAGTCATTACCGTTCCCGAAAGAATGAAATTGGAAAGTGCGTACAAAATAATGATGAAGTAATCCGCTGAACCATTAGCCTGGCATTTGATCGACCCAATTGAAGATTTATTTTCTGTCGGGCCCAGTCTCACTGACCGCGCACTGTAAGTATGCAGACATCTTGCGATCTATTTTATCTTCGATCAAGATCTAAGTGCAAACCAAAAGACATCAGTGAAAGGAGGCTGAGAGCGAAACTCGTTTATTTATACAAGGAATAAACAATAATCAAATCATTTATATCGGTTTTCGGAGGTCTTAGATTTCTCTGCGTGATATTTTAAATTTGATTAAAAAAGTACCGATAGCATCGCAGTTCTCTAATGCTACATTCTTGCTTCATGTTGTGTGAATACAAACGCGGAACGATAGATACTCATCTGTACCTACCTACAGTACCGTACTTTTATTGTATTGGAGAATCTTTCGGTAACAATAACAAGATCTTCCTAAATAACAGTGGTAACTTAGGTACAGTCAACAAAGCTATTTGGTATACAGGCAAAAATATTATATTTTCCATTCCACTGCCAATATTTATTTCTAATGTGTGCATTATAACATCTTAAGCTTATGTAAACCTTAGGTACGTGTGTTGTGCAATCATTGTCTACTCAGCACACCCACAACAATGTTGTTGTTTAAAAGTAGTTGCAAGTTAGCTGCCTGCATACCAAATAGTTTTGTTGACTGTACCTACCGTAAAGTAAAATTACAACTTTTAAAGAAAGCCAACAGCTAGGTGCGCCTTTAATAAATACAACCAGAGTACAAACACTCGTTTAGAAGTCAAAATGATAACTCTAGATAAGCAGTAGGTACCTATACCTACCTATATAATCACTAGCTGTCAATGTTGTCATCCTATCTAATTACCTTTTGCCCTCTTGCCATAATCTAACTTAATTAAAAGATAAAATGGCGGCTATGCTTTATGACTAATATCGGCATAAAATATTCCATAAATCATTACTGCGATTCTATTTTCGAGTTAACAACTCTGCTTCTGCTACGGCTAGCTATGGCCCAGCCAGCATCCGTAGTTTTACGAGGAAGCTTAAACATCGTCCGAAACGAATCGCTGCGCCGCCCGCGCCGGTCACGTTCAGCAAAATATCTTGAAAACTGAAATGCCATAAAATCTTGAAGTATTTTTTGTATCAGTCTATCGCTGCCAGAAGTGCAAAAATCTTCAACAAATGTTTAAAAGTTGGCAATTAAAAGTAATCTGGCGCGTTTTGCAAAAACAAAGCAGTTGTGACTGTAATAAAGTGCATACAATTTATGCAATTGTTTTTTTTTTCAGTAGTGATTGTTGTTGCATTCCTCAGCCTTGCCCGCTGCATCGGCGCGGCGCCAATCAAAAGGTCGCGACACTCTTCAGCTGACACTTAGGTACGTCTTCATCAATTCGCTTCAATTCACAATAAAAAGTGGTAAGTAACGAGCTAAACAAGCCGTTTGTTGTTAATGAGGCGACATTCAGCCGCCGATTTCACAATTGCAGAAAAATATTTTGATATTGTGTGCATGTTTTGCAAGATTGTATCGTTCTTTTGTTTAGGTGGGTACGCAGGTTTAGGCTGGAGGCTTTATGTAGTTAGGTAGTAAAACTGCTCTTGTGTGCCGATGCTACCGGTTTATAAAATGTAGATAAATACTACCTACGCATAAATAAGCATTTTATAATCACTGATACCCAAAACAATAAAATTCAACAACATATCTCTGCAGCATCTCTTTCCTACTATTCGATGACTTATTTAAATATGTAAAATTAAATATTCAAAGCACGTTGTTAATAGAAAGATTATATTCAGTTAGATATTTCAATAATATAAAATGAACCTATAATGGTTGGCTTCTCTCATTATAATTTCAAATAAGTTTGTTTTGTATTGATTTTCCTGCAATAATCCCGCATCTTCTCAGCATTGTTGGCGCTGCGTTTACAATGTCATCTCGAGCCTTTGTTCGTGATGGACGTAGTTTACAGGGGACTGCCTTATCTCAAGAATGTCGTGTATGATAATTATTGTTATAGCTTCTTTACGACTCAGACGGGTTTAATGTGTTTTTACATTTCGATTTAACTAACTAAGCATTCCAATTGGAGTTCAAAATATGAAAGATAGGTATGTATTTGGCAGACGATAGGCATTTCAAATTTCCGTTTTAAATAGGACCTACCTACCTATCTTATTACATATTTGTTTTTCTTGCCCTACAGCTCTTGCATCTATTTACGCCAAGTTCATTAGTATACAATGCAATAATTAAATAGGAGTAGTCTGCTGTAAAATGTTTTTCTATATTTTTCTTTAATCAATACCTAAAAAGTTCCACGTTTTTCATTGATCAAATCAAATTAGGTACGCATTTGCAGGTTTTTTAATAAGTAGCTGAAAAAACATACAAAACACTTTGTTGACTGTACACCCAACAATCGATAAACGGATAAGTAATAAAGTAATTAATAGGTAACTACTTGTAGGGACAACACCACCATACGATTTCCGCTAATAGTCTGCCTTAGTTCCATGAATTATCAAAGTAAACATATTGTTCAATATATTTTACGTGTGATTTTTCTTCGGATCGTTAGTCACGCGTTAATCGATGACGTCATGCGTCAGCGGGGCGATGGCGGTGAGTAACCACGAAAGCCCGCGTCCGACGTCGGTCACAAAAGCGATTACCTCGGTATTTAGGTGAAATGGAGTCTTTATGATTTCCTCCCGTGAGCCAAAGCCTAACTCAGAGTGAGTTAGTTTTGATAGTTAGCATAAATAAATAACTTATTTCCAAAAGAATATTTTCAATGTATGTACTAATACCAAACATTTATTGGCATTCTATAGATATACCAAATTGAGCACATAGTTATGTTTAGTAGAAATACCAATGCCAAAAATATTTACATATTATAATCAAGCCTAAAAGCACTATCGGTGAAAACATAGAAAGCAAGCAGGCAGCGGTCGAACAGTAAATCATTTTCTTCGCCAAATGAACAACCAGTTCTTTCTTTTTTAACTAACCTCGCAAAGGTTGGAACCGGTAGTTTGAGTCAATAACGTTTATATGTATGTAGGTATATGCTTGCATACAAACAAACACCTTAAATTGCTTTAACAAATATAGACTTTTTAAATCACTAATGAAGTGTGTAGTCAACTAACTTTAAATGAGCAATTGAAAGTTTGCTGAAACTCCATGATAATGGTAGGTGGGAAAAGTTAGAATAATGATCTATTTTACTTTTGGTCTACCAGTGTACCTACAGCGGGGAGGTGGCAAGACTCACAAACTGAAAGTTACTAAATGGTACAAAGTTCGGCATTTGAGAATATTTGCAAGTTATCAACTAGGTAATATTGGTAGCCAATTTAACGAGTATGTTACAAGTCAAATAGTATTAGAGACCATGTTCTCACACCTGCGCAAGCGCATGTAGGATAGGTAGCGGGAACTAATGTGGGATGCGTGGGAGTCTCATTCCACAATATAAATAGAGTATAAATCTACCGTTACTTGGAACATCCATAGATTACAGATTAAAAAGGAACCACTAAGGTGAGGTAAGATCATTATTTTGGAACGATTTACTAATCTTTGAAAGTGAATACAAAAATGATGCCATTTCGTGTTGTAATTACAAAACACATACGTGTGTTGAACATTGTTTACTCAGCTGTGGCCTTGCGAGGTCGCGCTGTCGTCGATGCTTCAAAGGCTGAAAAGTCGATCGATACTGTTAATAAGTGCGAAACGATAATGTCGAGAGCGTGATCAATAAACCGAGTGGGTGTAGGGCGCAGCTTGTGCACTGGGTTGCGTATGAGACAAACGCATATTGCATGCCAGAGCAGAGTCCGGTCAGGCTCGGGCCGAGCCGCCGAGACCCGAGGTGCCATGGTGTCGCAACGACGCCGTCGGCTGCTAAACTATTCGAACCAGCTGACGCGACATGGCGCCGTCAAACCGTTCGTGTGCTACTCGACTCACCGATGAATGATGTTGCATATTCTATTCATTTACAATACACTATTTTTACTCATTATTCTGGCTTGCATACAGCCCTTGTGATCGAATTGGGACTGCCAGCGGTTATTTTAAGTAACGTTTTAAATTTTCATCCATATTTAGAACGCGAGAAATCGAAAGTGTCGAACCTACTCGATGGTCAGACTACAAAAAATCGAAGAATTTAGTAATTCGTATAGATAGGTAATAATTATAAGTACCTATGTTATCTAATATTTGAAAGTGATGAGACTGATGGATTAGGCCCTGATAAAAAGTAAATAAACATAAATGTCCAAGCGTTTTTAACGGCTACCCAATGTAACTATTCCACGCGGACGAAGTTGCGGGCAAAAGCAAAAGCAAAAGCTAGTTCCAAATATGTTATATAACACATCTGTTTCGATACAATTCTGTATTCGTGGTTATCTCAGTAGTTCCCTTTCTAAAGAAATCGTCTTGAATACAGTAAAATTTATCCATCATTTCCTTGGTTTTTCTCCTTTCATAAACATTCATACTCAAAGGTCACGACATTTTCCTGACTCCTAACATAAGATGCCTATAAGCCTTATTATGACAATCGGTTTCATCCTGATTTATCTAAGCCTATTACGGAACCCTATTACTAAACCTCTGCTGTCCGTCCATCCTTCTGTCACCGGGCTGTATTTCAAGAACCGTAATAGGTCGACAGTTGAAATCAATTGTCGTGAGTGTGTATTTCTATTGCCGCTGTAACAACAAATAACAAAAATTAAATTAAAAATCAAATGGGAATACAAGAAACGTGTCTTTTTTTTCGGTTTATGGTACGGAACCCGTGTGAGAGTCCGACTCGTCCTTGGCTGGTTTTATTTTGACCACATAATACGTATTGAAAAATTGCTATAAAATCGGCTCTGTAGCAGGATTTTAGCGTATTTTTCATTTGGTGTTTAAATATAGTTTAGCCTCGCGTTATTTCTGTAAGCGTGGTGTCGGTTGCGTCGCGCGCGCAGGCGTAAACTTGGCACTAACACTGCCGGGCGGCTGTCAACGTCGCCGTCGCACGTCGTCTCCAGGATTTAACGCGCTTTATCGTCTTACAGCTAAATATGAAGTAACTTGTTGTATAACTAACTGTGTATTAATGTCAATAACCCCCAAACTGCAATGTAAAAAACCTTGGTGCGTAAATATAGAGCGGTTACGAAAGAGTTGGCGATCTGCCATCGCGCCGTTCGGACGCCTCACTGATAACGTACTTCACTAACAACTAATAAATTTCGTATTTGATTATCTTAAGATAAGCTGCATAGGTATTTGGTTAGTGAGTTTATCAAAGCTCCTTACAGTAGCAGTTACCGGCTGATAAATATTTACAAACGCTAATAAACTTTCAATAAAAAAAATACGTACTTACGTAGGTACGTACGTTTTTGGTAACTTTATCAAGTTACCAGAAAAGTTCGGTATAATAATAATGCATGTTTGCGATAGGTAAGTTATTGTTTAGGTAACCGAGTGGGTTTTCAGAATAAAAAAAACTCATAAAAGTGTGATTTTGATTAAGAGACTTGATTGTATTTTATTCAGTCTAGTTCCAATAAATTAAGCAGAAAAATATCCCACAAAGCCGTCTAGAACTGAATAACATAAAAAAAACTTTGTAATAAGGACCATAGACAGGCTACCGTAAAATGTACAGTGTGGGGCGGATAGAAATGCAGTGGTGAATAAAAACAAAACTTTAATTGTGATTTTCACTTAACACCATATTATCGGTTTCTCATAAAGCATCCATTAATTGATGAATACTTAATTGATAAAAAAATTGGAGTTCTTCATTGCTGCAACTGCAAACAATATTTAAATAACGTGAAGGTTCCAATCAGTTTTGTTTTCGTTCACCCCTGCATTTCTATCCACCCTGTTTTACCCGGTAGGTAATCTGTACCAGTACAGATACAGTATACACAGTACAGTACAGTACAGGTACCTACCTACCGCAGTTTTTGCAATCAGCGGGTACGCGTACATAGGTGCCAAAATTTATAGGGAGTAGTAACTCCCTCTAAATTTTGGCGACATAATCCTTAGTATTTTCTTCGCAACGTCCATCAAAAATTAGGACTAACAGGGTGGTCGATTTCATATTTTGTAGGTTTTGTAGGTGATTTGGTAGGTTGTGCCCATGCCGTAGTGTGTTCCGAATAATGCTGCCGAAATAACACTAATTCTGTCGTAGCTCAAATAAAAAATCACGTGTCAATTAAAAGTCTGTTTTTGACATTTGACTTTGAAAAAACCTCAATGGCACCTTTCATAACGTAGATAAAAAACAAACAACACGCCGCGTCTCCTGACGTCTCTCCAAGCCTCCACTTAAATGACGCGCATTTTCAGATACGTAATAAAATAAAAATAACATTCATTGATGCGAACACCAAGTTCAATGTTATTGTGCTTAAAATACTTTACGCACAACATCGCTACGAAATTACTTTTGTCATTGAAAATACTTAGCGTAACAGCCAGGCGAATTTTTAGAATAGCTACGGCTGTCATGTATGAATACCTATGTAGGTGTAGCATCATATGTGTCAAGATAAAGAGAAGTCTTGGCAGACCACCAACAATATTAAACTATCTCTATCCAAGAATCTACGAAATTAGACGAGACCGTAACCATGAAATTAATTTACCTACGGTCATTATACGTCTACCTAATACAAGATTTTAATGAGTAAATTGTTACTTTGAAATGAGATACAAAATTCATAAAAATATTCAAAATTTAAGATGCGAGTCACTCATGGAACTAGTGTTCCTTTTTCAGACGTGATAACAATCTCACACATGATCTTGACACAGCGGCACAGATTCATTGCATTGTATTTGCAGATATCTCCTTACGAGCATTTTGTGGTCATTCCGAGAAGTTACATACAAGTATGGGCTGATGTTGACGTCACCTCGTTCGACGCATATGAGTAACGAACGAAATAAATAGCCACGTTATTGTTCTGGACCAATTCATATATCATCAAAGTATGTATGAGTTAAGCAAAACGGATGTGCACGACTGATCCCGGTGCCATATTGACATCTTTATGAATGACACACAATTCAGTCTGAAGGTAACAAATCAGCCGACAACAGAAGTTTTATGTCTTCTGCTGACCTGATAACTGATACGGACACAACTTCTTAGGTAGATGACCTCCATTTATTTTGGGCAAGATTCACTACACTCGAGCAAATAAATTCCTTAAAAATATTGATCAGTGCGACCTAGATTGTATTGTGTAATAATTAAAAAATACTTTTTTCAATAAAAGGAGTCCAGAAGTTCAGGACACTATAATACCAGATAGACCCAGGGGCCGCGAAAATGGGGTGTAGAGGGGCCCGCCCGACCCAATTTAACTAGGATTTTTAATCTAGGGCCCGGTTCTTACTTACCTTCATATGTAGTGCAAAACATTTCGAGCTCGCTATGCTCCTCGCTCTTGCACTCTACAGTCTATAAGTTTTTGATCTTTCCAACATTAGTCAAAATAATAATGAATGATAATGGGCAAATGAAAATATATCCTAGGTGTCTATCCGAGATGCTTCGCTCGTTCTTCAATTCCACATTCGCTCAGTTCTGGACCTTTCCTGTATGAGTCAAAATGTCACTTCCATTTATCTATGAATGGCTAAAAGAAATTCAAACGTCCGAGATAGGGTGCATGCACCGTATTTTTCTCATCTCAGTAGCAAATGCCGGGAAACATTCCAATCCAAAATTAAAGTAAAATTAGCTTAATTATTCATGTAGTACCAAAAATGCTATGGATGTGCATATTTTTTACAATTTTTCTGTTCCTCTTTCAGTTAAGTACTCAGCCATCGAAGTTATTTTTTCCCATTTTACTTTGAAAGGTTTCAACAAAAAAATCTGTAATTTTGATTGAGCCACTCCATGTAGGTTTGCACTTTTGGATTTTTCTTACTTTTTTATTCATATCTTCGCAATACAAGTAATAAATAAAATATTTGTATAATTTGAGTGAAGAAGTTTGCCCTCGGTAGAAGTACTTCCGCGGTCCCTGGATAGACCCATCTAGTGAAAGTCTCATAAAATTTTATACTGTAATAGAATAGCAAGCGCACACAAACAACAACCAAAGAAAAAATCATTAAGTTCAAAGGTTAATGGAGGCTAATTGTGAATCGATACAAACGAGTTTTGTTTATGACCCACTTTAAAGAAGGAAGCCGCAGTCGCGCATTTTCATTTAACAGAGGAGTCGAAGATGTTTTAATATTTCAAAAGTAGGCTCATCAAAATCTTCACGGGGGGATATAATTTATGATGAAGAAATGTTCATTGTTTGAAGTACTTTATTGCTAGAATCAAAAGAGCTATCACCAAATAGACACCTACCACTTCGTTTTCGCCTTGTTTTTGTAGGCCTCTTGCCTTGTGTTTTTAAACAAGGCGTTGTCTAAAACAACTCTTAAAACCTTCTGTTTTCGAAATAGACTTTTCTATGGAGAGAAATCTACATCGTATTGAACATGTAACTATTCCATGGTGGAGAAATATATTGTCTAAAGTAGGTACAACTTTACTTTTACAGGCATCATACCCTTTTTTCACCTCAACCTAAACGATGAGTTCACCGCAAATATTTGTATTTAGTGTAAAGAACACCTTGGACAACGAGTAAAAATGAAAGTATGCGAAATGTAAATATGGTATCATACATAAATTATGCGTAATAAAAACTGCAACAGAACACACACTGATGTAGAAGAAATAAGGCGCGATCGACTATGAGTAATCTAAACCGTACCCAATACCCAGGCAGACGACCCTTATGATTCATCGTTTAAGACCCAAGGATTAAGAAAACATGAAAATAAAAATCGAGGTGAGGAATGTCAGACAAACAAAAAATATTTGAAGATATAAGCGAAGTGCCGAATGATCTTTAAAATACTTTACCGATTGACCTCGATGAATCTATAGACACAATTTAATTTAAAACTCCAAATAACAGTTTAACGAAATTTTGAGAATGACTTTGGAATTCAGCGCTTCCTCTTTGTCAATATAAACAAACCTACTAAGATAAACACTACAGTTGCCTTGTGTTCCTCTGTTTCATGATAACAAAATACTTCTTAGTCTAAATAGAAAACAAGTTTGTTCTATCGATAAGTGAACTTGACATTTGCATGTAAATTGTTATGGAAAAACGTAAACAGAAGGTGTGAAGAATATGAAAACAAAGAAAATTGTGGAAAGATACGGTAGTTTAGATAATTCCTCAGTCCTATCAAGCTGCAGTCATAAAGTGGCGCCTATGCAGTAGATTACAGTAATATGCATTGGTATTAGGTCTAAACTCACTGTTGCGGATAAATAATGATAGGTTATTAGTTAAGCTCAACACTCAACGTTAGCACCAGCCATTTTTTCTTGGGTACTATTTTTATTGATGATATCAACGGCTAAATGCTTGCTGCAAAAAATTTGTTGCTTCGTGATTTTTTGGTAGATGGTATTCACGCTTTTGTAAATAAAATTATGAGGAGATATCATTTATCATCAAGAAAACGGAACGATTAATAACCTAATGAAAAGGCATGCGCCTTGTACCATTTAAAAATTAAATTAAATTTTCTCACTATTGTCAACTTAAAATAAAATTCAAGCAAGCATTTCCTTCGAATTCATTAATGACTCAATGCCTAGTTGGTAGTGGGTACGCAAATTAGTTGGAAATTGGTAGATTCGTAACTTGGTCAAGTAAGACTGGTGTTAGATATTTTACAAACTGGTTATTTGTAACAGGAAAAATATAAATAAGTACGTATATAGACGTTTACGTGGTTTAGTTAGGTAGTTATTTTCATGACAATAATGCGGGCTGATGATTTCATACAAAGCTATCAAAGGAAAAACGTCTGGAATATTTTATAAAATGGATAATAATCAAATGCTGCCAAGTTACGTTTTTGGCCTAATCGAAAAATCACTTCAGGAATTGGATCTAGCAGCCAGTGTCTTATTCCTGAGAAATGTAGATATTAATGTCTATGGTTTACTGACTTATGGGATAGATATTTCATGAACAACTGCACCTACCTTTAAAACAAAAAATAAATGTAAAAAAAAAAATTGTCTGCTTAGAATCTGTACTAGGTCATTTAAACCAATGCAAACCATCTAGACGATTAACGTCAAACAAGCAAGTTATTCGCCGAGAAAACTCGGAAATACATAAAATAATGATGCAGCGAAGCCTTGCATTATAAAATCAAAGGGCTTGCAAGTATGAACGTTTTAAAATTCCCTTAGTTTGGGCCGTTGCACTCTGGCTGCGGGACTCGTCTAACCGGCCCGCTATCAGTGCGCGGTTCGATTCATCGGTGCACGCCCGTGCCCAATGTGCCGGGATATCACCAATCGTAACTGCAGGCCATATTCAAACTCACTACCATAGACACGGCTCTACTGCGAGGTACTTAAACTACCCACCGACAGCTAACTATCTGCTCTAGTGTAGAACCTAGTAGTGTAGGACTTCTAGTTTAAAAATCGATTAGTATTTGACGTTCCTTCCAAATTGGTTAGCTGAACTTCACGATACATTGACATAATCTATTAGATATCAAAGAAAGAACAATATTTCTTTGTTGATCATCAACATTCACCATGATCACTCAGCGCGTGTTGGAGTTTTTCTGAACATTAGGTGGTGTGATGAAACCCGGTTTTATCCCGATATTTTCCTTAAGTTTTAGTACCTTGGCATAAGTTGGCATCTCAATAACTTAATTTTTATCTTTTTGGGGTAAATATGTAAAGTCAGAATCAGAATTATTCTATTGTTTTCAACTATCTAATTAAAATTAATTACGTATTGAATATCATTGCAAATACTCAGCTAGACGTGCTCTACAATGCTGTGAGGGATGAGACGCACACATCACGCTAGACTTCTCTTTCTTGTATTCTCAACATAAACTACCCACATACTATCATAGGATAAAATAAACATATTCAAGGCTATCGCATTACCAACGTTACCGAGTTCTTTTAAATAGATCAATATTTTCTGGCTATTTTCGCAAGAGGATGTTTATCATGAGAAATCAATTCAAACCACCTGCTTTCGGCCACAACTTAACTTGATGTGTTCGGGAAAACGTTTTGAAAATATTTAACAGCATGTTAATTATTGTAATGTAAATATTCATGAGATCTGATTGTATTTAGATGGGTAGGTAGATTTAATTTTAAGATACATCGAAACTAAATTGCACTTCACGACTGTTGTTAGTATACAGGAAATCGAGTCGTGTTTGCCGAGATGGAGATAATTACTCTGACAATGAAGCAAAAATGCGGCAATATTGTAAGGTCCAGCACCTCATGCGGTCTACCAATAACTCCAATGTTTCCCGCTTCGACTCTTCAGTATAATTGGCAATTAGTTTTGCAGTAGTTGCCAACAACTGTTACTAAGTTTTTATCGACAATCGCACACTGGACTGACTCACTGGCTGACTGGCTGACTGGCCGCCACCGGCCAACAATTGGCGCTTATGCAATTGACCAGCTTCCAACATTGGAACTTTAGTTCGGTTTGGGTCTAGATTTTAAACTTTAGAGTTGTTTTATAAACGTTGCGTACACTCGTTTTTTAATGAACATTCAGACGTTTTATTGAATGGCTGCGCATACCTGCTAGAGACACTATTATCCATCCTTTGCTAAAGGCGCTTTTTCATTTTAATAATATTTTCTTAATTAGTAATCAGTTGTTTGGCTACGCGTTATTATAATTAAGTATGACATCTGTCACTCGGTTTAATTTATCCTGAACCTAATTAGGTTTTGTTCGACCTTTGGTCGGTGACTTCACAAATCCTGGCTCACTCCCATCATGTCACAGTAGTTGAAAGTCCTCCTTGAACTTTCACGTTAGTTTTATAAATAGCGAACATCCCTCGACACCTGAATATTGGCAGGGTCGGCATCCCGCGATATATTGTTTGATGACCATCCATCAGAAACAACGAACATCTCGAGTTTCCCACAACCTCCACTGGAAGCGTTCTCCCAATTTAGCACGTTACTAGCGCTATAGTTTCTCAGAACAGCTGTTTATTTTAAAACCGCGATGCGGTAATACAATATATACAGGGTTACTCGCCCTCTAGACTACATCTGGGGGATACTCACTTTGGCGGCCGGTAGCTCGACGATCGGGGTAGTATTCTTCACTTAGCACTGTCAATCACTGGTTCAAAACAAGGCGCGCGACTGTTTCTAAATTGGCGATCGCGCTCGCGAGTTATATTTAGAGCGGTAATACGACACCGGGCGCGGGCGAGAGTCGTTCGGTCGTGGAGCTGAGGCGAGCGGCGGCGCGCGAGTGAGCCGCGCCGCCGCGTGCGCCCTCCCCTCCTTGCCCTCCGCGCCCGCGCAGCCTGGAGGACGATACCCTCGCAAACCAGCTACGCTAACATCCCTTTGTGCAGCTTAACACAGCGCTACATGTAACACTGTACCGACAGCCGACTTACTCGAAGGCCCACGTATCGTCGAGAAGCTTTACTTTGGGCTTCACCGTCTTCACACAGAACTAGGCTCTATATTAAATGCTGCAAGATGCAATTTTCGCAAAGGCTTTATTCCATAATTCTAAACACTGACGAAAAGTTGTTGCCTGCAGATGTTTTATAAGGATGCGTTTCGAAACTTTGCTCAGACTACCGACATCAGTTAACATCACTTACCCCTTAACACCGCCGGATGTTAGGCGCAGGGACTCCATACCTCATCTGCCCACTCTCATCATTCATAAGTTTGTGAGAGACCTCTGCCCTGGAGAAGATGTAATAGGGAAAATGAAAGTAATATACGTTTGTATATAAAACATTATATTCACTCGCTCTCAGACCATACAACAACCGATCCGTAAACACCTCATTAATAAACTCTATAAAAATAACTTAGTTAATTTCCGACTACTCCTCTTCCACCTCGTCATCTGTTGTAAATTCACTTTCGTTGGCTCCCTGTGGAAAAAAAATGACAATTAGTATTTTTGTACAGGATACAAACATCCTCGATGATAAATCCCAAAAAGGTTTCTTTTTCGCCATACGGAACTCGGAATGCATTCATTTTATTTAAAAAAAATAACTTTCATTTTTCCCTTTGTGATCTGACAAGGAAGAACGAACGCTATTAACTGTTCAACTACATATCACCGATTTTTTTAATTAGGTTTGTGATCATTTATAATTATGATACGGGTTTTCCCGCGTCAAGTAAAAAGTGTTAATGATACCGCGGTTCTAGCTTGCAAGGAATATGTCGTAACCTTAGTGCTGACAAAAATAACAGTGGGTTAGATTATACTGACGTATATTGAAATGTAGAAAAGAAAATAAAGATGGTAATGAATTAGTCATTAAACATTCAATCTTTTGTCTAATCTGATGCCAACTGAATTAATTGGCTGTTGTTATTTCGCTCAACCAATCATTACAAAAACTCAACATGAGATTAGTTTGACAGCTTTACTGATCACAGGTTTCATTAGCCTTTAGAACCAGGGGTCGTTGTTGTTATAAAAACTTTTTTTATGATAAGGATCCCGGGCATATCTAGAGAAGCTCATGGCAGAACACGAAGATGTCAGCGGATTATCTGAGAATGTGGAAAATATTGTTAGACACATTCGACCTTCTCTGAATCAAGAATTATAAAAAGAAACCGCTTATTGACAGATGTGGACTGACTGAGCCATATTTTTTTATGATTGCCTTGTAAGATTTGGAAGAATTAGCACGGGCGAGCTTAGCTAGGTGCGATGACCACATGACCAGGTCAGGAGTATCATTAGGAAAGTAGCAACCTGGAGTCTGAATTGGTCTCTTATTTCATCAGACCAACAAAACATAGGATCCACCTAAGAATAGATAAATATACTTTGTACCTTGTTTGAGCCACCATCACAATTTCAGCAGAAAGACATCCACAACTGAACATAGGCCGGACCTATCGCCATATCGATCGATCTTGTGCAATGCAGCGTTGAATGCAATTATGACATAATGTTACCTGATCATTATTATCAGTATCGGAGTCGCTGAGGTCCCACTGCGGATGCTCTGCTGGCACGGCGGCCGCCTCCTTCACGTCCAGCTTCATGTCTTGTTGCTGGTCCATGCCGATATATGAGTCTGTCACGGAGCTTACATTAATCAGTATATACAGGCATACAGGTGTAGTAATTGAGTGCGTTCCTTCACAAAAAAAAACAGCTCAAAAGCTCAATTTGGATCCCAAGTTATCGGGGCCAAAATCGTTGCAAATTAGCTCTAGAACATACCATTTCAAGGAACGCACTTAAAACAATAACCCTGTTTATTATTCACAATTAGGCTGTCTCCAGAAGAAAAAACTGCAGCGTTAGGTACTGTAATAACCCAATAGAGTGAATGAATGAACAGCCAATTACAGCGCAATGTCAGTAAATTTGTTCGATAATTTTCGTCCGAGAATTTTTCATTCTTATCATTCATCTGCCTAGCCTCTTCCCAAATACATTGGTCGGCTTCCAGTCAAACCAGATTCAGCTGTATACCAGTATTTTACGTAGACAGGCTACCTACCAGACCTCCACAACCCATAAACTAGGTAACACGTTAGGTACTTCTTCTTGGCAAGACTGGTGTCAGATTTTCTGGCTTCTAACAATCCGTAACGACTGCCAAAGATCTACAAATGACATCCGGGACCAACGACTTAACGTGCTTTCCGAGGCACGGAGGAATCTCGGTATGTTAAGATGGTCACCTATCCACAGACCGACCTCGGCAAGCGTTGCTTAACCTTGAAGATCGACCCGTGCGGCTGTTATTACTTAGCAACGAGCTCCTCAATTTACATTCTTATCATTCTTCATTTATTCTTACACAGATCAGCGGTGTGGATTACAACTATGATAGGACTCCATAATATTAGAGCGAGATAGGATGACACGAGACCATATAATTCGATGTTCGCTATCGGCCAGCCCAATGTAACAAAATCCATTGCTTGTTACATAGGCTGGGCAAATACGTCTGCTCGACAATAAGAATACTGTAATCCAATGATTTTTTTTTCATTATTGTCGTCCTGAAAGGGATTGCCATTCCGAGTATGTCACGGAAATAAGGGCACCTAACGAGAACCTAACAATCAACAATAATATTTTATTTTTTTCAAGTTATTATGTCGTTTAACAAAACGGTGAAGTCAATAATTTTTGAATTGATGAAGCTTCAAGCTGAAAAAAAACCTGTGGGGTTTTTAAGTTATGACAAATCGTATTTTTTGTCGCCATAACTCGTCTATGCTATAATAATATTTTTCTAATATGTATGACTAATAAGAACTGTTATTATAAGTCAAGTGGTCAAAAAAACATCCACCATGTGTTTTTGCTAGGACTGTCAGTTGCGCAAGAGTACCCAGGAGCGATATAAAGGTTCTAACTAACCTAGGATATTCATGTGTCCAACTGTGCATAAATCAGACATTATAGATTATTATCTATTCTATTGTATACAGTAGTATTCTCGAGGTGTTCCTGCAAAAACACTTCATCTGCGCCGATGCGCGTGATGTGCATTATATTAAAAAATGACCGGCATTTTAAATTTGTTCTTTTCCATAGAAACTTTATCTCGATCCAAGGAAACACACGGCATCAATAGTCTTGACTTCTAAAATAAACATGTCCTGTAACTTAACTATTGCCGAGAAATAAAGTATGAATGATCCATACATTGGAAGAACTAGAGCTAACCCGAGTTCGATTGGCGTAATCATTGTTTTTTGAGTTCTTTCTACTCATTTGTTTACTACTAAACCGATCCGAGTCACAGCATGACTGCAACAGCAGTTATGTCGAGAGTCGACAGAATAAAATCATCCTCCTTATACCACAAGGGAAGAAATAGGCTTGCTTGAAGGATATGGCTGCCGGAATAAATAATGCACACGCACATGAGACATTTCATCATTGTCACTGGTACCCCTGCCACTGCAGTGATCTATAGACAGAGGTGATCACTTGTATCAGTTTGGCTATCACTTTGAAACAGGGTTCGCATGTAAATCCAAGGGCCAATCCCTAGGCTGGGGGGCGTGAAGAAATAACAGAAGTCTTCCAAGCGCCCCGGTCAAAGGTACTTGAAGAACATCGTGTTGTTTAAGCCAGTAAGACTTTTACAGATCTCTTCTCCATCTCCGGGGCGGAGGTCATCGAAAAAGGTGGGCCGTCTTTGTAGGTAAAAAAGTTTTGTGTTATTTTTGACAGTGTACCTGATCTAAGGCAGCAGGCGAGGGTGTAGAGGCCGGGCCAGCGCGGCGCCGTGAAGCGCAGCTGCAGCTCGTGCGCGTCAACCAGCGCCGTCACGTGCGCCGGCGCCGTCAGCAGAGTATGCGACTTGCGGTCGCAGATGTAGCACCACCAGTACTCTTGCTTTTCCTACGACAACAGAGAAGAATATTTTTGAAAACTAGAGACGATAGTTTCCAATACTGTGATGGGGGTATCTGCTGGAAGGCTAAAAATGATCCGGTAAAGTGATCCTAACAACCCAGTGCACCTTCTTTCTTGCCTGTCATGTAGATCAACGTGGACTGTTCATATTTGAATCAAACAACAGAGCGGCCTGCAGCTCTGTTGTTTGATTCCCTACCTATAATGATCCGTCAAAATCAATACATTGTCGATTAATACGAAGAACGTGCCGACCCGAAACGTACCCTTAAGACCCGAAAAAAGCAGATCCATAGGTTGATACAACGATATTCAGAGTAACAGAGAACCAAATACGTCTAGACGGGAATCTAATCGTGATGGGCTCGACAAGATTTTTTATTAACAATGGTGCTTTTGTGCCGAATCCGATTGCAGGAAAAGAAAATAACAGAAATCTAAAGACTTCAAAAAAACGGAATAGTGACGCATTTTATATGAACTACATAAAAACGCGTAAGACTTAATCTCTTTGAGACCCCAAAGAAAGAAAGAAAGAAATCGGTATACTTTTACACCTACATTAAAAAAACCCATACCAGCGACAATGCGTCATCCAGTTACATAAACACTGTCTATTTACACCTGACGTACAAATGTCATGCATGTCGTAATTGAGGTCAACAAAGTTACGGAAGCTGAGAACAAGGTCAGGCCAAGGTCAAAATCACTCGACACCATTCATAGATGCTCCTACAGGAAAAATATTACGTCTCAGAACAATAAAAATATCTACTACTTAGTAGCGTAGGATTCACGCAGTTGGCGAATGCGATACTTGTCCCTCAATAATTTTTAAAACATCTACGCTATCTAGGTCTCTTAATAAATCTTATTGATTGGCATTAAGGATGACACCCAACTGACACAGCCTATAAAATATGGCGAGAAAATGCCTTGTAGTCATACTAGATAGAAAATAAAGTTGGCCTATGGAAGTCGACGATCTGGAACGGTTTTATTTAACCGACTTCATTTTAAGACATTTTAACTTCCAAAATGATGACTCGGCAGTCGGCTATCTCGATTTCTAAACCGAGTATTGAGGAAAAATATTTTTTGAAAAGTTTTTCCTAGAGCCTAGAAAACTTAAATAGATAAGATAACAATCTTAATGCGTGCTTCTTTCTTTGTCTATGATAGATTAGATGATTGTAATCAAACAGTCATTTAGCAATTGCATGGACGCGGGGTCACGTCTTGTTGATTACTCACAGTTCGGCCGTAGAATAAAAAACATGTGTTTACGCGATTGCATCAAAATCACTGCATGCGTCCTATTAGTCAGCAATGTTATGTAAGGAGTCGTTAGCTCACGTCGACTTTTATTTAGCATCTAAATGGTTTGATTAGACTAGTTAATCGCGTCTCTATCAGTTAATAAATAAACATTAGTGTGGGTGTAGGCGGAAGCTTCGCAGCTGTGCAAAATCTTATATTGTGGAATTTTAAAATGCAGGTTGGGTATTATTGTTACGAGATCCTAAAGGCCGATCAAAATACCTGTATTCAGAAATCATAATAAGTACTGAGCTTTCGACGGAGCTACTGATAAAAGGAAATCCATTCTAAAAGTGATGTAACAATTACAAAAGTTATAATTATAGCACATACTCTTTTTATCAGTGTCGAATGCGTAACCAAATAGCTAACATTACATACTTATATCACAGACATAAACATCCGAACTTCAAACAATATCTGCCATATTGCACATTTTTATCCGAACGCTGTGCAACGTGAGAAATGATCCTGCACAAAGTGCAATCATACTAATTTGTGGACGTGAGAATAAGCAAGTTTTGGCACTACCGGATCCTCTTTGTAAAGTACAAACGGCTAAAGGCGGGTGCCTTGGAAATACCTTTTAGACTTGTGCAGAAGTGTCAGACAAGTTAAATCTTTTCCCCCTTCATGACAGAAGTAGGGGTTTATTTGGACTTCTCGTACAGAAAGTTTTAGAACTAAGGGTACCTACTACTGTCTAGGCAACAAAAGGGAGCGAAGCGAACTGGAAAATTTAACACAAAAGAGACCCTCATTTATTTCATCTCTCAAGTTTTACTAATCGATCATGCGCCAATACAACGAAGGCACCAAACTTAAGGTAGGTTAAATAACTTGATGTGTTTGATTAAATAATAAAATTAAATAAATTGAAATGAAAAATCTTGTGTGATTGATTTTAACTGTTAAAATTTTCAAACTAAGTAAATACGAATACAGGTACCTATTCAAATCTCGCGACAAGCTTAGCACTTTCAGGCAGCTTAAACTATGAAAAGCAACAACAGCGGATGAACGTACAATAATTTCCTTTGTTCTGCCATGCTGTCAGTTAGCACTGAGCCTAAGCTAATATTTGAATTACTCATTTTGCAACGAATTCCACGGGTCGAAAAACCCACAAGCATTTTGGAAATGGACATCGCTAAAAATTTACCCCACCTAAACATTTACATACAACAAACGATTACAAGTTTTTAGTTATTATTGGCATCCGCAAGGCCAAGAAAGAAACGTAGTTAAACAAAAGCCACTTCCGCGATAGCCCCCGACTTAGAAAAGTTGCAAACATATTGATTGTGGTGACGCACCACGCATCCTGTAAGTATATAACCTCGACAATTTTTCCTTGTTAAAACAACAATGGATGTAGATTCGATAGAATTTTCTTTTCTCAACAATACTGTTTCAGACTAATAACATCTGCCAGGGTACGGAATTTGTTCGAAAGAGTCGGCGCGGCCCTGAAACGCAAACGGCATTAGGCGGAAAACGGATGGGTTCTTCAGTCAGTTTCAGTAAGAGTCTGGCCCTGGTCTGGCATTTTAGCAATTTTTACCCCCTCCCCCCCCCCCCAAATATCTTTTTACAAGGTTTTGTTGTACCACTTTGTCGGCGTCATTAATATCTATACTTACAAATTCCGTTTCTGAGCTAAACCGCGGTCAGACAGTCGGACAGACATGTCGAAACTATAAGGGTTCCTTGTTGACTACGGAACCCTAAAAAGGATAATAATAACATGGGGTTAAAAAAACAGAATTTAATAAAAGAGTCAGTGATACATAGACTTTTCAGCATAATTATGCCCTCTAAAAACTGAAAACAAAGTTTTTGAGATATCGAGACGAGTTTGGGCTAGACAAGTATGAAACACCTCATCGAACATCATGAATAGTGATGTAATAAATTCTTGGACCAGGCTACAATACAAAGACGCCCAAAAAAAAACAAATGAAATACTATTTTTTTATAGTATTCTTACAAATCAACAAACCTGCGTTGTTTGCTTTGAAGTGGGACGGAATAGGCTAAAAAATAAATAGTAAGAACGTACCTGCGGGTAGTATGGACAATGCACAGGATGCGAGCTCTTGGACCGGCCCTCTAGCCGCTCCCGCTTCTGTATCCTCTTCTGGAACTTCTCCCACTGGTCGTCGTCATCTTCTGCCGCCGACGACTTGTCGCGCGACTCGTCCTCCGACGCGTCGCTGTGGGAGCCCGACTCATCAGAACTACCCACTTCCGAATCTTCACCTAGATGAGGAAAATAAATAATAAGTTGGATTTGAATAACCAAGAATTGTCACCAATAAAAGATATTAAAAATCGATGCGATATTTATGAGGACCGACGCCGACGGTGTTGTTGTAGTACATTGGGGAAGCCAATAAATGAGGACATATGAGAGACTCAGGCTGTCAATGTTGATGTTGCCTTTCGTCGCCAGTCATAGATTGGGCCAACGAGTTCAGGTTATATGTTATTATTTTGTAACGTCTTGGTTTTATACTTATGATGAATTGTTGAGGCACACTAGATAAATAACATATCGGATTAAATCGTTCGAAAATATACTATTCTTACCAGACCAAAGGGCAGGATGGAGAACGTAATAATAAACTATTTGATTAGCCTACCTATCTAACCTATATATGTACAGTAAGTGGAATAGTAGTCCAGTCCAGTAGTCCAGTACATATAGTAAGTGGAATAGTAGTCCAGTCAAGTTACGCCACAAATTACGCCTTGCAATAATTTTTAACTCTAGATTTTTTGTCCTTAAAGTGTAGAGTATTGGTTGCGCCACTTCTTCTTCCCAGCTAAAACACTAGGAAGTGGTGACGGGCGGCCGTTTTGGGGGACAATCTTTATGTAGAACTTTGACATTCAAAAAGTGCTAGCCCTCAGCCTAATTTGATCTATGATATATGATATTTCCCACAACACACCCCCGCGTGCTACTTTTTTTTTTAATAAAACATCTAACTTCCATAATAAGTTAATAACTCGATGGAAAAAAATATTAACTAGTATGTTTTTAGGAGCATTTGTAGAAAAAATTGAGTTATACAAGTAGGTATGAAAATAAAACATTTTTAATCCATGCAACTACCCTATTCTTTTTAAGAATGTTATTTTTTGATTTTGTACTTAAAGCTATAAATTAACTGCTTTCTTTTCATAAAACTACTTAATTAAATATATCAATTCAATAATTGCTGCAAAACTAAATTGAAAATTATCTGTTAGAGCAAGTTATTAATATCACTTTTTTACGGCCATATAGCCTATATTTATACATATAGGCCATGTCTGTTCAAAATTTCGTATTTACTTTTTTAACGACAAATCTCAGGGCAAAAACGTTTAACTCTGACAAAATAAATTAGTTTTACTTATTCTTCACATATTGTTAAAAGAAAATGAGAGATAACTTGATTTTCCTAGTTTTTATTGAAATAAACGCGTTTCTTGTTTTTTTTTTTTGTTCTTAATTAAAACATTTTAATCCGGCTGTACGCTTTGTAGATTTCGAAAAAACCTTTTTAATGAAAGATAAGCCATATTTCATAAATAAGTAGTTATTAAAAGATTTCCTGATTTATAAGGTCGATTAAATAATAATTAATAATGGTTCAAAAACATCTCTTCAATAATTTAACTCCCACACTTCCACACGACACAGAGATCAACGGCCGTGCGTCTAAACCTAGAAGATTCTTCACAAAAAACTTTAATACTGTTCTTGGTATTTTTTGCTATCCCCGATTCCCGAATATTGGCACAGACAGCGATAAAATTAGCAATAGTGCGGCTATCCATCAATTCTTGTTCCTCCGTTGGGTATCTCAAACGTCCTGAAGTGGAATATTAAAATTTGGAAGATTATCTTAGTTTAGTTTTAAACAACAGATACAATGAAAATGTGGAAGATTTTAGAATACTGAATCACGCCTATTTAAAAATATCCACTGCTGATCATTCGTATTTGAAAGTCGTAATTAAGCTATAATCACCATGACGGGCTAATTTTGTAATTAGGAGCAGGTCGATAAGATTGACAGAATATAAGTAAGTTTAGATAGAATATTTCGCTTTAGCTAGTGATTTGGTAAGTAATGCTTCTCTATTGGTCGATTATTCAATTAAGTTTTGAATTAGGTTTTTGTCAACTTTACTGTAGCCTGAAAATCTGCCACAATGTAGCAGTAAAAAAGGGTTTGTAGGGTTCTTAATTACAACATTTTAAACCGGTCGTATGCTTTGTAGATTTTGAAAAAACAACTGACGAAAAAGGCATATCTGAGCAAGCGACCTGAACAGAACCTGTTATCCTACTGTGGTCAAATACGTGACTAAGAACGAGTTCACGCAAAACATACCTTCGTCATCCTTAGGCTTCTTTGGTTCTTTAGTTTTCTTGGTATCGTTACTGGGCGGCGGCGTGGCGGGCGGCGCGGGCGCGGCGGGCTTGGCTTGCGCCTTGGCCGCCACTGGCTTTTTAGACTTCTTGGACTGCGGGTGCTTCTTGGCTTGCTTCATCCAAACGGGCCTCTTGAAAGTTTCCTTCTTGTCCTTATCATTCTTGTCGTTCTCGGTCTTTTCGCCGTTCTCGCCGCCAGCACCCTCTTCGTCGTCCCTGTTGGAGAAATGTTGTGGTTCGTGTTTATTATTGTATGTTTATTTCTTTATTCTGAATAAAAACTTTAGTAAGCATCAACTCTGGGGCACCCTTCTTGCTAGATTTTATGCCTCTTTGGAGATACAAATGTGGTAGTATATTGTTGTCATCTATGTTTGTGTATCAGACGTGGCAAGAAGAAGAATCTTGTGTTCTAAGAAAAGCAGTAACATCGCTTTAGAAAATTGTATCTCTAGTGGGGGGGCGATCAAAACGGGTAGCTTTAATTGTTTTTAAGTGTATAACTATAGATAATGTTGAGACGAACTAGTAGATAAAACTTCCATTACGAAAATAAATAATAGACAATAATGCGTATGGCTAATCATTGTGCTATGAGTTGGCTATTGTATCAAATACAAACAATAGAAACAAGTTTAAATAATACTCTATATATACAACAATAATTTAAAATATCAACAACATTGAAGTAGAAATGAACGAAAGTAATTACCACCGACAGAATTCATCACGCTAGCTAAATTAAGTTTGTAACGCGTCAACCATCTAAATTAATGTAATGGTGCCATTGATAACATTAATTTGGAACGAAAGTGGCACAATGTACTACAATGTCAATGGCGTGTAGGTGTGAGCTGAGCACTGACGTGGTTAGAGCCTTTTAAATTATGTATTTTGAACACGATTTCGTCCATGATGGAGTCAACTGACGCCACCTCAAGTGCTATGTCGTGAACGTCGAATATTGACCTGTTTCTTTTGGACGTCATGAAACATGTTTTAAGAGATTTTGTGACAAACGTTACCCTTGGCTTGCTAGACTGTGTAGTAGGTAGCGTGGATCAGGCGCCACCTAAGACTGCTACAATAGCGGTATAACTATAGATATTTTATAGTACGGGCGCCGATTCATAATAGCTCTATAGAATCATGAGATGATTCTATAGAGCTATTGATAAAAGTGCTTAATACATAACCCAATAATAATAATTATGTACTTCTTGGGGGACAAGTTTCTACAGTTTACGTCGATTTTAGACTTTATCAGCATGCACCAACTTTTTAACAAGCTGAATAAATGACTGGCAATTCGTTTCTATTCAACAAGCTTGTTGATAAGATTTTTCACTGGCTCATGTCAATTATAATTCTAGTCAATTTAACATGTCCACAATTTAAATTTTTCATGTAAAAGCACAATGTTGCAACTTCATTATTAAAACATGACATGGTTTTAATGGAGATTTATACAACATAACTTAAAAGACCCATCACCCTGCACTTTTAAAAGAGGCAGGCTGCAGAAAGCAGTCATACACAAAACAAAATAGTTTTTTGCTGCCACTTTGGTCACAAGTTATGGGTTCTAACTCCCGAGCTATGAGAAGGATGAGAACCCGATATATTAAATTGGGAAAAACCATGTTAGCATAGTTAGTGAAAGTATGATACTTATAAAAGTTTGGACAGAAGATAATTAACGCTACTTACTTTTCTTTAATTTCCTTTTCTTTGATAGTGGTGTCTCCAAACAGTTCCCTCATGTTGGTTCGTCGCAAGAACACAGTAACTGTCACTATCGCGCCCGCCGTCACCACTGTCGAGTTCTCGTCGTCTATTACTAAAACGAGAATATTGGAAGGATAAGACTTGAAGACCAGAATCAAAAGAAACATGTAAATAATAGAATAACAAAAAGTAAATAAGGGTTTTTAATAAAATAAGCATTAAATAAAATAAAATTTATAAATATGTTTTTGTATTACCTTCAGTATTAACTTGGAAATGAATGTAAGGCATGTTGCCTAGCACCTTCATCAGGTCATCATACTGCTTATCATTCAAGAACCTCAGTACTTGTCTCCTCTCTTCACCGGGCAACTGAGCCAGCTGCAGCAGAGACTTAATGTGTTTCTTCCTGTTTGTGAAGTACTTCAGATGATCCTCGTTGATGTATGGCAGCTGGAGCAGGGGGGATTTGTACTCCCATAGGCCTTGGACTATCATTGGGGACAGTTTCATACAATTTTCTATTGTTTCGATAGTGGGTAGGCGCGGTACTGGAAGGAAATGGTTGAAAAAAATGTTTTTTAATCTTAGAATTATAGAGCCAATTGACAATAACTTCCTTTGTTGGTGTATTTGGTAAGTAAATTAGTACCAATTTTTGAAAAACATGAAAGTTATTATAGGAGGTGTATATTTACAGTGTAAGTACCTATAGTCTGTAATATTTTTATTTGTTTGTTTGGCCTTTATTTTATGCTGCGTACACACCGGCCCAATAAACGCCAACGAATGGGTTTCGTTGGTCCTGTCTGAACGGCTTTGCGAACGCAAACGTCGATCATTGACGTGTACCGGCGATCTGAAGCATGGCGATAATAACATCAAAGGAATCGAACTCAGTGTGGACGGTCGCCGAAGGCCAACGAACGAACGCTCAGTAGAAACGAAAGAGCGTAGTATTTTACTTCCACTATAGACATTTCTATTCTTAAAATATGTGTGCTCCGTTGATCTCGCGATCGTGGAGTCCTGGGTTTCGATTCCCAGGTCGGGCAAAAAGTGACATTGGGCTTTTTCCAATAGGAATTTCTCAGTGACAGTTTGGAAGTTGGTGGTGTGACACCCCTGTGCTTCGGAAAGCACGTTAAGCCGTTGGTCCTGCGCCAGATCTCTCTCCGATCGTGTCGGATTGCCGTCCCGTCGGAATATGAGAGTGATGGAAGAGGGAGTGCACCTGTGTTTGCGCACACACTTGTGCACTATAATATGTCCCGTGCCGATGGCTAGTCTCGGTTGAGAGTGGCCGCCATGGCCGAAATCCGGTCAGGAGGACTATATGGTATATTAAAGTAGCAATAATATTTATTGTCGTCGTCCATGATCAAATTGGGAATGCAAGCCGGAATCAGGTGCCAACAATCGATATCGATATCATTCTTTGGCGTTTTTTGGGGCTAGTCTGTAAGCACTATTATTAGAATAAGTAAGTATGCCTTGTTATTAGCTGTAAGTTGTCTAAACATAATAAAATAACATATTTAAATAACAACTCCCATTTCTATAAGACTTTTGCAATTATATGAAATGGTTAGGATTATGTGGCAATTTAATGTGGTTTATCTTTATATTTAATTTGATAAGCTAACATTTTTACCAGACTACATATAAAAGTATCAGTGTACTTACTTCTCCTAGCATAAGCCAGGGCAATGAGTTGGTTGACACAGTTGACCATTTCGACGATGAGGTCGGGGCAACGCGACACAATGTACCTTCGGTCGCACTCGAGCGTTTCCGGAGGCAAGCGCATGCGCGACAGGTGCGCGTGGAGCAACGCGCGCGCCTTTATACTGTATGGACGACACAGAGGCTGCTCTTTGTTCTTCTCACCCAAGTTTGGCAGCTCACGCAGTAACTGGAATGTAAATAAATAGTCAGCACAATGGTGCACATAATATATCTAATATATATTATCTCATTTATATAAGTGAGAACTGGCAACCATGAATCAAAGAGTTTGTTCCCATATTCATTCAGGAGAGGGTAATTTTTTCGGTGGGTTGTTCCAATGATATCCGAAATGACAGAACTATAACAAATAACTCGGGCTACTTTTATTTTACAAAAAGAATAAGAACATAAAAATTAAAAACCCATGAAATTTTGAACAAAACCCAATTCAATGTTTAGTTTGACTGGCAAGTGTTTGTATTTACATGGACATTGCATGGAGCAGCTAGTAAAAACATAAATTGTTAACAAGAATTACAGAAATACAATACAAAAGAACAATACACAAACACTAACATTCTTACTCAAACATGTTTATTAAAATACATACCATAGGAACTTCCTCATTATCAGTAATTCTCTCAACAATTTCAGAGTTATGCCTTTTGTCAAATTCACAAGATGCTGCAAGGATCATTAGAGCTCTCTTCAGTGGCATGGATGGTGTCTTATGACAAAAGTAGAAATACATCTGAGTTGTGTCTAGTAACACTTGCTCCCCAGAAAAACGTATGGATCGATACCACCACATACCAACCTGAAAATAAAAAGATAATACATTTTATAGGAATATCTTATGCTTGACAGTGCCTTATCAAAAAAGAGGGGAGGGAGAGGAGAGGTCTTTGCCTAGCAGTGGGTCAATAACAGGTATTATTTATTACAGGACATTTTAAATTCTTCATCGCATGCCACCAACTAAAAGATGTACTTACAGCTGTTGGCAGTGCAACCATAAACACCAGAGCATAGAGTCCAAGCACCCATACACTGTTCTCTTTCTCCACAATCCAGCTAGGCAGGGCAATACCAAAACTCATAGCACCAGGGCCATCAGGGTTACCATACTTCTCCCAGTTTCTACGAGCCTCGTCATCTGTGAGAGCCTGAAAACAGATAATAAGTGATATATTATACAGTTGAAGGCTAATTAAGATCCAAAATAAACCATTCTGCCAACATTTTACTGGGTTACCTACTCCCTATGATTATTTATTATAGGTTTTTGTATAGAAAACATGTGTTGTTAGAAAATATGATTTGCTCACCTGATAAGCTTTAGTCAGCCTCATGAAGGCTTTTTCATCACCTGTCTCTTTGTCAGGATGCAGGATGAGTGATTGTTTGCGGTATGATTTTTTAATCTCTGCCTGTGTGGCACCCGGTGGTAGGCCCAGTATGTCATAAGGGTCAAAATTGGACATTTCATAGTCAAATTGGGACACTTTGTATGCCAAGAATCCAAGTAGTACCCATCCCGATATTATAGCTAGCTTTATAAAGAAGTTTTTCACACCCTTGTAAGGTTGTGATTGTTCTATTATGATCTGTTTGTTTACACAATTTGGACACTGACATAGTTCTGCACGTTTAGCTGGATCTAAAAAATTAAGGCTCATTACTTATTCATTCCTGCTCGTGATTGAACAGGGTTTTACAACAGGCCACACTACGCCGCATCGTCATCGGTAAATTACTGACATAACGGTAATTAAGTTATTTCACAAATGTAGGGTTATCATGAATTAATAACGAAACAAATAATAACAAGACCCAGTTAACTGTTCATTTAGTAAAGGGTCAAAATATCATTTTCACACTGCAAAACATGAATACCTTACCTTCTTTCCTTTTTCTTGGCCAGTAGTAAAATGTTGCAGGTACAAGTATCAAGGCAAGGAAAGAGAGAACAAAGTAAAAGAATGTAGATCCACTTTCATCATATTCGAATTTTTGGCCACCCATTGTTAATTTTTAATACATTGAGAATGAAAAATCATTACACGCTACACAAGTACGATTGGCAGTTGGCAGGTAGAAGACGTGTCATTTAATAGTGATGGGTTAGTAAATGGATTATTTTTGACATTTTAATTAACATCATTGCATGATATAAAAATTAAATTATATGATTCAACGATGCTGAGGAAAATTATTTATAAGACGATTTATGGAAATATTCCTCGTCCAAGTGGTTTGTCTCGTCTCGTTTTGTTGTTACATAACAACAAAAAATAAACAATTTCCTGGCCAACACTAACAGAGTGTCGATAAAAATGTCACATGGTTACCATAAAGCCTAATCGACACTAAACAAACCCGCCTCTACAAAGACAGGCGGTGAGTTTTCATTATCCGGTTATTCCAGTCATTCTGTGAACCCGAATCAATCCAACGTTGAAATTCCTGAATTACTATTTCGGTCTTTTGAAAGTAGCAATCCATAGAGAATCTTTTGGTCCCTATGTAAAAAATCTCCTAGTTGTTTGATTGGATTGATTTTCGAAATCGACTAGTTTTTGTTTTCTTGTTTTCCCTCTATTGTCTTCAATTGACATTGACATTTAAAATTTCATTTTGACTTTTTAACATGACATTGACAAATAAATTAAATTGGCAGCCAAAAACGTAGTTATGAAATAGTATTTATAATTCAATGAAACAGAAAAATATTTGCGCGTAAAAATAATTACGGTATGTCTGAGCAGAGTTTTTGCTATAGTGACGTATAGTTGTAGTTCCCTAATTTGCCAATTCAAAAACATTTAATCCTTGAAATTGTAATTTTCAGATGGCGACTAAAGTTGTTGCAAGTGCTACTGTAAGAGCGGTTAAGAAAAGGTTACTGCCTTCACGGACTGCACTGGTCTTAACTCCATCTGCAGTAAACAAAGTCAAAGAGATAATGGCGAAAGACGAAGCGAAAGGATTTGTAGGCTTAAAAGTTGGTGTTCGCCAGAGAGGCTGTAATGGTTTATCCTACACACTAGACTATGCCAAAGGCAAGGATAAACTCGACGAAGAAGTCAAACAGGATGGGGTTACGATAATTATCGACAAAAAAGCACAATTAACATTACTAGGTAAGTCAAATAATCAACTATGTAGAACCTAAGCCCCTGTGTAGGTACCTGTGGTATAAACAATTTTATTTAAACATTGTTTCTTATTGGTATAACTATTGTGCATAGGTATAGAGTAGGTAAGACTAATGTTCTAATTACTTGACTAGTGGGAATATAAAAATACCACATCATTTTTCGACTAATTGTTTTATATAGTACAAGCATTAGCAAAACAAGAAACAGTCAATATATCACCAGGTTTGAAGAAAAACACTAATCTAAAATTATAAAAATAAAATGCCAAAACAACATTCTTGTTTGTGTAGCTATTTCCATTTCTTTAGTGGTTGCCAACTCCTCAACATGTGCATCACACACTAGGTCATGGAACTTTACCTTGATATTATATTTACTAGTGTAGTTGATAACATTTTGTGATAGAAAAGGTGCATCTTCATTAAACATTATTGTAGCAGTATGATGCAGCATGCAAGTATTGCATGATTACAATTTTAGATAAAGTTGTAAAAGTGATGTAAGCTAAGAAACAAGCCTTAGGTCTATGACTCTATTCAATCAATTGCTTTATATTAAATAGTTACTAATATATCTTTGTTTTCTTTTTCATTTCAGGAACAGAAATGGACTTTGTTGAGAACAAACTTTCAGCTGAATTTGTATTCAACAATCCCAACATAAAAGGCACATGTGGCTGTGGAGAATCTTTTAGTATATAAATTAGTAGTTGTTGATTAGTCTATATTTTATTGATTTCAATTTGCACATTTTTGAGGTAGCCATCAACCAGTTGAATACTTCATTCTTACATGCATATATTCAAAGCACTAGAATATAATTATAATGGCCTTAACCTTCAGGGGGATCCACATGAATTTTTCTTGTTTTTTTTTTGCAATTTGCAGGACAGTGTCAGGTTGTAACTTTATCAAAATATGAAGTACAACAATAACAAGTATGTATTTAGTATTTACATAATTATAAACATAAGAATAATCAATACATCACTCTAACTTAGATTTGATACATATTAGATACATTTCCGAAATCTAGTTAATATGCATTGAATCTAAGTTGATGATGATGAGTGATATTCTTATGTATGGTTATAAAATTTTGTAAATACATGCTTGTTATTGCCGCGGATCATATTTTGATCAAATATTACAAACTGACACTGTCCTGCAAATTGCAAGAACACAAGAAAAATTGAATTTCACGGGCTACAACTACGCAATCACCTTATTGCACCTGAGTAAATTTGTAACATTTTGTCATACTGTTTGTGAATAATTAATATACAATACTTTGTCGAGTGGAAAAAATAATCTGCAACAACCCTAAAACTTTAGATGAAGCTGGTACCTTAGTATAGGTAAATTGAAAATGTATATTACTGTAAATGTTGACTATTATGTTAGTGAAAAATTATGATAAATAAAATAAAAATAGCAAATAGACTGTATAGTTTTGTAAATATGTGTATGGCATCATGTAGTAAAAAAAAAACATTGGCTATGATTATTTTTTGTTACTTTTTAGCAATTATAAAAGATTTTATCTCTTCTCTGTATTTTTCATGAAATAACAATGGTACTTACCTACTTAATTCTACTGTTTTAAAAATAATATACCTGACCGATCTATCTGTACTAATATAATAAAGCTGAAGAGTTTGTTTGTTTGAAGGTGTTAGTCTCTGGAACTACCTGTCGTATTCGGAAAATTCTTTTTGTAATTGACAGCCACATTCATGACGAAGGCTATAGTCTACGGAAACGAGAAATTCCTAAGGGAACGGAAAAAAAACGGAATATGCGCGTACGAATTCGCGTATTTGATAAAGGAAAAACATGGGGATAGAAGATCGTGCCTAAAGAATAACAGCCGCACGGATAGATCCCTCTCTAGTCTCAGTAGTTCGGTTGTTTTGTTCGGGACCGGATTAGAGACTAATTTTGTCTCATTAGTTCGGTTATGACGTTAAACCGAACTGTTGTAACCAAAAAAGATAACAGTAGTCTGGTTAGGGATGTAAACATAAAATGCTTTTATTTTTACATCCTCAACCGAATATGTTATAGTCATAGTTTGGTAGTTACTAATTAATAGGCACTTTCATAAGAATACTGATCGAACAATACTGAAACGTATTTTCTTTGTAAAACCAGAATATTTTTTCCTATTTGTTCTTTTAAAACATAAGTACAGACGCCAGCACATCAAGTTCCAACAATCTGACAAATTTCTTTAATAGATTTTCAACTTTATCATCGATGTGTTGGGTTCAAGGTGGATTCGGAAAATTTAACAGTTTCGGGTAGCTTGATGTGCTGGCGTCTGTACATTTTCTTAATGAAAACCTAAAAATGTTTCTTTTGAAAAAATTTAATTTTTTTTCTTTGTCCATTTTTTAGCGAATTTATGATTCAATATACAAAGTGATTTTATGTTAATATATTTTTGAGGAAATTTGACTTGTTACGAGTTGCAACTTACTATCTTCTATCTATATATATAAAAACGAATCCCTATTTCCCTTGGTCACGGCATCACGCGTGATCGGCTAACCCAATTTCGCTAATTCTTTTTTGTTATACTTGTCAGGAGAAGGTTCTTACATCTGGGCGAAGCCGGAAGGGCCACTAGTTTTGTATAACATTATCCCGCTCAACATTTGTATTCCTTTTTTTCGATAGTTACTACACTCCAAATTTTTTGAATGTGCGACCATTCAAAAATGTTGGAGCTAATCACTATAAAATTGCGTAACACATAGGTACGGAGAATACATAAACTGAAAACATCTTGCTATGAAACGTTTTTTACAATAAAAGTTGTGTTTTATAACCGAACTACAGAACAAGTCTCGACAGTTCGGTTTGACTCCATAACCGAACTAATGAGACAAAATTAGTCTCAGTAGTGTGGCCCGTACAAAACATTCGAACTACTGAGACTAGAGGCGCTTGCCGAGGTCGGTCTGTGGATACCGAGACTCCTCCGTGCCTCGGACAGCACGTTAAACCTTTGGTGCCGGCTGTCATTTGTAGATTTATGGCAGTCGTTACGGATTGTCAGAAGCCAGAAAATCTGACTCCAGTCTTGCCAAGAAGTACCATGTTTGCCAGTTAATGGGTTGTGGAAGTCTGATAAGCAGCTGCTTCTTGTAAAATATTCTGCTGAATCCGGTTTGACTGGAAGCCTACCACAGATTGTCGTATTGAAACTTAGATGGGAAATAAATAAGAACAAAGGAACACTGTCTAGCAAACTTACTTTTGATGTTGACTGTACTAAGGTGGGTGACAATAATGCCGGTCCCATACGTTTGCACGAATAAGTCAACCTATGAGTATAGGTAGTGAATATAAAGCCTGAATATTTTCACTCGTGTCAGTTGATATAACTTGACTGCTTAGAGCATAAATGCTCTAAGCTTGACTGGGTTAACTGAAGTTATTACAAAGAAGAAATAATTTATAGCTCCGGAGGAGATCAAAAGCCAAGCCAAAATGCAGACAAGTAGGTAGACCCAGAGCTGGGCAAAATACATGCTTTGGTTTTTTTTTATCTAATTGGTAAGCCGTTTCAGGCTCGCCATTTAAGTTCAAGCATAGAAATTAACGGCAATAAGTGAGACTTAACGGCAACGCTGATGCCAAAGTAAAAAAATCGGGTAATATAAAAGCTATAGAAAAGAATACTAAATATCTAATTAAGTAGACATAGAAAAGATACAGGTAATTTGTATATCTGTGTAGGGTTGGGTCAAGCCCATGCGTTTGACCACACCCATTGCAGTATTCCACTCCATACCTAGTAATATAAAAACCGGTTTTAAATCATCTGATTCTGAATATTTTTATGTTATTTCGAACATGTAATGAATAAGAAACTATCGCGAATCGATGCTCCCAAAAAATAATTTAGATCGCTATTGATTCCCTGATAGTGATCATCCTTCCATGGGTATTTCTGACACACGCTTGTATATTCTTACACCAAAGAGTAAAATAATAATACGGGTCTTACACTTATATAAATTATGTAGGTATATCACGTAGTAGAGAAACGAAACGCGTCACAATGACGACTACAGGATTTCAAGCTTCCAACGCCATGTCATCTCATTATAAAACAGAACAAGAATTTATAATTTAACTAACTGTAAATTGTTGGTCTTTTCACAATATTATCTTATTGCAAATTATCTTGAAAAAATTGAAAAAATACCGTGGTGAACTCTATAATCTTTTTGGGCTGTATGGATTTTTATACCTTTGCCTGACCACAACACATGTACAATAAAAAAAGCTACCTATCTCCTTCGTTCAAAAGTAACATGGAGGTTGTGCTGTGAAATTAGTAGCGAAGTATATTTTTCTTTGTTTACGTGTCGAATCTGTCGAGCTAATAAAAAGCGTACGAGAATTAGGATTATATTTTAGTGATTTATGGATATAAGTCAAAGAAAACTTTGTACAGAGTCGTTGTTGAGCAGAAAGCGTTGAAATGAATAACGGTGAGATCGGTGGGCCAAGAGGCAGAGGCCGTGGATGGCAGCAACCCGATAATCTACCACGGGAGCTCCGTAGGCCGAAGATTGTTAGCGAGGAATCAAAAGGTAACAAGTATAACGTTGAATTTGATGTATTCCACACTTTCACACACCGATCTTATGCTGTGTGACGTCGTCATACTTGGCCAGTTTATAACTGCGTTCTTCGTAATTATAATACTTCAGGTGAAAGTAAGGATTTTCATTTCTAATGACGTTGCTATAGTTGTGTTTGACAAAGTCAGCCGGCCGTGCTTAGAATCGATTACGGAGCAATTTTTTGTTTTTGGGTCAACTAGTTGTGGTATGCAATTATAAAATTTTATAAATAAAATTTTATAATTGCATGAACATACTTTTACTCATCATTTCTCTTTGTTTCAGTTGAACCTCCCAAATCAACCCTGTCGGCCGAAGCCAAGGAATGGTACCCGCCTAACTACACCCCGCATGCAGTACCTACATACAACCCAGATCCTGCACCTTACAGACCTCACCGGTTTTCTGTGCAAGATCGGCTTCGTCAAGCTCAAGATCAAAACCCTTACAGCTTAGAAGAAATGTCCTATTCATTGGACGAAGCTGAAAATATGGAATTAAGGGTTTGTTTAAAGTTACATATTTTAAATTCACTATTTATTAATTAATTATATATTAACATCATTTTCTTCTTCAGTCCGCCGTTCCGCAGGAGAACATAGCCAACTTGATAACAGTGATGTGTGAGATAACATTTGATCCTGGTAAATTCGATACCCTGTGCGGCCCATTGGTTGATGCCTTTGCAACCACCCTGCATGACGTGAGCTACACTAGGCCTCTAGTTGAAGCTATTGTCAATCAGGTAAAGTGTTTTTAATTTTTTAAATATTATTTGAATAACATAATTATAATAATTATTTGTAGCTAACTTATCTTTTATAATGTGTTTATTACTAACAAGCATGCAATTATCACATGTTATTGATTTGGTAAAGCTAATAAACGTTGTATAGGCAACAGATTAGATAAACAATTTAACAAAAAGTTGAGAAGCTGAGAATGTTTCATCTTTAAAATAATTCTCTATGTATTTTCATTATCTTCTTTATTGACTTATGACTTAGATTATTTATGTATAATCTGTATGTCTCCTTCTCCCGATTTTTAGAGGGTGTTTGCATGATTCCAGCTCTATCCAAGACCAGCCTGACAATTGACTTTTAGTCATTGCATTTGACTTTTAGGGGTTAAACATTCAATAATACAAAATTAGTGTTGTGTTGCTCACCACCACTGATAAAGTGTAAGCATCAGAACAATATGTATTGAATGACTAGAAACTGATCCACTATGGTTTTCTTTGTCTCAAATAAACTTGAAAAAAGCCAAACAACAAAGTTAATTTCTTTGATCAATGGGTATTTAAAGGTCATTCAACTGTTATTGTAATGACAGACAATGTTGAGGTTATAATAAAAAAAAACATGACATAAGTTTTAAAAAAAGAGTAATTATAATACTAACCTACTGATCCTCAGATTTTCTTTCTTTAAAAAAAAATATATATATTTATATTTTCTTAGAAAAGTGAACTCAACCAACCACAGTTATGTATGGCAGGCATGCCATATAAAATAAAATGTGCTCAGTTTTTGTAACTTTCATGACACACTAATGTTTTATAATAATTTGTAAATAACTGTTTTCAAAGTTAAATCTTCTAAAACATGAGCTCCAACATTTTTTTTAATTAATATCACAGGGGTCAAAATCAACTTAATCAATGTAAGAAAACACCACTCTTGTTTGTTTCAGTGTTAATTAACAAACTTACTATTTTTGTCAGTTTCTTGGAATTCATAACTTTCTCTTACCAGCACATCTCTTGTAAGCAGCTGTATGACTAGTTTATACTTGTCTCATGACTTAAAAAAACGGTATATGCATAACTTTTTAATGCAGCTGGCTCTACATAGAATGTTGTTGGTAAAAACTTGTTCTGAAACTTGTAAACTTTTGTGACAACAGTCGATAGGCGAGCCTAACTTCCGTTACAATGGGGCACGCCTGTGCTCGATGTACGACTCGGTTTCGCCACCCGAGGAGTCCACCTTCCGCGCCTGTCTGTTGGAGCGCTGCTCCACGGAGGAAAGCAAGATCATCAGCGGCATGGAGGCCTCAGAAGAAAACATGCGCGGCTTCGCCATGTTCCTCGCCGAGATATACACCCAATTGGAGGATAGCCAGGTCAGTTATGAAGAAGTTTATGATTTGAAAATTATGTCTTATTTGCAGATTACATCAGTTTTTCATTGGCTGTCTTAATTTATTCGGTATTGACCTCTTTTTTTCTAGTAATTATGAGAACTACACTTCTTGCAAAAAATTTCAGCAGCAGTTTCAAATATAATATTTGTAGTTTTCCAGTTCATTTTCATGAACAAATAGTATTATTTATAGGGAGGAAGAATCAAGACTCTAGGTGAAAGCTTGTGCAAGGTGCTGCTCCATCTGCTCGACACTGACAAGGAAGTCAACATCAAAGCTGTCTGCCAGCTGCTCAAAGTAAGTGCCTTTTGTTACAACAAATAAGTACCATTTTATTGATTTGATTGTTGAAGCAGTGGGCTGCTCTTGAGTGATTTCTTTTTCAGGCACATTTTATCGACATTAGTGCTGTATTGATTCTAAAATTGTTTTTAATTACTCAAGTATTCATGACACTCAATTTGAAACCAATGTTATAAAAGGAAATACCAACTACAAACACTGATTGCTGTCGAAAACTGATGTTCATAAAACACGCAATAAAGACAGGACGCGGTGAAGTTAAAACCGCACCTTCTACATTTTATATATTGACGTTTTTCACGGCTCGTTTCGAGCATATTAAAACAACAATAAACCAGACTTGTGTCATGTAAAAAAACGTAAACAACATACAAGTGTCAGATTCTTTGTATCACAAGGAATATCAAAGTCGTAATCTATGTTCGTTAATACTGACATTTATTACAAAACTTCAGGAAAAACCGTACCACTGTCAAACGTAAACAGATGATTAAATATAAATACTTTACTTCTAAACTTATTGCAACGGTTTTTATGCACTGACGCTCGTCAGTGCCATAATTAACGTTTTTGTCTCTGTTAAAGCGACATTAGCCCTACACCTCAGGAGTCGGAATGGCGATCCAGTGGTTGTGAGTTCGAACCCACCCACTGCACCACGGTGAACTCACTCTTTTACACAAACATTATTTTACTCTGTTTGGGGTTAACAATCTAGAATGCAATGGGTATTTTTCACGCAGATAGATAGAATACTCTTTATTGTACACCATATAAATTACAATTAGTAACGATTTAGTTCTGGGACAGTCTGTTATCAACAGCTCATGAATCATTTTAAAGGGGTTCAATAAACTCTATATCTAGAGATATCTACGTGAAAAATACTCGAAAAATTTGTGTAACATAAAGCTTTGAGCTCTTTTTCATACCTTTCTAACAATTTTATTGATCTGTGCTAATCGGTTAAGGTTTTCTGTGACTCAGCTTTTTGATCGAGTCAATCTTCTGTTTCTTGTCATGAATTTTATCCGTCTAGGTTCCTTATACTTATATGCTACTTTTGGTCTCTTGGTCCAGGTAAGTAAATTATTTCACCTAGAGATACACACATATACACCCATTGCAATGCGAATATTCGAATGTAGATGGTCAAAATTGGTGTTCGATTTACACGCGTTCGTATGTTTTGGAATGTCTGTCTAACGCTAGTTACTAGTTCTACATATAAAAAAATCATTTGCAATATACTGGTTGCATCTGAAAATATACTAACAACATTGTCATGGAAAATTACGCGTCCACTTCTTCGACATTATAATTTGCCTGGTTTCAAATCAAAATTAGGCTTAGAAACAATCAGCACTTTTTGAACGTCAAAGATTATATAAATCAGTCACCTTAAAAGCCCTCCCGTCATTTGTATCGTTTTTTTCCTGTTCCTTATAGCATAAAATAATAGCCTTCCTCATGAATGTAGCTATAATATACAAAAATAATTTTCTAAATGCGACTGGTAGTTCCAGAGATTAACGCGTTCAAACAAACAAAGGCTTTTTCATATTAGTATAGATAACTGCTTTCATTAGATCGCGATGCACGATGCTAAAGTGGATACAAAAACTGAAAATTTTCTTTCGTACTATCCTTGGTTATGAACGTGTTGTTTGACAGCTGTCCGGCATAGCGCTGGACGCGGACTGCCCGGCGGGCATGCACGCGGCTTTCGAGCGCCTGAAGAGGCGCGCGTCGCTGGCGTGTGTGCGCGGCGTGGTGGCGCTGCGGGCGGCGCGCTGGGGCACTGCGGAGCCCGAGCCCGCGCCCGCGCCGCCGCCCCAGCAGCAGCCGCCGCCGCAGGACACGCGCCGTCGGTACAACTATGGCGGTGAGCAACCTATTTCTTTACCATGTGTTTATTGTCTAGAAAATAAACATTGATTTCGCCGGTTTCTAGAAACGGCGACACCGGAAACATAACTTTGTAACTAGTCGTCTCTAGCAGGCTCGTAGCGAAATCTACTTTCTTTTAATGTTTAAGTTTGGGTTGGGAGACAGCATTTGTGGCTGTAAAGAAAATAGTACTAGGTTGACTGTCGCAAATAACAACCGCTATGTGGCACCGCTATCTTGTGAAGCTCGAGTTTAAGCGTCGCGATCAAGCAGTACTGTTAACTCGGTGACATATACAATACGGTAACGTAAAATAGCAGTCTCAGTAAGATTGTAATAAATCTTTATAAGATTATAATTTCTCGATATATTATGTAAAAATCGTTTTGTATACAATAAATCCCATCCAAATTCAATAGTTTCTGATATAACTGTATTAAGAAAAAATTGTTAACAATTTCACGCGATATTTTATAATCTTACGGCGTTTGCAATTTTCCGGTGACATATATAAGCTGCCGATTTACATGTTTACAGAAATATGCCCTGTATCTGAATTACATGTAGCCTGTAACTTCTAGATTTCCGAGACTGAAGCACAACAACACTAGAAAAATACAATATTAGTTACAGACATAACTAGTCAAACAATATCCCTTCCGAACCTAGGGTTTAACAATTAATTGCGTGGGTCGAGTTCACGTTTTCAGTGAGTACGGCTTTAGTCACGTTCCCTGCTCTCGCTTCGATAACAGCGAGCCACGTGATCGTTCCCGGCGCGCCTGACACCTGCGCCCGAAACTAACACGTGAGCGAAGCCGTACGTTCAATAACAACAGAGGGGGAATGGGATTTCAAGTCTACGCAAATAAGAGAATTGTTCAAATCTGAATATAGACAAGTTTTTTGTATCATGTTCAGGAACTATTTCAAAGGCATTTAATTTCAATATATTTCACAAACAAACGGGCTTTCGATGATTTTGAAAAAAACTTATTTAAAGCGTTTACGCACTGCATCCGATATCTGATCCAAATCCAAGCTGTCCGATTTGAATCCGAGGTAATGCGAAAGCGTACATAGGTACACACAGTACTACGGTTACTTCGGTACGTGAATATTTCTTCCGAATTGGAGACTCACGGATGACGGAGAGAAATCGGATGGGAAGTCGGATCTAGTGCGTAAACTAGCCATACAAATAGTTCTATGACTATTTCGGAACATTTTTTAACGGATTCGGATCGGATAGGCTACTCCCTAAGCCCGAAGTCTGTAGTTTCGGGCTTAGTTGCGGGCGTATTCGTATTCGACTTCGGGTTTAAAGAGTTACCCAGTGCGTAACGGCTCTTAACGGTAAATTGGCGGAAAAAAAAAACAATTGCCTGTCTAACAGGAAAAATAAAAATAACATCAATTTCTCTCTCTGCATCAAGATTTTGTTTAATGTAATTTCCGAATGTATCTCTTATAATAATATATCTCTTTCGGAGATAATTTATACTGTACTCGTGTATTTAATTCAGGTTTGCTCGACCTTTCGAACTCGGCGCTTAGTCATGAGCTCCGCTCGACTTCGACAGTAGTTGAGGAAACCTGAATTGTGGCTTATTTTGACATTATTACCGGACAGTTAATAATTTCAAAGTGAGCTACAATTCAGGTTCCAGAGATTGAAAACCTTATGAACGACATTTACGATGGGACCAATAATTTGGTTCCATCGTAAATTTACAGAAAGGATTCAGTTTATAATTATCATAAACTGAACCCTTTCTGTTTCGCTATTTCAGAGATGGTCTCATAGTAGGTAAAAGTTGTTCATAACGAATAGTTTCACCTGAAAAAATGCAAATAAATTCAGTTAGTAAATCCATTCTTTGCATAATGTTTCACGAAATGCATCAATTAATTGTCATAAGATGGTCTGTAACAGCGATGAACGGCGAGGCGGAGAGCGGGCCGAGCGACGGCGGCTACCTTGCGGACGGACATACGCTCACTGCGGAGGAGCGCGCCTTCCTGCAGAGCAACCTTCCGCCCGGCAAGAACGTCGCGCTCGATGAGGATATACTGTGAGTACTCTACTACTCCTACCTTGCGGACGGACACACTCACTACGGAGGAGCGCGCCTTCCTGCAGAGCAACCTGCCACCCGGCAAGAACGTCGTGCTCGATGAGGATATACTGTGAGTACTCTACTACTCCTACCTTGCGGACGGACACACTCTCACTACGGAGGAGCGCGCCTTCCTGCAGAGCAACTGCCCCCGGCAAGAACTTCGCGCTCGATGAGGATATACTGTGAGTACTCTACTCTATTACTCCTACCTTGCGGACGGACACACGCTCACTACGGAGAAGCGCGCCTTCCTGCAGAGCAACCTGCCACCCAGCAAGAACGTCGCTCTCGATGAGGATATTCTGTGAGTCTCTTACTCTTCTTAAGATCCATCTTACATTTCGCCGCTGCGCTCTTCTAGGTATTTCATGCCGCCGAGATCCGCCAGCGACCCTTTCTTTCACATCTTCTCTTTCACTCGCACTATGATTTTGTGAAGCTATAATATGGATGGTAATTAATTTGGTAGGTTACGTACAACTAGTATCCGTGAGCGTTAACTAGAGTCCCTGGTAATAACTTGTAAGCTGGCTATGAGATTGTGTTTTGTTTGACCTTATAAAACACCTCAGAATGGAAATTGGATGACGTTTGTCGACAGATTAACCTCCTGATAACTCTTTTTATTTATCATACTAGCTTGTGCCCGCGACGTCGTACGCGCATATCCCGTTTTTTCCGTTTCCGTATAGCCTTCCTCATGAATGTGGCTATCATATTATACAAAAAGAATTTTCCAAATCCGGCTAGTAGTTCCACAGATTAGCGCGTTCAAAGAAACAAACAAACTCGTCAGCTTAATTATATTAGTATAGATATATAGTGTAGATTATTTACTTATTTGTTTACAAGTATTACAATATTGGCAATATATTTTAGCGAGGAGCTCGAAAATGACGCGTGGGACACCGGCATGGATGCCGAAATGCAGGCCGGCTTCTTGGAGTTCCTCAAGATGTCTAATCAAATCAAACGATAACCGCACGTTGCGACGCGCCCCTCCCCTCGCGGGGCACAGACCAAACAGCGTCTACTATGCTAGGACAATGGTGAAAAACTATAAAAAAAATATAAAATATATAAAACTATAAAAAAGATTTAATGGGAGCGATCAACCTCGTAGCCATCCTATCAACGATTTCAATATGAGTTTGATGTAAGACCTTGGCGTATCCTGCACCGGCGCGCGCGTCGCCGTGCCACGTCCACGAGAGAATACGCTGACTGTTAACTATGGCATCCTACTAACAGTTTTCCACCTTAACTACTTAAAGGGCAACAACAACTTTACTTTTAGGTGCTCCAACGTAGTGAATTAAGTATCAGGATTATATACCGACTTAAAGCTTTTTAATTTTAGATTTGATATGCCTTTATGTATGACCAAACTAGAATATTTTCAGTAAAAAAAGTCTTATAATTTTTTATTTTTAGTGTGATATTTAATCTTTTGGTCTGTTGTTCCGGAGGGTCTTAGCTGTGTTTACGTATGAGCAAAATGTTTATAATCTAACTATTGATTCTGTTACGTCATAAATAGCCCAGTTATTAATTTTCAATGTTATACGTAAACACATCCGACTTATAATCACATGGACTAAATGTAAACAAGTGTAGGTAACTAGGTGTTTTATTTAATTAAAAAGTACTGTTGTTTTCTTGTATTGTTAAGCTGCTAATATATTTTATTAGTTCCCACCACTAAATTGGACGGCCATAATGTTAGAGCCATTTTCTTGTTTACATTTCGTCTATATCTAATGTTTAGCGATCTCATAATTTCTCCATTGTTTTTTTCTAACATTGCATGAATTTTGGGGTTTCTTCACATTTCCTCAAACAATACAGAAAATGTTGAAATAAACCTAAGTAAAATAAAAATACCTTCTGTATGCAAAAATAAGGCTAATTACTTCCATTCCATTGTTAACAATGCCCACTGGAGAAAAATGTTACATAATAATATTGCATAAGTTAGAAGGCTGAAAATTTTTTTATTTACTTAAATGACATTTTGTCCATTTTACTGATGAATTAATTATTATAATTGTATGTATTTTTTAATTGATTGAACTTATTTTGGTGGGACGCAGTAAGGAATACAATCAAGATTCATTTTAATTGCGTAATACATTTCTTTGGCACAAATTTCTTTAGTTTAGTGCAATCATTCACAATTTAATTCAAGTACTAAGTCATTTTAAACATTTGACATTGTTTGCATTTTACACAACTTTGCGTCATTTTTACTCTTTAAAAGTAAACTGATCTAAATAAGGACCTAGATTAAAACTTTTAGAGCATATAAAGTTGTTCTATCGAGACTTCCAGTTGCATTTTTTCATAACTTTTAAATGGTTTGTCGATGTGGAGTAGAACAGTATGTTTTGCCAAATTCGTTACACTTGTGTCGTGTGTTGTTGTAATTATATTTGCCTATTTGAAATGAGTGAGACGGTGTGACAGATGCCTGTGTGTGTAATGGATTTAAAGCCCAATGACCCTAATTGCTGATCGATAGACTACAGTGATCTAAGAGAGTTTAACAATTTACAAAGCAATAAATAAGCTACCTGCTAAACTAAGCCATTTGTGCTGATTATTAAAGTAATGAAACCTTTTTCGAATATATTTATGGAATACAACATTTATTTATTTGAAGCAATTAGGAAAATGTTTATAATATTCCATTGTATTTTTGTTGCAGTGATATTATGAATGTTATAAGAATAAATGGATATTTTAATAAAAGTCATTTAAATAAATTGTTTTTATTTTATTTTATCTTATTGCTCCCGTTATCAGTGCAGCTTACAAGTATCTTAAGGCATATGACGCAACTCCGCTATCTACATTGTTATTGTGTCCTGAGATATTATGTCACTTGTACTTGAATAGCGACAACAAATAGTATTATAAAATAGTGAACTAATTATAGGTACCTATGCAATGCAATGTAATCTTATCTTATGCCTCGTCAGGTAAGACCTTGTAAGGGTTGAGGATTCCGTTAGGATCCATCAGCTGTTTGAGATCCTTCATAAGCTGTAGTGCAGACTGATCTTTACTGTAGTGTATGTACATGGGCTTCCTGAAGCCGATACCGTGTTCGGCGCTGATAGAACCGTTCAATTTGCTCACTTCTTCAAAGATGTACGGCTCCAGAAGAGATGACACCGCTTTGGTGTACTGCGGCACTGTGACGTTAATGTGTATGTTTCCGTCCCCTGGAATATTTATAAATAGTTATTTGTTTACCTAGTGTTAGTGCTCAGTTGATTGTATTTATAATACATGTTGATCTATGCAAATACATTAAGGAAAATGCGTGTTTGGGTGGTGACTATTATTTTATATCCTCGGTGACCACTTACAATTCTTAAAGTATATTTAATCTTGCTACTAACCGACATGTCCATATCCGAAAACTTTAATGGCTTTGTCGCCGAGTCGCTTTCTCAAAATTGGCACCAGATCGTAATAGTTTTTCAGCGGTATGGAAACGTCGTACTTGAATACGTAGCCCCCTACTAATCCCGCACCGGCAATGCTTTCGCGAAGGTTCCAAATTGTCTGCAATAAAAAAAAAACCTATGGTTTTTGTCAATGTTTAAAAATAGGGTAACCTATAAATGTTCTATTTACGGTCAGAAGTAATATATTCGACCTGTAATATCAATCACCTGCATTTTAGCGGACTCTGATGCGACAGTTCCATCCACAATGAGTCCTGTCTCCATCTCACTGGTCAGGAACCTCGTCAACTTCTCACTGTCATGAGCCTCGTCACTTCCGTGTGTCTCCACCAACACGTAGAACGGATACTCTGAAATTGGGTTTCTGTAAAACAGCTACGGTTAATTTTGCTATTATGGGTCCTAGGAAATAGTTACTTGCATTTCAGTTACTTACGGTAGTTTAAGATTCTTTACAGTGCAATCTATCGAATCAAAATCAGCCATTTCAAAAGCCGATAGAATTTCACCTAACTTTGATTTAGCACTTTTGTACAATTTCAGAACGTTTTCAAAGCTTTTGACACCTGCAATTTTGAGGAATGGTTATTAAGTGATCCACATCCCATTTATATTTAAAACGATGTGTGACGAAATATGCCTACAGCATGGATGGCTGCATATGAACAATAGCATGCAAACGCATACCGCAGGTGGTCTAATACCCTATAGGTAAAACAGGCCTGTAAAACAAATATGCTAAAAGAAAGTGTTCTTACCAAAGAAACCCAAATTCACGGCCTTAGGCAACACCGGGCAGTGTATAGCGACTTTGGTTACGAGTCCTAAAGTTCCTTCAGATCCTATGAAGAGATGCTTCAAGTGATACCCTGTGTTGTCCTTCTTTAGTGCTCTTAGGCAGTCAATGATAGTGCCATCGGCTTTAACCTTAAAATACGAAGAAAGATTAGGTGGTAAAGCGAAGAGTAGAAAAATGAAATGCTGTCTATCATAATTTGCATGGTGGCTTAGCTTTTTTAGGTTTGCCGTTAGGTTCCCGACCCATCTTTACAGACCAAAATCTTACGAGAATATTGTGTTTCCTGCATCTGTTCGTAGGTAATTATGTCACATGATACGAGAGAAGAAAGCTGGCGTGGCGTCAAGTTTGAAACCGGTTTCTCACCACCCACGAATTTATCAACTGATACGAATTATAATTATAGCCGAGCTTGTGGAAAAGAACTGGGACTCGGAAATTGTTTCAAATCTTAAAACCTCTTAGTACTTACTAACTAATAAGGAACGACAAATATCTAGCATAATAGGTACCTATACTTATTTACAACCTACATATTATTAGTACCTCTAAACAACTGTTATTATTGAAGTAAATAACGTCATTCCTATTTACTTGATTTTTGTACATTTCCGTAGGTATCTACAAAACAGCATAGATACCTAGTTATCTAGTTAGGCATGTTTATTCATGCAGAGATAGGGAAATGAAAACATAGGTAGGTACGACAGCTATCTCTTGCTCACATTTGGAGAAAACAGGTTATGTGTGGGGCTTGTAGACAAAGCACCAAACCTGTATGTAATGAAAGCACGCCTATCTATCTATAATACTAAAGTATTCATGTTCACAAGTCGGTAACGGTTTCTTAGCGCAGTCCTCCAATATCTTTTTTTGGAAATCATCATGACTGATCGAGGAGCGGTGGAAGGGAGTGTTGGTGCTAGGGTTGACAATGTTTTTAGAAGAACGAGTAGGTATTTTTGATTATAGGAAGGGCAAATGAAGAGGACAGTCGTAAAAAAAGTAGGTAAGTAAGTACCTTTTATTATATTGGATAGCTACTTATTGCGAAACCAAAATGTTGTTGTTTTTAATATAGGTAAGTAATTGGAGAATTCCAAGGAAGCCACGGATTTCTCTTATCACCAATTTGCAATTATGACCAAAAAGACAAAAACTTCTTCACTAGAATACCTACTGAAAACTGAAATGGCAGGATTTCATTCAATTTTATTAAAAAAGACTCGAGACAAAATAAAGAGTATTTTAGCGTAGGTATTCTTGATTTTGAAGATTATAGAGTACCTACGTCTCCGAAAAATAGAGAACAGACGCCAGCACATCAAGATACCCGAAACTGTCAAATTTTCCCAATCAACCTTGAACTTAATGCTATAGCGATAAAGTTGGAAATTCATTAAATAAATTTGACAGATAGTTGTAGCTTGATGTGCTGATGTCTGTACAATACCTATTCTAAGTAAGTACCTATTAGAGTAGACGTGACGAAGTAGATACCTACAAAATCACGTGTATATTTAGGTCCTATCTGCAAAATTATTGACTAACCTATATTTACGAGAATAGTGGCTAATTCTGTTTAAATAGGTACTTAATGTACAGAATAGAAGGAAATAAAACAAAATATACAAATAGGTAGAATACATTGAACATTGCAATGCCAGCTAACTACTTATGCATGTTATTCGGGGTCACAGGACTCACAGGTCCCGACAGAAACTCCAAGTATAATATTGCGTTTTTTAAACTTACTGCCTCAATTCCTAAGACAGATCCATGCAGGTTACCATATCGCAGTAACCTCAGTCCTCCTGCATTTGTGCTGGTGTTACCGCCGATGTGGCAGGTTCCTTTAGCTCCCAAGTCCAATGGCATAATGAGACCTCGCTCGCGTACATAGTTGTCTAGATTCTCCAGAATACAACCTGCTTCACAAACTAAGGCCCCTGCAAATTACTGTCAGATTGTAGACAGATAAAATAATAACAGTCCTTTTCAATCGGTACCTTAGATACTGTATGTATATGTCACCGGGAAATTGCAGACTCCGAAAGATTGTAATAAATCTTGATAACATTATAATTTATCGATATACAATTAAAAAATCGTATTGTAAACAATCAATCCCATCCAAATTCAATAGTTTCCAATATAGGTATCCGTCTTTTTTTGAAAAAAATAGTTTTAATTTCACGCGATATTTTACAATGTTACGGCTTTTGCTATTTTCCAGTGTCATATATAAACACCGGAAAAAAATGGCGATAGCAGGTGATTTGTTACGCAGGATCATAGGAACATTTACTTAAGCTCAACGTGCTCATAGCTCCGAGGTGTAGTTATACAAATAACGGTTACGTTACGAGCGCATTACCTAACCAAGTAAACGCAATGCTATCGAGCAACGCATAAGCACTGTTGGATTAATGCCTTGGTTACTTGACAAAAATGTGACTAGGTAGGTACTTGACTTTACGATACCTACCTATTCAGTTCATGACTCGAGGTTTTTATACTTACAGCATCATTCGATCGGTACAAAATTCAGCCAGCACATCAAGCTACAACCTGTCTTGACAAATCTGTCAAACTTTAATAAATTTTCAACTTTATCTCTACATCTTTAGGTTCAAGGTTGATTGGGAAAATTGACAAGTTTAGGGTACATCTTATCACTTATGTAAGGCGGCCAAATTTATAAAATATCAATGCGACACAAGGGGACACTCTTGTGTATAGGGGTAGGTGGGCGGCCAGACTATTCAAAAGAAGACTGCGGATGTGTCGATGGTGCATTAGAAACAAACAACATAACTATGCTGAATCAGCATTTATTTTTAAAATCGTATTTTTCGAATGAGAGGCATTTTTTTACTAATTCTGGGTCAAAACCCAGAATTAGTAATTAAGAATGTCATAAAAGTTTTCAAAAAATATAGGAATCTGGGACGCTTTAGATGACTTGCGGGACTACTTTATTAAATATTGTAATGCAGGATCATTTCGGTACGGTCCCGTAGAATGCGGGACGGTTGGCCGCCAATACTTAAGCCGATCTAGAACGTCTGGAACCGTGCGTCGTCTTGAGCCGACTAAAAGAGCATAAAAAATATTCGCTCGGGAATCGAACCAGCGACCCTAAGTCAGATAAAATTCATTCAAACGATTCAGGATGTTATTGTGAGTGATGCGAATAATCTTTGTATCGTGTGAACACAATTCTTAAGTATTAAATATTAACCTGAAAGATCATCAAGAGTGATGATTTTGTTCATGAGTGCAAAACTGATGACGATCTCATCGAACACCGGCACGGAGCCACCGACGAGACCAGTGTTGCCACCCTGAGGACACACCGCCAGTCGCTTCTCGTTACAGTACTTCAGGATTGTAGAAACCTCCTCTGTGCTCCGAGGTTTTAATACCATCCTTGATTGTCCTGAAAATGTTATTAATTATGTAACTCGTCTGATACGCGTGTACGATTGCATAATTTATTATTAATTATGCACTTTTCGTGATATCTGTATCAGACAAAATAAACAGTATTGTAGGTATTTTTAACTTTTACCAAACGTGCACGCAGCTACCTATATTTTAGTTCGTAATGCTTACAGTACCTCTGCAATTCTTTATCCAATCAATGTTATATGGCAACACATCACATTCGTCTGTCAACACTCGATCTTCTCCAAGAACAGACCGGAAGTAACCAATATCTGATGGTTCTATTGTGCCGAAGGTTTTTCTTTTTACGTTGTATTTTTCCTAAAAAGTAAAAAGTAAAATTATCAGGCAGTTGCAGGACCAAATCCGAGTAATTTCCTGGATAATCCTGAAAACGCCTCGTGCATCACTGTTTATGAGCTTTCTGGCCTGGCCAAATAAGGCACATGGGCCAATGCCTACGTTTAGAGGCAGCTGGGCGAAAACGATGGAACGGTGAAAGGCACGCATTAAAATGACCCCCCACCCAGGTTTCTGCCTGCGACCGCGCCTGGATGGTGATCACGTTAAGTCTTATCACCATCATGATTGTCCACTTTTTTCAGTCTATTTTAAACTAAGTACTTACTATTTGTGAACATTGTGAACATTGGTGCATTTGCACCATTACATAGGTAAGTACCTATCTTTTCTAAAAAAAAAGATGTATCAGCATAATATGTGATAGAGGTATGTACAGACGCCAGCACATCATGCTACCCGAAACTGTCAAATTTTCCCAATCAGCTTTGAACCTTCAACTTTATTGCTGAAACGTTAGGTTTCAGCAATAACGTTGAAAATCTTTGTTGTAGCTTGATGTGCTGGCGTCTGTACTCATTGTATAATATGATTTTGCTTTTCATTATCTGCAGCCAAAGATTTCCGTAGCACTCTTCTATAAAACTAAACGTACCAACCTAAACCTACCCTACATATTTTATGTCCACAGAGTTCCTTATGGAACAAAAGACTAATAACAATATCTAAACATGGCACACATAATGAAATTGTATAATGTACTAAATTATTCCTTACCGAAGATAGCTGTGGTAGAGCTTGTGATGCAAATCTAACTTGTTCCAAAACATTATTCTTGCTAATTATCTTCACAAACGACGTTAATGATTTTATCATTTTAAAAGAATATTTTTAGTAACTTTATTTACTAAACACACAGCGACAGTAGCGTCTTACACCAAATAATAAATGATACTGATAGATAGTAAACGATTTTAAACAATGCTGCAATCTTATTAAGTATTTAGATACAATTTAATCCCAATGGTGAACTAATTGGGAGCCACAGCATGTTCGGTAGAGAATAAATAAACCTAATCAGTAATTTAAAGTTAAATAGAACATTTAAATCTTAAGTTTATTAATTATTCGTTCGCGTCGGGGTCGAATCCATCCGATAACAATGATTACGTAACTTCGTGTGGTACGTAAGATCTAGGCTGCTATAGGTACTTATCTAACATTGTGCTGTACCTTACGAACTAAAAGGAAATGGAAACTGGCAAAGGATACATACTACTCAATAAAACCTAACATCCCTTTGATTTTGCAATCAGCAGGAGGGTGAACTATTGATGACTATGACGAAAATATTGACTACTAATAAAAATGACGTCATAAAAATAGTTTTTATGAAATTAGTAAATCAAAATCACCCAGCATTTTTTGACATCAAAATACTCCAATCAAAAGCTTCAAAAGTACTAAAAAGGAAATAACCAAAGAAAATCAACTAAAGTTTCTGTTTGTTAGAATTTTAGTCGATGTTGGCATCGATGTCCATAAAATTTAAAACATCCTTATTTTAGTAGTGACATTGACAATTCCCTCGAACTCACAAATTTTGACACTGACAGTATCGTCAAAATCAGAAAGCTCGCGAGGTGTTTCTTTCATGTTTTCAAGTTTCACACGTGTTTGCAATTAATAAAAATGGTGAAAATTAAGTCTAAAAATGGAAAGAAAAAAGTACCAGTGGTGCTTCAAAATAAGAAAGATGACCAAAATGAACTGATTTTGCCACCTGTTCGAATGTCTGATGATCCGGCACCAAGACAGGTTACATTTTTAATAGCATTTATTTACAAAATATCTTAATTTGAGTCACTTTGGACTTTCCGTTTTGTGCAATGGCTAGATTTGTCTAAATGCATTATACAAAAAACAAAACATAACCTTAAACAATCTTTTTCAGGTAAAATGGATCAATAGGCAAAGAGTTTTAGTCTTCGCCGCACGTGGGATTAACCACCGTCATCGGCATTTGATGGAAGACATAAAGAAAATAATGCCACATCATAAGACAGAATCAAAGATGGAGAGGAGTAAGAACTTGTATGTTGTCAATGAAATCAGTGAAATGAAGAATTGCAACAAATGCATACTCTTTGAAGGCAGAAAGATGAGAGATCTCTATATGTGGATGGCTAATATACCAAATGGACCAAGTGTCAAATTCCTGGTTGAAAATAGTATGTTGTTTTCTGTTTTAAAAGAATTCTTGGTACTACTGCATCACATTTTGAATTATATTTTTATTTACTTTTCAGTCTACACAATGGGTGAATTAAAAATGACTGGAAACTGCCTGAGAGGATCCCGGCCTCTTTTGTCATTTGACCCTCAATTCACAAAAGATCCACATTACGCTCTGCTGAAAGAGCTACTCATTCAGACATTTGGTGTTCCCTACCACCATCCCAAAAGTCAACCGTTCTTTGACCATGTGTACACCTTTATGGTCCTTGATAACAGAATTTGGTTCAGAAACTATCAAATTCTGTCTGAAGATGGAGCTTTGGCTGAAATCGGACCAAGATTTGTGTTAAACCCTGTATGTATGGAAAGCTTGAATTTACATTTTATACAAAATTCTATAGATTGTTGGTTGATTCAAATAATTTAGAATAGCAGACCCGAAACTGACTAATAAGGCTTTTCAGGTAAAAATATTTTCTGGGTCATTTGGTGGTGCAACATTATGGGAAAATGCGAAATATATTAGCCCGGCAAAATTGAGACAAGCTGCATCCAAAAAAGCTGGCAGCAAATATGAAAGGAGAATTGAGAAGAAAGCTGTGTATGAAGCTACCAAGCCAGAGACTGGTTACCCTGATATTGAGGGAGCTGACTTCTTCAAAGGTGATCCCATGGAGAAGGCTCAAGAAGTTGTAGTCAAAGGTAAATTATTATTAGGTTTACATGTGTGTGTAAAGTTAAAAAAATACATCATAACATTATTTTCATTTGTTTGATATATTTATTGCTTTACAGAAGAGACAGAAGAACAAGAGAACTCAATGGAAGAAGAACAAGAAAGCAAGAATGAAGTTAAAAAGCCAGCATTTAGCATGTTGATGAAGAAAACTAAAACAAATCCAGACAAAACAATTAGACGTAAGCAACTTAAAGCTAAGAGTAAGGCAATATCTGATCAAATCAAGAAGAGGAAGCAGTTCAAAAAGAAAAAACCTGGTAAATCGTAATAATAAAATTTATTTTTCACACAGTTGATTTTTTATTTTATATAATTTTATGGATGATTCCTTGGATGCTATTATGGAAGAGCTAGATTGAGGTAACATTTACAAATTACTGCTACATACATAGTGTTCAATAAAACATTGCATAATTATTGTAAATGTTTTTTGATTCAATTATTTTATTTTTCAAGGAATAAAATGTAAATACGTAAAATGAAATAACAACAAGTTCTATAAAATTAACTTGCTTATAATTAGGCTGTTCTATTTTTATTATGCATTTACAAAAATATAATGGAGATCAACTTTATTATAATCTGACAGTCCCACTCTTAAGATCATTTGTTAGAGATTACAAAGAAATACATATGATTATAGTTCCGCCTCATCTCTACAATTAAAAAGCTACAGGAGTATTTATTTAAATATGGACGGTAATTATAAAATAATCGTAAAATACTTATAATAAAATTATTTTATAGTTATTTTTATTAAGTATATAACTTATAATAAAAATAACTATAAAATAATCGTTTTATTTTATTATGCATTATTATGCTTACAAAGATTCACCTTGACATCAAATTATACTCTCTTGTTTAATAAATTCATTAAAAAGATTTAAACTAGATTAAAAAATTGAGCACCTCTATGAAATTCTGGAAAAACTGGAATGAATAAAAATTTGTGCATTTAACATTTGTGTCTGCATGTAAAAATTAAAGACATTTGTTATCATTAAAACTAAAATTACTTAGCATAATAAAAAAATAGTGTAAAAAAGATATAAATTGTACTTGAAATTAGTCTTAAAGTAAAACAATTAAAAGCTTTTAGTTCATTTGGAAGCTTTTGTTAAATTTCCATAGACAGATTCTATGAAAAATATTTTGGTGGTACGGGATCACACTACGTCCCAACTGCAAAGTGCTTGTCTGACCCTGCCGGCAGAAGAGGGGATCGCTACAATCATTCCACTTGCTGCCTTGCAGGTTGTTAGTCATTGTGAAATGCAATTTACAGTTGAAATGTAGCCTATTAGAATACAGACTTGCATCAAGCATTAGAGGTTACAATATGTGAGATTTCTATATTTAGGAAGTGTAACTGGATATTTCCCTCTTATCACACAAATCCCATCAAAACAGTTTATGATTTCTGCTTTTACAACATGATTAAAAAAGTCATTATCACACTAATAAAATATTGAAAAACACGTAGTTTGCAATATTACACAAAAATAACATTTCTAGTGCATATCATAAACATTTCTAAAATTCATGTAAAAATTCATAAAACATACTTAGATAGTATTATGATTCAATATTAGCAATCGAGATTTCTTATTAGAAAAATATTTTATGAAAACACGGAAAACCATGACTTCTTATACCTACCTACTAACATTGCACCATCGTCGATTATTATGATAAGTTACAAAAAGTAGTGATCTGGTGTCAATGTGCTTATATTATGTCGATAATAAATAAAATGCATTACTGAGTCTGAGTAAAAGCGTACGATTCTTCTTAATACTAAAGGCTGCCAGTTTCACCTGAAAATAAAGTAGAAGTATGTTTTATTCAACTGATTTTGTGTTTAAAAATATAATACAAGAATGTTCATCACCAAAAAGGCTTAGGAAACTTATTCAGTAAGTAGTATTGGAAAAATCAATGGTTCTATCGTGTGGCTGTTAGGTCGATCGATATCCAAACCATGGTGGTGACCTTTCGAAAAGGTCAACTAATCAACTGACCTGGATGTAAGCTATTATTTGTCACACAAAATGAAGACCTCAAATGCCTAATATTAACACAACATTTGTATCTCAAGCACAGGCATAATTCTAAGGCTGACTAAACAGAATAATAGAGATAATATGAGCATTCCTGATAGAATAGGGTTATTTAGTCAAAAGCTTCCACCATATTTCAAATCAAGATTCTACACATCGATCAAAGCTCCGTTCGCACTTGCAGCTAACCACGCACAGCATACTGCTTGCGCAAGGTGGTTTTAATCTGGCCCATTGTCGACTCTCGGCAAACTGGGAATGCGATTAATCGCAAGTGCGTATAGATCTTAATAACACCAAATAAAGCAATAATAAATTACATAGGAATAATTTGCAGCCTGCAACCACTTTAAGGCACTGAACGGACATGCATAAGCCCCAAGCAACAGGCTTCGAGCTTCAGTACTTGTCTGGCACATCCTGCAACTCAGCGCCATCTTGCTCGTCGTATTTCTCATGTTTATGGCCGCCGAGTTCCGCTAGACGCGTGTTCTTCCACCGGCCATCGTTACCGTTCATATTGCGGTCCTCGCAAACGCAGAGGAAGAGGGAGTCAACTACCATCTGTAAAAGAAATTGAGTTGACGTCTTAAAAAATAAATAAATGTCTTGCTTTTTGTTATCGGTAATAACTTAATATGCCATAAAGGCTTCGGATGAGTTTGGTAATGTACTATACACTGATAGAAAGTACCTACCTATACTATTTCCCAGGTTCATATATTATTTTCGAAAGACCACTCAAATAAACAGAACAAAATATTCCAAACAAAAAAAATGGAACAAACCTCGTAAAGAGAAAGAATACAGTGTGCAATGAAGAACGAGTAAATGCATATCACTAGTGTTGGGACAGCAAAGAAGTGCAGTTCAGTGTTGCGTTTGAGGAGTAGGAGACCAATGATTCCGGTGACTGCCGTCACAATGCACTTGCCCAGGAATAGTATGAAGTCGCCCACGCTGTTTATTGTGGCCACTTGCAGAGCGTTGTTTACTATTGTGCTGAAAGCCTGAAATTTTATGGAGCATTGTTATAAATATCGCAATTAGGCCCCCCGCACACACACACATCTGCTGTAGATAATAATGAGCACAATTTTAACTTTGGTAAAATGTGTTAGTTTATGTTCGTATGTATTTTAAATCGGAATAGTTTGCTGATAATGGGTAGGTACTAACTACTAATTATAGTTTGATTTGATTGATTCGATTGTAGAATTCCATTATTTACGAATTCTAAAATCGAATCAAATTATAATATATTCATCTACGAAACTTGTTTTACTGCATATTAGTAGCAGAATGAGTTCATTTATGAAGTGTAAACATTGATTACAAACTTCGTTTTATTTTTTATTTATAACAAGGGTCATCTAGTTCAAACAAGAAAAAATAAAGGCTACTTAGTCATATCAGTTTTCCTCTTGCGAAGTGACCTTCTGTCTAACAATAGCATTATTTTAATAGGTGTAAACATTCTCACGCAACAACATCTAGCAAAAATTTAAATGATAAGTAACCCTACATAGGTACGTCTGAATAATAGTTAGTAATATTACTTGCTGAGTAACCGTTCTAGTTACTTGGCGATAGACTATATTGACCTAACAATTAACAAATCGTCTTGTAGAGAAACTAAGTTGGCCTTCTTTCTATCTATGGGATGACCTTCAAGCCTATGCCGAACTAGGTCCTATCGATTTATAGCGGCTTCTTACGGCTTACGTACCTACATATATAGTTATACATTGTACTTGCGCCTGTATCTCATGTATAAATGGGCCCAAATGCCTAATGGCCCATTCAGACTATCCAATTTTGAATGGAACAAAGCTACCTTATAGCCACGTATGCTTACACTGTAGGTCCCTATAAAGTTAACGGGGCCCGCTATAGCCAGTCCCTTCTAGAGTTGCAGAATTGTTCGAAAGTTACCGCGGCCCTGGAACGCAAAAGGCATTTGAAGGAACACGGATAGGTTTTAGTCAGTAAGATTCTGACACTCAAGTCATTTGATGATTTCCCATCCACAAAAAAGGTACCTACAGTAAGAAGGGAATGTGCGGTTTTCACCGCATTCGGGTTCAAAAGTAGTAGCTGTAAGTTGTACACCTACCTTCCCAGCAGCCTTACAGAAGTGGCATCTCTCAATAGTAATAATAGTGTAGGCATTATGATTCAAGTAGCGAATAAACTTCTCGAGACAATAAAAGCAGCATATACCACACTTAAGACCGCATTTTGCGCACTCTGATCCTTTTTCCGCTCTAGATGATAGCCTGAAAAAGAATTCAATAATAGTAGAAGTACGTGGTCTACAGACGAGTTTTGAAATGATTCAATAATATTACGTAAAGCTACAAAACACATACAATTTAAGTGACTTACTTGGCATGTAAATACGTCAAAATGAGGCGAGGTATCTTGAACAACGTAATCAGGAACGATCCTTTGGCCACTGAGCCCAAATGGTATTTTATAAGCTTGCCGATCGAGTATAAAACTGGCGAGTTAGCATTCGGTCCTCTGAAAAAAAATCAACAGAATTATTAATTTTAACCCAGAAGTTTACTTTTAAGAACGGGGCCAGACGTAGACGACTTAGCGTTATTTGGGTCGCTCAAATTAGTAGAGTAACTTTTTAAATGACTTGATTTACTTTCGGGTGGACGGGCACATTATGCGCAGTGTAGCGGAAACCGAAATCTATACTAATTTATACTTAATATTATAAATGCGAAAGTTTGGAGGGATGATTGGATGTTTGTTACTCAATCACGTCAGAACGGCTGAACGAATCTTGATGAAATTTGCCACAAACGTAAATAATAGTCTGGAATAACACATAGGATTTTTATCCCGGGAGTATGTTCCTTTGGGGTAATTATAGACATTCACGCGGGCGGCAGCTATACTTGCATAAATATCGCATGGTTTGTCTTCGTTTGTCCAAAGCTTACATGACTAATTACCGCAAAACTAATGGGTAAGAAAAGTCTCAACTTTTCTTAATTACGCTTCCGTGGAAGCCCGTGAAAGTGATTACTTACCTAAAATACCAATGTGACACAGCTCCTGCGATCGTCATCTGTTGGCAGCCAAGTATGAACTCGCTGCCCCAAATCAAACAGATCAGACATATCCACCACATACTCTTCACCCACATGGGGTCAAACTGAATGTTGTCCAGGGTAAAGGCTGTAAAGAAAATTTTAAATTAAGAAAAAGCTGCTACATAGGATTGATTCAAATTCTGATGGTTCTTTTTTTAATGATTCTTACTTTTGAGACTCGAATTGCTGTTGCTGTTTCGCGCTTCCATTTCCGCTTTATTAATTTGTTCGAACCCTAAGCTTGTAGAACCATTGATCAGAAAGTTGGTTTGAAGTGGTATACCTGGGTAGTTTGCGGTAGCTAAACATACCTGTTAAAATATTGTAAGATAAAATATGCGTGGTTTTATGATAATGGTATTGAGTGTAAGTGAAACTGATCCTTACCACAACTATTGACCAGAAGGCTAAAAATAGTACAAGGAAGAAAAATGTTATAATAGGTTGTATGAAAAGGGCGGGAATGGAGCCGAGGCAGTGAGCCGTTTCTCTGAACAAAGCTGCGAGGAAAGATACGCGGGAACGCATCACAAATACCAGTAGCAGCAAAATCACCTGAAAATGAAAAGTAATTTATTAGAACAAAAGTTTAAGGTATGAGGAACTCTATTTTTAAACATCATGGACTTATACAGTTTGTTAGTTTTAAAGTACAGTCACCCTAACAATACTCACATGACGAGTTAAAAATAACACAACAATGCTTACCGTTATAACAGTGGCTATAATTGAATACCACAAAAATGCACTTTCATTCTTCAGGGACTCCTAAAACATAATTTAATTAATTAATTATCTGGGTCAAAACACGATATACATTAGTTATGTACATTTGTAGATTATTTTAGTTGATTTGTTACGTAGTTTTTTTTTATCACGACAACCATAAACCCAATTTGCTCATTACGGTTTAAATGGGTTGTATTATGGGGCGAAAACACTTCGTGTGACCTGGGAATTGAAGCCACGACCAGCGGCAGCCGCGCATCCGAGCATTTAAGGTTTCTGCATGTGACGGCGGTCTTGTCTTGGTATGTTGAATCCTCCAGATTTGCTTAGATTAATAAAACAAGGCCGGTAGGAATAGAAGAAAGAAGAGGCCTTTGCCCTGGAGTGGGACACAATAGGCTAAAATATATAATCATAAAAATAATGTATATTCCTTCTAACATTGTACAATCCATAATAATAGTACTCACAGACAAATATGCAGTATCAAAAGTCTTGTGCTTTGTCCTTAACTCGTGATAAGTGTACCACAATAGTGCTGTCCCGGCCACACTAGCCACTGACACCAATATCATAAATATCCATGATACCAAAGTAGCCAGTAAATGCAATATTGATACCATTACGAGTGAACATACTGAAAAGTCAAATAAAGTAAATTAATCTAGAAAATATTTCAAAGAATCTAACATTAAACTGGGAACATATTTATAGCAAACCAATCTACACAAATAAATATCTCTGTCACTGCTCATTAGTATTTAGAAATGTTCTAGAGAAAAGAATATGGTATGTGTCTACATTGTAGTTTACTAATAAGTTCCTCAGTTAACTCTAACTAACACTAACTACTACTACACTATAATTAGCTAAATACTGCAAAGTTTTTACAAACAAATGAAAAAAATAATCTTAACTGACTAGTAGAAGTATTTCTGAACATAATCATAATAATTATGAGCCATCTTCACAAAGCAACCATAATAGTGTAACTTTCTTTCAAAAAAAGTTAAGCAAGCAGCTTACTTTACAGCTAATTATTTATTTGTATGTGCCTAGGACAAACAAAATGTTAAAATATATATATTTATTTTATTATTTTATAACTGCTTAGAATTTTCCCAACTATATTGGGGTTGGCTTCCAGTCAAACTAGAGTGACTGCCTATCTTTAATACATTACCACTCTAATAAACTTTTGATTTAAACCCTCACCCTAAATACTTTTGAATGTTTCAATTCAGAAACAAGAGTACAAGGATGTTTGTTATTGATATAACAATTGACAGAAATTTCAATTATGCTGTTCTGCCAGATTTATGAAGGAAAAGCACACAATAGCTTTAAACATTATTATTTTTTCAGAATTTGTTATTGTGTACAACAAATAGTAGGCATATCCTATTTGTGGTTTTCTTTGTTTATTTTTATGTATAACAATGTATTGAAAGTCAAATATTAGCAAGAAAATTACTAATAAATCCACTACTATATAATGTCATTTATTGATAAGATGTTGACTGACTGTATGGAACCCATTGCAGTTGATGCAATCCCCCAGTTGCATTGTGATGTCTTCTTTGAATATAAATTATATTTATTTTGCAAATAAGTTACAAATAAGTCTTACAAGTAATTTTTTTTGTCACATTAATCTTGATGAGGTGGCATTTGCCAGCTGACTACCCTGAATGTATTCCTAGCCAACTGCATTCTATAATATTGTTCCTCATACCCAAATGAGGCACAGAACACTCATGTTACTACAAAAGGTCTAACAATAATTAGTGTAATTATTAATGACCTCACTTCCTTTTATCTTCTTAAACTGCATAAACTGAGAAGTTACAGTTAGTCATAATCTGCATAAAGAGTATGACTAGATGAGTTACAAAAAACTGCAAGTTTCAAACAATACATGACATCATCAGGAGAAGTGAGTCAGTGTCTATATTAACTTGCCTCCCACATAATACCTATTAATAACACAATGCTCCAACTAGAGCAAACACAAATTGACTTAGTCTGTTAAAATTTGACTTCATTTATCCAAGGCCATGGCATGTTTATTTAGTTTGTGTGATATAAGCATGCAAGATGCAACTACTCCGCATTGCACTATTATATAATAAAAAAGAGGATCGAGAACCTTATAGGCAAATTATTTTCTAAATTAGTAAAATAAAAGGTACACTTACTAAATGCTATAATAACACAAATTATCATCTCTTTCCAAGAAGAATACAGGTCTGAAAGCATCTGCTCAATAGTATCCCAGCTGTTCAGCAGATCATAGAAGTCAGTAAACACTTTTGTAGTGAGTTCTTTTGCCGATTTAGGGAAGCATCTATTTAGAAGCGGAAATGTCTCATACACTGGCAGTGTGGGGCATGGTCCTATATAGCTGTTCCCAATGTTACTTGTTAGTGTATTTAAATTTATGTCATAGCGGCAAATATTTGATCCAGTTTCTTTAAAAAAGTTTTGTATATCAGCCATGGAATTCAGCTTCTTATTAGGACACTCCTTCACGCATATTTTAAGAGATCTTTGTAGTTCCTTTACATCCATGAAGAACAAATATTTTTTATCCACAGTACTAATTCCTGACACAGGAGCTGCTGTGAGTTTGTGGTTGGTTTTTACTCCACATGTATTCCCAAATGAATCAAATCCATTAATAACTCGTAAAGGATTTCCATACACAAAAGATATTGCAGCCACAATTATCTGAGAAATTAATACATGATCAAGTATCTGATATCTCAAAACTGCAAATAATTAAAGCTGTTGAAAAATAATCCAAAATTGGATACAGCAGATATTGAATTTATCTTACCATTAATATCCAAAACAAAATATAAATAATGAGCCACAGCACATCGGTGCATCCTTTTCTTGGAGTTTCATTTTGAGGAGATATTTCACTTTGAGTGCAACCCATTATGCGTTAAAATATTTTGCGCCTTTTCAAAACTTTAGAAAACTCTTCATTTCCACTTTTACGACTTAATAATATTTTATTTTTAGCAAAATAAAATCAACAACAAACTCAAACAAGCCAACGCCAAGCCTTGACAAGGGATGTTGCCTGTTTTGAAAATTTGTCTTCAGTGGTCTGAATTACTTGCCAGTTACGAATGTTTGATTCACTAGTTTGGTTCACTTCTCAAACTGTTAAACTGTTTTATACGATTTCATTGTTTTTATTTTAGAAAAATGGATGATTGTTTTTTCAAATGATAAATTCCATATCTTAGCGCCTTTCGAAACTTACCCACTTACAATAGATTTCTTGGTAGCTCCGAAATGCCCAACCTGTGGCCAATCCCAACCCAAAATGTGACATTGACATATTTGACAGATTGTGTTAATTTGTGATCTTTATTTAGGTTAGTTTACGCGTCTTGAGAGTATAGAATACAATATAAAACAATAAAAATGAATGCAAAGGTCCTTTTAAACCTAAAATCTTCGCTAGTAAACCACTGTTGCAGTAGTTACTTACATAATAATGTAGCTCGCGTTACAAAGGTACACAGAGACCTGTATCCTAGGATGTATCCTACTAAAGTTGTTCTACCGGATGGAGCTTCAATCAATATTAGATACCATGAACCCAGAAAAATCATAAAGGTAATTTTTGTAATCCAGAAAGCACTGGGCTCGCGATCTGAAGGTATTGTAATATAACGAGTTATACTTATTACAATACCTTCAAATTGTCTCAGTCCATTGTTGTGATCTCTCCCTATCACTCAAAAGTCTGCTGGGAGTCATTTCAACTTTTAGTTAAGAAAACTCAACTTTATCACTATATAACTTTTTTTTTGTGTTGAATAAAGAATTTAGATGTTTAGATAAGTAGTCCTAAATCCATAACTGCCTTGTTATTTAACATTGTCCTTATTTATTCAAATTGGCAATCAATGAAAAGAGTATAAACTGATTCTTATATTGCTGCCATTATGGGAAGAACCTGGAAGACAGGAGCATGGGGATTGATATAGAAAAAAAAGCCTATATCCAGGAGTGTGAGAAGTTGGGCTGTGGATGATGATGATGATGACCAGAACTCATCATGTTAGTGTGTCACAGCTAAATCTCTCTCCGAGTTCCTTACAATTAATTCACCTGTGGCAAAAACAATAATACTTGATAATTTTTATTTGATTACAGCTACCTCTAGATCTGTCTCAGTTGACTGAAGAAGAACGGAAAATGAGGTTAGAAAAGAGAAAGCCAAAGAAGAAGGTTAAAATTACTGATGATATAGAAGATGACTTTAATGCCAAGAAATATTTAAAATATATCAAGAAAAAGTAATATTTAGTGTACTTATGTAGTTAATAGTTTAATTAGAATATTGTTATTAAAAAAGTTGATAAATACATAGCTAGCTATTGTACATAATCTTTTTATTCCAGTACTTTAAACTTTATTAAAACATGTATTTTCATTTATTTAGACATTTGCTTAGGGAACATACTTACATTAAACAAAACAATTTAAATTCATATAAGAAAAAGATAGCTGTAGAAATTAATTAGTTTGAAAAAATATTTGTGTCTGTAATAGGAATGAACAAAACCACTAGGTATGTTTTTGGTCATTCCATAATTAATGATATTTATTTTTTGTAAGTAGGTTAAAACATAAAACTTTTAAATACATGTCAATCTTTATAGGTAATTTTAAACTAGATGAGGCTGGTGTTTCCTAGCTGACTACCCTGGGAAGAAACACTGAAATAAACTCAGGGGTCAGTCTCTTTTAAAAACATGGTAAGGTTAGGTTTAAACTGTGACCTCCTATGACTTGCATTAATAGAAAAAAAGATATTGTTTTTAGTAGGTAACCCGTAACTCAACTAGTTAGATTCTTCTTTAAACAAAATGGGTAGGTTAGGTTAGGTTAAAACTGTGACCTCCTACGTCTACAGAAACGACTTGCATTTATTTATAGAAAAAAGAGATTGTTTTTACTAGGTTACCCGGAACTGAACTATTTAGATTAGGATAATTACTTATTTAAAAAAAAAATGTATAAACTGTTATTCCAACTGTCAAATATTTGACTAAATAAAAAATGTTAACCTTTTGCGTGTCTACCACAGATTTTTATCGTCCAATCCTGACCAAGCCCTTAAGTGTAACTGTCCGACTTAAGACATTTGGAGCATTTTTTCTTATGTCGAACTGTGTAACTTAAGACACGCAAAAGGTTAAAAGTACTAATTGGTAAACAAGTTATAGTTTAAACGTTCATTTCCCAAACATTAGGTTTGCGTAACAATTTTTTGTGAATAGATTTTTTGCTAAGTAATTATTTGGCAAAAATTTATTGGGAAGTGAAAATTTGTCAAATTCCTTTCGGTCAAACAAGGGAGACCCGACAGATTGTTGTAGCTTGATGTGCTGGCGTTTGTACATAATAGAAGCAGTTCAATCCCAACCTTTTTGTCTTCAAGAATCAAGGTAGTCCATAGATATCCATGCAAAAAAAATCTAACAAAATTTACGTCAGCGTCAATCAATTCAATCAAACATTGCTAAGGGTTTTTCTTAGGAACGTTTTTGTTTACTGTAGTACAAAAGCCAAGCCGACAGGCCGTTTTGGTCACATTATATCACGACCGCCCGTAGCAAATTGTCACTCAAGTGCAAATTGCGACTCTTCCGCGGTCATCCGTCCCATCATGACGTACGCTTGCGCCGTCTTTGCACACGCAAAGCCACGTCACCTCCACAGGATGCAGACGCTCCAAAACCGTTTCCTGCGCAAAATCACGGGTGCTCCCTTCTACGTCCGAAATGAGACTCTACATGTAGATCTCAAATTGCCCACCATACAGCAGTTCATGAAACGCATAGCCAAACGTTTCTTCGACACTGCTGTAAATCACCGTAACCCCCTTATCGCATCGGCCGCCCGATACGAACCCTCCCGCATCTCCAAGGTACGCCGACCGAGGCATACCCTCGTCACGCCCGACGACTCTTCCACTCTCCTCCAAGAGAGTCGCAAAGAGACCAGCACTTTTCGTAAACCACGACCGCCGTCCTTTGGCCCTCGCCGCCGAGGCCCGTCGCGACGTCCCCGTCAAAATCCGCCCCGACCCTTGCTCGAGCCAGCCCGCGCCGCTGAGCCTGTAGTCTTAAATTCGTCCCTAAATAATAATTCCAGTTCGATCCAGCCCGTCCCTAGCTGTCCTCTCCCCAGCGACGCCCTAAGCCGAGGCCCGTACCCCACAGGGGGTGCCCTTAGCGTGTAGTCGCTTAGTTTGTAAGTTTTTTATAAGCCCTGGCTGGAGGCTTTAATATTATATTAAGGCCACCACAGGCAAGCCCGGTTAAGCAGTCGACAACCTTATAGGTTGAACTGCGAGAAGCCACACACAAAAAAAAAAAACCGTTTTGGTCAGTTCACAGGCTTGCTGAACCACAAACCATCACATAATATGTTTGCGTCAATGTGAGAGCAGCACTGTTGCGTGTTATTTAGCCATTATTGTATTATATAACAATGAAATGTGTGCGACTTGAAAAGAGAATCATTAAAAGATATTTCATATGTAGTGATTATGTAGAGCACCGATTTTCGTATGATTTTATGCTTACACAAGCTTTCGTCAAATGCTCGTTTGCAGTTTGCGGAAATGCTGAGCGTGTGGATCCGGCATAAAATTTAAATTGGCCTGTGTGTGTAACAGTCACGGGATTATATATTCTGTGGGCTGAGTACACTGTTTGGTAGGTACGTTAAATGTCATCGAAATATCGAATCAATTTGTCAAAGTGAATTTTGAAGGGCATGTACGAAACGAAGTGCTGTTTAATTAAAGTAAGGAAAGTTTCCAAAGATCAAAGTAATTAATTACTGTTGTATTAGAAATTGATCATTGGTACTGTACCTACAATATCTATTACTGAAGTCCTAGAGAACAAATATGCTCATGTTCTGCTAACCTCTATAGGTATATGGTAGATAAACTTACGTAAGAGAAACGGCAAAATGGGAAATTCGGTATCAGCGGAGGCTGGTGTGAACTTACCAAACATTGGAAGTAATTCCAGTCCACCTCCGGAATGTCCAATGCACAAGAAAACTGAGTCAAAACCTGAGGAAACCAAGAAACCATCCGAATGTCCTGTACAACAAGGCAATGATGTCAATCCCTATAACATGGTAAGTGTCAAGGCTATTTATTACTGATCGCTTTCGTTATCGCCCTAGAAATGTATCTAAAAATACTATCTGGACCATGTATCAAAATAAAATAACCTTCAAAGGCATTACACAATCCAGATTCCTAGAGTCCTACATGCTGTAGTGAAGATATGATTACTATTGAATATAAATGGTGTTTTACACAAAATTACACATGAGTATAATGAACAAGCATTTCAATCAAATAATCATACTTTTATGAAAATAAAAGAAAAAATCATAACATTTATAATAGAATGCAATGAATAGGGCACAATATTATGTGAAATTGAACAAAAGATCGATGACTTATTTATTACCATAGGCTAAAGATTATATTTATAGAATTGCAAGGGAGCATAAATGTAGATAACAATTTGTGATTTCATAGCCTCAACATTATATTCCTACCTTAAATGCCTTAGTAAAGCTATAATAATTTTGAACAACACAATTATTATAGCTTTACTATGGTATTCAAAATGCATGCTTGTGCATAAAATGCAGTTAAAATGTGTACTGATAATAATACATGTAAACAACCAGCTACAGTTTGAATACTTGCCAACAATGTTTATTTAGCAGTCTAATGTGTGTCAAGAGATGATAAATATTTTGGTAGGTAATTTTCGAAATAAAAAAAAAACAAAATGCTAATGCCTATTTCATCATAATATCATCTTTTACTCATTCATTTATTTATTATGAGGCTATTCTGTCTCACTACAGGGCAAAGGCCTCCCTTCCCTCCTTCCACTTTCCCTGATCTTCTGCAATTTTGGGCCAGTCTTTTGAAAGAGATAATAGGATGAGCTGGACTCCTTAGTCCAGCTCATCCCACCATCTCTTTCATACATTTATATTTTTGTATACATTTTTAATAATCTATCTTTTGGTTTGACTTAGATGCCCCCGGCTAACCAGCAGCCTGCTCCTGACCAGCCATTTGAACTACCAACCCAACGTCAAGTGTCCTCAATACCACGAGCCATGCCAGATGGATCCACCGAGTTCTGGGTGTACCCTAGTCAACAAATGTTCTGGAATGCCATGTTACGTAAAGGCTGGCGCTGGAAGAATGAAGACATCAAACAGAAGGATATGGATGACATCATCAAAATACACAATGCCAACAATGAACAGGTATTTTTGTGATACTAAAATTATTTTCCTTGTTCAGTTATTTCAAGTTTGTCCTGGTTTTAGTTTTAATGTACATAAATTCAAGTGCCTTTTGATGATTATAGGATAATAATAAATCATTGCTCCTCCACTATATTATGGGAAACATTTAAAACATGGCTATCTAATAATTTAATTAATGTGGCTATCATAATACTAAAAGAATTTTCCAAATCAGAATGGTAGTTCCAGAGATTAGCATGTTCAAACAAACTAAGACTTCAGCGTTATTATATTAGTTTAGATTTAATAATAATCTTTGTTCTTCAGGCATGGCAGGAAGTATTGAAGTGGGAAGCATTGCATGCAAAGGAGTGTGGACATCCAAGACTCAAGAGTTTTGGTGGCAAAGCTTCAGACTACAGCCCTAGGGCTCGCATAAGAAACTGGCTTGGGTATGTATTAAAACCTGATTGCTATTGATGAACAGCTGTTGTTAGCCATTGCTTTCATAACATATTGAATTATAATCATTTTTTTTACTTTATTATTCATGTCTAAAAGTTTATTCTTTGTAAATCCTTAATGTTTTTTTTTAATGGGTTGACCTTTTGTTTTCAGTTACGAGTTGCCCTTTGACAGACACGACTGGATCGTTGACAGATGTGGAAAAGATGTCCGTTATGTTATTGACTACTATGATGGTGGAGAAGTTGACAACAAATACGAATTTGCCCTTCTTGATGTCAGGCCTGCCTTTGATTCATTTGATAATGTATGGGACAGGATGAAAGTGATGTATATGAGGTATCGCTACGAACTTATTGGCTCCAAGGAAGACAATAAGTTGACTAATTAGATTTAGCATTATTATAATGCGTGTTGCATGAAGGTTCAAATAATTAAGTATTTATTTTATTGTGGGGTTCTTCTGTCGGCAAGAGTTTGTCACTGTGGAAACTCTTTGTGATTATACTTTCTTTAAATATTTTTCACAAAGTTACAGTACTTGTTGTCTTCATAGACTTCATAATGTTATTATTGTTAGTTTGTTCCTAAATAATATTGTATAGTTAAATTTTTGGAGCATAGTATTAGAAGTATTTGGTACTTATTCATGCCTGTTGAACCCACATTTCAGTAACTAATTAAAACCCACTTAAGCTATGTAGGTACTTAATGTTAAAGAGCTAAAGTTCCAAAGTTAATTCTGTAAACAATATCAATTATTACATTGTCAAATAACATGTATGAACTCTCAAATAGTTAACAGTTAAGTCTTTGTGTAAGGTCTTACACACAATAAAGAATGTTCATTAATGTAAACATCTTTTATTTACACCTTGCTTAATTCATTGATTGACAAGTAATGTTATTAATAAAAATATTACTTATACTTATGAGCTACTTGTAAATAAAAGCGTAATTTGCACTTAGAATTAATTTTCCAGTGTCACAAATTGATGTGATTCTCTGGTAGGTGGAAGTCCCACACATTCATTTTTGAAAAGTTCAACTTGCTGTTCAATGTAGCCCTCAAAATTATTGTATGGGCAGCCTGATAATATTTTATACATTGGTTTTCCTTTACTGCAGTGATAGATTGATCTTAGAGTTAATACTGGAGGCTTATCTGGAAACTTAGCACCTGTAAATGAATTAAACCATTGGTACTGGTTCTGGTGGCATTTCAAAATAATAATTATCATTATAGATTTACAAACCAATGTCTATCTGTAAGATCCAGTGATAGCTGCTCATTTCAAATAAGAATGCTGCATTATTAGCGTCATGCTCCAGAACAGCACCTTCGTACTTCACAATCAGTTGTGCCAGTAAATCTCGCTTTAACTTCTCATTGTTTAGCAAATCTTTGATCTGCAACAAAACATTTTGTAAGACAACATAACAATACCATTGACAATATCTTATAAAAATATTTACAGACTCTTATACAAAAGGAGGTAAAGTTCTTTCTTTTAAAAATATCTACAGAGTCTCATACAAAAGGAGGTAAAGGTCTTTCTTATAAAAATATCTACAGAGTTTCATACAAAAGAAGGTAAAGGTCTTTCTTATAAAAATATCTACAGACTCTCATACAAAAAGAGGTAAAGGCCTGTATCATACCTTATTGTTCAATAGTTCTGTCACCATTGGAACATAATCCATCAATACTCCTGACTGATGCATCCTAAAAGAAAAAAAAAATTGGTAGGTAGGTAGGTGATTTTTGGCTAATTGGTAGGTAGATGATTTTTTGCTAATCCTGTTAAAACAAAGAGTTTAAAACATTCAAAACTTATTTTGCTATTTATGATACAGAAGAGAAGTTTGTTTCTTTTCTTTTAATAGATAGTAGGTAGTATATAGATACAATAAGTACTTACAATGGTAATGATATATTTCCAAGTGACTTTGTGAGTATTGGTGAAAGAATTAATTCAGCATTTGTTGAATTTGGATATCTGACCAATAATAATGCAGTATCTATACCAGGATTCTTTTCAATTCTGAAAATTTAAATGAAGTCAGTTAATAAATACTCTGAAATTGGCCTTCCCATCCTAAACCTTTTGAACGCCAGAGCATAAACGCATCGGCGTGCCCCCGACGCCAAGCTACAAATTCGCCGTACTTTTTGGTGTACAGGGCACGCACTTGCTTGTTGTATATAATTATGTGACAGTGGCGTTCAAAAGGTTAAGAATACAAAACAATAGAGTGTTTCAATTTTGTTGATTGGCTATTTTGTTGTCATACTTACCCATCACTATACAATTCTGGTAATCTGGATGTATCAACATTCAGTCTGATCAAGAACTCAACCACATGGCTACCAACCCACACTTCAATATCTTGTTCAGATGTTAGAGCATCCCCCAGTAGAGCACTGTATTCAAAGTAGGCTCGAGAACTGTCATCTTCATTTAATTTCTTTATCTGTAACAGCAGAAAGAGTTAGCATAGCTTATAGTTGTAAGTTTTTGTTAACTTTGTACAATTTATGACAGTATCCAAATATGCAGGTTGTCAGGTTGGTGTTTGCATTGCATTAGGTACATAGGTACCTATCCTACCCTGTGTGGTATGAGTAGACCAAAATACCCTTCTTTCATTGTGTTGGCTCTATAGTAGGCGCAAGATAAATGTGGAATAAAGTATATTGACCTTTCCCTAATAACTGCTCATAGGTACCTGAACAATTAAATATGAATCGTTTTTCATTATTAGACAATGTTAAGGGTCACGAGAGATGATGATTCGGGACAGCTTTGTGTCATTAATTCCGTTTTTCAAATTAACAATGTCAATAAATGTAGGTTCAATCAATGATGGGTCAATGACCGATATTCCACGATTATCTGGCGCCTACTATAGCATTTCATTTTATCCACTAGTGTTGGTCTAAGTGCTTTCATCAAGGGAGCAGTGTAAAATAATGTTCTTACCTGATGAAGTTTGTAAAGATTGATCAGTTCTGAAATTACATCACTAAGTGCTTTTGGATCATTTTCATTCCACTTTGCCAAACTTGGTACTTTTTCTTCCAAAAATTGTTCATCATAATTCATAAGAAAGCTGTCATCATCGAATCTAAAGTCTGGAGCAAACCAGGGTGCTGTGCTATCAAATATAATCTCCCATTTCAGTTTCTTCGAACAATATGGTAAGACTATCCGAATTTGGCATTCACCCCCCTCAAAATTCCCGGATACTTTTTCAAAGTCAACTTTAGTCTTACATAAACCTGCAAGTTAAATTATTATACTTTTTAATCAAGAAAAAAGCTTTAAATACATCAGAATGTTTTCGTATTTATATCACAAAACTTACCAAGTTTCAAATCTTGGTACACATTTTGAATGTAAGGACGAAAAACTGGAGCTAAGTCATTTACTACACCAAAACTTTCTGACGACATCATAAAAATTAAACTCTTCTCTGTCCTTAATCACGCACTTAATGTTTACATTTATCGAGTTAGCCGAAAATAATCATCTAAATAGAACTACGAAATCGTATCTCAGTCCGAATTTGACATTGACTTTGACTTGCTTGACATTAATTGGACCCCAATATTTATGCGTTTGCGAATTCGCTTTTTCTTGCGGCATTGCGACTCGTTCTTAAAGATAGAAACACACATGACACACCTACCAGTATCGCACCCACCAGACGAGCAGCACTTGAACATTGGGAATCTGAAATGTATGCAACGTCACGCATTCTATTCTTCATATCTGAGTCCACAAGCTTTTTCCAATCTGCTTCTAAGGCTTTTTCTTGCAGATTGGAACAACGTAAACCACTGATTTCTCATATTTTTCTGAGTGCCATACACTCAGAAAAATATGAGAAATCAGTAACATTGAGATTTACTAATTTCTTCTGTGTTATTATTCTTTTATTTGTTAGCAGATTTATACTGTCGTGTTGTTGACAAATTATTTTTTGGAACATCTTTATAAAGGTCAAGGTAATAAGAATCAATAATAAAATCATTGATTTAAATTTTAAAAGGTGTGTTATTAAATTAGATATTTTTTTAAATTTTTATGAATTCTGTCATTGTTGTCGGTAGTAACGGTATTGCTGGGCCACAGTGACTTTTCACAATTACATCGGTTTAGTCACTGTATCACCAGTGATCCATAATCGTTACTGCCAATCAACACACGAATTGCAAGCAAGTAGCCGGCGACTAAATTCACTCCGTGTGGACTTGGCATTATACTAAAAAATCGACATCACTTACGTTTTTGGTACTGCATTCACATCCCTTAGCTGTCATTTGTTTTGTCGCTTTTCGTCAATGAATGACAGACGGACATTGTGGAATTTGCTAAAGAAGGACTAGACAAACTTAAGCGTTTTTCGTTTAACGACTAACGACCGACTGTCAGTCCTCTGATTGCTGATAGTTTTAAATTTTTAGGTTTAAATAGAAGCATCCGGTACTTATTAGTTGTATGGAAACTGTATGGAACAGTAATATGAAAAATATGTACTCGTCTGCACAGAACAATATATCCGATCTACTCAAATTAGCCAAAAAATTCAACTGTTTTTATCTATCAGGTACGTTATTCAATTAGTGTATAATTTGCCAGTTAAAGGTAACTATGTATAAGTTTAGCAATACATGAGCGTCTGTTTAGGCAGGCCACTTGTGTTTGTAATAACAAGCTGTCGAAGAAGCAATTTGTGCTGTTTGCTTACATATTTTGCATTGTTCAAGGCTTGCATCAGGGAGTATGCAAACCGTTTATAGTAGCCGGCTATCAAGTGGGTTTGATTCGCCCTGATGTTATGAAGTATCTGATTAGATTCCCAGAGGTAAGTCCTTATACTGTAATCTATTCATTTATTAAACTCAGTACACTTTACCCAAAAAGCATAAGACCCTTCAATTATAATATTAATGGTAAATTTGTTTTGAAAGACAGTACAACTAAGTCCAGTGTTCTCAAAATTATTTGATATGAACAGAAACATCAATCAATATTGCATTTCCCATGTCAATATGCAACTTCATTTGGAATACATTTGATTAAACATTCAAGCAATTCCAAAAGAATATAACAACTATAAGTTATGAATCAGTTGACTGCAGTCAGTAATATCTAGCTTTGTAATTGTATGACCTACTTATATATTAGAGGAGGTATTCCATATTGAAGATAGAGAAAATTGTATTAAATAGGCAAATATTTTCTAAACCTTCATACAACCTAGTAAGTATTCTTTAAGTAAATAAATTTTGAATTTAAACTGATAAAGTGCAATTTCAGGTATTTCGGATCACTGGCAAGTATGTAGAATTAAATCCAGCATTCAGAGATTATAAAGAGAGGACAACAAAGATAGCTGATGTATTGCAGAATTTGAGGAAAGAAAATGAGATATGCGCTTTAAAAGGATGGAGAGATGAGGTACATTTGATTTCTATATTTGATAAAATTGCCATTAATATTTTGCTGCAAAACAACAAAAAAACAATGTAACTGTTTCAGTTAGAGTTCATGCAAATTTTATCATGTTTGTATTGATAAATTTGTAGATAAAGAATAAAATGATAGAGTTCATAAATTTCAACAGGACATCGAGTGATTTCATATTATAGCTATATATGCTTCAATAGCTCTTGCATAGTAAATGTATGAGTTTCCTTATTCCTGATTATTTATTTGTCAAAAGTTCTATTTGTTGTAAATGACATCACCATCCTAAGAATAATTTATTCTCTATGTTAGGGTTGTATTTTATCTCACTAGACAAAACTTGTATCTAATTAGAATCTAAATTGAATGTGGGCCAATCAAATATGCACTGTATTCCAATATATTATAGGAAATTAAATCTAAAATTTTGAGTTTATGAGATGCCAAGCCCAAAAACATTCAAACATTTGTAACCTATATTGGAATTTAGTGCTGATTTAATAGTTTTAAGGCTTCATAATTAATGAACAGTGAGTGTATCAGTATGTTCTCTTAGAATTTTAGTATCCTGTTCTTAGAGAAAAATTTGATAAAGTAATTATAATTGCAGTGTTTTGGGGTCACTACACCATGCTACCCAGAGAGCCTGTTGGAAATGGACAGGAGTGCTATGTGTCTGTTCGGCATCAGGAACTATGGAGTTAGTGTCACCGGCTATGTCAACCACCCAACAAAAGGTCTTTGCATCTGGTTACAACAGAGAAGTTTCACTAAACAAACCTGGCCTGGTAAGCAACTAATTCAATATTTTCATAATTATCTGGTAAAGGTTAGGTTTATAAATATCTTGTTATCTTCAGTATCCTTTTAGTAAAATATGCTTCTTAAATAATTACTGATTTGTTATTCAAAATAAAAAGAGGTGTTAAGTAATATTAATTTATTCTTTTGACTTGGGCGAATTCATAACTTTCAAAAAGTTATGCAAAGACATTGGTAACTGTGTCAAGTTTCAACAATATTTGCTGTGTGACACCATTCATAATTCTTTTATGTTTTTAGGCAAGTGGGATTGCTTTGTTAGTGGTGGGCTTGCTGTGGGCTATGGCATTCTGGAAACAACTATAAAAGAGGCAGCCGAGGAGGCCTCTGTTGAAGGAGAGCTAGTCAAAAAGTTGGTGCCCGCTGGCTGTGTTAGGTACAGCATACTATTGTTGACTTAGTAACTAATAAAATAAAATATTTATGTGTAACATTTATATTTTCTCTGATACATAGTGGTTGCAGGAATGACTCAATCTGACATTATGTTTTCAGTTTCTATTTCGAAAGTGAAAGGGGCCTATTTCCTAACACAGAATATGTATATGATCTTGAGTTGCCACTGGACTTCATGCCTCAGAATGCTGATGGTGAAGTTGAGAATTTTGAACTGTTAACTGCTGAGGAGTGTGTTCAGAGGGCCCTTACGCCTGAATTCAAGACAACGAGTGCCCCAGTGCTCCTAGACTTCTTGATACGCAGAGGATATATAAATCCTGAAAATGGTGAGCTCATTTTGTTCTTATTATAGTCCTAATTATTGTGATGATGTTTATATGGAAATTCAGCTAGTTTGCTCATTGCCTATTGAAATTTGGACCAGTTAGAAACATTTATAGGGATGTAAAAGAATAGCACCATCCCATCACTTCCTGTGGGGATAAGAGGCGACTAAGGGACTCAGAATAGGCAGCAGCTGTTTCTTTGCATTCATTGCGTCATCACCAACACGCCTGCCAAGCATGGCATGATTATGGCTCTCACAAATTTTTACAGCAGTTTTAGCTGGATTGTGGACCCTCGGAGTTTATCCAAGAAGTTTGCCTAATAATATTATTATGATGAATGTTTCAGAGCCCCATTACAGAAACTTGGTGGAGTTGCTCCATGTTCCACTGCAGTCCATCTACACCTGGCCGAGTAACTCTGCGTTCGCCTCGGTCGCTTCGATGGCGACCAACGGCGACGGCGCCGACCTACATCTAGCTAACTAAACAACTCACCTCAATTACTTTTTAATTCTCACTTATTTTTGTATTTATACTCTTCGTAGAACTTGAGTACTAAAACATGTTTTTGTGTATGAAGTTTCTAGTCTTCCTATATTGCAATGTCGAAGAGAAATTATGATAAATGCTTGTACTATTTGGGGTTATTAAGCGATTACTGTCTTACTAGTATGGGGTTTGTAGCAATAATATAAATATCATCTTTTCATTAAATTAGCTGTCATTCCAAAGGTCAGTAGATCATTTCATAAGTTTGCAAACAGTGAGTTAGTAAATTGTCAATAAGGTTGGATGCAACTATCATGGTTTTTCTTAGATAGTGTTTGAGTAGGCTTAGATGTTTTCCAGTGATGGCTGAACCATTTCCAGTGTTTATTGTTTGATGAAATTGTAAATATTCGTTCTAGTTTATTAAAATTAAATATTTCAAGGCCTAATCATGATTCATTTTAATTGGCCTCGTATTCAATCTACTTTGGTAAGCTTTGAGTGTTACCTCAGTCTATCTCTTAAAATATAATTTGTTTGCATCTTGGCACTTGTGACTAGTGTATGCATTGTCTTAATATTTTAGTATACATTGACCAAATCTTGATGTGTTTCGTAATATTTCGTGATGTGTATTATTGAAGACATCATAGTTTAGCTAGGTATGGTTAATTTCTGTGATACTTTACCGATTTGGTATAAGGCAATATTATATTATCAGTTTGGTTTCCTGGTCATCGTAAAGAGACCAACAGGATCGCATAGATTGAACGTTAACTTGTTGCGTGTTGCTGGTTCATGAAATGTCTGAACATTATGTATTATTATTATTTATGTGACTTTATGTAGATTAAATATTTTGTAAAAGTAAATTTATCGAAAGTAATAAACTACCTATTGAATTAATGTAATATTTATTAATCATATAAATTATAGCATATTTGTGTTTAGGTGCTACTTGCAGATGTAGTACGAAAAGTTAAATTGAAATTCGTTAGTCTAGTCATTCTACGTCAGATATGGCGAATATTTAACATTTTTATGTCATATACGTACTTACTTTAGTGCCTGTTTAATTATGGACTTATGGATTATTTAACATACACATTCAGCTGAAATTATTATCACACGTAAGAGTCGGTCTTACAATATGGTATCCCATAGCTATTAGCTTATAATAATAATCTTCTAGCAGTTACCTATTCTTTAAAATGCATGAGTAATATTTATTTGAAAGTCTCTTTTTAAATAGACGTATTTCAACAGTTAAAATATTTGCAGTTTGTGTATGTTGAAGCTAAGTACCTTCAGCGTAAGTTAATAAATGCTATAATTTACATGATACGTACAGTGATCAGTGGGGCAGCATCCTGAGATACGCCACGAATAATTGTATTTATTATATTGTTGTTCACTAATAGTATCGTGGCATACCTACTCATGTACTCCAATTTTAAATGATAGTAGTTTAATTATATTTGCCATACTTCCCAATAACTCATACTAATCACAAATTGAAGATTCGCACGTAAGAGATTATGTATTACCGGCACGTACCTAATTAGTAAACGATTAAGAGGCCTTTCAAGTGTTTGTATAGCATTTGAAATAATGTAGACAGATTAGAAGAGACTGAATGTTGATTTCTTATTTGTCTTTTTTACAGTAAGCAATATACAGCAGGACTTTGTTTAGAGGTATTAAGTATTCGCAAAATATGTTAGAAAGGTGTAGGTGATTGTAGTGATTGTTGGGTAAATGCTAGTGATATTCAGTTGTCATTACATTTTATACATTTTTATAAATCCGCTATTGGCGAAAGATTTTGTATCGATATTATGTAATACATACTTAAATTATGAATGTAATCGTTTATATTTGCGATAGTAATAAATTAGCGTTTTCCTAAAAAATAAAGTTTTGAAACATAGCTACCAAACTTTTAATAAATAATAATAATCCTCCCGAACAAATTTTTATCACGGTGGTCAATCTAATAATAGCCAATAATTACGCAGGATATATTATAGTGCACAAGTGTGTGCGCAATCAAATGTGTACTCTCTGTTGCTTTACCCTCATGGTCCGACGGGTCGGCAATCCGACACGACCGGGGAGAGATCAGGCGCAGGACTAACGGCTTTATGGGCTGTCGCATCACGAACTTTCAAACTGCAGCTATTAAGAAATTACTGATGGAAACACCCAATAACACTTCCTCTTCCCACGCTCGGCAGTCGCGGTTGCGACCACGATACCAATGAGGCAGTTTTAATTAAAAGATGGCCTCGGGAGAAGTCTTGTTCCTAATCTCCGACTTGCCTTTATTGACCGGCCGGATTAAAAACTGACGGGGAACAAGGTAGGTAGGGCTCAGAACGCGTGATGGCTTTACTTCATTGTTAACAACGCGTTGTAGTCGAATGATATAAAGCCACGGCACGAACTTCGCCATGTGGACTTCTTGTAATTGCCACAATTCGTCATAGTCATTTTTAAGTGATCCTGAGTTCGCTGTGTGGCCGTTTGAAAGAAGCCACAATGCGTTATGAGGTATTTTCGCCCAATGAGCGTTTTCAGTCAACGGAGATTAGTCAATTAGGTACGCAGGAGATATGTTGGTGCCTGTAGCTACTCTGTTCCTTTATTCTCATAATTGATGGGATGGCAATCCGAAACAACCCCGAAAGAGATTAGGCACAGGACCTAGGGGTCCAGGCAGGAGGATGCTTTACGTGCGTTCCGAGTCACGAAGGTACACCAACTCCGACAGCCCCGGATCTAGGAGGCAAACCGGGGCACGTGCCCCGGGCGGCAAGTTCATGGGGCGCCAAATTCAAATGTTTGAAAAAAAACTTCTACGGGTTCCCATGTATGGTCTAGAAGAAAAAATGGATGCCAATTATGGGTACAATGGATCTTCGTTTTCGTTCATTTACCCAGGGTATAATAAATAACAAACGTGGAAAAGAGGGGGCCGCCACTATCATATTTCTGCCCCGGCTCGGAATATTCGTTGATCCGGGGCTGAACTCCGATTAGACTACTGAGAAATGTCCAATGAAAAAATCCAATAACAGTTTTTTGCCCGACCTGGGAATCGAACACATGACCCCACGCGCGGCAGTCGCGGTTTGCGACCAGTAGAGGTAGGTATATTCTAATGAGTCTTTATAGCCACAACGTAATGCACACATTTCTGCAGACAACTCTTATTGGTGCTCGCAGTCGTGCGAACTCGAGCGCATTTACGAGAAACAACGCAACAAAGTTAACTGGCAGTGCTCACTACTACCTACATAACAGCACGGATCCTCGAGAATTTGATGCTTTGTTTCTACTGCATCGGTGTGCCTTGCCTTTATGTTTACGAGAGCGCGAGCGTGATTTCAGACAGCCCTTTTGAGGATCCAAGTCCAACCACAATGATTGTTGGTTCAAGCATGGTTGACTTGTACCAGTTAAGACTTGTTTGGAAGCCTGAATATTTTAGCTTTCATACATTTTACTGGATGTTAAAGGCTATTAAATGAAAAAATCCCCTTTAATACAAGTAGAACTTTATTTCAAATACATTGATATCAACACAATTGCTATGAATACAGGTGTATTAAAAATACGATTTATACGTAAGATTAGTAAAGAAATTAACAATGTTACAACAAAGAGTTTATCGTCGCTGTTGACGCATATTTAATTCGACAACTTATACTATAAAGCAACAAACATTTCCACAAACACTGCATATGCTGACATTATGCAATGTTTGTTTTAAAAAATAATGATTTTAAATGTATTTATTATGTTTGTCAGCAACTATTTCAAGTAAGAGAACATAACAAATTCTATTGTTTAACTGATAAATCTGACGTGACTTATAGTAGTTATTGACTTAATTAAAAATTGTCAAGTGAACAAGCTGGCTGTGACCTGCAACCAAAGCGACTTTAGCTGTCGCTAGTAGTCGTCTCCGCGTGATATAATTTCTTTACAAGTAGGTCTGAGAAGGATGGTGTGCTCGAACTGAGCCGTGTAGCAGCCCTTGATGTCGCAGAGCGGCGGGTAGGCGTCCACTACGCCCTTGTCGCACAAGTCCTTGAGCGCCATGGCATAACGAGAAGCACCCGCGCGTTCAAGCCACCGCTTGCAGAATGCGAGAGTTCCGAAATTTTTGTTGATTAAGTTCAACAGCTGTTTTGATGACTGCAGTCTGAAAATTTAAACATTCATGGTTGATAATATTCAAACCATAGAACGTGAAACGAATGAAGGATACAAATATTGATATTATGAGCACATAATTACCTTAGCGGAACAAATTGTTGGTCGAAGTTTTTCATGTAATGAGAGCAATCCATATCGTCATGAACTTGGCCACGTCCGGTTGAACCAAATGTTTCAATAGCATAAAACTCATTCTCTTCCATGCGTGTTGTTTCTCCACCCTTCACAATAGGAACTGTTTTTCCAGCATGGATCCCTAAAAGGCGAGACGTTTATGATTAGAATAAGTAAAATGTATGTTTAATCAATCTGGAAGAAATTAATACTTACTGTAGGGACCAATGGAATGCCCATTGAGGTTGCGTATAGGTTTCACCTGATATACTTGACCATCAATTTCTACTTCATGTGATTCCATAACCTAGAACAAAATACAACTTATTACTGCTATGTGAATATTAATATTTTTCCCTACTGTCCCACTGAAAGTTTTAAATAATGGGTTTAGAACCCATAATTTTAAGTAACTAATGTGGTCATCGTTATTTCATTTATAGCATCTGTGAAATTATTCCATATAATTTAATTCAACCTTGTGGATTTCTGGTTTAAAGAGCATGTTTTTAGTGTTTCTTTTGGTACACTTGATTACTGCTAATTATACAGGTTTACTGGTAACTCTAGCCTCAAATAGGTCACATTATTATGTCCTGCCGCGAAAACGTCGACTTAACAGATTAGCCAGTGTTTTAAGATTGTGTAAGTACCTCTTGTACTGCAGCACCAACGTCACACAGTCTGACATCAACCCCAGAAGCCTTGATACCGGCTTCAGTAGCTTCTTGCACTCCCTTGACCAGAGGATCGTAGCGTGGGTTGAAGCTCAAAGTGAACGCACAGTCGATGATGCGCCCGTTGATGTGAGTGCCAAAGTCTATCTTCACGACATCGTCATATTCCAGGACTGTCGTGTCACCTAAATAAATTTTGAAATTGTTAGGCAATGGTTACAAAAAGGAGAAGCGGTTGAGATAGACTATTAGAAACTAGGAAATTACTACAATGAAGTTAGTCTAGCTGGTTAAGCATTTCATTTACACATTAAAATATATTCTTCATTTAGTATTCTATAATGAATTGTCATTTGATAACATCATGCCACAAACATGTTCAAAGACTTAATGCCTTAGGTCAGGGGTTCCCAAACTGTTCGTCGCGATTCAGCGGGGCGTCGCGCGTCGCGATGCTTTTCCAGAGACGTCGCAAACCGCCACGGAAATGAAACGCATCTAAGGTGCAACTGGCGAATAAAATTCATTTTAGAAAAAAATAATATTGTAGAAAAGAAAAATAGAAATGGAGTTAAGAAAGTGTTTTTCTGTTTTGAAAGGCTTTTTGCAAGAAAAACCTGTTTAAGATTTGATGTTATGTTTACAATAGATATTTTATCGCACTCACACATTTTATTCATATTTTTCAGTGAATCTTGATTAGAAAAGCAAGTTAATCGCATCTTATTGATTGTATGTACCTTCACTTTTTCCCAAACGGAGCTATGCTTACCTAGGTAACTTCTTATACAAGGGCATTGCAAAAAAAAAAAAACATGTACAGGGAGTTGCAGTATAAAAAAGATTGGAAACCCCTGCCTTAGGCATTATCTACCAGTCAACCAATGGTGGTGAAGAGATAACAAGGCAGACGCATAAAAAATATAATTTGAAATAAAATGGGTAGTTAAAAAAATATATATTTATAAAGTACTTATTCAATTATTTAGAAGTACTTGGGTATAATATTGAATAAGAAACTTTAAAAGAGTTTTTTGTTTCTGTGTCTCCAAATTGAATAGTTTTTGTCTACCCCAAAAAGCATTGCTTATCAAGTCATATATGGTTTCTTACCAGTATTAGGGGTGTAATGAGCAGCACAGTGATTACGACTGCAACCAGTTGGAAAAGCCAGCCCAGCTTTAAGTCCATCTTCACCAATTAGACGCCTTGCAGTTGATTCCAGTTCTTCACAGATTTGAATCATAGTCATGCCTGGTTTGATCCAGTCACGCATGTATTTACGTGTCTGAAATTACAATTGGTATTTGGATGAGTCAAATAATTTGTTTTGTAATAAAATTCAATAGACACAAGGCCATGTACTGAAACTGTTTTCATTGTGATTTATGCTGTTGACACTAGATTCTTTAACGGACTCATGAAATTGAAAGGATTATAAAATCAACTATGCAGAGGCACTGTAGCAGTGACAAGAAATAACTGTTCTTTTTAGCTTAACCAGATTCTTTTACCCACTCTCTACAGCTTCAAAGATTTTTTCTTACATATTTGGTAAGTTAATAGTAAACTATTGCATGACTCACTTGTCTGTGTGCCTCTGCAGCATGCCTTATTTCCTGATAGATGTCCTGGTGCAGTCTATCCAGAGCCCTCTTCTCTTCACTGGAGAAACGCTCCTTGGCAGTTCTCTCATCAATACCCTCAGCTGGACCATGCTCTGTTATCTGACCCTCAGGGAAGTTTCCTAAACAATTACATAGTTTGCAATGAAATGTAAAACAAAGAAAAAAAAGCCTTGTTAGCAAGTTTACTAAAATTTACAAGTAATAGACCACTTCTCTGTAATTATAATAAAAGCTCTCATTCTTGTACCACTATAAATGTGGAGAGGATAGAGTCCAAAGAAATTATGGATGAATTGTGACGATTTATATGAAAAGATGAAGAGGGAATTTGAGATGCACTGAACATGTAGTAACATGGGAAAGGAAAAATGATGATGTTGTTGTTGATTAGAAAATTAAGTCTTTATGAAAAAGTGAAAGAGCAGTTTGCCTGAAGCAATCTGTGTGGCCATTACATACAATGAGTATTAGATATATAGCAGCTTACTGGGTTATTGTCTCTTGTCTTCAAATATATGTCAGAGTACATTATTACTTAATTTTAGTATAATAACCTACCATCTGGATACAGCTCAGCAATGGGGATGGTTGGGGGGTTGGTCTGCTCCTTGGATGGACCCTTCCCAGATTTGTTTTTGTTCTTTTTCTTCTTCTTCTTTTTCTCATCCCCTTCTGCAGCTGCATCTTCAACAGTAACTTCTATTTTTTCTAAAGCATTTGTCACTTCAGAAGGTTCATTCTCAGCATTTGCTCCATTTTCTAAAGAAAACAGAAATTGATGTTCAGTATTTATTAGTCAGTTACAAATAAGTTGTATAGTTGCTGATTGGCAGTAACTATAGGACAATAAAAACAAATTATCAAAAACATGGCTGATATTACTAGTTGGCATGGACAATAAATTAATGTAAATTGATGCTTGACTTGACCAATAGGATTCTTGTGATTCATAGTAGAAAAATACCTGTTTAAATTGATGCAAGTATCAAGTCAAAAGTGTTAAATCACTGTGCATTTTGTCATTCGTTTAATTGTAAAGCAATTCGGATTCGGAATGTTTTTCAAAAAATTGTACATTTACGTTTATAATACTTCACTAATTTGATAAAAACGGCGCAATATTATCAGGTTAAGCGTAGGTGCCTCGTTACTACGCGTTCAAAAGATAAAAATAGACATTTAGAGGGTACTGTACGTTCGCAAGCGATGATTATGTTTGAATTTATAAAGATATTGCTCGCTCTAACCTGCCTTCTTCTTCTTTTTTTTCTTTTTCTTCTTCTTAGCGGGATCTTTAGTTTCGCCCTCTTCTACTGCATCCAGTTCTTCATCCTCACCGTTCTCAACAGCATCATTTGTAATTAATTCCTCATCTTTTTTCAAGGCGGCCATTGCGACTACAGATAGATTCGAAAACAAAAGAAGATTCTAAAATGGGCACTAACTTTCCATGCGACTGTAAGCGGTTTTTAACCTCTCTTCTGTTTCACAAACTAAAGATAGACATTTTGAAAGTGACAACCAATGACAGCAGGATAGCAGATAGATTTTTACTCTGTATAAGAAAGAGAGAAATATAAAAACCACAATCTATTTCGAGGGTTACTCAATGAAATAAATAGTGATAAGAATAGTTGGGACAGATTATAAATGTTATATTCACAGATTATGTAAAAAAATAAAGGGAGTTGCACATTTAATGTACCTGCAGTTGGCGCCAAAGTGAGGTCGTTTTATTACGTGCACGGGAGCAAAGTTCGAATTAAAATTTAAAAAAAATTATACAAATTTATATTTATTTTAAAAACGTGAAAGTGCGATCAAATCTCGATTTTTCGGCAAAAAAAGCAAGACATAAGTTTCCGATAGAAAAAAAAAACACTGTTTCGTATCAGCGGGGGAATATTGTTCCAGCATTTGGATGCAGCGTACCTGAAACTGCCTCTGAAGGCGGCTGTCTTGTGCGGTGAGTAGCAAGTTGTTGCGAGTACTGTCTGCTTGCGCATTTCTTTCTACGAGCGATCTAACTCAGTTTGTTGTAAAGGTAGCTCGGCTGCCTGTACTTTATAACCCCCAAACAGCAGGCAAGCCACGTGTAACTTAGGACGCGACTTCATTTTAAGAAAAGAGTGCTTTTTTAAAAATGGTGTTACGTGAGTTCTTGGTGGGATTGTAAAGCAGAATCAACCGCAGGCGCTTTGCACCCTCTGGATCAGTCGATCAGTTCTTGCCAGCAGTCCAGGGCCAATAACTGTATCCGCATAATTTAAATTTGAGAGAATTACTATAATATGACTCAACTATTTGGATTCGCAGTTCCTCAGATAGATAGGTCTTATTGTTTTTATCGGCTGAAGGTCCTTAATAATAAGGACCTTCAGCCGATAAAAACAAGTGTGCACTAACGCTAACACATGCGCTTCGTATCATAAATCTGCGTCCATGTTCAGACCCAGATTACGTACTTCATTAGCTCGATTGACCAACTCACCTAAAAGAGTAACTTTGAGTTGCAAGTGCCACCTTTGCCAACTTTGAGTGACAAGTGGTTCCAAAAAGAAATATTTAGTTTTACTACGGTTAAGTACCAAACCGTTGTTCTCAGCCCAACATGCTACTCTGTTGAGGTCATCGTTGAGTTCCTTTAACGCACTGTCATAGTCACTCGGTTTAAAAGAAATATAAACCTGCACATCATCAGCATAAATATGGTACTTCCAATGCTTCAAGGACTTTATAATGTCTGCACAATTTAAATTAAAAATAATGGGACCCAGTATATAGCCTTGTGGAATTCCCCTACTAATGGGGGTGCGCGACGAAACAAAGGATGAGCCATTACTCAAACGGATCTCCACACGCTGCTGACGGTTAGTGAGATAACTTAGAAACCAGTTTATTGTATTTTCTTCAAAACCATAATAGTTCAGCTTTGATAGTAACAACTCAACATTGATACAGTCAAAAGCCCGCGAAAAATCAAATAGTACAAGGAGTGTACATAGGCCTCTATCTTGCTGCCAAAATATATCAGTGACATCCAAAAGTGCCGTAGCAGTACCATGCTGTTTAAGAAAGTCTGACTGTAGCTCAGGAAGTATTCCGGAGCGAGGAGGCTTGGGAAGCGGTCACCTTCTACTGCGAAGCAGTAATGCTAGCGAAGGAGGAGGCCGCGCGAGGGAAAGGCAAGGCCTTTGCCCCAACCGCCACTACAGGAGAAGGCGCCCCGGGCATCAGGAGTCGCAGGGCGATCCCCGGCCACCGTAGGCGCGGGCCTGCGGACGCCGAGCGTTGGGTGGCTCGCTGTCCAATCACCACCAGGCCTAGGGGGCCCGCTAGGGCCAGAGCCTGCCAGGGTTGCGGAATTTGTTCGAAAGAGTCACCGCGGCCCTGGAACGCAAAAGGGCTTTAGAAGGAACACAGATGGGTTTAAGTCAGTAAGAGTCTGACACGCCCTTCCGCCCCACTCAGAGCGGAAGAAGTCATTTGATGATTTCCCATACTTAAAAAAAAAAGCTCAGGAAGTAAATAATTTATTTCCAAATATTTGGGCAATTTTGAATAGGCAAGGCAGAATACTAATGGGTCTGAGATCTTTTAGGTCTGTTGGATTCGGTTTTTTTGGGCAACGGTCTGACGATTGTCATTTTTCAGATGTCAGGGAATGTTTCAGAGCCGATTGAGCTATTCACTATCTTCCCTGAATCGATGGACTCGAAGAAATATATCAGACAGGGTTGCCAGGAACACTCAGAAAGTTATAATTTATTCCGTCTGGGTCGTGAGTAGGAAGGTCATCAATTTTTTTATCTGGCAGCACGGTATTTTTTAAATTATTCCATAACGTTCTAGGGTGTTTAATTTTATTATTAATGTTGAATTTAAAGTATACCTCTTTTATCTAAATATGGAACTCAACACCAGAGATTTGAGTGGCTTATAATATGCCCTTTTAGAATCTGACTCTTCCACATACGGTGGAGGTTTACGCCGCTTGGGCTAGCTCACCGTCCGACAGCCAGGGTCGACGGCGCGTTGTTTTCCATACGCGCCTCTAAGAGATGTTTACAAAACTTTGACGGGGCCCGCTAGAGCTAGTGCCTGCCAGAGTTGCAGAATTGTTCGAAAGTGTCACCGCGGCCTTAACGCAAAGGGCATTTGAAAGAACACTTTAGTCAGTAAGATAAGAGTCTGATATTCACTCCCGCTCCACCCAGAGCCATCCACAAAAAAAGCCGACGCAGTTTGGAAATGGAATCCAGGATATCATGCTCAGTATGAGGTCACTTATGACCTCTAGGCTCACCAGGCGGTTAAGACGATTTTAATTCATTGCCCTCAATTTAACTGCGAGGGTTATGGTGAAATAATAACAACCACACGATTGATCGGTCGTTCTGTGGATGGGTGAACATCCACTACATATCGAGACTCCTCCGTGCCTCGGAAAGCACGTAAAGTTGATCTCGGCAGTCATTTGTAGATCCTTGGCAGTCTTTACCGATCCCGTCAGGGTATTTGTATTCTGTGTTATTGATAAACAAACTTCCCTTCGCACGCGCGCTGTATCGGCCTAATATCGCTTCTGTTTGTAAATTCGAAAATCCTTTCCGTGTTTATTTTAAGGCTTGTTAATTGTTTCTAGCTGTGATCTAGTGTATTACCAAAGTGCATGTTTTGTAAGTTTTTAAAGGTGTCTGTACACTTACTGGTAATTTGTTAGAAAATTTCTCCAGGTTTCGGTTCGTAAGTGCATTTTTTTTGGTACTACATTTAGTTTGGTATTGGTCTCTAGTCATCCGTGTTTTAGACACGTCCCTAATGAATGCATGGATTATTTACAACCAGGTAAATAAAGATGAGACCATCCCTCTGCTGGATTTCAGACGAAGGGTTTGTTTTTCTTGGATGAAAAAATCGGAAGGCAAGGCAACTAACCTACACCGGGTTATTCAGAAGTTATTTTACAACCTGTCAGGTTTGACAATTTTGGTTACTATATGACGAAGAGGGACAAACAGAGGCGTTGCCAAGGACAAGGTTGTAAAAAAAACCTCTAACATTTTGTGTTAAATGTGAAAAAACACTTTGCAGTGATTGTTTTATACCTTATCAAGTTATCATACAAAATAAGTTCATAAAATTTTATTTTTAAAACTGTTTGTGGTCATAGTTTTCAAATAAAGTTGATTTTCTTATATTTGTTAACTTCTATTATTCTTGATCACATGTTCCCATTGTCATATTTATAGGACAGGCTGACTCAGTAATAAAGGTAAATAAATAAAAAAAAACTACACGTTAATTATTCTTAATGTAGTATTAAGAACTTAATTTAAAGATTTGGTTAATAATTCATTTAAAAGAAAATATAACGGTGTGGAAAGATATTCCTTTTGTTTTAGTTAGTTAATTTAATCGAAAATGTATAAAAAGACACATTTTTGAATTCCATTAAAATCAAGTAGGTACAGTGGGGCTACAGCTTTGGTGATAAGAAAAGAAGAAATGCTTAGGCGGACAAGTTCCATCAGACTAACCTACTGCAGTTTTTTTTTGGCCGGCCCTTTCTTTCACTTTTGGACCAAAATGGATGATTTCCTGCTTCAACCAACTACTTCAAGGGAGTCTCCGCCATGGATTCCGCTGTCTACCATCTCCCACTTTTATAGGCATCCAGCACAGACAAATTTGTCACAATATATCAAACAGCGTAAATATACCAAACAAAAATTTTACATGAAATTTCATAAATTGTTCTATCTTCTCAATGTTAAATAGGTACTACTCATGTTATTATCTTTTTTTTTATTAAGTAATCACAAATCACAGATTATACAATAATAAAAACTCTGTTAAAAAATCACAGTTTCTTCTTTCGGTTTCTTCAGGTCTTCTTTATTTAAAGATTTTTTTTAATAATGCGAATATGAAACTATGTATGTATCTACAAAAAAAAGTTATGGAAGAACTAGCCCTTCAGCATCCCTTCATGTCTGGCATCCTGGACGGTCACTCGACCACACACTGCCCTAACGCCGCTACTGGCTATTCCCGTGACTTCATCGTAATTTTAATTTGCAGTGTTGCACTGCAAAGAGCTCCGACACCCCGCCCCCCCCCGCGCGGGCTGCACAGCGCTCATTGTATACGGCGCGGTGTTTGGCAACTTTCTTACTCGCGTTAACTTCAGATTCACATTATGTAATGACTCCGTAAATGTTACATCAGAATAGCTCTAATATTTTGTCTCTTGTCGCAAACTTATAAAACATTCACATAAACCTTACATATTTCCATACAAACTTTCATCCCCTATTAGAATAGAATAGAATAGAAAACATTTATTCGATACAGACACATCACAACAAAACACAACGTAAAAAAGAGAAGAATCCACATTCCTTATTTTATTGTTACCCGGTGACGGTAAAACTTTTACAAACTTTGAATGTCATATTTATTTATGTCGAATCAACAGCCTACAAAATAAGTTTCAAGCTTCTAGCTCTGAAATTGACGATATTTCGCATTAAAAAGTGTCCTGTGTCCTTCCTCAGGCTCTAGACTAAGTACCTATCTGTGTACCAAATTTCTTTTAAATCGGTTCAGTAGTGTTGGCGTGAAAGCGCCACAGACAGACTGTCAGAAAGACAGAGTTACTGTCACATTTATAATATTAATATTAGAAAGTAAGGAGTAAGGATAATAATAAATAAATTGTAGTAATTGTGATTCCTGACGCAACTCAACAGTCAACTTGTGTTAAATATGCTGGTTTAGTTACCTACTCAATAAAATATTTTTATATTTTCGCGTCTAGCTAACGAAGAGAGAAGAGGACTAGGTACTTGCACAGGCTTGTACCTGTAGAGATTGTGATGTATAATCCTGGCTTAAATGTTGTCCTTGTAGCCAGAACTATACATCCGCAACTAACTCTAAAAAACATTGTTGTGGAATCGGAATTATCATACGTACCTACTACAAGCATGTGTCATGTGTACTTAGTATTGGAATCGATCCATCATCATTGAGACCGAGAGCCAGTAAGCTTGGTGAAAGCCGACGTAGGCAGCTGGATCAAGTCAGAAAGGGGAAAGTCTTCTGGACCCTCCACCAGTTCAGCATCGCCTCCATGAACATGCTTTGGGAACTACAGTTTCGCTTCACTCGCTCTTGGATCCTACATTCTCTTCATTCAATATTATGATATGTATGTGTGTAGTTAACGGTAATAACCCTTTCTTTAGGCTTTGCCGTAGTCGGGTAAAAAAAGACCTGTCAGAGACGGTTGAAAAGTTTTTGAAGCTCGCGTGTATCGTTCCAGTATCCTGCATTCACGTTTTACTGCATAGGTAAAGGGTCAAAAGAAAATAAGAAAGGTAGAAAATTCCTTCGCAAATGCAAGGCGCTCATGGTCTCGAACTGCATTTACTTATAGAAATGACATTAATTCTAACAACAAGTGCACTTCAACCTGGAAAATCTTCTCAAGCATGTTTCCAACAACGAATAGGGCGCGACGTTGGCGATCGATATTCGTGCCGTCTTTCAAATTACTTAAACCTTTTGGCAACCTCCGTGGTCTGCCTCACACAAACAGGCGCCCCTTTTCCCGACCTGAATAATCTTCAGTTGATCAGTTCTGTTGTCTTCGCATTGTATACTATCAGGTTAAGGTTTAAAGTAATCATGATGATCAGTCGCAAATAACTAGCAGCTGTCTTAAACCCTTATTTAATCACGGGCTGAGCAGAATTATACCCACCTTCATATATCATTAAAAATGATGAACCTAAAATTAATTTCCAATTTTTCATGCCCAAGCAGTACATTGCTGCTACAGCTTTGGTGGTCCAATAAGAAATGCTAAAGGTGTTACCACAACGATCGGTCGATCTTCGATTGATGGTAGAATGGATTAGTCGATGTTGATCGATAGTTTCTACTTCTTCGATCAGCCAAAGCTGAACGTCAATCGATGGCATCGATTGGTGTAGTAACACCCTAAGAGAGACAAGATCTCTCAGAATAAAGCACTTTTTTTGGGTGCCGTGTAGAAAACGGCTCCTAAAAAAAGTGTAGGTACATCTGATGACATCATCTGATGTCTTTTCCAAAAATTGTATACGTATGTAGTATGCACTATGTACGTAGGTATGTCCCAGTACCTTGTGTACACATTCATGGGGTAGGCCCCTAGGTGGGGGTGGTGTGGTCTAATGTGTGCGATAGTAGAAAATAAAACGATTATAGAGTTTTCTCCCATATCTTTTTATTCTAAATACATTAATATTCTTTAATTCAACTCAAATATTCATTTAAACTATTACAAGCTATTTTTTTTTATTTTAAACATAAATAATAAGTAATGCAAATGTCCAGCATTGCACACTTTTAACTCGGTATTAATATTTAACTAGGTATTATCCAATCTTAGCGATAGTTCTCCATAGTGACAAAACATATACACAACACTGAAAACCTTTGGTGAAAACAAGTATCCTACGTGACTATTGCATTATGACATGTCCGCTGTGCTAAGAGAACTTTGCTTGTTCAATCCTATCAAAAGTTCTTTGGTAATAGAATCACAAGTTACTTAACATAGCACATGACAAGCGTGGCACAGCACACCCGACATGTCAAAGTGGTTACATTTTATACCATCTTATTGCATTTGGTAGGCAATTAGATAAATCCATTGAAATAAGACAAGACAACGAGTACATTATCTAGATACTATACATTCTGCTCAATGATCCTGTTTATTGTACAGTTATTATAAAAGTTACGATTATGACAATTCGGTAAAGGTACAAGGTAGGTACATGCAAATGCTCACGTTATGTGAATTACCAAAGATTGGGTACGTACGTTATACACAGATCTACTGCAGTACGAATATCATATTCAACACAATTAGTTACAAATACGTATGTTTTAATTAGAAAATTAATGATTCTAAGCGTAATGTTTCTATTTTATAACACACAAGTAGATAAGCGTATCCAATTTTTTAATGTAGTAGGTATGTATGTATATATACGTTGACGTAGGTACCAAATATCTAACTATGCAGTTTTAAAATCAGACACTTCGAAGATAGGCGATGCACACATGTCGTAGTATTTGATCGCCGATAAAATCTTAATTCATCTACGAAAATAATGTACATTGGACCTTCCTTCTTGATGCTGATGAATGACAGAAATGATGACTTAGAAAATACTTTCCGTAATAATACTAGGGGACATTCATATGATAGAAATACAAAACAATTGAAGTGCGAGGAACTAAAATCATTTAATCAGTTTTAAACAAAATATCTTTTGAGTACATGAAGGAATAGAGACCAGCTCTTAAAATTGTCCATTATAAATAAAAAGATGGATGATGAAATGCAAAAATAATACAGGTTCATTAAGTATTACACCCTCCTTATATTATTGTAAATGTACCTACACGAAGTTATATACGAGTATGTAGCTGAATGCTCAAGTGGCTATGTGCATGCTAATTCATATAACATCGTCACAAACATGAAAAGGTCGCAACCGACGAACATGAAACTGGATAAAAACTAGATTTTCCATCCAATGTACAATTTTCAGACATCTACTTATTATATTACATCTTTTACACAGTGGTTGTTATATATTTAAAAAGTATCAGTTACGCTCTTTTCCTTACAAGAAAAATCTATGTAGGTACACAAATATTGTTATACATAGTTGAAATCAGATCTGCACAGCGATTCTGATAGTGTTGATATGATTATACAGTTAATGAAAGGAGCATATTTGGCATGAAATGGATGAAGTAGAAACAGTTGTGCGAAGTGTTTCAGAACTACCTACTACTATTGCAAGACCCGGCCCGCGCCGATAGTTTGGACTTATTCAGTAAATATAGTTATTTGAATCCACTCAAAATAAAACTTAGTCGCAAACCACTCATTTGTTAGTACTTAACAATTTAATCAAACACTTCAAGCCGTTAGTTGCGTACACGAAAACTTTAAGATTCATGACTAATTTTTTTGTTTTGTATTTGGGTAAAGAGAACTAGAATAAAATACGTAACATTACAAAAATAATAATACATTACTCTAAAGAGAAAAGTAAACGGATCGCCAGCGATCCTCCATAAGTAATGAGGTGCATTTAGGTTCACAAAAATCAAGTAAAGCTTTCTAATAGGATGAATTTGGTAAAGTGTCTTTTGACCCCCGACCAAATACGAAGAGAGATCTTAAGTATGTATTCGACCTTCCTACGGTACCGTGCACCGACGCCTGGCCCGGGCCAGGGCTGGTGTTGCCCATACAATAACTACTACAAGTGTTGCCTGTGCAGGTCTGTGTCGGTCGGCCGGGAGCTGTCGGATCGCGGTCGCTGCCGCAGTGAGAGGCTGGCCGAATATTACATATTCAGAAAAGACACAACAACAACTCCGAAAGGCAATTTTTAAAATTTACCTTAAAATAGATTTTATATTTAGGATATTTATCATGTTTAATATATTTTGGTGAATAACATCATTATCGCAAACCCGTATTAAATATGAGAAACGTGGATGATATGACAATATAAATTACCCTTTCATACCAATTAATAAGCGTTTTCAATGTCCTTACTTAGTCGAGCCGATATATATTATGCGGCATCGACGACTATAACTACTTACACGACTCATTAAGAACCGAATACTAACTACTTACAGGGATTATCGAACGTCTCCGTGAACGAAAGAACATTTCATATATCTTTGGTTAGACAAAACGAAACAATAGTAAAAATACTAGACAATCGAACGTTACAGTCATTGGAGGGACATAATTATTTAGTCGTTAGGTATTTTTCTAAACAACATTGCGTAATAATCACATAAAAATAATCATGATCGAAATGTGACGATGCATCGGGATCGTGCCATTTCGAGGGTAAGCGTCAACAAGTATTACTATTATCAACAAGACCCGCCCGGCCCGGCCGCGCCGTGCTACTGCCAGAGCTTCCACCACACTTGCATCTTCTCAGTGAGTTTCTTGCAGATTCCCAGTAGTTTCCGTCACATCCCGCCATCCCCTTCACCCTCGCACTCCTCTGAGCCCTCACCCTCCTCTAACGTCACCTGTTAACAAGAGAAATCACCATTAGTATTTTGTCTTTCCTCTTCTTTAGTGTTGGTTGGTTTAAAGTGGGGAATTCTTTTTTTTTCTTCTAATTATGAAACTATTTTGAAAAGTTTGTTGGGAATCATGAATAGTGAATACTGGTAAAGTTCAACTTACTTGAAAGCGTATTTGTTCGGGGCGGTCATCATCGGGCAGTGAGTGCTGAATGGGCGCTGGCGGCGGTGACGGAGGGATCATACTTTGATAATAGTCACGGTTCTCCTCTAGAGTGTCTAATATGTCCTGAGCGTCTGGATGTACGAGATCGGCCCATGTCTCCCACAGAGGGTGTACAATGTAGTCGATAAATCCAACTTGAGATTTTTCTATCGTCGCATTGTGCCTGTCGCACATAGGACTGATATCCATTCCCTGCTCCCTCTCGCGGTCTCCTTGTTGGAAGAATTCTTCCATAAGTAAAGCTACCCATCGCTTGTAAAGTGGTAGCGGTTTTGTGGGATTACTCAGATCGGCACAATGTACGAGATTCTCCAAGACTTGTATTCTGTCTGTATAATTGTCTAGTAGTAGCACGCCACTTCCAGCAACCTTCTTTGTTTCCACCATAGTTTTCAGGTCAGCTAATAGACTCATGTGTTTGGACATGTCTGTGGAGAGAACCATGTCTATGACCATCTTCCGGAGCGTCTGCCGCTGTTTCTTTTGAAGATTGATGAATATGTCGCATCCTTCGTTCTGGAGAAGCTTGAATGCTACGGCCAGATGGTGGTTCTCTAAAACTGACTCGTCGTTGTACATGAGAGCAAGTTCCGAGCTAGAGTTGACGAGGAACTGGTTGGTGAGGCCGGGGTGGTCGACGTCGTGCACGCACGCCGCAAACAGCGCGGCGCACGTCTCGATGGGCGTGAATACGGCGTCCAGCGCCGGCGTGTTGAGCAGCACGTGTGTAGACTGCGCCACATCAGCGGCGTGCAGCGAGTTGTGGAAGGGGTTGTCGCGCATGTAGTGCTCCTCGAGCGTGATGGCGAAGGCGAGGAACGTGCGCGCGGGAATCTGCAGCGTGCCCAGCAACTCCCGCGAAGTGAACGCGGCGTACGCGACGGCCGTCAGGGGTCGTCCACAGGACAAGTCACCGATGCGGAAAATGTCCACACCCCACCGATCGATCTCCCCCAGTTGACGACCGAGGTCTTCCTCGTGAGGAGTGTCTACTCCATATCTTGGCACGCGTTCTCCAGTGAAGCTATTGGTGTGCGTTAGTGTACGCTTAACGCCAGATATCTGTAAAACAAAATTTAAAATTAGCACTTGTTCAGGTTTAATGATTTTAATTTTAAAGGGATACAAATTGGTATTGAATAGTGGTACGTACTTGTGACATGGTGGTTGCTGGTCCGGTATGACGCGGTTTGTCCTTCTTCTTGGCACGCGCTTCGGCAACCTCGTCCACTTGCAGAGAAGGTAGGTCGATATCCTGTTGTTTGTCTGGAATAAAATAAGAAATTGTTAAGACTGTTAAATGGATTTCATAGCCTGGTTAATTTGCAGGTGCAAAATATTAACATTTTATGGATAGCTATCATGTAAAATTGGGTTAAGTGGGATTTAGACACATTGAGTGACCTGAATATAATACCTGATGCTAGCTGCACAGCTAGCATCCTATCGTTGGTAGAAGCTGCGCAAATACACAAAACTAAATATTATCGACCGATTACAATTTTTACTGCGTTTCTTAAACTGTGTTACTGGGTAACGATGCCGAAAAAGTGGGTGAAAATGTGAAGTATCCATTAATACAAATTATTATGATTGATACGTTTCCAGGTCAACATGCGAGTTTTGTTATTACCTATAGATAAGTAATCAATCATGCCGATGGGGGCTTTGATATTCCAGATATTTAGTATTGTTCGCGTGCCACTTGGCCTTCATTATCTAATTCAGAGCTGACGTTATGGAGTACCATAATGACGTGATATGTTGCATTGAATTTAGGCCAAATGTGTGATAGCATTATAAGGTTTAATAATACCTACTACTTCAAAAATATTTTAACCTAAATCTTCTTGTTTGAATATGATACATACTCGTATATGTACATAATGGGACGCCAAATAAAATAAATACAAATCTCGTGTTTATTCTCTTAAATATGTATGTGTGCTGTTATAGTTATTTAACCTTTTGTTTGAACTATACAGCTTGCTTTGTAATAAGATCTCATCATTTTCAATTTTCAGGTTGGAGATAATTATCACCTTTATTGCTAAGATGAAGATGTTATTTGGACAGTTTAATAATCGCTTAATGGTAATTTATTGCACAATATGGCGGGGCGACTAAAGGGGGCCAACGGACCAACAACACCGTGATGAAAGTATAATCCGAGCACATTAAACGGCTTAACTTTTTATCTAGCTATGAGATATAGTACTACGCGTCTGCCTATCTAATCAACGGATTAATACACTCGCAGCCATTTTCTATATTTAGAAGAAAGAAAATCCGTTCGACCCATCGGAAATAGAAATGTAAATATGTTTACTCTATCTCGCAAGATGTATTAATTTCAGCTGCTAACTGCTTATGCAATAAAGCTTCAAATTATTACTACTGAATGAAGAAGTTGAATAATATTATTCCAATTTTGTTTAATATGTATTATAAAAGACCTTTGACGATTTAAATGAAGAGTTGGTAATTCTAATAGAACGCCATTTTCTTATTAATGCAAACGATTCTAAAGAGAGCTTTCGAGAAGGGAGAACTCAAGTGGGAATAAGATCCGACAAGCTCTTGATAGAAGAAAAGCAGTAAATAAACCAGAGAAATAATGATTACCATTATTGTCTGTTACACAATAACAAGAAAATACGAAATTATTAACTGATGCGGATATTATTGAAAACAGTGGCCCATTCTTTGGCTGCCGTAACCATTAGTCATGGTCGCTCTCTGCGCAAACAAATTAATTTGTACTACGGAGTGCCTTCGTCCCCATTTGGCAATTGGTTCAATAACAGCTCGTTGCTTGTCAAATATCTATGTCCCAAATGTTTTACGTCCTCAATAACTTATCCTTGAATATTTATAATAAAGGGCTCTTGTGTATAATAGTATTTGTCTTGTGAATAGTTGGCGTATTGATTTGAATGCGTGTCATAGGAAGTGCTGCTTCAGTTTATATTTTTTTTTAACCAGTAGCACTCTGCTTACTACAGTGTTTTTCATATATTCTGCGTATGGGAGCTGCCTGTGGGAGTAGTAAATATAACACCAATTTAGAAAGCAAGGGCAGAACATAGAAAGGGCTTTAGGAGTGAGTTAGCAGTTCCAGTTGAACGAGGTTTAAATCGATATGGATGTTGTTGTACAGCGGGAAGTGCGCGCGCGTGGCTAGGGGTTATCACCTTATCACCGCTGATAACGCTTATTTACATTTATTATCCTGTTAGGTTTATTTACCTGTTGATTTCACATATTAAAGCTCCATTTATATTTAGTCACCTTGTGACGCGATTTACAATGTTAATCACAAGTAATAAATAAGTAAATAATCTTCTGCATTTATGAATTGATGTCAGTAATCTTGTGGCTTTTCTTTACTATACATTTATTTATCGCTTTAATCCTGGTTTTCCCAGGGAGAAGTATAAAACGTACCTACAAAGAAAGTCATTATGCGGAAGGTCGTGTCTGTATCCCAACTTGATGAATAATGACCATTACTCATGTAGTGTGTACTTACTTCGAAAATATATTAACATTAATTATATTGTTTTTTTTTTAATATCACCAAGCACCTCAGTATTTACTTCAATTATACTAAACTCCTACATGTACTAAGTTGGTTGATTATTCTGAACTACTTTAGGCCCTTAATGAGGCACTCCTCTTTTCATGCAGATAGGCTATATACCGCTTTTAGAATATTTATGATGGCCGTCGAAATAATTGTGACACAAGTGGGCGCGAGAGGACGTTCACACCATAAACTAAGTAGGTCATGTACTTTCATATACTTATTTCCAGACCATGTACTCCTATATACTTGTAATATATATATTCGTTGAGCTGCCAATAATTACCATGTATGAATTAAGAGCCGCAATCAATTATCCATGTATATAACTTGAAAATTCGACGTTTTTCAAATTATAATTTTTAATTTACAATAGTGAACTGACTTTTAACGCAAAATCATTGTAGGTAATTGAAGTTTCTATTTTGGAGAAATCATGGACGTTACACAGTTTTTGTTGGTCGTTGTACTTAACAAGAATGTACTGTAATAAAAAAGGTTACATTGCGTAACCTCGGTGTCTATGATTGATGACGTACTATAAGATTTTGACAGATTGAAGTGCGCTCAATCGCGTCGACATGACACAACACACGCGTGACTCATTTTTCAGCGGGTATGTTAATCTACCTCTACATCAAACTTGCAAGTATGTAGCCATTCTTAATGCACTTACTATCTACCGTTCCTATCTGAAAACTTGCGAATTATTTGATAAATTACTTAAAATACAACTTATTTATCAAGTTATGTTAAATTATCAATAATAATTCGCTTCAAAACGTGCTGTGTTATCTTTGGTGTAAACTAAGTAATTGACGAATTGGAAATTTATAAAATAATGGAAATTATGAATTATTTTACTTGAATAAATTTCCGAATTAATATTTAGTGTTTTTACCAATTATTAATTTTGAAAGTTTATGAACACTCACCCAAAAATGTGGAGCAGATGTACTCGGAGATCTGGTTGCCGGACTTGCTGGACTCGGAGAAGTGGCTCAGTTCCTTGTTCAGCATGCGCTTGAACTGTAAGTGCAACATATCCATAGAGCGGGCCATCGTCACCGCGCGACTCCGCAGCCAGCGGGCAGGCGCGAAACGAACGCTTTGTCTCTCGGCGCACACGCGCATTTCACAACACAAAATGATAATAATTCAAACACAAAAAAAAAAATCAACTGCTAAGCTCGTATTCCGAACTTAAATATTTAATCCACGATATTACTTCAGGACGTCTATTATCTATGAGCGCTATCGTCAGACTGAAGCGGTCGCGCCGATGCGGCCTCGTATAAGCGTAGCACGACTATCGTCACAGCTCTGCACACTACAGAAATACCGCCTTCCCAGTAATTTGCTTTACGTGTAATCTAGATTCAGTCGCTCGCGCTTCCTCTGACACAGTGTAGAGGGAACCGCCTTTCCCACTAAACAATTAGTAAGCAACCTAGCCACCTGTCTACATGTCGCTCATTATATATGAGAATTGATCGGCCGAATCTGACTCAGGAGGATTCGGTTTAGTTAGTCTTGTTTGAGTCGCTTTTATCCGGATGCAACCATTATTTTCGACGGTGGAAATGTTTCAATTACTTGATTAGAATGGTCGGATTGTATCTGACGATATAAAGCAATAACCGGACAAGAATAACGTGAAACACAAAGCACGTGATAAGACTGATGTCGATAAAACATTAAAGTTAAAGATTATATCAGGGGCGAAGGCACCTAGTAACGTGATAGCGAATAGTGGACAGGGCTTAGCAGAAGGTTGAAACAGAATCCGTTGCTAACTTCTCAATGAAGATGTTTTTCAGCCATGAAATGAGATAGATCTGGTGACAACTGCCCTTGACATAGTTTCTTATCGGCTTTCAGGAATAATCTTGATCCCTGGTAGTAGGTATGGATCCTTACTTTATATTCCAAATGAGGAAGTTGCCTTCGTGTTACAGCTGATTTTTTAAAGCGAGTTGAGAATTTTAAGATAAGAGTAATTTGATTGAACGTAACAGCGTCATTGCAGTTTAACTCGTCATTGACATTTATTACTGCAGGTGTAACGCTAATAGTTATTTTCTGTAAAAGTGTATTAGTTCTGTACTTGGGCCAGCACAATTTTTCTTCAATCAGTCATAGACACTGCATTCGATCTTAAAACTGGTGCCAAAGGATAAATGCCTTGTAGTTATAGTTAAGCTATACATAAATACATAGTTGATATTTGTAGCTATAGTGCTTAGCTAACTTTGATATTGTTGGTTTTTATTGTTAATGTATATGAGCACATTGCCGCATTATTTTCTTATTGAACCTAAGGCGATGGTTCCGAACAATATGCCTTTTTCACGAAGGAAGATGTAGTACCGTACAAATGAGCCACAAACCCTGACTGACCTGGTATCAACTGACCCGAACTAGTTTTCAGTTACATAAAGAGTCTCCATACCCATTGATTTCGAGCACGGTTGATTCAATGAATTGCTTAAATTGACTGTGTTAGCTGAGAACATTCCAGATTCACAAAACCGTTACCGTTCAGAGAATTTGAAACGATTTTCCAATGTTTTTACGGTATCTATAAGCCTTGTTACAAATAGATTTCCATTAGTTTAGGCATAAAATGTAACAGATAACTAGCACGAGCTGCATGGACATAGAGAGCGTGTATAAATATGAATGTAAATCAAACAATCATATATCATGTCCTGAAAGCGTGGAGGAACTGGAATAGATCAGCAGGTCACCAAGTGTGGAACCGTGGCATGGAAATGATAAAGCATCTAACTACTAACTAGTTCACGTGTCTAGTGAATCACGTAATGTAGTAGTTAACTGAAAGTTATATGCTGTCACAGCTCTGGGGAAAGGTTAAAAGAAACTTTTTGTGTCACTGAAATCCGGATCACGCTCTAAATATTTAATGAACATCGCTTACACGAATACTGTCAGCCCGAACTGGTGAAATGGTTAATAAATTATCTTAAAAAAGCTAATGGTTCTTTTGAAAACATATTAGTAAACGGTATTTTATATTCGAAGTAAATTGATTGTTAGCTAAACTTATTGTTTTACTTAAAACTTAAGGGAAAACATTTCAAGTGTTCAAAACAAAATTAACGTTTTTGTTTATTCTTACGTTGAGCCATATGTATTTTTGGAATGAATTCAGGAACTCGAGCGTTGTGTTTACTTGTTATAATTTGATATATTTCAATGTAAAATCAAAACACTGTAATTTATACCTTTCATGATTTATGATGAAAAATGCTATTCACCTATTTTCAGCAGGACATACAAATCAGGGTTCATATCCCCTTGAAAATATGTTACGTGTCAAATTTTTATTTCCGTATAAATAGATAGATACTAATGTTCTCAACATTGCATCCTTTAGTTCTACTACTTGCTACTTTAGAGATCGGTCTACGTCGAGGGTCGTGGACTGTAAAATAATGTAGAAATATTAATATTTTCACATTAAATAGGTCGTCAATTTAAAGCACCGTAAGTAAATATTTCCTGCTTTCAAACCATTATATCCTATCCCTAAGGGTTTTTGTAGAGAAATAGGTTTCGCAATTTCCCTGTGACGTCGACCGTGTGGGCGTGGGTGGATACAAACAATGAAGTAAAAATACCTAAATCGATTCATGGCTAAAACCATGACGTAGTACTAGAGTGGTCTATTGGAAGCTTTAAAAGCTGTATTAGAAATGTTCGAGCCCATTTACTTGCGTCAGGGTACGCGTCTGTTGCTACAAGTATCTGTGAGAGTTATGTATTCATTTTGAGCTGAGAAAAATGCTACAGTCATTGTGTAATAATAAACTTTTGACATAGAAGCGATCGCTTACGTATGTATACCTACTCAGGACATTTCATTACATTCGTGTGTTATTGCGCGAGAATCAGTTAACTATGTATAACAAGATAAAATATGAATAACGGTATGAGTTATGATTTGTTGTGTAAGTATGAATTTCTAGTAGCTTATCGCAGCTCACCGCTGGACATTCACTTTTCCGGAAAATGCCAATCCCAAGCTGGCAATTGTGAAGAGAAAGTATCCCAAAGATCTTATGACCACCGGTTCGGTTGCCTAGTGAGATGTATATCCTTTCATATTTTTTTAAGTATTTCTATAATGAAAAAAATATGAAAGGTCTCTTTACTGATCTATCTATTAGGTACTGTTTATCCATGTGTAGGTAATACCTAGATAAATAATTAAATAAAGGGGTATCCTTATACTCCCACTTTTGGGGTTTTGATAAAATCCATAACTTCAGTGGTCACGTTTGACGTTTGGGAAAATAATTACTTATTCAAATATTGTATGACGCGTGTGAAAACGGCACTAATGATACTTACTGAAAATCGATAAATGACGTTTGTGTGTCTATGCACAAACCTACCTAACATAATTAATAAGGTAATCGAAACCAATACCTACGTTATTGTTTGGGTTGTATATGAAGAGTTAATAAATAGTTGTAATTTACATATGTTTAGGTAATTAATATTTATCCTATAGGTTATGACAAGACGTGATTAGGACGTGGGCGCGGCAATATGACGCGGCGATGGCACGATAGGTACTCGACAAATACGCTTTAATGCCAACTTGATCATCAAGCGGAAAGGGATTAATCACTCCCGTTGCGATCGGGTCATCTCTCAATCATATCGGCTAACTTGGCATCAAGTTTCGTACTTTGTTTGGATCGTGTGATTTGCGATTCCCATATCATATCGGACGGACGTTGTCGGATGAGCTCTTGTGACGTTTCTAATGACTAACGTGACATGTAACATGTAAGAAAACGTTTTTTTTTGTGTTAACTTTTTAGATTTTTATCCAGTTAATGATTTACTGAAAGCCTTGTCATGTACACATGTATGTTGTACCTACACTTAAACAAACACCGGTTACAGGCGATTCAATTTTTATGTTTTATTTCTACATTGTATTTACACCAGAGTTTTGACCTTACTTCTAAAAGTTCATAAAGAAAGATTAACAATGTTATGCTGAAGAATTTCATGCGTTTTGTTATGAATGCCTTGTAGACGTAGTAAAATTGGAAAGTAAACATTTTGGTGAATAACAATACGTTTAGTTAGCAGTCTATGCAACATGCTCCTCAGTATTCTACCTACATAGTAATTTGGATGTGTTCCCGTGAGTTTCGCGAACTCATTTAGAGTAAAGATATAGCAATATAAACGTTTTCTGAGTAACACAAAGCAGGCGCCTCCACGCTGAATTCCACTATTTTTTATTTTCTTCATTTGAAAGTTTTGGCTCATTCAATGAGTTGCATTTACAATTTGGTATGTGTAATTTTAGAACTTATTTGAATTTACACTTTTACTTGTTAAAAAAAACTTGCAAAGTAAAATAACGCTCGGTTTCATTCAGTGAAATAGTTTGCAATGCGTATTAGGGTATGAACTAGGTGTGCACTGCTAAATAGGTGTGCAGTATGTGTATAGTAAACGTGTTGGTTACTTTATTTCAGGTTGTGGTTTAACGGAGTGGTTAGATAAAAAACTTGGAAAACATTGTCGACGTATTGCGGTTGTAATGGGAATTCATAGGGGATAAAGGTTTGTAATTATAAATATCGAAACAATAATTTACCTAATATAATTTTAATTTTGTTTACGAGGATATTTTGTAAAACACGCAAAATTCCCTGAAAGACTGACGCGAAAATGTCGTGGTAGTATGGAATGTGGGGCTTTTTGTTTCACTTATTTTTATTCCTTAGAAAGGGCCCATAAAATGAAGAAAACATCCGTAAGAAACGGAACCCTTATAGGATCACTCGCGTGTCTGTCTGTCTGTCACAGCCAATTTTATCCGAATCTACAGGACCGATTCTGTTGAAATTTCGTACACATAATTATGAACTTCTGTTACCCAAACTCGGACGCGTTACGTAAATAAATAAATTTTGAGTACAGGGGTCACTTTTGGGGCACAAACCAGAAAATAAAAAGAACAAAATGTCAATTTGTGTACCGTGTGACATGTCAAATAAAAGGGCTTATTGTGTGGGTTTTAATTATATTTTTTTTCATAATTTTAAAATAAATAGTTTTGAAGTTATTCAAGAAATTAGACGAAAATATACCTCTTATCTCCGAAACTACTAAGCCAAAAATTATGAAAAAAAAGTTATTTACCTATAAATTATAGGAAAATCTACAAGAAGAAATTCGTTCAGAACCCTTTGCACGCGAGTCCGGATTGCACTTGGCCAGTTTTTTTTTAATAAATTTTCGTTATGTCAATTAGGACTGAGTTTCTACCTCGATACCTACCTTATTGTCAACGTTCTATTCAATAAGAAAAGTCTAGAGCGACTAAACTTAAGATTTAAGGATTTCAAGAGAAATCGCAAAAATTTAATAAACGGTTAGTCACGGAGGTGTGTGCACGCAGATAAACCATGAACTGCGTTATTCCCGCACTGAAGCGATTTTACCTTATTGGGTAGAGTTTACTTTGCCTACGTACACGTAGCCTATGACGTAGTAATATTCGAGCATAGTAACGGTTCTATCGTACGATACATCGCGAAGTTACCAACACATTGAAGTTTCATTAATAAATTGAAAGAGATGTCTAGTGATAACGCTCGCCTTTGTCAATGAAAGTGTATTTTATTAAAACAATAGAGAGTCAGATACTATCCCACTTCCTAGATTTTAAAACACAAATAATTACATAAGATATTGATTAAGATTGTTACAGTATTTTATAGAACCATTATGATTTGTATCACGACAACAATAATATCTCAATAATTGTGCTTGATTAGCAGTGTTACATGCTTTATCAATCTGTCTTATAGTTAAAATTAGTGATACTTATAGAAAGGAGTTGATTGCGCGACGATAAGATACAGATGTACGATAAATAGGCGTAAACAAGTCAAGTTATATGTTCAGATGTTTTTAACGATGACAACCCTGGCCTAGATTATAATAATGCGCTTCATTCAACTTCGAATTTACATATTAATTTTGTTTACACGGTACTTTAGTTCAGTAGTAAGATGACGAGATTGCTCTCCTTGATTTTATTTTATTACTAATATAATTATGTTAGTAATATGATATTATTTATTGATCAGTTTCATGAATGATGGCGTCCTGTTCCGACAGTTCTTTTACGTCATTATTGTTTTATTGTTTGCGATATAATGTGATATGAATATGATTTCCATGAGAGAGAAGAATCAATATTAAATACATAGTCATTTGTATAATAAGTTTCATGTTTGTATGTGAGAAACAAAAGATATTTCGATTTTCGTCTAAACTTAGCTCAAACATTTTTGATGAATTTAAACTGGATTAACGTACTCTTCCTAAGTAAAATTTGTCACCTACCTATTATCATTTTTTTAACACGCTTTTATTAGCTTCACCTGTATGTATGTATGTATGTAAACGACCCTTTTGAGCTTGATTTTGCACTACTTTGAACGATCAGATTTAGTTCAAACTTTGCACACCTGTCAAGGATCGATGACAATGCAAGAATTCAATTAAAATATCCGATTATCCTAATTAGATTCGCCAGGATTAAGTGCCAGTCTCAAAGGCTCTCTGCCTTTCCAACCCTGATTGTCCAGAGCTGCCAAGTACTAGTTTGTCAAATCGGTCAACCTGTTCCGTCCTATATTTTCATATCATCTTCCTGCCCTTATCCCATGTAACAATGGGTCGGCGCAACACGTCTTTTTCTTCCATTTTGTCTTATCAACAGGGTTGCTACTACTAAACTAACTCCGTTTTTTCATATCACTCCTCACACAATCCATCCACCTTATCTTTGGCCTCCCTCTCCCGCTCCATCCATCTACATTTAAATTCATGCCTCTTTTAGTAACATTCATCTATTATGTACTATAAATGATAACCTACGTAGGCTTATAGTACATAGTTACACACATTACGTAACGACGTCTAGTTCTCTTGAGGGTTGACCGTGACGACTTCTCGATTCTTGTTTGTTGCATTGACGTGGACGTCACGGCGATAGGAAATAAATCGGAATGTTTAAATTTAGTTCTCAATGATAACTGTGCACGTAGCGACTCTAATTATATCTAATTAGATAACTGTGTTTTGTTCAACACCTTGGCTAAAGTTGTTTTTTATGACTTGAAGAAAACTCATGAGAAAAGAGATGAATTTGAAAAGATATCTTTTTATTTCCTATGTAATTAAATGTGACACATTTGCGAAAATGACTCGCAGACAACATGGAGCCTTAATTGTCATTAGATTAGACGGTGAATCAGAATTAAGTATTTGAATGACTCATTACTCTCCAACCACATTATATTTTTATCGCGGTTATATTGACGCGTTACCATAATATAAAATATGCGGTCAAAAGTTTAGACCCGCCAACGTTTGCTGTGGTTGACCAGTGCAGAATAAATTGTATTATCAACACTATAGGCAAGCAAAATCTTCATTGTGACGTATTTTTACAAACGTCACACGCATAGGTATTTCTCATAAAATAGGCTATTAATTTATTAATTGTCATTATTATTTCCTCATTGCTTGACTGTGGGATATGTACCTAATTTGTGCAAATGCGTGAATATGCGTATTTTATATACCTATAATTATTCTGTAATTTACCTATTTCAGTTTACAGACGGTACTTACACAGTACAGTTTCAGATCTTCTTCCTATAATCATTTGAAACGCTATCATTCATAGAATTAATCTTTTGACGAAAGCAGTAAAGATTGTTTTGTAATGGTGTGAACCTAAATATAGTGCAGGTTTTAGAATTTAGGTTTTAGGGATAGGGAAATTTTTACGATTATTATTATCGTTTTCGCTCGAAGCCTTAAATACAACTTTATAACATTCAGCACGGTTAAAAAATTACTTAATTGAAAGTGCGAAATATTTGTTCTATTATAATACCTACAGTTTTATTCATATTTTGTAATACTTATGAACAGTAAATTTTCAATTGATAAAAGTTTTAATCTTAGTAGTTTTAATAAATTATAAAAATAATGACGATGTAAAATACAGTTACGATTAGAAAGGCTGGGTGGTGTGATTTTTATTTGCATAAGCAATATCGACTACGCTGTAAAACGTTATCGCATTTCCCGAAACATTATCAGATTATTTTTGTTTTGTTTTAGCTAAATATTACCTATAACAACGTTGGTAAATAAACAATTTCGAAAATATGCACATGAAAATACGACGTATTCTAGCATTATCAGTTTTCCAGAAACGACGGAAAATGAGAACAACAGTCAATTAAAATTTAAAATCTAGATCACGTATTTTCTAATATCGCATTATTGTGGCGGGAAACTCACGTCAACCTTCGTGGCCGAGGCAACGGCGGCGTTCAGCCTGAGGTCGGCGTAGACGTCACACGCGACCCGGGTCATTAGATAGCTAGCGGTGTTGCCAGATGCCCCATTACTCTATGAAACCTTCATGTTATACAGGATTTAAAACTCATGCAAACATCCTGCACTGAAATGTTGTAAAGAAAAGCTAAATATTTTGGTACATTACCGTTTGCTTGGAATTGAATTTAAACTTCGGTATGTGCAATGTTTGGCATTCCTATCTCCATAATAATTATCTCATTCAACTAAACCAACTCCATGAATAATTCATTAATCAGTCTGCAAGTTTGCTCTCATTTAGGTAGTAATTTAACAATCGATACTTCTAAAACGGCATCGTGCAATACTGGTTCACCTTGTACATAAATATATTATATGTAACGATTACCCTCGTTCTGTCAGATGCAGCAATGACAGAGAAAGTAAGGATTACATAAAACAATGGGTAGAAATGTACATAATTCAACAAATGAATGGCAATACAATGACGTAGGTAGATCCTACTCATAAAATAACATGTCATTTCTAGAAACGTAGGTATCTTTCAAGGGCTGTAATCATGTTTACCAATGATAAACTGTTCATAACATTATAATGTAGTCATTTAGTTAAATAAAAACATAACCATTTCCACTTTTCATGAGAAATTTAAAAGCGTCAAAAGTAAATGAGATCTGATGTCTCATGTCTGATTCTCATTCTTGAGGATAGATTAAAACAAACGTTAACTGTGTGATTATCAAGACCGTACTTAACAGATTTTCTTTTGAAGATTGCATTTAAATTCAATAACAGGAATATTTCAGGCGAAATATACGTTCTGTAACGTGTAGGCGGCTGTTGGCAATTCAGCGAATTTTCATTCTATTTATCGTAGGAATCGTGAGAATTGTGAAGGATGTAGACGTTCAATATGATGGAGGAAAAGTTTGCAGGTAAATATGAAAATGTCAGGGAAAGTAGCGATACCATTGTGACGCCAATGATTATAAATAAGATTTTTGACGTACTGGTGGTCGAGATAAAGAGTATTTGATTTTTGATTGCAGTTGAAATAGATCAGATATGAAGCGCAATTCTTTCTCATCTGCAGTTTGATTGGAGATAAGGAATTCGAGATACAAGTATGTCATGAGACAATTGATCTGGCATAGCGAGCGGCTGCGTACGTGACTGTGCGGGCGTAGGGGACACCCGCCGTCCATGGACCTTACCCGCGACGCGACACACGACACTTCCCAACTATTTTATCGCTTGTGATTGCATGATGAAGCTCACATACGACCTTCCGGAATAGTTTACGCGGATTAACGATACAGCCGATATACATTCTCTCTCGCAGCCACATTATATGTGACAACTGCCACGTCATTGTAAACCGCTGTCTGTTTTGTATTTCTTTGTATTGTCCAAGGATGCTGGCTGAGTAATACATGCAGCATTGTCAGAAAATGTAATTTTATGATGCTGGTTTTCCAAAGTTTACCTCTGAATCAGAGCTGAATGCTAACCAAGTAAGCCACGTCTTTCATAAATTGACTTGAGGAACGGCGGGTCTTTTGTGCTATTAATTTGATATTGAATTAGTTCTTCTTCTTCTTGAAATTTGGTTTATATTTAGAAAAGATTCTGAATAAACTGATTAAGGCCTGATTTTCCTACTAAAAACATCAAAGATCTCCATTATTCCCGGAAGGTGTGCTCAAATCATACTTTTCAACTGAACTGATGAGGGAAACGAATAAATAAATATCTATCGATCCGTTGAAGTACGTAAAGTAGATTTAATCGTTTGAAATCTACACGGTGTAAACCGTATCCGTATCAATGTCGAATCGATCCGTTCGTGCGTAGCCGCTGCATCCATAAATAGACGATTTGTCTGTGAAATATTGATTTGTAAATGATACACGCATTCTTTTTCGGACGGGATCTGCGTCATCGCGAGGGTACGGCGAGGCTGCCCTTCGGAGTTAATGATACAGCGTCACGCACATATGCCGCCGCCAGTGCCAACTGCCGCGTATTGTAAACCCTTAGAGGAAGTTATCCAGGGTTTAGAAATCATTGCCACACTCGTAAAGAAACTCATGTACCGGAATTAGTTCGTTACCCAAAGCTCTGAAAGGTCACACAGGACCGACCCTGACATTTACATAGAGGAAAGGAAAGTTCTCTTATTGAAATATTGAGATTCTACCGCACAGCTGGATGGCTACAAATGGATATAAAGCCACGCATTTGCTTCACACTTACTTCACTATAAATTCATATTGGAGCAAGAGTAAGTGTCCAAAAGAATCTCAACCATCTGGTTGTACTCGGAGAAGCAGACGTATACCCCACGTACACCCTGCGTAGCAAACACTCATGTTTTCGTCAATCAGTACAGTTACCTACGTATGTATCGTAGCAAACGCTCCTTTAACATTAGGTATTAAATCGTTGTGTTGTCAGACAAAAAATATTAAAGTGTTCACGTCATTGTGACGTCAAACGCATCCACCAGGAATAACTGCCTCTCACTCAATATAAAGCGGTGCAAAGTGGTGCAATGCTAGCCAGCCGCGTCCCATTAAAAGTTAAAGCGTGCCCCACTAAATAATAATTGAGATAGAACACAATGGCCGCCGTCCAAATAGTCTCAAGTAACTCGATAGTTGAATGGGATCCTTTAATTAAAATTCATCCCTCAAATATTTGGGCTCTAATGAATCTATGTATATTTAGAGCTAAAAGGACAACGAATGTCTTAAATTTAAATTTGATATTATGACCTTTATTCGCACAGAGGTGAGTACTTGATACTTTACGCATGTAGCGTTTTAATTATGCTGATTTTAAGGCTGTATTAAATAATATTTCGGTGTATGCTAATTAATTTGTGGAAAATAAATTACCTTGACAAAAGTTGACCAAAATTCGGTCAATTATGAAAAGTATATATGAATAGCAGGACTTTTGGCTTCGAAATCATTAAAACTTTTCCGACTCAAAGAGGCTTTGAACGTTGACGTGCGATCGAAGGCGCGGAAATTTATATTTAACTTGAGACGTGATTCAAAATATAAGCTAACTTGCAAAATGTATTTGACTTGTGGAAGTTTAACAAGTTGTTGTTTAGCTGTTACAACATTAGGTTATATAGTTATGGGCGTTAGGCAGACTATAATCTAAAAAACTTGTAACGATAAAATTATATCTAGGTAAGTGTATCTGCTCTTCAACAATCAACAGTCAACAGGATGTTACAGGGATATCCGTTTATAATATATTATAGCTTATACGCTAAGTGTTGAAGTGAACCCTTACATATATATTTTACAATATTATCTATAAATAACCTGATTCTGGACAGAGTTGCCCCAACCGATAATAAATACAATGACTAATACATTTAATTGCATTCATATATTCCAGACTGCTTTTGTCGTATTTAAATTCAATTTAAATAAGTAATACATGTAGATTTAATCAGTAGGTAGTGAAAATATTAAGGTAAACGTTCGTAGTTTTCGCAGAACGCTATTCTTTGCACAAATACTTGAGGTCGGTCTTTCCACTATTTTGATGGCAAACCATTATCTTAGGTCACTTATTAGTAAGTCACGTTGCAAGACTGGTTCTCTGAAGAGGTTAGTTAGGTAAATCCCAAAACCGGTAATAGTGTACTTACAGAGTAGTCATATCACTAAAAAATGACCGGTTACGAGATTAAACAAAAAACTACAAACGTCAATTGGGAAAAAACAACGAATCGGAAAGTCCTGTTAACTTAGGGAATGGATTACTGTCCACATGGAACTATATTTTTTTCAAATGTTTTTTATCATCATCACTATACTCATAGGTATATCAGTCTAAAATCACCAATTGGGTATTTTTCTAGAAAGAAAAATAATAATAAAATTTAGTTTTTCCGCGAGATTTTCAAAAAATATTGGATTCGTATATTATTGCATTTCAAATCGATAAAAATTGATAAAGATAAAGCGCATCAAAGTTCAAAAGTGGGGTTTGGTGACGTCACGTTTTTAGTAAAAAGTGTAGCAAAACGTGACGTCATGCGAGTTTTCAACGCATTGTATCGTCTTCATTTTTTGTTTACGTAAAAAAAATACGTATCCAATATTTTCTGGAAATATATTTGACAGACTAATTATTTTATTTCAGGGAATGTCCAATTGCTAGGTACAGACATTTCGGTATGTTTTCAAATGAAAAGCATATCGGTTAAGTTAACAGGTTGCGCTAAAATTGTGTCACATATTGACATTCAAGTACCTCTATCATGCGATAGTATAATGGTTGCTGCTTTAAACTATTATAGTTCTGTTAAAGATATTTATCAAAACATTTCTACAGCAAACACTACGACACACATAGGCATACAAATATGTTTGACATCTTGACAATACTGACATATTTGTAAAACCTATATATGTACAGTGTAATTCACAAGTTTCCCTTCTAACCATTCTATCGGTAAGTTTCCATCGTTATTGGATTATTCCCTAGATTTATATAGGTATCGTTACTCATATCATTATCACGTTAAGATGCACTTGTTCCACTCGTGGTCCATTCATAACGCTTATGATTTAACAAAATGTGCGTTTACACGAGCAAATTTTTGAGCAATGATTGCTCGGCAACACATGTGGATCAAGCTGGAGCAATCTGCAGCAACTGCAATGAAATGGAAGAATTGTTCCATATATTCGATACTTACTACTCTCATTGTGATTTGTTTGTTTTTCAACTAAATTACTCGTGAATGTAAGAATTGTCAAGTTTTTTTGCTGTTGCTCCATATCACTGAATATTGTCATTGCAAAAACTTTCGTCAAATTGACGCTTGCTGCCGTTGCCGTTAATTGATTGAAATTGACGTCACAATCGACCGGTTTTGCTTATAATTGATCAATTTTCATTGTCGGTGTAAACGCACCTTAAGCGCAATAATGTGTGAACGCGAGTGACGCTTGGCAATCTTAATGATAGATTACTGGCGGTTCTCATAAATAAAGATCAAACTTATAAGTAACTAATATTATGAAAATGTAAAATTTGTTTGTAAGTTTATACGTAGGGGGTAATCTCCAGAACCAAAGATTCAATTCTAAAAAAAAATTACTGGTCGAAATCTACTTTATTCCTGGTTGCTTTTGCGTATACATATATTTTACATTATATTTATTTATATCATGCGTATTAGCCGAGCTGTCACAATTGTTTATATAGTGAGCTCGTTTGTTACGCTTTCAGGACTAAATAGCTGAATCGATTTTGATGAATTTTGAAAAAGATGAAAACCCAGCGATGGTAAAAGAAGGCTATTGCGAAAATCTATATCAAATCGATCGAAACCGCGGGAAAAGGCCATTAAGTAATATAATCATAAAACCATAAAGTGATGAAGTCGTAATACGTCGAAGAATTTGAATTTATGATTCGCCTACATATTTCTTGGTTTCCAAGATCCATAATGAATATGTCATTCATGTCATTCATTTTCGAAATAGATCTCTAAATAAACTTTTAACATTAAATGTGAGCCTACAGCTTCAGTAACTTTCAGTGACCAATACTATAAGAATGTATTATAAAGAGTTTTCCTCTTATATTCTGCGTAGTGTTTTATTAATAGAAACAAAAGACAATTGTTATGTGTTCACACGTACAATATTGTGAAGAATATAAGATGAGCCTCGGTATTTTACCGTCTAAAGAAATGGCAGTAACAATTCTCGTAAATTATCATCATAAATCATGATAAGACTTTTCATGAAAGTACAATGTCTCTTAAATTCCAAGGCTTATTACCCATATACCTAAAAATGTGTGATACATTATGTACTCTAGTTTCGCAAGGACTATCAGATTTAAAAAGAAACGGTTTATTAATCGTTATCTATTTTATAACCGTTACTGATTATGATATTTCAGGCGTAGTTCGGTAACATTCTAGGCTTCTGTCCTAGTAATACTTTTGTAATAGTAACCTATATGTTATTAATAGCAGTAATCTAAGATACATGTAGATAGTTTATTATCATTGACCTACATTTAATATTTAATTAGAAGGCCGCTATTTTAACTCCTGTTATTTGCAGGTTTATTTGTATAGATAGCTCGATGACAAGAAAAACTCATTAGTTTTTTGATATCATTAGATCTTGTTTGTGAAATGCGCGTGTCGTCGTTTACCTGGTACCCTGTTAAGTAGCTAATAAGGTTTAGATATTCTGGTTTTGATTAACATAGTTGAAGCTAATAAAATTGCGATCTATTAAAGATATCTATTCCTTAAAGCTACGAAATTGAGTAACATCTGTTGAAAATTACACATTAGATAAATAGAGACAAAGTTCGTTCGTTTCTACATTATTACGAGCTTAGTGCGTAAGATTACATGCTAGTTTCAGTATTCACAGAGTTGAGTCATAAAACTAATATTTCTTTACTTGTTGTTTATCTCTGACGTATCATGAACCAACGCAAAGATCAATCACCTGTTTTAGCTCATGTCAATGTAATCAATGCATGTAAAAATATCGCTGCAATGTCGTATTCATAGTGAATCCGTACATGTATAAGATGTGATGCGCAGTGGTACTGACCTTGAGGGAAGCCATGTCGGACACGGAGCGGTGAGTTTGTATGGTCTCGAGCTGGTCGAGGCACCAGTCCAGCTCCTCAACGGTTTCTAAGGCTAGCTTCATGTAGGCTTCGTCTGCAACAAGGAGAATTACATTAGCATATATAAGGCATAGTTGAAATATCTACTCTGTGATGTGTTGTGTGCTGCACTAATGTGAGAACAATAATGGGTCTGTCAAAATGCAAAAAAAAACTAGTGACTTTTTTAGCATGTCTGTAGTTTGCACTTAAAATTAATTTAATTAGGTTTTGGTAATTTTTAATTAGGTATTTACTTTGGTAGCTATCAATATGACAACAAAATCTGTGATCTCGGAAGTTATAACAAAGCTGATAATACGCTAATTTGATTACACTGTCAATGATAATGATAAAAATGTTCTTCATAATAAAATAATGTTAAAATAATTGCCGGAATTTGTTCTAGACCTTGTCGCAAGCATAATAATGATATATATTTATTTGCTTAAGGATTTGATGTGGACAGATAAATTTCACGCTGTTTACGTGTGATGTGCCGTGATCCCGTGCGTCACGTATTAGTGTCTCATCAGATACTGTGGGGTCTGACTTCGGTTTGACCTACTTGAATGTAAATACACTGATAGTGAGTGGAGTCTGCTGGGGTAGCCGGATCATCGGAATATGTAGATTAATGTTACCGAGTAATGGCTCAGAATGGGCTGGGTGAAGCGCTTTTTGCCTGATGTTGCCTTCTTGCTCGTGAGAGCCGAGAGGTCACGCATGTCATACAATTATAATTCACCTTACATTTATCAATTTCGTGATAACATAGTGAAAACCGAATGAACATTTATAAGTATATTGTGAAGCTTGTTCTCAAGACAAAAGTAACGACATGGGAAATTCAGGCATTTACAAAATTATAGGTAGGTAGGTATGGAAGACAACTTCTTATTCACATACGTGTAGTCTGGCAAGATGTGGCGGAATATATGATTACAGAAAAATATTATCTGATCTCCACGACGGTAGTTCCAATGTTCTTAGAATTATTTTAATTTGTTCTGATGAATTACACGTATGTACATTTAATTTACTATAACACAATTGTTACCTACATTTAATGGAATAATAGGAATATACTTATAAGAAATTGATAATTTACATTGCTATACTAATTCAATGCATGTAATTTTTTATGCAGACGGGATAAATGGAGGTGTTTTCCTATTTCCAGGTAAACAGAGTAATAAAGGATATCTACAAGAGCGACGAGTTGTCTATGTGTTTATACCTTATTGGATGGAATAATTCAGATTTCTGTGTGACATTAAGGGTTCATTCAAGGGATAATCATGTTTTCAAAACATAACAGCTCTATACCATGACCTCTGCACTTCATTCACACGATCGTTTTTCGGCTTGCACAGATCACTATAGTATATAATATCAGTGTTATCAAAAAATAAACAAAAAACAAGCGTGACCAAGAGGTCGAGAATCTTTTTTGTTTAAAATTCGGTGCAAATCCGGAAAAGTAGATACCAAATATACCTACTGAAGTAAACTACTGAACTAAAATAACGGCAGCGAAGAAATACTGTTTCTTCGCGTTTGTTTAGGACGTTTATTAAAGGTTCCTTAAGATAGTGTGGGTTTACTATAAGGAGTCGTTACGTGCTCGCCGCAATGAGCCTGGCTTAGACGAATTACATAAGAGCTTTACCGCAAATTGTTATGTACGAGGCCGTGTAGGATGTGAGATTAAAAGGCGAATACGAAGCATTGACCTCTGGACCTAACATAAGGTTAATAACCTTTCTATCTTTTCGTTCAAGAGCCGCGCCGAGAGGTTTCTTTGTCACGGCCGCGAACTCTCGGATGCCATAATGAACCGAACAGATCATAATTAAGATTAACTACAAGCAATCACGAATTTCTCCCTGTTACCTTTGTCATCGCAGAAAAATCTATTTTTCTTTTGTCCACAGAGAAGCATGAAAAAAATGGACTACACAAAAATCATTATGAAAACAAATCTTCGTTTCTAAATCTGAAAAAACCTTGATTACTATTAACAAATGGTGGCGAAGACACACATTTTGTTTGACAATATGCTCGACAGTCCCGGTGATGAGCTGTTACTGTTCATATGACAAATATTTCACTGACGGGGGAAAAATTGTTTTCTGTACAAATGGCAACATGATGAAAAATGTGAAGCATTGCACGGCGTGATATAGCTCATGGTTACGGCCTCCAGCCACCGAGGAAACTAGAGCATACTGAATTAGCTAGCACTTCGTCAAAGAACTTAAGCGTGAAGAAGATAATCACAAATGAAAAGATATATTTACATTACTTTGCATATTACAAGGATCTTCAATTGAAAATATATATTCATGATTCCAGGTTTCATATTACCTACTTCAGAATAGAAATAACACTAAAAGTGAAATTGAGTTGACTTTTTCACTCACAATGGTGTCAAAAGCGTTGGAACACAATAAAGTTAGAAAGTTGAGCGACATAACGATAGCTGGAAGTACTGAAATAGTTTGTTTATTGGAAGTCAATGGAAATAGGATTAGAGCTCAAACAAAGCTGACAAAAAAGACTGACTGGTGTGACATAGTTACAAAAATAAATACGTTTCCGCATTATCGGTCACGGCTTGATTGAAACGATCGGCAGCTATTTAAAGTTTAGAGGAGGTATCCAAACAATTGTAACTTTTCCTTCTAATCAGTTATCCGGTGAATAATCGATTGATCGAATTATGAATGCGTTGGTGCCGGAAAATAGCCACTTTTGTGCACATACGCTTATATTAAGCTGCCGTAAGAGGAAAGAAGGCAAAAAGCCAATGAAGATGGCAGTGCAGGGATGAGTATCATCCGTGACATGAGCATATTGATCAGCAGCGGTTACCGCGACAGTGGCCTACATTCGACGTTTTCCCTGGAAGCAGAGAGTGGCGAGTGACAGCGCGCGTCCTGGATCCATTTCACGACGGGGCCAACATCGCCACTCATTAGTACCTGTCACGCTCCAAATAGAAGCGGCACGTTTTACTCATTTATAAATTGTGAGAGCTTTGCGAACACTTTGGTTTTTATACTGATGTTCATATGTGGACGCACTCTCAAATTACAATTCAAGGGACTGATGGTTATGCTAATATGTCTTAGGTTTACATCTGCCGAATGTTTCGGAGATGTTAAGTTCAAGCTAAACCGTTACACCGTCATCGTACGTTGTGATCATTATGACACACCCCTTTGTAGCATGTAATACGGCCAATTTAATATGACTTGTTTCATGACGTTACAATGGTACCTACTCAACTTATTGTGATGAAACCATACTCATCATTTTACTTATTTCAATATGACTAAAGAGAACTGTTAATCATTTTTTAATCTAGGCCGGCTCAAAGGGTTTTCCCAAGTTTGCGGTAATGAGTATTTTTCCTCTGTTGTGGAAACATTTAATTAACATTGGACTTAACGAGTTAGGTACTACTCACATTCAACGTGAAGCTCCGACCACAACAACGCAAATAACTATATGTACCTAATTAATTAATATCACAGAAACGCGGAACAGTCGTCAATACAGCATATCACAGATTTTGCAGTCCCATTGATTAGAAGCACTTTACCACTTCAAAAGGTTATTAATATGTATGGTAGTGGTCTTAAAACACTGAAGTTTCTAAATATGAACACAAACATACACAGCATGTGTTGAAAGAGATGGTTGCCGACACACTGCAGCAGTAGCCGAGCTGCCTTGAACACGGTGGCAACTATGTCGAAGGTGACAATTGTCTTATCACGATTTATGGTCATTTTCCAATCGAAAAAGACAACTGACGAAAAAAACAATCTCGTCGTTGTTTATAACCTTTGTGGAGTGTTTGACACAAACGATTGTGTGCATAAAAGGTTAAAGGAGTAATGACTGCGTAGGGCACCGCGAGCTTTACTTTTATACTTAGTGCTGATGCGTCATGAAGCCGCAGGGCAACTTGCAAGGTCATTCTAGAGTTCATACCTATCTCAATAATACCTAAAAACTAGTAGGTACTTGAGTAACAATGGCAGCTACATTGAGTAATGGTACCTACGTCTATAAAAGGAAAGTGGCATATATGAATAGGTTTCAAAAATTACGCTCTAGGAAGACGAAATTTTTCAAAAACAAAAATTGGCCTAGCGCAAGTTGGACTTGCTCACGAAGGGTTTCATACCATAAGGCGACTGTCTAGCTATCACGGTTCATGAGATACAGCCTAGTGACAGACGGACAGTGGATTCTTACGGCCCGTTTCTATAACTTATCTACCTTGAACCAACTTTCAAATTAGCTTCCAACAGTAGCTGAAACGTCATTTTTGCCTTTGTAACATGACGTTTCGCTACTGTTGGTAGCTAATTTGGAAGGTAACGTTTGTAATAGGGTCCCGTTTTTGCCCTTTGGGTACGGAACCCTAAAAACTAGCTATGCAATGCCATATTACGGCAGCAACATACGGGCCCGCCCACCTTAGAGCTTGATCGAATGTATCAATCAAATAATCTGCTTAACCTTTACCCAACTATGCTGGGGTCCCAGTCTCACAGGTTGCAGCTGACTACCAGTATTTAACATGGAGCGACTGCCTATCTGACCTGCACAACTCAGTAACTGGGTAATAATACGGTATTCCTTTTTTCCTGACTATGTTTTTCTGACAATCCGTAACGACTGTCAGAGATCTACAAATGACAGCCGGGACCCCCACCAACATTGAATCATCATCTTCCTGCCCTTATTCCATGTTACTTGGGGTCGGCGCAACACGTTTTTTTCTTCCATTCTGTCGTGTCAGTTGTCGCGCTATCACTAACTCCCTTTTATTTCATATCACTCCTAACACAATCCATCTATCTTTTCTTTGGCCTCCCTCTCTCTGTCCATCCATCCACATTTATTTTCGTAACTTTTTTAGTTACGTGCATTTCATACCTCCTGTTCACATGACCATACCAAGATTAGTGGTTCCCTTTCAACTTTACCGTCACTGGCGCCACTTTTAAACTACCTCTAATGTACTCATTCCTCACTTTATCCATTCTCGATACACCACACATCCATTTCAACATTCTCATCTCCGCTAAATGCAATCTTTTCTCATCCGTCTTTTTCACACCCCTACATTCTGATTAATACAGTACGACAGGTCTTATCACGGACTTGTACATTTTCCCCTTTAACTTGAGGGGCCGTGAGTCGAAGTTTTTCCAGTGATCTGTTGCCATTTCATCCATCCGACCAACATTGAATTATACATTAAATTTTCGTTATTAATTCACAGTTAAAGGGCTAAAGGGATTTACTGGTATCAACACAGAGGAAATTTCAATAGAATTAAAAGTGTAGGTATTGCTACAGGGACTGCATAACAGGGAAAACGGTAAGTTTTCAATCTTTTTTCTCGGTGAAATGACATGCAGAACAGCAGGTAAAATTACATTTTTGTTACAGATTTAAACCCATCTCCATTTATATGAAATACACGAATGAGGAGTACTACACACGTGCGACCGAGCACAGCTAGACGTGACGACCATACGAAGCTCTCTGATTTTGTACAAAGCAGACATTCACTTGATGTGATAAATGTGCTTTTGTCGCAAATATTTTAATTTGTACCTACAGTTAAGCTGTCAGTTAGGTACCTGAACTGACTTTAAACTAATTCGGACATATGAACCCGTCAAATAGTAATGGTTTCGGTCTGTAGGTATAATAGCAGTATTGGAACGAAAACCGCAATCAAATTGTTTTAACACGTTCAACGGTTACTGGGTTGTGTCAACTTTGCCTTAATTAAATCCGGCAAAGCTAGCTTCCCCGGGGCTTTGCTCAAATTATCTAGGTGTATGCCAACTGTGTGTTTACCACCTATCTTATTTTTAACGTTTATCTATAAGTGTGTCTGTCAATTTTTCGATCCAGGAAGCTGTCTCGAAATCTATATGTATATTACAGTTATCAGATTAATAAATGATCGTTTGTTGACATTATTTAGGCCGTGCGACTAAGAAACGCTTCCGAGAAAATTCAAATTTTGCGTAACCAATTCGTCAATATAAACGTGTAATCCAAAGCGGAAAATAAATGAGGAAAACTTTATTTAATCTTCAAGATACATGCAATCTCACATTGACACGAATTTCGTGAAGGGAGTCACGAAACTATTCGAGTTAGTTTTTTTTCCGTTGAATATAGAAAAGAAAAATTTCGAGGGATTATCGTGCCTGGCTTCTACTATAGGCGGTGTACAATCCAATCACGAAGGATTATGGATCCTGTTACGAGGTACAAAAATAAATAAATGTGTACCAACAGGATCAAAAATTCCTTCTGAGAATTTTTGTTTGCATACATCGACGACGAAAGTCTTATTAAAATGTTTGAATGTTTTTCCAATCAAATCATTCCGATTGGATGAGTATGTGATTCTGATTATACTTAGAGCTTAAGATTATAAATCTTTTCCTGGTATGAATATCACTAAGAATGTGACAGGTCTGTTTGGCTTGTGACATAATGTTCTTAGTAATCTCTTTATATCGTATCGGAGAATTGATCACGTTGCTGATAAAATTGTAAACAAAGCATGTGTAATATCTGCGCCGTTTGTTTACTCTCAGATATAGCTATCTGTAGTTTACAGTGTTCGCAGCTACGCATAGTCTATGGGGGCGTTTCCCCGTCGGACCGGATATGAAAGAAAGTGTTCTGTTTTTTCCGTTCCGACCGTAATCTACTTAGGAAAATTAGTTATTTTGTTTTACAAGTGTTTACCGTTTGCCAATCACTCCACTGTCCTGTTTGATTAACGATTTGTTTACGTTTCCTGCTATTTTTTATTGAAAAATAGTTGTTATTTCAAATAAAAAAGTCTTAGGTCCTTTATTACTAAACTATTTTCGCTTATCACAGTACTCAGTCTGAAGCCTTTTCTCCACCGAGCAAGCTAACACACACACAGTAAATTAAAACAACGTGAAAGGCAGCTTTTAAGAACCACATCCCGTACTTAAAGCATATAAAAAGAACTCAATTTACTATTCCTTACTCGTATCCATTTAGTTGCATCGCAGTAAGTGCTCTATCGCAATCATTTCATTCAATATTGATCCACGTACTTGCTTTTCAACCGCTATTGCCGTTACACTCGCGGCCACATCACATCTGCACACCACGAAAGCAATCGTGCAAATTTCTGTTTAACATTTAAAAAGCTATTACTCGACAATCCTGTTGTTTGTTTGACAGAATGTTCGTCAACACTACAAGCTTTTCGACATTTGTTGAACAAATGTTCCAAAAAAGAAGAAAATGCTGTGGAAAACTTTGGATTATATCGCAGATTACACATTATTAACACAAACTATTGTAGGTATATGCTTTATGAAGGCTATTAACATGATATCGCGGTAAACAGATAGTATGTCATGCCTACGTAGAATCGTAGACATAAGGTGATTTTTTATCAAATGACGCTTTTCACTTTCGATAGTTACGTGGTCGGTGTTTTTCCGAGGGAATGCACCACTGATTTGCTTTCGTGGGAATTTAACACCCGTCTTTGATATTTTATAGAATACAGTTAAAACTCTATTGAAAACTGACATGTCTTTAACAAATTAAAAGATAGGACTGCAACTTAACATGGAAAAGATTCCAGGACGCGATTTCATGACACAAAAATCGAACTGCACGTTTGAAGGCATGGTAAACCCCTATAGCACAAGATACCAATTTGTGAACAGTTTACACTTTTATACGACCTGTTATATTGCTGACAACACGACAGGTGTTATGAATGAGTCCCCTGTGATATTGTGTTATTATGACGTGTTACTATCGTATCCTGTCAAATTATAAAAGTGCGCAATAGCTTCGATTGCGTTCTACCGATTTGTAATATTTTGATGCGTTTTACGACTTTTTATTGCGCGTAAAACAATGTCCTTTATGAGTAAGAGGATAATAACTTTAGAAAGACTAGCCACATCAAGTAGCAAGAATTTCACACCCCTTTGAACTCTGTTAAAGTGAACATCTTGTTTTACTAAAATATCTCTCAAAGACGTCATTGCTCTTTGTTTTACTTTCATAGATATTAAGTGGTATTCTCTTGAAAATAGCAAAGTTAAAGTCTAGTACTGCAAACAATTCATTAAGCGCTCCATTGATAGAAATTCTTACTTTAATCACTCAAGTGCAAGTTATTAGCATCTACCCACGTCTGCAGCTTAGTTAAATATAACTTTAACTTTTCTTCAAAGTAAGGAGATTATTTACTAGAATTTGCGTGTTAAAACTTGTAAATCTTTGTCGAAATAATCTTGGATATTGTAGGCGCCATATTTTGGAACTACAGTTTCTGAAAACAACTTCTGTGTTGGTATTATTAAGTGCTCAGAAGACGGACGGTGGGCCGTTTGTCCCTTTAAATGAGTTTCCCTAAAGCGGAGACTTGGCTAAATCGCTTTCTCGCACTCGAAAAGGGTAGAGAGGGTCCTCCATCAAAATACTTAGTTCTATCCACAAACTAAAACTAATGTAGGTATCTATCCTCCCCTTGACAAGGATTGTCTGAGGAAAATTGGTTGTATCAGACCTAATGTTTGAGTATTTATTATAATGTAATGTAATTGAATTTATCATTTTAACTCGCAATTGTGAAACCGGCGATTTATGGTTATTTCAATGTTAGATAGGTACATGTGTACATGTATATAACGGCCTGTTTAATAAACAGGATTTGATAAGGTTATTTTCTGTCATTGAAAATGTTAAAGTTTAGTACGACTGACAACCAATGCCATTGATTTCGAAACCCCCTAGTAAATATAATAAATCGTTGTTCAAAAGGTTAATAGGCTAGTTCATTAATTTACGATTTACCCGTTAATTTATATTTCTCTGTTTGTACCAGCCTTGTTATTGTGTATGTTTGTGTCTTCCTGTGTGTTATAAAATAAATCTCACCTCCTGGGTTTAAATTCTTGGGTTGTGGTGTAACAGCAGATGCTGCGCCCGACGACCTTCGTGATCTGTAACGAGAACAACATAACATTACACAGTGAACTATAAACCACAATCATTTATTATCGCATTCAATCGCTTGCGCACTCAGGTAGGCCGCTACAAAACAATTTGGCGAAATGGGGTTTTATAGACCCGTCGGATAGCCAAGGTGAATGTGATGCCCCTGTGCAAAACACGAGTCACACGTTGGAGTGCCCAAAGTACCCATACAACACGAGTACTTCGGGTGATTGAATGAATGCTACCGATGCTGCAACTTATATAGCCACCTACTAGCCCCAAACAATCTAAGAAGTTAAACATCGACTCGCAAAGAAGTCTATAGTTCCTACTATCCCATTAGCCTCTGTGAGAACGATAGTGAGCCAGGTTAGCGGATGTCACAAATCTTTGAATTTTTGGTGTTGCGACATCCCAAATTCCACACGATGTTTTCCTTCACACAAACATAAATTCCAAATTACATGTAGGTCATGTCCCTTTCTGACCCAAACCTACAGAAACTAATTTGTAATATATGAAAATGTAATAACGTATGGACGGACATACTAATACCTTCGTCTGCTCGAGTTGGGGGTGTCTTTAAAAGTAATCAGAACTAAAGCTACCTGTAAATATTATATACGTTATGCCAAAATAGTTCTACAGAATCTCTGTTAAGTAATTTCACCATTGTTAGTAATATTTGATTCTACAAAACAACTAATATTCTACATTTCATTGTAGAACTTAAAGTCTTCATGTTTGCCCCGTGAAAATCTTTCCAACTAATGATATTGCTGCATTGCTACCAAATCGAATTAAAAGGCACAGTGCAAAAAGCTCTTTCATTAAAAGCTTTTTTCATATTATACTCTTTAAGTTATCAGTTACACGAACTTCAAGCGTGCTTCAATGGTCACTTTGAACTGGTTTAAACTAAATTGAACGAATTATTTTTAGGTATAAACAATCATTTTAAGATAAGAGTGCTTCGATAACTTCTTTTCTGCGAATACCCGTTCTGCTCTTTGACCGCTATCAGGCAAGTGTTCAGAATGTGCTACATAACAAGTTCAAATTCCTCAGATCAAATGTGTTGTTGTTATTACTACTTTTAGATTACGATACAACTGGTTTGTTGATAATACCAACAAGGTTGCCTAGTTTAGGCTGAGAAATAATAGCAGCAATAAAAAACTACATAAACACAATTATTATGTAAATACGATGCCTAATAATACTGCTCAAACTAATAAAAAAACAGTTAAAACTTTACAGTAAGCTCAAAATGAAACAGTTGAATGATGGAGAATTGAAATGAGCGTAGCAACCCTGGTACAGTTGTAAAACCATTGTAGATCGTAAACAGATTATCACAATAACAGAGTTATAATTAGAAAAAGCAAGCGTTTAGTGTTGTTTGGTCTGCGATGCTTGTAATCTAAATTTAGCGTCGAGACATGTGTTAGATAACTGTGGGGAGGTCATGTCAAGGCACAATACATGACAGATGTGATTAACTACTGTTTATTTCGTCAACAGAAGTAGAAAATCACCTTAATTTAATCGTATGTTTCGTACGGTTAGCCAATTCAAAAGGCAACGAAACGAGATGTTTTACGAATAGAATGCTAAGGGTTACCTATACAACATTTATTTCCACGAGGTCTTATTACAGAGGCCCGTAATTACAGTTAATGGGTGCCACAACTAATTCAACGCGATGTGCCGTCCATCACATTAATTGCCTCTTAGATATGATGTTGACCATTTAATTCATGTAATGTGCAAGGACATCCTGGAGCAAATATTTGTCAGAGCAGACTTATTAATAATACTGATTAGTTGACACTCCGGCTTTGCATTTTCAAAAAACATTTTCCATTATTGTGTCCATTATACAACCGAGGACGGATTTAAATAAACAATTTTATTTGACAGGCCTGTTATTAAGGCCAATATGTAAATTAAAGTTAATTTGCGTTTGGCAGCTTAATTTGTTTGAATAATTAAACACGAAAGACTGAATGCTACGCAAATGTTATTGAAAAGCCTGTCTATAATACGTTTGAGCGGATAGATTAAAATACTAACGGCTTCCAGTTAGGGTTTCAGCTAAAGCTTCGTTCCAATATTATATTTCAAGGAAAATACGTACGGAATACTGCGATCGGTTAACGAGTTACGCTAAAGTTGTGAGTGTAGCTTAAAATCGATTTATCTTTTGTTATCAATCACGGATTGAAGCTCACTTCAAAATTATTAAGACAATGAATTCTTAAGAGTAGACAATGAATTGTGTATAATTTCATTCGTAACTGCTCTTTTATATGAGTTATTTGTAAAGGTTAAAAGGGTTCCGTAGGTGACGTCAGGCGTAACCTTTTTATTAGTTATCATTGTGTCTTTTCTCATTGCATTGTGTTATTGAGGATAGAAAACAATACTGAGCTGGACTGAAATGTTTGCGCTATCTACTTACATATTTGTAAATAATAACGAAGGTTTAATTAGAACCGGGTCTTGCTGTGATACTGTTTTCTATAATGTTTATTAAACATCGATTTATCATGAGGCTTGTCATGTGTCGGGCACGCCGCGCACGCTGCGCACGCCGCGCACGCCGTGTGTGTGACGGTAACGAGTGCGGACGTCACCCGCGGGCACCTGATTCGGGTGTCGCGTGCCAGCGAACAGCCGCTGCCGACAGTTTTGTCATCGACGACGCCGACGCTTGTGACGTAGCCGAGGCGCGCCTACGTCATCGGAATCAATAATAAATGGAGAAGCCGTGTTTACTGTGACGTTATTTTTGAGTTACGATGTAAGAATGAGTAACAAAAACGTCTTATGGTAGAGGTTGTGGTTATGTGTGATAGCAGAATGAGAATGCTTGCATATTTTTTTGCCATGAGTAGGTAATTTACGGAAACAAGTAAGAAATAGCCACAACGCTCTTAACAAAAAAAAACAAAGTTTTTGATCTTTCAAAATTTTGATTAAACTACGTAAATGAATTAAGCACATTTTGCAAGAATTTATTTACATATGCTTTTGATGCAAGAAACACGCCTCCTTGCAACAAACATGGCGCGTGTGTACAACAACTGCGTTTTTCCCACATCATGACACTATCTATGTCTACCCGTCGAAAGCTTTTAATCATACTTCGAGTGGCGCGATAAGCTAAACTTATCAGTTAATTTACAACAGGTAGTATGTACTTAATGATTATTATTACAACACTTTATTACGGTACGCTGTTTCAAATATTAATATAACGCGTTGAATACTTGTGAGCACAGTACTTTGCGCATCCAAAGATTCACACATCTCAGTAGGAAGACCTTGGATCAACTCACGCGCATAAGATAATATCAACATCGATGACGAAGTCGATACACACGTAAGGCTTACTACTTACGCGGATATTTATGATAAATGCAAACTCGTGAACGGTTGATCTTTTGTGGTAATCTTGTGACAGATTTTCCATTGTTAACCGTTTATATGATCAGGTACCTATGTGACGACACTCGATGTTATAAAGTACTGGTATTCCATAGCCTTGTAGAGAACTACTTTTAGAATACGCTTCTTTTTCTCATTGTTTCGAATAAAAGTGTAGGTACTGATGCCAGTTAAATTATAGGTCTAAAGGACTTCTCAAGTCTCAACTAGTGGTGAGTCTGACGGGCGTAATTACGAGTAGGGTTGTCCCAGGTGGACGTGACCTAACATTTGATTACTGTGGGTAGTGCCCCAAGGTAAAGCAAAGTAATTATTGCACTTGTACTTCATTCTACTTTAACAAAAATGAAAATAAAAATTTGGTTTTACTCAAAATGAAAGAAATTGAGAAGAATTTTTTTATATTTTTGGCGCTGGCTTAGGCTTGACAACAGCTGTTATTGAACTTTGACAAATCCTAAACTAATGATGAAAAAATACTGTAGCATTGTATAAAATCTTACGACGACATTTTAATAAAAACGTAAAAATCACTTATTTTACATTTTCAAAGAATCGAAACATTTTTAAAGTGTAGCTATTGTTTTGTATGAGTAGCTAAAGGTAATTTTGGTTGACCTAAAAATGAATCATAAATAAATTATAGTTCTTGTGTTAAAATACTAGGAACGAAAGTATTACAAATGCCTTATATGTATGTGGGTTATGACCTACAATACTCATAACAAAATGAATTTTAAGAATAAAGTTGAATAGTTTATGTATTAGTCAGTCAAAGTTCGGTATTTTTGGTAGACCATATTTTAAATCCTACTAATATTATAAATGTGACAGCTTGTATGTTTGTGCAACAATCAGGCGAAAACGACTGAAGGAATTTGGACGAAATTTGGCAAACATGTGCATAGTGCATATCGTCGAATAACACATAGGCTACTTTTTATAGATTTTTATGAGAGCGAAGCCGCGGGCGGAAGCTAGACATTCATAAAACTTGTACAATTGTACATGTAGGTATAGGATAGGATATTTAGATTTCTAAGTAGGTAGATAACTAATACAAAATAAAACCTATTAAAACGTTCATGATTCTTCATTAGATAATTTTATCCTAAACTAATATTAAAAAAGCGAAAGTGAGTTTGTTTGTTATGCTTTCACGCCTAAATCACTGAACCCATTTTGATGAACTTTGTACGGAGATAGATGAGACCCTGGAGACGGTTATAGGCTACTTTAACGCAAGCGACGACGTCGCGGGCAAAAGCTAGTTTTTATAATATTAACATTATATGAACATTATATGATAAGTCTTTTCATAAATTTATATGACTGGCTAAGCTCTGTGAAGACTTCTAAAGGGGTGCGTTACATACAGGGTAATTTCTAGAGATAATTTGCAACTATTTTGACCCGGTAACTTGGGGACCAAATTGAGTTTTTTTTTAGTAATCGTATCTTGATAAACAAGATACGATTACAAGAGAAGCCTTGGAAATGTACATAGCTTGATTTTTACGACGCTTGATTTCCAAGGTAATGGGTGTTTTTTTTTGATAAATTGTTATCCGAGAGATAATATCTGTTCATGAGCTTTCAGAAAACTATCAGTTTACTATACTATAATGGATTGTTGTGAGAAATTTTGTCTACTCTAGGTAGACAAAATTTCTCACAATTAGCAATGTTTAGTCGTGATGTAGACAACTTCCAAAAAAACACAATTTTTGACCCCAAGTTACCGGGCTCAAAATTGCTGCATATAAGTTCTTCTCCTTCTCTAATTGAAGGAACGCACTTTATTATCAATCACTCTGATTAGTGACGTAAGTAGGTACATTCAGTGTATCGAAGGAATAAAAAGAAACGGAAGAAAATTTGCTCGAAAATAACGTAAATAACAAAGAGTCAACCCCTCAACTGTTTGTTGATACGATCGCACGAAGCAGATAGCGGGATACCTTCCATATTAGGTATGTGGGGCGACGTCCTAATATGTATTTCGGTGTTTTGGTTTTCCTTTTACTGTACTTTGTGCACCGAATCTTCATTGGGGCTTACCAAACAAATTTTGTGCATATCAAATAGGAAAATTAAATTATATCCTCTTGTGGTCACAAAAACCATTCGGAAATAACGATAATTTTTTTTTGTGTGTTGTTCATTGAAAAACCCAAGTTCACTTACGATGATATAGTAATGAACAGGCGACGCATTAAATAATTATTATATTTCCCATCGTTGGCTACATAAGGAAGGAAGGAGAACGTTAGATTCCTTACAGATAGTGTGTTTCCAATCTACAACAAATGCACATAAGCCTGCTCAAAGCCCGCTCTACGACATGCAATCTCAAATTATAATTATTCAGAATTTCGTAGCTTCGGTAATCTAAATGGCATGTAATTTGTTGTGGAGCAGAAACGCGGCTGAACTGCGAAACTAATTCGTAACGTAAATTTATGAATATTTAGTATCAGTCATTTAGTTGTTTGTGTTATGACGAAGTGTAGTTTACACGTGTCTGAATAGCGCCTGCTTGTAACGTCAACGCAAATATTTGCTTTTTCAGCACTTCAAGCTTTTATGTAGGTAACAGTATTTGTTCGGCTTTTCATGTCTCTTTCTCTCGTACCTTTTGTTAAATAACACGATATAATACAGAGGCAAAGGTACCTTAGTATAAAGATACCTTAGTATATTTTTAACAAATCTACTTCGTTCTGTGACTGAAGGGATCTCAAGATTTCATTCGGTCGTGTTGAGTGGCGGTGCGAACAGAAACAAAAGAATGACTTACTTGGCGACGGGCACGTTGGTGAGGCATAAGAAGTTGTTGCGAACACTGCGCAGGCTCGCCAGGACCTGCGCGAAGGGCGTCACGATCAAGTCTTCCCCGTGGCTGCGGACAAAAATAAACCTTGTAAATATACAGCCAAGATGCAAATCGCTACGAATACGCTCAAACAAATCATGAGGCAAATCTATAATGAAAGGAGCTAGAGGCGGCTTACAAAAGGATTCTGTTTTGAGGCTGGAAATTTGATATCATTGCGTACATATTTTGAGTTGATAATGATCCTATATTTCTTACCTAGCTACAAAATAGGTACAGTTATGTCTAACAAGTTCCCAAGGTTAGAAACGAGTCGCAGTGTTCAAATATTGTTTCAGTAAAAGGCGACAAGGGCTGAAACATAAAAGTTTACGAGTTGGAAGTTTATAAAATGTTCTTAAATATTTAACACTGTTTTCTGAATAGGATTTCTTGTTATAAGTTAGTACTTAGAACGCTGTGGGTCTAAAAGGGGAATACATAATATATATTGTTCAGGAACAACCTTCTCTCAGAGTGGTACTTAAAGAAATGGGTATATAGTAATAATAGATTGATTTATAGTTTGGCGATAGTTTGATGGGATATAATAAAACTTTATGGTGATTTATATCTTTAATATTACATTAAACAAGATGAAACGTCGGTAGAACAGAATTAGAATTATAACACTAACAAATAAAAATGTTCTTAAAAATGAAAAATATGCATTCAGTGTTTTTTTAATTTATTTGAAAATATGGGTCTGTAGTTTGATCAATATGGGTCTGCACAATGCTCAAGCAGGCAATCAAGGCTCAGGCATGTCTTCAAGCATAGTATTCTTCAGGCAACGACAGGATTCCCTTACCATAGTAATATGTACATATTCCTGAATTTTCATTAAGACAGAGCAAAAAACTCAAACTGTAGGTAATATAATTGTAACGAATGATAATATAAAAATAAAGTCATTTCAAATATAAATGCTTGTACCCTTATGTACATATGAATTTAACATGCGTTCCTTTTACAATTCGCCAAGTAAATAAAAGCTCATTAATACGGCAACTTAAATATTGAGAAAAAAGCCTGAAGTACCTCTCGGTACTTATTCGTAATGGCTGTGTAATAAGACGTTTAACATACCTGAAGCATTCTTCTGTATAAAACAAATGCAATAAGAATGATTTTTATGTTCTATGTTGCTCACCAGTAGAAGTAGCTACCACAGATTCTTTAGTGAAAATGTTTGTTTGTTGTATTGAAAAAGGTTCATATGATTCAAAACATATTTGATTAAAGTAAGAACAGTACAGTTATTAAAAAACCTAACAATGGAACCTGAAAAGGTTTCAAGTCTAGATGTAAACGAAATTATGATTTCTGCGAATATATTTTCCCAGCTTACCCTCAATGTTATTTATAGAAGGGTGTGGGCGCAAGACGAGGAAGATACCTCCACACTTTAATACCTGAACTTGGGAAACCTGACAAATTCATTGGAGCGCAACTCTGAAGATGTCTTATAGTTTCTATTGGCATTAGTGGTTGGTTAATACTCAAAGGACGCACAGAATCTACTTCATATTTATTTGATGTTCAATTAGTTAGCTACTTTCAAAGAATCTCCAATAAAGAAAGTGAGAACAGACTTTTCAATTTTCATTTTTAAACCTTTGAAAAGAATTACTTTGCGTGGACGTAGTTAAAAGTTATTCATGATTAACTTGAAAAGTTGGACTGGAAAAAAATCTCAGGCTCATAGAGCAAGTTTATACCTGTGTAATTATACCCAGGTAAAAGGTTGGAGGGTTATTTGTTTACACAATAGTCAATATTGGCTTCATTAGCAATCGAGAGGTATCAGAAGACGAGGATCGAGGATTTCAAAGTTAATGTATTTAATGTGCAATGACTCATTGAACTTTATAGCGTTGTACATAATTAAGATTTACTGTTCAAGTATATTTTGTATTGTGTTGTTTCAAGCAAGCGTTATTTATATTCCTATTGACTAGGAAACATAATAAATTATGAAGTGCTGCCAACGTTACGACGAGTATGAAGAATAATTATTATGTAGGTATGCGATACGGCTAGATAAAATTTCAAAGACGTTTCAAGTTGTGGTTCATTTGCAAGACTAATCACCCCAAGCAATGAACTGTCCAGATGTTACCGTTAGACTTTCATAATAAAGGTATGTTTGACGTTTACCTAGCTACTATCTGTTCTTACTGAAGCTCATTTTATGCGTGTTTCGGTCATAAAAGCGGCACTTGTAAAGCTTTCCATGTGAACTAAATAGCTACAGGAATACAAAGCATATAAGAGACGAATAAATCATGTACGGTACAAAGTAGCTCTAGCTCCTAAAGTAGAAAGCAGATAGAGGAGGTACGGACATTTCATAAGAAGAACAGAATAGCACGCTGTGAGGTTGACTCTGAGCCTACCAGAAGGTTAAATAAGTCGAGGACGACCTCCTTTGTCGTGGTGGACCAGTATGACGAAGCTTTTTAACAAGAAGAAACTAACCGACCAGACAGAAAGTCTTGACGCCGTGAGTTAAGGTGTGAAAGGTTAGGAAGAAGAATAATATAAAAGTGAGGATGTTTGATATTTGTGGATCTTGTATGTAAGCGCTCAAAGCTACAAACGAAAGTAGTGTAAAACGCGACGTTTTTAGATTAAGGCTGTGACTGCTGCCGTTGGTATACCTACCTAGTTGCATTATACTTTATTTAATTTCGTTTTTGGTACAATACTTAATCCACCGAGTACCTATTTGTAATCCCCCTCTTTGAAGCGAACCTTTTATGTAGAGCTCACATCTACCTGTGGGAAGTCGCAAGATAATTTTAATCTCTTTAAAGTTAGTGTACCTACCTTGCACTCAAATTACTGTTGCTAATAGAAGTGGCTTTCTGGTTAGGAACTTAGGAAACAAGTTCCTAATGCTTTGTAACTGCAATATCATCAAAAATTTACGAAATATTCATTTGGGGTGTAAACGACCATCTACGTAATATGTTCTCAGAGATAGTAAGTAAATCCGTGTTAAATTTTGTTGATTATGTGAAGTCATCATGAAAATTAAATTGAAACGTCATTCGTTGACATTCTTTTGTTTTCATTTTCATAGGATCGTTCATTTCACGGGCTGTGTTTATGATATTTTTATAGACGTCGCGGACGCTCTGCGGCGGTGTCTCTCGACCATAAACAACGGCTCATTGATGTGTAAATTAATAGCACTTTCCACTTTTCATGAGCCCCATTTTTTCACCCTGACACCGATAGAAGGTATAATGTAATCTTTCCACTTCACTGTTTTCCTCAAGGTTATTTTTAAGTTAAGATACCTTACTCCTGTTTCTTGTAAATGCCAATTACCATCATCCGTCGTTTATCCTCCGAATTTCATTATTTAAATTACTCTTAAAAGAAAAACAAAAGTTAAGACTGTCAATAAAACGCTGTCTCGTTTAAAACAATTTGGAATGGCTAATAAAATAATAGCTGCGACGCTTTAACATTTAAATAGGAATGTGGTAGTAAAAATACGAATACACGGAGACTATAGGATATTTATTCATGAGAGCAAAATATGTATGAAGAGATATTTTCGAGTATTAAAGGGGATGGTGGACGGGAGTTTGTTTTCTTTGGCGAGTATGTTGTGATGAGATGTGAAATGATATTAAGAAACAACATTTGAGCGTCGTGCGGGCGGAGCGTCCGAGCATTACCTCGTATCTGTGTTTACATCGTAAACAAAATGGATACATCGCAAATATTAAAATGATTTAGATTGCTTATTATTATCTATCTATTATGATAACGATTAAAAATATAAAACTTGATGACTTTGCTAAAATATTGATCTCAATTTAATGAGTTGTTTGACATAGGCTGAGAACTGAGCATAGATATTCTACAGACGCTAGCTCAGTGAATCCGCAACGTAGTAGAGGCTACGAATCGGATACGCTACGTAAACGCCTAACGCTACGTAGGCGCTACGGCTCATAGTAAAATATGTACGCTATAAAAACGCCTAACGCTAACCTAGACCATCCTAGACCTTATTGCTTTCCGACAATGAAGAATGCATTAGCATTTCTTGATACAAATTTGCTCTTTAAACATTATTATAACCAAGAAAAGAAATAGAAGTGATTCTCATATTTCGGGAAACATAAAATTATAATGAATTATTATTATCTATTACATGCGGTCATATTAAATTACTATCAATAAAAATCTCCTGTAAATAATAGCTTGACATTATTACTGTACAAATTTTCTGTTTAAATATTATTATAACAAAGAAAAAAAATAGAAGTGATTCTCGTATTTTGGGAAACAAAAAATGACAATTCATTATTACTATCTTCTACGTGCGATCATATAATATTACAATCAATAAAAATCTCCTGTAAATAATCGCTTGACAACTGTACAAAACGCAATATCACTGGTTGAGTTTCATTTGTACTGGCGGAAAACTTGTCTCAGTACGTATACTCGGAAGAACAAATATTATCTACAGGTTCCAGAACATTTACAGACACTCGCAATTTTCTATTATTACTTTTCCTTCAAATTAAATTGTGCTTACAAGGTTTATTAAAATACCAAAAGTTAAAACGACCTGAAATGTGTATATGAATAAAGCATGTACATACATAGTACATTCTATATCATACGAGTATGATTTTAAATTTCTGTATGTTTCAGGTTATTAAGGTAAAGTAAATGACCAGCATAATTTTCGCTTCCAACACTGACTGATGAAGCACACCAAAACACAGTGAATTTATTTTATTTTAGCAATCGTCTAATTCCAACTAATTCATTAATTCGAGTTAATGATCATTTTCACAGCGCAACGAGGCGCCGCGGCTGCCAGAGACGGCATTGTCAAAACTATTATACAAACCAAGTGTTCTACAGAGTTTCACTCAAAAGAGTCCTGTCACAAATCTGACAGTTGAAACTTGTACTCAGCGCACATTGCGCGGGCAGGGACACCAATAAGTAATGACATCGCGTGCTCGTTGGCCATTATTGTATCATGTGACATTTTCGTCTTTTTTATTTCATGATAGATACAGTGCACTGAAATAAACAGTGACATAAATAACGTACAAGAAGTGATTTAACTGAGTGTTGAATCTATTACAATCGTAGGAATCATGTGAGCTGACAGTCATGTGGAGGTAAGGATGGCGTTGTATTTGGCGGACCGGTTTGGAAGGCTGCCAGGCGGCGTCACGTGCGTGCCTTAGTCTGACGAGCCAGTTGGAGTACGTGAGCACGATATTATTGTATCATCAAGATATTACCTACCGTGGAACACTACACTTATCATGACACACCTTGATAATATGTACCTTATTTAGAAAATTACGCTACCGTTCACTGTCGCACGTGCGCAGTCTCACATATCCAAGTGGTTGAATATGTTTTATATGGATTTATACCTATGTGTTTCTGCACTAGTCATAATCCGTGAATTCTTCGTAATCTATTCCGTGTTGACTTGGCAATTTGCTTAGCGTGACGTGTCGTGAATCAAAATTACTCCCAGTTTTGAGAGAGAATACGGGAGAGAAATCTACATATAAAACAGGCTATTGCACTAAAACCCGGGAATACATCGTTTGCTCTCAGATACATAAGACTTAAGCTTTAGGTGTATTTGTATTTTGCACGAACACTCGGTACTAGAGAACATCCAAACTAACGATCGAGAATAAATTTTATTTATCAAAAACACATTCCGTCCAATGGTATTTTGATAAAGGTAATTAATTGACAAACGGCATATTCTCTCGTTTCATGTACTTTAGTTTTCCCTATGCACATGAAATGTTATTCATAATGCGTTTTATCTTACTACTACGCAGTATTATTATTGGTTTATGTTAACAGTTTACCTACGTGTCGAAAAAAACGTGCACATATTTCGCTTTGATTTATTGTAAGCTTTACATACTGAAAATAAAACCCGATTCAAGCAAAGTTATCTCGAGTAATTTTCAGGGTAACTGTGCGATAAATAAGGAACATTTATCACATGGGACCTTTTAAATTTAAATGTCCCATTTTAGAGGCAACGGGATCTAAATGCGTATGCCATGAATATTAACGTGTGTAGTAAGGGAGCCTCGTTTGGACGAGTGCTCAACTCTCCGCCAGTCGAAGCGCCTAGTTATAGCCGCCGTCTATTAAATTTAACGAACGGCTATAGCGGCAGACCACTTTTCTCGTTTACTGCATCCTGCCCTAGAGAACTAACTCAATTATAAGGAATATAAAATAATGGCAGTGGAACTATTTCAAGCGGAGCATATCAGATAGGTACGAATAGAATAATGTAACCGAAGTTTTATAAGAAGAAAATCATTTACTACGATTCGAGAGACTATAACGAGTATATAGTAGACGTGTGGGTGTGGAAGATTTGATTGTCTTAAATTGTTTGACGAGATAAATAGAGTTGTGGAACTTTTTTCATTGTCCGAATTGGATTAGTTAACAAAATAGGGCCCATAACCTCGATTTCTCCAGAACAACATCGGTAAATGTACACAAGAAGGGAATAGTAAGTAGGTAATAATCCGTTATTCACTTAGACGAAGTACCTTCATAAACAAAGCGGGGTATTATTCGTCCTAATAAAGAGGGTAGTGTAATATGTTTTCATTATATATTTATGAAATGAGAACGGCACACAGTTCTTTTAGCAGTATCGAGAGGAAAGTTTTCACATTCCTATTTTGCTAGGCTTTATACATATTCTTTGCTTGTGTAACATAATGTTAGCTCCAAATTTTCACTGTTACGAAGAATTTTAGCAAAAAGGATTTGAACAATAATCATCCATGCATAAAACATACCCTAGAAGAAGCAAACATAAGATTGACTATTTTTGTATGTTGTATGTTTTTACGGTTAAACTGTACTGACTGTGATGAAATTTCTTGAAAAGAACAAAGGATACTTGCATTGCGGAGTAGGCAAAACTTTCAGACGCATGAAAATCAGCATTTCAGTCGCATGAGCTGCAAAGCACTTAAAACAATTTAGAAACAACACAAATATAGCATTCTACAAAATTAAGCAATCAATATGCTCTGGCTACTTTTTATTGTAGCTCAATAAAGTGTAACGAAATAAACATGATCAATAAAAAACCAGCTGTGTGTGAGTCGGACTCTCACCGACTCGAAGGGTTCCGTACCAAAAACAGAAAAAAAACTCGTTTCTTCTATGAGAGCCCCCTTTAATATTTAAGTTTATTACATTTTTATTATAGCGGCAACATAAATACATCATCTGTGAAAATTTCAACTGTCTAGCTATCACATTTCATGAGATACAGCCTGGTGACAGACCGATAGACGGACAGTGGAGTCTTAGTAACAGGGTCACATTTTTACCCTTTGGGTACGGAACCCTAAAAAATCTAAGCTCGTTGCTTAGAACAAACAACAAACGAAATCCACCCACGTCTCTAGTATTTTTGCTACAACGCGCTACAAAAAATATATAGAACTTGCAGGGGTCATGGACTTTGTGAGACACAAGTTTATTCCACACTCACACAGCAATTATGTACTAGACTGCTCACCACAGCTTTATATAAACGTTACTCTATTTGTTAGACAAGTAATACCTCGGTATCGATATCAAAGGTACTCGTAAGTTTCCACTAGCTATTCAATAGCTAGCTAAATTGTGTTATCTTCTACGAACGTAGCTTCTACAAAGGCAATGTTTTCTTTGTTTTCAGTCTTGAAGGATTCTGTTGCAATCTGTTCAACTAATTTGATTCTTTCACGGTATCAAATTGGATTCATCACAGGTTAGAAAATCTCAGCTATTATTTGCGTTTACGGTTCTGTTGGAGACTGACATATTATATTGGTTGCAGGTGCATGTGATATGATATTTTGTTTGTGTTGAACACCCCCGCACCCTATCCACACAAGTATCCTGCCAACGCATCTCTCTTATTACTCCGCAGTGTGTTTATGTTGAGCTTCACAAATACCACAGTATTAATTAAACCGCCTCGCATTTAATACGTATGATATTTTTAGCTCCCGCCATATCTTATTGTTAGAGTTATTTTTAGGCGTCTCTAATTGGACAATTGGATCTAAAATTACTTCAAATATAAAAACTCATAAAAGATCTAATCACTATGGCGTGAAGTTAAAATAGAGCGAATAATAGACACGTTTTATGTCTGGTGAAGTGGCCGATACTGAGCGGGAATGGAATTACCAAAGTGTAAAAACATGTTTCTTATTTTTGGGATCTTTATCATATAAAGACTAAAAGTAAAAAACCCTTTTTACCTTTTTTGCTATCTTCGTTGTCCGTTGTAAGTATTCCAAACTAAAAATCTGTGACATTCACAGTCACAAAACTGAGAATGTTTTATTTAGTTTAGACATTACCGCAGCCGGAAGGGACCGAAAAGTTGTGATCAACAAGTTTAAATGTCATTCGGTTGGAGCTTCTACAGTTGTTGGAGCTAAACCAAAAGCTCCAGAGGAACTTGTAACGGCTACTGTCGATAGCAAAATGGAAATGAATGAAACTAGTAGCGAATAACTTCCACAACGCTACGATAACGTAGAAGACATACTCGTAATATTGATTTATGAGTACCTTCAATGCACGTTTATGCTGTCTCGCTTCTTCTTATCAATCATTCAGCTAGAGTCAATTTTCATGGCTATTATTAGACAAGGGCTAGAACGAGAAACACTTTTATTGATTTTTCCACGATACAGGCTTTTCTTCGAAGTATTATGTGCGATAAAAATGAGTTGGAATTATTTGTAGAATCTTCAATGTTAGAAATTTGCCATCTATGAATATAAAGGAACGTTGAACTCCGATAAAATTTTGAATAAGCCTGTACGTTCTCGCCAGTATTTAAGCTCTTAAAGCAGTATTGATGAGGCGTCAGCCAACCGTCAGTTTATCTGTAAAGGCACTGAGGCAGATAAAAGACAATTTTATTGCCCTCAATTAATAAATTACTTCGGCCTAGGCAAATATGTACTTGTACAGCAATTGTAGAGACTGTCTGTATATGTTTGATAACTGTGAAAGTTTATATATCTTATTTATAGTACATTCAGCAAGATTTTGTATTGCAAGCTACTTTCTGGTTCTTTGATTTTATGCAATCGTATTTATGTTGATACATATTTCCCTTTTTATCTAAATTCGCTTCCATTAGGTTTGTTTCAATGCTAAACCTAGAACGAACCTAGTTTTCTTTATGGTCAGTACTTTGAAAAAGCCATTTTAACAATCCCGATATTAGTACTTATCCTCAGATTGGTTTCGATACATTTTCTGTTTGAGTACTATTTTCTGTAGAGGACCCGCGCCAAATCACGTACGGACGGTAAATTGTATAAAACCTCATTCCGAGATTACGATGCCGCTTATTGTGTTACGTACAATTCGACATGTAAACAATTTTATTATTGTTACGTCCATTCGCCAGTTCCAGCGCTGAAGGCCGACGCTTTCCCTTTAAAATGGGTTTGTGAAAACTCCGCGTAAACAGATTTAACTACACCGACAGATACAGTACTATGTTTGTATGTATGTGTGTGCAGCCAATGAGTGTGTATGCTCATCAAACAACAACATGAGTAACGTTTTTGTAAGTTAATTAAGTCTTAAGTCATTAATGAAGTATTTTTTCACACCACACACAAGCGTTATCCGGTTGTATGTATAGTTTTATTTTACAAACACCGGCTGTTTCAAAAGAATTTATCTTAGCGCTACTAAACCAAAACGGGTTTTTTTTCCGGTTCATTCTTATCTTTTCTACAAGTATTTATTTGATTTCATCTTCACATATTTATTATGAAGAATGCATATGGGCATTAAAATACATATGTAATTATGTAGTTTTATAGACGTTACCTACAAGAATATAATATATATTGAAGGTATCTATGTGTTCTACGTTTGTTGAGGGACAATAATATTTCTGCCGTACCTCATTTTGAACTCTTCAACTCTGGATTCTAGCTTCTGTGGGAAATCACCTATGAAAGACATTTAGATAAAATTAGATAATCTTCTCACACTGAACAAAAATTATGCGTCTTTTAAGTAAACTTTGACTTTTATCTTGTGACATTCTGGTCTATGATAAAACTATCATCTATTAAAACAGATTGTATAGGTAACATATTAAAGAGGTTTTTACCTAATTTTTACGGAACTTTTTAACAGTAAATTCAGGTGGAGAAAACCAAATATACAAAGTATTTCTAGCTTGATTTTGACCATTGAGAATAATGTTTTAACCTCCTGAAAATAGATTAACAAAAATTTACATCGCAATTAGAACAATCTTGACACGGCTTTTCATCCGAAAAAGCAGGGCGTTAAATTGGTCGATACCTATCTAAAATAAAACCCGTTGCTATGATTCCTACCAGGCAGTCGGCAATAAATTAGAACGGAAAATAAACGAGATTGGGCCGATAAACAATTGAATTACACGATAAATCACAAGAGATGGGTCAGTGAAAAATTATTCCCAGTTTTATCACGACTTTCATCATTTTAAAACGTTCGTTTTTTCCAAAATTTTGTTGAAATTAGAAATTATGATTTTAAGGCTAGCCATTTTTTTATTCAATACCTGCTTAGCAAAAATTTTATAAAATTCGTAAATGGTTAAGAATTTGTCAAGCCCAAGAATGTTTATAGGTAAATCATATTTTTGCAACTCCTTTATGTTTCAAAGGAGACGTTGGCGGAAAGGTCACCTTTGAATTCCTTATGAAATAACAAGATTAAGCTTTTATGGACATCGTATTATAATAATATCACAACAGTAGCTACCAACAGCGTCCTTATTTTGAAGAGTGAGGCTTGGGACTTGCATTGTGTAGAGATTACACTATATGGTCAGAAATTCAATGAAAAATATATAAATAATACGGCCAACAATGGCTCGATGGCTCAAAGCCTTGACGATAATCTGTCAAAGCTGTGGTTGTGCGGTTAGATCAGCCGGTCTATTCTGTGAACATCTCACCGTGAATATTTAGGTGGAGTGAGCACGAAATTGTGAGTAGGTTCCTGTCTTTTGAGCCCCGACTACCGGTAGCTTAGACCCTGCTCCCGATACCGCCTTTATTTAAGAAATATATGTTTAAAAATGTAAACTAAAATATTCTTAAAAGTAAACAAACGAAATAATTAATAATAGGCTTAAGGAGACTGGTAAATTCCGGGTCGAAAACAACATTCATAAATATTTGAGAGAACCTGAAGCGGTAATTCGGTACTGGTTTATATTTGTTTACTGTACAATAACCCGTGTTTTGATTTATTCGTTGAAAAGCTCTTAACAGGTTGTCTAGAGGGAGAAAATTGGTTTTATGATTCCAGCCGTGGCCGACGGAAGAGGAAATAACGTAGACATCCTCTGCTCACTGAACTACCTAAATGGAAATTACTACCTTTCTACATTACAAGGTAATTTTAAAGTAAATTGCTTCGACAACTACTAAATATTAAAAGCTATTTGTAAAGCTAAACACAAAACCAACAACCCGCCGTCATATTTCTCGGTAAATCGATAGCTTTTAGCAAATACATTCGTTCAAAGAGGTGAATTATTGATCGTTCCAAACCAAACTTTTCTCTTCATAGATTTTGTTTTTCTTTTGATCTTTGTACTACCTTTAACTTAATGAATATTAAAGTAAAATGTAAATGCGCTGTAAAGCTTGGTTTTTTCCCTGCGTAGGTACAGACGAGCGAGCTTTCGTTATAAAACTTACACATTTTACTACAACGTAATAAAACTCAAAATGTACGTTTTGTTTTTACTGCCTTTCATTTTATTTGTTTTTCTTTGAAACTTTTCTCGATGTACGCAGATTCTTGTCTCACTGTCAATGGTTTGTTCACCTTTGGTTTCACCCCTAGTTTGAAAACCCCTTTTATGGTCGTTTAAGATGATATTATATGAGTGTGAAAAGTTAAAATTTTTAGAGTCCTATTAATTTGATAACGGTAATTATGCAGTCAATAAAACATGAATAATGTACCACCTGCGAGTACCTGTATCGTACAGAACCCTTGTCCCGTTAGAGTTGTTTATTTGATCGTTTGTCAATGAGTTCTCAACTTTGTTTGAAACTTTTAATAGGTTCGCCCGGTCCGTTTTGCATCGGACAATTGGGTGGAGCAAGAACTTTCATTAAATATGTTTGAATTCTGCTACATAATTTAATAATGAGAAGTTATGGGATTAATTCTAATAATAAACGATGTTGATAAGGCCCTTTTTATACGTAAATATATTTTCAACAAGATCATAAGTTATATTAAAGCAAGCCATAAGATTCAGCCTATCTATAAACTAAACGATACCGTATACACTGGTGTATCAATAAAAATAAGCATATTTAGTGACAAAAAAAAAGCAAAATAACTACATTTATTCGCCGCAAAGTAAATATCTCATAGATATTTACTATGCGGCGAATAAATGTATTCATTAGCGTGATCTAAAAAAGAGAATTTGTTTAAGAAAATTAAGAGCTGTGTGGAGACGATTGAACATAGATCATATTTATTTTCGATGCACCATTAAACATTCAAAGGATCGCAAATCATTCTGCTTTCACAGACTTTTAAATATTTATGGTGAGTGAGAAAATAAAATTGTAAATATTTATTGGTGCACAATAAACCACTGGAGATTCAATCTTCGAATGAAACATGTAACCGCGACATGTTTCATTCGAAGATTCGATTGATATATTCAGTCAGGTGCACACTCACAGGCTGCAAACTCTATTACGATTATGCAACACCGAGTGATCGATTTCAAATCGCGAAATCTCGTTTATTATTGACGATGGGTCTCCGTATCGGATACCTACCCGTGTTTACTTATCCTTATATATTACGTTCCGTGTGTTCGGATAACATCTCTACATACAATGGCTGCGAGGGAAACATGATCGGTATAAAGGAAAGGGCACACGATATCGGCGACTGTCACAGACTTATGTCCCATTCTATTTTTATACATAAAACAATCTTGTTATGGAATTGTTGTCGTGAAACCAGGAATACAATATAATATCTTCGGCAGGATACCGAACATCATAATTTTTTGAGGATATTAACGTTTTCCTCAAGTACCTAATAGGGTTTTCTATTGTGCAAGATCTATCTCATTGACGTCAATCTTAAATGCCGTCTTTTCCTCTCTTTTCTTGACATTTGAGACGTTCTCAAACAAGCTTTGGGGTGCTTTAATTATTTCGAGAATATTCAAATTTCGGACAGATAATAATCACCAGATTAAAGTATTTTAAATAAAAACATGGCAAACAGATTTAACAAACGGCATTGCGAATAATATTGTTTCAAACTCTTGGGAAATACAATGCAGGCAATTATGCAGCGTGAAGTTTCTATGCAGGACGCACGCAGTAAAACATGAAGTTTGAAGGGCGACCATTATTTCCCCTGACGTACTCCACGGCCTTAAGCTCATATGTTCGTTATCTGTTAGAGCTTGTTTCCACTGTACCTATCAACTCCATTAAGACTACCGAAGGATTCTCGTTTATTAAACTGAGAAAGTTATGGCACTTCACTTGGGGTTTATCTTCACATAAAGTTCAGGTAAAAGTTAATAATGAAGGAACATTTTCGGCCCCGAGACCACGTCCTCGATCTCATACAATACGTGATAAAGAAAGTTCAAAGATTCCTGGTCCTATGTATAATTGTATAACCATACAGTCGTTCAAAGGAATAGTTAATACGTTTCGTGGTAATTGAATTTTAGTAAACACAATAATAAAGTCGACACCAGACGCACTGCAGTTGATTTGTGGTTTGTTGAAGATAAATTCAGATAGAACATGGCGGCACAATGTCGTGTGCTCAACAAAGTTATGATTTTACTGAATGAGGTATTACGTTATCTCATAATTCTTTTAAAATATTATCATGTTATGTCCTTCAAGTCATTTTTCTTAGAATATGAACGAGAACCAAGTTCGTTGGTGAAAATGAGAGACGTTTTTACAGTTTACTTTCATAAGTGCAACATGTCACAACATCACATGTGTGTTAAAAAAAAACAATATTTTAATTTAATTTATAACGCTGCCTATTATGTCGACTATTTCGCTTAGCGGCTAGTAGCAGCCGGTTTCTGTCTGTGTTGCGGAATGTTTTTTGTTTTTGTGTGGTTGTATGTCATTCAAACTGCTTTCTTTTATTTTATTTTGTTTATTATTTACACTAACTTATATATATCGTTTACTGCACGGTAACATTTGTAATTATATTTATCTACATTTACATTTCACACCTACAAAACTGATTTGCATCCGTAGACTTCAACGAAGGTTCAGTTGAAAACCAGCGTCAGGCAACTCCTAGTTGTCTGGCATTTTGCTGAATTGGACCTATTTGGCGCAGCCGCGGGGCATACAATGTTTTTTTAAAAAATTAAGTTGTCTTTCAATTGTATCTACAATGTGTGTCTGTGTTTGTGCCAAATAAACTAGTTTTCTTTCTTTCTTTCTTTATGTCTTATTTCAACTATATTGACAGCTTTCTACTTTTGTAGAAGTATCAATAATTGTTGTTGATATTATTGCTAACTTTAATAAGTCCATTCACGTTTCATCGGATGCTTGGCACTGATGATAGAGAATCTGTTGGCATAGGTTAAAGCTTGCCAATGCCATGGAAATAACATTATATATATGTACCTGTTTATCGGCATCCACTGCACATATACATATAGGAGTTTCTTTGTATTTGAGCAGAAACATGGTCACGTCAGTAGATGTTTACAGTTAAATCCGCAGACAAGTTTGGTATTTGCTATAAATTTTGGCAAAATTCCATAAAATTGCAAGCAAATCGTCTATCATTTTGACGTTAATAAACAAGCTTGGTTTTTGAACTTGAGTGTTCGGCGTAATCAGGGTCCCTACACTAAATAATCGGATCCCTTTAGATAAAGCTTTTGATAACAAAACGGCTCTTTTGTAAGTGGAGTTCAACAAGCCACTCATCCCGTAAGGTGAACGTATCTGCGGTGGAAAACGATCACAATTAAAGTACCTCATAATTTTAAATCAATTAAACTCAATAATGAAGTATAAAAATAGACAAAGGTCGGGATGTAAAGTGGCGTTTGAACTTTAGTTAGTAAAATGTAGATGAATGCTTTCATCTCTTCCATTCTATTTGTAGGCACGGAGAGGCTGCTGGGTGCACCTGCCACGTGTTTCCAATTAACGCCCACGCTGTTAACTAGGCAACGTAGCTAAGCTTTTATTTTATAAAAACAATTCAATACCATTCTACGAACGAAGTCTATTTCCAGCCGGCTACATAGTCGGCTAGAATTTGCCTACCGTGCCCAACGAAAAGGGAATAAAAATGAGATTTAGTTGTAAAAGACCAAGATTAGGCTAAAAGATTCATAAAATATTCAGATACATTACTTGAATTAGATAGTGGTGGTTTTTGGGATATATTTAGCGAATTAACCTTTACAATCAGAATACAACTTATTAAGGATTTAGAATAAAAGTTTGTATCTACTGTACGTATCTCATGATTAGTATTTTGTAGATTTTTAGTTTGCATTTGCATGGCAACGATTCTTTTGTCTAATAGAATATGTATTTATTTGTAATTTCTATCGGTCAAAACGAGTATTTTAATTTATCAGAAAGGTGTCCTGTTTTACTGACGTCATATACTGCAGATTGAGTTACAATATTATGTATTCGTAGGTACACGTGGAGAAATTCATGCTTACACAATCTATTGGCTATATTGGATTAATTTACGCCAAAATCGAAGCGACGTTTGAAATCTGCGGCACCAGCCACAGTTCAAAGAGCAGCTTTCAGCTTTGTAAATCAAATAAATCGAATCGTAGAATAAATGTACCTTGGCTAAAAATTTAAATTGGTTTAAAGGGCTTAGATATTGCTGCATAAAGTCGTGACGTCAAACGCGGCTACTTTGTTAGACATGTTGCTTAAACATCGTCTTTATTCCTTCCATGTCTGTAAAATGTTTCCTCGATAATAATGCGCAGGTTTACTTATTCACGCTTATTTCTAAGTTTAGTTGGCAATTATCGGGAAAGCCCTCCCAGGTGGGTGTAATCTATATAAAGTGACAGGTAGGTGTTCGGAGATCCGCTCCGACGCTATTACAGTTAAATACCGCAGTGAAGGTGAATGCAAATTGCTATCATCTATCTATTCTATATGCATGTTGCATAGAACGGGACGTACCTATAGATTTGCCATTTATGCTGACGTCATTAGATGTATACATACAAATACTACCTCTAGTTTCAACCATCGTTCAATCCCTTTAATTGTCTTATTTCACGCAAGAGTGGTTTGAGGCGTATTGGACCCACGTAGCAGCCAGCCCACCGTTCACGTTCATTCGGTTAGTCGAATATTTGATCAGAAACAATAGATTTTATAGATTTTGCAAATACAGGTTGTGAGCCCTAGTTATTATAGGCAACTGCCAAGTAAAATATCAGTTAGAACGCAGTCTGTTTTTGCTTTCCTGGTCGTTCATCTTGATGAAAATTTTCAGTCGGCCAATTTTATTGTCTGCTCGTAACGATGTCACAGCAGGTAATATTTCATTAATAACTGACTATAGTTTACATCCAAAAAGGCTTTTAACATGTCTGCGAAGCGTTATGGAAAAATGACGGATGCTTTTTACTCTACAACAGGTGCTCACTGTACGTGTTTTTGTCTACCCAATTAACGGTCAGCTCGCTTTTTGGAACCTCAGCAATAGCCGCTACGGTTGCTTCAATTAATTAACCATCTACGTCATATATTGTAGTTTGCTGTTCGCAAACAACGCTCATGTTATTAATTGTTGCGAAGAATAATGTAGATTTGTTTTTACGGTAGTGAACACGGAGGGACGCGGGCTGACGCGTTCCCCAGAGAGCTTAGATAGTCAGCGCGCAATTACTCTAAACACAAACCCAGATGAATGTACCCCACGACTACCGAGCGAGGAGCGAGGATCAAGATGAAAATTCTTATTAAGGTTAATGCCTACGTACTTCGTACATACTCTCTAGAAGTAGGTACAACAAAAACAATTACGGCGCAAAGAAAACAATGAGATTTATGAGGCTATTTTCAATGTAATAACAAACGAGTAGGCATGATGTATACTGCGATTGATTTACAAGTTAACAACGATCTACATGTTGTAGAGTCGAGATGGAACTAAATAGTTACATCTCGACACATCGTGGCCGCGCGTTTGTTTTTGACATTGCCTAAAAATAGAGAACTTGTTAAAAGAAAATCAAACATTTTGTGTCGTAGTATATCGCTACGTACAATACCTATAGTTACATTATAATTAGTCCGTATGTGGAAGTGTAAAGTCGATCGTCAATATGTTTTACTTATCTAGCTCTACGTAATTATTGGATGTAGCTAGGTCAGGTTAGAAGTAATTCAGTACCGTTGGAATTTTCCTTTAATTAGGCACCCAATTTGACCAAATGTGTGAAAAATTTGATCATGCTGTCTGTTTTCCCAGCATGATGATCCATATATTACTTTCGCGTGGATTTGGTTGGTGATATTTTGTGTTTCATAACATAACATAACTGAACGTCAAGAGGTCGATGAAAAACAGCTAATTTTACTCACGCATCGCGCCTGGTGCGTTCGTCCCAGAACTTCTCCCAAAACGTGGATCTGTTTTTAATTCTGAGCACGCTGGTGCTGAGCGTGCGCGGCAGCGAGCCGCCGCCGGCCGCAACGCCGGTGGACATGCTGTGCTCCGACGCCGAGCTCTTGGCGATGAAGGCGGCGCCGGCGCCCGCGCCGCCCAACCGCTCCGCCTGGGACCCTGACCGCTGCATGACTGCCGCGCGTTCGAGCACCGGTCCTCCGCACTGACTCACTACATACCACGCGTCACGCACTCGCGACTGACCTATCGCGCGATCGTCATCGCCCTGACGTCGCCTGCTAGAGCTCGCCGCGCCCGCGCCGCTGCTCACTAATGACTGTTGTTCTTGCCGAGCTCAGTAAGATGACACTCTCGCTCGCTATTATATAAACACTCCTGGCTTCCCAGCTATGCAATGTCAATATATAAATAACAAATGTTTCAGGCTAATCTCCTATTGCTTTGAACACTTCGACATACATATGTTCAGATAACTTTATCACTTTGCCCTTATCGGCAGCAGTATTTAAGTGAAACCTGTGTATTTATAACATAAAATATAGGTATTACCACGTAAGCTTCTAATCTTTAACTGTTTAGTTGATAGTCGTTTCTCAAAACTTATATTCATAAATATTAGGCCTCATCCTTGGCACCGATTGATAAACGCAGTTGGTGAAGCTCGAGCATCGCGTGCAGCGCTCGCGAGCTGCGGGGCAACCTGTCAGATCAGTGAACGACCTCCACAATGTCCAACTGTTCAGCCGCGAATCTCAAACACTCAAGTAAATAATAATGCACGGTATGTTTTTTGGCTAAAAGAAGTAATATAATAGGGGAGATCACTTCACGGTTAGACAGCACCGATGCTTTAAGTCACATTTTAGTTGGGGTTTGAGTGACGACAGGGGTTCGTACGGCAGAAGCAGAGCTGTGTGCATCGCGTGTCGCTGGGCATGGATGGCGTGTCGCCGGCAGCCCGCGCGGACTATCAATGGAGCCGGGCGCGAGGCGCAGCGGGCGCGTCCCACTCGCCGCGCCGCCCGGCCGCCCGCGCGCGCCTCGCCGCTCGCCGCCAGCCGAGAGCGCGCGACGCCGCCCGACGATAAATTTGGCGCTAATGGAAACTGGCGACGATGGGCGCCGGTAATCAATGTTCGACTTGGAAATCGAGGGGCAGTAAGACTATTATCAATATCAAAGACAAATCAGATATACGCGGAGGTACCTGCTAAGGTACGGCGGAAAGACATCAGCCGAGATGAAAAATATGAGTGGCCGGGTACGCCGTACTCTCGGTATCGATTATTTTACATTCAAGGTGCGAGTCGCTTTCAAGTCGAGTGTGTTACATGTCAAGTTACTAGTATATTGTGAATGATTGATGATAGCGATGCTACTAGTTTCTAGGACTTGTTTGTTTTAGTAAACTTCCAAGGTAATTTAGGCCTTTAAGTTTTGACAGGCTAATTATGTAGGTACACAACTACATCAGACTTTGAAGTTTAAATAAGAAATTGTTCTCTAAAGGAGCTTTAGCCGGAGACTGTGATTGGGCCACTCAATTAACAACAGTCGCTGAAATCACTAACATGACTTTGACGATTTGTCAATCTTTCACCCTTTTTTTTGCTTTTCTGTTACTGAATGAATCTAACTTGACTTTAGTGAAAATCTCAAATCGGTATAATTTAAGTTGAATGTTCTAAATATGGCTATGAAGTTGCCGATTTTTATTCGGGCCAGTTTGTACCACGATAACTTCGGTTAGACTTCAAATTTTAAATTCAATTAAACCTTATTTTGAAACCATGTCCTTTTGAAAAAAAAACATTTATAAATTTGTTCTGTGGTTTTTCTTATTACTGTAATATAGCCATATTTATAACCATTTTTGTATGAAAACTAAGAAAATTCGTGTTATTCTCGAATATGAGTTCCAACGTGGCAAGTATGCAGTTCAAGCGCACGCAATATCAATGACGTATAGGAATCTAACATCGCTATCGAATGCACTGAGCGTTATTGGTTCAATCCACCGCTTTCGTTTAAGAAATGCGATTGAACAAAAACGCACAATTCGTGCGATAGCACTGCTCCAGTCCGGTCCGGATACCTAAGTCATTGATATTGCGTGTTGTTTGAGAAGCGTAGTTGCCACGTTGCATTGTCATTTTTAAAAAGAACACAAATTTTCTTAGATTTATGGTTATAAAAATGGCCATATGACTGAAAAAACAAAACCCACAGAAACAAAACAATAACCATAATCTGCCGAGCCTTTTTTCCCAACTATATTGGGGTCGGCTACCAGTCAAACCGGATTAAGCTGAATAAACAAAAAAATAAACGATTTTTAAAAATAGATTGAAATGGCTTAAATTTAAAGTTTATTCTATTTCAATATTCCTAGTACAACGTTGTTCAAAGTCGCCTAAAAAAGAACGGCAATATCACAGGTAAAGACCCAACATAATATCACAAAAATAACTATTTAACATGGGAAATCTAGAAACTATATTAGGTATTTTAACCCTAAAAACATTTAAGCGTATTTATTCGAATGTTTGTGTATTAAAAGCAATAAATATAACCGATGTTATCGGAAAATTTAACAATGTTATTCTATAAATAATCGATTATTTAGATAATCCCGCAGGGAATGCTTCAAGGCTCCGTTTGTGCTCAAAGTTTATACTCGTAGTAAATCATCTTCACATCTACAAATGGTAAAGACTGTTTGATTCCTTTGTGTGATGGAAATAAATTCAATTTTCAAAGCAAACAATGTTCTTGGGGAAAAATAATGGATAAGAAGTGGATAAAACAGTCTAGTGCTGAGAGAAATACTCTATGTGATTGCAAATCATCTGCGCACAATTTTACCTACGATCATTTACATTAAAAAAAGAAAAGATTTAGTACCATAGTATTAAATTATCTGTGGTACCATTTTGTTCAAGTCTTTACTCATTTAATTTGGGAAAGTAGTAATTGAATTAATTAGTGACGAAACGAAATGCTGCATATATCATAATAGGTACCTACCTATTATTAATTTTTCAAAAGATAATTATAAAAGGTTTTAATTAATGGAATTGAAGTTGTATTGAATTAATTCACAGATTTTTTTTAATTGCATGAAAAACTTCTTTAAATTCTAATAAATCAACATAAAATATATCACGTATCATCATAACGTTTTAATTAAGAGTTAAATTAATGGTCCTTAAAACATCCGAACTAATTTGATTTGGAAGCACCTTTGTATAATTCGAGTGATCTAAGTACACGTGTATACATAATCCGACAGTCGGCTTTAGAAGATTCGGGATCGCTAAACTGTTTTTAACGATGTTCAATTAAGTCTCATTAGTGAGTTGTCAATCGAGTATTTCACTCAACGATCAATTAGGTACGTCTCTCGCGGGACCGCTTTATCAAAAACCTTTTAACGGGTACCTGTATTATAGTGGATAGTAAAAATCACTAATCGATTTACGTACGTAGGTATATCATTTAAAATGTATTCGAACTGTAACTGTTTTTGAGCTGTTTGCAAATAAAATTGAGTTGCAGTTCGTCTCACAGTTATTCGAAAAATTCCAATTAAGTAATCGCAAAGAACAGTGGGCATTTCATTTCAGCCCGTATTTTCAGTATCTACCAACGAGAATGATGTAGGCAGGTACACCGATGAAAGCCAGTTTAATTATTTAACATGGCAAGTAAAAAATGATCATTCACCTCCGAATTGAAGGCTCCAATTATAAGTTTTTCAATATTTTATACTACGCCAAGCCTGTTGATAGTATGGTTTTTTATTATATGGGGAATTTTAGAGGACATTAACAAATAAAATATGTACAAATGTTTTTTCTCAATGTATCGAATATCGCATTGAAAAATATCATCGATTTTAATTCCGTAAATCAACTAGAGATATCTTTAGTTGATTTACGTAAAATCATTTGAACGAAATGTAATACCATGGTTGAAAAAGAGCCAAATCCAATAAATTTCGTGTCAAACATTCGTTAATATGATTCGTTGGTTTTCAAATAGGATCATCTTATGTAGAGGCAATCAAGTAAGAAGCGTGCAATATTCGAATTCTATAGTGATATTAGAATATATACAGAAGTGGTCCGGTACAAATATATCATGTTCTTTGACATGCTTATTTCCTAAAGTATCCTCGTGATACTTTGTTTATTGTATCGGTTTTTATTTATTTCCTTTTCCAATAATTGTACTTTATTTTCTTTGCTAGAATGAGCTCTCTAACTTATTGCTAATGTTTTGTTCGCTTATTTATTTTGCGGTTAAACGACGTTTTACCTGCTTTTATCTATATTGGGTTTTAAAATGCCTACACAAATATAAATTAAGTATAAATAACATATTTTTTTAGTTTTGTGCAGCATGTGCAATTAAAAATCTTATAAATGCTGCATAACACCTGATGTGATATCTATAAATTACGAAATGATAGAACCACCTTTTTGGAGGTTTTATATTCAAAACGATTTTGATAATCTAAGTTTTTGTAGAGAGTCGATTTGCAATAAAAAAATATGGACTTAAACATCAGAATCAATAAAAAGCCACCAATTAAAACCTGCATATGAAGGCTAACTCCTGACACCTGTATCAAGAGTTGGAACAAACCATAGCACTACGACACACACCAACAACGAAAGCTCTAAACACAATGAAAGCGAGAATGGAGAGCAAGCCAAGAGAACTGAGACAGCTTATAAAGCGGTGTGGTGCTATTATATGTGCGTAGGTAAGTATACGTACGCTCTGTCCAGTTGTGCCGCCTCGGCCTCCTTGAATCTGCAAGCAATTAAAAAATAAGGAAAAGAAAGAAAGAACGAAGATATCAGAGGACATATATTGTTATGCCACCTAAGCGGGTCAGGTCGCGTTAACAAGTATGCGGGGATCAGCGTCACACCAAGTTTGTGCTAGAGTAGTGTAGTGAGAGCTCTGTAGGTGGCTTAGCATGAAGTGTGTCGCTGCTGCTCCTGCGTGCTGTGCCGGTGAGGCAGCAGGCGACCTGTGACGTCACACCGACTGCGAGCTCGCATGCGGGCACCGCATGCGGCGTCTTGTGAGTAAGCTGGCTACTTGTTAGTCGATCACAACATATACGGTTACATTTCACATAGAACATGGTTATTTAGCTTACTTTTGGTCCTGTGTGCGAAGCTGTGTGGCTTCGTTGATTGTTTTGTTTCATGCAATTGAGAATGGCGACAAAACCTACGGTGAGTAACATTCATTGATGACAAGTGTAATGTCTTAGTTACACATCACGTACATATTTTAGAATAGGATGTTTGACTGCTGCTACTGCTTCGATACTTTATAACAGTTACGGGATTGTCATCAACACTCGAAGTAAATGAATGTGTAAAACAAAATGAGAGATTGTAATCAGGTATACATGATACACTACTATTTCTAAACAATTTATCTAGAATCATCGCAATACTTAATGCGATATAAAAAGATAGCTAACGACATAATAAGTATTTTGTTGACACTGATTAAATTAGTAATCTTTGAAAATTTCTCAATACCCGCCATATTTTGTGATATCAACATTGGTCTTACTATCGTAACTTTTAGATATTATATGTTTTATGATTCCATTTGATTGTCGGGTATATATCAGGGTTTAATAGATCAGATCGAAAAACAAGTTGTTCGTCGTAAACGTTTCACAAATATGAAATACTAAATCAATGTTATCATCACCACAGATTAATGTGGTAACAGATAAGTCATCATAGTTGAATGTCTGATTTGAGGTAACTTGGTATTTTAATATATTTTCATCATTAGCGAATATTAACACGTTTTATTTGAACTTGAAGGATCAGGTTTGCGTTTATTTAGAGTGCTGTTTTGAACTGTATGAATTAAGTATTTACCTTATAACAATTAAACATTAGGTAATTCATTTAAACACAGTAAATATTTCGAATTATATTTAGGGTTTGTAATTCGATCATGTTTTTAATTGAATTATCAAGGTTGACGCTATTTATTTCGATTTAATGATTTTTTGATAAATTGACTTTCATTATAATCAATATTTTTTTGTGAGCAATTTAATAATGAAAGAGAATATGTATTTACAATGATAACATGACTCGTATTTCAGCATAACCTACGATAAGTTTATAGGCATCTATCGTTTGTGATACTAGTCGATAAAAGTTTGAATTTTTCCGCTGTTTGCACAATCACAATCTTAAGTACCCATTCAGAAAGCTGCACTTAGATTGTATGATTTTAATTGCCTGTCTTGGTAACATAGATCTTTGGAGACAATTGTGTTTATTCTATTGATCACAAGTTTAGTGAAATATACGCTTGAATCCGATAAAAAAGAAACATAATGTAAACTTCTTGTAAGGATAGAGGCAATCAGTTAAAATTTGATAGAATATTGTGACATGTCTGCCATTTAAATGACCTTTCAAGATAAATAATACAGGCTTTTCTACGAATCCAAACATCAATTATAGGAACATCCGACAACGTTGTACATGCTAAAGAAGTAATTTAACTTGCTTCTAATTTAGAAAATAATTCCCTTCATCAATTTGTCAATCGATTTCAAGTCGGCCCGTAACGATGGTATAATGAGTTCCTGCAGTCCCTTTGACATCGAAACAGTGAAGGGCCAATCTTCTTAGGTTTTAATATTACCAAAAGGGTAAATCATGACCGTTAGTCCATCAATTTTATTAAATGTGTAATAAAGTCAATTTCTCCCGAGCCGTTTCACTCGAACATCAAACAAAATTGCCCAATCATGTGACTTTTTTGTGCATTGTAAAGCTCTTTTCATTCGCCTGCAGAGTGATGGGTGACGAGGCGAAATATGCATCGTGCTCGTCTAAAATGCTAATCTGATCCGACTATAACATGAGAGTGTTGCTGTGTGTCGCACAATCCGGCTCTGGGAAAAATGATTGCGTGCGCACCAGCTGTGGAGTGTAAGGCGCCCACTTGGTTTGTTGAGAAAGATTTAAGTTATATTGAGTGATTTCAAGTCTCAAATATAGCGTTCAATCGGATCATGTCTGGAGCATGGATCGTAGGGCGTGGCGCTTGTTTGATACGTTCCGTAGCTCGCATGTAGGCTAGGTAGAGATTTGTCTAGCTTTGTGTACATTGAAAGTCTTACCTTTCGCTGGCGATCGAGCTGTTTCTCGACATCGACTTGGGCGACATCTCGAAGTCGGAGTCTGAGCGGTAGAGGAAGGACTCGCGGCGCTGCGGCATGGCCTGCAGGACGAGCGCGGTGGAGGGCGAGCCCCCCTCCAGGGGGGAGCGCGCGCCCCCCGCGCCTCCCGCACCACCCCCGTTCTCCACATCGAAGCTGAAACAATAGCACAAGTGATTAATATAACGCAATGTCATGAATAGCTCTTAATCCTGAGCATACGAGTACATCGGTAGATCCGATAAGACAATCGCCACGCGATTTAAACTCGTCGCGTCGCACCTCGTGGGCTACAGATAAATTCTAAAGTACTTCACCGATTTATAAATAGAATTCGTATTATCATGTAGTAAAGTGGACATGTTAAAAAATGCAAATTACCCCAATAGCACTGGCATTTGTATGAAAATCCTGTCAGTTCTGAACGATAAAACTATTTAATAAACCAATATCTTCTACGCATGCTTTTCCTGCAAAATGAACAACGACCGCACTGTAGGAGCAACATACGTGAAATGTACTCAAGACGATATCAATTCGTGATAATTCGTGTTACTTAGTTTCTGCGTCTATAATTATCATCAAAGAAAACGATAAATGGCATTATAAAATATCGTAAACATTTGCAATTTTATACCCGGATTTCCCAATAATTTTAATGATTCATTGTAGTACACGATATTGGTTTCATTGATATAATTTAAGTAGGTAAAAAATCTGGGAAAACTGTTTTCTAAGTGATTTAAGTAAACTTTACAAGTTTGAGGAAAAGTAACGGAATGTTTTCGCGTGGTACGACAGTGCCATCTGCGGGAAAATCTGAGCAACAGGCGCTCGGAAAGTTTCATTGTTATGTCGCTGTCGGCTGTATAGTACGAAATGCCACCGCCAGAGGTCTCTGTATAGTACAGAACGCTGGAGAATAGAACAGAACCCGCCCCACCTTAATTTTTCTTTCATATTTATTATGTTCAAAATAAACTTATTGAAATATTATGTAGGTTATACATATACATATATTGACATTTACTACTCAAAAGCAACACACTGAATGAGTAATACTTATTCAAAATGTACTTATTATAAAGATTTTTCAGTCGTTCCACACGGATTTATAACTATATTTGGAAACAAAATTATTTCTAATGAAGAAGGTAAACTTATTTGAGTATTATTAAATTTATTAGTGGTACTGTGGCTTAAAGCTTATGACTACGTTACAATTAAACGTTGTTTTTATAAATGTTCGTCCTGTGTTTGTTTTGAGATTTACAATAAAGTATAAAATAAATTAATAATATTTTTCTAACTTCCACGACTTACTTGATTTGTTTCGAGCATAAAAGCTTTGTTTTAACGAAATAAAAGGCTGAGTCCCGGATAATTGCGGTAATCTGTCTTAATTATAAGATCCTGCTATCTCAGTCAGGTAGAAGGGAGGTTCTCTCTCGGTTTCCTTGCAAATGGGAAGTATTACGTCTGCTTTTTGAAGAAATTGTAGGTTTAATCGATATTAATGATTGCGTAAGGAGTGGTATGAAAGAAAAGGGAGTTAGGGAAAGCATGACGGCTGATGGGACAAAATAGAAGAAAAAATTGGTTGTCTGTAAAGTCGGCTTACGGACGATAGTTTAACGTGACAACGTCATAACAAATCATTTATGAAATGATCGTAACGTTACAATGAGTTATCCATTTCTGTGCGTGCAGCCGGCATTTATCGATTTATTAGACGTTGTCACGTCAAAAAAGTGTAGTGTATCATTAATCCTTTCTAAAATCATCATACTGTATTTGTTCTAAAAAAATTGGCAACCCAACACACTATTCCCAAAAGTTCTTGAAATAAAATAATAATAAAGATATTTTCACATCTTCAAGTGCTACGCCTACAGCGGTAGTAAAATTTCCGTAGCGAATGCGTGGCAGCTTTGTAGCACCTCGAAATGTAACGACAGATACGTTTACGAAAACTGTATTAAATCAAAATTGCTTGGGTTATAAGATGGGATTTCATGCACGGTTTATAGAGATCATTTATTTTATTCGATATTATTTCTTACCAGAACAATAAAAAGGTCAATCAATCTATACCTATCTATATACCTATAATAAAGCTGAAGAGTTTGTTTGTTTGTTTGAACGCGCTAATCTCTGGAAGTACCAGTCGGACTTGGAAAATTCTTTTTTCATTCATTCATGAGGAATGTTAGAGGCTATACGGAAATGGAAAATTTCTATGGGAACGGGAAAAAACGGGTTATACGCGTACGAAGTCGCGGGCAAAAACTAGTTCCTAAATAAAAGTAAAAATCTGCTCGCTCAAAAAGTGAACTAAAATGATTGAATCAAGATTCTGATTCTGAGATTATTAATTATGCGGTCGCAAAATTAAAGTGTTACTTTTTGATTGATTTTTAGTTTGTACCACGATACGGAACCCTCGGCGCACGAGTCCTATTCGCTCTTTTTACGTGGAGATCTCTTTTGATGTGGAGTGCAGGTGCAAGTCTTAGAATACTTCAATAGCACCTACTCCTCTGTCCATCTCTCACATAGACACGTACCTCGAGTGGTCTTGTTTGCATGGGTAAATAATAAAAGTATTTTCTTAGTTCCAAAAGTGTAGCACAAAACTTGTTTGTTATAACGAGGTCATTCACCTTTCAAAGTTTTCCGAGATATGAGATATTCACCGTGTTTTAAAAATAGTACCAGTAAAAATAGACTATGCTCTACCCAATGGGCTTGTTTTTGGAGATAAGTAGGATTTATTTTTTGTACTTTTAAAATCAATAAAACACAATAGACCTTGTTTATTAAAAATCTCTTAGCTGTTGAGCAACTGCTCAACAGATTCTAAATTAAAATTCTCTATATTGAAACCATCGAGATTTTAACTAAGGGATTTTTTTTAAATAACAAAAAACTGAAACTGATTTAATCAGAACCTCCGCTTTTGGCAGTTGGTTAATAAAGGGTATTTTTCCCGCGAGGGTCATAAAACATCGGAGTGAGTCGTACCAATTAAGACTGATTTATGCTAGAACGGGCGAGTTTTATGGTATGCTTTATGCTAAGAACAGCTTGGTTCGTCAGTGACACTGGCTTTGTACAGTGCAGCATGAGACATATGCATGCTACATAACGACAGTTCTTGCTTGCCCAAGCCTCGTATTGGTCACTTTTTGGCTCCAGCTCGGCTGATAACTGTCACCGGGTTATTGCAAACTTAAAGCTTATGAAACAATGTGTGTAAAGTGCAAAGCCAAATCTTCTCGATAAGCCACGGATGTAAGTAACTGAAATCCAAGTATCGTCCTTTGAAAACGTGCAAAATCAAGTTGCAATACCATCTCAGCGGTGTTCCGGAATTTGTTCGAAAGAGTCACCACGACTCTGGAACGCAGAGGGCTTTAGAAGGAACACGCCCTTCCACTCCAACCAGAGCGGAAGAAGTCATTTGATGATTTCCCATCCTTAAAAATAAAAGAAATACCATCTCAGCGGCAATCAATGTCACAAACTTGTTAAAATGTGTGGAAATTAGAAATGTTTTTGACAGTTTATGACGCTGATGAGAAGGCGATCGCTCCTGAAATTCAAGTAATGAGCCCATTCTACTTATGTTTAAACAACGTTCGCATTCGTATTTGTCAAAAATTTATGGAAATTGAAACTTTTTCAGCGCCGTGCTGTGTGTCCCCCACGGCAAAGCATTATGCTGAAGCTCTTTTGCCAAAATCATGACATGCATCTACTTTATTTATACCTACTCATCCTTTTGTTATTTTTTTTTCTTATTTAGTTTTTAACTTGTCTTTCCTCACATAATTTAAGAACAACAATTAACACTATCGTTTAGTTTAAGCAAAATGAACTTATGAATGTAGAAATGTCGTTTTGTGGCAATTAAATACTTTTTCTTTTCTGTAGTAGAATGGGCCCTTCTATCATGGAAGCGATTCAAATTCAAATCGCACTATCATCAAAGAACAAGTGAAAGTCAAAAGTTCTCATAACGTAGGGAAGTTTGAGGCTTTTGCAATGGTCCGGTGACATAATCAAAGACCAAGAAGGAAGTGAGACATAGATGTTAAAACCCGCGGACAAACGCAAGCCAATGACTGCACCAGATGCCTTTTCAATCAATGTGCCTGAGCACCTTCCTCTGAGATCACTTAATTACGCAACATGATGTCAGAGCAAATAACAGGAAAAGGAATACATACATATTTTCCGATGCTGTCTGACTGAATTTTATGACTTATTAATAATGACGGAATAATAGTGGCATGTTTGTTTATGTCATTATTCTCTCCTCACGATATATTTATGACATACGTTATTAAGGAATGTCTCTCAATTAACAGGAAATCGGGTCTCCTCTGTTTCCCATGAGTAGGTATTGGTTATGACGAATGGAATATTTGGTAGATATATATGTCATAATTATGATATGTTAAGCCATGATACATTTATGGAATAAGTGTTTTCGGTACGTCATTGTATAGTTACATGTAAGAATGCCGTTTCATGATGACAGGTGTTGTATTCTCCCAAAATCTTATTACACAAGCAACTTACGTGAATTAAAGGTGTGTTTATGATTATTATTAGGGTAATAATATGGACTTATCGCGCTTCTAGAGATATATGCGAAACCTAATAACAGTTTTTTTTGCAGTCAATAAAAACGAAAATACAGGGCGAAATTAAATAAGCTTGCGTAATTGCGCAGATGTGATAAGTTTCGTTATCTAATGACGACAAAACAAAAAATAACTAATCTTTACAAGTGCTGAAGAAACTTGAAAATTTTAAATATTTTCCTTGTTAGGATTCCGTACGTCCTGATGAAAAAACGGAAGCCTCATAGGATTATTCGTCTGTCAGTCAGTCTGCCACCGCCAATTTGTTCTGAATTTAAAGGACCGATTTAGACCACATTTCGTACACATATGAACTTCTTTAACCCATACACGGACGTGAAGCGTAAATAAATACATTTTGAGCTACAAAAATTTTTACAAAACATTGTTAAAAGACATAAAGTTTTAGAGGCCTTGAGAGCTTGCTTTTGCAACTAAGTTTACAAGAAACTAAAATACAAAAAATAAAAGTAAAATAGCGTAGGTAAAAACAGAAATTGGGAAATAGCTTTTTTTATTGTGCCTCAAATATGCCTTTTCATAATTTTAAAGTTCTTCGGAGTTGAACATTTACCATTTCCCCCTTATCTCCAAAACCACCCAGGCTAACAGTTGGAGAAAAAAAAATTTGGTTCCTTACTCATTTTACATAATTTTACAGATTTCTGGAAAACTCGCAAGAGGTCTATGGTTTTAAAGTAACTTGTTAATAAGTATGATATGTTCGGAACCTTTTCCGCGCGACTCCCACTCGCACTTGCCGGGTTTTTGTCATTTGAAATTGATATAAGTATTTCACTAATGTTAATCTTTAGTTTAGTGGTAGCTTGGTAGCTTTTTTTGACTCTTTCAAGGGCGAAAATCCTTCCTGATATATTTTTCGGTGCCATGGTTTTTATGTACCAATAATCCCCTGAGGGGATCCTGTTGACTAAAGCAACACTTTCTATATTTTCTTAGGTGACGCCGATAATGATACGTAAACAAAAACATACACATCAGGTAGGTAAACATTAAATTGTAAAGCGGAAAATTTAATGTATTTTGTCATGCTTCGGTGGAGCAGATTTTCTTATAATACCTGCATACAGCTTATCCCTTACCCTGTGTTTGGTTTAAAGAGACTTGCAACTTTAAAGGAATTATATCCAATAAAATATTATAATAGTTCAGTTTAGCGAAAAATTCTAGATAAGCCAGCATCCGGGAAAATTGACGTAATCTTATCTTTAAAAAAATCTTTTACAGATCTTAAACTATTTGTTTGTTATTTTTATAACGTTGTTTTTTAATATTTTTCTTTCAGTCTCATTGGTTAATCTAGTGATAATAACATCTAAAACAAATGACGTCACTATTTTAATTTTCATATTATTTGTCACATGTAAACTTATATTCGGCGACCCCTAAAAAAGAGGACAAGAGTAGAAAAATCGATGTTATATAAATAAGGGCGCATCACACGAGTAATTTCCCCGCTATTATTATACCTGCCCGTGGTGCGCCTCCGTGCGGACACCGGGGGGCGCCGCAGCGGCCTGCGGGAAGCGCCCCTCGCGCTCCACCGCCGCGGGGCTTCGCTCCACCTGGCCACACGAACCCGTCAGGACCACCAGCCAGTCAGACCAGGCACCACCCAAATACATAAGATTACCCACCAGCTTATGTTGACAGGAAACACTTTCGTAGAAGACTTCCTTGTCGTAAACAAGCGAATGTGGTAAACATTTATGTATATTTGGATGGTATCATTTTTTATGATTTGCTAGGGATATTATAGGGATATCCAGCATTTAACGTCATACAATTTATGGAAGTTTTATTAAGAATCCATCACTGGGCAACAGGTTAATAAAATAACCTCCTTACGTTTTTTCATAGTCCCTTGAATGAGATTTTTATCTGAGTATTTTCCATGTCGTTGTAACAATGTTATAGGAAGCCAAAGGCTTCTAAATATCTCTTTTTAAAATTGAGTTTCATTTGCCTGTGTGCTGGCGTGTTTCGCTGATTTGTTTACTATGCTGAGGCTGTCGTCGAGCCCCTGCTTTCTTACAGGCCGAGAGGCTCGATGTTCTCGGTAAATAATTGGAAGAACTTAATTACAGAGCGTGGCAACCGACGCGACGGCACAATAATATAATTACGTAGTGGTACTTTGTCTATATTTAGAAACAGTAAATAAAACTATCACATATGTTTGTTCGGAAGTATTTTTAGGACAACAGTAACTATTGGTATATGCCTAATTAACTTGAATCATGTTTACTATAGTAGGCGCCAGATAAATGTGGAATAAAGTACATTGACCTTTCCCTAATAACTGTTCATAGGTACCTGAACAATTAAATATGAATCGTTTTTCATTATTAGACAATGTTAAGGATCACGAGAGATGAAGATTCGGGACAGCTTTGTGTCATTAATTCCGTTTTTCAAATTAAAAATGTCAATAATTGTAGGTGGGTCAATGACCGTTATTCCACGATTATCTGGCGCCTACTATAATACCTACATAATATTATAGAGCTTTTATGGAGGTGCCGCTCACATAGTTTAAGAACATTTGCACTATTTTAAAAAACTATTACGCTCAAATGACACAGCGTTTACTTCATCTAACAACACTTTACATAATTTTTACTTAATATAACGTTCAGTATTTATAAAGAAATCTTGTACAATATGAAAATTATAGCTTTTAATCATTAGTTTAAGTGTATGATATGTCAACAGAAGCTTATATGAAATAAATTACATCTCTTGGATGTATATCATAAGTTATCATAACAATAAATGATTATAACAAATGAAAATTATTTCAAACGAAATTAAATCGTACGTTTTTGAACAACTAACATTACACATCCCTTTTATGGTGTTTACTAAAATGTGGAATATTTATTTTGTCACATCGGTATTTGTTGACTTGACTGCTCTAACAACCAAGGTGTGGGACATTTAGTATATCTGATTTTTTGATATGATAATACATATTATTATCTTAATAGTCATTTAAAGTATGTTAAGTAACGTAGAGGTGGTATCAGTACATAATACGATAAACATAGCTTTATACGTAGGACTGACGCATGCCGAATGCCGACTATGCGCATTCACCTTTTTCATATTCAAAATATCGCAGACACTTGGCATTTTCTTCTACCTCTATACTTATGTACATATTTTTTATGTGTAGTTCATTGTAAATATGTAACTATGTAGGCACACCATCGAATATCGAACTGTTGCTCATATCACACTTCAACGGTTGTTTACGAAATTTTCTTCAATGTTCGTTTATTATTGGTTTGGGAGCTTGCCAAAATAGCTATGCAGATTTAAAACCACGTGTTTTAATGGTACAGTGCAAAACATTATTTCTTATCAACGCTGAGCCCAGTGACGAGATAGAAAATTTTCATTGTATGACGTACTAATGCGGTTTAGTTTTATTGATGACAAATGACTAGACAAGCTGTTTTACATATACATCATTGGATTTAGCAAAAAGCTGTAGGCTCAAATATTATGGGATATGTCAGCAGTAAATGGCAGTAACAATCGGACGGGCTGGTAAAAGGTTTACAGAAAGGATCCTCTACAGTATCCGTCAGTCCTGATTTACAATCGGCGAGGTTAATAAATCCGGTGTCAGCCTTTGTAAGGCAGGCCTAAATATTAAATTTTCTCGTGAAAGAAGTGAGATGGATAAAATTGTTTGTGCCACGTTTCATTACTTATAATTTTTCTTTCATAATAATTTCCATTACAGTTCATAAACTTGGTTTGTTTTCGCTAGGCTCTATTTTCCAAATAGTCAATAATTATTTTATAACATTTTGGATGTCTTGTCAGTCATGGATCACATATCATTTCCACGCACTATAAGTTGTTATGTTGTTGGTAAATATGTAATACTTAGCCAAGTTTCCTTTATATTTAGAACATAATTTATCATTCATTAGTACATCATTTACTGCTGTCACAAAACCACTATAATTTGATATATTGAGCCGTACGGTGACACACAACAGTCGTAAGAATACTCATAAAAATATTCAAAGTATGAGGATTTGGTGTATTTTCATTAAAAATTGTCACGAATTTAGAGATCTGTGTAGGTGTATGTGTCGTCTGTGGAATTGCAACGCCTCCTACTGTACAAAATATCAATTGATATTGAAGTGAAAAACTAATTATTTAAAGTAAAAAAAAAAACATTTGATAAGACATACATTGACTAATAAACAGCTCAGCTACATAACCTACAGCTGACGAAGGCAACAGCAATAGTATTAAATTGTTTCCGGGCAAACAGTTAAAAGGAATGTCTTTCATGTCCAAGTTATTCTGGTCCGTTGGCTCTTTTTACACTGAGTGTCACATATTGAACCTTTCTACTCAGGACTGGTCAGTGTGCTGGATATTCGAATGAAAAGAATACGAAGCGTATTATGTGGAGCCTACTTGGATAGATAGAGGTCAAATTTTGCTAACAAATACATGGTAATTTCTAATTAACTTTGAAATATGAAAGACAAAATTAGCTGTTCAGTAAGTGCACATAATTTTATGTTCGCAAAACTCGATAAATTGATTTTGGAATTCAGGAATAATTCGACACTAAAAATCGTAGTAGGTACTCGTCACGAGTGTTTTCAACCCGTCAAAGATAGCCATTGAACTCTAACTCTGTATAGAGAAGATATGTAGGTACGAGAAATATGTATACGAATTCAAATGTATCATTATTTCCATTGTCATAGTTATACGTCTGCTTCTACGTACAAGCTCAAGTTTCTCGCTACGTAAATTTTATTCCGACAGCTGAATGGGGTTGAAAAAGTCCAGGTTCCACGTCAAATATTATTCTTTAACATAAGGAACGAAGGTACGGTTGCATCAAGCGACGAAGAAACAAGAATCGCGTGAATTGTTATTTCCCTGCTCTCTGAAATAGCTTTCGAAATATAATTTCCTGAATGTTCTTTACAATATTTCCTTGTTATTTTGCTGAGCAAGTGCCTTTTTGTATCATAAATAAAATCGTAGATAAATTATTATTAAGTTCAATCAACTGGACTTTACCACCGATCAATGTGTTAGTAGGTATTGTACTACAAACACGTCATGTATAATAAAATAATTATTTCCTATCGGCGTATCTACATTGTGCAGATTTCAATAAGTACCTGTAGATTAAAACCATTGTAATCAACGTCATTGGAGATAATTAAATATATCTCAATAGCATCAACATATCTTAGTCTCATCAAATGATTTTATCGTGTTCTTATGATTAGTGTTTTTAAAGTAAAGCGATGATATCTGTTTAGTGAATTTTTGCCGGTATTGACATGAAATTCATTATTTGATAAGTCGTTACGACTGTTGTGTGTCGTGAGGGGTCGCTGTCGTGTGACCGTGTGTGGACCTCTTGGGGTGGTCGCCGCTACTGGTCTGACTGGAGCTGGTGGTGGTGGTGCTGAGCGTGGACAGGTCGCTGGAGGCGCGCGCCGAGCGCAGGCGGGGCAGCACGGGCGCGTCCTCCGCGTCGGGGGAGCGCGCCGGCTCGCACGCCCAGCCCAGCGCGCGCGCCGCCGACCACACCGCGAACACGAATGTCAACATGTCGGCTAGCGAGCCACGCGCCGCCCTCGACCCCTGCCCGCTCCCCAGCACTCCCGTGGAAACCAAAACATCGGTCCGAGTTCACACTAACATGTTTAAGCACAGTCTCATTCAGAAACGGCTAATCACTGACGCCGAGCTCCATGAGACACAGTGGCAGCACGCAGCACGTGGCACGTGCAGGCGGAGCGCGCTTCACCCGCGCGCGCGGCTCGCACTACACTGGGCTCGCTGCCGAGCCGCCGGTACGCGCTCTATACTATGCACTTGTGTTATCGTCATTATTGATAGTTATTAGCTTGACAACTTTACGTTCACATCGTCAATAAGTATAACAGACAGTCATCAAACATTTTCGTGGCAGGGTTAAGTGCGTATTGTTTGCTGTTATTGTCACATCACCGACCTCTCAATAGATCGTCTATAATAATAGCACAACAAATCGTAGATGGAGCACACGTTTTGAATGTCACAAGCATGTACAGGCAGTTGTGCGTGTAGATATTATGATGTGCATCGCGGACGGCGTGACGCGGCCGGCAATGTTGACGTCGCGGCGCGGGGAACGTGAGCGCCGACGTCACTCACTGCTTGGCTCACCCGCGCCGCCACTCACTGAAAGGGCACGTTCTATATTTATATGTGACCCACAATTACATCACTGCTTGAAAACAATATCAATGCGTCATTTATTTGTAGAGATTTCGACACGGTATCACTTGTTGCACGCGCGTTCCGACGGCAGCCGCGTCGCTGCAAGCGGCGGATCGATTTCGCCGGCGGGGTCTGAGCGGCGTGCGTGCCAGGTGTGCAGCGCGCCGGGGCTCGTGTCGACGGCGTGGCGGACAGCAGCTCCGTCACAGAGCATCCTGCGGCTGCCCGGCGGCCATGTTGCCAGCGCCATTTTGCCGGGGGTCGAATGGGGCGAGCCGCATGCGTACGCCGGTACGCAACTCTTGTGTAGGAAATGACGCAAGTCACCAGCGCCGCCGAGCAGAAGTGGTGCTTATGCCGCCTACCCAAGACCCACTTTCGTGTACCATGCAAAGTGCGTTCGTTTATAGGTCAAGCGAAAACCTAACGTCTTCACTGAAGCTTGCTACGAATCACAACCACTGAATTCGGTTTAATACATTCGTAAGGCTTCACAGATTACATTTTCAGCGATAAGAGTTACGTTTCACATTGATTTACCTGTCCACGAGGCACTGATACAAATCAACCCCTCAGACGACAACGATTGACCTGATTTTTAGCTCTTAAACGAAGCTTATTAAACTGTTATGACTGTTTTATTCTTAAATTATTATGTTTTAAGATATTAACTTTACGGAAAATTCTATATTAAAAGTGTGAATTAAGTTTTTCAATAAACCGTTAGTATCTATGATAATATTTCCATAAAATAATCATAAAAACTCACAGCGGTTTTTCCATTTCCAATGATTTTCAGGAAAAATCATTCAGCAAAACGTCATTTTTTTTTTCATTTTCCAAGCCATCGCGATGACAACGCGTCGAATCATACTAGTTTAGCTTCTCTTTCATAGAGGTTGCTGACTCTTAATGTAATTAAAAGTCGGTAGAGAATAAAAGTAGTTTTGTTTTATTGGTTTGTCGCGTAGGTCGTCGCCTTGAACTTGACCGCGGTGCCACTGCCCTTCATGCGGGTGCACCCTACAGGCTACATCACATCCGGGGGAACATTTGCATTGATCTTGCATAAAGAGAAACCTTTTTTGAAAGATATTCAGGAATAATTTTGTCGGTCTACGGGATTTTGCTACGGTCGTAGACTTCGTAGCAGCCTCGTAGCCTCGTAGTCCCGTAGGCTTTCATAGGAGCTACGGTAAAACATCTACAGTATTTTCCGATCTTAAACGTTTTATAAAACAAACAACTTAACCACCTGTAGTAGGTAATACCGTACCTAATACTTAGTTGAACGAGGGAAACACATAAATAATTATCCGAGAAAACAACACGCCATTAGAAAAGACACCTGTAATAGAAATAGTTGAAGCCTTGACTCGTAAATACGGTCCTAAGATTGACAGTGTATATTTCACGTGAGTCGGCACAATGCCGTATTGTGCTAGTTACCTTGGCTTGTAATGGCGGACTGTCTACCATATTATTACGCTTGTGGCCAACGATAATTGGTGTGGGAATGCACGTAGATGCAATTACGAGGTACGTCCGAGGCTGATTGTACTATGTATTATGAATGTGCTCTACTGCCTACAATATGCATAATGATTTAATTAGCTGAGAGGAATCTTGCTAAAGCTGATTATATGTAACCGGATTGTAGGCAATTGACTTTAATTTGGAGTGGATAGGTATCACTTATGTAATAGGGATAGTGCATTATCGTAATATTATTACGCACGCTGGTATATAATATGCTGTTCACTTAATGGTTTGTGGTAAAGTTTGTTTATTTTGTATGGCATTATACAGCTTGAGTAGAAAGGCTGGCCATCCCAAACTGCTGCAATTCCTCAATATGAAACTTACTAACTCTCAAGAATTCTTTTTTTTTCTTAACGAGACCCTGTACCGACTTTAAAATACCTACATTCTTTAAGGAAATCGGTATCCGTGATACCTAAATGGTACCTATAAGTTTTTTTTCCTGTTACTTGTTTTTAATCTGAACTTGGATTTTACCAAGGCATAAAAGGACAATAGGAAGGAAAAGTATTTGTAATTAAGTATAAGTAAGTTTCAAGAAGCGCTTTTTATCTTTTCCTTATTTAAATAACGTGACGAATAGAAATGCATGAATGAAAGATAATTCGAATTGTGGTTATAGTCTGTCATGAATTTTCCCCTGACTTTCATTTTAAATAAATGGTCACAATAATCCATCTGTTAATATCAACACCTGTTAAAATCAGATCGTTTGTGATGCGATTAGCACGCGAGCGCTGAATAACATCATTATAAAGCGTTGCACAGCGAACTATGACAGTAAGAAGTCATTGTGTCTTGTGAGAGGTTAGGGGCTAATCGCATTGGCGTCGACGGAGGCCATTACGATGCAATTACCCACTTGCCACCAGCGCCCTGTTCATCACACAAGCCGCTGGGGAACTCCTTCCAACCATTAGATTGGTTTACAAACTATGTGTGACTAGGCATATGTGGCAATCGGTTTCGTGATCGGTATATCAGAATGAGAAGCTGATGTTTATCTGGGTGCGTACATAGTACTTTTGATGAGTAGTATGATTCTTGGATTCAGTACTGAGCTGTAATGATGCCTGTGTCTTCGAACTAACACTGTGAAAAGGCATTATTTTTATTAAAATCAATCAATGTTTATATTTTTGAGATTGTTCATTTAAGATATTATTATTTTTGAGATTATTAAAATGTAAGTGTATCAATGATGACTAGAAGATACTGTTATTTTTTTGACATTTAAATATATACGAGTAAATCAGATGGCGCTGATATACTCTTATGATGAATCTCAGAATAGGGCTTTCCCTTGCTTTGAATTAGCCAGGCTTGGGCTTAAACGCTTATTACTTCATTAATACAATTGTAAATTATACAAATAGTGATTTCCAGAATAATCCCAGTAATTGTAGGTAATGTATTCGATGCACAGTAAATTTATATGCAAGAGCAATAATCCTACATTAGTAAAAAGCAAATATAAGGACCTACCTTATGTGAGATGAAGTAGGAACAAATTCATTTATAGATAATTTATGTAAGGTATGATAGAAACCAGAAACTTTTACCTATCTATCAAGATAAAAAATACCATGCTAATATAATAATAATCTATCGGGTCGGTGCTTAATCATTTTTTTAAACATCAATGCCACTTGAATTGAAAACTATCAACAGGTTTTTTATAACGAAAATTGCGAACGAACTAGTTAAAATAAAGTAGTCAAACTGGATATGTTATAAGCAGAGAGAACGTTGTATTTCTACCTATCAAGTTGCAGGAAAAGTGGAAGAGCTCGTTAAATGTTCCAAATAACCCAATATTATGGTAGTAACCTACTTCTACCAAATACGTTTTATTATTTGCCTGTGCGGTAGTTACCTTTTTAAGGATGGGAATACATCAAATGACTTCTTCCGCTCTGGGTGGAGCGGAAGGGCGTGTTAGACTCGTACTGACTAAAACCCATCCGTGTTCCTTCTAAAGCCCTTTGCGTTCCAGGGCCGCGGTGACTCTTTCCGAACAAATTCCGCAACCCTGGCAGGTGCGGCGGTAGTTACCTACTCTGTGTATTTGATAATAATAATGACTTTCATTCAAGCAAACGATCAAAGGTAGCAAAGTTCCATAAACCATACAAAGGCCCTGTAAAACTATAGGCGCAAAGTTATTTACAGAATTAACTTCACAATATTGCAGATTATCTAGGTCTGTTTGTACTTTTCTTCGGAGGTAGTTAGAAAAAGCTTAACATATGTATATGTAAAATCTTATTACGGTAAAGAAACCTTAATATTTCTGATAATTTCAACTTACTTTGGCCTGTATTCAGGCATAAAGTTACCGAAAATAGTAAAAGTGTTTGAAGTCTGTTAAATACCTGACTTTGTAACTCAGAATATCCATGGCTTTTGCGAGAGCACATGAAAATTCCTAGTTTTTTTTAGCGTTTCAGGGCAAATAAAACTACGTAGAAAACTGCACTGAAATCCACACCTCTGGTTTCATTTGCTTGTACAGATAAAACGCAAACACACAGCTTTATTGGGAGGATTCATACGAACCTCACCGTACTTCGTAGACTAACATTTTAAATATGTAGTTCAGAATACATTGGTAAAGGTAGAGTGAAATCAAACACAAATTAAATATAAAAATAATTGACTTTGTGTTTGTTTTACAAGAGACATAACAACATGCCAACATTTTTAGTGTATTTTCGTAAGCTGATTTTTATTCTTGTAAGTATCTATGCGTTTTTCTTATTTTTTTACCATTGTCTTTATTTTGGTGGTCTGAATGATTTCTTAAAGTTTGTCTATCTACTTTGATGGGACCTCATATATCATCCCTATATTCGTTACAATTTATACTTGCTTATTTAGTTTTTATAGTGACACTATGTAGTGAATATAGGCAGTTATAAGTCTACAATCTATGGCGTCAGTGTAAATTAAACGTACGTGACCTAATGAAACATTTGTTTTTGTCAATTAACCTGGCATCCGATTGTTTACAAATTAGGCTAATGTGTATTATTGATACGGTCAGGCTTTAATAATGAACAGATTTAATTAAGCTGCTTACAGTGTACCTAATTTCATTTAAATCAATAAATGTTTTACTCTAAAAGTTACAGTACCAAATCAGGTTAGAATGAACTCTAATTAGTGCTTCACTTTCCCCTTGGCAAAGTAATTGGAGGAATACTTAAGTTTTTCATAAATATGCAGTTAAAATCCTTGAATCCTGAGAGTTTTGGGCGCTAAGTTACGCTCTTGACCGCGTCGTTGGAAATAATGGGTCCTTAGGGGTTTCAGAACTTAAACTTTACTGGATATTTTAAACGGTTACAATAACGCAAGACTTTGATAATAAAAATAAAATATTTGTATGACAGTCAAAGCAATTTCTCTGTAAGTATCTGTGGATTCTTACAGATAAATCTTAAGAAGATTGGACTTGTGAAAAATTATTTGAATTATTATGAACAGCACACAAAACACTTATACTTTATGTAAAAACACTGGTGATTAGGTAGGTGTTTTTCAAAAGCTGTGATAACAGTAAAAAATCCTGAAAATTGTCTATTATGAAACCTTTAAGTTTTCATTAAAAGGATGAGATAAGTTTTTGGATCTAGAACTTTCATAAAATCTAAACTCAACTTATTTACTTTATCATATAAACAGCTTCATAGTATAATTAAATAAAGTAATCAATAAAGTAAATAAGTTTAGTTTATCTTTATCGCTATAAAACCACTGTATATCCAAAAAAATTATCGATAACACATAATACTACAATTTACTTGTTAACGATGTTGACAATAGGACACGAAAATTGCTGCCATAATTCAACCTAAAAGGAGACTATTACTTGTGTACACAAATTATTATCACATAAGCGTTAATATTTTATGTCATTGTCAAGATTTGTATGGGTATTAATTAAAAGCTTGCGGTCTGGCTTTTTGGTCAAATATGGACGAATATTTTTGCCGTGGCAAAAGCTTTAGAGATCACGTTTGCCTACCAAAGAAAATGAAATAAATTCGGACTAGATACAGGTCAGAGAAATTGAACATTTTTCGAGAGTTCAATAGATAACGTCGAGACTGTTCGAAAAAATCGGCCACATCACGCCCGTAGGTATTCATTCTTTAAATGGACTGATTAAAACTATAGGAACTGCCGAGTTCTTATTAAAATCTTTTTTGTCCGAAACTCTAAAATATATTCATTATTTAGCGTCGGATTATACATTCCACCTCAACTTCGGCCAAATTCAGTTTCGGTCGAACACTTTTATTAGCAAATTTTATGAACAAAATTACGGTATATTCATCCATATTATTTCTTGATTGAAGTTGGAAATATTTTACCATAATGTCCTTCTGCTTTTCCCCATTTAATTTGAAGTTTTTATTAAAACATCAACGTTATTTTTTTCATGAGCAGTAAAATGATTGTTTCGGAAGACGTAGCGAACGACATCTAGCGACTCTTAACGTTAACCTAACGTAGCGACATCGTCGTCGCCAGCAAGCACCCTACATGTAACTAAAAAGCGCTTACAACGTACAGATGGCGCCAGAATCGCTCCACGAGATAAAATCGAAATTAATAACGCCACGCAGCTTCGCTCGCGAACTTATCCCACGGTTGCTGCAACCCATGAACAAGTATTTGATAGTAAGTCTGTGTCAATTCGGATTCTCATGTCTTGTGATTTGATTGGCTGTTGCGAACCAATCACATCACTTAATAGGACATCTGAAGACAGATTGCCTGACCTAAGACTTGATTTGTTAATTTTTAGGAGAAGATTTTGCCTAGGTTTAAAACTATACATAGTAAACCGGAAAGAAATATATGCCACCGAGTTTGTTTGTCTATGTTTACGATTATAGCTCGTCCCTTGACAAGACGTTCTGTATGTGAAATTTGAATAAAGGGCCCTGTTGAAATCCGTAAGCTAATTATTAATAGGCATGTGTTGACAAACTATAACACCGTGAATCATAATTACCAAAAGGTCCAAAATCTGGCAGGTCATTCAAGTAGCCTGCAGGTAAAATACTTGGGGTGTCTGTCGCTTGAAAATATACAGGCCCGAGACTTCGGAGCACCGCCGTATTCTGCGCGCGTCTCAGCCTGAATTCAGATAGGCCAATATCCGACTGGGGATAGTGACGAAATTCGCAAGCACCCCAGTGCCCAGGCCAAAGGTAGTTGCAGAAGATCGGCCTGACAGACCCCACCTTCAACCCATTCTACAGTTACGCTACATGTTACAGTTACCGGGTGTGATGCGGGTGGTCCTCCTGACTGCTGCTGCGCTTCCTCTTGCGTCTGAAGCACCAGTCCTGGCCCATCGCATCACAGCGCGCGCGCCGCGAGCCGCCCCCGCCCAGGGCTCGCTTCACGCCGTACCTTCCATGCTTAACACTGGACAGCGAGGCACAACCTTCGAGTGATACAGGAACACTGTTCTACCATCACATGCTGCTTCTTAATTATTTCGCTGAGGAATCGTTGTTCGTTCAAGCTTTCATTGTTTAATTGATTTTTATTTATTGCTGTGGTTTTAGATTTTTATTAGTTAAGTTAAGACGAGCTTCCAGGTTAACTCTTAATTTACTTTTGAGGATACTTTATTTGATTAGTACCCTCCCTAATGATGACGTGACGTGACTGCAGAAACTGTGCTGTGATATTTGACGTTTGCGTGTAGGTATGTGTGTAGTTGACTTGTAGTAAATGACTATAGTCAAGATGTGTGATAACAATGTTCGTAACGATCAAGAGATATAATGTAGGAATAATGTTACGACGTGATTTTCCGTATTTCATGAAACGATTACGACTTTATTTATTAAGCTTTAAATACTCTCTGCACTTACAGTACGAACCAACACGTACAGAGAGTCATAATCTAAAAAATACCGACTTTACCGCAATATGTAAAAGCGCATAAAAGTACTTAGTAACCCTGCTGTGCCATCGAGTCGTTGATGCAGCTAACAACAGCTGTTATTGTTGAGCTGAGCGCTAAAGTATGATCGTGAGTTGCTGATTAATGTTCTAGTTAATGTCTAGCTCTCAGAAAGCCAGGAGGAGGTACAGTACTTTGCTCTCTACCGTTCCCCTTCTAATATTACAGGGGCGTACCACTCTTTTCCATTAACTTGCAACGTTTCCAAGTACTTCATCTAAAAACAATTTACTTCCAGTTAATGGATAAAAGAAGTTTAGTGCTTTGTAACAAAAATCAAGGAGAATTTTGTTGATGCTGCCGCGATTGTTGATTGGGAAGATTTAAAACTGGAACAGTACTTATCCATGTGAAATAGTTCAATTTAGGTACAGTAATCGATATTTTTTTATTATATGCTATCGAAACAACACAAATATATAAACTATACATACAATATAAATAAAAATCAAATACTCAAATTAACAAGATAAATAGGTACACGAAATACTTAAACAATTATTAGAACAAATAGATATTTGGAAAACATTATCGATCTCAACAAACTAACACACATTGCAAGTTAAAAGCTTATAAAACTGTTTCACTGACAGAGTGAATGTAACCTAACCTATTCCATTTTTGAAGCAAAGGAATCTTCGAAATGAAGTGGCGAAAAATATACAGAAACAAATCAGAATTTTCTGCGCCTATATTGAAATACGAAACTTGGAAAAGTTTTGTAATCACAAGAGCTTGTTTAGATCAAGTGTAATTATTATTTACCTCGGAGAAACATGACGCGGAAACATAAAATCGATTGGTGTTTTATTTAATCTAAGTTACACGTGGTTTGTATGCAGAATGTATTTACACACGTGTGCTTTTATTCGACTATAACTTAGGTTAAGGACACCTGCAGAAGTTGGCACCTTTGACGCAAAATACCTTTGAAAAGGGGTCAGTAATTAATGCAAACATTTGTACTGGAGTCACCTTGTTGCATCCAGCATGCGAGTCGAACTTGGCACCTGTGCACGACGACATGTTGAATATTAATCGACACCCTCACGTGTTTGCACGCATATTGTGTGCTATAAGTACAGTTTATGCCAGTATTTGTATAAGCAAGTAGATTGCTTTACTAACAAGTACATTACGAATTTTAGAAAAAAAAAACAAATATGGAAATAGAACCTCCTCTTGTTTTGAAGTCGGTTAAATAGATAGGATTTGTATTTGTGAAGTGTCGTCTCTTTTATTCGTGCTCTGAAGCTTCATTATGATATGTATGGGTTGTTTGCTATTAATATATCAACGAGTAGAACAAGTACCTACAGTCAAAAGTACATCCATGTTAGCAATTAAAAATTTCGTAGTTTCATGATATTAATGCATGTAGTAGAAATATTTGCACGACTGATAAGTCCAATATAGTGAGACTAAAATTATTTTACCATGTTATTGTAAGTAGGTACCTATATTGTGGCAAATAAATAAATTTCATTTAATAAACTTTAATAGCGCCTTTATGTCGTAGCAGTACGGTCGGTTATCGTGATTATAGTTTCGGTATAGTGCAATTGACTGTACGTATGTGAATTGCGCAGTAGAAACAGCTACGTGGTTTTCTGTGGTTGAAAGTTCCTTAAAGCTGCATTTGTTTGGCTTTCGTAACACATTTAATAAGTTAAGTAAACACGACTGTGCCGGCACAGTTCGCTATTGTAATGATTCCCTGGTTTGTAGCTACGTAGGGCTACTCCTGGGAAGGTGTGCTGGGGATTTAATGGGTCATCATAGCTCTTGGTTAATTATCGTTTATCAAGTGCCGTGATTAAAACATAGCACTTCACCTCTAGTAAATATAGTATGTGTTTAAAAGCGGTCTGAAAAATTGTTACAAAAAATATTATATATTATAAAATTGTCGATGCTCACAAGGGCGTAATTCTTTAATGGTTGGTTTTTATTATAATAATTTATTTAATCTTATGATCGTATTAGGTATTGTAGGTACCTATGTATCTATCTATCGGTTGTTGTGTCACTAAAAACATTGAGGTAATATTAGTGTTTATCGTGTCAACAAGTAATCTTGATTCTCCATTCACTACTGTGTAAATAGTTGATACATATCGCATTTGATAAACTAGAACACAATAGAGATGTACTGGTTCCTCGTGTGATAACTCAGTAGCTGACGGGTAAGTACCGTCGGACAGCCCTACGTAAGACCGCGACCACATTAAAACAAAAAGCAGAGATTCTAGACAAGTGTCATTCTGTCAGCGGTAGTATGTCGAAGTCGATTGTCAAAACGTCAAAAATATACAAGATTGTCAAAATGTCATGTGATCATCCCTTATGTTTTGACATTCTATCGATATCGCTGTTAGAATCGCACTCGAGTACGTTTTGAAAACTTTAGGTGCGTTTAAAGTGTGCGCACAATCATTGTTATTTTCATAGGGGAATAGCCTAATAGATACACTTGATCCGGTCTGTGCATAGCCTTAAGGCACAAACAGTTTCGACATTTCATGGATTTCGTAATTTATTTTGCCCGAGGTTTATAATCAAATCAAAGTCAACAGAGATCTCGTGAGCGCTATTTTACATAAAGCAATATAAATATTTTCTTAGAAACTCTACGGCTTTGCAGATTATGTTATCTTAATTAAGGAGCTTAGACAACTTGTGTGTTAAAAAAATAACAGTTTAGAATAGGTACATGGGTACCTACGTTTTTCCAATGGAATAATTTTTTAATTGACTAATATCGGTATTTTGTCCAAGTACTTGTATAAATCCCATCTTGTACAATGTGTAAATCTTATCAAAGCATAAAGAATAGATCGCGACTCTTTTGTGTTCGTAAATACGATTGCTTGGAAATATATCATAAACTCCTACATTTATGATATATTTTACTTATTTACTGATATGAATATGTACCTACATGTTTTACATATTTAGGAGTAAATTTTTTTACAATTTTTATTTTAGAATGTTGATGTTATGTGTTTGAGGTATGTTGTTAGAAGAGAATAAAGAGTTTGCACGATTTGTATTAGTAAAATTAGGAATGAAAGAGACTACTACAAAACAAAGTCGCAGAAAAAAAAATACAAACATAATATAAGTTACCGAGATTTTGAACAGAAGATAAGCTACCTTTTCGTACATAAATTATTTGTATTATTTATTGTCAGACAACATAGTCCATATATTCATACACACACACAACAACAACAACAACAACAACAACAAATAAAATACTAAAAAGATATAAAATATCTAAAATGTAAAGGTTATTTGAATAAACATATTTTTTAAGAGTATATCTGAACAAAGGACCGTACCTACATCCACAACGGAGGCTCCCTTTCTAACATTACCAACGTGAATACTGAAAGAAACGGAAACACAAAGTTTCCCTACTTCTCAGGCTTCAGATGTTGCAACTTTTTATACCCTTACATTTCTTTTGAAGCTGGACTTTATACGACTTCCTTGTAAAGGAAGAACAGCCAATGTAAACAAGAAAGATATAAAAACCTATCATGTAACCTAAAAATTTTTATCCAATTTGTATCATGGTTAATTTAATTACTTTGTAGTGCAATCAATTCACATCACGAATTAATTAATTAACACGAAAATAGCGTGGAGCGTCCACGAATCGTAGTGACTTGAATATTTTTTGGGTAAATATTATTATATGAGTAGAAGTTAGATAAAAAATGAGGTTGTAGGACGTTCGAGGACGTTCTCGTGTGGCCGGTGCCCTGTGAAAAATTTGCAAGGCCAACAGTCAAGGGGTGGTTTCAGCGTTTGTTAGCCAAACGCAGACTATTCGTTCTGCTTACGCACGCACAAACATATAATATAGGCCCATCTTGAGCCTCGTAATAAGCCCAAGGGCAATGTGGAAGGAACGAAATTGGATAGAGTGATGAAATGAAAGTCTCTCGTACAGTCAAGAAAAATATTCATGTTTTATTGAAGCTATAAAAGGAGTTTTGTTGCGATTTGAATAAAATGTTCTGCGCCAGATGTAAGGACATGTTCAGATGGCAGATAATGATTTCAACGGAAATGATGATGTTGTTGGAGTAATACGAACGCATAAGGAATATACGTTCAAGAGGAATATTCGCTCACGTTTTAAGAACATACCTACTTTGTTGCTTCAACTAAGTTGATCTAAAGACAGTTATTATCGTTGCTCGGGCTTGTATCATCATTTGCCTAGCCTTTTCCCAACTATACCGGGGTCGGCTTCTAGTCAAACCGGATTCAGCTGAATACCAGTATTTTACGTGGAGCGGCTGCCTACCAGACCTCCACCACCCATTAACTGGGTAACACGGTACTCTATATATCTCGGGTATATAATCTATTAATGTATCAGTGAAAACCTCCCTCGAGAAATGTCCTAGGAAGTAGCGATAACCCCATCAAGAATCGTTAAGTGGTTTCGGCATTAGCCCCCGCAGATAGGCTATAAGTCTGACGGGGCTCGGGGACTTTATGTATACTTGATAACAATGTACATATTTATTAACTAAACATACAAATAGCTAACAATGCAACGTGGTTGAAGTATGAAAATCATGAAAGTATCGTAATAAACTATGTTTATGGGATGTTTGTTAAAGATTTTTAATTATTTTGAATGAAAAGATGAAACAAAAATAGCTCACGATAGATGTAGCTCCAAAGAGAGGACCCTCCTAGCAATAAAAGCCGTGTACAGAAGTACCTGCCGCTTTCTGCCCTTGATCCAGCTGCCTAACGGGGCTCCCGTTAGGCAGCTGGATCCTAAAGTGTCAGTCGAGGCTCTTGGCTATTTAGCCATTGGCTGGCACGACTATCGGTGCAATCATTGCTGAGTCCATATCCCAAATTATGTCGACAACCCGCAAGCCAAGTCAAGATACTTGATTGGTTTAAAAGATTGTAATTATTAAGAATCTTCTAACAAAGTGTGATTCGATGCAGGGTATCGAGGAGAATGACAGAAAAGTAAACAGGCTTGTATCCATCGGTGTGTTATTTCGGTCTGAAATGATGATGGATGCCAAACACACTTTTGAAACGTACGTAAATGATGATTAATAGCCTTTGTAATAATGGCGTTACTTTATAGTTCAACCTCCAATTAAATGTTATCGATCACACAATTCATTCACTAAAGGAGTAAGTTTCATGAATCAATGATGGTAGGTGTGTGTTGGAGTAAAAATAGAGTTGTTTTCTTTGTTGTTGAACATCGAAAATAAAATGCCATTGACTCGCAAAATTGTTATTTACGGTGTAAGTGATGGATGTCAAAGTGTGTGCACTGGGGTAATATTCCGGGAACAGTTACAAAGCCAAACGTTCTGTTTGTCCTTTCGTCAAGGGTACACATAAAAGCGTTTGTCGGATTGACACGAGACCTTTGTCAGATATTGCTTGATAGTTTACTGACTGTGATTTTGTGACGTTGGATTTGTGATTATACTGATGTAGATATGTATGTGTTCCTCAAATTGATTGGTCTGTTTGTAGGTTATACTAGTAATGCAGTTTCTAAAGCTGTATTTAACAATGAAGGTACTAAGTATGTTACAACACTAATATTCATCGTAGTACATTTTTTAAGATAACTTAAAAAAATGTACCACGATGCCATTATCGCAAGAGAAAAAGTACAAGTAGAAAATAAACTATTCACATTCACAATACAAAGTAACTCACGTAGCCGTTAAGCCTTTAATGTTTCCATTTCAAGATAAATTAAAGCACGTGTGAGAAACTACGAGTGATGGTATATTGAATAACTAAAAGCTTAATTTAAATAAGACACTATGTCCTATGAATAATACAGTAGTTTTAGGAACGACCGCGAATCGATCTGTGGGTACAAGATGTTTAATTTGTCAAAGTGGTGGCTTGCAGTGATCGAGTGAAAAGATAAGACATGAAATCTTTGAATTTCTGTAACTTCAGTAAATATTTTCGATAACAGTAAAGCTCTGTTCCCCTTTATTTTAACCACTTCTTCTCGTAAATTGTCTCAATTTGGGAAGAGGCGCATGGCCAGCTGTGCCCTGCCTTGAACAAAGTTCTATATTTTCTACGAGTACAGCCCGATTGGGTGGTTTTAAAACATTATTAGGAAGGTAGATGTAGGTAGAGGTATGCATCTATTGTTACGTCGAGGTCAATGAACTGATTGTTTTCAATGTATATTTTTCCTGATTACCTGATCTTTAATACGATGAGACGCAAATCAATATAATCCTACCTGTGTGAAGGAAAGATTTCTGAAAATGGATGTATAAATACAGCATCAATATCTTTAAGATATTACTACCACGACACGATCTACCCAGGGCGATCCTTTTGTGTTCACTATGGATAAACCGATTACAAAAATTTGACCCTTATATCTATGGCGGTAAAGTCTATTTCTTCAAGACAACCTCCACTTTCTTATCCTACGAATATTGTATTACGTACAGAAACGTAATCCTTGCTTATAATACTTCTATATATACTGTTACAGAAGCTTAAGAAAGTTTCAGATGGGAGATACAAATGTTTGCATTATTTTGTTGGTAAAAATGAGCATCCATTTTTATATAAACAGTGTAATATGTATTCAGAAGCAGTCGCAAAAGAGTCATAAATCATCTGACTGGTTGTGTTAAGCCTTGTAATGTAAGTATGCTTATAACCTACCAATAATAAATAAGGCTTGTGTATTTCATATGTGTGAAAGATATATGTTATTTACTGTGTTTGTACTGCATTGAATAAATAACCTACAATACCTTCAGTTTTGAATACTGTTTGAGGATCTAAATACCGAGTTTCATGAAGATTATCATGAATAAGATGAAGCTACAAAGATAGTCTCACTTTACTTACTGAAGGAACTGTGGCCGCGCACTAGCATTGAATATTAAACGTCGAGATGCTAAGTAGTGTTATGGTGATCTATGCCGTGTGATGTGTTTGTGTGTGTGTGTGTATGCAATATGGCAGCTTATCAAAGCAAAGCAGGCCTCGTAACAGCAACTATTCATCACTATCGCACTGCCACATTCTTGTCAAGTTAATAAGCGTGTACTTATTTAGTTCAGTCCCCCTTTAATTCAATTTAAACAGCGTCTTTGTGTACGTCATCAGCGGCTACACTATCTACATGTATGTAAATATAAGTAGTTTGTATGGAATGGTCATAACAAATGTGTCGCGGAGGTCCGGGACGAGCCCCGCGTGCGGTCGCGTCACGGCACCACGTGGCAGCCGGACTGGCGCACGTCCGGCAGCCGGCGCAGCTAGTTTATGAACAATAACCGCTTGTTTATGATAGAGAATTAACATCGGAAGCTCGTGATCGTGTTTAGACGATTTAGGGCGGGAGTCGCGCGTGACTGATCGCGCGGTCGCGAGCGGCACTGGCGCGCCGCCCCGGGCGCGACGGTGACGTCAGCGCGCGCCCCCGCCCCGCGCATGCGCCGCAGCCCACCTCCAGCATTCTCCAAAACTCTTCACGAGAGCCCTCCACCTCGAGACCTCAACTCCGCTTTGGGACTTAATCGATTTTTGAGCTGCAGTTTCGCGGAATCGAGTACCTACTCAGGTGTACCAGCCAAGCATAGCTTTGTTTAATTTTTTTATCGAAAACCAATATTTCACCGGGCTGGAGGAGGACAAACAGATTTCAAAGTTATTTCATCAACAATTTGTGTCAGTTCGATGCAATTTTGTTGTCCTATATATCGAAAACAAAGTCAGCTGTGGTATTAAGTCAGGTAAAACTTGTTCCAAGATTAAAGTTCAGAAATGAAGGAAATATGGCACACAAGATTACTCTTCCAGTAAATTACTAGTCTTTATTGTCGATAAGATTTCAGAGTTGATGTCAATTTTATGGTATTACTGGCTATCATTTTAAGATTTACGATATCATAACGCCGGGTAACAAAAGTTGAAGTTTTCCAATTATTGTGGGGAGTAAATAAGAGGATAACTGTACCGCATGGTACAACAACATGGTACAGCAATTTAGCGCGAAATTGCCTTTTAATATTAACGCATCGTAGCACTACGGGTATCGCTACGCGGCTACGCGACTACGCGGTCGCTACACTGCTACGCACGTAGCAAGTAGGCCGCATGACTACGTGGAGACAAATGTATGTGCAGGCAGGTTTGCTTTGCAGATTTGTCTGTTAATATGAATGAAAACGGTCTTGCTCTCAAAATGATATTTATTGATAAATATTTATATTATTTAGAACATCCTGCTTTTCTATCAAAACACAACCTAGGTTTTAATTTTACAGCTCTTTTCAAGGAACTATACAATTAATAACGTTTCTTTTTAGTACATCGAATAGCATGAAGCAATTTCTATTACGACACTGAGAAATCAGTTGAAGAACTTATTGTAAGTAATACGCAGTGATTCGTTCAACAAACTAATTTATTGACATGACATACAGTTTAGGAAGACAAGCATAGATGGCGCTAGTAATAGCAAGTGGCTACAATTATTATGATAATTTTGTTACAATATTATCACCTCCGCTTAACAAAATCATGTATACATAATTACATATTATTAACAGGCAATACACCAAGCATTTTAGTGAAATATTTATGCTTTACAGAACCCAAGCTCTTTGTAAAAATATCAGCTGGCATATTGTTTGTTTCCAAATAGTCTACCTTTATAAACATGTTTGCAACTGCCTCCCTAATAAAATGATATCTTATATCTATGTGTTTTGACCTTCTATGGTACACTGGATTCGAAATTAACTTTTGTGCGCTTTGGCTATCATTATACAAAGTGATAATTTCTGAATCGCCTAAAATTTCAAACAAAATATTCTTTAAATAAATAGCTTCTTTGCTAGCTTCTGACATGGCAATGTATTCTGCCTCTGTTGAGGACAATGCAACATTTCTTTGCTTCCGACATTCAAAAGATATAACAGATCCTGACAATTTAAAACAAAACCCTGAAAAAGATTTTCTATCATTTACATCTGAACCCCAATCTGCATCAACAAAGCCTTCGATACAAGATTCATCTTTAGAAAATACAAGACCAAGATTTTTAGTTCCTTTTAAATATCTTAAAATTCTTTTTAAGTGCTTCCAATGGTTTTCATCATATGAATTGTTAAATTGGCTAAGGTAACAAACGCTATAAGCAATATCTGGCCTGGTTAGCACAGCTAAGTACATTAAATTGCCTATCAGTTGCCTATACGGAATATTTTTATTACAACTTTTATTCTCAGTTTTCTCTAAACTTAAATTAATCTCCATAGGAGTTTCAGCAGTCTTACAATGTGACATATTGTATTTTTTTAACAAAGTTTCTACATATTTTTCCTGATCAACTGTTATTACATTTTTATACAAGTTTACTCTTAAACCTAAGCATTGCTTTATTTGACCCAAATCTTTTATTTTAAATTTGCAACTCAAATCCTGAACTAATACATTAGTTGCAATTTTACAGTTAGAAAAAACAAAAAAATCATCCACAAATAGAGCAATTATTACTTTAACATTTCCATCAAATTTTGTAAACAAACAAGGTTCATATTTAGACTTTGAATACCCTAAAGTCATCAAATAATCATTTACTCTTTGATACCAAGCTCTCGATGATTGTTTGAGTCCATAAATGGCACGTTTAAGCTTTAACACTTTATTCTTATCATTACTATCTCTATAATTTATAGGTTTTTCCATATACACACATTCATTTAAGTAACCGTTGAGAAAAGCTGTAGTTACATCGAGATGACGTATATCTAAGTTTAATTTTACTGACAATGAAAACAACAATCTTAAAGTAGTATAACGTAGCACTGGGGAAAAAGTCTCATGGTAGTCGATTCCCGCCTTTTGTGAAAAACCTTTTGCCACAAGTCTCGCACGGTAACGTACTTCACCAACACTATCATATTTCTTTTTAAATACCCACTTGCACTGCACTACTGTAGAGTCATGAGGTTTATCAACGAGTTCCCACGCATCATTCTCCCTGAAAGATTCCAACTCCTCCTCCATGCTCTTTCTCCAATGTTTGCTTTCAGGTCCATTTAAGGCTTCCTCGAGTGTAATATCCGTTACATTGTGATCTTCTGGCTCTGTAATACACAAATGGTTATAGCCAAATCTATCAGGTATTTTTCTCACTCGTTTGTTTGTGATTCCAACTTCTTGATTCATGTTTATGATTGACTCATCTGATTCTGATGCTGTACTAAAAGTATCACAGCTATCGTATGTGTCATTTATCAAAGAAGCATCTGGTACATACGTGGTATCCTTCTCATCATCAATATCTGTGTCATTGATACTACTTTCCTCCTCTCCTTCCTCATGTTCCTGATCCTCCGCTGAATCCTTGCATTCAATGGGAATGTCAACTGTATTCTCAGCTTTCTCCATAATTATGATATCTCTGCTTGTTGTGACTGAGTTATTTTCTGGGTCATAAACCCTATAGCCCTTCACATTCTCTGAGTAACCGACCAAAATGAGTTCCTTGGCCTTCTCATCCCATTTCAACCTCTTCTCTTTGGGTATATGGATCATAGCTTTACTTCCGAAAATACGAACATGACTTAAGTTGGGCTTGTTCCCTGTCCAAACTTCATATGGAGTCATATTATTCAACCCGGTAACAACTGACCGATTTCTTAAATAAACAGAGGTATGCACGGCTTCTGCCCAAAACTTTTTGTCTAAACTCGCATCGAAAATTAGACATCTAGCCTTTTCCACCAAAGATCTATTCATTCTCTCGCATACACCGTTTTGTTCTGGTGTGTAAGGGTTAGTCCTTTGATGAATTATGCCTTGCTGTTTCAGATATCTATCAAAGTCTTGATTGCAGTACTCACCGCCGTTATCTGTCCGAAAAACTTTAATTTTCCTGTTTTTCTGGTTCTCAACCATGGACTGAAATTCTTTAAAATACTTAAATACCTCAGACTTTCTCTTCATGAAATAAATGAAAGCCATTTTGCTGTAGTCATCCACGAACAATACATAGTATCTGGATCCTCCAATGGATACATTCTCCATAGGACCGCACACGTCTGAGTGTATCAAATCTAGTACATTTTCTGTGTTGGATGAGCTAGGCTGAAAAGGTTGCCTCGTCTGCTTCCCCTTACAACACACTGTACACTTAGATTTGTTTATGTTTGCCATATCTGTGTATGAGATACCTTCTGCGGCTCCATTTTTCATTTTGTTCATACTAGTACTGTTGATGTGCCCCAAACGTCGATGCCAAGTTTCACTGGATGTTTTGGCTGTCGCTGCCAATATCTGTTCCACATTCTTAGTGTATAATCTGTACACACCATCAACTTGTTCTGCCTTTCCGACTAGAGTACCTTGTTGATTGTAAATGTAGCAAAATTTCTCTTTGAAAATTACATTATTTCCGTTCTCAATCAATCTACTCACGGAAAGCAAGTTTGTCGTTAAACTGGGTATGCACAATACATCGGAAACTGTGATGTCGTATTCTACATCCTTCACGACTGTAATTATGTTCACATCACCCGAACACAGCACCGGAACACACGTTTTGTTCGCAACTATGATCTCCTTGGTTTTATGTTCATAAGATGGATTCACAACGTATTCTTTTCTTGCTGTCATGTGTTTACTGGCCCCGCTATCGATGTACCAATTATCACAATTGAATTTTCCACTCAAAAAGATAGCACTGAAGGCATTGGATTGTTTTTTTTTGCTTGTTTCGGAATTTGTCGGACACTGGTTTTTATAGTGACCTGTTTGTTTACATTTATAACATTTAATGACTTTGACAGGACTTTGTTTAAACGTTGCTGTCTGTCTTTGGTCATATTTAGTGTTGCCATTATATTTAATTCCCTGACGATTATTCACAGCAAAAGCAGTCTCCGAGTGGGAAACGTTAACAGATCCAACTTCACTACACATGTCCATCAGCTTCGTTTTTATAACATCAGCACTTATGTCTATGCCCGAATGTTCTATGGCCATAAGCATAGGACCATATTTTTCAGGTAATCCTGCCAACATTAATGCACCGATCCACTCATCTGATATTTTGAAACCTGTACCTTGTAGTCGCTGGCTTGTTTCAACTATCTGAGTTACGTACTGGGTCATCGAGTCGCAATTTTCAAGTCGAATGTTGATGAGTTTACGCAGCAAACCAATTTTTCTTGTATAGCCGGTATCATCAAACAGATTCTTCAACTTTTCCCATAGATCGTATGTTGTTGCGGCGTGTTTTATGTGCACATACAATGATGGATCAATAGTAAGCACTAATTTCGCTTTAGCTTTCGCATCATCACTTATTTGGGTTTCAGTAGATGAAGCCGCTAACCTCTGCGTAATGGCGGACGCCATATTTTCAAGCACCAACACATTTTGCACCGCAAAACACCACTCTTCATAGTTCTCGCGCCCTTTTAATTTCGGAATGTTAGCTAAATAGTTCGTCGTCATTTTTACACAAAACCACACAGTACTGAACAACTTGAGTTTATTATAACGAATTTATTTCACGTAAGCCCATAACCTGTAAGTAATACGCAGTGATTCGTTCAACAAACTAATTTATTGACATGACATACAGTTTAGGAAGACAAGCATAGATGGCGCTAGTAATAGCAAGTGGCTACAATTATTATGATAATTTTGTTACAATATTATCACTTATCTGGGTTTATTGATTCGACATAAGCTTATTAAAATACCGAACGCCTTTTCAAAGGGCCGGCCTTAGAAGCGGATCGGAACCGATGTGATAACCACACTATTTAATTAATTTCTACTTAGTTTAACTATTCATAAGATAAACTAATAGAAAATTTGTAGAACATGAAATTCTTCTAGTTTTCAACATTATTAGATTCATAAAGTTCTTCATGGTATGCTGTGAAGCAAGATCCACATACATGAGCATAAGCAGTTTAATTAGATTTTCTTAGTAGTGTAGATCGTGCTACTTTAAATCGAAATTCGTCCACTGCTAGTCATGTGTCCCCGAGCGTCCCTGTGCTTCTCGCAACTAGCAGACTCCCACAACCATCACCAGAGCATAGGTCTACCTTGATTCGTCGTGGCACCGCTATAGAACGACAAAAAGAACAAAATATCGATATTTCTTAGTGGAAATCTCGAAATTTATGAAAAGTAATACAACATCGTCATGGAATTGAAGTAAAGGCCTATTTACGTCACTCTTAAGTAAACTGTAATTCATGCGTTATTCTTACTCAATTAGACCTCCCAATGGATTTGAATAAATTTGGGCACGGAAACAAAATAATATGTGTCACTAAGATTCTTTTCTGTCTGTTTCAGGACTCCCTGAAGTTTCAGCTATCTCATCCAAAATATACTTAACCATTTTATACGTAATTATGTAAGTAACAGAAAACTACATGTGACACAGATTCTATAAAGCGCATATTTAATTTTACATAAAAGTATACTTTTACCCGAAAAAATACAATAGTACGGCGCTGAAGCCCTGGTTTAGTTTCCACAAAACAATAGAGTTCGCCAGGCATACTTAATATCTACAGCATAGCATAAAGGCTCCCGTAGACTAACGCAATGCGGCCAAGCGACAACGATGCAACGAACATTTTTTTTTTCTTTTTTCCAACTATTTTTAATAACCTTCCGGCAGATATAAACAGTTGTGTCACACGAGCGACTTTTAAAAATAAAATATGTACGTAAGTACCTCTTCAATATGTTTTGACAAAGCCGTGATGTTGATATTATTTAAAGAATAAAAAACTTAAGTAATATTAAGTAATATTATAAATAATAAACTTGTATTTTGTGTGTATTTGTTTATAATATATCTATGCTAAAGAAAAGGAGCTACATCTGCCAAAAACTGCTCTGGAGTTTGGTAGAGGTAATAATTATATATATAATACTTATACATATATATAACACTTTTTATTTTTATTTTTTTGTAATTGTTCTAAGGGACATCTTCTGAACCTTTCAGTTACAAATAAAAAAACTTACAAAAAAGTTTGTGGAAGTCCCTGAACCATCTCCAAACCTAAGTGGGAAGTATACAACTTCAACCACGTAAAGTGGGGCTACCGTGGTGGTACGGCAGCAGGATGTGGAAGAGGAGCTGTATATCACCTATCAGCCTAAGTGATCTTTGCACTGCTGCAGACGACGCAGGAAAGTTAGCTAGCAAAATTTGATGCAATGTCGTGCCAGCGACCTAAACAAGAAGAAGATCGAAATGTAACTAGACTAACGCTTTCATGAGATCCTCAAGTCATCGTCAGAGTGGAGACGCGGACACGTAAGATAATACTCCTATGCCTATTGAATGACACATGCATACAAACAAACATAAAACAACTCACGCCTTTTTCTCGTGAGAGTAGGAAGAAACTATAGATGGCTACTTTCTACGATGCTTAAAACATACTTCTTTTGGTTCCTTTACATTTTTTTTTAAGAACTACAACATTTAACAAAAAAATTGTGGCGTCGCGTCTGTCTGCGGAGAGCCTTACATCTATTGAATAGACGCAAGAATGTTTCCCTTTGTAATGGACCTGCGTCAGTGCGGTTTGTGTGAATATTTCAATTACAGGGTGGATTCAGTCTGTTGACTGTAGTTTCTGTTTCTCTTTGCAGCGCTCGGTTGCTGACTACTACGTTGCTGAGTGTGGCCAATTATTTGTTAGTGACGCAACCATTTAAAGGTAAATATCTATGTAGAAAGACCAGGTCACTCTTTAAAATATTGGTGATCTTTCACCAGTTTCAGTCGTAACTAAATGTATCAAATCACCGTGTGTCTTGTGCTCTCTCGGGCAGCGATAGGTAGACTTTTTCGAATGTCGTTAGAAAAATAGGCCTTTTGACTAAAAAGATCTAGTTAGTCCGTCAGATAGAATTCCAAAAAATATTGGAAAGTTATTTTTTCGTTCGTCACGTAAATAAAAAATGAAGACGATACAGTGCGTTGAAAACTCGTGTGACGTCACGTACCAGTACACTTTTTACTGGAATGAGACGTTACAAACCCCACTCCTTACTCCTTTGTCGATAAATCCATTGACGGACTAAATAGATTTTTTTTTTTTAACCCAGCAACCAACATCCCTATTCTCTGGTACGCTAACACCCGGTTTCTGAATTGAAAATTTGAAGTCGAGCACTAGTCAAACTCTCCACTTTACCATCAAAACTTGTACTTAAAACTTTAGAAAATTTTAACTTGTCAGTCTTCTTGAATAAGAAGACTTTGACAAGTTAAAATTCAGGAACCTATTTTTAATAAAGTACATATCAAAGCATCACGATAAAGTAGACAAAGAAAAATAAAATATTATAGTTACTCAATAACCCTTAATATAAAGAATCATCCACGAGACTAGTCCGAGATTACTCCTTACCTTGTTTAATTTTAAACCGACTATTTGCTTTTAATTATTTTTTATTAAAACTTTTATAAACAAAAGGACATCAAAATAAGTTCTCTTAAGATTCCTCCCTCATTTAATATTTCCATCTCTCTTCAACTTGAGGTACCTACACCGCCACCCTCGCTCATCGGATCAATTTTGTGTCAGGTTCCAAGACAGTTTAACATTTTTCAGACTACTTTCCTACAAGAGCACTTGAAAAATGCAGAGCTGTTTCTTACGTTGCAACGAGACGCGATGTTTATATGAGAGAAAATGGAAACTAGAATAAAAGAGCAGGTTTTTTGATTGTAAACATTTTTCTTAATTTTCTTATGAAGTGAGAAATGTTCTGTAAGTAGTACCAAAATGACTTTAGTGTCATAAGCTACTCATGTGGTGCTATACCGTAAACATTTTACCACGTAAACTAAGGTGAAGTGAACTGTCTTCCATCCAATCACGGTAGAATAACAGTTCACTTCAACTCACACCACGTAAGCTTTCACAGTGAGATATTTACCGAAAGCCGATTAGGTTGAACAGGACGATTTTTTATTAAGTACGAGCTTAATAAAAAATCGTTCAAATTGAAGTCGCAATATCAATGTCAAAAACTTGTCAAAATGTATGGAAATTACAGGTGTTTTTGACAGTTTGCGGTTGCGAACGCTCCTTAAAAATACAAGAATTTCCTCTTTTATGTTTTTTATAATATACCTAGGTATCATGCCAGTTCTAATTATGTATTGGGGTATATGCACGCTGCTGAAGTGTTTAAAAAATGAGGTCAGGTATTTTTTTAGTCACAGAGGGTAGGGAAGCTCAGCTTGATAATAATTTTATGGATATTGGGTTCATTAGCAATTTCGATTATCTGAATTTTATTATAAAAAATGAAGGTGGTTCTTTTAAATTAACATAATAAATAAACATTTGAAAATGTCAAGTTTTGATATGATACAACGCAAATTGTGGTAATATAGGTTTGCGGTTTAGAGTAGGTACCTATTCAGTAACAATTAGCATCATGTAATGATGTACGGAATAGTTAATTAAGGGCCAAATACATTTAACATTGCTTATTATAATTGGATATCAGTTGCAGAAGCAACGGAGGCTATCAATTTCTAATCAAGTATTTCGGATTGCTACGGGCATTGCCATAATTATCAGAATGATATGAGCGCTTTAACAAGACGCTTTCGTTCTATAAATAGGTGACAATAAATAGTACTGAGCTAATTATAAGATTGTATTTATAGAAATTTCAGAATAGAATAAAAAAACGATTAAGGTTAAACCATTTTCCAGCCAATAAAGTTCTTAACAAATAAAGCAGACAAAGAAGCGAGATCTTTCCTTAAATCTTTTGTTTGATTTTCCGCCTATCCCAAACACAACCAAGCGAAGCTACTACACTTCTTATGTTAATATTATGTGAACTCCATTTTGAAACTTTCATACAAGTTTAAAGTTTGATGCGACTTGTACAATGATGTAGGTAGAATGGAGGTGTGTTCGACATTGTAACTTACGATAGCATTTTCGAGAGCGCGTTTGCAGTTTTCGGGGGTGGGGCCCCGAATCTCTCCGCTCTTTGTGAATTTTCAACGAACGTTTCAGCTTCGTGTGAATACGGCGAGCATGAGTGACGTTGAGCAATTGTCATGTTAGTGTTGTGAAGCTGTGTTGTGTTGAGCTTTGAGCTATGCCGTCAAAGTTTTAAAAAGGGTATTTCAGCTATGCATTTAGTATAGGCACTTAACTTTCCTCACGCCAATAAGCATTTATAAGCAGCCAGATAAATAAATATACCGTATAATATCTCATAACTGAAAGGTAGCGTCAGTAAAAGCCTACATATACTTTAATAACGAGCGTAGCAACGCATAAATTGAAATCCTACGTAAGTACACATTAGATATCAAATTTTATATTTCGTTACTTCAAAATTCTGATTAAATCATTTTGCTGTAGGGGCCAGGTCCCCGGATATTCCCCGGCCGGGGGGAGCGGGTGTGGGGGGCGGAAGCAGGTGGGTTCTGACGTCACACGTGTGACGTCAGCGCTGGGGGCGGGGCGCAGCGGCCGACGACCCACACTCTCCAGCCAAAGTCCGTAAAATGCAAACCAACGGGATAACTTTCAATTTAAAGACTTAACTCATATAGATAGAGTTTAAAATCGTTGAGGAAGATGTATCGCGGGCAGATATCGAGCTTACCTTAAAGAATATATTTCAGAAGTCATGGAGTCAGTATACCTACGTGAACTAGATATTGATATATTTGTAGCTAGATATTAACTGACTGATCAAAAGGGTCTTTATTAAATAATTACATTTGTGATGACGTTCTGGTTTACAAGAAAAGCTTGCAAGGTATAAAATTAGCGAAATGTAACATTCGTCCAACATACAAAATATCTAAATCATAGATTAGTAGGTACTCTACAAAATTTTGTAAATGGATAGTTGCGTGTGTGCAAATGAAAAGAAATATTAAGGCAATGCTATTAAGACGATGCGTGACCTTAAGACCCTCAATTCCCTTGTGTTATAAGCTCAAGTCAGTAAGGTAAGCTTTGACGTAACTGTGGTGCTCATAATCTACCCTATTACTATTTCCTACCGTAAAGGTGGGCCTTGAAAATGAGCTCGTTTTATGAATAGTTGAGATTTTTCCATAAGATATTAAGAGCTATATTTACTTTTGTAGCAATTATAGCCAACCTAGGAGGCGGATTAATCTTTTTAATATTTTTATTCCGGTTGTTATTCCTACCGAGTTTAACACAAATTACAGTAGCCGTAACAGCGCCATCTAGGAGCAGTGACGAGAACTTGGACGCTTGCCACGCGCGGTCGGAAAATTTTCAGTCGGAATCGAGAAAAGCGCAGACATTCGTCTGTTTGTTGGCGCCAACTCCCTATCGCGTTCATAGATGGCGTTCTTCTCACTGCTGTTAAAGTAAAGCAAAGAAAAGCTCACATTCAGCCTGGAATAGAACCTAGAGGGATCTAAGGTGCTATTAGGTGTCACTGAACCAGACAGATGGCGCTAATCATAATTACTGTTTTGTTAAACTTGGCTGTTCATGAAAAGGAAAATGGTTTCTTTACTTTTCTAATACCAGTAAAATTAAGTGTTTAGGATGAAATAATACAGTTTTACAAAACTTCTCACAAAAAACCTTAAATTAGAAAATTGTACAGAATATATTTTTTATTCCAGATCAAACTTAGGAAAATGGATGTTCAGCCTAAAAGCTTAAAGTTGTAAATCCTTAATCCTTAATTTTTATATAATAATAACAACCAACCAACTACTTGTGATTACAAGTAGTTTGGTTTGATTCAAAGACTGGTTTAATAATATCCATTAAAAAGTATTTGTATAATTTTCTTTGACCAATTAAACAGTTTTTAAGAGAAACTGTTAACGAGCTTTCTTTTTACTGTAAAAAGTTATTATCATGTTCTTTCTTTCAACATTCCCGGTATAATGAGACATTTTCAGATATTGGTAAGCAAACTTATATGGAAACTTTTTTGTTCACTAGCTCTTTTCATTAGTTTTCCTTTAATAAAGATGTTCATGAAAAAAGACAAAAATAACTTTTAATTTGAAGTTATTTTAAGGTTAAAATGAGCCGGATCATACCTCGTCCTATAACGAACGGGTTAAATAAAGTTCAGATGAAAAATTTATGATCCTCTACCGACGGGCGTCGGATACACACGTTGAAATGAAAAATGCATGACTTATGGCTGTAATTTTTCAAAAAGATTTTCTGAAAACTGTTTCAAATTGCAACGAAAATTTTCAGCAAGTGAAAGCAATAAACAAAATTAAGGGGCTTAAACTGAAAGGCTCTGTTATTGCAATATTGTCGTGCACTTTAATATTTTGCTTCATCTCTTTGCTAATAAGTCGAGTCTCTGCGTTTTTCACGAAAACATTTTGTTTGGTAATGCAGCATTCATAAATCATGCTAATATTACCAAAATACTCGTAAAAAAGTTTTTGTATGTTCATAAACAGACTTTGACGGGTGTTTTGCACAACTTGGGGTAGATTTTTTAACTATGCTTAATCTAAAGGACATTAATCAATCATTTCTACGTCCACATGCATGCATTTTTCAAATGAAGGTAGGCAGCAACTACCGAACACCACCAGCTATGATCCTTACACACTCCTTTATCAATAAGTCTATTTCTAATTAATGAATGGCAACTTCTCTATAGCCTTTAAATTGAAACTTTGCTTTCGCTTTTCCGGAAAAATATAAACTACAATTGCCAGTCAGTTAAAGTTTACTTATAATTTTGCAGAAAACCTTCTTTGTTTGGGAACCGGGTAATACAGCTTTGTTCCTCTATTTCTATTTGAAGTAATAAAATGATTTTTGAAAAATGTCCACGTATTTAGATATTTACGAACATGTTGTTTGCCTATGTCTGTTTAATAATAAATGATATTAATTTTTCTAAATAGGGCGAAAAATAAACTTTTACACGTCAACATTTTTAGTCAGTTGAAATTAAACAATTATCCTGAGAAGAGACATGAGGTCTCTTTTAACGTCCATACAATCCGTACTAGTCGAATCATATCAGAACCATATGAGATTAATACCTGAGCTGATCTTTTGAGGAAAACACTACACAGATTTAAGTGGACCTGTCCAGATCGTGCAAGTATTGTCATTTATCGCGTAGCTGAAGTTAGAACTTTAAGGAGCTCAACTCAAGCTTGTTAATATGCGAAATTTTGCAAAAAATATTCTGAAGTCAATTATATTATAAATATACCATTATAGAACCACCCACTTCCTACAATCTAGTTTAACTTAATAAGGATTATTATAATGTAATACCAATTCAATGTACGTAAATGAACACTTAAAACTTCTCCTTGCACTGTTGTTTCGTTGTTATAATACCAACTTTAATTACGGTTTCATTAACTTTAACTGCAATATGTGAATGTTTCGAACAGTTATTTTGGTGTATTGTGGTAACTGCGGTTACAATTGTTATAGTATTGTTTTTTTTTTTGTTATTGTGTGGTCAAGCGGTCATGTGGACATATGTTGTGTGGAGGACAAATATTGTTTGTTTGGCTTGTAAATTGTAGTAACAAGCACGTGGAGGTAATGGCGCGGGGACATTGTGGACTTTGTGCTTGAGAGGTTAGCGATTACGGTTGCGGTAGTGGAACGATTTCCTTTGATTCACGAACACGACCGTCTAAAATGAATAGAGACAAAAGATTGTGCGCTGATCTTAATTTCTACTTCTACCTAAGGCAGAATTCGCATCTATAGAAGATTTCATTTCGTACCCGACAGTAATTTCAATTCAATGCCCACTAAACCAGGCAATAGAAGCGTTTACGGCACGTCAACGCAACGTCAACCAACTCAATAATGGAGTATTTCGTGACAATACCAATTCCAAATTCGGGAGAGATTAACACTTACATTATGTGGATAATGTAAGTGTTAATCTCTCCCGAATTAAACTATTCTGATTTGACGGAGGCATTAAGCTAGGTACTTAGCCTAGATTATCGCATCATGCCAGTTTAATAAATGATGAGCTAACCAAATTATCGCGAATAATCGTTGGATGCAGAATGTAGCTCTGTGACTATTAATACTATGATTACAACGATTCGCATGCAGATTAAGTAGCGAGACTATTTGCCATGTTATCAATGTCTCTTTAGCGTTGTATAATTTTATGCATTAATATTTCAAAAGGAATGTCACCATCATTAAGTATGCACTGATTTATAAGAACGTTCATGCAGTTTCTTGCACGTTATCTTCTTTAATTTTGGAACGTGTAATATGCGTGCAAGTTTATATTTTTGACTGATCGACTTCGACAATTCAAAAGTACTTGTGAAGGGTTCATTTGAAATAAATATTTTTGATGTTATTTATTGTGAACAATTTTGGTTATACTACTGCGGCATCCACATCCGCTGTAATAGTGTCCAGATTAATATTACGGGATGAAATGTTTTATTCAAATTAACGCCGAGATTTATTCACTGTTGCGTAAAGGGTGAGCCGTTCCCTACTGGTGCCCCGGGTTGTGGGTAGTACGAGTACTAACACTGCAGAAGCTTGTCAGTGCTAGCTTTAACCGCAGGCGGTTACAAACCCTGCCTGTTAGCACACCCTAACACGTTATCTAGCACGAACGTTAGGTCTACGGCAGGATATTGCAGCATGTTCGTTATTTTTTCGATAGCTTTTCCACAGGATGTGTCAATAGGTAATTACTAGGTATGTCGAGTTATGTTGATGGTGTCACGATAACGGGGTCTATACAGTCAGGCAATGCATGCTTGGTGTTTGTGCTCTTGGCGAGTGTAGTTGTAGTTAGTGCACTGTTTTCTGGAAAAAAGGGATTACTATCTAGTATTACTTGATTATATTTTTAGTCGGCACCCTGTTAATGCTACTGGGTAGTCCCTACTAGTAAACTACAAAGAATTTTATAGAAACGTTATTTAATCTCAATTATTTGCAAATGGATGTGTGATGGCAGTGGATAGATTTATGCTAGGAAACATAAAAACTGTTCCTGAATCGCAGCCCATGATATAAAACTTGTTTTTTTTTTTTCGGTATTTTATAAGTGAAGAGCTGTCATTGACTGCCAGTCTAATTTACTTTCCTGATACGTTCGTTGTAGCTGTAGTATTTAAATAAATTAATAAAAACTAGTTAAAAGTAGTCACCATAACCCTATTTTTGCTTGATTATGCACTGTTTCTATTTTAACTTATCGCTACATGTGCAGGTACAAGCTCACGCGAACTTGTTTGTACGATTCACGTCCAAGCTTGTACTGTGGTAGTTGCATAGGTCGTTAGTTCACACAGATATAAAAAAGTGCAGGCTTTTTATTACCAGCTTTCCTATCGTGATTACCCTTTGTTTCACTATTTATTTTATTATTAGAAAGTTTTTTATAAATACGGCTGCTAAAGCCGTATTTATAAAAAACTTTCTAAGCACATGAGTTTTTATAAATCTAAGGCCCTAGATGTTTCAGCATGAAACGGATATGTCACCGGAAAATCGCAAACACCGTAAGATTGTAAAATCCCACGTGAAATTGTAAACAATTTTTTCTCAATAAGACACACAAAACAATATTTTTATAATATATCGAGAAATTGTTATCTATTACAATCTTACGGAGTCTGCAATTTTCCGGTGACATACAAACCTAGAAAGTGCTAAAGTTGTTTGCTGTAAATGTTTTAGGGATATCATAACTATAATATCCAAGTTGATTTTGGACATTTCCAATACGAATAGACGCTATAAGAAAACATTGTGAAGTATCGCAGAAATTGAGTACTTGTATGGTGTGGAAACGTCACTTGAGACATATTTTTGTGATAAGCTTTTGTTTGCCTATATAGACATATAAATGGTTGTGAAGGTAGCGAAACAGTAAAAGTAGTTAATTTGGCTTTTGCCTACCCTTACGGGCAAATAGGCTTGTGTATGTAGGTATGTGTGAAGTACAAGACTTCTTTAGGTGCAAGGAAAACGGTCTTTGCCGAGTGCACAAACAGTACTGGATAGTTTGCAATGCAGTGCTACTGGCCAGTATTTATTGTCGTTCCAGCTTCACCATTTAAAGTTTGAACTTTTAACTGCTCTGTACTAGGGTGCAATGTATCTACTTTCCACGCTAAATGGCGCGTGACTTTTAAACGGGGGCTTTGGAGGACGTCGTCTATTTAGGTGGCGTTTCGGTATCCGTAGGTCACGGGTCCAATGGACTGTAGGTTATAGAAAATGGATATACAACGTGATGATATAGTTGTTAGTATAAAAATTCCCTACTGTTCAGCATTAATCACGTTGCATGATAATTTTGTTGTAGAACGCGGGTCAGTGACAATAGCATCCTGAAAACAATGGTGGGGTGTCCTTGCTCCCCTATTCTGAGGCACTATGTGGAGAGAATGATCAGGTAGTAGTCTTATTCCTTGCTTTATCGTTCTCTGAGCATCCTACCTCAGACACACCTACTTCATTTTTTGTTTTTATTCTTGTTTGTGTACTGCTACAACACTAGTTAGTTATAAGGTATTTCATTAACAAAATGGACTGTATTGTTGTACGAAAAAATTTAAAACAATTATGTACGTAATGATAAATTAATATTATTATAGACGTATTTTTTTTTGTTTAATCGTATTTCGAGCAAAATAGTATCGTAATCATAAGCAATCTTTTCGATATTTATGATCGAGATTAGTGCTGCCAATTCTACAAAAATGTTTTTTTTTTTTTGTGATCGTTTTTCTATTAACGATACTGATTGCATTGAAGAAAATGCGTACTGTCTCCGAAGTGATCTGATAAATGGCAACTATGGGTTGGTATCTAGGGAATTAGGCCTGCATTTTGAACAGCATCGATTCGCATTTTACCTTCAGTAAATAGGTATTTTGTGCAGTTGAAATGAGATTTGATGCGTACGCATTTTCAAACAAAATTACTATTTTAGTTGTAGCATACACAGTATCATTTGCATTCCTAACAATTTAATGATTGCATTTAACCTACATAATAACTGAGCGCCACTAAACATTTTATTACTTTGTCACTGCGTAGGTAGCTACGCGGGTGTATAATGACGATGATTCATATGAAACTTTGCAAGTAGGTACTGCCGTGGACTTTATAATAAGAATAGTGGTGGACGTTTCAGGGGACGGTGTTCATTAAAAAACATAGGTAAGTAGAACATTTTGAAATCAGTAAATAACTCATTAATCACAGTAGCGTATGAAACGTCAGTCTGTAACAGATGGTATAAACATTGTATTATTATAATATTCAGAGATTCATTACAAGGCTGTAGACACAATTACTTGGCGTTCCTACTTATCCCTGCGATCCCTATTTATATTGGGTAAACGTTTACTTTCACAGTAATTGTTGAACTAAACAAACATTGATTTAATAAGGCTGTCTTCAAACTGATATTATTTCTGTTCAGATAGATAAATAAAGTGCTCTAACATACATACCCAGTATAGAATTTTTGTTGTTTGATTTGGAAACAATTTAGGACAATAGATTGTACTTATCCTAGAGATTAAGTTACTAGCTAGAGAATATCGCATAAAAACAATTTGTCTTGTTGTCTTTATGCGATATACATGTTAAAGACGTGGGACATTTTAAAGGGATTTAATAACGTCAAGTAGGAAAATAAATACGTTTTGCCAGGGAGTAAATTTATAAACCAATTACCTGGGCAGCTTACTTCAGTCGAGCTACAGAGGCAATTGCGTTACCGGAGGATTTAACGGCCATAGGCGAGCTGGAAGTTTGCAATAAAATTAAAGTTGCCTATGTGCGGCATAGCACGTCGGGTTTCCGCCCGATGCCAAGTTCTCTTGTTTTAACTGCCAAATAAAGTGTATATGAGCACTAGAATAACTGGAGCTGGCACTTCGATACACATGGTCACTTTATTTATAGTTTTAAGCTAGACTAGTGATGGACTAGGTTTGAAGTGGAACGGTGCGTTTAGTGAGGAGGTTCATTGAACTCAGTTCGCGATAGTGTTACTATTTTTGTTGTTCTGTAAAATAAGAACGGTTATGACTGTCATAAGTGTGGAAAGCTTAATACATACTAGGAATATGCAACATATTTTTTTTAGTACATGTAATATAAACTCCATTACAAAGCAAAATACCTCTTGAACATGTGTAGTAATGTGTACATATCACACACTCATGCTCTCCGAGGGTTGAAGTGTGATTCTCATAGGATAAAGTGGGATTCTTCGGCAATCCCTTTAGCTATACGATAGCAAATACGCATTATAACACTCTGTTATTTTTTTAGCTGTCGTAAACATGAAGAATTTAGCACTAAAAGCGCATAGTTACCTACAATAGAACTAGATAAGATTGTAAGTTATTAAAAAAAAACATCTGCTGTTCAATACATTTTGTCGAGTTACGCTCACATAAATCCCAGTCGTTTTAGTTGTAGTGTTTTTTCACGATTTCGGGTTTGGTCCCATAGTAAAAGTTGTTCATAATGATGACCCCTTTTCAAGTATTGCGTTCATTCTGTTACATGTTCTATCACACAAACACAGTATCTTTGGGATTTTATAATCAGTATTTCAATCTGGATTTGGGCCCGGTTTTTGACAATAGGCTTTCCCTTTATTCCATGAGGCACTCTATGTATAGATAATAGCATAGCATTACGTTTGTATTTCCCGACGAGTTCGACACGAGTGTATCCATACACCTCTGCCTAACCTTCCATCTGCGAAGTACAGGCGTGATGCTATGTAATGATACTAACGTTTGGGATTACATTTGTTCAAAGACAATCTCAAGGTCCACGTACACGTAGCACCTATACTACGTATACTTAAAACTACACTGCAAGAAAGTCCCGCTTCATATCTTAAGTGCTAAACCGATAGCACGCCGCTTATCAATCACTACTCCACAGGAGAATTAAGGCTTCAACTTGGTAGTTTTAAAAGAAAATTTAAACGCTTAACTTGACACAAGAGCTACCCAACCTGATGGCAGATAGTAGTGCACGAACCAACCATTATCTAGATCACAGACAGCTCTTTAAAGCTTAAAAACTCTTTGTGAAACCGCACAAGAACTTTTTTTAAGTATTAATGTGTTTCAATCTAAGTCTGTCTGGAGTAAAGTGGTTTATTTAAAGGGTCCGAGATTTGGGTTTGTAAGAGGTGTATTTTAGTTAATATTTAGAGGTAATGGAAGTTGAATAACGACAGTTTTTGAAAGACGGGGAGCCAATCATCTTCCTGCATAAACATACCGTGTTATCCTTGTCATTATTTTGAGCTTTTGTTATGGTATATATAAAATATATACTATTATTTGTGAAAGGAAAAATAGGACTGTCTCTTTGTAATTATATTACAAGTTTTTTTTTAAATAAAATTTATTTATCTTTCTCACTCGTTTGAACGAGTGAGAAAGATAAATAAATACAAGCTTTTCTTCGAAACGGGGAAATCGACTATGACAGGATTTTTGGTGGTTGACAGCTGATGCTATATTGAGTAACTTAGGTAGAAATCTTGATATGACGCAGACGACGTCACGGGCAACAGCTAGCTGTTAGAAATAAGGTAGGACGAGGGTCATTCAAATTAATATTTTTAGGAACGTTAAGGGCTAAAAGGCCGGTTATGCAAACAACACATGACTGACACAATGAAAGACGTGAACCAAATAATTTTAATTTGGGAACACGTGTGCCTTCTGTTTTTTTTATTAGAGTTTAAAAAATTTCAATGAAAAAAGGTTCTTATGTACAAAACGAGCTATCGTTTATCATGTTATGTTTCCATTAATGCCGAGGGGTAAACGCTGCAGGTTGTGTAACCTGTGAGACTGGTTATCAATCTTTTAATATAATGTTTCATGCAGAATTAACAGCCTTGCTTGTTAAGGAATAGGGGTTTTTTTCTTTGCAGAGTTTTTCGGTCTAAACTGGGTCAGCGGCATTTGTTTTAATTAAGGAAATGTAAGTGCAATGCAGTGGAGTGTCTTGTAGGCAACCGCTTCACGTAAAATACTGGTATTCAGCTGAATCCGGTTTGACTAGAAGCCGACCACAATATAGTTGGGAAAAGGCTATGCAGATGATGAAGTGCTAGGACTAAGAAAAAAACCAGTGCTAGTCTGTAAAGATCTCACCGTAATTGAAGGAGAAGTGAACTGTTCCTCCTAAGGCTATGAATTGACAGCTATGTTTTCACGGTGACATTTGAAACGAATAAAGTGGTTGTCCATTACCGTGAATTTATTCGGATGTTTCAAATGAGTTATCATGCATGATTAAATCTTTAAATTATGCCAAATCTTTGAACTTCATATATCAATTCGATCTATAACAAATCAATTAAATATAAACTACACTGTAGCGACAAATAAGATAAAAAATTGGAACAAAAATATCCATTTAAAAATAATAAGCTTTCTTATAATTAATTAATTAATTTCAGGAAGTAAATCACTGAACATGATAGCACGTAATTAAGGCTTCAGCTTAAAATAGAGAACACAAACACGCTTGGTTCTAATTTTATTCTGTTGTTGAACAATTCTTTACAAGTAACTAAGATTTTTAACAAGCGGATCAAGTGAAGCACTTTATAAAAGAAATTGCTATGATTCAGATTTTTACATAACATTTGATTAAATTTATAAAGGTGGGTAGATAATTTTATTAGGTACGTATTTTGCATCGAGTAAGATATCGGGACGCCTTTGTTGGCTTCTAAGTGAATGGGCGAGGAGAAGTTCAACGAAAACCGTAATGAAAGGAACTCCTAGCCCACGAGTAGAACAAAAATAAATGTTGCATTTAATTGATTACTCTACCCAAATAGTTTTCTATGTTCACTTCTGCTTGTCTAAAACTATCTTCATCAGAAAGTTCACTCAGCAAAGACTTTGTAAATATTTTGTATACATCTACATATATAATAATAAGTCTTGATAGCCTTTTAGTGTAACGTTAGCAAAATTTAGTTTCGACGTAAGACCCAACTAAAACGAAAGATGGAAAGTTAATAGAGTCGGACAGCCAGACAGGTGCAAGCATTAAACTTCGAAAATTCAACAATAATAGACGTTGAACATCGCACAACCAAGCGTGTTGACACTTGCCTTTCAAAAGTTGTAACGTTTGACCTAACTGACTGGGGCAACTCCACAAAAATTATAAAAGCTGAAAATGAATCTTTTTTAATTACGTTCATCCCCGAATTGATTACAATAGATGTATATAAAACTTTTCCTGTAACTTCGATTTAACCAGGCGCAGTTATCATGCTTGTAGAGTAGACGTAGCAGACGTGCAAATAGGTAAGTTCATTTTGGAAAAAAAACCCGGAGACTAGTGAGAGAACTGGGAAATAAAATGAAAAGATCTAAACCAATGCTGCTCCGCGCTACGGGGTCCTGACTACGCGAGACCCCGTAGCACGCAGAGCTACGGCGTAGCTCACATCGTGCTACGGTCGCGTAGCTTGGCTCTTCTGTTTCATTCAAATTTTATTTTTGGTTCTTTTTGTGTGAGGCACAAATATTTTTATTATTCTTCTTCTATTTTAAGCAGCTTAATTTTATTTAACCAACTATCCAAAAAATGAGAGATCATTTATTACAATGCGTACCTCAGTGGGACCAGAGGTACGCTTTTACCACAATATCAATCCGTCATTGCCATTAATCTTTCTTCACCGTATCTTTATAACGATCGAGCTGTTGATTAATGAATGCATTTTGGCATGCGGTTCCAGGCCAGCAGACTAAAAAATATGAAAAAAAAATATATGTTGATAAACAAACAAAATCAAGATAAACTTTATCTTGAAATAGTATAATTGAATTTACATATAATCTACAATTTCTTAGTTAAAATAAAGAGTTCACGAAATTATTCAAGGCTTCGCCAAGGTTCATGCAAAAACGTCGAAGTGGGCAATGCCAGCCTTCCGCCCTTCAAGGGCCTCACGAGATTCAAATCGCAAATTGGGCACGAACTTTCTTAGGCTTTACTGGGTTAATTGCCAAACGCCGGAAAGCTTAAACGGTTCTTATAATATGCAATTTAAATTTGAACCCTAACGAAGTGTTTTACAAATATATAACACTAGCTTTTGCCCGCGACTTCAAATGTGTATATCTCGTTTTTTCCCGTTCCCGTATACCCTATATCATTCCTCATAAATGGCTATCATATACAAATGAATTTTCTAAATCCGACTGGTAGTTGGAGAGATTAGCGCGTTCACACGAACAAACTCTTCAGCTTTGTAATATTACTATAGATAACAGTTAGGCGGCAAGGTAGTAGTTTAAATTATAGAAGACTCACATTTTGCGAGATATGTTCAAGTTTCACGCAAAAAGTTAAAAAGGGGATCAGCTGGTTCAAGTCCAGACTACGGGCTGCTATTGAAAATATTTCAGAAGGAAAAACCCAATGAAACAACCCGGGAATCAAGCTCAGGGCCATCGCGCTCAGCTGTAGCACTTGCGACCACTGGTCCAACGAGTCAGGTCATAAATGTCACTGTTATATAATCTTACATATAAACCACTAAGATAGAGGAAATAGGAAACCAAAGCCTTAAAGTAAGCCACTTAAGTTCACTCAGTGACAAAGCCTGAAGGACCATTGTGTGCTTAAAAAGGAGCTGTGTAAAGTTCAAGTCTTTTTGTAACGTTTGCAACACCACAGATAAGGGCTTCAAGGGGTTGCTATATGTATCTGTGTCCTGTATATAGCTGGCCTAAACATAGGAAAAATCTACTTAAAATGTGTAAAAACTTTCCAAAAATGAGTCCTGCATTTCGATTTGCTCCTTTTCCAATGAATTCATTAAACTTCGTCCGAGCGCCGGGCGGTCTATTGAATTCCATGCTTTTTGTGTTAAAACCGCTGTTTGAAACTTGGCATACATAAAAACTATTTTAGGTACACATATGTACCTAACCATATGTACTATAAGGATATAACGTTCGTCTGAACAAAAGGTTTTGTTAATGATGTAAATGAAAAGGACTGTTCATAACACTTAAAGCGAAATCGGGTTTACCGATGATAATATTACATTTTGTACAACGCATTTATTATTCCCCGTTGTGTTTGTACAATAAATAAAGTAATGAATTTCAGTAATGCGAGTTTGAAATAGATTAAAGAGAAAAGTGTTTTTCTACTCGTGTAAAACTAACAATAAATTAATGGGTACGTTGCCAGGCAAATTTGTCTAGTTATCTATTTTTCTATAGAAGTTTTATAAGTAGATTTGCAGTAACAAAGTAGTGCTATTATTTAAGCCTTGTTACCACTATAGCACTCGGTCTTTCTCAAAAGCTTCGCAACAAACTAAAAATTGTTCTCGTCTTTTTATTTAAAACAACACCAAGAACGAGATGTCTCTTTCACACAGTCGTACTTTGCGGAAAATACAATACGGAGAGAACATTCGGTTTTGTTTATTCTTGCGACTTTTGTGCGGCAATCAATTATTCAATTTACGGTCTAATCCTCCGTAGATCTTTGAAGCTATTATTAGGACAGTAAATTGGTGGTTTAAGTACTTTGTACCTACGTTTATTTACTTGTTGGTGTACGTTTAGTTTTGGTATCTCAATAAACTTGAATACTTACTAGGTGTTCAACCATATTGAAACGACGAATTATACATTTTCGCAGTCGGAAACTTTGTACATCTTTGATATTAGTCGGATCCTAACTATCTATCTATACTAATAATAAAGCTGTAGAGTTTGTTTCTATGAACGCGCTTATCTCTGGAACTACCAGTCGGATTTGGAAAATTCTTTTTGTATTCTTTTTGTAGCCACATTCATGAGGAAGGCTATGAATGTGGCTATCCGGGAATGGAAAATTCCTACGGGAACGGGAAAAAACGATCTGCGCGTACGAAGTCGCGGGCAAAAGCTAGTAATATAAATAAAGGCGAAAGTGAGTTTGTTTCTGATGCTTTCACGCCAAATCGCTGAATCGATTTCAAAGAATAATACAGAAATAGAGTGCACCCTGGTTACAAGCTACTTTGTTTGCGAAAATCTATATAAAATGCGAGAGAAGAACGGGCAAAAGCTTGTTCATAAATAAAGGCGGTCGGTACTTTCCTACATTATTTTTATTTATTTGTTGAATATTATAGTGTTTCAACAAACCTTTTCTGTTGCATACTTGGTCTAGTTTTTAAGTCTGATGTAAAAACAAAGTATGTATATTTAAAAACAAAGAAGTAAATAGGCTTTTTCTTAATTTCTTTCTAACAACTCCGTCAGCTTCTATTATGCAGCCGAGTTTTTTAAGTACTTTTGTAACTTATTATTATACTTCGCGACTGTTGATAAAACTTTTGATTATTGTCTCAATGTTAATTCTTCTTTTTAAGTGTGCAGTGGCATTAAACAATGTGTTTGGTATGTATAATTTTCTGGTGCGAAAATAGCGAGAGTTGCAAAACTTATAAAGCATTTAGTAACATATCATCTATATGACAGTTCAAATCCTACATGATCGCGTTGATCGATTCATGAAGCGCTATGAAATATTTAAAAATCCGATAGCTTTCAGGCGTACTGCGATTTCAGTGATAACGAACTTATCGGTCTTTCATATCCCATTGATAGTGCCTTTTATCCGGGTTCTGTAAGCCTGCTTCAAAGTTCAACGGAGAAACCGTTCGTTTAATACCATAGAGGTTTTTGAATAGATGCTTATCTTGATAGTATGTATCCATACGATATTCTACACCTAAAAACATCATCCCTTTATGTAGATTGTAGAACATCCCTTCGATGTATCTTTTTGGGGGAAGATCGCTCCTTGGCTAAGGAGCGATTAACTGTTTATTTATGTATCTCAAGCCGAGGAATAGGTTTATTATTATTGTATTAACGTCAGTGCTCTGAAGCAAATTCCGAACCCATTTCACGAACTAAATTAATGTAACGTACACAGACTATTCGATTAGTTTGTCATGTCAAATATGAATTCCATTATGCCGTATGTTCTACAATATAGCTTAATGAGAAATGCATACAAATACCGTGCATTGCATCGGGCAAGGGGTAATTTGACGAGAATTTCACGCAAATTTGTACAGTTAGGGAAATGAATCGTTTAGCAAATGGAAAATTAATTCGATTGTCTGAAAATTAAAATCAAAACGGTAGTTTTTTATATCATTATCAACATCGCCACCATTTCAGTCAAAAGACAAACATAGCTTGGTAAAGGCATTCCCAAGCTTCGCCACTTCGGTCGTATGAAATGACTTTATTTGACGTACGTCAATGTGGTTAAATTCAAATACATTTCCCTGAATGTAAAATAGGTACAATATAGTACCTTTCTATAAATATTACCCAGTACCGTTCACCGTCCATAGTTTTATTCGGTAACAAAGTTAGATTGGGTCGAAAGCCAAATACCTGGTGCGGGGTAACTCTTTCACGAAAAGTTACTCGTTCATCAACCGCCAGGTCTGAACTTACCTGAAACAAAAAATACATATTGTTAGGAACGGTAACAAGCGGTAACTACCAGCAGTGAACTTCTGACAATGCACTGTTTCGAACGCGGGTAACGATGGAGGATTAACTGGTTTTGCAGATAAAATTAACCTCGTTTTGCGTGTCAATTTTGTAGATAGGCAATGATGACGATTTTCAGAATGTCTCATTATTTACGAAATGTCCGAATGTGAAATAATTATGACTTTTATTAATTAATTCTTCTAATGCAATCAGTAGATTATCTACTGATTTAGTTAAAAGAATTGATTAATAAGAGTGAAAAATGACTTGTATCTACTATACCTATATTAAGCATGACTGTGTACGTTTTTTGGTCATCATGTATGAAAAATAGCATTATTAAATGAACTGTGTTCAACATAAAATGCGAGAGTGTGCAGCTCAGCATGGGGCTTCTTGATCGACGGCTGAAATTAAAGGTGACTAGAAAATACATATACCTTCAGTTTCACTATGAACCTGAAGCTTACATTTTTAGTCCATTTGAAAGAAGTATTCTCTACTCCAATCGACTCTGTCGCCTTGATAACGAAAAGAAAACCCTCGATTAATGTCAATGTATAACAAGTTAACAGTTACCTTGATACAGCGCTTGGAAGTAATTAGGTACTTAAAAATGTAGGAGTGACGCTAGCACTAAGTTATAGTATGAAATTTTATTTGCTACACTCAACTGGCAATAATATTAATTTAATGTTGAACAGCCAATTAAATAAGAGCACTATGTTATTGAAGAGCGCCGGGAGCGTCCGATTGGTCGAGCGCACTTCAGATAAAGTGACAACTTGTGCCAATAAATCCAATTTGAGAGATTTTATCTAACTTTCGCGCCTGTCTTGTTTGGTTTGGACTTTGAACAATAAGAGTGATATATTTGATATTGAGGCCGACATTTTTACTAAATTAAATTGTGAAAAAACCCGAATCAAAGTGTCTGTGTTGATTTTTTCTAAGGAATAAAGAAGTCCTAAATCTGTAGCGATCTTCAACAGTTTATTTGTACTAAAAACGATTCAGAATGTATTGTTAGCTGTCAAAGAAAGGACAATGACTGGTATTGCCGCTCTATAATGAAACAGATATAAATAAATTATCCATAGTTTTCATAATACTAATCCTGCCTTTTCATATAGAAAGAATTTACATTAATTAAACATACAATTACGAACTGTAAACTCGGAAAATGGTTTCTGTCCAGGAATGTCAATATTATCGACAATATTGCAGGGTAATTGTAGAAAACCGCTAACGAGCCGGGGTCAATAGAAATAAGTCGAATCGATCGATACTGCATAACTAACAACTGACTGGGTTCACGTATCATTCAGGACTAGACCTTATTTCACTAGGTCAACATAGGTATCGAAACAAATCTAAACTACTATAATAAAGAGGTAATTTTTGTTTTGTAAGTGTGTGTTTTTTTTGTGCTTTTGTCTGGAAGTCCTGATACTGTTACGAAAAATCTTTTATTGATAGAATTTAACTATCTTTCTTTTTGTAATAAAAAAGCTGCCTTATGCTGCTTTATATTCCCCCCCCCAAAAAAGTGACCCCACTTTCAAAATTTATTTATTTTCGTTGATGAGTTTATTGTCTTTAATTTTTGTGAACGACATTTTTTTATTTCATTTAAAAAAAATGTTCTTCAAGTAAAAACTTAAAGTGGGAACTTTTGCTATTACTTTGTACTAGGTAAAAAATAACTGTGATCCGTTACCGCACACTTCACTCTCTATTTCTTTCAGAAGCCATAATATCCACAGCTTTGATTTCATTTCGTTATTAAGCTTTGCAAAGGACTCAAAGCCCGTTTTGTCATCATCATCATCATTATATCAGCCGAAAGGCGTGCCCTGTTGGACATAGGCCTTCCCCAAGTGTCGCCACAACAACCGGTCCAGTGCGTCTCGCATCCATCGGCTACCCGCGACCCTCACCTGGTCATCGGTCCACTAACGCTACGTCTTCCGGTACGCGGTCGCCACTCAGAATTTTTCGGTCCCATCGACCATCTGTTTTGCGAGCAATGTGCCCTGCCCACTACCACTTCAGTTTGGCTATCCTTCGGACTTCGGGTCCGTTGTAGTAATTTCATGAGATGCAAAATTCCTCATAAAATATTTAGATATTACTCACCTTCTAGAACATGAAATGCTCACTTAGAAAAATATACAGTCATGTAATTGAATAAAATCTAGTCGGAATACTTTCGGGATTCCTAGAATTTTCGCTTGACGTAATCCTTGAGTAAGTAATTTAGTGTCAGACTGCTTTTAGGAAAGAGTCGTAGAAATGTTACTTTGCAAAGAAAATACAAGTCACGCGGGCAGCCTTTACTAGGCGAGTCTATATTAAAAACTCACAAGTCACAGCGCCTTTTTTGTCACTTGAGTAGTAAGTAGAGTAAGTTTAAAAATTCGTACTCACCTGAGTACGAATTTTATACTGACTCAATAGTTCACTTATTTCACTTATGACAATCGTTTGTAATAAAAACTTTTTAGTAGTAACACCTTACAATACCACTGGAAAGTCACAGGAAAGCAAAATACGCAATTTCGTTTTCTAGTTATTTTGATTTAAAAACAAAACTACTGAATCGATTTTGATGAAATTTCTATGGGATCAAATAGAGCAAATATTTTTTCAAATCGTTTCATAAATTACGGAATTATGAGGTAACAAACATAAAAAAATAAACTGAATTGAGAACCTCCTCCTTTTTTGAAGTCGGTTAAGAAGAGACGTGTCCCGTTATTGTTACCCGACGATGCTTACCTAGTTTTAAAACAAATTGATGTTTAAGTTAATGCGATCGAGTACGATCACAAAATGTAGGAACACGTTGACATCGAAAAAAGGGTTACGGCGTGACATATCTCGCCCTCAGGATTGGCAGGCTTTAGAGAATGAATATACACGTCCGGAGATAAACACCGCGGTGGATACTGTATTGGGACCGAGAAGTTCGACACGCAATTTTGGTCCATCAATTTCAAGTTCTTGTTCCCTAGAGGCTAAAGCTGAGAAACCGGAGATAGTTTATGGGAAGTTCGTACCTGAAATAGTTTCACTCATCAACGTCAATTAATTATGCATATTAATTAAGAAGGCAGGTATCATTGATGTCAGCAATCAGTCTACGAGGGTGAATTAGGTCTCGTTTATACTTATAAGATGCTCGAAGTCAGATGGACCACAGTAGAGGCCTGAAGACAAGTTTCGTAATCAAGACTATGATACGTTGGCGTGAAGAGTTGAACTTATTCCTGATGGATTGGACGGAAAAGGCAAAACACAAAGAATTCTGGAAAAGTATGGGAGAGACCATTGCCCAGCAGAGGGTCCGTTCAGGTTTCTAAGAGACAAAACAGAATATATCTCAAATAAGAGACAAACACGGCGACCTAAATGTTATTTTACAAGATCACAGACCGTTAAATGTTTTCATCGTAATGTTTAAGGAAATTAAGGTACTTATTACGGTTTATCAGTTCTTATATAAGAGCGGCGGTACCGAAAAAGGAAAACACTTTGACGTTTATTTATGTGCGAGCACATGGTTCGTGTAGGTAGTATTTATTATCAGCAAAGTGTAATGTAGTGTATTTACGTAGGCAGGTATAGTCATTTCTGGTAACAAATTATTATGAAATATGTGTATGGATGAATATCATGAATGAATTACGCTAATTAGTAAAGCAGATGTAATATCACAAATTGCAATCATGTCTCATGATACCAGGAAGGTGTTATTTTAATGGAGATAATTTAAAAGCTATGATACATTTTTATTCTATTACACGCCTACATAGTTATAAACATTGTATTTCATTATTACATACACATTGGCTGAAATATATAAATGCTTAGTGACAACAGTGGGTTGTATTCAGACAAATAAGCTCACTGTAGTCTTTGTGTGGAGAAATAAGTACTTACCACTGTCTCAAAAGTATTACAATGGTACCTACCTTATATATATAGCCCAGCAATAAAAATAAAATAAAAATTCATTTATTTTCTCACCACCATATTTTAAGATTACTTACATGGAATATTGTTTAGTAATAATATTAAAATATACTACAATATTGTGGGAGTCTGGTGCCTAAGCTGGGCTAATAACCTGTGTTATAGTATATATATATAATACTAAGGAAGACGTTGCAAATACAGTTCATTGCAGATCTTCAATGATGCAGACATTTTTGACCCTTGAGACAATTCTTGATTCTATGCAAAGCTTTTTATCGAAGGAAAAACCAGAAGAGAAATTATTAAAATATTAAAAAATATCTTTGTTCGTCCATTGCCATAAGCTCTCATAAAATGATACAGCGTCAAATGCCCTTTCTTTTTCCGTTTCTTTATTTGCCTTTCGTCCGGTTTTAATTCTTTTAATTAGTCCCCTACTTTTGCAGCTGTAGTGTTGTATAAATAAAATATTATGCTAAAGCGGATGCTGGCTCTCACTGGGCTCAGAATTAGCATAGTCGGGACAGATTTTCGTGAAAATGTTGCTGTTTGTATCCTGTTTGAAAGAATGGACCACTATTTCCTGTGAGTAATAATACATAGAACAGGAGATTGAAGAATTTGGGTCACAAACTAGGTACTTAATATTTTATTTAAAACATGTTTAGATTCTGTCCATGTTTCAAAGTTGACCTATTTGGTTTCACTTTCCCAATTCTTTATGTTAGAGTAGATTAAAACATATCCGAGAAGCTTACATAATTGCACCTGCACTAAAGTAAAATGGTCGCATCGTCAGCGTTGTCGGGAAAGTCTTTCTACCTCACATATTAAGTAATAATTTCTGCGCAGTTATCTGCACTCGGCCGGGCGCAGGCCTCGCCGGCTCCTAAGAAGATTACACCTAAGTGTGTTTCAGCCTGACGTTTATTTCCTGAAAATCTTCGTGATAACATTTTAAATTGCATTTAAAATGAGGCTTAAACAATCTTGACTGTTAAAAGTTGAAGCAGCCCCTTGAACAAAGGCATCAACAGGGCGTGTTATGATAAATAATTGTGGGGTGTCATTCCGCGAAATTCTCCATTTGTTTAAGTCATATTTATCAGGGAATCTTATTGTTCTGATAAATGTGAAGAATTTGGGCGGATTATAAAGGAAATCGCAGAACCGATTATCCGTGGGTAAACATCGATAAATATAAAGGTGTTATTTATCAGTTCCTAAAAATACATCAATTAATCGTACTAAAGTGATTGAAGGTTTTGGTTATCGTACCTCGTGTATCTAGGAACTAAGAGAAAAACGTTCCCATTTTGTAGCTTTTTATAGTTTGTTGTTTTTCAACCCTCAAATATACACGTATGCAATACAACGAGTATTAATAGAATATTATGTTAGTGTGTCACATGAACCCAAAATTATTTTGTATCATTAAAATCGCGGTAAAAAAAATATAACTCAGAATGTCTTTGAATGGAGGGATTTATAAATTAATTATCGTAGGGACTTACTTTAATCAAAGATAGAAGACACACACATGGAAGCATAAGTGGGAATTTTAAGGAAAAAAGATAATAACTGTGCTTATGATTACTTATTGCGATATAATGAGCAACTAATTTTGTTAAGATTTTACATGTGGGTTTTCCGATGACATGTGACGAGTAGGTACCCACCTAACTTATTATGATAATGGAATCATTAATTGATAAATTGGTATTTCCTGGCATTGTTTCATTCTGATAGCAATGCCATTAGCAAAGTTTTGCAAGGAGTGATGGCTGTCGTAGTAGAAAAAGTGGGTTTTGTATGACGTGCGGGGAATTCACAATTAGAAGAGTACATGCTTGAAAATGCTCTGTGCTCTTTGACCTTTCACCTTTGACGTTTAACATTTTTCCTGAAGAAATATAAACGATGACTTATGCTGAGTGCAATGGATATTTTGTGACTAAGGCCAGTCTATACAGTAAACGATCACGTTCACAGGTTCCACGAATGCGGACATAATACGCGCCACAGCTGGCGCGTGACGCGTGAGCCAATAAAAATGTTGAACGTGGTTCCCATTTCACAGCCTGTGTATACATCGCTTAGTCCTCTAGAGATTTAGCGAGAAAATGGAACCATTTAACAAGATCCATCAATTAGTCTGATGGCACCGAGAGAATGTCTATGGAACTTCGTCTACATAACGCATCAATTCCCAGACTGGGTCTTCAGAGGTTTTCAGTTCGCCCACATTTCATTAGTTATGATTCAAAATATAAAACACACTATACTCTGGACTATTCTCCTACAGGTAGAAATGGCGGCTCGGAACCAGGGTTGCCAACTTTTCTGCCGCCATAACCGGACAACAAATTTATTCTGGTCATTATGCTAAATAAAATAAAAAACACGTCAAGTATCAATCAAAGAGGTTTATTAAGAAAAAGACACATGTATTAACTTAACAGCTAGGTAAAAAAAAATTAGGTAGGGTAAGGAAAAATATTTTTTCTTAAAATTGTACTTGCTCTCGCTTTTAACATTTTTGGCAAATAATTTTCCTGTCTTCAAACGCTGAACAGGTTATGTATGTTATAGTTGAACATCATTATCAATTCCGCCTTCACCATTTCGACTTTCAGACGATTTCTTTCGTCCTGCCAAATATTTTTCATGAGCCTAAATATGCGTTCTACAAACGCATTTGAAGGTGGAACCGCAAATAAAGTCTGAACGATTGTAAGAAGATTTGGGACACTAGTTTTTTTTTTTAATTGATTGGATTTGTTTCCTGATTCCGTTGGTCCGTGCTAGTTCTAGTATTAGATCCAGGTTCTTCGGATTTTTGGTTATTTTTTAGCTCCTGAACTACTTTATTCAGCAAACATATTTCTGAGAATAGTTGGAAGCCATCAAATTTAACACCTAGCTTCTCCGCAAGCGTGACTACGTCCGTGAATTCCAGCTCTTCATTCAAATTGAATGGAGTACACAGTTTATAAAAAGAAACGTCACTGAAATCAAACCACTTCGTCAAATATTGTAATATTCGGTCATACACATTCTGCGCTTCATCTATAAACGATGCGATCTCCGGGTGAAAGTTTCGACAGTGATTGCTGTATCCTGAATCCGTATAATTGTTTATCTTTTCTGGTGGCGATTTCACTTCGTAAGTTTTCGAAGATCGTGTACACTTCTGTTATTTGGACATAGTTACTTTGTATGATATTTATATACTTGGTTATGAGTCCCATTATGTTGTGGATAAAATATAAGTATATTTCTGGGAGCGACAGTTCGTTAGAGGCTGATGAAGATTATCTCCCGCCGCCGATTCTTGAAAAAGGAAACTCCAGATCAGAGGATTGACTTTGTCATTTCCTTGCTCTAAGAAGTATGTTTTTACCGCCGGCCAGTCTAACAATAGTCTATCTTCGGCAGAGAACAGAGTGCAGAATCTGATCGGAACATGACGGAGTAGATTTTTGTATTCCACTTCTAAAAACTCGAATATTTGCTTGAAGTGCGCCAACTTCTTCGCACTTGATGAAAACTCATTGAACACTTTTATGACGAATGATTCAACGTCATAAGACAGTATTTTTAGTGTAAACTTAGCGGTGTTATGCAAATATGCATCTGACAATGTCCAGCCACAAGTTCTGATAGGTTCAACGTATTCTTTAGGTTGACAAATACAGATTTGTTTTTACCATAGTTTACCGAACAATTATCAGCTCCATACGAAACTAACTTACTTGGGTCAAGTTCAACTTTCTTGATGCACTTTATCATATTTTCGGCTATGGCAGCGGAAGTCTCATCTGAATCTTCGTAGAAGTCGATGATAGAAGATGCAGTTGCCCTTATTTGAAGCGTCGCAAGCTATCGAATACGGCGCTTGGTCTACGTCTTTTAGAACCAACGATAGTGCGTGAGGTACGAGTACATTTTCAACGATCGCTTCGGCCGAATTTTGGAGTCTGGCAATATACGTGGTAAAAGCTTATTTCCACAATCTTGCGATAAATAGCTATGATGATGCTTTAAACCGTGATAGGTTAATGCCAGCTCAGCACACGCAACTTTTTCTTCTTCTGCAGTAACAATCTTAATGAAAAATTTACTCAGAAGCGACGAATGACTGATTGGCACTTTCAAGCATGGCCCTTGGTTTGCTGATGGTGTTTAACAGCTTTCACCCCATCGTGTTTAACAGTAAATGATGTTCTACACATTTTACAAAAAGCCGTTGTATCGTCTTTTTTGGTAAGCCACTGCGAAAAACTTTCGTTGGTTAGCCATTCGTCGTGAAAACAATAATACCGTTTTTTCACTTTTGGGGGACTATCACTCATTTTGGCAGTTAATGAATCACTATCACACGCACAGACGCACGTGGGCGTTACACAGGAATACAGAGGATATACTGAACGAAATGATGCCGCGCGGGGGTGCCCCTCCCGTGCACCGCGCCGCCCGCGGGCCCCTCGTGCCGGCAACTACGCCGGCGCGTCGCCGGCGCATTGGCAACGTGTCGCGTCCACAATAATTCTATCTGACCGGACAAATTGCGTCCGGTCGGAAGTTAGCGACCTGACCCCAATGAATCATTCTGAAACCCAACAGTCCGGTCGAAAACCGGACGGTTGGGAACCCTGCTCGGAACATCAGGCGAGTTGCTGCGCATTAGCAAGATTGAGGGAAGGAAGAGAGCCACTATTAAGTTTCAATCGGCCTGTGCTTAGAATTAGAAACTCTTGATGGAGACCACTAACTTCTTTCTATTTTTTTATTTTAATTTTGTAATTTTTGTTTTATTGCTTGTTTTAATTAATTTAAAGCAAAATGTGAACTTGCAGCAATTTAGTTTTATCTTTTATGGGGCATGCGGTGCTAACCTATGAGAAATTGTAATACTAACCTTAGTAAATAGAAAATCATTATTTAAACATTTGTACAGTATATACAATTGTTGGTTAGCCAATTATAAATAAATAACAGTTTTCCCGACCTGAAAATATAACCATGGCCTTTGCGTTTAGTTGTCGCTCTTGAGCAACGAGTTAGTTTTCATCAAAATCGAAAAAACTATGAGTATTTTCTTATAGATTCGGATTAAGCCAGTCACGCCCACATAAAAAATTCATCATGTTAATTATTTAAACGTTAAACCTAGTGTTTATCTTTGAATTTACAGTTTAAATTACCGTTATCAGGTACCAGTATTTAACAGACGAGAAACCACCAATATTGAGCGTTAATTGCGTTCGGCAAGCTTCATATTTTCTGCCAATCGCGTTATTCACTGAGCACAAAATGCTCATTAATTAAATACCAACGGGGCTTGAAGTCTTTATTTACGTTTCATGCATAGTTTTATCATCTCATGGTCTCGCTATAACTTGAGAATGGCTTGACCGATTTGGCTAATTCTTTTTTTGTTTTGTTCGCCAGATTACAAGGAAGGTTTAAATAAAAAAATAGGTATGTATGTAGGTAGAATGGGTAGGGTAGGTAGGGTAGGTACGGGTAGGGGTAGGGTAGGTGACGGGAGGAGACGGGAGCGAAGCCACCAATTGAGGGTCGCAAGTAAAAGTTAAATAGTACACATAAAATTACCTACTCATCGATCGATTGTGATCCAATGTTTGTGTAGGTAGGTTTACTGTTTTTTTTTAAATATAATATTGATAGGCTCGCGTTTGACCACGAATCTGATGAAAAGCGATGATGTCGTCAACAATAGAGCACTCTTGCCTACACCTAACCTATTCATTCTTAACTCAAAGACCCCTAGGTTGTACTGTGTCTTCATTTTCTTACAAGGGTGGTTCCATGGTTTCCGTTTAAATATTTTTTCGGTAGAACAAATAAACTGTTTTTCCGACGGGGATTTTTTACCCGAGTGGGCCTTGTGGGAAGCCATAACGATTATGCCATCTTTTGTTTTTTTATTATTATCAAACGGGTAGGGTCACTATTTGTTCTCTTTCCAATTTTACTCGCCAAACTTATTAGTTTGATAGCGAGAAGCGCTTATAAATACTTTTAATGAAAACCAACGTTAAAACTACCAACTATGCACTATTTTGATCAAGGATCAGTTACATACACCGACTCGAATAGATTGCGGACGAGTCGCGGACACCGGACACACATACCCAGCACAAGCCATCTCACGTTGTATAGGATTTTCGTACAGTGAGAGGTCAGCTCAAACCAGGAAACGCATAGCTCCATACGCAGCCGCGTGCACACATATGTCTGGAGGTGTCCACGTCCGGAGCCGCGTTCACAACCCGTCCGCGCCGGTCCGATCGAACCGAGTCACAGATTAACTACTTATTAATGATACTTTTACGGCGATATTTTTATGGCGTCTCAATCTGAAAGGTCTAGTCTTCTGAAAGTCTCAGTCTAGTAACTCTAGTATAAAGTCGAGCCTGATATCTTGGTGCGTTTTATGTAAATTATTACAACAGTTCTAGTCTTGTTCAAGTTTTGCTGTTATGTAAAACTATTTAGCATAAAGTCTCTTGGAAATCGTTGTAGGGGTATGTGAGTTACCGTAACGTACTCTGTGGACTAATTACATACATTAACATGTTATTACGATAAGCGGACGATCGGGGTTCGGTGCCAGCGCGGGGTAAAACTGCGTCCATATAATTTTACTGTTTTTGCGTATCAAAGCGCCCACAGACATGCACGAAAACACAATGCGACAGCCTTATGTTGAAGTAATTAATGTACCTACATATAAGCACGGATCGTTCTTCGAGGTTAAGCAACATTTGCCTAGGTCGGTCCGTAGATGGGTGACCTTCCATTATAAACCTAGAAGTCTCCGTGACTCGGAAAGCATGTTAAGCTGTTGGTCCCTTCCTTGACAGTCCTTTCTTTGATAATAAGAAGCCAGAAAATCTGACACTAGGCTTGCTATGTAGTACCGTGATACCCAGTGACTGGGTTGTAGAAGTCAGAATAGGTAGTCGCTTCATAAAGTACTGGCACCCAGCTGCACCCAGTAAGTCGGGAAGCCCACCCATAGTTGGGAAGATTGATTGATTGATTTATAGAATCTTCCTTACGAAAACTCGCATTCGCATCGTTGCCTTATCACAGTCTGTTTGAGCCTTATTTGCTATGAACTAATTACATATTCTGTGAAGTCTATTCTGGCTGTTATAACATACACAAAGCCGATGTTACGGCATGCTGTCGATCGTATTCAGAGAGCAGTATGGATAACTGACAAGCCTCATCACAGGGCAGACAATGGACGAGCGTTGGACAGCAGTGAAGCTTGCAGTCCGTCCAGAATATAACTATAATATAACAATATATGAACGTGAGAGATAGCGTTTCATACATATTTTAGTTAGGTTAGCTACGAACTGGTACATATAAATGATACATACAAAAACAGGGCACCTGACATGCAATAAAAAGATTAATCATGATTAATGTGTTCTCTTGTTATCACATAAAAAATATGTTTTATATAGGAACAGCGGATTCAGAAGATCTCAAATCAGTCGTAACATATCGGTAGTAAAAAGGAAGTAGGGAATAAAAGCCATCCGAAATGTCCATGTTCGATAAAATGTCGGGACGAGCCGAGACCCGAAAAACTATACAAAGGTAACAAGGCTATCAAAATGCCGTGGTCACTGATTATTACGAACACAATTCCTTTATTTTTGCTTTAACTGTGTTGAGGATAATGATTCTTATTTTGTCTCGGAGCAAAATAATAGAACTTCTAAACTCCTAATGGTTGATTTATAATGTTGTAATACGATCAAGTTGTCGAAGCGTAGAAAGTTGCTACAACGAGCTACGCTGGCGTAGCTAGTTGCTACAACGTGCTACGCCGTAGCGGGGAGCCTGTAACCGTAGAATGTTGAAAATAAATACAGATAACGAAAACATTGGAAAACTGTTGCTTTGTTATTTAAGTAAAGAATATTAGTGCTGTAAAATAAACAGGTACCAATTTATTTACAAGAGCCTTGTTTTTTGTTCAGTCATTATTGTAGAAATTCCCGCGGTTCTACTTAACAAAAGACCAAAAAAAACCCCTTAAATTGACGTGTGAACGTGACCTTTCCACTTTTATATCCATTATATCAACGTGATCTCACTCGAAATTTCCTACTCAGTCACGTAAAGATCCCTCTTTATTCCACATTTATTTCACACAGATTTTTCTCAGACTTTAAGCTGACATTTCACTCACACATTCCGTGTCTGAGCGTGGCACACATCGACATTCTCTAAAGTCTCTTTATTTCAAGTTCCGAAGGGAATTTGCTAGCACATGTTGTCCTGGCTTTACAAGGGATTTTCTAAAACATTTTACTGCCCGTTTCTGTATCCGTATTTACCTCAAGGGTGTTATAACGTATTACTTATGTCAAAATTTAATCTGCTGCGCCGTAATTGCTAATTAGTCGTGGACACTCCGGGAATGTTAAAATTGGGCCGTTTAGTTATTTCACGTCCGACTTTAGGCATACAATAATATTTTTAATACCGTTAGCTAATTTCGCAGAACATTTATCAGGTAAATAGTGCTCAATTAGACTTAATTGGTTTAATTCAGTTCAAATAAACTGTTTGAATGCAAAATCAGTTTGCAGTGGCCTATTCAAATTTTATGATGCGGAGTAATAAAAGCGCTGAACTAATAATCTTTATTACGGACACTTTGATGACGAATATTATTCACAAAATAATGACATTTGCAGCTATCTAAATATTGTTTAATATTATCTGGATGGTTTACACAATAAAGTATGCAGTTACTGTGGTACATTAATGCGATCTATTCGGGTCGTTTGAAATCATAAAAGTCCACTTTCATCCAGCCATGACCTAAAATAGTTGAATATAAACCTGGATTTACAGTTGTAAATTATGTTTCTTTGTTTCAGAATTTAAACACAATGCCTGAGTTCTTAAAATATTCTTCACATTTCATACGCGACATTTTGAGTAGGTGAATTTCTTATTTATTACATCTTCCTGGCAAAATTGAGTTAGAGATAATTTGTTCTTCCTGAAAATAAAAGTAATTGGATCATATTTATGATATTGAAGACGGCTTCTTAGTAAACTTATGGATACACAATCTATGTTAGGTATAAGGATTTTGTTACAGTAATTTTGTAGAGGTATATCGTGTTTATTTTTGTTTTATGATTCAGCAAACACGATCAAACAAGCGAGACTAAATCATAAATTTTGGCCTTTCAGATCTTTTTCAAAATACTCAAATTTATTGTTAAAACAAGAATTATCTGCTGATTTAGGCCGAGATGATTGTGTAAAATAAACGGGAATATCTATTGATTTTTATCCAACGCTACTCCGCACTTAATTTCGTGAACCTTGAACCTTTCTGTGAGCACGACGGCCAATATTTATTTATAAACCTACAGGCTCCTTCCAAAGGCTCTTGGGGATGTTATAAATGTGCATGTATCAGCAACATTGGCACATGTGTTAAGCCAACTCATCCCTACATTTTGCTGCGATCGATCTGGAGGTTACAGTGGGAATCGAGCCACATTTTTATCAAGTTCAGTCGACCATTTGGTCCAATGCCAGAGGTCTGCACACAGAGTTCAATGAAGTAAATAACTATATGTTTACAGAACAATAAAAACTCGCGTCTGTTTGGTCCACAGCTGGCAAAATATACGCTCATAAAACTTCTAACGACTGTAATATAAAGTGGGCAAAAACTCGGAATATATTTATAGCATCAAAACGTAAAATACGGTAATATCGAGGCAGACGAAGGTAGCTCAGGTTCTACGTCAATCTAGGCTATGTTTAAGTGCTTAAACGGGAGGCAGGGGTAGTCAAACAGTGGCTCGTAACGGTCCCGCCGCGGGCGCTTTGTGTAGTTCGTGTGCTTACCCAAGGTATACTGGCTAGAAAGGCTAAAAATAAGGATTTATTTTATATAAGGCACCTATGACCCGATTTTGAGAAAAAAGTGTCGTTAATACAATCATTTTCTTATTGAGCGTAGGGATTCATTACGATATTGCTGTCAGTGTAATAAAAAAATATATATATCGTCCTCGTTCAAGGATATAGATTAAAAAAATATATTTGTAGTGTATATTAAGTTCTAAACATGTAAAATGTTAATAATATCTTCAGCGGGTAGTCTATTCTGTCTGCCAATCATTCATTCGAGGCCTTGGGTAACAGTGTCATATTTTCGTTATTAAATTACTCGTTCTTAATAAAATGCTAACCATCGACGCCTCCGCACATCTGTATCCGGCTGACTGGCACAGTAAAGCGGGATCAGTATGTTCACAGCGTCGGTTGTTCAGCGACACCTAGCTTAAACCAATACTGATATACCCACTCAAGTTTCATCGAAAATCACGTATAGTTTCTAAGAAAATCTGAGCTCGTTAAGACGGTGGCGCCCTCTACATCTGTGTTCGCGGCCCGGTGGTACAGTGAAGCGAGCGCGGTAAAATATTCAGGAGCGTCGGTCGTTCAGCAAATGAGTCGACGCCAGCTTTGACTAATACCGCGTTATCTCCGTATTGTCGACGATTACTACCGCGGTTAAAAATGCAGCTGTTATTAATCGTAGTTAACTTTAACAAGGATCTATAGGACGTTGAAATGGTTTTGTATTTTATTTTCTTCGAAATGAGCTTTTCTAAACATTTGGTAGGTATATTATCCTATCACTAAACGGTAATAATTGTTTTTAGGTTACTCCACTGGAACATTTTTAGTTTGATCTGTAATTCTTAATTTTAACAAATGTTTTATCAAAATAATATCCAATTGATTTAATAATCCATCAACCATCTCAATCATTTAATTTTGAAAAGATTTCAGTTTGTATTATTGTTTGGTATGAAATATTGATACTAAGTACCGACCGATAACGATATATAAAAATTATCATTCATTTGTCTGTAAAGGTTCAATGATTTTAATGTTTACTACATTTAAACAGGAAATTAAACCCTAGGCCCGATAACCGTCTCACAAAAAGCCTTCAATCAGCCTGGTCATTGAAGGTTAATTGCCGTTTCAACGAAAACTTTTAATCTTTCAACAAAAATAGGGGTCGACTTTCATTCAGAATTAGAATTTAGATTGAAAAAAAAGACTGGTCTTGTAATCCGGCTTGTTTAATTTGTGTTAAGACGTTCTCTACGAAAATACCTAAGTTCAATGACATACACGAGTGTAAAAAAACTAAAATTAAAGCTTTCTAATTTACTTATACGTACGTAGGTATATAACTTATTACAAAGACGCTTTTAGGTCCTTTTTTTTAAGGATGGGAAATCATCAAATGACTTCTTCCGCTCTGGGCGGAGCGGAAGGGCGAATCAGACTCTTACTGACTAAAACCCATCCGTGTTCCTTCTAAAGCCCTTTGCGTTCCAGGGCCGCGGTGACTTTTTCGAACAAATTCCGCAACCCTGGCAGGCTCTGGCCCTAGCAGGCCCCGTCTTTACGCTTTTAGGTCCTAGAGGAAAAGGCTATAATTGGGTGGATATATACAACTGACACACAAACTCTAAATACATTTTCTTCCATAATCATGTGTAAAATAAAGTTGTAATATAACAATAATATGCTTCTAAAAAACAAACAGCTTATGTGAGAAGTATATTTATGGGATTTCAGGTTGAGTGGGAAAAAGTGCCACACTCTTTGTTTTCAATAGAAATTGTAACATATACAACATCTATACTAATATTATAAATGCGAAAGTGCCTTTCTGTCTGTTACCTCTTCACGCTTAAACCGCTGAACCGATTTAGATGAAATTTGGTACAGAGATAGATTAGATCTTGGAAAAGGACATAGGCATACATTTTGTCGCGAGAAAAGGGCTTAAAGGGTTTGAAATAGGGGATAAAAGTTTGTATGGGAGTCCATCATTATTGAAGATAAAAATATGAAGCCTTTGTTTTAAAGGCACTTGATAAAAAATTGTATCTTAGAAATAAAATTAGCTGCCCAATGTTACTATTCCACGCGGACGAAGTCGCGGGCAAAAGCTAGTTGTGTTATAAAGCGTCCAGTTTTAGCGTGATTTTATGTATACTATTTATTTGACGTAGAATATCCTTTGATTGTATTCGAAATCCCGGTGTGATAGTGAAATAGTTTTCAGCAGTGCTGCCATTTTGCAATAGCCTTTTGTAAAATATTTAACTTTTCAAATTCTGTGTTTCCGTAGAAAACGAAATCCTCACCTATTTTCTTTTATAATCCTCAAGTTCCTTCTTAAGACACCTGCCGTGGAAAGAGGAAGGAAAGCCTTTCTTTTAGCTAATTCCCACAAATACCATAACCGTGCTTTCAGAAGCGAACAATAGGTGTTGAGCTCCTATTGGCTACAATGGAGTGAACTGAGCTAATTAATACCAGGTGCATTAGGAAGGCACAAAGGGAGGTTGTGACGCCCGATGTTGAACCTGATGGAGAGCTTATCCGCTATATGTTATGCTATGAAGTCCTCTGCAGCACGTCTGATTGAAAATTCAAATGCTTTAATACGAAGGTTTTGCTGTGATTTTGTTTGAGCGAAAGCAATCCCGACGTTTCATTTACATATTAAAGTATTTGGACAAGGAATTAATGGATTGGAAAAAGGATTTCGGTTCACCTTCCAGAATATTGTAATGTGAAGGTTTTTCGATATCTGTGGCTTAGTGAGAATGCGACTGTTATTTTTAAAATTGGATTCGTGGAACACCTGTCATGTGGAATGATTCAAAATACAACAGGTGCATTCCAAACGTCAGATGCTGAAAGACACCTTTCTCGCAAACAAGCCAAAATGTTTATCCATTGTTGTCAACACCTACAAATCGGTACAAGTTTTTTATTTTAAAAGTTGGAATAGCTTTTGGCACACTTTATAATGTGGGAAACAAATAAACCAACGACGTGCGTGTGATTGTGCAGTGTGTACACCGTATAATTTATGAAAACAAATTCTTGAACTGGTGCAACCATGCACAAAGTGTTGTGGGATTTAGAATTCAAACTCTATGGACGTTCAGAGTGGAATGAAAGAGAGAGGTTTAGAATGGCAGTTTTTAAAACGTCGCTTTAAATCATTCTGGGCTTTTTATTTTTATTTGCTTTTATGACTTCCGCTGTTTATTTTCAGTTTTGATCGTATTTTGAGGATTTTCATATAAGTTTGTGCTTTTATTTGAGGTCAATGACTTTTCCAAAACATCATTTGAGTAAAGGTCGAGAAAGTAATAACTATTCTAGTTCGTTTTATTAGTGTCGTTGATGTGTGTCTCCACTAAAATGTTTTACAAAAATAAAAATTTCAGGCGATGCAATGCTTTTAATTCAGAGGGTCAGTAAAAAAAATCAATAACAGTAAACAAAACACTGTAATGTATTCCTCGTTTTGTTATACTTGCAAATAAGATCGATTCCTTTGCAAATAAAGAGGGTTATAAATATTTAATATCAAATTGCCACCTTGAGTCCTTGGATGGACACAATTGAATCGAAAACAAAATTCTCATAAATATGAAAACCAATGTTTTTTGTTTTGCGTACAAAATAAAACGAACAGTTGGCTGATAGAAAGATATGGTAGCAAAGCCGCTTAAATACTTTCATCTCAAGAATTATTTACTTTGTAGGACATCATGGGACCTTGTTACAGTCGTATATTGTGAGGAAAGTGCTCATTATTTCGCTAGCTTTGTAAACATTAAGTGGAAGTATCGGGAAAAATATGATACCTTGAAGGAGATCGTAGAAGATTAGATATATCTAGAATCCTATCCTTAAGTACGGTCATACAATATCGTGACCTTTGCGAAGAAACATATTTTCTCTCTTATATCACTGTATCTACGCGGTTTCGTACCAAACAAATGTATCTCGTGTGTTTCTCGTATTTTCTCTGTCTCCCGAATGTCGAACTTGAGAAAATAAATGTATGAGATTTCTCTGTTGCGGACTGTCTGTGGTAAGATATATCACAACTCGCTGTAATACATATGAAGTCTTATTGGTTTTGTCGAATTGCTATCATATTTATTTCGCTTTTGGGGCAATGTGTTATCAGGATCCGGTTATATGTATAAAGATTGAATGGTGTATAATAGGCGTTAGCAGTTGGAATATTGTGCTCGATTGATTTGAATAGGCTGCCCCCTATCCCATAGGGCTTTACACCACTACCTATACTAACTTGGGGAATACAGGCATGATGGTATGTTTATTTGGCTTTTCGGCAAAAACAGGGGCTTGTGTTAATTATGGTCGCGCAATTCTGTGTTAAACATTATTCTCTGCTTCTCCCTTAGGAGAAACAGGTGTTTGTGGCATAGCCAATAGCTAGGTAGTACTATATAGCTACGTAGATTGCACCTAGCATCATGTTTCGCTGATTGGTCAGCTTGTTCGTGACGTCGTGTGATGTCACACTGAAACACTAACAACACGATTGCGACAGCGTTTGCAATATGTGTATAAATACAGGGCTTATGTCGACATCGGCATAAATTAGTTGAGATAGCCAGTTTACTCCCGAACAACTTTAAGCTGCTATATTTTTGCGGCAATTGGCATTTACGACACACTTGACAAAAATTAAGTTTTTAAAACGTGTTAATTTATCCCTTAATTGATTAACGATGGCAGTTTTCATTCAGTCGTGGAATTAATAAAGGTGTATAAGAAACAAGAAACGTACCTAAATAAAACAATAAAACAATATAGGTACTTACAGAAACGAGCATAAATATCTATAGACACAGTAAGCGAGATTCAAAAGCGATTTTCTCGTGAAGTAGATTTCTATCGATACATAAACTTTAAAATATTGTAAAAATATACCAATCATAATAGTTTGTGTTCACCTCATATTTTCGATCAGCAGTTGAGGTGAAAATTGTTATTCAATTTCTCATTCGTGTTCAGTCGTGAATGTGCTTATAAATATATCTTCATACGTATACCTAGGTGCTATGATTAAATCAACAGTTCCAACATTGGAATTCTGTTTGAAATCACAAGACTAGTTCTAACATGTACCTTTGTTTACTGCTGTATAAACGTGTTTATTTATTATTCCAAGACGTTCTTCGGGGCGGTACATACAAAACCAGAAGGATTAAGGATAATTACTCCCTTGCACGGTTGGCTGAGCACGCTAAGCCGTAGACCACAGTTAATGTGGCTAGGTAGGTGTGGCTCGGCTCTATGGCTTGATCACCCAGACAAAAGTAATAGGGGATTTGCGATTGCAAATGGGAGAGTCCGAGGTAAAGCTGGTTCTTGTAAAACCTTATTTTAATGTAGTGAGAGTGATTTCTTTTGAATTTATTAATGCCTCTTTATTAGAAAAACTAGCCAAGTGTGAGTCGGACTCTCACAAGAAGGGTTCGTACCATAAACAAAAAAAAAAACACGTTTCTTATATGAGAGCCCCCTTTAATTTTTAAGTTAATTCAATGTAACAAACATTGTTGTTATAGCGGCAATAGATATACATCATCATAGATACAGCCTGGTGACAGACAGACGGACAGTGGAGTCTTAGTAATAGGGTTCCGTTTTTACCCTTTGGTTACGGAACCGGAACTCGTTTTACCGCAATGAAATAACAGTTTGCATGAAAAAATATTTAGCCAAATAGGTACTACAGAAATTTCTAAATATTGGAGAGATATGAAATCTAATAACATAAGTGATCTGGCTTATAAATCTTAGAATAGCTAAACGTATCCTACCTTAATGAGAGAGCACGGACGCTTTGTAATCCAAATATTAATTACTTTCAAGATGATACAGTAATTGCTTATTCATAAAACGACAATGGCATAACATTACGCAATATTGCTCAGATGTCTGAAATTCTAAATATTTAGTCTGACAACAGCCAATTCAAAACAGACAGAGCTACAAGAAAACGCGTTGAAAGTAATATCAAACGTAAATAACTATTAAATTTCATCCGCGTTAGTCATGAAACTCGTGATTCATAAGACAGTGACGTACACTGTGGCGCTTATTCCAAATATCATGCCACGTGCTTGCGATCTCTTGGCTCAATTTCTCGTAAACCGATCTACTTTACCCAAAAATGTTTCTTTATATTTTATGGCTCTTACAGATAGCAAAACACTTTCAGAAGTGTATTAAGAATGTTGACTTGGCAAAGGAGCTGTAGGATACAAATAGATTGTGTCAATCGTCATGTCATTTACCTCGACAATATTGTCCTTATTTTCCTAGCACCTGCAGGCACATGTGCTAAGTGCTTTATTGTTCAGAAACAATCAATATATTTTGCACAGTCTGATTGACCGGATCGGGAGTTGCACTCAGACTATCAATCAATTTGAATATCAATACTAAAAGTCAAACAAATCAAACGAAAAATACTGGAATAAAATTCGTTTTCCAATGTGAATGATTGCAGGTACTTGTTAGAATGTTGTTTTTACGTGTCGGTATTTCATATCTTCGTGTAAATTACGTGGACAGGCGTAATTATTAGTACCAACACTCTCTTATCTATTGCAGATATAGAGATAATCCGGTACAATTTCGTACGAGCATAATCAGGTAGTTTCCAACCTAGTTTGATCAGGTTATCGCAAAATAGATAAGTAGATGCTGAGTAACATTGTTTCATAACCATATCAATTACAACTTCGATAACTTATCAGCTTATCAATCAATATCTTTTTTAGTGTTATAAATCAATTTGCAGCAGAAATGTATGAAATAACATTTAACTAGGTGTTTACTGAAAATAGATTTCATAGCATTCAGCGTGGTTTGCGAGAATGTGTTTAATTTCCGATGTTGAAATATCAATTAAACTATAATGTTAGGAATTTTGAACTAGTTGATATTTGCGAGAATCGTTTGCATTTCGCAGTAAATAGTGATTTATTAAATGAAACAGCGAGCGGGTATAATTTAGCTACAGTATTTAAAGCCATTTTCACTTTCAATATTCTGAAACAGCGTTGCTCTTGCTACCTTTTTACTTAATTACAGCTAACATTGTACAAATTATCCATTCTAGGATATTACTGGTAGCTTGAAGAAAATTGTCTTACAAGTATTCTAACCGTCTTCATTGTTTACACTTGGATGTTTAGCTTCGGGGCTGTTAAGAGAAGAAATAAATAGAGGTCCATTCATCTCGTCTTAAGAGAAAATAAACAATTTTATTTAGAAAAATCCTAATACTTTTCTACATTGTTTAAAAACTAAAAGCAATGTAGGATTATACAAATAAATATTTATCCTTGCTCCTGTTCACAGTTGTTGCAAAATCAGCGTGTGAACTGAGAAGTGATTTAGATGCCCACACTCCCCTTTGAAAGATTGACGACGTGGTGAATGGCGTGTGCTAGTTGTATGCTTCAAGTCGCGAAATATTATTAGGGAGGGTCTTGTGACAGATATTATGACGTTGATATATGTAGGTAGGTACAAAGCATTCCGACAGCAAATTTTTAATGACTTTGTTGTTCTCTCTACCGCTATTCTTCTGTTACACCTGTCTGGTAACATTTAATCATCTCTAAAGACACCATAGAATGCTCTGGATGTTTTCCAATTACCTGTAACTGTGTCGATATAATCGCACAATAGACACAAGAATACATTACATTGTAATATTTTCTTTTCACTATGCTATAAACAAGTTCGTATGTTAGTAACACCATTGAGAAAACAATTTTGTTCTGTAATCTTTCTTTTGTGTGAAACTTGAGAAGAAATATCTCTGTTTCAAGATAAAAGATGTGTTTCTTTTATATTTTATTTATTTAGAGTTTCATTGGTTTTGCTATACCGCGACTTATGTACTTGAGTTCTTAACGTCGAGAGTGCGAGATTGAAGTTATTATTAATAAAATGTTTTGTACAGAATTCTTCGGCAACGAGAAAGGTAACTAGTAGTTGTTCAGTAACTAGTAGGAGATAGGTTGACCCCATTATTGCTTGAGACTAAATACTATAATTACCAATTGAAACAAACCTAAAGTCAAGTATAAAAAAAAATTATACACTTAACCGTATATAGCCAACATTTAAAAAATAATATGGTTTATTTTTATGGTGAACATTTTTTTGGTATCCCAAAGTACTTTTATATATATAGCTGTGTGTAAGGGAAATGTTATGTTTGCTTAAAACTGAAACCGATGTTTATATTTGACGTTATAGATTTTTGTGGTGTCAGTATTTTCAGCGTACTGAAATAACACTACACAGTGGTTCTATCATAAAACAGCATGTATATAACTAGTTCGTTCAGTTGATAATTAATTTTGGTGACCATAAATACATTTTTAGATATGGTGATATGGTCAGGTCAGTATTTAGGTATGACCTAAATATTAACCTGTTCACAAGTATACACTACCGATTTTGTATATATGTTTGTTTGTTATGTTCTTTTCCATGTGGGTTGCGTCGAGTATCCGAATAGTAAGCCATGCAATATCTACCGTTGGATAAGCTGAAATAATATGTAGGAAAAGATCATAGATCGTAAGTATATGGACGGCGTTATGTAGTTTCTGCCTACATGTGGGAAAAAGCTGCTGAACTAAGCCCAATTTTCTGTAATATCGCGATCAATCTGTGACATTTAGGTACTCGTATATCTCGTCGAAAGTTTTGGACTTTGATAAAGTTTTCAGTTCAAAACTTTCTACTGAAGTGTCGTCGCCATGTCTTGCTCATCATACATTTAGTGTGGGTTTATAGCCACTTAATTTAACAAAGGTTTTCTGAAATTGCTTAAAAATTTTTGACGGCTAAAAGTTAAAATTATCTCAATTATTTTCTTAAATAACCTGTTTGCCACTCAAAATCAGACTGAAGAGTCAATATCGTAATTGACATGTTAAAAATATATTTTTGCTTGTAATGATAGTCACATGCTCTACAGTTATCTGTCCCACGATAACATAAGACATTGTAGAAGTTAGAAACTTCACGTATTCCAAATTACAAGTATTTTTATCACTTATATCTAAAAGAATATCGTGTCAAAATATAGTTATTATTATATCTCTGATATTTTAGTTTGATAGACACGTGTTATCTACGTCTACGTGAATCTGACATGCTACTGAATATTTCATAACGACAAAAACTACGAGAATAACATAAAATAAAGGTGAAGGCAATAATATGTGATCCACGAAGCGTATGTGTCGTAGTCATAAGTCAGTTCGTTGTGTGAAATGTTTTGTGTTACTTTATCACTTTGTTTCAAGCCTGAAATTGTTCAGTATTTTGTAGTAAGATATTTTAGCCTTAAGCAGGACACATTAAATCACATTTATGTTTTGTAATACGGACAAATTTAGACCCTGGTTTTGCAGATAAGCGTGGACTTGATAGTACAGGTTTAAACCAAAGTTTATTTAGTTTTTTGTAATGAGACTGCTTAAGTTTAAAAACAACATGCCTATAAATTTGTCAGTACACAGTACGCCTAACAAGATCATTATTCATTGTGTTTGTAATTATACTTCAACAAGCTTTTAATACAAATAAAACATGTTCACTAAAAGTCGTTTAAACATAGAGCAGTTGTAAAGAGTTTTACTTTTACTTCGCCACTGACGCACGTCGTTATAAATGTGTTTCTCTTGGCAAATACTATTTTCTGTGTTTCCCAATTTTCGGCTTCATTTATTAAAGTACTTTTATGTTTGAGTTTTGCAAGTGAACTAGACATTAATAATTAAATCAGCGTCAGTTAAGAGTAAGAATGTTGGTTTGAAGAGTCTTGGAGTGGTGCTGCATGTATTAATACATTTGAATCGACTATCAGTGTTCAACAATCAACATTCCGAATAGAAAATGTGATATGGTGTCATGCTTTTCAAAATAAATAGGTACTATGCATGGAAATGAGAGTAAAATTTTGAAAAAAAAATATTATTCAAAATGGGCACCTTTCTAAAAACACCTCCGAGGCATCCGAGTCGCTTCGAGGCAGTATAAGTTTCGGTAGCACCATGCCTTTCTTTCGCCTCCCCCGTATACCGGAAGGCGAAGGCCACTGCAACTCCGTGATAGCCATAGGGCTGTGGGGACTGAGGATCGTGAGGCGCCGCTCGGGGGGAGGCAGGCTGAGTTGCTGCAAGGCACGTCGCTCCGTGCTCGCGAACAAGCCCCGGCGCTTCTCCGCGGAGCAGCCCATGTCCTCCCCGGACAGGGCCCGGCGCGCCGGCGCACCGCGCGTCTCCCGCACATCCCGCTCGCTGGCCGTCAAGAACGAGCTCCGATGCGTGCGAACGGTTGTGCAGGAGCTCGAGGGGCGCGCCGGCGACGTATCCTTGCTTGGACGGAGACTCTCCATAGAGCGGGCGCTTTCCACCCGCGCCGCGACCAAATACTGGCCGCTGGTAATTGTCGTTTGAGCTACCTCACATTCTTCTTGGCTCGAACTAGAAGTACCACTCCGAGAGAAAGTACTCGTTTTCGATGCAAAACTTCTATCACTATACTGAGCTGCCGAAAGGCTCGACGTGTTTGCATCGCCAGACTCGGACGACGCTTGCTGGCGCACGTAGCCCTCCTCCAGCGAGGCGTGCACCACTCGTGCGTTCAACGAGCTGAAAGCTGCGAGATTAGGCCGTCGGCTCTTTCTTTCATCATCTTCCTCCTCCATTTTTAAAACCTTTTCCTATAAAAACCTCACTATCACATGTAAATGGAACACAACACTATTCAATACACCATTTATGCATTTAAATATATTTATTGCATACTTATCAAATTTCTCTTACATAAATAGATAAAATAAAATACTTAATAAGGAACACTGGACACAGTCTTTATCACTATTTGAGACCACCACACGCGCGGGATAAGGCAGACACCTGGAACAAAACGAATCTATGAAACATACTGCTGACATTCAAACAATGGCTGTAAAAAGGATGTGTAATTGTGGGGTGGTAGGTTCGGGGAAGGACAGAAAATGAATTAGGAAATTTCGTGTTGCTCGAACATTAGTAAGAAATTGCTGTAATTAAGGATAGATCAATAAGACCATTTGGCTGAACGGTTCGGTTGGTTAAATTAGAATGTTGAAATGTTGTATGATTACAGGCATTCTGTTAATAGCGCTAGCTAATGTAGGGATTTGTTTTAATTACATTCAGTTAGCAGCCTTGGAGTCCAGCGCCAGCTGTCCCGCCTCGTTGGCGCAGTCAGTCAGGGCCTTCACTTGCGCGGCGTTCAGGCCGGTGGCTTTCACTTTCACGTCCGCGCTCTTGGAGTGCTCTTTGCTCTCGCTGCTGGACTCCACCCTCTTCGTGGTCTCGTTGCCGTACTGGTCGGTGAAGGTCTCCTCCTCGAACTCCTCCTCGTAGCTCTCCTGGTACTGTTCACGGAACTCCTGTCTCGCCTGGATGGTCACTTTTTCAGTGGTCTGTTTCTGTTGGATCAGTTCATCCATGGTCCTCTTGACGAGCTGCTGACCGGCTTCGAGTTGCTTGCTCTCAGACATCTTGATAGAATGATCTACAATTATTGGAAAAGTCAATGTTATTGCTTTGTGTCCCAGCTGAGGTTATGTTTCCTGAATAAGCTCCTGACTCATGAGTTCTTGTTATTGTTTGCATGTTTACAAAATCAGTTCTCATAAAATTCATAAAATAAACGTTTTAATGTTGTTTTAGAAAACGTACAAGACAAAAGAAAAGTAAAAAACTGTTTATCAATGTGCATGTAAATCCAGAAAGCTCAGTTTGATAGAAATTGATAGCGCTGGCTGGCGGAGCGCCAGACGGAATGTTTGGACCGCATTTAAATTTACGTTGTTAGAGAATTTCTGGGTATGACTTCGTTACAGACGGTTACTGTTATATTTTTCTCACAATACCAATCAATGGAATGTGAACCCTCAACATAAAATAATTCAGAATATTAATGAAACTTCGAGGAAAAGAAGACAAAGCGAAAAGCTCTGTACTTAATAATATAGATGTGAATTTCTAAGAAATCGTGGTTACAATATCACAGGAGTAATACTCGGAATTAATTGCTTTCTAGAAACTTCTGGATTATTCCCGAATGAAACGAATTGCATTGTGTTGTGAGTTTGCCGAAATATGTCTTCAATTTACTATGACAAGAAATGCAATAAATGTTTAATATCCAGAAAATATGGCAGGTATTTTAAATGTTCTGAATATTATGCCACATTCTTCTTAAAATATCATGTAACCACTATGAAACGCAAGAGGACCATTGTTACCATGAGAGTTGTGGAGAATCTGGAACCTAAACGCCAGTTCTCTTACTTTAAAAGTTGCAATATCATCTCAGCGACAAACAATGTCAAAAATTTATCAAAATGCGGGGAAATTAGAAGTGTTATTAACGGTTTACGACTTCTTTCGAATTCTTAAAAAAATGTGAGAATTGTTGCTCTGATTGGCCTAGTTAGTTTCAGGACAATTTAACAAAGGAATGTGTAAACGTTTCGTGTCATTTGAGTCGACCCGTCCTTGTCTTGTCTCACCGGCCGAGCTTCACGACAATAGGAATTCGTGTCTATTAAAAACTTGCGAATACCTGTGAGAGTTTACTTGACCTATATTACGTCTACTGGATTCTACATTTTTCTATGACTGTTGCGATGGAGAGTTAAAGATTTAAATAAACGTTTGAGTTTAACTCTACTTGATTTAGAAAAATAAAGTATTGTTTATCTTGTAACTAACAATTTCGATTCGGGGAACATTTTCGTTAAGTTTAACCACATTACTATTAAAAAAATTGGAAAAGCACTTGATGTTCTAGATTACTTTTGAAAAGCTTTCGGTGTAAAATAAGACGTTTGCTTTTGTTAAGTTTTTACCAAGGAAAATTTAAGAATTTCGAAGATAACCGTATTCACTATTCACGTTTGTACATAAGAAGTTTATTTAACATGATACACAAAGCTCACAGAAACGAGATAAATACCTTTTAAAGTGTAGAATGTAAATAAATTCCAATAATGTGGTGCAACACTGTGAGTTTAGATACTGGGATATTCTGGAGTTGTTTCCTTGCGCAAGCTCGCGAGTGAACTGAGCGGCGGGAGATCCCGCGGCAAGCTTTGTTGCGTACGCGCAAGTGCGTGGGCGGCGGCGACGTGGCACCGCGTCTGACCCTCCCGCCCGAAACTTGCGCCGAAATAATACACTACATCTGTCTTGGCAAATTAACCATTTTGTTAATTAATTTTGACAAGAAATATTGTGATTCATGACTCTATTTACTCATAAGTTTGTTTGTCTATCATGCATGTCAATTCTTATAAAGAAGTGCATACTTCATAACCGAGGACACCTACATAGTTCCCAGATAGTAATTTAAAATGTCTAGACAGGATTAATTACACTGATCTGTCAAAATTAAACATTTTTGTAAGATTAATAACGCCAATCCACGAAAGCCGTACTGCCAACGTCTGCCGAAAATAGCCATATGCGTCAGACGAAGGAGACTCGCGAACGATGACTCCAAACGATGGAGAGGCGATAAACATGCGGCGATATGAATAATGATTGGCAAAGATCCCTCTGACTAAGTTTATCACTGCTGCACCGCGATTCAAAAAAACCCACGATTTCTGGAAAATATATGGAAAACAGGAATTCGCTGAAATCATTGTTTACGGAAAAACTCATGACGACTCGAATTGGTATTTTTATCACATTGTGTCAGTATTTGTTTAGTCGCACCGCTGAATATAAACTCCTGTCATCGAATTGGTATTTTGACTATGTAGACTGATGATAGCTTTCAAATAGAATCCCTACGTAGGTAGGTACTTTAAATAAGATATTTACGTTCAAGAGTTTTGGTCAAGGTATCAATAGACAGCCACTTTGATGTGAGATTTTCAGAAATTATCACCAATATTGGTTAGTGGTTAGTAGTTGATCTAGAATTAATAGAAAAAGAAAGCTTAGAGAAAACGGCCAATCTAGTTAAATGCATTTCTTTTGTATTCAATTGTTGTTCCGCGTATTTTTATAACGAATTGAGTGGATTACAAATTTAGAAATGAATATTTATAACTTCTGAAAATACGTCGGGGAAATGGCAAAGGTTTAAAATATAATCCTTTCATTAAATAAAAGCACTTTTAGAGAATGAAGAGTATTTTTGTTTTTTTTTTTGATATCACGGTTAAAGAGACAATTCGAAATCATAAAAAATATACTGGATTTATTAATGACCAGTCACTTATTATATTTCAAATCAGTTTGACAAGCCACATGCTTCGAGTTCCAAGCAAAGTTTATGAACCATCGCGAATTGATGTCGTTAACGAGAATGTAATTTATATTTCACAAGCGCCAGAACTACAGATAATAAACATTAAACAGGAGAAAAGCTATAAAATATTGAAATTTAAGGATAATGTTTGACTGTTAATATAATTTGACAGTTCTGGAACACGTATGTTTTTAGAAATCTCATTATAATGTGTTCTTAGACCGTTGAGATCATTATTTTATGATCTGTACTACCTAATGGTCATAACCAATGCTTTTTTTAAGGATGTGAAATCATCAAATGATCGCTCTGGGCGGAGCGAAGGGAGTGTTAGACTTTTACTGACTGAACCCATCCGTGTTCCTTTTAATGTCTTTGGCGTTCCAGGGCCGCGGTGACGATTTATATAATTACTATATTAACGTAAAGTTTACATAACGTTACGTTAATATGGGTGTTTTAGAAAAAAATAATAGAAAAGCGGCGATGCTGCCAGTGTTCTGGGCACTTTTTCCATTGAAAGCGATTTATTTGATGCCAAAGATGCCTGATACCTGCGCCATGGTCGTCCTAGGGCTGTAGTCACTCTTTCGGACAAAATCCGCGACATAACCAATGCTATGTTAAAGTCTTGTGAGATTTTAAACTTTTCGGCTTCAAAAGTTGAGAGTACCTGAAACTCAAGGCAATGACATTCTATTTTCAATATCATAATATTGTGATTATCAAAGAGTAATGAAGCCGTAATTAAAAATCGTTCAAATTCAAGTCGCAATATCATGTCAGCCTCAATCAAAAATTTAGGGAAACTAGAGTTGTTTTTCACGCGATTAGGTGCTAATGCGAATGTTCCTAAACAAATAGAGCCTTGAATTGAAAATGCCAATACATTCTGTGGTTGTACGACATTGACAAGCGCTAACGAAATGGCACGTAGTCAATCCATACTAATATAATAAATGCGAAAGTGTGTCCGTCTGTTACCTCTTCACGCTTAAACCGCGGAACCGATTTAGATGTAATTTGGTACAGAGATAGTTTGAGTCTCGGGAAAGGACATAGGATAGTGAAAATGGGGTGGAAGTTTGTATGGCACTGCGTTATGATTAAAACCATGATATTTAGGCACTTGATAAAAAAATATAAATAATTTTTTTCAAGCGGTTATGAAAAAATAGTATCTTAAAAATGTCTCCAAAGTAACTATTCCACGCGGATAAAGTCGCGGGCAAAAACTATGTCTTATTAAAAATCAAACTTTTGACAATCATTTACGTTAATAGAATTAAACTTTTTCTAGAGCCCCAGTTGTCTACGTAGGAACTACGTAGCCGTGTATTTATATATATAGAGTGGCTGTCTCACCGACGTTCACTTTAGAGATTACAAAGCATTTAGCAGCTGCTGTCATTTACTCCTTTACCCGTCTGGAGCGTGACTTTACCTTTGGCTTAGCGGTACGGCGTTACCAGTAAATACGTAAAGCCAATGAACAGACAATCTCTTCTGTAATTCTGTATATATTGGCTACTAACTGAACTTGACAGATTGTGTTTATAGTTTGCAGTCGGTATAGCACAAATTGTTTGGACCGCTACACGGACTTTAGTGCTGATCTTTAATGTTTCAAGAATAGCAAAACACAGGCATGCGGTACGGGTCACTTCGAAAGTTAAATAGGGAGAATCCGCAATGATTGAAAATAAACTTTTTATTGACTTGTGTGAACTTGGAAGTGAATTTTTCAAAATAGGACTACTGAGCGAAGTTTTACGTCAACATTTAGATAGTTTCCAGGTTTATGTTAACACTAGCCCCGGCTTCGCACGGGTAGGTTTGCCCTGCTTGGACGGGGCACCGCCGCGCCGTGTCCTCGTCGAGGCGATCGGCGGCGGCGACCTCTCGCGTCCAGCCCTGGTTAAATCCGTGGTCCGGAGTGAGGAGGCTTTGGAAGCGGTTACCTCTTTCTGCGAAGCAGTAATTCTAGCAAAGCAGGAGGTGGGCCGAGCTAGGGAAAGACAAGGCCTTCGCCCCAACCGCCGCTACAGAAGAAGACGCCCCGGGCATCGGGAGTCGCAGGGCGATCCCCGGCCACCGTAGGCGCGGGCCTGCGGACGGCGAGCGTTGGGTGGCTCGCTCTCCGATCTCCCTATGGCCCTGGTCGATGGCGCGTTGTGTTCCACACGCGCCTCAATGAGATGTTAGTATAGGAGACAGACGGGGCCCGCCAGGGCTCTGGCCCTAGTGGCCCCCGTCTGTCAGGGTTACGAAATTTGTTCGAAAGAGTCACAACGGCCCTGGAATGCAAAGGGCTTTAGAAGGAACACGGATGTGTTTTAGTCAGTAAGAGTCACACGCCCTTCCGCTCCACCCAGAACGGAAAAAGTCATTTTATGCTTTCTAATCCTTAAAAAAAAGGTAATATTTAATGATGTGCGCCCAAAAATCTCTTTTTGGACACTTGGCAAAACATCGACTTTTCTTTACTATTTATAATTTAATTATAATAATAATACATATTCATTCCGGAATAAATTCTCTAAATGAAAGTGAAAACTCGAAACGTACATAAGGACGGACGCCCGGACGGCGGGAAGCGACTTTGTTTTATTCATGTAGAAATTTCCAAAAGTTCAAAGTATCTGTTTCTTTCTTAAACCGTTTGAATGTCTGTCAAGTGTTGCTCTATTTCAAGAGTTATCACACACAATCTCAAGATTAGTATTTATACTTGACACTTACTCGACAAAACGCGCAGATAATAGTTGTGTTTTTTGCCATGTTGTGTTTGTTTATTTACTTAGGTATTTTGATCGCTACTCTAAAAGAGATCACTATCAGTTAATATCAAACACGACTATTTTGAATAAATTGTGAATTTAATACCTCGGTTACTTTTATTATTTTTGACGGGCGCGCGTATGACCACTTTCTCACCTTTTTTTAAGGGTGAGAAATCATTAAATGACTCCTTCCACTCTGGTCGGAATTAAAAGGACTCAGACTCTTACTGACTAAAACTCATCCGTGTTCCTCCCTATGCCCTCTGCGCTCCAGGGCCGCGGTGACTCTTTCGAATAAATAGTGAATTTTCGCATGCCTCCTATAGGTGAGATGTGTAAAGCACTACCTACTTTCTTGTAAAACCCAGTGTACCATATCTCTGGCGAAATAAATGACTTATAATTAAAAAAAAAAAAACTGCAACCCGGGCAGACCACTATCTCACTTGATGCTAGGCTGTGAGTTGTACGACGATGTAACACGCTTGCCTATAAGTAACTTACTCATAAGGTAATAAAACAAGAACTGAAATTACCCATAGGTGCAAAAAAACCTACCCCATAAAAAATCTATAGCAGTATGAGGGCGGCAAACTTTCAAATCATTTCTCTCTTAACAAACTTTCAGAGAACTTGCAAACATTTTGCAAAACAAGTTTGTTTAACTTCGAACTCGTTTTGTTTAAGTTTTCAAGTAGCAGAAGTTAAGGTATAAGTTAAAAATTATACCTGTTGGAAATTATTGAAAGTTTATCTCTGAAATTTTAAGGCTCTCGTAGACAGGTGCAACGCGAAAATACGAGATAAAACGACAGCGCGGTTTCATAGAAATGGTTCTATTACAGAGCAATTTTACATTTGGACGTCGTACCTGTTTGCGGGAGTCTTTATTTAAAGACTTTACCGACGGGTTTTGCAATTGTCATTAGTAAATGATACCCGCGTAAAATTTGGCAGGCTATGAGCTTGTTCTGTAAATTACTCTGTAAAAACAAATAAGTAACGTAATATTCCTCCATCATAATGGAATTATCTAACTAATATTAGGAAGCTGTTGTAATCTGATAGTCGATCTGTCGGGCTGGTAGTCCGTACTTACTAATTTGCATACGTTAACAATACATCAAATCCCTTGAGTGTTGACCTATGGCCCTTACCCAACAATTAACCTTTAGGGAAAAGCGTTGTTCCGATTTACCATGATAAGATATCAGCCATGTTTGACTTTCACAAAACATGGAAGCACTGATTAGATAATTCATAAACATGGTAAAGTTATAGGCAGAACGAACATTAAGGCTAATGTGCCATTCAAATAGTACTAACGTTAATTGGATATCGATGTTGCACGGCAGAAGCGAGTTATACGCGACCAGGCAAAGAAATTTAAGTGGACTTTTTGAAGTGTCTATCTCTTCATCAGCATTTCTTTAAAACTTTTTACGGAATACAACGCAAAGTTTGCAACAAAAACCGGCAAAAGAAAACACGATAAAAATTCACAGAAGTAAAATACAATTCTTGGTTACAGCGATAGGTTAGTTGGAACCGAAGTCGTATCTGTAACAGTGATGTATTTATGGAACGTGACCTTTGGCTGCGTCGAGACCTTTACCAACGTGGAAAATGTAAAGCCTGTAGTGCAGCGTAACAATGCAGGCACGCGAAGGTGGCGGCTTCCGTCCCTCGATGCCTATCTACCATCTAATTCCACCGACCTCCGCCCCTTACTCGTAACGGACGACTAAACCGTGCGTGTCTATTCACTCCCTATCTTCGCCGTGCAAAACGGAACATTTTCACGGCCTTCGTGTTCAAAAACGAGGCCTATTTGCCCAACAATAGCCCACAACGGCTGAATATTCTAGATTACTGTTTGCTACTCGGAATTCGCAAGATAAACGCGCTTAATTTGGAACTGAAAATGAAATTTGAATTGAGCGCCCGGACGAAAGGAGCTAGTTATTAAAATCTGGGACGTTATAGCTTGTTCAGTTTTCAAGCCGCACTCGCTTCGAGAGGAAAACTCTCGAAAACATGTTAAATTGGAAATATTTCTTTTTGGATTCACAAGCAAAAAAGCATTCGAATTTTATTCGAGATAGTTTTTTTTATGTATCTGTATTTCGACGTTTGATCGTCTTGGATTAGGTTATAAAGTGATTTTATCGATAAAATCATCTAGGTATCGATAAAAATCACATTTCAAGGTGAAATGTAGCGTGCTAAGCACAACTTCGAGGTTAAAGATTATGATGGAACTTTCTGACGAAGTTGCAAAGAAATAATTTGAAGTATAATTTTTGAGATTTTCGTAACCTAAGGTTGACCTTTACACACGCACGACAGTAATTTGTTACTACTTAGGTAAATAAGCATTTATTAGTTTTATCGAATGTCATTTAACATTTATTTGTAGTTGAAATGAAATGTACAAACATTTTGTTGAACATGTTTTGTGGCCAAGAAATTTAGAAGGCACGACCTTTTTTCGTTTTTTTTCTTTCTAGTAAATCTTTTAATTTGCTCAGGTAGGCAAGTATCTTCATAAGGGAATCCATCACAGTAAAATACAGAGAGTTAATTCTCCAGTGAGACTCTCCAAGTGAGAAATTAATATCAATTAGAACTTGATAAAACTCGTCTGGGAAGCAAAGTGCGGGGCAGTAGTTACCCCGAGAGCTTACAGTTGAAAATAACGAACATATATGTGTGTTTATACGAACGAGTATTCAGATTTAATAATAACAGTAAAGTTTTTAGCGGCAGAGTTTAATTTGTTCGCGACGCCATTCCTCTCCGTAAGTTTTCTTATTTGAGCCGACTCGCGACGCACATTGCGCGCTCGAGTTGGACTTTTAGTCGCGACAGATATTTCGATATATATAAACGAGAATGCGACAGCCGAGATGCCCAAATTAGATTTCAGTATGCGTGTTTTACACATACAATCTCGAATCTGTTTAATCCAGTAGTATAAAGGAGTAATTTTGAGCTGGCTTTTGCCTTAATTGGGAGAATTGACGTCATAGCAGCTCTCACAATCCTGCAGAACAAATATAAAAGCGTCTGTTATACGTTTCGAGGTATTCCGGATATCAAACATAGACGGGTATTATGGCCCAACACAAAGAGCGCAGGGCAATACTACCCTAGCATTCCCGAGATTTCTGCCATGATATATAATGCTTTTGCCAATATTGCTTGCCTGTTGGTTCCTACGTTGGTACTCATATTACTAATTCAAGTATGAAAAAGATTTAGATAGATTGAAGTGCATAAGGGACCTACTAGAGATTGTGAAGTTATGAGTAAAATGCAATATTAGAGGTTTTTAATTTTTTTTATTAATTGAAGGTAATTGCTTAGCAGACGTAGATGACCTCGAGGTCCCAAAAATTGTATCTTTCTAGCACCACAGATAAATGGGATAGTTGAACCATATTTTTTAAAAACCTTTGTAAAGAAGATTGAATTAAATAGGGTGAACAAGAAGATATTATAATAAAATATACTTTAGTGTCCTGATACTTCGAAATTACATAGAAACAACGAATATGTAGTATTTATTTAAGTAAAGTGAGCATGTGCTGCTTTGAGTAATTTAACGAAGGAAATTAAGTAAAAAAATAATTACAATTCTTACATTTCGCAGCAAAGAGAATTTAATTTATTCATTCTGATATTACATAGTTGCTGTACTAAGTTTTTAAGTTTTGAAGCTTTAGTACCTTTTTAGAATGACGTGAAATAATTTTTTTTGACACGTGCTTTGGACCCGTGGAATAAAATATTCAGACATTTAGACGCTTACAGTCTAAACAAAATCGTTTTTTAAAGGTATTATGTGATTAAGAACAATAATTTTGTAAGTTCCACAAAAGCATCATTAGTTTGCTGAAGATGGATACATAATTAGATTGAATAAATAATGAAGCAACTAAAATAAGGCCGGTAATGCATCAGCGGTCTCCCTCGAGACGTTAACATTCAGGACCAGTAAATACTAAATTAAACATTGGCTATTTACTAGACCACACTGGTTTTGCTGATAGAGAAGATATTGAATAGAAAATTTAACCTCCTATGCCTAGTTTGTGACGTTTTCTCGGTGATTTATCTGCCCGTTAACGCTATTTTTCATAACGCCATTGGTTCGTTAGTGGTTAACGGGGAGATAAACGACCGATAAAAATCTCTGAAACTAGTAAATTAATATGTCGCACCGCTAAATCTAAACTGAGTCGACTGGACAATACAGATTTTTATTCCCATATTTTCGAATGCTTTGTGACTATACGCACCTTACCCCACCAAACAGATTCACTAAAAGATTGAAAGATTGAGAGATCACTTGCAGTTAAATTTAAAAATAGTTATTTTATAATTCAGTTGCTAGATGTGACTTCGAAATACTAACAATCCCAAATTTAGAGTTTTGTCTTAGTTTACACCTAGCAACGCAATAATATTGGTATCAGATCAAAGGATCTTTAATATGCAGAAAACATAAGGTATCAGTTTAATATAAATAGTTTTATGCATACGATATTGCAATACAAGAACTCGTTCAAACTTTTTGCTAGGCAGACGACTGAGTTCGGCAGTAACAAAACATCGTGTGAACAGCACTAGGATATACACACACATACATAGTTTTTAGGTATTAATTTTGTTCACCAGAACCAGTTGGTTTTTGTTACTTCGCTAAACAAGAAACATGCCCATCATTTCTGGACTATGACAACACAATTTGCTTCTCGCTAATTTGCCCTGCCGGACATTCCCCGGACTCTGTTTACGAGCCCAGTCCATTTCCTTTCGCCATGTCATGACGATACAAAATACTTTTACGATCATACCCCGCCTGAAACGTTTAAAAAGAAAAAGAAAACTGCCCGATGCACGCAGACAACTTAATTAAACAGTAAAAGTTTAAATAAACCGATATGCGACAAGTGGTTTCTTAAAGCAAACATTTTTCACGTTTGTTTGTTTCAGTAAAATATTTTTCCAAACAGTAAGTTTTAGGTTCCAGCAGAAACACGTCCAAAATCGTCCGCTTTATGAGCTTCAAATGTTTAATATCCGATGTTGATTTGCGGTTCCCTCGAAAAAATACCTATGTTATTTCCCCTTTTATATTTTTCCCTTTATTCTGACAGGCAACTTTCCGTTCTGAATCTCAGTGGCCTCCAGCGGTCTAAGAAAAGAACACAGCTAAGCGTTTTCAATTAACGAGTGTAGCACGCACAAGAGAAACCTTTTCTATCTAGCTAATCTTCTTTGGATCAGACACTCTAGAACTTTAATATTGGAGAAGAAAGAGTATTAAATAAACTAGCTGTGCCTACGACTTCGTTCGCGTGAATGTCGTGAAATAAAAAGATGTCGCATAGATGAGGTGTACCTACGTCAATATTCTGCATTACGTGGCCGCTCTTAGAATTAGGAATTTGGTAATGCCAGGCACTGACCGTATCACCGCTTCCATTTAAAATGCTGACTATTCAATAAATGAAGTTTGTTTAAGGGTTACTTGTGTTAGTCTAGAGTCGGTGTTAACTGTACCTTATTATTAACAGGATGGCTATTATCGCGATAATGATGTGCTTGCGTGCGAGTGTCTGGCTTGTGTAATTTATTCAGTGTGATTAATAGCCAGCGCTCTGTGTTGATTTAATTGCTATATTATTATCAGAATAAAAACTATGCTTCAAATATGAAAGAAGAACAGATTATTAAAAGCTGTTTTTTCAGCGCATCAGAGTATAGAGCTTTTAAAGAATATTCTCCTCACAAAATCACTAAAAACAACATTGTTTCGACAGCAAATGTATCAAATTGTAAGCTCTGTTGCGCTCGATCTATTTACATTTACTTTGTTCAGTTTGTACAAGGTGCTAGAGAATCGAATAAAACAAATAAACATCGTTCCGTTGTCGACCAATAAAAAAATTGGTTTAATTCCGTCACGCTCGATCTATCCGAAGCTTGTCGATACGTCAGCCTGCCTATTGTAATATCAAGTTGAATTTAACAGTGTGTCACCGGTCTATGTATATATGGATAAGGCATTACGTAGATTGTCTTTTGTTTTTTTTTTTAGACGGGGACCACTCGCAGTTCATCACACTAAGGCTGGTTACTGCTTAACCGGACTGTCCTGTGGTGGCCTCAAATGAATTTAAGGCCCCCAGCCAGAGCTTACAAACTAGCTAAATTATACTAAATGACCGCTCGCTAGGGCATCCCCTGCGGGATACGGACCTCGGCTTAGTGGCGTCATTTCGGGAGGACAGCAAGGAACAGGCATTTAAAACTACTACTGGCTCAGCGACGCGGGCTGGCTCGGTAATCAAAGGTAGGGGAGGGTTTTTACTGGGACGTCGCGACGGGCCTCGGCGGCGAGGCCGGAAAACGGAACGCGGTCTGTTTTTGTATTTACTAAGAGTGCTGGTTTCCCTACGGCTCTCTTGTATCTGGGTGATGGCGTCGTCGGGTTCGACGAGGGTATGCCGCGGACGGCGAATCCTACTAATGTGTATCGCCCTATTATAAAACGCATACGTCATAATATGGGGCGTATGCACGTCGTGTAGATGCGCAGTTTAGATCTTAGGGACAGTTTGCTGCGTGCATTCAGCATAGAGTGGAGCCTATCGAGAGCGTAAGCGGCACGCGAACGTTCCGTCTTTATGTGCTCACCGAACGCAAGGTATCAGTCGAGGATCACGCCTAGATATTTGGCTTGCTTCTCCCAGGGGATCGGCTTACCAAACATGGTGATCGGGCTGGGAATGGGTCTGGGACGAGACCGCGATTTGTAGAACAAAACCGCCTGGCTTTTCTCGGGACTAACTTCGATATTGTCTTTTGTTTTTTAATTTTATCTTTATTACACGGGTAGGTATAGAGTTGAAATTTTTTACACAAAAACATCTAAAAAGAGAAAATATTTGTATTTTTGTTTTGTTCTTAAATAATTGACCGATTAAAAAAATTCTTTCATGAGTATAAAAGCTTTACAATCATTCAGTAAAAAAAGCTATTTATGATTTTCAAAGTTTTAGAATTTTTAACGAAGTCGCAGGTGAAGTGTAAGATTTGTATAGGGTACGAGAAATGTTTGTTCATCCATTCACCTAACACTTCGTCGAAGCCAAAATTAGAGTCGCTGAAGACGAGTTCCCATTTCCAACTCGAACTAAGTTTTCTCTAAGACTAATGGACGAGAGCTTGCTTCATGTCGAGCTGATCTGAGACACAGATACCGTCTATAAATCACATTTAGTGTCACAATCTTGAAATCATCGATCAAGATCAAAAATAATGTGTCAAGGAAATTGTTTTAAAAGTTTTGCGGGAAAATTAAATTTCTAAGATCCGCCACTGTGACTTCGTATTGGTAGTTATTTTAAAACCTAAGTAATTATCGGAAAATCAAGTATTCAAGACTACTTTTGTTCATGGACATGTGGATTTGCCCACATTAAGACAATTTAAAACATCAATTTTAGCTTTCAATTTCATGCTACAAATTACAAAGCTTCACGAATTGTTAGGTATGTTATTATAGTGCAAGGGTAACCTTATTTAACTTAGTTATATGCCATTTAGTAAGGCAAGTTATACATTAGCAGTAAAATGTTCAGCCACAAATCACTGGCGCGAAGGTTCTGCGATAACGGAGCGACATTTTGATGGATGCCGCGCGCCTGAACTTGGCCCAGCTTGTACCTAGAGCCTATCAATTAAGCTTAGCATTGTGTAATTATTATAAGTACGTATAGGGGTAATTTTAGGTTCGGCAGTAATAAGATTGGCCATCGAGTTGAAAAATGAGTTTGGGAAAATAAAATGATACTTTTTGGGAGTTTGAATCGAAAAGGTTAAAATTAAAGCTTGATATTAGGTACTAGCTTTTGCCCGCGACTTCGTCCGCGTGGAATAGTTACTTTTGGGCAGCCATTTTTTACATATTTATGTTTATTTAGTTTTATCAAATGCCTCCCATACAAACTTCAATAACGCCTTCAAGCCCTATTCTCGCGACAAAAGGTAGGCCTTTGTCCTTCTCCAAGGTCTAATCTATCTCTGTACCAAATTTCATATAAATCGGTTCAGCGGTTTAAGCGTGAAGATGTAACAGACAGACAGACACACTTTCGCATTCATAATATTAGTATGGATCATAATTCAAGCGTAACCAAACTGATTCAAAGCCCAAAATAAACTTTCATGTTCTCTATCTATTTAATATCAAAATGTGCTGTTGAAAATTGCAACGCTTCACATATAAGTGAAGTTCAAGTGAGTATATAAACGTATAGATACATATGAACTTGGTATCAATACTTGAACAGCCCCATTTCTATTCTTTAAATCAGCGTAATGACTACCAACGTACCCTTCAGGTAGGAAAGTTTGAAAGCATTATAAATATCGACCGACCTTCGAGACCCAACTTTGGTTTGTGGGCCAGGGTAGCTTGAAAGGCCACTTTAGACCCAATACATACCGTAGGGCAATTCAAATACCGGAACTATTTAGAGTAAGCCATTCGTGAAGTTGAAGCACTGTTTACATGGAATATAGTGGCCGTATAGTTTTTGGACAACCAAAATCTATGGCGCTTAAACGGAATACATACATAAATATAAATTATATTAATATATAAATTGTGTACTCCTCGAAAAATATATTATAATAAAGACATAAATTCACTAATACACCTTTTTTTTTAAGTTGGGAAATCATCAAATGACTTCTTCCGCTCTGGGTGGAGCGGAAGGGCGTGTCAGACTGTTACTGACTAAAACCCATCCGTGTTCCTTCTTAAGCCCTTTGCGTTCCAGGGCCGCGGTGACTCTTTCGAACAAATAAAAAAACGCAACCCTGGCATTCACTAATACACCTATAAACAGATTGAATTCTAAAAAATATCTCCTTTAGTAAATTTAAAACTTACACGTGTATTGAAACAATAAATGTGTGAAAAATAGCCACTAGAAAGACAGAAATATATCATGGGCTCAGACAAAGATAAGAGCGTTGGTATTCTAAGTGAGACCGAGGAGGCTATAAATAACTGTTTCATTCAAATATGAGCTTTGTACACTTCTACTATGTAGATTGAACGCTATTCTAGGGTTGTTATTCTGCCTCCCACGTCATAAGGGGACTATTGCTTTCGTCTATATGACTATTGACCCTATAAGACTATTGCTTTCACTTCGTGCCGCTAGAGGGCGATATCGACAGTTTACTAAGAGCGCTGCTCCGTATTTATTAATTATAAAAAATAGTGAAAGTGAATAATTATTGACTTTTATTGCTGGAAGACTGAAATAATACCGTTGTGTAGTGCTGCAAGAAGTGTTGGTGCTGTGACTGAACTAATAACTGTTTTTCTCTGTGGATCATATGATGAACGAAATATTTGTTTAAAAACTAAGAAATCGGACCGCAAACCTCGTTATTTGTCTCTGGGCTTATTAAACATTACATACTAAGCATCTACAGTGTCCCCACAGCATTTGTGAAGTTTTGTTTACCTTTTTGACTAAGCTGCTGATAGATCAAATTCGCAAGTCATTAACGATTCTGGCGCCATCTGTTGATTTTTCTTGGTACTACTACGTCTTGCCCATCTTTATCGAACCATAAGAATTGACACATTACTACAATCATCCCAGTGCTGCCGTGTACCATATACTTTCGGCGAAGCAAACTAGGTGGCGCTGTCCTTAACTCGAGCTTTGTTTACATCAATTTTAAAATGAATTGCTGCCAAAGCGAATCGACTGCAGCCCGTGATGACATCCTTCTGTGCTGTGCATGTGAAGGAAAATACCACTATGAGTGTCTTAATGTCACGCGTAGCCAATATGCCGCGCTGAGCGCTGAATTTAAGGTCTCATGGAAGTGCCCCTCATGCAGCAATGTAACCAGGCGTCTTAAGTCGAATGTTAATACGCCTGTGCGCTGCTACACGGAACCTGCGATCGTGGATAATTCCATGGACATGTCGTGTGATGCTCTAGAGGACCGCAGTCCTCCTCGCACATACAACGATCTCAGCCAAGTTACGGATAAACCTGTTCAAACCATCTCATGCTCAGACTTTGAAAGGTTTTCAAGTGACTTAAATAAAACCCTCAGCAACTGGCGGAGCGAGATGAATAGGGATCTGACTCGAATTCGTGACGATATCAAATCTAATATGGCTCATATTCAAAAGGAAATAAATTCGCTGCGTACCGAGCAGTCCTTTTTGAAGCAGAATGTGCGTGACCTGCGCAGTGATGTTGCAAGCCTCCAAGCGACTACTCAGGATCTGACGCAGTGTTATGACATCCTTGAGAAGCGTACCAGCGAACTGCATGGCGCTAAGTCTGGGGATGTGGAGCTGACAGTCTGTGCTCTTGAAACCAAAATTGATACCTTGGAACAACAGGCTCGCCAATGCAATGTAGAAATAGGCAATTTGCCTGAAAGGCGCAACGAAAACTTACCGGCCCTCATTGAAGCAATTGGTCTTGCACTTAAATCCCCAGTGACACAGCAGAACATCGTCGCTGTTCATAGAGTGCCACATGCACACCAACAAAGCACTAGACCAAAAAATGTCATCGTCAGATTCACGTCGTGTATACACAGGGATAACCTCCTTAGTGCGTTCCGTAAGGCATCATCTCTCAAGTCTGAACAAATTGGCATAACTGGAACGTCTTCTTCTATTTACCTTAATGAGCATTTAACTCTTAAGAAGAAACAGTTATTTCGTAAAGCCCGGGATGTCGCCAAAAGCCACCACTACAAATATGTGTGGGTTAGAAATGCCACAATACTTGTCCGAGAGCGTGAAGGTGAACCCTCGTTTGCTATACGAGGAGAAAGGGACCTCGATAAAATTCGATCCAAATCTGTCGAGTAAATGTCTAACTCAGAGAGGTATCAAAATTCCATATATTTTTTACTGTTATATTTTAAATGCTTTATCCTGTTGTGTTATCTATTTTTACAAAATTGTGCATGTCATGAAACTTTTTACTATTTTAATCTATCTAAGTCTACTCATTATAGAATTTAAATCAATTATAAATACAATTTTTATAAAATCAAATCCACTTATTATGAAACGTAAATATAATTTATATACCATTTTAAATTTTAATCTACCTTATAGAATACAAAATGAAATAAAAACTATTCCATGTATAAAATAGGTAAAGGTTCCTTTTTGCGGATAGTTAGGACCAACGACATAATTATGCATACATATGTATTATAGTTGACAATTATTATAATATCGACATAATATATTCTAGTTTTCAAAATTGAACTATTTCTCTGTTGCCGCGGACTTTGTAGTTGATAATGTTTACTTTTGTAATTTTTCTTCAAATCTTCTCTCAAAAAAATATTAAAGCACGATTTTATGAATTACTAGCTTTTTCCCCCGACTCCCTTCGCGCATATCCCGTTTTTTCCTGTTACCGTAAGAATTTCGGAAAATCTCTCTTAGTGCTCCCCTATACTTCCTATGAAACCTGCCAAATTTCAGCTTTCTACGACTTTCGGCTGTGCGTTGTCTGTCAGTCACTCAGTAATGGGAGAGTTTATAAATATTAATTCGTTGATAACGTACCTATTTACTGTGTTAAAAATAATATCTAACTTTTTGCGACATGAATAGCTCAAGCAGATGTTGTTTAACCATTCCAAATCGTTTTGTTATATTTATGGAGAATAAGTGTAAAGGCTATATCGGAGTTCGTAAGAAATACCTATTATCTGTATTTTGGGATGCATATCGATAAAAATTTCATGCTTTGGGCACCTCATTATGTTTTTGAATCGTGTATTGAATATTTACGATTATGTAAAAGTGGTGAAAGAAGTGCTATCAAATTTCAAACACAAACTATTTGGAGAGAACCAGAAAATCTGAAACTCTAAAAAAAGAGCTGAAAAAAAAAATCTACTTATATTTATATTTATGGACTTAGCATACCATGTGTAGTCAGCAACAGCCAACATTTTTCCGGCAACAGATTAACTGTAAACTAGTGAATTATGAATGACATCGGAGTTGAATTCCGGTATTACATAAAATGTCGTAGGTACTTCACAGCGCTTTAACCTGCGGGGAATCAAGGCGTTATTAATGTTATGTAAATTCTGCCCTTGCACTCTTCCATTGTCTGCGCAGACCCTAATTCTGTGGTTCCATCTACGAGTAGGTTCGTTGCACACTGTATCTACAGGCACCGTATGCCGTAGGCTACTGCTAAAAGCCAGAGCGTGGCCGCAGATGTCTATAGCCGGTTCTAACTAGATTATCCGAGCGTATAGCCAACCCATTTCGCGGTTTGCGTACCCTGATATTGGTTCTAGTAGTCGGTTCTAATTTCTCGCGGGTTACCTCACATGTCTTTGAGTTTGAACCGGACCTAGGCAAATTAGATGCGCTGAAAAGGTTGGGGGTAATTTTGGCCACAGTATCGAACAGGTAATTCAGGACGAATTACCTGTTCGATATATTTTTAATAACTAGTCTTTATTGTCCCACCGCTGAGCAGAGACCTCCCTCTATTTTCTGCACAATTCTGTTTTCTGCTCCAGCGGAACCGGTTTGGGTTAGTTTTTGCCACAGTTGACGCGTTTGGCTATAACTCCTAGTCAAAATACCTTCTCCAATTACTCAATCGTTGCCAATAAATCCTGGAAGATTTACTTACGGATAACATCTAAGAAATAATCGTTTCGGTTCTTGCGTCTTCTATTTGCCGAAGGCTTTGACAGGCATGAGGGTTGATTGTCAATCCAAGTTTGCTTATAAATCAGAGGGCGAAACTTTCGTGTTTGTGTTTCCACCCTATTATCACTGTCAGTTTTATTTGACCAATGTAGTAAGTTTCTCGAAGTGGGGAACTATTAGATAAAGGTCAGTAGGTTTTTGGGTAAATATTTGTTTTGTTTGCAGGTTTTACTAAACTGAGCGTTTCATTCAACGTTAGTTATTGATATTATTCTATAAAATAACGGTTTTTAAGGCAAAACACCTTCACTCAAAAGTTTTTTCTCTACCAAGTGCTGAAAGCTATTTTCAGTAATTCCCATAATGAAGCGAGGCTTAGGTTTACCATGAATCGATCAGCTGATGAGGAAGTGACTCGGATTTAGATCCGAGTCACTTCCTCATCAGCTGATCGATTCATGGTAAATGTATTTAATATCGATTAACGAGAACCGAGCACGGCCGATCGCATCAGCCATATTGCATTCAATTAAAATTATACAGGGCGGAAGAAACAAACGCCACGGAAAAGAAGAAAATATATTTTTTCATCAGAGAGAACTTTGGCTTTATCGATGGGCGTGCGTGTGGCATACTAATGAAAACAACACCTTTTCATAAAAGGTTTTTGTTTCGCTTGAATGTCAGTGCCATCACATATCGAGCTTATAAAAGCATTATTTTTCAGTTCCAGGAAAGGTAGTTCTTTTATATGAAAGTGTAACTTGCAATTTTGAATATTACACTTATTCGATCGCTCTCTCTATTCGTTTTTCCACCCTGTATATATTAAGCTTTGCACAGAACCGATATAGGTACATCGTTCGCAAAGTAATCGGATTGATTGCCACTAGTCTATAGTGCTGAATTGGGATTGCGATCAAATAATCGGAGTATAGTTTAAATGGCTTTTAATCCATCGTAAAAATGTTATTGAGAAAGCTGTATTTATTAAAATAGACCAACAATGAGATTTTTCATATTAAAGCTCTGATTATTATTTTTTATAAATTTTGTATTTGGTCAGCCGTTTTACTAATATATTATACGTAGCGTGTTTTCGGTGGTACCAGTGGCAGTGTCCACGAACGGTTTGTTTGAATTTAATTTCGCATTAGGAACAAGTTAAACTTTTAAATGGCTTTTGTATTCGAATGTTTGTTATGAGCATTTAATGAGATTTGAAAACTTATTCTTTACATTATACATTAAAATGAAAATTATAATTTACAAACGTGCCGCAATGTTTATTGGTGCTCATATTTTATTTATTAAAAACGTAACTGTTCCAAAAGGGAACAATTTTAAAGAGAAGCCATATCTTAAACCAATTAATTAACATAAAAAAAGGTTTGTCGTATCGGTAACACGAAAACACGTCAAAAATTGTTAGCAGACAAAATTGTGTGATCAACCAAAATTGGCTCCTACTTTTCAAGGAGCAAGCCCAAACGTACGGCCAATTCATTTACATAAACACACATCACGTACATAGGATCTTGTGCAGAATATTGGTATACAATCTAAGGCTTGATTGAAAGTCATGCAATTTCAGGCAAAGCTTTGAGAGCAAACAACGATTGGAATAGCTAGACTGAATACTGTCTTTACGACGTAAAAGCGTTCCGTGACTGGTACACACAGGTATTTAGATCATAGATACTGAAGAAGCAAGTCTATATAGTGTTTGAATGATGCAATAACAGGTTTTCACTTAACACTAATCTTTATGTTCAGAACAGATGGATTTCCTATTTGGTTTGCCAAATATGAGCTGTTGGTGAGCAGTGATTGCCAATATCACAATTTTATTATATTTAAGTAAGTAAATTATATGTATTATATGTTCTTTTGGTATTCAAATGATACAAATACTTTTATTGTAAAACTCAGTTTAGCAACACTACATTATGCGGTCGTAACGCTGAAAGCGATTTAAACAGACTTAAAGTACATTCGAACGAGAAGAAAATTGAATTATTCAGATCAATTTCTGAATAAAATTCACACTTTTTTATTCTATACCTAAAAAACTCCCTAATTTTTACTGTTCAAAGAAAAGAATTTTCTGGTTTTTTTTTTTTTTTTTTTGACGATGATCACTCGCAGTTCAGCACACTAAGGCTGGTTACTGCTTAACCGGACTATCCTGTGGTGGCCTTAAATGACTCTAAGGCCAGGGCTTACAAACTAAGATAAAACTAAAACTAAATGACCGCTCGCTAGGGCATCCCCTGTGGGATAAGGACCTCGGCTAGCGGCGTCATTTGGGAGGAACAGCAAGGGACAGGCTGGGTCGTAACATTATTTGGGGAGTTTAAAACTACTGGCTCAGCGACGCGGGCTGGCTCGGTAATCAAAGGTCGGGGAGGGTTATTACTGGGACGTCGCGACGGGCCCCGGCGGCGGGGCCGGAAAACGGAACGCGGTCTGTGTCGTGTGTGTTTTCGAAGAGTGCTGGTTTCCCTACTGCTCTCTTGAATCTGGGTGATGGGGTCGTCGGGTTCGACGAGGGTATGCCTCGGTCGGCGAGTCCTACTGATCTGTGAGGGAGTGTATCGGGTAGCCGATGCGATAAGGGGATTTTGGTGTTTTGAAGCAGTTTCGATGAAACGCTGCAATAGTCGTTTCATGAACTGCTTCACTGTCGGGATTTTGAGGTCGACGTGGAGTCGTTCGTTCCTAATGAACCACGGGGCGCCCGTGGCCTTTCGGAGAAATCGATTTTGAACTACTTGCATCCTATGGATGTGGTGCGACTTTGCGTGCGCGAAAGTGGCGCACGCATACGTCATTATGGGGCGTATGCACGTCGTGAAGATGCGCAGTTTACATCTTAGGGACAGCTTGCTGCGTGCATTCAGCATGGAGTGAAGCCTACCGAGAGCGAAAGAGGCACGCGAACGTACCTTCTTTATGTGCTCAGCGAACGTAAGTTGTCGGTCGAGGATCACACCTAGATATTTGGCTCGCTTCTCCCAAGGGATCGGCTTACCAAACATGGTGATCGGGCTGGGAGTTGGTCTGGAAAATCGGCCTCGCGTTTTGTCAAACAAAACCGCTTGGCTTTTTTCGGGGTTAACTTCGATCCTCCACTTTCGGAACCAGACGCCTAGGGCGTCGGCCGATTGTTGGAGGACTCGAGCTATGCACTGTTCGCTTCTGCCGGAGCGGTAAATGGCCGTGTCGTCGGCGAACAAGGCTAAGTGCGTCCCGGGGAAGGTCGGGATGTTAGTGAATTTTCTGGAATTGGGTAGCCGTATTTATAGCTCACGTAGAAACCTTTTCGGTCTGCCGTTCGATATAATGAGTAAGCGATCTCATTCATTAGTCGAATGTGTGCTGCAGCTGTGGCCGTAGTATTGATAGTCCCTACATGTATTGGTCGAGACTCGAGACATAGGTATGTGTGTTATTGGGGAGTTTGCAGTTATGGTGCGTCTTTTCCGTAGCTCACTACAAACGGTACGGCGACAAGAACGAATGGTGGGGCGGTTGAATGTGCTGAGTTTAGAAAGGGCTAGATGTTAAGAAATTGGTTAAATTTGATTCTCCAATGTTTTAAGAGATATTAGAATTCTTGAGAAAATTGAATTGAAGTTACCTATAACAATCATTTTGTCGCTCATTTCCCAATTTACTTAGAGTTGGCGTAGCATGTCTTCTTTTCATAAATATATTTTTGGTGTCATCTCAATAGTAACCAAGGACACAAAAACGTTATTGTTGGTTAATAATATTAGCTTTCTTAAATAATATAACCTTTAAAATTCGATTGATCTAATATTATCCTGCATTTGACAGCCACTTTGATATTAATTGAATAATCCTTGCTTAGTCAAATAGTTAATCGAACAGGTTTCCTTCGAGACGCGCAGCTGCAATAAACTTACTATCTCCAGGGATAAAGTTATTTAAACTAGAATATATTAACTTCAAAATGTTCTGCACAAGACGAGCTTTCATTACAGTTTTCGAAGAAGAGAAACCTGTCTAAAACACGTTCATTAATTAAATTGGCTTTAGTTGAGTAATACAAGCTCTAATTCCATAGAACTTATGTAAGAATGCTGAACCATTAATTATATATTTTCCACAAAAAAATGTTTATTTAAAAAATTAACCCTAAATTCTTCATTTTGAACAAGTCGTTACCTTATGTTACGTGAATTTAATTAGTATCATGGACGGTAGAGTATCATTCATATTCCTTTTAATTCCATACAGCGAAATTCATTAATATGATTGCGACCGTTCTTTCACTATTCTGTTCCGAAATGCTTTATCAGAACATTTTAATTAAGAGAATATTGTATTGTTCATAAAATGCAGTTTTCTTTTGTTATTAGAGGGTGTTCTTTGATCCTGCAGCTTTCTTCAAGGTATATAATACACTGGACGCTCATGAAACTTTGAAATCAATGAAAATAAATGTTTTAGGTAAAATCTTGTGTTGACTTTCGAAGATCAAATGGAACTGTGAGTAGTCTCCAAATAATATTTCAGCTGCTTAAGGTTCAGCGAAAGCTTTCCGACTTCAGAAACAAGTGAAGGAAACAAATAATAAATTCAAGATATTTTAGGATTCCTATTTTTGTATTCTAGAAAATTGGTTTGGAATAGGTAGTGATTTGTGATGACGTGAACTGTCTGCTTTTCAGATTTTCACTATAACCAATGTTAACATTGGAAGATTGTTCCAAATATCTTCGACATTTTCTCTAGTGCAGGTCACCTGATTTACAGTTAGATCGTAAACAATGCGTGTGGGCGCAAACATACTGCAATAGTTACGATCAACGGTAACTCTGCTAGGTTATGGTAATGACCATGCCTTGCTTTTATTTTGACTTGAATTTCCGTTTACACGTAACATAATTTTTTGAAGCAAGAACACTGCTGATATTACGACTTATAGAGATATATGGAAGATTGAAGCCAATTCCAAATAATCGGGATAAGGTTGCCCTTAGAGTTGTAGTTGCTCGGGAGAGAAGTTTTTGGAGAAAAAAAATATGGATCTAAAGACTTAGAAAACTGGGTACGCTTGTCGTGGTCAGTCCAAGATTGGTGGCTGTTTATACACGGCCGCAATTAATCGAGACATCTCCGTGTTTCAGAGAGCAATTAAACTGCCTGTTCCAGTTGTCATAGGAATACCTATCTATAATAGTAATCAGGCTGTGATTGTGCGATAGATAAATATAAATATTTTCCCGGGAACATTTTATTCATCTGTATAAATTCCCGGTTAAATATTCATTGGTATTGCTCAGTAATTGGGTTGCGAGAATCAGATGGCAATCGTTCCATGTTTAAATACCGATGTCCACTCGCATTTTTCTATACTAGAAGACAACGCCAACGAAGTTCGGGAAAGGCTGATGAGTTCAGTCCAGGGTCAAAAGTGCAGTTTTAGTCATTTTCGGCCCTTTAACTCGGTCTTCGAGTAGAACTGTAGATGTACTCAATGACGTCATCAGTCTTAGTTGAGTGATGAAGTCAGGAAACGTAGAGCTGCGTTGTCGGTGGTGTAGGACGCAGCAGTATATTTGGTCCGGTCAGAGCAGCACCACAACGATTTTAGCAAGTCCTTTAGCTTTGCGTGATTGCGATTGATTTTTGACACATCATTCATTCAGTATGGTGTCGGATGTAAAAGAATAGCACCATCCCATCGCTTCCCGTGGGTGTCGTAAGAGGTGACTAAGGGAGTCACCAGAGAATGGGCAGCAGCATTCTCTGTGCCAATGCACAGAGAATGCGCGGGTTGGCGATCGCAGTGTAGCTGTTGATTGCAACAGCTACTCTGCGATCGCCAACCCACCTCCCCAGCGTCGCGATTATGGCAAATCCTCCCTTTGGGGAGGCCTATGTCGGGCATTGGAAGTCATTCGGCTGATGATGATGTACATCATTTTCTACTAACTTTGATAGGTACTCGTATTAAGTTATATGGAAATCCCTTTTGTAACCTGAGTAGGTATGTATGATTCAAAAAGTTCAGTCTCATTCCAAGTGTCACTGATTAAATTATAATTAATGAAGCTACACAATTTGATTAATTAAAAGTCCGTTTGCCTTTCAAACTGAGAGCATGAATTAATTTCTGTGTTCCATTTAAATTTTGATTCATTCATGACATAAATATCCTGATGACTTCACTTGATAATATCAGTCACGAAATTAATATTTTTTTATTAGTACCTTCTTTTAAGAGATGTTACTGGTGAGAATATATAATTTTTTTATGAATTTTTTTTATGAATTTAATTAAATCTTACCAGTTATGTTACAACGTTTTTTTCATATTCTGCGACGAAAATTCAATTCAATCATTTTTAATACTAAAATGTAAAGCATATATATTCTTATTCGAACTTTACATATTACTTTTGGCATAACAATGAAAGAATTCATTGAACATTAGTCGAAGTTACTAAGGTACTATGTTAAATCAGAACATACAACTTTATTCTTAGTTATCAAGGCTTCTATTCAGTAAAGTTTGACAGTCAGAAAGTTATTATGTAGTATGCCTAGCTTTCCACAAATTCACAAAGTCTGGAGTGAATTTAACATTTTAAAAGAAACAGTGAGTTGGAAACTTTACTATAACTAAAGGCAAGAAGTTTTTAACCTGCGTCAACAGTGCCGCAAACTTTTGAGGGGCAGATTGTTTGCGTTTCCATAGATTAAAATGTGTCCAAACTTTTTTTTTATATCAAGGCAAGTTTTTTTAGGCATAGTACTCCAGTGAAATGATGTATACTGTTAAGACGTGTGACAACGGTAAGGTACTATAGGCCTTAGTGCGAGTTCTTAAACATACTCGATCGTGTAAGCTTAAACGTTCATTTAAGTCAATTTGAATAGAAGGAAAGAGGTTTTCCGATCTAATCGTCACCAAACAGCGCTTATTCAGTTACAACACACAGTGACGTTTACATTAAGGTGATTAAGTACCGTACGTATAAAAACTCGTATGCCTTAGTACGAGTTTACTACTCAGTACTCAGACGTACGTTTCCTCTATACTAGGAACAACTGATTTTGACAAATGAGTTTCTTATCGATTCCTCTAAGTGACGTGTGTAAAACAGTACGATTGCTTTGGCCATGATTATCAGTTTATATTCACATGTAGGTATATAGGTAATAAAAAAATAGTATAATAGGTATATGAGCATATTATGTGAATGAGATTGCAGCGTCTGCGCGTGTCAGAGATCAAGATTGTCATTATCTATACGTTATACCTAATTACGTTCGTAATGGAATGTTATCCATTATTGCATTGGCATTAGACCTATATAATAATGTAGCCAGTGATATAGCTTCTTATAATCTGCATATAGGTACATTTTAAGTCTAACAGTACCTACTACTTATGCATTTTCCTTCTTTCTAGCAAGAAATTGCAATTGAAAATCATGGTCTCGCTCTTTCCGAATATCTTCTGTAATATCAGTCTGCCTACCGAGTTCCCAACTATGTTGGAGTCGGCTTAATGTCCAGCCAGATGCAGTTGAATACTACCTATATAAACGTTACTTTTTGACAAGACTGGTGGCAGATTTTCAGGCTCGACACTAACTGTAACGATGGTCAAAGATCTACAAATGATAGCTGGGATCAACACCTTTACGTGCTTTCCGAGGCATGGAGGGGACTTGGCATATACTGGCTGGTGACCCAGACTAACTTCCTCAAACATTATTCAACCTTGAGGATCTGTGTGTCTTATTTAGTTACGAGCGCCTCATAAGGTACAGCTTCTTGTTATACTATTTAATCACGTCCATGAACGTTTTATGTGGTCGGGCGGACCGCACGAATCCGCCTACCTGTTCGGATTAGTCTGAACAATCTCATAGGGGCTCTATATTTAGAGGCAGTTTAGTGGAACCCGGACCAGTAAAGGTAAAGAACCAGTAGTTATTATATTAATAGAAAATAATTTTAACCTACTAGGTATTCTTCCTCGTAATGATGACGAACCAGGTTTCGAATCGAAAACCCACCACAGAGAGCGGAAGAAATCATTTGATGATTTCCCATGCTTAAAAAAAAGTATCGAGACATGTACATATGTACATACCATAGAAAAAGGGACAGGCACATATAGGTGAGCACTAAGAAGGGATTTTTGGAAATTTAACCTTTAAAGAGGTGAAAATAAATCATATGAGACGAAGTCGCAGGCGAAGTGCTAGTCGGTTCATATGGGAGGAAGTAAAAGGCAAGGTAAGAAAATAAAGAATTAAATCAAAAAAAAAATCCGTTTCAATAAAACTTTGGCTAAATATTTCAAGGGGAATGTGGATTGAACGGCTGTTATTTAGTGTATGCTTCCAAACAATAGTTCGAAGCTCCATCAATATTGTGGTACCCTGTTGTTACTGCTATGAAGTAGGTCGCTATAGAGCGTCAACACACGGAGTTACGTTTACATAAATCATTGTCGCATACGTGGTCACCGTGGTTTGACGTCATAATAGTAACCTGTGTCTATCTGCTGCCCTTTACTGGCGCTAGACATAACAGGATAAGTAAATAACTGAGTAATTATTTCATTTTGGCTTAAGAAAATGAAAGCTGCGGTAATCAGTTGGATGTGAAAATTACAAGATCAACCAGTCTTGTAATTTTTCAATGGTATATTTTATTAGTTATTTTTTAATTTTTCAGTGGCAATGTTTCGGGGCCTGAGTGAAGTCTCTCTGGATTAACATTTCCTAATTTTTAGATTGGCTTCGTAACGATCTTCACATATGTTTTCGTGACACACTTTATACGTAAATACATATTTAGTAATATCAGGCTTCGAAAAAATAGGAGTATTAGGTAAGTTGATTTAGCCGTAATTGACGCCTTACTTTTGCGCTTGAGCTTAAAAATAGGCTTGACATGAATATCGAGCCGGGGTCACGGGATTCAGACATGTGTAAAAAAGGTTTTAAGTATAGATATTGAACGGCTTTGTTTTGACTGGCAAGTGATACCGAGAATGTTCCTGTGAGCTAACTCAAAATGGCTAAAAAGTGATTGTGAAACGTCATTAACTCCAGCCAGATAAACTCCTCTGAAAAGGTTGTAGTGTGGGACCACAGTTTGTAATGTTATAACATTAAAATGATACACTAAAAGGCACTTAGTACGCTGTTAACCGTACACAAGGCTATAAAACTGGGTTAATTCAGGATATAACGTAAGATAATTTTATGGATGTAATTTAGATAGAACAAGTTATTAACTCAAACCAACTTTTGTTCAGTACCTACCTAACTTATCTGAAACAGTTTTCTTCAACTGATTTGAAGAAGGTTTTAAAGTTCGTATTATTCTGTTCTGTTGGGGAATTGTAAGAAAACAATACTGAATACAATTCGAGTATTTTATTTACTTTAGTGAAGAGCTGATTGCTTTGAGAAAACACATTGCTAGTCTTAAGTGATCGTATTTTCCTATTCGCGACGCCATCTTGGGGTTGTTCCCACGTTTTTCTTTATTCTGTTGTTTTGTAGACACAGCAATTACGGATTTGGAAATTCTATTAGGTTTTTTTAAGGTGTGTGATCTTAAATGTTTCTTCGGGCAACCAATTCCTACTATGAAATCTGCCTCGTACCTAGAGACCTAGGGTTCGATTCGCGGGTTTTTCTATTATCTGGAATTTATCCATAGTAGTCTGGAGTTGGGACTTGTGCACACCTGGGGCTTGAACCTAATTTGTGAAATGCAATAGGTGCACTTCTGCCTAACCTTTCGCGAAATAAGCGAGCGTGATTTTATGTTATATTAAAATCTTAACAAATATTTATAAGGAGGAGAAATATTGCTCATTTGTTTGTTTAGGTTGAAAAACATATTTACTGAAATAGAAATCTGCACCTATAAGAAAAGAAAGAAAAGTATTTAATTGCCATAAAACGACATACCTATCCACATACATAATTTTACTTTTCTTAAACTAAACCCTAAACGATAGTGTTAGTAGTTAATGTAAATGACTGTTTCAATTCCCGGAACAATTAAAGGTCCCTGTATGAGCAAAGTTGCGGTAAAAAGCTTTGAGAATATGTGAACACAGTATTAAACTTTCTGTTTGCTTTGACAGCATAGTTTTAAAGGTTTGAAGTAAGCACCTAGAGACATGTATTTCGTGAAACACTCCGTGAAACCTTTTTCGGTGAGCCGAGCACGTTTAGGGTCAAAAATTTTGAACTGGAAAATGTTTGCGACGACGTCTGCTAGCGATGCACAGATCTATTCGATTTATTTCTCTGTCGTTTAGGTGGGTAGGTACACAAATTTATATGTGTCAGTTTCTGGGTGTAATTTGCCTAATAATATGTATGTATTTAGAAATATTTAAGTATGTTTATCAGTTGTCTGGTTGCCATAGCACAGGCTCTGCCTAGTTTGGGATCAGATGACCGTGTGTGAGTTGTCCCAAGATATTATATTATTATTTTTATTATTTATGGGTTGCTTTTTTCTGCGCGTTTGGTAAGGTCCAACAAAGCGGAAATATAGAATGCAGCCTAGTTTATGTACTCGTACATCGCGCTGTTTCGTCGCTAAAAATTGGCCGGGTCATTTATCGATCCGCCTCGCAAACTGAAATTTTCATGGAAAATTGCTTAGGAGATGTAGATAGGGCAAAAAGGAAACTCGTTATGGGCCATCAATGTCGCGTACTTGCCTAGTTACGGTGAGGTAGCTTTAATACGAGGTATTTCGCCTCAAGGTTTACGATCCCCCCCGAGAATTTTGATCTAATGGTCGAGATAATCGAAGTTAAATGCTCGTTAAGCTTTAAATTAACTTACTATGTGTGTGTATATGTAGTATATGTGTGTGTGTGTGAGGGAAATTTAACGCAGAACTAGAATGCACCGTCGATTCATTTATAGACTAGCTTTTGCCCGCGACTTCGAACGCGCATATCCCATTTTTTCTCGTTTCCGTATAGCCTTTATCATTTCTTATGAATGTGGCTATCATTTACAAAAATAATTTTCCAAATCCGACTGGTAGTTCCAGAGATTAGCGCGAACAAACAAACAATTTCTTCAGCTTTATTATAAGTAATAGATAATAGATAACCCAGAACCATTTTTTAATAAATGGATTGGCGTCTTTTGTGTTGTGTGGTATTGTACATACAATATCTAAAAGAATACGTAGGGCAAGAGCTATGGCGTAGAAATGTTTTAGTTTGTATTAGCTTATCAACTTATTACTGTGCCCAGATTTTAAACAAAATGATATCGGTACGTTTAAATATGTGTTAATTAAACCCTATTTTCAGATAGTTACAATAGTAGGTATTCCTAAAACTATTTTGAAAAATACGAACTCTTAATGAAGTGGCCCAGCGACAGCGTGCCAACGAACTAAATATAATTCTGAGTTAGAATTTCGTCAATACTGGTATAGGATAAAAACAAGATCTTCAATTTGAATATAATGTCTGTTCTCATTACAATGACACAAAAACATCTCCATTTACCTCATGATTTTTCTCTCTATTTATTGTTTTCAAATATAACATAGAGCAGTGTGATTTTGTAAACTTACATGTCACCGCGAAAACTTAGGTGAAGGGATTATGAAGTGAGCTGTCAATCCATGCTATCAAGGTGGAATGACAATTATTTACTTTAAGCCCAGTATACCCAAGTTTATCATTACATACATTTACATTTAGTCATTACAGAAGAAACCGCATGGTTAATATATCCGTCGGTTGAGCTTTGGATGATAGTGCCATATAGTTAAACCTCTACGTTTGCAATCTGCTGTCTTATCCAAGACCCTAAGCCTAAGCCGTTCATCAGCCATAATTGCATGCCTTAGTGTGAATGAACCTAGATAGATGAAGTACCTACGTCAGTTTATTGGTACTTTCAATCTCTCAAGAAAAAAATAATTAGAAGTGATGAACGTGCCAAAAGTTTTGTGGCTAGCTTTAACTTATAAATTTCTAAATTGAGATCTTTTAATTCAGCTGTGAAAAACATGATGATTTGATCACTAAAATATCGTAGCATTCTCCCGGGTAATAATTGAGATACGATGTGAAAGGGTTTAAATTACGAATCTCTGACACAATACAGAACCTGCAGACCACTACGTACGAACCCCGTCGTAAAAAATAATTAGTCCCTTCGTGCAGCCGAGGAAGACGCTGAGATGAAGAATTTAATATCTGCAGACAAACGTAAACACTGTGGAATAGTTTAACTAATATGTCATTTTAATTTGGATGTTTTTGGCGGCCTGTGAAACTAAAAGATTAAAATTTCGTTGTGAAACACATTTATTTAAAATACGAGTATCATTAGACGTTTATTGACGCCGTTCGCAATGCGTATTTTTTAAAATTGTGACTACGTATTCATTAGACAAGATAATCTCTGTGGATTCATTTGAAAGTTTAAAAACTCATTTTGACCGAAGAGATCCTTTAAAAGTCTTGGCTAACGTGTCCTACTTTACTTCACGGAGAACTGAGGCACATTTATATTTACCATTCACTGAAACACAGCAGGTGTACGTTTGGTATGTATGAAATCGAAAACAAATAGCAGATGACTGGATCGATGAATTTAGCCAAAACTTGTCAGAGCCATTAAACAAATTGCGAGCAGTAGCTAAAAATTGAGTTCCATTTGATATTTCGTCCTCTGACTCGGCCTGATTTTCTCAAATAGTATTAATCATACTATTAACAAAAGCAAAGGTGAAACTTTTGTCTATCTCTTCGAAGTAGTTCTTAGTTTATTAATGCTCTAAGATATACTAGATTATGTCTGTTTCGGTACTTAGGCTGCTCATGAAAATTTAATCACATAGATTGGGTACTCGAAGTTGCTGAGCAAAATTTTCTCGTCTTTGTTGGAGTCAGGATTTTCTTTTACAAAAACTACAAAGTCATAGGTCTAATGATCATTTACTAGGGTTATAATATTATTTAAGTAGAAGTTACAAAGTCATGAGCGTTTAATAAAACGCTGACTAACCAGTGCTTTATATAATATGCAGCGATTGTTTTACTATTGTATCTGTTTGTTACTCAAGAATATACCTAGGTACTCTTCTAATGGAAAACCTATAGCCCTGTGTCGTTGACGTCTTCGCCTAATGGTTAGCAAGTAGATAGTTATATTAGTTCAATGGGGCTATTGTTTCATATTATCACAATACTGTTAACGTTCGATTGTCCCTACATACACACAAAACTATCAAAAGCAATCCCGTTACGTCCTGTCCACTGTGGCGGTAATTTGTGAATTTATTACTTATCTAGGTACCTATTACAGTGATGAACCGGACAAAAGCGTTCACTGTCACAATTAAGTGAATTATGGAACATCGATAATGTCGTGATTTGCATTGAATAGCGATGAGCGTCGCTGTCACATATTAACATATGCGCATAAAGTAAAAGTCGCCAACATTCTACTCCACCAACCAGCCTTCATTATACTACATTTTATAGCAGTAAGGTCAGCGCATGTATGAACAGGTGAGGTTTTATAACACCTGTAAAAATCTTACCTCACACTACATAGGTACATGTTTTTGTTGACTAAGAAACTTTGTACTCGATGACTCATCTTTGAGCCTGAAGAACAGTAAACATAAAATTTGGGGAGCGTCCACATTCTGTGTTAGTGATATTAAAGGAAATTGACCGGAAAAGGAAAGTGATAAAAAATACGACTATGTCAATCCTGGCCCTGATGTCCATCCATCGGACGTAAAATGAGAGATTTATTTTCCTAGACCTAGATGAGAAAAGGAATTCCCTGTATGTGGGATCGGAATCTTTTTGCAGCTCACAAAGCGAGTTTCTTTTATCGTTAAATAAAGTCTGATGAGATCTCACGATTCACTTCATAACGATACCGATTCGGCGGCTGTTCTTTGACAATTTGGGTAGCGACAAAACCACGTGAAAATGAATATCATTAAAGTCCCCATACAAACTAACAAGCTCTTTGTACCCCAGCGGTAATGAAAAGCATACAGTTATTGTTGGTAATCAGCCTCATTTACATTTGTTTGTCAGGATTGCCAGCGGTAAAATATAAATACATATTATCCATCACATTGTTGCCAGAATTGTGTATTTAAAATTCTATGCCATCGAGAATTTACTTCACGATGTTTTCGTGAAGTAAATTCTCAATGGCATAGATCTTGCATAAGATAACTAATTTTTACTACCCGAACTGCAATCGTCAACATGTGACAAATTGAGACCAAACTTATTAGCGTAACAATTTAGACGAAATAAATTAAAAGTTTTTACGCTAATAGAGCATAATGAACAAGTTTTAAGTGTAGTATTCACAAGGTTATTTCAGCGATGGCCGTATATTTTCATGAATGACACTTGAAAGCAACTGTGACAAATGCTGGGACGACGAATAAAGGATTTTACGTTTGTAACACGATATTTTCAGTCCACATTCCTATAGTTTTACGATTCTTGTTTTATTCTTTGGCAAAAAAAAATATATTTAAATTCTATATATATTCGTTACTGATGTGTGATTGACAGACAATGCACGGCCGAAACTAATGGTCGTAGAAGGCTGAAATGCATACAATGTGGTTGAGTGTAAGGGAGCTCTAAGAGAGGATTTTCTGAAATTCCTACGGGAACGGGAGAAGCTAGTAAAATAATAAAAAGCGTTGATGCAATTTAAATTCGGACACTTATTTTAATGTAAAATATTGAATACCACAATGAAAACATCTTCAACAATAGGTAACTGAACGGCGAAATGCTCCATTGCCTACTGTTCTAAATGTCAAACATTCTGTTTAAAGTAACTAAAGCAATAAGTTAAAATGATATGAATTAAAAAACCGACCTATTCCGTTTCCTATTCGAGAATCGTTAGTATAAAATGTAAAGAGGAGAACTTACTTGTGATCAAATTACATCGGGAATGTTCGGGAGTTTGATTTGTAATTTATTTAAGCTCGTTTCTTTTGCTACAGCAAAGTGGTTGAGATAATAGGAAAACTCTGTTACTGTTTACTATATTCTGTAATACAATGATTAATAGATAAGCTGAAGCGATAAGAATGTCTCGAAAATGGAATATACATTCCATTAAAGGTGAAGAAAGCAATCTCCCATGTGAAGACTCATCTGGGGATAGCTTTCCATACGTTCGTGTCCTCCAGCGTAGATTCCGTACAATTATGTATCGTAAGTACTTTGACACGCGGGAAATGTCACGTAAATATTGGCGTAATAACCCAGAGATAACACTTATGATATTTTGGGCAGAGCGATAAAAATATGAATGGAAAAAGTCATTCAAGAGGAGATAAAGAAATAAAGCGTGGTTCCGATAAATGTGCGAATACGGAACATACGCACCTGAAATTGTATATGTACGGATAATCGAAGGTTGAAAAGACTACGAATCGTTATGTAGTACATTCCTTGACGACTACGGTCTATAAAGTATAATGGCTCTTCGCCGAGGAGATATTTATCTTCTCAACTATTAGGGAATGCGAAAAATGAACGATCCTATTGTTTGTTTTGACACAAATGCGGTCTGCGTCCGGCTGTGATGGCATTCTCCTTTGAGGATGCCTGGGAAAACTTTTGTAATATGTGTTGTGTGTGGGAGAATCCCATTTGATTGAACTTAAGAAAATTACATCATTGATCCTATGTGGCTTGAAACACGCTTTGTATTCCACTGTAGAAACCCGCCTATGTTCACTATGCTCAGGTTGTGTTACTTTTTTTGTGCCAGAAAATCCGAACATATTTTACACACATTTAAGATGAATAATAGGCATTAGACGAGAAGACACAAGTCTAGATAGCCGTGATAAACGAAGGACCTGAAGCCTCAGGATTATGTCAAGAAAAAGCTATGTCACGCGCTCCGTTTACGATTGCGATAAGCATCTGGAGTAATTCATGTATTAAATATTAACATGAAAGGTGATTAGTTATTTATGGAGAAAAATTTTTCCGGATGAGACAGAGAAATTCGCGGTGACTTACCTGATTAGCTGGTATGTTGCTTGATACAAAAGATAAAGTATTTTATGGAGGGGAAACTCATTAATTAGTTACAACACGAGGATCGGTTTGGTGAACAATAGATACAAATATTACAGGCAGTGAGAGTTTTCAGAGCTGAAATATGCTAGAAGATAAAATCCTAGCCATAAAACATATTTTTTATTGAAAAAGCTATCTGACAGCTGTTAGGTCAAAGGGATAGTCAAAAAAATGACTCAGAGTTACAGAAACGGATTTATCAAAATTTAGCCACCGTAAAGTTTACGAAGTCTAAATTTGGACACGTAATGCCGATAGCGATAGATATTGGTAATGAATTTATCAATGTTGTAAAATTCATAATATATCCTCATTGCGGTTATAAATCCAACTAATTTGATATTAAATATAGATGTACGATACGTTTTGCATCAACATAATTGCATATTGGTTAGGTTAGTCGCTTAGATGACATCATTTTATTAAGTGAGTTTGTCGATAGATTTAGTTGAAAGGGGTTCACTTCTCTTTGTATTTTAAAAACCGAATGAGTAAGCAAAGCTAAGTGATTATTCTTGTCAAAGAAGGCCTTCAAGATTCTACGCTAGTTTCTCTTGTGAAAAAAGAGACTTAAATAACTTAATAATGCATAGATAATGAGATTTTGAGCGCAAGGGCAACAATATAAATATTCTTTTCGATGCAAAGTAGTAAAATGTATTTATGTAAATTGAAAAGTTACCGTTCAAACCATGTACAAACCAAATTGGTTAGAATACAGTCGCGAAAATTTGAAGATGGTTATTTCTATTATAACTTTGATTTTTGTTTCATGTCTTTGTATTTCTACAAGCCAGGTACAATAAAACTTTGTGATGTGAGTTTTTGTTGTAGTGTAACCTTTTTTATAAGACAGCTAGTAATTGGATAGATGTTAACATGACCTTGTTCGTCCTGATGCCACTCTGTCTCGTTTTTGTGATATCGAACGATATCTTGGCCAAATATCTTTAGTTAAGATTTATTAGAAGGGAACTGGAGCAATACTGCTAAACAGAAATACCTATTATGATGAGACACTATGTTAAGGGTGTAAATGTATTGTGTATTTTTTGCCTCTAGAATGCACGTTAACAATGGAGTAAAAGGTTTATAAAAAAATATAACAAAGGCATAAAAAGTGAAAATAATTATATTTCACTCTTTTGTATGCTATTATGCAAAAACTGCTTTACAGTTAGAACTTGAAAGGGGGTTAAAGAAATAACTGTAGTTTGTTTCCAGCCAGCACACATTTTTTTGTGTTAAAAATTATAATTTGAAATGTTTGTTAAATCTAAATTAACTGAGTCTACGTATTGCGGCCAAAATGTAAGAATTATGGAAGATGAGTGTGTCGTGCCAAGGCTGAACAGCTGTTTTTATTTCACGTGCTGCCATGGCTACTGACAATATTGTGGCACTTTGGTTGGTACGTCTACATTTTCATTGATTTTCAAGAATAATTTTAGTTTTTATATGGTAATGGAGTAGTGAGAATTAAAGGAGGATTTCAGTTGTTATGTTTCCATAGTGAACTAGGGATATAAAGAGAAAGGTTTCTATACACGTTATTTTGTTACACGTTGTATAAAATATTGATGTAATGTACTCCTACTAAAGTGTTGTCTTTTAAAACCAAAGGTTGTCTTGGTAGAGCTTGTTGCTTTTATTTAGCCTACGTACCACTACTGCATAGTAGTGGCTGCATTAAGTTTAAATAAATTATTAATTATTAAAGAGAGTATTATGGCTTCGATCCTAGAACAAACACTGTAATAAAATCAACGAGTTATCGTTTAATCTCGTGTTATCTAGGTGTAGTTATACATCCAAAGGTTACCGCGTCAACCGCCTCACCTATCAATAATAAAATTTACGATGTTAACACTACCAGCAATATGAGTTTACGACCAATAAATCAACCACGTCCTGCTAACGTTTAGGAAGAAACCATCGCTTTTAGGAGATATTTATAGGCCTTAAACTATAGCCCATCTTTACTGTGATAATGATATATATCAGTTTATTGTTCAGTAGCCATGTTTATCTATGCTAAAATTACAAATGCTGATACTGAATATTAACTAGTGTTAATATGAATTCAATCGATACTATCAGTTTTAATTCTCCTTGGTAATCGTGTCAGTATGTTTCAAAACAATGATAAACAAGATCAAATGGACAAGTAAACAACAGATTTGCATCTATCTATGAGATATTCGAAAGAAAAATCGTTTCTTCTTTCAACTTTAATCCCAAAGTCGTTGCAGGCTTACAAGGTAAAAATTTAAGCCTCGAATTTATGAGTTTATTATCTTTGACCTACTTAACAGACGAAACGGAGGCAATTTGGAATGTTAGTCCCTAGAGAAGTCAAACAAAGAGCGCAGTCGAGAACACTTAATAGATTAAAACTGATGAAATGTCATTAACTCTCACCATTGCAAATATGAAATCCGTCAGCCAATTCATGTATTGGAGCGAGAAGTTTGTGTGGAGGATTCCAGCCGGCGAAGGTTTCGATACGTATTCAAATTACCTCTCGAAAACTGATCCACTATTGAGTTATTGAGTGAGAACCCTTTCGGTGTGACGAGATTTGCGCCACTGATTGCTCCACATTCCCTCTGAGTAACGAGATATTTGAGTTTGATGTCTGAGCCTACAACCAATTGGTTCGGTTAAAAGCAATTTTCTTGATATGGTCAGCTCTTTTGATGCTTATCATTACTATGTATTGGGATCTCGCCTTGTATTGTCAATTCCTCAGTCACGACATATCGACGGATTACTGTCACATGATTGCTTTCTATTGACACTTCTTGTGTTCCGCTTGCTGTAGTTTTCCTTTGAATGTTGGACGTAAATACATAAATGCGATGTGCAAATTGTAAACTCCCTGTGTATTGTTAATTACATCGTTTGTTTGCAACGATTTTATGTATGTCTTGGTATCGCAACGTAACATCTCATTAATCTTGATAAGCAGGTGGGATTCAGGCTGATCTCAAGGCCTCCGATACGATAAGAGGGTTGTTTAGTCTTGTGACAAAACTAAATCCACTTAACTTCCACCTTTGTCACAAGTAGTTACGAATAAATGTATCCTTTTAAGTTGAGTTTGTGACTTATTTTCCTATAGGCCATTTTGGGATGTTTGTTTCCCGTTTTTCCCAGATCTTTATACATCCATTTTGTAATCCCTTGTAATCTTTGTGAGCTAATGTTGAGCTTCTAACTGATCATCCATGTCTTGTATTGCTCGGTTACCGCGTCTCGTGTCACGGTAATTCATTAGTTGCAAAGAAGACTGTTGTTGGCTCACTAAAGGTGAGCCATCTTCCTGAATTATTTGTAGCTGTCGATTATGTCATACACATCTATCAGTTGGCACTACAAAAATAAATTATTGAAAACAAAGCACTGAAAATTTTTGTTAACAATCCAAACCTGCAACTGGCACTTAAAAATAGATAAGATGTTATTTATTTTTGTGGAGACAAAGTTCGAGCACTAGAACTGGGTTCGGTCAGGATGGGTGTCGGGATGTACTAGGTATGCATGTAGTGTGTTGAGAAGGTCCACTGTTTGTTTACCTGTGTGCGTCGCGGAGCGGGGGGTGCGGGGCGGGGGCCCGCGGCGGAAGGCGCGTGTGGCCGCGCGTGCCAACCGACTGTGACTGCCGCGCGCCGCAGCACAGCCACCATCGCCGAGCGCGGCCTGCGCTTATCGGCCGCGCCACCACTATGCACTTCCCGCGATAACGATTTAAATCCCATGAATTATCTTCGATAAGTATCACTCAATTAAATTAAACTTGAGCTATTTTTAATCGAGTGCTGAGATACGCGAGCAGCGCACTTCCGACTCGCGACATTTTTGCGGCAACAAAGCCACACAAAGTTTAAAAATAATTGTTTTTGTTGTCGCTGCTATAATTAAATATAGGGCAGACGCAAATATTCGGGAGCTTCTTGATTATCTTGATCGCGATAACCTTTAGATTAGATTCAACAATGTGGATATTTTGAAAGGAAAACGAAGTTAAATTTGTTTTCATTGTTTCGATTTAAATTAAAGGATTGTATTGGTTTGTATCCAACTTTCAACAGTCGTAGACAGGTCAATCAAATAACTCGATGCTTAAACAAATTACTCACAGATCTTACAATCTCGTTTTCTTAACTGAAATACGAGTATATTTATTAATTTATCTTCCAAAGAGTGCCAGTATCATTAATTATATTTCTGTAAATTGTTCATATTTATAAACAGAAGTTTTTATTAATTTAAAAACTGTGAAATATTTCCTTAGCTCCATCATCGTCGTCATCTAATCTGTAAACAAGCATGTCAAGACATATCTTTTCTCCAAAGACCTTCGCCATTTTGTGGTCCCCTTTCGCAATCGCAAACTATAAATATTTCTTTCATACCCTGTACCCTGTATTGACGTCTATTTATCCTAAGTAAGTAATAAGTTATCGACATAGCTAGTCAGGGGCTCATGGCTCATATCGTATTCGCAAGCCACACGTTCGTCAAAACACATCCCTCTCCAAAAGTTTATAGAAATTGGGTAGATATGTTGAGTGAATACTGAATAATAATTCTTCCTCGGATTTTCTTTTGAGCATTCGTTTTGAAGAGAATGTGCTCTAAATATTTTCTGCAATACGAATCTTTGAATAAAATATTTATTGCGCACGCAAGTTTGTGGTTCTAAATTCATTTTATTATATTTGTTAAATAATCATTTTGTTAAATTACAATAATAATTTTATTGAAATTTAACAATAACATGTTAAACTGAGTTCAACATTTCCTTTTTTGCTTATTTATTAAAATCCCTCGTTTGTGTTTAACTTCAGCCTGTTTAATAATGTATGATGTAACCTTTGATGGAAATTAGGTAATCTTCGCAAACTGTTGGCTTATGAAGTTCCCTGAATTAGAACTACGTTACTGGGTAAGATAATGATGAACAATTAATTAATGTATCTACTAAACGTACCTACATACATAAATGCAACTATTTTAGTTTGTGACCCCCTAAAAGAAGGAACCTAACTTTGTACTCAGATATCGTAAGCGATAATGGTTGTCTTTCTTTTTAATCTTACTCTGTTTTATAGAAAACCTACTAAGTTTTCTATCTATAAGTTGTTTGTTTACACGTTTGTCTTTCCACTCAAATCAGTCTGATAGTTTTTCATATCGCTGTTAGCGATAAGACCGACATTGTATCTATGAAATTGAGATTTCTTGTAAAACAGATGTTGTGTACCTATTTCTGTATACAGTAAAGAATATTCTACTCTACTCTATCGTGTCCACCAAGCTTAATAGACTTGGTCAAGAAAGGGGATGAAAAAACAAGTATAACATCAACTATGTAGTTTCAAATTACGAGTAATATTCCCCACGTGAAAAACATGCATCATCGAAGGTTTCAACCGTCATATACGAGAAACGTGACAAAATTGTCAGAGGTTCCGACACTAAAAATAGGTATCAGGAACTCTGAAATATTCACTTAGATAGAGAAATTGAATAAGGGATGCCTGCCAGAGTCAGTGAGCAGTGTGCGTCGTTCGTGTGAACGCACACAGGGGCACGTTCTAGCTACACATGCATACATAAATCATCTGCCGGGAGTGTTGCTGGTTTACTGTGCAACCAACTTGCCTTTGCTGCAAGACTGTATGTGGTCTTGGTTGATCTCACCAGCGATCGGGCTGTGGTTTCTTAGCAGTACCAGGTGAGGCTTTATTAATGGAGCAATAAGACCACCACAGTATCCATAGAATTAAGTATGTTTAAATTCGTTGTGTAACTATTTTAGGTGAAGAATAAAGTATATTTTGTCTTTCTATTTATTAATACTAAGGGTGGTAGACGCGATTCTAACAAGCCAACGACCAGCAACTCACCTGATGATAATTTTATACCGCCTTCCAAGGAGATCTGCGATGCCAGAAATATCGCAGACACATAACTATTTCAGAAGTAAAGTATTCAAGTGTTATTTATATACACAGTTATTTAAAATTTCATTCCAATGTTCATCTAGAGGTCTATTGAATTATATTTATTAGATTATTATTATATACATGTATTAGATGAACATTGGACTTATGGCTAAATAACAGTTTGAAATTAGGGTGTTGACGATAATATGCAGCAGTTTTCAATTATAACAATATGTCCAGTTCGGAGATCGTAGGCATATCGATCATGAATGGAGCGGTAGGTCGAACTAAGGTTTAAAATACATTGAGCTCTGAAACCGTTGTCTGTGAATTCTGATAGCTTTCATCATTCTGCTTGATTACCTAGAAATTGTTAGCGAAAGCTTTGGTCTACGTGGGTGAGATAATAAGCCTCTACGACCATGAATCTAATCTCTTTGTGGAAATATCCACTACCGTATCTAATAAGATACGGTAATGGCTGAACAACTGTCATATTCTGAAGTTGTCACAACTGAGCGACCAGTATTAAGCACTTTAACTGCTATTTTAAGCCAAATGGCTTAGTATGTACTTAAGAAGTTGGGGGAGCATTCAAATGAGTACAATATTCAGTAAAACGTCAGTCGAGCCACAAGTATTTGATTACAAGAGTAATTACTTCAATTATGTATATTATAACTCTGAAATTAGAAAAAGGTCTTTCTTTCAAGAAATAAAATTTATAAAATAAGGAGCCACCTTAAATATAATTAAGTTTTGGAAGATAACTTTTCAAGTTGAAAATATTTAATTATTGACCGTTTTGGTGTAAAAAAAAATGTATACGCCTCGTAACATTGTCTCAACACAGTTTCTGCTACAAGAGACTTTTCTTCTTTCTAATGAGACTATATTTACGTCGAAGATAGTTGTACCAACAGTTTGCCGCCCGAGGCAAAAAATGTCGTATCTACGGAATTAATTACTGTGAGGTAACCTGGAGTTAATGGTCTAAAATTGTCAAAAAGCAGCGAGCGAACATGGTGATTAATGCTCGTTCTTTCTATCTATGAAAAAAGGCTTTGCCTTATAACTTTTCAGTAGGGTTCCGAACGTCCATATGAACATGTGGTTATTTATTTAAGAATAAGTACAAAGTAAATTAACCATACCCCGAAACTATTTGGCCTAAAATATTGAAAAAAATAAAAACAGAAAATAGTTCTGTACTTACATTATATACAAGTCTATGGTTTAAAAAAAATATTACTTCGGAACTCTTTACGCCCGAATCCGACTCACCCTTGGCCGGTTTTTAATAATACAAGCTGATGTTACAGCTGTGTTTAAACTAGCGAACGTCCTGAACTCAAATCTCGGAGCAAAATGGGTATGTTTATTTACAAGATGTTGTCTTAACTACTTAGTATTCTTATGTACCTACAAAACAACAGCAGTACGAATTGTAAATATGAAAGTCCGATGTCTTTCTATGTAAAACGTTGTATCCTTGACATATACAACTACTGTTGAGGGGAACATAAATATATATTATGTTCGACTCTGTATTTGTAAACGAAGCATAGATATCGAGACTTAGGGAATTCGCGGTACATGTGATTCTTTTACAAAAGAGTGATTTATAGGACACAAAACAATTTTATATTTTTGTAGTTGAAGCAACGGAGGAGCAGAAACTTTAATCGTTTCCTTAAGACATAGAAAGCTTGAATACTTCAAAAGTATTAATGTATTTTCCTCAAAATTCGCATGTTTCCCAAATAGGTTTTAGTCTATCTTTTTCCTCCTACATTTAAGGCAACAAAAGCATTACATGACAATGAGCAAGAGCACGCTTATTAATTAATTGTCACCATGTTAATTTAGAACATGGTTCTGCCCATTTTTGTTTCGTTGTTATCACATTCGGTAAGTCCAAAATGGACTTCCCCAAAATAGTCACAATCTTTTGAGGAAACATGGTAAGTTGAACACCGCGCCTGACGAACGAGTTATTGTAACTATTATATAAAAAAATGTTTTACTGAGCGAATTTTGATTTGGAGGCTTGCTATCAATACAGTGAATAAGGGTGTGCGCAAACGTAGGTGCGATCTCTCTGCCTCTATTCTCATATTCCGATAGGACAGAGATACAAACGTCAGAAGAAAGATCAGGCCCAACTTTCCGAGGCACGGGGTATCACACCACCAACTTTCCAACTTCGAGCCGCTTCTGAGAAACTCCCTGATTTTCTTGTGTCCATACCTAGACGGCAAAATGCTATGCAGCATTTTAGGGAGACTTGTTACAATTTCCAAGACGTAGCTGCAATATCTTCATGCAGATTTCCAGCAAAATTAAATCAACGGACTGCAGTGTTTTACAAACTGCGCATTGTGTAATATCATACACTTGAAGATATGTTTACATATTCAAGCATGACGTCACACAAAACCTGCTTGTGAAATATGTTATGTTATAGAAACAGTGATCGTATTAGGTACAGTGAAATGTGAAAACATGTATTCTACTAGACTCAGTCTACTGCGTAGTGGTTATTCTTTACATAAATAATAACATTATTTCACATTTGCTTCTCTGTTGGAAACCTGTACACTTTGCTTTGCTCTTTTGCTGCATTTGAAACTGAAAGAGTAGTTGATTTTTCCATTTTTCTTTTTAGTTACCGAGTTTAGCAATAACTTACTTAGATTGTTTGCTTAAGGTTCATAAAGTGCAAAAAAATCTATCATAATATATAATATAATATGTTAGTCTGTCATAGTTTTAGTTCTCGTATGACGTCGTCATTACCAAATAGAGAATCTACCCAAAGCAGATTATCCCAAACCAAAACACGGAAAGGTCAACCGCACTATAATCACAGTGGTTGAGGATTAGTAAAGAAAATAATACGAGGACGAATACATTTTCATACATCATAATATGGAACATAACCGCGACCTAAGTCATGTTGACTTCGTTATTAAGACATCTTCATATTAAGATGGAGGCAACGTTCTGCTAACTAATTAGCACAATCTTGGGGTTGTCGTAAACGTTTCGAATTTACGAGCAATTTGCGTTCAACACAGACTCGCATATGAAATAATCTCAAATGAGACCAACTTTTATCGCCGTCTATAGCAAAAAAGGAAATGGACCAATAGCAATTCTACGAATACTTTAGAATTTTTGTAACAAGGTCAAATAAATAAATTGTTTCAATACGTAACGTAAAAGATTTATAAGGTTGAAAAAGTACAAAACCAACTTTCGATGTAACATTTTTTGTGCGCAATGAATCCCCAAAACCATTATCATTTTTCAGCGTGTCGGTTCATTGGGTCTGGTTTTCAGCGTAAAAACCGTTTCCCTTTAAAGCTTATTTAATTAGGCGACAAATTCGACGGAGGTCCTGAGTTTGAAACAAACCGACGGAGATGAAATAAAGTAGAGGTTTAATATGTCGAAAAGGCATTTGGAAACATGGAAAATGTGCCTTAAAAAACGGAAAGAGATGGAACCGTTATTGGAATTCGATTTGCAGTATGTTTTATTAGCGCAATAAAACGTGAAATTCACATTCTAAGGCAATATGTAACAGATAAACATCTTTGTCTTCTTCGGGGCTTTGATTGACGCTTCAGTATCAGGCCTATCACAGCTAAATGTAGGCGTAAGACATATTTTGATTTATGAGACATTTTGAAAATCGTGAGCTTACCTCAATGAAGCCCCCTCACGTCATCCACAGTAATTGATCGAAGCGCCGAAGATTAATTATCGCTGTCTGGTACTTACCTGGAAAAGAAATTTACATATTTATAGACAGATCTGAATGTATTGTTAAGTATATCGCACATGAAGAGCGGAAAGAGACATTGAACTTATCAGGTTTTCCTAGTATTGGAATGTCTATAAGATAAGTTCAGACACCTACACATTATTTGTATTATGGATTTCTGTGACTGGCATATTTTTACGCATAATCGGAATTCCAGTTGTGCCAACGTATTTACATAATAAGTAGATATAATCTATTATCCGTTTTGGCATTGATAATCCTGAAAGGCTTTCTTAAATACGGTGTAAATGTTTTGAAAACTGTCCGAGAAAGGTAAAACGTATCTGCTTAGTTCTTTTGAAAATACATTGAATGTAGATAAAATAAGTTATTTACAAACACAATAGCTTGGCTGGCTGTACGTGGAAGATTCTCTCGGTAATCTCGTCGTGATAAACTAAGATTTACAGCCGTGACTATATAAAGGTCTTTCCACACGGATAATTCAAGCAAACGTTAGCGTTAACAACTTGGGAACTGGGAAAGCAGATCGCGTTTATTTTATTTTTATAACGTTTTTCTTAGACGTGTAAAGATGTTTTACTTGATTGTGTAAAGGTGTTGATCGTGTGGGTAGACTCTTAGACTCTTATTCCCCCTTTAAGATTTGGAGTAGGAGTGATGCTATATTTAAGTGGCATTTTGTAGGAAGGTACTTATATGCATTGATATCATTTTTTTATGTAAGAGATATAGTAAATACCGGCCAAGTGCGTGTCGAACCACGCACATGCCAACCATGCCAGAAATATAATAAAAAGTACTTAACTATTATTACATTAACAAAGTTACAAATACACTTGGTTTTAAGTCATTTTCTATGGAATTATTAGGTATTTTTTACTTCCCCAGTGTTATAAGTTGACTATTACTCATTAACTCGTTAAGCCTGGGTAGCGGTAATAGTTTTCCTATTAAATTTGTTATACATATATGCTAATACTATGTTTTTTTTACCTTTCTAAAAACAACCGTTTAGCCGGCAGAGGGGTGGGGGACACTTGAGTCTAACAAAAATTAGCACTTTAAAGCTTAATATTTCGCAAACGGATCCTTGGATGGAAAAATGGTTTTAGCAACCCCTCAATATTTTTAAACGATAGATGGTTTAAAAATATGAAATTAATATTATTATAATATTTTTAAACGATCTATCCTCCACCCCACACACCATGGGGAAGACGATAAAAAAAATCATCGCCATGTAGGGGGGCCACCCTAAAAAAAAGTGTATTTCAAACTAGCTTCTGCCTGAGGCTTTGCCCGCGTAATTTTGGGAAATTATAAAAAAAAGCTTATCGTTTATTAGCTATTCTACAATATAATCTATCTCTGTGCCAAATTTCATTTAGATCTTTTTAGCCGTTCTGGCGTGATTCAGTTACAAACAAACATCAAACCACACTTTCGCAATATGATGATTAAAATTATAAATGTTCTGATATATAAATGAAGTTTTCACATTGTACCGGATAACTATTAGGATACTTGCAATTTGGGGGTAGTGTGGACTGAATTTGAACGTTGTTATCGATATCAATTGGTATGAAATAATAATATATCAGTAATAAACCTCCTGCAGGATGCGGGAGACAAGGAAACAATTTGGTGAAAATATTATCCCAATATGTTTTGGTAGAAGAGAGCCTTTCAAACTCGATTATGTCGAACCTGCACTTGTTGCTTTATATTTGGCTTATATTACGCTGTCATCATTTTTGTATTATAGGGTTTATAAAAGCGGTAAAACGAGCTCTTCTTCTAGTACTTTGTAACTTTTTCCATACATTATTTTCTTTTATTGAACAGCCCCGTGGCGAAAATGCTACAATTTATTTCAACTTTTGACATATAATTCGCTTTGTTAGTTGAATTTAAATAGGGTCCAGCGCATCAAGCTGTCAAAATTTAACTGCTCTGAGGTATGTTTTCAAACATAGTAGGTACATTAATATCCTACTATAGTAGGCGCCAGATAAATGTGGAATAAAGTACATTGACATTTCCCTAATAACTGTTCATAGGTACCTGAACAATTAAATATGAATCGTTTTTCATTATTAGACAATGTTAAGGATCACGAGAGATGATGATTCGGGACAGCTTTGTGTCATTAATTCCGTTTTTCAAATTAAAAATGTCAATAATTGTAGGTGGGTCAATGACCGTTATTCCACGATTATCTGGCGCCTACTATAAGTAATAGTTAAACGAGCGTTTCCACAGGTTTTTTTACTAACACCGGTTTCTTGCGATGACTTAAATAATAAGGTAAACTTATATTTCAGGTAGATTGTTGAAGTCAGTTAGCTTCCAAGGTTAGGGTCCCAGTTAAGTGTGGGAAACAGCGTCTCTTAATTATAATTAATTAAGTGGCGAGGGCGGTAAAATAAAGGTATTAGGGGTGTGTTTGCATTTTGTGGGATGGTCCAATTCAGGTAGAAGTGTACTATAATATACGCACAGTTCTTTCAAGTTTGAATAAATACTGCTAAAATCGGAACATAATTTAGTTGAAGTTTTATTGTTAGAATGTATTTTAGTAGCAGAATAGTAGCTACTATTATATTATAGTAATAATTAAAACACCGAAAACATAATAATGTAATATAATATTCACGAGGTTTATGAAGCGAGGTAGAAACTTAATAAAAGTACGACTTATTTTATGTAGGACTGATGTTGAAAATTACTCAAGCTTTCGTTCACTTCCATAAAGCCTGCTACTGAAGTGAAGCTTTTATAATGTACCTTTTTATTTTAAAATTTGTACGAAGCAAAGTGTGTTTCCTTCTCGCAAAGTTCTTTGAACTTCATACTCGTAACTGGATGAAGAAATTGAAACTTTCAGGAACATGAACTTTCTCCTTGAAGGAACCGAAGGCAGTGTTTTACTTAACTTAATTTGTTAAAATAATTTCATTAAATAAACCACGTGTTGGATATTATTAGAACGTTTCACACGGGTGGTTTTGTGTTGGTATAGCAGCGTTTATTCCACCGACCACAATTGTATGAAAACGCTCAAACCCTTTCACATGATAGTGATAATGCAGAATTGACGTGGTTTTGAATGGTTAAAATAGGTATGGGTGGTGGTTTATCGATCAACGTAGAATTAATAAAATCGCGCTGAAGTCACTCGTGTGAAACGAGTCAATTATTCGTGTAAATATTTTATTAAGTACTTGACAAAAAGTAAGCCGTTTCAGATGTCGATCCCAACAAATTTTGCTTTTCTTTGATAAATAAAGTACTTGGTACATTAAATTGTAAGAGAGTAAACATACTTTATTGAACAACATTTAAAAATCCCTCGTCTTTTGATGTTTGCACACAAGAAAAGGCTTTTAGCAGCAAAAGATTTGCAAGAAAAATTACGAAGAAATGCTTCCTTCCTTTAAGCATTATTCTAAATCGCTTTTGTTTCATGTCCGCGAAGTAGCCATTGTTCCACTCGAATACGCAATGAATACAGGGCAAAATGTATTTAAATTTTAAATAAATGCGATAATCATCGGCCATAATTTTTATGACATTTTTAAAGAAAAATATGAAAAATACTGAATATAAATTCTAAGTTTAGCAGTACTTTACTTTTGCATAATTTTAGGTAAAAAAAAGTTTGGTCACGTCTCAGTTTAGCCGGATGCGGCTCATTGCTAGTAGATATTTTACACGAAACAACAAAACTACAGTTAGTTGTGTTGTTTCATGTAAAATAACCAGTAACTGGGTAACAAGCAAGACTGGTTTCAGATTTTCTGGCTTCTAACTACCAGAGGTCTGCTTACGAAAGACGGGACCAGCCGCTTATTAAGCTAAAGTTACATGATATCTTTTCCGAGGCAAGGAAGACTCTCGGTAGATCCACTCGTGCAGCTGGTATTATTTAGCTTTTCCTAATTCCTATTTATATAATAAATGCATAAGAGTGCAGTTAAGTTTTGAGTTCACGAGAGCAATGATATACCTACGTAAGCATTACTGAAAAATCCATCTGTTAAGCCTGGCGAAAGCCTATGTTCCATAAAAAGTTTACACCATAAAATATCTGAAAAATGTACGCAACGGACGTTAATTGGAGTCGGCACAATGTTCGTTAATCCCTAATTAAAGGGCCTATTACTTATTCATGTTATTAAAATCATCAAAGAGTAGAACAATGGCATATTGTCGGGATCCTTTAAAAATAAATGAGCCGGCTGACCTCCCGTTCCTTTTTACAGCTGACCCGTTTACGCTTGACGTTTAGGCAATTGTTAGTTAAACTGCGGTTTGTAGTCGCTAATTAATTGTGGTTGTTAATTTGATTGGGTTGTTGTATGCACAGATTTAGGTCCAACTGGAATCGTAAAGTTGACGAATCTATTTTTCATGAAACCTAAACTGTCTCATCGTCTACCTAGCCTTTTTCCAACAATATTGGGGTCGGCTTCTAGTCCAATCGAATTCAACTGAATACCAGTATTTTACGTGGAGCGGCTGCCTACCAGACCTCCACAACCCATTAACTAACCATAAAGTAACAAGCTAGTTCTTGACGAGACTGGAGTCAGATTTTCTGGTTTCTGACAATCTGTAACGACTGCTAAAGGTCTACAAATGACAGCCGGGACCATCAGCTTAACGTACTTTTCGAGGCACGGAATCTCGGTATGTTAAGATGGTCACCCATCCACAGACCGGCTGTGGCAAGCGTTGCTTAACCTTGAAGATTGACCCGTGCGGCTGTTATTTTTTAGCCACGAGCTCCTCTTAAATTGTCTCAGTATTGGGAAAAGGCGTCCCCGTAGCCTTCCACTCCTAGTATATTGTCAATCTCTCGTAAACGCTTCTATCTATCCTGAGGCATAATCAATAAATGTTTTTATAACCTGTGTCGCAGGTAAATGCCGAAAATATAATAACGACACAGCAGTGCATATATCACACTATCACAAAATGAATCATGTTTACAAACAAATAAAAGAACTACTCAAATCGGTGATTCAGATTTTATCATTTACACAAGCTTACATTCAAATAAGTAGCAGCGGAAATAGATAACAGGTGAACATCGATAAACAACTGGTATTTAATGCCTATACCTACCAGCTGATATCAGGTTAATACAAAAAACAGTAATAAATAACGCTGATAAGATAATAATGGAAACAGTTTTCCACCTGAGCTTATGTAAATGGTTATTATGTGTTTGTTTACTTAAAGTTTAGTCGTAAATATGTATTAAAGTTTTCAGTAGTTACCTAGTAAATGGTAAGTTTTATGCCTACATCTCGTCCTCTTTTGTAGGATGGAATATGTTCTCAAAGGTGTAGTTATAAAATAGTATCCTGATAACCTTACACATAAAACTGTAAATTTGAAAAAGATACACATAATTTGCAAACAGGTAGGTTTTCCAGGACGTTTCAAAGAAAAAGCAGTAATACGACAAATTAAAAAAAACTAAATCAAAGAGAAATAGATTATTGAAATGACAGACAGGAAGACAGCAATAAAATTAAGGAAAACAATCTGCCACTCTTAAGAATCTGGGAAACTTAATTATGAAAAGATTTCCGATCTGATCGTTTTCTCATTATCTCTCGCGGATGGCTGCATCTAGGCTATATTTAGATACTTCCTTTCTCTCTCAGGCATTTTAATGAAGTAGAAGGGTACCCAATTAATGCAGGTGTCTGTACCTTTTCAATTAATGGTACCTTTCAACTTGAAAAGCTCTTCCTCTCTACTGTTTCCGTGAGAAAATTGGCAGGTGTGCTTTGTGTCTTTATCAACATTACATGAAAACAATTAACAAAATATCAAACAGAAGCTCTCTGTAAATACTGCAATTGAAAGTTACATTCAAGATTGACATACATGTTGACGATGGTGCGAGAATGTTCTGGAAGAGAATGACATCGTTCCTTCAAATCAAGTATAATGGCAGCATAAGAGATTGAAAAAATGTCGATGAACTAAAGAAATGACGTGAGTTTATATGTAGAAAGAAGCATTGAACCATAGGGTATTCGAGGGTGTTGTATCGAAAACAAAATGTCACTAAAAGTGGGTCAATGCATTTGTTATGATCATAGATATAAGAAGGTACAGTCCCGAGCATTTACAATATACATGTACATCACACTTATGCAAGATATTATTTCATTCTAAAGTGTAAATAGTGATTTGTTTGATATTAAAAACAGATCTTACTATTACGAAATCGATATTTTTTATGATTTTTACTGATAGGCTCGCGCTGAACATAAACTCATCTGATGGAAGCGATAATGATGTGGTGTGTTTGTCTTTACGGGTGCATCCGTCACGAGAAAATTCCTTTTATATCTTGCGTGAGTGTAAGGTATTTATGTTCCTGACTATGATAATTACAGAAATCCCGAGCTGCCTAATACAGTCGTTAAGATAATTAGTAGTTTAAACAGTGTAGTCGTTAGTGCGGAGACATAGTACGGAGAGGAAAGTAAAACTCAGTGGTGTGAAGTAACTTGGCCGAGTCTATGAAGCCTGATAGTGAGGGAGTTGACTATACTTTAATCGGGTTGTTGTCTGTCTTAAACTTAGATGTACAAGCAGTTAGGAACAAAGTGGAACTTCATCGTCAGTAGTGTTGGCCAAGGAGCTTTTGTGACGTTACATTACAGGCGAAAGCTCCAGCTGAGGAAGCACCTTTACAACTACATTTTTGATCGGTCACAATTTCCATTCAACCTAATCGAACTTCGTAAATCGAATGTTTTTCTATAGGGTACATTAATTTTATTTCTGTGATGTGATAGGTCAAGGAAAAAATAGTCATCATCACTCATACAGACTTGAAAAGCTATGGAACTTGCCACTGTTATTTTTATGTTTTTATAAACATACCATAACTTTATTCGGGTGACATGTGTGTGTCGATTGGATTGAAACACAAGGGCTTTTGTGTCTTACCACTGTTTTGGCACTTTTCTCGTTTTTTGAGACCCAATGTGGAATCGATTGACCACCGCCCATTTTAAACCTATTTGTAAGTAAATATGAATATGAGCTTATTTAATATTGTTTCAGACTGAATATTCCGAGTTCTATATATATATTGCGTCATGGTTCTTCTTTATTGGGGCAACGCGTTGTCGCTGTTTTCTTAAGTGTAACTACGCGAAATTCGCGATATCGCCGTTTGAAAGAAGACAGAACGCGTTGTAAGCTGTTTTTTCGATCATATATAGAAGCCAAGAATATAGAGCCTAATATCAGTAGAAATGCTATATATTCTCATATTTTAATCAGTTCTTACGATAAAGGGTGCTCGGGATGGAAAAATCTTTGGTAATAATCTGCAGATTCTGCTGTCTTCGCGATATTGGCAGGTATTGTAGCTTCCTATTATGGAAGGCTTGAGCTTGAACAATGAAAAGACTGCTGAGCGAAAAAAATCGATTACCGTGCGCTTTTCATCAGGTTATTTGGAAAAAAATCTATGGTAGAGCTTTATAATAGTGGTTTTATTAGGCCTATATTCAATTATGAATAACGAACTCAATAGTCCTTAATATTTATTGCGAAAGTAAGTTCGTTTATTTATTCCTTTGTTTGTTTGTTACTCTTTCACGCCTAAAATCTCTAAACCAATTTTAATGAATTTTGGTACAGAGTTTTAGGTACTTTTTTTTTGTGAAAATGTAAATGTTCACGCGAGTGAAGCCGAAAAAGACAGAATTTATGGCAATCTGTGATAAAAATGGAAAACTACCTACCGACATAAAATATTTGACATGAAAAAAAAAGAAGAAAGAAAGAAAAAAAATGTGTTTATTGGCATTATAAAAAACAGAAACACCTTAAAATGAAACAAAATAAATAATGAAAACCATCAATGCCAAAGGGCCTCAGCTCAAAAACCAATGTGCGGTGTGTGTGTCTCATGTAGCACCAAATGGGAGTCCAACCTAGCATGAGTCATAAAATAAGAATAAAATAATAATATAAGTAAATTTAAAACAAGTAAAAGCAGCCAAACTAAAGTGGGACTGAGCCGGCCACGTCTGCCGTATGTCGAACGGTTCATGGGCTAAAGCAACCACAATGTGGGTCCAAGAAAATGCCCGACGACATCGCGGGAGACCCAGGCGAAGATGGCGGGACGAGCTTGACGCCTATCGGCCAGATTGGTCCACACTTGCCCAAAGCTGGGAGGAATGGAAGGAAGAAAGGGAGGCATTTGCCCTGCAATGGGACACATTTGGCTAATAATAATAATAAGTAAAATTAACTGTTCCTTGTTCTAGGTATCAAGACTCTGTAATTTATGGTTGTGTTAGAAATATAAATTATTATTATTATAAATTATTATTAGATAATTGTCAGCGAGTAAATAGTGGTTTTGTGTAGGCATGAGAAGGATGCTGCTATACGCTTTAGTTGCTGCAACTAATTGTAGGATTTAGTCGACGAAAACCTATTATTCCATGGCACTTAGAAGACAATGAAACTATTAATTGCAGCTTACAAAGCATTTAGGGACAGAATTAACTCTTAATGCAGCCTTTTAAGAAGAAATCACCTCTTAATAGATTATTCCTTATTTACTTTTGTTGTTCAACAATTGATTATGGACAAATAATTCATTTCAATAGCAACGTAATTAATACTAAAACCACTTTCTACTATTGTGATCTGGAGTAGGTGTAAAATCGTTGAATAGCTGGTATTTAACACCGCATTTCTAAAGAACAAAAGGCCTGTCCGTTATCGCAACAAAAACAACCTGACAGTTTTCGAACTACAAATTCAGCTTAGGTAAATACTGAATCTACATAAATGGGCTGATCCCTCGAGCGTGGCGGGCCGTATGTATCAAATTTTCCTTCAATTCCCAGTAGTATGAAAACTCTTTTCAGTTGCCAACAAATTAAACATTCAATAAAAGCTTTCCAACTTCTTATGATTTTTGTATTAAAAACAGGGGAAAATGTAGGCACTTGTTATTTTTCCTGACAGTATTTAATAATTTTATTACTAAAACCTTTATTAATTAGGTTACAGATAAGTGATAAATTCCGACAGCATCATGAAACAATAGGTACCTATGTTATCAGTAATGAGCAGTAATTCCCGAACGCGGGTTTACTAAGCCTATTAGGGCGCTTCGATTATCACAATATTTTCATTGACAATAAAACGAGCATCACGGTTACACGAAAAATCATAGATCTATATCAGAGGTAGCCATCTTGACTAGACCCAAGATCTACTTTTTATTGACGAAGTCCTGCGCGATCTACAAATTGCATACTTAATTTTAATTTTAAACAGTATAGTTTAGTATTATATTATTTTATTTTTTAACCCAACCTATTTAAATATAATTGCACAATCCGTTATACGTATTTACATTTTTTGCCTTGCCGCGATCGACTAGACCAATAGCCGCAATCGACCAGTCGATCGCGATCGACCGGTCGATTGCGATCGACCGGTTGGCCATCCCTGATCTATATTATAGTTAGCTATATTTTCGCATCTGATTTCCACGAATTTAGTGTCAAATTGTTACATCCTTCATAAATACAACGTGTTCGAAAAACCTCGGCAGCCGGCGGCAGACCTCTCGAATTTCGCTTTCATATGAATTTACCGTCGCCTGGGCATTATTGTAACAAATGCCCGGGTGTGCCCACCTGCCCGGCTGCCCGGACGTCACAAATGTAGGTCACTAAACTTATTGGAAATATGATCGGAATTTTTGTCGCTTCGAACTTTGAGCAATTTATAAGGGTCAAATAAAGTTCTGATATCTGTTTTGCGGCGGTTTTGCCTTTCATAAGATAACGATAAGCATTCATATAGTCACATAATACATATCTAAATATTTAGTTTTTACTGCATTAATTTCATTAGGCAGAAAAAAAACTATTTAGTCCGTCTGTTCGATATAAAAAAAATATTGGACACTTAAATTTTTTCTATTTCAAAGATAAAGCGCATCAAAGTTCAAGAGGCTGGTAACGTCACGTAAAAATTGTACTATCGTAGTGACGTCACGCGAGTTTTCAACACACTGTATCTTCTTCGTTTTTTGTTTACGTAAAAAAAGAAAAAATACGTGTTCAATATTTTTTGGAAATCTATCTGACAGACTAATTAGTTTTTTCAGTAGAATACCCTATTGATGAATCTGTCAGTAGAAGTGTCAATTGCCTGTCGCGACCGCGCAGCCAATTTAAGATACCGTATTTAGAATAGAATAGAAGTTACTTATTGTCTGTCATGGGCAAGCCAAATTCTGCAGTGACTTTTTGAAGCCTGCTTTGTTTTTTTCTCATACTTTTCCTTAAGGGCTTAGATGTAATAATAATTTATTGTTTTTTTTGAAGTGATTTGTGAAGAATTCGCATTTGTTTCTCCAAATGCGAATTCTTCACGACTATTGTCTCGTTCAGCAAATAAAAATTCTATGTTGATGAGCTAAATTATTTATGTTTTCAGACTTTGGTATGTAAATAGGAGTAGGATTGGTTGGATCCCTGGGGCAGGATTCAAATAGCCTGTCTTGGACAGCCCCATCTTTAAATTCCACCCTCTATACAGCCCTTCAACTAATTTGTGAGGGAAATGGTTTTTTATTTGCAAGCTCATTTTCCTTTTGTTCATATAGGTACCTAAAATCATCTTGTTCTGTACTTAGTGTTATAAGAATTGGTATTGTATAGTCGATTAATAAACTATGAAAATGATAAATTTTAACCATCGTTAAAACGTAGCTATTTTATTTTCTTCATTAAAAAAACATTAGCTCTTCGCAAAATTGTTAATTGAAATGAACATTCCTTTGCTGTATGACGTTTAAATCACGTAACTTTGCAAAGAACCAACCAATTAATTTAGCATCGCTCTCACAGACTGTCAATAACAATGCATTTAAAACCTCCCGCTAACAATGTTAGCAAACCGACAACCGTGTGGTAGGCAGTGGCACCCGTCAATCCTGCGCAGCCATCACTGGCGAATGACGCTTGTTAACTAGCTCTCTGTGCTGTGCGAATCTGTGGAATGAAAACGTGAATAGTAATTAAATTATTTTAGTGGTTCCAATCCATTGTAATCCATTGGATCAGACGGGGAATTCTTGTATTTAAAGAGCGTTCGTTGGATTAGAAGGGCAATTCTTATATTTTTAAGAAGTGTTCGTTGGATTAGAAGGGCAATTCTTGTATTTTTAAGGAGTGTTCGTTGGATTAGAAGAGCAATTCTTGTATTTTTAAGGATCGTTCGTTGGATCAGACGGATAATTCTTGTATTTTTAAGGAACGTTCTTTGGATTAGACGGGCAATTCTTGTATTTTAGGAGAGGTCGCATTGGTATTGCTTTTTATTTACCTACATTCTGACTAGTTTTTGATATTGGTAGACGCTGAGATGATATTGCAACTTAAATTAGCTATTTGGACTTCCAGACTTTCCAGAGATTTTCATCATATTAATAAGCAGTTTTACTTCTATGGGAAATTAGTTTAGATTAAGGCGGCTAAAGTCTTTAATTACTTCGCTTTCCATTCTAAGTGGTGATATTGTAACAGGAGTGATGGTAGTGTAAAGATGAACAACTTTCGAAAAAGTATTTGTGGCATAGTTTTAGTTTGATGGCTTTGCGCTATTGATAATGTCAGCCAGTCTGATGCAAAAGCTTTCAATAATCTTTCGTGCCCTTTAAATTGTATTATTAGATATTATTACACGCAGTAGACGGAACATATTGGAATGGAATGCGGAAAGAATAGTATGATCTTTATTCATGCATGTGTATTCATTGTGTGTTGCTCAAGTGATGACGTATGCGAGTACGCGTGTATTTGTTTATCAGATCTGTTCCCCAATCATTATATCAACGTCAACGATCTATTTATTTGTAAAGTGCTGTTACGTAGCGAGGGAGAGGCCTACAATATTTTCAGCAGTGGATTCTGTTTATATATTGTTACTATATTTTCCAAACTATGTACATGGATAGTAGATCTGAGTCAGATGTTGAAGAGTTATACCATGGTGTATGACTAGTTGGTAAACACTACGTAATTGTGCTGCTACAGTTAAGAGTTCCTGGTGCTTTGGGTTTTTGCATGCTATGCAGATGACAATAATGTCATGGCTATAAAGCTGAGTAGTTGTATATTTCTTTGTTAAAGCAGTTTAAGTAGCATAGCTGTGATTTGAGGGATTTAGAGGCATCCCTTTGCCTTGTCTAGTACTTCTGACTAGATTTATATCCATTCTCAGTAGAACAGCAACACAAAGACTGAAGTTCGACACGTTCTGGTGGACGTGACTATCGAGGTATTTCAGTTAGGTAAAAATTGTTGTTGTTTTTTTTTATTTGATATGGGTTTGCTCTTTCCTTTACTCTAGGTCATAGATGACAGAGACAAAGTCGACGATGGAGCGAGCTATTGAAAAATCAAATGGAAAATATTATGCATGTATGTTTTTTTTATCGATGCGTAAATAAAAATAAACCCAAATTGATTTCCCGATAAATTAAGTGCCGAAACAATTACGAAACAGCTCGTTGTCGCTTCAGTCCGCCCAAATCTTGTTAACGCCCACAAAATTCGGACTGTTTTCTTGAAATTTTGGAATGTTTCCGTAACAGACGACGTGGTGACTCGTGCCAGTAAATCGTCTCTCGAAAATACATTAACACATTTCATTTGCATGCAGAACATTTGAACACGTCTGCGATCTAACATGTCCGCGTTCGCGTCCAACAAGGCGCACATGCGCTTCATATTATAGTTGCCAAATTGTTCGTCTTATCATTATCATCTCGCAACAATACTAATCGTCGAATTAGCCTTAGCTCGTTACTAATTGAGCTCGTCGCTGCCTCATTAATGTTGATGAATACTTTATTTACTGAGGCGCGGAGTAATTAAGCAAGTATTTGTTTTATGTATGCTTTGGTATGAACAGTCTCACACACACAGTATAGAATGGAATATACAACAGAACTTATTTAACTTTGCAAAATTGTAACATGCAGCGCGGAAAGCGCTTGACAACATCGTGACAGCAACGTTCTACAGCCAATATTGTCAAATGCTGCATGCAGTCGTCAATATTGAAAGTGCCTTTTCAGGGTCAGACAGAATGCCAATTTATCGGATGTCTACCTTTTGGTATTGATTGTACTTTTGTACGCCGCCGCGCTGCTTCGGTGGACGGTAGGTTGTACCTAGTTCACTGCCAATTTGGCTGGGACTACCGAGACAATTTGGACAAAAGCGAAAATTTGAAAAAATTCGATACTGTGTATTCGATATCACACATTAGATGAGTCGTTTTATTATAATTATTTACTGATAGAACTTCGTTTTAATTTCGAGTAAATGCACTAACTGAAATTGGTTCTGAAATATATCAATTTATTGGAGTACTAGAAGCAATGGATCGGAATGGATTCTGGGTTCAATTCAAAGACTGCAATATTAATGTGTAGTCTATATCTTTGAACCGTTAGCCGCGAGGGTCGCCTGGGATTCGTTGTCATAAAGGACGGATTCAATGAGCATATACATTTAATATTAATGTGTGTAATTTGTGAGACAAAACCAGAATTATTCCTTGAGACATGTTAGCTTTTCTTATAGACAACCTTAATTAACGGCAAGCAGTGCATCTGTCTGTAAAAATGAAATTGTGACAACTGACAGATGTAGGCGATAGGAGCGACAGCGATTGATTGAGCTTGTGCGTTAAGCAAGATAACACTAGGCACATGCTTTGAGATGGAACTAGATTTTCCCCTTCAGCGATCGAACCTCTGGTTGCAAAGTCTGATTGAGGACGATCAACGTCAACAGTTTTGTTCGGCGTTGATTGATAGTTCCAAATATATAAATTTGTTTCAAAATACTGTTAAGAAACAACCGACTATCGATCGATCTACTGATTCTCGGTGATATCTACTGATTGATGTCGATTAACAGCAAAAGGTGCACCTTGCACCTCTAGTCTTGACTTATAATAAAACAGAGATTATATATTACTTTTTTGCTGAAGTTGAATGTTTTAAATGGATATTAATTTAACTAGTAACAACGCTTCTTTCTCCCTCTAGTCGCGTCTCTCACTACCATACCATCAGTTGAATGCGGGCACACGATACGGCCATACGCCGGTGACGTTATTATGTCTCCGTCTATATCCGTAAGGGCACGCTGCCAAAGCCCGGGGCAGTTGCTTATCGTCCGTCACCTGAAACACTGAAGCGTGTGATGACGAATCGTGGAAACGCGTCAGGTATGACAACGCGAATGTCTCCGAGTTTGAGTCAAGATTTGTAGTACCTAGTTATGTTTGGTGGCTGAGTAATCTGTCTGTGGAATCTTGGGTAGACTAGACGGGATATTGGATAAGCCTGAACGGGAAGAAGGCGCCGTAACATATAATTATAAGTATGTACCCACTAGGCTGGCACTGAATGACAGTATTCATTGAGTAGCACGTGATATCATTATACTTTTCTACCCACTCTTTGAAGAAAAGTGAATGAATGAAGTGAACAAGTTGTATCAGTTTTGTCTCTAAAAATAAACAAAAACGAACTGAAATATCTCTATACAAACAGTATTGTTAAAAGCCGTAAAACGAACATCCTGTATAATCCCAAAATCCCATCGGAACAAAAATAAATCTTTTAATCCCATGCGACAAATACAACCTGAACAGGGAAACAGTAAAAACATTATATTTTCATAACGACCTTCTCTATCGGTCAAGTGCGAGTTGGATTCGCACGCAAAGGGTTCCCAATGAATCATATTTTTTTGACATGTTATTTTAATGACACACCGGCCAAGTTCGTGTCGAGCCACGCGCAGTATAGGATTCGGTAGTTGCAACGTCGCAATTGCCGACTTAGAATTATGCTTTTTGTTTGATTCTATGTATATATTGACTTCATGGTTTAACGGTTAAAAACGGGCCCTAATAGGAATTTGTACGAAATTTTCCTTCTCCAAGTACATTTTATAGATAATATAACTCGTTAACTTGTAAAGCCTACTTATCTGTTATAGTTTTCCTTTTAAATAACTTATATGCTACGACCATAAAATTTTTCACATATCTAAAAACAACCGTTTGGCTGGCAGAGAGAACTTGAGTCTAACAAAAATTTGCACTTTAATGCTTATTATTATTTTGCAAATGGATCCTTGGATGGAAAAATGGTTTGCACACAATCTCAATGTTTTTAAATGACCTATCCAAGGACACCCCACACCATGGGATAGACGATAAAAAATATTCATTGCCAGTGTATGTGTAGGGAGAGAGAAAGGTTTTATTTTACCACTTTGTGGGCGTGATTAATATGGATAATTTAGTATGGGTATACTAAATTCCAATTTTCTACTGCTAAGCGCCTCTGAGCTAATCCGCGGACAGAAAGACAGACAGACGAATATGGCGAAACTATAAGGGTTCCTTTTTGACTACGGAACCCTAAAAACCATAAACTTCTTATAATCTGCAGGGTTTTTTCCTATTTAAGTTGCCTAATGTAGAACACTTTTTTTTAATTTTAGGCTGTTTTAGGTTTAGGCAGGCAATAAGGACGAAATTGACAATAAGCCCTTTCATTTGATATGGTGAGTCGAAATTTTATTATTAAAATGGCAACTGTTTAAAAAATAACTTTACAAAAACTGACATACCTTCAACTGAATCGGTCTAGTATATTGGGAGATAATTGATCGGGATCTTATAAGGGTTCCATTTTTTCATTCGGACGTACGGAACCCCAAAAAATCCCACATTTCACTTTATTAGTGTGTCTCTGGAAAATGTTGTTGGGTTTTTTCTCACCTTCTTATTGCTAATTGAAACACAAATTAAATCCAGAAGTATGAAGGAAAATTAATGTACCTACATACCCTATTCTTCTTAGAAATATCTTGATATCTACAAGATACCCAAAACTATACCAAAATATTACTGTGAAAAGAATACGAAGTCAGTGAACCACTTCTTATATCCACAAGATAAAACATTGCAGGGAAAGTTTTCAGCTGTTGATCGAGTAGGGTTTTACTTTGCTCCGAATACTTTATAGCCTTCAATTTCCCTGAATGGCACCGAATATAAGACAAAAGAACATTCTCTTATGATCCGACGAACTCGTGCATATATTTTTTCTTGTTTGAAAACAGCTTTGCTTTGATGCCAAGCACTAACGAAAATTGAATGACCTTTTTGAATATCAACCCGAGCTTTGACCGCTGAAATCTACATGTTTAGGTATTTCTTGCTTACTAAATTTATATGCTTGATTTGTAAAGAGAAACACGCCATGTTCATCAAGATAAAGAAACTTTGCGTTAAGAAAACGCAAAAAGAATCCTACTTAGAAATCGATATACTTTTTGCTACGTTTTCCATTCCATTGCGAATTGAAAATTCGAATGCCGGTTTTTCCTTTTACGTTTTAATGAATTATCTAACCTCTCGATAACAAGACCACATGCGAAACTAAAACGAAACGATTTAAGATAATTCCAACTAGATGTATTAAAACTTTCAAAAAATCTACCCAGTTCTTTTACTTGGATTATCTCGAGGTTATTTAAAGAGCAAAAGTTTAATTTACGAAACGAAAATCTCCTGCAAATGTGGCAATCAGGTGCCGGTGAAAAAATTATACTGCGAATAATCCGCTCGTTGTAACTCATACCATTTTGTAATGGAAATATGCGGTTTAATTTCAGAGTTCGTGTGGCGACATTATTCGGTATAGTCCATATTTCACTGGCAAATATTTTCAACAGTGCATTATAATTTACATATATATTTAGTCGTATCTTTGCAAAGTAAGTAGATTAACACCTATCGGGAATCTGTAGCAATTATGTTTGTTTAAAAATTATATGCTGGAGTTGTTTACAAGTTAAGTGGCTTGATAACGTTCGTGCAATTTCGAAGTGAACGTTCGTGCAATTTCGACGTGAACTTTCGTGCAATTTCGACGTGGGCGGTCGTATTACTTTACGTAAAATACCAGTAGGTTTTGTTACAAAATAACTGTTACTGAATCTAGGTACCATAAAGATATGTCGACAATCTGTGAAGACTCGTAGTCATAAAAGTGAAACTATAGTGGAAAAGTAACAGCTTTATTTACTATTTATACATTGAAACAGGCTATTTGTCAGTTTACGGGTAGGATTCACAAGCAATATTTGATTATGAAGCAAAAAATAAAAGAAAACGATTTCCTCTTGCTCCAGTTGTTCTAAATCTAGTGGTTACTAAACAAACCACCTTACAGGATTCCGGTAGTTCTGGCCATAAAAACCCTGTGACGTGTACATGAGAACCCATTAATCAAAAGGTAGCAACTGAATTAACTTTGCATTGTTGAAACAATGTTTCACTGAAATGATTAAGTGTTGAGTCTCGTTACCATAATCGTGTTTACGGTTTGTGTACACTCTGCTAGACAAGTTTATCTTTACTCTTTGTGTATTTTGCAGCTTGGAAGAAAATCCTTAAGAAGAAACAGAATATTTAGCCCTGGTACGATGAACCTAAGTGCATTATTTGTGCAAAGAATCCTTATCCAAAGTTCAAAATGCTTTGAATTTGTTTGTTACGCTTTCACTCCTAAATCGCTGAATTGATTTTGATGAATTTTGGTAGTAAGATAGATGGTACCCTGAAGACGGTTATAAGTTATATTATTAACGTAAACGAAGCCGCGGGAAAAGGCTAGTTATAAATAATTATACATTTTTGACAAGCTACAAGCGGGGTATTATTTATTACCACACCATACCAATTTATTATATTGTTGAAAACGTCTATACGCCTGCTACGTGGCGAGATCCTGCTACGCCGCGTAGGCCCGCTACAAAACGCAAGCTTGCTGCGGGCGACTTTTAAACCTAAAATACAAGAACTACCGTAAAGTTGTTTTATTTTGGCCCTTCGGCCTAAATTCGCTACCCAAAATGAACACAGTAAACATAGTGTGCTTTATAATAAATAATTCCCTTCTATTAGTTGCATATTGAAATGTAAGTCCAGCAGTGGATTTAATATTATATATCTACAGTTAGCCTTATTATAAATAATGCTAAAATTCGATACATTTCATTGTTTACTTAGTATCAGCGAAGATGCCAAGAGACAGGCTTCCGGTTCCTGAAAGGGTAATTCAATATCTATCATCAAAGCTGTTGTCAAACTTCATAGTTAGATGTATCAATTGATTGATATTAATTTATACAACAATAGCCAATCAAATCACTTGACAAGAGATTTAATTTGATACGCTGTCAGAAACTGGGGAGTTCATTGATTGATTGTGAATCAATTTACCTTATCCGGTTATTGACCTTATTGGCTTTTGTTTTGATGAAGTTGTCAAAATCACTATAATTTATTCGAAACGAATGTTTCCTCGTGATTGATAAAAAGCCATGGCTGGCGTTTGATCAGACTAAAAGTTTAATAGGTTGGTATTCTACAATATTTAATTTTAACAATTTCAAATTTTGTATAAAAGTTTTTCAACCAAGAGCTACTAACCAAATTTGAAATAACAAAAGCAGAAACTTTAAAAAAAAAATCAAGACAAGAAAAATGTTCCACGGAATTTAATAGAGTGATTTAACAAATAATGGTTCTCATGGGCCGTCATTATATTCGACTTGAGGGTTATATTCATCTGACTTATTGAATTTTATTTTGAAAAGTTGGAGTACCTGAAGCGTTTTGCTGTTTATTTTCGTTTTTTTTAGTTCAGCTAGTATTTATAGATATTCGAGTTAAGATTCTTTATACTTAGCATGAAATATGTTTTTAACGGTGGTATCTACAAGTTATAACCAAAATGACGCTTGCTTGCTGCACCAATATTAAGCTTTATAAACTTTTGACCAAAGCTGGTTTAATAAAAATCGAAAGCCTTTTGAAGTTCGGTTTTGGTTAGGGCATTATTTATTTTGGGAACTTGGACGTTACGATTTTTAAATATACCAGTAGGTAAGCTTTTTCATTAAGAGCTCTTTTGTAATATTAGGTATCATGATTCTAATATACAAAAAAAAGTTTTACATACAAAACCTCCGAACTTTAAAATTAAGAAATTGAGATTCCCGCAGGATCTACTTTTCTTCTGAAAGTATCTAGTTTAACAAAACTTCTATCCCAATTCATTTAATTGGATTCCCTCGCGTGGTTCTCAGCTGTCTTTATTCTCGCAGTCGCAGAATTATGTTTCCTGGTATCCGCAATTGATTGTTTTATTTATTATTTATTTAAACTTAATGTACAATAGTGGTACATGGGCGGACTTAATGCATCAAGGCATTCTTTACCAGTCAACCTTTGGGTTAAAAAGACTTCACTGTGGTAGGTTTACAACAAATAAAAATAAAATTTAAAATATATTTTTTTTTCGGAAATAATACACAAATAATATTATACTAATAAAATACATTAATATGCTAAAATAATAAACTTATAAATATGATTTTACTACCTTTTAGGATTTCAATCCAGTTACGCCTGCGTGTAAGTTGAAAATTATCCCAAAGGATTTTTCCCTATTCCAGTCTAAAAACGAAAACTCAAAGTCAAGTCAAATTCAAAATTCAAAATCTTAATTGCGAACTAAGTGTACATAATTTTGAAGATGTTAACAATAGGTAGGTTCTTAGAACTTAGTTGCCTGTTAAGGCATTGCAATTAAAATACATACTCAATAATAAAACTTTTACTGTTAAAATTATACTGCATTATCATTATTCATACATTACATATTATGTTACACTATTCTTATAATTCATATCACATTATATTAAGTATCACAGTCATTTTAAAATTAAATAATTATTTTTCTTCAAGAAATTCTTGTACAGAAAGAATAATCCAGATTATTAACTGTGCCAGTCAAATTTCATCCACATCTGTTCAGAATTTCTTCTGAAAGAGTAACAAACTTCCGTCCATCCTCACAAACCTTGACATTTATAATATTACCAGCTTTTGCCCGCAAATTCGTACGCGCATAACCCGTTTTTGCCCGCGACTTCGTACGTGCATATCCTGTATTTTCTCGTTCCCGTAGGAGTTTTCCGTTCCCGTATACCCCTAGCCTTCCTCATGAATGTGGCTACAATATACAAAAAGAGTTTTCCAAATTCGATAGGTAGTTCCAGAGATTAGCGCGTTCAAACAATCAGACAAACTGTTCAGCTTTATTATATTAGTACCTATTAATATATTATATATATTAAAGTATAGATAATTTAGTAAAATAGGATTATTAATGCACAAATATCAAATATATTTATAATTTATCAGACTTTAGTTACTAATTAGAATATACCGTAGATACCAAGCACTTTAAGCCGTTGGTCCCAGCTGTCATTTGTAGATCTTCGATAATTTATACGGGTGACTACCCGTAACCTGAAATTTATTCAATTTTAGTTTTTAAATCCTATTATAAATATTTTTTTCAAGTTCAATACATCTATATTAGTATTAGACAAGCGCCAGTGAACTTACTACTTTATGGCTATGAAATATTTCCAAATCCTTTGAGATTATGTGAAGCAATGCGTGTAATAACTTCGGCCTTTCTTAGATTCTTGATAGTATTCTATCAAATGTTATAATAAAGAGGTTTAGAAAAGATTTTGCCAAACTAATAACAAAACTATCTAATAATAAAATGGATGTATACCTCAAAGTTTTACGTGTTCAATATTATTAAAATCTAAAATGAAAAAATTGTGTTATCACTTATTAAATTAAACATTAAAACCCTGAAATGAAAATAGTTTCCTTTCATAGTTCTGTTATCATAAAGCGGTGCAAATGAACTGAAAATTATGTAGATGATCTTCCAGCAAACATCTAGGTCCTTTACCCTAAGATATTAGCCTTAATAATCTTTGCACAAGCACGTGTATTGCCCTAAGCGCAAACTACGTTGAACCGTGTTGGAGTCAGACTGTTATGGCAAACACTAAAGATAATGAAAACAAATGAACGAGAATAACAATCCTTGCTTCTACCCAGAACTTGGGCATCACTTTTTTATGGGAATCCGATAAAATATTGACCCTGTACTAAAAGGAACTTTCCAAATCGTTACCTAATTCGAAACGTAAAGTATCCAAGAAATAAAAAACAGGAAAAAAAAAGAAATTATACACGGACCATTAATCCAAAGACCCTTAACATTTTAGATCCAGGCTACTTATTCACGCCGTGTAAAACTTTTTCAAATAAACATTTAGCGGATGAAACTGCTGTAGTGTGCTCAACATGGCCCCTGGGCCCAACTAATTGCCAATTACGGCGCTACCGAAAGTTGCTTCAAGATAAAGTCGGACGTTGATAAAGAAAAACGATGTATTTATCTGACGCCCCGTTTTATAATAAGCCGGCCTTATATATAAACAACTAAAGTTAATTGAAAATTTAGCTTGCGGGCACTATTTTGTATTTAACTATTTTTCCTCCGACAATCTTTATTAAAACATTTTTGTCCATGAATTATATTCGAATACTGTTATTAATTTCAGGTGTCCGACATAAATATTTAGACTTTAAGAAAAATAATTTTCCAACACAATTTTCTTTTCCATGTGAAAATTGGTTACAGCGTCATCTAGTGGCGAAGCTCGCACTTACCTAGTTTCCGAGCCCACTACGGTCCAACCCCGCCGGCGTCGTACGGCGCGCATTTCAGCCGTCACGACGCGGTCGCGGGTTCGCCGGTGGCGCGCGTTCATCGATATTCGCGCGGTGGCGCTCTCATCAGTCTCTGCGATTGGCAACATAGTCCCTTGGTTCGTTTCGAGGGCAAGAGATGTTGGCACTGAAGTCTAGATGTCGCTGTTTTGAATCGCGTTATATTCTGTCATTTGGCTTGCATAAAACTTTGGTTGGAGAAAAGTATTTTGTGGTAAGTAACTTATTCAGTAACCAAATAACGTATGTTAGCATTATTACAGTCAATATGTAATAATTCAGTCTATGAAATGTAAATGTGATAAAGTAATGCTCATCGATTTGAAGTAAAAATATTATTGATAGTGTCAAAACTAGAACTTCGAAAATCTTTGTCAAAAATGAACAATTTTAGGTAATTTTGGTAGCTGATTTGGACAGTGTTTCACTTTCTGAAAAAATATTATGGTCAAATTAGCTTCGCAACTTTTATCAAAGAATCTTTTGTACAATTTCCAGCGAATTAGTGTTTAAATTTTCGTGGAAAACAGAAAATTAATTGCAATATTATAGTTGAAAATATTAGGGACTTTCAACGATGCTAAATTATTTTAATTGGTATCTCCTCTTTACCTGTTATTATGTAGGTACCTACTTTCTAAGATACATAAACAGTATAAATATTCATGGTCTTATGTTTTTCTTATTAAAATATACACAGTCTTTGATTACAGGAAATTCGAAACGAGAAATAGGTCCCAAAACATATTAGTTGGTCCCCTGGAGAGGTCGTTCCATTTCGGGACGACAACGTAAGCCCGACTTTGTAAACAAACTATTGTTACATTATGGTTACATTTTACACTGAATAAATACAATAGGGAAGATAGTGTTTTGGGTCAAAAAATAGAGTCAGCCGGAAGACTTACCTTACCTTCTTTATTTTTGGTAGTAGTAGGTCTATTTCTTAGAGACTAGATACGATTGGGTAATTAATGACCAAGTGCCGTACCAATTAATGAATTTATAATTTATTGATCCCAAATTATTTTTGATAAACAATGCTGGTTGCTCGTCACTCACAGGTAGGTAGGTAGGCAGGCAGGTACCTACATGGTTTGTTTATACGTTAATTCATAGATAAAATGTACTCTTAGTACATCTAAATATTTGTTATTGTCGTCTAGAAGATAAAGGCTAAGTGCTACGTTATTGAGAACGTGTTCCTAGCTCGAGGATAAAGATTTCATATACCTCGATATATTGGCATACTTTAAGCGGCTTTAGAAAAGATACATCCTAACTTTAGCAAGGACCTTGTACTCTTATCCCAATTTATTTGGGCTTGGTGCAGCATATTTTGAGTGAGTATTATATTTATTCAACACACTTCAAGGCATGAACATCAGTGCGGCCCGTGCTCTTGTACTAGGTTGACTAGGTTATCATGTATCACAAGGGCTAGATCTCTGAATATACAGGGTGTATTAAAATGGATTTAGTAAAAGCATTATAATAAAAAAAACAATAATTACAAACTCTACCTAAGGATTATATTCTTTTCCTATCTGCCTCCGTCGAATTCTGGGGATGAATCTAGAGGGACTTATTCTTTTTATAGCTCTCAAACGTTGACTGCTGGAAGTAGGGTTTTTCTTAACTACAACAAACAGCCCTGAACTGAAGAAAATTTGCCATAATCACGCCGCTTGGCAAACGCCATTATTATAGCCTATCGTTGTTATTGGCACACCTGCGTGCATTCCTACCACGCAGTATCTACTTGTTTTACACAAGTCATTACAAACGAAAACATTAATAGATCGCCCTAAGGTATTACTGATAAGTTAGGCAACGGTCTTTAGTACAACCACATTTTGGAGGTATATGAGGGGGCGGGGGGTGAAGTCCAGATCAGAAGAGTGTGACAGGTACTTGGTTATCCATAAGACTTTTATGTGTGGTATTCTAGATTATGATTTGGACCCGAGAAGTGGGACTCAAACATTGTAAAAAACTTACATAGAAAATTATAATTAAAATATTATCATCAAGAGCAAAAACTAGCTAACTAGATAACTTATATTTATTCATTATTTTTGTCTCAACTTGATTTTAAATATTAAGTAAAAAGCTAATATTTTATATATTTTTTCATTAGACTTAACAATGTGAATAACCACAAATTGTTCATGAGGTGTTAACCTTTAATTTATTGTTGCACTTGTAAAAGAAGATAATAATGTAACTGTGATGTGATGTGTAAACAATTGTTGGTTAACCAAATAAATAAAAATAAGTAAAAACTTTTTTCATCGTGCACAGCAGCAGCGGTTAATAAGGTTGAAAATAATATTCATAATTAAAAAATGCCATTGATAACTATTTAACCTCTGAGAAGTCGTTGACCGAGGTTCAATTAGGTATGATTGAAAAATGTGCAATTTGGCAGCCGAAACCAAAACAAATTTAAGTAATGACAGTAGTACGAAATAAAAATGGTATTTTGATACTTTAATGCTCTAAAAACAACATTAAGATTTTGTAAAATGAATTATTGTTCCATTACGCATTCTACAAGTTTGACTTTTAAAACATTGTTATTTTCATAGGCAGGTAACAAAACATGATGATAACACATAGACCATGCCTCGAAATCGTAAAAAGGATCGAAGTTTTTTTTTACCTAGGCAACCATGTATATCAAGGGAAAATACTGCTTGTCATCATCTGCTTAGCCTTTTCCCAACTATATTGGGGTCGGCTTCCAGTCAAACCGGATTCAGCTGAATACCTGTACTTTACATGGAGCGGCTACCTACCAGACCACCACAACCCATTAACTGGGAAACACGGTAGTTCTTGGCAAGACTGGAGTCAGATTTACTGGCGCTTCTGACATTCCGTAACGACTGCCAAAGATCTACAAACGACAGCCGGGACCAACGGCTTAACGTACTTTCCGAAGCACGGAGGAAACTCGGTATGTTAAGATGGTCACCCATCTACAGACCAACCTTGGCAAGCGTTGCTTAACCTTTGATCGACCCGTGTGGCTGTTATTCATTAGCCACGAGCTCCACCGGGGAAGATACTGCCTGTGCTCCTGCATAAATAACGTGAACCCATTAAGAACTGTTTGACAAATAGATTCTATCTAGCACTGAATCCTTTGTGTACGATAACACTTATACTTAAGACTTGCAGTTGCTTCGAACTTTCAGTCATTTAGTTCATTGTTCGTCCGGTTTGAAAGAGACCAAGGGGTGGAAAGGGGATGTTTGTCATTAAGGTCTTGTTTGACCACCCCCGGATAGGCGCGGTCTACGAGCTGTAAATGGAAAATAGACGAGCAAATAGGCCGAAAGCTTAATTGTATCTCTTCCCAACTAAATTTATTAGGACAGTTGAAAATCAAAGGTTAAATCTGTGTCGTAATTTAAAGTAGATAAGGTAGTTTAAGAACCATTTATATTCACTAAAAGCCTGACCAGATAACTGCGTTCGTTTGAAGGAAAGTTCTAATCAGTGTAGTGGAATTATAATTGTTTCTAGGTAGCTAATAATATATTCAAATGAAAATAATTTCGTATTTATGAAATCGACGGTAACCGCCGACTGATAGGTAAACAAAAATATTATGTAGTTCAAAAACTATTTTTAGCATTGTGAAGAAGAGCAACCTACATTTTGTTTGTCTCCAAGGTTATGATTACAATGAGATGGAAATATCTACGTTGATCAATTTTACGGAAGAAAACCGATTGTTTTGTTTAGAAGGTAGGTACTCATGTAGTGTTTGTATTACCACTGTACTCTGTTCATTTTTTTAAGACTAGTTTTTAACTGTAAATGAGTTCGTGACGCATCGCTATTAAAAAGCAGAGCTTTTTCATGAAATGACAACTCTTCAAACCTAACTCCTACTCCTATTTCTACCTGCAGGGTTTCAAAGAACCTAACATGAATGGTATGACGGGAGCTAAGTTCGCCCTCCCATTTGAACCTAACCTTTCCGAGTCGGATATGACTATAAGGTGATCAATTTTATGATATGGCCACGACATAATTTTGTTTTAATGTGCGGGTATAGTTTTGTTAAACATTTGGTTTGTTTGCATTACGATAATTATTTTGATGTAAAACATATTTATTTGATGTAATAAATTGACGGGTGATAAGTTTTTTTAATGTGCATTTAAAACAAGTATTTTTTTATTGGTTTGGATAGATTCAGCTGATGCAAATACGACCCTAAAGCTGGGTACTGACAGGTGTAACGGTCCGTTACACCTGTCAGTACAATGTAACATTCGCAGCGAGCATGTTATGTTACGCCGTGTCTTAAAATCTGTGTAAAAAAAACACATACGCATCATGTTCGTGCTCGTTTCCACGTACTGACTGCACGAATGCTCGCTTTGTAACATGTTACATTACGCCCCGTAACTCGGGTCACTCACACAAAAAGTCGTAATTAGTTAAAATCGTTGTTATTACGACGAATATGGTTGTTGAAGCTGTTGGAGTTTCGCATGATTTTATCGATTATTATTAAGAGTAATCGAATTTCAAGATTAGAGCACCGGGTATTAACGTGGCCAACCGTGTGTGTTTTTTTTTGTTTTCAGTATAGTGAGCAGATAAGTTTCAGATAGAGAGGTAATGATTGAATGTGTTTAGGATCTTTCAAGTGGCTTGTTTTCATCAACGTCTAGCTCGAATCTGTACAAATATTTTCTCAAGAAAGTGGGACTACTTTATCAATAAACGGGTTAAGCATTTACGGGTTATTCTTGAATTATTATAACGAATTCCATTTCGTACATTTTGTATAAAAACAACTGGAATTTTGGCAGCGGTATTCAGAAATATGACCTAGAAAGCTTATTTAAATTGTTTGTGGATACAAAAATTTCAAACTGTAGAAATAATGATTAAAAGGTAGGTCTAAAGTAAAAGATTTTCTGAGAGTAGTTCCTCCTGTTTTATTGCAGGGGAAAACCTTCATTAGAGATAATGAATGACCATCATTTGGCCACTGGATGCAGCTAAGTTCAGCCAGTTGTTAATTCTTGGTTGAGTTCGTAATGGCCCTAACTAAGTATACCCCTATCTATGTTTTAAACACTTCAATTTAAACTTTCGAGTGTAGCGTTACCTTTATAGGTATGTGGGTGGATTAGGAGATCAAAGTTGCTTTTCTTATCTCTTTAAGTTAGTGTTAGTTATGTTAAGATTCGCAAAAAACTCAAAGATTTATAGATAAGATAGAAGATCTATATATCCTTTCACAATCGTCATTTACCACAGAATCAGCCAGTCGATTCTGTAAACATGTCGAAGTGAAGGCTAAGGTGAAGTGATCACGAGGTGAGATGTCAATCCATATAATCAAGATGTCACGTGATCACGAAGTGAGCTGTCATTCCATCTTGATTATATGTGTTGACAGCTCACCCCTTGATCACTTCACCCAAGCCTTTACTTCGACATGTTTACAGAATCGACCGTCCGATTCTGTGGTAAATAACGATTAATTTGTCAATCATTAACCTAATGGGGACAAACACTGGTTTGGACATTGAAACAGTATGCCACACTGATTGCAGCAACATATAGGCACATAATATGTGCCTATATGTTGCTGCAATGTACATTGTACATAACTATGAAGTAACCTTGTTATGGATGAAAAGTTGTTTTTGCTTCCAAAACCTGGCCAAGTGTAAGTCGGACTCGCGTGCAAAGGGTTCCGAATGAATTTCTTTTTTGTAATCTATAGCTAAAGAAATGTTATCCGCATTGTTTTTTTTCAAAATTTTAGGCTCTTCGGTTTCAGAGATAAAGTGGGGGGGGGGGGGTGGTTTCAAAACTATTTATTTTGGAATTATGAAAAAAATTATAATTAAACCCTCACAATTAGCCAATAGCAATTATTTAATTTGATATGTCAAACGGTATAGTGTAAAAACCTATTTTTAAAATTTTCTAGTTTGCCCCGAACAGTGACCCCCGTACTCGTCGGTCGTTTTTAGTCGGGGAGATTATGAGAAAATTGGCTGTGACAGACGGAGAGACAGACAGACACCCAAGTGATCATATAAGGGTTCCGTTTCTTACGGATGTTCGAAACCCTAAAAACAGTTTGAACACCAAAATGGTCAGTTTGTTTCTGTGGATTCAAGTTCCTAGAAACAATAAAAACAAGCCTATCTACTAATTACCTACTGTGCGTATAAAGTCCATTGTTGCCTATTACATGTAGGACTAAGATACTAATAAATTATCGGTTGAACGCTGTTGATATATGGAGAGCTGGGCTATGTCTAGGCCATAAAGCCTGCTTGTATTAGCGAACGCATTATTATCATTATTCGCTATACAGTAAATTGCCTGTCAAACTTAGCTGATAATTTCGGCAGTAATTTAAATAGATATGAATTAATGATGATGGGATCACCCTAAATTGCACTGGTCCTAGCATACCGGACTGTCTATATTTAGGTGTTAGGGGCTTAATACACGTTGCGAAATTTTTTCGAAAGTGTCACCGCGGCCCTGGAACGCAAATGGCTTTAGAAGGAACACGGATGGGTTTTAGTCAGTAAGAGTCTGACACGCCCTTCCGCTTCACCCAGAGCGGAAGAAGTCATTTGATGATTTCCCATCCTTAAAAAAAAAGGGCCTTAAAACACGTGCGTGTAACTTGAACAATAGTATGCAAGTAGCTTGCATGCCATAATGACGTACCTACACCAATCAGAACTTGTAGTGGCATAGTGGCATGCACGATACAGACATGGATTTGGGGCTTTATGCCACTAACCTCTTTAGAGGAAAAGCCGTGATGTGTATGCTAACAAACCATCCTATAAACAATGTTTTCATAAGTATCAAATAATTTCTTGTAGTTTCAAGCTAAGAAAAGATAACACCCTCTCTTTTCTAGTGGGTCATTCAAGCGAAAACTTAAGGGATATTGTCACAAGGACAAGACAAGGTCAAGGCAGATCCCATTGTCTGATAATAATAACGAACTGTTGTCACCAAACAGTCTGTTCAGGGTTGGGCATGGCAATTTCCCCAATGTCAGAAGGGGGAATGGGGAACCATGTCCAAAATTGAACGTGTATTACCTCAAAATTAAATCTGGTCTTACTCACGTTAAACTTTTTCAATCCGTTGATTCCTGTTAATAAATTGGCAAACATTTTCAGACCATTGTTTTCCACTGCGAAAAATCGAGGCAATCGTACGCCTTTGTGTTCGGAGGAATATAACTGAATACATGTTTTTTTATTGCAATTTCAAAGGCAAAGTTAGTCATCCAAGTTGACATCGTTGTTGAAATATTTTTAAACGATTGTGGGACAGTGGGATTTATGTAATGTCGACCTTAAATGTTTGTGAATTTGTTTCAAATAACGGCTTTCGACATAACTTTTCACACAAGAGTGGGTCTTATTTATCTGCCAAGACTAACTTTACAAACTAATTGTATTAAGAAAATATAATTTACTGCCCAAGTTCATAAAAAAGTATTTGTCTAAAGTTCTGGAGAAAGAATCAGATAAAACAGAATTGTGCCATAAAGGTTGACATTCACTATCACCTTTCTTTGTTGTGGGCGAAGGCCTTGTAGAAATGCGTAAAGAATAGTCTTTATGCTTATACCCCACCATGTTTGGAATAAAGTGGACGGTCAATAAAGAAAGGAAAAACCATCAAGACAAAAAGCTTATCAATAATATTCTAATCCGTTCTTGTCAATATTTGCTTCCAATGTTCATTAATTAAAGGTTTATTCTCAAAGTCATGAAGTAATTAATTGCCCAGCAGTTTCCTACGTATTTAAAGACTTCATTACTCATTTCTAATTTTAAGTGGTTCACAGTTTTACTTCTATCGCAAAGAGTCAATTACTTTCATTGAAAAACATTCTTGAATTACAGAAAGAAATAAATATTCCCACGCGGGAGTTTCAAAGACTGTTTTGCTACGTTACCATAAGCGTATCACAAAATACTTTTCTATCACAGAATAAGGTATCACAGAGAACAAAAGCACGATCACAGTTTCACGTAACACGTGTTCACTAAGTGCACTCACTCCACGAGGTCACAACAACGAAGTGCGCAAATTCAGATGTTCCAGGAACACATCTGTAATAAGATAAAGTCTCGCGCATACTTTCTCGTTATGTTTTAATTTCGATCGACGTTTATATTGGTCGAGGCGAGGCGTGGACTGCGCGTGCGTCTTGGCGCGTAAACCGTCACGTCTCACATCCAAGCGCCACTTTACTCCACGACCACATTGTCACGATGCCGATGACATGTACCTGCCTTACTTACAACATTTTTCTCAAAAATATAGACCATATTACTCACTGTCGTTGATACTTATGACTCATGAGCTAACGACGAAAATTCCGTGAAAATGTTTTTCTATTTCTCAAATTAATCTCGCTTTTCATTGTCTGATTGGTGTAATATATTTAGAGAAGCACCTATTATGTCATATTTTTCTAAAATTCCTATGTTGTTAGTAAGGCTGTGGTTTACGCACGAGGGCTCGTGTTTCAGCTTAGACCAGAACTTTGTTGTTTCAGTTTGCAATGTAAGCAATAGTTACAAACTTGTTGTAAGTACAGGAGTTTCATCAAAGTGCTTACATAGATTGTTTGATAGTTTTAGTTTTATTGGCATCCCCAGTATTTAATAGTTCAATATGTTTTGAATCCGCATATTGAAATGAGGAAATGAGAATCCCAACTTTTGTTCGTACCAAACTCGAAACGTATTTGAATCCCTTCTGAAATGTTTTTATTGTGCCGGTTAGCATTCTCCTTTGAAAATGTCGAACTAGTATAAAGCCCTTAAGAAAGTTTGCGAGAGTTTCGTTGGAAGTTACAACTTGGAAAGCTGCAGAAATTCGGTGTACAAAGAACCACTTTAAATCAGCATTGGCATTCGACTAGTTAATAGCGCTGTTCTATTTCCAACCCATTAAATCTCGGAACATTTCTTTAAATTCCAATAAAGATTGTAATTATCCGTTAGTTTATTAATGCACGATATAATAATAACTAATATCGTCTCCGTGTCGGTGTTTACGCGGGACCGGGGACGAGAATAGCTTGTGGCAGAGTTTCAAATATGTCGCCCTGTCCTAAACCGCATCTTTGAACATTCACACACTGTCACGCTTAATATGCGTACCTGTAATTTATGTATTACTTATTGCGCTTTGATTACTCATAATAACGGAAATGGGTTTGTTCAAACGTTTACGATTGTGACTAAACTCTTTTATGTTTCGAAAGACCCCGAATCTTAAGAGCAGAGTGCCAAGCAGCCCAGCATCATACGAGATGATTAAAAGATTGGCAACCACCTATTTGAAATCTCTTTTAAAATCACACTTAGCTTTATCATGCCTTTACAGATACTCTGTGATTCTTTAGGGGCTTTGTGTACACTTTACTTGCCAAGAATTTGCATTTTTTTTCTCAAAGCAGTTTTCGTGAAAATCATCAGATTTAACAAGTGAAGACAGCTCGTCGGGCGCCTTGACAAATGACTTACAAATTCTGATAAAAATGTTGATCTACTCACACCATATTTTTATAATAACTATAGTACTGTGGATAAGTTGTACTACAAATCATGGATTTATCTGATTAATTATATCAAATAAACGCGATTGAGTGAATCCAATCTCCTAACAGTAGCTACTTGCTTGTAACAATGCCTACTGGGATAACATTAACCACTAAATAGTGAAATGGGATTGCTTAAACAAAGCCTACCTATTTCACGATTGGAAATGTAAATGCTGCTTTCAATCTCACGGATTCAAAGTATAGTTGTATCCAAAATATCAAAGCTAAATTCATGGTTCTGCTCGAGAAAGAATAAAAAATCAAGTTAATGCCCAAATCGTGATGTAATTTAAATTAAATTATGACAACGGCGAGTTTATAAGTGCCATTACACAAAAGACAATGCACCCTCAGTTGATTGATGGCACTTTCCTGCTCAACCACTCTTTGTAAATGAGTTTGCTCTCTGAGATATTATTATTTTTCCAACAGAATGAATAATTTTACGCGAACAAACTGTCAATAACTTTCGGAGACCCTTTACAACTTCAACAGTAAAGTTTCTTTCTAGACTTGGCTTTGTTTGTGAAATGTAAGGCCATCTATTGACGTTAGACAAAACCAACAATTTACGATCTCAAAGTTAATTCTCCCGACGTTAAATTACCTCATTTTATTGCTTGTGGTAACTTTTGGTGGAATAAAATTAATGAAAATAAGTAAACACATTAAACTGAGTGGGGAACTTGGGCGGCCGGAATACGGCAAGACAATTGAATATATTGTAGCACTAACAAGGCAGGCGTAAAGTCGTAAAGCGGGCCTGGAGTGGGTGGCTCAGGTAAGTGAATTAAAATGTGGGTAGGGACTTACGTGAGTAGCCCACTAAGCTAACACACACGTCTCATATCCCAAATACATTTAATGAATATTTAGGAAAATCAACACCACACCCCACTCGATTTAATCCGTTATTTTTTAGATATGACCTTCTCGAATTTAGGTATTCCAGATTTTTAGACTCCAAATCTAACCTCCCGAACTAATTAGACTGAATACTAATCTGCCCATGCTAATGGAAAAAGCTATGATTTATTCATCATAAACGCCGAGCGGTATAAATTTCAGTGGTCATGTAACTTTTTCTAAGTAAAACTTTATCTTAAAGGCCAAGTACATGACGAAAGGCTTTACATAATTCATACAAAAGTAAAATATTTATGGACGTGCAGGGAAAGGAAAGAGGTGCTACTACCCTCTTAGTTCTTACAGCGGCACACTTAAGTGCATTATCCAAGAGGAAAAAGACGCACAAAGAGCAGGAAGGTAATTCTATATAAGAAGACATGTCGGAGTGTAATGTTTTCGTGTGATATTTTCTTTAGTCTTGGACAAGCAGGTTGCACTGCTTCATGCGACTTAATGCGATCAGGGCGGTCAGCTTTGATCAAGATAAGGGACACTTTGTGTGTATATGCGGTTAATCCACTTAGATCCTCCGACGGGATCATTTTCAGAGTAGAATGAATGGCTCGCAAGTTAGGAAGTTGAGGTTACTGGATAAAGTTTGCGATTGAAGATTCGGCTTGACTGGACTCTTGGTATTTTAACTATTGGTATTGATTTTAAGATTTGGTTATCTCAGACGACCATCTTGCAATTTGAAATCCCTGAATTCTCTAAATGCATTAAATATTCAGTGTTTCAGAGCCAAAACGATGATGGAAGCCCGATAAAATTAAGCTATGATCTTTTAAAAACTCCTAAACGTTAAGCTTGTTTTATCTTCATTTAGATATTAATTTTTGAAAAGGAAACGCTATTATTTCGAGTTTCGCACCTCAAAGATAAGACGAGAAGAAGCCCCGCTTTGATAGAATAAGCCTTTGAGTAGCAAGAATATATCCAGCGCTGAAATTAATATTAACTAGTTTAAGTTTCAGAGAGATGCTCAAGAATCATTACTTAGTTATTGTGGTGGAATTGTTAAATGTAACTGTTAATACTTACAGGGCGGTTTTTAGAGGGTGAAAATACAATCCCATGAAAATTGGTTACATTACATCGAGACGAAAATTGTCATCGTAAACAAACAGATCAGTTGATTCCTGCATTATATTTAGTTATCTTACTACTATTGTATAAATGCGAAAGCTTGGATGGATGAATAGATGTTTGTTATTTAATTACGCCGGAACGGCTGAACGGATTTAGATGAAATTTGGTACAGTGATAGATTATAGTCAGGAATAGCACATTCGTAGGCTTTTATCTCGGGAGTATGTGCCTTTGGGATAATTGTCGACATTTTCGCGAGTCAAGCCGCTGGTAGAAGTTATTTTGAATATAAATTGTAAGTACGGAAAAGTAGCTTTTTTCATGTTTGAAAGTAGAGGTTTATATTCGGTAGGTAGATATTCAGTTATTTCTCTGTAAGAGAAACCTCTGAAATATTTCTTCCAATGAGTAAAGTCAACCTAAACGTTTAGCTGTCTTTAACACTATCATACCTAAAGTACCCACTGAATTAAATTTATATCGCAACAAGTACAGTTTTGGACGAGAGCCGAAACACAGTCCTATTTATGTGAAACTGGAAGCATATTGTGCTTATAATATTATCATCACACAAAATTGTACATTTGCCAGATTATGTACAGAAAATTTATGGCTTTTCAGTCCTGTGTTTTTGTCTAAAACTGACCCACAACTTTATTGTGAAACACAAACACGTAGTCTTTGACAATTGATCCATATTTATTAGTCTGGTGGCAAAGTCGATGGATTTTGAAAATATACAATACTATGAACTTAGTATATCATTTATGGTAATACAACCCTAATCTATTCAAATTAGAGTGAACAGGCTTCTTCTGGGTAAGCTCGCTCCATCGTCGACTTTGTCTCTGTCATCTATGACCTAGACTAGAGTCAAGAGCAAAGCCATATTAAATAAAAAAATTAAAAAAAATGGGCGAGTCTGAGGCCGTTGTCATCACGACTGAGTGGAGCATGTTTCCTTTCAAAGAAAAACCTTCCTCAACTCTAATGAACTCAGTGGACATGAAATGGAATAGAAACCCTCGATTATAACAAACTATAACTGATAATTTCATTGAGTTGAGTCAAGGAAATAACATAGAATACAAAACATAGAATACGAGTGAAGACATTTATCTAAATAAAAGAAGCCAGTGTGTCACGCAATGGTCTGCTAGTCGCCAGACACTTTCAAAGACAAGCCTTTGAGTCCAGACTGAAGAGAGTTAGACAAAAGCGATGAAAGGGCGCAACCTTAAGGTCGGACACACCGCGAGCTACTCAGTAAAAGCCGCTGTTTCATGTCACTTTGAAAAAAATATTTTCTTGAAACATGTGCGCACTAGCCTAACAGCTTCATTAAGAATGTTGTTGTACAAGGCTTAGACCTAAGTGAGGATAAAACCATAGAATCGAATTATTTGTTTAGCTCGAGCAACCAAACTTATTAGTGTTTGTAAACAATTATTTATTTACTATAGTAGGCGCCAGATAAATGTGGAATAAAGTACATTGACCTTTCCCTAATAACTGTTCATAGGTACCTGAACAATTAAATATGAATCGTTTTTCATTATTAGACAATGTTAAGGATCACGAGAGATGATGATTCGGGACAGCTTTGTGTCATTAATTCCGTTTTTCAAATTAAAAATGTCAATAATTGTAGGTGGGTCAATGACCGTTATTCCACGATTATCTGGCGCCTACTATAGTGTCGGTAATTAAACAAAGACTAAATTAAAATAGGTAATCAAAAATATTGAGTATGTACTATGCTTAGGTGTACAGGTACTAGAATTAGTTACGCAAAAATCAAAACCAATTTTATCGTGAATGGACGATTGTAGTTTTGAGAAAAGTCCTATTTGTACTAGTTGTCTGGCATAATATGTATGCGAGCAGGAACTATGTCGCGCAGGCACGAGGCATAATCTTTTTGATGTTTGAATAATTTTATTGTTTTATTTTTTTGTACCATTTTGTTTTTTTTTTTATTTGTTCTCCTGTAAAGTGTTGAATGATTTAAAGTTGGTGATAATTAAATGTATTTCATTTATTTCTTTCATTTCATAACAGCATGAATTCGAAAATATTTTGGGAGAGAGATTGCTCTCGCTCAGTGCATGTCAGCTTATGTACTTAAAGAAGATTTATGTATCTTAATATGCTTCATACATTAGTCAAAGAGAAATAGCTTGGTATCTTTACTGCCTGTCACATAACGCAGCATAATGCACCAGCAATGCTAAGGCACAATACTTTAAAAGTTATTTAAACGCCGTAAGGTTGCCTGCTTGTCGGTCTTCTACAGATTGTACTTCTGCCTGCGTCTTTGTTTCCGAAACCATACAACCCCAATCTCTTCAAAATGAGAGTGAACAGGCTTCTTCTGGGTAAGCTCGCTCCATCGTCGACTTTGTCCCTGTCATCTATGACCTAGACTAGAGTCAAGAGCAAACCCATATTAAATAATAAAAAAAACAGTACACTGTGGTGCACACAAAGTTGGCTCTGTAAATTTAAGGACACAATTGATACCGTACATGCATATTCACCAAGTTATGTACCGTAATACATTTTCCCGTTCTTGTGTGTGACAGTTTAGCTCACATTAGCTACATAAACTTCCGACCGATTCCGAACTAATTCACATATGTATGCAAATCGTACGGCAAGTTAGTAGAGGTATTGATGGGATTTGCTTAGGAACTGAAATTATGAAAATAAGTTATTCATTCCTGCCTTATTTATAAACTAATATTAACTGTTTGATTATTTAAACTTTATGCACTAAGTAATGATGGCGGATTTAATACCTTAGGCATTCTCTGTCAGTCAATCAAGGGTGATGAAGAGATAACATAGCAGGTGCATTGGTCTGCATCATTTATTGTGCTGTTTCATCTTTAGGTATGTATTTCGTTTAACGCCAGGGTTATAAATACGCTTACTTACTTTAACTAGCATTCACAATTACCGTAAAACAAACTTGAAAAGTTTAAATAAAGCAGTCATTTTAATGTTCCCGATGTAATTACGCGAAATGTTCAAGTTAGCGCCGGCTGAACTTGCACAGTAAAAAGAACGCCCTTATCGAATTATGAAACTTTTTAAAGGAAATTGAAAACACAACCCCTGAATGTTCAGTTTCCTCTTTAACGATTTTTCTTTCCATTAAATTCGGTTTAAGTGCTTAATGTGTTCGTAAGAGCGAATAAGGAGCGGCTGCAGTCTAGCTTACTTATACATGTTTTTCTCCACGTTCCACAAGCTAGCACAGAGAGCAATCAGACTTCAAAGCTGTGTTTAATTGGACCTATTTCCTGCTTTCAGATTGAGCTATTTCCCGGTGAGCGCATTGATTAACTCCACACACACGTAGTTATACTGTCACAATAGATTCTCAGTGACCAACAGATTAACTTCACCTCTCTGCAGCACGAATGGGCAAAACAAAATAGGTCTCCGCCAATTTCATGATCACGAGATATTATTTGAAATTCAGGGATATTTATATCTGAAACCACAGGTATAGGTAACCTCGACCGTTTTCTGCAAAATGTTATATTAATAACGTGCTATATTCGCCAAACAAATATTTTGATATCGGATAAAACGTTGCGTGTGAAGAACGACGTATAAGCGCTGCCAATGTCAGATTAATGGCTTCCTTCAATGTGCCGTCTAATGTCGTCATGAAATATCACTGACAGAAGAAAAAAGGGAAAAAACCTCAATTTTTTCGTGGGTTTTCCTTTGGCAATGCGCAGTTTCTATAGATATCTTTAACGCACTTCGAAATTTATCGTCTGCTTTTCAATAAAGACGAGGAATAATAAAGTTAGGTATGTAGCGGAGGAGGCAATTTGGGGAGAAGACGGCGACTGTATTATAATGATTCATGGGACAGTTCCAGTGAAAGCGTCGACGGGTATAATTGAATACAAAAACAGTTGAAGACAGTGATCTCTGTACAATAGTCGAGGTTAGCCAGGATGAGCGTTTACGTGGCCGACCATTGTTGTGCTAATGCCTGCGACAGACCAACGCCGGAGCCCCTCATGAATATTAACTGATATTTGTCTTTCAGATAGCCACTCATTGCTGAAAATATCTATTCAATATAGACACGACACTCGAGCTATATTGTTTTGTTGTAGATATGAAGCGAAACTAATCTAAGTGTTTGAACGCGAGAAATATGAATAATATACGGAGACTGAATTGGGGTTCTGTTATCATAATATAAGGAATAGGTAGCTATTAGGTTTATTGATGTGTCTGGCTTTTGATCTTTGATATCCAACACCTGTGCTGGCAATGCTAAAAATGCTAAATTACACAATATTTACGCATAAAATCCAGTTAATTTAAAGTTCCAACCATTTACAAAAATGTTTCCTTCTCAGCTGTGCAACAAACCCTCACCTTTAGATGCCTTTTAAGACTTCCCTGAAAAGATAATCAGCTGATCCGTTCTATATTTATCTTTTACAAGATTAACGTAAATCTATTTAGATGAAGCTGTAAATTAACGACTGTTGCCTTATTTACTCAAATAACTTACCTGTGCAAAACAATTTGAAAGATGTGAAAAGTTTACACAAAGTTAGGCACTTCAGGTATCAGAATAATGCTAAATTAGGAAGTTGGTGAAAGGGTGAAGTCTACGCATTTTCGTGGTAAATTTTCATTCTAATTTTACTTAATTTTTGAAAGCTTAATTAGTTTAGATTTTTCTGTGGTTCAGTACCAATTACCGAAACATTATACATTGCAAAAGTAATTTTGAGGCACATGAAGTTCATGGCACGTTAGGTATATAATCTTCAGTTTCTCCATGATGTAGCAGGATCATCGATGCAACCTGGTCATAAAAATGCATGAGCATCAACGTGACAGTAACTTACCCGCATATCCAAGAGTGTCTTCTCCTCGGTATAGATGCAAGCGTGAGCGCGAAAGGGTGCAGAGCGGTTGGGGGGGGATCGTCCTCTTCCTGCGCGGGCGCACCACTCACGCGCACCTCCGGGACACGCAACTGGTGTCGACTCATCACAACAACACTATCTTTAAACGCGCTTACTACCAAAAAATCCTAACATTTCAGATGTTCGTAGATCGAATAAACTTGTATCAAAATTCAACAATACGCTTCGTAGTAATAAATTCGGTTTGATTGATGTAAGTACGTCACCTGAAATGGAAAGGAAACTTTTGTAATTTTCGTCAACTTGAAGCAAGTTAACAAAAATTACGATTTCATATTTTGGAATGTGCTGCTGAATTCTTGAATAACAAAAAAAAAATGTTTTCGACTACTTTGTTGGGCCGACTGGTAATATGTCTCGCTAAAACCTCATTAATTCAGACGTCTTGTTATACTCATAGTAAGGCGGACATTAGACGAAGAGATTATGTAATTTGTCATGTCTCCATATCCATTAGCTGTTCATAAGTCAACCGAAAATAATATAACGTCGTAATCTACGGTAAAACAAACGTTGTAACGTTATTATATGGTTATTTGTAACTATCGGCTTATGATTCGTTTTATGGGGTTCATTAAACGATCGTAAAGGGAATCTTGAATTATCTTTGTGCCTGTTTCATTGCAGGTGCGAAGGGCACATTGCGCAGAAGCCTCACCGCTACATCCGCTTAGGTCGGCCGGTGTTAAAGAGATTTGCGTTAATGCCGCTCACCCTTGACGATATTCTCTAATCGCTACTTTACGTAAGCACAACGTACGAGATATAAAAATATAACATCATTAAAACGTATAACTGTGGAGCGTTGAAAATAAAACTGGCTTGGGAGAAAATAAATGTTTTTTTTTCGCCGTCTGCTTTTTAACGAGATTTTTATTATAGGTCGATGTTCTTTGTGTGTAATGTTCATGACTTAGACATAGATATGTATAAGCTACTCACAAATAGGGCTCATGGAAGTCATTACTATTAAATTACCACATCAAGGATTATGTTTTATGGCCAAGCTCTGTTACTACGTAAGGAACGCGACGGGAAAAGCCTTCTGGCTAATGAAATGATAATCATTTTCTCTCAGTGCCTCGTTATTGGATAATAATATCGGGTCGAAAAAAAAATTGGTTAATAAATATTGGTTTGTAAACTCACATAAAATGTTTATTAGGAAGTATAAGATTGAATTAATGTACTTGTAATTGGTAAGGTATGTGTTTACACGACTGATGTTGAAGATTTGTGGCGGATGGCCTATGCATACTGAGCTGCATTTACTTGGCAAGTTGGCAAGCTAATTGGTGATCGCAGTAGTATGATGCTATTTATACACTCGGGTGAAGGCTGCCACCCACCTTGATGATTATTATAAATCTATGATACACAATTTTAATAGGAAGTTAAACCCTATAACGATTAATCTAAGTTTTACTCTGATTGTGACGGATAAAAAATGGATTATTTGTAAACGCCGTGACTGGAATCGAGTATTGACCCCTTTAAAAAACATGTAATAATGTCAATAAGTAATGAAGTTTGAGGTCAGTATGTAATTATAGCAACGTGTTTTTTATATTTGTATTAGAGGTTTACGATTAAAGAGTATATTCAAGCAGACAGCAAGTGACTAGGCCTTCTATTTTAAGGGCAAATCTTCCAGTATTTAATTTTACTTCACTTTGAAATACGTGACAATATAAACCTCTAGCGGCAATAAACAATGGGTGCGTGCAGAAATATAGATAATCTCCACACATCGTAGAGCGGAACTATTGTGCCATCTGCTGGCGTGGTGCCGAACACCTGGCCGTGGCGACCCCGACCTCCTTACTGACGTTATTTACCAAACAACTGCTTATATGCTACCGAAATAACGGTATTTAAACTGAGAAAGAGAAATAGAAGGAAAATTTTAAATAAGAAAAAAAGAATATCGCAAGAGTGAGTTAAACAATAGATAGTGGGATATAGCCTAAGTGACACTATCAGCTATGATAATATTGACAGAAGTCCAAAATCTCTGGTATTGTCCACTGGATATCTCGGCAGTCCCACATTTTGGATTATTTGACAATTTCTACCGGTCATTCAAAGTCACTTTGCTTCTATCGCATTAGGCCCTCTGCTAAAATTACAGAAGGCCGCAAAAAATGTGCGGTAACATAAGCTTATACCTAGTAATATATGTATATATAAAATATAGTAAATAAATCTTCAGGAAGATACCTTCCTGAAGATTACGGTTAGTTTCAGTACATATTTCGGTACTTAATAGTCCATCGACACTTAAGCTTGTTTTCGGACGTAAGGGACCGCCGATAAATAATTTTTCACGATATTTTTGTACACAAAAATCTGGAAGTTAGTCGGATTTTCGCCGAACAGGCATTTGAGTCGTATTTACTCGTAGATATACCTCTACGTATAAGTGTATGCTACGTTGGTTAGTAGTAAAAGTATACATAGAGATTTTAAAGCCTTTTTTTTAAGAATGGGAAATCATCAAATTTTATTGACTTGTTCCGCTCTGGGTGGAGCGGAAGGGCGTGTCAGACTCTTACTGACTAAAACCCATCCGTGTTCCTTCTAAAGCCTTTTGCGTTCCAGGGCCGCGGTGACTCTTTCGAACAAATTCCGCTACCCTGCCAGGAGATTTTAAAGCCTACGAAACTGAGATTGTCCAAGGCTTTAATTACACCAAGTAGGTACTAGTAACGTAGCTAAGACGACAGACCTAGGTATATAAGTACTTCGGTAGGACTGAGAATGAATGTCAAACATTTTTCTTTTGAGAAAAATGTTACGCAAAAAGATTGCTCTACTGAACCGATGTCTTTTCTCCTCATTAACTTTTTACATTCAAAAATTCCATCCTGGATAGCAGTTAAAGTTTCTGACGCGTAATGTCCCTTGGGAAATTTAAAACCGCTTAAAAATCAACTAATTATAGGATACATTAAACTTTAGGACGAGGGTTATATTAAAACTTCGGACCTCGAATTAAATTTATGGGAGTACCCAAACTATTTCACCTTTAACTTTTTGGGCCATAAATATTTTTTTGCTCAGTTGGGGAACAGCAAAATTTATTCATCTTAGATAACCTTGGATAATCTGACGCGCACTTTCTCCAGGCTTTATTTTATGAGAGATTCCATCAAAGGCTTACGACCCACTTTAAGGAGGGTCGATTGGGGATGAGATTTTTTGTGAAAAATCTGTGCACGTAATAGGGCGGGTGGCGAATGTGAACGGAATATTTTGTCGCTTTCAGAGTCGGTCGCATCGAAGATGGCATCCGAAGCGGTGCCGTGGTAAGCTTTGTAAACAAATTCAGCTTTTCTCCGGGCTATGACAGTAATCCCAAGTATTCCAGATGTCGGTACGTCGGGTATTTGAAAAGGTGCGATCTCGGTATTTTTATAGCGATTTATGTTAAGATATCTCACGTATACTGAATTCATAAATTCTATTCGGGTTCCCAAAATTTAAGCTAGTTAAGGGATGTGAAAATAATGTGAAAGATTCCCGGATTTAAATACCTATAGTGGAGCATAGAATAAAATTGTCACAAAATTGAAAATGTTGGAAAATAAAGACAACAGAAAAACACACTTCACTTTGGACTCGTACAACAGAGGGCCAATATATATATATACGAGTATCTCAAGGAAATGTCAGCAGAGAAGACGGGCCCGCTAGGGCCAGAGCCTGCCAGGGTTGCGGAATTTGTTCGAAAGAGTCACCGCGGCCCCTGGAACGCAAAGGGCTTAAGAAGGAACACGGATGGGTTTTAGTCAGTAAGAGTCTGACACGCCCTTCCGCTGCCAGAGCGGAAGAAGTCATTTGATGATTTCCCATCCTTAACCTTTTGCGTGTCTTAAGTTACACAGTTCGACATAAGAAAAAATGCTCCAAATGTCTTAAGTCGGACAGTTACACTTAAGGGCTTGGTCAGGATTGGACGATAAAAATCTGTGGTAGACACGCAAAAGGTTAAAAATATATATATATATAAATTACCTATTATTTATTATTACCTATTATAAATATTATATATATATATAATATTATTATTAAATCAACCTTTTGAACGCCATTGTCACGTATACATGACAAGCAAGCACGTTCTCTGTACGCCACAAACATCACAAATATGTGACAAAAAGTACGATGAATTTGTGGCTTGGCGTAGGGGGCACGCAGATGCGTTTATGCTCTGGCGTTCAAAAGGTTAATAAACTCACTGGGAAAATATGAAAATTTATTGACTTCAGCATTTTGTAAATTCAGAACTTTTTTTGAGCACAGTTCATTAAAAACAATTATTGAGTAAAAAACATAGGTTGCAGCTTATTCCTTCCTCTTATTTCCTTCGTTCCGTGCCGATATTCTAGAGAACTATTCAAATTGCGTGATTGCCATATGTAAATTATTTGTGTACACATTTAATTGACATTAGTATTTTATGTTCCAGACATTAATGGTCATTGTGTGAGCTCATTTACATTGTGCGTCACGACACATCCGCTGATTTAATTTAGATTATGAAACGCATGCCATAGCACCCAGATGACTACTACACTAATTATTCTAAATTGCACTCTATTAACTGAAGAGCTATTTCGCTTCGCAGGTTGTTTATGGCTAGCATTAGGGGAATATGGCAGTCGGTCCCCAAAGACCATTTTCATATGACCTATGACATTTAAAGTTATGATTGCGTAGTTACAAACTCAATATCAATATGTTTTAGTATTCAATGTGTAGAAAACTTTTCACTTTGAAACGTGACAGTTTGATGAACGATATCTCAAGAGTCCAGACTGGTTCTGAAATTCAATAGAAAATAATTTGGGGTAGCCGAGAACAAAAAGCTATTCATGAGGAGGTGGTCATGAATACGAACACAAGACTCGTCAGCCCTGACGTAAGTAGGACACGATATAATACTGTGTGGGGATATAACTCCAGTTTTGTTTTCTCGTTATACCTATTTTTTGTCTCACTGTACCGTGACCGTGGTCTGATGTCCGGAAAATGTGTTTGACTGAGTAGGTAGATGAAATTCCGATTTTCATGTTTAGCTGGCTGTGAATGTTTCAGAAATGCCATTATAATGGAAGATTTCAGCATACCTATTTATCCAGATTATTCATTTTATGATTACGTGAATCATCAATCTCAATCAAGTACCGTGGTTTTAGATGACACGTGTCTGAAGCCGAAATACCTCAAAGGTTCATTACGTAAGTATTTTATTTATAAGTAACATAATCTCAGCCCACATTGTACTGTTGGTAATTTTTTTCTGGATTCTAACGATCGGCTGCCGTCTGATGTCAACCCCACATTTCTTTATATTTATTTCTGTCCTAGCTATGACGTATATGTTTATGAGGCTTCTTTTGATGTTGGGCAACAACAATATTTTTTGTAACCGCCTACGTAGGCATTGTAATTATATACAATGGTTAGAACCGTCACATAAATTTAATGTACTGACTACTCGTGCTAACCTATATTCAATTAATTGGTCATTCCATTTGACACTCAATAATGTGATAATTCCAGTAGAGTGCAGTTAGTGCACCTGTAATTGTCACCGAATTATTGATTGAACTGATGACCTACCTAGCTACCTACCTACTTCGGACATCATTAGCAAGTTAATGCAATCTTATCACGGCACGGCTTAATAAGCAAAGTTAGCACAAAATCTTATTAAGGTCCCGAATCCAGACGCCGAAACTTTTGCAGAATTCTAAGTTCGGATTTGATCAAAGTTTCTTCAGCAACGGATTATGGAGGAACCGGACTTATAAGGAGTTACGTCGTTTGACCTTAACATTGCTCATTTCACAGGCACTCGAGAAGGGCGGAGAGGTAATAATGGGCGGGTGGGGCAACCTCGGTGAGCTATTAATCGGAGATCGAGACCTTCGCGTGCGCAAAGCGCCTGACAGTCACGCGGCACGAACACAAACGAAACTGTTTGCAGTTCTATATCGATAGGCGTTTGAACACACTAATATTTTTTCGGGAAACGCGAGATATTGCCTTAGCTTGGGTTATTTTAGATTGGCGTTAAGATTCGGAAACGTTTATTTATTTACGTGTGAGCTAAATATATTAGTAAGGAAATATTCTTATTAAATTTAAAGTTTAAATTTAAAGTTTACAAAGTTTATCAAGAAAACGAGAAAACCAATCAAATCAATGTTCTAAAATTTCATAACCACTTGAATTAGGTTTCCTTTTATTGATGAAACTAAATCTTCGAAAACAACCAACAGATGAAATGTACAGCTTCGTCATTAATTTATCTAGGTACGTAATTTATCGTTTCCAGACATTAATTAACATTTCAATCTTAATAATCGCCGTGTTAATTAACAAATAGATGTAATAACGCGCCCACACGCCTCCTAATACTATCTGATACTTTATTAATTGCAAACATAAATGGGGATGGCCACACTAACGTTAAAAACGCAATCGCCATATTGCTATTTCATTAACTAGGTACCTGTTTTAAATGCTGGCTTAATGTCACGGAACCCGCGGATAAATTAGGAGGTCGCTGCTAGCATTCAGAATGAGTTGGGAACAATAAGCAATAAAGGTTAACTATTATCGTTAGGTAAGGCGACCTCACACTGAGCGAAACTGTTTTGCTTAAATACCCCTTGTTTAGAAGGCTAAATGATGAGCGAGCTAGACTATGATTCATTATGCATTCATTCATCATTCCTTAGACTGTAGGCAAAGTCACTGCCATCAGCGACAAGGATTGTCAAGGAAACTTTTTACAACCAAAAACACCGACTTCCGAAATTAAAGTTATTTTATGCTTCGTAGTGTTTCGTCGGTTGTATTTTTTTGTAAAAAAGTTTTTTTGACAATTCTTATTGTCAAAAAAACTTTTTGACGCTGATAGGATTTTACTTTACCTAGTCTTAGGAATAAAAAAAAAGTTTTTCATTTTTTATTTTTTTTGTTGTACCTATACCTATAATAACACCACTGAAAAGTATTTTTGCTTTCCGGTAAAGCAAAATACGCAATTATTTTTCGTCTACTTGGATGGCAATTTTTTTCCAACTATTTTGATTTAAAAACCAAACTACTGAACCGATTTCCATGTATGGGATTGTTATGGGACAAACAGGAAAGTAAGTATATTCTTTGTCATAAAAAAAGTTTTTTTCTTAAATGACGGAGTTATGAGGTGACAAAGAAACAAAAAAAAACTTCGAACCGAATTGAGTATCTCCTCCTTTTTTTGAAGTCGGCTAAAAAGTAAATATCTACGATTGAACTTGACATGCACTACCGAAATGTCACGTATTCAATCCCGAACATTCAGCATCGATAAAATAAAAAACCGTCTTTGGTAGATTTTTTTGGCGTGTTGTTAGTCTGCCCAGCTTTACCAGACTTAAACAAAATTATTTCTCGCATCTGTCAAATAGGTCAAAATATGTAATTAAACCGCAAAATTAATTTAAGTATAATATATTAGTCCGACAGTTAAAATTGGTCCTTAGAAGTTACAATATCAATGATAAAACTCATTAATCAGTGTCTTCAGTTTCTGAACGATAAGGCCACAGAGCTGAAAGTTTGGCATCGGTTTAGATAAACCTCAGGTAATTACTGGTCAAATTATCTTTATATAAACCCTTTATTATGTTATATATTGACGTTACAGTATGTTGACGTGACGTGTTTCAGTAAATAGACCTCGTTGGGGGATGATAAGAATATTTATGCTACACGTGTGCGGAGTACGTTCAAAATGCTGAGTTACAACATTTTTGCTGGCTAGTGCCTCTCGATATTGATTCAGGTAAAGCTTATGCTCTGTCTAAGTGATCCAATAGGTGCTTGAATGATAAACGTTGGTGATTAAGAAAATAAATACAAATTAGAAGTGGTGCAATAGATAGATTTTATAAAATTAAGAACAAGACTTATCTATAAGACAAAGTTTTTCGTTTTGGTTTAGGCAACGGAAATAATAACGCCCAAACTAGAGGTCATTGTCTCTTTTAAAGTTCACATTACGATTCTAATAAAAGTCTACAGATATGTGAGTCAAATATATATCGCGAAATTGACGAATTAGCCATGGCAGCTTTTTAATACCGGATATATCATAACAAAAATGGTAAGCATTATGCAAACTCAGGAAGCAACTGTTATTTCGGCCTAAACCTGCCCAAACCTGTTCTAAATTCATGCTACATGACGAGAATACGATACGGTAAATGATTTACGCGAAGCAGTGAAGCACTACTGGCGAAAACGCGGTGACAGGGCTGCGAAGCAAAACAATGTGCGATGGAACGGACGGGCTGCTACATAAACTAGATATTCACAGCCAGTTAGCAATGGACACTCTGGCAGATTTTGATGTTCCAACTTTTTAATCGAACGCCTTTGTTTACAAAAGCTTGTAAGTTTACTGGAAAAGTCAGCTGTTTTTTGTCAAAGGAAATCTGAACAGGCGAAGACCATTTTAGTCAGAAAATTAATGATACAGCCGGTACTACAGCTTCAGGATTGACATGACAAATGAAATCATTTGTCAACATCATATTTCTTGTTGTCAAGTCACACCTAACGTCTAAATAATGTCTAATGTCTACGAATACAAACGATAATAAATGTCGTTTTGTCGGGATGTGTCATAGCCACAGCTCCATTTCTGTCGAATAACGGTTTAGTTGGAGCGCCACATAATATACACGCCCTTTTAGGTGAAAATAGCGTGTCCATTGGCAAAATTTTGTGAATTGGCCAATGAGCATGCAAGGGTGCCTTGTACAAATGTGTCGGTGTAAATAAATAAATACTATCTAACACTGTATGATAAAGTTCAAGGTTATACGTCATTTTTGTAAACTAAATGAAAGAAAGAAACGCGTAGATATGTCATTCTTTATTGTTTTAGGACAAGGTCGAGGCATGTGACTAAAATAGTCGCACAAACTCGCCTTCAGGTGAAATAAAATGCGGATAAAAGGACCCATATACAAACGAAAATAAATTAAATAGTAGGTGCTTCTAAATTGTTTGTTTGTAAAAGGTCAAACGTTTCTAAATAATTATATCCAATGAGCATTAAACTATTGTGGATAAATAAAACAGATGTGAGCTACTTAATTAGAAAGCTTAAAGGTCTTTGGTCTACCTAAAAGAAAAGCGGGCTCGGGATTTAGGTTGGCAAAGCTGAGATAAGGAGTTTAGAAAATAGAAAAATCAGGGACGCAGCTGCCTGGAAAAATCCGGGAAAATCCATACTTTTAGGAACGTACGATATTATGTATCAGGAAATCCATCAATCTTTTATCATCCTTGAATCTTGGAGAGGTTCACTATCATGGTAATTTTGATAGAAGGTTGAGCCATCAGATTGTTTATTTAAAACTAGCTATACTCGTGACTCTGCCCGTTTGTAAGTCGGAAACCAACTTTCAGAAGCAATTTTTGTGTTAGGTATATGTAAAATTTGAGATTGCGGAGACCAGGTGTGGAAGGAAGTTCGGCAGTTTGAGAGAAAGGGGAAATCGTAGCCTAATTGCTCATGAACAACGATGGCCTCGCTAGATAAGTCAATCAAGAATACAGTTCCCAGGCTAACATAAAAGGTAAACAGTTCGCTTCACTGTAATAACGTGCTAACATTGTTAATTCAAGTAGTTACAGTCGATTAACATCTGGGGCACAATACCGGGACACAACTTTGTCCAACATGCAGGTAACCTGGTACTAAAGGCAATAGAGATGGACCAACTCAACTAGTCGACTAGTTGAGAGAACCGACTATCCTATCTATAAAATACAGGAAATTAAATACGTTTATAAGAATATTTTTTTTAAGAATTGGATATTTCTAACAAGAACAGTGCGAACTATCCCAAACTATACTTATGATTTTGTCACTTTGATGGACCAACCGTTGGAAAAATCCGACTGTCCGATCATAGTTATAGTCGGTGACTAGTCGATCGTTACAGTGCCGTCTAGTCGTCTAGTCACTCAAATCGGCACATCTCTACTCATCAGTGATTGTAGGTATTAGGATAGTTATTATGCTCATGGAAGTTAGCAGCCAAATTATTACGCTAATATGACTAACATAGTAGTTTAACTTTCATAGAACTCTAATGGATTTACGTTCAGGGCGGAAGTAACAACAAAAACAAAGCAAAACTATGCCCGAGTCCTGTGTTCGCTAAAGAGCCGTCATTGGTTATTCTATGTCAGTCAAGTGTGGTTGTGGTATAAAGGATGCTTTTTTGAGAACGAGCTTAGGCTGGCATTGGTAATATTTATTTATTTATTTAATAGTAAGACCAACAGCTATAACAGATAAATAACATTGTATATGAACCATAGAGCCAATTACAGGTTCTCACGGGTAAAAACAGAAAAAGTAGGTAGTAGAAAGGTTAGGATCAGTAACAAGCGCGATAAAAAAGATTATATTTATATCACTTAGGTACAATAAACTTTAAAAAAAGTCAGCGTTCAACCGAGTGCGTGCAGAGTAGGTTTTAGTGGTAAATGGGACAAATGAGAACTCTTTACATAGAATATTAAAGTCCTTACTTATAAGTAGGTACACAAGGAAAATTAGGTAGGTAATAGGTATATTATGTTTATTAAACAAATAATGAAGAGAAACCACTAAAAACAGAATAGATAACGCAAAAAAAACAGTAAATATCGTGTGTCCCGCGGTCGGAGCCTAAAGGCAATCACAAAAATTACCTCCCGAAAAACCTTATCTACTAATTCGTAACATAGTGTCCGTAAAAGCGCGCACTCGTGTATTTATTAATTAAACGGTAGGTAAACACGATAAGATTACGACCGCACTACTGTTCAACTGATTAGTTAGGCCTGTTACACACTAGCGTATGTTTTTTGTCTTTTCGTACGCGTGATTGACGTGGTCCGTCGCTCAGTTGTCATTTTGTCATCACTGGTCATTAAGAAGAGACGCACAACGTTTTTTGTTTACAACAAAAAACTGACGCTTAACAAATCTGTTCCATTTTCGAATAGGTTTAGCTGTGGACATAGACGTTCTGTATCTCTGTGACCTAGTATTTGGAATACAATAAATACAATGTAATGATATGCTGCACTGGTTGAATATAATTGAGGATACGCGCACTAGCAATTTTCTGTCCGTCATGCATTCATGTCACAGCAGAAAATCTGCTTGATTGACGTAATCCGTCGCTCAGCTGTCACATTATGTCGTCGCTTGAAAGGATTTAAAATTGTCGCTGCGATAATTATTTTTGGCTCAAAAAAATACTGAGAATAGAAAAGTACTAAAATGCACATTCATTTTACAAAGACATATGAACTCACTCAGTTTAATTGTATGTATAATATACGTCCGAAAATATAGCGTGACAAAATTAGCCTATGCGCGATTGGCTTAAGCCAACATTTCGGCAACGCCTATACTATCTAGCACCAGTGTCTGGACATGTGGCAGATTTAATTTAATTAAATGTCACCGTGGTTGGCTCAAATTGAGGATATAGAAGCCATACTACAATCTACTGGATATGCTAAATTGGATGGAATTCACGATAATCCCTAACCTTATTTACCTAGCTAAAGAATTCACTACTTTATTGATTCACATAATCTGAGCTCTGTATCATATAAACCGATAAAATTCAAAGAATTAATCTTATAATTTTCAGGACGCTGAAAATAAAATCAATTGGCTAACAGGAAATTGCTCATTCAATAATTTGCCTGTCTCTGAAGTCCGTTTCATCCTTCTTTTTCAGGTTATCAAAGAAAATAGGTATACTTGAAATCAACGAGAAAATTTGCCGGTGAAGGTTGCAGAATGAATATCAATTCCCTTAGGGGTACTTCGTAAAGTGAATCGCGAGCTATGAACCCGCTTCGGTGGAGTTTCAAGGTTCATTGTTGCTATAAACTTGTAATATTTTAGCTTGTAGGTAGTTCACTTAATTTACCAATCAAGTTAAATGGTGCTTGTACCCAGTTCAGTAAAATGCGTAAGCATCTGCGTGGCATTTGTGTCAACTAAGATCTAGTTAATGAATAACATATCTTATCCGTCTATATTAAAATTTTGCTTAAATCTTAAGAGTATTTTTTTAACACTGACGTTTGTTAATATTTTTTAACATTCATTAAAATTATAAATAAGGGTTAAATTAGAGTAACACGTGAATCGTATGACTATAGTATTACTCTATCGTATGATACTATCGAATGGTGCTATCGTTTTATACTATCGATTGATACTATATCATGACACAATCGAGTTTAAACTCGCATTGTACGGTCATGTAACTAGCATAGTATGTAAGCGCCCTTACAGCTCCCGAGTGTGTGTTAGATAGGCATAAAGCATAAAGCATAAAGGGTTAACTAGCTATTACAGTGCTAATATCAAATAGCAGACTTAATTTATTTCACAAATTAGATTTTAGGATAACATGCTATTAAGAAAAAAATTGGTCAGCTAATGTTAAAATTTATAGAATGCTCTTTCAAATAGTTACTATTATTAGTTCAATATTGCTTTGTACAGTAACTATAAAAAACTACAAGATATACCTAGATAGTAAATTCTGTGGTAAATAAAGCTTCAGTGTTAGAGGTTATTAACCCTAACTATTGTCCATAAGATAGTAAGCGTTAAGCTGCGACAATAAAAAGTAAGGCTATGTATATATGTACCTACATTTATACACGCCTGAAATGTCACGACCTATCCGCAATATTGTAACTAAATATTCCTTTCGTTAAAGGCTTTCATGAAGATGAAATTGAAGATATTATTTGAGACACATATAAAATGTGTATTGAGGTAGAGGTGTGGTGTAGTGTGGTGTTGTGTGGTGTGGTGTGTGAGTGACAGATGGATTTAAGTCCATCTGTCACTATATCCAAAAATATTTTATCTAAGTAGGATTACCTCATGCTAGGCATTATTTCGATATCTTTTAGTAAAATTATTATAATATTTGTAAATTATTACATTACAAGTCATAAATATATAAGATCTTTGCCCCCGCATTTAGAAGTTGACACAGATATTACGGTTAAAAACCGAAATAAAGCTGGACATTTTTAAACAAAGACACAATATCCACTTTAAAAAAAATCTCTCAAATTCATACCAATGTAAGGGATGATCCAGATATAATGACGCGCCCATACCCTGATGACGTCACATATTCCCCGCCGAGCCACGCTGAGGACCCTCGTTTTATTTTATTGCTGACTAGGAACATCCCTGAACTATGACCACCTACAATATGCCTACAGACCTACATATTAACACTTTTACGACCGCCCATTATTGTTATGACTTTCGTTGTTTACGCGTTGTTAAGCGAAAATAAAAGATGGGCCACTGTGTGTCGGACAAACTACCAATGAATACCATTGCATGTTCCGTTTTCTGTCTGTACCTACTTCACATGTTCTTTGTTCAAATTGTATGTGTCAGGAAAACCTGTATTTTATTTGCAAATCACCTTCAGAAACCTGGTTATTTTTATGACTAATCAATATCTTTGTTTCCCTTAGCTCTGTGATTATATGAAATGTTTAACAATGCATAATTTTGTTATGGAAATTTGGGACAGCAGAAATGTTGAACCTGAAAAAGACAGCTTAACGAGCATAAAATATAATCACAACGACCTAATGAGTACCCATTCACGCGACAAAGCTTGCCAAACTAATTATTTGTTTCATGAAAACATTTAATGACATATTTCCTTTTAAACTTGGATAGTATATTACATTTAAACATTTAATGAGAAGTTTTTTGTAACATTTAGTTCAAAGAAATGTCGTTCCTTTGACTAAATCATGTCTACTGAAAAGTGCAAGGCTGCAAAAATTTCAAGATTATACTTTCAGTAAAATTCTTCAGTGAAAATAAAACAGCTGTAGTATGATGTTAGAAGGTTAAAATAAACGCGAAAAATGTATATGTTTTTTTTTATTGGCTTCTTGCAGGTCCCTATCTGGACTGACTAACCGGACTTGCCTCTGGTGGCATTAGTATAAATATGAGAGCCTCCGGCCTGGGCTTATAAAAACTTAAAAACTAAGCGACTACAAAGTAAGGAGTGGGGTCGGACCTTGGCTTAGGGTGTCGCTGGGGGAAGATCAGCTAGGGACGAGCTGGATCAAACTTCCGCATAATCTTTGAGCCGCTTGTCTATAAGCCTCTCGTAGATTTTACCGAGAACGTTGAGTAGACTGAATGGAGCAACTAATACTCGTGGTTTTGGTACCTAGATACATTTCGTACCGTATGACGCAAAAAAAGATAATAATATCTTTTGTCCTCAAGTAATCCCAGACTGGGAAAAAATCCACATCGTTGACACCAGATGATGTTTCCCGCGCATCTTGTTGAAAAAAGCGTCCACTCCTGTGATCAAAGACGATGGACTAATGGCCTGACATTAAACACTACTTCTGTCTCTAAATCCTAGGTATTTGTAAAAAACTTCGTTTTGTGAAGTGCCTACATTAGCATTCACTAGCTGTAGAATTCTTATCTTTTAAAACGTTAATAACCCGAAACAACTTGTGTTGTAAGTGCTTTTATTTTAGTTGTGTGTTGTTCATAAGTGTTGTTTGTCTTTTTTGTTTTGTCGGTGTTTTAATATACCGACGTAGAATAGAATACGTATCTACTATGTTTCCTACGGTTTAGCACTTAGTATTACATGAAAAACTAGACAAGCGAACACAATGAAATGACAAAACAGAACAAGAATCTGCTGCGTAGAAAAAACTGTGACAGCACTGTTAATTTTCAAGTACTTGAAACGTCTAACGTAGATACTATAATAGGTAAGATTCAACGGCGGTCAAGATAAACAGCTCCATTTTATAATTGCGATGTGACACGCAAGGACTCAATAGATAATTATTGTTTTACTAGCTTTTGCACGCAACTTCGTACGCGCATATCCCATTTTTCCCGTTCCCGTAGGAATTTCGCGACGAATTATACATGATGATTGATATACCTTCCTCTTGAATCACTCTGTCTGTTGATGACAACCGCATTAAACTCCGTTGCGTAGTTTATAAGATACTAATATTATAAAGAGGTACAGTTTGTGAGGTTGTAGGGGGTAATACCTGGATCTGCTGAACCGATTTTGAAAATTATTTTTGTATATAATAGCCACATTCATGAGAAATGTTATATGCTATACGGGAACGCGAAAAACGGGATATGCGCGTACGAAGTCGCGGGCAACAGCTAGTAAGATATAAGACGAACGCGACTAGCGGTTCACCCTGGCTTCGCAAAAACTTTTATCTGCGTTATAGAAATAGATTTACTAGTAGGTAGTACGCATATTGGCATAAAATTCAAACGAAATATAAACCTATATAAAAATCTGACTGCACAAAAAGCTAAAATAAAGACTTCATTTTATATTATTTAGTGATTAGTTAAACGTCATAATAACCAGGAAAAAGCTTATATATTAAAAAAAATTAACTTAGAACCTTCGTAGCCTATCTCCGCCATTAGAGTTTAAAGTATTTTATAGCCCTTAAAGATGTTTTAAGAGAACTAAGGGTTTGTTTTATTGATTATAGAGAGACGTAAAAGAGATTATTTTTATACATATTTTTTAGTTTTTTTTCGCAATTTTAGTTGTGGAATTTTATAATTTGATTTCTGCATTATTTTTTGTTGTCTTGAAAACCTTTAACCACTAAGCTTACGGTTTTTATCAAATAATTAAATTACGACTTTATATATTTACGTTATTTTTTAAGAACGAAGTGACGTTTATTTTTATCAAGTAACACATATTACCTTATCTAAAATAGATTTATCACAGACTTTCTCAACCGTCAAACACAAATAACATAATGAATAAATAACACTACAGGTACAGGTATTTATAGTAAACAAACGACCACCAATAACAATAAATGGATCTACAAAGTGCGTTGTTACCAAGTGCTATAGTTTCCTGATGATATTCCTTTACCTATTTTTACGTAAGAGGCTGGGAAACACTGATCTAAAATTCAATGGACGCTGATGACGTAGCAGAACCATTAATAGCAATAAAATATAAGGAAAGTAAATACATTGGCGGTAAAGTATTTAACCCGCCAGAGGCAACGCAGATTACAATAGTAATCCATTGTTGTTTTTTTTTAATTATCTACCTAAAAACCACATAGATTTTTTTCAATGATCCGTGAACTTAATATTGAAAAAATGTTTGCGCTAAAGACAATACAAGAAACAATGCTTTTGGTTTGCGCAGTGAGAGTGATTGCCAGGTATGAAAATCTATGGATTAAAATTAAATATATTAACTGCTGGACCAGTCACGTCACTGAGCACTGTAGGGTTAACGTTAGAAAATCAACCATTAGGTACAATGTTTCCCCCTTTTTTAGATTTTTAACACAGAATTTTTCAATACGATCGTTCTGTCTATTTTGAATCTCGAATTCCCGTGAATACGTTCACGACCTACATTTTTAAGGAAACTATGTTCGAGTCAAAAGTCAAAAAAGTCAAAACGTTTATTTCAATTAGGCCATTAAACGGCACTTTTGAACGTCATCGTTTACAGTTCAGTAAAATAATAATGTTACATTAATAAAGTGACTCTACTGTCCATTCGGAAAGGTAGATTCTTATGAAGAAGAACGGACAAGAAACTCCATAGTTACTCTTTTCAAAAAATGATTTTACAAAATTTTGGTCAAACGAACGTTATTTTGTGCCTTTTATTTGTTGAGTCGCATAATTTACGCTGCATTTCTCTTTATTACAATATTTCTGATAGCGCCACTCGGGAGCGTAAAGTGAGATGTTTCAGTTGAAAGTAAATCATTACACAGAAAATTAGACTCACAACTAAGAAAAAAAAAATAGAAAATAGTAGTAATAAATAAGTAAAAGTAATATTCGTTTGGGCTCACACTATTTCATAAATCTAGGTTCCGTACTAAGTACTATAGGTATACTATACCTACACATATATATGAAACCCAATGACATTAAACAAAATGATGATCAACGATTTCTTATTCAACACCGTCAGCAATCACCATTGTCTTCATTGTACCTAAATGACAGTTTTTATTTCGATACATTCAACGAGTAAGTATTTTTGCCTGCACGACAGCACATTGTAACAATATTACACAAAATAATTACTGAGAAAATTGTGGACTAAATACAACACAAATTGTGTTAGTTAAATTGGAAACCACTTTCAGTATCTACACGTAGGTTACATTACAGACTACTACGTGATAGCAAAACACATTATTTCTCGTCACAATGTAGTTAATTCAACCGTTAACCATACCAAAACTAGTTTAAGGGATTACCTAGTTTATAATAACTTGTGGATATGTATTAAAACCGGCCATGAGGACAGTACAATCCTAACTAATATAATAAATTCGACAATGGGTTTTTTTGTTTGTTTTTACGCTTTCACGCCTAAATAGCCGATGCGATTTTGATGAATTTAGGTAAAGAGATAGATCGAACTCTTGAAGCGGTTATTTTACTTTAACGATAGCAAAGCCAAAAGCTAGTTATTTAATATATATGAAACAACACTAATTTGGATGCCTAGATACCTACTTTGTTTAGTTTGTTCTGCAAAGAACAATACTATTTTCCTACGTTTTACTATAGCACAATATAACTGTGGTAGGTAACTCTTATTTGACGCTATCTACACGTACATATATGTAAGGACACATCATGGTCAGCAATGTTTTTATAGTAGGTGTAAAATAACTTTTTCAGTGTTACCTATCTCGGATCTTTTTATTGTGCGCTATAACTCCTCTACCTGGCTACCGACGGAAAATGGCGCCAGGCGCAGAAAATGTGGCGATGTTAAATCTACATAACAATACACACATCAAAGTGTATCTCTATTAAGTAATTAAAACGTAGATTAGTATCTAAGATTATAATTATAATCATGGAATTATTATGAATTCTATGAGTCACTATGTGAGACGTCATCTAATCCGTCTTTTCCACATTGCAAAATGTTTTGCAAAAGCAAACAAAATGTGATCATAGAGAAACGGTTTTCTAGAAACAACTGTCCAAATGTTTTGGTGTTGTCAGTCGAATTAACGAATTGCGACGACAGCTAAAATATTTTTTTTGTTTTCTTTTCTCAGCTTGACTTAAAAACTAAAAAAGTTACAGCTTTTGTTTTTTGGGAGTCTAATAAATTGTGCCATAACAAATTTGCTCACTTATGTCAATGTCAAAATCATAAACAGACAGCGGCCGCTTGGTTATACTATCTACATGGATGATGATTGCTTTTTTGTTCTTTTCAATGTACAAAAAAACACCGGGGTCGACTTATGTATATCGAGATATAACTTTGCAGAAATCAAAAACTTTATCTACGCATACACATAAAAGCATTGAAACCAGCCATAACAAACGGTAAAAAGATCAGCCATATATTATTCAATATTTTTGTAAAATGTAAGTTAATATTTGTTTGGGATTACACGGAATCAGTGTTGTTATGCAAACGGTACTCGCTCAGCTGACACTGAGCGCCTGTATACACCGTGCGAGTTTCGCCTCGCCGTGAAATTGCTGACTGTACCTATCGTTTTTATAGCGAACCGATGCAGTTCGAAACGACGCAATCGTGTCGATGGTATTGCCAACGTTACATATTCGCTACGAGATTTTTATTAGATTTCGCAACACATAGCCGTAAAAATCGCTGGATTTAACTCGGTTAATGCTTCAGTAGAGTTTCCTTTCATATTTTTCTACGCAGGATATAATAATAACGGGTTTTGTTGACATAATATTTACGAGGCTTGCAGTATGATACTCAAGTTTCTTAACAAAACAGAATTTTCTTGGTTTAAAGCATCTTGAAATAACATTGAAATAAGGGCTTGTCGAGTGTGGTTGTGACGTTAAGTGATGCCGGTTGTCAGAACTTGTTGACAACTTGTAAACATTTAAGTTTACAAATGGATTATTGAAAGGCAGTTTTATTTGAAACAAAATCCAATATTATTAAAATAAGGCCTATCTGTCTCCTGTCCATTACAAGATGGACCATTGACCTGGTGTGGGCCCTGGGAGTCAGATGGATGCAAGCACTGAGAGAACAAGACCGGTCATTTGCAGCTTAGGGCACTAAGAGGCTAATAGTATGCAACAGAAGACGTGTTTCACCTTAATAAATGACGATAATAATGAAGAGGGTTTTTAAGTTAAAAGTTAATAGGTTATTTTTAGGCAAGCGAGCTCCATCGTCGATTACTTCATTGCTTATCATCAGGTAAAATAGGTAGTGGTCCAACGCGAGCCTATCAATCACACTATCACACTAATATTATAAAGGCGAAAGTTTGTGAGTGTGTGTGTATGTTTGTTACTTCTTCACGCGCAAACGGCTAGACCGATTTAGATGAAAATTGGTATACAGATTGTTTGAGTCCTGGGAAAGGACATAGGTTAGTTTTTATCCCGGGTGTATGTTCCCTTGGGATAATTTTCGACATTCACGCGTGTGGAGCCGCGGGCGGCAGCTACTAATAATAATAAAAGGCTTGCTTAGAACAGTGCCCACCTGAGAGTTGAGATCCTTTATCTCAATTTGAAAACCCGAATTGCTGAATTCTAGTTCTCAAATCGACTTTCTTGCTTGAGTATCGTTCTAGAATACACCCAAGTCTGAAAAGTTAGAAATTACTGACAAGTCTGTTAGACCTACAATTAGAAACAAAACAAAGTTTTGAGCAGACCGATCTCCCAGAATGGTTTTAATCGAAAGATTACCCTTGTAACTGTTTAACTTAAGAAACACTAATGAACTGAAATACAACTTTAGGTACACACATTTGTAAGTTAAGATTGCTGTGTATTTTTATATAGGGTATCTTTGAGGGCTGAAAATACTCATAAATGTTAATCCCAAAAACATTTAAATTAATTTTATAGGAGCTCGTGGCTAAAGAATAACAGCCGTTAGGGCCGATCTTGTCGAAGTCGGTCTGTAGATGGGTAACCATCTTAACATACCGAGATTCCTTCGTATCTCGGAAAGCACGCAGTCGTTACGGATTGTCAGAAACCAGAAAATATGACACCAGTCTTTCCAAAAGTACCGTGTTACCCAGTTAATGGGTTGTGGAGGTCTGGTAGGCAGCTGCTTCACGTAAAATATTGGTATTCAGCTGAATCCGGTTTGACTGAAAGCCGACCCTAATGTAGTTGGGAAAAAGCTAGGCGGATGATTCAAATAATTTTATCACGAAATAAAAAAAATCCAGCTGTTCATTTCTATTATTGACTGAACACCTGATTATTTTCTTTGCTATTTCAGTGTAGTACTTAGTTTTCTACAAAAAGACTTTCACCCCCCTTAAAACTATCAATAAATCAACGCCACTGTGTCTCTAAGCCCGCGTCTGGATCTACTTCGTCTTTCACTACGTATACCTACTCAATGTAATGAGTCTATAACGCTGCTATGACTACATTGTTTCTATTCTTCATTTATTTAATAACAGTCATTAGTCTTGGGTTATTTATTAGCCGAGCTAGACGTAGGTCTATAAAAAAACAAACATTTAACACAAAAAAAAAATCTTTCTTCCTTTCTTCATTACAATCGAGTGTAGGCTGCCGCCTTAATAGCGAACAAACGTACAGTATAATACATTACATTATCGTTATCGCTGTTCTGAATGTATAGCAATGTCTTAGAAAATACCAAAGGCATTGTAGAGTAACAAGAAAAAAAATTGATCAAAATGTCTTTCAGTCTCCAAAAAAATCTGATCAAAATGTCTCTCAGTCACCAAAATGTTTCGTTTGTCCCATATCTGTGACAGATACATTTAAGACACCTTTCGACCTAAAAAAATCCAGTCGTGTCCTTGGACACTTTCATCACGTGTTTAGATTTTTATTACGATATTACTTGACACCTTAGAAGGTTGAAAATTGGTTGGGATTGACATTTAACATCAAAGAAACCCAGCGTAGGTGGTTTAATGTTTCTAAATGTAAATCCATATCCACCAAGAAGAGTAAATTTAGAACAAAATGTAAGCTTCGAATTCCTTCAGAAGGAATAAGATGAAATAATAATGAAAGGGGTAATAATAAATATTCACGTGACACTAAATTATTTACGCTGTTAAACGTTTTATCTGTCTTTCCTGAACAGTCTTTGAAGTTGCGTCCAAATATTGAAAGGGTATATGAAAAGATTGCATCTAAGAAACGTCACCGATGGCGTTGTAGATAAAAATAAATGTTACTGATTTTAAGCACAAAAATATAATTTTACAAGTAATTTTTAATAATAGGAATAAGAGACCAACTATAGAGTAAAAAAAAAACAGTTAAAGAGAGAATTAGGTATGCTAAACATAAGATTTTTTTCGTATTCCAGAGTGCATAATAAAAGTAGTTCACATTCGCGAGTAGCTAGGTCCTTCCATCCCTGAAAAACTGCAAACTGAATTCAAAGCTACCCTGTAGTTCGTTAGTCACAGCGATTATAATCCTGGCCTCTAATTATTCCCACAGAGCTGATGTCTCTTTGAAAAAAAAAAAAAGTCTTGATCACCACGCTAGCTCGTCGCAATTACTCAGCATAAAAAACGCTTTCAAGAGACTGAAGGTACTACCTAAGTATTAAGGTAGGTAACAATGACGCCGAGGTACCTCTCCCGCTACCCTTATCAAGCAGAACGGTGTTGAGTAAACAGCCACCGTGTCCCGCGCAGATTTTGATTAATTTCACACACCGTTCCCGACCAGAGTAATTACTTCCCGTGATGTCATTTTATCGTGTTCCGCGGTTTTGGCAGACGAATATCCAATAAGTTAGAGAACTTACTAGAAATTTTTGCTAGTAAATCCTCTGTTAGTGAAATAGTTTTCTAATGTCGAGCAATTAATCTTCTTCAGGGTTACTGAGAGCAATAGAAATGTTCTTCACGATATATTTTAGGGGTAACACGGGTGGATTGCGAAGGATATTTCTATATTTAAAAAACTTAAGCATATAAACCTATATGTTTTTTAACAATTTTTTATGGCAACACGCGATCATTGATTATAATTATTTTTTTTGAACGAAGCACGATACGGCGAAAAACAGTCTGTTTAGTAGGCATATTTTTATTTGCATAGTTCAAATTTTAATATGACTGCACCCCCTGCCACCCCCTAAAATAAAAGTCAGCTTGATTATAAAATATTGACAGCAGTGTTGAAGCTCCGTTCGATTGCCAATATAAAAATTGCTGTGTGTATGCGTGCATATAGTTACATACATACATACATGGTATAGGTGAAGTGACCCGACGATACTGACATCGATTATTCACGACTCGTCAATTTTAATCGCACATGTACGAGCACCCTCTAAAAATGAGTTCCGAAAAAGTCTTGAGCTACGGAAGGGCTGGGGCGAAAGGCCACGATTTTTTTTATCAAATACTAGCTTTTGCTCGCGACTTCGTACGCGAATATACCATTTTTTCCCGTTCATCATATACAAAATAATTTTCCAAATCCAAGTGACCACTTGTATTTGGAAAATTATTTTTCCAGCGATTACAGCGTTCAAACAGAATAAAACCAACTCTGCAACTTTATAATATTTATAAATATAAATTAATAAATATAATTATAAATATATTATTTATTTAAACTTTATATACCTACAAGTAGTGGTACCTACATCGACGGACTTAACGCACCAAACCAAGTTCACAATGTTATAGCGATACAACAAATACAATAACAAATACCTACTCGTAGCAATCTCCAACCGTAAATTAATTTTACATAGGTAAACACCGTACTTTAGAGAAATACCATTAAAATGCGCACTAAGTTATGCATTGTAGCGATTAAGCGAGCACTGAACAACATTCTGCTCGACTGTTATGATAACCCGTTCACATACTCTACTTTCAATTGGCTTATCAAGGTCACAGTTAAATTGAAACAACAAACAATACTCTAACGTATTGTTTCCCAAGCCTTTCTTTTCCGTATGAAACGGAACCTTTATACTTCGAGGTTATAAGTAAGCTATCTGAATCGAGTCGATTTCTCCGCAGAGATTTGGTTTAGGGATTCGAGTTAGGCAGTTCATTAATCAAACGTTTTCCCCTTAAATTGCTCCGATTGTTCCCTATAGGGTTCGTCGGAGCAATTATTGCTAAAATCAAAGTTAGCGTATGTATTGATTTCGATACATTTTGCGTTTGATGTAGTATTGTGAGAGTATAAATAACAGTTCTTAAGTAGGTATACGGGTTAACTAACCTATTTGTTTACTTAAATGATATCCTAGGGAAGTTGCAACCTTTGTATAAAATTAAAAATATTTTCCTACCGTTTGTACCTGTTCTACGTGACTGGCAACAGGACCAGTGTGCTTAGTTGTCTATTTATTACGAACAGAGTAAAACATATTAGGTATAAAATACTACTTTTCCGCGAGCTGGTATTTCCCTGATAAATGAAAAAGGGTTTGTACTGAACCCATTCTATTATTACTATTGTAATTCATTAGAAAAAAAAATCATTGTACCTACCTATATCACGGTTGTGTATTGAAATTCTCAAAAAGGTGTCGGGCTTTTCTGGGATCCCTGGAATATTTATGGCATTACATGGTTACCCTTTAACCTTTTCAGGCCTTCAGCGCACAGTCTACCGAAGCTGTTATAATTTCTGTCCCTATCGAATTACTATAATCATTTCGAAAGGATCTTTGTTTGTCTGTATGTCACCTTTTTACGTCCTAACGGCTAAACTGATTTGGATTAAACATGGAATTTTTTCCGAAAACAAAAAATGAAAAAAATATGAAGCCAACTTTAGGACAGAACAATAATCACGTCATAATTGAAGTTCAAACAAATGCTTAAACAGCGTTATCAGTGTGATTATTCACACATTCGCGTTATCCACACAGGCCGATTTGTTAGTGTTGTCAATCCAGCGCTAGGGAGAAATAAATAACGAACGAACGCCCCTACGTGCCGTGGCCGTGTTTCAATTTGTTTACTAACATATTAGCGGCACGTCCGCTGGCAACACCGGTCTACCGCTGTACCGGTATACTGCACGGATTATATGTATATATGTATCTTTATAAAAATAAATAACGGATAACGTGAGCATCAGTCATTTGAGAGACTTTATTAGTATTAATGTGCATCGTTTATTGAAAAAAATATACATAGGTAGTTTCACCTCGGTTTTGTCGGCGTGAAAAGTGTTTTATTAACCCAAAAGAACTTACTGGTGGAATATACAGTATCCTAAGTATGTCCTAATCCAGCCGGTCGATTCTGTAAACATGTCGAAGTTGAAGGCTTGGGTGAAGTGATCACAAGGTGAGCTTTTAATCCATATAATCAAGATGGAATGACAGCTCATTTCGTGATCACGTGACGTCTTGATTATATGGATACACACTATAGACAGCTCACCTCGTGATCACTTCACCTTAGCCTTCACTTCGACATATTTACAGAATCGACCGGCAGGCCTGTTCGTGTGCCAGCTTCAAGTTTCAACAAAATCCAAATTAAACATATTCTACTTCTGCTAATATCATCAGACAAGCGTATAAAAATAGAAGGTTCCTATGGGAAATCACTTAAACTATCGCTGCCATAGTCAAGATTGATGGCACAACAATTTTCCCATCATGTTTGGATGGCCGCTCTTAGAGTGGAACGAGGAATTTTTTCCCAAGGTCCTTTTACAGGGATAATCTGTATATTTTCTTTAACTCTGTTACAAGTTAAGGCCTTGATGCGTCATTCTATGTCATGCATGATATATTTGGACAAGCTTTTTGTTTATAGGAATTCATTGATCGATTGCTGAAAAATGGTCTTTTCTTTGCTTTAAACGATTTAATTATGCAAAGTCAAATTGTGAAAAGTAAGTATTGGGAACAGTCCAAATCATATACTCGTACCTGTTATGAAAATTAACGTCGAAGAACAGGAACCATTATATGCCTCAATAAAGCGAATTTATCTGCGCAAAGGTCCGAATATTTAAAAATTTGGGTCAGGCAGACTGAATAACAAAACGGGTATAAGTTATTGGTATTTGCAAAAAATGTATTCTGGTTATTTGATACAAAACTGAAGGCCGCGTGTGGCCTTTATTTGATTTGATATGACTGAGCATCAAAAGTATCCGTTACATTGTTTACTATATTTTCATAACCAAGTCTCGTCTATTTGACTTGAAGAGAGAAATAAGCAGAGGTGTAGAAACAACAAATAATGAATAAAAAATAATGAATTAATGCTATTAAGGGTAGTTATTTAGTCCCGTGATTCCTATTTTACTTCTGGCTACACTCACACCTGATGGAAAGCGATGATCTTAAAGTTTCTTGTTCGTTATGTCTCGGTCGTCTGAATTATATATGATTTCGATTCAAAAAATGCTATCAGCATGCCGCAGTCCAACTATACCTACATGGCTGACAATGTAAAACGTACAAAGCCAGAGTTTTACCCAAGGTCCAGCTATCGCTTACCTACCTATAATAAAAAATCTTACACCGTGACATCCTTCCCATGGCCTTCCAACAAGTACCTAACAATGAGGACCGGGGATATTTGAATGAAATAAAGTTCTGATCGATTGTTTGCAATTAGATAACATTTCCTTTTTTTGTAAGCTTACTTTTTATGTTAACTTTTAATAACTCATCTGCCAATAAATCGCGCCAATAGACAATCTAATATGGCCGCCATTAGCAGTCAAATATACCTTGTCCCTATTGAACCCTGTAAACATGTTTTAATTAGAGCGGTTACTATTAAGTACCTGCTGGGCAGCATTGATATACAGATTGTAACAGAATTAACGCCAAATCAGAAAAAGGATCATTTTACTAAAAATAATTAGCTATCGAGTTATGCAGACAAAAATGTATGAAGCAGTTTTTTTTTTGGGACTTGATTGGCAGTTTAAGTCATGAAACCTTGTATATTTTTAAGTCAGAGTCTATGCATTATACAAGCTCTATTCAGCCACTGATATTCACAAGGCAACCAGTTCCAGACATCTGTTCAAAGACGCTCTTTGTGCTATGGAGAGGGTTCAATATGAAAAGAATGATAGATCCTCGAACTGACAGCGGAGAATTCAGCTTAGCTTCCCTGTTCAATCGATCCGCGCGGATGCTATTTGGCCAAGAGCTCGGTCATTCCACAGCATATTCTACAGAGTACTATTCCTCTTTACTGAGTCGCTCGTACTACAGCGTCTATTCCTAAGACTTTACTAACAGTAGATTTTTAAAACACTGTCTAATGTTTTATTCGATTCACAGGTCTGTGTTTTAAAACCATGCACTTTGTCATACGCAAACAGTACCAAATTGCCTTATGCGTCATGAGGAAATTCGACGGTACACATCATCTACTTATTTCGCCATACGAGAAATATTTTTTCTTTTCGAGTGGCGTCTCGCAGTTCAGCCTATGAGGTTGTCGACTGCTTCACCGGACTTGCCTGTGGCGGCTTTAATATAAATATTAAAGTTTCCAGCCAGAACTACGAGAAATTAAATTAACTGGCTCTTCATAGGTAAACGTCATTTTAGGTAGCGACCCGTTTCCGCTTCCCCAAGAATTTACCATAATGATGGTCAAATAAAACATCGATACGAATCGAGTCACAGCTTTATTTAAAATCTATCAATCCATTCAAAGCCCTAAGCGAAAAAAGCCATAAATATTTTATAGCAAGCAATTGTTTAAACAACCAAGTCTATAACTACACTCAAAAGGTAATGACGTATCCATAAATTGTCGTTAAAATGCCTAAGTTGAGCTCGGGAATTCGGCATCGTAATGGAAACATTCATTGTCCCATCTCTTGGCGGCCGCAAGAATTAACAGCCTTCGGGCTTGCGATGTATTGCCATTAATTGAGAATTATACTTTTATTGCCATTTATTTCTGCTTCAATTATTCTATTTTTAATTTTTTGATTAGGTTTTCGTTTTCCCGTTTTCACAATTTCTGCCTACCCTTGCTTGATATGGTCGTGAAAGTAAATATCAATGAGTCCATGAAAGAGCCATAACAAATGTATTTTAAACGCGTTATCTTTCATAATCCGACAATAGGATTCTCTTTGTAAAAGCCGTAACAAATACAAATCATAGAATCACGAGAATGGGATCGGAACAGAATGCCTTATTAGCGGTCTATTGTCTACAAAGCCTTTGCTAATGTCAGACAGCACGAATCGACTGTTTTCGAATTTTCTTTCAGGAATTTCCCGATATCTCGCAGCCCCTGTCTGCAATTGATTGCATTTAAGCTGAAATTGTGCCCCGTCGTCAATCCGTGACATTACGTTTGGCCCCTATCACCTTTTACCTTTATTAGCAAACAGAAGGTGTTCATCCGAGGATTACCTAAAGGCGTGATTCAAATAAAACATGTAGATTCGAAAGAACAACACCTTTCGCACACAGATTTTCGTTTCTTTGCGAATCAAAAGCGATCCGAAATTCAGGTATTACAGTTGTAAGATATTCGTTCTTTACTTTCCTTGCTTATCTAACCGATTTCACACTCGGTTTGTATGCAAATCCACTATTTTATTTTATGTGTTCAATTGTCTGAAATAAGCCCGTATCGCTATACAAGTCCCCGATCGTTCCGTTACCGTTTATCTTTACTACGTTGTATTTGTACGTTGGTACACGCAAACTTTCAATAACACTGAAAACAAACAGGTCTCTTCAACTAAAGTAGGATGCGGAATGGGAGAAATCTTATTTAAGTTCTTATATGAAGTTCTCTTTGAGACAAAGTTCTTCCACATTAGGATTGTTATTTTCGTAGTAAGAGATATTATTTATAAAACTATAGATATTTTGTTCCTAAATAAATAAAGGCTTGAAGATATTGATACTACTTATTTAAACAGAGCTGTATTTATAGAAAAACATGTACAATCGCTTGAACAAACATTAAATAGGCGACTCCTATCACTCAGGAAAACTTAATACAGTTTACGTTCTACACAAACACTCATACATACGTTTAGCCGTATTAGTTGTAACTATTATCTTAAGCGATAAAAGCAATTGACACGGAACAATGTAAATAACTGAAACAATATTGTGAAGTCGTAGAATATTTGTAGCATGAGTAGGTATTATTCCCATGTTGGTGCCTACAAAATTTGCTTATAAATTGAGTTCAGAAATGGAAAGATGTCATCGGGCCTTATTTAATGTTATATTCAAATACGAAGACGCCATGAAAGAATCCCAAATAAGGTAATTCTTGTGCTGCGGCTAACAACATTTTGATTATTAAAATTATATTACTGTGCAGGTTTTTTGGTTAACAGTTCATATTTAAGGACGGCTCATACAAATTAGCCAATAAACTGGACAGTCACTTAAAGATAGATGTCTCATAGATGTTTATTTGAAAATGGAACCCTATAAACGTTTAAGACCCGTGTTACCGTGCCACTGGGTCATCGTTTACTTATTTACTGGTTATCTTGCGAAAATTATTTTATTTACTAACTCGAAGAGGGTTTTCAATAAGTGTCAACACTTTTCTAAGCAAAATGGCAGTTGAAACTAATAGGCTGTCGTCAGCCTGTAAACTACAAATTAAACTTAGTTCTCACAGTTCACCACTGCCAAGCAAACAAACCGTTCAGATAACTAATCGGTAACTATTGAAGAACGTAACTCTTTGTAGTAATAAAAAACTATATCGCTCAGTTATCCAACAGTAGATATTATGAAAATAAAACATTTTCCTGAAGATAAACGATACAAGAGCAATTATATTTGTTTACAGAGATTTACAATAAAAACTCAACATATTATTTGGAAACATAATAGTGCATTTTGTAAAAGGTATTGCGAAAAATTCAAAGGCTTGAAAAATGCAATGTACGCTGCATGAGCTTTTAAAATGAACGTCACAACGGTGTAATCTTTTCATCGCACGAGAAGAGGCTATTTTGTATATCGGACGCGCTCTCCCAAATGACTAATTAAAAACAAATTGTTGCAGAGCACACAAGGCCTACGATTTTCATCGTTAAAATAAAAATAACGGCTTCTTTGTACAATTTAACGTGTTACTTATTTTGCTAATTGACTTGTGTTTTTAAGTATGTATCTGAGAGCTACTTGTTTGAAGATAGACCTGAATCAAACTTTAGCAGGTCTTGCAAAAAAGAAAATTTTTAGAGCGATCAACAATTTTAAAACTAAACAATAAAAATTAAATGAACCAGCGAACGCTTTACGCATAGCTACCACCCCTTACACAACATACGCAAACGTTTAAACTATTACACAAAAGTTTGGATTCAATCGCCAAATCTAAATACAAATCTTTCAAAGTTAAAATACTCCCATAAACAAACAGGTCCAACAGTAATATAGCAAGGAAATAACAGAGTTACGGAGCAAAGGGATCTCGGGTTAATACGAGTGGTATTGGTATCTTCATTTGCATAATCCAAAATGTTGGTGGAGTAGTAACATTCATTTTTATGATGTCGTGTAAGAGACGGTACGGTGAGAGCGTTGTCCTGTGCCAGACAACAATTTGATTTTGACGCGGGGATACACTCATGAATAATAAAATGAATTTTCTGATACATATTGAATTAAACTACGAACAACATAAAGAATTTTGTGTGGCACATGTTTTGAGGGCACACAGCTTTAGCGCAAAGCAGATTCACTTTGATTGAGACTTTGTTACATGCTCGGAATTTCTAAGATTTAATTATTACATGCCACGAGGCAATTACAGTAAAGCTGTACCAGTAATCCACATATTTTATATTTTGGCTGCGTGCTTCAGTAAATAAGGCTTACCTACTATTAAAATTACTGCGGTGACGTTATAACTTCGTTTAAAAGCAATGTAGATTTGAAGATAAAGTGGGACGAAATAAAAATGAAACCACTTCACTACTTCATGAAAATGCTGTCGTCACATTTTCAGAGCAAATCAAAAACTCATGTTTCGAAATGAAAAGACAGTCTCAGTATTTTATAACATTGCAGAATTGCAAACTTGTGAAGTTTTCATGAAATATTATTTTACAATTTAAAACCACTCTCACTGGCGAGTTTCACAAATTACGTTTTCATGTTTTCGAAAAATCCCGCTTTCCCGCTGCCGATAGACTTGAAATGTATGTTTAACAATACTACTTAAAACCGGCCAAGTGCGAGTCGGATATCACACGAAGGGTTCCGTACCATGACCCGAAAACGCTGACAGACAGGCGGACGAATGGATGGACGGACGGACAGCGGAGGCTAAGTAACAGGGTTCCGTTGGTAACCCTTAGGTCACGGAACCATTTATTTAATAATAGAAAACACACATAGCTACCAATCTTCTATAATAAGAATGCAATTACAATGGCAACAAGAACAAGGGGTACGATGGCTATTCGCACGATATCGAATAACCGTTACTGTGTATCAAACTACAATGTGCTAGATATTGAATCGCACGGATAACGTATAATATCATTTTATAGACACCGTTACGCTAAGTGGAGGGCCTACTTATGCTTGTAAAAATAAGTACCTGTTAGGGATTTGGCCAGTTTTAGAAGTTAACTGTATAGCTACACTTAGTATAAAATGTTGAGCGCCATTTTGTGTCTGGCAGCGGGGAAATATTTACACATTTTGGTCACGGGATTTAAACGGTATGAGTAGAAATAGATGAACATTTCGGCTTTGAGGGCTTTCAGTCATTATGGGGATCTAATGTTTAGTAGTTATTAAGTCATTAGGTATGCTTTATAGAACTACCAATGGATACGAAGAATTCTTAACTAAAGCAAAATACTAGTAAATATTTATCCTCGTTATTCAACGGGAAAAGGATAAAAAACACGAGATACACGAAGATTTCAGCCAACAATTATAAAAAGTATTTTTGCCTGAAGAAATTCACGAGAAACACCAAAATTACGATGGAAAAGAGGCGAATTTATGAATTAAACATTAAATCGATTGGGAAATGTATTCATGTTAAGTGTCGTCACTCCCGTTGGAGGGGTTGATTTATTCGTACATTGGGAAATCGGTTAAAATGAGCACAAAGAAACGCCGCAAAGAAACGAACTGCGAACGTCTTGCAGCCTTAGTACAATATTAAATGGCGTGTTGACTACTGGCTAACATACGGCTTCTTTACCTCGCATAATCGCCAGGAGCTAGGGGAATAAGTGTAAATAAAACATTAATATTCCTATGAAATACCACACGCCGATTTTTTCTGAGAAAAACGTTACAACATTTTTTTTGCGGGGCACTGAAAGTTGATGTGAATCAGCGATAAATTCAACTCGAGAGTCCCGGATAAGAGTCTCAATTCGGGGAATTAACTTAATTTAGAGTTATTAAAGTCACATTGTTCAGGTTAGGGGATATAAATCGAACGAAACGTTCTCGGGTTTGGCCCACCCAAACCTTGTACCAAATGAGTTACATTTAGAAAGTCATTTAGAAAAATAAAAGCGAAATCTTCGTGTAACTTTGACCTAGACCTCACGTAAGTAAATGTAGGTCGTATTAAACATTCCTAGGACAATATTATTTGGTAGATATTCCAACACTTTCAAGCGTAACGATAGTTGGGATTAGCGGTATACGGGCAAGGGCGGCCGCTTAGGATTATGGCCATTTCAAACTACGTGATCGGGTGTTTTTATTACGGTCCTCTGGCTACAAATGCTTTAGATTACTTTAAGAGACAGCAAAATTCAGACAAAGCGTTATGAACACAATTTATAGGCATTTTCTCGACTAATGTACAAGTAAATTCGTAATGAGACGCTGGTAGAATAAAACATGCAGTAAGCACTTGAAGCATCAGACAGATTTTTTAGTGGCTATTAGTAAAACAAAGTCTACAAAGTACAATTGCCGTTTAATGTAAAACAATCTAGTGAAGTCGTAGATTTAGATAATTTTTCTTCAAGACAGAATATTGAAAAAAAGTAATAAGAAATATAAAGGCAAAAGCCAATATTTTCTTTAACTTTGAAAAAAAGTTTGTTGTTCTGTTCAACTTTATGGTAACAAAAAAGAAAAAGCCACATTTTATGAGTTCAGAAACCGCCTTTTCATGCTTTGTTTTAGTCATGAAGCGTGGGAAGATTATAATAACATCACTCAAATTAGTTTGTAAAATAAGTTTTTCTCAATAACGGTGGATGGTGGGTAAGAAAATAGGTAACCCCTCAATTATAGTTAGGAGACAAGAAAAGCAAAAAAGATATTTAGTCTCAAGAATTAAATTTCAGAATGAAACACACCTAAAAAACCCTTTACAGACTTAATTTATAATTACATCAATTCAAAACCGTAACAAACTTTTTTGTTTCTAGCTCTTACAAAATGTTCTTCGTAGTTTAGGACACTGTAATTCGAAACTCGATACATTTGACTTTCAAACGAAGGACTTTCAATAAAGTTATCCGACAACGGTAAAAAGGGTTCAAGTTGACGTATTGCGAAACATTTTGTATTTCACAATGTGTGCGTTTAAATAAGGATAAGGCATTCGTGCACGATGCGAGACCATTTCACAGTTCGATAACCCAGTATACCTACGTACGTACTTTTCGTAGCAGTGACGTGCCGTGCGATCGCCTGAGGCGGCACAGAAACTATGAAATTACTTTTTCATGACTATGTTGGGATGAAAATGTAAACGTGGGGGATGAACACACAGCCTTTTGTTATTAGGAAATATTGCGGGCTGCAGGAAAGTCGTGGTGAATGCAAGCGGAGCCAGTCTCGCGGAAGCGCTACTTTTAGACTAGGAATATATTCAAAAGAAAAGAATATGAACTCATCCCGACTCTGATATAAGTGAAGATTCTAAACGAAACTGAAGTTTAATTTAGCAAAATTAAAAGGAGATTATGTATGTTTGGTACAAACGTCCCTTTCGTAATCCTTGGAAATACCGCTTTGAAGATACATGCCTGTCTGACATTGCACGAACATTTCAACGAAATGGTATTTTGGTCTTAGTGGCATGTAGGCTATTAGCGGTTGTCAAACAAATAAATGTTTAGGTATCTTTTTAATAAAATAAAATAAAAGTGACATAGCAACATGACTGTTCTTTTAATAAAAATGAAAAATTGAATACACCCGCAGGTTTGCTACGCAATTTCTCGCTCTATTTATTGTAGACGAAATATAAAATGCGCAGTATCACATAAAATTAATGGCGTCTGGTTATGACCACGTGATGCCCATTAATTCTCGTAAATAGCACTCATTTCCACATTTTTGAGTTTCTGGAATTCATATGAAGAAGTGTTGTATTGCTGAACGTATTCATAAAAGCTTTTGATATAAGAACTCTGATCAGTTTGCCCTCCTACTTATGGCTAAAAACAATATTTAAAAACCCAATGAAGAAGATTTAGTCGTGTTTCTATTCGTCTCTCTCGTCGTGATATTGACTGGATAAATTATATTTATTTTGCAAATAGGTTAAACATAACACTTTGACACGTCCATCTTTTTTGGTCATTTTAAGCTAGATGAGACTGGATAATATGATAATACATATTTTGAATGGAAGGAAGAAAATTAAAAGATAAAACCAGGGACAGTCTCATAGTTTTACAATAAGAATGACGTTGGAATATAAAAATTTCTGATGTGTATTAAATTGCTTCCCATATTTTATTTGAATATTAGCTGTAAGTACAACTTGTACCTGCTGTTTAACCCACTTCATACATTATCTAGTATGGCACTGGAAACCTTGAAGTTGAGTTGTAATCGGATGGAATAACAATATATTGTTTTTATTTTACATACAACTTAAAATTCATTTATTCTATGCTCTGTTAGGATTCTTGTGAAGGTCATATTCAGCTGCTCTTATGGAAAACTTTTGACGAAAATAACTTGTTGAAAAATATGTGTGAGTATGTAGTGGCAATTTCTATTATAAATTTCTACATTATACTGAAAAAAAAAAATTGGAAATGCCACTAGAACTGTTTGAATTAATTAGGTGTAAAAATATACTACCTAACTGTACTAAAATAAAGGGTTGATGGTCCAAATAATTTCATAGTCAACGTATGAATTTTGTTTTGTGTGTGAAAAAGAAACAAGAAACAAAATGTTGTGTGATGTGGATGTACCACATCACACAACATTTTATGAGATCGTTTGTGCAATATAATACACGAACTACTACTAGTCACGAACGATACTGTTCTGACATTCGATACGGTTGAATCGATATCGAATAATTTTCGCGAGCAACTCGGCAGGAGGTTGGAGGTTGTATGAAGCTTATAATTAAAGTGACTATGTACATATTAAAAACAATTTTAACAGGCTGATTCCTGTTTAGTTATGTTGCGTTAATAAGCTGTAGCATAGTTCAAAAGTAGGATTTTGGTAAGCTTTGTTTTGGGGGAAATAATAAAAGTTCGATAGATTACGATAGACTATTAAAATACAAATAAATGATTAATATTACCGTCCATAAACCTCTATATGGTCACGTCCCGTCCATTAATCGCGTATGCCTAGACATTTGTTTCCAACGATATTTTCAAAAGTTTATCGCTACGTGGGTGCTAAGTTTGAAGCTCAACTCCGAAACTATTTTTATATTTTTGTAACAAAATTGCCTGTACTAAAATTTAAATTAATGATGAAAATTGTAAAATCCAACGCCAATTAGCTTTTAATGTTCGAAATCTAAGTTGAGCTGCCCACCTTCCGTTAATCCATCGTCTCGACCACCGAATACAGTTTCGCCGAGAAAGTTGTATCTTGTTCAGCGATTTTGCTTTCATGAGCCTTGAGTGAAGATTATCGCGGTCGTATATCTTAGTCGGCCTCGGCCTTCGGCCTAAGGGATTACTCAGGCCTGTCGAGGCACTTGGACGCCCTACCCGACGTTCAAGTGGGCATTGAGCATTGCAAGATGTGTCAATCAAAATCAGTCTTTAGGATCGTTACGGAGATTAGCGGTCATAAATACTTCGAGGGAGTTAGAAAGTCGAAGTACATACGAAGGATATTAAATTAGGTGCCTACATAATATATATTATGTAGGTAGAGTATTGATATGCGGTCATCGGTTTACTTGGACCACATAATTTGAATAAAAAGTATGCTAGATTTTTGTTTGAACAAACTGACCTGTAAAAGCCACGGTAGTCCACTACAGATTTGACAGCTACAGCAAATAAGAGCAATATTTAAATAAATGTGTTAATGCAGGAACACGTCACTGCAATCTGTAGGCATCAGATAACTGGGCTTTTGAATTATTAAATAATATTATCATATGACTGATTGTTATTCATAAAATACTACCTACTACTTTTTCCTGTACAACACTGTCGTAACTATTTTGGTGTACAATCTATCTAGGAGCCTGAAAATAACTATGTTGGTCCTTCAAGTTTCTGAATTCATCTTAACGCCACTAACTTCAGTACGGTTGGAAGGAAAGCTGAAAACCCTGTTTTTAAAGTCAACACGAAGTTGCTGGTGTTTTGATTAATGACCGTTCTTCGTTTGTAAGAGGAGATGCTTTTATCCTGTAGGTATTGCAACCACCACTGGCTAGTTTTTTTTTAATTATATTGTCCCACCGCTTTGCAAATGTCTTCCTGACTTACAAGGAACTTAAATTGAAGTTCCAGAAATTAATAAACCGCAATTAAACGTTTATAATGCAGATAACAATTGACATAAAAACCTACATCATTTGAACGGATGCTAACATGATTACGACATATCCACTTAGATACGTATTTTATCACGCTTGACGCGACTTTGAAAAGGGTCATTCGACTTCTATTCGGATATTCCTCGTCAAAATGCGAACGTTTGATTCAGATTTATGAGCGTCGAATCCTTCCAACTCGGCAGAAATCCGTCGAACCTGCACACCCGTCCGCCATATTAATCCGTGAAAATAAATCCCGACTTAATACGACCCATAAATACTGGAAGTCCCTTAAATAAATCGGAAGAGTCTAATACAAAGCAACCCTTACGACTTTCTGTTTTACTTGTAACTTCTGTTTGACTTGACGTCATACACGTTAACGTGGGAAAGTCGAATAAAAATGTAAATTTAGTTAGGAGTTCTTTTGAGAAGTAATGTCGGTGCCCAATGTGGATCGTTACTAGGCCGCCGCATGGGTGGTTTCAGCTGAAGGAGTTTTTATTGTCACCGACAGGCGTGCGAGTTAAAAAGGGAGATAAAGCTAAAACGATCTGGAGCGCGTATTTGTGCGTCACGTAATCTTGTTCGACACCATCAAAGTGTTGTTTTGAGTTTACGACGCCATGCACGACATGCGCGCAGGCAATCTGTTATGTGGCACGATCCACACGAATTTAAAGTCCACTCAAATTACCCGTGTTTATGGTTCGAGACAACACATCCTTCCATTACTTTGTATTCCGAGATTTTCCATGAACTATATAACGAAACTACGTCGCCAATTCCTTGATGTTGTTGATCTATTATTCAGATTCATACACAAAGTTATCTAAGTTTTAGTTGAAATCCCAAAGTTGTGATCAAGTTTTGAAGTATTGATATGCATAAAATAATATCGGTATTATCTTTAATTTAGGCTAATGTTATCAAAATATTCCCATAAATAAATTAAAGGAAACATTGTAGGTAACTTTTAATGACTTAATAAAATTAAAAACTCGCAATGAATTCTTTATATTCCTACTTTTGTCTTGATCAGAACATAAAAAGCGGGGAAGTTTCTTAATCAAAGAGACTAAAATCGAAATAAATTAACGTCAGTAGCAGAGTTCAAGCAAACTTAACGACTTCGGAATCAATTAATTTAGCTACTGTGGTTGTTTCTCTTGTCATTGGAATTTATAGGAATGTTACTTTACATCATTTTCTTCTTCAATACAGATTTGGCCTTAATGTTCTTTTACCTCGGTAGTTTGACCGACTTGAAACTTATATGACACTAGCTGTTGCCAGCTACTTCGTACGCGCATATACCATTTTTTTTTCATTAGGAATTTTTCGTTTATGTAATATATATATTCCTCATGAATGTGGCTATCATTTACAAAAAGAATTTTCAAAATCGGTTCAGTATTTCCAGAGATTACCCCTACATACAAACTTACAAACTTTACCTCTTTATAATATTATTATAGACTTAGGAATCCATAACAATTCGGTTGTTTTCAAGCTTCAATCGGGTATTTTATTAAAATAAATATTGGTGTTTAATATAGAAACTAAAGTAAGGGTCTACTTCCTTTTTACAACCTAGTAGCTTTTTCTCGCGACTTCGTGAGCGCGTAACCCATTTTTTCCCGTTCCTGAAGGAATTTAGGGAAATCCTCTCTTAATGCTCCCCTACACTCCCTAAGGAACCTTCATGCCAAATTTCAGCTTTCTACGATCAGTAGAAATTGGCTGTGCGTTATCTGTCAGTCACCAAACACAGTTGATAATATCCAACATCTACTGTCTAATATAGAACAATGAGCTCAAGCTCAAGTACCTAGTTAACCGGAGTTTGACAGTTTACAGCTGTGTTAAGGTAATGAACTATCTAAAATAACAATAGCCAATCAATTCACTTGACATGATTTCGATAAGCCTATTACAAACTGATTATTAATAAATTAATCGCTCAATTTTAAAACTTAAACGTAGGTACTTAATTTTTTCATCTCACCTACAGCTTCAGGTATTTCTTCCTATTAATTATTTCGGTATCCAACTTTACAGAATTATCTTACGTACCGAGCTACCTACATAGGTACCAGTACAGTTATGTTAAAATACGGGTATACATATTATGTAGGCTAAAATAATTGGATTATTTTTCATATTTCATTATCTTGTTTCAAAGCTCATTGTTATGTTATTTGGATATCAAAGAATTTTGTGCTAATTTGGACGTACAAAAAGAAAAATGAACTGCGAATGTTATACTCTTACTACTGTTTCTTTTTCATTTATGTATGTACTTCGAAAAATAATTGACTTTCCGAACAGAATTTTACGTCATTCAGATAAAGATGATTTGGGAATAAACTGTTCAACCTACTTACATTAACAAAATCCGATGGTCAATCTCGAATACTCAAGTATGAATTCTTATTAGCGTTTTGTCTTAGACAAAAACGAAAAAAAAAGGACTACTGAATATATTCGAATTTCAAACACAGACCCTATAATAATAAGTTCACGTTTCACTGGACACAAAAAGGTAGCAAATAAGTCTAAGAAAGGAGAATCTTTTTAAAAGAAGCAGTTGCAAATTTTCTTTAGGTCGGGTAAAGAAATAATTATGACCGGGTTAATTATTGGGGTTTACTGTTCAAATAGCTGAGAGAAAAACGGTCTTGAAATAAATGGGCATTGTAATATAACCCACGGGTTACCCAACCAGTATTTCTCACTGCTGTTAATCTGACCAGAATAACAGCATTGTGAAACAGGCCGCGCTGGTTGGCTGAAAGCAAACAGCGTAATTACTAATGCGCACGGTTTTTTTTTTTTTTTTTATAATCTTTATTTATTTAGAGGCTTTTACCTTACAAAGGTACGTCAGCCTCATCGTACCCTTTAAATAACTAATATCTACTTATAATATAATTACTGATTACACGTACCTACCTTTAATTCTACAAATGTTATTATTGCGTAAGCGAGGGAGTTAGTGATGCAGCAATCATTTCATAAACCAGTTTCGCTTCTCCCGAATTTGGTGTAGATAATATTCTAATAAAAGCCCCAACATCATACAAATTAAGTTTTAACTCCCGCATCACTATCTCCCTCTCTCTCCGGTTCTTTTCACATTCCACCAGCAAATGTTGGACGTCTTCGACTTTATTACACACTAGACAGTTAGGGGAATCGACTTTTTTCATTAGATATCCAAATTTCCTAGATGGAAAATGACCGGAACGCAATCTGTGAGCCATAACAACATATGACCTCTTTGTATGACTCTCAGCGAACCAAGGGATTCGAGGAGGCTCACTTTGCATAGTCTTGTACCATATGCCTTTTTCTTTAGACCTGCTGTCGAAATACTCTTTAAAACTATTGTAACATATGTTCTTGTAATAGCTAAGTATTTCTGTGTAGAATGGAGCAATGTCTATTTCCACTCCTTCCAAAATAGCTTTTTTTGCATAAATGTCAGCCTTCTCGTTTCCAAGTATACCAATATGAGATGGAATCCATTGCAACCTCAAATTAATATCACCGAGTTCATGAAATTGTCTAAGAATTACATAAGCTGTCGGTGTACCTCTGCAACCAGAGGCGCATCGAGCCAAATGCATTAAACCACTTTTGCTATCCGTGCATATGACAATGTTTTGATTTATAGAATGGTTCATGATATCCCGACAAATTATGTTCTCTAGCGTTTTTGATATCGCAACAAGTTCCATCGTCATAACAGATACATTTGTATCAATGGATTTAAACAAGGCCGAAGTTCCACGGTTGAAAATGTCAATGTAGCATAAATGTCAATAAACGGATTTGACGCAAACACCACCATGTGCAAAGAATAGCCTGTAGCTGTAACAATCAATAAGTCACGCTCAAACGAAACATAAAACGGTAGGAGGAAAAACTGGCCCTACTTATGTACCAATTTTTTCTTTCCCAGATTTATATAGTTCCCGAGAATTTTGTACTCAAAGATAAAATAATATTTATTGCCGACCCGCGAAAAATTAAGTTCTCCTTTATACTCTGGGGTGGTGTCATAGAACTTGCGTGGGATAAATCATAATTAGAAGTAATACATCTAGAGGTTGAAATTGAATTAGTCAAGTGTTCAATATGACTTGTACTTCTATCTGTTGGTCCTTGGTTGTCTGCTAAGATAAAGTCTCGCATTTTAATTCACAGACCATAAAACTATTACTAGAAGCGTCATCGGGACGATTAGAAAAAAGTGCAATGGAACGTGAACGATTCAATGGTTTATGTAACGTCGATGGTTTTGTATTTAACGATGAGATCGAGGAATCGAAAAAATATTTCCCCATTCGTATGCTTAAATTCGTTACTGGAATAAAACAGAATTGGCTAAAAATATTATGTCCTTACTTAAACCTGATAAAACAAAAAAAAATATTTCTGAGTATCCACAAGCCACAAAACTCACACATTAAAATTTATCTTCTTTAAATTCAAGGAAAAACCTTAAGAGGTCTACAACGGCTATTAAATTTATTCAATGCTCATTAAAGGCACCACGGGTGCAGCTTAAAATTACTTTAAAAAGTTGCAAAAGAGAAGATGTTTCACACGACTTGGTAGAATTCAAATTGTATTCATTACTTTTAGTACTATTTCATTTCATAAGATATTAAAACAAAACTTCACAACAATGTAGATAGTAGTCTAGTGAGTGTAGTCTTTGGCATTTGCATATTAAGCATTCATTTTCATGATTAAGTTAACGTAAGTTTATGCATTCTCAGCATAGTCCAACGAATCTATGTCTAGTTGCACAATCACAATATTGTGTGTCAGTTGTATTACGAGCGTATGTTTTGTTAGCAAACCAGTCCATATTTTACACAGAGATATTCTCAACACGACAGAGCAGTAAATCAGAATGTAAATGCATTTTTGATTTACCTGTCTTCGCATTCACTTTATTTATTCTTATCCTAGAGATTTTCAATTTGACATGCTGAGCTTTATAGGTAGTGTTAGAAAAAGTTATTTTGTTTTATTTACGACTGGAATTATTTTAGCCGATAGCAAGGACACACCAGAATAATCTCATTGCTTATAAAGAAAGATGTTTGAATGAAAAACTGCGTTTTCTTTGTAATATGGCTGTGTTAAAAAAATGCTTGATTTGATTTGATTAAACAAGCAAAGGCAAACAAACATCATTCTAATATTTAATACTATTAAAAATGACCTACCTAAGACATAAATTAAAATAAGTAGTCAAACATAAACTACAAGCTTGTCAGGCAAAAAAAAAGACAAGTACCTACTGATCGAAAAAGTCAAAAACTTTGTACCCACAAAGCATAATAAAATTATCCCGACGCTTCTTCTACACACTTTCACCATTATTAACGACATTCACACACTTCACACAGATTCCCACGTGACGAGTGTTAGAACAAAGATAACGATTGTTTAGACTGAACACGTAAATACGTAGATTACCATCGTTTACGTCTCTCACACCTGAACTCGGGTAATTAATCAAACGGCGGTCATGCCAGTGATTAGTTGGCACTCGACTTAACCACGTGGGGACGGAACTCGTGGCTAACGAGACAAGCGGCCCTTGTGTGTATTTAATTAGATTGTAGTGTCAAATTAATTGTAGTTAATGGAAACAGTGATCGCTTTGGGCAAAAGCAAGTTGTTTAGTCAAAATTATTAGAACGGGTTAAAGTAAATAATGCTGTCGGTATTTGACGGATGGATTTGATCATAATTTGAAATCTGACATCGTTATCCTCATCATTCTCTAGTCCTTATTCCAGTGTGTTTGAGGTCTTAGGTTGTAGGTCATAACTTTTCTAATTTCTTTTCTTTTCTTTTTTTTTTCTTTTCTATAATTTCTTTTCTTCTTTTATTTATACGGTTCATGCATTTTTTTGGTATTCCAATAAAATGAGAAACTCTAGTTACGTGCAACTGACAATGTACGGTTTTCTTTTTCATTCTATGATATAACTCATCCTACTGACAAAGGTTTTACAAGATTTTATACCGAGAAAATATTCATCGCGAAAACGGAAAATGCACATCGCAATGAAAAGCTAATTGCCAATCCACGTCAACTAAACGCTAGCACAGATAAAAAATCTGCGATCCGATCTCTAACTTTTCTCATTTCTTTGATATTATTATTTAGAGCGTGGGCATTGCTATCCAAGCTGGTAATTCTGGAACAACCACGTTATATTTTAGTCAGAAAACACGTTTTGTAATAGTATAATGATTATAATTAAAATATCTACCTACCTAGGTAAATAAGCAAATTGTTGTGTGGGCTGCTAAAATAATGTTTCAACAAGGAATTATTTAGTAATAAAATATCCTGATACTGTTTAAGGCTGGTATTACGTATAAACTTAACAATTATCGTTGTAAATTTTAAAATGGTAAGAAAAAAGGGACTTTTATAAGATACACACTGTTTTAAAACCCCGGGGATTTTATTAATTTTAATTATTTCCTCATAGCATCTTATGTGATTAATATTTTCGTAGTAAAGTGCATTATCTGAATCGTCGTAATCAACGTTGCATTAATAAAATTAAAACAGATTATCCGTTGTATTATGCTCTGATAAGAAGTCATAAATGTTAACATCTCCAATAAGGCTATCTGATACAAATACCTAATCTAAAAATAGGTATTAACCATATCTTAAAACTTCCAGCGAGGTCGTAATCCTTCCTCTAAATGACAGTTTACTTTGCGTGCTTTAAAACATTAGTTACACGTGGTCATGGATGTTATTATTTACAATTTGCGTTGGGGACTTGCACATTATCACAAGTAACATGGGATAAGGGCAGGAAGATGATGACTGGGGACTTGCACAACTAGATCGCTATAAGAATAGACCAAATAAATGTTAGATGTATTTTCTGAAAGATGATAATAATAATTATGACGACTAATAGAGAAGTACGGAAAAAGAAGACAATTTGCGTCGACCCCAAATAAATAAGTATAAGGGCGAGAATAAAGAATTCGCTCGGGGTATATCCTATCTACAGGTACAGAACTGCCTGCCTTCTCTCAATAAACGAGGTCTGTGTCCCAGCAATGGGGAAATAATGGTGATTGTTAATAAAAGCTAGCTCAGACGAACTATACCTAATGTCAAAACGCTAGCTATGTTCCAGTAATCTACCTATGACCCTAATTATCTAAAAGCCCTGAGCACTATTCGAAAATCCAATGAGTCGTAAATTCTCTCACACCAAATAATAATATTGGTTCTAAAATCAGCTTCTCAAATAGGGCCCAATGCTAAAATGAACTTCTTGAATAGGTTTGCTCACATTTTTATATTTCTCAGAATTAAGTTAATCTTTTTGTCTTTAATGAAAAGGTCCCAATACGTTACTTGATTTTATCAATACTCCCTGCGGCAGCGTATTGGTTTTCTTCTTAGTACGTGAATTATGATTATTGGTAGAGAAAAGACACTAATTAGGATTTAAGGAGAAATTTATCACTGATAAGCTAACTTTTGGGAGACAAACTGCGAACTATTCGTAACAGTAAAAAGATTAGAGAAGGTTTTGTGTGTAATAAATGGTTTTCAGAAGTATTCGTTTATTTTCAATGGTCTTAGTGCGAGTTTCTAACGTTCTCGATTGCGAAAACGTCAATTTGTATTGAAACTGAATAAGCGCCATCTGCTGAAAATTATGGAAAACATTTTTCCCGTACAATTTGACATAAGCGAAGGATTACGTTAACGCGATCGAGAATTTTAAGAAACTGGCACTAAGCCCTCAGTAGGTTTCTGTTCTATCCTTATTATAAAACTGATTATTCCATAAATATGTAGTTTACGTAGAACTACCGTATATGAAAATAACTAAATATAAGGTAGTAAATTTTATGTCTGGATGGTAATGGATTGAAGCGGTAAGGACAACACCGATCCAACTTTATGTCATTCAACTGCGAATCAGCTTAGCCAAAAATCACTAAATTGAGTTCGAATCTATGAAAATTATGAGTAGGTACTTAAATAATGAAAAAAAAAATTGTGGTGTTCTACTTAATGTCAATGAAAAATGACAGGAAGTGTCTCATGAAAAGTTCGTCGCTAACGTTTTTTCAGCGCAGGTAATATTACAATTCCACACAAGGATAGTCAGATTATAACAAAACGCATTTTTTTTCATGTTAATAATGCGTGACGAGGCATACCTACATACAATTTTATCACAAACTCTACGGGTTATCCTCTTTGCGCTTATTAATAATGCAATTACTTCGTCCGGCTACTACCTCATGGGCTACGTCATGATTGTGACGTCACGTATGGGTTGATCTTTTAGTTGTCTTAGGCCACGATTGCACCTGCCAGCTCGTATATAAATGCATTACATTGTGGGCTTCCTATGTATCCTGTGATCAATTGCTCGATCGTGCCCGCAATGTAATAAATTTGCATGCAAGTTATTTGGAAAAGTTATAGAATCGACATTGACAGCGACAAATTTATCAAGCGCATGTTTGTTGCTATGATTGGTTGAATTCCAATCCAGAAACCGGGGGTAAGCCAAAATAAGTCAATATATAATAATATATTTTCAAAATCATGATTTTTCTTATTTCCTTCGGTGTTCATCTGAGATCGGCCTTTGTTCAACTTACGGCATAAATAGTGGCACATACTATAATATAGTACTAAGGATGAATCAATACTAATACAATCAAGCTGAAGAGTTTGCTTTTGTCGGATTAGGAAAATTATTTTTGTATATGATAAAAAGCTGCCAGGCTGAAATGGGAATGGATAAGTCACACCAGCCGCATGCATAGTGACCGCTGAGCTAAAGTCTACGCAATGGGTAGCCGAGGCCGGCCCAAAAAGCGCTGGCGAGATGATCTGGATGCACACTGAGAAGGCTGGTTCGAGGTGGCGCAAGAAAAGAAGGTCTGGAAGGATATGGAAGAGGCCTTTGCCCAGCAGTGGGACCCAATAGGCTTAGGAAAAAAATATATATATGATAGCCACATTCATGAGGCTCTCACTACTAATTTCAGGAAGCTGAATACGTATAAGCATATAATATATATTAACTATAGGGACCGCGACAATTACGAATAACGCTGTAATTATAAGTTATGGAATTGCTAAGCTGTATTGTTTAAGCTGTCACAGACGTCATTTTTCTTCACCGTCAGTTTAGAAACGTAAAAAAATTACATGAAGAAATATGTACATACCTAAGTTTGTAAAAAGATAAAATCGGATGAAACTGAGCATTACTGGTTTGACCCGTATTCGTAGCTTTTTTATCTTATAATAATTTGACCTATGTTACAGATTCTAATTAAGTAGTAAATAAATGTCTTTTTAATCATTTTAATCTGACGGTTAATAATGTTTTAGTTTTGAACGTGGCCACGATAAAGTATGTGCCTACCGCCAAAATAGTGAGTAAACATATGACGTACCATTATTATGTATTATTATAATAATGCTAACGAGTCCATTGTGTTATTGTAGGCACTGTCAATTATTATTATTAATATAGTATTTATTCATATCTTATTGATGTTTATATCTACATATTTTCGGCAGTTAAAATATCTACAAAATTATAATAAATTATTGAGGGTATTTCTAATTTTCTACCCACATATCGTTTTTTGCTCTCGTAAATTATAAATAGTACTTTTAAAGAAGTACGTAAAACATTGTTGTTATAAAATAAACAACACAGAAAACCACTGTCATTTGCCATTCTTGTCAGACAGATGATTAAGTCGTAAAATCATCATGTTTTGCAACTTTAATTGCTACTATTGTATCATGCACTACTTAGTAATCTGCGTAGATAAAGTTTCCTATAAGCGAGCAAATCGATAAAACACGCGTGGGGATTTCTAATTAGACACAATACTCGTCTTAAGATTTAATTTCTCTCCTAGAATACCAAGCCCAGCACGTAGTTAATAGCACATTTAGATGCGAACGGTAAGCCGCGTGTTCTCGTCATTCGCCCATGCGTATCACGATGGCTGAAGTTACTTTGTACGACTACCTACCGCTCCTACTAAGTAAATCTTTGAATTAACCTAAAAACTATGAGGCTTCCGAATGAAATTTGCATCAACGCCGACTCATACTGTCCCAAGTTCTTACCAGCAAGGTCAGCATCAGCATCAGATCCGTAAACAAAAACCGGATTCTATACGTCACTCTCAAATCCAAGTAAGCGAGGCATATTTATCGGCACATGTACAACAAAACAATGCAGGCGACAGTAACGTTTACTGGTTATTTCCTGCTTTACTTGAGAAGCACAGTGAAACTACACGCGTTACAAACAATGAACACACAAACACGACGAGACATAATTACCGGCGACGCAACTAATAAAAACACACCAAAAAACAATATGCTATTCGGTGTAGTCAAGGCTATGAATTAGCAACACATTCCATATATGTAATCGTTACGCGTAAACAAAAATCTTACTTGAAAAAACTTCACGACAAAAAAGATACAACTGTTAATAACAGAACTGTTAAAACTATCGAACGTCGCCGTGCACTGAGCGTGCTATTCGGCGGTGTTAATTGCTAATCGGACGTTATCGGGAAATGTAGGTAGGTGACATTTCGTAGGCATGTGCCTGACTGTGTGCGGAGGGCGCGCCGCGGCAGCAGCGCGCTCACTCGCGGCTAGGAGAGGACTGTGCGTGCAGCCCGCTGGCGCCGCGAGCCGGAGCGGAGCGGGCGCGCGAGCGGCGAGCGGAGCGGTGCCCAGCGGAGCGCGCCCGACCCGACCCCAGACACCGGCATGGCGGACGTCGGCTCCTCGCCTGGCTGATGATGAGCGCACCGACCTGAATCATCCCTCGCGCGTTAATAACTTTAATATCACTCATACGATACTCGTCGCCGCTGACGCTGACGGCTGCGATCCCGCGACCTATCGCAATGCAACCTTTTATTATGTCAATGCAAATGTCAGTGCCCTTGACTAAATTACGATGTAAGCGGTTTTTGGTATCTGAAACCTTACATTAAATTGAAATCCGATATGCCTACCGAACGTGTGGATTTTGCACGTTGTATAACGTACCTACGTATAGCCATATTTACTATAAGTACCTACGTAGTATTGTTTTGTTTGATTGCGATTTGTTTGTTGTGGTTCTTATCTACTGATATCAAACCTTTATTTAACTTGGTGTATCTACAAGTGCCAACAGCCTATTAACACAGTTTAATCAGTATTTGAAATCAACATACAAAGTTTGTATTAGCATCGCAATTTTATTGTCATATTATGGTTACAAAATCGACCCCCGAGGGAATCATACCTATGTACAATAATGTCATTGATTTAGTAGTAGATATTTTCCAGTCGAAATTAATTAAACATACGTTTATTCAATGAACGTGGTGTGGACGACACACCGTTAAGTGATTGCATATCAGTAAGCTAACATGATTCACACTTACATATATACTTACCTAAATTGATATTGGATATAACACACATCATCACACATGTGCTGTATGCCGAATAGTTTCGCTGAAGTAATAGTGATTGACAAATATATCCAATAAATTACAATAGTTAAATATAGGTACTTCGATCGTGTGAAAAGTTAAATTAGGGAATTAAAATAAAACGAATTTTATATAAAATAACTCTTTAGTTAAATATAATTAAACTCAAGACGTAAGGTAGGTAATCTCTCAAAGAAAAAATAAGCCAGTCTCGTGACTTAAATGTGTGGGAATGAAAAAAGTTATTTAGGTACTTAATTAGGAACATACTGCATTGTTAACCAAGGGTGAGGAGAGGTTAACCAAGTTTTATGTTTATTTAGTCAAAACGATTAATTGGCTGTTGACATTTACTAATTACTTACTGGTTTTTTAAGACACCGTGCCGTAAAATATTGCATTCAAAACCTGCTTTTAACTGGTATTGTTAGGTATAGATATTCCTAATGTATGTATAACATTCGGTAACAAACATTTGCGATGTTGAGAATTTTACAATTTTTTTTTTTTCTAATCTTTACGTGGCGTGTTCCTTCTGAGTTACGAATCCTCTGCCTTGAAAAATGTAAAGGTAGACACTGCACTCTGTCCGTAGTAAATATCGATCTATTTATCTGTAACTAGTTAAAGAAGTAGCTATAAGTAGTGTTTTAGGAGGTAATCTTTAGTACTGATCCAATCACAATTTTTTTTTTTCAGGTATAGGAAGCTACACTGGCTTTTTAAATCGGAAAATGCACGATTCCAGACAGGTAACGGTAGTAAAACCGCGTGAGTAAGTAGGTACTATAAACGTGCTTCCTCAACTCACGCCTCACAGTGATGGTTACTGGTTAGAATCACTCGGGCAGTTAAACGTTGTCAATGTAGGTCATTGTATGCAGACCTTATCAGATACCCAATTGCAATAAATATAGTAGGTAAGTCATAATGTATAGATGGTACTATTACATCAATAAATATTGTATTTTTTATTATTTAAAGGCTCGCGTTTAACCACAATCCTGAAAGAAAGCGATCATGTGGTCGACGATGGAGCACGCTTGCCTTGAAGTAGCCTGTTCACTCATGAAGTCATGAATTAAGGACCCCAAGGTTGTAACTATCAAGAAACACAGACTCCGGCAGGGAAGTCCACTTCTTAGCTGTACGCACAACGAAAGTATTCCTTAAATATTTTGTATGGGTGGGATGTCTGTGTCACCGGAAAATTGCAGACTCCGTAAGATTGTAAAATATCGCGTGAAATTGTAAACTATTTGTTCTAAATTTGACACGGATATACTTATTGGAAACTTTTGAATTTGGATGGAATTTATTGTATACAAAACGATTTTTTCATAATATATCGAGAAATTATAATCTAGTAAAGATTTATTACAATCTTACGGTTTCTTAAATTTTCCGGTGACATCTGTACCCCATACACACAACCGATGGCGGGTCGGTGGCCATTGTTATTAGTTATGTTTTAATTAAAATGATTAAGTTTATTTGAGTAAATTATTAATTCGAATTAATGATTAAGTGTGTACTTAAGTAGTTTATAATAAATGTTTTTTTTAAATAATTATTAGATTTTTTTAATGTACGCCGACCGAAAGTTCCCTACGTAAGCAAACATTTTGTATATAATCAAATATTAACGTAATTAATATGGGCCTTAACTACTTGGGTCACGAAAATTGTGTTTACGAAATATTGTAAACATGATCGAGTTAAATCACTTTACACAAGCTAACCAGTGTATGTACCTACAGGGTAAATAAATTTTATATTTTATTTATATTTTAGCTTTCATCGGAATCAGGCTCGAGACACCATTAAGCAATTTTCATTACTTATTCCCCAAATTGTCAGATTTGGCCATCCACTCCGACCTGGAAAATACACCCTAAATATTATAGGGTGTATTTTTCAGGTCGGAGTCGGTAGGAGTTTTTCAGTCGGTTGTTTGTAGATGCAACAGCGCTTCATCAAAAGCCCCCTCTTTTAATGAAGCGCTGTTGCATCCACAAAAAAAAATGAAAAAGAAGAATTTCGTAAGCTAATTCAGTTGCTAATTCAGTGTTGACAAATATTTATATGTGCTGTTATCACGCTACCGCCGAACACATGAAGTTTTGAAGGTGGAAAATTACGTTCTTCAACTCATAACGTAGCTTAATTACTGTGCCAAATACAAGCAGGTACTTAACAGTTTAACTGTAGCGCTCAATTAAAGCATGAAATTGTCATAATTATAGTTTCCTCGCCTTCAGCCGCTTTATGTACATATATATTAACCAAACTTAATGAGCACGTAAGTACACTCATCAAAATATAACAGAGCAAAACTAATTATTCAAACGATTATGACTTCTTATGATTTACTCGTATGATTATTGCACTCCATGCATAAAATAACGTATTTAACAGGAGTTAAGAAACCAGTAAAATCTTATTATATTGTCCGTTTTGTTAAACTATCATAAATTATAAATAAGTGGAAATGTACCTACTTGTTGTAAAGAAAACCACCTAAACATGAAATATGTAATAAGGTAAAACAAAGGATTTTTCAATGAGTTGCAAACTTCACAGGAAAGGAGGAAATAAGAGTATGTCCCATACTTTCGAACTAAAAGTCCTTACTTTAAAAAATAAAGCATGACCAGTCGCAAAGCGTAACCTGAAACTCTGTCTGACGAATGTTGACTGAAAACTTGATAGATTATGTGGGGTCAAACGCGCGGACAATGTCATCGAACGGTGAAACAAACGACCCGCTATTAAAAAAATCCTTTGTCACATTGGACGATCTGGATAAAAATTTTGTGAAACAGTAATATTAAAAAAAAAAGTAATACTCGTATTTATTGTTTGCAACGCCATTCTCTCTCGGGATATAATGAGATTCAATACTAAGAAGTTTATCAGATTTAATAGTTTTATGTCTTAGATTGTTTAATTAAATAAATCACCTAAATACACGTATGCAACTCTGAACAAAATTTCATCAAATAACTATTACAAACACATATCAAAACTTTCACATTTAGAATGATAGTTAAATTACATGCAAATAGTTTTGATCCCTTGTGGAAACTGTTCCACTCAGTGGTAAATATTTGGCACTGGGACCCCGCGTAGTCGACGCAACCGAACCGCATCATAAATAAGTGTAAACGGGGCTTAGTTCTGTATGAATAACGTTTAGTTATAACCTGACATGTTGGGAGTGAGCAAGAAATTGTGTGGAACGAATGAAATTAATGATAAGTCGAGGAAGTAGTTGAAGTTCTCTTAAGAAGTTTGAAAAGCTTTAGTCAGAATAAATTGGCGACCGTGGAAGAAATTCCATTGAGCTGAGAACTTTTACATAAATTAGTTGCCATAACTACGGTAAATTCGGTTATGAATTGTATGCAATTTTTTTTTAAGGATGGGACATCATCAAATGACTTCTTCGTCTTCGTGGAGCGGAAGGGCGTGTCAGACTCTTACTGACTAAAACCCATCCGTGTTCCTTCTAAAGCCCTTTGCGTTCCAGGGCCGCGGTGACTCTTTCGAACAAATTCCGCAAACTTGGTTGAATTGTATATTGCATATTTACTTCCATGACTAATTGCACACCATTTTTTGATAATAATTCTGAAACGATGCTGAAGCTTTTCCTTCCAAATACAAAAATACAAAAAAAAATACAAAAATCTTTATTTCTTTAACAAATTTCTTCTTATAATTAGTTGCTGGAGTCTCCTTTTAAGCATGTCAATATGCCTGTGTCAGGAGGCTCCGCTCTTCCTTAACGTATTAACAGCATACCTAGCAAGAAACATGTAGACATAAGTTTTGTATTTTAATTATTAAGTAGGTAAGTAAATATTTTTTTTTTTTTTATTTATTATACTTGAAGAAGTTGTGTGAATTTACAAATTAATTGGAGTGTGAGTGTGTAAATATGATTAAGTGACGAGTATATTAGACTAAGGTGTGCTGTAAGGTTCCCTAGCCCCACGAAGTTGGGGTCGGTTACAGTACCATTAGGGGTGTGTAAGTGCATGTGTGTTTGAGTGTGGTTGTGGTTGTGTGTGTGTGTGTGTGTGTGTGTGTGTGTGTGAGGGTGTCATCAGTGTGTGTTTGTGTAATCAATGTATGTTTATTCCACGTATAACAATAGTGTTTCGGTTTCTTCATAACTTAGGGTTTTTATCCACTTTATCAGTACAGATTTGCACTCATGAGAGGGTTTGGAAAAAAACTGTAATATTTTATTAATTTTATTGTAGAGATAAGCTGATCGTTTTTTGAATTGGATACTAGCAAAAGTAGTTTTTGTAATAGGAACATTTGTGACTATGTTTTTCCTACGTTTAGTTTCTATGCAAGGATCATAGGTTAGTGTTTTATGTATTTTTAATATGGTGTATACAACATATAATTTTCGAACTGACAGTAGATTGGACACCTGATATAGACTCACAGTAGGGAAACGTTGCTTTTTGAAGTACATAACTTTTATAAGAGCTCTTTGAGCCCTTTCTACATCTAAAAACCGCGTTTTGAGAGCCCCTCCCCATATGGGAATACAATATAAAATTATGGATTGCACTAAAGCAATATAAATTTCATTTAGGAGGTTTTTTTCAGAGTTGGGGGTATTGGACGCAGTTTTTGGGAACCTTCCAGCAGGATACTAATCTCAATTACCTTTCAGCAACCCACAGGAAAAAGATAAGCCCAGCCATTCTACTCCGGAAACCATACAAAAAATAATAACCACGCAATGTTTTCATGATAAGTAAACCTTTTGGCGGGCTCTCTGATAAATAAAAATACGGTCGACAATTTTTATCATGATGTTTTGTCCTCAGCTTTCAGATTTCAGTCGCTGAAACGTTTCAGTAATTGGATTATGATGACCAGTTACTGGTTGACGGCAATCTGAACCAATTAAACTTTGTTCACTCTCTGGGATTCTCAGTCTTTTAACAGCATTTAGTTTAAGAAGCTCATTTAGACGTTTAGTAGATAATTTTGTGAGACTTAATCACTACAATTACCTAAACAACGAAATTGGGACTGGTGCCCCTTTAGTGTCAATCTAATTTTGTGATTTACATCGTATTAACAGCAAATTTAGTAGCCCATAAGCCAAGTGGCAGTTCACACCGATTGATTGGCAACGTTTTAGGACTTAAAAACTCCCAAAGGAGTCATGTAAACGAGGTTTAATGCTGTGAACACGTAAATAAGTATTTAAAACTGACCAAAGCAGCTTTATAATGTTTAACAAGCCCATCAATTATGTAATCAAACAAATTAACTCTTGTTACGTAAATCAGTTATTTTGACAAGGTTTTTTGTTCCGAACATTAGTTCGTAAAGTTAGTCAAGTTGGTTTTGCAACGATTAGTCGGTTTCACTTATATAAATCCTGATATTTGGTTCAGATAAAAACCCTTTATCGTACAAAGAATAATGTGAAAGATAAAAAGACTAAGCGGAAAATATCTTCCAGCTTAAAATAATGTCTTAATTTAACTTAGCTCAAGAAAGAGCAAAGCTTCCAAAACTTGTTTCAAGTTTTCAGTTCTGCAAAAGCACATACTGTGTATAATGAAATTGACCACTTGGGGCATAGTTCTGCAATCGAAATGACTTCGATATCGTCCAAGACAGTCCTCACTCCGGAGTTTGACCAGCTGTTTGCAGACAAGGGCCTTAGCTAAGTTGGATAAGCTCAGCTTGCATCAAACAGACGTTTTTAATCGAGTTCAAAACAAAGGAGCAGGTTATGCGGTTATGTCATAAATTAGATTACAACGAATAAATTGAACGTTGCCCCCCAGTATAATAGTACCAGTAGCATAGTGAATGCATAAAAAAGGCACTTTTGGAAACCGAACAATACAATGTAATTTAGGCATACACAAGTGTTCCTTGTTTTCGTGAAAACGGGCTTTAGTATTTTGCCTAAATACAGTCTTGACTCTGGTCTGTGCAAAGCTTAGTAATATATTTCCCGTCGCCGCCAACGAATGCCTGCTTTGATTAATATCAAGACATAAACAAGCCGTTTCTGTCTAGTGAGATCCAAGTGGGGCCCCTGAGATAAAATGTGTTCTCTACGCAATTGAAACACCTGACAGCAGATGGGGCCCCGAAACGTACGTACGGCAAATTGCTCGCTCACATACATTCCTCTTTGTAACGAATGTGGTACGATATTATGAATGGATGCCATCGGGATTCAGGGTGGTAAGTGGAAAGGACATAATTTCAATTATTTGAGAGAAGCTCGTGGTTAAATAATAACAGCCACACGAGTCACATTAAGTTAAGCAACGCATGCCGAGGTCGGCCTGTGGATGGGATCATCCATTACACACCGAGACTCCTTCGTGTCTTGGAAAACACGTTACGTCGTTGGTCCCGGCTGACATTTATAGATCTTTGACAGACGTTAAGGATTGGTATAAGCCAGAAAACCTGACGCCAGTCTTGTCAAGGGGTACTGTAGAACCTATCCAGTTACTGGGTTGTGGAGGTCAGAAACGCAGTCACTCTGTGTAAAATACTGGTATTCAGCTGCATCCAGTTTTACTGGAAGCTACTACAATTTACTTGGCAAAAGGCTGGGCAGATTGATTGAGAATCGTTATCTTTGAAACCGAATATTTAAAAAAGGACTTTGTAGAACAATATTCTTTTTATTTTGATAAAAAGGTTTATCATATTTTTTACCAGTGGGTATTAATAATATTTTTATGTAAACTTTGCTTTAACATATTCAATGCTGATTGCATAAAGACCTTCTGTAGCATTGCAGCAAAAGTGCATTTTATTTTTTGAATACCGCAGCATCGTATTTTGCGGGAAGGTTCTGAGCCTTGTGCATCTGACGTAAACGCATAAATGCTGGGTCATGACTACATTCATTTTATTAAATGCACATTCAAAGTATTTAAAGTCAGTAACGTATGCACTATTATCTCTGTTATTAAACCTGCAAGTTTTTAAAGCAACGTTTTAAAACGCGTGTTTTAATTAACGCAGCTGTTTTTCTTAAAATTATGACATATTCTATTTTAATATACCTACAACATACTGTTGAAAGTTCTCATAATTTGGCATGAAAACTTATTTCACAAATGAAAACCGATTTCAATCAGCTGTTTGCTTTTCCGCAAAACTTTTCACTTTGTTTCAAATTTCCCCATCACACGTGTGAAAATGTGTAAGCCAAATTCTTAAGTACCTTTTGTTTCAGAAGGGTGCCAAATTTTCTCCGTCTGTTTCCTTAAGCACTAACGAAGTCGGCAAACAGGAAACAAACTTACCTGAAAAGAAAAGAAACGGATTGAGTAAAGCTAAAGAACAGTTAGACGTAACGCGAAGGGTACGCTTTTGAAGTTGTAAACACAAACAAAAGGGAAACTATGGAGGGTCTTGGGTCAGTTTTTCAATACATTGCTGGACTGTATTTACAAGATAATAAAGGAGGAAAAATGTTGATAACAAGAGGCATGTAAAAAGTATTAAAAGTTGGTGAATTTGCCGTCGTGGAGCGTTTGTTCGGGCCGCAGGGTGCGCCGTATCGACCCGGCGATGACGTAACGTCCGGGACCGAAGCTGCTGGTACGCCCCACACAAACTTTAACAGACCCCTTATTTAGAAAACAAAACTTGTCACGATCTACCATTCGTCTTTCGGAAAAACGACCGGCCGTTAAATTAGTGACTTTTACTCGGAGTTGTTCGTGAATTTTGAGTGTATCATAAAAAGTGGGGTAATGGTAGTAAGTACACAAATCTATATGAAATGGTTTCGTCTGAATGTTTTTTATGAACGCTGCAGCAGTTACTTTGTTATCATTCGAATTTCTAGAGTTTTTGTTGAAAGAGCAAACTTATTTAGATCAAAGACGCGCGTACGCACATCGTACGCATGACGTGTTTCGTGAAATCAGGCTCGTATCAGTTTCTTAATTGCATAAAATGTGTAGGTATATGTGCCATCCTAACTATTTCAACTATGAGTACGCTTTCACGCCTAAATCGCTGAATTTTGATAAAGAGATAGACCAGCTATCGGCTACTTTTTTTTTGCAAAAATCCATACTTACGCGAGCAAAGCCGCAAGTGGGCAAAAGCCAGTTTCATAGTAAAATCTAGCTGATACGATAGTATGAAAATAAAAACTAGTTTTTCGTTTTTAACGAACGAATATAAAATTAACACGAACACAATATCGAAAAAAAAAAAACAGTAAAAGAACAACGTACCCCTATATCTCATGTAGGTACAACTAGAAATGACAATTCTTACATGTGGCCATGTTGCGAGGATGATTCAAACCGGCCTGCAGGCGATATTGGCCGTCCTCTACCTCTGTAGAGGACGGCCAATATCACCTGCAGACTCAATTTTATCAAACAATTTTGATTTTATGGTCAAAGCGCGCTGCGCAGTCCACGTCGTTGCCGCCTAAGGCCTTGTTTTTATTGCTTCCTATTACTATTTAATAGATAGTGTTTTAAATTGCTTAGAAAGTGAAAATGAATGCTGAATGTTGACAAACTAAGATGGAAGGTTTAGTTTAGTTTATATTTTCAAATTATTTTTGTTATCTCGTGACATGTCGCTTCTGGCAGGCATTTTAAACCAATACCAACTTACCTACACTTTATTATTTAAATGTTTCTTAGCATTGTCATTCAAATCTTTTGACAAACGATTTTGAACTGTCCATCTTTTAGTTTGTCTCAAACATGTATGAGTTTTCATTGCTACGCTAATTGCTTGTCTTCGCCTATCTACCTACTCATCTTATAACAAATGTAAGAAAAACGTTTTAACGTTTCGTTTTAACACAAAGCAATCATAGCGTGAATACGCGATCGTCGCGTTCATTTGTTCGACAAATCCAAACAAATGATCGCATCGATGGCGTATTTGCGCGATGATCACTTTATAATAGGACGACGCCTTACTGTTAGAATGGTGAGAAGAAACTCTTCATACGAAGGCGTGCCCGCAGTCCATATCCCACTTTCTTCAATTGCCGACTCCTCCCTACATTAGGTATTGCTAGCCGTCATAACAATCAAACGGATCAATAAAATGACAGTTGGATGGAGACAGTGCAATTTATCAGAAGTGGGTGGTGGACTTTATTGAAAGGGGCTAATACAAGTGTGCGGCAGTAATAGAACTGCATAGTAAGATGTTTACTGCTAGGATGAGGCCGTTTTTTTATCTGAATGGCCTCAAAGATTAGCATTAGTTACCAATAAAGTTCCCACTACCGGGACGCAGGCCTCCTCTCGGTAAAGGGAGTGGGCCCATGTCAAATGATTTTTTAATTCTAGGACACATAGATATGTTGCGGAATTTGTTCGAAAGAGTCACCGCGGCCCTGGAACGCAAAGGGCTTTAGAAGGAACACGGATGGGTTATAGTCAGTAAGAGTCTGACACGCCCTTCCGCTCCACCCAGAGCGGAAGAAGTCATTTGATGATTTCCCATCCTTAAAAAAAAAGGACACATACTTATAGACATGTCAGTTTTCACGATGTTCTCCTTCATCGTTGATGTGATGAAATATTTAACACAAAATAAAATCTGTCTTCCGATGCTATCCTCATATGACTATCATGGCCTGAGCGTTCGTCCAGAAGTGATGTTTGAACTCGTTATTTAGCATTTTTTGTAGTGTGGTCTGAAGGTATAAAGAAACGACCATACAGCCCAAAAACGACCTTGCAGGGAAGTATGTTCATTGCAAACGTAACGTACTATGCAGCTTCGGCAGAAAAAAAAGAGCAGGTTTAAAAAGTTTTTACTTATTTGATGCACCTTTTATAAATAAGAAAGACACGTTTCGTATGTATAAAATTTAGGAGCTATTTAATGAAAAAACGAAATGGAAAAAAAAAACATTTTTAATACAGGCAATTCTATAAAAAGGTTTTAAACTTTTATGGAAATAATAATATTCAAACCTCTTTTCAACAACACCATAGAATACGCCGGTCATATAATCTAACGCAAACTAAAGCTGATAAGGTCGGAAAATTAAAGAAAATTTGATTCTGATTCTCAGGCCTAAGCGGTAAAGCCTCGAACAAAAGCTAATACTTATTATGTGATGTTCGTAAACAACGCCGCTCGTTTCAATTTCCCGAAGTTTTATTGTTTTTCATTTGCATTTTACGATTTTCTTGAAGAAGAAACTAAAGGGGAGAGACCGTCACGTTTTCTTAAGAGTACCTACCGGTACCGACATTACTAAAAGGCAATATAAAATGTAACGCCTGAATATGCTCGCTTGTTACCGATGTATTTATTTCAATCTGCCTAGAACGGAATACCCCTTGGCAAGACTGGATTCAGATTTTCTGACTTCTTACTACCGCAACCACTGTCAAAGATTTACCGAAGCACGGAGGAGTCTCAGTATGTAATGGTCGATTACCCATCCGCGGAACAACCTCGGCAAGTATTGCTTAACCTTGAAGATCAACGTATTCGACTGCTATTACTTAGCTATGAGCTCCTACCAATGTCACTAGGGAAATAAGTAAATATTTAGGAGACGTTAGTAGGCTGGCATTGTGTATTGACCGAAATTGTGACGTAACACTCTCTGTGCTGAACAATCTTAACTTTTCTTTATGCAAGCTTACACGCATGGCTTGCTTTTAATACAAGTTTGAAATTCTACGTTTCTATAAATATGTGACCTTTATTTACTTTGACTAAGTATGTTTTATATGTGAAGTAATTTAATATAATTAAAAAAAAAACAATTATGGTTCCAGCTGTTTATTCCCGTGAATTAATTTATTTTGTTGATATATTACACAATACAATTAACTATTTAGCATAACAGGGAAGTTGTTGCCTTAAACCAGCGAATTTTGCATGTAGGTAAAGTACATCGCGAAGAAGCAACAGGAAAGAGAAGCTACAGGTAGAATAATAGCAAAGACCTTGACATTCGACTAAAAATACCATCAAGTCATGAGGAAGTAGCGAAGATATGCTACGAAATTATATCAGTGGTTTTCTCTTCGAAGCCTCAAAGGCAACACAAAGAAGCGGCGCGGCGTTCCTTTACAACATTATGATAAAAGGCTGCCGACGCAACCAGCCTGCAGTATCACTCACACGAAATCATCTGTAAAGCTTGTGTCACACAAAAAGCGGAGCGAGCATCTCAAATGTCTATTAAATTTGAGATGTTCATTTATTTTTTCGTCTCTAAAATTGTGATGTTCTTTTTTTTCTCTGAATCACCTACGTCATAATAAATGTGGATGGTGGGCGGGTTAAAGTAAAATTAAAACGAGATGGTTGGAGCAATGTTCGACAAACCCACGCATACATGGGTGTCGAAAGATACAAAAGTCGTCAAAGCGAATAATCTGCGGTTGTTGAGAAGATTTTTTATTTTTTTTATTCTCGCATTGTTAAAAGTGGTACGATATAAATAAAATGAGGTACACCAGAAATATGTAGTTAGTACCTACGTTGTACGTGTTACATGTTGTATTTTATTTTTATGATTTTATTTTAACCGGAAAAAGTAATTGGCTCTTGAAATACAGGTATTCTAAGCTAGCCAAGACAAGGTTTTTTTGTACCCCAATGTTGTGCCTATGAACATTTCATCATCAGCCTAGCCTTCTCCTAACTATATTGGGTCGGTTTCCAGTCAAACTAGATTCAGCTGAATACCAGTATTTTACGCGGAGCGGTTGCCTACGAGACCAATAAAACTTCATTTGTATTTTATTTCTTCGCCACAAAGTTATGTAACATTGTCATAAGGTTGACAAGTTTTATCAAGTTTCATATAAAATTCTGATTTCACTGCACAACCGCTCCTGGTTTCACCCGCCTTCGATCGGACACCTGCTTAATTTCGATTCATATAGCTCCTCATGATAGCATCACACGAGAAAATATTATATTTCCTCTTTATTAGCATAATGAAAAATCTCGAACATTGTGTGCAAATGAAATCTGGCCGGGTCGGGTTTCTTATTATGGGAGAAGAAGTAATACATAAATCTAATATGATTGCTTCATTGCCTCAGAAGAATTGAGGACTCCCTAAGAATTGAGGAGATTTCTGTAACAGGGAAATACTTTGAGATTTCAAAATAAGATAATGGAATAGGGAATTTTTGGAAAAGTTTTAATAAATTTCATCAACCATTTCGTCAAACAACTGCTTGATATTATTTACTGCTTACCCGCCTAAACTATTTAAAGAAATACTTATCTAGTTCTTATCTCAGTTTTTTTTTAAATATAAACTACTAAAAATTTCAAAAATACACACACAGACTAACATTTCCTCCTGAAAAGTCGACGAGCGACTACTTTCGTGTCAATAAACGCTTAAGGTTTGCGGTACGCCTCTGTATCTCCAACCTGCGCTGCATTTTGAAATACGAATGAAATCTTCTCTCTAGTGTACGGTCTACAAAAGTCCTAGTTATTGCAGTCCTCACGTCGCGTGTCGCAGATATCGCTAGCGTCGGCAAAATTGGCCAAATCAAGAATTCTCACATTTTGTAAGTTATTTCCACTATATTTTCTGCAGGAAATCTTGTTGATGAGGAAAAATTACAACAATACTGACCACTACACAAATTTAATAATATATTGGACAGTATATTGCCTGGGGTTTGAAATATGTACATTTAAGTTTAGAAATTGGCGAGTTTACATTTTTCTGCTACGAAGTTTTCAGGCGTAACATTTCTTTAGATTACGAAATACTTATTTTAGACATTGCTGCTATAAGTCACACACGCACTCGAATCATCATAATGTCTGAACCGTAATAACAGGGTAATAATACCAAACGTGCGGTAAATTGGTAATAGTTGTAAGGGTCTAAAATTCGTTTAAGTTGTGCCGAAATTTTTTCGCACCTGTCATTGTAAGATGTATTAAATAGCATAATTAATGCTGGGACTGTAAGTAATGATGAACGATATTTATTTTGTAAGTAGGCTTAACATAACACTTTTACACGTCAATCTTTTATGGTCATTTTTAAACTAGATGAAGCCGGTGTTTCCTAGCTGTAACCCAGAGAAGAAACGCCGAAACAAACTCAGAGGTCAAAGTCTCTTTTAAAGTCCATACAATCATACTGGTCAAAGTATATGAGAACCATGTAGCTTAATGTCACACAGATTTGAGTGGACCTGTCCAGTCAGTGCAAGCCTTGGTCAGTAAACGAGTAGTTCAAATTCGAATCAATAAGGAGCTCAACGATCCGACGAACAATGCCAATGAAAGGACATTTGGGTAAGCCACAAAAAAGTACTCAAACTGTCAGACATCGTAAAAAAATACTTGAAGAGACAAATGAAAAAAAAAAAGAAAATGCAATACTTTTCTATGTAAGTAGTACTTTTTGTGCAGCCCATGTTTCCCAAATAATGCTGAGTTTATGCACTTTCAAGCGAGCAGATCCCAGCGGGTTGCCAACGATATAAATCAGCTCTAATCCAGAGAGTAAAATAGTGAGAAGAAATTGGACAAAGAAGGATAAACAACGAGAAGAATTTTAAGTGCCATTTTAAAATTGCATTTTTTTGTATTTTATGGTGAAGGCAACAGAGAGATAGAAAAAGCAAAGTCGCCCATGCGATGAAACGACCAAATTCAATCTGCTATGGTCCTGTGCAAGAGTGCATCAAGATGTCTATCTGCCCGCAAGGACAAAGTGACGATTGATCGTGAGGCGAATCTGCTCTTACCAGAATCCGCATCACGACCAATTCATTCCCAACTAGCTTTTGACCGCGACTTCGTCCGCGTGTAATGTTTATTTATTTTTTATGAAGTGCCTAAATACTTTAATTTATCTTCAATTCAAAAATGACGGACTCCCATACAAACTTTCCTCCAATTTCAACCCCTTAAAGCCCTTTTCATGTCCTTTCCCGGGACTCAAACTATCTCTATACCAAATTTCATCTAAGTCGGTACAGCGGTTTAAGCGTGAAGAAGTAACACGCTTTCGAATTTAAAATATTAAGTATGGATTTATTTATGATACAATATCTGTCTAGCTACTCTATTACAACTACTACCTACATGAACCAATTTCTTGTGATTGTTCCCTTTGTGCCCTAGTCTCATACCAATATCTGGGCAAGTGTCATACCTTTCCCAAGGCCGGTCTGATTGTACATCAAGGAAGATAAATGACAGCTTTGAACCAATCTCCAGATTGGTACAAAGCTGTCATTTATCCATACCTGGCTGATAATTTACTGGATGGCTGATTTCAGATTGCTATAGAATAAAAGAAAGATACCTATGAAGGCTTTGAGAATAAATTACTATTGGTAATAGTTCAATTGTCTCGTAAATTGAAATATATCTTTCTATTTACAAAATGTAACACAATGAACGCAAAGCCTGAAAAGGAGTGATTGTTCTCATTATTATGAGACAAATTTCAAAAAGGCGAAAAAAAAAAATGGCTGTCCAAAAATTAACTGAACAACATACTTACATTTTTTTTTTTCTGAGATGTGATGATGTTCACACTCTGTCAAACTCTTAAAACCATTCTATCAGAAAATTAGACACACTATTTTCAAATGAACGTTTTATTGACAAACAAATAAATACGCATGGTTTCAATTTAGCTGTATCTTTCTAGCATAATTGATTAAGTACCGGTTTTCTACCTGTAGGTGACGCACGTGTTTTTAGTGCTTCATAAAAGAGTATTACAAAACTAAACACGATTGTGGCACAACAAAAACAATGCTACGTCACTTTGAGGTAATGCTTAGGAGGTAAATAATAACCCGCTGTTACTGGGTCGAGTTCCTTATTCATTTGTGTAAATAGCGTAAAATGTGACGGAAATGTGACGTGCGTGTGAAGGCATTTTGTTAGACAGATTGGAAATAGCATTGTTCTTTAGCTGTTTATAACTGACATGCAACTAGTAATGGCTAGTTTACACAGTGCGAGCTAGCGTGTCAGTCTGCCGAGCAGCTGCAGTGCAGTAACTCGCATCGTTTGTATCTGACGAGTTACTGCCCGTGCGAGTTGGATAGTGCTCGCATACGAGTTGAATACTTCAACATATTTTGTTTTCAGTCTCCTACCCACCGATAGTACTTCGCACTTGGCAGCAGCTCGGACGTCACTTGCATCGATCGGACACGTTCGGCAGTAGCTCGCCAGTGTCAACCAGGCGGGATCTGTTATTTTTGTGTGTTGCGACTTGCAAGAGACTGGACAGCTACTATCATCGAGTAGGCAGCAAAGGCGAGCTGAGCTACGGGCATACGAGTAGACGATTCGAGTAACTGTCTACTGTCTAGTCAGCAGCTCGCACTGTGTAAACTAGCCATACCAGTCGTGTACGGGGTTTTCTGGACAGTCAGCTTTGCTAAATAACATTGGTGATTGTGAGTCTTTTCACCTGAACTTGAGTTTCACAAACATACCTATAGTTCGTGCAGAAGTAAACCATTAGGTTATCCTAGGACCAGTCTCCAGTATTGTTGGACCACCATCAAAATAAAACTTTTCACACGGCCAGTAGCTATTTAAACTATAGTTTTGTCGGATGTTAGGTTTAAACACAAATCCTTCAAAACTGCGTGGTAAAAAAAGTCGTAGAACACCATGTATTCGGTGACCGATATAAGTTGCGAGCATTTGTACGCATCGTTACAAACTAATGTTATTTCATGCATCCTGAACTGGGTTTATGACGTCACGCCTCACTGAACGCATATTGCTTCACTTTTCATAATACTGCTGGTCATAAATATGAGATTTTCCGAAGGCAACTTGGCGGTGTTAAATTATGGACCGTGGTTTAGTTTCGTACTACTTTGTTGAACATTAATATTAGGAGGCCGCAATAGGCTTCAAGAATTGAATGAAAGCTTGTTAATAATAATAATGACGCTAATGGAAACTACACACTTTGTTTTGTGTTTAGTGCGAGTGGTCTGCTAAGTGTTTAGTAAATAAGATTTTTTTTCTAAATAGTAGATTTTTTTAATGGATTTGTATCACTATGTTTCTGTGGTGCTAGCTTGCCTGCTAGCCATTAAAACACTGATTTTTTTCTAAAATTTTGGATCATTACTTGCTTATGTGAGATTTTCTGAACTGAACCTATTTGGCGCAGTCGTGGTGCACACAATATAATTGTTTTCGAATTAAGATATTTTTATTTGTACCTATATTGTGTGTATCTGTGTGTGCCAAATAAACTACTTTTGTGTCTGTAAATATTATATCTACCAGAGAAATACTAGTATGGAACATGTTTGAAAATAAAGTGTTTATAAGCATCAAACTAGCTACAAACTATATAGTTTTGAGATACACAAAGATGTTGACTTGTCTTCTTAATAGTCAAAGATTTCCCTGAAACATTAACATAGCAATAGCAAAACAATTAGGTACGTTTGACTAAAATGAAACGACTGATGACAACTATTATCATTTGTTAATACAATTTTAGTCTTTGTTATGTTAAACAAAATAGCCGTGCAGAGTACCTAATGTTATGCTTGTGTTTAAATAATACATGAATTTTGGCTGTCATGTATTATTGTATACGGATTTTTACATGTTTTCCAAAGTTAAGTTCCATATCATGATTGGGTTTTGTTAACTTTTTTCTAATATTGATAAGAATCATGTAATTGAAATGTTGTTTTGTACATTAATTCAAGAGATGCAATGCTTAATTAAAGTACAGTAGGTAGATTACTGTAGTTACACTACTAAAAATAAAACAGAACACATGGTTAGCAAAAAAGATAACTATTGGGAATGCAGAAAAACCCTCTCAGTTTTTTCTTATCACAAAACATTCGGTTTTAAATTGTCTAACGGGTTTTCACTGCGAATTTATTTGCCAAAAATTCGGCGTTCCTTTGAAAGTAAAATAATTAGCTGGCTTTCAGAGTCATCCTCGTTTCTCCTGCCACAACTAGGTCAAAGCTTATTCATTATTACTCCTTCAGCAACTGTGCTGTTCGAACCCCACCTTAATCAATTCAGGAGTTGATCCCCTATTTACTCAAGGTTTTAATTTAATCTTTGGATGAAGATAAAACTTTATTTATGTTTTGTAGAAACAATACGTAACAAAGTCGTGTAAGTAATTTAAAAAAAATGTCACTGTCAAAATAACATCTACTTGTTGTGTGGTAAGGTAGGCTTACTTACAGGTTATGGGCCCAGCACGCTTCCACTCTGTCTTCGAAATCGTTGGGAGTATTTTACCTTTATACGGTACACTTATGGTTTTGTTTGTCTAGTTTCAAAAGAGATGGAAGCACAGGTAACGTTTATGCAACTAAGTTTTCTCCGCTGCGCACTGTTCTTCATATCTGCAACCAACTTCAAAGACCATTTGAATTCAAGACTAAGTTTTGCTATCTTTAAAAATAATACCTAATGTTTTGTTATTTATTATTAGCTTAACAGATAAAACATCTACATATGCACGTAGGGTAAATATGGATGGTTTATAACTCCTATTATTCCCATTGTAAATTGAGTCTGTCTTATAAGGTCTGTTATCAAACAAGTGTTCAGTTATCTATTCATAAAGGAAGCAGCTTTGCAATAAAACAACCCTATCATTACACCACAGAAACCTACAGTCTTCATGTTTTCCAAATCCGAGCATTGAAACCCGTAGTAGCAGCACAATGGCTGAATATAAACACAAACAGTTCCTTATTCTCGTATCATAGTAATCAGTGTGAAGAGGCGGCCATGTGGAACGGAACGTACTCCTACCGGTACAAGTACAAACATTTGGATTCGGAATGAATACTCTACGGCTACGCTCCGGGGACTCCTCGGCTCAATTCTATTACCATAGGTTTCCGAAAAGCACATTATTGTAAGTGAATTCGGCCATTTTTAATTCATGTTTTACTGCGAAATGCAGTGGTAGGTCTGCAGCCTCGTCTAAATAATTGAAGAATGGTTGATTAGGGTGATGGATGTGGCCTTTATAGCAGGTTGCAAATTCAAGTCTTTGGTGTGGTGTTACTTTGTAGCCCCGTTTGAACTGTCACTGACATCTTACTACTATCATAAATGCGAAAGTTTGGATCGACGGATGTTTGTTCCTCAATCACGCCAGAACGACTGAATGGATCTGGATGAAATTCGGCACAGAGATAGATTAGAGTTTGGAATAGCACATATGCTTACATTTTTCCCGGAAGCATTTTCATCATCTGCCTAGCCTTTTCCCAATTATATTGGGGTCGGCTTCCAATCAAACCGGATTCAGCTGAATACCAGTATTTTTCCCGGAAGCATGTTCCAAGGTATAAATTGGTACAACTAATGGTGTAACACATCACAATCTTATAGGTAGTGTAGCTATTCTACGCGCATTAGGTACAAATACTCATTAGATAGTTCTAGTAGAGTTCTAAATCCGTCTTGCGTTTCAGCCTAATTAGGTAATGTATCTTTTAGAGTTCCCGTAAATATTTCAAGCTTTTTACTAATTTATGTTCAGGGCTTCAAAAGATTAATTTAAAGTTTCAGAATTTCACTACAGTGCCTAATTGGGCAGACCTGTTTCAAGTATTTGTGCCAAAATGAGTCATTTGTCACGAAGTACCCAGCTGAAACTACGAAAATGAACGTAAGTATTACTAGTAAGCTACCAAGGGCATTACAAGACAAAGAGATCAGAAAACTTGGCATTTAAAAAAAAATCAGACAGTGCCTTACACTGTCACAACTAAGCCTGAAGATTATTTATTTAAAATGCCTGATTTTTTTCCTGAATATAAGAAAATTTGAGAAAACATCTCACTTATGGCTTAGTGCTACATAAGCCGCACAGTTTTCTTGACACAAAACTCAAATACAAAAAAAAAATATTGTAAAATCCATCCACTTTAGACGAAGACAAATGACTAACTTAAACAGTATAAATAGGTTTTCAAATTCAGCACACACTTGGTTCGTTTTAAATTTCAGATCATTTACAAGCCATTGTGTGAGACCCCTGCCGCGTCGCCAAATATTTAAATGTATTCATGAGTTCAATGTTTTCTATTCACGGTTTAAATTTGGTCATCTTGCTGGTTGTTTATGTATTCAGAGACTATAGAACGACTTCTAAAAAAACATTTTGTAAGCCACCTGTATGAACCAAGCAAGGCGGGTCAAATACGCTCTTATAACAATATTATCATAAAAATATTATAGAATACTAGTTGTCCCGACAGACGTTGTCCTGTCCGAACGTTTGCTTTGTGTATGACGATAAATTATAGAAATCGATCGCAGCGCCACCTACCGTCCAATTGTGAATTTAAACAATTCTCGAATCCCCTTGAACAACACAAAAATTTCATCATCACCGGTCCAGCCGTTTAGAAGGAGTTCAGTGACATACACACGTACACAAGAAATATATATTAGAATTTTAATAAGATTTAAACATATAGTAGGTGTATTACATATTTATATATTCTATAACATTTTATTTTATATTTTTTAATTACGTACCAATAGATAAAAATTTTGCTGAAAATATTGTAAATATATTTTTCCACCCTAACAGAACCTACGAAGAATTTCCATACCGTTGGTGGAACTAAAAAACATGGCATGAAGTTTATGATTTATTACAAACAAGTCAAACTTTTTCAAGGACTTTTGCCTAGGTACGTCCAAATAAAATAGCGTTGCAAAAATATTGGAAACTTTCACCAGAAAATTCAAGCGATCACTTCAAAATACTCAAACAACATCGAATCCCACCAGTAACTTACAACCAACATTTGCTACCAAGCCATTCCGTCCAATATTTGGCCAGCAAACAATATGTGGAACACAAACTGAGATTTAAATATAACCAGATGTTTCTTCGGTTTTACGAAGATCTGAATAACATGGCTATCCCAAAAAGTGCAAGTAACGAGAGCAATTTGGTGCGCGGCGGCGTCGTCGCACGAGTGGAGGAGAAACCCTCGCGTGCGGCTCACGATTTAATTGCTTTGGCGCTGTTCCATCGCACGCAGACCTAGAACTTTGCTGGAGGGTGCAGACTTAATTCCTTGAGATACTTAGTAGTAATGAGGCAATTTACGCGTTGGAGACATTTTTAGGAACGTTTTGATATATTGTATTAACAGGCCATTGCCGTTTTAATATCAAGATTATCATTATCCCTTGTCATCCTACCTTTGTCCCCTGTTACTTCCGGTTAGTGCAAAACGTTTTCTTCTTATTTCTCGTTTTGTCACCCGTTATGCTACCACTGACTTCCGTTTCTTTCATGTAATTCTTGCATGATTCATCCTTCTTTTTTCTGGCCTCTCTCTCCCGATTAACACATCTATTTCGTTCGTTGTTGTTGTTGTTTTGTTGCTGTTTGTTTCGTTTGTTGTGTTTCGTTCGTTGTTCTAACTTGAAGTGTGCATAGATCCATGTTTCATAAAATAACCAATAAAGATTCCTTTCAGCAAACTAAGCAATAAAGCCATTGAGATAAAAGATTATGCAAACGTGATTTACAAAGAAAATTAATGTTTATTCCGAACTATTAGTCCAATAGTTATCTACTTGATTTGTTTGCATTAGTATTTGGCATATTTATTAGGAGCGCGATAAAATTTATTTCCCCTAGAGTGAGTGATTCATACAGCGAGTTGAATGATCTTGTATCGGAACTGGTAAATGTAAACTGTTGTATATAACGAGTAAACCACGATATCTTTATTTACGTTTTTTTTACGAAACAGTTTTCGTTACTTTCTTTCTTTAAATAAATCGTTGAATATTTGTCCTTATCGTACAAATTAATGTTATCACAGTTTTCCGCAGTCTTAAATTACTTGCATTTTTTCGCTAAAATGTTTGTTAACACATTAAAATGAAGCAGTATCTCATCCGGTATCTCTAATTCCGCTAACTTTTTGTCCAGGGTTATATAGGACGCGTTCAAAGATACGTGATTTAACTTATATAAGACTTTTCACTGCTGTTCACAGTGTGACATCTCTTTTAAAAGATTCTTCTAAACTTGATACTCAAAGTTTCGTTTCTAATGCCGTGAGGGGTCAGTGAGTTCTGTCGTTCAGTTCGATCGAATTTTCAGTACCTGCCCGTATGTTTAGAAAAGTTTACTGAAAGACTATGTGCCTTTTTAAAATTAGGTTTCTATCAACGTCTTTAAAGTTTTTAGTACTACATTTATTAAGTTAAGAATCCGTATAGTTTAGCAAAAATACCCCGTTTTCATTATTTTTCGTCGAGGCAAGCCCGCTGAAATTCAAGTACCAGTTCTAACTAAATCAGGAGTTCACGACCTTCCGAACAGATTTATAGTAAGTGTAAGTGCAAAGCTGGGTGGTCGGCTAAAAATAGGCGGAGTTATAACTCCACTCCAAAGTATCGTAAGTGCCTGAACGATTTTATGAGCATTAGAAAACGTGGCAATGCAAGCCACTTGAAACTTTAATGTGAAGAAGAAACTTCTTACTCAGAATATTGCATAAAACGCTGCGTATTAAAATAAGTGGATCTAAAGAAAGAGTACAAAGTAGTTAATAGAATTGTTGGATATGAAGTGAACGTTATATTCCAGGAGCTCTGAGAAACAAGTAAATAAAATTGCTTGCAGTGAAGACGTTTTTATTAACAAACTTATTTTTAATGTAATCTCCGATTAGACGAACAGGATATTCCGTCCCATAGACATATGGGATGTTAAACAAAATTATAACGGGAAGCATAAACGCTATTTTTAACTTCCTAAAATCTATAAAATGCAATTCACCAGCAACTTCTACAGCTTCTAAACTTCCTAGTCCCGAAAAGTCGTTACCTTCACCAAACACTACAATTTTCATTCAACACCAAATTGTATATTTGCTAACGTGCTAGAAGTAACAGATATTTAAAACGTTACCACGTAATTTCGCGAATCGGGGCACAAATGTACCGTCGGCAGCGTAGTTATCGACCGTGCCTTACGTAACTGCTCCGAGTACGAGCTTTGGTGCTTTTGCTCTCACTATGCAGGGTAGGTAGGTACCTTCATTTACATTGCAATCCTAGGTTATGTTGCCTGTTGCGGAATTTGTTCGAAAGAGTCACCGCGGCCCTGGAACGCAAAGGGCTTTAGGAGGAACACGGATGGGTTTTAGTCAGTAAGAGACTGACACGCCCTTCCGCTCCACCCAGAGTGGAAGAAGTCATTTGATGATTTCCCATACTTAAAAAAAGGCTATGTTGCCTTAAATAAGATCTGCATATCTGGTGGAGACATTGCGATCTCGGTCGTGTGTGTAACGACTTGTTTTAGGATCTATTTCGCCATTTAAAATATGATAGTAGACGTAGCTGGTAGTTTTTGACATACGTTTTGGATTAGCAATTAGCACTAAAATAATTGCTACCGAACCAAATATTAGGTTTATTATTATTATTATTATTATTTTTTTTTAATTATTTATTTACACTTTACGCACACAAATGTACAGAGGCGGACTTAATGCCATAGGCATTCTCTACCAGTAAACAGACAAACAGATAAACATGATGAGATGTTGATGATGAGATGTTGATAAAAAGGAATTAAATTACTCTGGGCATTTGTGCAATACAAAATTGACATTGAAGAACGATTTTGCACTAGTGAAATAGCAATCACATAATCTAATCGGAGTTATATCATACTTTAGCAATATAAATAGCAGTTTACTTCCAAACGATTACAATGCTTACATTTTTCTCTAACTCGATTCCATTACCCAGAGAACTCGTAAACAGTAAACACCTGAGATGTTAACAAGTTTAGAAGATTTAATAACGACTCTGACAGATTGGCTGAAGGCACTGACAGACGTTTAAATTAGTTGAAAGACGGTTGTAAGATAGACAGGCGACAGCTGAACAATATAAAGCGGAAGTGCCGGATATGCCACAGTATAGAAATAAACTGGACAGACTTGTGGGTAGTAACAGGTTGACCAAGAAACTTCAGACGAAACATGTTATTGTAGTCTTTTAAAACTTGTTTTACGCTGCGATATGTTTTGTATTTTATGTAGAAAAATTTCCTTCTTTAGTGCCTACGTGTTGAACCTACAGGACAAAATATTGAATAAACACGTCAATGAACCACTAGGTATGTTAATCTGCCAATTTACTTAACTAAACAATTATCCACATTTGAGCTGAGACGGTAAACATCTGGCGATTTTCTTTTTTATTTCTGCTCTAGATCTGCAACTGCAGAAGTGTACACAAAGATTTAAAATCCAATTAAAATTGTCGTAACCCCAAGCACAATAAAAACTAACTCAACGACTTCAACTGAGCGACTGGATGAAACCACCAACGAAATTTTACAAGAAAATGAGGTTGCTACTAGGTCGCGCAAATAGGTTACAATATAGAAGTTTATTTTTTAATTAGGAAACTATCAATAGGCAAAGCTGGCGAGGAAAACAAACAAGCCGAGATTATAAACACAGAAACATACAAAAGGAACCATTGGATGCGGGGTATAAACTAGGAATCGATGTTACAGCAGCCGTAAACATGGTTTATGACGTGAGATGACGGATTTGTTATTTGTCTGAGACTATTGTTACTCAACACAGGAATCTGTTAAACGTTGTGGAACGTGAAAACATGAGCTGCGTAATAATGTAGCTAACGGGAGTTTTATTGTTGCAGGAAAATTGAAGCTGCTTAATTTCTTACGGGAATTGGAGAAGGGAATAATATTTCAATTTTCATAATAAAATCTGCAATATTTTGGGCTGAAATTAAAATTTAAACATGCAAATTAGGCAAAAAACATAATTTTAGGTTGAATTTGTAGAAATATTTCGTTCGCTACACACCCTAGAATAGAAATAGACATGAAAAATATCCACAGCACATTAACACTTTATTTTCGTACACCTATTCGAAGTGCCGCGCGTACTTTGTCTCGTTGTTCAATATTTCACCTTCAGATATAATTAGACACGTATTTATTTAATGCACAGGTAACGAGAAATTCACGCAATTTAACACTTCCTAGAGGCAAAGTGCCAATGTAACAAATAGTTTGAGGAACCATATAAACAGATGTATGTAAATAAGCGACATGGGTTTGTAACTATTAATCGAAGTCGGACTGGAATATTTTGGGTATAAAATGCCTATGTCGAATGCCAAAGACTTACGTAAGGATATGAATTAAATCATAGCTTTAAATAACACACATTCCACTCAATTGATCTAAATTTTAAGATACTCTATGTAATTAGATAATAAGTAGGTATGACCTAGATAGAAAACAGTCCCTTAATATAATTTTATTTAATTAAGGAACTACGATTTCGGAGTCTTATTTGTTGGATACCAAATAAAATAAAGGAAATAAATGAGTAATTTTCTAAACTCCCAAATAAAGTGAAAATTATCTTAAATTCTTTTTGTACATCTCTCAATTCTACCTCAAACCCAAAGTGCATTTTTCTCAAGCGTTTGAGATAAAGACGACATCGTATTCAGGGCGCGAACGAATGCAATTCGAGTCTTATCTCTTTGTACGTAGTTTAATTTAAATTCCTAAGTTTCTTGATCGATTTTTTCTGAAAGAAAAAAAGAAAAGTACCTGTCTGGTTGCCATAGCACAGGCTCTGCCTAGTTTGGGATCGGATGACCGTGTGTGGGTTGTCCCAAGATATTATTATTTATTTATTGTTACAGGAATGACTTGATCCAAATATAATAACATAGGATAGAATCCTCTTTTTTGTGTATACCATATTAGTTACATAAAAGATAGATGACAAATTATAAACTCAAAATAAATTTACTTCCAACCATCGACCAAAGTCGTTGGCAGAGAAGTATGTGCACGTAAGTTGGTACATATTCCTTGCTCCTCCTCAGTCATGCCGAAGAAGATTTCTTATGCCAAAGGCAGCAGAGTTCCTCGCTGCTAGCTGAGAACAACGTAAACCTTTGTGAATCTACAAGTGGGCCAACATTGGTATACTAAGGCATTATTGAATTAGGTACTATGTTATACTCTTCATATGTGTGTACCTGACTAGTTTGAGTGGCATCCAAGGACTAGAAGGAGAAATGTTGGTCGAATACGACGAAGACACTGGCGTGAGAACGTGGGAATTGGGACAAGAGAAGAGAGGCCTATGCTCAACAGTGGGCAAAATCGAGTTGTAGATGATGATGGTGATGATAAGACTATTAACTCACGGCAATTCCTCATATTTATCGGAACACAAATTGGTTAAGGAACCTTCTGTCCCAACAATTAGCACAATTTTCATAATCAACGTGAGGTGAAAAGCAATTATTGCCGAGAATACTTTTGAAGTCTTTCAAATACAATTAATACAATGCCACAATCAATTAAGGTTTTCATCAAACAATGTATTGATTTTCTAAGTTAAAAGAATTCTGAAACGTTCATTTGTTTGGTTTATGTTTCTTATGTCCATTGTTTGCAACTGTCGTATTGCTGCAAAAAGAACTTTTGTTGATTTTTAGTTCAACAATGACGAGATGCCTCTAAGAAGGGAAATGGCAAGCTAAATACCAAGTCCAAGTTTTCTTGCAAATGCGAAATGCAAGAGTTTTAATTCATACCTAACTCCAGCGGGCTCCAGTGTTCTCAAGTGAAAACTTTTAAACGGCATCTAGCTGAGAAACATTTAATATTGTCGCTTTTGCAATTGCTGAAATTTCTGTGCTCCTGGTATGAATGTATTTCTATCGAAATTTTATCAAGCTTTTGCTAGATAGCGGGACCACCCGTGAGTTAGTCGAAAATAATGGGACCTAATAATTTTTTAAATGTCTATTCGGGATTATTCCACGCATGTATCTGTCAAAGACGAGATTAATGCAAAACTCAACTTTCAAAACAATAATAAAATCTGCTGATCCCTAAGTTTTGTCGGGTTGTCGAACAATAATGTATTGTACAGCTGTTCCTTCAGATATGTTATGCCAGAAAACTTTTATGGATTGAAAAAAAAAATTCAATGTTTTGCAGAGCCGAAGATGTCATCGAAAAATCCGACTTTCATGATTTGCACTTAGGACGCATAATTATGTCCCTTCCCATTCATAATAAGTCAGGATGTTCCTCAACGTACACGTGTTTTTTATCCCCATTATGCGGTTTTAATGCATCATAAAACTATCTGCATTAGCAATGACCACACACAATGCTCTTTGTTTGTTATTTTTATAGCAAATTAATTATATTTGCGATGCCTATAATAGGAGCTAGTTACACAGATGTCCTTATTGTTCTCAGCAAGAATAAACTGTATGTTTAAATACTACTGAAGGATAAAGAACAGAGAGTCCTCCAAGTAAATAAATAAATAATAATAAATAAAGTATTAAATCTATTTCTTCTCCAGTATGGCAAAAAATAATTTAATTAAATTGTACGAGAGGGATACTGACATACTATGAAGTGCGAGTGCCATAGTGATCCTTTTGTGAAAAACCGGCCAAGTGTGTGTCGGCCCACGCGCAGTGTAGGGTTCCTTAGTTGCACGTCACAATCGGGTATATTACAAAAAAAAAAACAGTCGTATTTTTTCTTTTTTCACGTGATCAAAAAATGAAGACGATACAGTGCGTTGAAAATACGCGTGACGTTACTATGATGGTACAATTTTTATAAACGACGTGATGTCACGCGTGTAAAAAATGTTTTCAAGATTTTTTTTTACTACTTTGTTGGCGTGATTAATAATTGCCAAACCCAAACCAAATTCCGACTATCTAGTGCTAAGCGTCTCTGAGCTAAACCGCGGTCAGACAGACAGATATGATATTATTGTTTCGCCATGACACATGGCGAAATTATAAGGGTTCCTTGTTGACGTTGGAACCCTAATAAGGGACAGTGCCATTTATCCTAATATAACTCCGACTCACTTACATAGCGGAATCATAATAGTATTGGCACGTCATAGGAGCTATTACCATGTACTTTATTACGTCGTCGTAAGCGATGAAGAATAAAGAAAAATCAGCCAGCCAGGGACCTTCCTGCCTATCGTTCCAGGCTTTCGGACCAGGGTTCACTCACTGTTCTGAATGACGTGAGTTATGAACACTTTCTTCACTAGTAAAACCCGCCTGTAAAACATAGTAAGAGCCATGTCCAAAGGTGGTCTATTTCAGACTAAAGTGATTAGCTAAACAGCATGTAAGTTCTTCTTTCATGTTTCTTTCCGATGACTTAGTTTCCCTTCAAACTAGGCAAACTTCAAATTACATTTGCCAAGTTTTTTATCTCGCTCCTGTTATAATATTCTTGGCAACTTTCTCGTTATGCTTGCCGTTGATTAAAATGAGTACGGTCTGCATCACAATTAGGTAGGCAGCTATCGCAGAGAAAAAAAAAACAATCTTTATAGTATTTATGCTTTTGATTTCATTGTCATCACCTGTGTCGGTACAAATATCTTCTTCCACGGGCGTGAAATGAAGGGCGTGTCAGACTCCTACCGACTAAAACCCATCTGTGTTCTTTCTAAGGCCCGTTGCGTTCCAGGGCCGCGGTGACTCTTTGTCGGTACCTACCTAGCATTTTTATAAATTTCTTCATAAATTTTTACGATGGACGAAATGCAGTACGTCACGTTTGGGGGTGAAATGTTATGGGTTAGAAACGAAATCATATTTCATAGTAGAAAAATAATTTCTACACGATGTTTCTGAAGTGCGTGGTAATAATTAAGGGTGGGTGCTCTGTATCTGCTATACAGTAAATTAATATTGACTTCAAATAAAAAATATTGACTTTAAAAAACTCACTGTTGAAGCTATCTGATGCAGTTTGTGGCGTTAATTTTAGTTCAATCACAAATTTGCAAAAAACTGCAAAAACCAGTACGTGCAACAAACTGTTTGAAAAGTGATGATTTTTCAACTTTATAGTTGTTTTTTGAGGAAAGCTGTGCCTCGGAAAGCACGTTAAGCCTCCCGGCTGTCATTTGTAGATCTTTGGCAGTCGTTACGGATTGCCAGAGCCAGTAAATCTGACTCCAGTCTTGCCAAGATTTACCGTGTTATCCATTTAATGGGTTGTGGAGGTCTGGTAGGCAGCCGCTCCACGTAAAGTACTGGTAGTCAGCTGAATCCGGACCCCAATATAATTGGGAAAAAAGGCTATGCAGATGATGAGTTGTTTTTTGAGACTTTTGAGGGTCGGGTTTAAAGAAAAGCCAATATTTATTTTTATTTTGATACCTATTATTTATCGGCTCCATTGCAAATACCAAAAACCACCTTTAAATATGGCCACGCACTTCTAGAACACCCTATGTTATCTTTTCGGCTTTTAGGATCTGCCGGTCTACTCTGTTAACATCTCATTGTGTAAACTTAGGGGGAGTCAGCATGAAGTGAACTGTCATTCCATCTTGTATGTATGGATTGACAGCTCACTTCGCGTTCACTTCACCTAAGCTTACACGGTGAGAGATTTACAGAATCGCACTGCTGTATTTATTACTGCGAAACGTGTAAGGTGAAATGACTTATCCAATTATAAAAAATTCAAAAACCTTTCGCTTATCATAACAGAGGAAAGATTTTTCCATGTATTCGCGAGGAATTCAATGTTGGTCCCCTAATTAAAGTTCATAATGATGAGCACAATGACCCCTTTTCAGGTATTGCGTTTATTCTGTTACACGTTGTATATCCTGGAAAATAAATCATCATAAATATGAGGATGCAGACATAAATTAAGATAAACAGAAAAAAAAAACACTGTAGAAGTGGCAGAGTCAGTAAGCAGGTGTTGTACGCGTACATGTAGTTAAGTTACATCACGCAGATGTGTTTTAAGTTTATCTACTAAATGTTAACCAAAGGAACTTTCTGATTTATCTTATCTAAGTAGAGAAGCAAGTTGTAAAGTTTTAATTAAGTGTCACTTCTGTATGTATTACAATCCAATGAATGATAACAATATCTTGTTTGACTTGGATTTTAATAATGTAAAACAGCGCCAATGTCGTGGTGAAATTCGAAAGCTCGGGAAAACGTTCCAGTGACATCTATCGGCATTTACGCGAACTATGAAAATACTCGGCTTCCAACATACCCTATTCAGCGGCAACGTGAAAACATGAAATTCACAGCGCCACACGAACTAAGTAGTTTCAGAGGCTGCACAGAGATGGCGCTGTAGTCCTCAAATGGAAAATGTCTTGCTCCAGTTATACACTGTCAATCAGAAATATTTTTTTACAAACAAAACAAGACCGTCTTTACTAGTATCAATGTGTAGATTACTACAACGCAAGAGATTTTAATGTGATTAGGACATTATCATTTAAAAAATCTTGTTTTTTCTGACAATTCCTTATAATGGAAAACATCCCAGCTAAGTCGCAAAATAAATGCACACATTTTTTTCTGGAAAGCAGCCAAAATTTAGCTGTGTATCAAATTAGATACAACATTTAACATGATAATAATTTACAATTTATTTGAACAAACATCTTAAGTCCAATCTATAAATTATTGAATTAAATTAAGAAAACCTAATTGTAATATAAATAACAGAGTCAAGTTTAACATTAAATTAAATCCGTCTCTTTCATAAATATCATGGTCGCCACTGAATATAAAAAAGACTGGATGCCACCACAAACTATCTCTACAGAGGTCGATGCCAAAATAATTTTTATAATATTATTCCTGTCTTTTATGAGTAGCACGTGAGCATATTAATTTTAGCGACACAGAATTCTCGATTATGTACAACCAAAATTCGGAAGTGCGTCAACCAAGATATTGGGTTATTAGTAAAATGTTATAAAATAATATAAACGTTAGATTTTTTATTGTAAACTAGCTTCTGCAAGCAGCTTCATTCGCTTGGAAGGCGGAAATCATCCAAAGGAAATATACTCCCGGGATGAAATAATTCTATACACGGTACAATTTTAGTAATCTTACAACGGCATCAACTATCCAATTACTACAGAACATTCATGACAAAAAAGAAATATTTATTTGAATTATTAAAAAAATACATATCTATTATTCATTATCATGACGCATGACGTAGTTTGAAACATCCAGGAGCGAGCGCAGTCCGAACCTTGTGTTCCAAGGACGGCACGGAATGGAACGGCGACATTGTTTTGTTTCGTAAACATTATTAACAGGGTGTTTCATAATTCTAATGCATTATTTATTTTTATTGTACCTACCCATTATCCGAATGAATTATTTTAGAAAATAATAGCACCTAGAGGTAGTTATGTCGGGTACATTAAGTGGACCGCTTTTGTAAAACGACTAAAATGTCACTGTGTATAAACTTTAAGGTTCAAACACAGGTTATAAACTTTAAGTATCCTTACCAAATTTCATCCAAATATATTCAGTAGTTTTTGCATAACAGAGTAACAAACATACATACATCGATCCATCCTCATAAACTGTCAAATGTATAACACTTAGTAGGATATGATTTCTTACTCGGTGTAATGTACCGAGTAGGTAATAGCTGTATCATAGGAATGTAGCGTAGAACTACTAACATAATTTACACGATTTTGGGTCCAGACGTTTCCGAAAAAAATAACTTCTACTCTCGGTACTACTTGTAACTTACCTACCTTAATCTTTTCTGTAACATAAATAGTGTAAGTACATAATAAAGAGTTTTTTCTATTCTAAATAGTTTTTATTAAAATACTAGCTAAAGTCAGCGGCTGTGCTCTCGTGAAAGTCATAAATGATCCTAAGGGATACTCCCGGAGTAGAAGGTAACTCTGTTCTCTCTGTCTGTAAAAAAGTTTAGTGTTTCGGGAAACTATTCCTGAAAACCAATTTTTTTTTTGACAAACTCCTGAAAGCCAGAATCAACAGTGGCGACCACCAGAAAAACGCCGAGTTAATGAAGCTCGACAAGTGGTTGCATCAGTCAGGGCTCAAAACACGTCCATAGATTTTGAACGTTGTCGTGTTTGTTGCGGTCGTTTTCTTAAATGCCACGATGCGAATTCGTGATGTAGAATTTTGGAATTAGCCACAACGCGTTGTGAGCTGTTTTTCGGTCAATGAGAGTTTTCGGTCTTAGAGCGTAAAAAAAATGTCATTGGAAAATTTGCAAACGTCGTAAGATTGTAAAATATCGCGTGAAATTATAAAACTATTTTTTTAATAAGACACAGATATATTGGAAACTATTAAATTTGGATGATTTGGATTACAAAACGTTTTTTTTATAATAGGTATATTGAGAAATTATAATATAATAAAAATGTATTACAATCTAACGGAGTCTGCAGTTTTCCGGTGACATATATGTACATAAACATGAATTTGCACGTGTTTGACGTTCGCCCCGAAAGTAAAAGAAAAGCTAAGGGAATGAACACCTTGTCAGCCCATCGCCCACAATCATACACTATCACAATCATCTGACCAACTGCGTGGGCTAAAAAACTGACACAATTTATGTTTTCTTTTCATTCCCAATTTAGCATAGAAAAACATCTTCAATCATTTGCTGTCAAACAAAAAAAAACAGTTCTCAACAACCAATTTACGGTTGATTAATTTGAACAAATATTTTCATCCATCTTCTAGTTATCCATTCTATATTAAGCTTAGTTGCTAATGGATAACTGGACTGAGATTACAAATTAATAATTTCTCAATCACTTCACGTCGTTAAACATAGGTTACTTTTATCAGTAGACTTATAGACTCTTCTATCGTCTTTCTTTTGCTTCTCCGTGACGCTGGGAACTCTGGCAAGACAGTAACTCAGAATTGTTTGGTCCAAAGTATTGCCACTTTCATAGAATCGTTGGTGGCAGTGCTTGGTCACTTGTTTTGGCACAAAGCCTAGGGCAGGGTAGGAGCTGGAGCATAGCTTGTGACTGGACTCCACGCGCTGCTGTTAATCCGTCAAAGTAGCACTTTGCGAGGTTGGTGTGGCGTGGTGTCTGAAGGTCTAGGTTATATAATTTGGATTGTTTTATGTCATAGGCTGCCTCTGTCACCTTCGTCACTAAAAGAGACAGGTATCGGACACACATTCGCTATTTCTTTCGATAGATTAGTCAGTATGTGACGGTAGCGCTCAGTCAGTTCTCTACGTCTACATATGACAAAACAATAGGCATTGTTATTAATCAATAGCTGGTTTAATTTAGATTAGAATGACGGACATTTGCCAAGTGACCGTGCAAAACGTTTGACGTGCAAACGTCTCGAGTCGTGAGTCATGAGCCGTTGACAGGCTCATGTTTATTGTCATTTTGACAGTAAATAAATCTTTTATCTTTTGAAATAGTAACGATATACCTGTCAGTATTTTGTTAGTTCAAAGAATATTCTAGAATAAATTATGAGGTAGGGTTAAGAGGTATTCTCTTCATCATATAACATTCGGTGAAAATAAGTTTAGCCGAAAATAAAATTTGCAGGTTTAAACCTTGTGTGATAACTTACATAACTCGAGGTCTCAAGCCACACTACAAGATGATATTTAGGTAAGTTTAGGTACATTTTCACAAAATCGTGCTTATAAAAACTAAGTCTATATAGGTACTTATACAGTTTGTAATTAACTATGATTAATCTAACACATAATAAAAAATTGTGGACTCAAAATTGCCAGCAATAAAAAAGTTCCAATTTTAATATTATGATTCCCATAAAAACTTATTAAGTACGACCCGCTTGCATTCATATCGCAGAATACAAAATTTATTGCAATATGCGAAATCCGTATTGCATTTTATATACATATATAAATATTATTGAGCATAGAGAATAGCATGCTGCGTAGGTACAATAAACTACAGTGTACACTCGTCCCGGAAGTATGAATATTGAGTTATATATCCGGGATGAATGGTAATTTAAAATGTTCGTACGTAGACTTTTGTAGTAGTGTTTATGGTACCTAAAGATATTAATTGGCAACATTGTACCTATTAAGTAAATACTTGATTCATTTTTAAAATGGATGGATGGATTAATTAACCAATAGTGGAATGTATGTTCATTCCACTATTGGTTAATCTCAGTTTTGCTCGTTTCTATTTTTGTTTAGTTATTTGTGGTTTTGTTATTTTTTAGATGTATATAGTCCTTCTGACCGATTTTGGCCATGGCAGCCAATCTCAACGGAGACCAGCCATTGGCGCGGCACATATTATAGTGCACAAGTGTATACGCAAACACAGGTGCACTCCCTCTTCCATCACTTTCATGTTCCGATGGGACGGCAACCCGAGATGACCGGAGAGAAATCTGGCGCAGGACTGACGGCTTAACGTGCTTTCCGAGGCACGGGGGTGTCACACCACCAACTCTCAAACTCCGGGCTGTCACTGAGAAATTCGCCAGACCAACGGAGCAGATAAAGTTCAAATTTAATATGGTGGTAAACTGCAGCCCGCGACATTGCAAGCACTTAGCAGTACTACTGAAATGTTTTAATGACAATTCTGACTTGATGGTATTGCGTCGGTTAATGAAGTAGGACCACTAAAGTTGCCTGGCAACAATGGCAACCGAAATCTAATCGCGAATACTTACAACTTTTGGACTTGAAAAGGTTTTTCGGTGGTTCTACCAGCAACGTTTTAAATTATATCTCTATCTTTCGAATTTAACTTTCCCAGAATTAGCTAGAGGGGTAAAAATTTCAATTTTAGGAATAGGCATTGCTCGGGAACGTCTATTATACCTACAATGTTTCTGAACACAACACCATCAATTAGGCAATAAGAATAGATCATAAATACATGTAGCTAAGCAGCCTTTTAAAAACGTGTTTGTTAGTTTTATTTAATACTATTAACCATTTATAATATTCGAAGAAAATAAACTCGTAAGCCCCAACCCACGCTCGATTATTACCTATAATTTGTGACACAACCAAACCACATTTTTTTTTAAATATACAAAATATTTTACATTAAAATGTTGCAAATGGTAAGCGTGTTCATATTTTAAATGGGTACAGACAGTAAAGGACGCAAATGTATTATAAACTATTTTAAAATTCAAGAAATTTATGAACATCTGTATTAAAATATCTGTTTGTGCTTTATCTTACTTGTTTCGTGTATCTTATGCAAGCAATAACATTAAACATTGCCTGCTTACTGCAAAAATGTTTACTTCATGCCAGCACACCAAACTCTTTTGTTGACGGTACCTACATTCAAAAAAACTGGGACATATTCCTGAACATGCGTCACACGATTTTATATGATCGTATATTATTGTTATGGTCACGCCAAAGTAACGGGTGGTTGTCGGTAATAAAATTTCTATATAATTTTGTTAATGTTTACGCGAACAGACAAATGTTTGGAACAAAACATAATGGCGTGCCCTGCGTGATGCGACCTGTTAGGACTCGTTATTTATTAATGTATTATAAAACAGAAATACGTTATGTGGGTAAACATAATTTAAAATCACGCTCATTTTACCTGGCTGAGATAGTTTCAGTTACAAAAATTCAGCACGATTCCTTTTATTATTTTAAAATATCACTTGTCAAGCGTTTTTAGATAATCTGAGATCATTTGAAGGGTCATCATCATCATCTGCCTAGCCTTTTCCCAACTATATTGGGGTCGGCTTCCAGTCAACCGGATTCAGCTGAATACCAGTATTTTACGTGGAGCGGCTGCCTACCAGACCTCCACAACCCATCATTCGAAGTGACACTTTATATCAAAAAAATACAAATAACCATGAGCACTACTACGAAGATAGTAATGTTGTTGTTCTCATTAGATACATTCAGCCTTATTTATTTAAAATCTGAGCATATGATTACTTTAAATATCGATAAGCAGACTCTTAATTCCATTTTTTTAATGAATTGTCTGATTGAAGCTAGCCGTTGCCCACTCCCATGCAATACCATTCCCAATCCAATCGCGTTCTTAAATCCGGACGTATTACAAGGCAAAAGCCACATCTCCTATAAGTAGACGCAGACAGAATAAACATACCGTCAAGGTGTGTTATCTTTTCTTTTCGATAAAGTCCAACCCGACTCTCGTACTAAAAGCAAAAGATATTAAATTTCCTGTAACATGCATGCTCATAAAATTTCCGATATGTTGGTATAGAAAGGCCCTTTGAGTGTGGATTCCTGAGACCGGGAGCGTTCAATACTGGTAATAAATTGTATTATATTATTAGAGTAGTAATCGTGTTGGCGTAAGGATTCTAAGTGTGCCTTGAAACGAGTAGATAATAATATTAGCATTGTGTCCGATGCAAGTAATTAAGCGACAAAGGCTCTGCGGCTTAGTGCGCGGTATGCACGCACGATTAACTGAACTGAAACGTGATGTATACGCGGCCCCTACAACCTTTGTACGAGTTCATCGTGTTTGTGTAACATTTCGGTGCAGTTTAAGTGCGTTTGTAAATCGGGCACATTTTGAAAAAAATCGTACTTTTATTTTTTAACCATCTGACGAAGCCCAAAAAGCGAATAAAGTTTGATTTTAATTCAAATTTCATTAAGTCACATAAATCTACATGGGCGCTAGAAGCTAGTTCACAATTCAAGTCAGTTATCGTTTACAATAGAGAAAAAACGGCAACAAACTCCAAGGATCTTCTCTGTCATTTCACTCTTGACAGAGCGGTTGTGGTCACGTCGAGGCGTCCACGTCGGTGGTAGAGGCGGACACAGCTCTCCGCACGATCTCCCGCCATCTCTCCCTGTTGGCAGACTGTCTGGCGCAATCCCCGCCCGCCTAGAGACATGACCAAAGTACTACAGTATTGTGACTGTACTACGGCCGACAGACGCTGCGTGATGCCTAGCTCCTGGAGGATGGACACATTTGTGCGGAACTGCGTCCACGATATCCAAGGATACTCTTATATTAGTAATTCAAAATTACCTCGGCAGGAAGTACCATTATTTTTAATGCTGTCTGACCATTTACAAAAACACTATTACGAATAAAAGGGTTATTGAACGGCATTCTATTCGCTTAATAAACCCTAGCTCCACACCGAGAACAACAAACATTTTGATTTTCTGTTATTGGAAATCCCTTTGAATATCCTCGATACGTTTCAATTAAAGCAAAGAGTTCATTCTCAGAGCTGTTTGCAGCGTTTATTTGTCGCTCGATTTTTTGATTGTTCAAATCGAAATACACTGTTAGGATTGTTTCACGGAATTTCATCACCCCTTCGGCACCCTTCGGCAATTGAGTAACAGGCCGAACGAATAGATGGCAGCCGTTCTTTTTTCGCAAGATGGGAAATATTGAATCAGTTGTTTTAAGTCTTTGGGAAAAGAATCCTTAACAAATCAAATCAACTTTTCCGACATTATGTAACGATTTTTAACCGACTACGCGACGTTCAAGACAGGGTTATGCTTATCGCGAAAGCCTGTGTTACTAAACTCGGTTCCCATTAAAATAGGATTTATCCTGTACTACAAAAATAAAAATCGGAAAGCTTTTCATTCTATTCCGAGAAAAAATGTAGAACGGATGATTCCAAAAATAGGGTGTTTTTGTTGATTTTTGTCGATTTCTGTTCATCCTCCATTCTATAGTATTTTTTAACGATTTTGATTTCTAGGAAAGATTTGAAAGACCTAGGAAGTATTCCAACTGCAGGCTATTAATAGTAAGTAAATTAATGTTACTAGCTTGTTCCCGCGGCTTCGCTTGGTTTACGTGTATTGCCGTATAAAGGGTCCCAAATATTTATGTCACCGGAAAATTACAGACTCCGTAAGATTGTAATAAATCTTTGCTAGATTATAATTTCTCCATATATTATGAAAAAATCCTTTTTTATACAATAAATCCCATCCAAATTCAATAGTTTCCAATATATCCGTGTCTTATTAAGAAAACGCGATATTTTACAATCTTACGGTGTTTGTAATTTTCCGGTGACATCTATACCATTTATCGAAATGGGTTTGGCGATTTAGGCGCAAAAGCATAACAAACACACTTTCGCATTTATAATATTAGTACCTAAGGATTTAAGTTTACAAGATGTAGCAGGTGCTAGAGGTACTAAGAACTTCCAACTTTCCCGCGTAAACTTCACCTGCTTGCACTGAACGCTGCCTCTAACAAATGACAGATCTAGTGGCCATTTATCAGCGTTCCAGTATATTTCATAACTTTTAATAGTTTTAACCATATTTTCATTATGTACAATAAACATTTATTTATATTTATTTAAGTTTAAAATAAAAGCTCTTAACTAGCTAAAAATAAATGGCTTCACAAAATTGCTCCCCATCGCTGTCCACTGGTAATGTGCCCAAAAGACTGACAGCATTGCCACAATACTGGTATAGTGTGGCTATGCTTAAACTTGTAGTCGTTGTCAAATTATGAACCTACAAGATATTGTGTATTTGCTATGGCTCCCATATTTAAAATATCCCATGTTCCTCCTTTGTATGTAGTTTGCTTACCTGAAGCAGCATCGGGAGAATTTGAATTTCGACTGCCAAATTTTGAGATAACACTTTTTAGAGTATAAAAACGTGGCAGCTAAATTCCTTGAGCCAGTCAAACTTTACAGATAAATCTTCGTTTCAGTGTTGCAGTTCAACTAGGAAAAGCGACATTTTGCAGCTACACTTAGCGTCTCGAAGGACATGCTAATTTTAGAGTGGGTGCAGTCCTGCCCGAATCACTTAAGCAGATCATGGCGTTCCAAACAGTTTCAATTTAACGCTGTAATCTCTTGACTACACAGTATGATGGTAAATATTTACTAAATGTTACGAGCATTTTCCAAAATAATCTGTTGTATCTTGTTAAACGTAAGACATAAGATGTTATTAGAACAACAATATTAAAGTTTTAATATCCCCGGAGCTACGTATAATACGATTATGGAGCTGAAATCTGACATCGTTTTATCAAGCACCAATTACGAACTTCAGTACAAGATCTAAGTTAGACTAGGTTCAAGAGCTTTATCGCGCAGAAGGAGGCTGCGGAAAGGGAGAGGGAGATCACAACCGCTCTCCCTGCCCGCAGCAGGCGAATCGGGCGTCGGAGGAGGGCATACGCTGCCCTCTTCCGGCCCCCCTAACTGGGTCCAGGGGCGGCGGACTTGGGGATGTCCGTCGCCCCCCACTCATCCGGACCCGAGGTGGCGGCGCGTGGTGTTCCCGTGCGCCCCTCTTTGACGTAGCGAGGGGAGTTAAACACCTCACTCCCCTCGCCGACGCGAGGTGGCCCGCAGAGGCGGGCCGGCACCAGCCGGGGATTGCGGATGTCGCATACGTTCCCGCGATCCCCGGCGTAGGTGGGAGATGGAACACCGGGGTGGTTTTAGTCAGTAAGAGTCTGACAGACCCCTCCACCCGCCCCAGGGTGGAGGATTTCCATGAGGATTTCCCCCCGAGATCAAAAAAAAAAAAAAGGTTCAAGAGCTTAGCGGGAAAAAGGTCAGTAAGAAAATACGTCTTACTTAGCAATGCTAACTTGGAAGGTATTGATTTTTAACTGGCCCAACTCCAGTGTTCGTTTTCCATCAAAACTTTCCACACTGAAAACCATTTTACTTGTGTACGAGCCTTTGTAGAGTCCCTTTTACTTTACGAAGATAAGAAGATAATAACTTATTTTCAAGTTTCTCGCGCCTGTCAGAAAGTATACAGTACACACTTGACGTCTTTTTTCGAAAACAAAACGAAGAGAAAGGTAAGTAATCCGATTGCTTATAATCACGGGTTTTGAATCGTACGAGAAGGTTAAGCAATTCGTGGAGTGCGGTGAAGATAAGAAGGCATTTAAGAATACCTAAATCTAGATACTGTAAAATTAGAATACTATTTTAGAATTCTTAAATCAGAATATATCAAACAATTCAATGATTCTCAACTCCGCGTATAGTGAACGGAGCGTATCTTACATTATAATGAAACAATTAATAATTATATACCGCAGAGCGCTAATGAAGCGAAGTTTTCATTGAGCTAATTAAAAAGCTTACCGTATTGAATGCCGGCTGTTAAAGTTTCATAAGTGCATTTTCATAGCTTCCGGCGAAACAGTTTCAACTAAACGTACTATCCGGTAGCCAAGGAAGTGCTTACCTAGGCATTATGTCAGAATAGGTAGGTAGGTATTCCATTCAGTACATATATACTGCTACATTCTGAGTGGAGGTAAAGCTGGTGGCTATATGGAGGTATCCAGGTTTACTGATGAAGATTTACAATTATGCTGAGTGGAAGCCCTTTTTCCACAACCACGACATGCATCTATTTAAACCTCATACTTTAGTTATTTTTTTTTTCTTATTTAGTTTTTAACGTGTCTTTATTAATATAATTTAAGAACTACTAACACTATCGTTTAGGGTTTAGTTTAAGAAAAGTAAAATTATGTATGCACATATGTGGATAGGTACCTATGTCGTTTTGTGGCAATTAAAATCTCTTTTTTTTTTCTTTCTTGTAATTAGGTAGGCTGTGTTTCCTGATAGCTACAACCTGGGAGTCTTTAAATCAAGAGTGAAAAGGTTACTTATAGGCAAGCGTGCTCCACCTTCGAGCACATCATCGCTTACCATCAGGTGAGATAGTGGTCAAACGCGTGCCTATCAATAGTATAAAAAATTACATATTTTTTTAAGTACTGCTGTATTCAATATTTACGGCTGGTACCCATGCCGTTCGTCTTTTACCCTATATGTTTCAGTTTAAGGCTTTCTGTCCATTGAGGTTGAGTGAGGCAGCGGAGCGGAGTTGCGGACTGTTCCAAGCTCACGAGAGGAGTAATTTTAGCAGGCGGCCAGTTTTTTCGCGCTACCCTGCTCCGCTTCTCGCTCCGCTGCTTCGCTCCGCTGCCTCGTTCCGCTTTGAATGAAGAATGAAGCGGATCGGAGATTTTATGCAATTCCATTGGTAACTATTGGAAAAGCTCTGCTCCGCTCCTCTTTCTCCACTTCAGTGGACGGTCAGCCTCAATCTGGCCTTTGACATTTACTATGACGTCATAAAAACATTATGATGCTGATGTGAGAGAGACACACTATACAGGACGAGTAGCACTATCCCTTTTTCAAGACACTGGCACGCTTTAGACACTGGCAACGCCAGAAGTTTGTTAGGTAATTTGTATTGTAAGGATAGACTTCCAAGTTTATTATTGCACGTGAGGCCTTTTATGAACTTTGGCAAGTATTAGAACACGAAGTAGTGTCGTAACCAACAAATATTATGAACTAGCTTATACCTGCGACTTCGTACGCACATATCTCGTTTATTCCCTTTCCCGTACCTATAACCTTCTTAATGAATGTGGTTATCATATATCTATAAAACAAATTTCCAAATTCGACTGGTACTTTCAGAGATAGGCGCGTTCAAACAAAACAAACAAATAAATAAACAAACAAGCTTTATTATACTTATTAGTAAAGATTGATGAGAAAGTTCGGATGTTTTGATGTTTATTTATCAATCACGCCGCAACGAATGAAATTTGGCATATGTATACACCATGTTCTGGATTATTATCTGGATAATTTCCTACTCTCGCGCGGGCGAAGACACTGGCTGAAGCTAGTTTCATTATAAAAGGTTTTGAACTGTTTAACTATTCAAAAGTGAACCACAGCAACATTGCAGAGATCGCTCTGTGTGGTAATTCTTAACCCGACTACAAACAGCTTAAGAACGCTTATTAACAAAGCCAGAGTCTATCTCTCATAACAGCACGTAATCACAATGTAAACAACAAGATATTTCCTTTATTATAGACCTTATTATTGAGTTAATAAAAGCTACAATGTAACACGGTAGGACGCGAGATAATGAAAACAAATGACTATCTAGATAAGTTGACAAGCGTGCCGTATGTAACAATGCACGTTGTAGTAGTGTAGTAAACAATGCAGATACGTAACGTCACATGTAATAATAAGTAAACTGCGTTTATAAATAAGTGTTTACTCTCCATTATATTTAAGCTATAGTACATGCAAGATGACAGAATGCTGCTAAGCCTAAGACAATGTGAATATTTGCATTGTTTTAGGCATAGCGTGAGATGTTTGCTGTTTTGCAAGTTCTTGGGATCGGCCTTAGAGTTTGTATCACCCATACAGTTGAGTGCGCAGGATTATCATTTCAAGGTTACCCATTACAAATAAAACTAATAACAACATCGGGGAAGCTGTTCAAAATAACCGTTGTTTGCCGTATTGACCATACAGTAAAACGTGTAAAATTAAAAAATTAAATTAATTGGAAAAGTTAAAAATAACAAATTAGTATCCACACCCGGACAATTGTTGAAAATAACCATTGTTTGCCTAAATGTAGGTAGGTGTTAATGCTTCCATGCTAATTAAGGAAAAATCAAATAGATAACTAAACTCCCACACCTAGCTCGAACCTGTCGCGTGGGAATACAAGTCCTGATCACAATGAAAGGTTATTAATATCTACAGGTGGATACTGTAACCCACCTACTTTATTGAACCCCCTCGAGCCTTTAATAACCCACGGGAAGTATGGGGGAGGCTTATAAATAGCCCTGGACAACCCATATATCAGTAACATAAACATTATTTAGAGTTCTCATTAAATTATTATAAATGAAACAGTATATCATCTAACGGGACGCGAATGTACGATCATTCATATTAACGGCCTTTTAACATTGCTTAAACAGAGCAACGTAGATTTGTATCTGTTTCACGTTTCACGACTTGTGTAGGAATGCTGCTTTTGAGTATGAATATTACAAGCTATAGTGTGGCCTAGAAGGCTCGGAAAGTTCTACATGAAAGGTTTAATGTTTATTTAAAGCAGCTTTAAAATTGTTAAAGCTTTATGAAAGTCAAAAGCATTGTGTGGGCAAATTTCGTGTATTTATGTATGTCACCGGAAAATTGCAGACTCCGTAATCTTACTAATATTATAAACGCGAAAGTTTGTAAGTATGGATGGATGAATGGATATTTGTTACTCTTTCACGTCAGAACGGCTGAACGGATCTTGATGAAATTTGGCACAGATGTAGATTATAGTCTGGAATAACACATAGGAGACTTTTTATTCCGGGAATATGTTCCCTTGGGATAATTTTCGACAATCACGCGGGCGACAACTAGTTTGTAATAAATCTTTATTAGATTATAATTTCTCGGTATATTATGAAAAACTCGTTTTGTATACAATAAATCCCATCCAAATTCAATAGTTTGCAATAATTCCGTGTCTTATTCAGAAAAAAATTGTTTACAATTTCTGGCGATATTTTACAATCTTGCGGCGTTCGCAATTTTCCAGTGATATGTACAATTTAAAAATATGATCAACGTTCTATACATCACAAAACATAAAAAGCTAGTTTTACTATAAGATTGCAATGTCACTAACGCTAATAACGATAATTCCGTAATAAGTTACGCCTAAGTGGCGTAACTCATTTTCCATGGAATTATTACGAAATTTTTAGTTATCCAGTTACATTTTATAGTTGACCTATTACTCGTTAACTTGTGAAGGCTACTTAACTGTGATAGTTTTCCTTTTAAATTCGTTATATATGCTACTATCATGATTTTCACGTCTCCAAAAACAACCGTTTAACTGGCGGACATGACTAACAAAAATACGCACTTTTAAGTTTAAAATTTCGCAAACGGATCTTTGTATAGAAAAATGGTTTTTTCATACCCTCGATATTTCTAAACGACCTATCCAACGACAACCCACACCATGAATAGACGATAAAAAAAATCATCGCCACTTTACGTGTACGGTGTACACTAAAAAAATTTTTTTTGAACATTTTATTTTACCACTTTGTCGGCGTCAAAAATATGTATACTCATACCAAATTCAAACTTTCAAGTGCTAAGCGTTTCTGAGTAAAGCCGCGGGCTTACAGACATACAGACAGACAGACATGACGGATATAAGAATTCCTTGTCGACTACGGAACCCTAAAAACAGTACTCTCATTCTGTCAGTCCACTAAAAATTGTTTAGATAACCAATAAGTAGTCAAAAAACGTGGGGTCGTGACTAAATACATAAAAACAAACTGAATAAAAACATGATTTCAAAACTTTCTGCTTAATTAGACAACGAAGAATAAGGAGCATAATAATATCATAATTTGTCAGCATACAGTGACGACTTATTAAGTCTTTTGCTCTCTTTACACTTTCTACAGCTTGTCTCATTCATACCCCGTAGTAAATACAGTCACTAGCAGCCAGATTAGCACAATGCAAACTTAATAAGACGAAGATTAGCTTCGAGGTTCTGCTTTCAAGCATCACGAAGGATTTAATTGGCTACAGTATACCTAAGCAGATATTTCAGATACTGCGATCCTAATGATGCTTGTACCATAAAAATTTGCGAAGATCGAAAATTATCTAAATTAGAAGTAGTGTTATAAGAGGCTAAACGGTTTATTTGATCATAGAAATCACTGTTGCTGAGTGCCGTGAATTTTTGGATACTGGTTAGTATCCAAAAATTTGTGTTTGTTTTCTTTCGCTTCTTTGTCTTTATACCAGAAAATCCATGATTCCTGGTTCCAGATGAACCAGGAATCATGGATTTTCTGATGGGATCATGTAACGGTGGTGAAGCCGCTGGAAAATTATAGTAATTTATAAGCCGATGGATGGCCGTGAAAACAAGCTTCGTAATCGAGATTGATGAAAAAAAAAATGGCTTACGATTTAGACGGAATTTACTGGTTTTTATGAAATAGTCCCTAATACCACCTAGCATTTCTCCTACATACAATCCCAAAGAACAATGACTTGTTTAGAAAACTTTACTTTTTAGGGAAAAACGGGACCCTATTACTAAAACTCCATTGTCCGTCTGTCTGCCACCAGGCTGTATCTCATGAACTGTGATAGCTAGACAGTTGTAATTTATTTTCACAGATGATGTATTTCTGTTGCCGCTATAACAATAAACAATAAAAATGAAATGAAATTAAAAATAAAAGGGCCCCTTCCCATACAAGAAACATGGATTTTTCGGCTTATGGTACGGAACCTTTCGTGTGCATGTCCAACTTGGACTTGACCAGTTTTTTATTTTCTAAGAGACATTAGAATTTTAGTTCTCGCAACTATGTATAGTTCTGTATTATTTCCTAATAATAGAAACCTGCTTCTATTTATATCGTTCGTACCCTCTCTGTAATATTCAAACAAGTCCATAAATATTTCTGCAAGTTGTAAACAGTCTTGAATAATAAATGATATCTATTTCAGATGTAAATCATAAAGTATTATTATTCTTATAATAGCCAGCCATTCGTCATATATTTATTTCCAATAAGAATTTTAAATGTAAACGTTCTAAACTATCACTTTCGGGTTTTTTTTTCTTATATAAAAAGTAGCCTATGCCACTCGGCATAGGCTACTTTTTACCTAAGGCAATCTGGGCTACTATTCATGCCGGATAATGCACCATTCCTGTAAGATATACCTCTGGGGCGAAGTCACAGAAGAAATTTAGTTTCTAATTTAAGAGAATGAGAAGCGTTGTGATATTCTTATATTTAAGAAAATAATAAAACTATGGTAGGCGGCACATAAATTTACAATAAGGTACATTGCCCTTTCCCTAATTTCCTTCATAGGTACCCAAAAATAAATTAGGAATCGTTTTTCACTGCTAGAAAATGTAAAGGATCACGATAGATGTCGATTCAGGACTGCTTTATGTCTTAATTTTCGTTTTTGAAATAAAGAATGTCAACAAATGTAGTTGGGTCAATGACCGTTATTGCAAACTTAAATGGCGCGTACCATAGTAAAATAAAAAAATTGGGAAAGAAACATAAAAATAACAGCAAAACTGCTGCCATTCGACATTACCTATTCACACACGAGCAGTAAAATAAAAAGTGAGAAAATAAAGTATTCGAGAAATAAACATCAGTTTCCTTCTTAATTAAATCACTTAAGCGCAAGACAGCAAGTAATTTACTATAAGTACCAGATAAGGGTTACCGGTGAAATACGAGAACCTTTCGAAATTTGCCGATAGAGTGCCAATAAAATGTTCAATTTACACACGACTAAAGAATTAATTGCTATTTTCAATTTAACAAAATTTAATAAAAAATCACTCGGTTCGAACTTTCATCACAGACGGGAAAAATAAAAGTCCGATCTTCCTTGTGTTGTGATGGCGAAATACTTATTTTCTTACTTTGTGGCTATTATTATCTGCCTAGCCTTTTCCCAACTATATTGGGGTCGGCTTCCAGACAAACCGGATTCAGCTGAATACCAGTATTTTACGTAGAGCGGCTGCCTACCAGACCTCAACAACCCATTAACTGAATAACACGGTAAATCTTGGCAAGACTGGAGTCAGATTTACTGGCTTCTGACAATCCGTAACGACTGCCAAAGATCTGCAAAGGACAGCTGGGACCAACGGCTTACTTTGTTGCTATATGGCTACAATAAACAGTAAAAGTGGAGCTGTCGTCATCACTTGGCGGATTTATGTTTGTCGCAGGAGGCATGGTGTATCTCCATCTCTTAATCACAGAAATACTTTATTTATTTATTATATTTATTTATTTAATTGTACACCATATTGTAAAAGAAAACTTAAAACACTTTATTATGGGCGGCCATATTGCATTCCTTTCCATTAGTTTTTTTTTTCATTATTATTGTTGACTAGTGGCCCGCCCCGGCTTCGCCCGGATATATATATATATTAATTTACTTTCATAAGAACCTTCTCCAAACAAAAACAAACACATCAAAAAATTGGCGAAATTGGACCAGCCGTTCACGCGTGATCCCGTGAACAAGGAAAATAGGGATTCATTTTTATCGATATACATAGATGAAATAGATAGATAGGTTCTCGTTTGACCACAATCTCACCTGATGGAAACCGATGATGTGAAACAATAGTCGAAGGTGGTGCTTAATATAATCGTTTAATAAACTGCCAACTCAATACAAAGTGACCTATCAGCGGTAAGGATAGTGACAAGTACAAAATGTTTGGGAAGTTTCAGTTGCGCTTGTCAACCCCGTACATTCTCGGCCAAATCGGTCAACATTGCGGGCCACCGAAGTATAATGTGATCAATCGCACGATCGTGCCCCACAATGAAACTAAACTTGCATGCGAGTTGCTCGCAAGTGGACTCGCGTCTCACTTGGTTTATTTTAAAACACTAACATTACAATTGGACACTAACATCACAAATAAATTAAGTATCAAAATAGCTCACAGTCCAACCTGTAATCAGGTTGTTACGTAGTTGATTCAAATATAAATTGACAACAATAATATCACTCTCATGAATTCAGTCCCCGACTAATTTCGTACATCGTGTTTGTCTATTGGAGCAGTTATATCAATTGAGATTATTAACCAGCTGTAATATTGTCAACGAAGCGATCAGTCTGTGTCATTGCTAGCAATTGGGGCTTCATTATACTGTCCACTGAGATATTATGATCAGTTTAATAGAATCATTCTGATGGTAAATGTCACTGTAGGTATGTATATTAATAAGACAAGCTTCCGAAATTTAAGTTGGTCATTAAACATGAGAAGAATAGTTCTGGGTAGGCATGTTTAAGTATTTAGTGCATCCCTCATGAAGTCATGAATCATTTGATGTTATCTAGTATCTATGTACTTACTTTTCTTTCAATTTTGTCTTGGTCGTTCAATAAAGTTACCCTGTTTACTAACCCCTCTTCAAAAGTCCTGTCTTCAAAAGAGGTTGACCAAACAGGTGATTTTCTAAATCTTCAATTATTTATCTTGTCATATTAGGTATATGACAAGATAAATAATTGTCCGTCACTGGATCTTAATGCTGCTGAAGCGATCGCGTCTTAATTATTAATTTTATTGGATGACCAGCAAAACTTGGATAGTCCATATTTACTTAAACCTTGAGGTCTTCTTATTGAATTCTAAGCCAAGTTTATTACAAAGCCTAAAGTTTCAAGCACAAATAAATGTTTATATTTTTTTATTTCTTGTAATAACTCCGGACTTTTTAAATAAATAAACTTTGACATTTACTTGTTTATAGTTTGATTAGTTTTGTTTTTCAGTGAAATACTGAAATATTCATCACAATGAAATCTCATGGGAGATCAAGTTTTTGAAGGGAGGCCGAATATTATCTAAAAATAGCTAGCTACATTTTCTTTAGCAGTATCAGATATCTACTCATAATTCGGTCGTGTCGTGCCGAGTTTTTATTCACCTGTGGAGTGGATCAGCTCAATATATCACCATCACATAAAAATATATGAGATGGATAAATATATGTTGGACACGGCGTTTCATAATACAGTTATATTTTAAATTGTCTCAAGGGCGTAGTTACGTGAAGTTTTCCACCAATAAAGCGTGGTCAGGTGACAAATTGAAAGAATTGAAACGCCACATTCTTTACAAACTTTATGTCACTATAAATTAAAGCAATTTTATTATATTGTAACATATTCTGAAGAATGCGAATGTATGTTTAATATTAATAAATATTTTATATCGCTGTAGGTTGAGTGTTGCCCTTTATTATCTATCTACTTTAGACGCTTTGAAGCGGAATCACCTGAATTTTTAAAATAAAACAGAATATACAATCATTCAGACTGCCTGTTCATTTATTGGTGGGGCTTGCCAGCCGCTTGCTTACATCATAATTGCGGATAAATAATGGACTCTTAAATAAATAGATACACAAACAAGATTGCTAGTATGATGTTAAATATTGATAAATACCTTCAACTTCCTAGATATAATGATTGTAAAATTTTGCGTGAAATTGTATACTATTTTTTAAGACACGGTTACATTGGAAGCTATTAAATTTTGATGAGATTTATTGTATAAAAACCTTTTTTTAATAATCTATCGAGAAATTATAATCTAATAAAGATGTCTTCCAATCTTACGGAGTCTGCAATTTTCCGTTGTCATATACTTAGACTAAGTGACAATAAAGAGCATTTAATATATATCTGAAATAGCGAATGGAGAAAACATTTTTGATAAAACGAATGCTACTAAACAATCACGCTGAAACCGTACTTGTACAGAATCCACAAACAGCAAGTAGCGAGTTACACTTCGCGAGAACCGCAGAACAAAATAAATAAAGCTAAAAGATCAAAACAATTAGAGTGCTATTCGTTCTATAACAAATGCATGCTATTCCTTTGATGAAATTACTGCATCAGAACTTTGTAACGGTATGACTAAACGTATTTAAAATACGTTTAGTATAAATGGAGCGTGAATTACCTTAAAATAATATTTACGTACGAGCGAGACTTTTGTTCGTAAAGTAACGTAAACTTGCACAGAATAAATAAAACGGCTGTAAAGTTGTATGGACGTACCGCGAGGAGCTAATTAGCAATAAACTTTACATTCGGCACGTTTTATTCTGGTTTTATTTCTCAATGACCGGCAAAATGTGAATGAACAATTCGAGTTTTTGTCTGTTTCAACATTTCGAGTTGTTTGGTAGATTTTTTAACTGCGTTCATTCTAAAAAGTAACACATTTGTTGTTTGAGGGGAAACTTGAGAAGTAAGGGTCTGTGCCTGCCAGGGTTGCGGAATTTGTTCGAAAGAGTTACCGCGGCCCTGAAACACAAAGGGCATTTGGTGGAACACGGATGGATTTTAGTCAGTAAGAGTCTGACACTCCCATCCACTCAGCAGGAGTCACCCAGAGCAGAAGGAGTTATTTGATGATTTCCCTCCAAAAAAAAACGGGGTCTAAGATGGCAGTCCCTTACGTGTCATCATATCAGCCAATTGCCGTCCACTGCTGAACGTAATCCTCCCTCAAAGATCGCCAACCATCCCGGTCCTGAGCGGTCCGCATCCATCCGCTGCCAGCCACCTTCTTCAAATCATCGATCCATCGTGCCGCAGGGCGTCCCATACTACGTTTGCCCATACGCGGTCTCCACTCTACCACATGTCTGCTCCATCGACCGTCTGTCCGTCTACAGACATGGCCGGCCCACTTCCACTTCAGCATGCTCATTCTACGCGCAATGGCGCGCCCTTACGTGTAGGTACTCCCAAAACAGAGCAGATTCGGATTGGATTCAGAGCAAGTTAAGTCTCTTCGTGAATAGATTGCCTAACTGACTTAACCTGTTCTGAAAAAACTTAAAATACTGGTATTCAGCTGCATCTGATAAGACCGGAAGCTGACTCCAACATATTTGGGAAAAGACTAAGCAGATTTTTATTATTTTTTAAAATTTATTTATTCTTTATTTCAGGCAACTAAGGCCCATAACACACAAGACATATATATCTAAGTATAAAACAATAAATATAATGTTATACATATTAACAAACTATTAAACTTTTTCTTATTAAACTTCTTGAGTAAAATGCAGTGACCAAACAAATGTCAATGTCGGTTGGAGAGATTACAGCTAGAAAGTACACTAGCTTCAGATTGTTCGGAAAAAATAGGAAGGTAGTCGCTTATTGGACGCAAGGAATGTCGAGACTCGTGAAGCTATTAAGTGATTAAAAAGCCAACGTTTTAAACAGCTCTGAAAATGAAATTGAATATAGTATTCTATATTTCCGCTCAGTTAAGCAAGGAATATCGTTTCGAAATAAAATTTTATGAAATAGCGTGTTAAACTATAAAAGCTATGTTGAATTTATGGAGCCATTAATATAATATCAGTTCACAAAATGATCTCATAGAGAAATTCACAAAAATACACGTTTCAGGAAATACAAGGTGATTTAAGTTTTGACTGGCCTGTTGGTCGAGTGGTTAGTGACCCTGACTGCTAAGTCGGAGGTCGTGGGTTCGATTCCCACCCAGGACAAATCTTTTGTGATGAGCATGATCATTTGTTCTGTGTCTGGGTGTAATTTGTCTATAATATGTATGTATTTAGAAATATATAAGTATGTTTATTAGTTGTCTGGTTGCCATCGCACAGGCTCTGCCTAGTTTGGGATCTGATGACCGTGTGTGAGTTGTCCCAAGATATTATTATTTATGTCTATAGCTTGCTTTGCCTGCATTTGGTACGATAGACAGTATCTCTATCTATATCTAGCATCTATTTTGACCACAGTTAGGCACCACTGACTGGGTGGGTTTAAATGGTTTTTGTGAAGCGCCAATCTTCATCCGTTTACCGCACCACCGATTGATATGAGCGTTCGATTGATAAATGACATTCTCTGCCAACCTTAAGTGGACTTCGTAAAATACATTCAACTTTATTAATAAAAAAACTGACTATGTGATGAGTTCAAATAAAGAGATCATAATTTAAATAATGTATGGAAAGGATAACGCCCATTATTTGTAAATACTTAGTGCAAATACTGCAAGTATTTGCATCAAGAAACTTATCTAAGAGTGAGTTGTTGACACGAGGTTAAAGCCTGCTTGCGTAAACTATATTTTAACTCAGAGTACTAACTCTGAGTAGCAACTATGCTAACACGACGTTAAATAACAAATATTTATATACATAATGACTCCGGGCTAGCCTTACTCAGAGTTAAAAAGATAAATTAACTCTCGTTTGTTAAACCAATGCTTTAGAATCCATAGGCTGATTAGGAAAGAATGCCTAGGAATTCTCTGCCAATCAACGTTTGGGATTTTGCTATTCAAATTTGAATTTGGCTGTTTGTATAACAACACTCAAATAAAAAACCTAAGCATTTAACATTAGTGGTTCAGAATAAAATAAGCAAAAGAAAGAAAAAGAGTTTATTTGCGACAAGCATGACGCAAACCAAAAAAGTAAACAAAATTACATAAGTTCAGGATTAATAAGTTCAGGGATTAATATTATGATCGTTTTCTGTAGAAACATTTCTCAAAACGATCGTAATATTAATCCTGAAACATGTTTTAGACATGAATACAATCGACGAACCAAAAATATATGTCATATAATAATAGATTGTAACGTTAGAAATATTTCCGAAGAATTGTTAAAACTTTCTCAATTGAATTGTGTCTCGTCCCGTCCCAAATGTAGATATTTTAATGAAACCGTATTATGATAATTCCTTTGTGTCTTTATTATTGTATAATACTTACATTCAGATGAAGCGTCAATGCTTCCACAGACATGAGCGATGCGACAATGCGAGAATCACGCGGCGACCTTATTCTGGGAAATAATTTAGCCAATGTAGAATTTACCCGTACAACAATTTGTACAAAAACTGACCGCAAAATCGTTGTCGCATTGTCGCGTCATGCCTGCTTGCGCGAGGCTTTACGCGTATGTTAAAATTACCATAGTCCAATAAAGCAAGTCGAATACAGTTTTATTATTTAATGACCCCCATCAAGGGTAATGAAGGGTAACTTCATTTTCGGTCGGCGTCGCCGCGACGTCGGCGTTTAATAGAGGAGTTAACTTGATCGTAGGTAATACTTACAAATAGGCATCCATTAAAATGTTCTGACGTCACGTTTCAGTAGGTTAAGTACTGGCGATATCATTTTAGTAGCTGACGAAATCCTACCGATGGACGGACCTTAGTGCTTACTAAGATTCTGTGAGTCGTGACAGTTCCCTTTCAAATAATCTCTTCGGGCGTAATGTATCCGATTTTTTGTCGTTTGAGCTTTCTGTAAATGGATGTAGCTTTCTGGATGGTTATATGTCACCAAAAAATTGCAAACGCCGTAAGATTGTAATATATCTTTATTGGGTATATTATAATTTCTCCATATATAAAAGACAAATGTACTAGCTACCGCTCGCGGCTCCGCCGGCGTTAATGTCGAAAATTATACCAAGGTAACATACTCCCGGGATGAAAAGTATCCTATGTATTATTCCAGACTATAATCTACCTCTGTGCCAAATTTCATCAAGATCAACACACAAAAATGACGCACAAATCGCAGACGTAGGCAACTCAGCCGCCATTTTAATATGGAACCGAGCTGGCCACATTTGCCGCATATCGCAATAGGACTAGACAAAAATGACGAATCGGTGACGCGGTAGGCGCAGGAGAAGATGGTAGGAAGAGTTAGACTCCTACCGAAAGGAGTGGCCAGATGTGGCAAAGGACCAGAGCACAGTGGAAGAAAGGAAGGGAGGCCTTAGCCCTGCAGTGGGACACTAAAAGGGCTCATCATTTTAATAATAATATGTGGATTTCATGTTTCTGAATAAATCATGGCTCTTCGGTCTTCTGATGAGGCCCTAAATAACTGTAAATCTAGATAATTAAATGAGTTTGTGCATTTGCCGTATCGCTCATTGTTATTTACGATATGAACGACGCACTAAATAATACTCCAGGCCATGATTTATTAAATAACATTTTATTACAGTACACTGCAATAATTTACATTTAATTATTCTGCGGTTTCAAATGAATAATTAAATTAAACTTTGATATATGTGTTGCTATCGTGTGTAAGTATATATATTATGCTTATAACACACTGGGCCTAAAAAGAACACAAATGAACTATCTATTCTCGTTCATACTGCCTCAAAATGAGTTGGTACACGTTTGTTTTTACCTACAGACGTAAACGAAGTAACGAGTAGGTACAGGAACATTACAATCTTCTAGGAACACATCTCATAAACATGAGAGGATCACTACACTTGACAGTAGGATTAAGGATCGCAGTATTAAGGTATTAGTTTCCAGATAGAGCCAATGATTCTCATGCCTACCTGCCAAGGCTAAGTTACTTAGTGACAGGAGTTACAGGGAACCGTATTAATTTAATGAAAACTTAGTTTTCCTTTGATAAAAAGTAAGAAACGGTAAAAAAGCAACCTTAGTCAATTTTCTTCACAAAATTATAATACCACAGACTTACATTAGCATAGTAATGGAAATTAAATAGTCTAAGCAATTGTGCACATTTTTTTGGAAGATAAATTTTTACTGGAGTACTCATCACGGATGAAGGAGAATGGGGAGCAATTAGTGAGTAGATATTTACATAATTGTTTCATCTGAGTCACGTTCCTCGCTGCCCCGGCGCCGAGATAATCTCCAGAACAAAACAAACACCTCCTCCACTGGCCTTCTTACCTTCTCACTTGGAAAAGCAAAAAAATTGAGCCTCATCCAAATAATTATTTTTAATCACCATTTTTCAAAACCCAATCCACTTGTACAGTAAATGATCCTAATCTTTCATTTTAAGTCTCCTAAGTGAAAATTAATTTTCCTCAAGGAATATTTACGCCGCGATGCCGTAAACAACTTAAATTGTAAGTACTTCCTTCTATGAATTATAATTTGAGTTGTTTATCATTCACGTCAACATAAACAATATTTTTTAGAAGCTCAAATCGAAGCATTGGATCAATAACGGAACGGAAGAATAACAAACAAAACAAAAATAAAACAGTTTCGACCAATAAAAAGTTGCGCCTAACATTACACCTTTCGGAATGTTAACCTACTTCTGAACCAATAAAATGGATGAATTACAACCAACTATTTTTGAGTAACCACCTTCTTTAATCTTCAAAACCAAACATTCCATAATTCCTAGTAAACACCATGTTCAATCAGCGCTTATAACATTGTTTTGTTCTTTGAAGAAACTCGGAAAACATACTGCGGAAAGTGACGCTCAAATACTTAATTTTTCATGTTCGGATGTTGAAAATGTAAAACAAATAAAGAGCGCTTACTGTTTGGGGTGGTAATTACTCCACGCAACACGTAGCCGCATGAGCGCGTTAAATTATAAAACAAGCCACACGTGTACGCACAAGCACATTCACATTACACACAAAAGCCTTTTGACATTGACGACCATGATCCGACAGAAAAAAAAGTCGACTGCTTAATATAAAAAAAAAACAAAAAGAAGTTTACATTCAAAAAGTTCTACAAGTGGTCACCTTGAGACTGAAACTTTTCGTTTTGAGGGTGCTCGCATTTTCAACAATCAGCATTTTTTTTTAGAGTTCTAGCCTTAAATATTCTAGCGTAAAACCGCTTTTCTTGGGAATGCAACGTAAATAATCTTCGCACTTAAGACGCAGATTCTTAGGAGTTGCACATTTTTGGAGCGCGTGTCGTAGATAGTCTTGGGTAAGCACAATTTACGGAATAAACGTGAAACATAAATCCTCGGAATTGCGAGTCATTTGCAGCTCATCCGAGCTCTACTGTTTAAACTTAGCAAGTTTCAACTTTATTACTAGAAGCAGAAGTGGTGAATAAATTAGTAGAACCTACCTACTACTTTCTTACCCCAAAGTAACTAGAGTGCAATTCAAATTAAATATTAAGACCACAGGTAAATGCATCTTGCTTACCTACATAATTTTACTTCATTTGTTTTCTTATCTGGAAAAACTAAACAAAAACAATGATTTAAATACTATAGTAAAATATGCAACCCGGATCAAACAATCCCCGATTGAATAAACAATTTGGAAAGTGACCTTTTGTTTTCATTCATTAGACTTCATCAGACGCTCAAGCGTAGAGTCGAAGTAACAATTTATCAATCTAGTAAAGTAAACAACTCGAGTAAGATTTGTATTTGGAGAACCAAATCTCTAGTAACGTAAAATAAACAGTGAGGCCTGATTTGGAAATACGAGTCAGAACGTAGAGAAATAAATCTCAATCCTTGTTCAGCCTCGGAAAAATACGTCATTTTGCTTAGTAAACGGTCATCCTACAAATACCGGCACAGCCTTGTGGTTTTGCCGTAAAGGCTCCAGCAGAAATCATTATAAAATTGCTGCACAGTTGGAATAATTTCTTTGAAATGCGTTGTCGGCGTGCATCATTATCGCGGCTCTTGTCTGCAGGAGCCTGTAGCACAAAACCGAGATGGTACTTATGCCCCATGGTTTCTTTGACACTTAAATACTGCAAGAATACTCCGTGACATTGACGCTGAAGCTGGACATCACCAATAAAAAATTCCGCACTTTTAGAGTGACTATGAAGTCTATACTCTTCTGGCACAGGACCAACGTCTTGACGTACTCTCTCCGGTTCCCATCGGACCACGAGAGTGATGGAGGAGAGAGTGTACCTGTGTTTGCGCTCACACTTCTTGTACACTATAATATGTCCCACACTGATGGCTACTCTCCGTTCAGATTGGCTGCCATAGTCACGAGGACTATAATACTCTGAATTTGGGTCAGTTAAATACTCACTATACTCAGGCAGGTTCTTAATATATGGAAAACCACTTCACTTCAACTATCCGCAAGACTAGCTCAGTCTTCATTATTTACCGCAATAATTATGCATTATATTGCCGAGTTATGGCGGGACACTAATTGGAAGGCACTTCAGCTATATTTAAATAAATACCGACTAAACTTATGCCCACGCTTATTTCGAAAAGGTGCACTAATGAAGCTTGACATTCCACTCTGCGGGAACTGTGAGTGATATGCTAATGAAGAGCGGATGAAATATAAACCGCGGTTTTCCACTAAAATAAATTTAAATGAAGCTTGTTTAAAATACTTGTTTTTTAGCATAAACTATAGATTAGCTTATTCACAGGAATATTCGTACTATCAGAGGGCTTAGTGCGATTTTTTGAAGTACTCGATCGCGTTAACTGAAACGTCGCTTATGTCAAATTGTATGGAAAAAATAGGGTTTTCCGTTAGTGTCACCAGACGGCGTTTATTTAGTTTCAATACAAATTGACGTTTATGCTAACGCGATCGAGAACATTAAAAAACTCGGATTAAAGCCACTGTTGAAAAGGTAAATGAGTGTTATGTTTAATGTGTTATGTTAAAAAAAAATATCTTTAGAATAAATTACTCTTTGTATGGTCCTAGAAAGTACCGTACAATACGTGTCAGATGCACACCAATATTAACGGAGCGGAGAAATATTAACCAATGGAATTGCACAAAAATCTCCGCTCTGCGTCAGTCACTGAGATTTCCAGAGACAGTCGGCCTTAGACTCTCATTGTTACAGATATAAAAGGAAAAAAACGGTCAACTTCAAGAAGTAGACTGTTGAACTAAAAATCATGCTACGTCAAAGCTATTAGGACACTGGCAGAAGAACATCTCAATCAACTTCAAAACATCGATCAATCATTCATTCAATAGGTACGTGCCACTTAATAAAGCCAAGAACTTATTACGAAAGGAAAGTTGCCGACTTTTGCTGAAAAGCCGTACCGTCAGCTTAATAAGTTCATTATTTTGAGATTTTCATATTAATTACTATAATGGTACGTTGGTGTTTGTGTTTAATTTACCAGAAATAACTTATTGAACACTTTAAGAGAAGTATTTTCTGTTAAATCATAGGCATGTGAGCGTGCTCAATGTCGACGACATCAGGCATCGCCAAGCTATAGGGGTTTTATTCTCAGACAGGTGACAGATGACTGATAATCCAACAATTTTATAAGTTTCTGCCATTTATTTTCTACTTTAGTAAACAGCACCTGTCGCGATTTTTGTGCCGCATTGTCAGTTATATTAAATAGGACAAATATTAAAAGAAGGGATAGAGTACGAATATCATTTCAAAGTTATTCAGAATATTTTACGTATGGTATATAAACATCGTATAGTATCGGCCGATTAGTTAGCTAATAGATGAACACATTACCGATATGCGATCTGTTTTCTCCAAGTTATTGATACCGTTAATTAGAACACGTTTAGCCAATGTATGTTTAGCCAATGTCGCCAAGTCGACGAGGGGCCATGGATTGCCTAAATCTAATGTATACACGAAATCATTTACCTAAGACAGAAAACAGACACGACCATATTAGGCACAACGATATTATAATCCCACAAGATATAACTATGTATACTTTTGTTTCAGAAAAAAGTACGAGCCATTTACATAAACAAAAAACAATTTACATTATTAAAATTCAGGTAAACAACTGGGGTAAATGCCTCACAAAAAAAAACTCTAGTCAAAGTAATTTTATTAATGAAGCGTACACTAGACTTCGTTGTTTAAAAACCTTCGTCACTGAAATGTACCCACAAAAAAAAATAAGATGGCGTCTCATTTTTCTGACGCATTCGTTTCAATAGCCAAGAGCTTAGACCTATCAAAAATGTGACATGTTTAGACTTCTAGAAACATCTCGCGTCTATTCTCAAAGAGAATGCGATAAGTATTTTTGTAGAATTATTTTTCGTGTCTAGTTTTTAGACAGAAAGATTCCAGTAGATACGAAAATAATCAACTTGCAAAGGAAAAGCGACGACAGTTGACTCCTTTGATCCGTATCGCTTGTATTGGGAAAATCACACGACCGAATTCTGTGTATTGTCAATACCAAATACGAAGTGGTATACGAGTATAGTTCTGAAAAACATTTACTTAGATAGATATGTGTGTGTACTGCTTGATTTTTTTTAACCATCCAAAATTTTACCAGGCATTAGGAATCAATCAGAGACAAGATTTATGCAAAAAGCTAACAAAATCAACTGGTCCTAATATTTTGTCGAATTTTGCGAGCAAAAATGTACTGAACATCTGGTTTTTACCTGAAATAGGTCAAACAATTTTGGATGATGTTAAAAAATCACGTTGAAATCTGGGTAATTTGGTAGATTTTCTGCCTATCTGTTTAATAATAGGCGGTATTATAGTGTAATTATTATATTTGTGTTGACAAAGGAGTGGGTTTCTATTTAATTCCGCTACAAAAGGCGGTACGCGCTTGATTGCTTACTTCGATGCTACACGCGATGTAATTACATTCTTAGATTATTTGTTCTTAAAAACAAATCCTAGCAATTATTGATAAAAGTAGCTTTTACGATATTTCTGTGTTACGCTTGAATGAGAAAAAAGGAAAATATTCTCTTTAACTGTTTAACGATGACGATTGATTCGCAAAAAATCTTGTATTAATCTCATTAAGAAAAAAGCTGGAAATGAAAATTGAATGGTATGAAAATGTACCTATGGTCGGTCCACATTGTGCCTAGATTTATAGTGTCATTGGACTCAATCCATTTATACGATTCACATTAAATCTAACAATACCTACATTCCTACAATGAAACCATATTGACACGATTCTCGGAATAACTTGCCTATACCCTACTTGCATGTATAAGAAAATAATAGTATTACGTTCACCAAATCAACCGTTTCATAGTAATTACTTAGACTGTCGTTTTAGTCACAACCTTAGTGTCTACTGAGGGCCATGCACGAATGTTTTTGACGTATTGTAACGAAACGTAAGGAGCTCGTAGCTAAAGAATAACAGCCGCACGGGTCGATCAAGGTTAAGCAACACTTGCCAAGGTTGGTTTGTGGATGGGTGACTATCTTAACACGTTCTAAGCACGTTTAGCCGTTGGTCACCACTGTCATTTGTAGATCTTTAGCAGTCGTTACGGATTGTTAGAAGCCAGTAAAACTGACTCCAGTCTTGCCAAGAAATACCGTGTTACCCAGTTAATGAGTTGTGGAGGTCTGGTAGGCAGCCGCCTTACGTAAAATACTGGTATTCAGTTGAATCCGGATTGACTGGAAGCCGACCCTAATATAGTTGGGAAAAGGCAAGGCAGATGATGATGTAACGAAACATTTAACGTTTCACTATAATACTCGTTTCGCACATAACATTTATTTGAATTGGATACTATATTCATATTTTTGTATGATACAAATTGTGTATGTCGCATAAAATTAAACCAAAATAATATCTAAGAGGTATTAGTTTTTTTATATTTCAAATTCAAATTCAAATTTAAATTCATTTATTGCTTGTATCATATATTCAAATTCGATTAACGATACTATAATGTTACTATATGTCAAATGTTCGTGCTAGGCCCTCTGTTGATCGTTACCTTTTTTTTACGGATGGGATATAATCAAATGACTTCTTCCACTCTGGGTGGAGCGGAAGGGCGTGTCAGACTCTTACTGACTAAAACCCATCCGTGTTCCTTCTAAAGCTCTTTGCGTTCCAGGGCCGCGGTGACTCTCTCGAACAAATTCCGCAACCCTGGCAGGCTCTGGCCCTAGCGGGCCCTGTCTTCTATGCTGACATCTCTTTGAGGCGCGCGCGAAACACAACGCGATATCGACCCGGGTCTGGTGGTACCAAGGATATTTAGTTTGGCAAGGTAACATCTCACCCACCCAGGCACAAATACTTTAATTGTGCGTACAGCTAAGAAGTCAAATTCCCGCCTGAGTCTGTTTTACTGACAGCTAATTCTGACGGTCTTGTCAAGAGCGACTAAGATACTTCTAGGCAAGCATGCTCCATCGTCCAGCTCGTTATCATTTACCATCAGGTGAGGTAGTGGTCAAACGCGGGCCTCTCAAAACTAATTTAATAAACGGTACGTCTCTGTTCCCATTTCATACTTTGGTTTCTTTCGTAGAGCAATTATCATTCAGGAAAACTGTGCAATAAGTGCTGCTTTTCCAAACGTGAGCAACAAACTTGTACAAAAATAAACGTACACCAATGCTCTGGGGCAATTTGAGGCAAGGATGTAGTTATGTTCCAATTTGGAAGGGGTTAACATATCTCCACTTATCACGCAGAATTTGAAGCGGTTATAGCCCGACGGCAACACAAACTACTGACGGGGAATATGGCAAGGCCTTCAGTTCTAATATTGCCTAATTTAACCCTGGTGGTGAGCCAATTTCAAACATAAGTGAGGTTACGTAAGCTATAAAATATTAAGGAACTTATAACAGAATACCTATTATTTTTTTGTTATTGACCACTACTTCAACTGGTGGTAAGCGATGATGTGGTCAACGAAAGAGTACCTACGAGTGCCTAGATTTCCTATATTTTATGAAATAATAAGCCACAAAAAGTGTAGTGGGTCAAGCTGGGACAAGCTGTGCAGTTTTAAAACCAAGAAGACACATTTCTCTTGCCTATATATTCTATGACGGTGAGAATGTTTAGAATGCAAGAAATCTCTAATTATCCTTAGTAAAACTTTATACTAAAACAATAAAAAGTAATCCCAAGAGAATATCTCACTCTAAATAATAATTAAAGCAACAATGTAAGTGAACTTTACGATGAATATAAATTGTAAAAAGCGGATGGCATTAAGTACACCCCTCCCCTCCCGTCCTACTGTCGCGGTGAAAAACTACCGACGACGAAGTTACATTTAAGTGCCCAGCATTTATCTACTGGCTATAGACTAGAGGTATGCAGTCACTGCATGAGGATTATCGTTTCTCTTTTCTTGTCACATCCATTCAAAAATATACTTTTTATGGCAAAATAGTGATTTCTATGTTGCCATAAAAAGTACTCAAATTTTATAAGTTTTCATGCTGATCTTGTTTTAAAAGCATTCAAAATCTTTAATCTAATACAATTGTACCTACCATAGTGACTTTAAAACACATTAAACCTTTGAATATACTCACATACTGTTTTTTTTTCACAAATAGATGATAGTGTGCAAAATTGAAACTTTTCAAGTCTAACTGTATGCTTTTGCATATAAATTTCATAAATGAAACGACTGTCTTCTGACTAGGCCAGTGATACTCAATATTACATATATGATAACCGGGACCGTCTGTGTCGTTTTAACGTGCTCTTGACCTAATTTTCCATTTGTGAAAATATCGTAGAGCGGAGAGGAGAAGCCAAAAGCTATTATAGTGTTTTCTATGTGGCAACTTGTACAATATTGTACATATGTATACAAACAGTGGAATCACTTAATTTTGGAAAGTAAAACATGTTGAAAATGGGCGGAACTGTAGGGTAAAACAGTTTGAAATATAGATAAAAATGTTTTAGTTGCAATATTAACCATTTTTTTTAAGAATGGGAAAATCGTCAAAAGACTTCTTCCGCTCTGGGTGGAGCGGAAGGACATCAAACTCTTCTGACTACAACCTATCCCTGTTCCTTCTAAAGCCCTTTGCGATCCAGGGCCGCGGTGACTCTCTCGAACACATTCCGCAACCCTGGCAGGCTCTGGCCCAAGCGAGCCCCGTCTCAAAATATTAACAAAACATCATCATAATCTATTCTTAATATGTACTGGTGTGAAAAGTAGCGTATTCTCTTCAGTCAGGGATAAAGGGGCTTTGCCTAGGGCTAGGTTGAATCCCTCGCTGCATTCAGAATTCTAGTATTAACTCTTTTGCTTCGCTCGTGAGTGACCTAAATTATTATAAGGTTCATAAAATTATTGAAATTGGGATTTCTTTTTAGCCTATTACCTACAAAGCTAATTTATTTTCTACGAAAGAAAGGGTAATCGTGTATGTTTCAGGAAACCTTATATAAGCTGATTTTATGTAGTAAGGAATGAGTATGCAGCGATACCGGAAGACTTGACGTTGGAAAGCCTCCCACATGGTGGACCGATGAGGGTCCTGGTGAGAATCGCGGGTAGCCGATGGATACGAGAAACCCAGGATCGGTTGTTGTGGCGACATTTGGGGGAGGCCTATGTCCAGCAGTGGACGTCTGATATGATGATGGTGTGATGATGCAGCGATAAGTTAAAATATTCCTAAGAATCGGAGGTTATTTTAACGAGGCAGCCGACAGGATTAGATTTTCCAAAAATAAAAGAAGAAATGCTCCACGGGGCTCAATTTTATTTTCACTAATACACCAAAATCAATACAGGCCATTAGTGAAAGAGCACCATAAAACGAGCGATATTATACATAGATATTGAAATAGAATCAGGAAAACGATCTCATACCTATGAAAAACAAAAGAATAAAATGGAAAGGTAGAAATAAAAAACAGTGGCCGACATAACGCTAGGCCATTAGATTTTATTGCTCCAATGAGGATCATAACTAACGTGTAACTAAGTGGCCATACAAACCGCGATTAGTACAATGTCGATATACACGTCAGCGGGTATCTGCAGACCGTCGCCTATTTGTTAGGGAGCTAACAGACAAGCCTCGACTGTCGGCGATGGCTAAAGCCTGTCGTGGATGGTCGCTAGCGAAAGTCATCGCTCTATCATGCTGTGTGAAACAGTTTGTACCTAGGCAGTTCTTCCAAGAAATAACAATAACAATAAATTAGGCAGTCACTAACGGTCAGTTTACGCGATTAAAGATTTTTAAATTGAAGTCACAATCTGATCTCAAGCACAACCAATGTAATAAACCTGACACAAATGTGTAGAAATGTAATATTTTTGGCAAATTGAGACTGACATTAAAACGAATTTTCATAAGTATACGAGTTTTGCCTCTCAGATGGGCTTCAACACAAAACTACGTATGCGATTTCTTTACTGTACCTATCACAAAGTCACCGTCCACCACAATTGTAGCCCAACAGTCGTCGACGGTCGCTGACGTGTCTGTAAGCTCTCTTACCAAAATCACAATCCACTCTCTGGCACTGTCAACAACTTCGTTAATTATATTGTAGGAAAAAAAAACGTTTCAAATTATATCTGTAACAGTTACAACGTAACCTTGACATTTATTCATAAATTAATTTTAGTTTCAAACGGTTTGAATCACACAACTCTGTGACTATTAATTGTTCAATGTTTCGATGTTCCATTTGTTCAACAAGATATTTTATTATACAGAAAATTAAAATAAATCTTCCAACACAAAATGGTAAATCGTTGATTAAATAAAATATATTCTCTTGTAGCATTATTCTGAATTATTGTTATTAAAAAAAAACTCATTTTGTTTGTTAACCTTAAAATTGTATTGATAAAATGCTGCAGCTTTAACGTTAACGAACCCCATTTTATTAATTAAAACTGTGCTGTTTCTCAAACGGTAAATACTTAAGTTAATTAAGGTACAACAAAAAAAAGAAAAAACAACGCTTTAACTGTTAAATTTTGCAGGGAAGAGAAGGAAGTATTTCCCCTCTCTTATCAGCAATAAAGCTGTCATCAAGAGACGTCCTCTCCCGCAGGTATAATAGAATTGTGCGTATTAGACACTGCTCCCGAGATTGTCTCTTAACCGTACTAAATGGATGACGATGAAGCTAAAGATAATCCTCTCGGTAACAAACGTTGAAAGGTAAAACTAGAGCTGAGATTTATTCTGGTATTTCAGTAAGAGGTACCACAGATTTATTTTTGAAAGTAGAGACAGATCTATAACGTGTGCCTGTTTGTTCACATTTAAACTGCTAAACTCATTTTGATTAAACCTGGCACACACCTGGATTAGGTTACACAGAATATTTATCATTTCGGAAGTAAGTGGGACATACATATTATATGGTTGCATATACATATACATATACATATAGTGGGAACATGGGATGATAAAACACTTTTCACGCGGATGAAGCTCCAATAAGTGACCAAAAAGTATTGAAAACAAAGTTAGAAGTATATCGGTACTTGCAGAGTTTAGGTAACAAATTAACTCGTATCAATAAGGAAACAAATCAAAGCTAATTAAATCAATAGATACGTCTTCGAAAAGTGTTCTCCCTTAACAAAGCTGGTGCCATCATCCTTCAGACAAGTTAGTAATAGGAGTAAACTGCTGAAATCGGATTATTATGTAGTTTGCAAGCGGTGAGCAACTGAGCAACCGCTACTACTTTCAAACTTCCACTGGCAAGTTATGCCATATGGCGCCAAGAAATGAGGAAACATTATCTGTTGGTAGCACTGAGGGCCGTATCTTTTTCACAGGTGAATAGAATGACGCTGTACATGTGTACCAACCTATACATAAAGCAATAAAATAGTATTATATGTATTTAATTTGTTTTGTTTGGCCACGGTATTGGCAGAGTGTTTGATTTCCACAAGGTACATACGATTTTTTTTTTCCATGAAGACACGGACACGCGCGTTTGATATATGTGTGATGTGTTTAATGATTTGATGAAATAAATGCACCAATGGAACATGAAAAAAGTCGAGTGCAATTTGCTTGAAAAAAGAAAATTTGTAGTTTACAACCGAGTTTTGACGCACGTGCCAAAACTGAAAACTTCACAAGTTTTTCATCGACCGTGTCCGCGCAATGCACATTAATCTGGAATACTTTTTTACCGTTTCCATTCGTACGAAATATAAAGGAAATGAGCAGTGTCTCGAAGCTCGTGGATCTAAGTTGTCAAAATGCCAATAAACGTTTTACGAGAGCCAGTTAAATACGGGAATGAGGGACCGACGGAAGACAAAATGACAGTGTTATTAAAAAGTTCAAACGCGTGGCTTCTACTGAATTTATTGTTGTTTTATTTTTTTTTCGAGACAGGGATAAGCAGGTATACGTCCGTTGGCACGTGACTAAGACTAATTACAATGTTTGCTTCTATGGATTTAGGAATGGGCTTGATCCTAACAAATCTATACTAATATTATAAAGAGGAAAGATTTGTATTTTTGGATGTAACGAATAAACCTGAAAACTACTGGACCGATTTGAAAACTTTTTTCAGCAATGGATAGCTACATTATTAGCCAGTAACATGTGCTATATTTTATCCCCGTACTTCCATGGGAACGGCAACTACGCGGGTGGAACCGTGTGACGTCCGCTAGTGTCTAAATAAAAGAGATTATCTTATGGGCAAGTGTGTAATGTAGGGGCTACTTTTTAATATAAAAACTTATTATATAATTGTGTCCAGTATTTTTTATTTGTTAAAATCATCATAATGTTTTTCTATTTTAACATATGCATAAGCTTTAATTTCATTTTATATCAAACACACTAATGGTTTCAAGTGGTTAATGTTCATTGTTCATATTACCTGAGATTTTTTTGATCTTATGAACACTTAGCATAATTGAATTTTATGTAAAGGCGGCTTCAATTGCGGCCGTAAGTAAAGTAAGCCTATGAAACTCCACTGCACGCATCTTCTAATTCTGTATCCTGGGTTTTAAAGGAACCTAACATGAAGGGGAATACGGGGCCTTCTTCTTGCTCGCTCACTCGAACTCCCGTCATCTCCTTCGAACCTAACCTATCCCTGTCAGGGTACCCTAAACTCCCGAGCTCGCTTCGCTCACTCTTCGTTTAACGGTTAGATCAAATGTTTGTTATACAAAGTCATAAGAACGTTACACTAAAAGTAAATGAACGTTAGATAAATAGTCGATTTAGCATAATTGTGTTTTTATATGTATACCCTGAACGTTATATTAAAAGAAAAAATATGAGAAGTAGTAATAGATAAAGATAAGATCATTTGAGCGTTACGGCTTTTGATAATATGTATAACAAATATTATACTAAATGTGCGGCATCCACATCATGGGAATAGAAACTGAGTGTTGTTTATGCTAAAAAAGCATCGGATTTATGATGAAACATTCAAATGGACTTATTTAATCTGTGCTTCGATACTGTTTCACCGTATACTACCAACTGCAACACACACTCTACCCTTTTAAATTTCTTAATACAAATATGAAAATCTTAAACTCACTGACAGATAACGCACAGCACGGACTAAACTTCTTTTTCGTTATTTCGGCTCTGTTTACGCTATAATATCCCTATATTGAAATAAACTTACGAATTTTGCAATTTCATATGTAACTCAATATTTTTAATAAGAGTTATTTACTTTCTTTAAATATTAAAGACGAATTTTGGAAAATTCTTAATTGACTAAAATTCAACTTTATATGACATTTTGTAATTTTTGCAGTTGGAAATAGCCATACAGCTTCAATAATATACCTACTTATAATGATATTATGCATTGGGTACGCGCGAAAGTTGTTTTTCAAACAATCATGGAATGTTTATGTATTATATTGAAACCTGAAACTAGGCGAGCCATCCTAAAATAAGCGCCTTAATAGTTAATATAATTAATACTCAATCAAAATATCTATATCACTAGCAAAACATCCGAAATTGCACGGTTTATAATCAACGACTAGTTTGTAAGTAAAAAGTAATCAATTTCACAGTCATTCAAACCTAGTTTTGTTATGTCCTACTAGAACTGTTTCGAACTGAAACTCAAACAATCGACATCATGTAAGCACCAAATGAAAAGCCCGGCTTGAAACATCGAATCCTATTGTTGACTGCTCGCTGTCATTCCACCCTTTGTTGACAACTCGGCCATAATACACTGTTGCATTACAGCATTGATTGCAAACACGTTGCGTATGTTTGTATACCATAAAGCAATTTCCTCGCGTCCGTACAAATGGAACGCGCAAAGACCCGGAAACTTTCAATATAACGTGAACTGAAAAACAGCCGAAACACGCAGCATTCTACTTTAATTGTCCAATCAGCATCGGAGATTTAATTTTTAATATTCTCCAACCAATAAGAAGAGAGTAAAATATTTACGACTTCATTTATGTGCCATTTCCATCTTTTATCGATACAATTTTAACGGAAGGTATATAAAAGTGCAATAAATTCGGTTCAAGTTTTTTGATAGTGTTAATGTTTTTGATCGTTGCTATATCAAACAGATAAAACATAGATTTGGAGTGAAAAGTTAATTTGGAAAAGCGATTGAGATAGCTATTATGTATGAAAGTTTGAAATAGCTACCGTTTTTAAACTACTCTAAATTAATGTTTTTTTTATATTCATAGGCTATAAATTAAGCCCTTATCTCAGTGTACCTACACTTTTAATTTACGAAGAACGCTACATCAATACAATACTTCACAAGTTTGGAACAATACCTAACAGCCGTGGCTGTGAAAGCTTCATGATTCGATTCTCAAGTTAAACAATGTGATTTTTCCTAAAAGAAATTGTGCCGGACTTCAAATTTGTAAAGACCCGTAAATAATGAAAGGTCCGTCCCAAATTATAAAGGACCGTACAATGTGTTTATTGAACCGAACGTGTAAATAGGAATACCTTTTTCTTGGCCTTGCTACAACGTATACATTAGGTATACAGGTGTGTTGTTTACATAATAAAATAGTCTGTACATGTCTGAGTTCTGGGAAAAACTTCTTCTCAGAAAATGATCGGGCACAGATGCCATTGATCACCATCTTCTTCGTGCTTTCTAGGTTAGTCAGACCTACCCGGCTATAATAGTAGATACAAGTGGGTTCCCCAGCTGCTACGCCCTACATCAAAGCCCGTACCTACCCTAATATGGGTGTTAAAAAAACCGTTATCGTCACCGTGATTCCCGTAAGAGAAGCGGAGGAGCTGTATGGGATGAATAGCACTACATGTACCTTTCATCATGAATCATTAGGGATAGGCACTTCATAGTAAGATCCGTGGCCTCAACAGGAAATAATGCACGGTTTGGCTGCAAACAAATTTAAAACAGGTTTACCTGCGAGATACTAGTAAAGAAAAAGTAAATCAAGCTACTACGAAGTTTTCAGATATTTTACGAACCTGAAAATAATAAGTGTACTTTCATAATCTCCCTCAGAATAAATCCACGTTGGTAAAGTATGCGCGAATGTAGTTTCCAACTAGAGGCCGGATCTTTCTCATCTTGCACTATAAATCTCGAACAGAAGTAGGCCACAGGTAAGCGAAACTCCGACGTAAACTTAGTTAATGCAAAATTGTGTAACAAAGATCATTTAACTTGGACGTTATGACATTTTGTAAGTGGAAAATAATGTTGGGAAAATCGTGTTATATGAGCTTTAGAGTGAGGGTAATAGTTTGTGCGGTTAGTGTGAATTTATTGTTTTCGCGTTTACGTAGAAAATATACTGCTGGCAGCTTTGAATATCAAACTTTTTTGAATTAGTCTAAGATCCGATGTATGATCGACCTTCACTCTCCTGCTATATTTTTACGGCCAGGGTGGCCGTAAAAATATAGCAGGAGAGTGAAGTGAAGAAGTGGTATATGTTCAGAAACATAATTTATTTGATAAAATATAATTTTCATCCGGTAAGCAAGTGGGTGAAGGTCGATCTTCCTTGGGATAGTCTACTAAAAGAAATTTCACTGATTCACTAATACATGGTAGTAAGCTTCACTTATAAATTATTGTTTGTTTCATGTCAATCGGTTTATAAATAAAAAAGTTAAGCCAATCACGTCGAACATTTGTTAAACTATCTATATCTATCTATTCTTTCTCTGTTCAGAGCATTGACTGAAACTTTACTAAACTTCATATTAATCAATATATATAAAATTCTTCCGTTACTGAGTGACTGACTGAGTGACTGACAGACAACGCACAGCCGAAACTACTGGTCGTAGAAAGCTGATTGGCATGTAGCTTCCTTGGGTAGTGTAGGAGAGCACTAAGAGAGGATTTCCCGAAATTCCTTCGGGAACGGGAAAAAACGGGATATGCGCGTACGAAGTCGCGGGCAAAAGAGAGTAATGACATAAAGTTGTCCTGAATTGACATCTATCGATGATTTATCTATCGTGACTTTTTCTAGTAAAGAAAAAAAAAAACATAATTTATTATCTGGGTACATACGCAGAGAAATAAAGGAAAGGGCAATGAACTTTATTGCACAATTATCTAGCGCCCACCATAGGTTACCTACTTTCACATTCATCATATTAGTGGGAAGTAGGATAGGATCGGTCCTCACACAATTGTTCAATATTCTAAGTAGAAAAAAGTAGCAACAGTCTTTGCCATAATCACGCTGCATTTCGTGTGGCATCCTACATGGTGCTGAATAACTTAATCTTGATCCGATTATCTTAAACATAACCCCAAAGCGGCTGCTATATAGATAAGTTTTGTTACAGATAGCACAGATTTCAGTTTTATCTCAGCGTTTTATTTTTAAATACCGTTTTTAATCCCGTTTTTATCAGATAATCTCTTTAAACAGGTTTTGCTAAAATGTCCATCTGAAATTCGTTTGGCAGTCATTGTTATTTTTGGTCTTTGTACAAAGATCTTTTTTAAATATCATTCGTAATCGGAGTAAATCATGTTTTTATTTTTTATGTACTAAAAATATATCCAAGTCAATTTACGATTTTGTATAGATAAGTATAATATATTATTAAACGCCATTACGACTGGGTTAGATATTTATCAATTCAATAAATTGAGAGTGTTATGTCCGGTATAACTATTTTATATTTTATGAGTTACGTTTAAAATATTCAGATATACAATTTAAAATCACGCGATAAATAAAATAATGGCAATCGTTTAAAAGCAAAAAAAAATAAGACGTCATCATCTCTTTCGGGGTTTCACCGATTAACTCTGCTACATTTCAAATGTCACAGCTGCCAATCATTTACACTTAGTAATAGAGAAATAGACATGTATATTGTACACTAATACCAAAGAAAATATTCTTCAGCTACCGACTAACAAGCGACTAAATCGTTTGTAAGAGCTCAATGGTCTGTTAAAAAGACTTCCCTTGAGATATGGTACGATAATTTTCTAACACCTTTTACCTAATGTTCTGAACAATCAGAAGTTTGTTAAATACGTATGACAAATGGTTCAAATATTGTGACCTTCAGGGTGTATATATAAGTCCTCCTGATCGAGTTCGGCCATGGCGGCCAATCTCAGCCGAGACTAGCCGGCGCGGGACATATTATAGTGCACAAGTGTGTGTGCAAACACAGGTGCACTGACTCTTCCATCACTCTCATATTCCGATGGAATGGCAACACGACTGGAGAGAGATTTGGCGCAGGACCAACCGGCTTAACGTGCTTTCCGAGGCACGGGGGTGACACACCACCAACTTCCAACCTCTGGGCTGTCACTGAGAAATTCCTATTGTAAAAACACAATAACACTTTTGCCCGATCTGGGAATCGAACCCAGGACTCCACGCTCGGCAGTCCAGCTTGCAACCGCGAGATCATCGGAGCAGTTCATGGTGAGTGTGTTCAGGGTGATACTACAGGAGTAAAGAACACAACGATATCTGATAAGCATTTTATGAAAAAAAAAAATCCACATCTCCACTTGGAAATCCTAGTGAGTTTGCAGGACCTCCACATTGACTATACCAACAAAAATAAGCTCTCGGTTAATGTCAATAAGTAACAAGTTAAATTGTCAAATTTATGGTTTGAGGTGGAGTCGAGTTTGAGGGCACGACTTTGAATAAGCTAAAAGCCTGATTGGCACATTTTCACTGACTTCGTCACACTATTTGACATACAATAATATATGTGGACTATTGTCAGTAATAGACTAAAGGTAAGGTGGTCAAGTAGTGAAAAATGTATCGCGACCTTTACTTGAGTGCAGACTTTGAGTGAGATTTTCAGACACCTGCAATTTCTTCATGATCTTTCTTTTCCAATAATTATTTTTACATTTTACAGCACGTTCGTTTCAAAAGATTAATTAAATCAATGAATCATAGGGCGATGAGTCTTCTTAAGGCTTTTGCACATGCCGTTTTTCTAACGCGCCGACGACGTACAGGTGACGCGCTTCGAGGGCAATTTAGACGCAGACAGTAAACTTTGCGCACGTACAAAAAATTGTGGCGCATTTGTATTGATACAAACGCGCTGATACGGCGATACAGACGCGCTGCAGTCGCGCGTATGCATCGTTTCTTCGACAAACAAACGAGCTTTGAACGCGCGCGTTTGTAACGCGCGTCGACGGCGCATATAAAATATGCCGTGTGTATAGGCTCTAAACTCTTTGTTTCTTGCAAACTTCCGTTTAATATCTAAACGACGAAGGGTACGTAACTTATCGGAATGTTATTTCAATTCATACAACAGTCTTTGAAAGATTACATTCTGAATCGTTTTTCAATATCATACATGTCTTATTTCTCCTCAAAGATGTATTGCTTTACATAAAATCAAACATAAAAATGGACCTAAAGCACTTTATATTCTACAGTAAATCGACACATTCATATACTACAAGAAATAAATATGTATTTTACAATATACAGAAAGGGTTCATACCTTTTACTTTATCGTTATCACTTCACTTCATTCGTAGCGAAATGAACAAGAATATATTCTTACAAAACCTTTACAAGCAATTCAGTTAGGTCTTATAAGGGACCAAGCACTTAAGTGACATATTCACAGAATTATCCAAGCTTCTATTACTAAGTACACCTTTTTGTCTTTACGAAAAAGTGTCTTTTAGGGACCCTGATTCTGAGAAATAAAAAAAATATTTCAGTGTTTCATCTTCAATTAAAGGTAAATCAAATATAATGGAGTAACCGCCAATTTTCCAAGAATCTCTTCAACTACTCATTGAGATTCGTTAATAGAATTACAGGCAAACATTTTATGTTTTCAAAGTATCTTTATATCACACTCCACATACCACCACTCCACTTCCTCATGAATGTGAAAAAGAATTTTCCAAATCCGGCTGGTAGTTCCAGAGATTAACGTGTTCAAACAAGCAATTTTTTTTTTTTGAACGGGTACCACTCGCAGTTCAGCACACTAAGGCTGGCTACTACTTAACCGGATCCTGTGGTGGCCTCAAATGAATTTAAGGCCCCCAGCCAGGGCTTACAAACTTGCTAAATTATACTAAATTCAAACAAACAAACTCTACAGCTTTATTATATTAGTATTTTTTTGTGGGCACCAAATTACAATGGTATCATTATAGCAATCAATAAAAGAAGATAAATATTATACATATTATGATATATTATAGAAGTCAATATTTCAGTGAAAGAATAAACTGTTGTTCTGTATTGAATGGCTTTCCATTAGATTCTGAGAAGCACATTTCATTTTAGTATTTGCTTTTATTTTCGGCCATTAGTTTCAGAGATATGAGCGTCTGACCAATCAGAAATATGTATCTGAAATAATCCTTTTTGATGGTGGATGTCGTTTCAGTAAGCTCAAAAGAAGACTTAAAATCCAGTCAATCAGTCGTTTTCTCGCTGCGAAGCGCTGTGATGAGACCGACTAAACTTTTTGACGATCCCCCGCCATTTTTATATCTCGTATTCTATGTCGGAGATTCACTCAGTGTGACCACTTTACTCATGGGTTTCTTTCCGGTATAAGTTTTTCAATTCAATTTTTTATTGCAATCACATGTGTTTAACAAGATCTTGATTACGTTTACGTTACATTTTTATAATTCACATGGACCCGTCGGGCGCAGCCATTCAATATTATAGTGGCTTATTATAGGACACAAAAACGTTAGGAACAAAGTTAGATAAAAACAAATAAATTAAAATGGAATATTAGTCACATTAATTGGAAGTAAAAAAGTCAAATAAAATTGGTAGTCAACAAATTAAAATCTAGTTGAATTAAAATAGAAATGTCAAATTACTAGGTATAAAATGTCATGAAAATGTCAAATCAATTAATTACACATATCTTAAAATACGCCTTGACTTTTATTTACATAGATATTACAACTGTTTTAATAAATATTTAACTAACATTTCTAGTGCATATGGCACTAGAAATGAAAATAAAAACTCTTTACTGAATTAACCCTAACATAGACGTCAAAAGAAAATTCATCCGCATCGCTGGTCGACTGGAAGTGTACCAGAAAGACTGGCGGCATGGCCACGTTATATAGCAATGCTTATTCATTGACCAATGTAAAAGCCTTAAAATTAAATGGTCTTGTCAAAATAAATATAGTATTAAAACGTGTATCGTGGAATGTCTTTAATGTCCATAAATTTCACGTTCTCAAGTTATCGTTAAAAAAATCATTCATTGTATAATAGCATTTCATCGACAAGTAAGTTTTTTAGGCGTTTGATAAATATTTTGTCGCTTTCTTCGTTTCGTTTTTCAGGTTGATGTAGTCTAAAAATTGCCACACTTTCTGGAAACAGACACTCGTTCCTCACATAAAACAATAAAATAGTTGCACTTATAAATTTAAACGCTTTTAAATTGAACATCGATAATGCGTAAATTCCTCGATCGACAATAAATAGGAATATATTTTAATATTATTGTCAGTAGGAGGAAAATGGCATCCAATTCGAACGGTTGTGGTTTAGCACATCGTAAATCTGCCGAACAAAGGATACCAAGAAGGGCTATTAGCCTGAAAAATTCTACGTTTTTGTAAACTTCTGGCGTTTAATAGGTTGTAACGGTACTCTTTAGGTAAACATTTGCTTTGTACAATAACAACATTTCATGACTTTGTTCTAAAACCGAATGAAGAAAAAACGAAACTACTCCATGTCATAAAACAGAGACAACTTTTCCCTATGCTTTATAAAAAAAAAAAAAATTCAGTTTCAAATAACAGGTTTACTCTCAAACACATGTCACGTACTTGTCTCTATTACTTATTTCTGCCATAATTTATTTTGTTATAATTAAATTCCCTTTGAACACCTGCAAAGCAACAGTAAACACACAAGACATTCACCTCACGTCGCCCTCCAAGTAATTACACTAACATTGTACACATAATATAAAAATAACTCAGAACCAGCCACCGGATACTTCAATCTTTTCAAACATATTTCCCTCTACATTTTCATTCGTGTAAACCTTGAATATGCAATTTATTTTCTAAGATTTCTACGTTCGTGTAGGCAAGCAAAATGTTAACTTTAAATTAGGTTTTGATATCAATCTATCAAGAATACCTTATTCATAAATTGTATTTTTCGCAATCTGGCCGATATTCCGACATGGTAATGGGAATTTGGGGGTCCCCATCACATAATTCACTTGCGGGACCCGAACTCAGTGGAATGTTATAAGAATATAATTGAATGTCCCACGATCAGTTTCACGCGCTTTCAATTCCGTGAGCAGGGCTAATCTGGATCGTGCCGGTGAATAATGTGCTCTTCTAGTATTCGTTAGTTGAACGCTGACTCGGAATGTAATCAATCACATTTGAACATGACAAAGTAAATGATGTGTCGCTACGAGAATGCTTGGAGAACTAATACTGTTGAAAAGAGTAAACGTACTTACATAAATATTAAAAAAAATACCTGCAGAAATCTGTCATATATTATCATAGTTACAAAGAAACCTTATTATCATTACTTAAAGCAAAACCTGGTCTGAATTATTCCATATTTTAAAAGAGACATCGTCATAACCTTTCCAGGAAAACCTTGCCACGAAAAAAATCCAATAAACTGTACCCGAAACCGTTTCATCTAAGAAATGATTTGCCCTATCTATACGTCAGTTCATATGAAAAGGTAAGTATATCAGTCAATTAGATACACACAAACAGTAGATATCTAGAGCCTTCGTATATCCGAATACCTTTTGTATCCCGGCTATAGAGTTAGTACGTAATTTGTTTTGAAACTCAATAGTATAACTTCGTTTATATACGAGAGAACTTTTTCAACTAGCGAATGGAACGAAGTTTGTGTATGCTTGGTTTCATATTTGCAAAATAAATAAGCTTAAGCTACAATATTTCGATACAACACCAGCTAAGAGAACTTGACCGGTTTTCTTTTTTAATGGCTGTAACCAAGATGTGTGAGGAGCCTGTTGCTAATAATCACAGCCGTATGGGTCGCTCTTCAAGATTAAGCAAAGCTTGTCGAGGTCGACCTGTGGATGGGTTACCATCTCAACATACCGAGATTCCTCCATGCCACGGAAAGTACGTTAAGCCGTTGCTTCGGGCTGTTATTTGTAGATCTTTGGCAAGAGTTACGGATTGTCAGAGGTCAGAAAATCTGACTCCAGTCTTGCCAACAAGTACCGTATTACCCAGTTATGGGGTTGTGGAAGTCTGGTTGGGAGCCGCTCTATGTAAAATACTGGTATTCAGCTGAATCTGGTTTGACTGGAAGCCGACCCCAATATGGTAGGGAAAAGGCTAGGCAGATGATGATGTAACCAAGATGTGTGTCACTTACATGAGTTTAGCGGTAAACGTATATACACTTCTCATCAAAAAAATCGAAACACCTCGCAGTTTATGATTTGATAAGGATTATCAGAAAAATGTGTATATTTAGGAATAAATGTAAAATGTCATTTAATAGTGAGTAGTATGAGGTTTTTAAATCCTAATGTTAATGTTCTAAATTCAAATTAAGTCTTCATAGGTTTCGTATTTTGTATAATGAGTAATTTTTACCCTGTATGGAATATGAAGGAAATGGGTAAAACAACACGCGTAAATGAAAAAAAATGTAAGAAACGTTTATTTAATAACTTGTATTCCCTCCGCGAGCTCTTATTACTGCTTCCATACGGTTCTTCATCGATCGGATGAGAGTCACGATCACATGTTGTGGTATATTATCCCATTCCTCTTGGATTGCATTTTGCAGCTGGCTAAGTGTTTCTGGGGCTGGATCTCTTGCTCGAATTCGTCTCTTTAATTCTTCCCATAGATGTTCAATGGGATTCATGTCCGGGCTTCTTGCTGGCCATACCATAATGGAGATACCGACTTCGGTAAGATAATCTCGTACGACGCCCGCGGTGTGAGCTCTAGCACTGTCGTGCATGAATATGAAGTCGTTGCCAATAAAATGTGCATAGGGCATCACATGAGGTTCAAGACACTGTTCGATGTACCGATGAGAGTTTAGTGCAGGCAGCCGTGGCCCAGATACAAAGGCAAGTTCTGTCTTACCGTCGGCGCTGATTCCTCCCCAAACCGTCCACGAACCGCCACCATAGCTGACCTTTTCTTCAATGCAGCATTGTGCAAAGCGTTCTCCATCTCTTCTGTAGACCTTGTTCCTTCCGTCGTTACCATACAGCATAATTTTACACTCATCAGAAAACAGTACTTTGCTCCACTGAAGGTATGACCAAGTTAGGTGCTCGCGTGCAAAGTTAAGGCGCGCTCTTCGATGGTCTGCAGTTAATTTCGGCCCATTCGCTGGCTTATGCGGTGCCAATCCGCGTTCCTTCAACCTTCTTCTTATTGTAGAGTCACTTACAGCTACTCTTCGTACAACGCGAAGCTGCTGCTGCAGTTGAAAAGCGTTAAGGCGTCGATTTCGTAAAGAGGTTGTTACAATAAATCGATCATCTCGCTCAGAAGTGACCCGATTCCTGCCAGATCCTGAACGGCGCGTGAACGAACCAGTCTCCCGATAGCGTTTGTAGACTCTATGAACAGATGATAAGCTTAGATGCAATCTTGCAGCCACAACACGCTGACTAAGTCCAGAATCCAGCAATGCCACCACTTGGGCGGCTTCTGCGGGCGAAGTATCCATATGTTTTAGAAAAAAAAGTTTTTTCAGACGTCCCAAAGTCACAGTAAATGAAATAAGAAACAAAAAGTTTAAAGACAAGCGCTAATTTTAGTTTTTAAACGAGAAACGTACTCCAACCCTAAATACACATTTGTCTCAAAACAGTGATTAATTTCATTTATAGGATAAACAAATGAAATTCTAATTTCGAATTTTGATTTTTTTCTTCTTACTGTAATGACCAAACTGCCAGCTACACAATAATGTTTTTTTTTTCATGGAATTAATTCTCTTTTGTAAAAAATTAGGACAAAAACAATAAAAACGAAAGTGTTTCGATTTTTTTGATGAGAAGTGTATTTAATACATTGTTCTATTTTTTGTCAATCGTTTGAAGATGACAGATAAATAATATTATTTTGAGGTATAAACGGGCCTTTTTCAGGACATTCTGGGGCCTGTCAAACATAACCCACAGACGACAGGTGACAGGTTACAATCCGATAATATTGTGATTTTCTTTCATACATTTTCAGCTTCAGTAAACAGCAGTTGTCGTGAAAATGTAACAACTTTTTTGACAAATTGGGTCATGGTCAAATAGAACCCCAAAAGTTATAATTCTTTTCAAATCAACAAACAAATATATTCGTGAGCAACAAAACAAAAATATTACCTACTGTTGCTAATTTTAATAAATTATACCCAAGTACTTTGTGGATTACTGAAATACAGAGCTTCGTTGTTATAGATAAATAAATAACCCTTTAAAATTATTAAAGGGGTGTTAGATAAGCAATTCTAAATGAGAAAACTGACAGGGGATTATAATTTCAGCCAGTCATGACAGTTTAATAGGCGTTACCAAATTATTTTACATGACTTGAATAGGTCGAACCGCTTTGAAAGTGTTTAGGAAATAAAACCGTGAGACCCATTTAGGTACCTTAAAGGGAGGCCAAGGATTAGTAGATAAATAGAGCTTTACATAGACAATTGCAACAACCTTCTTTGACTATCAAAATGGACAGACATTATTGATTGAAATTGGTACTATGGGCAATACCGGCTGGCAGAAACATTATAATAATTATTTATAAATATTTATTTTTCTCCCACAAAGTAGAAAAAGAAGAAGAAAGAAAAACAGTACAAGTACAATATTACAAATAACAGGTGTTACAGATATTGGAGGTACAAAGCTATGGACTCCTGGCCCCCCTCGCCAAGATTGGGATTAACACAATAATTGTAGATCATGTGAAAATCAATAAAGGCACTAATAAAATAAAACATAAAAAAGCTAAAAATGCGTGTGTGTTTGTTAGCGTATAAGTGCTTTATTCAATTTTTCGGAATGACTTCGGGAGATTATAGACTATAAAATTTTGATGCGTAAAAAGTATTCCAAATTTTCAGTTGACAATTTATAGAGAGCTTACAATCACTCAAATATTTTATATATTTTATCATCCTCCGAAGTTTGCCATTTTCTAATGACATATACATATAGTTCTTTACTAATATACAGGCAGGCAGGTACAGTTCTTCAACGAGGATTACATGAATAAGAATATTCTAATAGATATCACTGTGAATTCTTAGCCCAGTGCGATAATGGAACCTCAAGCTCAGCAGCGACCCTCACTTCCCGCTCAATATGGCGACTGTGTTTTGTTTCTTTTATTGTCGTTTGGCGACATCTAAAGAACAAAGCGAAAAGAAAAATCATGACATTTAACATTTATTTATTTGTTCCGCTTTACAAAATTGTTTTTACAGTTACTGGCGAAATATTGAATAACAAAAAGCGAACTTTTTGTGATTCTGAAAACCTTTATGTACAAAAATTAAAGGGAGGCAACGAAATATAGTATTCATTTATTGTTTTTCCTATGTACACAATTTGTAAAGCGTCAAGGGCGTTACGTGTTCCTATTCTCATTTTAATATTTAATGAAATGAATACCGAAAAAATACTCAGACAGCTTCATTAGAAAATAAACAATAATGAGGAAAAGCTTATTCATTCAATTTCTTTACCCGTGTTTTTGTCATGGCTGTTCTTAGAAATAAACAAGTGTTTTTCTGAAATCAACATAAGAAACAAGTAAAGTTTTGCTCATTTCCACTCGATTTCCATATTTTTCTCATTTGCTTAGGCATAATGAAAAAGCAAAATAATTAGTGGATGCTTTACATGTTCAGAACAGATACATAGCACACTCAATTTCAGCGTCGACAGGCGAGAAATCTCAGGTCGGGTTCTCCGCAGCAAAACTAAATCTGAAATCATATTCTTGCTCCACATCGCTTCGGGAAGCGGTTATATCATGACATAAAGCTTATCTAAACTTTGATATGTGTTTGTATTTTAAAATATTTGCCTTAGGAGATTTGACGTGAGGAATATTGAACATGTTCCTGTAAGAAAATGTAGGTTTATTTATGTGGAATATCTATGCGTCCACTCACATCTGAATAATCCGTATTGGCAAACCAACTCGAGTTTTCCCTACCCTTTCGACATTGTGCCAATATTTCTGATTACATAGCAAAAAACTTATAGATAAGGACGTGAAACTTGAGCGATGTTTTGTACGTTTACAGGAGTCGTAGGAACGATTTTCATTTGGTGGAAAATCGCATGAAACTCGTTTCAACCGGTGGGGTTTAACACCTCTCACTAATTCTACTTTTAATTCGAGATACTCGTTAAAGTTGGATTTATGATGACGTTTTGTAAATACCGTTTGCATCATCCTGTCCCATAATAGATCGCAGTGATAGCAATCCACGAATAATTACGAGTGTTACCGAGCCCTCTCCACATTCACAATGTTTAACGGACGGGAATTACACGCAACGATTGATACCGAGAATCAATTTGTACAGTAAATACGATGAACTATTTTTCATTTTAACAAAACACAATTCAACGTGCATGAGTGTGCACCCTAATTTTAGCACGAAATCCAGATATAAATCTAGGTGTATTTAATATGTAAAACACTCTATTTTTAATTCTAAAAGTTTACCAACGTTTGTTTGTTGCGGTAAGTCAGTAATGTTTTGGATACGTATGCGCTCGTAAACTATCTCGTGCTCTTGAGCAGACTAAGCCAACGGAGTCGTCGAGGAAATGTGGAGATTCATCCACTCGATACGCTAAGAGCACTCCGACACATACATATTATGCAGTCTCCCACAATTCCTTTGAAAGGCTGCCGCATCGGTTCCCTCGCTCACGACGTGCGTTTCATTAAAAAGCGAGTGACTTCGAGAAAAAGAACAAAAGACCGCTAGAAAAAGCATCGTTCGCTTCATGAAATATTAAAAAATAGGCACGTACATTTGTTTTGTTTCCGACCGCGACCGTTCTTTTATAGCAGACTCCATTAACTTATTAGCTGGGACACACGGGGAGTATAATGAGAGAGAAAATCTTATTTTCTCTTAATGTTAAACACAGGCCACTACGACATCTTACATGAATTTTAATAAGCACTTTTCCAAATGAAACCTTCGAAGTGGCAATTTCCTAGTGGAGTGTATGGGGGTGACATCATTAGTCACGCCTCCGACACCTAATGAACTATCATTCACAAATGAAAGTGCTCTGTTATTTTTACAGCGCCGTCTCTTCAGGGAAATTACACCCTACTATTCCGAGAAGAGTTGTTTCCCGTGAATGCATAAGTTTTGTTGTTAAGTAGGAACCGAACCTTTTTAATATTTTCGAGGAGATGTGTGGTCATTTGTACAGAGTCGGTACATCGCCTGTCAGATGCAACATTAGACTTTTCCGAGAACTTTTCCGTGACATCGCGACCTCAGACGGGTCTCTAAGGACTTTGAGGAGGGTTGGATGTCTCCGGTCATTCAAACAGCATGCAAGGCACTTTGAGCAGTGGCCTGCAGCGGAAACCTGCGGCGGAGGTGTGTGAGCATTGCGGGAGCCTTTCATGTCGCTTACATAGCTCGCCGGTCGAGGAACACAACGGCAACCGACTCACCATGTTTTGCTTTTCTCTTTGAGGCAGATTCTCGAACACAAGTTTTGTTTTGCGCAGCGACTGTGAATGTATAAATGTTTAAATAAGTCCAAGCATGAAATATTCAAAAATTATGCACCGCAAAATAAACTTTAGAAAATCCGGCGTTGAAATATAAAAGCTGAGAATTAGACAACATGATGAACAACGTTCTGTTATGTTTATTTAGTTAAATTTCTGTGACACAAATAGAAAATCCTTTTAAAAATTTATACAAAAGTGTGCTTTTATCGTAAGCCCGCTCGTCTGCACGCTCAATCTGTGACTATTAGCAATTTCATCTTTCATCTCTCGTCAAACGGAATTCGTTTAAAAATCAAACTGTTACTGGCAATTTATCGAGCCCTGGCAGGAGCAATTCCCCAATTGAGTTTCATCGTTACTAAAACGAAGCTGAAATATGCAGGCCATTAAAGCGACCTCGAAAACAAAAAAACGAACGATTTATTTTGAACGTACCTATTTATTAGCACTTCTGTATTCGGAACTTATTTTACCCAGGTTCATAAACCGTCGTAACATTGGTTAGCTTCGAAAGCTTTTTTGGCAGAAGCTGTTGACTGTTGAGAACAGTGCTTGCTTGTCAAGAGGCATAACTACTAAAGTAATGTATAAGCAGGACCCGGAATATTCAGTGCAGTGTTCAGTGTAATCTTTTTAACCCAAAGATTGACTAGTAGAGAATGCCTTGTTGCATTAACTCCGCCCATTTAGCACTATTGTACATAAAGTTTAAATAAATAAATTTCATCGTTAAAACTTGTATCGATTAAACATGTTTCACGAGGCCGAGGGTCATCCATCATATTCATGAATATAACAAATACATAGGCTGATATCCATTATTATAGTTCAGCTACTGTCACCTGTCATCCATAAGCGTGCTCCCATGAATGAACTCTGCCATTAGACCCAGAACCAGATCAATACGAAGATAACTCATCAACGTCATTAAAAGTCACGACCCTCAGTAATGAGGCAACGTCTACGGAAAGAAATAATTACTTCACTAAACACAACTTGTTCTACATTATTTTATGACAGACACTGCCGACTTGTTTATTTTTCTGAAACCATTAAAGTGCAAATAAAATATGTCATAACTTTCAATTTACGGTTTGAACATCTAGTTTTATTGCGCAGCCTCCGTGCAGAAACGGTCCACCGTTATCTTAATTTTACAGAGTGATTATGTATTTAAAATACTCAAGGAAATTTTATAATAAATTCATGGTGCATCGTAAATTTCATGAGAATAAACAGTGGTAAAATTAAATTGGTTCAAGAGGCGTTCTCGAATATGTTAAAGAACCAATGTTTACACACAATCATGAAAAAAGAAAGAACATTAATGAGTACACTATTTGTTTTAACATCAGATTGGTAATGTTATTTTAGCAACTTAAACAAACCATGTCAATCAATACGAATTACTAGGATTAATCTTCAAATAACGTGCTAAACATTATTTTCACAGATCAATCAAAGAGATTTAAATAACTGTAACTGTTTTGTTAATATCATTGCAAAAAAGTCTCACTATTAAATTCATTCAAGCAACTAAAAAGTCAAAGACTGGTCCAATTAACAGCTGTTAGATCCGAATAGAATGCGTAGCATCGCATATGCTCACTCAGAATAAATAAAAATGCTTAGAAATGGTGTAACTAGGGACTAAATATATATTATATTTTTTATATAATTGAACAACTTATTTTTATGTAAGTACCTACATTCAAAGCAAATAAATAACTATTCTATTCTATTCTTTTCAAGCTTTTAATTGTTTTCTACTCTTCAAGCCCTTTTGTTTGATACTCATATTAAGGGGGTTGAAAAAAAATGTATGCGCCATCTTGGAGCGGCGGCCATATTATAATTATTACAATATTGAGTAATGCACATTGTATTGTCACCAGAAGTAAAGGTGTATGCAAAATTTCAGCTCAATCAGATACCAACAAATGGTCGAAAAATGGTTTGCGAATTTTGAAGTGTAACTTACATACATACGAACATTGCAAGTTAAATAAAAGCTTCTAAAAAGGAGCATCCTTCAACCAGTGAGATAGTTTTCCCTGCGAGCTACGGGCCCGACGTTTCAAGTAGGTTACCGATGGTATACATAGGTATACGTATGATTATGGTTATAGCCCTGTAAAAATTACTAAAGGATTTTCCTAGACTGTATGAAAGAGCGGTCAACGGCTGCATGATTTTAAAAACATTAACCTCTTTTTAATCCTCGCCGCAATTGGGTTTGGATCGTCAGTATTTCCTACGATTACTTTTTGGGGCTTTTTAAGGCCTATTCTACATAAATATCCTTTGTCTATCAAACAAAAATCGCTATATTACAACCCTGTCTCTTTTCGTGGTACCTATCGTAACAAACTTCATAGAAATATCCTTCGATTTACGGTCTACAAAGTACGTATCCCAACATATATGGGTACGTAATACCGTATGCGTATTCGAATTGTATTGTATAGGAAATAAAATGGAGCCATACGTTCTTGTATCAGGTGACACAGAGAATCAATCACCGGGCGGTGTCGATCAATCATTTGGGAAAATACGAACACAGTGACGGCTTGACAGAACCACCTGCTAATACACTTATTTTCAGACTTTATTCAATGTTTCATTAGATTAAGAGAAGACAGGAGATAAATGGTTGCTGTCTGTGTACAATAGTGTAAGGTCGTAAGTTTAGGTCATTACTCTTAGGACTTTCAGCGATCCTATCTTTTATTTAGTACTTATTTCGTGTTAGGGGTTGACAGAATCATAAATAAAGCACGCTATACAATTTTACACGGTTGTATTAAATTCAATGCCAGTCAGTAAAAGTTCTATATTTTCCACAAAGAAGTGCTATTTAGCATAATATGAAGGCAAACAGTATTTTGGTTGCAGAGTTGGCAGTGGTGCCAAAACCAGCTTATTATAGTATTTGCAATGGCAAAACATTTTTATGATCAAAAGTTTCGTCTAGCCCTTCGAGGTAAATAAGTATTTTATATTTCTTGTAGTGAGGTTGCAATAATAACTGGCGTAGATCAATTCCCAGGTTAAATGAAATTTTCATTTTCATGGAAGGAAATTCTTAGAAAGAACTCAGACTTACAGTCTAGAAACGTAACTAACAAATGGCTTGTTCCTTCTGGGACTGAATATAGCTACCAGTACGTGTTTGAGCAAGCTACAAACGCACCTGGCTATCCCTTCGGGAAATACAAGCTGTCACTCTGGAGGACGTGTGTCGATTCATAAAATAGAACTTAAAAAGCAAAGTGTTGTCCAATAACGGAAATCTTGAGACCCGTTGTTTTCCAATACTAAACTAATGGCGTAATGGATTAGAATGGGACGGCCACAAGCCACGCCGCGTCCCAATAAAACCGGAGGTAAACTCAATTTACTGATAAAATTTCGAATTTTAGATACTTTTCGGCGTCGGTAACTTGTTTGACGTTAACGCAAGTTATTTTATTAAATAATACAATATTCTATGATTATTTTTTGAGCTTGCTTTGATTAAATTACTGAACAAACATTATTATGAGCGCTCAATATAAATAAAATATTAAAATGACTGAAACAGCGTTAAAATATGGAAAGTAAATAAAACTTTAATTTTCAGCCCACCAAGGACTATTTATTTCATTGTATGATAAAATGGGAAACGTAAATCCATATGCAGAATTTATTAAAATAATATATTGCAGTATCAGGGACGTTGTATAATGCATATAGTTTTAATTTCAAGTGTTAATTACTCATGGCTTGACCAATAAATTGAATTCAGGTATAAATTAATATTTAACGACCGTTGTTGGTCAACCGCTAAAGGTTTTTTGAAACCGAAAATGTATCAGCAATAGGAACCTTCTCTATTTTTCCACCTTTATCGAAACAGAAAAAACAAAGGCAGTATTTTTCTTTCACGAAATCTAAGCAATCTGTTTGAAACACTTGAAAAGGGTCGGGAGTATTTCTACTAATATTTAGATAGAATTTCGTATTCAATACTTCGTCTACACTATCTTAGATTGTCTACTTTGGTATATTTTGACAACACAAATATTTCACGTTTGTAACTGATTTCCATTTCAGTTTGTGATCTTGCTTCGACAAAATCCTACGGTATTTTCTAAGTATACAAAAAGAAAACGATGTTAAGCACTGAAGCTGGAACAATGGTTAGAAAAAATGTGGAAGTTTCCTCTCTCGGCGACGTCGGCAACAAGACGAGCATTTTTCATACTTGTTCAACTAACTTGATGTGACCTAAGTTTCACTATAAAAATAATAAGCAACAATATGACTCTATTGCCTGAAAATAAGCTAAGAAAAGAAGAAAAATATTCAAGTTTTCATTTTTTTTTGCAATTGTTGTTCATGTAAACCGACAAACGTGAACAAAACTTAGTATTAGAGAGATTCGCAATAACGAGGAAAATATAGAAGGAAAAAGTATATTTTTGTGAAATTATCCAGCAGGAAATAAAAAATATTTCGCGATTTTCATTAAAGAAATACCCAACGAACATGAGAAATCCATAATCGGTGTTGGTTAATGTAAATTTTTATGAGGGGGAAATACTGAGGAAGTTCGATTGGAAAAAAAACGTGACTTATTTATAGCCCAGGAAAATAAGATAAATTAAATCAGTCTTGCTGAACTCTTGTGCAATAATAAATTATCAAATACATACCTAGTCTAAAACATAAGAACGTCACATTGTAAGCTTTTCCATTCCTTCCACACATCTGCATTCTAAACACAAGAAACAAGAACTTTGACCCAGCTAATGTTTGCAGTAATAATGATTTTCAAACAAACGGAACGGCCGACTTAGCACAGCCTCTGAAAGTGACAGTTAATATTACATGACTTACATACGACTTCTGCAAGATTCTGAACCCTGAACGAACGTACTTACAAACTTATTGTTCTTGCAAAGTTAGAAGCAGGTATTATAAACATTTTGTTTTTCATCTCCGTAATCTTAGGCACAATGAATCTCGTGAGATTTTCTTACATACTTAACTGATTATCCTCTAGCAATTATACGATGGCTCTTTATAATTAATTTGAAATGAGTTAGGTACGTAATTACAGCAACGTTGTTTACTTAATGACGGAATAATTGTTTAATTTAGGCTTGCCGTCCCTGATTATTTACTCGTTGGTCCCGGGGGAAGCTAAAGCGCTAAAGACATTTGTGGTAACTTAGGTCAAGTAAAAACGACAACATTTGTCACGAGTAACCTTGGTTACGTAAACTAAACTTAAAGGTTTAGTGGCTGAAAGAGACATTATCTTTATGAAAGGTTTTTATTTAATGAAAACGCTGAAGTAATATCATATTTATATTTTCAAGATAATATTTACATTAAACTTATTAATCCGTGAAACAGAAATTCGTGACACAGAATATTGCAGTTAAAAGCAAATTTTACTCGAGTATAAAGTGGTATACTTAAACGAACGTAGTTAAATATAACACATGTATAAGTGTAATATTGGCTAAAGGTAAAGTTAAATATCTTACTGTTCTTCACATTGAACTGTGAGCGAGTTTCCCATATCGCATTTGTATCACTTAGAACATTTTATGGGGCTACGGCGCTTCGGCTGCCTTCCAGTAAGACATTTACTGTTTATGGGTAAATCGATATTATGTACAGTAAAAGGCTCAATAGATATTGGCTTAATTTTATTGAAATTAAAAATGAACCCGTAGAATGAAAACGAATTTGTAGAATAATGATGTTGATGGTGATGTAAAGTAAGTATTTTTTTTAACAACAGTATTTTAGGGAAGGGACAGAGATGTCGTACGAAAAAAAAAATCTCTTATTGATACAAGTTTATATGAACGTTAGTTTTACGTAACGATGACAAATGTAACTTTTAAATATTAACACTTTCACTTAAAACTTATTTAAGTAAAATCTTACCTTAATCTGTAAGCAGCACATGAAAAAAAAGAAATAAAACATTAATTAATAAAACAGTCGAAAAACTTATTTAAACAGGTACAAATTTTGAACGAACTATATGTACATTACTTAGGTAAGTGTGAACTACGTAAACGTGGAGTCCGTAAAACACTTAGCAACTATAAATTTTCTATGCCACCCTCCATTATAATTATGTATATGAACTCGTGCATCGTATTTTATGGCTCCAATGTACCTACTTCGTGAGGCCATAAAGTTCATTTTACGAGCCTACGTTTAATAAACAATTGGGTATCATTAAGCTATTGTAGGCTGACTTGTGACTACTTTAAACATTTGTAAACATGGTTTTATTATGCAAACTACTTAGTGGATGTAGGTCAGGATTCAACAACATGGTGGAACCGGAATCGGGCATAAAGATTAAAAGGTTGAACACATATCGGGGCCGTGATCTTGACGTGTCCGGGCCGTGGTCCGTCACAACATGATCTGACACGTCCCGGGCACGGCCGGGACACGGAAGTGTGTGGACGAGTTCATATAAAATGTACACACCAATAGTTTTTTGAGCTCGGGACGGACCACGGCCCTGCCGTGCACGGTCCAGCCGTGCACGGCCCGGATATGTATAGATCAACTTTAAAGGGTGTAAAGAATGTTGGACTTACCGAACGTTAGCTAGGGTGTGACGCCGGCTCTTGAGGTACCTGCCGTGGTACTTCTGCAGCTCGCCGATGCTGCCCTGCTCGGCCTGCATCCTGCCGAGCGCCGGCTGCGGCGCCGGCGCAGCGTCCTCGCCGGTCTGCCCGGGCGAAGGCGACGCGCTGGCGGCCCCCGATCCACGCTTACGTGCTTTGTTAGACTTCCTAGCCGCCGCCGATATACATATCTTCACCGACGACGGGCTTCCAAAACTTCGCTTCTTCCCCGAACTTCTCGACGAAGTGTACGCAGTGTCAGTGCTACTTCGAGTACTCTTGTAAGACGGTGTGATCGTCAAGTCTGTGGCGTCCTCGAGAGGCCAATCAGAATCGTCCTCCTCCTCGATCCCAGGCAGCGGGGACTGTTGACCGATTGGACGCGGTGAGCTTATTACAGGCTCTGGGGCGACTGCAAACAAGCAATAAAGGCTCTAAACAAACAGGTCGAGCAAAGTCGAAAGTATTAACTGTAGAGGTCTCAGCTACCTACTTTTGGACAAGGAAAATTTGTTAGAGACTTCCGCCATCAAAATTAATTCACAAGATAGGGCTGTTTCTAACTCCTTGATTGTCGAATTTCCCTAATTTTTCTACAATAACAGTTTGAAGAAGCCAACGCTTGGAGGTATTTCGTAAAAGATAAACTTCTGAATATATGAAAGTACAAACGTTTTATACTTTGAAAGAAAGCTGTTTAATATTCTAAAGCTTAGACTACATTGCCTATTAAAGACTAACAGTTTGCATTGAAAAGTGAAGAAAAGAGAACCTATTGCACATAGGTAAAGCTGTTCTGCCGATAATGAACAATCACTTTCCTCCAATATTAGTCATCAGTACTTTGTAATAGGTATTGAAGAGTTATTATACGCGTACATTGAAATTACGTATTCATCAGGCGTAGTTTTACGCCGAGGGGCTCTGTTTTAACGAGTAATTTCCACCTCCCTTGAGAAATTGAGCTCGAGCTTTGATCAGAATATGAAATAGGATTATTTTTTCATGATTATCGATGATTGTATAATAAGATTATTTAAAATAAAAAGGCCAAACACCTACCTGAATTGTAAAAATCAATATAGTTAGGAGAAAACTCAAGGGACGACGATCAACATAATTTATTATGCAAATTTTGACTGGGACTTGAAAACATGCGCTCAGACATTCAACGTGGGAGTTGGAAAATAATAATATTATGCTATAACCTGTCATTGTTATTGATATATGTACTTTAGTGGTGAAATGGACAATTTTGGCCGTACTATGAAGTCTTAAAACGATCATGATTCCGCTCTAAGAGGGAGACGGAGCTAATCATAGCGAATAGCACTATCCCGTTTACGTCATCGGAATTGGATAGCATTAATACGTCATAGTGGGGCTGCTGATACTGATGAGATTATATTATATCTGTTTACATTACAGAATCCTAAATTACTGTATTTTCGTCAATTTTGAAGTTCACGACAGCAGTTTTCATAGCTAAGGGCTTACTTAAAGGATGTTTCTTTGTTTTAAACATTTTAACGGTCTTGCAAAGGACCTGTTAGGCATTTCAAAAAGCATTTGACGGGTAAGAAAAACAATTTGTTTTCGGACTTTTCGGAAGTATTACAGCCAATATCAAAGGGATATAGGTGTTTGCAAAGGCAATTTATTATAGGGCTGAATTTATTTGACGTAAACGTACGTCGGCTTGATAAGCCGGGTGTTGTTTACTGTGATGTGGTGTACGTAACATTCAGGCAAGTTAATCGGCCGAGAAATTAGAGGTTGAGCGGAGCATCGCTGTGGCCAGTGATACAACGTTTAATTATTCACGACCAGGCCTTCGTGAATCGATAGCCCAACATCCTGGTTAGTTCGAAACTCCGTGGCAATAGTAAGACTTCAGTATCTTAACAACTAGCTAAATGTACTCGGAAACTCATGAATATTAAATATCGATTTCCGATAAAACATGAGGACTCTTGCAAAATATGAATAAACGACAAGAGCCCGTAATTCTATAATAAGTTACACAGCAACGGAGTGAATGGTTTATTGGATCCTTTAGAAAGGAACAAAGAAGCTAATATCATATTTTTAGTCTCCAAAACATTATCGGAACTTTGACCTACATTTAAGGCAAAATCAATATTAGGGACCTGTAATACATACACAGCTGTATGGACGTGTATTTTTTTCTCTATAGTTTTACATTCGTGCTGTGTGGCACAGGCTATCAGTTCAGCACGCCCAACGTTGAATTCTGTCGACCGCTCTACCCACAAATGAGATTTCTCGCTCACTGAATAGAAAGGTGCTTTCAAATTTAATCAATCTGACTGCTCCGGTTAACTGTGGGTTATCGTTTAATAGCGTTGCTGTAACGGGAGCTTAACCAGATTGTGTCAACCGACTAATAGAATGGAGAATATTGGATTGAGAAACTAAACGTAACATTGTAAAGGGTTGATTGTGATTAACGAGCTTTGCTGTGTACAAACTTGTGGGCATCATAATGAAATAATGGCTATTACGATAATAGCTCAAGTCATTATATTGCTACGGAACCATTTATAAAGGGAGGTGGTAAAGGTCGTTATTCTTTGTGAGTTTTTTATAGAATAATTAAGGCCACCGGATTTAAATGCTTCATTAATACGTGGCGCTGTGTTCTGACGCTACCATTGTTCTGAATAAACGGCAGTTTACCTTTAAAAATGGGGGCTAATTAAAAGCAATTCTCCATCATGTGTAAACAGCCTCTACTGTGCTGGAAGCAGGCGTAGATACATTACATAACGTGACTTTTGGTGGTGAAAACTCGGCTTAATTTAAAGTCAACAGAAGGGGGTCGCGGCGGCGGCGTCTGCCATCGATCCGCCTCCCGCCAATGTTTGTGTAGCTAAATGCGACCACTCCCGCCCATCATTATGTTAACTTGCATAGCCCCATAGCTCCACAGCTCTATAGCTCCATAGCTCCATAGCTCCAAAGCTCCCTAGTTCCGTAGCTCTTTGCTCCGTGCAACATAGGATCGTTCACAATGTAAACTCCAGTTAATTGACGATAAAACTAGTTAAATAATTGGTAGGCGTGAAGTGTGAGTCGATTAAACACTCACTTCAGGGAAATATGGGGTGAAGTTATTTTAATTAGTTCCGCAACTTAACTGTGAATATGTCGCTAAATATAACCTTGTTTCGGGATATTCTGTATTTATAGATGAACAAATATTTTCGCACTAATTGCTTGAATCGATGGTATTTACTCAAGTATCAATAGCTAACATTTTCCGAGTGAGTGAAGCAACGCTTTAAACGATTTCAAATTTTACTACGGAGAAGTGAATTCCAGTCCGTTGCTCATAAAACCAAAATAGAACCCTTCAGAGAGTGAAATCCGATCAAAGTAAATCAAATCAGTTCCCTCAGAGACATCATTAGTTCGCTAATACTGACAAAATAATACCATATAAGGTATTAAGTCCTGTGTTAATTGTGTTATCAAGTTTAAGGGCGAGGCAGAAATAGGCGAAACCTTTTTGTTCTTAGTTAATTACCGAGTAACCTTTTACTTGAGGGAGTAATTTAATGTCTTTCAGCAAACTTCGACACTCGATTCCTGTGCCAACAAGTCAGGCAAAACTTTAGATTTATAACTATTGGAACCAACCTTTAAGCGTGAATTGAAATTGCATTGCTTTTCTTTTGTACTTTTAACTCTATTTATCGCCAATAAAGGAAATGAAAACGCATTGATGAATCGTTGTTGAGAATAAATAAACTTCCCTCGAGACTCTCTGTTATAAAAGGAAGCAATCTTTTGTGTGGGTTCATTGTTCCTTCAGTGATGGATTGATAATGTTCTTATTTAAAGAAAATATTTTAAAGTTAACATAAAAACGCTTAAGGCTTACCTCAAGGTAGAGTCTGACCTAATTTTGTTTACGGTTTTCGGCAGAAATAACGATTTTCGTTTACGGCAGAAGTCTGTGGATTTTTTTTTAGTTCTGACAGATCAATTATATATTATTTTTACAGTTTATTGCTAAAACAAGTAAAATAACAGGAACTGAGAAATTGTAACAAGATTACTTTTATTATAATATCAAATCTGATGTTGAGATGAGAAAACAGAACTTAATTTTGTGTATTTTTTAGACAATTACATTCAATGAATAAAAGGTCACCGCCATGCATTGGTTTTACCAAAAAAAAACGATTGCCAAAAAAATATATTTAAATTTTTCGGTTAAATTTCCATTTTCTGAAAAAAAAACAGACTCGACTTTACCTTAATGCAAAAACAATATATTCAAGATAAGATTGATTTACGATCATAAAAAACTCCAAGTTGGTATATAAAGAGTCCGAATGCAGATAGTGTAAAACACACGAGTTAAACTCTGTTGGTCTACAGCAGCTGTGCCAAGAGCTTGTCCCTACAAGGTTTGACATCCTGTAAAATGTTCGCCAAAAAGCTCATTAGCACTGTTAGTTTATTCAACGTTCGTTATATCAATGATTGAACCAACTTTTTGTTTTGTATTTTCTTTGACTATTTAAATTCATGACCAAAAAGAAACCAATAGACAAACAAAAAATCTGTGTCTTTTTTCGGCTTTTGGCAAAATAAACCATTTTCAGTCGAACTCTACCTGATGGTTAAAACAATAATCCTATCAGATGGGTTGGAACATTAAAGATCAAAGTAATTTCGTGGTAAACAAAGATTCCGACTGCAAATTGTGTAAAACATACGTGATAACTTGGTGTTATAGAATGTCTACAGCAGCTGTGCCAAGAGCTTGTCCCAACAAGGTTCGACAGCCTGTAAAATGTTCGCCGAAGAGCTCATTAGTACTGTTTGTTTATTACAACGTTCGTTACCAATCGAGATTGAGTCAATATTTTGTTTTCTATTTAGTTGAGACTCGTCAAAAGTTGGTAAAGCCTCGTTAACAAGTAATTTGGTACATATTGCTCTCAGTTACACATCATATTATTATATAAAAATAGGTTTTTGATATGTAACATCTTTCCTCTCGCTTTCCTGCAATCTGTGGGAGTGATTTCGTGAAATGGGACGGAGGTGTGTAACAGGAAGCCGATAAAGCGCGTGCTATTTGATTTGACCAATGAGCGCGCCCTATTCGATTTGACCAATGAGCGCGCGCAGTGGTCGAGTTGGCTGTCAGTTGGTACTTTTCATGTTAATGTTGCATTTTACCAAGGTGAGACGTCAGATGTTACACATCCTATGCGACTACTGTAAGCCTCCGTCGTTTTATTCTTATGTGTTTCAATGTCAGAGACCCGGAGTCTAGATTTATGTACAAATAGGTATCTGTATCAGCCCGATGCGCCTGTCCCCTTACATGAGACTGAAAGAAATATGACTGTTCTATAAAACTCTGATTTAGAAATACAAGGTACAGGCGTCATGTAAATAGAGTAAAATCTCAGATATTGCCTCTCAAATTTCCTTTCAAAATATTATTTCACCCATTGCGCTGAAAGAGACTTATAAATATTTCAATAAGTCACACAAGTGGGTATATTATGCCGCATATTGCATCGCAGCAAAATATCATAAATATGACATTTGCGATGTGCCGCATTATTTTAATAACCTTTGCCGTTCATAGAAGCAATCTGAATGTCAATAGTTGCTCGTTAGATAATTTGTTGAACAATAATAAAAGTAAGTAATGGTCTATGCGTTGCAACGCACTTTAAAAAGTAAACAATGTATGTACCTGTATATAAGTACTAATATTGACACTGACTAACAATGGTGAATAGTAATGATGACTAATATTGGTATATGTTATATTCCATAACTGCCTAACATCCTATTGTATGAAACACACATCAAATCATAGCAGCAATTTAGACATCATTGCTTTTGGTTCGACATTTAGATCTGCAGATAAACAAACAGATGCTGTAACTTTGCTATAATGGATCTTATACTCTCCGTAGTAATGCCTACTTCAAATCTATAAAATCCATCACACAATGAGACCTCTTTTGCCTAAACCTTTCGTCATGGAACTGAATTCGTAATGGTCTCGGGAAATCGGTACTCGAACCCAAGCAATCACATGCAATATTTCTGAATAATATGGGTATTCGACCGTCCCCGGAGCCCAATTGCATATGCTTGACTTTGTCAAAATAGTGGCAGGGTGGACGTTTCCGGGAATATTGGGGACTTTGCTAGCTTTCATTACCCAATATAGTTTGTATACGTTTATACAATATACATTCCCAATAAATTTCTCCACACTTTTAGGGAAATCTTTCCGTCATGTAGATTTTCCCGCACACGGACTGCCCCGTATGCGAGACATATTGTCTTACATGTTTGGTCTTTTTAAATGGTTTGAAACAATATTACAGCATCGAGTCGTTGACGTATTTCCCATTGTTGTAAAACAATTATCTATATATATATTCCCGGGATTATCACATCTCAAGTCAGAAAAAAATATAGCAAAATGAAGACTTACCATAATCATCGTGTAAGAGTTGCGGGCTGCCCTCCCGCAACGCATAGTCGGCTTCGTCGACGGGCGCCGCCGCGCGCGCCCCGCACCAGGGCACGCAGCAACGGAACACCCCGCCTCCCACCACCGTGACGCCGTGCGCGCGCGCCCCACACACTAACACCACACACACATGCGCACGACCACCTTATCACCATACGTCACTTCACTGATTACACCTATCGCCCGACACGTCACCGATCAACTCCCTTATCTTCTACGTTTTGGCACTTTATAATAAGAATACGAATTTGTTAGAAAGATCTAGTTCAGTCTTCGAAGTTGGCTTAGAAGTTAAGATAAGTTAAGGTATCGATATGTCAGTCGACTTATATGAACGCTTATTATCGGGAATCTCAAGAGGAAAACTTTGACAGACGGAAGGGAAGGGCTAAGGGAAAACAAATATGTCCAGTAATTGTGTTCGCTTTCTGTCTTTTACATTCGGATTTATTATCTCGGCATCATCGTAAAGTTTCTTACGTATACAAATATGATAAATTCACTTTAACCCATTGCTGAGTTATTTAGTATAACTTCCTACAAGAAACACAATTATGTATTACATTGAAACATTGAATCACATGCTACCGAATCACTCACATGCCCTAGATCCAGACGTACGGATGAACATATCGAATAAAATATAAATAAATATGTCAATGCACACATTAGAGCATCTACAAGCTACAATGTTTAAATCATACGCACAGTTATGTTGAAGTTTCATGGCGATGGGAATACAGGCGTAGATGAAAACGTATAGCAAACTATCGTATTGCTGTATGTACGTATTGGACAACTGCCAAGCAGAGTCGCGGAGTTCTTCACAGGCTATCACTTTGAGCATACCTAATTCACCTCCAGTCGTATTGAAATATTAAAATAAGCAATAAGAAACCGCGTCGATATCGTATGTTCGGCGACACGAAATAAACAGCTGGGTCCGATATACGAGCTTATGCCCAGAGAAGGTCCAACTTTATTTACATGAATGTGTAATAACTTGCACATCAAACTGGAATTATATAAAAGGAAGAGAAAATTATGACGAACCTTCGAGAACTTAATGCCGCAACGTGATGTAAAGTTTAAATCAGAGTTATCTCGTAAACCACTGAACCGATGTTGATGAGATGATGTGGCGGAAATTTTGATAAAAAGTTTCTTATTTTAGATTGCTTTAATCCTCAAACTTTCCACCACTCGAAGAGCAGAAAGTATAAAATAAGCCGAATGGATATATTATGTCGTAATAAATTCGGTCGCGTAAAGCCACTGCCACGAATATCGAGAAAGGGATTGTGACAGAAAGACAAATGAAATCGTACTTTAAACCTTTCAATAGATACAATCAAATAATTCTCATGTGAGATCTCGAGAATCGGTAGGTAGGCTGAATATAATGTCGTTAGTTACTAGCCCGCGTCTCCCTGAATATGGAAGCAAATTCACTTTAGGCCTTGTTGGTTCTTCCAAAAGATTTTTTTACTTGGGTAAATCAATTCGTGTGTTTGAAGAATATTTCCCAGCGATTGGATTCGGACCAGGTTTTATGCCAAAGAGGATTACTGATTTGACGTTTACCTATTTCAATTGTCTCTCTGACGTATTTAATTAACTTGTTAGGAAATGTAGCATAGTTTACGTTCGAAATAATTCGTAGATTAGCATCTTAATATTCTGGGTCATTGCATTTATGTTATTTACGAGGTAGAATAAATGAATAACCACTATCGTCATAACTCACTATCGTACCAACATGTTCATTAGTGACTTACAAAATACATTAAAATATTATAAAATACGGGAAAACGATTTAATTGACAATTTATTAGAGAAATGTGGTTGTATTTGATACATAAGGACCTGTAAACGGGTTAACATAGCCGTTGTTATCTATTTCACCGATAAAGGGAACCAAATAAGAATATTAGGCAAGATTTCCTTAAGCTGAATAGTTTTTCGATATTTTCACTTGAATGAAAATGTAATAATGGTTGGGAGGAGATACAAAAATAGACTATGAATCCATATTTATGATATCTTTTGAGAATCTACCTGTATTAAAATGATACGTATTTTTTTAAGCCTAGTCGTAAATTTGCAAATCTTTACCAGCTATTATCGACTGATAAATTGATTTTACATGCCAGTCTTAATTCAGGTGTAGATTACCAAGATAAACTGTGAATTAATTTATAGACATAATTATTACAAACAAGGAAAGTTATTCAAATTATGTATTTACAATTCAAAATCATTTTATTCAATTCCACGTAGGCATTAGGATTACCTACACCAAAATGGATGAGCACCTACAAAAGAGTATTACTGAATAATTATTTGGGCTCAGTTTAATAAAGGTTTTATTTAATTAGCTTAGGCCGTTAATTAATTCCTATCAATCAGTTCCTGATCCGAGGTTATTATCATAATGAGTTCCGGTATAACACGCCCAATTATACCGGTATCATTTGTATGCAATTTTTGTTTACTCTCGACTCCTGTCACCATCATTCCTTTCTGTATTAAATCCCATAGTTCATAGTATAACGAAAGTATAATATTGCAATTTATGACAGTAGTACCCCTGCTGGCCTAAAATTAATCCTATTAATATTATAAACGCGAAAGTTTGTAAGTATGGATGGATGGATGGATGTTTGTTACTATTTCACGCAAAAACTACTAAATGGATTTTGATGAAATTTGGCACAGTGGTAGATTTTAGACTGGAATAACACATAGGATACTTTTTATCCCGGGAATATGTTCCCTTGGGATCATTTTGACAATCACGCGGGCGGCAACTAGTATAATATAATTCCAAGAGTTGAAACAAAACGTTGAACACAAATGAAGAAGGAATTTTCATATTATTCTCTTGGAAAACCAATGGAACCTTTGAACGTGACGACAAAGTGTTCAGTATATTTGAGTTTCGATCTTAAGTCTAGACAAACACGTCAATTTCTATTCAGTACTACTACCTACCTACCATTTTATTCAATGTTAAAGACTTTCCACAAAGCTTTTGTTATTTAAAAATCGATTATAATGGCTGTGACCTTTATTAATTGTATATTCATTCATTTAATTAGAATGGATGAAACAACAGAAAAGGCCAATAATAAAACACATTATGATATTGGGGATTTTTAAAAGCAATCAATTTGCATGGTAATATCGCCGGTCAAGGTTGTCGCACATAGAAATCATCAGTAGGAACATTGTGACGATGCCAAATACGCGTCATTGTACTTCCTAGTTGCTATTGTCAGATGACACATTGACCAGAGACATTTTCATTTACTCAATGATATTATTATGACCTGTATAAGGAATTGCCGGCCCAATAGCGATCGGCAGAAACAATTACCACTCGTTGAGCGGCCGCTGGTTCAATTGTGTAGCAATTCGTACGTCATCGGCGACTTAACGGAGACGCGATGTTCCCTCTTCATGTTGTTCAATCGCTAAATTCGCTTTCAAGATTTAAACCATGCTAATTAGATGCCTCATACCTACCATTCATTAGAACTTCGTTACGACGCTTGTGTAAACACGAATCAATGTACGCGAGTGAACTTCCAAACCACAGATTTAGAAAAACAAAACTTGGCAGAAATCCTGGAACTTTTTATACATGATGAACGCTTTAAATGCATTTGGTAAATTGAATAACTGTTATCGCAGCAGCCGCTAAAATACCTTTTATTTGTATTTACATCGTCATACGTACAATCTAATTACTGCATTGACATTATCACGATCTTATCTTATTATCAGCCGTAGTTACGCGAAAACTCAGTTGTTCTACTGACTGCTATTACCATACCACTCGTGTGAAACTGCTCAATAATTTTTAATGTCCTTTAAAAGTTTATAAAAAATAGGTTTTCATTGAATGAAAAATGTTGTAAAGTGTGACATGTAGTATTGATCGGTGACATGGTGTTATTATATTTGACATTGATGCGTTCAGCTTCACGGCCAATTAGTTACATTTTAATGTTAAAACAAATAAAATAACCGCGGAACGTGTAACTAATAGCACGACATTGCCTAAAAATACATCAAGCTACCACGATATTACTCGTAGAAAGAGTTGATGACAGGAAGCGATAAAAATAATATATTTTGAGATTATGATAAGACGTAGATCATGCGTATGTCTCCAATAACTTACCCACTTTCTTAAATTACCAAGATTAATTACAAGAGCGATAGCCCCGGCAAGTATGCAGATGTCGTAAAATATGTTTGCATCCTTATAGCTGCTTGAGATAGTTTATTGTATATTAAACATTATCTAAATACAGAAACGGAATGTTCATGAATTTTCCTAAGAGCGTCGCTTTATTTTAATTTTGTTCAGGAAAGTGACGTTATAAATATTATTTCGCAATGGACCAACAAACATGCAACAAGTTGTTCACAAAATCAATATCTTCAATGTGCCTTATGTGTAAGAAATCTTGTTTTTTCAACCTGTTTAGGGGCCTACCACTGTTATGTCTGTACCAGTGTTTTAGGTTATGGGTATAAGCATAAGTAAAGGAGTTAAATTATTGTGTTTATTAATTTCACGAAATACAAGTATTAGATAACCTTTACCAAAGATGTTGTAGATAAATAGTTTTTTACTGCGATCATATTACAGATTTGACGTTATTCATAAAAACGTTGCGTGTTCCAAAGAACCTTGACACTTTAACGGAATTATATTTTACACATTAGAGTACTCGTAAGCAACGCTGCGCAAAGCGCTAATGCATGTTTTTTTACTGCGTGATATTCGGATTAAACTGTTATCTTTTATGTGTCGTAACTCGTTACAATAATCGCGACGAGCGAATATAATATACTCCTAAACCTAACCCTAGGGATAAGGGTCTCGTGAGTGTTTCGATAGCATACCAAAATCGCGTGCGGTTTCCACCTCTTCAGATAATGAAAACTGAATCAAGAGCAGATCAAAATTTTGTCACTGATGAGCCGTATATTCAAAATATACAAACATGAAACAATGCCCCAGTGGCACACTGCACTGAGCACAGACACTCGCGAGGCCGCGGGGCCGGGGTCCCTGCACAGGGTCCCTGACGGACACCGGTGCTGAGCTGCTGCTACTACTAGCAGTGCATCACGTCGCGCGCGGAGGCGGCAAGCGGCGGCGGAGCGGCCCCGAGCGTCGCGACGGCCGGCAGACCGCGACTGGAGCGTCACTGCGCGTCGCAGCCTAGGGCGCGAGCGAGCAGGACGAACATACCCGCCGCTCGCGCGCGACACCCACGATTCTAGCCCTTGAACCTTCTCTCTTAATTCCTATTTACCTTGTTCACGTCGCGTCTCTTATGTTTTTGTGCGACCGCAAAAGGGTTTTCACCCCGCGAGGCGATCCCGTGAACGTTACGTAGACGCTAGAGATAGAGATGCTGCGTGGCCTTTCCTATGCTACGGGTCGTTTCGATGTTATGTCACTATTGAACGTGCTTGTGCCTTGTTGTTTGGCCGTGAACGTATTTTAGCCGTGCACTCATTTGGACCATTATGATTTATAGCTCCCGAGGGACATTCGTCACGCACTGAACAGACTATCCATTTCAGTTTTAACACTTTGATTTCTGTCTAATTAAAATGCTATTTAACGTAGGTATACGTTTTATGTTGATTAAGTATATAAATTAAACAAAAAAACCAAATTCTATAGATATTGAGACACGGATATCTAGGTTAAAGTTACAGAATATCAATAATTGTATTTTTGCCTACAGGAGCCGGCTGAAACAAAGGCTGATACTGCACTTTCCTCATTAATGTAATCTCCTGTAACAGGAAAATGACTGAGTCTACACAAAAAGTGCTGCCTACATAATAATATCATTGTTTTATCTCACAATTTCATTAGGAAGTACTTAGCGCTCCCTCGTCTCACTTTCATCAGTGTATGAATTAGAACGCTGTCACTACAGGGCACCATTCTAATAAAGCGCGAAGCCGTAATAATGAAAATTAAATTGTATTAATATTGGCAAGGAATTACAGCCGGTTTCGCCTTTCTTTGGATTTTCGTTTCATTATTTTGTCGACAAGCACCTCTTGCGTCATTGAGAACGTTTTTAAATGTATTTTCAGTGAAAATCTATTTGAACACGAAGATATCATTTGCCTGAAATTGGGCTAAGTGCGTGAGCGTAAACTCCGATTGAATTCCTTGGACCGTATAATTATGTCTGATTATTTCGAATATCAAAGCGTTAGTAAATCGATCACGCGAGCCTTGTGTCGTATCTCGTATCACTGAACAGGGGCTCAAGATAAGTGTAACCTATTTGATCTGAAGTCCCAATTTTCTGCAAATGTACGTATTAAAACCGCCTGCTCTGACCTCTATCAAATATGTATGAAGGCAGCCGCAATATACGCCAAATGGCAATATCTTTTTATTTCGAATGCTATGGCAAAAACAATAAACAATCGGGCAGGGAGCGAATCGAACTAATCGACTTTGCAAGACTCTTCAAAGGGGAAGAGCAAACTTCAATGCATAAAACGCGTTGCTAAGATTGCTTTTAGAGATTTTACAGCAGACAACGCCGTCGGCTGTTACACGGCTTCCAGTAAACTTGCCTGAATACTGGATGAGATTGATCCTGTAATCTTGCCACTATGAAAATGTTTGTATTTCTCGGGAAATGTAAATAGAAAATCGAATTTCGATGTCACCAAGACGTCGGTGTTTGGCGTCTTCGTTGGAAGTTTGTTGTTTAAGTAGCTCTTATAAATAGACTGATATTTTAATCGTATTGATAGGAAAACAAGATACTTCCTGCACATCTTCCTACATGAGGTTTGGGAGTGAAAGCGAACTAAACTCTTGTAAACTCATTTTTGCCACAGTTCGTTGCGGTGCCACGAAAGGCGAAAGCTTTCAACATCATAGCAAAAACGAATCGTTTTTTTTTCAGTACCAACAAAATGAGTCGTAGAACGTATGTAGATGTGAATGTAGATATAAAGTGTACTAATTCACACTCGGCGAGTGTAACGCAATGATGGCCCCGCGTCGTGCGCGCACCATCTAAACAGGGCAATCATCCTTAGTGATGGGCTATAGCGAGATTATTATCGATACCTGGCAATTTATCGATTGTTTAAATCCGGATTTGATATTGGTGTTGTCAAAAGAACCAAAATGCTGGGCTGAAATATTGAATTATTAACACATACAGTCAAATAAAACTATTCTGAGCAAAAACATAAAACGTGAAAAGTTCCTTAGGCTCTAGACGATGTTCCAAAATATATGAGATTGATCACGTGACATTTCGACAGCAGATGTCAATCCCATACATTTTTTGATGTTTTGACAGTCGCCTTCGCCACGCTAGCGCTGGCAGAATGAGCCACATTCTGCCTGTTGCCATAAGTCCACGAAACCAAATTTAATCGAGAGTCGACTTAAGCTGGCAGATCATTCCGAGATTATTCTCGAGTGCTGCACTATCGATCGCTGCAAGAAGCCATCACGCCGGATTTCCTCTAAAGTATATTTACAGTCATGTGTTGTACCAGTAATTTTCCTAGCAGTCTCGGCAACTAATTGGCCTTCCCGTGACATCCTGTGGGTGTCGTATGAGAAGGCTAATTTTGCCAGGACTGTCGGCTATATCAAATTGTGGGGCTATACAAATCTATGCTTTCCTAGTAACTATTATGAGTACTCTAATGTAATGAGAATCCGTTTCGTACGGTCGCGATCGCAAATAATTGCTTTTACACACGTAGTTGATATAGGTTTTTTATGTAAACATACTCCTCCTTCTTTCTGCCTTACCCCCTCTCTTATTGCTAGTAGATAGTGTCAAAGGCAGGGGAAAGGAGAGATCTGTACTCCACGAAAACCAACACATTGTAATGTGGTGAACGGTCTATTTCGAACACCAAGTGCCTAACACTGGTTACGGTATTTTCCCGTTCGTTATTTTGAGGTTATATATCACGTGGTCAGCAGTTAGTATGATAAAAGTCATGTCTACCGTAATGTGTTTAGGGAAACATTTTGAATATTATAACAATACTAATATCGGTCTCGCTCGAAGTGGATATTTACCTACAGATTGATAATATTATAATAATTGTGAGGATAACATTACAAGGTCCATAGAGCACACGATTAAACTATTTATAATTTAAGGCGATATCATATACACAGTTTAACTGGCTGGGTTTATGGCACGCCACTGTTATTTCGTTTTACTGCCATTTGAAGCGCAAAGGTAAGAAAACTTGCCCATAAACGAGATATTATGAGTCATATTCCTTCAAATATCTATAACGACATTATTTTATTGGGGACGACATAAAAATGTATAAGAATAAGACGATTTTCATATATCAAAACGAGAAAATTCAGTTAGATCACAAGAGAAAAGTTCAGTCGAATGAACCCAGTGATTGATAAAATCGAGCTGTCACCCCTATAAAAAGTTTTCGTTGGTCCGCCAAACTATTCGGACTCGCGATTGCGCATCACTAGTCACCGTATTGTCAATTTGCCCGCCAAATCGATCACTATTTATAACCAAGAACACGGCCAAACTACGCTCTTTTTACGAGATGAATGATATGTAGGCAAAGGTAATTCAGTATTATTAGTCTGTAGATACGCTACGATGATTCATGGAATAATAAATCAAAGAGTAGAGATTCAGATTGACGTGAATGTTGTATCTGTATGTAAGCCCGTGTTTACTCGCAATATGGCTGAAAGCAGCCACATGTACGCGGCCTTTTAGTGGGTTTTAGACGGTATAATTACTCGATGAAAAATGCGTTGTATGTTTTTTATTTACGTTTGTTTTAGAGTTAGGAAAACTTTTTGAGTTAGGTTAGTTTCTGTCCTAAAGTTAACCAGAGTCAGGCATGACAATAAGCGCTAAATATATACCTACTGGTGATCTTCTAAATGTGTTGCCATTTAGCTCACACCCTTTGTTGTCATGATATTTATTTTCCAAATTGTATTTGTTTACAGGCAAGCGTTAAAAGCGTTTACACAAAGGTAAATAACGGAGGTATTCATTACACCGACATAACCAAATCTGTTTACATCTGTTCGTATTTTTCGCTCCGGTGATTAATGAATATCCAAATAATATCATCAAAGCACATTATGGCGACGATATGGAAAGAGGGCGATCCCTTTTAATACTTTTTAAATAACACGGCTGGATGAATATACTTCGTTGTTTTTCTGTGTACCTGGAAAAGTGAACGTCCGATTTATCTGCATTTCAAACTTTGGTTGTGAAATTCGAAATTACAATCGTGTTTTGTTTTATTGCTGAAAGTATATGAGTTCAAATGTTTAGGTTTTTGATACACCGCTCTCGTGTTCGGTTGGAAAAATTCTGATATTTTGAAACTTTCAGTGGCCGTGTTTTGAATACAAATAAAACCAGCCAAGTGTGAGTCGGAATCTCACACAAAGGGTTCTGTACCATAAACCGAAAAAAACACGTTTCTTGTATGGAAGCCCCCTTTAATTTTTAATTTAATTTTTTTTTGTGATATAGCTGCAATAGAAATACATACTCTGTGAAAATTTGAACTGTCTACCTATTACAGTACTTGAGATACAGCCCGCTGACAGACAGATGGAGGGACGGACAGTGGAGACTTAGTAATAGGGTTCCGTTGGTTACCCTTTGGGTACGGAACTCTAAAAAGTAAACAAGTGGTGAATATGCTATCACTTGTTTACTTTTTAGATTTTAGAGAAATAGTGGCTCATATCGAAAGCAAGCAATGGATTTAAAACTATTGAGGCTGTTCCAAGACCAATCTAACAAAATGGGGCAATAGCACATTCGATACCCAGCGTAAGCGATGCTCTCATTCAGAGAAGTTGTAGCGGCATCAATGCTCATTACTTGTATTCAGGGTAAAGCGAAAAAAGCCAGAGCATATCCCAGCGATAATTAATGATTAAATGTGTGCCCCTGGAGAGGGTGCGTGAGTTTAAATACTTAGGGCATATAGTCACTGAGGACTTAAAAGACGATGCTGATATGGAAAGAGAACGGAGGGCGTTGGCTGTTCGATGCAATATGTTGGCCCGCAGGTTTGCACGTTGCACAACACAAGTGAAAATAACTCTTTTTAAGGCTTTTTGCCAATCGTTGTACATGTGTACTCTGTGGGTTCGATATACGCAAAGGGCATACAGCGCCCTCCGAGTTCAGTATAATAATGCCTTCAGGATGTTGTTGGGTCTTCCACGTTACTGTAGTGCGTCAGGAATGTTTGCTGAAGCACATATTGATGGTTTCAAAAAGGATTGCGTCCATGATGCGCAGAGTGCGTGGGAGCGTCATCAGCATTCTGGGGGCCATTAGTGATAAGCGGTGTTGCACCATCATGGCGCATTGGGTGCATGTACATGTGTATGTACCCGGTCCGTCAGGTGAGTGCAACAGATATATGAATTAAAAAAAAAAACTTTTAAAATTTTTGTACTAACATAACTTATAAGTTTTTTATAATACTAACAAAAAATGGATCACGGCCTGAATTTAAGTTTTTTGTGTTTTTAATGCCGCCACATGAAAAGCTAAGAAACGAAATTTGTATGGCAAAAAAAAGAACCGCAGCGCCATCTACGACGAACTAACATCGAAATCCTGCATCGCGCAAGCAAAGTTCTCCGTACGATTTGAACGCATACAACAGTCCGAATATCAACTATCGGGCAGTTGCCCACCAGACACAACCACCGTCTGGTTTGGAGGATCCTCCTATTTCCAGTGTGTTCTCTATAAAGTCCCCTCTGTTAGAGTATCTGAAGTTTCCATACAACTGGACTTAGACTAAGAACCTAAACCATACCACTGATGCTTCGATAGGCGTGGCCACCGCTGATCCCAACTCATTTCGTTTTTGTTACCCTCAAGTTGCTAGCCTGTCGGTTTTCTATCGCTTGCATTTTGGGGAGTGTGCAACGGAATTGGATAGTTTAATTTGCCAAGCCCGTTCCATCATCGGACCACAAGACGTACAGCGATGCGCCACCGGTACATGGTAAACATCCCACCCACACGCACAAAACGTTTTGGGAACACATTCATTGTGCGCTAAGGCTAAGGAGTGGAATTCCCTGCCAGAGTCTGTGTTTCCTTTAAGGAGCCTCTAAGGCAAGAGTGAAAAGGTTACTTCTAGGCAAGCGTGCTCCATCTTTGATCACATTAACGCTTACCATCAGGTGAGATAGTGATCAAACGCGTGCCTATCAATGGTGAAAAAAAAACATCGACTCTAAAGAAGAAGATTCCCTAAAAATCTAAACGTGCCTTTAATATCTAAGTATAATATTTACCTACCTACCAATGGTAGATATTACTCTGTTTACTTAAGAACAAACAACAATCTCAGTCGTAACAAGACTCTCAAAGAAAGAAAGCAAAATATTATACCTACTTTAACTCATATGTTTTGTATCCGTAGTAAAACCACCTATAGAATGATATAATATATTTTTATATTATAATACTTTTTCTATGTGACTTTCATGTTCGTGGATATAATATACGGCATTGTCGCGTGCATATTTAGAGATTTTGAGGTGACTTTTGTTTTTTCTTCCTTTGAGAGAATTGTTTTTATTAAAGCAGCGAGACTTACGAACCAATATAAGTACTCTTACTTTTAGGATAGTTGTCGCGAGATTTCCGAGCCACACGATATTTTCAGCGTAAAAAGTGTTCACTTTTTATTTTTTGTCTTCTCATACATGAACTGGCTTAAATTACATGTATATCCAAAAAACATATTTTTTATAATATTATATAGGTGGTGTTTAAAGTTCTTAAAATAAATATCACAATGCCATAGTGACCAAATGTCAATTTCTGACTGAAAACGAAACCGATCAGTTGGCTATTGCAACAAACATAAAACCGAAGGTTAATCCTAATGAATTCAGTATAAATTGTTTTTTTATTATTATTTGATTTAGATCTGGCTATTTTCTGGCTTTGGTGGCAGGACGGAGCAACGCAGTATATCCACTGCCTTCTCGCATTGCTCCTTCTACCGCGATCTCGTGCATTCTTAACAGTTTATTCAATTTCGGCACTAACAAGAAACCATCGACATCTAAAAACTCCCTCAGAAGCCGATGGTTTCCGAAGGTGGCCGAAATCGTTTTTTTGCGGCCAAAATTTGAATTTGATTCGTTCGATGAGTTCGACTATTTGTTTCAAGAAATATAATATCGGTAACAGACAGCATTAAAGTAACAACTTTGTTCCCAACTTCTCACTAATTGTCGCCATTTCGTCATCGCGTCGTAACTTCCACAAACGGAGACTTAAAGTCCGGAGCACACGTTAGTCAACCATTACTTTCACATGGTATTTACGGCAAATAACGCTTGCGTCTAGACTGAGCTTTATCTTGGATGCCAGCGCTAGTTTTTAGTGTTATAGGGGCATTATTCATGCTCATTCTACATGGGAAGGGGTCAAGAATATTCCATAATATGTTTTAACCTAAAGCTTACCTGCATGTCTTTATGAGGGTTTGTCATTGTCTGTATACCTAGTATGATACCAGAGACGTAACGTTTTGTAAAGGTATTACTCAAAAATAGTCATTGAATCTTATTTTCCGTGCCACCATTTCTGTAGAGATCAAAATAACTTACAACTGCAATACCCGTTTCTGTTTTAGATATCAAAAGTAACGTGCCGTGCAAATCCTGCAATAGCAGAAAAAAAGCCCCAAACTAGGATTTTTTCCTGTATCGTGGGTGCGTTTACAAACAAACAAAGTAACATACACAAACAGCCAGACCCGGAACAACTATCTGTAGGCCACACAAATATTTGCTCCGTGCGGGAATCGAACCCGCGACACGCAGCGCAGCAGTCAATCGCTCAACTACTGCGCCAACCGTGTCTTCATATACAGGGTGTCCCAAAACTCAACGTCAAGCCGAAACGGGGTGACAGGATTGATCATAACCATCACGAGAAAAATCTGAAAAAAAATCTATCCCATGCAGTTTGAAAATTATGGGCATTTTAAGAAAAACCTAGAAATTTGATCAAACTGTACCATTTTTCGGTTATTGTGGTTATTATTTTTTATTTTTGTTCATTTGAACTTTAGAAACGTAATCCTAAATAACATTTCTAGAATCCCAATAAAAAATAATGACACAATTGCCTCAAGTTTCCGAGAATTGAGACTATTTGTTAAACTACGAATTTAAAATTTTCAAGATTCGTCGACTTTGACAGGCCCTCCTATAAAAAAAATGTACTAGAGTGCCTTGGCAAGTAGCATTAAAAGTTGGCGCATTTAATCAGAATTCTAAAATGGTACAATACTTGTTAGTTCCATACAATAGAAAAGAGTAAAAAAATTAAAACCTCAAGTAACCCGATTTTTGCTATCAGATTTTACTCAGTTAAAATGTTTTTAATTCGCACAAGCTCTAGGTAGGTTCTTAATTTTAAGGCAAAATGATGAGAGAGATGGATAATGGGTATGTTTGCCATGAGTGAGCGAGACAGATAGTGACGAATAAAAACAAAAACTACAACAAAAACTAGTGCGAATGAAACAGATAGATGCTATGGCATCTATCTGTTTCATTCGCACTAGTTTCAGCCAAGCAAATGGCTACGCTACCAGTCCGACACCAACCAGTTAGTACGTTTCGCTCATTCGTCTACTGCGCACGTTCGTATTCGTATTAATTATTTTACTAATTTTACTAACTTTTTTTCACTTTGGTAAAAGTGGCGTCACTATCTGTCTCGCTCACTCATGGCGAACATACCCATTATCCATCTCTCTCATCATTTTGTCTTAAAATTAAGAACCTACCTAGAGCTTGTGTGAATTAAAAACATTTTAACTGAGTAAAATGAGATAGCAAAAATCGGGTTACTTGAGGTTTTAATTTTTTTACTCTTTTCTATTGTATGGAACTAACAAGTATTGTACCATTTTAGAATTCTGATTAAATGCGCCAACTTTTAATGCCACTTGCCAAGGCACTCTAGTACATTTTTTTTATAGGAGGGCCTGTCAAAGTCGACGAATCTTGAAAATTTTAAATTCGTAGTTTAACAAATAGTCTCAATTCTCGGAAACTTGAGGCAATTGTGTCATTATTTTTTATTGGGATTCTAGAAATGTTATTTAGGATTACGTTTCCAAAGTTCAAATGAACAAAAATAAAAAAGAATAACCACAATAACCGAAAAATGGTACAGTTTGATCAAATTTCTAGGTTTTTCTTAAAATGCCCATAATTTTTAAACTGCATGGGATAGATTTTTTTTCAGATTTTTCTCGTGATGGTTATGATCAATCCTGTCACCCCGTTTCGGCTTGACGTTGAGTTTTGGGACACCCTGTATATATATTTGCTTCGCAAAACACGACCTAAGTGGGAGAGTTAATTAATCAGATAGTCGCCGGAATTTGCTCATTGTATTAGTCACTATCAGAATTACAGTTTCTCCAATTCGACCCCCTAGAACTTGAACAAGCGGGTTTCAAACTGTCGAGTTTCCTTGGAATAAGTCTTGTATCTTAATTTCATCACCATAGTCTATCTAGGTATGAATACGAGTATTAACTTTAAGTGCCTACTATTTACAAGGAGTTTAGTATCTAACCATATATATTTAAATGTATTCTGATCACAATCTCATCTTTCGGAAAGCGATTATGTGGTCGACGATAGAACACGTTCGCCTAGAAGTAATTTAGTCACTCTTGAATTAAAGACACCGAATTATAACTATTGAAAACTCCAGCAGGGAATTCTTCATCATTTGTCTTGCCTTATACCAACGAACTGCTTCCAAACTAACCAGATATAGCCCATAAAAAATATGCAGCATTAAAATTCAGCCAGATACCAAGGTTCAATAACATGCAAAATCGAACAATGAAAACAATCAACAAATATACATATACATGCAAAATAGAACAGACATTGGAAAATACTATTCAATATATACCCAGCAACTCAACTGACAGAGCATTTCTTACATTTCCACATCGGAATGGCAATAAAGCTAGCATTGCATTGTAGTGGTACGGTTGCGATAGTACCCTGTCCTCTGAATAGGCCGAGTATTGTACGGGACGAGTAATTGTTGTTTCAGTAAAAAGGAAATACTTCGGTCCAGGCGCAGGTGCGGCTTTGTAACTGAGATAAATTGAAAAATGGCAACTTGTTTACATTTACACTTAACTAGATATTTGTAACGGTTCACACCTGCGGCTCATTCCACAGGAGTCGTGCTGTTTTTGTGGAAAAATATGTGGCATTCAGCGATAGTACCTTTTATCAGTGAAAACTTTAGTAAGCGGATCAGAACCCACTTACAGATATTTGCACATAACAAAGAAACCTCTTGAAAACATTAGTTTCGATCCGGACAGCTGCAGGTGAGTGCCTACTTATTTATTCCAGAAAGCTCAGCCACATAAATAACAATGAATAGTGAGCCTTTATGTCTCAATGGTCACAGCAAAGTCGGCTTGACAGACGGATGATGATCGTAGTTTGTTAATTATAGCACTATTAAATGATTAATAATATTTATTTAGTAAATTTCTTCAAAATAAAACTTTGACATGTCAATATTTCTTGTAAAATTTAGCTAGACGAGGCCTGTGTTTCTTAGCTAACTTCCCTGAGAAGAAACATCAAAACAAACTAAGAGGAGTAAAAAGGGGCCGGGAAGAACTCACAGGGCATCGAACAATTCGTCCACATCGCTGTCAATGGGAAAAGTGCCCAAAACACTGGCCACATTGCCACGTTGAATGGCAATGCTGATTCGTTGGCCAAAGAAAAGGCTAGCCCTCTGGTCACGTGAAGAATCGACTAACCGTTTGCTGATTTCACTAAAAACTCGATGAGCACTCGGACCCCATGGCCCCATGGCATGGCATGACCCCAACCCCAAACGGCTCAAAAACATAATTCCCAATAAGTTTGTATGTATTTGTAAATATTGCCTGAAAGTAACAAAGAGGTCAGTCTCTTTTAAAGTTCATATAATCTCTACTGGTCAATAATATAATAAAGCTGAAGAGTTTGTTTGTTTGAACGCGCTAATCTCTGGAACTACCAGTCCGATTTGGAAAATTCTTTTGTATATGATAGCCAAGTTTTGGAAACGGGAATAAACGGAATATGCGCGTGCGAAGTTGCGGGCAACAGCTAGTATTAGGATACATTAGCAAACAGCATAATATAATATCTTATCTTCCTGTAACAACACCCACGAGTGACAATAAGATAGCCTTACGATTGCCGAGGAACAAAGATGGTACCTACCTATGCCAGATCCTTTGGTTTATCATGAAAATGCGAAATGTAAAGGGAGCAAATTGCAAGGAAAATTTGAGACGAAAACTCTCTTGACAGTCAAGTAGCCCTTTGTCCGTCTCTACAGGCAACATTAAGGTCATATATTTTTCCTATTATTTATACTGTAAACTATTGTGTTTTGGTATTCATCAAACATACCCCTTATAGCCTTTCCTTTTCCCAACTATATTGGGGTCGGTTTCCACTCAAACTAGATTCAGCTAAATGCCAGTGTTTTACTTGGAGCGGCTGCCCACCAGACCTCCACAACCGATTAATTGTTAACTGGGTAACACGGTACTTCTTGGCAAGACTGGTGTAACGACTGCCAAAGTTCTACAAATGACAGCCGCGACCAACGACTTAACGTACTTTCCGAGGCACGGAGGAATCTCGATACATTGAGATGGTCACCCATCCACAAACCGACCTCGGCACGCGTTGCTTAACCTTAAAGATTGACCCGTGCGGCTGTTATTGTTTAGTCACGTGCTCTTCAAATTCATCAAATATACAAAAATCTATAATAGGTTCTGACAGCGAGTTTCACCTTTATACCACACTTAGTACCTAATATTTGAGAACAACTGGAAAATATGTTATATTACTAGAAAACTCGATAACTGTTACTATATTTAATTAATCTGTTAAGTAGGTTTATGTCCAGAAACGGACTGCGATTGCCTGCTGCAGGTGACGTCACAGTTGTAATAATAAATTGATGCCGATGATGCATAATGTTTCGGGACACTTTAATCCAGTGTTTTTAATAGTTCGATTGAAAAGTCATTCATTGTTATCTTTCCAGAGAATATACCCTAAAAGGCTGGTATAAATAGTTTTTTTTTATAAAAATTTACCGCCGGGAATACCGCATCCTAGCTAATGTTATCAATTTATCAGCATTGAGGGACACTTTTAATATTTTTACGTAACCATTACTGATCGAAACAAAACAACGGACGATTTATCATAGTGAGGAGCAACAGACAGCTGCGAAACTCGTGAATAATTTGTTCATAGATCTACGGCGTGGATAAGATAAATGATTGTCGCCGTATCCCTGTTACAAGTACTAGTATAAACTGGCTTTTGCACGCAATATTGTTCTCGTGCTCGAGGTAATCTATGGTCGGACTGGTGACCGAGTAACATTAGAGGTAAATGTAATTTCACCAGTTCATTATCATCAATTGTTGAACATTCCTCCAGACGGTCGTATTTTCTGACAATAGTTACTTTATTACTGTAATTCATTGTACCTACCCTAGTAAATTCTCAAGGGCATTAATTAGTACGAACAAGTGTAGGCTGTAAATATCCCATTTTCAGCAGTAAATTACTTATAGGTATCTGTTTATCGCTAATTATATCATTTAGAGTTCGACCAAGGTGGACCGATGACCTGGTGAGGGTCGCGGGAAGCTGAAGGAAGCGAGACGCGTAGAACCGATTGTTGTAGTGACACTTGGGGGACACCTATGTCCAGCAGAGAACGTCTTTCGGCTGATATAATGATGATGAGAGTTTCAACCGAATTATCCTACTACTATTATAAAGGCGAAAGTTTGTAAGTATGGATGTATGTATGGATGTTTGTTACTCTTTCACGTAAAAACTACTGAATGGATTTTGATGAAATTTGGCACAGAGGTAGATTATAGTCTGGAATAACACATAGGATACTTTTTATCCCGGGAATATGTTCCCTTAGGATAGTTTTCGACAATCACGCGGGCGGAGCCGCGGGCGGCAACTAGTACATAAATAAAATAAAGGATACACTAGCTTCTGCCCGCAACTTTGACTGCGTGGGCGTCAGAATTGGGATGAAGAAGAAATGAAAAAAAAAAGTGTTATATTACTGCCTAATATCGTCCCTCGGTTTTACCAATCATGATTCTAGCCCCGGCAAATTTCATAAAAATGTTGTTATAGTGGAAGTTTGTGAGTCTTCACCGTTAATAATCCAGCCTTGAAAATACGTTTTTTCGTGATTCTGATGATTACACTATTGCTTCACGCACTGCTTATAACACATCCTTAATCACTGTCATATCAAGCAATATCAAAGACAATTGACAGAATTAATCTCAGTCGACAAACATGGAGCTAAAATCAAGCCCTAAATAAACCCTCTGCGTCACAACCTAAACGAATCAAATCGCGATTGCGGTAATCTCGTAGAGAATACACTGTCAGCAACCACAAAGCTGTTTGCCGTCAAAGAGCGGGCGAAACACATCTCAATATTCTATGAGGTTGTCTATTTTCATATTCTGCGACATTAGCAGATTATCTACAGATACAAATCGTGCACGAATAACCAAGGTCGTCATACAAGCTTATAATATAAAACAGTAAATTGTATCGAGACAGCCACAACGACATGTTGTAAATAACAGAATCCCACACACACCTGGAAAATTTGGGTTGGATTGGATCATCATAAATTGATTTTTCTGGGTTAGGCTGTTACGTGAACGGTGTTGCGAATCAAACGGGATACAGTGAAGGAAGATCTACTAAAGAAAATGAGTAATGGCCAGACGTATTTCTACGCATATCTCACGATATACAAAAGTATAATTCATTTTAATGTTCGTCTTTATTAAAATCGGTCTGCGAAAAGAAAGAACTAGCTATTCTCAGCTGCAGAAAATCCCCAGTTTTCTGGGACGTAATTTCCCTGTGTGCTCATACAGGAAACACTTTTCCCCACACTAAATTTCACCCAACTCATTACGTTGCAGGCTGTAATTTGCAGAAAACTAAAGATTTTCTGCGCAAGTGAAGCCGTGAACATTTGGAAGTAGTTAGTTCTTTTCATGGCCGGTTCTTTACCTAGCTGTAGAATATGAAACCGAAGATTGCTTTGCTGACATAATACGACTAGACTTCATTTTCTGGAAGATATCGCCTTAAACTTTGAAATTACAATTTCGAAGCTGAGTAGTTTCAATTTCTAGTCATTTCAAGCAAACTGTTAAATGATAAATTATATGAACACAACACTTTTACACGTCAATCTTTTCTGGTCATTTTAAACTAGATGAAGCCGGTGATTCCTAGCTGACTGTTAATTTTGTATGTGGTATAAGAGGCCAGTATGTCTATCTATTATACAAGAATGGACATGGACGGAGCATGTAGCCGCACAGTAACAGCACAGATCCGCTTCCAAGCGTGGAGATTACGGAAGCGAGCCTCGGATCGTTCATTGTACCGATCCCTCGGGAAGGCCTATCCTCAGAAGTGGACGCTTGTGGCCAGATACGATTTTAATCACAGACAGATTGAAGCTACCTGCTCTATGCGATCGTAGAGAATTTATTACCAAAGCCAACAGATAAGGCACACCGTTCATTAATTTAACTATCCATAAAATCATCCGATCGTTAATTTTACGGCGATCCGTCATATTTTACGTCTTTCTTAATACATTAAACGTTTAGTGCAAGTCTTCAACTTTTCCCTTCCTTAATCACAGTCAGTCACAGCAGTGCAAAGCTCTCGCCTTCACTTATTTAGCCAAACACTCGTACATTGTACCAATATCTAAGAATATTTGCACTTATTCTTAGAAATAGGAAATTCCTATCTAAAATAACATGTCGTATGTATCGAACTGGAGAAGTGGAGTGTTTGCCAACAAATTAAGATTTTCTCACTAGTTATAAACAATGTGTTTACATTGGCAGGAGGGTTTTGGTGACACCTGCGTCCTTCCACCGTAAATATTGAACAACTAGCATTACTTGTAAGTCTCGACGTTGATTTGTTACTTTATTTACAGTTTACCTGCCCTGTACTTATAATATTAACGATAGATAGTTTGCACGTGTTTTTAGTTGAGATTTGATATGAACCAAAGAGCTGACTGATATAAAAATGTTACATCGTATGGTTAGTTTTCATGGAAAATGTAAGATTTTTTTACTTTCCTGTATTTAACTCGTATTCGTGTTTCGTAAAATTTCCTCTAAAGAGAATTTTTAATTCTTAAATTATGGTCTGCGGCAGCGTTAAACGTTGTCCAGTTCTCACAATCTAATTGTCCTTTCAACGCAGAGAGGCAATAACGTTTATTAATTATTTTATTGTGTAATTAACATTCCAAATTAAAATCCGCATTCATTTTGCCTTTGTAACGTTTCTATTTGTCAAGCAAACACACTGAAAACAGAGCCGTATTTTATTAAATAAGCTCAAAAAATACATAAATGCTGTTTCCTGAAAATAATGTTGTTTTGCCCTTCTCAAACTGAGGAGTAAGAAGGCCGAATCGTGACTGTTTTATAAAACTGCGAACGTCGCGATTAGATTACTGTGACATAAACACATCATTCATTCATAATTGTTATTGCAAAATAGCATGACATTTGCTATTAATGGGACGTCTAACAAAAAGGTTGCAATCCAATGACGTACGGAGCATTAGCGGAACATCAGTGCCGCTAGCAAACTAGCTATTAAGCTGTGGCAAAAGAAACGCAACGAAAATTAAACACATTTTTACATTGTATGCGCAATGTCTGTGATTGTGCCTTCAGTTTTGCCTAAATAGACAACGTTCATAAAATGTTATGGCATTTACATAAGCCCACTAACAAGATTGTCTGACTATACGAAGGGAACTTACAAAGTTTTTGGCCCATTCTAATTTTTGAGAGACAATTTGCAAGTAGATGCTAAAAACCACACCGTTACCAAAGAAAGGAAACGTTGTAACCATAGCATACGCTTTAAAATTAATACACTTCTAATTCGTACGACAAAAGGTTCATCAAATAAATAACCTAACACTACTTATTATGCATTAAATACGTTCTGCCAGGGTTTGCTGAATTTGTTTGAAAGAGTCACCGCGGCCCTGGAATGCAAAGGGCTTTAGAAGGAACACGGATGGGTTTTAGTCAGTAAGAGTCTGGCACGCCCTTTCCGCTCCACCCAGTTCGGAAGAAGTCATTTGATGATTTCCCATCCTTAAAAAAAAAATGCATTAAATACGTTCAGTTTTTCATACAAGGAAAAAGATATATGAATGAATGGCAATGTTTTCTCTGGCTGAAGAAAAACCCAGCCCGCAGGTCACTTGAAGAGTGGAGAGAAGAGTTAACTGCGTATCGTCTTCGAAGAATCGAGTTTTTGAAAAGGAAATTGTTAATTTAACACAAAGTTCATCAACATCTAACCGTCGAAAAGTACGATGCCCATTTTATTTACGCAAATGTAAATAATCAATTAAAATGTATACTAAAATAACCAGCTAAATTACATTTTCTCCGCACAATTATCTCCACAATCAGGCTGTCACCACGAATCTGTAACGCAACACGAAACGAAACCACACGCAAAATTACAGCACGATACGCTTATTTACCTAAAAACATTAAATAAGGCTTAGCCGTATTTACGCATTGTTTCAATTCTAATTTCAATTACGTTTTACCTTGGTGGATAACAACTTTTCCTTTGATCCACTCAGGGGATGAGCGATAAGTCTCACCTCTATTAACGCTAAGGGAAATATCTTTCCTTGTTTCTAGATTTGGAAAGCAAGCGTTGTGTGGAACAGTTTTTAGTGTTTCGTGTATAGTATCAAAAAAATCAACGTGCGCATAACTCGACAAAATATAGGTAGGTACTGAACAGCTTATTTTCTTTTCGTGATTTCGGTGTAGATCCCACAGTAAAAGTGGTTCCTAAGTATGAGTACAGTAACCCCTTTTCAGATATGCGTTCATTCTGTTACATGTTGCATTGGTGACGTAATAATGCATGCAATGCAATCATAACCTGCCAGGATTGCAAAATTTGTCACCTCGGCCCTGGAACGCAAAGGGCTTTAGAAGGAACACGGATGGGTTTTAGTCAGTAAGAGTCTGACACGACCTTCCGCTCCAACCAGAGCGGAAGAATTCATTTGATGATTTCTCATCCTTAAAAATATAAAAATACAATCATAAACGACCATCTACAAGTGGCTGAAACTTCGATACCGAAATCCACAGTAATAAATGAACAAGAACGAAGAGGAAGCTGTGATACCCTCACAAAAGCCTGTTGCCCTTACTTCAACGTACTCTATTTATAACAAGCAAAAAGAATTTCATTCGCTTTCTTAATTTTGGTTCGAATCGTTCCAGGAAGACAACCAAAGGAATCTCAAATCAATTGGTTGTGGTCCAATTCATTAGCGGATAAAAAAACAGCTCAATCGAAAACTGGGCAGTGTGTCAAATTTAATTTGCAAGCAGACAACGGGACAAGTAAAACTAAATAAAAGCTTGTAAAAAAAAACATAGTGTAATCGCTATTGCATCCTTGATAATTGAGTCTAGCATTTTGAGTTCGGTTCGGTTGCGAGTAGAACCGGATGTACGAGGTTAGCACAGTAACGTGAGGATTAGCGCAAAAAAGTGCATGCCCCGCAGTAGGCAAAATCGCGTAGTAAATTATGATAATGAAGGTCGGATCTAAATTAAAATCTTAGTAATTACAAACACAGCGACGATGGATGCTAAGAGAAGTCTTATGCCCAACTGTAGACTTCTTTCGGCTGACCTCATAATACTTAAAACGCACCTAATTATTCAACGTTATCTGAATGATTTACGACAAGATTCCGGTATAGATTGTGGATCACGAAATTGTGTAAGTTTTTAATAATTTACAAAACATACTTAAGTCAGTTCTCTCTTCAAGTACATTATAAAAACTACCTGCAAACCGAGACTCACTTTATTAAGCTCGTTAAATGACCCTTGAAATGAGTTTTTCACTGATCGGAACCGAATTTAACTGCTTTGTCGGGCCTGAAAAGAATTCGACCCATCCTATCCTGTTACCATTAAATTGAACATTTTATTACCTTTCAAAGTAAATTAATAAAACAAGAATAGAATATCTATCGTAAATCTATTAAATTGAGGTAGCCGTTAAGGCAATACCAATTAATGACCACCTCGTCTTTCGTTAAGTAATTTAACCATTTGAATTTCATAATATTTCTTCAAAGTATAACCAATTTATTTAAGCAGCCATTCTTCGTCACACTTTGTTCGCCACACAGATAAGTTTTGAAACTTTTAGTGTTGTTGTTGTCCTATTATGTCTCCATAAATTACAATCTAAGTAGGCACGTTTTGTGTGGGACGCTACTTGTGTCGATACTCTTGTGCCATCCCATCTTCCTAGCTCTTCGTGCTGTGCTGGCGCTGCCGCTGCGGCTGCAGAGAACCTCAAGCGGTGGAAATATAATAAACTTGTTGTTAGTTATATTTTCGAGCCGTTTGGCGTTGAAACACATAACTTGTTTAAAGATCTCTCAAGGCGCTTAGTTGACACTTCACGTGACCCAAAGGCTGGCTTTTACCTTGGTCAAAGAATAAGCATTGCCATACAACGTGGCAATGCCGCCAGTCTTTTGGGTACACTTCCAGTCGACAGCGATGCGGATGAATTTTTTGACGACATATTTTAGGGTTAATTTAGTTAGGAGTTTTTATTTTTATTTCTAGTGTATACAGTTTGTTAAGTATTTATGGAATAAAAAACAGTAGGCACCTACTACTTTATGTAAATATATTTAACTGATATTTAGTACACACATCAAAAGGTTGAGAAGTATTCGGTTAGACATTTATCTACTTTCATCATCTAAAAAAGTTCAGAATATCGACTCCTAAAGTATAGTTAATTTTTATGCATTTCCTTTCAAGATATTTTTTTATTTTTATTGGGATGATTTTGCTCTTGACTCTAGTCTAGGTCATAGATGACAGAGACAAAGTCGACGATGGAGCGAGCTTACCCAGAAGAAGCCTGTTCACTCTAAATATAATACTGTTATTTATTTTAAGACAAAGTAAAGTTTATAATCATAGGTACTACGAGTACTACCCATTTTTCTTATCCGCGTTTCTCGCTTAAATTTTTAGAGCTTAGTTCGCACGCGATTTTTCAAGCAACGACTAACGTCTATACCACAGTATCGTTGCTTAATGGGGTAGTACTAATGTTCGTGCAGCTAAGAGACGTGGTCTCGATTAAAATGTATGCTGGCTTCAGCATCCAGTCACTGATTTTTATAAATATGTATATATTTTTTTCACTTTTTAGTTTTGAAACTAAAAAGTGAAAAAAATGATACGTAACGTAATTACATCATCCAAGTAAGCTACAAGTAAGCAAAATGCTCATAAAATAAAAACAGCTGGGCCAAACTGAATATTTTTTTATAGGACCAAGTGGCAAGTACCGAACGAAAAAAGAATCATTTAAATCGGATCAGAAACACATAAAAAAGACACCCACCGAATTGAGAACCTCCTTTTTGGGAAGTCGGATCAAAATAATGCATCGGTTTTCAAAGTTTAGTGTATATAGTATCCATTCGAACCGACTAGAAAAAATATTTGACTGGACTTGACGTCAATCAGAAATAATTGCTCCTAGTATTTAGTAATTTTGTTGACAAATAGTTGTTTACACCACTGAATTATCTTTCGAAATGAGTTATGACCGTTTCGTGGGACTGATGATGGACTCAAAAGGCTGTAGCTAGTGTTTAGTATATTTTAGCCGCAAATAAAAATTCCGCTTATCTGATTTTTCTTTGATTTTCGTTTGATTAACTTTATAAAAAGATTTTATTGAACTTAAAATTACCAAGAAAAGCCACAAAACGAGTATCACTTTCATCTTTAACCAGGAAATCACTTAAAATACGGGTATCAGTCTCCGATCAATGCTCTCAGCAGCGTGTGTACCCCTCCTGTCTGGGGAGCGCACCTGCCCTCGCCTGATAAGCTGAAAGCTTCCTCACTCAACAAGTGTGGCGACACCCCTGAAGAGTAATGTTTCGTACATTAAAGTACCATACGACTGACTCAAATAAAACACCCGGGGTTTTGAAAACAAAGCTCTTAAGAAACGGTCTTTACGGAATGTTGAAATAAACCTTGAAAAAAAACGTATTATTTTGACGCAATGAAATGTACTACTGACTAATCGAAGTTTTGAGACATGAGATGTCGTTCGCAAAACTTAGGCACTCGTGTTAAAATTCATTTACAGAACATAAGTTAGACCTCAGCAAGAAGCTAGACGATCAAACATTATAACACTAAAGTTAGAACGCCCCGAAAGTAGTTGTTTAAACTAAACTAATTTTAAGACAATCCCATTTGCCTGACATGAACAAAACACGTAGGTACATGTTTAGTTATTAAACTGCGAACTGCCGCAATCCTTGGGTTAGCTAGTAACATTGCGTGAACAATGGCCGGTCATTAAACATGCATGTTATAAACAATGGTCTCATAAGCATAGCTACAATCAGTGCTGAAATTATGTACGAGATCACCCTTGAAAGAGAGCAAGGGGGTCTCGTGAAATTAAATTATTATTTTCAGGCAGTTTGATAAACTAATGCCAATGAGGTGGTTTCCTGAAAAATCTCTGTGGTCCGACAATAAGATTACCAAATAACTTTAGACATATATTTTTTCTTTTGTCACGTAAACAAAAAAAAGTGAAGACACACAAAGTGAGTTGAAAGTTCGCGTGACGTCACGCATTGGTACACTTTTTACCAACATCTGACGTCACCAGCATACGACAACTCATGAAATTTGTTGCGCTTCATGTTCGTGAATTCTATATTCTCAATCAAACTGACGGACCAAAAAGAATTATTATTTTTCTATCCAGGATATATTCCAATCCTCAAAGTGTTGTAAATTGTCATATTAATTAAATTTTGTCTCCGTGTGACTTGTGAATTTGCTGCTGTTTGCCTGCACGGTCGCAGCGCAAAAACCGGCTTGATAAAAACCAATCGGATCTGGATGGATTTAATCCTTACTTCTTTTGACCGCTACTCGCACTGCTATGAAGCTTATAGGTATGATTTTCTCGTTTCGAGGACTTCGAACGAATGTTGAATAACTAGTAAACATCTGTATAGTTATTTTGACTGATTTAAGTTAATCGTTCAGCTAATTCTACTTCATCTTATGGCCTAGCTTTTTTTTAATCATGGGAAATCATCAGACCAAATGACATCTTCCGCTTTGGGTGGAGCGAAAGCTTGACTAAAACCCATATGTGTTCCTTCTTAAGCCCTATGCGTTCCAGGGCCTCGGTGACTCTTTCGAACAAATTCCGCAACTCGCGCAAGCTCTGGCCCTAGCGGCCCCGTCTGCTACCTTGTTTGCACCGCTTCTTGTTTGTGCAAGCAAACATGTGCGTTAAGACAACAAAACAAATGGCTAGTACACCATGCAGTTTTTGCGCCAATGTTTTGCACAAACTGTTTGCGCAAGCAAGATTGAGCGTGTAGCCGAACCTTTAGGGACATTCGGATTTGCATCTCAGTCGCAATCTTCCAAGAACTCCTCTAATTTCCTTACATTTTGACAGATCGCGACAGAGATGGAAATACAAAACATTTATGCTGCATACAATCTTCACAAAACATAACACAAATGAAACATACACAAGACCGGACACAATAGTTTATAGACTATGATTCGACCTGCATCCAACAACGTCCTTTCAAAATGATTAACGGGTCACACACTGCGAAGGCCAAATGCGGTCAAGAACAGACAGTAGGCTTAACAAATGGTTCTCTAACGTTACAATATGGCAGGACTACGGGTCCCGTATATCACTGTTTACTATTTTTTTCGGTCTTACACAACGGACATTATTTTTCTTATTGTTTCTTGCGTAGTTTCTCGTGTTTCCCAGTTTATTGGACAGTTTTCGATGTAATATTGTGTAGCAATGACAGTGGGTCGCTAAGGTTGTTGTATATTTATTGGTCGGTTGATTTGAAACATGAATGGAAATATAGATCAGATTTATTTTTGTGTGGATTTAGTTTTTTTGCGGTAGTGGATTGAATTTTGGTAATGGAAAAATGTTGTTGAAAATGAAGAAATGAACTCTGTTATAATCCGCAGTATCTTTTCAAAACAGAAAATCTTTTAATATGGGAATTATATTTGGGAATATTTATTATTTATTTATTCCATTCCATTAACATAAATAAACTAAAAATGGGGCGTTTCTTTTTTAAGGATAGGAAATCATGAAATGACTTCTTCCGCTCGAGGTGGGGCGAAAGGGCGTGTCAGACTCTTACTGACTAAAACCCGTCCGTGTTCCTTCTAAAGCCCTTTGCGTTCCAGGGCCGCGGTGACTCTTTCGAACAAATTCGGCAACCCGGGCAGGTTCTGGCCCTAGCGGGCCCCGTCTTCTAGGCTGACATCTCTTTGAGGCGGCGCGTGGAACACGAGGCGCCATCGAACTGGGCTTGGTTGTGACCGGACAGCGAGCCACCCAACGCCCGCGCCTACAATGGCCGCAAATGGCAAATGAGACTACAAAAACACTTTTTATTTAATCTGCCTAGTTTTTTCCCAACTACAACTTTTGTTGGGTTTGGCTTCCAGTCTGACCGGATGCAGAAGAGTACTAGCATTATTTATGGATCGATTGCCTATCTGACCGCCGCAACCCAGTAACTGGCACCCCATGGCAAGGTAAGTGGTCAGATTCCTTGACTTCTTCGAACGATAGCCAGATCCAACAGCTTGATATGGTATGTAAAGATGGTCATGGCGAATGGCGTGGCTTAACCTTGTTGACCTTCTCTTGCAGCTGTTATTATTTAAAAACACTCTGGCCAGTTTCGAACGATTTTGTTTTTATTGTCAGCCATTAAACAAAAAAATCGTAAATCAGTTGCTTATAACGCCTCATCCCATTACATCCACAAATGCTTTCAAGACTTCAATCAAGAGACTCAGCAGCTCCCGAAACAAATCGGTTGAATTGTTGCCGATTAGAGAGGCTCAAGCAGTCAGGCCTCTCCGCTATTTCGCGTGAGATAACTCGCCAAATGCCGGTCAATTACCCCTGATCCTTTTAGGTGTTAATCGATAACTCAAGAGCCTTTATCGGCTAAGCATCTTCTCATTACTGAGGCTATGTAATATTATGACCTATGAAATGGTCTGCTTTGATAAAGTTACTAAGTAAATTTTGAACTATAAAAGAAAAGTCGTAAAATTTTGGTAGATAATGACAACGATTTGGCTTAAAGTTCTTGAGGCTATTTGGGAGTTAAATCTTATATTAGGGCTTATGGACTGTCCCGTATAATTTTCCTATAAAAGATGTATCGATGTTTATAATGTTTAAGCAAGTAATTTACATTATTTTCAAGTTTAATGTTGGCCCCCTAACCTTCCATGAAATAAGTTGGATTATTTTTATTTTATTTCTGAAGCTAAATTAAATGTTTTCGTGATAGCCAAAAATCACCTTCTGGAAAGATAACAATCAATCTAACAGTATATCGATAAAAAAGACTCATATCATACTTTCACAAGCTTTCTGAGGAGAGCCGTTTGGAGTACCAATACATTTTAATTAGCTGCGCACCCAGGTAGGCCACTGCGAACACAACTTAGCGAAATGGGGCTTTATAGACCCGTCGGATACTTGAGGGTGCGGTGCCCCTGTTCAGCACATGAGCTACACGTTGGAGTGCTCCAAGTGCCCATACACCTGCACTCCGTAAAATTTCATGAAAGCCATCGATGCTGTAATTAACGTAACTGCCTACTGTGTCCATACAATCACAGCCATTGTCTCGAAAATAAGGACAAACTGTCTAGTTCTCAGAACCCACTTCAACAGTTCTATCAACTAAATACGTAGAGAATTTTTCAACTCGCTATGTCCAGGAACTTTATGATGTGAGTTACAGACAAGCAAACATAAAACTAGCTAGCTCTCTCTACAAAACTGATAGCCTAGTTGTGAAGTTTTCTGCTCTAACACATCTGTTGTTGAGGTATTTATAACGTATGTCAGTACTAATATGTAGTACTAGCTTTTGCCCGAACTTCGTACGCGCATATCCCGTTTTTTCCCGTTCCCGTATTCTTTCCCCGTTCCCATATGGCCTTTTTTTTTTTTTAAGCATGGGAAATCATCAAATGACTTCTTCCGCTCTGGGTGAAGCGGAAGGGCGTGTCAGACTCTTACTGACTAAAACCCATCCGTGTTCCTCCTAAGCCCTTCGTTCCAGGGCCGCGGTGACTCTTTCGAACACCTATAGCCTTCCTCATGAATGTGGCTATAACACACAAAAATAATTTTCCAAATCCGACTGAGTTCCAGACATTAGCGTGGTCAAACAAACAATTTTTTAAACACTTTGATAGAATGTGACGACGTGATGATGAACGGACCCCTATTAAAAAGCCGTGTCCGTCCGTGTGACTGTCATCCGGCTGTATCTCATGAACCGTAACAGGTAGACAAAATGAAATGTTCATACAGTGTGAAATATTTCTACAGTGTGGCCAAACCCGATGATTAAAGACATTTTTCTATGATTATATAAAAAGTGGCTTTGCAATGTTCTGTGACGATATGAGAAGGCTTTCGATTTTATTGAGACATGTTCAGTGGACAGACCGCTTTGGAGGCAACGGGATGGACGCGGCTATGACATAAATAACGAGTCGGTTTCACAATTGAAATAAGCAGATGACATCGCAAACTTGCAGCGGAAGCTGGACGGCCTACTGGATTCTTCTTTACACATCGTTCATCGGATGAATTTTGACGATACCAACCTTAGTTTTGTTGTGTTATGTTAAACCTACAGTCACACATTTCGAGAATGTGTTTTAATCTTCTTTCTCCCTCATCCTTCTGTTCCCTACTTTAAACGATTTTGATGCCCCATACAAAGAGATTTTTATGCAGTACCTAAACGAACCCGAGGCTTTGAAGTGGAAAGCTTTGTCAATACCTATTAATTGGCTTTGAAAATTAATATTTTAATTCTTCTTAAATTGGTCAGTGGTTTCCAGCAATTTTATTGTATCGAGAAAATTTCTTCGCATCGTTTATTCCTTTATGATTTAGGTAGAACATAAAGTCAACAAAAATAAACCGAAATATCAAATCCCTATTTACACTTTACGAGAAAAAATAATTCTCAAAGTCAATTCATTTTATTTCAACTAGACCATTAAAAGGCACTTTTGAACGTCAAGTATTATAGTTACTCTAGTTGTCCATCAAACCGGCCTTATTTCTCGCTTATCGCCTTAAAGCTATTTAATAAAAAAAACGAGGGAAGACGGACATAAGAAACGTGATTTTTTCGGTTTATGGTACGCGTGTACGAGTCTCCCGCACTTAGCCGGTTTTTGTATATGTTTTTTTTTTAATAATTTACTTTCTGCCTTTTTTTAGATTAGACCGAATCCTATTTTTAATAATTACTACACAAGAATGCGTTTTGAGTTCAACTCTGCTGCGCCTCTCTTTCTCCATCGATCCTTGTTCTGTGAATAAAAGGCTATCTATTTATATTTTGACTGTTGTAACGTTACCATAACCCCATACTTCGTAACAGGAGGTGACGAGATCATCACTGAATGAAGTAAATGAGGTCGGCACCCAAATGTATTGCTAACGTTTTTCACAGAGTTTAAATGTAATCGTGAAACAACACTCGCAAATATAAACAAACGGGTTAACCGAAAAATCGGATCACGCACCATTTGTTTACATGAAAAGTTAAGTACGTGACGAGAAATTGTGGAACGAAAAAGTTTATAAAATGTATTGTTCGGTGGATTTGGCGTGAACGTGCCGTACCTACTTTAATTCTCAATCTTAATTAGCTTTGTATCCCATGGGAAACAAGCTTTCAACGTATGTACATTGGTTGGGTTTTTGGCTATTTTCTCTCACACATAATGAGTTTTCGGCGCTAAGCTGTTGTTTGTTCGAAATAAACCAAAAACGCAATGTGGCCTCAAATCCGCTTATGCACTAACCACATAAGTGAACGTGCGGATGATGGAAAAACTAGGTTAGCCCAGTTCACAGCTTCGTCTGCGCTTGTTGAAAAATAGGAACCTACATAAGTTCTTGATTCTAATTTAACAATCTTGTGATCCATTTGTGCTAGAAACAAATCTATAGCAAAGTTGTGCTTTGGAAAACCACAAGAACAGCTAGGGTAAACGAATGCAAACATAATGTTATGACTAAATTATACTAAATAAATAAACAATGCGGTACAGGCATAAAACTGAATATTTAAAAAGATATTTAATGCACAAACACGCCTGGGGTACATAACAATATACCTGCATAAATGTGTGGGGTCTACTGCGCCGGACTACGCCCCTGTATCGTCGCAAAATAAATGTTGGTTTAAAACATCAACAGCTATGTTTTTTTTTTGTTTCATGTTTAATGCAGCTTTTATAAAAAACTCTTTCCTTATTTCTTGGTTGTCTACTGCTTCCTTAAAATAATAGGACGCCCGCCGTACCTGCTTACAAAATGTTTTGTAATAATAAACCACTATAGAAACTTTCATAAAAACGTGTCGTTAAAACTATATCGTTCAGTCTGAAAAGTTTTTACAAGAACTGAAGTCTTCTCTGCGAACAAAACTAAATGTTCGAGCATTTTCAACTACCCACTTTACTTCTCGACAAGTTGAAATATATTTTTATCGTAATTAATAGAAGCTCCTTCCACGTGATCTCCCAACTATGAAGAAGATTGTAAATAACTGCCAAATTGATTTTCGAACAAAGATGAATGTTCTACAAATAATGCTGGCTCAATTCGGATCAATACAGCGCAGTTCATTGACTTCATTCAGGGGCTAGGTATCTAAATGATTGCGGCGTAGATCAATCAATCGATCACGAACACGTTGCCAACCGTTGTTTACGAGCCACGGCTTGTTGCGTACTAGATAATAAAGTCGCTTGAAGTTTAAAATTGACTGACATTTAGGTCTAACCTGAATTTCCTGGAATGTTTAAAATTGTCTGACATTTCGATCTTGACCTTAGGACTTGGAAATTTTCTCACCGACGCGGATGCCATGTAGATGAAAGTAATAGGTGCTTCTGGTGAAGAGGTTTTCAGATTTTTCTGACTATAACGTTTATCCAATGGCGAAAAGCGTCGCGTCGCTGGGTAGACGTTCATAGAATAATGTTATTGGCTTACTTTTTAAACTAATATTTCTAAATTGCTTGCTTGAAATACATACAAACCAGTTTAGATAAGTGACGGTTTTAGTAATAAAAAAATAAAAAAATATTTGGCCAACTAAACATAAGGTTCTTTTCCATCAAGACGATAGGTATAAAGGTGAATGTATGAGTTTATGTTTGGCCTATCTCATTTTTTTTCCGTGTCTACTTAATAAAATTCATACTCCCGCAAATACGAGTACCTATTCATGACTTTACAGTGCAGAAAATAATTTCCCGCATAAACGACTCGAGTATTTGGAAGCTCATTTCCTTATGCGAAGATATAAACAAATAAATCTCATTTACGCCACAATAAATTGTATGAGGACACCAAATAATTCATTCAAAGCTTTTGCTTATAAATTATAATATGAAACTCAGTTCCAAATGAGAACGCAAAGATGTGTGTCGTTTAAATAGCAACGGAACGCAAATATGGAAAACACATATTATGTATAACGCAGAGCTTATTTCACATGTATTAGGAATTATGTATTAAATGATAAATGATATTTATTGTGTAAGTAGGTTAAACATAACACTTTTACACGTCAATCTTTGTTGGTCATTTTAAATTAGATGTGGCCGGTGTTTCCTAGCTGACTTCCCTGAGAAGACCGAAACAAAGTCAGAGGTCAAAGTCTTTTAAAGTCCATACAATTTGTACTGGTCAAATCATATGAGAACCATGTAGGTTAATGTCTGAGGTGGCCTTTTGAGGAAAGCGCCACACAGATTTGAGTGGGCCTGTCCAGACAGTGCAAGCATTTGTCAGTTATCGTGTAGCTCAAACTTAGAATTATTTATTATTGTTATACTTAATCCGACCTTAACCTGTAACTGATGTTAATAGTAATAATTATAATCACTTAAATATCTCACTATAAGCGAACTGTTATTTTTAAGATCTTATGAGAAATAAAGTTCTTAACACCCAACATGTCTAAACATGAGCAATGGGCTAAAAAAAAAACTGATTCGCCCCCATTAAATGCAGACATCACGGGCAGACAAATATAAAGGTGAAGGGTTAAACAATTGGTAGAAAATTGACTGGTAGAAAATGCTTATGACATTAAATCTGCCTTTGTACAGTATTTTTACTAGTACATAAAGTTTTAATAAATAAATAAAAGGGTGTCCCACAATAACAGAGTACAGGTTTGCGCGGATAAGGAAGAGATTTAACATGCGATCTAGATAGATAGATACAATAATTAAATATCAGTACCTGGATGACCGAGCTTGCTCGTTTTTTTTTGGGTAAACGTTTTCTAAAAATGAAACCTAGCCAGATTGATGTATTGCCCCACCCCCTGCATACTAAATTTCATGAAAATCGTTGGAGCTGTTTCCGAGATTAAGATTATAAATTATATAGATAGATAGACTATGACAGTTCCATTAAATAAGAACAAAGCGAATGGCGACAGAGCGAACATGATTATGTTTGTTTTCAAAAAATAGCCATCACGAATGGCTATCGAATAGTGTACAAGGCTGTGGGCATTTATTTTAGTAAATAACTCGTTCAATTATATTTAATAGGGCACAGTGATTGATATTTAACAACTCCAGACAAAACGATTCAGGGGCACTCAATCAAAACGTGACATATTATTTTCGTTTTATGGAAAAGTGAGTATTGATTTTGAAGTGATTTGCTAAAGACAAGTATTAATTTATTTACAAATACGAAAAAACAGTAACAACACGATGGGTACCAAATGGTTAAATATACCCAATTCTTAATAACTAAACTGAAAGACTGATATGAGTCATGCTAAAAAAGTTAATACGTAAAATATGTTCCTACTTACACTACATTATGCAGTTCAAAGATTATAGCTATAGAACAAAGAAACTCACTTGTAGACGACAGTCGTACACAATTCCAGCTTAACTTCCAACATTTTACCCAAACTTGTCCGACCCGTAAACGACATGGCGAAAGTTTTATGAGCTCACACAACTCCACAAGCTGTGGAACAAAATGCGTTCATTCTAAGACGTATATATATTATATGTTTATTTATATATATCCATAGACGATACACGCTGAATTTTTAATGGTTGTTTTCCCGCGGCAGAACGATTAGCTATTAGTAGTTCTATCGAAACATAAAGTTAAACTTAAAAGCAAAAATGTTTCTGTGTTCAAATAATTAAAAAAGTATTCATAAACTCGAAAGCATGAGAAGCAATAGTAAATCACTAGATGTGACGTAGGTACTACTCGAAACACCGATCGCTCTTTTCACTTTTATATTAACTTATTCGGTATTGTGTTTCATTAAAACAGGAGTACCTATCAGCTGGTTGATACGCAAAGGGCAACGACCGCGGCCGCTTTGCACGAAACTATCGCGATGTATAAATATTGGTTAGAAGTCGCTTTTAAGTTTTGTTTATGACAATTGTTATTCTGCCATTTCTTGATTTTAAATGTATTATTTTTCATAAATTAATTGTATTACCAAGACAAACTCATTTCGCTGAGCAAAAACAACCATTAAAATTTCACGCAGTATATGCAGGGTGTTCCAGAAGTGCGCGGTCACATTTAAGGGTGTTGTTCTGTATTCGAAATACGGTAAACAAACAATTATGTAAAAAAATGGATTAATAAATCCGGTATCAAATCTGTAATTGTGATAAATGGCACCAACTGCAACAGACTGATGGAAAAGTAATTTATTTGGAACATTACAATAGTTTTTTGGAGTCGGGTTTTTTATATAAGTTTTTGCAATTGTTTCTTTACTTCTTAGCAGATACAAAACCCGAAGACCTTTAAATATGACCACGCACTTTGGGAGCACCCTTTAGATATAATCAAAGAGAGGGGCGATACGGGCCACAAACACGCATAATTTAATAGGGGAATCGCTCATATGCATTCACAGTGAAACCGCGTTTGATCCAATGCCCTCAAAGAATTTAATCGATGTGACCAATAGATAATCTTCCTTTTTCTCGTAATAAATCCATTACTGGGCTTCCGTTCCATCGCTTTTTCGAAACGGACCCGTCACCTTTCCGGGTTCTCATTACAGTAATATCAATCTTTAGAACTTTGAATAGAGGTGACCTGACCTTCTTGACATTTTGTACATATTATTATAAATCTCTTTGTGGATTAGATTTATATGTCAGTTTAATGAAGTCAACACTATCCAACCAAAATCATTTCATATACCAAGCAGTTTCTGTTCCCAAAAACCAACACGATTTATTCTGAATAGTATGTATCCGCGTGCCAAGTTTAAGTCAGATCCGTTCAGCCGTAAGACGTGAAGATTCTGTTTGTTACAGACAAGGTACCTCTTAATTTGCCTAGACTCACGATCATAACATTATTTTTTTTATATGGGTTTGCTCTTGACTCTAGTCTAGGTCATAGATGACAAAGACAAAGTCGACGATGGAGCGAGCTTACCCAAAAGAAGCCTGTTCACTCTAATTTTGAAGAGATTAGGGTTGTATGCGTGCATTTTCACTGTAGATAAGTTGTAAGATCTTGAATCGAGCCAAGCCTTATAACTCTAGAAGGCCAACTCCACAAACTATAGATCACGGTAAAAACATTTAAAACTATGGCTTGGCCGTTTAATGGTCCATAATTATGTCCATGGAATGACTATGTTTTTAAAATGATTAATATTAAGCCATAAATTAATAAACTGATCCGTGTAGCTTAGAAACCAGACTCCAGATTATTCTGTTTAAATTTTTATAGATGCCAGTGACCGTCCACATCGACCTTTCCCATATCTGATTTCCAACAGTCAAATTAATAGGAGGCTATATAAGCTAGGCTAATATCACACAAACCAAAAAAATCTTCAGTAATAGCTTATTATTCATATTTGGAACATTACAATGTATATTGTGTGAGAAAAAATAAAGTTATTATTATTCCGTTTATTCATTTTTTTAACTTATTTGTTACATTTTTAAATATTAAAAAAAAAATACAACAATAAAAAAAAAACATTTAAAAATATAAAAATAATAGCCCACCGGTACTTTTTTCGGGGGTAGTCCTCAAAAACTAAAGTTATGAGCTCCGCTGTTATTTTAAGTATTTTTTCTGAAAATGTGCCTTATTCATCATAATTATAGTGTAAAACGACACATATTAGCCTGACTACGAAGTGTACGTGTTATCTACAAAAAGAAAACAAATATTAGTGAAAAACAAAAACTCAACTATCAACTGTTAAAAGTGTAAACAATAACAACAACCTTGTGATTCAGTGCAGTAAACCCAAAATAAAGTGAACCCTTGAACCTAGTGACTAAAATAAAATTGATAATTTGGTGAAAAAAAAAAAAAAAAAAAAAAAAAACAAAAAAAAAAAAAGAACTAAAAACCGGGAAACTAACATATTTCTTCTGACTCAGTTATAACGGCTTTATTTATTTAAAAATATAACGCGAACAAACGGGTGCCTAATTTCATTTCATGACTTAACACATCAAGTGGTCGAGAGGTTAACAAGTGGGCCATGTAGATATGAGGTCGCAAGTTCGCGCCCAGCATCGGTCAAACAGTTTTTGGATTAAAAAAAAACAAACTTCGTACAAAGTCTATTATTCAATTTGACTCGTTCGATAAACTAATCATAAATAATTACAAAAAAGTCTGCACAGCTGAAACCCCTATTCGTACATCAAAACCTAAATCTGGCAAAAATAAATTGGTTTCACTGACTCCGAAGTCTTGTTTCACACCACCAAGACCACAGCCTGTGAACAGTGAACATCCATTAAAGCAACAAGAATGTTCAACATCACAAGAAAAAATGGTAAATCAAGAAAAAAACTACAATCAAAAATTGAAACCAAATCATTTACCTAAACAATATAAGAAATTTAATACCACAGCTTCAGACGAGGAAATAGAACCTTTAAATAAAATGGCCAAAAGAAGAAAACTATGCGTACTCAGCAACTACACACAACGAGGTATGCTACAAGCTATTCAAGAAAATTTTGAAAGAGACTTTAATTATTGTAATTATCCATCACCAAACTGTAGCATCACACAACTTTTAGCGGGTATAAAATCCAAGTTAAGACATTTTAATATGAATGATTATTGTATAATTGTACTGGGAGAAACAGACATTAGAACCAACGATAACCTTATTAACTTGGTTAAAGTGATTAATGAATGTTTAATGAATGTAACACACACAAATATAATAATATGTGCACCCACATATATTCGGGGGGCACTCATTTATAATTATAAGGTAGAATTATTTAATAACTTACTCTGTATGGATATCCAAAATAATAACTATGCATATTTCTTTGATTCCAACTACGGATTAACATTTGACATGTTTTCGAATTTTTCAGGCAAATTAAACAAAGATGGGATACGATGTATATTTAGAGACATTATGAATAGAATTAAAATTGACTTGGAATTATTCCCTTATGACTCAACTAATGACATCAATGGACAAAATTCACAGTTTTTTCTTTTATAATAATATACGCATTCTACACCAGAACATAGCAGGTCTCATAAACAAATCTGACCTCCTGACTGTTCATTTAGAAGAATTAGCACAAAATAATAAGCCCATAGACGTAATTTGTATAACCGAACACTTTATGACGACCGACCAGGAAAGCATACTTGACATACCCAACTTCCGCTTGGCAACAAGTTATTCTCGAAACATAAAGAGGGGAGGGGCATGTATACTAACTAGAATTGGGCTTGAATATACAGCATTAAACACGGACTGTTCTATTAAAGGTATCATAGAGTGCAGCGCTATAGAACTTAGTGATCATGAACTCATAATAGTTTGTATATACAGAGTGCCAAATTCATGCATAAACATATTTTTTAATAATTTAGAAAAGCTGTTGCGCCAAGTTTGTAACAATACTAATAAAAAAGTAGTTCTATGCGGAGATTTTAATATAAACATTCTTAAAAGAAACCGCCATGCTTTAGACTTTGAATATCTACTGGAAAGTCACAATTTAAATTTAGAAATAAGAAATGCTACTAGGCTTAGCAGTAACACTTGTCTTGACAACTTTGCACACAATATTAATAAAAAGTGAAATAATTGAATTTGGTATATCCGACCACACGGCTCAATTGTTACAATGCCCTGTCAAAAAAACCTGCGTGTTGAAATCTTGGCGTATTAAACGACGTGATTATAGTATTGAGAATCTCGCAAAATTTAAAAATTGTATTGACAGCTTGTCGTTTTCTGAAATTTATCAAACGGATGACCCGAACGAAGCTTATAATTGTTTTCTAAACCTATTCTTGTGTTTTTATAATCTATGTTTTCCGTTTAAATTACTAACAAAAACATTAAATAAAAAACCTAGATGGATATCCAAAGGTATTAAAAATTGTAGTAAAATTAAAAGAAAAATGTTATGGCAGTATAGGGCTAATCCAACAAAAACTAATAAAAACGCCTTTAAGCAATACGCTGCGAGGTTAAAAAAAGTAATAAGACTAACTCAAAGGTCCCAAAACAATTATTACATAAGTACATCTCAGAACAAGTCAAAAGCAACTTGGTCAGTCATAAACAAGTCTAGATCTAACTTTCCCGATGAGCCTATTACAGAAATAATTAAAGATAACACCAAGATTACAGATCCTAAATCTATTGCAAATAATTTCAACGACTTTTTTATTGACCAAGCCTCAGAATTAGAGCATAAAAATAGTTCCCAAATAAAACCTTCTACTCACAAAATAGACACGAACGTAAATTCAATTTTTCTTACACCGACATCACCCATGGAGGTGGCTAGAGAGATAAACCAATTAAAAAATACTAATAGCGTGGGTGACGATGGAATTTGCACAAAAGTTATAAAAAATGTATCCTCGACAATTGCAACTCACTTATGCTACATAATAAACTTGAGCATTTCTAATGGAATCTACCCAGATAAGCTTAAAACCTCGATTATTACTCCACTACATAAAAAAAATGACAAACGAATTATGGGAAACTATAGACCCATAGCGTTGATCCCCATCTTTTCAAAAGTATTTGAAAAAGTCATATATAGCCGACTTTACAATTATTTAGAAAACCATAAAATTTTAGTAGACGAACAGAAAGGTTTTCGCAAGGGTAAAACGATTAATATGGCCATTTATGACTTACTTAAAACTATTTTGACAACCATGGACAAAAGTAACCCAATATGCGCTATCTTCATGGATATGAGCAAAGCCTTCGACCGTGTTGATCATAAGATTTTGATTCACAAACTAAGTATGTATGGCATTAGAGGTAAAGCACTAGATCTTATTTCTTCATATTTATGCAACAGACATCAAATACTAGAAATTACACAAATATGTCAAAAAACACGTAATGAGGTTCAACATAGATCACTAAAAAAACCCGTAAAATTTGGAGTCCCGCAAGGCAGCGTATTAGGCCCTTTATTATTTTTAATATATATTAATGATCTTCCGAAACACATTACTCAACCAATGGTACTTTTTGCGGACGATAGTACAGTAATTATTAAATGTGACAACGAAACAAATTACGAAAATGTAGTCAATCAAACATTGTACACAATAATTCAATGGCTATCAAACAATAACCTGAAAATAAATATGGACAAAACGAAAATTGTACACTTTCACCAAAGAATACAGCCCAAAGTCATTAACGTCAGTTACGAAGGCAAGACAGTGTACCCTGTGACAGACACAAAATTTCTAGGAATTTATATTGATAATAAACTATCATGGAGAACACATTTAGAGCATGTCTGTAAGAATGTTAATAAATCCTCGTTTGCTCTCTACAAACTTTCGAAGATTGTCAACACAGAAAGTATTTTAGCCGCCTATCATGGACTTGTTGCACCTATTCTAAGATATGGTGTAATATCCTGGGGTAACTCGGTTGAAAAGGAATCGGCTTTTAAAGCTCAAAAGAAATGTATCCGCGCAATTTGCAATCTCGACTTTACTACAAGCTGTAAACCATACTTTAAAAACTTAAAAATTTTGACATTACCTTCATTATATATTTACGAATTGAATCTGTTTGTGAAATCAAATCCTAAATATTTCAAGACTGCTTTTAAAAGCCATTATAGACAGTTACGAGACCAAAAAAGATTAGAAATAGTAATACCGTATGGGAAAACAGCCTTGGTCAATAAGAGTGTTCTTTGTATGGCATCTCTGATATATAACAAATTGCCTGACGATTTAAAAAAGTTACCCATTCCACAGTTCAAGTCAAAATTACACAAATTCCTAACTGACAGATGTTACTATGATGTCCAAGAGTATCTACAGGAAAAAAATATTGTAATCTAGTGTTAAGTATTTCAATCGATGTTGCTTATATGTATAACAATAACTTATTCAATTATAATTTTGTGTGACATCCTATAATAATTTATTATGACCTGTATTTAATCAATTTGACATTTAGTATAACACCTTGTGATAATTTAATATGACCCTGTATGTAATGAATCTGACAATCATAACGACATTCTATGATAATTCAATATGACCTTGTATGTATACTAAATCTGACATTTCAATTTGTTATTTAGATGGTGTAATTTAGCTTCAATTAATTTGTGAGTCTTAAAGTCGTAATATTTGCACACCATCAGGTAATAGTACAGTGTATCTATCGAACATTATTTGTAACACCTTTATCAACCTGTATTATGCAAATAAAATATTTGATTGATTGATTGATTGATTGATTGGTATCGGGAACAGGGTCCAAGCTACCGGCGGTCAGGGCTCAAGAGAGAGGAACCTCCTAACAATACGAGCCGTGTCCAGAAGTACCGCTTTCTGAATCAGGCCCTTGATCCAGCTGCCTAACGAGAGCCTCCTGAGGTGCTGGTCGAGGCTCGTGGCTATTAAGCCATTGGCTGACACAACTATCGGTACACTGATTGCTGAGTCCACATCCCACATGTCGACAACCTCGCGAACCAAGTCAATGTATTTGATTTGTTTATCTTTCTCGGCTTTCACGAGGTTCTCGTTATGCGGAACGGTTATGTCTACAATCATTGCACGCCTCTCGATTCGGTCCACCACCTCTATATTAGGCTTATTGGCAACAATAGTCCTGTCAGTGATGATGGACCGATCCCAGTACAATGTGATATTGCCATTATCAAGAACTAGGTCGTTATTATACACATCTGGACACATCTATTGGCCCACCTTAGAGTTTAGGTTTCGATGGCCCCTACCGAAATATGATTGCTAGATTGAACAAAAACTGTTGATGCAGTTTTAAACCTGATACATTTTACCATCTTTTTCGATCGTATTGTTTTAAATTTGAATTCAGAATACCATACGACATGGAGCTACGCCTAACAAGTCGGATATGCGCCTTGTTAAAGGCAATTGATTTTTGAATAAAAAAAAGGTTTAATTTAATAACGCGTGTTGCCTCCATGGGCATCTACCACAGCTCTCATACGATTAGGCATAGAGTTTATCAACCGCTCTATGCAATTTTGAGGGATCATCTCCCATTCCTCTTCTATGGCAGTTTTCAACTCCTGCATCGTCTGGGCAACTGGCTGACGAGCCCTAACACGTATTTTTAGCTCGTCCCACATGTGCTCAATGGGGTTCATGTCTGGGCTTCTGGCTGGCCAGTCCATAACTGTGATGTTCACATCCCGTAGATATTCCCTGACGATGCCGGCCGCATGGGCTCTTGCATTATCATGCATAAAAAGGAAATTTGGGCCCACATAGTCCGCGTATGGTATCACGTGAGGTTCTAAGCACTCACGAATGTACCTTTCAGCATTTAATGTTGGCAGCCGTGGTCCTGTAACAACCTCAAGTTGAGTTTTGTCGCTCGCGGATATACCGCCCCAGACAGTCCATGAGCCACCGCCATAAGCAACCCTCTCTTCAAAGCAGCATTGTGCGAAACGCTCTTCCTTACGTCGGTAGACCTTCTTCCTTCCATCATTGCCATGTAACACAATTTTAGACTCATCAGAAAAGAGTACACGGCTCCAATTTTGCTGTGTCCAATTTAAATGACTGCGTGCGAAATGAAGGCGCGCTGTTCGGTGAGCTCGCGTTAGTTTGGGCCCATTAGCTGGCTTGTGTGGTACCATATCGCGTTCTTTTAACCTTCTCCGAACAGTTCGAGCGCTCACAGATACTCCGTGGAAGTCGCGAAGTTGGTTTTGTATCTCAATGGAGGTAAGGTGACGATTTCTCAAGCTGGTCGTCACGATGAATCGATCCTGCCTTTCAGTTGTGACCCGAGATCGTGGCCTTCCTTGGCGACGAACAAAGCCGCCAGTCTCTAGGTACCTCCGATAAACATTTTGGACCGCAGATCGACTTAAATTAAGTTGAGCACTCACGTTTCTTTGGCTGTGTCCGGCCTGAATAAGTGCCACAGCTTGGGCGGCGACTTCAGGTGAAGTATCCATAGATTATTGATAGAACCTCACCTTAATGTTAAGAATAAGTAATGTTTGTTGCAAAACCAAAGATATCAATCACTTTTTCAAGAATTAAATCCAAGTAAACCAATAAAACCAAGTTTTCTTAGTATTCGATTGTTTGATATCAACAAACAGGCTCAAAATTGTCTTTTGTTTCTTTAAATTCTGTGTTCGAAATTCAAAAAAAGACTATTGAATGAAATTGTGAATGTGCCAGGTTCAAAACTGCATAAAAACTTTTTGCTCGACCTAATATAAAATTTCAGCTAGGACCAAACGAAACTGAAAATACAAGGTGGGCCAATATAGATGTGTCCAGAAGTATATAAATCGTCAGTTTTCTTCCGTTGTCATGATGCAAGTAGTTCAAAATCGGTTCAAAATCGATTTCTCCGAAAGGCCACGGGCGCCCCGTGGTTCATTAGGAACGAACGACTCCACGTCGACCTCAAAATCCCGACAGTGAAGCAGTTCATGAAACGACTATCGCAGCGTTTCATCGAAACTGCTTCAAAACACTAAAATCCCCTTATCGCATCGGCTACCCGATACACTCCCTCACAGATCAGTAGGACTCGCCGCCCGAGGCATACCCTCGTCGAACCCGACGACCCCATCACCCAGATTCAAGAGAGCCGTAGGGAAACCAGCACTCTTCGAAAACACACACGACACAGACCGCGTTCCGTTTTCCGGCCCTGCCGCCGGGGCCCGTCGCGACGTCCCAGTAATAACCCTCCCCAACCTTTGATTACCGAGCCAGCCCGCGTCGCTGAGCCATAGTTTTAAACTCCCCAAATAATGTTACGACCCAGCCTGTCCCTTGCTGTTCCTCCCAAATGACGCCGCTAGCCGAGGTCCTTATCCCACAGGGAATGCCCTAGCGAGCGGTCATTTAGTTTTAGTTTTATTTTAGTTTGTAAGCCCTGGCTGGGGGCCTTAGAGTCATTTAAGGCCACCACAGGATAGTCCGGTTAAGCAGTAACCAGCCTTAGTGTGCTGAACTTGGAGTGGTCATCGTCAAAAAAAAAAAAAAAACATTCCGTTGTCATGGCGACTGAGTCAATCGAAGTGAAAGAAGTTTCCTTCAAATCGGACTTATAATATAGAAGATAGGTTAGCCTAAATTAATATACTATTGTGTACTCTTATTCGAATTTGCACACGACCACACTAACATTCTTCGGTCTCAAACAATGTAAGTACACCACAGGTCAACAACGTCAATAACATCTACGTACGTATACGTAGACGGTAATGACGACTAAATACCTATTGTCAATACTCCCATTCAAACCCATAATCCATATAACTTTATCGATTCTTACCCGTTAAAGTCTCTGATCCGTGGGGCTTTGCACATACAGAGCGTTGTTTTACGCTATATTTAATGGTAAAATGTTGTAAGCGAACAGCATTTCACAGAAGGTTTTATACAGCACTAGCATTTGTCAGCGTCTCCCAAAGGTTCTACCTACTGGGATGAAAAGTGCCATATGTCCTAATCCAGGCCAAGGTCCACTGATGTGTAAAGTTTAGTAAAAAACGTGATTGCTTAACCAAACTGAAAAACAGAACACTCAAGGCAGAGCAAATTGGTCAGGCGCATTAAAGAGGCTATTGAATGCAGCATATTCGAACGATTCACAGTGCAGAAGATCGAAAAACTTGGAGACGCATCGTATGTGGCCGCAATCCTTAGTAAGGAACGATTAACAAGAGAAAAACGTCTGAACATCTAAACATCCAAAAAATCAGAGTTTACATTTATTACAATAAGAAGTAAGATTAAAATTTAACACTCTATGAACTTTTGGGAGGCTGCCGCTTAGGTAATTCCAGTATACATAAATTACATACCTTCTGTAAAATATCTTCGGCAGTGTATACACAACCTTATAATTCTAAAACTAAATAAAGACCTCCCAGTCCGTGTTAGGCCGTCAGACATAGAATCGCCATTAAATGTGACCAAAACAGAATTGATTCTATTGTGACCGGCATTATGATCGTGCGCTGACCGGACGTTAGTGACAAAAGGTCGCAAGTGATAAATGTGAGCATTAGTTTAATAGTAGAAAATGAGGTAATAATGGACGCTTCGGTAGGTAATCGTGTAATGAATGTTTCTATCGCTACATAACTACTGAAATGGATGTTGTATGGTCGGATTGGGTTTTTATTGTGAGATATCTTTCCATAATGACGTCATCACTGGCAACACGCACTGGTCATAGACCCTAGTTCGTCTTGAGATACTTTACATGTGAGACGATAAGATACCGCGCATCTTTCCGAACGCCTGCCTAGCCGAGTTGGAGACCGACTGGAAGACGCAGCGTTGGAAGGCTGCGGGATTCGGCTGGAGGCGCACACGACTGGTCAATGTGGTGACACTTGGGTAGGCTTTCAGCTTCCTTTCAGCTGTAATGATGGCGATAGTGATGAATCTTTTGCTCGCATGAATTTTATTGCAAATCGTATATAAAAATGTAATAACTTAGTGAGTTTTGGTCAAAATAACCAAGTTAGATTTTAAGACTTATTTTAAGAATAAAAATTCTTATAAGCAACCTGAACAAAATATTTAACGAAAACTCCTCTTGTTTCTTCGTGGTTATGGTTTTAAGGCATGCTATTCCCTTCCTTCACTCTTAAGTTTCCAAGTTAATCTATTTTCGCCAAAATCACACATCCAGTGGTACGATTGGTTTACGCCATTAGCACTTCAGACGTCTATGATCGATCCGACGCTTGTTGAGACGTTCCTCTTCGAGTAATTAGCTCGTGTATCGAGATGTCACCCAATCTACAATTTAGATATATCGGTTCATCAAACAAAATTCCAATTTGATCCACATCCCCAATGTTTTGACATAATGAAATACATATATAGTGGTGCTGGTAAAGTTGTGTTTTCACACGTACGAAAAAATTGTACCGCTACTTGTATCGAATGTAACGCTGCATATTTTTTTTGCCATCTCCGAAATATTGTGAAAATGTTCCGCGGCATTCGAGTCAATACTAGCGACGTCGCAAGGAAATATTGTAAATGCGGGCTTTACTGTATTTGACATGTTTCAAAGGTAAAACATTTATTTTATGTCATAACATCAACAAACAACTTTTCAGCAATTTCAGTCATCAAATCTCTAAAAGCCTAATTCAATTTAATATCTCGTCAAATCGCATGCCACTTCATGTGATTGGCTGTTATACGTTTCCTGACTTCGCATTTTATGCTTTATTCACTTATATTTAAAAATAAAATAACGTTATTACAAACCAGTTTTACATTCAGAGACAGAAACTATATCGCATGAGATCATTCCACTTGAACCTCGTATAAAGTAGATAGTATAGCTTTAAAAAAACAATGTCGCTCGAAATTCTCACTTTGAGTGCTCTTACGTTATTTACAGTTCTATGCGTTATTGTGATAGCCGTGAAAGGATCCAGATTGAATAATACTCAATGCATTTGCGATGAGGATGTTTTATTCATGTTTCGAGCATTTAAAAATTCTTCTCTTCCCTCTGCTTTTACACTTTGGTCGTCTAACAATTAATTTTTGATAAAGGTTTTAGTACTTTTTACTTACTATAGTTATTTTGAGTCAAATCCACTGTCTTACCTGAAACAAATAAAAGATATTTTAAATAGGGCAAGGAAACGTGGAAAATAAATTGATCTTATCGTGGTTTAGCGTTGTAACAACAAGGCATTTCCTTTCATCACAATCTCGCCTAATTTTGCAAATTAATGCGTTGAAATTATTCAAAGCTCAGTCTGACTCGAGATTTTGCAAGTACCGATATTTAAAATTTATCAGGCCCCCAGCGAGAAACACTTAATTCTAATAAGAAACCACAATCCAAGCTTACAAAGTTTCTGCAATTATCAAGACATCTTATTAAACATTTAAGTCGGTTCCATTCTGCTGTATTAAAGTTGACGGAGTTTGTACAGTACATTTCAAGATACTGCACAAACTCGTTAGCTATGTCAACCTCGGCGGAGGTTTTATTAGTTTTTGTTTGAAGCTCACGGAGGTCGTCCGCCGTTTGTTTTTATTCTTCTGGAGGTTTGTAGTGAATTTTGACAACTCCTACTATTTGTAGAGAGTTTTTGTAAATAAAATTCCAAGTGTTTTATTTATCTCTCCTCAGTCAATCATTCCGATTATATATGTATATTAACTACAGCGTACCTAAGGTTCTTATTTAAAAGAAAACCTTGTTGTGAAAAGACGTGAGTATTCTGCCGTGAGGTAATTTGTTGAAACACGAAATTTTAATTTCTGAAAATATTATAACACTGCTACCGTGTTACCCAGTTAATGAGTTGTCGAGATCTGGTAGGCAGTCGCTCCACGTAAAATACTGGTATTCAGCTGAATCCGGTTTGACTGGAAGCCGACCCCAATATAGTTGGGAAAAAGCTAGGCAGATGATGACTCGCTTGCGGATTTACCTTAATAGATAATTCACGAGATAATTCGTAAAACATATAAGACTGACAAAAACACACCTACCTATTTTATTTACCAGATATCGTCAGTGAAAGAAAATTAAAGTGAAAAGCAGACTTCAGTAATTTATGTCACAGAAAATATGAATTCGGAGGACACAAAAATATATTTTTTCCATGAGTTTGTATTACTAACGTCCACATTTCCATATAAAATTTACCTAATATACGATTGATTAGGAATCTCTACAGTTAGTAATCTATCTAAAGTTAATAAAAACACCATTATTGAATACAAAACAATTTTAACTGTTAAAACACATCCGTTTTAATTAATTTTGAAGCTTCACAATAAAATGGAAATTACGGACGGCCCCCTTGGGGGTCTGTAATTTTACAGTAGCAGCCAATGTTGGGTAAATTAATGATAGAAGTAATTAAATGTCGACAACCGCAAGCTAGGCAATATAGACTTAAATAAGTAGGTATTCACACTGTATGACTGGTTAAACGAGGGACGTAAAATCCACCGTAATAATTACTGTTTAACTGTAAAAATGTTCTTTTAGGTAAAATGCACGGAAACTATTAAAAAATGATAATTATAAGTGGGGCTCCAACTGGTAACTGACTTTTAGTCAAGCAGGAATAATCTGTTTGCCTTCATATTTGATGCGCGAAAATGCGCGAGTCGAGTAAATTCATGATGGTAGCACACTCACCCAGGTTGGATTGGGTGGAGACCAGTGTGACAATAATTAATTTGAGCAATTGTTATGTCTTGTGATAAGTACGATGTATTACTCTAACTACAAACGCGAGAGTCCACTTTACCCATGAAACAACATGCACGTCAATGCATACGGGCCCACGTTGGGCGCCAAGCTGACACTGGCGCCCAACATGGGGCCAATGTGGCAGTATTTTGTTCAGTAAATTGATGAAGTACCAAGGTATTAAATTCTCGTTCCATATGATGTATGAATAAGCCATACAAATACGGAATGAGAATTGAATACTGATAACTCCGTCAATATGTCCCTTGTTTAGCAAGTCAGCCTGTACCCATCATATCTAATAATCCCCAAGTAGGTAAGTAATCCTTTCATAACACAACATCTCGTCCCTTAGATGAAAACTCAGAACTAATATCTGTTCTCTAAACATATCGAGCCGAGGCGATGTTTGTACCAAGGCTATTTCTGTAAACACAGTAAACAATCTATTGGAGATATTCTTTTGTAATTCGAAACGTACAGTAACGGAAAGTAAAATAAACGGCTGAAGGCGGTCGTGAGAACTGAAGTATTTGTCAAAGTATCGAATTTGAAAGCTTTGTTGGTTTTGTGTCAGTCTTCTTTCGTTAAAATCATATCAAGGTCTCATCCATAACTTTTGGAAAACTTTGTTTTGAGTTCAGTTAAGATTTTGGGCAAAGATTATATCAATTGATCCTTCGTCGTAAAATTGTTTGCAGTATTACGCATATTTGAGGAAAGACGAAAACCTCTTGTATGGACTAGCACGAATTTTTTGCTTATATTGGTATATTTTGATTACATCTTTATTTAAGCAATTAAACGTCGACATGGGTTATACAAAAGCAACCCAATCAGGGTCATACAAAACCAACACCCCACCTAAAAATCCATTTACACTTGAGTCCAAACCAACAAAAAATAAATCGACCCAGCCTGTAAAAATTGCTAAAAATCTCTCATCCGCCACAAACAAAAACTCAATCCAGAATCCAACGATAAAGGCAATTCTTTTGATTGATACTGTCAATCTTCATGACTGCGTGTCGCTTTTAAACATTGTTCCTGAAATTGTTTTAACCCTTAACTCCATCGCAGCGAGAATAAAACGCAATTTGAGCCACGAAGCGCGGCAACAAGTGGCAGTAATTGCATTTACGTCGTTGTCGCAACATTTTCCCATAGGCAACATTTATTAGTGGATTACTGGCGACGGATTTTTAAGTGAACTGGATAGTGTAAGGAGGATATCCTTGTCTGCAGGTCTCTGGCAGACAAGATAGCCTTTGGAAGCGTCAGGTGAAAATTAAAAGAATTTGAAATACGAATGTTAAACTATGTTTTGTTTTTATGGAAGACTCTGGTTCCGACGTTCGTAAAAGGCAGATGCCAAAATATATTTAAAGTTATAAATCTCCAATATCGTTTTCATTTATTATAACAATCACAATAAGTAACACTAGCGGAGTCCCTGGTGTTACAAATGGTGGAGGTCCGGTTTTTCCCGCGTGTGCAAGGCGTGACATTGCATGAAGAAACCCCCATATAATAAAAGCATCTCAGAAGATTGCTGTATGATTTGATAATTGAGTCAGGCGCTGTACCGACGCCTGGAGTAAAGCTAAGTGGTTTTTATATTATGAGAAAAGATTGTGAAACGTCAATATGTTAATGTTTACCGGCATAGACCGAGTTTGTTTTGAAGAGTTTGTAGCAGAATTTAAGTTCATCGCCACCGACGGTGTAAAAGTTTGCTACCGTTTTTAGGGTTCCGTAGTCAACAAGGAACCCTTATAGTTTCGCTATGCCCGTCTGTCTGTCTGTCTGTCTGTCCGACCGCGGTTTAGCTCAGAGAAGCTTAGCGCTAGAAAGTTGAAATTTGGTATGGGTATACATATTAATCATGCCGACAAGGTGGTAGAATAAAATCTAGAAAAACATTTTTTTTAGGGTGGCCCCTTACATATAAAGTTGAATGAATTTATTTTCATCGTCTACTCCGTAGTGTGAGGTGTCGCAAATTTTTGTTAGAGTCAAGTGTCCCTCCCCGCCCCCCACTGCCAGCTAAACGGTTGTTTTGGAGACGTGAATAAATTCATAGTAGTTGCATATATAATGAAATTACAAGGAAAACTATCACAGCTGAGTAGGCTTTACAAGTTAACGAGTAATAGTCGACTAACTTAAAAAATTGAACTGGATAAGAAAAATAATCCTAATAATTCCTTAGAAAATGACTTAAAACCAAGTGCATTTGTAACTTTGTAATCTAATAATAGTACATGTTACTATTTTTCTGGCATGGTTTAGGAGACGGGTAACTACGGAACCCTACACTGTGCGTGGTCCGACATGCACTTGGCTGTTTTTTGCTTCATGGGAAGTGGCTGCTGTTTACGAAAGAAAAAAATAAAAAGAAAGAAAAAGAGTTTAACGATGTTTCTTTTGTTTCTATAAAAGATGTTTGTTTAATTTCCGCTTGTAAGTGCTTCTTTTTCCAAACACAGTGACTTTTTATTTAAAAAACCGAAAGAATTTCTTTCGGTTTTTTAAATAATTGGCGATCAAAAATTGTAGTCTGGGTGGCTCTGGTCATCATGGTGAGTCTGATGCATAAACGTGCGCCACTGAAAATTGGCAATGTCTTACCAAGGCAAAATTATTTGTAACCACATGTTTTCAGTGCAAGATGCTGTTATTAAGCGCAAGAAGACAAATCGGGTGACAGACTTGACACATCAAAGGGGTGTAACGCACTGAATAGCAAGATTAATCGTTAAACGGAAACATGATGCGCTGTACTAACTGATAGGTAACAAGAAGTTACATGGAATATGAAGCGTTTGCTGTTCGATGTAATATCAAATTAAAGCAATTAGAGCTTCAACGACATAATCATATTAAGGTATAGAAAATAAAATTTCTTTGACATACTTTTTCGGAGGATTCACTAGATCAATAAATAAAAAAAAAACAACGGGTTGCACTCCGGGAGTGCCGGCAGAAGTGAAAACTTGAACATTAACGTTGTGCATTTTTGATATTTTGGAATGGTTAATTGGGAATAATTTCGCACGAATTCCTTTAATTATCAGTATAAAAGTACTATCATTTATGTGGTAAAATACAATATTCATTTATTGCGCTATCGTACACAAACATGACAATTTATATTACATTAAAAATTTAACACTTCAGAACTTTCCCTCCGTCTTACGAATTTTCGATCAGGTCACGTGTCCTGACGCGAGTTTAACATTTTTTACCTATCGCAAAAAGTGCACAACGCCGCTAAAGAAGTTTTGGCTTCAAAAATACTCACGTATGCGAAACTTATATTTATCCTTAACTTTAATATCAGGGCTTACACCGATAACGAATGCCTACATATAACTGAGTTTCCTAGCCATGCAATATTCCCTACCGCGGTTCCACCGCAAGCCATTGAGTAAGGATTATGTAGATCCGCATGCATACACGTTCTCTCTCAAAGGCCCCGTTCACTATAGCGACAGCCTCCGACACAAATTGACTTTATCCATAACGTTTTAATGGTAATCTGTCACTTAAACATGCTTCCCATCGCTATCAAGGCACGGTTTAATACTACTGTCTACTTCAATTCACTTCCCTTCAAGATTGTAATGGATTGAAATTGCGCTGCAATCGCATTACTAACACTGTAACGCGACACTGAAGTAAATTAGGTATACGGAACATAAGGGGTAAATGAAATGTGGAATAAAATCTTTTGTAAGAGAAAAAATGCAGTCCAAAAGAATAAACTCTCGGGATATAAATTAATAATCCTTTTTCCTAATCCAGAACTTGGTCTGCCTGTGTGCCAGTTTCACCCAAATTAGTTCAGACGTGAAAAGGTATCAAACAGACAGCAATAAAAAATAGCATTTATAATATTAGTATGGATCACCGTGGGGTCCTAGTGCTCATGCGTTAAATAAAGAACTTGCTAAACGCTTAGTTGACACTTCGCGTGACCCAAGGGCTGGCTTTTACCTCGGACAGAGGATAAGCATTGCCATAAAACGTTGCAATGCCGCCAGTCTTTTGGGCTCACTTCCAGTCGATAGCGATGCGAACGAATTTTTTGACGGCTTATTATATGTAGTTAGGAGTTTTTATTGTAAGTGTAAATAGTTAAGTATTTATTATAGTTAATATCTATGTAAATAAAAACATTGTGTGTATGGATAACAATGTCAGAATACTCCAACCTAGAACAATGCAATCTAGATCAGGATTTGTGGAATTCTTATTCATACAACATTGATCTGAATGCGGAATAACGTCAGTCGGTGTTCGGTAGTGTGGTTAAGTGGATTACGACGATGACGCTCGTCCGAATTAACCGAACGCTCGCCTCCGATCCGAAATAACTCGCTAGAGATGTATAGGTGAAGATAACTAGAGTGAACGAACTGTTATGGCAATGTTTCCTCATGTTAACCCGGATTAGTATGAATTGGTTTGCTTTCAGTTTTCGAAATTGGCTGTTTCTGACACCGATTTTCGGGGAAGTTGGCTAATCTTCTAGCTTTTAGTTTATGATAACAGATTATGCGTACTTAAGTTAACTTTACTGTCCGTCGATAACAAAGACAATTAATATGGTATAGCTATGTGAATTCTTTCTTAATGTCATTTTGCAAAGCAAAGTGATTTATTTTTCTTAGGGCCGATTTTAGATTAGTCTGATAACTTAAAACAGTTATGCGTACTTAAGTTAACTTTACTGTTCGTCGATAATAAAGACAAATAATATGGTATAGCTATGTGAATTATTTTTCTTAGGGCCGATTTTAGATTAGTCTGATAACTTAAAACTGAGGAATAAAAATGGCAGTTTGACAGCTTTAGTCTAGAAAACATCTCAAACTATCATAATATTTCATTCTTCAGTTTAAAATTATCTGACTACTGAAAAAACAACCTTTAGTTAACTTTTCTGTTTCAGTGTAATTTTATTTTTGTTATAAAATAGGATAATCCTTCCAACAAAGACCTTCCAAGAAAATAATTTTAATTACATTTGACGTCACTGCTAAGATTTTTCTAACAATAAAACTACGATGTTATTTACCTTAGCCTCCTTGCAAGAGTTAGCCCGACTTACAGGAAATGTTAGCTTTTGAACACAATCTCTTCCACTTTGCTCAGTCTTGAGCATTCTTGGTGACATTGTTGGTTTACTTATCGCCTTTCACAGCATCTAGAGCACCGCAACTTGAGCTTTTGCGCACATTATTGAAGAAAACGTTTCCGAAATAGTTTTCTTTTGTCTTCAAACCTATTTTCAGTATATGTTTGTGGCAAGTGAAAATCTTATGGAAATTTACGTGATAGATATTCATTGCTTCGCTTTTTACTCGAGTTTATGGTTGTAGCTTATCGTAATTTGGAATATAAAGGATGCTTCAATATCCCATCTCTTGAAATGATATTGGATTTAACCGTTTTTTGCGACACTCACGACAGATTTATGAGTGAACAGTAAGCAGGTACTTAAGTCTATCGGTTGCTAGGAATCACGTAGGAATCGCACAGTAACATGTTATTTTATTCCAAATCGCATTATCTTTTAGTCACGCCCGGGTGCATCTATATGGGCTTATCAACTGGGCCGTGCAAAGCGTTGCATGCTACAATTTAAATTGTGGCTGCCTCAGAGCATAAATTAGACAAGTCATAAAGTAGAAATATTATAAACAACTAAGCTGAAGTGGCTTTTTCAATTATACATTTAGCAACTAGTGCTTACTATATAATGTACTGGTAGTTCCAGCTAGTAGCTACTTAGATAGTAGTACCTACTTCAAGCTTAACTTAACTACATGTAAGTACGTGCAGTTTGAAGTTCCCTTTTCCATAACGAGATTTTTCCTCATCAATATTTTCATCACATTTCCTTTAAACAACGTTATCCATCGCGACTTGTGACAGTTTAACCATTAAACAAAGTTCAACTACTGGGTAGATTTATGTGCAAACTTGTGTTGACAGCTCATGCTTTCAGCGGTACACTCTACCCTGGACTTTTAGTAGTAAAATAACTTTTTATAGTGAAAGTCGTAGGACAAGAGTGTTGAAACTGGCCTGCATTTTTTACCGTCACATCCATTTAGCAACTCATGATATACTGGCAACATTGGGCAGCAATGCCTACTTGGAATTAAATAAACAATCAATTATGTAGGTACTAGAAAACTTCCATTACTACTTTGTATTTTGTTTTAGTTTCTGACAGCGGCTTCGTTCACATTAAAGTTTTAAATTATCCCAAGGGTTAACGTACTCCCGGTGATAAATTAAAAAAGATTTATGCAAAATTTTAAGTAGATTGGACCAAGGAATCACGTCGTCCCATACAAACTTTGCCCCCCTTTTTCACTCCCTTAGGGGTAGAATTTCGGAAAATCCTTTCTTATCGGATGCCTACGTTATACAAAGTACACACTCTCCAAGTTTCAGGTCTCTACGATCAGCGGGTTAGACTGACAGTTATTCAGGACAAAGCATTTTATATGTAGGGCGGGTATGTTGAGGAGGGAGGGGGTTATAAAACAAGGTCAAAGTTTCATACAAATCCATTTAGCCACTGATTCATACATGATTGATTCAAATATCTAGCCTCTAGACTCTCACTTTGATATTACCTACTTGAATTACTATTTATGGCTTGCCACATTCATGCTCATAGTTCGGTTCAACAATTTAAACCGTAGCTGCTACGCTGTTTGAACTGATATAATAGTATAATTCTGTGTCGCGATTGCTTGCAGCCACAACTATTACTTGCATCCTCTGTGTTAATTACTGTGCTATTATTCTACATGCTGCAACCTGGGATTAGAGCTCAGACTTACTTACTACATTTGAAACATTAATTCTGGTTTGCTGTGTCGTGTGATACTGAGGTTTTAGCAGCAGATTTGATTTATTAGTTTAAAAACTAAACGAATTTATAACGAATTTATTTAACAATACTTTGTTGGAACGAATTTATAACTAACGAAAATTTATAAAATTTAGGAAACGTGTTTATAATCAAGCGTTTTAATCAAATCAATTCACAAACAAATTGTTTCGTTTGAACACTCAAGTTTAAAGAGCAAATCAAAACCGAATTCAGAGCGTTCCATCATTAATGGAACAATGTAAGTGTAATTTACAAAATAAGGTGGCTAAATTCGTAATAACGTTCGCGGATGAATTATGTCTTAATAATGCTACCCTACGTAAATTACAATTACCCACGCATTTGTTTGTAAAATGTAATGGAGAAAGTGAGGAATATTACGGCACCGAAAATTGTGCTAAGAACACATTAGTAACACACTACGCGTAGCACCGAGCGCGCGAACACAGCCATCTTAAAACGCGATATTCACTCAGCGACTCCGTCTCGGTGTCAGATAAGATCGGGAAAATTCGCGCGGTGCGCTACAAGTGTGTTTCTGGCTTTGAAAGCACTCCTTTATTTCAGTTTGGCACTACCACATATTCAACATGTTTTCATAAGAAACCAGAAAGATAGGCAGCTAGCTGCTTTTAGTGATGAGATCGTATAGAACCCATCAATTACAATGAATACATAACTCGTTAATAGAAGTTTATTCTGAAAACATTTGAAATGTTCACCTCTGTAAACTTCGAGAGCGTTGCTAGGTTACGACCTATAACCATAGAATTTATAATACCTGTAAACTGAAATAGCTAGGGTTATTTGTTAATTGAGGTTCAATTCAATAACATTATAATTCCTCTGCTATTTCTACTTCTTCCATTACAACCAACATTCCTGCAACATTTAATTCTAACGTAAGAAATGTAATGAACCGTTAAGTTTATATATCTGCAATAAAACAGCTACACACTGAATGTAAAATGTATATTATCCATACTTTGACGAATACAAATGTATGCAAAATGTACAAAATAACAGGACAAACAGAGTGCAATTTCTAATAAAATTACTCTTATATTTCACTTGTCCTTTTTGAATCACACTATATCTATGACAAACAAAGTAGGTAGGGAGCGTCGACAGCTACCCATCTCCTTTATTAGGTACACAAATTCTTATCTGTATGTCCCATCGTAATGTAAATAGAGGCTGTTTCTGTTTGGCTATAAATGTATATGTTGAAGGAGTTTAGAATAATATATAGATGAAAGACTGGTCATTAGGGCAATTGACGACACGGTTGGCGCAGTGGCTGCGCTGCGTGTTGCGGGTTCGATTCCCGCACGGAATAAGTATTTGTATGGCCTACAGATAGTTGTTCCGGTTCTGGCTGTTTGTGTATGTGAGTTTAAATGTTTATAAGCGCATCCTCGATACAGGAGAAATTCCGAGTGTAGGGCAGAATTTTATAGAAAAAAAAAAAATATTTGCCCGCATTTTGGCGTTCCATTGCCGTGGAGTTTCTTGCCGATTTTTCTCCATAGGAAACCACCAATTGGAACCGTGCTTTAGCTTCTAAAGTTAGGTACCAACCGGTGTTACGGGCCGTAATGTAAAATTTGCAGCGAGCATGTTATGTCACGACGTGCCCTAAATTTCGTGTAAAACAAAACACATGCACATCATGTTCATGCTCGTATCCACGTACTGACTGCACGAATGCTCGCTTTGTAACATGTTACATTACGCCCAGTAACACCGGTCAGTACCCACCTGAACGTTTGAAAAGTGCCCACGTAAATTCGAAATTTAAAACATTTACCCGACTGGACAAGTTTTTACCCGAAGGATGCTTTTTTCACTTTTTTTTAATGGTTTAGAAAAGACTACTACGACTGCGACAACCAAGGCCGTAATCAAGCAACACTATAAAAACTAGTTTAAATAAATCTTGGCTTTAAAAGCAATATTTACAAATACATACAAACTTATAGATATTATGTACAAGTTAGTTGAAAATATACAAGCGGAGTAAAAAGAGGAGGGGAAGAACTCACAGGGCATCCAAAAATTCGTCCACATCGCTGTCAACGGGAAAAGTGCCCAGAACACTGGCCGCATTGCCACGTCGAATGGCGATGCTGATTCGTTGGCCAAAGAAAAGGCTAGCCCTCTGGCCACGTGAAGAGTCGACTAAGCGTTTGCTGATTTAAATGAGTTTTAAATTATGCTTGAGCTACGAATGACTTTCTGCAAAATGGGCCTTAAACTATTCCTTATCTGCCGAGCCTGTTCCCAACTTTATTGGGGTCGGCTTCCAGTCTAACCGGATACAGCTGAATACCATTATTAAACTACTAATTAATTAAAAAGATTGGAACATTTATCTTTTTTCCTAACCCTAAACACAGCTCCTTCTAAACATCTGCGAAAATGTTTCCTTATTTGTAAACAGTAGTGACATACTTTTAATGAGTCCCAGGAGGTAAAACAATATTAGGTAGGTAAGTAAGTTAGTCGTGTCCGGCGGGTCCCAGGGGCCAAGTTCGTGTTATCAAATTAATCTGTAGGTAATGGAATCAACTTCATGTTGTTAGGTACGGCAGGAATATAATGTGATAGCGTGATTTTATGTAATCAACACCTAGCTACTAGCCTAATGTGTTGTGGTCAAAGCTAATGTGGAGTTCATAGTGTGCATTATAAGACGTTTCTATGTAATCTTTTTAGGTTTATAAAAATATTTGATTATTTTATCTTCACACTAGCTTTTTTCCGCGACTTCGTACGTTTATATCCCGTTTTTCCCGTTCCCGTACGTTATGGAAAATCCTCTTTCAGTGCTCCCCTACACTCCTCAAGGAACCTACATGCTAAATTTCAGCTTTCAACGACTAGCAGTTTCGGCTGTGCGTTGTCTGTCAGTGACTTACTCAGTCAGTAACGGAAGAATTTTATATAATTAGGATGTCACTCCACCGGGCGTCGGGAGTCGCAGGGCGATCCCCGGCTACCGAAGGCGCAGGCCTACGGACAGCGAGCGTTGGGTGGCTCGCTGTCCGATCACCACCAGGCCTAGGTCGATGGCGCGTCGTGTTCCACGCGCGCCTCAAACAGATGTCAGCATAGGAGACGGGGCCCGTTAGGGCCAGAGCCTGCTAGGGTTGCGGAATTTGTTCGAAAGTTTCACCGCGGCCCTGGAACGCAAAGGGCTTTAGAAATAACACGGATGGGTTTTAGTCAGTAAGAGTCTGACACGCCCTGCCGCTGTAACCGTGTATTCTTACTTGTTTACAGGGGAGAAAACATATAAAGTGTACAAAATTCTTAATTAACCATAAGGATATGGAAACTTAAAACAAAACCGGTCAACTAATTAAAACTTAAAACTTGGTGTCAAAAAATTCCTATGTATCGCTGTCGGTTGAAAGTGTGCCCAAATGACTGACAGCATTGCCAAGTTAAAGTAAAAACCAGTCCTTTGGTCCCTAGATAAATATTAGATTGATCTATTATATAATATGCTTTTTATACTTGTTACCGGAAAATTGCAGACTCCATAAGATTGCAATAACTAATAACTATTTATAAGATTATAATTTCTCGATATATTATAAAAACCATTTTGAAAACTATCAATCCCATCTAAATTAAATAGTTTTCAATTAATGTATCCGTTTCTTATTGAGAAAAAATAGTTTACAATTTCACGCGATATTTTACAATCTTAAAGCGTTTGCAATTTTCCGGTGATATACTCATAAGTCGTCTGCTACTGGTACATCCACATCCTTTAATACGTACTTCTAATTAATTAACTAACAGTATCTAATAAAAACATGATAAGAATGTTAAGCAATTTATGAATCCCCTTTCTTCCATAAAATATTTGGATTTATTCAAAACAGTTTAACAAACCAAAATATTTTACTTAAGCGAATCTTCTTATAAATTGATTAAATTAAGTTATATCCTACAATATAATCCAAAGTTTTCGGGATTATTTCTCAAACAAAAATAAAACTCGAAACTTTAATATCGTAAAAACTCAAACTCGCGAAATTATATTACGATGAAATAAACTAATTTTTTTTATCAATCACTGTGAAATGTTGTGGTTCAAGATACCGGTCGAGTTTATTCTCAGTTCTGTTATCCAAAAGCGGATACCTAATAACATTTTTCTCACAAAGCTGGCGTTCGGAATAGAGTAGCCTAACAGGTCTTTTAAAAGAGTCTCAAACCAATTTCACCGGCGACTACCTTAGAAGGATTATAAAATAACCTTCGCTACACTGGTTTACTACCCATAAAGTTCGGTTATAATAATTCATTGGAACCAAGTAAAAGCTATATAAATAAAGTGTCCGAATCATCGATTTCCATTAATATGCGACCACTAATGGATACCAACATATCAATAACGAGTTACCGACGCGAATATTCATCGGCCATTACCTTTATACTGCCATCGACTTTGTTTAATTTATTAAATAGACCGTACGTTTCGTTTTGGGACACATTTAAATGTATCATTTATGATTTTCTGGGACATTCACCCTTATCTATCGGTTTGTGGGTGCTTTGCCATAAACCGATATATATTATGACGGGGGAGCTCAACCCTGCAATGTCCGCAGGGTTGAGGCTAAGCTAGGGTTGAGGTAAACGATGATTGACTCATACGTGCCAACTGTCAAGACAGATCCACTCAAATATGTATGGCCCTTTCCTCAAAGGCCATTTCGGACACGACAAGGCCCTATATAGTTCTCACATAATAATAATGATTCTTATTTAAAATGTCTGGACTTCCAAAGATAGAAGACCTTTATTTTGGTTCGAATTTCGTGAAGATGTATGACCTCGATAATGCATTTATAGTGCACGATTGAGTTTCCTTTCAAATCGTGTGCAGTCGCTTCATTGAGGAAGGCGCAGCTGCCCAAACGCACGACCTTTCTTAGTATCCTTTTATACACCCACCTGGATGAAAGTGATCAAAATTCTTCCCTTTGTAGACTATGAAAATAACATACGGAACCCTCTATGAGAAAGATCAACTCTTAATCTGACGTTAAGGGTGAATACGCGACAAAAAGGGAATGAATTTCATTTTGACAATTCATCCTCATTAATGGCGTGATTAAAGTTGTCGAGCTGAAGAAGTATGAAGCAATGTATTAGATACCTATTTCCTTCAAAATCTTTTAGATTGTGACAGGAAATTGGGATGCACTTTTTACAGTACATTTTTTAACAGTAGATACTGTGGGACAGTCAAATTGAGTTGGTATGATTCCGACTCAGCCTCTGTTTTTTATTTTGGTTTCAGGTATAATCCTTCCCGACAGAATTTTTCGGGACTAAAGACTGATTGCTTCGAAGCCGATGCCCCGATGCATTCAATGGTTCCATTGTTTTTCGCCTATAATAGAGTCAAGAACGCAAAACTAATTAAAAAGAAGTAAGAAAAAAATATTGGACGAAATTGTATGTACTATGGAGGTATTTAATTGTTGTCCCGTCTGTATTTAAAGTTCTAAAAGATTATGACAGTAAACCTTCTTAAAAGTGTCACTAATTTAGTGGTTCTCCTTTTTATTTCAATAAAATTAGGGAACTTGTAGACAAAATAATAGCATTCTTCCGGAAAGCAGTAATGCCAACTGGATATTTTACCTACAATTTTAATAAAAGAGTAAAAATCTAACGTCTTAAATACTTTAAACGTCTCAAACTTTCAGGAAGTTATATATTTTTAGTCTTCGGCTTTCGATAAAACATTCATGCTGCCGAGGACTACTTTTCATGCTTCTAAAACTTATTTCAATATTATAAGACCAAAATGGCCGACACTTTAAATCTTAATCTTTATTGCCTACGGCAGCAGGCAATTTTCATCTTTTTATGTTTGTCTTAAGAAGAATTTTTAAATTAATATTCTTTGCTGTATCTACTTTTAGTACACAGAAAACGTTTTGTGACTTTATTAGATTACGTTAGGGAATCTATTTACATAAGTCGCAAAGATGAAAGATTTGAGATCACTCATAATCATGAAAACTCTGCAAAAAATAAAACACATTTTGTATGAAGCCTAAATGAGTACAATGTTCCAAAAATTAACCCCTACAAAATAGTTTCAGAAATCACGTTCAAGTTTCAAACATGGCTACTGCTGAAAACTGAATATGAAAGTATACTCATACAAAACTGCAGACGGAAAACTAGCTGTATTAAAACGCTGTTAAACTCTTCACTGAATTACCAGTTCGTTGGTTGAAATTAATTTACGCTTAGGCCGAGGATTTTGTGAATTTCCATGGCACCGTACGTAGCACCGAAATATAACGGTTTATGTTTTTACTTACTACTCTTGAGTCCGGATTAGCACGAGATTAACTGATTCACGGTGCATCCCAATCCGTTTACAGGTTGAAATATTCAGAACACATTTTTAATTAGAATTCTGTTATTATAGGAGAATGGAATAAGCTTAGAACTTTGAAGATTTTAAAGAAAAAACTGGCCAAATACGAGTTGGACTCGCGTGCAAAGGGTTTTGAGCGAATTTAATTTTTTATCATGTTATTTTAACACAGTAAAGAACTATTATCTAATTTTTTTTTTAATTTTTGACCATATTTCGGAGATAAGGGTCGGGAATATGGAGGGCATGCAGAACAGAGAGTTAAGTCCCGCAAACCTTCATTGAAAAGGGAGGATCTTCCAACCAGACAGTTGTTGTGTTTGGTGGGAAAATGCCCGATAGTTGATATTCGGACTGTTGTATACATTCAAATAAATCGCACGGAGAACTTTGCTTGCGCGATGCAGGATTTCGTTGGTAGTTCGTCGCTGACAGGATAGATAAAGAAAGAAAGAAAAAGAGTTAATTTGCGGCAAGAATGACGAATGCCAAAAAGATGGCGTTGCGGTTCTTTTTTTTGCCGTATAAATTTCGCTTCTCAGTTTTACATGTGGCGACATTAAGGTAATTTTTCATCTAATTTCTTGAATAACATCAAAATTATTTATTTTCAAATTATGAGCCCTTTCATTTGAAATGCCTCAAGCTACGGTTTGAAAAACTTTTTTTTTTCGAAACTGACCCCCACACTCAACATTTATTTATTTATGTAACTCGTCCGTGTTTGAGTCACAGAAGTTTATATGTATACCAAATTCAACAGAAGTGTTCCAGTAGATTTGGAAAAAATTGGCTGTGAAATACGGACAGACACGAACTCGAGTTATCCTATAAAGGTTCCGGGTTTCACGGATTTTAAAAACCCTAAAAAGGTTGGCAAAGGCTTTTCCAAACGGTTCCGCTTGAATGGCTGGCCTCACAGGAACCGTTAAATAGCCCATCGTATCATCGTAGTGGTGTAGCTTTCTTTCAGTACCTATGTACAAGATTATTTTCATAATAAGATCACTTCTTCCAGAGCTAGCCTCCCACAAACCAAAATAAACAAACAATTTTGCCTTTTTCGTTTTTTGTACATTTTCGTTTACATGGACAAAATATACTTATGAGTTCTTTCAGGTCCCAAAATCAAATCTTCTACTAAGTACACTGTCTAGACAACCTTCCAAATTGACTATAGAGCTTGTGACCGTGACGAACTAAGTAGACTCGTCGTAAACCTCATTTTTTCTTCAGTGTAGGTTTTTATACATTTTTAACTACCATCCGCCCCATACACAGCTTAACGTGTCCCAGGAGAAAGCACCATCAACGGTTTTGTGGAATTTGAAAATTACTTTCAACATTATCCTCTTTAATCCACCCATGGGAAGATAAGGATGTATAAGGACGGCCCGTCGAAGATGTGGTAGGTTTTCTTTTTTATAAAATAATTTACCTACTCGTATATCTCGTATTAACCACAAGCCTTTTCCGTCTGCTTCACTCCTGTGCCCTGTTTTCTTTCTATCAAGAATTTTCGTCAACGAAAATTTTAACATTTTACATATTTTTTTCAAATCAATTGCAAAAGTGCTACACAATCTAAAATTCATATTATGGCGTTATTGTGCCAAAGTTTCATGACTCGATATCTTCCTATGCCCTTGCTGAAGTAGAGACAGAACATGGAATAATATATGTTACAAGATCTTTAGACAACTAGTTCTCAGTAATTCAGGTTCTCCAGCCATCACTTCTGACTTTACACCTTGAGATGGATTACCCATCCTGAACTATCTCGATTAAAGATACAGTGTGCCTGTAGATATTATAGGCGTAAATCTCCCAAACCGCACACTTTGTTCTCTAAACTGTACCTACGTACTGCTTACTGAAGTTAAACCACGAGTAGCGGTTACGTGTTCGACTCAAATAATAGGGTAGCATGATTAATAACTGGTTGATGATAAGGCCTTGTTCTTGGCTACGCTCTTGAATTTTCTTTATAGCTGTACTGAGTAACAGAGGTACTTACAAATCAGTAGCATGAAGATAGACAGATCATTAATTGGCCAGTCTATTGACCTTATGGACGCCATTTCAGGCATATGTGCTATACCAGACGCTAGAGGAGTTATTTTTAAAGGATTCTTTGGCCGGCAGTTTACAACGGCGTTAATTTTTTCCCCGATTAAGGGCATTTTTTTTTTATATTCTGTTAACTTTTCTTAAATATGGCGGGAAAAAACAGCCAAAATTCTTCATTTGGCGTTATTTTTTATAATGCTAATTAATATTGTGTTGATAAGTAACTAAGTTAAAATAACATGACGTGTAAAATAAATAAGGCAATCATGATAGAATCTCTTGTAATGTCACAAGATCACTAAATACACACAAGTTCCACAAAGGATTCAGCAGAAATAATGACTGTCGTCAGTAATAAAGAATAATGACGTAGCAATTGCTTTAATTGTCCTGGATAGAACTGATTGAGACAATTTTGCAACTGGTGATGATAATTGACCTCATAACGCTGTTGCTGTTATGTGTCACACTCATATTGAATGGCTTCATACATGGTTTCATGGTGATTTCGTTACTTGTTATTCGATGTTGTTTGTTAGGGTTCCGAACATCCGTAAGAAACGGAACCTTTATTGGATCATTCGGGTGTCTTTCTGTCTCTGTCTATCCGTCTGTCACAGCCAATTTTCTCGGAATCTACTGGATCGATTCTGTTGAAATTTCGTACTCATATAAACTTCTCTGACCCAAACGACGTTATGATAATAAATAAATGTTGAGTACGGGAGTCAGTTTTGGGGGACAAACTAGAAAAAAAAATGTATTTCAAACTGTACCGTGTGCCATATCAAACTAAAGAGCTTATTGTGAGGGTTCTAATTTTCTTCTTCATAATTTTAAATAAATAGTTTTGAAGTAATGCAAGAAATTAGACGAAAAATGTCCATTATCCTCCTTATCTCCGAAACTACTGAGCCTATTTTTTTTTTTAAAAAGGAAGTTAGTAGTTATTTAGATTACAGGGAAACCAATAAGAAGACTATAGTGTTAAAAAAATAAAAATAAAATGTTACTAAAATTAAGTTTTTCGGAACCCTATGCACGCGAGTCCGACTCGCACTTGGCCAGTTTTTTGAGATTTGGGTCAGATAGCTATGTTCTATTTGCGATATGTGGGCTTTTTCAGTATCGATCAATCTGTATTACCAAACAGAGTGCCAATTCTACTAATTTTCAAACAACGCACGTTCGCATTCGCATCTGTCAAAAATGTATGAGGAAATTAGGTTTTTTTGACAAATTGCGACTGCGAACGTTGCTCAAAAATTAGTACATTTGGCCCTCTGGTTATTGTTTTTTTTTATAAACTAGGTGACTCGGTGCTTCGTACCAACTAAACTTTATTTAAAAATTTATAACTTCTTCTTTTCTGGGGAGTTTGTTGCGCCACTTCTTCTTTGCTGGGGAGTTTGTTGCGCCACTTCTTCTTTGCTGGGGAGTTTGTTGCGCCACTTCTTCCCAGCTAAAACACTAGGAAGTGGTGACGGGCGGGCGTTTTGGGGGGACTGTCTTTATGTAGAACTTTGACGTTCAAAAAGTACAGGCACTCAGCCTTATTTGATTAAATGACTTTTGATTTTGATTTTTTGAACTTTTTTTGTTCTTGAAACACCCCTTGTACCTATTTGAGCGAAAAAAAAAACATAAAAATATTTTAACCAGTCAAGCCGTGTTTTTATTTTAGCGAGACTAACAAACAGCAATTGAACTGACTTTCAAAAAGAAGGAGGTTCTCAATGTGGTTGGTATTTTTTTCTATGCACATTGATTACTTCGAGGTTTCTGATCCGATTTCTTAGTTTCTTCTTTTTTTCGATGGGATATACTTGCCCTTTGGTCCCGTAAAAAAATAATTCAATTTGGCTCAGTACTTTTTATTTTATGATGATTTTTCATACTTGGAAAATGTCATTTTTGCGTACTTGTTTATGTATGTTCCCCGATTACTCAAAGACCGATTTAGATTTTTTTCTTTTGTTTAAAAGAGTATAGTTACTTTTGAGGTGGTCCCATGATCATCAGTTCAGGATTTTTTGATGAAATCCTGGATAAATCGAGGGAAATCTTCAAGTTTTGTAGGCACACTTGAACCATTTTGGGTATTTTTTTTATTTACTATAATCTGGACTGTTGTTCATAATGATGAGTACAATGACCCCTTTTCAGGTATTGTATTTTAGTAGAAGAAGAAGATTATGTACCTGCTTAGTTTATCCTCTATCATATCTTAGTGTGATTCTAGAACACAAACTGAGTGATGATTACTTACTACAATTTCATGAATTTATTTTATTTTTTCATGGTTCTGTTTTAATCATGGTATACCTTAAGGGGGATCCATAGTGGTATTAAACATAAAATCAATACATCGCTCTAACTTAGATTTGAAGCATATTAGTTAGATTTCCGAAATCTAGTTAATATGCATCAAATTTAAGTTGATGATGATGGGTGAATATTCTTACGGTTATAATAACGTAACTACAAACTGTTATCGCTGCGGATCATATTTTGATCAAGTTACAACCTGACACTATCATTCAAATTGCGAAAAACATAAGAAAATTTGAATTTCGCGGGCTACCACTACGCAATCACGTTAAATATATATTCGTTTAAACTTAATATAAACATATGTAGTTGCTAACCTATAGTTGTTATATAGGTGCACCTTGTTTTATTCACCCGACATTGCGAATTAATCGAAACGAAACTGGCCGGTCAGAAAAGGTCGAAATGACTCAGAATACCCCGATGTTCATTCTCAAGTTACTTCTACACGTGCTGACTTTTTAACACACCGCTATATTTCATTTCACATGACGTAGGTATACATATTTACATCAACCAGTCTCCGAACATTATACGGGTTTATATTCAATCTGATTAGCCTTTTCCTAACAATGTTGGGGTCTCAATACGTAACAGATGGTCAGTTGGTCACCCATCCATGGACCGACCTCGGCATGCGTTGCTTACCCTTGGAAATCTACCCGTGCGAGTGGTATTGTTTAGCCACAAGTAATTGCGGTTCATAAAAAATTATACTTAAAAGGAACACAAAATCTCGTCCGTACCACCCATATCACGATATTGAGAATTTGTTTAGACGTGAAAAGTCACATAAAATAAGGCTTAGAAGTATTATCCGGGTTCTATAGCTTATCACTTGCGAATTTACGGAGTAATCCGTGGAGCAATCGATGAGAATATAAGAGGTATCCGTGCTTTCAACTTCGTAACTTATCTGTCTAGGTGAGCAATAAATCCGACATAATGTGAACGAATACCTACAGACTATAATTGGAGCGCTCTCAATAAGAATTGAGTTTTGATGTCATGTATGTAGAAAGGTACTCGGCCTCAATGATTCAGTGGTAGGAAGCGTTTCGACCTGGGTTCGACACCCCAAATTTCAGTGCCATAACGGTGTCTGAAAATGTCCACACATCGGACGTTTACACTAGTGCCATACCGCACAAGGTATCTTCGAAACAGTGAGGTCACTTCGCGAAGCCTTTGAAGCCCCCAGGAAGCTTTAGTCCTTGTGGATCACCCACGCACAAGTACAACGGCCTAAATGGGAGTCTAAGTGCGGAAAACGGAGTTACTACTAACTCCACATTTTACTTGAGCCTTAACTGTCTTTTTTTGTGGGACAAGCCCGCCACACATCCCTAACTACTGCAACTCCTGAAAGCCAGAATCAACATTGGTGACCACCAGAAAAAACGCTGAGTCAATGAAACTCGACGAGTCCCGGAAAAACGATTTACCAGAAAAACGAACGAAATTAATCAGAAAAGCAAAGCGAAGAAGTAGGAAAAAAATATAATTTTCCACATTCAAGCAGAAGACAGAATTGAGCTAACTTACGTTAACTGTCTGTTTAACCCGAGAAATATAATCGTGATGTTAATACCAATAATAAAATTGTCAAGTACCATCTGGTCGAACGGAAAAGTGTCGCTCCCCATGGATTTGCAACGATACAAAGCAGTGGTCATAAATAAATCCCCCTCGACAGTAAGTAGCTAGCCTCTGGGTGAGGCCACTAAATAAACCAATAAGGTTGACCTTTTCCTACTCCGGTTTTCTATAACCTTGTCAGATTTCTCTAGAACCCTGCCGAAGGCTTTTTGACTGTCAATGGAAATATCGAAATCCGTACAAAAATGATAGTGAAGTAAGTAGTTTGTGTATGTTATTTGAAATAGAGTCAAGTAGAAAAATCTCTTGAAAATTTGATCCGCTTACGAAAATTATTTTACCAATACAAGCTACACTGTCGGCGAATATTATAGGCTTCTCTGTATCCCGAAAAAATACATGGTCTTGTGGGAATGTCCAAAGGGACCATTGTCGTTTCTTATTTTGAAAAAAATACTCCGCCATATAATATTTTCACAACAAATTTTAAAGTATTCGTATACAGTTCCACAGAAGTTTCTCAGCCGACATGGGGTACAATATTGAAAGAAAAAGTTAAAGAAAAGGACATCAGTACTGAGGAAGAAACTTAAGAAGTCGCTTCACACTTTCTGTTGGCAGCGACAAACCCACTTTATTGAAACACACATAAATATTTTATTGAAAGTCACATAAATAACTAGGATTTTGGAACTCTGTCAATTTTTATCTAAAATCCATTTTGCATTCAAAGGCAAGTTATAGTTTAAGGCAAATGAGACCCTTTTTTAGTAAAGAAGTGGAGAATATTAAATAAAGTACGTGTTTCCTTCAAAATACAGCAGGATACCGTAACAAGTAACTTGCCTACAATACTTACTTTTGTCAATCAAGATGAGCTAGAACACAGTCGGTCGATTCTGTAAACATGTCTAAGTGAAGGCTTGGGTGAAGTGATCGCGAGTTGATCTGTCAATCCATACAATCAAGATGTCACGTGATCACGGAGTGTGCTGTCATTCCATCTTGATGATATGGATTGAATCACCTCGCGATCACTTCACCACTCCACCTACCCTTTGTAGAGGCGGTTCAATAGAAATTCGTTTCTGGTTATGCCGCCTGTGTCAAAAATCAAAACAAAACGAGGACCTACTATTTGTCAGCATAATTTTTCCCTTTATTTAATTCCAATCCAAGAAATTATTAATTTAAAACAAAGTTCTGCCCGTTGAAAACGTTAAGCTTCGAAAGACAATCCTTGCCACGAACTTTCATCAATGATCGTTAAATTGAAAAAGTTCAAAAGCTTTGAATTTTTTATTTATCTTAACAGTATTATTTGAAACTGACTTTACTCTTAATCGAATACGGCGAAACTAGAGTTGAAATTACAGATGGACCCGGACCTGGACTGGTCGCCGAGAATCCAGGAACGCCGACTTAGCCCGCGATTAGTCGGCACCTAATAAGCTAACAAACATAAACATTACACCGATTATCCGGCCACATTTATAGTCAGCGACTAGTCCGCCATTTGAACGCTGACTAATCATCTAGTGGACTAGTCATTCCAGTCCACAGTCGACCCATCTCTATTTGAAATATCTCCGTTTTCGAAGGGGAAATATTACCGACGTTCTTATTTCCTTGACGCCGAGATGTTTATTTAATTAAAGAAGACTTTTCCCCTTAAAAGATCAAATTATGACTTGGAAATTTAACATTTTAGGTACAGTAGAAAAAACTGAAAGAGAAGACAGGGTTGATGCTGGTGCTAAATTCAGAGAAGTGGCTTTAAAATATGTTGATTCCTTTTTCCAGAACACCTTATTGAACATTCTCTTTGTGACGCCATCTTGACGAACGACGAATAAAGCTAAAAGCTTTATTTAGCTTAAGACTGCCAGGCAGATACTTTAATGAATATAACTTTTAATACCTAGAACCGGAGAAAACCTGTTCCTCGATTGCCTCAGAAAAATGGCACTATTATAACTAAGTCCAGATAGCATTTCCAGTGTCAGCGATCTGACTTTGCCGACATTCACGTCCTACACTCGACCGTCTGAATAAACGATATCAATTTTTACATAACCAAATTTAAAAATGCTTCCTAACAGCAAAGAGCTAATGGAAATTAGTTCACCCTTTATCGAGATGACCTCCACACACACATACAAACGAGAGCGTCCCGCAAACTTTATTTTTAGACAAATTGGAACTAACGAATCGATCGACTTTGTCGTAAAATCTCTTCTGATGTAGGATTTTTAGTTGCAAGTGAAACTATGCACGTATGGGAACGGAATTTGTGAATTGAAATACCGGCTTTAAAACTTTAAAATGTTCGTGACATTGTTAGCTTGTTCTCATAATTTTATGAAAATGGTAAAGGGAAAATGCATTTTTCCACTTGTACAAAGAGGTCCATTGTTTGGCTGTAATTTATCAAAATACTACTTTGTTTTTAAAATAGGTATTGTAGATACGATATAGATAGTACTGTGACGATGTAAAGGAAATCTGTACTGTTTGAGACAACAATTTAGAAATCTAGGTCACATATACGTCCTTGAAACTTGCTCGAGTCCAATCCATGGAAATTGCATAGTAGGAACCTGTTGCAATCTTTATTTTAAAAACTAATTTATATTTTAAATATATTATTTAATTGTTGTACTCCCACAACAGTGAAATATTTTTAATCGAAAGCAGAGATGGCAGAGAATGCTTCGATGCACTACTGTACATAATGTTTAAATAAGACGAATGAACAATGACCAAGTGTAGTGGAAAACTTTGAAAACATATAATTTTGCGTATTCCTATCAGTACAAGGTGACAGAGCTTCTTCAGAATATTTTAGGATTAAGTTTCCCGTAATATGAACACCAATTATTATAATGACTTACGTGACCTGTTAGGTTATTAGATTAACCTTGTCAGTAAGATTATGTTGCTGCCAATTAAATCTACAATATACCTATGACAAGCACGTACAATTATAAGTGTTAGGTACTACGACAGTAGTAATAGGATGATTCCTAAAATGTAACTCAATAAAAAAACCTTTTTTTCTTATTTTTTTTCTTAGTTTGTGTACCCATTCAAACAAAAAAAACCAAATTGGTCCAGCCATCCTTGAGTAATCGGGGAACATGCATAAAAAAAGGTTCCGACGAATTGAGAACTTCCTCCTTTTTAAGTCGGTCAAAAATGTAGGAAATAAAAACAACTAAGAAGTTACAAACAAGTCTCTTTTCAAACAGTCTGATGCGATTGATAGCATCAAATTTGTGACTGAACTTACTTACTTAAGTTTTTCAAAAATTGTGCGCATAAATTGTAATTAACTTTTCGTAGGCCACAAAGATACACCATTTATTTATTAACATGTCTCACAAATTAAAAACTTTACCAAAGCCTTTCATTCTTTAAACATCAGCCTTTGGAAGTAACATGTGATTTGAATATGCAAATTCAAGCTTGGTTTAATTTCGCCCAACCATCTGCGACCGTTGGTAGTACCTTAAACATTACGACTCGTTATATAATGAGACGGGCTAGGCTTAGGACACATTAACCTAGTGATCTAAATTTGATTAAAACTGTTGGTGTAGCTACAGCTTCACCCTGAAGATTAAACACAACCATGTATTAACTATCTTGTACTTTACGAACTTGAGTTATCCGACATTGACATTTTGTAAACTTTAAAATGTTTTGTGCGGACTATCAAACAACAGCCAAAACTACTTAGTCTAGAAAGCTGAAATTTGGAATATAGGTTTATTTCATAACTAAAGCATCTGCTAAGGAAGAACTTCTGAAAATTTCAACTTTATGGGGGGGGGGTAATGGGAGGGTGAACTTTGTATGAAAGTCTTTTCATTTTGAAACGGTTTTCAGTAATAGGAAGAACGATTAACGAGAAAGGATTGTTTATATTAATTTTCACCCGTGGCGGACATATTTATTTAAGTAGAATTGTTTCTACGATTCATTTTGTTAGTGAGGCAAGTCTTACGTGCCCTGAAGTTCTCAGGTTATCGGTAAAATAATTGATTATCATTTCAATAACTATCAATTTCAATGAATCAATAAAACGCAGCTGTATTCCATCTATTTCTCTCACTACGTATTTCAATGTTAATATTCATTCCAGGTGAGTAGATCAAGAGCAGCTAACTCCGAGTAAAGTACACAAAATGAAGATGAGCTTGAAACTTGATAGTTCGTGCCTGAACTGACTACCTGAGTGGTTTAGACCTTTCGCAGGATGCTTCACAAGATGAAAATGTGTAAGTAAACTTTTAAATATTGCTGTAACATTTTCTTTTCCCTTTAGGACCTTCTACGGAAGGTATGTCGCTTACAAAACTGTGGAATTCAGGAATATTTCAAAAATTTAAATAGGTATGCTATTAAAATATACGATTATTTTTTGCGACTTCTTATTAATAGGAACTTCTTCTTCTACTTGTACAGTTAATCGACATAAATATTGACTCAAATAAGTACCTACATAAAATACTGTTAGGATGTATAAATTAAATTGGTAACGAACAATGAGAACAAGAAATATAACATATCTAGCTAAAAGCGTACCTACCATCAATACTAAATATGTACCTACATACAAAGTACTTGACTCACGAGTCAATACTTACAAGGCCATGTAAAAAATGAATATTCATACAAAATAAAGATCACTAAATATCTTTAACTTTATCGAATAAATTTTACCTTCGCTACGTTATTTTATTACAGTAAAAACCATTAAAATACGATGTTTATAAGTCTCACAGCTGAAGTTCCCTCTGAGGGATTCAATCCGTCCCCATATTTGGAGTAGTCCTGAACAAACCCCTGAAAATACAGTAAATCCCTACATAATATTAATAGTCCTTTTTTAACCAAATATATTCCAACAATCATTCATCATTTCAAGATTTTATAAGTCAATTTATCAATTTTTCCACCCCCATCGCGGTAATAAAAATTCTGATCACATTTTCCACCAAGTTGGTGTATCAAAATGATAATATTCACACAACGAAAGCCTAAAAAGCAGTACATCCATCTTAATTATTCATGGGGAAGGTATCGATCCCATTTCGGCGCCATCTGCTAACTGCCGCGAGTCTCCCAAGTCCCTTCTAAGACGGTGCGCACACTGAAGACATTTTGAACTGAAATTCCTTATCGCACTTTACACTCCAGATAATTGGCGAATGAGAGCTAGGCTAAAAAACATAACATTTTTATTAAAAAAAAGTGACATCGGCGATAAGGACTGTCACTGTGGATTGTCAGTTAATTACTGTTACTGGTTTGCTGTAAATGTGCGTAATTCTTCGTTAAACAATGGTCTGCCTCAAAACAGTCTTCTCTCAAGTCTGCGCCCAGCCTTACGACTCCTTGCCAAATCTGTAGCAACATTATTTTGTTATCTAATCCAGTCTTGGCTATTGTGGATTTGATACAGGCATTATCTTTCCTTTGTTATTTTCTTTCTAATTTTATATTGATATAACTGGTTCGGATGATACTATATTATATTATACTATACTTTCACATTGAATCGTGAAGAATTAATACTGTAAAGCTAATTTATACAGGCAATAGTACTTATCTGAATGGGTGAATTTTGTGTTCCATTTAAACTTTTAGGTGAAACACAAATAATAAGAAAATGAATGTCTAGAAACACGCTAATGTTACGTTTAAGTAGAAATAATTAAAGCTGTTTACTGAAACTGTTCAAATTAATTGTATTCTTTGTTACCTAGTAATCTTTCGACAAGAAAATGTTTACCAAACAGCATTAATTTGAATATAAAAGTTAAATGATAACAATGATTTGGTTCTCTGACTTCATGACTTAAACATCAAAGACCGAAGCTATCAATCAGAAACTCAAACAAAAAATTAATTAAAACTATAATCCAGCAAAGGAAAGCCTCTTTGTTTTTCACAAATCTATTTGTTTACACCGAATTAATTGTAATTATACCCAGTGTTATTGAGACTGAATAAAAGGGACCCCAAAAATGATTCAATAGAAAAGAAAATTGCCTAATTTAAACTGAAACTAGGCAAATTAAATCGCCTTTATTTAATCATTATTTAGGAGACATAGATTCCTTATGAACGTTGTGAAATCAAAAATAGAACTATTCTTGGAAAAATCTAAGAGATTCAGATGAAGCCTAAATAAGTTTTTTTTACACTGATGAAACATTTCTTCTCTAGTAGGTACTCAATTATATAAGAAAAACATTGAAAGAATGTACCACATTAGCTACTTCATATAACATGTCGGTAATATGAAGGGTTATGTAAAATTATAAAATACTTCCGAAGATCTAAAAGGATTCTGTAGGTGCGGTGTGAAGCCACCGACATCGGTATAGCCGACCCCCGGGACCCAGTGAACTCGTAAACTTTTACACCCCACCCTCTAACCGGGACAATTTGAATGGCTTTCGACTATTGGTGGAGTAAATACTGGAATTCATTAGTGAAATGATCTACTTATACTCTACTTGTTACTAGGCAAAATGTGTTTTGAATGTACAAATATTACAACAGGTTTTGAAACGATATGTGGAACGAATTGGCTGTCGAAAAACTTTGTAGAGAGAAACGAATTACCGAACAGAGGACAAAAATATCACTATAATGTTTTTTTTTTCATATCGAACAATAGCTGTCAAGAAACCGTGATGAAGTAGGTACGTTCATAAAAAAGAAAATAATCCCATTAGGTTCACTGAGACCCAGATACGAGAAAATTCGACTAATCTCGCGAGAAAGTCACGGTATTTCTTTTTAGCGCGATCAGAATGTTATAATAATATCAGAAATCTCAAAATTAGATCAGGCCGAGATACCTTTGTGTTTGTTATTTTGCTTTTCGAGTAGAGATTTTAATATATTTTGATATTATACTGTATCGGTGATTCTTAAAATATAATGTCTTCTACCCAGATGCGGCTGAAATATTCCTCAGGGATGAATACCAGTACCTTTATGACGCAACCTTTCCAATCTTTTTGCCCTTTTCGTGTTATTTTTATCCAGTTATTTTAATATTATCCGCCAAACTGGATTCTTTTAATGGACATCACGTAGGCTGAAGACCGAAGAACTGCTGGAATAGATCATGTAGGGCCGAAAATATTTGTTAACAGATGCTAGAACATTGGTGTGTATTATTTGGGCTAAAATTTACCTTATTGGCGATATTACCAGGCAATAATTGTATTATCTGGTCATATCGCCTAAACACAATAGAAAGAAAGAAAGACAATAAATGCAATTTTAGTTTTAATGGAGTCGGCACCTGACCACACGGCTCTTACCTGAAACTCTTCATATAGATTCTTGGCGTTCGCAGCTAACAAGTTTTTGTCCTGGATATATGGTTGCTCAAAAACCTTCTCAGCTCATCTATTTCTTGGAAGAATTTTTATTTAGCTTAGTAAATTAAAGAGGGCCGAATGGAAAGTCTTGTTGCCTGGCTGGAATCTGGGATCGGCAACTTGATCCTTAATACTTAATACGTGCCTTCGCAATTTATCTTTTTGAGAAGATACCTCAGTACCTCATTACTGATTACCTCAGTAGTAGTTTGTAACTTTTCTGGAGGTTGGACTTTGAAACAGAAAGTAACCTTCGAGATATCATGTCATGACCATAGCAGTACGACGAACCTAAATAGTCCAATTGTGTTTTCCATTTTGTATGTTCTTTATGTTAGAAACAAGAGAAAGACTTTTGACTCCTGTATTTTCCGCTGCATCATATATGGCTGTAAAACCTGGGCTTTGACGAAAAATCATAAGGATAAACTTGCAACATGTCAGAGAGCTATGGAAAGGGGTAGGTATTCTAGGGCAGTTTAAGGACAAAGTCAGGAGTATAGACATCAGGTGCAAAACAAAATTAACAGACATCATATCACGTATCGACCAACTAAAATGGAGATGGACTGACATTTGCTCCGTTGCAAATACGAAAAGAGTAAGCAAGTGACTGTCTGGTACCCAAGAGATGGGTTTAGTAGTCGAGGGCGCAAAGTGAGAAGATGGGAGGACAAGCTCAAAATGACTTTATGTCCACTCTGGCTGAGAGTAGCGGCGGATAGAAAGCAGTGGAAGGCATTGGAGGAGGCCTATGCATAGTTCATCATGCGCGTGAGAGCCCTCACGACGGGGGATGCGGTGTCCCGGGGCAGGGTCGTCTTGGCGGTGTCTCTTGACATCGCCAATGCCTTCAACTCCCTGCCCTGGAGTTGCATCAGGGAGGCACTCCGGTATCACCGGATGCCAACCTACCTCCGTCGCGTGGTTGAGGCCTATCTGACGGACAGGGCCGTCATCTACCCCGGTCACCGGGGAGAATGGAACCGGCGAGAGATGTCGTGCGGTGTTCCACAGGGTTCGGTTCTGGGGCCGCTCCTGTGGGACATCGGCTACGACTGGGTGCTGCGCGCCGACCTCCCTAGCGGCGTCAACGTAGTCTGCTACGCTGACGACACGCTAGTCCTGGCACAGGGGGGGTCGCACCAGGCGGCGGCCGAAGTGATGACACGCGGGGTTGCGACAGTCGTTGAGAGGATCCGGCAACTGGGTCTCGAGGTGGCCCTGCACAAGTCCGAAGCCATGTGTTTTTATGGTTCTCGGAACAGGCCACCAATGGGATCCCAAATAACGGTAGGAGGGGTTCACATCGGCGTCGGGTCGACGATCAGGTACCTGGGGCTCGTTCTCGACAGCCGATGGAACTTCGAGGAGCACTTCCGACGTTTGGCTCCAAGACTGGAGCGGGCCGGGGCTGCCTTCAAGCGGCTCCTGCCCAATCTAGGGGGTCCAAACGCCTCCTGCCGGAGGCTCTATGCGGGGATCGTGCGGTCCATGGCCCTTTATGGGGCCCCAGTGTGGGCACTGACGTTGAAGGGGCGACCTGCCCGCCAGCTCAACGCATCCCAAAGGGTCATGGCCATCCGGCTGGCCCGGGGATACCGCACGGTCTCCGGCGAGGCGGCGAGCCTCCTTGCCGGATTAACGCCATGGGATCTGGAGGCGAGAGCCCTCGCGCACGTTTACGCGTGGCGCTTGGAGGCGCTTCGCCGGGGCGAAACTCCGCTGCCACGGCAAATTGCTACGCGGCGGACGGAGCTCCGGCAGGATACCATGGCGATATGGAAACGGCGACTGTCGCAACCCAGCGCTGGGCACGCCACAATTGCGGCGATAAGACCCCTCTTTGAGGAGTGGCTGGAGAGGCGCTACGGCGTCCTCACCTTCCGCCTGACGCAGGTACTAACCGGACACGGCTGTTTCGGGAGGTACCTGTTTCGGATTAAGCGGGAGGACACGCCCGGGTGTCAGCACTGTGAGGATCGCCCGGAGGACACGGTGGAGCATACGGTGGAGGTCTGCCCTGCTTGGGCTGAGCACCGCCGTGTCCTCATCGCGGCGATCGGTGGCGGCGACCTCTCGCGTCCGGCCCTGGTTGAATCCATGGTCCGGAGCGAGGAGGCTTGGGAAGCGGTCACCTCCTTCTGCGAAGCAGTAATGCTAGCGAAGGAGGAGGCGGGCCGCGCGAGGGAAAGGCAAGGCCTTCGCCCCAACCGCCGCAACAGGAGAAGACGCCCCGGGCGTCGGGAGTCGCAGGGCGATCCCCGGCCACCGTAGGCGCGGGCCTGCGGACGGCGAGCATTGGGTGGCTCGCCGTCCGATCACCACCAGGCCCGGGTCGATGGCGCGTTGTGTTTCACGCGCGCCTCAAAGAGATGTCAGCATAAAAGACGGGGCCCGCTAGGGCCAAAGCCTGCCAGGGTTGCGGAATCTGTTCGAAAGAGTCACCGCGGCCCTGGAACGCAAAGGGTTTTAGAAGGAACACGGATGGGTTTTAGTCAGTAAGAGTCTGACACGCCCTTCCGCTCCACCCAGAGCGGAAGAAGTCATTTGATGATTTCCCATCCTTAAAAAAAAAAAAAAAAAAAAAAGGCCTATGCATAGTTAATTAAATTTTATTTTAAGTTAAAATGTAAGAAAGTTCGGAAATAAAGGCTTTATTATTATGTTAGAAACATTGAAAAGTAGAAATTATGTTTTTACCTGTTATAGGCATATTTACACACCTTTTATTTTGTGAATGTTCCTATATATATATATCTATATATTTGCTGCAGTTGGTGTAACAAATAACCCGGTTTCTGAGGTCGCTCGGTCGGTCGTTAATCCGTCATACAAAAATACCGTTAAAGGACAGATAAACGACCGAAAAAGTATATCAGAAACCGGGCATAAGTAATCTGTTTTTTACACTTATTCTCAGTACTGCGTGTTTTCTACTTTACATCCCCGATCTAATACGATCTCACCATATCACACGTAGTTATGTAGATACACATGTGATTCACATGTGTCGCACCATGTCATTAGGAGGTGCCGCCGTGCCCCGGTGTTTCCCGGTACCCCGTGGCGTCCCGGCTGCCATTTACAAATAACTTGAATGTTCTATTTATGAAGTCTGGTTTTTAGAGACGTGAGAGTGGCAAATACAACAAGGATAATATTTTATCGTCGTTATCATCTATAGCCCGACTTCGGCCTCAGTTGAGCCTGGCCTCTCTTTTTTTTGCCGTTCACGTTCCTATGCCAGCCTCATCCAGGATTTACTCGGATGGCAACAATGTCATGTGCCAATCTCGCCACCGGACGATATGTTAATGTAGGTAAGAATAAATATTTTGGGTTAAAAATCAAACTATCTATATCCATCACTAAATTTCTATTACAGCCAATTCTACCTGAATTGCCGTTTTGGCGATTCAAGTGACGCAGGTTTCTTAAAATAACATGTTTTCTTACTTCTAAATCAGAGATCAAAAAAACCGGCAAAATCACATATGAGTCCAGTGGCCTTCCTGTAACGGGATCGGGATGTTTTAAAGAAACAGGATTTGCCGAATAAAACCAACGTGAAACGTGCCTAAATGCCTGTTTCCTGGACGGCGTCCAAAATAAATTATTCAGGTTGATCTTCAAACTGTGGCCGTAAATGGCAATGGGGTTGCCACGAGACACGATGGGACGATAAAAATTAAGAGAGGGCATTATTGGGAGTCCTTTTCCGTAGATTCGGGTACACTCTGGTCGCTCGGCGAAGGTAAGGTCTCATTATGTTCTCGTTTGCCGAAATGTTGTTGACTAATTTTCGTGTCCCGGCTTTTATTAGTAGACTAGCTGCCGCCCGCGGCAAAGCCCGCGTGAACGTCGAAAATTATCCCAAGGGCACATACTCCCGGGATAAAAACTATGTCCTTTGTCCGTTTCCGGGACTCAAACAATCTCTATACTAAATTTTATTTAAATCGGTCCTGCCGTTTGCGCGTGAAGGAGTAATAAACACATATCACACTAATATTATAAAGGCGAAAGTTTGTGAGTGTGTGTGTAACACTAACAAACTTTCGCCTTTATAATATTAGTGTGATATCTTAGTCTGGTTAATGATTAGAATAAACGTTTCTAGCCTGAAACTATGATGTTGATTTATTTTCAATATAATTTAAATGGTATAGTTACAAGTCTTTAATTAGGCTCAAACCCGCAACTGCTAATTAATTTTCATGAAACATGATTTAAAAGATGCTAACATTTCAGCAACTATACTTACTAGTTAAAAAACATTATTAATTAGGTATTTATTTTATGAATTTGGATAATTTTTGCTAAGGCCCGCTTGCACAAACCAGAGTTATTTTTTAACTCCGAGGTAGATTTAACCCAGGGTCACTATGTATGGAATATTTAAGGGATCCAAGGTTTAAATATTACCTACGTTTTGAAAAGACTATTAGGTACTTCTATAAGGTCTACAGCTGTGCAATTCTATTAACATGCCGAAGTGAAGGCTTAGGTGAAGTGATCACGAAGTGAGCTGTCAATCCACGAAAACAAGATGGAATGACAGCTCACTTCGTGGTCACAGCACCCGAGCCTTCACTTCGACATGTTTACAGAATCGACTGGCTGAACGTAACAAAAACTTTGTAAACTCAAAGTAAATAGGACCTAACAAAACCATTAAGTATCAAACTAGCACTTTAGATTCAATTAAAGTTCAGGGCTGCAAGTTCCCGCAATTAAGTTATGAGACGCCACGGTGTTCATGAATAAACAAGGGTTCTGTGAAACATTCCATTATTTCTCTATACATCACCGATATGGTGGAGTAGAAAACAAATAACTGTGGATTATTTAATCGAAGTTAACCGGGTTAAACCTAGAATTTGGGAGTTTTTAACATACCAAATCAGTTAGAGCCTGCAGGTCTCAAAGTAAACGAAAACTATACATCTCCAAGCTGGTATGCTCATAACAGCAGCCCAGACACAATGTACTACCCAGATCGTACCCCTGTGCCACAAATAAATAACTTCAAATACCTAGGTTCAGTAACAGTTATCACAGACCAAGGAGACGTTGACAAAGAGTGAACATGGCATGGCTGAAGTGTGCAAAGTGTGTGTGATGTGCAAAAGCTTCACATTGCGGAGATGAAGATGCTGAGATGGTCCTATCGTGGTAATATCGGAGAAACTGACCGAGAATCATCTGAGATGGTACGGTCACGTGATGCGAAGAGACGAGGAACATTTGGTCAAAAAAACGTTGCAACTTCCTAAATACAAAAGAGTTAGAAGACGATCTCCTGCTACGTGGTGGACCAGCATGACGAAACTTATCAGAGAGAGAACTGCCCGACCTGACAACCCAGGACAGATTATCCTGGCGCCTCAAACTTAGGAGAGCCGACCACATGAAGTTTGTAAGATCAAGGGAGAAGAAGAATTGGTAATGATCTGCTGGATAATGGAAATTATTCACTTTCAGAGAAATTATTATCTGTACTACTACTTCTGAATTTCCTGAAAGAGTTAGCAGGTATGTGTGGATATTATAGAAAGTCGAAGTATACTTTTCATCAGTTGTTTAATTCCTTCGATATTGTGGAAAGAGCCTTTGTCGTTCCACCCCCATCACTGCCCGATTCGAAAGATCGAATTAATCTCAATACGGTATCCAAATAGCTGAAATACTCATATCATCATACAAAAAGACTCAATTCTAAAATAATTTGTGATACGTGGGCTGGGTACAGTAGATATCCAAACCAATTCCAAATCAATAAAATCACCATTTAATTACGACATACGTACGTATGTACTACCTTTTAATGAAAAACATAATTAAAACGGACCTACTGTTATTTAATTATCTAAGCAAATCGAACACCAAATTAATACCGTGAGTTTCTGAATCAAGGGCTGATCAGTAATTACAGCTACAGCCTTAAATAGAGTCGGACAGCAATTATTGGCAGAGTACACAGTCGAACGATTTGTTATTAGGGAAGTTTGTCCAACAATATTTGAATAACTAAATTGATTGCACTCCAAAACTTTCCTCTTGTGGTCGGTGGAAATAGCCAGAATTGTTTAGTAAGATTTACAGTTCAATTAGCTAGTTTCTGTTGTTTCAGTCGGATATTAGGGAAACCACTTCATACCTGCCGATGAAAAATATCCGATATGTTAATTTGTTTATTTGTTAAGCCGTGAGATTGAGCAACAACAAATTCCCAATCATCCAACGATTTAATTAACCATGTAATTGAAAGTATGTGGTCTACAGCAATAGTTTTCGAAAAAGCGCCCTTTAAACAACTTCTATCTGATTTCAAATAAATGCAAAGTGCGAATAAATATGCAGCCAGTATCGATCGTAACCTTTTGAAACGGAAACATCTGTTGGCGGTAGGTACACACGTAGATATCTGTTCCACTACATACTAGCACAAGTAGGTAAGTACCAAGTTTACGACGGGACGCCGGAACCAGAAGAACTCGGCCATATGTCTCGAAGACTATTCTCGTACAAGTACTCTCAATAACCGTAAAACGCGGCAATCAACACACTAGTTTCGTGAAAAACATAATACAACTAGATCTTCGACGAATCCTTCTTTTATGACTACGACCAAAAGTATACATAACGTACCTAGTTTATTTCCACCAACATTTTTCACCGTATAAATCATACGTTATCAGCGAAAACTAAACTAGAAAATCCCGCAAACTACTCTGAACAAAAGTGTATAACAAAAAGCCTCAGTGAAAATATTAACATTGCTCGTTCGCAATTGCGACACAAGGACAAAAGGTATTACATATGCGTCGGGCTAGTGAAACTCGAGCAATAAATAAGAGATTTTTTATTAGTGGAGCAATTTACACGGACGAAGTATAGCTCATTGTTCACAAAGACGGCAGCCGAGCCGAGATAAGAGACTTGGCTTGAGGAGATTCGTCGCAATCTCAGGCTCAAATCTAGTAGCAAGCGAGAGATTACGTATAGTGTACCGCCTTCATCTCAAATATTGCTACGGCCATCTTGTTACCTTTCCATTTCGATATTACAAATTTCTTGATTTAAAACCGTAGGAAGGGGAAACGATGCTTAAACAAATTGACAATCAACTGAATTTGTTTGTCTGAATAGGGCAAATCCCAATCATTCAGTAGGTAATAAACAAGAGAACAAGATTACCAACTGTTTCTGAGTAGAAAATTTGGAGCTAAGAAGTGCCAAATCTACTTTTTTTAAAGCTAAAATAGAGTTGGTCGTTTATTAAATGGCACCAATACTCGGCATTTCGTGCAATAATCTACTGAACAATGTATTTCACTGACTGCATAATTTAGAAACCACTCGCTTGTTGTTGAAACAAATCAGAAACCATAAATCCAATGCAATTATTCAATTAAAGTTCTTTTACTCTGCGAGCGGCACCGGCACAGCTAATAACAGCCGTTACCAGGTGCCGGATAAAATAAAATAGACGCTTTATTCTCAGCGGAACCCACTCCGATTGTGAGGCAATTCTTTGTAGCAATGAAGCTAGCTTTATAGTAGATTATTTAGCTCTAAAACCCTACCTTAATACTATTTTAAAAAGGTTGGTTTCGTATATTACAAAGAAGAAGCTTCAATTTAAGCCTTGTTTCCATTTCATTTCGTCCAACAAAGTCTGGTCCTCAAAAGCAAAGCGCGCTACAAAAATGTGACAAGAAAAATGAAGACGAAGGAACCATGTAATGAGTTAAGATTTTTGTAAAAATATGTGAGGTGGTGTTACTCTGAGGCGAGTAGTATGTAGGGTAGGTAAACGTAGCCGCTGCGCCGCGGCGCCGGCCGTATCGACCGCCGCCTGTTGAATGCCGACGATCCCCTTTGCCACCCCACACACCCCAAGACCTTAACGCCCCTTCCACTTTTCACGTGCTTAAAATAGAGGCGTGCAATGTCGATATTTCAAACATTAGCCTGTCACAGGACACTGAGCATAAGTAATTCAATACAGAGAACATTAAATACGAGGGATCCCTTTGTACGTTTGCACACGGTTTTATTTATACAATAGGGCATAATTAAGGGTCCAGAAAGATTCGCTTGCTAACAATATGTTTGATAGAGTTGTGAGGTTATAAAGTTCGTGTTATAGCAATAACTGTTTGCTTAGGCACCAGATAGGAGATGCTACCTATCATAATGCATTAGTTAATGTTCAAATACAATAATTCTGAGTATGCAATGTCAGCTGGGTGATTAGCAATTGATTAAACACAGTAAATTATCTAAATGACTACTTAGGGAAATTAGATTAAACTGCAAATGAGAAGGGATCTCATAATATAACGTTCATAACGAAGCACATATGTATTATTACAAATTCCATTTGTATAACACAGAATGGCTGCGTCACTTTGACCTGGAGTATCAACTGTAAGTGATTTTGAACTTTAAATGAAATCTAGGCCAATGTCAAGTACACTTCAGTGAAGAATTACATACACGGCATGTTCTGTGAAAATGTTAAACTTTATACGAAACTTTTCAACAAGGTAAGGTAATGATCTTCTCCAACGAGTTCTTAAGAACATGTGAGGTTCTTGAGATACATCCTCTACTTGTAACGTTTCATAATATTTATGAAATATTTAATCCATGAGAGAAAACTGTAGGTAACACATCAATATCTTACGTGGACATAAATTACTTTAGAATGAAAATAAAATAGAGCACCTACGCATACAAAATAATATTGTTACAAATGAAACGACCATTAAAAAATCATCGCCGTCTAGATACAGAATCTTCAGCGTACTTTTAAAAGGTCTGATATGAAATAAAATGATCTAAAATAATGGCTGAATAGCAAATGTAGTGGGTCGAAAGATAAATGGACGGCTTAAATGTGAGTCTATAATAACGGCTTTGAGCCTTTCTTTACCTTGAATTAATAAGGTTCTGCCAGATAAGCTCTAACACCTAGAAGACAGTTAATTGAAAATGATTCGTTCCCTCCCCCTAGTTTAAATAGTTAGCAAAATAAATATTGAGATTTTAATTTTGAAATGATAACGTTAAAAATTCTGCTTGAAATTACAAAAGATGTGTGTTCAGTTAAAATTTAATCAAGGAAATCAATTAATAACGAGAACCCTTACGGAAAATTTAATTTTGAAATCGTACATCAAACAGCACACCTGGCTAATGGTTAATAGTAGCACACTAGGCAGAAAATTGCTCGATTAAATTAAATTACATAATAAGAATAAATTGGAAAAAGTAAACTTCAAGATGTCACACAGAAAAGAAAAAAATCTTGATACTATTCTCTACCAAACGGAGTTAAAAAAAAAGATGTGTGGGACTATTTTAGTACACAACAACTTGAGCGACATCTACCCACAGTTACTAGAATCCTTTGGTCTTGTCAACAGCCAGTTTTCATAGCTGCCAATGTGTTACAGCGCCATCTATCAGAATTTTCTATAATCTAATGGAAACTCTGCTGTTCACGATTTCAGCTCCGGAAAAGCGTGTTAGCACTGTTAGTGTATTGCTGGTTTTCCGTAAGATGGCGCTAGTGACGCGAAAGCTAAAACTAATTTCGTGACTCATGGGATGCACACTTTTGAAACGAAAGAATGCGAAGTTCGACGCTTTAATTGAAAAGAGCGATTATGAAACTTCAAATATTTCTATAGGCTCGCATTTTCATTTACTTAATACTGGTTCGAGATGGTGTGTGAAAAGAGTGCAAGGGCTTAGCAAACACCTTCGGTTATCAGTTGGACAGCACAGCATAAAAATAATACTATTTTTGTTTTGAGACCACTGGTGAAACTTATAGCAATGCGCATTCACTTCAGGGCATGGCATGTCCCAACTATTCTCTTTTGGCTGAATATGTTTGAGCGATTATTGGTATAATTAGGTCTTCTTAAATTTGAATATACGTATGCTTATTTGCCTAAAGTTGTTGTAGCTTACACACTTAAGCCTTAAGCCAAACTCGGCGGACTTGACTAGATCTTGATTATTGGGAAATAAAGCTTGGAACTTGCTTGTAAAGTTAAGTAAATACATTGGACCGGTTCATTAAGGTATTAGGTACATCACGTTAACGGTGTCTGTTTTTTTTGTATTCAACTATTAAGTTAATACTTACCTTAATTGAAAATTATTACTTTCGTGTGGTATAAGGGTTAGTAATGGTTTTACTCAAGAACATTTTTATATCAGGTAATCTCTTTTTCGGTAATAGTCCGGTTCTAGAAAGAGGCACACAATTATAACCTGTTCACAATTGTGTTAGGTTCGTCTCTCTACCGCCACAATAGCTAATATTTTACATGGAGCAATTGCCTATTTAACTTCTACAAATCAATTCCCTGGATCAACCTGGAACATACTTTTTGTATTACCTACTGATTGTCAAACTTTCGGGCTTGCCAGTCTTATCTTATTAATATTTTTTTTCGTTTTTTTCAAGTCCCTTAAAAGTCATTCAGAAAAAAGTTTCAAGAACGTTCTCAAGTTGAGGAAACGATTTGAAAAACAAAGATGAATGACACCAAAAACAAATGAATGCGTTTGAAACCAGGCGTGCTGTTCCATACCATGCACTGGTGAAATCGTTTGAAAACCGAGCAGGCAGTAAGTACACTGAACAGACTAATTTGTTGCTTGGGATTTTGTTGCGCCAGTTCTTCAATTCTTCTTCCCAGTTAAAACACAGACATACGAACGAGCGCTTTGGAACGTTGACGTTCAGAATGCTGGTCAGCTCAACCTAATTCGTATAAATGACTTTTGATTTGTGTAATTTATTTCACCACAGCTGCTTCAATTTCAATTTCTTATTGTGGGTCATAGATTGCTACATAACACAGGTCTTAAATAATTGAATTGTGATCAGCTACGCCCCACCCTCAGGGCATTTTTTTTTTTTTAAGGATGGGAAAATCATCAAATGACTTCTTCCGCTATGGGTGGAGCGGAAGGGCGTGTCAGACTCTTACTGACTAAAACCCATCCGTGTTCCTTCTGAAGCCCTTTGCGTTCCAGGGCCGCGGTGTCTCTTTCGAACAAATTCCGCAACCCTGGCAGGCTTTGGCCCTAGCGGGCCCCGTCCTCTATGCTGACATCTCTTTGAGACGCGCGTGAAACACAACGCGCCATCGACCCGGGCCTGGTGGTGATCGGACAGCGAGCCACCCAACGCTCGCCGTCCGCAGGCCCGCACCTACGGTGGCCGGCCCGGGGATCGCCCTGCGACTCCCGACGCCCGGGGCGTCTTCTCCTTTAGCGGCGGTTGGGACGAAGGCCTTGCCTTTCCCTCGCGCGGCCCGCCTCCTCCTTCGCTAGCATTACTGCTTCGCAGAAGGAGGTGACCGCTTCCCCAGCCTCCTCGCTCCGGAACATGGATTCAACCAGGGCCGGACGCGAGAGGTTGCCGCCGCCGATCGCCTCGACGAGGACACGGCGGTGCTCCGCCCAAGCAGGGCAGACCTCCACCGTATGCTCCACCGTGTCCTCCGGGCGATCCTCACAGTGCTGACACCCGGGCGTGTCCTCCCGCTTAATCCGAAACAGGTACCTCCCGAAACAGCCGTGTCCGGTAAGTACCTGCGTCAGGCGGAAGGTGAGGACGCCGTGGCGCCTCTCCAGCTACTCCTCAAAGAGGGACCTTACCGCCGCAATTGTGGCGTGCCCAACCCTTAGGGCATACAATATAAAGTTACAAAGGAATTTACATTATTACTTAGAAATGATTAAGATTTCACATAAAATATAGAAAATATAAAAATAAAACGAAACGAATTAAGGTACACATCAGTGGGCCACTGAACGCATCATGACTGAGGGGGACTATATAAGAGCTGTGATTTGTCTGGCTGAAGTCTTTTATGGAGTAGTAGCACTTGCTGTAAAAATGGAAAACAAAACATCTAAGGAAAGTATAGCATTTCCTAAAACCAAAAAAATAATATCACTGACATGTTGTGACATCCACCAAACCACCCGGGCGCGCATGGTAGATTATGGCCCGCTCCCTCTCAGTCACTCAGCTTTATTGACTCGGCCTTTTTCTGATGGCTGCCATTGTTGATTCTGACTCTCAGGAGTTGCTATGGTTGGGAATAGTGTTGCGAGCTTGTCGCAGAAGACCAGCAATACGTTCCCATTAAGGACTGATTATGCAACGGCAGATGTGTGAGTAGTACCTTAAACTTCCTTTGTTTTGGCGGCCGTGTTTTGGCGGTTGGGAGTGTCATGCTCACTCAAACATAAGTCTCTTTGATGCTGGCGCATGTGTTTGATTAATTGGCTCCGTCAGCTGGGACTGGTTAACTCTCATCTGCCACGGTTTATTTTAATTTTTTGTTCCTTGAATTGTTCATTTTTAACTACGGACGCTTTTATCGTGTACCTTTTTCGACATCGTTCTCTCATCAATATGAATAATTTCAACAAGAATAATGAAGCCACAACTTTAAAAGTGTCCGTGGAGTTTCTTGCACATTCTTCTCCATAGAAATCTACGCTTTGGAACGTGCAAATAGCCTCTTTGACTGATCGACCTTGACAATTCAAAAGTGCCTGTGTTGGTTTAATTGAAATAAATGCTTAAGTTTTTGGATTTTTCTGGCACAGTAGTTTCTTCCCTCAATACTGCGCGTTATATGTTTATAATTGTTACAATTACATACATAATGTACTTGTAGATCAACAATCAACTGTGTGTGCAAACGTGACTCCACAATAAACAGACAATGTCTTCCAAATAACAAGAAGACTTTGTCTTTGACATTAGAATGTGAACAGCTTGTAGTACAATGCCGTGTTCTTAAGGTTTATTTTTAGTAGTCCTTGAACTGACTACAAATGTAGCTCTGCCACAAAGAAAGACTACTTATAAAATATTAGTTGTAGGTATAGTAAAAAATGTTTCCTACAATTTTGATGATTAAAATAATATAATTCAGTCACACACCCCTCAACTGATAGATATAGATTGAAATAACACCTGACAAACGGGTAGAACATTTATTTATTCAATATATATGTACTTTATTTACACATCACTTAATAAGCCAGGTTATGAACAGCCTAGATTAAGACATAGAATACTTTTATAGCAATTGGTTCTCGTGAGATAATTTCCGACTTCCACACGGGCGAAGGCTCGTGGAAAAGCTGTGGGATATATATCTACGTTAATTAACTATGTGTCTGTTTCATGACAGTATAAAGGGTGCTGTGTGTGACGTTCACCCTGTATTGTGAAAGGAAACTAGGTTTATACAGTAGAGAGTATGTATGTTGGTATGGTAAGCGGGTTAATATAGCCTTGATCGTTATGTGGATTAAACTTTCTCTATTGAATAGCTTCGCTATTTGTGGGAATAAGAAACTCCTGACTTGTGAATTACGTCGGTAACGATATACACCAAGTTGAGTATTTACCAATTTCCACCATTAACTGAGTACCTGTAAAACTTTGGCACTACCTAAAGTAGGTTTTGACAAATTCTTAACTCCAAAAACTCAATTCAAAACCCCCCAACTTAAATTATTTAACAGGAAGTGCTTGAAAAATGTATTACTAATTTACAACCGACCATAATATGTGTGAACGTACGAAACAAGTTAATATAAAGCTTATAAAAGCGACACCAATGTTTTCAAGAAATGTTCAGCAAATAAGATCAGTGCACATAAAAGTGCAATAATAAATAACTCAACGTGTAGCGCATCACTTATCCGCTACGACGCGTAGCCGTAGCAGGCGTAGCAACGATATCAAAATACCTTTGCTACGTTGTAACATCAGGGGATTTCAATTTATTTTCGTAATCTCTTACGCTTTATGTATTACTTTCTTTTCATCCTTTCCTTTTTGTATTTTAAGGCAAAATTATTTTATCACTGTTGAATATTAATTTGACAACGATTAACTATAAATTAATTAACGTTATGTACATAATAGACATTTGTACTCCTTTATTTGTTACAATTGGAACAGTATTTATCACTCTGTACAAATCCAATCCAATAATAGGTGACATAGTTGTACCAATAAAATATTATTTGACAAAATAATAGTGTGACTATTGTTTTATTATTCTATTTTTTGTCTTCACAGTCTGTTCACTTCACCATATAGCCCCAGAAACCACTTTCAAAGAGAATAAAAGGCAACCAAATAAACTATTACATTACCAGAAGCAATCCGGCTTGAGTCCTCACAGTAGAGGAATTCGATTTCGTCAAATACTGCTGTGTAGAAGTTTTACTGACGGCGGCGGCGGCGCGCGTCAAAAAGATCAGAGATAGGCGTGTGACGACCGACCCACACTTTGTATAAATTAAATTTATATCTAAGTATTACGTAGGCCATGAACCATGGTTACCAAATTTGTTCGAAAGAGTCACCGCGGCCCTCGAACGCAACGAGTATTTGGAGGAACATCGATGCGTTTTAGTGAGTAAGACACTCCGCTCCGCCTAGGGCGGAAGGAGTCATTTGATGATTTCCTAACCTACTAGATCTTTTGTGTTTTAAGTTAAATCTAAGCAAGAGTTAATCGTCATGTCGGTAATGGTTTAAATTTTAGGTTTCATGTCTATTAATCGGCACAGAATCATACCTACTTGTTTCCGCACCATGGACCACGCTGCAGTTTTACGTTTTCTTAAGAAACTTATTATTACCTACTGTTTGAAAATGAGAGCGATAAGACGGGCAACTTGAACTAAAAAAAACTTAGTGGCAGTCTTCGCATACGGAACCTTAGAACTACAACGATAACTTTTTCTACAGCGATCTCGGATTAAACAAGAAGAAAGTCTAACAATAAAGTATTAAGCAAGTAAAGGACTTCAGTTACTTAACAATATCTCCTGTTAAGCCTTGTTAATGTTTGAGTTTTCACAATGGTCCATTCTGTAAAACCTTGGTGGTCGACAAAGTCCGGATTGACAAGTTCTGACTGCTTGAAGAGTTATACCTTGTAAAGTTTAAACGTAAAACTATAGCTTGGTACAGAATCCATGATGCGGAACCAAGTAGGTATAATTATATGGCGATTAACCCGGCGAGCGCACAGTTGAGTCTACGCAGTTGGGTTTAGTTACATTGTGCTAATTATTATCGCTCTTTCTGTTTGACAAATAATGTAAGTGCTCACCTATATTAGTTTTTAACCAAAAAGAGCGATAATTAGCACAATTCACAACAAGTGACTTGGACATAACGTGTTATGGTATCGTGATATGCTCAGACATTTCACGTCACATTTAGTAAAAAGCTCCTAAAATTAAATATAATGCCAAAAAAAGTTCAAAAGCTAAACCCCGACCACTGAAAAATCACGCTCTAAAAAGTATAAAATTAGAATATATTCATACTGTTCAGAGGATAGCCAATACATACCGGTCAAAATCAGAATCATCTTTTTGCTTAGTCGGGTAAAAATAAAAAAATACCGGACAAGTGCGAGTCAAAGCAAATTAAGAACTATTCTATTCTATTCTATTCAGACTCGCACACCGAGGGTTCCGATCGAGTCTTGATTTTTTTCCGACGATACATTACATACGGAAGTTTATAAACTTATAGCAGGTAAGATTGAAGGAGAAACTTAACTTCGTTGTTGAAAAAATGTTCTCCCATACATCAATGTACTACGTCACGGTCGTCAATTCTTCAACTGAAAACATAAGTTTGTAATCGTAAAAAAATAATGATGATAAAACTATAAATTCCCAATTTTCAGACTTTTTACTTGTACTCTAAGATCTATCTTCTTACCAAATTTCATGAATCTAGGTCAACGAGAAGTACCCTATAAATTTTTATTCCCTTGAAAGTGACGAAAAATACGTTTTTTGCGGCATAAACGGCAGTATCTTTTTTTGTACGGTATCTTAGAAGTTTGATTTTTTCACAGCTTCAAGGGACTGTAGACTTGAGTATCTGGTTTTAATTTCACCTCCACGCGTTCCCGAGATAAAAGGTCTTGACAGACGGATAACAAAGTGATCCTATAAGGGTTCCGTTTTATTCCTTTTGAGGAGCGGAACCCTAAAAACAAATTAAAACGGAAACTTTTGGTCATGTCAAATGCCTCGACTATATTTCTATTTATGTTTGCCTCTTACAAAGTTTCTGCAGACTTACGGAAATGACCCACGCTCAACTTAGACACCATCTGAAGTTTTCGTAGTCTAAAATCCACGGCACGTTCTACCTGTGTGATTTCTACTTAAGTAGTCTTCTCTTGGCGGCTTCATCCGAGAACAAAAAGCACTTGCATCAAACTTTTCCCGTTCCGGTTGAATTTTGTTTCCCCCACATTTACATTGAAAGCATTTAGCGAGTAACTTCCTTTTAGTAGGCTCAGACAGAACTTCAACGATTCACCGTGAAATCAACACCTATTCATTCCAGAAAGCGAATAAAAGTGCTATTTCTTACTGACTGACCAAGTGAGAAGAGACAAGAACTGTTGATGCTTTATAGGCTAGACAGAATTAGTGACTATCGCATCTATAATTGCATGTAAGTTCTCAGAGATCAAGTTAACAGATTTTTTTAGTATCTATAACGTTTCCAAACGTCTTTTATAATGCGCACAGCAAAGGAGTGGAACTCTCTGCCTGCGTCTGTGTTTCCGAACGCATACAACCCTAATCTCTTCAAAATAAGAGTGAACAGGCTTCTTCTGGGTAAGTTCGCTCCATCGTCGACTTTGTCTCTGTCATCTATAACCCAGACTAGAGTCAAGAGCAAATCCATATTAATTAAAAAAAATAAAAAAATCGATATGCCTGCGTTGCACCACCTGATAATAACCGATGATGTGGTCTAGGATAATAATAATATAATATATCCTGGGACAACTCACACACGGTCATCCGATCCCAAACTAGGCAGAGCCTGTACTATGGGCGAGGCCACAACACTGCGTTGCGGCGTCGCATCCTAAATACGACATCGCACAGTAATACAATTACAATTCAATTACAATTAGATTTTTGCGATGCGACGCCGCAACGCAGTGTTGTGGCCTCGCCCTATGGCAACCAGACAACTGATAAACATACTTATATATTGGAAGGAGCACGCTTGCTAGAAGTAACCTATTCACCCTTGACTTAAAGACCAAGGTTGTTTTCAACCGACTTCATTCTGTCAACTCCGTCATTTATGAAACGATTAGAAAAAATATTTTTATGTGAAAGGATATACATAGCTTTCGATTGGTCCCATATAAATTTCATCAATATCGATTCAGTAGTTTGGTTTTAAAGCTGGCACAAAAATATGTCATCCAAGTAAACTAAATTGAGTATTTTGCTTGAGTGACTTTCCAGTGTAGTGGGGTACCATTTAAAAGTGGAAAATAAAACGTTTTTTAAAAAAGAAATACAAGTTGCGACGTTACGCTAAACTCTGTAGTGTTTTTTTTTTAATTTGGAAGTTGACTGTATTTTTTGTAAATAAAACTTTTTTCTATTCTTTGTCTTTTTGCATACCAGAACCCGGAACGGTTTTACGATTCTGGTTTGCACACGGTTCATAACTGCCTACCTATATATCTACTGCTGCTACAAATATCTACCCTTTTCACTTTGAGGACAGGCATATAATGTAGGTACCACGTAAGTAATTACGCGCCTAAAACTGGGAAGTGGCTTGTCTTGCAGATTGACTACCTTAGACGTCCCATTTCGTCCCTTAGCAATCAACACAACTCACAACTACTAACTTTATATTAGTGGAAAAAACTGATTAATTTATAGTAAGCGTATTATCTGCCTGCGCCTATGTTTCCGAACGCATACAACCCTCATCTCTTCAAAATTAGAGTGACCAGGCTTCTTCTGGATAGGCTCGCTCCATCGTCAACTTTGTCTCTGTCATCTATGACCAAGACCAGAGTCAAGAGCAAACCAATCTCAAATAAAAAATAAAAACAACGTACTGGGGAATGCCTATTTTCGACTTCAGTGTTGTTTTTTACTAAGGGACGATTCGTATGTAGATTTTGGCAAGTTTTATCAATGAAATTATATTGTCACTGAAATCCTTTCAGTGAAAATATAATTTTATTCCAAAAATTATGTCGCGAAAAAAAGTCAAAGCTGTCGTTATATTGCAAATGGATGGCAAAGTTACCTTGCCCCTTCTCAGCACTTTTTTTATTGCCATGGGAGGATTGAAGATATAAATTCCCTCTATTCATAACAAATGGGTTACGCTAAAAATACGTTTCTATAAATAGGTCAGACCACATGTGTGAAAAACGCAGCAGAAAAAGTTTGACGGCGCAAAAGTGAAGAATCGGTACAACATTTTACCCTTCTCACATTATAGTACCTACTATTTTCAACTCCCCTAGGGCAAAACTTCAGCAGCCCGTTTTTGTTCGCATTCACGTCGCAGTGAGACGATTTTCCGGCCCCTGATAATGTGACTGTAGCGTATCAATAAATACCGACATGCCTTGCTGGTGGGGCGAGCGGTGGTGGGGGTGCGGTCGAGTAATCGTTGCACTGACCGCTCACTCTCTGCGAGCCCGCCGTGCGAGTAAGACGTGCCCGTTGAAACCAAACTGTGTTGTTTCATTTAATTTACTACGCACCTAACACCCTAACAGTGACCTGTACAAGTGGCGACCCTGCCAGGATACAAAGTATAAGGTACGTACCGAATTTTAAAACTGAGTGTGAACTAAGTAACTAAGAGGTAAATCGGAAGCAAATCAGTGTTTTTGTTATATTTATGCCTTTAAACTGTATTTTAATCCTTCAAATAAATATAATATCTAATGTTTATTAAATTGTTATAATACAATGTTAAAGGCAGTCGTTATTTCAAAACGAAACTGATTTAGTTACATTGATTGGTACCTAAATATTCGTGTAATAACGAAACTTGTACATCAATAATGGATGCTTTGGATTATTGACAGAGACTAATTAAAGTGTGGTTAAAAAATACTAAGCACATAAATACAAATTACAAATAATATGATAGCAATATTGTGGGTATAAATTAAATACGGTTGTTATTTTAGGATGATTTTAAGGAAGGTTAGATCTCGACATAATAATACTATACTGTGTGGCATGCTCCTTAAGAGTATATATTATTAATTAGTGTTGGGTTCTTGAGTTTTCTTGATACCAGTGATAGACATACCCCGTGTTCAAATTAAAACTTTTTGTTTTGTTTTTGTCAATGGTCAAAGTTAACATTGTTGTCAGAGGTAGTTTGCTTAAGCAAACGGTACCTAAATGATCTTGTATTGATAACAGTCTAAATAGACGGGTTAAATACAATAAGATCAAGAGGTAGTTCGATTAATTTGGAACGGTACCTATAAAGGAAATTATTCCTTCCTTCCAGGTAGACCACAAATATGTCTCACATACCGCCTCTAGAGTCCTTGGACTGTGACGGTGACCAAGCTTCAGTTGGTCTACGCTGGGAAAAATGGAAACGTGCACTAGGGTTGTACCTCACGGCAACCAATGTTACCACACCTGAGGCAAAAAGGGCTTTGCTCTTACACATGGGTGGGTTACCCCTCCAAGAAATATATTATAATATTCCTGGTGCACATGTAGAAACTACTATTGATAACAATGATGTATTCACTGTTGCTATCAACAAACTCGACGAATATTTTGCCCCTAAACAAAGCCGTGTTTATGAGCGTCACTTGTTCAGACTCATAAAACAAGAAAATGGAGAAAAATTCGACAAATTTCTAGTCAGACTTAGACACCAGAGCTCTAAATGTAAATTCGCTGCCCCTGATGAACACATGATCGATCAAATCACCGAAAAGTGTGAGTCAGCCAAATTAAGGAAAACAATTCTGACCCTTGGTGATGATGTTACCCTTGACAAAATTATTTCCGAAGCCAACGCTTTAGAGACTGTAAATCGACAACTTATTAACTTTGGGTTGCCGGGATCAAGTAAAGATCTGTCGATTAATAGAGTGGAGGCTTCTAAAAAGACTTTAAATGTAAATTCATGTGGACGTTGTGGTGGTAGTCATTCAAGCGATATTAATAATTGTCCAGCCCGAGATAAGAAATGTCTTAAGTGCGGGTTTGTTGGACATTTTCGCAAACAGTGTAGAACTAGGGCGAGAAAACGTAAAATTAGCGATACCTCTTCTAAACCTATTAGCTTTAGTAAGAGATCCAAAAAGTCCAAGTCTGAAGAGGTAGATTATATTTTCCATATTGATAATGACGACAACATTAAATGTATGTTAGGGGGCGTTGAAATTGAGATGTTAATAGACTCTGGCAGTAAATGTAATATAATTAACGATGCAACGTGGCAAATTCTCAAGAACAACGGAGTCCTTGTTGAAAATCAAGTAAAATCTCCAAACAAGAGATTTATGGCCTACGGAAGTAGTAAGGCTTTAACTGTACTTGGGTCTTTTGACTCTACCATAACAATTGGTAACAATTTTCCAATAGCCAAAGCCACTTTTTATGTTGTAAAAGATGGCACTAGAAATTTGCTTGGTAAAGACACAGCCACGTGCCTTGGAGTTCTAAAAATTGGATTAGGAGTAAATGCAGTCGTTGGTATGTTCCCTAAATTTAAAGATGTTCAAATTCATATCCCCATAGATAAATCAATTAAACCGGTTGCTCAGCCTTGTCGAAGAGTCCCTGTCCCTCTTGAGTCTAAAATTAATAAAAAAATCCAAGAGCTTGTTGAATTAGATATTATAGAGCCAGTTAATGGTCCATCTGAATGGATTTCTCCGTTGGTACCTGTATTAAAAGCGGATGGCGATGTTCGTATCTGTGTGGATATGAGGAGAGCCAATCGAGCTATCATTAGGGAAAAGCACCCTTTGCCCACTATGGAACATTTAATTCCAAAGTTTAGAAATGCAAGGGTATTCTCCAAACTAGATTTAAAAAATTCATTTCACCAATTAGAGTTAAGTGAAGACAGTAGACACATCACGACATTTATTTGTAGCCAAGGATTATTTAGGTACAAGCGTCTCATGTTTGGAATCTCGTGCGCTCCCGAATATTTCCAAAAAAATTTAGAAAGGGTTCTCTTGCCTTGTAAAGGAGTTGTTAACTTCATTGACGACATAGTCGTTTACGGTAGCGATGAGGTCGAACATAGCGTAAGGCTCAAAAAAGTCTTACAGGCTTTAAAAGATAACAATGTTTTGCTAAATGATACTAAATGTGCTTATGGCGTAAATCAAATTGATTTTTTCGGTCATCAGTTATCTTGTAAGGGGGTTAAGCCTCTCGATAAATATGTAAAGGCAATAGAATCGTTTCGAAAACCAATAGTCATTGAGGAAGTACAAAGCTTCTTAGGGCTAGTAAATTATGTAGGAAAATGGATCCCTAATTTAGCTACATGGACCGATCCTTTGCGCGAACTTCTAAGACTAAAACTAGGCAAAGGTGTGGATATCACCTCCTATTGGCACGATAAACAAACTCAGGCTTTTAATGGGTTGAAACGTGCCATGACTCAAATTCAAACGTTGGGCTACTATGATCCGTTTGACCGTACCCAAGTCTATGCCGACGCTAGTCCAGTTGGTTTGGGAGCTGTGCTCGTTCAACATGGTACTAATGGTCCCCGAATAATTGCATATGGCAATAAGAGTCTCACAGACCGTGAGAAACGGTACTGTCAGACCGAGAAGGAGGCTCTTGCGTTGGTTTGGGCAGTGGAACATTTTGATATGTACCTGTTTGGCAAGGACAGTTTTGAACTTGTTAGTGATCACAAGCCGTTAGAGGTGATATTTGGACCTGATTCTAAACCGTGTGCGAGAATCGAGCGTTGGGTTTTGCGCCTACAATCTTATAATTTTAAAGTAGTCTTTAGCCCGGGCAAGAAAAATATTGCAGACTCACTGTCAAGACTGTGTTCGTATACTAAGTCTCCGCAGCCTTTTGATGATGATAACTATTTGAATCTAGTTGTTGATCAATATCGTCCTGTAGCAATAACTTTGCGTGAGTTAAGGCAAGCTTGTGAGGGAGATTCAGAGCTAAAGTTAGTCAGATATGGAATGTACAACAATATCTGGGACCAGAGTGTCAATATTTATAAGGTCTTTGAACAAGAACTTTGTTTTCAAGACAATTTACTGTTGCGTGGAAATAAAATAGTTATCCCTTCATGTTTGAGGTCAAAGGTTTTAGCAGCTGCTCATGAAGGCCACCCGGGAATTGTAGCCATGAAAATGAGACTACGTTCCAAAGTGTGGTGGCCCAAAATTGACAGAGATGCTGAACATTATGTTAGAGCTTGTAAGGGTTGCACTCTGGTTTCCGCTCCAAATCCTCCTAACCCAATGCGCAGAAGAGAACTGCCTATACAGCCCTGGGTTGATATAGCAATAGATTATCTCGGACCCTTACCTACTGGACATTATCTTTTAGTCATTATAGATTATTATAGCAGATATAAAGAAATCAAAATCACTAAAAACATAGATTCTGCTCACTCCATTAGCATGCTTAAAGAGGTTTTTTCTCGGTTAGGCACACCCGTAAGCGTAACCGCTGATAATGGTCGGCAGTTTGTTAGTACAGAATTTGAAAAATTTTGCAAAGAATTTGGTATTCAGTTGTTTCATACCATTCCCTATTGGCCTCAACAAAATGGCGAAGTTGAGAGGCAGAACCGCAGTATATTAAAACGTTTACGGATTAGCCAAAACCAAAAATCTAATTGGCAAGAAGATTTACTCAAATACCTTACTATGTATAATAGCACCCCCCACTCCGTCACAGGTAAAACTCCTGCAGAACTCTTTTTCAGACGTCAGTTTAGAGATAAGCTGCCTTCCGTTGTAGATATAGAATTTACTGATCTAGGAGCTAGAGACAGGGATACTCTTATGAAAAGCAAAGGAAAAGAATATGCAGATAGAAAAAGGCAAGCAACGGAATCTAATATAGATATTGGTGAAAAAGTATATGTTAAGAATACAGTAAAGGAAAACAAGTTGTCCACCACATTCAAGGATACGACGCACACAGTGGTAAATAAAGAAGGAAACGATGTTGAATTGGTCAATGATGATAGTGGACAACGCTTACGTAGAAATGTAGTACATTTGAAGAGGGTTGAAGGAAAGTGGGAAGTTTGCACAAACGAGAATGATAAATCTTCAGGATATAACGATACCGTCGATAACAATGTGTGTGACAAAAATGAATAAGTTGATTGTTTAATTATTTGATAATTATTCTTGAAAGAAACTGATTTGTATTTGATTATACTTATACGAAATAATGCTATTTTTCTAATTTTGTAAAAGGTAGATGTAGCGTATCAATAAATACCGACATGCCTTGCTGGTGGGGCGAGCGGTGGTGGGGGTGCGGTCGAGTAATCGTTGCACTGACCGCTCACTCTCTGCGAGCCCGCCGTGCGAGTAAGACGTGCCCGTTGAAACCAAACTGTGTTGTTTCATTTAATTTACTACGCACCTAACACCCTAACAGTGACCTGTACAGTGACAATAATGTTTTGTTTCGTGGAGAAAACATAAACACATCCACGTGAGTAATAACAAGATATGACTAATAATTTCTTTTAATGTGCGTTTTCGATCAATACTTAGCTTGACGAATGGTCAAATTAATAACTATTACTCAAAAACTATTAGATAATAAGTAACAATTAATTGAAAACGCATTTTAACTGAAAAATGAAAAATGAAAAATGTCTAGAAAAACTCGCCCTAAGTATTGATCTATGGTAGACGACACTATTTATTTTGAATGCCATAAAGGTGCTTCCTGATTTGGAGCATTCGCCTGTAATGTAACATTACAGAGTGGAGCATAACAACAGTGAGAGAGGAGAACCGAGCATTACAGTGCGCAACTTGATGATACAATGTGTAAAATCGAATCTGAAATGTTACATTACAGGCGAATGCACGGCAAGTCAGGGAGGCAAGTCCGGTTACTGATTAATGTAATGCTCAAAATAGAATCTGAATTGTTGCATTACAGGCGAACGCTCCAAGTGCGGAAGCTTATTTAAGTAAATATTAAAACGTTTGGTATAGTTTCCGAGCAAGGCAACTTCGTTTGCAACTGCAAGTCATTTGGTATTTTTTTCGAGCCAGTATAATATTGGCTTTTAGGCAACAGAGCATCAAAACACTATCACCAACGATCGATATTCCCTACCTGTCATCGAGTTAATTGGATGCCTTGGAATATGCAACGTGCATGATCAAAGAAAAATGAGTTGAAACCCTACGAGAGGATGAATATTGAACAATGTAGATTATGTTCGCTACGAGTAAATGCATACTTTGGATAACTTGCTTCACTCGCTTATTGGCTCGTTTAAATGCTTCGATTTTTTTAGAGAAATTTATGATCGCAATGCGTCTGTCAGTGATTATTTCTTGTTTCAATAAACTTCTTCCATTCCAATCGAGCGAGTCACCATGATAATGGAAAAAAACCTTCGACTGTCATTTGGATTGAGGTCGAGTCGAGTGGAGGAAATGACTTTGAATATATATGAAATACAGTCTCTAAAAAAACAGTGAAAACAAAAGCAATGATAGTCTCCTGTCTCGTAATATCGACTCTAATTTGATTTGTTACAAAAGCATTCTCTCCATTCCTGTGGCCATCACTACGTCAAACCAGTGCCAAATAATGCCCGAATCAAATTCATCTGGCTGGTCAGTGTTTACTTTTGCAAGTTTCTGCACACTCCGGCCAAGTGCTCATTTTTATAAAACTAATTATAAAACAAATCGCTTCCTAGTTTTTAAACCTTTTATTTTGAAAGTAGTACCGTATAAGTTCCTAAAATAAAAAAAAACATACGGACCAGTCTTTGAGGATTGCCAATAGAAGTGAAAACCAAGCGAAAGCTAAATCGTTTGGTGATGATGACGCGAGTTCCATGATTTTTGTTCACCCAAAAAGTATATATATTACACACAGTATACATATAGCTCATGAAAAGCGTTCGATGACCCAAAAAGTGCTCAACGCGCCTGAAGAAGTTTTCACTTCAAAAAGCGATCGAAGTGGCAACCGATACTCACTGTATTGGTATTTTAGGTTTAACACTCAAGGGGACCAAAGGTTTCAATTACTACATTTACTACAACTACTATAGTATCAAGCTTAAAACCCAGTTTATTCATTGAACTGTGACTAATATTGTGTGTCTTGTAGTGTTATTTTCCTAATAAAAATATGACATCCTCTATCATAATTTTTACGCTGTCTTTGGCGTCATTGTACGATTGTAGATATCTTGTGATTTATTAGCCGTAGATTTTACGTATTTCGGGTTTCATTTAAGTTATACTCAGATTACCATTAGGTTGGTTTTTCTTTTCAAAAAGTAAAGCTTGTGGGGTTCAAAGAGTCTAGCTCCAGGTGATTGATTGAATTTCAAGACCAGAGGAGAATCAAGAATACCTTGTAAATAATACAATTAGGTAGGGTTGGATTGGATTGGTTTTTCTAAGAGATAGCGCGCACGAGCAACTTTAACCTCCGCGACTTATTTGTCTCTCACATAATAAAGTCTATGAGTTTATATGAAAATGCGCGCATGTAGCGACGCGACAGCCGGGAGACTTTTCATATAAACCCGTAGACTTTATATGAGAGAGAAATTAGTTACAGAGATACGAGATATATGGTACGAGCCTTATTTTCGGATAAACAATAGGACTAATTTACAGTGTAACAGTGAAAGAATTTTCGTAAAGATCAGTACTTTCAAAGATATACAATTTGAAGTTGCGTTTTTGTCAACCTTCTTTATACTTTGGCTTGAAAACCTGTGAAACTTTAGCATTCAAGTAGGATTCGACTTTCGTAACTCCAAATTGTCAATTCAGAAATCGGTCCCATGAGCTACGACGGGAAATACAAACTGGTCAAAAATATTAGTCAAGCAAAACATAATTCAAATATCGTCAAACAAAAAAAATAACATTTCCGGATTGTGACAAAAAAAACAACGGCACGACAGTGATAAGAATTCTAAATTCGATGATTTACGAGGAAGAATGTCTCGATGTTATGGACCCAGAATAGTAATGAAGACTAAAAAGGGAAAAGATGTTTCGTCCATAAAAACGAAATACTGATGCTTAATAACAACGGGGTTTATTTTATTAAAACAAATGTTATAAACATTCTTTGGAAGACATCCAGTCTGCGGTATAGATGGCTCATAAATAAGAGTACTTATTTTGTATTTTACTTCCTGAAATTCGCTTCATTACTTGATATAAGATGAGGGTACTAAGAATATTGTAGATATGAACGTCTTTCCGTCGAGCCCTCGATTAAAACTCAAATCGGTTTCAAAGTATATACACAAACAGAAAGATGATTCATAACATCTAGCTAGACATAAAAATAAACATGAATTACCGCGAAAACTTCCTAGATTATGTTATTACATTCTAAAATCAGACAAAAACAGCTCTGTTTTACATTAAAATTGTTTATACAATTTTTGAAAATCTGTTTATCGAAAAGTAAACAGTGAATCATAAAGCCATCGATCCATCATAGGTTGACTGGAGTAATAAACAAACAGACCATAGAGTAATGACTGTGGGCTTTGAACGTATTTTTAGTCGCCTATGAAAATGTTATGCACACCTAGGGACTACTGGGTGGAACCGCAAATTTCAATATGCATTGTGTGATTTATATGTTTAAGCAGCAAGATGGCAGGTTCGTTACGAGCAGTGTACGTCGTAATACATTTTCGACCAGCTGTACCTAAATCTGAAAACGCAACGCCTATTTGAGCTTGTTTATAAAACGCAAGCTCCCAATCCGCACTTGGCATTAAAACCGGTTATGATGCTGTTACTCCGAGTTGTTTTCACAGAGTTTAATTATTCAGCGGTACCAATATCTTGTGTATTTGAACTCAACATTTGTCAGGTCATGCCCTCGTAAAATACGAAATGTTTGGCTTTGTCAAAGTATTTATGAGACCTTGATTTCATAAAGTGATAACCACACAATGGAAAAACGTCCGGATAAAACTTATTATATTTAAATTAAGTATTATCTAGTAGGTTGAAGATGGTATCAGTGGGAAATTCATTCGAAAAATGGTTGCTTTATATCAAGTACGTACGTAGGTATAACACATTTTTTGTTAGTCATGAAATCCTGGAACGAAATAGTTCCATGAATAGTGTTATGGATAAGTAAAAGAAAGAAAGAAAAAAGTATTTAATTGCCACAAAACGACATAAATAATTATATTTTTCTTAAACTAAACCCTAAACGATAGTGTTAGTAGTTCTTAAATTATATTAGTAAGCTTTCTTGATTCTGATTTCACGCACCTGTAAAGTTTGCTTATAGTTTTCAAATCAAGGCAACTCAATACAAAGCAATGCAATGTTTTATACAAATAACAATTATTAAGCCGGTTGCGCCGGCTGCCGTATTCAAATCGAAAAATCACGTTTTTTGCGTGGACGTACCAGAAACATGATTTGTTCCTTTTTTAGCACAGCGACAATAGAAAAGCACACTCTGTGAATATTTCAACATTCTACATATTACGGTTAACGAGACACAGCCTGTTGATGGACAGCGGAGGCTTAGGAATAGGATAGCTTTGCATTTGGTCTGCAACCGATTTTATGATATACACAAATTAAAATGTGAGCTTGTTATTATCCTCTTGCATCTCATATGAAAGTACCTACCTACATTTACCTCCAATTCACACCGGGCTCTTAAATTAAGCGCCTTAACAATTTAACTTGATTAAAATGCTGAACGACCTTTTAACATCACCCTCGGGCTTTTTTCACTTATTGGATGATCCTTCACAGTAGGTTCTTGAACAAATTATTTCAATTAAAAATCATTAATGAAGTCTATGTTTGTGCCATTCTTAAAACCATTTTTCTATTATCATTCTCGGATAGTCGTGTTTCAATAGTAAAATTGATCATTATCTCTCTCATTTTATTTCTAGCTTCACCTAGTTATGAACTAGACGAGGATAAGTTGAGAAAATGGAGATAGAAAGAATTTATATTTTCTATCTGATCAGGCTTCTTCTGGGTAAGCTCGCTCTATCGTCGACTTTGTCTCTGTCATATATGACCTAGACTAGAGTCAAGAGCAAACACATTTTTATAAAAAAAGTATATTACTACAATGTTTTTAAGTTCAATTAGCCGATACCAAAAGTATTATTTTATACGTATAGATAGACTAATAAATGTTATTTTCCTATCAACATAACATCTGCAATTCTGCACACGACAAAGAGTAATTAAATAGCAATTAGACTTTTTGCTAAGCGAAATATGCATTTTATTAAAAACCCTTTCACACTCTCCCCTTCTCTTTGAAAAAGATTATCCGTTGGGTCCAAAATTCATCACCCAAGCATACAGATTACGCGCAAACAAAATAACATTTGACCCTTATAATGTATGAGCTGTCCTGGCCCAAATTCAATGAAAGACCGATTTATATAAGTACCATACTAAGTATATCACTATATAGAGTTAACGTTAATTTGACCCCGCTTAGGTTGACCAAATAAACTTTATTTGTGAGATAAACAGCTGCGAATAGATGACGTAGATTTCACTCTAGTTTTATAACTCGCTGAAAGCCTGATATATTGTTAAAGTTGTTGTTTAACTATAAATCATGGGCTTTAGTTTTCAAACTTAGAAAACAAAGTTCACAAAAGAAACATTGCAAAATAATCCTCAAAAATAATATAGTAACATCAAATTCAATCACAGCCATTTTATTATTAAAGGATTAAAAATGCAAAGCTCTTTCAATATTGCAAAAGCTGCAAAAATAACAAGAATATTTCTTGCACACATTGCAGATTGATTTCAGAAAATATGTAACTCTATTAAAGCTGACTTAACAAATACAAAACCTTTTACTTTGTGACTCAGAGAGCATATATTTAGCCGTGATATTTTAGTAAAAATATCTGAGACTGTCTCAGTTTACAACTTTCTTATTGGTGATCAACAATGTCACTGGGAGTAAAGCGACTCGTAAACTTGTCGCTACTGAACTTGATTACATTCAGTGGGTCCTCCAAAAGATAGTGTATCCATCTGCCTAATAACATTTAAGACCCGGAGCGTCGCCTCGAGGAAGTGTCGGGACACGTGGAACGTAACAATGAGCTGATGTGGCAGTGCAGTAAAGTAAAATGAGCCTTACGTAGAGTGGAAATTCAAAGGCGTTAACAACATTTCACATGGCAGTTGCAACGTTGGCGGGTATTCGGTTGCGAATGTGAAATGCTCGCGTCAACGTCGCTTTGCTTCCACGAAACTGATGTTATCTAGCAGCTCCACACAAGGCGCGATTCTATTTTGTTTCGACAACAATGTAACCAATACAATGGCATTACGTCACTCCCTTTCGACCAATGTTCTCCCATTTCGTCGTGATGTTTGGACATTTCACGAAACGGTGCATAAAATCGCCGGCGTCATGTGGAAGGCCTCTTAGAAGATAGGTTTACGCGTAGCCCATAACGACCTGTAAGTAATGACCGAGGAATACGAATAAAGGGGTGATGGAACAGCGTGGTACTATGCACCAAAGTTACACCGCACGTAGGCAAGTACAGTCAACAAAGCTATTTGGTATACAGGCAAACATCCACTGTACTGTCAGTATTTATTTCTGATGTGTGCATTAAAACTTTTTAAGCTTATGACATACTTACGAGTGTGGTACAACAGTAATTGTCTACTCAGCACACTCATAACATTGTAAATTAGCAGCCCGCATACCAAGTAGCTTTGTTGACTGTACATAACAACAGTAAAATGAATTTAGAGTAACCACAACGCCGCAGCGCTAAAAGGCTGTAAATATAATTCTAAAAGCTGAAACGCGTAAGGTGATTTATTAACAATGGCGAAAAGTTTACAGGAAAAAGGTTTTAATATGGCTGATAAAACGTTTTCCAATGTACAGGGAAATATTAAATCCTACAGAGACAATAGTGCAATATCCAAAATTATATAAGACCTAAATAATAAGTATTGGTCAATTCTTCTTCTATCGTGTCGGAGTCACGTACTCAATTACGTCAGCCCAACATGTTGCCAATGCTCATCAATACATTCGCCAGAGATACGCTTCCACTGATACTTTGATACCTTTTTTTTTTTAAGGATGGGAAATCTTCAAATGACTTCTTCCGCTCTGGGTGGAGCGGAAGGGCGTGTCAGAATCTTACTAACTAAAACCCATTCGTGTTCCTTCTAAAGCCCTTTGCGTTCCAGGGCCGGGGTGACTCTTTCGAACAAATTCCGCAACCCTGGCAGATACTTTGATGCCTACGTACATCAAAACCAATTTTAGAACAAAACACGAACATTTGCAATCTGTGGAAAATTGTTCCCACTAACACTAAAATCAAATACGGGAAAGGGTGCTCTTAACCACACAACAGTGAGGTTAGTTAGACCGTAAAGTAGAATATTGGTTCCTAAAATGTTTGTGAACTAACACGCTAAGTACTAATTCGAAAAGCTTTTAACGTGAGGCATGGACTTGTCTCTTATCCCATTTATAATTTAGTAAAGTCAGTTGTGTTATATTTTTTTGGTAGCTTTCCTACGTTATATAAATCAATTCTGAATGCTTTATTATTTTGTTCAAGTTTTGTAGAGACGTAATTATCGTTACCGTTGATGCTGAGCTAATTAAGTTATATTCAAATATTTTTCCTTTGTTGAGTTAACTTACTTGAGTTGAGAGCTTAACTTACTCAAGTCTCAGCTTTATCGAGGTCTATCTAAATAATAATAAAAAAAACTGTGAAGAAAAATTAGAACGGGCACAATTTAACATTTAATCAAAACTATTTCTCTTTTTCTGAGTCACAAAGACTTAGTAAGTGCGAAAACAAATGTTGTGATTATTTAGATAAAGCCATAGTTAATTACCTTCCGTCGGATCATAGCGGACAATTGGTAACATTTAAGTTTAAAGCAGCCTTGCAAAAAATTCAAATACAATATAGGCCAATTACAACAGGCAAACTAGCTAGATTCAATGTTACCTTACAAAATAAGTTGATTGTTCTAGGCCATAATATTGAGGATGCAAATAAGTTATATGATAATTTCTTTTCAGTAGTACTAAAGGAATTCAATACAACTTTTGAAAAGAAGTCTAAAAATACTTCCCCTAAGTTTATATTTAGTGACTGGGCGACTGTTTCCTAGCTGACTACCCTGAGAAGAAACACCGAAACAAACTCAGAGGTCAAAGTCACAATCGTACTGGTCAAATAATATGAGAACCGTGTAGGTTAATGTCTGAAGTGGTCTTTTGAGGAAAGTAAAAGTACACAGAATTGAGTGGACCTGTCCAGACAGTGCAAGCATTTGTTAGTCATCTTGTAGCTCAAACTTAGAACTTCAAGGTGCTCAACTTGATTCTTATGAATTCTTCTATTCTATTTATATAGACTATATGATAAAACCAACGGTGGGTGGTACATTGCTTATGGAGAAAAAATTAGATAAAAAACATATAAAAGTAAAGTAAATTAGTAAATAGGTAGTAAGTAGCTTGCTTAATTTCAAAGATATGAATGAATTAATTAATAAACTGTGACATTTGATATTTTACATACTAATCACTTAAAATAAAAATAAAAACTCCTAACTAAAATATGGCGACAAAAATTCGTTTGCATTGCTATCGACTGGAAGTGAGCCCAAAAGACTGGCGGCATTGCTAATTTCATTTGAATAGATAACCATTTTGCAGCTAATAACTGTTTAATATTGTGTATGGAAAAATAATTTTTCAGACACCTTTTGGCTCCTAGGATTCGTAGTATTTTATCTGTGGACACTGGTCGTCCCTTGAGCATTTTTGGCTTATTACAAAGTAAGTCACCAATTAATTAGAAAAATTTCATCGTCTTTTTACTGTAAGTATCTGTCCCATGTTCCATGAGGTCAAAACAACACGTTTTGTTCCTTTCATCTCTATCAACCGTCACGCTATCAGTCATTATCCTTTTTAAGACTGCCTTAAACTGAGTGTTATGTTTTCAGAGTTAATACTCGTATGTATGTTTTTCTATTTTTGTGATTTTGATTTGCCGGAAAGCTTTTATAACCGTCATAGGGTTGATATGTTTGAATTGGAATTCAACCGTACAACCTGGAACGTTTGCTCTTAATAAATTAAATGATACCTCGGGTGAAGAATTTAAAGCTTACTGAAGCTTTAAATTCTTCACCCGAGGTATCATTTAATTTGAAACCTTGCTCCTAAAACTAAAACATTACGGACTAGGTAATCTTGCTCTCAGTTTAGTGAAGTCGTACTTAAATGACAGACAGCAGCAAGTTCAAATAAACGGTGTTAATTCAAGGGGTTTAAAAGTCAAAATGGGGGTACCACAAGGCTCAATATTGGGTCCTTTCCTCTTTTTAGTGTATATTAATGATTTACTCCATCTTTTAAAAAATCAACCAAAGATGGTGTTATTTGCTGACGATACGTCCTTAATTTTTAAGATAGATAGACGTTCTACAAGTCTTGACGACGTAAATAATGCGCTACAGCAGGTCCAAAATTGGTTCACTGTGAATAATTTAGTATTAAATGGGAAAAAAACTAAGTGCATCAGATTTGCTTTACCGAATGTCAAAAGTAATACTTGCGACATAGTATTGGACAAAGAGAAACTTGAATTCGTCGAAGACACGGTTTTCCTAGGGATCACGCTTGACTCAAAGCTACAATGGGGTCCTCATTTAACATCTCTTGCAGGACGGCTAAGTTCAGCTCATCATATGCTGTCAGAAAAATCCGTCAATTTACTGATATAGATACCGCGAGGCTGGTTTATTTTAGTTACTTTCATAGTATAATGTCTTACGGTATCTTATTATGGGGACGAGCTGCAGACATCGAGTCTATATTTATTCTGCAGAAAAGAGCTATCAGAGCCATATACCATCTTGGTCGGCGCGATTCCCTAAGGGAACTGTTTAAGGATATTTACATCATGACGGTACCTTGTCAATACATATACGAAAACATTATGTATGTTCGGAAAAATATTCATCTTTTTAATAAGATTAGTGATAGGCATAATTTTAATACTAGAAATAGGAATAAATTAGATCAACCCCGATTCAGATTGGCTAAAGTACACACTTCTTTTATGGGATATTGTATTAAGTTTTATAATAAAATACCACGTGAGATTCTCGAACTGAATGAGAAAAAATTTAAAACATGCATAAAACGCACTCTATGTAGACAGGCATATTATAAACTGGAAGATTATATCCTTGATAAAAATGCTTGGCTAAATGCCGGTCCTGCTCCAAAGCCTCAGCCGCTTGGTTCCACTAGTTAGGTTTTATATTTGGAAGAGATGCTCACCCTCTTTTATGTCTAATAATAATACTATTCCGCATAATCTTATATTATGTTTGGAATAAACTTTTCTTTTTCTGTATTTTCAGATTGATATTCATAGTTTTATATAATTTAGAAGCAATTTTTATTTCAAGTTCTGTAAATGTGAGAACCCTGGACCATTATGTTAATAGATAGTTTCCTTGTTTGACATGAAATAGCAGGGGCAGTTGAGGGTGTGTCATGCTCACTCCAATGTCTCGCTGATGGTGGCGCGTGTATCGTATCATTCAGTTCCCTTCAAAATGGTTGAGCTGAATGGTGCTGATGCACGCGTCATGTTCGGGAACGGGCGCCGTCAGTGGAGACTGGTCATCCCTTGGTTGCCACTGCCTCATTTTAATATTTCATACTATAAATTGTTTTTTTTCTTTCTTTACATTGTTCTCATATATAGAAGCAACAAGGTTTATGTAACCAGGATTTTTGTAAACATAAAATGATTTAAAAGAGTGTCCGTGGAGTTTCTTGCACGTTCTTCTCCATAGAGATCTACGCTTGCGAACGTGCAAATAGCTTCATGTTTTTGACGGACTGACTTTGACAATTCAAAAGTACCTGATAATGGTTTATTTGAAATAAATGCTTTGACTTTGACTTTGACTTTGACTTTGAATGGCATCACATGTAAAACATAAGGTATTTTCATGGAGACACCTTAAAAACTTACGGGATATACTTACATACTCAAACCGTGAAAAATATATAAGTAGGTACATATAACTGTTTCTACATACAGGGTGTCCCAAAACTCAACGTCAAGCCGAAACGGGGTGACAGGATTGATCATAACCATCACGAGAAAAATCTGAAAAAAAATCTATCCCATGCAGTTTAAAAATTATGGGCATTTTAAGAAAAACCTAGAAATTTGATCAAACTGTACCATTTTTCGGTTATTGTGGTTATTCTTTTTTATTTTTGTTCATTTGAACTTTGGAAACGTAATCCTAAATAACATATCTAGAATCCCAATAAAAAATAATGACACAATTGCCTCAAGTTTCCGAGAATTGAGACTATTTGTTAAACTACGAATTTAAAATTTTCAAGATTCGTCGACTTTGACAGGCCCTCCTATAAAAAAATGTACTAGAGTGCCTTGGCAAGTGGCATTAAAAGTTGGCGCATTTAATCAGAATTCTAAAATGGTACAATACTTGTTAGTTCCATACAATAGAAAAGAGTAAAAAAATTAAAACCTCAAGTAACCCGATTTTTGCTATCTCATTTTACTCAGTTAAAATGTTTTTAATTCACACAAGCTCTAGGTAGGTTAAACGGTTCCGTATCAGGAAAGGATTTCTTTTTGTAGAACAATGCTACAGAGGCATAATGAGAATCCCCAATTCATCCAAAAAATTCTCTGGTCAGATGAATCGACATTTAAAAAAGATGGTTACATGAACTTGCACAATTATCACGAGTGGCATGTGGAGAATCCACATTTAATGCGAGAAGATAGATCCCAGTATCGTTTTAAAGTAAACCTGTGGACCGGAATTTTAAACGGTAAAATTATTGGGCCTATTGAACTGCCTGAGAACTTGAATGGAACTAATTACCTACATTTTTTAAGAGAAGATTTACCAACCCTGTTAGAGGACGTACCACTAGCAGATCTTCGCGACATGTGGTTTCAACAAGATGGCTGCCCAGCGCATTTCGCAGTGCAAGTAAGAGATTTCCTTGACCAGGAATATCCGGGAAGGTGGATTGGACGTTCGGGCACTATCTCGTGGCCCGCCCGTTCACCAGATTTAAATCCCCTGGATTTTTTCTATTGGGGAGTTCTCAAAGAAAAAGTTTACTCAAAGCCCATTGAGAACGTAGCCGACCTGCGTGAACGCATTTCTCAAGCAGCTGAGGCGATCAACTCTCGAAGATATGCCCGACTAATAAGTAGATCTTTTTTAAGAAGATGTAGGGCTTGTATTGAGGCTGATGGTAAACAATTTGAACATTTATTGTAATAAAAAACGTTATTTCTCTATCATCTGACTTTTATTCCAACAAACCTAATTATTTTACTAATTTTACTAACTTTTTTTCACTTTGGTAAAAGTGGCGTCACTATCTGTCTCGCTCACTCATGGCGAACATACCCATTATCCATCTCTCTCATCATTTTGTCTTTCATTTTAACCATCATTTTAACTGAGTAAAATGAGATAGCAAAAATCGGGTTACTTGAGGTTTTAATTTTTTTACTCTTTTCTATTGTATGGAACTAACAAGTATTGTACCATTTTAGAATTCTGATTAAATGCGCCAACTTTTAATGCCACTTGCCAAGGCACTCTAGTACATTTTTTTTATAGGAGGGCCTGTCAAAGTCGACGAATCTTGAAAATTTTAAATTCGTAGTTTAACAAATAGTCTCAATTCTCGGAAACTTGAGGCAATTGTGTCATTATTTTTTATTGGGATTCTAGAAATGTTATTTAGGATTACGTTTCCAAAGTTCAAATGAACAAAAATAAAAAAGAATAACCACAATAACCGAAAAATGGTACAGTTTGATCAAATTTCTAGGTTTTTCTTAAAATGCCCATAATTTTTAAACTGCATGGGATAGATTTTTTTTCAGATTTTTCTCGTGATGGTTATGATCAATCCTGTCACCCCGTTTCGGCTTGACGTTGAGTTTTGGGACACCCTGTATATCTTTGCCAGATTCCATATCCCCAAAATAAAAAATCGCGATCCTTATGGAGCCATACAGTGACAAACGAAGGCATTTATGAGTTTTGTGAAGTACTTTCTAAGGAATGTATTGTGTCTGTTAAGGTAGCTTGACTGAAACTTGAAATAAAAAAGAAAACGAAAATAAAGTTGCAAAGAACCCTTCAAACTTTAGTTAAAATTTGCTGAAAACTACGTAATTGCTGACTAAAATTCGTTCAACAAACCTTTCTTAATTTATCTTTTAATAGCTAAACCCAAACCCATTTAAACATCATCTTTACTGGTATTATGAAAATGGGAAATTCAAGACGCTGTGAGATTTATATCATTACAATATTTATGGCTGAAGTTTTCAATAAATCACAACGCGAAGCTATAAAAACGTAATAAATATTGTTAAACTTCAATACTTGTTATTCTTATTACAGCTGCTAATTTACTGAAGACACTTTGAAATAAATCATTATTAAATATTTGTTTTCAATTTATCATAGTTTAAATGCACTTCGACATCCTAACTAATCCTACTATCCTACTTCCTTAGAAATGTGGAAGTCTGTATGTTTTTTTTTAATTTGTATATTTGTGCAACAATCAGGCTAAAGGGATTTGGATGAAATTTGGCACACATATAGTGCATATCCTATATAAAACACATAGGCTATTTTTTATTCCGGTAAGTGGAATTGCTTAATGGGAACCGAGGAGGAAGTGAAAATTCAGAGCCGCTGTTGGCTGAACGCTAAAGATTCACAAGTAACAGGAGAACAGAAACATCAGGTACCAGGAGTCCAGAAACATGTTAAAGTATTTCTTGGGCTGGAATTGTGAGCGTTAAAAATTCACAAGTACCAGGAGAGCAGACACATGTCGAAGTATTTCCGGTGCTGGAATTGTAAGTGGTTAAGATTCTCAAGGACCAGGAGATCAGAAACATATCGAAATATTTTCGGGGCTCGAATTTTGAGCGGTAAAGATTTAGAAGTACCAGGATACCAGAATCATAATTATTTAACATCAGGCTTTGACCTTAGGAGCCGAAAGCAAGAACGCTGAGCGGTGAGCCAGAAAGAAGAAATTGCGCAAGTGGCTGAAACCGCGGGATACAAATTTTTTTTTTGGTTGATGACCACTCGCAGTTCAGCAACCGGACTGTCCTGTGGTGGTCTCAAATGAATTTAAGGCCCCCAGCCAGGGCTTACAAACTAAATTAAAAACTACATGACCGCTCGCCAGGGGCATCCCCTGTGGGAAACGTAACTCGGCTTAGCGGCGTCATTTTGGGAGGACAGCAAAATACAGGCTGGGTCATAAAATTATTATTTAGGGAATTTGAAACTACTGGCTCAGCGACGCGGGCTGGCTCGGTAAGCAAAGGTCGGGGAGGGATTTTTAGACGTGGCGAGGCCCGGGTTACGGAACGTGGACTGTATTTGTATTTTCGAAACGTGCTGGTTTCCCTACAGTTTCCCTGAATCTGGGTGATGTTGACATCGGACTTGACCACGGGAGATAGCTTAGACTTTCACATTTATAATGTTAGTAGGATTAAGTACAAATTTTGATGTGATTGGATTATTACTCTCTGGAGCCCGTTCTTAAGTCAGACGAAGTCGTAGGCAGAATCTAATTTAAAAATAAATAAATATACGAGTTTACAGTGATAACAATATTCTGGTATCACGAATTCTAAACCGATCTTGAGAATATTCCCATGAAAGCTGCATAATTATTTCCAAAACACGTTTCATGCGAGCGAAGCCGCGGGCAGAAGCTAGCAATATTATAAACGCGAAAGTGAGTTTGTTTGTTTGTTACCACTTCACGTCGCAACGTCTGATCGCACACGAAACTGATGAAACTTAGCACACGGGTACAGCTTGTCCTGGAGTAGAACAATAGGATAACTTTCTACTTTCACGCGGACGAAGCTGCTGGCGGATGCTAGTCATCTAAACTTGAAGACCTACTTAAACTATTATAATCTGGAGTGATTGAGATGGGTTTCCGAAGGTCATCAATCATATCATTCAATTCATTCATCGCTAGGGAGACCCAACAGTTGTCATCGAACCGCACTTTGTAATATTTGCCAAAAGGGAAGATTTGATTAGCCAACATATACATACATACGCAGATTGTTATATTGTTAACGCGACGTATAGAATCGGAGAACGGGGACATGCCATCATACCTTCGTGTGTACACATGACTACGTATAGAACTTTTAATGCCACCAGCCTTTGCGGAACTACTTTGAACTCTATTGTTCTGCAAACAAAGTTGAAACTTCGCACACAAGCGTACAAAAATATTAGCGATGCGAATGGATTTGAGTTAGACATGTTCTAGATTGAGGTACACGTACCAATGTGTGCCTGAAGCCATGTTTATTTTACGTCATAGATATTTTCCAATAGTTACTTAAATAGTAAGTAGACAGTGTATGACAGTTTACTTCAGATTTGATTCCATTGTTTTGATTTTTATAGTTTTTTTATGTGATCCAAAATGTTAGCAGCAGCTATAAATAGTCATTTACCTTTTTGAAAAAATCAATTCAAATTATAGAATGCGACAAAGAACAAAGGTCACCCCCTTGAAAGCCCAAATTACAGGGACAACTCCAAACCGGTTGGAGGGGTCTTTTCCCATTTTTCACCAAGTTATGGCGCGTTAATAACCTTTTTCTCATAGCGCGTTGTTTTAACGTTATTCTTTGAAGGCCGGAAGATAAAGGTAATTTAATAATGCCTTCATAAATTTATGCCTCTACGTGTCTTATAAAATGATATCAAGATAAAACATTTTTTTAAAGTCATCTCGCGTGATATTGGATTAGTATAACGATGTTATAATGCTATAACAGTCTCGTTATCCTACACATTTAGCTAATTGCTTCATAAACTAAAAACATATGCAAAATGTAAAATTAAATTAGAGTGTTGTGCACATGAAATTTAAACACTTTTAGCAAGCCGTTTTTGCGCGATTGAAGTTTATAGTTACTATAGACATCAATCGCAAAAGCAGCTGGTTCTTAAATTTTATTAAACTTGTAGCGGACAGTTCTGATTGACACTTAATTTTTATGAGTTCTACCACTGGCCCTACAAAAATGCTTTTTCATCTTATTAAAAAGAATCACTTAATTTTTCGCAAGGTGTAGAAGATATTTAATCTATCAAGTCTAAATCATAATAAATGTGTAATGTACAAGAATATCTTTTAACACAAGCTGCAAAGTCACAAAAGAAAATGGTGTTCCATTTTCTTGATATATGCGGCAAATGTGGATCGCATTATCACGTATCGATGTTGCAAACATTTTTGCAAATGCTGGAAATAAAATTGTTAACGACGTATAATGTTTCTTTCACAACATACGTAGGTAAAGACTGTCCCGATTTTCCCTATGTTATTTTTTTCCTTTTGCACATCTATATTTCTGTGATTTTTATTTATGTAAGTCATTCAAAAGCTCATAGTTCAAAATCAAAAATCAAAAGTCAAATGATTCAAATCAGGCTGAGTGCCAGCACTTTTTGAACTTCTAAGTTCTACATAAAGACAGTTATAATAGTAGTAATATTCTAAAGACAGCTTTATTACCTTTTGCCCATGTCTTCACATCCACATTTATTCCATAGGAACTGATCATTTTTAGGAGGAGAAAGTAGCATGTGTTAGTGTAACTTTCTATTGGTGAAATCATTTTTGATAGCGGTGTACTTCCAAAGATTACCTCTTGAAAGCAAATTTTTGACCTCTTTATAAAACCTCAAGTTTTGGCCCGCGACTTCGTACACGCATATCATTTCTCGTTCCCATATAGCCTTCCATATGAATGTGGCTATCAAATAGAAAAATATTTTTTTTAAATCCGACTGGTAGTCCCAGAGATAAGTGCGTTCAAACAAACAAACTCTTCAGCTTTATATTTGGTATAGATATAGATTTTGTAAATAGGGTGATTTACCATTCACCATTGATTGCACCAGCTACATGACATCCTACCTATCATCAAAACTGGATATCCTAAATTCCAACTCTGTCAGATTACAGGAAATAGATGAAAAATCGATCAGAAGATTCGAGTGACAGTCAAGTGTAGCGTGAAACTGGCTGAAACCGTTCTAAATTATCCTTCAACGGACACGATTCCGAAGGAATTGGAAAACCATACCACGTCTTTTTTTAGGGTTCCATAGTTCAGGAAGGAACCCTTATAGTTTCGCCATGTCCGTCTGTTTATATGTCTGTCCGTGGTTTTGCTCAGAGACGCGTTGAACTGGAAAGATGGAATTTGGTATGGGTATACATGTTAATCACGCCGAAAAAGTGGTAAAATAAAATCTTGATAAAAAAAAATTACGCGCCTACGCGTAGAGTGGCAATGATATTTTTTTATCGTCTATCCCGTGGTGTGGGGTGTCGTTGGACAGGGCGTTTAAAAATATTGAGGATGTGCCTTTTTCCCCCCTTCTGCCAGCTAAACGGTTGTTTCGGAGACGTGATAAAAATCATGGTAGTAGCATATATAACGAATTTAAAAGGAAAACTATCACAGCTAAGTAGGCTTTACAAGTTAACGAGTAATATTCGGCCAACTTATAAAATGTAAATGATTAGGTAATAATATCGTAGTAAAAATAGAAAATGACCAAAACTAAGTGTCTTTGTAATGTCATAGTAAATTTGCTATTTTTTGTCATGGCTTACGGGACGGGTAACTACGGAACCCTGCACTGTGCGTTGCCCGACACGCACTTGGTCGGTTTTTTACTCTACTTCGCGACAGCAAACACAAGGTTACATTTTTCATGCGTATCTATGTTTCTTTATATGTGGAATATATACTCGTATATATGTTCACTTTTTTACCCGAGTGGGATTCTTCGGCTGAATGGATTTTAATAAATGCTTCCTACGAATTATGCTTTTCTCCAACTGACAAGCAAAGCAAAAAACGAATTGAGAATTTGAGGTTAAGAACACACACACAGTTTGAAACATATTCAACTTCAAATTCTTAATTCACAAAGCGACGTTATGATTAAAACTCCTTCAGTTACATCTTTTCAGTTTATTTTACTTTCTACATAATCTTGTTTCCTTTTTTAAGATCTGAGTGGATATAAATCATCATCTGCCTAGACTTTTTCCAGCTATATTGGGGTCGGCTCCCAGTCAAGCCGGATTCAGCTGAATACCTACCTGTGTTTTACATGGAGCGGCTGCCTACCAGACCTCCACAACCCATTGATTTGGTAACACGCTACTTCTTGGCTAGACTGATGTCAGATTTTCTGGCTTCTGACAATTCGTAACGACTGCCAAAGATCTACAAACGGCAGCCGGGATCAACGGCTTAACTTGCTTTCCGAGGCACGGAGGAATCTCGATATGTTAAGATGGTCACCCATCCACAGACTGACCTCGGCAAGCATTGCTTAACCGACCCGTGAGGCTGTTATATTTATCCACGAGCTCCTCCATATAAATGCGAAACTAATAAAAATGCCAAGCATTACAGTCTTGACAATAAGGCTCATTTTAAAACGAGGTCACACACGATCGCGTTTTGCTTATTACATCCGTCACCTACAGGTACGTTTGTGTCAACATGAGCCTGCACTAAAGGCTTAGCAGATATATATACTACAGGTATGTACTATTCACATATTAGCAATAGGTACAAAAGCTGATTAGCTTCAGCGGATTTGAACACGGGAGATATGGAATAGTAAATATTGTTATAAACAGGGATTTACGAGGTTTTTTATGAGTTGATAGATTTTACACGTGCGTTCTTATTTTTTAACTTTTAATGGCTTTTAACATAAAAATGTTTTTATTTACAGTGAAAAAGAAAAAAGCAGACACCTAATAAAACCTGAGTGCTACGCGCATGAATTTTAGATAGCGGCTACCACTGAAAAGTTTTAATAGAAGCTCGAATATCGGCGAAACAATGGATATTTCAGTACGATGCATAACAAACACACAAACATAAAAGTTTCATAATATAACAACTAGGCAACTGAAACGCAGAACAAAGTTTAAACGTCGGAACGAGACGTGCAAAGCTAATATTAGGACACACAATCTGATTGCTTAGTTTCACAAATACGCAAAGCTGTGTTGTTTCACGAAGATAATGTCTTATTTAAATTCCGAACGCAACATGAGACGGTGGGGTACTCGCCCCCCCCCCCCTGCCTTGTTAACCACCACATTGCCCACAGTAATTGTTTTATGGCATGTGGCAATCAAGAACCATGTACCTACGTAAGTATATACAGGACACTGTATAGTGACGTCCCTATTACTGCGCAGGGAATCGCAAATTACAGGTTTGGATCGGTTCGCAGTCCTTTGTACGTTTATTTAGTGAGGTAACAATTTCAAGGGAACATATTCCCGGGATAAAAAGTATCCTATGTGTTATTCCAGACTATAATCTACCTCTGTGCCAAATTTCATCAAAATCCATTCAGTAGTTTTTACGTGAAAGAGTAACAAACATCCATACATACATCCATACTTACAAACTTTCGCCTTTATAATAGTAGTAGGATAACACAAGAAAGTTACTGATAAAATTAAATAGTAATATTAACCTGAGATGTGTGAACTATTCCTCATATTCAAATAGTTATTAATAATGCGGTATGTAGATTGTAGAGTCTATTAAAACTGCTGTCAAATTCTTTCAACACGAGTTCAGAATCTTTTTTTTTATGTATTTATGTTTTTTTTAGCTTATTGAACCCCTGATAAAAAAAATCACAGGGCATATATTTGGGCGGTCTTAATTGTTTTTAGGGTACCTAGGAGTATTTTGTTTGCCATGTAATAAGGAAAACATTATTAACGGTCTAATCCCCTTTAATATATTGCCGTAATAAACGGAGTTAACTTTTCCAGATTATCGGAAAATGTCTCGCAGTGGCAAAGGTTGACGATATTGCTTCTCATTTCAGGTTCAAACGGACCAGCGCAGTTAATCGATGAACCGGCAAGTGACTTAGACGTTAATTAATTACATAGATAAACACGGTTAGTCGAGTTAAACACGGTTTAAATTGCGTTTAGCGTGTAACTTGACGGAAGTTTTATTCTCTTGAGGAATACTACAAGTATTTGTAGATAAATGTTATTTGCTGTGCGGTGTTTTTTGGGTGTGCGGGGAGATTCGATCCCTCACTAGGAATAAAAAGTTTTACCTATTGGATATTCACAGTAGTAAATTTTTTTCTAACATTACTTTTTTAGTGTTCCGTAGTCAACAAGGAACCCTTATAGTCTCACCATGTCTGTCTGTCTGTCTGTCCGTCCGCGCTTTAGCTCAGAGACGCTTAGCGCTAGAAAGTTGAAATTTGGTATGGGTATACATATTAATCACGCCGACAAAGTGGTAAAATAAAATGTAAACATGTAAAGTTTTTTTGTCTACTCCATGGTGTGGGATAGGTCGTTTAAAAATATTGAGGGTTTGCTAAAAAAACATTTTTCAGAAATATTAAGCTTTAAAGTGCTATTTTTTGTTAGTCAAGTTTCCCCCACCCTCCTCCCTCTGCCAGCTAAATTGTTGTTTTTGAAGACGTAAAAAAATCATATTAGTAGCATTAGTAGCAATTTAATAAGAAAACTATCACCGCTACCTAGGCTTAACGAGTTAATGAGTACTAGTCGAACAACTTTTAAAATGGACCTGGGTAAAAAAAAAGAATTCCTAATAATTCCATAGAAAATGACATAAAACCCAGTGCATTTGTAAATTTTTAATGTAACAAAATAATAGTTAAGTACTTTTTACTATTTCTCTGGCATGGTTTAGGAGACGGTAACTACGGAACCCTACACTGTGCGTGGTCCGACACGCACTTGGCCGGTTTTTTTTATTAAAGCAACTTCAAGAGTATAGGGTTATGATTGTATGGCAAACCGGGCAAATGGTCTCCATGGATTTGCTAGTGGATTGGCTTTTTTTTGTCGACGTTATCTATGACCATTTTGAATATGCATGCAAATTGTGGCTTCATGTGTCGTTGATGGAGTGTTTAATCTTCTCCTTCACTGTACGATTGAGGGCGTAGACCCTTGACTTCAAGTTACTCCATAAAAAGAATTCCAGTACCTAGTTTTAAATCAAATGATCTAGAGGCAAATCAACATTGCAATAGAATATACCAAATAATAAGGTGCAATATACTTCCGCTTATTCCTTTGGGAAAGTAAGGCGCCATGTTATATGACAATATAATTTGCAAAAAACATTCCTATAGAGACTAATTTATTTTTACATTAATATTTTAAAATATTGTTCATTGTACTGGCTTGCCCCAAGAGGACTGTAATGGAATAAGTAACAATAACTTTCAAGCTACACATGGGTAACTCCTGTCATTTTCAGTTTTCTGAAATATATTTTTCGACTTAACAAATCTCTTTTAAATGTAGTATTTATATTTTTTAAAGGAATGCTTGTTAAAGACATCTAGACGTTACGTAGAAATACGAAATACTAATGCAATATCCTGTAATATAATTGGACGTGTTTTTGTAAATAATCCTTAACGAAGTTGAACGAACTAAATTCATCTTCTCTTACTTAATAGAAACTTAAATTGATTGACTGACACACAACGCACAGCCTAAGCCGCTGTGTCCAAAAGCATATAATTTTGCTCAAGAGGATCTTTTTTATAACGTGAGTGATAGTGGGAGGACTTTTCAGAATTCATCCCATATAGGAGTAAAAAGGGGATAAAAGTTTGTATGGGTGAATATTTAAGACCTCACGGTAATCAATCAATCTGCCCAGAATTTTCCCAACTGAGCTGGGGTCAGCTCAGTTGCTCAGCTATTTTACACAGAACGACTGCCTATTGGACCTCCACCACCCAGTAACTGGGTGTCAAGATACACCTTTGAAAGACTGGTGTAAGATTTCTTACTACCTGTGATAACTCTCAGAGTTCTACAAAGGATAGCCTCTTGGCTGTACTTTGTAGATATTTGAGAGCCAACAGCGTAACGTGTTTTCCGAGGAACGGTCGAACCATGAACCACGGTATGCTAAGATAGTCGCCCATCCACGGACCGATCTCGGCAAGCATTTCTGAGCCTTGAATATCGATCGACCCGTGCAGCTGTCGTTATTTAAATGACCACGACATCCTCGGCTGGGATGTTAAGATATACATCTATCAGCGTTTGCTCTTATACCGCTTATCATATTTGTACGTATTTCGAATCTCGTGTCAAGAAGTCGTTTAAAAGAAATCAAAGAGTGACTACAGTGACGACACACAGTGAGGATTTGTTCATTCCTGTATCATTTTGTAGCTATGATATAGTATCTTTCATCATCCGCCCTCTGGTATATTGCCTTGTGCAGGCCAGGCTGTTATTTCATTTTTACCATAAAGGAAATCCTCTGAAATCCGTTTCCCGATGAGATTCAAAACAACCATATCTAGCAGGTCCCGCACCTATAAAAGATACGCTAAGCAACCACACGAACAAACTCGAAGAAAATTTTAAACTCAACCCTAAAATGCCGACGCCACATTCTTAGTTAGCAAAGTGTTTACTTAGCGCTCACGAACCCGCGCCATAGGAAGTGCAGTCAGCTTTCTTGGCAACGCCTCCGAGCTCCTTGACTTTTAAGTAGGGGTTAAGTTGACGCTATTATTGTACACCCACACGACGCTGACAACGCTTTAATCACGAACAGCGAAAATAAAACTTTTTTAGAAAACTTATGAAGAACTCTTTTATTTGAATAATCCGATATCTAGCAAGGTGTCTAGAGGGCAATACCTTTAACTTCTATGACTATTTAAAGTCAAATATAATTTGGACGTATTATTATATTCCACGCATCGGCTCAAAGAAAAATCAAGTGACGTAAGTTTTGATCACAAATACATAATCCTAGAAAATCCCACACAACACTTAACGCATATTAAACAGTCAAAAGATATTAATAATGTGATTTATAGAGCACTTAATCTATCGAAAATACGAGTCCTAAATAAAAATCACTTACGTACAGTATCGATATAATAATAATAACCTATATTTTTATGGGTAATATCATTTTACTATGTAGCCACAACATAATGCCATGCGACACGTTTGCATTCATTTAAATTATGCATAATTCCTGCAAACCAATTTACACGTGACCTACCGAACATTTATTTATCGGCCAATTATTTTATTACTTTTGAGTTCGAATGTACGGGTACCTACAGGATGCAGTCAAGTGCCTCTGTAACACATCAGTAAGGTAAGGGCTAATTAAAGAAACTGACCGGGTAAAGCAGCGGACTCAATCGAATTGATGTAGCAAATGCAAATTACGTCATCGTGAAACAGGGCAAAAATTTCAGGTCGAATACCGACGACTTTTCTGCCACCGAGAAGTTGTGGTCAACTAATGGTAACGGCCAGGCAGGCATTTTGTGATTTCTTTCAACTTCATCCTATACTCCCAAAACAGTGATGACATCTCGTGAGAAAACCGGCAAATTCAAAATATTTACTATTCTAACGTCAACATTTACATTTAAAAAGAAAAGAGTGATTCTAGTTGTCCATTCGCAAGGTAGATTAAGTAAGTATCATATCATATCCTCTACAAATCTGCAATGAAAAGTGGAAGTACAGCCACTGCTGGGTTACATGGCCTCTCTGAAAGGTGGAGTGGACCCAGCAGTGGGAACAATACACGTTGTTTATGCTATGACAACTAAGGTAAGGTAACTTGAATTCGTCGATAGAACGGTTTTCCTGGGGATTACGCTTGACTCAAGGCTACAATGGGGTCCGCATTTGTCATCCCTTGCAGGATGGCTAAGTTCAGCAGTATATGCTGTTAATAAAATCCGCCAATTTACAGATGTTGATACCGCGAGACTAGTCTATTTTAGTAACTTTCATAGCATCATGTCTTACGGTATCTTACTATGGGGACGGCTGCAGACATTGAGTCAATATTTATTCTGCAGAAAAGAGCCATAAGTGCCATTTACAATCTCTGCCGGCGCGATTCTCTAAGGGAACTGTTTAAGAACATTAACATCATGACGGTACCTTGTCAGTATAACATCATGTACGTTAGAAAGAATCTGCATCTTTTTAATAAACAAGGAGACAGACATAGCTATGTATTTTCACACAAATGATGTAACCATATCATTGTAAAAATATTGATTTAAAAGAGTGTCCGTGGAGTTTCTTGCGCGTTCTTCTCCATAGAGATCTACGCTTTGGAACGTGCAAATAGCTTCATCTCTTTGGACAGACCGACGTTCACACAATTCAATAGTACCTGTAATGGTTAAATTGAAATAAATGCTTTGAGTTTGAGTTTGAGGTACTACTTCTTACCTTCTACAAGACTGGGGTGCCACCGGCCAGCTTCGCCGGGAACGCAGCACCAGCGCCACCCGCGGCATGGACCCGTGCACGTTGCTCATTTGAGGAGCCGACGTGCGCTTGCGACTCCAACCGCGTCGACTGTTGTTCGCGCCCCACAGGTGCGATGTGCCGTGTTCTGGTAATAAGAAAAGGTAAGTTAATTTATAATTTAAATGGATTTTGGTTGAGTACACATGCAAAGTTCAATTCCTCGTTCGATTTCGTTTCAATATTCTACCGTTTCTCTTGTTCACAAACTAAAGCTATGGAAACATTACTGTGCCGTGTCGCGGTAAACACCACTGAAACGAAGCTCAGGACTACGTCATGTAACAGCGAGTCTTGTAGCCAATCAGCGGCGTCAGAATACGCCACGTCACGACACAACACTGCCATGTGAATTCGGCGTATTGCTACAGAATTCAGAATGCGTGGGAAAGTAGCGGCGTTTCTTTCACATTGAACTTAGTGCTTTTAGTCGATAAATAAATAACTATGATGTGTCATCAAAATTCGTATGAAATAGTTCAATATTATCTCTTTGATAATCTCTATCCATGTGGCTTTGAGGTAAGGCTGTCCTCAAGCAATTAATCTGCGTAGACTTTTCCCAAATATAAACAGCTCTTCCAGTATAACTGGATGTAGCTGAATACCATTATTTTACACTGAGCGACTGCCTATCTGGCCTCCACAACCCAGTTACTAGGTTACACGATATAAGATAACAACCTCATCATCATCATCATCATATCAGCAGAAAGACGTCTACTGCTGGACATAGGCCTCCCCAAGTGTCGCCACAACAACTGGTCCTGAGCGTCTCGCATTCATCGGCTACCCGCGACCCTCACCAGGTCATCGGTCCACCTTGTGGGAGGCCTTCCCACGCTACGTCTCCCGATACGCGGTCGCCACTTCAGAACTTTTCGGCCCCTCCGACCTTCTGTTCTGCGAGTAATGTGCCCTGCCCTCTGCCACTTCAGTTTGGCAATGCTTCGGGCTATGTCGGTAACCTTGGTTCTCTTACGGATATCATCATTCCTGATTCGATCACGCAAGGAAACTCCGAGCATTGCCCTGTTCATTGCCCTTTGGGTGGGGCTTTAAGCCTTCTGATGAGGCCCATTGTGAGCGACCACGTTTCGGTTCCATAAGTCATCAATGGCAACACGCACTTATCAACCTAAATAAAGTTTATTATTTTAGTCTCGTCTTCAGAAAAATCAATTAAGATTACAAAGAAAATTTTCATTTGAAGCTAATTCAAAGTTTAGTTTTTTTTTTTTTTTTCCAGGTTTAATAACGTTTAATAACGTTTATTGGTCAAAAACAGAACTTAGCCTACTACAGTTTCAATACTAAAAACATAACATATAAGAGGCTTCTAATCTAAATGAACTCCTGATTTCCAAACTAGGTAAAAACCTGTATCTTGGAAATCAGTGCTCTTCCAATGAAAAGTTTAGGTTTAGTTAGTCACAAAGTGGACTACCGTTGGAGTGTTATTAGTTCTCTTGTAAGGAAATTCTCCGAAGCAGTCTGAAGTTTGAAACTATTCCCGGGAAATAGCATTAAGCTTACCTCCTAAATGGAACTGAATACCGTCTCTGGGGAAATGGTTTTGTAGCTATACTACTTACTTACTAAAATAATACTAACTTATTGGCTCGGGGCTTCGCTCGCGTAAAAGTAGCATTTAGCCGTATTCAGGGTCCTATCTATCTCTGTGCCAAAATTCGTTTATTTATAATTTATAGTCCCAAAAGTATTAAAAGCGGGTTAGTCTTAGTCAGGACACCCACCTGCGGGCTGCAGCAAAGAATTTATTTACCACACACACATTTAAAAGGACTGTTCAATCTTTTCTGTCTTATCACTCCTCCAAATTATAACGTAACCTTTGATATGAAAAACTAGCGCAAAAAAGAAGCAAAAAACACATTTTACATCTTTCCTTGGGTATCAAAATTCAACTTCTGACTCTATTTTACTGATATGTCTTTGTTATTTCGTTCGATAATGTTTGATTGTGCAAAATGTTAAGTCCAAAAAAAAATCGCGCATCATGCGTTGATGCCAAATAAACGATATTCTTCATTTCTCTGAGCAAGATATTCATATTTCTTTTCTGTCTGTAGGTAGACTTTTATTGACAAATCAAATGCCCCACGAATGATCAGTACCGTACTTGAGAAACTCGTAACGACTCCATGTCGTCCTGTAAATAGTAATCACGGTGCCACTTCAACCACAACTGATTGAGAGCCTTAACTTAATTAAGGTTCTAACTTCCCGTTACAATTATAAATTAAAACCTTAACTTAGTTTTATCAAGCTAAGAGACTAGTTACAAAAACCGTGACTTGGATACGAAAATAGTTTTCTAAAATTCTAGTGCGTAAACTCAGATTACACTTTGGACAACAATTCCGAGTGAATTAAACTTTATTAGGTAATAAAAAAACGACTAGTGAGGTAGTGAGATTGTAACTACATATTTATCTAACAAAAATATTTTTATAAAATTTTATTTTTATTTTTGTCAGTTAAATACATAATTACACCTCACTTGTCGCTTTATGACTTTTTTTTTTTAAGGTTGGGAAATCATCAAATGACTTCTTCCGCTCTGGGTGGACCGGAAGGGCGTGTCTGACTAAAACCCATCCGTGTTCCTTCTAAAGCCCTTTGCGTTCCAGGGCCGGTGACTCTTTCGAACAAATTCCGCAACCCTGGCAGGCTCTGGCCCTGCCGGGCCCCGTCTTCTATGCTGACATCTCTTTGAGGCGCGCGTGAAACACAACGCGCCATCGACCTGGGCCTGGTGGTGATCGTACAGCGAGCCATCCAACGCTCGCCGTCCGCAAGCCCGCGCCTACGGTGGCCGCGGATCGCCTTGCGACTCCCGACGCCCGGGGCGTCTTCTCCTGTAGCGGCGGTTGGGGCGAAGGCCTTGCCTTTCCCTCGCGCAGCCCGCCTCCTCCTTCGCTAGCATTACTGCTTCGCAGAAGGAGGTGACCGCTTCGTTTTATGACTTGCTCTTGGTATCTAGTCTACCTTTTTTTTCAGTTTCTTTTAATGTGATACAATTAATTAGGTACTCTTAATTGTGTACAAGAATGTATGCCTGTATCTATCTCTCATATTTAATTTTTTCCAAAGAATTACATTTTAAAACACAATTCTACTTCTAATTTCAGATTCAGAACGTATTTCAGGCACTACAATCAATTATAGTAAAAGCGACCAGACAGGCCATGATAAGAAACCTTCAGCGAACCCGACAGTATCGGCCTTTGATTGAACATTCACTAACCAAATGAATGAAAGCCTGGAAAGCTGGAAATTTCATCTGAGACTTGGAGGCCCTTTGTTAAACCTGATGGTTCAACGATAATGAAAGGGAGAAATGTATCGTTTTCAATTTGGCCAATGAAGTATTTTATCAAACTGAAGAATAAGATAAGGGCGGCGCCCACTGACGGCACGGCATGGCATGGTGCGGCACGACACGCTTCGGCATACCGAATCATCCTGTGGCATCGCGCAGTGTACAAAAAAAATCCGCGGCATATCACAGGATATTGTTGTATATCGTTGAGACGACAGCATGTACAATCTGGCACTCACTTGTTCAGTTCAGTACTGTGCTAATGTTAAATTGGTTGTGTATTTTGTTGAAATGATAAGCGCGGCATGCCGTGGCATCTTGTGGAAAATCACGACGTGCCAAGGTATCCCGGAAGGTCGCGTCATCACGCGAGATGTTTCGACCTATTCGTATTAAAATAAAATAATGACAGTTCTAAACTAATTGAAATAAGCTCAATAATGATTTGTTCACGAAAAAAATTCTCTGCCACGCCATTCCATGCCGTGCTGTCAGTGGGCGCCGGCCCTAAGTGTTTGGAAATGCGATCTTGACGTCAATTTAAATAGGTAGTTCAGTCATCAGTGCTTCTCATACATACGTCGATGAAGAGTCACCATTACTAATAGATATATAAGTTCGCGCGAGTTGCGTTTCAGTAGTCCTGTGACTGCTGAAACTTACGCTCAACGCAACAACGCAAAGCTGGAACAAATAATACAAGGTGCCAGCCGGTCGATTCTGTAAACATGTCGATGCTTGGGTGAAGTGATCAAGAGGTGAGCTGTCAAACCATATAATCAAAATGTCACGTGATCACGAAGTGAGCTGTCCTTCCATCTTGATTATATGGATTGACAGCTCACCTCGTGATTACTTCACCCAAGCCTTCACTTTGACATGTTTACAGAATCGACCAGCTGAATCTGTAGGTGATGGCTGACACACACTGATACGCTTGGTTTGTATAGATAATATTGCCGCCTCCGTACTCTGAAGTTTTAGCTTAGTAGTATCTTTCAAACAGGAACAGTGTGTTTTAACATGTTTTCCTGTTTAGTGGAATAATTGTTTGGAAGTATTACTCCCGAAAGAGCTCCTTCTCAAGTACAGTAGCAGTACTCCAATCACAAGCAATGGGTCTAGTATATAGTAATAACAGATTCGTGTTTCTCATTCCACGTTCCATTGGGATTGTAGACAGTATATTGATATTGTCTAGATACTTCTTGAAATGCCAAATAGAAGCGCCTACATGTCGCAGTTAGAATGTCTATTCAGAATTTATACACGATAGCTGTGACTTCTATTTGACTCGTTGTTCGTGCTAGCGACACAACACTCTTTTCAATTAGGTTCCACGATTGTATCTCTGTCATTGTGATTGTTATCGTCTAACAAAAAGTTGTCTGCAAAGTTTTGTGTTGTTTGTACGGCAGAGTTCGTTTAGTTCTATTTACGTATGCTTAAGTTACCTTTCAGTTTGGAAATGCTGAATTGTCTATTGTAACAGAACACTTAATTTTGGCTGTTCTTTTAGTATTGTAATAGTATTTTAGTACATAAATTACAACTTATTTGAAAGATGTTAGTAAAAAGTTGTGAAAAAATAAATTAACTCGGTGGAAAAATAGACAGTTAATACGCCTTTAAAATTGTTGTACTGGATGAAGCAAATTTACTATGGTGTGACTTTCGAGTGACGTCACACGCAATTAATGTTGCCTGTTCATCATAGATTTTATTTATAGAACAAATCGGTCATTGTTTGCAATTATTGTTTTTACTGCTTCTTGGCTTTTTTCTAAGTTTTGAGAAATATAATAAAAATCTAGACAAATAACTTTTTGCTGTACGTATAATTATTATTCTTATCACATCAGTCCAATAATATTTATATTTGAATATGAATCTAACATCTCTATTATTGTGTATCAATGACAGACAATTACTTGTTATTTTTTACATATTAATCGTGGTTTTTTCCCAGTTATTTTGGCGATTAGAATCGATTAAAGCGTAGGGTTTCCTTCTGAAGGACCAATAATGAAGGCCTATATCGAGTTTACAGTCTCAACTCTTTTTGGTGACGTCATTGAATGAAAAACAGTGACGTAAAAGGTTTAGGGCGACACAGTATAATCAAGTCGTGGCCTGTTTACGACGTATTGATCTGCATGCCAAGCTTTTCATCGCTTTTCAAATGTAAATTGGCCAACTTTTCACATTTGGAACATTTGGAATAAAACAGCTGTATTGTTTTACTAGAAATGATGGGTTCCATATTTGAACCCTCGGTTTTCTTTTATAGTCATGGAAAATACAAACGACGCGACTGTATGCTTTATTTTTCGAACTTAAAGTAAGTTTTAATTAAATACGATTGAAAAAGTATAATTCGAAATCATTTCAATTTAGTGTCAAGTATCGACTTGCGTTGTTTATTAAGGCCCTAATAAAAGTGTTGGTTGCAATGGAATTTAAACTATGCCTTATACGACATTGAGTTTGTTGTTCCGAATTTTGTAATTATCTCAGATTATAATTCGCATATACTACAGTATTCTAATGCTATATACCCTCAATACCTCAGTTAAATACCTACAAATAGATAGGTACAGAGGATATTACTAAAATATATCCTTAAATATCCTGTTTTATTTTTCCTTATATTTCTCAAAAACAATACACAATCGCCAAGTGATGAAAAGTATCGCTTCGTTACTGTTATAGTAAACGTATATTTTCACAGGCAAATTTACACTTAAATAACAACTTCCTGAAGCCAATTTCTTTAAAACTCACGTCCAAAGCATTCAATGCTCAATCTCTTGAGAGCAATAAGTTGATGCGTCCAACATTTTATTTCAATAACAACATTTGCCTAATGAAAAATACTCCCCATTCATTAAGACATGTGCAACTCGCTAGGAATTCATTTCCCGTAGCCCGGGCAACAATCAATTAGTGATATATCTCACATTTCTCGCTTCCTGAGTCCACTGCGAAAATTGCAGGCTACCTACATATCTTTATAGAAAACAATCATTGTTAAAAATGAGTACTGACGAGCAGTTCATTGAAATATGGAATGAGGAAAACTTACCTACTTAATACAGGTGAAGGTAGATAAATGTTTAACCACACAATGTCAAGGTCACAATAACGCAATTCTCAATCTAAATAAATCGACACTTTAACATTACAAACTCACAAAATTTTCTTGACATTACACTACACTGTGTTTCGAAAATCAACTAACTTGTAGAGTGAAACTTTTTAGGGGCAAAAAATTAAACACTTATTTAAAAAAAAGGCCGAAGTGACCAGCTATTGATTAGAAGATTCTAAATTTAAGATTTCCCACTAACTGGCCACCTTCATTTAGAACGATTTTATTAAAAAATAAAACGAAAACTAAACATGTGCTCTCAATCGGAAAGCGAAAACTTAATGAAGAATGGGAGTAGGTCCACATGAAAGTAGGTCCCACCAACTGTAGTACAAGGGGCGTGAAACTCAATTAACAAATTCAGTTTTACATGGAACACTACACTCGCATGTCACCGACCAATATTGACTGGCGCGATAATTTAAGTACCAAACACATTACAATATGAAGAAATTAACACGTACGTGTGAGTAAGAAGTTTCAGAAATAAAGTAATAAACCTTCTTGGCTTTGACATGTTGCATCTCTTTTTAACTGTTCGAAAAAAAGTGAGCCAAAAGATTGCGTTTCCAAATAACGGTCGAGGTGATCATTCTTCCAGAGTTGCGGAATCGTTTGAAAGAGTTACCGCGGCCCTGGAACGCAAATGGCTTTTTGAAGGAACACGATTGGGTTCAGTCAGAAAGAGTCTGACACTCAGTCCAAAGTAAAATCGACCTTCACCCACCCGCTTACCGGATGAAAATTATATTTTATCAAACAAAATTTGTACTGAACATATACCAATAGGGTTTCTGTACAAAATATGGTCATGGCTATCAGTGTATGGGTATTTTTTTGATAAAATATAATTTTCATCCGGTAAGCAAGTGGGTGAAGGTCGATCATACTTGGGATCCTCTACTATGATGATTTCCCATACAATAAAAACGTTGATTATTCTTATTTCAAAAATTCACAGCCGCCAAAATGGATTCTCTAAAACTTGTTTTGTTCAGTGCGTGGTATTTCTGTTTTACTTTTCTTCTAATGTTTGTAGGTAGGTATGTCAAGAGGTATAACATAGCATCATTATCCCGACCTTACCCCAATTGTTGGGGTCAGCGCAGTATGTATGCCATTTTCATCCATGGCATATGTATGAGACGGCGTGGAGTCGTATTGTTTTACTTCCTGCCTTTAATCAACCTTTTTAAGTCCATCTTTTTGTTTTCAATAATAATTCATATGCAAGGTGGGCGCTAACAAAAATCAACTGACGGTCTATTCTGTCAGTATTTCACCGTGTAAACTTAGGTTAAGTGAGCTGTCATTTCATATTGTTTGTATGGTTTGACAGCTCACTGCTGCAATGCTCAGTTCACTTAACACGGTGAGATCTTTACAGAATTGCACTTCTCTTCCGAACATTCTGTCGATATAAATTGTAAATGCAAAAGTGAGTTTGTTTGTTACACTTTCATACCTAAATCACTGAACTGATTTTGAAGATTTTTGATACGGAGTTAGATTAGACTCTGGAGACAGTGTCATAGGCTACTATTTTTTTTTTTTTTTTATTCTTTGAATTTTAGGGACTTTTATAACGCGCAGCGTATGCCAGTCCCATCGTAACCTAATACAATATACACAAACATCCAACATACATCCAACTCATCAATGTATCAGGGCCATAAAGTCGAACAACTTTCTCGCATCTTCAGAGCTCGGCTTATTTAATATTTGGTGGAATGTACCTATATCGTTCTTGTTCAACTTCAAAGCCCTGAACAACTTACTCCTATCATCTTCATAGCGAACACATTCCATTAACAAGTGATGCATGTCCTCTAGCACTCCACACAACTCACAATTGGGAGAGGTATTTTTTTTCATCAAGAAAGCGAATGTTGCATGGAATATGTCCAGACCTGAGTCTGTGAGCTGTAACTACTAATTTTCTGCATAAATTATTATTCATAAGCTACAATTTTGCTAAAATGTATTTTAACGCAAGTGAGGTCGTGTGCCGAAGCTATTACCAAATAAGTAAATTAATAAAGTATTACACCTAATATGATTAGAATTTACAAACAGGCCACAAAAGTACTTAATAATGAACTTAATCCATTTATAAGTCATACCTATCCACTTAAAATAGACACAATCAAGGAAATTATCTTCGTTCGATTAAAATAAATAGATTTGTTATTGTGGTCGTGTACCTAAATATGTTATTTGAATTATTTATAATTTCAAGGAAAACGTATGGTTTACCTTCATCAATTGTTTCTATTTTAGTTTTGCTGTTGTTAACTATTTATTTATTTAAACTTTATGAACAATAGTGGTACAAGGGCGGACTTAATGCAACAAGGCATTCTCTACCAGTCAACTTTTGGGTTAAAAAGACTATACTGTGGTAGGTGTACAACAAAAAACCGGCCAAGTGCGAGTTCGACTCGCACACGAAGGTTTCCGTACCAATGTCATCATTATTAGAATACCAGCACTGCGTTATTTGTTTTTTAGATATCGCAGAATAAGCTGAGATAGGGACCATTCTGGCCTCGCACAGAAAATTATTTTATTATAAAATTATCCATGTTTGTTACATTATATTACTGCTTAGTTATTAATTTTATTTTACTGTTTTGATTGTCTTGTGCGAGACCCAAATAAACATTTTTCATTCTTTCTTTTTATCTATAAAACCGGCAAAAAATATCATGTCTGTTGTATGGGAGCCCCCTTAAATCATTTTATTCTGTTTTTAGTATTTGTTGTTATAGCGACAACAGAAATATATCATCTGTGAAAATTTTAACTGTCTAACTATCACGGTTCATGAGATACAGCCTGGTGTCCTGGTGACAGATGGACAGCGAAGTCTTAGTAATAGGGTCCCGTTTTTCCGGAACCCTAAAAATAAAAATTTATTATAGAATTTCGTTATGAAAAGAATATACAAATAAAACCTTTATATAATACTAATAAAAATACATATTTAAACTTATAATTATGATGTTCTATAATAATATTTCTGAATAAGAGAAGTCATAACAATTATGACGAAGACCAAACTAAGAATGACAGGTTTTTAAATAGTGTTTCCAAATTTTACCCTTAAAAGAAAATTTAGACTCAGCTTTCTAGATGTCAATGGGTAGTATATTTCAGAGTTTAATGGTAGAAATACCATAGAAATTAGACAAAAACCCGTATTATCAGGTGCGTATAAATAAATGAGATATTATAACAAGACCAAGCTTGTAAATAGAATGAAAAGTAAATAAAAAATCTTTTTTACAAAAACAACATATACAACCGACTTCGAAAACGACTAAAAAAAGTTTTTTTGTTTCCAACATTCCACACATTCCAAATAGTCCATATCAATTTAATTGTCTATCACTGAAGTTCTTCATCAGATATTTATGAAGGAATGGCACCATTTCGGAATGAATTTTCAAAAATATTTTTTTTTGTTTGAAAGAGTTCAAACAAAAACAAAATAATTTTGAAAATCTGTCTTCTTACAACGTGTAACAGAATAAACGCAATACTTCGATTTTGGGGTTGGTACCATAGTTAAAGTTGTTCATAATGATGAGTACAATGACCCCTTAAGAGGTATTGCGTTTATTCTGTTACATGTTATATGTATGTCTCGTGATCTGGTGAAGAACTTCAGTGATAGCCCAAACATACATATATATATATATATATAAACTACGAATTGATAACCTCCTCCTTTTTTGAAGTCGGTTAAAAATAAAAAATGAAGGTAAAGTAACACAAAATCCTGATAGGTATGAACTCTTCTTAAATGTAAAATAGGATGTAACAGAAAACACTTTGCTAAGAAACAATAACCAAAAGACAATAGTGTGTAAACTACAGGCATGGGATTTTGAAGGCACCTAATCAATAAGATTAAAGAAGGTAAAAATCACTTGTAAACAATTCAGTCTTTATTTCAAGCAAAATAAAGCACGTGCACAATGAAATAATAATGTAATGGGCAAAAATAATAGACAAAACACAATAAAAACACAAAACTCACAAAATATTAGAAGAAGAAAAAACACAACACTTTCTAATGCCAGCACCTCAGTCCGCATATTCACGCAAAAATTCGCATTACTTGTAAAAATACTTTATCCCAATTATTTTAGAGATTATTTTCTATGATCAAAGTAACACGAATATTTTGACGTATACGCCACATGAAGTGAAGAAACAAAACAAAACAACGCGATGTCAAAATGACACTTACGAAAATTCAAGCTGGGATGAGGTCCCTGTTCGGAGCAGGCGCGTCTCCCGCGGGCACTGAGCAGCACCTCCCTGCGCGGGCGCTCGGGCATCTCGTCGCGATCCATGCTCGGTCCCGCTTCCAGCGCGCATGCGCCGCCGCCCTCCTCCCTGCCTTCTTCCACTACACACGCAGACATAACTATTTTTGTTCACTAGAGATGTTCACCACACCACTGTGTAATTTTGTGATCTGTCAAATTTTGTGAGACGAAAACAGTAAGTAAATTTTCCACTTATGAGAAAAAAATTCTCAGCCACCAAGTTGGATACGCCACTGCACTACACTACCATTAATATTCTCAACTACAATGACCGAGAGATACGTTCCAAAATCACGAAAGAAGAAGAAGAACCACTAATGAGGCTGTATTCAGTAACGTCCGCTTTCAGTTACGTCCACCAAAACTCACTGCCACAATTCAATATCAAATACACTAAAAATCACTGGAGTTTTTTTATTTCTCTCATTGTAATTATACTGTAATTTTGTCTGTGATGAGAATCTGAAACAAAAAACGTCATTATAAAGCTAATGTTGATTACGTTAATTTGAACCTGTACAAAAACAAATACTTATGTAAAAACTAAGTGTTACAATCTTAAATAATAACTGCGCCATAAAACCTTTAACATTAATCATTGTAAGTATGAAGTTTGCAATTAATCAAATACTTAATTATAATTTTCACACGCAATTTTCTAAGCAAATAGGTATGCAGAATAAATTCTGGTCTATTATTAACTTTTAATTAAAATGCTACAGAAATTGACTCAAGAAATGAGGCCCTTTGCCAGCAGTGAGTAATAACTGTTATTGTTGACAGATTAGTTTTGATAGACATTTTAACCCATCTCTGTTCAATTTTATATATAACTATCCGGACTTATCACGATGGCATCCAGAAACCTAACATAAGTCATACTAAAAGTTTTAAAATAAAGTTGAAAATTAATTTTACCTGAACAGTGAAAAAAGCATGTAAGGTTCACAAATTAAAAGGTCAAGTCGCAGATCGAATTGCAAAGTTATTAGACTTGATTGCCTGACCCTACATCTGAATAACCAATAACTGAAGATACGTCGAATATTAGGCTTGGATTGGACGTCTATTGAAATGTTGGGCCCACATTTCACATCCTTTTTGTAGGTATCGACGTATGAATAAATTAAACCTTTGTGTGTTTTTCTATTCGACGAGAGTACGTAGAATTTATTCTATTCATCGATAGGTGTACTTCTAGCAGTACATACAGGTATATTCAATAACGTACAAACCTATTAATTTTTGTGTATATTTTTTGTATGCAGGTAAAACATAAGTTTGGTGAAACAACACACACAGCTTTTTAACATTCCAACTCAAAAACTGTATGATTAGACTTATATATTTGTTTATTTTGACGTAACTTAATTTCGTGTTTTATTAACGAGACGGTTCGTCTATTAATTGTTCGTCGCTTGTAAACATCAACTGAGTTATAAACATCAAATCTCCCAAACTTTTGGCTTAACCCTTCTGCGAATATTTCCCGCTGTCATTAATTTCGTTTTTAAACCCAAAACAACTCTTAATTCTCTGACAATATTAATAGTAAAGTTTTGACGCCTGCGGTCAAACAGTGACTCATGTATACATTTGCTATTCGACTGAAATAAAGTCAAATCATTATTTCAATTACACCATTAAAAAAGCACCTTGTACGCCATGATTACCAAATAAAAACAATTGACTAGGTACTTAGTTGTTCATTCGCAAAGGTAGATTCCAGGGGAGAAGGACGAACAAGAAACTCCAATGACAGTAGAGTCGCTTTATTATTTTTATATTATTATTATAATTGTAAATGATGACGTTCAAAAGTGCCGTTTATTTTCCTCTTTTCCAATTAAAGTTTTACATATTTGGTAAACATTGATGAATTTATATATCTATTAATTTTCTCTCAGCCAATATGCTTAGTTATATTCTCGCAGTTTACCGTATCCATCGATCGATTTAACCTCCGACACAAACTTCATTACCTTAATAGAATTTACACCTGGGGCCACCAACAATTCGTGAAATAAAGGCCTCTCTGTCAACCTGCCTATAAAACCGCCATGTTTTCGTAGAACAATCAGGCTTTTATAAAGGTGAAGGCAATACCGGCTGCATTGCATGTGCTCGTATTTTTTTTCCACTTTTCAACCGTCAGGACCATATGTATGTTGGTATCATGGTACCGGGAAAATAAATATTTTCGAGTTTGTTTTCCATGGCAGAGTACACAAAAAATATTTAATCGAATGCCAGTCATCGCTGTGAACTCATGACATTCGATGTTTATCCATGGCATTTGTTATGATTATTTGATATGGGAAAATAAATTGAAATACGAGTACTTCGTTCAAACTTCCAAAAAATAAATATCGCTAAAGGTATACACGTTTGAAATGTATTCACCGGTTACTACTAGGTTCATAATGAATTCAAAATAAACGTTGTCTATTAACGGCAAGCACTCTTGTCATCACTAATTGATTTGGATGGAAGTACTTCACCCTGTCAAATTACAAGAGACATAGCATTATGCTAATTGATTTTAGATTATATACACACGACATAAGTGGGAGTTCGAAAGGTAACGTCCAATTACTAATGAAACATGATATAATTTACTATTTCATTAGCATACTTCAATATTGACATCAGTATTAAATAAAACTATTAACCTTTTGCGTGTCTTAACAGATTTTTATCGTCCAATCCTGACCAAGCCCTTATGTGTAACTGTCCGACTTAAGACATTTGGAGCATTTTTTCTTATGTCGAACTGTGTAACTTAAGACACGCAAAAGGTTAACCTACAACATAAAAAATAATAACAGCAAAAGAATAACAGCCGCACGGGTCGATCAAGGTTAAGCACCGTTTGGCCAAGGTTAGTCTATGGATGGGTGGCTGTCTTAACATACCTAGTTTCCTCCGTGCCTCGGAAAGCACGTTAAGCCATTAGTTCCGACTGTCATTTGGATTGTCAGAAGCCAGTAAATCTGACTCCAGTCTTGACAAGAACTACCGTGTTACCCAGTTTATGGGTTGTGGAGGTCTGGTAGGCAGCCGCTCCACGTAAAATACTGGTATTCAGCTGAATCCGGTTTGACTGGAATTCGACCTTAATATAGTTGGGAAAAGGCTAGGCAGATGATGATAAACTTAGAACCTAAGTATACCTACCGTCTAGTCCATTTTAGTCTGACGATTACAACTATCGTCGCTCGTTTGAGAGATTATATACTTCGATTCCTTGACTAGGCAATGAATTATTGAAATCATGATTTACTTCCAGGTATTTCGAAACAGCCCGAGTGCGAAATTAATTGGGATATTTATGCTACCTTACTGAAAGAAACCTCGTTGGTTAGAACCGAAAAACTTTGATGGTATAAGAACATCAGTACATATATCACCCATTTTATAGACGTTTAATCAATCTGCCTAGTTTTTTCCCAATTATAATTCAAACGAGCCGAAAGACGCATACTGCTGGACATAGGCCTCTCCTGAAGGGGAGGGGGTTTGCCATAATCGCCACGCTTGGCAGGCGGGTTGGCGATCGCAGTGTAGCTGTTGCAATGCACAAAGAATGCTGCTGATACGCGTCACCCTTTGGCATGACTGGTGTTAGATTTCCTGATTTCTGTCTACTAGTGAGAGCTGTCAAAGATTTGACAAATGGCAGCCGTTACCAACGGCCGCGGTTTTCCTCGGCAACCATTGCTTAACCATGAAGATCAACCCGTGCAACTTTAATTATTTTGTGTTTGTCGTACCACGACAACACTAACGCCGGCGTATTTGTGCAAAATATGTAGAAATAGAGGTCACCCCTGAAAATAGATAAGCCACGACACAGCTCTGAGGGCATTTTTTTTGTTTTTAATTATTTGAAATCATCAAATGACTTCTTTCGCTCTGTGTGAAGCGGAAGGGCATGTCAGACTCTTACTGACTAAAACCCATCCGTGTTCCTTCTGAAGCCTTTTGCATTCCAGGGCCGCGGTGACTCTTTCGAACAAATTCCGCAACCCTTGCAGTCGGTTGTCTAGATGGCTGGCTGGCTGGCTGTGTGTGTCTGTCTGTCTGTCTATCACAGCCAATTTTTTCTGACACTGGACAGATTCTGTTGAAATTTGGTACACATAAGAACTTCTGTGACGTTCCAGTATCGTTAACGTAAGTGAATTTAGAATATAAAAAACTATAACCCCATAGTATTTTGGTTTCGTTTTTTGCTCACACAATTTGTATCATACAAAAATATGAATACAATATCCAATTCAAATAAATGTTATGTGCGAATCGAGTATTACCTATAGTTATAGGTAGTAAAATTTTAGGTTACGTTACTATACGTCAAAAACATTCATGCTAGGCCCTCAGGTTACATTTGGCTCCAAGCCTAACCCACTAGATACTGTCGCAGCTTTAAATTAAACTAAGACAAAAATACACAGAAGCCTACGGCCGACCTTTAATACTTTATTTTTAAATCTCTCCATTGAAGACTCCAAAAATAGATCTAGAGGCTTAAAGTAAATTATATATTTTTTATTTCAAGCTAAACATTTGGAATTTCTCGCGAAGAGAAGGCATGTGGCCCAGCTTGGAACATAATATGGAAGTTCATACTAATATTATAAATGCGAAAGTTACTGTCTATCTGTTTGTTATCTCTTCACGACTTAACGGCTGAACGGATTTAAATGAAATTTTGCACACGAGAGTAGTCTTGAATAGACATAGGATAGGTACTTGTTACGCCAGGAATATGCTCCCTTTGAATTTCCGACTTTCATGCGAGTGACGGCGCTGGCAGAAACTAGTAATAAAATAATCGGAATAGGACAAGTCAAGATATGTTCGTTATTTAACCTTTTGAACGCCAGAGCATAAACGCATCGGCGTGCCCCCGACGCCAAGCCACAAATTCGCCGTACTTTTTGTCACATATTTGTGACGTTTGGCGTACAGGGCACGCACATGCTTGTCATGTATTAGTGAGAATGGCGTCCAAAAGGTTAAATAAATATATTTTGACTAGCTTTTGCCCGCGACTTCGTACGCGCATATCTCGTTTTTTCCCGTCCCCGTAGGAGTTTCCGAAAATCTTTTCTTAGTGCTGCCCTACACTCCCCAAGTAACCTACATTCCAAATTGAAGCTTTCTACGTCCAGTAGTTTCGGCTGTGCACTGTCACTCAGTCATTCAGTCACTCAATCACTCAGTCACCAGTAACGGAAGAGATTTATATATATAATGATAATGAAAAAACTCACCACATTATTCAGGGTTGAAATCACGATACTGACGATGCGAATTTTCGTCGATGCGAATTTTTTTTTGGGCATTATTTATGGGCTGGCCTACCCTTACTGTAGCCTACTGCACGCCCATGATGATTTAATTAAACAGTCATCGAACTATCCCAATCTAGATGAATAATAATTAACGGAACTCCTCTGTTGAAACAGCTCACTTACCTACATAAAAACAACTCCGAACATCACAAATAAAATAAATAACAATTTGGACACGTTACGATAAAACCATCCAATTATCACGCACTAACAATCGACGAAAATGTTTTTCTAACAAAACACGTTACTCGCCCACTAGTCACAGTCAACTAATTCAATAACTAAGACATAAACTCCACGATATCATATTTCAAAAGCACTTAACTCCGAGTAATTGCTAAGGAAACGGATATTCCTCATGTAATTTTCTCCTAAACAATAAATAAATAGTTTAATAACTTGTTATAATTTTAATTGGTGCAAATATTGGATCAAATATCCGTAAACAATATGTAGTTACGAAAATATTGGGGAACAGGGACATTTTTCAACAATTTTAATGTCCTCGTTATTCTGTGAGATATATTCAGCGTAAAACAAGATTGAAAAGGAACAAAGCAACAAAAATAATACTTTAAAACAGTTCACCACCCATAACGCGAATAGGCGGAATGTCGGGCTAAGTTAGTTCATACCTCACATTCCATTATACACGACCTATATTTGAAGAGACACGATGTCTTAAGACATAAAGATGAAAATAGCGCGGCGTCGCGTCGCTCCCGGAAAATGGCTAATAGGGTTAGATGTTGCAGGTAACCCCTCGAATGCAGCCCGCATTTGAGGGGTTAACGGTCGCACGGGGCAGTGACCGCCGCGGTCGGGAATACCGCGCGCACCTTCGTGATACCAACCAACAATCTACAGTATTTATGACTTGCCACAATTAACTTAATTACGAAAAGACTACTTAATTGCATGATTGCAGTCTGGTGAAAAGTTTGAATTGTTTTTAAGTTCCATTCATAACGACGAAATGTGGAAGGAAATATTTCTACAGACGAAGTTTAATTTAAATTACATAGCCACTCCACGAGGAAGAAAAAAATAGAGGAGCCAACTGAAACTGGCAGATAAATTACATGTTCAACACTAATAATTATTTAAACTTTATCCAACGTGCTTTTCCGAACTAATATTACCGACGATAGTTAGTCGACGCTTCACGCAGAGGGCTAACCTTTTCTTTGGCCAACGAATCAGTTTTGCCATTCAACGTGGCAATGCGGCCAGTGTTCTGGGACTTTTTCCGTTGACAGAGATGTGGATGAATTTTTCGATGCCCTGTGAATTCTTCCACTCCCCTTTTTACTCCGCTTGTATATATTCTACTCGCTTGTATATAGTATCTATAAGTTTTTATATATTACCTTAGTAAAATATTCAGCTTTATTTGGTGGTAGGTCAACTTGGTGATTTGGTTCGATCCCCGACCCATTTCCACGGTACAAACGAACACTTCCTCTATTATTAAATCCGCCCCTTTTAGTTTGGTACTATTATTAACTTCTTAAAACGTTATTGAGGATTCCTTTCCTCAAATTGTTATTGAGGAAAGGAAAAGTAAAAAGACTTTTCGATAAAACTTTATCAAATAATAACTAATTCGAAAGATAAAAGAAGAACGTGGTTTTATCTAAACAGTTTTTTTTCATATCATCTACCAGTCGGATTTGGAAAATTCTTTTTGTATATGGCAGCCATATTCATGAGGAAGGCTATAGGCTATACGGGAACGGGAAAAAACGGGATATGCGCGTACGAAGTCGCGAGCAAAATCTAGTCTACACAAATAATAAGGCTGAAGAGTTTGTTTGTTTGTTTGAACGCGCTGATCTCTGGAACTATCCAGAGATCAGCGCGTTCGTAAGTGGATTGTGAGTGGATTTGAAGAAATATTTTTGTATATGTTAGCCATATTCATGACGAAGGCTTTATGCTACACGGTAACTAGAAAAAACCAGATATGCGCGTAAGGAATTCGCGGGCAAAAGCTAAAAAGTTGTATAAAACCGAAATCTCATATTACACAAAAACTATACATGTGTATTTTGAAAAAAAAATACAAGCAGTCAGTCGGTCAACTTTGTTTTTTACAAACTTAATGCGAATGCTTAGTAAAAAGTGGTGAATATAAAAAAAATACAATTTATGATACATCACCAAAGCATAAATATTCCAAAAAGTTATAACTTTGTTACATTTTCAACAGCGAAAACTTTATGAGTCTGTGAGTAGATTTTAAGACTCTGAGGCTAATACTTCAAAATATTCGCCCGAGAAAATCAAATTACCGCCGACAAATTCAAACGTTATGAAAAGACCGAAATTCTTGCAGTTGGCTAGTCAGAACTAACGTTGAATTATACTCATCATCTGCCTCGCCTTTTCCCATTTATATTGGGGTCGGCTCCCAGTCAAACCGGATTCAGCTGAATACCAGTATTTTACGTGGAGCGGCTGCCTACCAGACCCCCACAACCCATTAACTGGATAACACGGTACTCCTTGGCAAGACTGGTGTCAGATTTTCTGGCTTCAGACTATCCGTAACGACTGCCAAAAATCTACAAATGACAGCCGGGACCAACGGCTTAACGTGCTTTCCGAGGCACGGAGCAGTGTCGGTATGTTAAGATGGCCACCTAAGGCCTGCCTAGGTTGGTCTGTGGACACACAGACCAACCTAGGCAAGCGTTGCTTAACCTTGAAGATCGACCCGTGCGACTGTTATTATTTAGCCACGAGCTCCTACTGAATTATACTATCAATGTAAAATATTTAATAATCGCAGGAATTTATACAAAAATGGTAAAGCTACTGAAAATATAGTCACTGTGCCTTATCATCTTCTAATCTTGCCTTGGGACGATCTTTATAAAGGCACAAATTTAATTAACTACGAAACTACGTGAGGGGTTAATATCGAAATCTTATGACAATACTAGCTCTTGCCCGCAACTTTGTACGCGCATATCCCGTTTTTTCTCGTTCCTGTGGGAAGTTCACGATCCCGTATAGCCTAAGAGCATTCCTCATGAATGTGGCAATTATGTACAAAGATAATTTTCCAAATCCGAATAATGGTTCCAGAGATTAGCGCGTTCAAACTAGCAAACAGCTTTATTATTTTAGTATAGATTAATAAAATAAACAAAAATAGGATTCCAAGTGACGATTTGGACTGTCGGGAGTCGCAGGGCATATAATATATCACCACCAAGCCCGGGTCGATGGCGCGTTGTGTTTCACGCGCGCCTCAAAGAGATGTCAGCATAAAAGACGGTGCCCGCTAGGGCCAGAGCCTGACAGGGTTCCGGAATTTGTTCGAAAGAGTCACCGCGGCCCTGAAACGCAAAGGGCTTTAGAAGGAACATGGATGGGTTTTAGTCAGAAAGAGTCTGACACGCCCTTCCGCTCCACCCAGAGCGGAAGAACTCATTTGATGAATTACCAACATAAAAAAGTGACGATTTGGACTAATTCCTCATGGATTAACCGGAGTAAGCAGCAGATATAGTTAGTTGAAGAAATTATGTGGAAGCTAAAAACAGAATAACTTTAGTAAACTGTATTTTCTTTTAATTGTAAGCTTAGTAGTTTCAGAAATAAAGGGGGGGAATGGTAATTTTTATCCAATTTCTTGAATAACTTCAAAAGTATTTATTTTAAAATATATTTAAAACCCTTTAATTTGATATGCAACACTCAAAACTTCTTTATTTACGTTACGTCCGTGTTTGGGTTACAAAAGTTCATGTGTGTACCAAACATCGGCAGAATCCTATAGTTTCGGAGAAAATTGGCTGTGACAGACTGACGGACAAAATAAGGATTCCGTATTTACGAATGTTCGGAACCCTAAAAAAATATAAGGAAATATGCTCATATCGCAAATGATTTTGGTATTATGTTTGTAAAAACTTATAACTAGTGGACTGAGATCCCACAGCTGCCAGACCGGGTTATTATCTCACTAACAAAATGTGTGGGATAAAGTAGTGTTAGTATGTACTTTTAATATTCGCGTACCTGCTAGCTTGGGCCGACGACCGATTTCCAGGTATCAGGTGCCAAAACCATTAAATCATTGTTTTTTAAGTCTGACTGCTAATTTTCATGTATGTTTTACAGAATATTGTTAAATAATTACCTAGTAATTAAATAACATTCCTAATTGTCTAAGAACTGGTCGTCAGCTCGAGTTAGATCCTATTCACAAGGCTGGAATTTTGGTAGTATAGTTTATTAAGTAGGTGTAAATAACGAAAGCTGGAGTCTGCCAGGGTTTGGTTTGCAAAACCACCTCCGACTACGGAAATAACTTTGAGACACCAAAAAAAAATTGGCCGCTGGCCCAAGCTTGCAGGTATACGTTTGTTAAAAGTACATACTGACACTACTTTGTCCCACATATTTTGTTAAAGTAAGAAAATAAGGGAGGTCCGACAGCTCTGGGATCTCAGTCTATAGATTTTACACCAATGAACCACGTCATTAAAATTGGCCTATTATCAGTAAAAAGTTGTCACATTTCATTGGTATATTGTTATCGCTACAGAACAGACTACTCGCAAATATTTCATTTCAATCACTGGTTATTAATTATTAAGCTGATACCAATAGATATCAAAGTACCTATGTACTTATAGTGGGCAAAGAGGTACCTCAATTCCGTAGTCAAGAGGTTACTACGATTGTTAGCAATTACTACTTCAAAGTTGATATTTGGATAGTACCTTTAGAACTTCAGAATATTCAGACCGTCTCTTTTATTAGAAAAAAAACAATCTATACTTTATATTATAATACTATAAACGCAAAAGTTTGGATGTCTGATGAGTTAATGTTTGTTACTCAATCACGTCAGAACGGCTGAACCGATCTTGATGAGATTTAGCACAGAAGTAGATTATAGTCTGGAATAACACAAAGGATACTTTTTATACCAGGAGTATTTTCGACATTCACGCGGGTGGAGCCGCAGGCGGCTGCTAGTGATTTATAAGAATATTCGCATAAGAAGCGAATATGTTCTGAATACAACCACTATTTTTTCATCTCTTTTTAAAAATTGAAGTTTCTAAGTAACAGAGTCCAAACAAGTCCATTTATTAATTATCCTAACTCATTTTATAAATAATATAAATACGAAAATTTTGTTTATTTGTTACGCTTTCACGCCTAAATTGCTGAATCGATTTTGATGAATTCCAGTACAGAGATATATGTAAACGTGTATAGGCTACTGTAACGCGAGCGAAGCCACTATCAAAAGCTAGTTATTTAATAAAACAGCATACTTAAGTCACCTTTCAACAAAAACCAAATAATCCCAAACAAGGATGTAATTGACATTTTCAGTAAATTATGTTCAAAGAGTTTAGCGCCATTTTTCGGACCTCCCAAAAAATTCCTTTTACTTTACAGTGCGGTCAAATTTCAAAAGGTATCTCTTATAATGGAATTTAATGAAGTTAACAAATTTTACGGCTTTCCTTTTAAGCTCAGCTTTGGTATGTCAATCAATACTATCAATTCATTGAAGTTTGTTCCAGGGAACTTTAACCAATCATGTTTTTGAAAGATTAGTCAAAGATTCTTATTGAGATAATTATTGAACTAGCCGTGCCCGTAGTTTACCTGTTCAATTTATTGTTATTATAATATCAGGCCAAGTCTCTCCAGGATCCAGAAGGCTGGAAAAAAAGTATTTGGCTGGTCGCCGTGAGGTCAGCCGCTACGAAAATCGAGGAGAGCGCACGAATAAAAATATACGAGCCATTTCTCTAAATGATTTGTTTTTAAATATTATTTTCATGTCTTTTTAATTGTTTTTTCGAAATAAACATGTCGAAAAACTTCGTTTGAAACACGTGGCCATTGGGATAAAGTTCATCAAAATGTATTATTTAATTTTTTGTTCCAAATCCAATCCTTTAAATATTATGTTTATTTTAAAACTAATTAATATTATATTAATAATACCTTAATTTTGGATGTACGTCGAATAAATCTACCCCATTTTTAAGTCACTAAACTCTCTAATAGGAACTTTTCAATCCCTTTCAATTAACACGGGCAAAAAATGCCTACTTATAGGTCTATTTGAAGCTTTATAACGTAAAAAACTTATTTACAACAACCTTCTCCTATTTTGTTACTAAAAATAACTCTCATTTTATTAATAAAATTATTGAGTTTCACTACACTATATTAGGTTTACGGCACTATATTAGGTTTACTCTCGATGTTGGCAACTCATCTTCGCCGTAATATTATGAAATGAATGTGGAAAGAATTTTCTTACCTTTGATCTCGATAAACCCTCATTCATCATAACAGAAAACTGGCTTCGAGATATGATGAATACACCGGATTTCCTTAGATAAAATCAAGCCGCTGGGTATTTTATAAAAAGGTAGTAACTACGATTTTATTCCACTCTGCTGCTAAAAGTGAGTTTGCATGCTTGTTTGTTGTGTTTTCTCGCCTAAATAGCTGAACCGATTTTGATGTGTTTTGGTACAAATATAGATTGACCCCGAAAATAGGCTACTTTAAAAAAGCTACACAAATCACTTGTGCATTCAAATGTCCTTTAAAATCGAATAAAATTTATAGTACAATGAAGCGAAACCTTAATGTTTTCGCTAAAGCGAAGCAATTAAGTTAGTTAAAACGTTAGTTTTCCATGAACGAACTGTATTGTGCGGAGGCAATTCAATGCAACCCAATGCAAATGCACCTATTGTTTCAATAGGTTCTTTGCGAAGTTGTCATTACCTACGGAACAAGTGCTAGATGAATACCTAGTTTGTTTACATGCATTTTAAGAATAAGACTAAGGTACAGTGTTTTTACTAGTGCATAAAGTTATAAATAAAAATAAAAAAAAATAACGACTTGGACCAACTTTAGTTTAACATATGCATACATTAGCTACCGCCCGCGTTAATGTTGATAATTATGCCAAGGGAACATACTCCCGCGATTTCAGACTATAATCTAACAAGCATCCATCCATCCATCCATCCAAACATCCAAAGTTTCTCATTTATAAAATATAAGTATTAGTATTAGTATTAGTGTTAGTGTTAGTGTTAGTGTTAGTGTTAGTGTTAGTGTTAGTGTTAGTGTTAGTGTTAGTGTTAGTATTAGTGTTAGTATTAGTGTTAGTGTTAGTATTAGTCTTAGTATTATATTGGTATTAGTTATTAGTATTATACACTCGTGTCCAGTTCGAATTGGTGGATGTCACATATCTTAATTTTTTTGCTGTAGAACATTCTATCTAGATTCTTCTAAGTGGACTAAAGGTTTAAAATCAGACATAATAAACCTGTTTTTTTTTATTTTTTTAAAGCATTCATTGCAAATAATGTCCAAAAAATAAAAGGAAATTCAATCCTAATTTGGAAATGGACTCGTCCCTTGCAACTGCTTTTAAACAAATGGCATGTCCTACACACAAAGTGAGCCTTAGCACGCAACGACTATAAAAAAGCATTTTCATTTCTCTCTTTTGAACAAAAAGGAAACTTTAAATTATTTATTTATTTATTTATTTATTTAACAGTTGAAAAAAAAAAAAAAAAAAAAAAGATGTAGAAAATTACAATTCACTTTTTTTTTACATAAACATTTGCAATAAAGTACAAACAGAAGACTAGTCGTTTAGCTTCTACTGCCATATTCTGATCACCTGCGATAGGTGAAAATATCAACACAGGGATATTTAATCATTTTACTGTTCCCAAGCAAAAGGCAAGTAGGTATGCCCCAAATACAATTTTGAAAGCACACTTCAAACGTTACATTATGCTTAAAACGTGTAGCAAGATGTGTGTATTCTGTTCAGGCTTTTCCCTAAGTGGAAAACAAAGCAACCAGTATAAATATACAGTATGTTTGTTGGTTATACGTCACTCAAACGCTACTCGCTTTGTTTATTTACAGAATACAAGTAGGAACGATCACATGTATTTTAGAAGTCACAGGGCTAAGTAGTTCCTTAAGTCAATTCGAAAATACATAAGAGAGACATTATACTTCTGTCCACTTATATACTTCTACAGGGTTATATTTAAGGGTGAATTTGGGATATAGTGGATATACATTAAAGAAAAATCGGCCAAGTGCGAGTCGCACTCGAGCACGAAGGGTTCCGTACCATCATCTGTGAAAACGGTAAAAAAATCATGTCTGTTTTATGGGAGCCCCTTAAATATAAATTAATAAATTTCCTCTGTCCAACTATCACGGTTAATGAGATACAGCCTGGTGACAGACGGACAGACAGACGGACGGACAGCGGAGTAATAGAGTACCGTTTTACCCTTTAGATACGGAACCCTAAAAATAGCTAACCAAAAAAAACTACTTATTTCAAAAAATCCAACAGTAAAACCGACTTAAAAGTTAGTCAACTAGACTAGACTAGTCAGTAAGATAAGGTTTCATATAATCATATTTTTACCAAGTTTGTAAGACAAAAACTATTTATTTGTAGCTAAGAAAAGTTTTCTTCTACCGCTAAACTTTTCCTTCTGCTATGAGATACGTGGTTTGAAGTTACAATTAATGTAAAAGCTAGATCTGCGGCATCGTTGGTTATTATGACGTAGCACCTTGTTTACGACTGACAGTGATGGAGACATGTTACTGGACTTTACTGAAGTTAAGTTATGTTTTCCATTATTTATGTGATCAACTTTAGTTCGTATTTTTCAAACAAAGTAGGTAAACCTTAAACCTTTTGAACGCCAGAGTATAAACGCATCGGCGTGCCCCCGACGCCAAGCCACAAATTCGCCGTACTTTTTGTCACATATTTGTGACGTTTGGCGACCAGGGCACACGCTTGCTTGTCATGAATACATGATAATGGTATTCAAAAGGTTAACAGGCTGACTTTGAATCGATTGGCAACTGAAGATTGCTAATGGATTCAAAATCGACTTGTACTTATGTATATATGACTTCCCCTTTTATGAAGTCTGTGCAAAGGTTTATGACCATAATAGGTGGATACGTAGTGATAATGTCAATGAGGATCAATAGCTTGCTTCGTAAAAACTATTTTTAGAAAAGTTTGCCAAGAAAATCGTAGGTAAATTTTCGGTGACCTCGAACTAACATAGGCTCAGACGTCGGAAAGAACCAATATACTTGCTTATTTTACAAGGCATAAAGTTCAAATCAATTCGTTAAGGTCAAAACCTCAAACGATATTCAAAAATCCAACTACTTGTGACGCGTGACCCCATCAGACTTTATTTCGTTTCTATTGTTTCGAACAAAGTTGAAAATCAATTTTACCGTGTGCTGTGGTGGAATTTTATTCGACTCGGGTAGTCGGGAATAGAAAACTGTATCGCACAAAGTAAGTTATTATTACAGAAGTTTTGCTTTGACCCAGTAGTCCGTGTGCTTACTTCTCTTAACGTAAACCTCCAAGTTTATGATGGTTGTCATTAGCGTTAATAACTTTTAGTCTGTGACTGATGAGAGCTTGAAATTGTGGCGATCACACAAGGATCTTACGAGGGGCGTTTTAAACGACTCATTTATTAAGGCTTAACTCGAATTGAGGGCAATGTATAGAAGCTTTACCTCGTAGGTACGAAGTACGTAGCGATCCTGGAAAGTTTCAAAGTTTAAATTGCCGAGTATGTTGTTGCAACCGAGTAAGGGATTATCTGCACTAGCGACGTAGGTTCTGATAACATCACAAATTGTTTCAAGTTCCTGCGATACATTCTCAACAATTTTTATAAATAGAATTAACACCCTGGGAAGATGTTGATTTTTAAAAATAACAGGAGATTTTTATCCATCATATTTTATCTTATTTAATTTTGTTATCATGATCAATATACTGGTGGATATCGAGATCGCCAGTTATTGGGTTAATGCGGTTGGGTTAGGAAAAAAAACTTTGAAGTCGGCTTCCAGTCCCTCATACCGAGCTAAGCTGTAGATAACTATGATACAAAAATGCAATCAAAATCTTCTCGAATTTTCCTTAGAACTAGGTCAGCAGAATCTTATTTAATAAGTACTTAATGACGGAATAGATTTGACACTTTACTGGTTGAAAGAGAAAATAATCAAAGTTTTTGTCAAACTAAGTGTACCTACTTTAGCCCGAAAACCTTTCATACATTTCATTAAAGTCCAAATGATCAGTTCAGACTCCAGCAGTTGACGCCCCCTAATGCTTATGGAAATGGATGCACGTAAAATTAACTATGTGTTTTTTTTAGACTTAAAGACTCAAAAAAATTATTTCAATTAGACCATTGACAGGCACTTTTGAATTTTCAAGGTTGGTCGGTCAAAAAGAAAGCTATTTGCACGTTACAAAGCGTAGATCTTTATGGAGACGAACGTGCAAGAAACTCCACGGACACTCTTTTAAAAATAATATTATTTACATAGTTATGGTTGCATCATTCATGTTAAAAAAATAAAGATAAATGTGAGAAATTATACATATATGTCAGAACGATATAAAAGACATGCAGAATAAAAGCGTCCGAAATAAAAAGAACAATTCAAATAAACGGTGACAGCCGAGAATTACCAGTCCCAGCTGACGGCGCCCGTTCACAAACATGACGCATGCGCTATCACCATTCGGCTCAACCATTTTGAAGGGCGCCAAATGATCCAACGCATGCACCACCATCAGACAAACTTTTGAGTGAGTATGACACTCCCAGCCGACAGGGTACATTCAAGTTCTTATTTCAGTGAAAAGTTTGTTTGGAATAAAACAGTTTTTTTATAGTTTCATGGTTGATAGATTGGCCGGTTGGCTGGTTTGGACGGTTTATGCGACATAACGAATTTTATGATTGGTAATAAATATTTAATGGTTGTAAGAACCAAAAACAGTTTTATCTTCGTCCGTGTGTCACTGCAGGGTGTCAACTGACCAGCGTTGGGTGTCCATCAAATGCTGAGATGAAAATCCTTTCGGTATGGGCACGCTCAACGCAATTCTTTACCAACTACTACTGTATTATTTCTGTGTCTTTGATGCTCCATGTTTGTGTCTGTGCCGAATAAATGTTTTCTATTCTATTCTATTATCTACCACAGTATATCCCCGGATATTGTCAACATACGTCACACACATAAAGGGTTACCTAAAAGAACTTTACAGACACGAGCACGTAAAATTCTTTAAAAGGGTTCCTCGTTAACTACGTGTCCGAGCATAAACCGTGTCTGGCTAGTTTGAGGGAAGAGATTCATGTTAATATGCGTTCTAATAATAGACTCCTGTGTTAAAACCATTCTTACTTTCCAATGGCAAATATGTGTATTTAAACTGTGATCTTAAAAAAAAATGGTGTGTCGCATTTTTTAGTTGCCGAGTAATGAAAAGTTGTATCCATACTAAATATTATAAATGAAAAAGTGTGTCCGTGTGTCTATCTGTCTGTCTGTTACCTCTTCACGCTTAAACCGCTGAACCGATTTTGAACACGTTTGATATAGAGATAGTGTGAGTCCCGGGAAAGGACATAGGATAGTTTTTATCCCAGGAATATGTTCCCTTGGGATAATTTTCGACACTCACGCGGGCGGAGCCGCTATCTAGTTTTCTACATTTCGTGCCAAAGCTCAGAAAAATTACTACTAGTAAATAAATGAAGATAGAAAATCAGTAGATAAATTATAGACATAAAAGCTTCTCTAAATTTAACATACACTAGAATTGTGTTTCTTTGAAATCCAGAGGCCCATTGACATCCTTATAGGTATTATAGTCACCTACAGGAACAAACATACTGCCTTACCTGACAACATCTTGGAACGTGTTTATTAAATGCTGAACACGGATCTATTTTCATGAAAAAATAAAAGCGAAATTTTATTGTATTTTCAAACGATGGTGCAATGACTTGTCATCGCTAGTCGAGTCTAGCTTTTTAGGGTTCCGAACAACCGTAAGAAACGGAACCCTTATAGGATCACTCGGGTGTCTGTCTGTCCGTCTATCACAGCCAATTTGCTCCTAATCTGCTGAACCGATCATGTTGAAATTTCATACACATATGAACTTCTGCGACCCAAACATAGACGCGTTACGTAAATAAATATACGTTGAATACGGAAGTCACTTTTGTCCCCCAAAAGTGACTAGACAATTTAGAAAAAGTATTTCAAACTGCACCGTGTGCCATATCAAACTAAAGGGCTTATTTTGAGGGTTTTACTTTATTATTATATTTTTTTCAAAATTTAAAAGTTAGTTTTGATTTTATTCAAGAAATTTACGAAAAATGACCATTTCCTTAATATTTTTTCATTTAAATCAATCTTTGGTCGGAAAATAAACATATGACCTGGCGACTAGTCGGTCATGTGAATACCGAATTGTCGTCTAAACAATAAAATCCATAGTTACTCGGTTCATCGGTCATATGCAATGATAATATTGTATAGATGTTTGATAACTTGCTTTTTCAAATTAAATTAATTGTAGAGACAAGGTGTATTATCATTTTGATAACATCGCTGTATAAACGCAAAATCGAGAGCACCTTGAATTACGACAACTCAGCTCAAGCTTAATCGACGTATGCGCCTCAAAAAGCTATAAAAGCAGAACTTAAAACATTAAAGATCATAGATATAGCATGGCGTGTCGCACGCGAGTTCGCACCGGACGCTGCTTGATGCCGCGCGACTGCAGCCAGTCTATTCTTGCTCTAAGTTTTTTCATTAACCTCCTGTTTACTGGAGGATCTCAGGAATAAGCCACGTCCGTCCGCAACGAGTGCGGATGAGAAAATGCTTATAGAATCCAGATTTAGAACCTCATTAAGTTGTTTTATTGAAACTAGTAAGTATATCAGGTTAAGGATAGGTATACGAGAAGATATAGAAACGTGAGCTATAGAAATGTAGGCTTGCCTATTGGGATGTTTATTGTAAAAGCCCTCTGAACACGTTAACGAATGCTTGTAATGTGAGTGAATAGTTTTTTTGTATTTTATTTATATGATTGAAGAAGGTAAACAAATAACAAGCATGAATATCACATAATAGTGGATGTCGGACTGAGATAATTTGGAAGGTATTCCTAAACAAAATTATTATTTTGAAAGTATCTCTTTTTTTTCCCTTGCGTGATCGAATCAGGAATTACGATATCCGCAAGAGAACCAAGGTTATCGGCATAGCCCGAAGGATCGCCAAACTGAAGTGGAAGTAGGCAGGGCACATTGCTCGCAGAACAGATGGTCGATGGGGCCGAAAAGTTCTGGAGTGGCGACCGCGTACCGGAAGACGTAGCGTTGGAAGGCCTCCAACAAGGTGGATCGATGACCTGGTGTGGGTCTTGGGTAGCCGATGGATGCGAGACGCACAGGACCGGTTGTTGTGGCTTGGGGGAGGCCTATGTCCAGCAGTGGACGTCTTTCGGCTGATATGATGATGATGACTCTATTATAGATAACGGCTCGGTGATGGGTCTTTTTACACCCTCCATATAACGTAATACTATTCCTTTAGTTCCAACATCTCCTACTAATGTTCCAAGACGAAGCACAAAAGGTCATTTTCTTAAGTAATGCTTGCGATTGATTATTTTGCGGAACCAGTTGTTGTGGTGACACTTGGGGGAGGTCTATGTCCAGCAGTGGACGTCCTTCGGCTGATATGATGATGATCTCTTTTTTCGTAAAAATTTTATACATTTTGATTTAATTCTGATTTTGCAGAGTGAGGGAACATGAGCAATGGTAGGCAAGCAGCTTAAATGACAAGATGAAAATAATTACGTTCTGAGTACCAACGCGTTTTAATTAGAAATTAAATGTGGCACATTCCCTTTTCTAATTACTTTACATCCGAAATGTGTAATGACAGCTTTGTGTTATATTCACTCGAATACATTATGAGTAAGAATCTACTTATTAAAGGAATTTCCAACAAAAGAAATACCTACCTTCATTTTATAAACTTACTTACCTATGCTTTATAAACGTACCTATTTCTTAGACATCTCTCATCTTATCTCTTCACCATCATCATCATCATCATCATTTCAGCTGGACATAGGCCTCGCCCAAACGTCGATAAATCAGCAGATCCTGTGCTTCTCATATCCATCGGTCGTATCGTACAACGCTCTCCGGTTCATTATAACAGTGTTTAAGATGCTGGTGGGGCTGCCCCACTTCTATGGTACGTCTGAGTTGTTCGCAAACACAACACTGCGTAAGATGTACAGTTTGCCAGGGTCGCGGAATTTGTTCGAAAGAGTCACCGCGGCCCCGGAACGCAATGGGCTTTAGAAGGAACAAGGATGGGTTTTAATCAGTAAGAGTCTGACACGCCCTTCCACTCCACCCGGAGCGAAAGAAGTCATTTGATGATTTCCCATCATTAAAAAAAGGCACACCCTTCATTTTTGAGTCAATGAGACTCGAATAAAGAGGAATTTTAGTCTATAAAATTTTATAACCGCAGCCGTTATCTTTATTAACGGAGGACAGAGTGGATCGTGCGTTTTTCTGACGCCTCAGCTTAGCCCGACGATAGGTTTCGCTATCATTGATAAGGGTCGTGTTGCGAGACATTAAAACTGCCATCTTTTTTGTATGGTGAACGCATAAAGGCGAACTTTCAGACGGCCCTATCTTTACTATTTAAATCTAAAGTATCAAGTACTATACTAGACCGCATGCCATACAATTCATTTTAGCAAACTGTCATGGAAACTATTTCTGGGTACTGCTGTCACTGTCAAAAAAAAAACTATAAATGAACAGTTCTTTTCTTGGAAACTTGCGGAATTAGATTTCTAGCTCGCATTCTCTTTTGTGTAGGAAGATATTCCACCTACTTAAACAGAAATGTATTTCCCAATAACACTAAGTATGATGCAGGTAACCAGGCAGCCAAGCTTGAATAACACATAATATGAAAGGATTTTCACGAATGTTTCCTGATAGCTATGTCACCGGATAATTACAAACTACGTAAGATTACAAAATATATTGAGAGTTTGTAAACTCTCGATAAATTGTCAAATGAACATTTGTTCTACAACTATACGAATCAAAATCTTGTATTCATTCAAATATATCTCCGTGCAGGTCCGAGAAATTGTGGACTGAAATAAACTGGCGACCAATCAGCACTCTGGTCTACAATTTATCTGTTTTGGCGTAATAGTTAAATTGGAAACTTGTAAAATGAGACCAATCAGATCGGCATTTTATGTCAGTCATTTTTTTAATGGAATTACTTCGAGAGAATATAGACTATCAAATTTTGATGCGTAAAAAGTATTCCAAATGTTCAGTTGACAATTACTATTTTCAACGGGACAACAATTATTATATAATTATTAGAAAGAGTATCTCGAGCCGGAAAATTCTAGATGCGATTTTGTTGTTAACGTCGAAAAAATGACAATAAGTGAGTTCCTCAAAAGCAATTTACCGTCAAATGGGGAAATTGGTACAAACAAGCAGAGTGTGTGTGTGAGGGCTATATTGTCTTTATAAGCTGGCATTTAATAAAGTAAATACATAATAGACCGATAGATCATAAGTTAACACACGGCGGGTGGTCAATTTCTTGTGGAAAGTGAAGAATGAACGAAGAGCGTGTTTGTATACCAGAAAAGGGTCTGCGCTTAGTTTATTTCAAGATCCTATGGTTCAAGGATTTTTATATAACGATGTAGATTGTTAGTTTAATGGACATTTGGTTCCTGATGTATTTAAAGATTAGCTTTTGACCGGGGCTTCACTCGTGTTAATATAGATTGTAGCAAAGTAGCTTATAACCGTCTCCAGGATCACATTTATCTCCATTTATACCCAAAATGTTGATTTAGGCGTGAAAGCTTTAAAAACAAACAAATTCACTTTCAAATTTATATTATTAGTAAGCGGATTTACTAAGTAAGCCACGCATTATTGCTTTGTTAAATAAAAATAAAAAACTGTACTTTTATTTTTGTTTAACGCTTGTGTAATACTTATTACAAAGCAGAGCGGATCCAGGATTGTCGTTTCTGTCTCTATCAATCTGGGTCTTAAGGGTGGGTGAACCCCCCCCTCCCCCTGGATCCGCCAATATACGAAGATTTAAGATAATTAATTTATTTGCTTAGTAGCAACAGATAAAAAAATACAATGTTCCAACAACCTTCAGTAACTTTTATTTCGTAATTTAATATAAAAAGTAAATAGGCACAAATGAGGCATAATACAATCTTCTCATTTTCATGTAAAGAGGTAGAAAAATTTAGGTATAAAATATTTTTAATATAACGTTGATTTCAGAAACCATGTTGCAGACTCGTACATATTTTCAAAGCAAGTTATGCGAAATATTGTAGAACTGAACAAATTCATCAAATATTATTATTTTGTCTGCCTCGGTATTTGAGTCGGGTTAGTTAAGATTTTTTAGCGTTTGCTAAAGGTTGGGTTCTGCATACGATCCCCAAGTCAAGCAGTTTTACTGTCTTATCATCATCATATCAGCCGAAAGACGTCCACTGCTAGACATATCCCTCCCCCAAAGGGGGGGGCGGGGTGGTTGCCATAATCGCCACGCTTGGCAGGCGGGTTGGCGATCGCAGTGTAGCTGTTGCAATGTACAGAGAATGCTGCTACCCATTCTCTGCGAGTCCCTTACCTTAGCCGCCTCTTACGACACCCACGGGAAGATATGGGATGGTGCTATTCTTTTACGTCCTACATCATACAGAACACACATACTATCTTATTCATTTCTATATTTTAGCCCATGTTTCGCCCCCACAGGAACTATATTTTTTTTCGTGTAATATGAGCGAAATCATTTTCTTCGAATCCCTTAATGGGATCTGTACTTCCAGATATTATCTTCTTCAAACAGTCATACTAACATATAGTTTTACTTCATGATCACTTTTCTTAGTTGAGATAACATTTTAAGTAGCAGCCCTTAGTCTGGATTTTTTATACTCGACATGACACTAAAACTTAACCGATGAAAAAGCAATACAGAAAATGCCAGAAATATTACCCAGCAAGGAGATACAACCAAGCCAAAACACGAGTTTATTCATAGTCAGGTGAACGAAGATTCAACATAAGCCATCACTTTGCGTCTAGTTTAATAAGCTTCTACTTGTTCGCATAATGGGCAGTCATCACGCAAAATGTTCGACATTGGTTACTGTCAGAGTTTCAAACAAACACGGCTGTATCCTTCCTGAAAATGGAAATTGAACTCATTTTCTTCTGAGTATCGTTCGAGACATTAATGGATGATCATCAGTGATCGAATAATCGGGCGCTTATATAACTAAACTTCACTTTTATTCCCACGAAAGTATAATACGGATATGGTTTTCAGAATCCCGGATCCCGCAATCGTTAGAAATTCCTGAGACTGCTAAAAATGCCCACATATTAAATATAGTTAGAACTCGTTGTGAACTCTCATTGTATTTTTTTTAATTTAAAACGCCGGTTCCAATGGAACTTTTAATTTACAATGTAAGTTTTTGCATTAAGTTTGTTATTTTCTAGTAATGAAAAACGATTCATAATTTAGGTACTGTCTAGGCAGGTACCTACGAAGAGATATTAAGAAAGGGATAATGACTTTTTATCCCGAGTGTATGTTCCATACACTTTTGAACCAAATCCATTCAGCCGTTAAGACACGAACAGGTAACAAACAAGTAGACTTTCTTTTGCATTTATAATATTATAAGTATAGGTAGATTGGTACCAAACAGTAAGGTCAAGCAAGGCTAAATGTGCCAGACGAGAAAGCCCAGATGAATGGAAAAGATTAAATTTTGATTTTAAGCATCGCCTTTCATAGAAGCTGTATTTAATTAAGCCTTACTTTGGAGTTAATTACAATAAAGGTACTTTATGTACGTACATTTGTCTGTCATCAATCAGTTTACAGCGAGGATGAGGAGTGATGATCTAGGATCAAGCCCTCGCGACCGTCATTTTATAAATCCATCTGGATGTTCCAGGGTTTATTGTAATGATGATTGATGGTGACACTTTACCTTTTTTCCATTCACATACCTGTTACCTACCTACATTATTTCATCCAGATTTACCCTAGCTGTAGTTTGTACGTTTTACCTTTCCGAAAGTAATTTTACGTTGCGGAGTATTGCGAAATATGAACTCATGTGAAATAATATTCACGGAGCGAGCATTCAGGATTATTGAGTGAAGATTTTGGTGAAATGTTTTGAATGAATTCTTGTATGTGTATGTTGGTACTTGTGCTGGCATGTGATTGCCCGTTTTTGAATAGACTTTGTGAAAAGTCGTTTAGGAAATGCTATGAGAACGTTCAGAAGGGCTTTAATAAAGTGCTACAAATTAAAGCATGATTTTAATTCGGTAGCGTAAAGAGCTTTGCCGTAGGTAAGAAGATTCATTTGAAAGAGCTTTTTCGGAGAAATATCTATTATGTCTAAGTACTTTTTTCTGACAATAACTACAAGGTATGAGATCGTTTACTGAAATACTTAGACACATTAGTTCAGAAAGTGGAAAAATATAACTTATCATCCTAATATTTCCTCAACTTAATAAGGAAAACGGGACAAAAATAATATCTTAAGTAATTCCCTACAAATGTTCCTCTTCGTAATCTTACGCTGTTCCATCTAGCCGACCAGTCCCATTTATAACAAAACCTTGACGAAAATAATAACTCTCAATCAATTAATAAAGACAAAGAGAGTCGAGTCAATTGAAGTTTAGCCTTTATTAATTATTATTAGAAAAGGGTCAATATCAATTAAGAACACAATACCTACAACAAACGATTATATTACAACGATTTATAGTATTTCGTGGAGACAAGTATTTATTAATTAATATTAATAAATACTTGTCTCCTACCCGTGATAAAATATTTACAGTAAAAATATAAAATCGCTCAAAAACAATTTTTCCCCGTAAAAGCAATTCAATATAGGTACCTCCCAGAATATAACCTAAATATTTTAGTAACGGAATATTGCATTTCTGTTAAAAGAGTTGATCCCACATATTATTATCCATTATAATCAAAAACGAAACCAATCAATATTGTTAATAAAGTGGTTTTCATTTACTAATGTCAGAATCAAAACTGTATTTCAAAATACGATAGCCAACAAGCTATAATCGAACACGAAACATCAGAAGGAGTTGTAAAACACTAGGAAAATGCCTGGACTAGCAACAGCTCTAGCGAAATCTCATTTCTAGTACAGAGAAATTCTGTTAATACGACGACGGAATACGGCCTACTGCGAACATTCTTTTACAATCCCGATGTGCACACGAATTGAGCTCGTAATTACCGTTACCAACTGTGTCGGTAAGAACAGTCAATGACAAAAACTGGCCAAGTGCGAGTCAGGCTCGCGTGCAGAGGGTTCCGAACGAATTTCCTTTTTGTAACATGTTATTTTAAAGCTATAGTCTTCTTATAGGTTTTCCTAAAATCGGTAAAGAACTATTATCTGCCTTTTTAATTTTTTTTTTAATTTAGGCCCAGTCGTTTCGGAGATAATTGGGGGAATGGTAATGTTTTCGTGTAATTTTTTGAATCACTTCAAAACTATTCTTTTAAAAATGTTGAAAAAAATATAATTAAACCCTTGTCAATAAGTACTTTAATTTGATATGTCACATGGATCAGTCTGAAAAAGATTTTTTTTTAATTTTTAGCTTAAAAAAGTGACCCCCGTACTCAAAAAATATTTATTAACGTAACGTGTTTGGGTCACAGAAGTTCATACATATGTGTACGAAATTTCAACAGAATCGGTCCAGTATAATCGGAAAAAATTGGCTGTGACAGACTGACAGACAGACACCTCATTTTATCAAAGCAAGTGCTATTATTATGAAAAATATTCTCCGATAAAACTTACGAGTGAGTTGCACATCCAAAGCAGCTGTCATTTAGCTTTAAAATCGCAGATCACTTCTGCTTTTACAAAGAGATTTTCACATCACATCACCATCGACTCGATATCGAGTCGATGAAGTACGCATCTACACAGATGGCTCAAAAACTCCAAAGGGTTCAGGGGCTGGCGTACACTCCCTAGACCTCAACATTAACTTTCACCTACCACTTGGCGATCACAGCTCGATATTCCAATGCGAGTGTGTTGCCCTAACACAAGTCGCAATAGCCGTAAAGCATCTAGGGATACACAACTACGCAATTAGATTCGTATCTGACAGCCTGGCTGGGCTCAAAGCCCTAAAAAACAAACAAACTAACAGCAAACTAATCTTTGAGTGTCACCTCGCCCTGGAGAGTATATCGCTGTCTAAGAGAATCACCCCCCAGTGGATCAAGGGGTACAGTGGATCCCTAGGCAATGACGCCGCGGACGAACTTGCTAAGAGAGGTTCCGAGATGGCAGTGTTAAGCCGGTACATGGATTCGCCAGAGATCTACTGTGCTTCATAAAAACAAATGGTCACGGGCTACAGATTGCAGGCAGTGAAAATGTCAATGCCAAGTCTACATCCCCGACTAACAAAATGACTATTCAGCCTTAGTAGAAATAACCTCAGAATAATAATAAGGACAATTAAGGGCCATTGCCCTTAACAAACATCTCTTTGACATGCGCGACGGACAGGCCACTCTGCAGGGGCTGGCTTGATGCCGAAGAATCAGCCGCCCACGTCATCTTGGAATGCGAAGCCATGGCAACCCAACGTGAGCAAATCCTCGGAACGGTGAGGTCGCTACGCGAAGCCTGTGAGGCTCCCAGGAAACTGCTGTACTTCTGAGCGGAGCTAGGCTGGCTAACTTAGCCAGGACACCTACGCACAACGGACCGAATGGGAGTCTAAGTGCGGAAAACGGAGACCCTACTCTACTCTCTACTCTACTATCACCATCGACTGGTTGTACTTAAACTTTGGGCTTGTAATTGAAACCAACGTAATATTCATTATTTCTTCCTCGTAAAATAGAAATTTCCATCGGTAAACTTAGTTCAGCAAAATTTCCAAAAAATATTGAACACGTATTTTTTCTTTTGTCACGTAAACAAAAAATGAAGACGATACAGTGTGTTGAAAACAGATTTGACGTCACGTACCAGTACACTTTTTACTTGAAAGTGACATTACAAGCCTCCACTCCTTTTCTTTGACGCGTTATATCTTCGTATTTTTTTATTGATTTGATAAAAAAAAATATATATATTCAATATTTTTCGATAATCTAACTGACGGACTAAATAGAATTATATTTTTTAACGCAGGCAACATCCCTATTCCGTCGACTCCCGTCAATACAAACACAACACGTAGGTACTTGACAAACAGCGTGTTAAATAACAAATGGACGACCAGCGAAGTGGCTCGCAGTTTTATTGTACGCCACGACAAGGTGTTGGCTCTCAACGTGATTGCACGTCGCAAGCATTACCTAAGAAAATGACCTTTTGTGCTTCGTCTTGGAACATTAGTAGGAGATGTTGGAAATAAAGGAATAGTTTTACATTATATAGAGGGTGTCATCATCATCATCATATCAGCCGAAAGACGTCCACTGCTGGACATAGGCCTCCCCCAAGCCACAACAACCGGTCCTGTGCGTCTCGCATCCATCGGCTACCCAAGACCCACACCAGGTCATCGATCCACCTTGTTGGAGGCCTTCCAACGCTACGTCTTCCGGTACGCGGTCGCCACTCCAGAACTTTTCGGCCCCATCGACCATCTGTTCTGCGAGCAATTGCCCTGCCCACTGCCACTTCAGTTTTGCGATCCTTCAAGCTAAAATTATTTAAATACCTGAGACTGCTTCGTTGATCTAGTAAAATCGCACGATAATACATAGAACTCGTTTTCGTGCCGGCAAAAGATTGTTTTTACTGGATTATTTCAGTACAACCCAGAGTTTGGATTCATGCCCGTTAATAATAATAATATCTATAATAATATAATATCTTCTTATCTTTGTTAATATCTTATAGAAATTATCGTAACGTGAATAAGGAAAGCTTGTAGCCCGCTTGCTGATATAGCACAGTGCTGGGCTTGTGGACATAGCGAATGAAAGCTAGGCCAATGAAAACAAGTATAGGAACAACTGACCCACTCACTACCCCCTTTATATATGTATTTCACTCTGTTATCTTAAGACGTTTGGGAGTTAAAATATGACTTTTGGAATGTATGACAGTGGCATACTTGTTTGTTTTCCTAGCCTATACGAAAACATTTAACCAGTCCGGAAGTTCGTGTTACATGAATGACATGTGTTTAATTTAGGGCGTTTCAGAATAAATAGTGAGTCTAATTTCCATTAGACGTTAATTTATCGAAAGGTGACATCGTCATACTCTGACAGAAGCGTACGTTAATAGCCGGTAATAACATGATAACATATCTGGTGACATAATTTCACAACTACGGACAGTAAAGGTTCCTGAACGTATCAAAAAGCCCATCACATTAAAAAAAATAGGGTGTTTAGTTCTAATGTTGTCCGATTTTATGTAAGGTAAGTTCATAAGCAGTTTTAAGGTACTAACATAGTTTTTAAGTCTTACTAATAATTTTAAATGGAATTTAGTTCTGAATTAAATTATTATTATTATTATAAAATGATTAAAAAGTTCTAAACAACTCACTTTTCAAGCAGCATGATGCAGACTGCAGTTGGTGACATTTCTTTAAGTTCAATCACAAATTTAATGCCCCAGGCTTAAGCTACAGGCTTCGTCACAGGCTGCAGGTTGTGCCAAAGAAATATACACATGTACATAATACATACTCATGAAAAACTCTATTTTTTTAACTTACTTTTTCTCGCGGCTTCATTCTCGTGGCCTAGCCTCAGGCTACATGCATTTTTTCAGGAAAAAAGAAATAGCCAGTTTCAGGCACTTGTCCCACCGCTGACGAGGAAGCGATTAACTATCGACTATTTTCTTGCAGAGGAAACGGACAAAAGATATAGATCCCGTGTGAGTAAAAGAGACACATACATTTCATAGTCGATAGCTGGCTGTGGCCAGCGAGAAATCTCTTACCACTAGTTTGTCTCAGCGACAAGAGCTATCAAAAATAATTCTCGCTCAGCGATGCTCGCTTGGCGGTCAGAAGTCAGAACTCACGCCGAGAGGCCAACCCGTGGTAATTTCTACCTATAGTACGCCGCACGGCAGAGCGAGTGGGGCGAGTAATCGCTGACAGCACGGTTGGCGCAGTGGTTGAGCGATTGACTGCTGCGCTGCGTGTCGCGGGTTCGATTCCCGCACGGAACAATTATTTGTATGGCCTACAGATAGTTGTTCCGGGTCTGGTTGTATGTGTATGTGACTTTCTATGTTTGTAAACGCACCCACAATACAGGAGAAATTCCTAGTGTGGGGCAAAAAAAAAAAAAAAAAAATTAGACGCACAAGAGCACTCGCTTACAGCCAAGCGACAAAACTATCGGAACTACAAACTCGCTGCTCGCTGCTCGTCAACTTGTATCCAGTTTCTAGCTTAAACTCGCGTGAGATAAGTGCCTCATTCAGCAATAATATAACTTCCAAGATTATATCCTGCAAGTAACCACTCCTATCAATTTACCTACCTCTCTATAATATCAGTTTAAATAGATACCTCTAAAATGTAAAACGAATTATACCAATTTAATTAAACCCGTTCTAATTTCACGCAGGCTACAAAATCAGAACGGTGCAATTATGCGTTTTACGTGGTTGGATGCTATTTGTAATACTACCGACAGTTTTGAAATCAATATTATGATTAGCATTCTGCGATATTGAAACCTGTACTAAATAATAACAGCAGCACAGGTCGATGTTCAAGGTTAAGCAACGCTTGCCGAGGTTGGTCTGTGGATGGGTGACCATCATAACATACCGAGACTCCTCCGTGCCACGTTAAGCCGTTGGTCCCGGCTGTCATTTGTCAGTCAGAAAATCTGACACCAGAAAAAGAGAAATAAATAAATAAAATATTGAAACCTGTGTATGGTTAATCCACTTATAAAGGCTCCTGCAGGCAAGCGTGACGAGACAGTGTGGCAACGATGCGACAACGTTTTTTCATAGTAGTTTTTCTGTCTATATCTATCGTCACATTTGTCGCGTTGCACCTGTCTGTGGAAGCCTTGAAAACTTTCCTATTCTATATTCTCTGTGTAAAGGTTATTCGATTTTGGAAGAATAACTTTTCTTATTTATTTATTTCGCTGTGTTTGTGCATTTGTTTGGTACAAAAAAAGGAAATAAAAGATTTCTGTAAAGAATTATCATGAAATTATTGTCTTCCAAAAACGAATAACCTTAACACAGAAAATACAGAAAGAAAGGAGACTTGAAATTGTTTTCATTAGCTACATAATTATTCAGTTCAAAAAACAGCACCGAGCAAACTACATTATAAAATACACAAAACAAATTGTGAATAGTTTCTATGCAATTTATATTCATTATATCGTGATTCCTAAGTTTTCCACTCCTGCCATCTCACCGGGTTTCCAACTCATCTATTTTCCAAGCTCGCTTTTCTAGCTTTTGCAAGATTATAATATCTGCAACCTCGTTGGACTATTTATTTCCAATGTGAAACATCCTTTACTGTTTTATTAATTAAATAAGTAAAGAAAAACAAAATTCACCAGATATTTGAAAGTTGGTGTCAAAAAACGAAGAAACGCCGGGCAAACCGATTTCCAAAGGTTATGTTACACTTTGTAGTGTTTTGGAAGTCAGTTGTATTCATTTGTAAGAAAGCTGTTTTACTTTTCACTTTTTATAAGATATCATTTAAAAATAACATACATTGCTTTGTTTATCCATGTAAATTAAACATTTCGCATTTTGCTTATGTATTATACTACTGCTAGTTATTATAAACGTTTCGCTCCCGAGGCCTACCATAAAAACGTGCAATTTTTCAGGATTAGAAGCAGGTAGAAGATTAGAAGTACCAATTAAGAAAAACCTTTGATACTGTAATTACATTCTATAACCATTAATTTTAACTCTATTATCTTACATTAAAGTCTAGTTTTTCAAATCACAACATTCTTTAAAGAAAATACCACTTAATTAACATTTTTTTCCTGAAAATCTTATTTTCCAATAATCAGAGCTCAGAAGGCCTTAATGCTGTATCTTTGTACCTGCACTCTAAGAATTAGTTTCAGCTGCTCTTCTAAGAATAAGCTCTCAAGTGATGAAGCGCCTCCATTGTCTCGGGATATTCGAGTACAACGAGAACACAAACAAAAGCAAACTTTTTCGCTTGCTGCTTCAATTTCAACATCTCATAAAAACTCGCAAAAAGTACTGTCAATCTTACTTTTGATTTTTTGAGTCACCTCAATGTCCTTTTTTATTTTGACATGTATTTTTATCACACTTTTATTTCACGATGAGCCAGTACTTGGCCTCAATCTCCCTTATGGAAAGTTAGGGATGAGATCTACGATGGAATGAGCGAGCCTGGATGACGCCCGTTGACTGGATTTTGGTCTTCACTAGGATTACACACTTTTTCCTGTTTTTTTTGACACAATATCAGCATTATCCTTGCAGTATAATAACAAAAATCTGACAAAGCTCGGGGTTGTATTGTAGGGATGGCTTTTGTTAAGTCAGTTAACTTTTGTTTTATTTTGGCAGCTTTTTAACAGGCACATACGCATCATTTTTATGGTTTGTTTCCATTATACTTATAAAAATAATCAGAATCGTAGCGTGGCGTGTTTTATGACCCCAGTGAAGGGCATTTAAACTAAACATATGTCGCTGGTATAAACACAAATTCCGATTATTTATATTTATTTATCTGTTGTATCCAACAGATAAAATTCTTATCGGAAATTTCTGATAAGTTATTACAGAAAATTAACGCTATTATTTCGCAGAAAGGGAGCCAGCTGTTTAAAACACAGGGCATGTCGATCCACCCCACATGGGGCATTTCCCACGATTGGAAAATCCATCATGATTCATTCATACCGCACGTTTAGGGGCAACATAGAAACTCTATTTCCTTTTAATAGGCTCCAGGGATATAGGTAGGGCTAAGATTTACGATTTTACATTTAATGTTATGTAGATAGCTATCCACATTAAGCTGTGGGAGCTACATTCTATGCGACATAGAATGTAGCATACTTCGTGCCCAATAATAGGGTATTTGCCTAGTATGAAAAATCTAAATGAATTAATACTTATTTGATAGATGATAGCAAAAAAACCGGCCAAGTGCGAGTAAGACTCGCGCACGAAGGGTTCCGTACCAGTATCTATAAAAACGTCAATATAATTATGTCTGATGTATGGGAGCCAACTAAAATATTTATTTTATTCTGTTTTTTAGTATTTGTTGTTATAGCGGCAACAGAAATACATCATCTGTGAAAATTTCAACAGTCTATAATATCACGGTTCATGAAATACAGCTTGGTGGCAGACGGACAGACAGACGGACAGTGGAGTCTTATTAATAGGGTCCCGTTTTACCATTTGGGTACGGAACCCTAAAAATTACGATTTGTGAAAAAATAAATAAAAATGGTCGTAAAACAGAGAAGTTACACACTTTTGAAGCTATTCTTCGATCCTTGTCACTCAAAATGTTATTTTAACTGAATGGCTTCAATTCAATATGGCGGGACTTGTGAGTGACGTCACACGCAATTAGTGCTTTCTCAGTATAATACAGATTTTAAAACGCTGACAACCCCGCACAGAAAATAATATTCTCACCTTTCATAAATGTGACTGGTTCTAAAATCTAAATAAAGGTTTCATTTCCATAAATTGCCCTATGATTGAAGCCTTACCCTAAAATGACAGTTCTATCAGCACCTAGCTATTAACTGCGTTATCAAAATAGTAATCTGTCACTACATGATAGCTTATCTACATATACACAACTACACTTCATTGCAGAATTAGTAATCCAGTTTACACAAGGAATTAAATTACACTTAATTGCAGTATCAGTAACGCAGCTTACTTATGGAATTAAATAACGCTTTATTACAATATTACCAGTGTTAGCTTAAGGAATTAAATTACACTTCGTCACGATGTTACAACTGCAGTTAACAAAAAGAATCAAATTACTTTTCAGTGCTGTGTTAGAAATGCGGTTTCCACAATTTACTAATTATAGATATTAGTAACTGGAATTATACAACTAATTAAATTACACTTCATTGCAGTATTATGTACACAAGGATTTAAATTTTAGTCTAAAATTTCGTCAGAGCGTATAGACACAATAATAATACCTCCCAAATTGCTTTCCAAGTTTCTTCAACGTTAAGCTTTTGTATCCACAATGAAATTGGCCTCATTCTTGGCTACCGTTCGCGTGGAAATATAATGTCGCCCAGATTGATACTATTTGTGCTTGTTTAATTCGGATTATTTAGCAGTTTTCAGAGTATTTTTCAGTGACTGTATCGGACCGACCATCTGCCTAGCCTTTTGTCTTATTTTTGGATAGGATTCCCCGTTTACAGCGGAATACCAAAACTACTGACTCTATCGGACCACCATATTATCCCTTTTGTTAGCTAATTGGCTTGCTTAACCCATAGGTATGTAGGTACTGAAAACATAGCAATGATATGGGGGTGTACTTTTTTCTTTTTTTTTTTAATGATGGGAAATCATCAAATGACTTCTTCCGCTCTGGGTGGAGCGGAAGGGCGTGTCAGACTTTTACTGACTTAAACCCATCCGTGTTCCTTCTAAAGCCCTTTGCGTTCCAGGGCCGCGGTGACTCTTTCGAACAAATTCCGCAACCCTGGCAGATGAGGGTGTACTTACACCCGTACTGAAAATAAAGGCGCACCAATCTTATCATTAAAACCATTTTCACATCGATGCTTGAAGAGGCCAGAGTCTTTAGACAAAGTGATTAGCAATAACAATATTGCCCAAAAATCCGAAAACAAATGCAACTGTCCTGCGCTACTGAAATTTCACGTGGTCAAATCCAAGCAATTATGCATTTCATTGTGAACCAACCAACCCAATAGCACGGGCTTAAGGTCTTATATTGTAGCGCTATATTAAAAAGTGTCTCGGTGTGAGCTGAATTTTAAACAAAAAAAACCATTTTATAACTTTATAGATTAGTGCTTCTAGTGGCTTTTATGCTCAAAAGTTATGCCAAATATAAAGTTTAAATCAAATCATAACAGTAAAGAACCAATTACTCTCAAAAAAATTTATTAAAAACTATTTATATTTAATTTTTGAGAACAAAAATTTTATTTTAAAAGTCCCAAAGTCACAACCAGTATTACCAAACGGTATCGTTTTGCCCAGTAACCGGGTCGTGGAGGTCACATAGGCCGGCAGTCACTATTTTAAGGCATTTCGTTGCACCGCTTAAAATGGAAGCCGTCTTAAAACTGTCATGATTCCGATGTGAGAAGGAGACGGAGCTATACAAGACACATAACACTATCCCTTATTGATGCCATTACCATATTCCATGATAGGATTGGCACGCCAAGGTAGGGTTAAGAAAAGGTTAGGCGGATGTCTGATGTCAACATAATTAATTACGGAACATAAACTGGTAGATACAAGTTAAATAAAACAATCACAGATTGAGACATATTTCAATGTGAAAACGTACGTTTGCCTTATTTCGTGTATCGAACGTTACTAAACAGAAATGAATTCAATCGTAACTAACTTGACCATAGGTATGACGCGCCCCAATGTTCCCGAACAAACAGCCAAATTCCATTATTAATTTCTAAACTATGTTATAGTTGTATCGAATATTCAGTAATAAGTCATTAAAACTTTTGAGTTTGACTAACTAATTGGAATGAAATGGAACAATATAAATAAGATGGCCGATTCTCGTACTTTAAAAATTCACATTCGAGTCGCAACTCATCTCGGCAACAATGAATGTTTAAAACTTGTAAAATTTAGGAAAATGTGGTTTTTGTGAAATGACGTACTTGTAGGTGGCACCATTGAGGCGTCAGACGCGCATGTTATCCGACATTAGTTAAATTGACGTCAACATGATGTTTAGGTCGTATATTTTATTTTTTTTAAGGATGGGAATTCATCAAATGACTTCTTCTGCTCTGGGTGGAGCAGAAGGGCGTATCAGACTCTTACTGACTAAAAAAAACCATCCCTGTTCCGCCAAAAGCCCTTTGCGTTCCAGGGACGCGGTGCCTCTTTCGAGGTCATATACATATTAGGGCGTAAAAGTAGATAACCTCATGCCAAAGTGGCGCGCACTGGTGCAGGTGGCGTGAGTTATCCTAAAAACCCTCAGTAGAAATTATTTTGACAAATTTAGACTGAAATTAGAATGCGAACATTTTTCAAAAATAATACAAGAATTGCCTAAATACTGCTCTGAAATTATCTTTACTCAAAATAAGTAAAATGTGTTGACTGAATATTTCAGAAATTATATTGATCGTAATAAGTATTAGCAGAAAAATACGTTGAAAAGTTAAAAGACTTTCTAAGCCAAATGGTCGCGTGAAATCTGCGGAAAATCTTATACAAATGTCGATTCGCGTTACTACTTCTTCTATTTTTGTTTATGACCATGGTACCGTTACTTTTTCTTGCTTAGATTTGGAAAATGTTTTCTTGGTATTTTATTTGTACATAGATGAAGAAAAAACGATTTTAGCAGGCCTTTGAAAACGTATCTATCGTCGAACAGAACAGACGAATAAAAAATAAAAATATTGGTAACATTACAAAACGAAAGTACCAACACGTAGCAGAAGTCACTCAACATTTAGTCAGTCAAGTTTTCTTTAATTATAATTGAGGAACAGGTCGGTTCAGTTTTTAGAACAGTAAGTTTACTTGAAATTCCAACATGTCAAACTCATGTAAACCTCCCATTTTAATCCTATATCCTACAATAATGCAAACCAATTCAATAAGCGAAAATAAAATAAGCCAGCAAAATGTCAAAGGGCCTAAGATATATTAAGGCCTAAGTAATCTCAGCTTATAATAACATCGTAATACCTGTCGGAATTCAATCTAATTTTATAACACGGATCATATGAATAATATATCTTTGAGGTGTCTCAATATACCAACTAGGTAAATTGGATTCGGCAATCATTCAAACAAGTGCAGTTCTTAACCGGTGGTCCGCGGACCGTGACTTGTAGTCTATTATGTACTATTACTTTAAAGAGATTCAAAGATAAAATCTACGGAAGTACCAATCTGATAACAATAATAGGGTAGATTTCTAAAAAATCTATTAGTCCGTTAGTTACGAGTGGATTACCAGAAATATTGGACACGTATTTTTCATTTGTCACGTAAACAAAGACTGAAGACAATGCAGTGCGTTGAACTTTCCCGTGACGTCACGCTATGGTACACTTTTAACCTAGAGGTGACGTCCGCTGAACTTGGATGCGGTTTATCTTTGTATTTTTTTATGAATTTGATTTGATAAATTTATATTAACGTGTTTTAAAAAGGCGTATTTTCTATAGTAATTTTTCTCCGGGAAACATCTACATTACAAAATCACTGAGTGTCACGTCTCGTCTGCGGGATGGTCACGGGAGCGGATTCGCGGGGAAAGCTTGTATAGGTATTTTATTTTTGTTCCACTTCCATTAAAACGATAGTAACCTTGCTTTAATCTATATAGCTCCTCCAAGGTGCTGAGGTACCTATAGGATAAAAATGTGACAATCACTGAAGTATCGTTTGCACGATTACACATTTGTGTAATCGTGCAAACGATACTTCAGTGATTGTCACATTTAACACGAAAGAAGGACGTGGTGGAACTTGTTTGAAATTAAAAGTGAAGTATACGACCATTGGGCTTGTTGTGTGAGGAAGTACAGGGTTACTCAGAAATCTAGTAAGTCCGTTAGATATATTTCCAAAAAAAAAGAAGAAATACGTGTCATTTATTGGACACGTATTTCTTCTTTTGTCACGTAAACAAAAAATGAAGACGATACAGCGTGTTGAAAACTCGTGTGACGTCACTTACTAGTATACTTTTTACTAGAAAGTGACATAACAAGCCCCCCACTCCTTATCTCTGATGCGTTTTATCGTCGTATTTTTTTATTGATTTGATTAAATAAAAAATACGTATCCAATATTTTTCGATAATCGACGGACTAAATGGAATCATATTTTTTTTTTACACAGACAACATCTCTATTAGCCTTTTGATGACCAATAATTTTAGTCGCAATCTGTCAAAAAAACTTCATTTTTGATGCTAATGCGAACGTTGCTTGAAAATTAGAAGAATTGGCCCTCTGTTTGTATATTTGTAGGTACCTAAAATGTAAATTCTGTAAATACTGATCTGATTACGATATTTACATATTTCGCTGATAGAAAGCTACACTATCACTATCATATTATTGTCACCTATCAAAGGCTTATCTCTGGAACACAGACCCGATGCCTAAAATACGGCGAAAGAAAACTAGAATATCACAGAGTGCCTTAAACTTTTTATCCTGGGATGGACTACAGGAGAAATCTTGTCTGATAATATTGATAACGAAACCAATTAAAATTGAAAAACAATCTACGAATTCCAACTAACTCGAATGATCTTGTTAGTGACTTGAACTTGAGTCAAAATAATAGGTTTTTAGGTATTGGTGACGAAAAGGGACCATTTTAACGACCCTGCTTGGGGACATAGGTACTACTCCAAACTACGAATATTCCCTAAAAACTCGACAACAGCCAAATAATCGAATTAAAGTTATGAATACACTATCAAAGAACTAGTTCAGCAACACAAAAGCACGTTGATTGAACACAGACTTGGTATCGCACGCTACGTCGCCTGTAACGCTTATGATTGTTATACTACCTCATTTGCATTTTGGCACAGCTTTGCACGGAAACCGCTAGCTGGAAAATAAAACTTATTCGTCATTCCACCCTACGCGCTGTTTCTAGGAAAAGCATAATTTCAAAATGAATAATGTAATCGATTCAAAAGAAAGAAAGAAAAAGTTTAATATGAATGAAAATTGCAAGCGTGTACAATTTAATTTGAAAAGCGTGTTCGTAATTCTAGTCTAGGTAACTGTAAAGCCTTAGTAATTTGCGTAATTATTTCAGCTATAGAAGGTATAATTTTGATTCTTTTAACGGTGAAAGAGTAGGTACTGTTAAATTAAGTTAAGTATTAGTTACGTGTGTTAATAATAACTTAATTTAACACTAAATTGGCATCAAAATTAAAATAAAATAAAAAATCTATGCGGCATCCCTATTTTGCAAGAAACTCTGCAAAGTTTATTGTGGTAAGAAAATCAAGTCACCATATGTCAGATTTATCCTCCATAGAAAAAATATGCCTTTCATAAAGTTGTGCCCATTCCCATATCATCTTGCTGCGGGTCTGCAAACCATTCTTTAGCTGAATATACCTTATCATTTTGTACTAGGTCAGTTTTCGGTCTTCTCTTTTTTATGTATTTATTTTGTGAGGTCCCCAAAAACATCAAACACTTTTAAAACCGATATATTTAGCAATGGACGTCCCATTGCTAAATATATGCGTCGCCAATGCGTAGTCAATAGGTTGGTAAAGCTTAGCCAATGGGAGGCCTCCCAGTGCTAGATAAACTACATGTTATCATTCTAATTAAATTTTGTCCGACAAGTATATGACCTCGTTTAAATCCTGGAAGGTTCAGATGTTTGTGCAGGAACGGCAACATAGCTGGTGACCCATGTCCTGTGAAGGGACTCCATAATTTGAGATGGGTCATGTTAGGTGATGCCCCAATTGGCCTGATTATTTGTTCAACTCAAACTACATAATAACCACGAAATTATGCCTTTGGTGTAGTTTTCCCTATCAAACTGGGCAGTCCTCCAAGCAGTGCCAGTAAAAAGCTTAGTCATACATTCTTAATGTCATTTACCGCAGTATGTTGGGTCATTAATCTTTAGTATAATTACTAACTGTAACACATGGCTGGGCCTTGGCACAACTTATTTACGTAATCACATTTCTTTCAGCTTTTCTAAGAAACTGTACTTTTATATTGTTTTGGTAGGTCGTTTCTTTTTTTTAAAACCCGCTGAATAATGTCTTGCATTGATTTTGAAATTGAAACTAATCTATATATATTAATCCATACTAATATTATAAGGACGAAAGTGTGTCTATCTGTCTGTTACCTCTTCACGCTTAAACCGCTGAACCGATAATTGGTATAGAGATAGTTTGAGTACCGGGAGAGGACATAGGCTAACTTCTATCGCGAGAAAAGGGCATGAAGGGGATGAAAGTTTGTATGGGATTCCGTCATTTTTGCAGATAAAACCATGAACCTTTGTAATTAGGAACATTGTAAAATTTGTATTTTAAAAATAATAATGGCTGCCCAAAGTAACTTTTCCACGCCCACGAAGTCGCGGACAAAAGCTAGTATTACTTATAAATGTGAAAGTAGCTCTGGCTGTCTGTTACCTTTTCACGTCTTTACGGCTGAAGGGATTTGGATGAAACTTGGCTCACGGGAAGACCACTTCCCGAAACGGGACACTTTTGAACATCGGGAACTTTTAGTTCCGGGAATATGTTCCCTTGGGATTTCAACGTCCCCGTGGGCGAGTCGCTGGCAGAAACTATTAATAACATAATCAACCCAATATGCGAAAGTAACTCCGTCTATCTGTTTGTTTGTAACCTCTTCACGTCTTATCGGCGTAACGGATTTGGATGAAACTTGGCACTTAGGTAGACCATATCCTGGAATAGGACATAGAATACTAATACTATTTTTTCCCGGGAACAGAGAGATATTTTTTGGCTTCCACGCTATATAGTAATAACACAAATTCGAAACTTTATATCAATAAAGTTTGACTGTTTTCTCGACTGAAGCGCTGAATAAGGACAAGTAGGTACTTTTAAAAAAGTGAAAAGTGTTAATGAAGTTAGTCACGGAAAAAACTAGTTTCAAGAAAACCAGAGTTCAAGAAACCAACCTATTGCAAATCAGAAATCACACTCTACACACCAGTCAAACGTAATCCAACATAAATAATCAAATATAGTTAATAAAATAGTAATTCTGATAGCAATATTACAAGGGTCAATGGATATTGATTGCTCGGAACATTGCGTGAGGTAACGGTAGGCCACGAACAAACGCTCACAAAACCTGAGATACAAATATGAAATCGTAATGGAATTATTATAGGTGAGTTAGCTTTGAAAGCATTTCTGTATTGTAACAGCAATATAAATCGCACCTTTAAAGTAAAACCGTTACTAAACGAAATAATAAAATTTTATAGGGGAGCCAATTATTAGAAAATAGTCACTGTTTTTAGATAATAGTCATTGATATCTCAATTCATGAAAATTCTCGTTTAGTAACTAACGGTTTTACTTTAAAGGTGTGAAATATATCTTCACCTCTAAATGTTACACGTGTAAAAGTATGTTCGTATAGTTGCTTATCTCTCTGACTATTTATTTCAGGAAATACTTCAGTTTATTACTTAACATAATACCTACATAAAAAAACATGCAAAGGTCCCTAACCTATCTGAATCATGAATAAATGGAACATAATTTTGTGATTATCAAGAAAGACTTAACTCAATTATTATGATTTGCAAGAAACTGTTATCAATAATGAAAAGTACACATATTCTGAAAAACTCTGCCTGAAAAACTCTGCCTGCACCAAAAACGTATAAAATAAACATTTGTGGAGCTAATCTTCACCTCTTTAAGCAAATCAAACAAAGAACTGCTAAATCAGTCCACACGTTTAGTAGTCGTAGAATACACACACAGACATCGTTCACACGATTCTACACACACACATAAGTACATGGACACGTTAATGTTTCTCATTTCGGCTTCGGCGAAAGTAATTTAGTATTCGAGTAGATAAAGAGTGACATACCTATTACCCAGTACTTGATTTCCTGGCTTAAGTCTGTCAGACCCAGGAAGCAATTAGTGATCAGTGATAGTTTGTCACCTTTTGGTTTTGTGGGGAAATAAGTTAGCGGGAAAATTAAAGAAAACACGTGCCATAGTGTGTCCGCTTAAGGATGCGTTTAACGGTCATAGCCCTTTTTCTAATAACAAATAACAAAATAGTGGCTTGGCAGTAGTTAATTAGTTATCGATTTTCATTCGTATAAAATGTTAAGGATCACTAGTTGCTTCAATCAATCAATCAAATTATTTATTTGCATAATACAGGTAGATATTAACAGATAATACAAATAAATATAAAGAACACTGTATCATGACCTAATAAGGTGTACAAATATTTATATTATTGTTAACCTACATCTAAACAATTATTAAAAAACATTACAAAATTATTATACTCAAAATATTAAATAAAAATAAATTCAGAAATATTAAAAATGTCAAAGGATTAAAAATAAAATTGTCAGATGAGTTTAAGTTTATAAACTCATCTGACAAAACACGTCATCACGTCATGTCGTCTTATTCGTCCTTCTTTCGGTGAAATTGAGAATGTCAATATCCTTATATGTATAGTTGGATTATTTGCCGCCATTGCTGTGCTACTAAAACGCAACTGCTTTAATATTTTCGCAGAAACTCATAACGCACGTAACTACATTAAAATTGTTGCCTGAAGATATACTAGTACAAATAAGTATCCATACAAAATATTCAAGAGCATAATAAATAATATCTCAACTGTCTTTACGGTCAAGCGATGATTTATTACTACTTATACAAAGATATTCCGTAAGGTGCTAACTTTAATAATGGCTTGTGGCGAAGACCGTAGTGTCTGCCAAGTCGGCGCTGCCTGATTTGTGGCTCTGACTCTGCATAAGTAATATTGAACGAGCTTCACCTATCTTTGCAAATCAGCATTTTATCTTCAAAGATTAAAAAAAGATAACTTTGTCTTGGCACACTAGACGCAAACGAACTTCTTAGGGTACTTATAACAGTCACCAACACCTTTATTTTTATTTTATACTAGATTTTGCCCGCGCCTTCGCACGTCTTAAGCTTAATTTTCGCAAAAAAAAAGTAGCCTGTAACCGTTTCTAGGGCCTCATCTTTGTACCAGAATTCATCAAAATATGTTCGGCTAAATAGCTAAAATATTTTTTTTTCGAAAAAGACTTAAGCTTAACAAACAGATGAACATACAAACTTACTTTCGCATTTATAATATTACGTTAGGATTATTGATAGGCTAACGTTTAACCTCAATCTTACTGAATGTAAAGCGACGATACCCCAGTCATAACATCTGCAAAACTTTGAATTCCCGAATTGTCAACTTTGCGTAGATGGCTTATCCACTGTGTTACTAAGGCATTATCGACTTTGCTCATCTTTAACAACCCTTAAATAAATACCCATATAATGCTAAGCTCCACAAAGTATATAAACCAGCAAGGTCACGGAATTTATTGTCATTTTCCCAAAATTCAATATTTGAGTAGTAACAAAAGACTATTTATCGTTTAGTCGACAAAATGATGCCCTCCGAGGGTTTTGTGTTGGCACTACAAACAATGCCCTATTCAGAAATGATAATATAAATATAAAAGGGTTATCTATATGTAGAAAAGGATATCTGACTGACTGACACACAAACTACTGACACTAGAAACGTAAATTCTTTTATGATGTAAACGAGAGCTGAAGAAGTGAAGAAAGATTTTTAGAAATTTAAACTTTAAGGGGAGAAATGGGAGATGGAACTTTGAATGAAAGACTTTGTTCTTGTAGCTGATATCTACGCGAAGTCGTGGGTATAGGCTCGTTTCTAACAGTTAAAAAAAAAGAAATACCTACGCATTATAAGATAATGCACAGGAAATTGAAGGGAAGCCTGTTTCGTGTTTAAAACTTGATAGCGTTGTGTTAGTGGCGTCGAACGAAGCAAACTTAATTAAAGTATTAATCAGAGTATCATAAATCTTTACTTAACATAATTTTACTACAAAGACTGAAATAAATCTTTACAATGAAGAAATCACGTCATAATGTGGTGCATGTTTTAGCTTTCATCAACAGAAGTTGGCGTTTCAAAGCTTGATAAAAGAGTAAAAACATATTTAATAAATAAATTTATTTATTATTTATTTAAATTTGCACCAATATTGCGAACATAGTCTGCCGAAGTGTGTCCAAGCTTTATATCAACAAAGAAACAAAAGGGCGTATGGCAACAAAAGTGTCCAAAGGTAGGTCAAATTACCTTAGGATACTTATAAATCGCCGGAGTTTTAGCACTGACACTAGACCATTAAAATGTTGCGTCCAGTTTCTATTTACTATTTTATTGCTGGTGCAAGCTGTAAATCTTTTATTTTATTTTGACGTTTACCGTTTTCGACTTAAAGATCTAAACATCACGAAACAGAAGAGTGACACATCGACTTCCAATTTACCAGTTTACCTGAGTTTTTTAATATATTTTTTACAAATTGGCTATCTTTACGATTTGCCAATGCTCCTGAAAGCTGGAACTCTGGAGGTGGTTAATTATATTTACCTATTATTTGACTCTTCATTTATAGGATTTTGTGGAATAGACAATAGGTCGTGTTCTGTGTAATACTTAGGCACAGTTGACCGCATGTTGGTGGTAACACTGTGACCTTGAGCTGTTCCAGTGTTTTGCGCAGTTTCAATAGAATAACAGGGCTGCTCATATTGCTCCTCTATATGTGCGATGTGTTACCATTTGCGTGTGGCCTACTGCATTACTCCTGCATTTGATGTTCTATCACGTACCTAACGTGATAGAACATCAAATGCAGGAGTAATGTATCATTAATGAACGACTGCTGCATTTCTTACTATTTTTATTTTAGAAGTTTGTGTCATAATGCCCAGGAAAACCGCAAAAGCGACGAGACGTTTCATATATCAATAAATTATTATATCCTCTGACATTAACAGCAGAAAACTGAAATGTCAAATTATACGATATCATTTCACGGAATTTTACCACTAGCTTAATAGCTTACTATGAGGAAAATTGTCAATTCGATTTCATTTCCCAGTATAACGTCGGTTTTCTACGTACCAGTAATATTAAGGTATGTGTTCGTAAACCTAAACACGTCTGTGGTCCGACAATATCAATCATCAAACGAGAGATTTAGGGGCAATATTTTTTCATTTCGGTTTTAGAGCAGCCCGGAAACGGCTTAATACGATCACTTGACCTCTATGCTGCTCAAGGAATCGCTAGCTGTCGTTCTCAACAGCTGAATGGGTATTGACCAATTTTAGAGTACGGACGAGCAGATTACCTACTTCGGACATATAAAGGATGCTTTTCATTATCCCAGTAGTACGTTTCTGTGGATTAATTTCCAACTTTTATGCAAGCTACGCCACTGATAAAGTAAGCTGTATAAGTAGATCACTTCTATAAAACTTATTGAAGATATTATTTTCATTCTTAGCTTTTCCAAAAAAGGAGACACTCTAGTCATTTATGGAACAACTAGACGTATTTGAGGGGTGTTTCAGGCTAAAAATAACTTGTTAACCGGATTGCCCGGATTGACATTGATCACCCTTCTACCCACCATAAGCACACATATTATGTGTACAATAATTAATATTCGAATAACAACCAGTCGGTTCTCCTTTAAGTTGAAGGTACATGAATACGTTCGCAAGAAGTTTGATGAGTCTTCACAACGTGGATTTGTTGCATTCGTTTTCCTGACAAATTTGTTAATTTTAGTTGTTTGTTTCGTTTTGTTTTATTTCCTTTAAGTTCCACCTGCCATGTTGGCTCTGCACCATCTTAAGTTCCACTGCTAGAAAATACGTAAGATCTAAGTCCAGCTTTGTACAATACTGCGCAGTGCGTGCATAGTTTTAATAAATAAAGTTCAGCACTGCACTACATATTAATAGGAATTCAAATAAATAAAAACAACAAACAATCCAATACTTCACAAGGAAATAAATGTTTTCACAAAGAGAGCGAATCAGTCACATCTGAGTTACCAAGAATCCATTATAAAATTGAAAATGGAACCTCATATTTGTTGGAGTGTAGTGTTTTTGAGCTTTTGACTGAGAAAACAAAGAAAATATTTTTCTAACTGCAGTCTCTTTGTTTTAGGAGTTCGTGGCTAAATAATAACAGCCGCCTTGCCTAGGTCGGTTTACGGATGGGTAGACATCTATCTTAACATACCGAGTTTCCTCCGTGCCTCGGAAAGCACGTTAAGCCGTTGGTCCCAGCTGTCATTTGTAGATCTTTGGTAGTCGTCACGGGTAGTCAGAAGCCAAAAAAATTTACTCCAGTCTTGCCAAGAAGTACCTTGTTACCCATTTAATGAGTTAGAATATCAGTATTTTCTTTGGCCAGCGTAGCTTAACCTTGATGATCAACCCGTGTGACTGTTATTATTTAGCCAAGAGTTCCTCTAATCAATACAAATAAAACACTGTTAAATAACCTAATTTTATTATGAACGTTCCATCTAAATTGGGAGCGTATAAAATTTAACTACCAACGTATATACAATGTTATTTCCCTATGGCTTAATGAATGTCTAGATTAGTAGCTGTCCATGCAATCTATTCGAAATACTAACCTAGATGTGGAATACTGAGCCATTAAGCTCTCACTGGGTAATATCCACAGGTAAGCCTAGTCGTTACTTTATACTGCCAGTTCTGTGCAGTATGGATATTACACTTTTGCAGCCGTTAAATTAGGTTTAGATTACTTATAAAATTTTTAAACGTTTATGAGAAGTCCGTGGCTAATAATAACAGCGGTATGGGTCGATCTTCAAGGTTAAGCAACTTTTGCCGAGGTCGGTCATTGGATGACTGATGATTGGTGACCATCTTAGCATACCGAGATTCCTCCGTGGCTCGGAAAAGCTAAGCTGTTGTTCTCGGCTGTCATTTGTAGATTTTTGACAGTCGTTAAGGGTAGGTGGTCAAATTATTGGAAGCTAAGAAAATGTGACATTAGTTTCAAACCCAGGGGTATCGCGTTTCCCAGTTACTGGGTTTCAGAGGTCAGATAGGCAGACGCTCCACGTAAAATACTGGAAGTCAGGTCCATCTGGTTAGAATAATTAAATAAAACAACGTAAGTAGTTGGGAAAAGGCTACGTAGATATTTATAAAACGCTAATTAGATACTAATAAAAATAAAAGCTGTTGCTAGCTAAAAAATATTGAAGAGTCAGCCCCGCTCATTTCTTGCTGACTGGTCAATATATTTTAAGTACCGCTACTTTTCGAGGCTGTATTGATGCTTTGCTAATTAGCCGGATGTAAACTAACCCTAATAAAAATTTATATTTTGCCTGTTTGAAGAGTCTAAGAGCCTCTATGAGTTGTACTCGGCTTCTCGTACGCCTTCCAAAGGTCCAGGAGCCCAGATTCCCGAATTTGTAAAATATTTATAGTTTGGGTAGATATTATTACACTCTGGTGCAGCGTTTCTCAAGGAGGGAGTTTTGCATCCTCCCAAATCGTAGCAGACTTTAATTTTCGTTATTTACACCTAGTAAACAGACTATTACAATGACTAATCAGCCGTTTAAATAATATTGAAGTATATAAAATAGATTTTTGTAGCGTTTAGCACCTGAAATCCGTAAATTTACCGTCGGCCCAAGCTAGCAGGTATGTTTAAAAAGTTCATAGTAAAACGATTACACATTTTGTTAGTAAGAAAATAAGTAAGTTCTATCTCAATGGGAACAGGGCAAAGGCATAAACATAAAAGACTCACTCAAAAAAAAATAGAAAGTCACGGTCACACATTGGGTGAGTGGCCTAATTGATGCATGAGATGGTAGCTTGAATGAACGTTCTTCCTTCATAGATAATACCTTGTTTACCACGCTTAGCAGTTGGATTGATGACCGCAGTTTGTTTTGAGCAGACAGGCGGTCGATTGCTGATGCTTTTTCTCATGTAATCCTTACGCTACCCGCAGTACCCACGTTTACTGGGTTCCGAACAAAACGTTGTCAATTAGGTACGTATTTATTATTATGTCTATGTAGCGATTGACTGTAACGATATACGTTGGAAAGTGCAACGGCACCAATGGTATTCGATCATTGTCAAGCATCGTGCTCCAGTTATGTAAAGTGTTCATTAATAATAGGTGAGTATACGTATGTATTAATGCAAGTTTTACTGACACAAACATTGCTACAAACACGTGTCATCAAGATAAAACATCTCGAGTTATCACAGACTGTTTATACTTACCTTTTTATAAGATAACCTAATAAACTTGGCATAAAATAAATTCGATATCTTCATCGTTCACTCAGTGTAAGGGAATGGAGGTGTAATCTAATTTACTTTAATTTCCACGAACCTGTTTTCTTAAGGGTTAATATAAATGCTAATGGCCCGCGTCTTGCGTCTACCCTGCGTCCCTGTGACGTGCAGACAAGGCACTGTGATTGCGATTTATTTTCGCATTGTTACAGGTATAATTAAAGCGAAGAAGACTGATGAGACATTCACCCAGATAGGTAAAAGGCACCTTTATTTAAACTAGTACCTACAACTCACTTTAGTTTGAAGTTTATTGGCTTTTGTGTTCGTCAAGCTAAAACTTTTTAATTGTGTACTCGTGCAGACCTGCTGTCTTTCATCTTAAGTACTAGAATTGTAATGCCACTTTTTCGCTTGATAGTTTCAACCTTGACTGGCCTGTTGGTCAAGTGGTTAGTGATCCCGACTGCTAAACCGGAGGTCGTAGGTTCGATTACCACCCGGGACAAATCTTTGTGTGATGAGCATGATCAATTGTTCTGTGTCTGGGTGTAATTTGTCTATAATATGTATGTATTTAGAAATATACAAGTATGTTTATCAGTTGTCTGGTTGCCATAGCACAGGCTCTGCCTAGTTTTGGATCGGATGACCGTGTGTGAGTTGTCCCAAGATATTATTAACCGCATATTCAAGTCAAGAGTGAATAAATTACTTCTAGGCAAGCGTGCTTCATCGTCGACCACATCATCGCTTTCCATCAGGTGTGATTGTGTTGAAACGAAAGCTTCATCATCTGCGTAGTCTTTACCCAGCTACATTGGGGTCGGCTTCCAGTCAAACCGGATTCAGCTGAATACCAGTATTTTACGTAGCGCGGCTGCCTACCAGACCTCCACAACCCATTAACTGGGTAACACAGTACTTCTTGGCAAGACTGGTGTCAGATTTTCTGGCGTCTGACAATCCGTTACGACTGCCAAAGATCTAGAAATGACAGCCGGGACCGACGGCTTAACGTGCTTTCAGAGGCACGGGGGAATCCCGGTATGTTAGGATGGTCACCCATCCACGGACCGATCTCGGCAAGCGTTGGTTAAGCTTGAAAATCGAACCGTGCGGCTGTTATTACTTAGCCACGAGCTCCTTGGACGCCACGAGTTGAAACGAAAGCTTATCATAAATACAAAATACTGACTTAGATCCGGCTCATCATACACTTAGGCCACGTTTCCACTTGCAACCATCTCGAAAGCAAGTTGCATTACATTGCGGGCTACCGACGCATGAAGTGATCAAATCACAATCAAACGCTCGATCGTGTCCAGCAATGTATTTAAACTTGCATGCGAGTAGCTAGTAGTAGCGAGTAGGTAGTAGTATATGTTGTCTTAGATTTTTCCCATCAGTTACTGGAGTGGTGGCTAGTTGACGTGTGAATCAAAGCTCGTTTTAAGATTATTTTATGTCACGCAACAGCACGTTGAAACAATATTCTAATTGAATAAAATTAAAATCGATTATTATAATCAAACCTCGTCGCTGATCGCTTTGTTTCCGACATCACGACAATATTGCTAATTAAACAGCGGTTTTGAAATCACTTAGCGCACTAAATATGCACATAATTATACAACTTTATGACTCACATTTAGAGCCAAATTGTATGAAAACAAACGGAGAAAACCTTTCAAGTTAAGTACCTTTTCTTAATTTTAAGTGCGAGCGTGTCTTCGCAACATGTAAGAATTTCGAACTTTAGTAATTTTGGGTTTCTTTGAAACACCCGTAACGGACAGTTTCAATTCAATATTCGTGTACTTCTTAAGCTTTCTTATGGTCCATTTAAGCATTACTGAGAATATCATAATGATACTTAAGCGTAAATTCCGTGAAACCTTGTTCATAGTTAAAACGATCTAATCTTGCCCCTGCTTGAAAGTTATTTCGTGAAAGAAAGCACTCCAGGCCCAAGAGGGAATAGCCTGTCTACAGATTTTCATAGATATCTTTAAAACATCTTCGAATTATAAAAAAAAACTGTTCATGCACAAAAACACTGTTTATCAACTAGGTAATCGTGATTCTAGATTAGCCCTTGTATTTTTGGGCAATTTGATTCTAATATCCATTGTGGCATTTGGACCTCTTTTTCGATCCATCTTAATATATCACTCCGTATTACGCTTCTACAGGATGAGAACAAAATTCAGATTCAAGCTTTGTGTAATACGATTCTAAGTGACCTCAATGTTGTGTTCTGACAGGATATCCAGAGCCTGCGTCAATCGCGTGACCAAGACAAATCATCGGAACGCGTTACCCGCCAAAATCGATCCAGTCGTTTATTTTGTAGAACGATACAAACAAACTGACATACCTATAGGTAACTACGAACTAGATCCATTGACCTAACAGCGACCTTATTGGAACGGGAATAAAGATCACTGTAATGAAAAGCACAGGTGAAATAACTTTGAAAGGACTGTACGGAAAGTCACTATTCACTCGTAGGTACTGCCATGTTGTGACCTCCTTGGCTGCCGGTCACTGGCAGGCATGTTAATCGATAGAACTTTGGAAACGTCTGGTAAAAGTAAACAGAATATTTGTGAAAAAATGAATTGTTTTTATATACACTCATGTACTACCTCTTTCCTAAGGCAGATGCCCAATATAATTACGAATATAAATCACAAGCGGTGTTTTATTTTATTATAATTCATAAGTGGTGCTAGCGCGAGGTCCGCCAGTGCCACAAGTGGTGGAGGCGCCTATCAATTCCGTGTGTGCAAGGCGGTAGACATTGCACGAAGAATCCCCCATTGAACTAAAGCATCCAAGATGTTTATGGTCAGGCGCTATATCGACGCCTGAAGAGAAATTAAACTAAGTGATTTTTATCGAAGTTAAGTTTTATAAGAGAAAAGATTTTGTATGAGAACGTCAGAATGTTATGTTACACGGGAATAGACCAAGTCTGCTTTGAAAAGTTTCTGGCCGACTTCAAGCTCATCGCCACCGACAGTGAATGGCGGGAGAGCATTCATAGGCACTTAACTGTTGTACTTGTACCTAGTCAAGGTTTTTACATTAAGTGTCTTCAATTTAACATTTTCCCTCACAGAATAACAATGAACATTAATAGCGTAGTGGAAAGATGTTTATTTTCTCCTGTATACCTAAGTCTTTTGTTGACTGTACGTGCGAACCGAACGGTGCTGGTAAATCCGATATCTTGATAAGACAGGCCCAGCATCAACGCTAATGTCTTCTTCCTTAATAATAGTGACGACAAATTTACCCTCTACGTATACAGACAAAATGACTGGTTTTAGTGGCACCATTTTTCGTAGGCACACTTAAGGTTCGATGGAAAGCCTTACCGAGTTGAGTGATGTAACAACATGTATCTTAAACCTACCTTAGGTAGAGTAGCTGAAGTGAACCTCCGTCAGTTTGATCTTACCAATGGCAAATCAAACGTTCTTATCAAGTGACATTCGATCAGCAAAGACGACTGTCATCAGTTCATACCATCGTAATACCAACTAAATCATAAATGCGAAAGTGAGTTTGTTTGTTTGTTATACCTTTACGCTTAAATCGCGGAACCGATTTTGATGAATTTTGGTGGCGAGATAGATAGACCCTGGAGACGATTATAGGCTACTTAGGTTTTTTGCGAAAATAAAACTTGAACTCGATTGAAGCCGCGCGATAAAAACTTATGGTCCAAGAGACGTTGGAGATCGACCTTCACCCACCTGAAAACCAGATGAGGCATATTTTTTATCAAATTTTATTGATTTCTAAACACTACCTACCTATGATAGCTTACCTATCGAAAATTGTTCATGGCTATTTTTAATTAAGTTAATTTTATTTTATTTTTTTCAGAAGAGTTTTGTAGCACCCAAGCCTGTACGATTATATTCGTAATTAAATTATCTTTCTTTCGATACAATTTTTTATTGGTTAACCGATCGGTGTAGTTACCTATATTGATTTACCTGCTCATACCTGCTTGCCAGGTAGTTATGAACAGAAATAAGTAGCTAAGCCTACCGCGGCATATTCTCCATGTTAAAAACTATCAGTTAAAACTAAATTTATACATATATAGGCAAGCTATCATAGGCGTGTTTATAAACCGATTTGATAAAAAAAAATGTCCCATCTGGTTATTAGATGGGTGAAGATCTATCTTCCGCGTCTCCTCTACTATTATTCCAAAACAAATAAATGAAAATCGCTCCTGCTGGTAGGAAATCACTTAGAATACACACTCACACGAAAGTCATACAGTTGAGTTCGAACTTATTCAAGTAGTTGTTACTCGGTCTTCTTTCTCTTTACAAAACTAAGGGTTCAACTGATAATGCACCGTACCCTACCCCCGAACCTACTCTCAGCTGCCCGAGGCCATCTTCGAGAGTCCATCAAAAGCCTATTCCTGTTTACAACCCCTCGGAAACCTACGCCAATGATACTTAACAGAAATTGATAGTCTGCCGTCTATTGATATAACTGAGCCTATTGAAGCGAGCCGTACAATGAGACCGGGTCGCAATCAACGGGACGAGCCTATTGTGACAAATCCGATACCTCCCTTCCCATTTGACGTATTGAATTCAACAGCCGCTCATATCAAGGACTCCATACACGAAAATAAAGAAATGAATTATATTTTATTGCGGAGTGTTAAATATCTATATTTTAACGTTGTAAAGCTTTCAGAAAGTTCCGTGCATTGAATTTATTGTTAATAATAATAATAGTTTATTGGGTCATATAAAGTATTACAATATTTAGGTGAGACACTGGATCCCGCACTAAGGAGCTCGTGGCTAAATTATAACAGCCGCACGGGTCGATCTTCAAGGTAAAGGAACGCTTGCCGAGGTTGGTCTGTGGATGGGTGACCATCTTAACATACCGAGACTCCTCCGTGCCTCGGAAAGCACGATAAGCCGTTGGTCCCAGCTGTCATTTGTAGATCTTTGGCAGTCGTTACGGATAGTCAGAAGTCAGATAATCTGACACCAGTCTTGCCCAGGAGTACCGTGTTACCCAGTTAATGGGTTGTGGAGGTCTGGTAGGCAGCCGCTCCGTAAAATACTGGTATTAAGCTGAATCCGGTTTGACTGGAAGCCTACCCCAATATAGTTGGGAAAAGGCTAGGCAGATGATGACTGGATACCGCACTAGGATACCCTATATCGCAGGATCCAGTCTCTTTCGACAGATAATGTGAAATTTAGGTTAACAAATGCGACGGTTTAATATAATTCACTAAAATTAAGACTAAAAGGTAACCAAAAGTATGCGTGTATGCGATGAGTGTATGTACGACTACGTAATGAGTGTAAGTGTGTATATGAAGAGTGTTGTTACAGCTTGAACAATGATTCTAAATTCAGCAAGTTTTAATAATTTATTTCGGTATTATCAACAATTATATGTAGGCAACTGTTTATTTGTATACAGCGTAAGCAATATTGTTTCTTTTCAGAGATCGAAACTATTATTTGTTATAAAAGCTTTTTTCATATATGAATAAATCAAATAAATAAATAATAATATCTTGGGACAACTCACACACGGTCATCCGATCCCAAACTAGGCAGAGCCTGTGCTATGGCAACCAGACAACTGATAAACATACTTATATATTTCTAAATACATACATATTATTGACAAATTACACCCAGACACAGAACAAATGATCATTCATCATTTATATGAATTAAAACTCACGGTAAAAAAAATATGTTTGTAAATAGAAGACGTTCCTTCTGAATAGCATCTTCTTTTTACAGTCACTAAAAGTTGCCCGAATATCTAACATGGGACAAGTAAAGTACGAGATCCGACCACTTGAATCTGCAATCTGTTTCTTTAATAAAACTTTCTTGAACGATCCATGATGCAGGGTTGAATAGCAATATGCAGCCGCAAATACAATTTTCTTTTTATTAAACTTTTTGTAATTACTATTTATTTATTTTTTATTATGATTTTATTAGATTGATTCAGATGAACCGCCACTCGTCCATTGAAAGGTTCATTAGAAAACCAGCGTCAGACAGCATCAGTCTGTCTGACATATCGCTAAAATGGACCTTTTTAGTGCAGCCGTGAGACGCGCACTTGGTTCTTAGTTCTACATTTTTTTTATTCCTATGTACCGTGCGTGTTTCATGTAAGTGCTAAATAAATATTATTCTTTCTTTTTTTCTTTATTTTCAATGAATTGCAGGTGTTTTTCAAGTGAATCGAATGTCATTATAAAGAAAATGACGTAGATAATAGAAAAAAAATGGTTGCCTCGCTCACACAGCAGCAATCTATGGGTTTAAAGGTTTTATTAAAACACGGCCGAGTAAAACGTACCTACTAATCATTCGGTTTGATAGAAGCTACATGCTACTGACACACTCAATTCAATGTAAAATACTCCGCACGACAACTAATTGCGTTGCGATATTAGCTCCATTGTTCTGATTCCCCTGGGGAACTATACATTTTCCGAGGAAGTTCTACAGCCTTCGTGTGTTTGGTAGACACTGAATTTGTCACTTGAGATGGATATTTACATATTCATTAGTTTGGTAGGTACAAGTTAGCAAGAATTTAGTGCAAGTTGATGTCGACTTCGTTGTCGACGTGTTTTTAGGGTTCCGAACGTCCGTATAGGAAAAGGGAATCCTTATAGGATCCCTCGTGTGTCTGTCTCGCAGGCTGGCTGTCTGTCTGTGCGTCTATCACGGTCAATGTTCGCCGTATCTACTGGATTGATAACGTTAAAATTAAAAAAAAAGTAAATAAAAACGTTACGAAAAAAACAAACAGATACTTCTTGTTAGTCTTAAACCTTGGTGGTTCAAAATGCGATCTCTATCTAATAATTTAGCATCATCGTGACAAGATTGCTTACCTGTTTTGTGACATTATCTGATATATTAGAGAGTGACATAATATGTGTGTAAAGTGAATCCCATGAAATACTGGTTTGATTACGAAAGTACTTCTATTGATAGAAAGCCACATCATCCTTGAGTGACCTAGGGTCCCGAAGTAATAAATATCCCGAAAAAATGTGATCGGCCGCAGCGTGAGGCACCAGGGAAAAGTAAGTTAAGCATAGGTACACCACATACCTAATACAGCAGTCGTTTTAGTCTCTTTTGCTCTTTCACTTCGATAATTCAAGAGTCTAGCACGCTCCAGAAATATTGAATAGAGCTCTCTAATTAGACAGCTACTCGTATTTGTTCAAGGATTTTGTCATGAGTAGGAAACTCTTCAGTTTTGTAGTAGTGGAGGATGGATACCTACTACTACTTACCTACTGAATTTTTCAAGTGGGTGTGGATTTCAATAAATAAATAAATACAAATTCGAAATTTATAGGGATAACGAAAAATACTCAAAGGAATCTCGGGCTCTATTCATGAAAACTTAAACTGCAAAAAAGGTTTTTTGAAAATCAAGTAATCTATCTTTAATATTTAAGTTAATACTTACTCCTTTTTACTCTTCACCTCTAACATCTCCATTGGATGATAGATATCAAAACGTGGTAAATATTACAAGGTATCTCATTGTTTACCTCTCTCTCTCTCTCATTGTCTATCTCTCTCTACACAATACTACCTACATCTGGTAGTCCGTCAGACAACTTTACTAATATGACGTAGTTGCTGATCAGGGAGCGTATAATACAGGGTGACTCTTATTTAATTGACCACCTTGCAGTGGGTGGAAGTACATAAGAATACATTCTTACCCACGGATAAGAATAACAAGAATACATGTAAATCAAAGTTGAGTGAGAGAGTGTGAGACATTTGTTTTCCACAGAATCAACATAGAAAACGCAAAAAGACTAAACGCAGAAAAACTGCTACCATAAAAAGGCGTTAAAAAATCAATAGCAAAGGTGTTCTTTAGAATACTTAACAAATAAAAATTAATCACGAAAAAGTTTATATATTCCCCGCAGTAGGAGAAACACAAAAAAAATATTACGCTTACTTATTTTTAAGTGTAAAAAATAACATCACTCATTTTTTTAATGTTTTATTTAGATGATATCGAGCTGTTGCTGTTCATTTTTAACACCTTATATTGTGTCGAGCTATAGCTAAACAACTGAGTTTTTTATTATTTCAGAGTTATTAAAATTTCTAAAAATTCATGTTCACAAGTACCCCCTTAAAAATTGCCAATGAGTTAAAAGTCACGCTGTATACCACTAAACGTTAGTAGTCCGCATCACACACCGAACAATACGTCTTTGTCACATTCATCATAATTCCAGGTTGTAAACGTCCACCGGACACGGGTCACGAACTTCCTAATGGACTTTCGTATAGTTTGTATCAAAATGAGAAAAGAATGCATAACAAGAAACAAAGAAAAACAATAATAACGGTGTATTGCAACGACCGTAAGTTATATTAATCGCGTGAGATTGTAATCTCTTATTTCTCGACACGGATATACATCTGGTATGATGTATTGTAAACTATGAAATTTGAATGGGATTTATTTTATTTGAAACTGTTCGTTCACAAAATATATTGGGATTTTATAATATTGCAAGACTTTATTACAAACTCAATAAAGTTTAAAATAATTCGGTAATACATATAAAGCTTAAAAACAACCAGAACCTCTTTTTCTCTTATAAGGCTGCAATTTCTGCAAAAATAAATTAAATTAATTTTCACTGATTATGGAGTCAACAGTCGCTGGTAGTAGAATAATTAGGTAGGTGCTACATATTACTTCAATATTATTTTGTTGTAGATAGCGTGACCCCGTCCTGTCTATGGAGTTTCGCCAATTACTTATCTAATTTTGTTTGAGACTGTAATGTATTTATAATTATAACTGACAAACTTAAGTACCTAGCAATTGGCTCATTGCTTACAGAAAGGACGGCTGAAAGTTTCTGCCGGTCTATTCTGTAAACATTTCACCATGAAAACTTACTTTTCGACATGTTTACAGAATCGCACTGCAGAATGTCACGTGTCTAGAGCCTCAGGATGCCTTTCGGGTGAATTGACGATGATGTCGAACGAAACGTTCAAAAAAACTGTTTAACATAAAATGACAATCAAAATACTCTATTATAATCAACAAATCCTTTGTAAGCTCACACAATTAGCAATGTCAATAACATCCGCGTTCCACAATATGTTGGAAACTGATATTCACTAAATAACGTTTCCATGCCCAATTACGTAGCTTCACTCACACGACAGGCACTCGGCTCGATTCGATATCATGTGCAAAATACGAACAGAAATGATCTCGCAACTATGGAATAGGTATGAATGAAGGTTGGTATTACTCGCTTAGCTATGAAATAGTGATAAGAAAGAGACAGTGTAAGTTATAATTTAATTACTAATTCAGGTATAAATAGGTGCGAAAGAGATTTATTTCATGTCTCTTTCATACTTACTAGTAAAGCAATGTTGTTTCCTGCTGTCAAATCCGACTTCTTAGATTGTCACGAATATAGTAGGTATGACTTTTTTTTAAACCTATTGGTTGCAAACGCAACAATCAGTTCTCGGATCAGTCATTTTTAATAGGTTTTTCCATCTATGATTTTTCTAAAAGTATATAGCAGTCTAGAGTGGATACTAGCTGCCCCTGCGGCTCCGCCCGCGTGAATATCGAAAATTATCCTAAAGGAACATACTCCCGGGATAAACTAGAATTAAATAGAAAACAAATGACTTTTCAAGCAGTCTGATGCATATCAAATCTGTGTTTGAACTAAACCAAATGCCAGTAAGTGTAACAAATTGCTTGAAAAGTCATTTCCTCGGAACTTCTTAGTCGTTTATTCTGGTCGTTTTTTTTTAGTGTTTCAATTTTATGTTTTGATATTTTTCCTTTAATATACATATCAGCTACCCAACTTCACCTTTAAACATGACCACGCCCTTCTGGAACACAGAGGTAAAATGTGGATGGACGACAGGTACACTTCTGCCTGACCCTTCAGGGAATATAAGCTTGATGTTATTTAGGTAAAGGCGCATGTAGTAAGATTTATTTTACTTAAGCAAGATCAAAAGCAATATTTTCTCTCACAACTTCTATTCAAATCCCGAATCTGGATAAACAAATATAGGGTTTATCCAAACATTCAGACACGAAATATAAAGCTTTAATTCAATTGCTTTAAGTCTATTTAGAGCCAAAAGAAAAATGTCTTCCGAATGTAAATTATTTCGACCGGCGAATAAATCTGTCAAAATAGGGTTAACCGAATTCCGGCCTCTTTTCCTGTATATTTTAATCTGTAGGTCTCTAAAAGTTTTATAATAAAACACGGGCCAAGTGCGTGTCGGGCCACGCGCAGCGTAGGGTTCCGTAGTTGCACATCACAATTGCCAACTTAGAATGGTGTTTTCTGTTTGATTCTTTGAATTTATATTTAATTTACCATCTTTTTTACGTTACTAACAACTTTATCAAACTAATTTCAATGGAATTTGTATAAAATTTTCGTTCTACAAGTACAATAGGTATAGGTTGGTCGACTATTACTCGTTAACATGTAAAGCTTACTTAGCTGTGACAGTTTTCCTTTTAGATTCGTTATAAATATATGCTACTACCATAATTTTTTTCACGTCTCCAAAAACAACCGTTTAGATGGCACTTGAGGGGGGGGTCTGTATGTATGCTTTTGCGGTTGTACAACGACATGCTTTGCTTTGCTTTGCTTGGTAGTATAGATGCAGGCCTGCCTTCCCGTCTCCTTCAGAGATGGGAAGGAGGCGTGGTCTTGAGGGAGAGCGCAACGGTCGTGCAGATCCTCAAGGCAAGTCCGGTGGATACACCTTCCCGAGGTTGCCACCCCGTTTTTGGTCTAATTCCATATGAAATAGACGTAACTGAAACCACCGGGCGGTTTTCCTCTCCGAACCGCAACCCCCCTGTGACGAGGGGGTTGCGGACTCGGCCGTCACTAAATAAGCTGATGGCGAGTAGGAGAACAGAGTCACCTGCGCTAGGACCTGCGCAGTCGAGCGCCGTAAGCGGGGATGAAGGAGTCCTGGGGGGTTGAGCCAATCGGCACTGGTGGTAATGTGTCCGTGTGGCAACACGCCCCCTTTGGTCTGGATTTCAAGCGAAACGGTGGCCTTACCCTCTAGCCAGGGGTAGGGAAATGGCCACAGTGTCCCGTCAGAGGGTCACAGGCGAGGTGCGTGGGGTCCGTTGAGGTCGCCCTCGGGAGGCCGAAGCGGTAGGTAAAGGCCATGCTGAAGGTGTAAGTGAGGGTTGATCAGTTCGTGGGGGTAGGCCTTTCGACCTTCCGCGCCAACCCGATCAAGCACCCGATGTCGCGCTGTAAACCAGCCTTGCGCACCTATATCTCTCTGGTAATCCTAACGTTCGTACTCACAGTAGTGCGACGTTCCCAGGTGCGGGCTCCATGGAGGGTGGGAGCCAGGGAGATGAAATAAAAGATTCAAACAAGTATGGACAAATTGAGGCCTACTTCTTCAACCGTAGGAGTGGAGTCGGCGAAAGCTGGCAAAACTCCCAAGCGAGGTGCCCCTGGCACTTCGCTCGCCCCTGGAGGCCCTGCAGCTAACGCCGCAGGCTCCAGCGCGGGCGCCGGTCCGGCTGTGGCGAAAACCGCAGCTAAGACCAAAAAGTCCCTTAATATGCAAAGGGTATCGGCGCTGCCTGGGACCAGTACCGATCCCTTCAAACACAAGGCGAAAACGGCCATGGCTAACACCACTGCCGGAAGTAGCCTTCCCAAGCACCCTCCTCCTCCTCCTGTGGCTCCTCAAGCCACATCCCACGAGGCAACCGCAACCGGGCATACGGGAGCGGTCTGCAGCACCGAGGACGTTTTTGCTAGCGCCTGGCAGGTGCCAATCCGTAAAGGAAAAAAAGGGAAGGGTAAAAACATAACTCCACAAGCCCATTGCTCTTGTTCTGACCCGTCAGGTCAAAACGCTCCTACTAGCCAGGGTAAAAGGAGGGAAAGGCAGACGCGCAAGGAGCGGCGTCATGAACGCAGACGGGGAGGCAAAGGAAAGGCCTCCCAACGCAAGCAGGGTACCGCCACTAGCAAGGTCAACACGACCAAGCAAGGTAAGCTGAGCTTCTCAGAAGGGAAGCGGTCGCAGGCTGAGGCCGGCACTAGCCGACCAACGCCCTGTCAACCGCCAACCAAATCCGCAGGAGTTCCGGCCGAGGTGGCTACCACGACACAGCAACCCGACGGGAACGATCAGGCTGCGGCCAAGCGGGCTCTCAACGAGACTTTATCACCTCGTGGAGAGCACAAGCGGCCGCGGCTTGACCAGTCCCAGCGGGTTGCTAACAAAAGCTACGCCCAAGCTGCGAGTGCGTCCCTGAACGTCGCGATAACCTGCGACCGGAGGGGCATCATCAGCCAGGGAGTATCGGACCAGGTCGTGGCTGCCATACAGAGGCAGATCATCACGGAGGCCTGCTCCCCTATGCAGGACACACCGGGGCCGACCTTCAATGCGAAGCCGCTGTTCGCTGGAGGTGTCCTCAAACTGTGGTGCGGAAACGACCACACGCTAGAGTGGCTGAAAAAAACAGTCTCCGGCCTGGCTCTCCCGGCTAACACCTCGTTAGTCGTGAAGAGTCAGTCGGAGATTCAAAAGCGGGTGCGTTGCGGCATCGCCATCCCGGACGACCAAGGAGTCTACGAGGACTCGACCTTTATTGGACGAGCCCTCTGTTACCAGAACCCATGGATCGACGTCAAAAGGTGGGTGGTGCTGCACGCCGAGAAGCAGAGTGCATGCTGGTTCGTGGTGCTGGGTATCCCCGAGGACCAGGTTCCGACCCTGTTGAGCTCCGAACGCCGACTCTCAATTGGTCTGGGATCGGTGTACGTGAAGTTCCAGGGTCCGAATGGCAGGTTCGTCGACGTCCCTCGGGGGTGGGATCCGACTACGGGACAGCAGCAGGAAGCAGGGGAGACCATCCCCCAATCAAACAACCCGGAAGCAACAGTGGCTGACCCTGCTGAAATAGCAGTGTCGGCTGCCCCTGCCGCCGCCGTGGGTGCCGTCCCTTCATCGGGTGGGGAGCTGGACGACGTTACGTTGTCCCCGGCTTCTGGCCTGATGGAGGATGGCTTCGACGAGGGCGACATGTTTGCCGGGCTGCGGCTAGAGGGTGACGAGGAGGGCCTCGCCTGCGATGGCGTCCCTTTCGTCGGCCTGTAGAGTCGTGCAGGCAAACCTCCACCACAGCCAGACTGCGACGGCTCAATTGAGGAAGTGGCTGGAGGTGCAACACACGGCCATTGCCCTCATCCAAGAGCCGTGGATTAGGGGTGGCCAAATACGAGGACTATCCAACCTTAACGGTAAGCTCCTTGTTACTACGGACCAGGATCACCCTAGATCGTGTATCTATGTCACAGGTAACCTTAAAGCACAGCTCTTAAACGACTTCTGTTGCAGAGATGTCTCTGCAGCTAGGCTGAACATACAGCGTGGCGACAAAGTCATTGCGATCGTCTTCGCCTCGGTCTATATGCCTGAGGTGGACGAACCGCCCCCTCACGACCTTGTCCGTCTCGTCACCCAGTGTGAAAGCAGCGGAGATGAGGTTGTCATCGGGACCGACGCCAATGCACACCACCCGCTGTGGGGGATGGACACGCAAAATGAAAGGGGTAAGGCATTGGTTGAATACCTTTTCACAACTAACCTATCCCTACTAAATACAGGCTCTGAACCAACTTTCGTAACGAGACGCAGTCGTACTATTATTGACCTCACTCTCGTAACGGAAGGCGCTTCAGAAATTATCTCTGGGTGGCAGGTCTCTGATGAGACTTCCTGCTCAGACCACAGGTGGATCCGCTTCGACATCCAGGTCAGTATACCACCTAAACAACCTCGGCGGAATCCGCGCAATACGGATTTAGCGGCATACAAACGCGGCCTTGATTCAAGACTTGCGCCACTAAGCGATTCGATGACTCTTGCGGACACGACACAGATCGACGCTAGAGTAACACAGCTCACCGAATCACTGATAAACAGCTACCAGACCGCGTGCCCGGAAACGTTTCCGCGCGAAACACCGGGAAAACAACCCTGGTGGGGCGCGGAACTTGAGCGCAAACGCGGTAAGGTAAGAAAGGCTCTAAACAGAGCCATGAATACATATAGAGATGAGGACTGGGACGCTTACTACGCGGCCAAATCCAGCTATAAGAAATGCATCAGATCCAGAAGTACTACTGGATGGCGAAAATTCTGTGGTAACATTGAATCGTGCCAACAAGCAAACAGGGTAAGGAAAATACTGGCGCAACAGAACACACCCGAGGTCGCCACGCTCCGGAAACCCGATAACACGCTGACCACGTCACCTGAAGAAGCGAAACGTGTCCTAATAGAAACTCACTTCCCAGGAAGCGTATTCGCGCAGGTAACCGAATGGCTAGACGTTATACAAGCACCAGCAGAAGTTGATTGGTATTATGCAGAGAGGATGATCACGCTGGAAAAAATCCAGTGGGCCATCAGAAGCTTCCAACCTTTCAAGGCACCAGGTCCTGATGGAGTGTTTCCTGCCTTACTGCAGTGGGGCGGGACTTCTGTTGCAACAAGACTGGTGCCTTTAATGAGAGCGTGCCTAGCTTTTAGATACGTGCCTAAAGGTTGGAGGGAAGTGAAAGTCATTTTCATTCCAAAGCCAGGTAAGAGTGACTATACAAACGCCAAATCCTATCGACCAATCAGTCTGACCTCCTTCTTGCTAAAGACCATGGAAAGACTGTGCGAAAGAGAACTACGAGATGGCGTTTTAAAAACATTACCACTGCATGGTAACCAACACGCATACAGCTCAGGTAAGTCGACAGAGTCTGCTCTTCACCTGGTGGTGAGCCAAATAGAGGACGCGATCCACCAGAAAGGCTCCTGTCTGGGCACTTTCATAGACATCGAAGGAGCCTTCGACAAAACAAACTTCTCCAGCATTAGTGCCGCCCTCTCCAAGCACGGAGTAGAACAGGTATTAAATGACTGGATAACTAATATGCTAAGTAAGCGAGTAGTTCGACTTGAGGAAGAGCAGCAGTTGGCCTTAATCGCCAGAGGCTGCCCGCAGGGAGGAGTGCTCTCCCCTCTTCTGTGGAATCTGGTGATAAATGACCTTATCACCAAACTCAACGCACATCGGTACTATACAATAGGCTATGCAGATGACCTCGCAATCCTTGTGCCTGGGAAGGTGACTGGTACGATTTGCAACCTAACGCAGCAAGCACTACGCATCGTGGAGAGTTGGTGCGGAGAATTTGATCTATCAGTAAACCCCACTAAAACTGAATTAGTCATGTTCACACAAAAGCGAGTTCTAGGCCACTACCGCCTACCCAAACTCTTTAACACTGAACTCCAGTTATCTAACGAGGTTAAGTACCTGGGGGTCATCCTAGACAGTAAGTTAAACTGGAGTAATCATCTAGACTACAAACTAAACAGGGCATGCATCACCTTCTGGCAATGCAGGAAAATGATAGGTAAGAAGTGGGGCCTATCTCCCAAAATAATACTATGGCTATACAGCGCAATAATTCGGCCCATGATCACCTACGGGGCCGTGGTGTGGTGGACCCGCACAAAGCTAGGTACAGCCGTAAACAAACTTCAGCGCATGCAAAGGCTAGCCTGCATGGCAACGACGGGCTGCATGAGGACTACTCCGACTGCGGCGCTGGAAGCCATACTGGGACTCCCTCCGCTCCACCTGTTCATACAACAGGAAGCGACGATGGCAGCAGTCCGTCTTAAAACACTGGATCTCTGGGGTAAGAGAGAAACACAACACACCGCTCTGCTCGAGGAGCTCAACAATGAACTCCCCATAACAAAAGCAATCAATGACCGGATACCCAAGCAATTTATCTTTGATAAAAAATACAAAATCCAATTGCATGAAGATCACCGCTGCGAAGGGCTGTGCCCCACAGAGCTGCGGGTCTTCACCGATGGATCAAAAACAGGTACTGGCACGGGTGCGGGAATCTTCTCAGAGGATCTCAACATTCATATAGCCACACCATTGGGGGTCCACAACACAGTGTTTCAAGCTGAGTGCATGGGCATTTCCCTGGCGACTTCAGCCATCATAAACAGGGAAGTTAAGGACCACTCAATACGCATACTCTCGGACAGCATGGCCGTCCTGCAAGCTCTGAACAGTCACACAGTTAACTCTGGTCTGATTCTCGAGTGTCACCAACGTCTCAACCAGGTTGGTAGATACAACAAGGTAACCATTCAATGGATCAAAGGACACAGCGAATCCCGAGGCAACGATGCAGCGGACGAACTCGCCAGAAGGGGGTCGAGTATGACAACGATAGGACCTGAACCTATTGTACCACTCCCCTTCGGTCACCTACGCAATCTGGTAAGAACACGCACTAATGATAAACATCACAAGCTATGGGTTGACCATAGTGAGTGCAGGCAGGCCAAAGAGGCACTTCCCTCTATTGATGGCCGTTTCACGAAAAAAGCCCTAAGACTTACTAAACAGCAGTTGCGTATAGTCACAGCCGTCACAACTGGCCATGGGTCTTTTAATAAACACCTCTATGTCATAGGAGTCACCGACAGCCCACTTTGCAGAGCCTGCATGGAGGAGGACGAGACAGCAGCACACCTGCTACTAAGCTGCCCGGTAGTCGCTGATTACAGGGCTAAGTACTTCGGTAACCCAGGTACCCTTTGTGAGATAGTTAGTAACACCAAGGCGTTGCTGGCCTTCCTTGGGGAGCTGGGGTGGATCGAATGACACATTTGTCCCACCTGCACGCAAAATACGCGCTTAGTCGTGGAGTTGCGGAAACCAGCCCGAGTTACATACATACATACATACATGGCACTTGACTCTAACTAAAAATTAGCACTTTAATGCTTAATATTTCGCGAACGGATCCTTGGATGGAAAAATGGCATACCCTCAATATTTTAAATCGCCCTATCCAACGACACCCCACACCATGGGATAGACGATAAAAAAAATCATTGCCACTCTACGTGTAGAGGGGTACAATAAAATTTTCGTCCTCGTGGCCATCCCACGGGAATCGTGCATTTTCCGGATTCAAAGTGTTATATGACACTCAACGATAATGTAGCTTTCTATCAGTGAATTTATTTTCGTAATCGGATAGATACTTTCTGATATTATAGAATATCAGATTTTAAACAAAACCAAGATGGAGCTGGACAGCTGGTATATTCTGTCAACATCGCACCGTGTATACTTAGGTGGAGTGAGTATGAAGTGAGTTGTCTATCCATTTTGTTTGTATGGTTTGACAGCTCACTTCTTGTTCACTTCATCTAAACTTATGCGGTGAGATGTTTACAGAATTGCACTGCAGGTTCCTTAGTATCCTTAATTCCTTAGTAGCAACCTGTACAATCACACAAAATATAATTTGAGTCATTGGAGTACGAGACTAGAAAAAGCAATTTTAAAATAATTTACAATGAAATGTAAACAAATAATTTCAACATTTTATAATATTAGTTTAGTTTACTTGTTAAGTAGCGTAATAAACTTTAAGAACTGTTTTCTCAAAGCGTAATTACATAACATGTGTATCTTCGAAAATATATTACTTTGTTCTTTAAAACTTCAAGACGACACAAAGTTTGTAGCACGAAATACTAAAGTTTCCAAATCCTTTCGCTTTGGGATTCAGAATATCACCTAAGTTCGAGAAATACCCGCAGCGATGTCATGATATTTACTGTTGAGCCAGATGTAGGTAGAATAAACGCCAAAATAAGTAGATTTTTATGAGAAACGTAATGCTAATGCCTGCGCTGACTGGCGGAAGGGACAGCAGAGGATTTTTAATTTATGCGGTGTATGCGCCGGTGTGCACTGTATGCTGCCGGTTGATATATGTCTGTTCTTCTTCTTTCACGACAATTGATATAAACACTAAATACCAATCCACCATTATTAAATGAAACCCACAACACACTATTTCAAAAGCAACTTTTTGACTGCGTAGTCGCTAGTGGAATAATCAAATCCCGGCGAGCGGTGGCTACTAGGTGGATACCTACCGCGGCATACAGGCGGATGCTCCAGTAAGCTGGCGGACGCTCGCGGTATCGCAGAGGATTTTACTTGTCAGTGTGCGCTGGCAGATAGAGAGGAATCCTCCTCAATGCTCTCCCTAGCCGTCCGCCAGTGTGCGCAGGCTATAACTGTTTGAGCCCTCATTTTCATCCCGATGGACAGGGCTATTCTCGGAGTTTTCTTGCGTGATCGGATCAGAAATGAAGATATGCACTGAAGAATCCAGGTAACGACATAGCCCGTAGAATCGCCAAAAAGAAGTGTCAGTGAGCAGAGCACATTGCTCAGAAAACACATATCCAATGGTGCGGAAAGGTTCCAGAAAGGCGTAGAACCTTCCATACAAACCATACCAAACTTAACTTTCGCTTAAGTCTTTTTAACCCAAAGATTGACTGCGAATAGCCTTGTTACATTAAGTCCGCCCTAGACCGCTACTGCGCATGAAATAAATAAATAAACTCGTAGATGCTATAGTAGGCGCCAGATAAATGTGGAATAAAGTATATTGACCTTTCCCTAATAACTGTTCATAGGTACCTGAACAATTAAATATGAATCGTTTTTCATTATTAGACAATGTTAAGGATCACGAGAGATGATGATTCGGGACAGCTTTGTGTCATTAATTCCGTTTTTCAAATTAAAAATGTCAATAATTGTAGGTGGGTCAATGACCGTTATTCCACGATTATCTGGCGCCTACTATACACAAATAACGCATAGAAACTGACGGCTTTGAAAAGCAGAGATGACAAAAGTTTTTTTTATTGTATGTTATTTTATTTTATTAAGTACAGTGACGGACTACAGACTAAGTCAATTCAGCACAGCTATGATAATGTACCTACATAAACCTGAAGTCCAATTATTACTGTACACAGAGTCCAATGTCTAATACGTTTCATTAGTGACAGTTGTGCGCTCTGCGTACATTCAGCGCCAGAGAATTATATTAGTACTGCCACCTTTACCGGAGCGGCGGTTTTGTGATCTGTTTGGTGATTTCAGCTGTAAATAACCCATTTATATGATGCCAGAAAAAAAACACGGCTTAGATATCGATTTCCACCTTTCACACTGAATACACACATACGTTGAATAATGAATATAAGTCTGAGCAGAAATCAATCGGAGTTTCGATAATACTTGCTCTTGAAATTCCAATTGATTAATTACAAGCTCTATATTTAGCCCTTATCGTACAGACAAACGTGGAGGGGAACTACACGCCTATTTTTGCTTAAGGGTACAGAGGTATACGTAATTATATACAAACATGTGGTAGTCATACCGTAGAATTGGCCATTTCATAAAGTGGCCAACTATTATGTGAAATGACTTACCCTACCACTTCACGAAATGGCCAATTTCTACGACATATATACAATTGTCTGGCACTATGGTAGGCACGAAATAAATTTGTTTTATTTCGCGTATACCATTTATTGACACTTTTAATTTCAAAAACGGAAAGAAAGACATAAAGCTGCCCTGAAACGATATTTATCTTTTACATTTTCTAGTAATGAAAAATGGATCATAATTTGTTTTTCGGATACCCACGAAGAGATTTCAGGGAAAGGTTACTAAACTTTATTACAGATTTATCTGGCGCCTACCATAGTTACGAGTGAAACATGTTTAAGGGTGAAACTATTGCTATCAACCGATCACAAATCAAGACTCCGAGTTACTTATTCCAAATCGAAAACCTTATAACACTGCCTGACCTGGGAACCGAACTCAGCACCTCATGCTCAGATGAAGTGCTTGCGAGTTGACCAATGGGGAAGTCAAATGGTATGTAAGATATTATTAATAAGATCAAAATTATTATGAATTGTTTGTCAGTGATGTTTTCATTTTATAGCATGTTTATAAAGCACGTGTAGGTACAGTTAGGCCGCTTGTACACGCTAAGAAATTCCACCGTGTCTGCTGCAGATAGGACCAATAGGGAATATGTACGAAAAAAATATTCAGTATCTATAAAGTTTATCTAAAAACATATAAAATATTATACTAACAGTGAAAATAGAATTAAAATTGATCGAAAAACAAACGAGACGTAACTATCTTAAACAAATATGTACATCTGTCCCTCTCGCGAAGACCCTGTTTAGCTATGGCAGCTTTATAGGCGACATGGTATTTGACGTCAGAGTTCGTATCGGATTTTCCTTTCTAATTGACATCTTTGAAGCTTTACAAATTCGTCGCTGTTAAAGGTATTTTAAAAATAGGCGATAAGTATTTCATTTTGCAAATAAAAAAATGCATGTATATTCCCCATTAATTATGTAAACGACAAGAATTTTGTCTGATCTAGACCCGAAAACTTCTCGTATCTACTGCAGACAAGACGGATAGAAACGTGTAAACATTAAGATTGTTTTCAGGCAGTCGTGCGTAGAGTGTGATAGACAATACAAGTCTGTTATTAATTTTCGTTTTCTTTTTTTAAAGTGAGTCGTTTGTCTTTATAAATTTCTAACGTGTTGTCCCACAATACGGGACGTCCCTCTACTAAACTTATAAGTAACTCGGTATCAGTCATATTATTTGTTTCCATCCGCTACAACACGTCCACGTAAACAAGCGTACAGAAACTACCTGACCACCTTACCCTACTCCGGCCCCCACCGCACCGCAGCATCGTTCACGCGTCGTGTCTCGCGCAGACAAGACTTTTTCTTGATCAGCGCCGAAATAGTGTACACAGTTCGTTTGTAGAAACGACACGAATTCTTACATAAGCCCGGTGTCTTTTTTTAGCGTTTACAAGAGGCCTTACCAAAAAAGTTAATCCACTAAATAATTAATTAAACCTTCGTCACGTTATTCACGTGTCGTTCATTATTAATTACAATTTACATTGGCTGTAAAGTTTGATTTGGGTGTAGAAAATGGGAGAGAATTTAAAAATAAGAGAGAATTTAAAACGCCGATTTTACTCATTATACTAGACAAATCAAATAATAACTGCCATCTAGTTTTGTAATAGGCTGAAATGTATTAATTTATATACCAAAGCTTTACTTAGCTTTGTGTTATTAGGCTGTAATATATTAATTTCTGTAACCCAGGAGCTTTAACAAAGATAATATTTATGTTAACACTAAGCTTAACTAAACCATTTGTTTAATTAATTTGTTAGGCGTCCTTAGGTAAAGTACCTATCTACTTTTATATGCGTAGCACAATCTGCATTTATTATCTCCTTATTTATTACAATAGGGTTTAACATTGATTTACCTTTAACTAAATAATGGTCACAATTATTATGATTATCTGCATTTAGGTAGAGCATAGGGATTTTTTGAATAATTTCTTTTACCAGCGGTTTCCCGCGCGAAAGTTGACAAATGTCCCAAGGGAACATACTCCCGGGAAAAAAAATATCCTATGTCATAGTCCAGAACATTGCTTACCTATGTGTCAAGTTTTATCCAAATTAAAATGGTAATATTAGTATGGATGTTGCGGATTTTTTTCGAAAGCGTCACCACGGTCCTGGAACGCAAAGGGCTTTAGACGGAACAATGGGTTTTAGTCAGTAAGAGTCTGACACGCCTTTCCGCTCCACCCAGAGCGGAAGAAGTCATTTGATGATTTTCCATCATTAAAAAAAAACAAAATAGTATGGATAGATCACACAGAAATGTCTACCACAATAGGGTGATATCGAACCGAGAAGAACCTGGCTGAGAGACAGAGAAAAAAAGTTTTCTCTAATAATGGATTAAAAAATCTATGTGAAGGTTGACTTCATGCCAATAGCTCCCTATCAGCCAATTTTATCGACCTTTAATCAACTGTTATATTAGCTACCAACAGTAGCTGAAACGTCATGTTACAAAGGCTAATATGACGTTTCAGCTACGTTATTGAGACCGGCTGTAAGACAACAAAAGTAGAGATTTCCTTTCATTCATTGTTAAAACTACACGGTTATTCAATTATTGCAATGTAACTTTATCAAGCTTAACAATACAACAATCACTTACATTCAAACTATGATTGAAAAGTTGACCTATTACCAACTGTAAAATTTTGAGCACTTCACTTACTTTGTTATTCAAATGTGCAAGCCACTTTAGTGCTTATGTGCATTACTATTGTGGACAATATTGTATCTGGCTTTTGGCATTGAAAGGACTTTGAAATAAATCCTCATTTAAATGCTTTTGTTGCTCACGGAATTAATTTAATATCTCTTTTGCGACCTTCTTGGTGTTAGTCTTTATTTATTGTCCCTCGAAAATGTTGCCTACTTTATTTTTATTTTCTTAAAAAAAAACAGTATAACTCTCGTTATGCCATTCTTTAGCTGTGACATGTGTTTTCTTTAAAATCTTATTTAAAATCTTTACATGTGTGTATCTAAACATGTGAATCTCAAAGATGGACTGGAATTCCTCTGAAGACATCGTCGACATGATAAGACTTTTGAAAATGAAGTTAAATCCTCCATAGACATAGATCAATTTGTTCTTCAGATTTTTTAATACTTTATGCTTTCGAATTCATTGATTTTTGCTAGTGAATTGTACTTGTATTCAAGTTGACTATGTTCACAATGAATGAAGCCTTTGAAATTGTAAATCACAATCCGACAAAGTGTCAAGATTGTTACCCCATCGATTCTGAATATCCGCTGACCCCGATTGAGGGCCGCCGTCCTCTGAATAGGATTGTATTCTTTGATTCCACATCAAGGAAGTATTCTTTGAATATTAAGAACTTAAGCGTCCCGTGGTTGAATATAAAATGAACATTATTTTTACGAGCTTTTATTTAACTTGTAATATTTATTAGTTTGTTTAGGTCAATCCGGCAAACTGAATTCCTTCTTGGTTGAAATTTTACATATCGATTCAGTTCCCATGACCAATAATTTTGATGACAAATATGACCTGATTCTCCAACTAGGATTGGCTCCAGACGAAGAAACTCCTCAACGATCAAGGGTACAGACACGTATATTTCTCAAAGTTAAAATAAAGCTTGGTGTTTTTGTTTGTTTGCTGAGGGAAAATGATGTCCATTATTGAAACCTTATTATGTAGCCTTCTCCAAGAGACCAACAAATTGGCAATCTATGTTAAACTTGTTAACATATACACAGTAGAAGATGCTTTAGCTAGTGGTCCTCTTTACAAAAGGAGATCAGATAAGATACTTCTTCCCGTCTAGCACAATGCTAATTTGTTTTTGATCGCCTAAACATGTTGTAGGAGGAATCTGTAGTTACGAGTACCTGGATCAATATCTCTAAACGCCAGGTGTATCGCCTGTTAGTCTAGCTCACACAAAACGCATTGTTACACAGTGTCCGCGATGTAGGTACTAGATAGCTGATAACATTCACAAACTGTGTGGAGCATATCTTATCACAGAGCACATATTTATTTGAACTTTTCACAATTTGCATGTTCATTAAGAGAGCGTGTATTCTGTTTGCACACCTAATTCTTGCATCTATTTTAAGCTGTTATGTTTTATGGTACGATACACCTATTATTCGTGAGTATGAGTAATGAGCAGTGATCGGAGTAGGTCTCTACCTACATATAGTATACAGTAAATATTAATGTGGACATGACAACGAGATCATAGGATTTTAAAATTTATCGAGAAAATCAAGAAAATCGGATTAGGTATAGCATGTTAGATTTTCAAAGAAAATTATAGTAAGTGTCACCGTAAGTTTACCTGTCACTCTGATGCTATGCGGTTTACGCGGCGGCTTTTTATCTATAAAGTTCATAGTTATATTTAAGTTAAAATTTTACCCGTCACGTATGAATACAAACACTCTAGCACCTCTAGAAATCATTATCAACTTTAACAATAAGTATTTTTGAAATCCCAGTAAATTCGAGATCTCAAGCATGTCCATGCTATGGAAATATGTCGCAAGTACCAAAAATAGGTCTGCCTACTTCGATCACTGGTAGTAAAAAAGTAATATCCATGTTATAGATTAATCTTCTTCTGCTCTCTAATTAGCACATCATCATCAAGCTCGAGGATAAATAATAATAGCTCACACGGGTAAATCTTCAAGGTTAAGTGATACTTGCCGAGGCTGATCCGTTGATGGGTGACATAACATGAGTCCTCCGTGCCTACGTAAGCACATAAAGCTGATGGTCCGAGCGTCAATTAAAGATTTTAGACAGTCTTTTCGGATAGTCAGAAGCCATAAATCTGACACCAGTCTTGCAAGGGGTATCGTGTTATTCAGATACTGGGTTTTAAAAGTCAGATAGGTAGTAGCTTAATGTAAAATACTATAAATAAGCTGCATTCGGTTGGACTGACAGCAGACCCGGTAAAATGTAGTTGGAAAAAACTGGGCAGATTGATTTTGCTCGCTAATGAACACAAACTATCTAGATAACCTAGGTACACGTATATGGGTTTAACTCCAATCTGGGTAGAAACACGTAAGGAAGAGGTGAAATTTGGGTTGTACTATAGGTACACGACTGCTTAACCATTTGAGGAATACAGGATTAGCCAGTCAATAGTGAGCAAGATAAATGTAACCAAACGTGGAGGCACGGCAATTATGATAAAACTAGCTTTTACCCGCAACTTCGTTCGCACATATCTCGTTCCCGTAGGGATTTCGGGAAATTTTAGAGCTCCCCATACTCCCCAAGGAACCTGCCAAATTTCAGCTTTCTACTACCAGGAGTTTCGGCTGTGCGTTGTCTGTCAGTCACTCAGTCAGTCAGTCACACAGTCAGTCACTCACTCAATCACTCAGACAGTCAGTCAGTCACTCACTCACTCAATCACTTAGTCACCAGTAACGCAAGAACGTGACGTGAACGTGAGTTATCGGAAAACGGATGTAGGTATGGAAGAAGACGAATCATAGTTAGATAGAATATATTTTATTATACACCAAAATAGTTAGCAATTCGGAGAAAGATTAATTGTTACTGTAACTAGAGTATTATCATCTACATTCTAAATATCTATAGACTTTCAAACTTATTTATTAAATAAATCGAATTACAAACTATGATTAGTTTAAATTTGGACTAGCAGATTCTTAATTAAAATTCTCTAGAGATAAACCATAAGTTGATTTTTAGAGAATAACTAGGCCCATTAGGCATTCTCTGCCAATCAACGTTTAGGTTTCTGCTTTTTATATATTTTTAAACAAAAATATTTGTATAATTTGTAAAAAAAAAAAAAAAATTGTTAAAAAATTAAATATTTGTTAAACATGTACTAGAATACAACATCAATATATTGAACGTCAACGTCAATATATTGAATCATCATTATAATAATTAATCATCACATATAATTTCACTAATTAGTTCAGTCCACTCGGACAGTAGTTATTGCAAGCAATTCAATGTAAATTGCCTTAATTAAATTACAAAACTTCACCGTAATATTATAGGTTCACCTGGCCTTTGTTGGAAACTGAAATATATTTTATACATATCGATAGTAACGAATAACGGTATATATATAACGGTTCCCTCCGTGCCTCGGAAAGCACGTTAAGCCGTTGGTCCCGGCTGTCATTTGTAGATCTTTGGCAGTCGTTACGGGTTGTCAGAAGCCAGTAAATCTGACTCCAGTCTGGCCAAGAACTATCGTGTTACCTTACCGTTGGTAATGGGTTGTGGAGGTCTGGTAGGCAGCCGCTCCACGTAAAATACTGGTATTCAGCTGAATCCGGTTTGACTGGAAGCCGACCCCAATATAATTGGGAAAAGGCTAGGCAGATAGATGATGATAGTAACGAATAAACTGTTATAGTAACAAGTTAGAATCTCAGGTCGTTTCGAATCTCCTAAATCCCATTTGAAGTTTCCAAAGATTTCCAGTTGATTTGTTAGTTAATTGGAGTACCGATCTCATTTCGACCTCCTTCCATATTTGTTGTAAACAACGTGAAAATTCCTCATAACCCACTTACATGCATAAACCGGATTTAAATATTAACATACTCGACTGTGGACGCTAACTAATAGCTGACTCACTCCAGTACTCAGTTTATTTATTACTTCCTTCTAGTCCGATAATTTCTATTAAAATTTTGATTTATGAAATCGTTTCAATGCTCACCTGTCCGTCCGTCTACTACCTCATCCTGTCTTAACTGCTGGACGGATTTGGATGAAACAAGACACACAGATAGACCATGCCCTGGGACAGGACAAAGGATAGGTACTTTTTATCCCGGGAATATGTTCCCTTGGGATAATTTTCCAATTTCACGCGGACGAAGCCGGTGGCAGAAGGTAGTTATATGTAATATTTTCTTTATTTCATAACTCATAACATAACAAATCTCATTTTATTTCGACGAAAAAAATGTCGTAACTCATGATCGTTACTCCTCGTATAAATATTGACATAAATATGCTCGAAACCATTCCGCCAGTAAACAATTTCGTTTTACGCAAAATAACATTCTTATTTATCCATTTACCTCACATTGCGCCAATACAAAATACATTTTACTTTAAAGTTTTCCAATGTAGGTACTGTTTTTCAGAAAACAATTTATGTGTTACACACAGGTTTGGCCCCGGGGCGTGGGGATTCCGGAATAATTGTAACATAAACTACGATTTCCCGGCTGAAACAATTTGTAAGAGATTATTCCAAACAGTCCATAAAAAGTTACTGGTTAACATGGTCTTCTGAATTAACGTTTATTGAAGAGTAGCACGCGATGCGACAATGGAAACACGATGCGACGATTTTCTCTAGAAAATGTTATACTCCGTTTAACAATTTCTCTGAAAACGTCTTGTCGCAATGTCGCGTCGGGGTGCCGCTCATTTAGTATAAGAATATTTGCTCTATTTTCAAAAGCTATAACGCTCAAATAACACAACGTTTATTTCATCTAACAACATTTACATAATTTTCACTTACTATAACGCTCAGTTTGTATAACGTTTAGTATATTTTTATCTATTATAACGTTCTTTTGATCGAATTATCATTTTGTATAACTAACATTTGATCTAACCGCTGAACAGAGAGCGAGTGGGGCCAGCTCAGGAACTTAGGGTACCCCGACGTGACGGGAGCTACAGTGAGCGAACAAAGCTAGCGAACTTAGCTCCCCTGATCCCATTCAAGTCAGGTTCATTTAAACCCTGCAAACAGAAATAGGAGCCCGAATAGGCTTCATCGACTTGCCTTGGTCACAATCGTAATTTAAGCCGAATTTGCATTCTATAAAATTATATAAAATGATCGTTAGATCAATCTTATACAATATGAACGTTATAACTTTTAATCATTCGTTTAAGTGTATCTTATAACTACTGAAACTTATATGAAAGGAAATATAACTCATGGAGATCTATCATAAGATATATTATTATAACAAATGAAAATGATATGAATTGAAATTATAAACAATTCGCTGTTTCGCACACAAACAGACAAGTACCTAGTCTCTGTTTGACAGTAGTCTTATTCTACTGGTATTTCTTTATACCCATGACAAAATCGTATCTTTTTTATTACATCCATAAACATAGCCTTTTCGATTCCACGAAGAAGAAAATTAATGCAAATGCTGGAAGTAGTGCCGCGTAAAAGTTTCAGCTGTAAACTTTAACGGCTCACGTTTAGTTTAAAGTGGCTAATTATCTTCTGAACTTACTCGACAGAAAATGCATCTGATACTCAACGATGACACGGATCAGGGTACACGGATACAGTTCTTAATCCTAGTAATATCTTATTTGTACTCTTACTGGGTTTTTTTCGGAAGTCTATAGTGTGATACCCCCGGCCTCGGTGCGCATGTAAAGCCGTTGGTCCTGCTCCTGATCTCTCCCCGGTCGTATCGGATTACCGTCCCATTGGACTGTGAGAGTAATGGAACAGAGAGTGCACCTGTGTTTGCGAACACACTTGTGCACTATAATGTCTTACGTACCAGGATGATCTCCGTTAAGGTTGGCCACCGTAACTTCAATTCATTATATTATTGTTAAGAGTAGACCATAACATGATTTTTTGTTGTTCGCGGAACATATGGTCGATGGTGCCGAAAAGTTCTGGTGTGGCGACCGCGTACCGGAAGACGCAGCGTTTGAAGGCCTCCCACAAGGTGGACCAATGACCCAGTGAGGGTCACGGGTAGCCGATGGATGCGAGACACACAGGACCGGTTGTTGTGGCGATACTTGGGGGAGGCCTATGTCCAGCACCACTGCGTCGACTGTCGGGAGGACACGGCGTGGCATACGCTGGCAGAGTATGCCGCTTGGGAGGAGCCGCGCCGTGCCCTCATCTCTGTGGTAGGCTGTGACCTCTCGCTGCCGGCCGTAGTCCATGCTATGGTCGGCGGTGAGGAGTCCTGGGACGCGGTGGTCTCCTTCTGCGAGACAGTTATCACGCAGAAGGATGGAGGATTTCCATGAGGATTTCCCCCCGACATCAAAAAAAAAAAAAAAGGCCTATGTCCAGCAGTGGACGTCTTTTGGCTGATATGATGATGATTATAACATGAATTAAAACTTAGTACCATTTAGCCCGATCGGTAGGTTAACAGTTTCACACGAGCGAAGCCGCGGGCAGAATTGAGTGCTCAATTAACTTTTTAATTCGCGCTGCACCCCAGGGGGCAGTGCAACTGATTTTTCAAGCCTTCATAGATTAAAACCGGCCAAGTGCATTCGGGCTACGCACAGTTTAGGGTTCCGTAGTTACCCGACCCGTAAGCCATGACAAAAATAGCAAATTGTACTAAGACATTACAAAGTTACAAATACACTTAGTTTTAAGTCATTTTATATGAGATTACTAGGAAATGAATTTCATTAGTTGGTCGACTATTCCTTGTTAACTTGTAAAGTCTACTGGGCTGTGATAGTTTTCCTTTTAAATTCGTTATATAAGTATGCTACTGCCATGATTTTTTTCACGTCTCCAAAAACAACCGTTTAGCTGGCAGAGGGGGGGGGGGACACTTGACTCTAACAAAAAATAGCACTTTAAAGCTTAATATTTCGCAAACGGATCCATGGATGGAAATATGGTTTTCGCACAACCTAAATATTTTCAAAATCAGGGCTACACGAAAAGTGGCAATGTTTTTTTCCTAAAACATTCGCTCTCATGTGCCGCAACTGTAAAAGTATTTTCTGCTCCATGACATTTTACACGATGACCTGATTTAAATATTCAAAAACTGTCGACCAATACAAAGTTTGACCCAGTTAAAATTTCGGTTCAGGCGATTAATGGTTAAAATGACTTTTAACGTTGTTGAATCGCTGTTAACTCGGTCTTGGTTCAACAAATCTTAAAATGTACTTTGGAAGTTAAGTTTTTGTGTCTGGTTTTAGCGGATTGCGAAGAGCAAAGTTAACCCCACATCGTTGCGGTCGTTCTTAAAATGTACTGAAATCTTCAAAGTTTCGTGTTTTAATTCTTTACTTTAGGTATCAGGTATGTTCCTTCGTTAATGTGATATCCCATTAAAATTAGTAAAAATGGGAGGTAGGTATTTGTGCAGGTGTCCATTTCAACATTCCAACATTTCTATGTAGTAATTCATGTTCAGAAAATCTGCAAAATTTCTAGTATCAGTTTACCTTTCATATCTTCGGTCCACGGCACTGAGAAATTAATCAGGATTCCACACTGGTTGATTTTGATGTGCCGTGCTTCACCGATGCTATCGATTTCTGGAAACTCGCTTGCCCGAATACTGATCAACCTGACAAACCATCTTCCCAGAGGCAGTGGTACGAGCCAGTCTGCAGCGTAGTTCAGATCAACTCACTGACCACGTCTGCTACTACTGCTGAGTGCGCGCGCTTGCGGGCTGTGGGAAAATGGGAGTCAGGTCTTTGGCTTCATGCACTACCGTCGTTGAACCTAGGCACTTTGTTCGACGACACCACTTCCACCTCGCTGCTTCACTACTTTTAGGAGCCCCATTGTTCTCCTCATCGCTGTCACTGTGGTGAAGTTGTCAACAGCCTCGAGCATCACGGTCTTTCTTGTAGCAGGCCGTTTTACGCGACACGTTAATTTAAACGACTTTATCCGACGGGCTCTTGTCACAGTCGGAGTTCCAGCCGTATTAGAACCTTGTTTTGCACGTGACGATGGCAAAAGACCGGACGGTTTGTCTTTATTTCCATGGAAGATGGGTAGGCCTTTAGTGTGGGACGCAACCTGCGTCGATACCCTTGCGCCATCCCATCTTCATCATCTTCATCTAGTTCATCTTGTTGTGCTGGCACTGCCGCTGCAGCTGCGGAAAACCTCACGCGGCGTAAATATGGTAGTCTAATTAGTAACTTTAATATTTTCGAGCCATTTGGGGTTGAAACCCTCGAGCCGTGGGGCCCTTGTGCTCACAGCCTTTTCAAAGAAATTTCGAAACGGTTGGTCGACACTTCCCGTGACCCAAAAGCTAGCTTTTACTTTGGCCAGAGGCTAAACATTGCCATTCAACGTGGCATTGCCGCCAGTCTCTTGGGCACATCACCTGCTCAGCGTTGAGGACGAATGAAGGAAGAATGAAGTGTATTTGTTCATTTTAGTTATTATTGTTAATTTGTTGTTATTAATTAAATTAATCATATATCTCTCACTGAAATATCTACCTTTTTGTCTAGTTGATAAAGTTCTATATTGTATCGCTATCGGTAACAGAGCACGCCGAGACTCGTTCTGAGTAGACGTACTCTTCCTAAACATCCCGCATTTTGTTTCAAATTACGTCTGTTCCTACCACACAAAATTCGATAAATACAAAATAACATAAAAGGCTTGTGCCAGCGTATACTCGTAAATTATATTGAAAACAGAGAGAGAGCAATATTGTTTATTTTCTTTGTAGAGAAAATAAACGGAAATGACATTCGGCAGTATGGAGCGATGACACAATCAGACAAATAGATATGAATCTTATTTGTATTTAGGAATAAACATGAGGTAGCCTATTTTTGATATTGGTGATCTATTGAGTTCTTATATTTGGGTTTAGTATAAGGAACAATGGCATTTTACCACACAAGGCACCATAAAACTATAAGTTGTGGCAAAAAATGGAATAAGGACCAGAAAACGATGATAATGAGGTGATTCATAACTATCTACGTCATTTGCACCAAAAATGATCTCCTAATGTCAGTGTAATACAAGTAAAGTAGGCGATGACTAAGATCAGCTGTTCTTTAAATTTTACGGTTTTAGACAAATGTATATTCCTCAAAAAGAATAACTTTTATTTCTCAGAATAAGAGAATTGTAATTCACTTACTCTGAGAAATAAAAGTTATTAAATGTAGGTATAGTAGGCGCCAGATAATCGTGGAATAACGGTCATTGACCCACCTACAATTATTGACATTTTTAATTTGAAAAACGGAATTAATGACACAAAGCTGTCCCGAATCATCATCTCTCGTGATCCTTAACATTGTCTAATAATGAAAAACGATTCATATTTAATTGTTCAGGTACCTATGAACAGTTATTAGGGAAAGGTCAATATACTTTATTCCACATTTATCTGGCGCCTACTATAGGTACTCAAATAAACTAGTAAGTAGTAGGTTTTAGCAAGTTATGCTACCAAAAATGTACTGAAATGATATTTTTTTTCTTTTTCAGAAGCTGATTTTCACATAAGTAAATCGTGTGTTTGATTGGTACCTAACGACGGGAAAACAAATTGATATTGATAAAAAAATGCTATATGCAGTAACCAAACAACGCTTTCCAAACAAAACATGGCTGACGTACCTAAAAATCAATATCCTTACATTGTTATTACTGTGTCCACCCACTGTGCATGTCCAACATACAAAACACGGAAAACAATCCCAACTGACCTTTATGAAGCTTATCTATGGTGAATCCGCATCAAAAATACACTAGGACTCTTCAATATAAAGCAGAACAAGCCCTTCATTTGTAAAAAATCGGTATAAATTAACAATCATTTTACGAGCAAAGGTCGGTAAAGCCGTGATAAATATAAAGGTGCGGCAAATTACGTCCAAATTACGTTATAAACTTCAAAGGACAAGCCTTTCTTAATTTCTTTCTTTTCTTTATCATACAGTTTAATAGTCACTGTACTACAGACACTTGATGTCTTGTAAGAGTATTTTAATGCTCTTAGCATTTTAATTTCTTGAGGTTTACGTTGTAAGAAATGGTACGGATGAAAGGTGGTATTAAGATTTATTGTAGAATGTTGAGTCAATGGTTCATGGTCACAGTGAAAGGAGGCTAACCACTGGAAGTGAGTAACTTTTGATATTTTTGGCTGGATTACAAAACTACAGTGTTGCACTGAGCAAATACTTGCTTGTCGGTAGGTAATTTAACCACAACTATTGTATCGACACGATAATTTAGGTATAATTATGTCTAGTATCTCATATGTGTAGTTCTACAAACATTGTGTATTAATTTTAGTGCCTACCTCCATAAACCGAAACTTCACCATTCGACTGCCCTTTTGAATAATTTATGGCAATAATTTAAAACTACGTTTTTGGACAACTTTTTCCGTTTTGTAAATAAGGAATTTCACTAAATGTGAGTGGGTCACTATAGTCATGCTAAAACGAAATTTTAATGCGTCATGCATCACCATAAAAGACCCCAATATTAACCCATACTCTTCTCCGACTCTCGTTTTTAATTAAGATAATTGAGAAAATCAATCGAGGCAGTATACACACACGTAGAGCTTTCACATTGGCCTATCCAACACTTTATCTAATGACGTGCCCTAATGTTCCCCCAATTAATTCCATTAGAGGCCTAATTGCATTATCTGTTCATTTTACCCTGAAAACAGATTAAACAAGTTTGGTGTTCCTTTTAATACAGATTATAATATATGAAATGCTGTCCTAAACTTTGTTGTAAACTACACATGTTTGAACAAACTTCTGTTATGTAATTTGTGTAAACTCAGACTTTAATGGACATAAATGTTAATTTACACTTTACTGTGGTTATTTTAAACAGTGTTTGTAAGCTTTTACGGTTGTTAACTGCACTAAAATTAACGGTTGTTTACGGATTATTTCGGTCGCCTTGTTTGAAAGTAATTATTTTTAATGTTTCCGATACTGCATTATGTCTACAATTATATTTAAAAAGAAAGGTAGGTCTACTAATTAGTCAAGAGTGAATAGGTTACTTCTAGGCAAGCGTGCCCCATCGTCAACCACATCACTCCATCAGATGAGATTGTGACAAAACAAGAAAAAAAAATCAGGGTAAACAAGTTAAATAAAAAGACAAGATTTATAATATAACATCATTATCACTCTACAAAATGTCATAATTATGATAAAAATATACAAGAAGCAACACAGAACTACAATCACTTCATAATGTCTGAAGATTTACAAAACATGATCTCCATACACATTTTGAAGTCTTCTATTTACCTTATTCGGGCAGTGACATCGCGCAATTTAAATAAAAATAGGCGGAATGAAATGAAATTAAGTGGAAACGGACTTGTACAGTAGTCCTTGCAATTTGTCCAGTCTTGTGTACCGTTGCAATCTGTAATTTGGTTGCTTCATAGCACTTAGCTTTCTCAAGGAATACTAATAGGATTCCTTATTTAGCTACGATGTCTGTAGAAGCAATCACAGCTTCCGGATAATCGTTATTGCGTCGTTTGTTTTTATAAACCTAGTAGTAGGATTTTCACTAGCTGAGTTTTTTTTTATTGATATTGTTTTGAATTGTTTATTTCAGATACAGCAGTGTCCAAATTTGAATTGATTCTTATCCTTATTCCACGGCTTCGCCCGCGTATGTAATGCTTATCTTAGAATTGTTGTGCTGAAGAAAAGTACCTATCCTATCCATGTCCTATTCTTCATTAAGATCGGTCTCCTCTAAGGATTAAGCGTGAAAAATAACTAACAAACATATAAATCTATGTTTATAATTAAGGTCGGTTAAGAGGTTTAGACTTTAGACATGGAAAGTAACAATCAAACAAAGACAGGGTTACTTCCACAACATTAGCATGGCTGTCTTGTAAAAGTCAGTTATAAATGCTTGCTTACCTATAACCAGTGACTTAAGGCAGACCCGAAACTTGTAAATGCCCACTATCACGATATAGTCATCGATCATAGCTGTTTTCGACATATTCTATTAAAATATTTGAACGGGCAATGTTCAAAAAATAGTTTCACATCGCTCAAGCCGCATTATAAATCAATTTTTCCTAACTTTTGTATACCTACCTACCTATTAGATTATTTTTTGAGTCAAGATGACCGACGAAGCCGATGAAGAGCCTACCTACCTAGTATCGGTTTTGCTGGACTACGGTACCTGAGTACTACTTACCTATTGTGAATGTTGATCTTACCCACGATATCCCAAGTTCGGCCACAACGTATTTTCAAACATGTGTGCCCAATTTATCACGAGCTTCAAACAATAAAGGAAAACATCGCCACATCGTGAGGAAACCCAAACATATACCTCACGAAAAACTAATATGTTTCGCCTGACACCAAGGAATAAAATACATTTTAACAATAAATGGACAACAATTTATATTTTTAGTAAAATATAATAAAGCTGTAGAATTTGTTTGTTTGAACGCGCCAATATCTGGAACTACCAGTCGGAATTGGATTTTTTTTTGTATATGATAGCCACATTTATGAGGAATGCTATACGGGAACGGGGCACTTCTACGGGAGCGGGAAAAAACGGGATATGCGCGTACGCAGTCGCGGGCAAAAGTTTGCATAATCATCATCATCTAAATAAATAATGTCAAACAAAACACTACCTACATACCCTTGGCTCACTATTTATTAGGTTCTATGTTACAATTCAAGTACTTACTGAGTTAGAACGATACAAATAAATGATAAAACGATATGTCTTCGACACTTGACCTCACGTCGTGATGGCTGCATGAGTTCAGGATCGACAAATGAATTGAGCCGGTCATGCACACTACGGCAGACCAAAGCAAAGATGGCGAATGTTACGGGGTACGTTTATTTTGGCTTCTTAGGTGTGAAATGGAGGTTTGCTTGACCGTTATTTTTGTACTGTTGAAAATTTTATGTTTGTTTGTTTTAGTTTAATTTAATTTTTTGGGTGCTAATGCCTGAAATAAACGGTTATTATTATTATTTTCATGTCTTTTACAATCTCGGGAACCTGGGGTCCCGACCCTTTGGTTCGAGGGGCCGAAGCCAACTCGCAGAGGCCCCGTTAGACATTTCAAACGGAACGGGGCACCAACTGACAATTATCCCTGTATATCCTATGAAAGTATAGGTACCCAAGGACAATCCCCGGTTAGTGCTGGACTAATGCAAAATATAGAAACAAAGATGAGAGGCTATGGGTTTGGGTGATTCAGTGGACTGATAACTGTATACTTTAGAAGAACTATTGGCTCCTGCCTAACCACTGATATATATGTCACCGGAAAATGGCAAACACCGTAAGATTGTGAAATCTCGCGTGAAATTGTAAACTATTTTTTATAAATAAGACACTGATATATTTGAAACTATTGAATTTGGGTGGGATTTATATATACATAACGATTTTTTCATAATATATCGAGAAATTATAATTTAATCAAGATTTATTACAATCTTACGGAGTCTGCAATTCCGTGACATATACACGGCTTTAAAATGGCGAGGGGTGACTTGCACACTTAATAAATGGGCCCTCAAAAACGGTTTCTAGCACAAAGTGGCGTAGTGCAAAGGGGATTATTAAAAAAAAGGTTACAATAAAAGCCATAACTTGAGGAAACAAGTAGATGTTAAGCCGTACCTACCCCAAAGTTATACCTATCTCTGCCGTCACTATCGATCGGCCTCATCATTATATTTCACTGAAGGGTCTTAAACAGCCATAAAAACTCGAGGACCTATTAACTGGCACTACTTACATTATTAAAAAACTTAATTAATTAATTAATAGTTTAGGGTGGTAACTAACGTAACGCCCAGCCTATTGAAAACCTTTTGGAATAATTAATAAAACACATTACGAATTTTTAAAGCTAAAATTATTCCCAAAGATGAGCAAGGTGAATTAACTTGAAAAAGTTTTTAAATGCCTATATTTCTTAACGATATAATATTGTTTCAATAAATTAGTTTTAAATTTTAATAAAACTTTTAATTGCAAACAAATTTGATGAGCATACAGCATATTATTAATTAATTAATTATGTTAACGTACACTATTTTGTCAAGCTATTAAAAAGTTAGTTCAAAACTTCACAATTGAATTCAGGGCACCTAGCCATGAAGGCGCTCGTCAGCAAACTTCACTAAGTAGGTATTTATAAGCAAATCTTGGTAAGTACTTGAGACCCTGTGCCTCTCAACCGGAGTTTGTAAAAGCCCCAAGAATTCAAGACGTCTCAACAACACGTGTCTTCGTAAATACCCCGCTTTTATTGAGGAAATTAGAATAAATTAGACTTTGCATTTCTTGCCTTTTCAGGAACGGAGCCTGCAAGCTTCAAGTACTTTTAATTATACCGCGGCGCGTTTAAACGAACAAACATTTCTTTATTAACTTTACTACCACTAAAATGTAACAAGCAATAAACTATACAAAGTAGATTAATATCGTAAAATGTTGTAACTCGTAATACAACAAAAGAAACATTAATATTACGACTCATTAACATGAATTATGAAGCGCTAAAGTTGTAGCTTTTACACATTCAATTCGCTGTATCTCTGTAGTACCTATGCTGAACTTTTTCCAGCATCAATTCCCGTCTCTTGGGCCTCATTGTCAGACCTTCATCACTTGTTACCTCACAAATTAACGTCTCGAGTGAGTTACAATGCTTTGCCAAAATAACAGCGCCATTCACTCGACTTGTTGACCTTAAAATACTTATACTAAAACTTACGAAATGCTACATGCTTTCGATTAATTAAAATGACGCCTTAGGCGTTGACCGGTTAAGTCGAGTATTTCACGCTTCATTAATGGCCAGATAAAGATAAACCTACTAAAAAAACATGTTAAAGATAAATATTGCAGCAAAAATCCCCGTTTCTGTTAAATGGATAAATAATGATGACGCTAATAGAATTATAATCTCATGATCGTTATCCACTTTTCTTCACCTCTACCGGGCGAGAATTTAAAATGAATTGCGTTCATGCTCCCATTTCACAAGGTCTTTCTTAAATTTATATAGCGATAACACAATAACACGGATTCCTTTCATGTAGCAATATTGTGATCTGTTATTTGTATGATCGTAAACGTCTTTAAAGAATCTGTTTACTTTCAATAAAACGTACAATGCGATGAGTCACCGTAAACATCAGAGATACCTACTACGAAGTACGAGAACTCAGTCGCCAACTCGCCACTGTTAAGTGAATAAAGATTACGATGCAAATATATAGCCCCAAACTTACTTTGAACGTCACTGGAGCGTATAACTTCGTTCGCTCAACTCACTTAGGTACCTATTCATTTTTACACTGTTCTGACTTAGGCTGGCTCAGAAGTATCGATAAAATCTAAACTCGATTCGCCACCATTGGCGAGTGGATAAAGTGTTCCAGTGCATTGTGAGCCTTTGAATCCATTCAATAAATTCATCTATATACGAATTCAAATAATACTTTTAAAGCTTTGACACATTAATATATTTTTTATATTTTCAAAGTGAATGTGTCGCTCCATTGTCGCCCCATTGAATTATTTCAAAAGGACACGTGTTTTGAATTTCAGTACAAAATACCGTAAATCATTTTTGTGAAAATGTTATAAAATGAAAGAGCGTAACGCAATAAATTGAATTGACAGCTATTGTACATTTAATAGAGCAGTTCTGGGGATGAAAGTGCGACCGGGAAATATCAGCGTGGTAGCTTGGCCCTTTAGATAAATTGTTTTTTTTTCGTACCCGAAAACCTTGGAACATCCCACTTTAGCAAATTTTTTAGAACGTGATTACGATCGGGGGAAAGAAGAGGCAAATAGCATGATTCTCATGATTTTTTTTAATAAGTTTTCAATCCTAGCCAACTGGCCTTGAATTTAGTACCTACTTTATTGTTATCCTCTACAACACATTATAGTGCCCAATAAAGAACGGCTGAAATCTTCTGCCAAGATTTAAGTTGGGTAAGATGTAAACATAAATACATTCATAAATCCTTTTCCTAACTCTTTATTTCGGACAGCGCCAAACGTAAACCGACACGTGATGTGAGATGCGATAAACTTTTACAACTACATTTTTATTACCAAAGCCGATGACTTATGTAACTGCTGAGTTACGTACATACGTACAAATATGCTTGTTTAACTCCGAGGTTGCCAAATATCCGGCCACACTCGCTGCCTACGGGAAACAAATGAAAATCGAATATTTCATTACCTACCTACAGAGTTTATGGATCTATACACCTACAGGCCAATTCTCGTACCTAAAAACCATTCAAATTCAAGTCACAATATTATCTCAGCGTCATAACAGCCGAATGACCATCTTAACATACCGAGTTTCCTCCGTACCTCGGAAAGCGCGTTAAGCCGCTGGTCCCGGCTGTCATTTAGATCTTTGGCAGTCGTTACGGATTGTCAGAAGCCAGTAAATCTGACTCCAGTCTTGCCAAGAACTACCGTGTTACCCAGTTAATGGGTTGTGGAGGTCTGGTAGGCAGCCGCTCCATGTAAAATATTGGTATTTAGGGGTCCGGTTTGACTGGAAGCCGACCCCAATATAGTTGGGAAATTGGAAATTTGGGGAAATTAGAAGTGTTTCTGATAGTTTACGAATGTTAACGCTCCTTAAAAATACGAGAATTGACCCTCTGTTTGTCTCTCCACGATACAATCCCTGCTTCTAAAACTTTTCCAACCTAGACACTACAGTTGAAATACTCTAATGCGTGTTCAATCGAGCCCTAACCCGACCCGTTTCAACCACCCTTTGCCTTTTGCATGTTCTCTGTACCTCCATTACTTCTGACCCTAACCAAAATGTCGATCACTTGTTTACTAAATCAAACATCTAAATGGGAACCAATTTGTCACCTAATTCTCCGAATTTGAAGGCAGACAAACTTGAGTAATATAATCATAGTTTGAGAGAGACTAAAGTGAACATTGTACCAGTGTGTGAACTATGAACAAATGGATTTAAACTTTATATTGAAACTGATTTTGACTTTACAAATGAACTTTTGAAATATGCATGAGCGGCCAACTATTTGACTTTCACAAATAAGACTGAAAAATCGAATGAGTGATTGTGATTCGCAATGTCTATTCTGAACGTGCTCAGCCACAAGCTCGACAGCCCCCTTCTGTGGCACTGGGTTCAAGCACAAGTGCGTGTTCCCGGGGCCCCAGAGGGTGGTAAATACTTAAATTAATTAATTTCTAAATTTAACTAACATAGTTTTTAAGTTGTACTATATACAATATTATGGGCCTAAAAATGTCTGAAATAAAGAGATTTCTTTTATTTTTTTATTCTATTGTTTTGTTCCTAAACTGTCATGTATTTTCTTTTATAATCAATAATTTAATGTTACTAAACACACAAAAAGAAAACAAACTTGGCACAGCATGAACAATGTATTTGTTTGTGTTTGTTAGTGCGATTACGACTGCAGAACCACTTATCCGACTTGCGTGCAATTTTCTCTAGCTGGGTTTTAGTAAATAGCAGCCCACGTGAGAAGAACCATAGGCACAACTAGTATATTATACGACAGATATTATAACGTACATAAACTCTATATCTATATCCATAAGGATGTCCACAGAAAGTTTCCTCGTGATAATTACACAAGTTTGTTCCAACATTAAACCGACTAAGGCGACCGCATTCTGTAGATGATGTTGGAAATGATTTGATTTCGTATATTAATGAGTTATAAATTGCGTCAAACTGTGCTGGTTTTTACGGCTGTAACTCTTAATTAAAGTCTCAACTCCCATCACTTCCAAGCTTTTAGTCCGTTAAAATATAACGCCTTCGTAATGAAGTAATTATTAAAGTGGAATTATTACACGGTTTCACTAGCAAATTTAGTGAATTACTGTAAAACATGTACTGTTATTTTTTTTTATAAAAGACACAATCGAGTTTATTATTATTTACTGGTTTACCTACTCACGTGTTTCTTTCGAGATTGCCCGACTTTTCTCGCACTCTAAAAAGAGCCCCATTAAAGCCCGAAACCTCTACTAGCAATCTCTGAAAAAAGCACAGGCGTAAAAAGTGTAAACAATAACATCATGATTTTTTACAAAATACGCTATGAAATATAAAGTATATTTGTAAACACCAAATTCGCCTACAATTTAACGTAAACAATAACTTTGAGGCGTGACGACACGACCTAGAGGCGATTACGGATCGATTATGGTGGAAGGCAACACACCATGATCGTTGATGGAGGTTTATCTTTGCCCAAGAATTGTACAATACAGGTTCATTACAAAATGTACCTTCTTATTTATTTAGAAACATAATCGATTTAGTACCATAGGCAGTCTACTGCTGGACGAAACACAACCAAATACTTTAAGTAGTACTAAAAATAGATCTACTAAAATGTCTTCTCCTACTAATATGAATGAACCTATCACGTCGTTTGATGGATCACATTCTCTTATTCGATAATATTATAAGAAAAAAATAACCAGAAAGTTATGAGATAAATTGATATATTGGGCACAGTTTGCCCACATTTTTAATATTATTTTTCAAGAGAAATTAGTTCCACGTGGTGATGGATAGCTTTATTAGTATTAGTTATTTGTTTGACAAACAATATTGGATTTCCAAACACGGTTTATGGCCAAAATGTTGGAAATAATGAGAGAATTTGAAAGCAAGATGTGTCTACGATGATAAATCAGATACCACATGGTATTTTTTTTTATTTCCACCTCATTGTCATGGTATCCATGTTTTGTTAAAACTACCAAATTCAAAAATATAATGGGGCTGTTTCTGATTTGGGTTATTCAAAGTCAAGGTTTTCAGACCGAAGGAAGGACAAATAGGTACTCCTCTTCAAATACTTATTTCAGGAATTTATATTATAAAGCATTTATTTCACAGTGGTTGTAGTTTTGTAAATATAAATATCAACTAAGAACATATAGTCTTATACTAATAAAATTAAACTAAGTGAAACAAGAAATTATTCTTGAGTTTTACATTATGAACGAAAGTATAGATACCTGCTGTTGATAAATGTAATCAAATTACACGCGTAATTTATTACTTTCAAGATAAGGCAATCTTTACGTCAGCACCTAACGAATATGCTAATTACCATAAATTTTCAGCAACTTAATGAATTCCTTCTGTCTCCCTTAACTATGGGAAATTATTACTGAAAATATCTCCATAATAAATTACTTTTAGAATATGTCGTACTTACCAATATCTAAACTTAAATCTACGAACACATTCACATAAAACACTCACTAGTTCACAATCATCACACACATCGAATAGATCAAATCTTCATCATGTTTCTTAAACATTTAAACCACTACACGATTAAAGTAGTTGTAGTTTACACAGATTACTTTTAAAGTTTAATCTGTAAAACTTCACTGGGGAACTTTTGTAAATTAAGTTCAATTTCGAACCAATTATTTGATTCGTAGTCTTATTAATGCTACGAAAGTCCGGGACGTGCTACGGCGTAGCTCGTAGCGATGTGAGCGCGCGTGGGGTCCGACGGGCATGCGAGACGCGACTGGCTTGCAGCTACTACTCTACGAGCGACGCTTGCCTGAAAACACCTCTATAGTAGTGTATAGTCTATGTGACAGGCGTCTGTAAACACGACCGTAGCATAGCGTGCCGACTTATCACAACAATCAGTGATAACTATCACATATGACTGCATAATCGCTGTGCTTTTTGCTGTCGCTGCGAGTTGCTATTCGAATACTTACATGTTTCTGCTAATGCTACCAATAGTACCTACAATGTATATACAGTCCTATGTTAATGACAACAATGTGATTAGTCAACTCAAAGTGTAAGTAAGTTAAGTGCTTGTACAATGTTGTGTTTTGATGTAGAACCGAAAGGCAAGTAACTCGCAGTACGTGTTTGTAAAAATGAAGCTTGAACTACGCAAGCTGTTGAAAAAACAACTGAATCGTAAGCAGTTTAATGACAATCAGCTTCAATTTAGGGGAAATTAGAATGTTTACGAGGTAGGTACGTTCGGGCAGCCCTTCGACCAATCTTGCTGACTGATCAATCCTTTTACGCCGGTATGAGGTATTCTCTTTTAAATACTGAAAACGCGAGAATTCTAGAAATTGAAAGAAGCATCGTTTAACTGGGTAAAGTATACTCCAAAGAAATCGTGACTCATACCGAAATTGTACGGAACCCTTGGTGCGTGAGTCTGACTCTTGTCCGTTTTTTTACATAATCAGTATCCCTAAGCAATACAATCTGTTCAGAAACTTCCATTGTGAAATCAAGGTGGTCCTGCTCCAATCATAATTCATCCGAGTATGACGCAGAACTTTACGATACATGCCATGTTTGCAAAAATATGGCCTTGGTTCAAGGTCGAAAGAAACGCAAATCATTCAATAGTATGGACATAGCCGTCTGTGTTTACCATCCAATGGTTCGCCTTTGTTTTGGTAGGGCACAGGTACGTAAGTAAGAACTTATAAGTCTTCATAAGTACCCAAGTACCTCTACAAAATATGAAGAGGTAATAATTTAAGCAAACTGCTGGTTTTACGCGAGAATTCTGTTTGGTTTGCTATTAGAGCGTGTTTATAATATAGTTAACACTATACTAAAACTTGATGTTCAGAATATGGTACAAAAATAGTGACTGTGTACGCGAATAGTTTCGATTTTGATGTTGTAATTGATCCTGGTGTTCATATGATGAGGTGTTAGGTGTATGTGTGTGTGTTGAGCTCCTTATACATAGGTCTGAGTTGAGCTACACGATAACTGACAAATGCTTGCAATGGTTGGACAGGCTCAAATCTGTGTCGTACTGTCTTGAAAATACCACCTGAGACATTAACTTCCATGGTAACAATAATATGGTGATAATGATCTGATTAATCTAAACTAAAATAATAAAGCTGAAGAGTTTGTTTGTTTGAACGCGCTAATCTCTGGAACTAGCAGTCGGTAGCAACATTCATGAGGAAGGCTATAGGATTTCCAGAAATTCCTATGGGAACGGGCAAAAGCTAGTACGTTAAAAATTGTATAGACTTTAAAAGAGACGTTGACCTCTGAGTTTGATTCGGTGTTTCTTTTCAGAATAGTCAGTTAGTAAATACTGGCCCGATCTAGTTTAAACTGACCAAAAACGATGTAGGTACCTATTCACAAAATAAATATCATTTATTTAGATTTACCTTATCACACCCAGATTTCAGACTGAATTGGAAATTAAAGTTTGCAAAATAATATCCACTCTTCAGTGTCAAAATAATGTTATTTAACACTAAAATGAACGTAATAACGTTAATACGAAAACTTTTCGTGAAGTACATACACACCCACGTGGAAATATAATCTATCGCACGTATACGCACATATCAATTTTCCTCGTAGCTATTTCTTAGGAACCAACTATAAGTCCTTCCTTACACAACACATAACGATACTTATATCTTCTATCACAGGTATATATAAAATGAATAGTACTGACTCACTCATATACTCATCGTAATGCCCAAGCTTAATAAACTTTTGCATACTTTTCCTTTATGATGCCATACAATAAGGAAAATTTCAGGAAGGGATTTATCAAAATGATGTCCTGAAGAGGGTGAAAAAGAGTTACAAAGTTTGTTTGAAATTTTTTTGTTTGTGATCAGATTAACACGGTCTGAATGCTTTTTGATATAATTAACCAGTATTTGGTAAAAAATAGAAAGGTTGAAAAGGTACATGTAAGCTGGGTTGCGGAATTTGTTCGAAAGAGACAAGGGCTTTAGAAGGAACACGAATGGGTTTTAGACAGTAAGAGTCTGACACGCCCTTCCGCTACACCCAGAGCGGAAGAAGTTATTTGTTCACTTTCCACCCTAAAAAAAAAGAAAGTAAGCTGGATTCGCACATACTTTTTATCGCAGTAGATCCCTTTGCATTATTTTAAACACTTCTCACGCGGTCAAAGCCGCGGGCAGGAACTAGTACTAAATAAATAGGTCGCTGTTTCGGCAGAGGATGACCAAACGATGCCAGTTAATATGACACTTGCCATTTTATATTTATGACCACAGATTGACGGCGCGGTCGTAATAAACATTTCCATGTTAACATACCGTAACACCACAACTGAATTATTTTTAGGGATTGGTGTTTATTAAATCACTATTTGCCTGTTAAAGGACCTACTTAGATCTCATTGGATAGGGAGAAGCATGTCATCTACGCAGAAACTAAATCCCATCATTTTTTTGTACGCAGTCATTTTCAAGTTTAGAAGGACGTAACTGCCTTTTTAACCGACTTCAAAAAAAAAGGAGGAGATTCTCAATTCGGTTGTATTTTTTTATGCTTGTTAACACATTCACACACACCTCATAACTCCGTCATTTATGAACCGATTTGAAAAATTATTCTTTCATGTGAAAGAATATACGTTCCGATTGGTCCCATTGAAATTTTATCAAAATCGGTTCAGAAGTTTGGTTTTTAAATCAAAATAGCTGGAGGAAATAGAAAATATATCATCCAAGTAAACGAAATTGCGTTATCGTAAAAAGTTTTTTACGATAACGATTTATGGCCGGGACGTTGACTATAATCACCAAACTAGCCTAATAAAATAATACAACTTTATCAACATGAAACAGACTGTTTGACTATAGAATCGTCTCTGTATCGTCCAGTAATTGGGTCGTGGAGGTCAGATGGTACTCGCTTAGTGTGAAATATTGATAGCCAGCCACGTTGGTTACATTGGATGACCACCCTAACCTAGCTAGCAAGACAAGACGGATAATGATCAAAATAATTGACTAGTCACAGCTTCTGGAACGTGAATTAATTTGTAAAGCGAGCGTTAACTGCTGTGTTGTGCTGCACGCTAAACAGTCTGTCACATTACTTAATGTTCCAGATCAAGAAAGTAGTTCCAATACAGGTCAAATTAACGGAAAACAGATCGAGGTGAAGCGGACACGACATGAGAAGTACAGAACAGCACGAAGTGAGGATTGCTCTGCGACTACTGGAGGGACAAAGTGAACAACCTCCTTTGATGTGGTGGACCAGTATGAAGAGTCTTCTTAAGAAGGCGGGAGAAAAGTCTTGGCGCCGTGAGATAACGAGAGCCGACCCCCATAAAAGTGGGAAAAGACAAGCATGAAGACGATGAATTTACGTTCCAGAAACTTGGCATTAATTTATAGATTTATCAAGTCATTCCAATTTTGAAAGACTTTAACAATGCATTAACAGCTTCCGATAACGAGTACATAAGTACCCAAAACATACACTCAATGTAAATTGGCACTCGTTAAAATAACGAACTGGAATTAAATATTCGTTGAAGTGCAAATATTTGATAAAAACCGATTTGCAGGCATTCAAAGCATTTTCATTAACGACCATATTAATTAACCTTTCAATGGATATAAGAATTTATTTGGATACGAACTTTACCCGCGGGATTTCTTTTCGTAGTCTTAAGAATGAAGAATAATCGCAGTTCCTTTTACTCCATCTTTGGACATTAAATGGAATGATGATGGGAGGATGCTGCATATCAGGTATATTGAAGAGAAATTGCATTACCTCTGTTAACTTTTATTTTTCTCATGACCTCTTGCTCAAAAAAGTGGATTTGGTTTTGGTTCTTTCTTTCTTTCTAGGGGTAAGAACAGCAAAACAGGTTCCTCTTACCAAACAAATTTACTACCTTCATGAATCCAATCGTCCAACCAGTTCAACACAAGATGTCGAAGCAGTTTCAATACTCATGATGACAAATCGACAAACTATTCGATCTAAACTTACTACAGCGATATTGGAAGCTCTATTAATACTTGGCCTACATATTTATACAGCTTAGTCGTAAATTGTCCCATTAGTTTTCCGATTTGCAACACGAAAGCCATTACTAGTGTTCGGAATTTGCACTAATCTTCTTTGAAGGCCAGAATTAGCGGGCTATTCTAACCTCTCCTCTTTGTTTGCTAATGTCGAGTGCTTCTAAGCTATCCGAATTTAGGGGAGCCTGTCTGTACAGGCTTATTCATAAAATAATGTAACCAATGCTTATTGTAAATACTGATTAGTAGATTATTTATCATTTTTATGGTGAATTTGAATTTAATAATTTGGTTAAAATGTTTTTTTTTATAAATAGGGCTGTTCTTATCTAACCCTCGATTTAAAATTAAGAATCAAAAGTTGAGTCAAAAATTCAAAAGTCATTTATTCAAATTAGGCTGAGTGCCAGCACTTTTTGAACGTCAAAGTTCTACATAAAGACAGTCCCCCAAAACGCCCGCCCGTCACCACTTCCTAGTGTTTTAGCTGGGAAGAAGAAGTGGCGCAACAAACTCCCCAGCAACAGTAGTGAGAGTACTTGTCAAACTCTACCTGGGCCTGAAAATCTATAAAACTTTGGCATTAAAAAATGTATGCCTCAATGCATGCATATGCAATTCGTGCAAAATGATTCCCTAACCATTCCAAAATATCAAAAATGCACAACGTTAATCTTCAAGTTTTCACTTCTGCCAGCACTCCCGGAGTGCAACCCGTTGTTTTTTTTTACCACAATACCTACGTATTGTAATGTAGCTTTACTGTACGGTTTGACATTGACAGCTCAAAGCTGCAGTGGCCTAAAATAATAGGTACTTTTGCCTGCGCTACAGACGCCAGCACAACAAACTACAACAACCTATCAAATTTATTTAATAGATTTTCAACTTTATCACTGAAACATTAGGTTCAAGGTTGGTTGGGAAAATTTGAGTTTCGGGTAGCTTGATGTACTAGCGTCTGTACAAGACATATATCCCAGTAGATTATGATGTTACTGCAAACAACCATCAGATTAAATTAATGACATTTTATTTGTTGTTGTAATACTACTTCTCTATAAAAGACTATTCAGTTCGAGCACCGTTTCTAGGTACTTTATTCAATTAATTTAGCATCAGACAGCTTTAATAATAGAAATAGTATCTACTAACTATATCTACTATTTAATCTGCCTGACGGTATTATTTTGGAGGTAGAAATAAGTAATTGAATACATGCGAGCGAAAACTAATTTAACAAACATTTCGTGTCTAGGTAGGTATCCTTAATTCTAAAGACACTATTAAAATGAACTGGACAAACAGAGTGTACATTTTGAAAATACTTGAGAGTTTGACAGAATCATACCTATTATTACAACTGTGTTCCCCCGAGACTGCCCAGTTCGCCTCGTAGTCGCAAGCCTGCCAAGCAGTCCCAGGTTCAATTTCCAGGACGGTCTTAAGGTTTTCTTGGGTTTGTCCATAAGAAATTTCCCAGCCCGGACTTTGGAAGTTCGTGGTGTGACACCGCCGTGCCTTAGAAAGCACGTGAAGTCGGTGGTACTGTAGGTATGCTTCTGATTTTTGCCTTGTTGTCTCGGATTGCCCTCACATCGGACCACGCAAGTAAAGGAACAGAGCGTGGGTCTGTTTTTGCGCTCCCGCAATAGGTGTAATATCACCAGCTAATAAATTCTAAGTTGAGAGTGACCACCGTGATCAAAATGCGGTTGGAAATATTACCAAACCCACGTACCTGCCTGCCTATGCCATTTTACCCCTTAAATGCAACCTGAAGGCAGTATTTCCCTATCATTTAACTGTTTTCTTATAATCGCCACTCAATCCACCATACCTCTTAATACCTAGTAGGTAAGCACCTACTATTTTTTGATAACCTTAAACGTTTAATCTGACAAGAGGACTTCAAATTTGGTTTAGCTCCAAAGTGGAATAGCGAACATCAAATCTACGCTAGATAATTGAATTTTCTGGAAAAAATACCTGAATTGCTGTGTCAGATCAAAACTGGAAAGACGAGTAGAGTCAAGGGACAAAATAAATAAAGAATGTTTGTCTGTTTATTTTCACCTGACAGTGTTTATTTTTTCGCACATTCGCAGCGTTTTCTTAACCAAATAAAAATACAACGCCTTCAGAGATAGGAAGCAATATATAATCGAATTAAAATCGGAAGAAGTCTCGAAATGCAAAAGAACACATTGGAAATGAAGTAAAATGTTTTGTTTCAAAGTAGAAAATGCTTGAAATTAACAAATTAACATAACATTATAATTTTTTCACGATTTCATTAGATAGGTACCTAGTTGGTTTAATATTGAGGTTCTTACCTACCTACTGGATGATTAAAAAGAAAATCCTTTTTTGTGATATAAAAATGTATAAAATATTTTCACGTTTTTCCGCAGGACCATTGTCCACGTTATAATTTGCGCGTCTTTTGTACCTTCACAAAATGTGAAAAATATCAAGTTGAATGTGACTGAAACCAATTTCCCACAATTTAGACAGTTTTCAGTACCAAGGTTATAAATGTCCAAATTGTGGTCTTATTTTTGTTTCCTGCCTCAATGATCTACTAGTTACAAGTGCGACTGCTGTGCTGTGCCATATAAAATTATTGCTTGGTGTGGTTCACCAGATTTTTCGGTATTTCTACCGATATAGTGCCTGTCGTACCGAAATGGAACGATTTGGCTACAATTTCTATGAATACTAGGAAATCCTCCCGATTCCCATCAATTCTAAGTTGGCATCCCTTTTCGTTTATATTTTTTAAGGGAGAATCCCTTGGTTTTAAATGTTACTGCTTGAACGTCGATCGATATGTACCGATATAATATGTATTTAGGAAAATATCCTCCGTACAACATCTTACCGTTTTTAGAGAAGTCCCCCAGCAAAATTGTGGATTCCTTTTTTCATTTACTTTCTTAAACGAGAGGTGAAAAGTTGTCTCAGTCAAAATGTCATAAGACAGTCACACTTAGAACCGAAAACAAGTGCGAGGTCGAAATTTAAAAAAAAATACTTTCTTACAATACTATAGATAAGAGAATGGAAAATTAATTTTCAGGCAGGCAAGTTTTTAAGGCGCAAACTATTGTAAAAGTTTGAATAAGGACATTGAGGAAAATTGTGTTTTTCAGAGCGTCTTTCCTTGATGTATTATCATCAAGGAAAGACGCTCTTAACAAACACTATTTTTGATAAGCTCAGTCAAGTATCATCATTGAGGAATAGGTCTTGTCTGTAATTGTACTAATTTAATCCTTATTCTGTTATAGTTAATTCGATTCGATCGTGGGGCTTAGTTTATAAGTTACTAACACTACACCCGCGACGTCGGTGCGTATTTAGTACATTTCCTTATTTTAAGGAACTTAAACAAAGCCTATACCTATTAGGGTAGGTAGTTTAGGATAAGTGAATCAATACTATTTTTATTGGTTTGATTATATTGAGGATAATGAGGCGATCTTACCCATTTTTGGTGGGTTGCATCATGAATTTCATTAAAGTCGTTACTTATTTCCAAATATATAAATTCTACAACCCTTCACCCCTTTTGAAGGGTAGTTTTGGAATATTCATCCCAATAGTCTTAAACAAAATAAGTAAAAGTTCAGAAACATGCAGCCGAAGTGACCTGTGTGCTGCCACCAACGATGTCGTGGACGTGGCAATGCTTTGGACCACACAAATTTAATAATATTGTCGTGCCAGTGACACGAAGAAGAAGAAAAAGTAGAAGTTTAAAGTTTCATATTTCTAAATACCATGGAATGTGATTCTTCAAACAATCCGTTATTCCCCTTTTCACCCCGATTTTAAAAGAAATCGTTTCCATTATTACACAAATAGATTTCTTTTATATCCATTTTCGAGTGAATTGAAGCAGTTCGTAATATAATCCCCTAAAGACTTCATCACCCCTTTTCGCCAGTGGTTGATTTTAGAAAAATCCAAAAATACGTATTTCTCATTTTTTATAAAGACTGTTAATGCCGAGTTTCAAGTTTATCGGACCAAGCGTTAAGATTTTTCAAATAAACTTTAACCCCCTATTTCACCCATTTACGGGGGTAGTTTCCTAAAATCCTAAGCTGACGTCTCCTGCTCATAATCTACCTCCACGCTAAATTTCATCTTCATAGTATAAGAAGTTTTCGGACGGAAAAGCTAAAAGGGAACCGCTTATCTTGGTATGGTGGTCATATGAAGAGGAGGGATGAAATGCACGTAACTAAAAGAGTTATGAATATAAATGTGGATGGATGGACAGGGAGAGGGAGGCCAAAGAAAAGATGGATGGATTGTGTTAGGAGTGATATGAAAGAAAAGTTAGTGATAGCGTGACGGCTGACAGGACAGAATGGAAGACAAAAACGTGTTGCGCCGACCCCAAGTAACATGGGATAAGAGCAGGGAGATGATGATGAGTATAAGAAGTTTTCGAAATTTCGTCTTTAATCAGTACGTGAATGAATGAATGAGTGACCTTTCGCTTTTATATATGTACAAGATAGATTTACCACAATGTGAACTTAACAAATAATAAATTGTGGTTTGTTAATATAAATAGTACCTACAATTAACTGTTGTTAGTTTTAATAATGTTAAATCATCGCTGAAATTGAAATAGGTACCTAAAGAGTTTTGATTAAATATTGTTTTTAGGGTTTCGAACCTCTATATGGAAAAACGATACCCTTATAGGATCACTCGGTTGTCTGTCTGTCTGTCCATCTGTCACAGTCGATTTTCTCCGAACCGAGTCAGTTGAAATTTGGTACACATATACTTTTCTATCTTCTATAACCAAAACACAGCCGTGTAACGAAAATAAATACATTTTGAAAATGGGGTCACTTTTTGGGAAGCAAATTAGAAAATTAAAAAAAAAGGATTCCGACTGTACCATCTGACATATCAAGTTATTGTGAAGGTTTCAATGTATGTACCTATGTTTTTCATAACTTTTCATTATTTAGGTGTTAAAGTTATTCAAGGAACTAGATAAAAAATTACCCCCTCTTTATCTCCGAAACTAATGAGTGTAAAATTCGAAGTTTATATAACATTTTTTGTCCATGTACTGATTTTTGGTCCAAATATCAAGCAAGTAAGTAGCGTTTTTTATGGAAACATTACCGATTTCGCGGTCACTGGGTCACCTCATCCTGGGTTCGATTTCAAGATGGGCAAATACCTATTGTGTTTTCCAATAGAAAATTCTCAGTATTATACCACACGGTTAGGGCCGTGTGCTATCGATGGGCTCGCCCCCTAATTCATGGAACTTATCAATGACGTGTAGGTGTACCTAATCAACCTACATCTTAGCATTCGAGGAATAATGTGGGTGTAAGTAATTTACAGCTATATCAAGAACTTCGGGGAATACAGGTGAAGTTATGATTATGACACAGAACACTTAAAAGAAATAGAGAACGTAAGTATTAGTATTACATTGGAACAAACTATTCTGCAAATACTCCGAGTACTAAGTTATAAACTTAATTGTATATTGATATGCGATTCCTTCGTTGAATGTATATGGAGGGCGCAAACACGACAAAGTTTGAATTAGTTCATGCTTAATCCCACATTCGCGTCTAATCTAGTAGTTACAAAATAACAGTTAAATTGATATTGGTTGGAACCTTGGAACTTGCAAAATATGTTCAATCAATCTTGTGTTTATTTTTAGCGTATTTCGAGTGCAAACTATCTTCTTGTTTTTAAAACCTATTGTAAACGCTATTTTTAATTAAATAGTGAAGAGCCAGCCGAGTAGGTATACCATACATACGTTATCATAACAGAGCTCACGACACAAAAGAAAATTAGTCTGGGTCGCTGGCACCAATGTCACCGGACACGTTTAAGAGTTGAATCTATACTTCTTTACTTAAATATAATAAAGCTGAAGAATTTGTTTGTTTGAGCGTGCTTATCGCTGGAACTACCAGTCGTATTAGGAAAATTATTTTTGTATAAGTATGATAGCCACATTCATGACGAAGGCTATAGGCTATACGGGTCAGGGAAAAACGGGATATGCATGTACGAAGTCGCGGGAAAAAGCTGGTAGTATAAATAAAGTCGCAGTCAGCTTCAGTCTCTCTCCGCTTACTTCTTTTAGAACCACCCAACCGATATTGAGACGGTTTTCAGAAATAGAAAGAGCGATAAACGAGAAAAGCTTATTTTAGATATGAAATTTGGATTTTTGATGCATCCCCTTATACGGGCCGTATTATGATGTGGGACATAAATATAAGTGACGAAATGAGGGTAGCCTATACAAACCAGTCTACACTTTCTGGAAATATCTACAGTCGTGATGATACAGTAAGTACAATCTAGAAAATGAGAATCACATGTGGGATTCATAACAAGGTAGGTATATTATCTGTACGAGCCAGATGAAGCGAGTATTGCACCGAAATGAGACTTGCATACCCGAGCAACTTAAAATAGTACACATGGATGTATACTGGTGTTGGTACACTAATGGACGTACCAACAACTTTGTGTGCATTTCTAGATGACCTAATTAATGCATTTCTTCTGGCAAAGATAAAACTGGGATACTGAGGAATGCCCAAATAATAAGCCCACAAGTAGTACTTTGCCCAACCCTCGGATAATATCCCTTGATCATTAGGCCAACGAAAGTAGTATTTTGATTAATTCTATCACATAAAAAGTCCTTTTTGTAAAGTAGAAGTTTCTAGAGCTAAATCAGAATGGACAACCCAAATACTTAAAAAACTTTTCCGAGACTGTGCATTCCAAGTTCGTGGCATGCACGTCATAGTGTTTTAGTGTTCTCTATTGTGAATATTTTTAGTTTGAAATATTTCTGTAAATATTAGCAATATTAGAAATATTCGGAATATCAGCTTAAGACCGTTATTTCATTGCACGCTTTGTATGACTAAGTACCGCAAATGCATACCGAATTAACAAGTCACTAGAGAGGTAGGTATCCGCTTATCCTTTTAAAAAAAAAGAACTTAGCTTTCTGTTGAGTAAAATGCCATGTTAAATTTCTACTACGTACCAGCAAAATGAAGAATTGGCTCGAGCCTGAGGTATTTCCCCGGAGCTACAACATGGAAAGCTTCAAACGAAAATTGAAGAGAGAGTCCTCTCTGAAAAGGATAGTCTACGCACCTGTGGTAGGTACCACTGGTATTGAAGATGTCCATATGCCTATATACAGATGCAGTGCATGCAGATGGGCCATTTGCCATTGCCACTCTCTGACATAAAAAGAAATATATTTCAATGTGATGTGACGAAAATCCGTTTCGATTTATTTTCCGTGTGCGTATTGTCTCCGGTAGCAGGAAACAATTCGTGATTGGGGAAGGAATGTCGGAGATTAAAGTGGGTATGTTGCTTCGTTCGTGTTTTTAATCAGACCTTGTTAGCATGAGTTTCGTGCAATTGGAAGATATCAATAGGAATCATCCAGAGAATTTGGAACTTTGTTTCGCATTAAACTTGTAATTGGAAATTGCTGAAGGTACCTACTTCGCTTCTTTACTACTAGAAACGTGTATAGTATTAGGTACGTCAGGGGCACCGTTTTGGACGTCGTCATTTGCATCGTATAATGACAAGTTTTGTTTTGTAGACTCACTGGTAGGTACTAGTAGATAGTCCTATCCAAAGGAACATCTGTGACAACCTACTTACTGCTCATAATGGAGAGAGTTTATTGATTGGGGTCGGCTTAGACGTTAATGGTGAACCTATAGTGACTTACCCATCTATCTACCAATTGGAAATGATTATGTAGGTTGATAGGACGTTGTAATTATGAGTGAGGCAGGTTTACAGTTTGACAAGTTCGAGTGAACCTCCTTACATACGTTTAAGCCACGAGTCGAAATTACTTTAACAGATAATTTGTAACGATTACTGCAATGCGATTCTGTAAACGTCTAACCGTGTAAGCTAAGGTGACGTGAACATAAAGTGAGCTGTCAAGAAGATAAGATGGACGGACGGTTCACTTCATGCTCACTCCACCTAAGTTAGCACGTTGAGAAGTTAACAGAATTGACCCGCTGAATATTTTGCTTGTGTGTGATCGAATCAGAAATGAGCAGGAGAGTCACAGAGTCGCAGTATAACCATGACTCACGAAATAGCCCAAAGAATTTCCAAAAAGTAACAGTTGGTACTTTGGAAAGACGACGCATTGGTAGGCCTCCAACAAAGTGGACCTATGACCTGGTGAGGACCGCGGGAGTTCACTGGATACGAGAAGAATAGGACCAATCGTCGTGGGAACACTTGGGGGATGGGATGGGTACCTATATCCAGCAGCAGATGTAATTTGGCTGTAATAATTAGGATATTTCCATGCCAAACAAACAAGCGCAAGTCGCATATGATGGGTTCCGTAGGTACCATGAACCGAAAAAGCACGTCTCTAGTAGGAAGCCACGTTGTATTTTATTTATTTTTTTGCTTTTATTATTTGTTGTTATAGCAGCAATAAAAGACACACTCAATAAAATTATCAACGTTCTGCCTTACCTATTATAATGACTCATGAGATAAAGCCCACTGATAGACAGACGGACGGGCAGACAGTGGAGGCTCAGTAGTAAAGATCAGATGGTTTTCCTTCGGGTACGGAACCCTAATAATCAGGACGTCAGCACTTTGGTTTTATATTTTTCATTGGTTCACAGCTGCAGGATTTCTATACCTTTTAATACAGGGATAAGGTTTATTTTATAACTTCTTTACGGCGTAGTAAAATGTGTGAGACCATTCTAAATTGAAGCCTTAAATCCTTATAACCGTTACCGTGGTAAAGTTCTTCCCGTGCTTCTACAGTAAATTACTGTGGTTGTTTTCATTTACTGCAAATCTTGTTTACTATATTTTGCTTTAAATTGTTTTTTTTTTTAAAGGTGGGTCACAATTTGTGGCAGCAGGTGCTTTTAGATATTTTTTAGTTATCTTGGTGTTTTCAGTTTAATATACCTATATACACACGTAAAGTAAGCTCATTTCATAACGACTTTGAAGATTTTACCACAAGTCTTCTATCATCTTTACTTTCAAATCTTTTATCATCTTTACCAGATTTGTGAGTGAAAGCCTACTTTAAAGCCGCAGTCTAGGTACAGTAAAGGGTATGTCGAGAAGCATCTCCCAATCTCACAATAGCTTCATCATATTGTGATCCAGGGCATGAGAGCAAGTCGAGATCACTCCTCTTGGTCTAAGTTTATTATTTTGTACTACTTAGCAGCTCCACGTTTATAAATTCGTCTCGTGCTCTTATTTTATAGCCACTCACTAGGCTGGTGTCAAAGTCAAAGTCAAAGTCAAAACGTTTATTTCAAATAGACCATTAAACGGCACTTTTGAACGTCATCGTTTACAGTTCAGTAAAATAATAATGTTACATTAATAAAGTGACTCTACTGTCCATTCGGAAAGGTAGATTCTTATGGAGAAGAACGGACAAGAAACTCCATAGTTACTCTTTTCAAATAATGATTTTAAAATATTTGGTACCTATACAAAAATTAATTTAATATTATGTGAGGACGATGCACCCAGAGTATGCTACTTATAAGTTAATGGTTAATGATAGTTGTTTTACAGTCAATCCGATATTATTCAAAGAAATAGCAAGCTTTTATTTCTTTGAATAATTTGTGTCATATCTTATTCCTTTTTATTCTTCGTAAATCACGAAGAGTAAAATGGAATAAGATATTACTGCAATGGGTCAATTCGAATGGAGGGGAATCTCAAAAAACAAAAAAAAATTATGGAATTGTTATTTTATTTTGGCTCGGGCTCGCGACGTCATTAACATTGCGCCAGGTGTTAATATTGAATTATTAATGTTTTTCGTCCCCAACCAAAGTTTACAATATTTTAAGGTACGTACGCTAGTCCCATTTTCCCACAGCCAGCAGGCGCGCGCACTCAGCAGTAGTAGCAGACGTGATCAGTAAGTTGTTCTGAACTACTCCGCAGAATGGCTCGTCCCAGCGCCTCTGGGAAGGTGGTTTGTCAGGTCGCTCATGATTGGGCAAGCGGGTTTCCTGGCATCGATAGCATCGGTGAAGCACGGCACATCAAAATCAACCAGTGTGGAAGCCAGAATCATCATATCAGCCGAAAGACGTCCACTGCTGGACAAAGGCCTCCCCCAAATGTCGCCACAACAACCGGTCCTGTGCGTCTCGCATCCATTGGCTACCCGCCACCCTCACCAGGTCAACAGTCCACCTTGTGGGAGGCCTTCCAACGCTGCGTCTTCCGGTACGCAGTCGCCACCTCAGAACTTTTTGGCCCCATCGACCATCTGGCCAAAAGCCAGAATATTCCTGATTAATTTCTGAGTGCCGTGGACCGAAGATATGAAAGCCGGTAAAATAATACTAGAAATTTGGCACACATGATGATGGGATGAGTAGCTTGTGCCCATGCTCGGTCGTCTGAGGCCACATTAAAAATAAATGAAAAAGTGTGCGGATAATTTGATTCTTTTCTTTCAATTTAGAGCCGAAACAGTAGAAACGAATTATGGTGATAGCCGAATGTACATATGTTGATTTGGATTGGAGCAATCTTTCCGAAACGTCATAATTTTTCTTTTTTTGCATTAGAATTGGGAAACGAATTATCAAAGAAAGGAGACCCAAGGAGACGAAGAGAGTTTTTTGAATAATTTGAACTCCAGGTGCTATTAAAATTTATGGATTTTTTAATTAACATTCTTTGGTTGGTGCTAACTAGGTAGGTATTCACGTTATATGTTGATGACATATAACGTGAGAGAAGGTTTTTCTTTTTTTGAAGTTCAAGTTGAAACCTTCAACTGTTGGGGATAAGACCAGGGAGTGTTGGAATTCGACTCACTATCACCATCACCGCACGGTGATCACTGTCAGTACTACCAAGTCTTTCCATGTATCACTCGTTTGGCGGACAGAGTACCCACGCTGGGCTCCGGCGAACCTGGAGCCCTCCAGACTGTCTTCAATGATGCAGTTGAGGTTTCAGCATGATAGGCGTCGAGGTGGTTGCCTCTCTGACGCCTTCTTCTCCGCGTGGAATCAGCCCTATCATCCAGCTGCAGTTCGTGAAAGGACCTCCCTATTTTTTTATTTATTAGGACCCCGCGCAAAGGCGTCATACTTGAAGCGACTTGTTTGGAACTTTTTAGTCGTTTTTAGCGGTCGGATTTTTGACAAAGTCAATTGTTTTTATTTCCTACATTTTAGTGAGTTACATTTTTGAAATCGTCTCTTCTAGCGCTTTATCTTGATACCCGACTCGATAGGTTTTGAGGAAAAAAGAAGGTATAATATGGCGCGAAAATCGGCCATCTTAATTTTTATATACAAGACAAATCTAATGACACCTCACAAGCTCTAATCCATCAAGCTGTTTAGGCTACAGAGCGTGCCAGAGAAATATACATGCACATATACATACATACACTCGAAAAACATTAACCTCCTTGTGCCGCAGTCGGGTAAAAAGGCGTTACAACCACATTACTCAGCTAGCTTCCTTCACGTTAGTTTCATCGAATGCGAATAGATGGCCGCCAAATAATCGAAATTCTACTCCATTCTGTGCAACATTTACACATGCGTGCTTGAAGGACTCGTATCCAAAGGTCAAGAAAAAAGATTTAAGAAAAAGCGTGCTTGTCAAATAAAATAACTCAAATGTCAATGTCAACCGCGTTAAAGCATTTTGACTTTGACAAATTGACGCTACGCAAAGCAAAGCAACGCTACGCTACGAAAATAAATATTCGTTTTTCCGTTATTTGTGGAAATATTATTTGGTCCCGGTGTTTTCGGAAAGTAATCCAAAATGGTGAAACTCTCGACAGAGTTGATACAAAACTCGATGCAGTACATGAATCCATGTCGAGATCGAGAGTTAGATCTTAGAGGTTAGTTCCTGGATTCATATATCGAATAATTCACTGTTTTATTTACTTCTACCCGAAACATGTACATAATCAGAAAATGTTTTCAATTTTTCTAGATAATATAGTTAGAATCTTATAGCTTAGGATTATCTACTAAATCTTCCCGCCTCTTCTTATAGGTTACAAAATACCGCAAATTGAGAATATGGGCGCAACTTTAGATCAGTTCGACACGATCGACTTCTCAGACAACGATATCAGGAAGCTAGATGGATTTCCCTTGCTAAAAAGGATCAAGTGCTTGTTGATGAACAACAACAGGATTGTGTAAGTATTCATGAAAATAATCAATAAATCTGTCACAGAATATAATCATGGCAAAACCCAGTAGGCCAGCAGTGGCACAATATTAGATTAACTTTACAAAAGGCCTTTGCTAAGAAATATCTAGTATCAATTCACAAGCATGCATGGGCAGTTCTTACTGTTATTGTAGGGTACATCGCAAATCAAAATAAATCTAATCAAAATTTTATGAACTTTCATGAATTGATCAACAACAAGGAAATCAACAATCTACCTGAAATAAACAAGTGTGCCATTTATTTTTACAGGAGAATTGGTGAAAATTTGGAGCAATACATACCTAATTTAGAAACCCTGGTATTGACAAACAACAACCTAACAGAGTTAGGTGATTTGGATCCTCTAGCCACACTGCCAAAACTGAGAACACTATCACTACTGCATAATCCAGTTTCAAACAAACAGCATTACAGGTAAATGTGATGTTTTTACATACACACATATGTTATTATTATTCTTATCTAATTAGCAAATAAGCCACCATATTGGATTGTATTTTGTGGCACCTAGCTTTTAATTATAATAATAATTAAAAGTACACAGTAATTTTTATTATGTTACCAATACATGTAACCATTATTATTGTTTAGTCTGTGGTGTCTTTCTATAAGGCAAAGTTCTCTATTTTTTTTTCTAAAGTGCCAACATGAACCTATAAATATGATTTAATATAATAATAATTATTTATAACTACCAATATAATCAACCAATCAATATTTTATATGCCTCTAAAATTGTTATCATTCTGATTGCAGAGCATATGTGGCATTCAAATTCCCAGAGCTGAGATTGTTAGATTTTAGAAAAATCAAACAAAAAGAGAGGGATGAAGCTAACATGTTGTTCAAAAGTAAGAAGGGGAAAGAGATGCAGAAAGAAATCACAAGAAAGGCCAAGACATTTGTGCCTGGAGGAAACATGCCTGATCCTAAAGTTACAAGTAAGTTCATTTATAACTTTTTGTCACTGATTTAACCTTTTGAACGCCAGAACATAAATGCATAGGCGTGCCCCCGACGCCAAGCCACAAATTCGCCGCACTTTTTGTCACATACTTGTGACGTTTGGCATACAGGGCACGCACTTGCTTGTCATGTATACGTGACATTGGCGTTCAAAAGGTTAAAGTGGCAGTTGAATATTGTAGAATTGGTAAGTTAAACATTGCAAAACTGAACATGGAAATGATTCCATTAATTTTTTTAACCAATTATAACAACATCCCTAATGTTTAAAAAACAGTTGTAAAAATTGATTACCCTAACTTTGTTGCAAAAATTATCCCAAAATAAAAGAAAGACAGTTAAACCAAATGTTATTTTGCTAGAAAGACATCATTCTATTATTTACAAGGGAAAGGAAAGGGAATCCAAAGGACTTGAGATAACATTTTATAAAGATGTTGCATGATGCTGATTTTTGAAAGAGCAGGTCCCAACAAATGTTTATGTACAGCTGCTCATACCTACATCAGCATCTTAACATTTAATAAAAATCTCGAATTCCCCATAATTCTGTTTCAGACCTCACTCCTCAAGAAATCCACAAGATTCGTGAAGCCATCAAGAATGCTTCGTCCCTACAAGAAGTGGAGAGGTTGACGAGAATGCTCCAATCAGGCCAGATCCCTGGACAGAAACCTCTGCTACCACCTACCCAGTCTAATGGCCAACGTAAGATTTGTATAAGATACCAACTACTGGGTCCAACATCCATTGGAGCCAATGAATGCCAATTTAGAGTTTCTATATCAGTCAATGTAGTAATGATGCTTTTTAGTAGGATGAAAGGACCAACAACCATAATAGGACACTGGACGTGAAATTACTGATGCAGCTTGGAAGAGGCCTTCATCCAGCATTTGCACCAAGCAGACTTCGGAGGATTATATTGATCGAGTTACTGTTATTTCTGATGGCTCTATCAGTAGTTTGCAGAACACAGCTTTTTCAAGATACTTACAAAGTATTTGTACCGTTTACATAATTTAATTTGCCAATTCATTATTTTAGAATGTGAATTAACATATAAGCAGCATTATTACAGCACAGCTCCACACCAAAGAATGTCAATAATGGCGCTGCTGGAAATGGATCAAGCTGCCTATAGGCAGTTTTGGACAAACAAGTTCATATAGAACCTAATTAAATTTTAACAACCAAATGTACCAATTCTTGTGATTCCAGAAGACGACGAGGAAGAGATGGAGACAGACCACGCAAATGGCCAGTAAAGAGGTTACCCAATACAAAAATATACTAAACTTTTTGTTTAGGCTGTAAGGACAGATGCTACAGCCTAGTTAAGATATTTCTTTTTATAGTTTTAACTGTATGAAGTGCGATTATGTTAAGCTGGTAAGAACAGAAAGTTCTATACTACATATTTAGCTTTTAAGACAGATACTACACTAAAACCAAGGTTTTTAGGCAAAAGAACAGAGACACGATAGTACAATCAGAAAAACTATTTTACAAAGATTCCTAATAAACATAGTGTGAAAACATTTCTGTTGGTTTTGTAAAATTGTGATGTTATCTGAAAAGAACTCCATACTACAACTGTTTTCATGAACATTCTATTTTTCCAATAAAACAAAATTCCATTTAATTCAATGTCTTATTATTTAATTTCATAATAATCATTTCATTCCATAATTATCATTTCATTCCATAATAATTATCATTTCAGTCCATAATTATCATTTCAGTCCATAATTATCATTTCAGTCCATAATTATCATTTCAGTCCATAATTATCATTTCAGTCCATAATTATCATTTCAGTCCATAATTATCATTTCAGTCCATAATTATCATTTCAGTCCATAATTATCATTTCAGTCCATAATTATCATTTCAGTCCATAATTATCATTTCAGTCCATAATTATCATTTCATTCCATAATTGTCATTTCAGTTAATACGCAAATTGTTTCGCTTTTAAATATAATAGTTCGTCATTGCCAGCATCTAAGTAGACTGTATAAATATCGGGTAGGAGTACCATTCGTCCCATTAATTCTTTGACACAGGGTCTTTTGTCTGGCAACACTGACAGCATTGAATCCACAAGGTCCTGCATGCTCCTGTCATACATCGTCATATCTATTGGATGAACGCTGCCGCTCGTAATTGCTTTTACTAAACCCACTAACGTCTGAAATTATAATAATTCATTAGCTAAGTATAGTCTATTCATAATAACACAACTGATTTTCCAACTGCTTAAAAGGTGTGTTTAACACCTTTTAAGCAGTTGGAAAATCAGTTCAAAGATATAAATATAACTAGTAGGTATTTGTAGATAATAATCCTAGAAATCGCGAGACTTAAGGAATATTGATAGTATGCAGAGACAAAATGACTCCACGTCCTACAGTAGTATCTTAAAAAATAAGTATAAACGGATGGCATAGTGTCGAACGCCTGCATCTTTAGTCAGTATATTAAGCCATTGTGTTATACTTATTTTATAATTTTATTGAGATATAATACACGACGCCCTAGACGTTGGACATGGGGCAATTTTGATCCTTTTCATATGTTTATATAATTTTTCAATTTCGAAAGAAGTTCACAATGAAACTTGCTTCGCACATGCGTCATGAGTTGTTACATTGATTGTTCTACTGTTTAAAAATCTACCCTAAGATCAATACTTGTGCTTACCTCAGCGTCGAACGCCCTCTTGTGAGTGCACATTTCATAAAGTAAACAGCCTAAGGCCCAAACGTCACTTTTGCTGCAATACGGTTTGCCTTCACACAGTTCTGGGGCCAAGTAGTAAGGTGTACCTATTACAGTCGATGTCTTCTTGGCACTGAAAAATAATTGCAGTACTATCACATTTATCATACAACAGTGCCATCAACCTGGCACAAGGGTCTTCTCCTGTAGCGGCGGTTGGGGCGAAGGCCTTGCCTTTCCCTCGCACGGCCCGCCTCCTCCTTCGCTGGCATTACTGCTTCGCAGAAGGAGGTGACCGCTTCCCAAGCCTCCTCGCTCCGGACCATGGATTCAACCAGGGCCGGATGCGAGAGGTCACCGCTGCCGATCGCCTCGACGAGGTCACGGCGGTGCTCAGCCCAAGTAGGACAGACCTCCACCGTATGTTCCACCGTGTCCTCCCGCTTAGTCCGAAACAGCCGTGTCCGGCAAGTACCTGCGTCAGGCGGAAGGTGTGGACGCCGTGGCGCCTCTCCAGCCACTCCTCCTCAAAGAGGGGCAATTGTGGCGTGCCCAAATACCTATGCAACACTAGATGGCATAGTCAACGCCGTGCACGTTGCCTAAGTATACAAAAACTGCAATTCTGACAATTTTACATACATACGGGTCGAATTGATAACCTCCTTTTTGAAGTCGGTTGGAAATAGTTTTACAATATTACTACTAAACTTCTGTCTATTTTAGAAATCGGTACAAGTCTGATGTAACACGATTACATAAATATTTCGATGCTGCATACCTTGCTAAAACTTTAGATATTCCGAAGTCGCCTATCTTGACTATAACACCATGCTTGCCAGTCAAAAGAATATTTTCTGCTTTCAAATCTCGATGAATTATATTTTTACTATGAATGTAGTTTACTCCTAACAAAACTTGGCAAAAGTAGAAAAGGATTTCCTGTAATCACAAAAACATTTGGGGGCTTACAAAATGACGATGGTTGCTAGTCTATAGTAGGCGCCAGATAATCATGGAATAACGGTCATTGACCCACCTACAATTATTGACATTTTTAATTTGAAAAACGGAATTAATGACACAAAGCTGTACCGAATCATCATCTCTCGTGATCCTTAACATTGTCTAATAATGAAAAACGATTCATATTTAATTGTTCAGGTACCTATGAACAGTTATTAGGGAAAGGTCAATATACTTTATTCCACATTTATCTGGCGCCTACTATAAGTATTTTTCTCCGTGATCATCCCACCCACACTGATAAGAACGTCGCTTCCACACTAATAAATCATGTTGCTTGAACCTCGCATTGGGTTGGTACGTGGGTAATTGTCGCTAGGGATTATTAGCGTTATTCTAATAAACAGTAAGCAGAATTATTAAGCAGCCGTTTGAAATATTTACAAAATTAAGTAGGTAAGTATGAATAATACCTGCTGTTGTAATAGTTTTGGGCATCTCTGATACATGTATTCCGCTAGATTCCCGCTAGTGGCATATTCCATGGATATCATAACATGGTTGTCAGTGTAATAGCATGCGTAAAACTTGATGATATTCGAGTGATGCAGTGAAGATAGGATTTGAACTTCATTTGCTATATCCTGAAATAATGCAGGTATACGTTAACAAAATAAAACAGATAAACAAAATTCTATTTTTATTTGTTGTAAACCTACCACAGTGTAGTCTTTTTAACCCAAAGGTTGACTGGTAGAGAATGCCTTGATGCATTAATTTTAAATAAATAAATACGTAACTACCTACTGAAACAAAATTAAATCAAATTACTAGGTAATGAACAAGTGGGGTTCCCTTATCAGAACCCCACTTGTCACTCGTTACTCACTTGCTTATGGTCCTGAAGCTTAATGTTCAATTCGATATCCTTGACTATTGTTAATTCAGAACAATCTTGCTTTACACATAAATACACATTCCTGGAAAATTTCATTCAGTTCAGTTATGCAATATCTTGTGGGGAAACTACTTAGATCCCTACTACTTCAGAATTTAAGTTCTTAATTTGGTGGAATGATTGCCTACCAAAGTAGTAACGTACCCATATGTCCCTTTACCAACTGTTTTTAAAACGGTTAAGTTGTGGCTTTTAAATCTTTTCGTTATACAGTCCATTTTTGTATCTATAGTATGTTTTTATTACAATGAGGAATGTCAATTAATTTTAAACCTTTACGCATTTTTAGTTTCTTTATCACAACTAATTAAATACAAGTTTTACACTGGTAAAATCTAAAGCAGAACATTTGTGTTGAAATTTAAACTACCCGCATTGTTACAACAAAATAATGTTATGTAGTTTTTAACCACAGAGTATAAAACTGTTTAATGTTTCACAGATTTAGAGTAGGTTGAAGGTTGTAAACCAAGTTTTCGACCGTATCCTCTGTAAATTCTATTATGTTTCGGCGATTTTTATTGAAATATTTGGATGTTAAAACATTTTGAGACATATTTCGATGCTAGCAACAATGACAAATAATGTCAAAATCTGTGATAATATCTGAATAATTTAATTTGCCCTCAATTTGATTTTATCTCTGTCTGTGTTGTCTACTAAAATTATAAAATAAATAAGGTACTTACATAAAAGTGTAATTAGAATTCAGATGTTAGTTATTATGAGCTTAACAATTTTCAATTTAAATTATTGTCAATGAATTCCTTGAGTGAATAACATTGGCTAACTACAACTGCCACGCATGCTACATCATACATTTATATTTATGTATGTTGAACCGTTTGTTTTTCACAACTCCCAGATTTATTGGACTTTCCCCAAAAAGTGGCAACACTAAGAGTTTCACGACCCGACCCAAACTACTGCCTTCTACTCAGCTGGCTTACAAACCAGAAGTTGTAAATATTAAGGCTAATAGTTCGTAAAAGCCTTATATCTAGCTGGTTCGTTAAATAATTATCTGAACAGGAAAGATGGGGCAAATGTTGGGATCTTACGACGCGAAGAAAGTTGGTCTTTATATGGATGATCAACCAACATTTGACCCACAAGCAGGATTCGATTACCAGAGAAAACCAAGAGGTAATTCCTTTAATGCCAATGCTTTAGTGAATTCCTATCATTGCAAACAGTGTTCTACGTTTAAGAGGGAATTTAAGCAAAAGTTACATAATTTTTGTTTAGGTTATGTTGCAGTCAAAACAAAGTGTTATTGATACCTGAAAACTCCCAAGATTTAATGAAATGGCATCCTAAACATAGTGATAGAACATTGTCAAGGAAAAAATTCTATTACTTCAATAATAACAATACCTATGTTAAGTCAGTGTTGTTGTCATCCTTTTTCAGAAATGGTAGCCCGAGAGGCTGATCTGGTTTCAGCTAAGATTCCAATAAAGCACCGTGACTATTGCGCCCATTATTTGCTGGAATACCAAACATGCCGCTATAAAAACATGCCAATGATCTATAAGTGTGCCCATGAGAAGCATGCCTTCTTGACCTGTGAAAAGGATGAGTATGTTGATTGAATATTATGTTTTATTCACGACTTTATAGTTATTGTGATACCTAACTTGTTAACATGTTCACAGTCTTCAGCATGCAAAGCCGTTGATGCGCTTCGCATGCAACTTTAAGGCACTGCAAATGTTTATAAACATTTTTGTTTTTGATCTTGTGAAGTTAAGCAGCGCCGAAAACGCGCGATGGCGAAACGCGCGTCGACGGCGCCTGAAAGAAACGTTGTGTGTTAGAGCTCTTAATGCTAAAGACTGTGAACATGTTAATAAGTTAGGTACCGTCATTTTACTAGTTTGCAGTAATAGAGCCCATAGAGTTACTCTGAGTTTGTGTAACAGGATACAGGGAGTTGGTTGGACCACACCATGTGTACTACCTAGGGTACACTGGACTGTTTACATGTTTTTTCATTTGTTATAACAATAGTGTACCTCCATTCCTGATTTGTTGTGAAAAGGAAGCTATTAGACTAGTTTCTCTCAACATTTTTATTTATTTCTTGCATAGAAAGAATCATAAATGTCACTGACTATGACACCCTATCATTCAATAGACCAAAGAGTATAATAAAGATAGGGGGGCAATAGACATAGGCAAAAAGTATAGTAATAATAGACATAGGTAAATAGTATGAGTTACCCATGAGGTTGTATTCACACCTATTGTGAAAAAAGAAAGAAGTTTGCTTGATTTTAGTGTTTTAAAGTGAATGCCAAAAAGATCAAATAGCCAATCAAAAGTTGTCTTTATGAGTTATTTGATACACAAAAGTTGGTTGTGATGCTATTTCATCACATAAATTATTTCATTGCTATCCCTAATATGTCTCATTTCACTACTACGTCACTTTGCATGTTTAGTGTCTTTCCTAATTTGTCTCATGCTTTATTTCGACTCATTCCCAACTCGTCCAATCCTTATATTCAATGTTCAATTAGCTACAAAAGTATATAGGTTTCTCGATTTCAGAAGAGCTCATTCATTGCTAAATAATAAAAGCTGCACAGGTCGATCTTCACGAGCTTACCGATGTTAGTCTGTGGATGGTTGACCAGTTGTTAAACTGACCATTGTATATATATATATACCAAGACTATACCAGACTCCTCGGTGCTAAAGCATGTTTAACCGTTGGTCCCATCTGTCCATTGTAGGTCATTGGCAGTTGTTACGGATTACCAGAAGCAAGAAAATCTGTCACCAGTCTTGCCATGGGGTACATAGTAACTGGAATGTGGAAGACAGAAAAGCAATTGCTTATCTGCTGGCCTGAGCAGCTGCAGTGACATTGCCGGAACAGCCTGTTGTACTTGGAACAGAAGATGGCGCAAGTCAGAGGCCTTGGGAACGCCACCATTGTGGCGATATGTCCCCTCTTTGAGTAGTGGCTAGAGAAGCGCCATGCGTCCTCACCTTCCACCCGACGCAGGGAGGTGGAGGAGGGTGTTTCGGGAGGTACCTGTTTCGAATTCGGCTGGAGGTCACGCCCGGGTCCCTGGTGGAGGTGGAGGTCTGCTCTGGTTGGGAGGAGCACCACCGTGGTCGTAGAGGCGATCGGCGGCGGTGACCTCTCGCGTCCGGCCCTGGTTCAATCCATGGTCCGGAGTGAGAGGGCACGGAAGCAGTCACCTCCTTCTTCGAAGCATTAATGCAAGCGAAGGAGGAGGCGGGACGCTTGAGGGAGAGGCAAACCTACCAAGACGCTCCTGGCGTCGGAAGTGGCAGGTCGATTCCCGACCACTAACTGCGCGGGCCTGCGGACATAGAGCGATGAGTGGCTCACCGTCCGATAAGGTCCAGGCCCGGGTCAACAACGCGTTGTTGTGTTCCACGGACCCCGTTACTCTTTTTTTTTAGTTACCGCGGCCCTAGAACGCAAAAGGCTTTTGAAAAAATATTTTGTGCTCAACTGTACATAGACGTCAGACAATTTGAGAATGAGACGAAATAAAGCATGAGACGAGTTAGGAAAGTGACTAAATATACAAAGTGACGTATTAGTTAGTGAATGAGACGTATTAGGGATAGCGACGAAATAACTAATCTGACGAATTAGCATCAAAACCCTACCTATAAAAAAGTAAAGTTATAAAATTTGAATTATAATTTTGATGAAAAATTGATTTGTACTTTTTTATAGGTTTTAGGATTAATTATTTGAACTGTTTTATAATGCCAAGCAAATGATTACTTATAGTTAAAGTTTACTGCATGCATGTAGAGGTAGTTCATTTAAACTAAATATTTAATCAATTCTTTTTTGTTTTCAGTTATGAACTTCGCATGAAGGAATTCGAACGTGAGCGACGTCTGAGGCTACGTGAAAAACGTCTTGTTGGGGCATATTAATAAATGCGCGATGTTTATCCATCTTGTTCAGTAGATAAATTATGTTGCTATGAATAATATGTAAATAGATTATACAAAACATCTTTAATATTTAGTTATAAGCCTTATTTTCTTTCTTAGGGTTCCGTACATTCGTAAGAAACAGAACCACTCGGGTGTCTGTCTATCCGTCCGTCTGTCACATTTTCTCCGAATTTACTGGATCAATTCTGTTGAAATTTGGTACACATAATAAACTCTGTGACCCAAACACGGACGCGTTACAACGCTCACTTTTGGGGGACAAACTAAAAAATATTAAAAAAGTTCAAACTGTAGACTCGCACCTGGCCAGTTTTTATGATTATTACATTTAATTTTAAGCTCGCGTATTCCGTGCGGGCACAACTGCAGTGTCTATTATTTTTATACACGACTAGCACTTCGCCCGCGACTTCGTTATTACAATTTAAAAATAATGCACAATTAAGTTATTATTAAAATAAATGAACAGCTTTTTTTAATGGAATCAATGCAAGCTCTTTCTGTCATCCCGCCACTTTGCAATCATTACGGAAAATCTTAACCTCATTTTGTGAAGGCTGAAATGGCAGGAATACCAGCGGTCATAAAAACAATATTTTGTACCTATACTTTTTTTATAGAACAGTCAAAAGTATTAACGAGCGAAAAAAAGTATAATACTGTTTTTTACAGTATGAGTGGGAACCCATCACCGCTTATGTTTCGAAAAAACCAAATATTTTTTTATCCAAATTATTAATGCCGTGTTTCAACTTCATCGGAGTTTTCTTACTTAGAGCATTTTTATACCTGTCGTAACTTTGAAATTTAAAGTGTTATTTACAGATACATTATCAAACCATTCAACCGGATAAGGATTAATATCAAAATCATCACTTTTTCTTTCCAACTGGGCTTTGATTGAATAATTTTAACCATAATAGTTAGACATATAGCCTCGCGGGCTTTTTTCTAGGTAATATTATGAGTACTTTAATTATTTAGTACATTATTTTTATGTATGATCAATAGTTTTCGCACCGCATACGATGAAAGACATTTTATGAAAAAAAAAAATTTACCTCGAGCTACATAATTCAAGTTTTAGTAGGGATCCCTAATTCTTTCAGTAATTAAATATGGCCTATGTTACTCGGTGAAGATGTAGCTCTCTAACGGTGAAAGAATTTTTGAAATCGGTTCCGTAGTTTTTGAGCCAAATCGTAACAAACAAACAAATCTTTCCTCTTTATATTAGTTTAGATTTAGATTAGAAATACTCAGTGGCGTAGCTAGCATGGATTGTGGATACTGTGGTGTGGCCCCAGAAAGATAGGTAGGTACCTTTTTATTACTATTATTACTGCGTACCACTGTACCCACTCGACTCATGATTTCGTGGGACCCAAAAGTGGAGTCACTGGATGCCTTTTTTCGGGAACAAGAAAAAAACCCCTTTTGCGCTTTATGCTGCAGGTTTTTTTTCGGAAAGGTTCTTACATCACACTTATAAAAAAATCTCGATAATTTGTGCATCTCGCCTCGGATAGTTTTAATTTTCTTTTCATGACAAATCAAACTCAAATAGGATTTGCTCATCTTTGATGACTGACGCAAGGAAGTTCAAGAACGAAGAGAGGGTAGAATGCAAGAGCGAGTGAAGCGAGCTCTAAAATTCTTGCATCCCGCTTCGGATAGGTTTTATTTTCTTTTGATGATTCATACTTAATTAAATAGAAGTAAATTTATTGACTGATGCAAAATAGCTCTTTGAGTAAGAGAGGGCAGAATACAAGAGCGAGCGCAGCGAGCTCGATAATCCATGCATTCCAGCTCGGTAAGGTTTTTTTTTTTTGATCATTCATACACAAAAATATAATATTATTTTGTTGAGTTATAAGTTATAAAGAAAAGCTCAAGAACTAAGAGAGTGCAGAATGTAAGAGCGAGCGAAGCGAGCTCGGCAATTTTTACAGCCTATAACATCAAGAACTAAAGAAATGTTTGCACCTTATCTCGGAAGGGTTTTACATACAAATATAAGTCATTTTGTTGAGTTAGACAGAAAATTTCAAGAAGAAGAAGTGTAAGAGAGAGCTCGAAAATTTTTACACCCTACCTCGGTCAGGTTTCAATGCGTCACCCCTAAATGCAGAAAACCACAAGAACTAAAGAAATTTTGCACCCCAATGACTTACAATGTTTTTCATATACTTTCAGACGCAATTCAGATAATTGTGCCTGGTAATCAACATCTCATCTTGCTGAGCTGATGATGGAAGGTATAACTTAGGATCTGGATGCTGGGATCTCAGGATAAATGTTTGATCAGCGATATTTTCTCCAAATTGTCAACCGATTTGGATGATTTTTTTTGTTTGGAAGAGTATTTTTCCAAACTATATCTACCAACTATATTTTCCAAGCTCTATTTCAATTTGGTAAAGATCTGATGAAGGATTTCGGAGGTAGGCAACGGAACTCTTCAATAAATGACAGCAAATCTCCCGGGATTGCTGAAATTGCATGTCTGTTCAACATAACATCACGCCGGTACGCTGTGAAGGAGTACGCATATGTAAACAAGTCAACCTGAATAAACATGTTTTTGGGGTTATCTATTCGGACATAACTTTATTGTTTAATCTTGATGATTCTTTTTGCATTGGGTTTAGTTATAGCTAGCTATATTGCATTTGCACTGTAGTTACTGTGAACTTCGAAGATAAACCAGTGCCCTCCTCACCTTAAAATCAGTAAAAACTAGTACCAAAGCATGGTAGATATTTAACTATGAGCTGGGTCTGGACTTGGACTGCGAAGACACACAGAAACTCCCTAACGGCAAATAGTACAACTACTCATTATGGGAATAATGTCACTTAGTTGTGGGGTATCACCACTAACAAGTGGAAAATTTATTTTATAATTTGTAGTGTTTTTTATTTGGAAGTCGGTAATTTTTTGTAAAAAAGTTTTTTATTGCCCATAAGTATACGCAAGCTATGAGGCGTCTTGGACATTTCGAAAGCGTAGGTTCGACTGTACGAGTGAACGAAGCCAACTTGCACAAGCCCCATACTTTCAATTTTATGAAGCACCAACCGACGATTTTCTCTGTGTGCCCTATGCAAGTCGGTACTATGTCGCAGCCAAATAGCTTAATCAGCCGTTTAATTCGGCGCAATGAAACGACTTTTGATTTAACTGCGATTTTTCAGCGTCCTAAGTGTAATTTTTGGTTAAATATCGTTTATTGAATTGCCCAGTTCACCTACGTCTCTGATTAAACAGCGCAGTTCAATGAAAAGGCTAGGCTTTTAATGAAACGGCTAATTAAGTTATTTGGCTGCGACAACTACATCCAAGCACAAGCCCGGTTGGAGTTACGTCCGAAATGAGACTACATGTAGAGTCTCATATTGCCCACCATACAGCAGTTCATGAATCGCACAGCCAAACGTTTCTTCGACACTGCTGTAAAACACCGTAACCCCCTTATCGCATTGGCCGCCCGATATAAACCCTCCCGCATCTCTAAGGTACGCCGACCGAGGCATACCCTCGTCACACCCGACGACTCTACCACTCTGCTCCAAGAGAGTCGCCCTCGCCGCCGAGGCCCGCCACGACGTCCCCGTCAAAATCCGCCCCGACCCTTGCTCGAGCCAGCCCGCGCCGCTGACCCTGTAGTCTTAAATTTGCCCCTTAATAATAATTCTAGTTCGATCCAGCCCGTCCCTAGCTGTCCGCCCCCCAGCGACGCCCTAAGGCGAGGCCCGTACCCCACAGGGCGTGTAGTCGCTTAGTTTGTAAGTTTTTTTTAAGCCCTGGCTGGAGGCTTTAAATTAAGGCCACCACAGGCAAGCCCGGTTAAGCAGTCGACAACCTAATAGGTTGAACTGCGAGAAGCCACTCACAAAATAAAAAAAGCCCGGTTGGAGCAAAACTATTGCAGGATTTGGAAACAAATATGGGTAATGGGTTTGGTTGATATAATTCATGGACTGGGTACCTACAACTGTTGAAGGACCATGGCACCTGCCTGACTAACGTTAATAATATTCATGGCTATGAAATAGCTAGGGATGACTTTTACTAGTACACCTCAATTAACGAAAACGGTCGCTACCCCAAAGTAACGTAACGCTTAGGAGGCAACATATCCTGAAATATTTGAGAAGTAGTGAAATACCACGGCATAATTAACAGTCACGTTATGCAACAGAACTGCAATACCAATTCTTGACATCAAAACATACTTAAATTGACGAGTCAGGTTTATGTTACAACTGCCATGTTTGTTCTGGGCTGGGTGGCGTGTTGAGTAGATAGTTAAAATCTTGATAGATACGAATACGAATAAAAAAAATATTTCATAACAAATGAATCTGACATACTAATTGCGTTCTGAGTGGAATGAAAAAAGCAGTTCAAAATAATCTTTTGGACCTCACATTATTCCTTACCATAAAGTATTTCAGAGACAATTAATTTAAATGTCAACCCCGTCAAGAAAATCAATAATGTTGCCATAAATTAAAAACATTTGCTGTTACAATTTTTGACGCATTGTTTTGGTACAACAAGGATGCATTTTCAATGGCAAGTCCGAGAAGCTGTAATGAGAGTTACACAGACATTTCGCACAAGGGAATTTGCAATTAAACACTTTAATAGTCATCGCCAATAAGGTCTTCGTGACGTTTTGTGACGCAGTCGCCCATCCACAATTTTTGTAAACACGCTTGTCGAATACACAAATTCTATACGAATAGTTGAATAGGCTATTTATTGCGGAAGTAATGGCTTCCTAAATTTTAATTGCAGACATTATTTTACGATAATTAAAATCAAATATGACGAGATGTCGTATTTTTTGATCTGATCGGACGCGCTATGTGAATAATTGTGTCATCCGGCTTATTCCCTTGGATATTTAATGCCGCGTCCTGTAAAAGTGCTACAAAGAGCTATCCTGAAAAAGAATTGTTTGTGTCCAAGAAAATTATTTTCCATTTATGAAATAAGCCTGTTTTCATAACAAACTCGCCTGTATTTAAGATTTCATTCAATGAAATAAGACGTGAGAATGATGACTTGCGATAGATTTTAGTGAATCTGAGATATTAGAAATTAGTTATTGTCATGGATGATGCCGGCGGCACGAGTTCAGTGAAGAATAAGATGAAGGGCAAGGTGCAAGACGACGAGGAAGACTCCGAGGAAGAGGTGGTAGACAGTGAGGACGATGACGAGACCATCGCCAGAATACAACGAGCTCACTTTGCTCAGGCAGCGGCTATGAGCGCTCGGAGGCGCGCGGCTCCTCGGCCCAGGCCTATGAGCCACAAACGGAAGATGGAAGCTGTCAAAAACTTCCATGATTTCACAAAGAAACTTAAAAAGGACACAGGTATAACAATTCGCAGTTTAGTTGGTAATAACATCTTAGAATTAAGTGATTTTTCAAGTGATGACAGTAAGACAGAGAGTGATGGACTATCAGAGGAGGAATTTGAAGTCAATCTCAATGCTGTGCAAGAATTAAATGAAGAAAACGAGAGTTACATTGACCCTGAGACTGGCGACATAGTGGAGGCGAAAAAGGAGCCACAGAGTACCAATAAACCTCCTGAAGAGCCTCCTCCATGTCCAGAACCTGAAATTAAACAAGAAAAGGAGGAACAGCTAGAGCCAGAGCAGGAACAAGAACCAGAACCTGAACAGGAACAAGAGCAAGAACAAGACGAAGAAGAAGAACAACCTAAAACCCTTTCAATTAGTGACCTTATTGATGAGGGTGACTTAGAAAATAAAAATGTTGAAATCGCTGAACTGGAAGAGGGTGATTTATGCCCAGATAAATCAGCTGAAGAGTTGCTAGACATGAAACAAGAAGAAAGTAGTCAAGATTATGACATCACAGAGAAATTGAAAGAAATGGGGGAGATTAGTGTCAAACCCATAGCTAAAAAGGAGGATGAAAGTGGAGAGTCATCAAAAGATGGAGAAAAAAAGCTGGAAGATGAAGACGAGGTAAGATATTTCTTGATTGTATTACCGATTCATACTGTGTTATGCAAATAATGTGCCCATAGTAACCCTATTCTTAGTATTTCTCTGTAACAATCAGGTCAGTACTAAATTCAGACATAAAATCCAGTTTTACTATTATTTGTGTTAGCAGTGATAAAATGCATTGAAAGTAATATAAACAGAATGTATGGTACTTTTACTGTGGAACAGACTTTTGATCTGCTGCCAATACTAGGATTAACAGTAAACATGTTCCTTATTGTTTGTTTACTAACATATTATTGCAATTTTATAACATTATTGTGAAATGTAAAAGTTGTTTACCTTATCAGAATGTTGACATTTCAACAAAATAATAGATAATTTTGTCTGCAGTTATATTAATTTTGATAACATTATTGACAAATTGTGTCATATGCTTCTAAATTGATACCTTTTGGGTTATAGAAACCACATTAACAATGCAATTTAAATCATAATAGTAACAGAGTAAACAATAGTCATGTTTAACTTATATACAATACTATGCAGCTATTAATTACTGCAAATGCTTACAACATACATTCTGGTAATTATATGTGATGAGATTAAACTATGGTTATCTTAGTTTGGTTGTTATTATATTCACTGGTCACAAGATCATAATTAGTTTCTTAGGATGTTGTTAGTATTGTTTACACATATCATGGTATGTTACAGTATTCTGCTGTAATATTGTTGTTATATTTCAGTGGGTCTCTGTTTCTTGAATATTTTACTTTTATTATAATAGTGTTTCCACTTAGTCAACTCTTGTTTCTCGTGGCATATTCTTTTTTTAGAATAATAGCACATTATCAAAAAGAAACAATAAAAACAAGTACAATGCAATATCACAATAAGCCCAATTATATTACATACATTGCAGATGTACTAAGACATTGTCTGGTACAATTATCTCAGTATCTATCAAGCAACAATTACTGATGTATCTTCATGAACACAGAAATACTAGTTAGATTAGTATTAAGTTTGTAGTCAAATTGTGATATTACATTATATTACAAATATTGTTAAATGAAAACTAAAATAAGTTACTTATAAAATGCTCACATTACAGAAAAAACCAGTGAATACCAGCGCTATAAATGTGCGGCGGAATATCAGAGAAGTCATGGATGAGAAGAACTTGGATGCTTCAACACTTGCCGCCCAGAGACAAGAGTCTGAGAGATTGGCGCGAGTTCAGGAACAGCAGAGAATCATCAGAGAGGTATGGCTATATTCCCATTCTACAATCAAGATTGTGATTCCTTTCTCTTTTCCATTTTCCAAAAAACAAAGAATCAGTGTGCTGAACTGTTGAAGTGTTAAGATAGAAGTTGTATCAATAAACTTCTGATTTTCTGACCATCCTATGTTGAGTCGCGGTGTAGTCAATATTATTTTGTAATTTGTTTACATAAAGAAGAGGCATCCTAATTGTGTTAAGGTGTATGTCTAATGTAATGTTTTTTCAAACAGGTACAACGACAAATAGCAATTAATAGACAAAATAAAATTCATCAAAAAACTATATCACTGTTGCAAGGAGGATCATCTATTCTGAAGAAGTCTCTTCCAGGACAGAAACTGAAGTATGTACTACGAGTATAAGAGATATGTTGAATTATTAAGATTACAATGCAATGTAGGTATCTAATAAATGTATCATTGTTGTTTCTAGTTTACCAAATACAGTGCTAGTGAAGCTACCATCAGGAGAAACAAAAAAGACATTGAAATCTGGCCAAGTTGAAGTAACAAAGTTGATGAAACCTACAACCTCTGGAGCCCAAAAACCAGGAAAATCTGATCAGAAAGCTGATAAGAAAGAGGTAAGGAAACTAGAAATTAATCAGGATTCCTTTTTATATCTGAAATTCTTTTATTTTGAGTAAGACTTTCCTTTTGTCCTCTTAGAAGCTCTTTGAGTTGCCCAAAAAGCTAGCCACGTAAAAGGATTCTTTTATACCAAAAATTTTGAAAATACTAGTTTATAATATCTCAAATTGAACACCTTCAATGTAATAAATATATCAGTCTGCATTTCAGTGACTTTAAATGATAAGAAGTTAACACAAAATTTTAATGTGTAGGTTGTAGAGATAGTTGATAGCAGCAGTGGTGAGGAGTCGTCGTCTTCGTCATCTGATTCTGATGATTGCATAATGCTGTCAGATTCAGAAGTGCCGCCTAGTCCTGAAGCCGAAGAGGATCCTGGTAATTCAGGTAAGACTCTTAAAATAGAAAGGATATTAACATGTGTAACCTTATTACAAAATGATGTAACTAGTCTTTCTAGCCCTGGGTGTATTGGACATGTGACTAATATCAGTTTTAATTTACACCTTTGTATGCCTTGAGCACATGTTGCCCAGTAAGCATTTGGGCAAATTGGTTTTTCTTAATTCTCACAGCCACACAGTGGTCTCCCAGCAGTGATATATGGCGACTATAGGTTACCTTTGGGTTTGTCTTTACCTGAAATAAATGAATTATATTTTATTTATTCATTTATAACCACACATAGTGCACATAACCAGTTTCTGGGGTTTAATGCCCTTCACCCCAGTAACAGTTTTTTACCTTTTTTTCTGCAATGTGCCTTTTCATATATGAATAATTATATACATTATGAATCCATATCATTGTTGGATGTCCTGATGTCCTGAAACACAGGCCTCGAGCCTAGCTTCTAGAGTCTCCCACAAAATATACTAACCTGAATTATGTATCATTGTCGAATCTGACCAATGTAAAATAATTTATGTATATTGTGGTGAGAAAATAAAGTTATTAATATTATATACAACAACACATGCATAGCTTCAAATGACACTGAAAGGTTTATAAATTTGAAAATATTTCTTTTTGTCTTTCAAGGTCTCCATGTGAATGATGCATATAACATCCCAGATGAACAAGGCCGTGTATTAATCAATATTGGTCATCCAGAAAATGATGAGGACATATTCTTGGCACCACAAATTGCTAGGATTATCAAACCTCATCAGGTAAAACTCAAAAATATTATTTTAACCTTTTGAACGCCAGAGCATAAACGCATCGGCGTGCCCCCGACGCCAGGCCTAAAAATCGCCGTACTTTTTGTCACATATTTGTGACGCTTGGCGTCCAGTGCACGCGCTTACTTGTCATGTATACATGACAATGGTGTTCAAAAGGTTAAATGTAGTTGTTTTATTTTAAAAGTTCTATGTTGTTCTTTGTATTCCCGCGAATATGTTAACTGTTCTTTTTGGTACAAATGGCCACTACCAAGTCAGGAGAGCATCATTGGCATTCAAAATTTCAGTTTTTGATCTCAATACATGTCAATTTTCACTTCCTTTATGTGATTTATCTGTGTTCCAGATTGGAGGTGTGAGATTCCTATTTGATAACATTATAGAATCTGTTGAACGATTCTCGACATCAACGGGCTTTGGGTGTATATTGGCACATTCGATGGGCCTTGGCAAAACGTTACAAATTGTATGCTTCTGTGATATATTCCTTCGACACACGTCTTCTAAAACTGTGCTGTGTATCATGCCAATCAATACACTTCAGAATTGGGTAAGTGTCCTAGTATAACTACTGATAGTAGCGATTTAAAATGTTTAAGCGAAATTTTGAACTTTAATTTTCTCGAAATTAGAATTTTCGACTTATCACCTTCATCCATTCATGTCTTCAATTTAAAGCAATTTTCAATATGATTGAGCTTTTTGCCAAGATGATTTTATAAAATTCACAATTAATCACGCTAATATTATAAAGGCAAAAGTTTGTGAGTGTCTGTGTGTGTATATTTGTTACTTAGTCACGCGCAAACGGCTGGACCAATTTTGATAAATTTTGGTATGCAGGAAGCTATTTATTCCGGGAGTGTGTTCCCTTCGGATAATTTTCAACACCGAGGGGCGCAGCTAGTTCTTATCTAAATTCGTGCAAGTTTTTCACATGGTTTTGTTGAAAACCTATTTGACTATTTTGAGTATAGTTGACATTTCGGAAATACGACGTTATAATAATAATGTATCCTAAAATCCAGTGTGTATAATGTTTCAGGTAGCAGAGTTTAACATGTGGTTGCCGTTAGACGCGAGCACGAGTCCGTTGTCAGCACACGGCGAGGTCCGACCGCGGAACTTCCCTATCTATGTGCTCAACGATAGTCACAAAACCTTACAGATGCGAGCCAAAGTTGTGAAGGTATGGGATTCTTAAGTATGGAATATACAGAGTGAATTTTTGAAGCAGGCATCCAAAATTATGAGTATTGGCGAAAAATACTCAAAAAAGTCTTGACCCCCATCGATTCTGATGAAAACACAAACAGCATCATTAGATTTTACTTCCTGTATCACTAAAGAGCTGAAAGTTTCACTGATCATTTTGGAACGATTTGTAATGAATGCCGTTAATGTGGAATGAGCGACGAATCAAAATGTCTTTTTCTAGTACAGTCAGAATCAAACTTAACACTGTATTCGCTGCGCAATAGCAAAATTTATGTGACGACGGGGGTGAGGGGTGGGGTACTACACAGTGAAAAGCGAACTTCACAGCTATCATTAAATTAGAATAGACTTATACATATAATGATGTTAATATTATTGTAATTTTTAATTGGTAGGATTGGACGACATCAGGCGGAGTTCTCATGATAGGCTATGAGTTGTACCGATTGCTTAGTATGAAAAAGGATAAGAAACCTCGTAAGAAAAGGAAAGCTGACGCTAAGTTGGAAGCCGAAAAGGAAGAGAAAAAGTCGGATCCGCCTACTGAAGATACTCAGGTAAAATATCATACAAGACTCGTAGGTATGCTTTTCATCGTCATCCCTAGCACATACTGCCAATATAAGGCTACCTATCACTGTATATAACTGCAGCCGATTATACTTTGTCAAATAAATGCAATAATTGGTAATGTAATGTATGTATGTAAATCGGGCTGGTTTCCGCAACTCCACGCGCGTATTTTGCGTGCAGGCAATAATTGGTATTGATACAATTACCACTGATTTCTCTCTCTCTATCTCTTTTCTTTTGTGGTGCGGGTAGAAGTACAGGACCATTCGATGTGGCGGGCGGACGTCTTACGGCTCAAATGATGATGATGAATATCAAGCTTTGCTACATTTATTATATCTCATTTTTTTTATTACTTCTGGAGATGCACGCTAACTCGTTTTTTATTATCTTTGAAGGCTTCTGAAGAATCAAAGCTGGATAAAGACGATGGCGACAGTCAAGCGAAGTCAGATGAATTGAAGGATGAAACAAAGAAAGAAGACAAAAAGGAGGACACTCCCATTGATGAGGATAAGAAACTATTAGATGGTAAGCGTTAATTTATACAGTAACTAATTTTATAACTTTTGGCGCTTTCAGCTTGCTCATTGAAGTGAATACGGAAGATTTTTCATTTTAACATTTTGCTTTTGTAAATGGATTGGTAGGATGATAAAAAAGTACCTTCTTGGTATGCTTTAGGCCATCTGATTGATAGGGTTACGTAATAAAAAGGGTAAAAAAATGGAGGAAAAGAAATATAAGTTTCAATGTTCAATGTTGTTCGAAACTAAAAGAAACTTAAACCATTATTTATTATGTATTTACAGAAATGTATGAAGCATTGGTCAAGCCAGGTCCAGATTTGGTGATATGCGACGAAGGACACAGGATTAAGAATTCCCACTCGAACATTTCCTATGCGTTGAAGCAAATGAGGACGAAACGAAGAGTAGTGTTGACAGGTATGTTCAGCTCACTATGATTACTCTTATTTATAAAAGCTTTTTTTTTTTAAATATAAGGCTTTAGTTTCAACACGACGCGTACAATTAAAAAGAACAAAAACATAACAACTTTTTTATTTTGGGCAGTCATGTAAAAATAAAACAAGTGAGGAAATGATGAAGTGTGAAAATATGCGTCACATCCGTGTTAATAATCCATTAAAAATATTAATTAAAAAAGTTAATTTCTGATATTGTTTTGATACGTCGTTAACGTAAAATAATGAAAAAGTACTTCATGTAACATAAGCTTAATTTTTTTTTTTTTTTTTATGCAGGCTATCCTTTGCAAAACAATTTGTTGGAATATTGGTGCATGGTGGATTTCGTGCGTCCGAACTACCTCGGTAGCAAGACGGAGTTTTGTAACATGTTCGAGCGCCCCATTCAGAACGGACAGTGTATAGACTCGACGCCTCAGGACATACGGCTTATGAGATACCGGGCCCATGTACTGCATTCACTACTTGTAGGTTTTGTACAAAGGTAAGGATGGCAGAAAACAGCTGCTCATTAGCATAACTCTTTTTCGTGTTAACATTTCCCTAAAAGTTGAAGTTCTTACACGCACCGTAAATACGTGTTGTGAAGTCTAGTAACCCTTTTGCTCCATCATTCTAGCTGAAATTTCAGCTGCTGCTGCTGAAACGTCATTTTTGCCTTTGAAACATGACGTTTCAGCTACTGTTGGTAGCTAATTTGACAGTTGGTTAAAGGTAAATACGTTATTGAAACCGGCCGCGAGAAGGCCACTTGTGTATCGGCTATCTCACAAGGCGAACCGTGTCCTAAGATGGAGGCCGCTGGAATCAGCTAGATGTGAGAAACAGGATCTGTCAATGTGGTAATCCGTTTCGCGCGATCCGATGTCCAGCAGTGGACATCTTTCGGCTGAAATTTAGATAAATATGATATAAGCAACAACACGTTATTTTGCCCTAATATTGCCCACTATAATGCCCTAATATTGCCCACTATAATGCCCTAAATATACTGACATACCTTTTTTGTATATAGACGATCACATGCCGTTCTGCAGTCGACGCTACCCCAAAAAGAAGAATACGTGCTCTTAGTCCGAATGACGCCGCTTCAACGTAAACTCTACGAAAGATTTATGAATGAAGTCGTTCGTTCTACATCAGTGCCAAATCCTTTGAAAGCTTTCGCAATTTGTTGTAAGGTATGTAATTTTGCATTATAAGGTATTTTATTTTATCCTCATTTCTCATCATATTGAGACCCTAAATGTTCATGGGCCATGGGTTATTAAAGAAATCTAGGATTGGTGGAGCCTTAATGCTGGTTATGGCTTTACAGATAATTTAAATTAATCTAAAAAAATATGCTAATATTCCGCAGAAATATGAGATAACTAGAACTTTGTCTGCACAGATTTAGTACAAGCGATTTTCTCCGTTAAAGATTGATTTTCCAAAAATCCCTTCTTAGTGCTCACCTACATGACAAACTTTCATGTTCCTAGTCCCAGTAGTTGCGGATTTGCGTTTATACAAGGTGATTCTTTAAAGTGTGCGTGGATGGTCAAATCCAAAACTATGAGTAATATCAAAAAACACTGAAAGGAGTCTTGAGCCGGATTTTGATGAAAATAAGAACTCGTTATTGGATTTTTGATAAATCGGTATTCCTAGCCACTTAGCCAGGAATCGAACCAGTTTATGTTGATAAAAAACACACCTGTATTATTACATCATCCGAAAGTATCGCTAATAAGGATCAAATTCTGGGAAGTAATAAATAACATGGCATAGTTTGCCATGTTATTGAAGAACCTGCTAATTTTGTAACAAAACAATTCTTTAATTTCAATTTTATTAACAGGCGGATGGTGTAATAATACAGGCTGTGTTTTTTATCAAAATCAACCGATTCGATTCCAATGACGCAGTTTTAGTTTTCATCGAAATCGAGCTCGAGACTCCTTTCAGTGTTTTTCGATATTCCTCATAGTTTCGGATTTGGCCATCCACGCACACTTTAAAAAATCAACCTGTGTACATAGGAGATAGATTTCCGTTCTAACTACTCGTTCAATATGACTTCTATTTTCACAAACTAATCATAATGTACTTTCCATAGATTTGGAATCATCCCGACGTCCTATACAATTTCCTCAAGAAGCGTAGTGAAGTGAACGCCGCTATTGAAGAAGACTTGGATTTGGAAGAGATTGGAGGCGTTACAAAGGCCGGACGCGCGAGGAACATGAAGGGGACGCCTGGCCGACGACCGGGCAAACCACGGGTAAGTGGTAATTCATAGAATATAAGGGTTTATTTAGTGATATTCATAAATGGAAATTGCAGTAATAACCACGCATAACCACTATTCATTATTCTAGGGTGCATCAAAAAAGCCAGCAGCGACCATACCGCCTAACACAACCACTGGTCCAATGGCGCCTCGCCCCGAAGCCAACATATACGGCGGCGCGCCCTACCCTAACGCTCCGTACGGTCCTCCCAACTCGTTCAGACCAGATCAGCCTTCCGGGTCCTATCCGCCTTACCATAACTATCAGAACCCAGGCCCCGGGTATTACCCACCCAATCAGGGATACAATCAAAACTATGAAGGAAATTACTACCAGCATCAACCACCTTACGGTAGTAACTACCCTAATCAGTATCCACAGAACATGCCCGCAGAAAGTGGACAAGGTTATAACCAGAACTATTGGGGTAATGGAAACTACTATGGCAACTCTGGGTACTACAACAATCCCCAGTATCAACAAAATAATCAGCCACCACAAGACTACAGAGGCAACCCTCCTCCTGAATACAATAATTCTCAGCATTACCCACCAAACTACAACGCGCCGCCGAACGATCATCAGCCGTATCCCGGGAACGCGATGCAACCGTACTCGAATAATCAAGATAATTACTCTGGTAATCCACAAAGACCGCCGTATCAAGGCTATCATAATCACCCTGGATACTCTGAGTACAACTCCAACACGCCACAGGCATCTTATAATCCTAATAATCCTGTGCCTCAAGGATATCCCAATCAACCTCAAGGTTATCCCCCACCATATGCCGCTAACACTTCTGGATATGGAAATAATTCAACTCCATACAACCAGTATGACAATCATTCTTCCAATTACCCGGGCTTCCCGAACAATATGCCTTCCAACCAAACTGAAACCAATGTGCCAAATCAACCCGCTATTAAAAATGAACCCAGTACTGTTCCTAGTAATTATTCAGCTGTTGATATCAAAACAGAACCTAACTTACCGCAAACACAAAATACAAACCCTGTGCCATTTGGTAATACTGGTTATGGTTACCCTTCGAATACGCCTTCTTATCCTGCTGAACAGCAAGAAAGCACCTCGAATGGTAACAGTTATCCATGCTCATATCCAAACTTCCCCGCACATCTTGAAACTAAACCACCAATGGGCAGTGCCAGCTCCGGCAGTCCAGTAACATCGTGGCCTATAACTGAAATAAAGACTGAACTTGATAAACTAAAAGCTGAAGAAAAAACCGAGATCAAATCGGAGTCTGATGGTGAAGTTAAAATAGAAGACTTGGATACGAAGAAAATAGTGAAAGATGAAAAGAAGATAAATATAAATCAACCTCTTCTTTTGAAAGATTCGAAATATGAATTAACAAAAAAGAAAGATAAAGACTCCAAAACCGATGGCGGAAAGAGCGATGGATCTGAATCTGAAGAAGAAACTCCTAAAGGGAAAGGCAAGCAGAAAGGTAAAGGTAAGGATAGTAAAAAGTCAAAGGCGAAGAGTAAATCGAAAGCTAAGGGGCGAATCGATAGGAAGACGTCGAAAGAAAAGAATAACGACGACTCTGAATCTGAAGAAAGTGAGAAAGAGGAGAAAATGAATAGAGAAGAAGAATTAGCGATGGTCAAGAAAGCTGAAGAAATGACATACGACTGGGCAGCTGAGTTGCTAAAAGATTACATTCCTGGGATTATTGAAAATTCTTCTAAAATGGAGTTGTTCTTTTACATATTGAACGAGAGCATAAAGCTTGGAGATAGGCTACTGTTGTTTAGCCAAAGTTTATTTACATTGAATCTCATTGAAGACTTTTTAGAAAAGAATTACATTCCTGGGACGAATTGTCTCTGGGAGAGAAATACAAACTATTACCGTAAGTATTATTCTGGTAAACAATACACCTGCATTTTGGATCAAAATAATTGAATAATTTCATGTTTATTATTCTTGCAGGCTTGGATGGTTCGACGCACGCTTTAGAGCGAGAGAAGCTAATAAACGAGTTCAACGCCAACCCGCACATATACTTGTTCCTGGTGTCGACTCGCGCCGGGTCGCTCGGTATCAATCTCGTCGGCGCCAACAGAGTCATCGTTTTCGACGCCAGTTGGAACCCGTGCCACGACACGCAGGCTGTTTGTCGTGTTTATAGGCAAGTATTTATTAATATTTCACACATTTCTGTTCATTAAACTTCATACAGTATTTTTTTTAATAACGATAATTAATTTCTTTTGCTACCGTTATTTTTATGTACAAAAATCTTATTAATTATACGTGTCGCATTCTCAATAAGATAATGACCGAAGTCTCGTGCGGTCGCCAGCGCAACACTGAATATTGGTCGTTGTTTGGCGGGGAATAGGTGCGCGGGACGGGGTGAATATTCAACTGGATTTTCGATCTTGTTCTGTAAGGAAAAGGGTTTTTTTTTCAACTGGGCTGTAAGCTCTGCTCTTTTAGGTCGGTATTTCAAAAAAATATTTTACTACAAATGTTAGAACGCTCGTTATTTTATTGAGAGTGCGATGAAATTTACCATAGATTTTCGTTAAAATCATAGCTGAACTCTTCCTAATGAACATGTAATTACATAGATACGGACAAAGAAAGCCCTGCTTCGTCTACCGGTTCGTGATGGACTGCTGCCTCGAAAAGAAGATTTACGACCGTCAGATCAACAAGCAGGGCATGGCTGACCGCGTCGTCGACGAATGCAACCCTGATGCTGTGCTCTCTATGAAGGAAATCACTAATCTGTGCTTCGACAATGATGAGAAGGTAAGTTTTAATATGACATATTCTAATAAATAGATAGATAGAATACTCTTTCAACTTAATATGATAGTTTTTAGAAAAAGGTCCAAAATTCCTACAGCCTTATTCTACATTTGAATAAAAAATAAGTCAAATACTTCATGAAATAAACATATTTTAATAGATTTTAATACGATTCAAAAAGAAACACTCATAACTTTATAAACTACCAAAACTATGACCAACTTTAAGTTATTAGAACTCATTCGAGAGTAATTGTTACGTTTGCAACTAAAATTTCGATACAATCACGTCTAAGCGACGCCAGCTGTAGTATAGTCGCTATTATTTGCGCAGCGTGTACTGTTAACAACTCAAACTTCATCAAAACGGAAACGTGACGTTTTCACATTTCGTCTCCTCTCAGCGTCATTGGATGATACTACTGTATCATTCAACGATGCTGGAGGAAAGAGAGAAGACGTGATGTCATAAACTATTCGAATCAAATAATCGAATCGCCAAACTGTGCGCCCACACTATCATCTCAACATCCAATGTTCGCCGCAAGTATCTCGGCATTTCTTTGGTGAATTCACCCTATCTGAAAAAAGTCTTCGCTTCGTTCGTGTCCGCACATCCGCTTTGGTGGAGTGTGGGCCATAACGCGACTTCAACACTGGACATAAGCTCAGTAGATATTTAAATAAAAACTTATACATAAATACCTTTCACATTTCCGGACAATGCATTACAGCCTACAAAATAATGAGAATCGTAAGAAATATAATAAACCGCAATCGTCACCTAACTAGTTACGATTAAAATCTTCTTTCTTTATTCTAGGAATCCGAGATCAAAGATCTGTCAGAGCATAAAGATAAGTACATCGATTTGTTGATGCAAGGCGTTATATCGCAACACGGTAGGATGCTGAGCAAGGAACCTTTCCAACACGAGTCGCTGTTAGTTGACAGAAAGGAGAAGAAACTTTCAAGTGCTGAAAAGAGGCTGGCGCAAAGAGGGTGAGTTTAGATTTAGAGCTGTTGGAGAATCATTCGAAATTAATTTGGTTGGGTCATACTTATTATGCTGTGTGATATTAACAGCGTGTCTAATCATCATTAATTTCCTGCCCCTATACCAATTTATTTGAGGTTGGTTTTTCTTCAGTACATCTTTATTTGAATCTGAATAATCAGTGTTAAGACAGAAGTTTTGCTCTATGACAGCAATTATGGCGCTCACGCTAGCCTTAACTGACAAAAATATTGATAAAGTTCCGTGCTGTATACAGCAGACAAAACTGTTTTGACTCTGGTCTCCGTACTGGTTAAAAATGCCACACAACTTTGTATTCATGTCGTAAAGAAGAGTGTGAATGAAAACATTTTGTTCAGGTACGAACTGGAGAAGAAGGCTGCACTAGCACCGAAGCCAACAACAGCGTACCGTACAGTTCGAACGGCTGACGGAAGCTTAGTGCAACGCCCCGTAGCGTCCGTGCGCCCCATGCAGCACGGAGCGCGCTGGATACCCGCCGACGTGTGGCGCCGCCAGGGCATGACGGCCCAGGAGATGACGCTGCCGCTAGGTAACTACACGAGCTATCATATAACATAGTGGTACAACGCCCCGTAGCGTCCGTGCGCCCCATGCAGCACGGAGCGCGCTGGATACCCGCCGACGTGTGGCGCCGCCAGGGCATGACGGCCCAGGAGATGACGCTGCCGCTAGGTAACTACACGAGCTATCATATAACATAGTGGTACAACGCCCCGTAGCGTCCGTGCGCCCCATGCAGCACGGAGCGCGCTGGATACCCGCCGACGTGTGGCGCCGCCAGGGCATGACGGCCCAGGAGATGACGCTGCCGCTAGGTAACTACACGAGCTATCATATAACATAGTGGTACAACGCCCCGTAGCGTCCGTGCGCCCCATGCAGCACGGAGCGCGCTGGATACCCGCCGACGTGTGGCGCCGCCAGGGCATGACGGCCCAGGAGATGACGCTGCCGCTAGGTAACTACACGAGCTATCATATAACATAGTGGTACAACGCCCCGTAGCGTCCGTGCGCCCCATGCAGCACGGAGCGCGCTGGATACCCGCCGACGTGTGGCGCCGCCAGGGCATGACGGCCCAGGAGATGACGCTGCCGCTAGGTAACTACACGAGCTATCATATAACATAGTGGTACAACGCCCCGTAGCGTCCGTGCGCCCCATGCAGCACGGAGCGCGCTGGATACCCGCCGACGTGTGGCGCCGCCAGGGCATGACGGCCCAGGAGATGACGCTGCCGCTAGGTAACTACACGAGCTATCATATAACATAGTGGTACAACGCCCCGTAGCGTCCGTGCGCCCCATGCAGCACGGAGCGCGCTGGATACCCGCCGACGTGTGGCGCCGCCAGGGCATGACGGCCCAGGAGATGACGCTGCCGCTAGGTAACTACACGAGCTATCATATAACATAGTGGTACAACGCCCCGTAGCGTCCGTGCGCCCCATGCAGCACGGAGCGCGCTGGATACCCGCCGACGTGTGGCGCCGCCAGGGCATGACGGCCCAGGAGATGACGCTGCCGCTAGGTAACTACACGAGCTATCATATAACATAGTGGTACAACGCCCCGTAGCGTCCGTGCGCCCCATGCAGCACGGAGCGCGCTGGATACCCGCCGACGTGTGGCGCCGCCAGGGCATGACGGCCCAGGAGATGACGCTGCCGCTAGGTAACTACACGAGCTATCATATAACATAGTGGTACAACGCCCCGTAGCGTCCGTGCGCCCCATGCAGCACGGAGCGCGCTGGATACCCGCCGACGTGTGGCGCCGCCAGGGCATGACGGCCCAGGAGATGACGCTGCCGCTAGGTAACTACACGAGCTATCATATAACATAGTGGTACAACGCCCCGTAGCGTCCGTGCGCCCCATGCAGCACGGAGCGCGCTGGATACCCGCCGACGTGTGGCGCCGCCAGGGCATGACGGCCCAGGAGATGACGCTGCCGCTAGGTAATGTGAGGTCCAGAAATTTTCTGTAGGGGCCGTATTATGAAGCACTAGCTGCGCCCCGCGGTGTTATTCGCGGTTTATCAGATGTACTCAATAAACTGCATACCAAATTTTATCAAAATTGGTCCAGCCCTTTGCGCGGAAGAAGTAACAAACATACACACACAAAAAAAACTTTCGCCTTTATAATATTAGTGTGATAGTGTGATGATTAATGCTAACATTTTTCCAGCGCGAGAGAGAGAGGCTGAACTGTACATGACCGATGGTATCATCTCTTTTACACAACGAAACAATGACGGCAATCATAAATACCACAGTCAATATTTTCTACAGTTGGCTCAAACTATCAATAAACTGGTCACTCGATAACTCGCTAAGCTCTCTTGAGCTGCAGCATTATTTATTTTATTGGTAATTTCAAATTGTAAATCTTTGCGTTATTTACAGATGTTGTAATACCTACAAACTCAGCCGAGAAGACAAACATAGTTTTGAAGGCGGGACAACGAGTCATGGTATTGAAGTCTCCGAAGGGAATTTATATGCAGTTAGAGTCCGGTAAAATTATTGCCATAAAGACATCGTTCAAAGGGTTGGGTCAAAAAGGCGCTGATAATAAAGACAACAGCCCAATAGGAAAGAAAGGTAAGTAAAACTTGGGATTCGAAAATGGCAACTTAGTATTACGTTTAACATTTTATTAATGTTCTCTTGTTTTTAGTTCTAGGCAGTCGTCCAGTGTCAAACATACCAGGGTCTTTGAAAAATAACTCAGCAATCACAATTACTTCAAAAACAGGTCCTAGACCTGGATTCCACAGAGTGATGCGGCCTTCTATAATAGGGCAAAACAAAATGAGACCCATGATCCCGGGTCAAAAAATATCTGATATTAGAAGTCGATTGAATGAACTAAGATCGTACTCAAGCATGCGTCCAAAGTCTCCACTACAAGGCAGATTATTGCGACCCAATCTCCCTGGTTCCGTTAGCATTACGAAAATCCCGAGAGAACCCAAGAAAACTGAAATTGACGGCAACGAATCCGGTTCCACAAGTAAGATGGAAGTTAATTCTGATGAAGATACTCAAGTGTTGGATAGCGACGAGGAGGATCAAAACAAGCAACAGAGTTCGAAACCATCTTCTGACGCAGAACAAGATAAAAATAAACTAGAAACTCCAGAATCTTCTAAGCCTAGTGAGGCAGAAAAGCCAATTACAGCACCTGAAAATCAAATCACGAATCAAATCGAATCAAAACCTGAACCAGAACCCATAGTCTTAACAACAGATGAAAAACTACCTTCGGAGGATGTTTTAGAAAATAAGACGATAGAAGATAACTCCATGGATCATTCCACCCATCCATCCTCCATGCCAGATATGTCTAAAATGGACGCAACAGATTTGAGCCGTAACGCTGATTTTGTCGAAAGAAAAATTAATCCGCTGAAGAATTATCGGCATCAGAGGCCGGGTGGCCGGCCATCACTAGAATCAAGCCTGAGCCAACTAGAGAGGACTGCGAGTGTATTGAACAAAGAGGGGATGCCAGATTTCCGTAGAAACTTAGACGATATTACGCAGTCGTACTCCCCGACTGGTGAAGAGAAGCCTGGAGCGAGGACGAAGAAGCGTCGATCGCCTGCGAAACCCGATACTGTGCCTGAACCGACGCTCAGTGCGCCGCCCGCGCTTGCGCCAGCGCCCATGCCTCATAGTGTTTCAAGCTTACTGGGCCCCGCAGCCGCACCGCGCATCCGCAAGCCCGAGCCCGTGCCGCACGCTGCGCCCGTGTCTCCCCTCGACACCACGCAACACATCAGTACACACCCCCGGCTGATGGGTCGCTCGCACGAGCCTCAACCCCACCCGCACCCCCACAGCGCACATATGAAACCCTCGCCCGGTATGCCACTCAGCCTAAGCCACCCCGCCATGATGAGCGGCGGTACGGCAGCGCCTGCTGATCTGTCCAAGTCGCCAGTGCCGGGCCCTATGGCCCACGGGCCGCCCGGGCCGCCGGTCCCTCCTGGACAGGTCTATCCCGTCGGGAACCCTCCCCCGGAGGGACCCTACGCTCAGTATCCAGGTAAGGCCAATTATTCTTAATTACATTGGGGTTTTCATACCGAGCCCATTATTGCCACAACTGGTACCTCGTCATATGAACACTAATATTAATAATTTTTGTGGTGTCCACAGGTTACGGGATGGGCTACGGCGCGTACCCCACGCCGGCGTACTACGGCGGGTACGGCGGCGGCGCGTACTACCCGGGCTACGTGGGCCCGGGCGGCGCCGTGCCGCCGTACGGTGCTGCGCCGCCGGCTCCCACGTACGCGCCCGAGGGCTACCTGCCTCCCAACCCGCAGTGGTAGGCGCCTCTGACTGACGTTTAGTGCGAGAGTGAGACCACATTCAGAGTTAAGATTGCTGTGCATGACCGAGTGTTCCTCTATAACGATTGACTCGCTTCCCGGTCGAGTGAGTAGCGTGGCTTTAAATTTTCACTATCGTTTACCTTCCTGCGAAGCTCGGTGGACCCCACCGGATTTCTACTCCTCCGTATTATATTTATTCTCTTTTGTACCTATAAGTATAATATTTGATCCGATGTATCTGTAGTTTTATAATAATATTATTAATGAAACAAAAACTTGTTAGGTTCCGATTACTTGATGCAATCACGTACTTACGTTAAATCAGTAAGTTTGACGTGAATGCGCTTAAAATATTTTTCTGTAATACCTAGGTACTTTAAAATCTCAATTTTTCTCGTGTCTGGGAATACGAAGTGTTTTCTAGTTTTGTGGTAACATACTACATAACCATTTCTGACTTTGCGAAACAAGCCAATTTGTCTAGTACATGGCATTTTCACCATGAACTCTGATATTATTATGATAACAATATGTATTTCAAATTTATTCTACATCCTGTGTCTCTAAACTTTAGTTGGAGAATAAAGTTTATTGAAAATGTCACAAAATTGAATGTTTTCATGGGTTTGTAGATACCTCTATTAATCTATTTAATTTGATTGCAAAAAATGTACACATTTCTCTAAATTATTTATGTATTTTTACAATAATTTCTATAAATGAAATACCTAAAGTGATTATTCTTAAGTACTTACTATGAAACATGATGTAAAATATAATACTATTTAGTGCGATCTTGAAGAAATTGTTTTTTGTGAATATTAAGCTATTAATATTGTTATGAATGCGTGAAAAGTTCTGAATTTCTCCAAGCTAATTACTCAATGAGTGTAGAATTTTCAAGTACATATTCAATCCCAGTAATAGTTAAAGTGTGGTCGGTTGTCAGTAAGTCCCTTGATTGCTGTGGCTATGGATCGATTCGTGGATGTGATATGTTGCTACATAGTCTTAAGTCGAATATAGCTTGTACGGAGTATTTATCAATCGTAATTTTAGATAGGCGCCCTTAGTATCTTAGAAACTTCAGTTTCTCATTTAACCTACAGGTCCGTGATATGTTCTTACATAGTAGTTATGTATGCAAATGCTATATGCATAGAGAACTATTTATCTAATTTGTAACGTGTTTTAAACGATATGATCTGATTGCGAAAGTCGTTTATAACATTACTGTAGCACACATTTCTATTTTTTCTTTGGTGTGTTTTCGGATGCGATTATTTAGTTTCAAGTTCACTGCATCGTCTAACTTTGTTGTGAGTATAGTGATGGCATTTTTTGTTAATGAAATAATTGGACAAAGTCTGTTTATTGACATTAACTCATTTTATAAATTCACTAAAAGTACCGTCTCGATACACGTTGTCCTTTCATTAGCAGTATTATTTGTCGCTTGTGAATAATTATGATCATAAGAGATTAAAAGTGTAGGGTAAGGTTAAATAATAAGTCTTGAATTGAAAACGTTTCCGTATTTAGGGGTGATGTGTGTCCACTACCAACTTCTATACAACTTGTAATAAGTACACGAACTAACGAATTATTTAGTAGCTATTCGTCAGAAACTCAAAAAGAGTTCTTAAAATAAAATAAAAATAAGATTTGATATTATTTTTATTATTTTGTATGTTTTTTACTTTGTAAAGCCACTTACACACCAAACGAAAAGTAGAAAAATTGCCGTGTATTATTTTAAAAATAGGTCTTCAATAATTTATGTATGTTGTCCTGTGTACAAATAGCGTTCGAAATTACTATTCGAAGTGATACAATAATAAACATTGCATTTTAAATTGGTCAACTAGTATTGTACCGGCGATATCCAATAAAGAAATCAGTAAACAATTCATGTATTTTAATTAATTAATTAGTTGCTCATTAATTTCATAATGGGTTGGTGTTACTAATAGTACCTTCGTTTTATTGTAAGTATGAAGAAACTGGATGGGATGTAATACCTGTTGCGGTTGACCTTGCATCTGTTCTTTTACTAACAAAAAATGTTTTGCCCAATAATCGGTATTGTGAAAAAGTCAATCTATTTTAAACGCCGCAGCTACCGATTAAGAGTTGCGTGACCGGCCATTTACAGGGACCTAGCGGATACTGTCATCTAATCGTCTCGAGTGTTTGTAGTCCGATCAGCGTTATAACTAGGTCCTTGAATTATTCAATTTCATATACTGCGACTTAATAACATGGTACTACGTCAACGGAAGATGCGCACGAGTTGAATACCTAACATAGTACACATTATTGTGCATAATTGGTCACGGAGCGTCTAATTAAATATAAAACTAGTTTTCTTTGTTGAAGACACCTGAGGGTTATACAGTTCTTTGCATCTCATAAAAATTCCACTATTTATCTGAAAAAAAGTTAATGAGTATGCGCAAAAAGCACGTATGGGGATCTGTCGTGTGTAGCATCCATTGCGAGTGGCAAAATTAGACAACCGCGACCGCAATGATTTTTAAGAGGGTAATCAAAAGCAAAAAAAAATTGCTATGGGAGTTAGTAGTTGTTGGTAGTTATTCATCGTAACTTCAAGTGCCCTATATCCTCAGATGATGGTTCTTAACGAGCTTGGAATAGGTGCCAAAGTGGATAGTGATAGTTGCATGCTATGCTCTTATTTTTTTAACTTGTCAGTATTGTCTTTTAACTAGCATCATTAATATAAACAACAATAACATCCGACTTCAATACAACAAAAAAACAAGTAGGTACAAAAGAAACAAAAGCACTAAGTTCTAAAGATGATTAATCTTATTCACTTTGTTTGTTTGTTTCCTATTCCTACTTTTTAGCACATTGGTGAGGGCAATGACCAAGGCCTTCGTGTTACCATTGAACTATTTGTATTGGTGACGAATCGTAAGGTGAACCATTAATGGTTTCTTAATATTTGTAAAATAAACCTATCTGGGCAGTGTTTGCCTTGAACTCAAATAGATAAATTAACTTTGCTTTATTTAAATTTTTAGTAAAGCGAAGGTAAAGGCACACTGGGCCAGATGTCCGTTTTTGTCATTTTAAGTGGTTTTATTTATTATACTAGACAAACTTAGCAATGTGTTGCAATATTATTTTCTAAAGTTTATTCGTTTGTTACCATTCATGGACTGAAAGCTCATGGTCAGATCTTCAGTCACGTAGGTGTTGATTGCATAGCACTAATTATATAGGTACTCTACACAGCGCAGATAATAATTTGATTTATGGTACTTATTACGTTAGACTAAGTAGTTAAATAACGGCTACCTACTATAGCGTTACACTTACAATGCATAGATCTATAATGAAGTAATATATTTACATAATACTTAGCATCATTATGCGGTAGCTGGGTCACCATGGATTCCGTACCTATCTAACAGTAAAGTTATTTATCTACCACAAAATTAAGTTTATTGAATTTATCATTTCTTCAATCAAACCCGTGGGCCAGGAAACAATTTTGTAGGTATTTTGTAAGAGCAATCTACCATTATGGTCACTATTGTTTGCCAATAAACTTATCTATGTCATAGAAAACAGGGCCACATGAACCAGTGAGTGACACTGCTGGACTTAAGTGTAGGAGACAATCCAAAAGAATTTTCCGATTTGCCAGTCTTGCAGGAGTTATCAGTCTCAGAAAAATATGACCCAATAAAGGTTTTTTTAAAGAAGCACAAATATGTAGAGCTATCTATACCTAGGTGTAGGACCTAGCTGTCCTTACTAGACCAAATAAGAGGACCTAAAAATGTGGTCTCCTAATCCTTAAAAAGTTACAGTACAACCATTTAGGGTCCAAGGTAACCTAGGGTTACTAGGTAAGTTCCCTGATTTTATTAGATGATTCGATAAGTGGTTTTTCGGCCATGAACTAGATTTAAATCAAAGCTAGACAAGTTTTTACGCAGTACGAATCCTAAGTAAAACGTGCAATAATCAGATACTTGAATACTTAGCAATCTGAAGAAGACGATTAATTTCATGGATGAATTATTGTGTAAATTATGATGCTGCCACCTAAACTTATCTAACTTGTGTAAAACAAAACAACGGTGATTTAAAGTTTAAATTATATATTGTGTAGCGTTGGATTGGCGATGTTATATAAATTGTAAGCGCGGCGGCCGTTCGCTTCCAATATTATGAGTGGTAAGGGAGGCGCGAGCGCAGTACTGGGCGGGAAATTGAAACGCGAACTTCTCGATAAACAGTGTTGTGCAGTATTCTTTGAGAGTTGAACAGTAGAAGACTGACCGTTGTAACAGTGAAGTAGAAAACGTAAATAAACGTTATTAAAATGTGGCGGCGAGTGTTATTTGTGAGTATTGATTTTTATTTAAATTATAACTATAACTAATATAAGTGCGATTCATTAGATTGGCGAAATATATTTAAGATGTGAACAAAAATATTTTTATTAAGCTACCTACTCAATTTTATTGTAGACTTCTCCAATCAGCCCAGTAGGTACTTAATTCTGGAAGTAATTATTAATGATCGGTCCGAACATCTATAGGTAGGTTCCTACCTGTCTGATAAATATTCTAAAAAGCAACAGCATTATTTTTTATTTGTAATATATATTTTTTTTCTTATTTAATTATCTACTGTTTCTTAAACATCAAAAATTAAAAAGCCTGGTACCTAGGCATCTACTTATAGTCGATGTCGATGTACCTACTTACCATAATTATGTGTTTGTTTTATCACATCTGCAGCACCTCCATGTGATACTTATCTACATACATAATTTATAGGTGAATTCTATGCATCCGCACTGAGTGACGGCTCTTGAAAGTTAACCAAGGCCGACCAAGGGCAATGGTTTCCATCAAAATTTTCTCCACGATTGATTCAACGGTCGCATCCTATTAGTCTCACTTTCATTTCAATATCTTTCACTGGTTACCCAAACCAAACTCATTAAGACCATAATCATCCGTTCAATATTTTCGTAGTGTTTACGAAGTTTCGTTTTGGTTTGAACTCTTGGAACAGAATTCTTCACTAAGGATTACTCTTGGTGAATTATTTAACAAAAAATAGTCTGTTATTGAAACCAATTGAGGTGAACCACCTTATTGATCTAGTGGTCTGGCGTAGCTGCCAGCCGTAATGTAATTGGACTCAATTTCCGGGGAAATTGTTGGCTGAGAATACCTACCTCAGGTTTTTCTGATGAAAAACTAAACCTACGTACTTCATTCTAGTTCCGGAAACCATGAGCCTGATTGCTTCGTAACCCACTAGTTTTGCCTGCCAGGGTTGCGGAATTTGTTCGAAAGAGTCACCGCGGCCCTGGAACGCAAAGGGCTTTAGAAGGAACACGGATGGGTTTTAGTCAGTAAGAGTCTGACACGCCCTCCCGCTCCACCCAGAGCGGAAGAAGTCATTTGATGATTTCCCATCCTTAATAAAAAAAAAAACCACTAGTTTGATATAGTTTTACTTGTTTGATATGGTATCTTAGTAGACTTGGGACTAGGAGGCCTAGGGCCTAAGTCTTTTTACGTCATGCGCATTTAACATTAACGCGTCCAACACTTCATTCAGGCTTGGAAATGTGGATCTCAGACGAGTTACTGAGGAGCGGGGAGCTCTACATGACCGGTGAAAATTGCAGTGTTTTGTTAGGTATAAGTATTTAACCGTTGACTAATAGGTTCTATTTTCTTGCGGAGATGTATTCTTTTGTCTGATTCGTTTCATATATCGGCTACCTAAACATAATAGACATGAGTCACGAGACTCACAAGTTACAAAATATGAAACAGAGACAATAGAATTTCAAGCAAATCAAAATGCAGTGGTCATCCATACAAATTGTTATTTTGTTACGGTCTTTTAACCTTGGTGACATAAACGGTAGACGGCCGGTTGTTCTTCTAGTCGCGGGTTCGATTTCCGCATGAGGACAAATATTTAAGATGTTGTACTGACATTAATTTGTTCCGAGTCTGTATATGTACGTGATTTGTATATGTAATGACTGTGAATCTTAGTTTAGTTACTGAAACCTTGGTTTCGTTAAATATCATAGCTCATGGTGACTGTGATTTTACTAAGCACACGGAGATAGAAACTAAGTATAAGTAGGTACCCACCTACTTAATAATGTGATGTAATGACCCAAATTGGAAGGCAATATTGAACAGGAAATAAATAAAATAAGTTGTATTAAATATGCCTACTTAACTTGTTTAGTGAAACAACAATAATTATTGCACACTTAATTAAATGTTGATTTCAATTTTAAAAAACCAGTGCATTGGACAAAACTTCGAATCGGCCTACTGTCCTACTCGCCATTAGATACCTCTCTTGATTTGTGTTTTAGCCTTTTTAGGTGCAAGAATTGCGTTGATCATCTTTCTATACAAAAAGGGGAATATACCGTAGCATCACACCTATAATCCACGAAGGAACCCATATTTGCACAGTTATATTTTATTCCCATGTAATAAGGCCGAGCCCATTGCCATCAACCGGGCACTAATTCACAAATAAATACTGACCCAATAACTCTACCCAGCCCGGGAACCGAACCTCCTACTCAGCAGTTGCTATTTTATAAGGGTAGGTAATATGAATTTATGCGCCCAACTAAACATTTATTAAATTATTTTTAACGCTAGCTAAAGCTTTAATTACTTACTACCTACTTATTATTCAAGTCACGACTAGTCATGACTTCATGGGTTAGGTTTTTCAAGACTTACCTCCTTTTTTCCTAGCTGTGTCCGTGGTTAGCTTATACAACGTTTTCCAATACGAACCTCACTTCATCTGCATTTAAATGTCCGCAAAAAAAATCCCCAAATCCCAGGTAAATACGTAGGTATCTACCGTTCCGTCTACTGTAAGTAGCTACTCGCCGTGCTCATAGCTTGTTTTATTTATTTATTTAAATAAACATAGAAAACACTTTCAAACTGTCTTCTGGACAATGCATAAAGGACATGTAAGTACCTACCTACATAAACAAGAACACAATACAGCTGTTATGCAGATCATACCTACAAAAATATTACGTAGAAGAAACCTGAATTTGTTTACATATCTAATATAAAAATTAACACATAGGAAGTAATTTGTAAGAGACGTGTAAACAAAAAAACATCACATTTAAAGCAGAATAACTTACAACGCTTCATTAAATTGATTAAATAAACAACAAAAAGTATGCAAAAACAATTAATGGCGATGTTATCGTCAATAAATTTTTAAAAGCTGGTGCTAATTGAGATAATTATTTGATTTTTAGGGTTCCGTATTATTACTAAGATTCCACTGTCCGTCTGTCTGTCTCATGAACCGTCATAGCTAGACAGTTGAAATTTTCAACAGATTTTTCTGTTGCCGCTATAACAACAAATGATAAAAATTAAATTAAATTTAAAATAAGTTGACAAAATCATGTTTCTCGTATGGGAGCCCATACAAGAAACATGATTTTTTCGGCTTATGGTACGGAACCCATAACCCAAGTGCAAGTCCAACTTGCACTTGGCCAGTTTAAAAAAAATCTAGTTTCTACCATTTAAATCTTTAACCTTCAGAAATATGTTAGATTCCTTTTGTTCATTTCATTCCTAACAGGGTCTACAACGGCTCTTAGCTCTTTTTGTTAACATCTTGTTTTAGGTTGTGAAACGCAAATAAACAAATATGAATACTTATGAAGATTTTTCCTGTGCCGTAGAGCAATTAGGATCTTAGGAGGTGTTATGAGCCAGGGTTGCGGAGTTTGTTTGTAAGAGTCACCGCAGCGTTAACGCAAAGGGCATGGTTCATTGGCATTTGAGGAGGAGTGGCATTCGAGGAACATGGTTGGGTTTTAGTCAGTAAGAGTCTGGCACTCCCTTCCGCTCCACCTAGAGTTCAAGGAGTCATTTCATGATTTCCCATCGGTAAAAAAGGAAGCACATCAAGCTACAGCAATGAGTCAAATTTCTTTAATAAATTTTCAACTTTATCACTGAAGCATTAGGTTCAAGGTTGATTGGAAAATTTTTTTTTAGCTTGATGTGCCAGCGTCTATGCCAATCTGATAGTTAATTGCCTCTTTATAGTAGACATAGCTTCTGCCAGTGACTTCGCCCGTATGAAGAGAGATTTGCCGAGATATTTCCTGGGATTCTTCTCAATTCCCGGTATAGTTTCCTAGTAGGTATAGTCAATAGACCATTCAATGTGGCCAATGAGTAAAAGACGCTTGGCTCTTGACCAGCAGTAAACGTCTTTCGCATAAAATGGTGATGATGATTCATTCAATGTGGCTATGATACAGTTAATTTTTAATAATTTGAGATTAGTTATTTTTTTAAACTTTCGCTGATAAAAACAAATTAAGAAGCAATTTAATATTAATTAAACAATTTTCAGGGCGATGGCAAGAAAATGCTATTACCAAAATTGGTACAAAACATGTTTTCCTGCTAAGTATAAAGTTAGATTCTATGGATTTTGTTTCCATAATATAAAAAGTTTGCAGGAGATAGCTTTTCTACTTTGTAACGCACAGTCCTGAAAAAAATAAGTACAGTAAAATGAATATTTTTTTAAGTTGTTGTGGTAGGTACAAAATAAATATTGAAAAAGTAATTATTGTCAAAAAACTAACATACAAATTGTAAACTAAAACTGAAATACATTTAAATACTGTTTACAACCCACCGGCACCCGTAGGTCCTATTCATAAGTACATACCCGTAGGAATTAAGCAACGGTGTTTGGAAGCAGAAATACTTACACGTGGTCACATGGTTGATGGTAGAAACGTCATCCCCAGACGAGATAATACAAACCTAACAAATACGCTGAAGTCGCATTGTCCTCATAAACTTAGACAAAAACATTTCTAGATGCCCTATATCTAGGTATAGCAGGTACCTACACCTACCAACCTGCTGTAATTAAATGATTACTTAGCTTAGCATTCCTAGGTACTAAGTAGGTAGGTACTACTACACTATGCATTAATTCTCGGTGGTTTAATTAGTCTGCTACATAGAACACCTCGGTTCGAAGCCGCAAAAGTACCTATCGCTTACAATCGCAGGTTATTGAAAGCACTGCTTTCTATCTAGACGGACCTAGAAAGCAGGTAATGTAATATCGTCGCCGTTGGCCGTGACCACAACCGGTGGTATCATTTAAATTTGAAAATCTAAACTATTTGTTCGATTGTATCGATAGGGTGACTTAATTCGTTGCCAGTATTTCAGGGTGTGAGAGTAATCACGAACAAATATATGAAGGACTGTTCAGTATCTTCATTTTAATGTTCGCAGTGACTCGACCAGCATAAGACCAGCAGATATTTTTCGATGTGATTTCAACTTGATGCTAGCGATTATCGTAGGTAAAAGTGGTTTATGTCTTCAAAACGTTTTACACCGTTAATACGTACGTTGCGAGGCGGGCCGCGAGTTAAGGAGCAGGTGGTCACCGCAGCTTCGGCTTGCTGGCCGGCTTCGCCGGCCAGCAAGCCGCGGCGGCGTGGGTTACAATCAATCTGCGACGATAAACTCGCATGGGACCGCCGGAGCCCCGCAGCGCCGGAGCCGTGACAGAAACCATGCCTGCTGCATGTTGCATGCTTGCTTACATGCTGAATGCTTGCTTGCTTGCTGCATGCTTGCTTGCATGCTGAATGCTTGCTTGCATGCTGCATGCTTGCTTGCATGCTGTATGCTTGCTTGCATTCTGCGTGCTTGCTTGCTGCATCCTGAATGCTTGCTTGCATGCTGCATGCTTGCTTGCATGCTGAATGCTTGCTTGCATGCTGAATGCTTGCTTGCATGCTGCATGCTTGCTTGCATGCTGCATGCTTGCTTGCATGCTGCATGCTTGCTTGCATGCTGCATGCTTGCTTGCATGCTGAATGCTTGCTTGCATGCTGCTAAGAATATTTTTATTATAAATAAACATTATGTAATTTGAAGTTAGGACTTATAACTTTTATTGAAAACAGTTTTATGTCTTTTGTATATTATTGATTGTAATTTTTATGAAAAACGAATTTAGGACATATAATATTTAGGGATTTCAATGTTATGGCATGTGATATTATGTGATATTAAGTTCGGGTAAGTTATCATTCGGACAAATGATGATTAGGACAAAAAAGTTATGGCACTTTAAATTATGGATAAAAAGTTAGGTGACACAATAGAGAACCAATATAGCCACCACAACCATCCCCCTGATATAGGGTTTGATAGAGATTGTGACGATGTCAAAGTCAAACCGTTTATGTCAAATAAACCAGGTCGGTCAGTCAAAAACATACAGCTATTAGTTAGTTGCACGTTCCAATGCGCAGATCTCTATGGAGAAGAACGTGCAAGAAACTCCATGGACACTCTTTTAAATCAGTAAATAGTTACAAATAAGTTACTTGTTGAAATTTCATAAAATTATACATGTAAGTAGGTTAAAGATATATATTTTTTTTTTTTTTAGTTTGAATCTATACAATGCAAACGTGTAGGTGGTCTTTTGAGGAAAGAGCCACACAGATTTGAGTGGACCTGTCCAGACAGTGCAAGTATTTGTCAGTTATCGTGCAGCTCAACTGACTTGAGCTTACATTTTTGTGATGATCTACTTAGCAGATTTTTTGCAACAGTAGACAGCATTCTGTCTCCATTCATGGATAAAAGTATCTACTAACCTAAGTAAATGGGAGCTTCTGTCGCACGTATTTAGTAGGTTGTTCAATCAACACGGACCATGTTGTGTTTCAATAATCGTAACATTTAATTCCATCGCAAGAGAGGGGCGCGTATTACACACCCCACTTCCCCAGTTCAGTAGTACAGTTGCTGATATTTTCACCACGCTTTTATTAATAATTCTGCACGTTACCTTATAATTATTAACTGGTAAACCGTATCCTATTCGTTAGGTACCTACCTACTTACCTAGTTCTTGAAAATAAATGGTAGGTATTCCTGGTATGGTTAGGATCCCTAAAAATAACCTTTATATTTTTAAGGATCCTGAAAATACGGTAACAAATGGATAATATTAAATAGCTGAATATTATGATTGCCTTAGGGCATGCCTATCATGTATGTAAGTAGGTAGGTGGTTCTATATCTATGTAAAGGTACTTCGACAACTAAGTTGTGTAAAACGCTTGTTATCTACCTATAGGTATTGGGCATTTTAAGGGGTTCCGTAGTCAACAAGGAACCCTTACAGTTTCGCCATGTCTGTCTATCTGTCCACGGTTTAGCTCAGAGACGCTTAGCACTAGAAAGTTGGAATTTGGTGTGGCTATACAGTTTACATATTAATCACACCGACAAAGTGGAAAACTAAAATCATGAAAAAAAAAATTTTTTAGGATAGGTACCTACCCCTCCTCTTAGGTACACGTAAAGTGGCGATGTTTTTTTTTTAAAAAAAATCATGGTATTACCATATCTCAACGAATTTTAAAGGACAACTAGCACAGCTCCGTAGGCTTTACAAGTTAACGAGTAATAATCGACCAACCTATTAAATGTAGGTAACTGATTAGGTAAAATTTTCGTAGCAACCCCATAGAAAATGATTTATTATTGTAGTATTTGTAACTTTATAATTTCATAGTAAAATTTGCTATTTTTTGTCATGGCTTACGGGACGGGTAACTACGGAACCTACACAGGGTGGCCCGATACGCGCTTGGCCGGTTTTTTAAGGTTTCGGTTCATAGCAACCGAAATATAAGCTGAAACTAGCTGTGGAAATTTACTTACTTTGTTCTTACTATATACTCGACTATTGCACTTACCTCAATGATAAAAAAAACATCATCAACGAAGGCCTATTTCAAGAGAAGTGTCTTGTCTTAGTTTGCTTTTAATTAGAAACCTATAAAAATAAATTGGTGTAGGACCAATTTGTTGGAGTTCTTCATTATTACTTGGAGTTCTTCATTGCTGCAAACAATATTTAAATAATGTGAAAATTCCAATAAAAGTTTCGTTTTTATTCACCCCTGCATTTCTATCCACCCCGTTTTACTACTTAGGCATTGATTAGCCCAATCCAATTTAGAGAACGCACGGAGCCTAGCTAAATGTTAAGCCTGTTTCTATCTAAAGCTGTAAGTAAACTAAAGTATCTACTTAGTATCACTTTATGGATAAGATAAAGACTTATTAGGCAGGCTACTGAAGTGAACTTACTCATGGATAGAATTAATGAGATCAAGAGGTATCTATTTGTCTTATATAATTATTAACTTTGGAGTTGTAGTAGCCGTATGTGATCACAAAAAAACTGGTTTAACCACAAAAATCTGGTGTTTTGTTTTGGCTAGAAACTGTTCGTGGTTCAATTAAAACCAATTGTTTTGAATTTGTGGTTTCTGATAAGGGTCAGCGTCACGCACGGTCAATTTATGTTGTACCTACTGGTACTCAGCGGCATAGGGTTAGGCTAGAAGACGACCTCATCATAGTTGGGAAATGGCTAGGCAGACTGACTTAAAAAGGGAGTGAATGATGTGGAGAGTGAGTGAGGGGGGAGTGAAGAGTGGATGAAGAAAATGTGTTGCTAGTTGTTGCACCGAAACCCAAGTAACATGGCATAGGGTTGCCATTAGTTGCCAACCTTTTTTAGAAGAAATAGAGTATTTTTTATTTTAGGAAGGGCAAATGAAGAGTACAGTCGTAGAAATCCTTCGTGGTACCTTTTATAATATGTACCAAAATGTTGTTAATATTTTGAGAATTCCAATGAAGCCATGGATTTCTTTTATCACCAATTTGCATACTGAAATGGCAATTTCATTCAATTTAATAAAAGACAGAGTCACTATACCTATCATATCAGACAAAATAAATAGAGTATTTTAACGTACCTACCTACTTTATTACTTTTGTAGATTATACTTACTTAGAGTACGTCTACGCAAAATAGAGAACAATACTCTATTTTAGAGTACGGTTGGCAACCTCTTTCATGAGAACCTCATGAAAGAGGTCAGCAACCACAAAATTACACCTCTGCTTTGTTCCCTCCGACCACTGTAACATAAACCCATGTAACTTATCTCGATCCCAAGACCCAATAAGAGATCGAAACGCCATGCCACCGCAGGAAACGCAAGCTGGCTTCATAGAAACGCTTTCTAATGGTCGAAACTCATTAAAATAGATTTTACAACCACGAGCAGGTACACTATACCATAGAGAAAAGGATTTCCTTGAAGTTTTATGGCTGTGATTTGTCGTGAGAAACATTCATGTCGTTTTATTGTATTAATTAATGTCCATAAGGGTCGGATAAAGTGTTATGGGTTTTTCTATCAGGAATTCCCCAGTAGCAGCCCGAAGTTCGTATTTGCTAGGTGGATGGCAGTAGGCTCGTTCCCTGTTCTGTTTGACTTTAATATAAATGACGAAACGATAGTGTGGTATAGCTGCACCGCTGCCTAAGCCTTTGGGAACGGAATCCTGCACATGAATGAATCAGCTGGCATTCTTTGTTGAGGCCAATTTATTAGCAAAATGGCTAAGATAATATTTTGCCATTTTTTAACAGTGGCTGTAGTCATTGAAGAACTAACCCTAACAACCCTAGGTCAGCTCATGGTAAGAATTTTATTATTGAGGTGTCGAATGTATGTCATGCATGTTTAGGTTTTCAAAATGCTGCAACGCAGATAAGCAAATTACAACAAAACTTTTCAATAAAGCATAGTTTAGACAGCAGCATTGTGTGTGCTGATTACAATAATAGGTCTGCTAGCAAAGCGTTAAGAGAATGACTAAACTTCAAATTTTGGTAAAAGCCCTCATGTGCACGGCCACATAACAGGGCCATCAATTCATTAGGCAAAGTGTTCGACGTTTGAAACACTTCCCCCCCTTTGTGTCATTGTGATGTGAATCCATGAGAGTAAGGCACTTATATTATATTGTCTACCTATTTGTTTGCAGCTTGTTACCAACACTCATCAATAATATTTTAAAAAGTAGATGAGATCAGAGCTTTCCATCCGAATTTTCCATAGATAGGTACATTATTGACTATGTTAACAACTACGGAAATGGAAAAGTTTCGATAATTTCCTTTATAAATAAAAGCCTTAATTTCGGGCACGCCACATACGCATTAACCCTAAAGAGTTAATGCGGACCAAACTTTGCTTTTTACAAGTTTTTGAACATCATCGACGGTTAAACTATAAAACACATTAGGTAGATATGACTTCTTTGTTTCTTATGATAAACTTTGTTGTTTGCAGGTAATCAGCCATACTTTTTGTTATAATCACCGCAATAAAACTGCAGGAAGCTAACAACGATAAATAATTAAGATATAGGTACCTAGTGACTACATAGTGGGTAGTATTATAAATTGCAGGTTAAAGGCCTGAAGTAGACGTAAATTACAGTCTCGATTATTACCTGTTCATATCTTAATAATTATCACACTAGATTTGAATTTAATACCAGGTTCATCTATTCCCTTAATTGTTAATTATGTAGGTAGGTATATGATACCTGCCAAGTGTACCTGTGTCTACGTATTTAATCATATGAAGGCTTACTTCGCTCATCATAACAACATATTATTAAGATTTCCACGAAATCTGTTTTTATAGTCTGAGTTTTAAGTTACTATTTAGATAGGTATTTTTAATTAGATTCAGTTTTAATTAAGTACTAACGTTTGGGTCGAGACAAAGTCGAAGTACCTATGCTTTTTTTTGAAGTATTAATTAATCAAATAACTTGATAGCTCATATTGCGTGATAAGTAGGAGAAAATATTTTGTAGACGTCAGCACATCAAAAAGAATCTGTCAAATTCTTAAATAGATTTTCAACTTTATCACTAACAATTAAGTTCGAGATTGATTGGAAAAATTTGACAGTTTCGGGTACCCAATGGATGTAAGGCAAAAGAATCATGGGTGAATTGGGTAATCCTGACCAACCATTACATACCGAGATTCGGATGGCACGTTAATCCGGTGGTCACGACTGTCATTTGTAGATTTTTGTGTAGAACTAGCGGTAGTGAGCAGAAGCCAGAAAATCTGACATCAGTCTTGCTAAGAGGCAACCTAATGTTACTGGCTTGTGGGGGTGGATGGGCAGCCATTCCATGTCGAATACTGGTATTCTGCTGACTCCGGTAAGACTTGGAGCCACCGCTTACATTTTTGGGATAAGTAAAGCTTTGCAGTTTTTTTGTTTAGCTAAAAAAGGAAGTCAAGTGGTCAGTCAAGTCGAATTGATGGATTTTTGGAATATTGTGAGTACAGCTAAGGGGTAGAATACCCTGCCGGAGTCTGTTTCCTGATAGCTACAACCTGAGAATCAATAAGAAGGTCTCCTAGACAAGCGTGTTCCATCGTTCACCAAATCATCGCTTTACATCAGGAGAGAAAAAAGTCACGATAGGTTGGATGAAGTTCCCTTTTAACCCACCCATTCTCATTTTGCGCTATTTTGATAAGCAACACCTTAAAAAGGCGCTTATAGGTATGTACGTCCTATACGTGGCATGCGACCTTAAAACCGTTTCGTGGCCGTGTCCAATAGGTAATAAATGATGACGGTGATTCGTCGTTAATTAGCCGGTTGTTAATCATAAACTTATTAATTGACCATTCATCGTCGTCGTCATCTACCGGCAATTATCTTACAAAGATTTCTATAAAATTACTGAAATTAAAACTCGCGTGTTTGTCAACATTGCATGGCTTATCAAATTGTTCCTACCTGTCTTTATTTTCTAGTTATACTTAAAGGTAGGAATTTCCTTTATCTAAGAGGTTCTACCTACCTTGGACTTAAGAATTATATTATAATTATGTTGTTTACAGACGAGACCTCTGTGGTTGTTAATATATCATCAGTAAGAGCAAACTACGTATAAAACGTATCTAAGTTTTATTATAGAGCGGGTATCTACTCAATAGACGTTGTTATATCACAATATTGACTCAGAGATACATTAAATTATTATATTATTAAAATCCAATCTACGCACAATACTTTCTTAGCGACCGGCGTGGAAAGTAAAAATTAGTTTCCGTACACGGTTCATTAATTTCACGACCGCCATCAGGTTTTTTTACTGTCCACAAATAAGTGCGCCAGTGCCAAAGATATTGCAAAAGTTACACTTTTTTATGTGTTTAAGATTCATTTTGTGCCACTTCCTGTTTCGTGTTATGTCATACAGTAAGTTTGTTTCCTGATGACACTATGTATGGAAAAAATAAGTTTTTATTACGTAGTCAGGAAGGAAACGAAATGTGAACCACATAAAGTCTCCCGTGTGGAAACGAGTGGACTCACCTAATTGCGTAATTAGCGGTTGGGCTTGTTTCGCACTTAGAAGAAAACGGTAGCAAGACCATTTAGATAAACTGCATTGGAAGTACCGATAAGGTATCAGTACCAATGGCTTGAATAGCCGGATGAACGAAAGTTCCGGATTCAAATCTTTAGCACTGACTGGTTAGTGCACATGTTTTTGATGCCTTTAATCATACTTTCCAGCCTTTTTACGACTCCTGGTCTGTAATACATCTGTGATATTAACTACTTAATTAATTTAGTGCAAAAGCATTACCTAACATTTAAAGAAAACCATGTCAAAAACATTCTAGGTCATATCGATTGCAGAAATTTATTTTTACTTCCTGCCCGAGTTCATATTATGTGCATTGACACAACGAATCGAAAACAAATACGAAAAAAAAGTTTTGTACTTAATAGTTATGGTCTAATAAATATCGTCTCAGAATAGAGGTGTGCGTCTACTGTGACGCAATAAGTAAACTGTAAAATGAAAAACAGGCCAAGTGCGTGTCGGGCCACGCGCAGTGTAGGGTTCCGTAGTTGCATGTCACAATTGCCGACTTAGAATGGTGCTTTTTACATTACAACTATACTCTAGTTGGTATGTAAAAAGCACCATATATTCCATTGGTAGGTCGACTGTTATTACTCGTTAACTTGGAAAGCTTACTTAGCCATGATGGTTTCCCTTTTAAATTCGTTATATGCTACTAACATGATTTTTACACGTTTCCAAAAACAACCGTTTAGTTGGCAGAATCATTAAGCCCCCTTCGCCTTAATATTTCTAAAACGGATCCTTGGAAAAAGGTTTTCGCACATCCGCAATATTTTTACGCCCTATTCAACGACACCCCACACCATAGGATAAAAAGGTCATTGCCGCTTTTAAGATTTTATTTTACCACTTTGTCCGGCGTGATTAATATGTATACCCATACTTAATTCCAAGTTACTAGTGCAAAACAACCCTGGGCTAAACCGCGGACAAACAGACATACCGATGGACATGGCGAAACTATAAGGGTTCCTTGTTGACTACGGAACGCTAAAAAATTTTGCCAAGTTTATCGCGACTTACGCTTGTGCAGTGCCGAGTGTTAAAAGTCAACGCTCGGCACTGCACAAGTGTTAAACACTATGAGAGGAGCAACTGCTGTTCCTCTAAGTACTTAAGTAATTAGTGTTGTGAGATCATAATTGAGAGGGGTTCTTAATACTTTTTGAGGTCGTATTGCCAACAAACATCTTTATGTCAATCAAAGGTTGAAATCCATTTCTCAGTTTGTACCCTGCATCGTCACTAAAATTTCTCATACCATTACTACATACCTACTCATACAATGCATACCTGTGATAGTAAAAAAAAAAGGAAGGAAGGAGGAAGTTTCTGGAAGTCGGTTAAAAGATCCAATCCGATTAGGAAATTATTCGTTGACAAATTGAAAAGAAGCCTTTCAAAGTGGTTTGATGATTGGATTCCTATGTATAACACAAAAAGTTGTCACTTGGTAGGTACAGAAGTGTGCCGCCATAGTCAGCCCAAACCTTTCAACCTGCACTGTTTTTTTGCGCTGGTCATAGTTTTTTTTTTCCATTATTGTGACACAGTTGTTCGTAATTGAACTTTACGTAACATGATCTAATAGAAAAAAAAAACACCTTTTTATTGAAATCTCTTTCATTGAGATGTAGTGCAATGATCTCGTAACCCTTTCAAGCTATTTAGAAATGGTCTGGTTAATTTACAAATAAATGGAATGGATAATGCACTACTTTTTTTCTGCAAGGCATAGTTGACTTGGCAAGCAGATTCAATAAGTTCTGCTTGGTCGTGTGTTAATAGTAGGTCAGTCAATTGCTTCCAGGGGCATCGATTAGAAGGACTGAGTAGCTATACGTAGGCATACTACATAGACAGGTGGGTTGTTTGTACCTGCCACTAGAGGACAACTGTAATTTCCATTCTAAGACAGGTTTTGACTCCTGAAAAGTGCTTTCAATCTGTTATTTGGGAACGTAGGTAAGATTTAGGTTTCCAAAATTCCCCTTATCAGATCTAGATCTAATAAGATTGTATAATTTTAACGAAACGGTTCGGAATACAAGGAATATAAAAAGTTTTCCTTTTTTACTTCCATCTTTATCGAAGGCTCCTCCGTGAGAGCTAGTATGAGTGAGAGAGAATCTAACGTTATCATTTTATTGTTCCAGATTTTGCCGCTTATATTGTCAGTGTCAACAATAAAAGTTCCAGTCGACAATGTAGATCCCACTGAGGTACCCCGAGCCCCGGAGGGCACACAGAATACTCCTATATACTACATTTCAGACGACACAAATGTCGACAGCTATCTCAGACCTCCTAACCCTCAAAAATCTGAAGAAACGCCCGAAGGACCGCCCACATTCCTGATACCACCCTCACAAGAAAAGCAACCTAACTTCTACAACGTGCCCAAAGAATCCGCAGATGTCCAAAGTGACTGGCTGCCTATCTTGCAAGCACAGACCCAAAGTAAACGCAACGCCCAATTTCAGCAGAGACTGCCTCTGGAATCCATTCCGATTTTTTTCAACCCTAACCAAGCCGGTGGAGGTCAACTTCCTCTACGTTTACCCCCTGTACCATCAACACACCTTGAACCACCTTCAGTAGATGCTGTCAACGAGTTCTTTATCGAAGTGCCCGAAGACGAAGAGGTGCACGTCGATGAAAATAACGAGCCTATTGAGCCATCAGACTATAACGTGCATCCCCATAACGACGCAAATAGCTCACCTCTAAACCAACAACTTGATCCTGCTGAACCTACCCTCGCTTTACATTTGACGCCACCTCAACCACAATCATTCAATTCGCCAACAAAACAGTATCCCAAGAAGTATTCTGGCGGGTTCAAGCCTGTTCCGATACCTCTCGCTCAGTTCGATGACTCCGTACCAGAAGTTCCTAAAGCGAAACCTGCGAAATATTTCAAGCCACAGTCCAGTGCTGAAGTGGAACAATACACACCGATCGACGAGAAGAAATTATATCATTTCCAAAAAGCCGAACATCAACGAAAACTGAAGGGGGAAGAGGAAGCCGCTAAGGTCAGTATATCATCTAGAAATGTGGTGGGAATTTAGCATATATGAATTTAACTTGAAACTTGTTTGGTTCTCAGCAACAACAGTCAGCTGATGGTACGTCAGAGGAAGCATATGGCGAGCCTACTTCGGCGGAACAAGAAACTTCGGAAACTAACTTGAGATACCCCGGACGTACGTGTAATATAACTTAATAATAACATAACAATGATTGTTTGAAGTGGGTTGAGATATATAAATCAAAAACTTGTTGTATGAGTAAAGTTACTCTCAATAGATTGTTCGACCCTTCTAACAGTTCCAACGAGCTACTGAATAATATTATTGTTAAAGATACAATTTCGTACACTCTCGACGTATACCTAAGTTATGTCGGTATACAAATAAACCAATTTGAATGGGGTTATTGATGAATGCTTATTAGGTTTTGGGAGCTACCGTAGTTAATTGGGCAACTGTTTGTCTTACATGAACTTCGTGCGTAGCTACAGAAATATATATTTTTCTTGTACAAAACAAGGTTTCCGTTAGAAAAGTGCGACGTTTTTTATTTGCTATGGTGCGTTGTCTGAAAGGTTTAAATAGCATTTGTAAATTATTTTTCCAGACAACGCGTACCCACCGCAACACGGGCCCCGTGCTCCCTTGCGCTATGGGCCCCGGCCTGCTCCCTTACGTCAGGCACCCCCGCCGTCTCCTCCACAAGACGCTGGCCCCGCTGCCCCGGCCCCTGACGGTAGGACAGAGTTCAGGATGCATGGCATGAAGGGACCTCATAGTTACCAGTTCGGATACGATACTGGCAAAGGGTACGTATAGAAATTATATAGTTTTCGAATAAGGCAATCATTAGAAATACTGGTTTACCTGTGGTCAAGGAGCTTCTGTGCGGGAGGGTCGCGCTTACGGGGGTAGGGCTATATCTGATGGTTGCCCTACAAGACGTCATTGCTGCCAGACGGCTGTTCCAGAGACATCGTTGCTAAGTCATGCCTATAAAGAGATATTTTGTCAGATATAAAAATATTTCTTCATGTACCTATTATTATTTCATGTTTCCAAGTAGACTTACGAAAATCTTATACTTAGGTGTTAATCCGACGCTGAAGAGTATTTTGACCTTTTCTCATACAAAGAAGGACTGAGCGTTGCTTGTCGCCGATTCCAGACGTGTCCAGGTCCTACTTGATTTTTTCCATTAATGACGATCTAAGCCATCCAAAGTCCATATTAAAATGTTTAAAATTGCAGGAAAAACCGTCAATTCCGGTACGAAGAGAGAGACAACGACGGCCTGGTGAAGGGACACTACGGGTACATGGACAGGGCCGGGAAACTCCGCGTTGTCAACTATAGCGCGCACCCCGAGCATGGCTTCCGTGCTGAAGAGCCCGTAGAAAAGCAGTCATGAACATCGAACATTGTTTGAATAACAGTACCCAGAAGACATTTTGACCACCAGAAAACGCCAATATGAACTTTAATTCCATTGAAATAATGTTCTTATTCATATGATGCGCTTTTTCACATTCACTTCTACGATTATGAACTCGATTCCATTGGAATTAAGTTCATATTCGTATGAAAGGCTTTTTCTGTTAATCTCACCCACTCGATGTGATAGTTACAGCTGGGTATTTAACGCGTGGTCGTACTTTGTTATCGGGTATTGATAAAATTATCAAAATCTTCATGATATATGAGAAGTTTAAATGTTGTAAATATAGTTTCTTGTAAATAATCGTATTTGCTCCAACTACGATTTGTGTCGGTAATGGGAGTTCAGTCCTTACAACATAAGGATAATGTTTATTTAAAGCTAACTAAATACAAATTGTATTAGGCAAGTATGTGACTTAGATTTTTTGTCAATCTATTTTAGGTTTGTTACCATAAGTGTCATATAGTGGATAAGATATAATAATTTATATGCTAAACAAAATAAAATGAAAAAAGCTTTACAAATTTTTTTTTATTTTTTTATAATATAGATAAGTAATAACAATAGCATTCATTATGACATCACGTTAACGTGAAAGTAAAAAGACGCCAAAACACGGTCTATAAAACTTTGCACTTAAAAAATACTTTTTTGATGCTCGAAAGAATCAAAAAATATATATCCTTAGATAATTACTTCAAAAGAGATGTACATAAACACAAAATATTAAAAGGAATGTTTATAATTAATAATTTACTTACTTAATTATAAAACAACATAAAACTATTTTAAAAATATGGCACCAATTCTGTCTTTATCAAAATATAACGCTTTTCTTATGTATAGATTACCTGCACTAAATTAGTTTTTAGTAACCATGCTATTTACGAGTTCACCAAGCAAACTAGAAGCACCAATGCGGAACAGTTTAGGTGTAAGCCATTCTGGTCCTAATTCAGTGTACACAAGGACCAACCAATTGACAGCGTCTCTTGCTGTCTTTATGCCCCCAGCCGGTTTTAGGCCAACCTGTAGAAGAAATATGAGGTTATTTATGTAAAACTTCATGCACAAAGGTACAATGGCGGACTTAATGCCAAATGTAACTCTTTTACACGTCAATATTTTTATGGTCATATTAATCTAGATGAGGTCGATATTTCCTAGCTGACTACCCTAAGTAAAAAACACTGAAACAAACTCGGAGATCATAGTCTCTTTTGAAGTCCATACAATGGTCAAAAACATATGAAAACCATATAGGTGTCTGAGGTGGCTTTTTGAAGAAGGCACTAAGCAGGTTTGAGTGGACCTGTCCAGACAGTGCAAGCATTTGCCAGCTATCGTGTATCTCAACTTAGAATTTAGAGATAACGTAATTATCTTGTAGACTTTATCATAACTTGACCTTGACCCCTACAAATCATGTTCCTTTGTCTCTATTTGACCCTTTAGATATTGATATTTATGAACTTTAATGTTATGATTAATTAAGAGTTACCAACGGCCGGTCAAACTAGCTACCAACAGTAGCTAAAACTTCATGTTTGAAAGGCGAACATGACGTTTCAGCTACTGTTGGTAGCTAATTTGACAGAAGGTCAAAGGTAGATACGTTATTGAAACCGGCCGTAAAACAGTTAAGGCCATGAAAAGGGAAAAAAGAGTAGGCAAGACACACTACTTTTTTCCCAGCCACCGCAACTCCTGAGAGCCAGAATCAACAGGAGCGACCATCAAGAAAACGCCGAGTCAATGAAGCTCGACGAACCCCAAAGAAATGACTCAACAAAATGGATCAGAAAAGAACAGCGCAGGAATGAATTAAACGTAATTTCCACTTCCCTCCTTATCAAACAGGAGACAGAATAGTAGGCTTTATTACCCCTGACGTAAACCTGTACCTATGAACAGTCAGAAATGGTTACAAGCACCAACTACTTATCATTACATAAGTAAACTTACCCTAATGCCTGTTGCCTGGTAATGTCTTCTAATAGCTCTGCACATAATAAGGCCGATGGGGAGAGTTGCATTCACTGCTTCTTTGCCAGTTGATGTCTTTATAAAGTCTGCTCCAGCCATCATGGACACCATTGAAGCCTTGTAAATCTGGAGCAAATATGACCTGAGATACCTATCCTCGAAATAAATGAAATGTGAAATGAAATGAAATTGTAGCCTTTTGACCTCGAAAGGGATACAATCTTTACTCAGCTATACAATTTGATATAGAAGTGTTTTTACCAAGCGCCTTCTGCGGCTGGATAGGCAGCCTGCGAATGGTGGCGCTCACTGAATAAGCATTTCCACACGATAGGTATAACAGACAGTCTTCTGTGCAGAGCATGCATGGAGGAGGAGGAAATTGTGTCGCACGTGCTCCTTGAGTGCACAGGCGTCGCCGAGATACGCAGACAAACAATAGGGACACCGAATTCACTCACAGATATCCTGAACTCTTTAGGAGGACTGCTCGGCTACTGGAGGGAGGTTGGCTGGTTGGAATGACGGCCGCCATGGCCCACGCACAATGGTCCAACATCAGGGCTAAGTGCGGAAACCATACCCCAACAGATAGATAGAGATATAGAAGTGTGAAAATGAAGTCTTAATAACCCTCCTTTTGGACTTTGTTGCAGTCTGATAATTAAGAATCAATCTTTCTCTCTGGTTTTTTCTCAAATACATTGAAATCAGCTGCCAGTTTAACAAATAGCTGAAAAAAAGTATTTTACATGGGACATGGGTGTGATATTTTATATAGGGTATCTGACCTCCACAACCGAGTTGTATTAACACTTGGAAAATGGAAATTCTATTCATGTTATGCAGAAATATGCCAAATAAAAAGTGTTTTTGTTGCTAAAATGGGTAGGTCTGTATCTAAAAACATCATAAGATTGTATGTGAACTGGGCTGATGCCAATTTTTTTTTTTTGGGATGGATTTGCTCTTGGCCCTAGTCTACGTCATAGATGACAGAGACAAAGTCGGCGAAGGGGCGAGTTTATTTATTTATTTTAAGCCTCTTCCATCCCACTGTTGGGCAAAGGCCACCCTTTCTTCCTTCCATTCTTTCTGGCTCCGGGCTAGTGTGGACCAGTCCTCTTGATACGCGTCAAGCTCATCCCTATCTGCCACAATGCCACCGGATATTTTCTGGGACCCACATTGTAGTTGCTTTAGCCCATAACTCGTTCGACATGCAGCAGAGGTCTCCAGCCCAGTCCCATATAAGCTTAGCTTTTTTGAGTGAGTCGGCGATTTGTGTTTTGGAGCACAGCACTGTGTTTTGGAGCACAGCACTGTGTTTCTAATGCGTTAATCTGACTCCCAGTATGCTGCACTCTATTGTTCCATCATAATAAATGGTTATCTGTTGTTTGAGAATTCAACGGTGTATTGATAAAACTTACATTTTCATAACTTCCTAATTCACCAACTCCAAGAATGACTTTGAGATGAGCTTTATTGCAGGCTTTCCTCATCTGCTGGACTTCATGGTACAAAGTATCCCACTGCCCCGTTAGAACTAGACTGCGGTCAAGGACCACATCAATTTCTGTGGCTCCACTTGATATGGCATAATTGATTTCTTGCAGTCTTGTCTCTAATGGGTATAGACCGGATGGAAAGCCAGTGGCCACTGTAAAGAATAAATAAGTCATGATATAGAAATAATTTATCATGATAAATCATACATTATTTTCACTTTTAAACACTAGGGTTGGGATACAAAAAAATTATATGAAAGTTTTACCTGCTGCAATATTAATTTCTTTGGTGAGCTGCATTAGTTTTATGGCTTCATAAGCATCTTTCACCCTGTTAGGGTATACACACACAGCAGCAGTTCTAATGGTTTCTTTGAATCCCAGCTCTGCTATTATTTTTGATGGTAAAGGATTTGCAGCCTGAAAATTAGAATTAGAATGAAATTCCAAATATAGGCAAGTACCTTCCTACAGAATGTAAAAACTCTTATTTTGAGGAAGGAAGAATGGTTAGGATTTTTTTTTCTCTTTATTGACAAGTTTTGGTGGTTCTGGAGTATGGAATGGTTGAAGTTTTTTGCCAAACCCTTCCGGGAAATTGGGCATGATTTTATATTATGTTTTGTGGTAAAAAGTGTTTCCAAACAAACCTTAATACAAAGTCTAAAAACATTGGAGCGTGTATCATCACCAGACAGCGTAGTCAAGTCAATGACCGTGATGGCTTTTACCAGCCACGCAATTAAGTTATCATCATTCACAGGATGTGCCTCTAGTATGGTTTTGATTTGTGCCTCAACCTGTGATTTGTTGATGTAAACTTTCTTTAACTCGATGATTTCTAAAACAAAATTAAATTAGTATTAAATATTGATGCAGAAAAACTGACTGAGTGTCAAAATAGTTTGGTATATGCAGAAAAACTGCCTTAGTGTTAGCGTAGTTTGGCTATTGTCCCATTATTGCATTTCTTAATTTCTTGGAGTTAAAAGTTGGAGGAAGTATCTACTTTATAAAACAATTATTTGAGTAACAATAATAAAAAAGCTGATCTATACAAAATACCAACACATACATGTCATCGTGTCAAATTGTTATTAACAACCGAGATAACATTATCTTTGACCATTGAAACAAAGTAATAATAACTTACCTACCTAAAACTTTCGAGGTTGGTTGAACCATTTTATTTAGCTGGAATTGATGTAAATATTGAACTATGATCCTAGTATAATACTCTTGCAAATGTTATTATCTAGGTTTCTTGAAACGAAATATCCTTTATTTGTTTTTTTTCGAATCCAAAATGATACGAACAACCCGCCGGGAATGACCATTGACATTAACATTAGTGTTACCAGACCAGCCAGAATTAACCAGACCACAATGCCACTTGCCAATCAATATAATATTACAGTATATTACTTTTGTAACATTTATTTTCAAAAATAACAAATAAATTACACTAACATAAACTAAAATAGCCGGAGTACAGACGCCAGCACATCAAGCTACAACAATTTGTCAAATTTCTTTAACCTCTAGATGCCGGATTTTCAACTTTATCGCTGAAAGATTAGGTTCAAGGTTGATTGGGAAAATTTGACAGTTTTGGGTAGCTTGATGTGCTGGCGTCTACAATAAAATTATAAAAAAAAAATGTTGTCCGTTTGGAGTGGCGCCACAGTCAATCATGAAACGGTTTTACGTAGACAAAATGTTGTCAGGCTAGGAGGCCTGCCTTTTTAACAAACACAGTTTAATTGTATGTGTACCTATATATAATAAAATACTGCGAACACATAGTAATATTTTAAAATCCCAACCAACAGCAGGAATGGCAGTATGAATTTAGTGTAAACTGCCGAACAAAGATGTCGTTACTAACCGGCACTCACCACATCTGTAACTTATTGAAATGGTCATGGAATGGATTTCATTGGCGTGAAATGGACACTTAAGGACATTATTCCGATTCAGCAAAAGAGGGAAAGGACAGTCATTATGTATTCGTTTGCGGAACAATTTGTTAAGATCTTATATCTGTCAGGCTCTCACATACTTTACTTTTACATTCGCAGTTTAGTCTCAATCTGTCTTGAACAAATGATGACAAGTTTTTGACAGTGATTGTGAGACTTTTTATAACAATATTAGCTTTAAGTGCAAGAAAAAACACATAAGTACCTATTTAGATTTCGTTTAGACTCGTTGAGATGAGATTCCGTGTTGACTTTGAACGATTTTAAAGTTCTGAAAACAGGAACCCTATTTCTAAGCCTCTGTTATACAAATCCATCCGGTCCATCTGTCCGTTTGTCTGTCACAGGGCTGTATCTTTGGAACTGTAGGTAGGTACCTAATAGTCATTTGATTTTTTCTTTTTCCTAGAATATACATTACAGTGAATGGCGTTATAAAACAATTTTAGTTACAACATTTAGAAATAAGTAAAGGGAGTTCCATAAAAGGAAGTAGGTACCTACCTTGATAATTTTGTTATTCCTCTATCATATACCTAAGCGGTTATAAATAATTTAAAAAGCATTAAACTTTGAATGTATAAATGTGCTAAAACTAACGTAGGTATGACAACAATCTAATAAAAAGCGGTCCAGTGCGAGTTGGACTCCAATAGGTAGGTACTTACAAAGGGTTCGCAATACTACTTACATACATGCACGTGTGTAGGTAGGTATGCATGTTTTTGTATTTATTTTTTATATATTTTTTAATTTGATTGTTTTTGTGTTTATGTGTGTGTCTGTGTATGTAGGTTACTTGTTGTTTTTTTAGACTCGTTTGCTCTGGTTTACACAGACTTATCTATATTGTGAAACGATTATTGAATAGTTTTTTTTTCGCTGTGGAAACCGGGTAGATATCCGGTTTTCCCCCCATACGGGCTGGTCGTTGCACGGACTACCCAGCTTCCGGAATTACGCCGACGTAACGAGAGTCGCTGAGGTCTGGACGCCAATGACAGGATTTACGGGTAGATAGATATCTTTTTGACGTGACAACGTCTAATAAATCGATGAACGCCGGCTGCACGTACGAGAAAGGATGATTCTTTGTAACGTTACGCTCATTGTAACGTTACGATCATTTCATCAATATTTGGTTATGACGTTGTCACGTTAAACGATCGTCCGTAAACCGACTTTACAGACAACCAATTTTTTTGCCTGCAGTCTAGCACCGAAGGTTGGTGGTAGTACGGAAGAGGTTTCTTTCCTCCAGGCCATGATCATCGGCGAGTAGTCTACATACCCTATTTTAGTTAACTTTAATCTTAACCCGTTAATGGTGTAGTTTTTAAAACAGGAAAATTTTGTGGTAAACTTACATCCATGACGTTAAGGATTCTTTTCCCGAACGCTTAATCTAATTTTAAGTTAACGACGGCACGACGGTTTTCTCTGTGCAATAGGATCAAGTGACTTTTATTTACCTGTTTTTCAAATTGTTATGTATAAATTATACGTTTTTAATGGGGTGAATTGTTTTTATTACGCTACAATATGTAGGTCAGTAGGTACTAGCTAGCTACTACATCCATTGCCGTCCCCCAACAACCCCAACTCTGCTCGCGAAGGTTTCCATCCAATCTGCCTAGATGTGGCTAAAGTGATTGCAGATAGTAATAGCTCTCTGTTATGACTCCACATACCAATTACTTGGGGAGAGCAATTGCGTAACGTTACACCGGATATAAGTTTCTTGGAAATTGCTGTAGGTTGCAATTTTTTGGCAAGCTGAAAAGGGGCTGCGAAAACGTTTTACTCTTGGGCCACGCAGTGCTGATAGATCGGTTTGAGTGACAGCTATTTAATTGGACTTTAGTTACCTATAGCTAACGCGCTTTATACTGACGATGGACCCAGAATGTTAATTCGTGTTCTCTCGACATCATAATCGTTCAGCCGGAAGTCGGCCACTGTTGGACACAGGTCTACCTTAAGCATCGCCATAAATACCAGTTTTGTGCTTTGATATATGAGTTGTGATTGACTTTAAGGGCGTTTACGCAATGCATCCGATTCGAATACAAATTTGAGTTCCGAGTTTTATCCTGATTGGAAATGTATTGAATTCGGACGGACGGAGTTCGGATCTAGTGCGTAACGCCTTCTAGAAGTAGTACATACTACGGCTACTTCACAACACACAAATCTCGGATTCGGATCGGATGCAGTGCGGAATTGCTCTAAATCTATACTAATCCATACTGCTATACTAATATATTAATACTACTATACTGATATACTAATTCTACTATACTAATATCTACTAATATACTAATACTTAAATACTAATCCATACTAATGTAATAAATGCGAAAGTGTGTCTGTTTGTCTGTCTGTTACCTCTTCACGCTTAAACCGCTGAACCGATTTAGATGAAATTAGGTATTGAGATAGTTTCGAGTCCCGGAAAGGATAGTTACATACATACATAGGATAGTTTTTTATCCCGGGAGTATGTTCCCTTTGGATAATTTTCGACATTCACGAGGGCGGAGCCGTGGGTAGCAACTAGTTTTTCATAAATTTAAGGAACTTCATTGGTTTACCTATGTTAAGAAAACCGGCCACGTCCGTGTCGGGCCACGCGCAGTGTAGGATTCCGTAGTTGCACGTCACAATTGCCGACTTAGAATGATGTTTTTTGTTTGATTCTATGAATATATTAATTGAGTTCACGGTTTAAGGGTACCTAAGTAATATATGATATAACAACAAAATCTGTAATATTTACAACATATAACAACGGAAGCTATAATTTAATTTAAAATAATGATTAGTTAATATAATAAACTGTTAATGTAATTTTAAAATAACTAATTTTTATAAGCATAACATACCTACATTAAATATAAAGTCGTTTGACATACCACTCAAAGGATATAAAAACATAACTAGTAACTAATTACCACCTTTTTTTTTTTTTTTGATGTCGGGGTCGATCCTCATAGAAATCCTCCACCCTGGGGTGGGTGGAGGGGTCTGTCAGACTCTTACTGACTAAAACCACCCCGGTGTTCCATCTCCCACCTACGCCGGGGATGGCGGGAACGTATGCGACATCCGCAATCCCCGGCTGGTGCCGGCCCGCCTCTGCGGGCCACCTCGCGTCGGCGGGGGGAGTGAGGTGTTTGACTCCCCCCGCTACGTCAAAGAGGGGCGCACGGGAACACCACGCGCCGCCACCTCGGGTCCGGATGAATGGGGGGCGACGGACATCCCCAAGTCTGTCGCCCCTGGATCCAGTTAGGGGGGCCGGAAGAGGGCAGCGTATGCCCTCCTAAGACGCCCGATGCGCCAGCTGCGGGCCGGGAGAGCGGTCGTGATCTCTCTCTCCCTTTCCGCAGCCTCCTTCTGCGCGATAACTGTCTCGCAGAAGGAGACCAGCGCATCTCAAGACTCCTCACCGCCGACCATAGCATGAATTACGGCCGGCAGCGAGAGGTCACCGCCTACCACAGAGCGCACACCCTGCCAGCGTATGCCACGCCGTGTCCTCGACAGTCGACGCAGTGGTGACATCGAGCGTCCGGCTCCCTGCCTATGCTACACAAGAACCTCCCGAAGCAGCCATGCCCCGAGAGGACCTGCGTCGCACGAAACGACAGGGAGCCGTGCCTTCTCCCGAGCCAAAGGTCGAGCACTGGCCGGATGGCCTCGATGGTGATGACGCCGGCGGTAGGGCTCGAAAGCCTGTCCCGCCACCAGGACTGCGCGAGAGCTGCGACCGACGCAACTCCAGGTGTCGCTGCGTCAGTCGCTCGCCGCGTGCCCGCAGGTCCTCGCGCCACATGTGTAGTGACGCGAGCACTTTCGCCTCCAGGTCCCACGGCGGAGATCCGGCCAGTGCGCAAGCCGCCTCGTAGGAGATCGTGCGATATCTCCTGATGACTCTGACGGCCATCACCCTCTGCGGCTTCCCTAGAACTGTGATGGTGCTGGTCGTCAGGTCAGCCACCCAGATCGGGGCCCCATAAAGGGCCATCGATCGCACGATCCCCAAGTACAACTGCCTACAGGCGGTGCTCGCGTCCCCCAGATTGGGAAGCAGCGTTGACAGCGCCCCCGCCGCGCCCAACAACTTGGGCGCCAGCCGCCGGAAGTGGGGGCCGAAATCCCCCCGGCTGTCGAGCACCAATCCCAGGTACTTCATGGTGGACTCGACAGCGATACGGGCCCCCCGACCACAATGTGCGATCCCGGCGGCAGCGCTCGCCGGGGGCCATGAAAAACGATGGCCTCCAACTTGTTGAGGGCCACCTCCAGGCCGAGGCGCCGTATGCGGCTCACCACCTGTGAGACCGCAGCCGTCGCCAGCAACGCTGCCTCCCTGTGCGAGCTCCCCCGGGCAGTGACCAGTGTGTCGTCAGCGTAACACACCAGCTGCACTTCTGGCCGGAGCTCGCCCCTCAGCACCCAGTCGTACCCGATGTTCCACAGGAGCGGGCCCAAGACCGAACCCTGTGGAACACCGCACGACATGGGGCGCTGGTATCTGCCATCGCGTCCCAGGTAGGTGACACACCTTTCCGCCAAATAAGCCCCGACGACGCGGCGGAGGTAGGAAGGCACTCGATGATATCGTAGTGCCTCCCGAATACAACTCCAGGGCAGGGTGTTGAAGGCGTTGGAGATGTCCAAGGCCACCGCCAACCACACACCGCCCCGCGACACCGCTTCCTCCGCCAGGACTCTCACTCGGGATATCGCCGTGATAGTGGAGCGCCCTGGCCGAAAGCCAAACTGGCATTCGGCCAGGTCCGGCCCCTCTCCGCACAAGTGGCTGACGAGGCGGGCTGCTCAAACAGCTTTCCCACCTCGTCCAGCAGCACTATGGGCCGGTACGCGGACGGCGAGTCCGCAGGGCGCCCCGCTTTCCTGAGCAGGACCAGACGACCAGATTTCCACTGAGCGGAAAACTGGCCCTGCTCCAGGCACGTCGAGTAGAGTCCTCTCAGTCGGGGCTCCAGCTCCTTCAGAGCTAGGGCCAACGCGCAGCCGAGAATTCCGTCGGGCCCCGGGGCAGTGTTCTTCGCCCGGAGCCGTGTCACGGCCGCCCTCAACTCTGGTTGTGTCACCTTTGGGACGCTGGCGTCCTATTCGGGCTCTGCGGCTGTGGGCAGAGCCATCGGCGGCGGAGCGTGCTCCGCTCGTGCCGGGAAGAGGGTTGCGACTACGTCCTCCAGCAGCTCGGGTTTGAGACTCTCCGTAAGTGGGGGCGCCCATGGTCCGAGTTTGCCTCGGACCGAGCGATAAGGACGCCCCCACGGATCCCCGTTCAGAATCTCCAACATCTCCTCCCTGGCTCGCGTCTTCGCCTCGCCGATGGCCAGCCACAGAGCCTTCTTAGCCGCGCGGTACACCTCATACCGCGCGGCTTTTTCGTCAGGGACCCGACGACGTCTTCTCCGGTATCGGGTGTACTGGCGCCTGACCTCCACGCACGAGTCGCGCAACTGCGCGATCTCAGCGGACCACCAGTACACCTGCCGCCTTCTGGTTTGTGTGCGAACCCGGGGCATTGACGCGTCGCAAATTTGCGTCATCGCCCCGTGGAACCACTGCGCCGCCTCTTTGACGTCGACGGGTCCGGTCGTTGCCGACTCCCGGATCCAGGCCTGCACGAGTCTGCCCTGTCGAGGCGCTTTCGCGCCCAACGCGGACCGTCCGTTCGCGGGGCCGTTGGATTGCGGCCGCCCGCGGTCTGGGGGGAGACGTTGAAACGGATATATCTGTGATCCGACAACGTCTCCACCTCCACGGCGACACGCCATTCGCGGACACGGCTTGCGACAGCGGGGCTAGCGAACGAAACGTCCACTATAGAACCACCCCGCTGTCGCACGCACGTGTAAACCGAACCCCGATTCAGGACGGTCAAGCCGGTCGTGACCGCCCACTCCTCCAACGCCTCGCCCTTGGTATCGGTGACCGGGGATCCCCACGCCGCAGACTTGGCGTTGAGATCCACGAGCAGCAGCACCGGGCAAGGGTGGTACCGGTTTACCACGGCACCCAACTCGACAAGGAAGCTCTCGAAGTCGGCGAGCCTCTTGTTGGGCGAGAAATACGCCCCAACAATGCCAACGCCGTCCGCGAGGGCGGCCACCTAGCCGTGACCTCGGGACGGGTCGACAAGAGCCCCACCGATGATGGCCACCAAGCCGTCCAGGTCACCCACCCAGTTGTCTCGGGGGGGGACCTAATACGGCTCGTCGACCACAGCCACATGGATCGACCCTCTGCCATGCTCTGGAGTAAGAGATCCTGAGCCCTGGCACAGTGGTTGATATTGCCCTGGAGGAAATGATATTGTGCCATTAAACACAATCCATTCCCTCGGCACCATTCTTAGGCCGGGAGTCGGCCGAAGAGCAACCAGGCTGAGGGGGGTGTAAAGGGCCCCCGACAGTCTTGGTTGTCGCCTTCTTACTGCCCTTCTTTGGGGCGGGCGGGCAGGCCTTTCTGCCGACAACGTGCCCCGCGGGCCTCCCTGCATCCGTACAGAGGCTGCAGTTTGGCGTCGCGGAGCACGCTGCCGCCTTGTGGCCGGGCTTACCGCAGCGATAACATTGCTCGCTGCGGTCAGTTGCGGCGGCGCACCGTGCCCCGACGTGCCCAACGTCGAGGCAGCGGTAGCACCGCATAGCCCTGGGTTGCAGCAGCTTGACGCGACCTGCAACCCACCCTACCAAAAGCCGGCCGCTGACGGCGATCTTGTTCGCCGCCGCTACCGGGCACTTCACCGTAATGGCGCCGAGCCCGGCAGCGTCGGCGCGGATCTCGCCCGCCCGCACGTTACCCGGCGGACATCCACCGCTTCTGGCGACGGCCGCCACGACCTCCTCCGGGGTCGTCGAGTCGTCCAGGCCGTCGACGCGCAGTTCAGCGGTCTTCACTGGCCTGGACACTCGGACGTCCTCATCGTTGAGGACCTCCCTCAGTTTGGCGGCCAAGATGTCCGCCTTTTCGCCGCCCGAAGGTCCCGACACCTCGAAGAGCCGCGCCCCCTTAACCGCCGACTTCATTCTGAAGCCGGTCGGTGTGCCAAGGTCGGGAAACGCGACCTTGGCCTTTACTTGCGCGAGGACCTCCTTGTAGGTAAGGCCCCGCTCGATGGCTGCGGGCTGTAGTGTGAGAACCACAGCCGCGGAGCGTGGGGCCTTACCTTTTCGGGACCTCCTCTTCCTCTTGGGCGCGGGCTTGGGCTGAGCCGGCGGCGCCGTCTTCTTCTTACGACCCCTTTTGACGACCGTCGTCCAAGCCTCTGTGGGGTCGGATGCGGTCGCCGGGGTCGCTGTTGTGCTGGGAGGGGGTGCTGACGCACCCTCCGCGGGCTTCTTGGGCCCCTCCGCGGGCTTTTTGCCCCCCTTACCAGCTTTAGACGCTACGGTCGACGGCCCTAGCCTTGCAGCCTCCTCCATCCTCCGCCTGCGGCAGGGGTCGACGACGGGGCCGCAACTGCCCGAGAGGCGGTAGCTGCGGGAGCCGCACGCTTCTGTTGAGGGGCAGACCCCTTCTGTGCGGCGACCTCCCTCTTGAGGTCCTCCATCTCTGCTCGGAGACGGCCGTTCTCCTCCCACAGCTTCGCCGTCTCCTCAGAGCTAGTTCGTTCAAGGAGGACCCCAACTGCCTCCTTGATACCGTCAGCCGCCTCTTTCAGGGCGCGCGTGAACGTGCCCTTCAAGCTGCCCGATTTCGTGGCAACTTTTAGGACAACGTCCACGGCGTCCAGGACGACCACGACGACTTAGTGTCGCCGCCGTTACGCCCTCCCCGGAGGCCGCCTGAGCGGCCCGCCGCTCTCGAGCTTGTCGAGCCAGCTCGCCGACTTCATCGGCCGCGACCGCCCTCCGCTGCGCCCGCTTTGCAGCGTTGACCTCCGCTTTATTACTGTCTAGCAACAGCGGAGACGCAGCGGAATCGCCGCTCAGGAGCTCGTCACTCTCCATCTCTTCGGGCCGATCCATGCGGACCGCTGCCGCCGGGATCGGCGTAGCGGGCCGCAAGAACCGACCCCTTTGGTCGCGCTGTGGCACCACTGTGCGACCACCTCTCCGAGATGTTGGCACTTTTGCGGCCGACAGCTCCTCCTCACTTGAGGAGGGATTTAATCCCTCCCCGCGCGACCGCTTCCCCCAAAATTTTGAGGGGGTACGGGAGCCTCCTTGGCTCTCACTGCCACTTTCGGCAGACACCTCTACACGCTCCGCCAGAACTGGCCCATCTTCTTTTTGTTTGTTTTTCTTTCTGTAGTCCATACTGTTCCCACGAGAAAATATAGGTCTTGAATGTCCACCGGGCAGAGCCTAGATGCCCGTCGCTCCTGTCCGACTGTCGATCGGACAGGAGCGACCCCAACTCAGACGTTCCTCCACAGTGCCTTCTGATAATCAGAGGGACACATGGAGCAACCGTCGTGGAGCTACAAGCTCCCCCTCCCCCGCAGAAATCCGCCACAGACAATAGCCCCTCCGACATGGAGAGACTATTGGCCGTGCCCAGGGTGCACCGGCCCGACAACTGCTCTTACCCCCGAACGCATTCGTTAGGAACCAGCAGCCGTCAGGCACACGAGGAGGTTTTCTGCACGCACCCCAACTAATTACCACCTGCACTAAGATAGTTCGACTGAGCCCTGCTTCGCGGGGCTCCTATTTCTGGGTGGTTTTAAAAAAAATAAACAAGAAGGCTATGGTTTAGCTGGGGCACTTGACTCCAACAAAAAGAAGCACTTTAATTAAAGTTTAATATTTCGCAAACGCATCCTTGGAGGGAAAAATGGTTTTCGTACACCCTCTATAATATATTGAGGGTTTACGAACTATTCGTACTCCCCCAATATATTTTGAGTTCCAACAATAGAAACTTATCTACATGTGTTATAATTTTATATATAATGGTGCACTAATGCATTTTAAATAAATATTTGTATGACACCTACTGTGGCAGGACACAGAGACCCTGTTTACACAAATCAAGGTATTTGATTGATTGATTGAATATTTTAACGACCTATCCAACGACACCCCACATCATGGGATAGACGATAAAAAATATTCATCGCCACTTTACGTGTAGGGTAATAAGAATATTTTTAAAGATTTTATTTAACACTAGTTGCCGCCCGCGGCTCCGCCCGCGTGATTGTCGAAAACTATCCTAAGGGAACATATTCCCGGGATAAAAAGTATCCTATGTGTTATTCCAGACTATAATCTACCTCTGTGCCAAATTTCATCAAAATCCATTCAGTAGTTTTTACGTGAAAGAGTAACAAACATCCATACATACATCCATACTTACAAACTTTCGCCTTTATAATAGTAGTAGGATTTTCTTCACTGTGTTGGTATGATTAATATGTATATTATTGTATACCCATACCAAATTCCAGCTTTCTAGTGCTAAGCGTTTCTTAGCTAAACCGCGGACAGACAGACTGCCATGGCGAAACTATAAGGGTTCCTTGTTGATTACGGAACCCAGAAAATTACTAATCCCAAAGTCTTGTAATCACGATCACTTCATACAGTTTATTTTTACATAGATACGTGAGTTAGACATTGAGTACAAACAGAAATTAATTTCCATTTCGTTCGGGAAAAATAAAAATGTAGTTTTGTCTACCTCCGTTACAGTTACAAGTTTCCCGTATTGTTTCAATAAACACAGAAATGTGAACCGTCATTCAGAATCGAAATGTAGTGGACACAAGTTTGTATAAATCAAACATTCTAGCCACGAGCTGATTAAACGTAAACATCGGAACTATCTGGGGAGAGCTTGACGTGCTATTCAATTCACTACGCAGCCTGACATGTACTAGGTACTTACGGTGAAAAGTACTGCTTGGTGCTTTTAACTTTTTCTGAACTTGTTTCTTTAGGTACTTGCATGTTTTAATTGCAGAGCCCTTTTAAGAGCCCGAGAGCAAGAGAAAACATCTAGTTTTTTTTCTCTTTCGAGTCATTTGCCAATTTGCTGTTTTACGGTAGGTACCTATAAGGTAATAAGATTGTTTATTTTAACTGCAAAATGATTTTAGATTTCAAGCGGAAGACTAATATAGCTCCTCACTGACTTCTGTAACGCGGAGGTAAGACGGAGAACATCTGATTTCCCCAAGGAACTTACAATTGTAGTACAATGAAGGTTTTATTAACCACATTAGCAGCAACTCACCGTCTTGCTAGATTCAGGTTTAATCGTTCTACACTACTCTGGATTCTGGAGTTGTTACACCACTTTTATTATCTACCACATAGGCAAGACATGCATTCCTACTAAGGTACGCAGGCTACCTATAGGGTATACTTAGAGTAAGGTACTCCGCAGTTTCCCTCAACGATGGGGTAAATGTTAACCAGTCTGCGGCACAGTCTTTTACAGTTTTGCATTTTGATGTTTCAGTGAGCGTAGAGAATTTTTTATGTCGCATTTTATAAAATCTTGAATGGGAAATGAGGATCAGTCTCTTAGCCAATTTATTTTATCCCGGGTAGACAGCTTAAGATTAAGATGGGTTCATTTTTACTTAAGTAACAACAAGAGAAAAAATTAAAAGAAACGTTCGCTTAAAGTTTGTGTTTGACGTTTTCCTCTATTTAAAACTATCTAGGTGTTAATGGGTAGGTGCTTATCGGTTGGTATTCCTTGGGTGTTTGCCATTTTCTGTTGTGTACGTATCCGGTGAATAGAGAGACGCTAATCAAAGAATAAATCTCGGTACGTACCTACAGCGTACGATTTATTGCGATCTGAGATTTGTTTCAGGCTCGCAGGACGCGAAGCGAGCGCCATAAACATTTCAGCGAGCCATTACTGTAGTCCCACGGAGAAAATAGCGTCTTAGTTCTTGCTTTCAAAGTTTTAAAGGAATTACTGTTGTTTCCGCCTTACCCTTCGACGCAGATTGAATAAGACTCGATGTCATAGGTCAAGGTAAGTTTGTCCAGTGTTCTTTTAGTTTGGGACTTATGAACCTTGAACTTCTTTTGTAACTTTATTGATAGCTTGATCCAATATCTGTAATAAACTTTATTAGATTTGCACATCCGACGTAGCTCTACATTTTTTGCTGGAAGTGTATGTTTAAGCTTGGGTATGTTTATAGAAAGACTAGCAAAATAAAAAAATAGGTCTAGGTATTTTCTATCCTTCCTTTTATTTAAATACTGTAAAGGACTAGACTTGCTTTTATTCGTAACCTTAGAAGCTCAACCATGTCACTCAGTCCACTAAACACTAGACCCATGCAAATGAGACTTAAATCCTCTTTTCTGAAACCTATACATGTTTGGAACAGAATAACTGGCGGATAACGAACTGCCTTTCAAAATGAAGGATCTCAAGATATGAGGGTTCGTGAACAAAGAGCAAGGTCGTGTCTCCGTGTGACGGTACATGGAGGCTCGGAGGGATACGAGTACGGACGTGTGGATGAATGAGTGTTCCTTCATCTTATTTCCATATCCGCATGTCAATTGCCACGCAGTAATTTTACTTTGTTGTAGGAAGGGCTCCGGAATCAGTTTTTTATTGACGTTTTATGCGGATTTTGTTTGAACGTCGCCTTTGTGTGTTTGCGCCGATTTGCATCAGGGAATGAGAAGACATTTTTAGGGTGTCACCAAAAATATGATGTCTCTAATGCTAGATACCAATGGAAGTTGTTTTAGATATGAATGATAAAAAAAATATTACGTAGATATTTCTTTATGTTCTGTTACTTGAAGAATCGGCTATTTACAAACTCTATTTAAGGAAAATAATTAAATAATACCACCCCATAATAAGTCAGCGATTGTGTTGTGCTGAAGATGAAATTAGCCGTGTATTGCAGTTAATATATCACCCTCCCTGACAAACGGATGGGCTCTCGCAGCTACGACATGATGAATGTTTCCCTGCACATTTGGTGAAATCACTTGCCCGTGTCTTATCAAAGCCACTGGAAGAACTGCAGAGGGGGCATACCTACAAGGGAGATTAAGGTTCCATAAAGAATGCCTCGTTAGTGTAGTGATTGCAAGACCAGATGGATAAGTAAGTCGTCTTAGGTTTATGGTCGGGCAGAGTTATGGGGTCTATTTTTTGGGAATCCTAACACAATGCACAGTTCACAGCTAGTTTCTCTATAAAAGCAAGAAATACTTACGTTTTTATGCACGGCTAGTTAGTTCCCATCAGCAATTTGCACTACCTTCATTAATTCCTAATTACTTTCATTGCACATAATCCGTACACACAGCTGCCAAAAAATGGGTGTAGGTACAAACATCCCCATACGTACTTTTCCTTTCGGAGAACACAAGCTTGATATTACGTAGGTACCTACGTTATGTGTTCCTATTAAAGTAATTGTCGAAGAACATTGTAGAATAGTTGGCAATATTGTCTAGTTTACATAGGTTAGGTAAACGTTAAAGTAGGTGGCAACTGCTGAAAGCAACTAAATTATTCTACCAATACAAACATAAACGGCAAAGTTCTAGGTTTTGGTGGAGTACTTAAGGTGGGAGTTTGAGTAAATTGAAGAATAATAAAGGTGATATTGAGTTCTCTCTAATATTATTCCATTTTATCGTGTGGATAACTTATTTGATTACTATTTTTATCTACTTTAGTAAGTGAAAGACGTTCACACAATAGATTAAAGGCTATAGGTACTTATTTTAATTTCTTCAGGATCAAAAGGTCTTTTTTTTGTAATGATTTGTTATACCTTGGCACGTTCGAAGACTGTATTCATGATTACGACGTCATCGTCAAGAAACCAGCCTGTCGCGGTCCACTGCTGGTCATGGGCCTCTACCAAGTTGCACCAAGCCCATGCTCCTCCGATTCCCGCACCCAATGGATTCTAGCATTTACACATAAGTAACATCTGGAGGAGTATAATTCCCTACCAGAGTCTGTGTTTCCCGATTGCTACAAACTGGGAGGCTGGACTAAGGGAATAGGTGAGATTAGTACTTATGGGCAAGCGTGCTCCATCGTTTATCAACGAAAGACTATCAATGATAATAAAATAAAAAAGGACCCATAACCTATGTTAATTGTGAATTACAGACACCTAAATCAGCACTTTCCAAGCACAAAGATGGGACATTTTCTTACGACTGTATTTACAGACACTGGTGTACATTGGCCAGGGTCCAACGTTTATTGGTTCATTGGGTAATTAATGACTGAAAGAAAGGTCCAACATCTGCCACCTAAGAATCTTGGGGGAAATTTTCTGCGAGTAGGTACTCATGAGATTTTTTTTTGGTAGCAGTGATCTGTTCGTCAGATTATGTCGTGAGATTTTTTTAATATAAATGTGGATGTTATAAAGGGTAGAAGAAGCTCAAAGGAACGATAAGTCGATTGAGTGAAACGGGATATGGTTAGAAAGCAGGTGACTATATTTAGATGACGGTAAATGGTTATGGCAGATAATAATACATTACATACCTATTATTGTTATTCATATAAGTTAACCTGTATGAATAACAATAATTTATTCAATTATAATTTTATGTGACATCTTATAACATTTTTTATGACATGTATTTAATCAATCTGACATTTAGTTTACCATTTTATGATAATTTCATTGACCGATATCTCAAACGGCGCCAATATAGCAACCTTATTGGAAGCTATATATTTGAGCCGTTTGGGGTTGAAACATTAGGTCCATGGGTCCGAGTGTTCAACGAGTCTTTCGGGATATCAGTAAACAACTCGTTTACTGTTCACTTAACCAGAGGGCTGGGCTTTTCTTCGGCCAAAGAATAAGCATTGCCATTCAACGCGGCAATGCTGCCAGTGTACTGGGCACTTTTGCCATTGACAGCGATGTGGATGAATTTTTTGATGCCCAATGATTTATTTTGTTTTTTAAACGCGTTTGTACATAATTTTGCGATAATTATTAGTCTAGTTGTTTAAGTATTTAGTTGTTACTTGTACTTATTATAGTTCGTTAAATGTAAATAAACCTGTATTTAATAAATCTGACATTAAGACTTTCTACGATAATTTCATATGACATGTATACAGGGTTAGGTACTTGTGATTCGACGTATATCCGTCAGGAGCTGATAGGGGGGCCAAAATGCAACGAATTGAACCTCCCATATGTACGGCCGAAATTCAATAGTTTTCGAGATATTTGAATTTTAAGGGTTTTTTCGATGTTTACCCAACATTTTTTACACATTAAATAATGATATTGTAGCTGACGCTTCAATTAAGCTATGAACATAATTAAAAGTACTTAATACAACAAATTAATTTAAATTATGAGCAATTTAAGAATAATATCATACCAATATTTTCATTTTGTGCTTCAAAAAATGTTATCTCGTTAAAATAAATACTATGACATTAATCGTACAAATAACTAAAAAAACTTGTCTGTTCTGTAAGCTTTCTAAAAAGTTATAAAAGTCAATTTAAAGATACGTAATTCGTGGCATGGCATGTGTTTAAATCGGCGTGGGGAGAGAAATCACCTGTATAATAAATCTGACATTTTAATTTGTAATTAAGATGGTATAATGTCTGAACTTGAATTTATTGTAACATTACTGTGATTCTTGATTTGTGATTCTAAAGGCCTATTAATTTGCACACCATCAGGTACCTAATAATCAGTGTACCTATCGATTATTATTTATAACACCTTTATCAACCTGTTCTAGGTATGCAAATTAATGATTTGATTGATTGATTGAATACGTTGCGAAGACATTAAATACATAGGGATACACATGGTATAGGAGCCTGCCCTGTCTAACTGGTTATCTAAATTTACTGTAATTCTTGGATACAATTGTCAATGTTAATACATACATGTATTCTATTTTTAATATATGGCAAACAAAGCCGATGACGACTATTCTGCCAATGTCCCAAGTAAATTGGAGAAGCAAGTATGCAATATTTTAATTATTAGGAGAGTAGAAATTATGAATGAAAATGACAGAAAGGGTGACATGTGCCCAAACGGGAAAGAAATATTATATTTCATAATTGCCTAACCTTTTCGTTCTACTAGTGCACGTAGCTATAACGTCTGTTACACAATTACTAACCAATAGTTATGTGGACTAGCTACCTATCGTTAATATTATTTGTGTGTACAGTCACGATCTACGACTGGGGGATAAAAGTGTTACGTATTAATGTCGTTCGGGCCGCGGACGTGTCATGGTCTGATTGGCAATAAATTCGACCGCTCGCTCGGAAAACAGACCAAACAAATGTTATAATTAAACGGCTCATTAACCAACACTTGACTTTCAAATTTGGTGATCGTGCTTTTATTAAATAGTTAGCCACTGTATAGTTAGAATAGTTACACAGCAAAGAAGTGGAACTCACTACCTGCGTCTTTGTTTCCGAACGGATACAACCCTAATTTCTTCAAATTTAGAGTGAACAGGCTCCTTCTGGGTAAGGTCGCTCCATCGTCGACTCTGTGTCTGTCATCTATGACCTAGACTAGAGTCAAGAGCAAATCCATATTTAAAAAAAGTTAACTACTCTAATAGGTATATGTACCTATCTAGGACATTTGGACAACAATTATATATTTTTCCTTTTTCTCATTGTTCCCTGAAGGATAGGTACCTACAAGTAAGTTAAGTATCACACCCATCCACGGTTATTCTTCCTACAGTTATTCTTAATAAGATTTTGCAATCAAGTAGATACTAACTACTTGATTGCGATTGGTCAATTAATCGAGTAATAAAACTTTTTGTTTTCTTTTTTTAATAGAAGAATCAGGCCGTAAATAAATTGACTTTTGACACTGGCAATGTTGTTAAAATATAGACATTAAAACTAAGATTAATTTTACATCGTTTACGCCAAAATTCATTTTCAAAGTTACGCCGGGACATTATTGTTTTATGAGGTCTATAACTTTCGCCCTGTAATGGTTTTCGCTTCGTTGTGGCTGCTCTTTTCCTTCGCTGTAAAAATATTCGATGCTCCCAGATAAAGTAGTGAAAAGAGAAAAAATTTCATGTTGCAGACGTGACTAATAAAAAGGGTAAGTTGGGTGGCTCCATAAATCGTCAGCCTACGGACTTGGAGATTTATATTTCTATTAGAGGTCTCCTAACAAAGATATCTGAAGATGGCTGTGCAATCACAAAGTTGTGTGAATAATACATACGAGCTGTTGTCTCGAGTGCCTAGCCTTGCAGATTAGTTTTCTAGTGCTCAGCTATTAAGGATAACTTTTGTGTTGATCTTACAAACTTTTAAACTAATCAAAGCACTTTAAGAGTGAAGATTGATCGAGCTTATATCTCGCAGACTCTCGCACTAATGTAACTTACTCGTCAAAAGAGTAGCTATCTTCTACTTATAATATCGGATCTATCGCAATCGTCGAAGTTATCAATCTAATAAATCGCCGGAAATGTAACTTGTCATCTGTGACAATGACAACTGACAAGTGAGTAAGAACGACGTGAAAATGTGAGGACAAACTGAGGAAAATGTTCTGAGAGGAAAAACGTTCTCCAGTTAGGTATAACCTATAAGGTAAATACGGTAAAAGGGTAATTTCCTAAGTATAATTTACTTAAACGTTATTTTTATTCAGCGTGTGCTGTTCCACTGCTGGGCAAAGGACCCAAATTCTTCCAGGTACCTATTCTTTTTCCGAGGTACCTCGTAATGTTATGTCTTTCATTTAATGAAGCCAATAAAAAGATTGATTGAATTTAAAATAATGAATTTCTCTAAGTAGATACCTAAATAACATCGCAAACCCTCTTCAATTAATTATGAAAATAGAAATAAACACCGACACCATTAACTTTGAGCAGAACAGCACTCTGTGAGCAGAGCATCTCCAATCAAATTAATTTACAGTTTCAAATAAGAACAAAACACTTTCCATCCACATTTTTTATGACAATAAAAGAGTTGTGCAAACTCAATGGTGCGAGCAATTTATCGACAGAGATGTTTGTTGCTTTCGTCTGTTTCCCTTGTCAGGCCAAAAAAAAAAAAAAAACAATGCGGCTTCCGCTTGCGAAGACAAAGTTTTTTTTTCTCGACGCCAGAATGGCTTCCGGGTGCACTAGTTCATCAATCATCGTATTTTCGGCTGACGAAAATCGAGGAAACTTTGATGTAGCAGACGTTGACAGCGGTGAAAAACAAACATGGCGGTTTTTGCCTGATTGGTGAAGGAAGTTTATCCTTTTCTTTTTGGTTTACATGTTGTCCTGTCCTACTAGCTACTGTGGCTTGCTCTAGCAACTTTATAATTCGACCTCAATTGAATGGGAGTTATTTGGTAAGTACCTTCTAACTACTTACATATAGATACATAGATAGGTTAATTTATCCATCCATCGATCTGGAAGAGCTTTGAATGCCTAAACTATTTTATTAAGTATTATTCCCAACCACTTGAGTTATTTTAAGTTTTATTGATCTTGTCTCCTGTTCATAAAATGTTTTGTCGGCCAAAATGTAAATAGGACTTAGAAATGTCAGACCACACAATTACGCAAGGCTGGTTTGTCGTATTACAGCCTTTTCATAATAGAAATAAGAAAACACTTTTATTAATTAATTAAACCCGCGTTTGCTTGACAACGTTCTTAGGGAGATACTTATTTGTCTGCGACACTAAGATAGGTAATTTCTCAGACAAACGAAAATATATCTTCATAAGAAGTTTCGGGCTTTAAATCGTGTCTAATTGAATTATTCAGTAAATTGGATTTATCTCCTCCAACATAACAAATAGAAAAACTTTGGGAAACTTGCTTGTTTGACGTAATCGCGTGAAATGCTGAGGCAATTTCAAAAATGATTTTATTTGAATAATCTTCTTTTATATGGCTATAAAATAAATTAGTGGTTTTTTTACGAACCTAATTTATGTTTGAATTAAAAACAAAAGATTTACAGCATACCGACGAAAAGTGAAATAATATATGTATTGAACCTACCAATTTTATTAGGGTTTGCGAATGAGTTTCAATTCACTCAATATGAAAAACAAAATAACTTCAGTAAAACATTTCAAAATACTTCGGTTTAAAGTACGTTGCGATAAAGCAGCTCTCCCGCAAGTGAGTAGGTGAGTGATCCGCTTACGTACTGACATATAAAACCAAAGGCACAATAATCCTTTGTCAGTCCAATCTAAAAGCATGATCACTCGCCGAGTAACGAGTTGGTATGAATTACTTCTCTCGCAGCTAAATTATCAAGCAAGCCGGGCTTTAATTCCACTTCCTCTAATGGAATTCGTTCACTTTTCAACAATTCACTGGACAGCTTCTTTCTAAAGAGCTTTGGGGAACGTTTTGTTTCTGACACTTAATCAGACCCCGCGATTGTTACGTTGATTATACTTAGGTAGATAATCCGAAGCCCAGGCTCCACTCCTAGACTATTCACTCTCATCGGTTTTTATGTAGATACATATTTTTTTCAGGACACCGTTAACAAGTAAGTATATAAAGTACCACACTATGATATATGAAAGCTGAAGTCAAATAAATACAAAAATAATGGGTAGGCTTTCCGAAGTCATGTATCAATTTAATGTCTACCTAAACGGTTCTGTTACAGTATCGTAAGATACTTTAGTAAGGGGAGCTCTACGGTGTGTTATATTACGTAGAAATATGTCCATAAGAAGTATTAAATTTAAGGTCAATACACTGTAACAGGTAAATAATAAGGGCGCAGGGTGGTCTCCCAGAAACCGCCGAATGTTTTCACATACGTTTACAATTTCACACACCGCTGGTTCTCTTAATTAACCCGTTCAGCGTATTTTAAATGAGTTGGGACTCACACGCAAAACTGCCCTAATTTGGAACTTATGTCGTCTTGAACTGAAATAATTTGCTTGATCCAGACTACGGTCTTGTTAACACCAACAGATTGAATGCCCTTCGGACTTAAAGTTACAAACTGTTTCGATGTTCACAATTCAGAATGCAAGTTCATCGGAACGTTGATCGAGAATTAACTACATAGCGTGTCTGCTGTATCAAGTTGGCAGCCACGGAGAAAATGCCATTATCTCATACAGCTGAGTTATTGCGTAAAACAGGAACTTCCTCCAGGCAATGCACGTTTGATAAAATGTATTGAGAATGTGGAATGCCGGATACTTATGCGGTGTTTTCTGTTATTTAGTCGCTGTTACGTAATCTTCTCAATGAATGTGACTTTATCGTTTTGTGTAAAGATTTGTACTGCAATACCAATTTATGTTTAACAATAAAAGAATTATCACCGTTTCTTGTGGTAACTTAGTAAAGTGGGTTATTATGAAATCTTAGAAACTCAGCTAGGTTCTTTTATTCGCGTTTCTTCATGTGAGTACGCCTGTAACGAGCCGTAGTATAAGAAGTTAGCCGAGATATCCAAGTTTCTCACTGGACCGAACTCAAAAAGAGTTATAAGTTATAGGAGTTGAATCTACGTGACTTTAAAAGAGCAGAAGTCGACTGTACTTTACATTAAGTTTCGGTTAACGCGAGTCTAATTAAGGAAGTTTCCGCGGGAGTTTGCTAATATTATAAATGAAGAGGAAAGGGGCCAAATTCACGCTCACCCCTGGCCCTGGCTGTAATGACATTTCTTCTTGCACTTGAGACTTTTATGTTTTGTGCAAACTTCCCATCCTGTTTTACTAGTTTGTTTCAAACGTTAAACTTTTCTTGAACGCTTTCGTAAAAGGTTTTGAACGGAATGAGTTTAAATAGATTTATTTATTTAAATAGAGACTTTCTGTAAATAGTACAAGAAATAAAGTTGCAGTAAGCCACCTATTGAAACGAATAACGCAAACTCTAACGCGATGTACCTGAGAGTTAAAAGTTAGGGTTAAATCTGATCAAGGATGTTTAATGGGAACATGTGAGGTAATTTAGAGTTTCAATTCTCTAGATATCGATTTTATATATGAATTTAGGTACTTCGATACGAATCGTAGGGTGAGCAAAATTTCTAATAGAATCGAATTTGAGCAGCGGTTTTCCACTGGATGCGAGAAGCACAGAACCGGTCGATTTGGCGCCGTTTGATCTGTCCGGTTGTGGACATCTGTCGGTTGAAATGAAGATGATTTTATTGTAGGTATGCTCACGTTTAACAACTATCTCACCCCTCACCGCCATGATGTGGTCGACGTCGGAGCACGCTTGCCCAGAAGTAACCTATTCAATCTTGACTTAAAAACCCCAGGTCGTAGATATCAGGAAACTAGGGCATGCAATTATCCAGCCCATTTTACAATCCGAATAATTCGGATATTACCAAAACACTATCAGGATATCGCATCTTTAAAGTAAAACCGTTACTAAACGAAAATTTTAATGAATTGAGGTATCAATGCCATCTATCTAAAAACAGTGCCTATTTTCTAATATTGGCTCCCCTAGAAAATTTCATAATTTCGTTTAGTAACAGTTTTACTTTAAAGGTGCGATATATCCGGATACTTCGGATATTACCGTCAAAAATAAAACAAACGAATAAAAATAAATAACTTTTTATTTAAATGATTGCTTATACAAATAAATTCATATCATTGTCATAATGTTGTCTATGAAAACATTATGTCAAGGATATGAATTTGATGAATTGTTGGATATTAAAACTTAAGAAAATAAGATGTTTGAAAATGTTAGCAGTAGTTGTACTGAATCATTAAGTTCGTTTTAGTTGATCGGAGACCGGTTATACCTACATTCAGTATTGCTATTTTTGACTGTCTACATTCTGTTGCCCGTGAGCATTTGTTGGTATATCGAACTGTGCTTGCCTAGTGGTAAGTAAAAGTTAATGTTGAAGTCTAGGGAGTGGCTAAACAGTTCAGGGGAACTGTTTAGACTTTTTGAGCCATCTGTGAAAATTACTAAAAAACCTTCATTGGGCACTAGGGCATGTAATCTTTGTATTGTTTTCAATCTTGGTACTGGACTTCAATACGTATTTTTGTTGAAAACAGGTTGGTTTGGTGTTCTATCTCTCTATCTGGTGTTTGGGGGTCAGCGATAAGACGTTGGTACTCAATCGCCTGGTCCAGGATACTAGCGTTGGTGATAGTATGGTTCTTAGCCTGGGTGCTTAACCACTAGGTGGAACAGGCTAGTCTTCGGAACTGGACTCTGGAGGACGAGTGTGCCATTCTCCTCCACCAAATTAAATCACCATAGGCCAGCATTGGCTTGATAACGGCTGTGTGGCCACAACGTAATATTTTAGCGCTCCCATGTTTTGTCTAACATTTAATGCATTCTTAAAGTACGATAAGGTTGTTATTGAGTTTTTTTTATGGTAGTCGACATGATTTTTCCAGAGCATAAAGAATTGCTCTGGAAAAATCATGTCGACTGTCAAGAACCTCCCTCAAGTATTTGGGACTAAGTATCTTTATTATTCGGATCGTAGGTAGTATAGATGATATTTGCATACTAAATTTGTCAGATATCCGGATAGCATGCCCTACAGGAAATACAGACTCCGGCCAGGAATTCGACTCCCTAGCTGTGCTCACAATAAAAGTATTGTACGTGATTACTCAAGTATTTGATTACTCAATTTTAGAATTTAAGACGAAATTACAAAAACAACCTGATAGGCAATATTTCTAGTTTCAGGGAATATTTATATTCGGTAGTTGAGTACACAAACGTCAGGTGTAGTCAAAAGGCCGACATTCCGCACCACTAAGAGAAAGGGATACTGTACCGAAATGAACTGGGCTATGCCTTTGTGCGGCTGCGTTTGTCCGTTTGCGTACGAATTTCCTTTTATTTCTACATTCTGATATTGGTTTACAGTATTGCAGTGGTGTGGTGTGAGTTTTTGAATATGTACCTCCATATTTGATATTGTATGGATTAATTCATAACAATGGCTACTTCCTCGTTTTCACTGACTGTCGTTAAAAGCAACTGAGGTGTTACTGGGCAGAAATGTTTCATTTTGCGTTTATTTCACACGATGTTTCATACAAACTCACAAGTTCTTAATATTGGAAATTATTGAACCGATGCCGATGCTGAGTACTGGGCCAAGCATACAATTTGATAATTACATTTGCCACCGACACGCTAAGAAGAATGAACCGATTTTAATGAAACTTGGCACGGTTGAGAACGTTTTCGAAAAAGAAATTCGTGTGAAATAGATATTGATTTTATACTTTTCACAGAAAACTTAAAATTTCCCCTCTCTTTCTTACTCAACACTTTTTTTGAATAAGTTCTGTATTACGTAAGTACCGTGAGGAGTAAGCACTGCAGCTGCTGTTTTCTTATTAAAACAATTCTAAACAAAATTCAGGCTTTAGGTGAGGTTCATTTTATTTTAGATTGCGTTTAGATAGATTGTGGCGTCACGTATTGTGCATATGTGAACGTACCTTAGATATAGGATTGCATGTGTTAATATTTAAGTGAAGAACGCACCTTTGTTAAGTGGCAACACAAGAGATTATTCGGGACGCTACCCTTAGCGTCCCGTCTGTTTAGTTTAGGTAGTAGGTATAGGACACACACACACACACAAACACGGATGGATTTAAGTCAGTAAGAGACACGCAATTTCACTTTACCAGAACGAAAGAAGGCATTTGATGATTTCCCATCCTTAAAAAAAAAAGTATAGTTATAGTAACTGCTACTGTGTACAAATATATATTATTTACCGCAAATTGGATTTTTACTCCGCCTCCGATTATATCAACCTCATTGTAAGATCAAGGGGATACCTTCCATTTGCGTCCCCAAACTTGCCTTGACAATTATTTGAAGCTTGGAGATGATGATTTTACACAATATTTTTACTGCTTGCCTACGTGATGATGTCACGTCATCAAATCAAAATATTTAATTGGCTCAGTCTTAATGTCCGCTTAACAGTTTTATTATTCTTTCAAAGTGACTCGTAATTTCAACAACAGTTAAGCCTCACTTATTCAATTTTAACACAAATAAAATTTTCCGTTCTGCCTAATTCTTGTCACAAACAGATAAGAAGTACTGAAGTGTCTATCTCGTTGTATCAGTTTTTTCCTAGAGTAACTCCAAAGTGCCCTTAAGATAAGTTTAGTTCGCAACGAGCTTAAAATACTGGTTTTGATGAAGTGACTTTTGATTTAATGTTCTTTTAATACTAATGGGATTCGCGTCGCCACCCGCTTGCTTGTGGCTTTTATATTTCGTTTTATAGACTTTATGATGAATTTAAATAGAGTTATAAGGGTAGGTGGGAAAAGTTTGGGCACGCCACAATTGCGGCGGTAAGGCCCCTCTTTGAGGAGTGGCTGGAGAGGCGCCACGGCGTCCTCACCTTCCGCCTGACGCAGGTACTTACCGGACACGGCTGTTTCGGGAGGTACCTGTTTCGGATTAAGCGGGAGGAAACGCCCGGGTGTCAGCACTGTGAGGATCGCCCGGAGGACACGGTGGAGCATACGGTGGAGGTCTGCCCTGCTTGGGCTGAGCACCGCCGTGTTCTCGTCGAGGCGATCGGCGGCGGCAACCTCTCGCGTCCGGCCCTGGTTGAATCCATGGTCCGGAGCGAGGAGGCTTGGGAAGCGGTCACCTCCTTCTGCGAAGCAGTAATGCTAGCGAAGGAGGAGGCGGACCGCGCGAGGGAAAGGCAAGGCCTTCGTCCCAACCGCCGCAACAGGAGAAGACGCCCCGGGCGTCGGGAGTCGCAGGGCGATCCCCGGCCACCGTAGGCGCGGGCCTGCGGACGGCGAGCGTTGGGTGGCTCGCTGTCCGATCACCACCAGGCCCGGGTCGATGGCGCGTTGTGTTTCACGCGCGCCTCAAAGAGATGTCAGCATAGAGGACGGGGCCCGCTAGGGCCAGAGCCTGCCAGGGTTGCGGAATTTGTTCGAAAGAGTCACCGCGGCCCTGGAAAGCAAAGGGCTTAAGAAGGAACACGGATGGGTTTTAGTCAGTAAGAGTCTGACACGCCCTTCCGCTCCACCCAGAGCGGAAGAAGTCATTTGATGATTTCCCATCCTAAAAAAAAAAAAAAAAAAAGGTGGGAAAAGTTCTGTATTAATGTAGGTTGTTTGATTTAAACATCTTTCTTTTCTAACCAAAGTTCTCCCGGTTGTGCAATACGTTGACTAATCTGAGCTCTATTGCGTAAGTCTAAAATCTATTTCATTAGAAGACAAGCACCTGTTCAGATAGTTGACATTTAATCATTAAAACGTGAATGCTGCTCTCTCTCGTCCAAATTATGATGAAAATAGCTATTTACCACGGCTTTGTCTAGGTTTCACAACCTTAGTTAGTACCCAAAATTAGTTTGGCGATTAAGGCGTGGTAATAATTGATTTTCCTACAATTACACTAGCTGGAGAAGGCAATCAAAATATTTAAAACCGGTCAAGTTCGTGTCGGACCATGCACAGTGTAAGTTTCCGTAGTTACCCTCCTCATCCTTGTCAGAAAAATAGTAAAATTTAGTAACTTCACTTTTATTCGATTAGGGATTATGGAATTATTAGGATTTTTAACTTACCCAGTTACATTTTTGAAGTTGATTGACTGTTACTCGTTAACTTGTAAAGCCTACTTAGCAGATAGATTTCCTATTAAATTCGTTATATTATATGCTACTACTATGAATGTTTTCACGTCTCCAAAAACGACCGTTTAGCTGGCAGAGGAATATTTCTAAAACGGATCCTTGAGTGGAAAAATGGTTTTTGCTCACCCGGAATATTTTTACGAACTATCCAACGACACCCCACACCATGAATAGACGTTAAAAAAATATCGCCACTTTCAAGATTTTATTTTACTACTTCGCTGGCTTGATTAATATGTATACCCATATCAAATTTCAACTTTCTAGCGCTAAGCGTCTCTGAGCTAAACCAGACAGACAGACGGACATGGCGAAACTATAGGGTTCCTTCTTGACTACGGAACCCTATAAAAGCAGAAGCATTCTTATAATATTACTACGAACATAAAAGAAAGGTAAAGCCTATGAAAAGATGCTCGTAACAGGACTTAGGAGACTTGTTATGTTAATACGGATCGATCAAAATACTTTTTACTAAAGCACGTAGTAAAAGTTTAGTTCTAAAGACGTTATAAAATATTTCTAAAACTTTTCAAGTAAAAGTTTTACAGAATGGGGATCTTTCATAATAGTTTTAATGTACAAATATTAGTCGTTTTAAACGGTAAAAACAAAGTTTATTTTTAAGAATTGCCTGAATTGGGACTAATCTTATTTTCTTTAACGGGTTTTTTTTTAAACACTGTACGACTGGTATCTGATTTCAAAGTTGGTAGGTGTAGTAGAACTAAGATTAAAGCGTACTGAAAGCTTAACTGTACCGTAAAATTCATAGTACGAGTATACTGTTAAGTTGTAGCGATTTACTGTTAATTCTGTCCATTATAGCTAAGTCCACTTTATGCGACACTAACGCGCCACCTTACCTCCCGGAGTTAACAAACATCGTAAAGGAAAAGGGATAAAGTTGTGTAGAAAACTCTTATAAAACAGTCGATAAGAACAGAGGTCATTAAATATAGGAAAACGTTCTTCAGTTGCGCGTAAGGACATTTAACTCCGAAAAGAAAAGAATCGAATAATCCCAGAGGGAAAACATGAATGAGAATAAAAAATGAACGCTTACTTACTTACTCATCTAAGAAAGACGAAGAAAAGAATTTTTCAAATTAAAATTCTCAAAACACTTCACATAAAAGTACAAGCAAGCAATGTAGCTTCATTCATTGTGGCATTTTTATTACGTAATAAGACGGAATTCAAATGGATAATCTCAAGCCGTAAACGAGCTGAAGAACATGAGCGGCATGTTTAATATGACTTTTCCATACAAATAAAAATGGCGAATGGTATGTAGGGACCATCGTAAAGGACGATTGTAGCTGCGAATGAAGTGTGCGCATTGAATTATCAAGTCACTCGCTCTGTTTCGAATACCTAGTAAAACAAGATTAGATTTGCAATTAACTGGCAACTCATGCTAGAATTTTTTATTCCGTCCATATTATATAAGCTGCTCTACAAAGATATGAACGGATTTACGTGCACAACATTAAAAATTTAACAAAAAAAACCTTCGAATTATAGTGAAATTTTCTAATTCCAATAAACGATTTCTTCCCTCTGGTGCTGAAAACGTGATTTAACATAAAATTTTGTTTGCTTCCGCTCGAACAAATGTTTCCACTTTGCCAGTACTAGCTGAACGAGTTGTGAAGTTGAAACGGTCTATTAAAATACGTATTGAACACTCAGACGACGTCTTTGGGGAGAAAGTGTTTTATTGTCTAGTGTTACGTCTTTGTGAAGTTTCATCAACATCACCTCTCTACGTCCTTGATACTTCGTACTCAGTTTATGAAAACAATTAATTGTTCTTATGCGTTGGCTGGGTACTTGTATTTTACGGAAGCTAGCACAGTGACACATCGCTGGCTCTCAGCCACGACCACACTGTCTCCTGTCTACCCACTCACACCGTCATACCACCCTCAATCGGTTTTTACGACTTTTAGCGACCTGATAAGCGACTGATATTGTTAATGTCTTCTGTTCAATTTCAAGTACGTGAAACCGTTTCAAGAATACGTACCTACTTCAATCAATCATTAGATCCCAAAGAGCAAAGAATACTTCTAAAATATTCTGAATCTTTTACAGCTAGCTGGTTCAGCGAAGTGGTCAATAAATGTTAGTTACGGCCTAAGAGATTTATTGGCAGACCACTTCAACATTTCAGGTTCTAAAACTAGGCTTGGTTTTTACCGAGAACGGTTCGGGTAGCATTTCATCTAAAGCTAAAAGATGGGTGTTATACCTCCATACGTCCCCGCACCGTTCCGGCAGAGTAAGCTTACTTACTATAAAGTGCTGCTGTATGTAAAACGGCGACACATCGAAGGCTCGGCATTTCGAATACCTATCATTCTGGATCAGAAGCTTCATATCTATAACTTTATGTGTTCCGGGAAACATTCACAAGTACTTTTATAACCAGTTGATCGTGTACTCTATCTTTATTATCGTGGTAAGTGGGCTTTTATTGCTCTGTTTATTTATTCATGCATTATACCTACTTAATATATTTTAAAGGGTCAGTTACTCAGTTATGTAGCATGTGTGTCTTGGGCTTGTAACGATGTTGGTCTTAGATTGTATAATTTATATAGTCTCCAAACATTGACCTGTGTGTTCAGTTGTCAATACTTTATAATTCATGACTTGCGTGGAACTCGGTGCTCAGAGTTTGGACACGTCGCAAGTCTAGGTAAAGTACGAGCAAGTTGTGTAGTTGTGTACACAACATCGTCTTTGTTCTCGACAGGATCTTGTAAGCGTTTGGACGTAAACTGTTTATCAGTAAGAATAATGAGCTATACTGAATGCTCCAATAGTAGTAAAATGTTATGCTTCCGGCTCTCTCTTTGGGGAAATTCGAAGCCAATTTTTGTATAGATCTTTGTTTCGCTACGAATCTTCGTGTTCCAGTTTATATTTTGTGGTTGGTTTTCATCGATGAAGGCGTCGGAATATTTTCAGACTTTATTCTTTAAAAAAAATATAGTTTTATACAAATGCCTGAAATAGTCGTATTCAACAACAATTAATTAATAGTTAAAGTTTGTCAACCGGGAATTGTATGATAATGTTGAATGAAAGTAGCTAGCTGCCTAACTGCCTACTTACAAAATACGCTTTGTTTTACCTAAATCGTCCTTTTCTTCGTTTATTCTCACTGGGAGAAAGTTTCATCATAAGATGTCCTTATTACTTATTTTTCTTTATCATTTTTCTCACGCCTCATGTCAGTCGGAGACGAGGCAAAAACCCTTCCAAATAACACGGACGCGGACGCCTAGATGAATTGTCTTAGCAATAACAAATAAAAGACAACGCAGAAACCCTGGCATAATGTAATGTAGCAGGAAATCACAACTAAAGCAGCAGACAAAGGCTAAAGTAGAGTAAATAAAGTTCCTAAAATAGACCATGAACCGGCTAAATTTATCTTACATCAAATATGAAAAGTGGTTTGACGATAAAACTTCTGTCCGCTTTAACAACATTGGAGTTCAGAGTTCCCAACAATGCTGATTGTGGAGCAGATATTAAGCCACTTTTACTTGCTGTTTTACCTGCATTTATTTGGGTCTGTGAACTCATTTTATTGTAATAGTAATATGAACTGGGTCATGAATTCTGGTTCTAGTTTGGATTCGTGATTTTAACTCCAAAGCTATGTTTTCGTTGAGACAACATTGGCATAGGTAACTAAATTTTCATATATCGAGATTGGGAAATCTAGTGAGACACACCAGACGAGTCGAATTAGATGAATGATAGAGATATAAAGTGACACAGCTTATCTAGCAAACAATATTTTCCCTAAATAACGGCATTGTATTCGTGTTACAACAATAAACGTTCTCAGCCCATAATAATGCAGCACTAAAAAGATATAATAGCACCGTGGTGGGTCTAGTAAAGTAAAAGGGTAGCCTTTAGTGGGCCGAGCACAGTATTATACCGAGGTTAACAATAGGTAAGCATAGAACCTTAATGTTTCATACATGGATTAATGAATGGGAAGCCTGAAGGCACAAAGAAGCGTAATGAGTCGGTTCCCGCACGGCTCACGAGGGTAAGGAGACATTGAGTTGAAACTATACCTAGTGGATGAATTACCCCCACGTAACACCCCCCGCTACACGCCCCCCCTTCGCCCCTCTCGTCTCGTGCTATGCAATGACTTGCGATCTTGTTGTTCGACTTGCTAATGAGTTCTCGATTTAGCTCGAGACCGGCATTTGCAAGTACCTACCACGTATTTTCCTTCTCATTACTTATGATGTCTTTTGACGTTTACTGTCAAAACTTCGATGTGTTTCGGTTGAGACTTTCTTATACCTACTTGACGCCTAAGTTATTGATTTGATTTATTTGAAATTCGATTACTCGAACGAAATAATGTGTGAAATCACGATCGAGATATTAAGGAATTATGTACGTGGGTTTCAAATGTGGAGCATCCACATTTGAAACCCACATAACGGTTAACGGTGTTTTTGTTTTTGACTGAAATAAACTGAGTTTCAAAATCCTTACTTTGGTTAAAACATGCCATATTTGTATCAGCTTAGAAGCTTGTAGGTATGATGAGTACAATGTATTACATATACCGTGTGCGAACCCAGTATTTCTCAGAAGCTCATCTAATTCTGGAAACAATAACACTGCGACAAACAAAACACTGTCAACTCAATTATCGGCAAGATTAACTTCCCAGAGTTGTAGTTCAGTTCGTGTATCAAAGGATACGATATGATTGCATACCCGCAAACGCTATTCCTCCGATAATCTCGTGATTATGGACAATACAGTTTTATTGTGTCGGGATATAAGGCTTCCATATCGTCACCCAGGGACGAAATCGAAGAATTCTGCCACAAAGCGTTAGGGTTGGCAATGGCATCCTCTTAGAATAATATTAGCAATAAAGTACATTTTCGTTCGCAGAAGCCGCGTTGGCTTACACCCTAAAACATATTGACTTTGTTTTTGTGTGCGCTAAGTTTTTGTTAATATCTTGCCGCATAATGAGGCCGCTTAATTATTAAGTTTCAGTCGTGCTTGTCGATCATTTAGTGTTATTCTAATGGCAGTTCATGTTTTGTTGGATTAAACCAGAATGTAAAAAAGCTGACTGAATATTAATGGCCACTAAATAAAATAATTATGTTTTGGGAAGTAAAATATGATAATGAGATTAAAAATACAATTCGCCTTCACGGAGACGTTGTTCCAGCGCCATTTTAACATCCCAAGGGACTGTTCGTGTTAAAAGATGTAGGATAATGTACCGTAGCCATTTTATTTTTAAAGTCAACTCAATTGAAAAAGCTCTCTTGCGTAACAGCCTCCTACCGAAAGAAACATCTCTGAACTGAAAGATAGCCGAAGGCATTGAAAAGCTCTGTTGATCAAACATTGGAATAACTTAGGATTGTTTATGTTTCCGCTCTGCGGGGCCCTAGCGACTACTGCGAGCTACTATCACACGTACACCAACATTGAATCAAAGTTGGCCACAGTTCGCCAGCACGCGCCGCCAGGAAATACGTTCATTGTATTTTATGTTACGATAGTTTCCCAAACTTACAAGTGTATAGGGAGATTATGAGGCTCATTTATTGTTTAATAGCTTTTTCCTAGCTCGTTTGCGTTGGAAAAAAGTTAAAAGGAAAAAGAAAATACAATGCTCCCGGGAAACTTGGAAATACTTTTCCATTTCCGTTTTTGCGTGCGATGGCAACGTTTGTCGGTGCATGTGTTTATCGAGCTACACTTTGCAAATGACAAGATGGTATTATGAAATACGGGATATCAAGTCACGATGTGTGTTTTACTCTAACATGGTTTTTAACGGTGATTTTTCAATACGGGTTTTTCAGTTTTGTTTGAGTATAAAAGTATTACGGGCTTCATGCTTTAAGCCGATTAAGATGTGGCCTTTCAGTCGATTATTTGGAAACACAGTAATTTTCTCAGCGTTTCTGAAAACCACGAACTTCTAATGTAGTATTACCTCGCATTATACGCTCAAATTTGTTTATGTTAGCCGTGGTGACCACGACAACATTGCAGTCTGAGGGAGAAATTAGTTTCTAATTTGTTTGTGCTCATATATTGTCATTTTCAGGCAAAATTATAATTTTCAGCTATTTACTTTGAACTGAGGTTTTAGTCTAGGTATTAAAATTAGGTGCCACTCATTTAGTATGTTTGCTCTATTTTCAAAAGCTATAACGCTCAAGTGACATAACGTTTATTTCATCTAACTACATTTTACATAATTTTCATTTAGTATAATAACGTTCAGTTTGTTAACAATATATGTTATAACAACGCTTTCCCCGTTCTTTTGATCTAATTATCATTTTGTAAAACTAACATTTGATCTAACCGCTAAATAAAAAGCGACCGAGCTAGCTCGGGAACTGTCCCCACACGGATAGGTTAGATTCGAATGGGATGGCCCGTGATCTCATTCATGTTAGTTTCCTTTAAACCTTTCAGACTGAAATAGGAGTCCCGTGCAGTACGGCTTCATCGACTTTCCATAGTCACGACCGTAATTTAAGCCGAATTTACATTCGATTAAATTATATTAAGTGATCATTATAGATCAAAGAAATCTTATAGAATATGATCCATTATAACTTTTAATCATTAGTGTAAGTGTATATTATAACAACTTAAGCTTATAAGCTTAAGTTGTAGTAGTAAATGTTATTTTATATCTCTAGGATGATGAATAATAAGTTGTTAAAACAATAGATGATTATAACAAATGAAAATTAAAACAAACATATTTATAGCATACATTATACACTCATTAAAAACGCTGGTTAATTAGAATAATCACAGAATTAATGATGATTCTGCTAGTTATAATCATTTTATGCAGTTGAAAGTGAAAACCTGTACCTATGCAATACAGTTGAAAGTGAAAACTGCGGCATAGTGAAAATATACGAACATGTAGTCCATCCGCAGCTTAGTGATTTTTAACATTAGAGAATATTCAGGCGTCCATTTGTTACTATCAGTTTCCGGACGCAGAAGGCGCCGCGTTACGGCACTCCAGTGAGTTCCTAACTACCTTCTCTGAAAATCACGTGATTTACGCCGCTGGAACTTTTGCTGCTCACCACTAAAACACTTACATGAAGATTTGTTGAACTCACAACTTCATGTGTTTGCGAAGACTGTGAAGACTTCCCGGTGCGTATACGTTAATTAATATAAAACTCCCACGTACTCTTTACTCAATGTTCAAACATGACGAAAAGTTACCAAGTTAGATACCTACTTACTCTGTTTTTGAGAAATAATAAATGAGAACTCCGTAAGCTTTAGATTCTTTGTTAATTAAATTATTTAAATGACTTGACTCTCTCAAAGTGCACGCTACTAAATTATTTGGCAGAATTAAATCCGCTGAAGCCTTTCTGGCCTTCAGTGACGCCTTCAAGAGACGTTTAGTAGTCAGAGTAATTAGGACGATAAGGTTTCCTTCTGTAAGACCTGAATAGGGCGGTAAGCTCAAAGTAAACGATAGTTGGATATTTTTGTCGGAAATTTACAATATGATCTACTTACCTACCTTTTTCAATTAATTTTATTTCTCGTTTAATGTTGTTGGAATAAAAATTTCGGGAAAAACAGTCCGGGTGTTGCGTTTATTATTAGCGCCAGAGAATATGCTCCGGTTTTGGCTTGGAAAAATATTTTTAAAGAGCGTGTTATTAAAAATGTAAAATTGTATTTTCTTGTTGACCGCGTGTAAAGAAAAATATAGCCGTATCAAAACGGGCAAGCGAGCAAGCCTCATAATTGTATAGGTATACAATTATGAGGTTCCAAAAGGGTAGGATGATGGCACCAGTTCTTGTTAAAATATTAAATGGACATGGACATCGTCACTAGCCTGGACTTCTACGGCAATTTTACAAGTATTTTATGTTACTTTTAAAATAATAATTAAGAACCTACCTATACCTATTCATAGTTAACACATAGAGATATAGCCTAAGCCTTCCAATGTATTGAGGCGGACTTAATGTCGTAAGCATTTTCTATCGGTCAAACTTTGGACGATGCAGAGACAAAATGGTGGATTGTCCATTTAACATATTAAAATACGTGCCAAATGATGATAAATATTGCCATAAAAAGGTTCTGTTTTTAAAAGAATAGAATCTCTTTCATCTAGTAGAAGATTCAACAACGGGATTGTTAAAAACAGTACCTAAAAGTCAAATCATTTGTTTTAATTAGACCATTCACAGATAATTTTGAAATGTCAAGGAGTCAGTCAGCTAGTCGGAAAGTTAGTTAATTGTTTGAAAATGTTGATTCTTTTAAAGAGGAATCGGCAAATAAACTTAAAGGTCACTTTTTTAGGGTTCCGTAGTTGGAGGGTAACCAACGAGACCCTATTACTAAGCCTTCACTGTCGTTCCTCTGTCCGTCTGTCATGGCGATTGAGTTGAGTGCAGTTTCTTAAAATATCTTTAAAAAAAGAACATACAATTTGAAACTAGAGTGGCAATATTATGGAGAAATGAGTTTACATTTTCCACTTTCATTAAGTGCTTACTAACCCGAGTATCCTTGAAATATTTAAATGACACTGAGATCTCTGCGAGTTTCTACGAATTTATTTATCTCTAATTAATAAAATAAACAAGATCAAAAGACCTACAGGTTGAAGTTCAATCTATATTTTAAAATGTATTTCAACGCGAAAAGTACAGAGAAAAGGTGGTTTAAAACTATGATGATAAGTAATCATGTTTATCATAAAAGATCAGCATAACAGGGCGTCACAACACTGTCGAATGGAGCAAAATTCACAAGAAAATCTACATCTAGAAATTCAATTCAGAAACAAATTGACGATTAAATAGACCTCAAGAATGGCAAAAATGATTCAGACAATTTGGACAAAGAAAACATAAGAAAGATAGAAAAGAAATTGGCGTTGAAGTATATTGAGTAAAGAAAAATCTCTAGAATCCAATCCCACACCTAAATCTAAAATAAAAAATGCCATAAATCATGAAGCTCAGCATTAGTTAAGCTCCTTAAAGTTCTTAATTAAGTTTCAGCTACACGATAACTGACAGATGCTTGCACTGTCTGGATAGATCCACTCAAATCTATGTGGTACTTTCCTCAAAAAACCACCATATGTATCTACTTAGACAACCTACATGGTTCTCATATGATAAGTCTAGTACAGATTGTTTGGATGTTAAAAAACTTTGACCTCTGAGTTTGTTTCGGTGTTTCTTCTCAGGGTAGTTAGCTAAAAGACACCGGCCTCATCTAGTACAAAATATAAAAGAAAAAAAGATTGACGTGTAAAAGTGTTAATTCCAATCTTCTTCCAAAATATAAATAATTTATTTTTCAAAATGAATGAGAAAGCAAATGGAAAGTCTCGATCACAATGTGATGTTTTGTATAAGTTTAAATAAAATACTGCATTGCTAAACACTTAAATGTATCTGTAGGTTTAATACAAATGTCAATCTAAGTTATACTGTCATTCTTAGTTTAATGTTAAATTCAAATACTATACGAATGTTTAAATACAAAATCGAAACGAATGGTTAAATTCAAAATCATTCACGCGTTAAACGAAATTAATATCTGAATTCTAAATATTGCCATTGTACCTAACGTAATTGCGTACAAATGCTAAAAGTGTAATTGCAATTGAAAACTATTTCAAATTATAAAAAGAAGAGATGTGGTAAACACAAATAAACGTATGGCTTAGCTAAGCGATGGCGCATTCATTATCGTGCTACCGCAAGTGGCTGCTGGACGCGCCACCATTGAGTGTTGAGCGTACTTACTGAATTTGGTTGTTTAACTGAGAACCCTAACCCTAAACAAGTGATTCTAGTGAATAACACATTGGAGTCTAACGCGTTGAATTAGACATTCACTTATGTCAATTTATTTAGAATAAAAGAGGTTTTCCATTATTGTCCCCAGACGGCACTTATCCAGTTTCAATACAAATTGACGTTGATTTTTACGCGATCGAGTATGTATAAATACTGGTACTATTGCCAAAGGGCTCAAACATAGCGCTATTCTATACAAATTGACGTTGATTTTTACGCGATCGAGTTTTTATAAATACTAGTACTTGCCACAGGGTTCAGCCATAGTGCTATTCTATACAAAACGACGTTGATTTTTACGCGATCGAGTATGTATAAATACTGGTACTATTGCCACAGGGCTCAGACATAGTGCTATTCTATACAAAACGACGTTAATTTTTACGCGATCGAGTATGTATAAATACTGGTACTATTGCCACAGGGCTCAGACATAGTGCTATTCTATACAAATTGACGTTGATTTTTACGCGATCGAGTTTTTATAAATACTAGTACTTGCCACAGGGCTCAGCCATAGTGCTATTCTATACAAAACGACGTTGATTTTTACGCGATCGAGTATGTATAAATACTGGTACTATTGCCACAGGGCTTAGACAAAGTACTATTCTATCAGTGCTAACGCCTGTGAAAGTCTTAAATGACTATGTGACATTTAGGTAGCTCATGTCAATCCTATACATGTCATGTCAATCTTATATCCCATTTCTTATCATTGTCAAAGACTCTAAAGGTCCACACATATCAAGGCTATTACTGGAACGTGTCCGAGCCGTGGTTTGTCACAACGTGATCTGACACGTCCCGGGTATGTCCCAGACACGGATTTGAATCAGTTCATATAAAATGTACGCAACGATATTTTTTGAGCTCCGAACGGGCATGATACTTGGCCATGGCCGTGACATGGCCCATAATTACATTGTGTGACTGTAATTTAGTGATCAACCATAGAAGTCTTCGACAAAAAATAATGTAATTTCTCTAAGGCCTCATTTAGGAATATCTCACTTTGTGGTTTAGGATTCTTTTTTAAAGGATTTTGTTACTATTTTCAGTCTCTTTTCCTGGGAGTTACCGTAGACCACGTATATCACTCATCTTCAATAATCTGATAGATTAGTTTCGGGTGAATATTGACGATAAATCGACCCAGATTAGGAAGGCAGTAGTTATCATGTGATTATGTTAGACTAGCAACCGCACTCTATCTGTGCGTGTCATACCGAACTTAGCTTATGTGTACAAGTAACATCACAGGGTTAAGTGATGCAGATTTGATAAATCATATTTGTTACTTAGAAATCAAGTTTCTAATTCTTTAAGATTGATTCTGTCAAACAAGTATTTAAACATAGTTTTACGCTAATGGTAACGTATATATTCATTAGCTACTTTTTTCCTAAAACCGTCATAATCAGACGGATAAGGGTTATATAACTCATAAAATAACATAATGACATTATTAAACACTAGCTTTTGTTAGCGGCTTCGCTCGTGTTAAAGTAACCGGCCTATAACCGTCTCCGGGGTCCCATATATCTCTGTACCAAAATTCATCAAAATCGGTTCGGTGATTTAGAGTGAAAGCGTAACAAACAAACTCTCTTTCGAATTTGTAATATTAAAAATTCTTTCGAAACGTCCCAGAGCAGAGGTGTGTGGAGATTAAGTATTCTAAGCGCGCTACACCCTTGCTACGGCGTAGCATTGTTCGTAGACCCTGTGCTACGCCGTAGCTAGGGTGTAGGGTGGTTCTCGGGTGATAAACGACGGGAATGCGCGAGCGACGTAACGGTAAGAGATGGGTTGCAGACTTGCAGTGAACCTGCTTCGGTACGTGGCATACAATGTAATTTTTACATGTCTAGTTTGGAATTAGAAAACAACATATTACTGGGATTTTATTTTAGAAGATTTCCATCGGCTTTCTGCGTTTTTCCCATGTTACTTGCGATTGGCGCAAAATGTTTACTATTCTTCATTCTGTCCAGTCAACCGCCGCGCTAATATTGACTCCCTTTTCTTTCATATCACACCTCACACTCCCCATCTATCTTTTCTTTGGCCTCCCTCTCCGTCCCCATAAGTTTTTAAGTTTAAAATAACGTAGTTAACCTTTTGAACGCCAGAGCATAAACGCATCGGCGTGCCCCCGACGCCAAGCTACAAATTCGCCGTACTTTTTGTCACATATTCGTGACGTTTGGCGTACAGGGCACGCGCATGCTTGTCATATATACGTGACAATGGCGTTCAAAAGGTTAATGCCCCATGTACTTATTGACAGTTAGTAATTCTTCCGGCTGTCTTTATTGTTATAACCGATGAAATCCACATCTTAGATGAAACATCAACAAGGGTACTTACTAATACGATATTTAGTTAAGTAAAAGCATAAATAATAATAACAAAACTGGGGCATACTACTAACAATATACGTTGTATTTGTTCTGAAATTTCATTTCTTTAATTCTTATCTCGAAACATGGAATCGTAATAAATTGCCCCGAGATACGAACTGTTCGTACGCGTACATTGCAATCCAATTATTCCAACAGCCTTAAGCAAGGTATTTAAATGTAACAGTCTCGTATACTCGTACGAGTATCCAACAAACGTTATTATAGCGAAAGCGGTTAACAAAACGCTTACTCGCTCACGGTCCTGGATTTACTGATTTTTGGTCTAGGCTTTAATTTTCTCAGAGTAAATACATCCATTCTTTTTTTATGAGAAGAATCGCTGACTCAGTTGTGGTAATGGCGGGCGCTGATTGTGCAGACAGGATGAGTTTATAAAATTTAAACAAAATCTCTAATCGATATTTTGAGTAGACTATAGTGCCATTATGCGGCACATTGTATTTTAGTATTCATAAACGACCAGCTCTGAGAGAAGAGGTACACAACGCTGTATTTATTTTGTAACAACATTACGCTTTTATACCTTTTAACATTTGCATTGTGGTAATATCATGATATTTAAGTGAAAATTATCATTATCCTTATTTCGCTGCGATAGTTACGAATATTGTTATTAAAATACATTAAAGGTAATTAGTATACATGCGGTCAAAGTGAAATACATGAACCTCTTTTCGGCTTCGTTGTCAGCTAAAAATAGGCACAATCTGATCCATTTTAGTTTGCCGATAATATATGAAACATTGTCCTAATCCAAGATTACGTAATGGTTATGACCCGTGTCTAAAAAGATTTATTCTTTTATATTAACTCTAGCTTTTGCCTGCGACTTCGTACGATATATCCCGTTTTTTTCCGTTCCCGTAGGAATTTCGGGAAATCATCTCTCAGTGCTCCCCTACACTCTTCAAGGAAGCTACATGCCAAATTTCAGCTTTCTACGACCAGTAGTTTCGGCTGTGCGTCAGTCACTCAGCCAGTCAGTAACGAAAGAATAGTATATATACTTCTGGACACATCTATTGGCCCACCTTGTATTTTCAGTTTCGTTTGGTCCTAGTTAAAATTTTATATTAGGTCGAGCAAAAAGTTTTTATGCAGTTTTGAACCTGGCACATTCACAATTTCATTCAATAGTCTTTTTTTGAATTTCGAACACAGAATTTTAAGAAACAAAAGACAATTTGGAGCCTGTTTGTTGATATCAAACAATCGAATACCTACTAAGAAAACTTGGTTTTATTGGTTTACTTGGATTTAATTCTTGAAAAAGTGATTGATATCTTTAGTTTTGCAACAAACATTACTTATTCTTAACATTAAGGTGAGGTTCTATCAATAATCTATGGTTACTTCACCTGAAGTCGCCGCCCAAGCTGTGGCACTTATTCAGGCCGGACACAGCCAAAGAAACGTGAGTGCTCAACTTAATTTAAGTCGATCTGCGGTCCGAAATGTTTATCGGAGGTACCTAGAGACTGGCGGCTTTGTTCATCGCCAAGGAAGGCCACGATCTCGGGTCACAACTGAAAGGCAGGATCGATTCATCGTGACGACCAGCTTGAGAAATCGTCACCTTACCTCCATTGAGATACAAAACCAACTTGGCGACTTCCACGGAGTATCTGTGAGCGCTCGAACTGTTCGGAGAAGGTTAAAAGAACGCGATATGGTACCACATAAGCCAGCTAATGGGCCCAAACTAACGCGAGCCCACCGAACAGCGCGCCTTCATTTCGCACGCAGTCTTTTAAATTGGACACAGCAAGATTGGAGCCGTGTACTCTTTTCTGATGAGTCTAAAATTGTGTTACATGGCAATGATGGAAGGAAGAAGGTCTACCGACGTAAGGGAGAGCGTTTCGCACAATGCTGCTTTGAAGAGAGGGTTGCTTATGGCGGTGGCTCATGGACTGTCTGGGGCGGTATATCCGCGAGCGGCAAAACTCAACTTGAGGTTGTTACAGGACCACGGCTGCCAACATTAAATGCTGAAAGGTACATTCGTGAGTGTTTAGAACCTCACGTGATACCATACGCGGACTATGTGGGCCCAAATTTCCTTTTTATGCATGATAATGCAAGAGCCCATGCGGCCGGCATCGTCAGGGAATATCTTCGGGATGTGAACATCACAGTTATGGACTGGCCAGCCAGAAGCCCAGACATGAACCTCATTGAGCACATGTGGGACGAGCTAAAAATACGTGTTAGGGCTCGTCAGCCAGTTGCCCAGACGATGCAGGAGTTGAAAACTGCCATAGAAGAGGAATGGGAGATGATCCCTCAAAATTGCATAGAGCGGTTGATAAACTCTATGCCTAATCGTATGAGAGCTGTGGTAGATGCCCATGGAGGCAACACGCGTTATTAAATTAAACCTTTATTTGATAAAACATGTTTTTTATTCAAAAATCAATTGCCTTTAACAAGGCGCATATCCGACTTGTTAGGCGTAGCTCCATGTCGTATGGTATTCTGAATTCAAATTTAAAACAATACGATCGAAAAAGATGGTAAAATGTATCAGGTTTAAAACTGCATCAACAGTTTTTGTTCAATCTAGCAATCATATTTCGGTAGGGGCCATCGAAACCTAAACTCTAAGGTGGGCCAATAGATGTGTCCAGAAGTGTATTACGATAATTGATAAACCTATTTATTAGTAAGAAAGAAAGCTGAAGATATGCTTTCACATTGAAATAGGTACCTACGTATTTATCATTATCGACCATCATCCCCAGCCCGACTTTGCCCACAGTTGAGCATAGGCCTCTCTTTTCTTATGCCAATCTCCACGTTCCCGTGCCAGCCTCATCCAGGTTCTACCCGCGATGGCAACAATGTCGTCCAACCATCTCCGGACGACTGGCACATCTTCTTCCAGCCCGCGGACGCTACTCGGCCACCGCCTTACTCCATCATCACAAAACTTGCCAGGTGTCCTGCCCAGCTTTATTTGAGTTCCATAATTTATTTATTTAGGTATTAACACTTCATGCAACTCAAAGGAATGGTTTTCGTACGTGTTCAGCTTGTTATGTTTGGCACTCGGCCTAGGTAAGTAAGATCAACATTAGGGTGCGTTTCCACCAGAGATGCGTTGCGACGTTGCGAGGGATGTGTTTTAATAACCAATAGAATCACTACATTTACCTAGCTTCGCTACAGGCTAGGTAATTGAAGTGATTCTATTGGTTCACACAAACACATTCCTCGCTACGCATCTTCGCACATCTCTGGTGGTAACGCAGCCTTATCCATGTCCCCACATAACAAGTTACTTTTGACCTACAAATCCAGTATTCAGGTATTCCACTCAGATTTCAGGATACCTGGGGAGCACTTTGGAATAAACTACAAAGTGTTTAAAATTCCTCTTGCGGTCCTCGAGTAATCAAAGTTAGTAAGAATATAATGAACCTAGTTTATTTGATACCCGCTTTCTTATAATTTTGGAGATTCAGATTTTAGTAAAGTTTAAATTGTAATCCTTTTAGGATTAGTAAGTAACGGGGTTTTTCTTTTAAGAAAGTAAAATGTATACCTCTGTAGGATACTTACTTATGCCATTACTTTCTTTAAAAAAAATACTTTCTTACAGCTACAGGGTACGTTATATAATATATTATGTATAAGAGTGTACAGTGGACGCACATGGTTTTTCGTAACATTTAGCTATAATAAGTAAGTCGTCACGCATCTTTGTATTTTAGCGCAACCTGCATTTGGGTGTTCCTACATTGACACACGGCAGAGCATAGCTGATGCAGTTTTGAACATAATTTAATTTAATATTTAATTACTCGTTTTAACAGTTTTGAGATATTTACAACTGTTTTAGTAAAAACTAACTAAGTTAACTCTAAAATATGGAGTCAAAAAAATACGAATCTCTGTCGACTGAAAGTGTGCCCAAAAGACTATTGGCATTGCCTCGTTGTATGGCAATGCTTATTCTTTGTCCAAGGTAAAAGCCAGCCCTTGGGTTACGCGAAGTGTCAACTAAGCGTCTTGAGAGATCTTTAAACAAGTTATGAGCACTCGGACCCCACGACCCGAAAGTTTCATCCCCAAACGGCTCGAAAATATAGCTACCAACGAGGTTATTATATTTCCGCCGCTTGAGGTTCTCCGCAGCCGCAGCGGCAATACCAGCACAGCACAAAGAGCTAGGAAGATAGGATGGCGTAAGAGTATCGACACAAGTAGCGTCCCACACTAATGGCTTACCCATCTTCCATGGAACAAAGACATGCCGTCCGTCTCTTGCCATCGTCGTGTGCCAGGCCATTGGGTTCTAATACTCGTAGACGTGGTTTCAGTCGGACACCTTGCATTTATATTAAGATTCATGCCCGTAGAGCTTTCACTGACATACTTTGCATTTTCACGGATATTTTCAGTATTTATTTTATTTTAAAGAAGGCTTACAGACAAATAACAAACCTAAATATCATGCATAAGAAGAGACATTTGCTAATTGAATTAAAACTACTTCCAAATGTATACATTTACTTAGTAACGAGTTATTTGCGTTGACCAGTTACGGCGATTTGAATAAGTAAACCGATTAGGTATAATGTAAACATAATAATTAAGTATGTCGAGGTTAAGTTAAGTGGTTTAGTCAAGTCGTGCAATATCAAAATTAAAAGCTATTTATGGTTGTTACCAAAAAATCCTTGTTCAAAATGTTTCTTATTTAATGTGCGCTGGTGCAAAATAAATCAATTTCTAGGTGTGATGGTAAACTATTCAAAGCTATAACACTACGTATGCCGAAAGCGTTGCGTCTGTACTTTGGTGATGCGAAATGAATTCTAATAATCTCTTAATCTTTTAATTTTTTGGTCCACCTTACTAAAAGGGTCACAGTCTTTATTTAAAGTTACACTATCACGGAGTACCAGTACCCCATCTATCTATCTATCTATTGGGGTATGGTTTCCGCACTTAGTCCTGATGTTGGACCATTGTGCGTGGGAAAGGAAGAAGAAAGGAAGCCGCAGAGGGTGATGGCCGTCAGAGTCATCAGGGGATATCGCACGATCTCCTACGAGGCGGCTTGCGCACTGGCCGGATCTCCGCCGTGGGACCTGGAGGCGAAAGTGCTCGCGTCACTACATAAGTGGCGAAAGGGCGCGCGGGCGCGCGGCGTAAGACTGACGCAGCAACGCTTGGAGCTGCGTCGGTCGCAGCTGCGCGAGGTCCTGGTGGCGGAATGGCGGGACAGGCTTTCGAGCCCTTCCGCCGGCCTTATCACCATCGAGGCGATCCGGCCAGTGCTCGACCTGTGGCTCGGGAGAAGGCACGGCTCTCTGACGTTTCGTGCGACGCAGGTCCTCTCGGGGCATGGCTGCTTCGGGAGGTTCTTGTGTCGCATAGGCAGGGAGCCGGACGCTCGATGTCACCACTGCGTCGACTGTCGGGAGGACACGGCACGGCATACGCTTGCAGAGTGTGCAGCTTGGGAGGAGCCGCGCCGTGTCCTCATCTCTGTTGTAGGCGGTGACCTCTCGCTGCCGGCCGTAGTCCATGCTATGGTCGGCGGTGAGGAGTCCTAAGACGCGGTGGTCTCCTTCTGCGAGACAGTTATCGCGCAGAAGGAGGCTGCGGAAAGGGAGATGGAGATCACAACCGCTCTCCCTGCCCGCAGCAGGCGCATCGGGCTTCGGAGGAGGGCATACGCTGCCCTCTTCCGGCCCCCCTAACTGGGTCCAGGGGCGGCGGACTTGGGGATGTCCGTCGCCCCCCAGTCATCCGGACCCGAGGTGGCGGCGCGTGGTGTTCCCGTGCGCCCCTTTTTGACGTGGCGAGGGGAGTTAAACACCTCACTCCCCTCGCCGACGCGAGGTGGCCCGCAGAGGCGGGCCGGCCGGGGATTGCGGAAGTCGTATACGTTCCCGCGATCCCCGGCGTAGGTGGCAGATGGAACACTGGGGTGGTTTTAGTCAGTAAGAGTCTGACAGACCCCTCCACCCGCCCCAGGGTGGAGGATTTCCCCCCGAGATCAAAAAAAAATTGTGCGTGGGCCATGGCGGCCGTCATTCCAACCAGCCAACCTCCCTCCAGAAGCAGATCAGTCCTCCTAAAGAGTTCAGGGTGTCTGTGAGTGAATTCGGTGTCCCTACCGTTTGTCTACGTATATCGGCGACGCCTGTGCACTCAAGGAGCACGTGCGACACCGTTTCCTCCTCCTCCATGCATGCTCTGCACAGAGGACTGTCTGTTATACCTAGTGTGTGGAAATGCTTATTCAGGGAGCAGTGTCCGGTGATGGTCCCCGCCACCATTCGCAGGCTGCCCCTATCCAGTCGCAGAAGGCGCTTGGTAAGTTTAATGTTTAGGAGTGGTATAGCCTCCTTGGACTGCCTGCAGCCTGGTGCCGAGGCCCACAAGCGATCTGCTTTTGTGTGGGTATGTTCTTGTAGCCACGTGCGTAGCTGGGTGAAAGGGAGTGGCACTATGGGTTCGGGTCCAACAGCCATCGTACCAGACCCCCTCCTGGCCAGTTCATCGGCCGCGTCATTTCCTAGTGATCCGCTGTGACCTTTTATCCACTGCAGCGTCACAGTGTTGCGGTTTGTCACCGTGACGCGTTCTAGTGCATTGTGGCATTCTTGTATTTGTTTCGAGGTGGTGTAGTTTCTATTTAGGGATTGGAGAACTGAGGCGTTGTCGGAGAGTATACGAATATGAGTGTCCGTGACTCCCCTGGCTTCGCTAGGATAATGCCCACGCATTCCGCCTGATAAACGGTATTGAGCTTTCCTAGTGGTCTGGATATTCTAATTTCTGAAAATTCTAAACTCCAACTCCGGTTCCGGTACTTGTCTTTAATCCATCAGTGTAGATTCTCAGCTCTTTGAGACCTGAGTGGTCATCCGATTCTTGTGTTAGCACTATGTTATAGTGCTTTTGGAAATGGTGCATCTTTTGAGCTTTGTCATTGGGTCCTAGTACCCCATATTTTATTTCGGAAAATTCATGGTTCCTGTGGTATGGGCCATAGAAACAAAACCGCGGGAAACATATAGTGCTCTGTAATAACCCTGTCAGTCCAGTATTATTTAATCAGTAACAGATTAAATAATACTGGTCTGGAAAAAGGGTAAAAATCATGTAAAAATCTACGGTGAGATAATCGTATACCTGAAGCATCTGTATACCATTTTATATTCCTTATTGTAACGCTCTTTTCAAGATTCTATTGCATATTGTTGAACCCTATCTAGAAAGTAAAGGACCTACTCGTAAATATTCAAAGATCCGATCCAGCATTTCCAGAGCATAAGGTATTAAAGTGTCTTTGATAGTTCGGAATGTACGAACGTTGGAGGCAATAGCACGTAATACAAGACGCTTTCTAAATATTTTATTTGAAAATATTTTACACCTTGCATTTACGTAGAAACATACATATTATATGTGAGTATTTACGTGCCCATAATGGCACAAAAGGTGTAACAATATAAATAGATTATGCATTGGGTTTATGAAGGTACCAATATTAGTGGGTAGTGGATACAAGCGAACCATAATAAGTTGCGTTTCTTAGTGACTCTCACAACTCCCATGAAATTATACGCAGTTTTATGTTTCCTCTTTGACTTACCAAATCAATGAAAATATTTTCGGAACATACAACGTGTATCAGAATAAACGCAACACCTAAAAAGGGGTCAGTGTACTCATCAATATGAACAACGCGAAATCTGCTATTCAGTACATTTTGCTTTTTTTTTTCGCGATTTTCGGGTTGTTCCCTTACTATGGGAACAACCCGAAAGTTGTTCATAATGATGAGTACAATGACCCCTTTTCAGGTATTGCATTTATTCTGTTAAACGTTGTCCAAACATTGATTTGTTATCATTTATAGTAAGACTCCAACAATAGATCGAACTATCGGCTTATTCCCAAAAACCTAACGTTATTTTAATTGCCGCCTCTGTACGTAAACATATGATTAAAATTAATTCAAGGGGTGGGTTATAATGACAAGGCCGAAACGTGACCATACTCAGAATGAGTACTGGATCACCTTCAATAAGGATTATGAATAAAAGGCTGTATGTTGACACATGTGTTTGTTTACATTGTTAACCCGCATGACAAAGGGGGGTAAGGTGGGCAGGAGATTAACCAGGTAACAGCAATGATATATAAACTATGGATGCGTTACCCCCACTCAGGAATGGTAACATAAAAAAAAACATACAACCGAAATGAGAACCTCCTCCTTTTTTGAAGTTGGTTAAAAAGAAGGTAACTACCGCGATCCTATACCCCAAGCGCGTTCCTATACGCAGGTATCTTGATAGTGCTTGCGCCGTTTTTTAGGGTTCCGTACCCAAAGGGTAAAACGGGACCCTATTACTAAGACTCCGCTGTCCGTCTGTCACCAGGCTGTATCTCATGAACCATGATAGTTAGACAGTTCAAATTTTCACACATGATGTATTCTGTTGCCACTATAACAACAACAACTAAAAAAAAAGAATTAAATAAACAGTTAAGGGGGCTCCTATACAACAAACGTGACTTTTTTTGCTCGTTTTTGCTCGGTATTGATAACGGCAACAGGTAGACGCTTAAAATATTCACAGAATATTTAGTTATATATTCACTTTAAAAATAAAATTAATATTTAAGGGGGGCTCCCATACAACAAACGTGATTATTTTGCCGTTTTTATAGAATAGTACGGTAACTCTTACGGTAACTTTTCGTGCGCGAGTCCGACTCGCACTTGGCCGGTTTTTTTAGATGTTGGTGCTGTCTTTGGGCAATAGTAGCTTTAGTCACGGACCAAATGACCACTTTATACCCACGACCAACGACGTTGATAACAAATCTTTCGTTCTGCCTCCGCATTCACTCTCAATTACTTTTTATTATTTTTCACTTACACAATACCCTCTCAGACAATCAAAGGAATGCCATTGTGTTGAAAGCAAAAAACTGTTTACTTTCAATTGAACTTTTTTAATTAGTCTTTTAGCTGAAGATTTACAGTGTAAGATGTTTTTGAATGAGGCTGAGAGATTTAAGATTTGATTGTTTTACAAGGCTTTGTATTAAGGTATTTAATTCGTTTTCTTCTGTAAAGGTAAGTGACCTGCCTCCGATATTTCATATTCTATTGGTGGTTTGGGGTCCCATTGAATTAGGTTTAGTTCCATTAATTATATCAAGAATAGAACTCATAGACGGATTTTAAATCAGTGATTTAAAATCCGTCTATGCCGCAATCGTGCAAATGATCCAAAATCTATGAAAAAATAAAGTTTAAATTGATTCCAGAGCTAGAGTGACGAAGAATGGAAAGCAAATCGAATTGAAAGCTCTCAAAACTACATTTACTTAGGTACAAAGTAATAGTTAACATTAATTTATTCTGTTGAATCTCTTTTGAAATCGGTTAGGTACGATCAGAGGCAGCCACAAAAAGTAGCACCTTAGTGCTTCATATCACGGCGTTGATATCGCCACATTTATATTATAACTTGTTATAATATGTATAGGCGTGTATTCCTATTCGGTAGCTACATCGTAAATTATTACAGAGCACTTGCCTCCATCGACATTGCTATTATAGTAGGCGCCAGATAATCGTGGAATAACGGTCATTGACCCACCTACAATTATTGACATTTTTAATTTGAAAAACGGAATTAATGACACAAAGCTGTCCCGAATCATCATCTCTCGTGATCCTTAACATTGTCTAATAATGAAAAACGATTCATATTTCATTGTTCAGGTACCTATGAACAGTTATTAGGGAAATATACTTTATTCCACATTTATCTGGCGCCTACTATAAGTTATATCTTACAACATTCGTGTTTTGCTATGCATAGTTCAGCACTGTCCAAACTTTCCAGTTATAATAGAAATGGATAGGTAACACGTAGAGTGAACTCACGAAAACAACTATAGTTGTGGTTGTAGCGGAAGGCTGTGGCGCTCTCTATAGCGGAATTGTGACGTCAGAGTCAGTCTACTTCGTCCACAGAACGACGAACGTTTGCGGCCCCGAGTCCCCGACACACGCATCCGGGACCACGAATCTAGGCCACAACTTACAACAAATATTATGAAAAAAGACACCACTAAATGGGGATAGTACCAAACTTATCTACTTAAATAAAATGCACCGCAACCGAGGTTGTTGACCGATCGCAATCGGCATGCGACAGCAGATCACTAAACGGTTAGCTGAGCCGCATTCTGTAATTACTTGTAATCGAAGATTGACGTTTGATGGCCCTCGTTTCAACACGATACTTACTGTTTTTAAACGATTTTATTTTTATGACACCATTACCCGCAGCCGCTATCAGAAATTATGCAATTATTTGGATATCTTATAACAGATAATGACACCGACGTTGATGATTAAATTGTCTTTACAAGTCGTTCTATTTTATATTGCAAAGAAAGAGACTTTTCAAACATTTTTCATAAAACTGTTTGAGGTTCTTTGATGTTGTGCATGTTTGTGTAAAGACACATTATTTAGTTTTGATTTGAATTCTAGGGTTTGACGACCTCCTCGTCCTTTTATTCGGCTAAGGAGTGTGTCAATTCAGTTTGAGAAAAACAAAAAACGAAGTGGCTTCTCTTTAAATGTACCAAAGTCTCAAGAGATCGAAGGAAATGGAATATGTGTCAGTGAATTCCTCGTCAGGCCAGCGACTTCTGCCAGCAACCCGTCGCCCGCCGCCGCTACTTATTTCACGATTTTGGAACACGTTTTTGCGACACATGCTTGCAACGCTTCAGTTGTAGGTCGTAGATATTAGGGTCACAGATTTCTTATACCTACTATTAGTTTTATCTACATTACTTCAGTCCTGATAGTATACAGGGTGTCCCAAAACTCAACGTCAAGCCGAAACGGGGTGACAGGATTGATCATAACCATCACGAGAAAAATCTGAAAAAAAATCTATCCCATGCAGTTTAAAAATTATGGGCATTTTAAGAAAAACCTAGAAATTTGATCAAACTGTACCATTTTTCGGTTATTGTGGTTATTCTTTTTTATTTTTGTTCATTTGAACTTTGGAAACGTAATCCTAAATAACATTTCTAGAATCCCAATAAAAAATAATGACACAATTGCCTCAAGTTTCCGAGAATTGAGACTATTTGTTAAACTACGAATTTAAAATTTTCAAGATTCGTCGACTTTGACAGGCCCTCCTATAAAAAAAATGTACTAGAGTGCCTTGGCAAGTGGCATTAAAAGTTGGCGCATTTAATCAGAATTCTAAAATGGTACAATACTTGTTAGTTCCATACAACAGAAAAGAGTAAAAAAATTAAAACCTCAAGTAACCCGATTTTTGCTATCTCATTTTACTCAGTTAAAATGTTTTTAATTCACACAAGCTCTAGGTAGGTTCTTAATTTTAAGACAAAATGATGAGAGAGATGGATAATGGGTATGTTCGCCATGAGTGAGCGAGACAGATAGTGACGCCACTTTTACCAAAGTGAAAAAAAGTTAGTAAAATTAGTAAAATAATTAATACGAATACGAACGTGCGCAGTAGACGAATGAGCGAAACGTACTAACTGGTTGGTGTCGGACTGGTAGCGTAGCCATTTGCTTGGCTGAAACTAGTGCGAATGAAACAGATAGATGCCATAGCATCTATCTGTTTCATTCGCACTCGTTTAAACGACGCATCTCCGTCTCAATGCGTGGCGTCACTATCTGTCTCGCTCACTCATGGCAAACATACCCATTATCCATCTCTCTCATCATTTTGCCTTAAAATTAAGAACCTACCTAGAGCTTGTGCGAATTAAAAACATTTTAACTGAGTAAAATCTGATAGCAAAAATCGGGTTACTTGAGGTTTTAATTTTTTTACTCTTTTCTATTGTATGGAACTAACAAGTATTGTACCATTTTAGAATTCTGATTAAATGCGCCAACTTTTAATGCTACTTGCCAAGGCACTCTAGTACATTTTTTTTATAGGAGGGCCTGTCAAAGTCGACGAATCTTGAAAATTTTAAATTCGTAGTTTAACAAATAGTCTCAATTCTCGGGAACTTGAGGCAATTGTGTCATTATTTTTTATTGGGATTCTAGAAATGTTATTTAGGATTACGTTTCTAAAGTTCAAATGAACAAAAATAAAAAATAATAACCACAATAACCGAAAAATGGTACAGTTTGATCAAATTTCTAGGTTTTTCTTAAAATGCCCATAATTTTCAAACTGCATGGGATAGATTTTTTTTCAGATTTTTCTCGTGATGGTTATGATCAATCCTGTCACCCCGTTTCGGCTTGACGTTGAGTTTTGGGACACCCTGTATAAATATCAGGAGCATACGCCACCAAGAACTGCAATAGTGCAAGGCTTTTAGGGGAACAAACACAAAAACAATTTATAACAAAGTTACCTCGCAAGGAAATAAAATTGAAGTCCAAAGTTAGTTGGTTTTAGTGGATGAAACTTAACCGTCACCTCGATTATGGGAGACGTTGCCAAAAGCCGCACGGTTCTGGAAATACCTAATATTGATGTAATAATAGCTCAACAAATAATGAATAAGTTTCCGCGTAGCTACGGTGTCGGCCGCAACTGTTGGCGCGTCATTATTTAGTCGTCTCGTGTAACGCGTCACGTACATCTGCGACTGTTACTAAAGTAGCGCTCACAAGAACTGATCGCTTCTGTTACGTTACGTTCGTAAAATTTTATCACTCTTTTATCCCTTTCAAAGTACGAAGCCCAAGTGGTGCTAATGCACTTTGTGTAACCACGTGTGACAGGAATATCTTAGCGATGGCTTATGATACCTCGCACATTGCCCGAAAGGACATAAGCACCCTGCACGAACAGGCCCATGTCTTTTTATTTGTTAACCAGATTAGTTTTTGAACGTAACATTTTATTACAAATCGCATTACGATCTAATGAATAAATTATGAAAAAAGTTTCGCAGACTTGCTACAAGATTATAATTTACTCATTAAACAGTTATCCATAGCTCATTAGGATTGAACCAAAAGAAAATTCAAGACCTAATCGATATTCAGAACTTTAAAACTTTTATCCCTAATGTATAAATATGGCATGGGAGTTAAATATAACGAGCTTAAATAAAATGTTTAATGTAAGTCGGCAATTTGGTTATCACAGCAATACAGCTGCAATTAATTTCAGATATATTACGACATTCATCCGGCATCCGGATTCCACTACAATTAATCATTTTATTCCAGCAGCAAGCGAATTAACATATACTTCGAATACAGATCGTCTGATAGTAGGAATCAGAATACTCTTTGAGTTGGTTCGGTAAATAAAGTTAAATTGGGAGTAGGTAAAGTTTGAATAGCTGAAGATTTGATCGGGAGAGGAAAAAGTCGAGTAAAAACAGGAAACAGATTAATTGGGCTAGTGAGACAGAAGCAGGTTCATCCTTGTAGCCGGAGGATTGATTAGACGGCGCCGGCACGGTAATTAATTGACACATCCGGTTCTATTCCGGTTTTTGTCTCACAGGGTTTGATTGAATTTTTCACTTCGCCGCAAATAAGTTAGGTGAAGCAATCAATTTACTGACACTTCATTAGCCGCGAAAATTACTTAGAAGAGTACAAAGCGGTTTTGTGGCATACAGTGTGTACATTTTTACACATTGCCGCGTTTATATTTTCTGGAGGGAAGGCATACGTAAGTACCTTGCGTAGGTATAATTATGTACTCGTAGGTTCGTAATCGTGTATATTTTGTGAATCCATCGGTACAGCTATGTTCTGCTACTATCTACACAACTCTCTGCGAGGGCAGATTAAACCGCAACGAAGATAGCTTTGTTGGTTTTCAGTTCCTCTTGTATCGGCTAATTTCGTCCGTCAGTCAGGCCACCGGCTTATCTGGGACGAATCTTCTTTTCACAGCCTCCACACTGCAGTTCGTCCAAAATCCAGGAGAATCTATTAAACCAAAACTGATGGTAGCAGTTTTGGTTTTCAATTCCTCTAGTTCTAGTTCATTATCTCGTCAGTCCATCTGAACTCCGTTGACGTACCTATTTTGTGAAAAATTTAATTTATTTACTAGTTGAAAGTCTTTTAGGAAGTACCTACCAACTTTTTACAAAAACAGTTTTTTAGGGTTCCGTAGTCAACAAGGAACCCCTATAGTTTCACCATGTCCGTCTGTCTGTCCGTCTGTCTGTCTGTCCGTGGCTTAGCTCAGAGACGCATAGCACTAGAAAGCTGGATTTCGGTATGGGTTTCACGTATTAATCACGCCGACAAAGTGGTAAAATAAAATGTTGATAAATATTTTTTTAGGGTACCGTACACGTAAAGTGGCGATATTTTTTTTAATTGTCTGTTCCGTGTGGTGTGTTGTTGGATCGGGTCGCTTAAAAATATTGAGGGTTTGTAAAACCATTTTTCAATCCAAGGATCAGTTTGTGAAATATTAAGCTTTAAAGTGCTAATTTTTGTTAAAGTCAATGTCCCCAATTAATATATAACGAATTTAAAAGGAAAACTATCACAGCTTAGTAGACTTTCCCAGTTAACGAGTAATAGTCTATCAACTTATAAAATGTACCTAACTGATTTGATAAACAATTCGTACCCCATCGAAAATGACTTAAATTTAAGTGTAATTGTAACTCTCTAACATTAGACATCATAGTAACATTTGCTATTTTTTATCAAGGCTTACGGGACGGGTAAATACGGAACCCTACACTGTGCCTGACCAGACACGCACTTGGCCGATTTTTATTTGAATTTAGTTTGAATTCAAAAAAATTGGTCATTATCAAACGTTTATTGTTGTAGGTCGTCGTCCGTCGCCATTTTTATTGAGCTCCTTATTACTTTTAAATTCAAAAGATTCTCTTTTGCCTTCTACTTTTAGTTCTTCATGTCTTATCGGAAACCTTTTAATATAACAAGTTAAAATTTTACTTTGTTGTAGGAAGGAAGTGGTGCCCTAATTACGAACGAGAAGTACGAAAAGTTTAATTCAGAACTGGGGCGAGTATTATTTTATTTTCTGTGCCGCTGTATGGGTATAGAATTTAGCTTTTTTTAAATAAAATGCTGATGATATGAGAATGAGGAGCTGAACATGGAATTTCTATTTCAGTTAGGTATCCGATTTCCTTGAAGGAAATTGGAAGTGAGAGTCCAGAAGCATACCTAACCCAGGTATGCTTCTGGGTTTCCAAAACGCGATATTATGTAGATATGATCCGTCATCATCTCAAAACGAAATCACCAAGGTCAGTATTAAAAACAGAGGGTCGATTTGCTTTAGTTTTCCACTTGTGATGCGAAAACTAAAAATTGGATTGTGAGTGTGTCTCCAATGTAAAGTGGTACGAAGCTGGGATAGGTCACGTCACTAGAGGCGTTCGTTCAATCAATGCGAATTCAAAACTTTGATGGCACTAGTCGTTCGGCGCCGATCCAACTTTGGTTTATGGAGATACCGCTGCCGAACGCGAAGTGTCTACCGTGGGAGGAATCACTAAACTTATGTACGTATGCCGTGCTCACTCACACGATGCCAGGTATCAATTCCACATATTTTATCGCAGTTTTTATAGAGCGATCAGAATTTCTAGTAACACCGTTCAAGTTAGAGAGTTGAAGTAGAGTTTGTACGAGTTTGAGTTTGTAGTTATACTTACTTATAACTATGTACACTTTTTAGTTAAATATTTCGTGTGTTTAAGAAGCAGTTTAGTTAAGCCAATTTAACGAAAATTGTGGCGGAATTTTGAATCGTTTCTGTTTAATTTCAGCGCTCGCAAACATCTAAAGTTCTCAGGTGTATTTCCGATATTTCAGAAACTGCTGATTATTACAACCAGTTGTACGAGCTTTGATAATCCGATTCGAGACAATGAGTTTAAACTTATTTGTGAGTTTGGCACTTTGTAAAATTTGTAATTCAACAGGTACACAGCTTTTTGATATTATTACTAAGGTTTTAATGTTGAGTTTTACCTAATCTAATCATCATTATTTTGGGTAATTCTTCCATTTCTTTGTTTATTTTATAAAGAAAACACAGTGTTTAGAGTTAACAAATAATATTTTATTTGACATAGTCGCATATTTGATATATTATATTTAGGCATATTCAAATCTAATTTCCTTACTTCATCACAATATAATATTTTAATTAAGTTAAATAAGTTATCTAATTAAATTTTCTAAGCTTATATCTAAACAGTGGTTTGTCATGACACAATTAATATTTTAATTGAATCGAATGTAATGAAATCTTATAAACATAAAGTTTGTTTCGACTTTTCACAAAGATTTCGAAATGAAATTGTACACAACAAAGAAAACACAACAATTGAATACTAACAAACACACACATACTTTTTGCTACTCCTAAATTAATTTTGGAAAAGTTTGTACTTATTCCAGTTTCATTTTCACAGGCGATATCTAATATTCTCTGGAGTGAGAATTCACAACACACTTAAACTAGAACTATCAATACTTAGATCCTCATTGGAGAGTGGCCCCTATTATTGATGAAATCGAACACTGGCACTTTATCTGGTTCACTAGAAGAGGATTTTTTCCGCTTTTTGCGCTGCGAGTGCCATCTCCTTTACTTTTACCCGATGTACTTTGCCGGAGGGCGTAACGGGTAATGAATCTACGAAGAAAAGACCGCCGCTCACTCGCTTCCCTTCCATGTTCTCTGAAAACAATAAGTTAGCAAATTGAGTAAGAATGAAGAATAAAATTGTTTAGTCGTGTGGCTAGCCGCTAGTGATAAATCTGAAACGTGTGAGGTGTCTTGAGCGGCCATAGATCGTGCCGCCTGTGATGCTGAATACGAACTACGCCGGCGGAGATACATTGAGCTCGCCAAACATTCTCTCCGATGATTGACATTCAAAGTTCTGTTTAGCGTGCCCTTTTAATAAATTATCCTAAATAAGCACGATTTGATTACAGAATTTAATTACCTAAGTACATAATTATTTCCTCATCAATTGATTTTATCTTTAAGATTTCTGATTATGAAATTTCTTGGAAATTTTATGTAAATTAATACCACCAAAGAGAATTTATAAATATTATCTCAAATGCCGAGCCTCAGGGGGGAACTCGGTTCGCTTGGCTTCACATCCATCATCAGTTGTTTATAATGCAATCCATTGAAAACAGATTATTTTTATTTTGATATTATCTTTTGAATTTCTATCTAACCTCTGAATATATTAACTGACTAAGCTAAAGACGAAAAGCTTATAAATCTTAGGGTCGAAGTTATCTATAGTTAGTATTTCAGAAATTAAGTTTGTTACCTGAGGGACAGACTAAACCAGTTTTAACATTCGATTTTTGTTTTCTCGCAAAATATGTTCTAAATCATGAAATTCCCTATCAGTAGCTTGACAAATTGATTAATTTCAACTGTTTCGTAGTCGGAATTAAGATTTGTATCAATACAAAATCAATCAATAAAACGGATGTCACTTGTTTTCCGCTTATCAAAGAAATTATCGCAAAAAACAATAATTAATATTAAATAATCGTAGCTCTGAAAGTATAAAGAGTAGGTACATAATGCAATAAAACGTGTTTCTTTGAGCAGTGTAATAACGCTGATTATTCTGTGAGTTGCAATTTGGTAATGAACGAAATTTTTTCGGGTAATGCACGGTGCTGACTGTCATATGAGTTGGCTCAAGCTTATGTTACTAAAAATAACGTTATATGTTGATATTTTTATTTCCTTGAATCGCATGCAAATGCTTCTTTTGCAATAACCACATTAAAGCACTGAATCAAAGGACTTGACGTGATGCTAAAGCAGACAAATTTCATATTTCTGCCTTGATTTTGCTGCTGAAAATGAAATGTATTCGGTAGCCACAGTTGCGCGTTATTTTACAAATGAATATTATTACTGCGCAAAATACGGGCCAACTGTTACACAAGTAATTATGACATGCGATATGAGTTTTCTTGAATCATCTGATGAAAACACGGATTTATGATCGTTATTTTGCAACACAATTTTTGAATGGAGGTTTTCGTCGCATTTGTAGTCGCAGTTGTACCTATTGTACTAAATATTGTTTTAGGTATTTACGTACTCGTATTGTATTGACTCTTCCAAAGTAAGTAATGTGTACTGGTAAGTTAAGATTAAGTTATCCTTTGTTTCTCCTAAGAGTTTTAATCTGATGGGAAATTATATGAAACATCTTAAAACGGACAAAATATTCAGATTGTTGAGATTGTGCTTGAAACTGAATCAGTGATATTAAAGTCTGACGCGAAAGCAGCCACAGTCTGTGATATTTTCCTTATGTCACAAACATGTATGTTCTCTATTATGCGACCTCTACTAAAGACATATTTATTGGACGAATGACCATCATCCTCACATCAATGGGAAAATTACCAATTAGTTTTATGGCACCAGATAGGTGTGTCAGTATCTATGCCTACTTATGTATGTACTAAAGATACCTATGTGATCGAGATTATTTAGTAGGTATCTGTAATATCTGATTTATCTTATAACTTTGGCCGATTATGACATATAAAAATCAAATATTTCCAATTGTTATCATATCGTATGATTTGTTTTCAATGGCAATTTGAATTAAGTAGGTGATAGAAAAATATAGGTATAATTCTGATATGTGTCCTGTGTGTGCTTGTTTTAGTTAAAATAATGCATTTTTAGAAAAAAAATCTTTGGTATTAACGGAATCTTAATTATCAAGTAATACTGTTTAAGATTAGTCAATAAACCATGGAGATCAGTCTAACTGTGGTAATTTAGTAGCCGTATTGTTTTATTGTGTATGTATACACACATTGTGTAAGGAATGCATTACAATTCCTGTAATAAATTTTGTAATTCAGTCCACAACGTAAAGTTGGTCACTTCATAATGTGACCGATGTTAGTAGCCAAAGATGATGAGAAATGGCCAATCCTACGATATGGCTCCGACACCTAAAAGATCAAAATACTCACTTCTAATTAAGTCGAAGATCTCTTTCGTGTCAACACTGTCTCCGTTCCTCCTCTGCAGCGCAATGATGGGCAGTTCTTGGCACTCGGAATGAGGCAGGCACACAACGCAGGCATCCGCCACAGCAGGGTGACGCTTGATGATTCCTTCGATTTGCAAGGGCGAAATCTGGAAACACAAATTAATTAAAATTATTAATAACAAACAACATAGACAGCCCCATCTCCTGTCGTTCAGCCCATCCAATGCCAGTCTGTGAAATATTGCCTTTATGCGATAATTGTATTTAATAAATGTTTGTCCTGTGCTTATTATTCTTTTTTTCGAAATAATTCTGGTCATCTACGTAATATCTAACGCTAGATTCAAGCACACAGCTTTATAATAATACACTAAATCCCTTTTGATGCAACAAGTAACACTTCAAGTATTCATAAAAGGCCTTTCCAAGTAATAAGAACATTCACAAGCCTACTTGGCTACACGAAATTAATTTATCTGCAAGAATGAATACGGCTTGAACCGTTTGATAATATTGTAACCACTTTTGAGTGGCTGAGTTTACAGGGTTTCAAAAATGAATGGAACTGTTCATGTGAACGACTCCTTTTAAAATGAATTGTATCATTTTTAAACATTAATTAATGAAAGACAATAGGCGATGGCAATAATATTATTTGAATAAAGTGAAGCGATGTTTGTAAAATGTTTTCTTCAAATGGAAACGTCGAATTGTAGACAGGGCAAGGAATTGGTAGATATTTTTCTTGCGAAATAAGACTTAGTTTTCTCTTGTCGCATATCAACCAAGTCGAGACAGTGCGCCACTGAATGAATCAGAGCGTGAGAGACATAAGTCTAGCTAAGTTAACGCTGACTGAGTTTTCACCTCACGTTATTTTTAATGGTTTTGCTAGCCCAATAATATTATTTCCAACGAAACTTTTAGCCCGAATTGGTACATTTCATTTGATTGCATTGCTTGTTACGCATCATTGAGATTTTTAATATCCGTTTACTTTTTTCATGCATTTTGTCAGTGGCGTTATTTTCTTTTAATTTTAAAACCTAGGACATTTTTTTGAAATTTTTAATTAGAAGGGAAAATGCTGATAAAAATCTAAAATGTTCTCTCACCAGAAAACCGTAGTGCTTAATTAAAAGCCGCTTGCGCTCCACAAAGTAGTAGTAATCTTGCTCGTCCTTGTAGAATATATCTCCGGTCTTGAACCAGCCGTCATCTGTGAGCATAGTCTTCGTCTCCTCGGGATTGTTTAAGTAACCCTGGAAATGCAATCAATATTAAGTGAAAATGCCCCAAAAACGTCAATAATGTGAACGAAGGTGAAGGTTTCTACCAAACTAAACTCGATTAAAATACATCGTTCATTTTATGCTCAAAAGCTGGAATCGTTATGCATCAATAAGCTTTTTGGTTTTACTGTTCAATTCAAAAAGACCAATACTTCGCTGTGTATTTCCAAAACAAGGGAGCTGCTTTTAACTGGCAAACGGTCGATTAGATGCTACGGCTTTATTATTCAGAATACTTTATTGAGTTACTGTGTAAGTCGGGGCCGAAGCAGTATTAGCGGGCAGGTAAATTATGAATGTGTGTTCATCCTTAGGGCATTATCATCCGCAGCCCACGGATTTACTAGCGGTGTACCTTTTTAGGGATTGAGTTCTGAGAATCGTTCTCAAACATTTTACTTTATCTACTAACTGGACTAGTATTTTTATAATATAATGTAATATTTTGTTAGCTAGGTATGAGGTACCTTTATTGTATGGGTAGAAAAGCCCGTACACGTACACGTTCACGTACATACAATTCTACTGTGTTAAGTAGGTATACAGAACAATATGTATGAAGTTCGTTTTTACCTTAAAGAATGCGCTGCCCTTAACCCACAGTTCTCCAGTTTTGTAAGTTCCTTCCAATGGTTTGCCATCGTCATCCATGAGCTGCAAATTAATAGTTCTTAAAAAATGGGTCAACTTATTCAAAATTAAAATATATGATACCTGCCCCAAAAACACATTTTGCTATAGGTACCTTATCAGTTTTAGATTGAAAAACTTCCAAAACAATCATTACTATCAACAAGCGTATCTGATATTGTTATTATTTGTACTGTTTTAACTGTTATAATTACTTTTTTTTACGAAATAATTATCTTTATTATAATCATCGATATTACGTCACAGTGGTGTCATATTTTTAAGAAAGTTGTTTACTTATTTATATTTGTAGAAAGTCATAAAGTTTTGGAGTTTTCAGCAGCAAGTTTAAAATAGCTACGTGTGTATTAAGAAACGAGTACACACCTTGAACTTGTATTGGGATTTCGGCTTGCCAGTTGATCCGAATGGGGTGTCGTCATCGAAATCAAAGATGGGTGCCAATAACTCAGTCATGCCGTACGCCAGGTATAGGAACGCGCTACACATAGTCTGCAAACAAATATGTTTTATGAGATATTGGTTCGATTGTATTCATTAATATAAATTCGAGGAATTAAATATGGGTCTGTTACACCACTCATATAATCCCCCTTTACAGTGAAAACATATTTTTTCTTAACTTAAATATACATTCAGAGTTCATAGAGATGTGCTAGCTACATATTTCATCTCGGAAAATATAAAGCTTGGAAGCCCAACGAGTTTATGAAATTAGGTCAAAAAAGAACGGCGAGTCTTTCCTTTACAGTCTACAATGGACCTATATCGGAAAATGAAATGTGAGTTATAATACTTACTCTAAATCTATCCAGTAAGTGCTTCTCCATAGCGCTGCCGCCAATAAGAATGTACTTGAAACACGATAAGTCACAAGTTTTTTCTGCCACATTCATAAAATGACCCAATAAATATGGCGTAAATGCTGTAGTGTTGGGCTGAAATATTATCAAAAACATTAGTAGGTAAAAATCACAGTAGCAACTGTTATCAGCGATTATATATAACACCTGTGTGTGTTATCGGTTATTGCTATTATCATTATAATTACCTTGTATTTGTTGATAATTTCGACGATTTTCATGGGAGTGAGGGGTCCCGATGATTGAACCCTTGTGGAACCCTTCAAGGGGCCAGAGATGAAGTATAGGAGTGATGAGACCCATTGGAGTGTTGCCATTGCCAGGATGACGTCACAGCTGCCTGGGAATGGTTCCCTGCACAACGAAAGAACATCTTTTACTGACTCTTCTTAAACAATCATTTTGTTCAATGTCATATCTGTCAATTTTCATATTTTAATAGCGCGTGCGCATTTGTATCGCAGCCGTAAACTGTCAACCTATCCAAAGCTCAACCTCTAATTTCCCTACATTTTGAAAAGTTTTTGTCATTCATTGTTTTTTTTAATGTTACTAAGATGTTATTGCGACTTGAATTTAAATGCTTTTTAGTATGAGAATTTACCTTCTGGCTTATTAAGCTGTTTAACAAGTAAACAACGTGAAAAGCGATGAGTTTTAATACCATGCTTACGAGCATCCCGAAACTTTAAGCACCGATGATAAATGTTCGATTTACTTGAACTGTGCGGTGAGTCCCAACAATTTAGTTTTGGACATAACTTCAACTAATACCATTAATTTATTATTTACCGATATGCGATGTTGCTAACTAAACTTGCAGTAAGTTTCGAGGCATGTTCGGTGTAACCAAGTTCTGAGCATCTATGTACTTGTAATTAATTGATTGGTTATTGATTTCTAATAATGTTGCAAGACCGTGGTATATCTTAAAATAGATCAGTTTATGTAGAACAAGTTATGTCAATGTTTACATATTTAGGGCATGTACATATATTAGAACAAAGGAATTATTTCTGTATACAGCATAATTATGTTTTATCTGTTTTTTTTTGTGTAGAGTTTTGAAATTGACAGCAATTAAAATCTTATGTATTAGGCTCATCTCATCTCACATCTCTGTAACACCATTTACACTTACAATATTTTGAATTATGATTGTTTGGCAAATAAATGATTCAATTGCTTATACCGCAACCGTTATAATCCACCACACCCAAACTAATCGGCCAGTCGGATGACTAAGCCGAGGATTGTGATTTTAAATTATTATTTATAGCTTTACTGCTTTTGCTATATCAGTCTGGCTGTGGGTTTTTATTAAAATCGGATGTCATGCAATGATAACCTAATCACATATCCGACGTGGCTAAGTTAGAAATGATGTAATCAACTCACTTGAAATTTCAAACTCAGCAAACAAATAGAAGAAAAATAGAAGTGTGTCTGTGTACTCACCACCAATTTTGAACTCCGTTAAGTAATGTGTCGAAAGGAATTATAGCCACCTTTGGCAAGCCTGTAGTTCCACTGGTCAGCATCAACCATGCGGAGGTTTTTGACTGGTCGAATAGAGCTGGTCTGAAAATGTCATATACATTGTACTGACAGGCAAATACATGCTTACTTATTATGAAAAAAGACAGTAATTTTCTTCAACACGTCTTTATCAACAAATATTAAAAAATCATATTACTGTACTTATGAATGGTTCTAATTCTTGTCTTGATGAAGGTAATCGTAAATAATAATTAAAGGTAGATATGTGCCTATATATCTACGTTTTGTTTCACACTTTATCTTATTGACTGATTTTTACGTAGGTCGGCCACGTACTTAACATAATATTTCTAGATAGTTCTTTACCTGAATTTAACTTGTGTGCCGTTGTACTCCTTGACAAAGGCCTTTAGATCTGATTCACTGTCATCAAATATGACAATAATTCCGTCCTGTTCGTTCACCTTAAATGCTTCTTTGACTTTTTCTTCACATGCTTTCTGACAGAACACTATCTTGGGGAAGATGTAGGGGAATAATCTATTTAAATCATCTGCAAAGAAAGTTAGTTAGAAATTAGAGTGCTGATTCATTGTCAGTGAAATCGCAACAGATATCGTTTTTAGTCCAGATTGGTTTTAATTTTTTTCACAGCCTTAAAAACTTGGACTCGTTATTTTTAAACTTACTTTGTCCACAGCTAGGATCAATGGCACACATGGGGTATCCTCCGAAGTGACAGGCGAAATAAGGGATGCAGAGGTCCATGTGGTTGTTGCCCATGATAATGGCTGGGTCACCGGGCTTCAGGCCAGCATTAGCCATGGCACTGGCTAAGCGACACGTGCGTCTCGCCACGGATTTGTTTGTTTCTTCCTGCCCCGTTGTGAAATCAATCTGGATGAAGCAAAATGATTTGTCTTAGAAAGCTGTCTGGGGCGCTACTATGTATGTCGTCTTAAAACTATCATGATTCCAGAGTCAAATAGATGGAGTTATGCAGGATGAATAGCATATTCCTTATTCACGACAGGACCATGATAACACTTTAGCACTTTGTAGTTCAGCCCCTGGTGGACACGTGTGTCACTTGTTTTTTATGGATTCGCTACTCAATTAAATTTTAACCTTTTATTATTAACGTATTTTGAACACAACATTATCAAAGGTAAATTACCTTCACTTCTAAGTTATCTTGAGAAATAATTATTGCGAATGTAAAAACATCTTTTGCAGAAAAGATTTCTGTGATAACGGAATTTACTGATTTGCAATTATATTGCCTAAGAATAAATTAGGCTATAATTAGCTTTGTTAGATCTTTTCTCGCGAAGAATACTTAATTAAGATTTGATTAGAGTTTTTCATTGTTTGATTAGCAAAATAAGTTGTAGGTACTCATTTCGATGTAGGAATCCATAGAACATGGTTTAGGTATTCATACTATCTTGTTATTGCCGGAGATAGTGATATTTTTAAGACTGGTACCTTTATTTATTCATGACCAAAAATAGTTATAAAAAGTCGCCTTAAAAATGAAGCTTAAAAAGGAAAAACGACTCTTGCTTCTTAGTTATTTTGGGACTAAACCTACTTAAACGATCGATACTGCTTGCTCGTTTATCCCCAGTAGTAGTACTAGGTCAAATGAACAAATACTTCATGTGGTACGTGAGAGTCGCGGAACTGTAAACTACGAGTATGTACGTGAACACTTTACTGAGTTATTTCAGTTTTACCACACTTTGCTTTCGCCTTATTAGTTTTAAATTTTTACCTGGCACTTCTAGTTGTGAGTTTTCCTGATTTTTATATTCTTACTTTTGTACTACTTTTGAAATATTTGAGAAACATCATTGTGAAATGTTCATTTCTTTGAAGTATAAAAACAGAAAAATCGCAGATGTATTCCCAGAACACGATTTAAATGAAGCAAATTATTTATAATTAAATTTGATATTCCTGGTAATAATGCTGATCACTAGATACATCGTATATCAATCAAGCATTTTGCTGAACGTGAAACTGATATATAGTAAATTGTATTTATTAAAGTTAAGTTCAATTATTTATAATGATATTAAATTATTAATTTTAATAGATTTTGGATATGTTTGTGATTCTCATTAAAATATTAGCAAATGAATTTAGGTTGAAATACAATATTTAAAATCTAGCATTTAAATTAGGTGCAACTTAAATTTTTATCTCAAATTTAGAGATCTTATATTTTGGGATTCATGTATATGCCATAAAAAACTATAGACACGCACCTGGCAGATCATAGTTGGAGCATCGTACATGGCCTCCAAGGCTATGTGGCCGATGTGCACATCTTTCTCATTCAGGCTGTACCGCTCTGCAGCACTCTTCGTAAACCGGTCCACGCGGTTCGTCATTCTGGTCTTAGCGTAAATATCGGCCATTTTTAAAAAACACTTTTTATCACAATTAATTCACAAAACAAGTATGTTTCTACTACAACGTAGAATAAGTCTAGAGAGAAGAACTTTTTCCACTAATACATAATTATCAGCAGAAAGCGTTTATATATGTTTCACTCGTTATTTTTATCTATACAGTGATTGCGTTATAAAATTTTGATAGATATCAGTTAATCTTTGTTCTATAGCTATACGGTAAACCTGATAAAAAATATTACAATATCTTCTATATGATTTAAAATTGTGTTATTCGTCACCTGTAGTTAATATTTTAAAGGTAATGTAAACAAAGAGGAGAAAAAAAAGCAACAAAAATATGGTTTATGCGGCATTTTTTGCCTCCCGTCCGTCAAGTGTCATGCGGGGATTTCGGCCTAGGGGATTTGGAAAATGAAGGCATTATACAAAGGCTAATCCCAAAATTGTGCCCATTTTAATAAAGTTAACGGTTTTGTTTAAATACAATATGAAGCAATAGCTTAATTAGTGGAAATGGCCGGATTTAAATTACGGCAACAATGCGATAAAGCAATGTTTACGTAATCAGCTAGTTTCACAGATTTAACTTCGTTTAATAATACTTCATTTCTGTGTTTACTTTTTTGTTGCGTTTTACTTCAGTTTTCATCATAATATTCTGAAATTCGTAAAGATCTGAGACCTCCTGTGTAGAATTTCAGTATTTCTCCGGCTTATGTAACAAGACAAATGATATAGCGAGAAATAAATCTTAGCGAAACTGTCCAAAAATGAAGACTATTAATGAGACTTCATTTGTTTCATTTACTGCCATCAAATACATTCGTGTCAACTATTTCTTGACATGTAATTTACTTTATGAAATAATCAGATTATGTCACAATTAAATAACCTTCAAGTAGGTCCTAACAATATGTGTGTGTTGAAAACTGCTGGACAATCCTCAGCTGAAAATGGGGCTGACTTCAACAGGGTAGATTCGATAAGTTTTTTAGAGATATTACTTTTCGCGACTGCACAGTTGAGAGAGATGATGTAGGATGGTGACGTGAGCAGATGGACTTGATCTCCGTATGCACTACGTAAACCTTGCAACTGTTGAAACCATTATTTGATGTCTTTTCGTGATTTCACAATTTTATTATTGTACAAATCGTAGATTCATAGATTCGTCTATATCAAAACAAAACAGCGATCTTTATCATTATAATTTACGCGTTGGACCAATGATTCATATATATCTATAGGGCATCGCGTTTGTTTCTGTTAAGGGGTATGTATTAGATATATTTTTAATAAAAAAATATCTACGTGGCCAGTCACACATATTTCCTAAAGTATCCATATCCCTTCCTTGGAACATGAAAACCTCGCTTTTTCGATGATATATAAGGTTATAGACGACGGTTATGCCGATTAAGGTTTACAGGTAAGGGTCGGTTTGGTAATAAATTTCAGTCCTGATCTAAATTCAAATTATAAACGTGTGATGGCTGTATCATCGAAGATTCAGTTCCCAGTTCATTCAGTTCCCTTTAAAATGGTTGAGCTGAATGGTGTTGATGCACACGTCATGTTCGTGAACGGGCGCCGTCAGTGGAGACTGGTCATCCCTTAGTTGCCATTGCCTCATTTTAATATTTGATACTATAAATTGTTTTTTCTTTCTTTACATTGTTCCCATATACAGAAGCAACAAGGTTAATGTAACCAGGATTTTTGTAAACATAAAATGATTTAAAAGAGTGTCCGTGGAGTTTCTTGCACGTTCTTCTCCATAGAGATCTACGCTTTGGAACGTGCAAATAGCTTCATGTTTTTGACGGACTGACTTTGACAATTCAAAAGTACCTGATAATGGTTTATTTGGAATAAATGCTTTGACTTTGATTCAAAACTACGCGTTTGCCTGAGTAACAAAATAAGACTGAATTGAGAATTAACTGCATAAACTTCACCAGACACTGATCAAAGATGCACGAAACGATCAGCAGCCCTGCTATGACGTGCTATTGCCATCCAATTCCGATGATGTAAACGGGATAGTGCTATTCGCTATGTATAGCTCCGTCTCCCTCTTAGAGCGGAATCATGATCGTTTTAAGTCTTCATAGTAGGTCCCCAGATAGGTAATTTACTGCGCAGTTTGAGATAAAACGTCGCCTAGAATGTCTGCTCTGAACCGAAAATTGAGGAGTTAGGTACGGTTTAAACAGTAGGGAATATTCAACCTTTCGCTGAATTTAGAGCGGCAATAATGTTTGCCGTTAACGAACATGTGATTAAAAATATCGATTTCATTCCTCATGGGTGTCGGATCAACCCCCAGCTATGCAAGTATGTAGGTGTTACTTGAATATTCATTCATCAATGATACGATGAATACCTTTAAAAAGATTAGAAATGAAAGGGGTTTTTTATTGTTTGAGGATTAATATTTGTTGGAGCAGAGTATGTTTTGATTAAAGAGCTCAGCGCTATCAATAAGAGCATAGCTGCTAATTATAATAATCTTGGACAACAGACGTCATTATAATCTAAAGCTTGACTATGTTTTTTTAGGATCACTGATAAATATACTGCAGTCGATTTAAAAATAGCTGATGCATTATCTGTAGACGCAAGATACTTTATAAACCGCGCTGAAAAGTTTTCTAGAAAATTTAGTCTTAAACGGATTAACGCAGCGCTTCTGAAATTGATTAAGTATTTAATTTGCTACTTTCCACCGAGAGTTAATAATTCAGGTATTCTCGATGTGTCTTATTAGCAATTTAGTATTTACCTATTAGCAATAATTAGCTCCAAAAGTGGCTGGGAAAGATCAACAGCGGCGGATGCGCGGCGCTGGGATCGAACATAAAACTTTAATGAGTTTCGCCTCTTCTTGTTATCTTAAGGTGGGTTCACCAAAGTTTTACGTTGTTCTGTTTATTGAACATAGCACAGTTTGCCCACAACTTAATATGAAATTATGTTTAAGTTTTAATTAACGGCCAGAACAAAACTTAATTCAATTTGAAGTTTGGACAGAGCACACTGTTTGAATGTTACAGTGCGCAATTATAGGTGCTGTAGTTTCCCACATCCCTGTCTGAAGTATAGCAGTTAGCTTGTTAACGGAATCTGGTAAATCAAATATTAAACCACTTATATAAATTAAGTTTACCTTTATCCATTTATTAGAGAAATTAGACGGGGTTGAAAGGTAGTGCCGCCATGTTTTCAGTTAGGTCGATGACCGTTGGAGCTTGCTGCTCTGTCTTTTCTATATTTGGTAGATTTTGCAGCTGGTAAATGTTGAATACTTACCGTAAAATTGTTCCAAGAACTTTTTTTTTTAAAGAGTTTTTATGGAATTTGGTTAAAGTACTTCTTCATAGAGATCTTCGCTTTAAAACATGAAATTAACTTCATCTTTCTGACTGATAAATTCATTAAAAATTCAGAAGGAACTGTTTAAGTGAAATGTAAAATAAAAGGACCTATTATCCAATAGATGCGATAGTGGACTAGATTGATTGATCGCTAGAGGTTGTATTCAATTAAGTATGATACTTATCTTTGTATCATAGATTTTAATCCTGGGTACTTAAACGCCGAATTGACAGTGACTTATTATTAAAATATTGACTTGTAGCTATTTACTGCGATTTCCGGATTTAGCGGATATCGAAAAATATTCTTACTTGAGACTTACTTATACCTATTAACCCGTGTTAGTGCTTATTATTATTTATCATATCCACCAATTCATTCCGGTGAACATAATATGTATATGTCACCGGAAAATTGCATACTCCGTGAGATGGTAGTAAATCTTTATTAGAATATAATTTCTCGATATGTTATGAAAAAAATGTTTTGTATTGAATAAATAGTGTACAATTTTGCGGTGTTTGCAATTTTCCGGTGACATATACAACGAATGGTCACTCGACAAAATGTAGGTACTGAACAGCTGATTTTTTTTTTGCGATTTGGTCTCATAGTAAAAATTATTCATAATGATGAGTACAATGACCCCTTTTCAGGTATTGCGTTTATTCTGTACCACGTTGTATTAGCACCTACTCTGAGAAGTCATATTTCTTAACATATAGATTACTAGCTTTTTTTTTTGTGTGGCGACTCGAAGTTCAACCTATGAGGTTGTCGATCGCTTAACCGGACTTGCCTGTAGTGGTCTTAATATAAATATTAAAGTCTCCAGGCAGGGCTTATAAAAACTTACAAAGTAAGCGACTGCACGCTAAGGGCACTCCCTGTGGGGTACGGGCCTCGGCTTAGGGCGTCGCTGGGGGGAGGACAGCTAGGGACGGGCTGGATCGGACTGGATAGATTACTAGCGACAAAGGTGCACATTACATTCAAAAACCTTCCTTGTTAAGAAGAAGGAAGCGGAGAAACAGACAGAGATAGCGCCCTTATTGTGTACTATTTAGAGACTGTAATGGTAATTTACATACTTATTTTTTTTTCAGTAATGATGTCAAAGCAGCTTGTCATGTACGTGTTACTACACGTACATGACAAGCTGCTTTGATTGATTTGATTTTGTTGCTACTGCAACAAATCACAATCAGTGTATCACTTTCCCACGACAGCGAAACAAACTTCCACTCTATGTGATAGAATAATATGTGTCATAGAATTTTTGGTTTTGGACATGCCAGTTTTTTTCAAGACGTTTTCCTTCATCGTTATGAGAGCAATTGTAAGGAAATAAAGTTCTTGCTTGAGTTTGAAACTTCTTCGTACCTAAGATATATAACTATTCACATAAGTCGGTACTGGCCACTGTGCCACAACTGCACCCACTGGGCAAACAGCCCCCACTGGGCCAACACTGCTCAAAGAAAACATAAATATTTTAATTAAGTTTTATTTACCTAACCGCTAAGTTAGTTGTACCGTTTAAAATCAAGTGAATGCACGTGGCGGCCGCGGCAAGGTGGCAAGGCGGCGGCGCTAAGTAGTGTACTTGAACTTAAGCCCACTAAATAAGAGGTTATATGGAGCGGGTAGGGCTGTTGAGCAGTCCCGTGAGTTCTTACAAATATAAGGCTTAGTTTTGGTGTAATTTGAAATGCATTATGTTCTATTCCAGTATAGAGGGATGCATTACAGAGGCTATAGTCCCGCATAACTTCATTGAAAAGGGAGGATCCTCCGACCAGACGGGCGTGGTGTCCTGTGGGCAACTACCTGATAGTTAATATTCGGACTAATTTACATGTTCAATTTGCACGGAAAACTTTGCTTGAGCGATGCAGGATTTCGTTGAGTCAGTTCGCTACTGGCGGGATAGATGACGATGCGGTTCTTTTTGTTGCGATGTAGATTTTGCTGCGTTGGTTTTTTGTGGTGGCTTTGAGTAGGTATTACTATGTAAATAAAAAATCATCATTTCAGTACGGAATCAAGCACGGCTGGGTCCACTTTATTTTATTATACCATACCTTCTGCCACCATTTGGTTAAAGCTATAGATCTATAGGCTTTCTCCACTGGAAACTATCAAAGCTAAGTACTTAATCATTATTATTTAAGTAGAAACTGTTGACTATCCAAAATGGTATCTTTTCAGGTGTCACGTGTAAAAATACATCAACGTTTTACAAAAATGACATTGATGATACCTAATTATGTAAATAAAATACCTTATGCTCATTAAACTACGATCAATCACTGTATGTAATATGCTAATCATTAATACTGCATTTTTATCACAATCTTTCTATCATGATTGCCAAGAAGAAGTCCTTGATTCATAAGTTTTGGGTTTATCGAATTTTTGATGCGGCGAGTCTCTTGATGTTATTTTTTTATTAAAAACGATGCTGGACTTGATTTATCAATTTAGGACGACTTTCATTAAGCAGTTGTGAAATAAGAGCATGGCTAATTTAGTTCAATAGTTATATTAAAAAATATGGAAATGTGTGATAAAACAAACCTAAGCTAAGCTTCATTTAGTTTAGCTTGTTTTACTAGCTGTTACTACAACGACTAGCCAAAGCAAAATGGATGAATCAAGTCCAGCATCGTTTTTCTGTTCAGGCAATATCGTGCCTAAACGAAACGGCCGCAAGGAATTTACTTTTAAGTCTGACTAAAGTGGCTTTACCAGTACGAACCCAGACATAACTCATAACAACACTTCGACAGTCCATATGATCCATTCTAATCTATCGCTAATGTTTCGCAGCTCATTTCGTGGCCCCAACCGAACTCACATGAATACTATCGCGCTCTACCCCGGGAATATTAACGAGCCACTTACCAAAACTGTTACTAACCCGAACCACGAAAATTTTTATGTTCACAATCTAGAATTGCAATGAAAAAAAATTGGTATTACAGTACTAATAGAATGGCTTTTATATTCATCATAGCCCTATCAGCTTTTATGGTTGTCTTCACAATGAGAGGTTGTATATCAACAAAATATGGCATTGACGGGTAACATTGAAACCTCTAGGTTACGACCTTACGACGACACGATCACCCAACTTGGCTAACGGTTTTTTTTATTTCTATAATGTGTGACAATTAAGTTTTTTTTTCTAATGGCCACCGCCTGTTGCCGCTTAGACATAGCGACAGTATTCAGTGGTTGAATTTACTTTTATTTTTCTCTGATCATCACAGCCGAAAGACAACCTTAGTTGGACACAACCTAAAAACATCGCTACCATCTCTTTTGACGTTCCTATGTTTTTCTAGAATGTTCGTTTCAGTAGGTATCTATCTCTACGGACACACATTACAGTCCCAGCAAAAGCGCAAACGGTTGATAACCACGAGGTATGAAACCGTTCAATAACATCCCTCATGTCCGTTAGTAACCCCGCATAGACGATAGTGGCTGTTTCAAATAGCTAGCTGTCACAGAGAGCAAAGCATCCCATTTAGCTGAGACGTTCACTGCAGTACTAAAGAACATTTTAAACTGTATTGAACCGAAAACAGACCAAATGCCAGAGTTCTAACAGTACACTAGAAACACAAGCAAGCAACAGTGTTGCCAGAGTTAATGAAGCAGCGTAAAAATGCTATTTTATTATTGCATCCCTTTTCCATTCGGTAGAAGCTTATCTTATTATGGAGGTGTTTGTTAGCGTTAGTCAATGTGAAGCTTATTTCCTGCCCGAGAGCGAAAACATCAGGGTTCGACTAAACAAATATACACAAAACTCGATTCATGTACCCACGTCATAAGGGTATTTTCCGTGTGTACACATAAAAGTTAATGTTAAGATTGCTGAGTAGTGAACAAAACGGTCCAACTAACGGTGTGTTCCTGCCGTGATGCGAATATTGGCCGACGTCCTACTTCCAGTGAGCACGTAGGGAAAACAATGTCTCACAGACGTAGTTATCTACATAAGTAAACAAGAATGCTGTGCCACCGCTAATACTCCTTTTTCGGGCTACAACGCTGGTTTTTACGTTGAATTCGGATCATACGTTGCAACGGGCTCAATTTTCAGAATAACTTCGCTTTTGCAGCTTCATTTCGCTGAAAAATAAAAAGAGTTTGGACGACGTGGTTCCAGAAGTTTGTACGTACATGATGGTACATCGCACACTTCGTCATGAATGGCACGTCGACACATTTGGTATAAGAGAGTTAATTGTTAGTTTAGCTTGAGGTGGACTGTCGTACAGCTGGGTTATTTTAGAGTGCTGAAGTAGGTGTGCCGGTAAAACTTGTGCATTTATAAAAGTTTGTAATGAATTTAGTAACTGCTTCAGCAACAAAGCCGAAGGTCAGCGGCGACGTAGTAAATTATGAAAGTTTCACCTGCATCCCGTGGCTACATTAGAACAAAGCGGAGTCGCCGCTCCTAAATAAACGGCTCCGAAGCGTTGCAGCTCCGACTGCTATTTTCAATTTCAAATTTGCCTCTCCAACGACAATAGGATTGCAGCATTTTATGTGAAAAGTTTTTGCGATCTGCCTTTATTCAGGTCATTGGAATTGTGAAAACGTTGATTTTTTTGGAACGATGTATGAGTGGGAGTTACTTTTGTCCTTAATTTTATTTGGTCTGATATGAAAATGTGGGCATGCCTTTTCACAGGGTTGTGGAGGCGTTGTCTCGTTTGAGATAAATTGTTTGCGCAGCGAGCAGCATTCAAGTAATTTGAAGTGGCGCAGTTGTCTGAGGTGCGTGCGGCTGGCGCGAGTGGCGCGGTGTCTCGCGCCATTCCATCGCGACGTGTGCTCTAATCACCCTCTTTACACGAGCGCTCACGTACCGACCGGGAGGAAACGTTTATTTTAATTCCCCACAAATGCGTGTCTAATTTCAGCGGATGTGTTTTGTTTAATTTCGAAGGATTATAATTGCCGAGACACAAGGATTAGGTATGAGGTCTTCAGCTGATGTGCGCTTCAAGGCATTTTGTTGTAGAGGCTTGAGTCCCCCGGGTACCGTCTCGTTTTAGAATATTTAGAGGCTTGTTACATTGCTTATAAAGTTTCGTTTACCGAATACATTAACTCGTAAAACTGTAGTGAGGTTTTATTCCCTGAATGGAATACATTGTTAACCCTGAAAATATTGTTCAAGCAACAGTTCTGGTTTAATTTCTTTGAGATTTAAAAACAAAGCAGTCAGCTGTGTAGTGGGATTCCCTACAGTATATGTTTCCTGACAGCTACAACCTGTTGGTAAAGTCCACCAGGTTGTCAAGGTTACTTCTAGGCAAGCGTCATTTTCCATCAGGTGTAGTTGTAAACAAATATTATAAAAAGTACTGAAGTACCTAATAAGTACTATTTGGAATTAGTTCAACAGAAAATTGGTCTAAGATAATAAACCCCATTTTGGATGATCATTTTGATTGTAAAAGTTGTTTTCCTATCGAAATTGATCCCCCGAGAAATGTAAATGTCGTGGGGAAGAAAGCTGTTGGCCTACAATTACGCAACTGAGATTAACTCACGATTATCTTAATTAGGTTTCTTACAGTTGGTACGTACTTAATTGTGTTTGAAATTATAATTAGGTATCTTGTAATTCAATGCCTAGACTTTAATCAATGTAGGAATTTACGATGTGTACTTATCTGATTGAAAGTAATTTTGAATCTAATAAATTAGATTTCGTAACGGAAGCAATTAAGTTTTTAGTTTATTTTTAGAATACAATTTTCTGTTTCTTCATGGAGACAGAGCCTTTCCGCACACGACCGAAAACCGTCTAACCCCTCTAAGTACCTACTGCAAAAAATCTCGTAGCAAATCCTAATACCTGCGTAGCAGTACACGTCGATGCAGCGCTACGATCGTAGCACCGTAGCAGCAGCGTAGTCGCGACCTTCCATGTATTCCCAACGAACACTTGCGGATTCGAACGTGAACAAAACACTTCGCACAACCTGTGAATCGACATTCAATGCACGCCACTACACTAATGAGGTAATTACGGGAGATTATATAAATGAAATGAATTGCCGTACCTATATTGATAAAATCATTTGTGGAAACTGTTTTCGTAAGATTTACCTCGTGATTCAGTTAAATTGCCCACTGTTTCTGTAATGAAAGAAATTATGGTAAAATATCCATCGAATTTATTAGTCTGTAGGCCTTTAGGAAAAACAAGAGAACGAGAATATTAGCTGTAAGTAATCCATATGATGCTAATTGAAACTATATAAGTACACCTATGATAGTTTACTGTTTTACCAGACTACTTTGACATCATAAGTGATCATAAGAAACTTAATACGATTTGTGATAATAACGTTGTCGAAGGAGGTTTCTACAGATACGTAGGTTCAAAGGGAACAAAATGAGTGTAATCGTACACCCATATATCGAGGAAACCACAAATTAATTGGATTAGATTGCGCACAACAATCGCAGTAACTCAGAACGCGCCCAATCGACGAACAGCAATTACGAACGCCGCACAAACACCAGATGAAATTTACGATGACATTCGAAATGAGAAAATTGACGAAAATATTCGGGGAGCCGACACAAGAATGATACACGTCGAGGTTGGGTTATTTGTATTCGAAGTGCGCTCATTGAACGTGCCTCGCTTGTTAATACTGTTACTAAGTAAACTCCATTTTCAATTACCGTATTTGGTTATGCTCTATGGTATGATTCGTGTATTACGTCAAATTTGAATCGGCACACACCGAAGAGCGAACGGCGAAGAATTATGAACATTAATTTGCATGGACGTAGCATAGCTCGTAATGGAATGCATTAATGTCGAGTGGGAGGTACAGTGGCTCGCCGAAGAGCACTTTGTAGCAACTCGTTCCAAGCAAAAAGCGAGCGGAGACACGGACGTTCCCTCCGGCTCGCCCTAAGTGCTGCTCCTTGCTAACATGTCGGCTACTTACATGCTATTTGTTTTTTAAACTGCCAATTTGTTGGGTATTTACTGAAAACATCATAATAATGGGCTGTGACATCATAATGTGAAACGTGATATTTTTCACAAGAGAGTTACGTATGTTTATGAACCATTTTCATGAATTTAATGATGACTATAAATACGAAACAAATAATATTGTTCGAAACTAGGATCGTAAAACCACTCTTGTTAGTACCTATTGAGCTGAAAATGAGCATTCATAAAGTTATTGATGTAATCAACAAAAATCTAAAGAAAAAGTATCGAACAGTGAACATTAGCTGGGAACAATTATTTTCCAGCTGAAATGCAATGAATTGCACGTTCCGAACGTTTCCATTCGTTCCTCCACTCAATTGTTTTTTATGAATAGCTACATATTGTCGGTAAATCTCTAGGTACAGTGCTGTACAACGAGGGTTTTGTAAAATAAATCAATGTTAATGTTTTTCTCTGTATATATCGTCTACTAAATACAACTTTTTATTTCGTCTGGCTCATATAAATTAACTTAAAACGAGGGAGGCCTACCGTTTTAAACTGATCGCGGTTATAAATATTAACCAAAATAAGAGCGTTTTTAAGTGATACATCTTCCTAAACGTCTTAGAACGAAGTAATTTTTAACTACGCAAGCTATTTGCCAAAAATATTTGTTAATAAATCGTGGTGTCGTTGTCACTACAAGGTATCTAAGTAAATGTAAATTCTCAATAATCTGAGTAGACAGAGATTGAGTGGACACATCTATCACTCGGCCCACTGCTACAAGACTCTGCGATAGCTCCAAAAATAAATACCTCACAATTTGCTGCTACTCGTTTTTTCACATAAAATGTCCGATCTATAGGTATATTACTTACCCTACCTACTGCTTCTATTCAAAGCTACATAATAAGTAGGCCAGGGTATATATGTACAGTTAGTGGCAATCGTAAAACTAATATACTAGTTTGTTTATTGAATGCTATCCGTATTTTGTTTGATTTGAATTTACTGAATATTTCATTAAAACACGAAAACTGTTCATTTTATTGAAAATGTTCATGTTTTAATGAAAATTGGCCTAATTTTGGTACAAAATATCCAGAATATATTTTAATAAGTATTTGTTTCGAAGGGTGAAAACATGTTAGGTATCATATCGTATAGGAAGGCACGACATCACATCACAGGCCTAAAATATATGGAGAAAATCTTGGTCTTAGTGCACGCCTCCTTGAGTTCGTATATGCTCACTTCTGATGACATCATCAGAAGAGAGCATACAAAAATTCTGACTTGTTTGTTAGTACTATCCACACACAAAAGATCAGTCTCCTTCCTGAACAGTATTTTACAGAAACAGAATAATATTTACGCACAGTGTTCCTTGGAAACATTTCAAAGCGAAAGGAGTCACTTTGTGAAGCTTCGGACAGCATTGGATTCAAAGTTTGTATTTATGCATAAATAGAGGTACTGTCCTATTGTCTCACGGCATTCTAGGATTCCATTTCTACGATTGGCGTCTATAACTTCACGAAGAGATAAACTGTTTCTAGGAGAGCTTTATTTTCGTTTCGTGGTCAACGAAGCGTTATTTGCCTCTGTATTTGTTCTTGCATAAATCTTTGTTATTTTGTCGATATAATAAAACTGGTTCCGTGACTCTTGGACTGAAAACGCACAGCTTGCATCGCCCGAATAAAAATAAAATACTGATTTTAGAGTAGGTACATATTTCTCGAAAGGTGTAAGATACACAAAGAAAGGATTTTCAAAACATAAACTCGCATGGGTCTAAGGGAAGAATAAAGCTTGTATGCAGACGATAGTTTACGTACACTGTCTTGTCAAAACAATAGCGCACAAAGCCTTGAACGATTCATGAATATTTCTGTATGAAAATCAAATAGTGCCATATGATAACCATTGTTACATCGTCGGTATGAATAAAATAATATATCAGTCGTAGGTACAATGCAGACAGCCGGGATGTAAATACACGCTAAATTAATTTCAATCATGCGATGTAAATATTTTCTCAGTCAGTTTTTACAATTGAATTCGAATCACTACATTCAGCAGGTATTGTCTTTGTAAATTAAACCAAACAACTATTAAAATAGCGTTGTTTTTCATTAAAAGTTCCACAGTTTTATTAATGAATTTGTTAAAAAAAATGGAATAATTATGTGTGGTTGAGCGAAATGAAGTGAAACAAGCTGCTAACCTTAAGTAGCAAAGTAAAATTCAAGTGTCCGCCGCGAAGCCGGGATTTCCTAACTCTTTAAAAGACTCAGCGTCTCAGCGATTTTGCAGGAAAACAATGTCATTTATTTTCTTTATGTAGTCCCGCTTTACGTATTATCCCGACCTCAGTCCGTCGCTCCACTTTTTGTATTAAGATATTGATATTGAACTTTTGTTCAGCTGATATTCAGGCCAGACTTGTTATCATTACTTGGGAGTTTTCATCTTGAAAAGTCTTTAAGATGACATTTTCACCTGCACATTTATAATGGTAAAAGTTTTTAGAATTGTTGCTGTAGATATATTTAAGGTCCCGAGGTCAACGAGGAGTGACGGAGGCGCGGGTACTCTCCACACTCGCCGTGACGTGATTAACCTCCCCCCTGTCCCGCGCTGTCACCAGCTACCGCCGTCGCCCGTCCCCGGGGCGCGAATCCAATTTACCAACTTGTACCCCGTTATTGTGTCCGCCACTGTTTGCGTTCCCATAAGAAAACTTTTCTTTATAATAAATATACTGTGGCGGACGTGTGCTCTTGATAGATTCAAATGTTAGACTATCTTGCAGAAACAATACATCGTCTGTTGGTTATCATAAATCTGATCACGAATACAATATTATTGTAATTATTTCATCATTAATATCAATGTGCTATCAAATGTTAAGATTGTTAGAAACTATAATTGTTTTGATTCTCAGGTAGTTTTCCATAGAATATTAACGCAAATGTGACTGTAATTGTCATTAATTATGCAAATTCATTAATTTTTCTAACGCACAACACATTATTATTAATTAATGTCATAATCATAAATCAATATAAGCTGTCAATTGGGGTACATAATGGAGATAACTTAGTATCTAGGCAAATGTATTATTAGGTACTAAAGAACCTGTGAGAACGAGAAGGTATTTAATCTTGCATAGCAGTAAGTATCCGTCATCTTTTTTCTATTTTACTTGGGATGACAACTTCTTTATTCGTCCATTCTCCAACGTTATCAGACACGCCTTCTCTTCTTGTGTTCTATTCTGTTATATTATCATTAACTCTGTTTTCTTACAAATAATTATTTACACCAGCAACACGTTGCGTTTGGGCTTTCTTTATTCTACACTATCTCTTTATCCGTCATCATTATTCATGATTATTCACTACCTACTCTTTTCGACTATTAAGTGATCATCAGCATTCCAGCCGAAAGATGTCCCCAGCTATAGGCCTCCCCGAGCCCAAGTGTCGCCACATCGACCGGTCTTGTGCATCTCGCATCCAGCGGATTCCTGCGCCCTTTACCAGGGGTTGCCCTGGTAAAGTATGGCCGTTGGGCCATACTCCTTGTGGGAGAGCTTTCTCATTTATTCGATGAATTTCCAACCTGTCATTCTCCTATGGAAGATTATTTATTTATCTGATAGACTAATAAAATAATAAAACAGCAGAACCCAGTAAATCTGTACGTTGAAAATGAAACGGTATAAAAAGAAACGGGATGACTAAGGACGAGTAATACAATAGAAATCAGCGATTTTTGGTTTTATTTTCCGTCCGTCGGTCTACTTTTCTTTTTCTTTGTTAGCGCGATATCGATTCAATTATACTCTGTCCACCTGTGAAAACTACATGAAAATCCGTCTGTTTCCAATGTTAGCTTACAATATTTAGCTTTTTAAGTGGCGCAAGATACCATTGAATTCCACTCGGAAGAAGTCGCGGGCGCTGCTAGTCGACTAATGAAGCCTTTTAAAAGAGAACAGCAGGTAAAGCCGACACCGAACCAACAAGGCGGTCTTTACAAGATTGTCTTCATTTCGACAAACATTCATAACAACTGCGAAGTCCGTTATACACCTTAATCCGATAATTCTAGTCTATCGGAACCGTACAAAAAGCTTAAGCAGGAAACCGTCTTGTCACAAGGATTAAATGATACTGGTTTATTACATTTACCCGATTTAGTTATATAAATATGCATTAGTAATTAAATTGATGTGTCATATTAATGGGGACTATTTGAGGTAAAATTGGTTTTATTGATCAGTTGCCGGCTGCGGTGTTCTGTGTCGGTAAATTAAATTATAGTTATTTTTAAAACCCATTATTAAGTAGTAACTAAATACCTCTTTTATATCACTGAAAAACCCAGTCCGTTTTCGTACGGATAGCTTATACTATAAGCGCTGCCAGTTGCCTTTATCTTCAATAAACATCGTTAGAATTTTTTGATTGGCCTGTTGGTGACCCTGACTGCTAAACCGGAGGTCGTGGGTTCGATTCCCACCCAGGACAAATCTTAGTGTGATGAGCATAATCATTTGTTCTGTGTCTGGGTGTAATATTTGTCTCTAATATGTACCTATGTATTTAGAAATATAAAAGTAGTATTATCAGTTGTCTGGTTACCATAGCACAGGCTCTACCTAGTTTGGGATCGGATGACCGTATGTGAGTTGTCCCAAGATATTATTATTATTTCAGCCATTATACACAAAACCTCAAACTTCCTCATGAATCACTCCGTTCATTGGTAAAAACCCTATGGAAATCCGTTCGGTGTTTTTTTTAATATATCGCGTACAGACAGACGGACGGGGCGGAGAGACTTGTTTTATAACATGTAGTGATTCAACTACTTGAAGACCTTCTACTGCCTTATGTTGGATTAAAAATAAAACTTTTCAAGTATTATTAAGCTTCGCAGATTTGAATGCCTATTTTTATTTACAAACTGGTGACCCGCCCCGGCTTCGCCCGGATGTATATATATATTTTTAAATACATAAAACAAAATTAGCGAAATTAGTCCAGCCGTTCACTCGTGATGCCGCGACCAAGGGAAAGAGGGATTCATTTTTATATATAGCTTTTAAGAATGTTCATCCTATATTTCAGTTTCTTTTACCCACTATAAATGCCAGTGAGATATATCCAAGTTCATATAACACCGTTTCAGTAGCCAACAAAATATGAAACGGCGAGCTGAAAGCGAATAAACGACGATTTGCTCAACAGGACTTCCGGACTCACAAAACGTTAGAAGACCGGAAGTCTGTAGGTAAGGAAGCTTTATCGCACTTCAAATACGAAAGTCGGCCTACGGCCATCTTATGTAACCCACCACTCGTACATTTCTACATCTTAGTTATAATCTTGGTAGGGATTCTGTCTTAAAACAATCCTCATGCCTTTTTCTCATGATGGTAGGCAGAAACTGTCGAAAGTCACCTGCTACGAGTATTTTCGTTAAGAAAACTATCCGTCTTTGCACCCTTCATTGATTTTATCAATTTTATTCGTTTTTAAGAAATGAGTACCTATGAAAAATATGGAGATTTACGTTTTTTTTTAATATTTTTTTTACCACCGTACTTCAATGCTTCACACGAGTAATAGCTTTGTGGATTTTGCACTAAATCTGTCTGGAAAAGGCGAAATCGCGAAAAAAAAAACATTTGTTCCATACAATTTGTCGAGTTATGCGCACATAAATGTGTGTGGCAGCCGATTTCTTTTTCGCGCATGTTAGCATTGGGGACGCAATCGGCTGATTATGTCATTTTTCTTTTAACACGTGTATGTATGTAGTGTAGCTGTGCTAAATGACACCGAGCATTAATAATGAATACCCGGGATCATTGTGTTCAGATACATTTTGTCGAGTTATGCGCACATAAATTTATGGGGCTGTCGATTTTTTTTCCGAGTGTTGTTCCCATAGTAAAATTAGTTCATAATGATTACTGCCACTTTCAGGTTTTGCGTTGATTCTGTTACACATTATACCAAAAAAAAGTGCCCAAAATTCTTTTTCTCTTAGTCATGATTATGGAATTAATACATGCTTTGATAAGAAATCCTAGGCAGCAAGGTGGATAATCGGACTGCATGTCTAGAGTGTGACAAACGATTTTTTCAGTAGGTAACAATGATAGTTAGAAGATAATTGATTGTTACCTACTGAAAAGGACATGAACAAATCATTCAATAGTTTAATGAGCACCAGATGTTGTCGTTTCAACTCAAGCGTTCTTATCAACTTAAAAGATATCCTCCATTATGACATAGGTACTTAATCGGTGGGGTGATCCATTCTTATCAGAGAAATCACGAAAAATACGCATTATTATCGCCCATGACGTCAAAATAATTAATGCTTATGCTTACGTAGCCCTATAAGAATTATAAGAACACAGATCTCCACATCAAGATTGTTTCCTAACGATACAGCTGGTCAGGTGGTCGACTGATAAGTTTTTAAGCATCTTAAAAATTATCGTGTAGGTACCTACTCATGTTACTGTGAAAGTTTTGTCTGCGGTAAATCTGAAGAAATCGGAATAAATATTCCAAACCATCCCTTTCCGAGGCTTTACTTCCGTTGTCATAGAAACCATGGTATTTTCGGAATCTAAAAGTAAGTAGTTCACTCAACAAGAGTGAAGCTTTGTATCAGTGAAAGAATTTTCGTAATCGGATTAGACGAGGACGTCTTAAACCCATCCTGATTCCGAAGCACGGAGCTATACATGTCGAACAGCACTATTTCCTTCTCACTCACTCCTTATTCAACAAACAATGTAGATTTTTATAATATTATAAAATCTGTCAGTTTAGATTTATTCACCTACACCAATTGGGTGCCCCAATTCGAAAAATCCCCAAGTCCTACTTAGGGATTTTTTAAACTAGTAACACAGGTTGATCGGCCGTTTTTTCTCTATCGATACGTCCAACAATTTTTTTGTTATGATATCCCTAACTGGGTTTTTGAAAACTATAAAAATTAAAATTGACGATACTTTCAGTTCCGAAAATCCCTAAGTCCTATAAATCCCTTAGTCCGTAAGTTTTTACCGAAAAAGGACTAAATTAAAATCAAAATGAATATTTCAAAATCTTGCAACATTATGACGCAGGTTTAAATTTGTTGATCGTTTTTTTTCTCTCTGAGGTGTTAAGTGAAATCTTTTGAATTATTACCCTCTTTCCGTGTTGCAAAGTTATTGGTACCAAAGTTTTACGAATAATAGTGAAACATAATTATTATTATGGATCCTGAGGACAAATTATCAAGGTAAGTTCGCCGTTCGTAATATGCGCGAAAAACGTATGGCTTAGTATTGCAAATTTCTTTAAATAAGTAATAATATTTCAGACTTATACAAGTTTCTGGATTATTTAACGAGGTTTCTTCTGATGAGGAATGGACTCCGGAAAATTTTAGAATTAATGATGCGGACAAGAAATTAAAATTGTCAGGAGCTTGTTCAGCCACAAATATAGATATATATACAGATCCTTCACCTTCATGTTCTTATAGTACGCCACACATGGAAGATCAAATTGGAGCATCGGATGTCGAACTTAATTCCATATCTCAGTCTAGACCTTCTGAAAGCCTTGTTGAACCGCTGCAAATGATTGAAGAGGACCTAGTTACTGACTCTAATGTCTCCGTTAAAAATATAACTGATAGAAAAAAAATAAGATTGAACTGCAAAACTGGAAATTTTGAAACAGATTCAGAAGAATCAGAGGTAGAAGAAAAAGAAAATATCAAGAAAGGAAAGAAAAGAGTTGCAAAGCCAGAAAAGTGGGACAAAAATATAGCAAGAAAAAAAAAATTACAGGACCACACATTACGTGAAATAAATGACTGTCGCTGTAAATGTAAAGATAAGTTAACGAGAAAAAACATGATGACAATAAATAAAAAATTTGTTAACTTTGAAAATCACTCGCAACAAAATATATATTTACAGGGCTGTCTTGAAGAAATAGTACCAACTAGATTCCGACCTCGTACTGAAGATAAAAGCGAAGCTAGAAATCGGCGAGTATTTAAGTACTATGTTACTTTCAAGGGTAAGAAGATCGAATTATGTCAGCAGGCCTTTTTAGCTGTACATGGAATAAAGAGAGACCGATTAAAATGCAAAGTACAGCATTTTGAAAAAGACATTACTGATGGTCGAGGACGTGGCCCAAGCAAGATAATATACACTGAGGCAGTAATTAAAAGAATTCATTCATTTATAGAAAATATCCCCGCAAGAGCGTCGCACTACTCTCGATCTTCTAGCAAACATAGGGTCTATGTTGATTCTCATCTTAATATTGCTACACTTCACCGCGATTTTCTAAAACAGAATACCGATTTAGATGTATCAGTCACTTATGAAAAATTTCGAGAAATTTTTAATACAGATTTTAATATTTCGTTCGCAGTTCCTCGTAAAGATATATGTAGCACTTGTGAAAAATTTCAAGTAGATATACAATCTGCAGAAATTATTAAAGACAAGGATAAAGTTGCAAGTTTAAAATCTGCACGTGAGTTGCACTTGCGCAAAGCCGAAGTATTTTTGAAAAAGTATAGTAGTTCAGAAAAGGAAGACAAAAATATGAACAAAAACAAATTATCTATTTGCTTTGATTTTCAAAAGAATCTGCCATTGCCGGTCACTAATGTAACTGATGAATATTATCTCAGGCAATTATGGCTTCATAATTTTGGTATACATAACTTAAAAGAAAACTCAGCAACTATGTACTTGTTTACGGAAAATTATGCCCATAAAGGGCCGAACGAAGTAATAACTGCTTTGGATGATTATTTTTTACACCATAAAATCCCAGATCAGACCCATTTAGAAATATTTTGTGATAATTGTTTCAGTCAAAATAAAAACAGATTTATTTTTACGTATTTCGATCAGTTGTGTGCGAAAGGCTTGTTTGAAACAATTTCTGTACATTATCCAATTCCTGGGCATTCAATGATGCCCATTGATAGAGATTTTGCTCTCATAGAAAGACAAAAATTAAAACATGAAAAAATATATGAACCTGAAAGTTATGTCAATTTTGTAGTGAACAGTAGAAATGCCAAAAAATTTGAAGTGGTATTTTTAGAAAAGAACCTGATAGAACAAGGGCAAATAGATAGGAGAGGAGGAGAGCGAGAAGAACAACGAGGTAACGAAAGAGTATTAAAAGTTAAAGATTATAAAACTTACTATAATGATAATATTAAACAAACAATACCGGGAATTTCAGGTTGTCGTCGAGTTTTATTTAAAAGACATGCAAAGCCAGCCTTTTCTGATTCAATGACTGGCGATAACTTTAAAGATTTTTTTTTATATAGAGTAGGTATATCTAGGTATCTTCGAGATGTTCCTGCTGATTGTTATCAAGATGCTATTAAAATTAAAGAAGCTAAAATTAATGACATTAAAAAACTTATTCGATTTGTACCACAAGAAAAAAGAAAATTCTATGAAACTTTGATTATGGAACAGGCTAAATTAAATGAAAGTCAAATTGTTGAGGAATTGGATGACGAAATAGAGTAACTAGCCTAGTTATTTTTAAAGGCTAATAGTTATTACTCATTTTTGATTAATAGAATACTGTTAAAGATGCTAATTTTGTTTTGTTAAATTCCTTAGTCCTTAAAAAGAGGGAAAGATAACCCTAAGTCCTGTTGATTTATGATAAGTCCAAAACTATTTTTTTTTAATTAAAGTTATTATAAATGCTTTTTATGTTTTGTTTTATATACTAAAATAAAGAGTTTATTGTGTACTATAACTGAATGGTATTTTAATTTCAACATATCCCGTGGTTTGTTTTCAAAAAAATTTAATATGTTTATTTTTTTTATTACCAAAAACTGAAAAAGTGGACTTAGCCATTTCTCGATTTGGAGCACCCAATTGCAAATCATTGCGCTAAACACTTTAAGGCCCTCCATTCCTCTTCAAGCAGCTCCTGTTCTGCAATGTCTATGGCAGTTATAACCTCTCAGAAGTCGTAAAGTCTGACTGGACTAACTTTGGAGTTGTACCTAAATCGGCTAGTTAGGGTTTCTGTCTTCAGATGACTGTCTTTAAGTGAAAATATTGAGGTGCAGCTATTGGCTTGACGGAACCGATCATTACTCAAACAACCATCTAAGTTCAGGCAAAATTTGTCACTGTGGTCTCAACGAAAGTCTCCATTGAGATTGGTTAAATGCGTAGGTGATATTTCGTGCACAAGTGCGCTGAAACAAATGATCTCTGCTCTTTTTACAGGCATAGTTCAATGTGACGGAAATACGACAAGACCGGAAAGGGATCAGACGCAGGAACAACGGCTTTACTTGCTTTCCGGAGCCCTGGGGTGTGACACCTCCATCTTCCGGACTTCGGGCTGCTACTGAGAAACTCTAAACAGAATTAAACCAGTACCACTTTACCTGACAGCCGCGTTTGCGACCATGAGACTAACGGAGCAAAGCAATGCAGTTTATTCATGGTGTTGGTTTGTGAGGAGCTCGTGGTTAAATAATAACAGCCGCAAGGTTAAGGTTAAGCAACGCTGGCCGAGGGATCATCGTAACATACCAAGACTTCTCCGTGCCTTGAAAAGCACGTTAAGCCGTTGGTCCCGGCTGTCATTTGTAATCGTTACAGATAGTCAGAAGTCAGGAAATATGACACTAGTCTTTCCAAGAAGTACCGTGTTACCCAGTTACTGGGTTTTGGAGGTCTCATAGGCAGTCGCTCCACATAAAGTTTTGCTGAATTCGATTTGACTGGAAGCCGACCCCAATATAGTTGGAAATAGGCTAGGCAGATGATGATGTTGATGATTGATTGTCATAAATATGTGCGTTCACACATAGGTAATCATAGCATTTGTTCGTTTCCTGTTTAATTTACTAAATATAACATCCACCTCTGTACCACGAACTGTTACTGGCCGCTACGGCCGCTTGTTTGATTCCATTTGTGTGTTCGCTCGCCTTCTCGCAAACACAATTTCTACAAACAAAAAGTAGCCCTCAGGCTTTATTAGAAATACAGTTACGTTTTGAAATACTCGTTGTTAACACCATACGAGAAACTGAATACCGATTCTCGTACTCAAAAAGCGTTCATATTTAAGTAGTAATAACATAGGAAGAGTATTTTTGACAGATTGCACTGAGTTGCGAATCCGAACGCTCCTAAAAATATAAGAATTGCTTCTCTCGCCATGGAAAGAATAAGTAGTTTTGTAAGAGGGAATTTAAGTCCGGCTTAGGGTGACGAAAAGTTGGGTGTCATGGCATTGTACATTTTACGAAGTAATGACAAACATATCCTGAGGAAAGTTTTGATTATGAAGATGGATTATAAGGGTAGTGAAAGACCAAAGAAACGAACGATGGAAGATATGTCTAAAAGAGATGCACGCAAAATAATTGGAATAATGACAGGAGAGTGACGATGACCAGAAACCGAATATGCCAATAGTTTTATTGTCTTCTTCCAAAGCTTGCAGTAGTGGCAATCAGATCATTTTTGGTTTGACATTTCATACTTGTGAGTTTTACCGTAGCATGTTCACTTATCATGTGACAGTAGGTATTAAAAACCCTATTTTGTGATTATTATTTACCTATCTTATGTTTTGCGCGCGTACTTTGCACTTACTCAAGAAGATATTCATCGCTCATTATGTGGCTCAGTGGGAACCGCCGAAATGATTGAGTCCCGCAGCTTATAAATTTAGTAAAAAAATTGCCAACAGCAAAATCTTTTTCTTGTAATGGCAAGCGAACTATCAACTTGAACAGTCAGAAAATTCGGATCATAACAGTCATATTTTGACAGCTCCGGTCGATTCTGTAAACATCTCGAAGTGAAGGCTTCAAATCAAGATGGCATGACAACTCACTTCGTGATCACGTGACATCTTGATTTAATTTCGTGATCATTTTGGTTAACAATTGATTTCCCTGGCTGTACATTAAACCCTAATTGATTTAAACACTGCTTAAGTCAAACAATATTGTGCGGATATTATATAGAAATAATTTAGTTAGTTGCATTAGGTCGGAAGTGCATATCATAATCATAATATAATATCCGCATCGCACGCCAGCTGTATCCAGAATCTAACATGACAACACAATACTATCTTCGATAATTAGGTAGTTAATTGGATTTCAATCACAGTACATGCTAATGTACAAGATATCATTATCAAGGATATAATTTTTTTTAAAGAATTCTGTTGATTTCTTCAAACACCGTAAGACCGCTGCCGCGGCAGACCACAAGGAGACGGCGAGTTGAATTGAATATCTTCCTTAACAATTGGAAAAAAGTAAAACACAACCGAGATAAAAAGAAAAGAATGCAGACCTTAGCAGTAGAAGTAGAAGCAGAAGAGTACAGGCTAGCTATAATAATATTAATTATTATTATTTTTAGCGTCCGTAGCCTGGCTGTGTTTTGGTGCCCTCTTCGGGGAAACCGAAGGTTTTATCGGTGTGATTATGAACGAAGTTATAATGACGAATAACTACCGAAAATACATTGTGAAGGACGGTACGGTTGAAATATGTCGGGCATGTATAACTATTGGTTATAAGAACGATTGACCGAAGATCGTTAGCCCGAAAGATCGTTAAGTGTACTTCGGAAAAGTGTGACGCACTCAATTTGGACAAATATTTTCAGAACATTCTATTAAATATTAAATGAAATGCCAAGTTAGGGTCGGGATGGTATTGCTTTAAGTAGACACCCGTTTCAAAAGTCACGTAAATAAGGTAAGCAATAAACATGGGCCTTTTACCAACCCCACCGGACGGAAATAAGCGAACATATCAACTTACAAGATGTGATTTGGTCATAGCAAATTAACTACCGTGTAAAGTTTAGATTGTGATTATTTGCAGCTGAAATGATAATACTAAGGACATGTTTCCACCTGTAACCACCTCGTATACAAGTTGCATTACACTGCGGGCTGCCGATGTAGTATGTGATCAATCGCTCCAACGTACCCAAATGAATAGGATAAGAAATCAAGATATAAGAGAAAATCTGTAAGTAGTATCGGTGACTGAGAACTTGTATGGAAATTGGTCATGGTATGTGGAGCCTGCAATGTGGAAAAATGAGTATAATTTCGTAAGACAAGTTCTATGTATGAATGTTAATAGATAGTCAAGAGTAGGGGAGGGCCAAATAAACAATGGGAGGCCTGTGTGAAGGAAGTTAATGCTAGCAATGGTGGGATTTATGAGATGACGACGAATAGAGAATTATGGAAGAAGAACACACCGACTGTCAATGAAAACCAGCGCTGTAGCTCTGCCTATGCGTCATGGTTGGTGTTAATAAACTCTTTCTCTTTCTTTATTTTTTCTTTCATATGTTGGAATGGTGTCAAATTAATTAGGATGACGGGCAAATGATGATACTTGTAGAATAGAATATGATAACTAAGAATTTTCCACTACACTTGAAACTTGGAATATTTTTATAACCAATGAATCACCATTGTTAGTGGACGTTTAACAGATGCCTAACTTTATTATTTTTTTGTTTTACTTTTAGTGCTTATTTCTATTTTGATATTAAACACAAGTTAAAATAAAATGATTAACAAGTTGTACGAAGTGCTGTCCAATCGGTAAAGGTGATCTCTTTCTCTAAAAATAATGCTTACTTTCCGCTACGTTTTGTTTTTCTACAATATTTGACATTGTCTATGTACATAGTTGCTACGTTTTGTGAAAACGCTGAATCCTATGTACGTGAAAATTATATAAATGAACTGCAAAGCAGCTCAGGAAATAAAAGTTTTTGAAGGCTTTCACAATATTATAAACCAGCTTTATCCCGCATGATCTGAGCATGTTTCCGAGGAAAAAAATAGACTATGGTACACATACATAACGTAGCTTTTTAATAGTGAAAGAATATTCGTAATCGGATCAACGCTTCAAAGAATAACTCCTACAAAAAAAAATACAAACAACGAACTTTACCTCTTTCTAATATTAGTATAGAAAATGTTTCATTTTCGGCTTAATGGGATACATTCTTTCATCGATACCAAATGAAATAGGCAAGTAGGAAAAAAAAAGTAGGATCCTATCTTATTGCAAGAGTCACCGTGGCCCTGGAACGCAAAGGGCTTTAGAAGGAATACGGATGGGTTTTAGTCAGTAAGAGTCTGACACGCCCTTCCGCTCTATCCAGAGCGGAAGAAGTCATTTGATGATTTCCCATCCTTAAAAAAAAAGAAGTAGGATCCTATTAGACCGATGATTGTAAAGTTAGGGAAGAGTAAAGGAAGAAACGACGGCAAGATGGTCCGAAGACATTGTTTCCATCGCGGGTAGAACCTGGATGAAGGTGGCACTGGAAGTGAAGATTGGCAAAAGACAAGAGGGGTCCTATGCTCAGCAGTAGGCGAAGACGGGCTATGGATGATGATGATGATGAAAGGACGAAATCACCACACCACTACGCACCACTTCACACATCGCTACACAGACATCTTGTAGCTGACTCAAAAGGAGAATAAAATTTTCCATGCATTTGTATGACCTCGGTTCGTCGGTGAAAACTCGGCGGTTGAGACGCCGCGTCCGAGCCTGAGGCTAGGGCAGTGATCGAGTGGTCCCATTAGTCCCCTGTGGGACGACCATACTAAAGTAACCAGATACTTTTATTTAAGAGCATTTACGCGGCATATAAACTTTCAAGTCCAAAATCTAAGAATGACTAAAGCGATTTCATGATTCTTGATACACTTAAGTAGGTAAAATCTAAGTTCGAAAAAGTGGCGATTCGGGAAAAAAACGATAACATACCTACTTGCTCTCGCTTTCTTTTAACTTTTTATTTATTTATTTTGACCTTCAAGTTTGTGTGAAATGCCGTGCCGCGTAATCGTTATAATGTGAAAACATAAGGAAATAGTTTAAAAGTTATAATGGAAGTCATAAAACAATTAAACACGACAGCAAAATTCTAAAAACACTAAAGTGTGAATAATCATTCAAGCTAAAAGTAGTACCAATATTTTTATCTAAAAATTTTGTAAAATTGGCGCCGATTGCTCAACAGATTACGTATTAATTAATCGTTATCAATTCTCGATAGGAACTGAAATTGAATCGATAGACGATCATTTTGAACTTAAATTAATTGTTGGTGTTGTTTTGTAAATTACGTTAAACCAGGTAATGGTTCTTTTGCCATAGGTCCTACATTTTTACATGAAAGAGCAGCCGTGGAACTATTTTTCTTTATAGAACTGACACACACGAGATGGGCAAATGTTTCATAAATGCCCACCCTTGTAGGCCTAATGGAACGAAAATATTTTGAATTTGAATTTATTAATTAAAAACAGATTTAATCGTGATACACACGAGCTCAAAGCTTAACCGTGACGCTTCTGCTTGCGGCTCACTTGAGTGACGGTTTGACATTTTTTGGACATTTTACCACATCCGAAACAATTCAAATAGCATTCATTATGTTTCATTATTTTGCTTCACTTAATGGAGTTGCAGAGCTCTTCAACTTCAATGATAAACTCTTGTTATTTCCCGAAGATCAAGTGGCACTTGTTTATGATATCCTTTTTAAGACCCTGCCAGCTGGCGGAGACATTTTGTGCTCGTATTTTATGAGGCAAACTTAGTTAGTAGCCCAAACTAAGTTCGTCATTCTAATGAGATTATCTCTTCTTCCGTCGCCGTATCATTTTCTCAAAGAAAGGATACCCAGTGATCTAATTTACGTGGACTGTCGCTGAATTTTATATTACTACTGAAAACATTGAAAATAGCCCGGTCTAAAGAAATCCTATTGGCTTCGGGTTCGTTGAATTTCTCGTACCGATGCTTCGATATTAGTTAATTTTAAATGTAAACAATATGTATGTACAGCTGAATTTCAATACATACCTACATTGTGGGTGTAGGTACATAAAACTTACCTAGCAAATACAAATCCCATTTATTTACTACAACACATATTTTTGACTCGAAATATCATTCTATATAGACATGTGGTTACTGCATGCGAATATCGCACAGTATTTTTAGCACACATAGTCATATCTGACCTAAACTGATCAAATTGTGACGATTCGATTAGTCGAAATGATGTATAAAAATAAGATAATAAGTTTACCTACACGAATGAATGTATTATCGAATTATCATTTATCATGAATGAAATCCTAGACGGCTTTTAAATATAGCTTAGGTTAATGCCTTACTATACTTATAATGCGTCTGAGTCATTGAGTCATTTTTACTTTTTTATTACTTCCCGTGATATCATTAAAGGTGCTTGATAAGATGATACATAGATCAATTAGTTAATTCTCTAGATTCGTAGGCCATTGTAAACTGAGTCACACGCTTTTTTTATCCTTAACCTATTGGATTAACGATAACAGAATGATTGTGTCAGCTTATTTATAATAATTGGAGAGGAAAAGATTATAGTATTACAAAAAGGCGATTTATTCATTCATAAAAAATACGCTATCTCTGAAACAATATCTATTTTTAGCAAGTACCTACTGCCTATCACTTGCTAAATTAACAAAGGATAAATAAAATACCTAATCATATCAACAAAATATAGATTTAAGTACTCAATAGAGGAGGGACGACATTTTATTTGCCTTTTTATCCACATATAGCACAACTCCAAAGTATTTGGCCACTTATGCTTTTTGAGGCAATTATTAAAAACAAAGGTGGACACTTATATAATTATAAAATTAATAAATATATATAATAATATTTTAAAAGAATTGCTAATAATAAGATTTAAAATTATTTAAAGGCGAACGGCAGGGTTGTATGGGAGTTTCGTACACCTAATAAAATATCGTGTTTTGGGATATTTTTTGTTTTAATTGGTAGTCAATACGATAGGCAAGCCCTTTTAAAATTCTTAGATTTTTAGAAGTTGGGACCTAAAAGTTATAACTAGTTTTATTTTTGAGGTTATGTCCCAATAAATATTATTACGTGTAGGCATATAACATTGTTTTGGTGAAAAAGGATATGTTCTAGATAGCTGGTGCTATCTTTGTAGTGTTTTGCTTATCATTAAGTTGGCAAATTGACATGAGAATTGTAACTATTCAGTAGGGTGCTTAAGGAGAGACCTACGTCCAGCAGCGGTCTGCAATAGTTTGATGATGATGATGAAGTGCTGATGGAGTTTTGAGTGTGGGTAAATAAAACAACTTTGTTTTTGTAGGAACTTACATATTTTATTTAATTGTTCTTATAATTACTTAATCGATTCTTAATTTTATTTCATCTAAGAAAGGGGCAGGTAGCTCAACTCAACGTAAAAATTACCAGATAATTTGCTTAATTGCTCAGATGCATTAACAAACCACAATCCAAAACAACAGCAAAGAACTGAACAGAGACTCGGAAAGATTTTCCTAACCTGTCAATAAAATAATTGCCAATACAAAAAAAAACATTGATGGCGAAAATAATTCCTATAATTAAATGGTTAATTATTAAGATTGTATGCAATAATTATTCATTGTAAGGTATAATGTATAATTGGTTAATTATATTTACTGTTATTTCTGTTTTTAAATATTACTTAAATCTTTTAATTGCTATAATTAATTAATCCGGACTTCTAAAAATACTAATGTTACATGAAAATGAATGGTTAAGTTGCCTTAATAAGTGGTACAAATTCTATCACAGAACTACAAAAAAAGTATGTTGTACGAATTCTGCCGTTCGCCTTTACTCGTATTGTGAGGAGGTTCCTTTCTCTGGAGCCCTAACCACCGATAGCTTGGGCCCTACTCCCGACACCGGCGCACTACTGCTTTTTATATTTTTGAATGTTTTTTTTAAATATCTGTGTTTTTTTAAAGAAATATTTTAAAATGCAATTAGTATTTAAGTGTAATGAATAAACAATTAAAATAAAATAAAAAAATTAATTAAAATATTAATCGTTTAATTTATTCAAACGTTTACAAAGTACTTTTTTTGAGTGGTCAAGTACGCTTGAGCGTTAGTATAAACGCAGGCTAGACAAAGCCTGACGTACTTACAATCACAATTGAAAAGCATTTTGATCTCCACAATATTGCGAAGAAACAATAACTCAGCTGAGGGTGCTCAATCAAAAAGTTGGTGAGGTACCTACACTCGCTCAAGGAGAGTTCCTGAGTTCCTGGTACCCATCGAGAGCTTGTTTCTCAGAATATTGGAAACGAAAATAAATAGACGCCACTAAAAGTTACAGCAATCAACATGAATAACAATTGGAAGGAAATTAATCAGAAAAACGTTTTTATTTTAGGCAGTCAAGCAACGTTGTTGTGAATTGTAGGGGTGTCGGTGTGAGATCAAATAAATTAATAAAACATACCGAGACTCCTCCGTACCTCGGAAAGCATGGTATGCTGTTGGTCCCGACTGTCATTTGAAGATTGACAGTAAATCGGATAGTCTGAAAATCTGAAACCAGTCCTGACAAGGCTCCAGGATCGTGTTGCCCAGATACTGGGTTGTGAAGGTTATTAGGTAGTGGGACTCAGTTGCAACCGGTTACATTAGAAGCCGACCCCAGTATAGTTATATCAATAATAAATATAGCTAAATCAATTCCCCAAAAAACTGTTTCACAGTTTATCAGAGACAAAATTACCGGCACGTTTGATATTTCAGTTTTGTTATTGGGCTGATCAGTCTCCTCCGAATCTTGAAGATGGTATTGAAGGTTTTCAGAGGCGAGTGGTAACTCACTTACTACCAGGTGAATAGCTTGTTTTTTTCAGATAACGTAAAGGTTCAAGGGCCCGGTATCTCGAAAGAACATTTTCGCAAAATTAGTGTAGTAAGTGATTTAGTCAAACGTGCGTTGATTGGTTGAATGAACTTTTAAAAGCCAATCGCAGCACTTGAGTTGAATTTGTAAAGCATCGATCACTTATTTACAGAAACCGAGTTGTATAAACGTTACTGGGTTGTTAACAAACTATCATTATTATTGAAATGTTCAGACTTTATGTTCAGTATTTCTTTTAAAATATGAATGAGTGTAAATAAAATAGCTGGAGCTAAGACCCAAAGCAGCCGTTTGTTATGCCCGCATGATAAACTGCAGACAGCGTAGAATCAGGCTTGCATTTCTGTTGGCACTAGTGCTGAAATAGGCTACTCTGTAGCTACATAACTCTTTTGTTGCCGTATTAAACAAATCCTGGAATTTCCGCTTTGGACGTCACTGAAATAATACTTATAGCACGCTGAGTCCATTGCAGGTGCAAATCAATACAGATTTTATACGTAGGAAAAAATAGTTGAAGAATTTACTTTTAATATTTACTTTTAGTTTATATACTCGCCCTAGACATAGCATGTCGGTATGTTTATTTTATCAAATCAGAGATTTACTTTTATTAAAATGTTTTTGCAGACATAAAAAATTACAAGCCTGAAAAATGCTCAAATAAACGCAAAACAAGCAAAGTTATTACAACATTAACGAAAAGTAAAACTCATATGTTTACTGTTTACTCTCATTGTTCAATATCATCTTTTCAATGAAAGACAAGATCTTCATAAACCGAGTACACAGGTATGTTTTTGAACTAACTACCATGATCCTATGCCAGTTTTTTAAAGATACATGTTGTTTCAAAATGGAACTGTACGTAACCACTTTATTTGAACTGAAAAAAACTGCTAGGCATAGGTTTCGCCGAAAAACTTCCACAACCGGTCCTGTGAGACTCGCATCCATCAGCAAAATATGCCCACATCAAAACATATCAACTAATCAAACTTCGCAAATCATAGCAACTCCCCTTCTAAAATACAAAATTGCATTCGATTCAACATGGGAATTACCAAAATCTGTCCGCAGTCGTCCAAAATTTGCTACACGAAACATGACGTATTCCCTGGCCGCCATTGATACAAAGATGATGAGTATTTAGCCACACATCCATGGATGTCAGAGGCACAAACACGAGGTCAGTTCAAACAAGTCCGTGTTGACAGAAGGTCGCGTGCGGAGCTCGCGTGTCATCCCCTGTCGATACCAGCCGCATCACTCATACTTTACAATGCATATTGACGGAAAACTGTCAATATTTCATGTCAACCTCTCTCGCAAACCTTGTTTCCACAGATATTATCTTTGCGTTTCTGAATCAATGGTTCTTTCTATTGAAAACGCAGTCGATTGTGTTTTAACTCGGTTGGTTTTCTAGGGCTTGCTCCAGGTTGTTATATCCTGTTCAGAATTGGTGCATTGTTCGTGAGAAATACATTTCTCGGAGGAACTATGACTGAAGCATTGAAATATGCTGAAAGATTATGTTAAAATTATATGAAAGAACTAGTACTTTTCAAAGAAGAATCAAAGAAGCGTTTAAAAATTCTACCATTTCTGCAGGCGAGTTATTCGAATAAAAACTTGATTTTCTGAAAATAACCTTTAGTAGGTACCACCCATAAACTTAGGACTTATCAAATACAAAATATTTAAGTATTTCTTAATGCTAACAAATATTCGTAGCTCAGTGAAGCTACAAAGGCTCGAAAAGGATAAAAATCCGAACCGATTTACGTAAAGAACAAATTCTCAGCGAAACACGGATTAATTCATTTCTCAGAGGGATTTCCTTTCAGTTTAAAGAGCACTCGCCCTTGAATAGGCATCGAGTGGGCTCTGAGGTCGGCTTAAGTGGCAAAGACTTAATTTAGAAGCTAAATAAACAATATTCATTATGAATTTCGGCCTATAATTTTCTTGTTACAATTATGGTTAATTTAATTCCGTATTCGTATAACTGTTCATTTATCAAAGAACTACCCGCGATTACGTTCGCGTGAAATTTAGAACTGGCTCCAGTGATAAATTAAAGTTCTTAAGGGTCATACATAGCGCATGTAAAATTTCTTTTATATCGGGTTAATTATTTTTATATCAAGGTAAAATGAATCACATTACAATTTCAGCTTCTCTTACATTGTGCCCAACGCTTAATTACACGTCCATTATTTAGGAACACACTCGTAAATACTGAACACTGAAAACGCCATTCACGAGTGCTTTTCAGCGGCTGTCCAGAACACGCCCGCGGCTATCACAAACAAACTACAACTTTGCTTTTAAGACCGACTACTGTAGATTTATTTTAACTTTAACTAAATGAGCATCCCTTTGTTTTTAAAGTTCATAATTTCCACACGAGCCTACGTCTACCCTAATCTATTTAACTTGGTAAACTCGCGTCGTTGTTACTTCGGTATAATAATTTATGAATTTTTCATTAGATTTTTCTGTAAAACCGTTTCTATTGAGTTTCAAGTTAGTCGCGGGTCACGAGCCCCGTCGTCAATTCATAAAGTTTAATTTCCACGAAACTGGGGAAATAATCAATGGGCAGGCAGAAAGGGAGTCTGTGGGCCGTGATGGATTTGGTCCAATCAATGCAACTGGGTAAATGAAAAGAGCGCCTAACGAAGAGTCCAGACAATAGTGTGGCTGGCGAAAGCCTTAGAACGGGGTAACTGATTGTTATTGGTTTAGCAATAGCGCCACACGGCGGTCGCCGACATTGGTAAATACTGGAAAATAAATTGTTGGGTTTGTTGTGGGTAGGCGCGCCCTACCCCGGGACGGCATGTAATGAGTACATATATGCCTGTATCAAAATTACCCAAACGTTCGTAAATAGGGTTTCCGGCGGTTACGTTGCCACAATAACAAAAAATAGAGGTACGTTTCGAGCTATAAATAAAGCGATAATATGGCCTCGTGTTATAAACAAATTATACTTTAATCCATCATTCTGTCGATAGCACACGTGCTGAGGAAAGTTTCGTTATTTTATTATCTCGAGTAAGAATCTCACGCACTCACATACCTTCGCAAATTAAAGTAGGCACAAGTAATACATCATGCTTGATTCGAAGCTGAATAATCCATTTTCTCCGACAATAACTGCTCAATAAATGATTTTCTCCATAAGGATAATGGCTGGATTTTCTACTGTTTATTGTGGACTCAATCTCCTACTATGATTGATTGAGGCTTAGGTGGAACTCTTCCAAGGGGAAATTACTTCGTTATTCTTCCTAAGTACGGAGCTATGAACGAAAATGTCGGCTATCAATATCGCCTAAGTGTTGTATTATTTGTTTGATGGTCGTCCGCCGATGTGGGACCAAGTGTGTGCTTATGAAAATGTTTTATGAGTACCAACGAAACTTACGTACTCCTGTGGAATGGCAAATAGTTTTTATGGAAAGTAAGTTGGGAAAATCGTAAACACATTATTGCATTACGTGATCGCAGAATCATACCATGAGTATTAAATTACAATTAGGTATGTGTATGTCGCAGCCAATTGGTTGGAATAGCCATTTAATTGAAGGGCACGGCCCTTTTATGGACAATGCCATACAATCACACGTCTTAACGTAGATCAGGCAAGTGGCTGAACACAACGTTCAACAGTACAGCAAATGCTCAGCTAAACGCCAGCTGATTAAATGTTAATGTGCTAACCATTAGGTGGTAAGAAACATAAGTTTTCTGTCTGTTTGAAGAAACCTAACATGAAAGGGATGGCGAGGGCTTCGAGGTCTCGTTTTGCTCGCTCACTCTAGCTTCCGTCATCTTCGAATGTAATTCGTCGGGGTGCCTTTAGTTTCCGAGCTCGCTTCGTTCGCTCTTGAACTTATTAATTCAGTCGTTGTTAAGTTGTTTCCCCACTCAGAATCAATACAACCAATTCAATATATGGCGGCTTTTAAGACAGCTGAATGTTTTAAACCCCATAATGATCCAACGATAAAACTAGGCCTATAGTTGAATAGCGTTGTTCAATGGACCCTTTTATTTAGCCAAGTCATTTAACGGCTATTTCAAACAGTTGGTGGCGACATATAGTATATAACATTGAAGAATAGGGACTTCTTGACTAACACATGGGCAAAAAAACATTGTTTTAGACAAATCCAACATATTTCTTTATTCTATTCATCCATATTCATTTACATAGTGTTAGACATTATAACTATTTATTTACAAATATTTAATAACAAGTAGCTAACCTTATTGACACGTTCGAAATTCAAATTCTTCTTAAAAGTGTGAAAAATCGTCCGTTATTCGAAAACGACGAAGGTTTTTGATATATATATATATATATATATATATATATTTAACGATAAAACAGTATAGACTTCAGTATAAATCAATTTTATGTACAGAGAACAGAACCGCATGACATGTATCCCCCTCGTTATATCTTTACTCATCAGTCTTTGACAAGGGTAAAAAATATGCCCCAACTTATAATGAAAATAAACTTTACAATTAATATCATACCGTTGGTACTTTGTAACTCTGGAAGATAAGTTCACATAGATTTTCTATTACTTAGGTACTTTTAAAACAGATATTCTATTTAATAATTTTAATTATTAGCTATCACATTATTATTTACACATAGTTTTAGTCCGTGACATCAGAAACGTTTAACGCCTTGAAGATATTTTTTTATTTAAATCTCATCAGATTCTATCCACAGGGTGATATTATTTACAAATATATATGTAAATATTTATCTGGAATTTTTAGAAGTAACGCTTTTATCTCATTGAAATAACAGATTTTTCTACACGGTTTTTGAAATTATAATTTTAAAATATAAATGAAAAGTTGAAAGAATAGTTGGGTTTTATCTTATTAAGAGTATTTCAGACAACTTCTACAAATGTATAATAGAATTCATCTAATCCCTTATTTTCTGATTATTTCATTTTATTAAACCTAAGTTTGGCCAGTTCGACCTATTACTAAATAATTATAAAACATTCTTTTAAATCAACGTTTAGAGTAATTTTATGCGACTGTCGCAACACTATCTACATTTTCGAAAGGATATCATCGTGGTACAACAAAATATAAATTTATGAGATTGGATATGTTCAATGAATTTGTACACAATGAGAGTCATTTTAACACGAACAGCGAGTACTTAAAAATAATTTTGTACTTAATTAATGTTAATTATTAAATAAACTACCGCACGCTGTATAGCAACGGGATGAGCGTTGTTGGTATCCGCCAAAGACTGAAAGATGTGGAATCTGAAACAATATTAAACAGAGTTATTGAAACAGCTTTTAATAACTGACTTTTATAAAGATAACTATATTCGATGCCCTATTTATAGTCTTGGTAGGTTAAATTGGTTTGAACCGAGCTCTAAACCGCATTACCGGACTATGCACTTTTATTCTTAGTCGCCCCGCGGCTATTTGTATGCCTTTTTATTCTGTTACTAGATGCTGCGAAAAGATACAAGATACATTTCCTATTTTTATCTCAGCGTCTCATTTTATTTCAATAGTGTTTTCTTATTACAATTTCTCAATGACGGTGGTACATTAAAGCATCTTGAGTTTTATATTGACAAGTTGGCATTATACCTATCTATTTAAATGATAAATTAAAACAGGCATCACCTTTCTCTGCTCACAAACATATAAGTATAAGTACAAAATTGGACCATAATGCGACAAAGTCAAAGCTAGCAAAGATTATACAATGACCAGAATGCGGGCGCTCTGTTTTATCCGGACGCTATTTCGCGACCGTCGCTATACACAAGTATCGATTGCACTTACCTAGAGCTCTATTACGGACGCCTAGCACGGAGGCAACCTCTGGCTGCTCCATATCGAAAATTAGTTCTGCGCGTGCCGCGTGCAGGTTGTATATGCTCGCTATGCAGGTCAGCCGCAGACTGCCTCGCTCGAACGCCTCGTTCCTAACCACGAACGACACTTCCCCCACTGAAGGCAGCCTGTTATCTGGACCCGTTCGCTCAAACGCCGGCTTCAAACTCTCCTTCGAAGGCCTTCTTATCTCCTCTTTATGCAAATTGATATATGACTCATCCAAATACTGTATATTTCCCTCATCGTGAAATATATTAAAATTCACATCATCATCCGGCTGTTCCGTAGTTGTAGTTTCCGCCTTTGGTGGCGGATCCCATTTGAACCACGACGGCAATTCGTATATTAGAGAATCCATGTCGATCTGAGAAAAATACAATATAATATAATTCTGGAACGCACAGCGGTTGAGCGGGGAATATTACGGATATTACACAGCTCTGCGTTAGATAAAGGAAGCTTATATAGCTCTGAGCTGTTTTGTGATTAATGAACTGGCCTACGCAGCGGGCAGTGACGGCGGCAAAAACAAGAACGGTCGCGTCAAAGTGAAGCAAGTAGGTGTCGCGCCATTGTTCGCGGACATGCAGACCCTGTCTGCTGCTGTCCGCTCAACGCTGATCAAACGCATTTTTTAAATATCAATTTCTATATATTTTGTCAGCAAAATACTTGCGTCGAGCTCCGGAAAATTTGTAGTCATATTTCTGAGGTGAATTTACTTTGTGTAACTTGAGCATGTAGCGCGCGGCTGGATCGAATGTAATGTAGTGTTTACTTACAGAGAGTTCGCAAATTATCAGCAACTACCAAACAATACGCTTTTTGGCAGGTACTTTAAAATATGTATTCAAAGGTAAGTACTGCACTAACTTTGGGTCATTACAAAAATCCTTTCAGAGATAAGGCAAAACTATTCCGGTTAAAAACCTGGTACGAACTGTAAAATCCCCGGTGTAACATGTGCTTGGGGTTAACTGTTTCTAATGTCCTCTCCACCCCGTGGCCTTAATTTCAGTTAAACATCTACATTAACGACTAGAAATTTCCTCTTTTTAACTGTATTTAACCTATTTGGGTTGCTAATATAGGAATAAATGGGGAAGGTTCTATGCTTATAACATATTGCTTTTTTAACTGACCTTCGGTCTTATATGGTCATGTTTGGGACCAGCATTACTTTGTATGATTTAGGCAGTAGTTTGTGTTTCTCTATGTTATTAATAAAATTGAAAGAGTGTTTTGATTGAGATCCAAAACGATGCTTTTTAGGCACTTGTCTCACCGCCAACGATCAGCGAGTAGCGAGTAAAGCTAGAAACTGGATACGAGTTGGCGAGCAGTGAGTGTATAGAGCCGATAGCTTGTGCGACGGGCGACTACTCGCACCACTCGCGGCGCACTTTAGGTAGAAATTACGTTATTATTAGGCGTGAGTTCTGACTTCTGACTGCCAAGCGAGCATCGCTGAGCAGGTATCGCTAAGTGAGTATCGCTGAGCGAGTATTATCTTTGATAGCCCTTGTCGCTGAGACAAACTAGTGGTAAGAGAGTTCTCGTCGGCAGTGTGAACAGTCAGATATTGACTATAAATGTACGTGTCGCTTTTACTCACACGGTATCTATTAGATATCTTTCGTCCGTTTCCTCAGCGAGAAAATAGTCGAGTAGCTAGTCGCTTCCTCGTCGGCGGTGGAACAAATGCCTTAAGGCCAATTCTGGTATCTACTTAAAAAAAGCGTTCAAATTCAAGTAGCAAAACGACAATCAATGCCAAAACTTTTTGACAGTTTTTACTGCGATGCGAATACGAACCATCCTTATAAAAAAAGAACAACGACCCTCGTATGTCAAAGGAAACCTATTTTAATAAACTCACGTTTTTTGTCACGTCAATTTCACTTCTTTTTTATAACACAGCACAGGTACAATAAAAATTGTTGCCTTTGATGTTAATTAAATTATTTCGATGGAAAAGAATCGTCGTCGGCAATTGCCGTCCATATTAATAAACCATCGATCTGCTGACCCTGAGTTATTATTACAGCGCGATACTTTAGTTTTCTTTAATTACTGGCTGTAGCTGCCAGCACTTATATTATCAAACATCACAAACTTAAATACAATACAGGTAAAGGTAGATGGTTTTATTTTGTTCCCGCTCCCCGCAATGTTATTGTTTTCATTTAATTTTGGTGTAGCCACTGTTAATACAAATTATACGGAAATCGATTACGAGTAGCTACTCTCTTGTTTTCTTAAATGGCCAGTGGCGTTTTGTTAGGGATCTATTTATCTTAGCGAGCTTCCTCTTCATACACATTCAAATTACAGTAAGTAGAACCTCTTTTTATATATTTTCCGGAACTCGTCTTGTCTTAATTAAAGAAGTGTGTGTTGAAGTTCTAGTCTTCTAGGTATACACCTAAATAGTGATATTCTCACCTCACGTCCATTCAGTGCAAAGGTCAGGTTAGCTGGTGGATGTGCAGGCGGCGAGCCGCATGTCGCTCTCAGGGTGGACCCCACACCGTACCACGACCGGTCTGACACCAGCTTTGGACCCCATTCAGGAGCCTCTGCACATAAAAAAAAAATACTATCAGAAAAAATATCCAAAAACGATTTCTTCCGTATCGTTGCGGGGGCTAGCATACAACCACATTTTAAATCTGAAAATTGATGACATGGAACAAAATATTAATCACATGGCATTCCGCCATTCTTATCTACCTACTCTTTATAGTATAATATAATAATAATATTATAAAGAGGAAAATTTGTATTTTTGTGTGTGTGTGGGTATGTTTGTAATGAATAAACTCAAAAACTACTGGACCGATTTGAAAAATTATTTCAGCAATGGATAGCTACATTATCAGCGAGTAATATATATATTATCCCCGTACTCCCACGGGAACGGGAACTACGCGGGTGAAACCGCGTGACTCCCGCTAGTATTTAATAAATAACTGAAGCTTAGCATTTCAGTTTAGTCAAATTTAAAAATTCAAAATTCATGGTAGGCCCCCAGTAAGAGATAGGGTATTATAAAAATTACGTTATTGACCTTAACTACAGCAAGTCTTCCCAAGCTGTATTTATATACCTGGTATGTTTACAAGCACGAGTAAAAGAATCCAAAATAATTTTTCCCTTCTAATATTAGGATAATCTTCCAAGAAGTTTGACCCTTATTATATTAACACGTGATTATCCGGGTATTGTGTATTCGGGGTGCTCATTTTGTGAATAACTTTCGTAAAGTATTGCTACAGAAAAAAATATCGGAGGGCAAATTTTACAAATTTTGAAACAACGTCCGCATTCGCATCTCAGTCGCAAACTGTCAAAATGTAGGAAAATCGAGATTTTTTTCACAGATTGCAATGCGAACGTTTTTAAAAACCGGCCAAGTGCGAGTCGGACTCACGCGTAAAGGGTTCCATACAAATCTCATTTTTGTGACATAATATTATTATGTCACTTTTAAATCAAAGACTTCTTTTAGGTTTTCCTGTTATCTTTAGGTAAAGACCGATTATTTTTTTTTAATTTTTGGCTCAGTAGTTCGGAGATAAATGGGCAATGGATATTTTTCATAATATTTCTTAAATAACACTAAACCTGTTTATTTTAAAATTATGAAAAAATATATATTTGAAACCTCTCGCAATAAGACTTTTCTTTTGAAATGTAATACGGTAAAGTTTGAAAACCTTTTTTTTTAATTTTCATCAACATATAAATTTAAAAAAGGTGCTGAAAATTTATAATAATAATAATTATTACTTTTTATTTACATAACGCGTCGTGTTTGGGTCACAGATGTTCATATGTGTACCAAATTTCAACAGAACCGGTCCAGTAGATTTGGAGAAAATTAGCTGTGACAGGCGGACAGACAGAAAGCCAGACAACCGAGTGATCCTATAAGGGTTTCGTTTTTGACGAACTTCCGGAATCCAAAAAAATTTTAGAATTGGCACCCGGAGTCGTATCTCATTTGCAATCCGTCAAAAAACCCTCAATTTTCATACATTTTTGACAGTTTTTTTTACTCAGAAGTGAATGCGAACGTTTGCTTGAAAATTAGTAGAATTGGCACTCAGGTTTAAAAATAGTGCCACTGGCCAGGATTTTATAATAACTTAACTTAAAAGAGTGTCCATGGAGTCTCTTATTAGTTGTGCTCCGTAAAGATTTACATTTTTGGAGTATGCTTATAGCTTTGAATTTTTGATTAACTGACAGACTCATTAACAATTTAACTGTGCCTGTACGTAAATGGTTTAGTTAAAATAAATGCTTTGAGTTTGAACTATAAAAAGTAGCGTAGTCATTGCTACATCAACTCACAACTTGTTGTAAATGACTAAACTATTCCATAAAATAATTTAAAAAGTTACCTTCTACTATCTAAGCCTACACATACAGTATATAGTTTCTAAACGACCAAATTAGCAATCTCTAGCAGAGCTGGAGCAAACCCTGCGAGGATGCTTGTGTCCATTATGTAACCCGAATGGCTTTCTGTCGAATACAGCTCTCTCCCATAGCGTCATAACAAAAGCTCCCAGGCAGCCTGTATCTAGTCTGACAAGCCAGCCTCTATGTGCCACTATTAAGCTTTATTGACTAAGAAAATGTGTCGCAGCTGGAAAGATTCCAACCCCAGCTTATCTTGTACAACAAGCTATCATAATATTAGCATACTGTTGCAAAATAAAACGTCCATTCAAAAGATAGTTTTACACTTTTAGTTTTTTTTAACAAGCTTATCATGAGTGAGAAGCTTATTTACGGTCGAAAAAGGCTTTTGGCAAGTACTCCGCATCAATTTTCGTTGGAAATTCGACAAGGGTCATAAAAATTTCGTGAAATATATTGATGCTGTACTTTTTTGCGGGCGCACTCGCCAAAGTCACGTCGTTACATTAATTAGTACGTACGTGCTTTAATTTTTTAATGAACGCGGTTACTTTACATGTGGAGTGGTACGGGAGCTTGACATTCAAATGTAGGCAACTAACCACTCCGCCGGCATTTTGATAGCTGTACCATTTTGCTAATTATCACTTCAGCGCGGTTAACATTATACAGTTTTAGCTTTCGCCGGAGCATCGCGTAAATGTTAAGTACGTTGTGAGAGCCAAGATGAATATGACCATGTTAGTCTGGTCTTGACAAAAACATGAAATTCCCTTTATGGCTAACGTTAGGCGAACACTCAAAAGCTTTCATGCCGCAGTTTGTGTAATGTCTGCAAAGGTTTAGCTGGCAGGTCAGTGGGGCGGTTCTGAAGATTGGACTACGGAGCTACGCAATTAATCTGCTGGTAAGATATTGCTATGATTGATTTAATTACAAATGTACACCTAAGCTCCATTTTATGAATTAGCGAGTGTTTGTTTTATAATTCTAACATCATTTATATTATCTATGTTTTTCTATGACAATGTTTGTACAACATAAATAAATTCCATTAACACAAACGTGTAGCCAGGAACAGGCAAACAACTATAAAATTACCAGCATGAGGTTTCCAAAAAGTATTTACTTAGCCACGATAAATAAAGGTTATGATTAAATGAAATGAAGGTGTACTTTGTTCCGAGCTATCACATTAATACAGGCAGCTGTGTTTATGGCACGTTTGTTTACTTTCCTTTGTGGGTCACGGCGTGCGTTCCAGATAGGAAAAAAATCAAGGCGCTTACAATCAAATCTCTTTATATTAAGGGATTTGTTTTACTTTATGAACCCTCCCCAGCGTATAAATAAATACCAACGAACGTTCCGAGAATACGTGATGTATTTAATCTCGCTGTAATTATAAGGATGTGCGTGGGATAGGTAGGTATACGTACTCGAAACTATCGCGTCTATTCCGTTAACTTTGTTACTCACATTATACCTACGGGAAACATTGAAAATGCGGCTCTCAGATCTCAAGAATCCTTTGAAGCTAATTAATCTGTATAGCGGCATCACGTCGCACAAATGAGCTCGTCAGTCGTGATTCATGGCGGGGAATCACGTCATGATGGGACAGGTAAAGCCCTATAATTTAGAGAGGTGCGCGAATGTAGTAAGTCACAACGTTATGGAGCCCGAGGGGTCTATTACACGATGAGGAAATACAAAGTTTCGTGTTTCATTTCAGAGTCAATGTCTATCGCGTCGTTCCAACGGCCATTAACAAAATATTATGGCGACGATCTTCGGAATGGCCGTAAATACAAAATGAAGACCCAAAGTTTACGTCGGTTCACAAGGAAATGCCATTCCTACCAATCTGCAGAGAAATTCTCACAGAGAACTTAATGCGATTCCTTCGATCTAAGCTGTTGTAACAAGCTGTGCGGCAAGATGGATTTAGTGCGACAAAAACTACGAGCAGTAGATTTTTCAACAGAACTTAAATGGCGAGTTGTTTTAAATCTACACGTTCTAACGCTTTAATTTATGAATACCTAGGTATAAATTTATGTTTCTCTTCGCACCAGCTGATTTAAAGTTAATTTTGATAAAAAAATTTTTTTTGAGTGCATGATTTTACATTCAACTTTGAATGCTACCTTTTCCGGTCACTTTGGTAACATGAAGCTATTGTCTAATTTTGCGCTTCTTTTTTTAAATTGTTTGTTTTTGACGTGGATGTAAACTCGCTGTCACGTCCCACGCGCGTGCTTCATGACTACTGAATGCAAAATGGCATCCTTAAAGCATGTGTTTCGGGAAGCCCGTTTTCGTCCACAAAGTTACATTAAAGAATATATTTTAGAAGTAAAAGACACTCATATCTGGTAAAGTTTAAAGCCGTTTCACTATTTTCGTGATGACACAGTTCGAATCCTCGATCTAGCCTGATTCAAAACGATGGATGAGGATAGCGATCGAACGAGTGAGCCCAAAAGATGCCCATTCATTGCTTTTGGGAAATTCCGAGACGCGTATTGCATAGGCGAAAGGTCGCCTATGCAATACGCGTCTTCGGATTATGTACCTACGCGCGTTTTAAGCGTGCGTGTCACATGGCCGTGACACTCTCTGTCGTGACTATACGCACGCATAACTCCACGCATTTACATGCCATTTGTAATCTCCTACATACGAACCCGATAAGCGCCGTAAAAGTTCCAATAAAACGCTTTTAAATACAAAACAAGACCAGGTGAGCAAATAAAAGAAATAATCAGGTGAGGTAGACGACTCAGAAATTAATCTATCTGGAATTTTACTTTTGAAATGGAAATCTCACGCAGTAATTCGCTACGAGAACAAAGCTTTGTAGAGTTATAGACTGCTTGAGCCGCTTTGTCTACGTGACATTAGTCGCGTGGAAAAAGCGTTTAAAATCCATACTTCAACACTTAAATTACCTATAAATGTGGAAGTGTCTCAGACTGTTTGTTTGTTGTGTTATCAAAGCCAACTGTGGAACCGATTTAAATGAATTTTTGGTATTGAGACACTTTAAACCCCGAGGAAGAATACAAGCCTTTTAATTTATCAACCTTATAGAGTGTTACTATGCAAAAATTCGAAACCACGTGGACAAAGCTGTTTGAAAAGCGCTAGTTTAATAAAGAAGCTTTTGCCCGCGACTTCGTCCGCGTGGAATAGTTACTTGGGGCAGAGTTTAATTAAATTTCAGTCAATGCTACTGAACAGAGAAATAAAAGATAGATATAGATAGTTTAACAAATGTTCGACGTGATTCTTTAAATTGGCATTACTTTTTTATTTATGAACCCATTGACATGAAAGAAACACTAAATGTTAAGTGAAGCTTCTAAATCGGATAAGCCGTTTCTGAGATTAGCGTGCACATATGCACAGACAAACAGATAAACAGACAAAAATTCTAACAATCATTGTTTTGGGTGCCATTTCCGTAGATAAAGGTCCCAATAATATTTTTTCTCATATATTTTCCATGTACAGACAGCGATCCGTTACATTTTTGTTATATGTATAGAAGAAGATAGAATAATGGATAATTACGAAAATAATTTCAGGTTTCTACTAAATACATGGTTCAAAATGTTAGTGTCAGTGTCTGGTGGTGACACCACGGGGATAATTGTCGCGTGACCATGAACAGTATAGCCTTGAAGGTCCCAAATGAAATCGGTAAACAACATGTAGCGGTGCCGACGTTTTAGTATCGATGCAAATGCCGATAACGAACGTTTGCGGAACGAATTGTTTGTTTTTAAATTGACTTGTTTAGTAATTGGGTCAATGAATGAATGAAATGCCTTGTACGCAATGTTTTATCGTGTAAATACGACTTGGCTTAGTAGTCATAATAAAAATAAGAGAACCTAAACCCAAATTTGTGTCAACAAATAAAAATACACACATTCTATGAAAACAGAATTCAATTAGCTCGCAATTTTGTAACAGGCAAATTCGGAAAAGTGTCCTATTTTTGTTACATTCACCTTTCTACTAAATTAGTTCAAGCCCTAACCGAATATTCTGGAATTTCATTTTATTTGAACCATGTTATATCATTACCTTTTCTACATATTACCTAGTAATACCAGTTACTTTAGCTAAAGGATTAAATTAGATCAAACTGAGGTAGAACATGCCATTTTGAAAATGTACTGTGTGTGTATTTACTAGAAAGACAAAAATACCACAGCAGACTGTTTAAATTAAAACTCTAGGAACTGGTACATAATTCTAAAACATTCGAATTTCACGTAGAGACAGTTAAATCGAACAAGCTCCTAACTTCTGCAGCCTTATAATATCTCTACCGCACTCCCGACCTGTCTCATACTCAACCTGCATTCGCCAGATAATGTCTGCATGAAATCCAAGCGCCTTCGGATTCCACCGCATAAAATTAGGAGTTCACTTTATCAATGATAAAGGCCAAGGCTTTTTGCAAATCGGATTGGACTTCAAAGTCTGCATTAAGATCTTTATCAAGCCTTAACTGTATACCGAAAAGATCAGCGCTGAAGATGAAAACTGTTGATAAGCGTCAACAGATTGCGTTATTTGCTTGCAAATATAAAATAACCCGCACCAATATGAAATTATCCACCTTATCTTTTATTGCAAACATCGGTTATTATAGTAGGCGCCAGATAATCGTGGAATAACGGTCATTGACCCACCTACAATTATTGACATTTTTAATTTGAAAAACGGAATTAATGACACAAAGCTGTCCCGAATCATCATCTCTCGTGATCCTTAACATTGTCTAATAATGAAAAACGATTCATATTTAATTGTTCAGGTACCTATGAACAGTTATTAGGGAAAGGTCAATATACTTTATTCCACATTTATCTGGCGCCTACTATAGTTACTTTATTTATTGATTTCAGAAATGCACAGATTGCGATTAGAAATTAGCCAATTAAATAATAATTGAAATGGAAAATGGAAGTCCGATTTAATTCGAGATTGCAGTCTTAAAACCGGAACCGAAGCCGTTTGCTAGAGACAAACTAAACGGTTAATTTAAAGGAGAAATAATCTGATTACGATTAAACTATCTCCCCATTTATCTGCGACGTGTGGTGCGCTCTGATTATTATTATAATTGAGAGGAGATTATGACAATAACGTTAGAATATGTGTCATTGAAAACAAATAGATTTGGGAAGTAATCTCTTGCGTATTGGTAGAATCTATTGTGCAAATACGTTATTTAACACTTATTCTGCCGTTATCACAGAATTTTAACTTTTTTTATAATAATATAATTTTTCGACCTTCGAGGTTAAGCAATGCTTGCCGATGACGGTCCGCAGATGGGTCCATTACTTACGTAACAAGACTACTACCTGGGATGGGAAAGCACATGAAATTATTGGTCCCTACTATAAAACTATTAAATACTTTTTCTTTCTTTTTCTTCTTTTACTGTAATCTGTAGATCTTTAATAAACGTAATGGATAGTCAGAAGGGAAAAGATTAGACAAATTAAAACAGGTACCTACCTACCTAACTAGTTCTTGATAATAACTGCTAATTTTTGTATGCACTCATGGATACCCAGTTACATGCTAAAATTTACTAAGGTACTGTGAAGTTGGTGGAAGTTGTTAACGATTTTGGTGAATAAGTGATGTCCATTAGTGAAATCCATGTCCCCTTAGTACCTTCTCACGTACAGCAACCATAGGTCGATCAGTGAATTACTAAGTAAATAAATTAAATAACATGACTAAAATACTCAAAATTGACTCGCTCTGACTCTAAACTTAATAAGTAGGTAGGTACTTAGTCACAGATTAAGTTATTATCTGAGCGACGAACTATACAAAGATGATCAACTTGAGCATTATGACTAATCTGAAAACTTTTGATGTAATATTATCTTGTAATTTGTAAACTTGGTTGACTTCTGTGACTAGACTTTATTTTATTAGTGAATTTTCACACAGATTCAAATACTATAGAAATACTCGGTTTTAAGCTTTTCCATACTAGCTTTTTCGCCATACTAGTTTTTTTTATACTTGTGTTAAAGCCTATAACCGGCTCAGGGTCCCATCAATCTCTGTACCGACTAAGCAAAAAACAAAAAACTTACTTTCGCATTCATAATATTAGAGATATTAGAGTCAGAGCTGTGTTCTATATGTACGCCAAATTTTATAAAATCCGTTCAGCCGTTCAAGATTTATAGAGGAACAAACATACCTACAAATTTAGAAAAACATACAACACTTTCTCATCAAAGTACATTATTAGTAGGATTTTTGTGTGTGGACGTCGAGTCAGTAATGTTGTTCAATGTACTGGAATAACGTTTACGTTGGCTGAAGAGCTTCTTCAGTGAGCTTCGTCTGTTAGGCACTCGACCCGATTCACTGTCACCGTACAAGTTTTACTCGAATTACCGCTGTTGGTAAGTACTTACTAAAATATACCGACGCTATTTTAATTCTATTATCATGATATTATTTCATAAACACGTAGGTTAAACTGTTGGTGTCGGCTGTCATTTGTAGAACTCTGACTGTTCTTACGGATAGTCAGACAACCATTATGTGTGGGTATCGTGTTACCCAGTAAGCGGGTTGCAGAGATCAGTTAAGCAGCCGTTATAATTCAGCTGTATCCGGTCAGACTGATCCATCATAGTTACGAAATGGTTTGGCGGATTCATTTATTTTGCCATTCTATAAACACGTAAAAATTTTATCTCATTTTCATTCAAAATTATATTTCAAAATAGTGTCTACTTAGATTGAAAATCATGCTATTATAATTTAATAACTTTTGTATAACGTTCTCCGTTTTCCAATTCATACATTTTGTGATTGTGCTATTTCGGCTTCATATTACCAAAGTGAAAATTAATTTCAGTTTCCAATGTCATTATATATTGCCTTCAATAATTCCCCAAGTTATGGTAATCCTAATCCCACGCCAATTGCTGGCCAGCCACTGCATTAATATTCCTAAAATATGATAATTTTTGATATTTCCACCGAAATGATAACCTACAGATTGAAGTGAAAATATCCTGGGATATTACGGGTTGAATCAAAAAGTAATGTAACATCAAAGTTCAGTTATTTGTTGGTAAATTAATAAAACGTTTTTCAGAGAAAAAAAAGCAAATAAATATTACAATAAAACCGGCCAAGTGCGTGTCTGGCCACGCGCAGTGAAGGGTTCCGTAGTTGCTCGTCCTGTAAACCATGACCAAGTACGAATCTCACTTTTTGCACTAAATGCACTTGTAACTAATAAGCTACAAGTGCATGTAGTTTTAGGTTATTTTCTATCCAGTTTCATTTTAAAAGTTGGTAACTATTACTCATAAAAGTTTTGAGCCTAGTTAGCTGTGATAGTTTTCCTTTTAAATTCGTTCTAATTCTACTACCATGATTTTTTTCAAAAACAACAGTTTAGCTGGCAGAGAGGGGAGACCATTAACTTTATCAAAAATTAACACATTAAAGCATTATACTTGCAAACGGATCGTTGGATGGAAAAACGGTTTTTGCACACCCTCAATATTTTTAAGCGACCTATCCAATTACTTCCCACACCAAGGGATAGACGGTAAAAAAGTTTTTGATCAAGATTTTATTTTACCACTTTGTCGGGGTGATTAATATCCCCGTACCAAATTTCAACTTGCTAGTGCTAAAAGTCACTGAGCTAAACCGCGGGCAGACAGACAGACAGACGGCCATGGCGATACTGTAAGGGTTCCTTGTCGACTACGGAACCCTAAAAACCGGCCAAGTGCGAGTTGGGCTCGCACGCAATGGGAACGCAAAGGATTGCAAACGAATCGTATTTTTTAACTTGGTACTTTTAACCTTAGACTTCTTATAGGTTTTCCTATAATCTATACGTAAATAACATTTTTTTTTATTATTTTCAATATTTTAGATGCTGGAAATATTTATTATAGCTCATTACATAGTGTCCGTGTTTGGACCACATCCATTCATATTTGTACCATAATTATATAAGTTAAATTGGTCCAGTAGATCCGGAGTAAATTGGCTGTTACTGACAGACACAGGAGTGATCTTGTAAGAGACTTTTGTATTTCGACGGACACTCGGAACCCTAATCAGTAACTCAATACATAAGTTTTAATTTGGCGATTTTTAATTTATCAGTGCTCTGATTTATTAAGATAGTCCTGTTTATAAGGGTCAGTAGAGCTTGTAAAATACCAATGCTATGCAATAAATTAAGCTGTGCTACTTTGATAACGAAAAGTTTATCAAGCCATTGAACAGTATCTGGGTAGACCAGAAGCCAGATGGTGATACGAAATTATGTTTTTACCCGAAAATTAGCTCCGATGTTAAACTTGTCGGTAAATCATAGATTGGTCATTTGATTGGTGGAAATATTTTCCATGAAATCGGCGTTGATGGCATTATAAAGCGATGATTCAGACCATCATCGGAAATTTTAAATCAGGGCCAAATTATACTAACTTTAGCCTTGTAATATAACATGGTATTAATTACCGACGACTTCGAGGGGAGCTGATCGTATCTCCGTGTGGAAGGTGGGCGCGTCAGCTGAGACCTCGCATCGGAACCGACCCGCCATGGCCGGCGTCGCCTGCTGGAGAACCACGCGCCGTGCACCCGAACGAGATATCTGTACAAAGGAAAAAGAAACGTTAATATTAAACTTCATTGAAGGAAGAAAGCTTTAATTTTAATATAGGCCGCCACTCATCAAAAAGAATTAGGAAGAAAGCGAGTCAAAGTTGGCCAGAGATCGCTCAGAATAGAGAGGTATGGAAGGAGAGAGGGGAGGCTTTTGCCCAGCAGTGGGATACCAGTTTAGGTAATTAGCTATTTAAAAAAAGGAAGAGACACAAAATGTTTATTGGACGCGCACAAGACACAAACCAAAAAAAAATATGACGTCATTAAAAACTAACAATGTAAAAAGATCTGTGCAAAGTCAGAAAAGTAAGAAATCGCTTGTTCGGAATTAAAAGCAAATAAAATCGGAAACAAAAATTATATTTTAAAATAATGACATTTATTTTCTCGTGTTGGAGATTATAATGATGTTCACCTTTTTCATAATGGAATGTACTTGAGGAAAGTACCTCGACTAAAATAGAACTTAATTCGATAAAAAGAAGGCCACAAAACATAACGTTATCAAGCCAATCCCAATAAAATAGATAATAATGAGTAAGGATTAAAAACAAAGGCTTAGCCTAATTTAGAGCAGATTAATGTTGTTTTTGTTGATATTTGTTTACAGTTTATTTTTAGTCACGTGTATCATACGGGTTTTCCCGCAATTTTCCTGACAAGTTTAAAAAAAGACCAAAAACAGTCTCTAGTTAACTCACAAAGATTTTTATAGGAAATAAAATGGCTTTTATTTGTTTGCTACGTCCCGGTGATTATGCTCCTAATATGCTGTTAAACATAACAGCTCATGAATATTGTTGCTATATACGCACGCCCCGTTTTTATTTAGTCTCTCACCTCTAAACACGGCGCAGATTTACGATGCCCCATCACGAAAAATAACACTATATCGTGTCACATATAGGAACCACGGTTTTCAGCCACGCCTAATTACACCTCCCATAACTTAACTTCAGCAACCAATATCGATCATATTAAAACGATTCATTTAAAAAGCACCCTTCCAAGGCTAAGTGCCCTGAATACTACAATTTGTAAGTAATTTATAGTGCCACAAATTAAGATTAATGTTACATGATATTGGAAGACATCCGAAATAAATGTTTTAGTGCGTAATAAAAACACGAATTAGTTACATCGCCTTGTTTACGATGGACGTAGATCGATCCGTAAGGTATCATTTTGTACTGTTTTACGGTAGTTTGCAACGAAATTTCCCGAATTACATTTAATTTAAACTTTGTATAGGACATCTAGTTTGAAATGTAAAATACATAAATGTACAAATGTAAATATTTCCAATTTGCGATGCCTGTTAAATATCAAATTCAAATTATAAAATGTTAGTTTTTGCCGGTCCCGTAAGAATTTCCCGTTCCCGTATAGCCTATAGCATTCCTCATGAATGTGGACATCATTTACAAAAATAATTTTCAAAATCGGTTCAGTAGATCCAGAGATTGCCGGATTAACGCCATGGGATCTGGAGGCGAGAGCCCTCGCGCACGTTTACGCGTGGCGCTTGGAGGCGCTTCGCCGGGGCGAAACTCCGCTGCCACGGCAAATTGCTACGCGGCGGACGGAGCTCCAGCAGGATACCATGGCGATATGGAAACGGCGACTGTCGCAACCCAGCGCTGGGCACGCCACAATTGCGGCGATAACACCCCTCTTTGAGGAGTGGCTGGAGAGGCGCTACGGCGTCCTCACCTTCCGCCTGACGCAGGTACTAACCGGACACGGCTGTTTCGGGAGGTACCTGTTTCGGATTAAGCGGGAGGACACGCCCGGGTGTCAGCACTGTGAGGATCGCCCGGAGGACACGGTGGAGCATACGGTGGAGGTCTGCCCTGCTTGGGCTGAGCACCGCCGTGTCCTCGTCGAGGCGATCGGCGGCGGCAACCTCTCGCGTCCGGCCCTGGTTGAATCCATGGTCTGGAGCGAGGAGGCTTGGGAAGCGGTCACCTCCTTCTGCGAAGCAGTAATGCTAGCGAAGGAGGAGGCGGGCCGCGCGAGGGAAAGGCAAGGCCTTCGTCCCAACCGCCGCTACAGGAGAAGACGCCCCGGGCGTCGGGAGTCGCAGGGCGATCCCCGGCCACCGTAGGCGCGGGCCTGCGGACGGCGAGCGTTGGGTGGCTCGCTGTCCGATCACCACCAAGCCCGGGTCGATGGCGCGTTGTGTTTCACGCGCGCCTCAAAGAGATGTCAGCATAAAAGACGGGGCCCGCTAGGGCCAAAGCCTGCCAGGGTTACGGCATCTGTTCGAAAGAGTCACCGCGGCCCTGGAACGCAAAGGGCTTTAGAAGAAACACGGATGGGTTTTAGTCAGTAAGAGTCTGACACGCCCTTCCGCTCCACCCAGAGCGGAAGAAGTCATTTGATGATTTCCCATCCTTAAAAAAAAAAAAAAAAAAAAAGATCCAGAGATTACCCCCTACAACCTCACAAACTGACAAACTTTGCCTCTATATAATATTAGCATAGAAGTATAGATATACAATGTACTCCTAGCTCATTAGTCATTACAGTCTGCGTTCCAAAATATATTTAGTTATAGTTACTATTCTTTGCCTTAGGTACCTGCACAATGGACCATAATTTCAACGGATCAGCAGAAAATCGTGTTTGAAAACATCTCCATCCACGTAACTGCAAACATATTTTCCTAGAAAGAAAAGTCGGAAAATTAGACGATGCATGTGGAACCACCGGCAGGTTGTAACTTATATCAAAAGGTACTAGCTAGAAGTACTTGCAAGATATCCTAGAACCGTTATCAGTGCAAGTAACTCGAGCAAGTGAATACTTGATTGCCGCAAGACTCCTGGCTTTCTCAGAAACGCCAAGAAGTGTTAGGCCCGGGCTCCACCAAAGCGGAGACGAGACGAGCGGAGAGGAGATGTTTTTTTAACAACCAATAGATTTGCTGAAAAGCATCTCTTCTCGTCTCCGCTTTGGCCTTATGCTCAGAAAAGGCACGTTTTAAATTATTCTTTATTTGTAACTTACTCTTGACAAGCTACTTTATCATATCACGCCGTCGGTCGCCGGTGGCATACTCAAAACGGTTTTAGTATATGTATATTGTATAATCATTCAATTAAAGCTTTCATTTCTATTTCATATCTTTTTGACAATCCAGCAATGAGGGTAAATTTATAATTTAAAACAGTAGATATATTTATCTTGAAGTAGGTTTAGGTACATTTTTAGGATTTCTCCTAAAAATGTACCTAAACCTTCCGCAAGTTCGTGGACCCCAAGTTGAGACTTGGGGTCCACGAACATGACCCAAGAGGCTCGATGTAAAGAAGTGAAAACTAAAAAAGGTTCGAAAACTCTGATCTACATACATATAGGCACTTTACACATCGAATGACCCCTAGCTTCTGCGATAACCCTCTAATTCGTCCTTTTCAATTTCAAAGCCATTGCGGTCGGACTGATCCAGAGATAAGACCTACATAGTTTGATATAATCCAAATTCAACTCTTATTTAGCTGAAAACCTATTCATTAGATAAACGTTAAACTTTCTGTGGCACTAACTTCGTTTCGAATTATCATTCGCATATTCATTTTGTAACTTCACTTCAGGTGAGCAGCGGTCCAACTTTAGCTCCAGAGAGTACTTAGCTGGCATCTCAAATTTCTTTAGTTTCTTGCTTTTCCTTTGCGAATATTTAGATCATTATTTTCATATCTATTATCTCTAGAGATTTGTAGAATGCTAACAACGTACATGGACAATTATTGGATGGAACTACAGACATTGTTCAAGAACTTCCAATTTTATCGTCGACGTATACAAAAAACTTCGCTGACGCATTTGGCCCCAGAAGTCTTATGAAATCATACGTCACATTTCATCGCGGAATTGCTTATTTCAGCTTCCAAAGCCATAAGAAACCTCAGCCTATCAAAGTTAGGCGGAACGACGCGACTCAATGTACGATTTCCCCACAATATCGTTTGTTGTTCTATTTTATGTGCCCTTTTGTCGTGCCGCAGTCATTATGCCAATAATCTTACATTTTTAATAGAACAATTACCATAGCCTTTTATCTTTCCGTAGATAAAACCTCTATTATTGGATTGTTTATGATAACTTGTAGGCAGTCAAGTGCGAGTTTGGCTCGCTCACTAAGGGTCCGTACCTTTTAAGGGCCCGCATTAATGAAACGCCCTTAACAGGGGTTGTCTTTTGGCAGCGAAAATCAAAGCTAAGCTGTCAAAATGTTAACTACAGTGTAGGCACATCTAAAAATAGGTTGATAACAGCATTATGTTAACAAAGCCATGTATATATCTTATCGAAGATAGTGGTCACTTTGTTACCAAAATTAAGAAAAATGAAGACAAATCGCGGAGGCTATGTAGCCTACGAATTTCTCTTTTTTTTTGAGTTTGTGTACGGATATCGTGTAAACAATGAGACGACACTTTACCAAATGTCACACAGAATGTTTCACAGATTTTTGCACAATTTTACTGAGGTAAAAATAGCAGGTAACCCTTAAAACGATTTCTAGAACAGTTCACAATACGAGAAGGTATGTGATTTCTTGTTATCTACTAATACATCCGGGTAGGTAATAAGCGCTTATCTCCTATTGTGATTGATCAATCGTCACATCGTTAGATTAATTAATTCCTGATTATATAGGTATTATACAATCCGACAAAGCAATCAGACACAATCATTAGCACAAACCGTGAACGACTAAAGTATTGGTTTCATTATATTATGGCACCTCTAAAAATTGGACTTACACAAAGATATTTACACATTTGAATTTAGAACGAATCTGACAGATGTCAACATGGCGTAATACTAAGTAGTACTTACGTACTTAGTAAGTACTGGGATACCTGCTGAAAAAGTAAAAAAAAGTCGGATCGAATCGTTCAAGAAATGTTATATTGATTTGAGGAATTGTCATAAAACTTGCAGAGAGATTTAGTGAACGATTGGAGCACATATCTTAACGACGTTTACGTCATTTTAAATTACTTACCTATGTTCATAAATACATTTATTTGTTTCAAACTCTTCGCCTACAAATCCTACGCAATATGGCCTTTTCTGACAAAGATACCGTGCCTGCCTTTGAATAATAAAACAAACGACGATATTCCATTCCTGCATTTCACTTATATACTTCCTTATCTATGTTCTCTATCAAATCGTAACAGAGCTGCGGGAAGCCGCTCCGCAAACTCCAAGTTTTACTTAGGTAAAAAGATTGTGGTTAGACCATCTCAACGTTTCCCAGAAACGTAATAAACTATAAAAAGTAATAAACAAGAGGCTCTTGATCATCGCGTGTTGATATAAAAACAGTCTATTTGTCGTATTATCGTTTCAAACCTGCTCTCAGTTTGAATAAGTTTGTACCGGTAATAGGGCGAGCAACAGCAAGAAATGACAAGCAACTTACCTTCGTACAAAGTCAAGAAGAGTAATAAATATTAAGCTAAGTAATTACTTTAACAACTTTACTTTTATAACAATTTAGTACTCTCACTCAGCCTAGCTTCTCTTTCAATTAAATATGTACAGCCTGCTCTCGCTAATGGTCGGATACTCGAAAAAGTATAGTTGACAAAGAAAATGAATTAATAATCCTCGCAAATAAATCTTTAATGTTTAAACAAAAGAAAGTCTTGTAGCTTGACTATTTCAAAGTCTTCAAAATATCTGGAGGCCTATTACATTAACGTAAAGCTAATGAAATTATCTTCAAATAATCTGTAAATTTTCAGTAATCTTTACCGTTTGAAGAAAAATAGAAAGAAGAAATAATTTGATACGATCTTTTGGTCTTTGTGTTTTGTTGTACATTCATTTTTAACAGAGCCTACTTTTGTATTAAAATATGTATGAGGTTTAGATGATACTACTATTCTTTCTACGATGTAAATGTTAGTTTTTTCATCATGGCGGATTATTCGCTTGATTTGGACCTTTTGCTTGACAGATTCAAAACGATTTTCTTTGCATTAATCACGCGATTCCCCAAGCTATTGATTGTAGTATTGCTGATCTATATTTAGCCTTACCTTACCTACTCAGATGTTACTAACCATCTTCTCGTCTATATCTCAACTCCTTCAACAATACGGGATTAAAAAGGCCGATTCTTTGTCGGAAGCACACTGAACACTGCACTCGTTTATTTTGACGATCCAAAAATAGAGCTTGCAATGTAAACATCCCATAAAAGAGCGGTTAATAAATAAACTTCAGGAGAGAGTATGTTCACGCCTATCCTAACAACTACTAACATACTGAAAGTGACTTTCAATATAATATAAGTGCTATGCTTCCAGGTTTGAAGCTATAAAATTACACGCTATATCTCCGGCTTGTAACTGGTAAGTTTAAAAGAATGGATTTGCTTGAATTTTCTGAATGCGATCTTTGGACTTAGGGACGATGTATGGTCCCGGGAGAAGAATAAAGTGGATGTGAGTTAAGTTATGATCATACTAGTGAGCGGTTATAATGATAGTGTTTCTTTTCTTCATGAGTCTGAGGATTTATTGACCGCATGCGGTTGCGGTTTGCTTTGCGATTAATATTTTCATTAAAACCGGCTACGTAATGATGAATGCCAATATTTGATAATGTCTAGGTTATTTTTGTAGCTCCAACGCTAGTGTAACGAAGAGTAAAAAAAAGAAAGAAGAATGGTCCCGGCCTTACAATTTTGTTTACCTAATCTGGATATCAAATTTTGATAGCTAAAACATAAAATGGTGAGCAAAGCTTGAAGCAAAGAATAATAACGTAATTTTTAATACCAACTAAATCAAAAATAAACCATATTCTTGTTATACTTATACAAAAAAGTACGATAGGTCTGAATTCTATCGGTGTCTGGGTGAGAAATGACTATTCTTCTTCCGTGCACTCTCTAGATTAGCCTTCCCCGCATGCGGGCAGTCTTCGCATACTATAATATTTTAATGAAAATGAGCTTCAACTTGAATCACTTATAAAGTACCAACCGTAAAAACTTTTTACCTCGTCCTAATTTATCTTGGCTTCGCGTTATTATTCCCAGTTACTATTGGTAAAGCAAGCGGTATTTATTCTGTGTGCATTAGCAAAACCATAACGAGATTTTTGCGCCTCTCTTGTTTAGTATACCCGTAGGTACCCTTCAAGAAATATGAAAGGAAAATATCATTAATAAGGGAATTATTTTCCTGTTTACCTAGATTGAAATATATTTTCGTATTTATTCCTTCATTTTTCTTGAGCAAAAATGTGGACCTAATAGAATGTACCGTGGTTACTTACATCTACTTCAATGCCTGGTAGTGGGAAGACTCTTGTGTGTGGAAGTTCTTTCGGGATGTACCGGTAGAACTCTTCTCGTCCTCGGTACCATTTGACGCTGTATAGAGCTTCTTCATCTTCCAACTGCCAGCTACATTCTAGTGTTACAGTCTCCCCTACTAAGACTGCGTTGGGAACGTTGATCTCCAAGTTGTGAAGACCTCGAACACCTGCGAACAAAGAGAGACGAAATGGTTATCTTTGTTCGACCACAGAATAGATCCGGGGAGTGGCCAAATTAAACCACCCCTGTCTTTTTGTGACTGTCCACAAAATAATTAAGGGCTGAACCGTGTCAAAGGGATGTTCAGGGACATTAATCAATGTGCTAATTGTAACTTTGATTACAATAAATGATTTTGACCATTTTTGCGTACCTAATTGTTTTTTTTTCGAGTTCCTATTTAAACTCTAATATTTAAGAAGTATTTTATATTCTTTAGTCCAGTACCTATAGTAGAAAGATGCATTGTCATATATCGTCATTTTAATTCCACGTTTAATCTAAAAGCCCCAGTTTGAATCAGAGCCAAACATGCTCAATCAGCATTATTCTAGAATTTGGTTTAATGATTTTCAGCGTAACTTATTGAAAGTGCAAGTAATTCAAAGCGAGACTTATAATTATAAATGTTAGGTATATTTGCGCAAATATCAATTCATTATCTTATTTAATATTGGAATTTCAAATAACTTACTAAAATTTTCAAACGTGTAATAATATTATAGATCGGTGATGTAGTTTCACAGTTGGTAGACGATGTAATTACAAATTGTATATTGCGAATCAGAGTAAATATAGAATGTTTGGAGCCAAGGGAGATGAATCAATCCAAGAAAACTTTCTGTACTTGAAGCTAACTTTATACTTGGTTACTAAATGGGATTGTTATCAGTCAAAATAGAATGTACCTAATGTTATTAAGTCATCGACTCAAAAAGAAGCAGTAGAGCAGAGGCTCTTAAGAATTCTTTCAGAGATTGCGATTATCAAAAAGTCAAGAAATGTCACGTGATAAATTCTTTATATTTCGAAAACCGCAACTAATATCCAGACAACCTTATCCCCGCCAAAATCAGTTCTAAATCCGCTGACATAATACGCAGTAATTTGTCGGCTATTTAAATAATACAAGCTAATAACGATGACTAGCCAACTATTCTGCTAAGTAGATTTACCAGTACTTGTATAAATGAAACATGTAGCCTTTGTTACAATCACAATTAGGGGTTCCATTACAAACCGCAATGAAAGCAACTGCTAAGCTCCGAAATTCCGAATAAACAATGCTATACAATTCCAAAATGACATAGAAAATAGTCTTTAACTTGGTCTAAATAGATGTTATCGTGATCTAAATTCGGCCAGCTGTTTCGCCCGCGTGTATGTCAAAAATTATCCCAAGGGAATATACTCTCGAGATAAAAGTCTCCTAGGCACCGTTATAGGACATGGTGGACCGTGTGCCAAGTTCAGTAATTTGTCGGCCATTTAAATAATACGAGCTAATAACGATGACTAGCCAACTATCTCGCTAAGTAGCAACCAATGCCAGTGTAAATGAAATATGTAGCCTTTGTTACAATCACAATTAGGGTTCCATTACCAACCGCAATGAAAGCAACTGCTAAGCCCCGAAAACCGAATAAACAATACAACACTAAAACCTGTTGTTTACGAAATAAATTATTATTATTAATACAATTCCAAAATGACATAGAAAATAGATTTTATCTTGGACTAGCCGCTGCCACCGGCTTCGCTCGCGTGACAATAATCCCATGGGAATATGCTCTCAGGATAAAGTCTCCTATGACCTATTCCAGGGCGTGGCCTACCGTGTGGAAAGTATCATCCAAATCAGCGGTAACAGACGGACAAACAGTTACTTTTGCGTTTATAATTATTAGTGTGAATACAAAATGTCCTGTAGGTATATGTATAGGTAGATAGTAGGTCGTTTCATTCTAGTTGAGTTAATGCTTTAATGGTCTCCATACGTAGATAAAAGTTATTTATTCTAGACTGTTTCCTAAACTACCTGTTCGGACTTAAGGGATCTAAAATGTTGTGAGTAATGTACTTAGGTTGGAGAGGATAATGCTACATTTCTTTAGAATTGTTACCTTTTCGGGAGTTTTTATTCAAAGTTGGTCCATCTAGATTTATAGCAAATAGTTACTTTAGTTACATTTTGATATAGCTGTAACGTTTTACAACATTATTTCTTTGGTTGTTAACCAACACAAGTATTTAATAAACAAATAACTAAGGGGTCTTTATGTCAAGAGTGAATAGGTTGCCTCTAAGCAAGAGTGCTCCATCGTCGACTTCATCATAGCTTTCTTTCAGGAGGGATTGTGGTCAAACGTGAGCCTTTCCATAATAATAAAACCCTGTTTATTTCTAAGAAGAAGCTAATTGGCAGCAGTGTTTACTTCACATACTCGTATCTAAAGATACCGGCTCACGTACTAGCGTGTTTGCAAAGTATTGCAGAGAGCAATGTTGTGCCGTGTACGACGTGTTATAGAATAAACGCAATACCTCTTATTGAGCTGTACTCATCATTATGAACAACTTTTACTATTGGATAAAAAAAGAAATCGCGAAAAAAATTCGACTGCCCCATACATTTATGTGCGCTTAACTCGACAAAATTAGTTAACAGCTGATTTTTTTTTCGCGATTTTTGGGGTTGCTTCCATCGTAAAAGTTGTTCATAATGATGAGTACAACGACCCCTTAAGAGGTATTGCGTTTATTCTGTTAAACGATGTATGTGCCAAGCACCTTCTGCTTAACGTCCATTCATGCATGCTTCAAAAACATAAAAAATTTTTGAGCGACATTTCTCCCTAGAATGAACTCTTCATATCTCGAGGGGACACACCACAAATAATGTACATTATGAATTCACAACCTATAGCCTGGGCCCAACTATGTTGTCTTATCTGTGTTGAGTCAGCTTCCAAAACATATCAGCTGAATAACTGCAACTGCCCAACTCAGTAACTGGGTAACACGATATCTCTTGGCAAGACTAGTTATTAGATTTTTTTTTCTGGCTTCTGTCTACCACTTCACTACAACGGTTTAACGTACTTGGGTGACGATGATGGCTTGAACCGAATGGATGATGGTCACCCATCCACGGACCGATCTCGGCAGGGGTGGCTTAACCTTGAAGATCGACCCGTGCGGTTGTTATTATTTATTCATGAGCCCCTTTATGTGTACCTGCATTAATTGGGTGTTACCCCTCACGTATTCAAATATGAACATTACATAGGTAGGAAAGTAAGGACTTGAAAGTAAGGACTAAGTATATACTAACCTAGCGATCGTACATCACATACCTATCTTCTATCTATATTATTTAGGTGTAACAAATCTAATTAATAATTGAGGTAGGTAAGTACTTACCTACTGCGAAAATCGATATGCTTGTCTGAAATGATCACTTGTTTTTCATTCAATTTTTCAATTAAATTTTTGATTTTACGCTTTTTATACATTACTAGCTTTTGCCCGCGACTACATACGCGCATATCCTGTTTTTCAAGTTCCCGTGAAAACTGGAAAAAATGGGATATGCGCGTACGAAGTCGTTTTGCCCGCGACTTCGTACGCTTATCCCCTTCGCTAGTTACTATATATTCACTATCATATTTTAAAACATAGTCCCCCGTCGTGTCTGTGTGTCTGTATGTCTGTCTGTATGCCATAAACTCAAAAACTATCAAAAGAGGGTGATCCAGTTCATGAAATGACTAAGTCCATTTTCAACGGTTTCGAGATATTAACACTGGTTTATTAAGTTTTTCATTCCCTTTCGAATGGTATATTCAAGATTTTTGGGAAAAATCTCTAAGTGCCATTTCCGAAAGTATAAAAAAGGCAAAAAAGACGGATCTTCCATTCATAAAATCCCTATGTCCAAGAAATCACTAAGTCATAAGTTTTTTTTGGAAGAAATCGCTAAGTCCTAATGGCAATACGACGTGTGAAAAATTTAAAGTTGACATTACCTCTGCTGAATTAGCGAAAGATACAAATAAAACAAAACAACTTAAAGGTGCACATGAACTGCACCTGAGAAAAGCTGAGGCATTCTTAAAGACACTGTCTAAACTCGAAAAAGAGAAACCATCAAACAGTTTATCACTATGCTTTGATTTCCAGAAAAATTTGCCTCTCCCTGTAACTAATATCACGGACGAATACTATTTAAGACAGTTTTGCAGTTTTTTGGAGTGCATAATTTGTGTCAGAATACTGCAGCTATGTTTCTATTTACTGAGAATTACGCACACAAAGGACCCAATGAGGTAATAACTGCACTGGAATATTATATTACCAAAGAAAAAATTCCGAGTCAACACCAGTTAGATCTTTACTGTGACAACTGCTATAGTCAAAACAAGAATAGATATATATTCACCTTTTTGGATCAACTGTGCGCAAAAGGAGTATTTGAGAAAATAACAGTCTCATACCCGATACCAGGACATTCAATGATGCCCATCGATCGGGATTTTGCTCTTATCGAAAGAAAAAAGAAGTAAGACAAAATATATACACCAGAATATTATGTTCAGCTCATTAAAAATAGTAAGAATACAAACAAATTTGAAATAGTATTCTTAGAGAAAAGTTTGATGAAGGAAAGTAGCCCTCATGATGTTCTGAAAGTAAAAGACTATAAAAAACTGTACGATGAACGAATAAAAGCAAGTCTGCCTGGTATATCCAAATGCCGTAGAGTTATTTTTAAAAGAAGCGGTAAACCAGAGTTTGCTGTGTCTATGAAAGGTCAAGATTTTAAGCCGTTTTCATTATATAAGGTCGGTTACAGCAGATTAGTCAACGAAACGCCTGATGACTGCTACGACGCACCCTTAACTATAAAGGCAGCTAAATTGCAAGATGTAAAGCGGTTGCTAGAATCTGTTCCTGAATCGGAAAGGTATTTTTATGAGGATTTATTAAATGGAACTCGGGACCCCATAACTGCAGAATTCGATTCTGAAGAAGAAGTAGAATGATAAGCTGATTTTGTTCAAATGTAGTACTGTGTAAAGCAATAATATACCTAAGTCCACCATTTGTCGCTCTAATATGACTAAGTCCAGGGATTAGAAATAAGTCCAAGTTTTTTTATATTTTATTAAGAGACCTCTGTTACATATATCGTTTTGATTCTTTCAATAAATAAAACTACTTAGTTTGCGCTAAAATATATATTTAAATTGTTTTTTTTAACCAATGCATGTTATTTCAGCAGACATTTAAAACATAAAATTATAAATATCTCAAATGTCACTTTTAGGACTTAGTGATTTCTTGAATTGGGCCACCATTGTCAATCATGGACTGAGTGGTTCATGAGGAAAATTTGACAGAACGTATAATTCATTAAGATTTTGGGTAATTTTGCTGAAATGTGACGATGAATGTCGGAAAATATCATGCCGAATGGGAACTTATATTATTTTCTTTATCTGCTACCCGTGCCAAGGCCTCGCTAGACCAAACTGAGATTGAAAAAAAAATAAAGAATATTTCTTTAATTTCTTTGCATTCGATCTTATTAGACGGAACATGCGAGGTAACAGCTTCCTGTCATAGACACAAATAAAGCGTGAACATCTACAATAATATACGGATGCGAACGATTTAGCAATTCGTAGTTCCAAATTGATCTGATAACGTTAGAAGGATGCTGCTTATCCTGTGCGAATACACGAGACAAATGAGGGCGGTGAGTCCACTGGTCGTTGGTACAAACAACAAAAACAGTCGGTTAACAGTTAACTGACTGTATTTGTACTACTTAGGAAAGCATTACAGGGCAGTGATGCGCAAGGCTCACAGAAATAATGGTCAATGGGGCCTAAAAAATTACCACGCCCACTGTATACTGAAAGACATAAGGTAAGACCTTCAACAAGGTGCACCGATATCCTGGTGAAGGCCGCAGGAATCCGCTGGATGCGAAAACCACAGGGTCTATCGATGTAGGGAGCTTATGAGTTGAAGTTTAACTCAAACTAATAGCTATAAAATGAGTTGGTGAAAAGTAGAAATGTGCCAATTCAGATGTTATTTTAAAGTTACAATGCGAACTTCCATTCCAGAGCGTCCAGCAGTGAACGTCATTCGGCTGGTATTATGAATGCGAACTTACTTTCGTTGCTGACACTACGACTCAGAACTCACGACATCGTCCTAGCATCTAGGTATTAGGAATTCTCCAAAATAATAACCATGTAATTGAAAAATTACACCATTATTATTTGTCTTGTATTTACCTACACACTACACAGTAGGTACCTAAACTTCATATCTTCATCAATAAATGGAAGACATGAAAAGTAAGTACTAGAAAATATTGAAAAACACAAGTTGTAAAAAAAGATAAATGCCAGAATAGCCACAATCCCTGTTCAAAGATGCAACAGACGGAATTTTCAGTCTGCAAAATACTAACAGATATATAATTAATTATATCAGAAGGTAGGTAAGACACGAAAATTTAATATCAGATTAGGTTCTAAAAATAGTAAACTGAATCACTGTTATCTCGACAATAACATACAAAGTAAATTATGGCCATTCATTACATGATAGCTATTGCACAAAGTAGGTATTAACCATTTATATCTACTTTTATAGCTTGACCGTCACCAAACCATGTACCCACGTACAGATAAGAAGGTATAAAGTAAGCGTTGCAATTTATTCATCATCCACGTCGATTCATCAAGAATAGAATAGAAACAAAATATATATTATTTTACTATTATTAGGTATCAGTAGGCTCACGTTGAACCACAATGTCACCTGATAGAAAGTGATGATATGGTCAACGATGGAGCACGCTTATCTAGAAGTCAAGAGTGAATAGGTTACTATTCACTCTTGACTTAACACCCAGATTGTAGCTATCAGGAAACACAGATCGGGGAGGAAATTCACTCCTTTGTTGTGTATATTTACTTGCTTCGAATGTTATAAAGCTGTTACAAAATATAGAAGTATCATGCTAAATTGTATCTTCCCAAATTTTGCGCTGCTACACGACCAATTGAGTTATATGAAAGACGAGATTCATATTTAAAAGAATCAACTCCTTTATAAGGAGGTAAAATCTCTTAAGCTCAAAGAGAACAATTATTATTTTAGATTTTCCTTGTAACATTTTCAAAATCAAGAAAGATTCAATAGATTTGTTCCATAGTAAAGGTAAGGCACTTAGCTTTACTTTACCACGGAACTTATCTTTAAAAGATTTCATACGAGGAGAAAACTACCGTCTCATTGATCAAAATATCTTCTTATTGTAGCAGGAAACAATAGATGAGGTCAGAGCAAACAACATTTTAGACTGGCCTACATTCCCCCTGGGCACCGGCCAGCTCTCCAAAACGTTGTTCGGAAACGTGCAAATATACTGAATAAATAAATAGAAAACGTTCTCAGAAAACGAGAAATAAAATAGACATTGGACCCACCATCAAAAGCGGAATTAAAGAAACTCGCTAAAATTAGCAAACATGTAAAAATGTTGGCCTTGTTAAATAAAACGAACCCGAGGATCAAACTCAAAGACGCTTCCGGGATATAACTGTGGCAGCAGAATGTAAACGAGCTCAAACAAACACACTCGTTTCCTCGCAAAACTTCATTTTCCTTGACTCGTTTAATCCATATCAAATATGTCTTGTCTCTACCTTATGTTCTCAAGCTATAAGAAGGGGGATTTTTACTTATCGTACAGCCTCACACAAATACAAGAAATGTAGTTCGTGTAATAATATTTAACGTGAGCACAGACTTTATAATACCCATTATCTGAGTAGATATCCCTGCATTGGAGCAGGATTGTGCGGCTGCTACGTGACGTCATCGCAATTTCCAATTTTATTTACATACGAAACTCTAACTTAATTCCGTTCAGACTGAAAATCGAGTGTGAATGGTAGCGATCTTTACAAGCTTCTCTTGGAATTTCAGTTTGTTGGATCCCTCCTAATCTTATAACGGTAAGTAAAGCTCCAAGTGTTTTTGATGTTTCAGACACGAAAACTGTATGAAAATAGAAAAGGAAATTATATTTGGAAAATGAAGAAAGAAGCGGAGAAAATAAACGGTGTTTGCGGACAGACTGGCCTGCCCAAATAAATATAAGACGTTTTATTTCATTTCCTATCAAGGAGCCTAAATGTTGTATTAAATTGAATTCATTGTATACCTTCGTAATATCGGCCGAGAAATATAAAGTACTTTATGTTTCTAAAGTTCGGTTTAGAGAAAATATAGTCATAGGTATTATGTTTGACACACAGATTAGTTACGCTTTTTTCGTTTCTTTTTTAATCAAATCTGCTGCTCAGAAAACTTCGCCAGGACCGGACATGAGACCTGAGGCATACACTAGTTCAGAAAGTGTTTTACCGCCATATCTTTTGTTGAAACTCATAATTTTTTAAATCTTTTACACCGGCGTGGTTTTTGAAAACAGAAGTAAAGCACCTTAATGCTTTAAATACTTAATTAAAAAATTGGGAGTTAGTCGCTTGAAATTACTAAAACACAGGTGTTGTTTAATTTTATAAGGTAAGTCACCGATAATAGCCACGTTGATAACTGAAACAAGTAATGAGTCAAACTAATTAACCTGACAAGCGTAGGATGTTGAATCATCGATTTCTTAAAAAAAAACAAAATTTTAATCTTCGAAATAGATTAACCAAAGTAAAATTTTGGTCAACAGGTAGGTAATTGTTATACGTTTTTTCTGCAATGAATCACGGGTTGTTAATCCTAACTAATTTAATGAATACGAAAGTGAGTATGTTTGTTTGTTTGTTACGAGTAGCGTGAAAACGCTGATCTATATGAATGCGAGTGAAACCGCGGAAATCGGAAATAATTCCAAGGGATCATACTCTCTGGATAAAAATTATCTTTAATCCTTCTCCAAAATCCCATCTATCTCTACACCAAACACCAATCAAAATTAAAAAAAAAGAGAATACGCAACAAAAAATAGACAGACAGGATGACTTTCGCATTTAAAACATTAATTTGTATGAACATTACCAAAATGGCCGTAGGTACCTACAATTATTAATGATTTTGCTGTGTAATTAAACTGCTTGATCAAATTTTATGATAGTTATCTCACATTACTGAGCATTTATGTGCATTATAGATCTAGATAGTTGTTTCCCCTATTAGCACGATCATTATGAAATAACGTACTATAATAATCGTGGGCAGTGTTGTAGGTACAACTGGGGCACTACGTAATTATCGAGAAGTCATTGTTGGAAGCTCAATCAATGGGTTCGCAAATAACTCGGCTTTCAAAAATTTTATTCAAGCCCCAGGTACACAACGTCCAGGCACAGTAAAAATAGGTTCGTCACCTTAAGTTATGTTTGCCTTTGCTCTTTTCACGATGGAAACCGATTTACCGACAGTCTTAATGTCATTGTCATAGTCGCCATAAATAGGGCCCTGGAATTTATCAATAAAATAATTGATAAAAGGTAATGTTGTTCTTACCTTTGTTTTATCTACTCGATGCAGTAACTTCAAAAGGTATTATGTGTTCGGCCTTCATTCAGAAAAGAATTTGTAAACTGACAAAGGTATAAGCGACTCGGCTGTTCCACACAAATTGCCGCTGTGCACGGCTGCGTTTTTTTCTGGACAACCGACTGCCAACTACCGGATGCGGATACCGCAAAGCTTACCATAAAATGATTTCTAAAACATGTGAAGCTAAAAACATTACACAATAACACGAATGTATTCCTCGAATGGTTTGGCAATGTCTATATCTTATGTCTATATATATCTATTTATTTAAAAGCGAAAGGTCAGTCATTCATTCACGTACTAAATAAACACGAAATCTCAAAAACTACTTATCTTATGGAAATGAAATTTGGCATGGAAGTAGATTATGATCAAGAGACGTCGGATTTTAGGATACTCCCCCCATAAAGGGGTGAAATAGGGGGTTGCAGTTTAGATGAAAAATCTTATTCCTTAGGTTTATTAACTTGAAACTTGGTACGAAAACTAACCTAAGTGAATTATAAAGTTTGTCATCATTTGTTTTTCAATATTTTGGGGGTATTTGTATGGAAGAATCTTAAAGCTTGGTCCGATAAAGTTGAAACTCGGCATTAAGAATTTTGATAAAAAATACGTGACTTAGGATTTTTCTAAAATCAACCACTGAACCACTTCATCACCCGTAAAGGGGTGATGAAGTTTTTAGTGAAGTATATTAAACCACCACCGACCAAAAACGTTTGTAAAAATCGAGCCACACCCTTTTGAAAATTTATTTTCCGCGATAATTCAATTACGTCATATCAATATACGTCACATTATACCATGTGCAGGTGGCACGTGTTATATACGAGTAGGTACCTTTCCTTTGCCTAATTGATTCCTATCTTAAAACCAACTAAGTTATATCCGATGTTTCATCAGTATTCGTATCTTATCTCAATCGATGGGGCAAAGTACAACCATGCAGTCTACTTAACAGTGAATCATGTGTAAACCTGTTTGTTAAACAAAGTCTTACCGACGAAAGATCCTAGTACTACATATTATATACGCGAACATTTGTGAAGACTGACGGATTTGTTGCTCTTTCACGCAAAAACTACTGAACGGATTTTGATCAAACTTCATAGTTACATAGCTTATAAATCAGAATAACACATGTGTTATCATTGCCGGAGCCGCAGGCATAGTTCATATTATTAGCATCAGTACAAGATGAAATTCTTAGTCAAAAAAGTTAGTAGTTGGTGAAAGTGAAGAAAATGTTCTTTGGTTTTCTTATACTGTTTGTAGGCGATAATCCGAAATGTTTTTTTAATTCCAAACGTAGGGTTCTTGTGGTATAAGCTTATTATATACCGTGGGCAAAACTTGTACTTACTACAACTTAAAGGTTCATAATCGCTATTATATTCTGTCCAAGCATGGATACCGCCCGCCGATCGGTGTAAGTACTCTTTAGAAATTAATGCTTTTTTGTTATTTAAGCTATTTTACTGTAAAGTTTCATCATAATTCGCAAAGTCGTTTTTGTGGTAAAGAGAAAACACGAGACACACATCCGTTCACACTCACAAACTTTCCCAATCATGGGAATTTTCCAGAATGATTGAAATATGAAGGACTAATACTATTGGAATCTTTATAGTATTTTTCTAACAGAGGACACTATCAGCTATAGTAACTAACTGACCCTTTTTGTCATGGTTGGTATCTAAATAATGAGGACGTCATCAATCCTCGAAAGGGTTCAAGGCGAAGCCTTTTAGCAACATGAAGTATGTATGTATGTGTGTCAATAGCAGATAGTTCCCAGTTCATATGCACACTACAAAATGTAAAAAGAAATATTATGAGTACTGTAACATGTATTTTGTTGTATGCTTTGTTGGTTGTCTTTAAATGAATAAATATGGACCGAAAACATCATAAATTATCCTAGCTTCTCGAAAAACACTGTACACGATTTATCGTACTTAGTCATATCTACTATCGGGTCGGTTTCTAGTGTAACCGGGTGCGGCTGTATATATGCAGGTTTTACATGAAGCGACTGTCTTTCTGGTCTTCACAATCTAATAACTGTGTTAACATTGTATCCCTGGGCAAGACTGGTAGCAGAGTTCTGACTACCCGTTACGATTGTTAGAGATAACTTAACTTTTTTCTTTTTGTTTTTAATGTGAAGATATTTTTAAGGTATACTATTATTAGATATTATTATTTAAATGTGATTATTTCATTTGATTACTAATTTAATCATTTATAGTTTGGTTTAATGTATGATTCAAAGATGATTGAAAATAAATAAATAATAATAAATGGCCGCCGGGAAAAACGGCTTAACCAGCTCTTCGACGCACGGAGGATTGTTGGTATGTAATGTTTGGTCACCCATCTATGGACCGACTTCGCCAAGCACTGCTTAACCTCGAAGATCGAACCGTGCGATTGTTATTCTATAAATCCTTATTTATGGCACAGTCAGATGGGTGAAATTTGTGTAGGTACAACAAAACTTCAGAATCATATATTGGCGTAGTTTGTAACAAGGAATAATTTCATAACAACAACAGACGAAACACAGGCGATTTAATTTATCTCACGGCGGTTAAGCTTCGCTCGCGTTGCCGGGAACAGTTTGATAGATACCTACGTTCCTAAATAGATATAGGAAGATTCAGTACGTACACGAGTCTCTGAGAACGTTCACAAGTTGTGCAATTATCTACTTTACAAGTCGCACGAACTTGCAACACAGACACACACACACCAATGTGCACATGAATGCAAGCCGATGTTTAGGTTCCCACTAATTTTGATGACCACTTTAATTTAACTCACAGAAACTACAGCAAACAGGGTTTTTTGAAATGAAGTGCGCCAGGTAGCGTCAGGGCTAGTCATCTTTCAAAATGTTTCCGACATTAATGTAAACGTCATGTTTGTGTTATAAATAACGTTTTTCAAAGTAGATCTCTCGCCTGCGTGGCGTCAACTGGGTCGCATGAAATTTCCCGAAGATTCTCATTTAAGTCCTTCATTATCCAGTCTTAACAACGAATTCATCTCAAACAATCCTCAGGAAACGAACCATCAGACAGAAGAAACTGCAGTAAAATATATTCATGACATCCATAATATATTCGCTCATAGAGGATAGAACAATCGTAAAACTGAGATGGATATGAAGGCGGACACTTAATTTTATTGTGCGGGACAAGAATTCACGATGACATTTCAAGTAAAACGAGCTGTCCCGCAGCTCAATGAATGACAATCACGAAGGCTGACATAAAAGCACGAAATAACAACATCATATTTATATTATGTATTTATTTTCTTTTAATTTATCAAAGAAAAATAATGTACAAATCACTTGAAAGCTAAATAAGGGATGAAATATCAATGTGCGCTTGAAAGGAAAGCCGCGGAGTCGATCAATCATGCGGACACTTTAGCACGAGATATCAATGACTTGGGTTCGGCCCGTGTGTACTGTATAGCCAGCTACAGGCCCCAGATACTGTTTGCTTCATTGAATTACATTGCGGACCCCTGCTACTAAACCAATATTGCGTAGCTGCCAAGATCACTTTACTAAGTAATTTGTTTCGTTAAGATTTTGGTACGTTTAGTAATATTGATGATAAAAGGGATGCAATAATTAGTTTAGTTACGTTTACTGAGTTAACCACGGTGGTTGAGCGATGTTTACTACAGCTACCATCAAATTGGATGAGTAACCATTTACAATATTCAATCTTAAGATATTAACTTTGCTGTAGTCAGTACCGACATGTATGAAAATCTGTGAATGTAATCTATCATCAAACATAGAATTATAATGACTGATAATATATACCTAAAATCTTTTTTATCGAATGGAAACTTTATAATTACTTAATACCTTTCCGGTGTGAGTGATAAGATATTATATAGATGAGTGTTTCTATTTATTGTTATTAAATTTGATAAAGGCAATCAGTTCAAATAATTAATCTGTTCAAGTGCGGCGCTAAAATGCTACTACTCTATTGGCACGTCTATTTTTCGTGTACAAACATTGACACAGGTCATATTTGCGTGTACCGTACCGTGGGTATAATATTTTTTGTTAATTATGAAATATGACTGTATTAATCGTGTTTATAAACCATTAGGCAATCATTTGAATACTTCAATGTTATAGTTTATTTTATTTCACTTTATACCCTAATTTCATGTTTAAACTTCACACAAATCTGGTCTTAAATACCCATTATAATTTGTAAGTAGGTGACTTAACGAAGAAAGGTCAAGCCTTCAGTAAACTTACACCGTCCGTAGTTGCGGTATCGCCATACATTGAAAATAGTTAACAAAGTCCACTAATACTTCAACAACAATACTAAGAACTTCACCCAAAACTATTATAGGTTCGGACGTTGAAAACTTGAAAATTACTTCTTAATTTCCTCATCCCAACCCTTTTAACGTGAAGCTTAAATACATTTCATTCGAGGCAATTTTTTTTCTATTTCCATTAATCAACGGAGTAAACCTTTTGTTAAGGTCGGGTGCACACGAATGAAAGATTGATGAATGAACTTAATGTGGAGAGTTTGAAAGTCTGAGTCGCTGCCTTTGTTTTAGGCTAAGTCAGTCTCGAAATTAAGATAGACTGAAACAGTAGTTCAGCTTAGTAACGAGGCCTGCCAGGCCTCGTTACTAAGCTGAACTAAGTAACGACCTAGGCATGTAAGATGTACATGCGTCTCTGGCTAATCTCTCTCTCTCTAATTGTAACTGTAAGTTATATTTCGGGCTATAAAATACATGAGTCGCAAAATATTGGCCAAGTGTGAGTCGGATCCGCATAGGAAGGGTTTCGAATAAATATAAAATCATATGATAAACCGAAAAAATCAAGATTCGTGAAGGAGGACCTTTTTTTAAGGATGGAAATCATCAAATGACTGCTTCCGCTCTGTGTGGAAAAGGACGCGTCAGACACTTACTGACTAAAACCCATCCGTGTTCCTCCTAAAAATTCCGCAAACCTAACAGGCTATGGCCCGGACGGGCCCCGTCTTCTATGCTGAAATCTCTTTGACGAGCACGTGGAAACGCGCTATCGACCCGGGCCTGGTTGTGATCGAACAGCGAGCCACCCAACGCTCGCTGTCCGCTGGCCCACGCCTACGGTGGCCGGGGATCGCCCTGCCACTCCAGACGCCCGGGGCGTCTTCTTCTGTTGCTAACCTAACCTAACGCGGCCCACCTCCTCCTTTGCTAGCATTACTGCTTCATAGAAGAAGGTGACCGCTTCCCATGCCTCCTCGCCCCGGACCATGGATTGAACCAGGGCCGGACGCGCGAGGTCGCGGCGGTGCTCCACCCAAGCTGGGCAGATCTCCACCGTATGCTCGCAGTTAATTTTAAATCAATTTATTTTTTATGATCTCTTGTTATAGTGGCAATAAAAATACACACTAGTCTACTTATTACGGTTAATGAGATACAGATCCTCTGACAGACAGACAGGCGGTTAGCAGAGGCTAAGTTCCGTTGGCGTTACCATTAAGAACGGAACCTTATAAAGAAAGATACGAAGTAAAGATAAGAACTAACCACCTACAAGAAGGTAAGCCTAAGTAGACAGCACTACCTGCTTATTATATTATGTACAAGTACATAATAGAAACAGAAAGGGTAACGTCATGTAATCCAATTGTCTCACTGGAGCCAAAATATCATCCCGGGTTCGTACTATTTTTAGTACTTTGGCAATCCTGTATTTAACTTTCCCTGCTCAGATATTCATAAATGAAAATGGAACTTAAGGTAAAACAGATTATTAATAATAATCGTTAAACCAAAACTACGCTGGATAACTGAAAACGGTGCTTAATCATGACCTAATACGTGATAAAGTTATCTCTCACGACATTATTTGCAATGTTCCACCGAATTAAGCCAATGCTGAAATGAGGAAATTACAGGCAATCTATTATTATAAGGTAGGTAGCACATCTTGGGTCACTAAGCCTGTGACACGAACAAATTGTGTCGCGGTCGAATCACCGCCAGCGCCCGGCATTTGATATTTAATTGCATTGATCTATTGATCGCCTGACACTAAATTATGATGCTCTAAAACTGGTTCACAAGACTTAAAATAACGACGTGGGTTACTGGGGCAGCTTTAATGAAAGCATGGTCTATAAAAATGAAAAAATAAGTAAGTCAAAGCGGAATTCAATCGGTTTAGGAGCAATAATAAAACGGTAGAAAACTAAACTTTAGCGCTAGTTTTGAGTAGAAGCAAAAGTTTACCATTCTACAACAAAAATTTGTGATATTTACTAACTTGAATGTTATAGTTACAATGAATTTTACGACATTTGGAACACTACGTAGCGTTTACGTTCACCGGGGACATTAAGTGCCCGTCGGGAAACGTAAAAAGTTTAACAAACCATGAAATAATCCACGGAACTAGTTGTTTTTCCGTTAAAAGTGTCCGTGAATTAGAATTTTATTCTTATAGTTTCAAAATAAATTCTAAACCAAACGAGCTACGGCGTAGCCCGTGCTACGCGGGGCTACAACCACGAAAAACAAAAGATTTTTGTGAAACAGAATTTCGTTTCTCTATTTCTATAAAATAGCATTAGATATATTAGAAATGTAGTAATTTACTTGCTAATAACATCATACTACAATCACTGTGATTGTAGAATAGCAAGTTGGAAAGTTGCCAAACGTGATAGCTTTAGGATATTGTTAGCGCTCTTTGTTGATTACGACGACCAAGTCGCCAATTCTAACAGGATAATCCTCAACAATATTATGATAAAGCTAATGCGAAAAAGAACAGACTTTTATAGATGCTGTAAAATTGTAATCATAACAAAAGTACCGAGCCAGACTATTCTGGGGAGCCAAATTTCGAACTTTATCGAATAAAACCGATTCCAATAACTGCCCAAATTACGATAGGCTACCTTGTTTTTCTTTCAGAGTTCTCAAACTTATTACAGAGCCTAATTTTACGATTGATTGTAAACAAATCTCGTTTATCGACGAAAGTTACTAGTTATTCTTTCAAAACTAAAACCTGGTCAGCAAAACATGGTGTTTGTCTAACCGGCAGATTTGGTTTTGACCAAAATGGAGATGTGTTTGCACCAATTGGCACTGACTGAGACAGATTGGTAGTTTCCTGCCAGCGAGTGATACAAATGTCGTTTTAATGGCTCCTAGAGACAAGGGTTAATTTATTTGAAGACGACAACTTGCGAATGTGACTTCCTTTCGCACAGTAATGCTGATTCCTCTCAGGAATTAACTCCGTAGAAATTCTAATTCTCTACGTATAACAATTAACATTATATTACTTATTCACATAAAGTGAGAAGCTCTAATATTGGTATACTACGTGTATATGTATAATATACATTCTAAATGTTGATTAGTTAATAATTCATCAATATACCCAAACACGATTGATTAGATTTCGTTATTTAATTACCTAGTTTACAACTCTAACATATTTAGTTTGATGATCAATTTGTAATTTACCGGCACACAACTATAATTTTAAAATGTTCACTAATAGTTAATTAGAACGATTTAGTACCGCATGAAATCATTATGGCTTTAATACTGTAATTAGTGGTTTGCTCAATTCAATTTACATATCATTATGAAATTTTCGTTTTGGGCTAATAGGGAAGTTGGAAAAATCATTAAAATTGTTAATTATTACGTAGGTAGGCACTGGCTGTGGATCGGGATCTACTGAATTCGTGTGTAAAAGTGGGCAGATATATTTACTTATTTTGTTGCGAAATTCATAACATAAAAATTGCAAAAAATAAAAGACAACTTAATCTATGTCATTCTTATTATTTTATTTTTATGTCTTAGAACAAAGACTAAATTGAGTTTTGCCCATTGTTTATCAAGCGATAATATTATATTTTGTGAAATAAAACGAAATAAATAGAAGCTCATTCATAATTCTTTTGAGCCAACATGTTCAATGTTAACATGGGACAAGCGAGAGCTATTTCCATCATTTTTACTGAATTACGTTTGTGTTCCATTTTCCTTTAGATGTCGTCCAGATGTAGTTGTTTTTGTTACCGCAAAAACTTTCGTATATTATATGGAATTCAAGGAGGGAAAGCTTTTATTGGCCCCAACGATCCTTATTACGTTATAAATCAAAGTTAGATACGTACTCATGACGTGTGGCCTTCGTAGTGGAATAATGCGTATGTTCTTGATAGATATATTTCCTAGTCACAAATTGCTTTTATTATTTTCTTAAATACTCATAAAATAAACAGCCTTTTTTACTTGTTTGAATACCAGAAAACCATGAGTTGACTGGTCGAGAATGTCTAAGCTCTTAGGCCTTCTATGCCATTCAACGTTTATATATACTCGTATACAAGGTCGAGACTACAATAAATTAAAACACTGGCAATACTAGTTCATACGAATATGTTGTCTTTTATCACAGATTTGATGTCACTAACTGCAACAGACTGCTTGGAATATTTCGTCAGAATAGTAGTAACTATCCTTTTTTGACGTTTTATGTAAAATGTTTATTTTTAATTTCGGTGACGGGATTTATAATAGTTTCAAAATATTCCTATTCATGAACCAGTATTGCCAGTGTTTTCATTTACTGTCGAATCGATGTCCCCACAAAGTTTATATTTTTTATAAATGAGGCTGTATATCAGTTATCTTAAACAATAATTACACTTACACTTTTTTATGTTTGATTGTCCTGTTCTTATTATGAGGTGTACAGTAAAGTATAGAATAATTGCAAAATTACCAGTCCCATAATTTGTAGCGGACACATGTATCTACATTTCAAAATACACAAGCTTAAATCTAATTTGTAAGTTGCCTTTTCGGCGTGTGGGTACCAGTAAGCCAGTTAACCTAAGGTACAAGGGTGAGCAATTGGAAATGTGTCCTTAATGGCGACACGCTATCTCTCTAGAACCTTTTCCGAACCTAACACAATCACTCGCTACGGTACGAAACCCTTCTACCATTAGGCATTCACGAGTGACGGGAATATATGAAGATATTACACGAGTAACATAGTAAAATATTTATTTACATAGGACTAAGAATTGAGGAGATTTTGCTTAAATAATAACAGCCACACGAGTCAATCTCCAAACGCTTGCTCGATTGGCCGGTAGATGCGTGATGATATTAACATACTAAGATTCCTCGGTACCTTGGAAATCAATTTAAGCAGTTGGCCTCGGCTGACTTATGTAAAAATCTAAGAAAGTCGTTTCGGGTGGTCAGATACTAAGAAATGTGACACTTGTCTTGCCAAGAGGCAACGTGTTAATCAGTTACTGGGTTGTGGCGGTTAGATGGGCACCGCTCCATGTCAAATACCTACTGTTACTCAACTGCATGGAAGCCGACTCCATCATTGAAGGGAAAAGGCTAGGTACATAGATTGATTTATTGAAAAAGGACCAAGACTATTACACGCATGTAGATGTAACATTATTGAGTAACTAGCTACCGGCTGCGGCTCCGCCCGCGTTTATGTCGAAAATTATCCCAAGGGAACATACTCCCGGGATGAAAAGTATCCTCTGTGTTATTCCAGACTATAATCTACCTCTGTGCCATATTTCATCATGATCCGTTCGGCCGTTCTGACGTGAAAAATTATATTTATTATTATATTAAAAATATAATATTATATAAAAGTATAATATTATATAAAAATATAATATGAAATATAAAATATATATTACGGTTTTTGAAGGAATATCAAAATAACAACTTCTTTCAATTAATCCTCTTCTTTTACAAAATAATCATCGTCTATTCTTCGCTACATTCATCCACAAATTATCCTGATTATTTGTCTAAAACGTTCAGCTGTGAAATTACAGAAAAGGATTAGGTACTTCAAATATTCGTAAATAGAGGCAGACAAAGGCTTTGTGGACTATAAACTAATCTTCATGATAACTTGGCTAGTGCTCAAAGCCTTTAAAATAGTGCCCAAGCCTTAAGACAATAATCGATTTTAAATTAAGCTGAGTGAAAATGTATTTCAAGACAAGAATTTAGGTTTATTTTTGTTCAAAGTGGATACCTACTGAAATCTAGAAAGTAGGTGAAAATCTAAAATATTTCAAGATTGAAGTATTAATTAGTTACAAATTAGTTTTCAATATTAAATACTGGCTGAAAAGAGGACAATCGGGTGTGATTGAAATACTGAAAGCTGAGTGCCAATTCTACTTATTTTAAAGCAACGTTCGCATTTGAATCTCGGTCACAATCTTTTAAATATATATTAATAAAAAAAGAGGTTTTTGACAGATTTTGGCCCTCAGATTTTAAGTTCTGCAGAATCAATTGACAATTACATTGGAAATTCTATCACCAGTACTTTTATCACAAAGTAGGTAATTGTGGAACTCAGTATGTTTGTTGATCAATCACACCTCGACGACTAAACGGGATCGGAGGAAATTTGGCACACGGGTAGATTGGGGTCGGGCGGGATTAGAACACAACATAAATTTATCCTGGTATTACATTCGTAAGTACGAAGGTATAATATTCGGCAAACCTCTGGGCGATACCTAATAGTCTATGAGAAGACTTTCACATTTTATAATATTACCAGGAAGTGGGATTATACCGTACTGCTCACATACGTGGGTATGTCTTGATATAATTTGTCGTTTAAGTTCTATCACGGCGGTTGTCAAAGTGAGAATTATCAGGAGAGTAAATAAACTATTTAACAGCACGTAACTCCGTTTTCAAAACTGAGTAATGCGCTGTTTCTGTTGTGTGCTGCACACCACTGATACATGCAGTTATTTTTTTCATTTTCGAAAAACGCCTCAACAAATGGTTCAAACAGGCGTTCGTCGTCAAACAATGCGATTTGTGTATCGATTGAAACGTTTTTCGCTTAAAATTTTACTTTCGCGGTGTTGGAACATAAGTTACAAATTATGTGTTCGACAACACAAACTGTAGCGATATTTGTTTGTAGGAACACACAACAATGAACAAATATTTATGCTGTCAGATAATCTAGAATAAACATATAGATTAGTCCCTAGACATCACATTACTGACCTAATTTGATTACACCTTTTGTTTCAATATAAACATCGTTAAAAACAACGACAACACGATCATTAAGATAATTCTGCTACATTTTGAGTGAATAAATAAAGGTTAGGTATTACATGAAAATAAAATAAAGTTATTGAATAAAAAAAAAATAAGAATAATGGAAGTTGCTATTAATGACAAGCTTCTGATAGTGGCTTGGCTCGAATTAATTTCGGAAATTAAGCCAGGTAACAATCATGACTATCATTTAAATGACTTAATTAAGTAGTTATATGCGTGAGATTAAATTCAAATAATCGTTGCCAACTTATTTAACCATTTATTGAAAGAGTGCAAACGTGAAAACAACTTTATTTAGAATTTCGCAAAACAATAGTAGGTACTTATTTTTTTTTTTTTTTAAACTTTGCCCCACACTAGGAATTTCTCCTGTATCGTGGGTGCGTTTACAAACATACAAAGTCACATACACAAACAGCCAGATCCGGAACAACTATCTGTAGGCCTTACAAATAATTGTTCCGTGCGGGAATCGAACCGGTGACACGCAGCGCAGCAGTCAATTACTTAACCACTGCGCCAACCGTGCTGTCAATTATTTAATTTATATAAATAATTAAATCAAGCCGAGAACTATTATTTAAATACAATCTACTGCATATGAGCACGTGATTAGTTCATATTTTTTGTTTTTTTTGTTTTTAATGACTATGGCTACTTTACCTCCAAATATATCGGCAACGTGACACTTTATTATAATAGTTATGACATTATCAATTACAATTATTTATATACCTATTCTTAATCTGACATTTTACTAAACTTTATCTCTTGAACTGACATAGTTATAACTTTGACACCAATTAATAAGTTTTCATTAATTAACATATTTGTTGTGGCTTTAATTTGTTTGTTTTTGAATGTACCTAATTATAATAATAACATTGTATAGGTTAAAGTTAAATGTTTGCACACCATATGTAATGGTAGAATGCAAAGGGCCCACTATAGTTTTAAGATCATACATTGTGAACCTACATGCTGGCAAATAAATGGATTTTGATTTTTGTTTTTTTAACAAACAAAACATAATCCTAACATGTTTTGTTTGTTTAAATGTCAAAAATCTACCCATATATAAAAGTTTCATCGTGTGCCGCAGTTTTGAAAAACATCAAAATGGCGGCTGGTGGCTATGCTAGCTCCCATACCTACAAAAAATTTCGAACCCCTTTCATCCAGACCCGCTCAGCCGTTCTGGCGTCATCACATCCATCCATCCAAACATTCGCATTTATAAAATAGTAGTACGAATATTATTTAGTAGCTATTATTTAGTATATATTATTTAGTGATTCATGAGGTCATCTTACTAAGGTATTATGGTTCCGAGAAGGGATCTTACGAACTTCTAAAAGCTTTGAATCAAAAGTTCTTTAAACAGAGTTCTTATCTATCCTTAAATTGCTCGTTATCGGTTTGTTTTTCGAATTATTTCAAGAGCGAATGAGTTTATTAGGTTTGAAGCAAAATTTCTTAAGAGAAAGCGGTTTATTCATTTGAATAATTATTATTTAGGCTAATCATAAATAAGTCAAGTAATTAAGTGTTCATAAAGCTTAACAATAGTTATTTTTGTAAAACAATTTTGGGCCAAGAACAATTTGTGAACTAATTGGATAGGTAAACTTTTCAATCTGTCTAGACACCCACGACTACTAAATTGTTTTTATTTTTTTTTCGAAATGTTAACAAAATATTATAAAGCCCTCCTACGGACTTCTACAGTAATCGTGCGATATTCTGTTAATAGTCTCTTGTGCCCAAAATAAATAGTAATACGAAAAAACTCGTACATTCTGAAAAAACCTGCCTACGCAGATATTTAGCTCATTTTCAATTTATAAACAGAACTTCGGTTGAAAGTACATGATATCATTGTCACAAAATAGCAATCAAACTTAAGAGCGCGGCACGATATGATAAACCAAAAAGAAAATAATGTTTCTCTGCGTAAACAAGAGGAAATATTTATTCAAGGCGCTTTTCCCTGCATGACATTATTAAAAAATAGAATAAAGTAAAAGCAAAATAGAGTAATTGATATTTAGAGGTGCCCTCGTTTCATTTTAGATCCTCGTAAATTGAAAGCTGCTATCATAATAAAGTATTTTTATTATGAAGCAATATCAATCAACCTCTGATCCTGCTTCTTTATTTTTCACGTGCTTAAATATTGCAATCACTTTTATGGTATTTCAGGCGTTGGCCACCTTTTACGCCCCGCGTAGCCCTTATATAAAAAAAATATTTTTAAATTTGACAGGGATACTTTGCTTTTAATTTCTATTAAGGCACTTCCTAGTAGGACAAGCTCAACGTAATACAGTTCTCAGTCGACGAAGCGTCGTAATTGATATCTTATTCAAAGGCACTTTGAGATAATCGAATTTAACTCAAACCGTAGCTAGATTAACACCTAATCAACAACATTGCATGATAAGAGATACATCGTACAATATAATTACTTGTAATTTATACATACTAGTTCGTGTGGGAATACGAAGCCTCTATAAGTTTCGATTAGGTATGAAGAGTGATGTGTGCGTGAATAGAGTGTGTTTTACGGCTTTTTCAGAATCAGTATTAGGTGTGTCACACATTACGTCAATGATTACGAAAGACACTGATAATCATTAAATCAAGCAGATTTGATTATTAATAAACACTTATACATCAATCCATATATATAAAATTCTTCCGTTACTGACTGACTGACTGACAGACAACGCACAGTCAAAACTACTGGTCGTAGGAAGCTGAAATTTGGCATGTAGCTTCTCTACACTCCGTAGGGGAGCACTAAGAGAGGATATCCCCAAATTCCAACGGGAACGGGTAAAAACGGGATATGCGCATACGAAGTCGCGGACAAAAGATAGTCTTTCATTAAATGGTCAGACCATAAAAGTTTTTAGTTTGTTGACAAGTTGGCAACACATTGGTGAAAAGTTTAAGCTTAACTTCTTTTTTCAAGAAGTAAAAATATAATTTTCTATGCAGTCGTTTGCTCACTGCCATAACTTTATAAGAACCTTTATGTCCCGGATAATAAAGGAAATAATTTAATACTGACTCAGTTATAAACGTGTTTACTGTATATACCTACATGAAAATTGTTACAAGAACATTGTTTTGGTTCTATTGACCTTTCAGCTCTTACCTGTATCGTATATAGTTCAGAATCTAAAGGATACTGTTTCGCTACACCCACTCCACAGCCTAACTTACCTGCTTGACATTTAACCATGTGTGTGCGCTAAAGAAAATAGAAAATACTTCAAAATGATATTGATGTTGCCAGGCTGTGGATAAGGAAACCCCTTGCTCTGCTCCATTAGACGTGAATATTTACCCGCACGAGCATTGGGTATTACTTTTAAACTGTTGTACGAGAATACTGAAGTCGGTGAAGATAAGTTGGACCTAATTCTTGCTGTGTGTAGAAAAAATACACCTTTAAGGAAGATATTGAGTTAGATTTTATAATTATTGAGTAGTGGCTAAGTATTTTGAGTGGTCTAAGGTAATCTTTCTAAAAGATTGTTTCCATGGAACTGTTGCCGTAATATCTCTAAAAAAATGTTATTTTCAGAATGCTATTCTATTAAGATACTCACCCATTCCCCAGAAGACAGTAGCAAAGAACGCCACAAGGATGCGGCTTCCGCTCGATGGTGCGACCTCCATGCCACCTGATATTCTGTTCACCAACCACACCATAACACTACACCTCCTTAGTTCACAGCTCAACACAGTAGGATGTAGTCACTCAATAGCTCAACACAGTACGATGAAGTCACTCAATAGCTCACAATAATACGGGTGTTAGTTCGCCACACAATCACACACATTTTATGTCAATTCCACTTTCCATTGAACCTGAAAAAAGGAGCTTATTTTCGTAACACCCTCAAAATGCGCTCGGAGTAAGCGTATCATGAGGATTTCCAATGTAATATTAGAAGCCTGATTTGCGTACAAATAAAACAGAGATCCCCAGACAGATAATCGTTTTGGGGAACTTTCACGAATTCTTTCAAGATGATTGATTTTAATTCAAAATCTTGAATTGTATTTGAAAATGAATATTTTATAGAATAGTAAAGTAGTAGACAGCTCTTTTATAATTATGTTATAACTTATAAACCGAATAAAATACCATATTATTCTGATAAATTACGACTCTAATTTAATTAAATCTGCGAACTCAAAGCCTCAATTTACGCACCATTCCAAAAAGCTTATTAGATTTTATCCAAATACATTCCCATCAGAGCGACGGCGTGTTTTATGTACGACTCAAATATTGCGACGGAAACAACTTGTGTCCGCAATTCAAGTTTTTCTCCTGAAACTTGTTACAACTTCTGGAAGTGTTTTGATTATTTTTTTGTTACGTAAAAAAATATATTGTTCTGGCAATAACGAAGGCAATTTAGTCAAGCAAATACTGTTGTAATACACAAATTAGTTCACAGTGTTGATTGAATTAGTGTTGTTTTTGAGAAAATCAAATTCATCATCTGCCTAGCCTTTTCCCAATTATATTGGGGTCAGCTTCCAGTCAAACCGGATTCAGCTGAATACCAGTATTTTACGTGGAGCAGCTGCCTACCAGACTTCCACAACCCATTAACTGGGTAACACGGTACTCCTTGGCAATACTGGTGTCAGATTTATCTGGCTTCTGACTATCCTTAACAACTGCCAAAGATCTACAAATGACAGCCGGGACCAACGGCTTAACGTGCTTTCCGAGGCACGGAGGAGTCTCGGTATGTTAAGATGGTCACCCATCCACAGACCAACCTCGGCAAGCGTTGCTTAACCTTAAAGATCGACCCGTGCGGCTGTTAATAAAATCAAATTGATAAGTAATAATAACACATTGCTTGGCGTTTGTTTTATGAAATGTTAATGAGGTACATTTCGTCGGTCCCAAGTTAGCGGTAGTGAGAGTCTGAAGGGTGCTACGCCAGCTGGCACATAAAGGATGAGTGAGGCGACATGAAACACAGCTGTCACCGATCGCTCTGACCAATCTCGTTGCTGGTTCTTTGTCCTCTGTCTCAACTTTACATTTATTCGGGGTAGGGAGCGGAGCCTTTCACAGCTCTTATCATATTGACGCAGACGGAACATTTAATCCTTCAATTTGGGCTGCCCTTTTCAATATCAGCCTCTAAAAACGAATTTCGAAAGTGAGTAACCGCGTTTTGTAATGTACCAACCAACCCAAAGAAATAGGAAATCTTTGACCTTAAAGTTTCCGGTATTTTTTGTAATATTGTGCAGCTCTGTACTAAAGAAATCCTTTTTTACATTGATACACAAAACTTATTGGAATAAAATATTTGTAACAAAATAAATTAAATTTTGAATCAAGTTTCCAGGCAAGTGATACGTTCTCGGAACACATATGTTTTACTAACAACAGTTATTCTGACAATAAATAATTCGCAGAATGCGATAAGGCAGCCAAATATATATATATATATATGTATTTTATATTGGTGTACAATAAAATATATATATAAATAAACGTTAAACACAGCAGATTTTATTTCCATATAAAATATCGTTTACGTAGAACTCCAAACTTTTAAAAGGATAGCTTGTTTTTTTATCAGTATCCACAATTTAATAGGCTATTGCGTAAAAATAAAAGGCACGGTACATGCAAAAATCTACTTTTAATAAAGAAATGTGATCCCTTACTATTTTCGAGTTAAAACATGCAATACAGCAGATTTTTTTACGCATCAAAAAATGTTACGTAATAATAAAAATCAGGCTGTATAGTTTTCATTTGGATTCACAAATGTCGGCCCTAAACTACGGATCGAGTGCAGGCATAAACAAAACAGGTTTCATATCTATTTCACTGTAATGTGGCAATGCGTTCATTGTGAAAAAAGGGATAAAGCTATATTTATTTATTTATTTATATATACTTTATTGTACACCAAATAAAACACACATACAGAAAATCTTAAACTAAAAAACACACAATTGGCGGCCTTATCGCCATCGCTATACATCTTGTTTAATACGTAAAAAGAGACCCAAGCCCTCATATAATTATACTTTTAATTCCGCCGGTCAGCTGTATTGCCTTAGCTGTGATCGGGTATTTAAAACCAAATTCGGTCTAGCGAGTCATATCAGGGCACACGCTAGGAAGTAGTGTCATGGGGTCGCCGTTGTCGAAATCGGCAAGGAGGACTATATATATATATATATACATCTTGTTTAGCTGCGATTCATGATGGTTTTAAGATTTGAGGTACCATAGTTGAACCACAGGACCTCCAGAGCTAATTTTAATTCAAACTTGCTTACATAAATACATACCTATATATCTCGCCCGCGACTTTGCTCTTGTGAAACTTTATTCTTCTCTTTACCTCTCTTATCTTTACTGTGCTAAATATAACCAACTCCGTTAATTGTATAAAACTTTCAAATGAAGAGTTCTCCGATTCGCTTATGTAAACTGTACTTCATCGTAAAGTTTTAAACCTTGCTTAAATGAAAAGCTATTTATTTTATTCTTAAATAGGTACAGAAGGCTTAATTATTTGGACTACTCTCACGTATTGATATTTCGAAAGAAAGGCCTGTCCATGCTTAAGGCAATATATTATGGGATTTTAACTTGATTTTGTCAACAAATGTATATTACGAATATAACAAAACAGAATTTTCAAATTCACGTCACTTTCGAGTCAAAATCTCAAAACGTCAACCTCAAAAAATTATTCTGCCTTAATTAAAAGGCTACTCAGATGAAGTTTCATGCGATGATACTATGAATAGATTTTAAAACGACAGTATTCTACAAATTTTCAACGGATCCCCTTTTATGTTGGTAAACAATTTTGCATATACACTTTTTATTGTACTTTTAAACTGTTGTAAAACTTGTACTTTTGTGTCTTGTACATCTGTTAACATGCGCAAACATGATGTTGAAAAGATTAATAATTAATATTATATATAAAAAACATATTTTTGTGTTTATTTGTTTACATGTGTGCTAAAGAAAAGGAGCTACATCTGCCAACAAACTGCTTTGCAGTTTGGCAGAAGTAATAATTATGTTGTTAGCAATGTATTACTGTGAATAAACACTTTTTCATATATTTTTTTCTACCAAACACAAATAACAGTAATAACCACACCTTCACAGCAAGTGTGCTCCAACACATCAGTGAGTGTGTAGGAGAGCCTCATTAATCGGCACAAATAGCGAGAAAAGAGAATCCCTCACTAATTGAAGGCTTTGTAGCTCCGCACACCCTGTAGAATGCCGTCAGTTTCCTACAGCTACAGGGTGTGCACGCACGTAATACGTTTATTATTCGTTATAATTGAATAACTTAATTATGTTTTACATCCGTAATTGACCCAACAACAGTCGTGGTTTGCGAACTAATGTTATAATAACATTAGAAGGTTTAACTGAATTCAGTTAATTACATATGACCAATTTTATTGCACTATTGTTGTCAGTTGATTATTTTGTGTAGATATATATAATATCAGCGTTTTAAGGAATGTTTTTGCGTGAGTATAATGAATATTTGAAGCCAAAAGATTAATAAGAGATGATATGAAATGTCATTTGTTAAAATTAAATAAAAGGTTTGAGTTGCTATCTGTAACTTATATTGTTTTTCTTGTTAAACCCGTTAAAAGTTAAAACAATCACAAATCTATTTAAATTACACGAGTCTGTTTTTCAACACAGAAGTAGACTATCGGTTATTGGATGATAGTTGCAACAAACAGTGGTCATCCATTGTTTGTTGAACCACCTTCCAACCACATCCACTACCTTCCAAATAATACAACTTACTTAGGTATAGTAGTAACATATGTGTAACGATAAATAAACCACGACAATCCTGTAAACACTTTCTAAGTGTCAGTGAGAAATTAGCGCTGTCACATTAAATTAGCCATGTAGGTATGTCACAAACAATTATAAATAATGGACGTATAGTCACGACCGCACTATATATGTCACGCTTCCCTAAAAAACAGGTCACATCCCGTTTTAAAACACAGAACGCCACAGAGAATGCTACAACTATTCTGAAAGTAGCCTCCTCATATAGTGCCAGTGGGCTGTTATAACGACCCTTTAATTAGCAGCGGTATACAGCGAGTTATTGAAAAACAACACAACACGTTGCTGGGCATGTGGGTAGCGGGTAGATCAGTGAACAAAAGAAGGCGACACAAAGAGCAATGGAACACATTTCGCAGAGCGCGTCGCACCGTGTCCCATATTTCCTAACGAGATGATATGCCAACGTTTATTCTTCATGCTTCACATGAATTGCGCCACCAATGCATGTTGTTCGTGTAAATACATGATACTTTCTCTTTTACTCGGTTATTTTATGCTTTTTAATTTTCCTGTCGTCGTCGGCTGAAACGGACCGTTTTTAATGAAGCAACTCGAAATGATTGAAGGGGTGAAACCTTGTACGAATATTCTTTAAATTAAATATTTTACTTTTCCCGTCTTCATTATAATAAATGGTTATCATAATTAACCTTGTTTACCTAACGATGGAACGGAAAAGGTAGCTTGTAAACTGGTAGGATGTAATTAAGATGGGTAAATTAACTATGTAATCAGGTAGTATTTTTGGAGAGCTACAGATTCATATAAGGGGCGCTGAGAGTTGAGCAAATAAATGCGCTACTTTTACTCTAGCGTTATATATAGCTGGTCTACATAGATAGTGTTTATTTGTAGTCCAGGCTTTAGGGCTGAGATCTATGTGCGGTCTGTACTTAAGGTTTTTATTTCTTCGTTCTATCTTCGTTCCACTTTCGGACTTTTCGGAAAGCCCTAACTTTTTCCGTTTGAAGGCAGCCTTTATCTTTGAAGTGTACGTCTTAGAGATATACGTATACCTACGTGAAACTAGTTGAAACTGTGGAACTGTTATAACCAAATAAATCTTCGTAATGGTCAACCCGGCTCTACTAGACCAAATACAAAAGAGGAAAATTAAAGAATTTTCAAAAGTATTTTTGCTAGCCAGTTTGTAAAATAAAAGGAATACTTAAACAACAAAAATTTCAGTAAATCGTTGTATTATGAAACCCTCGGTTGTCGAGCTTCACTTCACTGGCTTAATTTTACCTGCTTCAAGAGGTTTTTGTCAAAAATCAACAGGATTTCCTTGGGTAATATAACAATGCCTTTTTAAAGGTTTTCATTTACTGCTCAAGCTTTTATCAATATCATCTGATATTTAAAAAGAGTTGAAAGGAGAAATTAACAATTTATAAGTAATGCAATCTGAAGGCAATTCACGTACTTCAAAAGCGTTCAAATTCAGGTCGCAATATCATCTCAACGAACATAAATGTCAAAAATTTTAAAATAGTGAAATTTGAGGTGATTTGAAAGTTTGCGATGCGAATGCAAACCGCTCCTTAAAAATACAAGAATTGTGCCTCTGATTGTAAATAGTTTCTTTCAGAAGCTTAGTGGACCAGCATGAAGCGCTCAGATTTCTGTGTGTCTGATTATCCGCAACAACTGTTATCACAACTGTTGTCTATGACAACCGTGATGAATAACGCACATTTCTGAAGGCACTGATACGTTCCATAACTAAATGTCTTCATGCATCTGAATGTACCCATACCCTTTGTCCATGGTAAAGAATGATCACCCATTCAAGGATTGACCACAGCAAAGGCAGCCTAACCTTACTGATCTATAAAAAGGTGCTGCTTAACTAACTTTAACTATATTTGTACTTGAGATGACGTCAAAAAGAGAGGTTTGGATGAAGAAGACAGGGTGCGCCGACATCATTCATCTGCCCTTATAATATGTATTACATTGTAGATGAATGATGTTTATGATGATTACTCTTGTAGACATTAAAAGATGAAAAAATATCAGCTAAGGGCGAGTCGGATTCTCGCGCAAAGGATTCCGAGCGAATCATATTTTTAAACATGTTATTTGCAATCCATGTTATGTATGACTTTTTATAGGTTTTTTCTGTAATTTAACAGTATTTTTTTTTCTATAGTTGATGGTTTCGGAGATAAAGAGGGATTATAAATAAAATTATTTCTTATTTATAAAAAAAAGTATATTCCTTTCATTTAACATGACATACGGTACATTTTGACAAAACCCTTTATTTATCTTCAAATTTGTCACACAACTTCCTATGTTCCAACAAATTTGAAATTAATCGGTTTAGTAGATTGGGAACAAATTGATTGTGAAATACGGACAGACACACAGATACATAAGTGATTTATAGTTCCGTGTTTTTTTATTGGACGTAAGGAACCCTAATTGGCTTATTCTAACTAAACAAATTTCAGGTAAAATTGAGTAAAAATCCATCGCAAAAGTCTTTGTTTATAATATAACTCGCTTCCGCATTGGCTGCTTATTTTATAAACACCAATTAAAAAGCTTGGCCAGCAACGGTGTGTGATTTAAATATTGAAGCGTAATAGTCTAATTAATAAAGGTTCAAAAATGATTATTTAAAACAATCGTTTCCCCTTTTACCCAGAGCGGCGGTTTTATTCGGTTACCCGCAATTTTAATCTTAATTATATTATTATAAACCGATCAATGGCAAAAGTAATATCGGGATTTTATTTATAACTTGTACTACATAACAAGATATGTACATACTAATGTTGTAAATGCAAAAGTGAGTTTGTTTGTTTCTACGCCTCCACGCCTAAATCGCCGAACCGATTTTGATGAATTTGGGTCCAAATTAGATGGGACCTTCGAGACGGTTAAAACCTACTTTAAGTCGCGGGCAAAAACTAGAGTAAAAATCTTTGAAACTTCGCTAAAGGCAGATTTTATAATCAATAGCCATTTATGTCTTTTTCAACAAAAAAAATATCGGAACAACAAATTTTCGTATAAAATCTCTTTTGTAAAAGTTATCTGGCGATACAATCGACATTAAAAGGCGCTTTGTATTAACTTGTGCGGTAATGTCTACCACCTGAAAGTTCGTAAGAGAAGTAAAACCTCACTATAAAGTTACACTCTGTTGTCTTCGACTCCTGTTTTAAAACTATCCACTCGGTCTGCTCTTGTGAGGCACCGAACCTTTGTCTTGAACCTACCGTCTTCGATTACTAATCTTTCTTTTTCTTTCTTCTATACATAAAATAATTTGTCCTGACTAATGCATCAACGCAGAGCCTAAACCAGTCGCAAAGACGTGATATTCGGACTATACATTTCTTATAATATGTAGGCATCCGATACGAAAGGATTTTAGGGAATTCATCCCTTATGGGAGTGAATTACGGGGTGGAAGTTTGTATGAAAAACCATATTCCTTGAGCCAATTTTGGTACAAATATTGGCCAAAGTAAATAATAAAGATTGCAAATATTAGTTTTTCACAACTGCCCTCAATATGCGAATTAAGGGTTAAACTTTGTTTTTAAAAATCTTATTCCTTGGGCCGATGTACTTGAAACTTGACACGAATAGGTAAGTAAATAATACAGGTTGAGATAATGAGTTTTTTACCAACAATCCCCGAAAGACGGTTTAGGGTAAGTTTATATGGAAGATTCATATTAATTGGATAAATAAACTTGAAACGAAACACCTAAGTAAATAATAAAAGTTTTCATAACATCATCCAGGCCATATTTTTTACCCCTGAAATATGTTTCCTTTGGATAATTTACGACATTCATGCGGTCGAAGCTGCTGCTTAACTAACTTTTAGTTAAGCATAAAATTATAAGGTTAATGAAAACTTACAAATAATCAAGCACTAGCTTTTGCTCGCGACTACGTACGCGCACGTCCCGTTTTAGTTGTCTAAAACCAACTTCGCAATATTGCCTTTCTAATGAAACCTGTTTGGGACATATCGGTTGGATGGTTTCAATGTCTATAACGGACATAGGTAGAAACAATTTTAGTATTTAATATTTCGATTAAATTATAAAGTAATAATTATAAGGTAATGCCTTGAATGCGTGGACGATTTTTTAACATGGACATTCGGTTTGACTAAAATGTATAACATCTTTATGTTTGCATTGTAGGTTAATAAAAAAATCGCTACTATTACTAACAAAGCAACTCGAAAAGCACGACGAAGCAGCTTAATTTTCCGAGAAAATTATCGCCGATTAGAGAAAATTTAGATCGAAGTGAAAATTGCATGATCTTGCAGATAATATCGTTACCTAAACGTTGCTAACTAAAGGGTCGGGACATCGTTAAAGAACATAACCATTAATGAGTTAAAGTTATGACTATGACGTATAATACGTACGTATAGCCAACCGGAAAAACAAAAGAATACCGAAAACTTTGCCTACTAACCTCCTACCGCCTTATATGTAAGAAAGTCACGGAATAGATCCATTTCGTGAAGACCGACCCGATCGAAGAGGGACACGTGTAGCAAACGATCTGAACATTCGCGCCGAAGACGATAACCACGAACTCAACGCAAACGGAAATCCAAAACGCAATTAGTAAGTAGCTACTTTACAGCGTTAAGTACCTTATAAGCTATTTAAACAAGAGGTTATATCAGTTCCGTGATAGATATTGCCTTGAAAGTTTTATACTTACATTGAGTTCAAAGGCCACGAGGAGCGATGAAACCTTTAGATAAGGCCATCGCGTTTATTTCTCTTGAGTTGGGATTTCTAACATATTATTATACATATTTAAGTCTATGTTTCTGCGATTTACTTTTCTGTGCTTCATCGTAAAGTTTTAAACTAAAAAGCTATGTATTTTATTCTTAAGTAGATAAAGGGCGTCTTTTCCCTATTGGGGGCCCTGGGCACTGAATAATGGGGCCCCTATGTCTTTGACAGAAGATTATTTTGCTAAAACAGGTAAAAAATAAACAAGATTCTAGATTCATTCGACTATAGTCACATTAAATGAAAAGATAATTGTAATATTATTCGGAATAGAAACTCTTTTAGCGTTTACAAGCTAGTATTAAAAACACAAAAGAGAAAGAAATCTATAGAGTGAAATAAATATACATTCTTTCGTTTGATTTGCTTAAAGTAAATAGTTTAATCAGTCAGCAAAGGTGATCTGGCAGAAACTAGGGGGCTCCTATCAATTTTGGGGCCCTGGGCACGTGCCCTTAGTGCCCAGTGGAAAAAAGGGTCCTGAGTAGATACAGAAGCTTTCATTAATTGTACACCTCTCACTTATTAACTGTTCTTAAGAAAGAGCCAATTAATCGATATCTGTCAGTTCATGCAAAGGGCAAGCATATCTTGAATTTTACACTTTATTTTGTCTCTCATAATGTTTAACATGTTGACGGTCTACCAGTACATTTACCATGTGACCAGTGCGTGTGTAGCCCTGACCAGATATTAATGTCTCCCCTTGTTTGTGGTGTGTCACCTTCATGACAGCATTGTATCTTTGTAGCCGGGTACCTAATACTGTTAGCCGCATTTGGTTAGTTTGACAAATTAAGGACAGCCTAGTTTAACACTAGAACTTCAATAATTAGGTTGGGTTTGCTAACATCAAACTCGTAGACCTGAATAAACTAATGACACTAAGATCTTGTTAGCAACAACTAGGACCAGCAGCATAACAACGTCCCCTAAATTTCTCGAAATATTATCAAAAATCTTTCGCTCTGCAATATGAAACAACTTACATTGCGAATACATAAGATATTTGAAACGGAAACGCCCTTATTGAGTTTTGTAGGTGAACAAATACCAACCTAATAATAAGAAACGAAATCTTAGCTAGCAACCACTTCTAAGTTTATTTCTTATTAAGTAACAGAATAGATGTTTAACATTTCTCCGTGTACTCCGTCTATTCTTTGACGTTCAAAATCCTCTGAGATAAGGCCAACGGGCGTTGGCGGCGTGATAGAGCTAGATAACTTTGAGAATAATCTAACATAGACTAGAAATACTCGAAACATAGAATCGTTTGATGTCCTATCTACTCTATGGTCTTACAAAGTCCGCTCTACGTAATGGTTCACTCGGGGCGGAGGCGCTTGTCACAGAAACAATATTAATTTCTGAAATAATTGGAATTGTTCTTGATTTTATAATAATCAAACTTCATTTGATTAATATCAATTTTTAATCATTCAACGCCTTATTATTTATTCGGGTATTTGGAGTTTACGAGTGTAAGTACATAATTCTGTAATTAACAAGATCGAGTTTACCAATTTTACATCGAATGACAACCAATTCATCGTAACCCTTCACGAGATATCGCTTCGTCGATGCGGTGAGTGGAACGTTCGAGGAATTGCACCAAACAGACAATCGCAATTTCTACGACTATACATAATAATGTCTATTCCGTGGAATAGATTAAGACAAAATCCACCTCAGTGACCAGGGAACAACATGCATTTAGTATTTAATTACTGACTCAGTAGAATCATGGCCCAGCCACTGTAATTCTGCAAGTTGCTCCTATTTGGAATAGCTCATATTATGCCTAAAGCCACCACAGTGATGAGGTAACCACGTGCATGTGGTACTTGTTTATTACTGACTCAGCAGAATCAATTATTTTTACTTGTCACTATAATTCTCCAAGTTGAACCTTTTTTATGCCAAAAGCTAGCACATTTATAAAGGAACAACATGCATTTGGTACTTATAGCCAAGACTCAGCAGCATCAATTACCCACTTGCCACTGTAACTCTACAAGTTAGTTATTCCTGTTTGAAATAGCTTAATATTATTCTAAAACCAACCACATTACAGTGATGAGGGAACCACAAGCATTTGTTCAGCAGATTCAATTAATTGCCAGTATAATTCTTCAAGTCGTTCCTATTTTCCCTCAAAGAAAGGCCAGACTCTTCTGCACATATACTCAGACCCGTCACATGTTACTCTTCTTCCAGCAAAGGGTATTTAGTTTTCCCAGACCCTTCTCGCTAGAGAAATTTACGAACTTCGATCCTTAGCAACACATCTCATAGAAAATTCATTTCAATTAGGGTTTGAAGATCAGGCTATCGAAACGTGAGTGAAAATGTGAACTTGGAAATTCATGCACACATTCCCCATTGAAGAGGTATGCGGACCTGTGTTAAACCCACATTTGGGTAAGTAAGATACCTTGGTATATGTAAGTAAAATTCCATATGTCATGGCACTTAGAAAAGGTAGACTAAGATACGACTAGAGAGAAGAGAGATGAATCTGTTTTAGAAAGAAGGAAAGAAAACATGTTTATTCGGCACAAACAGATTCACATCAGGACATCTTCTATTAGATAGATAGAATAAACTTTACTGTGCAACAATAATAGTTACGCAAACTTAATTCAATGGGTACAATCGCGGTCTCATCGTTGACAGCGATATCTACCAGACAACCTTTGTATGGACTAAAAGAACTTAAAAGACCTTTAAGTTCTTCTGGTATATTGCACATGCTGAAGCTGTATAGTTAAGTAAGGTAAGCAATTACAGAAACAGCCCCTTAGGATCAGAAAAGAATGAAAGGAAAATGTGAGACGGGTGCCGTTGCGATGGCAATTCCAGGCGACGGGGTGCGACGGGGAAAGTGGTTTTGGCTTTCTAGACCGTAGTAAAAAGTACTAACTAAGTAGGCCAAAATGAGCTTAGCCATTCCATTAGCAAAATTCGTATTCAACTATGTAAATAATATCAGCTATTTAGGCAACAAAATTATTAAAAATATAATTAATTTTTAATTAGTCCAGATATTTCAGACCAACCGGCCCTTTCGAAATGCTATAGGACATTCCGATTATATTGAATGCTCAACGAATTTAGTTGTGAGGGAGAAGCGACGATAAAATTTATTTGGGTGCAAAAGCAATTAAATAAATGTGTTTAACCGATTCATTAAACATTGGCACAATGGTTCGGATTGGATGAATGTCTACGGTATTTTATGCCTTACTTTATGTAGATAGGCAGTGATTTACTAAAGAAAAGGAGAAAGAGCCGCCGGCCAAAGGTCGATGTATCGGCAATTCGGCAGAAGGGCCCGCCACCGCCGAATTCCGTAATTAAATCGACCACGTAATGGTGAACCTTTTGTTCTGCATTTTAATCACGCCACAATTGTTTCAGGGAACGTTTCGTTCAACTTACATCTGCCCTTATCTTTGGTGACGTAATAAATTGACCCCCAACTCGTGTTCTTCTAATTACTTTTTTGGTCCCTTTTCGTTTTTTTTACATATTGATTGTTTGCCTACTTTTATCGGGTTTAAAAAAAAATTTAATATTTGGATTGTATGTGCACAATCAAATCACGAACTGCTTCGCACAACCAATCAAAATAATAATTTAGAACACATTAAACATGATTAATCTCGCCACCGTTATTTCAAACGTTAAGGATTAATTTCCTTAATAAAACTGTCACCAGGCATGTAAATGCGCCTGTTTGATTTACAAGAAAATGTATGACAACACATCGATACCTACAAACATCCATTGAAACTGTACCGTCAAGTCCTTCAAAAAGTTTTCCAGTTGTTGAAACTCTCACAAAAAAGCGGTAAACTTTATCACTTCATAGTCCGTAGTGTTTATGAATTAATTTTATTAAAACTTTCATCTGGGTACGTGTCTAATTAACTAGGTCCGTCGGCTTATTTGTTGGTCTGAGTTTTGACAGACGAGTGACGTAAATTTTAATAAGGGGGTAGTGGATCGGCGGGAACTCGCGGCGCGTTCCGTGCGGGCGCTCGCCGCCATGGCACTGGCGCGCGGCGCTCGGGAGCGCTCGGCCACGCTCGGGCCCGCTCGGGTCCCCGCGCTCCGCTCGGCTCGCGCGGCGCGCGCTGGCTCCCGGCGCCCGCCCAGCCCGCCGCCGCCGGTGCCGCTGCAAACTCCGATTTCCGTAGCGGGCTAAGCCGAAGCTTTCCTAGATTGTGTGGCCTTAGTGAACATTAATTACACCCAACTTAGTCTGATTAAACCTTGAGGAATTATCCGGATTGACAAAATTAACTTTTAACTTAGATTTATGTCATTTTGTTCAACAACGTTAGGTCGCGGGGGGCGTCGCAGAAACTTTCGTAATCCTTATAGGCAATATTGTTATAATTCATGGATTTATACGCTCCCACACTCATTTTCTTCCAAGACCAAAACTTTGCCAATATAATTTAAACTTAATTTAGCGTGAGAATTTAGTTTTGCTCTATTAACAATGTTGTCTTAATTAATTAGCTTTTGGCATTAGATTGCTTTTTCTGTATTGACTTGTGTTGAAGAAAGATCGACATCATACGTCATTCAATACAAGCTAATGGGTTTGTTAAATTAAACTTTTAAGTGAATTACATTTTAAAATACACATTTAGTCTCGCAATAAAACAGAAAAAGCGTATTGAAAAGGTAATAACGTTAATTACAATTTCATTAGTTCAGCAAGATCGAGCGGGTGAGTCGTGAAGATTAATTACAAAACAACTTTACCTACTGGCGAATATCCTCTAAGAATGTTGATCAAAACAAAATTTGTAAACGCTACGAGCACGGCGGCGGCGTCGACGCGGCAACTATTAAATTAACAATGCCCAACGGAATAATTATGAGGGCCAAATAGGGTACTTACTGTGAACATTGTAAAAGTATTTGTGAACCGAATAGAAGAGGCTAAAGTAGCTAATAATAAATTCTGAAGCAGTAATTGTCATCAATCTCGAAGCAGCTGAGTGTTCCACATTTTGATTCGCGCGGCACATGGCGCAAGTTGTGACGAGTTGTGCCGACTTGTGACTGTGACGCACTTCGCAGAGCTTTCGGCACGGTTATTAAGAGCAGCTGCACACTACCTGACGGATCGCGAACTTGACCAATTAAAACTTTCACAATAATACTACGAATTATTTTGTGTCGATAAATACGTTCCATTACAGTATTGCTCAATTTTCGTTCGATAGGTATAATAAATTAAATAAACGAGACCATAATATTTGCGCTCGGATAGTAATTAATTTATTAGGGACCTCCCCTTAACTATAATTTAAGGGCAATATTAATAGTTATTAAACGTATTTACCAATTTCGGGTGAAGCATAGAATAGAGCAAATATAATTATATTATCAACGGAATATTATGAAAGGAAACGTGAAACATTTATTCGGATATGAAGTAAATAAAATAATATTTCCTCGTAGACAGCCGTAATAATAAGTTTTGGCACAAGATGTGACTGTAGCCATATTCTTTGATAAAAACTGTTGTGTACCTAGTAGTGTGTTGTTCGCAAGATTTCATTTTAATTTTAGTATTTTATGAAGGTATTTAATGTACCTGTACGTTGTAATATTCGGTTGGAATGACATTAAAAATATAACATTCGAAATTACAAAGCAAAATATAGGTTATCCCTGCGGACCATTGTTAGCACATGTTGCAGAATGAGTTATTATTTCCCGACACGCATTATTTATCGTTGTCCCAATCCCAATACAATTTTTTTCACTGTCCAATGTAAACATGAAATGCTCTCCTTCGTATGCGGAAACACTTGAGTTATATACGGGGGCATAGACAAAAAGTAGTTGACAGGTATATTTTTATTAACCGTAGATCAAAAGGCATAGTTTGAACAGTAATAATAATTCATATGCCTGACCAATTTGTGAAAAATATGGTCATATTTTTCACAAATTATGGTTTTTCAGAATTTAATTTTATGAAAGTGTCAATTGAAAATTAAGTAGATACTTTAACTACAGTTATTGACACTGAAGTAAAGCAAACAGCTCAGTGCACACTTTATTTAAAGCATTCGGATGAAAGGGCTCACCAAGTTAGTTCACATGAAACATGTTTATGATTTAGTCGGCTGCTGTGTTTATAATAAAGCTGAGATTAATGGCGCGAGCCCAGCTGAAGCACCCGGCTGCGCCTGTCCTACATCCTCGTTACATTTTTTATATACACACTCGTCCTTTTATTCGGAAGCCGACCGCATACGCCTCACGCGTTTTATTGCTTCTCTTTCCGATCTAACAGGGCGAGCATATTTGTAGGTACCTACATCATTTGCTGGATAAATTATTTGTGGTCAGGTTGCACGTGTGAGTAACCTAACCTAACAGGCAAAGGGTTAAAGCGTCATAAACAATGCTCCCCCGTCGGACTGACGGATCGATTGCAGCTGAACTAATATTTGAGGGTTTGTATGGTGTTGGACGTAAAAGAATATCACCATCCCAAGTGATGGGATGGTGATATTCTTTTACGTTCAACACGTCATCAACATCCCGTGGGTGTCGTAAGAGGCGACTAAGGGACTCACCAGAGAATGGGCAGCAGCATTCTCTGTGCAATCCAAGAGCTACACTACGATCGCCAACTCGCCTGCCAAGCGTGGTGATTATGGCGTCTCCCCCTCCCTGGGGGTGGCCTATATCCAGCAGTGGACGTCTTTCGGCTGGTATGATGATGATGAAGTCTGTCTGCCTGTGTACTCAACTTGTTTTAATCAGTTTTGGTATATAATTGTACCTTAGAAAGGCACGTAGGTTTAATCCCAATAATGATTATTTTCCAATTTCACGCGGGAAAAGCCGTTGGCAAAATCGAGTATCAAATAAAAGTTCCATATGGTCGATCAGTCGCAGCCCTTGAAAATATCACAAAAAGTTGCGTAGAGGAAAAGTTAGGGCCAAGTTATGGCAGCGACAGCCGCGGCTGCCGCGTAGCTCAGGGGCGCGAAACATGCAAACTTTGTAACTAATGCTCACTAGACAAATAGGGGATTCTTTGTTACCCCATCACGCAACCACAAAGTTAGTCGAGTTATGGTAGAAACAAAAGGTGGTATCAGCTAACCTGATCCCTTTCTTTAACCCGTGTCATGCACTGCCCTGCGGTATATTTACCTTAGTTATGACATGTTTTGTTAGGAACGTTTCGCTATGTGGGTAAAAATGTACTTCAGTAGAAAACGTTTAGGATCTTTCATGTTCTTTCAGCTGAATTATGAAAGCTGTGTAAAGTTAAAAATTAACGCATAAAAAGAGACGCTTTGATTGAAATATTACCCAAAATCAACACGTCATATTTATTCTGACATCTCGGTTTAAACTTATTCCAATAAAAGCAAACTGTTCGTACACGAGTAGGCAAAGGTATTTTTCAATATTCGACTCTTGAATCGTAGTTCGAAGCGTAAATATTTTCATACACGATTCAGCCACACAATTTTCCCAAGCGGGCAGTTCCATAAAGCGTAGGTACATTTTATAAGCTCGACGGCATTGCACACTTGGTTTTTAAAATATTTCAATTCGTATTACGATTAGGTATATTAAAGATATATTTTATGAGTCAACTGTCAATGAGGATTGAAATGTCAATAAAAATTTTCAGTCGACTCGTTGAACAACCTATTTAAAAAAGTAGAAATAGCCGGCCTGTGTAGTAATCCATATTTTATAAATACGAAAGTAACTCAGTCTGTCTGCTGACGTGAACCTTTTCACGTCAGACGGTTAATTATTTTTCACGTCAGACAGTATATTATTTTTCGCGATAGACAGTGCATTCTTTTTCACGTCAGACGGTACATTCTTTTGCACGTCAGACAGTATATTATTTTTCACTTTAGACAGTGCATTCTTTTTACGTCAGACCGTACATTATTTTTCACGTCAGACAGTATATTTATTTATTTACACTTTACGCATACAAATGTACAGAGGCGGACTTAATGCCATAGGCATTCTCTACCAGTCAACCTTTGGGTGATGCAGAGAATGGTGGTAGGTGCAATATGGTGAATAAAAAGCGATTGATATTTAATTAATACATACAAACATTTAAATAAGTAATACGAATATATAAACTATACACACAATATAAATATATAATAAATACTCAAATTATCAAGATAAATAGGTACACGAAATACTTAAACAATTACAACAAATAGGTAATTGGAAAACATTAGCGATGTGATGATACTACTGCCAACTTCTTACGAATATTATGTTCGCGAACTTTAACTTTGAAGGCTAATCGGTTGGTGACCATCCTGATTTCCTGGGGTAGCAAATTCCACAAAGAAATAGACTGAACAAAGAAGGAAGAGTGAATAAAGTCAGTACGGTGAGTGGGAAATTGAAGAAGACGGTTATGTGATGAGCGTAAATTCCGATTGTGGTTGGCGCAAATATATTGAAAGTGAGGGGCTAGATAACTGGGAGAGTTAGGAGAGTTGAGAAATGAAAACAAGGTAGTAAGAACTCTTTGCTCCCTACGCTCGCGTATGGGCATCCACTTTAAAAGCGACCGATACGCGGAGACATGATCATATTTGCGCAGGTTAATTCTTATTTTATATTATTTTTCACTTTAGACGGTGCATTCTTTTTTACGTCAGACGGTACATTATTTTTCACGTTAAACAGTATATTATTTTTCACGTTAGACAGTGCATTCTATTACACGTCAGACAGCACATTCTTTTTCACGTCAGACGGTACATTCTTTTTCACGTCAGACAGTACATTATTTTTCACGTCAGACAGTACATTCTATTACACGTCAGACAGTACATTCTTTTTTACGTCAGACGGTACATTCTTTTTCACGTCAGACAGTACATTCTTTTTCACGTCAAACAGTACTTCACGTCTAAAGGAATTAACATTACGCCCCGTAACACCAGTCAGTACCTATACTGACTGGTGTTACGGGGCGTAATGTAACATATTACAATGCGAGCATTCGTGCAGTCAGTACGTGAAAACGAGCAGGAACATGTGCGTATGTGTTTTGTTTTACACGGATTTTAGGACACGGCTTGTTATGTTAATAACAAGCTCGCTGCGAATGTTATATTACGGCCCGTAACACCAGTCAGTACCCACCTTAAGACGTGAAGTACCTCTTTACGTCAGACAGTTCAGACAGGTACTCTGTCTGAACTGTCTGCTGTCTGTGAGCTTTAAAGGCTGAACGAATTCGGATGAAGCTTAAAATGTACTGGGATTGGACATGGGATTTTATATCCAGGAGTATGTTCCCTTGGGAAAATTCTCGACTTTCAAGCGGGTGAAGCCGCTGTCAGACGCTAGTTCTATATTAATAAAGTATCACAATAAAATCAAATGGAACTCGTCATCAGTGAAGATCTTTATCTCGTATCAACAGTAAATTAAATAATATTTCAGACTCTGACTTATTACTGATTTACGACAGTGCCTTTATTTGCCTTTGGGATCATTTCAGAAAGCCACTGTGGGTGGGTGAAAGTCCACTAGCATAATACTTTAGTGATTATAATAGTTATCACGACACAATAATTATGGAGGACTTGTTATATAATGTTGTTATTTTGTTTTACAAACATTGTTATGCAAACAAAATTAATGATCGCAGAATGCCAAGTGAACTCTGCTACTCATGCTCCATTTATCAAGTTATTAAAGCAAGCATACCTACAGTTATATTTATAAAAAAAAAACAACGAGAGCGTTTTATAAAACAACCAGATAACGATACTGACCCTATTTATAACCCAGCTATCTTCAACATTTGATAAACGCAGTTATTCGCGAAAGTTTGATTTTAGCATGACATCCGAGCCAACTGTGAAAACATTTTGGTACAAAGCGGGCAAAGGAGCACACTTCCTCCTTAATCATGCACTCCCGACTTGTGTCGGAAACACGACCGCGAGGATTATGTCTGAGGCTCACTTCAACCACATTATAATATTTACTGAATCTTTTCCATCAAATTATATTACGCGAAACCTTTCAGATATATGAGCCACTTTTATAGCGGCGTGTAAAGCAAAACCGCGCTCCTACAAAGTGAATTCATACCTAAAGCAACGCAATGCGAGCGTCTAGCTTTCTATTCCATACTTTATCGCCTTTACATGGTAAAGCTCGCTAAAAGCCTTATTATATCACAGAAAAAGTGATTTAATCTAAAGAATCGTGACCGCTAAACGAACAATATTTCATGGCTGCAATCTAGAGCCTTTTCGTAATAAAAGTTTTTTCTTCAACTTTGTACTTGTAATGTAACGAGGTCATTACTTCAATCGGTGTCGTAATATGACCGTAACAAGAAAATAAAACGTGTAAGACACTATAACTTTTATTAATTAGCTAGTCTATTATTAGGATGCATGTTTGTAGGAGCTGTGTCGCTTACGCTGCATGTTTGCAACGATCTTACTCGGCTTAATTACTTGTGAAGTATGATGCATGTTCGGAGTGGCACCTGCGAGGAGCGGGCGGGGCCAGTTTATTTCGAGAGCATCCGGCGGCTCCCAGCTGTCCACAACGTTAATATGACGACAGCGGCACTGTCACTTCTATCCAATCTTCCAAAATATAAATTAAATGTCAATATCGAGAAAATGACTTGTGATATTTTTATGCTTAGACATTATGTTGGGCGTTTTATAGCACCGATGAAATATATTTTTGGTTGGCTTTGAAAACGAGGAGCTAATTAAAATTTCATGACCGTATCGGATGAACAACTCAAATAAATTGTCTTTTAAATGTTATTAATAAAAAAGATAAAACATATACAATGAAATACGGGTTCTAAAAACAGGATTTTCAGTTTATTAACATAGGACTGACTGTGATCATTGTGTAAATTATTGAAAGGATTCATAAGCCAGGATATATACGTATATGTAAAGGGTACTAACAGTCGGTTGATGTTCATTTCTATGCTCTGAGCAATATCCGGTGGTCCTCGGTAGGTACACCCAATGGCTATATTTAACTGCGGAGCAATCTCCGCTGAATGAAGCAAATTAGCATTTTATGATATTATTAAAATGTAACGCGACCAGAGCTCGGCCGAATTTAATTATATACGTTCATCATAATTATAAGGTCGTAAAAGGTCCGTTGATGAACATGCTGGCTTCGTCACAGATTGCTAGGATGCTCATTGGTATAATCACCACAGTGGGCCTTAAGGATTGGTGATTCCAATGTTGCATACGCAGAATATATTATATTTAGAGCTTTAATACAGTTGTAATAAGACACACAATAAATTGAGTTCTCATTCCGATGGTATGGCGCAAACACGGGAATTTTTAACAATTAACTTGGCTTTTTAGCAAAAGCATAGCTTCAGTTTTCTCCGAAATTATGTTCTCTTTTACCATTTTTCTCAGCTACTCATTGTTTTGGCTTTTGCTCTATCTCGAATATTGATTCTATATTTATTTTTGTACTAAGTCTCTAAATCCCGACTTCATCGAGATGATTGGCTACACATTTAGGTACCTACGTCTGTCAACACTGTAACACACAAAATAAGAGTTTTGGTGTTTCCATTTGAGACGTAAACTCGGTGCTCTTTGTGTACCGGTGTCGCATGCTAAGATATATGTAGACGAGGTCCCCACAAGACTGCAAAGCTTCCGAGATTCTCGTGCATGTTTCCAAACAATAGCTTAAATATTACTGGGTACAGTATTCCGGAAAACCATCTCGCCTATAATCCTTCGAGGAGATACCTTAAGCTGTAGTTTGGCTGTGCTATTATACAGCACGTTTATGGCGGTCTTAGGAGCCTATCCTTATTGGGCATAGTTCCAATCTCGGTTCCAACCTAGAAGAAAATGGGTTCGGTGAGATGTTGGTTTCAAGCGATTATCCCGACATTATTTATTAGAAAAAGACCTTGCAAAATATTCCGTGTTTCCCTTATCTTAATATATTTATTTCTTGTGTACTTACGTGTGTATGTCAATTAACTCCTCCTAAACGGCTGAACCGATGTTGATGATTTTTTTTGGGTTTGTTCAAGGGGATTCGAGAATAGTTTTGATTCACATTTGGACCCGGTAGGTGGCGCTGCAATAGATTTCTATCATTTTCGTCAGACACAAAGCAAACGTTCGGACAGGACAACGTCTGTCGGGACCACTAGTTTCATATACATTTTTACTTTTAAATGTTCCAAACCAGTGTAATTGTCCGAAATGCATTGTTGGATAATTATACCTACTCGTTTGCAACATTTCTAAAGCAATACTTAGCAGGCGTTCAATTTCAAACCAAAAACACAAATTACAAAGCTCAATTTCACAATACGTATGATATCGCAAAATACTAACTAATGATACCTAAAGGTGGATCCACACATTGCGAGCATGCGCTCCGCACGGCGCACAACGCATGCCTCGGCTTGAGGCGTGCGTGTTGACAAATTATACCAACATATGCTCGGGTCGAGCCATCGCGTGCGAAGCAAATGCTCGAGGCAAGTAGGCGCGCAGACCTGGCAATGTGTGGATCCACCTTAAAAGGTACCTAAACATATAAATACTGGTAAAAGAGCAAATTAAATGCAATAATTTATTCAAGACTAATTTCATAGCAGACTGACTACCTGACTCCCACCCAGTGCGTCCCAGCAAACTCGACGAACGAAGAGAATCAAGCGATCCTTGTACTCACATCTCTTTTGCTGAGTCTGCACTTATTTAATTAATCGTGCAGTCCTCGGCATTAATTAAAATTAATGTTTAGTTTTACCTGTTTTACATGGACTCACAACCGAATTTACCATTTTCTAATTCTGTTTTACCGACAACATTGAGTTGCAATGTAAATAAAACGGATTGCGGACCCGAAAGTTGATTTGTGTTAGGTTAGGTATGTTAGTTCTCCTACGAGGCGGCTTGCGCACTGGCCGGATCTCCGCCGTGGGACCTGGAGGCGAAAGTGCTCGCGTCACTACATAAGTGGCGCGAGGGCGCACGGGCGCGCGGCGAAAGACTGACGCAGCAACACTTGGAGCTGCGTCGGTCGCAGCTGCGCGAGGTCCTGGTGGCGGAATGGCGGGACAGGCTTTCGAGCCCTACCGCCGGCCTCATCACCATCGAGGCCATCCGGCCAGTGCTCGACCTCTGGCTCGGGAGAAGGCACGGCTCCCTGTCGTTCCGTGCGACGCAGGTCCTCTCGGGGCATGGCTGCTTCGGGAGGTTCTTGTGTCGCATAGGCAGGGAGCCGGACGCTCGATGCCACCACTGCGTCGACTGTCGGGAGGACACGGTGCGGCATACGCTTGCAGAGTGTGCAGCTTGGGAGGAGCCGCGCCGTGCCCTCATCTCTGTTGTAGGCGGTGACCTCTCGCTGCCGGCCGTAGTCCATGCTATGGTCGGCGGTGAGGAGTCCTGGGACGCGGTGGTCTCCTTCTGCGAGACAGTTATCGCGCAGAAGGAGGCTGCGGAAAGGGAGAGGGAGATCACAACCGCTCTCCCTGCCCGCAGCAGGCGCATCGGGCGTCGGAGGAGGGCATACGCTGCCCTCTTCCGGCCCCCCTAACTGGGTCCAGGGGCGGCGGACTTGGGGATGTCCGTCGCCCCCCACTCATCCGGACCCGAGGTGGCGGCGCGTGGTGTTCCCGTGCGCCCCTCTTTGACGTAGCGAGGGGAGTTAAACACCTCACTCCCCTCGCCGACGCGAGGTGGCCCGCAGAGGCGGGCCGGCACCAGCCGGGGATTGCGGAAGTCGCATACGTTCCCGCGATCCCCGGCGTAGGTGGGAGATGGAACACCGGGGTGGTTTTAGTCAGTAAGAGTCTGACAGACCCCTCCACCCGCCCCAGGGTGGAGGATTTCCATGAGGATTTCCCCCCGAGATCAAAAAAAAAAAAAAAAAAAAAAAGGTATGTTAGTTCAGAAAATGTTTTTAATTTTATTTGTTTTTATTTTAGCGATCAACTATATTTTTTCTTCGTACCTATGTGAAGAGATCTTTGCCCCCAAGTTGTCTCATAAATATTATTATCTAAAGTGGATGCTAAAATAATTAATTCTCAAATTCTCTTTTGCAATTCGATGCTCCTTTAAATAAAATTAATTAAACGTTCGTGTAATTTGCTAATTAGTATCGTTTGTATGTAAAGTCTTCGCGTGGCTGGTTAAGTGTACACAACACGCCAGATATCTGCATTTAGATAGACATCTTGTTCCGTTCCCAATGTTCTTCATCGCGATTGGCAAAGCACCACGAAAGACGAGTCTTTACGTACCCTCCACATAACAATGTTACATCTATACTACATACCTATGTTATATCTGAAATCGAAGTTTCTACGAATAAAATACAAAAGCTCGTGAAAGTTTATATCAAAAAATGTTCACATCCAATTTGTAACAATTGTTACCGCACCACCGTCCAGTCCGATCGTTGAAATAAGAATATGAGCCTTTTCGCCGACGTCCAATACGACGTGAAGAGAGAAGATAGCTCGACTTAATGTAATATACCTATCGGCGAAGGCAAATTCATATAAAATAATACTTTGTAGGCAAAACGATCGAGAGTCCCTCGGGTGTCGTATAACTGCTGAGCCTTCGGCCAAATTGAGAAACTTGTTGAAAAATCTCACATGAGGGATACGAACATGCGAGTTATTTTTGAAAATCTAATTGTATATAGGCTGCTTTATTAAATGTAACTAGTACTTACTCTACTACTACTTTAAACTAGTTTAATTTCCTGTTGTGGTTGGAACACGAAAAGAAAACACGTTCCTTGCTAAAAAACGAAAAAATACAGACTTACTAGACTAAAATAAAATAAGTACCTATACAAGAACACCAGCCAAGTTCTCGCAAACTAGAACAACAACTATTGACACGTTTTAATTCACGAATGTAAATGTCAAGAACAGCTTTCCGTACGTCATTGATGAATATTACATTACGTGGAGTAGATCCACACAAATCTGAGATATTTTTGTAGAGAAACACATTTCAGTCGTGGGGTTAGTTACGCCCCTGTATCCGGCGAAACCCCAAGAAAAGCCTCTTGACGCCAAATCTCTTGTCTGTTCTCTAAAATAGATATACGTAAGAAGAAAACTGCAACCTTTGTTGTGATGAAGATACAAGACATTGAGACATATATTCGGTTTATTTGTAGTACATCGCCTATTTTAGGCGTTAAATATATTATAATATTCACTAACGTTTGATGCAAATTTCTCGAGAAATCTTAGTTAGTTTGAAATAACAAAGATAAGTACCGCTTTAGAAATACATACCTAGAGACGTCTGAAATGACTAGCTGCTTCCATTCCGCTAAAATAACTGCACATTAAAGTTTTATCATTACAGATTGAACGAGGGAACTGAGGTAGGATTTATAGAAATCCCCCAGAGCTCATGAGTAGAGCACGTCCCACCGATTCTACTAGATTCCTCGGTCCTGTAATTCCGCAATAAGACGATCATAAATGTCCAACTTAAATTGAAACAAAGAAAGGATAATGTAAAGCGCTAACGTGTTCTACAAGAAGAGGGAGGCCTCGTGAAGGACCCGAGAAAGGTCAGACACCTTCCGGCCTACTTTAATGTAAGAAAAGGTTAAATAAAATATTTAGACAAACTAATGGAGCCCAAAAATTTAAGCAAAATGAGAAATGAATATTTAATTAGGTAGGTTGATCTCAAAACGAAAACCTAATTAATTTAGAAGAAAACTCTTTGTTTCTATGTTAAAATAAAATATACACGAAGCTCATTTAAACTGGACCATCCATCCCTTTCATGAGCGAGTGACGTAATAAGCAATAACAACAGGAAATGTTAATTGAAACGGCCCCACATTCATTAGCTGCAGTTCAGAGCTGCGACTGCAATCTGCGGGCGAGCGAGGCGTGTACTTATTAATTACATCTCGAGAGTCCAAACTAGCCACAATGCACGCTCAGCCTAAACCAACAATAACTTCTCAATTATACGCTAGAATCGATACATAACACCAAAGCCTCGGGTCATAAACCAACTCATAATAAATGATCCATTCAAACTTCGGCCTAAACGCTCAGTTTTACATTCATAAACAATTTGTATTACTTAATGTTGACATTTGTATAGTCAAGACATTCACTTTGAGCGAACGTAGCGAGATGATACGAAGGACGCGATGTACATTATCTCAGTTTAGCAGGAACATTTATCAGGCTGTGGCCACATTCCACTAACGAAAAAATATATGGATTATGTACCTTAACGAAAATATTGCAGGATTTACGACGGCCACCGGCGTCGTGACAGAAATAGAAAATATCTGATAGGACCGTCTTGCACATAACATACATCATACGATGACAGCGACATGGCTAACCGTTAACAAACATTCTACAGAAAACATTGCACGGAATGTACGATAAGTTTTTCCTGTCCATCTATCAAACCAGATAGATTGACACAGGGAATAAATAATTGAAAAAAGAAATTAGAATTTACTCCCAAGTTTAATCAAAATGGCCGCCGAAAACTTTGAGGCTATTTCTTTACAACATTAATCTTTGTTAGAACTAGTGTTTGCGTGATCTACAACTATAAATGTTTAATTTTCATTGAAATAGACGAGAATTTCCATGAATTATGAATCAGGATTTAGAAATCGTGTTTCCAATTTCATTTTTTTTAATTTGGATTCATGTAGTCCTTTGTCAAACTTGAAATCGAGTTATTTATCCAAACACTGAAATCATTCGATACATATTGTAATAGATATTCCCTTGTCGAGAAGTTGCGTCATAGAAACAAATATTTGAACTGGAAAACTTCCTACGGTGTGTTTTGACTCGCTGTCATACTTATGTCGAGCTTAAAAACTTTCAAAGAAATGTTTTGGCATGTTTAATCATACATATTTATAGAATAAATATGGGCCAAGGAAAGAATTTAGAACTGGTTTATAAATTCGTGGCAAATCTGATCACATCATAATTTTCTTGATTTTTCATCCCCATTTATTTGGAGTCGGCGCAACATGTCTCCTTCTTCCAAAATCTGTATTGTGGACATAAAGAGTGTGGAGACTTCATTGTCTTTAATTCTTTAGTACATCTGTATTTTAGGTAAATTGCATAAGATCTTTAAAAACAAAACAAAAACAGGTTTATAATATTATTATACCTACCCTGACTATGGTACATTGTCCGTTCGTAAAAGACACGTTGACTGAATCTTCCATCGCTAAGCATATTCAATAAACAAAATACTTTCTGCCAAGCATTGCAGGTGTTTCAAACGATGATGAATCAATAAGACATTATAAGCAATGCTACAAATAAGAGTTTATAATAATATAGGTTGCTAGGTACGTATAGTTAACGAATGAATGTGACGACTTTTTGTTATGTTTTTTTTTTACAGATCATTATATCCGTTGAACATTTAAAAGTAGATACTAGTATTTTATTGTTTCGTATATAAGTAGAATAAAACTAAATCTAATAGGTCATTATAATCTCGGTGCTGGAAATAATTATCTCTGAAGTCAATGGTTTTATATAACATAATAGTACATAATAATAACAAAGGCAAACATCAAAAGTTTTTCTTGCTTTTCATATTGTTTAAGAATTTCTGAAAAATTACTAGGGCAATATCATTCCGTCATAAATCAAAGATGGCCGCTTTGATATCCCGTAAATACTGGTCGTGGTCACTCTAAATATGTATATATTTTATATTTGTGATACCAATGATCTCTTCGCGATAGCACAACTATGCTCGCACTTCGAATAATTTACGAGTCGCATCTGGCAGAGAGGATTTTGCAGTTAGGTCCTATTTTCTACTTTTTGCAGTTTCTTCTAGTGGAGTTACGTAAAATAAATCTTTTCTTGTCTTTACCCACCTTTCTTTTTTATAAAGTTCGTTCCGAATTGCTCGCATTGCTACGACTCCACGAGACTCGTCGAGCGAATGCTTTAAAGACTAACTAAAGTAAAATAACTTGTTATTTCTGCAAACGCTAAGGATCATGCTCCTGCCTCATTAATAAATACTAAATAATTAATAGCCCGGATGTTAGGGCAATGATGGGGTGCTTTAGAAGGGCAGACATGGACCTTTTGGTTATGTGTGTCCTTTCGGATGTCCTTCAAGAGGATCAGTTCCGTAGGTACTTATTTGTTTTTAAGTTAGGTAGAACCTTACATAAAGAAACAGCTGTAATTATCTTCCAACTGATTAAACAATGCACGTGCCATGGTTTCTTTAAACCACCCTTTATTGAGTGCTAGTGAACGCCTTTACAATGAAGTGCATGAAGTCTGAAATAATGAAATAAATAAATTATACCAACTCTAACTGACTCTAAGTACCTACCTACTCAGTCGTTCAAGGATTTAAAGTTCTTTAACTGGCGCACTTGTAGACAGAGGCTGAAAAAACAAATAAAGAACAGTTAAAGAAAAATATTACAAAGAAATCCCACATCTATCTTAAAAACTTTCATGAGTTTGTACTTTGTAGATAAATTTTTGTTCTGAGACAACTGTCATACAACACTATTCCCCTAGGTTTACTACTGGTACCGGCATGACGAATATGCGTACCTACTGTACTAGGTAAGTAGGAGTACCCAGACGCGTTTCAATTGCTTCCCCCGTACTAGTGCCTAGTCTCAAGTAGACCCCCCATGACACCCCATGGGGTTAGCTAGAGGCATAAAAGTGAAAAACGGCCAGAAATCGTCTAATTACGACATTCTTGTTTGTTACGAAGTGACTTAAGAGGTCTTTAACATCTTACATACACCCTTATGTTCACCAGTATTTTAATGTCAAAATGCATGTTACTACGTTACACTGTTCTCATGAAAAACCTCCAAGACAGACGGACAGAAATACTTCTTACAAAGATTACGTACGTAATGCACACATCAAAATTTTATCGAACCAAAACCAAATAAACATTCAAGTTCTGTTTCGGTTTTTGGTACGGAACCCTTGTCTGAGAGTGCGACTCGCACTTGGCCAGTTTTTTTATAACCTCAAAGACTTTAACAGTTGCCCACCCTTCAAATAATTCAAACACGACATAAATTAATTATTATTGTCGTATTGAAAAGCCCGAAGCTCTTGTTGGAACACGCTTAAATATGTGACAATTCAATAATATCGAATTAACACAATCATTTTCAATTAACTTTTAACGGTTTAAGTGTACCGGGCTTTTGTCGTTCGTTTCCTAGAATTTAAGCGAAAGAAGCGTTTAATTTGAACCCGCCATTGTTACTGAAAGTCTATAAATAATGTATTATTTATTTTAATTACTGCTTACAAATTTAAGGGATGTAACAGTGAAATTGTGTTAATATTATGTTCTAGCATTTCCCGTGGCTTCTCTCACATGAACCGTGCATTTTTCAGGGGTAAAATGTAGTCTAGGGCACTCGGCAATAGTTTAGCTAGCCACAAATGAAAGAATTTCCGAAATTTGATCAGGACTTTCTCTAGTTACCCCTGATAAACAAACAAACAATTTTCCCTCCCAATACTTATAGATTTAACACACAGCTACACAAATGCTTCTAATGATAACATAAAGAATTTTAATAACAATAAAATGTAGCTAAAATGAAGTAAACAAACGTATTATACGAGTACACGGTTACATGGCTATGAGTAAAATAATAAATGAAGCCTAACAAAAACTAGGAGTCCCGGTGTATTCTGACTGTTTGTGAGGCACAAAATGTAACACAATGAATTTACTATCTTGTTAAAAACTCGGGTTCTCTACTTCACAATAGACTTTATTTTTATCACATACCGTAAAACGGGGTGAATAGATAGGTGTTCGAACTTTGGTAATGATTTTCGTCAAGTTGCAGAATGGATACCCATTTTTTTAATCAAGTATTTATTGAGTCTTAGGCCAAACTATTGGAATAAATTTGTTTCTATTCGAATACGTTTGTAGTTAATAAAAAAAGACACAAATTATACGTGATTTCTAATTAGCACCCATCAGGGGACAATAGACACACCTAAGGGGTGATTAGAAAAATTTCGTAGGGCTGTCTCGTTACAGTTTGTCTAAATATTTTTTTTAGGATAAAGGCAAGCAAACTCGAGAAGGTTTCTTTAATTGTTAATTTGAAGTAAAATTATAATTTCAAATAGAAATCATTAATAATAAAAATTAATTAAAATGTAATAAATTTAGAGTGTATCACAAAAACAAAACTAAATGAAAATGCACTTGACTTTAAAATAATATTCTTTATTTTAAATCAATCAGGAACTATAATCATTCAAAATCAACAATTATTAAAAATAATTACTAATATCAACATATCGTAAACAATGAACTTAAAACTCGAATTAAAACAAAATAATGCACTTTGCCTCTAATATTCTTCCATATTATAGTTATAATTAAAAATTAATTAAAACTAAAAAAGATTCTATCAATAAAAAAGTAACCGCCTTCAAAAACCATCAAAATAAAGTGTAAAATAACTTTTTTTCGGTTGAAAGTCGGTGGCAAAAATTAATTAATAAACAAAAATAATGACTTTCGAAAGAAACTTATTTTACACTTTATTCAGATGGTTTTTGAAGGCGGTTAGATTTTTCGAAAGTTTTTTTCACACAATAATCAAAATCTAAAAAAAACAATCAGTTGTTTATGTTAAAATTGTTACCATCTTTTATCAAATTATTAAAAATTGTCATCAGTTAAATCCCTTAAAATGTCTTCATCATTTTTGTAATAACTTCCTCGTCGTACAGGTACTTCTTTAATATTCTTAGATCTTTTAGTGTTTTCTTTTTGTATGTCAATTACTGTATTTAATGGTATTTTTTTACACTTACGTAGATTCACCGCACATCTTGCGTTCTCCACATTTTCCACAGAAATAATTTCAATTTTCTTGTCTTCGTCTCTTTTCTCTTCCTTTTTTTCTAGCGGCTCTATGAATTCACTAAATATTTCTTCTGTTCCTATATCAGGTAAGTAATCTATACTAGATACACTTTTATCAATGTAGTTATTAATAAGTAGTTCTTCATCTTCTTGTTGTTGAGAATCATTGACAATAGTATATTCATCCACACATACTACAGGTAGTAGATTTATGTCTGTTTCTTTATTTTTTTTATCTGAATCTAACACACTCCTTTTAGATTCCGTCCTATCTTTGTTCACCAAATCTTTTTTCAGTTTGTCTATTAGTTGTTGTACTTCTTTTTTCTTCGTAGATTTACTTATTTTAACATTTTCAGGGTCAGTGTTTTCAATTTCTTTATTTTCAGAGTCGTTACTTTCAGGATCGATAATAACAGATTTTCCAGGAATAACTATTACCTTCTTTTTTTTGTTACCTTGTTTACATATTTTTGCTGTCTTATTCGTAATTTCGTGTTCAGAGGTACTTTCCAAATTATCATCATCTATGTTTCCTAAACTTTTTCCAGATTCTGCATTTAATTTTCGTTTACGTGTTGGTTCCTTAATGTTCATTGTACCATATCTCATTTCTTTAAGTATTTCCAAGACTGATTTGTCAACAGCATATCTTGATTTTTCCGGATCTTCATTTTCGGCATTTGGGAGTCTTGATAGGACTTGATTGCGATCAACAGGAATAATACCTGCTTTTCGAAAACCAGCTTTAAGGTTTGTCGCAACGTTCTCTGACAATTCATTTATAAGTACTTTTAAAAGTCTTGGGAAGCATCCTTTCGGTACTGAAGCTTGGGTCCTGCCATCTGTTTTTTTCCATTTTAATAAAATGTTTCTCCATGCAATTTTCATTGGCCTGAAAAATGCGATATCTAGGGGCTGTGTTAAATGGGTTGAATTTGCTGGTAGAAATATAAATGAAATATTGTGTTGTTCACAGATTCTAATCACTTCTATTGATAAATGAGATGATAAATTGTCGCCTATTAGAACTTTTTTTCCAGATCTATCTTTAAAGAATGGAATAATAATGGACTTAATATAATCTTCAAAAGTGCTGCCATCAATCCATCCAGATGCAGTTCTATTGAAGCGTGCACCTTTAGGTCCGCCTGTAGCCCAAGTATCATAAATATTGTTGGCCTTATATATTACATATGGAGGCAGAAGCTCTCCTGCAGCTGTACCAGCCATCATTATAGATATTGAAGATTTTGACTGATTAAGAACTCTTTCAGGGTACTTAGTTCCTCTTTTCACTATAACCTTCTTACGTCCAGGGTCATCACTGAGGTTTGTTTCATCATAATTAATTATATTTTTGGGATCAATTTCTTTCAGTGATTCCTCTAACTCCTCAAAGTATTCTTTAATTGTATCAGGTGAAACTTGAGCTCTCGACTTTTTTATGTTTTGGCACATTCTCAAAGAAATGGAATTTTGATGTCTTTTTAAAAATCTTGTGGTAAAATCTGGTCCAGGCATGTTGTTTTTGAATCGTTTGTGTGTGATACCTAGATTATCCAAATACAATTTAATTACAATTCTTAAATCATAAGTGTCTAATGGATAACCCCAATTGCCGCAAATATTTAAATAATTTACGATGTGGCGTTCTGTGTCTTCATCTAAAGCATTCTGACCACCTTGTGTTTTCATAGTTTTCCTATTATGTCGGTATAGCACTGATTTGTTTATATTGTATTTTTCTGCAATAGACGCTAATGAACACTTTGGAGTTGTTTGAAACTCTTCCAAAGCTTGTTTAATAGTATTAGTGTCATATTTGCGATACTGCTTACCCCGTGGATCGGGCTTATAGTTTCGAGGCATTATTGTACCTGAGAAATAAAATAATGAAAATATTAACAAAAATAAATGAAATACCTTACTACTTTACATTTAAGAATGAATTAAATAAAAAATATATTGATTGAGATTAAAAATAATCAAGAAAATTAAAAACGCTTTAAGTAACTGAAAGTTAAATTTCAACTGTAAATAACCACTACAAACTTTGTGGCAGCCCTGACATCATTATGGCTAATCACCCCTCTTTCGTAACTAATCACCCCTTGGCTGTGTCTATTGACCATATTTGCGTGACTATTAACCCCTCAGGCGTTTCTATTCACCCCTTTCGTGTATCTAATCACCTCGAAAAATTAAAGAAAATAAGGCTTACGAAATAAAAACAATTTTAAATAGTAATTCATATTCTTACCTTAAAAATTATAGCACAATATATTTATAACTGCACTGACCGTAATTTGAAGCAAACTTTAAACTATAATGACCGAAATTCACCGAAATACGGAGGTTCAAACTCACTCGTGCAATAACGACTTGTTTTGTTGTCAACTTTGACATTAAGTTTTGACGTTTTTAGCGATGTTGCCACCAATAAAAAGCTGCCAGACTAAGAAAAATAACACCAACAATTTTTTAAAGTTGCGGGTTTTTTTACTGGGGATACCGGGTTTGCCATAAAAAACCTTAAAAATGATCCTAAGATTTTTCTCTATTCCCCCCGTCAGTTCTATTCACCCCGTTTTACGGTAGTTAGCAAACATTTCCTACGTTGTTTATTGTGAGATATGAAATAACTTTTTCAAAGGGTCTGTGGAATATTATTTTAGCGCAACCTTGTTTATCTGTGAACGCAACGCACCTTCCCTCTTTGTATGACAGTACTAAAAAAAACTGTGTTATCGTTCTCTTGTACCTATTCCAATTGATTTGGGGTTGGTTCAACATTCTTCGCCATCATTATAATCCTTCACATAATCCATCAATTTATTTCTTTGGTCTTCCCTACTCGTGTATGTGAGCAACCATGGTACCCATAACGTCGCTGCTACTAAGGTTATTATCAAACTATAAACTTATCTGCAAATCGTCAGTATTGATTGATGAGTGGTCCATGTACCTTATGGTGCCACTCGTCGTCATTGTAGAAATCACATGATTCACCAACGACCAAAGTAAGTCTGGAGATATAACGAAAAGATGTCTGCTCCTTCCACTTGTCGGCTTGATTGTCGCAGTAGCTGATTGACTGACGTATCTGCACCACCTTTCCGAAGTTTATTCCAGTTGTTCAAAAGAAATCCAAATAGTTGATTCAGCGTTCTAGGAAGATTTGTGCTACCTACGTCCCGACGAAATAGAAATGAAATTTCTAATTTGAAGCATTTGCACTTTGCTTTGTATTTAAGAGTGAACAGCAGGTCGACACGGGATAAAAATCACCGTGAATAATTAGGTTAGCATCAATAGGAATAATAGCTCAATTCATACCCACTACACCTACGTTTTAAAGGTGTTTTTTTCGACAGAATCGACCAGCAGGTTACTTCGATGGTCGACCACATCATCGCAAATGAGGAAGAATACTAGACAGAAAAACTTTCGATTGTTCATAAATGCCACCCCACATTATTTTGTAAGCAAGATTTAATTATTAGAATATTCTTCGCATTTCAAGTGTCAGAAGCTGTCTTTATCATTATAGTTCTGTTATCAACGCCTACACCACATCACAGAACACACCCTTTGTTCTGTTTTAACGGGTATGTTATAAGTAGGTATGTCTGAAACGTAATTATGTGTACAATGTGTGGGTAAAAACGTATATAATTATTATTTTGGTTCGTTTTAAGCTCACCTGTTATAATGGTACAAACAAGTACACACTAGTAATAGGTACAGTGTACAGTCAACAAAAGAATTAATTTACAAGCGGCTAACATTTTAACCCATGTTATTAGTGGTTTAGTGGTCATGTTTCTGACATCGAAAATAATGAATATTATGTGGATAGTGTAACAATGTGCGCTGAATACCAAAACAATAGCTTTACAATTTAAAGGTATCTTTCTGGTACCTGATAATTTCACTCAGAATGCGAAAGCATATTTTAAATTCAGCGGCGACTCTCGCTCAAAAGTGCAACGAAAAAAGTTCTTACTTAACTTTTTATTTCTCAACTGGCATCATCTTTTCGCCGCCGAGGTGGCCCGCAGGTTTCCTTTAATGCACACTATCCTCACCTCAGCAAGTTTTATTGCGCAACTTCATTTCCAGTTATCCCCAAGTCGTCTGTTTGACAGTTTCCGAAGACTGTTTTCTTAAAATGTTTACATAGGAACTCTTGGCTGGTAGGTTGCAAACGTCAATTTGAACAGCTAAATTCGAAGTTTTTATTTGGTTTAGTTGCTCAAATTCTATGTTAAGCTTCTCCTTCTCTGTGTGAGAAGAAGTCGGTCAAGACCTCAAAATCCAAGTTCTTAGTGAAGCGCACAAAACTTTTTGCGTAACATCAGATTCATCCAAAAAACGTCCACTGCTGGACAAAAGCCTGACATGTGCTTGTTATATCCAACGGACCCCGGCAGACCTTTATGATCACGCAGAGCGCTTCAAACATAAACCTGTGAGTCATTTTCACTCATCTGATGAGATCCATTCACGGAGAGACTCATGAGACTTCGTTTCAATGTCAACAATACGACAATTTATGCATTTTTCTAAATCATATAATTGAAAAGCAATACACAGACGCTGCGAACAATGCAGCACCTATGTAAAATATTTGATTGACAGTCCAATATTGTTTGCATGAATATTTCGTAACCGCTTCCATTTTTATGAAACACACGAAGCGTTGATACCGCTCGAGCCCATTGACATGTTCTAGGTTTAGAGAATGACAGTGGTTGAAAAGTATTTGTCCTAGATTATTATTTTTCAATAAATGTTCGGTTTTTCACAGCAAAGTATTCACAAAACAGGAAATTAAATACAGAGAGAAGAGCACAAGAGTACGGGTTCTTTAAAAGGAATTTGTTCCAGCAGACCACATTACACAAAACTATGATATACTGGACATCACAGTATAGAAGAGAAATAATATAACTCACGAGTCACAGTCAGATATTTTTTAATATGGTTGCTGAATTAATCCCAGTTTTTGAAGGCTGTATGCTTTTCTCATACACTTACGATTTGCAAGGGGTAGGTACAAGTTTAAACCATAAACCCATTAACATGACTCAAAATCCGGAAATGTTAGTTGAATATTTTTTGTATATGCGTCGGTTTCAGAATTATTAATAGGCTAGAGTAAAGTTATTAATTTAAAGCACTCTAACCAAAAATCCTAACGCCTCGCACTTTAAATTAATTAACAGCTGCATAAAAAGACGTATCTAATCTTTTGAGGAAGACCGAAATTAATATAGAAGCCGGGCGTGACGAAGTATCGTATCTAGTGCGTGTTAAGTGATCAATGACGGGAAAGAGGACTGACGTCACAGCGTGACACGTGACACACACATGACACTACGACACCGCAATTTCCGAACCAAATATAACTTGCCTTCCGGTGATAAATTGGCTGTAGGTGGGTATATAGGTACATCTCGCTGTCGCTGACTCCCTGGTACTTTATTTCCTGCGTATTACTGTTATTTTACGAGGTTTTTGGTGAAAAACACTTTTTTAATATTGGGCAACAAACCTATTAATATTTTAATAGGTTTGTTGCCCAATATTAAAAAAAGTGTTTTGTGCTCCTAAATTTTATTTCATTAGTTTAGTTGTTTTCTCCAAAAGATAGCCTTGCACAAACGTTTCCAGATTTTTTTTTCTTCCTGTTTAACCTATCCTTTCAAAAAAATTACATTACAATATTAACCAAAACGTATCACTTATATCCAATTTTCGCTAACCGACAAAACTTTCCTAACTCCGTTTTCCATGTATCAAAGTTTAAACATTAACCGGAGATCAAAACTCAGGCAGTAACTACGCTGGAGACCGGGCCAGCGTCAACTTTAATATATGTAACAGGTCACCCAACTAAAAGCAGGATTATCTGTCGTTAAGGCCGCGCGTTTAAAACTAAGCCACGCAATCTCAAATCACTTAGACACATGTTGCTTGCCCCATAGAAACAAGGATCTACATTGAATAGGTATATTAAAATGTCGCTTCGACGCCCGCCGTACTGCTCTAGGGCGACATTGACATGCCTTAATTGCTCTACTTACCTTATGTCACAGATTAGTTAGAGATGGAATGCTAGATTTGAATCCAAATCGTAGAGTAAGCATGTGAGGACTTGGCGATCAGTTGATAAACTGATTTGAGCTATTTATTCAACATCTGAGGCGCTAGACAAAGTGACATTATTAGCGAATGCGATTTTCAAATGCCAAAACATACGGGATCGATTATGTGTAATTTCGACAGCAATTGTTTTTGACATTTGACAATTGCCTTCGCCACGCTTTCGCTGTCAGAATACCATTTGTCTAGACCCTAGACAAGTGACATCTAGCTCTAGCCTCCACAGCCGAAACGTTAACATTGTCGAAACAGTTCGGAAACACACAACACACAATTTAGTCTATTATTTGATTTATTTTCAATAAAAATCTCTCGCTCTTAATAAAAAAACCCTAAGACCATCATTTCATTTGCTTCCTACTCTGTGAAAATACTGTAAATAGTGTATTTACTTCTATGTATATGATACGCATAACGTCAATGGTACGTGAGCATTAGGCCGGTAATCGGTCTAACTACTTGTATCCTCAGTATTAATAGCCTCGCCTTGGGTTGACTGTTGACATAAGCTAAATTATCACTAATACGGGATCAGGTCGATTCATCTTGCCGCTAAATCGGGCTCGGATTACGTAATGGTGTAAAGTAATCAATTTACTTACTTGGCTTTATTGAAAGAAAATGTGTCTTTGTTTTTCACAACAAAGAATCTCTCTCGCAAATTAATTAATTACACAAAGGATCTGTCACACTATCATTCTTTTTGTTCTTAGGTGTCGCAGGAAGTAGCGTTAACGTCAAGAATATGGGTCAAGGCCACACACATAGGTACTTTCAGTAATATCTATGCCAAGAGTGGTGATCATTTATTTATTTACTAGTTTTTGTCCCGTTTCCAGGGTCCCATCTATCTCTAAAACTAAATTCATCAAACTTGGCCAGCGATTAAGGCGTGAAAGCGGTACAAACAAACTAACAAACTCATTTTCGCATATTATCATTAGTAAAGTTAGGCTTTATTCCCACAAACAATTGATTTTATAGATACCCAAGCTGAATTTGTGACTATTTCACAAATCCACACTCACACACCACTCAAAAATCGATAATACGGGTACACATATAGCGCTCAAGGTTGCTGAGTCCCAATTAGGCCCAATTATTTTCTTATAGGGAATCATATTATATACATATTTTTTTTAACCCAGGCTGATGCCTGGGTTAAAAAAAATATGATTATATTCTAATTTAACTGACGGACTTAAATTATTGTAAAATATTGGATACGTATTTTTTTTTAAATCAAATCAATAAAAAACTACGAAGATAAAACGCATCAAAGATGAGGAGTGGGGGGCTTGGAACGTCTCTTTCCAGTAAAAAATGTACTGGTACGTCACACGAGTTTTCAACGCACTGTATCGCCCTCATTTTTTGTTTACGTGACAAATTTATGACAATATTTTTTGGAAAATTATCTGACGAACTAATTAGATTTTTTTACTCAAATACTTCTTGTCTTCTGAACAGATAGATCCCAAGACCTTTGACAATGCAGTCTGATATGACGAAGGATAGTGCGGTAAAAGTTTCAAAGTTTATGCAGACGGCTGCCCAACAATATTCAATCCGCTTTTGTCTAAGGCAACAAAATCGACATTTCAGTAGCCATTGTTGCATCGTATATGTAAATCTCAGCCATTGTTCCGGCACCTTTTAGACGCCCGTTATCTCACCATCGCTCCGTCAAACCTGGAAAATGTGTAGCCTTTTATGTACTAGACGGAAATACTTGGCTTAAAGTTAGGAACGTAAGAATATTTTAATTTTACGACAGTTTTATTAATGTTTCCGCTACGAGTCTACGTAAAAGACTAATCAATATCTACAAAAGTCTCCTGAAAAATCAAATGAAAAATCAGTCGCGTCGGTTGCAAAATTATACATTCTGACGTTGTAATTTAGTCTCAACGGACGGGATTTATGATTGCTCTTCTCGGGCCACTCTCATCGTATTAATATTAGTGGGCGAGGCGGGAGACAGGGACATCGCTCCTAGGAAACCGATCTCGAAACAAACCCAATTAAACGCGCCCGCGCCGCGCCCGCGCCCGTACCAACACAGAAAAGATAGTATAGAAAGCCAACTACACACAACGATTAAACGCTGGCACACTCACGTATAGACACATAAATACGGCTACCTCGAACTAAATTAAGCAAATGTGAGTCGCAAGTGCGCTTGCAGTCGCTCTGTACGAAGACGCGTGTCTACGTACGCGATATTGCTCGCTGCATTGAGTTGACCTTCTACACCCTATCTATTCTGTGCCCGTGTTCCGCGCCCGCACCGCCCCTAATCATCCACCCCGTGCCTTCTGTTTCACTAAACTAAATAAATTATCTGCCTTTTAAATGAATCATCGCTTTAAATACTCTTCTAGGGTTACAAACTTAAATATTGTGTTAATCAAATGTCTAAACTAGAATTAATATAAATGCCTACGGTATCGGTTCAGAATTTTCCGTTTTTAATTGACCCATAATCTGATGGAGCACAGAAGGATCAAATATAACGAAAATAAATACACATGTCCACTGGAAATGTCTAATCAGATTCTCGGAAAAACTGCACGCTACACATTTTTAGTTCCTATAACTTTTAACAGTACAGGGTTTATATAAAAACGTATCTTTATGAGAAGAAAAACAGCAATATGAATTATGACAGCGAATTATAATGTAAGGCATATCCTTAATCCTACCAGAAGGTACCCAGCAGATACTAACTGCCGCTATAAATCAAAGTGTAGGCACGATATTTGACATTTTGTCACCATTATTTTTTACGACTAAGCTGAAATATATGAGCAAATACCGAACATACTCCTACATATTTGCAATTTGTATGTCCTTAGAATGAAATGAGAGGAGAAGAGATATGTATGGAATTTGGCTATTTATTCAATTTTATGTAAACAGCTTTGTTTGTGTTTGTGGAAATAAGGACTTGTTCATTTCAGTAAAACTATTGTCATGCCAGAAAGCTATGTTATTTATATCATGAATATGTCGTACTAGAAAGTGACAGGGACGATTTCAGGGGCTTAAAAGGTTTTTCTATTGACTTTTACGATTTGATGCAACACATAGGAACCGAACATATAAAGCCCGGTACATACTGCACAGAAGCGCGTATATGGATAGGCAGTGTCATGTTGCATGAACTACGCTAACATTCACCCAGCCACGAAAATCTATGGACAAAGCGATATTCGCTGCCAGGATTGGCGTCTACTTGCAGATTAAGTGAATACATATTTTAAATAGCCACTCTGTTTTACGCTTAGGGGCTTTATGGTGATATTCTATCTGATTGATCCTTCAAGTAATAATAACAAAATAATAAAAAGTTTATTTTGGAACAATAACACAACAAATAAAACGATGATAGCCGCAAAAGCATAAACTGTAGCGTAGCTAGAACACCCTTCTCCTGAAAGTGGTTTTGGAGCTCAAAGATCGTGTTCTTTTAAATATATTCTTTGTAGAGTTCGTGAGAACTAAGCCGTCTATTTTCTTGCTAATTTGATAAATCAGAAAGTCGTACAGTATTCTTAAAACCGACAAAACCAATAGCTCTGTCGATATCAGCATAGTAAGAAAGCTGTGAAATAAAGTGCTCACGGTAGGTAAATCTATAGATATGAAAGTAGGTAGGTACTGTAACTTTATACTCCAGGTGTTCATTCATAACATCGGAAGCACTTAAAGCTAGGAAATAGATCCGCAATACAAGCGGATATGAAGCCGACCGGCGCGTGCGGTTACAACCCGCATAAACAAGCCGACATGTATTGCCTTGTAAGTATTAAAGGTTTTACAACAAAAGTTATGTATGTGTAGTAGGGGTTTTCCCTTCGGTATGATCTAATTTTGTCTCAGTAGGAAGGCGGTAAAACGGCGTAATGGGCCTGAACAAAACGCCTCTGATTTATAGAGGGCGCGCCACCCAACTCGTACTGACATAAATAGAAAGTGGCAGACACCCTGAAAAGGGTTACGCGGATATATTCCGTGTTTGCACTACGCTTGAACAATAAAATGACAATAAATACCTAAGCACTTATTGCGGTCTATCGATAATAAAATACTTTCCACGTAGCACACGTTAGGGACCGTCCACACTCCACGCATTTTCGTTGTTTGTTGTCAACAAATTGGCATGAGGGCTGTTCAGTTGTATTTCGTTTTTATATTCAAATTTCGCTGGAAACATTTACTCTGTCAGTTCGCAACAAAATATTTGGTTTGGCATATATTATTAAAAATCTAAAAAGTCGCTATGTTATTTAAGTAAACATTAATAAAGTTGTGAAAACGTTTGTGAGGCATCCTTAGTGTGTGTAAACGTGATAATAAGCCAGCAGACACTTATTCATTCGCCGCTAAACAAGTTATTCAAATGAGATTGTGCACAAAATTTCATTTCTTATAACAGAAAATAAATTGAAATGTTAATATGCGTTAAGGGGTGGTTCTCGGCATTAAAATCAATTTAATCTATTTGTGCAAACATTGGTTGATTAATGTAACTATTGGTACGCCGCGGGGGTTTGATGTAGGTACCTAGGGCCTTCGGGTGGATAGAGGTCAACACCAGAGCTGACGTTTGTAAAAGTTTTACAGCCGCCTGTTAACTAGATTGCCTCTGCATTGGCAATAGAACAATATCACTACTTTTCTCGTTTCTCCACAATTTTCCCTTGAGATTACAGACAAAGTAAACAAACATAAAGCCTCATTTATTCAGCATAATATGAATTGTGTTAATTATGACGTGTGTAAATTACATGGTAATTTGTTAGCGTACCCCAAACGAACTCTCTGCAGACAATCTCATCCGCACACAACACGATTCATCACAGAAACCCAAACTTAACTAATTTACGTCAAAACAACTCATATAGGTAAACATAAAAGGCCTCGCTAATGAGGTTAACTATTCGGAAAATATTCTTCCTCTCAAGGATAATATGATAACAACATGACACAGATATAAGGAAAATATTTCACACATAATTCTATACGAAAAAGGTTTTATGGCTCGTAAAGCCAATGATCCCAAAATTGCCCTCAGCTTTCTTCTAATCCCAAAGGTTTATATGTAAAACACCAATAAAATAGAATTCTAACGTCTGTAAAAATACATAAAATTATACAATTGAAACGGAGGCAAAAATAAAATGAAGTGTCGTATGTACTCGTATATTTAAACTTATGGAATTATGTTTAATTAGCCTCGTATTTTATTAATGGCGTAACCCTTTAATGTAGCAAAATAACGAGATCAATTTTCCAAAAAAATATGCTTCCACATAGGGGTATTTATTATTAACCACTCTTAAAAGTATAAGGTGGTTTATATACGGTCCCTTATCTGAATCTGAGGGCACAGGTGGACGTGGCGTACTCTCTTGTAAATATTTGATGTATACCCTTAACAGCTCTTTGCTATTATAATTTACGGTATTGTATAAGTACCTTAGTAGACTGTATAACCCTATACTCTCGCCCACTCACATCTCATATTTATATGTTAAGTTATATTGGCCTTTTCACTACTTCAAATTATATAATATGACCACTAACAATATTAACAAATACGGAATGTTTATTCACATTTTCTTTAATTCTTTTCGTTTAAAAAAACCGAAATGAAAACAATAATAACAGTACACGGTACTTTTTTATGAAATTCAAAAAGAGTGAGAGACCTCGGAAATATTTTGATGAAAAAATAAGGGAAATCTTTTTCCATTTCACATAATTTTGTTACAACAGAAAGTCAGAAGCTTTGTTGTGAATAAAAACCTATTTCGTCTGAACAATGCGTGTAAATACTGACGATACAAGATGGCGCTTGTGGGGAAATCAGTTAATAGCGCTGGATTTTTTATGAGAACTTTATTCGGTAGCTTTATCTGTAATATACACACATAAACAAGGTGTTTTTTTTTGTATAAATATACATACATACAGAAACAAGGTACTTCACTACCGTCAGAAGGCAAGCGTTTCATTGAATTTTATTATTTTACAATACCATGTTCTTTTTTTTAAAAGAAAATTTTAAGTAACAAAAAAGCTTTTATTTTATTATTAATTACACACATATTAAATATACATACATTAATGCAGTACCTACCTAGGTATCTTAGTACCGTTAGATGGCTAGCATTTTAAACAATTGATTTATTTAATAAAATAAATTAATTAAAAAAAATCAAAAACCCGACTGCGTAAAAAGTAAACCAAAAGATGTAAAAATTAAAAACCGAAAAGAAAAAAACAAGTAAATCCAGTAGTCGAGCCTTTTGTTATTGAATATTATTGAATAACTATACATTCCATTGAAATAGTATCGTGATCGATACATTAAAAAAGAAAACATTACATTACAAAGGTCTCGACTACTGGATTTACTTGTTTTTTTTTTCTTTTAAGTGCTTAATAAAGCTCATTTTTTATTCCATAGTTTGGTTACGGCCCACGCGTTTGGTCTAAATAGTGTCACAAAGGTACAAACCCACACACATACATACATACATAGACTGATAAACACATAACCCTCCTTTGCGTCGCGCAGTCGGGTAAAAAACAGTCTGTATTAAAATGTTCTTTTTTAAGAAGGAAAGTTTAAATAATAAAACCGCTTATATTTTTTTATTAATGGACAATCCCGTGTAAAAAGATCAAAAAGGATTTTCCTCCTTCCATAGAAAATTTATTGTTGTACAAAATATATATATGCAGGCAGATACGATTATGCCTTAAAAATATTTCACAACTTCAACCGCTACTTTGCACGAAAATCGGATTTGAATTGATTTGGATTCGCTAAGTGTATATTTTTTTCTACTTGACTGAATTTTCTTTGGTTATTTTGTGATAAGTAACTTTTGGATATTTTTTCAGAACTTTGATATTATAATGTTGAACAGTTGGTTTGATAAGCCGAAAATGAGTTAATGCGAGGGAATTTTCAACCATATTGTGTCAGTTTATTTATTAGCAAATAACATGAAAATTCTATTATGGACGAATGTCCGAACATCCACAAAACTGGTGTATGACGTTGAATTTATCAAATTGAGAGACTACCAAATAGTTGCGTCAAATATTTGTTTGAAAGCAAATTACAGAGCTTGTGACGAAATTAAATAATATCTATTCAATGACATACAAGTTACACGTAGGTAAGTCTGTATGTAGTTTTTTTTACTGGCATACTTTATTTCTTGGCCTAATCTCTGAAGACACAATAAATCTTCAGCAGCTTCAGGTTCAGACTATCTACAGCCGCCATCTTGTTTTAGAAATCAAACAAATAAGGATAGGCTATTGCAATTTGTTATTAACTTGGCAAGAGTTCGAAGGAAACTAATCCTAACATAACCAAAATAACATAGTACTAAAACAGTGTATTAGTAGAAACCCAAGGGTTAAAATATTCAATGACATATGTCTTTAAGTCCGCAAGCGGGTGCGATTTTATTTACATGCGACGTTTTTCTTGTTTCCGAAAAGATAACGCTATATTAAAAAGCATATCATACAATCGCAGAATCATTGGCAATCGAAAAACAACAAATCTAACAACCGCATGCGGGCGCGATTTGACACCGCATGGACAAGATGTTTGAAAAAACACAGAAGCATCTCTAATTATATAGAGACGCTATCTGATTCTAAACGTTTTTAATCACATTTTTATAAATAATTATTACTGAACAGTGCCATTGCTGCATCAGAACCTAAAAGCACCAATAAAGGATATAAAAAACTAGACATCGACTTAAGTAGTTATAGTAATTTTTGTTTTACAACAAGTTGGCGGTCCGCGGTGGTAGCACATGCATTCTATTTCCATACCGGAGCGACATGGGTGGCGGGCCCGTCATAAATCAACACAATTTGTTCCCGGCACGTTTTGATCGCCCGTTAATTTTCGTGATAATTGTTAAAATAATACACACGACACAATTTCGTTAGCCCGGATGCTGACCGTTTGTTATTTTTACATTACTCATTTAATAAATTCCATTTGAATAAAGAATTCAGTTGAAATCAAACATTGCTTTATTCCTGACCATCGAAAAGCTTTTTATTTAATATAATAATTGCGAGTTATGTACACAATTTGCCAATTTATGAACGTTCCGATATTATTAGCGGAATCGTGTTTACAATCAGAATTAAATTGAGTTATTGTTTATGTTCTTAAACGCCATTTTAATTATTATAATTTGCAAATGTATTTAATTTACATTATAATAGCATTCACAACATTAATTAAATTTGCTGTGTGCTTAACTAGTTATATTAATTTCATGTTAATCATTTTATGTATGCATACCCATCCACATACGAACATAATACACCACTGCTTGCTTAGAACGTTAAAATAAAATGAAACGAGCTTAACTTAAATATTTTTCTGAAAATCATCGTAAAATCTAAAAATAAGCGCTTTACTCTAAGCGAAGAAATACTAAAGCAGTGACATAAGGACAGCTTAAAGAAATTATAGAGAAACGAAAAAAACGAAAATTGTTTTCACAACGTCATGCTCTTACCTTTTGAAGAGAGGAGGAAGACAGTTAATAGTGCTTACTCGTGGCACTTCATAGAAAACGATCCTTTTAACGTTGAGAAGGGACTGGCTTTCCAGAATCGCTCCGGATGTGGTGGGCAGTATGGGCACTGGATAGTTTTTAAATTGGTTTGTTTATTATACTACACAAGCATCGTTTGTTAACAAGCTTCGGATATTTAGTCGGAAATAAGATTAGGCCCTCTTCTATGACGTGAATGCAATCATGAATCCGTTGTAAGAAAGGGATGGAGGGAGGGGAGCTCCGACTGTCTGTTACAAAGGATTCATGGTGGTATTGGCACGTCATAAAAGGGGCTGTGGTAACTGGGAAAATAGTGAAAAAGCTTAGCAAAAAGATTCGAGGGGTTAATATACCAAACTACTTATAGCCCGGTCAAGTTAGACATGCAAGGTTACAATAATTCGCGTAAAGTTGAAAAAGTTGTATGAGGGTCTGGGTTTCTTCTGAGTTGATTTTCTCATAATTGTACTATTTTGTAAGTATATCTTGTAGAGACAGATACAAAAATATTTTTACTTGTATAACAGCTCCAGTGATGTACTCGTATATACGCGGCGTACTAATGCGTATTATATCTAAGAAATAGTGACTCTTAGGATAGTAAGTGTTAAGACAATTTTTTAGCATGTACACTGTACACACCTATTCTTATGATAAAACCTACCGTTTGGCTGAAAAATGCAAAAAAAACCATATTTGCGAACTTTGACCTTGAATTTTTTTTTGCAATTAATTATAGGATCGATGGGGACTTTTCACATTACATTTATGATGGTGTTCCGAGCATTCGTACAAACTTTCAGCTCTATGCGAATTATTCTAACCTTACCTCAATGACTAACTTGACCAGACTATTACTTACACTATTGTTAATGTGTTAATAACACGTTAACCAAAACAAAATGCAGAAAAGTGTCAGTTAATTTCCCTTTATGTTAGGTTATTCCTTCCGGAACTATTTGCACGGTCGTTAACATAATGGACCGCACAGCCAAAGATAAATGGTTCGTGGAAAGCGAAATCAACCAGCCAAGAAGTAGGAAAACTACTGTCGTGAGTGCTGTGACGTAACAGCCATTCTCTAATAACACCATTTCCGAAGACTTATTGTTGTCTACAGATTATGCTAATGGTTCATGTAAATCGCGAATAGGCGATTTTTTTCTCAACGCAATACACACTATCTTGACGCAAAAATATCCAAAACTGATACTCCTCTGTAAATGATAATAGAATAAACGTATCTTGTATTTTTATTTTCTCTCAGATACGAGAGCGTAAGATACGTATTTTATGAGATCCGCTCGTACTGCTGAAATGTCTGTCATGGTCTGCGGTATTGAAGATATATTCATGTTTGGATCCCTCGTCGGGGGCCGGAATATCGCTGGCGAGGATAATTCAATTATCCTCAGAGGTTCCCGTGTTATCACTCAAGCGCAGGTGAGCGAGAAATTTCTCGGAATCCCGAACTTCATATAAGGAATAAATAAGTTACAATAAACCGGTCGACACAGAACCAAACAACGACGTGACTTGAATACTTACACTCACACCGTTTTTGGAGAAAACGATCTAAAAATAGTTACTTTGCACCGTTTAAAGCTTAAATGACTAGAAAAAATTATAATACATGAATCTGAAATTCTTTTCACTTTGCTTTCTAGCATTTAAATTCACTTCATAAAGAACTGAACCCTTCAGATCAAAATAGAATATTTATTCGCTTTGTGCTTCGAAAACCCTCATCAGAAGCTGCCGTGCATTTTTATTAGCTAGGAAATCTTTTACGGTTGTACAAAACCACACGATGACTATATATTTATTGTACAAAGAAAATACCAGAACTAAAACGGATATTAAACAGTGAACTCAAGTTCGAAAATGAGGATACAAACCAAGGAATTTAGTTTCGAATAGTTTTAATCATTTCTTGATATTGTTCCCTTAGCTATTTCAAAGTCGAATCTAGTCAAAGTTTGTGTAAAGTTCTGTTTATTGGTAGTGGGGTTGTGTTCAATCCGTTTTATAATTCAACCGACAAGTAGTACTTATCCCGTATAATCCGTCGCGGTTTCAGTACCGGGGAGCGGCTGTAAGTTATTAGATTTCAAGAGTTTTGGCGGAGACGCTCTCGCCGCTTCAATTTGTGCTTCGTTAAACGATTTCCAAGAATATCTTAAGGCTGTTTTTTATTTTAAATGCCTATCTACATAAGGCATGTATGTTTTTTTTAGAATCATAGTTCGTATTTTATTAAAAGCATTCAAATTCAAGTCGCAAAATTATCTCAGCGACAATAAGTGTCAAAAAACTGGTAAAAATGTAGGGAATCTAGAGGTTTCTTAACAGTTTGCGACTGCAATGCAAATGTGAACGCTCCTTGAAAATACGAAAACTGCCCCACTAAACGGGTGCCGCTCATTTAGTCTAAGAACATTTGCTCTATTTTCAAAAGCTATAATGCTCAAATAACATTGCGTTTTTTACATAATACACAAACAATTACTACATCACATCATCATCATCGTTTACTTCATCTTACAACACTATATATAAAATTCATTTGATATAACGTTCAGTATATACATATAGCAACATAATATGTTAGAACAACACTTTCTCTAACGTTTGTTTAGTATATTCTTGTTTAGTATTTTAACGTTCTTTTGATCTAATTATCATCTTGCAGTTGATTTAACCGCTGAACAAAGAGCGACCGCGCCTGCTCGGGAACTTAGGGCACCCCGACGTAGATAGGCTAGGTTCAAATGGGATGGCGGGAGCTAGAGTGAACGAGCAAGCGAGCGATCATAGCTCCCGTGATTCCATCCATGTTCGTTTCCTTTAAACACTGCAGATAGAAATAGGAGCCCTTGTAGCGGGGCTCCTATTTCAACGTCAACTTTCCTTGGTCACGACCGTTATTTAAGCCGAATGTACATTCGATAAAATTACTTATCATTACATCTGTGGCGTTTCCAAACGCTTCTTATTCCGTCATTTACTCATTCCGTGCATGTTGACAAGTATTATATAATTAATATTATACAATATGAACATTTAAACTTTTAATCATTAATATAAGTGTATGATATGTCAACTGAAGCTTGTATAAAATAAAATTATATCTCTTAGATGTATATCATACGTTGTTATAACAGCAGATCATTGTAACAAATGAAAATTATATCAAACGAAATTATATCGTTCGTTGTTATTTAAAAAAAGTTATACCTATCATTACACAACCTCTCTGAACACAGTAGAATCTATAACTCAATTTTATATTGCCTCCCCTAAAATCCTGACAAGGTTATGTCGTTTTAATAAAGTTCTATTTTTTGTCAGTCTGGGAAAAATGGTAGTTATTTCTCTGCACAGTAATAAGTTCTATTTTCAGTTGTCCAGTGTAGTGTATAGGCTCCTGCCTATACACTACACTGGACAACTAGCTTTTGGGAATGACGAGTCAATTAACTAAATATTCGAACGCCTGTCTAGTGTATATTTGCCCGCCTGTCTGCACACTTAAATGACTACTCTTTTAGCTCAAAGGATATTTACTCGTAATATATAAAAGGTTAATTAGTTAAACAACGTGCCACTATAAAGATCTTTTAAGAGAGAATTCTTAGAAGCTGTCATAAGCCTCAATGTCTAGTCTAACACATTTTAGCTCGAAAATATTGTTGACACGACCCGGTTCCTATGATCTGAGAATGACACATGCCAAGAATGAAAGGAACTGACAGAAGAATTATTTTTGTTAATATTTTGAACGGCAGACAAATACGCAAGGTTATTTTCTACCGTCCGCTGTAAGCGGTCCCACTCTCACACGATTTATCCTTCATGACGAAAACGAAACATGAAAGGCTAATGTCCGGCCCTCGTGACTTGACATCGTATTATTACTTTGCCACGTACACACACCTAACCCATGTTTTGAATAAACATAATTACAGAAAACACGTACTTATTATGATTGTGATAATATTTCGTTAACTTCCTCTCTAATTACTTTCTTAGTTGTTTTCATACTGTTGTAGCTATTAAAATTCCTAAAGTTAAACATTAACAACAGACGGAGCGGAAGGCTTTGTCTTTGTATTCCTCTTACATAACTGTTATATTTCGGCAAACACAAAAGTACTGCGGAATATGAAATTTGATTCGGCTTTGGTTAATTCAGCAAATTAGGCGCGGTAACTAATTACCCATCATTGTATTTTAGACTGAGCTGATGTGGCAGAAACTTGAGTTAACACTATACATCACTCGGCGTGCACACACATGACGAAGCCACTATTAAGTCATTAATTAAGCAAAGACGACGTAGACAAAGACAGCCCAGAGACACTCTACATAGTCCTTAACGGCTAAGTGATAAAGTTGAAAGTGCTGTAATTTACAGTGGGCATGAAGTTAATGGGTAGCATTAGAAGGGCACGCCGACGTCGACCGACAGCGTCGCAAACAAATAAAGCCACTCGTTAAATAAATCGCCACAGTCAAACATAGTCGAGACCTTTCCGCACCTCTGCACCCGTGAATAAATAAACATAATAATGTGTTTAGCGAACGACCCCGTGTTTTTAAACAAGATAATAACTAACATTTGATTAAAAACAACATTGGCTTCTGAGCAAGTAATATGAACTATTGTCATAAATAATATTCTTTACAATTTCAAGATCTGTCTCAAACCTAGTTAAAATAATCCATCTCTTTGAGGAGACTATGCTCCAAAAGGAGCGACCGAAATAACTAACTGCGTGAAACGATAAACTTTTATATTATACGAAATCTGTTTGTCTTGTATAAAGTTCAGTTTCATTCAACACAAATGCCTATGAAGACATTCATCAGGAAATGTTATGATTGTTTAACGTTTTAATTATTCGCACATTATCCGATTTATGATGAGATATTTCCGTTTCATCTTCTTTGTGCCATCCGTAAATAACGGAGCAGAAATGGCTTTTAGGTAAACATCCTTTTTGACTTGGCTTGTAATAATAAAAATCAATGGCTTCCGAAAGCTTAACTGACCGTGTATACCGCGGCTGTCCTCTTTCCTTTCATCAGTTTTCCTTTGTATTATTATTTAGTGGAGCCACAAACAGGCTCACCCACGCGAATACTTAAATCAATAAAGACTTTATCAGATATGTTGTTCACGAACTGAATAAGAACATATCGCGCTCACTACTTAACTGGCAAGGTAAGGAGTGATTTCGCTGAGTGACTGTAATTCCTCTAACTGATCATTTTTAAAGTGCGTCCTTGTTTTTCTTTGACACCGACTTCCGTAACTAAAGTTATTTCTTCGGTTAGTGCTTTTTTGTAAGAAGTTTTCTTTATGTTTCACTTTTTGTTACCTGGGTTCTGGAGCTCCACGAAAGATACTGTCGGTCGATTCTGTAAACATATCGAAGTGAAGGCTTGGGTGAAGTGATCATGATCACTTCACCGGCTTCACCCAAGTCTTCACTTCGACATGTTTATAGAATCGACCGGCTGGTATCCCGCTGAATCCTGGGATACTAGATGGATAGTTGGATACTGACCCCAATATAGTTGGGAAAAGGCTTGGCAGATGATGACTTTTTTGTTGTACTACCCCACACAAAGTCATTTACCACTACATAATGCACTCGGCAATCTGCTATTTTTTACTTCAGTTAAAATATAATTGTACACGTGTGAAATAGGCACACAGCTACATCGCTAACAATATTTTTATGCAATTTAAAGTGACAGAATTTTCGATCACACTCACGATGGGATGGGATGTGATGTATTTGACTTTAGGCTCGTATTTAAAATGTTTTATAGTGAAGCAAAGTTAAACTATCGTTATATTCAATAAAAAAGTTAATATTTAAAGTTTTCAATCATGATTGATGTGTTTACGTGACATTGTAAAAATGTTTAAAAATGCTGAACAAGACTTAATCAATTGTGAATAACTTTGCTGACTCCGTGCTGTTCAAACTGAATTTATAAAAGAAAAATATTGAATCACAATCTTGCATGCATGAACTGAGTATTCACTAAGTTTTTCAATCTTGAAAGAAGTTTGTAAATTCAATTACAGTTTTTCATCGTTTTGCGGGACACAATGACGCTTTAAACGGACGTCAAATCTTGTGAGAGAGAATTAGATTATTCATGATTATGACTTAGTTACTTTGAAGTGGAGCAGAGCATTTTAGAGGTCAGTGGAACATAGCGGTCAATGCGCAATTATAATAAACACGCTCCCACTAGAGGTTAACATAACGAGACAACGAGTTAGGGAAAAGTTACCGTATTCCTGAATCCTCCGGGAGGACTGAGGCGAGAATAATGAGTGAACATACTAACTTTCTGAATTTGCCCGGATCGAAACCATGGGGAGTTGGCTATGTCGCAGCTTAATTATTACGACAGTTTGGTAAATATAACACGAAAATAATAGATAGGTAATGCTCTATTGAACCGCGTATTATCTGTGACCGCGTGAAATGTGGGTGAAGGTACCTTATAAGTACGCCTCTACCTAACCCTTCTGGAAATAAGGCGTGATCTTATCTTGTTCTGTGTGTGCAAAAAAAAAAATGATTTTTGTTTTATTAAATCATCATAAACATTGTTTCAGCCCAAAGACGTCCACAGCTGGACATACGCCCCCTCCAAGTGGCGTCTTCCGCCCCGCACCAATTGCCAAACGTAATCTTTCTGACAGGCCAGTATGTTAATAAGTAGTTGCTTACTTGAGATGGTTCTAAGTAAAGATACTCGAAATCAATTGATATCAGCGCCAAATAGCTTGGTACCTGTAGGTATAGTAATGTATCTTTTACTATACCTACAGGTACCAAGCTATTTGGCACTGATATCAATAGATTTCGAGTTTCCATGAGTCATGACCGCCAATCGATGCCAGACAGGCATAAATGAGCGTAAAGACGATCTTAAACCACGAGAGTGTCACAAAATCCACTTAACTTAGAATTTGCGACTGTAGTGCAACTTTACGATCCATCAAGCTGCTTACGACATTAAAATTAAGTTAAAATTGCTGGATATAGCAATAATGTGATTTTCAAATATCCATCAGGGCTGAAAATTATTATATGCGCACATAACAAAAGAGTATTGACCTCGGGACCTCTGAGAAACATAATACCATACAGTCTAGCTAATCCGTTGTGAATCAACCAACCCTACTAGACCCTCGACCCCAAAAGAATCAAATATCCAAAAGTTACCCAAAAAGAAGTTATGAGAGACCCTGATTACATTGAATGATAGCTCATAATACGTGTATTACGGAATATAATATAATTTGATTCATGCAGAATTCATTGCGGTTGTATTTTTACGACTGTATGCAGTCGTGCGATGCATATGAATCCATCGTGCATAGCGGAGAGTTATTGTCAACAAAAACACAAATTTCGTGGAAATATAGGCCTGTCTCAATGCGACAATAGTCAGCCGGATAGTGGACAGTCCGTGTTAAGCTTAGTGTTTGCGCATTTATTTTGCAAATACTTTTTACGGCTTTTGTTGTGGTGAGTTCCACGTGTACATGAGTTGCTACTGTGAAAGGATCGCTTTTAAGTACTGATTCAATATTACATGGGAAGCCTAGTAGACATTTTGCACCCTTCGTAGACTATATCGTGCTAAAAACTTCATTTTTTAACTCAAGGAAAATCGTGCCGTTCCGCGACAGCAACAAAAGGGATTTTCCGAGGCGACCGGTTTTGTACTCGGATTTTTGTTATGAAACCTTTCATAAGTATGTAAATTGAAAATTTCAGTGCGCAGAAAGAAAGAAAGCTGGCGGATTCCTTGATAACTCTGTGTGAGATGGTGACGGAATAAATTGTAAACTTTTAATGAGATCTTGTGTCTGTACACACAATTTTATATATCAGCTCGAGTCGCAGGTGACTGGTAGCTACCTACATCGCCTTTATTTCATGGCCGCCATTCGAAATCTCATCGCACGCTGTAATATAGACGCAGTCGTTTTTACTTTACGATCTTGTAATGTCACCGAGGCGTATCAAACGGTAGAACACCGCGCTCTCGCTGCCTGATAATATTTTATAACACAAATCACTACCAACCAACATATTTCGAGCACAATAATGTGGAAAAGGGTCTTGATAACATTGTGAGGTAAATTCTCCTGCATAGAAAGGGTACGGGAAAAGACTTTTACTATTTTTGTCTACACGTACTTTTATGTATAATAGAACAAGCATTTTTGTAGAATCGAGTTCAGAAAAAGAATAGTAAAACCACTTGCTATACAAAAAGAGTCTTACAGCACATCGGTGCCGAAAGGCAGATGTCGGTTCAACGCCGCAAACAGCCCACACTTTATGAAAGGAAATATTTTCAACCAGCTATTGTGTTATGAATGAAGCAAGAAAGCCGTTCTGTATAATTTAGTTCTTTATAAAAGTTTGCGTTTTTATTGTTCGGCGTAACTGCTTATTATTGGAACATATCAATCGCTACCTACTCGTACCTATTTAAACTTTTATGCTAAAATATCACCTCATGCTATTTGATTGTATATTGCGGGGTATTTTTCTGTCTTTGCAAAATAACCCACATTTCAAAGATTGTGCGAGTAAAGAGGCAAGGGTTACGTTTTATTAAACATTAGACTTTGAAACTAGGGACGTCTGGTGATGCGATAAACTAAAGATTTAATCAAAAGATTGATTTTATGTAGGACAGAGGCCGTGTGTCCTTTATAATCTGATTTTAAATCAGAATAGTCGCAATTGATTGATTGACCGACACATCTATGCCCATAATATGGCAAAAATCTGCGTCGAAATTAATTAAATATCTTTTGGTGGGAAATACTGCGGATGGAATTTCGATAGCCGGCTTGAAAGGGGTTGAGATGGGGATGAAACCGCTAACCACGAAGACAATGCGTTATTGTCCAAGTTTGGTGGCTCAATGATCTTGGATTACTACGCTATGAGACGTACATTCAATTACAGTAAGGTCTTGAAAGAAAGGCTCACAGCGGGTTCTTTATTCCCGGACTGTATGGTCAAATGAAGCAGTTTGTCCTTGCGTAGGGTACATTCTTTATTTGAAAACAAGAAAACACACTTCTTTTTTTACCCGACTACGGCAAAGTCAAAAGGAAGGGTTATTTTCAATTGCAATTTAATTAACATCTATTATATTTACAACGAGACAAAAACCATCAAGCTAAGCGAGCCTAATGAGAAGACATTTCGTATGAGGTCTGATGAGTTCCATAATTAGGGGACATGGCGTAAGCCTTCGTTTTTCCGCATAAATATAATTTTGTAAAATTTTGCGGTAAATGGTGACGGAAGGTAATTCATGGCTACATAAACCTGCGATCCTTTTTAAGTAATATCACAAAATTCTTTTTAAATTAATACGCGTTATCGGAAGAAAGGCTTAAGCCTTAGCCATCTTTGCCTTTCCTTCCTTATAGCGGTAATCAACGGAAATTCGTACAGCCAACGATATCTTTACGACGATCATATACTCTGCCTGAAAATAAGTAGCATGACTCCAAAGGTAACATAATTCTAAATCCTTCCTTAAAGGTAAGTTCGATAAAAGGATAGCAAATGACCGGACGCATAACGAACTCATATAAATGCAATATTGTCCGCGGCCGACGGAGGTACGGAGGCGGCCGGGACTCACCTTGCGACCTCTCCCTCCTGATTTATTCAAAGTCTAAGCTCGGCCGGAACACATCTACTTCGGATTTAACCCAAGCCACTTTCGCTCTTGATAGCCCTGCCGAAGGTTTTCGTAGGAGGAAGTGTGACGCTACAATCCCGCAAATAGGCCCGACTTACTACCGTCACACTTCATGCAATGCTTATGTAGCTTCCATTTTTTCTTGACGCCGTCTTTTTATGTTCGCTCTCACGCAATTAGTGAACTTCTTCTGTATTTTCGGTGTTTCCACTTCATTAAACTTCACAGTAGTCATATAATATTCTATGAGTTCTTTACTAATCTCCAAACCCAGACAAGTTCGCACATTTACGAACTATTCAGACCACAGAGAGATTCCGAGTTGTGAGAGAACTATAATAATTTCCTAAGTAAAATATATTCCGCTCTGCTTCGTCTTAAAAAATAAAAAGCACAATCCAGTTTTTGACAAGTCTGTGGACCTTTTTAATTGTTCAATCTCTTTGTCATAATATTTTGTAACATTTATTTCAATTTACAAACAAGACGAGAAAGTCTTTCTTGGTCTAAGGCAGGAACCTGCCTCTGGCTAACTGCTAAATTACCTTGTTCAAAATATTCTGAGGTACATGTTTTGCTTACATAACAACAAGAAACTGAATAACTTATGCTGTTGCGTAAGAAAATGTATACAAGTGGTCCGGTGTTATTGGAATAACTAAAGGTTACTTTACCTAAAAGAAAAACGTAATTCCTCAAATTAATCAAGCTCCGTTTTTTTGGAGTACCATGGTTTAGCAGATTTAAATACGGTTCATTTTGTAGGTATCAAAAGATTGTAGGATTAACTTCATTGGCATTTTGTTATTTAAATTATGTTTTTGATTCCTAAAGGTGTTTATGACAACTTAATAACAAACATTATGACTTCAAAGAGCTGACTTTATTGCAGGAGTGACTGTGGTTATAACGGCTCTATACAGAGAAACTTATACAGAAGCTTCTGAAAGAGCAGAGAAACCTTCGAAACCCCACTTCTTCTGCAAGAAACTCTAATATGACTGATTTGAAACGTTATACGAAATAAGTACCATCAGCGCATACAGTCACGGGTGACTACCGAACTTCATCAAATGCGATCAAAAATAGTTAGAGCAAACACAGAAGTATGGCGCAATCGAAAACAGTGCACGACTGCCTCGCGAAATTGATATGCAGAGCTTTTAGCCAGGAACACATGTAAACAGGAACACGAACGAAAAAATGTTTATAGGTACACATCCCAGGTAGATAGCACAGGAGATATCGAGCGGCGCTCCAGATTTATGAGCTCATTATACATCGAAATTTACGATCATTTCACAGGCAGCCAATCTCCTCCTCTGCAAATGTATTTCATACATAGGTAATATTTTTGTCACGCTTGACAAGGGAGCTACGACCTTTAAAAGGCAATACAAAATGCGAGGGTTATTTTTATATACTGCGCTTAGGACTTTTCACGAAAATTATGCACATACTCTCACGTAACTAACTTCAACTATAGCTTTTTTATTTGGTGTGGTTTAAACGACTTTCTGGAATATTCTCGTGTATCTTTTTAGTGCGGAGTAAGCAATAGTTCATGCTCTGCCAACACACCTGGTGTGCTGTCACAGCGTTAGGAGTTACCGCTGTTGAACCACGCACGCTGATATATGCGGGATCCTAGACCATCGCTTACTAAGCACAACTGTGACCTATTTTCCCCAGATAACCTTTAGAGCAGTCGGAAAAAATAAGAGTTAATGTATTCTATGCTCTCCCGAAACGTGGATTGAAAACAAGAAAGATTATTTTAGTCAAAGTCAAAGTCAAAGCATTTATTTCAAATAAACCATTATCAGGTACTTTTGAATTGTCAAAGTCAGTCCGTCAAAAACATGAAGCTATTTGCAGTATAGTCAAAACTGAAAAGGTGAAGGAAGGCTAAAAAGCGCTCATTATTTTCTGGTACGAGCTGTGAGTTCGTAACCTTGTTTGCGTACTCTTTTAAAATCATAATTTAACCCGTTCAAAATGAACATGAAACATAAAGCAAAACTATACATAACAAATTAAGTACAATAGTGAGTGACTTTAAAGGGCCGTTTACGATTACGCCGACAGCATGTTGTTCAACCACAAAGATGTAATATTTCAGGGTCCGTTGGTTATGACGCAACCCTAATTAGACAAGGTCTCTAGTCACGAATAACAGAGCAAGAGATACTTCATTATTATTTCGTTTCGCGTGGAGCGCTTTGGTTGTTTGTTAGTCTGAAACTATCTGGGTTCTTTTGTCCGGATGACAAAAAGCGATGCGTACTGAAGGCACTACATTATTCGTAATAACTTCCTGAGGCTGCACGATGGAATAATGGGGCGTAACGTGGCGTAACCGCCTCGTCTTACAGTGCTGTCCTCTCGTTACCTGCGATTCCTTTTATGTATCTCTCGCTTTCGTGTTTCGTGCTTCACCGTACGACTCGGGTTTCATGTAAAACGTGAACGGTGGTGCTGTGCTCCTTTATTAGAGTATTTTGGAGGTTCTTACCCAACCACTTCATTTTACTGACTAAATGAACCTAATGAACACAACGTGTGTATTTACACGTTAGAGAATAAGTGATTTTTTATTTCGAAATATTTATCGTCAATTGAGTAGATTTTTTTTTAACCACTAGCAACAGTATGAAAAATGTCAATAACACATATTGACAAAATAACTCGAATGTAAACCTAATATAAATTCACAATGTTGCATGATGGAATGCTGGATGAATGACATTCAAAGTATTTTCAAATCCAGCTTACAGAGTTTTTATTAATTTTAAAGAAAAAATGTTCTACAGCATTGCAAAGTTCGCGTCTTTTTCATTTGGACCCTTTAAGTGCTTAGACTGAAGGTGCTCCTGATACATTATTCATAAGCTGGGTTGCGTTACCTTAACTCGACGATATTATTTTTTCGCAAAAGAATTTACAGGAGCAAATACCTTCTAATTACTTTTACTAAATAAATATTGGTTTAAAAATAATCTCCTTTTCTTGGGGTATTTAAATAGGTTTACATTTATACAAATACTGTTTTTTTCTGTTTGTTGGTTATAAAAACGTTTTTACTCAGTATAAAATATATCATAATGTTAGATATCCCTTACGTGAAACCTAGCTCAAAATAAAATCTAGATTATTCCGCGCCATTCTTTCTTTTCGTCTAGTTGCAAAAATACTGTTAGTCTAACCCAAAGACAAATAGAGTTGGCGTAAGTTTTCGTCAATATAACCCTGAACAAATATAATCTTGTGTACTCAGTAATAGAAATAGTTTATTTTGCCACCCTCTACGAGGTCTACGGCGTAGCTCGTAGCGCTACGAGATTGTCGTTTCAAGTTATTCAACAAAAAAAAAGACTTTCAATGACTTTGTTCTATTTTTCTAGATGTAAATGTCCTAAAGTTCTAAAGTAATATCAGTCAATTTGCAACTTTCAACAGTGTGGTCTTGAATCCTACTTTCAGAAGTTTGAAATGAGTAGATTTTTTGGAGAAAAACGGTTTTTTTTCTGACGTCACTAACAATACTGTCCAGGTTTAAACATAACTCTACCTAAAATAGTACACTAGCTACAATTACAAATACACCAGGTCTACGTAGGTACTAATGAGTATGCTTTAGAGGATAATATGCGTGCGATTACATTATGTTTAGATGATGTCGAATTGCTATCTCAGTAAGATCATCAAGCCTCCTAATATCACACTAAATCTTACCACCCTGCCTAATTGGGCAAATGATTGGACCCATTACTATTGAACTTCATAAGATTCTGTAGATAAAGGCACTATCTACTAGGTTACAAGACAATATTATAATAATATTTTATTAATTGAATTATAAGCTCAAAGGGTTTGACGTTAATCCCTGCAGATTATCTTCAAAATTTGAAGTCTATAGATATTGATTTGGCTTCTCGCGCCCCAATTTAGTAGTTGACGCCAATCAATTTGGTTCAGCCGTTCTAATTATGAAGCATTTTGACATTAGTGTGCAAATCGAATCGAAAAGGGGTAATGAATAAATACAAAAGTAAAGGGGTAATGTATTTCTGCGATAATAAATAACACATACCAACATACATTCGTTAATTTTCAACATTTGTACCTATGAGCTGGGTTCGTACTGTAAAAGTTATAATTTTATTAACATACTTGCTCAATAATATCTAGGTTACACAGTCCATACCATATTTCCCCATCCAATCTCCAGGGAGTCAGCCAAACTGATCAGCTCTTTGAATGGTTTTAGGAGTCTGCAATTTGAAGGTAACCACTTCCGACTTACTGTTAGTGTAATCGCTTTTATACAGTATGTATCGGAAAAGTTTAGTTAAATTATGAAACCTGCTTCTGCCCATGTTGATGGACTACCTTCTTCTAGGAAGTCATAGTCTTCCCCTAAAAAGAAAGGAATTTACGTGCTATGTTATTATCAGCTGATCAAAACTAGTGTGCGAAGTGCATTTTTTTTATTATTTGACTCCGACTTCCTTGAAAAAGTGGTTCATTTACATGGTCAGAAGTAGTTTTTAGAATAAGGCTACATCTTTCCGTTACACCCTGTATAGTACACTGGCGGACGCAGACACAGGCACTAATTGTGGTAAACGTTGCTTCGTAACAGGCCACTTACTTCCTAAAATCCTGCCACAGTTCTCAGGACGCACTGTCTAACGTTACGATACGTGTTTTCTAATGTAGACAATGCAAGCTGCAGCTTTTATCTGTTTTTGCGTCGCTAAAAATGGACTACAGTGTAACTCAGTTTCTTATTAATACAAATGCAAAGAATTACAATTTCACAAATACACATTGCAATATCTGAACTCAAATATCAACCTATAATAAAATAGGTATATTATTGAACAGTGACATCCCTATACTGTGTCCCGTTCCAACCCAATATCTAAAAGTATCATCTGTTCCGATAAACCCACTCTAAGCTTTAAAAGGCACGTGTGGCTGCAACGATATGAACTGTCAATAATGAAATTGGCTGAGATATATTTTATTTACTATTACCTCGTTTATCCAGTTTCCAATTTGTTATCGACCTCGTCGGAGACGCGGGCCGGCCCTGCTCGCTCGCTGCCCGGTGATATTTCTACGTCACGTTCTATTGTTATGTTCCAACTGGATAATTTACTTATAATTCTGTATAGCACTGCCGCGGTTGATGGATGCCTCAACGTCACAGGTAAAATGTAATCTGATTTATAACGGAAGAAAAAGAAACAAGTTTTAGTAAATATCGATACAAATGAACGTAATTTGTAGTTATTGGATAAACAAACAGTTCCTCAAGATAAACAGTTGTACCTCCATCAATAAACACAAAGTAAGCGGTAACTGTTAGAGGAATTATGCCAAAGTGCTATTAATTTAAATTGAGAGAGGGAAATGATTTTACAATTGGAACACAGAATAAACACGTATTAATAATATCGCACAAGCAAGCTATCTGTGTTTATCTTGCCGCCACAATCCCATCGCAATCGACCGATACATCCAATTTGTTAAATCTGAATTTGTATCTTTGATATTTATATTTAAATGAACGTATTTTCATTATTCAGTACCGCGAAGCTACTTTGAGAGGGAAATGCTGTTGAGTAGAATTAAAGTGTTGGCATCGCTTTTCATATTTTTCTTGATCTTTTCTCCCGCGCAATGCGGGCTTGCTTGGAGTGAGCTAGACAAATGCGTTCCCATCCTCAATAGGCCGTTTATTTGTCGTGTTATTAAAGAATAAGTTAGCCGTCAGCGCACTACTGTATATTTATTATTTTTAAAATAAAATGTATCCTCCAAATGAACGACTGAATAAAATATGAATAAAGTTTCGGAAAAAATCGGCAACATTTTGTTTGGATTTCCACTTCAGCTCTAACAGATGTATTTGATGTGGTACTCAATTAATCGCAACGGCACTGTGACCGAGCTAGTAGGTTGGACGCTGGTCTGCTGATATAACAATTACATTTACCTGCTGTTCGAGCAATAATTATCGACAACAATAACTCACGCACGGAGCCGGCCATTGTACGAGTTCGCAAGGACAGCCGCTATTAACCGCACCCGAGGTGATCATCGTAACTCCACTTGATATAACTACAGCATCATACAAGACGACACACAGCCGTTTTAGTGCCATAAATTGAGTTATCTGGTTTATTACAAGAGCAGAGCAAGTGGTTATAAATCGTTGCGCCTACCATAAACAAGGCGCTCTCGAGGCGACTGTCAATCGAGCACACTAGCAAAACGCCCCCATAAATATTGTTGCAGGTATTTCGCACGTATTTCCATACCAAATTGCGGAACGATAGTCATCTATCATTCGCTTTGACGTTTTTCACATCACGAAAAATCTGACAAAGTTACAAATGTTCACAAATTGACGACATAAATATCTACGTGGAGTTACACGTTCGGGACATATGTTTCCGACCTTTAGGTGGGAAGAGTATACGTTATTGTTCCAGTAGTATATAATGCCGGAGTAACTTTATCGTATATTGTCTACCTTTAAAATCAATACAGGTACATGATTAGTCATCTACCTACTGGACAATACAGTAAATGGCATATTTTAGTCAGAAACGTACGTGTCTTTCGTAGGTCTAGCAAAAGCTCATCAAGCAAAATCCTGTACCGACGACACGTTTCTGGGAAAATTAAATTATAAATGTTTATTACCTGTCTACCTGTAACTATTCAGACTTGGTAATGAAATATACCGTATTACCTAAGCGAATAATAATCCTAATAGTTCCAAAGAAACAGTTTCTGCATTACGAATACCGAGAATATTTCATTCTTTATTTGAATAATTGTTAATGAAAACACACATTTAAAACCAGAGCGCCGGAGATGATAAAAGTATGCAAATAAAATCATAAATATTTTAAGAAATAGGGAGTTAAAGTACTTATTAACCCTGCGAATAAAATCCCGGAATCTGAAGGTTTTCCCATGGGGGCGTTGTTGGTTTAATATTCACTACACATCACCTACGAACTCTCTAAGTGGCTTTATTAAAGGCAGGTACGCATTATGAATGTTTTCCGTAATGCGATATTTGCTAATATGTTCGGCGTAAAGTATTTAAGCGGGTCCCGGGGGGCCCCCATCGACCCCATCCACGCCACGACCGCTCATTAGTCACTGCCGACCCCCGCTGGGAACACCTGCTCTCACCAATTTTATTTTACTCAATAGCTTTGAATTTTCCACCGGAAAATCATATAAAAGTCCATTTGACATCTTTGATGGAACAGTTTTACCGGAAACCGTTCTCACTCTTAATGGACGTGTATCCAGAATCTGTACAGCCGCTTTCTAGAAATTAGGATTAGACATATTTATAAAATATAACTCATTTGTCCATTTTTTTCGAAAAATATATGAGTGTCCAGTCCATGTGATTCACCCAAATTCAATTTTACCGAATAATTTGCATAATGAGATAAAATTCAATCAACAGACTGCTACGTAAAAGTGTTGTTTTTTTCTGTTACTGTTGAACCTCCTCAATTCTTTTTACACAGTAATTTCACGGTCACCTCCTCACTTGGAGAGGGAACGACCGCGAATTTCCAATAGTTTTACACACAAATCTTTTATCGAACTAATTTAGTGGAAAGTTCACGAATACGCAATAAAATAACCTGAAAAGAAACGATCTGGATATTGTTATTAATAGGGATATTGGCGCAATATACCTTGTATTTCTGTAAGTAAAGCTAGCTGAAAGTAAGTAAAGTACAATAATAAAATGAGTGCTAATAAATTGACGACTTTTATAAATACAACTAGCTTTTGCCCGCGACTTGTACGCGCATATCCCGTTTTTTCCCGTTCCCGTATATATAACCTATATGTATATGGCCTTCCTCATGAATGTGTATAATCATATTCATATAAAAAAGTCAATAATCATATAAAAAAGGATTTTTCTAAATCCGACTGGTAGTTCCAGCGATTAGCGCGTTAACAAACTCTTCAGCTTTATAGTTTAATAATCTATACTAATAAGTATATATTCAACTTTCATTACCGATTTATTTATTGTATGCCACGCCACATTACGTTTGGCATTAAGCTAGTTCAAACAAGTTAATTGGCGTACATTTATATTAATTTTGGACAAACCCACATTTAACCTATTGACAAATATCCGTTAACTATATTTATTAAAATCTATTATCACTATTGATGTGACTAGCAAGCAAAAACCCGTGGCTTCGCTTCTGCGAATACACCGTTCCATACGGTGCATTTTTTGTACAAAAACAAGAATTCGAAATTCATCAATTGAAAACACAACGACGCAGCACGTAGCAATAGCTTTCTATCATTGAAGTCATAATCGCAATTACCTTCTAGAAATAAATAAATAAAAGGTTTATTTCAATACAAAAAAATTAAAATAAATATGTATGTGTGTGTATGTATTATGTGTGTGTATATGTGTGTGTATGTGTATGTGCGCTATATCGCGCCCTCACAGTCACTTTTTTAAATCAGAGGTTCAGATCAAAACACCCAAATCAATGTAACGAGGATTTTCCTTCACATGAAAGAAAAATGGAAAGAACAAAACAAAAATCTCCCACTGTTCGATCGTATATCGTGTATATCGTAAGCGGTAGTACAACGCGATTCGCTGACCAGCGTCCCCAGCAAATTGTGGGTTATCGAGAAACTTTTTCTTTCACGCCACGGCGACTATGTTCCCTCTCGACATCCGGAGGGACCCATCGGAAAACTCCAGTGATTTGCAACTTCCGTATCTGAGGGCCCACGAATTTTTATTAACTTTTTTTAAATTTCATTTCGGTGAAACGTTTTTAACTTAGAATGATTTTCCGTTGTTCTAGATTTGTTTTTTTTTTATTTGAGATAACTTGAATACAGTCGCTAATAAACACCATTTAATTAAATAACAAAAAAAAAATATTAATGAGGCAGCAAAAATCATCATCACGAAATAATGATAGGCCTTATTATAAATTATTGGCTCCAACATGCGTTAAACTTTTAATTCGCTTATTAAATCTCATAAACAGTCCTTCCGTTCGGAGAATTTTCAACCTCATCCCAAACTTTTGGGGAACAAGTTAAGTTGTTCCCATTATGATATATCAGGGACACATGACCTCATTAATTCCCTAAGTCTAGTACGACATCTATGGAAGATTATGGGGGATTAGAGGAGAGTTACACTGGTATTGCGGGCTTTGGCGACTGAATAAGTAGGTACGTAGCGAACGCCGCCGAAGGGTTGTGTTGTGTAGGGTTAAGGATCACATGTTTTACGAGCAACACAGCAACCCTATTTCCATTTACTTAAGTGTTACAACCTGCTTTAAATGCGGAGTAGCTGGAATTCTACTACTCAGCATGTAGACGAATATACTTGCTGTTTCACGGTGAGCTCACAAAAGCTGGGCTTGGTTTACGTAGTAACTTAACATAACATCACCCCAGTCTTCCCACAAGGGTAAGACAGCTACAACTGGGCACAAATTTAGACTGTGGGCTCAACTGAAATGTTGCAGATGGAAATACCCAAAAACACCTTTGCTCGAACCTAGAAACTAACCCAGGACCTCATATGCAGTTGCACTCACTGTTGTAAAATTTAAATATCAATCAATGCACCACAGCTTTTTGCTGAACCCATGCTGCCGCTACGGTTAAGTCGCATTACATTACACCCTTGGGAAAGCAAAATTAACCCTATTATTTAAAACAAACCACGCAGTACGTAAGCTTTCCTTAGTATGAGATAAATCTAACACCCAGGTCAAACAGAGACCTTTTCAGGTCAGCTACAAAAAATAATGCTGTTTAGACTTGTAGATTCTTTTAATTCCCCACCATTCATAGCCAACGTTAATAAAATCAGCCAACATAAGCACAAAATTTACGACTCCTAAAATAATTAAACCACTGAAATACGAACGCGGTTATGAATTTCTTTTTCTCTTGTTTTATCGTTGTCTCGGTCTTAATATTAATATTAAGAAAGGAATTACGACGCCACAGCTGCAGAAGGGTTATTATAAACTATCTTTTGGTGCCGAGCGGCTGTTTATCTCCACTTTCGTAGAACTGTAATGGTTTTTATATGGACGTGGTGAAACTTCTGAAAATTGCAGCAACTTCCGAATATACCTGAAAAGATTTTTTTTACCTTGAAAAATCTATTTATTTACTCATTTACTCGAATGAGGTATGGCCTTTTGAAGAGCTATGGTATATTATTTGTCTACGGACTAATTTTCCAATGGTTAGAAAAGGAAGAATAAAATATTATATGTCAGATTGACTAGCTATTTTCAATGCAAAAGTGGAAAAACGTCCTTCACGAAAAAGATATCTGACTATTGAAAAACCAGCCCTTATAATATCCACCTGTCTTACGTTATTGCAAGAATATTTCCGGATATTATTAATGAACCATCAATTTTCGGCAATACCCACCCTGCTTAACCCCCATAAGATCCCTAACATGACCGTTGTGTTATGTAAAAATACTTTCCCACACGAATACAAATGAACCAGTCAATTGCAATTGACGGCTGCCACGGCAGAAAGCTAATATGCCCAACCCTTTTCCATTACCAGAGTAACATGGAAGAGAACAAAACCACCTTCATGGAGGTTTTCCGCTTACGATCGTTACTATGACACTAAAAATAGTGCAGTAGCTTGTGGAACAAAAATACTACGTTATATTCCTTTGGAAAACTCTTTAACGCCCTATTGTGGGAAAGTATAGACACGTTTATTAGTTTGAACTCTTTTATATACCCCTTTGTCTAAGCCACAATGGATCCGAATGCGACATTCGTACAGAGATACAAGTAGGGTGGCGGATCTTTTCATAAACCGCCTTTGAGTGGATGGGACACGGCCGTTAGCGTGTGAGAAAAGCTCTAAATTTCAACAGGGCGACATCCGATGTCGGTGAATTTCTTTTGTGCCCTGACAGTTTATTACGAGAACAAAAGGATGACGTTGTTGGAACAGACCCGCTTTAGATTTTACTACGCTGATTACACATTACTCAAGATCTACTCTATTGTGACGGAGATCTGTATTCCCTTTCAATTCTAAAAGGAATTACATTTGGCTGTAATTCACCCCAAGACGAATCGAATTCATCACTCAGTTGATAAAATCTTACTTTCTCGATGATAAGACATAAATTGACGAATTATTTCAAATTCGAAGTCGGTTTGACTCAATGAGTTCTCTCATTATGGAAATTGTTTAGTATTTTCGTATTTTGGATGTGTATTTACTTCATTAGCTTTTATTAAGTTTGCTATATTTGTTTAACATTATTCAGCGAAGTTGGATAACATTATTCATACTGCTAGGCATTTAGTGTGGCCTCATTTGAGCACATTTTCATAAATAAGGTACTTCGCTCTCTCAACACACGTAGTTAAGTGTAGTAGGCACGAGAGCGTTAAAATGGCAAATCGTGTTTATAAAGATGTTTTCACACATTAAAAATCTCGAAGGGCCTTATACGTAATTAAAGGCCGCGTACTGTAGTTTGACTTGAATGTTTTTCTTTTAAAATAAACGTTGGCCATTTATGTCAACCCGTTTCTATCCATTTTTGTCTTGGTTGTTTTTAGGGTTCCGAACATCCGTAAGAAACGGAAACCTTATAGGATCACTCGGGTGTATGTCTGTCCGTCTGTCACAGTCAATTTGCTCCGAATCTACTGAACCGATTCTGTTGAAATTTCGTACACATATGAGGAAAAATCACCATTCCTTATCTCCGAAACTATTGAGAAAAAAAATGCAGATAATAGTTATTTACCTATAGATAACAAGAAAACCTATAAGAAGTTTATACCGTTAAAAAACATGTTAAAATATTAAATTCGTTTGGAAACCTTTGCACGCGAGTCCGACTCGCACTTGGCCAGTTTTTTATTATTGTATGTATTTTGCACGATCTTGGGGCGGATGCTTGAGGCGAAAGTGCCGAATCCTTCAATCAATCGAACGCGTGGAGCCTTGACTTCGATGTGATTGATTTATAGTTCACGTAAGATGTGGCCTTTTCTTTACATAAACTGTGGTATTTGCTCATTTTGAACTTTGAGAGGAAACAAACGTAGGCAAGCGATAAATTGTGTAAGACGAAAAAGGCTAAATACGTCATAATGTAAAGAGATAAAATTGTATGTAAATGGTCCTCTTTGGAAGTACTGATTCGATCACGAAATTAATTTACTGTTAAAAGTAACACTATCGCTGACCCTAATTTTTATACCGAAAAAATGCAAGGTTTATCTGGGCTTGGCCACGGGAGCGAGGAAGCGGGACAAAAATAGTGCTCTATAAACTTTCTTATTCAAGTCTTAGTTAACTTTAGATTATTTATTTTTTGGCATTGTGCTGCCAGCAACAAGAAATTGCAGCGAATGGCAGTCTCACATAAATAACCTAAAGACTGTATAAAGGCAGCTGGGAATGCTCCATGCGGAAAACTACGTGAAGCGCTAAAACTTTAAAGTAGCCTATTTTCTGAATTTGACTAAAATATAAGGGGAATTTAGAAAAAAGCAACAGCCAATTGCGAGTCGGGCTCACGTGCAACGACCGAATCATTATTTTTTAACATGTTATTTTAAAACCATAGACTTCTGCAGGTTTCCTGTAAGATATAAATGAAAAACTATTTTATGTATTCGTTTTCAAATCATTTTAATTAATCACTAATATTAGGTTCATTAAATTTCGGAGAAAAGGTTCGTACGAAACTTACCAAGGACTGCCAAGGATGGGTCTCCGTGGTAAGTTTCGTACACTGTTCGGAAAGTGCGCCTAAAGATACAATTTCGTGCACCGCGGCCGATCGCAGCTGCGCGCGATCTATCGCATGCGACTGTCGCACTCGACTGATGCGACAATAGATAGAATATGAACATGTATGGCACCGCTTCCGAAGACCGCTTTCGACCGCGCGTGTGTCGCAGACCTCGGAAACGGCGCCATACATTCTCAAACTCTATTGTCGCATGCGATAGATCGCGCGCAGCTGCGATCGGCCGCGGTGCACGGAATTTTACCTTAAAGATTTTTTCACTTCAAATAAGAAGGTGATTTGTGTTCGAATTATGACTAAAATCGAGTCTGTTGAAAATTAAAATAAAGTAGGGCCCTAGTATTAAGCATACTATACCTTGAATAAAACATAAAAGAGTCAACGTTTATCAAGACAACCATTACATTTTCACTAACAAGTTGCGGTTAACGTTAGCCTTATTATTGCAAGTTTAAAATTCATGCACTAAAGAGACATTTCCCGTGGGAAGAGATAACATTCCTTGGAAGGTTCTAAGTGTCCTCAAGGCGGATCGCCAATTTCCTTTGTAAGCGCTTCAAAGTTATTAGGGAAATTGCTCTCAAAATAAATATACAGAGTGGGGGGTAGGTGCCTTGTTTACCAGTTAAGTGTTACCTACTTAGGTACGGCATGAATAGTTGATGACGAAATTGTTTCCGACCCTAGCAGGCAAGTGTTGCTTGGTAGTACGTAATATTAAGCCCGAAGGTCCATATTTGTCACTATAAACATAAAATGGGTCCATGTGAGCAGGCGGGCTCGCGTCCTAATTCAGGGTGCTCGTTAATTATTTACTTAGATACATCTCGGACAGGCTTCGAGCCACCCAGGGCGAAACCTTTGTAATTGCTTGTACACTTTGAAATCCTAAGGACACTATTGTATTAACAACCGTGACTAAACCTAAAATACCATTTGTTTAATCAAATTATTCTGTTTAACTTTTTGAAAACTTACTTGGAAATTGAGAGATTTTTTTTCGTAGTGTTTTCTCTTTGGTATGCTTTTTTATATTGCGTTACATGAAAATTTCAGGGTTCGTTCCAGAGTCAAGGTTGTTCATATTTATAAAACCTCAAAAATTGCTGGCGAATTTGAAAGTGGCCCGACAATATATGTATAGCTGAAAGTTAAGTTTACTCTACTTTTTGGGTACTTATTAAAATTTCACCGAAAACAGAATTTACTTAGTATAAGTATAATAACAAAACAACATCCATTAGCAAGGCGTTAAGTTATTTCGTAAGGACTACGATGATACTCTCATCAGATATTATGTTTTCGAATTCAACGCTCACATCTATTCATGTTACATTTCAAATATTTACACAACTGAGCAAACCGGAAATGGAAGGGAAAATACATGCGTAGTTACCCGCGTGTGTTCCTTTATCACGGTTTTATTTTCATGTTACAGGATACGCAAAATGGCGTCACAACATTCTAAAATTAAAGTTGAATAAGTTGATTAGACTTTGTTTTTTACTTCCGAAATGAAATTCAAAGTTTTCGTGCAAGATGAACGAGTTCCCACAGTGTTGAGACACTTTACATAGTTATAAGTTAGTGGCATGTGTGTGTGCGACACGCGATACGAGCTGATGCCGTGTTGTCTCGTAACGTTTCAGTGCGAGAGTAACTCTCGAGGCCGGCTCTAGGCTGCACTCTACGTCTCCCCGTAGACGGTTCAAATAACACTTCCAGCTGATAGCGTCGTTAAGCTTTAACGTGTTCGTGAACACCCAGTTTGTACTTAGTTTATGTTTAGTTTTATTACGGCGTGCAGCATTCGTTACGAGCAAGCCGTGGCGGACTAAACTTGTTATAATCCCAACAGAAACTACCTACAGCCATAACTCGTAAATTACACTATCAACAGTTAATAGATAGTGTCGGAGTCATAACAACATAACAAACGGGGGATAACTAACGAGTGCTGTCATTCTCATACAGCGCGGCCCGAATTGTGTGTTGGCCGAGAGAGAATTAATGAGGGCGGGTCGGCCGCCAGTCGCACGCGCCGCCCGGCCTGCCCGCCACCCCGCTCAGCACCAATGAGCATCGGCATTACTAATAGTAATCCCCAACTCGAAAAGAATGGACCGAAAACTAAACGTTGCTCATAAATCTAGGCTGTTAACATACAGACAAATAACGTTCTCTCTACAACAATGTCGAGCAACAAAATTCGATTATCTCTTAACAACTAAGCGCACAAGTGTCGAATACTGTCGATTAGAAGTAACGCTATTGTCTTGTAACACCCCTACTACGTTATTTGTACAAAGCTTTGTACCTCGAGAGATAGTTGGACTCGGAACTCAAAAATTAGGGACCGTAATGGTAACTTAAACAAAATTAAAAATAAAATGAGGTCAACAAAAAATAAAGTGGTTTTCTAGAAAGCTGAAATGAACGCAGCAATCACATAAATAAACAAGGCGCTTTACCCTCTGCTACAGTTGATGATTCCGGGCGGATGGTGCGTTCACTTGTTTTTTTAGGACGGACAAGAAAAAATAAATGTCTTGAATGAAAAGTTAAAGGTAGCACAAACCTTTTGTAATAGGTTCGCCCACTCGAAAGTTTTACAAGCGGGCATGTTTGAACAGAACTGTTACATAATGTAGTAGAAATAGATTGTCAACTTTAATCACAAACTTATTGAGTTCTTCGAGCATTATTAGGTATGAAGATCAAATAAGTGATAGGTATTCATATTTCTCGCAAAAGACCTTCTTCGAATAGGTCCGCGGGGGCAAGATATCGCTCAAATTGTTTCCAATATCTTTTACGAGCATTTGACACTCGGGTGAAAAATTACCAAGAGTTCCAAGCGATATTGTTATTTTCACGCTGTGTTATTTATACGGATGTAATCCCTCAAGTTTTTTTGTAACAGCGATGGAAATATTGTAAATGTTTATTTTATGATACGTACTCGACATATTGCGCGTGGAATTTTTGTTTTGTTAATGCAAATAGACGTTCAGGCTGATCTGGGGCAATGGGGTTTAAAATGTTTCAGGGATTTATTACCTGAGTAATGTGGTATAGTTTAGTATAGTAAAAATAGTTTCATGATCAGAATAAAGCAGAGTCCACCAGTTTTGTTTAGTCAGTGCCCAGAGAATAATTTTATGTCAGTCACTCCACTGACAATTTCTACGCATACATAAATAAACATAACCGCTAAACGATGTGAAAACACGATCACACAAACACGTCTTTGCTGACAAACACAAACCAAACTGACGGAGGTAAACGTATACTGGCCTGCAGGTATAAATAGTGCAAATAAACTGTCTGAAAGATGTGCCCGCATAGCACACAGGTATGTAGGTACCTACATGAGGGCACCGTCCGACAATCCGCAAATATTTGACTAGTTCTAGAATATTCCCCGGAATACTGACAAAGCGACGCCTAATCACGCCGTAGAACAAAGAGGGGGTAAGTAGGTTACTCATTAACATTTCAAGTCTCGATCCTTTCACCCCGCTTTAACCACGGGGTGACCAGCCTCGCTGAACAATGGGAGATACTCAAAACTAATTTCTTTGATACTAAGGCCCGACCTAGTGGCTGTAATGAAATAAAATGTTTCTTTTGTCTTTCGTTGGCACGGTTACAGACATACCTACCTAAGTGATTTTTTTTTTTTAAACCAACGATTATCGTATAATTGGACAAGAACTAAAGTATCCGCTGGCTTGTTCAACTTTGAACCACAAACTTCAAAACGCACCAACTGGTTTTCAACCTATTCCTAATTTTTCTGGTGAATTTTGTAACAGATTCAAAGCTTTGACTATGTAAAGCAGTTGATAGAAATTTAGACTTTAACTAGGCTAATAATGATCATATTTGCAATAACACTCACTAATTTATGTAAACTAAACAGCTTCCATCGTCTTAAAGCTGTTACACATCGCCGTACAAACAACAAGTATTACGTACCGCATAAGAATTTCAGAAGCCAGTACGGAGAATTTCCGCATTAGGGAGCCAAAATCGATTGGAACGACTTGTATTGGCGAGCGGGTCTTTCAAAATGCATGGTATGCGTTCCAATGAACATTTGTAATACCAGTTCGGCACTTTCATTGTATTGGTTAAAACTATGCGCTTCCGTTCGAACTATAGTTAATTCTACTTCGATAGCGGAACGTGTCTATAGCTACACGTACTGAAACTATTTTAGCAAAGAGCTCTCTTCAAGGAAATGGAGACGAAGGGGGTTTATTTAATCTTCCTGCTCGTGTTGGCACGAGATACTCGGAAATAGCTAATGCCGTGGTGAGAAGATTAGCTCGTCAGCAGGTTGGTAGCGAGATCTCACCGAGTACTCCCGGAAGTATTTAAATATCGTCAGTCATCGAGGCTTTTCGTGGAAGCAAAATTTATGTTTAAAATTCCATTTTGAAATAAATACTCTGCCCCGCAATGGTAAACTTGAAAGTTTTTAAACCCCCAGTTTTTGGGAAGGCTATTTCCATTAATCAGTTGTCAAATATCATGTGATAGTTTACTGACCAAAGACTCAATCAGGCGCCCGATATCCGAATGTCAGTGCCAAGAATCAATCACAAGCGTATTAGATATTCTACAGTATTCGAATTTACAGCTTATAATTTAGACAATGGTCGAAACATTCAAAGAGAAGAATAAATAAATTAAAGAAAATAGAGAGTCTTTTGTTAATCGGATAGCCCCTACCAAATACATCTTTAAATCTACTTAAGAAGGTTAAAGACACCTGAATTGAATTAATATATTTAAAATCTCGGCTCTACCAAAAATATATACATTCGAGGTGTTTGAAGGTAACTTTGAAATAAGTTTCATTTTGACAAGGTTGTTCCTTTAAGGGCGTATCACCGTAGCTATAAAAATGTTGTAAAAAGACAAAAGCTTCAGTTTTCAGCAGAAAGCCGTGTGCCTCTTCCTGACTGGAGGTTTTGCATAGAAATATGAACCTGTTAAATTTTGTCACAAAACGCACTCAGACTGATGACTCGTAACTAGAGATGGGATGACTATTGAATTGGCCGATTAGCCAACTAGTTGACGCTAAAATTGCCAACTAGTCGCCGACTATACATGTGGCCGAATAGTCGTCTTTCCAAATAAGTTGGTCCATCTCTGTCATTATTTTTGTTTTTAGTTTGAAACGATTCAGTTTTGTTATCTAAACTATTTTTTTATAATACTAACCCAGTGTTCTTGTAAGACTACTTTAATTCTTAAAAAAATGTAAAACATGCAGTGGGTAGATACTAGCGAATGCCGATTACAATACGGCCGACGGATCTTGGCGAGTCTGAACACAGGCTCTGTGAACTTTTGCGTATGTACACTTGTGAGGAAACGGGTATTGCTAGTTTATTCTTTTTGTAAACAGGTATACGAATAAAACAATCCTAATACTGTGACCAAGTAAAAATAAAATAAATATCAAAACACTTTGAGACAGAAAGCTAAAATATAACCTATAAAGTTAAAATATTCAATTTCTCGTCGTTAACACCTTCTTTTTTTAGGGTTTGTAGTCAACAAGGAACACTTATAGTTTCGCCCTGTCTGTCCGTCCGCGGTTTAACTCAGAGACGCTTAGTACTAGAAAGTTATAATTTGGTATGGGTATACATATTAAACACGCCAACAAAGAACTTAACAACAATAATAACGATCACGGGCAGAAACACAACGAAAACTTTAGTAACCGACTGTGCTCAAGACAGAGAAAGTGACATGAACACGGCACTAATGCTAACGTGTAACTGTATACTTACTAAGCACTATGTACTTCGTAAGCACGAAGCTTACGAAGTAAAAAAGCGTGTTGTTTAGTAAATTTTTATTCAAATCGATTGAAATTAAGTACTAAAAATATATTTTTATTCAAATTTAGAAGGAGGTTTTAATTTTTCTCAAACAGCCGTTACTCAAGTCTTTCAACCGAGAAAATATAATTTTACCAATTTTTTTTTTTTAAATGACAATGTATCTTTTACTAACGACAAAATGCACTATATTAGTAAATCTATTTCGTTTCATATCTAATACAAACAAAAATCAATAAATTCTAAATAAAGCTAATCGATTTCGATATTTGATTGAATAAAGGATTAATTGTGTTAACTTAAGTCGCATCTCTAGCCAAGACCACCGCTCCGCGCACGTCCCCTCATGCTATTTGGTTCCTAATAAAAGTTACTGCGCAACCTTCTGCACCAAGTTCGGGCTCGCCAAGATCCGTCGACCGTAGTGTACTCGGCATATTTTGCCGACTAATCGTCGACTATGGTAGACACTAGATAAATGTGCAATAACGGTCATTGACCCACGTACATTTATTGACCTTCTTAGTATTAAAAACAGAAATAAAGACAAAGCTGTTCTGAATCGACTTCAGTCGTGATCCTTTACGTTGTCTAGAAATGGAAAACTTTTCATAATTTATTGTTCGGGATTCTACGAAGGGATATTAGGGAAAGATCAATGTACTTTATTGCAAGTTTATCTGGCGCCTACCATATATGTACATGTGGCCAAATAGTCGTCTAACCCAACTAGTCGGTTCATCTCTACTCGTAACTCGTAAGGTGAGAGCCTCATCTGCATATAAACAGTAGGTACCCGTGTAGTCCTTAATCCGGGCTCGCAGGTGACGAGCACCCGCCAAATTGATATTTTATACTTGCAATTACACGGCGATCCATTTACATCGCACCGCCAACCTTAAGCTGGCAACACGAAAAATGGCGTGAACTTACGTAATTTAATTAGTTGCTTTAGATTTAATATTTCTCTCTTATACAATACTGTTGTGCCGTGTGTTAGAGCTCCTTGTGATTAAGCTTATCCTGGGATATCCTTTTTACTCCTACAGCTAACAGTTTTTACTTTGAAATATTAGAATTCCTGTGCCAAGTAAATGAAAAAGATAGATAGATATCTATACGCGTGTACCTATTTATTTATTACATACTTTATTGTACTCCCCATAATTAGAATAGGACAATCAATCATATAAACAGTGTACAATGGGCGGGCTTATGTGGTTATTTGCAAACAAATTTTACCTTTGTGTATGTTAAGGGGAAAACGCCTGAAGAGACTCACACCACATCAAAAATATTGTATTAAAAAATAACATATACTTAACGACTATTTTCCAAAATAGTAAGTTTTTTTAGAAAATCTTAACATAACAGACATAAAGGATAAAGCCAACGAATAATAGTTGTTAACTATTATTCGTTGGCTTTATCCTTGAGCCAAGTACAATGGTTTAATTATGATGGTGGATGATAGCACTTCCTGCCCTAACAATGAGCAATATGAGCATGTTGTTACAATTAACGCTTCCTAACGAATCCCGCTAAAGGCCATTAATCAAACCTTACTGCAAATGTGGTGCGTGCACTACCAAAGATATAAATCCTATTTACAACGACCTCTGAGGCGAAATATTCTTCGGTGGAAAAGTTCCAACAGTCAAATCCGATCTGTAGAACCGAGTAGGGTTTCATTTACATTAGGAGATTATTCTGCCAATATACTGCATGCGGAATCGTGTTGTGAAAACCTTTCGTCTGTTAACTTTTTACGACTGATTTACTGGCGTGATCCGGAATGTGCTTGGAATATTCGAAACGCTCCAAATTTAAGACTTAATTGGTTTTTCATGGCATTTACATGTCAATACTTATTTATTTTTAAATATAATAATAAGGTGTTGACGTCACGATTCATACAAAGGAACGCACGTGTAGCAGCTCATGATTTCTACACGTGCAACGTTAAGTACATAAATAAAGCAAAACTTTGTGCAACTACAAAGCTCGAAACCTTATACTACGTCACGTGCTAAACCTTATAGGTACTCGTACTTATCGGTAGTCTTTTTGCTTCTTCTATCTTAAACTTATTATAGTACTAACTACTCCCCGTGACTTCGTCTGTGTGGACTTTAGATCGGGATAAAAAGCATTCTACATATTGTAGCGAAATAAAAAAGCACTTCACCACCTTAGAACATATAATTGATTCCATAGCAAAAAAAATACAAAATTAGGCAAAAAAGAGGGAAACCTGCCTATTAGGCACTTGATCAATAATAAGAAGAAAGCTGTCGTAATCTTAAATAAAATTAAATGGAAATATCAGGAGTTATCAAATATATATGGCACAAAAACTAAGACGTTATATTTTGTTACGTTATTTTTTTATTGTGAATAAGATCACCTGTCTCTAACACAGTTGCAACCAGTTTTTAACTAAAGATTTTAATGACGTGAAGTTTCTGTCCGAGAAAATTTTGATCATAAAGCAGCTAGAACTGGCTACGTGAGCTACTCTTCGACGATCCGCGTCAGGAAGAAAGAGACCTCCTTCCGTAATACCACAAACCTCCGAGCTGTACTGCGGGCAGTGAGATATCCGTAGACCCAGAGCGTAGCGTCACGGGTCTCGAAGCAAACGCTATCAGAGGCCTCGCCTCACATTCGTAAATTGCATCCCTGTACCCCGAAGTAGTCCGATGACGTACCAGGATACTGGAAACCGGTTTCAATGTAGCTTTGATTCACTTCTCGAAAACACGCTAAACTAGCGACACCGCACACCATCAAATGATTTATTATATCGGATATTTTCTGTACTATACCCTGTAATTTTAAGGATTACTTTTCACGGAATTAATAATAATGATAAATTTATTATACCAAAAATACAGATAAAACGTATTCTGTCAAGACTTTCTCCATCGTGACCAAAAGTTTCCAAACATGTCTAAATTTTATGGATCGATCTTTAAAAGTTTAAGAAAAAGGACTGTCAGAAACCAACCAGACTGAAAACTCAAATAAATGGTTATGACAAAAAGACTTGCAGTGTATAACTCTGCAATATGTGTTAATCACAGCGATACAATTGTCACAAAGATAAAAACGACATGACGCATTGACATGCGCTATTGAAACTCCGCATGATCAATCTCAATATTTACCAACCGAAATAATGAACACTATCTAGAGCCCGTAGTTTTAAATAATACGAGAAGATTCGTAACGTCATGTAACGTAACGTTCGTAGCAACAGTAATTCACGTGTTGCAGAGCTACGCGTAGCACTGCTACGCGTTTGCTACGAATAAAACGCCTACAACTACCTTCTTTCAACTTATCGCCGATTTCCTTTTAACAAAGCTATTGTAACCAGCCTTTAGTTTTGAAATTGTAGAACAAACTTGCTACATTTCATATTTTTTATTCAAGTACTTAAATAAATCAGCACAAGCTGTTATCCTGTGCAGCTTAGTGCGGTACATTCGGGGACAAACAGCTTTTAAGTTTTTAATACATCCGCCTTTTTAGAGTTAACTAAGTGTAAACTGGGTACTGCTTAAGTATAGCTTGCTGTTTTACTGCAAAATATTATATAAAGCCTGTTTCACAGGAGGTTGACCAACCAGGACAGAGATTACGTTGATTATATGGAAATAACAGTTAATTACAGCTACACTGAACAAAATTGAAAAGAGGACCTTCCTAACATCCCTTATTATTCAAACCTCATTTACCTATTGATAGCATAATAAATAAAGAAACAAATGTTATTCCGGGCATGTATTACGACCCCCAACTATTATAATACTGAGGTAATTTACCAGAGACTTCTTCCCCTATAAGTAGCTAATATGAGAAAGTTAGGGGCTATTATTTATCATGGTGGGTGGTGAAATCTGTTGCCTCCGAGCCAAGTTGGGCCCATATTTTCATTCCGGGGCGACATGAATTCACAGCGGCTGTAACACAATGTAGTCAATTTACTTCAGTCCCGGCTAAAAGTTTTCTCAGTTCTGTCAAAGTTGTGATTGCCTTGTTTTCCATTTCGCTTGTAGAAAGATGACAAATAAAACTTGAATCCGACTAGTGCATCCGGCTCTATTTACCTTAGGAACTACTCGAACGAAGCTTTTCACTTGAATTAACTTCTAGCAGAATAGTTATGAGAATTTCATAAGGATAAGCGAAACGTTGACCTTGTATAGTATCATAAATGCTGTAGGTGCATAATAATGTTGTCTCCGAGGTGAATTTTCTCATCCCAAGTACAAACACATACATCCGGAGACACGTTTATTTGAAGGCATTTTCGCTTTCCTTTTGTTGAAATTGTATCGTAGGTAATTTTCATATAAGCGCAGTAATGCGCCGGTAATGGTCCATAACAGAAAGCTCGCATTATATAGAGGCCGTCTCTCACCCCGCTCGCCCCCGCTCGCCCCCCCGGCCGGCAGCCCCCACATGTTGTACAGCACGGCCACCACACCACACACTAACAGAAACAAAATGTTCAAACTATTCAGGATTTATTACTAGATATTCAACAAACCATTCAGACCGGAATGTAGCAAAATATCGAGCAAACAAGCGCTGAGTTGACAGTAGCCGTTCCAAATAAAACAAAGCCCGACATATCGTAAAACAATATTTCATGTACTTTTGCTACTCATTTTGTTACATATCATACATTTATATTTAAACAATTTAATAATTTAACGGCTCGCCAGAAGTTATCACGGCCATATTAAATCTTTGACGTTACGAAATAATAAAATACAAGCGTAAAAAAGATAAATCTGTAGGTAATATAATAAAATAGCGGCGTGGAAAAAATTAAAATTAAATCTTGTTACGAGACGCGTCCAAAATATGCTCGGGAACGCGCCCTGCCTTCTTTTAAATAACTCCAATGACGGATTTTTAACATTAGCTCTGTTATTTTTTGCAGCTTTTTTCAATGACGTCGAAAGTTTCATGTTTTTTCAATGCTGCGTTATTTTAGTTAGGTAATTTCACAACACACAACGCACAACTGCCCGCAACATTTTCTCATTTGAATACCTGCATCAATATCCAAAGAAGGACCTAAAGTTATTAATCATTATCAATGCCTCAGTAGTTCTAGAGCTTCAGGTCATTCAGCAGTTGAAGCTTTCTGTCCATTTAATTTGCATCGAAAACGAATTTTAAAATCGACAAAAGAATCCAAATACAACAGTGCTCAAATAGGTAATTGGCGCACAGTGCACGTGCAGTCGTGCACCGTAAGTAGGTACAGATTGCAGGGCGAGACTTAAGCCGTGGACGATGTAGCAGAACAATGAAAGCCCGGCGTGGACAAACCGTAATCCTATTTGGTGTGCAGAGCTTGGTTCGGCTGCGGGCGGAGCCCTGGCCACGCGCGCGATGGACAAACAATAACTCTAGCTCACACCTCTTGCGAACCACCGGAATTAACTGGAATCACAAGGGAATTACGCAGACGGAATTCTCTTGTACCGTCCGGAATTTCCTTTAAGAATTGTTAATAGTGCAGACAGAAAGCTTGATATTACAACGTATTTATGTGTATGCATACTAAGTTCAGTTATTCTAGTGTTAATAAGAAGCGTCTTGAGTTCTTGGCTCAACTTATTGCTGTGCCGTTAACAATAAAATACTTTGTTTAGATTTTAGAGCGTACTTTTTCGACTTTAAGAATTATGCGAATTAAAAAAAATGCTGTTATTTTTCATTTGAGGAACAAGACTGTCACCACAGCAACATTTCCTGTGGTTCTTAATTTGTACTAAGTGCACTTCAATCACAATTTCGTTCGCAAATGATCTAAACGCTTTGTCAAAGTACCTATATTGCTATGAAGTAATTAACTTCCAATCAAACGAAAATTCAATTCATGGAACGCTGTATCGCCCACTTATAATTCAATACCGCACAGATTGGACAATTTAAAGCAAAATAGAATATTTAAAATTCGACGCAGACAGAATATATAAAAACGTTGAAGTTTTCCAACATGGCATCGCGGTATCACAGGGACGATTCACAGGTTATGGGGAACGTTTCTCAAGTTTTAAATCCGTACTACATAATAATATTATAAATGTGAAAGAAACTCTGTCTGTCTTAACGTCTAAACAGATTTGGATGAAACATAGGGTAGACCATGTCCTTGAATAGGGCATAGAATACTTTTTCTCCTGGGAGAATGTTTCCTTGGAATAACATTTGTCATGCACGCGGGCGAAGCCGGTTGGAGATACTAGTTCTTATATAAAATGAAACGCTACATCACTCGTTTTAAAACAGAAGCTACGATTTCTAAAACGATCTTAAAACTGCATAAAGACGTTCAAAAGTTCAGTAGTAAACAGATAAACACACGTAGTCATAAAACCAAATCTGTGTGCATCTGTTGTACATCAAAGAAGAGCTCGCAGATCGATCACGCTCAGTCTGAACAAACACCGCTCAAATATTAAAGAAGTCAGAACTAAACCACATACTGATTAATTTCCAACTAGCCCCGTACATGTTGTGAATCGTTACGGCTAGAAGGTACTTGTTGAGTGAAATATTCAAGGTGAGGGTGTCCCGTCGGTAAGCAAACTCGGGACAAACAGAGGGACGTGTTGCTCCAACAAGATAACTACTGACCGTCTGCGGCCTTCCCTAATTAATTATTCGACAGCATAGACACACTTGTCCTTTAGACGTTATAGCGGAATTACCTTAAGTACGCTCAAAGTTAGCATTAAGACATAACAGATCTAATTGATGTAACTTGTTGGGCAACTATTTCGTAAAATCTTCAGAGATTATTAATAAAGTATTTCTAATAGCTGACTAAAATTATAATGTCACTGTTGAACTATTCATTAATTAAGTAATTTTGGGCTTAATTGAAGGCTTGCTGCGTGTTTTACCACAATGTCAACTGATTGAAAGCGACGATCTGGTCCACGGTGGAGCACGCTTGCCTAGAAGTAACCTAATCACTCTTGAAGTAAAGACTCCCATGCTGTAACTATCAGGAAACAGATTCCGCAACTAATTCAGCAACGTCAATTTTCAGCTTAACTGATGCTGCATACAGCCGTGACGCAGCATTTTCAAGTCACAGAACGTTTTTATAAAACAAAATGTAATGAAAGGTCGTTAACCCTTCGCTTAAAAGCACCACAATTGCCCCATTTGTCTCACCTCTTAAATTTCATGAACAATACGGGGAGTGGGTACCTAATGATAATGACTCTATTTTGTTTTTCTTTTTAAAGCAATACATTTTTGTCTACAAGCCATTTGAGGTGGTTCCCTGGAAGACATACGGGTCCCATTAGTCTCTGAAAAGTGACTGAGCATTCAAATCATAATAGGGGTGGGGAAGGGGTACTTGGTCTTGCTGCTTGACGTGTTCTGTAATTAGTCTGTTCATGTAGACACTTTGATCTTTCATTGTTAACATCTTCTCTAACTCTTTCCGCATATTCCGTACGAGCCTTTTAATGCTCGGAATGAGCTCGGAGTCTCAAGACCTCAATGTGACACGAGCCGCCTAATAATAAAATTGTATCCATTTCCATTTCCTTATCCATATAATTGTGTCTTTTTTGTCGTTCCGATTAAATATTTCTGTACTTCCTATAGTATTTGTGACCATAACTCATTTTAACTTTAATTTTCTAACTTGTATATAAATCAAATAACGATATCTAATATTATCTTGAGTTCTCTGATAGTGCTGTGCACTTCAGTAAGTGACGAATTCACTATATCCAAAAATCTATGTGATTTATGTTTATGTATGTTTTAGTGATAAGTTGTTGAAGTGCTTTAACAGTAAATAAATAAATAAAGATGATATTGTGGGGCCCAGTTCCACAGTAGACAGAATGGTTACGGTTACAGCTTGGCGTGATGCAAATATACTGAAAGCCAATTCCGTAGACAGTCTGCATATGCATAACTCGCACACAAACTCCTCGAAATGTTATATTCGTGGACAGCGGTACTTAAAGGCCAATATCAATAATACCCTCTGCATTAACCAGCTTATTTAGGTCACCTTTCATCGATATAAAACAACCACTTACTAATTAATTGCCGGATCATATCGCGTGATTGAGTACAACAAAAGAAACGTTTTTATATGAGATGTACCTGTCTTATAGTAATTTATGGAAATGTCTTATTGAATGTGCCAGCACTTTAAGAAATGGATGTTCTTCATTTGTCAATGTCATGATCCTATTTTTCACAGAAATAGATGATTCTAGCACAACTATACTCCTTAGCCGTCATAACGCGTTTTTTGACAAATACCAAATAAGTAATCTAATAATAATAAAATTAAAGTAATGGAATTCTCATCTAAGTTCCATGTGGTGTCTGTTCTATTTTGTTTAAAGTAGAAGTTCAACGGTTTCTCTTCGTAAGTATTAAAGTTTTATTATTTGATTTGCTCTGTGAAAATACATTTGAATTAGTAATTAAATTAATTCAACATTTATTTTGGTTCAAAACATTTTACGTAGTTGATAGTGAGTTCTTATTAATTTTTTTATCATAATTAAAATAATAGTAACGAGCTATCTGTTGTGTTTTATTTTTTATGAGACTTCGGTACTCGTAAGATTTATACTGAAAACTCACATCGATTGATATGTTATTAAAATTACATTACACTAGTCAGGAAGATGCTATAAGTATTGTTTGCAAATGGCGGTATGTCAATTCTACTTTCACGTTTGCGAAGTAAACATAGACACAATACACGTTAACAAAACATGAATTGCTATACTACTAAAGAACGCGCAATAACTGTTCCGATTTTTTATAGTCAGAAGTCTATGTCAAGGGACCTCAGACTCATGAAGCCCCCAAAGAGAATATTCGTCGAGAATGCGAAGACCTATCGCCGGCATTTCTGGCAAAGGTGTCATCGATTCTGGCGGCGGTCACGTAGAATATATCATTTTCACGGCTTAATGGAAAAATATAAGCCATCAAATAAACATAATCTAAATGCAGATACGAAGTTTTTCATTCACATAAAAATTACAGCCAAAGAACATCGTGACACAACTTTTGCGCCACCTTGTATTTTCTTTGTGAATTAAACTCTCTTTGAATATTGACAAATGTGGAACCTACAAAGAAAAAGAAATCACCGCTTTTATTTCCGAATGAGGTAACAGTAAAACGCTCGAGTAACAGGTAAAACATTATTTATTTAAGTACCTACGGAATGAACATATTTACTCGGTGGTATTTATATTGGTACAAAATGTTTCCGGCAACATCAATCGAAGAAACAAGTTCGTGCTTAATTTTTTTTAGGTAGCCAATTATTTTCGTAAAGCTCCAACGTAATATTTCCCATTTTAAAGTCAAAATAGCTATCTTACTCGTGTATTATTTTACACAAACAATGCATTCACAAACGGAATGCACGGAATATGGTCGGGCGCTGAGAAATAAGCTGAATAATGTCACTGATGTAACGTGTTCGTTGCTGTTTTGAGTATATATTTGCCATATTCGTGTTCTATATAACGAAACACCTAATGCAATCTGGAGGTACACAGCGATACAATTATAAGGAGATATAGATATGTATGTCACCGGAAAATTACAAACACCTTAAGATTGTATAATGTCACGTGAAGTTGTAAACTATTTTTCTTAATAAGACACGAAAATACTGGAATCTTTTGAATTTGGGTGGGATTTAATGTATAGAAAACGATGTTTTTATAATATATCGGGAAATTATAATCTAATAAAGATTTATTACAATCTTACGGAGTCTGCAATTTTCCGGTGACATATATATGTATGTTTTTAGCTGTCATTCTACCGGAAACTGGATGGATTGTGTGAAAAATTATACGGCTAGAAGGTGAAGGCAATTAGAGAGTAGCTATGTAAAAATATATGCTGTCCCAACTCCCAACCCAAAATACAGATAACACTATGATACAGTTGACACTGGTTTAGGTCCAGGGAATTCTATACTAATATACTTTATTCCACATTTATCTGGCGCCTACTATACATTATATTCTATACCTATATAAACCTACTATATAATCCATACTAATATAATAAAGCTGAAGAGTTCCATTGTTTGTTTGGTTGTATGCGCTAATGTCAGGAACTAGCTTGAATTGAAAAAAATATTTTAGTGTTTATCGAGGAAGGCTATTGGCTGTATAACATCACGCTACGACCAATAGGATCATTAATGACGACACTATACTTCTATACCTAGTTTAATGCTGTATGATGAATTCAGATCAATTACAACTACAACATAAGTAATGAAGCCCAACTCTAATCGTTCACCTAACGTAATATAAAGAAAAAAAGATAATGACTCTTTTCTCAACATCGAATGAATGAAGCAAGTAAAATATTAGGTCCGTACTAAATATTTGGCAATGAGATATTTCCTAAGAATTTGATATCAAATAAAAGTGTCAGAAATAGGGAATTCAAGGCTCGAGGAATTTTATTTAACATTTTTACCCGAAAATTGCTACCCGTCCTCACGACCTCGTAAATAAACGTCCAAAAAATATGAAAAAGCGTAATAAGCGCTAAGATGAAAGGAACGACGCGAACGCGTTATGTTCTGCCCATACACAGTGCTCCTCGGTACATTTATGTGTATCTATCCAGCCCTGAGGTGTAGGTATGATGAACCTTGGATGAGGCACAGGGCCCAGATGAGCGTAACTCACCAAGCTTTATTTACGCCGCTCCAAGTTACTTACTGAAATTACGTTTCATACAAAATGACGGAAATTCACCCATGGGTGATATCTATACAGGATGTTTCCAAAGCGTGGTCATATTTAAGGGTGATTTTTTGTATCTGATATATTAGAATTGACGAAAAAAATCAAAAAACCTACTCTATCAACAAAAACGACTGCAAAAAACAAAAAAATATTTCGTTTGAAGCAGTCTGTTGGGTGGAATCAAATCTGTGATTGAACTAAAATTAACGTCTTTAACCTATGCTTGAAAAGTCCTTGAGAAGTCTACAAATTGCGTTGAAGTTAAACTTTGTTTGAGCTACCTGCGTGAACTTCATCTCAGCAGTTCGCACTCATTATACGTAGAGTTAATTATAACGCTGAGACCTAACACCAGTTTTCTTTTCATGTCACTCCCAGAAACCACAAATTAGGTACATTCGTTAGATCTTTCAAATTTTATTTATTTGTTTAACAGTGAGTTTTATCAGGCTTTTGACTATAATTCAGACATTGTTAAGCCTTCTGATTAAACTTTGTTTATAAAGTAAGGAAGAATAACTACGAAAAACGTAAAAATGACTTGTAAACAGTCGCGTCTCGACCATTTGACATCGATGCAACGACCGACATGTTACAGAATAATAGTCCTATGTGTAATTTACCTATCCGTGGAACAAATATTATGAAAAACTGTCGCGTCGTGCCTGTATTCGGTAGCCTTCAAACAATGAAACAACCAATATCTAGTCGAAAAAAATCATAATGAAAAATATGTATATAGAATAGACTAATAAAGAGCGAGCCGTTTGTTGCAGATAACGTCGACCAATAGTACCTACCTACGTCGTGCATGAGCGCACACAAATGCGAACATGTCCATGTCCAATGGTCTCCCATGTATTCAAGCGATACGTGCTCTCCCTGTGCTCGCTGGCATCTTGGACACGCAATATTGCAATACAAGACGCGGAAAATAGAGTATACTCAGCGATAGTTTGGAATTCTCGGTGTTTTAGTAACGTGAAATAGGAAATTGTAATTGTTTTTCTGTTATTTTGAGTATATGTATATGTACTGTACAAGCCTACTTACCCACCTAACTAGGTGGGTAAGTGAAAAATGGCAAAGGTAAACCAGTTGGTTTACCTTTGCCATTTTAAATAAAAACATGTTATATTGTTTTGGCCAAGTAAACGCATCGTTAAAGCAAATATAAATTATAATATACAGCCGTCCAATACCGCAACCCAACATATCTCTCCTACACACATTAATTTTACCGCTGGAAAATACAAATTGGTCAGCCATTTTAAAATAAAACAACCCTTCACAGGGATGACACAAAATTGACGTTTTTTGAGACCGTTTTCATTTGTTTTTTATCACCATCCTTTGCCTGTTCCTTTTTATTCTTATTGGATTTCATTTTATGATCAATATATCCTCCTATAACAGGGCGTTTGAATTTTATTAATGTCAATTAGATATTAAACGGAAATTAAACGAACGCGCAAGAGCCAATAATGAAAATATGGGTCTTTTCTAAAGATCCTAGAGTAAAGAGAACATTTTATCGATGACGAAGCTTTTATTTTTGTTTTAAAGTAGGAATGTCTCACGTCTTGCAGACGGTGCTATAACGACCTGTCACCTGTCTATTCGTCCCCACATATGCACTTCCGCAGCAAACACTAAACACATTATATGTGGTTGAAGTTGTTCGTAGCACTCCAAACCACACACAGTACTTAGGTATAGGTACCGAGAACTGACACGTAGGAAAACTACCAGATATTTAGGAAAAGTAAATACCACTAGAAGGTACGTGAGAAGATTTATCTCAATGTGGCTTACCTTAGGAGTACCTACCTACTCCGTGCGTGATAAATATTTCATCAAATCTACCTGAGTTTTTTTTAGGTTTTTCTTCTAAAGTCCGAACCTTCCAACTTGATTTTATAGAAATTTCTTGAAATCGTCACAAGGTGGAGAATCTAAATTTATATCGAATAGGTAAATGAAGCAAGCAATGACGTAGGTCTCTCCGTACAAGTTGTTGGTTAATTTCTGGGCGTACTGTAAGGGTAAGCTTTGCTAATGAAGTAGGTAGAGTCTTAATAATCTGACTTTCTTTATATTATTCTTCATAATGAATAAAGCTAATGTCACATAGTCATGGGAAAAAGTTCGGTTTTATGCCTGGTCGGGGTACAACGGATGCCATTTTCGCTATCCGTCAGCTGTGCGAAAAATACAGAGCTGTGCATAAAAACTTGCACATGGTATTCGTTGACTTCGAAAAGGCATATGACCGGGTGCCTCGTGAGGTTTTGTGGTGGGCCCTTAAGGAGAAAGGTGCGCCTGGGAAGTATGTGCAGTTGATCTGAGCGATGTACAGTCGATGCAGTACCCAAGTTCGGTCTGTAGTGGGCACCACTGACTGCTTCAGTGTGGCAGTCGGTTTGCACCAAGGGTCGGCCTTTAGCCCCTACCTCTTCCTGATGATAATGGACGCTCTGACTTCGGACATTCAGGTAAAGGCTCCCTGGTGCATGCCATTTGCTGACGATTTTGTGCTGACGTGCTAACCACTTTTTAAGAAACTAAACTCTGATAAAGTCATAATGAGAGATATACTCGTAAACAGTTACGCAGGTTACGCTACACCTGAAACTGCTGTGAAATCAATAAAACTAATAATAAATGTTCCTATTTCGATCTATAAAACAGCTACATTATAACTGTGACAGCCGCGGGTGCGGACAAAGATAGTTTTAGGAGTATTTCTCTGTAACAGAGTCGGGACTCGAGACCTGTCGATAAAATTCCATTCCAAATTGTTTTCAATATGTTTTATCGGAATGTGATAGTGAGCAACGACTCGATAGAGGAATTTTCCTTGAAATGTGTTGATATGATTCATTTCAAGCCATTATAACAAATAACGTAGCTATATATGTGCTATGTTCTGTTTGTTGATAGCCGGGGACAGATTTAGCGGGGTTTGCGTAAAAATGACGGATTCGGCCAGCTAGTTATGAATAAATGATTGAGTTTAGAGTATTGATCTTTCCGATGGAACATCGTCACATACACTGTCCTAAATATTTTATGTCCAGCTTGTTATAAATTGTGCCGTTAACGCAAAAAATATTATTATATATTAGCTTTTACATGCGGCCTCACCCGCGTGGTTCTCGAAAATAATCACTAATCGTACCTTATTCCACGATAAAAAGTATTCCTCGTCCTAATCATATCATTTGGATCGTCTACCCGTGTCCCAAATTTTGTCGAAATCTGTTCAGCCTTTTAAGCGTTATCGATTAATCATACACATTTACAATACTTCTAGTAGAAACTAAAACAGACAAAACATACCTGTAACTGTCTGTCTATCTGTTAACATTTGTTAGAAACTTAATATCAGACTTCTTGTGAATTTCAAGAAATTCTATTATTTTTTGGCATCAAACCTTATTAGTCTTCTTTTTTTACTCGCTCATATGATTGCTCTCGCGCTCTACTATTGTAGAATTATAGTTTTGGCGCGAAATTTCTCAGACGTGCGATCGCGCTGGTCGCCGCAAAAATACCAATTAAATAGTGATCATCATCATCGTCATATCAGCCCAAAGACGTCTACTGCTGGAAATAGGCCTCCCCAAGTGTCGTCACAAGTTCCGTTCCTGCGCGTCTCGTATCCATCGGCTACCCGCAACCCTCACCAGTTCATCGACCCACCTTGTGGGAGCCTAAACCTGCGCGCGAGACGGTTCATGATGACTCTGGAAAACAGCTTGTAGACATGGCTCAGAAGTGAGATGGGCCTGTTATTCTTAAGCAGGGCATTGTCGCCCTTCTTAAAGAAGAGTACCATTTCTGCTCCATGTCGGTGGCGTTTTCCCCTCGAGTATGACGGAATCGAACAGTTTCTGAAGGGCCTTCAGGACCGGTTTTCCATCCGCCTTGAGGAGTTCGGGCGTAATTCCTTCATCACATGACGCCATTTTTGTTTTTAAGCTGCTTCAGAGCCATCCTAATCTCATACAGGCGACGTCCGGGATGTCTTCGATATAGTGGCGGGTCAATCTAGCTCTTGGGTCGTTATCTAAATTCGCAGCGGGTTTAGTCATTGACGTGTATAACTGTCCATAAAAGGTCTCGATCTCCCTCAGAAGCTTCGATTTGGCGAATATGGTTCTGCCATTGTCGGTCTTCAGTTTCGTGAGCTGACTCTGCCCAATATATAGATCTCTTACAAAGATCTTGGAGCCCGTTTTTCGCTCTATCGCCTTTTTAATCTTTTCGATTTTGAAGCGGCGTGAAGATAGTACCTAATAGTGATCACCATTTAGAAATAGAGGAATACTATAAGTGTGTGCGTTAGATACCCATGATGTTTAAATTCCACGAAACGCATGCGTATTCTACAATAGTAGACTAATGGAGTGCTAGAGTACAAAATTCCATAAATGTTGGTCAAATAGTTATTTTACATATTAACGTTTTAAAATCGGAATTTTAATGACTCACTGACTTATTGATCAAAAAACTAAACCACTTCCAGATGACCTAGAAAGTTCAAATTTGGCACCCTACTTGGTAATTGTGTGTACACAAAGAAAAAAATCGGCAAACCAGGAATTTATAAGATTTGAAATTTTCCAATCAATCTATTTTGTTAGATAACATTTAGTGCCTTTCAAAATTATAAGAGCAAGAATTTATGCATTCTTCTTCGCAGGAGAATAAGCTCCATGGTGAAAGGTCGTTTATATCCTTTGTATAGGTACAGACGCTAGTACATCAAGCTACAACAATCTGTCAAATTTCTTTAATGGATTTTCAACTTTATCGCTAACGCATTTGGTTCAAGGTTGATTGGGAAAATTTGACAGTTTCGGGTAGCTTGATGCGCTGGCTTACGAATTATTTATAAAACTTGGCTAGTTACATACATGTTATCTTATATTTGGCTTAACTTATCATCTTTATTTTAGACGCAAGTTACAGTTTTTTATATTGAAAAGTCAACATTTCTTACTCTTCCAAAATTTTGATTTGCTGGTGAAAACTAGCCAATTTTAAATCTTGAGCCTTAATTTTATCTTATTTCAGGACTATCTACAGAACTTGGCACCCATTTAGATCTCAATATTTTTTTGTCGCTGAAGTCGACAATCACGCATGAACTTGGCTCCCATTTATGTTTTTGATGTTTGGGATACATATTATATGGATTGCCAAGAACACAAACGTCACACATCAAAGATTACTTACTTAACTTTTTACATGTGAATCAAGTAGAATAATATTTTAGTTTGATATTTTCATGATATATTAGAAACTCCATTCTTTGTGAAAGATACCACAGGTGAGTTAAGTTTGCATGTGCTCCAAATTAAGATGGATTGTATAGTGTACCTACCTACTATATGTTTTCTAATATGTTTCTAGTACCTACGTAGTTCGTATGTTCTGTTTTAGATACTAACTTACTATTAATTCTGAATATATAAGCAGTCGCGTATACTAATTATAACTTCGCAATAATGCTTATTGTTCGCAAATATTTAAGTGGGAACCTACCTCCCTACCCGTAGGTACCTACTCTCTATCGCAGCGAATTCCAAAATTTCTAATTTTCAATATATTATGTATTTATTTATAATAAGCACACCAACAGCACTGTCACTTAAAATTCAAATAAAATTACATTCCAAATCGGCATTTCAGTAACCATGCAAATGACAGGTATGCATGACATTGAACATAATTAATATTAGAAACAAAAGGAAAAACTAAAAACTGCGTCCAGTATACCTAAATCCTGAACACTACAAAAACAAAACAATTTGAGCCATTAAGACGTACATTGTTCGCACTGTTTGAAGAGGGAACGTCTGTATTATTATGCATAGTATATTTGTGTGTATTATTATGTATAGTATATTTCATAGGTAAGTATATAATAATCGTTAGTACGAATTAAAAACAAACCATAGTGCTGTTCAAAAATAGAACATCCATTTAGCTTCAGAGTTTAAAAGTAGTTTAAATTTTAACAAAACCCATTATGTAAGCTAGCTTTCGTTGAAATACCTGTTATCGACGTACGTCAGTAGGTACGCAGGTATATGACAACATTCACGTGGGCTTCGTACAGTTATTAATATTCAACGAAACAATCGAACTTCATTATACGTCGGAAGGTAAGATAGAGATGATTTATTGAAGCAGAAACAGCCGGGGGCGTTCTCTCCGGCTCGCCCGAAGCCGTCCGCAACACCTAGACAACTCGTGCAAATCCCTCGTGACATGTTTTACATCTTCAAAGTTCACCGAACACCACTGGCTGCTCAACGTTGTTCAACTAATTCGACCTTAGATTATACCCATTATAACTTGTGATTCCTCCCCACAGAAATTTTCCGCTTGAAATATCGTAATTGACCTCTGGTTACTCAACATCCACCGTTAAAATATTAACGTAAAGTATCACGGTAGGTAAGTGGTGATAAATAACACCGCTACCTCCACACATTAACTGTAACATAGATCCAAGTCACAAAGTATCCCAGTGTCTACTTACGAACTCATCTTTATAATGGCTCCCTTTATACTCTGAAAAAGCTGCTTTTTTACGTTAAGAACCAACGATTTAGCGTTAGCCTAATGACTGTTAAGGTGATGACGTGTAAAGAAAATTGTGCCAATTTGTTTGGTGAAGTCAATTTGTCACACTGTCGACGTGTGTCGGATCGCTCCACCCTTCCTCGTCAGTGCTTTCAGGTTGTGTTCCCCTCACGAGACCGATGCAATTTACATTGAAAGCGACTGCAAAAAATCCACTTTACGGTGAGCGGAGTGAAGATAATTCCTTGTAAGATTGATCCTAACCGGTTTATTATCTTAACAAAGTGGGTTCCGCTGATAGTGATATTTTTAGGGTTCCATAGTCAACAAGAAACCTTATAGATTCGCCATGTCCGTCTGTCTGTCGGTCTGCGGTGTAGCTCAGACACTAGAATGTTTTAGTGGCGATGACTTTTTTTTATAGCCTATCCCATGGTGTGGGGTGTCGTTATACAGGTAAATTTAAAAGGAAAACTATCACCGCTACCTAGACTTATAAGAATAAGAATAAAAATTAATTTAAGAATAAATTTATTAAAAAGAAAATATAGGTTACAATTATTGTTTGTTATACAAGATTGTTTAGTTTCTTTAAAAATTAAGCCTAAAAGAATTTTCAAAGACTTCCTGCACTAGGCTAGGCATGTCTCGCAGGAAGCTTTTAGGATTCCTATGCGTTTACAAATTGTTAATATGTGTACCTACGACGAGTGTACCTAAGACGAGTTAATGAGTAATAGTCGACCAACTTAGAAAATCGAAAAAAATCCTAATAATTCCATAGAAAGTAACTTAAAACCAAGTGCATTTGTATCTTTGTAATCTAATAATAGTTAAGTAAGTACTTACATTTTACTTTTTTTTCGGCATGGTTTAGGAGACGGGTTACTACAGAACCCTACACTGTGCGTGGTCCGACACGCACTTGGCCGGTTTTTTTTTTGTTTTAGGTCTCATAGTATAATGGAGTAATTCTTACTATGACCTATATTAAATGCAATCTTTCCAGAATTGTTCACACGTAATCCGGCCATACAAAAACTATGATGAGTTTAAAAGTGACCTATTTTTGTGTCTACTTAGGTAGGTGTGCATTTATTTTCAGAGTTAGTCGAAGTACGGGCTTCCAGCTACATCTACTAGATTGGTAGGTAAATATAAACAATTTATAAATTTTAAACTAATATCTATATTCTTTACAAAATACAAAGTAGCCTCGCTGTAACTTTTTCGTGGAATCGCCGTAGTCTCTTCGTAGCATTGCCATAGCGTCGTAACGTCTTCGTGGCAATATCTTAGGCTGTATGGGAACGAGAAAAAACCGTGATATGCGCGTAAGAAGTCGCGAGCAAAAGCTAGTTTATAGTATAATAATATTTGGTACGAAATATTGGATACCTTCTTCATTTTGTACTAAATGAAACTCATCCAGATTAGTTGATTTTCAATGCGATTTTATTAAAACACAAAGCTCACTTCGGCTCTTTAAATAAAATAATACCACGTCCAGTGTATAAGTAGTGAAAACACGTAGGTACAACTAGAACGAGAACGTACCTTTGACAAAAAAACAAGAGACATGATAGATAACTGCTATCTCGCCGGCAAAAAGGGCAAAATGAAGAAATTTCTCGTCATAATAATATTATAGCCATGCCATGTGTCACGCTTGGGCGGCCGCGCTCGTTCTCTTCATGACGCCACTCCGTCAGGCTTCTTGTCCCAAATCGCGTCGCATTAACCCATGCTTGTCTATGAGCACTGTTATAATAAAGAAAGAAATATATGTAGTAGGTATGTGCATGTCGAAATGTATCGACGTACTAATTTGATAGGTTTTAATTGAGTAAATTATGTCAATATTAATCATTAAATGCCACTAAAAGACCGATTTAGTAATAGTGCAATTACCTACTGCAATTAATAAATTAGTATTAGTTATAGCTGGTATGCTTGTCAGCGCACTCATTCAAAAGCTCCGTGACTTCATAAAATCAAATATAGACTAGTCTCAAAGGACGGCTAGCGTGAATTCATTTCATATAGAATACAGAATTGTTATTAGGTACGCCCTCATGATGGATAAGCACCGCAAATATGCCACAATATTCAAAGCTAATAATTCAGAGACTGTTCTCTCATCGCTCATCCCAAAGTGTCTACTGAAATTCTATCTGAAGATTGAATATTTTGTAGAAAAATGCTTGATTTAAGTAACTAGGCACCAATCGATTTAATTGTATTCAAAGCTAATAAATTCATGTCTTCGTAGCGTTATAGAACTGTCGGGCCCTCATCAACTCTTTTTATTGAACACTCAGCGCTGGGCGTCATTACCCCCATCAGTTTTTCCTGCTCCCTTCGTAATGACGTCACTTTATCTCATCAGCCGTGCCCCAACCAGCATTCCTGCCTGCATCCCTAGAAGGTATTAAATTACTTTGACGATCGATTCGAATTTGTTTTTATCTCTATGATGGTAGGTAGGTATATCACAAGTGACTGTAGGATATCTTTAGGGTGTTATTTAATTGGCAGAGCAATTGTCTATTTTATAGGTATATTGATAGGTACCTACTTGAGGGGTGGAGGATGGCTTCAATAGTACCGGCAGATGGCGCAAAATAAGTAGGCATTAATTTCACTAAGCCCAAGAAACCGCGATAACCATAATATTTTTAATGTTTAAAAGAAAAGCTAACCCATTCAAGGCGGGCTGCAAAAATTTCAATCTACCTTTGTCACTTTAGCACCAATCAACGAAAAAGTAGGTACATTTTTGTTTTCGTAGTTAAGAACATGACACGTGAGTGACGATGAGTGACGTGCGCCCCCTTTTTGTATTTGCACCAGAACCCTGAACACAAAGTAGCGCTACTGATCTTGTCTCATATGAGCATTTCGTCTTGGCACAGTTTGTTGTTTTACTTTAGCAACCTATACCCACCTATATGCATGCAATATATGAAATACTCTTCACGCATGCTAACCTCTTCGAAATGGGGGAAGATATTGGTGCCAATTTTCTTGTTAACAAGTTCGTTTGCCAAATTTATCTTTTCACGTATTAAGCAAAAAAGGGATTGTTGGGAAATTATGTTTGTGAACAAGGGAATAAGAGCCAATGTTATTAGAGCTACCTCTCCGTCCATCCTATAAAAGTAATAAAAGTTTGTGAAATGTTGTAGCTAACGCCATCTACTACGTCAAACATTAACTAAATCACTATGTAAATAGGTCAGTACTGCAACTGCATTAGTTTTGAAAGCTCATGACGAAAATTGATAACAATAGTTAGTCCAGTTGCAAGGCATGGATTATAATAAGTTTTTGAGTTTTTTAGCCGAATCTGAAACTTCTAGAATCATCATAGACACGAAACCATAGACGTAACCAACAGCACGCATGATGTCACTGTCATTGTATTTTGACATGTGTCAAAATAAACGACCATAGCTTTAGCTGTAGTATTCAGTAGTATTACTCTTGCTGTCGTTTATTAACCGTGGTGATTATTAAGCGCTTATGAACGTAATCAACAATAACACTTGTATTAAGAACCAATAAACTTGTATCTGTGCCTTGAGGATAGACATTGATCCGCCATCATGACTATGAGACCAGATGATCATCGTAGAAAATGGGACAAAGACGAATTCGAAAGAATCGCTGCAGATCGGTTGAAAGCTGAAATAGAAGAAGAGGAACGAGCTAAAAAGAAAGGTACTGTAACCAATTCATTACTAGAAGCATCAGCCCTGATACAATACAAGTTGGAAAGACTAGAAGTTAATCTTTGAAACAATCTCAATAATTATTTCACCACATCTACTTCTGGCAAAAGATATGATGGGTCGCAGTATCTTGTTAGAAGCTCAGGAAAAAAAGAAAGCTGAAGCATAAATATCTTTTCTAAGTTTTCTCAGTAGGTACTTAATTAAAATTACGCTAGAAACCTAAAACAAATAATGCTGACCTAATTAACATTGGTAAAACTTATCTTATACATGCCTATTTCTTTACAGCGCCACCTATCAAAAGAGAGCTCCTCAAACAGCGAGACTACAAAGTTGACTTAGATTCCAAGCTTGGAAAAAGTGTAGTGATAACAAAGAATACTCCTACCTCACAATCAGGAGGATACTACTGCAATGTCTGTGATTGTGTTGTCAAGGATTCCATCAACTTCCTGGACCACATCAATGGAAAAAAACATCAAAGGAATCTGGGCATGTCCATGAAAATTGAAAGGAGTTCATTAGATCAGGTTTGTATGATGAATTAACAAAAAAATGTTCTTAAGTACGGCCTCCTCTGACGTAACCTAATCAGAGATCCTATCAGGTTATGTATTGAGCTACTCAGATCCTCCTAGCGATCCATGCCATAGAAGCCAGGGGAGTCACAGATACTCATATTCGTATACTCTCCGACAGCGCCTCAGTTCTCCAATCCCTAAATAGAAACTACTCCACCTCGAAACAAATACAAGAATGCCACAATGCACTAGAACGCGTCACGGTGACAAACCGCAACACCGTGACGCTGCAGTGGATAAAAGGTCACAGCGGATCACTAGGAAATGACGCGGCCGATGAACTGGCCAGGAGGGGGTCTGGTACCCATTGTGCCACTCCCTTTCACCCAGCTACGCACGTGGCTACAAGAACATACCCACACACAAGCAGAACGCTGGTGGACCTCGGCACCAGGCTGCAGGCAGTCCATCCTAAACAATAAACTTACCAAGCGCCTTCTGCAACTGGATAGGAGCAGCCTGCGAATGGTGGCGGGGACCATCACCGGACACTGCTCGCTGAATAATCATTTCCACACACTAGGTATAACAGACAGTCCTCTGTGCAGAGCATGCATGGAGGAGGAGGAAACGGTGTCGCACGTGCTCCTTGAGTGCACAGGCGTCGCCGATATACGTAGACAAACGATAGGAACACCAAATTCACTCACAGACACCCTGAACTCTTTAGGACTGATCTGCTTCTGGAGGGAGGTCGGCTGGTTGGAATGACGGCCGCCATGGCCCACGCACAATGGTCCAACATCAGGACTAAGTGTGGAAACCATACCCCAATAGATAGATAGATAGATAGAGCTACTCAGATCGAATAAAGCCAGCAATCAATTTCAATATACAGCCACAAGCAAAAGTATTAGGTACCCTAGAGTAAAGCAAGTTTTAGGGTGTCTTAGCGTAGCAAGTGTTAATAAAACTGCATTTATGATTATAAATATTTATTTAATTATAACAATTAACATTCTTTTCGTGATATCTTTTTCCATTCATGCTGTAACACCGCCAGTAGAGATTGTTTATTACTGATCAAGTGTCTATGGATATTTTTCTTTAAAATGGACCAAATGTGTTCAATTGGATTGAAGTCTGGTGATGGTGGTGGCCAGTCCAAAAGATCAATTTGATTTTGAGCCAACCATGTTGTTAAGGTGGGGGTACATTCGTAATGGTAAGGGTGTGGCAGTATATGAAAATGTATGATTAGTTAAAGGGCCTATTCACACATTATGATTTGTGCGGACTTGTGGCAAGTGGCGTTGTCCTGCTGAAATTTAACTTTGTTGGTGTCTGTATTGCCAAAAATTTGCATTATCAACGGCGCTAGTGCTGTTTCCAGAACGTCAGTATATTTTGGACTGTTCAGCACTATGTTCGGATTTTTGGCATGATTAATACAATGAGTGTTAGTCTTCAGAATTGTGATAGCAATAATTATGTACAAGATGTGTATATTCACTGTAAGCACTGACAACACACTGAAGTTACAAATGCAAAAAAAAATACATTTTCAAAGAAAAATCCAATAAAAGCACACCTGTGTGTTATAAATATTTTCTTTTGTCTTAACTTCGTCAAAAAGGGCCGTCAATCACTATTTATTGAGATGGTGACAAAAAATAGGGGTGCCTAAGACTTGCACATGGCTGTATTTCCATATCCTACATGGTCTACCGCTACTGCTAGTCATACCATCTCTATATTGCCATCAGTCTTTCACTATGATACACAATGTTTTGTCTACATTGATACTCATCATGTGGCCAGTCCATCAACACCTTTGCAATTATTATGGCTAGATTAGCTGTTAGACATGTTTTGATGCAAGTTATGTTTTCTGCAAACAAAGTAGACATGATTTGATGCAAGTAATGTTTTCTGCAAACAAAGTAAACCATGTGCTGGTTCAAAATTATATTATTGTATGTTAACATTTAGAGGCATTGTGGTGGGACCATTGTATACTTAACAATAATGACTTTATTGTAGTTGTTTATATGGTACAATACGTAAATACATAAATAATACAATTTTATTTCTTTCATGTTCACAGGTCAAAGCACGCTTCGCAAATAATAAACGTAAATTAGAAGAAAAGAAACGCGAGTATGAGCTTGACACCAGACTAAGGGAAGCAGCAGAAGAAGAAGCAAGGGTCAAAGAGCAGCGTCGTGAAAGACGTCGCGATAAGAAGCGCAAGCTTATGGAGTCTGAGGAGCCTGAAGATACACCGGCGCAGTCTGAACTAGCTCAGATCATGGGATTCTCTGGCTTCGGAGGAACCAAGAAATAGGATAATTAATATTTAAGTATGGTCGTAAATAAAATGTGTTCGATAGTTTTATTTAAGTGTTTTATTGGCAATACTGGCAAGGAAATAGAAAGGTACACCTTATGGGCCAAAGTTCTATTACTTATTTCTTTCACATAACTCCAGTGACAGCAACCAAGTCTATCTACTCTCCACTGAATTTGAATGGCAATGCGAGCTATATACTCACTTCTTTAACTCAGCTGGGTGGTTATAGTAGATTATGAAATGAGGGGATAGACCACCTTTATCCACGAGGAGGATACTCTACTTTTCACACCAGAAAATTATGCTCAAGCCATGAAGAGAGGTGACTGCTGTTCACCGCGAGCGTCGCGCATCGGCATTCACTGCTAGGAGTAGGTCGCGCGTCAGAAGCTATGCCCTAGCGGCGGGGGTCGACGCCACCTCTATGGCTTGAACATATTTTCTCACAGTAATTGTAAAAAGTAGAGTATGCTCCTCGGGGATAAAGGTGTCTTTGCCTTGGACTTGAATTCCTCACTGCATTTAGGATTCTTGTATTAACTGCCTCGCTTCGCTCGTGAGTTAAACTCTAAACGCCCTTGCTACGCTCGGAATTTAGGTAACTCACGAATCCTTCATTGCATTCGCGATTTAATATGTCGCCCGTGACAAAAGACATTGCTTTATCCCCTCGGTGTAGATTGTAGATCATGACAAACCTTTTTTTCCCTTTAAGGATGGGAAATCATCAAATGACTTCTTCCGCTCTGGGTGGAGCTGAATGGCGTGTCAGACTCTTACTGACTAAAACCCGTCCGTGTTCCTTTTAAAGCCCTTTGCGTTCCAGGGCCGCGGTGACTCTTTCGAACAAATTCCGCAACCCTGGCAGGCTCTAGCCCTAGCGGGCCCCGTCTCCCCTATACTGACATCTCTTTGAGGCGCGCGTGGAACACAACGCGCCTTCGACCCGGGCCTGGTGGTGATCGGACAGCGGGCTACCCAACGCTCGTCGTCCGCATGCCTGCGCCTACGGTGGCCGGGGATCGCCCTGCGACTCCCGACGCCCGGGGCGTCTTGTGTAGCGGCGGTTGGGGCGAAGGCCTTGTCTCTCCCAATCTTCTATAGGTACTTAATCACTGAACTCGAGAATAATTACATCATTACCTTTAGGTACCTACCTAATGTTTGTTTCACCGCCAAAAGTCGTCTCACTGAAGGGCCTTTCCTCCTTCCATATTTCAAAAAGTATTATACTTTAAAGTTAATCAGGTATTTTTTGTTGATTCTCAATTGATCAAATGTAAACATACATAATTAGGTTCTAATGTATACTTCCATAGGCAATCAAAACATTACGTGGCGATGACTGGTCATTTCCGCCTGAGCCCCACGCCTATGATACACAGTCCAGTGTTCTATTGTATGCATGCTTTCATGCGGAACATGCAACTGAATCGACAAGGTCACTTCAGGTAATGAAAACACACACGGAGTACCACAATCTTATATGTGGGTACAGACGACGCGAAAAGTCGGCCCTCAATTTTTTATCTGCCTTTCACCAATCTTGTAATTTGAGGAGCTCGTGGCTAAATAACAACTGGCGCACGGGTCGATCGTCAAGGTTAAGCAACACTAGCCGAAAGAGTCCTATTTTGTTGTGGTGGACGGATGAACACAAACATACAGAGAGTCTTCCGTGCCTCGTAGGTAAATAAAGTATTGGTCCCAGCTGTCATTTGAACATCTTTGATAGGTAGTCGTTACGTGTAGTCAGAAGCCAGAAAATCTGACAGCAGATTAGCCAAAGAATACCACGTTGGTGGGTTGTTGAGGGCAGATGGGCAGTCGCTCCATGTAAAATATTGATAATCAGCTGCATCCGCTTCGACTGCAAGCCGACCCCAATTTAATTGAAATAAAGGCTAGGCAAAATGACAAACCTACATGTTATTTGTATGTTAGAACCATGATGAAAGTTGATTGCCTATTGTAGCGGCAAACACGGTGCGGGTCGATTAGGTTTCTCTAAAAGGAATTTATCCGTAGGGATAATACTCAGCCCTTATTGCCTCTATTACTTACATGGAATTTAGGTACCTACACCTCAGAGAAATACATGCGTAAATCACTAATATTATGTTAGATAAGTAGGTAAGTTGCTTCGACCATATTATCTAGGGCAGACCTTAATATTGTTGCCAAAACAATCCAGAGGCAGAGCTGTGAGATTTTCTCATGGAGTGTACAGACACGTTAATGCAATAGGTACCTGCTATTCTACATGAATGAAGTAGGTAAGTACCTGTTGGGAAAATACAAAAACGACGGTAAGAGCAAGTCGGGCTCGCGCAACCAAGGTTCCGTGCAAGAATTTTACGAACTGGGACTTGTCTGAATTAGTAAATTTGACAACAATTATTGCATTATTTCATTCCAGATAAGCTGACCTGAGGCAGAAATTGCAAGCATCCTCGTGTGTTCAATAAAAAAAACCGGTTCACCGGACGGAACCACCCACAATATTGTGTGGCCAAGGTGCGCCGATATAAGATCTTTTAAAGTAGGTAAACATCTAGGTAATGCAACAGGCAAACAATGCAACCATCAAATGGGTCAGTAGGTACTATTGGCATGGTGACCAGTCGCAATGCGCAACCTGCGCAAGTGACTGCGACTCTCACGGCACAACAAAAAAAAAACAGTTTTTTAAATATTTATTTTGCCATATTTATTTCCTTTCACAAACTATCCTTTTAAGCATATTATCTGTACAACATAATTTCAATGATTCACATCTACTAGGCGTCCTGCGACACCTCACTTTTTTCAGATATTGCCAAAAAAATCACCCATACAAAACAAAGTTTTCGTTCTTGTATTGATACGGAACCCTAAAAAGGGCTCAGAACACTTGCCATAGTAGCGATGACACTGCACCCCATGATTTTCCGCCACAATCAGGCGAAACCACGCCCTCGTATAAAAGACAAGTTCACAGTCATGGCGAATCAATGTGGTGATTGAAATCGGAGTCATGAGGACGATACTGTTAACCGTCGCTCTTTTAACTTTATTCTATTCGTGTATATTGGCATATCAAGTGAGTGATTAGCTTAGTTTTCTTTTTATTGCATTTTTACCTCTGGGTTCGATTCCAAGTTCGGGCAAAGTGAAATTAGAGATTTTTCGGAAATTTAAATGGGGCTAAACAAAAAATTTACGAACATAGGTAATTGTGAGTTACTCAATAAAATCTAAACTTTAGATCAGTTACCCACCGACTGAAATGCCAATATAAAAAGAACGCTACTACCGCGACCTCGACGATACGTAGCTGTCTTGCTACCTACCGAATACTTCAATTTTTTTTTTGAGTGTGTGAAATCATAAAATGACTTCTTCCGCTCTAGGTGGAGTGGAAGGGCGTGTCAGAATCTTACTGCCCATCCGTATTCTTTCTAAAGCCCATTGCGTTCCAGATGACTCTTTCTAACAAATTTCGCAACCCGGCAGGGTTTACTTCCACTTATACTATTCTTTTGAGCTGCTGTGATGTGGGTGCAATCTACAGATCATGCCGTTTATGGCGCATGTTTTGACACTCGCAACGGAATCAAAACATATAGGATACTCCCCTTGATCTAAGGTCATGAAATTTGTCAAGAAGATAGATCTTACATTTTATTTTTTTACGATTTCTGAGTCTGCTCCAGGTGATTCCGCCACTAATATCGTGTAGGTAGGTACCTATACAGAAGAACACTTCCAAATTCCTAATTCTAAGAGTGGTCAGGTAGGTAGGTAATTCAGGATATTGACGCTTAGTGTATCTTATCTTAGGGGCCATCCATAAATTACGTCACACGTTAGGGGGGGGGGGGGGGGGGCCGACAAAGTGTGACAAGGGGTGGGAGGGGTCCTAAATTTCGTGACGTCACATTTCAAAATCAAATATATAAATGAGGATTTAAAAACGTAATTTGAACTATTAACGAAAAACTTTAAAATATTTTCAGTCCTATCTGTATTATCATAATGTTTCAGTTTGTTCCTTTATTATTTTTTAATGTTTGATTTGATGTTGATTTTATTAAAAAATAAATAAGTCTGGTGTAAAATAATGTCGGAAGTGCTTTTTAATATAATAATTTCTAGATATTTTACAAAATATGTCACGACACACTAGGGAGGGGGGAGTCTCACAAAAGTGAACAGCTGTGACAAGGACGGGGAGGGGGTCATAAATACATAATATTCGTGTGACGTAAATTATGGATGGCCCCTTAGCGACAGCTTTTTATTTTGCAACATAGGTACACGCGAACGAAGTCGTGGGCAACAGCTAGTTTTAAATAAATTGTTTTGTTTCAGATTTCACTTGATTCTGCCAGCTTTTCGTGTAAGTATGGTTCTTTAATTTTCTTAAATAACCCGAAGTTATGAGATAGGTAGGTAGAATAAAAGGCAGATTTTATTTTATACACGTAAAGCCCAAAATCAATCGGTATTATATTTGTAATATTATTGTATTTACTATTCTACAGCAATACGATTTTCTAACAAAGTACATATTCCTACATAAAAAAAAACTAGCCCTATTTAAAATTATCATAGGGGGACCGGAGAGGCTATCACTATTCAATTTATTGAAGGGAAAACCTCCTTGAGCTGTGGTCTCAAACTATTTAATCCTGTTTGAAAAAAAAAACATCTTCCAATACGTAGGTAACATAACTTCTACATAGACATACCTACTGGTTCATAACGAACCGTAACGAATAATCTCGTTATTTCCCTCAGCAAACCTTGACAGCATTGAAGACGCGCATCGACAAAAACGGCAATTGGAGAATTTCGACGATGACTACCCAACAGCAAGCCAGCGCGAGGAAGAAGACCTAGGTGTCTGGGACAGAATCGTCAAAGTAGCACTTAAGTTGTTTAGTAAATTCGTCGAGTGGTTAAACTCATAGAAACTTTGAAAATATCCTAAGGAGTCAGGGGGGCTACTCTCTAAGCCCGATGTCCGTAGTTTCGGGCGTTTTCTACTCCGTATCACCGACTTAGGCGTTAGGTGATACGGACTAGAATACGCCCGCAACTAAGCCCGAAACTACGGACTTCGGGCTTAGAGAGTAGCCCCCCAGAACCGACTTCTGTCAGCTAGTGTGTGTTAATTTAATTGTACTTACGTAAATTGTTATTTATATTTTATAAATTGTTTAATTTACCCTTTTCAATACCAAAATTAGATCGAGGACCAACACTGGTAACTAGACAAAATAAGACGCAATGGTACATTATAAAATAATATATTTATTGTAATGAAGTGGCATAATAAAAGGTCGTTACTTAAGAGTAATGTAACATTTTAATATAATTGCAAGGAACCAGCACGATGGCACTTTTTCGTATTTTTATATAAAAGAACAGATATAATGAGATAGGTTTGCAATTATGAATTTCGGCTAATGAAATGAAATAGTATTTTATTATTTCGGTATCAGAATCAACTCTTAGAACTAGTAACAGGAAAGTTGCAGTAGATAAGAGGTTATTATCTGATAATCATATTAAATGTTACAGTCTCATAAATGCAGGAAATCGAGGACGCATAAATTATTAAACTAGATAGCATACAAGAACTTTCCTCTATAAATACTGCTGCGTTTGACAGTTTTTACTCAAATTCAATAACAATCCACAATTGGTATGAAAAAACTTACTTTAACTACAGATTACACACTATCATTGAACATTAACAAACGATTATATAACAAGTAGTAAGATGTGACATCCAGCGTGCTCTGTATTAATACTTATAATATCATGTAAAGTTAAACTAAATTGCTATTCTGATCGAGTTTTCATAAATAACAACAATGAAAAAAGAGAACAAGTACTATTAAATGCAAACATAAGACTTTAGTAAAATAATGAACACAAGGTTGTAGTTGTATTTAAAACTAAAACATATGCTTGAAACTAGGGAACATTTCGTATCGTGTTTAAGGTGGGATAGGTGAATAGGTACGCTATAATTAACTATTGGAGTCAGTGGGAATGGTGCAATATTCAGTCAGTAGGGTCAGTAACTATTGTCATTATGTGAGACTAGTAAATTAATAGTTTCGTTATTTTCCTAATAAAATAACACATTAAGGCAATCGCGTCGATAAAGGTGCTCGTACAAAATAAATAAAGAGCTTTGTTAAGCAAATAAGAAATCTGCAGTTTGACAAACACCTTCAATTACTTAAATGTAGGTAATAAGATCTTGGCAATTAGCGGAATTTATCTCACATAGGTACTTAATTGGTTATTCGGTATTCTCACATTTTACCATAAAGCTATAAGTTTTGTTTCTAAAGGATGATTATACTCAGTTTATTGTGTTGGTATTTAGGTATCGCTGAATTCGAACACGATTATCCATGAACGTGGGTTGACATTTCAACACTGGCGCTACAATAAGATATGAAATTAAATTTAAGAAAACATTTGCTTAAAACTGGAAGCAAAGCTTGTATGGAAGATTGAGAAAGAACAAAAAAAGGATTTTTTTTTAAATTTTAGTACATGAAATGGCGACCAGTGAATGTTTTGTCCACGTTCATCTATAACCTTGTCACACTAATAAATCTATTTAGAGTTAATTGGCTCCAAATTAAAACTCTGGGTTAGATTTATAAGACTGACGCACACTTTTCGAGAAGTCATAATTTTATTTTATATTCATCCGATAAAATCAAAAGACCTACGATATAAAATAATATAAATTAGCATTATTTTACATGTTTAACTGCAACAATAACTTCTAATACTAATTGAAGACTGTTGTGTTAAGTTAAATCGTAAATAACTAGATTGTTGTTTTTACATTCATATTTTAAGGTAACCTATCTATATTAAAGTGCTATAATATAAATTCAAATCCATACAAGTGCTTGAAAATAGAATAACAGTAAGTTATAGCATCAGAAATAATTAAATTAGTACCTTATAAAATACCAAAACCTGTAAAGTAAAACATCAGTAGTTATCGTTTATATGATTAACGATGTAAGGTCGCGAACTTAGCATTTGGACAGATTTCATTCACATTATACAGAAAATATATACCTATATTTTTTTACAACGAATATCGGAGAACTACGTCCATCTTAAAATTGTCATAAATAGTAGCCTTTTGAATCAGTTGACTTTGTAAATATTTATTACAAACATATAGCAGTTCAGCATCGGTGTCCATTGAAATCAATCACATCACTTCTTTAACAACAAAAAAAACTGAAAGTCGATCCAAATTTTATTTTTAAATAAAATAAAAGTCCGCGACCTTACAAGCCCGTGATTATCATAATACTATTGGCGTCCGACCGGCCCCACGCTAGCCGACGGCGAAGACACGCCGTGACGCGCTAGTACTGCGGCTGGCTCCGAAGCGAAACAATCGAAGCACGTATCAAGGAACAGTTCCTGTACGAACCGCCGCGCGCACAACATGTATGTATCTCTGGCCAGTAAGGCACTCACGTCTGAGTAAACACAAGGACTACGAAATACCTCGGGATGACGTTGCTTCATTGAGAGAAGTACTGATCGAGCCTGGAAAGAAAGATACGTTGCTTAGTACGATATAGAATAAAATAAAAAAAGTGTTTTGAGGTCATCTGAGATAGGAAGGATGTAGTCGGTTGTTCACAAATTTGCGTAACAACCGTACGGGTCGACCTTTGAGGTTAAGCGACGGCTGTCGAAGTTGGTCCGTGGATGTGTGGCCATCTATTTATTACACGGAGATTCTTCCGTGCCTCGTACGTTAAAAAAAGGTACGAATTCGTAGTCGACCGCAGACAGCAGCAGCAGACGACGTGTCGTTGCAACATAGCGACATGTCGCTGCGGTAATGATTCCAAACCCAGCAGCAGAAGACAGCGCCGTATTCCAGTTAATTCTGAATTTTTCGTGAGACAAGATGTCTGAAATGTTTGGGATTAGCAATCGCTATTTACTTTTTTTATCTTTGGTTGGAAGAAGGCGACGATGACTTGTTTTTAGGGTTCCGTACCCAAAGGGTGAAAACAGGACTTTATTACTAAGACTCTACTGTCCGTCTGTCTGTCTGTCACCAGGCTGTATCTCATGAACCGTGATAGCTAGACAGTTGACATTTTCTCAGATGATGTATTTCTGTTGCCGCTATTAAAACCAATAATAAAAATGAAATAAATTAAAAATAAAAGGGGGCCCCCATTTGGGAAACATTTTTTTTCGGCTCATGGTACGGAACTCTTTGTTTGTAAGTCCAACTTGCACTTGGCCAGTTTTTGTATTATGCAAGTATAGAGAAAAAAACGACAAGCCACCTGTCCAATGCACGCCACCTGATTGTCAATTTTTCATAAAACGTATTTTATAGAAATACATAGAAACCAGTAGTGTCGCAACGACACGTCGTCGGCTGCTGTCTGCGATCGGCTACGAACTCGTACCTTTAGGCTTTGGTCTCGGCTGTCATTTGAAGATCTTGTCAAAGATTGTAACGGATAGTCAGAAGCCAGTCCTTGGCAGCCTACCAAGGGGTATCGCGTTACCCAGTTACTGGTTGTGGAGGACAGATAAGAAGTCACTCCATATAAAATACTGGTACTCAGCTGAATCCGGTTAGACTGGAAGCCGACCCCAATAAAGTTTGGAGAAAGTCAGGCAGACTTATTGATTGATTAAATTTGTCCAAACATCGACAAAATAATCATGAAGCACTGGAGCGGTGGGCAGGGCACATAAGGTCCACAAGGTGGACCGATGACCTGGTGAGGGTCGCGGGTAGCCGGTGGATGCGACACGCACAGGACCGGTTGTTGTGGCGACACGTAGGGGAGGCCTATGTCCAGCAGTGGACGTCTGCAGGCTGATATGATGGTGATGACTGGCGCGGTTTATTCAAAGACATTATAGAATTCTCTTGTTATCTCCTATAATGTAGGATATCTTAAAAAATACAATACCTGTCTCAGATGTATAGGGTTAGACATAAAGTGCACTTGATGCAATAGTTCTACTTGCGGGAACGTTTTGTTATCAGCAGGGGGCTTTTCAGCAGTCGGACTGCGGGGCTCTATAGTGCTCGTTCCTGGCCAATCCATTCCTGGGAAAAAATGTTATGAGTACAGTGAATAGGTACTTTTATTGTGCATACAGCTAAGGACTGGACTTGCCGGAGTCTGTTTCCTTTTAAGGGGTTTCCTTTCCAAAGGGGTCTTTAAGTTAAGAGTAAATGGGTTACTTCTAGGCAACCGTGCTCCATCGGCGGCCACATCTTCGCTTTCCATCAGTTGAGATTATGTTCAAACGCGGGCCTCTCAATAACAATAATTTAATTATAAAACATTTTTTTAACTTGGCATTGACATAACACAATTACCTATATTACAGCTTTCACTTTATTCCAAAAATACCATGTATTCTAAAAAAAATAACGTTACCGAGACTACAGCAAATATGTTTTTAACCTTCATGTTTGTTAAGAACCAATATAATCGCTTCATTTACCTAGCTTGAAGCGATTCTGGTGGTTCTCGCAAACACATCCCTCGCTAAGTATCCTCGCACATCTCTGATGGAAACGCAACCTAACGAACGAAACGGTTCGCCTTTTATAGTCAACTTATTGTTTTGCCCTAACTGGTAAAAAGTTCTCGCTCACAAATCTCTTAAACCAAAATAACATGCTTACCAGCAAAGAACGCTTCGCGCAGCTCATGCGACGATGGAGGTCTAGTCCGAACGCAAGCCAGGCAGTCCGCAGTAACATGCCGCCATTTTCTGCTCGAAGACGACGAAGCTGCGTCAGTCACCACCCCTGCGCTTTGAACGTTATTCTCACCGCCATCAGTTATAGACTGAAGACCCGCTTCTTGAGTAACTTGATTTGCGACTTGCGCCTCTATTTCAGTGACTATAGCGGCTGTATCATCTTTAGTTTCGTTATTGGCTGTTTTTATTTCATCAACAGCTTTGCTTGGTGTGGTTACACTTTCGTCTATATTGACAGCAGTGACAATCCTTTTAGTTTTGTCTTTGGTTGCGCGTGGGTTGTCACTTGTTTCTACGCTAGCGATCGAAGTGTCCGCGTTGGAGGCGGTTGTGTCAGCTTTTTCTGAATTCATTTTGTGAATTTGAACTGCTATGGTGCTTGAACTAGCTGTGAAAGAAGAAATACCATTTGCGATGAGTTTTCATGTAGGTAAGATCGCTGGGTGGGACTGCACTGCAGCGGAGCGTCGCGACACTACACTTCAAAATATTGTTTGCGTATGAGACACACCGCACTACGCGGCAGCGGAACTGCGCTACGCGACACTGCGCGTCAAAGTTGGGCAACAACGAAGAAAGGAATTTAGCTAGAGATTGCAAAAGTACATGATATTCTCCTTCTTCATATCGCGATTTCGGAATGTCATGAACCCACAGTCTCGGCTTTTTAGGGTTCCGTAGTCAACGAGGAATCCTTATAGATTCGCCATGTCCGCCTGTCTGTCTGTCCGCGGTTTAGCTCAGATACGCTTAGCATTAGAAAGTTAGATTGATATGATTTTAATCACGCCGGCAAAGTGGCAGAATAGAATGTTGTTTATTTTTATTTTTTTATATTTTATATCCAAGGATCCGTTTGCGAAATTAAAAGTATTAAAATTTACACTAAAAAAGTGTAAATTTTTGTTAGTGTCAAGTATCCCCCTCCCCCTGCCAGCAAAAAAAAACAAAAAATTCATGGTAGTAGCATATATTACGAATATAAAAGGAAAACTATCGCAGCTTAGTAGGCTTTACAAGTTAATGAGTCGACCAACTTATAAAACGTAACTGATTAGGTCAAAATTTCGTAGTAACCCCATAGAAAATTAATTAAAAACTAAGTCCTATTCGTAATGCCGTAGTAAAATTTACTATTTTTTGTCATGGCTAACGGGACGGGTAACTACGGAACTTTACACTGTGCGTGGCTCGACACGCACTTGATCATTTTTTTTCTTGATTGCATTTCTCAAAATAGTGACACTAAGATCACGTCCTCAGAAATTTCATACATCGCGATTTGCCGACCAACTAATGGGCAAAACTGTCGCGCCGTTGCAGTTCTACTGCGGTATACCGAACTTTATCAAATAGTGACGCGTCGCTCCGCTGCATACCTTTAATAAGTTCTCATAAACGATAATCATGTTTAAATATCTATAAGTAAGTAAAGTCCGCCCGCTAATTTAATTAACCCTGTACGAAGAACATTAAAACAGATAGAAAATAAGTCTACCTTTATGTGAAGCCAGTTTCTGACTATCAGGCGTAGCACGCGACTTATTTTCCGTGCTAGCACTGCTTGTGTCCACAAGGAACGACGGAAGGCGGTCACGCTTCGTGTGGTCACTTTTGTCAGTGTCTTCGTCGTTTATATCTTCGTCCCTGTAAAATAAACAAATATTTTGTAAATGTCAACGCAGTCTGTTAACTGAAGCCTTACTTATTCTAAAAATCGAATTCTTATATTTTACATCTCACCAGTTATCCTTAGGTATTACACGACTGCCCAAGAAAGGAGTGTGATGTTTTTTTCTTTGTCTATCAGGTTGATATGTTATGTAAAATAATAATGATATAATATTTGTATTTATTTATCAAAGCCAGAAACAGAACAGTTATAAGTGGTAATAATATACAAGAGGCTAAAACTACAAACAATGTAACCCTGACATCTAATTCAATATGAAATGTATACTTATATTAATGTCGTAAGTAAAGTTAAAAAATCGTAAGTACCTAATCATTTTAAATCATAAAATTTAATCTGAATAATTAAATTTAAAATAGCAATTATACTGTTGCTATTTTAAATTTAATTAAACTTGCATTTACGAAATAACTATGGAAGGAGCATGGCAAGCGTCCAAAGCGTTCCTCGAACGTATAGGCTACGATATAGTATTTTATACAACGCCAACTATTCAGAAATAAAAATTAAGGTCGTACTTTTATTAACGTATGAATTATATTACACTAATTAAAGAAGATATATCGATAGCATAAAACATCCCGAAATATTCATATCATTGAAAAACCAGGAACTTGAAACACAATATAAAGATCTCCTTAGAAACACATACCACAATAGTACCGCTAACATAAAACTTAATATTGTACGACCCTCTTTCAGTATACAAAGGGGTGTTAAACAGGGTGACACGCTCTCTTCCAAATTATTTACGAACACTCTTGAGGAGATATTTCAGTCGCTGGCAGTTTCATGGAAAACCAAGGGCATCGTAGTCGGCAATAGGAGACTAATGTGGCTGGTCCCATTGGCCGCATGCATAGTGACCGCTGGGCAAGTCTCCATGCTATGGGTGCTAGAGGATGGACGGCGTCGCCGAAGCCGGCTCAGAAAGAGGTGGCGAAGGCTGGTTCGAGGTAGCGCAAGAAAAGAGTATCTGGAAGGATATGGGGGAAGCTTTTGCCTAGCAGTGGGACACAACAGGCTAATCAACGAAAAAAAATAAGCAAGAAATACCTGGGAAACAGTTCCATCAAGTCTCTGGGGAGACATATCCCAATATACGCCGACGAGTGTCCGTGCGTGAGGCGCACGGGCGCGGGCGCGGCGGGGCACGTGGCGCGGCGCGGCGGCAGCGCCCCGCCCCCAGCCGCGCGGGGCGGGGACGCGCGGGGGGGGGACAAGCGGCCGCCCTCGCCCACGGGCAGGGGCTTCCAGTCGTACTCCAACAGACTGTAGCGACAAAATGCTTTTTGTCCTTTATGTCGCTTTACATTAAAGTCACATGATGTATTTCTTCGGGATTTTTTATGATTGTAGCAATCTTATGCCTTTTTTTCACAAACACTCGGCGCAGCATCGAGAGTTGAAATTGAAATGTGTCCAGGACCATAATATAATATTAAGCGTTAATTGCTGGTGTTGTTTGAAGGATAGCAAAGTTTACACTTGTGTTTATTTCAAAACATTAAAAAACTTACTTCATTAGATTAATATTAATAAAAATCCATGAATCTTAACAGAAAACACAAAATTAAAAGTTAAGTCATTTAAATACCTCATTTTCGCCATTCTTTCTTTTGTAGACTTGGCTCTGTCCCTCAGTGAAGAGAAGGGCTTTGAACGTCTGTTTGTGTCCGATAGTAACCAGCTCAAATCGTCCATTTCACTTGAACCTGCAGCACTTTCTGACAAGTATGGCCTAGAAGAAGTATGAAACGTATTCCCAAGATAAGTAACACCAATTTCAATTAAAAGCTATTGCTATGATAGGTTTAGATTGGTAACAGCGTCCACATTTTCGTAAACTATTTTTTTTTATTCTTTAAACTTTCGTAGTAACATGTTTTTTTTGCATCATTTGCAATTCTGACATCTATCAAATTAATCTTATTAACAATACAAATCGAGTAGAGTTACAGTTGAAAGCCGAACAAGCGACTATAGCATTAATTGCAGTTTCCTGAATGCTTACCGTCTATTAAGAGACTTCAAAGTCGCATATCCTGTCATATCCATCTGAGATGGAGGCGAGCTGGCTACTTCGTTACCCGTGAAACCTGCAATAAGATTTATTTATTTACGAAAAAAACAGTTGGAATCAAAAGTCGAATGACGAGGAAAGCCCTCAAATAATGGAAAAAGAGAAGGCAAAGAGAGACAGAGATAAAAACTTAAAAATGAGACACAAAAGTGAAAATAATAATCATACAAATATGGTGCAAGTCCAACTCACTGGAAGTGGAAGTACGACGCTGTAGTTCCGATATCTTCGGCCGATGCGTGCTGTTGCTGCTCTTCATACCGTACAGACTCGACGAGCTCGGTATTGGACTCAGAGTCAAAACCCTGTCACTGGAAACAATACAACACGTCAAAAAAAATATTGTCAAGTTTTATTCAATTTTGCTGTCCGTAGCAGCTCAGTCAGCTATGGGCAACATTTTAAATAATACTAATAATATAAAGAGAAAAGTTTTTTTTTTTTTGTTTGTTACGATTTTTCTCGAAAACTACTATACCGATTTTAAATATTTTTTCGCCATTAGAAAGCCACATTATTTACTTAAAACATAGGCTATGTTTTATTTTCGAGATCCGTATGAAAATTGCAATAAATTCATTATTTGGCGTGCGCTGAGAAAACTATTGATGATACATAATACTACACGATTGAAGTACTCATTATTACCTACAAAAAAGTCTGCGAGGGTATATGTCTAACTATTATGGTTGTCACAATGACTGCTTTTTGTTCAAATTATTCAATCAAAACCAAGGTGGAATGGAAAACTGGTGATTTTGGTATCATGATATTAATCCTTATCCTTTTTAATGGTTTGATAATAATTAAGATTGATTATGTACATGTAAATGACACTTTAAATTATTCAAATAGGACCTTGCGTTTAAAAGTTACGACGGGTATAAAAGTGCTCTAAGTAAGAAAAACGTTGTGGTTTGAGCGAACTGGGAAGAATCTTAGTAGCTTGGTCCGATGAAGTTGATTCATTGTTTCGTTAAAAAATTAAAATAGTAAATGGTAGAATTTATCGAAAATAAACCCTCTAAAAGCGGTGATGAAGTTTTTAGGGGAGGACATTATTGTTGGCTTCAATTTATGAGAAAATTGGTATGAACAAACTAAAAGTGGGATAATCGAAACAGATCTAAAAATTTTTACATGACCAACCCCTGACGGGGTGAACGGGTTGAACAGTTGCGCTGATTCTGAGACCACAGAAATCAGAAGTAAAAATTGCTGGGTCAGTCAAAATCGTTGTGCTTAAATTTCCAAAACTAACCTTTAAAAAATGTAACTTTAATTTCGGAAGTCGGTGTTAAAATACGAAGAAACAATCAAAAACACCATCCGAATTTAAAATTATTGTATACTTTGTAGTGGTTTTTTTTATTTGGAAGTCGGTTTTATTTTTTGTAAAAAAAATATTATTTTACACTTTTAGTAGTACACATCCACACCCACACCAAACAACACCACTGGAAAGTCACAGGAAAGTAAAACTCGCAATTTCGTTTACTTGGATGATATACTTTCTATTTCCTCCAGCTATTTTGATTTAAAACCAAACTACTGAACCGATTTTGTTAAAGTTTCTAAGGGACCAATCGGAACGTATATCCTTTCACAAAATAATAAAAGAATTTTTCAAATCGGTTCATAAATGACAGAGTTATTAGGTAACAAACAAAAAGAAAACAACCGAATTGAGAACGTCCTTTTTTTGAAGTCGGGTAAAAAGGGGGTAGAAGAGGGCGTTGAAGTCTGTGGAGTAACGACTAAACTCGCGCGGACGAAATCGCGGGCGAAGTGCTTGTTTGAAATAAATGCTTTGACTTTACTTACGGAATAGCGTATTTCCCAAGAAAAGAATCGCAACTACTAACTCCACTGGTACTAGATTCACTGGTATTCCTCACTCTACCTTCATGGTGTTCTAAGGAGTTCATTCTGCCTATGAGCAGTCTATTCTCCGCCATTGGCACCCGGTGGGGTCCCGGGCGTTCGTAGCTAGAGCAGTCTCGTAGTATATCGACAGTTCTTGACTCGGATAGTATTGGTCGGTCGTGTGAACTAGAGCAGCTTTGCGATGGTAACGTATGCGACTTTCTTTTGTCAGGCCTTCCATCAGGGTAACCTTTATGGTCGGTCACATCTTGGTCTTTTATTTCAGAGTTATCTGCGGATATCGATCCTCCTTTACCAAAAAGTTTAGTAGTCTCTGAGTGTAAGCTCTCTGCAACGCTCTGATCTGTGTGGTCTGAATGCTCACTCATTTCTGTGTCGTACGCGTTATATCGACATTCTGGTGACGTCACAAAGTAATGCACGTTTGAGCCTTGCTCAAAGGTGGCGTATGTCTCGTCGGGAATCACAGGGAATTGATCGTGTCTCGTGTGTCGTACGCAAAGCCATCCTATAAGAGACAGCAAAAATTATTACAAACTACCTAAAAACAACCGATTAACAAGAAAAAACAAATCAAGTCAGTGTCAAAGTAATTAAAACATAAAAATCTGTTAGTTTCGTTTCCTTACCAAGATCGGAGAGCAGATTAGCTCCATCATAGGTGCTCCCAATAAGTCCGAGTACATAAAAGGCAGTCGCTCGCACAGAATACACCGGGTTGTACTTAGCCAACCTTACGATATGAACCAATACAGAGTCTTCCAAGTACCCGTTACTCAAACTCATAAGTTGGTTGAGGCCCTGGGACGTCACAGCAGTGTTGCCAACCGCCCACAACGAAGCCTTTATGTCAGCGATCTCTTGTTCGTTGGCACACTTCTTGCGTTGCAGGATCTGAAAGGATTGGTATTGTACAGTTCTGTATCATCATATTTTCTATCTATCATAACCGTAGATTTGCGTGCTTCCGCGTCTGTATGCCTATATGCGATAAACTCAAAAGCTATCGAGCGGAATTTCATACGGTTTTTTCAAATAGAAGGATTGATTCATATAGGTGTGTATTGATTAATTTAGGTGTATTTTTCGTATTTCATATGAATCAAAATTGACTGAAATTGATTGAAATTGGCTGAAATTTGACGATGATTGTTGAAGATGTCGGATTTTTTATGATAATTTCGATTTCTGAATTCAAATATAGAGTGGTCAATTCAAAGTATAGTATCTGAGGCCGCTTACCTTGTAGTGGTCAGGCAAGACGGCGGCCAGCAGCGCCCGGGCGCGGTGCGTGGGGTGCGTGGGGTGCGTGGGGTGCGCGGGGTGCGCGGGATGCGCGGGGTGCGCGGTGCGGCAGCGCGGCGCCAGCGCGGCGTGCAGGTGCGGCGGCGGGCGGGCGGCGCGCCGGGCCCGGGCCGCGCCGCGCAGCCCGCCCGCCTCGCTCACCGCCAGCGCCTCGTGCACGCCCGCCTCCACCAGGCGCACGTAGCTGCATCGACAACACTCACTTAATAAATAGCTAAAGTTATGTGGATCGTCCGGCAACCAAATTAATGCAGACGACATCGTTACTATTACGGGTAGAACTTGGATGGGTGGCACGGGAGCGTGGGAATTGGCACAAGAAAAGAGGCCCGAGCCAGGGCTGCAGTGGGTTAAATCCGGCTGTGGATGATGATGATGATGAAAGAGGATTGGCTTTTTACGCCAAACAAAAACGTACGCATATACGAATAAACACAAGTAGGTGTGTATTGGGGTACCTGGATCAAGAGATCCAGGTACCCCAATACACAATTCAAAATGATTGTTGTATTCAGAATCCTCTATTCAGAATCCTCTATTCAAATCGAGTGTTGTATTCAGAATCCTCCTTTCAAAATGAAGGTTGTATTCAGAATCCTCTATTCAAAATGAGTGTTGTGTTCAAATTGAGTGTTATATTCAGAATCCTCTATTCAGAATCGATATTCACAACGAATGCTGTATTCGAGTAGAGTTATAAGATATGTGTATTTAATAAATATCGATGTTGTCTCTGAGGAAATACACCCAATTTAGATCATCATTTTATATATTACGAAATCTTGTTTGATGCATTGATGGTCTACTATTAGAATTTAGAATAGGTATGCTGTTTATTGGATCGAAAAACAGATTCTGATCTTATACATTACATTCTAAATGGATAGTGATTCAAGGTACAAAACTGTGTGATTGATCTTAACGGTGTCATAAGTTTTTTATTAAATAAAACTACAAATAATGTTAATTTAAAAATACATATATTTGTGTTCTGAAACAATGGATGGGACAAAAATTTCATCTTCAGACAGATGTTTCGTCCTCCGCATTAGAACCATTATATATGTTTGTTATAAATTGATTTTTGAGTTTATCTTGGGGGTTCTGGATTACTTTCTCTCGCTTCAGTGATCCTCACACAATTTATATGAAACAAATTTCATTTCCTGGCAGTATCTGGTAGCAATCTATATCTTCTAATGCAGGTAAAACTAACTCATGTGCTGTATCACTCTCCTGATGGAATAAATCTGCTGTTGCTATCGATATATTACTCCCACTATTCTTTGACGAACTCTCAATCGATTTTTTATGATCAGCTTGTTTGTTGCCAACTTTGACGAATGTATGAAGATTCTCACCAGGTTCGCTTTTGAGTATAAGGTGATGAGTATTTTTCAAGTTAGATTTCACTGAATCTTCCACCTTCTGGTAAAATAAATCTTCTGTTAGGGTTATATCATTATCCTGATGTTTTAATTCACCAGTGCTCAATTTATTTTTTCTAGGATGCATATCTTGAATATAAATTGTCTCACCCCTAGCATTCTTGCAAATTATTTTATGAATTCCATCTAAATTAGATTTCACTGAGTGAAACATTATATAAATAAATTTAGTAATTTATTTAGAAGATAATTTAAAATTGAACCTTTCCACTGCAATGTTCAGAGTTGAATTGCTGTGATGCACGACGCTTCTATAATATATACACAAATTTGACTCATTTTAAGTGCAATGTGGCATCATGTAGGTACTCAAACATTCTAATAGGATACATATTAATCGACTCATTTTGGAGCACGATACAATGTCGCATATTCTAATAGAGTAACTGTTTCAGACAGTTATTAATGTAATATTTTCCTTTCACAGCGTTCAAATAAAAACATTGAGGAAAATGTATAGCATGTTGCAACCGGGGATCATCGTAAATCTCTCAATCTTCTATAACACCTCCACATGAGACACATGCTGCTTTATCATTTACACCATTTCCACAATAAAAAAATCCAGCGTCAGCCATTTCCATCACCAATCTTCTTCTTGAATCAGCCATTGCCCAATAATAACCAAATGAAAATTCACGCATTTTATATGTATTATACATATCATATCGAGTGTTGTATTCAGAATCCTCTATTCAAAATGAGTGCTGATATTCAGAATCGATATTCAGAACGAATGCTGTACTCAGAATTCTTTATTCTGAGTGAATGCTGTATTCGAGTAGAGTTAGAAATGAAACTTGTATTAATTTCGAATACTTGTTTCTTTTAAAAATGGAAATCTTGATCAGTACACAGTATCATGATACATGGTATTTGTATGAAATATATATGTATGTGTGTGTGTGTGTGTTTGTGTGAATGGGGGGCGAGCATACAAACAGCATTCGTTTAATTAAATATTATGTGCTGTTCATACTAGAATTTACATGCTGTTCCATAGATGAGTGAGCCGTTACCTCTGTTTTATATTAAAGCCCTTATAATGTGACGAAGACAGGTGTTAAAAAAATAAAACTAAAATGTTGGTTATATCAATATTTATATTGCTGCTTAATTTAAAACGTTATTTTCAACACACCACTTATTTAAACAAAATACATTTTTTAAGGCACAAATATTCGTATGATTGATACAACTTATAATATCAGGTGAAGTAGAATATTTTTTATACAACGTTACTAGACTTGGACACTGCTTACTTTCTAAATTATATACATTATCAATTTCGAATATATCTTTTAACCATAACACTTTTTCGTTACCTTTTGTAAATATAGTCTTATTTAAAAAAAAAAAATCAAAGTTAGCCTTATAGTCAAAATATGGTACAAAACCTTCATTCCAATGTATCCCTCTGTTTTTTTCAATCCAAGCTACTTGCAACCGTTCTTTTTTCGTCAAGTCATAAAATGGTCGTGGTGGTTTTATCAACAGTACTTGTATCCGTCCTTCATACATCATTGCTATTTCTTTTGGAATAAATTTGTTTTCTTCATTCTTAAACCCTTGCACATCCACAATAACATTCATGATAATTTTCTGACAATATTACTCAAAGGTTTGTATTCGAAAAGTCGATCGTTTATTATTAAACAATAAGCAGAAGTATTATCTGGAATATCTTCTGAACATTCGATTTCTAATCGCACGTCGACCGGTCCAGTTTTAAGCGTTTCGTTTTGTCTTGAACAATCAATCACAAAAAGTGGAGCAATTTCTTTAAATTGATTTAAGCTAAGCAACGGATCTATGCCCAAGTTGTAATACGACTGACGAAAGTTAGCATACATTTCGTATAATATACTGTATTTGTTTTCATCAAATTTGAGATTAAGTGAGTCGTATGGATAATATTGCGAATTTAAAAATAACTTAATATTGCTTACATCACAATGATCGAATAAGGAAGAACTTTTAGTTTTATTAGTTTTTCGGTTAGTTTGCAAACCAAATATAACAAACCTTGGTTTCTCTAATTGTGAAGTTGTCTTTATCGACCATGAATGCTTTGTTGTTTTTGGTAATAGCGGATATTCATACAAATCCCAATTTCTAAACGCTAACTGTATGGACCGGTCTCTCTCCAAACTTTTAAGCAATGATAACTTGTTACGATCAGAGACTTTGATATGCGGTACACGCCACTGTATTTTTTGTATATCTATTTCTAGGATATAATTTTTCTCCATAAGCACACTGTTCAATGTCGAGCTGCTTCTTTGTAAAATTAGTTCATGTTTACAATTAATTATTATTTTGTTATAATCTTCTGCAAATCCTAATATTCTATTCAGTGGCACAATAACGCTAAAATGTCCTTTTTCTATTTTGGTACCATTTAAGTTCCACCCCCAAATTGCTGCAGCTTTACTTTCACCTTCGTTCATGGAGATATACGATTTTAAAGTTGTTGTGATACCAGCATTTTTAATGCGGTCGATTTCAACACCATTTATTTCGTATCTAATATCTTGAAACAAATATAAGATTGGGTTGTTTATGAAATCAACATCTTTTTTTATTATTTTTCCTGATGGATCTTTACTAGATACACTTGCATACCCTTCTATAAAAATGGAACTGCTGCAGGGCAACACATACAAATCTTGATGATGAATGGGTATCCTGATTTCATCATTTTCTTTAAAACTAGAATTATACGGATTGTAGCTATGAATCTCATAACTTTCGATAGAGTTGTCATGTTGCGCTAAATCTGTTATTTGAAGCATGTTTTTATTATTTTAATTTTAATCCAATATCTCTAAGAAATCTTTTATTCTCTTCAGTAATTTTAATTTGTCTTTTAAAGTTTATAGTGTTGATACGTCTGACTTCTTTGGAAACAGGGAGTGAAATATTACATCTTCTTCTCACGGTAGGCGTTTTATTAAAAACAAGCATGTTGTTTTTATGCATAAACAAAATAGGTAGTATCACTATTATCAAATTTAGCTCAATTAGTCTTTACAATGTGAGTAGTGATTATCATCACATACAATCTAAGAATGTGAGTAGTGTATCAGAATATAAACTTTTATAACTATTTTTATTTACGCTACAAGTACACCTGTCTGTATTAATAAAAAAAAACAATATGTTATGCTACTTTATTATCTTTCCAAAACGACTTAAGAAATTTTAAACATAAATGTCCACAATTGTACAAATGATCACGCTGCACGTTTTCATAATTATACTGAATGTTATTTCCTACATATTTCAAAAATTCTTTTGGAGGTTTTAAGTTACCATAACTGTCAAAATATTCAATGTATTCATTTATTTTACCATAGGCTACCCAATGAGTACCAGAGTTTTCAAAAGAGTCGAGATTGATCACTCCACATTCTATTGGTAAAACTTTGGCTGGTAATTTATCTCTCATAAACACACCTCGGAAGAATGGCACATTATTCGAGTGTTTGACTATGTCAATATTGGTTAAAGCTCTATTAGGTAGCCGAGATTTCAGTTTTTTTTCTCTGTTAAGTAAATGCCTAAACCATCTTTGTAATGCTTGAGATGTAATCCTTTTCCAATGAATAACGCCTCCATTTCCTTGTTGTGTCGTTCTGCTTCACACAATTGCTTCTTAGCTGTTTTATATGCGTTAATTGCTTTTGCAATACCAGCAGCACCTCCTGCTAAACTGCCAGCGGCAGATAATCCAGCAAATATTGGTACTAAAGGAAGAAATCCTCCAGTTTTTGGTATTGGTATAATCCTAGGTAATTTGATTGGTGTATCTGATACAAATTCTTTTGCTGCTGTGTATGCTAATTCCATCAATGCTTTCTTACATGATGGTTTTAATTTTGTAATGCGCTTTTTAGTGTGGCTAACAATCTTTCTAAGAGTTTTGTTAAAACCAGCTCCTGTTTTTACTTTATTGATGTTTTTGTTGAATGCTGGTGAAACTGTTTTTTTGTTGTCTAGAATAGCTTGTATGGGTTTCATTTCTATTCCTTTATTTTTCTTCAGATTAAATGAAACGTATTTAATAGATACAAATACAAGTCTTTTTTGTTTTAAGAACAAATACGTAATGAAATGAAAAAATATGTGCGTTTGCTTAAATACATATTAGAACAAATTTTTGTTTGCCCACTTAAAATACATTTGTTTTATCTATCCAGCTGTTGTCGCTAGTAGGAAGTCCGAGCCACTTTACGTATACTTGATTCCCTTTTCTTTTCAATACTTTTTCAACTAAGTACAAATCAGGATGGTTGGTTTTTTGAAGTTCTTGAGCATAAAACGCTCCTAGTATTGGTCGACATCTTGCATCTTCTATTAAGTAAGTTATTGGATTCGTTTCTTGTATTGTTTTTATCTTAAATATTTCTGTTGACCAATTAGGGTAATAGCCTTTATCAAAACATCCTTTGTATTTACTTATTCTTACAAAATCACCAACTTTAAGTTTCCTACACTTCTCGCTTTTCTTACATTTAGCCATTTGAATATATCTTTGCATTATGCTTGTTTTATTTCTATGATTTATAGAAGCAGGAGATTTTCCCACAGTTCTGTGAGTAGTATTATTGTATTCATTTACAATTTTGTTGAGCGTTCCATTCATCCACTTGTAATTACCATTAAGACTAAACTCTTTGTATAATTTATTTTTTAATGTCCTTATTAATCTTTCTACAATAGAGGCTTTTTTAGTAGAATACGTTGAATAATGATTAATTTTATACTTTGTAACAATATTTTTGAATTTCTCATTATAAAACTCTTTTCCCAGATCAGTTTGCAAATTTCTTGGAACACGTCCTTTAAGCAATAGACTTTCAAATGCTTTTGACACCTGTTGCTTATTTTTTTGTTTTAAAGGAACTGTCCAAGCATATTTTGAAAAAGTGTCTATGATTGCTAGTATATATTTGTAACCACCATTCACTTTTGAAATTGATTGCATGTCCATTAAATCTGCTTGCCAGAGATCGTCGATTTCTTGGAAAGTTAACTCTAGCACATTTATGAATTTCATTTATGACATCTACTTTGCTCATAATGCTTATTTAATTTTCCAGCAATTTCTTTCAATGCAATATTTTTTTCAAGATTTCTTATTCTTTCATTTAAAATTGAAATCAGTTTATTCAGTTGCTCTATTTGCATACAAAAATTAACTTTATGTTTTTCGATACGCTGTTCAGTAATATTTTTACCAGATTCAGTTTCTGTTATTGTATTTTTTATCTCAACACGGTCTACTCTTATGTTACTTTCAGTAATGACTGATGTTTTATTTGTACGAACACAATTAATATTTTTATGTTCATTCATGTTTTAAAATACTTTAATAACTGAGAGCATTTCAAAGATTTTAGTCTTTTATAACATCAGCTTCTTTTAACTCTTCTATAATTGATATAATTTCATTATCGTGATTGGTATTACCAGCATTTTTTGAGGCAATTAGAAGTTTTAACCTTTCAATTAGTTCATTAGGGTCATCCCAGTAAACATAATCGGTATTACTTTTATATTTTTTCAATTTAGGCAAAAAACCACCGCTTTTTGTTGTCATCATCTGTCCTTCATCTTGAACATAACTATTTTGCGAAAATAAGGGTTTAATAATTTGCCGATATTTTAAACTTTTATCACCTTTTATCTGACCATTAGGATGAAAGTCTCTTTTGTGTGCGTGCGTATTATGAAGCATATCTTTATAGACAATTTTATCTAGTTCGGTAACCAAACTAAGGTCAGGTTTACTGCGTACCAAAAGTTCCTTTAGGCCTGGTGTTAATTCATAGGGCCTTTTATCAATAGTGACTATATTGGTTTTGGGTGAATTACTGCTCTCATTTGCAATAGAAAACGAAACCTTGCTATTGCCCATCATCAGCTTTTTATCTTCACTACGTATCCCAAATGGGACATTCATATTATCATAGATTTCCATCATATCTTCTTTATTTAATGAAATCAGTGTATCATCAGAATCTTTAAAAGGATTTCTTGTAAGAACGTCTTTATAACACTTAGAATCTTCATTTGAATCTATTTTTATACATTCTTTAAAATTTTCATAATCTGGAGCATAATCTGTTGATGAGCTGAATCTTCGAAGCGTTTCATCTCTTGAAATGTCTAATATTGGTTTAATTTTATTATTTGCCTTAATCAATGTTTCTAGTGGATCTGTTATTGGTTTGAACACCTTTTTAAATTTTAAATGAGCTGTTTCTTCTTCATTTTGTATTGTTTTAATTTTATTTTTTATACTATCAACTGACTTTATCAATTGTTCTTTAATATTAACCTGCATAATGTTGTTTAATTATAACCCATCCGTTATTTACTGATATCAGATTTCGATTGATATATTTTCTGTAATGAGGTGATATATATGTACTTTTTAGAAGTATATAAATATATCAAAGCCTTGCCTGTATCTACCTTCATTTAGAGGACAATCTTTATTAATTAATAAAAAGTCAAAGCGGTCTTTCCAAATAGCAGAGCAAAGTTTTTTAAATTGATTCCATTCGATATCTGTATTCACGTGCTCATTATATATATGTTTTAAGTTTACCTGGTCTTGTTTGATGATAATCAAAAGATTGACATTATCTCGTATAAGTTGTTTAGGTATTTTAGAATAGGTTTGTGATAAGTAAAAACAATCTATCTGTTTATGTCTCCCCATTGCAAAGTAATTACGGATATTGATTTGATTTTCGCATGCTACATCATCAAAAATCATTACTGCATTAGTTAAAGCATCGTTAGGGTGTATGACTTCTTTATTATCACTGAAGACAAAAAAGTTGGCACCTGGTACGTAGCTCATAACTTGTTTTAAAAAACAATATTTTGGCTGGAAAGCCGTCTTCGAGTTCTTAAACTTGAGACCATTTTCATGTAAAATTAAATTAAGCATTATGTTAGTTTTTCCACAGTTAGATGGACCGCATATAATACATCTAATAGTATTGGGTAAAAGTGCACTATGTTTCACTTTGCATGATTGATTTTCTAATTTTATATTATTAACTTCTAAAGTGTGTGGTTGCTTGATGAACTTCATTATGAAATGTAAGATAAATGTAAATGACCTCTGTTTATATAGGTATCAATAAATAAAACAATGTTCAATGCCATTACATATCCGTTTATTAACATATATCAATCATAGTACTTAATGCTATACATTAATAGCTTAGGTAAATATAAGTTATAATACAACGTTATAGTGACCCCAAGGTAATGTTTCGATCTGATTTGGAAGTATATATCTTTTATCGTCATTTCTATTCATCACCAGTTTATTTACTTGTTGCGAATACAAAACATGTTTGATTGACTTAATCATATTCATCGTACATGATCTACTTTCATCATCAAACAATGATTTATTGTAATGCATCATCTTTAGCCTGTTAGTTACAGAGTTTGAAATACCTTTTGCTTTTTTTATTTCAGTTTTAGAGGCCGATAAACAGTAAAGTTTTGCTCTTAAACCAGTAAATTCGTTGATCACGTCTCCACCTAGTTCATCTTTAAATAGACCAGGTACTTTGGCATTTACTCGAGGTATTGAATATGGGTTATCTAAATCAAAATTACTTGTATCAAATTTCTTTATATTATTTTTTATATCATGGTAAATATCTTCTGTGTAAAATAAATAAAGAAGACTGTCGGTGTCTGTGTAACATAGCCTGACATTATTCTTATATATTTTTTTAATATTATAATGGTATTGATAAAGGTGTAACTTAGCATATTCTAAAACAGTAAAACCTATATAAATCGGTCTGTCTAAAACAATTCTCTCGGGTTTTAGTTGCACAGCTACAAAGTTTTCCGAAAATATCGATACACATTTTAAATTAGGTTTACAAATTAGTTTTTCAGCACAGAGTTGCTTATTTGTCACATTTTCTTTGTCCATCCATTTTGTTGCTAGTTTAATATCTACCTGTTTACGTTTGTTTTCTATCGTTTTACCAAAAATTGAATTATTTAAAAGCTTGAAAAAGTCTTTCTCAAATGCAGTTGTAGATGCTTGACGCAGGGTAGTATTTAAATCAATATATTTTTTTAAATATTCTTGTTGTTTGAAAGCAAGAATTCGATGAATTTTTCTTAGAACTAGCCCGGATTTTAAACATTTCTTTAAGTGAATATAATGAATTACATAGTTAAATTTATCATATAAATTAGCGATGAGTTTAGCTGTCTTTCCTCCAGGGGGTATGAATTTCTCTGGAGCAAAAGGCAAATCACTATGAAAATCATGTACTGATTCAGGATATTCGAGATCTACTTCTAAAATGAAGCCATATTCACTGTCATCAGATACGCTCATAATATCGAAACAGTTAATTTCCTTCTGATTTAAAAGTCTAAATTCTGAAATGGGGATTTTTTTTGTCATTGCATATCCGTACAAATTGTTGCAATCGAGATAAATCAAATAGCTAGACGGTTCTTGATCATTGTATTCTGATAGATAAGGATTATTTGCTTTTGCATGACGTAGTGAGCACTGAGCCAGACCACCACGTATGCCCTTTTCTAACATTTGATATATTTCTAAGTCATCAATCAAGTCTAGCTCAACACGCGTATAAAGCAACATAGCATCCCAGCTTAAACTAGGTGCCGTTACATAGTACCCAGGGTCTAACTTATAATATTTTAAGCTTATTTTACGAAAATTTTCAAATATATCACACAGTAATAAAACATCACATTTTAAATATAAATCAGTATACTCGCCAATAGTATTGATATTAAACGCGTTCCACACAGTTTTTGCGTGTTCATATTCTTTATCGCTAATGTGTTGCATTTTCAAAGTGTTATAAAAGTATTTTTTTTGAGGGAGTGTTGTTTCTTCGTACTTGTCCCAAGTGTTAATATAATCATAAGGATAAATACCTTTCTTTTTTAACAAGTTTAAGTTTTCATCATTGAATTCTGCTGATAAATGAATAAAGTCGCGATCTAATAGACTTTTACTTAGTGCATCTAAACTAGAGCTTAAAAAGTGAAACGAATCTATGAATTTTATTTGAATAGAACGGTCCCTTTTCTCGCTATGTATATATTTTGTAATAGTTAAATACTTTTCCTTAGTCTTAGGTATAATTTTGATATCACCTTCATGTCTCACTAATTCTTGTATAAAGAGATGGGAGTCGTAATTCGATAAATTATGAAAAAATACTGGTATGAATGGACATACTCTAAACATTAAGTTACATTGAACATGTGCAGGTCCCCTATACTTTCCTGTCACATGATCGTGGTCACGCACCTTATCATGAAATAATAACTGATCACAAATATGACAAATACTAGCATTGTTATAACTGATTTGCTCTTTTTTTGTTAAAGGTAACATTGGTTTTATTATTGATAATATTTCAGTTATTTTCTTGACATCTTCTATTAATCTAGTAACAAATACTTCAACACAGTCAGGGCCTCTATATGTAACATATTTATTTTGACTTGAATCGTGTGAACAACATATATAGTATCCAAAACAAGACGCCTGATGTTTTTTGAAATTATGTGTTTTTTCAGATTTTGTTTCGAAACAACTCTGCAATAGGCTTTCAAAGTCTGCATAAATGACATAATTAATTATTTGTTTTCTTTCAAAATTCTTAAAACCGAGTTTACTATTCTTTTCGGGTAAAATTGATAAAACCTTTGAACAGATATGAGATCTATATTTATTTTCACTGCTATAGAATTGTAAACATGATTCACAGAGTAAAAAAATACCTTTATGACATGTCACTTGTCGTCTTACTAATCGTATCAGATTTTTAATAAGACAGTAATGACTCAATCCTTTTCTTTCTAAATATAGCAAATTTACATATACAGATTTTCTGTTATTTGTCAAATACAGAGGACCAGTCACGTTTTCGGTCTTATTATCTACTCCATAAATATTAATACTAATGTCGTTGTTTATTTCAAATAGTTTTATATCTTGATATGAGACAGGAAAAGACATTCCATCAATATTGAATACAGAACTGTAGTGTGGGTACGAATGAGTCCTGCTTACGTTCATCTTAGCAGGAAACAAAGCAGCTACCACACTCCATAAAAGCAATGATTGTCATTATTTTGTATATTAATACAACTTTTAGAATTCTTAATTTTTCTGGGCAAATCTAGATATGTACCACCTCTCATTGGACAATATTTATTAACATTGATTTCTAGATGACTTACAGAATGATAAGACCAACCAGAGTCTTTGTGCTCGAATTCAGACATTTTACATTTTAAAAGTTCTGTTACTTTCGAATACAATTCATCAATATCCGTGTTATTACAAATAATTTCATATTTCGTATTAAATGATTTGAGTTGTTGCTCACTCGTTTTTGGTAAGATAAAGTGGGCAAACAATTCAAAATTAATCTTGAGACAAGTATTTTTCATTAAAGGTGTATGAATAAGTTTCAGGATATCATTTTTATTCTGACACAGGAATGCCTCCGGCGTGAGGTATTCAGCATCTTGTGCAGGATTTAAACGATATGTTATGATTTTGTTTTTGAAAGCACTTGCAATTATATAAATATTTTCAAATTCGCTTTGCAATAAACTATTAGACTTGTGAATATTGGTTCTCAAATGATATTTGAATTCATTCATTGGTAATTTCATAAAGCATGTTTTACATTCTATATATTCTGGATTATTTGTATATTGCATTCGGTGAGTAGACGGGGTTTTTACTGTAAATTAAACAAAAAGATAATATTATAGTTACATTACATTTAATTATATGACGATTCCATTTATCACCCTATGAATATTTTATGTATGCAAATACCCTTTAACTATTATATTAGATTCTAAAATTAAAGTGATTAGGTAAATGATTAAAAACAATTAAGTGAATAAGTAACATTGCATAACTGAGACAGATATATATCTACTAAAAATAACTGCTGACATAATCTATGGGACAATGCTTGAACTCTTTTTGGGTTTCTTTTAAAAAATCTTTTAAATGCTTCCATGCGGGCGTGTCATCATTAGTACGATTTTTAACACTAATGATTGCGTGCCTCCATCGATTTATAGGCGATATACGCTCTACCTCGCTGTGATCGTAGATCTTTAATTCTATAAAAAATCTACCCTTTTTGTTTTCATAAGACTGTTTACTGATACCCTTGGCTACTCTACGGGTATAATACGAATGCAATGGCGCTATTTTGTTACCCAAGGTGCTTCCAGCGGTCTCCTCTTCCTCTTCGTCGCTGTCGGTCCCGAATAGATCGTGCGATGTGGGTCTCATGCTGGCGCTGATGGACTTGATTGTGGTCTTATTCTGTTTCTTCTTCTTCTTTTTCATCTCGGTGTTCGACGATTCTTCCTCCGCCAACCTCTTGCCAGACAGTGACGAAGATGACGCTCTGGAATCCTTCGGTTTTTTCAACTGCTGCTCGGCTTCATCATCGGAAGAGAAAAGATGTGTAGCTGTTTGTTTCGACCTGCAACAATATGTATTAGACAATGTATTAGACAACAAAGAAAAACATTGCACAAGGCACAGTTCAGTACATGTTTGAATTGTATTGCTTTAATTGAAAGAATAAGATTAAATGCATAAAAGGTAGATTCATTATTTGAATAAAATAGATTAATCGATTATTAAATAATTTGAAAGATAAAGAATAAATGAAATGAGTAAAGGGATAAAATGATTGAATCGTTGAATAAATGAAACGGTTGAATAGTTAAAATGTGTGAATAGATGAAATTATTCATCAGAGAATTTATTGAAAAAATAATAAATTACTTACATTTCAAAGTCTGCTGAGTTTTTCTTGATGTACTAATGTTCTGTTGATGTAGCAAAGGGGCACCGAGTCCTTCCGTTGATGGTTTGTGTCGAGCAGTAGCCCTCAACCCGTTTATATAGGTGAAAAAACGCGTCACGCATAACCAAATTTGTAAAAATGCATAAATGCAAAAATAAGTTCATCATTGTTCATGATTGCAAGCACAGCATTTATGTATGCATAGACAAAAATCTGTAGACGAGCGTTATAAACGCAGAGTTTTAAACGCTCAATTCATTTGTCATCGCTGATGCCGCTAACAATACCTAGAATATCAATTGTGTCTCATAAGCAACTCTTTAGAGATTAAATGAAAACGTCCTTATTTAATTATTTTAAAGTGCAATTTTAATATTGATATGTTAGAGGGACAAACGTTGCGGTTATAACGCTCATCTATAGATTGCAGTGCATCTTTGCGCATGTGTCACATATTCCTACCCATATAGAGAGCCTTATGTTTTGAATTACATTACATACATAAAACGAAATTAAATTGAACCTTAATGACAATAAAAAATAGGTTTTGTACCTATATAAGCCAGTCAAGATATCAAAAAAACATTCAAGTGGACTTGCCTGCTCCACGATGTCGGTAAGTAAACATTATTATCAAAAAGTATTTTAAATTATTAATAGAAATATTAATAAGTAATGTATATTATAATTTAATTTTCGATATTTACAGTAGGATCACTAGGATAGTTCATTGTCTTCATCAACTTGTAATTGTAGTCTTATTTAACTAATAATATGTACCTCTTTGTTTCAGATTTCCAGCGACATTTTCCCCACTAATTCTTCATACTCACCAATTCCTGCTGACCAAACCCTACGTCAAAAAGTGGTTAACTATTTGGAGAGAGAAAGACCATTTCAACCATTCGAGTTTGAAGACACACCACCATGCAGCAATAGTAACAACAGTAACAATAATAATAAAAGACGAAGAACTGATGTTGTATACTCATACATACAGAAACCATCAACGGGTCATCGCAGTAAAATAATACGAATACAAGTTTTTGACGCCGATGAATTTACAAATTCGCCATGTGATTGTAGTGCCAATATCTGTGTCCAACATGTTGTAGGGAATGTATTTAATGACGATATCTATAAATGTGTTAAGGATATTGTAAGCAAATTGCATAAAAAGATGTGAATAAACCAGCAATCCCATTTCAGTTGTTTTATTTCTATAAGTTCCGCTAAAAAGTCGCCTACCTACACATCATACACAGAGTTACATTTAACAAACATACAACTTTGCATACACTAAGAGTCAAATTATATTCATTTACCTAATTAAAATGAGTTATTATAGGGGAACATTCACATTTTTATGCATATACTTCATTCTATTCATGTCAGTACTCATAATGTTACCTATTTATTTATCATAGGTATACATTTGGCATGTGTTTTAATAGTAATACCACATGCTGATTTCTGGCGTAAATTAATAATTAAAGCTTAGGAGCTGTGAGGCACTATATGGGTAGAAAAGAATGCGATCAGTTTCCTTTACGGGAATGGCAAAGTATTCGTTATGTAAACAAGCAGTCGTGCCTAAAAACTGATTCTAGATGCGATTTCAAATGATATGGATATTCAGTATTTCCTCAGAGACAACATCGATATTTATTAAATACACATATCTTATAACTCTACTCGAATACAGCATTCGTTGTGAATATCGATTCTGAATAGAGGATTCTGAATATAACACTCAATTTGAACACAACACTCATTTTGAATAGAGGATTCTGAATACAACCTTCATTTTGAAAGGAGGATTCTGAATACAACACTCGATTTGAATAGAGGATTCTGAATAGAGGATTCTGAATACAACAATCATTTTGAATTGTGTATTGGGGTACCTGGATCTCTTGATCCAGGTACCCCAATACACACCTACTAACACACGTATTTTTTTATACAGCGCAGTCGAACTGTCTTTTAATACCTATAGTTTGAGAAGTTCACAGTAGGTACGAGTACTTACGTACGCTTCTGTATACGACTGTGACGACCCACTTCTGTTTTTCGCACGTGCCAATTTTGAAGGAGTATCCATTAGGTCAAAAAGGGGCAAAAAGTGCTCAAAAGACGTCACTCGAAAACATGCTTATCGTTAAAAAAATCGTAGAGGTAGCGCTAAAATGTTAACAACCTATCTTGGTTGGAATACAAATACATTTTGTAGAACAAACACATCTTGTAACACGCTGCATCAAAATAAAATTTTGTGCAAAGTATAAAACTTACCGATAGTTGTATGACTTCGTCCAGAAATCCAGATGTTTCTTGAGAAATGCGATCGACTTCGCGTCGACCGATTGTACAGCGACGGCAACTTCAAGACTCAACCACAGTAGGTAACCTCGGTCACTGATTACAGCAAAGTCCAAGGCGGATGGCTCCGTAGTCTTATCCAGGTGGCAATTCTGACACAGCGTCTCCTTCATTGTTATCAATTTTTCGACGTACGACTGCAAACAATGCAAATTGATAGAATTGTATACTTATGGAACGATGAAAAATTTACTGATTTATTAAATTCGGACGCTTAAGATAAAAACGCTTTGGAATATTTGCTGTAGTGTCCGACCGAAAGTTCGGTTTCGGTTTCGGCCGAGTTTCGGCCAAAAATCAAGTTTCGGCGGCAGTTTCGGTTTCGGCCTAAATTGGCCGAAACTTTTGCCGAAACCGAAACTGATTTCGGAAGTAGTCGTGTAATTCTAAAAGTAAGTATGACTGTCCTTCTAATTGTAATGTAGGTATATTTGTTAATTCTAAATGTGTGATTTGATTATCTCTGTTGAAACTGAAACTAATACTGTAATAATAATTACTAATTTTAGTAATTATAATTTTTATATAAGAGGTACCGATTTACCGATTCTTTTCAGTACAAATGCAAACCAAAGTATTAATTAGTAAGGTTTCAAATTGCTAATACTTAGTATTTAATGAAACAGTAACAATTTGTGATTTGATTATTGATAACTGATAAACACCTGAGAACTTAATTTGAAAAATATTATTAATATTTTTTATAAATAAATAAATGATTACATCAAACTTAATATACTGTGTTTTAATTTCATGTCGTAATTAATGCAGCATAATGTGTAAAATACATCAAATTTCAAAATCAAAAACGGTATTTTAAGGAATTTTATACTTGACCACATGAGTTTCGGTTTCGGTTTCGGCCGGAAAACCAGTTTCGGTCGGACTCTAATTTGCTGTCACTTTTAATAAACATCTTCCCAAAAACTGACAATTACTATTTCACCTACATAATAATGCATCCGAATCGCGAAAGCGCGTTCCAGACAATAAGATTGACTTTCGATTGTGAGAGCAGAAATAAAAGTTTCACTTACAGGAACATGATAAGCTTCTTCCAAAATCGTAAGCGCAGTCTTAACAATCACTTTCGATTCGTCTTTAATCTGGCTGACCAACATTTGTAATATCCAGGTATCCATGTCCACACCGCTATTAGGCTCATTATTTTCTCTCTGAGTTGCTTTAAGATGGTCATTCACAGCATTTTTCTTCAGTTTAGCCTTCCTTCGAACCAACTCACGAGATTTTCGAGAGGCTCGCAACAAAACGTTCAAAAATTGTGTTGCATATAATCTTGAGGCTTGAATGTTACAAGTCAGTGTCTTTGCTAATATATCTCTTGGGAAGGAGTCCAAAGTGTAATCCAAACTGGATATTACTAGCTTGACATAGCAACTGTGATGAGTTCTTGTTGATAATTCTAAAAGGCTGGAAATAGTACACAAAAATTAAAGATGGATGTTTTTGTCTTCTGCTTTACACATCACATTATCCCAGCAGAAAACAAGGAGCTCCTCTATCACTATTTTTCTAAAAAAAGATGGAGATAGACTCACATACAGCTTCTGGTCAATAGGGAAAGTAAACTTACTTTTCATACAATCCAGTCTGTTTAAATAGCCTCAAACCATTCTGCGAGTGGCACAGTTGAGCAATGAACAAGAAGTACATCTGGCACATAGTGTTGCACATATGCTGAGGACTGAAAAGGCACTCGTGGGCCTTCAGACCCGTCTCTATAGCCTCGATCTGACGGCTCACGTCCAGGAATAAGTCTTCTAACAACCTTTGGCACTCAAGCTGAAATATGATTTTGTTGATGATACCAATTACAATTAATTAAATTTTATAATAATAATAATTTTATGATCAGGCAACTGAGGTCCATGGATTAAATACACAAAATGTTATGAAACAATAATAAACGTGTTACTTTAACCTTTTGAACGCCATTGTCACATAGACGTGAAAAGCAAGCGCGTGCCCTGCCAATCGTCACAAATATGTGACGAAAAGTACGGCGAATTTGTGGCTTGGCGTCGGGGGTACGTCGATGCGTTTATGTTCTGGCGTTCAAAAGATTAAACTACACCAACATAAGTTGCAGTTGTGATATAAAATGTGGGAGCGAGATGACAGGAGCCTCTCTTGTTTTTACAAATCACGTAGTAAATATATAATTCAATAGTTCTTCGCAAAGTTTACTTACATCATTATGTCTCAATAGATGCCTAATAAGTTGGCAGCCCGCACGAGTGGCGGAGTGACCGTGGCAAGTACTAGACAAGTCTGTGTGAGAGTATTTGTTGGAAGACGGCTTCAGGTAATTTATTATACGCACGACCCACGCTTTGTGACCACTGTCGTTGAGATTTAACAAGGGCGTGTCGTTTTCCTGAAATAATAGTTTTATTATAAACTAATCATGTATAAAGAACATCAAAATATACTGAAAAATACTAAATCCATACCTTCAATATTGTCCTTATTATATCCCAATTCCAGGTGTTGCCGTCCTTATTCTGCATGACCAACGTACATCGAATCAAACTGTCGCTATCTCTTTCAAACAGATTGAAAAACTTCGCCGACTTAGTAACTCTACTGACTGCAGCGCTAGTCCGAGAACTAACACTTTTACTCTTAACTAAAGCACTCACATTTCTGTTAGGAACATCAGCCCGAGAGCCAACACTGTGTCTCTGTTTTGGCTCGTTTTCGTTATCAGAATCGTTTAAGAATTCAATACTATTTTCTTTATGGAGGGAAACGTCATGTTTTGGCTTAACCATACTAGCGTTGTCTTTTTCTTTTCGACTTTTAGTATTATCTTCTACTTTCTCTCTAAATGCACCACTACAATACTGTATGATGTGGTCTAGGAACAAGCTGCTACTAGCCGGCCTGGCTTCGAGCATAGAGTGCAGTCTCCGCAGGGCGGCCACCGCGGCTAAGGCCTGCGGCTTCCCGGCAGAAGCCTGCGACATAAGCGTCGGAAGCGCCGGCGTTATACTACATATTTGAGGAGGTAGATACAGGTGTATTAAATGCAATAGTTGACCCAATAACACAGTAGCTCGGACAGATATAAAAGTATCACTTGTAACAATCACTTCAGCTAAACCGTCTAACAACCCAGCCTGAAATAGACAAATTGCATTAAATTGGGAAAACTTTTAACTTACTTATTAACACTCACTCATAAATAAGGATACTATACCTCTAAGAAACACTGAAGTAAGAGTGCAAGATGAATTTCTATTATATCAGGGCCCGTAGCACCAAGATGAGGTAATATGGCAGTGCCTTCGGCGGCAACAAAACCTTCGTTCAGTCGCCAAGTATCCTAAAACATTCAACATAGGTTGCAATAAACGACCACGCTAAATAATGCTGTATTAAATGAAGACGAAAATATGCTTACTTGAAAGTCAGATGGATCAACTGCATCTAAAGCTACAGAAATCTCATCTGTCCATTCTGGTTGCGGTAATCCGACTAGTTCATACAAGAGATCTAATATCGCTTTCTGAAAAAATCATTAAAAAAATATATTTAAAAAATAATAGTATTTATTCTGGTTATCTTGGATTTGTCCTCATGTAATTCTGAGGTTTTTATGGACCTCAGAATTACATGAGGACAAATCAGAACTATAAAACAGGAAACAGAACACAGGATTCGGTCATCAAACAATGAATAACGTCACATACCAACACCTCAATAACCATGAAAAGGCTCAATCGCCACTACATACGGGAGTTTACTGAATGAAATAAAGACCAAACCATTTTGAGAGCCAGATTCTTTGGTGGAAGAATGGACCTCAGCAGTATTGACTGCTGAATTCCATTCTTCCACCAAAGATCGGTTGTTAACCTTTAGCAGATCTTTTGTGGGGATATGAATCCACACAAAAGATCTGCTAAAGGCTTACAACCGATTGCAAGATAAGCAATGAAGAAAAAAAAAAAAATTCTTTCATCCCTACATTCAGGCGAATAAATTTTGACAAAGTGTGTTTCTGAATTGCAAGAAATATATTCCTGGCTACTGAAATTGTTGCAGTGTTGCTCGCAACACAGCTAGTATAGCTAGTGTGCTGCTAGCAGCATGACAAATCGCCGGTGCTACGCATACTGGCAGTGTCAATCAGAACAATTTACAAAAAAAATACCCTATTCACCTATTGAAATAATCGTTTTCAACATTTATTTCCCAAGAATGTAGGTTTAAATAAATTAAAACGTAGTTTACTCACTCGAACCTCTAATCGCGGTAGGTAGAGGGCGGCGACTAGGGCGCGCAGTCCGCCCGTGCTACAAGGGTGGCAGAAGTGCAGCAACCCTGGCCAACTGCGAAGCACGCACAGGAGGGCAAGGCGACTACACGTGAACCGCATCTCACGTTCGTCTCTGTGCAAGTGACTTACAAAATGAGTATTATATTTTTACTCCAATAAAGCGCAGGCCATACCGCCAGCTAGCGAGCGAACGAGCGATCTTTAGACAAAAGGCTTAGAACAATTCAGCTTATCTCTGTAGTTCAGGGTGTGAACCGAAATATGAAACGATGCTCGCTCGTTAGCTGGCGGTGTGGACTGCGCTTAAGACAGTACTTAGCTAGCACAATTTTTGAGATTATGATGGTATGATGTAGTGAGTTTTAGTTCAATTTAGGGCTTCTTCTTGTATCCTTTATAGTTGTACTGTCGTCGTGGTAAATGCAAAATTTCTACGGGCTAATACAGGGTATAACCATTGTCAAACACCATCACAAGCATGTGGCTTATGGACATTATAATATACATTACATTATAATATACACACATAAGATTTAATGATATTGATTTGATTGAGGCCTTCGAAATCTCCTTCTATCAACTATTGAAGTATGAATATTATCATAATAATAACTTAACCTAAACCATAACATACCTGCTAGTCTCAGTACCGGCTGGACGGAAATGAAAATCGCAGTAAGGTGAACTGAGACACATGAGGTCAATCCGCGCAGTCCTCCGCGAGGTGGGATCGTTGAGTGCGTGAAGTAGCACGCCGCATAGCGCCTCGGCCATGCGGGGTGTCGCACATTCAGCCAGTTGCCGCGTCACTGCGTTCACGCCGCCGCATGATATGAACATGTCGGGGTTTAGTACACCTACAAAGAGGAAGAGCTGAGTCTGGATATAGTAGGCGCCAGATAATCGTGGAATAACGGTCATTGACCCACCTACAATTATTGACATTTTTAATTTGAAAAACGGAATTAATGACACAAAGCTGTCCCGAATCATCATCTCTCGTGATCCTTAACACAAACTTAACAAAAACGATTCATATTTAATTGTTCAGGTACCTATGAACAGTTATTAGGGAAAGGTCAATGTACTTTATTCCACATTTATCTGGCGCCTACTATAGTAAATGTGTCAGTGCGAGACGCTATTACCAAAAGTGTTTTTCGACAAGTTATATAAAAATTATATAAATGGTTTGATTCGATAGGCAAACACGCGTGATAAAGTTTTTACGAGTATTTTTAATAAGTTATTATTAAAAATACTCGTAAAAACTGTGTCAATAATAATATATAATTATTTATTTATTTCACCAAAACAATACAATGAGTTACACATTATTATAGGCTAGTCATTAAGATATAAACATGGAACATATGTATAATATTGTACATATAACATGGAAGCATCTGTAGCCAATCCATATAAACAAGACTTTTCTTCCAGATACAGGATTTTCCTAGTTTGAAGGGTTTTGACCCTAATGTAACCTAGACTAATCTTTTTGCTCAATAAATTATTACTTACTTTCACCAGACGTTAAGTGGATATGAGATCAATGATAGTGACATGAAGTTGAAAATACAAAAAATTAAATGCGTGTGATATTTGCTTTGGTTCCTCACGGCCTAGACTTAACGAAGTTTGCTCTGGCCAGGCAATACTTACAGATCTCAGCCAGCGTAGCAATGGCGGGCCTTGATAGTCGGTCACCAGTGCCGTCGCCAGCACTGGCGGCGCGGGCCACTGCAGCGAGGCAGCGCAGTAAACCATGTTCCACGAAGGCGCCGCGCTGCCGCCGCACTCCGCCCGTCGCGCCCACCACTGCGACCACTCGACGCACCACGCGCAACGCCTGTGCTCGTTCTTCTTCGTTGCGAAGCATTAAATCCATTGACCTTAGGAATAACTCGTAATTAGATTATGGTTGTTTACCGAATACCTGATTTACGACTTATACAGGGTTAAATTTTCTGGTAGAGCTGGAAGGCCAAATCCAAAAGTTTAAGGAAAACTGTTGAAGAATTCTCTGGCCCTATTTTTATGAAAGCTGCATCTTCAGTTAATAGTAATACTTCTTTCAGTGACTGGGCCACCATTGGTATTTATGAGATTAGAGAATGACTTTATGAGCTGTATGAAGAACAGACTCATATTAATACAGTAGAATTTAATTTATATATTAAGAATTATACTAAATTATTTTAAAAAGTTTGATATATTACCAAGTCTAGGTACTTGAGTTCTCAGGACTTGGAATATTATTAATAGCGAAACGGGAAGGTCTGGTAACTGAAATAGTGATATTGCTATTGATGACAGTATAATTAAATTAGATTTGCAAGTTACCGTAGCATTTGAAAATCTCTTTGTAGAGATTCCCGTATTAACTACTAGGTTTCTAGATTCATCACCCACTGCTGCAGAAGCTTTACTTAAAGAAAACATTACAGTTTGTGATGCCGAAATTAAATTCCAATATGTCACTCCAAATAATATTATCAATACTTTTAACTCTTTGAATGTTAATTAGACTGCAGATCTATGGGGTAATTCTGTTGACCTTGCTAAAACCATTATACACATTGTAACATCTACTTTAGCTTTTATTTTTAATAATTGTATTGACAGAATTAGAACAGATTTTGATATGTTATTCACAAATAGAAAAAACTATGAACAAGGAAGGTTTGTCCATATAATTTGCACCCATGGGAAACCTGAGCCAATTGCTTGTATTTGATATTCACAAAATGTTCAGTATGTACAGGCAAAAGATAATAAAAATAGGGTTTACCTTATAACTAAGAATGGTAGTTTCAAGTTATTGAATGTTGCTACATCAGTTTCTGTCTTGATTAAGTAGCGTAACACTCTCAGAGCTGAAGCTCTTATTACCATAGAATCGTCAACAAGACTCACGCGAATACTGTAAAAAAAAATATATAATTAAACAATTTATATACCACATATTTAAATGTATTGCTTATAAACATTAAATAGATGAATATTATGCTGAAATATGCTCATAAAGTCAAGATCAATTTAAGAACATAACCTCTTTCAGTAGAAGTAATACTAGTTCAGTCTCTGAAACTAAATGTAAGTTAATATAATGTACCCTTACCAAGACATTAGTTCGTCAGGTGTGAAGCCCAAATTATTTCTGTCTTCTTTACATAAAAGTGTGACTAAGGCATTTAAGTAAGACAGTCTACGGCTATCAGTTCCACTTTTCTGCATGCCTCTAAGACCTCCTGACTTGAACTCCATAGGGTTATTTTTGTTGGTGGGTGAGGTGTCATTGTGGAATGGCTTTTTCAAATATAAACCTTGAATGATTTCTTTTATGTTCTCTTCAGGTGTTTTATTCTTAGTATCCAATTTATATAAATCACTCTGTTTACCTGAAAATGTGTAATGCATGTACCAATGAAATCATCTATATCCGCACGTGTAAATAAACCAGTACATGGTGTTTTAATATTATTGTTTACCATTAGAAAATGGATATTGGTATACGAATGAATGAATACTTCACAAATAAATTACAAATATTTACCTTTCCTACGACTCAACCAATTTTCGTAAGTGGTAGCCATTATAACATTTTTTACGCAACAGTTTCTAAAAGTAATAAGTGTTCTTATGTTACAGCAACATGTAGGAACATAAATACTTTCAGTAATTCTTAAATAAATTAGACATAGATCATAAAATAAACCGTAATTCAGTCCTGTTTTCCTCACACACCAACACCACACATTTGACTTGACTTGTATTTTGACAAGTTTTCATTCTGCAATGTTTTTATCAAGAGCTAGTTGTCTCTGGTTCACAGAGTGTAGTAATAAATATGGCTCGGTTATTAGTGGTTATTGTGTTTTCAAGGTTTTCCGCGTAGAGGTTTTTATTTTCTGCAGCTTCATCTCACCTCGAATTTTACTTTTGAATAATACCGACAAGGAAAGTGCGAATGATCGTGTTGCTAAATGCAAAGGAATAATTGCATGACAAAGCCTGTTATTACAATTACAGTCACTTAGACAATTGAAGAAAAGAAATAATGCAAACTAGTGGTGGGCGTTTTGACGACGAACCGTTTTCAAAGACCATTTCATGTTCTACGACGGTGAAACCGTTTTTACGTCGTGAGTCCAAAAAGTCTTTGTTACACAAACCATGCGATTTTTTATTTTACATAAAATACGGTTGAGAACCCATTGATTCAACTATCACACTCGTTACTTCGTCGTTCTTATCGTTTCGCACAAACAGTTCTTCCAAGGACAAGTGAACTTTTTGTAAATTAAATACAGTCGATATTTTATTACCACTCGTCCGTTCGTGACGAAAAAGTATGAAGGGAAGTTCAATTCATCGTGTAGTAATTTCGAGCGATAAAACAAATTATTTAGTAAACCGTTTCATACATTTGCAACTGTTTTGTTGTAAGAAACTGCAACTACTTCACTCGACGATAGTATCGTCTTTTAAAAGCCGTCTTCAAACCTGTTGCGACGAAGAACTTTTTTTACAACCGTTTTCCCGACGACGAAAACGGTTGCGTTTCGTCCGCCAAAAAATCGACAAAGATGTGGTGGTGGATCTGTAAAACAGAGTAAAACTGTTCCTGTCTTAAATTTTTTTTTCGGATAAGGTTTAGGTTAAACCTACCATTTTCTGTCAACTTCTACAAAAATCCAAGGGACAAAATTGAAACTTGAGGGCAATCAAAGGTATTTTCACTCTCTCACTGAACTTTGTCATTGCGGCAGTGGATACCAAAACTAACCCATTCACGGTTCAAATCCAAATAGGCTGTGTGAAAACTACCCTGATAACAAGTTTCTGACAATCAAATGGATCATGTTTTGATGAAAATCGTTCAATTATTGCTTTGTGGGTGTGTGAAAACCAAACAACAAACTATGTTTGACAATGAAATGGATCATGTTTTGCTGAAAATTATTCAATTACTTTGTACTTTTTTGAGCTTATTCTAAAATTTATCTGTTTTAGAATAAGTATGGATAAAAAATGCTGGCAACATTGTGCTTCGAAATTTGACGAACTACCTACGAGTCTTACGACGCACACTAGTATTTCCTTTTCTTTCGTTGTCTATGGCGGCGTAGTGAGGTGGTGGTGATTGTCATAAAATCGTACCAAGCAAGCAATCCCTAAAGATTATTGAGGAAAAGTGAAGTGCTTCGATATAAAAACGGATTACTATACTGCCATCACTTTAGTTTTGGTGGATAATGTTAGATCCAATAGATGTTATCGACATGAAATCGTGTCGTATTTGCCTGACAAATAAAAAACCATTATGTCCACTGTTCAGATATAAGTTGTCTGGTAATTATGCTGAAATGCTTACAGCGATTGCCGACGTAAAGGTAAGTCGGAAATGCCACTATTTTGTATACAAACTAGCGGGCTTTCGCGCTTGTCAGTTGATTTCTGACCAAAACAAACTGAATAGTGTCGGGATACGTGCTAGTGATAACCGATAACCGCGAGAGATCGTTGATGAAATATATACCCGGCATAAATCCAAACTATTATTGAATACAATAATAAATTGACATAATTCTGTCAACAAACCGTAGCAATAGAAAAAGATTGCATGTAGGCACGTTATTAAAAGTTTGCATGCTACAGTAATATAAAAGTTACTTATCTTCACATGAAGCAATCATAATATGGTCATGTATACTATTAATTGTTTCAGGTTTCATCCAATGATGGCTTGCCTGAAAAGATTTGCCTCAAATGCTGCACCACTTTGGAGAAAGCATACCTACTTAAAACAGTGGCTGAAAGGTAAGCTCATTCTTTGTTTTCCTTAATAATCCAACTGCTTCCACTGTGTTTTCTGATCATTTCTACATTGGTAAATTTGCAAATTGTATGATGCTCCTAACCAATTTTATTGTATTAACTATAGTGACTCCTCGCAAATCTTTGTTGTTGTGCAGGCTTTCTGACTTTTTTAAGAACAAATCAAAATGTGAAACTTCACACAATGTTTTATATCCACTCATCTAGCCTGTTTTGTCCCAGTGAAGGGCAAAGGTTTTACTCTACTAGTCTGTATTAAAAATAAATTTTATTCCTGCAGGTCTGATAAGAAACTGAGAAAAATAGTAGCAAGAGAAAAAGAAAATGTGCCAACAAAAAAAATTGCATTTGATTCTTTTACGGATATAAAAAGTGAAATTGGCCCATTGACAATAAAACCTGAACCAAAATGGGAGATGGAAATAGAGCTGCCACAAAAGCCAGTGGAAACTATGGATGGCAAAGATATTGTTATTGCTAACACAGTCATAAGGAAAGTAGACCCTAATGCAGAGGAGGTTAAAATTGATAACTGTGACGAAGATGTGCAGTTAACTTGGAGACCTACCAGAACTAATTATACTGCTAAAAATGACTCAGATGTAAGTAGAAACTTATGAGTGTAAAAATAAGTTGTCATCAATATCATAAACTAGTTAAAACTCGTATGATTTAACTTGACACCTGGCTCGACACATTTTGAATGATGTTTTGATAATTTAATTTGAATTGAACTATTAGGTTTCGATGAAAATAATATAAATGCAATGTTAACAGTGATGCCAACGCATCGCACCAGGGTTAAGTTAATTGACACAAGAACCACCTTCGGCTTCGCTCAGATGCAAATTATTGCTCTTTCTATTAGTTATGAAAACTCATTGTATGGTTTAGAAGTAAGCAGAGAAACAGACAAAGGCAGACAGCAACAATATTTAGAAATTTCTGAATAAAGCGTTTGTTTGCAGTTGAGTATTTCTTCAACTTGAGCCTGAAAACAAATCAAAATTTGGCATTGTAGAAGGGTTTAACTCATTCTTAACTTAAATGCTAAATGCAGAAACCCTTAATACTAAAACCAAAATGGTAACAACACACCTACTGTTACAATTTCAGGCAGAGATAGAATATTTAGATGATGATGTCTTCCAAGATGATGATGATGATGACTATGTACCTCCAGTTGAAAAGCCCAAAACTAAATTCAAGAAACCAAAACTGTCAGATATTAAAGTATTCAAAGGTAAAACTGTTGTAAGAAAAGTAAAAGTGCTGAAGAAGTTTAAAGATGAATATGACCTGGATTCCACTGGTTCCAGCGAAAATAAGTCACGAGCTACTACAATCACCTGCTGTAAGTACCAACTCATAAATGTAGCTATCCAAAGTAGATTGTAGCTTATTGAACTTGTTTATCAGATATTCCAATACATATTTGAGGATGGTTTGCCTTCAAATATCAGTTTATTGATGTTTTGTCATAATTAGTTTGCTGAATGCCATGCCATTTAAAACAAACTCATTAATTATTGAATTATTTGTGCTGCTTAGCATAGTACAAGCGAACCATCCTGGCTTTGCATGGCTGCAATTTAGCATCGTAATTAAGTATTTTTAAGTATTCTCAAAACCTAGCTTAAGCTGGCACTTCATTTGTAGATAAACCCAAACCATTAACTAATACCATATTTTATTATAGATCCAATTTTAAAGAATGGTACAAGAGGTCAACCTATTCTATTAAAGCGACCAAAGGATGCAACAGTACTGAAAGTTCACACATCATACAAAACAAAAACTCCATCATCTGGAGTAGCCAAAATTGCGCGTAGAGAAAAACCTGTTCGAATGGTACGGACTGCCGCTACTAAACAACGGGAGAAGCTAGTGTGCCCTGTATGCGGTATACTTACATTCACTCTGGGTAATCACATAGCTACACATCAAGGTATGCACTTACAAATACAATAACATTCAGTTATTAAAGTTTTCGCAGATAACTACTGCTATACCCTAAGTAACCCTCGAAAATACATAGTATCATGTTTATGTCTTGCAGAGAAAAAGAGATACACTTGTGCTCAATGCCCAAGATCATTTGCACAGAAGAGTAATTTGCTGGTGCATGCCAAACAACATACAGGAATTAAAGACCACATTTGTGAAATATGTGGAGCTGGTTTTTACAGCCAGAAATCTTTGGTTAGGTATGTATTGTATTGTATTTTTGAAAGTATCTGCCCAGTGTATCACATCAACATTTGTTTTAAAATGTTTCCTTCTTTTATTTGTTTCAGACATAACTTAATTCACAAAGGAGAGAGACCATTTTCCTGCAATTTATGTACGAAGAGGTTTATTGCTGTAAGTATAAAACTTTTTACGATGTTCGTATCATTATTTTTTTAAATGGCTGTTTTTTCTAAATCCCCTCGTATGTGCTTGATAAAATTTAAGAAAAAATAAGTGCAATTGATGTATTTCAGCGTTGTGATCTGAATCGGCACCTGCGTATACATTCGGGCTATAAACCGTTCAAATGTAACACTTGCACAATGTCGTTCAACGCGAAACATCAGTTGCAAAACCACGAGAGAATGCACACCGGGGAGCGGCCGTACACATGTCAGGTGCGTCATAGTCTTTATACCATATTGTCACGTTCCAGATGGCAGGTCTGCGCCGCCATATGGCGATACATACTGGCGAAAAACGGTTCAACTGTGGCTTCTGCAGTAAAAAATTCACACAAAGCCACCATTTGCAGAACCATTTGATTACCCACACTGGCGATAGGCCCTATAATTGCGAGGTCAGTTGGTTCTACATGATTCTAACAGTGAAATGGCCATGTTGTTACAGTTGACCATGCACAATTCAGTGCTGAGCGATCCCTATATCTTCAGAGCTATTGTGTATGGCGAAATTTTGCCAGTTTATATTCTTATTTCTTACTAATTTAGTCTCCGCAAAGCACGAATTATATCGTCCAAAAAATATAGGAAGCCTTGACGTTTACCTATAGCTTCGGGCATACAATTTGTGCTCGACAACACAGTAAGTACAGGTAAAAAATACAGAAACCCCCAAGTAGTTGTTAATAATTCGTAAGATACTCGTAGACAGATAGATAGAATTTACTTTCTTGTTCACCAAAATAGTAACACGACTCTTTGGAAGATTCTCAAACAAAAATTATTTTACAGGTCTGCAATGTTGCGTTCAGTTACAAAGTGAATTTGAATAACCACGTGTTCAAAGTGCATGGTATCAACCTGAAGTTCAAGTCTATTCATACTGTGACTGAGGAGATTCTTCGACGGGAGATGGGCATGATAAATGAGACAAGAGTTGCATTATCGCATATTATGCCTCAATTGGGAGAAGTACCAACGCCAGCTGCGCATGAAACTGTACTTTCATTATCCTGATGCTAAAGCAGGAAGTATCTTTCATGAATGTATCATAAACCTATTAATGTACAAGCTTTTGAATCTATTTTCCTTTTATTTAATGTCTAATGCGATTATGAGTTGTGTACATGCAAGATTTGTCATTATGAAATTTACTGCTCCCCAGAAATACCATGTTTAAATAAAAAATTAGATAGTCATTTTTTTCTCTTTTGTAAATACTTAGTTTGGTTTATACTTAAATATATTAGTTTTAACATTAAAATACGAGTGGTTTTTTTTTACACACATGGTGAAGATCCTCCTTCACGCTCTGCTTTGTACTTTTGCCCAAACCTGCAAAATGCTTCGGTCTTCATTCCCTTGCCCTTATCTCAATTTATTTGGGGTTGGCGCTACATGATACCTACTTCCACACGTCTCTATTAGTCGTGGTCGTGATCTTATTAGTCACCCCATTTCTTATCATTTTCACACAGTCCATCTTCTGTAGATTTTTCTATTAATGGTTTTTTGGACTCATGTTTTAATGCGAAACTGTTAGTCCTACCAGTCATTTGTTGAGTAGTGAGTAGTTAGAAAATCTGACACCTTGTGTTGCCAAGGGGTAACGTGATACCCAGTTACTGGGTTCTGAAGAACATCAGTTGCTTCATGTAAAATTATAGTTTTCAGCTACATCCAGTTAGACTGGAAGCAAACCAAAACAAAGTTGGGAAAAGGCTTAGGCAAGTTGATTGGTTTTCAAATGTTCGAAAATGGTTAGTTAAAAAATATACGGCCATAGGATTAAAAAATAAAAATCTGACATAACAAGATCTGCTGTTTTATTTTTCGAATTTTCAATACATAAAAATAATGTGCCTCAATTCACATATTTAAGTAGGTGAGTGATATGGAAAGACTTTCGAGTTGCTTTCCCGATTGTTATAAGTTAGTAATACATGTTGATTAGTTCGCTGTTCCATAGTAGTCTCGGGCACACACACAGCCAACGCTGATGGGACGATATTCACCAACCCATTTACGTTGTAATTCGGCTGGCAATATAACTTGGGAATATTGATGTGGCACCTCCTTCTTTTTGATAACGGTTAACTAAAAAACAAAATACGATTAAGTACGTAGTCATTTATATTTAAAGTAGAATAGTGTAGGTGATGTGATGATTCTTACGTTGTATATATTTTCCATGCACTGGTATGGCCAGGGGCATGACTGTTTGCTACAAGTGTAAATGTCTACGCGTTGCGGGAACGTGTTTTCGTCCCAGTTTTGAAAAGTTTTCTGGAAAACAAAAATAAGGTACTGGTCAATATAGATGTTTTCAGTTTTACTGTGCACCCCAGTATCTATTTGAATGATTTGATGCTTACGTTTGGGTTACAAGCGCAGGAAGGATCCGGAATAGCTTGCTGAAATCATGGTAAATTATATGCATAAGTATTTTTGAATTCCAGTTTTGATGACTAAGAACACGAAAATGTGCATCCACATTCCATTCAATCAATCTGCCTAAACTATGTTGGTGACGGCTTCCAGCCCAACCGGATGCAGATACGTACAGTACCAATATCTTACGTGGATTGACTACTTATTTGAACACCACGACCTAACAATTGGGTAACACGGCACCCCTTGGCAAGATTGGCTTTAAAGATCTACAAATAGCAGCCGGGACCAAAGGCTTATCTAACTTGTTTTCCGACGCTCGGATGAGTTTCGGTAGGTATGTAATGGATGACCATCCATTACATACCGTGACCCTGTTAGTATTTCGTTACCATGACGTCAAAACACGATTATTTTCGAAGTTTCGCTCGCTAATTTAATATCCTTTACTGGTGGTGGTTTGTCCAAAAAATAATTGTCGACTGTTTTATGCAAGTAAAGTTAATTGGTATACTGGGATACATTTCACATACTATAGAGTAGGTACTTACATTATGATGCTTCCCAACTTTAATGTTACCCCTTTTTCGTGTCCTTGTTTCGACAGACTTGTCTAATAAAACTACGTCGTTTCTTATCATGTTGGCATAATCAACAATAAATGCTGACAGTTCTTCGGGATTTGCAGGGTCAGGTTGAATGGAATCAGTGTCGTAATTTGTTGCTAGATTTGCAGAATTGCCTAATATCTCACTGTCTCGAGCCAATCGCACGACGTAGTTTTTCCTTTTGCGAGTTCTCTGGTCTTCTAGCATGTACTCGTCAACGTTCGAATTCTTCATTGCCATCACCTTCGGGACTAGTGACTGAATTAAAATGAAGAATCCAAAACATACTGTCACGAAGACAAGCGGCCGTGTTATCTGAAAATAAAATTACATTGAATCTTATGTTTCTTAAATTCAGTGGTCATAAAACGTACCTACATGTCATGCATACCTACCTAATAACTTCACTTTTATCAATCATGGGCTCCATGATGATGGCATCATGGGTACTTTAAAATGGACCCCTATGAAGTCTTAAAACGATCATGATTCCGCTCTAAGAGGGAGACGGAGCTATATATAGCGAATAGCACTATCCCGTTTACATCATCGGAATTCGATGGCATTAGCACGTCATAGTCGGGCTGCAGTTGGCCACAGCGTACTATATAAAACATTGTTTCTGGAATAGAACCTGGGACGCACGGCAACAAAACTTACTCCCTGCCAATTTACACAAGATGCCTTAGTTGATTAACATCTTTTCCATTCCCCGTCCCTTATAAAATTATGTTGTTTTGCCAAGCTATTCGTAGCTTGGCAAAACAACAGTAGCAAAGTGTCTTGAGTTTCAACTCTAAAACCTCTGACGTTCAGTCGACTGTGCTATGGTTACAGAAATGAACGCTACTTCGCGATACCACAGGGTCAAAGTAGCGTTAATTTCAGCACTTACCTAACCATAGCAGACTGTAGGTACCTATGTAATCGTTATCTGCATTTGCAACACTTTGCTGTTGCACCGCACGCACTGCCAGAAAATTGATAATCATCATGCCTTTTTGACGATACAAGTACTTACGCACATCTCATTATGAAATGTGTGCTTTAACAAAGTATTACCGTGCAGAGATGTTGCTCTACCTATCCCTTCAAGAAATGTAGGCCTGACGGTAATAACTACTTCGCCTGATATTTGTGTTTTAAAGTTTTCTAACCCAGAATTTTACAAAAATATACACTAAAAATAAGTCCCAAATAGTACTTACCATGACTGTAGTACAGCTATCTCTAGTTTCCGCAAAAGACTGATGTTCTTGGGAAAATTTTCCACCCTTATATAGCAGATTGATCGAATTGATTGATAGGTGGATAAAAGGGGTCCATTAGTGAGAAGAAAACGACGCGATGTTATTTATAATTGACCGAAGATGGATAGTATCAGATTACACTTTTGAGGTAACAAAAGCCTTTTTCTTCGTAATGGGCTTGGTGACAAGGGTTATTAGGGTTATGACAAGGTGTAATGGTGCCTATACCTAAGCGAGAAAATACATCAAAAGCCGTCGAGTAAGATTCTATACCTATCACTGATTTAGTTGTTGCTCGTTCACGCTTCTAATGGATTTTAAAAAGCTTATGAGATAGCATTAATTCTTTTTCCTTTTTTGTTTTGCTTATACCGTCAACAAATCCGTCAATAAATGTTGAAAAATTAAATTCTAATTAATCTTAGCGGGACCCGTCTTCTATGCTGACATCTCCTTGAGGCGCGCGTGGAACACAAAGCGCCATCGACCCGGCCCTGGTGGTAATCAGACAGCGAGCCATCCAACGCTCGCCGTCCGCAGCCGGGGATCGCCCTGCGACTCCCAACGCCCGGGGCGTCTTCTCCTGTAATGGCGGTTGGGGCGAAGGCCTTGCCTTTCCCTCGCGCGGCCCGCCTCCTCCTTCGCTAGCATTACTGCTTCGCAGAAGGAGGTGACCGCTTCCCAAGCCTCATCGCTCCGGACCATGGATTCAACCAGGGCCGGACGCGAAAGGTTACCGCCGCTGATCGCCTCGACAAGGACACGGCGGTACTCAGCCCAAGCAGGGCAGACCTCCACCGTATGCTCCACCGTATCCTCCGGACGATCCTCACAGTGCTGACACCCGGGCGTGTCCTCCCGCTGAATCTGAAACAGGTACCTCCCTAAACAGCCGTGTCCGGTGAGTACCTCCTTCAGGTGGAAGGTGAGGACGCCGTGGCGCCTTTCCAGCCACTCCTCAAAGAGGGGCCTTACCGCCGCAATTGTGGCGTGCCCAGCACTTGGTCGCGATAGTCGCCGTCGCCATACTGCCATGTTATCCTGCCGGAGCTCCGTCCGCCGCGCTGCTATTTGCCGCGGCAGCGGAGTTTCGCCACGGTCAAGCGCCTCCACGCGCCACGCGTAAACGTGCGCGAGGGCTCTCGCCTCCAGATCCCATGGCGGTAATACAGCAAGCAGGCTCGCCGCCTCTCCGAAGACCGTGAGGTATCCCCAGGCCAGCCGGATGGCATGACCCTTTGGGACGCTTTGAGCTGACGGGCTGGTCGCACCCCCAGCGTTAACGCCCACACTGGAACCCCAAAAACCCATGGGCCGCACGATCCCCGCATAGAGCCTCTGGCAGGAGGCATTTGGACCCCCTAGATTGGGCAGGAGCCGCTTGAAGGCAGCCCCGCCCGCTCCAGTCTGGCCGCCGAACGTCGGAAGTGCTCCTCGAAGTTCTACCAGCTGTCGAGAACGAGTCCCAGGTACTTGGTCGTCGACCAGTGCCTCTTTTAACACAGCTTTTTAGTTTTTGTTTATCACAAGGTGTCTTCCCTAGAGTCTTAATGAAGTCAGTGATAAAAACCGCATCACCAACTATAATCAAAGCTCCTGGAACGCATCCTCAATAAAAGACTGACAAATTACCTAGAAACAAATAAACATCTTTCAATAATCAATTTGGTTTACGAGCTGGCAAGTCAACAAGTGATGCAGCCAATGAGCTTGTTGATTATGTGGTTGGGAATTTAGATGCGGGCAAAAAACTGCAGGCATATTTTTGGATTTGGCTAAAGCTTTTGACACAGTCTCTGTGCCGTTGTTTTTACAGAAACTGGAACCTGGCTCACCACCGCAGCTTCGGCTTATTGGTCGCCTCCGGCGCCCAGCCTCAGCCGCTACGGCTTGCACGGGAGCCTATGCTTTGTTACGTAAGGGCGAAAGGGTTGCACTTCCCGCAGCGCCGGAGACGATGCAGAAGCAGCAGTGCTTTAGTGTTTTGACTTTTTGAGGTAAGGTTACCTTAGAAAATTAGTTAATATGAAAATTAGGTCAAATGAAAGTTATATAAAAAGCGCATTATTTAAATTATATGAAATCACAGAAATGTAATAATATAATGTTGCAGCGTTGTACTAAACGTTATTAAAACAATTGAAGGTTATGAAATATAACATTACCTACATCACATGAAATTAGGTTGTGTTTTATAGCATATGAAAATTATACTATTCAATCAATGATTATTTAGACGATGATAGGAAATAGTTGGTCGCAGTGTTGAACGCAAGACAAACTTCGTTTTTAATGTTCTTTCATAGTTAGCTTATGACAAATGAGTTCATAAATTTGTTAATTTATATGTCCGTAGAGGTTCCGTAGAGGTCAATTATTTGTTTTTAACACGCTTTTATTAGCTTCACCTGTATGTATGTATGTAACCGACCCATTTGAGCTCGATTTTGCCCTACTTTGAACGATCAGATTTAGTTCAAACTTTGCACACCTGTCAAGGATCGATGACAATGCAAGAATTCAATTATAATATCCGATTATCCTAATTAGATTCGCCAGGATTAATTAATTAAAATTAAAAAATATTCTAACAAAGCAAAACATTATCCATAAATACACACTTTTTTATTGTTCACAAAAACACACATATTCTATTTAAATAACATTTGGCAAAAAAAAAATAGTAAAAAAAAACTAAAAAAACAAGCTTTTATAGAGTACCTACTAAGTCAATACATAAAAAGAAAAAATAGTTTAAAAAAACTAAAAAAACAAGCTTTTATAGAAAAATTCAACTAAAAAACAGAAAATAAAATTTAATAAATTTGATTAAGAATAATTAAAAAAAGAAATGAATGTACATTATTGTAAAAAAAAGCGTGGGGTGCATAGTGTCAATAGTTATAAACATTTTATTGACAGATAATGAGTAGAAGAATCATCACTTTGATAATATCTTCACTTTAAATGCACCCCACGCTTTTTAACAATAATGTACATTCATTTCTTTTTTACATTATTCTTAATCAAATTTATTAAATTTTATTTTCTGTTTTTTAGTTGGATTTTTCTATAAAAGCTTGTTTTTTTAGTTTTTTTAAACTATTTTTTCTTTTTATGTATTGACTTAGTAGGTACTCTCATAACAATGTTTTTATAATGACTGTATTGCAACATGTGATTAACTAGTGACTTCGACAGTTGCTTGCGGTAGCGTCGAGTTACCTCTTTCCCTCAAATATGGCGAGGGGGGTACTGGCTGATCTTTGCGTTATGCTCGTGAACGGGTGCTGCTTGTGGTGAAAGGTCGTCTTGTTAGCCATGGTTTTTACTATTGTTATAACGATTATCTGCTTATTGTTTAATTTTGATGGCCCTGGTTTATCACTTGTGGCGTCGAGTCACAGATCTTTTATTAAATTATACCATCTGGACGTGTACTTAAGCGGGCACGCCCTTTATGTCTGGAGGCTTATTTAGTTTGATTTGATATTGTTTTTATGCTTGAGTTTGTTTGTTTATGCTGGCTTAATGGAGTGTGCTAGCTTACAAGTAGCGAACTGTTTAGTTTTATGTTTTTACGTGTTACCTTTGTTGTATTGTTTTCTTTGTAAGAATACTTTGCATAGGTACCTTTGTATAAATGCTAGTTCTTATAACTCAACAGACAGATGTGTTGCTGGGGAGTTTGTTGCGGCACTTCTTCTTTTTAGCTAAAACACTAGGAAGTGGTGACGGGCGGGCGTTTTGGGGGACTGTCTTTATGTAGAACTTTGACGTTTAAAAAGTCCTGGCACACAGCCTAATTTGAATAAATGACTTTTGGACTTGATTTAAGATATGGTGTGAACGTTATTTCAAGTGATATTATACTGTCTGTTATTATACCATAAAACACACACTATTATAAGCTACTTAACTAAACCTAGACAACAGCATCAGTGTAGTTTACCTTGCGAATGTAGTCTACTACCGTAAGTTTACATTTGTTCTTGGGTCTCGAGGTGGTCCTGCACAAGTCCGAAGCCATGTGTTTTTATGGTTCTCGGAACAGGCCACCAATGGGATCCCAAATAACGGTAGGAGGGGTTCACATCGGCGTCGGGTCGACGATCAGGTACCTAGGGCTTGTTCTCGACAGCCGATGGAACTTCGAGGAGCACTTCCGACGTTTGGCTCCCAGACTGGAGCGGGCCAGGGCTGCCTTCAAGCGGCTCCTGCCTTATCTAGGGGGTCCAATCGCCTCCTGCAGGAGGCTCTATGCGGGGATCGTGCGGTTCATGGCCCTTTATGGGGCCTCAGTGTGGGCACTTACGTTGAAGGGGCGACCAGCCCGCCAGCTCAACGCGTCCCAAAGGGTCATGGCCATCCGGTTGGCCCGGGGATACCGCACGGTCTCCGGCGAGGCGGCGAGCTTCCTTGCCGGATTAACGCCATGGGATCTGGAGGCGAGAGCCCTCGCGCACGTTTACGCGTGGCGTGTGGAGGCGCTTCGCCGGGGCGAAACTCCGCTGCCGCGGCAAGTTGCATCGCGGCGGACGGAGCTCCGGCAGGATACCATGGCGATATGGAAACGGCGACTGTCGCAATCCAGCGCTGGGCACGCCACAATTGCAGCGGTAAGGCCCCTCTTTGAGAAGTGGCTGGAGAGGCGCTACGGCGTCCTCACCTTCCGCCTGACGCAGGCACTTACCGGACACGGCTGTTTCGGGAGGTACCTGTTTCGGATTAAGCGGGAGGACACGCCCGGGTGTCAGCACTGTGAGGATCGCCCGGAGGACACGGTGGAGATCTGCCCTGCTTGGGCTGAGCACCGCCGTGTCCTCGTCGAGGCGATCGGCGGCGGCAACATCTCGCGTCCGGCCCTGGTTGAATCCATGGTCCGGAGCGAGGAGGCTTGGGAAGCGGACACCTCCTTCTGCGAAGCAGTAATGCTAGCGAAGGAGGAGGCGGGCCGCGCGAGGGAAAGGCAAGGCCTTCGCCCCAACCGCCGCAACAGGAGAAGACGCCCCGGGCGTCGGGAGTCGCAGGGCGATATCCGGCTACCGTAGGCGCGGGCCTGCGGACGGCGAGCCCGGGTCGATGGCGCGTTGTGTTTCACGCGCGCCTCAAAGAGATACCAGCATAAAAGAAGGGGCCCGCTAGGGCCAGAGCCTGCCAGGGTTGCGGAATTTGTTCGAAAGAGTCAGTAAGAGTCTGACACGCCCTTCCGCTCCACCCAGAGCGGAAGAAGTCATTTGATGATTTCCCATCCTAAAAAAAAAAAGGTTAAAAGCAAGTACCATATTGGGTTTTTCTATATGCATGCCTACTAATGCTGTGCGACTCCAACTTGCTGGTGTCGGTTTCGTATTCACTTTTCTTGCTTCTATGTGAACCCCTTAATTTTTAAAAAAAAAAATTCTATTACAGCGGACATAGAAACACATGTATTCTGATTTTAGGTGTTTTCCTATTACAGTTTTGATAATGCAAACTTGTGCCAAACCGACGGGCAGCGGAGGCTTAGTAATGGGGTTCCGGTTTTCACCCTACGGGTCCGAATGGACTTTCGCAGACATTTATACTTAGAGTAGTACAATTCTATCCTTTGCATGGATAGCCACTACATTATCCTATGTGTCGGAAAATAGAGATTAAGTATTTACAACAGCCCGCTTAGGTACTAGGTATGCCGTGCCAAGGCCAGTATGATTCCGTTGTATGAGAGAGATGGAACTATATAAAATCTAGGGATGTTAAGGAGTTCCGTAAATGTAACCGAAACTATCAATTGTCCGATATAAAAGTTTCGCATAATTTCGGATAGGGCTATGACTGTTTTTTCTACCCGGCAGAGCCGCGCGCGTCATTTGTTTTTATTTGTGTTTTACTTTTACAATTTCTTAAAAATCTAATATCCGTAGGTAACCGAAACTATCCGAGACCAACGGACTATCCAAAATAATACCGTATCTGTAACCGGTAATACTTACCTAATATTAATTCCATATCGTATCCTGATCCGATATTGCATATCCATAACAAAAATTGCAAAATTTTGTAGCACGCAAGTGGCTTGTATTATTTTAATGGAATTTTTGACATCAGTATTAATACTTGAATGTAATACTCTTCACTTATTAGACAACATACCGAATGCACATTCAACACATCTCCTTGCTCGACAGTGACGAAAAGGATATGTGCGCTGTTCTATAGTCAAGTTGCGATTTGTGTAAGGTCTCATTAAATTTGATTTTAAACTAAACGCTTCATCCCCTATATCTATAGGTACACATATGGTTGTTCAGGTCCACTGAAACTAGGTTGTTTGGCAGATTTTGGTATATTTAGTTGTCCAAGAGCTATCGTCTTGCCCATGTTACTGTTTTTGAATATGTTACTATCTGCTTCTCCTCCACATGATCCAATATCAACGGCAGTAAACTAACAGTTTGCATCAGCTAAAGCAAAAAGGACAATTGAAAAGATTTTTTTAAAGTTGAGATCTTTTATGTGAAAAATAGTCGGCCTGAGCGGCCGACTATTTTTCGTACGCATACGGTTGGAACGTATACACGCCAACTGTTTTGTTCACACCATATTGGCGTATTGTAAGCTATAGCATACTGTGAACGAAAAATACCGTTTATTTTCACGTTTACACTGGGGCTCACAGTGAGCCTGCTCACATTCGGCGGCTGACAGTCAGTTTGGTTTGAACACGGCCTTAAGCAAATCCAGATTCCATTCTAAATTGAGAAACAGTTTCATATCTGATATTAATGTTCACGCCTGCCTAAAAATAAGTGAACAATTTACTCGGGACTTGAAGCTTTACGCCAAACAGCGAGGATCCACACTTTCGGCAAGGGCTTCCAAGACTGGATCTAAAGGATATCTGACATTCTGCACATCAAGCGTTAGGCCAATCAATTCCAATCAAATCAATTGACGAACGATTGATAGGGAGTGATGGACTATAGGTATCTTAAATATGGCGACGATAGCTACCTCTATAATAATCAAATATCCAGATTTTCGTCAATCAATTTCATGCAACCACAGTCACTGCATTAGACATAGATATAATAAATATATTTCTATGGCATTTAGACGGTAGGTAATCCGTCAATGGTGTGACGGATTGACTGTGGTTAAACTGACAGCAAAACCTACCGTGTATGTAATGGCCGCCTTAGAGCAAGTTTAGTTTTGTAGAGCGATACCTCTGTCTCTCATACCCGTGAAAAATCGCTTTCTAAAACTCTTTGCGTAGGTAGGTATTTAAAATTACTGTAACTATACTGCAATGGGTCTTTTTCAGTTCAGTCTTGCCTGTACCTACTCTAGAAACCCGTTGATGCAAAGTGTACTTATAGTCAATTTTAATTATTTCAAAAATGCAATTTTAAACTGATAGAGAGAAGAGACTGTATATAATATCTATAAAATTAACCAACATAGTATTATATGAGGTGGTACTAACACCTAGGGTAGACCCAAAAGTTTTCTTTCTACGAATAAATATTATTATTAAGTATCAGTGTTATTAGTTTAAAGAGTTGCACGTTTCTGTAGCAAGGTGTTCATTAGGCCAAGACTTATAAAAAACTCGCCAAGTGCAAGTTGGACTTGCACATGAATGGTTGCCCCCTTTTATTTTTAATTTTATTTCATTTTTATTATTTGTTGTTATAGCGGCAACGGGAATACATCATCTGTAAAAATTCCAACTCTCTAGCTATCACATGAAGACGGTTCATGAGATACAGCCTGGTGACAGACGGACAGTGGAGTCTTAGTAATAGGGTCCCGTTTTTACCCTTAGGGTACGGAACCCTAAAAAAGGAAATGGATTATAAAAGACAGATTACCATTTTTCAATCAACTTGTATTCATAACGGGGTTTTTTACAAAATTATTTTCTCTCAACAGTAGAGAAACTAAAAATCACATAGGTAGGTACCTACATATAAAACGATTAACCAAAATAAAATAGCTTACTTATATTAATTGAGGTTCCTTGACCGAGATATATCATAAAACACCTTACTTTTGACGGAAGGACCCATTTAAAATATTATAGGAATCTTTTTCTCTTCTATGGCTTTCATAGCTTGTTCATACGCCATCGCTGCTTGAGGGCCTTCAAATGGATTTTCAATTTCACCACCTTTTACAATGCCATGTGCTCGAAGCGATAGTCCCCTCATAATGTCTCTCTCTTGCTGCAAAACTTCTTCGTTCATTACTCGCACCGATCTTCGTTTCAAGAACACTCCGTGCTTTTTCAAACAGTGGCGGTTGAAGTCGTGTTTGTAGCTGTATGGTTGCGAGCAAATCTGAAAAGGAGAACGTCTTTTTAAATAGGTATTATTAGTAGAATACTTATTAAATATTAGTAGAATAATGTTTTTTAATTAATACGTGGGTACTATTATACTGGTGATTATTTCCCGTTTATCTATTTGCGAGCTTTTCTCCGGTCAACAATAAGGGAAAATATTGGTGTTTTTCAAACCATATTTTCGTACTTAAAAATCCATACTTCCATACTAATACATTGTTCTAGATGCAAGACAAAAGTAACTCAGGTATCTCTTAATCTGTTTGTGTATTCAATACGTTTAAAACGGCTAAACAAATTTTGGCATAGAGATAGATTGGATCATGGGCAGAAGCCAGAATTAGTATAAAGTTAATTATTATCAATACCGCTAAATATAACACAACAAGCTGATGAAAGTCCGCTAGAAGAACTTATAAACATCACATTAGGGTATGATGTTAAAACTTTTCACAGCACTTGACTGTTCGGATGGTTACAGCACACAATACGCAACTATATTTGAATCCAGAATTTGAGATAATTATCAAATTTTGGAGCATCAAACTGTATGTCTTGTTATACATGGCAATGTTCAAATTCAATTTATATTAAAAACAACTTTTTGCATTGGGACTATTGGGAGCGATGGACTCAAATGATCTCGAATTTTAATACACTAATTATTAATACAATTGGTATAATCAGAGGGTATAGGAATATTCATTTAACCTTTCGAACGCCATTGTTACGTATACATGACAAGCAAGCGCGAGCCCTGTACGCCAAACGTCACAAATATGTGACAAATAGTACGGCGAATTTGTGGCTTGGCGTCGGGGGCAAGTCGTTGCGTTTATGCACTGGCGTTCAAAAGGTTAAGGGCCTCGGTCTATCAGAGGTCCTGGAACGAATGTTTATGACGTATAGTAACGTAAAGGTACGATTTCGTAGCCGACCGCAGACAGCAGCAGCAGACGTGTCGTTGCGACACGCCGCTGCGGTCATGATTCCGAACCCAACCGCAGATGGCTGCATTGTGTACGTCGTATAAAATTAAACCAAAATATTATGGGGTTGTAGTTTTTTATTATTTATTCAAAATTCACTTACGTTAACTATACTGTAACGTTACTATACGTCAAATCAAAACATTCGTGCTAGGCCCTCAGGTCACAATTAATTATCTAGTAAGTACTACAAAATATGCCAGGGTTGCGGAATCGTTCGAAGGAACACGGATGGTTTTAATTATTAGTAAGAGTCCGACACGCTACGCCCAGAGCGGGAGAAGTCATTTGATTATTTCCTAAAATATATTCTTACCTCACATCTAAAAGGTCGCTCGCCAGTGTGCACGCGCATATGGTGTCGCAAATTGTACTTAGTGATAAAAGTCATAGGGCACAGCTCGCACTTGATGGGTTTGACTCCGAAATTATGTATCATCTTGTGTCGTGTCAGTAAGTGTTTCTATAAAAGGAGAAAAGATTATGAAGTAAGGCCGCCTTACATAGATCTGTGAATCAGGGCTATGTAGCGAGAGAACTCGCCGCTAGAGGCGCTGGTGTAGCCGGAGGTTTTAAAAAAATCAGAATAGATTATTTATTCATTGTTTATGAGTTTTGTGAATATTTTCCTGTAACCGCTTAATTATTGCAGATTAATTATGCCACATATTATGGCAGACTTAGATACGGCTCACACCATGAAATGCCAATGAGGGGCCAAGTTTCCAATTTTACAAAACGGATTTGATGTTGATTGGTAACCAGTTTATGTCAGTCCAAAATTTCTTCGAACGACGAGAGATTATAGTGTTTAGTTGACAGTTTATAGCGAGTTTACAATATCTCATGATATTTTAGAATCTTACGGAGTTTGCAGTTATCTGGTGAAAATTATCTGGTCACAGTCACTTTAAATGGACTTTTCATATTTAAAAGTAAGATAGGCTGACAGTGTACAGACGCCAGCACATCAAGCTACAACAATCTGTCAAATTTCTTTAATAGATTTGCAACTTTATCGCTAAAGCATTAGGTTCAAGGTTGATTGACAAAATTTGTCAGTTTCGGGTAGCTTGGTGTGCTGGCGTGCACCTAAACTACTAACGATAGCGATATTTATTTTATACATACCCTTTTATATGCTTTATTGCAAATATCGCAAACATGGCTTTTCTCATCACCATGCACTAACATGTGACTGAAAGCAAAACAGAATGCGCTTAAAAGGTGGATATTTCTTTCTGATCGACTGCAGCCAAGAACTAGAGACTCTTATGTATACATTTTTTTGTTAATCCCATAGGCATATGACGATGATTAAATGCACAGTGGCCGGCTCGCGATGTGCCTTATTTATTGAACTTAAAACGCCGCCGAAAGCATAGCATAACCACATTAGGAAGATTCGGCAGAAACAATACTCGAAATTACATAATTTTGGTTTAGGTTAATTCCTAAATCAAAATGATGTTATCAAGCTAAAGTTAGCAGAGGTATAGTTAAATTTATTTATTAAGGTATTTAAAAGTAGTTGGTACTGATGTTTTTAAAATAAATAAATAAACACGTAATTTTTTTATGATACCTTTTCAATGATGTGGAGTCGTAGAAAGTGGCAATACATTGATCACATTTAAAATTTCTAACCGCCGAATGCCGCTTTCTATGCGATTTCAAAACATTTTCTGAGAAGAATGCTTTCGGGCATTGATCACATTTAAATTTCTTATCAGCTGAAATAAATACATTTTCCGTTTATTCATCGTATTATTTTCAATTTTAAATATTTCAGGGTAAGTTTACAGTCCCCACCGAGGGTATCTCCACCCCAACGAGGGTCTCTCCACGTTATCGTCGTGGTGGGGCTTGTGTGTCTCAATGATCTTGGAGCTTTGCTGGTAAAGTTCTTTGCCGGTAAGGTAAAGGTCCAAGAGAGAGACAGACTAAGAGGGACACGCGAGGGGCACAGCGTTCGGACACTTGAACAGTCTTCGGGTTTTTTGACGGTATGCGCTTCATGGGATGGAATCTTGCTCACTGCTCTTTAGTATGCGTCTGCTCATCAGACGTGACTGTGAGAGCAGTGAGCAAGCAAAGGGAGAGAACCCTCTCTCCCTTTGTGAAAAGGCGTAAGAGTGGGGATCACACCCATTAAAAGGATTAAAAGACAGGCGAAAAAGAATTACCCCAGGGTAGTACCAGCTGCTCAGAGGCTCGACGGGTCGAACTAACAACGAAATCCTGCATCGCGTAAGCAAAGTTCTCCGTGCGATTTGAACATTTACAACAGTCCGAATATCAACGATCGGGCAGTTGCCCACCAGACACAAAAACCGTTTGGTAGAAGGATCCTCCCACTTCAGTGGAGGTGTGCGGGACTTTAGAAGATTGCGGATACAGAAGGGAGTGTCAGACTCTTTCTGACTAAAACCCATCCGTGTTCCTTCTAAAGCCCTTTGCGTTCCAGGGCTGCGGTGATTCTTTCGAACAAATTCCGCAACCCTGGCAGGCTCTGGCCCTAGCGGGCCCCGTCTTCTATGCTGACATCTCTTTGAGGCGCGCGTGAAACACAACGCGCCATCGACCCGGGCCTGGTGGTGATCGGACAGCGAGCCACCCAACGCTCACCGTCCTCAGGCCCGCGCGTACGGTGGCCGGGGATTGCCCTGCGACTCCCGACGCCCGGGGCGTCTTCTCCTGTAGCGGCGGTTGGGGCGAAGGCATTGCCTTTCCCTCGCGCGGACCGCCTCCTCCTTCGCTAGATTACTGCTTCGTAGAAGGAGGTGACCGTTTCCCAAGCCTCCTCGCTCTGGACCATGGACTTAACCAGGGCCGGACGCGAGAGGTCGCCGCTGCTGATCGCCTCGACGAGGACGGTTTACGGTGTAGCACAGGCCTCCACCGTATCCTCCGGGCGATCCTCACAGTGCTGACACCCGGGCGTGTCCTCCCGCTTAATTTGAAACAGGTCCCTCCCGAAACAGCCGTGTCCGGTAAGCACCTGCGTCAGGCGGAAGGTGAGGACGCCGTGGATGCGGGTCGTCTTGGCGAGAGGAGTGGAGTTGCATCAGAGAGGCACTCCGGTATCACCGAACCTATCTCCGTCGTGTGGTCGAGGCTTATTTGTCGGACAAAGCCATCATCTACCCGGGTCACCGGGGAGAGTGGAGCCGGCGAGAAATGCGGTGTTCCACAGGGATCGGTACTGGGGGCGCTCCTGTGGGACATCCGCTACGACTAGGTGCCGCGCGTCGACCTCCGGCGGCGTCAGCGTAGTCTGTTACGCTTATGACACGCTGGTCCTGCCGCGAATGAAGGAGAAGCCGCCATTTATTTTTCTTTTATTACCAATTGATCCTGTTTATCTGACCTGTATATGAATAAAAATGTTGTTACACATACAAAAGAAAAAACATTAAATTAATATTATTATCTACCTGTATGTTGCAATATATGACAATTCAAATTAGTGAATAGTTTTCCACAATAAGGACACACTTTTATCCTTGAAGCAATGTTTTCACGAGGTTTTCTAGTCCTGGGTTTTTTTACCAAAGGATCAGTCCGAGCTAACCTCAAATCTGCTATAAACTTGGGCTTTATAGGTTTGGATAAGAGTGGTTTAACCCAATCACTCTTTTTCTCAGATTTGGGTTTTTTTGATTCTGAAAGCATATTTAGGTTTTAAAGTATTTATTATATACAAGTGGCCCGCCCCGGCTTCGCCCGGATGTACTTTTTTTTCAAAATGTCTTAAAACCTACGTACAAAAACCTCGACCTGAAAATTACGAACACAACAAAAAAAGAAAAGAATTATCCAATTTGGGTCAGTCGTTACGAAGTTATGCGCGTACATACATTTCGGCGATTTATTTTTATTTATATAGATTTACAACGAAATGAAGTTAGAAAGTAGACTTAGTGTAAAGAAAATAACAGTTTTAAAATTGGAACTTTAGGTATTTGAAGTTGCTTGATCTCCTATAATATATTTTTAAACACTTGTCAATTTTTTTTCCCCTTTTCCTTAGTAAGATTACACACATTTATATGTGGTTTCACAGAACCTGTGCTTCGAGATTTCATTCTTAATAGTTACAATCTTAGTAGGTAATAATCATGCATCTGTTGTTTGAAATGGTGATTTTCATTTTGATTAATTTGTGTATCCAGTACTTACCCTTCGTCTTTCTCTTTTTTGTATATTTTTTCTTTGTGTTATAATCATAGCTATAGTTACTGCCTGATTCCGAGTTAAAGTCATCAGCACCTATCTCATAGTCCTGCTAAAATGCAATAAATTAGATTAATTTTACAACCCTCTTTTACTATGTTACTGCCATGCTATATTATGTTTTTTTTTTTATCATCATCACATCATATTATTCAAATACCAGTTTAAATGATTTTAAAAAATCAGCAAAATTTTGTTGAGTTTGCAAACAAAAATAAACTGAATTGCTCCCTTTTAGGGTTCCATGGAGAGATTACCCTCTGCGATGGCTGCCTATTGTCACACTTACTATATAAATGTTTGTCCAGTGCTTATTATCAAGGGAACTAGAAAGTATATAGTGAATTAACTATTTCTTAAACCAAATAAAGGGCCTGGCTTAGCCAAGACTTTTTATTCAGAAGATTTGAATTTCAAGTTATCCAGTCCAGTCAGGTTTTTACAAGCCTTCAAGCTCTATACAGTACTTGCTTTTGCCTGCAACTTTGTACATGCATATCCCGTTTTTTCCCATTCCTGTTGGAATTTCGGTAAATCCTCTCTTAATGCTCCCCAAGAAACCTACATGCTAAATTTCAGCTTTCTAAAACCAGTAGTTTCGGCTGTGCATTGTCTATCAGTCACTCAGTCAGTCAGTCAATAACGGAAGAATTTTATATATTAGGATATGGTTAATAAAAAAACCAAACAAGTACTTACTGTAAAATAAAACAAACCAGAATCAAATTATTATTAGATACTTACATAATCGCAGTCATTGTCTGATTCAGTTTTAATTGAATTCAGAAATTCACCAACAGACAATGCGGTTTTTTTTTTATTATCCTCATTTTCCCTTGAGTGTTCAATTTTTTTAATAATGGTATTATTATATGAAAGGCAATCTAATCCTTCTTTAAATAATTTCTCAGAAAAGGTTTCCATTGAATTTACTAAAGGCTTGCAGTCAGTTTCAATTTCAACTTTTATTTTAATATCCTGTAAGTTACTGAAGTTGATTCTTTTCAAGTTGGAAGTTTCTTGTAGTACCATTTCTGCCCTGAAAAATGTGAGAAAAGATTACAATATCAAAAGAATTAAGATTAACTTGGATGTTGCACTCTTTTCATGTCAATGTTTTAGTGAGTATCATAGCAATTTCTTTTTTGTGCTAGTATTGGGTTATGTTCACTCAAATACCTCTCAATTTTCATTTTAAAATTATAAGCATCTGTGAGTTTCCCACGACAGGAACGGCATATTTTATCACTAAAACCATCTTCATGTTGAATCTAAAAACAAAAACAAATTTAATTCTAACTTCATCTAGCTTCAAAGGCCTACCCTCTGACATACATGTATATTTGATTTTAAAAATTTGGTTATAATAGAGTCGGTAATTTATATGAACCACTTTAATCAAACTATAATAAACCCAAGCTGTAGCTTTAAACAGCATTATGGCTGGTTTCACAGCTGTCCAGGAGACCTGTACTGGTTCCTGTACACGGGAGACCCGTACAGGTAGCGCTCGCAGTGCTCTGAAAGGAGCGTTCAGTACGATACGGTAATATACCGGTTATACGGTCTCTACCTGGAACGGGTCGCATAGGGGCCAATCCGCTTCGCTGTGAAACAATGTTCTAGCACCTCACGTGTGTATCCGTTCCAGAAGCCCGGATGGGTCTCCCGGACAGCTGTGAAACCAGCCTATGAATACCTTAACGTTGGCAAAAGAAGACACCATTTCGGCAAATGTAATTCCGTTTGATTTCGCATAAATTGAGAGTACATTTTTGCGACATCGTAAGCAAATCCGACATTTATCCATTACTATAATAAAATTCCTAAAAAATATGTAAGTACTCTAATAATTAATCAAAATAGTAGTTTCATAAGAAATAGGCCCACAAACACAACACAACAAGCAACGAGACAAAACAAGACAGCATCTGTCTGACTGACAGTGACAGACAGAAGACTGTGTCAATGACCCCCATGAATGAACAAAACGCAGTTTTATTAAAAAATAAGGAATTGGGGCGTTTCCACTAGACTTTTTTTTTCATTATATCAAAATATATAAGTATACCCCATTTGAATTACAAAATCAGTCTCTTAAGTCACAGTTCATCACAAAATTGCGAGCGTCTAAAGCTATCGGTTATAGTTCCAGCTAGAGTTTACGAATTAGGTTTGAGGAATCCTGCCAGGGTTGCGGAATTTGTTCGAAGAATCACCGCGGCCCTGGAACGCAAAGGGCTTTAGTAGTAATACGGATGGGTTTTAGTCAGTAAGAGTCTGACACGCCCTTCAAGTCCTTTGATGATATCCATCCCTTAAAAAAAAAAGTTTTGATATGTCTTTGTAATGTACACAAGTATTTTCGTTCGATAACTTTTTGTTTGGAATAATGGAATTGGAATTGTGTTTGAAATCAATTTAGTAACATTAAGCCAGATTTCGTGACAGTCATGGCAAATTTACCTGGACTTAATTTACTAGTATCCAGCCACAGTGCCCACCACCTCTTGATCAAGTGGTCTACGCTCTGTTTCCTTCATAGGCGGAAAACACACCTCAGACAATGATTTCGCCTCCTCGAAGTTGATATTGTTGACTTGAGTAGTCAATGACTTGCCTGAAGCGACCGAGATAGAATTGCGACTGAAACCAAAAACACTGTCTACGGTGCCAGACGGCATACCAGTCCTTGTGCTGGCCTTGTCATCGTGGGTTCTTTGCCGGCCTCTTTAGCACATATCTCAAGCTCTTTCCATGGCGGTGGACGGTTGGGGATCTAGCCCTGCTAAAGACGCTCTGCACTCTCTGTTGGCATAGCGGCCTATTGAGTTTTTTCTGGACGAGGCGAGTAAGTAGCTGCAGAGAATAGCTAATCGCCTCGCCCAGCACTTGACCGGATGTAAGACTAGATCTGATTGATAACCAGTCTGGTTATCGACGGGGGTGTCGTTAAAGCGATCATGCGTGGAAAGACTAGCGGAGGAGGCAGAAGACCTGAGTGATTGGAGGTTTTGTACGGTTCCTTCATTTACATACCTACATAAAATTGTACTTCAACAATTAACTAGATGGCGCTAGTAGAATGAAATTCGTATAGATATTGTTACTGTTGAAACATGGAAGTAGGATATAAAAGCGGTACATTCGCATAATTTTTGCTATGACTTTCTAAGGGCACATCCTGAGATATCCACTTTTAAAATCTCAATAAGCAAAAAGTTAAAATCTGCCAGATGCAGCTCAATACCAGATTTTGCATTGAGCGGCTGCCAAGGCATCTGACGCCCACAACCCAGTATTGGGTATCCCTTGGCATGGTAGCGACTGATATCGGAAAGAACGGTTAAACGCGCTTTCCGAAGCTCGGAGGAGTCTCGGTATGTGATGGTGGTGCGGATGCGGATACGGACCGATCTCAGCAGACAGCAAGCGTTGCTTAATCTTGAAGATCGTCCGGTGCGGCTGTTATTATTTTTCCACGAGCTCCTCTCGCTGTTTAAACGTTTATTTGCTTTTTTTTTAATTCATTCTTTTAGCCCTAGGTAAAGATCTTTGAACACCGAGACGGTTAAAGTCATTTAGGTACTTACCCTTCCTTTTTGGGGTTCTGGTAACAAGATTAAACTTTATTAAAGCTAAATTCCAACTACGGAAAAAAGCACAATATTCGGAACTGCCAATAGTGCTTGTAGTATTCATGAACGCTGAAATAGAGAAAAAATACCTACGGTACTACGAGCCCTTGGTGAGCGAGCCCGTCTTGCACTTGACTTGGTTTTTATTTTGAAAATTGGCTGGAACAAACAGACATACCTACCTAGGTACAGACAGTCAGCCAGCCTGACAGACACACGCACGAGTGATCAACGATCATAAAAGGGCCCAGCTTTTTCATTTTCTTTCTCGGAACCCTTTAAAACGCCAATACATCACGTTTCTTCTATAGGGACTTTAATTTTATTTTGTATTCATTGTTTGCAATAGCATAGGTAAGTAATAGGTATATATGTCACCGGAAAATGGCAAACTCCGTAATAAGATAACTTGATAGATTGTAAACTCTCGATAAATTGTCAACTGAACATTTGGAATACTTTTTTACGCATCAATATTTGGTGGTATTAGTAGTAGTTAACATAAATGTGATTGCATTTTAAAATGGGAAATCCAAGTTACCTAGATATCTACTTACCTAGCCCATACCCATAGCAGTCCAACTTGTATCATGAGAAGATAGAAATATTGTCTTCCATAAGTTCCATATTCAAATAAATATTTCCAATTCCATTTTCATTCATTTATAGGTACCTACGTTACGTTTCCTATAGGTACCTACTTACTGCTCTTGATATTCAGGTTTTCATGAGAGAGTTCAGACTGACGCCCTAGTTTTTTACGCGTAGGTAAACTACATTGATTTATTTAATAAAAATGGAAAATGTGTTTTAATAGGAAACGCTCATATATTAAGAGCCCATCCATACAAGAAATGTGTTTCTTTTTCGGTTTATGGTACGGAACCCTTCATTTGAAAGTCCGAGTCGCACTTGGCCGGTTTTATTTTCTTTTTGACAGCTTTCGGCTACTAAATGGAATTTAAGAAGCACTTAAGACTGGCAATGGTCAGCGCCAGTCTCAAGTGATTCTTAGAATTTTATCTTTATTCTGTTACAAGTTGTAATGGTACCTACAATAGCGAAATAAAAGCAGTTTACTCACTTGAAACGTTGGAATTATTGCATAATAAAAAAATACCGAAAAATGAACGAACAAAAATATTATGACTAATAAAAAGCACTTGATTATTTTATAGCGAAAGCCGTCGCATTTCAAATAATATTAATTGGAAATACCAACGGTGTGGCATGGCACAAAAACTTAGACGTTAAATTCACTTTTTTTTTTTAAATATTATTCCGAATAAAAGCGCCCGGCCTGAACACGGTTGCAACCAGTTTAAATTAAGCGTTCGGGTAAAAAAATCTTCATGACGTGAAACTAAGTTTTAAGACCATGAAAATATTTGATAAAAAAATCACTAAGTACACAATTTATTAACGGGTAAATGCGGCTTAAAATTTAAATCAACTAGAAAAGTAGCCCACGTACCCTACGTGGGCTACTTCTTCGATTATCTGCGTCTGGAGGAAAGAATCCCCCTTCCGTAATACCACCAACCTCTGGTGCTGGACTGTGGGCGGAAAGATAGCCGCAAATCCTGACGCAGCGTCCAGCGCATAGCGACTTTCAAAACCTTCAGACTTGGCAGGTAATATCAGAACCCTCGTTTCACGTTTGTATGATGTAATTCCATAACCAAACTGGTAACAGGCTCAACGATGGCATGACGTCCAGCCCGTACGGGAAAACCGGAGACCGGTTTCTACAGACCAAAAAAATGACTAATCATTTCACAAAAAGAGACTGCGAAATCAAAGCAAACGCGACTCCAAAGATAATAGAAAGAATCTAGAGTACGTACCAAGATAGTGTATACCGCTCACTTTAAAAGTCGCTGGCTTGCAGATCAACGCCATAACAGTATAGTAATTATCAATTTGCAGAATGATTTGTTAAAAATGTAGGTACAATTGTACACTTCCAAAAGAAAAAATAAATCCACTTAATGTAACGACTTTCTCCATAATGACAAATTTTACTAAACAAATTCCGTCTCAACATTTTAGTCAATCGAACTTTAACCAGACATTGATAACTCAACAAGTTGTACGTGGCTATAACGCAGCATTACTTACCAAAATAATTACGTCATCATGTTAACATCGGCGACGAGTCTCCTGCCTACCGGATGTCTTCGTAGAATTTCCGATTCGAGAATCGAACCCCTCACAAACTCGTTCTCACTCAGCCATCTTTGCACTCAGCGGTTGCACTTACAACAACTTAAACCAAGGAGCCAGTGCAATCGACAATGACCTACGTAAATGATCCTATTAGTGGGTTCCTTCAAATGTGGTGTTTCGAGCTAATTTGCAACGATATTGACCCGATAACTTAGGTCAATCTTGGGTTGTTTTCGGATTTTCAAAGTTTTCTTTTTTTTTTTAATATATCCTCACGTACAAAAACTGCTACTGGTTAGAAATGTCCTCCATTCTCGAAGTTAACTGATACTTTTTGGATAGCTCATGAAAGAATATATCCCTCAAATAACAATATACAAAAAATGCCACATCTTTGGAAATAAAAGGGTCGTAAAGATCAAATGATGATTTTTTAAAACGTCTCTTGGTTATTGAGGCTTGGTTATTAATGGGAGCTAATAGTTAATAATGACTATGATTAACTTGCGTATTAAGGCCGACATACATCATTACTATCCCAGTCGCGGCTCCGCGCAAGACTGTCACGTCAAAAAATATAGAATTTTTGGGACACCAGCCCCACCCGTCAATCACGTCACGACCGGGCGTTTTATTAGTCTGCATGTATCTTTATTCTGAAAAGTTACGGAGACAGAATGCTAGTGCACATTGTGTTGGACTACCCTGGAGTAGTCCAACACAATGTGCACTATGAAATGCAAAAGCGTTGTCGTTGAAGTAACAAAGTAGTAAAAATGTTCTGAGTTGTGTTATTTTTAGAGGTAAGAGACATTTTAAGAAACATAAACAGCTAAAGCGGGAATAATAAAAAAAATTACCGCGGTATTGATGGTATTAAACGCATTTCTAAAGTCAAAAAATATGTTATAGGAATAGTTCTACATATATTCATAGACTAGCCTCTACCATTGGCTTTGCTCGCAAAGCGCGAAAGTCGCAACTCATTCCAAGGGAACATTGTTCCCGGATAAAATTACCACAGTGTGTCTTTTTAACAAAAATAATTTTTTTTTTACTGTTGAAAGGCACTCGTTTGACTAGTATCTTACCCGTTGGTAAGCGATTATGTGGTCAAAGACGGAGCACGCTTACCTAGAAGTAGGTATCCTATTCACTCTTGACTTAAAGGCTCCCAGGATTCAGTATTTCATATCCTAATCTAGGACATAGTCTACCCGTGTGCCAAGTTTCATTCTGCTGGCGCCCACGTGAAAAATCGATGAGAAAAAGACAGACCTAAAAAGATGGGTATATTTAGAGCATCCTACACGTACCTGGGGGTCCTGGGGCACTCTGTGGTTAATTTCTCAATTATACTCTCTTTTAATTATCAGTTCTTGAAAGACTACAATTATCATTATTGTGAGAATGAGCTCCACTAGATCTTATGTACGCAAATTGATACTACCCACTTTATTTGAACGAGTACTTTATAATGAGTCAGTTATCTGATGTATGAGACATTCTACGGGAATTTCTACTACTCGTGAAACGATTTACAGAGTTTAAGGTTTACATGGATGTTTTCAGATCCTTCTTATCGAGAACCCGTCTAGAAATGGGACTTCTGAAATGATTATTGTAGTTCATAAGTGTTCAACCGAGACATAACTACTACTTGTGAACATAATATTATGTATAATGTGCTGCATTGAGGGTTTGTATAGGTACTTAGGTAATGTTTGCTAACCCACATACCTACATACACACTAACGTCTTATCCTATTTCTCAACAAGATATATTATCCAGACTTTTCTTTAGTCTTACCTGGTAGGTAGGAATTCGCATTTTTTTGTGAGTGCTGTCAAAATATTTATGCTTCTCTGCACAACGGATTAGTCCATATGTTACTTGTTAAAATAAACTGTTTAAAATTACTACATAAATATTTCTAACAGCAGATATATTTTATTTTACCCCGAATTTATAGCACGTAGCTCTGCCTAGTAACTAATTTGTTGGTACCTGTTTAAAATTAATTATATCAGCAGTTTAGAATCAGCAACCTCTATAAAATTCATCAGCGTTTTTCCTGGCAGTCCCAGCTATCTTTCCTATTATGAAAGAGTATATTTACCTACTGCAAAGTAACAGTAATAGAATTATTTCCTGTAAAGTGAAGTTTTCATCAATAACTTTGATGTTGTTTATGTATGAGTGTACGCAGGGCGGGCGGCTTGTGGCGCGCTGGCGGTGCATCTTCATCATTAGGCGCATTTTCCGAGTTCCCAGCGCAGCCCTGGCGCCGCCAGCGCGTGAGTCAGCAGGCCAGCCGCGGGCTGCGGGGGCGCGGCGCGGGGCGGCTGCAGCGCCCCGGGCAACGCCGCGTGGCGTGGCGTGCGACTTTAGTGTCGAATGTGAGTCGTGTGCAGTGTAGCACGCGCCGCCCGCGGCCTCACATCGCTCATCGCGCTACGCCGCCGCCTCCCCGCTCTGCCGCACCACGCGTCCGCTGGGCGCGTCGCGCGGGCCGCGGGCCAGGCCCGCGAGCCTGCTGCTTCTGGCCGCGTGGCTGGCGGCCGTCGCTGCCGAGCTCGCCTGTCCGCAGGACCCTCCGGCGGCTCAGATCGCGTGCGCCTCCTGCCGCTCCTACGAGAACGCGCGAGAACACAGCTTACGAGTGATCCGCGAGAGCCTGCTAGCGAAACTAGGCTTCACTCAAGCCCCGAACACGACAGGCCGGGAGCTGCCGACCGTGCCGGCAGACATGATGGAACGCTTCGAGCGCCGCAAGCCGCCCGCCGGCGTGCAGGCCGATGCACCAGCTCCGACCAGGACCTTCGTCACTCACACGGAGCAGGACGACTTCCTCGCGCGGACCGACAATGTCCTCATTTTTGCACGTTAGTACCTTACGAGAAATTAAGTTCGTTACAAGTTATTTAGTAATCAGTTAAATATACTGTTTAATATCGATGTAGAGCTAAGTTCGATGCCCCCAGTCTAGATAGAAGCACCAGCCCATTTGTAGGTTCATATAAGACAGTAAATCACAAAAATCTTTAATTATTATTTTCATTGGCAAGTAGTTTATCTTTGTAATTTTTGTGAATTGCATGCAAGAAACTGCAAATATATTCCAGTGGATGCAAAATATTTCTTTGAAGTGTAGAGTTTTTGGTTGACGACGAGTGACGGATAGATCAATGCCTGTGCCTAGAAATTTGGCGGCTTAACGCGTGCTCGGCTATTGGCATGGTCTGCGAAGTTCATTGACAGGCACGTGTGCAGCCTATAAGTGAGTAAGGCACTTCGTGGTCGCGTCACGCACAGCAAATTTTAATTAGCCAATGATTGCTTCAACTTCAACGCGTATATTATGTGCCATTGTCTATAGAACACGACAACTTGAGATTGCTATCGCGATCGTCTCCGACAACTTTTGAATAATAAAATCTGCAACGGTCAGTGTAAACGTTTATTGGACATTTAGGTACCTACTTAAGTATTCTAATTCAAGCAAAGTCAAAGTTATGTGTTCTTCTTGTCATGTAGAATGAATCTTTGATGAAATCAATACAATACAAATGGTTTTTCAACGAGAGAGGTCTTTGAATAATGGATAACGCATATCTTGTGATGGACGTTTTGTACTTTTTATCGTTATTAGTAAATATAGAAATGACACAGAAGTTGGAGGGTGAAATTGTTGTAATGCGAAAACAGGGCTATCAAAGTTCAGGCTAGTATGTAATCTGGTAACGTGAGCGAGGGGCTTCGACCGCTGACGATAACGTTAACTCCACCGCTACAGTGTAGCTTACGATTAATTGAACAATTTTAGCGCAAAAATTAATTGATAGCCCACTATTAGGTCTCATCTCATGCGAAGCACTTAAGCGAAATCAAAAATGGGCAACAGAAAAGTTTCGTCGCCTGAAAGTAAATAATTATGTCGAAATAAGTATAATATTGCATTCACTGGAGTATCAGACTTGGTTAAGATATGGTGTTGATTAAGATTTTGTGGATGTAATACGTTGTTCATTTTAGTTTCTAGCTCTTGACTCCAATAATAACACTCGTATGTTAGTGCACGCATAAATTGCCGGTGTCACTTGGATAAAATGTATTTATAAACCAACTGTCATTTAATTTTAAGCCTATGCTATTAATTATACCTAACACTAGTTAATGCTCTATTCGCTAAGCATTAGCTGTTGTTAAATTTGTCTTTAAAACTTGGTTTTTCTGGACAGCTGTTATTCCCACGATTATGAACCGACCCAGAGCACTAGTTAGGTATCTACGTTATTTATAGCATATTCAAGCTGATAAAGCCATCACTAGCGTTCTTGGAAGCGCATTGAGAAGGTGCAAGATATCAGTGCAAAATGTACTTAGTATTTTTATATAGAAGAAACTCAAATTTGTATGGATTAAATTGTAGAAGTCATAGGAGAGAGTCGAAAAGTCGAATGCGAGACATGAAAAGCAGGGTGTTTTTATTTGTTACTTTTACCTGTTGGGTAAAAATTCGTGGCCGCCACCACAAAACTTTACACCTGGTTTGTAACCATAACAGATAAAAACTTGACTGAATGTGGAAATTGTTAAAGATTTAGGACGGATTGTAGAACTTGCTTGTCCTGTAGTTTCTGTCTTTCCCCATCGACAAAGGGGTGAATTTGAGTTAGGAAACAGATTTTAACTAGTTTTAATGTGATGCGTGGTATCTTGCATCTTCTTATTTTATAAAAATGTGTTCTGTAAAAAGATAGGAAGACCTTGATGTTCTGCCTATTTTTCTGGGAAAATACTTCGTTACTTATTACAGTTATTAGTGTATTACGAATCGAATCAGCATTTCTATTTGGTCGCGAAATATTTAAAAAATTCTAATATTTTGATCCAACTTCATTCTGGTGCTAGAACTACTTCGCATCGCACAACGTATGATTCGAAACTACGATTTGACCGTGATGTTACTAAAAACCCATTTTCTCGTTGTCCAGATTTCTAATTTGGTGACAGATGAACTGCCCTAAAAGCTGATCGCAATTGCCAATCGCGGATTTGACGTAGAGTAGGTGAGTACTCGAGTAGGCGGTCGACGTCTCTGTGTCTGCCATTCGCGCTGCCCGAGGAACACTGCCCTCGACTCATATAATCGACGTGCAAACGCACCGCCTCCGTTTAACTGAATGACACAATTCCTGACACATTACCTAATCTCGACAACGTACGCTACTTCAGTTTTGGGACCTCGAAGATCCCAATCTGTTAGGCGAAATTGCACTACAATTTTTTTCCGGATCATACTTAAGGACTCCGGTTACTCCCTATGGACGGCATTTCAGAGAGGAATAGGCCTATTGGGGAGACCTCTATAAAAAAAACGCACCTATGGTTCTTACCTCTTTGGTGGTGTGGAAAAAGGACCCAATTTAACCGACAAAAGCGCAATATTCAGTTTAATTGAATGATTTCTGGAACAGTACCATAACTTTCGCTCCTATTGATTGATTTCCCCTTGACCCACAGGCAACATCCTGCCAAAACGATGTCTACGATCGATAAATCAGTTATCGCATCACTGCATCTCCGAACATTATTAAGATATATTGACGGAAAATTGGGTACTTATATCGTTCATGAAATGTAACATTGTCAAATATCCATTAATTTAATGTAGCTTGTTACTTTTATAAATATAATCATTCCTTATCATGAGAAGCAAGGACGCGACACTGTTATTACAAGTTAAATTTAATACGTATCTTAAACGCTTAGCTACTGTTAAAGTTTCCTTGACTGAGGATTTTAATTTTGATAAATAAGTATTTCAGCATCCAAAGGAACAGATACCTACTGTTGAATCTAATATAATTAATGGTTTAGTTACAGTACTTAGATGTCTACATCAAAGATTTCAAGACTTAATGACAGCTAATTGAGAGGCGGTTAGCAACAAGACTGCTTCCCACTCTAGCGATCAGCTGAGTGCGGGCGCACTCACACATTGATAGCTTTAATCTACGAATTAAAATTAAAAATTATAATTAGGTAGGTACATACGAAGTAAAAAAAAATGAAGCACTATATAGGTAGGTACCTAATTAAATATCTTCATAGAGTGAAGTGGAGCTGCCCAAGGTTCCAAATCTCTAAGCTTGTGACTTGTTTGGAACTGTGAGAAAAACTGATCTGCGATAAGCTGTTCCTAATGACAATGAAATCTATTTCTGGCTCTACTAAAGAGTCTAAATTGAAACCCTGATTTTACTACAGTTGTACTTTAGTGTGTCACGAGTGGGATCATTCAATTTAATCCGAACGTGACCTAAAACTTACATATCACTTATAGTGGAACGCTATCTGCGAAAAATACTTATTTCTGCAATATTGAGTTGACATAGGCATGCCAGTGAGTATGGACTACGGAGAGACTGAGGCAAGACTGTCTCGCCCGCGTCTGACAAGTGCGTGTCAACGAGACGGCCATTTGCAACGATCGATTGTTTTGGCTGCTGGCAGTCACCTTAATTGCTCGTGAATCAAGATGACACGAGTGCTTTTGTATGGAATGATCAGGATTGGCCTCGGTTAATTTAGATATGTTTTAATAAGTTTTAGGATTATTAGGCCGATTTTAAACCACCTACTTTTAGCTTCTTTGAATAACTAGCAGTCGTCGTCCTTATTTCACACATATGATACTCAAATTTTTGTCGGAATTTTTTTTTTCAATCGGGGAAAATATTTAATTAAGGCACTTATGTAGAGAAGAGTTCAGAAAATACCCAAGTATATCAATTAGAAAAAGCTCCAGTAGCCATTAACAATATTTTACTGTTCCTAAAAGACTTATACACAAGATTGGACTGGGAGCAGCCTTTTTTTTGGGAGAGTTTCCTTTAGTCCTCGTTAAGAAAATATTAATTGTCCTCAGCGAAAGTCAGAAAGCTTTGAAATAAGCAAATGAAAATTCCCAAAGTTTGATTGGCAAACTTTCAGTAAAAAACAGTTTAGCTACATCTAGTAATTTCCAGTCGCCTATCTTTTTTATGCTATAAATAGTCTTGTGCTTTGAAGAAACTCGTTATGTGTTCCTGAACACTCTGTACCCGCCCTGAGCCCTCTGAGGGCTCACTTTGACTTTGATTTACCTTACACTAGCTTTTATAGACCCTTGATCGCTCTCTTTTCCAATGCTTGTTGTTTTTTTTCAAGTATCATAGTTGCATTTTTCATTAGGTACTTACCAACGATTCGTTTGAAAAGATGATTTAAAAAAAAATACAGGTGTTACTTAGCCACTCTCAAAATTTAGAGATTTGCTTTTAAATGTTTCCCTTATTATAAGTACTTCAAGAGTCACGAAATAAAGTCACTTTGCAAAATCCGGCGTAGAGGGAAAGTTCATTCATTCCAACTTAATACACAAAGATAGCGGATGTCTCAAGTATGGAAAGTACATCCGGAGACTTAAATAGAGGTACAAACAGCATACCTATACAGTGTCATACGTGCAAAATTATGAGTAAAGTTAAACGCAGCTGAGCCCGCATGAGTCGACCACCCTCGCGCTTTCGCAACAAATTCGTAATTGGTAGGGTTGGCAGCAATAGGGATGCGTTCAGAACACTGGGCAGGATAAGGTTGAACTTTTTATAGTCATACTCACAGTGCACGACTACGCACGTGATTGCTATTTCGCACAATGGATGATCCTACGGAGTCTTACACCGTGCGGATTTTGGTTGGATGCATCCGTGTTTTGTACTAGGTCATGCAGATGGTTAATTGATATATTTATGAGAGAGATGTTTTTTTTATCTTTAAATAAAAACTCTTTTCATGGATCGTCTATGCAATACGTGGCAAATGCATGTGATGCCGATAAATGAAGATTGCCATGAGCAAAATTTTGAGTATGAATGTGGATCGTTATTATAACGATATGCCTAAGACTAAATGAACTAATGAAACGAAGGTTGGATAGTGTGTAAGATGAAAAATCTAAAAAGGGGGTAGGTAATGGCTGAGATTATCAATCATCCTAATATAAAATAAAACATTATTCCGTTGTCAGTCACACAGGTACTCAATCACTCATGATTGAGTACCTGTGTGACTGACAGACAACGAACCGCCGAAATTACTAGTCGCCGAAAGCTGAAATTTGGCATGTAGGTTCCTTGGCGAGTGTAGGAGGGAGCACTAAGAGAGGATTTCCCAAAATTCCTAAGGGAACGGGAAAAAACAAGATATGCGCGTACGAAGTCGCGAGCAAAAGCTAGTGTCTTATAAAGATTTAAAAAAAACGTGCGAGTCGGACTCTCACATAGGGTTCCTAACTTATTGTACGAGAAATAAAGTAGCTAGGTATATTAAGGTCGGAGAATAAAATTAACAGTATTTTAGAAAAGTCAACAGTATTTTATTTTTAACGTTTTAAAAAAATATTTTAAATATTCATAAACCTCTCCACAAAATAAGTAAGGAACTCATTTTATAATTAAACAATAGAAACAATAGTTTTTTTTAGGTTTTATAAAGGGTGGCGAATACCATTGGTCTATAAAACCGGTATTTTGTACACTTTTTTTTCATAGAACAGTAAAAGTATTAACAGGCGAATAAAAGTATAATACTGTTTTTAACATTATGGTTGGGAACCGTACGGATGGTTACCCTTCAAGTACGGAACCCTAAAAAAAAGAAACAAGGGCAGGTGGATGACGAAAATGATAATTAAAACTAATATTTATTTATTTATTTAAACTCAATGTACAATGGTGGTACATGGGTTGACTTAATGCATCAAGGCATTCTCTACCAGTCAACCTTTGGGTTAAAAAAACTACACTGAAAATATTATAAAGAGGAAAGATTTATTTGTTTGTTTGTTTGTTACGATTTGGCACAAAAACTACTCAACCGATTTTAAAATTTCTTTCGCAATTAGAAAGCTACATTATTTACTTAAAACATTGGTTATAATATATTTTCGAAGAATTAGAGGTTCCTACGAAAATTGCAATAATGTAACCCAAAAGTAGGCATAGGGCATCATGATATTAATTCTTATCCATTTAAATGGTTCGATAATTAAGGTTGATTATATGTAAATTACACTTTAAATTTATTATTCAAATCAAACCTTTCGTTTAAAAGTTACAGTGATGTACATAAAAGGGAAAGGTCACTCACTGATTTTATTCACGAATTCTCAGAAACTACTGCATCTATGAAGATGAAAATTTCATCTGGCACGGAGGTAGATTATAAATAGGAGACGTCAATTAGGAAACTCTCCCCGTTAAGGGGTCAAATAGGGGCTGGAAGTTTGTATGAAAAAACTTATTCCTTGGGCGAATATACTTGAAACTTGGTACAATACTGGCCCAAGTGAATTTTAAAAGGTTGCCAGTAGTATTTTTCAGAACTACTCCCAAAACACGATTTAGAGGGTTTCAAGTTTATATGAAAGATTCTTATTTTTTAGGTTTATAAATTCGAAACTTGGTACAAATACTGAGCTAAATAAATAAAAAATAATACCATAATTAGTTTTTCTAATCTACCCCCCCCCCCCCCCCCCGTGGGGGTTTAGGTAGTGTTTAAGTTTGCATGGAAGGATCTTAATGCTTGATCGGATGAAGTTTGAACACGGCATTAATGATTTTGATAAAAAGTAACAATAACATGTATTTGGATTCTTCGAAAATAAACTGCTAAAGGGGTGAAAAGGGGTGATGAAGTTTTTAAGGGATGACATTATTGCTTGTTTCAATTTACTTGGAAATTGGTATGAATTAGGAATGGTATAATTGAAGCGAAACAACAGTTGTGCTGATCCCAAGACCACAGGATCAGCAGCAAAAATGGCTGGCTAATTAATTTTCATAAACTACCTATTAAAGTCTATTCCTTAACGGGGCGTTGAAGTTTCTGGATCTACTAAATCCGCGCGGACGCAGTCGCGGGCGAAGTGCTAGTTTATAATAATATAGCAACAACAACCCGATTACAAGGATGCGTAATTGCGTACCTATCCTTGTAAGTAATCGTCGTGTGAGCTCGCGTTGATTGTCACAAAAAGTAAATGTAAGGTTTGTAATTTTGGCTTCAAATCAGTATAAGTACAAGTTCAATCATAGATATGGATTTCATGAACGTTTTGGATGTCAATTAAACCGTCTTTCGTTCTTGATCTAAGAATTACTCTCTCAGTTAATGTCAATAGCTTTAATAAGGCAGCTCTGCTAGCTGCTACTAGAATCGATTAAAAAAGTGTTTGCTTATCATTGCCATTGTAGCCAAAATATGATTGCAGCTGCCAATCGAATTCGTGTGAGAATATTAAAGGTGTTGGGGAATGCACCAGAACAATGTAGGAACTTATCATCATTTTAAATAAGTATATGAAGTAAGTAGATCTATCTCAATGCCACCTACGTATGAATGAAAGCCTGTCATCAGTTTGTGGACTGACTTATCGACCGTAGATGTGATAGTTTTGAGACTTCCTTTCACTATGCAAACAACACCAGGCACCTTGACACTAGAGGTTGTTAACCGGTGCATTAGATGGGGCACAACCGCACAATTGAGGCCAGTGTGTGAGCGAGTTCAAGAGCAATTTAGGTTCCGTAGGTCAGTTCGCCGAAGGTAACCTTGACATTGACTACAATAGTTACACCTGAAACGTTTGTTTATGTTCAACTATTTGTCGAATCGATATTATCTCATTCAGCTGTGAGCAATCAAAAGTAATTTGATGATTTAATAGAATTACCTAAGTACGTTCCGATTAGACAATTCGCTGGGTACGTACCTAATTAGATCTTTTATCAGCTGAGTATTTAGTGCTCCCAAAATTGGCGCACTAAAACACAGTGGCATGAATGACGTAAGACGATCTTCACGGTTTAGGAAAATAACGTTGCACTTCGGTGCCTATCTTATCACTTACTGTTTGTAAAAGGTAAATACATACAGTCGACGAAACACTAATTGCATGATCAAGCTCATTAATATTGTTCTTGTTACAGTAGTTTGGCAACGGCTATCGGTCTGCATAATTTCGCGAAATATGGTATCTCTCCACAAAATTTAGGCAGCGCATAAGTGTCGTCAAACTTTACAAACAAGTACGCATAAGCATTCAGACATCTGAAGTACGTAGTGTTTCAAAATAACTTGTAGCATTGGTCGCGACGGATTTCCAGGAGACAGGAGACACAGACAGAAAAAAAGGAACACCACGTAAATTAAGCGGGCGGTGACGTTTCGCATGCGCTGCCGTTTCATTCAGAGCTGTTTTAGGTTTCATTTAGTACCTTTGTTGTCGTCTGCAGTTATTTATAACTTAGAGTACAGTAAAATAAGTAGCTTTTGATACTTCAAAGGATACTAAACGGTCCTGGGCCGTAGGGCGTAGACCCATTATAGTGGATTTATCTGAGAGAAGGATATGTTTAACTACTTCTGTCTACAATTCGGTACAAGATACTAAACCAGATACGAATATTCACTGAAACTGAAATCGGAATATTTACTTTTACTTTTGCAAAGATGTGAAGAACACCAATTGTTTCAGTAATTTTAGGTACATTACTGAAACAATTGGTGTTCTTCCCTAGCCATAATACTCCAAACTTTTGAAAGAATAAGAGGCTCTTGACGTTTAAGTATTGATTTCTTTCTTCTTTCTGCGATAAGAAGATTATGTAAATTTCATGTTATTATGTCAGTTTAATATACCTACCTACTTATTCCTTCATTTAGTCAGTGGAGGGCGTGCAATGGAGTCTCACCTTATGACCTTCCATAAACCATCGGTAAATCAGACTCATGAATGACTCACAATATGATTATGGCCATGCAGAAAGAAAGGAGCGTTGACTTATTGAAGCCGAAACAACAGGGTAATTTACTTTTTAAAAAACAAATTACCATTCATCATACTAAAGTGGCACCCCTGTTTCATCCCGTTCAAGAAAAAGAGGATGTCACGATAATGTGTGACTGTTGATTGCAATAAGCACTTACTTTGCATCAATTCAGTGCGGACGTCGATTTCAATTTGACCACATCCTGCTTTCTCAAGATATTCTTGTTATTTATTGTTATGAGAGACTTTTTTAAATCAGCACTCTGACCCCCACTTGTGTTTCAACTCTTTGTTTTATGCACATGTCGCAAAAATCATTGGGAGCCTTTATTCTTGTAAGTCGTTATTGTCCTGTAGGCTTATAAGTTAGGTTACGGGAACGCTAATTGAGGTCAAGTTTAAGGATTCTTATAAATATTACCTAAGTATTTATTTCTTCACTTGAGAGAGTCTGAGTGAATAAAACATTGGTCAGCATGCCTTGCTTTTAATTTTGGTGATCCGGACCAAAAACGGTTCCCGTTTTCTCGCGACATTTTTTTTGTCGCAACTCAATGGTTTAAGATTAACTCGTTTAATTAATTAGCACTACGCCCGCGATTTCGTCCGCGTGTATATATAATTTACTCCACGAATTTCAACGCCCCCTTTGCCCATTTTAAAGGGCATTTTTGGAAAAATAAACACTTTATTTTCATTAATTACTCGGGTTTTTTGTTGCTGATGCCACATGATCTATACAACTGTTGCGTCCTTCATCCCGTTGAGGGTTGATTATGAAAAAATCCAAAAACACGTTTTTCTTATTTTTTATCAAGATCGGACCAAGCGATAAGATTTATCCATACAAACTTTAACACCCTCTAAACCCCCATTGGGGGTAGTTCTGAAAAACGAATCATGACAAACTTTATAATTCACTTAGGTCAGTATTTGCACCAAGTTTCAAGTTTATAAACCTAAGGAATAATATTTTTCAAATAAACTTCAACCCCCTATTTCACCACTTTCCGGGATGAGGTTCTAAAATTCTTAGCAGACGTCTCCTGCTCATAATCTACCTCCATGCCAAATTTCATCTATGTTGAGTAGTTTTCGAGATTTCATGATTAATCAGTACGTGAATGAATGAATGAATGAGTGAGTGACCTTTCGCTTTTATATATATAGATTAACAGTGATACTATGCCGGGTTCGAACCCGCAACCCCGCTTGACCTTCGAGCCATTGCGACAACGATGATACGATTTTTAATTAGTAATCGTATTAAGCAGAGATATATGTAGATAGTTTTGTATTACATCAGCTACATTACATATTAATACGCTGTAACAATCTTACTTGTTGCGTTAGCTCTAAACGGTGAAAATACTAAAATCATCAATAGGCATTGCATTATGGGTACATCTAAGGACAACGCCCTTTTTAGGGGAATTATATGTAAAGTCTTCAGATAAAGCAAAATCAAAAATATGTTTAGCCAGGATAACTCCCGCTTGTGTCTATCGCACCGACATTTGTCTGTGCAACTATGTCGGTGCAGACAAATGACGGTGTTCAAAATTCTATAGAAGTTTATGGAAGTATGTATGGAAGTCTATATCGTGTGGACGCACCATTAAGAATTGCGGCGACCATTCAATTGCATTGGAATAAATATTATCCATCTGATGCAGCTTTGTTTCTGGCAAAAAAAAATACGGGCGAATCATTTACTGTATGAGATTGACTTTAGAAGTTGGTTTAATATGATTAAACAAATAAATGAATGAAATAATGAATGAGTTCGTCTGTAGTGTCAGGCCGGGGATATAAGCTTTCTAGAGCCCTGCCTGGACTCTGTCCGGGTTTGTCAACCTACCTTAAAAAAATGTATACTTGTCTGTTTACATACTTACTTATTACCTACAATACCTAGGTACTACTGAAGTATAAAATAAGACGAGCTACCTTCACACAGCGTATACCTGTTTGACAATCACGGAAACTGACCCAAAGGGTTAAACTCAAAATCTTCGGGTCCGATGTAAAATCCTTGCTGCTCTATGGGTGCGAAACGTAGAATGACATCTCACGTCCAATTCAGGTCTTTGTCAACCGATGTCTTTGTCGCATTCTCGGAATTTACTGGCCCGGGACCATCGCTAACGTAGAGCTGCTGGTGAACCGCCACGAGAGCCCGATCGACCACCAGATCAAGCATCATAAATGGAGATGAATTGGTCACACGCTCCGGAGGGATCATCAAGGAAGAAAAAGCGTGGTCTTCGCCGTCAAACCTGGCGACGTAATGTGTTGGTTGAAGTGACGAGCATCGGATTGACGCGGAGCGAGGTGAAGCTTGAAGCTCAAGACCGCTCGCGATGGTGGACTACTGTGGACGCCCTCTGCCCCAGCTAGGGGACATAGGGTATTAATTCAAGTAAGTCAAGAAGGATAAAATAAACTTAAGAAATAAAATTTAAAAAAAATTAAATGTCCGTATTTTTTGGGCAAACGGGCTTTTTCAGCGCCTACGATAGTTTTGATATTTTTTTTGCGTGTAATTTGAAGAGATATCGAAGTTTCTTTGATGACTTAAGTTAAGAAAACTGATGAACGAAAATATTTGGGACCTACCTCAGAAAGGAAGGCAAGCAGTAAGAGCTTGTAATTATGAAGGGCGATTATCCTATTCAAAGCAACAAGCTCCCGCAAAATAACGATCTGATCACATAGATACATTTAGCTAATTTCTTTAGTTACAGTCAGCGACAAAATTCGATAAGCAAGTACAAAAGTCGTCAACACCTGAAACATCAATCAAACTGCGGTAAATAGGTCAATGATACAAAATTCGCTTAAGTTTTATACAATTGATATTCTATTTCTAGTTCCCCGACTTACTAACTATGGGAAGTATTTACTTCCCAGTGTAGTATTAAGTAGTACTATTAGTATAGTAGTATTAGTAGTTCAATAACTAAAATATCAATAATTATTTAATTTTATGAATCGCTTTATCCGACTGTCCTAGAAGAAGGCTATGTTTACATGGATGTATCTATTTCTTTGTCACAGACTGTAGCCTAAACGGCTTCATGTCTACTGAAACATGAGGTAAATTAGATTCATCTAGACATCTCAACTCTCTAGTGACATAGGTACCTAAGCGTATAAAACTATAATACGATGTCAGCTATAATAGCAGCTGACATCTATGCACATATTTACTTATTTAGTCGTTTTTATTGTGACACGGTCATGTGAGTAATCAAAATAAAGGGCCCGAGGAAAATCGATTCTAAATGTCTAGGTAAATAATGTAGGAAATAAATAGATGTAGGTATAGAAATTTCAAAAAATCCGACTGGTGTCCAACAAGGTCACTTTTTAACGACAGTGTTATATTTGCTAGAATATAATAATTAAGATAGGTACCTACCAAAACGTTTTTTGTTTGCATTTCGCACCATTGTAGAAACCATGAAGTCGTGCAATTTTGACCATTGCGTTCAACGCAGTAGATTATTATTTCAATGAATAAAATATTTATTTAATAAAGGGGGAATTCTGTTCTGAATTTGGAATTAACTGTCATCCAGAATTATTTGCTATTGTCCGACCGGGACCACTGTACCGCGCCTTAGGAAGGTGCGGTGAGGCGGGGTTATGACAGGCAAGAGCATGGGTTCACATGAGTTCGATACTGTCGGACAGATCTTACGATATCAGTTTTCAATATTTTATAGCACGAGCAGATATAGCTTCATATATCTATTAGGAAATATTATAATAATTTCTATAGTAATTTTTATCACAGTATTCATATTATTTCAAGTTGCGTTTTTATTCATTAAAGATGATGAATAAAAACTAAATATATAAGTTAACTACAGTTACTCTGACATGGGGTTCAAATCTGGGTGGTGACGCTGCCGGGCTGACGGAACCATCGGCCTGCACTGCCCGCCTCGCCGCGCACATACCTAAGGTGCAGCACCTTAAAATAAAACAGTTTTGTACTCCATTCTACTATAATAAAAAGGAGTACAGAACAATTTTATTTTGAAAACATCTACGCACTTATTAGTGGCATGGCGTAGCTAGACCCAAAGGGACCCTACTTATATCAAAACCTTTTTACCCGATTGCAGCAATGCACCATCCAAATACCCTCCCCCTCCACACTTCATTCCCCCGGCAGAGCGTCTACCATCTGGATGGGAACATCAGTGGCCAACCTGGAAACCTTTAACAATATCATCACAACGCTTCATATCCCACATCTCGAAGCGAAGCTATAGAGCGAAATTCAAAAAGTATCGGTGTATCGGCAAATTTATTATCGCCGATTCCGATACATCGGAAAACTCGCGATATCGCCGATATATTGGTATCGGTGCCGATGTCGGATGCATCCCTAAGCAAAATGAAAAACAACCGAATTTTGTAACATTGGTTTGTTTACCGTATTTTGTGGCCAAAACTATTTAGTGATTTTTGTTGTTGTTGGCGTTGACAACTTTTCTTACTTAGTACCTGCTTGCTGAGCCAAGCTTGGTGAGCAATGAGCATGCCTATAACTAAAACTTCGAAAGACAACTTGAAACTTCAGCTCTTGATATAAGGCGCTTTTGTGGAACCGCAGCATTCGTTTCCGAACGAATAAAATGTGACATTGACAGTGACAGAAGACAGTAGTCTAACCTCTAAAGTCACCAGAACTGTCAGAAAAGTGATTATGGGCAGCTGCGTTCCATATCTCCCCCTAATCTTTATTTTATTTAAATATTGTAATAAATATTAGCTATTTCCCCATAATTTGACAACGAATAAATCGACACACAGAAGTGCGGTGTAATATATAACGAATACAGTGCAATAAGTGCTCGATAACGGCAAACATCGAATGAAATGTTACTATTGAAGTCTGTAGTGTGAATCACGTTATAATGGAAAACCTGTAAAACTGTTTACAGTATCCAAGCAAGGTTATGAGGTTTGAAAGTTATATAATGAAAATATTTTCCGCATTCGAGTCAGTCAGTTGACAATGAACAAGATGTTTGCACCAAATTCATGTTTCCATGTTTCTTCACTTGTCAAGTACCATTGGAAGAGATGTAATCAATGTATGAAGCTATTATCTTTGCAAGCGCGAGAAAGCTCTTCATCTAGCGATGGACCTTGGTCTGTGTACTCTCAGAGAGTAGCAAGTGAAGTTCTGAGTAAAGATGAACACCAGGAAAATGTTGTGAAGAACTTGCAGAGAGTGTATGACGAAGTGGTCGCCTTTGAACGACCTGTATTACACAGCCAGAATGCAGGCTCATTGTTTAGCTTCTTTAGAAAACCTCAGCCTCAGAAAATAATAGCTCCAAATGGACTTTATATATTTGGCAGTGTTGGAGGAGGGAAGACTATGTTGATGGATTTATTTTATGAAACAGTGCCGGTAATTTTATGCTTTTTATCTCATTGCATTTTATTCCAGAATAAAGTGAATGTTCATTTTTTATTTCATTGCTTTTGTCTTCACTATTTAACAGACTCTGGTAACATCATTAAGAATTTTGCATATCATTTTCAGATAAAAGAAAAGTTGAGGGTCCACTTTAACTCATTTATGTTGAACATCCATGCCAGGATTCATGAGCTGAAAATTAAATCTGGAAAAGGAGCAAGTTCCTTCCGTGATGAGGGCTCGAAGCCATTTGATCCTATTCCCCCAGTTGCAGCTGACATCACACAGGAATCTTGGCTCATTTGCTTTGATGAATTCCAAGTAAGTCAGTATGGAGAGTCTTAGTCATAATAAATGTATGTGCCAGGTATCATATTATGTAGTTAAAATTAGTATGCAATTATTGGATAGTACTCTACTAGATCATCATCATCTCTCTTTTCACAACTACATTGGCGTCGACTTCCAATCAAACCACATTCTGCTGAATACCAGTAATTATTGGATAGTACTAAGATATTTCAATTTAATGATTTGTACTGCTGATGTACCCCATTTAATTTTTAAGAAAATTTATTATGTTATTTAATTATGTATGTTGTGTATAAAGACTAAGTAGTATATTTAAGAAAGTGTGAAGTTTTGCTTTCATTTTCCTGTTTTGTTTATTTTTTAGATAAGTACCTACACTTTGATAGAACTGGTTTTTCCCACTTGTAATTTAAATGACCTCAATCCTATCATAAGTTTGTGTTTCTTTTATTTGTAGGTAACAGATATTGGCGATGCTATGATATTAAAACGTCTATTCACACAACTATTTGACAATGGCTGTGTTGTAATAGCAACTAGTAATAGAAAACCTGATGATTTGTACAAAAATGGACTTCAAAGGTCAAACTTCTTGCCTTTTATTCCTGTGCTAAAATCTCATTGTAACATGGTTCAATTAGATTCAGGTGTTGATTATAGATTACGGGGAACTGGCACAAAATATGGTAAATACTTTCTGTAAGTACCAAAAATGTCATTGCATGTTTTCATCTAATTATGCAGAACTGAATATCTGTTTTCACAAAAGATACATTTTATTTATCTTGGATGGGGCTTATTTTTGTTTTACTGTGATATTATCTATATGGTACCAAAATTACAAACAAATGTTAGTAAATTGAAACCCTGACCTGACTACCATAAAAATAAGTAAAAAAATATATTACCCATGTTCAATGTATAAAAGCACTCTATTCAATTTTTCTTTGCGATTCATAATATTATACCAGTGTCCAATAACATTCTTTGTATTGCTGAAAATTATGAACATAATTTGAATGGCTTCACTCATAACAATTAAATTGATTACAGAAACAGTGAGCTCACTCCTGAGAACAATGCAGTTGACAATTTGTTCAAATTTTTAATATCCAAGGAGAATGACACTGTGAGGCCACGTGTGATTAACATTATGGGTAGAAATGTCAAGTTTGCAAAATCTTGTGGAAGAATTCTGGATTCTACTTTTGAAGAGTTGTGTGACAGGGTAAGGAAAAAAAATGGATTTGAATGAGAAGCAAACCACAAATATTTGCCATGTTGTATAATACGATTCAAACTTAATGGCGGATCCGAGTACGAAGCGAGTCGCTGCGAACCTGTAGCAACGAATTCATGTAACAGGGAACTGCACAGCGAGTTGAGCGCTTCTCAGCTGCCATAAAGTTCGACCCTTTTTATTATTATTGTAGCTTTTTCCTACATTCAGTGGTCCCTAAGAAAATGTGTAAAAAGATTTTTACATATTTCCTTACATCCAACTTTTTCCTGCTGTTTTTATGATAAACCCATCTTTTCCTTTGCTTTCCAACATTTTTTATCCTGCTAGGCCACGCCATTTTGTTGTCTAGAGGTTCCAGCTTTTATCTTTATACCTCGCTATATGGCCTGCCCAATTGTTACCCTTACAATAGCACAATTTTGTTTTATTTTCCAGCCATTGGGAGCTAGTGATTATCTTGTGATATCCAAGACGTTCCATACTGTGTTCATTAGAAACCTGCCTCAATTATCAGTAACTATGCTAAGATCTCAACTAAGAAGGTTTATTACGCTGATTGATACACTCTATGACAACAGAGTTAGGGTAAGTGATAAATTAACTTAACAATAGAGTACTAGTTCAAACTGTCAGACGATTCAATGAGTGATTTGCAAACATTATTAAATTGCAGGTGGTCATCGCAGCTGATTGTGAACCGAAAGACTTGTTTAAATCAGACGTAAAAACCGATTTCGCTGATGCAGATAGAGCGCTGATGGATGACTTGAAGATTACTAAAGATTCAGTAAGTTAAAAAAGTTGATGAAAATATGAGCTGCGCGCTTACAATTCATATTTTCATGGTGCAGTAGTGATTAGGCTATCACATTTTTAAAGTAAAACAGTATATTCCCACTGCTGGGCACAAGTCACGTTAGCGCAAAAACATTTTGACTACCAATTATGTTCAACTTAAAAAGAACAATTTTGGGACTTAGGATCAAATGTCAACGAATTAAGTGCTAAGGGAGTAGAAATATCTAGCTCAGTCCAACTTCGGAATTGTCAAAATGCTGAATTTAGCCAAAAACAGTACCATGCAGGCGTAGTGGCTAGACAGCCGTTGTTCCATTTAAATAAGAAACACTGAAAGGATCTAATTTTATATCTTCCGCTTTTACTACGACATCCTTGTTTTCTTACAGGACGATGCCAATGCAGCGATATTCACGGGCGAAGAAGAAATGTTTGCTTGTGATAGAAGTCTTTCCAGAATAATGGAAATGCAGACAGAAGAGTATTGGGAGAAATGGGGCAAACATCTTAATTAATGTAATGATTTAGTTCGTTAAATTATAGCAAAATTTGTGATTGTGTTCATTATAGATGTATTTTTTTTAAGTGAGATGTTGCAAATGTTAGCAATAATGCCTAACGAAGTGCCTATATTTGTTAATGTGTTACATAATGATTATTCTACTTAAGGTACTTATACTATACAATAAACATCAGTATTATAACATTCTCATGTTATTCAGAATTATATTCCATAGTTCCATGATGTATCCAACTTGTGTTATATTTTTGTAAAATATTATTGTACAGTTACGTTAAAAACATATTTTTATTTTGTTAGTTATTTATTATTTGAAAATAAAGTTAAATTGACATTTTAATGCTTGTTTTTATTGTTGTTCCAACTCTACGGAGTTTCCGCCGAGTATACTACCTACCTAAAAATGATAGTGAGGTATTATGCTTTTTTCGCTACGTTATTAAACAACGTTTAATAACTCGTTTGAAGAAGTCGACATTTTGTTTTATAAAACGCCCTTATGTCGTAGCAGTAAGAGCGTTTTCGACTAACCGTGAAAACCGCTGACTGAGAGAACCTTCTTGGCATTTATACAAATACGTCATGGCAGTTGCATAAGCATATAATTGCTCGTTAACATAGTGCACTAATAGCTTAGGTTGACTTCTTCTAATAGCACCATTCTAACATGTAATAAACCGGCGCTCCTAGCAAAAACATAATTTAGTTAACTAGCCAAGGATAAGGGATTTCAATAAAAATTATGTGATGAAGACAAGACATTTATTTACGTCTGATTAGTTGATTTGTTTTCATTTAACGCTTATCTAATCATACATGTGGCTGTAATACTCTTGATAGACTTGAATGTATGTTTCTTTTTCGGAAGGCGTCATCTGCGCTATGACGTCATCGTCCACGCTTGTCAGTGGTACCGTTTTACCGTTGACCAACACAGAAGGCGCGTTATCGTCAGTATCAGAATCTTCACTTTCCATTTCAGCTGAAACATGACAGGAGAAAATGTAAACAAGTCTATCCCCCTAAGGCCCAATTGCACCAAAAACTTAACTCGGAAGTAGTTGCCAACTCTAGTTTAAATAACAAACATCACATACATAATGGCCCCGGGTTAGGAACTAACTCCCAACCGCTCTCCGACTTTTGCCTAACGAGCCAGCCCGCGCCGCTGAGACATTAGCTTTAAATACCCTAAATAATAATAATATGACCCAGCTTGTCCTTTGCTGCCCTTCCGAAATGACGCCGCTAAGCCGAGGTTCGTACCCCACAGGAGGTACCCTTAGCGAGCGGTAATTTAGCTTGTAAGTAGTTTTTAGCCTTGCCACAGGATAGTCCGGTTAAGCAGTAACTAACCCTAGCGTGTTGAACAGCGAGAGGCCACGTCAAAAAAAAAACCAACTCCCAGTTATAAAGATAACTCTGACTTGTGCAAGCGGTCCTAATAAAAGTAGTCGGTAACTTCATGGAATAGGCAACGCACGTCAGTGGTAACACTTGACCTACAAAAATCGACCTTACTGCTACTAAACAAAAGCCCAATTGTTAGCACAGACGTGCAGTTGTTGGCCATAGTATTTCTCTGTGCCCTTACCAACAGCAGCCAATTCGTCCTTGAGTTTGTACGGGTCTTTGGATTCGTTGTCGCTGGAATCGGAACTATCTGGCTCAATTCCCTTCAGAGCGTTCGTTGCTGCATTGTTTCCTGTAAAAATAAATTTGCCATTAAATATATTATCTTTTCGGCCAAACAATTGATTTATTTACTTCTCTCGTCTCGCCTCTTTCGTTATAATATCATCAGTTTATGAAAAACAACTGCTTGAGCTCTCAAATTGCACGCGAATTAACTTGATCCTCGTCGGCTCTCATTCTGTAGATGATACTACCTACTTTGCGAAGGACATTGCTGCATATAGTTGGACATCTTACCCTACTTTTCGATGCACCAAAACTATCATACTGTTATGTGAACATTTTACTAAAATTGGTCAAAATAGGAGTAAGTATACAGGGTGTCGTAAAAACTTTTAATAATTCGATAAAAATGTACGATTTGAGGGTTGGTCCCACGGTAAGAGTTGTTCATAATTATGAGTCCGTGACCCTTATCATATTTAGCGTTTAATTTGTAACACCTTGTATAAGTATCCTTGCAGATAGCGTCTATAACCATGAGAAAAAAGGGTATGGGGTTTATGTATTTGACCGTCAGAAGCTTTCTTCTGTACGGATAATGATACCTAGCGATGACATTCGCAAGGTATGAATGTAGAGACTACTAGAGACCTCAGATTAAAGAATAGGTCGATAAGGAGCATTAATATCTTATTAATGGGTCTTATCGACCGGATCCGGTCGGTAGGCGATCGGTAACTACCTATGTCGAGACTTCAGGCCCTGCCGCCTTAGTCTATTTATCTAAGCCTATCCTTACCGGTGTTTTGTTTCTCATGAGCGAGCAGGACAGACATAATGTCGTCGGTCTTTTCCTTTCCAGCAGTTTTCGCGCTACTTGCATTGCTGGCTGCCTTCTCCAGTGCAGCATCCGTCGAATGAACGCTGTCACTCTGTAATTGTTTCAAATACATTTTAGTTAGTCACAGGCTTGAAATGTACCTGGATCACTCATCATTTTCTATCATTCAAAAATGGGCTTGGTCCTTATTAGGGGTCTAGTATTTTTTTATGCTGCTATGGTAGTTCCGAATTGGAGTCGTTTATCCTCATGATTAGCTAAGGGCCTTCAGTCAGACGCCAGAACATCAAGCTGCAAAAATCTGTCAAATTTCTTTAAAAGATTTTCAGCTTTATCGCTAAAGCATTAGGTTCAAGGTTAATTGGGAAAATTTGACAGTTTCGGGTAGCTTCATGTGCTGGCGTCTGTAGGTGCCACAAAATATTTTTTAAGGATTGAAGAAATCTACACACCCTCCTTGTTGAATGTAAAGTACTTCCGACATTATTTTTTTTATTCTTGTTATTTTTTAGAAATGGAAAACTACCTATTGAGATTTGTATCTAATCTCAATGTAATCACCTTATCTAGCAGGAAACGTACTCACCTGATTCCGTGTTAAACATAAACAACACAGTCATATCCGAGTGAATCAAACGGTATTTGCGCATTTAATTGTGATATCGGAAGATACTGCGCCAAAATGTAGGTCAAGTCACATGCCAGTTACTTACAAAGGAGTTATTTAAACGATCAAATTATTTTCAAGATATAAATAAAGGGATGATTATTAAGTAGAACATTTCCAAATATAGATGGCCTTTTGAATATTTGAACGATGAACGACGATATAAGAAATATCTATAGTTGTATGCGGTATATCGGTAATGACCCAATTGAAGCATCACTACTGCGTCTTTTCAAAACTCTCGTCTTCGCTGTTTCTATGCGCAAAGTTGCAGATAAGCCTGTTTTATTAAGCTTTTGTAAATTGAGCAGTTATTTTGTAAAACGGTCACTCTCATTAAGATAAGCTCCAAATTGCATTGGTAAAAAACAATTTTGAAGTAATTCTTCTATCCTTGTCACACAAAATGTCATTTGTACTGGATGGCTTCAATTCAATATGGTGGGACTTGTAAGTGACATCACACGCAATTTTGTAAAACGGTCACTCTCATTAAGATAAGCTCCAACATGCGTTGCAAAAATGAGCAATTTCGAGTATTTTATAGTTTAGTAGGAATCGCTGTGGCGGTAGGTACAATCGGCCAAAAAAATATCTAAGTAGGATCAGATTAGACAAAACTTTCCAGAAGTTAAAAAAATCGGAGGTAGATTTTTCGTCACATCACGAAGGGATTTCTATAAAATAAATAGGCCATACGTGCAAGCTAAGGAACCTATGGTAACGGTAGACCGATGGCCGACTCTGTCTACAAACATCAGCAAACAACTGGCATACTTTTGGCAAGCTAATAAATTAAAAACCCAGTACTTGATCGTTAGTAACGATGGTGCTCTCCACCATCCATACGGGCCGCTCCTTGCGCAGCGCACTGGTGTCGTTAGCATTGTCCGCCTCGCCGATGGTGACGTCGACTCTGGTTTCCTCAACCAGCATGCCTTGGTTGCGCGTCGCCTCGCCCGACCATTCCTGGCCTGGTGGACGCTGGGCCAACAGTTTTGAGTTCAATCTGAAAGAAGATTTTATTCTTAGAATGTAGGAATTTGACATGAAAAATCTACTCTAAGCTTATACTAAATTTCGGTGCCCAAAGCTAATCACTCGCTAAGCTTACCAAGTCAGTAATTGGTCTGTCAATTTGTCAAGCGATTTTAGACTATATGCGATGCAACTAATACTGTCACATTATTGACCTATCTTGCTGCGTTTAAAGTTCGAATGGGAATGGTGCGAGTCCAGAAGACTTGCTAACAAACAAGCAATGGAACGCATACTGTGTGTAACACATCGCGTTAAGAAGCGACCTGACTGCGGTGATGGACGTCAGTCAATACTGACTCCATATCCGATGAACGATCGACGTCTATATCTATATAGTCTAGCTGCTATGCACCATCCTGGATAGGCCTGAACGGTCTATGGTATCGACCCTTATGAAACTACCCTGCACTCCATAACTCAAGTATCTAGCCCATGTTTGAGAAGAACAGCCAAATGATTGAGCTGGCCAAATAGTTTGAATGCATCCACAAAAAAATCATGGGCAAAGATCGTCAAACAGTGGACGTTTGTGGTCAACCGCGACGAAGGTTGATGAGGATGATCTCAAAAGGTTTGACAGGAAAACATGGATAGTAATAGCAAATATGTGTTTCAAGTAGACTGAAAGGAGAAGCCTATGCCCAGAAAGAAACAAAAGATACGTTAAAAAAAAATAGGTAGCGACCGACTCTTGATATTGAAGACAGTGTGATGGTATTTATTTAAAGACTGGCCGTATTATGAGGTGTTAAAAAATCGGTTAAATGGAGCTATACAAGACGAATAGCGCCATCCCTTTTCCGTAAAGAAATAATGACGGCTTTATCTCTTCATTAAATGGTTTCTGTAGCACCGACAAAGACGGTCACAGTCAAGGACGGTCCTCAGATGTGGTTTTCATTCAATCGTTATCGAACTGGCACTTGAACCCAGGACTTGAGGAACATTTTTAAGAAGTATTTAACATCAGAAGCATGAAAATAGAAGTGATGCCAACGGAGTCCAAGAGTCATACATGTAGTTTTCTTTTTAAACACGCAAAAAATAAATAAATAGGTGTTTAGGTACCCTCTGATGGTGTTGATGTCGACTGGCTCTGGTTCCAATATCTCTGGTGATAGCTTGATGCCTTCGACCTCTCGCAGTAGAATGTACAGTGTCTCTAACTGTTCGTTGAACTTGGCCAGCAATAGCCTCGAGTCTTTTTTCGGGAGCGCCGACTGGTCTTCCTCTACGACTTGGCTACAAAATGTGCAACGGAATTCTTGTGTCATCATATCGTATAACTGGTCAGCCTGAAAATACAATAAGACATTGGTATCACATAGGTACGTATCATCTTGTTTTTTGTCTCTTTTTTTGTTTAATTATGGCAGACGTTAAATCTACAGTAGATAGAGGTGCCTCCGTAATTTAGTCTGGTCCGATAAAATTAAGTCTCAAGGCAAACCTAAATATGGGGTATCTCAACAACCACGCTGAAGGGCAAGCGAGGCAGTTCTATATGAAATACTAATAAAGCCTCCAATCACTAGACACGGCCAAATAATGACTAGCTTTGAAAATCTTTCTATTCTGTAGGTGTGAAAGTCAACAGACTTTTTAGTATAAAACATTTTTTAGTGTATCTTATAGTATCTATTCCGTGCTAAGCTTTAGTCAGTAGGTAAAGTATCAGTAACAGAGGTTTTAAGCTTTATCCACACATATCAGGGCCTCGTTCACAAACGTCCGAGTCACGACCCGGTCACGGAAGCAGTTCATATAAAATGTGCGCACCAACATTTTTTTGAGCACTTGACGGATAAGATCCATCCACGTCCCGGGCACCGCCTTGATATGTGTGGATAAACCTTTAGAGTCCTATAAGTAGGCAATTTAAATCCTGCTGACTTACTTCAAGGTCTGTAAATGTTTTCCCACATGATGGGCATTTGAAACTGGCGCGACTGGTGGCGTCGCGTTCCTCCGTCTCCATGCGTTTGCGCATAAGATCTAATTTGTATTTAACTACGTTTACGAATGTTTTGTAATTGATAAAATAATAGTTTACTTTCTGTGCTTTTCCGTCAGGTCCTGAAAAGAGACAATGGGTTGAAGATGTAATTTTTTTAATCATATCATCCTTAATTAATTCTATCTAAGGTTTCCAAGGCCATTTTATTGTAATACACTTGCAATGGAAAGATATCGAAAACTTTCATTTATTAGCGTGACAGCTGCGTTATAGTCTAGCGGTTTTATGTAAATAAATGGAAAGCAGCAGTTGAAATATGTAAGTATCCAGTATTTACAAACAGCAGGCCCCAGCTTATAAGTAAACAGAAACACACGCCTTTACCTACTCCCATAGCACCCCTATGCTATGGGAGTAGGTAAAGGCGTGTAATTCTGATGTGTATGTGTCGGCGGGAATTATTGAGAATACATACTTTACACATTTTTATACGCGCGATGGTTCCTACTATGTAGAAAGGTAAATCGTGTTGCCTATTGGAAATGATAAAGATAAAATTATAAAATAGTATGTACCTACCTGTTTCCATTTTTAATCTCACTTGGATGAATTTATCATTTTTTAACGTGGCTATTCGGGCCCGTAACATTTTTCTTTCGAATTTTAAAAGTTCACAAATGTCATCTTCTTTCATACCTGAGAATAAAAGACAAGTTTTAAAATTCATAAATGTATGTCACCGGAAAATTGCAAACGCCGTAAGATTGTAAAACAACGCGTGAAATTGTAAACTATTTTTTTTTAATAAGACACGGATAAATTGGAAACTATTGAATTTGGATGGGATTTATTGGATGCAAAAAGATTTTTTCATAATATGTCGAGAAATTATAATCTAATAAAGATTTACTACAATCTAATGGAGTCTGCAATTTTCCGGTGACATGTAAGTATAAGGCATAAAATAGGGCCAGAAATAGAGAACACGAGGCATATTATCTAATAATTAAAAAAAAAACATTTTGCGGTTCAGGTCTACATCCGTTGCTCTTGATACCTGAGACTGCCCGACCCTTGAGTATGTTGCCATGGTAACAAACGGTGAGCCCGCAGACGCGTATGCCGAAATAGAGTAGAGAACATCTCAACAGATGGGCACGCAAATTGAGCTTATATTCGTGTCAATTGTTTGGTTGAGCTCGTACGGATATTTACCTATCGGGTGTCGAAGTACTTAGGTTTCTTTATTCTTCGAGTAATTCAAGCAGTCGTAAACAATAAAAACAAACGGAATATAAAAAACTTGTATTCCTCGAAGGTCCGAATTAGTAGACAGAAATGTAGATGAACCTACTATGTATGAGCACCCAATTTCATAAGCTGAGTTTATTAACAGGGCGCACATGGGCTGCTACTAAGAAATCCAAAGTGATTAAACCTAATAACATTTTATCCAAGATGGGGATCGAACCTAGGCTTCCAAAAATTGGATTACCTACTTAGTTTTCATTCAACGAGTTAGCAGTTGTGCATTTAAAATAGATATGTGATAAAATGAATGTTCTTTCCGTACAGGGATTTCTTACGAGCATGTCGACTATGAGGGCATCCTCAATAGTATAAAAGCCTCGAACAACGAGTCGTGCCAACTGCTTCAAGCTGCTGGGCACTTCGGTCACCAACCGTTCCTCAGTCATAATATCTGGAACAGGGAATTGTGTGATGAAGGGTATTATATAATGACGAGTGCACTCTTCTGAAGTAACTGATGGCATCTATAACACCCAGCCTCTGCACAGAGCAAAGGATTATAATTTATGCCGTTCAATTGTAAACCTTATCCTCAGCGACAGAAAGCGCAAACGAGCACGCCGGCCGTTTGATCTCTGTGCAATGTTTCGGATGTTCGTACAAATTAGCACTTTATATCGTTAATATAATGTGTATTATTCAATGTCGTTACGTTTTGAGTGTCCGTGGAGCTTCTTGCATGTTCTTCTCCATAGAGATCTACGCTTTGGAACGTGTAATTAGCTTCATCTCTTTGGATTTGGACAGACCGACCTTGATTATTCAAAACTGCCTGTAATGGTTTAATTGAAATAAATGCTTTCGAGTTTTCAACATGTAATGAATTTATGAGTAATCTTTTCATGTTCCAATGACAGAGTAGGTATGTTATAAGGGTTATTTATATAGGTACCTTCTCTGTCATAGGAGTTTATTTATAATAGGAAAAGCATAGGGTCAGCACAGCAGAGGTCAACGTAGTGGCAGTGTCTATTGTTTTTCATGGCCCCCGGCGAGCGCCGCCGCCGGGATCGCACATCGTGGCCGGGGGGGCCCGTATCGCTGTCGAGTCCACCATGAAGTATTTGGGATTGGTGCTCGACAGCCGGTGGGATTTCGGCCCCCAATTCCGGCGGCTGGCGCCCAAGTTGTTGGGCGCGGCGGGGGCGCTGTCAACGCTGCTTCCCAATCTGGGGGACCCGAGCACCGCCTGTAGGCGGTTGTACGTGGGGATCGTGCGATCGATGGCCCTTTATGGGGCCCCGATCTGGGCGGCTGACCTGACGGCCAGCACCATCACTGTTCTGCGGAAGCCGCAGAGGGTGATGGCCGTCAGAGTCATCAGGGGATATCGCACGGTCTCCTACGAGGCGGCTTGCGCACTGGCCGGATCTCCGCCGTGAGACCTGGAGGCGAAAGTGCTCGCGTCACTACACAGGTGGCGCGAGGACGCGCGGGCGCGCGGCGAGCGACTGACGCAGCGACACTTGGAGTTGCGTCGGTCGCAGCTGCGCGGGGTCCTGGTGGCGGAATGGCGGGACAGGCTCTTGAGCCCTTCCGCCGGCCTCATCACCATCGAGGCCATCCGGCCAGTGCTCGACCTCTGGCTCGGGAGAAGGCACGGCTCCCTGTCGTTCCGTGCGACGCAGGTCCTCTCGGGGCATGGCTGCTTCGGGAGGTTCTTGTGTCGCATAGGCAGGGAGCCGGACGCTCGATGCCACCACTGCGTCGACTGTCGGGAGGACACGGCACGGCATACGCTTGCAGAGTGTGCAGCTTGGGAGGAGCCGCGCCGTGCCCTCATCTCTGTTGTAGGCGGTGACCTCTCGCTGCCAGCCGTAGTCCATGCTATGGTCGGCGGTGAGGAGTCCTGGGACGCGGTGGTCTCCTTCTGCGAGACAGTTATCGCGCAGAAGGAGGCTGCGGAAAGGGAGAGGGAGATCACAACCGCTCTCCCTGCCCGCAGCAGGCGCATCGGGCGTCGGAGGATACGCTGCCCTCTTCCGGCCCCCCTAACTGGGTCCAGGGGCGGCGGACTTGGGGATGTCCGTCGCCCCCCACTCATCCGGACCCGAGGTGGCGGCGCGTGGTGTTCCCGTGCGCCCCTCTTTGACGAAGCGAGGGGAGTTAAACACCTCACTCCCCTCGCCGACGCGAGGTGGCCCGCAGAGGCGGGCCGGCACCAGCCGGGGATTGCGGAAGTCAAGTCAGATGGAACACCGGGGTGGTTTTGGTCAGTAAGTCTGACAGACCCCTTCACCCGCCCCAGGGTGGAGGATTTCCATGAGGATTCCCCCGAGATCGAAAAAAAAAAAAAAAAAAGTGGCAGTGTCTAGTCTCTTGTTTTGTACGATGGCTCCTTGATAGACAAAATTGCGGATCGTCAAGCAAGTAGGTAGGTTGGCAATTTTTATTTAATGATCAGTCATTCATTAATGATTGGCGATGTGCAAAATCTCGATCTTTGTTAGCATCAACTAACACAGGGACGCATGATAATTTAAAACAGTATTATATTGTCTGTGCTTCATACCAAACAAGGGAAAATAATGATAAAAATTGTATTTTCATAAAAACAATTTTATTCCATTATTTAGGTAGGTACTTACATTATTTTCATTGACAAAATAATATTACACCGTAAAACTGTAATCAATACGTACATAAATAAAAGTATTCTAAAAATTAAAGATGCCTATATATTAACAGCTGTCAGCGTTACGAAAAATATTACAATTCACTCTGTATGTATATATAGAACTTTTAAATTGTTTGGCAGTATGTACACTTTATTTACTTTGGACATATCACTTTAAACACATATTGTTATCAATCACTAGGGAGACATTCAGTCCAATTTTGTTGCTTAACTATCCTACTTTATAAAAATCATAGCTGCAAGACAATTCCGATTTTAGTTTTTAACATTCCTAACCCCTTTTAAAAACAGCAAGTAATTTTATCTGGGACTGGGCCGGTTTATAAGAAATATTTAAGTTAAAGGTTTAAAAAGGATTATGTAAATCAGACTATTTTATAACTGCTTTATGGTGAAAAGCATGTCAATTGATTATGGTTAAATCACAAATGCAAAAACATAATAACTTGAGTGGCTGGCAGTGCCAATCAAATACTATTTTTAAGTCTTAAAAACATCCTATCATGCAAACAATATGCACATTCAAACATCAATTATGATGATTTTTTTGCTTAAAATAATTTAACCCTTCATACAATGAGGACTAAAAATTACAAGAATTGAGTTGGCAAAACTTATTACTATAAATTCAAAACTAGATAACTTACAGAAGCTTCAACTTTTTCTAAATTAAAATGTACAAGAGACAACTAAAGACTAGCTTACTTTAAATAAGAATACCAAAGTACTAACAAAAATCAGTCTTGGATTTAATGTGAAATTGAAAAAGAAATATAAAATTAGTATGCTTCTTATGTATGAACATAATTACTTATAAAATAACTAATTATTTTTACAAATTGACCAATAAATTCAATAGCTTGCATGATGGAAATCATATTACTTAAGTACAAGTGAAGTATTTATAAATTCAAAGGGCAAGAAAATTCATACATGTTTTAACTGGGATAGATTAGAACAGGTATGGATAATTTAATTTGGATTATTACTTGTTGTAATTATTTTATTTTCATTTCATGATCCCAATTAAATGACACTTGGTGGATACTAATAAATAATTAAAGTAGGTCCTTAAATTATCATACAAAATGTTTTGCCTACATACTAATCAATCAAATATACACTTTCGATTCATTCTGGATGAGTTCTTTCCAAAATAAGTTGAATACTATCCAGTGTTTGGTAGATGATTCTAAAGTTGGGGCGGTCACTTGGACTGTGATTCCAACATTGTTTCATCAAATCGTACACACACCGGGGTGTATTGTCTGGACATGCAAGAACATTTCCATCTTTGAGGAATCTCACTACTTCCTCATGTGTCATACCAAAATAAGGTTGAAGGGCAAAAGAAAATATTTCCCAAAGACAAACACCATATGCCCACACATCTGATTCTAATGTATACTTATTATACAGTATACTCTCTAAAGGCATCCATCTCACAGGGATAGCATCATGCTCATCACCCTTGTAGTAATCTTGTAAATATATTTTGTGGGACAATCCAAAATCTGCTATTTTCACTACCATATCATCATTGATAAGGCAATTTCTGGTTGCTAAATCCCGATGGACAAATTTCCTATCTGACAGATAGACCATACCAGATGCTATTTGTCTAGCAACATGAAGTAGATCTAAATGGCTGAGGGGAGTAACAAGCAATCTTAGATCTTCTCTATTGTCAACAGGTGGGAAATTGGTGGCTGTGCTACAAGCTCTCAAGTATTCATTCAAATCACCCTTTCCCATAAATTCAAACAATAAACACATTGGGCGTCCAATAGCACACACCCCAAGTAGTTTAACAATATTTGGGTGGTCAAAGTCAGCTAACAAACAAGCTTCTCTTTCAAAATCCAATTTTAAATCATGGGAAGCCTCATCTTTGAGCATTTTAACAGCAACAATAGTAAATTCTTCTTCAGGGATGAGACCAGGAGCTTTCGCTTGAAACACTCTTCCAAAAGCACCTTGCCCTAAATCTCTGATGTATATTATATTATTCCTTGGAAACTCCAATTTTTCCAATTTCGGATTTAGTTGTGCACCAGTTGTATGATAAGCTAAATTACTAGGAAGTTTATCCAGATCTATGTCCATATTGGGTATATTCCTGCGGCTTGATACATTACATTTAGAGTAATGATTTTTAACAAAATAATGGCACAGTAAAGCTATTGAAGCTATTCCCAAGACACATCCAAGGCCACCAATTGAGAGCAACAATACAAATGTAGGTGTAAAGTAATTCTCCATAACAATATTATTTGGTCCATTACTATTGTCAAATTCATCACTTGTGTTGGCACAAGATGGGATATCGCAATGTTCCCATCGCACATCAGGATCCATTGTATAGCACCAAGGCTTAATCTCCTCACCTCCTGCATTCCTGCAATAGTTAGTGGCATTCTGAACTTCTGGAAAAACTAAAGGAGGTCTTGTATGCTGATGTGGTGATTGTGACTCCCAAGCTTGACAGGCTAATCCAGTTTCTGTCACATTCATTGTGCCCTGGTAATAACGTCCATTATCTCTGTAACATGTTGTTGTAACTTGACTGTAGTCCATATTTGTAATTCCAACATTATTGCATGATACTTGTAGACCTTTTCCTGAGAATTTTGGCAGTTTTTCACATTCAGGAAACCGAAAGTGACCTCTACTTTCAAAGAAAAGTCCGCGGCGTTTTTGCTCTTCAACAACTATCCAATCATTGTAACAAAACTGCATTTTAACAGCCATACAGTCTTCTAAACAAAGTGGCAGTGCAAAATAGCCTACTCCATCTTTATCTATGCATTTTGGGAAAGCATAAGCACACAACAGTTTTTCAGCCCTACTTCGACAGGGCTCTTTCAGTTTCGATATCATTTCTTTCCAAAGTCCAGTTGTAATTTTCTCATTGTCAAATCCTCCTGTATGGTTATACCATACGTACCCCGTTGAATATTTTTTACATATTTGTCCATTGTATGGTCCACAGTATAGATGCACAGAATTTATAAGAAGAAGCACAATAAATAATTTGTAGTGAATGTCCATTGTTTTATTTTACGGGTGATAAAGACTCGATGTATGTGACATTAGTTCCTTGCATTTTACTGTTAAGCTAAATACAACATGATAAAACACTTGTACAATGGCGGACGTAGTTATTTTATTATGTATTGATTTTAGCTTCGCAAAGCAAAAGAAGCACAGTGAACGAACAATGATGAGCAATCCGATAAATGTCATATATGACAACACTCAGCTGAAAAAATACTAAAAGTCTCAAAATAGATACTAAAAACGAATTCTTACCGTGTAAAACGATTCTAACGTTTTAAATAATATTGTATGTACCACAAAGAGAAAGCCTAAGCAATACATTTTGTAAACGTTTAACAAAATGGCGAAAATATACAAACTTTTCTTTTAAAATCGAAACAATTGTAGTCGATTTTACACACAGCCGTGCCACAATAAAATCTTTAGTATGGCAATACATGTTTCAGATTTGGCAAGTTGGTATTGCGAAAGTCAAAATAATAGAAAAGATACGAACCGAGTTAAAATTCTGTGAATGGCTGCGATTGAGAAAGTTAAAGTCGTCGTTCTTGGTGATTCTGGTAAATGAAACCTCAATATATATTAATACACTTCTTGTCTATTTGCACTGATAAATATGTAAAAAATACACTAAATTCACGGTCTAACTTGTGGTTTGCCAACATGACTGTAGCCATGACACCTTCGAAGGCTAGCCAACCTTCAGGACTTGTTTATTTTAGGCGGGAAAACCCAAAGTGATACCATGCTTCTACAGGCTGTTAATTTATTGTTACAATATTTTTTTGTAATGAAAGAATAAGAATTATCTATTTACTGTAGGCAAGGATACTCTTGTCACAATTACCTACCCTTATGGTGTTTAAACCATTTATATTAATTGGTTATCCTTATTCCTAAGATGTAAATACCTAGTAACAGTTCGTGCACTGCGATTATTCGTCGTAAAATATATTGGCTACCATCGTAACGAGCGTGATTGATATCAGTAGCTGTGCGGCAACAATATTCAGTAGATTATGTGGCTCGTAAGTTTATCAATATTAGGTTTACCACATCTCCGAGTATGACAGATGGATTACCAAATGACTGACTGAATGACTAATAGGCGGAAAAATACTGTCGCTTTCAGTCCTTGAGAAGAGATTCCATAAGTGTGATATCTATTCTTTGCTTCACATCTTCCCCACCCTACCTTATTTTCTAGTCGGGATGTTCAATAGACATAGGTACCTAATTCGTTGAATACGTTGTATTATTTTTGGTAATTAATTCCGAGCGGTGGCAAACAGATTTTCTGTCGTGTAAATATCGCGTGCAAGTGCCATCCATGGAAACCTAGCGCATGAAGCTGTAAAAGTCCGAATCCACGCAACTGATGTAAAACTTAAATATTCGTGGCTGGAAATCTATGGAATTTTGGTTGAAGAGTCGATCCCGCGCGCAGATTCCATAGCTGCCAAGCACAGTAATGTATCTGTCGCAACCAACTAGCTTATGAGCCGTTTAATTGGCGGCCTAGCCTTTTCATCGAACGGCGACGTTTAATCTGCGGCCCAAGTGACATCCCGGCATTTGATTGAACAGCTAGGCAAATGTCTTGGTTCGATATCGTTTAATGACTTGCCTAGCAAAGTCATTTAGGAAACTTAAGACTCCCTGTGTCTGAGTCGGGTGACTAGGGGCACCCCGACATGGAATATATCTAGTCTTCCTGATCGATTTCGGCCATGGCAGCCAATCTCAACCGAGACTAGCCATCGGCGCGGGACATATGTGTTTGTGCACAAGTGTGTGCACAAACACAGGTGCACTCCCTCTTCCATTACTCTCATTTTCCGGGAGATGATTTTGATGGGATGGCAGGAGCTAGAGTGAGCGAGCGACTTTAGCTCCCGTCATACCTTAATATACGTTTACTTTAAATCCTGCGGACAGAAATGGGAGCCCGCGGACAGACGCGGGCTAGGGCGCGGCGGCGTCGAGGTTAGGTTTAAGGTGGACATTTCATGAAATGGCCAATTCTAGGATATGGCAACGACAGACATATTTTCGTCTCATGGTTACCCTATTCTATGTACAGCCTAAGCATCTGTCAGCTCGTTCATTAAATGTCTATCGTGATGCTCGGAATTTTCTTGCTTGTAATTCGCCTCTCGGGGTTACAGATTGCAAATCGATTATTGAATGATATTATATGTCGGACTTTAGGAGTCTACACAACAATCTTTAAATTTTTCCGAGTCAGTTGTAAAGTTTTATCTGTCAGTGTCAACTAGAGGTAGGTAGCTATTGTTTTGATAACATTATCTGTTTTAGGTGTTGGAAAAACGTCGCTGACGTATTTGATCGCACACAATAAACCACTATTGTCACCGGGATGGACCGTAGGGTGTTCCGTAGAGGTCAAGCTACACAGGTACAAGGAAGGCACACAAGCGCAAAACACATTTTTTGTGGAGCTGTGGGACGTCGGAGGCTCAAACGGACACAGAAATACTAGGAACGTGTTCTATCAGCCTACTCATGGTGCGTTTATGAATTGATCTTTGAACATTTTTGATCTTCATTGTCTAACCCCACTGCTTGGAAAAAGATTAAACTTAAAATACCACACTAGCTTTCTTAGTCCCATTTTTTAAGGATGGGTAATCTTCAATTAACTTCTTCAGCTCTAGGTGGAGCGAAAGGGCGTGTCAGACTTTTACTGACTAAAACCAATCCGTGTTCCTCCTAAAGCCCTTTGCGTTCCATGGGGGCTACTCTCTAAACCCGAAGTCCGTAGTTTTGGGCTTAGTTGCGGGCGTATTCTACTCCTTATCACCTACGGACTTACGATTAGTTCCGAGCCCAAACTAAAAGTGGTTAGGTCACCCCAGGGCCGCGGTGACTCTTTCGAACAAATTCCGCAACCCCGGCAGGCTTTTATCGGGCCCCGTTCGTTTGCTATGAGGCGCGCGTGGAACACAAAGCGCTATCGACCCGGGCCTGATTGTGATCGGACAGCGAGCCACCCAACGCTCGCAGTCCGCAGGCCCGCGCCTACGGTGGCCGGGGATCACCCTGCGACTCCCGACGCCAGGGACGTCTTCTGTTGCGGCGGTTGAGGCGTAGGGCTGGTCTCTCACTCACGCGGCCCGCCTCCTCCTTCGCTAGCATTACTGCTTCGCAGAAGGAGGTGACCGCTTCCCATGCCTCCTCGCTCTGGACCCTGGATTGAACCAGGACCGGACGCGAGAGGTCGCCGCCGCTCGACGACGACACGGCGGTGCTCCGCCCAAGCAGGGCAGATCTCCACCGTGTCCTCCGGGAGATCCTCACATTGCTGACACCCGGGCGTGTCCTCCCGCTGAATCCGAAACAGGTATCTCCAGAACCAGCTGTGTCCAGTGAGTACCTACGTCAGGCGGAAGGCGAGGACGCCGTGGCCCCTCTCCATTTCTTTGTCCTTTGAGATCTCCTTAGGCTGACATAATAAGCCACAGCCAGAAAAGTAACGGTTCTCACAAGTCACAACGTCATGCATGCAAATACAAATGTATGCCAGAGGGGCTTTTCATTGAACGCTTAAAATTAATAATGTCTAAATATAGACTTTGTGTTCGAAGTCACGTGTCGAGCGCTCGTGTTGTTTTCGAGACTCGATTATATCTATCGAAAAATGAATGATAAGTACCTAGGTACTGAGCTTGGTTTACCTTCCTATAACTATCATGAAACATAATGAATTTCATTCATAATAGAGATTAGGCCGGAATTCATAAATCATTTTACATATTTTCAGGTATTATCTTGGTGCACGATTTAACTAATAGAAAAAGTCAAATTAATTTACAAAAATGGCTGTCGGAGATTCTGAATCAAGACGGTTCAAATCCTATGCCACACGTAGACGTGGATCCGGAACAATTTCTTGGTTCTACTCAGGTAAGCCAGTTTACATAGGTATAAGTTTACATCATGTATAAACATTGTTTAGTAAATAATAAAAGTCATGGCTGTTCTTTGCTTTCTATCCTCTATTAAAGCAAAGAACAGCCATAAATTTTATTACTTTTTTTTACTTCGCGAGGAATTACTATAACCATACTGAATACCGTTTGACGTGTTTTATTTCCCAGTATAATATTATGAATAGTTAATTTACGACCTTGATTAAGGTGTTCAAGTCCTATTTGAGCAAATAAAATTTCTTTCTTTCTTTCTTTGAAAGTATTGTTACGAGCTTGGGGTTCGTGACAATAAAAACCGCCGATTAAATAACCAAAATGACACTTTAATTTAAAAACACTTATAACAACTTTAAACTTAACAATTATAAAACACGACTTCACTACTGATCACTTTAATCACACTTGAAGATCGATTCCGAAGTATTCGCTTGTATCGCAAATCCAAAACTGACTCGGTCGCGGGCTATGCGCTCCTTATAAAGGTCAGTTAATTCTAGAAACGTCTATTGTCGAAACATCTTGAAAGTACCCTTAAATACCGCCTCCGAGATGTCGAGAACTCAGAATGTTCTAGCATATAGTAGGCGCCAGATAATCGTGGAATAACGGTCATTGACCCACCTACAATTATTGACATTGTTAATTTGAAAAACGGAATTAATGACACAAAGCTGCCCCGAATCATCATCTCTCGTGATCCTTAACATTGTCTAATAATGAAAAACGATTCATATTTAATTGTTCAGGTACCTATGAACAGTTATTAGGGAAAGGTCAATATACTTTATTCCACATTTATCTGGCGCCTACTATAGCAAATACTAGAAGGTACTGGACTCTACTTCTTCTGCCTCTTGATACTAGATGGCGCTAGTAGTAACTAATGTTTCATGTACCTGGCATTAATTCTGGCGCGTAACAGTATAAACAATTGTCTAAACCTTAAATTTCAGATTCCTATATTAGTAATTGGAACTAAGTTCGACATGGCAGAAGAGAAACAAAGAAAGAACCAGTATAGAAGGCTAGCTAGCAGTATAGCGGAGCAATGTGGTGCTGATGAAATATTCGTAAACTGTCATCAGGCGAGGTGGGTAGTTCAATGTTATTCTAATTCTGTGAGGTCGTGATTTAACAACTATTAATTAGTCAATGTTATTGTGAGCACGTGTATTTTTAAATATTCTTTTTAACATTTTCAGATCGTTAGCTGCAGGCTCCAGTAACTCCGTTAAACTAACTAGATTCTTTGATAAAGTACGTATTTTATTTTCAGTAATATTCCATAAGCTTCCTTAATCGGTAAAGCCGCCGCACAGCTGTTACTTTCTCACATTGTTAAAGATAAAAGCAAAGCCAAATATGCAATAACCACTTCCGATTGCTTTTAGGTGATAGAACGGCGGTATTATTCAAGAGTGAGTCCGTTCACGGACAAACGGCGTCTCCCACAGTACATAATGGCCACGTCGACTCCGCTTTCTAGTAACAAACCTGCGCAATACATGAGTCCCCGGTTCTATCATATGGACTGATCGTGGTATGATCTTTTATCTTTTGTATCATTCCATTGTTTGTATAAAATTGTTATAAATATCTTAAGCGAGAGTTTTTTTTACAATAAAACTAAAGCCTGTACAGTTAATTATCTTGTGCGTTTTCCTCAACTTGCAGGAAACAACAAGCATCTGAAATAGCTTACTCTGTCTGTTTTATTGATAAGTTAACCTGAGATCATTAAATGATATCAGTAAATTTGCGCCAGTAGCATATGAACACTGTTATAGTAACTGACTGAAAATACATATAACAAATCAGTTTTTCAGCAGCAGCATTCAGGTAAATGCCGCCATTTTTAAATTCGTTATCTCAAATATTGGGATGTTACAATCATGTTGATACTTCAAAAGAAAAATACACAATACTTTAATAATAAAGTGATTTATTGTGATTTCAGTCATTTAGGTATGCACTACTACTACTTTGACTAAGATAAAGGAAGTTAATGGTCGATTACAAAGCCCAAATGCGAACGTAGTCAACTTGTAGAGAGGCATCTTGTCCGTCATTGGAGTTCAGGTTCCAGGTAGGCAACCATTGCCATCTTGCATTCCAGAAGTCACGTGCGGCCTGCGAATGAAAAATTTACAAATAAAATAATTGTCGAGTAAAGTATAAATACCGAAAACCTGCCATATAATTCTATCAGATTTGAATGGATGGAAATCTAAAATGTGACTATGCTTGAAGTCTGTTTACACCCTGTAGTTACTTATACTATACTTTAGCAGTTTACCGACCTGCGTTGCAATTTCTATTTAAAATCAGGAAGTCACTTTGCTTACCGTCGGCGATCCGTTCCACCAGGGCTTAGGGGCAGGGTTGCTGACACCGTCCGGGAAGAATCCATTGGTGCCGCCCACAGCCAGATTAATGATCAGGTAGAACTGAAACGATTAAAAAAACCAACATCAATAACAAGTGGCTTAGTTTAAGGGTGTATTCGCTCTATACTAGTATTTTTTATATGGAGCCACTGCTTTCTGCAATCTGACCTTCTGCGGCCCAGTAACTGGGTAACGGGATACCCTTGGTAATACTGGTGTCCAATTTTCTGGTTTCCGACTACCCGACTAACGACTGACTAAGAGCTTCAATCTTAGTACAGACGCCAGTACATCAAGCATCATGAAACTGTAAAATTTTCCCAATCAACCTTGAACCTACTGCTTTAGAGATAAAGTTGAGAGTCTATTAAAGAAATTTGACAGATTGTTCAATTCAATTCAATTGGTTGTAGCTTGATGTGCGTAAGAATTCATCAGACAGTGTAGGTATGTACCTAAATAAGACGAAGCGAATAAAAAGGAAATAAATACTGGCGTCAAATGCCTGCAATATCACACTAAAACCTTATCGTGCAACCTTTTTAGTAAGTTAGTACCTTCTCGTCGAAAGGTGCCATCCTACTTCCGTATCTCCATGGGTTCTCGATGTTAGGGTGACGGTTGAAACCGCCGAATTCCCAGAAACCGCCGTTGCCGGGTGTTACACGTCCAAGCTCTACATCATCAATGCTGAACCTCAAGAAATCTGCGAAAATAACTCCAATTACACTTCAAAGTAAGGTTCAGTTGAAAACCAGCGTCAGGCAACTCCTAGTTGTCTGGCATTTTGCTGAACTGGACCTACAATACAAAGGACCGTCTCGGGGCACATAATGTTAAAAAAAACAAAAATTAAGTTCCCTTTTATTTGTACATTGTGTGTACCTGTGTGTGCTAAATAAACTAGTTTTCCTTCTTTCAATAAGATATTATTTTCATACTAACTGGCAAATATTTTTTGAGATTAAAGCTGCGACATACTTGGTGTCCATTCAAGTTGGTAACGGTGGAAGTTGCTGTTGTAGCCAGCGGTGTTTCTTCTGTTCCAGCTGGCGCGTTCCCAACCATTCAAGGCAGGGTAAGGTCCATAGTGCAGGGTTGAGCCGGCTTCCTGTTGACATAGATTCAGCTTATATTTATAAAGAGGCTGCATAGAAGGTAAAAACTAGCAACAAATTAAAAAAAAAAACTAAAATACAACCAGGAACACGTCAGACCGATTACTTGGAATCTAAAATGATCTTCACCTAACTATGTTTATATTTCCATCCGACATAGTGGAAGTAATGAAGTACCTTGGAACGGAGCTGAACAGAGAACATCCTATATTTTCTTATACAAAAGGCAAAGCCATTAAAAGATCATGAGTCATACCTGAGTACCGATATGAACACCATTGTTTGTCATTGCGCGGTTGCCTCGGGACTCCACCAAGTCGATCTCTCCAGATGCGGGCCAGGTGCCGTAGGTGTTGTATGCTGGCATCAACCAAATCGCTGGCAAAAAAAAAAGAGATCAAGTTGAGTATAAGGCTCACAAATCTAATGCGGAACGGCGGAGCAGGCCTTACAGTAACTTGAGACAGGCAGGTGACACTTCACTCACAGCGAAAGGCTCTCCTTTCTTATGCCTTACGCTCCTATAGATAGGCACTGTCATGTTATTAAGATCAGGCCGCCCACAACTAGATGTAATAGACATCTTCAAACTATCGGTCCAGTGTCTCCCGCAGACAGCGGGTGGTTGTCGGACTACCTTGTGGGGGGGCCTACCAACTGCGCCTAGTCATAAAGTTGCTTAGGTACCTGGCCACAGCCAATCTCCAGCAGGCATTTTGGCGCGAACTTCAACGCGTCCATAACGGAAGCTAAAGGAATTCACTGTACGGATGCGTGCGCTCTTGATTGGGTTCAAAATGTTTGTAGGACTTCCTTTACGCTCACATCCCTCGTTCAGCGAGTTTGTACATCTGAAAAAGTTCAAATCTACATTACAAAATAATTATTTCGCGAATGAAAATATCCTGTCCTATTGGATTGGACGGCATGGTCTACCCGTATGCTAACATATTTCATGCAAATCCTTTAAGCAGCGGCGGCCTTTAACGTTGCGAGGCCCCGGGCGGCAAATCTTTGCGAGGCCTCGGGCGGCACACCTTTGCGAGGCCCTTGCTCTTTTTGACATTTATATGAATCGAAAATAGGTATTCGGCTTTACCTGAGACTAAAATTTTAAATGAATTCACAATAAGAACAAACAAACTCAACTCAACAATTAAACTCTTTTTCTTTCTTTTTCTTTTCTAAATTTCTAATAGAAAATGGCATTATGTACTGTTAATATTATTTAATAATTGATGAAATAACTTCATTTCATTGCTTAAAATATAAAACGTTTCACATGTACCTAAGGGTAAGGAGCTCGTTGCTAAATAATAACAGGCGCACGGGTCTATTTTCAAGGTTAAGCAACGCTTGCCTAGGTCGGTCTGTGGATGGGTGACTATCTTAACATAGGTACCGAGACATCTTCGTGCAAAGCACGTTAAGTCGTTGGTCCCGGCTGTCATTTGTAGATCTTTGACCTCTTGACTATGTTTCGGTGTTTCTTCTCAGGGTAGTCAGCTAGGAAACACCGGCCTCGTCTAGTTTAAAATGACCAAAAAAAAAATTGACGTGTAAAAGTGTTATGTTAAACCTACTTACAAAATAAATAGATATCATTTATCATTTGGTCTGTCGTTACGGATAGTCAGATGCACGAAAATCTGACACTAGCCTTGCCAAGTAAAATAATTGTATTCAGCTGGATCCAGTTTGGGGTAGCCGACCCCAATATAGTAAAGAAAAGGCTAGGCAGATGATGATGTAGGTAAGGTTTTTGAACTCCGGCCCCGTTCGCCACCCCCTAAGGCCGCCACTGCCTTTAAAACGTTAACGGTAACAAACAGGCCAGAGTTACTTTGACATTTATACCTAATATACTTAAGTACATGCTGAAAAGAAACTTGTATTTGAATTCAAGCAAAACACTATTTTTTTGCAACCCAGGTTGTAATTTTATGTAAGTAAGTAAAACTAAAAAAAGGTCGTCATTTTCGTCATCAATACCTATTTGTTAACTAAATAGGTACTTCGAATTCTCTTTCAAACAACCAAGGTTTAGGAAACTATTCTTGAAAAAGGTTGCTAGTAGGATACCTATGGTGGGTGGTTAGTAAGATGTTTCTTTTCGGTACAATTTGTTCCGAAAATATTTTCTCACCTGTCAGCGGGTGCACCTCCATCAATGTTCAAGTGTCCATAATAGAGGAAGTTTTCTCCAAACTGGTCTGAAGTTAGAGAGGGACGGATGAACAATCGTCCACTGTGCACGAAAGAGTTCGAGCGATTGTTGTTATAGTATTGGAACTCCCCGTTCTAGAATAAAATATGACGAAATGAGTTTGTTTTGGTAATACAATCGATTTATGAGAAATAATAAATTTAAAATCAAGAAATGGCAAAATAACAACTATTGTGATAAAAAAAAACTCGAAAGCAACTTTGAACCAATAGTTAGATATACATCGCGATAGTTTCGCACAAAGCGGCCGCGGTCGTTGCACTCTCTCTCGCAAACATAGGTGCACTCTCTCTTCCATAACTCTCATATTCCGATGGGACGGCAACCCGACATGACCGGAGAGAGATCTAGCGCAGGACCTACGGCTTAACGTGCTTTCCGAGGCACGGGGGTGTTACACCACCATCTTCCAAACTCCGGGCTGTCACAGAGAAATTCCTATTGGAAAAATCCAATGACACTTTTTGCCCGAACTGGGAATCGAACCCAGGACTCCACGCGCGGCAGTCGCGCTTGCGACCGCGAGACCAACGGAGCAACGGAGCGATTATGCCGGTCGATTCTGTAAACATGTCACATGGTGAGCTGTCAATCCATATAATCAAGATGTCACGTGATCACGAAGTGAGCTGTCATTCCATCTTGATTAAATGGATTCACTTCGACATGTTTACAGAAACGACCTGCAGTCTTCATCTATAAGAAGTCTATAGTGTTAAAATAACATGTTACAAAAATTTAATTCGTTCGGAACCCTTTGCACGCAAGTCCGACTCGCACTTGGCCAGTTTTTTCAACATTTTTGGCTCAGTATTTTGGGATGAGGAACATTTTCATCCATTTTCTAAAGTCACTCAACATTCTTTTATTTTAAAATCATGAAAATAAAATATATTTGAGCTCCTCACAATAAGCCCTTACATTGGATATGTCATACGATACAGTTTGGAAAACTTATTAGTTTAAATTTCCAAATTAATCTCCCACAATTAATTCTATATTTATATATGTATACAAGTGCGTGCTTAGTCACAGAAGTGAATCGGTCCAGTAGATTCGAAGTAAATTAGCCGTGATGGTCCAACACACGTGTGATATACGAACTTTGGGAGCCCTAAAAAGGCTGCTTATGTATGAGAAAAACACTCAATTTACTCACACCACCACCCGTTAAGGTGTTCTCATGCTGCCATTTTTCGAGGTCAAAAGTGTCAAACTCTTCGGCGAAAATGAGTGCGCCGGAGCAGACGCTGGCAGGAGCGTGAGTACCGCTGACCGTCGTGACACTGGGGGTGCAAGCCGTGCCCAACGTCGCGACCGCTAACACGCCCGCTAGCACCGTAAAACACCACATTTCTGTAAGCAATATTAAATACCTAAATTATGGCTTAGGTAAATTTATAAGTCACATTTGCAAAAGACGGCTTTGTTCTGGAAAATCTACCGGTAAAGTCGGAATAATTGATATCTTTGTAAAGAAATCAAATCTTCTTCATGATTAAATTTGACTTAGGATTAGAATTAGGGAGCTATTATTTATAGCGCGGTCGCTAGATAATGTAAAAAAATTGACTCACCAAAATAAAAATGTAGCCGAAACTAAGATATTATCTGAATTATCTTGAATTTATATGAACTCTTCATATCGATAAAATAACACTTGAATCAAGATTAAGAGGCTAAACAGACAAGATACTGTGCCTAGCAGTGAGACAACTTGCGGAATTTGTTTGAAAGAGTCACTGCGGCCCTGGAACGCAAAGGGCATTTGGAGGAATACGTTAAGCATGGCTTTTAGTCAGTAACTCGGTAACACACTTCCTTCCGCTCCGCCCAGAGTGGAAGGACTAATTTGATGATTTTCCATCCTTAAAAAAAAAGCGAACAATATATATTGTCGTCAAAAATATTCCTTAGTTTACTTGTGATGAATTAATTTCCAACGCGCATCACTCGTAGGTACATTTTCGCATTCGCTGAAAAAATAATTTTAATTAAGATCTTTTTGTTTTTTCTCGGATGGGTTCGATTTTTTTTTGATATCGATCTGTTATCGATACGTCGTTGTCGATGACGAAATGTCGATATGTCGATGTTGATTTATGACTATATCGATGGCTTAATCAGAAGTTTCATTAGCAACCTAGCCTGTTCATTGAACGACGCTGTTTAATCAGACAAATCTAGGCAATTGACTTGGTTCAATATCGTTTAATGACTTGCCTAGCCTAGTCATTTGGGAACTTGGGGCACAGGAGACTTGGGGCACCCCGACACGGATAGACTAGATTCGAATGGGATGGCGTCCCGTCATCTCATTCATGTTAGGTTCGCAGACCATTTTATGAAATGGAAATTCTACGATATGGCTACGAAAGTCTGAACGAGTGTTTTAGATATTTCATATATTTTCGCTACATAGTTGCCCTATCCTATAAACTGCCTAAGCATCTGCCAGACCGTCAATTAAATGTTGTATTAGACGCATTGGCTGAATGTCATTTAGAGCGCAGATTAAACGGCGCCGTTCAATGAAAAGGCTAGGCCGTTAATTAAACGGTTGATTAAACCAGTTTGCTACAGTTGGTTGTCGATTTTAAAGTCCATGTCGAAGACGATATGTCGAAGTTAACATGCAACTGAAATATCGCACTAAATGTCGGAGCCTGTTTCATTGATAAATTATTAACACAATTAAGTACCTATTTATTAAGGCAGTCGCCTTAATAAATGAGGCGTATAATTTTGAATATTTTAAGATTTCCAATATTCTAAAAAAGAAAGACGATAGGTATTCCTTAATATTAAAATATTTTATTGTAATTTCAGTCGTATATGTACAAAGTTGGGTATTTTATATAGGAATATACATTTGACTTAGGTATAAGTAGGTAGATTACGATTACAAAGCCCAAATGCGAACGTAGTCAACTTGTAGAGAGGCATCTTGTCCGTCATTGGAGTTCAGGTTCCAGGTAGGCAACCATTGCCATCTTGCATTCCAGAAGTCACGTGCGGCCTGCGAATAAAAAAATATATAAATGCCAAGAAAAAAACCTAAAAACAATCTTAGCTTATCGTTATATCCTTCCACATGATTAAAAGGTAGTTATAGAAAAATATGACGACATAGTTGAGATTGACGTAACCCCCTTCAATCCTGTAAAACAATCGTAACATTTTGTGCAAAATATTTATGTACCTACCTCAAAAGTTGCCATCACTCGGTTTGATTATAACTCTAGGAGTGTTTGATTACACTCTGTAGTAGGTAACACTTGGACAGCAGTAGGTATTACCATTTCTATTTAAACTCAGGAAGTCGCTTTGCTTACCGTCGGCGATCCGTTCCACCAGGGCTTAGGGGCAGGGTTGTTGACTCCGTCAGGGAAGAATCCATTGGTGCCGCCGACAGCCAAATTGATGATCAGGTAGAACTGGAATAAGAAAAAACAAATGAACATGACGTCTCTAGTAAAAGTGGCTTTAGTTCACAAAAGGTTCAGTGCCTTAAAAGCAAACCATTTTAATAAAGAAGTGTACCAACTCGAATAATATAAAATAGGAGCAGTTTCGTGAGTAGGTAATTCAGGTCAATTGAATGCAATAACCACATTAAGTGAAGTGGCAACATTATTAAGTTTGTACCTTCTCGTCGAAAGGTGCCATCTTGCTGCCGTATCTCCATGGGTTTTCGATGCTAGGGTTACTGTTGAAGCCACCGAATTCCCAGAAACCGCCGTTGCCGGGTGTGACACGCCCAAGCTCCAAGTCATCAATGCTGAACCTCAAGAAATCTGCAGAGAATAACTCCAATTAGATATTGTAATTGTAACGCAAACAGGAAAATTCTTCTACTAGTACCTACTTGTTACTAATATTATAAATGTGAAATACAGGATTTTGGATGTTTGTTAATCAATGACGCTGTTGAATCTTTACGGTTGGGGGGACACGGATGTACCATGACCTGGGAATACATTGTATCCTAGTAATAAGTTCCCATGGAATAATTTTCGACTATCACGCCGGGTGAAGCCACAGGCAAAACCCAATGTTTTAAAATTAAATACTGTGACATACTTGGTGTCCATTCAAGTTGGTAACGGTGGAAGTTGCTGTTGTAACCAGCGGTGTTTCTTCTGATCCAATGAGCGCGTTCCCAACCATTCATAGCGGGGTAGGGTCCGTAGTGCAAGGTTGAGCCGGCTTCCTGTGGGAACAAATAAGTGGTATAGTGGTAATTTCATCGTTTTAAAATCCTGCTGCCGTTACACCTTGATCTAAAACACCGTTCAATGAACATAGACAGCAAATAGCTATGACGGAATTGGTTACATACACCATCTTCGGTGGTCACCGTAATTTGACAGATCAGAATAGATGTCAGATGCAAAACTCATAAAAAGTTGGTGTATGTTTTACCTGTGTGCCGATGTGAACACCATTGAATGTCATTCCGCGGTTGCCTCGGGACTCCACCAAGTCGATTTCTCCGGATGCGGGCCAGGTCCCGTACGTGTTGTATGCTGGCATCAACCAGATAGCTGTCAAACAAAAGAAGATTTTTATTTGAGAAGTAATATCTAATACAGATGAAAATTTAAAGGAATATGTTTCTTAATAACTTTTTGCATTGTAAGATTGTGCCTAATGTCCCCGTCAGTGTCATCAGCATTTTCAAAGAATAATCCTCCCACTAGGCGAGCTTAAGAAAAGACGTAGCGTGACGAGAAGCAGGGCTTCCGTTTAACTACCTTCTTACTATTTGAGGCTAACAACATCTTACCTGGCCACAGCCAATCTCCGGCAGGCATTTTGGCGCGAACTTCAACGCGTCCATAACGGAAGCTGAAGGAATTGACGGTACGAATGCGTGCGCTCTTGATTGGGTTCAGAATGTTTGTAGGACTTCCAGTTCGGTCGCAACCCCACCATTTCGGGTTTGTACATCTGAAAATATTGAGGTTCTTTTAAAATATTACTCTTTTTTTAAAACATAGAAATCCCTTTTTTTTAATATAGCCTACGACGACATTTTTCATCGATCTAGTACGTTACGCGCCACGGAACTGGTGATTTGTAATATAGGCATTTACATGCCCTTACCCTTACCTATTTAAAATAGAAATAATAGTTATTAAAAATGGTACCTCTGGGCTAGCCTGTTTATATTTCATAATTTGTTCGATTCATTTGATGACGACAATCTTTTCTTACTTTGAGCAGAATTCCAATGTTATCAATTGGGGTCCTCAGTAGATCAACAGATAAGCATTGACGTGCTCATGACCACAAAAAGGCTATTTATTATAAAAATCTTTTCAATCGGAAACCGATCATCATTCAACAGGCTTATCTCCATAATCTAATCTCAATCAACTACATACCTAATTAAAAGCACGGTGCCGAAAGACGTGCATTCTTGTTTATCAGATGCTTATCATAATTCTGCGCACTAATGCTAAACTCATTAAGCATTAGTGCGCACTAATGCTAAATCTTCCCTATTGTGTCGCGGTTTATTTCTGGATCGGTGAGGTAGCTTTCGTTTTCCTGTCTGAGCCAGACTTGTGACTTCCCGCATCGCAATAGTTGCGTACTAGGAAAATACTTTGGGAAAAACTTTTGACCACTAAACTTGGGGATTTCTAATAAGTACTTAAATTTTCTGAAGGAAAGTAGCCTGTTAAATTCTGGTGAATGGATTAAAGATCGCAAAAAAATGTTTTTTGGGCAGTATCTAGTTAATCATTGCACTCAGTCAAACTACATGCAATCTTCATACGATCCACCTAGATTTATGTGCGTCAGGATTGCGGGCCCCCCTGAATTGAAAAACGAAGAGGATTTAGTAGATGTTGTTGAACAATTGTAGAACCGATCAAAAAATTTGTAGAACGAAAACAAAAAAAGTTATTGCAATTCAAAGAGGTCCCAATCCTGACACAAGGGTTTCTGTTTGACGGTAAATCAATGCAAATTCATGCTATATATAGTATCAAGATTTAGTAGATTTACGATTAAACACCTCTTCCAAAATTCAGCACGATCAAGGAATGTACAAAGATCTTACAAGGGTTTAAATAGGTACCTCAATCTGGACTGAGTCTCATTGCGTTCTGGCAAACATGCTATGTTTACAAATATATTTTTTCGTCACTATTCAGTAGAATTTGTCTTGTAATTTGAAGATTTGTAATTTGAATTTAAAAGATATTCGCTTGCCAATATTCCTGGGACTGTAGAACATTTAGGGTGACCATAAATTAGTTTTGCCAAGGACTTTTAACAGTTACTTTTTTGTTTTACAAATTTTTTGATCGGTTCTACAATTTTTTAACAACGTCAACTAAATCTTGATAGCAATAGTTTCAATTCAAGTGTGGGGCCCTCAATCCTGACGCACATCAAGACTTTACTCTTAAAGTGGAATGGCCATGTGTACTACGATTAGAAAGCTATGTATGTCTTACCATTCTCGAAGCAAAAGTGAAGTACTGATTTTTCATTTGCTTGATGTGAAAATATTAGCGGGCGGCGTGCTTAGTTTCTGTCTACCCCCATAGGAAAAAGGCGTTTGTTTAGGTATGAAAGAGTATGCAATAAGATCTCACCTGTCGGCGGGTGCGCCTCCTTCAATGTTCAAGTTTCCAGAAGACAGGAAGTTTTCTCCGAACTGGTCTGAAGTTAGAGAGGGACGGATGAACAACCGCCCACTGTGTGCGAAAGAGTTTGAGCGATTGTTGTTGTAGTATTGGAACTCCCAGTTCTAGAACAAAATGAATGAAACCCTAATTAGACGGCCGTATATTAATACCATAGAAATATACATATATTATATCTATGATGAATACCCTGTACTGCTGATATATATCTCTATTAATTCATACAATATTGATACCAACTAATAAAGTCATTCAACTGAAAGTGGAGTGGTTTAATTATAAACCGCGTAAAAAGTGAGAAGACATAAAGCACCAACTTTTAGCCAAGCTTTTACCCTGAAAACCTGTCAAACTTTAACATTAACATAGGGTAAAACACGTTTTAAACTTCAAATACTCAATCCAGAAATTTGCTAGTAAGTCATTTGTTACTGCCGTAGTTTGTTTAACACTTTCAGTGCCCAGAACTCAGCATATGGTTCGAACAATAATTTGTTCGTGCCCACGAGTCGTCGCTACATATAACGACGACGCGGCTGCCGAGTTGTGGGCACGCGAACTCGGCAGCCGAGTCGTCATTATATATAGCGGTTAACGAGTAACCGCCGACACGTGGGCACAAGAAACAAATTATTGTCTGACCCATATGCTGAGTTCTGGGCACTGAAAGTGTTAAACGATTCAAGCTTTGTAAAAAAACTATAGCAGTTACAAGTAGGCAAAAGAATACTACAATACTGCTGCCAAAACGAACCCTAAAGGCACACCATTAGTGGCGGAATTTGTTCGAAAGAGTCACCGCGGCCCTGGAACGCAAAGTACATTTGGGGGAAACACGAATGTGTTTTAGTCGAACGTCGAGTACGAGTCTCCCTTCTACTCCGCCCAGACCAGAAGGAGTCGTTTGATGATTTCCTATCCTGGGAAGGGCACACCATTGAAACGTCGATATATCAACCGTAGAACGCAGATCGGCAAATGAATTGGATGAAGCGAAAAAAAAAGGTATACTCACACCACCACCAGCTAAGGTGTTCTCGTGCTGCCATTTCTCGAGGTCGAATGTATCGAAGTCATCGGCGAAGATGAGTGCGCCTGAGCAGATGCTGGCAGGAGCGTGGGTACCGCTGACCGTCGTGACACTGGGGGTGCAAGCCGCGCCCAACGACGCGACCGCTAACACGCCTGCTAACACCGACCACATCTCTGCAAGCAATATTAAGTAAGTTATTACCTTGGCTTATATAGGAACAAAGAGCACAGTTTATCCTTATGGAATTATTTTTAGTCGAGCCATCATGCCGAGGTGGCCTAGTTTTAGAAATCGTAGCAATTTTCGTAGCAGTGTGCTACGAAAGCGATGAACCTAATTAAATAGAATAATTGCTTCGAATACTTTGGCATTCGTTGGTGGGTGGAAATACCTTTTCACGAATATAACCATTTTTACTATGAAACAACTCAGAAGTATACAAAACCTAGTGATTTGATTCCCTATTTTTTTCGAGAACTCCGAATATAAATGTTTAAAACAGCTGGTTTCATTTTGAATGAATTAGAACCTATAGCGAAAAGTATGGGTAAGTTTTTATTCGAATCGCCCGTTTTCTGATCTGACTTACTTGACCTTATTTAATATTAGTTACTTATTTTGTGATAAGTCAAAGTCAAAACGTTTATTTCAATTAGGCCAGTAAACGGCACTTTTGAACGTCAGCATTTACAGTTCAGTAAAATAATAATATTACATTAAAAAAGTGACTCTACTGTCCATTCGGAAAGGTAGATTCTTATGGAGAAGAACGGACAAGAAACTCCATAGTTACTACAAAATAATTACTACTAAAATAATTAAAAATATATAATTATTTTGATAAATAGGAAGGTATACCTACTTATACGGACATTTTGTGTTCAATGTGAGTTTCGCATATACACAATGGGGATCTTTTCCAAAAATATAATACCAATTCCCGGTTTATGGGACTGTTGTATTTTTCTTATAATGATTGAATTATGTACGTAGGATCTGATTGTTATGTAAGTAGGTATTTTTAGAACAATTCTAAAGGAATTCTAGTTCTTTCACAATGCGCGGGTAAGGCCAGATGTAGGTACCTACTTACATGCCAGAAAATGTTAACATCTTTCTCAAAAAGTAATTTTAATATAAAAGGACACTTACCAATACAAAAGTTTTGCCGAAACTGATGTGATATCTAAATAATCTTGAATTTATATGAACTCAACACTTTGATAAAGCGACATTTAAATCAAGATTAATAAGCTAAACACAAGGTACCTACCAAGGTACAATGCGAAGCAGTGGGATAAACAAAATATTGTCGGCAAAAAAACAGTAGGTATTTTGAATAACCTATATAGAATTCTTCTACGATTAAATTAACCGTAAAAAATATACATCCTGTTGATGCTCGTTAAAAAGATGTATCTAAGAATTATGATGAACTTTTTAAAACATGAAATAAATGCTTCTAGAAATAGATTTGAATCCAATTGAATTTAATTAAAATTTTTAATAAATGCATCTACATATTTTAATAAATAAAAGATAATTAGGTATAAATACTAATAAATAGTCAAGCAGAAATCAATTTACCAAATTGAATTTCATTATAATAAGTTATTAAATAAATGTTTACCGCTAAGTCAAGAGAATAACGTCAAGTCTACACTGATCACGCTTATCTGCAGTTTTAATAATAAATGATACAGAGTTAGTGAAGTGGAAAGTACATGGTGGTTATTTACAAAACCAACCAACCGGAACCGAGACAATATGAATGCACATACAAAGCATAAAATTCTTACCTGAACAATGCTTTTCAAATATAGACATCCGTTAAGGAAAACATGTGTTATGCTTATTATAACTGACTGTAAGACCTGACAAGGGCGTCGCCAGAAAATTTGCCTTAGAAGTTGTTATAAAACTGTTTTTTTAACAATTTATTTAAGATTCACACAATTAAAAAAATACTAAAATTAACTAATAAACTAAACTAATAAACAAACACGTTTATAATTATAATTTTACGTTAAAAAAATATGATGGGATACATCTTAAGTTATAATCGCTCGACGCCCGTCTCAAGATGACCTTAAATTCATCAGTACTGCATACTGCATGCTACTGTAGCACCTGGGACACCAAGTACGTCACACTACGTACTGACTGGATTGGCCAGTTAGTAACTATTCTCCCAATTTGATTCACTTAATCCATATACAATCTTTTCATTTCCTTCATTAGGTACGTAAAAAGTGACCTGAAAAGCCTTTGAACACCTGTGGGTCAGTGTCAGTATGGTCTTATCCATACTGCCCCACAGTATGTTACCTAGTATATTACCAATAATTAAGTACGAAACTAACTCAGTCTGTCTTTTTGTTACGTTTTCGCGCCTCAACCTCTGAACCAATGAATTAGAGTATCATAAAAATTGATTAAGTTTGTAAGCCTTTTTTTAAGAATGCGAAATCATCAAATGACTCCTTCCACTCTGAGCGGAACGGAAGGGAGTGTCAGGATTAAGTAAGCCTAGTAAAAGAGCATAGGATGTGATGCTTTTTATTTCGGCGTACGTTCCCTTGGGGCAATTGCCGATACGTGAGGTAATCCGCTGGCAAATGCCGAATACATATAAAGTCCGATCAAATTCGATTTGATAGGGCCTCTTTTGTATTCCTACGTTTTAATTATTAAAAATAAGAGTTGTTTTCTAGTATTTTCAGGAATGGTTTTAAATGTCACTATGACCTTTAGACTGTCATAACAAAAAAAATCGGTAGATTGCAAGCCACTATGGCATATTAGATTATTATATTAATTATATTACAAAATTCGGTGTCAAAGTTTTCGTTTTGTAAATTACAAACATGGAAAAGTTTTACTCAGGAATACAATTGTAACGAAATGTTCTGAACATGCAGGACTTATGGTAAGTTGGTACCTACCTTCTGCGTATGGAACTCTACTAAACTTCTTATTTAAACTAGTGTACTAGGTAAATAATTGTAGGTACTATAATTTACTACATCGCTTGATATTTTTTCAGATGGCATCACCAATGATATTTCTTCCAAGGCGTTTATGTCCATTTGTAACAAGAGCTTTTGAAGTTAATAAATACAACCATTTCTCTGCTCTTACAAAAACTTGCTCTGTAATACCACAAAAAATCAACCCATTCTCTCCGTTAACTACCAACTTTACTAATAACTCCTTCGTAGAATATCGTCAGCTAAGTCCTCGAAGTAATGATAGGGGTGATGTTATAATAAACCGTGCAAGAAGTTCGTTAAGTTTCGTCAAGGGCTTTCAAAAATCATTTTCTTGGGGGAGGAAAAACAATAAACCAAGAAAGAGGCGAGTTCCCAAATTAATTCTTTTACAAAATCCGTTAACATGGATAATGATCAAAATTGACTTCAGCGTCCTAAGGAATATTTGGGATCCATCGTTCTTAGAAAAAGACTTCAAGTACGGGACCAAGCAGGTGGTGTAAGATTTTATAAAACTTTTGTAGGTAGTTGATAGTGTAATTTATTGTTTTCTTATTTAAGCAGTTGAGTAGCTAATCCTGTTGGGAATGATAGCTTGCCCTTCTCGTCAGTGCCTGCTCATTACAAATTTTTAGCAAGCGAACTATCTAGGTCCACTTACATCCACTTACCTGGACCTAGATAGTTCGCTTGCTAAAAATTTCCCACCTTCATAGGATACAACCTGATAGGATGATAGGCACCTTTTTCCTTTTCAAACCTCCTTATCTTGTCCGATCACTAGCTAAATTTGACCCACGAAAATTAAATTTTTCCCTAACACCCGTTGAATTAATTCGAAATTACCTCCAGGATTTAATCGTTGCTATGATTTGTTTGATAATAGTCACGCATGTCTTGTACAGGTGCATGATGATCATTCGTAATTTCGCACGATTGTAATTGTCGTTTTCCACGTCGCACTTGTTTACCGACATCAAAGCAATTCTGTCCAACTATCTTCGAGCTAATAAATTTGTATTAGAACTGTGATTGAGCTGTAAATTTGTACCATGGTTGCTGACATTTGTGAACCTGACAGAGTTTTCACCCTGTTGAATTTGAGCTTGAATAGGCTGTATTAAAATGTATTCAACACTGTTTCCCTTAGCTTGTAGTGACTAGTCATTCCATATATTATATTTATTTATTATTATTCGGTACAACATTATTGCGGCCGGTACAGCAATGATGTCATCTGTTTTCTCACATTTAGAAGTCTATATTGAGACAAATAAAGTGACGCCATTGCAGTTTCGTTTTGTAGGTAGTGCGTTATCCATCCATGAATCTCATCTTGAAATCAACAGATATCCATCCGTTTTTGATCAAAATTTAAATTTCTCCCTGGAATACGAATTTTTATGTTAACACGCGTTTGCAGGCTATTTCGCGAGTAACACATGTTATAAGCAAGAATCAGCTGAAGGACTTGCAGGGACTGTTGACGAAGCCGGCTCGGTTGAGTTTGATGCGCGAGTTAGACCGGAACTGGGGAGACAAACAACGGTCCCTGCTAGCGCTCAATCTCGACGACATACAGATTTCATCCCCTCGCAAGGTTTATTTCATAAGGATAGCTGGTATGTATACCTTTATTTTCTTATTTTAACTGTACCTACCTAGTTACAGAGGTGTTAGTATAGCTGAGAATGACATGTATCAATGAGGTCTTGTTAAAAATGTGCCTCATTATTTTTGTGAGACCAGATAGGTAATCTAGTTTGTAACGTTCGTCCGACCAAATTGTTTCAAGCGAAAGGTTAATGAGTTACCTACTAGACCCCTGTGTAGGTAGATACGCTCTTCATAAAGGGTCCACACGTAGCAACAATGTTTTGTAATAAGCATTAATTAGGTATTGTTGTGTTATATCACTTTCGAGGTGATCGAAAAACAGGATAAGATAAATATGTTTGCTTAAGTAATCGTTTTACAGATTGTGTCCAATTAAAAGAAATTTACCGCTGAGTACTAACAAAATAATACAGCTTATTCATTTGAGGTGTTGGTAATTAAGTGGATCTCCCTCATATTTTTCTAATTCCGATATACTTGCCTCAAGATAGATAAGGATGCCAGTATAAGGCCTATTTTTGTGTACACAATTTTATAAATTGCAGATAAGAAATATTGTGATGTTGATATGGCATTTTTGGCATTAAAATGGGCGCCTATTAATAGTGTAGACGCCTTGATATTTACCGAGATATTTGCAAGATTTCATCGAGAATATACGCCACACTGTATCCCAGAGTGGACTATAGCCTACTTTAAAGTGACTCGCTTCGAAGTGTTACGTCGATGATTACATTCAAAACTTGTGAACTACCTTTTGGTTTGAAATACCGTGGTATTACGATTGTTTGAGGCAACGTTTCTCGTCAAGCCTACGAATACTCCTTTCACGAAGGATGATCTTCGAAGATGAATAAAATAAATCAGTCTGGAAAAACCGTGCATGTTTAGAGAAATGATTTATTACCTCTTATTATTTTGGCCACACTACATAATTACTAGAAATAAGTTTGACTTGGAATCGAATAAGAAACAAAGTAACTATGTTTTGTGGGCCATGAATGGGATCCTATTGACGACCAGGGTCCATCCAAACATTGCAACCGCCCTGAACACTGTTTCTGGAAATTACTTGAGACGTTAAAAACTGTAGGTACTTACTTACAATGTTTGAAAGCTGTCTACCGATGTTAAATATAGTGAAAAAATACTGTTAGCACTTGTAAATGTCAAAACGTGTAACAGTAAGAATAAAACTATAAATAACAAAGCACGCTTTTATTTAATAAAAGTACATAAAAAACAGCACAGAGGGCATATTTTTAAACCAAGCTATATTTCAAAAAACTTTAACGTTTAAAAATATGTCCTGCATCAATTGAAAAAAAATAACATTATACTCGTTCTATTCTATAAGTCCAATAACAACGAGTATGGATTTTCGAGGTAGTTCTTCAAGTGGTTTGAGAAGCGCGCCATAGTAACTCCGTCGATGACCCTGTGATCTGCTGAGAAACTCACTGTCAGCATGTGAGCCTTCCTCAAGTTGCCTTCAGCGTCGAACCTTGGTAGTACCTGCAGATAAAATAAGGTAATCTTTAACTTATAAGCTCAATAACACGATGGTTTAATGTAGCCATCACGGTTTATGGTATGGCCCACCAAAGGTTTTAAAGAGTAGGTGCAAATTTTGTGTATATTGAAAAAAAAATTACCATTTTGTAATAACGTGACCTGTCGTGGTATTATATTGACATGTAAAATACTTTCCGAATGACTCATGGCTTGCTATAGGTTTAGTGGTATAGTGCCCATTTCTTCAAGAATACAGTCATGGGAAAATGTTACCTTCTTTAACTAACAACGTACCTATAGTGCCCGCCGGGGAAATGCCATATACAGGTAGGTGGTATAAAGTTTAAAATCCGGTAATTACCTGTATTTTTCCTAGAGCGCCAATTGCTACTTGCGGGGGTAAGATAATAGGTTTAGTGTAAGTTCCTCCAACCTGAAACATTCAAGAATATCAATTAACGTTGCTAGACATCATTTTTTAGGAATACAGGATATTATTTAGATATAATAATGGTGTTTGTTAAAAAATCTAGGGGTGGGTAGGTGTACGAGTATCATCATTCTCTTGCCATAATTCCAATTTACTTGGAATCGGTGCAATAGGTCTTCTTTCATAGTTCTGTTTTATTCATCTCATACCCCCCCATCTCTCTCTTCACCCCTTTTGTATTCATAAAATCACAAACATAGCCAATTTCTCGTTTTTAAGTGTATGTTGGTTCTAAAACTAACTTAATACTCACAATGCCAATGTTTGATAACGTAAACGTTCCTCCAGTCAGTTCACTAAGTCCCAGTTGTCCCTTCAATCCCTTTTCTTGAAGCATGTTGAGCTCACGGGCTATTTCTAGTATAGTTTTCGTTTGTACGTTCTGGAAAGTAACAGAAAATGATGTCATCAGCTTACGTTTGTAAATGTAGGCTGTTAACCTTAAGGCACCGTGTTAAGTTCAAGAATTATCTCGTTCTTAAAAACGACGCAATCTCATCTCGGCGAAAACAAATATCAAAAAGTTGTCAAAATATATGGAATTTAAAGAGGAGTTTTTGACATACCTACTAACAATAGTTATTATTATTTATATTAATAGTTTCTTAAAAGAAATATTAGGGGAATAGCTCCCCTGGTTCAATTGTCTACCATTTTTTTTTTGTTTTGTAAATTAAAGTCTAGTTACCTAGTCTATTTTTTTTATTTACCTTTATAACAGGGACGATTAATCCGTTAGGTGTGTCCATCGCAACACCAATATTGTGGCTTGCTTTGTAAGTGAGACGTTCACAAGTGCTGTCCAGGCTGCTGTTGAGTACAGGAAGCTGTTCCAGACCTAGTGAGGTCGCTTTTATAATAATTGGCATGTATGTCAACTTCACTCCTTTTGCTTCTGCTAATTTCTTCAACGACTTGCGGGATTCAACTAGCTTTGTGACATCATATTCGTCGCTGTATCCAAAGTGGGGTATTTTCTGCATATATTTGATTTTATTATTTTTAAATCCATTGCTTTGAACATGATGTTAGATTACTTATAATTACATCAATTTCTTACCATTGCTTCAGTCATTGATTTCACCATTGCTTTGGTAAAACCAGAAACGGGAACTACTCGGTCTTCCAATAACACCTCCATTTTTGCTTGTGCTTGTACCAGAGGTATGGACATTGCATTCACACTTGACAGATCAGGTACTTCATTAGAAGCATTTGCGTCGATATTCAAATGTGCTAGCATGTCCTCTTTGAGAACTCTTCCATTCCTCCCAGTTGCTTTGACGGTGCTTAAGTCTACCTTAAAGAAAAGGAAGTAATGATGCATATATAAACAAAAAGGGGAAATGATGCGTGGATAAACATAAAAAAGGTAAAAGATTGATCATTGATTAATTGACCGTGGGATTTTTTTGGCCATAGCCCATATCACCTATTAATGCTGAGAAAGTTCTTCGGTAAATTGAGAAGTATTTTGCATTTGTAACGAGAAATATAGAAAATAATTAAGTTAAATAGGCATAGAGTTCTTCTCTATGATGCAGTGCATCTGAACATAATAATTATCATTTTATCTGTGTCAAAGGTATTTTAAACCAAATTACATAAAGTGTTTGTCCAACTAACTTTGAATTGTGCAGCTATCCTCCTGACAGAAGGGGTGGTCAATACTTTGGTTTTCTGACTCTTGTCCGCTACTGGTTCCTGTTTGATAGCTGTGGCTAGTTTTTCAGCGGGCGCTGAAGATGCATCTGAAAATTAAAGATGAATACCTAAATTTAATATTAAGTTCAGATGTTCGCTGGTGAAGTGATTTGAAATGCCCTTTAACAGTTGGGTATTTTCCTGTATAGAAAAATAATAATTCCATTTAGTCCATCAGATAGATTTCAATAAAATTGGACCTGTTGTTTTTAAACCTTTTCAATTCAATAACAGGTATGGTGACTTCACTTCTTGGTAAAACGTGTACCGACGCGTGACATTTGGTGAAATTTCAACGCGCTGTTTCGTCTTCATTTTTGTTTAAGATCCAATTATGAGCATGCATGAGTGGAAGTTTCGAGTTGCTAACTAGAGCATTTTTACACCTGTATATTTACAAGTAGTTTTTCCTCAGTCTTATTTAATTCCTTCATATCTCTTTGTGTCAAGATTTTTAATAAAACATTAGTCTTTGAAAATTTTAACCTACCTTCATCAGCCCCTCCCTGCACTTCGATATCAACAAGTGGTTGTCCAACCAGCGCGGTAGTGTCAACTTCGTGGTACAGTTTAGTGACCACGCCATCGTATCGACTGGTGATCGTCACTGCTGCCTTATCACTCTGTACTTCGCAGATATTGTCGAATTGCTGCACCTTGTCGCCTACTTTCACGAACCTGGAATAGGAGACCATTAATTCATTTTGGGATTATTTTCTCGTTTATGAAAACAGGGTATCCCAGGTATAACAGAGGCAGCCCGCAACAGAGGCAACTCAAAAATTGTAGTTTGTGGAAAACAAGCAAAAACGTCTTAAAAATACGAGTTGAATAAATTTAAATATCTCGCCTATGACCGATGTTTAGGCTGATGTTTTCCTCCTCATAATTTGCGTTCTTTTTCACCGTTGCGTTTTAGAGTAGTTGTAAAGGTCAGTTTATAAGAAAATCAGTAGTAACAGGATTTTTCAGTTGGGTCACTTTCATTCTTCGGGTGCGAATTATGTAGTGATTTTGTTTATGGATTTCGCGGAATAGTTAAAAAAAACAACTCCTTCACTAGTCGTCTTCGTTAAAAATTCGTTTCTTTTTCCAAATGCAGTCAATAATAAATAATAAGACTGCAATAGTAAGATGTTTCTTGATTATTATTGAGAGAAAGAGTGTTTGCAATAAGATAACAACTGTTAGTCATTTCTAAAACAACAGTCTTTGTTGTGTACAAATACACTACTGTTTCATCATACGCGACTTGACCATCTCAAAAGATAACAGTAATTTCAACTCAAAATATATAATTCATTTGAATATTGTGTTATAGTCAGAGAACCGGCCCACATCCTTGCAAAAAAATGTCAGTTTGCGCCTAAGCAGACCAACTTATTTTAGGACCCCAACATGGTCTAACTCTTCTACAAATAGCTTATATCCGGTAACTCGATAAGGTAGGACTTTGAACGGCCGGCTTTCAATCTATTAGTGTATTATAAAAATCAATGAATGACGGGAAGTATTGCCCTAGTTGCCTAGCCTAGTTTCTGAGTTTTAATGACTCCACCATATTTACATGTGACATAAAACTCATAAAAGAGGACATAAAAGGGGAAACGGGGTATAAAACTTAAGAAACGAATAAAAGGATAATGGGGCCTTACCATTCTTTTATAACTACTTCTCGTATGCCCTCGCCGATGTCCGATAGTTTAAAAGCGACGACTTTGTTGACTATTTGACTCGTGTGGAACTTCCTGTGTCGTAGATGCACGTCAGAGGATAATATACTGCGTTTGAGAACATTACTTGTTGAATATTGCGATCGATGTTTCCCCTGAAAATATAATATAGACTTCAAGAAACATCCATAATAATGGTATAATTAGGTTCGAAAGTAATTCTGCCTGTCTATCTCTATTTATAGGCTGAGCGGATTTGGAAGAAACTTGTACATGGGCAGACCATCTCCTTGATTAGGCCATAGGATACTTGTTGTTCCGAGAACATGTTCTCTTGGGATAATTTAATATGACTTTCACGAGGGCGAAACCGTTTGCAGAAGCTACTATGAGATAAAACAGCTGTTTATCTTAACAGAAGTGTTATTATCTAAAGTAATAAAGACCCTGGGACTGCAGCATTAGGCTTGAATATAAGTTATGAATTAGTCATTAAAATGGGTTGGAATAGTTTTTACTGAACAGACGGCTGCTAAATATAGTACTTATATCTATTCTTCGTTGAAAAGACCTAATGAGGCATACCGGACGTGTGAGACAGTTCCGTTCTGACTCATTACCATCTATTGTACTTGCATGTGGCTTCCCATTCTATATTTTCTCCATTTCTACATCATTACAGGGTGTATTAACGAGGGAAATCAAAAATAGCTTCTGTTCATGTAAATGAGGAAGTTTGTTACTTCAAGAATTCCCAAAAAAAACATTTGGACTTTCCTTCCTTAGTTACAAAGTTATCATCAAGTCATCAAAATTTGTAATGGTTTTTTTTTTGGGAATTGGCCTTTTTCGCCGGCGATTCCACACAAAGTAGTTGTTTACTTTGGCTAACCCAATATCACCTTGAGGCTTATCTTCATAAAACGCCTCCCACTGTTATTTGGCAATTAGGTAGCTAGTTGATAAGCATTGCTTTTTTTATAATGCTCTTATCTTATTACTATGAAGAAACTTGGCTCTGATTTGTGTGTGGCACTGATTATTTCAAAAGTGCCATATAGTACCAAATATAGGTAATCAAGTGATTACCCACATGTGGTTCGAAATAAATGCCGGTGATAACCATTGACCTTCATAATCCGTTTTTGTACTGATGCAAATTTTATGCAAAGTTATTGACAGCGAATTGATTCATTGGACACTTTTATATTGGCACATTCAAAGTGTCAGGTATTTATGGAATGTTCACTTGTTTTAATTGATGTATACTTCAGTATGTTGGCGGAGAATACGTAAATACAACTCAAAACAACCAAATAATATGCTTGTTTTACTTACAGTTTGCATCAAAACACACACAGAGCTACATCTGTTCACATTCTTCAAGATCACGACACACTTTCTCATGAGAAACGACATTATGGCTATGTTCAAATAAATTTATATGTAAAAAACGATTTTTCTAGTTATAACTAAAAAAGATTCATGTCGCGGGCCGGCGCGGTGCCTTGCCTTCGCACTCGCTACTGAGTTATCAGCTCATTATCAACGCTCGCGCATTGATTACCATTTTAAACAATATTATGTACGTTAAGTCGAATATGTAGTCTGTGACGTAACGGCCAGGGGTCATCGTTCGTCTAAAAGTCAACTTGTAAACACGGTTTTGTATGAAACATGTCTGGATGATTGCGCGGCTCGAAGGGAACTACTTAATCCGCGTATTTACCTGTGTTGTTGCAATGATTATGGCATGTTGCCCCACTATTTGCCAACAGATTGTTGTGCGTATGTAGGTAAACAGCATGGCACATGCGATGCTGCGACCCAGTGGCTTGTTTTGTTGCTGTTTGTGTTTCGAGTGTACCTAATGTTACCGGAAAAAGAGACGAACCCAAACGATATTAATTGAGAAGGGATAAAGGTTTGTGACTAAAATAGTGATAAATATGTAGATATATGTTGATGGATGAATATTGCAGGAGGAGAGGATTCAAACAAAATAAGAATGTATTCATGAATAATTAATTCATTTAGTAGTGACATGAAAGAAGAAGGTGTGAATAAAAGCGTGACGAAAAACGGGAGGAGAATTAAAACGTGTTGCACGGTTGCACCGACTCCAACGAACATGGAACAAAACAGTTATAATTATACAAACAAACTACCTGTCTTTGAAAAAGAAAACCTGTTTTCCAACAATGGGAACGTTATAGGTTAAATATAATACTATACATTCAAATAATAAAGCATATTTTATTTTTAAAAACTGCTAGCATTTCGAGAGCCGTAATGTGTAACTGGTTGTAACTAAAATAAAACGATGTAATAAGCAATTGTTTTATTAAAGACATAATAAACATGTTAATAAAGTGAATAAATACAATAATATAATCAATAACTGTAATGTCATGTATGACGAGACGCAGGAGGCAACCCATATCGAGAATAATACAGATTGCGATACATGAATATGAACCGACGACTCCTATTCTAATAGCTAACGTGTATCACAGAGGCGCTCTGCCAAGTGTCGCTACCGATCATTGTTTTAGTTCAGCAGATACAATACATACTATGTAACAACACACATAGATAAAATAGCATTTAAGTTCTCAATATCACTATCAACTATTGCTTTTATTCGCTGCACAGTAGAATGGAACTAAATCTTCTAAAACAATGACTGCACTCCGACTCGCGCCTTTCACAAGTCCATGAATATGTCGATAAGTATCACATCGTAACTGCCTACTTGTTTCTAGTTATACTGAAGAATATACAACATTATTTTAGATGTAGTTACTTAAAAATTTATGTGTTTAAAAAAGTTCAGTGGTGATATTGGAAGAAATCGGCCATATTCCATTTTCTAATTTAATGTCAGTGTAGAATTTGAGAAACATCTTGGAAGATTATTGCATTGTTTTAACTTTATACATAAGTGCTTGATCACATTTAGTAATAATACATACACAATTTCATTCTCTTATGACGAGAACCGTATAATTGATTAACTTATGCCCGGTTTCTGAGGTACTTTATCAGTCGTTTATCTATCCGTTAACGCTGTTTGTTGGTTATTGGTTAACGGTTCAATAAATGACCGATAAAGTACCTTAGAAACCGGGCATTATAGGTATGGATATTGACATTTTATTGTTTGTACATTATAGACAATTAATATAATATTTTCTCCTAATAGTGACAGAGACAACAACTATGCCAGCTTTTGAAACAATAGTTCAATACAAAAAGCGTTAAATTATACAAAAAGAACTTGCTCCCGTTTTTGTACAAATATACGTAGCCTTGACAATAAATTACATTATCACACTAATAGTGACATGCTAGTGACACTTACAAATAAATACAGTCAAGCGATTATATTACCATATATTGCAGGGCGTTGGATATATTTCAAGCTGCTAAATACACGATACTAAACATACAAACTTAGACTTGATTATATTGAAACACAAAAGTCCCAGTTTTTCGAACAAAAATTATCACAAAATTGTGACAAGTTATCAAACGCGCATCTAGCTGTGTTTGGTTGAATGAGTTTCCAACAGCCAAGCACATCTCTATAATTGCGTTTAATTTGTGACCAGTCGATTTTTTTTCAAAAACCGGGGTATGTCTGTACGTTAAAAGGTTTCAGGTAAAGTGGGAAAATCCCTTTATATATTTTTTATTGAAACTAGATTCCTCATGAAGAACCTGCTGTTTTCAGAAGTGCAAGACAAATTAATCGTCCTTGGACAAAAAAACATTTGCGATTGCAACTGCAACGGTTAGTCCACTTTCAATTCCTGTGATCACATCAAGTCACTTGTTCGAAGTCGTCTTAAGCATGTGGTACCCAATCCTTAGCAGTAAGTTTTGTATGACACATAAATACAAGAAGCATCTGAACATGAAATACACTCTGAGTTTTATGTTAGTTAATACATAATTAATGTCATAATGATTTATCTTATCAATTTATAATTTCAAGTCTAGTTGGTATTTAGTTATCAAAATTTCACTAGCCTTTTATAATGTTATATTATTACACCATAACAGCAAGGCCAACATTTTTGTAATTTGCAAGAAACGTAGAGAACGGTGTGAAATTTTACCAATCTTAAAGCGTAGGAAACGTTTGCTTGTAAGTTAATTTTCATCCAGGTTTGAGGAATTTGTTCGAAAGAGATACCGCGGCCCTGGAACGCAACAGACTTTAGAAGGATGAAGGATGGGTTTTAGTCTGTAAGAATCTGACACGCCCTTCCGCTCCACCCAGAGCGTAAGAAGTCATTTGATAATTTCCCATCCTTAAACAAAAATGGGAATTTTCATCGGTATTACGTAACCAAATGTCACACCATTCTCTGATCGTCTGTTGCTACTAGTTAAGTCGTTAACAAAGCGTTTTACGGCTATGATGACAGTGACGATGTGGTGTGAATACCTACTTAATGCGTCTGAAGTCTGTTCGTATAAACTACTGCTTTAAAAAATTAGCCCACCGAGAACAATACTACACCATTAGAGAAGAACTAACAAGACGAGACAAGACGAAGAACGATATGTATTCGTGATAGACACCGTACAATCAGGATAGAAAGATGACATTATAATGACTGAGAAGGCGGAAATTTTTTAAACAAGGACACGGAATTCCTTTCTAGAATAGGAGTCCCCTCATCAGAAGTGGCCAACAATGGTAAACAGTGGAAGACTTAAAAGGGAAGCATTTGCCCAATAATGTTTGGGTCAACAGATTATACAGTCGATCTCAATGAAAATGGAAGGTTTCAGAATGTTGGAAGTCTCGATAGAAATAAGAATTGGATTAATTACCTATACATAAATGACCCTGCTAATTCAAAACAGAGCACATTCATGACGTGAAAATACTCCTGTTCGCAATAAAATTATAGTATAAATATTAACTTGCCTATCAATTTCTTAACATGACACAGTTGCTTCTTAGCCAATTTTAAATACGTTACAAAACGTAAAAATACTCTGCAATATTAATATCAGAAAAGTATGGTTATACATCTATTTTGTTACACCTTATTATTTAGAAGTTCTCTCTGGTTGCCGTATTCTATCAAAATGAGAGCACTCTCTCATGAATTAAGTTTACCTATCTAATAGTGAAGAATGATGACTTGATCCTCGTTGTACGGTCTCTTAAATTACGTATGTATCGTCGACAGTATTATTCCGACGAATTTAAGTACAGTAAGTACCGAACTACATGCTCATCTAGTCTGACACCGTACACGTATAGTGAAGCAACAACATCAACTAAACATCGAGGTGAATAATTATGTATCTATGATACTGATTCAAACATCACTTGACCAAGTCTGGGATGTTTTAAGATTGTCATCAGTGCATAAAAGCACCTTTTTACTTGTAACCAGCCGGTCGTCTGTGGAAAAAAACGCACTGTGAAAAGATAGGTGAAGTGAGCTGTCACTCCGATTGGTGCTAGGTAATGACGTCACATTGAGCTTACTTCACCTAAGTTATCAAGGTGAGATTATCACAGAAAAGCACTACTGTAGCTAGGATACATCCCATCATGTCGTCACAGTTTTCCTTTTCCCCTCAGCACGTGATGTTTGAATATTTCTATATCAGTTGTGTTATGACACTTATTTAGGTAGAGATAACGATTATGAGTCCCCATGATGCTTACATTATATGAGTAAATACATTTACTAAAAGCTCAGCTCTTAGCAATTAGATGAATTTGAATATTTTTCTTTGTGAGATATTCCAAATGTGCAATTTGAACATTAGAACAGTTCTTAAAGTTATACTATCTATAAATTCCGTTTTGGTGTACTTAAACGAGTCGTTTATAATATTATTCTTTATGTAATCATTTAAAAAGTGTTAAAAAAGGAAATTTAAATTTAAATATTGAAAGTAAATTCTGGATTGTCCTCATGCTCTAAATGTTAGTTAAACAGTTTAAAAGTAAGTAGATAACTCAAAACATTTTGACTTATAGCGAAACTCTACAACTCGTGTAGTCAATACACGAATCTGAAATACTGATATAATTTGTTTTTGTATTTGCCTGCCTATCAGAGTCTGGTCGATGTCAATTATATATGATGACATTGATGTCTTGATTTTGAATTAACGATCTTATAATTTTTTTACCAACAAATATGTTTTATCATGCAACAGCTCGCTCGCTCTGTTTATATATTCAGAACATTTTGTTTAAATTTCAAACACACAATGTTGACCTTTTTAAATACATGTTTATTGACATCGACAAACCATTCAGATTTAAACTTCAGGTAGGCACATATTCCAACGTTGTTTCGCACAAAACACTTTCGTTGTAATTTTCACTACTTACAATATTTTCCATTAGCTCTGGCCGCATGTTGACGCCCAAATCGATGATAAATTTACAAATTGACTCCTGCCCAAATGGTAGTTATAATTCGAAACAGAATTGTCGGCGAAAACAACTTCACTTAAGAAGTGTTGAATATTTGGTGTCTATTTCTCGTGGTGACCATTATCCAACACATCGAACAAATCTTATTGTTGTCAATATAGGTAAGTGGTTGTAGAGAGAAGCAGTTTAAACTCTTATAAAAATAATATCGGTACAGTCAGCAGAAATACCAGTTCCGACCATCGTTTATTTGTGAAGGTACGACTATTACAAGCAGTGTAGTCGTCACGCTACGATTATTATAATACGGTGCTGTAGATGGTATCACTGGAAACTTGGCTGCTTGTACTTAACTACACGACAGGCACATTATCAACCTATTGAAGTTTTCTTCTGAGAAAATAACCAAACAACGCTTAGGTAAGTTTAAACCAGAATTTCATCCGCCACAGAACACAGAAATCGAAAATACTTATGCAGTAATTTTTTGATGATAAATACTTAATAACTCGCGCAGTAACTTTAATTTATTTTATCACGAATTTAACACATCTTATCAGTAACAAACAATTAATTACTTTAACATTAAAATACTTTTAGAATTCCACATTTGAATTATCAATTGCTAAAAAATTTGGTATAATTACAATTCCATTATTCTATCAGTATATGGAACTATATCGCTCTGTTCGCATTTTTTCCTTATATAAAAATTTTCACTTCAGCGTACACATTGTTCTTTAATTACTTGAGCGTAAGGTGACCACGTACACTGTGATGCGTGCAGCTGATAGGTACATCGGCGCTACACTAATTTCTCACACAATAATTACAACTTTACACCGGCACTCATTAAAATTATCATACTCGACTTATACTAAGACTTCACTTGCTAGATCAGTGCCAGCAGACTTTGAATAGTTCCACCGTACGAGTCTTATTTCGAGCGAACGAGAATGCGTTATACAAGTAACAAAATAAATTATATCGAGTATTTATAACAGGAAGCTCTTTCAGTGAACGAACCGAAAACACTAACGAAAACTAGTAATCTTTCGCATTTCACTTACTTTAAGTCGTTCAATGTTTTTTGTTATAAAATATAGCACTTGTTTGCAAGGACACTGGGTAATTAAGTTCACAGTGAACGACAAAGGCTAGAAATCAGTGGTACGAGGCGAGTCCGTTCGCTCGGCTATCGGTCAGGGGGTCTTGAGAGACGGCGAGATCGACGTGTGGGAGGGCGAGAAGGTTTGTGGCGAGACGAGCGGCACCAGCTCGGGCTGGAGCCGCGGCCCGCGTCACACTGCCGGCTCCGCGGCTATTGTCATCTCCGCGAACTTCACCTCCCGCCCGCGCCTGAACGACGTGGTCCGTCGCGCTGGCGGACTCCGTTTCCGCGTCGCCACTGCCGGCTGCAGACTCGCTGACGACGCTTGCGTCAGCAGGCGTGGAGGCTGGGCTACCCGCCCGAACGGTGATTGTCGAAGGAACTGACGGGCGACCATCGGCTGCCAGTACGATGTTCCTGGGGAACCAACAAGTTTACCATATTTTATAAGAAACTCGCCTTGAAACGATTGCAAATTATAGTTTCACAAGAGTCAGACCCGGGAAGGCCGTTGATAATACAACCTGACATAAAGGGGTTTTACAAGAGTCAGACCCGGGAAAGCCGTTGATAATACAACCTGGCATAAAGGGGTTTTACAAGAGTCAGACCCGGGAAGGCCGTTGATAATACAACCTGACATAAAGGGGTTTTACAAGAGTCAGACCCGGGAAGGCCGTTGATAATACAACCTGACATAAAGGGGTTTTACAAGAGTCAGACCCGGGAAGGCCGTTGATAATACAACCTGACATAAAGGGGTTTTACAAGAGTCAGACCCGGGAAAGCCGTTGATAATACAACCTGGCATAAAGGGGTTTTACAAGAGTCAGACCCGGGAAGGCCGTTGATAATACAACCTGACATAAAGGGGTTTTACAAGAGTCAGACCCGGGAAGGCCGTTGATAATACAACCTGACATAAAGGGGTTTTACAAGAGTCAGACCCGGGAAGGCCGTTGATAATACAACCTGACATAAAGGGGTTTTACAAGAGTCAGACCCGGGAAGGCCGTTGATAATACAACCTGACATAAAGGGGTTTTACAAGAGTCAGACCCGGGAAGGCCGTTGATAATACAACCTGGCATAAAGGGGTTTCACAGATTGCCTAATATCTGAGTGAGTGCAATAATCTAGAACATGACCATGCTATATCTCACCGGCATGCTAGAGTTCCCCAAGGGGCCATACATATATTTGGAAAAGCTTACGAACAGCACTGACGATGTCGCTGCTATTAACGCGGCTAACTTCGGGGCCCAATTAATCTCCATTAACATTTACCTTTAGTAACTGTGGTCCTCGCTCGCCACGCGTTGCTCCTCAAGCGCCCGCGCGTGCCCTCATGCACGGCGTCAACGCTGGCCGAGCGCGTCAGGTGCGACGCCTGACCCTCGTGTTCAGCCCCCACGCCTGCCGTCAGGCCCTCACTCACTGAGTACAGCTTATGCGTTATGTCTTTGCCTGAAACGTTTTTGAACATAATCTTGTCATACTGATGTGTAAGAGACTGTTGAATTTCCAGCAACGACTTTTAGCATGCATCATGCTAAAAGTCATTTACGCTAAATTTTCAACTTTTTGCTTTTGATCTGCTACCAATAACAGCAGTTGTGGAAAATTTTAGTATTAATATTTACTATAAACACATAAAAGGATAATTTCCTTCAGTAGGTACAAAATGAAAGACCCTGCTGCTCTATAAACAAAAATCTATGTATATCGATATCATTATTAAAAAGTTAGATTGGATGAATAAATTATTTTGCCGAGTCACCGCATGTTTCATATTGGGGGAACTTTGTTCTATTTTAAGGGGAACCCAAATTGGAAGTATTTGAAAGTGAATTGCCACGCATTCATTCTTTAATTCGGTTTACATAAACAACAGCCCCTGGCACCAATAAGAATTTAGTTAAGAATATAATAGAAAGCTATTTAAGTCGAGGGCCTTGTATTTGATGAAAAAATATCATAACTTTAATGCGTCTTGCACGCGGCCCCCAGACATTTTTCGAAGAAAAGAGTAATGGTCATGAGTTCTCGACCGAGCGGTTTCCGTAAAGCTTAAATGTTTGGTTTGAAAGTTCCATGTCTCAACATTGTCAATTACGTTAAAGTGCCGAATAAATGCGCCGGAATTCGTACTCTCATCTCAATTGCTCTTTCAGATTCTCTCAAATTCTAAGCTAAGTGAATTCTCAGTTGCAACGGCAACTGTGAAGGAGGACTGACCTATAAGGCAGTCGAGCACGACCTTGAGCGCGGGCCGGTGACGCAACACGCGCTCCAGGCGCATGCGCGGCCAGCACACGCACGTGGACACTTCCTCTGCAATCACGCTCACCTGCGAAACAGTGTGGCTGTCAGTCAACTGAACACGTTAGAAACAACAGCTCCTGGAAGATAACACGGCACATGGAGCCTTAGAAAGAGACTACGAGAGCAGAGACGAAGATAATGCTAGTGCCCCCTTTGTCGTCGGTTTAAGCTGTTCCCTGCCGGAACCTTTGCTTCCTTATAGCTGTTAAGCTTGAAGCTCTTTAAGTCAAGAGTGAATGGGTTACATCGAGGCAAGCGTGTTCCATTCTCGACCACATTAGACCGCATTGTGGTGGATAATACGTCACACGAACATGAAAAAAATATATTTTCAGTATGTTCTACTCAATTTAAAAATGTATCACATGATAGTTTACATAATATTGTGAATAAATAAACATGTCAGCTGGCTGTATCTCGGTGGAAAGATCGTCAGCTGATGCCCTGAAAGATGTAACGCAGGAGCATCTATCGCCTATTTAAATACACCGGCTGACGAGTTTTCCCTCGGCCTATTGCTAACAGATTTTTATTATCTACAGAATCATATTTATAATCAACTTACTCATTTTTATCCGGGAGGAAATGACTTTCAATACCGAAATGTGGTTACATATGTATTTTAAGACCAAGTCGTTTGCAAGTCAATCTCTTTGTATTGTACTAACAACTACATATATTTGATTAAGCAACAAGCATGGAAAACGTGTTTTCCATGCGAGCACGTTTTCCATGCTTGTAATTGCTTCGCCGACAAATTTTAAAAGAACTTAACATGAATGGAATCTCGAGAGTAATGTTCGTTCGCTTCGCTCGCTCACTCTAGCCCCCGCCATCCCATTTGAACCTAACCTATCCGTGTCGGGGTGCCCTGAGCTTCATGATACAACTCTCTGAAGCATTTTACAAGTTATCGCCCAAGAGGATATTTTTTCTTCTTTGACATTTTATAGGTTGGTCGACTATTAATCGTTAACTTGTAAATCCTACTTAGCTTTGATAGTTTTACTTTTAAATTCGTTATATATGCTTCCACCATGATTTATTCTCGACCCCAAAAAAAACCGTTTAGCTGTCAGAGGGCGGCGGGGGGTACACTTGACTCAAACAAAAATTAGCACTTTATAGCTTAATTAGCTGACGGGTCAGCTAATTAAGCTTTAAAGTGCAACTTCGTCTGCGTTACATTTTCCAGCTCCGCTCCTTTTAGTAAGCGAGGTTTTATACAGCCTATAACTTTCCTCAACAAACGTGCTATCCAATACTAAAATAATTTTTCAATTCGAATCAGTAGTTCCTGAGATTAGCACGTTAAACCAAACAAACTCTTCAGCTTACACTCTATTTCGAATACCTTTATATTGATACTTGTGAACCTTAACTACTCACAATTTCAGATTTCAGCCCCAGACATACTTCGACAGGTTTCTGCTCTCTTGATACTTGTGAATCTTTAGCGTTCACAAATTTTAATTTAAATCAAAAGCACTAGCAAGCAGTATTGATTTCAACTTCAGCAACTTCAACAACAGTCTTCGAAGCAAATCACCGCCAGAATAACTTTCTAGCCCTTTTTAACCCCGTTTGGTTGATGAATTTCAATAAAATACGAAACACGTGTTACATCAATTCTGTTAAAAAAGGTTTATGCAAAATTTGAAGTTGATTGGACCAAGTGTCATACAAACTTTGCCCCCCTTTTTCACCCTCCCTCCCCTTAGGGGTAATATTTCGGTAAATCCTTTCTTATCGGATGCCTACGTCATACAAAGAACACATCTTCTAAGTTTCAGGTCTCTACGATCAGCGGTTTAGGCTGGGCGTTGATCCGTCAGTCAGTCATTCAGGACAAAGCATTTTAGATGTATAGATATTTCGTAAACAGGTCCTTCAGTGCTCCAACGGGATGGAAAAATGGTTTTCGCACACACTCAATATTTTTAAACGACTTATCCAATGGCAGCCCCCACCATGGGATAGACGATAAAAAAATCATCGCCGTGGAGGGGTAACCTAAAAATGTTTTTTCCAAATTACAACTTTTAGTGCTTAGCGGCTCTGAGCTAAACCGCGGACAGACAGACAGACGGAAAAAGCGAAACTATAAGGTTTCTTGTTGACTACGGAACCTTTAAAAAACGGTTTCTATAAGTCCCTTAGCCATACAAACAGCCGCGTTATAGAGATATATGAACAAGATGCTAGGAACACGTAAACAAAAATAATGAAGGAAGATGAAGAGTTAGGTAAGTATTACTACGCTGGAACCGACTCATAATATTATATGGTCTAAACAATCTCATTCATCCTCATCCGTGAGAGCGAAATCTAGCGTAAGGTTCAAATTTCAACAGCGCGATCCCAATGTCTCTTTTCTGGAGAGTAGATGCCATGTCTGTGTAGTTATTATGAAGACATATGGCAGTCGTGGCAGATATTTCTATATCGGGAAATCCCACGGGGATTCGAAACATATCAAAAGTTATATTCACTGTAAGATATTGGTAGAAACAGAGCGAGTAGGACTAAGGAAAGTGGTCTTTTGGAAGACACAAAAGTAAAGACAAATTTAACAGTCAGGAAATGAAAATAATTTCAAGAAATTTTAACTCAAAAAAAGAAAAAAAACTCAAAGCAAATTTCAAATTTGTCTCTCTCAAATTTCTTTCAATTAAACCATAAAAGGCACTTTTGAATTGTCAAGGTCGGTCTGCCCAGAAAGATGAAGCTATTTGCACGTACCAAAGCGTAGATCTCTATAGAGAAGAACGTGCAAGAAACTCAACGAACACTCTTTTAATCAATGTTTTTTACAATGAAATGGTTACATCATTCGTGTGAAAATTATACAAACATACATATATGTAAGAACGATGTAGAAAAACTTGCACGATCAAGCGTCCGAAGTAAAAAAATAGCAACAATTCAAGAAACCGTGGCAGCTGAGACATGACTAGCCCTAGCTGACGGCGGCGCTCGTTCAAAATATGACGCCTGTGCTAGCACCATTCGGCTCAATCACTTTGAATTGTGCCAAATAATCCAGCATTATCAATCAGACTTTTGAGAGCATGATGCTTTCAACCACCACTCATTCAAGTCAAAGAAAATTATAGTTTCAGGTACACAGTACTCACACATGTGCCGTTAATGCATGAAATTATAAAATTATATAATTAAGTCTATACAATGAAAATTGGATGTTCTTACAATATTCAGAAGGGTCTAACAACCGTTAAAAGATTAGCCCTGTGGCTGTGGAGCAGGACCAGCATTGAGCCAAGCATTTGTATCTTCAATGTAATCTTTCAACTTATAATATGGTTGCTTGCATAGATTTAAATTTTGTTTCATTTAGTTCTAACATCTTTGGAGGTATTTTATTGTAACATTTTAAACAGTACCCCATGAAAGATGTGGCTACTTTAGCAAGTCTGAAACCTAACAAGAGCAGATTACAATAATTCGTTTATGAACCTTATGTCTAGAAAAGCATCGCAACATTAAAAATTAAGCAATACTGTACTCAAAGATTATTTGAAGCATTTCAATCATAGCTTCCATTTCCATATGTTCCAGTAGGCCTCGTCTTTATACCAAAAACACAGATAATCGCAGCAGATATTCCTTTCAGGGAAAATGGGGTTACATCACTTATGTGCTTCAGTTCGGCGCAAGCACGTGCACCGAAAGTATCCGGAGATAAGATCTTTTGCCCAACAAGTACGAATATAGCTTTGAATAGAGTTGCCTCGAGTTTTCCAATAAAGCCAGTCACTTTTCCGGTTGATACGTTGTAGTTTCGATACGTTATATGCAGCCGGCAGGCAACATATATTCAAACTAGCACCTCGCTCTCGACTTCGTCTGCGGAGATTTAATACAAGTAATTTTGCTGACTTAGATCCTAAGCCCTGTGCAAAATGTCATGTTCCTAGTCCCAGTAGTTTCGGGCTGTGCGCTGATATTTCAGTCAGTCAGTTTCTCCTTTACGTATAAAGATATATATTTACTGAATTTTAATATTAACTTGAAATGATGAGATGGTGCACAAACGTAACTTATTATATGATAACGAATCGATAAATACGAATATTCTTTCAAAGAGTCAATTCTTTGAGCCGTCAGGCTGAATTGAAAAATGATTTTTCATTTCCCTTTTGTGTCGCAACATCGAGAGCTTGATTTACAAAAGGGATACGTCAAATACACCCTTCAACGCTTTCCCGTGGCGATTCTCTTTGTAGTCAAAGTTTGCCCGAAACAAACTAACAACCATCAGAGCCAAGAATGGAATCCACATTTAAGTGAAATCTGCTCGAACAACCAGCTAGACTTATGTACTTACGCAATAATATATTAACGGACTGTAGTTGAAACATTGTTTTGAAACTGCTACATGTTGTAGTCATGCGAACTATGACGAGAAGTGCTTATCTACGCAAGTTTCTAGTCAGTTTTCACTGGTAGGTAGTACATAATATGTATAGGTAGATAGATCAATCATAGAAAAGTTTTTACGGCCAAACCCAAACTATATAAAGTTATTTTTCACATACCACCTGTTTCTATTTCTAAAACAACGTGAAAGAAATAAAGCGTCCCATGTGGCTGAAAAAATAATATGAAAACGCGAATCGAAAAGGTGAAACATAATTGAATATTCAGGTAAAATATTCACGTAACGTTTAATCTCTATTCACTCAAACGGCCGAATCCGACCGTAACAGACTTTTCTCCTCTCTATATAAATATTTCAGGTAAACGTACCTACCTCGATGGTTTAAGTAAAGGTATAAGGGTAAACGAGATGATCATTACTGTGCACCTGAGACGGCACGCCCTCAAGCGAGAGTTTGGCGGCCCTGGACTTTGCAACTTATTTAAAGATATATTATGATGAGGTTAATAAATTGAATAAAGTTTCTTTTATTTGTTTGCCTTTTGTACTAAATTAATGTACCTATTTAAGTAAACTAAACTAAACTTACAACAAACTAAAATATAGCATCAAAAATTCGTCCTCAACGCTGTCAGCTGGTAATGTGCCCAAGAGACTGGCGGCATTGCCACGTTGAACGACAATACTTAGCCTCTGGCCAAAGTAAAAGCCAGCTCTTGGGTCACGGGAAGTGTCAACCAGCCGTTTTGAAATTTCTTTCAAAAGGCTGTGAGCACAAATAAATACATCAATATCTAATTAGTTACTAAAAACACTTCAATTATATAAAATCGTTAATGCTTAATTTTTGTTTTGTTACGATTAGTAAGAGGCACGTTGAAGCTACAGCTACATATCCAAAATCCATCTTTAAAAAGTTTCTGCTTGCTATAAAGTGGCGATCGTTACAAACAAAAATATATAAATTGGAAAACGTCAATATAATGTGTTAGTTTTATCATGTCTGGTAGAGGCAGTTTAATAAATCCCCAGTCATTAAGATAATGCGTTATTCCGAAGCGCTCCTGAAATATTTAGGGGAACTGTGCGTGGAATTACAATGAGTGGTGTCTCGTCCGAATCGAGCGATACGCGCAAAATATTAACGAATCCACTCTTGTTTCATGAATGACGTTGTTGTATATGGAGTAGATTTTATGGAGAAATAGAACGACTGGCTTCCAACTAGAAATATGTATGTAAGTTCCAAAGTAAATTTATTCAGAGGCCAGAGTAGCCAATAAAACATAATCTAAAAGTCTAAATCCTTAACTTTAATATCCGTTTTTAAAAGGCCATTCCACTTCATTCCTAATTCTTTTATGATGGATACTAGCTACCACCCGTGGCTCCGCCCGCGTTAATGTTGAAAATTATCCCAAGGAAACATACTCCCGGGATGAAATTATCCTATGTGTTATTCCAGACTATAATCTACCTCTGTGCCAAATTTCATCAAGATCCGTTTAGCCGTTCTGACGTGAAAGAGTAACAAACAAACATCCATACTTTCGCGTTTTAATATTATTAATATTATAGTAAGAATAAGGATTTATTTTTCCAATAATTACCTGGAAGACGTCGTCTGATTGTTCGCGATTGGCCTCCCACTCCGGAGAATCAACGAACTGGTAGGGCTGTATGAAGTGTAGATGTGTTTCGTCGCAGCTTACTCGCATCCTGTTCGACAACAAGTTAACGACCTTAGTTTTCTCAAACAATAATTATGCTTCCATTCTAGGACATAATTGGTAATGTGGTAGTAGATTAGTTCCTATACTGCGGCCCTAATAACTTAGATTTATAGATAATACAGCCTATTAGTTCCCCAAGAGTTTCCCACTGGAGTTATCAATGAAAGCGGGACGTAATCACCACGATAAATACGCTCATTTGACGTGACCTATAACGCCATTTAACCACACAATTATACAGCGTTTGGAATATAATTAAACTTGATAATTATTATAATTATACAGCACCGTGCTTTGGTCATAAATTTCTATAAGCCTGGGAAATTGCAATTGCTACTGCGGTATGTAGTGATTTGATATTGTAAATTAATTAAATTATGATGCAAGTGTAATTAAAGTAGCAGGTAAAAAACCACGCTCTAATTAGAAGTTTTTGCAACGTTTAGGAAGACTAGGTACTTAATTTCATTATAGTGGCTATGAAATGGCTTACGGGGGAATTGGAACCATTAGCTTATGGACTGCCGTACAATGCCCCAGTAGCCCAACCCTAACAAATACGAATCTATTACCTATGAACTATCATTTATGAACTTAGTTATAAGGCGTACAAAAATTGGCCGACAATCGAGTGTTTTCATTATTTCGTCAACTATTTCTTCCAAAGAGCAAAATAGAATTAAAATAAAAGATTCTGAACGACTTCGCACAAAGTCAGTCAATTAGTCGCAGAATACAAAATGTTTCTTTTCTCTCGCAGTTCATGACATACAATGCCAGCAATGGTAAAACAAAGAAAAATAATTCTACGACAAAAACAAAAGGAACATGTGTAGGTATCTTATTTTACATCGTGAGGGTTCGCTTGTCTTTGAATTGTTTATTTTGTAGCCCTGTACCCTCGATATTTTATCTTCATAAGATTTTTTGGGGACACTTATTCTGTATTCAATTTATTCTGTAACATATGACGCACACGCAAAGGTTCCCTAAGGTTTCATTAATAAGTAACCCTTAGTGGTTCCCTGAACACTTCTGTAATTGATTGATTATTATTGAGGGTTGGTAACTATTTTGATACGTATTTACTTGAGTTTGGTGAGACCAATCCGACTACCACTGAGTAAAACAAAGCACCGCAACAAACTCAGAAAGCTTTCTTATTTTAGATATGGTCATAATGGGATCCCTAGCATGCTTGCTAAATATCTGAGTGGTACAACATCATGTTAAAGAATAATGGTGTAGTGTGAAAACAACATACTTTCCCTTTAATAGTATAGACAATCTCTCGTCGGCCGGCGTGACATCTTCGACCGCGTATGCCTCGCCGGGCTCTAGCCGCACTATCCTAGCTTCGCGAGTCAGCTCCGTGAAGTGCTTCTTGTTCACTTTCAGAGGCTTGAACAGCTTCAAGTATAAATCTGTTAGCTCAAGAGATAGCGCCGGAGGAAGAAATCTGTGGGAAACAATGGAAATATTAGAAACCTTTCTGAAGTGATTAAAATGTATACTATTGTCATTTGTAGATCTTGTCCAGTCTTTACGGGTTGTCAGAAACCACTAAATAAATCTAACAATTGTATTTGCCAACATGTTACGGAGCCCACGTAAGGGAGAGTAGATAGGCAGTCACTCCAAGTCAAGAACTGGTATCCGATTGGATTGGAATGTGTCCCCACATATGAAATAAAGAATATGACTCAATTGAAACGAAGAAATAACGTAGAGTACCTATTTCATATAGATAGGTACTACGATTGCCAGTTTGCGTGCTAGTAAAACTTTCCCCATCAAGATTTGGGAACGTTAACGTGCTTTAATTTAAGTGTGCAAAGTCCACCAATCAGCCTTTGCTGAGTTCGACCAGCGGCAGTTTAATATGCCAGCATTGCCCGGTAAGTGCTTACTCATCGTGCCTTGCAAAGGGCTTGGTTGATGATACATACAGAGTTTGTTTTATGGGAAATTGCTCATAATTGTACTTGCTTGCCAGGTAACAGATGATTACAGTTGTAACTAGATTAGAGTAAACACGGAGTATCTGTATAGTAAGGTCAGAGGAGGAGAAACCGCAAGGAAATGGTAACACAGATTTTGACAGCGCCTTTAAATAGTAGCTAAGTATAGTACGACGTACCCGAAAGTGGTAACTTACTTTGAAATTTTAAATCATATAAACTTTTCCTCGGACCATAGAATCTGAGCTACAGTCAGGCTATATGTCCTAAAAAAAAGCAGGAAGAATTTCAAATCAACCCCAAATATTCTACAAACCCAGCAAAAAATAAACGCATGTATAGAAAACATAAGATCCTACAAACTTGACAAAATATGAGAACCTAAAATATCCAAGACACTCTAGAACAAGCCTTAACTTCAAGCTCAACTCTGAAATACACAGAAAAAGCATAATATATTAAGCGACAACACAATATTATGAATAAAAAGACGTACTGAACTTATATGCACAAAAAACAAAACAAAAGAGATGAAGTAAGTAAGTAAGTAAGTAAGTAAGTAAGTAAGTAAATTTTATTTGTTTAAACATGGTGTACATGATACATTGCATGCAAGATAAAAATGTGGTAAGGAAAAGTTCTAACATGTTCAGCCGCACATCGTGGCGTACAAATTGGTAGGAAGAGATGGTGCATAAACCGTGATACTATTCATCAAAATTACATTTCATCATTATTTATCATTGCAATTCAATAAACATATTCCTTAGATGCAATTCAATGTCAAAGTAGTCATTAAATAAATTGGTCAATAAAATATGAATTATTATCATTAATATTTCAATTCCACATTACAATTATTCCTATTATTAAAATTCAATTATTACAAATTACAATTACAAAAATAAAAAATAAAATAACATGTCAAAAATATTTAACACTGTCATCTCAAAAACGAAGTAAATTGTCCTCTTTCATGAACTCTGCTATACTGTAATATGCTCTTTCAGTTAGTAAGCTCTTCAATCTACTTTTAAGAGCAGATATATTTAATGTTTTCCATGATTTGGGCAATTTATTAAAAATGGTCGGAGCCATGCAAAAGATGCTCTTACGCATAAGAGTTGTTTTAGCGCCGTGAACACGGAGTTTGAAATTATCACGTCTATTCCTAGGGACAGCATCAGACAAACGCTGAAATAAATGAGAATTGGATTTAATGAACATTACTGTTTCCAGGATATATAATGAGGGCAATGTCAATATCTTACGTTCTATAAAATAAGGTTTACAGCTGTCCGTTGTTTGCAGTCTAAACATCGATCTAATGCACCTTTTCTGTGCCCGAAACGCTATTTCATTGTCCGTGCTATTCCCCCAAAAGATGACTCCATATCTAAGAATTGATTCGGCTAATCCAAAGTATGCAGTAATTAGCGCATCTGTGTTGAGAACCACAGCAAGCTGTTTCAGAGCGTAGGCTGCACTACTCAATTTTTTGCTAAGTGCCTCTATTTGAGGTTTCCAATTCAATTTAGAATCTATTATTAGTCCCAGAAATGTTGTTGTGTCAGCTTCATTGATATTTATATTATTAAATTGAATATTAAGATTGTTAATTGTTTGTGTACGTTGTCTAAACGAAAAGAGAGAGATAAAGAAGAGAGAACTCTGGCAACTTTTTAAACAAACCAATAGAGAGATAAAGAAGGACATTCTATAATACTCTTATATAAAAACGCAATCATCTTGATGTAGGCAATTACAGACCCATAAGCCTATTGGCATGTTTATACAAGCTAGTTGCATCAATTATCCTAAAGCGAATATCAACAGAGATCGACGAAGCGCAACAAATAGAATGCCTGCTCGAAATTCTGCTTGGATTTCGAGCAGGATTTAGTACGATAGACAATAATCGTTGAAACAAGTGATAGAGAAGTACAGAGAGTTTAGAAGACTATTAATATCTGGAATACATTATCATCATTGAACATTAACAGAAAGTATACTTATACATTTATAAAACAGATGGACCATAAAAACGACACGTTGGAAAGGGCCAGTAGGAATAAGGAAAGTCGGCAGACCAACAAAACGGTGGGCTGATGATATTGGTAAAAAAGCAGGGCATGATTAGATGACCCTCGCCAAAGATAGAACATTATGCAAGAAGAAAGAGGAGGCCTTCACCCAAACGGGATCCACATCACAAGATAACTAACCATACTAACACTAGAGTAATAAGTCAAACACGACTAACAAACATTTAAAATGTAAAATATTTTAATGTGGAAATAAAATGGCATAATTATTATTATTAGTACGACGTGCCTTATAATAAGAAATACGGTGTGTATAGAGTTGACGAGCACGAGCGCCAAGCTCCACGCGAGCACGTCGGGCGCGCACACCTCGGCGCCGGCCCACAGCCCCATGAGCACAGCGCCCGCTGCAGCCAGCGCTCGAAGCACTAAGATGCTCTGCTTGAAACTCTTCGGCGCTAGGAACGCAATCGCGAAACACAAGTTTGCTGCCTGTATTTGGGATGAAGAGTGAAGTTAGTACGGTTTGTTTAGGGAAATGCCTCGCATCCACGGCATAAAAAGCTAAAATTACACGTTTTTTCAAAATCGTTTGTGTGAGAACAATGAAAAAATTTTCCCAGAAAATGAAAATCATGTTGCACATATTTTTTTTTACCATGTATGCGAGGGTTTACCGAGATGCAGACAGGACGGATTATCATGTCGTTACCTGAAAGAGGTCTTGTTGTGCATTGGTCCATTTAGCGCAAAACCAGTGGTGGTGTTCATCGGTGGAATTTGAGCTGAGGAGCTCGAAGTCGGTGTCGAAAGTGGCATTGAGCCGGGTGGCGTTGTAGACGAGCGTGGCGTTGAGCCAGGGCGCGGTGGACGCCGGCGCGGGCGCGGCCGGCGGCATGGTGCGCGCGCGCCCCCCGCCCCGCGCCGCGCCGCCGCCGCCCTCGCCCCCCCGCGCCGCTCGCTCCTCGGCCCCCTCGCGCCTCTCACCCGACGACACTAGACGATTTAGTTGGGCTCTCGCTCTCAGTATTACCACCTCCATCACCACACCCTGCTGCCCACTTGACGTTAGAGCACACCCTTTCTGGGGACAAAGACTAATTTTAGCAAAAAGGTCATGATTTGTGTTCATCGCTCCAGTAGAAAGAAGAAAATGTGTTGAGCCGACCCCAAGTAATATGGGACCTGGCCATGAAAACGAGTAGTACCAAAGTAGAGGCAGGCAACGGAAAAGAATTATATTATCATTATACCATCTCAGCAAGAAAGTGAGTGAGCTGGGGAGGGTTCCGACCACCTCGCTGGCCAACCAACTACCTACATATTTTAACGACAAAATGAACCAATCTCAAATAGTCTTTGCCGATTTGAGAAGACGAATAAGTAAGTAAGTATAATGTAGAATGTAAAACCCCACTGCTAAACAGTACTCTAAGATTTATACCAAGGTAATAAATAAAAGGGCCTAGCACGATTGTTTTGACGTATAGTAACGTTATAGTACCGTTAACATAAGAGAATTTTGAATGTAAAAACTACAAGCCCATTGTATTTTGGTTTAATTTTATGCGAAATACGCAATTATTATCATACAAAAATATGAATATAGTCTCCAATTCAAATAAATATTATGTGCTAAACGAGTATTATAGTTATAGTAAAATTTTACGTTACGTTACTATATGTCATAAACATTCGTGCTAGGCCCTCTATTGTTGTAACATATACCACCACAATATAATATGTGTTATACACACGGAGTAGAGTTTTAAACATTTTACGAAACATCTGCAAAAATAGATATACTTAACAAACTCAGTATATACGAGGCTATAAACAAGCATACTACAACTAAGAAGAAAGCTTTCAATTAGTTCCACCAATCTATTTAAAAGTCTAGAAACTTCCACTACGCTATTTTATTAACGTGGCTATATAAGAACTAAAATTACACCACTTTACTAAAAATCTTTAGCGCACGGATTTGGCCCATTGACCTCCTTCTTGAGAATAATTGAACGCGAATTTAATTTAAAAGTTGTTTTGTTAGTGAACTACATGTATCTTTGCGTAGACTTCGTCTACGAACTTTGGCTACGAGCTACGGCTACGCGGCGGGCGGCGCGGCGTAGGCATCCGTAGACGGCTACGTCGCGTAGCTAGTTGATACGCACTGCACGCTTCGCCCGATATTAGTTTTTGTTCATTTTTTAAGTTTTCCCTTACTCGGATGGAAGTTTTGTTTAACCGCTGCGTTCGCAAGTTTAGATTAATACATACCACATTACAAAAAAAAATCAGTATTATTTACTACGTTAGTTTAGCGGTTATTAAACGTTAGATTATAAATTGCACATACGCCTCTCTTGGAAGACAATATAGGCAATGGATATTCGATCAACAGTGTTAAAGAAATGGTGACTTTTTGCCACCAACGTGTGATAAAAAAATGCTACACGAATAATCTCCTAACTCCAACACGTAACACAAACCACACAAACTAAAACAAGCGCTTAGCAAAACACAGATTCTTAGTTGGTTTTGGTCATCATAAGTTAGAGCTAAATATGTTAACGTGTATGTGTTCTGCATAGCGGAACAGCCACAAACAAAACAATAGAACTAGTTTATTTCGTGACGGAACGTTGGGGAGTATGCAGCGGTCGGTAGGCGTGTAATCCGCGACATTTCCGCACACATTAAGTCATCGCGCGAGGCGGCGGGTAGGCGCGGGTCGGTGCCGGTCGGCAGTGGGTCGGCGGCGGCGCGACTGCGGGGTGACGGCGGCCGCGCGGCGTGGAATCCGCCTTATGCACTCGTGAGGCTTGTTATCGCCACATCAACACATTTGCATTAAATTGCATTACTTACGAGTACAGGCCAATCGATGCATTACAGGGATACGTCTGACGAACGGTTCTCTAAAACGCATTGCATTTACGTGAAGAATATAGCTACAACATACGGCGATACTTCATTCCCATATATCATTTTCAGACCATCAAAACTATTGTTAATGCAGTGTTAGCTTCTAGACTAGGGACCATGTTTTATAACTTTCAAATAACACTTAACTATTTGCATTTTGGAAGACTTTCAAGAGAAAATTTCTGAAATATTTCCTCAACGAATAACACGGACAACGTAGCTCGCGAATAGTCTACTAGCATAGACATACATAGTGTATGTGTATGCAGGATCGTAAAGTCCGTAAACGTCCATTTGAAATGTGACATAAAAGATCTAATAAAATATTTAAAGATGCTACAGTCTCATCTATTGTGTCCTTGCGGGACGGACGAGGAATACTAATCTGCTCCAATATTTGTTACGTCGATGGAGAATTTACTTGCATTGCTACCCATATACATGGGGCACATTAGAATGAATTGTGGGATTATTCATAGAGACAGTGTTTTATATGAGCTTCATATTGTAACTATTAGTACTCGTACATGCTTTTTGTAATGCGAAGCCGAATATTTCAAGGTCAATTTATAGGCTAGGGCGAGACATATTTTGACCTTGACGTAGAACATTATTAAGTATATAAGGGCCAATGGCCTTAGCTCTCCCTGAAGACCTGAAAAAACTGAGAGCGGAAAATACACACAAAATCAAACTACGTATATTACTTATGATAGATATATAATGAAAGAAAAAGAAAAAAATGGAAATGGTCAAGAGAATGGTGGAAAGCATTTGAAATATGTTCTTGTGTCCAAAGATAAAATCAGTAAAACTCGCTTCATTACTAAAAATAAAACTTCTATGTATGCTGAAAGATGAAACATAGACAAATTGTAGCAAAAGTAAATTTTATTTCATTCCTGGTTACAGTTTAACTAGCTACGAATTAAAATAAAAATCCAACTATTTTTTAAACTGAACGCACGTTTAATATGGTAGACTAAAAGAGAATTAGTAACCCCTCCATCCCCCTTTCGGCTGAAACATAAAACATGTACGTACTTTTATTCCACGTAGGTACTTCACTATTTTCCATTACCCTATACTGGCATAAATCTGTTGGTAACCTATGCATTAATGGAAGCCTTTGGTATGCAAAGTATGCAATGATAGGATTAAAGATACCCTATGTAATTTACTACAAATGGTTGCGAAGTACCTAAGCATAGAGTATAGCAAGTCAAACATATTGATAATGGGGTAAAATGTTTAAGCTAAATAATATTTTTGTTTATCTTACTTTACCAGTATTTCACCACATCAAAATAAACTTTTGTAATACAATCAATCTAAATCTGGGTCATATTACCCCTACTGTTAGGTTCCTATCCTGTTGATTTCATACAAGTGGTTTTGTTCCATTTATTTTTACAAGTGCATTTCCGATTCCTATATCACGCTGACAGGTAAGCGTTTCCTTTTAATCCCAGCAAATTGATACAGTCTATTTTAGGCAATAAAGTTTTAAATATTATCTTATCAAATTATTCGTTAGATACACGTGGTTCTCGTCTCCATAAAAGACATCGTCCTAGGCTCGGGCGTCTATTTTATCTCGGCTGCAATGACAAACTTGCATCGAAAAGTAATTCTATCACAAAATGTTTTAATGCGTTTCTTGAATTGAAATACTTAAACAATTACGACTTTTAAAAGTTTTAAAAAACCAAAACTGCTAGTAGTAAATAATTTGTTATTTAAATGACTTCATCAACCATAACGTGGGTAATTTGAAGCCTTTATCTCCATTATAAGGCAAAACTATCGCTTGAATTGGAAGTCCTATAATCCTATATCCATCTTCTATAACGCAGAACTGTGTTAACGTGCTATCGTTGATACTGTTTTTTTAAATATTATTAAAACTCTTTTAATTTCTATTAATTCATCGTAATCCACCCATACTAAGATGCGAAAGTAAGCTCGTCTGTTCGTTTGTCTGACTGTTTGTTACCTCTTAAAGTTAGTTTACGGCTGAAAGAATTTGAGTGAAACTTGGCACACGGTTAGATCTGATGCGTAGGGCATACTTTCTACCCCGAAAGTATGTCCCCTTTGGACAAATTACCCTCACGCGAGCGAAGTCACTGGCAGAAGCTAGTTTCCTACAAAATCATTAACACCGGTCACAAGAGCTGCGGTGTACAGTATCGATCTGCATGATCTATTCCACCGTCTACACTAATACCGCACTAGACCTAGTGGGTGTACATACCTAACCGGCTTGCTTGTAATCTCTGAAGGATTAGTCGCAGCTGTATAATTACACCAGCGAACAGGTACTGGTACATCCTGTAAAGGTCGTCTGTTCCGGTAAACCGCACCTCAATATGAGAGGAGACGAGGAGGTAAATGTCATCGTGTGTTGACCACTACGATATCCAGGACCGCTCTGTTTATTTGAATTATATTTATTTTTTTATAAATATAACATTTTATAAAAAAACCTTTTAAATGTCATCATTTAGTCCCTCTGGATTAGACTATTATTAATACAATATATTTACTCTTATTATATTATTCTTATTCAGAAAGAACTAAATAGGGTGATTGGTAATTAAGTGCGTTACTTTAACGAAATTAGCTTAACTAATTTGCAACGATTTTGACCCCGATAACTTGGGGGCCAAAAAGTTTTTTATCTTGAGTAATCGAACTCTTGTTTATTCAAGTGAAGGTTCAAGAAATTGTTATAGCTTGACTTTTACCACGCTTAATTTCCTAAACAGTAGGTATTTTTTAAATAATTATTATTCTAATTCGTTCATGAGCGTTCAGAAAAGTATCAGTTTCATATCCAGAGAGGCGAACATTTGTCCCAATTAACAATTTATGTTCGTGAGAAAAAAAAAAAACTTTTATTCGAAAACAAATCAATTTAGACTCCAAGTTACCGGTGTATATTAAGGTCTAGAACATCGCATTTGAAGGAGGGCACTAAATACCAATCAAACTGTTTAAAAAAAATTGTTTGTGTAATAAGTGAGAGTTATTTTAATGAGAGTCAAACTTCTAGGAATCTAATTTAGAACCTGAAAAAGCACCCTGAAACTCAAATAATAATTTAATATACTGCTGAAATAATAACTTCTAAAACAATGAAAATGTAGTCTCCCCAATGAAAGCAAAACATTCTACCTTTGTCGACTATTACGGGAAGGGCATGTCCATGTTCGTACGGTATGCCTTCCCTTTATTTTCCGTATGTCTATTATAACTATTCTCAGCACGAGAGTTAATTAAAAGCTCGCCAGGCTCACAGTAGGTTATTGAAATAGTTGTCCCACTCACTTGGACCACAAGTACCTTGGACACAATACTGAAATTTTCCATTGAATAGAAGTTGTACCGACCTAGCAGGGTGCGATGTGTGTACAGGGGAAAATTTACACCCCAATATGTAACGTTTATGGCAGTATGTGAACACTGACTCACGAGGAAACAAAGTGGACATGGCATGTGCACATAAAACTGAGAAAATTATTCTTTAGTAGCTGTTTATTTGCTAGCTGTCAGACTGCGGGTAAGTTTGGGAGATTTACTCATAGCTGTGTGTAAGTTTGGAAGAAATACTCTTAACAAACTCATAACAGAGTAAAGAGTTTCCTCAACAATAAGATGGTTTTATGGCGAATTATCATGGCTTTTTTATTATTTTCTTGTAGTCTAAACCACATATAATCAAAACATGCTTTTGAAATAAAGAGCATTTATGATCCCAAATGACGTGTATTTACACAGTTAGACTTTCTAAACTTGAGTGTATTTTGAATAGTACTTTACATTCGTAGTGTGTCTGCCATAGAAGGTAATAACGTACTCAAGTGAAGCTCGATGATTGTCTAGACTAGACTGTTTTAACGTTTTCCGAGAATAACATTTTTGAGGGGATATAAATTAATTTGAAAGTGTCTTTACGCTCAGTAAATAAGGTTCTACCAACTTCTTGCATTAAATACTAACGAAACATATTAATGTTTAATACTTACTGTAGTGCATCTAGGTAAGTTGTTATCCCAGTATTTAATAACGCTATTAAGTAGAATGACCAATTAGCAAACACAATAGTAAAACAATTGCGACTTGTCTTTTTTGACAAGTCGACAGCTTAGTGGGTTGTGTCTTGCGAAAGAAGGATTTTGAAATTGTTGTGAAACATTCAAAGCAATGAGAAAAAACGTAATACGTTATTTGGCCTAACTGATCCATCAATGTCAAGTTTGCGATTCGAACTGTGTTCATTCAGAATCGATTTTTTATGAAGTTACTCGTTTCAGCATAGGGTTACAAACAAAAAGAAAAATATAGATCCTACTTGAAATATTTTTTTTATTTATGAAAAACTTTATGGACTAGTAAATAACACTCAACAAAGGCGGACTTAATGCCTGAAGCATTATCTGCCAGGCGAACTTAGGGTGGTGTAGAGACAACATGGCAGGCGGTGGTGGTGTTATCGTTTGTACTATCATATTCTAAAGCCGTTTTTCCACCTGAAAGCAGCTCGCATGCAAGTTTAATTGGTATTAAACTTGCATGCGAGCTCTATCGTACTCCGTTAACATAACGGAGTACGATAGAGCAATTAATGACGATATACCTCGGTAGCCCGCAATGTAATGGAACTGTATACTTTGCAACACTAAGAAGTGTTTTCGCTAACTAGGCCTGCCAGTTGTGGTCTACAACTGTGCATTCACAAGTGTACATTCAGATTGTACAATGTACATCCAACAGTAGGTGTAAGTTATCCTACTGAACTAACTCACCAATCATATTAACTACGTGACTTTGACCAAATTGTGTTTGTTGAAAAAAGGATGTTCCGCAAAAGCAATATGGGAGAAAGAAAAGAAAAGTTTAAGTTAACATGAGATGACTTACATAGTCGAGATTAGCAAGTTTTAAGGTTAGAAGTTGGGGGTCCAACTTTCAATTCGAAAAGGTCTCTCGATTCGGTGTTAATAGTAACCTTTCGACTTCTCAAAAAGAATGCGGTTTATGGAGAATGGAATAAATACGTTGTAGTAAAAATCTCACGAGTAACGCGATCCGTGATACGGTCACCTTGCCCCGAGCTGTAACATGTTTTATTGGCTTGTTCACCGTACATGTAGGTTACGAATACTTACGAATACGATACCCGCCGAATAGGTATTTTTACGTCTGAGTAACATGCGGTATCGTAAAACATTATGCAGTTAAATTACACAGTAGCGACACTTCTACACAAATATTATGTACAGTGATACCTACTGAAATATTTACTGGTATGATATAGTATGTCTACATTTTCAGTAAGAATATTTTTGATTGCCTCGTAAGTGTAGTGGTTGCAAGCGTTATTGCTGGGCTGTGGTCCTAGGTTCGATTTCTGTGTCGGGCTTATTTCTGAAATTAGTGTTATCGAGTTTTATCATCTGTTATTTCTCAGTAGAAGCCCGGAGTCTGGGAAATACAGACGAGCTGTATTGTTATTTTAAAGTTAGATTTACGTTAGTATGTCGTGTTGTGTTGTGGCGCAGGATACACCAATCAATCGAATTTATTCAGGCCTTCGTCATATCTCAACGAGTTTTGTAGCCAATAAACTGCGTCAGTACGCCACGAGACGACAGAACATTATAATTTGAAATTGGCGTATTTATTATTTTCTGTAACTTTAAAGAATTTAACGTTCTCTACTCTCTGGAAATATCAAGATAGGTTTAAGAAAAATATGTTCCAATACAAGATTACTATCAAATGCTGGCAAGAGCGCCATAAGATGACATTTTGAAAACCAATACACATGTTATACCGAAATTGGCATTGCAATGCACGGATTTTATTTCTATGCTTCCGTACTACTTTTTCATTTTCTCTTTCAGGAATCTTTCGTTTGGGGCAAGTCCGCCACACATTATAACACTGCAACTCCTGAGGGCCAGATTCATCAGTGGCGACCCCCATTAAGCCTCCAGTAATGAAATCGAGTTCCCAGAAAACCGATTTTACTCTATTCTATTATACTGTCTTGGAATTCGCAACGAGATTCTTAATCAGTATATTAATAGATACTGACTGTCTCCTTGGGTCAACAGTGCAATAGCTAGGTGTAAGGCTCTGGGTTTGATGAAGTCGTGCACATTGATATTATTTTCTTTTGTCAGGAAATTTATAGTGGTAGTGCGGTGTAGTCTCACCCTGTATCCGGGTAATAGCAAATACTTGTAATTTAATGCACGCCTCCTTTAACGTAGGTAACTATTAAATTGTGACTGGACTCACCTTTACCCTACAGATAATACGGGCGTCCTGTGTTTTGTTAAGCCATTCTCCTACCATAATAAAATACTTTCCTCATCTAAAAAATAACTCTTCCAACTGGAAAATACTACTTTCCTCTCATTGGAGAACACAAACCTTAATAAACAATTGGTTCATGTGTGAGAGAGTTATTCTCAAGTAATTTATAGGCGTTGTATTTGTAATAATACATGTCGTATGTGAGTTGGTGTGAGTGCAGCCTGGCACTAGTGCCGGCCGTGGCGACGGCTTGTCGCGCCCGTCTAGCCGCCTACTCCACAATATCTTCTTACAGAATAACTGCCGACCTATACAGAAACAAGAAATGCAATTTTATTGCATTTTCGTAAATTAATAGCCTATTACATTCCCGCTGTGTTAATGTTTTTTTGTATATCTGTATTTGTGTCAAGTTTTTGGAACCTTGGGAATAGAATGCTTGGGTTGACATTCAAGTAGTGACTAGGTACCTACTATATACGATAGTCGGTAGGCAAATCATACCTAGTTTTAAATAGCAGCATTAGCATAAACTAGTTTATTATTAAATTATCTATTGCAAGAGTAGGGAACGACCAAAGAAATCTTGGATGGACCGAGTGGAAGGTGACATATCTAGAAAAGAGGTGATTATTGAGGTGGCGACTTACTGAGAAGCATGGGAGAAGAGTACATGATCCCCCAAGTAAATCGGAATCAGATCCATTCTAGATGAAGATGACATATCTAGAAAAAGAGGTGATTATTGAGGTGTCGACTTACTGAGAAGCATGGGAGAAGAGTACATGATCCCCCAAGTAAATCGGAATCAGATCCATTCTAGATGAAGATGACATACCTAGAAAAAGAGGTGATTATTGAGGTGACGACTTACTGAGAAGCATGGGAGAAGAGTACATGATCCCCCAAGTAAATCGGAATTAGATCCATTCTAGATGAAGATGACATCTAGAAAAAGGGGTGATTACCTATTGAGGTGACGACTTACTGAGAAGCATGGGAGAAGAGTACTTGATCCCCCAAGTAAATCGAAATCAGATCCATTCTAGATGAAGATGACATATCTAGAAAAAGGGGTGATCTGATTACCTATTGAGGTGAAGACTTACTGAGAAGCATGGGAGAAGAGTACATGATCCCCCAAGTAAATCGGAATCAGATCCATTCTCTAGCCCTAATCTCGCAAATAATAAGCAATGAAAATATTTAAACATACATAAGCACACAAACTAGCAGACAGATATCAGAGAGATTAATCCGGATAAAGTAGTTTTCAAGTTGTAAGCGCATTGGTGAATACAACAGACGTTACGTTTTAACTGTAGTAAAACAGGATTTAAATAACGTAACACCTATCAATCAACTTGACCGATAGCGGTTCAGGATGTAGAAAGGCATAATGTATCAGTCCACAAAATCTAAAAAAAAAACCCATAATAGACCCATAGATCCCAAAGAAGGTAGTGGTTACACATAATGCCAAAAGTTGATGACCTGGATTATCATCGCAACAACTAATTATTTTTAGAAATGTCGTTGTTTTAACGAGTTTTACAAGTCTCCATAGTAATTTCTACCAAACCATGGTTTCTGACTTAAGAGTTTGAAGTGGATGGCATGCAAAAGTCTACATTTGTATGAAAACCTGCAAGAAAATTAGCAGTAGGGTCGACCCGTTCTCTTCAAAATGTCAATTCAGAAACCGGAGTCTATATTGTTACAAACTTTTCTATTTTCATTCATAACCTATACCTAACTGTTTAACCCACTTTCGTTGATGACCGTACCACCTAGCCCTTACTAAATAATGTCATAATTTCTGATTTTAACAAGCACTGTAATCATTCGAATCAAATCCCCGCAAACATAATTTCAGTTATTATTATAATGAAGTGAAAGAATAAATAGAGCTAATACATTCAAAAACCATTACATAGCGGCATCGTGTGTACGAGCTGTCGTTGTCGGAGGCTCGAGATTGATGGCGCTCGCTGGCTCGAAGCCTTCCGCCTGGAGATATGCTACACTCCCGATATTGCGTGACGACTCACAAGTCACGACTCATCGCCCTACAAATATGCCTCAAAGTATTTATTGACTTAGAAGCTCCCATCGCATTTAGGAACGTGAACAAACAAAATAAGCTCAGTGAAGAATAAAAAAGACGACTTCGAATCTCGCAACGTTACATCAAAACTGCTCAGTAGACGTCGGTACGAGTTGTTTATTTACAATTATTGGACATTCAATGACATCGATAAGTATACGATAGTAGTTACGTTGCCAAGTTCGGCCAAATTACGTGTGTAGCAATGTGTGTACAATTTATACTTTCAGACAGATCGAGACGCGACTGTGTCTCTTTAGGTTCGTTGTTGATAAAGTCGGCTTCTTGGTAACAGAAGCACGGATCATCTAACCGTTTCATCGAGACAATAGTATACGTTTCGCTCGTTTCAATTACCGTTATCCAAGCGTCTGCATCGCCTAAACAGATTGCCTTGTAAAACTAGATTTAAAATAAATAAAAATAAGTACAGGATGAGCCACACACAGCATTTATTTATAATTATGACTGTCAGATAGGCAGGACTTAAGAATAACTACAATCAAAATTGACATATGGTGCTACGAGTCGTAGCGCCGTGTGTAGCACTGTCTACACATTTCGTAGCAAATAATCTACGTAAAACTTACGATTTACCTTTCATTCGAGTCTAGCCAGCAAAGTGCCTTATCGACCCCGAGATCGCAGCGTCTTTAGTCAGCGTGCAACGGCGTGAGATGCGAAGGGCCGCTCACCTGAGCAGCCTAGGACGCGTCCCGTCTCTCCGCCCACTTGTGGCGGTGGCGAGTACAGCAGCACTTCTGTCACGGAACGTCCGCATATCTGGCACTCTCATGCCGTACCATCATAAAGCACCACAACACGAATGAGCGCGGCACGCGAGTCGCATAGTAGAGCTGAACGCGTGGACAGGCGCTCGGGCGCTCGGCGGCGATGGAGCGCGGCGCCGCGCGGCACGACACTGGCCGCTCTCGCGCGAGACGGGCGCGGCGCCGCCGCACGCACGCGCGGATCCCACCCCCCTCGCCCGCCTCAACCCTTACTCCCATCTCGCTACTACCTACTTAGATATTATCAATAAAATTATTGTACGACATCAACTCGTCCGATAGCCGCAGCCTGTCAATTGTATCGTTTATTGAGTGTGAAATCGAGTCGTTTGTTGCGAATCTTCAAAACTTGTATCTACCTAAATTACGATTACTCTTAGATGTTCACTCAATTTTAGCCGGTATTGTTGCACAATAATGCATAACGTTTCTAAAGAAGAACTTGCTCGATTTGTGTTGGTGACATTATTTCTTACCCTCAATCTGAGCCCACTTGTGTAATGGAGTATACTGCTAGTATTGACACGAGTGCGACCGCCGCCCGGCAGCGGTCCAGACTTTTTTCAGCAAGAAATGCTCTATAAATCATGGGGAAGTTAAACGTTAGGCGGTAACCGTGAGAGATTATAAAAGTTTTAGAAGCGTTACCTACAGACTTTTATTTAAGCTTTTTTCTTGGATGGTTCTTAGTCAATTGCTTTTTTCATAAGAAGTATGTATTAAGAATTTATTTTGCATTGTGTTGAATAAGTTAAACTTGATATTTAAATAAGATCGATTTACGACATTACGTTTATCATGTTTATCTATTTCAATTATACAAAATAGACTAAGTCGACCTTTGAGATTGAATCTATAACTGCGCGACGATTAGCGGCTGGCAGCTCTCCAACGTGACAAGATGCGGAGGCTTGCAGCGACTCCGACGACGTAGCCTCGCAGCTCATATTTTCCACACAGTACCACTACACTATGATGACAAATTCACAAGTCTCATGTTGCCAGCCAGACATTTACTTTGTACGCCCAACCGCTTTCATTGAAGCACGTATTGTGGTTCAGGGTTAAAACATTTTCAACATATTTTTAATACCCTCACAACCATTGTCGTAAAGTTGTGTTCGTACCTATTATCTGTTTTGGTGCTCGGTACAAGGCCATCGGTAAAAATAAAATACTCCTAAAAGTCTGCCTCCTGAAATAAAAGCTGGCCAAAGTGGAATGAACTAAATCGAAAAGTAGGTATCTTTTGGTAAATATATTGAGTTACATATGTTGTAGATGTATGTATGTTCGCTTAGGAGTCTACTAGAACGATGAAAGAAGTGAATTTGACTGTCAGAATATGTACATACATCATTCGCTTTAAGACGATTTACATACATACACAATGCGTATACCATTATTTCATTGTCGTGTATAATTTGCGCTAGAACATTCCCCATATTGGATCCTTAGGTCAAGCATATCGATCTTACTTCAACCTTATTCAGGGGTCTTTTGTTAGCAACGCCATAGGCCATCAGATAACGCTTGAAATGGTGGGTAATCGCATGTAATGCTCAAGAATAGTGCGGCGTAGTGGTGGATAAGAAAGCATCGCGAGTGCCAGGCCAGGCCAGCCTTGACCACCCCGGCCTGCAGGTGATCAGATCGTATCTCTCACTATCGCTTTGTTGAGTCACCTTTGTGCTGTAAGGTCACCAGCTCATTTACTTAGATAAAGAAAGACGGACGAGCCGCTACAACACCATTGTCGGTGTGCTCGCCCTGATTAGATTACATTACACGAAAACAAACCCATAAATATTGATTATAAGTTGTTCGTTCCTAAGTCGTATGAATTTCCATTCAATTCATTCACGAAAACTTATCCTTTTAGTTTAGTGAATTTACCATTATTCAGGTGTTATGAAACAGCGGCATGGCTCATAAATTGTTGCCTGAAATAAGATTTACAGCGGAACATTCATTTTAATTGCGGAAATGTCAACAAGAAACATAATTTCACTATGCAATTTGGTTTTCTATGCAAGAATTTCACTATGCAAGAAGCCTTCTACACTTAATTCATTACTCCTAAGTAGTAACTTAGGAGTAATGAATTAAGTGTAGAAGGCTTCTAATCCCTAACGAATAGGGCTGAATAAGCCATTGGATTACTTTTAGTTTAGAAAATTATACACATTATACCTTACAAAACATTTTTACCTTCGCTTGGCTTGTCATGTTAAAATGAAAATGCAAAATGAAGACCCTATTTTCGTTAAACTTCGAACGACTTTCAGAAAGCTAAAATGTATTTGCAAAGTTTCCGTGGCTATCTTTTACTTGAGCTTGTCTTATATTTTAATTATGAAGCTAATACTGGGTATACGAAGGTAGGCACTTAACAAGGGGAAGCATGGCTAAATGAAACAGTTAAGTGCCTACTTTAAAGCTTACGAAAAAAATATGACGTTATTGAAGTTCTAAAAGGACACAAAACCATTGCGAATGCTAAATGTGACTTGACATCTGAAGTAATTCTAGTAGATACCTATATTTTCTAATATAACTACAAGTAATAAGACACGGAATTAATTCATACGTGCAAAGTTTTTTTTTCATCTTTTGATCAAATGCGTTGTTTAACTAAATTTGACTTTTTTCACGTAGCATTATATGTTTGCACAGCAAAAATGTAATGTATGTAGGTATGGAAAATCGACTCACCCCAATCAGTGGCGGCCCTAGCCATATTAATATATATCTAAACTTATAGTAAGTAGTTTGCATTAATTCGAAAGATAATGTATTTTTTCATATCTAGTATTAGACCGACCAAATATATGAGGAGTTGGCGTATTTAATGATTTTGCACCCCAGGCCAAATACTCGTAGGTACGCATCCCGATAATTGACAAAAAAAGAAAACTTTTCGCTATGGTAATTATTTATGGCTTTGTCGATTTAAGCGGAAACTGTTGCAGAATCAATGGATCGATTTAGAATGCAAAAGTGAGCGAAGCGAGCTCGATAAATCAGGCACCCAGCCTCGTATAGGTTACATTTTATTTCAGAGGCAGAAGTTATTTTCTCGATTTACGCTTAAAATTGTGACAGATGATAGATGCAAGAGCAAGCGAAGTGTGCTCGAAAATTTTTTGCACTCCACCTCAGATAGGTCACCTAGATTTTTTTTTGACAGATATGTTGTAACAGGGTGGCAGCCTAGAAAAGTATAGTAGTGCTTGTTTCAAGAAAATATAGCAGGTTGCTCGCCACCCTCATTTTCTGCCACTCTGAGCACCTTAATGTAAATAGGCTACTGGTTAGTCTTTTAGGCATTCTTTTAGGTACCTTTATGCAGTTCACGATTTGTAATACAATTAATATTTAAACTGTTAAGCTAGACACAATAACTAGTCAAATAAAAAGACAAACAACCATCTAGTGTGATAAAAATCCCAGTTTTTTATTAAGCTGTTGCGGTAGATTTCGTCGCCCCCCATGTGACAAGCGCCCTGACCTCAATACAGAGCTTTACATGTTGGTAGTTAAAAAAAACCTTCGCGATACATTACAATGTAGTACCTACTTACTGTGTTTTGCTTGCAATTTCTATAACAAGCAAGTTAAAGTATCCAACAAGGTAAACTTCAAACAGCTTGAATTAACTGTGCAACTGACCTTTAAAAGTAATTGGAGCTGTTACAACAGCTGAAAACGAAAAGCTAAAGAATGTTAAAATATACTTTCACATACTTGAATCTTAAGTGGTATAATTACGAGTATATAGATGAGTAATATTGTTAGGTACGTTTTAATTTGAAACACTTCTCATTTAATTTAAGTTGTTTGTAACATGATATGATACTTACAGTCACGCGATCCACCATGTTTATCAAATTATTTTGGAACATTGTTTAAATAATTAGCATCTATGTATGTTAGTCATGTTAACAGCCCATAGAAGCGTTAAAATGTAAGCACTAATTAAACGCCTCGTGCGCATAACTGTTACCTAAAGAATGTCTCATGAGGAAAACTGCTATTCAATCTAATTAAAAATTAATCACATAACGGTGACTAAGTTTGAAGCCAGCATGCCTAAGTGCCGTAAGACGGTTTCCTGAGATATACACATCTATGAAAGCAACGGCTAGGAGGCCCCTGGTAACACATCGAGCGTTCGCACATTCATCAATCATGGAAAGGCCGCGTAAGAACTGCCCTGCTTGGCATTTTATTTACTTCTGAAAATGTATTTGTCATGATGAATAGCCACTTACCCAAATTTCTTATTCTGAGCAAAACCAAGCAAAATACCATAGATGGTGAGCGTAGTACCTAAGTATCGTAATTGGTTAACTTTGATCTAGGCCGTTAATGTGCGAGGTGGTACCTAAAGTTAGAATCGATCGTTTTTGAGGGTAAGCCCACGTTTGCACAGCTTTAACAAGTTTACTTTACCTACTTTTCATGCGAGTGAACGGCGAATATCGAAATACCGCGATCTCTATAACGTTTGTAGTCTTTGCTAAACTTTCCGTCAAATTACGGTCGCGGCAAAGCAGTACCAAAGTCGACAGGATGATATAGCTAATATAATTGACATGTCAGCTCACACACTCATGTAGGGGCTTAAAAGTTTCGCGCTGGCATCGCATCTATTGCAAAGTTAGGTAATATTGGTTCAGTTTTATTTTTATAAATTCACGATTGGGTATCTTTTTATGTACAATACTTGAGTAAGTACGTTTCTTCACAAAAAACATCGTACCTACTAGGTATGTGCTGATATAGAATGTGGTTTCATGTAAGAGTTAGTTGGCTGTTGTAACTACTCAACGCAATATGTTAGCTATTCCATCAATCACGTCCTTCAGTCTGTAATTATGCCATAACTTAGCCGTGTAACCGTGCTCCCCGATTGTTTAGTAATTAATTTTAATCACTAGGTACCCACGTAGGCACGGGATCGCTAATGTAAGCTAAACAGTTTGTTCAACAAATATGACACATTGCTGGTCGGGTGGCACTCCGCGTGACCAGCTATTGTGTTATTAAATGGGACGATTTAGTTATGTGCTCGCTAAACTGAAAATAAGTGAGCCTTTTATATTTTGTATACACAATGTTCCAAAATTCCTCAGAAATATTTCTCATCTGTTATATTTGCCTATCTCAGAGATCCTCAGAAAAGAGAAAAATACTTAGATAGTATCGATACTCAGAGTTACATCATCAGCCCGGGGAGTGTGTCTCTTTACGGTTCAGTGAAAGAAAATAATGGGCACGTGCTCGTATTATTTTATGCACCGCATCATTCTGTTACCACAGCATTAGTGAAATTATTTATGCATTAATTTAACAGCTCGGGCATGTTTACTACCTACGTACACGCGTATATTAAGCACTGTAATTAAAACGAATGCATGCATTGCTTTTAATCGTATTTAAACACACAACTATTTGTTTTCGTGAACTAGCTGAAACGAACAGGAATAACACTGAAGTTACGTTCTGTTGATAAAACGGCCGTTGGAGTCATAAATGTCAGAGACAAAGTAAAGTTAATTAGCGTTTGAAACGTGTATCGTTCACCCACGCTAGAGGACTCCGCCAAAAAGCGACGCCAACACGCTTCCAGCTCAGTTCTAGATGAGGTTCATTTGGCTACAAGACCAGCATCAGCGGCTGGGAGTGTTTGGCAGACCGGGACAGATATCTGCTGCTTTTGCTGGCATCATAGTACAGGTTGAGAGCCAAACGACTCCAGCATACGTGTTTAATTCCGCAGATGGCAGAGGATTAGAAAGTGGTGTACAATTTTACCCGTTTCATAATAACTACCTACCTATCTGTCGTAACAATTTTGATCTTTTAAAGCAACAAAGTTTTAAGTATATCACACTTATTGAGATATTTTATATCTATCTGTAGCGTGAACTCATACTTCAAAGATAGTTTAAGACCCATTTAGCTCGTTGAGCGAACTTCCGTTGGACAACACAAGTACACTTTACAAAACTAGTTAGCGGGCTGTGGCGCGCAAAGCTTGCAATATTGATTCCGAGATCCTACTCGTTTTATACTGAGCATATCTATTTTGAACATTCAACCAATTTGTTCTGGCTTGGTAGTTTTTTTCTTCTGTATCAACTGTTAGACTTTACTTGAAATACCTACCTAATTATGCATAGCTATGCACTTCATAAGTTTGTAGTATGTTCCTAATTTTTTTAAGTAAACAGCTGTATTTGAATTTTGTAACATTGCAGCTTTACAGCAACGTTTACGTAGGCTTACAAAACAGGTATGTTACAGGTATGTGTATCGTAGGTATACTACACAACGTATTTCAGTAAGTCTTATCACTTCGAAGAGTCTTAACACATTCAACACTGAGCAAGGGTCGATAGCGAATAGATTCCATAGTACTTACTCTGTCATTAGTCATTATTGTGACAGATCTGACTAAACTAGGCAAGTACCTACATAGTTACGTCTCGGAGCTTACTTCTTGTTGATTATACCTAAATATTATATATACTACACCATAGGAATACTCCTCACAGGTAATATAAACCTAAGGTTACAGTAGATAAGTTTTTATTATGAACACCAAATAGATTACAGAAACGACAGACGATGGAAACATTAAATAGGGTGGCACAATGGGGGGCATTATCGCTTAAGTTTTTGTACCGATAAGGGGCCACCCTTATCGGTACAAAAACTTTACTTAGATTATGCCAATAATCTATGTAGATTAAACCCTCTTTAAATAAATAAAGAAAAAAAATCGCTAGTTTTTGACAGTCAGACAGTCACACACGAAAAATTCAATATACCTATGAACTTTACATGATTTAGTTATTGCTTGGACACCAAGTTTATGCTCTACTTCTTCCGCTTGGCGCTGAGAAGTTTATGTGAAAAGGAGTTCCAATTAGTGATTTGGCACAGTGCTGCACTGTTTGGTTCGAATCATAACTATAACTTATCCCGTCAGGGACCAAGACGTTATTTTCGCCTGGGCTCTCGATATCTCCACAAATCTTTTTTTTTAAATATTTTGGTTTCGCTACACATGCCAAATGCTAACTTTAGAGCTTTGGCATGACATTCAGAAATATGAAAGTTGTTTCTGTAAGCAGTTGATTGTATTACTCACCGCAACTTAGGTATTAGGTGTTATCGATGCTAATTTATTAAATGTACAAGCTGAGATTATTAAATAGTGTAAAAAGTTACTTTTGGGTGTGTCGCGTAAACCAATTAATCAATCTGCTCATCCCTTTCCCACTGTGTTGGGGTCGGCTTCCAGTCTTACCGTATTCACCTGTTTACCAGATTGCCACACGGAGGGACTGCCTCGCCTTCACTACCCGGTAACCGGGTAACACCCCTTGGCAAAACTGGATGTGCCACGTAACTCATCTTAAAATGAAAAGTCAGCTTGTTGCATCATTAAATTCACAACAATATATTCTTCATCTGACAAAAAAGATATTCAGTTACTATTTCAATGTCAACGGTCGCCTTAATATCCGCCGAGTTGTGTGCATTGTCGCGATAACTGGATTGGTTCCGCTGATTGATTGGACGCCGTGGGGAGTGTCGTGGGGAGGGATGACGTTGGAGCTATCCACTTATAATGAAGCCATTACTATACCGCCCTGGCTGAAGTACCTAGGTTATACCTACCCTCCTAGCATTAGGAGTGAAAACGCAAAATGCACCTTTTAACTTACCATATCGTTCACGTGAATAAGTGCTGAAACTAATAGCTATGCTAATGCAACTGCTTTGACAATGACACTGCAGGAATTTAAATCGTTCAGATAAAGGTCTCTATATATTTTTGCACACGAAAAAATAAAGGCGGTACTCTAATGTTTGGGGTTCAGAGGTTGTTTGTTTGTGTATTTATCTTCGACTATTTTCCTCAAAAACTTCTGGTTTCCTTTATGGGTAGTGTTTTCTTTGTGGGTTTGCTAAAATAATAAAAACAAGGAAAACAATAATTTTACTAAACAGATTTTATTTTTTGTCTTCCTCTTTTACGAATATCACAATAACATAATAATATCAAAGAATACATGATACGGTACATTTCATGTTGAATATCAGGCATGGCTACAATTTATTAAATAAAATACAAGCATAGGTATAATGACTATCATCGCCTGTATTTTACTTTACTTAACCATTTTTCATCAGCCTCCACTCCATATCACACAGTCGCCCTAACGTAACTACGCTCTAGGTGGTAATGGAGCACCTTACCTACACAGGATATACGGACCAACCTCATGACTACCAATCCCTTATAAGCAAGCGGTTTGCGACTTCGGTCTTGTTGATGTATTCAATACCCGCATGCGATTTCGCACATTGCTCACCCTCAAATTGCACGCCGAAACCATTCGCGTAAAATTGATACTTGTATGTTTCTGATATTTATATGTCATTGCGGGCAACCGCATGCGGGTACGGTCGAAAATCACTTCGCAACCTATTTTCTCTGCTACACAGTTAGCTGTTTTCTTCAAACACTGGTTTCAGTTTCACCACGCTAATGCCTTAGCTCATCATCAGTCTCCACTGCCTCGCAGCTATGGTACTTGGAAGACGTATCAGGACAACTGTCAGCAACTGACAGGTCGTCTGACGAAGCAGCCGGGGCTTCATGGGCTGCTAATGGCATCAGTTCTTCGTCGCCCCCGGTGTATGTGGAGTTACAGTTGCGTTTCATAGCGGTTTGAAGAGGTTCCGTGTCGCGGGACCAGCAATCTGTGGAAGAAGGTTCTGTTAGCTTCTAGAACATTTTTGCTACTTACTAGTGGTTCCCATCAATTGTTTGAAGTGGGACAGCATTGATTTCTGTGTATTTAGCCGTAAAAATGTATAAAATGTAATTTGTGTTAACTCTAATACTGAAAAAAAAAAGGTTCAAAACCTGTATCATACCTATTCTATCATTGGAAAGTCTAAGACGCAGCCGTTAGCTGTAATTCGGCTGTTTGTAGCACTATTAAAATGTGACGAAATAAACCCACAAATATGTTTAGATAAAAATTAGGCAGAAGAGCACATACGGTATGCCGTAAGTATGTGCTCTTCTGCCTAATTTTTATCTACTTTACGGCGTTTGAAAATGTTTAGACACAATTTAATTCACACAGACATAGCACACTTACTAAGACGAAGTAAATATTTTAAATTGGAATCTTTCCGAAGCAGCCACTAGACTGTTGTCTTTTTCACTTAGCATGTATTAAACAAACATAAGTATGAAAACTCTTTAAGAGCACTAGGAGGGCTTGCACTCCGTGATAAGGCACCACGCTAAAGTATCAAATTAATGCACAGTTGCAGCTTCAGGAGTCGGCTGACGTAAAGAATTTATGCAATCGTAGAGACTTCGTCCGTAGCGACTTCGTAGCACCGTAGCTCTGGCTTTTTATGAGCTGGCTTTATGCAACGCCAAAACGGTTTTACAAGTTTATCCTGGCTTGTAGGTATATCTATACGACACAAAATGCTTGGGCATTGCCTTTAATTGAATTAAGGTCATACTCACTAGGTCGTTTTTCAGGCGGTACCGGCTGTACCGTGGTTGGTGGTGGCAGCTTACTGGCACCACGAAGCTTCCTCGGACTTCTAGCAAGCGCATGTGATATACTCGGCAGCCTGATATCAAGATGCGATCCCCTCTCAGTTACAATCTTATTGTTCATCGCATACAACTTCGTAGTAATGTCTCGAGCAATCAGCGTAGTCACTACGCAAGCGAGGTACGGCTCCTTCACGAACAAATACTCGAGAGAACTTCGCTGCCAGTACACGTAGCGGCACGATGACGCGGCTACTATCGACACCTAAATGAGAGGCTTTGTTTTAGAATAAAAGAAGAATTATAGTGGTATTCAAAAGGAAGGAAAAATAAAGTGCCTGTGTGTTTCAATACAAGAAATAAAGCAAAATTCATTCGTCATAACGTCTGACAAGCAAATATCCACAGTTAATAGTGAACTGAATTCAAAGTAAGGACTAAATCATTGTTGCTACGGCGTAGCTGACGTAAAGGCATAGCGCCTACGCTCGTCTACGACGTCGTAGCAAATAACCGACCCGCTACGGCCAGTACGCGGTTAGGCACTATTTGTGGCTAACAAATCTGAACTAATTCGGAACATTCACCATTTTATTGAGGCATTTATTGAAGTTATAGTAATATTGTAACACCAAAATGCATCCCTTAAAATGTACTGCAATACCATCTGTTAAATGAAACTTTTTTTAAACAGAGTTCCGTGTATCCGTGTAGTGATTTTTACGACCTGCTGACCTATATTTCAGTTTTTTTACTACAAAAAGATATAAAGCACATAATTGAACAGATATCATGAAAGTAGCACGTTATTTCACTATACGATTACGTAAAATAGTGTCGGCCGTTATCGCGGTTGTGTAAAGAAAGTTATTAGTGAACTCGATGAGTGCCCTCCGCCACACGTGGGTGGAGGGGCCATTTAATAAAATAGCCCACCAAATACGTGCTATATTATTACGGGAATATGATGGCTGATAGAATTAAACGAGGAATTTGCGTGGCGTGTCCATCGATAGGTTAATTTAATAACATTACAATCAACTAATAGAACAGCGTGAAATATTGGCCAAATAGGCTCTTGCCCTTTTAGATATTTACTTTATTTTTGGAAGGCTTACAGACTAATAAAGATCTGTAAAGAACTTTTGTTATATATTATAATAACAATAATATATAACTCAATTGCTGATTATAAGCCTCCACAGGTAAATACAAAATTATTACTCCTTCATTTTACATCTTATCTATTCTATTCTATTTAGTAGTTAATTATTCCCTCAAAGTTGGTTCATTTCGTTCAATCTTAAGCTAATTATTCAAATTTTAAGCCAATCTAGACAACAAACGGTTCAAGTGCAGGCAGGTGCCTCTTGTACAAAAAATGGCTTTGCTAAAAGCTTCCTTAGAGTGCTTGCATTGGAGCAGAAAAGGTCTTCTTCACAACAAATTTCGTTAAAACTTCGACTGGCTTTTTGACGGATTACCGTCTAAATGCAGAGTAAAATATGCAAGTATGCAGTTTTCTCTTTCTTTCCAGTTTTCTGGTCAGCTTGCATGTTGAAAGCTTTTGAGCCACCATAATAGTCGACATGTTTCCGAAAGCCTCTAAGGTGATACACATTCTGATCCAGTCATCCAATAAACGGTCGAACGGAATACGTTATCATAGTGATGCAACAATTTTCAACAAGATTTATTGATAAAATCTACATTTCAGTCCATAAATAGAAGTGCTACATTAAAAGTGAATGTCTACAGCTTAATGTGATTGATAGCTAAAAAAGCAATTTAGCTAAGTTCCGCACGTCTTTACGAGACTGTTTAGACTTCATCGATATTTAACCTAGTTTCTTGCATTTATAGCCACTTCGGCTGTTATACAGCCATATCAGGCAACAATTAGGTCAACGGAATGGGGTAGGTAATGCCAAACAGCGATCAACGAGTGTGTATACTGTGTACGAATGGTGAAAATAATATCAGCTGGCGTTGATCGTAATTACACGAAAGATAAAGTTCGGAAACTAAGTTGTGTTATACCGTCTGTTGCAGTAGATAGAGCACATAAGTGCCGAATAATCTAACCGAGTTCGGCACTGAAGTTTGCCATAAGTTATCTACTTTATGCAAAGAGACTATCATTTGCATAAAATCGAAGGAGACGGATGTCTTAATGAAAAAAAACTAAAGTTTATAAGCTGACCTAGTAAACGGTGCATAAACCCCTCATATCGGCTGTAATACCATTGAAGGAAGCTTTTTACTTAATGGTCGTGGAGGTTGAGTTAGTAACCGATCCCATAACTTCTTTGTCATACCTATGACTCAGCTTCGCGGCCCCTGGCGCAAATGTGTCACTTAGCGATACGTGACACATTGTGTGATGTAAGGACGTAAGGTAAAGGGGTGATAAAATTTATTCTTATCTCTTTTGCCTCATATTTTGTAGTGAAATCGTATCTACGCACATTGATAAGAAGTTTGGAAGGTATCGGTGCCCTAAGTGTCTATTGTCGTTTTGGTTCGCCTAAATCTAGTTGACTGATAGCGGTTAGATCTCATTGTTGTATTATTTTTTTGCTTGCTTTAATATTTTTGTTCAATTGGTCTAGACCGTAACTTGGAATACTCTGTATGTGTGATTTCCTCAATGTGTATTCTTTTCTTTTAGTATTAGGTATTTAAATAAGCTTAACACCAATATCGCTACCGTACGTATAAATAAGGCTACCTTTAAACTAATCTACAAAGGCGTTATCACACCTGACACTTTATGTAGAGTAATTGGTGTGCATCGGCCAGCCAACGTGGTGTTTCGGCTTGGACACGCACGGAGAATTTATGCGATTTACTTTGCAGTTGTTTATGACCTGTCCTGCAACCGTCCTGTAGCGACCGTTGACCTACTTTACCGGAAGAAAATTCTTGAGAAACCAATCAATGCCAATCATCATCATCAATATATAGAAAAATTCTTCCGTTACTGACTGACTGCGTGACTGACAGACATCGCACAGCCGAAACTACTAGTTGTGGAAAGCTAAAATTTGCATGTAGCCCGAAATTCCTACGGGTAGGTACGGGAAATATTTTTTATTATTTTTTTTTTGTTATAGGTACATTATACAAAGCTGAAAAAATCTTCGAGATCGCTCTTGTATCTTCCTCGACGGATTGATTTTTAATAGTCAGATAACTTAACTGAACAATAAATATAGCAGTTAGATATTTCCCATACATAATCTGTCAAACCGCCATTAATAAAATGCCAGTTTGACAGATTCGGATAGCAGTTACTTGACATTAAAAAATCAGGCCTTAGGAAGATAGACCAAGATATTGATATTATACACCCAAAAAAAACATAAATCTAAAGAGCAACCCGACCTTTACTCAAGTAAAACCCTTTCTAACATTTATTTAAATAGGTTAGTAGGTTCGGCGCATCCACTACAGAGTACAGTGTCAGGAACTCCACTCCCCCTGAATAATGAACTCATCAGGCGGGCACCCAACCGTGTTAGTTAGCCCCATTGCCTTACTTAACAAGGTGACGCTCTACACCAAAGCATTATTGCGTGAAATAAGACGCCTTTAGATAACATCAAACGTGATGGTGATATTTGGGAATGTTGCGATTAATGGGTGCCACTTGAGTGGATGTGTTTGTCTTGAATGGTGGTTGATTACGAGATCTTTTCTTGACGTTATGACTGGCTTACTGGCTATGCTAACTGGTTTACTGATTTTACAACTCAAAGTTACTGATTTTACAATTCGAAAGTTATTGATTTTACAACTCAAAGATTTAAATATGACTGAAAGCATGTCAGATTTTTTTAAGAAATCCTTCCGAATAAGATAGGTAACTCACCTTAAATTTTTCGTCAATCGTAGCTCGACTTGATTCGAACTCGGGAGAATCCAAGAATTCACAAGGCAGAATTGGATGAAGGAACTGATGACCGCTCATGACGTTGACCTGGACAGAGAACAATTTTGTTTTAGCTAAGCAGATCTTGGCTGCTCGCGTTCATTTTCGAACCGCTACCATGACAAAAAAACAAGATTGCATGATCCAAAATTCTTAGATCTAAGCCTATCCTATAAAAGTAGGAACCTAAGCTAAGAGTACAAGGTTAATTAAAGAAAGTTCTTGTTGGATTTTACAACAGCTTTTACAACCAGCACAAAGCAGCACATTAGTAAAAGGGGATTTGGGAGTATTAAGTTTGGGAGTAGAAGCGGGTGCGAAGTTGCTTACAGACCAGACCGCTTTAGCAACTTGTACTGCAAAGAAGACGGCAGCTAAATTAACTATCTTCCTTCTAGTATTAGGTAAACTCAGTACTTCTGCTTACTATGGTTTAGGTTTTGCTATATGCAAAGTGGAAAGGACATTAAGTTCCTAATATTCATTACTATATTTTGCCCACAGCCTATTCCGCAGAAACCGGAGTCAAAATAAAACTCAACTAAGAAACTCTATCATATAAAATTCAACTGCATCGTGAAGAGGGATGGCAAATCACACTTCACACTATATAATCACACTAGAGAAACTTGAATTCGTCGAAGACACGGTTTTCCTAGGGATCACGCTTGACTCAAAGCTACAATGGGGTCCTCATTTAACATCTCTTGCAGGACGGCTAAGTTCAGCGGCATATGCTGTCAGAAAAATCCGTCAATTTACTGATATAGATACCGCAAGGCTGGTTTATTTTAGTTACTTTCATAGTATAATGTCTTACGGTATCTTATTATGGGGACGAGCTGCAGACATCGAGTCTATATTTATTCTGCAAAAAAAGAGCCATCAGAGCCATATACCATCTTGGTCGGCGCGATTCCCTAAGGGAACTGTTTAAGGATATTAACATTATGACGATACCTTGTCAATACATATACGAAAACATTATGTATGTTCGGAAAAATATTCATCTTTTTAATAAGATTAGTGATAGGCATAATTTTAATACTAGAAATAGGAATAAATTAGATCAACCCCGATTCAGATTGGCTAAAGTACACACTTCTTTTATGGGATATTGTATTAAGTTTTATAATAAAATACCACGTGAGATTCTCGAACTGAATGAGAAAAAATTTAAAACATGCATAAAACGCACTCTATGTAGACAGGCATATTATAAACTGGAAGATTATATCCTTGATAAAAATGCTTGGCTAAATGCCGGTCCTGCTCCACAGCCTCAGCCGCTTGGTTCCACTAGTTAGGTTTTATATTTGGAAGAGATGCTCACCCTCTTTTATGTCTAATAATAATACTATTCCGCATAATCTTATATTATGTTTGGAATAAACTTTTCTTTTTCTGTCTTTTCAGATTGATATTCATAGTTTTATATAATTTAGAAGCAATTTTTATTTCAAGTTCTGTAAATGTGAGAACCCTGGACCATTATGTTAATAGATAGTATCCTTGTTTGACATGAAATAGCAGGGGCAGTTGAGGGTGTGTCATGCTCACTCCAAAGTCTCGCTGATGGTGGCGCGTGTATCGGATCATTCAGTTCCCTTCAAAATGGTTGAGCTGAATGGTGCTGATGCACGCGTCATGTTCGTGAACGGGCGCCGTCAGTGGAGACTGGTCATCCCTTGGTTGCCACTGCCTCATTTTAATATTTCATACTATAAATTGTTTTTTTTCTTTCTTTACATTGTTCTCATATATAGAAGCAACAAGGTGTATGTAACCAGGATTTTTGTAAACATAAAATGATTTAAAAGAGTGTCCGTGGAGTTTCTTGCACGTTCTTCTCCATAGAGATCTACGCTTGCGAACGTGCAAATAGCTTCATGTTTTTGACGGACTGACTTTGACAATTCAAAAGTACCTGATAATGGTTTATTTGAAATAAATGCTTTGACTTGACTTGACTATATAATCATCACATCACACTATATCACACTAACATTATAAAGGCGAAAGTTTGTGAGTGTGTGTATGTTTGTTATTTCTTCACGCGCAAACGGCAGGACGGATCTTGATGAAATTTGGTATGGAGATAGTTTGAGTCTCGGGAAAGGACATAGGATATCCCTCGAGTATGTTCACTTGGGATAATTTTCGACAAACACGCGGGCGGAGCCGCGGGCGACAGCTAATATAGTTATAAAACTCACTTCACTTCAGGTGTCCTATATCTATTATATTTTAAATGTATTAGTATTTTATAATGTTCTTTTTTATGTTTGCCACAGTTGCCTGAAATAATAATAATAAAAGATTAATAGGTTAAAAGAATAAAGATTTTTTCACGGCTGTAGTGTCAATATGTTTCTTAAAGTTCAATTAGGTTCGTAATCCACCATTTGTAGTTGTGTGTCGGTTGTATTGTTGTATAGCCTAAAAAGCGCTTCTTAATTGTGTGCGAGTGAAATCTCCTGACTATTTCCTTAATCTATTAGACCATACATAGGTGCAAACGTACAAACCAAAAAGTAGTTCAACAAACATTTTCCGATCAATTTTACCGGGGCAGCTTGACTGCTCGATAAACCGATGGTTTGGTAAAGAGTGGGAATTGATGTACTCTAATATTATCTGACGGTATCGTATAAAAAGGCACGTGCGCGTCGTTAGGTAAGGCGCGGTGCGATACGTATTCATTGCAAACATTGGCACGTGCTGCCTGAAAAATTGTTTTAAATTTTCTAACTCTATGAGTTGCCGTGGAATACAAATTTTCTGAACCGGGCTACGTTGGAATACGATAGAAGTTTTTTTTATGAGTGCCGGAGATTTAGAGGTTCATAAATGCTACAGATAAGCTTAAAATCAAGAAGAGTAGACAAAAAAGGAATTTGCGCAAAATAGGAAAACACAGGCTAAAAATAAACGGAAAAATACTTAATAAAGTAGATACCGGAGAACTTAAGCATAATTAGGTCGAAAACAACGTGATTACGTGGCAACGACAATCCAACATTATTTCCCCAGGCAAACTAAGATGGAACACATTTATTTTTAGAATAGGTACTTCTAAATTAGTAAAACTGATTTCTCTATTAGAAAATTTTCTGAAGATAAATGGATGCTTCTCTGCGTTTGTTATTTTTGATAAATAAAAACCGGCCAAGTGCGAATCGGACTCGCGTGCAAAGGGCAAAGGGTACTGAATGAATAATATTTTTAAAATGTAACTTTAAAATCATAGACTTCACAGGTTTCTATCGGTACAGACTTATCAGTATTTTTTTCAAAATTTCTGGCTCAGTAGTTTCGGAGATATGGGTAATCCCTTATCTCCGAAACTACTGAAGAAAATTTTCTTTAATAACTTAGGAATGGAATATTAAATAGACTGTAAATGGATGTAAATTGGTGTCCAGCCAGTTCGGCGACCACCAAACTTGAATTTAGGGTTCAGGGTCTCTCTTATGTAATTTCTATAATGATCTCCGAGATGCTGAGTAACTTGCGGAGGAATTTTTCAAATAAAATCATAAGTACAGTATTCGCTAAAATATGATGTAGAAAACCCCGACCATCATCTATATAATCACCTTTTGTACATAAGGAGCGTCTGTAGCTAATTAAAGGAAAAGTTGCAAAGTTAGTTAAATATTCCCTTCCTTAATATTACGAAGCTATTATAAAATAAGCTGCCAAGAGTAGGACGATAGTAATGGGCATAATAATTAATTATGTATGTGAATAATCATAAGATTTTCAAAGTATATTCAATAACTTGTCAAAAAAGGAACCTACCCCTACCCATATGATTAATATATTCAGTATTTACTTATTTTTCTTTTTTTATACGTATGTGGAGACTGGAGAATTGGCTTTCAGACTAATGTACTGTCCTTCATTTGTTTGTTTTAACTGTAAGTCAAACATGTTATTTAAAAAAAAAAGATAAATCGCCTGTATACATAAAGTTCTGACCGCACGTGCTAAAACCTTCCGCGTGAAAGCATTGGCCAGGCCGTGTTCTCAAAAAGTATCACTTTGTAAATATTTTATGAAGTTGAAGGCGAGTCCTGGCGCCTGAGCTTCCGTGAGTGTAAAGAGAAGGCCACAACCCGGCCACATCCCTGACGAGGTACGGATATGTGCGGTTAAACCTTAACCGGAGGATCTGGTCTTAGAATATTATATTGTCAATCGATATTTTGGTTTGGTAGGTCGCAGTACGGGGAGATATATATAGGATGATATACTTGAAATATAAGGTTTGCTTCTTTATTTTGTACTGGCCGAATCCAAAGCTTATTTGAGTTGCTTGGTTACCACTATTGTTGATATTCTGACCTTTGATTTTTGCATTGATATTAAACTGTTTGTTAAAATATACCTAAATGTTTTTTCCATCCATATAAATTCGTGTGAACTTTACTCATCCTAATTCCACAACAATTAGCACACTCTCATAATTTATAAGAGATATTCCCGTAGAAGTCAATCTGCGTAGCCTATCCCCAACTATGTTGGAGTCACTTCAAGTCTGCCACCGTTCAGAGCCACGTTTCGGCTCCGTAAGTCATTACGGGAAGGACGCACTGGTTAAAGACCCTGGCCTTAAGGGATTGTAGGATCGACGATTCAAAGATACAACGTAGCTTCCCGAAGGCCGCCCAGCCCAAGCGTATTCTTCTGGTCGCTTCCTTCTTAAAGTTGTGCCGCCCCAATTGTATAATTTGGCCTAGATATATGTATTCTTGCACAACCTCGAGGGTAGCGCCATTTACGATTACAAGTCTCGGGGGGACATGACCATTGTACATAACTTTGGTTTTGTCCAGATTCATCCCGAGACCCACCACCAAGAATCGCTCAGGCTGTTTAGCATCCCTACCAGCTCCTGCAGAGATTCTGCCATGATGACAATGTCACCCGCAAATCGGAGGTGCGAGATGTACTGACCGTTGATATTTATGCCCCGTCCTTTCCAATTAAGCGTCTTGAAAACGTCCTCCAACGCGTTCGTAAAAAGTTTCGGAGAGATGACATCTCCCTGTCTTACACCTCGACGCAGTTGGATTGGTTTTGTGCTCTGTTCTTGTACTTGGACGGTCATTGTTGCGGCCTTATACAGACATCTCATCACCTCGACATAGCGGCAGTCGATGAGACATCTCTGCATGGCCTCCAGGACAGCCCAGGTCTCAACGGTGTCGAAGGCTTTCTCGTAGTCCACATACGCTAGGCACAGAGGCTGATTAAATTCCTCGGTCTTTTGGATTATTTGCCTAAGGGTGTGTATATGATCCACGGTGCTGTAGCCTTTTCGAAACCCAGCCTGCTCCGGCGGCTGGAAGTCATCAAACTTTTGGGCGAGACGATTCGAATTTTTAATTCGAATAACCCTCGAAAACAGCTTGTAGACATGGCTCAGGAGTGAAATGGGGCGGTTAATGTAATACTACTATTAAATAGTTACCTTTCCAGAGAGCAGTAGCCCAAGCCGGTCGGTCTTGGTAAGGTTCTGCATGGCGTATGCTTCGCCCGCATGTAATGACATCACGTGTGCAAAGTCTGGAGATACCATGCGCTTGAACTGCAATCTGGACACCTATATCAGATTTGGGCTTTAAATATTATGTTTTGAATAAATCTAATAGTATGATCAAAATTAAAATATGGGCTCTTCGTTTACGTATGCGTCGAAGGAAAATATCTTAAATAATATCTTAATATCTTATCTTAGGACAACTCACACACGGTTATCCGATCCCAAACTAGGCAGAGCATGTGCTATGGCTATCAGACAACTGATAAACTTACTTATATATTTCTAAATAGGTACATACATATTATAGACAAATTACACCCAGACACAGAACAAATGATCATGCTCATCACACAAATATTTGTCCTGGGTGGGAATCGAACCCACGACCTCCGGTTTAGCAGTCAGGGTCACTAACCACTCGACCAACAGACGATTCGTACAGGATGCCACTGGGACTGTAAAATGTTGGCTTTGTGCACAAATCCATTATGCCACTTAGCATAACTTAATTTTTTTACAAACGTATAACAGGTCATACATTACCTTGAACGGTTCAAAAAGCGTATGATAAACCTCTTCGAGCTCAGGATCGAATTTGACGGGTCTCATCTCGTACACTAAATAGACAACTTGTGCGAGATTCAGGAACACGAAGCCAAAGTTCCAGGAAAAGGCATCCGGTGAACATATCACGTGCCATGCCCATATGGAGTACAGCATGAAAGCTAGGAGGAAAAAGTATAATTAAAAAGGTACCTACAGCACTGCCTACTCCTTGAGAAGGTCAATAAATCAACTAAACCGATGGCAGATCACAGCCGTACACGGGCTTCTACTAAGCGGCGCCACAACTACCAGGGTCCTTTTTCAATAGCCATATTTTTAAGATCGTCAGTTCGGGAAGTCGGTACATACCCAAATGAAACCCAGTAGAGGCAAGGCCAAAAGGATTGGAGGAAACCCAAAAGTTCTAAATCTCTCAATATTATCAAAGCGGATTGCTTTGATAATATTGAGAGATTTAGAACTTTTGGGTCTCGTATGCTAGAACTATTGTTAGAGGAAAACAAACGTGTTATTAACAATAAAAAAATTAATCATTACAGTTGTGTTTGCCACAACAACAATAAATTATCTATAAAACCTAAGCCACAGATCAAACATCTTTCTGAGAATGAAACTAAGGTTTAATTAGGTGTTAATAGGCATATGCAGTTAAATTGTAAGTAGGTACCAATATCAATTAAATACTTACCAAATATTAAAATAGTGTGCATCCACAATTGACCTTTCTTGGTGCTTGGAGCGCAGTATGAAGCCACGAAGAGCATGTTGGATAGCTAAAAATACACCTTCATGCATGAGTCTTTAAAATCTCGAGTGTATTTATTAGAAAACCTTTATTTTTTCTCACCTGAAAGAGAGGATGCTGTGTGGTTCTCCATAGTGGACACCACGGCCAATACCAGGGTCCTGTACAGTGATTAAATCCATGTACTTGCGTTATTATTTACCAAATAATAATCAAAACAGTTTTTAGAAGTTCACATACCTGCAGGCATAGTGTAATTTACGGAACCAAAGTCCTGAAACGTGCCATTTTCACCGGGCCACGAAAAATTATATTCACCGATTTCGAGGAAGTCACTTTTTTTTGCAAACACACCGTGCGGCATTTTGTAAAACAAGGCAACTCGCTCTACGATATTTTTATTTTTATTCTCAAAAAGGTTAACATCGTATTGTCCACGCGTTCGCGCCAAATCAATAACATCCGTTTTGTTCCCAAACCTAACGCCATCTACATTCTAATCATAACACTTGTCACAAATTGTTTATCCTTCCTTGTCATTTTAATTAATATGGCAATACCAATTTCGAAAAAACAAAGTTTCTCGCATAAAATATACGAAAAGATGGCTTCTGTTACTGTACTTGTAGCTTGAGTTATACGATCAAAGTATTATATCATGCGAATTGTTATAAAATCGCATATTGTAATATTTCATTTAGCGCCAAACGTGGCCAAACCATGGACAGCAGAGTAACTGACAACACACCCTTTTAGTCGATATTTTGGTTCCCAGAGACAAGTCAGTACATTTGACATTTTTAATCTTCGACGGATCAATTCATTCTCGCTGTCATTCGTATCAAGGTGTGATGTGAATAGGTGCGGAGTAAATCCACATAAAAACCTCAAATAACTTGCGATGAGGTAGCACCAGTTACTCAAAAATAATTAAACAACATCTAAGTAATATGCCTTAACTCTTTTGTGTTATAAACCTTTTAATAGTTTTCGCGGGAATGCCGAACATTAATAATGCCTGCGCCGCCAATGGTAAGTCTCACACACTTGATTAAATATCTTGTGACTCATTAAAAAGCACAAGACTGTTATACATAATGCTTAAAATGAAAAAATAATAACACGTCTATCATTATTACATGAAAGTATCCAATGAAAACTGATAACTTATGACTAGAATTTATTCTGGAATGTACCAATGGACACTGTCTCCCTATACTTGCTCATTTTTGTTTTCTTCTCCAAAAGCACACACTTCATAAGACAGTGAATTGTCAATTTTTATTTTTATATATTGAATTACATTGCTAAGGCAAGTTAGATGTGTATTTTTAAAACATTCATACCATTTTCTAGACTAACAAATCGAGTTCTTAAGGCGATTGGGTTCATCCATAACTAGTATAGTTTTCTAATATGCTTCTATCATGTATTTTCTGTATCATACCATCATATTATAAAGACAACAAAAGCTTTGTCAGAAAATCAATAAATCCTACGGGACTGGGCAGCGGAAATGGTCTTCAAAAACATCAGAAAAAAATATTAATTACAAGCATAGCTTAAAATAAAACTTTTTCCCAGTAGTCTAATGTTTTGGTTAAGTAATATTATTTTGTTGCACATACATAGTTGCTTGTATCATTGGCTATCTTGAGTCTTATCATTTTAATTTTATCATTCATCAGCACCCAGTTCACTGCAGCTCCATAATGTGTCACAGTCATTCTGTTTCATAATGTTATGAAAACTTCATGAGCATCAAATTATGTGTACCTTATACAAATGGCCCAGTTTGATCAATGAATCATTAACTTCATGTGCAATTTGGCATTCTTTTTCATTGCTTGGTTTTCTATTATTTTATTATTTTGCTGTTTCATACCTCACTAGAGCTGCATAATTACATACATTCTATTTCTAGACAATTTGAACCAAAACATGCGCCTAATTCATGTGCATAACAAACATCATTGATTTTTTCTTTCAAATTGAATTAATTCTTCACATAGTGTGTCTACTCCAATTGGCCCAACCTTTTCTTAAGAATTATGTTCATAGTTTTCATTCAAAAGCAGTGGAAAATATATGTCATTGGAAAATAGAAATGCCATAAGATTGTAAAATATTGTGTGAAATTGTAAACAATTTTTTCTAAATAAGACACATATATATTTAAAACTATTCAATTTGGATAGGATTTATTGTATACAAAACAATTTTTAATAATATATCAAGAAATTATAATCTAATCAAGATTTTTTACAATCTTATGGTATCTGCAATTTTCCGGTGAATGCAATTATGCGAATCCACCCACTATCATTTAAGTTTTATGTGTTGCTGGGGATACTGTTGGAATAAAAATAATAACACAATATTTAAACGCCTCCATATCAAACCGTCCTTTTCTCAAAATTACCTATTAGCAAATCGTCTTATTCGCTAAAAGACCTATTAGCAGAACATCCTATATTCAAAGTACAGCTATGGTAAAAAATGAAAAAAATTGAAAAATTACAATCGATTTTTCGTCCTGGCTAGATACTGGTTTGGTTTAGATATTTTTGAATTAAAATTCTAATGAAAAAGAGATAATTATACCTCTGGTGTGGACACAACCTGTGTCGGCAGCATTATACAATCTCATGTTCCAAGTACAGAGGCTTGCCGAGGCTGGTAGAAACAGAAGTTCGGAGACGGTCTGAAATCTAGGGTGACAAAGACTCATAATTTCATAAACTACCTATACATATGTACATTACTACTACTGTTTTGTTATATTTTTGAAGCTGTTAATGTGGTAATGTATCACAAACTACCAGGAGACCAGAATTATGTATAAGTATTTCTGGGGCTGAAACAATCAGGAGTGGTAAAGACTCACAAACCACCACGAGATTAGAATCATGGAAAAGAATTTCCGGATGGAGCTGCTGGCAGAAGCTAATATTGAATAACGACCCAATTATGAATTGATTGCGAAAAAAAAAACTGTCGGTTTTTACTTAAATTTTAAAATCTTATATTAGTGTGTGGTGTGACTTTACTTTTCCATTCTCTTGTGTTAGGACGTTCTGCTAATAGGACGACTTGCAAATAGGATGATTTGCTAATAGGATGTTTTGAGAAAGAGGCATTTAAACCTCATTAATATTTGATTATGTAATATAAGTTATAATGTGTTCTTCTTTTTATATTTGAGGTGATTGCACTATGTGTTTGCATTGTTTTGTTTTGTTTTTTTACATAATATGTGTGGCTAATTAACTTAACTGTTAGTTTTCCATAATTGTCCTTGTTCCCTCAATTAATATCATTTTTGTCCATTGCATAACTAATATGAACATAATAATGCCCCATTGTCTTAAATAACTACCCAATAGATTATGCTTCATTTGTTACTATTTTTATTTAAAGGCACTGCATAAACCAACGCTATTTTTATGTTTATTATTTTTATACCTTCCATTCATAATAAAGGGATTTCATAAAATTATATACATTTTGTTCTCTTTGCTATTTTCCTTGTTAACTTTATTAGTATTCTGAAGATAACTTCGCTACTTAACAATGTCTTTTAAAAGAAACCCATGCTAGGTTTTTCCCTTAAACAAGATGTTTTGCAAGTGCTATTTGGATATCCCTGTGTGATTTTCATTTGTTTATACAACGTTATTACATTACTATCTTAAGGAAGTAGAAAGAGTCTTAACAATTGTGTAGCAATGCTAAGAAATAGCTCAAGAATAGGTTCAAATCATGACCTGTTTACAGTCTGTGGTAACACACTCATTGGCCAGCTTCCACATTTAACTCTGTTTTGCACTATTGACTGACGTGAAAAATTAATTAATCATTTACTAATAAACTAATTACATACCACCCTTTAGACTAGAATTGGTTAGAAAAATCTGGCATCTGTTACCACTTGGGTTATTGAATAAATCTAATAATAAATGTGGGTTTGATTCCCACCCAGGACAAATCTTTGTGTGATGAGCATGATCATTTGTTCTGTGTCTGGGTGTAATTTGTCTATAATATGTATGTATTTAGAAATATGTAAGTATGTTTACCAGTTGTCAGGTTGCCAGAGCACAGGCTCTGCATAGATTGGGATTGGATGACCGTGTGAGCGTTGTCCCAAGATATTATTATTATTATATTATCTAAATTGTTAATATGAGGATTAAAAATTCTGGGACAGGAAAATTCAACATAACATTATTTTGATTGATGGGTGCATTTTGTTTGATTCAATGAATATATTAATAGAGTTTACTATTTAATGGTTAGAAACGTGTAAAAACGGGCCCACATAGAAATTTGTACGAAGTTTTCCTTTTCTCAAGTACATTTTATAGGTTGGTCGACTACTTTGTTTTGTTTTGGGGGACTGTAGTCATGTAGAACTTTGACGTTCAAAAAGTGCTGGCACTAATTTGATTAAATGACTTTGACATGAATTTTTTCACGTCTCCAAAAACTACCGTTTAGCTAGCAGGGGGGGGGGGTTTACATCGCCACTTTGCGTGTAACCTTAAAAAAAGATTTCAATATTTTGTTTTACCACTTTGTCAGCGTGATTGATACTCACACCAAATTCCAACTTTCTAGTGCTAAGTGTCTCTGTGCTAAACCGCGTACAGACGGACATGGCGAAACTATAAGGGGGGTTGTTGATTACGGAACCCTAAAAATCTATAAGTCCGTGATAAGACCTGTCGTACTGCGTGGATCAAAATATTGGGCTATGAAAGAGACGGATGAAAAAAGGCTGCATGTAGCGGAGATGAGAATGTTGAGATGGATATGTAGAATTGTGGAGTGACGAGAATGGATAAAGTGAGGAATGAGTATATTAGATGAAGTTTTAAAGTTGCGCCAGTGGTAGTAAAGTTAAAAGGGAGTCGTTTATCTTGGTATGGTCATGTGACGAGGAGGAATGAAACGTATGTTACAAATAGAGACAGGCCAAAGAAAAGATGGATGGACTGTGTGTGGAAATAGCAGGGTGGCAGTGATAGCATAACGGGTGATAGGACAGAATGGAGGAAGAAAACGTGTTGCGCCATCCCAAAGTAACATGGGTTAGGGGCGTAATATAATTCTTAAAATCGAACGACTAACCCAGACTGTTACTGCTTTCAAAGATCATTTGAACGACCTAAAGTGTTATATTATATACATAGGCATTTTGATACCAAAATAATAATCCTAAAAACGTACTAAAATGTAGCAAATAAAAATTGATTTGTATCAAAAAATGGCATTGGTATCAAATTGGCATAGTTCAATCAAATCTATGATTGAACTAAAATAAAAGTGACTTGTTTGGAACTATTTAGTCGTTTTTAGGGTTCCAAACATCCGTAAGAAACGAAACCTTTATAGGATCACTAGGTTGTCTGAAGCCACACACGGACACGTTACGTAAATTAATAAATTTTGAGTACCTATGGGAGTCACTTTTGGGCGACAAAATACCTTTCTCCCTTATACCTTATCTCCGAACTACTGAACCAAAAAAAAATAAATAATGCAGATAGTAGTTCTTTACGTATAGATTACAGGAAAAACCTATAAGAAGTCTATAGTGTTAAAATAACATGTTACAAAGGAAATTCGTTCGGAACCTTTTGCACGCGAGTCCGTCTCGCACTTGGCCAATGTTTTGCGGTCGCGTTTCAGTAATCAGCAGTTTATCTCAGACTTGCATAGCACATTCAAAATTGTGAGTTGAACTAGTGAACATATTTCTGTTCCAAAGTCGCAAAACACTAATTAAGCCAAGCCAGGTTAACTCTGACCATCACAAAACAGACAGAGAGGCACTATTAATCATAGTCACACAATCTAGGTACACGGGTGCATACGTATTACGCACTTAAATTTTGGTAGCCGGGCGCGGTGCAATCGCGCATGCGCTATTCATTGCTCTGTAAACTAGTACGTACGAGGTCATGTTTTCCTATAGTTGATCTTAATTTTGCATATTTTCCGGGCTTATGTGAATAAAATGCATGAACAAAATATAACAAGAATGCAGCTGCGGTCTGTTCTTCATAACCCAAGTAAATACCTTGAATAAAATGTGAGCATGCGAATATTCGATGCAAACACAGTGCCACCGCCTATGTCCAACAGCTATCCCCTGTAAGATATGCACACCGTTTGTTTAAAATTGCAGACGAATACGAAGTCATTGGTGAGACGCAGTGGCAAGTTATCGAGAGCAGCGGTGACGAACAAACCATCAACATACACGGCTTCAAATATTCAAAATTACGCGCTATTTTACTACACACCGTGTGCATATTACTATGTGGATTACCATATTTTGCACTGGCTTATTACCCATCTTACAACCGATTCAAATACATAAAATGCAGTCTGAAAACGGCCGAGGAAATTTGTGGTAAGTCTTGTTGATTTCGACTGCTTGCGGGGCGAGCCGGGCCGAATCGAATACAGATAGTCACTATACTTACCTATATGGCATAGGTAATATCGGATTAATGTTCGTAGTATCTTCCTCAGCCCAGCCTCGACTCGATAGTGTGCCATGAATCAACCTTATTTGTTTTTATTATACCAATACTTATATCAGTTATATCAATAAATTACTAAATTATGTTTACTACTTTTTAGTCATCGACGCTGATGGAGTATGGTCCACAGAAAAAGTGCTTGAAATTGACCTGAACCTATCCAACCATAGAGATAACAGACTCCGATATTTCATGTTCAAGCACAACCGTTTCATTTGGCTTAACGATCAAGGAATCTTTATCAATGTTCTTGCACTCAATGAGAAACTTACTATTCAATTACTGATGGAAAATATGTCCGGCATAAACAAACGACAGCAAAACGAATTGTAAGTGCAAAATAATTACATAGTCGCTTAGCGAATTTGCGTAATCAGTAGTCAGAAACTAATTAGATGTCATGCCTAATTACATAGTTATTTTTCAAATTGTTTATTGTAACATTCCTCTGATTTTCAGGATCAAACTGTATGGGTCAAACTCGGTAGAGGTGGAAGTCAAGAGTTACTGGACGCTGTTCAAAGACGAAGTCTTTAATCCTTTCTACCTATTCCAAGTTTTCTCTATCATACTTTGGTCATTGGATGAGTACTATCAGTATGCTGCTTGCGTTCTCATCTTGTCTATTGCGACCTGCATGTTGGCGTTATATCAAACGAAAAAGGTAACTTATATTAAGCAAATCTAAAGAAGGCCATTAACCCTGGAGCTCTACGAAATTATGTTAATATCATGATTATTTATTCCAAACAGATGAGCATCCGTCTGCACAAAATGGCCGGCTCAACAAGTGCGTTCACCGTTACCGTACTGCGACCGACTCGCATGGGCCGGGAGGAGTGCGTGGTGAACGCCTGTCGACTTGTGCCTGGCGACGTACTGGTGCTCCCGCCTGACGGCTGTGTGATGCCGTGCGACGCCATGCTGCTTACCGGGACTTGCATCGTTGATGAAAGCATGCTTACAGGTTTGTAGATTGTCGATGTTGCTATGCGATGCTGTCGCTTGCTTCGAGCTGGCGTATGATGATCCCTTTATTTGCTTGAATAAAGATGGCGGTGGTATTATGTTAATGGGAGTGTGCTTGGATCACGGCTTTGGATATTTCTGTGAAATGCTTATTTACATACTTTTAATTTCTTCTCTAGTTTAAGGCTACGCTGGTTTATGCAGCTTTAAAACTTTACGTAACGTTGCCGATATAAATATCCAGTGGATATTTTGTCTGACTCTTTTCTTAACTCTGTTTAACCTTTGCTAAAATGAAGAAATAAACGACCATCATTCCTGTTGCCGGGCTCCAGCGACAGCTAAATGAATACGGCAGACGCGACCTAACTGGACCCATTTCAATTTAAAACGACTACCAATATTGCTTGTTACAATTACATACGCATTCCAGCTATAGGACATACAAAATTGACATTTATTAAGAATTTATTTTGAAGATATTGTCAGTCCACTTGTATTGATTTATGAATCAATGTGTAGCTCTATTGATACCATTAATAGTGTTTACTTATTTATCCACGTGTTAGGTGCGAGTTGTATACTACTGTTTATACACCATGTTATGCAATAATTATCACATTACATAATGAAGCAATTTAACAAGTCATATAAATTGCTTTCATAATAATTTATCTGTTACTTAAGGCCACATCTACTACGATATAAACAGTTCTTCATTATTTCGTTGCATGAAAGAATGTCACAGAGTCTAGTTGGCTGGAATTCTCAAAGGGTTATTTTAAAACTATCGTCAAGTATCCAATAGAGTCCGACATCGAGAAATTAGGTCAGGACGGCTTGCTGCCATTAAAAAATTGATCGCGTGGAACGCAGACAGCGACATTAATCGTTTAAATATTGGTGTACCTATGAATGTAACATAATACAACGTGTAACAGAATAAACGCAATACGTCTTAAGGGGTCCTTGTACTCATCACTATGAACAACATTCACTATGGGACAAACATTGAAAGCGCGAAAAAAAAATCGACTGTCCCATAAATTTATGTGCGCTTGATAAAATGTACCTACTGAACAGCTGTTTTTTCGCGATTTCGAGGTTGGTCCTATAGTAAAAGTTGTTCATAATGATGAGTACAATGACCCCTTGAGAGGTTTGCGTTTATTCTGTTACACCTTCTATGTATGCTATTTGCTTTATTTGTTAGTTTTGAAAAAGGGCCTCCTCACCTAAATGTAATCTTTATGCATAAATGTTTTATGTTTATGGTTCAGCTTTGTAAAATATCGATGTTTATTTTAGGTGAAAGTGTGCCAGTAATGAAAGGCCCCCCATGCTCATCTGCTGAAATATTCTCAACTGAAGGACACAAAAGACATACCTTATTTGCTGGCACTCATATTATGCAGACTCGATTCTATGGCAACAATCAGGTATACACTTATATGTATAAGCCCATAGTAATTAAATAATTATATTATAAGTACTTACACTTAACAAACTGTTATAGATAACTAATAAAACAAAGAGAATTTTATTGTAATAATGCCCTTTTTTTGCAGGTCTTAGCAAAAGTAGTACGTACCGGTTTCTACACCGCCAAGGGAGAACTTCTAAAAAGTATTCTGTTCCCGAAGCCCTTTGGGTTCCAATTCTACAAAGACGCCGTCAAGTTTGTCATATTCATGTTCTGCATTGCCGCGATTGGAATGGGCTACTCCATCTGGCTATATGTTGTTAGAGGCGTAAGTCAAGTCAATCTACTATACCTAATACACAAAATATCAAGGATTATGTTTAACTGAAATACTTCCTTAGGGAGCGTTCAAGTATTACGTAACGCAATTTTTGAAGATTCTTGACCCTCCCTCCCCCCATGTAACGTGCCGTAATGTTTTTCTGTACCCCCTCGCCCCCCCTAAACGTTACGTATCATCCAAGTGGCAATTTTTACCTAAAAGTCACTATTATGTCTACTACTCTCATGTTACCTATTTTTTTAAATTCATAAATGTCATTTCAAGAAAAATATTGACGTTTAATTTTTGTTTGGCAAAATGACTACTTACTGTTTAGTGACTGTGGAACTCGAAAATATGTTTAGTGAGCTAGCGTTAAATAAAAAAAACCTCCCGCCCCTGTAACGCATCGTAACGTTTTACAAGACTTTCCCTCCCCCAAATTGCGTTACGTAATACTTGAACGCCCCCTTAAATCTCTTGAGTGATCTCAAATCAATCAATTTAATAATTTGTCTTTTTTCTCAAACATATGATCAAAACAATACAACTCAAACCTCAATGACATAAAAGTCACATGATGCACGCTCGTTATTTCCAACTATACCTCGTAACTGATAATTGTGTTTACCAATCAAATTTCCAAAACTAATTTGGCTGGAAGAAAATGCCATGTTGCATTAAGTCCGCCTATGTACCACTACTGTACATACAGTAAATAAATAAGTCAATGTCTTGAGTAAGCTATGTCAATCAAATTACCAAAGTTACTCTTTTGAAACAAACATAAAAGCAAAACAATGCAATTCAAACCTCATGCCAATGAAGTTCGTCAATTTCAACTATTCCTGATGATGATTTGTTTCCACAGAGTCTGATAGGCACAATAGTCCTCCGCACCCTGGACATCATCACTATCGTCGTACCACCCGCGCTTCCCGCCGCCATGACAGCCGGTATATTGCACAGTCAGAACCGACTGCGCAAGAACAGGATCTTCTGCGTGTCCCCGCCAAGGATCGTCATCTGCGGGAAGATACAAGTCATGTGTTTTGATAAGGTAAGTAAAAATCAATATTTTGTGCTTAATTTGAACTTGTGATATTTCAACAACAGTGGCTGTTGCGGAATTGTTCGGATGAGTTACCGCGGCCTAGAGTGGCAGAAGTTATTTGATGAATTCCACAAACAAAAAAAAGTGGGTAGTGAAAATGTACAACTAAATAATTTTTAGTTATTGTCCAATCAATGAAGTCATCCATCATTAGTCCAATGAATGAAGCTTTGCATACGAGAGGTTTCAATCAACTTACTAAGAGTGTGATTTTAGTTTGTGTTCACATAAACTATTGATTTCAATCCGGTTCTGACCGACACATTATTTGCTACCCAGAGCGGTAGCGAAAGCCAAGTGGGCAGGATATCGCTTCGCGCCGCCAACTTGGCGAAACCTTTTCGCAACGCAAGCGAAAAGATACCATCTACCTGTGCGAAATGGCGATACTGGAACCGGGGAACTCCATACAAAATACCCGGCGTGGTGCCATGCAAAACTGAGCGTTCTTCGCTACCACTTTGGATAGCGAATACCTCATAGGTCTGAACAGACCATCTTCTGTCATTATTCTATATTTTTCCTATATATCAGCTTTCATCTCATCATACAGCTTTTTTTGAGCCACATCATCTTCAGACATAATTCTTGCATTAACTCCCTTTCTCGCCATCATTTTCTAAAAGTCATTCTTCTGTTTCAGACTGGCACCCTAACCGAAGACGGCTTGGACTTCCATTCAGTAATACCATCACGCTCAGGTGAAAAGTTCGGTGAATGTGTGGTAGAGGTCGGCGCGCTACCTACGACCAGCCCGCTCATACAAGCGCTGGCGTCTTGCCACTCCCTCACTAGCATTGGGGGGAAGCTGAAAGGAGATCCATTGGACTTAAAGATGTTTGAATTCACGCAATGGGTGAGTTTTCGTTCCTGAGTCGTATACTTGCTGTTTCTGTGTGTCGTTTCAGTGCTCATATATCGAAATTTATAAAGAAATTGTGATATACACAAGATTGACAAAGAAGACGCTTGATGAAGCTGAATAACCTCTAAAACTAGATGTGCCGTTACGAGCAGGAACTGCGCACTTCAGGATTTCAAAAACTTTTGAAATCTATTTCCATGTTAAAATAAAGTATTCTTTTCAATTTTATTCTATTTTTACCAAATCAAATATTAATAATTTTGCAAATGAAGTCAATTTTAAAATGACAGTAATTGCTTAATTACAGAAATAGTTCGAATGTTTGAAATTGCGTACTTCGTACTTTATGTTAAAGTTATTTTGTTCAATATTATATTTGATTACATTTTTGGAATTGCAAATGCAGGATAAATTACATTAGTACCAATTTAATTTAATGATCAATATGGAATAATTGACAATTCAAAGTATGGTTTGGCTGCACTGCATGAGTCATCATTCCATAACATTTATGAGAAAACCGCAATGATTAAGTCCCATATAATTTAAAACAACAAAGGTGACGTCATTAGTTCCCATCACACATTACTAACGTCAATACTAGGAAATGATCCAGCGAAATATAACGCATTGATACGAAGTTTATCTGATGATAATATGTAGTAAGCATCTGATAACATTGGATCAACTACACTTGATATGATCTCAAGTGTCGGTATCCTCGAATCTGACTCATATTTTTTATTCCAGTATTATCAGAATGCAGATTTAAATGAATTTTGACATTTTGACCTCAGTTTCTGTCTGGCATTTATATTATCTGAGAAATCGGAAGAGGGCTTTATTATGATTGAAGGCCCTCACGAAAACTTTAATAATTTTAATTTTTTTTTTTAAAGTTCTATTAAATTTTAAGTTATTCAAATAAAAACGTTTACAAAACTGTACATTTAGCCAATAGTAATAACATTTCCCGGACAATTATAGTGCCTAAAAATAAACTAAAACGTAAGATATTTTTATTTTAAAGGTGTAATTAATGGTGGTTCCGAATTCCAATGTTAGGTAGCGATCCGCCCGATCTAGGTTTCTAGTAGACTTTAAACCTGTGTTTCAGGCCGTAACTTTACAATCCAATTACTTTGGGACAGTAAAATTTAAAGTTTGTTATTATTATTACAGATTTATTTTCCACTTAACACTTCTCAAAAATATAAATTATTTCCTCTCCAAAAGCCTCTTCCATTCTCTTCCACTTTTCCCTGTCTATAGCCATATGCATCCAACTTTTTCCTACTGTGTGTATTATGTCATCGGCCCATCTTTTCTTCTGCCTTCCTACGTTTCTTTTGCCTTTTATTTAATATTTTTTGGGCCCAGTATTTCTTCTAAGTTGTACTTATTCGTCTGTCTATTTCGTTTCATTGATATTTGCATTAAAGGACGGAAGGAAAATTTAAAGTTAAACTGTCATAGTTTAACTTTAAATTTTCCTTCCGTCCTTTATAAATCAAAATAATCTATTAAAAAATAGATACGAGAAAAAGCTTAATGGTACTTAATACCCAAAACTAAGCCTATGTAATTATAAAAAGTATCAGGACCAAGGGATCAAATCATGCCAATATTTCTAGAAGTTGTTCTGTGTCCGTGTAATTGAGTAACATTAAATATTCTGACAACATCTTGCTACATTTTTTATACCTTGCACTATAGAAGCTTAGTACCTTGTTGAGCCAATAGCCTCTATAATAATATAGAAAAGGTCCTAAGAACACATAAAAACAATTTGCAAACGCATGTCTAGTTTGAGGCTTTATGCAAACCAAGTCCTTCCTTCTCTCGTCAGAAGGTACAAGGTCAAAAGGAAGTGCAGTGTGCTGGTGTACCGCGGTGGTGGCCGCATTGTAGGCACATTACATGCTATGTAGAGCTAGTGCGTAGAAAATCTAAAAGGGCGAAACCTTTCGAATTGCTCTTTGAGCACGCTCTTACGAGATTAAAATTGTTTTTGCCACACCACCCCAAGAAAGAACTGGAACGTTCGAAGTCGGTTTGCGGTATCATAGCTTCTAAACGGAAGGACCAAAAAGACTTAAGTTCACTACGATGTATGAATGTCTTTAGCTAGGTTGTCTATAAAATTCGTAAATGTAAAAAAATTTCAATAAATAAGACCGAGCTCGCAACCTTTCATTGTTTGCATATTTCTGGACGTACAATAGCGGGCTTTACACAGTCACTATTTCCGCGCATGAAACAATAATCGTGTGCGAAAGAGCGTGTGTGTAAAGATGTTGAAAGGGGACGAGACAGACCACTCGATTGTACGCTTTCGCGCGCGCAAAAGTATATTATGAGGTTGTCTATACACTCATCAATCGCGCGCGCAATCGTGTATTATGATACGAGGACGCTGAGCTACAGCGGTATATAGTTACTGCTAGACGTGCTTCTGCACTAATGCTCTCTCTCGTTACAGTGTCTTGCTTGGATATTTTATGTTTGAATTTATTCAACAATATATTGAATAATTGATAATCCATACGCAAATAATTCTTGAAATCTTCCGGATAGTTATCTTGTAATTCTTCTTTATGAGTAGCAAAACACCAGCGAAAGTGATAGCTTGCGCTAAGATATATCTTCTATCCATTTTTTACCACAACACTACGAATAAAACTCCGTCCCTTCAATAAAACTGTGCGAACTGCATACACTCCAACATGCGCCAGTTTCGCGTGAGCTATCCTGCGCGATTAATCTTTACACGGACGCTCTTTCCGCTATGATAAAACAAATAAGAGTAATCGCGCGCGAAAGAACGTTAGCTTAAAAAACTTCAAAAAGATAATCGCACGCGATTGAACTTGCAGGCATTCCCACGCGTAATCCTGTACGCTCCTGAGAACGCGCGATATAGTAGCTGTGTAAATGGGGTTAATTTGTTCTCATTTTAATTTGCTGGAGTTTCACGCACAGATACTCGAAGAACCCGGCCCGGAGAACACACGGTACGATAATCTGACACCAGTCATCGTGAAACCCGTCACCGCTGCCAATGATGCTCAGAATTTGGATGACTTTGATCCTTTCACCATGGAGATCCCATATGAGGTGATTATTTTTCACAAGTACAGCTTATATTATGTCACCGGAAAATGGCAAACTACGTATGATTACAAATAACTTGAGAGATTGTAAACTCTCGATAAATTGTCAACTGAACATTTGGAATACCTTTTTGTTTTGTTGACAATTTATCGAGAGTTTACAATCTCTCAAGTTATTTTATAATCTTACGGAGTTTGCCATTTTCCGGTGACATATATATGTTTATTTATTTATTATTTATTTATTATGTTTTCGAAAACTAAAACAAACATCATTAATTTTACTGTTTTGATTCCGTGTTTATTTCGGGTTTTGCCAGGCTACTTAGATCTCGAAGACGACCCGAAATAAAATTTGGGAAAAACCATAATAAACACGCAAATATCCCATGAGAGATAAAACAAGAGTTTTTTCTTGGCTTATATATTATACTCATAAAAAATGTGTGGTTTTAGATCGGTTTGCTGCGACAGTTCCACTTCTCCTCGACACAGCAGTCAATGGGTGTTATAACTAACGTTCTAGGGCAGCCACAAATGGTTTACTTCGTGAAAGGTGCTCCTGAAAAGGTAAAAATTCCTTTGCTAATGCAATTCACAATGAAAGAGCACATACCGCCTGTCCTGTGTTTATTTTGGCTCCCCTTGTGTCATTTTAAATGTGTGAGTTTTTTACAGGTTGCCCTAATGTGCAATCCAGAGACACTCCCAGAAAACTTCAGTTCCGTTCTCAACGAATACACATCCAACGGTTTCCGAGTAATAGGTCTCGCGTACAAGAACCTCGATCGCAAAATGAAATGGGTCGACGCACAGAGGGTCAAGCGAGATACTCTCGAATGCGAAATGGCGTTCCTAGGCTTTCTAGTCATGCAAAATAGCCTAAAACCAGAGACGACCCAAGTGATAAGAGAGCTTCATCAGGCTTCTATGAGACTGATTATGGTCACAGGTTTGTATTGCTATTTATTTCTCGTTCAAAATTTCGATCCGTCGGTTACGAAATCTTTGAAAGCTTCGTCACGCTCTGATGGCTGGTTTTTCAATCAGTATTTAGTTTTGCTTGCACTAAAGCAGACATGCCATGGCAGCAACATTGTCAGTTACAGTGAGAGTTGGTTTTTTAGTCCCTAGCAATGCTTCTCACACATGTTCCATTCACGTCCAAAATGATTAAATTCTCTATTTCTGAAATTATATTATAGCATTGATTTTCTTTGATACAGGGGATAATATAATGACTGCTATGTCGGTGGCGCGCGGCTGCCTTATGGTGCAGCCACATCAGAAACTTGTGCTGATTAGTGCGGGACAACCGCAATCAACTGATTTACGACCTCCTCTCAGTATGAAAGTAAGTTTCAGAAGAATAAAAATTTAGGCATCTTAAATGTATCAAGTTTTATAGATAACGGCTGATCTCATACTTTGAATAATGGATTCATTTCTAAGAAAAAAAAGATTACAAAAACCGTTTATTGTACCATGAATAAAAAAGTGTAGCTAAACACTTAACGGTTTGACTATGGTTTCATTAAACTCCTTATCTTTCAGGTGGTTGGGGAAGGTGAGCCGCCGAAGCTACCAATGGACGCTTATGTGTTGGCATTGGAGGGTAAAACTTGGGCTGTGATACGTAATCATTATCCGGAACTAATGCCAATTGTACTGAATCGAGGTAAGACACGGTTCATTTCTTGTAAAGCCATTGCAGTTCAGTGTGGATCATGACCTTTATGAACATTTGCTTAAAGTTTAAATTACTATGAGAAGGGCGTACTCGCAAAATGCAACAAACAACTTTATTTCAATAAAGTACGTGTATAGTTCTGTACGGTGTTGGACGTAAAAGAATAGCACCGTCCCATCACTTCCCGTGGGTGTTGTAAGAGGCGACTAAGGTACTCACCATAGAATGGGCAGCAGCTTCTCTGTGCATTGCAACAGCTACACTGCGATCGCCAACCTGCTTGCCAAGCGTGGCGATTATGGCAAACCCCCCCTTTAGTGGAGGCCTATGTCCAGCAGTGGACGTCATTCGGCTGATGATGATGATAGTTATCGCCAGTGAATTATACTCTACGGGATAAAAAGTTGCCGATGTGCTATTCCAGACTATAATCTAAATCTGTGGAAAATTTCATTCAGGTCCGTTCTGCTATTCCGGCGTGATTGACTAACAAACATCCATTTCATCAAAATTTACATCCAAACTTCCGCATTTTTATTAGTAGCAGTAAGAACTAACATAATATCATCTTGGTCAAAACCTTTTTCGATGAGTGAGAATTTAGTTATTATTTATTTTTTTCAATATTTCTATAATTTAGGTGTCTTCATTCCCCTTCAGGCATGGTGTTTGGTCGTTTCGGTCCTGATCAAAAGACCCAGCTAGTGACTGCATTGCAAGGTGAAGATCTTATCGTGGGGATGTGCGGTGACGGAGCAAACGACTGCGGCGCTTTGAAAGCTGCGCATGTTGGCATATCACTCTCCGAAGCTGACGCCTCGGGTAAGAATTATTATTTACTAGCACTTCGCCCGCGACTTCGTCCGCGCAGATTTATTACTTTCCTCTTCAAACTTCGACACTCCCACCCCGACCCCCTTTGAAGGGTAAAGGGTAATCTTGCAATCTTAATCGTTGCGATTGATTCCTTACCTACATAATTGTTTGCACAAAGTTTCTAAATCGAAGTGATGAGCTTTTTCAGATATTCCATTTTTACCCTGATTACCCGGATTTAACGTTTTTTTTTTCGTAATCAACCCCTGATTACGAAAAAATTGTTAAATTGAGATAAGCAGTAATATGCTTCACTAAAAACTTCATCACCCCTGCCTCACCTTCAGGGGTTGATTTTAGAGAAATCCAAAAACGTGTCTCATATTTTTTTATAAAGATTTCTAATATCCAGTTTCTACTTCATCTGATCAAGTGTTAAGATTCTTCCATACAAACATTAACACCCCCTAAATTGTCTTAAAAGGGGTAGGTAATTCATTCTATCAGAAAATCAAATCATCAAGTTAGAGAGTCGTTGGGTTTCGTGGTCAAAAAAGGATACCTTATGATTTTACTCAAATGGCCGTCGCAACTCAACATCGCCTCCACTCATAATACAGACTATACAGGAGAAGAAAATAAATATATGGAATAATAAGTAGTTTAATCATGTAGTACCTACACTATTTTTATGTATCATCAATAGTTTCTCAGCGCACGCCAAATAATGTATTTATTAAGCAAAATTTTGCTACTTTGGGTTACATTATTGCAATTTTCGTAGCGGTCTCTATTTTTTCGAAAATAAAATATAGACTGTTTTTAGTTAATAATGTAGCATTGTAATGGCGAAAGAATTTTTAAAATTAGTTGAGTAGTTTTAGAGCCAAATCGTAACAAACAAACAAATCTTTCCTCTTTATAATATTAGTTTAGATAAAGATTTATAAAATCTTACGGGGTCTGCAATTCCGGTGACATTTAAAACATTTCTGAAGCTCGTATGATTCACACTCGTCGTATATTACGGCAAATAGTCGTCCAAGCGTGTTTTCTTATGACTCTTTAATTTAATGTTTTACTTAAGGGGTACCATGCAAACATTTACTTAGATCAAAAGATGTTTAATGAGAGATAAATCGAAATAAAAATAACATTCTTATTTTTTATGTATGTCTTATATTTCTTTATCTTTCAGTGGCGGCTCCATTTACATCTCAAGAACAGAACATCAAATGCGTGAAACTGCTCGCTTTAGAAGGACGTTGTGCTCTGAGCACTTCTTTCGCTATCTTCAAATACATGGCGCTTTATTCGCTGATTCAGTTCTTCTCAATCCTTATTCTTTATAATGTAAGTATAGTTTCTGGTTTCTTAATATTATGCCATTTATTATGGAATTAAATATGACAAGTAATTACGAAATAGAACTTAATTTGACGTCCATGGTATGGGGTTGCAATAAAACGACTATTGTTCAGTACGGAAGACGTATTTACTAGAGAGATAATTGGCCATGTCCGCATGTCGCACCGCGGAAAACCGCGCGGCGCCACGCGGTCGTTGCGGCACGTACGACCGCTATAGCTCCAATTCATTACGGCACGGCGCTGCACCGCAGCTTACGCCCACTATAGCTCCAAAAACCGTCAGCGCATCGCATGGCTACGCCCTATGATATAGCCGGATATAGTAATTTAGAGCTTAATAGTCATAACCGTATCGTTTGCCACAGTTCTACTCGATCCTGGGCAACAACCAGTTCCTGTACATCGACCTGGTATTAACAACGCTGCTGGCGCTGTCATTGGGCCGCGCGTCACCGGCCCCGCTGTTGACCCGAGCGTCGCCGCCCGTCTCTTTGGTGGCGCTGCCCAGCTTGCTGCCGCTCGTCATGCAAGTGCTGCTGGTGCTGCTGCTGCAGATCGCCGCCATCTATCTGCTCTATGCTCAGCCCTGGTGAGTCGTGACGAAGGTGCAATGACGCAGAGCTGTCTCGCATAAAAAAAAAAACAGAACACATAGTTTTAACGTACCGTGCCACGGTACACGGTGTACACGGTGCCTATCTACCTACTACCGAATGCGAACCCACCTAGCGGTCCGTTGCGTTAACGGCAGTGTGGCATCGCTTTAATGGTTTTTTTTTACAAACTATGAATATAATATTTCAGGTTCAAAGCAGTGGAAGGCGGCCCAGACGTGGAACAAGTGCAATGTTGGGAGAACACAGTCCTTTTCATAGTAACGTCATTCCAGTACTTAGTCATGGCTTGTGTCTATGCTAAGGGCTGGCCTTTCCGACAACGCTTCTGTACCAACTGTGAGTATAATCTTTGACATTTTTGTATGATATACTTTATTGAGCGTATTGACGCGAAAGCTTCGGAAAGCCTTGGCATTTGTCCAGATCTGGGTGTAACTACTATTAGGTTGACTTAATGAAACAATGCATTTGGCCAAATATACCAAGTGTCGCCTTTACGACCTTCCATTTCTTGGCTTGGTCTCAAGATATTCCTAATACATTTCTATTTTCAGATTCCATGGTATTAACACTAGTGACACAATGCATCTTCGTGACCGTACTCTTGTTGTGCCCGTGGAAGTGGCTCGCTGATTTCATGGAACTTGAAGCCATGGACTCCAATGACTTTGAACAAACCAAGTTCCGCATCTACCTGCTGCTGATACCTGCCATTCATATCATTTTAGCTATTACTATTGAGGTGAGCATGATATTATCTGTATCAGATCCTGCCCCGATAACTAGTTACTGATGGTTCTAGGAGGTTCAATCTCATAATACCAGATTCTCAAAACACCATTTCCGCAAAAAAGCAGATTCGCATTATTCCAGAAGTACAGTTAAATGCAGAATTTGTTTCCAGTAAATAGGGATAAAACACAAACTAAAAATAAAGTTCTTTGAGGAGCGGTTAGAGAGGCGCCACGCGTCCTCCACCTTTTACCTGACGCAGGTCGGCAGGACGGACACAGTTGTTTCGGGAGGTACCTGTTTCGGATTCGGCGGAAAGACATGTCCATTGTGTGAGACAGAGGACGGTGGAGCACGGTGGAGATCTGTCCCGCTTGGGCACTGCCGTATCCTTATAGCGGCGATCGGCGGCGACGACCTCTCACGTCCGTCTCTGGTCCACAGTGAGAGGATATGGGAAGCAGTCACCTCCTTCTGCCAAGCAATAACGTAAGCCAAGGAGGACAATTAGGCAAGCTATGGGTAGCTCGCCGTCCGATAAGAACCAAGCCCGGGTTGTGCGTTGTTTTTCACGCACGCCTCAAAGATGTCAGCATAGTTTGTAGGGGCCCGCTAGGGCCAGTGACTTCCAGGGTTGCGAAATTGTTCGATAGAGTTACCGCGGTCCTGTAACGCAAAGAACATTTGAAGGAACACGGGTGGGTTTTAGTCAGTAAGAGGGTTTTAGGGTTTGTTCTAAGAAATTGTAAAACCTTTCGTAATAAAAAAAAAACAAAAATACTTTTTATTACAGTGTCATTCGTAATCACTATGCCTCACATTCTTTGCGTCTTAAACGTGTCCAGAAACATTTCGCGTGGCATCTCGCATTTTCCAATGGTATACTAAAGCATTTTAACATAAAATCTCTGGACACACGTAGACACCTAATTGACGCAATGTTTGCCTATAAAAAATCTAATCACAAAATAGACACTCCCAGCCTGCTTACCCTTTTCAATTACCGTGCACCATCTAGAATACCACGTAATGCTATCACACCTCTTTGCCCACCTTATAGAAGAACCGTTTTGGGGGCCAATCGCCCTGTACAAGAATGTGTAAAACAGTAAATAGCTATTATAGTGATGTTTTCTTCACTTTGACATTCTTTCCAAACAAAAAACATCTTTAATCGTTTACTTAGTAACTCATAATCGTAATCGATGATACACATATTTTTATTGGTTTTTTAAAATCTTATCATTTTTTAAATGACAAATTTTATCAATGAATTCGATATTATCAATTTCAACAATATAATTGTTAACCCAGTTTATCATTTATATCAAGTTTTATCAATGTGAGTAGTTTATTTTATAAATGAATGAATCATGTAAATGATTAAGTATATCAATTTTATTAAACTTCATTAAAATACAATTTTATTGCAATCATCTTAATTTGGTTAATTCAAAGATATGAATTTAAATGTGAATGTATAGCAATATAAATCTTAATTTTATCAATTTAAAAAAAAAATGTTGATTTGCGCTTATTGGTATATGTAAGTTAGCTTAACATTCAGAATTCTTATTTTATGCATGTGTGTTTACCTCTAACGGCCGGTCTACCTTTAAACAACTGTCAAATTAGCTACCAACAGTAGCTGAAACGTCATGTTTGAAATGCAAAACCGGCCGTAAAGCATGTGTTCCTTTAAAGGAATCAGTGTAAATAATTGTTGGTGAACCTCTAATAAAATATGAGTCGGGCCCGCCCGCTCCGCTCAGACCGGAAGAAGTTATTTGATGATTTCCCATCCGCAACATAGAATAAAAGGCTGCATCTTCTCGACCGTCCTTAATAATATTGAGAAAATGGTAATTTGCGAATCTGGTATTTTGCGAATCTCGTATTGTAAGGGATATGCTCTCATGCGCGGATCAGCTAATATTTTCATAAATTCTGTATTTATGAAAATATTGGGAGGAGAGGCTTGGCAGCACGGAGGTTGTCTTTAGGGGTTCTATGATGATGATGATGAATAGTTTTCATTCGGTGTACTATAACTTTTTCTTCATGTTTTTTTTTTACAAGATCATGCGAGCATCGGACGCCTTTTCCCCCCTTCATAATGCAGCTGACGATTTTTTTTAACTCAGTTTATTGTCAACTATGGAAAAGTTTGAGCCGGCGTACTATGACTTTATTTTTTTTTACAATTTCCGTAAACCCCCACACCTAAATCCACCGCGGGTGCGTCAGCTGACGCTTGATTCACTAATTAGTCATTCGAGATCTATTGAAAAAGATGGCAGTCGATCGCCGTAAAAACACTACCTAAAATGCAACGGTACCTCCCGGCCCTATAATGAATGTCATCGTTTATTTACAGGCAAGTCTATCAGACCCGGAGAAGTTCTCCCGGCTCGCGCGCGTGCTGCGGCGCCGCTGCAGCGACAAGCACGACAAGCACGACGCCGCCAGCCCGCTGTGGCCGCAACACGACGACCTCGTGCAGCTGTGCTAACTGACCACTCCTAACTGCGACACCCGCGAAGCGATCATGTATGCCAGACGGTGTGGAGCAGATAGCGAATGGATTCGTCAAGGGACTAGAATCATTCAGAATGAGGTTGAAACGCCTACCATATATATCCTACTTTACTCACCAAAAAAAAAATTAAACTTAGATTCCAATGTAATTTCTACTTTAGCATTATGCAGTAAGTTAATTTTCAGTCTACTTGCAATAAGAAGATTCTTAATTCAAATATAATTCTAGGATAAACAAATGCAATCCATTTGCTCCCTTCTCCATAACACCGGGACTATCCCGCCCTATAGTTACCTTTTTACTCCGTAGTGATAGCTTAAGATGTGCTGACGAACTATCAGATCAGCCCTACTCTATGTCAGTATGTAAATGAAAATATTTATTTTTATCGGACGGCCAATAATCTTACCTGGATGTTTAGATGGCTGTTACTTAATTTTTAATTCCAAATCTAGCAAAATTATACTATTGTCGTTCGGTATCGAACGCTACCGCGCTGGCGCTTCTTTCAACAGCCACTGTGCTGTCACTGTCAGGGTTTAACTACACTTGCACGCGTTTGAAGTTACTGCGCATTCTGTATTAACAACAAAAATCTCGTTATTTACATACGGTGCGCCATAACCTGGCGGTCGTCCTCAATTCAAAGATATCTGTAGCATAAATTTTGCCCAAAGATATATTTCATCTGTACAAAAGCCGAACGCATGTAAGTTTTAGTTCGACCCTGTTCTTTTCGTCAAGTCATCTTGTTACATACGGGTTATGGGCTTATACTCAAGACCGCGATTCCCATACGCAACACATTAAAACTATTCACATACTTAGAATTAGCGTTCAGCAAGCTCGCATATTATAGAGATACAACATCGCATCGCGATTTGTGTTTGAGGCCCAAAAACCGTTCAGTGGTGCTTTTTCGTAACACATACGTGTTTCAACCCATAGAGTAGACAAGATTGACGTGACAACTAACTGCTGTGATAAAGGAATTCTCGGATACTTCCAGCGCTGAATATCATTCACGTAGCATTTCTGTACTATTTTGTTTTAAAAGTAGTTATTTCCCTGATTACAGTACTTTATACGATTAGGTGTAAAAACTTTAAAAATCAATTGATCTACTTACTATACATGTTGGTTTTACATATTTATTATTAGGTTTTGATAGGTTGTGTTATTCTGATAAATTAATTTGTACTTATTGAAAAAGATACTTAATTCAGCATTCACCGAGTCTGTCAAGTCTGTCTGTTTTACCTACCGGATACTATGAAAAATCAAATGTATTGATTTTCGTCGTTGGGATAGGGAAGTATCTGAACATGAAGTTCTTTTAAGCCGTAAAGTGTCTATGGCCTGATTAAAATTCAAGATTCGGACCCCCATTGGAATGGGGATTCGTATGACGGCAAACATTTAACGCGATGTAGTTTAATTAAATATTCACTGCTGTGTTTCAAACACACTCGTCTTTACGCATTATTTTAGTATAAAACTTCTTCGTGGGCATTAGCTGCAAAGGTATGTCCGTACGTATTTTAATTAATTATGTAGCGCAAATTATATTAAGAAATTCGCGACGCGGATATTCTAAAAAATAAAAGTTTTTCGTAACGCCGCGGAGTGAGAGGTGGTAAATAAAAGAGGGTGTAGATCGACATGATTGTTCAACACTCGAATAACTTCACTTTCCGCCTACATATCATGCCCCATAATCAGTGGAGGATGAGAATGATGTTCTACGCTGAGGTAAGACAAGTTACGAACTTATCTTTGATCTCAAAATCCTCCCTTAACATATAAATCATAAGTAACATTAAGTATTTGTCGAATTTACTAATATTTGTATTCAAGAATGGGCCGAGGCGGAGTCTGTGGGTCTAATCAATATTTTTTATGCCAATCACTCGTTATAAACGTTTCAAAGTACTTATTCAATAAATAGGGGTGCCAAATAACGCTTGACAGACTCTTTCCAAATCCTTCTAATATGTCACCTGTTATCTATTAAATAGAAACCTGCAACAGTACAAACTTGTTAGCCGGTGACAATCAAATCAAAAACTAGCAAAAGCACAAAATTCACCCATTTTTATTATCATTGCATACACATTAACCACTGTCTTGTCATTATTCACTTGGATGTCTTCATATAGCGAAAAAACCTCTTTGTTATTCATACTTAATAATGGAAGTTGTCACAAAAAAATATCATTTAGAAATCAAATGAATTTCACTAACTTATTTTTTTATTCATAGTAATATTTTAACAGAAATCAATTTATTAGCACATGGTCCTTTGGCCCCTTTAAGTGAAATTAGGAATATAAGTTGAATCCTACTTATTTTATTAATATAAATATAGATAAAAATATGAATTGAAATTACGTAAGTATGTTTGAGATGCACGATTAGCTTCAAGAATGATTTGTGATTTTGCATTTCGCTCGTGCTTCACATACCTACATTACTTAAAAGATTTTGCTCAGTTTTATTTTATTTATTTAACTTTTATCTCAAATCCCTGTTATGTTGTAGAATGCTACTTACTCTGATTACAATGATTATGACATTGTTATCGGAAAGGTATTCTAAATCAAACAATGGTAACAGTTTGCTGCTGCATTGTATTATTATCGTAAAATACATTAAAACGTGCACAAATAGTGTCAAAAATTGTAATGAAATTTACTTACGTACTACTTTAATTTACTGTGCTACTTATTTATTTTTATAAATTGCCATTACATTAAAATTAATAAAGATTTTATAACTTTATTTATTTTTACCCCTTAAGACCTGGTGTCCGAAAGATCTTTCAACATAATTATGTATATTACAATAATCTTAAGATTAATAGTATTTGTGCGTAGAATAATATGAGATTACAGTGTGTTTTTGATAACTTAATCCAAAGTCATTTTAGTAATTTGACGCCCACGCTTCACGTCAATCGCAGGATTCCATTTCATGGTCTGAGACGTATTTCACTCGTATTCTTCAATAGATGTACTACTTCTCCTTTGATATACGTATTATTAAACGTTATATATTTCCAATGTGCTATGTTATGCGGTAATTAATCCAGTGAGCGAAGAGCATTCCGATTTGTGTATTTTGAAAACTAAAGGAACATCATAAACTGTTGAACGTCTTAAATGTTAAACGTTTCAGTGAATATGCAGCTGCGTCGTATAACTTTATATTAATGTTACCTAAAATAACGATGCAGCATTTTTTAATATACGTGTTAGGTTAATCATGATTATAACATGTCATCTCATCAGCAATACTGCAAGTACATACACTGTACGCTGCACTAGAAGTATTAAAAAAATTAAATAATAGGTCATAGAAGTAGATCCTTGTTAAAATGAGTTTTAAAAGGTATTATAATGCCAAAGTTGCTAAGATTCCTTGGAAGAAAGTTGAATATGGCATTGTAGTTTTAAAATCTTATTGGATGAATAGAATTTGCAATTTTTATGTGTCTATGTTATCAAATGTAATCATACCGTAAGTAGATAGGTAAGTGAAACATCTGTAAAATTAATTTTACGAATATTGCGATAAAAATACAATAAGCATTATTAATATCTGATATTTGGGAACGATGCAAGAGTATTATGAATCATTCAGTCGGTAAATACCGCTAATGAGTGAAGTGCGTGAGTAATGGATTGCCAGTCAATCTATGTATGCAATATTAGTAATATTTATGTTTGATTAGTCAGAAATTTCATTCCTAATTGTTTAGTACTTAGACGTTTGGTGCTGCGTATAATTTAGTACCCTTGGTTCAGAGATAACAAATTGTAAAATAAAATTGTATAGAATACATACACAGAACACACGAAATGTTTCGGACCTTTATTGTTTTGTAAACTTGTTATTTATTGAACTGCATTATTGTGTTCGTTTTTTTAGACTTTACTGTATGTATGTTTATTAAATATTTCTCGAATTTTGGAACTTGTTGACTGTTTTTGTGTCCAATTGTCAGAATAATGTAGTTCGATATAAATTTTACTAATTGCGACATTAGATTGAAATATGACCAAACTGAATAAATTTTAAATTAAATATATTTTCGTTTCATTTCTTCAAACACTTGCCTATAAACATAAGGTTAAGTAATTGTTTAATAATAATACTATAAACTAGATTAATTAATTATATAATTAGAGTATAACTAGGGTAAGTAAGTGGGGTATGAAGGGGGCGGCGAGTACTCGGGCGGCTGCACGTTCTTAGCGCGCACCATTATAGGCCGCGCGCTGCGAGGCACTGGCGGCTGCTTCCACCTAAAACCAACAAATTACCTCTCAACTACACATAATATCGTTTTCTCTGAACATAAAGTAAATTATAAGCAACAACACTATGCACTTATCGCCCACCCAAAAGATAAAACTTCAATGCGTTCATGGTTATTTTTCCTCTGATGTGACAGTACTATAGGATAGGTCCAACTTTAATGGGTGTTCCAAACTTGTAAATGTCTGTGACTACCTACGCATTTACGCGTGGCGCGTGGAGGCGCTTCGCCAGGACGAAACTCCGCTGCCGTGCAAATTGCAGCGCGGCGGGCGGAGGTCCGGCAGGATACCATGGCGGTATGGAGACGGCGACTATCGCGACCCAGCGCTGAGCACGCCACAATTGCAGCGGTAAGGCCCCTCTTTGGGGAGTGGCTGGGAGGCGCCACGGCGTCCTCGTCGCAGGTACTTACCGGACACGGCTGCAGCTGTTTCAAGACACACGCCCGGATGTCATTGATGTAAGCCATGATTCCAATGAAGGTTTCTACAAAATTCCTCTAAGACTGATGTGAAGATTTTTGGCGACAATGGGTCACCCCTTTTTGCACTTTGAATTACCTATTCTTAGCCTACTTTCTCTATTTGTACTTTGGACTTATTATTACTATTTTATAGGTATTTACAAGGGACTCCTTAGTTCTCAAGTGCTGTGTGTGTGTATATATAGTTATATTCTAAAGAGTCAAACGCCTTATTATATTGGACAAAGGAAATGTACTACTGCTTCCATATTCATTACATTTCTCTATTAACGGTCTGACCACGTGCATGGAGAAATTGCTTCTGAAACTAGCTTGTTCTTTAGGCTGCTGTTCGTCTTAACATCTTGATAATCTTCCCAATATGATTTTAGAGAATACCGTAAAGATTAGATATTAAACTAACAGGTCTATAATTATCAATTTTATTTCTATATCCTTTTTTATGTATCGGGACTATTGTTGATGTAGTTCATTGTTCCCGTATTTGTTATTGTTTCCACAATTCCATTAAACAGCAGTGCCAAAGGTTGAGTCTATTATATTGTCGGTATCTTTCAATAACTCGTTTCTTATTTGGTCATCTCCTGGGGACTTACCTAATATTTTCCTGTGATAATAGGTATCTAATGAATAGCTCTCCTTATTTCACTCGGCAGTATGCCTGGTATCTCTTCTTCTAACATTTTTTTTGTTTTCTTGGCATATTAATAGAGGAAAAGGTGGTAATGTGGCCCCTGCAGGTATATTGGCCCCCCTTGATATTTATAGTTTAGAAACACGCCATCTAGATTTTTTTTGGGGCAACGCGTAGCTCGTGTGATATTGTTGATTTTAACTCAATAAATCCGTAAGGGGGCGTTACGTTTTCTTTTTCTGCGAACCAGTCGAAACACGCAAGTGGCAAACTTTTATAACCGCCCTGCATTTTATTCAAATTTACTAGAAATAAGTGAGTTTTAGCTTTAGTGATTTGTACATTGTGTTTGATAAACGTTATTCTACAGGATTTTGAAGGTAATTACAAAAACCATTTGTTAAAATATTTGTGATATGGTTTGTTTATAAATTCTTGCTTTCTTGCAATTTGGCCCCCTCACATTGCTTATATTATGGTCCCGGGGGCCATATAACATGTATGACCATTATATCACTTTCTTATTTTTTTTATTTCCCGCTTTCAGATGCCTCGACAAAGTGTGTTATCTCCATCTTCAAAAAAAAGGAAAACATAGGATCCTGACCAAATGAAAAAAGCAATTGAAGCAGTGAGGACAAAGGTCGTGGGCTATAAAAAAGCTGTAAAAATATTTTCTGTGCCAAGATCAACACTGAAACGATTAGTGAAGGACTCTCAAGAATCTTTGTAGTTACTTGTGCATACCTAAGCCTCTTGGTAGGAAACCTATACTTCCATCTGTTCTGGAAGAGAAGTTAGTAGGTACAGTTTATTTTGTTTATGGAGTCTAGATACTATGGGCATACTAGAATGGATGTTCGAAAAATGGCTTATCAATTGGCATTAAAAAACAACATCGATAATAACTTTAGAAATGAAGTAGCAGGGCGTGCTTGGTTGGATCACTTTTTGAAGCGACATAGAGACAGTTTATCACTACGCAGACCTATGGGAATATCGTATGCTCGTGCTCAAGGATTTAACCGTGAAGCAGTCAAAGAATTTTTTGATATTTTAGAAACTGAAATGAGAAAAACGAATTATCCACCTGACAGGATTTTTAATGTAGATGAGACTGGGTTGACAATCGTGCAGTCAAAAGTACCACAGGTGGTAGGTAAAAAAGGGAAGAAGCAGATAGGAGCACTGACTGCTACAGAGCGAGGGTAGCTATGTACTATTGTGTGCTGCATGAGCGCCTCGGGCATCTTTGTGCCACCCATGATGATATTCCCGAGAAAAAACTTTACGGATATTTTGATGAAAGGTGCGGCACCAGGATCGATTGGTAAAGTTCACCCATCTTGGATTCAATCCAATTTGTTCACCGAATGGTTCAGGCATTTTATTGAAAAAACGAATCCAAGTGAAGCCTCTCCAGTATTGCTCATCTTTGACGGACATTATAGTCACACTCGAAATTTAGAATATGTCACTATTGTCAGTCTCCCACGTCCCACCCCATACTACGCATAAACTCCAGCCATTGGACAAGACTTTCATGGGTGCCCTTAAGAGTCATTACAGTGAGGAGATTCGCAAGTTTCTTTTGCATTCTGAAAGAATGCTCAAGCCTTACGATATTGCTGAGCTTTTTGGCCGAGCATATCTCAAAAGTACCACGGGGGAAATTGCAGTGAATGGCTTCCGTGCGACAGGCATTTACCCATTCAATCCACAAGTTTTTACGGAAGTTGATTTTATAGCAGAAGCATCAAACAGTGACCCGTCATCTCACACTCAAAATAACCAATATACAAGCGGTGCCCCAGGAGTTGGTACTGCTGATCCAAGTTTTGTAGCTGACCAAGGTACCCTAGGAGTTAGTACTGCTGATACAAGTTTTGTTGCTGATCAAGGTGCCCCAGGAGTGAGTACAGTGGAACAAGAGCTGCAGGCTGGTTTGGTTCTGCCGGAAGACATTCAGCCAATCCCCAGGGCCAAGACTAGAACTTCTAATCGTAGAAGGAAAGCTACCACAGCAAAAGTGATCACATCATCACCTTACAAAAACCAACTAATCGAATCTTTGAGCTTAGCCGAGACTCGGGGACATAGACGAGGACGTGGACGCGGACGTGGCCGTGGAGGCGACCTCGGACGTAGCCAAGATGGCGAGGGCAGCGGTAGCAGTACTATACGACGCCAGAGAGTCATTACATCTAGCAGTAGCTCTGAAAGTGACGCAGTCGCTGAAACCGACTCTGAATATGACGATAATGTCTACCCGAATAGCGTCCCTGAAAGCTCAGATACGATCTGCATATTCTGTGACACCAATTACTTGAACGACAGACCTGGGGAGGAGTGGATTCAGTGCCAGAGTTGCAATTTGTGGGCTCATACAGCCTGTGCAGGTCCTGAAGGCGAATATTATATCTGCGAATTTTGCCGTTAGGTTTTAATTAAATCAATACATTTAATATGGCCCCCGGGGTGCCATATAACCCTCACTCGATCTCATGTTGCCAAATTTGTTTTTTTTTAGAATACATAAGTTTTCGATTATCTTATTGCAGTTTCATTTATTACATAGTAAGGCATGTATAGGCAAATAAATAATGAGCGATTTAACGTGTTTATTACATTTCTAAGTCTCGTTTTTTTTGCATAAGGCCTCAAAAACAAAGTAGGGGGCCACATTACCACCTTCTCCTCTATAATCTATATAAATAAAAATAAATCGCCAAATGTGTTGCTAAGCTGAAAACTCGAGAACGGCTGGATCAATTTCGCTAATTCTTTTTTTTTGTTGTGTTTTTTGTTATTGTCAGGAGAAGGTTCTTATGAAAGAAAATTTGGAAAAAAATTATACACCCAGGCGAAGCCGGGGCGGGCCACTAGTAATTAATATTAAAGCCGGGTAGTTTCAGGCTAAGTGTTACAATGTTGTCTGATTTACTTGAGAATTCGGTACTTATGTAATTATGTATATCTTGTGACACTTTTTCCAGTGTAGAAGATGATAAAGTCGCGGTATTCTCTAATTTCTTCAGCTTTTCGTCTAACTTCACTAAGCCCTAGTATATTCCACTTTACGAGTAAGCAACTCTTGAGTTAAAAGATTACTCTGGTTTGTGCAAACCCGCTTGCGCAAGCGGGCCGTAGCTTTCTATTTTCAAATGATATAAAAAGAACACTGACCAAGGTACGAGGCTCAGATCATGAGGTGGTTTAGGTTTAGCGAGCCTTTCCGCTCGTTCTTGACGCAATACATCCCCGTCTCTCGCTGCCGCACACCAAGCTCGCAACGTGAAGTAGTATAACAGCTCCACACCAGATAACAAGGAGAAGCCCAGGAACAGTCCCGCGATGCCTCCGAATGATACTGAAATTGTTAATGAGTTATTAGAATACAATTTCAACCTACAACAAAAAAAGAAGGAGGTTCTCAATTCGGTTGTATTTTTTTACGTTAAGATAATAAATAAATATTACTATCTGCCAATTGCACTGAAGCTCGCTGTAAAAAAAGCCCATTTTTTTTGTTTTGAGATGGGTTTGCTCTTGACTCTAGTCTAGGTCATAGAAGTCGACGATGGAGCGAGCTTACCCAGATGAAGCCTGTTCACTCTAATTTTGGGAACAAACCGGCCTAGTGCGTGTCGGGCCACGGGCAGTGTAGGGTTCCGTAGTTAGTCACAATTACCGACTTAGAATAGTGCTTTTTGTTTGTACTAGGTATATGTTTTTTGGTTATTGAACAGTTTCAACAATAAACCAATCAATAAAAACCACAGAAGTAGGTACTTAGGAAAGGCCATAATTACAAATAGGCAATAACTATGGCTAATAGGAAAACCAAGACAAATATTTAACTGTAATTCTACGGTAGATTGACTCACCAAGCAAGTCGACCCAACCGAATAGCACCTCACGTTTGTAGCGTACCATAGGCCATGACACGAACTCTGTTTCCAATAGTGTGTTTTCGCTACTTCGTGTTGAACTGGAAGTAACAGCTTTTTATAAAATGATGTGGGATAAGGACAGGTTAATTTGAAAAAATGCATTAGAACCATTCAACCACATGTACTTTCAATACATTTGTTTCGCAATTAAGGCTTTGTTAAAGTCAAGTTATCACTTAAATATGCGAAATCCTATCGGCACTCTACTGGCCTATTTAGGGATCTGCAGGCATCCAAGTCTACGTCATGTTTTGAGGTCTTTTCCACAATGTATCTTGAAAGCTTATAAAATGATGTCTTCAATGCGTCACACAGCCCTTTAGTAGATACGTCATAGTGACGTCCTAAAGAGAATAATAATAGGTACCGTCATCTACCTACGCGTATATTAGAACAATAGCACAGATAAACAATGGGCTGAGTGAAATGACGCAACGGCAAACTTACTCGACGTCAGATAGTTTTTCCACTTCGTACACAGTGTGAGAGCATCCAAGTTCGCAGGTGCACCGTGAAACGTCTGTTATTGCGGCCGCGTGTTTAGCTATACAGCCTAGTTCCCTTAGTGTACATTGCTTGTAGCCCTCTGAAAAGCAATTTGAACCATTAAAATAAACCCTTGAAAAGTCTGGAATAGACAGTATATCAGTATATTGTAGCCGGGCTTAAAAAAGGACACCGAGTTTAAGAAAACCGAGATAAGAGTTCAGCTTTGTAGTGTCGTCACCGGCATTCATACCTAAGTCACAGCCTTTTTCTAAACCTTTGGATATCGACTTATTTAAGCCCGAGTAGGAACTCTATAATAGTATTTACATTGTTCACCGAGAGGAGAAAGTGACCGATTACCGTCGAGGGTGTCGTTTGAAGCCCGAGCCGTAGGCGAGGGCTTTAAAACACCCAAGATCGGGAATCGCAGTTTCTCTCGAGTGATACATAGTGCTTTATACTACACCTAGAAGGAAAATAAAAAACGAAATCTTTACTAATTGAAATTTATATTGAAATTGTTGCAGTTAAAACTGAATCCTCAAACAACACACAAATTGGAAATGGCGCCAATGGCGTCTGCAATTTTCACATGTTCTTTTTTCAAATTGTTTATCCTGCCGCCGCAGGGTCGCACTGCCAGCTCGACACCATCCAACACACAGCTAGTGGCCAGTGTCATTTTGCGAACTTGGAGATAAAAACTCACTGTAAAAACTTTTTGGCTTTTGATATTTAGGTTACCGGCGCATAGTCTTACCCAAAATTAAAAAAGAAAAACCACGTAAGAAATGGATTTTCATACACTTTTCTCTCCCGCTCAGATGCGTTTTCTCCCCGCATATTTGTTCGATATGCAATGACGTACTTTCTACCGTAAATTTGATAAAGTATCAAGGTACTTTCCAAGCAGGTGTAGTATAAATTAAATAACTTACTCAAGGGTGGATAAAAATGCGGGACACATTTGCAAAATGCCCGACTCCGTTGCATACGGCACTGCCTCATGCAAGCTGAATAAGTGTAAATATTCGAAGTCTCCAAGCGCAGTTCGTCAGCGAACACACATCGTCGTTGACGGATGGACAGTTGTCGAGCGTCTTCAGTTGTGTACGTGTGCTTTACAGAGAAGGATACTTTCTCCACACGGCGGTCCCAAGAGTGCTGAGCGCTTTGTTCTAAACCGGCCATTTCTTCAGTAGAGTGAATGAATATCTGAAAGATACCAATGACATTGGTTGTTGGGACACAATCAAAGGCATTCGAGAACGATAGATGCTTTATGTTAAACATACTCGTAAGACTGTAAAAGGATAAATAATACCTAGCAGAAGTCATAAGCTAAGTAAAGAGAGAGAAATGAATGACTCATTTACGATGGCTTGGAAATGGACTTTTATGGCATTCACTGTAAATAGAGGAAAGAATAACGACAAGCTGGTACGCACGTCAAATGTGGTGTTTTTGCGATCAGAGTTAAACATGAAGGACCATTTAGCGTCGGTCTCGTGGATGAACGCTTCATTGAATTGCTCAGCTTGGGTCTGCGATTGCCTGAAACATTAACGATTGAAAAAGAATAACATGTCTTGTAGCCCTATTAATAAGGATTCGCTGGATCATGTAATAAAGCTAACTAATCGTACCATGGCCAAACTTTTTCAGCATGTTTGGAGTTGAAAGCGTAACAGAATCCCATTTCAGTGAATACGGGCATTAGCACATCGCAACACTCCTCAGAATCTCCTTTCCATTCGCAGTCGTAAAACAATGACTCACAGTGACGGACTATCTGGGAACATAAAACATGCAAATGAAACCAAGAAAAATGATAGTATTGAAATCAATACAAAAGATAAGTACCCCGTATCTTTTGTATTGATTTCATACTATCATTTGTTTTATTTAAAAACTAGTGGCCCGCCCCGGCTTCGCCCGGATGTACCTACCTATATTTTTTTTGCATAAGAACCTTCTCCTGACAATTACAAACACAACAAAAAAAGAATTAGCGAAATTGGTCCAGCCAATTGGTCAAGCGTGATGCCCGTGACCAAGGGAAAAAGGGATTCATTTTTATATATATAGATTATAAATAGAAATACCATCATTCGAAACAAAAAAGTTGCACGACAATAGGTAATTCTTCTATGCAAGAAACAGCCGGACCACGTGAAGATAAAAAAAATACAATCAAATATAATATTAAAGATGAAGTTTTTGAAATTGAACACGATTCTCGATAGCTAGCGCAGAAGGAGCTCTAGCGAGTATACTAGATCCGCTGCGTCAACTGTGCCGTATCTATCAACCGTAGACAGTTTTTTTTTTTCATAAAAAAAACATAATACATGACATGACATAATAGTTTTGATTGAAATGTATAGAAATGTAATAATATGTTCTCACTTCATACACTGCATCTTTAGGATTTTTAGCTGGCTTAGGCTCGTCTCCTTCGTTCTTTCCAAGAAGAGCAGGATCCGAGAGGAATTCCGAAGCGCGTTCTTCTATGGACCGATAGTTAAGAGTCGCCAACCAACGCAACATCTCACCAGCTTTTTCTGGTGGTTCCGAACCCCAAATACTAGAAAAGTACACAAGTTTGTTTAAAGCATGCTGAATATTTATGCACTGACGGGACGAGCTCGGCGCCTATCGACAGGACTGGTCCACACTTGCCCAAAGCCGGGAGGAATGGAAGGAATAAAGAGAGCCATGTAGTGGGACAGAACAGGCTGAAAATAAGTATTAACCTGCACTGGGCCCGCACGGCGGATTATTGCTTTGGGCCATAATCCGCCGAGCGGGCCCAGTGCTCTAACTGAGAAGAGGCCTTTTCCCCAGCAATACGGATGTTATCGGCTGATTATGCTAAGCAGATTATAAGCTCCCTTTTAATTCAGTTATAACTATAGGTAATTATTAGGTACCCATACCTTTCAATGTATGTTTCCAGTAATTCATCATCAACAGGGTCAACGTCGCATATCGTCACTGCCGGAAAAGGAACATCCCAGTTATGGAAGTCCGTGTCCAAACCTATAACATGAGTATTTGTATTACTTTACGCATTATGTAGGTCATCAACATCATCATCATTTCAGCCGAAAGACGACCAGTGCTGAACATAGGCCTATTCCCAAGAGTCGCCACATAGACTGGACCTATTCGTCTTGCATCCAGCCGATTCCCGCGGCCCTCACCACTCACCAGGTCATCGGTCCACCTTGTCCCACAAGCCAAAGGCTACGCTTCGTCTTCCGGTTCCAGGACCTTTCGACCCCATCGATTGTCTGTTCTGTGAGCAATGTGCCGTGCCCTGATCCACTTAAGTTTAGCGATTCATCAGGCTATGTACATTACGATACCTTGACTGAATGGTGGACAAAGTTGCAGGGCCGTCCAAAAGCGCATTGGTTTAACGATATCGCCTAAGTCGCGGGAAACATGTGAATGAGAGATACACGGAACCGGGAAGTATGGTGTACAAAGGGGATTATAGTTAGGTATACCCACCCAGCAGTAGGTGTTGATATTTGACAAAATCACTTACCCGTAATAGTAGGGTTAGTTTGAAACTTTTCCCACAAACTGACGATTATGATACAAGTGGTCACTGCACCGACGGCTGTAAAACTGAACCACATAAACCTAAAATGGAAATCAGGGAGATGCAGTTTATTATAATCTTGTAAAATCGTACCTATACCTACATCTATTTCAATTTTTGAATGGAAACATATTGAAAAACAATAATTCGCGAACATATGCGATGTGTAAATTCAGATGATGTTAAAAAAAAGCCGACTGGAAGAAACAATCTACGAAAATTGATCTAGATCAGTGCCTACTGCAACTACTCTTGAATTCATAGAAATTACAGACTTTGAAAGATCAATCAGTAACGCCCTTGACTGCAAAGCAATTCATCAAATAGTGTGAGGAAGACACGACGAGTACTTACTTTTCGCAAAACGGCCTGTCCTTTTCAGCGATGTATCGTACTCCATGCAATGTTGAGTTATTGAAGAACTCCGTCGTCTGATGACGAAGGCTTGCAGCCAACAACGAGACGCCACTAACATCTGAAGATGACCGGTTCTTTTTAGAACCCGAAATATCATTTTTGAAGTTGTATTCAGGGTACACTTTCATGTCCTATCACATGTTCAGGTATAATGTCCACGTTGTGTACACACAAGATCGGCAATAAGCTGACTGAATCACGCAACAATGATACCATCGAAATTATTGATTACCCGTTGCGTGATGTTTTGATGGACTTTAATTCCCACCCCATATACTACTAACACGGTTATGTCCATAGATATTTAAATTTCCATAGATTTTTAAAAGGTCACTTTTTAAAGGTCAGCTCTCCATGTGTTGGGTACTACTTTATTTTCAGGATCCTGCTTTTGCTGCTCCTTGCTGTGGACGGACGTTTGGACGGGAAGGCTCACTAACTATGAGAAATCAACTTGTCTGAATGATTTTAAAATTGTGGTATAACAACATTAATAACATAAAATTGTCGTCAAAGGTATCATGTTACAAAATATTTTTTGTTTGTAGAAACCATAATAATAAACCCCTATGATAACTTAACTACCTAGAGACGTAGGCACATACCTAAAAGTAAATTAGCTGTTTGGGTTGTGTGGTTAGGTGGTGTGTGTGAGTAATTTGTGTGGGTATCATGGAAACTACACTTTGATTTTTATCGATAAAAGCTTTTAATAATTCAAAGTGGCAATTTACCAACCAACAAAAAAATATCATTTTAATAGGTAGGTATACCCTTTCCATAGAAAAGGGTACCTAATATGCACATATTATACAGGTCATAACTAATTTACTTAAGTGACTACGTACGTCGTTACGTAACGTCTGTCAATGTGTCACTTTAATTTTAAGGCACGGTGTTCTTTCTGCTAGCTTCAAGATTCAGCGATGATTCGCTAAAGACAGCTCATTTGCCATAATTCGGATATCAGAATCTCGCTCAGAATTATACCTTTACCGGATATACCGGATATCCATGGGGGCACACACAGTATGCATACTTCCCTGCGGAAGCCCATTCTTTTTGCATGCAAGTTGACTAAACTCGTAAGCGCTGTTTATGCCACAGTTTACCCTAATAAAGACAACTCAAGTTCGTCCATCGTTTTTATGGCTGTTTATTCTGAATAGCCCCTATCTGTGCCATAAAGGGCATAATACCGCACCATGTCAAAAGCTCCTGATCTAGTCTAAACAAAAAACAAAAGCCGTTCTCATGATATATATATTATTTATTTATATAGGCTCAGTTGAAATTATATGCTATAATAATCTACATAACCACAAAACGCGCATAATTTCTTCAGTTGCCTAAGCAATTTGCCAATATAGAATTTTGGGTATGACCACAATGGTCATAGCTAAAGTAAATCTTACCAAGAACAACAATATTTTAACATAATTATAATTCGTAACCTCTTCGAACCAAAAATGTAGTTTAATCTAAAAATGATAAAATAATCAAACTAAAGATTGAGATTATCGAATATCTCTTGTTAAAGAGCACTCATAGGATTAATCTTACGGGACGGCTTGGGACTGCTGAGTTCACATTGAGAATTCACTAGTGGTTCGATTACGATTTCAAGGTCCTGCAAAGCGTCGTCCAGTATTTTGATCTTTCCCAGAAGATTTTCCGCTTGGAAATTATATCCTGGTTCAAGCATCTTACCCGTTGGATTCAGCTTGAAAAGGTGTTCCGCCTGATAAGCACCAAATAAATAATCTAAGAATCTGTCGTAGTAACGTAGGTATTAATAGATTAATCGCAGGTACATTTGGGCCACTTTTTGTTTCTGGGATTGCAATCAAAGCAGACCTGATAGTATGTGGTCACCGCCGCCAAGTTTTGTAAGAAATGGATAAGTATGTATTGCACAAGACTAAGATTTAAGAAGAGTGGAAGGTAGTTTTTTTCAAAAACATAAATTTTATTAACAATTTATTTAACTTGGAACGAAATTTATATTAATCAAAGTAAATACAAAATAAAACAATTTAAGTAATAGACCTACTTATAAATCATAAATGGCAGAAATATTGTTATAGCTTTGGCATCGCGTTCTGGACTGCATATAACTTCAAGCGCAGATTATAACGAAGTTATCCAGAATCGATAGATAATGTGATCAAAACCAATTAAAGAACACATTAATAAAATAAATATAATAAATAAGACAATAAAAAGAAAAAAGGTTAGTATAAATCGCCTATGGTGCACACGCATAAGTATTGACACTATCTGCGAATCTACGATCGTGACCAATTCTATCTCCTAATGCAATGTCCGCGGCTCTCTGTGCCATATCAGCCTCCTTAGGTTCTTCGTCACAGTTTGCCACCAACCGCTTCCTTTCCTCATGCAATTCGTATTTTGCTTCCAACGCCTCACCAATTGGATTTAACTTGAACGTTCTTTCCCCCTGACGATTTCCAAAGTAATTTGTTATAACTTACCAAATAAGTACTAAGTATAACGATAACATAACATTATACCTTCCGCTTAAGTTAGGCAAGCTTCACAGATGTACCGTATCATCTACCTTTTGGCACCCAGAAGGTCAAGATATCTACAAGCTTGCCTTTAAGTCGTTCCGTTTAAGGTCAATGTCAAACTTATTTGTGTTTTCTAAAAAGGCCAATCAGAGAACTAAAATCTTTATTCTTCTCAATCGTAACAATTTTCTCAAGGAAATTAGCGATATTCCAAAAACGCAAAAAAATATCATTTTCTAAAACTAATTAGCAGAATGATAAAGTTTCTTATCGGTAGCGATAGGCGCCATAAATATGGATTTAAAAAGTGGACAAGGATTTAGTACTAAGGAGGTATTGAAGCAAAACTCACCAAAAAGTCGATCGGGTCTTCAGGACGTAATTTGGCAACTTCAAGCAGAGCAGGAGTTAGCGTGGGGAAGATATGATGGACTAAGTAATTGCGCATGGGCTCACTCGCAGCCGCCAAAGCTGCTTCCTCTTCCTCACGCATCAATGCGTATAATTCCGTCTATAAATAAAAAACATAATTATAAAGTCAAGCTTTTATATAAAAAGACGATTGAGGTTTAAAATAGCTTTAGTTAGCTCAATAATCACCCAATATTCCATCTTCTCTTCGCGTTCCTGTTTCAACTTTTCCTCCAATTCTTTTTGAGCCTTTGCTTCTTTGGCTCTTAAAGTTTCTTCATCATCTTTTTCTTTCCTTTCAGCAGCTTCAATAAGCGCTGCAGATTCAATAAAAAAATGTTAAAAGAGCGTTTTAAAATGTTAATTCTAGGATTTTTTAAAATCTCAGTAACTGACCAATTAATTTTCCGTATCGGCAAGGACTACCCATTCGCAGTGCTACAGCAGCGTATGGACCCTTCATTGAATAATCCAAATGGTCTTTAACAGGTACTACCAGTGGATGTATATCCAATTCGTCAAAAAAGTTGAGAGGAGTAACATCCCGGGCATCTCCAGTTCTAAAATCGCTCAATCGCTTCAGGATTGACTCCTCATCCAATCGAGTATTTCCTTCAGGCTGTCGCATAGCTTTCTCGCAAACGTAATCGTCGGTAGCATCTAGCGATACCACAATGTCTGCAACATAATTTAAATAAATTAGGATAGACTCTCCGTGTTTAAATGAAGAATGGAGAAAATTAATATTTGTTACCTGGCAACATCTTTTTTAATACGTTGCTATACAAATCGGTATCTTCATCAAAGGGTTCCTCATCGGGTTCCTCGTCTGCTTCAGAATCTTGCGCTTCTCCTTTTTCAAATACTACATACACAAATGATTGATTTGAACGAGAAAGAATGAAGAAAAGTTACCGGTTGTGTTACTTATTGCATAGGCAGAAGTTGTAAGTCTACATATCTACTTACATGCTTGAGCTTGTGCTATCGTCATTGGGAACCCGTCGAGCACCCATCCTCTATTTGCAGCATCACGACTTAACATCTTCTGCCGCAAATATCTGTACAGTTTCGAATCAAATAAACATTTGCATATTATAAGCATTTTTGAGAGGACAACAAATTCAAAACTCACGACTCGTGAGATATGAGAGCGACTTAACTATTAATAAGTTTTTTTTATAAATAAGTAAGTAAGAAGTCACTTATGGACTCAGGGTTTTAATGTTCTTCATCAAGTTAAACCCATATTTGTTTCAATGCATTGCTATTCCCTCTTACCATTAATTATGACGTATACAATCGATTAGTGTTCTTTTACGTTTCTAGTTTTAATACGGGCAAATTAAAAAGTTACGTCATAATTTCTTCATCAGAAAGCTGTCGCCCTGACTGCAGGATAGCCAAGGTTTGCCTCGTTTGTTCCTGAGTCGACCCGTCTTCTTCGTCTATATCATCGTCGGCATCTAACATATTGACGTCTTCCTCTTCTCCAAAAACAGGCATGCTCAATGCAGCTGTTTCGCCAACCTCCCAATGACGCACACGAAACGCCTGTGACACGAGTAATTATGCATATTACCTCTATAGGGTCTACATACGACGGCATGCATTATATAAGTAGGTACCTACAGTATATGCTGACCTCAAATATAGGTATACCTAGCTTACATAACAATTACTGGAAAATAAGTCCTGCGCAATACCAAACGCTTAGCTATTTGAAAAATGACACACTAGCTATCAATTACAATGGGCACGTTGCTATCGATAAGTTTATCGGAGTATTATGAACAGCCATCTGTGTTCCGTGACATTCTGTAATGTGAATAATGCACATACGTATATTTAAAGTTTATAACTAACTAAATCATCTTGCAAATCTTGAGCCACGGTTTCTGGTGAAATGTAGACGAGACCATAAGCTTCACAAATACTTTTTGCCAAAGTCGTTTTTCCAGTAATTGGCGGGCCGTATATGACAATCTGTGGGAACATACATGTATGAGTTCTGGTGGCGGTTTACCTTGTAACAATAAACAACTGTTAGCTAAACCTTCTGTTACTAAGTACCTACCTTAAAAAGTTTCAATCCCCTCTCTTTCTTAAATTGCTTCATAAGAGTGTGTACGTTCTCCGCAAAGGTCAGATCAGAAACCCACTGTATCGGCATTGTCTCGACTATGAAAGTCGGCTCCATATGCAAATTTAGAGTGATCAAATCGTATATTCTTTGCTGTAATTTTATAAACATTCGTTAAAAATAGTTTAGCAACGTTAACGTTTTTTGTAGAAAAATGAAGAAGATGCAAGAAGCTTCTTACATCAATTTCTGGAATCAAGAAAGCGTCCTCGGGCGGAATACATTTGAACATTCCAGAACCAATAGAACGTCCAAGTGGCTTTACTATCTGCAAAAGGAATGCAATTATCGTAGGAACATACCACACTCTAGGTAAAAGAGATAACAACTTCATTGTCACTTACTTCTTTTTGTTTCGAAATGTTCTGTTTTACGGCAAGTATGTAAAGCTTCCTTGGAAAGTCCAGAAGCAGGTTGTGAACAATTCTGGAAGGGATATTTGTAGGATCGTTTAGGTACTTAAGCATTAGTAGGTATATTATTGGGAACGCAGGTAGCTAACTATGATACCCATCTATCTTATTCATTATTTTGAGCTGCGTAGAACTTTATGAAATACCTACGTAAGGACATTTGATGTGTGGGCAGCACCGTATCGTAGTGGGCTTGTAGTAAGTAGGTGGGTATGTGCGTAGTTAATATGATAAAAAAAATATACCCAATACTCACTGCGCAAAGTCCGCAACGTGTATCAAAGGAACGGCATTAGTTCCTCGGCCGAGTATAGGCAGAATGGGCTCACACTCCCAAGCCTTTTGAAACCAATAGAAAAGCACATCTTCCTTTCCGCCGTATGTCACTCCTGCAGCTATTACTGTCGCCCTGTTTACAAAATACATTTAATAATCACCATCATTCTGCTGGCTTCCACAGTCCATTATTCTTTTATAAGTAGAACAGTGGTTGTTTATATTTTTCACCATCAGCTTTCCTACTATCCGATACCATCAGGCTTTTTAATAATAGTAGATTATTCACCGAGGGGATAAAGTAGTGTCTTATGTCACAGGCGACATTCTGAATCCGAAACGCAATGAAGGATTCGCAGGTTAACTCTCGGGCAAAGTTTAGAGTTTAATAGAAGAATCCTGAATGCAGCGAGGGATGCAAGCTAGTCTAAAGCGAAGACACCGTTATCCCTGAGAAGCATACCCTACTAGTCACCCCTACTGCAAGAAAATTGTGCTCATGCCATGAAGAGAGGTGGCTGGCCCCGGGCGGCGCGGCGCTGGTCGGCCCCCGCTGCTAAGAGCAGGTCGCGCGTCCGAAGCTGCGCCTCTGGCAATACTATTGTACTAATTAAAAAAATTATAACCCATGTCAATAAAGTGATTTGAATTTGGAACCTCACTTAGACGGCGCGACCTGAATCTAACAGCGGGGACAGACCAGTGCCGACGCGGGCAATAATGCCGTAAATACTTTAGGTTAGGATTGCATGACTCATAATTTCACGTTTTCGTGCAGGTGCTGTGAAAAAAGAAATAACAGATAGCGTATCTTCAATTGCACGCCTGGGCGCAACCCTGAGAGGCTGAGACCGATCCTCGGTCACTCTTATTCAAACTACCTACTTAGGCCCACTTGCAAAAACCAGAATTTATTTAATTAATGTAATTAAAGAATATTTTTTTAACTCCGCGTTAGTTTTAACCCAGGCGGGCGCAGCGAAAAGCGAACTTCACAGCAACACTAAGGTTGAATCGACCTATACATACATAGCATGCTGCTATTTTTATAGGCATATTATTAGGACATTTTGCATTATTCCTGACTTAATATTTGTTTTATTACCATTGACGTACTTCCAACTGGCCATTTAGGACACCAAATGTGGGGAGAGAAAAATTGAATTTGAACTTACCCGATTATCGACTTAAATTTTCTGGCCATGCCAATCACTGCATTTTCAGCGTCATAGTGCAATTTATAATTCGGATGTGGCTTCCTTTTCCGGAAATCGGTTTCTACGAAAGGTATTTCTGGATTATCCTGTGAATGGTTAATTTGCATAGATATTAGAATAACATCCCTTTCAAAGGCACGGGGGGCTATTATATCTAAATGTGGACTTACCGGATCTAGTGGTTTGGTGCAGGCCCATGTCATGACAGTAGATATCAGTATCAAATACCGCTTCTTGAAGTCTCCGGCGCCGTCGAGGGCGCTAGACGCAGCGATATCGTCCTGCTCCGACTTTGATGGTGGAGCTTGTTTTTCTAGCAACTGCTTCAAAACTGTCAGAATAAGCTTGTAATAACGAACGACCACTTGCCAGGTAGGTACACCTTTCATGTAGTGCTACTTCCTTAAAGCAGGAGTTCCCTACTAGTGGTGCACGGCCCATTTAGGGGGCGTAGACAAGGGGGGCGCGGCGGCTTTAAAAACAAATTGATGCTAACAATTCAGAGGTAGTAGTGACTTGAATGTTACCGAATCAAGTTAGGTACTTGATGGCTTCTTCTTTAGCTTCCTCTTACAGACATTATGATTTTAGAAGAAAGAGGGAGAGGAATGCATTGTAAAAGGTTGGGAACCACTGGCTTAAAGAAAGTAAGGTCCGAACTCTACTTACATGTTAAGTAGGTACCTTTGCATTTGTTTGTACCTACTAGCAAACTTTAAAGGTGAGCGCATTTTGTAATAGATTGTAATAATAAAAGTAACTTAATACCCCACTGGCTAATGATCGCTAGCACTACTGCCGAACATGAGGCCCTGGGTTCGATAACCGGGTAGGACAGGACAGCGTTGTTGATTTTAGTAGCAGTCCAGATTTGAGCCAAAGCGATGGTAATAAGTTCGCCTCCCGTTTACATGGGACCTAAACGTAACTGGCAAAATGAAGGTGTATCTATAGTAAGTAGCCATTAGGTGGGTACACAACTGTGCGTGACGTTATTAATGTTATCCAGCACCAACATAAATACTTGCTGAGCAATCTAGATTATTATTTCCTTACGTTTCAAGTAATCCATTGCAATTCTAAGCTCTTCTCTATCGCAGCTGACATCCAATACGACAGTGCCGCATGTCAGCATTAGAGGCACGCACTCTTCTTTTGTTACAATCCTGGCCACGTTATCTAAAGGCTTGATACTTGGGTTCGTTACAGTCCCTGGTAGATTTTGCAACGATAAAACAGAAGTAAATATTAGTTTGTTATAGAATAACTAGCTGACCCACGCAACTTCGTCTGCGTCACATTTTTCATGAATGCTCGGCTCCTATTGGTCGTAGTAGAATGGTAAATAATCAATTATTATCGACTGCCGAGGGTACAAAATAATTAAAGTAGGTACTCATATCGCTATTAAAAAATAGGGGTTGGTGATAGAATGGGGAAAATTTAGGGTTGTATGTATTTTTAATGCCACATAAAACAAAAAAAATGTTGTCCGAAAAATAAAAATAAAATGTTAGGAGTGGACAACCCTTATCACTTAGTGGTATATAAAATAGATAGTAGCCGATTCTCAGACCTACTGAATATATATATAAAATTTCATAAAATCGGTCAAGCCGTTTCGGAGGAGTATGGTAACTAACATTGTGACACGAGAATTTTATATAAGTATAAGAAGATGATGACGACAGCGAGAGCGAGTCGGACGCGGACCTTTTCAGGAAAAACATTGTACCTAAGTGACAATTTAATAAGTATTTAGGTACCTATGTATTTCTAAAAAGTTCACTTTTCTAATAAATCAGTAATTATATGAATAAGAAGTCACAATTATTTTTAATGTAGGAAAATACTTTTAACTTAGATAGTAAAGAAAAAAACATTTTCTGTAAGTAAAAACTGCTTATTGCCAATTACGACTATTTCTTGAAAGGAATAAGCTTATCTCTGCTACAACTTCGATATACTTTAGTTGAACGTAGGTTAAAGTAACTTACCTATAATTTCATAAGGCTGTTCCGGCTCTGGGATGTCTACAACTGCATCTTCTCCAATGAGAGTTAGCGAAGGAGGGGCAGATGCTACATTCTTCTCAGTTATGACCTTCGAAACTTCCTTCAATATATACTCTCCATGATAAGAGTCTAAATTATTTATGAAGTATCGCTTGAATGAAAACACGTTCCCAAGATCTTCTGATGACTTCTCTGAAGAAAATTTATCAGTAGATCTCTTCATTGTTGTATTATTCTTTAAAATATTTTATATTACCGTAAATATTTGCACTGGTGCAGTTATAAATTTGTGATGACATAATATTCAATGACGTAAAAAGAAAACATTCAAATGAGTTTACTTTACAAAAAAAACAATCATAACAAGTAGGTTATACGTCCTCAGGTATGGAAACCTTACAAAACTTTTAACTTGGCGTAGGTACAGACGCCAGTTAGGGGGGCCGGAAGAGGGCAGCGTATTCCCTCCTCCGACGTGAGCGAGTCGGTCGTGATCCTCTGATCTCCCTTACCGCAGCCTCCTTCTGCGCGATAACTGTCTCGCAGAAGGGGACCACCGCGTCCCAGGACTCCTCCCCGCCGACCATAGCATGAACTACGGCCGGCAGCGAGAGGTATTGGGGATGTCCGTCGCCCCCCATTCATCCGGACCCGAGGTGGCAGTGCGTGGTGTTTCCGTGCGCCCCTCATTGACGTAGCGGGGGGAGTCAATCACCTCACTCCCCCCGCCGACAGGTGGCCCGCAGAGGCGGGCCGGCCGGCACCAGCCAGGGATTGCGGAAGTCGCATACGTTCCCGCGATCCTCGGCGTAGGTCATAGGTGGGAGATGGAACACCGGGGTGGTTTTAGTCAGTAAGAGTCTGACAGACCCTTCCGCCCGCCCCAGGGCGGAGGCCATACATGACGATTTTCCCCCGACATAAAAAAAACAAAGGTACAGACGGCAGCACATCATGCTATCCGAATCTGTCAAATTTTCTGTGTGTGTGTGTGTGTTTAATGTGTGGCGTGAAGTGGCGTCTGTACCTACCTTGGACTTTTTGCAGGCTTTGTCACTATTAAAACAAACATTTGTTTCGTATAAAACTTAAGGTAGGTAGGTACATTTTTCAAACCATTTTACGATTGAAATGATGTATGTAATGGTTAGGTATAAGTGCGTTTCCACCAGAGATGTGCGAGGCTGCGTAACGAGGGATGTGTTTGTTAAGAACCAATAGAATCGCTTCCTTTACCTAGCCTCTCTCAGCCAAGCGATTCTCTAGTAGAAACGCAGCCTAATACTGAAATTAAGTAAGAAATAAAACGCATTATATGAAATAAAATAAATATATTATTATAATCCAATAAGTAGTATTATAATATTGTTAAATAATGTGAATAACAATACAATGCAGATATAAATACCGCGAAATTTCTCAATCGACCAATTTCCACTCGTAATTTGTTGTAAGCAATAAGGTTGAAAGTGTTCGACAGAGAAATTTCGCAGGTAGGTATGGTATGTAACAATATCCGATATTTTTTTGTCTTACATCTAAAAACATAAACAATTGTCAATATGTGTCACCGGAAAATTGCAGACTCCGTAAGATTGTAATAAATATTTATTAGATTATAATTTCTTGATATATTGTGAAAAAAATCGTTTTATATACCATAAATCTTATCCAAATTCAATAGTTTCCAATAACTCCGTGTCTTATTAAGAAAAAATAGTTTATAATTCCTCGCGATATTTTACGATCTTGCGGCGATTGCAATTTTCCCGTGAAATATGCATTGCATAGAGTAAATCATAATTATACTTTAAAATATATCGACATTTCGTCATTTTCGAACAAGTTCAATAATATTAAAAGTACGCGGTACAGGAATTAAATCAACGAAAACAGTAGATTAGACTGCGTACAATAGCAAATTGCGATACCTTAATCATTAATGTTTTTTAGAAGTGTACGTTACTTAAATCATAATGCGGTCTCTATCACGTAATTTATATAAATGTAAATAATTTTAATATGTATGCTGCACAGATCGTATTCTACTTATCGTATTTTATTTATTTAAAGTAAGTTTACGTGTAAGAGACCAAGCAATAGGCAAATGCTTGTATCCGCTACGGCTATGAGCCGAACTACGGTTACATTTGTCACCGAATTGAATGGCCTACGTAAACCTAATTTCAGCTAGCGAAATCCAGGTGTGTAGTCATACTTCGGCTACAAGCCTTAACTTTACCCCAGATGTAGTCGCAATTCGGCTATTAGCTGTAACTTAAACGTGGGTGGAGCCGCAATGCGGCTTTAACCGTAACTGAATCGTAAAGGCGCGTTCCCACTATGTCGTGACGATTTTATCATTGGACGAATGTCACATATATTTTGTATGGAAAAAGTCGTGGACAACGGTTAATCGTGTCGTCCTATATGTGAACATCTCCATTTAAATACACAACATAGTGGGTACGCGGCCTAAGCATAGCCGCGCATCGGCTATTAGGTGTAACATGACCATACACATTGATAGATACAATTATTTATTAAAAATATATCGTTTGTCATAGTATTGTGACTGCTTTGTACATTTGATTGCAGACTTAACTATGTATTTAAATTTAACGATAAACAGTTTGAACCATTCATCGAGATTCGATTTATACTAATCGGTCATTATATTGTTCCCAAGCACCGTAATATTCGTTAATTGGCACGATATTTGTAATACGAAAGTCTTAATATAGTATCAACATATTATGTACCTAAACATATATTAAAAATAATACCTATACATAGTAACTATCAAGTTCTATCTAAGTCATTAAAAAGCGAATGAATTAAAAAAAAAACTTCATTGGACTCTTATTTCTACGATTGGATATATTTATAAAAATATAAAATAATATCATTCATTCGGAATATGCTTAAAATGAAAGAAACAACATACCTATTCTAGTTTTTTTGAGTACTGAAGTAACGGCTTAGCTAACGACGCGTACATTAATATAAATCGATGCGGTATTCATTTATTGCAATGTTATTTTCCTGTGCTAACAATTAATTTTTATTGTGGGTAAGGCGACATAGGAATACTTATATTTATTGTATGTAACAAATAATAATTAGAATACACCATAACCGAATACGAATCTTGATTTAAAAAGCGATTTGATATAAGCTTCTGAGAGCATTTCGAATGGCAATTTTATAAACTATGGCACCTATCTTGCTAGTTGTTTCATTTCATAATACTGATATGTTGTACTTAATGCTAAGTGTTTAAGTTGTTACAGAATGATTGAATATGGACGGCATCAAAAATACTATCACTATTTATGCAGGATATTTTGAACCAATGCATATCTTCAGCTTTACTTCATATTGTTAATTGAGCAAATTGGCCATATATTCGAAGCAGCAACCTCGGGGGCGGTGGCTTTTTAAGAGAGAAAATTTTTATTCTTAAGCGTAAAGTTGCCAATATTTATTATGTTGTAAGATAGTGTTGCATTGATTTAAAATATTCTGAATAGGTTTAAATATAACATAAAAGGATTGTTACCACCACATTTCTAGATATAAAAATACTAGGTTATTAATTTGTAAAGACTAAATTCTCTTAATAATAACTATGCTCAGAGCTCAGACTCATTGCTAAGAGAATAGAAAAACTCTCATGTTTCAATAAAAATGCAAAATGCTAAGTACAATAGTTAAGTACATGGAAATATTAAAGTACATTATTTAAGTATCGATATCTACTTAGTACACCCAAGCGGAATGAAACCTGTTGACACATATTGTTAAATAAAATATATTGTGGTAATAAAGGTATCATCTCGCTTTAGGTTTCAGTCGAAACTTTGAAAGCGAAAATTCATATCAATTATAATTGTACTAAGCAAGGAATGTTTCATTCTCTATTTATTTTAGGCGAATTAGTTTACCCTAGGTTTAATCAGTTGGTTATAACACACTTTGGACGGACTAATTTGGCCTAGGGAAAACTAGTTTTACCAAATACATAGATGCAGTCTCAGTAATTTCCGATGTGGCAAAAATATTGGAGATAACTGCTAAATAATTTTAACTAGGAAGTTAGTTATTTAAACTACTTTTTTTTCAGATTTCATTGTCTTACTTTTAAAAATAGGCGATTTTGTAAGGCACTACATCATAATTCAATTATTTTAAAAGCAAAACATGCAATACTAAACTACATTGTCATTTTCTTATTTAAAACAATAATAGGTCTTTAAAAGTGTACTTAATATAACTACAGCTGTGTAGTAATAACAGACTTACGATGGATTATTGTAATTTCCTTTTCCCCAATGCCTGAAGGTGAGCTTGGCTCAGAGGAGACAAGCCAAGGTGACAGAGATGATATAGGTTGTACTTTGGGAGTTACATCTTCTTTCTTCTCTAATGGCTTAGGAGATGCCAACTTTGCTTGATTATGAGGTGGCTCTACCACAACAATTGACACATATTGCGAATTGATGGGATTTGTGGGCTCATTCAATATTTTAGGTGAAGGGATAGACGGTATGGCCAAATTAATGTTAGTGGACTCATTGATTACCTTCACCTCATTTTCTCTAGCTTTCAAAATATTATTGCATTTTAATTGGCCAGGTGGCAGAGCCTTAGTAGATGAAAGATAACATTTTGTTTGATTGTTGGGGACTTCTTTGTCACTGGCTGAATCCAATTGATCTCGCTTTGCTTCATTCTTGGAGTCATCATTGTTAAGTTTTTCTTTAACTAAGCTCATAAGGAGATCATTCAGTGGGTTTGATTCTGTAACAGGGGAACAGCTGCAAGCAGGTTTATTAATCACAAGTTGAGTCAAATTACTCTTCTTTTCCTCATTTAGAGATTTATCCATTTTGAATAGCACTTTGTTACTAATGGCGTCATCTTTTGACATCAAGACTGGTTCTTCAGCAGGTTCTTCATTTAGAAGGTTCTTTGTGGATGGTTCACCAATCTCAGGTTTGGTCTCAGGTTCAATGAGAGTTGACTTCTGTGATTTAGCACTACTCTTTCTTGATAGAGTATCAATTTCAGGTACTAGCACTGCAGTTGTATCAGATGATGTGCTAGGAAGATCAATAGCTGCCTCAGATGGTGCAGTCTCTGGTTTAACTACACTTTGTTTCTCTCGTTCCCTCAATACATGGCTCTGACGACGCGCAAATCGTTGACTGGGTCGCCTTTCGAACTGAACCGTACGTCGGGCGCGATTTTGCTGAGTGGTCTGATATTCCGTTTTTCCAGAGTATTGGAATCGAGAACCCATTCTGAAGAAGTTTTGTCGTGCTGAAGGTCCTTTCACTGGTGCTCTCAAGCGGAAGAAAGTGTGATGTTCCACAGCACATTTCCAAAGATGCTTGCAAGCTTTTTCATTATGCAGTCTAAAGACAAAGGTGTGCTCTTGTTCTCGCCCTTGGTCATCATCTTCAACCACAACAAGAGTAAGTTTCTTTTTCTTAAAATCCAACTTACTAATCTTAGGCCAGAAAAATAAACCTATTTTTTGAGGTCCTTCAAAGACAAGGATGCCTGTTGGTGTCAATCCCAGGTGATACTCACACCCATCTTTTCCTAAGACAATGTGCATGTCAACACCATACATTTCAAGCCACTTTGCTTTATTCAAATAGTTTACTTCAGCTTGAGCAGGGGTTAGACCCTTACATTTTTTGTACTCTTCTAATATTTCAATCTCCATTTCTTCTGTTTGATTAGGCACAAATCTAAACTCTGATACAGTTGCAGGTGTGTGAACATTTTCATCAAAATCTCCTAGCTCAGACTGCAGGGCTAATGCAGCTAATTCAACTGCTGTAGAGTGTGGGCACTCAAGTTTACTCTCTAATATATCTTTCTTCAGTTGCAAGAAGAACTGATATCTAGTTAATTCTTCCCTTAAGTTATTGGGTTCAGATGAATAAAATTTTACTTTGAGTCGTAAAGTGTAAGGTGGTCCTATTTTCACTTGCTTTTTAATGGTTTTAGTTGGATCCAACCAATGTTTTACATTATGTGTATCAGTAAACTGCAGTCCAAAATAATCTTTTTCAATCAAATCTAAAGAATAAAAAACTTGCTCATAAAGGTCATTTGCACTGGCCTTTTTAGATAGGTTGATAGACAAATCTGTGTCATCAAGTAATAGTACTTTGCATTGTATCAAATTTTTGTTGCTAGATGCTTTCTGGGTTTGTTTATTACGGTTTTGACTTGATGAACGTCCTCTTCTGCTTAGAAAGCGCAACATCGTTGATTAGATGACACCTGAAAAAAAAACTGAATTATTGCTACTATTGATGTTATTATTAAATCTATGAGGAATCTGAGTAATTTAATAACGGTGAAAGCTTTTGTGAAAAATATTGAAAACTTAGAGCACTTAAAGCTTGGCTACTTCAGTGATATAATAACTGTTAAAAGCTTTAGTTCTAATTGCAAACTTAATTGAATTAAAAGACCGTGTCAACAGTTTTCCTCTAACAACATAACTTTGCAAAATGTTCGAATAGTTTATTGAGCCAACAGGGCAATCAGCTATCTAATGCATAAGCTTACTTGGAACTTGGATGGTATTTAAAGTTGCAAACAAGTTTATTACAAGTGTTTTGACATCATTCCATTTCAATGGTTTCTTATCACAAGTACAGTAAACTTACGGAATACAAAACAACAATACTTTAGTTCCTCAGTTATAAAACACACACTAAAATAGGAGATTTGTAAGTTTCTAGCACTAAGTTTATTTTATCAAGACTTACAATCACTAAATTATGTACCAACAATCCAGCACGCCAATATTACGCCAGCCAGCGCCACCCACTACAAAAACTATAGTGATGGGCCAACCTAAGTTTGATTCATTCACCGTAAGTTACTAAAGAAGCCCATGCATCAGTTCGCGAAGTTTTAAAACTTTACCTCTCTGAAACCAGGCTTTCCGATTACAAGTCATTGCTGATGGACGATAGCGTGCTGTTTGCTACGTAGGTATACATATTTACAGTTCACATTAGTATGCAGCATGTCTGTGCTTGGAGCAATAGCGACGAAGAAGGCGTCCATCTACGTATTCCATCCATGTTCTCCCAAGCTCCCAACACAATTTAGTCGATTTTTGCGAATCCGACTTACATGAGACTGACATTTTACAAAAAATGTTGCCGGTGTAGAAAAAAAGGTTCAGTTATTCAGTTTGATTTAGTATTCACACTTTACAACTTTACCCCTTTTTATGGGAAATTCTTATCCTAGCATTCATGAAATACAAATTCGTACTGCAAGCTAATCTAACTTATTTGACGGTGTTATAGCGCGCCTGATCAGTGAAGTGAAAATAAATACTGTGAAAAATAAAAGCTTCAAGTAAAATCAAAATTCTATCGCTGATTTATGTTGGATTACTTATTTTAGTTTTGGTTCGATTTTTAAAGATTTTTTTCAAAAAACATAGTGGAGTACAACATGTTTTGTAGCCGCTCCGCGCTTTTCGACACAGATATGATGAAAGTGAATTCTTTTCGCTAAAATATTTAATAAGGCTTATTATGTTATTCAACTGACTTTTTATTATAAAAACTCCTTGAATAGGATATTAGTGTTCTAGGAACATCTCCACTTAAAACGCAAATAATTTTATGCGAATAAATATTTTGATTCATATAAACGTGCATGGATGGAACGTGAGGGAATGTGATAGCCATAAGTGAAAGGGATGAAAGGGTACTTCGCCTAACAGTTATGGAAACATTGATATGCGTCTTCTTTTTAACGTTTGCAATACTAAATCAAATGAGAGACAGCCGGCAGGGCAGATCTGGTGGTCTGCGCGGGGGAAGGGTTTGAAGTTTTTGACGGGGATCAAGATTCTGGTAACTCTTCTGTCAAAGTTACTAACCTGGAAAACTCTAAAGAATATTGAAATATTCTGCAAAGTGATTAAAATACCAGAAATAAACCGTAAGTAGTGAATAAATAATATTGATTAAATAATATCATCTTATATACGTTCACGTTTTCTAACCAACAAAAGGCAGGTTTTCGTTTCGTGGTTGCATTTCTGCTATCGTCATTTCCATTCCGTACCTCGCTAGTATTTGCGTATGGCGTTATTATTTGTACTTTTTAATTCCTGAGGTACCTAAATAGTAACTGTGCATGATAAACTATAAACAAATTGTCTAAGCTCAGATCCCATAAAAAGTTAGGAGTGATGTAAAATGTTATAGGAGGAAAATTTTACACTGATCATGAATGCGATTATTCATGAAAAGTGTTTTCGCTAAATGTAAGAAATATACTTTTAGCGAAAAATTTGAGAAATAAATGCATTTAGATTTCTCATACACCAATTAAATTACTGTGTATACTTACAACTACTGTGTCAGGAATCTGTACATGTTGCTTGTTGTTTTGTACTTTAATACATTTTTGACATATTGTAACCTATTGATTAGAGTGTTGAAGAAAGACTACAGCTGTTATTACAAATATTTCAATAACTCCTTTACAGATGCCTGTAGCAGACGAAATCCAGTCCTCATGGGCTGATGAGGTTGAGATCGATCAGGGAGCTCTACCACCACCATCTGAAGTTGTAGAAAATGGATTGAAGATTGTAACGGAATACAAATATGACAACGACAACAAGAAAGTCAAGATTGTCCGTACTTACAAAATTGAGAAGCGTGTAGTATCAAAGGTATGTACTGAATGTTTTAACTAGAAAAAAGGTCATTGACTTGCTGTCCTATTCTCAATATTTAAATCTATGTCATAAGAATTTTTGATCGAAAGTTTCCATACATACATACAACATGCAATACATAGTTTAGTTGTCCTACTAGTGTTTGGGTATAGAAGAGTATGATAGATAGAGCTAGAACTACAAGCAGCAACTTAATGGATACTCATTAATCTTGGAAAAATACCTACCTTGAGGAATCTAAATCAATAGGTGCCATAAGGCAAAAATTTAATTGTATCAGGTATCTGTGTATTTTATTGCAGGCAAGATAATATGGCTTTAATCTGTTGATAAACATGGCCTGTCTTTTTCCTTACATTGTGTCTTGTTTTTCTGTCATACCATCTTTACCAGTGTTTATTATAATAGGCAGATGTTTGCTTGACATTAACTTGTCTTTTTTATTAAAATACCAACATATAATAATATAAATAATAATTATTTACTCACCTGTTTCAAAAAATGTATATATAATTTTTAGGATATTGCTAAGCGTAAAACTTGGAGCAAATTTGGTGATTCTGCCAATGATAAACCTGGTCCAAATCCAGCTACAACTAACGTTGCTGAAGATGTCAGCATGCAGTTCATCACCAGCAAAGAGGAAAGTCAGCGCCCTGACGACGGAGAACTGGACGGTCTCAAGGTATTCACACTCAGAATTGGTTTTAACTATAAAAGTAAAGAAAAGAAGCATAATTTGCCTAAATAGTAGTTAGAATCATAAATAATATATTATTTACAATAGTAAATGCTTTAGTATACTAATATTCCTGTATTATTTCAGCAACAAAGCAGCAGTGTGATCTTCAAGTGCAGAACCTGCCAGGGAGACCATTGGACCACTAGCTGTCCCTTCAAGCACACTCAGATGGCTCAGACTAAAGCTAATGAAGCTGCCAAGGCAGCTGGCATTGGTAAGTTTGGGGATATCTAATAGATACTATTGACTGATGTTGTTAAGCATCTGTCTCTACTGATTTTTGTGATAACAGAGGTAAATAACTCTTACAGTGATCTAATGTCCAGATCACGACTCATAGGCTGGAGTGGCCATACGTCTGCACTTTTGAGGAATGGACGTAAATTGCCAGTTTCGCATGTGATGGGTCGTTGACCTATGGGCAATGTCATATGCGCAAAACTTGTGACTTGCGTTAGACATGCAGGTCTTCAGTTTTTCATCATGTTCTTGGTCTTGGGCGAGTTGGTTGCAGTCGATCGTAGAGTGTTGATTTCTTCAATGCGTCAATATAGGCGTCAGCTGCTCTTCAACGCTAATAGCCATTTTTCTCCGCGACCATCACTTAGACGTTCTTCTGGTACAAGAGACCTTAAGCCTTTGGCTGTTGGCTTTTTGGGACCATTGTCAACTATCGTTTAGTTCGCAACAACAGGACCTGATGTCATAAGGGAGGTACTCTGATTTACTATATATCGTCCCTGTACTGCATATCCCTATGAATCCGTCCACGCTCTCTAAGCTTGAGGTCTCTGTCTGTCGGCTGGGCGTGACAGGCCACCAACCCATCACGGTCATCTCTGCTTATGTCCCACCTACCACCTCGTCCGAGAGTACCTCCGCCGTAAGAGATGACTTACCATACTTCTTGACGTGAGAGCCACATGAGCAATGCCAGAGGCAAGGCCGTGTTTGAGCTATGTGGCCTCCTTAGTTTTGATGTCATCACCCCGATGCATCCTACTCACTTTCCTCATGACCCCAACCACCGCCCCGACGTACTTGACATCGCTCTCCTTAAGAATGTCAACCTACGGTTATACTCTGTAGAGGCGTTTGACGAACTCGGACCACCGACCCGTGGACCCCTCTCAACCTCCCTCCCCAGCCACTCCCTTCCACCCTCGTCCCAGGTGATCACTGACTGGAGTAAGCGAAAAGCTGAAAGACACCACGTCACTGCACTCGGACAAGATCCCCGATCTTATCGACGCTGACGACGAGAAAGCGAAGGCCTGGCCGACAGCCTAGAGATTCAATGCTCTCCGAGCTCAGCCAGTAGACCAAGCTCACCTTCGCATCGTGGATACTAAAGTTGAATGTAGAGCTTACATCCCACCCGTTGAGGACCCCGATGACCCCCTGCCCTCCGTCAGACATTTACTCAGACTAGGTAAAGGAAATCATTGGACGACTCAAACCTAGGAAAGCCCCTGGTTCCGACGGAATCACCAATAGGGTGTTCCGACTTCTCCCCGCTTCCCTGATCATGTTGGTGACCGCTATTTTCAATTTTATATGTTTTCACAATGGAGGTTCGAAGTTAATCCGGAGAAAAGCCAGGCGGTCTTGTTCTACAAGCGGATTAAAATCTCTCGACACCCCCAGCCCGATCACCATGTTTAGTAAGCCGATCTCTGGGAGAAGGGAGAAGCAAGCCAAATATCTAGTCGGGATCCTTGACCGAAACCTTACGTTCGATGAGCACATAAAAACGGTACGTCCGCGTGCCGCTCGGTAGGTTTCACTCGATGCTGAAAGCACGGAGCAAGTTGTCTCTAAGATGTAAACTGCGCATTCACACTACGTGTATACGTCCGATTATGACCTATGCGTGCGCCACATTCGCGCACGCAAGTCTTACCGGATTCATAAGATGCAAGTACTCCAAAACCGTTTCCGAAAAGCCACGGGCGCCCCTTGGTTCATTAGGAATGAACGACTCCATGTCGACCTCAAAATCCCGACTATTAAGCAGCTCATGAAAGCCAGCCCGCGTCGCTGAACCAGTAGCTTTAAATTCCCAAAATAATAAAAATATGACCCAGCCTGTCCCTTGCTACCCTCCCGAAGTGACGCCGCTAAACCGAGGTCCGTATCCCACAGGGGCTGCCTCTAGCGAACGGTCATTTTTGGTTAAGCAGTAACCAGCCTTGTGCTGAACTACGACTGGTCATCGTCCAAAACAAAAAAAAGGACCGGTCCTTTTCGCTGGGCGCTGGGTCGAAGAGTGAAGATGTCTGCGTGCGTGAATAACTGCGTCGCCGCGTGACCGCTGCTGTCTCAAAGACCCGTCGTGATATCTTCACTAAACCGCTCTTATCAGAGCGAACTGACGCGCGTGTGTGACGTGATCGGTGTACGCGCCGCGTCGCAATCCTATTTCTTTGGCAGAGTTGTTCGTCTTTTTCAAGATGATAGATATTCTGTCGTAAACGTGGTACGGTAAAACTGGTAAAGGTTCTATGTTGGTAACAGTTGTGAAAGTGAGGTAAGGTAATGCGTGAGACAGTACCGTGTTACTACACTACTGACGCTGTAAATAACATGACCGACTATTGGGCTTAAATTTATTATCATGTTAACCTGGGACTTGAAGAGAAGGAAAAGTTACTAAGGCTAATAAAATTTATTCACAGATTCGAAAGCCACCCCGACCAACAAATACGTGGCGCCATACTTGCGCGAGGGAGGTGCAGGCCGCGGCACCGGCCGCGAGCCGCCCGGTGCTCGTCGTGACGACGTGGCGGCCATCCGGATCTCCAACCTTAGCAACTTCGCTGTCGAGGCTGATCTTGACGATCTCGTCAAGGGCTTTGGTCCCGTTCAGAAGCTGTACCTTGCTAAGGAGAAGGTATGTACAGGATTATACCCCTCAAAAAAGTAACGATGCATACAAAAAATATTTTATGGTAGGCCCTACACGTAGAGTGGCCATGAATTTAGGTTTTATCGTCTATCCCATTGTGTGGGTGGGTGTCGTTGGGGAGGTCTTTTAAAAATAATGAGGGTGTGCGAAAACCATTTTTCCATTCAAGGATCCGTTTGCGAAAGCTTTAAAGTGGTAATTTTTGTTACCTTACCCTCTCCCTCTGCCAGCTAAACGGTAGTTCGTGGAGACGTGAAAAACTTCATGATAGAAGCATATGTAACGATTTTAAAAGGAAAACTATCACAGCTAAGTAGGCTAGGCTTTACAAGTTAACGAGTAATAGTCCAGCCTCTAAAATATACTTGCAGGAGGAAAATTCAGTTACCATCGTCCTATGTGGGCCCGTTTTCAACCGTTAATTTTTGTGCGCCCTACACTACGCGTGGCCCCATAAGCACTGGATCGGTTTCGTTTACTACCGTATGCACAATTTAACAAAAATCATTTTTTATTTTTCAGAGTACTGGACACTGCAAAGGATTTGCTTATGTCCACTTCAAGTTCCGTGCTGATGCTGCTAAAGCCATCCAGACATTAAACGGGCATGGGTATGATCACTTGATCCTCAATGTGGAATGGTCGAAGCCCCCTCAGAACAATTAATCATGTAACATCACTATTTCCATATTATATACTTTTAATAAAATTCTATGAAGAAAGTTAGAGTTGTTATTTTACAAAACTAATCTAAGTCTAATAATATTTTTTACAATCTCGGAAAACAATTTGCATGGTTCTCAAATGATAGATTGTGAATATCAGGACGATGTGGGTCGTTATATTACAGGTAGATTACATGATTATCTGGCAATTTGAGCACTTTATGCGGCCTACGGCATACCCTTACTTTGGTATTGTTCGTCAAATCGTTCGAGCTCCCGAGTTGCTCCTTAGTTGAGCTATGCGATAACTGACAAATGCTTGCACTGTTTGGACGCCTTATAAAATCAGCTATCTGCCACTTAACGCCCCGTAAAATCAGTGCAGCCGTTCCGGAGATTAGGCGGACCAGACAGAGAAAAAAACAGCCGATAGATGTCCACTGCTGGACATAGGCTTCCTCCTAGTGTCGCCACAAGGACCGGTCCTGTGCGTCTCGCATCCACCGGCTACCCGCGACCCTCACCAGGTCATCGGTCCACCTTGTGGGAGGCCAACCAACGCTACGTCTTCCGGTACGCGGTCGCCACTCCAGAACTTTTCGGATCCATCGATCCATCTGTTCTGCGAGTAACGTGCCCTGCCCACTGCCACTTCAGTTTGGTGATCCTTCGGGCCATGTCAGTTAGGTACCTTGGTTCTCTTGCGAATAAATGCTACAACACCAATCAATCGTCTTGGTCGGTGTACCGGTGTAGTTACATAAGAATTTAAAGGGTTTTAGAAATTCACTTAATTAAAAAGGATGGCAGTGTAAGTTTATTCAGTTGCATATCACATAGGTAGGTATGTGCTTCGCCATTAGACAACTTTTTGGGGCTCCGAAAAAACGGAACCCTCATAGGATCACTCGTCTTTCTGTCAGTTTACTCACAATAACAGGCAAGTATCTTCAAATCTACTGGACTGACTCTGTTGAAATTTGGTTCACATAAAAGATAAAGTGTATTGTGTGATATGTCAAATATGAAAGGGCTTAAATTTCGAAGCAATGTAGGTCCTACCTACATATTCGTAGACAGAGAATCTACATAGGTACCTACATAGGTAGGTATTACAGGATATGCCTAGGTACTAAGAAGTCTATGGTTCTAATTTTCTACTGTAACATGTTACAATAATGAGAGTCGTTCCTTTGCATGCAAGTATGACTTGCACACGTTCAATGCCACTACGATTTTCATGATGTCTTCGCGGATGCCGCATACGTTTCAGGTTGGACCACGGAGCAATTTGCTCCGTGGGTTGGACTCGCAATACAATACAATATAATTGAATTAACTCACTAGGTGAGTTCACTGGCATTATGTAGGTACCTAATGTTAGAATTTGTTTTGTTATTTTCCTGCCCGTCTCAGTCTCTCTAACGTTTCTATCGGAATTAAAAAATGTTTGACGATTGTTCAGTGTGTTTCAACTTAAAAACGTGGCAAAAAACTCAAAGGAAGAAATAAAAGTTAAGTTTGTTCCGTATTTTAGGCAGTGGTTGTCAATCTTCGAAACGCCCGAGACTACGGGCAGTGGCGAGCGGGGCAACCGCCCGGAGCCTCGCTCTTATAGGGGCCTCGCGCTACCCGAGTTCGAAAAACCTTACATTTGAAATGTTTTATACTTTTAGCAATAAAATGAAGTTATTTCACAGTAAATTATCCTACTTATAATATAATATAAAGGAACGCGAAAGTTTGTAAGTATGGATGGATGGATGTTTGTTACTCTTTCACGCAAAAACTACTGAATGGATTTTGATGAAATTTGGCACAGTGGTAGATTATAGTCTGGAATAAACATAGGATACTTTTTATCCCGGGAATATGTTCCCTTAGGATAATTTTCGATAATCACGCGGGCGGCAACTAGTTTTTAATAATATTAATAGTAATAAGTGCCGTCGACACTAGACCGGTTTTTAGTTTGGCATTTTTTTTAAATATAAATTTATCATTGCAATTTTATTTAAAATTTTAGTGTTAGGAAACGCCTCAAACATAATCAGAAATATCAACTGAACAAGGGCCTCGCAAACATCTGTCGCCCGGGGCCTCACCAAGGAACACCGCCCGGGGCCTCGCAGCGGTAAAGGCCGCCGCTAACTGCGGATGTTCCTTAAATCTATTTAATACTTTGTTTGCTAGTAACTAGTTTTATTACATTTGGACAAACATTTTTCCTACCGGGTTAAACGGAGTGGATAGTAATGCAAGGATGAATAAAAAGGAAACTCTTGATTGAAATTTTCACGTTATTCGAACGGGCAAATTCATTGCAGAATGTTTATATTAAGTCTACACTGTAATTTTGAACAGAATAGAACTCGCCTAGCGAGTTCATGGCATTTCAAAATTCTTTTTTGTACTTACCTAAATGTTACGTTTATTCCCGTTGTCCCCGTATGCCATATCCCCGTCACGGGGACAGCGGGACGTGATTAAATTTATTTCCAATTGTCCCCGTAACGTACATTCGGCTAACGGGGACAACGGGAAGTAAACTTTTCACGAGTCGTTGTCCTCTTAAATCTGCATTGTTTAAGCTTAGTTTTTTAGCATGGGAAAAAGAAAAGGGGAATAAAACAAAATTTATTTATTTGTATTCGAATTTTAATTTGAGGTAAAAAAAAACAATTATTAAATTTACACAAATAACACAACTTCTATTAATGCAAGTCGTTTCTAGCACTCGCCGGCCGCTGCCGCGGCACCGCTCGCTTCGCTCGCTCGGCTCGTGCGTTGGAGGTCACAGTTTTAACCTAACCTAACCTACACATTTTGTTTAAAGAAGAAATTAACCTATACTAATCTTTGAGTTGGATGGGATTTGGTGACCGTTGATCCATTTTAGGAACCAAAAATAATATTTGTGCAAGGTTTGTGATTTTGCTGATGTTATTTCATTTATTTTGGATCATAATATTATATAGTTTATTAATATTATATAGCCCTCATAATAAAGTCAATTGATTTTGTTTGGAGTTGTTTATTTTATTTGGTGGCTAGGCTTAGAGTCTTAAAAATGTTTTTGGTGGCCGTCTAAATTATACCCTTTTCGCAGCAGCAGTCCGGTGTCTGGATTTATGCGCGATTAGCGATTGATGTCATTACACGAGACACTTAACTGGCGAAATGTGGACGAAATGTGCGATATTAATCTACCGCGTACCAAGACCAATCTACCAATATTTCCATACACTTTGTTTGTTGGGTAAAAGATGCCAACGCACACATTCATAATACTACAGAAAAATGAAAAAACGGGGACTGTGGGCAATAATTTTTACTTATTTTATTCAACTATATTCACAGTGTACGGGGAGGGGACAACGGGAAGTATTTTTAAATATTTAATTGAAGTACCGCTGTCCCCGTAGGACGGGGACAGTGTACGGGGACAACGGGAAGTATTTTTAAATATTTAATTGAAGTACCGCTGTCCCCGTAGGACGGGGACACGGTGTACGGGGACAGCGGGAATAAACTAAATGTTAACGTTAAGATTTGGAAATATTAACCGAAACACACTGAACGCGCCACGCGAGCCGCCGGCACTGGAATAAAATTAGCGTGAACTCACAGGGTGAGTTAGTAGCAGTAAACATGTTAAGGTTGCATTCATTTTGGTAATATCGCACAGTGAGAATGAAAGTGACCAAACTCAAAATCTCAAAATTTTTGGAAGGTTTTTTTAATGATTATTTTATAAACTCTTAAGCTCTTATTTTTTCTAAACAATATATTGGCATCATACATATGTAAATAGCTTTCCATTTGAAAAAGTTATGACATATTTTTTTGGAAACTCCCTAAAATACGAAGTCAATTTTGTGATTTCCCACAAAATGCAAATTTTGTGTTAGGTCACTTTTATTCTCATGGTGCGATATATTGCCTGTTACATTGGTAAGTCAGGGAGAACTCCAATTCTACCAGGATTCTGTAAATCTCCAACAAATTAAAATGGGTTAATAGAAACAGAATTAACTTTCAACAAATAATGAACCATTTACACATTCTTGTATTATTTAGGTTTTAAACAGAATAAAATAAAAAGCATTGGAAAAATTATTTAATATTTTATTCGAAGCACTTAGTGAAAGACTAGACAGACTTTGAAAGATAATACAACATCAACATGCTAGAAGGTGCACCAACATAACATAGTAAGACTTAACAAACTACCAAATCTGCATAATTTTCTCTGGACACAAGGGCAGTTTGCAAGTCAGTCCCTGGCCTTTCACTCCCCTCATACATGAAACCAGTTCAATAGGTTAGCCTTTGTGCCAATGCACCAACTCGCAAACTGGTCTTGTGTCCAGGGATAATAAAAGTAAATACCCCCTTCCATTTTCAATAAATCAATTTTATAACCAGTAAAGCATAACATAATGTTGAATATTTCTTATATATCAATATCATATTTTTCATCATCACTGTTGGGGCTGTATGTCTCATCAGGTAGTGTCACTTCCCCACAGAACATAAGTTCTACATAGTGGAAATAATCTAAAGCAATATTAGTGAGCATTGCTCCTGTAGTAACACCTAATACTGTGCCTATGACTGGTCTTTGGCCAACTGAGCTTCTCAGGATGGCCCATAAGAAAATGGATCCCAGTGGCCACAAGCAACCTCCAAGAAATGCCCATGAAAAACGTCTAGCTGGGGCCGCTGCAGCCATGTGAGGTCTTGCCCAGAGCCATAGTCCTGCACCACCTCCCGCAGTTAAAAATAAAATATCTGTAACATCTCTGTGTGGAAACAATCTGTAAAGAACATAAAATAATCTCAAGTAAAATCTCAACTATTCAACATAGCTACATTAACAAAATTTTCATGTAATATCAGGATTTTTTTTATGTTTACATACCTGACCATTAAATGAGGGTTCATCACACTGACTGACAAAGTTGTGTAACTGGCCAGACCTTGTAATGGTAAATAATAGTACAGTACATTGTCCTTAGTAAAAGGTGGCAACTTCACATTCCCAACTGATTTATTAAGCAGATCAACAGTTTTTGGTACCGATCCTGACAAATTAGCAATTTGCTGCCGGAGGTTCCGGTAAATCTTCTCCAGAATATCCATTTTGTTAGAAACGGACTATAAATCAAAACAAGATGCACACTATACTAGTACAACGGTGATAAGGTTACGTCGCTGCACATAATTTGGCAACTGATATGGTTTGTGAAGTTATTTATACTATAATTTTATTCATTATAGACTTATACTGCACACAAAAAGTGATTGCAAAATGCAAACACAGATTGCATTGAAAGAAAGCCGAAGCGAACATCAAAATTGGCATTGGCATGTGACAATAAGACAAGTCACAAAGAGTAATAAGACAGTTGTAGAGATGTCCAAATGATTACTATTCTCTATGGAAGTCCAATCGAAAAAATGTTTCTTCATTTAACGAAAATTTAATAATAATTATTATTATAGAGGTATTGTCCCAGAGCTGTCAGCAGTGCGTAGCAAGGGGGATGGGGCGGACGATATTATGCCATCCGAAAGTGTCGCTACTAAAGATCAAATTCTGGGAAGTAATAACAAATGGCAAACTAAAGGAAAGCGATTATTTTTTGTAACAAATTACTTTTATATCTGACTAAACCTATCTACCTTATCTGTTTTTTTTAAAAATTCAATGATGCAGTTGTAGATTCTCGGGCCCGCTGTTGATAAATAATAAAATTGCATCACAGATTTTTGAAAACTTTAAAATAGCAATTTATTGATGTCTTTTTCTTTAAAAATTAAAACGTATTTTGTTAAAAATTAGCACTTTTCTTTGGTTTGTGTAATTACTTCCCAGAATTTAATCCTTAGTAGCGACACTTTCGGATGGCGTAATAATACAGGCTGTGTTTTCTTTTCAAAATCAATAAAAATACAATGATGCAGTTTTAGTTTCTAAAATCGGTCTCGAGCCTCCTTTGTGTGTTTTCGCTATTCTTCATAGTATCGAATTAGGCCTGTCACGTACACTTAAAAAATCACCTGTAGGTATGGCATGTGTAAAACAATTTCGTACGAAAATATTTTGTATTTTTTTGTTTTAATTTATATAGGTATATGAACAGAATGCGGAATTACTTATACAAAATAATAAGTTATCATCATCATCATATCAGCCGAAAGACATCCACTACTGGACATAGGCCTCCCCCAAGTGTCGCCACAACAACCGGTCCTGTGCGTCTCGCATCCATCGGCACCCGCAACCCTCACGTCACCGGTCCACCTTGTGGGGCCTTCCAACGCTGCGTCTTCCGGTACGCGGTCGCCACTCCAGAACTTTTCGGCCCCATCGACCATCTGTTCTGCTAGCAAATGTGCCCTGCCCACTGCCACTTTATTTTGGCGATCCTTCGGGCTATGTCGGTAACCTTGGTTCTCTTGCGGATATCGATCCCACAAGGAAACTCGAAGTATTGCCCTCTCCATTGCTCTTTGGGTGACTTTAAGCCTTCTGATGAGGCCCATTGTGAGCGACCACGTTTCAGTTCCATAAGTCATCACTGGCAACACGCACTGGTCGTAGACCTTCGTCTTGAGACACTGGACGTGGTACATGAGACGAGAAGATACCGCGCAACTTCCCAAACGCCACCCAACCCAGTCGGATTCGACGGTTGAACTCTTTCTCGTAGTTTGCCCTACCTTTTTTTTTTGATGTCGGGGGGAAATCCTCCGCCCTGGGGCGGGTGGAGGGGTCTGTCAGACTCTTACTGACTAAAACCACCCCGGTGTTCCATCTCCCACCTACGTCGGGGATCGCGGGAACAGATGCGACTTCCGTAATCCCCAGCTGGTGCCAGCCCGCCTCTGCGGGCCACCTCGCGTCGGCGGGGGGAGTGAGGTGTTTGACTCCCTCCGCTACGTCAAAGAGGGGCGCACGGGATCACCACGCACCGCCACCTCGGGTCCGGATGAATGGGGGGCGACGGACATCCCCAAGTCTGCCGCCCCTGGACCCAGTTAGGGGGGCCGGAAGAGGGCAGCGTATGCCCTCCTCCGACGCCCGATGCGCCTGCTGCGGGCAGGGAGAGCGGTTGTGATCTCCCTCTCCCTTTCCGCAGCCTCCTGCGCGATAACTGTCTCGAAGAAGGAGACCACCGCGTCCCAGGACTCCTCACCGCCGACCATAGCATGAACTACGGCCGGCAGCGAGAGGTCACCGCCTACCACAGAGATGAGGGCACGGCGCGGCTCCTCCCAAGCGCACACTCTGCCAGGGTATGCCGCGTCGTGTCCTCCCGACAGACACTCCCTTCCTATGCGACACGGGAACCTCCCGAAGCAGCCATGCCCCGAGAGGACCTGCGTCGCACGAAACGACAGGGAGCCGTGCCTTCTCCCCGAGCCAGAGGTCGAGCACTGGCCAGATGGCCTCGATGGTGATGAGGCCGGCGGAAGGGCTCGAAAGCCTGTCCTGCCACTCCGCCACCAGGAACTCGTGCAGCTGCGACCGACGCAACGCCAAAGTATCGCTGCGTCAGTCGCTCGCCGCGCGCCCGCGTGTTCTCGCGCCACCTGTGCAGTGACGCGAGCATTTTCGCCTCCAGGTCCCAGGGCGGAGATCCGGCCAGTGCGCAAGCCGCCTAGTAGGAGATCGTGCGATATCCCCTGATGACTCTGACAGCCAACACCCTCTGCGGCTTCCGCAGAACAGTGATGGTGCTGGCCGTCAGGTCAGCCGTCCAGATCGGGGCCCCATACGGGGCCATCGATCGCACGATCCCCACGTTCAACCGCCTACAGGCGGTGCTCGGGTCCCCCAGATTGGGAAGCAGCGTTGACAGCGCCCTCGCCGCGCCCATGAACTTGTGCGCCAGCCGCCGGAAGTGGGGGCCGAAATCCCACCGGCTGTCGAGCACCAATCCCAGATACTTCATGGTGGACTCGACAGCGATACGGGCCCCCCCGATCACGATGTGCGATCCCGGCGGCGGCCCTCACCGGGGGCCATGAAAAACAATGGCCTCCGACTTGTTGAGGGCCACCTCTAGTTTGCCCTACCTAACTGAACCGTTTGTCTCAGGTAGACGTACTCGTGTACAACTTCGAGTGTAGAGTCTCCGATCTTGATAGGAGTGGGTGCTACATTGGTATTTATCATGACCTTGGTTTTGTCCATGTTCATTTTAAGACCCACTCTTTCGGAAGCTCTACTGAGGTCATCGAGCATAGTACTAAGGACCTCCATAGTCTCAGTCATGACGAATATATCGTCGGCAAATCCAAGGTGAATGATGTACTCGCCATTGAAATTGATCCCTAGCCTTCTTCAGTCCAAAACCTTGAAGACATCCTCCATTGAAGCCGTGAACAATTTCGGAGAAATGACGTCTCCTTGCCTCACACCCTGCTGCAAGAGGATAAGTTTCGAGGTTTGATCCTGAAGTCGGACTGACATGGTGGCATTTTCGTACAAACACTTCAGCACCTCGATGTACCGATAGTCGATCTGGCACCGTTGGAGAGACTGCAGCACAGCCCAAGTCTCGATCGAATCAAAGGCTTTCTCAGCAGAGGGGCAGATTATACTCTTCGGTCTTCTGTATAACCTGCCGCAGCGTATGTATGTGGTATACGGTGCTGAAGCCTTTTTGGAATCCGGCTTGTTCAGCTGGAGGCTGGAAGTCTTCAAACCTGCGCACGAGACGGTTCGTGATGACGTTGGAAAACAGCTTGCAGATATGGCTCAGTAGTGAGATGGGCCTGTAATTCTTAAGCAGGGCATTTTCGCCTTTCTTAAAGAATAGTACCACCACACTTCTGCTCCATGCCTGTGGCGTTTTCCCACCGAGTATGACGGAATCGAACAGTTTCTGAAGGGCCTTGAGGACCGGTTTTCCATCCGCCTTCAAGAGTTCGGCCGTAATTCCGTCATTACCCGACGTCTTGTTGTTTTTAAGCTGCTTCAGAGCAATCCTAATCTGATACAGGCTGACGTCCGGGATGTCTTCGGTATAGTGACTGGTCAACCTAGCTCTTGGGTCGTTATCTAGGTTTGCAGTGGGTTTGGTCATTGACGTGTATAACTGTCCATAGAAGGTCTCGATCTCCCTCAGAAGCTCCGATTTGGCGGAAATGGTTTTGCCATCGTCGGTCTTCGGTTTCGTGAGCTGGCTCTGCCCAATGGACAGATCTCACACAAAGACCTTGGAACCCTTATTCCGCTCTATCGCGTCTTTAATCCATTCAGTATTAAAGCGCCGGAGGTCGCTTTTCAAGGACTTGAAGATAGAGAACGTCTATTGAGCTGCAGATATTTGCTCGCATCGTCTGAAGACTGCAGAATCATCGCCCGCCTCTCCTTCATGAGCTTGAGAGTAGGATCAGAGAGCCTCTTATTCTTATCTGTACGGCGAGTCTTTAAGTACTTAGACCCGACCGTATGGACAGTTTCCACGAACCCATCGTTGCATTCGTCCACGGAGCTCCCTAGGCACTCGAAACGATTTTGAAGTTCGAGCTGAAAGCTTTCGGAGTTTTGGATCTGGATCGGAGTGTAGACTTCATCAGTCGAGACCTTTCCAGCTTGATATTTAGATTCAATATTCCTCTCATCATGCGGTGATCACTAATACAAAATAATATAGGTAAGTAGAGTGTAATAAATTAATAAATAGCATATAAAAAATAAATAGAAATTGATAACTTTGCAGTGATTTTCGTTTTCAATGTTTTTTTTTGCCACGGAATACACAAAACGGTTGAATCTTCGACAATTTTGGACTTGAGGACAATCGAAACTGATTGTGTACGACAAAGAGACACTCGCACGCAGATGTTGCTTTGAAATTTTAGGGGGGGAGTCTTAGGTAGCCTGAAGGTCGTGTTATAGGCTCAAGCAAATGCAGAATCTATTTCAAAATATGTTTTTAAAAGGAAAAAGCGTAGTAGCAATATTTTTAATCTTTACTGCGTCAGCTGGGCGTTCTTTCCACCGCGACATTCGCAGTTGATTGTTGTTTTCGTACTTTTAATAATTTAAACTATCACCTAGTTCAATTTTGTTCAGCGTAGGTACCTACTATAGGTAGCTTTATTTTACGTGTTTTTCTACAAGCAGCTGACGCATAGTCCCCCCTCCAGCTTGCAGCTGAAGACTATTTTCAGCTCAGTAGGTATGATGATAACTATGTAAGTAAGTATGTATTTATGAAAAAAAAGTGTCAGCATTAAGGACTTAATTTTTATTTATTTCTTACCACCCACTGCTACTTGAGCAGCTGACGGTCGATTCACATATTGTTATTAGTCTGATCAACTATTACTGTCAATATCAGCCGGCTTGCCGTGACTTTTAATTTGCAATGGTATCTCCCGGACTACTACTCTATCCAAAACATTTGGTTATTGAAAAAATAACTAACGTCTGGGGGCTCAGAGATCTTGGACTATTAGGTTTTGTTGTTGAAAAGTTCTCAATGGGAGCCAATTTAGTAACTATGCTCATTTAAACGTTAGGATTGCATGCTAATAATTTTGAATGTACAAAACTCATCCAGTAATCCAGTTGCAGAAAAATAACAGAGTTAGGTGATTCTCACACTGCCCCGCATGATGCAGCGTAGCGCGTGGATGCGTGTTCTTCCGTTGCTTGTAAGTATCTCCGTTTGTATGGAAAACACGCGTAGTGCAACACACAGAAAACGCATTCACGCGCAGTTTTTTTCTTCGTCCGCCACGCACCCCGCTGCGTAGTGCGTTGCAGTGTGCCAATCGCCTTAAATAGGGATTATGCTAAGATTTTGTTTATTTAAGTATCATTGCTTTTGTTTATTTTTTATGATTTTGTGTTGTGTAACTAATAAATAAAATACTGTTTGGAATTAAATGCTTGTTTTTATTTTCATCAATTTGGTAGGTATTTTAGCTGCACTTACTTTGTCAATTAAACTTTCTCCTAGCGGACTAGATGCTTCTATATCTAAAGTATTAAAATCAGTGGTTATATCTAGACCTTTGTTCCACTTCTCCAAGCCATTCCAAGCTATCATAACTCCATTATCTGTACATAATTTAGGATAAGGTCTATAAATATTATAACCAGTCTCATTGCATAACATTTGTAAAGCACTAAAGATGTAATTATTACAGGCCACTCCACCTGATACAACTAGTTGTTGGCTGTCTTCTGGTATGAGTTTATTTTCTTTACAAAATTCCATAGCTCTCTGTGTCCTATGAACTAAATGCCTGGTAGTAGCCATCAGCATAGCAGCACACAAGTCATTTACTTCTGGTATCAATTCATGAGCTACAGTTTTGTGCTCTACTTCCTTTTTATGTAAATGGAACATAACTGAGGTTTTAAGGCCATTCAAACTGAAATTGCAATCCTTGTATTCAGATAATGGTAAAGGAAGTTTGAACATGTGAGGATTAGTTGCTTTTGATGCTGCTGCTTCCACAGCTTGGCCTCCACATATCTGGGAATATTCAGGGACATTTCTCAACTTCATTCTTCTAGCCACTTTATCAAAAACCTCTCCGGGAGCACAATCCATGCTTTCTCCAAGTAGTTGAAAGTGATTAACATCTTGAACAACAGCAAGCAAACAATGTCCTCCAGATATTAAAAGAACCAAGAATGGAAATGTTATATCATGATGCATTCTTGCAACAAGTGCATGTGCTTGCATGTGGTGTATGGGGATTATTGGTTTATTATACCGTCTTCCTAAATGTTTGGCATATTTCATGCCTACAACAAGACTGAGTGGCAATCCTGGCTTCAGTGTGACAGCAATCGCTGAAATATCTTCCATAGTTAATTTGGCTTCCTGTAATGTTTTGTTTACTGTGGGCTCAATGTATGCTCGATGGAGATCTTGTGCAATATCTGGTATGATTCCTCCATTTCTTAAATGGATCAGGTTCTGGGAGTGACAAACTTCTGACAACAGTTTGCCATTTGAATTAATAATAGCACAACCGGTATCGTCGCATGATGTTTCGATACCAAGTATATTTATAATCTGTCTGTTGCTATAGCTTCTTGGTTTAAAAAAATACTGTTTACTTACTTTATTTACAAATTGCGAACAGACTAATCTCTTTAAAACATTCATTGTAATTTCTTTATATTTTTTCCTTATTAGATACCTATTTATTACTATGATATCCATCCATTAACTTGCTGACTAGGTTATTTTTGTTCAATTTGCACCTAAAATAAATATAGAACACCTTTATTGAACTATACACGTACTGTCATCACTAAATAGAACTCAGTTTTCTTTGGAATATTATGTAATATTCTACCTTGGGCTAATTCAAAACATATTGTTTTTCAAAATAAGCTATTTTGGTTTCGAGCTTAACCTAAAAACCAAAACACCGAAACAATGGGTGACAGCACGGTGACAGTTTCACGGATGGGATAAAAGTCATAGACAAGTCATAGTATCGTCTAAAATTATTGTCGGAGGAAAAAAATTACCTATACCCACATTTTTAATCCTTTCCTCCACTCAACTCAGCTTTCCTCAATCAAATTGTCAGTAGCTTTCTATCTATTGAAACTAGCTTCTGCCTGCGGTGTCACTTGCGTGATATATCTATATATCCTATTCATTTTCATCAAAAGGTAGGTACTAAACAGATAAAGTTACTTTTGCATTTATCATTTTAGTATGGAATAATCCAAACTAATATTAGGTACCTATAACACAAAATATATTTCAGACTGATTGTCACTTATCAAAACAAAACTTTCCAATGCCACCCTCGTATTCAGAATTCATCTACCTATTCATGTTACACGTCCATATTATGTACCAAATTTCAACTTTTTGGTTGTGACAGACGGACAGATAGACACACGAGTGATATTTACAGTTCGAAAGAACTGCTAGGGACCATGTCTCCATATGAGCATGTGACCGACGCATTGCCGCTGAAAAGCTGCTTGTGTCACTTAAGGAAGTGTTGCTCTAAGTGCTATGGGAGCGGATGTGAGGTATCGTGTGAGTTACTATTGACCAAATACCTGTCACATTAGCGTAAGGGTATCTCACACGATCTAATATTAACTATAGTGAATTGCCTTGCATTCCGTAGTTATATTAAGACGCAAGTAGGTACTGAGCCTTAAAAATATTAATAGAAAAAAAACAGTAGTATGAATAAATACCGCTGAGCTATTGCCAAAAAGAAGCCATCCGAAAACGATTTGCCGCAGCCCTACAATCACGTGCTAATGCCGTCCAATTCCGATGATATAAACGGGATAGTGCTATTTGCTATGTATAGCTCCGTCTCCCTCTTAGAGCGAAATCATGATCGTTGTAAGACTTCATAGTACCCCTGATTGAATTTTATTATTGAATATTCAGCTGTCCATAATTGTAATCAGGTACCTACTGTGATATTTGAGAAGGTCGTACAGTAACGAACCTCTGCGGCATACATGCTGGCAGAAAAATTATTATAAGTAGGTACATGATCATATCACTCCCGGTGCAAACCACGCCGAAAAGGCGTGATTCGTTAAATTGACAAATAGTCAATGCATTTAGTTGCAGTTGTCAGTTTTTAAAATGCCGTCATGTTTCGTTCCCACTTGCAAATCTGCCACCGGGCATACGATTAAATCGGATGGGTTCACGTTTCATCTGAAAGTAGCACATTTCCAATACATTTCATTAAAAATTATAATTAATTTACGTAGGTAACTTATTTTCAATGAATATCACGCGTACATTTCGTAAGTGTTGCCACAGAATAACCGAATACTTTACCCAACTTTTTAAATAACATTTTATTGAATTATAATTGCCTCTACAAAATCACACATTCCTGTTGTAAGTGTTGCCACAGAATAATGAAATATTTGAACCACCTTTTTCAAAAAAATCAAATTCAAAAATATTGCGGGTGTGTGAAATTAAATCAAATCCATAGGTACTTATTTTTCACTTATCTCAACATGTTGCAAAAATAATAATATTTTGAGGTAAGTAATTATTTTGCTGTGCAGTTAGTATTTTTGATTAGGATTGGGACTTATTTTTTGTAAAGAGCAAGATTTTTTGATTGAGAGTTACATTTTATCAAATGACTTAATCATGTATACATAATATTTTAATTTTACCCAAAAAGAGGTAATGTGCATGGTGCGCTGGTAACACGACGCGGGTGGGTGAGGCGCGGGCGCTGAGCCATTTTGGACACAATGCGCCTGCGTACAAATGTGATAGAACACTCTTTTGGCTTGTTCTGTATTCTGAGAAAATAATTTAGAAGAAAATTTTCTTTGGGTCGATAGATTCAATATAGGCCTGCGAAAAGTACCTATGTATCGGTTCAAATAAATTATTATTCGGGCATTGTGAACAGTAGCCCTACTATGACGTGTTAACGCGATCCAATTCCGATGATGTAAACGGGATAGTGCTATTCGCTATGTATAGCTCCGTCTCTCTCTTAGAGCAGAATCATGATCGTTTTAAGACTTCATAGTAGGGCCTCAGGTCATTTATTGAAACAATTCAATAAATACCATGCCAATGGATGCTTTTTTCAAACTGCTGCGTTCGACACACGTGCAAACGTGCAAATTACCTAACTGTCGGTTTCTACACAGATGGTTTTCACTTACGATTTTAAAAGCATGATGAAAGAAATGTCATATAATATCGTAAAGTACAATCTGGGTTCTGGCTTCGAATTCACCAGCTGAACTACCTACTCTTTTCTAAGTTTATAAGTCAGGCTGTTTAATACTTATTCCAAATTTATTGGGATAAGGGCAAGATGATGATTCCATTAAAGTCAGTTTTCGTCTATTCATCAGTTTAATGACCGCATTCACGCAGGTTTGTTGATCTACGTATACCGATACGTAGATCAACAAACCTGCGTGAAAATCGTTCCATCTTCTCACTGGAATACGGAAGTTAATTCATACGGAGACAAGTAAAGTGTAGGTAGGTAGTTATTTACATATTTTTATCCAGGTAGGCAGACAACATGAGCCGAGTCGCTAACTCCAACTTCTTTGTTTATGTTATGTGCATAATTTCATGAGGACGGGATATTTTTGTAATTCGATGATTTCGCTCAGTGACGTCTTGCGATCAGTTGGAAACAGGCATATTTGTTGTAGAAGCATGTTGAAACTATCGAAAACTTTCACCAATAATGGGAAATGTGTGAGATTTGTATCCAATGCAGCGTGTAGTGGTGAGAATAAAGAAGTTCAGAATGAAAAAGGTCACGTGAAGAGTTTCGAAGAAATTCCGGGACCAAAGTGTTATCCAATTGTGGGGACGCTGTATAAATACGCTCCTTACATAGGTGAGTACTTAATAATTATCTATATACTGTGTTGGGTACCTACCTCCCTAGTTATCGTTTTATTATTCAAAGATATTATCTCCGTGGTGGCTAGATACAGGTAGGTCTAGTAATAGGTACTTTTCGAGTTTTATTCGAACACTAAGCGAAAATGCATAATTGCATCGTACGCAAGTATGCGCATACGCTTGTTCACCAAAATGTGGGCCAGTTCGCGTTCAGGATCTCATTAGAGACACCACGTACTCAAAACCATTACCATTGTCTCGTAATAATTGTATTAGAGACTTTAACTTCTACCATATAGACCAAATCCTATCAATACGAGAATGGAGTACTAGGTCCGCATAGCGCCAAGCACTACTTTTTACAGGTACATAAAAAAAATGTTAGTCCAATACCTACTACTTACATAGGTAAGCAGTACCTAGGTACCAGTTGCATGTACCTAGGAATTAGATGCTCATACATATCTATAGGTACCTACCTATGAAGGTACACAGTCATCGGTCTATCAGTCGTTGAAGTTCGTTTATTTATTTTATGGCTTAGGCTCCTACATGTAGGTATATTGATTCATTTTATCGCTAAGTAAGTATAGCTAAGATAATATAATTATGAAGTATTAAAATGAAGTATGATGTTATGGCCTGTTTAGTGAGAAAGTAGAGACTTCTTTCCTGTCTATACTCTTTGAAAAGGACGTCTTTTTGTGTCAATATTTCAGGGGACTACAACGTAGAAAAGTTAGACAGAAACTCTTTGATGAACTGGCGACGTTATGGCAGCCTAGTCCGCGAAGCTCCTGGAGTAAGGCTACTCCATGTGTACGACCCTGAAGACATAGAGGTGGTGTTCCGTCAGGACCATCGGTTCCCAGCGAGACGGAGCCATATCGCCATGTTGCACTACCGCTTGAGCAAACCACATGTTTATAACACTGGTGGACTACTTTCTACGTAAAGTATTTTTTATATCTTAGTATTACAACGTTTTTGCTTATCCCCATGGGAAAAAGACGTATGTAGGTTTCTAGATGCGTCAGTTATTATAATAGAGATTTATTTATAGTCATCATTTGACTACACAAATTCAACAGATCGTTACACCTCGCCACAAAATCTCAATGTTGTAATTAGCTCGATCGTTTGTGGTCTCTTACCCATAATTTCATTTCTCCCAATAATTAATTATATCAATGGTTTTATGTAAACCCTACTTTTTATTTAAACAATTTACTTACAGGAACGGTTCAGAATGGTGGAGACTGAGGAGTACATTCCAAAAGAATTTCACCAGTCCTCAGAGTGTAAAAAATCACGTTGAAAGAACAGATGGCGTAATAACAGAATTTGTACAATGGATAAAAGAAAGGAACATTTCACACAACGAAGACTTTTTGCCATATTTGAATAGACTGAACTTAGAAGGTAATGTTTGTGGGAATAAAATAAGGTTAATCGATGGCGAAGTGCTAATAGCTCTAAATAGTCGAAGTCAAGAATTTAAAAAAAGTAATAAAAATGTTTAGGTTTTGTAAATTATTATTTTTAAAAGTCTATAGTGTACCACTGCTGGACAAAGGCTATATCTATGTCTTAATATTTATTTAGTCAAAATATAATTTACTAGCTTTTGTCCGCGACTTCGAATTCACATATCCCGTTTTTTTAGGAATAACGGGAAATCCTCTCTTAGTCTAACACTCTCCAAGGAACCTATATGGGATATTTCACTTTTAACAGAAATTCAGTATTTTACCGCTATAAAAGCGTTTCTGCGAAAAATGTCTTTCTTAAATTTCTCGTAAAATATTAGTTAGGAAGTATTGGCACTTCACCGTCGAATCTATAATTTTTAAAAAGGTAGAAACGCTAATTAGGTACAAATTTTACATTCTTTGTAATGTTTCAGTTATAGGAACTGTAGCGTTCAATGAACGCTTTGAAAGCTTTTCTCCTCAAGAACAAGACTCAAATTCAAGGAGCAGTAAAACTATTCAAGCAGCTTTCGGATCTAACAGTGGAATTATGAGACTAGATAAAGGACTTCTTTGGAGACTATTCAAAACTCCTCTTTACAAGAAACTTGCTGATTCCCAGGAATATTTGGAAAAGTAATAAGAGTTTCACTTATGTATTCTTCAAAAGATTTTTTATGTACTGACTTAATATACTAAACGCTACGTCTTTCTACAGAGTTTCCAAAGAAATCTTAATGAAAAGGGTGACCTTTTTTGTACACCCTGACGATAACGATAACTCATTATTGGGATCTTTTCTTAAACAGCCCAATCTGGATTTGAAGGATGTGCTAGGAATGATGGTTGATATAATTATGGCTGCTATTGACACGGTAAATATGACTATAAATCGATTTGTCGAGTTTATTTTTGTACATTGTGTCACAGTGAATTGATTCATGTTTCGTTATATTTTTATTTTAGACCGCATATACGACAAGTTTTGCTTTATATCACATCGGTAGAAATCCTGAAGTTCAAAAGAAAATGTACAATGAGATTTTAGCGCTTCTTCCCTCGAAAGATGCGAAAATCAGTTCGGACATCGTATCAAAAGCTATTTACGTAAGGAGTTGCGTTAAAGAAAGTTTAAGACTAAATCCGGTATCGATTGGCGTGGGACGTTTAACACAAAAGGATTTCGTTCTGAGAGGTTACCTGATTCCAGAAGGAGTAAGTACTTATATCGAAAAGATTACCTACTTATATGACAAATAGCGAATATATGTACATGTTTTCATGTTGTGTTTGTTTCAGACGGTAATAGTGACGCAAAATATGCTAGCCTCTCGCCTGCCGCAGTATATTAAAGATCCGTTAAAATTCAAACCAGAACGCTGGTTAAGAGGTTCTGAGAGTCACGAAAATATTCACCCCTTTCTTAGTTTACCATTCGGTTTTGGGCCTCGGTCTTGTATAGCGAGAAGATTAGCAGAGCAAAATATATGCATCATACTGATTCGGGTAAATATTTCTGTTTGTTTTCGTCTATGCAAGTAATTATAATTGTGTGCGTTGTGTATTCAGGAACACTAATAATCCTTTCTGTTTCAGCTGATTCGTGAATTTAACATAAAATGGATGGGTGACGAACTTGGTATTCGAACTCTTCTTATCAATAAACCTGATAAACCAGTGTCTTTGTCCTTTACTCCAAGGAATGAGTAGGTACTTAATCATTATGAGGAATCTTGTATGAATATTTTTTTGTATTTTTATGTATAGTGCGTGTAATTTTTCACCTGTCGAGATGTTAGGAATTAATAAGAAATAAATAAAAATCTATTAAATTACCATTTACATTTTTATTACACCTGCATTACAAATAACTGGGTCCTTTTGGAACTTGAGATCGGATATAAATTTTTACTCGTTTGGGAGGCGCGTTCTTTTTAAAAGCCATATTTGGGGCAATACGTTTTTCTACAACATCATGTGCGTAAGACGTCGGGTACAAGAACTGTTTTTTATTTCCCCATATAGGAGCCTTCATTTCATTCAGAGAAAGTTTTGGGAACGGCGTTACAGGCAGTCTAAATGGATGCTTCTTGAGCAAGAAACGTTCCAAAGAAGCTGGTTTCGCAATCGTGAGTTTGTTCGTCTTTGGTGCACGATTAGAGAGATGAGAAACAAAAGGTGCATAACTGAATACTCCCAGATTATTTGAAGGCTTTGGAATGATTGTAGGGGGTAATGTTTCCTTGATTTTAACCACATTTTCTGGATTTGGTTGAGAAACTTCTTCCAACACGAAGGAATTAGTCATTTCGGGTTCCTGAATGGTTTCTTGACTCAGTCCTGAAGAGATTTCAGCAATCGGAGGAAATAGCTCAATTGTCTCTTCTAGTAGTATTGGTATTTCTATCTTCACTTCTTCTGTAGCAACTGGAAATACTTTATTTTCCAATGCTAAAGATTTCGCAGTTTCGGATACTACGATAGGCTCTTGAATCGGTCTTGCAAATATATCTGGAATTGAAGGAAGTACGCCTGTGGATTCTTCAACTTTTTCCGATTTTTCTATTGTCACTTCATCACCAATGGTAGGTATCCCATTAATTGATAAGTCTGGTATTACAGGAGCTTCTGGGATGACTATATCATTTGAAATAAACGGCGTGGGTTCTTCAATAACGATTGGCTCCTCGATTTTCACTTCTTCTTCAAAAACGTGGATATCTTTTGCCGAAAGCGGAGGTAATATTGGAGCTTCAGGAATGATTCCAAATTTTGAAGCGGATTTAGGCTCATCGTAGTTAATAATGGGCTCTGGTATTGGGGCAACTGATGCTTTTGGAATTGTGGAAGACCAACCTTTTGACTTCTCAAATATCACCGATTCCTCTTTTTTCACTTCTTCCATAAAAGAAGGAAAATCGTGACGTGATAGAGGAGGTAATACTGGAGCTTCTGGAATTAAGGCAAGTTCTTGAGTTGCAGGTTTGGACTCAACGTTAACAATGGCCGATTCTTCGATTTTCAGTCCGTCTTTAATAAGTCTAAGATCGTTCGCTGAAAGTAGAGGTAATACGGGAGCTTCAGGAATGACTTGAAATTCTGTAATGGGTTTGGCTTCAACGAAATCAATTATTGACTCTTGGATAGGTCTTTCAGCTATATATGGAATTGTAGGGAATACTCCCCTTTGCCCCTCCACTAGTATCGATTCTTCGCTTTTAATTTCTTCTTCAACATTGGTAGAGATGCCGTTGAATGATAATGAGGACAAAAATGGGGCTTCAGGAATATTTACATGTTCTGAAGTTACAAGTTTAGATTCAACGTAATTAATTGGCTCCTTGATTGGTCTCTCAGCTATATGTGGAATTGTAGGAAGTACTCCTATTGGCACGTCAAATATAATCGATTCCTCTTTTTTCACTTTTTCTTCAAAAAAAGAAGGGATGCTTTTCAATGATAATGGAGGTAGAATCGGAGCTTCTGGTATTACAAATTCCTGAATGACGGGTTTGGGCTCAACGTCAACAATGACAGGGTCTTCGATTTTTACTTTTTCAACAACGTGGATATCGTTTGCCGAAAGTGGAGGTAATACCGGAGCTTCAGGAATGACTAAGAAGTCTGAAGTAGTTGGTTCGGGCTCAACGTAATTAATAATTGGCTCTTGGATTGGTCTTACTGCTATTTCCGGAATTGTAGAAAATACTTCTGTTGGCTCCTTAAATATTATTGATTCTTCCTTTTTTACTTCTTCTTCCACAAGAGAGGGTATATCGTGGAGTGTAAGAGGGGGTAATATCGGAGCTTGTGGTATTACTACATATTCTTGAATTACTGGTTTCGACTCGACGTCAACGACGATAGGTTCATTGATTTTCACTCCGTCTTCAAGAAGTTTGATATTGTTCGCCGAAAGTGGAGGTAATACTGGAGCTTCAGGAATGTCTTCTAATTCTGGATTGATGGGTTTGGGCTCAACGTTATTAATTATAGCCTCTTTGATTGGTCTCCAAGTTATTTTTGGAATTGTAGGAAACACTCCCCTTTGCTCGTTCAATATTACCGTTTCTTCTTTTTTTATTTCTTCTTCAATATTGGGAGGGAAGCCCTTGTATGATAGTGATGGTAAAGCCGGGGCTTCAGGAATATTTACAAGTTCTGAAGTCATTAGTTTCGGCTCAACGTAATTCATTATTGGCTCTTGAATTGGTCTCACCGCTATTTCCGGAATTGTAGAAAATACTTCTGTTGACTCCTTAAATATTATTGATTCTTCCTTTTTTACTTCGTCTTCCACAAGAGATGGTATATCAGGTAGTATAAGAGGGGGTAATATCGCACCTTGTGGTATTACTACATATTCTTGAATTACTGGTTTCGACTCGACGTCCACGACGATAGGTTCATTGATTTTCACTCCATCTTCAATAAGTTTGATATTGTTCGCCGAAAGTGGAGGTAATACTGGAGCTTCAGGAATGTCTTCTAATTCTGGATTGATGGGTTTGGGCTCAACGTTATTAATTATAGCCTCTTTGATTGGTCTCCAAGTTATTTTTGGAATTGTAGGAAACACTCCCCTTTGCTCGTTCAATATTACCGTTTCTTCTTTTTTTATTTCTTCTTCAATATTGGGAGGGAAGCCTTTGTATGATAGTGATGGTAAAATCGGGGCTTCAGGAATATTTACAAATTCTGAAGTCATTAGTTTCGGCTCAACGTAATTCATTATTGGCTCTTGAATTGGTCTCACCGCTATTTCCGGAATTGTAGAAAATCCTCCCGTTGCCTCCTCAAATATTATAGATTCTTCTTTTTTCACGTCTTCTTTCACAATAGAGGGGATATCGTGAATTGCAAGATGGGTTAATACCGGATCTTCTGGAATATCTAGATGTTCTTGAATTGTGGGTTTCAACTCAACGTCAAAAATGATAGGTTTATTGAATTTCACTCCGTCTTCAATAAGTTTACTATCGTACGTTGAAAGCGTAGGTAATACTGGAGCTTCAGGAATGACTAGAAGTTCTGAAGAGGTGGGTTCGGGCTTAACGTCATGAATTGGTCTCATAGCAATTTCTGGAATTGTAGGAAACCTTCCCTTTTGTCTCTCCACGATTACCGTTTTTTCTTTTTTAATTTCTTCTTCAACATTCGGAGGGTTGCTTTTGAAAGATAATGATGGTAAAATCGGGGCTTCAGGAATATTTACAAGTTCCGAAGTCTTGAGTTTCGGCTCAACGTAATTAATGATTTCTTTTTCTAGAATATCCGACAGCGTTTCTTTTGAAATTTCCGACTCAGCATACATAAACGGCTGCAGAATTTCTATTAGTTTGTCTTTCTTGACAACAACTTTCGAAGCATCTTTTGCGCAAGAATGATGATGTTGCTGGATCAATGATATCAAAGCTTCTATGTGAGATGGAATAAAGCTTTTTGGCAAGGTGAGTTGTGGCTTGAAGTAAAAGTTTGCACCTTGGTGTAAAACTCCGGGTTCAAGAGCTTGCAATTCTGTAGAGACTTGACCAGGCTGCGCATTGAAATTTTCGTTGACGGTGATTTTGATGGGTTCATAGTTGATTGCTGCTGAGGTTGCAGACTTAAATAGAAGAGTGCCTATAAAGGCAACAAGAAGTTCCGATGTAACCTGAAGAAGGGAAACATCTAATATTACTTACCAAGTCATAGTAAAAAAAGGTAAGTAGAAATGCAATAAAACCGTTTATAAAAGTAACATTTATCAAATATATGACAGTTCAAAATATTAAAAATACGTCACAGGTTTCTTATAAAGTCTGATTACAAAAGTAAAAAATAAGCATAACTTACCATGTTTAGCTGCTGAAGATTAAAATTGAACTGTCCTTACGAATATTAAGTACGCATTATATATTTAGCAAAAATGAAAAGGGCTAATTATTGAAGGTGTCTTTGCTAGTTAACTCAGAGAACACATTAGAATTGTTAAGTTAATGATCAAATACATTCCAATGTACCTATTAATTTAAAGCGCAATTTTGTAAGTTAGCAAATGATCCAGTTATTGGTCATTATCTATTCCTCATTGGGGAATGTACATATTGCCAAATCGTTTAATATTTAAACGCTTTGTATTCCAAGAATATTATCAATCACTACAATAGCATTCCTACGCAACGAAATCAGTTAATACTTCAATATCATCATGAATACGGTGAGTAAAAATACTAAGTAAAAAAAATACGTTTTCCTGATACTCATTAAATACTTACATAAGTATAAATAAATATATTCTAATCCTACTATTTTTATTTCACAGTTATGTAAAATAGTATTCTTCGGTATTCTCGTCATTTCATCAATCCTGGCTTCACCACTGAAAGAACACCCTTATCGTAATCTTCCTGCTGTGGAGCACGAGGAGATTCACGACGAGTTCGGTCAGTTCGCTCTGCGGTACGCGACGGCTGAAGGCACCGTGGTGTCGGAGCGCGGCCGGCTCGTGCCCACCCCGGACGGCACTGGCTACGTCATGATCGTCGAGGGAGAGGTCTCGTACATCGGCGACGACGGCCAGACGTACGTCACCAAGTATTCCGCCGGCCTCGACGGATACCATGCTGAGGGTAAACATTTACCAGTTGCACCTGAGGTCCTTGAGCCTGCAGCTACTACTACGATTTTACAGTGATTACAATTATATGGTTTAATGCATATCTTGTCTTTCTAATACAAAACTCTTCCTTATTTCTTACCTCAAACACAAGTTATAGAACGTTAAATCAGAATCTTTTTGTTTTCTAAGTGAAAACCTAGGGGAAACTTAAAAGATTCTGATTATTTAGATTTATTAAGAACATTCAAAATTTGCTTTTTCTCTTTCCCAACTATGTTGAGTCAACTATGCTGGAAAAAGGCTTCCTGTCTATCCGGACGTCGCAGGAAACCAGTATTTTACTTGGAGAAAATGCCTATCTGACCCAACTGGGTCACACGATATCTCTTCTCAAGATTTGGGTTGTCAGATCCCAAAGATCTGTTAGAAGTTTTTGACTATTGAGTGACAAAACGACAAGATTTACGATGACCGGCTTATACCGTGTGTTTCTAGACACGGAGGGGTTTGAGGGGTGTGAGTCAAGAACACGCAATGGGTTGAAATGGTAGATCTCTAAGGTGATTGGCCATGGCCTATAGAATTTTCTTAAGTTATATTTTATGTCACGAACACCATAAGATAGAAGTGAATAGCATTAACCAAGTATGTCGTATTCCTCCTTTTTGTATAACCTAACAATCACGAAAAAATAAGACCCGCTCAAAGATTGGTGGGGTTGTCTTCAAAGAGAGGACAGTCTTCTATTTTAGGTGGCCAAAAGCCAAAACGGCAGCATGAATAGATACTTATTTTTGAAAAAACATGGAGTAGCAGTGGTTATTGATTTTTATCGCTGACCATACAATCACATTTTTCCAGTTATGTTTTTTAGTGTTAATTGGCGAGAGTATCCAGTTATAATCCATAATCTTGTCATAAATCAATCGGTTGCGAACCCTGGTAGGCCGATACCCAATGCGAGTGCGATGCCCCTGTTCAGAACATGAGCTACACGTTAGTGTACCCCAAGTGCCCATTTTTTTTAAGGTTAGGAAATTATCAGAGGAGTGTACTGCAATATGCCAGGAGCGTGCCTTCAGCCTTTTCGGACATATTATGCGTTTATCCAGGCATATGCCTGGATAACTGGAAAGGCTCATGATATTGGGCCGGGTCAGCAGTGAGGGAACGACGAAGAAGAGACCGATGCTGCAATGAATGTAACCTACTGGGCCTAAACAATCTAACGAGTTAAGTAATGCCTCGAAGAGGAGAAGATGACATAAATCCTCCGATTCAGACACAACTCCTGTGGCTGAATCAATAACAATGATAAATTTTTTGCATATTGCACAAACGGATAAAACAGGTGCGAAATGCGCATCGTTACTTACGCGGTCAACGGCGCTTAGTTACTAAAGTGCAAATAGGATTTACCAATAATACACCAACCTTAGCTGCTTTTTTAGATATAGAAGGGGCATATAATAACGTTCTTATTGACAGAGTTATACACATTTTGAATGATTTGAGAGTAGGGAAATACATTTGTTCTTACATCTGGGAATTTCTTAAAGAAAGACATCTCATTATGAAATCTGAAGAAAGTAACAAACAGTTTGTAAGATGGACAGGTAAAGGAATTGCTCAGGGTGATCCTTTATCCCCCCTTCTCTTTAATATAATCACAGCAAATATTTGTCAAAATATGAATAATGTTTGTGTCAGTCAGTACGCTGACGATTTCGTGATATACTGTAGTTATAATAAATTAGAAGATAGTATAGATAATCTGCACCGGGCTTTAGATTTTTTTGTTACATCCGTTAATAGTTTGGGCCTAGAATTAGCAAGTAATAAATCAAAATTATGTATTTTCACCAGGGGTCGTAGAAGACTCTCCATAGATATTAAAGTTAACAACACTACTTTAGACACTGTTGATAACATAAAATATTTAGGGATGTGGCTAGATAAATGTTTAAGATGGGGAAAGCGGTTCACCCTTGTTTGATAGAACAACGTTTGATATAATATTACTAAATCGAATTTTAGTTGCAATAAAGTCATTTCGAAGAATTATTCAATTGACCGAATAATTCATTGGTAAATTTTTATTTAGCGTAATTATTTATTTGAACTAATTTCATTTCGCCGAATTTTCAAATGCACTAATTTTATACTTTATACCCTATACACCTGCCACCCTCAACTATTGTTACCAGGAGAAACTGGATGCAATCTGGACTTTAGGGCACCCCGACTCGGATAGGTTAAGTTAGGTTATTTTTTTTATAAACCACCCAGAAGTAGGAGCCCCTCGAAGCGGGGCTCCGTCGACCAAGCCCACCCTCGACCATGCATAGAATATTTTAAGGTTTGGTTAAGTGTTAAATACATTGTTATACCATCTGAACATTACATCAAATGAACATTATACCTTTTGATCATTAGCGCAAATGTTGTTATAGCAAATAAATATTCGATGAACTGAAAATTCTGTCAAACGATATTATACAAAGTGATGATTTTCTTAAACGTTGTTCGATTTAGTAATATTATATCAAACGTTGTTCTATCAAACAAGGGTGAACCGGGGAAAGCATATTAATGAGGTATATGAGAGCTCTCAAAAAAAGATTCAATTACTTAAAGTTTTGGTAGGATCATCGTGGGGTATTCATCCTATATATATGCGTAGTCTGTACATTGCCCTTATTGGAAGTCGGATTGACTACGGATGTTTTTTGTATGATAATGCCGCAAATAGCCACACTTATAAATTAGATAAACTACAAAACCTAGCGTTAAGAATAATTGGCGGTTTCATTAAGACCACTCCGATTCATGTCATGGAGAGTGAGTTAAGCATTCTTCCGCTACACATAAGAAGACAGTATCTTTCTATAAAGTTTTGTTTGAAATTGCAATCCCGGACTAATGATATGTCAGCTGCTTTGGTATCACAACTGAGTACCATGACTGAAAATAGATATTGGAGGGGGGAAAAGAAACCTCTTCTAGTTACTTCACTAAACTCGGTGGAGGCTAAGGAGATTTCTTCTTCGTATCCAGTCTTAATGTTCACTTTAGAAACAGCATAAATATTGAGCATATTATTAGATGTGATCTAGAAAGCATTTCTGCTCCAAAGTCATATTATGACATTTATTCCCTGAAATATAATACCCTTAATGAATTACATGAACGATACGCTGGCTGGCACATCATATACACAGATGGGTCCAAAACATCTGAGGGAGTCGGAGCAGCATATTGTGATTTAGCCAATAAATGTCATAAAATGTTTAAAATGAATAGCCATATTTCAATAATGACAGCCGAACTATTTGCGATTTCTGAAGCTTTGAAATATGTTTTGGAGATAAACATTAATAAAGTGGTCATATGCACTGACAGCAAGAGTGCTTTACAACATATTTCAAAATGTGTTTTTAACGGATCAAAGGGTTGAGCTAAAGCGTACACGATTTAAAAAAAAATAAGATACTATAATCATATAGGTCATAATGTAGTTATGCAGTGGGTACCGTCTCATGTAGGACTTGAAGGTAATGAGGAGGCTGACAGATTAGCCAAAAAAGGCATAATTTTAGGCAACCATTAATGGGGTTTATTACCAAGTTATTCAGAAGTATTAAGTAAATTTAGAAAAACTAATCTTTTTTCTTTGAAGGAATATTTTAATGAAAGATCAAAATCAAAAGGAATCTGGTATAAAAGTATACAGAGTGAGCCTCCTCATATACCCTGGTTCACTGAATCAAAAATGAGTCGCTGTCAAATTGTAGCTGCGCACCGTTTGCGGTCAGGACATATTCCACTAAACCAATTTGCGTATCTCATGCGGAAAACGGACTCCCCTAACTGTGAGATTTGTAATACAAAAGAGGACGTACATCATGTGTTGGTGGAATGTGTCCGACACAATAACAAAAGAATCGCTCTGCTGAACTTTTTAAAAGTATCAATGATGGATGTTGGCATGTTCCATGGTATTTTAGCCAAACCTTATTGTGAAGCAGCAAAGATATTGTACTCCTTTATAGTATTTAAGAAATTAGACTAAGTTCAGTGTGTTAAATTATTTGTAGTAGCACGATGGGACTGACATCGTCATTAAGTGTACAAAAGTCCCTTAAATAAATAAAGATTTAAAAAAAAAGGTGCGTAATGCGGACCAAAAATTAATACTACTTTGTGGAAATTTCTATATTACAATTCCAGTGTTTGGTAGCAAGACGATGATTTATATTGATTACGCTAACCACAATATTATTTTGATCTCTCTAAAATGTTTTTAATGTATTTTCAATTGCATCGGTCATTAAATCGAATGAACATTTATCTGAGTATAAAAGACATGCATCTGTTCTACAGCATAATATTGTGGGATCAACAGGAAGAGGTAATTGTACAGCAAATCTTTGGTCGAGTCTCTATTTGGAAACTACGAGTTTAACGAAATTTTGCAAAATGTTATGAAATGGTCGTTGTTAATTCGAATATTTTTTAATAGTTACTTTTGTTTGCAGATGCGTTTGTTTGGAGTTCTATGTCTACTGTCAGCGGCCGTGGCTTTGCCAACGCCGGAGCAGCTTCATACTAACTTACCGGCGCTCCCACCTCCCCCTGAACTTAAATCAGAGGCGAAAGATAAGAGCAGCGATGAAAAAGTCGCACTCGACATCCCACCACAGCCACAAATTGAAGAAGAACTTGAAAAATCTGACGAATCCAAGAGTCCATCTGAATCTGAGGAAAAACCTAAAGTAGAAAAGGATGAAGATAAAGAAAAACTCGATGATGACATTAAGGTAATTCAGAAAGATTCGAAAGAGTCAAAGAAAGACAAAGATTCTAAAGAGAAATCAAAAGATTCTAAAGAATCTAAGGAATCTAAAGAGTCTTGGGAACCTAAACCAGAAGAACCTAATGAAGAAAAGAAAGAGAAAGGCTCAAAATCAGAAGAGTCAAAGGAAAAGGATGACGAAGAATTACCTGTTATAATACAAGTAATCAGTAGACCGAAAGGCTTCTTTTACGACTTGTTCTCGAAGTGGTTTCCCAATACGCACTTCTCGTGGCCATTCGGCCGTTCGGGTTGGCGGAACAATGACCTGCAAGACCAGCCTATCTACATTGTCAGTGAATCTGACTTCGATTTAGACTAATGTTTAAATGACAAGAGTTTAGTCCGATTCGAAATTACTACTAGGTACTGCAAAGAAATGTTATCTAATAATAAAAACATTTTTGTCAATAAAAAGTTTTATTTGTATTAAAATGTTCTAAAAATGTTGTCGCAAAAATATTTGGCTTTTGTTGTAACAAAAGCCAAAAATTTCAACTGTCTCCCCAACACGGTTCATGAGATATAATAGCCCATTGCCAGAAACAAGGAGGGACAGTGGAGGCTTACTAATATCTAGTGATTCGTTAGTTACTCTTCGGGTACGAAACCCTGAAAATTTAACCCTGTGTGTGTGTTAACTAAACAAGGGTTTTTATAGAAAACATGTCCAATAGTTTTATTTATTGCTCATATAAAGTTACATGACTATTGGAAAATCAGTCCTAAATAATATTAGAGGGATAGATTAAACAAATAAGAAAATGTTGGATATTCTGTGATATATTTATTAGGTGACTTATTTTCCGTAGCCATCATACCAGGGTGACAATGTAGGAACTGATGGGATCGGGTTTTCCTTCAGCTGAGATGCTTTTAGCACAGTTGATGTATGCATATCGTTAATATCATCCAAGCTGAATTTGTAGCTGCCTCTATATACGGGACGAGGGGAATGTCTTACAGAATCGTGTTTTATGTTATATAATATTGGTCTGACTTTGGCCAATGTTTTCTGGGCATTATGGCGTTCATATGATGGGGCTTCTGTTGTTGGCGACAAATAAATGTGTTTCTCAGTGTAAGCATGGTTTGTTTGTGCCTCTACTTCAACAGGAGCTTCTGATGTAGAAGTTGTGGGTGAGATATGGAGCCGATGATTAGGATGTCTGTGATGGGGATGGGGTTCATGAACCGGGAAATTCGGGCGGCCTAAATGAGATCCTGAAACGGCAATATTCGGAACTTTTTTTAAATCTTCCCATTGTGAGACAGGCGGAGATAACGTTGTCGATAAATGCGGATGGAAGGGTGCTCGTAATTTTGGTGCTGGCGGAATCGGCGCATAAGTCGATATAGCTTTTCTATGGTTTTCCTGATGAGTTTCTAATACTAAAATTGGTGTTTCAAACGCTTTGTGGTTTGTGGCGTCTTTGTACTCCTCATGAATATCTTCTGGTTTAACTTCTGGTACAGTCTCGGTTGTAGTGGTCGTCGTAGAGGGTTGATAATTTAAATACTTTCCAATTTCTTCTTCTATTTCTTCAATTTCTGGGTCTTCATCTGTTCTCCTTTGTTCGTAAATATAATTAATTTTGTAGTGAGGGTTTGGCAAATGTATGCTATCGTAGTAATCGATAGAACCCCTACTGCCTACATTTTTATTCTGTTGATGTGCGTGAGGACCGAAGTCTCTGGCGAAACTTTGTGCTATAAATAAAAGCCATATTGTTGTCGAGAGCATGATTCTGAAAACGATATATCTAGTTAAAAAATATTTTACACAAAATATAATAAAACTAATAAATAATTATAAAAATAATATATAAATAATAATAATATATATATATATATATATATATATATAATATATAATATATAAAAATATAATAGTTTATTTAACTAGTAGCAAGCTTTACCTTTCGGGGTACCTGGGTGACACTGGTGCACTGCACTGGCCTAATTAATAAAGCCACTCAGTTATATAGACCAAAATAATTACACGAACAGGCTTATGTGAATGTGGTGCAATAAATTTAGCCAGGTCATTTGCTAAACTGCTTTAAAACGAGTCCTAAAAATCTTGCAATTCTCGTTTATACAGGTACTTTCAAAATTACTTAATTTGGAAATGAAACCACATGTTGTTAACAATTTATTTATGTAGGTATGGACTTACATTAAAACAATAAAATTAGTATAAATATATATGCTGTGCAATCTTTACATAATAATTAAAAGGAGTACAGTAAATAGCTAGTGGAAGTTAAGAATTTTGATTAGACACGAATACAGTTTATTTTAAATTATAAATGATTACCCACAGCATTATAAACAGTCATTGCAACAAGTCGTCATTGATTTTCGACAAATATCATTCAAAAATGACAAATTATTCGCAAAGACATTTCATTAACATGCACCCGGCTTAGTATATTTTATTAAGTACGTGTGTCTATAGTTACTCATACATTGGTTTACAGAAATAAACTTTAAATCGATTTTGGGACTCACATACGAGTATATTATGTACATATGTTGCAGGATTGAACAGAATAATGGTGATAAAGTACTTACATTAGATTGCAAGCTGTGCTAATATAACTTGATTCCGGCAACTGAGACATTTTAGTTATATACCCACTCTAAAAGGTTATATGTACCAGAATCATTAACTCGTACTGCGCCTACGCTTGTCCATATGCAAGGAAATCCATTTAGATGACAATCAAGATGAGTTCAAAGACCTTATGACTTTTATAGACATAATGGCAGATACTGTCCTTCTTTGATACTTTGACGATAATTTTAAATAAATTAACGGTATTTTTTGTATTATTTTAATTTTAGGTAATATTAAAATATGTTGATGCAAATAACACAACGTATCGTCACACTGACACAAATTTAATAAAGTATGTTAACTGTACTTTAATAATTTAAAATTAAGTTTATTATTTATATGATATTATGATGTTTACAAAATCATACAATATTATTTACCGGTACAATGTACCTACATATAGTACAATGGCACTGAAAAATTAGAAAGTAAAGATTTTTGGCTGTGAAAAACCAGTCACAAGCAAAAACCATTTTAGCTATTTGACTTCAAACATTTTGTCATATGATCCAAAAAACTTTCGTCGACAATAACTCTTACTTACATTATCAAATTAGTGGCTAAGACTTGTTCGCTTCGTTCGATTAGATCGTTTTGTCTCCTTTATTAGGTACATAAATAGTTCATGGGAACTAACAATACTGATGAATAAATAATTAGGTAACTTCAAATTCTCACATGTGTGTACATACATTTGCTACATCAATTCACGGGTCTAGGGTCATATGGGGTCGCATCATGACCCACATACCTATTGTTTTTGCGTATTTGGAAGCCTTCGCCAGGTGCTGTATTGTAGTATATCACTCGTCGAATACCGAACGGGTCTACGTAACCAAAACTTCCAGTCCTCTCGTTGGAGCCACCGCTCTCTTCTTCATGGTATTGCTTTGGAAGATAGTACCTGAATCCATTTCGTCTGAAGGCTGAACCATCATACGTTGAGAACTGTGGGGTGTATCCGTCACCGATTTTGGCTCCAGATTGTTGTTGCTGTTGAAGCTGCTGTTGTCGTCTCAGCCAGGCATCGGCGTGCCTGTACGAGTTGGGATTAAACACATCGTAGCGTTTGCTGTCACTGGCGTGATACTCATCGTCGAGGGTGTTAGTGTTAGATGAATCGTATTCGTAGGGACTGCGAGTCGTTGCAGCTTCACTGGCTGTGATCGGTGTCACTGTAGGTCTGAAGTCATAAGTCGTTGTTGACGAGTCGATCGAGTTAGGTGAGACGTAAACTTGTGGTGTGGCTGTCGGGTGTGGGTATGCCGGTGGGGGAGGCGTCACTGATACTTCTATAGGGTAAGTAGGTGGTCCGTACGACGAGGACGGCGGTGGGGCTTGAGTGGTGGAGGTGTACCGCGGCGGACCGCGATACCGGTGGACAGGCGCTGGTGCTGGTGTTACCCCATAACCAGAATCTGTTGGTGCGGTCTTAGCTATCTGTAAAGACTCCTGAAACACATACAAAACACACTAATAGCAAAAAAAGAAAACCGGACAAGTGCGAGTCAGGCTCGTGCACCGAGGGTTTTGATCGAGTCTTTATTTTTTCGGAGAGTATACATTACCTACGGAAGTTTATAAACTATGAAAGCAAAATATAGTAGGTAAGACTGAAGGACAAACTTAACTTTGATGTTGAAATAATGTTCTCCCATTTATATCAATGTACGTCTCGGTAAATTTTTCAACCGAAAATATAAGTTTGTAATCGTGAAAATGATAAAACTATAAATTCCTATATTTCTGACTGATTTCCTATTTTTTTAGACTTCTTGCCAAATTTCATATATCTAGGTCAACGGGAAGAATCCTATAGGTTTTGATTCCCTTGCGAGCATCAAAACATGCGCCATAAATGGAGCATAAACGGCCTTATCTTTAGATTGCGTTGACTTAGAAGTTCGATTCTTTAACTGCTCCAAGGGGTAGCAGGCCTGAAGTACTTAATATTAATTTCAACTTGATTCCTCCACGCGTTCCTGAGAAAAAGGGTCTTGACAGACGGACAGACAGACGGACGGACAGCAAAGTGATCCTATAAAGGTTCCGTTTTTGCCGACTGAGGTAGGAACACCAAAAACGTAAATGATACGTACTGCAATTGGTCGGTTCTCTCCAACGTAAACAGTTTTAGATTTGTAAATCCTGTAGCCTTGACTGTCAGCGATGTAGTCCTGGAGACGCAGATATCCATCAGCTCCAACCCAGCCCGTTGTACCTGTAATGTGGATTATGACACCTTTATTATACTGCAAACTATATTGAACATACGCTATAGAAAACAGAGCGCTTTATCGCCATTGACATCACTAAGGGCGAGTTTTTAATCCGTAGTTACCCATTGGTTCAACAATCTAAATATTGATCGAAAAACGCACTTCAACGAAATTTTAGTGCCCAAAATTACTAAATGGATAACTACTGTTTCTAGATGTTTTGGAACTTGTTTGAAAGAGTCACCGCGGCGGCCCTGGAACGCAAAAGGCCTTAGGAGGGGTTTTAGTCAGTAAGAGTCTGACACTCCCATCTTCTCCGCCCAGAACGGAAGGAGTCATTTGATGATTTCCCAATCTTAAAAAAGGGTTTCTAGATACATATATAAATACTTGTGATATGAGCGGCCTTGAAAGCATATATTCTGTCGGAAACTACAAAATAGAAATTCGAAAAATCCGTTTCCGTGCGGTAACGTAATTTAATACAGATATGGTCCGTCACGAATTCTGTTGTAAAACAACAATTTAAAAGTTTTTTTAAGATATCCTTATTTCCTTAGAAGGTAACTACTAATTTAGGTATACATAGATAGATATCCCGCCTACATAGACTTGTAGCGTTGGGACAATGAACTACACAGTATGTGTAGGTCGACAACATTTTCATAATGACAATGGAGTCTTACAAGTAGACTACTCTACTCTATATTTATAGTGAACTTGAAATCCAATCCATATTAATGTTACAAGACAACATCAAACGTCTTCTTCGTGCTTGAGCACGAAGAAGACGTTTGATGTTGTCTAGTTGATTGAAAACTCTTCTGAAGAAGGATGGACTGAAGTGAATAGAAGACGAAACAAATTAGTATGCAGTAGAGGAGATCTAGGTGTGAGGGAGAAAGAAGACAAGATACAGGTATGCGTGACTTGTAAAACACCTTTGCCTAAACAGTTCGCGTTGGCACGATTACTAAAGACGCACAACATTACCAGCAGCAACATTCATAGAATTAAATACGTACATCAAAATAAAATGCTAATTACATTTGATAATGATACCGGCGCAGAGGAATTTTTGAGTTGTTCGGTGTTTACTGATATGGGTTGGTCTTGTCAGAAAACATCCGAAGTAGGTGTATCGTACGGCCTTATTAAAGCTATGGAATTAGACATATCTGATGAGGATCTAAAAGCTAATCTAACAAGCAGTGCTGAAATAATTTCAATTAAGCGGTTAAATAAACGCTGCTCGGATAACCCTGATAATAACGGCTGGACTCCGAGTGAAACGATTCGACTAGGATTTAAAGGATCTTCACTTCCGCCCTATGTTTATATCTACAGTTTGAGGATTCCAGTGGAGCGATTTATATTCCCAGTTACTCAATGTGCGAACTGCTGGAAATTTGGCCACTTGAAGATAAGATGTCCATCAAGGAAACCTGTTTGCCCCAAATGCTCTCAAAATCATGAAAATTGTACAACTATGTCATACACTTGTGTGAATTGTTCAGGTCGGCATATGGCATTTGATAAAATATGTCCATATTTTAAGAAAGAAAAGAGGATAAGGAATTTAATGTCCGAATTTAATTGCACTTACAGGAAAGCTCTTACTATATACGTTCCCCCCTCTCCTGATAACGTCCCACAAGTAAATTTATCTGATGTAATTCCTGAAGTCGACCAAACGCCTGCTGTGACTGCCGCAAATATAAGTTCTATACTAACGCTGCCTCCGATTAACGCAAATAACGGTACAGCCTCACAAGTCCACTGTACAGGCACGGTGAATCCAAAAACCAAACCTTTGCCTAAGCGTAATTCGAAGAAGCAAAATCGACCAGCAACCCCAGCACTTGTAGAGGACATAGCATGGCATCAAGTTTCCGATTCTTCCGATTCTGCAGAGTATATTGTTGATGCACCCAATTTTGTCAAAAACAATAATCCTAATAATAAGACTTCCAATAGTTTTAACTTTTGGCATATTATTATAAAAATTAAAAATATTATACAAAGTAAAGAATCCTTTCAGGTTAAAATCCATCAATCAATTTCTATATTTTCCGAATGGCTGACACATAAAATTGTAAGTAGTTTATCTATTGATTCGTTTTTCGATTTATTTTCCGGAAATGGCTGATAACAATAATTATATGAACTTGAATATTATACAATGGAATTGCCAAAGTATTAGACCCAAAGCTCGTTCTCTTGAACTACACTTAAGCCAAGAAAACATCCACATTGCCGTATTGAGCGAAACTTGGTTGGAACCTGAAAGTTTTTTTAAAATTAGTGAGTATAATACCCATCGACTAGACAGAGAAGATGGTTACGGTGGTGTCGCTATTATGACTCATCGCTCTGTAAAGTCTGTTATTTGTACAACGAAAAGTCGCAACCCTGGCATTGAATTGTTACATGTTAGAATTGTGAATTGTCAGCATATTGAGAACATAATTTCCGTATATTGCCCTTCGACTGTACATACCACTCAAAGTGATTGGGACGCGATCTTTTCTATTGGAAGCAGTAAAACCCTTATCATAGGAGATTTTAACGCGCATCACTCTAATTGGTCTTTGAGAACTGATCGACGCGGCTCCGAAATTTTTGATTCCATGCTAGACTACAATTTTATACATTTGAATGATGGTAGTTTCACTAGAATCAGATTGGTTGACGGAGTCCTCCAACAATCAAGTCCTGATATCTCATTTGTATCTTCTGATTTATCTTTGTTATTTATTTGGAAACCAACCAACGAAACACTCGGTAGTGACCATTTAATTATTAAATTAAACTTAGTACTAACTGTTAACTGTGAATATAAAAGCAAAAGAAACTTTAAAAAATCGGATTGGACTTCATATGCTGCATACATAGATGAGTATCTACAAAATTGCGTTACTCCCCAGGATCCTCAGGATTTGTATGACCTTCTGCATATTATTATACAAAAATCTGCGGATAAATATATTCCCTACATTAAAATTCCTCAAGGTATTAGCAATGCGTTTAAGCCAAAACCATATTGGTCTCCAGAGTTGTCCAGAGCTGTTGCGGAGCGGCGTTTGGCCCTTGCAAATCTGAGATCTTGCCCCTCTCCTAGAAACTTAGATGTTCTTAAAGAAAAAATTAGCACGGCACAAAGACTTATTCGCCTGGCTAGATGTAAATCATTTCAGCAGTTTTGTTCCTCTGTAGATGAAACCTCTTCAGCGTCCGAAATGTGGCGTAAGATGAGGTGGTTAAAGGGTCGGCAAATTCCTAACTCCTGTGTGGATAAAGAAAAAGCCGAGCGCCTGCTTAATGACCTTACTCCAGATTTTGTTTGTCCCGCGAAACCTACTTTTAATTCAAATAACGCAACGTTGGAGTCGCTAATATCAATGGCAGAATTAGTTAACTGTATTAAAAATACCGACACAGCTCCTGGGTCAGATCAAATTTCCTTCTCCATGATAAAACACCTTCCAACTTCCGGTAAAGTTATGTTGCTTTTAATATATAACCAATGTATTTCTTTCGGTTTTGTTCCCTCACAATGGCGCCAAATCAAAATAATTCCAATTCCCAAACATAGCAGTAATTCATCTTCATCTTTACGTCCAATTTCCCTAATATCTTGTGTTTGTAAGATCTTGCATGCCATTTTGGCCAAACGTATTGAATGGTTCTTTGAAAAACAATGTCTTTTTCCTGAGGAAATGGTGGGTTTTCGTAAAGCACGATCTTGTCTGGATAACCTTACGCGGTTGGTTTCTGAAATTCAACTTGGATTCTCTAAAAACTTGGTTACAGCGGCTTGTTTTATAGACATCGAAAGTGCATATAACAATGTTGATATTCCTTGTCTTTTACATATTTTAGATCAGTTTGGGGTTGGATCAAAAGTCTGTGGTTATTTGTGGTCTTTTTTATCATACAGACATTTACAAGTGGCAACATATGATTGTGAGATGGTTAGATGTACTGGCCGTGGGCTAGCTCAAGGAGATCCACTGGCTCCACTATTATTTAACATTTTAACACTACATATATGTAAGAAAGTTGTCCAGGTAAATATATCTCAATATGCTGATGACTTTGTTTTGTATTCTTCAAAAAGTAATTTAGAATTAGCGTTTGAAGAACTTCGGTCTGCATTACGATATACCAAAGTGTTAATTGATAAGCTAGGTTTAACTATGTCTCCAAATAAAACTAAGATTTGTGTTTTTAAAAAGGGTTGTTTTAGGAGATTAATTGACTTTAATTTTGATGATGTCTCCATTGAAGTCGTTAATTGCGTAAAATATTTGGGTCTATGGCTGGATAGTTCATTAAGGTGGGGTAAACAAATCAATGAAATTTCACAGAAAGTAATGAAATTTATTAATTTACTTAAAGTCTTATCTGGTCCGGGGTGGGGACTGCATCAAAAACACCTAAGACGTTTGTATATTTCTATTATTCGTAGTAGAATTGATTATGCCAGTTTCTTGTTTGACAATAGTTCTAATTCTAAACTAATAAAACTTGATAGGGCTCAGAACCAGGCATTACGTGTTATCGGCGGATTTATAAGGAGTACCCCGATACATGTCATGGAAAGCGAGTTATGCCTCCCTCCACTTCATATTCGTAGAAGATATTTAGCTATTAAGTTTATACTTAAATCTAAGTCTTTTTATAATAGTAAAACTACCAAATCACTAGAAAACCTCTCACTCGTTACTGGTTCCAATTATTGGCAGAACAAGAAGCTGCCATTACTTATTGATATACTCGCACAATTTAATTCAGTTCCAATCCACTCAAGCGTTAAACTTGAAATGTTTTCTCTTGAAACGTGGGTAAGTAGTATAAACATTAGAAATATAGTATTTGATAAAATTCCAACCATTTCTCAAGCTAAACGACGCTACAGTACTGTACAATTAAAACACCTATGTACGACATACATCCGAGAACGATATCAAGGTTATCATAAAATTTTTACTGACGGCTCTAAAGACAAACAACTCGGCGGCGCTGCCTTTTTGGATCCCATTCTTCTGAACCAAATGAAAATTAAGATTGATTCAAATATTTCTATTATGCACATTGAATTGATCGCAGTATTGGAAGCTTTGTCCTATATTCAATCAATTAACGGTAATAAATTTGTAATCCTGACGGATTCCAAAAGTTCACTGCTACATTTGGCTCGGCACACTTCTCATATGCGAGGTACTCCGACAGCCTACCTTATATATGAATTGCTTTTAAAACTGCAATCTGATGATAAAACAGTTTGTCTTCAATGGATCCCGTCGCACATTGAGCTAGAAGAAAATGATATGGTTGATTTGCTCGCCAAACAAGCTTGTGTTGATGGAATACCCATGAATATTACCCCACTGTATTCGGATTTCTTTGGAAAAGCAAAAACACAATGTTTAGAACTTTGGCAGGAATATTTTGACGAAAGGTCAAAAGAAAAGGGGATATGGTACCGAACTATCCAGCCAGAGATCTCTCGGGTTCCGTGGATTGACTGTAGTCTAAATAGAAATTTAATCACAATAGCTTTAAGACTTCGTTCCGGACATACTCCATCAAATAAATTCTACTTCTTAATGAAGAAAGTTTTGTCTCCAAACTGTGATGACTGTGGAGTGGTTGATGATGTCTTTCATATCCTGATGGAGTGTGTTCGGAATGAAAATACGAGGATCAATGTTTTTGGGCACTGTAAATCTTCCGATATTGGTATTTGTAACTCAATACTCGCTTGTCCAATGTCCGAGAATGCTAAACAGTTATATGAGTTAGTCTTAAGGTAGATTGTAAGAATTTTGTGATTTTTCTGTACTGGGCGATATGGTCGCTAAGCGACAAAGCCCTTTAATCAAATAAAAAAAAAAAAAAAAAAAAGTATTAGTCCTACAGGTTCACAAATGTCACTACCATACAGGATGTTTCAGTGGTCATATCTAAGGATGATGTTCAGCCGGTCGATTCTGTAAAAATGTCGAAGTAAAGGCTTGGGTGAAGTGATCACGAGGTGAGCTGTCAATCCATATAATCAAGATGGAATGACAGCACACTTCGTGATCACGTGACATCTTGATTATATGGATTGACAGCTTCACCTAAGCCTTCACTTCGACATGTTTACAAAATCGACCGGCTGTTTCTTTTATGTATATAAGTACATTAAAGAAACAATTGCTAAAAAAATACTTATATCCAAACAAATTACTTTTAAAGCAGTTTGATACAGTTGCCGGCATGAAATATGTGATTGAACTGAAATTAATGCCACCAACTCTGCATCTGACTACTTCAAAAGTTGCACAGCACTTGCCTTGTATAAAATGTAGATCGCGCTTTAGCATTATTTTTGTAAGGTCTATTTTACATTATGAAACACACAAGTAGGTATCTCTTACCAACAACGGATCCATCTTTCAGCCTTCGCTCCTTCCTGTACTGTCCATTGTGAGTCTGGTACAAGAAGTATCGCTCGTCATCTTCATCTGTCTGTATGTGGAACTGGTCAGGGTCCTGTTGGGGACTGTACCCGTCCAACGCAGCCAGTACGCTGCAGGCACACACCTGGAAAAGAGGACATCGTCTTTATTCTACACTGTCAAGTAGATAACTGTTTAGATGTGCTTCCTATCTGCTGTACTATCATCACCTGGCTGGTCTTTTTCCAAGTATTAGGTTGGGGTTAGTTTAGGTGAAGTGAACATGTAGTGAGCAGGCAATCTATTCAAACAAGATGGAATGACAGTTCACTTCATACTCACTCCTCCTAAGTTAACACGGTGAAATGTTGACAGAATAGACCGGCCGGTGTATGATGGATATCCCACGCATATGCATAAAATGATTTGAGAACACCTATTCTGCATACAGCTAAGGAGTAGAATTCCCTGATGGAGTCAAAATCACACAATTGGGGGCCCGAAGTTCAAAAGTGAATTTGTTATTTCTAGGCAAACGTGTTCCATTGTCGCCTACAAATTATCGCTTACCAAATAGTAAGATTGTGGTCAAAACTGAGTATATCAATAATTATATCCGTCAGTGCACTTAAAACACAAGAATAACTGAATCTGCCTAAATGGCTGTAGTTTGCGCGTGCGGTGCCTTTAAGCTTGATTCGGACGCTATCTTCCTTTCGTTTCGGTGAATAAAGATTTGAGAAATATGTTCTGCCAAAAATTTTACTAACTACCTACACTTAGCAATTGGAATCTGTTTAACCTGGACCACCTCGTGATAAATGAGTCTCGTTTGAGAAACAGAATAAACGGCCATTAATAATGGCCCACTACTAATATCATACCTAATGCTTTAAGTCTAGGTAGGGCAATATGATAGATGCCTAAACGACTTGACTACTATGTATGACGAGTTCATGACTCATCATTGCAATACCGTGCAACTACACGAAATTGGTCCTAAGCAACCAACAGTCTTAACCTTGGCACGTCTTTCTTGTTCAAGAACCTAGGGACGCAATGCTGTGCAGTGCAATAGATAAGCTGATAAAAGAGCATGTTGATCATCATTCTCTTGTCTTTATCGGCTCAACATGTAATCTTCTGCCATACCTCTACTAGTCGCCATCTCAGTAGTCTAGTCATTCACTTCTTTTGCTCTGGCCGGAGCGGAAAGGAGTGTCAGACTCTTATTGACTAAAACCCATCCGTGTTCCTCCTCATGCCCTTTACGTTCCAGGGCCGCAACCCTGGCAGCAGTCACCCCCTATCCCCCCACTTCATCTTTCACACGGGCCATCCAATCGTTCCTTTGATCAAGAAAATGAAGTAAGACGTAAGGTAAAATAATTTTAGCAAGAAATGGCTTATTGTTTCATAGAAAGTAATAACTGAGTCAAATATACATATGACATGCTTTTCCCTGTATTAAATCCATACTTATATATTGTCTTTATCATGATTATATTTAAGTAGCATAGTGTTGTCTGAGCCTGCATTATAATAACAACATAGTGTTGCTTATTGTGGGTTAAGACAAGGTCTGCAGTAGTTGATTACTGATTAGCGTACAGTTTCAATCGCGGGTTAGACGAGCGTGGGACTAGGGATTGTTGGTAATAGCTGTTTATTAAGTGGTGTCAAGGACAACTTGAATAAACTTATATTAACGTTATTGCGTTATTATCTACACGTAATTGAGCATTGTCACACATGAATTGCTGTAATACAGTCTGTGGTCGAAGCAAAAAGATGTACGCAAAGATATAAATAAAAGTTCGCTGAAAAACTCAATTTACCTTTTTCACGTTTTTGAGAATTTAAGCTATACAGTTGGACCATTGTTAAAAGTTTTCAGTGTTGAAGGCTAAACTGACAGTATACATTTGGAAACAGATGAGCCATGGGTTCAATCTGTCAACTAAAATGTTGGCTAATGTTATGCGGGAAAATCCTCAGTACACGATAACTAGGTAGCACTCACATCAATTAGCCGTATCTAATAAGACACTAGTGTTTACATTCATCACGCGATGTGTTTTTCGTAGTCAGGTAGACATGTTCCTTTTCTGATGTGCACCACCCGTAAAATCGGGCAACTGAGAGACAATGGCTCTGCCACGAATTAGAGACGAATCAGTAATTTGTTGAACAATAGATGTTAACTCAGCCCCGAAGGTCGAGATGAAGCAACAGAATATACGAACCTCTCGTTAATATGGAAAAAATACAATGAAAGTCAAATAGGTTTCAGACAACTGGTATACATGGTGTTAATATTCGAGTATCTGTCGTGAGGATGAATACTGCAAGTCAAGAGCGTGTTTTCGAACGAATAATTTGAATAAGCCAAGGCAATAACACACATCTAAGTAAAGCAGTGACGCTAGTAAAATGATGCATTCTTAGGGTGCATCGTAAGCGCATGTTGGGTGTGACATCTTCCGTATAAGGAAATGTCCAACAGCTATGTTAGAAGGACTAAGCAAGTAACCATGTCAGCCTTACTCACGGCTAGTGCCATGGAATATCAATGTGTTTGTGTTGCCTACTTGTACCGCAACAACCTCGGGATATACGTGGGCCGAGAACTAAGGACCTACGCGGAAACGTTAACTTGCATGACTAAATAATGCAAGGTATTGAACAAAAAAAACGAATCCAAAAATGTTCGTATTTGTTCCGAAGTAATTTGCTGTAATTTCCGTGTAAATTCTTTATTTTAATTGGTGTATGTCGATGACTTTACGGATTAGACAAAGCGGCTCGGTGCGGCAGTTGCATGATTTATTTGCATGTCAAAATCTATGACTAGGCGTTTGTTGATTTGCATGCCTATCTCTCACGATTCCGGTGCTATAAATGTGTTCAACTCAGTTTTGGTTAGATGAATATTTCAATTGAATATTTTATTTTTTATAATATTTTAATAGAATCCTTATGAAAGATTCAATATGGTGTCTTTATGATATCTTTTCTCCTCTAGGATAAGGCTGTTGTTGTGTTGTTGAAAGGTTGTTGTTTGAAAGTTTGTTAAATTCAGAACACATACGACAAAATCAACATTAAACGCGTGTTGTGTATTAATGAAACAAAATCTTTAATCCTAAAATGATTAGCATTATTTTGATAGTCTGTATTTTATGAATCTACAAATAAGAGTACCTATATATAGAATAAATAAAAAAAGTAAACAGGTTAGCTTCTTGTCTTGAAGAAATGCCAACCTCTTATAACCTATGCCATATAAAATTCTGGGTATTAAGTATTCATAATATCATGTTCCTTTATTCTTTGCAACATCTTATGTGACGCAGGAGATGCGGCTAGATGGTTTATTTACTATTCCTTTATTTATTAACGATGCCGCGGTGACTCTTTCGAATAACAATGCTAACTGTTATTTGAAAGAGTCCCCGCAGTCCTGGAACGCACAAGGCATTAGGAGGTTCACTGATGGGCTGTAGTCACTAAGAGTCCTGTCTGACACTCCTTTCCGATCTGCCCAGAGCGGCAGGAGTCATTTGATGGTTTCCTGATTTAAGTATTGTAGTAAGTTGCGTTAGGTGGATTCTGCCTGCCCCATGTGAAAAGTCGTGAGTTTAAGTATAATGTATTTATTATTTGTATTTATTTTCTACCTCTGGATTTTTTCTAAGCCTCAATTAGTCTTTGTAGCCTTAAAATCGTGACTTGCATGTAATTGTACACATAATGGATGATCTAGATTATGCTAATTTTATGTTCCACAAAAATTGTATTCCAATTACACTGGTCTACAAATTTTGACTTAGTTAACGTATTCTCGGTGTAAAGTACCTTTTTGCTGCATATAATAATACATATAATTGTTGAATAATATTTTATTCAACAATTATATTATTTGTTTGATTGTAATCAGCCCATATATGACTTTGAATACCTATGGGATTTCCCCTATATCTTCTGTTTACAAAATATTGGTGATCACTGGAGGCTCCTGTAGTTTTTGCCTAACGGTCACAGATGCTGTCTTCACAGAAATAAGTCGCTCGAATGACATCACTATTCACAAACGTATAAAAAATAATAGAAACAACACATCGTTTCTATATTCATAACCTATTTTTTGCCATAATCTAGAATTACCCAAAGTTTACGGAAACTGCAGTCCACAAAAACTGTTTAATTAGAAAATAATTAATTTTGACGAAAACCCGGATATATTAATAAATTTAATTATATGCTGTGGGTACAATAGATGTATCGGGTTGACATCATCTCTCAACTAATTATGTAGGAGTAGTATTGTTATATGTTAATGTTGAATGTGTCAGTTATAATTATACAAAACAGCAAAAACAGGAATGTGGCGGAACAGAAAGATTACAATGAGGAATTATAAATTCATATTCTGTACAGCATCATTTATTTACAAATCTATGAAACCGACTGGCGTGAAAATTGCATTTAAAGTGAACAATTTTGGGGTATTCACTATTTAAGGAGAACAATATGCCAGGTGGTCTATGTTTCTATGAAAACTAAAAACAGCAAAGAATCAAATGGAGGTCATTGGAATGGCAAGACCTACATAAACCTGACAAAATGTCAGTCAGGATATAAGGTATTCCAGAGTTTGGAACTGTGCCCGGTAAGTGGCTTTTCTCTCCTTTTTATGTCTATTAATACCGTTATCGACGGCATTGCTGTGTAGCTTGAAATAATAAATGTCTATGAAAATACCTTATGTCAATTTCTTTTGTTTTTAAAGAATATAAGTACCTAGTAAAAATTTGCTTGCATATGGGTATCAAGGCACAATTTAATTGCATCATGTGAAAAAGTGGTCCTATTACATTATTGTAATTATGTGCTCATTACTTATTAATAATAAAACAAGTTAAGCCAAAAGTGAATCAACTTGTACAATCTAAATAGGTACTCATATTTCAAGTGACCCTCATTACTAATTGTTCTACTAATCTGGTTCATCAACAGCACTTTCGCCGAAACACTAATTACATTGTAGTGTATAAAATCGTCCCCATTGGAGAAATGGTATCAGTTTGCGATTTAAGCAAAACAAATCGTGTTTCCACATACTTACTCCAACATATTCTTTCAACATGACATTCGTGGGTAGTTCTTTAACTTGTAAATTGGCAATTTTCATTGTTCAATGCATTGGCTTTTGTTTAGTGATACTAATAGTACTATTATGTATTCCAGTTTGTAATAGCTCTGTCACTCTTCGCTGTGGCAGTAGCAGCACCAGCGAGTCCTGATGCTACCCTCGAAGCGCGTCGGAGGCTGCCAGCGCTGGAGCACGAGGAGATTCACGACGAGTTCGGTCAGTTCGCTCTGCGGTACGTGACGGCTGAAGGCACCGTGGTGTCGGAGCGCGGCCGGCTCGTGCCCACCCCGGACGGCACCGGCTACGTCATGATCGTCGAGGGAGAGGTCTCGTACATCGGAGACGACGGCCAGACGTACGTCACCAAGTACTCCGCCGGCCTCGACGGAACCCACGTCGAGGGCAACCACCTCCCAGTGCCTGTTACTGCCGAACCCATCGCCGCTCCCGAGCCTGCCATTGTCGCTGAACCAGTGGAAGTAATAGCCGAACCCTTCGAATATATTGTTAAACGGTTACATTAAAATATAAAATACAAACAAATCTTTTTCACTAATTTACCAAAAACCTAATCTTAAAACCTGTTTGCCTCGTCACATCTATAATTATATATCAGCGTGTCCCTGGTCACTGAATCATGGACTGAACTTAGTAATATGACCATAAATAGTCATAAAGCGACAGGATCTAAAGTCCGACGGTATTGTCGTCATCGGTGCCTGGATTGAACACTCACTTGACGTGTTTTGCTGGGCCTATGTATAGAAACTTTATTAGCGTAATTTGAGCAATATTCTTGCCTGCTTAATGTACTCTTATTTCATGAAGTTGAGATGAAAACATCAAGAAATAAGTGTGTTTTGTTTTCACGTCAATAAGGTCACTGTTACTATGTAAAAGTTTATAAATTGTGCGAGTACTGTCCCCTGAGGGAGGGGGTACAAGGAAGTAATGGGAGCATAATAGAATCTAGCAGGAGCACGAAAATGAAACTTACAGAGTAGGTAATTGGGGACAGTCAACTTTATTTTTATATTGCAAGAGTAAGTATTTTGTACTAGAAAAAGGAATAAGTGATTCTTCTCTTTTGATACCATCTTAAATCAGAAAACCTGGCTTCATACGATCATATTATTTTGGCAAATCCACTGGCCTAAGCAAGATACCATCGAAACATCTTTTGTGTTCACACTAGTCTAAGGTTGTGCGTAGCATAATGAGGTCTCCAGATTGTACTGCACCATTCCAAGATACTTCGAACAATACTGGTGTACAGCAAAACCTTGGTAGTACTACGCCAGCAACATTTCTATTAACGAATTCCAGTATTCTAGAAACATTTTTAACGACATTTCGATACGAAGAATGTAATTTCTTTATCGATAATAACTCCTAGATCTTTAACTTGAGCCACCTCTAGGATAACATTGGAGCCTACATGGTATACGCTAGCTGTCAATTTATTTCTCCGGGTGAATTTCACGGGGTAACACTTTTTGAAGATAAATGCCATTACTGTATCGATGCACCTTTGAATGAAAGAATCGACATCGCTCTGAAGTATATCAATATTATCGTTAGATTTGATAACCCTGGAGCATTTGAGATCATCTACATACATATAATATTCTGAGAACTTGAGGCAGTGTGGGATATAATTAGCGAACACATTAAACATAAGAGGACCGACATGCGAGCCTTGAGGTACATACGAGGTGGTCTCGTAGGTGGCAGATAGGAAATCATTGTCTGCAACGAAGAAAGAACGATTAACAAGATAATATTTTAGCTAGGTATAAAGTGTGCCAGTCAGAAGTAGGTATTTGGTGTGGAACAGGGTGAAAGGCTTTACTGAAGTCTTTGTAAATTACGTCGACCTGCTTGCCACTTTCGATGGTATCCCGTAACTTTTCTGTAAAGTTGTTTCTTTTCCTTTCGGCCTCAGGGTCTACCCTGCAAAACCATGTCGGGTGTCGCGCAAGTAGAGTTTAAAGTGTGAATGAATGTAGCGACAAATTACATAGGTACTCAAAAATCTTAGCGAAAGTTCAAAAGATAGAGATGGATATACTTTTAAATGTGGTCTTTCTCATCGCTTTTATAAAACTGTATAAGTTTCAGGAGTCTTTTTTACAGAAGTCAGGTAATACAACTGAGCTGAGAGATTTCTTAAAAATCATTACTAATGGAAAATTGGCAAAATACCATTAAGTTTACTAAGTAGCTCTCGCGATCAATCACTGGTGCCGTTACTGGTAGGCTGTTGATGAAGAAATTTAGAACATTTTGATTCGCTTTTGCATTACCTACTAAAGGCCGAGGAAAATGTAATGTTTCACTTCACATATTTTGATAATATTTAATTACTTGCTCAAATTTCTTCAAATCTTTCATTTGAAAAGCTAGTTGTAGATTAAATAATTGGAAAAAAAGCTAGACTGCTCCAGGAGGAGCATAGTTATTTATAAAATTCGTATATTAAAACTTTTTAAATTAAAGCTTTTTATGGTTTTCTATACCACTAATGGCAGCACCATTTCTAGAACCTTTTGGTTAAAAATACTGACTACAGATGAAAATACCTTTTCGCCTTTACAAACACTGCAAGAGTTATTGGGCGATTTATGAATGTGTCACAGTGCTAATGCCCATTCAATTATCAAATAGCGATTTCCGTAATACTTTCCAGTTCCTGTTAATTTATTATTTATTACACAACTTAATACATTTGTGAAACATATTTCGTTAATAAGTACATTTTGTATATTATAATTACTTTGTAGTATATAAGCTTGTCCCTTTTGAAGAAATGGTATCAGTTTGCAATTTGAGCAATACATATCGCGTCATTTCATCACTCCAAAACATTTCCTTCAACATGAAATTCGTAAGTATTTCTTTAACTTGTGTTGGCTATGCTCAAAGCATGGGCTTGTGTTCATCGATACTAATAGTACTTTTATGTATTCCAGTTTGTAGTAGCTCTTTCACTCTTCGCTGTGGCCGCAGCAGCACCAACGAGTCCTGATGCTGCCGTCGAAGCGCGTCGGAGGCTGCCAGCGCTGGAGCACGAGGAGATTCACGACGAGTTCGGTCAGTTCGCTCTGCGTTACGTGACGGCTGAAGGCACCGTGGTGTCGGAGCGCGGCCGGCTCGTGCCCACCCCGGACGGCACCGGCTACGTCATGATCGTCGAGGGAGAGGTCTCGTACATCGGCGACGACGGCCAGACGTACGTCACCAAGTACTCCGCCGGCCTCGACGGGACCCATGTCGAGGGTAACCACCTCCCAGTCCCGGTCACAGCCGAACCCGTCACCGCTCCCGAGCCTGTCATTGTCGCTGAACCAGTGGAAGTAATAGCCGAACCCTTCGAATATATCGTTAAACGGTGACATTAAAATTTAATTAAGCACAAAAAGTTTTTTACTCTCTACCTTCAAGTTGTTTGCTTCCACACATCTCTGTCTATTAGGGTGTTTTACTAAATCATTCGAATTTGGACTACAACAATACATGGGAATGAAAAGACTGGAATTATAGTCCGACGGGATTGTTGTCATCGGCGTACTGTGAGCTGAAAATCGATCCCCATAGACTTAGGATTTAAAATTTTATCTGTATTTTTTATGACTGTATATCACTTTTGTTTCTTATCACTGTTTTCAATTATTGCTATAAACAATTAGTTTTAATGCTAAATTCACTTGCATAATACCGTTACATGATAGATATTAGTTCATACAACGTGAAAACGAATGATTAAAAAAAAATAAGAAAAAGGAGAGATTCATGGTGCCTTGAAGTTTAACCCAGCTCCGGCGCAAACGCTTTTGCCAGTGTCTTTGTACGCGCATATCCCGTTTTTCCCGTCGGAATTTCAGGAAATCATCTGTTAGTGCTCCCCTACACAACCCAAGGAACCTACAGGCCAAAATTTCAGCTTTCTACAAGTAGTAGTTTTGGCTGCGCGTTATCTATCAGTCTCTCAGTCAGTCACTCAGTCAGTCACTAGTAACGGAAAAGTTTTATGTGTATTGATTCATCATCTGCCTAGCCTTTTCCCAACTATATTGGGGTCGGCTTCCAGTCAAACCGGATTCAGCTGAATGAGTTGATTATGGATTAAAATAATATACCGTTTTATCTAGTGGCTAACATGATTCTTTTTCTTGGCAGAGAAACACTGCCTACAAACTTCTCGAAGAAAAAGAATCCATCAAGTTGTTTAGGCTGCAGCCTAAACAACTTGATGAATTTTATCAAATGAGCAATCAATCCATTCGCCGTGACACACTAAGTGACACAGGCTTTAAGGATTTTGAAAAAAAAAAATTACTTTGCGCAAATAATTTGGTAACATAACGGCACGCCTATATTCCCCAACGGCTTAGCCGAAGATGTCATCTTACTCACCCACTAATCGTCTAAGTAGCTTGGAAAGCTGATCTCAAGATTAAACCATTTATAAATCGGCTGCCTCATACATTTATGTGCGCATAGCAAAATGTACTGAACAGTAGTTTTTTTTCGCAATTTCTTTTTGTATAAGTACCCCTTTTCAGGTATTGCGCTTTGCTTAAAAGTACACACTAACACCACTCTATCCCACATATTTTTTTCAGTGACAAAGTAAGGGAGGTCTGGCAGTTCTAGGCTCTCAGTCTATAAATGTTTTCAGTGGAGTTAATAATTAACGGGCCCGCTTTTCGGAATAGAAACCCAAAAAGTAGATATTTATGTAATTTTTGTTGGTAGCTTTGTTTAAGGAGGCAAACAGGGTTAACAAAATCTTGATTAAAAGTAATGTTTTAATACATTTATTGTGATTCACTTCCAGTTATGGCCGTCAATGTCGGAAAACTACATGTATTGAAGCGCTGTTAACGGTTATTTGAAAAAGAAACCTAAATACAGTTCCGCGTAAATAAGTTTTAACAAGAAATCAAAAATAGCTTTCAATGTGTTGTTGTTGTTGTTGTAGGTTTACCACTTTATTAATACGATTTTTAAGGTACTTTGCTCTCGTAAAATATTTAGTAATAGGTATCGATTTAAGAGATCACTCAAGCCTATCCCTATCTAATGGACGGACATGTGTGAAGTCATCAAAATAGAGACAGCCGTTTGTTTTGAATTGAATGAAATTGTTAGTTATTTAGATTTTCTATGTTAATTTTAAATACTTAGTAAGTAAATATGGTATTTTCAAGGAAAACACTCAGCCCTGAAACGTGTTGTATAAACTGTAAAGCCAGATTTCAACGAAAAAGGTGCACGAGACGCTGAAGAGAATTGCTGTGTTCTGGTATGAAGTTCTGAACGCGTGAGGATTTTTTTTTATATTTGTAAGGCAAAAAATATTACTGTCACTGTTATCTACAGATCATAAGGAACAATTCAATATGCGTTTAATTACCATACAGGTAATATGCGAAGGAAACTGACCTGCAAAACAAAAACTTAACTTTGGAAATGCGTTGCCTGTCCTATTTTATCATCACTGCCGTTGCCATTTGAATAATCTGCTTGTTTTTAAAACTACGTAATGATAGAAATGCCATATCACCTTCTTAAATATTGCAGGAGGAATCAAGCTACGTATGATTATGCAATTGAGGTGCTCATTCCCATTCAATTATCATAAAGCAAATCCAGTAATAGGTACTTTCCAGTTACTGTTAATGAATATACGAGTTAATACATTAGTGAAACATATGTGGTTCAATAATTACTTTGTAGTATAAAAGCACGTCCCTTTTGGCGAAATAGCATCAGTTTGCAATTCGAGCAATACACATCGCGTGTCCTCATCACTCCAAAACATTTTTTGCAACATGAAATTCGTGAGTATTTCTTTAACTTGTAGAGAGTTGTGTTGGCTATGCTCAAGTCATGGGCTTGTGTTCATCGATACTAATAGTACTTTTATGTATTCCAGTTTGTGGTAGCTCTGTCACTCTTCGCTGTGGCCGCAGCAGCACCAACGAGTCCTGATGCTGCCGCCGAAGCGCGTCGGAGGCTGCCGGCGCTGGAGCACGAGGAGATTCACGACGAGTTCGGTCAGTTCGCTCTGCGGTACGTGACGGCTGAAGGCACCGTCGTGTCGGAGCGCGGCCGGCTCGTGCCTACCCCAGACGGCACCGGCTACGTCATGGTCGTCGAGGGAGAGGTCTCGTACATCGGCGACGACGGCCAGACGTACGTTACCAAGTACTCCGCCGGCCTGGACGGGACCCACGTCGAGGGCAACCACTTCCCTATCCCTGTTACTGCCGAACCCATCGCCACTCCCGAGCCCGTCATTGTCGCTGAACCCTTCGAATATATCGTTAAACGGTTACATTAAAATTTTAAAATCGCAAAAAACTTTTTTACAATCTTCCTAAAAGCTGTTCGCTTCACACACATCTTTATCTATCAACGTGTCTTACTAAATCACTCAACTTGGTTTTGGTCAACAATAATACAATAAAGGGACTGGAATATAATCTGACGGGAATGTTGTCATTGGCGCATGGAGTTAATGACCATATGACCACATATTATTGTGACGAGCTTTGTTGAGCCTATAGATAGATAGATTGCTCTATTAACTTTATTTTATTTTCACACTACCTACACGAAAACGTCAACAGCTAGTATTAGAATCATTCATTGCGTTCGGGATTCAATATGACGCCCGTGACATAAGACATTGGTTTATCCCCTCGGTGCATAATCTAGTTTAAAATTCCTGCCTAGTAAGCAGGCAGGAATTTTAAACTAGTCAGGCAGGAATTATCTCATTTCATGCCATTGAGCCGAAAATAGTAAGAAATAAATAAGACAAGAAAAAGAGCAAGTAAGTTTGTACGTATGCGAAGTTTGAAAAGTAGGTAATTAAAAAAATAGAGAATTGTTTCTTGCTTGCGTTAGCTTGAAATATGTAGCACGTCCCGTTATTTTCATTATTCCATGTCACCAGTTTCGCTTAGCGGTAGACATAAATGTGAAGCAAGGATATGTGGAAAAAATTCAAAAAAAGGAGAGCGTGGACTTTTCAGAAAACTTGAGCTTGCTTATAGGAAGACATTCTCGTTACTACTTACAGCAGTTTGCTGTCAGTGATCATTAAGTTTTTTAGAAGCCACTCGCCAAGGGCATGTTCATCGTTTATTTATTTTAGGGGCTGAATTCTCCTAAGTCTTTTGTTCAAGTAATTGTTTCCTTTTGAATCTTTGAGCTAAGTTTTCTTCTAAATTATAATGTCGATTAACATACTCGGGAATATTTCGGAAAACCTTCGGCGAGTGGATTTTCAGAATTGGGTTGGATCACTGTAAATGGGCAAACCGTTTAAATCTTGTTCCAAGAAGAGCTAAAACTTAAAGAGATGTGACGTGGTTAAAGATAGTGAAAACAAAGAACACCGAAAGAGCATTTCAACAATTTATAGATCATCAACACACTCTGCGACTTACATGACAATAAACAAACTACACTTTTACTAAACCTTTACAAAATAGGATATTGAAACGCTAAAACATAATAATGCGAATTACAAGCTATTATAACGCCACAGAATCGTTATCTTTCCAATGGCCTAGCACGGCAGTGGCGAGTGCGCGTCCCGCTTATGTCAAATAAGGGAGGCAAATTATTTACTACAAAGCTGAATGCTGTTTTCGTCAATTTGAAATATTTTTGGCTTAGACTAATTAAACCATTCAGACTACAAATTGTCGTAGAAAATTGATCCCTTCTCAACCTGATTGTAAAATGTTTAGCTCACTTTGCTCGTTTTTGTAGCCTTTTTTTTTTTTTAAGGATGGGAAATCATCAAATGACTTCTTCCGCTCTGGGTGGAGCGGAAGGGCGTGTCAGACTCTTACTGACTAAAACCCAGGGCCCCGTCTTTTATGCTGACATCTCTTTGAGGCGCGCGTGAAACACAACGCGCCATCGACCCGGGCCTGGTGGTGATCGGACAGCGAGCCACCCAATGCTCGCCGTCCGCAGGCCCGCGCCTACGGTGGCCGGGGATCGCCCTGCGACTCCCGACGCCCGGGGCGTCTTCTCCTGTTGCGGCGGTTGGGGCGAAGGCCTTGCCTTTCCCTCGCGCGGCCCTCCTCCTCCTTTGCTAGCATTAATGCTTCGCAGAAGGAGGTGACCGCTTCCCAAGCCTCCTCGCTCCGGACCATGGATTCAACCAGGGCCGGACGCGAGAGGTCGCCGCCGCCGATCGCCTCGACGAGGACACGGCGGTGCTCAGCCCAAGCAGGGCAGACCTCCACCGTATGCTCCACCGTGTCCTCCGGGCGATCCTCACAGTGCTGACACCCGGGCGTGTCCTCCCGCTTAATCCGAAACAGGTACCTCCCGAAACAGCCGTGTCCGGTTAGTACCTGCGTCATCGTTTTTGTAGCCTACTATTATGTATAATTCGGTAGTGTAACTCTTGTATAAGTATGAATTATCAAAAGAAAATCGAAGCCAATCTGAATTGGTTAGCTAAAATTTGCGACCTCGCCTTGCTTCGATCGCTTTTGAAGCCTGCTTTTCTGAAAGAGTCAAAGTAACTTTAGTATTTGTACAAACGGTCAAAAGTTAGTTTTACACTTTCAGTGCCCACAACTCGACAGCCGAGCCGTCGTTAGGTATATGTAGCGACGACTCGTGGGCATGAACAAATTATTGTTCGACCCATATGCTGAGTTCTGGGCACTGAAAGTTAACACTTTCAGTGCCCAGAACTCAGATATGTTAACACATATCTGAAGCGAATCTAAGCATTTTCGTCACTCTTACACTTCAGTCGCGTTTGCACCCTGTGAGGCTACTTACATTGACTTTCCATCCGTGGGTGTTGTATGGCGACATTTTGCCAGAATTTTGCTCAATAATTTCGAATAGAATGAAAAACTGATAGCAAGATTAAATTATGATGAACATTTTTGCTGGCTTCCAGAAGGAGGGAAATTTTTATCAAATTACTCGCGAGCCGCCCCAGCTTCGAACGGGTGAATTTATTTCCAATGAATGTTGCAAAAAACTTTTACACAAATAGTTCGTTTTGACAATTACGAAAACAAAAAAAAAAAACCTGGCCAAGTGGGAGTCGGACTCGCGTGCAAAGGGTTCCGAACGAATCTTATTTTGAACATGTCATTTTAACACTATAGACTTTTTATAGGTTTTTAACCGACTTCAGGAGGAAGTTCTCAATTCGACCGTCTTTTTTTTGTATGTTTGTTATGCGATCATTCCGTCAATTATGAATTGATTTTGATGATTCTTCTTTTATTCGAAAGCCTATACTCCTGAGGTGGTCCCAAGTCAGAATTTGATGATGGGATCCCAGGGAAATCGAGGGCGATCCTCAAATTTTAAAGGGACAAACAATGTTTTTCATATTCTTTCTAACGCAATTCAATTTTGTTTTTCAATTCAGTAGTGTTTTTTTATTTAGAACTCGGTTGTATTATTTGTAAAATAGTTTTATATTTTGCACTTTTTAGTGGTGATACATCACAACTAAGTGACATTATTCCCATAATGAGTGGTTGTGCTATTTGCCGTTAAGGAGTTACTTTGTGTGCCTTTTCAGTCCAAGTCCAGTCCAGCTCATAGTTAAATACCTGCTTTGCTTTGGTACTCGATTTGATTGATTTTAAGCTGAGGAGCTCACTGGTTTATCGTTGAAGTTTACCGTCCAATGCAATAATCCTACTACTATTATAAAGGCGAAAGTTTGTAAGTATGGATGTATGTATGGATGTTTGTTACTCTTTCACGTAAAAACTACTGAATGGATTTTGATGAAATTTGGCACAGAGGTAGATTATAGTCTGGAATAACACATAGGATACTTTTTATCCCGGGAATATGTTCCCTTAGGATAGTTTTCGACAATCACGCGGGCGGAGCCGCGAGCGGCAACTAGTATAATTATATTTTTTACATAATTTTAAATAAATAGTTTTGAAGTTATTCAAGAAATTAGACGAAAAATGACCATCACCCTAATCAGTCTCCTAAACTGGGCCTAGAATTTAAAAAAATAATGCAAACAATAGTTCTTTACCTATTTAGGTGTTTCAGAATTGCATGGTCATATTTAAGTGTACTGTTGGGTAGCTGATATACATAAAGGAAAAAAGGAAAACAAAAAAAAAGCTTAATTTTTCCAAAAAAAATCGATCACATAAAACGTCTAAAAAGTCCCGAAGAAATAACTTTTCAAGCAGTCTGATGCTAAATGATATTTATTTTGTAAGTAGGTCAAACATAACACTTTTAAACGACAATATTTTTCGGTAATTTTTAGCTTAGAGGAGGCCGGTGTTTCCTAGATGAATACCTTGAGTAGAAACACCAAAGCAAATTCAGAGGTCAAAGTCTCTTTTAAAGTCCATACAATCGTACTGGTCAAATCATATGAGAACCATGTAGTTTAATTAGGATGCTAGTGGTGACATCAAATCTGTGATTGAACTAAAATAAATGCCACCAACTGTAACAAATGCTTGATCAGTCATTTCTTCGGAATTCAATATGATTGCGTCACAGAGTGCTTACCTAATCCCATCAAATTATCATAAGGCGATTCCAGTAATAGGTACTTTCCAGTTCCTGTTAATGAGTATACGAGTTAGTAAAATAGTGAAATATTGTTCAATAATTACTTTGTAGTATTTAAGTACGGCTCTCTTGGCGAAATGGTATCAGTTTGCAATTTGAGCAATACACATCGTGTCTCCTCATTATACAAAACATTTTTTTCAACATGAAATTCGTGAGTATTTCTTTAACTTGTAGATAGTTGTGTTGGCTATGCTCAAGTCAGGGGCTTGTGTTCATCGATACTAATAGTACTTTTACGTATTTCAGTTTGTGATAGCTCTGTCTCTTTTCGCTGTGGCCACTGCAGCACCAACGAGTCCTGATGCTGCCGTCGAAGCGCGTCGGAGGCTGCCAGCGCTGGAGCACGAGGAGATTCACGACGAGTTCGGTCAGTTCGCTCTGCGGTACGTGACGGCTGAAGGCACCGTGGTGTCGGAGCGCGGCCGGCTCGTGCCCACCCCGGACGGCACCGGCTACGTCATGATCGTCGAGGGAGAGGTCTCGTACATCGGCGACGACGGCCAGACGTACGTCACCAAGTATTCCGCCGGCCTCGACGGAACTCACGTCGAGGGCAACCACCTCCCAGTCCCTGTTACTGCCGAACCCATCGCCGCTCCCGAGCCCGGCTTTGCCGCTGAACCAGTTCAAGTAATAGCCGAACCCTTCGAATATATCGTTAAACGGTGACATTAAAATTTAAAAAACTCCCATCACATTTTTTATTACATTTACCTATTTAAATTTATTACCATGTCCGCTTCATCATACGTACTCTACAGGGTGACAGTGGTCACTGAATCACGGACTTGAAATTGATCTACAATCATAAAAAGGACTAGAATTATAGCCCGACTGTGTTGGCGTCATCGGCGCCTGAATTGGACGCCCACTTGGCGTTCGGACATATTCTGTGTTCGGGTCACTTTAACGATTCATTTAATGGTCGATCTTCACTAGAATTTTGTTTATGTTCTAGACGTCTCAATAATTCTCCTATAAGGGGCTGTCAAGCTTGAAAGACCATGATATGGATTTGACACAGTGTAAAAAAAATAGATAGGTAGATTACAATAATTACAGACTTCCGCAATAGATATTTTTTGTTCTCTGTTTTTGCGCACGATTAAAAGATTCATGGATATCAATTTACAATTAAAATATCAATCAACAGAACCATTTGTGACAGAAATACGAGATATGAGATCAGCCTGCTCTAGTACTGAGGTATGAATGTGTAGGCGACTGGTTATTTATCCACGTGTAATTGCTAAGCTGAAAGCGGTGGCACTGCGCACTAGTGCATGTTGGGGGTCTTGTGTCTCTGGTCGGATGGTGGTGACCGTACAAGCCGTGGGTGTCGCCAAGGCGTCGTGCGTGTGGGTCTGAGGGCGCAAATCCGCATTCAACGAAATACTGGTAACCTTGTTAATCACAGGTAATTTACATTCCTTATAAGACCTTCATTAGTCGCCTACAAAACCAAACTGATTTGAAACCTTATAAGAACTTTGGGTGACGTAGCCACCAGTAGGTGTGTCTCGGAGTTATTAGAGGCTAAATAAGATTATTTTGTTGACCGCAGCCGGATTCATATGGCTAGTTTCGTTCTTTCCTCGTTACGATTGCCAAACTCTGCATCATCTGGGTTAGTGGGTTTGTATTAATTTGATGCTCTTGATGTATTAAAATTTCAAACGTAGTATTGCTGCAATTCTGTTACTCGTTTTAAGTAGGCTGCCCAAATATTATTAAAATATAATTAATATTACGCCACTTCACATAATTTAAGAATAAACCGTGGCAGCAAACCTGTGCCAAACTAGATGTCAGTAAGGAAATAATTTGTTAAATATTATAAGCTCTTTATGAGTTCAAGTTAATTTAGGTTAAGTGTCACTCACCATCGTTTATTTGTGTCGAAATGTTTTTCTTTGCCTTGAGCACAACAAAGGTTTCAATTATTAGAAAAGCAGTAAAGAGATTTACTGCAGGAAGTTTGCATTTAGGTTCAAAGTAAGTGCGTTGTTAAAAAGCTCATTAGACACTGTCCATTATAGTTGCATGTGTGCGACGCGATGCCGCGATGTGACGATTGTCGCCGCTCAGTCGCACACTGCACACGCATTCCTTACCGTATACTGCTAATGCTTATTATAACTGTAACGTATTGCTGCAAGCACTGCATATGAACGAACGTCGCTATAATCCCGCATTCTAGATCTAAAATAAAGGTTTCCTGTAAAGCCAGCAATAATGTTGCATACAGAATGAGGATTAGTATGCAGAGCTGTCGGATGCCTGGATTTAAATTGAGAATATAATCATGTTTGGAATTTAGATAATCTTGCACCTAGACGTGTCTGTGGGCGTTGTGGTTAGGTGCCAACTGCATTAGGATGAAGTTGTTGAGATGACACCATGTGCCTCGAAGCAATATTCTTAATATCATTAGAACTTATAAATACTCAATGCTGTTTCTAATTGCAATTACCGAATATTGCTGTCAGCTCTAGTAACGTAGATCACGCACGTTGTGAAAAATTAGCGAGCATGCACGCAATATCTTCCGCACGTCTATGCGTCCGTTTCGTGCGCGGAGTTCCGTATAAACAATGAAAGTGATGCGCGAGTGCAACTCGCGACTCGCCACAATGCGAAGGTTCTCACGCGACGAAAGTTACTGACGTAATCACGCGAGTCGCGACAACGTGACGGCGTGCGCGCACCTCTACGCTTTATCATTTTCGATAGATAAATTGCTACTGACTGATTGATGGGGCAGGTAGCTACCGGCTATCTAGAGCGGACCGCTGGCAAAAAAATGTTTTAAGAATTAATCGAGGAATGTTACTGATATTTTAGGTACTGGACAAAAACTCAGGTAGTTTGTGGAAGTCGAATGTTAGATGCAATGTTTTAGATAGGATCACTAATAAAGAACGAACACCATTCTAATATCCGTGAAAAAGAAACGGGACAATCAATTTTGTTTTACGCTACTACAATAATGATTAAGTTATAAAAATGTTAAGATGTTTCTTAAGATACAGTTTTGAATATTTCCAGTTAAAATAATTTAGACATGAATTATCCAGTTAGTTAACAAAAATATGAAAATTTTATTCGTTAATGTTATTTTTTGCTAGGTATAATTATTTTACTCTATTGTACTATTTTGGGACTAAATTACATATAGTAGGTATTATTCGTGAGAAAATCCAAAGCCCATTAATTTAATAATACCAAGATAGACACGAACGAAACGATTTAAAAATATGTACAGGTGAGATTGGAATTAAAATAATAATAACTGCCCTACTGCTGGCGATAGTAGTATCTTTTATCAGTATAAAATGTTGTAACTAAGTGTCTGTACTACTAAAATATTACCTGTTAAAAAAAATGTTGCTCTTTATAATATAAGTTTAGATAAGTCCAGGTTTCTCCACGATATGTTTTCGACGTCTTTTCTCTATTAGCCGGGCTATACGCTCAATCTTATTTGCATCAATTCTTGTTTGTGCAAGCAAACATGTGCGTTAATACGCCAAAACAAATGGCTAGCACACCATGCAGTTTTTGCGCCAAAGGTTTGCACAAATTGTTTGCGCAAGTAAGAATGAGCGTGTAGCCGAACCTTAAGAGCTATTTAAAAACTTACCTTATACAATAAAAAACAATACTATATCGATACTTGCCAATTGAGTCATTTTCTAAGAATTACAGTTTAATCTATCTCTAAACTTGAGAAATAAAGTTATAACTTATATCTTGCGATTTATAAACTGGTGCGTGGGATTTCGTTTCCAAGTATGTTTTGAAATATTTTGAGTGTAAGTCATTCATATTGGTTGTAAAATAACATGCTACAAGAAACATAACTAGTGTCCGACCGAATGTTCGTAAAGCTAGTTTCGGTCGGACACTAAACATAACCATTTAGATATTAATTACTTATTGAGCCGTGTGTATTTTGAGAACATACCTCGCATTTATTTTTCGTTTTATTTATAAAGTATGTGCTAAACGCACGACTTAAATATTTCTGGATTTAATTTATATCTTGGTCGTTTAGCGTTAAGTTGTAACGAGGTAATGTATCTAGGTATGAAGTAAGCTTGTCACAGCGGCCCTCACACGCTCACATGGATCAGTCCATTTCGTTCCAATTTGCTAATTTCTGGTTCCGCACCTCGGCAATTTTATATAACGAGCGCAAAAACTTGTCTTTTAATAGCCATAAATAATATATAAGTTATGTAGGTAATTGGATAGCAGATATAATCACCAGAATATAGATTTATTTACTTGACCCACTTTTAGCAAGTTTTTTTCTTATTTATTTTGAAACTTGTAGGTACCTACTTTTCTACTTTTTTTATTTTGACTTGTAAATCCATGTATGATAATGAGGACATGTATTTCTAGATATTATTATGGAGGTGAATTAACCGGTAAAAATAGGAAATCTTGTCTTTTTCTTGTTATTATGACCTACTTTATTAAAATCCTGTTCTACAATTTCGAACGTAGAACAGAGGGCAACTTCTAAAAAAACCTCAAATTCCAAATATTTTTGACAAATTGCGAGTGACATGCACATGCGAAAGTAACTAAAATATAGGTAGAATTGGCACCCAGAATTCTTGAAACAAAATTTAAATCAAACCCAGCAGATATCCGTTTTTCCTAAGCCAGGTCGAGATTCGCGTGATTGGATGTGCGCAAGAGTAGAACGCTAACTAAATTGACAGGTCCGTTCGGAAGTCCAATACATTAGCATGTATTGCATCGCAGTTACACAATAAGCCTATTGCACAACTGCCGAGACACTTCGGCATGTGCTGAAATGTTATGTGCTTTCTAATTGTAATCCTGTACTTGTACACAAACAAAAATCTCAAGTAGTCGCCTTGAATTCTAAGTACCTGCTTGATTAGTTTTGGTCTAGTTTATCCGAGTGAGTCATCGTTGATTAATAATTTCGTTGGGTAAGTACACAGGAGACCTATTTATCTATGTTCTATCCTTTGCAGTCAAAATAAAAGGCAAGATCTTTCTTTAAGTTTTACTTCTTTATAACTGTTTCAATATAGATTGATTTATTCTACAGATTGTAAAACGGTTAGTGCTCTTCCATTTTTTCATGTCAACTTACATATTTTCATTACGAGTATTTATATTTTCATTATAAATTGACAGCTCACCTCGTGATCACTTCATCCAAGCCTTCACTTCAACATGTTTACAGAATCGACCGGCAGAAGTTACAACTTGGTTCATGACTTAAGAGTCATGCATGAACCAACTAAATTGAGTGAAATAAAAGCACAAATAAAATAAGTTTTAAGTTTTCCTGAATGTTTCTGAGATATAACTACCTTTTTATGTTATTAAGATCGCCCTAATGGTGATGCTGAAAGAATCGCTGATTTTCTTGAAACATTATCAACATGGCATATTGGTACATTCCAACATTCCAATTGTTATATTGTGCAAAATCACGTTTACTAATAGCCTAAACGTTAATTTTATCGATATTGGTGCTTATAAGTTTATGATCGGTAAACGGAATAAAATGTTGAAATAATGTTGGCATTTTTGCAACATGTCGCAAACAGCGGTGGTTAAACGATATTTAACGCTTTATTGTTACTTCATTATATGAAACTAACCTGCGATTTCATCCTCCTATATGTATAAAAATCCGCTGGACACTTTCAAACTCAACACTTAATGAAATATAATCTTAATCATTTGATGGGCTGTGTTCCAGAATTACACATACGTTTTTAAGATTGTTGTTATTTCCTAACTAATATTATAAGTGCGAAAGTGAGTTTCATTAATGAGCAAATAAGTTTGTTTGTTAGGCTTCTACGCCTAAATCGCCGAAACAATTTTGATGAATGTTGTTACAGAGATAGACGGGACCCTGGAAACGGTTATAGGTTAGTTTACCGCGAGCGAAGCTGCGGGCAAAAGCTAGTATTTTATATTTAAGTCTTACCTGTGCTATGGTATGGACTACGATTATGGAACAAAGCTATTTCAATGATTCCATAACTTTAATCTAATTTATATTTTTTGCATAAATACATGTGAGAAAGTGGCAATGAGCCAAGTTATTGTAATACGCGATTATTTCTCTATTTCCCACCTTTCTCCTTCATAAAATTATGTATGCGCCTTACGTTTACACGTAAGTACATAACAATGTTACTCGACTTGACGTAAAGTTTTAAATGGTCTTCTGTCAAACGATATACGGCGCCGTCTCACTAATTATACAAATACTCATTATATAATTCATTCTTCTCTATTTCGCGTACGGTATGAGTGGTGGACTCTAGACAGGTTGCGGAATCAGGCCATGTAAGGGCGACAGGACGGTGGAACCAAGCTGACCACTTTCACCCAGTTGCGTTGTTTAAATTGTTCATAAACAAACGCTGTATTGAAAGCTACCGTGAGGCCTTGCACGACTAGCGATGATGTCTGATTACGAACAATGTCATAGGATACGTATACTACGACGTACATAGATCGTGACCCAAAGCCTCAAAAACGGTTTTATTAAAACTGTGTTGAAACTCGTTTTCATTCTCGTGATGTATTATTATGATAAACACGTGAACGGTGAATCTCCTATTATATCCAAATTAGAGCACAAAAACAAAGATTATTATGTCCATATCGTATTTTTGAGAAAAATTTTTTTAGGGTTTATAGTTCCCAATTCACCATAAAATACGGTCTCTGCATAATTAAGCCAATTGACATAGTTACAAGATATCGTGATCAGCTCATAGTTCCATGGTCCATCAATTACAGAGCACGGCGATACATATAAGGTACTGCACCGCTACACTGCCACAATTTACCAACATTGCCCCGAGATTGCAATCTCCACCGCACTGTTGGTTCATAAATCAAATGGTTGGTGGAGTAACCCGTATGGTTTCGGCTTTTATTGACGCCAATGACAAATGATTTCAAATGGTTAACACGATGGTGAAACAGTGTACTTTTGTAGGCCATAGCTTAAGGTATACGGATCATGGGTTAAAGATGCAAATAAGTAGATGCTATCGATCGTAAGCCTACCCACACGGCGCGGGCGCATGGATTAGGCTTATCTGCAGAACAACTGCCGATTCTACGACACGAAGATTTCTTAGTTCGTGTTATCATTGTAGATTTAAATAGATGAGTTGTTCTAGTCATAATGGGGACAGTAAGGAATAGGAATCTGCATAGAGCCTTGGCTTGGACGCTACATTGTTTTTCGAAAGAATATATCGCAATTATTAGGTATGCTCTTTAGAAAATGAATCTTTGACAAAGAACCAGTTAACTGCAGAATCAGTTGTTTGTAAAAATAATATCGTGGTTTTACCTAAGAAGCGATGAAGCGAGCCATGACCTCGACCTCAAACACTGCTCATTTATTGTTAGTGTTGTTACAGACTAAACACGTACAGTGTTACAACTTAATTCTACAATAGGAAGTTACAGTGTGGTTTACGCATAATGATATATGCATGCGATTTGTCTCGACAACCAGCGTGCCGTAACCATTAGTTCTCTCCGCCTGACATTGAGCAACGTTCACACTTGCGAACGGAGCCTTGAGAGTCAGATGAGTGAATTTTGTGAACAAGGCTTTATATTGTTTGCTCAGCCGGTGACCTATAGCTGTATCTCTGATAACATTGTTTTGTTCCAGATATGAATATTTCACATATTGCCGCATGGTCCGTTTGTTTTAATATCTCTGTCAGAAACTAAATACGTGTCATTGTTGTTTTATGAATGCGGACGGTAATTATAATTGTAAATGAATGGGTAAATGATTTAATCGTTCGTTATAATATTACAGGGCGTCGATTACAAACATGTTGACCATAGTTGATATTTATGGAAAACATATGGCGGGGTTTTGCGTAAACAAAGATATTGTTTAACACGATAACATATTATTAGCTTTAGCAGGCTTTCCGGAAACCTTAAATATATTATTGCTGCTCTTTCTCCACTTCGTGTGCGTAGAATTATAGCCTGCATACAAATAATATCTTAGTGGCAAGGTAACAAATCGTTTTAGGATTTTTCACATACTAGATATGAATGTGCCATGGTTACTCAGATAAATAATTATGGTTATTGCAAGTAGGCACGCCTGTTTTATAATGCCAGAGCTTAATTTGACTGGCGCGATTAATAAAAAATGAAAATGTTAAAAGTATCATAAAAATAAATCATTTAAGAGGGTCCCAAAACAGAAAACGTGTTTTAATCTGCGTTTTCGCCGTTATTTATTGTTTGCTCTATCGTATTAACGATAATACACAAAAAAATACCCACCGAATTGAGAACCTCTTCCTTTTTTGGAAGTCGGTTAAATGCATCGAATTTTGGTACGTGGTAGAATATTTCTGCCAACACTAAGATTCTTGAGAGGTATGTAAATCAATTTCTAGCACGGTATGTAAAAAAAGTTAAAATTTGTAAACCCGTGTTGTTGCTGTCGGAGATAATAGAAACGAGAACCAATGGATATGCTTATGATTTGAAATCATTATGGTTATCTTTCAAGCACTAGCCTTACCAGATATTAACAAATTTAATTAATTGTAGTCGACTTCTCGAAGTCCAACTCCTATGAAACCGCTCAATCATTTTCTTCGACCCTATTGCGAGTTCCTAGCAATTTACTTCCTACCTCATCAACGGTTTAGTATCAGCAAGTTATTATTTACTTAAACATCTGTTACAAGTCTTTAGTGTAGCTTCCCCTTGTCAGACCACATGTTAAGTGAGGTGGGCGCAAATAAATTGCATCTGTCATGTAGTACATACTCTTATTTGATTGAACGTGGGTACTATTGGTGAAGACCTTGTGATAATCTATTGTGTGGTCCCCTTGGCAAGGTGTTTGCGCTCGAACAAAGAATGCTCGCGGCAAATGTGTTATTATTTGTCTTGTTCTTAACATCACATAGAGATGTAGATTACAGATGGCTTTTTCTATCCTAAGTCCGCGTTGCGTTTCTTTTTTATATGTTTGCAACAACATAGTTTTATTTATAAAATCTACCAAACCATCTGTCATAAAATGTATGACCTAATAAGACCTATTGAAATAAACCCAGTTACTTATAAAAGTCATTGTTAGAAACCTGTATCATTAAATCATCATAATAGTCAAATGCGGTCTTTAACATACATTATGTGAATAGCAGCTACGTCATGTTAACGCCTTGTCCACACGTAATTAGTGATATAAACACTGTAATGCGAGTTCTTTGAGCATTGCGTGCCCACGACGCCGACGTGCAATGTGACCGACTAGTGCCCACCTAACGATAGGCCTTGACTTCGCCGCTAAAAACTTGATTTTCTATCCTATTTATTACAGCGGTGGTCAATGAAATGCTTCATTTGATTTAATATAAAAAGTTGGCGCCAAATTTGGTCTTGTTGACGTTGACCTCTATGCCTTTTAGTGTTCGTTATTTTTAACTGAGGGACGGATTGTTGAACTTATTGATAGACAAAATACGCAATGATAACATCTTTAGTGATGAAAATTAGATATGAGGTATTTTTGAGCATCTTCTTCTTTTCGAGTCAATGGTTAACTCTTTCGATTTTTTGGGCCCAGTAGAAGGTGGTCACGTCAATTGCAGCGTCTGTGGCATTCATCCAATCCCCCAAACTACAGGTGCATGGTCACTTTGGGCACACCAACGTGTGGCTCATGTTTTGAACAGGAGCACCGCACTCATATTGTGATGCACATTGTTATCTGATTTTTGAGCTGTAAGCGGTTTTTAGGGTTCCGTAGCCAAATGGCAAAAAACGGAACCCTTATGGATTCGTCATGTCTGTCTGTCTGTCCGTCCGTATGTCACAACCACTTTTTTCCGAAACTATAAGAACTATACTGTTGAAATTTGGTAAATAGATGTATTCTGTGAACCGCATTAAGATTTTCACACAAAAATAGGAACAAAACAATCAATTTTGGGGATTCATTCATTTCATACTTATAACTAAAACTTAAAAAAACATCATCAAACCCATACGTGTGGGATACTATAGATAGGTCTTCAAAAATGATATTGGGGTTTCTAATATCATTTTTTTCTAAACTGAATAGTTTGCGCGAGAGACACTTCCAAAGTGGTAAAATGTGCCCCCCCGCCCCTGTAACTTCTAAAATAAGAGAGTAATAAAACTAAAAAAAATATATGATGTACATTACCATGCAAACTTCCACCGAAAATTGGTTTGAACGAGATCTAGTAAGTAGTTTTTTTTTAATACGTCATAAATCGTAAACAGAATAAAATAAATATTTAAGGGGGCTCCCATACAACAACCGTGATTTTTTTGCCGTTTTTATAGATAATGGTACGGAACCCTTCGTGCGCGAGTCCGACTTTTAAATGACACAGATTTCATACAAAAAAAAACATAAAATTTCATTTTATTTGATTGTAAGTCTAGTAGGTACATAAAAGCTTCGTAAACAGTTCAGTGGATCGCCATTTTGATCTCATTATGCATTTGCATTTCTATGATAATGAGCTTTCCTTAAGCTTATGTCTAAGCTCGAAGGTATGCGAACCAAGTGAATAGTAGTTTGACACGTAGGCGACCTTGCCTGCATTCTTTATGGGTCCCTAACTTGTTCAAACATCACCAGTTGTTAGATGCCATTTCGTTTGCCAAACTCGTCACATGTATATGCCAGTTTAAGTGATAAGAAAGTCTGCAATACAAACACAACTTTAAAGAAAGATTAAAATACAGACGTAGAAAAAAACTTTATCTAGGTTTATTCCGTCTGCAAAAATCGAATGGGAAAATAAAAACAAGAATATATAAATAAATAATTGCACTTTGATTTCGTATGCAATCATGTGTCATTCCATTATATACATGACATACGTCCTTAGACAGTATACACAATTAATATTAATGAGTTCACAAGAATATATCCCAGAACACTGAAGAACAATATTTTTTTTAATATTTTTCCCGCTGGTGTTCATAGCTTGCGCAATATATATAAGTTGCGACCTAGACCGACATGTGACGGTCATTGGTTTAAAATATAGGGACAACTAGCTTTCGAGAGCAAGTTTAGAGTATATCAAAGTAAAGAGGAATTACGTGTATTATTCTAAGCAGCTGCCATAAATAGTCGTAGATGGGTAGGTTAATGAATACAAATTATTCTACATGTAAATTACTAGTAAGTAGGTAGGCAATAAGAGTAGTAAGCCACGATGTTATAACTATTTAAAAATGTACCTACTCTTATTTCTTTTTAATTTAATTTTAATTGTTTGTAATTTGGATATTATGGTGCAAATATTATAGATAGACATAATATATTTTATATATATTATACACATCTTGTCTATAGACAAGCTATCGCCCGCGGCTCCGCCCGCGTTTATGTCGAAAATTATCCCAAGGGAACATATTCCCGGGATGAAAAGTATCCTTTGTGTTATTCCAGACTAGCTCTGTGCCAAATTTCATCGAGATCCGTTCAGTCGTTCTGACGTGAAAGAGCAACAAACATCCATCCGTCCATCCATCCTTACAAACTTTCGCGTTTATAATATTAGTAGAATATCAAGGAATAACTTCCTTAGTACTGTTTCGTTATTATACATATATAATCAAACGTAAAGTCATTTTAATCATTTCCAAATTGCTGTGCCCTTACAGGATTCATGTTAGGTGCCGACCCCTTGTATGTTGTGTGTAACATTTACCACATGAGTGCAATAAATAATAAAGATCGATTTTTTTCAGTGGAGACCTGCATTTTTACCTGCGCTTTGCTCGCCGTACAAATAAATTCTTCTAATTCTGATTCTGATCTGTGTTTTACGTCAACAAACGTTATTCAGCAAATGTTACTGTGCTTTTGTTGGCGTCTGTACCCAGCATTACACATACATTTGTATTGCATTTATTGCTAATGATCTTATTTGATACTAAACGTCAATGACGAAGCAATAAAAAATATTGTTGCAAGAAAACCGATAATATATCTGTAATGTAATAAATAATTATGTAAAAATGCCATAGGTACTTGATTGTGTATGTGTATGATTTCGTTTTCATTAAAAATCTAGGACGGGCCTGTTGGTGACGCACAAATAATAATATAATTGTTCTTATTTATGGCCATGGCGCCATTTTTAATTCTTATACAATGGCAACCGGACCATAATCTTGTTAATTATAATGTGTGCAATCGGACATTGCATTGGTACCCAACGAATATAAAATAAACTCAGTCAAAATCTTTATATCTCACCTGTACAGATGTACAGTTGTACTTGGTAGATACCAAGTCCTGGTTTTGGGTATAAAAAACAACGGAATCTATTCTATAAACTAACCGATTTATTGATGTCTCTAATTTGAAAGTTGAAAGGGAATCGTTCGGGAAAGGGCTTTCACATGTGCTGTATGGGCCGTTTGATGCTGAGCGATGAAGTAGAAACTATCGATCGACGTCAACTAATCCATTCTACCATCGATCGTTGGCATCGATCGCCGATCGATTGATTGGTGTAGTAGAAACTATCGATCGAGGTCGACTTATCCATTCGCTCGACGATCGATCGATTGGTGTTGTAACACTCTAAAAGAGTATAGAAAATACAAAAATGAGGATGGATGGAGAGAGGGAGAAACGACAAAGAGAGGATATCCATCTTTTCTTTGGCTTCCCTTTCCCTGGACTGTGTGAGGGATGTTACGAAAGAAAATAGAGTGAACGACAGCGAAGGTTAAAAGGGAAACTGAAAGAATAAAACTTCAAGTAACATGAGACAAGGGCAGGAAGAAAATGATGGTCTTATGTTTCCAGGTCATATATATTATGTAAAAGATGTGGGGTTTATTAAGCAGGTACTTGATTTAAAGCTAAACATTCATATTTTCCTACATAGGATGCATTTACGTTGATCGTTGAATCAGTCAATACTTCAAAAGCCATACATGGTTTCGATTTCTAATCAACTTCGGTGTGACATCTAGGAAGCGTTTAACATAAAAAAGGTTGAGACATGAGGAACTCCACATGACGCCGTATGTTTAGATAAATGTTCCTACTTTCACTTCGAATCTCTAATCCTGTAATTTAAATTTGTTAAGTTAACGTGTTGAATTAAAATGATTTGATGTTAGGACATACAAAGCTTTCGGAATCTTAATGCAATTGCTAAATAAGCTCTGTAAACTGGACTGGACTGAAGGTAGGCTAAAGTAAGTGGAGATTATGAATTAAAAGATAAGCTTATCTCTGGTCATTCATAGAATACGGTTTGTTTTAGATAACACTGTTACCTAATTGTGTAAACAGTAGTTTATAGAAATAAAAGCGTGTCAAATGTTTCCCTTTATAACAATTGTTTTATTTTACTATTTCGTAGAGCCGCTTTTACTCTTAAGCCTCATCAAGTCATCACAGCTATACGAACATAATTAGGGGAATTTGTCCAATAATAAATTACGTTAATAGCCTGATGACGATGATAACTTCAACATAACTACCTATTATAGTGGGTTTCTCAAAAAAAGTAGCCATGAGAACATTTGCTTGTTTCATTGCAATTGACGTTTCACTCAATTTTTTGTTTAAAAAGCCTCAAACCATGAACAGTTGTCTGTAATTGATAAATGAAGGAAATCACGTTGTTATTTAGTCGATTAAGAATGACTTTCGCTAACTTCTTGTGGATGAATGTCAATGATTGAAATGAATTGCCAATTGATCGAGTTATGTCAGAAAATCCACATTCGATAACCGCCTTGTTTAATGAACTGTAATGACGGGAGGTAGCGCTGTTTGGTAATGTCACGTGCTGACAGCTGTCAAACTTATCTTTAACTAAAGATCAACTTGAACACAAAATTGAACAAAAGCGAGAAGCATCATAACGTTTCAGATTTGAAAGTCAATTAGTTATTGTTATTTAATTATATACTTAAACTGATAATAGTCCATCTCTAGTACTTACTCACGCCAAAAAATCAGGCGATATTTTTGTAGCGACCTCACAGTCAGAAGTAACGTTGGCAGTTTCGAATTAAAACTAATGCTCAACTTAATATGAATGTGAGTATTTCTTCAAAGTATGTTTGATTCGGACTTATATAACCGTCAGCGCAATGATACACATAAAATTATACTGGCAGACGAGTAATCTGTAGATTTCAAAGAATATGACGTAATTGATGCTAAATGTGCTATGGAGAAATGCTAATCAGATGTCTAAGCTACCATTGAAGGTTCATGTTTTCGAAACTTGAATTGAGTTTTGGCACTAATGTATGTAGTTACTGTTTCTAAAAACAAGTAAATATTAGTGCATAAGTAGGAATGACCTAATAAAGAGCACTAATAGCAGCTGTTGAGCAAGAAAATAATTTTCCTCAGAAAAATGCATTCAGGAAGTGTTATTTCAAAAACTGACCATTGACTTTGATCAGTGGCATTTAAAGAACAAAACCTCTTTTGTTTAAGACTAAACAGCCATTTTTGTGTGGCCATGTACAAATAAGCAATTAGAGTTAGCGTTGGATCTAAGGCTACCATCTAGTTTGAACGGTGGTGCAATACCTACATAGCATAGACAAGACATGCCTGCGTCTATTCACCTTGCAATAAAAAAAAACAAATTATGTTCGAAATTTGAAACACGGGTCGTAGTGGTTTTGCAACTAGGTCAGAACGCCAGATACCCATAGATACTCGTTTTATGTAAAGTTCGTGGGTGTATCCTAATGGTCAGCGTGAGAGTCGTAGCCAGCGAACGGAGCAAACGATCGCTTGAATTAATCAGGGCTTCTACAGCCATAGAATAAAGTACCATGTATATGATCACTCAATGATTGAATCATAGAATCGTAACTTCTAATCAGGCTTATCGTGAATCAAGAATTGTATACGTGTGGCATATTAATAGGTTGTAGTGTACCTAAGGGACATTTGCAATCAGGAAGTATTACAATTCCTTATGGAATATTCTGGCTTCTGTAATAATGTGTGGTCATCATGGACTTATTGTTATTACAACATGTTGTTACTGTGGACATGTTGTGAATCCTGATATAGACAGCACGCCAATGTTTTATGCTGGAGTGGTAAAAGCTAACGTGAGGGCCAAACCTATGGTTGACCTTCACGTTAAAGACACGTGGCAGTAGTAATACGATTCTAGGATAATGCCTTGTTGCAGTAAGTTCGCTTATGTACCCCTACTGTAGGTACATATAGTTTAAATAAATGCAGAAAACTCTTCCTTATTATCATTTTCCATAGAAGGCAACTTCTTAGGTTTTACAACCATGGAAATTCATGATTGTCTGCTTGAATTGTTAAAAACTACTAATAATATTGAAGAGCGTCATGTGGTCCACGCAACACTGCATCAGGCAAACCAAACAACAGGTCAGAAAACACGTCGAGTGTATACGGTTATCACAACAACAACAACCTTTATGGGTGACATAACATATTATGAGTGCTTTACTCTTAATACGTATACCAACTGATAGCAATGACGTTACAAGTTAAACCGCATCGGCAACCCTGCAGTCGTGCGTTACGCAACCATCAGTTAGCTGCTCGATAACTTGCTCCACATTCGCTCTTTGTCTCGGAGCCCAAGTACTGCCCGACTGGCCACAAGTCCACAACCTGTATAACAGTGTAATAAGACAGTTTATACCATACTCTTGCTGTGCTATCTTACTCTAATATGGCTTTCTTACGTAAACGAATCATTAGTAATAGTTCGCACCATTTTAACGTGTTTCGGGTATTGTATAGCATATGAATTTTAATTAGCGTGTTTATTTACGCGTGTGTATGTTTCAATGTTTATAGGTAGCTTTCACAGGTTTTTGTACTGGGGGTCATGCGTTGGCGTCGTCAACATTTTTTGCAAGATTTTGCAGATTTGCCACCCACAGCATAGATTATCTAACGCACCACTCCTTCATATGGTAACAAAGGTCTTTTAATTGAACAATAAGTTTTATATTACTTAGTAATCTCGTAATCGTAAAAGTGTGTCATACCTCTATTAAAATAAGGCTTTATACTATTTTAATATCGCTAAATACAATAAAAAGAACTATATAAAACGTGGTAATTAGGTGCATATTGTTTGTTGTGGAACAGATGCTGATTATCTAATGAGAAAATTGTCCACTTCGAGGCAGTGTGACCGTGAATGTGGCCCTATTGTCACACGGATTCAAGTCATCTAAGTTTGAGTAGTAGGACAGAAAAAGTAAATTGTTTTATCCAAACAAAACGGTTTGAATGAGTTGATCCAAACACTTCAAATGCTTATCCACTCAATGCTTATCCACCAACATCGACAAGAAGTTGTTTAATGATAGATTTTTTGAAAATCTCAATCAAAAGAACAGAATTCCTGCAAATGAAGACTAATCAAAATCACATTAGATATTGTAAAAACACCATAATGAAAGTTTGAAAGCTAAAGGTCTTCTGACGTAATGTCTGACTCACTGGTATATTTTTACGAACTCTCTAGTTCCAAAAGGAGTGGAAATCAAAAGGAATGCTGACTCTGTGGGCAGCTTTAACTTTGGGCTTACCTTGGAAGATACAGGTAGACCATTTTGCTCAACAAATAAATAGGCCCCGTTTTATCATTTTAGGCACACAAACTAAAAAAGATAAATCTAAACATTAACGGCATTGGAAACTTGATACGAGAAAATATTTACATTGGCTTTAGCCTCATCAAATGCACTAATTCGGGACTTGTTCCACTAGGTCGATGATCTAAAAACGACCAGATGCCTTTGGCAGCTTCTTAAAAAACACGAGATATTTAATGTTAGTGACTAATTACTACTACTCATACTAATAGAGAACGAAGAGGTCATTAGTTCGCGTCAGACGGTCAATTTAAACGCTAATTATGTACTTAGCGACTGTTTTATGTGCATACTCATTATGTTTAATCTTTGCTACGAGAGCATAGGATTAACAAGGTTAACATTTATGGCAAAATTGAGTCTTTGTACAAAAATCAGAGGTTTTCTAAAACCTGCAAGTTACTTATGTATGCACGACCTTAAAACAAAAAACCATACGGAGTAAAAAATAATGAAGTTAGAGGTAAATGCGAGGCTGGTTTGGAGTGGGTTTTGGACTTCAATTGTTTTTTACGGGATTTTACTGTATAGGTACCATATAAGATTTATGAATTTTAAATGTGTCATCATAAGGATACTGACGAAGTACTTGTTATTTGGTCCGATAGTGATTCATTGTCCTTATCGACTGGATATCATGGCTTGTGGGAAACCTACCTTTTACATGAATCAGATCAGCAGGAAATCGCAAAAACAAAATGTAACATGACTGGGCTATGTAGGTAGCGGAAGAAACTTGTCACTATCAAGTCATACGAGTACCTACGTGTTCCTCACTTTTCCTTATTATCTGGAAATACTGGAAACTGACTAATAGATAAAGGGAAACCAACGTTGGTACTCGTAGCATTTTTTTTTTTTAAGTATTTGAAATCATCAAATGACTTCTTCCGCTCTGGGTGGAGCGGAAGGGGCGTGTCAGACTCTTACTCTTCTCTCTGGCCCCGACTCAGGTACTCGTAGCTACACGTTCGTTTTTACTAGAACTTATCGTTCGGGATCTAAGCAAACAGGTAGGTATTCAGATTTATCTAACAACAATATCAATGCGTAATCACCGTGAGTGTAAACAATCTCACAAGAATGCGCATTGTGTCGGCAACTTGGACCACTGACTTCCGAATGCACGCCGGGAGCAAGTCTGTGCGAAAAGTTCTTTTGCACCATTGTTAGGTACCAGCGTACAGGTGGAGTTAATTGGGCGTGGGTATAGAATCGTGTATAATATTGTATGGTGCCTGCCTGTTGTTACATCTCCTTTTGTGTTCGAGTGAAGGCTAGGACGGAATTATTCGCGGGAAAAGAAACGCTTACAATTTGAAAATGACTAATGAACACACGCAGTTATGTGTTGACGTTACAATCTGAAGCTTTTCAGTAGCCTTTAAGACAGGTAATTTTCTTCAACTTTCGATATACAATCTAATATAATAAAGCTGAAGAATTTGTTTCTTTGAACACGCTAATCTCTGGAACTACCAGTCGGATTTGGGAAATTCTTTTAGTATGTGATAGCCACATTTATGAGAAATGCTATAGGCTATACGGGAACGGGAAATTCCTACAGTAACGGGAAGAAACGGGATGCGCGTATGAAGTCGCGGGCAAAAGCTAATTATTATAAAGAAAAGTTAAAAAATTTCTTCCATAAGAAGTGGAAGGCAGAGGCGCTGACCGTTGGATGCAAATGAGAGAGGCTTTTTACCAGCAGTGGGACAACATGAGCAAAAAAGTTTAAGGATTAAGTACTGCTGGAGAACATTGTGGGTAAAACATTTTTCCTTTTAAAGCAGACTTGAAACAATGCGTCATCTGTCGCTCACCTAGCCATGCTACCTACAAAAACTGACTTGTATGATAATAAAACACGCGTTAGTTAGTCCTGATTTGGTAGCTAGGCTGACGTAGTGTTTCTTAGAAATGGCGATTAATCAGAATGGACAGGCGTAGGTGTAAGATTTGGCTTTAGGCAGAAAAACCTAGGTATTCAATAACAGGTAGGTGCCTGAGAACCAGACGATTAATTTGGGCTTTTTTTTTTTTTTTTTTTAAGGATGGAAAGTCATCAAATGACTTCTTCCGCTCTGGGTGGAGCGGAAGGGCGTGTCAGACTCTTACTGACCAAAACCCATCCGTGTTCCTTCTAAAGCCCTTTGCTTTCCAGGGCCGCGGTGACTCTTTCGAACAGATTCCGCAACCCTGGCAGGCTCTGGCCCTAGCGGGCCCCGTCCTCTTTGCTGACATCTCTTTGAGGCGCGCGTGAAACACAACCCGGGCTACATTAATAATTATCTTAATTAAAAATACACGTAGCTCCGTTGCGAAAAAACAAAATTAAGTTAAAATCAATTATTTTTTAATCATATCAGAGATCATGTGTGGTTCTCGATTAACAAACATAATTGTATCTACCCATCCTTGTAGTACCGGATTAACATTTAATACAGGAAATACCAATTGTGTAACACTTATATAATCTTATATCGAAATCAAGTTCCATAACGTGGAATTGGGTCCTGCACGAGTACGTTGGTAATTGCAAGTAGATATTGTGAGCATTGGAACATGTTACTTTCACTCTTAACGCGTGTGACAAGAAAATAAAGTTGCTAGAAATGCTTCATAAAAATGTGTTTCCCAATCATAAAGTAAAGGGCCAAACCGGCCCTTCTGTTTTAGAAGTTACGACTGTGGACGTGTTTGCTTATTCTGTAGCATTATTTTAAATCGTTTTATTAAACACTAGTGGACCGCCCCGACTTCGCCCGGATGTAAATGATTTTTCAACATTTTCTTTCATAAGAACTATCTCCTGACAATAACAAAAGCAACAAAAAAAGAATTAGCGAAATTGGTCCAGTCGTTCTCGAGTTTTACATTTAGCGATTCATTTTTATTAAATATATATATAGATATATAGATTATGTTCTTAGCAGCCTTTCACGGAATCGAGACCGGTAAGCTGCAGCCCTGTAGGTATAAAGTTAAGTAGGAAAGGTGATTATAAAGGTGCAAAAGATGCTTGCATAAAGAGGGCCCGACTCTACGGACGATTTTCCAACTGTATTAACATGAGTATATTTTCGATACTGGTTTTGCCTATTACCTACCTAAACAGATAACTTGCATCTCACTTCAATATTTTTATTACCTTTTCTTTTAAGGATGGGAAAGGAAAGGATCAAATGACTCCTGTCTCACCACTCTGGGTGGAGCGGAATGGCGTGTCAGACTATTACTGATTACAAATTTAAATCCCATCCGTGTTCCTCCTAATGCCCTTTGCGTTCCAGGGCCGCGGCTACTAGAGTATAATGACAAGATTATCGCATGAACTATAATTTATAGGTATTTAGGTAGCAACTATGCATCCGTAAATCTTCATTCGTGTCGACGACACGTTCTACATTACCAGCCAAGAACGTTGCCACGCTGATAATATTTTAAGGCGGTAACAAACTTCAACACCTCAAATAAATTAAAACGATGTAGAAGTATCTTGATCAAAATGTTTGATGCAGCATTCAGAATTTTATTGAATTGTGTTTCCTCACCCAAATGTAATGTTATTTAAATAAATGCATTTTTGGATTATGTAGTGGTTTCGGACCCCGAAATTTGGGAATATCTAATTTCACACTTTGACACAAACATGAATTTTGTTTTTTTTTTGTATTTTACTAAGATATGTAAACAAATACCGTAAAACGGGGTTACTTTGAGAGCTGGGGTAACTTTGATGATAGCTAAACTTGGTATGTTTTTTCGGATTTATTACGCGATACTGATCGCAGCCAAAATTTTGTTTGTTCTGTTGGCCAGACTGACAGATCGGCCATTTTTTGCTGGAGCGTCGACGAGAAGTTGTGGTCGGAACTAAATAAAATTATTAGTTAAGGTTTAGTGTCAAAAAGGTTGGAAAAAATTGTCTGAATAACTTCAGTGGCACAGGCGTAAGTGTTATTGTTTGATTTGTAGTTTTTCACTGTTTTAATTATACGTTTCTTTAAGATTTAGAGCATGTTTGCATTTTTGGTTATGGTCGCCATTTTATTTTGCACGAATACTTTAAGTTCATCGGGGCTACATTGATAGGATATACGGGGCGACTTTGATAGTTATCAATTTCACCCCAATGGTTGTTGTACCCAGACTTACAGAAATAATGTACAAATAATCAATTTAACCCCATTTGTTGCTTTTGTTTTAGTTGCCTCATGGTTCGCACCTATAAAAAGACCGCGGGTACCCGCAATTATAAAAATTACACAGAGGAGGCAATGGAAGAAGCACTAGAAAAAATAACAAACAGCGAATTATCTATTAATGCTGCTTCACTTCATTATAAAATTCCGTTCGGGACACTTTATAATAAATATAAAGGATTACACGGAAGAACGCCTGGTGCCCAACCAATTTTCATGCACAATGAAGAAATTGCAATATTACGTGCTGCGGCTACATGCGGTGCTTTATTTTCTTATAAATTAATAAAAACTATATGGTTTATCTTGTTTGTTATTATTGTAGTACCCACTATCAAATTCGCCCCTTAAATCAAAGTAACCCCAAAAATGTTCAATACGCGTTATTACCTTAACGACAACTTCCAAAAAAAAAAATTTTTTGATTTTTGTCGTATAACGGGGTGTCTTTGCTATGGAATAAATAAAAGAGTGGGTAACAAAGTAGCCCCACTATCAATATAATTTTGATAAGCAAGTTTTTTTTTTTTTTTTAATATTCCGAAATTTGTATTTTTTTGTTGCAATAATGAATTTACGTAATGAGTCTACATTACAGTTTTTATTTTACATTTTTATCGTTGAAATTGCAAGCATAGCGTCCATTTAAAATAAAAAATGAATCAATGTCACCCCGTTTTACGGTACTTCATTTTGAAAATATTTATACAACGTGTAACAGAACAAAATAGATAATTGTACTTAATAAAAAAATTGTATTGTAATTATGAACTCCTTTTACTACTGAAACAACCCCGAAATCTCTTAAAAAAAAACGCCATCTGCCAAATAGGTACATTTAAACAAAACTTTTCACGAAATCTTTTACTTGTAGCTTGTGTACTTCTATTCTATCTAAGATTGCATCTAGCTGTACGTGTTCTGGTCCTGAACAAGCCATGTTTAGATTGCCAACATCGGAGTATTCGGAACCACTCTACCAATTACGTCACGTATCTGACTGCATACAATAAGATATATTGTTCTAGCAAAATATTGGTACACGAATGTACTTCGATCCTAATTAAGAATCGAAGACAGTAACATTGTTAATTCTATTGTTCACTTTGTGAATATGATGTCAATATGTTACTGTGTAAGCTAAAAATATGGTTTGTCGTAAAGTTGACCATGGTGAAACCAACATTTATCAAGGATAAGGGATAATCAGAAAACCTCAATGGAAAAACAATTTGGAAATTCCGTGTCGGAATGTTGGGAAGATTTATTTTTCAGATGGAAATATCAGATTAGTTTCGGCAAACTACAACTAACGAATAAAGTGTAGCTTGGGCAATAAAACTTTAGGTACCTACTTGCGGTAGATTTTTTCGTAAGTATGTACTTACGAACAAAAATCACAAGTATGTACTTGTAAATTTAGTTGATGGCTAAGTCTTAATTTATAGCAAATGTACTTACCAATAATATAAATTCTTGTTTAATCATTTTTCATCACAGTTTTCGGAGGTTCCTGCAACAAAATTATAATATTAAAAATATTGAAAGATTATCTTCTTTAGCTTTCCTTGAAAATACATAATAAACAAAAGAATAATAGGGGAATGCTGATAGTATTTTTCTTTTTGCAAAACTGCTGGGTTAAATGAGGATTCTGGTATCTGCTTTTTATTAGATTATTGATAATTTACAGAAATATAGTCATTCCAGAAAATTGAATAACAGAGCCACAGCATTGTAGTAGATCTAGCTAGAAGGTTTAAGGTTTTTAGATATAGGTACGGATTATTTGTTAATTCAAGAGTAGCCATGAAGGGTATCTTAAATTTATGGCGCACCACTCGTCTCAACACCAGATTTTCCAAATACCATAATACCCACATAACATTGAACTTAACCAGCCATCCATCTTTTTCCGAGTCGGCGAACATAAAGACAAACTACTTGCTCAAATTGCGTACCACATGCTCTAGTTATGGCAAGGTTGAGCGCCTACGTGGGCTGATGGGACAGGTGACATTGAGACAGCACACGGCAATCGTCGACATTCGCTCTAATGTAGGAGCAATTAATGACGGTAATCAGATTGTCTGTCTGTTTGTTTAGAGCTGTTTTCTCACGCATTAGTCTACTGATTAGAGGTTGATCTTCGATGATTATATGTTTCCTGGATTTTTTTATGAATAGTTCTTGGATTTGTTGAAATGTGTTTTGTAGCCTTCGTATCGTACTTGAAATCTACATTAACTTCAATCTAACGATGGCATGCAAAATTTTGATCAATTGAAAATGGCTGAACCTTGTTTCTTACGAGTATAGAGATTGAGACTTGAGACGATATATTTAATTACACAATAATAAAAACGCGAATCTCATTATCACTAATAAATTTGCAGGCAGCAGTAGGTAGGTACGTTCATAGCAAGAAGTTAGATTAACATCGCTAAGCTGCTTGTTCTGTTTGTCATGTACAAGTAATTATTCCTCACCCACATAACAGGTACGGAAATAGGCATGTGGCTTCGATAAAAATTAGCGTCGTATTGATTAAGTCACAATTTTGCATAACCAACAGTGTTATACGTAATTATTTATAAATTCCTTCTGTTAATGGCGTTGTTTACTATAGAAAGTGTGCGTACAATGGGACATTGAACGATAGTGAAAATGCTCGTGTCCCTTGCATATCAAGTGGGCATTTGGTGTATTTTATGTGATTGGTCATGATCGACGTCGGAACCAAGTAACGTGCAGTTCCGCAAATATGGGATAGGAACTGCAACCGTTTGACAGTTTGAAATTTTGCTTGTACATGTACAGTTAGTTTGTGAAAATGAATTTTGCATAGATTTATATGTGTGTGAGACGTAAATATGTAATACTTACGTAAAGTATCAATTAAGTAACATAATCAATCAAACTGCTTAACCTTCTCCAACAACATTGTGGTCCAGTTGCGACTGCCTGTCTGAGCCCCAGAACTCATCTTCATCATCATCATTATCATCATCGTCATCATCACCCCTTGGCAGGATAGGTGGCAGTCTTTCTGACTGCCCGTAACGACTGCGGACCTACCTTGGTAAGTGTTGCTTAATATTGAAGATCGAAACATTTTAAGGATGGGAAATCATCCAACGATTTCTTCCACTCTGGGCGGAGCGGAAGGGAGTGTTAGGCTCTTACTGAATAAAATCTGTATTCCTCTAAATGCTCTTTGCATTCCAGGGCCGCGATGACTCTTGAACAAATTCCGAAACCCTGGCAGGAAGATCGACATAAGCGACGTTGATGTTAAGCCACGAGCTCCTTTTAAGTTATGCCTTGTGTGTCGTAAATAATACGTAAAGAAGCAAGTAATTTTATATATTTTGGTAAATTAACAAATAATTGACACGGGCCGCCGGCTTATTGTTACAAAACGCACTAAGACTTGTACTTCTTACGAATGCACGATGAGCAAACAAACATTAAGAATGTTGGTCAGTGATTCACTTTATCCGCTTTTCAACTGTTTCCTACTATTATACATCAAACAATTGCATAAGAAAGGTAAGATACATTTGTTTTTAACCGACTTATAAAAAGTGGAGGTTCTCAATTCGACGGAATCTTTTAAATGAAATGTCGGGTCAGTGTTTTTCCCGTATATAAAGTCTGTGTTATTGTAATGAGTACCTACCCACTGATAATTTTTATTTTTTTATTAGTGAGTTGGTTCCTATAATTATACTTTTAACGCATCGTAAAATCTAATAAACAAATAGGTACTCGTAAATCATCAACCATTTTTTCGTTATCTGTGTAATGGTTGAGAACTCTTCGGTTAAATAATAGTGAAACAGTAATTGTAATAAATTGCTGATTCTATTACGATAAACAGGAAATGTTGGGAAGTAATGCGATACTGTAAGGCAAGCGTGCAGCCGCGGTTTCTTCGTAATGCCGCACTGTTTGTATTATTTTAATGTTTCACACTTTAAATAGATACAGCGACTTATTCTTAGTAGTCGTTAACTAGACGCTAACGCGCTACATAATATTTATTTATTTTTCATAAGGGAAAGTGGACTCTAATAAAATTTTATAATAATTGAGGATTTTTTTCTTTAGTGGAACTATTTTACTTTTGTCTAGTGCATTTTTTCCCAAAATTCAAAATTTAAGTTCGTGTAAAAAACTTCGTGTATGTCAGCCGACTTGGAGCGGGTTAAGAGTCTGCGTGGCACTTACTGTTCAAAATCTTATGATTTTCTACTAATCCTACTACGTCTTATTCAGTTAGATAGTTTAGAAGCAAAAAAGAAGAAAACGGACATCAGAGTGACTTGATTTCGTTTAAACATCAGTGACTCAATTAACTTTGCGGTCTTTAAAAATTAATAATGCAAAAAAATATAAATGCGAGCAATAAAATTAAAAAGTTCGATTAAGTGGTGACGATATTAAGGAAGAATTTAACATTTGAGACTTTCGGCGATGACTCATGCTCTTGTGCATGTGTTACTGACACTGTAGATAATAATAAATGTTCGAGCGTCATCAATGTGGTCAATGGTCACTTTGGTCAGATTTACAAGAATGTTAAATTGTATCTACATAAACATTTCAATTATTTCATGGAGCTAAAGCTTTACTTCATTGACTCGGTATAATTTTATTTATACCGAGTTAATCATCACTATCCTCATCATCATTACGGCTGAAAGATGTCCACTGCTGGGCATAGGTATCCCTCAAGTTTTACAGCATCGCATGTTCCTGTGCGTCTCGCATCCAGCGGATTCCCGCGGCCTTCCAGATCATTGCCCCTGGTCTTCCAATGCTGCGTCTTTCGGTATGCGGTCGCCTCTTCTGAACCTTTCAACTATATGTGTTCTGAGAACAGAGGGCTTAGTGCAAGTTTTTTAACGCACTCGCGTTAACGTAAACGTTCGCTTATTGTCAAATTGTATGAAAAAAAAACTGGTTATCCGTGAGTGTCACCAGACGGCGCTCATTCGGTTTCAATACAAATTGACTTTTACGCTAACGCGATGGAGAACGTTAAAAAACTCGCACTAAGATCACAGTGTGCTCTGCCACAGCCACTTACGTTTGGTGATTCTTCGGTCAATGTTGGTAACCTTGGTTCTCCTGCGAGTGTCTTCATCAGGCCTACAGTTTCCAGTTCCGAGCAGTTCCATAGGAAGAGCGATGAACGAAGTCAGAGCGGGTCGCTAGTTTATTTTAGGCCCAGGTTTTTCCTTCACCGAAGTTAGTGATGTCACTGCACCAAATTACCTACTCTAGTTTACTTAGGTTTGTCTTTGGTTTTTCAAAACAAAAGAATCTAATTCCAAAAGATTTTCACTAGTTTCTTTCGAATAATTTTTAGTTAGATCAAAGATATACCACAATTTGATTTTTACAGTAACAAATGTTTAAAACAGAACTAGTTGGCTAAACAGGGAATTAAAATAGCGCTAATGTTTTTTAGGGTTCCGTACCCTAAGGTCTACGGGACCCTATTACTAAGCGGGCTGTATCTTATGTAATACGTAGACAGTTGAAATTTTCACAGAGTGTGTATTTCTGTTGCCGCTATAACACACAAGAAATATAGATATCAATTTTACAAAAGTATTTAAAAGTATATCTTGTACGATGGCACGGAACACGTCATGCGGGAGTCCGACTCGCACTTTGCCGGTTTGAAATTTTTATCGTCTTTTATTAAACCTGTTGAATTTAGCATGTTTTATTATTGTTTTTAATTTATTCATTCCACATTCACGTGTTATAAAAACAGACGCTAAGTTTGTTTTAATAAAACGTGAATGTGGAAGGAGCACGCGACCTTCCTCCTGATCACTTAAGGTTAACTGATAACATATGTCCGAATTTTCAATAGTTACATAACATTTATTTGAGGTAAAAAAAGCCTTTTGACAGCTTTTGTATAAAAATATGCCAAACTGCCGTTTTTACCTAATCTTCACTAATCTGATTATTGAAAAATCGGGCCTTAAATAAACAAAATAATTGTACGTTGATTGACTCAAATTTAATGCTAGTTTGACTTGTTCTCATGTCAAAGAGAAGAGTAGAGTTTGGGAAGTGCTAAACTTCTTCTCAATTCGGAAACCGGGATAGAATACCTCATTTGTAAATTAAATAGTGAGTTTTGGACACCATTTCGGAATTTGGATTAATCATCGAATTTAATTAACAAATATTTAACTTTTTTTTTGTATCCGGTTTATTAATTACTGGGGTCGCTGAAATCATAAATTAAGAGTTGATTGAACTGACTATACATTGGTAGCAGTGGTATTTGACAGGTTTTTAAAGATAGATTTTAATTGGGAGAATATCTAGACTTGAAGATTCACACCTAGTTTTAATGTATGATGTTATGTTAACACTTTTTGTAATCCAGAATTGATCGGCATAGTGTAGCATGGTTACAAAATTAAGTGTTTGTGTTACAAGAAAAGGCTGGGTGTTAAGTTGATTTGCCCGACTATGGACGAAAATGCTTTAGGTGGGTTCTGACCGGTGTTACGGGTCGTAGTGTAACATTCGCAGCGAGCATGTTGTGTAACGCCGTGTTCTAAAATCCGTGTAAAACAAAATACATACGCACATGTTCGTGCTCGTTTCCACGTACTGACTGCACAAATGCTCGCTTTATAACATGTTACATTACGCGCCGTAACACCGGTCAGAACCCACCTAAAGCATTTTCCTCAACAGTCGGGCAATTTAGAAAATCAAGAAAGAAGAAAAACTTCACTTCCTCACGGATATTTGTGATGCAATGCAACACCGCTGATACTTACAAGTATCGGCGTACTTGTGTAATTGTTGTACATACACAGTATGAGTACCGTAAAGTAAACGAAAGTTGCAATTAAACGGTTCGAGGTGGATCAGGTACGGTACCAAATAGGCCGAAGCCCACACGATGATCAGGCCTTCATGACGTTACATTGCCATCATGAAACTGTTGTAAAAAAGGGACATTGATATTTGTTTTATATAAAATTCAAAACGTTTTTTCCAACTAGGCCCTTACAAGGCACTTCTGAATGTCAACATTACAGTTAAAAGAATATGTATAAAAATAAAACGACTCTACTGTCCATTCACAAGGGTTAGGGAGAAGAACGGACAAAAAACGGCGATAAAAATATAAGGCGATAAAAAATAGATATGTAAGGCGATAAAAAATTAAATGCTAGTAATTGAAGTTGTTTAGAATAACAAATAAAAATGAATCAAGATTATAGGTATAGGTAACAATCCGTTTCAAAGATATGCAATATTTTCACTACGCACAAATTTATTGATTATGCGCACTGTACACCGCATGGACCGCCGCCACTGCCGCCCACGCAAGTCCGGGCGCGTTTTCAATAGGTACGTAAACAGCCCCCCCACATTAAAATATTTTGCTAAATTATTTTGAAGTGTGAAAAAATAACATTGCTCAATATGTATATATATATTTTTGGGGATACGTTGTTTACATCATACCGAGCATGTAAGCGAAATTCTTGCATTTGATTTTTAACACCTTATATAGATTCGACTGTTTTTCACAACGGAAAAATCAGAATCAAAAGTCATTTATTCAAATTAGGCTGAGAGCCAACTCTCTTTGAACGTCAAATTTTACATAAAGACAGTTTCCCGAACGCACGCCCGTCACCACTTCCTAGTGTTTTAGCTGGGAAGAAGAAGTGGCGCAACAAACTCCCCAGCAAAATCCCCAGCGGAGTCTTGATGGCAATGACACGTAGCTGTCTGAAAACAAGTGTGCATGCGATTGTAGGATGAGTAACATACTTGTACTTAGGTAGGTACCTATATATGTAGATCCCGTAATACTCTTGAAACCAAAACATAGCTACGTTGCTTATAAGAAGGATGATGTACGATCTTTTTTATTATTTAATTTTAATTAATCCACATCAAATATGATGGTCAAATAGTTATGCACTACGTGCTAGATCATAATTTAAGGTTTAATCTGACAAGTAAATAAAGCAGTTCCATGATCTACACATGATTATCCAACAGTTCATTGCCTGACGGACAAGTAATTCATAGTCAAAACGACTGAAGGAAGAAATATAAGATATGTTCCAAATAAGATGGTGTAGAAGTTGCAGAGGTGTAGACAAACAAAGAAAAAATAATTAGAAAGAGCTTTCAAAAACTAACTTGGTATACTTTTGTGGTTGGCTTACAGTAACTCTTTTGTTGTATGTTGCGGGGTCTATAATTTTTTTTTGTCATACAAATCGGGAGCTTGCAAGGGTGCGCAGCTGTTCGTTTAATAAGTATTAAAAGACTTAGAAAAAGGTGGTAACCAACCATGTAGTATCCGTAGTCCCTGCACCTATACTTAGTAGACACGTGAGTACAATTAACGTTACGTGTAGACGGAACAGTCTACATAAACATAGCAATATTACCCATGTCGTTTTAAGATCTTAATAACACGTAAGTGAGTTTAACCTGCCACGTGCTTGCCGCCAAAGAAACTATGCTTCCTTCTACGCTTGTGCACATACATAAATACTTTGTGCAGTCTATTATGACATAATTGGAGCTGTCTATGCTATTATTATGTTTATTAAAGCTGTGATATAATTCTATTTATTGCAGTAATCAATAATGTTTTTTTTTTGGTCTATCTGTAATTTGGCAGTCGCAATTATGGTTTTACGAAAGTATCTCTCGAAGCAGTTGCTATAAGAAAACAACATCATCTTAAGACATGTCTGCATTTTCACGATTTCGGTTACATTTTGGATTTAATCGGGGACTAAAATAGCTTCCTTAAGTGGCGTGCGGCCATGTCAGTCAGCCCTAATGCCATGTTACTGCCTGGTTCACATTTTAAACATAAACTGGGCTGACTAAAGAAGAAGTATTAACTAAGAAAGTTGAATGTTTAGTATCGTACCGTGTTTTACTTTAAACAAAAGGTTTTTCCTAGAAAGTTCAAGGTTTGCATAAGTCACAGTAAGATAGCCTAGTCCGTTATTTTACCTCAATTCCGCGTTTGGCTATCTTACTCAGCTTTCCAACTGTGAAAATCCTTTATGGTAGGTACTTATGTTAATTTTACACTAGATTCACACTACTAGGATTCATCTAAGATCATTTCTAGGATCATTCTAATTCCACCTTGCCTTTATCCATTTTAGTTGGCTTTGTCTGATATTCTGTCAATTAGAAAATTTTACATAATAATTTATTAATTCTATCAAAAAACTTCTCGAATATATTCAGATTATATTTTTTAGGCTTCTCACAGTATGTCTTCATTACTTAGCTATGCGTCATGTCCGTTTTACACTGTCGATTCTTTCATATTGTTCAACTCCGACGTAACGAAGTTCGATTCTCTTCCGGAAAATGCTTACTTTATAAATGAGTTGTTTTAATAGTGATAGCTCGTTGTTTGCTCACGGCTCATGAACATGTTGTAATAGCACAATAACGTGCACTTTCTTTATTTCTATAATTGACTCATGTGAACGCCTGTGGTTAAATGGGTATTTTGTTATAATCTTTAATTTAAATCTTCTGAGAATTTCAGTCTTTATATCAGCAAGTAAATGGATCGTCCATTGGCTTTTGGTCACCATGGACTGTGCAAAGGGTCATTAAAGATGCAGTGATGAAGTATGCGTTACCATCCCTGTGACTACGCAGGAATGACTCACGTGTCTGTAATTGCACCGACACCCATACCCTTCAAAACCGTAACAAAGCACGCTGTTTTATGGCAGGAGTACCTATAGTAGGCGCCAGATAATCGTGGAATAACGGTCATTGACCCACCTACAATTATTGACATTTTTAATTTGAAAAACGGAATTAATGACACAAAGCTGTCCCGAATCATCATCTCTCGTGATCCTTAACATTGTCTAATAATGAAAAACGATTCATATTTAATTGTTCAGGTACCTATGAACAGTTATTAGGGAAAGGTCAATATACTTTATTCCACATTTATCTGGCGCCTACTATACCTAAGCATGGTGGTAATCGGATTTTTATTTTGGCATTGACCTCAGTGACTTCTGCCAAAAATTAATCTATTATATTATATTTCTTACTAAGTAATTGTAATCTAATCAGACGAACATATTCATTAATTTTCAAGTGATCAGTAGAATGACACGACTTTTGTTCAAATAAAGTTTTTTGTTACTTAATTAAATAATGATTGATGATGTGATATACTTGAATAAAGGCACTTATGGTTTTGGAGTGCCCTTGTCTGACCATAGTGTTCATTTTGTAAATAGCGATGTCATAATGCAATTTATAATGTTAACCTTGCTTGATATGAGTAATTGTCATGTGCCTACACCAAATTTGTTCTGTGGCAATTTTTGCTGAATGTAAGCCAGTTTCAGTTGGGGCATCGTAATAAAGCTGGTAAAGGGTTTATATTTCAATATTATTTGGATGCCAATGTAGTAGTGAACAATTGCTCGAGGTTTGCAAAACCAGAGTTTCCAATATTTACCAAGTTTACTCAACCACAGGGCAAAAACCGTGTTGCTTTAACACAGCAAACTTTGGTTGATTAATTCTGAAGAAAAAGAAAAACAACTGAATGTCAATGAGATGACATTTAGTCTGGTGTTGTTCCTTGTTATGATAGTCATAAGGTTTGTTTTTTGTAACTAAAAACTCTACTTCTGAGTTATGACTCAATGACTTCGGTGCAGGTGAAATGCAAGAATATGCACGTTATACAGATGTTACTTTACTTTCATAAGGACGCTGCTGGTTCATCAATAAATCAATCATTTTGGTCTACGTCGTCTATTGCAAGAGCTATCCAAATGATGAGAATATTATTTAAAGATAACAGTTCGCAATAATGTATAGTGCGAACTTGTACCTCTTCAGTGAGAACTCTGTGAAACCCCAACCACCTTTATAATGTTGGAAACATTTTTTATTTTATTTAAGTACATTATTTACTATTGTTGCTGTTCGATCGCCTTACATTCTCAGCTGATGACTCTGAGCTGATATCGGAAGCATATTGGTTAAAAAATAAGGAGTGTTAAACAGAGTACCTTGAATATGTCAAATGTTACGTGTAAAGATGGCAAAGGTGAAATAAATTAGCACTGGAGAATATTATTATAAGACGACGGATATTTTGTTTCTTTGCCTGATTTAAGCAATAAATGAGACACTCCTGGACCTGTTATGTGATAAGGTCATAGTTGCATGCAGTTTTTTAGTTGCTTTTGTTATTAAAGCTGGGTTAGTTGGACGTTACGAAATATTGCTTCTACCCATGTTATTGAATGGAAATGTGAGCTAACTACTTACTTCTAGTATTGAAACGTCTTTCACTTAATTATGTCCAACATCAAATACTCAATTAGGATATGTTTTGTTTAGAGTTTAAGAAAGTAGAACTAACACTTCTTTTATTGTTTAACAAAGCATATTCACACCATTTTAAACAGAATCGCTACAATAGGAAATGAGGTGTGTCCTCAATACTTCCATTTAACAATTTTAAAACAAAAAGACTAGGAGACGAAACGTCGCGTTCGCGATCGCATTGAGTTTGAAAATTTGAATAACGAACGCGTGTTGCGCACGCGCCGGCTTTGGTACGACTGGTGGAGGCTTCCCGCCAAAAGCACGCAGCGATAGTGGCTGCAAGTAGCTGCAAAGATTCATTCATGAATGCGAATCTTATGCAATTGTCTTGTTATTGAGATTAACGCAGGAACCATTGAATCATTGCTGTCGGGTCACGACTCCCGCTGGGGTACAAGCGGGTCAGTTATTGTGTCTGCAGTAGAAAAGCGTTGCTATTGTTATGTGATTATAAAATAGTGAAATTATTATACGGTTATAGACAAACGTTTTGTAGAGTACTATATCCACATGTGGGAATCCGAACAAATATTTGAAAATCAGTTTAGTGCGCTGGAATATTGTATGTGCCTGCCTTTTAGTCAATTGCACGATTTACGGCCGGTTTTGAAACGTCATGTTTGTCTTTGTAATATGACGTTTCAGCTACTGTTGGTAACTAATCTGACAGTTGGTTAAAGGTTGATACGTTATTGAGACCGGCCGTTAGTTTCTGTATTTGATCGAACTTTAATCTAATAAAAATGCTGACCTTTTTCATCATGTTCTCCTTTGAATCAAATCGAATTAGTTTCTAGTAAGTGACTGTACCAACTAACAAAAATTCAACCCTAATATTATAAATACGAAAGTTAGTTAGTTTGTTAGTACGCTTTCACGCCTAATCACTGTACTGATTTTGATGAATATTGGTACAGAGATAGATGAGACTGGAGACAGTTATAGCGATTGTTTTGCGAAAATTTATAATAATGCGAGCGTAGCTGTGGGCAAAACCAAGTTTAAAATATTTATTGCGGTTTCACTCCTTTGTTATAAGTTCCGGTTATGGTTTACTAACCATCCCGGCAGTTAATTACTTTAATATTACATATTTGTTTTTCGTTAATTTAAAACATTGGATCCCATTCTTTCTTCAGGCCTGTAATTAAAGTACTACGAGTAGGTATATGATGTTGCATAAACTATATTTTCTAATCATCACACACAGTTGGTACTGGAAGACCCGCGAACTGATAAATAATGTATGTATGTAGATTAAATTCCCACGCTTTTAATTGATTTAATCTGCATATTTAACTTTATAATTAAAGGAAATGAGCCATAGTTTTTTTATACACATGGAGAATCCAATTTTTGCAGGATATGGCAAAAGTCTCATTAGTCAAGGTAGATGGGGGTATCCGTCAGTGTAGAACATACCTATAGTAGGCGCCAGATAAATGTGGAATAAAGTATATTGCCTAACCTAACCTTTCCCTAATAACTGCTCATAGGTACCTGAACAATTAAATATGAATCGTTTTTCATTATTAGACCATGTTAAGGATCACGAGAGATGATGATTCGGGACAGTTTTGTGTCATTAATTCCGTTTTTCAAATTAACAATGTCAATAAATGTAGGTGGGTCAATGACCGATATTCCACGATTATCTGGCGCCTACTATAGTTACATAGATATATACTTCCTGCGTCACGCTGCTTTATTTTCTAGTAAACATCAATTCAATCATCAAACTAACGTACCTATCCCACCTCCTCCTCGTCTACCTCCTAGAAAATTATAATCTTCAGTGGCTAAAGAAATGGGATTGCTATAACGTTAAGGCATATGAAAAAACTATTGCTATAAATCACAGACCACACAGACACGTGGAATACCATTATACTAATAATAATTGGTAGCAAAGTATCCGAATACAATTAGATGATTTTGTTGCAAAAGTAATTAAAACGACGGCTATAGTAGATATATAAACAACCATTTAGTTGGCAATTTAAACGGAAATGGCGTTTATTATATGAGCTCTGACTTATAGTAGTAGTTATCTTTTTTTGCGAAGTTTAGTTATTGGTTTCATAATCATGGAATCGTCGGCACAGGAATCTTTAAAATAAATGTCCGTTTACAATGTTTTTTATTCTCATTGCGATAGGTCCCACTCCCAAATAACAGCAAACGGGGACGCTGCTGGCCCATTGCGGGATGAATTGAATTCGTATTTAAAAGATTTGCCTATTATTTGGATCACGCCATGAAAAGTGGAAGTATTAAGGCCACAGGGTCGGGTTGCGCCGGAAGGGCCCGGGCTCCCCACAAATCCGGGCCTCGGGACGGTAGAATGGTATATGGGGTAATATTGTGAAATATACAGGGTTAGGTACTTCAGAGACAGTGCGCAAAATTTCATTAAAAGCAAGATCATTAAAAATAAATACACACGTAAATTTTTGATTAAAGTAGGTACCAAGTTTCGAAAAAAAAAACAAAAGTAAAGTATCTAATAATAAAAAAAAATACATATTTTTTTCGTGAAATGTATTCGATTAGCGTTACTAATTGCATTGAAGAAAAAAGCGTCCTGTCTCCGAAATAGCCTTGTATAAATAATATTGTTAGTAGGGTTGCCACTTTTCAGGGGGAAAAGAAATGTTTGCACCCCACCTCGGATAGGTTTATTTTTTTACATTATTCATTCTTAAATATACTCGGTTAATGGAATAGGAGACCTTAGAGACCTTGGAGAGTATAAAATACACGAGCGATTTCGCAAATGTTTGCACTCCATATATCCGGATAGGTTTGATTTCTTTAAACCATTCATACTTATTTATTAAAAGTTTGTACACTATTTGCTTCAATTTTCCATAAAGTCATGGATGATGATAATAACACTAGTTTAGACGATTATGATACCTCATTCCATCTCCGAAAATGTTTGTAACAGATGGTAGTCATTTCAGATTCCAAGATCAATTTTTCCAAAATGAAATACTGCAGGCTGATGCGATATGTCGAAAATCGATGTTTTGGTACTTTTGACCTAAGATTTCAAAAAAATCCTGGCGTGCTAGAAAAATTTGTACGTTAGAATCTAGCTCAGTGCGTCGAAAACCTTCAGAAAAGGATGGAATTGTCAAGAGGACAAAAAAAAAATGTAAACTAGTGTAATTTATTAATATTTTAGTACTAAAATTGCCAAGTGAAAACAGGTTAAAGGTAGATATGGTCAAAGTCCAGCTGGAGCGGGGCACTTACTGTTACAACTGTGGCCTCCCCCTTCATCCAAGCCTGCTTATAATGTAATGATTAACATAATGTTAAACCCTTCGCTCCTCAAGCCGTTTTAAGCAAGTCTTTCTCAATCTACACTAAAATTATAAATAGTAAATTAGCTATAAGGCATCATGTTGCAAACTTGACTAATTTGTAGGTATGTATACCCGCCATCTATTGGCAACCAATGAAAATACGAAGATCAATACTGCATGACGGTGGTTTGCGCCGGCGCATTTTACTTACCTTGTTAAGAAAGAGAAACTTTGTTAGCTGATATACGTAACGTACCATAGATGGCGTGAGCTTCAATTTCATAAATACAACATTATTATTTTATATTACAGGAGAGATAGGACATATTATGTAAGTGGTTTTTGATAAACGTCAATAGTTCTACCTATAACGCGATACTGGAAAAAAAATCTTTTATATTGGGGTCCTATCCCAGAACTATCTCCTCTTCTAGATATTCTTCATATCTGGAAGGACTTGAGGGGGGCCCAGAAAGGTCTATATAAAAAAAGGAAACTGTGACACGTCTCGGCCGATACTGTGTAGCGACATTCACGTGATAATCTCGTTTGAATGGCATATTTATTAGACATTTTTATTTAATATTCAGTGTTGTGTCACGAAATGCACTTCTGTTTATTAGTCATGATTTATCGCTAGTAAATAATGTAATTTATACATGGAGTTAATTGATTGGGTGTTTTAATATTGAATGTGTAACAGAATAAATAGAAAAGATTTTTGACGTGATAACGTCTAATAAATCGATGAACGCTGACTGCACGCACGAAAAAGGATGACTCATTGTAACGTTACGCTCATTGTAACGTTACGCTCATTGTAACGTTACGATCGGAGCGAGAGCGCTGCACGATTCAATTTTATTCATAAAAGTAAGCAATCATTTCATCAATGTTTTGTTATGACGTTGTCACGTTAAACTATTGTCCGTAAACCGACTTTACAGACAACCAATTTTTTATTAGAAAAGAAGGCATTCATAAAGTGGCGTTCCCGTTACTAATTTAAAGGCTGTATATGACAAAAACACATTCGTATCAAGCATTTATAATTGGAACAAAATTAAAATGGCTGATTGGTAATTCAGTGTGTTCCTTCAAATGGAAGGTTCTGGAACGAATTTGCAACGATTTGAACCCTTGATTTTGAACTTCATTAGCTCATAAACGAATAAACCCCTTGAATAATAATTATTTATCGATAATTTACCCATTACTTTGGAAATTAAGCGTCTTAAATTTTAAGCTAAGAAAATTTCTAGAAACTTCTCTTGTACGTGTGTAAACTAGAGTTCGATTGCTCGAAAACAATCCAATTTGGCGTCCAATCGGGTGAAAATCCTTGCACATTAGTTCTAGAACATCCCATTTGGAGCAACGCCCTGTACGTTACATGCACCATAGATGTTTTTTTTTTATTTAAACACAATTTTTATTTTTAATATTTTCGGGTTTTGGCTATAATAACTTTTTATGACCAAATATAAAAACACACACGAAAAAAATGTATCAGACGAAGATGCAAATCTAAAAATCTATGCCTCAGTTTAATTTGATACTGCATAAAATTTATCTTTTGTTCGATCAGGAAAATATAATGCTAATTCAGTTTTTATAAATAATTATGTAGATTGCAGGTAATTTTAATTAAACACAATAAATATCTTTTTTTAATATATTTTATTGTATTTTGATTAATTTTTTTATTTTAAACAAGTTATTATATAAGGTGCTAAATGTCATCACGTGTTTCTTTTATGAACTTAAAAGACTACCTACTTATAGTTATTTTGGGTGATCGATCATACTTTATGGCATTTATTGTATGGCAGTGTGTTACTTTGAACATAATTAAAATTAAAGTTAAATGTAATACTTTCAAAAACTTATTCTACAAAAAATAGTCTAACCTTAAATTAATAGTAAGATATTGTAAAGCTATTCGTTTTAATTTGCCCTCTAGGTTGTACCGCTGAAGCCTTCGAGTGATACAAAAGATCAGGTCCACTAGCTCAAAACGGTTCTGGAAGGATCATCTATCGCCTTTTAGATTCAACAGGATAATATAACCACTTGAATTCATATCCCTTGAGGCCGTATTTTTCATCCTTTTCAGTTTCCGGTTTCGGGACGTCTTCAGACAATAGGTCAAGTACATCCTGTGAAACTTTAGGATGGAACCCTGTATCATCGGCTACGTAATCAATCCTTGTTCGAACACCATTCCTCCCAGTTACAAAATAGTATCCTTTCTTTACACCGTTTGTGTAACCCTCTTCGAAGTGACCGTGGAATCCTAAAGTGTAGTTGAATGTGTAGAGCAACGTTGTCATATCACCTTGACTGAGTCCTGGCGGTAATCCTTTTTGCTCATTAGGGCCAAGAGCATAAATGTCTGTATTCTTGTTAACTATTTGCATTTGAGCGGAAAAAAGCGTAGGTTTAGCAGAGCCTCGTGGTCCTCCTTGAGCAGCCCCAGGGCCTTGTGAGCCATTAGGTCCTGAGTCATATTGTTGTTCAGGACCACTGTATTGTTTTGCAGTTCTTTCTCCAGCTCCTCCTTGCGGATACGAAATCGGTCCGTCGGGTTGAGCATTGGGTCCAAATAAACCAGCTTGTTGAGCATTATCCTGGCCATAATTACCAGCATCTGGAACCGAAGTTGCGGAGCCACTACGCCCAGCTCCCGTGTATGGCTTATTATTATCATCAAATAAGCCGACTTGTTTTCCAGCTCCGCCTTGAGTCTGTCCAGAAGAAGGAAAGGCTCCTGTTGGTTGTGCGTAGTTATTAGGTACATTCGACGCACCGGGTCCTTGGGAATAACTTGGTGAGCCTGCATAGTTTTGTGCTGCTTGGCCAGGCTGTGGGGCTAAAGATTGTGCATCATCTGGAGCAACCAGTCCTTGCTGGGGGATGTTTTGTTGACCAGATGGATAGTTTTGCTGACTTCCTTGTGGATTATATGAAGAGCCACTAGGTCCACCTTGTGCAGTGTTTTGTTGTCTTGGAGACGAGGCAGGAAAAGCTGGTTGAACTCCTTGTGGATTAAATGCAGAACCACTGGATCCACCCTGTGCAGTATTTTGTTGTCCAGGAGACAAGAGAGGGAAAGCTTGTTGACCTCCTTGTGGATTGTATGAAGAACCCCTGGGACCACCTTGCTGTCTTGGAGCAGAGGGTGGAAAAGCTTGTTGACTTTGAGGACTTCCTCCTGGTGTGCCAAATTGATTTGGAATATTATAATTGTTATTTCCATTTCCTTGGTTAAACGCAGGTGGTGGTGCCCGAGTGGTAGTTGTGGGAAGACTGCAAGATGAGCATGATCTTCCCGGTGGTTCAATTAATGGCTTGGATGGTTTTCCAGGTTGTGCTGCAGTGGCTCCTTGTGATCCAGGAGCTACTTGTGGAGTAAATGGTCCTAGGTGTGCTGGTGTTGGAGCTCCACCTTGCTTTGGTGGTCCTTGCGGAATTACTGATGCTTGTACGGAAGCAGGTTGTGCATGTGGCAACGCCAGTGCATGGCCTTGTCTAGCGGATGCAGGTGCTCCAAGGCTTGAAGCAGGAGCTGAAAAACATAAATAGTATGCATGAGTTTCTATGTTTTAGTGCAAAACCTACAAGGTCAAGACATTTTTCTGTTAAGCGAAGAAAAGACACACCTGGTTCTTAACAGCACTGAACATTACCGAGTTACCTCCGCTCCTTGTTTGAATACTTATTCGGACTCGATAAAAGTTAAAACAATGGTAATAAAACTTACTTGATTTCAAATGAATGTTTTTCATCGACAATATCTTGAAGCGCCCCTCTTTGTCTGTGGCATACACGGTGACATGGTACACATCATCGGCGGTGACGAAACCAAACTCGCCCATAATAATCCCGTCTTTGTCTGTAAAGATAATCGGTTTTATTGAGTCAGAATATATTATAATAATGTGTTTATTGCCATTAAAGTCAAATATAATAGTAAGCCCTGCCAAGGTCTTGTAATTTATAACACGACACTTAATAGTGAATTAAAGCCTAAATTAAAATTGCGAATAACAAAAACCAAGATGAGTAATAGTTCAATCAGAAATCTCGTGAAGCTCGGTAATTAGGAAAAGAGCAGATTCTGGTTTATTTAAAACATCTGTTTAGTTCAACGTTATCCTTGCCGGACCACAATTTTACGTAGAGCTAGTTTTCAAATCATCAACATAATTTGTTTATAATAGATGTTCTCATGATCAATATTAATAGAACAGAGGTAGAGTGTTTATGAAAAACGTGACGATTTTGTGGCCTTGTAAAAACGGACACATCAAACAGTCTGGAGAAGTTATGAGATATCTGCTTTTAAAAATGCAGATTTCAAATTAATATACTAGGAAATGAATAATCAAGCAATTCGTTATAGTTGTTTAGCTCTTTTTATAATTATCGTATAATCTAACTGTCTTTTTACCGTTCGACTTATATCAGTTAAGTCTTATTACTAATTATTTAATGATGTCATCAACAAATAATAAATATGATTGTTTTGTTGGTGAGATGATTATTCCAAAAGCTTTAGGTATGTCAAGATAGGTGGCATAACTACCTCGTGTTGTGTAGATATAAAAAAAGTTATATTCGTATTGCCTCTTAGTTTCAAAATTAATACTGTAAGACTATAAGTTGCTTAAAATATGGGTATTCTTCCTTCATTGGGAATGTAATATTGATATTCATAAGTACGAAATTGGTTATATATTTTGTGAAATGCAGTTTGAAACCGCTATGTATTTCTAATGTTATCTTAATAATCATCTACATATATTGTGTTGTATTATACATACATATCAATGATTATGATAATATTCAGTCGACATAGGTTAAAAACGTCATCTAAATTCAGTTTTTTTTTGTATTTGCGTAAAATATTAAACGGGAAAACTATTCAGTTTATTTTAAAAAATCTACAACGAACTTATATAATCCGAGATAATAATTAAAAAACTTCATTAAAACAGCTATTATTGAAATAAAAAAAATAACGTGTCGCTGACGCTCTTTTTAGAGCAGGTAGGAAGAAACAGGTAGAAGATATAAGAACCTAGTAAAGAAAGAAGCGAAGGTGACCTGGTGAAGTTGACATGAATTATTTTCAACAAGTACTCGTGACAATTACTTGAGCACATACAACTCGCTAATTGTTGTGTCCCGTTTCTGGAGTTCTAGACGGTATAGTCATATACATATAAATCGTGATGGAACAGACCAACCAGTTCTAACAGCATATAGAAATATATCAAATGACCACTTTAATGTTAATGATTGTTTTTTTGGTAAGTAAATACAAAAAAAAACTCGTCTCGTATGATAGTTAATCTAAAATGAATGATGGAGACTTGTTTCAAAAAAGTAAGTTAATTTAAGTGTAATAAATACATGACAACTGAGATGACAATTTTAAGTAAAGAATGGAGAAGACGAAATTTTGCGCCGACCTCAAATACATGGGAATAAGGACAATAGAATGATGAATAATCTTCCAGTTTTAAATCAGAAACAGTACCAAGATTATAATTGCCGAAGATAAAATGATACCTAAATAAATTTAAGTTAAATTTTACAAACAAAGAAGCTCTTTGCTTATTGAGAAAATTAACAAGTTCACAGCGCATATTTCATAAAACCATCGACTTAACTAAATCACTTGCAATTACGATCACTCAGAGGGCCAAAGACGTAGAGTTGGTCTTTTGGTATTTTTTGAAGCCTATGTCAGATTCTTCATCAGCATCATCATCGAAAAACGTCCATTGTTAGACATTGGCCTCCCCTAAGAGCGGAGAGGTTGCCATAATCGCCACGCTTGGCAGGCGGGTTGGCGATCGCAGAGTAGCTGTTGCAATGTACAGAGAATGCTGCTGCCCATTCTCTGGTGTGTCCCTTAGTCGCCTCTTACGACACCCACGGGAAGTGATGGGATGGTCCTATTCTTTTACGTCCGACACCATACAGATTCTTAGATAGACTGATTTTAGTTGTATTGCGTTACATGGTGGACATCCCACTCACACGCACAAAATGTTTTAGGAATACTTTCATTGTGCATCAAGGAGTGGAATTTCCTGTTGGAATGTGTTTGTAATGCTGAGGGTCAAAAGCAACAGGTTACTTCTAGGCAAGCGTGATCCATTGTCGACCGCATCATCGCTTTCTATCAAGTGATATCAATAAAAAAATAAAGATACCTTTAGATTCATGCCTATGCTGCTGGCCGTCGATCTTGAACCCGAACTCGTAAGGTCGGTTTTCGTCTGTATACTTGTCGGCACCCAGGGCTTGTAGCACGAAGCATAGGATGACGCTCGCAGTTACCCGCAGTCTTCTTGGATGATGCATCTGAAGTACACATAAAGGTGTCGTTTTTATTTATGTATTTATAAATAAGAGTATGTACTCCGCGTTATTTGCCTAGCCAGGGCCATTTCTTGTTTAACCTTGTGTTAGTAACTAAATCTGAGTTAAAAAATAACTCAGACTTAGTTACTTACCGATATTTGTAAAAGTAGCGTACTATCTAATTGAAAAAGATCTGGCCATATAAATAATGATTGAGGTATCTAATGTATTGTATTATATGTACTTAAGTTATAACATCGCCTTGGATGTATCTGTGAAGGTGTTATAATCATTAATGAATAAATAAATAAATAAACTCTGGTTTGCGCAAGTGGGCCTCATAATATCTTTTAGTTTCGTAGATTACGAGTATCTTAGATTACCTTACACACTATGCCTTAAGTTAAATTTGACAAGTATTTTGTTGACTAAAAAGTTGAATTTAAAAAAAAAATGCTGAAATTTTATACTTTACTATACGTTTGATTGTTTAACCGCTGTATTTTTATTTACTATGATAATTATTTTTAAACTGATAATTTTGTCAGTGGTCACACTATCCACATATTTTTCATCTATAATACTAAAAGCTCCTTGGCATTTAAATATTACTTCACTTACATTTAGTAAGTGTTAACTTTTGGTGGATCTTGGAGTTTGGTAGATCCTAAACATTATGTCATATGTTAAAACGGAACTTGATGTCAAGGAGAATATCAAATATTCACCGATTTCGCGTTAAGTGCTTAAGTCGAATTGAGATTGAACGTAAATCATGCCAGTAGTAAGAAACTACTAAAGGATGACGTCAGTTTAAAACTGTCAAAATAAAATGGCACATCTTGTGGTTATAAAATATTGTCTTTAATGCCCACACCTGTTGTTTTACATAATACAAGAGTTTACAATTAATATAGAATGTTGTGTCTTTAAAATAAAAGGTTTTCCTACTAATATTAATTAAGAATGTTTTTATAATTGGCACGACGACAGCATTAGACATAATTAACCATAATACAACATAGCTATATGGTGTTTATAAACTTCATCTGAATATTCATGAACCAAATAGGTAGCAAAATATTAAGGTACCTAATTAAAATTACTCAAAAATCGTACCTTAGTCATTTTATATTCTACAATTTTATTATATGAGAAAATATCATCTCTGATATCTATCGATTTGATATAGTATACGACAGGCCTATTCAAACTAGACTAAATTTTTCTTATTATGTCAATTTTAATCCTGTCAAATTCGGTTAAGTTTAAAATATCACATTTTAGATTACAAACTTGAACCGAAGATCTAACGACATACCACGGAAGTTAAAATTTTATTTAAATGACTAGATTTGTTTTTTTTGCATATTGTTTAGCATTATTTTCTTGAAGTAGCAGCAGTACCTACATAGGTTGCCTCCGTATATAATTGATTATGTTATATTTGAACGTTCAAATATTACATAATTACGTATACCTATATTTTACCCACACCCAACACCTTTGAGACCAGTGGCAATGTAAGAACAGATGTCGGTAGGATTCATAGAAAATATTAAAATTATAATATCAAAGAGCAGTAGCGAACTATAGCAAAAAGTCTATCTTGAAATTGATAAATAGGTAGTACCTACGTAACAGCAATATTTCTAAGTTTAAGGTCGGGGTAGATAACTAAATATGCATCGTTCACATTAAATCCAGTAATTAATTATAGTATGTATCTTAATAATAGCTGAATTCAAAGATGACCTTAACATTTAAAATTAATACATTAGTATCCTGTGAGTCTTATTTAGAATATTATTGTTTATTTAAGATTTTCGACGGACGAATTACTTGAACATCACCAATTAATTGAGTAAATAATGTTCTTATGTCAGGCGGAACTTCAATATTGACGTATGATAATACCATGTAACTAGACAAATTGAATTGATTTTCTAGTGAAATAACACCTAAGCCAAACTTTTACGTTTGTATTTTTTTCTATCCATTTCCATATTAAAGAATGAGTTGCGGATCTTTCGAATGAGATCTTTCTCAACCCTTCAACATGATTAATCATTTTAAATGGCACAAAAAATCTATTAATATGTGTGCAGAGAAAAAAAATCTTCTTAAACAATAGGTTTGTTAAAATATTAAATTTATTATTTATTAATATTATTTATGCTTTCCATAAACCACAAACACAAAATTTCCCTTAATTCTGTGAAGAAAAAGCTGGGGTACCACAAGGGAGCGTCTTAGGTCGTGGTCGAGCGTTCATTGAATAATTTATGATATCCCAGATTTAACGGCCAGAGGTAGCAAAACCATTATAGAGGCTCCATCTCGATACGATTCAACTAACGTTTTTAAAAGGTTTAATACAATCTTTAGAACAAATTTTTCAAGTAAATTCAAGAGTGTTATGGGTCAAGCAACCCTTTCAAAATACAAACGGCGCGTGCTGCCATTTCTCACGGCTTGTTATAAAAGTGAGTGTTATGCGTAACATGGTCTCCTGACATATTGACTAATTGGTGTGTAATTATAATATATGATGCCTGTCAGAACTTAATTAATCATTCATGTTGATGAGCCACAGACAAGTTTTTTATGTAGCCATTAATATAAGCTGTCTTAGTTTACTTAGATATGTTGTTAACTCATATTTTTTACACATTAGTTACAAGATGCCAAAGCCGAAAACCATACTATCAATGGCTATTTAGTAACCAATAGCCATTGATAAGTATGGTTTTCGGCTATACTAATGTTGATTGAAGAATTATTTATTGCTTACTCAGATGGTTTAATCATTGAATAAACGGATTCAATAAATAACGTGGATTTAACAGTTCTTGCAGGCTATATAATGGGTGGTTGTGCTCTGATTAAAATAAAAAAAAACCAGCCGTTTATTAAACCCAAAAAAGTCAAATTATTGAATGTATTTTTATAATATTTGGAATTAAATGTTTTAATTATTACGTTAGCCTTTTGATAATGTCGTAAAACAATGCGATGAATTAAGCAATACAGTTTATTAACATACAAATCGTACTCACAAAGATTTCGATGCTGCCAAAGTATTGTATAAACATTATGCTTTAGATAAATATACAACATAATTTTCATTATTTTTGTATTTTAATTACCACTGACTCGAATTTACGATATTTTTAATGGTTCCCGTTAATAAAACCATTGTGAAATCTAAATATGAATGAAAAATTTATTCAAATCCGTGTCACAGTTTATGATCTGGTAGTAGGCATTTATTGCCTTCATAAAAAAATAATAGTATATTTTTTAACGAATCTCCTGTGGACATTTCCTCATTATCGTAACAGGGCAGTAATGTGTTGTCGGTCATATAAAGATCCTCCTTAATTTAGGAACATAAACGAGTTGAACAAGTTTGTTTTTTCATGCGAAAAGTGTGACATGATCACACGATATTAATTTACTTCACGTGTATTTTCCATCATAATAAAAAATATGCTAAAATAGTGTAACAAATCGTTTTGATAAACGAATGCAAACATCTAATTTTATACCAACATTAACAAAATGTTTTAAAATATAGATCGTTTTTTTAGCTTCTGTTACAGATTAGGTACGAAGATTTATAACCATTTCGACAAATGATACAGATTTTATAGTTGATTTTAGTATTCTAATGAATTAAATTTTAATTTAAATGATTGGTTTTATTAAGATGTTGATGTAAATAATGATCTCATTTGGAAACGGTAAGATTTATGTGATCATATTCATTTAATAAGGTTAAAAATACATATTTAACACTTTTAAATGTTTCTCTAAAACAATTTACAAAATTGTGCGTTTAAAATAAACATTTATCAATTTCTTGATGCCGGTTGTGGCTCTAAATGTGTCTAGTTCGTTAGTCTGCTAGCTGTCCATATGATGGCAAGCAGCGTAATAACGGTGGACCAATTGATAATCTGCAAGTGAGTTTTTTGTGCTTTGGTGAGCACGTCTCAACTTGGTATCCAGGAAATATTCATTGAAATTGAAGTGTGAGTTCAAAAGCATTAAAAAGCCTCTACCTCCATACATTTGTAACACTTTACATGTATCATCATATATGCAGTCAGCAATGTGAGCTGCCAACAATAGTTATCTTAAGCCCGCCAGAAGACTGAGAAGAGCAGGCATGTTCTAAGTATTGACACTGGTTGGAAAAAGTGCAGAAGAGCCTCCCTAACCTGTATGTCCGAAGTATCACTGACCTTAAGGCAGCAAAATAAGAAGCTTTGATGACCCAATACTGTCAGGTCTGGCATAGAATGAGGAGTAGATATAAATTTACCCAGCCTTTGTCAAACCAAGCGTTGTTGAAATCGATTTTCAGTCATACCGGATGCAGTAATACCTTTATTTCACTGGGCTCTGACCTCCAGAACTCAGTAACTGAGCAACATGATACCTTTTGACAAAATTGGTGTTAGGGTTTATATCTTCTGACTACCGTAACGACTGTCAAATATCTACAAATGTCAAAACGTGTCAAAACATGTCAAAATGTCAAAAAAATGTCAAACAGTTCGGGTCATGGTTTCCGAGTCACGGTGGGGTATCAGTATGTAATGGAACCACGGATCAACGTCAGCAAGCGTTGTTTAACTCGTGCGGCTGTTATTAATTAGCCCCGAGCTTCTCAAGAGGAGGAGGAGAGCCGAACCCAAATAATGAGATAAAGTTAAGCGAACAGAGAGTGTAGCTGCCATGCCATCCTTTTGTTTTTGGTTGTGGAATCATCAAATGAATCCTTCCACTCTGAGCAGAGCGGAAGGGAGTGTCAGACTCTTCCTGACTAAAACCTATACATGTTCCTCCAAATGCGCTTTGCGTTCTAGGGCCGCAATGACTCTTTCGAATAAAATCCGCAACGCCATGCCATCCTGGTCGACCAATTCATCACTAGTCCACTTGCACCAAAACTGTTAAAGGCGCTTATCTGTTTCCACCTATAATTTTTTATTTTTTATTTTATTCAGTACCTAACTTGACAGTTCAAAGACAATTTTTAATAGTCTTTATCGTGTTTTTAAGACAAATAATTAAATTTAAAATAAAAAGTTTGCATATAAGTTCATCATTTAAGTAATGAACTTAACCAACTCACTATCTTTTTTTTTGTCAATTTTTTTTTTGTCAAGTTACTGAATACAATTAAAAATCGAACCGTAAGAGTTGAGTAACTATTTATTTTTTATTTGTAAATTATTCGCAGATAACCGTGACACCTGCTGGGCTGGTTTTAAATCATCTGTTCTTTATTTAAAATATAAATAGGTAGTCATTTATTTGCCCAAGCACGTGAAAGTGTGTTGAATAGAATGGGCTGAGTAGTTTCTTTGCCATAAATTATATTGACAATAGAACGGAAAATTTAAATTAATGCTAATGTGTGGTACTAAAAATTATATTACAACATAACTTATAGATTATCTGGTAGTCTCCTTATTATTTTCATGTAGTCATTTTACTACCTCCATATTGATTGTTTATTTTAAAAGTATATAGTAACTATTATTTGTTTCAGCACACTAATAGTGTTGCACTATGTGTACATTTTCAAAATACAGGGCAAGGCACCTGGTGTAGATACCTAAGTCTCATGATATGACAACAGTCAAGCTATCGCACCATACATAAATTACATATTTAATTTATTCATATTTTGTCAAAAATCTTTAATTTTTGAATATCGAAATGGTTTAACTGTTTACCTAACAGTTACTTTCACATTAACATACATTATTCGGTCAATATCACCATATCATTAGACTGTCATCTTTTTACTTAGGAAAGAATAATAGCAGTCGCTAATTTTACATTGACCCGATGAGCTCACGAGAGGTTTGAAAGAATCATCTCAGAACCAAACTACATTGTCCACAATACGATAGTATATTTGCCATGCATCTATCTCACATTATTTACTAGATAACATTTTGAAAACTAAGTCGAAAAATGCACGAAAATAATAGCTGAATGCTTTTTGTTGAAGCATTTCAACGACCGAATAAAACTATAAACTGTTTGCGAAGGTGGTGAATAAAGACAGACTCAATTTTTTGAAGCTCAATCGGTTAGAGACTCTTGCAACTTAATTTGAAGCAGATGCTTCAAAATTGAGTTGCAAGAGTCCACCCGAACAAACATAGTTGCATACATACATACACACATTGTTATTTAAATAAAAGCTTGTAAAATACCAAACTTTAAGAAAGAGACTATGGACCAATATATTACTATCATTATGTAAACCTATTATTACGTTGGATATGAATTGAACCAGTGATAATTGTGTAGTTATTCATTGTAAAACCAATGCATACAAAAACAAATAATGATGTTGAATATTGCATCGAATCGGTTAGAAGAATATATAAGTAATAAAAAGTCCCAGTAAATAGCTATACTAAACTTTGTAGGTACTTGTATTATGTTTGTCTGATTATGCTTTTTTTTTCTAAAGGCCTTTGCGTTCCAGGGCCGCGGTGACTCTTTCGAACAAATTCCGCAACCCTGGCAGGCTTTGGCCCTAGCGGGCCCCGTCTTTTATGCTGACATCTCTTTGAGGCGCGCGTGAAACACAAAGCGCCTTCGACCCGGGCCTGGTGGTGATCGGACAGCGAGCCATCAGTGCTCGCCGTCCGCAGGTCCGCGCCTACGATGGCCGGGGATCGCCCTGCGACTCCCGACGCCCGGGGCGTCTTCTCCTGTTGCGGCGGTTGGGGCGAAGGCCTTGCCTTTCCCTCGCGCGGCCCGCCTCCTCCTTTGCTAGCATTACTGCTTCGCAGAAGGAGGTGACTACTTCGCAAGCCTCCTCGCTCCGGACCATGGATTCAACCAAGGCCGGACGCGAGAGGTTGCCGCCGCCGATCGCCTCGACGAGGACACGCGGTGCTCAGCCCAAGCAGGGCAGATCTCCACCGTATGCTCTACCGTGTCCTTGTCTGATTATGCTTGGAGTGCAAAAAAAGTTTTACAAATGCTAAATACGGCAGCTCGATTCAAGGTATGACTGCTCCATTCATTTATGTATGTCTACTTAAATCGGCAATATGTTGGAGCAGCTAATTTTTTGCGAATTCAGTATTAGTTCCAATAGTAAAAGTTGTTCATAATGATGAATTCAATATCCCATTTTCATGTTTTCTGTTATCTGCATTACACTTTGCAAAATAAAAGTATAACGACCGAGGGTTAATCACACTTTTAAAGGTTACCAAAGATGTCATCCCGTTCAATCTATCATTACTTTTAAGGAATCTTTTCGATACCGTGGAAGCATAGAAGGATTGAATAACTCCCTGTAGTCCTATTTTCAAACTTGAAGTAATAAAGAAACGAGGTTTAAAACTGCGAAGTTTTACTTTAAAAAAACTTGAGTGATTTTCGAAGTTAACTTTGCATAAAAGCTGTAAGTAGAACCATAGCCAATTTTTCGAAGGTAGTTATTTCCATAACCTACATTTAAGTTTCATAGTACCAGGTAACAAGGCAAACGTTTACAGTAGCTATTGGCGCGACAGTAACTTTATTTACTATGTTTGTTTTATTAAACAATGAGACAGTAAACTACGCAAGGTGGACGCCGTCGTCAATCGCAGGTTCAATTCAACTATGTCATGGAATTAGCATAGCGCATTAGAAATCATATTATTTATTGATGGCCCATTAATTAATTATTTAATGTTAGTTTAGCAATAAAAGGACGATATGATAGTAATTATTCATGTATTTTATAGAGTTATTTATCTACTCGGAAGCCATGGCATTCTTTCCGCGATGTATGTTTATGAAGTGCTAAAAGCGTGCTGTATGAAGTTATGCGTACGATTTCGAGACTGCACTTAGGTAACAAAGAACAAGCTAATTTTGCATCAGGATCTTCAAGCTAATGAAGTACGCTTTAAAAATATTATATGATTTTAATAACCTCTATCTAATAATACACAATTTGCCAGAAGGAAGGAGTATTGCAATTATTTTATGCTAATAACCCTTTTACACATATAATGAACTGTAGTTATTTTATCTAAATAATAACTATCTTTCCTTGCTCAGTTTTCCTGTGCAATTTGATTACTCGACTTTCATTGACATCTTGATTTACTTTCAAACATTTTATTTATGTTCGAAAATTTTCAATTGTGGAATGGAAATGCTCCTTTAAAAAAATAAGGTGCTCTAAATTTTCAATGATTCTTGGTAATTGATCTAATTTCACCTAATTTTCCATTAAATGTTACATTATATCGACTTACCTTATATGTTTGTAATGTGAATATTAACGCGGGCCGTCTTGCGGCCTGTTGCGCAAGAGTTCGCACGAGACTGTGCCGATTCTTTGGACCACGTAATTTATTAATACTTCTGCCTAGAACAGATGGGCGAGACGACAGTCAGAATCGTCACTTTTATACCTGTAAGCATATTTTATTGCAGGCTTATGTCTGTTTCCGGCCCCAAGATCGTGCACACGATGTCACGATTGCAGTGTAATTAGTTGTAATTATACGATACATGTCAGGAAGACACCATTTAATCTGGAACGCATACTTGGTAGACAAACATAACAACTCTTGATTTGAGCTTTAATAAACTTTCTGATGAAAGTAGGTGTATATGTTTCAGGAAAATTAAATTTTAAAACGTGTGGAAAAGTGGTCAGGGATAAAAAAAACATCAAAAATATAGGGAGAAATGACAAGGGTTCGCAGTACAGTTAAATAGAATGCTTTGAAGTAAACGATAAAAATTAAGTTTTACAACTCGATACAAATCTAAATATTATAATAGTGCATATTGTGACCAAATATTTCCCTCTCAGAGGCACATAATATTTAGGCAAGTATCGTTCTATTCAAATAGATAAAATAAGTTGGTCCTTTACGGTATTCAAATCACTCGCGATTATTTTTTCAATGTATGCGTGTTTGTTTTGTCCCAGACAAAACTTTGCATATATCTATCTGTAATTAGGTACTCAATTAGCTACCTGAATTTATTCATGAGCAATAATGAGCATGAGTGTCTGTACCCACTCTTATGGATTTTGTTATTTACTTCTTATAGAAAACTTTTATTGATTCCAGTTCGTTGGTCCCTCGTGGGTTTACTTTTTCACTTACCATGAGAGTGTTGAAAAGTAAACACCATGTTAAACAACTAATAGGACACACAAAAGAAATGGTGGAGTGGTACGAACACGATAAAAATATTTGAGGACAAAACGTATCCTTCGAAAAATGATTTGTCCATCATCAACATTCATGGATTAAAATGCATACTTGCAATGTTGACCAATGATTGTAACAAGAGGACAGTCAAAAGCATTTATTAGCCGTCGTTGAGCTCAAATCTGGTTCAACCGGGGTCGCAGAGGTCAGGTGGCACCTGATCATCGAAAACCAGAAAAACACCAAATCAAGAATGAATTAAAGATCAAATGAATGATTCGTTCGTAGTGTAGACGGTATTGATTTAAAAAAGTGCTGTCTCTCTTATTTTTAGTAAGTAGTACCGCTAGTACTCGCTTACTTGATTTTGCTTATGTCATGTGGAAAGCATAAGTTATTTCACCCCCATGATTGTTGGGAAAACAAATCATTTAAATTAAATACTTTTTGTAACAACAAATTGAATTATGGCTGAGGAGATAGTCGTCAACTCGTCTCGCGATAAAGCGTTTTCAATAAAGGCATTGAAATCGTTATACTTTTTCTAAAACAGGAAGAATTCTAGTGTTACTACATTTTTATAAACAAGATAAAGTGATAGACTATGTAAAAGAAACGTTCAATTACAAATCGATTTACCATCACTTTTGCATTAAAGTATTTTATATGTCACAAAAAGATGAACATTTGCCGAATGCGGTCTATAATGATCTATAATTTGCTTACATTCATATGTAGTAGTCTCAAGTTACAATCACCAATAAATTATATATACTTTATGATGATTAGCTTCAGATGACACTTCTGCTTTTCGTGATTATCATCAAATAAATTTGTCACGATATTATTTCCATTTATGATTATTTATGGCAATATTCTTGTCGACTGTCGTTGGTTTTCTTTTCGAGTATGTTCATTTAATGTCGTTCGAGATATCGGTAACCTCATTAAAGTTAATTTAAAATGTTTGTCGTGATGTTGTATATTTTAGCAGTTCTCACGATAGATACGGTTTTATGCTTTTTCCTGAATAGTTTAAAGTAAACAAATGTTATGATGGTAGGCACCCAATTAAGACACGAAATGATATTTTAGGAATAAATTACAACTTTATGCATTAGACAGTGGACAAGCCCGACAAGATATTCCCAACCACTGCAACTCCTGAAAGCCAGAATCAACAGCGTCATTGACATTCACATCGTACAACAACAATGACATTAAAACGGTAACTCTCGATAACGCTAAATACAGTAAATACTGCTTTATTTCAGCTAATAGTACTATTAATAGTAATTGTGTACCCTTTGCTTTAAATATACATCATACGTTTTGCGTTTATTCTTATTTTTTTTAATATAATATAAAATAAACTTATTATTCAAAAAAATACCGTTTGCGGACAAACGTTTTTAACCAGTGATCTAATACGGCGAATATATACGAGTCCTGAAGAAACGTACCTAATCGTTTCTCCGAGACTCGTCGAGCTTCAATTGTATTTGATCTTTCAACGAAATAAATAAAAAAGAAAGCAGAAAAATAACGGATCCTTAATTGTGAGCTAGTAGACTGTTTTTACTCATTTTCATATCAATAACTAGTGCGCCCTACCCGTAATGACTTACGGAGCCGAAAAGTGAACACTGACCATAAGCCTGGTCCACAAATTCAAGGTGGCTCAGCGTGCAATGGGTGTTTCTTTGGTGGATAGAATTCGCAACGAAGTCATCCGCCACAGAACTAAAGTCACCGACATTGCGCGTAGAATCAGCATGCTGAAGTGGAAATGGGCCGGCTATGTTTGTAGACTAGACTGATAGACGGTCGATGGAGCAGACATGTGTAGAGTGGAGACCGCGTATGGGCAAACATAGTGTGTGACGCCCTGCGGCATGATAGATCGATGATTTGAATAAGTGGCTGGCAGCGGATGGATGTTGACTGCTCAAGCAAGACCGGGATGGTTGGCAATCTTTGGGGGAGGCTTACGTTCAGCAGTACGGTACTTGGCTGATATGATGATGACTCATTCTCATTGTAGACCTACTCCACCAATATCCATCTTATTTTCAAATCGCGTACTAGAATCTTCATTGTCTTTCCCGTGGTACACTTGTGTAGTTCTGATGATACTGAAGCCTTTTGGATGAAGATGGAAATTGGTGGCAAAAAGTTTTAGAACGAAACCGTATTACTGCAAATTGATGTATTTTCTAAAACATACCTTTTGCCGTTATACTAATCCACAAGACACAATCTTGTATTAGTAACTTTTCAATTTATATTTAGTACTTTATATAGACAAGAAAGTATTGGCAACTGATAAGAATATAATATTTTCTAGGAACGGTACGTCTCCATGAAACAAATAATTTTAATGTCTGGGCTTTGCACGAACAATCACCTGCCTTACGGTTATCTAAAACAATGCATGCGATTAGAATACGAAATTCGTGAGTTTATTTGCATATGTAGTTGAAAAAATCCTAGGAATCGTACATGCATTGATTTTTGGTTACTAACTTATTTTCGGCTAGATTTTTGCATATGGAACCGTGTATTTTTTCGGGATGAAACACTATGCGATAGCGTGAATTTCTATAAGTCAAAGAGTTCTCATAATTGGATTTGTAACAGATTACTCCAGAGACGAATTCACAAATGTATAAAGATTTTTTTTTACCTCTTAATAATAGAAGTATAATTTAAGTTTAGATGACGGAATCCTCGGCTTTTCGTACACAATTCGAATACCTATCCGGTTTTTATTAAAATCAGCTGATCTTGAGGATCAATCGAATACTCTAACTAATTGACAAAGGTCAAAGTTAAGTACGAACTGTTTATCTTACAATTACCGCAGTAATCAAGGTCACTCAAACATCAATGGATGCCGTAAGTAGGCTCTTATAGAAATGTAGGAAGCATTTGAATATTGCATCAAAGAATAGAAAATGTGGCGTTTCAAGGAAATTCTCGAGTCCCGTCAAAATTACTTCAATAAATCTCAAACTTATTCGTTTTAATAACCTACGAGTATAGGTACTGAGTTTCATATAATTGGCTTAAAATGAAGTGATAATAATGAGAACATGATAAAGTGAATAGTATATACAAGGTGAAGACGATGATACGACAATAAATCAAAACACTGACAGTACTAGTTCATACGAATATGCTGTCTTTTGTTACAGATTTGATGTCGCTAACTGCAACAGACTTCTTGGAATATTTTGTCAAAATAGTAGTCCTTAGTCCTTCACTAGTTTGAGTTTTTTTGAAGTTTTATGTAATTAGTTTTTTTGACGTTTTATGTAATTGGAAGGTTTGTTTTTAATTTCGGTGATAGGATTTATAATAGTTTCAAAATATTCCTATAAACCAGTATTGCTAGAGTTTTCATTTATTGTTGTATCGATGTCTCCACATACATCATCAGTGGTATCAAAGCAAACTCACTTTGTGTCACATTTTATTATCGCCACACTTTTTTCAGAATCATACATTAATGACGATCTTCCTGAAGTGCTTGATGTTCCAAGTTGAATGTGAGCTCAACCCACAAGTATATCTATGCTCTGATCAGTGCACAATGAATTTACATTGATTGACAGCTGAGTTATTAATTGGTTGAGTTTGGATTAATTGGAGATTTTCCGAGGTAACGTAAACGTGACTGGAGTATAAGTTGGCTGTTATTGGATTCAACTGGATCCAGATGATGTGCGCTTATTGTTCTAATAAAAATGTATGAAATCCGTTTTATTTACATGTCTGGAGACAAAATCTACGGAGTTGAACGAGCTCAAAAGTGTCACAATTGAAAATTGAGTTATACGGAAATAGTTAAACGTCTATGAACCAAATAAAGAAAGCAAACAATACAACACAAACTAAAAATAACTACCAACTAGTTTCCACTCAATCTTATGATACACTATTTTTTGCATTTTTAAGAAGTTGTTATTTACAAAATGACATAAGCAACAAAAAATATTCAGAACTAATCGAAAACGTTTTACAATCCTGGTAAGTATATATTTGTTGTGTTGTTTCGTACTCACATGCGAATGTTTTTATCGCATCACAATAATAAATAATGTGGCGTTAAAATATGATATTGATGGAAAATACAACTAGAATTGTGATTTGTACAATACATGTGACATATTTTCAGGTAAATATCTTCAATACATTCTTAAAGATGGATAGTGCAGCTACAGGAAAAAAACCATTTCCATAACTAGTAGGACGTCATGAACATATAATGTCAAGACTGAATAAAATATAAAAAAAATAAATAATAAAACCGACAATTTATACAAAAAAATATATTTTAGAATTATATTTTTAATCCTTATTGTTAATATGCACATATTAAGCGTTAATTAGGTGCACCTATTGTCTAATAAAACGTAGAATTTATTAATTTTGTATAATTGAATCAGACCGGAATATTTGCTTGAATTGTTTTCTATTATTTTGAACACTATTCCATACATCCGGATATTTTAAATTCTAGGTGATCACAACCTAGGTTGATGTGAATTCTTCGGCGTCATATAAATCAAAAGTCGTGAGCAGAAAATCCAGGCGTGAAGCGTCACATTATGCACGTTATTTGCGAAATCTATATTTCATTGTCTGCAATGTGTTACTCTACAAAAACATTGATAATCGTTTTATGAGACCAATTACATCAATTTCCCGATTTGTATGGGCTTGTTCTTTTCTTCAAATAGTTTGTATAAATAATTGTAAGCTTGTCGACAAGAAACTTTAAGTGTATATGCACAACTTTATTTTATAATGACACTTAAATTTCATTAAAACAAAATCTGTCAAGTTTTCGTCACACATAATCTATCCATGAGTTTTTTATCCATTCACTTTTTCGTTGAACAATCGCTTATTGAATGTCAGCACTAGTTGTGTACGCGACTCTGCCTGTGTGAATGTGAAATAGACGGCACGGTTTGCGCAGTGGCTGTGCGATTAGCTGCTGCGCTGCGTGTCGTGGGTTCGATTCCTGCACGGAACAAATATTTATATGGCCTACAGATACTTGTTCCGGGTCTGGCTGTTTGTGTATGTGAGTTTATATGTTTGAAAATGCACCCACGATACAAGAGAAATTCCTAGAGAGGGGCAATGTTTAAAAAAAATGGCGACAGAACGTATCTCTGTCTTGCTTGACTGCTTATTCCTCGCACGTGCTAAATATTGAAGTTAGAAAAAAAAAACTATCGTACTTGAAAGGTGGCTTCATAAGATAAGCTGTAACCATTCAAATTTTCAAAATTATCTGAAAATACAAAAGTCGAGTTACTGACAATCTATGAAGGTGCTTGAAACTGATCAAAGTAACAGACTCAATAATCAAATCAGATTATTCAATAAACAGAAACAGGCCGTTTTAGGCTTTTTACGGTGGACATCTATCTATAGAAGATATATAATAATAATAAAATTCAAATCGATCTATTTGAAGGCGTGATTTTATGTATTTATTGGTTGTTGACATCATTGTCAGCTTACCTATTGATCATTAACTAGTAAAAACTTGTTTAACTTTATTTAATGAAAAATCTTTGATTGGACGGTTTTTTTTTACCTGATGTGGGTTGTGTGTGTTGTGGTACCTATGTATTTGTTCAAAATACCTAATAAGTTTTAGATAACTATTGTGTTATTCGTGTAGGACGCAACCTGTGTACTCGTGCGCCATCCCTTCTTCCTAGTTCATGGTGTTGTGCTGGTGCTGCTGCTGCGGCTGCGGAAAACTTCACGCGGCGTAAATATACCTTATTGGTAACTATTTTTTCGAGACGTTTGGGGTTGAAATCCTCGGGCCGTGGGGCGCTTGTGCAGCCTATTCAAATAAATTTCTCAACGGATGATTGACACTTCCCGTGACCCAAGAGCTGGCCTTTACTTTGGCCAGAGGCTAAGTATTGCCTTTCAACGTGGCACTGCCGCCAGTCTCTAGGGCACATTACCAGCTTTGAGGACGAATTTTTTGATGCTATATTTTAGTTTGTTGTAAGTTTAGTTTATTTGTTAATATTACTTTTTATGATGATTGATAAATAATTAAATAAACTTCCTTGTGCTAGCTGACTGACGTTTTTTAAGAGTTTGGGACTGATTGGATTTGGAAGGCGAAAGACCGGGTGTGATGCCAAAGTTTCTGAGAGGCCTATAACCAGCATTCAGACGGCGATAGGTTGAGTTGATGACTGGTGTTTTACCTAATTTGTTGTATCTTTATAAATAAATAATATTTGAGTTTTTATATACTTAGTTGTTTATAAGTCTCGTTGTGTATTAGTATCTTTATATATTTTTTTATAATTTTTGTATGAATCGAAGCAGTATCTTCCTCTGCTCGAAAACCATATCATCAACGATGCTTTAAATGGGACAACATTATTATAACATTTTCTTAAAGGTTAGTTAGCATGATGAATCCGTGATGCATGCAAATATGCCTTCAACCAAGTGAAGCGTAATAAATAATTGCAAGCAGCTATGTTAATGGTTTTAAATCTATGCTTTGTTTATTATATCATGGATGACCTTTCTAAAGCCAGTGTTGTGGAGACTAAGGAGTTCAGGAACTCAATGCAGTCACGATTGATGACAACGTTTACGGCTTTACGTTAGACTTACATCCTGAAATGATATAAAGCTTAATGTATTTAAATAGCTTTGAATCTGTATAATTATTTATTCACTTATGAGTAACAATATATAAGAAAGTTGTGCACTGTGTATCTATGCTTTTTTCCCCTGGAAACAAATAAGAATACACGGGGAGATAAAAAAACCCATATTTTTGTAAATCTTAAAATATTACATAGTTACGTCTATGTTTTTTTTTAAGGATGGGTGAGGGTGGAACGGAAGAGCGTGTTAGACTCTTACTGACAAAAACCCATCCGTGTTCCTTGTGAAGCCCTTTGCGTTCCAGGGCTGCGGTAACTCTTTCGAACAAATTCCGCTACCCTGGCAGGCTCCGGCCTTAACGAACCCCGTCTTCTATGCTGACATCGCTTTAGGGCGTGCGTGGAACACAACGCGCAATCGACCCGGGCTTGGTTGTGATCGGACAGCGAGCCACCCAACGCTCGCCGTCCGGGCCTCCGGTGGCCGGGGATCGCTCTGCGACTGCCGACGCACGGGGCGTCTTCTTCTGTAGCGGCGGTTGGGGCGAAGGCATTGTCTCTCCCTCGCGCGGTCCGCTTCCTCCTTTGCTAGTATTACTGCTTCGCAGAAGGGAGGTGGCCGCTTCCCAAGCCTCATTGCTCCGGACCATGGATTTAACCAGGGCCAGACGCGAGAAGTCGCCGCATAAAAGGATATATTATATATCTTCCTCATATTACGTCTTACAATGCAAATTTTATATTCCACATAGCAACAAGTATCACCAGCAGTCGAATTTTAGAGTGGAGTCCGTTTTTCTGAAAGTGTAGCGCTTGGAGCTCCAGGGCTAGGTGGAAGTTTGGAAGAAGCATATGTTTAACAGTAGATAACAATTATGACAGTAGAGTTGATTGAATTACTTTACAACTCTACACGGTAGCCTAGATTAGTAAGAACGATACAACTCAGTGAAACCTGTATTTTCTTAATGCAAAGAGATTTTCCTCGTCCCTTCTCGACAAATTGTAATTCTCTTCATATGCTTGTACGTTTGTGCTTTTGTATGTGTTTTTAGTTTACAATAACGGATATTCTATTTATCCTGCTTATTCAGGAGGCATGATATTTCAGTCGTCTTCACCTTGGGCTGCCATGAAGTTATCTACTCATTTTCAACGGGCCTACTGAATGATAATAAGCATAAAACAATATTAAACATTTATAAAACAACATGTCCTTTGATCTAGAATATTGGTTTTGCAGAAGATTAGTATTCAAAACATAGAACATTTTTTTAAATCTTAAGTACATCCTGGTTAGGCACTTTCAATTTGAAGTACGTGTTAATGGAATTATAACGAATATCCAGTAATATGATGTCATCTTATCATGAATTTAATTTACATATTTTTGCCAAAGCGATATTCTCTATAAGCTGCTCAGCATCGCCATCTAGTTATGTTGATCGCAACTAGTTGGTCAATCCGAATAATTTGATATTATACATTACAGCGTCAGCATTATCTTACTTTTTTGTTTTCACCTTTACTTTTCTTATATACTTTTACATAATAATGTTTCTATGCGTAGTCCTTTTATGTATTCCACATAAGTAGGCGTCCTTTTATGTTTTTCGACATTCTGTTTTTGAAAGAATTCCTCAGATTAACGAACGCCTTACCGAATCAATATTAGTTTAAAGGTGATCGTTTGCTAGTGTCTTCCGTAGGCGCAGTGGATTCCAGTTTATTTCTTGAATACGTTTAATTTAAGTCTTTGGAAGTACTCCCGCTATAGTCAACTGTTACCCATTAGCTTTAGTATATTGTTTTGCAATTAATGATGGAACTTCTTGGAAAGCCCTTTTTTGACGTGATATTTTTATTTTAAGCGCCTCACAGTCTCTCTTAGCTAGTATTTACTTAAAGGTGAATAGGAGTAGTAATTGTTGTAGGGTTTAAGCACATAGTGTTTGATGTTCTCACTCATTTTCTATACCAAATCAGTTTTATTTCGATACAAATCTTACTTGAAATCACTCAATAATATCTCAAAAATCACTCAGTTAAATAAGGTCATTTATTTTTATCTTGCATCATCAAAGAAAATTAAATCTTTGTTTCGTTAATAGTTTGCTCTATTGCAGTGGTTCCCAACCTGTGGTCCGCGGACCACTGGTGGACCGCAATGGCTTCAATATGGTCCGCGAAAGGACAAACATTTCAATCTTTTCACTTCAAAACTGATTTTAAGCTGAGCCTAAGCCTATCAGAAATATTGTGTTTTCGATGACAATGCTCTTTAATTTTGATAACATACATTTGTAGGTTGTTTTTATGCTACAAGTTTTGAATATCTATATTGTTTAGGATATAAGTTCTTTTTTAAAGATAAGTACAGTTGATTTTCTTCTTGATTTCTGGTCCCTGCTAACAAAAAATAAATCAAAGTGGTCCCGGGTCAAACAAAGGTTGAGAACCACTGCTCTATTGCTTTGATTAAACTAAAAACAGACATTTTATTACTATTTTAACAGTAAGCATTGGTAAATTTTTTCTTAATTTTTTTTTCGTGAAGTTAAGGTTGATCCATATTATTGAATATGTCACCGGAAAATTGCAGACTCCGTAAGATTGTAATAAATCTTTATTAGATTATATTATCGATATATTATACAAAAATTGTTTTGCAAACAATAAATCCCAACCAAATTCAATAGTTTTCAATATATCCGTGTCTGATTAAGAAAAAATAGTTAACAATAATTTCACCCGATATTTTACAATCTTACGGCGTTGGCAATTTTCCGGTGACAAACTTATCAGTAAGTATTATCTCTAACTTTACATACATGCAACATATTCGCGTTAAGCATCTACGTACGATTCCCGGGTCGGGTAAAGTGTTATTGGGTTCCTTCATCTGGAATTTCCCAGAAGTAGTCCGGAGTCTGAATTTTTGCCCAGTTCATGTCAACGCTCCTGACCCACGGGCCTTTGGTATGCTGTAAGAAAACCTGTGCTTGATGTAATGTTTAATAAAAAAACCGGCCAAGTGCGAGTCGGACTCGCGTGCAAAGGGTTCCGAACGAATCTCATATTTGTAACATTTTACATAAACACTATAAACTTCTTATTGATTTTCCTGTAATCTATAGTTTTGGAGACAAGGCGGGAATGGTCATTTTTCATCTAATTTCTTGAATTACTTCAACACTATTTTAAAAATATAACACACACAATATTTCATTTGATATATCACTCGGTACAGTTTGAAAAACGTTTTTTTAGAAATTTATGTTTTCTAGTTAAAAGCCCCCATTCTCAAAATGTACATAGTTACGTATTGCGTCCGTGTTTGGGTCACAGAAGTTCATATGTGAAATTTCAATATAAGCGGCCTAGTAGACTCGGAGAAAATTGTCTGTGACAGAAGGACAGACAGACAACCGAGTGATCCTATAAAGGTTCCGTTTTTTAAGGATGTTCGGAACCCTCAAAAAACGTTTCTTTAGTCCCAATATTCAACTAATCATCATATTCAAATCCATCTTCAGTTGAACCGTAATCATTAAAACATCGTAAACCAAAACTGTGCAGTTTAGCAAACGCAGAGATCCCACCACCGTTTGATATAAAGGTTACGTGAGTTTCGTCACAGTCATTTTGTAAACGTTTTAAATAACGAAGGTTCAAGCACTCGTGTCAGAGTGCGGCACACACTGCCATCTGTCGCACAATGATAATACTCCAACTTTCGTCATTTTGTTAAGGCATGTTCACTCCGGAGACAATGTTGAATCACAATTGCACAACACTATACCATACCTCAGCTTTCAATAATTTAATTTTGGATTATGAGTGTTGATAATAAATTATATTTATTTTGTAAGTGGGTTAAACATTACACTTTTACACGTCAATCTTTTTTGGTCATTTTTAAACTGGGCGAGGCCGGTGTTTCTTAGCTGACTACCTGAGAAGAAACACCGAAACAAACTCAGAGGTCAAAGTCTCTTTTAAAGTCCATACAATCGTACTGGTCAAATAAATTAAATCAAAAGGTCATCTATAATGTGTCACCATGGCCTCAGTCGCTGAATGATGACGACGCTTGAATAATTAATTAAAGACGTTTATTAGACACAGGCATCCCATGTCAAATGACAACTTTACTTAATGAAAATGAATTTAATTTCGATGTTGCGAGGTTATTTGGTTCACCGTTACATATCACTAATCTTGCCGTATGCCATACCATATTGTCAGCCACATTTTTTCCCGCGCAATGCAATTTTCAGAAAAAAAAGTTGCGCAACTTTGTTACCAGTGTAGACGGGGTTTTAAACAAACTGTGAATCTTATGCATACTTGCTCATTCGAGTTAACATTATTACTCAAGGTCGTTTGTGCAATTTAGAAAAAATAAAAATTATAATTTGCTTCAAATATACTTAAATATTCTTCAACGTCGCTGTCAATGCCGTTTGCTGTAGCAGTTTACGATATTATTTGGGAGTTTATGATAATTTGGTTTTAAAGAGGATGTCGTTTGCGGAAGTACTTGAGTTAACGGATTTTCCTATACTAATTGACTCTTTATGTCAGCTATGTCAGTTCTATTTGGATTTAGCTAATTACTTGAAGTACCGAATAAATGTAATTCCGATGTTGTCAATGAGGTCAAACATATAAACTAGCCGTTGCCATTTCATTTGCAACCAAACTAAAAACCTGCTGAAGGTCTTAAAAATGTATTCTTCTCTTGTTCTATTGTAAGGTTATTTGGTAGATATCACTGTCAGCTATATGACAATTGAAGAAACCAAAGAATAATCAAAATATAAAAAAAAATCGTAGTAACAAAACTTCAACATTGTAAAATTGAAATGAACAAAAAAATAGGTACCATCTTTCTACATCGAATCACATGAACCACTTAGATATCCCGTATTATTTGTATCCTACAAAAAATTGAGATTTTTGGTAAGACTCAAAACTTATCGTGATAAGTGAAGGTTACTGAACTAAAGACATACTGTAACTCATAGGTACGCATAAACGGATGCAAGAACCTTCACGACGATGCGTCTTGTGTGCGTTGGCATTTAGACACATTTACGAAACATACATTGAACACTAGCTGAGAAATTTCTAAGCCTAATGTTATTGCGTTAGGTTTTCATCCTCCTGCTGAGGCTGTGGGCGTTTAAAAGAGCTAAATTGATTGATTTCTCGAATATTTGTAGGTTCCAGAGAGTTCCAGGGTTACTGTACTTATACGCATATCTTGGTTGGGTACCACAGCCATAATCGGGAATTGATGTTTTTTCGTCAACTAGAATCCGTCTCTCAAAATTGGTAGCTACAAATGAAACCATCAAACTTAAGATGATCTTGTAAAAAAATATTTTCTTTCTGTATCGGTTTAGTGGTCGCAATTGCTTAGCATTTAGTCTTGGGTTAGCTTCTCGCTTCCCAGGTTGGGTACAGGTTGTCAGGTTTTTCTTCTGGAATTTATCAGTCGCAGCCCGGAGGAGTGTGTCCGGATGATGGCAATAGATACGGACCTTTAACACGAGACATTAACATAACTGACCAAATCTGGCTGTTGTGTAACGGTCAAATAGAGGAGTACCTATTGTACTGGCGTGATCTTATGTCAGATTATAAAGTATTGTGTTATTTGCCAAGTTTGCGACAAAGCTGTCTTACTAGCTTGATATGACATTTAGTTTAGTCATTTATATGTGAAAATGGTATTCATAAAAGTTATCTACGCATTAGATGGTAAAATCTAAGTTTAATGATAGTTTTGGTTCAAAGGTTTCAATTACGAGTCTCAACTCATTATAAATTTATGACGATGCCGTTAAATATTTTGACTGTATTACATGTAAGTTAAATAATTATGTATTTAACGAAGTAAAACTACTCGTAGTTTAACGACTCGCGAATTGGCAAAGCAGTTCATAGATTCCATCAATATTTTATATTATCCATATACGAAAGTTACTCTGTCTGTCTGTGTGTAAATTGCCATTTTACATCTTAACATATCAGTAAAATGTAATGAATCTGGGCATATAAGTACATCATGCGATATCATAGAATACTTTTTAATCCGTGAATACCCGTGAATGCTCCTGGGTCCCAAGCGAAGTCGCTGGCAGAAGCTAGTACTATTTCAATAATATTTTGTAGTTAGATTGCAGTTGTTATACAAAAAAGCACATTTTTGCACTTGCGTAAAGATGGGGATAAAATTGTAGTGATAATAGCAAGTTTTTAAAGTTGCATGTGTGTTACGCAAATCATTTCTAAAGTTAGATTTCTTCAAGAACATTCGTGATTCGCTACCAGTTGTCCTTGTGAACTGGTGAGCACGTTTGTGTCATCAAATAACAATAAACGGAACGTTTGTGAATAGCTGCAAACTTTTTACTACCTTAAAACTACGATGTAGTATATTTGTCAGCAGAAAATGGCAAACGCCGTAAGATTGTGAAAAATCGCGTGAAATTGTAAACTACTTTTTCTAAATAAGTCACGGACATATTGGAAACTATTGAATTTCGATGGGATTTAATGTACATAATATTGTAATAATATTCAAATTATTAAAAAACTTAACTTTATAAAGTTTAAGTGAAAATGTCATCATAATTAACGTGGAAAAATAAATTAGGTATTTGAAGTGATACAATAAAAATCTCCATTTTTATATTCGTATAGTCGTAAAACACTTAATTATTTAATCACGATTTTGAATTCGAAATGAAGTCTCTAATTAACTACTTAGTTAAAATAATTCAATAAATATAAAACAATTAAAAGATAAGAAAAAAGATATTTTACGATATTTTATAGCTTAGATAACAGGCGGCTGTGGCCTCTGACCACCAATATAAAATGAAATAAATTAATTACGTTTTCTTCAGGTGCAGAAATGAAACAATTATTTACAAAAAAGGTTTTATTCTATTGATATTATTTTTTTTATAAAAATACAAAGAAATATACAAAAATTCAAAAGACGTCCTTATGGCACGCGAATTTAGAATTCGATCCCTTAACTGAGATCTCTTTTACTGAAGCAGCTTTTTACAATTCTACTGGTGATAGTAGTTTTTCTACTAGTAATTTCTAATAGTAGAAATACTACAAGTAATAGTAGTATTTCTACTGGCAATAGTAGTAACTCTACTGGCAATCTTTTGAGAGTAGTATTTTCTATTTACAGGTTACATTGCTGTGTGGTCCTACTGTCCTAGGGAGGTCTTGGGCTGAAAGCCGTTGGGTCCAGCGGTGAAGGTGACAGTGTAATGCTTGCCGTCGGGGGCGGTGTATGCGTACTGTCCTGTGACGGTTAAGGCTGCGTTCTCTGCACCAGGGTTGTCGAGCTTGCCTTCCTCCTGTCTAGAGGTACCGTCGCTGGTTTCATAGCTGTGAAAGAAGAAGCGTTGTATTGGAATGTACTGGCATTAAACATAGGTTATAATTGAATCAGTCATCCATTATCTAGTGATTACACTTATAAATTATTTGGATGTCACTATAATTTTAATTAAAATAAACATCTAGTCGATTAAAAAAACCACAAATTTCGGTTGTTGCTGTTTGCTGCGGAAAACATGCTTTTGATCGTTATCTTAAGTTAATACTAATTTTAAATTATCTTATATTTGGGTATACAAACTGAGATAATACGATCTTAATTGAATAAGTCATCAGTATCCTTGACCTACATAGATTTGATCCCGGAATCGTAATTATTGACAAAGTAAAAACAGTATTTACAATTGATGTCTTGTGATGAAAAACAAGGTTATATTCTAATAAAAAATGAAGAAGTATAGATATAATAACTGCGTTTCATTATTTTAAATGTTTTATAGAATAATAACTGGGTACTCGGTTATTTGTTTGTAAGTATCAGTTTCCGTTTTCCTGTTTATAAGTCAAGTTTATTTACAGAAAATATCTTATTTAATGACGTGATTTCAGCCTCAGTTTTTGCAATATATTTTAATTTGGTATGGTATAACAATCATAATTTATCTATAGATATCGAAAAGTTAGATTACATTACAACTCTGAAAAACTATTCCAAATATACCTTTGAAAGATTTAATAAATTTAAATCAAATAAGCTTATAATTAATTATTTTTCCCCTAAAACAAAATAAAATTAACCTCCAGAAATCGTTTAGCCCTATAAAAGACTTCAACGCGCGCTTACCTTTACTGGATCCTACATTTTATGAGATTTTCTACCGTTTTGAATATTCATAGAAAAGTATGATTCAATATGTAAATGTAATAAAATAAAAGTATAATTTTCCTCAATATTCCATTTTCCTCATTACATAATTAAGTTAACCTTTCGGTATCGTTTGTTAAGTCTCAAAATGGTTATAAGTATGTTATTTTTATGGCTTACAATGGGTGTTGTATAATGTTAGGCAGTTACGTCACAAAGGGTCATCACCTACTCTTAACTCGACTCGTTTCGCAACAAACGGTTACATTTACCGGCTGATTAAGTAATTATGTTTATATTTCAATACATTACCTGGGTATCGTATTTACTTAACGAAGTGTCAATTGATAATTTATCTTGTCTTGTTTGAACTTTTACTATTCGTAAATATTTTAAGTGTTAGTTTTCAAAATAGTTTAGGGTTACTCAAAGGTTAATCCGGCTTCTTTCAAGGATGTTCTTCCGGCCGTTTATTCGTGACCAGTTCCTAGATCGATCCCATAGATAGTTTCTACTTTTAGACATATTAACGACCGTTTGACCTGTGGCCTTATAGGAATCGAGAAATTAGTTATGTGATAATATCAGTACAAGTCGCGTGTGCCCAATACCAGGTGGTCTGTACACATACATTAGTACCTAAGGTATTGTTTGCGACACGCGCTGGAAAGACCACGGGGCTATTGTCCGAGATATGCTTTAGGATCACTTTGAATAGACTCTTAAAGTTTAAGCTTCCGTTATTTTAGCTTTGGCAAGGTTTAACCTACCAACTCTCGAGTATCAATTTTTGTAGCACTTTTTGGAGTTGACGGGCTTAGAGTTTTGCTTGTAAGATTCAGCACTTTCTTTCGTTTCATATACAATAACAGACAGTCAAATCAGATTATCTAGTCAGGGAGCAGATTTTATGTTTCTAGGAACACAAGAAAATCTTTTTATTTGTATAACAAGCAAAAATGAAGCATAACTTACGCGAAGCTGTAACCATCGGGCTCGACATTGCTATCAAAACGCAGGATCTGTACATCTTGTGGGTTCTGCTGCGGAGCGCCGGCGCAGACCGCCACCAACACGCACACCAATGTCACCTGCAACAATAGAAAAGAAAGTATAACATTAGAAAAATTGCATCTCTAGCCACTACTGCAATGGCTTTCAAACTTTAAGTTAGTTATTATAAACTTGTATCTCCTGAAAACAGGAACCAGAATGGTTTCTACGTTCCACTTTCCACTTCCATGGGAGCTTGTATAGCAATGGGTGCTTTTCGACGATGAATATTAATCCACTACTTGAGTGTCTGTGTCTTTATCTTATGTCTTTGTCTTAATAGAAGGCAGAAATAACTCCTTTTGGTAAAATTTACCGAAATCATTCCATCATAGGGTGGCTATACCTTTTGCCTTTCACAGCTACCAAAAATGCTATAAAGTTTAGGAGAGAATGCGCACTTACTCAGTTCTTAACACAACCTTTAATAGTTAAAATCGTACGGCGCTTTTTATGTTAAAGCACCGTATGTAAGCCAGTTGAAGTAAGCTGAGTGCTCTTACTGAAACACCCAGTACTTCAAATAATTCTAAGAGTTCTGCCTCTTTGAGTGCAAACCATGCACATGCATTGTACAAACATTACACATTTAAGACAATATTTGTTAAACGTTTTCTCTGTTTGCTCGATGATAAGGTTGAGAAATTCCTTCAGTGTTTATTGCACCGCGCTCATTTGTTTGGGGTATTTACTAAGCTTTCAACAGTCAGACGAAGTTTTACGATTATTTGGTGGTAAAAAAAAATACAGTTTATTATGTCAGATAATTAAGACTTTTAACTTGTTAGGCTCATAGATTTAGTGATTTTAGGTCTACTTAATGGCTTAACAGCAGTTTCAGTATTAGTAGCGTGTCTTCTAAGTAAATAATATGTTATGGCTATTACAAATAAGCCATTTAACAAACCTTCTTTGTAAACATTTGAAATGGCTAAATGCTAACTGTTAGGTAGCGACAGTAAACGTTCACTGTTTAACTGACGACCCATTGTTAATGGATGGTTAGTCAAAGGACCAATTTTCCAACTATTTGCAGTATTTTAAGTGCATTGTCGAAACTGCATGCCCTTTAAGTATAGGCAATGGGGTAAAAGAAACAAGCAAATTAAAGTAGCAAAAGGCTTTCTAATAAAGGATTAAAATTTGTTTGAATTATCAACTAGAATCGCACTGAAACTACACAGCTTATACCAGAATTAATGCACAATAATCAAACAGATATTGAAATCCTTAATAAAGCATTACAGCACGTGATGGCACGATAATAACAGACCAGCTGATGCAACGTAACCCTGGGGTCAGGATTCATCAAGTCACTCCGGTATGACACCTCCACCCATTGTTTTTGCCCATCTTTCAAGCATTAACACATCTTACAGATGCATCACAAAAGGCACGACACACTTTCAAAAAGTATTTACTAAAAAAACATTTAAAGCACGTATATATCTTTAATGTTTACTATAATTAAATAAATAAAATTCTCGACTCACGTATTTGAGCATGATGCTTAGTATTCGTCTTGAGTTCAAACTAACGAATGAGTAACTAGTGTAAGATCGTTCATTTTATATATATCCCGAGTTGCAGGCACTTGCAGATGGCTGACATCATGTAGGATGGGTCGCAGTGACGCGCTCCTCCACACACTCTTATGTTTTCAAGAGACCTCAGCACTTTTTTGTGAACTTTGGACATGACCGCTAGTCGACAATAGTTTCGGTGATTGATGATTTGTGTGTTGTAATTATAAAAACTTTGATTTAAAGAACATTTAAATAAGTTTGGCAAGACTCAGTCTAGTGTCTAGTCTTGTAGTAGTCTTAAGGGGCCCAAGGTGGTTTTCACTCCTAGAAGTCAGTACTTCTAGGAGTGAAAACCACGTTGCGCCCCATGCGGCAGTTTAAAAAGCTCTCTTTTTTATTAAAAATTAAAACTTTAAAAAACTTAGATCCATGGTAGGTATTTGTTAGTAATTCTATGTACTATAATTACGGTATGGTTAATGATATAAATATTAATTGAAAGTGGTTTTACTTATTCGTACCTACATGTATGTCAATTATAAATATATTTATAACTCTTGCGTTACTGTTGACTGACAAAGTGACAGACAAAGCACAGCTGAAACTACATGTAGTTTTCTTGTGGAGTTTAAGAGAGGATTTCCCGAAATTCCTACGGGAACGGGAAAAACGAGATATGCGCGTACGAAGTCGGGGGCAAAAGCTAGTGTATTATAAAATAAATATTTATGTAGACAGCCTTATTATCTTGTCTCATCGGTCACAGTAAAGAAAAAAACGTATATTTTTATTTAATGCTTACATGTTTTTTGCTTATCAAATATTGTCATATAGATAACTTAGATCAAAACTTATGTAGCAATAAAGATCAGCTTCATTTAGCTTGAACAAAAACAGAATCATATTCAAACAAGGAAGTCCTTAAAACTGTTTATATGCAGAGTGCATTATGAAAAGACATATTGCATATGACGGTAGGTACTGTACTATAAATATAATTGAACATAATAAAAACTGACACAAAAATCATGACAGACAGATTAAGAAATAGTACGTGAGTGAAAACACAATGGGTTCGTTTAAGGCTTCATATCATCGCCATTGTGACATATGTTTGCTGAAGCTCAGTCAACTGGATTAGTGAGAAAAAAGATTATCGGTAAATCTTCGAGATTTGACTTTATGACTGTCCTCTTAGCTCAGAAACGGATACCTACACCTATGTTTCTAGTGTATGTGAAATATAATTGTCTTGAAGGCAAAATTTCAAAACAGTAATTGCATTGTTGCCAGTAAAACCATTTTTATTATACAAAATATATATTTCAAAGATTATGAAACCAATTCAATGAACCATCATACCAGACATTCAAAACTAATCAAGCCAAGTAAACTTTGAATGGATTATTTTGTAATAATCAGTGTAATACAAACGACGAAGATGGCAGATGAAACTTAGTTCGGTTTTATAGCTCATTATAAATTAATTATAATAACTACTTATCTAACACGATAAGTTATGTAATTCTTGTTTTCTATACAAATGCGAAATGAATAAAACATTCTTACATGATAAATTGATAATTAAACAATATAATATTTAATCATTGACTATTTATAGCCGTGAGAAAACTTACTTAACTTAACTTACAGACTTTGGAAAAGCTTGGAAAACGTTGTAAGATTGCTTCATTTGTATTTCTGTTGATTTAACATTGAACTATTCACTAGATTAACTTTCCGATACTTGTTACTAATCAATAACTTAGATATTAAATGTTTTTCTGAATACGTTAGCATGGTTTAAGTACTTCTCTGGAAAGCATAATCAATTATAACAAGAAAACTTAAAATAGGATGTAACTGACGTTATTGTTGGACCCAAAAAAGTCCGTTCAGTCAATAACATCAGTTCCGTACAATTAGGGCAAAATAAAAGATGTGTTTCCAAAGCGATCCACTTGAAACTTCGACTAATGTTAAAATTCTTTTGTAAAACATGAGTACATATACAATAGATTAGCATGGTCTTAAAATAACATTTGAGAAAAGGATGTACATGTTTTTCCATTTATCGCGTAAATTTTTTTGTTCAATTTACATTTATTTATAACAAAAAATAAAAAGTAACAATTTAATCTACTCTCGCGCCGTCGATTAAAAATCCGCTTTCGTGAACTTTCGTGAGTTATTGCATATATGTCCGCGCGCACAGTATTTGGCGCAGCGACTGATCAATCAGCGTGACCCATTCCTTTAAAATAAACAAAAAAAGGAATTTCCAATTAAGTAATTACCAATAATGAAAGTTTGCCTTTTCGATTTCGGACAGAATCCATGATTTGACTTTTGTTATGGCTGTTTTGTTCGAATACTAAAAAGCACTTAAATTGTTCGCGTATAACCACACAACATAGCCGACAATGGACATATACTCTTGGGCATCCGTACCTATAGGCGACCAAATTATAATGGACATCGGGGATGTTATTAGCTGAATTTGATTTTGGGACTTTCGACTACCCTCAGTCCAAATGTGTCGTATTTAAGGACCAGCTCAGTTAGTATATCGTGCAGGTGAAATTGTTTATTTGTCCATACGTTGGTAAAAGAAAATTTCTTGTAGTACCCAACTATGACAATATTTTCACTGGTGGAAAGCTATAACACTATTTCTGAGATTAAGGCATAGGCAACATTTCATTCCAAAAAATAAAACGCATGATCTCTGCAGGATTAGCAATGGGAGGGAAACTGAGAAGAAACAATTCTGAATGAATGTTTTATTTATTAAAACATACAAGCATGTTCTTCTAGTTGCCTTCACGGTATTTATGATGATCATTAACTGCAAAAAAGTAGTCTACAGTACGAAACCGCGAATTAACCAACACCTCTCGATTAGTTTTATTGAACTCCTCATTGAGCCACCTCTCTGCGGTCAGGTCATTATCTATACAAATACTATGTAAAGTTAAAATTGTTTGTAAGTTCATATGTTTGTAAAAGGTAATCTGTGGAAATACTGATCTGCTTTAAAACGTTCTTTCACTGGTAGAAAGTGACTATATCGCTGTGCGTAGTGACTACTTTTCATTTCGAAAAACCGCACGGTTCTTGCAAAAGTGAAACAACGGACAAACTTGCTAGTTTAACATTATGTCTTTTTGTTCATTTATTTGAAAAGATTTTGCTATTATTTTTTTCTACTTTAAAAAACTCGACAAATAAGGAAGATGAAATAATACAAAAAGAACATAAACCAGAAGATTGGATCAAATCAATAATAGTACCTACTGTTGCTTAAGAAGGGAGACAAACAATGGAGACAAAGGCAATTACAGACGGAGACATAGGGAAATAATGTCTAATCTGTTTGTAATATTTTCAAAAGTTTTACTATCACGACTAACTAACAGCCTGGATGAAAATCAGCCGAAACGGGACTCAGGAGCAATTTGCCCATTTCTGCAGAAATATAACGAATACAACAAAACTTATTATTTGAGCTTCGTAGACTTCAACAAAGCGTTTGACTCTGTAGTGTCTAAATATAGCAAGCATTAGAGCGACAAGGGATCCACAAAAAGTACATACGTATACTTAAAAACGTTTAGGGTAAAACTAAAGCTGGCGACGAATTAACTATGAAAAGAGGAGTCCGTAAAGGTGACCATATCTCGCCTAAGGTATTTTTAGCTGGTCTAGAGCTGATATTTAGTAAATTAGAATGGGATAATTTCGGACTTAACTTCAACGGAGAAAAATGAAGTCACTTTTAATTTGCTGACGATTTGAGACTGTTCTCAGAATGCCTTAAGATCTTGAGGAATATGCTGCTTCAATTGTCGAACGAAAGTGCAAATGCAGGTATCTCAATGAATATTACTAAAGCTAAAATAATAAGTAATTCTCCACAACAAGACATAGAATTATACATATAGATTAACAATGGACCATTAGAATACGTAAGCGAATACATTTATTTATGGCAATTAGAATCAGCAACTGAGACAATACAGAAGGAAATTGAAAGAAAAATAGTTAGCATCTGGAAGAAATTTTGGTCACTAAGCGAAATAATAAAGAATAAAGAGATGTCCATGTCGGAAAAACGAAAAGTTTTAAATGTTTGCACTTTGCCATGCCTAATTTACGAATGCGAAACATGGGCTCTCAGAACAAACATAAAATAAAATAAGGTTATTTAAAAAGGGATTAGAGAAAAATAGAAAGAGGCATAAGAGGAAGAGACAAGGTACAACTAAAGAAGATAAAAGGAATAAAAAAATAAAAAATAGTATGGTGAAAATTTAAATGGCGTTGGACAGGACATACCTATGCTGAGGAAAAGAAAAGAAAAATGGACCCGAACAGTTTAAACGAAGGGAAGACGATTTAAAGAAGGTAGCAGGTTCAGAATGGATACGCTTAGCAAAGTGGAGAGCACTGGAGAAGATCTTTGTCGGAAAACAATTTGGATTGAGGGAAGAATAGCCAGGTGCCGAGAAAAGAGAATAGATTAATAATAATGGTATTAAGAATAGGTTATATCTCTTCAATATTAAGTTAATTGTAAACAGGTTATATCTAAACCAGCAATAAAGGATTATTTTGCTATACTACATTTGTTGCAACTATGCTTGTTTGAACTTTCGACTGAAGAAATACTCATTCAACTTGAAGAGTGTTTACTTTGTGAGTAGGTGCTTAAACGATGTAACGCGTTGACAAGATATTTTGTAATATTTTTAAATTACTGTAGTTAGAGTAGGTATACTTGCATATTCAATTATAATGCAATTATAAGAGTGAATTTATGCTATCCCAATAATGGTCAAGATTCTTAGATGTAAGTCAAAGAACTACTTCAGTAATACTTTGTAGGAACAAGTACCTATTTTATATAATGTAAATGTTGTGCAGCAAATTGAAAGTCAAATATAGTCTCCATTTTCATAAGGCGATTAACACACGGCACCGCGCAGCGCCGCGGAGGGCGGTGGCGGTAAAGCAAATTTCACCGCTCGACCGCGCGGTCGGGCGGTGTACGTGTGTTAGGTATCAACGGATTTATTAGTGGCCAATGCGACATGAGATCCGCTTCACCGCCAAACGAGGCGGTGCGCGGTGCCGTGTGTTAATCGCCTAACCTGTTTTCAAACTGGCTAGATATATATATGCACACAATGTGTGAATTGTAAGATATATGTGCGAAAAAGAGCCCGGAAAATAAACTTTAGTAAGCACGTGTTAAAGCTTCGACGATTACTTAAATACATGTCAAAATCATGGTTACCTTCAAAGAATTGATAAAATCTATTTCTTTGAAGGGATCTTGGAGATTTAAAAAAAATACAGACAGGACAGGATGTTGTAGCCTTCTGTTATTGCTAGAATAAACTAGGCATTAAACTTTTTGTGTACATTTTTTTTTCGGAGGTCCTCAGTTTCCGCTAGGGCCTAGAGGAAATTGAGGACCTCCAACAAAAAGCTTGTAGGTGTCCCACTGTTGGGCAAAACATCTTCTCTTGGAGAAAAGGCACTAGCATAAATCACCACACTTGCTTAAGGCAGGTTGGAGGTTTTAGACGTTTAAGTCCAGAGTTCTCAAGGGTATTTATTTCCTGTCTCCGATGTCAGTGATGATCAATATAAACTTAGAAAGTACATCCATCTCCCTAGCCTGCTCCCAACTTAGTAAGAATGGAAGCCGAAACCTAATTGTAGCTAAGTGCCAGTATTTTATGAATAGCCACTCATCCAAGGACCGAACTGGGCGAGCAATGCTTTATCTCGAAGATTAAATCGTATCAATTCTAACCCAATTTGGACTCACAGCCTTTACTACACATTTGAGCTGCGTCAAATTAATTAGTTAAAAGTGCATGAAGCTTCGTCCTGACCCACTGCAATGATCATGTATTGGCATTTGCTTATTGATGTCTCCAAAATTATAAATGTCTGTCGTATTCATGAAGGTCCTTATGAATAAACCTAGACTTATGTTAGTGTGCTTTGTTAATGTCTTATTAATATTTCTTTGGAAGGTATTGCGTGATCTTGACACAAAAACTTGTTTATTTTTATTATCCCTGTCGATGTGTAGGTTTTAAATGGACGACAAATTAATTTTATTGTCATCTCACACGTTCGTAAATCATAAGTTGTAGGAAAAATATTGAATACTAGCTGCCGCCCGCGGCTCTACCCGCGGCTCTATCCGCGTGAATGTCGAAAATTATGTCAAGGGAACAAACTTTCGGGATAAAAAGTAAATATCCTATGTGTTATTCTAGACTACAATCTACCTCTGTGCAAAATTTCATAAAGATCCGTTGAGTCGTTCTGACGTGATAGAGTAACAAACAACCATCCATCCATCCATCCAAACATTCGCATTTAAATATAGTCCTCCTGACCGATTTCGGCCATGGCGGCCACTCTCAACCGAAACTAGCCACCGGCGCGGGACATATTATAGTGCACAAGTGTATGCGCAAACACAGGTGCAGTCCCTCTTTCATCACTCTCATATTCCAATGGGATGGCAACCCGACACGACCGGAGAGATATCTGGCGCAGGACCAACGGCTTAACGTGCTTTCCGAAGCACGGGGGTGTCACCACCAACTTCCAAACTCCGGGCTGTCACTGAGAAATTCCTATTGGAAAAGCCCATTGAAACGGGAGTCGCGCTTGCAACTGCGGGACCAACGGAGCAGTTACCCAATTATAATATTAGTACATATAGTTTAGATAATTTTTAATTCAGTTGAAGGGATGCACCGCTTAAAATATATTGTTTTGTTTGTTTTCCAAATACATATTTAAATCATTCCGATGTTAAAAGGTTGAGGTTGAGTCATGGAATAGATTTAAACGTATGTAGGTACCGAACAAGATGCTCGACTTTCAATAATGTCACACAACAGAGCAGTTCAGTCGTATCTACCCTTCATTCTACACCTAAGTTCGAGCGTCCATTTGTATTAGATTTAAACTTATATTATGTAGAAGTGAAATAGTTGGTGTTGCTGTCTATCAAACAAAGTAATATTCATAATGCGGTTAGTACTTCCAAAGATTACCGCTGAATTATTTGTATAAAGTATATTCGTGAACTGTCAGTGTCTAATATTCCGAAATAAAAAAGCACAGTTCCAGTTTTATAGACCATAGAACACGAGAATAAAACCGCGGGAAAAGCAGAGTGGAAAATATAAGCTTAAAATAAGTAAATTAAGAAACTAAAGCACTATTTTTTGTGAAAAGAAGACGGTCGAAAATATTATCTATTAATCTTCAAAACTTTTCCGCAACCAATCAGGGTTTCCTCCTTCTCTTTCCATGCTCCTGCACGCAGTTTGGAATAGACGTCGCAGTAACGCCTTCTAAAGTACGTAATTATTTACTTATATTTACATCACGAAACTGTTATTCGTTTGTCCTCGAAAAACATTTACTAAACCTTAGCCACCTAATCTTTTCGCTTGACTACTGAGTTGGCAAACGCTTAAAATTGTATAATATTCCACAATGAGTCACAATGACCTTTAGGTTAGTAATTTTGTCTGGGTAAGATTTTTATCAACTTTCTGTAACTTCATACTAATTAGCGATGGCTTAATTTAAGACAATATCAAGCATCTTGCATCTGCTAATACGTTTTGATAAGTTTGTCAATTATGTTTTTTTCAGTAGCAGCCTGGGTTTGGAAACATTGAACATCATCTGCCTAGCCTTTTCCCAATTATTGTTGGGGTCGGCTCCCAGTCCAACCGGATTCAACTGCATACTATTTTAAGTGGAGCGGTTGCCTGCCAGACAGACCTCCACAATGTATTGATTTGGTAACACGGTACTTCTTGGCAAGACTGATGTCAGATTTTCTGACTTCCGACAATCCATAACGACTGCCAAAGAACTACAAATGACAGCCGGGATCAACGGCTTAAGGTGGAAGAGAATTCAAGTTTTCTTATGTTTTTTGCCAGTCAGAGTTAGGCTGTGTGTTGACCAAATATGATTCGCGACCGTAAAACGTATTTATTTACAGAATTATAATCATTAAAATCATCAATACAACCCTCTAAGTTCATTTAATCCCATTGAATTGTTATTTCATAAAAAAATATTTCAATGGGACTAGATGAACTGAAACAACCCGTATTGATGATGTTAATTATTATGACTCAGTAAAGCCATATTTGTTACGGTCGCCAATCGTATTTTAATCAACACACAACCTGAAACTGACCTGCAAAATGCAATAAAACGTATGAAAATTTGAATTTCGCGGAATACCCTGGCGCTTTCACCTTGACGTGCTTTCCGAGGCACGGAGGAATCTCAATATGTTAAGATGGTCACCAATCTACAGACTGACCTCGGCAAACCTGGCTTAACCTTGAAGATCCATCCGAAACATTGAACATTGTGCTATTTACAATTGAGGACTCAATAGTATTTGGGTTAATCTAGGCAACAAATATTCTTTCAAAAACCTAACAGTAGATTGTTCCCGTGCTGTGTCTTGCTTGGCTCGTCTTCAGTTCAACATTAAAGATTTCGACCTGCCCTCCGCCATAAAGTGCCAATGACTTCAAGGTTTTTAGCTCCCTCTTCCTCCCACACCGGAGTCATGATAGTTATAAGCAGAGATCGGAATAGGTAGAGTAAATTTACCTACAGTTCGCGGAAGTAAGTAACATAGAGTTGATAATACCTCCAATAAAATTTTGGAATTTTTAACATGATGATTAAATCCTGGGATTTAAGAAATTGCAAATTACTTATTGCGCTTTGAATACATTTGAACTAAATTATTATATTAAAGAATCTTAGCTTTTAGAGTTTCGTACTTAAACTGTTAAATTGAAGAACTTTGTTTCATACAAAATTAATTCTTCTTCAAAAAGTTCTGCTGTTATTTACCGGATTATATGTTTTTATAATCCCGGGTTTTAATTGTCATGTTTATGATTTTGGGATTTTAGAGGAGGTATTATCTACTATATGTTACTTACTTCATCGAACTTTAGGTAAATATACTCTACCTATTCCGATCTCTGTTTATAAGCCTTCATAGTAGGCCCTGTACCTAATAATGTGTCTTGTACAATTACGAGCAGTCAATCCACTCGGTGCTACTTCGGTAGACAGTGAGTCGCCTGTCCTTGCCGAAATTCAGTTCACTACTACGCAGATTACCTACTATTATAAATAACCAATAAGTTTCAAATAAACTAAACGTGGTCCTTGGAGTCGAAGACTATTCAAAGTTTTTGTGCGTTTATTGCGTTTAATCTCTATTTAATTGAGTACTGTGTTTTTATGTAGATATTGGAGTTTTGGACATAAGCAAGGTTATTTAATAATTGTCGATAAAGTTCAGTAACAAAAATATTAGCTGTTTACATTCCCGTCGTCGTAAAGAACGCGCGAACGTACTGGTAATGCCAAGGTAATGAAACTTCAGTTGATATTTCGATTATTTAACTATGCATGGGACTGGTGTAAAGACGCGCGCTGATGATGGCTGTCGATTAAAAATTGTTTATTCAAATAAATATAACAAGGAAGACCATAAAAAGCACCTCTGAATAATAACATGAAAACAAAATTGACTGTCGTTTCAAATGAATGTTAAAATTAGAAAATACATTTGTTAACGGTCTTCCTAAATAAGGTTTAGACAAAGGTTTTGAATACAAAAACCATCCAACAACGGCCAATTTAAAACGTAGTTGAGTGATTGCATTAACGCCTCTATTACATGTTTGTTTCATTTTTGTAAAAGAATTGGTTGTTATTAAAAAAATAACGTTATGATTAACTAGCTGCCGCCCGCGGCTCCGCCCGCGTGAATGTGATAATTTAAAAATTATCCCAAGAGAACATACTCCCGGGATAAAAACTTCCCATGTCCTTTTCCGGGACTCAAACAATCTTTATACCAAATTTCATCTAAATCGGTCAAGCCGTTAGCAGAAGAAGTAACAAACATACACACACACTCACAAACTTTCGCCTTTGTAATATTTGTTTGATATGTACTGTTTTTTTTTATGAATTAAAATTGTATCATCCAACTCACCCTTACTCGGCCTTTAGAATGTCAAACTCATATTGATTTGCCAATGAAAACTAGCAATCATAGATATCAAGCTAGCATGTAGGTTTACTGCCAATAAGATAAGCTAATTATGTGCATAACATTAATTTGGTTGGACACTGGTTATTAACAAATTAGACGCATGTGTTTTAATGGCCACCTTCTTAAATAAGATATTCCTAAAAGTTGGTTAAGGCTGATAATGCATTATGTTTTATTAATACCCATTGTAATAATGGGATGCCATAAATAAAAATAAAAAGGCAGTAAATTATCAACTGTCAGAATATTTCACACGGTAGAAATAAACTCGTAATGAAATCCTTGACTTTTGTTCAACTATCATAATTTATTTTATTTGTTTACATCAATTGAAATCTATTTTGATTGCCATATTCGTTTATATCTTGCATACCATAAATAAGAAAGATGCAAGACTTTGCATCTGATTAAATATTTTTAGTTACTAAAAATAATTGTCAACAAATAATAAGTTAAGTTTCAAGTTTATTTTAGCTGCTGTATTTACAGCAAAATCGCAAAAAACAAAAACAAAATAATGTATCTTAACCTTAAGAAGTGTATCTGCCACCGGAAAAATGCAAACGCCGTAAGTTTGTAAAATATCGCGGCTTTTTTTACTCATTTCCTGTGTGCATAGAGCAAAGTTATTTGTTCAGAAGCCATTCTCTATCACCACTAATATTATAATAAACGCGCCTTTAATCTTAGCGTTTGGCGTGGGAATATTAATTGGAGATAAATCAGATGTAATCAGCATATTGATGACGTCAAGGAATTTATAGAAATTCTCAATATTCGAAATGTAAGTATTTTGTGAAAACCATCCGTTTATATTTTTCATCTAACACCATGGTACACTTTCGTGTAGACAAACTGGTGACCCAATAATGAAAGCTTTCGAGATTAAGCTAAGCTTACCGAGGTCGGTCCTTGGATGGGTGGCTAAAGATTACATATCGACTTTCCTCCGTGTCTTGGAAAGCACGTTAAGCCGTTAGTCCCAGCTGTCATATGAAAATCTTTGACAGTCGTTATGGATAGACAAGGGGTATCATATTACCCCGTTAGGCCATTCATTTTTTACGTAGGTAAGACTACTTTTGCTAGTTTTTGACCCCCTCACCCCTATATAAGTAAAAATAAGGATCGGCCCAAGCCCCCCATGTTTAATACTTGTTACATAAGAATCTAAAGGAAAAAATGAATACACGTTTGGTTTGTTATAATGGTTAGAAAGTAACGATTTTTAGGAATTTTTATTTGTACCTACAAAGGTACTAGTAATTTTAATTTTTTTATCGTAATACACTTTGGGTTTACGTAAAAACTATAAAGAACTTTCAAGCCCCACCCTCTTGGAAGAAAAAATAAGTAATGGTCGAGAAATGAATGGCCCCTTAATGGGTTGGATAGGCAGCTCCATGTAAAATAATGGTATTCAGCTACATTTGACTAGATTAGAAGCCGACTCCAGTTGGGAAAAGGCTAGGCAGGTTAATTGATCGTACAACTTCGCGTAGCACTCGTATAATTATGTAAAGAAGTAGTTACAGAGTAGTGTTTTTTTACGGGAAGTGGTTTTAATTTCCAGTGCAGAGCGATTGATTTCAGAATAATGATGGAAGTTGTTAAAATATTCACAAGTTTTTAGGGTTCCGAACCTTAAGGATAACCAACGGAACCCTATTACTAAGCCTTCGCTGTCCGTCCGTCCGTCCCTCTAACTGTCGCGCGCTGCGGGCTGTATCTCAAGAACCGTAACAGATAGACAGTTGAAATTTTCACAGTGTGTATTTCCATTGCCGCTCTAACAACAAATAATAAAAATTAAATTAAACATTACACGGCGCTCCCATACTAGAAACGTGTTTTTTTCGGTTTATGGTAAGAAACCCTTCGTGTGAGAGTGTGAATCGTACTTGGTCGGATTTTTTACTAATATACATATTTTGCCCCACTCCAGAACTATCTCCCCGCCACATCTTCACCTGTCGCAAGGTCTCGCTTCCTTCTCCCAGTTTTGGCGAAATCAGTGTACTTCGTCATTGTGATTCAAAAGGTTGCCCAGCTGAAATGGGACTGGGCAAGATATGCTTACCGCATGCCGTAAAAACTGTGGGTAGTAAGTAGCACTTAGCTACAAAAGAGATAGCAGGATGAATTGACATATTTATAGCCAAAAACCCTGCCGTTATTTTGCCCCTATTCAAAGGCGCGGAAGTAAAAATATGTACTAAAATAAACAGTTATGTAAGTAACCGCTAATAGGCAAACAGAACATGTGTACCTACCTAAATGACATGCATGACAACCGGTTTCGTACCTATTACGATGCTACTACTACATGTACTACAGTGATTTATGCGCTATTAAGTTCTCGGAACTAGGTACTTTTTTAGTAAGTACTAATTACCCAAACGAATTCTTCTCTTTTCTCATTCTCAATAGTCTTTTTCCTCAATGAGCTCGCCCTTATTTGCTATTATTCCACGTATCCACGTAGGTACAATGTATTTTAAAATAGTTTATGATAATCGAATACGATGCTGGTCTTACTGGAATCTCGCCAGGGTATAGCAAGTTAAAGGATGCACGGAACTAGGAAGAATCTATGGCAGAAGGGAAAAAGGAGGGCAGGCTAAACCAGGCTAAACCAGTTTGAGCTTGTGCTAGCAAAAAACAGTGATCATAGGAAAATTTCCTACGGTTATCCTTGAAAACCTAATTTTTAACTTCAGAGTGCAGATGTAAGATGTGATTATTTATATTTATAGCTGGCTATTTATATTTTTTACTCATTGAAGGAACCTACATAATTTTGTTCGGTTCATTAACATAACAATTATAAAATGATTATATTGTTACGGGTTTGACCGTCAATTCCGCATCAAAGTCATTAATAACCTTTTTTAACCATAGACGAAATCTAAGCATAGCTTGTTTGTACGTTTGTGTACTCTGCGAGGTCAAGCCATATTAATTCTAACAGGGTAACTTTAGGTGCAAGGGTTGTCACTTGCAACATTTGGAAATATATTGGTGTCCAATTTTTCGGCACGTAAGACTAATCTTTTTGCGGATTTTTCTTCAATATGGAAAATGCGTCTGGAAATAATAGTTCTATATTACACAATAGGTACTTAGTGAAGATGACATTCTTTTATAAACTGTGACCGGCTACTGACTGTACGACCTTTAACAGAGCTCGTGAATATGAATAACTTTTATTAGGAATAAAGTTGAAAAACATGCTATTTTAAAGAAAAGTGCGATATTTATACGTCAAAACATATGAACAACCAATTTAACAAAAATATTTCACGTAGTTGATAGAGGATTATCCATTAGATTCCGATACTCCTCCGTTCCCCGGAAAGGACGTTAACGCCCTTGGTCGTGGTTGTTGTTTGAAGATCTTTGACTCTCATTACGGATAGTCAGAAGCCAGAAAATCTGAAACCCGTCTAGCCAAGGGGTGTGTTGCCCAGTTACTGGGTTGTGTAGGTCAGGTCCTTCCATATAAAAAAAACTCCTAGTACTCAGCTGCATCCGGTTTGACTGGAAGCCGACCCCAAAATATCACGATATGGACCCCGGATTATCAACAACTGGTTTTGTTCTGTAGAAGTAATATTGGAAAGTCATGATTAAAGTATTTGACAAACGTAACCTATCTAGCGAGACTAAAAAATACATTTACACACGGGCTAAGATTGATTCTGAAGTAAAACTTTAAAAAATAAGCTGAGTTCAAAATTATAGGAAAAACGAATAGACAACCCTGCAACAAGTCAGAGACGTTTTATTGAAAATTCAATTACAATGACATATTGCGCGGTGTGGGTTACCTCAGCCTTCTATTACATAACCTGTGCGATACCTACATAATTTATACTGTAACTATAGTTATCGTACTGTACAGTCGAGGAATAAATAGGTTAAGTATTTTTACAAAAAAACCGGTAAATAAATAAAAACCGGTCAAGTGTGGTTCGGACCACGCACAGTGTAGGGCTCCGTAGTTACCCGTCTCCTAAACCATGTCAGAAAAAAGTAAAATGTACTTCACTATTATTAGATTACAAAGTTACAAATGCACTTGGTTTTGTAAAGCCTACTTAGCTGGGATAGTTTTCCTTTTAAATTCGTTATAAATGCTACTACTATGAATTTTTTCACGTCTCCAAAAACAACTGTTTGACTGTAACAAAAAGGAGCACTTTAAAGCTTAATATTTTGCAAACGGATCCTTGGATGGAAAAACGGTTTTCGCAATATTTTTAAACGACCTATCCAAAGACATCCCACACCATAGGGTAGACGATATTATCACCACTTTACATGTAAGGGGGCCACCCTGAAAAAAAATGTATTTAAACATTTTATTTTATCACTTTGTTGGCGTGATTAATACGTATACCCATACCAAATTTCAACTTTCTAGCGCTAAGCGTCTCTGAGCTAATCCGTGAACGGACAGACAGGCAGACAGATAAACAGACAGACATGGCGAAACTATAAGGGTTTCTTGTTAACTACGTAACCCTAAAAATGAGAGTTTGAAAAGATTCAATTAACTAATGCAGAATGTATTAGAACTTGCCAAACCTTTTTATTCCTCGAGTGTCAATCGTCAAATACTAAGGATACTTTATACCTTTCATTTCGTCTGACCTCTCTGGCTATTAAAACCAGTAATTAAATCTTCGTAGTTGTGGATTCGTGAGGTGACATCATATCATTATGAACTCGTGACCCGCCCTACTGATACATTCTCTTAGAAAATGTGCTCCGATTTAAACGGAGATAATGTTAGAAGGACAAGGTTAATCCTAAACGGAAAATTGTGTAATAGAATCAGAAAAAATATCTGGCACCAGTCTTTTTTTTACGGATGGGAAATCATCAAAGATATTTTTCTGCCCTGGGGGAAGCGGGAGGGCGTGTCAGACTCTTACTGATTAAAACCCATCCGTGTTCCTTCTTAAGCCCTTTGCGTTCCAGGGCCGCGGTGACTCTTTCGAAGAAATTCCGCAACCCTGGCAGGCTCTGGCCCTAGCGGGCCCCGTCTTCTATGCTGACATCTCTTTGAGGCACGCGTTGAACACAACGCGCCATCGACCCGGGTGGCACCAGTCTTGTCAAGAGATTTCGTGTTACCCAATTACTGGGTTGAGAAGGTCAGCTGCATCCGGTCAGATTGGAAGCCGATCTTCTCAATAAAATTGGGATAAAGCTAGGAAGATTAATTTATTCCTACACTTCATCATCTGCTTAGCTTTTCCCAACTATATTGGCATCGGTTTCTAGTCAAATCAGCTCAGCCTTCTTCATAAAAACGTTACAACCGTTACATAGCTAAAATACTGATAAGCAGATTCTTTATTCAAAAAAGCACTTTTTTCAGAAAAGGCAAAAAACTTAATACTGTGTCCCTTCCACTGCAAAAGTTTCCTGTATATTTTTGTTTTTTTTTGTAGTTATTTCCCTTTTGCTTAACGATGTATGTATATTTGTTTTATTATTTTTAATTTAGCCCGTGTTGGTGTATTTAGCCATCTGGCGTCGAATAGCGGAGATATGTTTAAATCGGTTTAAACATAGTGAGATAAGGAATTCGATGTTGTGCATAACTAAAAAAACACATTTTTTGAGTTAGCACCCTTTAGATCTAGGTGTGCGATATATGAAAAGCTTTGTGCTGACCGATGGATTCACGCACAGACTAAACCACTTATTGTAGAAACGTGAAATTTGGAGGATGTATTCCTAATTAGGCTTATATGATGTGGGCATCCGATAAGAAAGGATTTTTAGAAGTTCATCATCTAACAGGGTTAAATAGGGGGTGGAAGTTTGTATGAACAATCTTATTCCTTGGACCTATATCCTTGAAACTACCTACAAATACTAGTCGTAGTAATAAATATAGGTAGTCATTATTAGTTTCTCACATAAACCCTCAAATGGCAATTTAGGGTGTCATAAAGTTTGTATGGAAGATTAATAACATTGAGTGTTATTTGAGAATATTTTAGCTAGTAGCTAGCTATCTTTTAAGACGTTAAGAGGCATCTTGTGTATACTGGGGAGTATATTGCCTGGGGATAATTTCCGACTATCATGCGGGTCAAGCCGCTGGCTGAAGCTAGTAAATCTATGCTAATATAATAAAGGTGAAGAGTTTGTTTGTTTGAACGCGCTGATCTCTGAAACTGCCAGTCGGATTTGGAAAATTATTTTTGTATATGATACTCATATTCTTGAGGAAGGCTTAGCCTATACCGGAACGAGGAAAAACGGGACAAGCGCGTACGAAGTCGCGGGTAAAAGCTATAAATAAAATAAACCGTAAAGATTGTGGCAGAGTTTAATGTCGACCTGCTTTCAAGGATAACGCTATAAATTTAAGATCAACAACGATAATCCCCATAGTTTTGCTCTAACTATAAGGTGGGCTACTAATCTATCGATAAATCTTCAACGTACATTATGGCCAAAGAGAAATTTACAAACTCCAGATTTTGGGAAATGCTATTGTAATTTAATAATGTATAAGAAAAATGGCTCCAACAACACTTTAATAAATATTTCAAGGGTTACGTCCCTCAAAAGGAAGAACGTACTATTATCAACAATGGCCATATTATAATATCATTGTCTTTGAGCCACCCAGATAAAAAGATCGTAAAGAATTATGAATAAAATGTTTCGTAGATCACATAGCAAAATATACCAATTTAAACTGTTTGTAATCACTAGATTCAAAACAAAATTGACGCATATAAAACCACTACAATATGAATTATAGCAACAAATTTGTTTTCTACCGATATTTATTTATTAAAAACTAAACTAGCTGACCCGACAGACGTTATCCTGTCTTAACTATGAATATTGAATTGGTTCCATTAGAAAAGGTAATATGGTTAAGTTTTCTTAAATTTTCTAATGTTCCGCGCAACTTTCTTAATTAGTATAAGCGTCATTGCTACGATCGACGTACACTCCTCCTACTCTGTCTACGGGGTGAGAAGTGACACCGGTAGACGCCTCGCGGGAATAACTGATCGAGTTGTAAATTATCAATTATCGACCGCCGAGAGTACAAAATAATTGAAGTACTAATATCGCTATTAAAAAATTAGGGGTTGGTGAAAATTTTGTGTTGTATGTATTTTTTCATGCTAAATCATATTTAAAAATTTTGTCAAAAAATAAAGAAGTTTACGTCCTATTCTCAGACCTACTGAATATACACACAAAATTTCAAACGAATCGGTCAAGCCGTTTCTGAGGAGTTTAGTTACAAACACTGTGACACGACAATTTTATTATTAGATATTCAGCTTAAGCACTAGATCGTATAGCCGCACGCAGAAATGATCCAAGATCAAGATTGATTCCATTACGACGCCTATTAACTTTACCTAGTCACAATATTTGCTTCTTTTCAAAATACCTGAGGATGTTTTAGATACGATTAGCGATTCGTTAATAGCTTTAATAGTGATGCATTGTCGTATTAGTGTGAATCTTTAATAAAAATAAAATTGTACGTAGCTACCTTCAAGGATTTTGTTGGTACCATGTGTGTCTGCGCCTCAGATGTAGGTTAAGAGACACACGCCTGCGCCGGCCGACGACAAACAATTTACACAATTCACAAATCCCTGTAACGTTTCTTGGATCACCTTAAATAAACTGTTTGCATGATTGTGATTAACACCTTGCCTCCCAATGAAACTTCGAAACATCGCATTGTCAATACAATGGAATGATATTTATAGCTCAAGTTGTAACTTCAGAGCATAGACGTTCAGGACTCGTCCTACCACCAACACATCCTTCTTGTATTGTCAACTTTTAAAAAATATTTAAAAATGATGAAGATTGTGAGTGATTTTTGTGATTTTAAATCTTAAAAAAAAGTTTTAATAGTTCATGAATTGAGAGTTCACTTGTTTGCCATCTTAGCTAAATTACCTACGTATTCAAATCACATAAAAGCTCTCTGTAACTTCATTTTGATTGCTGGTCTCTATTAAATTTAACAGAACGTGCGACAATTTAATGTACCAACCTAATAACATACAATAATCTTTTCAGACTTTGTTCGCCCTGGCCGTCCTTGCAGTAGCATTCGCTCAAGAAGATGCGCCGGCGCCGGCTACAGGGGGCGCTGCGCCCGTTCAGATCCTCAAGCAAGTCGATGAGCAGGACGTAGACAAATACAACTTTGAGTAAGTGATCATTAACTTTTTTAACAGTTCTTTATTTTTCATCACTTTTTTTTGTTTGGGAAATGCTTTCACCTATTTTATTTCTGGTCAGCCACTAGCTATACAATACCACATGTTATGAATATGGTAAAATCAAAGAAACCAATTATTTATAACTTTTACTATAATTCCCATAAATTTGAACTGAAGGTTGTAACTACCCAGCCGTCACACACTGTACATAAGGGAAACTGTAAAAAAATATATGACAAAACATTGTTGACACTCATAAATGCTCAGAAAATTTTGTCGCAAACCAATGCCAAGTCATTAGGGTCACGACCGTTTCTTACGGAATTTTTAATTTTCATGAAAAATACTTCCCGTAATGGGTAACCGTAACTTATATTACAAGTGTTACGTAACAGGTACATTTTGTTATTTAATCATTAACATTGATCAGAGGCATTGACACCAAAATAAAGACTTAAGAAGTATCTACTCATAATTCATATGTAATAGGTAGCTGGTAGGTAACATTCGACATAACGAATAATTATTGACCTTTTTACAACTTGAGATGTTACTTAATACATTGTTTGAAAAGGGCATCATCATCAAGATGACTGGTTTACTAATACTTGTGTACCTTTGGTATGTGCCCAAAACCTCAATCCACGCAAAAATATTTGCGGGCTTGTACAAAGTCTTGCACCTGCAAATAGGGCCGTGAACTTACAGAAGTGTCTGAAAGAGGCAACCTTTACCTTACCAATATAGTATCGCAGTTTCATATGTTTAAAAGATTCATAGATAGTTTTTTTTTTAAATATTTTTCACCATATAACTTACAGAAAATATAGCGGTCGATTCTGTAAACATCTCACGGTAAAAGCTTAAGTGAGCTTGAAATGAAGTGTCATTTTACCTTGACTCTATGAAGTGTAATTTTACCTTGACTCTATGAATTGTCATTTTACCTTGACTCTATGAATGGTCATTTTACCTTGGCCCTATGAAGTGTCATTTTACCTTGACTCTATGAATAGTCATTTTACCTTGACTCTATGAATGGTCATTTTACCTTGACTCTATGAAGTGTCATTTTACCTTGACTCTATTAACTGTCAATTTACCTTGAATCTATGAATTGTCATTTTACCTTGACTCTATGAATTGTCATTTTACCTTGGCTCTATGAATTGACAGCTCACATCATGTTCACTTCACCTTTGTCACGGCGAGATTTTTATAGAATAGCACTAAAATCTGTCAGTCAGTTGTCATTACAGTCTAGTCACACATTACAAAGATCTCATTCTCTCCCCCAGGTTTGAGACTAGTGATGGCACCTCAAGGCAAGAGACCGGCGAGTACAAGAACGACACCGAGCAGCAGGGTCTGGTCGTCAAGGGCAGCTACAAGTACGTCGCCCCCGATGGCCAGCACATCTCCGTCACCTACATCGCCGACAAGAACGGTTACCAGCCCACCGAAGAGAAAGCTGCTGACCAGGCTGCCGCCCCTCAAGCTTAACCTCACCCCCTGAAGATCCTCCGATATAAATCTTACAGTTACTTTGCGTAAACCAAATATGTAAAGGGTGTTTGTCCTAATATGCCTTAACACTGCCAAATAAAATTGCTACTGCCTAAAAAAGGTTAAAAAACTATTTTTATTCACAGTTTCAGTTTCCTCAGAGCCTATCGTAGCTTATTTATGGGCATTATTACTAACCACTAAATTGTTCTAAGTTTACCACATTCATCACTACCATCGTGATTTTTTGCAATAAAAACTTCCATTGGCTCAAACGTCTAGCAAAGACTCACACTCTATTGAAATATAGATTTTTACTGTCATTAATTAAGATTAAAACCTAACTAACTTTAGAAGACAAATAGGGCACAGAATAAAAGAAGCAGTTTTTTCATAACTCAAAATGATTGATGATCCTGAACCGCTTACGAGTGAGTGAATCACTGTAGTCCATTTAATTTTTCGCTATGTTAATTTTGACTAATGTTACAAACAAAGATCTGAAAACCGATGTTTTATAGGTGATATGATTGTTCACATTGTAAAAATGTTCATTTTCCTAACTGACTTTTATTGTAAAAAAAAATACGGTTTAGAATTGTTTAAAGGGTTCGTATAAATCTGAAAAGATTTTCTGGAAACCATTATCTATTTACATACTTCACTTCACATCACATAACATCACATCAATCACAGTTTGGTTCTTGAAATCTTGTCATCCATTTTTCTGAAATTCAGCTTTTGTAGCAGACGGTCACAGTTTTCAAACCTGAAATAAAAATATGTGTTAAGTTATTCAATAAATCTTGACAAAGACATAATTAATGACACTAAACTTAAAAATCATCATTAAAATTTCATCCGTTTAAGGTCAGATCAGCTTTGGATTGTTTCGGAATAATCATCTTTAGAAAAAATACAGGGAAAGTTTCAAATTCATTCACAAGTTAAGTTTTAAGTTCAAAAACACACAAAGCAAAACAAGAACACTTACTTGGTATATGTCACCATGAAAACTGATTGGGTTGTTTCAAAAAATCTTTAAAATAAACTCGTGAGAGCAAACATTCTCAAATTAAATGCCTGCTAAAATATTGTCGGCACGAACTTACTAAATGAAACTTCACGACAGGAAAGAGGCGATAATGATTCAAGGCACGCTTGATCACCCAAATTACTACGAATTTTGAAAATATTTTAAGCGTCCGAGGAGCTCGTGGCTAAATAATAACACTGGCTAAATATAACTTGTCGAGATTGATCCGTGGATGGTGTCGTATTGAGAATCCTCCGTGCCTCGGCATGAACATGGTGCCAATGTTCGACGACGGTAGTGCGTGAAGCCAGAGACCCTACTCCCACTCACCCACAGCCAACAGGCGCGCACGCTCTGCAGTAGTAGTTGATGTGGCAATAAGTTTTTCCTGAACTTGCCTGCAGAGCGGCTCGTCCCACCGTCTCTGGGATGAAGGGTAGTCGGGCGGATTTGAATTCGGGCAAGCGAGTCTCCAGGCCTCCACAGCCTCGATGAAGTACGGCACATCAAAATCAATCAGTGTAGAAACTAGAATATTCCTGATTAATTTATCAGTGCCGTACACCGAGGATATAAAAGCCGGTAAACTAATACTGGTAATTTTGCGGACGCCGAGGCCTCCCATACGGATGGGAAGGGTTGCTTGCGCCCAGGATTTGTCGTCCAGGGCCACATTTAAAATTAAAGTAAGTGTATGCTTGATAATTTGGTCTATTTTGTCCAAAAGGTGGGGGTGCTTCCATAAATGGGAAGCACGAAGGAAATATATTAATTTTGGGCCGAAGCAGCAATGACGAATAAGAGTGATGGCCGAATGCATGTTAATTTGGAGCAATCTTTCCGAAACGTCATTAAAATTTTGAATTTTTTCTTCAACAAAATCTGGAAAAGAATTTTCAAAGATTGGGCACCCAAGGAGACGAAGAGAGCTTTTGTCCATAATTTTGATTTCAGGGGCTATTGTGTTGAATTTTGGAAGTGTAAGTAGTCTGTCAGTGTTGTCCAATAAAAATAATTCGCATTTGGAAAAGTTCAGATCAAGTCCTATGCAATGGAATTGATTTTTAAAAAATTGTAGGTCATTTAAGACAGTCTCTACATCGCCTCCAAGGGTTTCATCATCAAGATACCAAACGTTAAATTTAGAATTTAGCTGTCGAATAATTGGGTGAATAGCTAAACTAAAAATCACTGGCCCGAGGGGATCACCTTGTTGACAGCCAACTGCAGATTTCAAAAGGTTGTCCCGATATAGAAATTTAGATGGTTGTCTATAACATTGCCAGAGGAAACTGAAGATTTGAGGTATTTCTTTTTTAGCTTCTGCCAGCAAGGTGTCCCTGTTTACCGAATTAAATGCATTTTTGATGTCAACCTTCAGGATGACCTCTCCTTTGCCAGAATTTAGATAGGTCGACAGTGCGTGTACGGCAGCCTCACAGCCCCCTTTGGAGCCGTAACCAAGCTGCAGGGGCTGGAATTTTTTCGAAAGAACCTCACCATAAAATTTACAACAAATCTTGGCTGCTATACGACGGTAAGTAGTTCCCACGGCAATGGGACGAATGCCGCCATCCCTCTTGCGCAGGGCACATAAATTGGCCCCGTACAAGATGTCGATGACGGCTTCGTTTACCTTGCCGGAGAGCATAACGTTGACCAGAGCCGTTAGCTCCTTCAAAAGCAACTCACCTGCTTCCCCGGCGCCTGAACAAACAAGGTCTTTAAGATGCTGAGGACTTAGGCCGTCGAGGCCGCCAGCAGAGCCACTGCGGAAGGAGCTAACAGTTGTGATCACCTCACGACCTGTAACGGTGAGGGTGTGAATGTCCGGATTAGGGGGGTCGGGAAAAGAAAGGTCATCCGCTGGGGCAGGGTGCTTGGTCTCCAGAGCTGCGAGAGTATCTGGAGAACATGGTGCCACCACATCGCTACTAAAAAGTATCCTGGCTGCTCCGCTGATGTCACCTTCCCCTAACTTAGCTTCGACCAGATTGGAAATGCCTTTTGAAGGGCACTTCTGTGTCCAAATTGTGGGCCGAGACGTTACAGTTTTCTTTAATTTGTGCAGTTAAAGTTTTTTTGGTAGCCAAATTCTTATTTACATGTAAAACTCTATATGGGAAGGTGAGTAGATGTTCCCAGGCACTTAGCGAGTTCTCCCGGGCGGCACGGCGAACACATCCTGCTAGATGAATTGGATGTAGCTGGTGTAGGAGGTGTAAGCGTAATGTCAGGGTCTGAAGTGAGTGCATGTTGGGGTTTGTGTACCTTTCCAATATGCACATTTAGACCCCGCTTACCTTTGAAAAATCGTGCCTGGGTGCAGAGAGGACACCTCTCCAGGAAGCTTAGCGAAGGTTGACTTGCACTACCTTCTGCCACATCACTGCTACCACTAATCATAACAGTTTAATGTAAAAAAAACACTATTTAAAACGAGTTAAGAAATAAAAACACACTGAACATAAAATAAAAACTGTCAATAAAATTATTGACAACACCTGTCAAAGTAAAAAAAAATGTTTCTGGTAGAAAATTGTTCACATATGTGTGCACTGACTAAACATGACACGACGCGGCTAAGTAATTTGTCACGAATATTCGTATTTTAAAGTTACTACCGCAACTGGGGTCAAAAGTGGATGCCGTTTTTATGAGTTCAGCTAAGAAACATTTTCTAAGTTGTTTGGAGTTATTATTTTTTCTCTTTTTTGGCAACTGAGCCGGTTCCGACTGTTTTGAGTTATATTCGGGTCTATTTAATGCAGCAATGTCTTATTGTATGCACCTGCCATTTTATCTCTCCACTACCCTTGATTTACTGTGGTAAATAATGTCTAAGGAATTACGTTCGCCTTTATGCCTTTGTTCTGCATGAAGTTTTAATGAATAAATAAACATTAACGACGATCAGTAGTTGTATACTATCAGCAACATTTTTATGTTATCCAGGGCGGAAGGGATTGTCACTTAGGTAGCTTTATTCAAAGATATTTTCATCACCTCTAACCCTGGAACCGACGGGTTATGTTTTTACGTGTGAATCATAATAATCATATCACTAGAGAAGTAAGGAAATAAATGCAATCGATCTTGTAACAAAATATAATAAAATTATCTCAGTAGAAAACAGTACAAAAATACAAATATGTATAAATTACTGCTGGGCAGGGAGTACTCTGATGGTGGGTTTGTATCCTTTGTCGTCAGCGGTGAAGGTGACTTGGTACTCTTCACCTTCAGGAGTAAGGTAGGAGTAGGAGCCCTTGATAGCAATGCCTTGCTTGTCGCCGACGGTGATCAGGCTGCCTTCCTCTTGACGGGATACGCCGTCACTTGTCTTGAAGCTGGAATGGAGATGTTTTTACATTAGTGCTACTTCACTTTGCGCCACCTTCCAAAACTTAAAAATGTATTATTTGCTAAGTCTTTGGAGCAATTATATTATTCACAGGTCAGGATATAGTTCCCTCTTAATTTGTTTATTTAACAATTACTGTAAACACATACATATAACAACGAACAAAAAGTAGGAAACGATAAATGAGATAATGGTTTATTATTGAAAGATTTGACAACATTTGTTGAGCTTGAAATTTTGTGAAAGTGACCCAAAGTTTTACAAAATTCGGGTTATATTATTCAGTTCTTGAAGAGCGGACACAGTTTTTTTTTTCTAAAAATATTTACTTACTCAAAATTATATCCATCAGGATTAACAATGGTTCTTTCTGTTAGGATTTCAGCAACTGGCTTGTCTTCAGCGGCCACCACTGCGGCGAAGAGAGCGAGCACGAACAGTTTCTGAAACGTGACGACATAGAAAAATTTTAAAAGTGTAGATTATAATTTTTAACCAAGTATTATGATGTAATGAAAACGTGTCATGAAATCTTACTAGTCTTTCTTCTTCATGTGTGACCTTTTAGCCTTCAGTTTAGCGCTCCGTGTTATGTAAAGTCTTGGGACAACTCAAGCACCTTTTCTAATACCTACTGAATGATATTTCATTGTGATTGCGACAGAGTTGTCTTTGAATTATTTTTTTATGAAACTGCGTTCCTCACTACCATCTTACTTTGTGTGTTATTATTATGTAGCTACTGGTAGTCGAATGTTCTTGGTAATGAGAAATACGACGCGAGGAGGAGGTGGTTTGAAAATTATTTTGAACTTGTAGACTGAAAATGTGAACACGAGTTTTCCAGCTGTCGTAGCAACCAGCGTTAAGCGCAAAGTATGACCATTGATTTTGGGATTCAAAGAGGTTACAGAAGAAGCCATCCATGCAAAAGGATGTTGCTTCACATTACTTTATAATCCACAGCTATCGCTACTTAAAATATGCCAAGTATGTTTTTGATGAGTGTAGATATTTTGTAGGTAATGAACTATAAACTTACCGGAGCAATCATGATGGCAGATGAATTGATGATATCCAAATAGCTAGAACACTTAAATGTAAATGATAAAAACAACTGGTAAAAATCTCTTTAAATACATTTTCTGTTTGTGAAGTTACATCAATTGAAGAAGTGCAGTAACTAAGGTGATAACACGAATCAGGTTATGAAATGTGGCAAACGCAGAAATTGACACACAGTCAACTGGGCAACTGTTTGTCTTCACAATAAATACTCATTAACTACTGTGTGTTTAACAAATAATAAATTGTTTCGAATTTTCCATTTTACAAGTTTGCTTAAGACAATGATGATATTTTCGGGCGAGACATTTGACTGATAATAGGCGCTCCAGATATTGTAATAAAATAATATTTACCTTATCATACGTGCCTTGAACTCCTCTCAATTTTACCCTTATGCTGGGGCTTGGTCAACACTCCATACATGGACATTTATTGTTTTTAACTCGCGACCTAAAAGAGGGGTGTTATTAGTTTGATGTGTGTATCTGTGATTCTATGTGTCTGTCTGTGGTATCGTAGCTCCTAAACGGCAGAACCGATTCTGCTTAGTTTAAAAAGGTAATTTAATTGAGAGTGTTCTTATTTATCATTCAAGATAATCGGTTCAGCTGTTTGAAGATCATCAGCTCTTTTCTAGTTGAAGGGATGTGAGCAACTTAGATGAGTTTGATTGATTCGAATTTGGTATTCTGTTACTTTAATTAGATTGCAAGAACATGGTTACCTTGAGCTGATGCTGCACCATGATCTAAGTTCTGCAGAATCCCCAACTATTCACTTAGTTATGGCGGACGTATCATGTTCGTGCTCACTGGAATGGTTTTAATGAACAGATTATAAGTAGATCAGTAAGTTTGACCTACTGCTGTAGCATGCCCTAAAATCTCCAGGATACCCAACTCCTCACTTACTTATAGCAGCCGTTTTGTGCTGGTTCTCAATCAATGATCTCAATGAATAGGTTATACAAATATTGGAATCAGGGTAGGATAATGAAACAAAAAAAGAGAAATAAGTGAATATATTGGTGAGAGATCCTAAGCTACTTTCACTCGTTCAATCGATATGATATTTTGATAAACGAAATTGTACCGTTTGAGTGAGATCGGGGTTTCTAGTAGTGTAAAAAGTATAAAAAGCATTAAATAAAAATTGAATTACAAATTAAAAAAAATCCCTGACAAAAATAACTCTAAAAAGGTGTAAAATGTTTGATGTTTGATTGATCCCTTTTAGGTTTAGTTTAACATAGCGTCATAAATAAAATAATTATAAAAAATGCGGGATTTGTATCCGGTTGATTGCAATAGGCATGCTTGCTTGAGGGAATCATGTGCAAAATATCAAAATATTAAAAAAAAAAAAACTCCTATTAGCATACACCTCTTACCTCTACCTCTTACGAAATACACGCGTGGTGTGTGGAAATAAACCAAATTAAACACTTTTAAACATATAAGTATTTTAATTGAAGGTATAGAACATACTTCCCTACTAGGTATTTATAATTAATTTATAAATTATATAATTTTAAGTTATCCTAAAATATTAAATCTAGTACCGTTGCTGATATTATGGGCAGATTTTGACTTGATTTTTTATAGTTTTTTATTTGTACCACGTAAACTACTCTATTTCTTGGATAATCGTTTTACAATAATTGAGATAATTTCCGTTAATTTAATTAAATACACCATTCTAGTTAATAAATAACATTATTTGTCCAGTCTTTTTTTATCGAAATAGGTTCGAGCTAATACTTAAAATTGCATTCCATTGCCGACGATGTATTACGATAATTTCTTGATGATTGTTCTGTAGCCTCTCTTGCCGGCCTTGTACGTCATTTGGTAGAGATGCCCCTTCGCGTCGTACCAGCGGACTGCGCCGGCGACGTCTAAGGCAGCATCTTTAGTGCCAGGGTTCAGGATCGCTCCCGCTTCAGTCCTGGACGAACCATCACTGTTGTCGTAACTGGAATGAAGAAATGTAACTTTAATACATTGTCATATACGCTTCGCATTTGCTCACGTACGGTGGACTTTATCAAGAGCGTAGCAAACATCTTCAATGCGCTTACTAGATATTCAAAAAGTAATAGGCGCTACGGCGCCTGACGTTTTATTGGCCACATCACATACAATTTTAACGCTAGACAGACATGTTTGGTCGGCGAGATTTAAGTATTCGATATTCAACCACCACAAAACATTTTTATGAAAACCATAAATGTAACATTGATAAAATATAATTCCTATATCTACTAAGACCATAATAAAGTACAGGGTAATTTTTAGCTCCATGGTCTTCATTCAGAGGGCGATTTTTTCGGTTTATTCAAATTTTCACATGTTACTTGAATAAATCTAAAAAAATACCAATGTATTAAAAGTCAAGCACAGAAACTTGCTTTTAACCGACTTAAAAAATGGAGGAGTTCACTTATTTTTCCCCCATTTGTGGACCGATTCTCCAAATTCTTTTTTTATTTGAAAGAGTATACTCCTGAGGTGGTTCCATTGGCACAAGTCAGGATCTGATGATGTAATCCCAGGGAAATCGAGGGCAACGCTCAAATTTCAGAAGTATTAACAATATTTTTCATATACTTTCTAACGCAATTCAGATATTTGTGCCTGTTAATCAATCATCTTATCTTACTGAGCTGATGATGGAAGGTATAATTCAGGATATGTTGCTGGGATCCCAGGAAAAATGTTTGTTCAGTGATATTTTTGCCAATTGTCAACCGATTTGGATGAGTATTAAAAATAATGTAACAACTACTAAAAACTAGGTACTTACAGGGATAATTTTAAAACTATAATTACATTTTTCTATTTTGCTGAGATCATGCAAGACAAAATTAAAGGATTTTTTTAAAACTATAATACACTTCAGTTTTTTCTGAGATTAAGCATGGCAAAAACAAATGAAAGACGAAAGATGTAGTTCTAATTTTCACGACGCGCATGTGGCGCCATTTGCAAATTCGCGCTATTTTCAAACGTCAAACGAACGTCAAAGATTGTTGCGACTTTCCGACTGATATCTAAAACAAAAAGTTTGTTTCATTACCATTTCATCTTCTAGCAAATGTGTTGAAAAACGTTGTATGAAACACGGGCTTAAATTGGTTTATACAAACTCGTGACTATGGTAAGCATTACATTCGTCTTCTCGTTTGTAAAAACCAATTTACCGCACTAGTATCATAAATAACTACTAACTGTAATTAAAAAAAAACTGTAAAGAATACGCACGGCTCTATACAACGAGGAGTGCGGTAAAATAGGTACTTAGATGAGAGTATCTATTTTACCGCACGTTCCAATGTATGGTGCGTAATTTTTTAATTTTCGAACAATTTAAATAGGCTTCGTAAATGCATTTTTTGAGCTAAGGTGTTGAAAAATGAATTATCATCTTATGTCTTCTTTTAGACCACTTTAGATATTAGGTGGTAGACGCACGTTGACCATAAATAATTAGTACCAGGGCGCACTAATGTCATCTGGGGCCCTAAGTGACATTGCCGTCATGAATCCGTTTTGAAACTTAAATAGTATTATTTGTCCTGTAGGTATAGTTCCGTCTCTCTCTCACAACGGAACCATCATGGTATTGGCACATCAAAGTAGCCCCAGTAGTTAATCTGTGTATATATGTCCTTGCTGTGAGTTCCCCCAGTTTAGTTACCTATCACTAATAAGGATCGTTCCCGTGGTATTTCTTGTTTTTGCCATAAGCTATGGGAAACACGTCACAAGTTTACATTAATTAAGATTAGACTTCTCCAGATTTTATGATAAGTTAAATAATCAACTAGCCCCCAGATATCCCACGTTGATTAAACTTATCAAAAATCCAGTCATAACAGCCAATTTATTATAGCATAATATCCTTGTATAGCGGTAGACAGATACCCACGCATACCAAAATATTTTCTACATTATGAAGAAAACTAGTTTATCCCATAAACACATACCTACGTACAATGAACGTCCTTGACTTTTAGGAGCCACGCGAATTTCCTTTTAGGGAATTTTAATGGGCTTTAAATTAAATGAGGTCTAACTAACTTTGATATCCTAGACTACTAAGAAATTCAACGCAATATTTTTTTTACAAACATTCTTATGCTTAATTTGCATTTTTTAAACACTAGGCACTCAGAAAAGTAAATGCCTTATGTTAAGTGAAGGAGTTTGTAGAAAAAGTTTATGCATTTTATTTATTTAAAAATCGGTGTTTGTACATCAATGTCACTGCCCCGAAATTCTCTCAGTTTTAAAGTCAGGTCATGTATTAGAAAAATGACGAAAATGTTTTGCAAAGGTCGGTTGAAGTAAACACAATTTTGAGCGCCGTTGTTGAACTTCATATAACATTTATCTTCTATTCGAAATCTTAAACTTGGGTAAATAGATAAGGACGATCAATTTATTGGCACTGCACACTATTTAAACACTAAAGGATAAGTATAGATTAGTCATACAAATTCCGCTGTCCATAAAACATACGATATTCGAAATTCGATTTATTTATTGGAGAGTTATAACGACAAATATTTGGTATTTTTATGAGAATGACGTATTTGCTCAAAATATATTTGCCTATATAATAAAAAAAACCACGTATATCAAACACTATTTTGGACAGAGTTCAATAACCATTATTTTAACGCGTGGTTCCAAGAAATGTCATGTAAGCTTGTTAATTAATACTAATCATTGAATTTTTCAGTGTAGGTATGATATCGCACTTTAACATTTCAAATTCACACTATACCTATACTATAATAAAATATAATATAACAAAGCTGAAGAGTTTGTTTGTTTGAACGCATTAATCTCTGGTACTACCAGTCTAAATTGGATTTTTTGTTTTGTATATGATAGCCACAGTCATGAGGACGGCTATAGGTGATACGAGAACGGGAAATTCCTACGGGAACGGAAAAAAACGGGATATGCGCGTATGAAGTCACGGGCCAAAGCTAGTATTTATCATAAATGTTAAAGTAATTCTATCAGTCTGACCGTTTGTTACCTCTAATCTTCACGTCTTAACGGCTGAACTGATTTGGCTGAACCTGACAAACGGGTAAACCATGTCCTGGCAAAAATCATTGCCGAAGTTGTTAGCAATTACTTCTTCTACAACCATAATCTGACATTGGCCAAAATCAACACTACCCAGCTAACACCAGATTGCATAAAGCAGTCGCCATCACCAAACTATACAAAAACGGTAATTCTGATTGAAAAACGATATGAGAAACCTAAATAATATGATATTTAAATACCTATTCAACGATACCCCACTTGACATAGTTCGTCGATTTTCTTTTTTTTTCTTTTTCACATTATGGCGTCCAAAATCGGCCATTTAGATATTTCCAATTTTTTATGCCTTCTATGACAATTGCGCCGTCATGACGAACCAAACGACATGTCATTTATCAAAATCGGCCCACGCTTTCGGTCTAAATAGTGCCACAAAGGTACAAACCCACAGACATACATACATACATAGGCTGATAAACGCGTTACCCTCCTTTGCGTCGCGCAGTCGGGTAAAAAACAAAACGAGTCATCCCGAATAAAAAAGCACAGCTCGTTACCGTATTGAGCGTTAAGTGAAATTCGACCTCAATTGTGTTTTCGGAATAATACTGTTCCTTATACAATTAAAGTACCTGTATAATTAAAGACTTGTATTTTCGAGTAACGGAGCAACTGCCTGGTAGGGTGTTCGTACCGCTTTCGGACGTTCAACTTAAAGGAGGCGTAAGTACAACATAACATCTGTTTTTATACCCCACATGACAAAGTTGTATGTTACCATTCAACTTTTTTACAACATCAAAATGACATGCATGACGTTGAATGTTTAGTAAGATTAAATTAAATGGTTCAGAGCATCCGGGTTCGATGTGAGCCCCAAATAATGAATCGTTTGACAGCATATTAACTATGTTGCTAGTTCTGCTGGTGGCAATAGAAGCATTTGTCAAATTTTATAAAGTAAGTTTCCATATAATTATTTACTGCCGATAGTCTTCTGGAAAAATTATTCCCAGATTCGACGGTAATTATAACTCAAGATTGTTTCATATTTCTACTGTGTGTAAACGCATTCCATTCAGTGATGTTTTAATTTATGTTTAGCGAAATTGTTAATTCAGTGACCCTTTCATTTAGGACAGAAAGTTACTGGGAGGTAACTTTCTGTCCTAATAATAATATTCTTTTTAATATTTGTTGGTATTAGCTTTTATATTAGAAGTGACAGCTTTGTGTTGGATACATAATTTTATTGGAAATATTTCAATAATCTCTGAATTTTATCAACATTAACAATGATTGATATCGAGTACCTACCTAATATAAATGAGAATATATTCATAGTTTCTTCTTTTACTCAGCTTAAACATGAGGAAGTGGTGTCGGGCAGGAGTTTTCACATGCTGGCCCTCAGCTTTTGAAATTAATATATGTCTAAATATCTATAAATCTTTTGATTTTTATTAACGGTAAAGAATTATGGGACACGGTGCTGGTGGATTATTTTAAAGTTATAAATATTATAAAACGCTTTGCTTTTAAAAGTTCTAACCGAGTACGAAAACTCTTTCATTGATAAATAATAGAGCTAAATCATTTTTGTGTGCTATCCCGAAAAAAATAATGGTTTCTGTGGGATTGGAGGTAAATGGCTTGTCTTTGGTACATAACTGAGCCTAATGTCTACGACCAAATTATGTAGTAGGTGTGGATAGCATTAACTTTTTTCGTGTTTTTCTGGGAAAAGTAGCACAGTGCATATATTACCTAAATCTTTACCTAGGTACTTCAATCTTAGGTTCCGCGCAAACGGGCCACCAACCACAGCCACCGGTGGCTGGCAATAAGCTGTTTACATGATTTATAATACGTTTTGTATGGAATCGCCGCACACATGTAGCGAGTGGCTTCCACTCGCGACTCAGTGTTCGCGACATGTCATCGGTAGCGGCCACCGAACACTTTCGTTTGCGCGGTACCAAAGGACGTGACGCGACAGCCACCGGTGGTTATGGTCGGTGGCCCGTTTGTGCGAAGCCTAAGTACATCCGTGTTATTGCAATTATCTTCATATTTTATGTTGAAAATACCTATTGCATAGCGTCTGTGCTATTTAATATGATGATATCACATTTTTTTATAAGTGGCATCATTCAGCGGTTATAGAGGAGAGGTACCGATTGGAGTATTTATTGCACTTATGTACCAGTTTACTAATCATATTACCTACCCTATTAGCTAAGCCTTGTTTCTATAATATACATCAGAAAATGGGTAGATGTAGTACGTTATATTTGGTACGTGAGTGTCACCGTGCATAAGCTATCGACAAGCAAATAATTGAAGCCTTTGTAATGAGATGCTACCGCAGCCAGGATTACATGGACAGTTTACTACACAAATGTCTCTACCTACAAACAACTAAAACTAGAGAAATCATTCATTTATTGAAATGCCTGCAACGTGTCTTGAGATATTTTGGGCACAATGCCCCCAGATATACCCTCGACATGAAACGTGAAGTCAATAGGTAGGCAGGGTTAATAGGTAGGTAGTTAATTGGGAAAATTATTTCTACAGTGACCAACCTAGGTCCGCAATCGGTTAAGAGGTTCCTAGATGGCCACTGCAACATGTCTAGAAGGCAGATGTTCCGCTAGCGTGATGAAGAGGAGTGGAAAGTCTGTTCCTCCACGTTTACATTTTGCGTCTGACGAGTCGTTGACAAATTGAAATGGAGCCACGATTTTCAGCAATGAGAAAGGGGTGTGAGTTGAAGCAGGATAAGGGGTATTGATTGTTTTAAAGCTCAATTCGGTGGTTTTATTTAAATGATCGTGAATGATGGAATGTATGCACTTGCAGCGTGTGAAGTTGGGCTACAGGTTCCTAGTATTAAGTGGGTTATACAAATGTACATTATATCTGAGTTTCAAAGGATGTGAGCGTGCTGGGTCACGCACTATTAATATTTATGCGACGCGCGAGGCCGTAAAACCTCCACTTAAAGTTACATGAACAAACCAGCAAGTCTGTGTTTCTGAATTGTTCGTAACGATGTGTCTTACAATCAAATATCGATGTTTTTCATAAATTGGAGTGGCGTTGGAACATTGCTTGGAGTTTAGTTTTCCATGAACACTATAAATAGTTGCTTATTTTGTCAAGTTACTAATATTGTTCGTAAGTACTTACTTTTACATTTTCATTTGTGTTTAATAAAACAGGATGCCAAGAAAAATCCCTTAGTATTTATTATAATTATATAATATAATGCTGAGGGATTTTTGTCCCTCAGTAATATATGTATATAATATCAGGCTTTCTGTTGTGTGTGTCATGCATGACTGTACTGTTTGAAAACAAATTAGCACTTATCAGATGATGTTGGCTATAATTAACTGCAAATATAATCCGATGTCCGTATTTACCTACTAGGTATTACCCGACAATGGAAACCGATTCCGCCTAGGTTCAAACAATTTGCCGCTATCCTTGTGGCAGAAAGCCAACAAACAACACGGAAGAGTGATTTCAAAATATTTGCTTTCCAAATAAACATCGTTTTAGAACCTATAAGCAGGTAAATCACGTATTCGGATTATCAGGTTACACCTGCACACGTAAGGACAATATAAAGGTCAATTTACATAAACATGGAATTCCATTATGTTGGCCCGCAAATATTTACGTCGCTGATCTAGTGGTTGTGATGGGTGAGTCAGCGACGTTTGCTTTCCTTTTCGTTTAGTATTCAAAATGTTCTGTCATTTTATTGCTGTAGGTAAGCATTATACTCAATCCTGTTTGGCTTTTGATAAAAGTGAAAGATTTATAGTACCTATTTCCCAACTAAACGTTTTCACTCTATCAAGTTGCTGTGTTGGCCTGCTAGGTCAACCGACGACCTTAAAATTAAAAAGGCAGCTGGGATGCGGAAGGCAGAGGGTCGGGTGTTGTGTTGGAGAGGCTTAAGGTTTTATCTAATTTTAGAAACATTAAATTTGTTTTTTCAATTGTTTCAGATGCGAGCGTTCAACAGCATTATCCAACAGTAATATCTTGAAATGAAGATATCACTTTTAATTATTTGGAGAAAATAAAGACTACCTAACTTTATTAAAAACAAAACATAAATGACATCACAACAAGCCAGTGTAAGTAATAAATTGAAAACGGATTAAAGATTGGCCATGGTGTGGGAGGACAAGTCCAACAAGATAGAGACACCCGGCTATTATAATTACATGTTCTACCTAGTCAAAATATTCGAACTGATTTTTTTCCCATTTTAAAACCAAAGTAAAGCTGTGATGAACGGGGCGATAAAAGTAAGCGGTTGACACGATTTCAGAGTAGGTTTATTGTACGTAATTATTTTGACGAGGATCAAAATACAGCTACTATAATTGCTGAGTAATTTAGTGTAGGTAATTACATTGAAACATAGATCAAGATTTAAGTAACTTTCCAAGCAATCAATTCGCAAATTGGATGCGAGAGTGTTACTATAGAAATGCACGATTGGAATACGGATTGATAAAATATTAGTATAGTTTCTACATTACTATTCAATTGTAGTAGTACAGTGTTCTACTAGCCCAGTTAATGACATAATCTTTGTGTTTTCCGAATCTCAGCGGAAGAATGGGACAGGCTTACTAGTATATTTATTGTCTGCCTAAGAGCTCGGTATGTGTTTTGGTTATCTAGCTAGGCTAAGAGCCGAGTTGCATAATAATTTTGCAATCAATTTGTAGTATCAATAGGATTAACAAAACGGAGTTGTCGTCTTTGTAATGCGATAATGTTGTTTCGTACATCCTTGGGTACGTAGCTTGTAGGCTGTTGCGTAAGCAAGCCTAAGCTTCACCTGGGATTGACTAATTATGTTATGTATGTAAGTAGGTGCAGTGGACACATCTTTCTCGTCTATTTTCGTAAACTGAACATTCGAAATGCAAAATAAGACCTTGTTTACTAAATTATTGAGTCTATATGAAGCTATTGCTAACATTCAGTAACTCGAGATATTATACTATATAACAAAATTGAGTTGTCAAAATATATTTTATAATATCATTTTCTTGATCACTACTAAGCGGCGCTGTTTTCATGTCTGTTCATTTGCAATATCTTCGTCAATCAATTTTTTGCTTCAATAAACTGTTATTATAGAACAATTATGTCCATGATTGAAAGGCCCCAGTATTTTGTTCAATTCATTTTGTATAATAATCTTGTAGAAGTAGAGACGTAGTTTAGAATTTTGATTGAAATATAAGACAGGCCTAATATTGATCGATCGATGAAGGTTTCATGTAGGTAGGTAACGGAGTCGTTGACCTCTCAGGTCAACACTGATAGAGATCGAAACATTTAAATTTATGACAAATGCTTATCCGGTTGATATATATGCAAACATGTACCTAGCTATCATTTATCAATAGAAACATTTTCTAAACATAGCTCAAAACATCTATTTATCAAAAGTTTATTGCTAAATAAAATATCATGTTCGGGTCAAAATATTGGGATCATGACAAGTTTATAGCAAAATAAATGACTTTATCATGTAGTTGTTATGTTTTTCAATTTCTTCGGTAGGTTATTAATATATCAATATTAATTGTAAAATATATATCAATATTTATTGTATTGTGTTCGTTTAAATATTTCCCAGAGATAAGACTTAAGTTTAGTTAAGACTTAAGTTTTGTTTAAAAACCTAACTAGAAAATTCATCTTTCATGAAAATAATCATTTTGAAATAAATATGCAAATTAGGATTTTAAAAATGTACCATCTCACTTTAAACTCAAAATATTATTACGAGAATAAAAATATAGCAATAACATCGCATACCTTTGTGATGAGATGTTTATACTCTAAAGAGAGTATTTTTTAAACATCTTCATATTGACTACCTAACATTAACATTTATTATATTTATCTACTTTTACATTTCACACCTACAAAACTGATTTACATCCGTACACTTCAACGAAGGTTCAGTTGAAAACCAGCGTCAGGCAACTCCCAGTTGTCTGGCATTTTGCTGAACTGGACCTATTTGGCGTAGCCGCGGGGCATACAATGTTTTTGTTTTAAAATTAAGCTGTCTTTTAATTGCATCTACAATGTGTGTCTGTGTGTGTGCCAAATAAACTAGTTGTCTTTCTTTCTTCTTTCTTTCTTTACCTACTGCGATTATTGTAATCCTAACTAATATTACAAATGCAGAAGTGAGTCTGTTTGTTTGTTTCGCTTTCATGTCTAAACTGCTGATATATTTACATATATGAACATTGATAAAGAAATAAAGAGGACCCTGGAGACGTTAATAGGCTACTTTTTAGTCTGTCTGTCTGTCTGTCACAAACAAATTTTTCCGAACCTACAGGACCGATTCTGATGAAATTTCATACACAAATGGCTGTGATCCGAACAGAGACGCGTTACGTAAATAAACAAATTTTGAGAATGGGGGTCACTTCTGGGGGACAAACTAGAAAATTTAAAAATAAAGTTTTTGGAACACGGTACACCATCTGACATATCATATTAAACGGCTTATTGTGAGGCTTTTGATTATATTTTTACATAATTTTAAAATAAATAGTTATGAAGCTATTCAAAAAATTTGATGAAAAATGACCGTCCGCCTTTTATCTCCGAAACTACTGAGCCTAAAATTTTGAAAAAAATGCAGATAATAGCTTTTTCTTAGAGATTACCGGAAAACTTATAAGAAGTCTACAGTCTCAAAATAACATGTTACAAAAATGAAATTTGTTCGGAACCCTTTATACGCCAGTCTGACTCGCATTTGGCTAGTTTTTTCGCGATCTGTATTAGCACGAATAAATCCACAGGCAAAAGTTATCGTGTGTATGCGTATGTCTATGTCTGTCTACGTAATTTCATCCTTATTGTTGTCACCATTGGATGGTGAATTTATGGATCTACACGTGTGTTTTTGTCAAAGGTTCAACGGTTTAGGTAATTCGATTTTCCTTAATGAATTTCTTACTAATATTGAAACAATCAGTAGGTTGAAATTGCATTGTTTGTCGCAGATTACCAAATAAGCTTGCAGTAATTTATTATTCCTATTTCACATGGGTTTCTCACTACTTGGTGTCTGCAACTTTCTAAAGTTGAAAAGTTTGTTTGTTTGAAGGCGCTAATCTCTGGAACTACCGGTGGGATTTGGAAAAATATTTTTTATATGGGAACGGGAAATTCTTGTGGGAACGGGACAAAACGGAATATGTGAAAGTAACTCTTTTCGTTTGTGTTTACCGTCTAAGCCGCTAAACCAATTTTATGGATTTTGGTGGAGAGATGGTTTGGACCTCTTAGAAGGACTCTGCCATAGGAGGCATTTCTCGGGATTCGTTCTCTTGGGATAATTTCCGACTATCGTGCGAAAAAAACAGCAAGCAGAAACTAGTTCTCAATATAGTAATTACTTACTGGTATCTATAAGAGTTCGGCAGGTTGGCTGTGTCATACTCGTATCGAAGAATTTGAGCTCTTGATTGGCTGTCAACCGCAGGACTCGCCTCAAGCAATTGCACCAGCAACGCGCACACCAGACTCTATAATATTATCAAACGATATATTTAATAAGCATAAATTAAAGCGTGTTTACTTAATTAGCAATTACGGCCGTGTCACACGCACCCAGATTTTTTTTTTCGGATTTTGTGCGTCCTTCATTAATTCAATGATAATATCTCCGAGTCGTCGACCGGTAAGAGCTTTTTAAACCATTTTTTTTTCAACATTCCTTTAGTGGATACAGACATCGTTCAAATCGTGCGATGAAATTTTATTGTGTGTAATAAATAAACTATTCCATATCTAGAACACTATTCGACCTTGATCTTATATTGCCATATTTTAGAGTTTATCTCGATTAGTGTTTTTTGTTTGCATTCCATATATTATTTTTCACGCGTTAGTTATATTATGTAGGTACCTATTCGTGAAAATTGGTTGTGCACTTGGATAACCTTCAAAAACTTACCATTTACAATAAAAATGTAACCTTAGCGGGATGTAAAACAAAAAATAGAGGTTATATGACTCTTATAGAAATGTTATGACGATGTTTATATTGGAAACTAAGAAACTCGCGGGTGATTCAATAAACAAAAAATAAACATCGCTCAGAAATTCACACATACTAGATTCATGGAATATCAATTTAAACCTATTATATAATATTATATAATTTACCATACATTCTTGTATAAATATGTGAAGTCATGTCCACGGAAAATAAAATGGACATAAAACATTATTAATATATAAAATTCTTGCTTAACAAATAAGTTAAATATACTTTGTGTGCAACAGATGCTTCTTAAATTAAACGAACACTTTAAGGTACGATTTCGTCATGAGAGGTAGGCATACAGGCATGGATATAGCAAAGGTCAGAACCCAAACCTCTAACGACATTAGGTAAAACCATACATTCATGCACTGGGCGCCGCACCGGTACTTGCAACACACATCTTCGTCAACATGCAACCACAGGAAGGTCGACAGTTCAAACACTCAATTTATTGACACAATTTACCATGCAAATTTTGACACTGTTTGGTCCTTATTCAGATGCACTTATATAAACACTTAACACGGGCCGATAATTACCAGAATAAACAGCATCTTGTCGCGTTTCTCAGATGACAAAAGAAGCAGGTGACTTCCTGGACAGGTTGTAGTCCGAATGTGCTAACGGTTTCGCAAGATCTCCTTATATATAAAGAGTGGCGGGTGTGTGCGCCTGGTGGCCGCATACAAGCGTGCGGCCCGCTGCGCCTGCGCTGAAATAGAGCCAACTCTAGCTGACCATTACACAGCTCGACATATGAATGGACCGAAGATCCACTCGGATGCTACGGTTACAGATCTCTGAACAATAAGGTAAAACCCGCATTAACAAAGACACAATAGAATCTCAATGGTTTTGCGAATTGAAAATAAAGACTAGTCATTTGAAACAACTATTTTAATGTTTTAGTTACTAGAACAGCGATAATAAACAATAGTTTCCATCATATGACTAATTTGTTACTGACTGCGGCAAAAAGTAGTTGAGTAAAGTAGTACAAGTACGTATGTCGCTTTGTGTACATATGAGAGGACATAGCAACATACATAGATAGCATACTTGTTAAGTGGGAGGATAATCAATACCTTACGTATCGGATCATTCAGTTCCCTTCAAAAAGGTTGAGCTGAATGGTGCTGATGCACGCGTCATTATCGTGAACGGGCGCCATCAGTGGAGACTGGTCATCTCTTAGCTGCCACTGGCTTTTTTAATATTGGTACTAAGGATTGTTTTTTCTTTCTTTACATTGTTCTCATATATAGAAGCAACAAGGCTAATGATGTAACTAGGATTTTTGTAAAACATACAATGGTTTAAAACAGTGTCCGTGGAGTTGCTTGCACGTTCTTCTCCATAGAAACCCACGCTTTGGATCGTGAAAATGGCTTCATTTATTCGACTGACTGACTTGGACAATTCAAAAGTACCTGTAAATGGTTTATTAGAAATAAATGCTTTGACTTGACTTACAAATTAGTTTACAACTACAGCTAAAATAGAATCTGATGCCTCCTAAGTGGCTCATCATCTAAAAAGGACATTCAAACTGGCTGGCCCGATAAATGCACATATATGGGCATTACAACGTTGCGGTTTGACCCTATTTATGCGCAGACACAGACAGTAGATATAATAAATGTATCTATATTTTACCTTAATAACTATTAAACAGCTCAACACCTTTCTCGCGTAAATAGAGATGTTTCATTGTAAGTTATAAGTTTATAACTACAGACACTAACTTTGTATGACCTAAGGGTTTTTCAATGACGACTTCTTTACTGGAATCGGACATATTTGAATGGAAACATCAGTATTTCCTGGTGATGGTTTATTTTTAGTTTTCATTGGAGGGACACTTTTTATAACTCTTCGGAAATTATATTTATATAAAATTGTTTTTCATAAAGTGGTTTACAGTGCCTTATAGTGACCGTTAGAGGTACTCAAAAGATTAAAGTATCCACTACCTTTGCCTCTATGGTTGAAAGTATCTACTACGCAATGCCCTATGGCTAAAAGTATCTTTTACGCTGTCCCATATGAATGTAATATCTATTGTGTAGTCCCCTCTCGATGCAATTATCTAAGTAATATGCTGTGCCCTATAGATAGTCAAAGTATCCATCGCCTATACTGTCCCCTGTGGATGAAAGTACTTACTACACTACGCCCTGTGGATGGAAGTATCTACTTTAATTGGCACCTTTAGTATTTTAATTTCTCGTTGTATTCAGTGTTTGTGCAGCAAACTTATAATTCACTTAGACCGCTGTAAATAAAAAAGATAAAATCAAATGTTATCAAGTTCCACATAACTTGTATAAAGATTACGTGGGCACTTACAAAACTTACAGGTCTTCATATAACGGGAACTACATACGTGTAAATAAAATCTTTTTCTTTCTTTCTTAAAAATGTATTTGTTGGTACTGTATTTTGTCTTCAACTGACATGTTTACGTCACCTCTATTTATTTACTGATGACGCATTTCATAGCGTGAAGAGCAATAGGCACGTGCAAACTTGCACGTGAAATGGATGATTTAATGAAAATCGTTTGTGTTAATCCAAAGGTTGTTTGATGAATATGTGTGTGTGTGTGTCAGATATCAATAGTCTATCTGTGAATTTGTTGAATGTTCATTGGAATCATCATTTTCATTACAGTAAAGGATGAATTTATTGGCAACTGGATTAAGAAATTTAGTTCTGGCAGGATTATTTCATATTTTCTCATATCTACACTGCTAAATATTAAAATAACATTTATTTATTGTTTAGTACATCTACCACAGTGGCGTGTTGGAGTGTAACCCAAAAGGTTGACTGGTTAAGAATGCCATGTTACATTAAGCCCGCCTTTGTACCACTCCTGTACATAAAGTTTAAACAAAAAAATAAACATTATAACGAGTTTTAAATAAGATTGCCACACGGTTTTAAAAACGAGTTTTATCTATAAATAAAGCCGATATTAATAATAATAAGATTATTCATAAGGCACATCAATATTTTGACTTCCAAGTGTCATTTAATTTCAAAATATTTTACAATATCCTAATATTTTGTATGTATTTCACAAGTTATCGATCAAAATGCAAGGTCAAAAAGATCGTAAGCATTAAATTATTATAAAATAGTTCAAGATTTAGATTTGACATTAAAAATTGCAATATTTGGTGTTTTATTTCGAAATTATATAATTTCTATTGCCAAATAAGCATAATTAATTATTAAGAAATTGCGAAGCTACTATAGTACAAAATCATTATTGAAATTCTTTCTTCAGTTTGACCAGCAGTGTTGACTCTGTTACAATTTTTTATTTTGGCCAGATGAGCCTGTTAGTTAGAACAGGCCGATCAAGAATAAAAAATCGTTCTTTTTTTACTAAAAAGTTAACAACACAGTGCTCTCACACCGCGCCGGTGATTTAGTAGCCGATGCGATAAATGTTCAGCGCCATATAAATTTCTCGACGTGGGACAAATACACCAACACTCTTTAACACTAAGATACATATACATTATTACATAAATTATTTAGGCAATTAATTTATCAATCGGAACTCCGATACCACGAACAGGATAGTTCATGTGGGAATTTCACATAGCTGGTTTAGCAGCTTGTAGTACATTGTATCTACAATAGGTCACTGCAATATTTTGTTTTTCTTTTATATTCTATGGCGCTCATATCTATTATAGATTATACAAACAAGTCGGTTTTTATACAGTAGCTTGAGGATATAGCATGTGGATGTAGAGTACACAAAACAAGTAAACGTAATACCATGCGGTAGTCCTTACATACCGCATGTATGGTCAGATAATCTGGAATAATTTGACTGATATACAGAGTGTTTCAAAAGTGCGTACTCACATTTCAGGGTTACAATAGTCAAACTAAGGAATATCCACTTTTTCAAAAAACCCAACCGCAAAATAACGACTAAAATGTTCCACACAAATTGCTTTACCAGCAGTCTGATGCAGTTAATGTCATCAAATCCTTGTCTAAACTAAAATAAAATCCATTAGCTGCATGAAACTGCTTGAAATGTGATTTACTTGGAACTTAAATATGACCACGTGATTCTGAAACAGCCTATGGTTTTTAAGAAGTGCGTGGTAATATACAGATATTGGGTGGCCAAACCACGGGAAGACCATACAATTCAGACCATAATTTCTAAATGCTCATAATATCACTGGAATACCTATTGCGCTGATCACGTAATTATGAGTATGTCTAATTTGAGGCATAAATATGTATTCAAAAGTTTATTGTTTTCCACATGACCATGTACATATGTTATGCTGATATGTACCTGGCTATGATTATCGTAAATGTAGCTGTTTTTGCAATACATTGAGGCCAGAGTACACTACGATATGCAAAACTGACTTATGATTTTCTATTTTTCCTGGAACTGTTATAAAGCTTTTGTTTCATAAATCTTGTTTTGATTGAAATATTTAATATTTTATGTGACACTAATGTACTGGAATGAACTTTATCTTCTAAATAAATTCATTATTGAGATCAAAATATTAATTTATAAATGTTTTATGATTCAATCACGGAACTCTTAAACGATAATACGCAGCTCTGAAGTAAACTAGGTTTGATCCTCGAATTCATTCGTTAGTACAAAATGACATAATTTATGTCACTTGTATAGACAAGAAAAGTACCTATTTTATTAAAAAAAAAATCGAAATACCTGTCAGAATGGATAACAGCTCACCAAAAGGCGAAGATTCGCGGGGCTCTATGGTTAAAAAAAACAAACACGAAGGGGATAGAGTGGTCTGATTCGCTCGCTCACTAGACCCTGCCATCCCCTTCCAACCCGAGCGGGGTGCCCCAAGTCCCGAGCTCGCTTAATTCGCCCTTGCATCCAGGTTCTCCTAGTAACATAAGTAACATTGTATTTCAGGAAAACAAGATTTGGTGAGCAGTTATCCATTTTGGTAGGCAAAAAAAATATAAATACAACACGTACAATTATTCTTATGAGTGTATAATTATTTTGAATCTCCGGATAATTCAATTGAATTAACCGGAGTTTCAAAATATAAACGTGGAGACATTGCAACAGACGGAGAAGAATATTGTTATTATGTCAGCATCATTATTCTAAACCAAAGACATCTGCGAAAGTGCTCTTACGTGTCTATGCTAGGAAGAGTAGGTACCTAACAAGACATACACTTTCCGTCTCATATAGCGTGGTGCTTAAGGAAGAGTAACATAGATAAACGGGCAACCAGGGTTGTGCCTACCTTACAAACTGGCTGATCTTTTCACCTAGGAATATAATTACTACCTATAGCGTATGCGACGTCAAATGTTCAAATGGTACATAAAAATTGATTGACTGATTTGATGCGATATGAAATTCTTTCTTTTTGAGAAATTTAAACCCGTGATTTGGTCTACAATTTTTCAAGCAACGCTTGCATTCGCATCTCAGCTGCAATCTGTCAAAAATATATGAAAAGTGAGGTTGTACTTGGCCCTCTAGATTTAAGAATGTAGATATTGTACACTAGGAGTGTTAGAGGGTGCCACACGTGGTGCACTGTTTTGCGTCACCGTGTGGCATCCTGTCCGTTGCCGCAACGGATCGGCAACGTGCATATGGCATGGCTTTTAGTCGTCTAAATGAAGTTTGTCGGGATATCTGCTGATAAAATCGTAACATAAACCAATACGAAGCATTTTCTTATTATCACTTTGTTATTTATATCTTCTTGAACATGGCAATAAATTAATTGATTTATTGACAGATTGGCAAATAGAACCATCAAAGTTATTAAATTATTTAAATACCTTGCGTTTAGAGTCGTAAACCCAGCAGGCTCTGCATTAATGAGAAATAAAATTGTTACTCTATAAGAATGATGACCTATTGTTTGACTTTAATCTGAAGATAGCATTGGTGGCCAAAAAGTCGCCTGGTGATCGATTTTCATGGTATGGCAATGTAAAACAAAAACCCTAGTACTTATATGGTTAGAGTCAAACCAAAGAAATGATGGATGGATTATGTGAAAGATGAGGTATGGCTTAGGGTATTTGGCTAAAAAAATCAAAGAATAAATTGATAGATTTCCAAAAAATATTGGACTCGAATTTTTTTTTTACTCGTTTTTCTGTCACTTACCAGTACACTTTTTACTGGAAAGTGACGTTACACGCGCCTCTTATGTTTGATGCGTTTTATCTTTTTTATTGATTTGATAAAATAAAAATACGTATCCAATATTTTTCGATAATCTAATTGGCGATGACGGACTAAATAGAATCATATTTTGTTAACCCAGGCAACATGTGGTCCAAGTTTACTGCGATTCAGTTTGTCGTGTGTTATAGTATTCGCCACATGTGCTATGAGATCCTGGACCCAAAGCCACGTTGCAGGAGCATTTTTTATGATCATACTTAGTAACATGATCCATGTTGGTTTGGGGAACCAGTCACAGACTAATTAAATTTCGCCAGCACATCTACCTAGAACAATCTGTCAAGTTTCTTTAATAGATTTTCAACTTTATCTCTAAAGCATTAGGTTCAAGGTTAATTGGGAAAATTTTACAGTTTCAGCTAGCTTGATGTGCAGGCGTCTGTACCTACCTTCATAATATTATGTTCCTAATTAAAAAATATATTATAAAGGTTGTTAACCGGATTCAAATGAAGATGATTAAGAAGATCTTATCGTTATTTTAATATGAGACGTGCATGCAATTGTAATTGCAAGTAGGTACTAGAATGTGGTTCAAAAAATAACATTTCCTCCTTCACAATAAAAGCAGCTCTAAGTTAATAACGTTAATGAATTCTCATGGAATTTCAGTACCTACAAGACATGATGACTCAATACGATAAATGTAAGACGTGTATTGTTAGGCTAATGATTATGTCAAATAACAAGCCATTTTGTACAGGATCTTCATGTTTAAATACATAAATATGGCGATGCCCCATTAGGATACTTCAGAGAGATATGCCATCTATGAAGAATGTGAGCAAGCAGGTGACTTGCATTAAATAAACGCCCTGAACATTGCGCAAGCGGAGTTTCCAGGAACTTCACGACCTTATCCCACCGGCCCCCTTCTACCATCGGACATCTAGACGAACTATAGATAAGTTACCATTCCTACCTTGTTGCTATTCCACCCATTCGCACTAAACGTTTCCAAAAGTCTTTTATAATGCGCACAGCAAAGGAGTGGAACTCTCTGCCTGCGTCTGTGTTTCCGAACGCATACAAACCTAATTCCTTCAAAATAAGAGTAAACAACAGGCTTCTTCTGGGTAAGCTCGCTCCATCGTCGACTTTGTCTCTGTAATCTATGACCTAGACTAGAGTCAAGAGTAAACCTAACTCAAATAATAAAACATAAAAAAACGTAAGATTAAAATGACTAGTTTCTGCCAGCAGCTTTTCCCGCGTGAATGTCGGAAATTATCCCAAGGGAACATACTCTCGGGATAAAAAGTAGCTTATGAGCTATTCCAGGACATGGTTGTTAAAATGGGAAGAGGTAACGAACAGACAGACAGAAAGACGGATAGACAGACAAAGTTACTGTCGCTTTTATAATAGGTATTAGTATGGATTGTATTGTTGTCATGCAGACAGTTCGCAGTAACCTGTAATTAATTTAATGTAGTCCAGTAAATTTAGATATGTTACATCAAGCTGGTATTATTTTTTCCCGAAAATTGCAGTTTGCGGTAATTAATATTTACCTAATGTAGGTTTTAAAATTATCACTTTAGTTTTTAATTAATTATAATTTTTCCGATCCACGTTCAGCTTAAACATTTTGGTATGATAATCAGAGGATTTTTCACTATACATTGGTATATTCTTCATCCCCTGTGGTCGAATTTGATATAACACATAAAAATAAAATTTAGATTGACTGGACTATACCTGAAAACAAAACTTTTCAGTATACATTTCATTTCGTTTCTTTCATTCTTTTTATTCACAGATAAAAAATGGTACCATAATTTAATCATGGTTTCGAAAAAGAAATGCCCTCATTTGTGCGGAACTGTGAGTATACCCTGATTGGGTTAAATTCATTTGAGGCAACCACAGGATGGTCCGGTTAAGCAGTTACCAGCCTTAATGTGCTGAACAGCGAGTGGTCCCGTCCAAAAAACAGCAGCCTTACTATGACGTGCTAATGCCATCCAATTCCGATGATGTAAACGGAATAGTGCTATTCGCTATGTATAGCTCCGTCTTCCTCTTAGAGCGGAATCATGATCGTTTTAAGACTTCATAGTAGGCTCTGTTATTTATTACATCTGTGCCACAAAGAAAGTCTCATCACTAAGGTACAGTTTGAATAACCTGGATTATAAACAGACGGTTAAAATGACTAAGATGCCAATTTATCAGGACAAGGGTCATACCAACAGAAAGGAGGCTTAATACCAGCGGTGGGTAAAAACGAGCTGTGAATATCAATGTGATAATGATTCAGGTGATTTAAAAAACAAGATAAATAATGTATAACTCGCTGGCGGATTTCATGTTATATACTTTCTCTCCATACATCAAATATTAACGGTATAACTGCGAAATTTTAATAAAAGTTAAGGGAAATTACTTGAGCTGTTGGTTTTTCCGATAACCTTTTTATGCGATACGGTGAAGCTAACGACATGCCTTTCTTACTTAGGTACAATTTATTATTTTGTACAAAAGGTACATTTAAACTGTTTTTTTGCAAATCCTAATAGGATAATAGCCTATTGGGATAGACTACCATTTCATTGGGAAAAACTATTTTGGCAATCTCAATAGTTTGTAACTTCCTTTCTGGGCTTGCTTGTTTCATCTTAGATCTCATCCATCGGGTACCAATAAGAGCTATTAAGATCGAGGTAAAGAGCGGCCAAACAAATGAATAATATTATGTATTCCTTTGTTTTTTTCGCTTCAATACTGGGGTTGTTAAGGAGAAGAGATACAATTACAGTCGGAATAATAAAAAACAAAAATCCCTTTTTGTTAGTAACGAACTGCAATAAACAAAACGTGACGTATTTTTACGCGTCTATAAAGTAAAAGTAGCAATAAAAGTTCTTTGAAGTTCTTTATGAACATTAGGTATTTATAACTCGACTCGTCCTTGACACTTCAAACTATTGTATGCAAAACACTCCTAAAGTTTCCTCAAAAGAGTTATGGTTGAATGTTACGTACATAGAATATCCAGTAGTAGAAGTAATTTTCACCTTGTTGGCAACCTGACAGTCAACTTTTACCTTTTGTTTCGTGTATTAATATGCTGCTTTCTTTGGTGCGCAATCGACAGCAATAAACCTACGATTTATTCGTTGAACGTGCAGGATGTATTAATATTACAACCTTTTTGGTTAACTCCAATATTGCACGATTGGAAAACCAATAAAACGTTTGGTTCAGACAGCGTTTCCTGGGCATCAAACGATTTACGGACTGGCATAACTATTCACTTGTTTTTCATAAGGGAGACTGGGAATTGAGATCGGCGGGTGATTGGGAATAGCTAGATCATAACTAATACTTCCAGGTTAGCGACAGTGTTGTGTGGGGTACACGGTCCCACACCGACGAGACAGGGGAGTAAAAAGCGCCCAGTCACGGCGACTCAAACATTTTTTTTTTGCATTGCATACACATTACAATTTTTTGAGTTTAAAATCACCATATTTCGTTACTATCACGCACGTGCTATCTGTTATCAAACCCTAAACGTTACCACAAATACCGTTGAGATTGGTGGCCATTTTGATTTGTAATGATCACTTGAGGCAATTGGGAATGGTGCCAGGTGGGGTAATTGGGAAAGTTAAAAAGTAAGGAAAAAGCTAAAAAATAACAACTAAACATCTAAAAGAGAATATTAAAGTCATACAAAAGAAGCCTCGAGTCAAGGATAAAGGACTAAGAAACTTAAAGAAGGGTTTACAAGAAAATTAAGTTATACTGTATTATGTGCAACGAAAAGTATGAATACCCACCGACAGAAGATAGTAGTAGGTAGATAAACAAAGTTTAGGTTGCAATAATTGTGTTTGAACGTTGGAAGTTAAGTGTTTCTAATTTCCTCACTTTCGACTATACCTTATGGGCACGTTAACTCGAAGCTGATACGAGGAATAGAACTAATCCTCAATATTTGAAAATCTTCAATATCTCATTGTTAATCATATTTCAGCTGTTAGCTCGGTGAAAAAGGGGTCTATGCTGTCCAAGTTCTTAGAAACATTGAGAAGTAACTAGTAGACAATGCTGCATCATACATTTAATTTTTAATAAGACACTTGATTCATGAAAACTCAGGTTTCCCCAGGTTGATACTTTCAATTATCTGGAAGACATATTTGGCAAGGCGGATATTGTTGACATAAGACCGGTATAGCCTGGTCAAGTTAGACAAGCAAGGTTATAATAATTCGCATAGAGCTGAATATTTGTACGAATGCTCGGAACACCATTATAAATGAAATGTGAAATTGTCCATCGATCCGATATTTGCAAAAAAAATAATTCAAGGTCAAAGTTCGCAGATATTGTTTTATTTTTGTGTTATTCAGCCAAATAGTAAGTGTTGTCATAAAAATAGGTCTTTTTCTCATAGGATTCGCCGCGCTTGAGAAATAACGATTCATAAAGTTGAAAAATACCCATTTTTTTGCTGAAACATACCGTTTGGCTGAAAAACGCAAAACATCAATATTTGCGAACTTTGACCTTGAATTATTTTTTTTGCAAATGTCGAATTAATGGGGACTTTTCACATTTCATATTTTATAACGGTGTTCCGAACATTCGTATAAATAATTTCACCCGTTCTTATTGATTAAGTAAATGTTCGTAAGAAGGAAGGCAAAGGGCATACCCACCAGTGTTTGAATTCAAAATATTTACACAAGACTGACTAGTGTTGTGCAACTGCAAGACAGGTTCAATGTTAATCTACCAGTAAATCGCATAACAATGGCCACCAACAAAATACCAACTAGACCATAAAAATAACATCCTTGTCTTTTACAATAAAAATCTTATTCATACCTAAATAATAAGCACACCCGATGAATGCATAAAAGTTTTTAAATGCATATTCATTTGTCATGCAACATTGGCAACTGATTTCTTTCCAGCTGCAAACGACGTCACGTAGCTTAGACAAAACAATGTACTTGTTAGGCAATTCTTTCTACATTTTTAAATAGATTTATTTTACCTATTTTAAACATATAAATAATTTTATTAACTGACATGTATAAGGTAATCAACTGATTAGACCAGCGTGTATTTCAAATTGTATAGCCCAAAATAAATGAATTAAATTTATTTATTAAAATTACCGAACAAAGTGATTGAATTGTGCTCTTCAATAAGTAGGCAATTGGATTCTTCTTCGATAGGTAAGGTGTATAGAAATACATGGGTACAAATACATATATTCAACTTACAACAGAAATTATGGCTTCTGCTCCCAGAAGTCATAGCTCCTGTTGTAAGGTAAATATGATATTTAGAATAAAATTGAATTTAAAGTGGTTTGAATATTGTGACAGTTAACTTAGTATATTTTCTGCTAACTCGTGCATTATGTCAAATGTAACCATTTTTTTTTTATTTTGCTTTCAGTGCAGCTCAAAGATTAATTCTTGTTGATAGATTTACTCTAAGATGTATTACGAGACTTGATTTACATTTAATGTTCTCTTCTAAACAGTTTTGTTTCTGTCAAGGTACCTAAATTAGCGCCTACTATTCAGTTATGAGCAACTCTCCCATGTAAGTAATGAATGTCTTGTGTTGCGAATGAATCTGATTTATATACTGTGTAACAGATTAAACGCAAAACCTGACAAGACAAGGGGTAATTGTACTTACTGAAAATATATGTACATACATAATACAAATATATTGATAATAACGAAATGTTCGTAATGATGCATTTCATTATGATCATTGTGTTTGCATTAACTCGAACAGAACAGATTTTTTTTAGTGTAAAAGTATTTAGTAAAAGTTGATCATAAAATAAAAAAATAATTTAATGAATTAATGACCCCTTTTTATGGTTTTATGTTTAATCTGTTACATTTTGTAGTTTTTTGTCCTACTTAGATAAGATGCTTTCAAACCAACTTCCAGATTTGGAAAATAAAAGCAATTAAGCTAACTATATTGAAATGGTGAAAATGATTACAATTTTGGAAACATAGTAGATAACTCTGACACGACATACCAAGCTGAATTTGAGCATTTCTATTTGCCAGCGCCTAATGAAAATAAAACAATACCAACTTACTTGCGTACATACGTGAATGCAGCTTCAGCTTCTGTAGAGAAGGGGCCAGCTAGTAAAATAATCAGTTTCCATTCAAATTTTTATTCAAAATATATTTTATTAAACTTATTATTTAAAGCCCGTTTGCTCCACAAATCACTAAACCTGTCCAGTTAACTCCAAACAATTGTCAGAAATAAAGTAATGCTTTAATTATTCTTTCAGCTCTTTGAAATCTGGGTGCCGCTCATTTAGTATAAGAATATATTTTGATCTATATTCAAAAGCTATAACGTTCAAATGACATAAATTTTATTTCATCTAACAACATTTTATATAATTTTCACTTGATATAACGTTCAGTTTGTATAACAACACATTAAGTTATCGTTCTTTTGATTTAATTATCATTTTGGAAAAATACCATTTTATCTAACCGCTGAACAAAGAGCAAGCGGGGCGGGGTAGGGAACTTAGAGCACCCCGACACGGATAGGTTAGGTTCGAATGGGGTGATGGGAGCTAGAGTGAGCGAGCAAAGCGAGCGAATATAGCTTCCGTTATTCCATTAATAGAGGCCCTGCGCAGCACGGCTTCGTCGACTTTCCTTGGTCACGACCACAATTTAAGCCGAATTTACATTCGATAAAATTATATAAAATGATCATTAGATCAAACAAATCTTATACAATATGAACATTTTGACTTTTAATCATTAGTTTAAGTGTATGTTATATCCAGTAAAGATATAGGGGCGCAAAACCATTATTTGCTATATGTATTTTTGTTTGTTTTGATTGTCTTGTATTTAATTTGACTTTCGTGTTGAATTGAATTAATGTTAGTTAGTTTCCATCTTTTTAAAAAAAATATTGTAACATTCTGTTTCGTTTCTATAAGGATTTAACTGAATAACTTCCGTTTTATTTATTTTATTATAAATGCGAAAGTTTGGATGGGTGAATGGATGTTTGTTACTCAATCACGCCACAATGGCTGAACGGATCTGGATGAAATTTGGTACACAGACAGGTTATAGTCTGTTATAGCACATAAGTGAGAGTATGTTCCTTTAGGATAATTTCCGACATACACGCGGGTGAAATCGCAGGCAGAAGTTAGCAATTCATAAATCCATTCTACATTTTTGATAAAAAATACGAGTCTTCTGGGTACTGAGTATTGACAAACAAAAGCAATTAAATCAACATGCACAATTGCACATTGCTCGCAACCATAGAATGGGACTAATACAGCAGTAATTACAAAATACCTGTACCTATAAAGTTTTTATTGCAGCTGATATTTTATGGCACCATAATTTTTCCATAAGAAAAGCACACTCAATAGTTACTAATTAGTAAGCCCAATTAAAAACTTCTTTACACTCATTTACAATGATTTACTCAAAATCTCTAGCCGTAAGTAAATAAGACCAGGTAATTTTATTTTCTTAAGCTTATTACAAAAAAAAAACATAAATTTCCTTACAGATTTTCGCCGTTGTGATTGCGTCTGTCTCTTGTAACTCTATAGTACCGAGAGCAAGAGTTGAACTAAAGGAAGGGTGAGCTATATTTGTGGCATTTTTATACGAGCGATTGAGTGGTGTCCTGTTCACCAAAAAATAATTTACAAATTTTTACTTTTCAAGTGAACGATTGGCAAAAACATGATTTAGGGTTGTCTAATAATACGTTTTAAAAAAGAGTTTGTCGAATTATTTTTTCTTAAGTGAATTATATGGTAAACTTGTTGTTGTATAATGATGAAATAATGATAAAACAAAATTGTTTGTCAAACAATACGTAATTAAAAAAAAAGTTTGTCGGATTATTTTTCCTTAAGTGAATTATATGGTAAACTAGCTGTTGTACAATGACGAAAATATGATAAAAAACAAATTGTTTGTCAAATAATATGTTATTAAAAAAAGTTTCTCGGATATTTTTTTCTTAAAGGAATTATTTGGTAAACTTGTTGTTTTATAATGAAGAAATGAAATGACAAATCATGTTTTTGCCAATCGTTGCTTGTCTAGTAAAAATTTGTAAGTTATTTTTTGGTGAACTGACAGGACACCCTGAACATGTCTTTATTACCCGACTGCGCGACGTAAAGGAGGGATGCAGTTGGAGACATCAAATCTTAGATAAGATTTATTATTATTAGATTTATATTTTTATTTTATACACAAGGTTTTTTTTTTTATATAACTTTGTGCTTAATAATATATACGTTGTGCTTTATTTATTATGATTTCACAATTTAAATTAATTGCACTAAAATAGTTAGAAAAAATATTGACAAGTCAAATAGGCACACTGTTGATTCTATGATATTGTCTCAAAACAGGGAACAATTTCGTAAAAAAAAGACAGGATCAAAAGCAATATCATGATGTAATTCAAATCTCCTGAAAGCATTGTATTCAACTAAAGTAAATGTTACATCTTACATCATCTTTTTTATAGACATGTGAATACAACCACTGAGAACATGGCTACAAGTATGGTTACAACAATAATAACACCAATAAGCATACAAAATACAACACCTACAATGAATAACTCTACGAATATATATAGCCTTGTAAAGGCGCACCCCGAAGGAAAAAGAAGAGCCGTTTTATTCATAAACACTCCATCGAAGTTAACTAAGATAGCAAGACAAAATAATGGAAAAAAGGGAAAGGGCAATCACGCTGCAACCGTTCAAAATCTTCTGTATGTAGAATACAACGATGATGGGTCGGTACTTGTAGAATTTATGATGAACACCTTGGAAGACGTTTCTAGGTTCTTTGACTTATTTCTTCACACACAAGTTTGCCATGGAAGCTGCTAAACATTATGGACTTATCCTAAAAGTGTTGCAACAGCAGCTGGAGGCAGTATTCGATTGTTGATATCATACGTAGTCTGAAATTGAATAAACAAGTAGTAAACCGTATGTTTTTATTATAAACTAGCTGAATCCCAAAGAATAAATTACTTTTCCCGAATTTTCCTACTTTCCGGGAATCAAGCAGATTCAGAATTTAAGTACCTATCATAGAAAATCAGCTATATCGTTCCAGTTAATAGGGTTCCGTTATTTACCCTTCGGGTACGGATGCCTAGGAATGGAATAGAAGGCATCCTCGGCTAGAAGTTTAAATCATTACACGAGCAAGTTTTTAAAAAAAAACTGCTTTATTTGATTGGAAAAATGCTACTGGCTATCTAAAGTGAGCAGTAATTATTATTTGTAATAACATTTGTTGGGTCCAGTAGTTCCTACGTAGTAGTAAAAATAAACTTTTAAACAAAAGACGGTAAAAAACCGTCGATTTTAAATGTTTCGGATTAAACGGCACAAACCTGTTTTTTTTTACTTACAGTTTCAAACTCTCCAGGTTCAGTTACGAAGTAGATATTGTTATCCACTGTCGTACCAGCAGGGTCATTATTAAATTTTTGATTTTGAAATATATATTCTAACAGCTGTTTATCAACATCTGCATTGCTTTGATAATTGCGTGTATTTTCTGGAGGCTGTTGTTGTTGATTTAAAACTTGATTGTTTCTTTCAGGCACTGTTTTCCTGACAACTTCACTTTTGTTCTCTTGTGGCCAAGTATATCTATCCCCGTTTTGAAAATCATTGTGTGTCATTGTGTTCGATATGCCACTTCTGCTTGGAAAGTCTATTGGTGGGAACGTGTTGGTGTTCCTCACATTGCCATAAGGACCACCAATATCTATTGGTTCGTGGTAATTATTATGATGTCTGTTTCCGCGGTTACCGGAAAATATATTTCCGATACTGCTAAAGGTTTCTTTGGCTGCTGAAACTGGACTTCCCAAATTAAATCCAAATAGAGAAGCTGGTGATCTTTTCTCTCTTATATTAGCATCTTCTTTTGTCATTCCTTTCATAGACATACTTGTGGTTAACATAATATTTTCACATATTATCCATAGGATAAAGAACTGAAAACAGGGAAATTTTTTAGTGGTATGGGTTACGAATCAAGTTGGTTTTTGTACGAAATATCTGAATTTGTAACTGGCAAGTACTCAATAACCAAACTTATCAATAGGTACCTTTTTTTTTTTTATCTCGGGGGGAAATCCTCATGGAAATCCTCCACCCTGGGGCGGGTGGAGGGGTCTGTCAGACTCTTACTGACTAAAACCACCTCGGTGTTCCATCTGCCACCTACGCCGGGGATCGCGGGAACGTATGTGACTTCCGCAATCCCCGACTGGTGCCGGCCCGCCTCTGCGGGCCACCTCGCGTCGGCGAGGGGAGTGAGGTGTTTAACTCCCCTCGCTACGTCAAAGAGGGGCGCACGGGAACACCACGCGCCGCCACCTCGGGTCCGGATGAGTGGGGGGCGACGGACATCCCCAAGTCCGCCGCCCCTGGACCCAGTTAGGGGGGCCGGAAGAGGGCAGCGTAAGCCCTCCTCCGACGCCCGATGCGCCTGCTGCGGGCAGGGAGAGCGGTTGAGATCTCCCTCTCCCTTTCCGCAGCCTCCTTCTGCGCGATAACTGTCTCGCAGAAGGAGACCACCGCGTCCCAGGACTCCTCACTGCCGACCATAGCATGAACTACGGCCGGCAGCGAGAAGTCTCTGTCTACAACAGAGATGAGGGCACGGCGCGGCTCCTCCCAAGCTGCACACTCTGCCAGCGTATGCCGTGCCGTGTCCTCCCGACAGTCGACGCAGTGGTGGCATCGAGCGTCCGGCTCCCTGCCTATGCGACACAAGAACCTCCCGAAGCAGCCATGCCCCGAGAGGACCTGCGTCGCACGAAACGTTAGAGAGCCGTGCCTTCTCCCGAGCCACAGGTCGGGCACTGGCCGGATGGCCTCGATGGTGATCCCGCCATTCCGCCACCAGGACCTCGCGCAGCTGCGACCGACGCAGCTCCAAGTGTTGCTGCGTCAGTCTTTCGCCGCGTGCCCGCGCGCTCTCGCGCCACTTATGTAGTGACGCGAGCACTTTCGCCTCCAGGTCCCACGGCAGAGATCCGGCCAGTGCGCAAGCCGCCTCGTAGGAGATCGTGCGATATCCCCTAATGACTCTGACGGCCATCACCCTCTGCGGCTTCCGCAGAACAGTGATGGTGCTGGCCGTCAGGTCAGTCGCCCAGATCGGGGCCCCATAAAGGGCCATCGATCGCACGATCCCCACGTACAACCGCCTACAGGCGGTGCTCGGGTCCCCCAGATTGGGAAGCAGCGTTGACAGCGCCCCCGCCGCGCCCAACAACTTGGGCGCCAGCCGCCGGAAGTGGGGGCCGAAATCCCACCGGCTGTCGAGCACCAATCCCAGGTACTTCATGGTGGACTCGACAGCGATACGGGCCCCCCCGACCACGATGTGCGATCCCGGCGGCGGCGCTCGCCGGGGGCCATGAAAAACAATGGCCTCCGACTTGTTGAGGGCCACCTCCAGGCCGAGGCGCCGTATGCGGCTCACCACCTGTGAGACCGCAGCCGTCGCCAGCAACGCTGCCTCCCTGTGCGAGCTCCCCCGGGCAGTGACCAGTGTGTCGTCAGCGTAACACACCAGCTGCACTCCCGGCCGGAGCTCGCCCCTCAGCACCCAGTCGTACCCGATGTTCCACAGGAGCGGGCCCAAGACCGAACCCTGCGGAACACCGCACGACATGGGGCAGTGGTATCTGCCATCACGTCCCAGATAGGTGACACACCTTTCCGCCAAATAAGCCCCGACGACGCGGCGGAGGTAGGAAGGCACTCGATGGTATCGCAGTGCCTCCCGAATACAACTCCAGGGCAGGGTGTTGAAGGCGTTGGAGATGTCCAAGGACACCGCCAACAACACACCGCCCTGCGACACCGCTTCCTCCGCCAGGACTCTCAACCTAACCACCATAGAATATCTTCTTATAATACGTACCTATTGGGTATTATATTTTAACTACTCATAGACTGGCAAATCGTATGAATTAATAAATTGAATTAAATAATAGTTCGATTACATTATTAAGTTCTGACTCGAAGGTCCGTATCAATTAACTTTACCTAATACAACAAGCATTTCATCAGAGAATTACTTCCTAAATAGAAAAAAAATCTCACCTTTATTAAATCAGTATCCATTTCTTCTCAATTAAATTTCTCGATATTCCAATGAGCCAAATGTATTCCAAAAAATACACAAACACAATCGCTCACAAAACTACACAACCTTTCGATAGCCCTTTAGTATCTTCAAAAGTTGAAAAAACTCATAGAAATAATATTTATACGGCTGTATGTTTGCGCTCCAACACTACGCAACTGAACCACGAATGAATTGGATTCGCTTGTTTCCTGTTAGCTTAATGTTCTTAGAAGGAGTCGTTTTTTGCTCTCACATAATTACTTCAGATAACTAAGCAAACCGTCATCATAAGATGGTTAATATAAAGAATCATAAACAAAATATGACGTGGTCCAGGCACATGCTCATTTTTGTGTGATTGTATGTTTGTTTGTTTTTAGTGGATCATAATATCGCAGGTTCTCTTAATCCATACTATCCATATCCATCCATACTAATATTATAAATGCGAAAGTGAGTCTGTCTGTCTGTCTGTCTGCTAGCTCTTCACGCTTAAACCGCTAAACAGACTTACATGAAATGACCTTGGAGAAGAACAAAATGAAATAGGGGATGGAAGTTTGTATGGGAGTCCATTTTTATTGAAGATAAAACCATGAATCTTTGGATTTAGGCACTTGATAAACAATAAATAAACGTTATAATAATGTTTAAACGTTTTTGCAAAAATAATATTCTAAAAATAAAAAATGGCTGCTCAAAGTAACTATTCCACGCGGACGAAGTCGCGGGAAAAAGCTAGTGAAGTTTAAAATACAGGTAATAAACCAAAATATAATTAAGTATTTGTGATGTTCCTTTAATTAACCAAAACTATTATTTTGACTGATCACGTTTTCTTTGATTTATTTATTAGTGGAAAATAGATACTTTTTATATATGTTTTATCGTCGCTGACTCAATCCATCAACTTTTGCACCTCTGTGTGGCCATAGCATACACAGCATAGATAAGTAGTCGTTCAGTTGAAGCTCCTTACGAGACCTAGAAGTCTCTGAAATCTTTATGATAAAACAATTTAAAGAACAGTTAAAATAATTGAACTGGATGTGGCCCAAGATGCTGAGATACCGTTTGACATACCTATTGCGTTAAACATCGTGCTTGAACTGTTAAGTAAGTTTCGGGTCAACCGCAAGTAAATCGTCAGTTGTGGTTCGGTGCAGCTAGAAACAGGAGTAGTTAACCTAAACTGCTAGTGAAAATAACTGCAATCATGTTTAAGTCGCCATTAGTCTAATTTTAGATATCGTATCTTGGTTTAATTCCATTATCAAGGATTTGTTTTTATTTCTTTTACTGCCCTTACTGTCCCACAGCTGGGCAAAGGCCTCCTCCTAATCCCTCCAGGTATTCTTTTTACGAGCCACTTCGAACCACACCATACCCACCACCACAGTGACCGCAGGGAAATAGTCCACAAAATGCGTGTCGTAGCCCTAGAAAGAGGTTAACAAAACCATATCATGTTATTGATGATGACTGGTATTTTTCAATGAACTAGCACTTTTTGCGGAATTGGGCTTCAAATATCTACTCGTTTACATAGAAGAGACACTGTCACACGTCAATATAAAAAATGTTATAAGAACTACGATAAGAGGTTTCATTAAGTGGAATGTAAATAAAACAAATTTGTGAATTTCCTATTACTTTTTATGATAAAAACTTATTTTGAATTTGTTTGATACCTACTGTTATTACAGGCTCGATCGTATTAACATAACAGGTAGAAAATATTCAATTGACAGAGATGATTAGGTGTAATTACTAGAGATCTAAGAATAATAAGAAAAAAGTGTATTTTCAAGGATGTGAGTGTGACTAGATATAAGAAAACATTTATTGTCTATGTAGGTAGAACATTAACTCGTGAATTACGGTGGGTCACGTAATGTTCGTGCAAATGAAACAAAAAACCAAATCAAGTAAGAGTCGGACTCCCCAACGAAGGGTTCCGTACCATTAGGAATTTTTGTTTTTCCAGCATCGAAAAATACGGTGCGAGAGTAATGCATTTTATACAGTAAGTACATATACATAGATGTATGTGCATATAGTTTGATGATTAAACGTGTTTTCGTTTTTACAATACAGCGAAAACAAAAATAACGCAAGAAATTACGACAATTTCTTGTTTGTTTGTTATTTTTATTATTTGTTACTAGCTTTTGCCCGCGACTTCGTACACGCATATCCGTATTTTTCCCGTTCCCGTAGGAATTCGGGAACTCCTCTCTTATTTTCTTACGCGGATGATACCGCCATAGTCTTTGCTGATAAGACTTGGGCAAAAGTTAGAAGGTCAGCCGAAACCGGCCTGTCAAAGATTGCAGAATGGCTCAATCGTAACCTCCTCACCCTAAACGCCTCCAAGTCCATCTACATAATATGAATCACCAAGTATGCACACACACAACCAACACTCGAATTTTAAATAAAGATCCACTGCTGTGCCAACCCTCCCATTCCTGACTGCTCTTGTGCAAAAATTAACAGGTTACAGTATACTAAATACCTTTTTTTTAAGTTCGGGAAATCATCGAATGACTTCTTCCGCTCTGCGTGGAGCGGAAGGGCGTGTCAGACTCTTATTAACTAAAACACATCCGTGTTCCTTCTAAAGCCCTTTGCGTTCCGGGGCCGCGGTGACTCTTTCGAACACATTCCGTAAACCTGGCAGGCTCTGGCCCTAGCGGGCCCCGTCTCCTATGCTGACATCTCTTTGAGGCGCGCGTGGAACATAACGCGCCATCGACCCGGGCCTGGATCGGATAACGAGCCACCAGACGCTCGCCGTCCGCAGGCCCGCGCCTACGTTCGCTGGGGATCACCCTGTGACTCTCGACGCCCGGGGCGTCTCCTTCTGTATTGTGGTGGTTGGGGCAAAGGCCTTAATTGTCTCTCCCTCACGCGGCCCCTCTCCTCCTTCGCTAGCATTACTGCTTCGCAGAAGGAGGTGACCACTTCCCAAGCCTCCTCGCTCCGGACCATGAATGTGACCAGGGCCAGACGCAAGCCTTTTTAAACAAGGTGTGCGCAATGATTACGCTAACTATAGGCCAATAGCCATATTGTCAGTTATAAATAAAATCGTAGAAAAGTTTTTTGTGAATCAGGTTAGTGTTTTCTTGGAAAAACACAATATTGTAACAAATACACAACATGGTTTCCAACGTGGGCAGAGCACGGCGCCGGCCCTGGCGCAGTTCGCGGACGACGTCAATGGGTTTTTGGATCAGCGGAAGCAGGTTTATCTATTGCATTATTCATGATTTTGTTTTACTTAGGATAATTTCTAAACCGACCCGTTTGCTAACATCCTGTAGATCATTTATCATAACATTTAGTTTTTCAGGATTTTCTGATAACAAAACGATATCGTCTGCAAACCTTAGATGACTCATTGTTTAGCGGGTTAAGGTTCACTTTCTGTTGGCACTGAAACTTGAGTAAGGAAGACGTGTGTTTGGTTCAAAGCTTTATTTGCAACTACTTTTTCTAATATGACATGATCCTACTTAAACGACTAACGCACAATACCATATAACTATAAGCAGGTACAATCCTTCCTAATACTCATGTATCTTCCATCCACCTTAATTCCTTGTGTTGACCAAGGCAGATCTTTCATTATATTCTGTAGTACCGCTATAAAAAGTTTAGGTGATAATGGGTCGCCTTGTCTTACCCCTCTGTTGATGAGATGTTTATGCATTTGTCTGTCTTTTTTAATCTGACTATGCTTGTATTTTTACCATAAATATCTTTCAGGATATTTATACATTTGCCATTTATATTTTGATAAGTTAGCGCCTCCCAAATGTTTTTTTTGAGAAAAAGAATCAAAAGCCGTTTTGTAATCTATGAAGGCTAGATATAGCGATTTGCGAAATTCTAGATATTTTGCTATTGTCTGTTCCATTACATGGATGTGAACAATTGTACTAAATCCTGATCTGAAACTTACACATACCAGCATACACCCACACTACAACAAGATATTTGTGGTTCGATGGCGTTCACCATGAACGCATCAAATGTCTTCAAAACCTTCGTTTTCTAGCTATTATGACACCATGAGGTCATCAAATTTTTGAATGGCGTCAGTATCAGGACAGTCTACCAATTGCTTTAGGACATACTTGGTAGAAGAGTAGGATGAGAAATGTAGACACTTTGCATAAATTATATAGTTTTTTGTGTATACATTATTAATGCCTTGAGTTGCCGGAACCTTTATATAATAATTTTATTTTATTATTACAAGCTTTTATTTAACTTGCACCGTTCGTATGTATATTAGTTGTCTGTCTAAATTTGCAAAAAATTGTCAACGGTTTGTTGGTATCTGATAATTGAGCCGAAATTTTGCATACACCTTTAGTTCTGGTGACAATGTAATGTGCAATACTCAATGTTGTAATTACTTCAAAATGGCCGCCGCTCCAAGATGGTGGACTATTTTTTTTTCAACCATCTTAATATGGGTATCTAACGAAAGGGCTTGAAGAGTAGAAAACAATTAAAAGCTTTTTTTAAAAATAAAATAATTTATTTTGTGGAATAACTAACAGTTACATCACGTAACATAAAACACAGAAAATTAAAAAACTTTAGTACCAATTCCGTCTGAGGTAAACTAGAATTGCATGACCACCATTACAAAAACAAAAAAAAAAAAATTAAAGATGAGTATTATAAAATTACTGTACCTACAAGAGACGTGAGCACACTAGTATAAAAACTAAAGTGACTTATGATAAACATAATCTTTTCAATGAAAAATAAATGATATTGATTCTGTTAGTAGGTTCATCAAAACACTTTAACACGTCAATCTTTTTTAGGCAATTTAAAAAAAACCCAGAGTGCCAATTCGACTATTTATGCTACGTCCACATTTGCATGTCAGTCGCATCTGCCAAAAATGTATGCAAATTGAGGCTTCTTTGACAGATTGCGACTGAGATGCGTATGCAAACGTTGTAGAATTATCCCTCAGTAAGTGTACAACAAAACTTAAAATCACAGTAGATACATTTTGCGACCTCTATGTATATCTAGTGATGTAGTAATATGCATAATAACAGTTTTTTTCATAACTAATATTATTCAAAAATTTCGTAACTACCAAAAATTTCTTCCACATCTTTGGAACTCATTGTGGTTGTTGTTGGTGCACACTTTCCGTTTGCAAGTATGGGCATATTACCAGGACAACGTGATAAGACTTTACTGCTAATAATTTCCCCTTGCCCATTGCTAACAGTAGTCATGTGTGACGTAAGCATTACGTCATAGAGGTATAGCAATACCTCTGCAGGAGTAGTAGCATCCTTCAATATTTCAGGGACTATCTCAATCGTGTCGGCAGCAGTAATGGTGACTGCAATCAGCAGTATGACTACTCTCATCTTTGTGGCGCTTGGCAGACGAGCTGAAAATTAATGAAAATACAACATTTAACACAAATGTTTTCTTTCGGATTAATGGGCCGAGTTCAATGAAAGGAAATCTCTCATAAAATATCAACTCGGCCAATTAAAGAGTTAAAATCAGTGAAAACTGACGATTGGACGAAAAGTTCCAAGTCTATCGGTTTTACGTAATGTGATTGAGACGTTTTTATTGTGACTTTACCAACAGCCACGAGGGCAAAGTGATCAGTCTGATAAAACATTAAAAAATATTATTATGTAATTTCCAACATAGCTACTTCCGCCCTGGGTGTACCGGATGGGAGTTTTAGACTCTTACTGACTAAAACCATCAATGTTTTTCCAAATGCCCTTTGCGTTCCAGGGCCGCGGTGACTCTTTCGAAAACACATTTAAAACAAGTCTGACCTTTTACAAAACCATACCGTATTGTACGACTGGCGTACAACTGGAGCCGATATCTTCTTATTAAGATACATTTTTATTTTTTGAAAAGGGACAAAAGTTCCGAAAAGTTTCGTTTGTAATCTGTCTAAGGCATTTAATTTCGTAAATCACAAAACATAACTTCTGAAACTTGAGTATAACGAACCCGGCAAAACAGCGTCAAGTTTCTTAAAACTTTATTTGAATGATGGACAGCAATTATTTGAAATAAACGGTGTCAATTCGTCGGAATTCGGTTGGTCCCATAGTAAAAGTTGTTCATAATGATGAGTACAATGACTCCATTTCTGGTATTGCGTTTATTTTGTTACACTTTGTAGATGTATGAAAATATCATGCACATTAGAGACATAGGTACTTAATATGTTACGTTAGAAATAATTGTATGATCAAAATATAATTATTAAAAATTACCTTGTAAAAATATCTGGAACTAAGGTTGCACAGCACACAAGGATAATTCCAAATTGGTTTCCGTTATAAAACTGAACTCATATTGATTAGCGTGTGTTAATATAGCAGTCATTAGGGCCACCCTAAAACATTAATTGGGAGGAAGTAGGACAACAATAACTGGAAATAGTCTGTTATGGTTTGTACAGTGAAATTACTGTTAAACATCGAAAGAAGTAAAAATGTTTATTTCAATAATTAGACGAGCAAAAGACACTTTTGAACGTCAACATTTACAGTAAGAAGAATATATATAAAGTATTAAAGTGACTCTAGTTTCCATTTGCAAAGGTAGATTCCTATGGATAAGAACGGACAAGAAACTTCATTGTAAAGGCTGAAATACACATGCTACGTAGTAGCACATAAGAATGCTAGTTTTGATCAGATGCTACTTAGTAGCTTACAATAAGCACGTGTATACGAAAAGAGCATGCTTGTGAATAAGCACGCTACTTAATCGCAAGCCGGTCTATTTTTTCGTGCTAGCTAGCACACGGTGTAAGGCGCGGGTGAGAGGGGGGTGGCCCCAAAGCAAGTCTGAACGTGTTTTATGAGAGCATGTTACTTGATTTGTTTGCGTAGTCATTATGTCTCCATGGGGCGAAAACAAAACTTTTAAATTCTATATTTCTATACCGAAATTATGAATTTTCATCGAACTTATTGTTACGAGCTTGGGGTTCGTGACAATTAAAAACAGCCGATTAAATAACCAAAATGACACTTTAATTTAAAAACACTAATTACAACTTTAAACTCACTAATTATTAAACACAAGTTCACCACTGATCACTTTATTCGCACTTGAAGATCGCTTCCGAAGTATTCGCTTGTATCGCAAATTCAATACTGACTCGGTCGCGGAATACGCGCTCCTTTTATAGGTCAGTTTATTCTAGAAACTTCCATTCTCGAAACATCTGGAAAGTACTCGTAACTACCGCTGCCGACTGACCAGATACCGAGAAGTGTGGAATGTTCTGGCAAAGAAATATCTAGAAGGTACTTGACCCTACTAGTTCTGCTACTCGATACTAGATGGCGCTAGTAGTAACTAAATGTACCCGACATTAATCCTGGCGCGTAACACTGCCCCCTCCTAAGACATGCTCGTCCCGAGCATCATCGGTCCCATAATAACGCGCCAGTCGATTCACATGGACGATCTTAGGAGCACTTCTTGTACCTTTCTGTATACGATAGGTCACGTCGTTAATTTTTGTCACAATCCGGTACGGCCCGTCCCATTTAGCTTGAAGCTTAGGAGATTTCCCTTTACTGCGAACTGGATTGTGCAACCACACTAGTGAACCTTCGTCGAACCCTTTATTGTTCATTTTGCGGTCATAACGGGTTTTCATCTTTTCAGACATTTGCTGGCCCGATTGTCTGACGTGCTCATAAATGTCATTCATTTTGTTCCGCAAGTCATTCGCATAATCGGTTATACTGCGTGGGGCATCAGGTGGTATTCCAGTGATCAGATCTGCGGGCAGCCGTAATTCTCTTCCAAAGTTTGCGAAGGCTGGTGTCACCGATGTACTTTCATGAACAGCACTTCGGTATGACAGCAAAAACGGTTGTATATGCTTGTCCCAATCGCGTTGCCGGTTTTCCACGACTTTTGCCAGGTATCTCTCCAATGTCTGATTAAATCTTTCCACCATTCCATCCGATTGTGGGTGGTAAGAAGTTGTTCTCGTTTTATGAGTACCCATAACTCGACAAGTTTCCTGGAATATTTGGGACTCAAAATTCCTTCCTTGATCGCTGTGAATCTCCAAGGGTACTCCAAAACGACAGAAGACTTCATGAACTAGTTTATCTGCAACTGTTGAGGCTTCTTGATTTGGAATGGCGAAGACTTCCGGCCACTTAGTGAAGTAATCCATTACAACCATGAAATACTTGTTACCACTTTCACTTTCCGGAAAAGGTCCCGCAACATCTAGGGCTATCCTTTCCCATGGTGCACCGACGTTGTACAATTTTAATGCACCTCTACTGCGAGTCTGAGGTCCTTTTACAGCCGCACAACTTGTACATTTGCGACACCAGTCCTCGACATCGTCACGACAGTGGACCCAGTAAAACCGTTCTCTTATCTTCAGTAGAGTCCGTTTTACTCCCATATGGCCTCCTGAAGAACCATTATGGTACAGCTGTAGGACATTCGGTACTTTTGCTTTAGGGACAACCATTTGCAAATGACAGCTGTCTCCCCGAGCATTTTCCCATTTACGGCACAGGACTCCATCCTGAATCACTAAGCTGTCCCATTGGGCCCAATAACTTTTTGTGATCGAACTCATCGCTGAGACGTCACTCCACGTGGGCTTAGGAGCACTGGCCTTCATCCACTCCAGAATCGGCTTGATGTCCGAATCTTCCTGCTGTGCACATTGTAGGCTTTCCTTCCACTCGCTGCTGAGGTCTGTCTTGAGCATCCTCACAGGTACGACTTCTTTACCCTCTTGCCTAGTACAATGCTTGCAGTCTTCAGGGCAAGGTCTTCTTGACAATGCGTCGGCGTTGCCATGAGATCTTCCGCTGCGATGTTCAATCACAAAGTCATATTCCTGCAGTAGTTCAATCCATCTCGCAACTTGTCCTTCTGGATTTTTGAACTGCAATAGCCATTTCAGCGCAGCATGGTCAGTACGTAAATGGAATTTCCGTCCCAGCAGATATTTGCTAAAATGCTGCAAAGACTTTACCACAGCAAGCAATTCCCGTCTCGTGACACAATAGTTCCTTTCTGGTTTCGATAATGATTTGCTGAAGTATGCTATCACAACCTCTTGATCGCCATTGCGTTGAGATAACACACCGCCAAGTCCGATATCACTTGCGTCTGTGTCAACTATAAATTCCTTGTTCGTATCAGCATACCCCAGAATAGGTGTTCTGCACAGACGTTCCTTTAGCTCCTGGAATGCGACGTCGCAACTTTCATCCCAGTAGAAATGTCGCTTTTCCTCGGTTAGTTTGTGGAGGGGTTTGGCTATGTCCGCAAAGTTCTTGACGAATCGCCTATAATAGGAGCACAAACCCAAAAATGCTCTGACCTGTGTCTTGTCTTTTGGAATTGGCCAATCCTTGACAGCGGCGATTTTCTCTGGATCTGTGCGGATGCCTTCTTCCGACACTACGTATCCCAAAAAGCTGACTTGACGTTTGAAAAGTGAACACTTCTTTGGACTCAACTTGAGATTTGCACTCTGGATCTTCATGAGCACGCGTTCCAGGTTTTGAAGATGTTCTTCAAACGTACGGCCTACGATGATGATGTCATCCAAGTAGACCAGGCAGGCATCGCCAATTAACCCGGTTAGTACAAGTTCCATCAACCTTTCAAACGTTGCCGGAGCATTGCACAATCCAAACGGCATAACTTTAAATTGCCACAGGCCCTTTCCTGTCGAGAATGCAGTTTTCTCCTTGTCCTTAGGGTCAATTTCAACTTGCCAGTAACCACTTTTTAGGTCTAGCGTGCTAAACCACTTCACTCCAGTAAGCATGTCCAGCGTGTCATCAATTCTTGGCAAAGGATAGCTGTCCTTCTTCGTGACGTCGTTTAGACGACGATAGTCAACACAAAACCGCATGCTGCCATCCTTGTTTCTTACCAGCACTACTGGTGAACACCATGGACTGGATGAAGGTTCTATAACACCATCCTTCACCATTCCTTCAATCATGGTTTCCACTTCCTTTTCACGTGCTACCGGCAATCTTCTTGGCCGCTGACGGATAGGCAATTCTTCTCCTGTGTTTATTTTGTGTTGAACTAAGCCAGTCTTCCCGATATCACCATCGTTTGAAGAGAAAACACTGGCGTACTTCTGTAACATTTTCTTTGCCTTGACCAGTTCATTTTGAGACAGAGCGCTGCGACAGTCGTCTAAAAGTGTGGTCACTTTCGTTTGTGCGTCCTTGCTGAGGGTCCCGGTCGAAAGATATTGGCATCGACGCAACCAATCCACTTCCTCGCAAGTACCAATCAGAGTGCCTTTTTCTATCATCTGTTCCTTATCACTAAGGTTCAGCACACGTACCCCTGAGATGTCGGTGGCTCTGACCAAAGTTCGTGCCACTTTCCATGGAAGGTCATTGTCTACCTTTTCCACGAGTACACAACGATGATTCTGCCCAGGATTCCGAGGAAGACTAACCGGCACAATCGTTTCCGATCTCGGAGGAAGAACAATCTTCTTTAGGCTGTACACATTTCCTGGTAACGCTCCTTCCATGAAAAGTTCCTCTTGTCCACATTTCATAACTCCTTGATTAACGTCGATCTCACAACAATTCTTCCTCATAAAGTCTAAGCCCAGGATGCAATCGTCCATTATATCAGCCACGACAACATTATGCAGGTAGATTCCGTTGCCTAGCTTCAACTCCATCTCTCTCTCTCCTCGGACGGGTATACGCTGACCAGTGGCTGTTACCAAATTTATGCGGTCTCGGTTGTGTACGGAGTCCCCAAGGAACCGACTTACAAGTTGGGAACTGACAACCGTGCGAGAAGCTCCAGTGTCTATAGTCAGCTTACAAGGCATTCCGTTGACCTCGCCTTTGATGATTAGGCTATTCCCGTCATGGGTTTGTGAGATCGAAATCTTTGGGGCTCTTTGAACATCAGCCAGCACCCGCCCCGCAGTCCTGGCTTTCACTCGTTTCCCTGCTGTTGCTGGGCGATGCTGTTAGCCGCCCTACCCTCTGGAGATTGGCTACCTTCCCTTTCTGCAGTCCGCTTAGGGCAACTGGATCGAAGGTGGCCCCTTTCCCCATAGCCGTAGCACCTAGGGCTGTATCCTTTTAAACGGTCGCGAACTGAAGCCGCTGCAACCTCCCTGACGCGATGGGAACGATGATCCTGCCGTACAGCTTCCACCTCCAGTGCATGAGCCAAAGCGTCCTTAAGCGTCCCGTGGTGCCCGAGCCTCACAGCAGCTCTAACTTCAAGATCGCGGATTCCATCGGTGAATGCCTGCACCAGGTTCCCTTCGATGAGCGCAGGTACGGACTGGTAAGCTTTTCGAACCAGCTTCTCCAATTCAAGGGCCCACTGCTGCAGGTTTTCACCGCTGCGTTGCACGCGATCCTTGAGCTGCGCACGAAACACGTGTTCCAGATGAGCGTCGCCATATCTAGCTTCCAACGCCTCAAGAAGCTGCTCATAAGTCACTTCCTTATCGAGAGCTTCTAGGACAGTTAAGGCCTGGTCGCGCAGGCCTAGGGTGAGAGCAGTCATGGCCTGATTTTTACTCCACCCATTCGCCTTCACAACAGCCTCAAACTGTATTTTGTAGGCCGACCAGGAAGATGTCCCATCGAACGGTGGCACTTTGAATCCACGTAGCGAAGGTGTAGAAGCTACGGAAGTGGCAATTCCATCCCCTACTTTAAGGTTGTCCAGCGTTTTCTTCACGTCAGCAATCACGTTGTCAACTCGATCATTCATTTGGTCGATTCGCGTTTCGGCTTCCGCCAGGCGGTTCTCATGCTGGACCACCTTTTCTTTTACAACACTTATTTCTTTGCCGAAAGTAGCGTGTAGATCCTTCATAACGAACATCTGTTCTTCCTGGCGGCGCGCCTGCTCCTCCTTGTCACGCTGGAGCTGTTCTTCCAACCGCCGGGCCTGTTCCTCCTGTCGGCGAGCCTGTTCCTCCTGTCGGCGAGCCTGTTCCTCCTTGTCACGCTGGAGCTGTTCTTCCAACCGCCGGGCCTGTTCCTCCTGTCGGCGAGCCTGTTCCTCCTGTCGGCGAGCCTGTTCCTCCTGTCGGCGAGCCTGTTCCTCCTTGTCTCGCTGTAGCTGTTCTTCCAGCCGACGGGCCTGTTCCTCTTGTCGGCGGGCCTGTTCCTGCAGCATCATCATCAGTGCAGCAAAGTCTGGTGCTGCAGATGCTGGAGCTCCTGTGGACGGACCGGCCTCCATGATCGGCAACTGGCCCTCCGACGTCTGCGGCGTTGTACCTCCAAAACGCCTATGGTCCGTCTCCTGCTGACGTTGACTCCGGGTACGGATACCCTCCGTGTCGTCCTTTGGTAGAATCGGCATGATTTAAATATCCACTCTTCTGACACCAATTGTTACGAGCTTGGGGTTCGTGACAATTAAAAACAGCCGATTAAATAACCAAAATGACACTTTAATTTAAAAACACTAATTACAACTTTAAACTCACTAATTATTAAACACAAGTTCACCACTGATCACTTTATTCGCACTTGAAGATCGCTTCCGAAGTATTCGCTTGTATCGCAAATTCAATACTGACTCGGTCGCGGAATACGCGCTCCTTTTATAGGTCAGTTTATTCTAGAAACTTCCATTCTCGAAACATCTGGAAAGTACTCGTAACTACCGCTGCCGACTGACCAGATACCGAGAAGTGTGGAATGTTCTGGCAAAGAAATATCTAGAAGGTACTTGACCCTACTAGTTCTGCTACTCGATACTAGATGGCGCTAGTAGTAACTAAATGTACCCGACATTAATCCTGGCGCGTAACACTGCCCCCTCCTAAGACATGCTCGTCCCGAGCATCATCGGTCCCATAATAACGCGCCAGTCGATTCACATGGACGATCTTAGGAGCACTTCTTGTACCTTTCTGTATACGATAGGTCACGTCGTTAATTTTTGTCACAATCCGGTACGGCCCGTCCCATTTAGCTTGAAGCTTAGGAGATTTCCCTTTACTGCGAACTGGATTGTGCAACCACACTAGTGAACCTTCGTCGAACCCTTTATTGTTCATTTTGCGGTCATAACGGGTTTTCATCTTTTCAGACATTTGCTGGCCCGATTGTCTGACGTGCTCATAAATGTCATTCATTTTGTTCCGCAAGTCATTCGCATAATCGGTTATACTGCGTGGGGCATCAGGTGGTATTCCAGTGATCAGATCTGCGGGCAGCCGTAATTCTCTTCCAAAGTTTGCGAAGGCTGGTGTCACCGATGTACTTTCATGAACAGCACTTCGGTATGACAGCAAAAACGGTTGTATATGCTTGTCCCAATCGCGTTGCCGGTTTTCCACGACTTTTGCCAGGTATCTCTCCAATGTCTGATTAAATCTTTCCACCATTCCATCCGATTGTGGGTGGTAAGAAGTTGTTCTCGTTTTATGAGTACCCATAACTCGACAAGTTTCCTGGAATATTTGGGACTCAAAATTCCTTCCTTGATCGCTGTGAATCTCCAAGGGTACTCCAAAACGACAGAAGACTTCATGAACTAGTTTATCTGCAACTGTTGAGGCTTCTTGATTTGGAATGGCGAAGACTTCCGGCCACTTAGTGAAGTAATCCATTACAACCATGAAATACTTGTTACCACTTTCACTTTCCGGAAAAGGTCCCGCAACATCTAGGGCTATCCTTTCCCATGGTGCACCGACGTTGTACAATTTTAATGCACCTCTACTGCGAGTCTGAGGTCCTTTTACAGCCGCACAACTTGTACATTTGCGACACCAGTCCTCGACATCGTCACGACAGTGGACCCAGTAAAACCGTTCTCTTATCTTCAGTAGAGTCCGTTTTACTCCCATATGGCCTCCTGAAGAACCATTATGGTACAGCTGTAGGACATTCGGTACTTTTGCTTTAGGGACAACCATTTGCAAATGACAGCTGTCTCCCCGAGCATTTTCCCATTTACGGCACAGGACTCCATCCTGAATCACTAAGCTGTCCCATTGGGCCCAATAACTTTTTGTGATCGAACTCATCGCTGAGACGTCACTCCACGTGGGCTTAGGAGCACTGGCCTTCATCCACTCCAGAATCGGCTTGATGTCCGAATCTTCCTGCTGTGCACATTGTAGGCTTTCCTTCCACTCGCTGCTGAGGTCTGTCTTGAGCATCCTCACAGGTACGACTTCTTTACCCTCTTGCCTAGTACAATGCTTGCAGTCTTCAGGGCAAGGTCTTCTTGACAATGCGTCGGCGTTGCCATGAGATCTTCCGCTGCGATGTTCAATCACAAAGTCATATTCCTGCAGTAGTTCAATCCATCTCGCAACTTGTCCTTCTGGATTTTTGAACTGCAATAGCCATTTCAGCGCAGCATGGTCAGTACGTAAATGGAATTTCCGTCCCAGCAGATATTTGCTAAAATGCTGCAAAGACTTTACCACAGCAAGCAATTCCCGTCTCGTGACACAATAGTTCCTTTCTGGTTTCGATAATGATTTGCTGAAGTATGCTATCACAACCTCTTGATCGCCATTGCGTTGAGATAACACACCGCCAAGTCCGATATCACTTGCGTCTGTGTCAACTATAAATTCCTTGTTCGTATCAGCATACCCCAGAATAGGTGTTCTGCACAGACGTTCCTTTAGCTCCTGGAATGCGACGTCGCAACTTTCATCCCAGTAGAAATGTCGCTTTTCCTCGGTTAGTTTGTGGAGGGGTTTGGCTATGTCCGCAAAGTTCTTGACGAATCGCCTATAATAGGAGCACAAACCCAAAAATGCTCTGACCTGTGTCTTGTCTTTTGGAATTGGCCAATCCTTGACAGCGGCGATTTTCTCTGGATCTGTGCGGATGCCTTCTTCCGACACTACGTATCCCAAAAAGCTGACTTGACGTTTGAAAAGTGAACACTTCTTTGGACTCAACTTGAGATTTGCACTCTGGATCTTCATGAGCACGCGTTCCAGGTTTTGAAGATGTTCTTCAAACGTACGGCCTACGATGATGATGTCATCCAAGTAGACCAGGCAGGCATCGCCAATTAACCCGGTTAGTACAAGTTCCATCAACCTTTCAAACGTTGCCGGAGCATTGCACAATCCAAACGGCATAACTTTAAATTGCCACAGGCCCTTTCCTGTCGAGAATGCAGTTTTCTCCTTGTCCTTAGGGTCAATTTCAACTTGCCAGTAACCACTTTTTAGGTCTAGCGTGCTAAACCACTTCACTCCAGTAAGCATGTCCAGCGTGTCATCAATTCTTGGCAAAGGATAGCTGTCCTTCTTCGTGACGTCGTTTAGACGACGATAGTCAACACAAAACCGCATGCTGCCATCCTTGTTTCTTACCAGCACTACTGGTGAACACCATGGACTGGATGAAGGTTCTATAACACCATCCTTCACCATTCCTTCAATCATGGTTTCCACTTCCTTTTCACGTGCTACCGGCAATCTTCTTGGCCGCTGACGGATAGGCAATTCTTCTCCTGTGTTTATTTTGTGTTGAACTAAGCCAGTCTTCCCGATATCACCATCGTTTGAAGAGAAAACACTGGCGTACTTCTGTAACATTTTCTTTGCCTTGACCAGTTCATTTTGAGACAGAGCGCTGCGACAGTCGTCTAAAAGTGTGGTCACTTTCGTTTGTGCGTCCTTGCTGAGGGTCCCGGTCGAAAGATATTGGCATCGACGCAACCAATCCACTTCCTCGCAAGTACCAATCAGAGTGCCTTTTTCTATCATCTGTTCCTTATCACTAAGGTTCAGCACACGTACCCCTGAGATGTCGGTGGCTCTGACCAAAGTTCGTGCCACTTTCCATGGAAGGTCATTGTCTACCTTTTCCACGAGTACACAACGATGATTCTGCCCAGGATTCCGAGGAAGACTAACCGGCACAATCGTTTCCGATCTCGGAGGAAGAACAATCTTCTTTAGGCTGTACACATTTCCTGGTAACGCTCCTTCCATGAAAAGTTCCTCTTGTCCACATTTCATAACTCCTTGATTAACGTCGATCTCACAACAATTCTTCCTCATAAAGTCTAAGCCCAGGATGCAATCGTCCATTATATCAGCCACGACAACATTATGCAGGTAGATTCCGTTGCCTAGCTTCAACTCCATCTCTCTCTCTCCTCGGACGGGTATACGCTGACCAGTGGCTGTTACCAAATTTATGCGGTCTCGGTTGTGTACGGAGTCCCCAAGGAACCGACTTACAAGTTGGGAACTGACAACCGTGCGAGAAGCTCCAGTGTCTATAGTCAGCTTACAAGGCATTCCGTTGACCTCGCCTTTGATGATTAGGCTATTCCCGTCATGGGTTTGTGAGATCGAAATCTTTGGGGCTCTTTGAACATCAGCCAGCACCCGCCCCGCAGTCCTGGCTTTCACTCGTTTCCCTGCTGTTGCTGGGCGATGCTGTTAGCCGCCCTACCCTCTGGAGATTGGCTACCTTCCCTTTCTGCAGTCCGCTTAGGGCAACTGGATCGAAGGTGGCCCCTTTCCCCATAGCCGTAGCACCTAGGGCTGTATCCTTTTAAACGGTCGCGAACTGAAGCCGCTGCAACCTCCCTGACGCGATGGGAACGATGATCCTGCCGTACAGCTTCCACCTCCAGTGCATGAGCCAAAGCGTCCTTAAGCGTCCCGTGGTGCCCGAGCCTCACAGCAGCTCTAACTTCAAGATCGCGGATTCCATCGGTGAATGCCTGCACCAGGTTCCCTTCGATGAGCGCAGGTACGGACTGGTAAGCTTTTCGAACCAGCTTCTCCAATTCAAGGGCCCACTGCTGCAGGTTTTCACCGCTGCGTTGCACGCGATCCTTGAGCTGCGCACGAAACACGTGTTCCAGATGAGCGTCGCCATATCTAGCTTCCAACGCCTCAAGAAGCTGCTCATAAGTCACTTCCTTATCGAGAGCTTCTAGGACAGTTAAGGCCTGGTCGCGCAGGCCTAGGGTGAGAGCAGTCATGGCCTGATTTTTACTCCACCCATTCGCCTTCACAACAGCCTCAAACTGTATTTTGTAGGCCGACCAGGAAGATGTCCCATCGAACGGTGGCACTTTGAATCCACGTAGCGAAGGTGTAGAAGCTACGGAAGTGGCAATTCCATCCCCTACTTTAAGGTTGTCCAGCGTTTTCTTCACGTCAGCAATCACGTTGTCAACTCGATCATTCATTTGGTCGATTCGCGTTTCGGCTTCCGCCAGGCGGTTCTCATGCTGGACCACCTTTTCTTTTACAACACTTATTTCTTTGCCGAAAGTAGCGTGTAGATCCTTCATAACGAACATCTGTTCTTCCTGGCGGCGCGCCTGCTCCTCCTTGTCACGCTGGAGCTGTTCTTCCAACCGCCGGGCCTGTTCCTCCTGTCGGCGAGCCTGTTCCTCCTGTCGGCGAGCCTGTTCCTCCTTGTCACGCTGGAGCTGTTCTTCCAACCGCCGGGCCTGTTCCTCCTGTCGGCGAGCCTGTTCCTCCTGTCGGCGAGCCTGTTCCTCCTGTCGGCGAGCCTGTTCCTCCTTGTCTCGCTGTAGCTGTTCTTCCAGCCGACGGGCCTGTTCCTCTTGTCGGCGGGCCTGTTCCTGCAGCATCATCATCAGTGCAGCAAAGTCTGGTGCTGCAGATGCTGGAGCTCCTGTGGACGGACCGGCCTCCATGATCGGCAACTGGCCCTCCGACGTCTGCGGCGTTGTACCTCCAAAACGCCTATGGTCCGTCTCCTGCTGACGTTGACTCCGGGTACGGATACCCTCCGTGTCGTCCTTTGGTAGAATCGGCATGATTTAAATATCCACTCTTCTGACACCAATTGTTACGAGCTTGGGGTTCGTGACAATTAAAAACAGCCGATTAAATAACCAAAATGACACTTTAATTTAAAAACACTAATTACAACTTTAAACTCACTAATTATTAAACACAAGTTCACCACTGATCACTTTATTCGCACTTGAAGATCGCTTCCGAAGTATTCGCTTGTATCGCAAATTCAATACTGACTCGGTCGCGGAATACGCGCTCCTTTTATAGGTCAGTTTATTCTAGAAACTTCCATTCTCGAAACATCTGGAAAGTACTCGTAACTACCGCTGCCGACTGACCAGATACCGAGAAGTGTGGAATGTTCTGGCAAAGAAATATCTAGAAGGTACTTGACCCTACTAGTTCTGCTACTCGATACTAGATGGCGCTAGTAGTAACTAAATGTACCCGACATTAATCCTGGCGCGTAACATTATGAATATTTCATTTAGAAGGTAAACCTAACTAATTGTATAAAGGAGTCGTTCCGACCTAACTCCTACTTTTTGGAGTACATCTGTCCCTGTAACCGATCGGCTCGAGCTCCTAGGCATGGAGCTGACACCCAGTCTGAACTTCGGGGTGCCACCATTGACCACAAAGCTCAAACTGCGGCCAAAAAAGCTGGGCATCCTAAACAGAGTGAAGCGATACTTCACGCCTGGACAGCTTTTAACCCTTTACAAAGCACAAGTCCGATCCTGCATGGAGTATTGCAGCCACCTTTGGGATGGCTCAGCTAAATACCAACTTGCCGCGCTTGACTCGGTGGAACGCAGAGCTAAAAGGCTCATTGGCGACGTAAAACTGGTGGATGCCAAGCTTCACAGCTTGGCTCATCGCCGCAAGGTTGCCTGCTTGTCGGTCTTCTACAGATTGTACTTCGGGGAGAGTGTCCAGGAACTCCACGATCTCATCCCACCGGCCCCCTTCTACCTTCGGACATCTAGACGCACTGCAAGTTACCATCCCTACCTGGTTGCTATTCCACCAATTCGCACTAAACGTTTCCAAACGTCTTTTATAATGCGCACAGCAAAGGAGTGGAACTCTCTGTCTGCGTCTATGTTTCCGAACGCATACAACCCTAATCTCTTCAAAATTAGAGTGAACAGGCTTCTTCTGGGTAAGCTCGCTCCATTGTCGACTTTGTCTCTGTCATCTATGACCTAGACTAGAGTCAAGAGCAAACCCATATGAAATAAAAAAAATACCGCAACATCATGAAAATATAAAGCACAGTGTGGCCAAATTAACCTTTTGCGTGTCTTAACAGATTTTTATCGTCCAATCCTGACCAAGCCCTTATGTGTAACTGTCCGACTTAAGACATTTGGAGCATTTTTTCTTATGTCGAACTGTGTAACTTAAGACACGCAAAAGGTTAAATGATCTAGGTTAAAAATATTCACAAAATTTAATTTAATACGAGTGAGTGCACAAACACCTAACGTTAGCAGAGGTTTCAAGTCTCTGAGTTACTCTATCGAAAGTAAGAATGATCTATCATCGTCAACTGCATGTTCTCTTTTTATCATTAGGTGAGGTAATGCCATAGAAAGAAAATCCTCCCGAGCGAACTTTAGTCAATCTCATCGAAGATTAGCCAAGTGGGTACGCCAGAAACATTATAATGCACAAGTGTATGCGCAAACACAGGTGTATTCTTTATACTTACAAATGGGGTGAATAGGAATGCAGGTGTGAATCGAAACAAAACTTTGAAGGGGATTTTTACGTTATTTAAATCTTGTTTGCAGCATTTACGGTCTCCAATTTTATTGAATTAAATAAATTATATAAAAGTTGCTCTCTCATAAAAAATATTTACCCCGTTTGAGGGTACCTTTACTCTTAATAACTGGGAGAGATCTGGTGCAGGACCAACGGCATAACGTGCTTTCCAAGGCACGGGGATGTCATACTCGTCCCACCCACTTCCAAACTCCGGGCTGTCAAAGAGAAATTTCTAATGGCAAAACTCAATAATGTTTTTTTGTCCGCCCTGGGAATCGAGCCCGAAACGCTCAGCAGTTACACGATCGTGAAACCGAAGACCGATATCAACGTCGGGTATAATTATAATACAACTAACACGAGATCGAATCCTGTTTCCTTCTAATCAGTGGAAGTAGAGTGGAATTATTCTTGTGAAAAATTTCAGACTAGTTTAGTGTCACCATCGTTCCGGATAATTTTAAAAGGTATTTTATTTTATAGTATAACATTTTTGTGTTGTATCATTTTGATTACCTATATTGCCTAACTTTCGAAGTTGAGTAGAAGTCGATGGTGACTCTAAGACATTTCGTGCCAAGTAGGTGACCACGTTTATAGCGCTATCAGTGGCCTTCATTAGGTCCTCAATGGTGCAGGTGTCGGGGCACTTGGGGCGATCGAAAAATTTATCCCATTTTTTGGAGGGGGGCACCGCACTCACATTTAGTGTCAAGCGGATCAGTAAAACCCCTTTTCATCAAGTTGTATTTGAAAAAGAAAGAAAAATGTTTGTTTGTATTTGCAGTGGCCATAGGGTGCACAAGCGATTGAGTGCTTTCCATATGCCACTGCTGCCATTGACGTCGTCCAAGTGGCAGGTGTTATTGAAGTTTCAGGAAGTTGGGTGGTGGCGAGTGCTGTTCTTCCTACAACTTGCTTCTCACTTTAGGTGGCTCATGACTAAACTGACAAATTCGACTCCATTAAAATGATTATTTGGAACGCCAATGGCCTGTCACAACACACCCTCGGGGTGAAAACTTTTCTTGAACTATACAAGAATCATGTACTCCTGATATCAGAAACTCACTTCACCAAGAAAAGTCATTTCAAAATTGATTTCTATAAATTATACCATAAGACGCACCCTGATGGTACTGCCCCACGGAGGTAGCCCCATATTAATAAAAAACAATATCAGACACCATGAAACTGCAAATGATTGTACGAACGAAATACAAGCGATAAACAGTAATTGCCCTAAAAATAATTTGAAACAAGACGACTACGAGAAATTCTTCGACACCTTGGGAAGCCGATTCGTGGCTGGTGGTGAGTATCAAAGCGAGCACCAAACAGAGAGCGCCAAACATACATAATGGGGCTCATGAACAGTTACCTACACCGAAAGGTCGACATCTGCTGAGAGCGTTAGATGAGTTGAAACTTAGCTGTATTTCATCTGGTGAACCTACTCATTGGCCCACAGATGTAAGAAAGACACCAGACCTAATTGATTTCGCAATAGTTAGGGGCATCGCTGGCACATACTTCGAATGCAAATCAATGTTTGAACTTTTGTCGGATCACTCTCCAGTCGAAATACAGTTGAAGAGAAAAATAACTTTAACTGCCGACGTGTGTCGACTACATAGCAGAAAAACAGACTGGAATCGTTTCAGAGAGTCAATCTCTGCTTCAATTAACCTACACTTACCACTCAGAACAAACGAGGACATAGAAGAAGCCGTTGAGCATTTAAATAGTTATATACAAAAATCAGCTTGGCATGCTACACCTAAAACTTCCAAAACCATACCCAAATCACAAAGCTATCCGACTAATATTAGAGAATTGGTTGCAAAAAACGAAAGGCATAGAAATTATAGCAGAAAACTCGGCACTTTACGGATAAAACTGCCATAAATTCACTGATATCCCAACTGCGCCAATTGATGAGTGAAAATCGAAACCAAAATGTGCAAGCATACCTTAGAGAGCTAGAGGCCAGCGCCGCAACCGACTACTCACTATGGAAAGCGACAAGCAAACTCAAGCGCCCGATGCTATCACGGCCTCCTTTACGCAAAGCAGACAGCAGCTGGGCTATAAAAGATTCAGATAAGGCACAGGCATTTGCTGACCATCTGAAAAATGTGTTTGGACCAAACCCTAACCAGGAATCTACACATACTAAATTAGTGTTGAGAATACTTAATAAAACACATCAATCAGACCTCCCAATAGATAGCTTCTCTATATCTAAAGTTAATCAAGCAACTAGGAAACTCGATCAAAACAAAGCGCCATTATACGATTTGATAACCGCTAAAATAATGAGAGAATTGCCAGAAGCGGGTGTGCGCTTCTTAACATACATCTATAATGCCATATTGAGACCTTCAACGGTCCCCAGACAATGGAAAGTGACTCAATGATGATGAGTAAAATCTAACAGGCCTATCAGCCTATTGCCAATACCATCAAAAGAAATGGAGATTCATTCTTGAGCAGATTATCACCAATCATAAAACATAGAAGCTTAATCCCAGACCAGCAGTTCGACTTCAGGCACATGGTACTATTGAAAAAGTACATGGGCTCGTAAATAACATTAACAATGCTTTTGAAAGGATACAATACTGCACAGCTGCATTCTTGGACATCTCACAGGCCTTAGATCGCGTATGGCAGGATGGGCTACTGTTTAAGATAAAAAAAAAAATCGGTGCCAATCGAATACTACAACTTTATTAGATCGAATTTAGAAAACATATATATTATATAATACATTTTTTTTTTAAAACATGGCGAAACATCACTGTTTCCAATCCATGCACGCCTGCATGTGTCCAATATGGATTGGACGTGTGTCTGAATGCATACTTTTTATACAACAATTGAACTATAGTAATGTAAATATTTTCCAGCAGTAGGACAACTCCCACTACTGGCAAATGCCTCCTCCATTTCGTCCATATACTCTTCTCCCGTGCAGTCTCGAACCACCTTTTATGGTACGCATGTGAATGATCTTGTCACCACTTCAGGTGCCATCAGGAAAATAGAGGTAGAAAGAATTTAAAAATAAAAAATGTAAACGTTACCTTAGTTGTGGAATTTGTTTGAAAGATTCACCGCGGCCCTGTAGCGCAAAGGGCTTTAGAAGGAACACGGATAGGTTTTTGTCAGTAAGAGTCTGACACGCCCCTTTCGCTCCACCCAGAGCGGAAGAAGTCATTTGACAATTTCCCAACATTAAAAAAAAAACGGTTCACAAGGTGAATTGAGTGCGTTCCTTGAAATTGATTATACTAGACCATTTTACGACGATTTCTAAAACTTGGGGTCCATTTTGGGTTGTTTTTGAGTTAGCGAAGTTTTGAAGACCGTTGAGAACTTTTCTTCCTTACAACCAACAAAGACTGCAAATGGTGAGAAATAGTCAACTGAGACTTTTCGGGTAGCTTATAATGACCGAATATACCTAAATTAAAAAAAATACTTTGGTTGATCCCGATGCAAGCCTTGCTTATTGCGGATTTTCTTACTACAGGGATGTGAAAGCTGTTTGGCTTACTGCACCGAGTTCTGGCCAATCAGGTCAGGCAGAAATCTGTCACCACCAGTAGTGTTAACTTGTTCTATCAGATGGTGAAATCAGTAACGTTCGTATATTTTCGCCACTGATTGCCGTATAGGCCCCGTTAGACGCTTTCAATGGTATGAGTCACCAACTTACGATTTTCCTTACCCATAAGTCTATGGAAGGACTATGGTCCCTGCCTGACCAAAGACAATAACAAAAACACACAACGTGTTTTTTTTAAACGAAACGCCATTGTATCTCCATCTTAAGGGTATGCCCTCCGTTGACAGACTTTTTAGTTTATTAAAACACTGGTTTTTGCTTTCTACGACCAGTAGTATCGGCTGTGCGTTGTGTGTCAGTCACTACAATAACACATTTAGATTTTTACAAACATACCTACATAATTGTACTCATCACATAATGTATCAAACGTTTTAATATCATAAATATAATATACAAGGTAAAGTGAGTTTTTCCAACAACAGGGAAAATAAAGTACCTATCAGATAATTTTGCATATTCGGGAACGAAACACACAAATAAGGAAGTATTTGTTTCAGATTTATCTTATTTTCCTTCCTTCTAAAATCATGATTTGATAGTCTGGATAATTGGATTATTTATGATAAATCAACAATAATTAAATCTCAACAAATATAATAAATGCGAAAGAAGTTTGTTTAAAAACACTTTGATAACACGCTGCGCTCCAAAACTCAAATCACCGACGTCACTCAAAAAACTGGGCCCCGCATGTTTCGACATTCATGGGCAAAATCAACCATAATGTACCCACATTGTGGTTTTTGCCCATGAATCGTTCGTTCCCAGAAAATGTTCGGCGGCATCGCGGCAGACCCAGGCGGCGATGGCGGGACGAGCTTGACGCCTATCGACAGGATTGTTCTAAACTAACCCAGAGCCGGGCAGAAAGAAAGGAAGAAAGGGAAGCCTTTGCCCTGCAGTGGAAAAATAAAATAAAAGTTCGGTTTGATTTTCATGAATTTGGAAACTGAGATAGATGGGACCATAAAGGCGGTTATAGGCTACTTGTGGAAATCTTCACTAACGCGAGCGAAGTAAAATATAATGTCTCAAAAGCTGAACGGATTTGGATTATACTTGGCTCACGGGCAGACCATGTTCCGTTCCATGGCCAGCCGAATTTCGATGGCAGTGGCCAATCTCAACTTAGATTAGCCCAGTTATACGGGAGATATTATCGCACAACTCTGTTCCAAAACACAGGTGCACTCTCTTTAAATACTTCTACAGTCCGATAGGTGGTAATCCGACACGACCGGGGAAGGTCAGGCGTAGGAGGCTTTATGTGCTTTCCGAGGCACGAGGGTGTCACGCCAACAATTTCAAAACTCTGGGCTCTAAGACTAACGTCGGGGGTCGGGTTACCTCTTTCCCTCAAATATGGCGAGGGGGGTAATGGCTGATCTTTACGATATGCTCGTGAACGGGTACTGCTTGTGGTGAATGGTCGTCTTGTTAGCCATGGTTTTTTATTATTGTTATAGCGATTAATTATCTGTTAGTTGTTTAATTTTGACGGCCCTGGTTTATCAGTTGTGGTGTCGAGTCACAGATCTTTTATTAAATTCTACCCTCTGCACGTGTAAGCGGGCACGCCCTTTATTATGTCTGGAGGCTTATTTAGTTTGATTTGATATTGTTTTTATGCTTGAGTTTGATAATGTGCTTGCTTACAAGTAGCGAATTATTTAGTTTTAGGTTTTTACGTGTTACCTTTGTTGTATTGTTTTCTTTGTCAGAATACTTTACATACCTTTGTATTAATGCTAGTTCTTCTAACTCAACAGACAGATGTGTTGCTGGGGAGTTTGTTGCGCCACTTCTTCTTCCAAGCTAAAACACTAGGAAGTGGTGATGGGCGGGCGTTTTGGGGGACTGTCTTTATTAACTTTGACGTTCAAAAAGTGCTGGCACTCAACCTAATTTGAATAAATAACTTTTGATTTTGATTTTGACAGAAATTCTTAATGGAAAAACTCACTGGCATTTTTTGCTAGACTTGGAAATTGAACCCAGAATCCCGCGCTTGCAATCACGAGACAAACAGGGCAGGCTTTATCTTTATGATATTAGTATAGATGAAAATGAAGTATTTAATACATACTTATTTGACTAAGTCAAAAATTCAAAAACATCTGCTTCTATGGTTTGGTTAACAAAATAAGGGGATGGATGAAAGGCGACCAACAAAAAGTCGGACGCAAACTTCGGGACGCCCTAAAAGGACATACATAGACCTTATTTAGGCCTAGGCTTTTCCCAACTATATTGGAGTCGGCTTCCAGACAAACCGGATTCAGCGGCTGCCTATCTGAGTTCCACAACTCAGTAACTACGTAACACGGTACAGACCTTATCAGGAATCCTTACGAGAAGTCCTTCAGAAAATCCAGTTGGTCGATTCTGTAAACATGTCGAAGTAAAGGCTTGGGTGAAGTGAGCTGTCAATCCATATAATCAAGATGGAATGATTGATTGAGAGCTCACTCCGAGATCACGTGACAATTTGACTGTATGGATTGACAGCTCACCTCCTGATCACATCACCCAAGCCTTCACTTCGATATCGACCGGCCGGTGAGTAGTGCTCGTAACCGAGGCGTGCGCTTATGACCAGATGTATGAAGGTAAACAAAAAAAAGGAGTAGGTATGTAATGGCGATATTACACGGTTCAACCAAATTTATCCACTTTATGTATGAAGCTAAATGAAGAAAAAGGATTATGTACTGGCGATATTACACGGTTCAACCAAATTGATTCACTTTGGTTGAATGGCGCATAAGTGAAAGATAATGCTGTTTACACGTTTCTTTGTTGTGAACTATTTAAATTAAAAATTGAACCATTCAATTCACATTGCTCATTCAGATGTCTTTGAATCAGGTAGTACGCTTGGGAATTCTCATTCAATTGCATTGAACGATGAACGACAAAAGTGAAAATATTGAGCAAGCTCAATTCTTTCAACACGGTTGAATATGACTGAACATTGATTATTCAATTTGGTTAACGTTGCTTCATCCAAATTGAAAGAAAGAAGTGAACCGTGCGATATTGCCATAAGGATCGTGCCAGGTGACACTTTAGTTTCGGCCTAACCCCGTAGGTAAAATACGTGAGTTTACATATGTATGTATGTTAGCAAGTACACGCGGGTAGCTGATGGATGCGAGACGCTCAGGACCGGTTGTGGTGCCGACACTTGGGGGAAGCCTATGTCCAGCAGGACGTCTTCCGGCTGATATGATGATGATGTTGTCTGTCAGTCACTTTTTCACTCATCACTAACGGAAGAATTTTATATATTAGGATTTAGAGGCAATAGAAATACATTCTCCACTTCATGAGTTAAATCCCGCTAACAGACAAACGGACGGACGGACACTGGAGGTTTAGAAATAGGGTAACGTTGGTTACCCTTTGGGTACGGAATCCTAAAAGTACCTATCTAGCTCCCATTAATCTCGACACGGATAGCGCACAAAGATTTTTAGTTTTTTTGTATACTGAAATTAAAAACATAATTGGAAAAACTTCTGTTGCTATCATTTTAACAGCTCGTCTTTAATTAACGGTTATAAAAGAGTATTGCCATTGAATGTACTGACATTGAAATAATTTACAATAGACGACGCGATGACAGACGATTGACTTTGTTCCCATCGCCCAACGCGGGTAGAAAGAAAGGGACAAAAAGATCGTATAATCAATTACTTTCTCGACTATGGGTCGATAAACACTCGTATAAAAGATCTTATTATTTCAAAAAGCCGTATTAAAGCAGATTTTTCGATATTTTCGCATTCAACGTTCTTTGGTTCTATAAACATGTCTAGTAAACGTGGACTTCACGAATTCATATCGCATTTATTCGATAATTGTATAAAGATCTCTCGATTGCCTTCTTCTTCTTCTTCATATCACTTAGATATGATAGCTCTTTGAAAGCAACTGAATTGCTAATTTGTCGTTTATAGCACCATCTTTCGACATTTAATTATTACCTACAGAATTATTTTAGAGTTAAAGCTGTTTTTCAACAAAATAGTAACTCAGTTACTATAAAAGAACTTAATGTCATATGATAGCATTCTGCAAGACTTTCATTAGACATAACTATTGAAGTTGAGTAAACGCTGTAAAATTATCGATAACAGCCCCAAAGGTTAAATTAAATCGTTTACAGCACTGTAAACACCATTTTGTTGAATCCATTTTTGCTTTTATGAATATATATGAAATATTAAAATGGACTATACCTAATCGGTGAAAGAGTCACATAATGATTCCACTGCTGGGACACAGGCCTCCTCACTATAAAAGGGTGTGGAACTCCTCAAAACGATTCTCTTCATTGTCTCCTCGGAGATACCCTAACAGGCGTAGTATTGGGCACGCCACAATTGCGACGGTACCATCGACCCGAGCCTGGTGGTGATCGGACAGCGAGTCACTGCGGCCCTGGAACACAAAGGGCTTTAGAAGGAACACGAATGGGTTTTAGTCAGTGAGAGTCTGACTCGCCTTTCCGCTCCACCCAGAGCTAAAGAAGTCATTTGATAATTTCCCATCATTAACAAAAAAAAGAAGAGTAAGAGAGACTCAGTAAGAGATTTTTCGAAATTCCGACGGGAAAGTTGTTGTGGCCGATTTTGTTAAACAGTGTTATGAAACATAAACTGAAATTAATTATAAACATTACCTGGCGACTACTTAAGCAGTTTAGATCACCGGTGTGCCCTTATCTTTGAAAAGTTTTCAGCCCCGAAATCACTTTTCTATGATTACGTACATATCTAATTTTCTAATTGGCAATCAATATGAGATTCTTTCATGATAAGATCCATTCCTAAAGTCAATGTGTGTTAATGATCTATTCCGGTTGGACTGGGAGTGGACTCCCATATAGTTGGGGAAAAGGCTAGGTACACGATTATGAATTATGTGTGAGCTGAGAGTGTTAAGTGTCAAGGAGAACCATAGCTTGACTGTTGGTATTAATGACGCTTATCCTGACTACATGAATCTGCATGTCTTATAAAAAAGGTGTGAAGCGTGTGCCTGCTTTTAAAATTAAACTATATTTTGTAATCACACTGTAGGCTCGAATTGCTATTGCGTTTTCTGCGGCGCTCATAAAATCGGATGTGTCCTTTTGCAGAAGGAAAACAAGTCTGCTTTACTGCTTGCGTTGAGAAGTATATTGCCCTTAAGTTGCAATCATACAAGAGTTCATATTATAATTATCTTAGTCCAAAATGAAGCCACAGCGCAGCGCCTGTAAAAATCTTCAATCTTAAAATTTAATAAAAATTAATTTATCCGTTACTATAAACTATCTATGAGGCGTTCATTAAACTGTCTTCCGATATGCAATAGACAGTGATGTTTCCTGGGATTGTGCTTAATCATATTGATTAAAAGTAACAGAAATCACTTATTTTTTTATACTTCTTGCCTGGGTTAACTGGGTTTGATGAATTGTAATAAATCGGAACCTTAAGGTGTCATTTTATATTTAGACAAGTATAATATTAGAACAAAGCTAATATGAAAAAGTAAGTAGTAAGTAAGTAAGTATATATTTTTTCGGGGTCACTATTAGTTGAATGGTTAAATAGATTTTAAGTATTAATAATACAATATCGATTTTGTTTCAGAACTTTACTACGCATTTAGAATTGAACAGACACATACTTTGTTGACAGTTAAAATCTTCCAGGAATTCTGAAGTTTTCAAGCCTGGAACTTGGTGAGGGCGTACGGCTGCGCACACGCAGGACCCGCTGCATCTTGCGCTGACGTTGGCGCGGGGTCACTGTCTTGGCTAGACGAGACATCATATTGAGTCTGTAGCGGCCCTGCTCCAGTTGCAGCAGCCCTAGTCTTACGCCGCGCTTTAGTGCCCTGCAATAGGATTATTTTATAAATTTGACATTATCCGTTTATAATGATTCCACTGCTGGGACACAGGCCTCCTCACTATAAAAGGGTGTGGAACTCCTCAAAACGATTCTCTTCATTGTCTCTTCGGAGATACCCTAACAGGCGTAGTATTGGGCACGCCACAATTGCGACGGTACCATCGACCCGAGCCTGGTGGTGATCGGACAGTGAGTCACCGCGGCCCTGGAAAGCAAAGGGCTTAAGAAGGACCACGGATGGGTTTTAGACAGTAAGAGTCTAACACGCCCTTCCGCTCCACCCAGAGCGGCAAAAGTCATTAGATGCTTTCCCATCCTTAAAAAAAAGGCCTAGTATAATGGGGGTTCTGGAGCTGGACTCCTAAGAAGCCTTGGAGCTAGAGCTCGCACTACGCTGATTGTGACAATGGAAGGTTTCAGTGTGGTCAAACCTCACATTTCCCATTCAATATTGTCGCATCACCATGATTCACAAATACTGTACCGTACCGTATACAAACATGTTTTCAAATAACATAAAAACATTTTGCAACAATATTCCGAAACTCTTGTTTACCATATTCGAGCTTAATTAAACCAATTAAGTCTAATATATTCTTTTTTTAAATTCAATTAACACATTAAATTAAAAAGGTCTCTAATAAGTCATTCTTGACATAAGATGCAACAAAATCATAATTATGCCTTGGGAATAAAAAAAAGAAGAAGCGTGATCGTTTCAAGATAACAAGGCCGTTTTGGAATGCTGCTGATGATCACACATGCTTCATAATGGACCGTCAAATGTTTTAGCTATTTATAACTGTAATCGCGAATAACCTTACCATAAGGTATAAGGCCTTGATATAGAATAGGTTTTTAGGGTTGCGTAGGCTGCAGCGCCTGTTTATCTATACTAATGTATAATTTGTTAAAATTCTATAATAATGGATGGATGGATCGATGTTTGTTAATCAATCACGTTAGAACGGCTAAACGGACCTTGATGAAATTTGGCAACGAAGTAGATTATAGTCTGGAATAACACAGGTTACTTTTTATACCGGGAATTGTTCCCTTAGGATAATTTTCTACATTCACGCGGGCGGAGCCGCGGGCGGCAGCTTGTTTCATAAGGCAATTATGTCAAATCTTAAACCAAAATAGGCAGCCAGTTGACCAGACAGGTTTTGACCATTAAGAAAGGCAAAAAAGCCAGAGGGCGTCCACCGCCACAATGATATGTTGACGATGGGCTTAACGCCAGAAATGACGTAAAATTTACAAAAGTGGCGTAGGTGGGCTGATCCCAAATAGGGAAAACCCCAGGGGATTGATGATGAAAATAGGCAGCCAGTTATCACACAAGACTTACAATGGCACATCATAGATAAGTTAAGAAATCAAATCCCAATAGGAATATATCAATATAAATAACTGTTTTTATTTTCTTAATCTTAGGTTTAAAGATATTTATTCTCAAAAAAGACACAAAGTCACTTACATGAGAACAATGTTTACCTTATGCTAGGTAGGTGTATTGAGTTCGTCAATAAAATAAATATTGAGTTTTTCACTCATCCAATGCATTCCCATATGTGTAATTATTTGCCTCGTTATTTTTTATTTATTTATTTATTAAATATGGGGCTTCTAATCTTAGACTTCTCATGTACAGAACCTTATAGTCCCAGAGTAAAACCACTTTCTAACAATGATTTTCGCATTGTTTCAATCAGAGATAAGAGTTTTATAGAGAAGGGATCCTACTGTCGAAACTAATAGCTTCTTCATCATCCAAGAAGGGCATACATTTGGTATGCGTTTGTTGTTAATATTACTCAAATAAGTAAGCGGTCACTAAAGGTGAAGGGCGACCGATTATCTTACTTATTAAAGTTGTAACTCTGCCTTAAGTGGCTTCGTTTTCAAATGCATTGGTATGCGGAATCTACGAACAATTAACTTAAATGCTTTTTCCGCAATATCAGGATAAAGAGATAAATTAAGAGATCTGCAGGAAACCCAAGGTTACTGACATAGCTCGAAGTATTGCTAATCTAAAGCAGCAGTGGGCAGGACACATTGCTCGCAGAACAGATGGCTCATGCGGCCGAATGGTTCTGGAGTGGTGACCGCGATCAAGACGGCTCGGCGTTGGTAGGTGGGTAGATGATCTGACAATGGTCGCGGAAATCGGCTGGATGCAAGACGTATAAGACGGGTCGATATGGCGAAACAAAGGGCTGACTTTTGTTCAACCACTGGATATTTTTCAACTGAAATGGTGATGATGACAAGGATGCCAAGCATTTGTGCCTATTGATATGTTGGTTTTTAAATATCCAGGGATTTCAGCAATCGTAATGTATTCTTTAATCGACGCACTTATAAATCAAATATCAATTCAATTCAATTTTAAATTTTATTTTTACTTATTTTACACCTACCACAGTATAGTCTTTATAACCCAAAGGTTGACTGGTAGAGAATGCCTTGATGCATTAAGTCCGTCCATGTACCACTATTGTGTATAAATATGTATTAATATTAATATGGCTTACCTGGAAACCTTTCGACTTATTTTCGGGTCATAAACTTGGAACTCCAACCTGATAAATTTGACGATAGTGCGCGCAGTCCAACCTGTATTTTTCATCAATTTCTTGATTGCTGTCAATACCATCTCCCCCGTGTTCACATTTGAATAAAAATTTGCTTTGGCCATTTTAACTGCAACGACTACAAATAAAATACTCACAAAGTACGTAAGTTAAATCTATAATTATATATCCATATCTGTACTAATAATAAAGCAAAAACAAAAATTAAATTGTTGATAAATCCAAAGAGGAAAAACAAAAGGATTGAAGAACTGATTGCGATACACTTGGGGAAAAGACTTGCGTTTTTTTTTATCTTAAATTCCAAAAGCGTATAGATTACGTATATTACCAGGTGTTTTGTTGTGTTTTGAAATATTTGTCTTACCAAATAGGCACGGTTGTCCTTCAAGCGAATACAAATAAAGACCTACAAACTAATCAAAAGAAAGAAGCTACATTTACTTAATATTTTTAGCGGTATTTTGTAGTTTTTGATAGAATTTTATAAGACAGCGGTGAAAAAAATTAATCCCGACATTGCACACCGCTTTCGACAGAAAGCGAGATTTATTCTGACTTGTCAGCAACTTGTCAGTGGTATTTTATTAAAGATTGAAATACTCTTTGTAGAATTTTTTTTAAAAACTTTATGTTTGCACAAACTCTTTGATAGTCCTTTCAGGATTTTTTTTCTATTCATGTAGGCAAGTCTGTTTTTTCTGCGCTTTCAATGTAAATTATAATCAGGGGTCCTGGTCTAAGCACGAGTGGTATGAATAGGGGGAGGAGTTCAGAAAAAAGTCAAGAATTAAGAAGGGTATAAAGTAAAAATCATGTTGTTTCTTGTCGGGGAAAAAAAAATGGCTGACGTTGATGTTGCAAGGACTCGTCTCGGCTAACGATCGTACGAGTTTTTTTAATTCTTTGCGCGATGAAAATGATGTGAGCTCGCGCGATGATTCGCAAGCTTCAATTAGGATACTCTAAAGAAATGTGTGTTTAATCTCGTCGTGCGACAAAATCTCATCGTTAACTCGTACGATCGTTGTAAAGTCAATCAGGACGACGCCTTGACAGTCGACTAAGGAATAAATCTGGAGAATAGTGTTTATCCAGACATCGTTGACCGCTTTCTAGGGCGGAAAAATGTTTGCCTGCTCTTGACAAAAACGTGGTCGTAATGTAGATAGATATACAACGTGTAACAGAATAAACGCAGTTACTAAAAAGGGCTCATTGTACTCATCATTCTGAATAACTTTTACTATGGGACCAACACAGAAATCACGAAAAAAAATTAGCTGTTCAGTACATTTTGTCGAAGATTTTTTTTCGCGATTTCAGTGTTACCAAATGTGAGTGCAGTGCCTCCGTCTAAATATAGCCCACTTGTTGGAGTATCCCAAATGCTCTTACACCTGCACCATTGAGGACCTAATTAATGCCAGCGATGCCGCTGTAAACAAGGCCCAAGCACTAAATATAAGGGTCACCATCGACTCGAAACGAAAAAAAAACAGTGTGGTGGTCAGGTCACTTCGAAAAACTTTTTCTCTACATGAAAATTCCACTGCATCGATACGGTTAGTAAAATAGTCTTGACCTATTTTGCTGTCGCTTTCGCGGAATAGCAGAATAAATTGATTGCCTCCTAGGGCTTTCTGCGAATAGTATTAGTTTTGAATAAGGTAATTACCGTTGGCTTAACTGATCAGTTTAATAACCTGAAAAGCACCTAACTTCTCGTTTTCATAGCTATAGCTGATAACAACAATCTTGCCCTAGACTTGAATTAAATGTTGAGTGTTATAAGCTACTCCCTTTTACTTCTTCTTCTTGTTTTTTTTTGATATCTATTGCAACAAAAATGGTACTTTCAGGAAAATAACAGAATTAAACAATAAAATAGGCCTTATAACAACTTTATTGTAACAAATTAGACTATTATTTCTATAACGCATTAACCAAGGAGTGAAGCGACCACCGCTGAGGGTACAGCTCCACCGGGACCTTGTTCGATCGTGGGCTGGTAGCCGTTCTCATCTGCAATATAGTTGACGGTGTAATTGACTCCATCGGGGCCGATCCACGAGTAAGATCCCTTAACTGCGACGAAAGCATCTTCAGATTCTGCGTTCCTCAGCTCTCCATCAGCACTATGTCTCTGGCCATCGCTTTGTTCGAAGCTGCGAATAAAGAACATTAAATTTTAGAATTAATTCTAATTTTATAATCCTCCCGGTCGTTTGGTGTCAAGTCCAAAATATGCTGCTATTGCATATTCTGACAAACATCTTTGAATTTAATTTTTACAATCCTTCCTGCCTGAAACTGAGTACGTTTAACGTACATACCTACAATCTATAAACTTATAGAACAGTTACTTATGGGACGTCTTGAAAACCGTATAAAACTGTAACTGTTTTGTTAATAAATTTCACTGGATTTTCAAGATTTTTAGAGTAGGCAACTTACATGAAGTTGTAGGTGCCAAGTCCATCGTTGTCGGAGTCCGATCTCAATAACTGAATATCCTCAACATTCTGGGGGGCGGCTAGCACCACACCAACGACTGCTACTAACGCACAAAGCACCAACTGAAATTCAAACCGCACAATTAACAACACTTTTCACAGCAACACATAAATAACATCACGGTTGGTTTCCTCTGAAGGGTTCAACAGAGGTGCACCTGAAGTACACACATTAGGCCAGATACATAAGTTTTTATAATAACATCACAAATTCAAATAAATATTTAAATTTATTTAAAAAAATCACAACAAATTATACTGACCAATTTCATGATCACTATTAAACGGTTTACCGTATCGAGTTTACTTGAACTATGTGCTCATGAATTATCGTAACTCATGTTTTATACTATTCCGAATATTGCATTACAACATAGTGTTATTAGTTGCCGCACATCTCGTTACAATGTTTTGTGCATTTGACCACTCCTACGACATGGCGAAGGTAAGCCGCGGAGCGTTTGAGGACGTATTTGATGGGAACCTTTCGAAATTGTGATTTTAATTATATGTATAGGTACCAGATGTTACCTTTATTATATTTGATTGACAGCAAGTAGAATTTTTTATTGATATCTTAGGGGAACTATGGAATTGGAAAACGTTGTTTTTTTCCATTGTATCGTGAATATTGTGGTTTTGTAACCTGCTTTATTTTGCAGCGTTGTTTGATTACAGTTGAACCATTTTTGCTAGGCTCCTTCATTGCCTCGGCGCTTTTCAAGATTTGAGGCTGTAGGGAACAGTATGGACGGGATAAGATTAATGTTATAATTTGGATGTTCAATAAAAAATGTTATATACATCGAACGCTTCATCTTAAAACGCTGTCGTTGATAACTTCAGTCTGTAATAACGTTAGTTTGAATTCATTGGATATGATAGTTTTAATTTTGAGTTATGAGCTATAGTAATAGAGTACCTTCGAAATTACTTTTTTAGAGAAGATGAGCTCTAAAGTGAGTTAGGCTTTAATTCTAGGGTTTTTTCTAATTTATACTAAGAAATAGGTACGATTTATAGGTACCAATATAATTTAAGTACATACGCCTTGTTAATAATGTGATTATAACTAATCGTTCAAACCATAAACTTTAAAGATAATCAGCTAATCAATAATAATGCAAGATGACATTTACCTTCGACCTCTGCATGCCGCCGGTACCTACACGTCGTTGGCCAATGTTTTGGAGATAATGATTTTTAGCAATTCGACACTCATTATGTATGGACGAAAGGTTTTTATATTACTGGGTGATTGCAGTAATAGTATTACGCGCTTTTATTTTTCCAAGTTTCAAATTAATAAAGGTTGTTGAATTGTGTAGAAGTAAATATTACATTCCAACCCGTGTTTTTATCGTCTTTTCCAAAGTGTGGGGTGTCGTTGGATCGATAGGTCGTTTAAAACAATTGAGTGTGTTCTAAAACTATTTTCCATATAAAGATCTGTTTGCGAAATATTAAACTTTAAAGTGCTCATTTTTTTTAGAATTTAGTGTGTGTCCCGCTAAACAGACCACCATTTAGCTGGCAGAGGGACACAAGCATTTTGGAGATGTGGAGAAAATCGATAGCATATAATATAACGAATTTGAAAGGAAAACTATCACAGGTAAGTAGGCTTAGCAAGTTAACGAGTAATACTCCACCAAACTATAAAACATACTTGGAAATTGTGACGTGCAACTACGAGACCCCTATTTTTATTTATTTTTTTATGTGTGGGAAATCATCAAATGACTTCTTCCGCTCTGGGTGGAGCGGAAGGACGTGTCAGACTCTTACTCCGTGTTTCTTCTAAAGCCCTTTGCGTTCCATGGCAGCGGTGACGCTTTCGAACAAATCTCGAAACCCTGGCAGAACTACGGAGCCCTACACTGCCCGACACACACTTGGCCGGTATTTGTTATATCTTTGATTTTCATTAAGCCTTTTCATAGAAAGAACTTGCAGGATATTGTTTTGATTGTCCAAGCTCCAATTTTATTTGTGATTAAATCAAATTCGTGTTTAAAAATTCTATTCCAATCAAATTCTATTAACTGAATTACAATAAGCAAAAAATCTACATACAAAATTATATTTGAAGCTCCGGAAATACTTATAATCTTTAGACGAAGCTTCTTCACCTTGACCTAGAGTATCAGAGTTAAGCCTCAAGAGTACTCATAATTTATTGGTGACTTAAAGTATCATCTTTTAACCTGCGGCGTTGCCCTTGTAATGTTTAAGAAATGTTAATAAAGTTTAAAAAAAATAAAAGAAGTAAAATGGAAGGTGTTATAATTTAGTGTGACGGATATTAACTTTATCGTTTTCTATTCTTCAAGCCATTTCGTTTCATACCCATATTTAGGGAATTGAAACAAAATATATAATCCGCCATCTTGGAGCGGCGGCCATATTTAATTTAGTGTGATGTTAATAACTTTATCGTTTTCTACTCTGCAAGCTCTTTTTTTTGTGTTCCGGAGACGGGGCCTGCTATGGCCAGAGCCTGCCCGGGTTGCGGAATTTGTTCGAAAAAGTCACCGCGGCCCCAAAATGCACAGGGCTTTAGAAGGAACACGGATGGGTTTTAATCAGTAAGAGTCTGACACACCCTTCCGCTCCACCCAGAGCGGAAGCAGTCATTTGATGATTTCCCAGCCTAAAAAAAGCCCTTTTATTTGATATCCATGTTAAGCGGGCTGAGGGAAAATATATAATCGGCCACCTTGGAGCGGCACCTACATATATTAAAATTATTACAATATTGAGTATTGCACATTGTATTATCACCAGAACTAAAGATGTATGCAAAATTTCAGCTCAATCGGATATCAACAAATAGTCGAAAAATGGTTTGCAAATTTTGGCCCTGGTTTATCACTTGTGGCGTCGAGTCACAGATCTTTTTATTATATTATACCCTCTGCACGTGTAAGCGGGCATACCCTTCATGTCTGGAGGCTTATTTAGTTTGATTGGAAATTGTTTTTATGCTTGAATTTGTCTGTTTATGCTGGCATAATGGAGTGTGCTAGCTTACAAGTAGCGAATTATTAAGTTTTATGTTTTTACGTGTTACCTACCTTTTTTGTATTGTTTTCTTTGTAAGAATACTGACTATTTACATACCTTTGTATAAGTGATAGTTCTTATAACTCAACAGACAGATGTGTTGCTGGGGAGTTTGTTGCGCCCCTTCTTTTTCCCAGCTAAAACACTGAAGTGGTGATGGGCGGGCGTTTTGGGGGATTGTCTTTATGAAGAACTTTGACGTTCAAAAAGTTCTGGCACTCAGCCTAATTTGAATAAATGACTTTTGAATTTTTTTTTTGACGGAAATTTACATAGTACGAACAGTGCAAGTTAAATAAAGGCTTGTAAAAATGAGGAAGGACTTGATAGTAATAAATATGTACATACGCTTCAATTATGATGTATCAAATAAATTACTCTTGTTAGGTGCCCCTGGGTACAAAAAGGTTCTTTTAATCTTAGCGTGTCGATACAAATATATGTAGTTTTAAATATTTTTTTAGCTACAGTGATACCATTACGTGTCATAGACACTAGGTCTCATTCCTCAACTATATAGGTGACATGACATGCCAGCCGAGAAGTGGGCCATAGACTGCGAAGCTCCGTCTCACAAACACGGAAGATCGGAACTCTTTTAATGTAATGCTGGTTTGGCCTATTAATTTGAATATTCATAGTTAAATATGCGTTATATATAGAGATGGTTTCGTCAATACTTGTCATAAAGCAAGACTGCATGTGAACATCAGCGAGTAGGTACCCATAGAAATTGACTCCTCTTGACTATTCTGCCTATGCGTGTATTGCAACTTGCGCGGGCAAGAATATAATTTGTCGTTACCTACTACAAGCTGGCGTAGCGTTGTGTGCCTTGACGCACCATATAAGACAACCTTAAAAACCACCTGCTTTACTTAAAAAGACTTTTCTGTATATTATCACGTTTATCACTGTTTCAGATTCAATAAAATAATAATTATATAGGTTTGACTATGTAGATTATTATCGAAAACTATGACTATGTGTATGACTAATTCACTTTATAAAAATGTCACAGGTCAAAATGTTACAAGAATAGTAAAGTGATTTCATTTTGAGTATGTCGGAACGAATATACCTTATGCAATTTTTTTCTCTAGCTTTGGATTACTTAGATACTAAATAAGTCATTTTGTATTACTAAAATGAAGACGTTCTCGTTTCAATATTAAAAGTTCCAAAATTAGGTGTGCAAAACATTCATTTTATAATTTTATCTATTTAAAAAAAATGTACAGACTGCGTCAGTACTATTTCTGTTTTATGCGCATGCACTTATTATTTCACCACTTTAAAAGCGTTTATTATTGTTCTTTAGGAAGAATAGCTTTAAGAAACGTATAAAACTTGAATCTGTAGTTGGATCTGAAGTTTATTAAAAAAAAAACAGACTATTTATTACCCTAATACCAATTAACCAAGTAGGGAAGCGACTTCCCCCGAAATTCCATATGAAAGTTGACGTTCTTTGGTGATGGATGACTGGTAGCCATTGTCATCTGCAATGTAGGTGACGGTGTAAACGACGTCATCGGGACCGATCCATGAGTAAGAACCCTTGACTGCGATGTGCTCATCTTCAACTCCTGCGTTCTTTAATTCTCCTTCTTCAGTGCGACTTGAGCCGTCGTCTTGTTCGTAGCTGTGGAAAGAGAAACATGTTTGAGTTTTAGTTTAAAAAAAGAGGGTTCCATTATGGAGGAGCTTGTCGAAGTATCCCGATGCCAGTAATCCATCGCCAAGCAGCGTTATTGTGTGTTTTTTTAAAAGGAATAGTAAGTATAATAAGTGCCAGTATACAATCACAAGAGACACTTTAGTAGGTATTTATTGTTGTACAGGTGTCAAGTGATCTCATCTGCCGGGCCTCTGGTATTGAAAGTATTTAGAGGCGGGGGCAGCCACTTACCATCAAGTAGAGCGTAATTATATGAGGTAGGTGTAATTACTATCCAAGTTTTGAATGTTTCGCGTACGCAACTTACGTGAATCTGTAGGTTCCAAGTCCGTCGTTGCTCGATTCGTATTGCAGCAGCTGAACAGGCAGTGCATCCACCACCATGCCAGCCACTGCTACAAATGTACAAAGCACCAACTGCAAGTAAAACCAGACTATTAACAACACTTCACATTAAGACCACAAATAAAGTTTTTTTTTTTAAATCACCAGAAAGTACCAACCAATTTCATGATCACTTTTGATGGTTTACTTATCGAATTCACTTGTAAATTATGTGTTCATTAGGTATTTAAGCTCAGGTTTTATACTATTCCTAAAAATGTATTGCAACATAATCATGTAAGTACATTTGTCATTGGTTAAAGCTCAACACTTCACAAAGTCTTGTGTATTGATTAACCACTACTTCGACACGTATAGCGAAACTTTTAAGGACCTTTCAAAATTCATTGACATATCGCACCATGAGAATAAAGTGACCTAACACGAAATTTGCATTTTGTGGGAAATCACAAAATTGACTTCGTATTTTAGGGAGAAAGAGACGCAATGTTTATGTTTGTCCATTTCTAGCACGAAATGGTCACTTTTTGGTTCATTAGATGATGGACCATGTTATTAGGAGTAGTTACAAGTACTTAACTCAATTCGCCGAAATTTTGAGTTCGGTCACTTTCATTCTCACTGTGCGATATATTCTACCGACAGACAAGAACGTTCATAGAAACCTTTTGTTCAAAAACTGGTACCTTAGAATCAAAGTTTGCTGCAGCGCAAAACATTTGTATATATCGTCTAAACAAACTACTAAAACAAGCAGCGTTAGATCACATAAAAAGCATAATTTTCTCGCCATCAAAACGTCGTAAGCGCCAAGAATACGTGGGGCACACTGAACGTTTCTGGATCTGGCCACTAACAATAGGAGCAGAAAAAAAAATTACAATAAGGTCGGCCGAACCGAACCGACCGACCGACAACTTATTGAAACTGACAAAAAATTACTTGTCATAAAATTCGCACTTTGTTAGGCACATGTATTCACTGGAATGAGCTAAGTGCAAAAAAAATTACATGTGCATCTGAAGGTTCAGAAGCTTAGCACTCGATGGATACCGCAGAGGACTTAACGGAGGACCAGAAACGACTGTGTGTCCAGTAATGCCGTAAAATGATAAAATGTTTAAAGGAGGACAGTCATTGGCTGCTATAATTTTGTGAACTGAATGTGTGTACTTTGAACACGAAAGAAAAAACCAGTCGGCCGAGTGGGTCTTTCCTTTTGAAAATTTGCCGACGAAAGTTTAGAAAAGTCGAAGCATTGGTAGAAAAATGGTTGCTTTTTGCGGCAAATCAGGACATTACACTACAGTATCGCTCAAAAAAGTCGCGAAAAGCGTACTCGAAGCAATGCTCTCCTTCACCACGGTAATGCATCGTCACATTCCGCTATGGTAACGGAAGCGTATTTGAAGGCTTCAAATGTAGAAGTAATGACGCATCCGCCTTACAACCTGGACCTCGCACCCTGCGACTTCTTTTTGTTTCTAAAAATTAAAGAAATACTTAGATGCACACGTTTTACGAGTCCTGAATCGAAGGAAGACTGGTCCAACTGATTTGTACAATGGTTTCAGCGAATGCAAAAATGCATGAATTGCGAGAGAATATACTTTGAAAACAATAAATATATCTTAAGCCTTATATCTAGTCTTATTTATCAGAATCCAGAAACTTTCAGTATGCCTTAAGTATCATGGCACTTAAGCGTTTACGTAGGTGACGTGTGACAACTTTAAATCTTTATACATTTTGCAACGCAGAAGAGACACAGCTATTTTTACCTACAATTTATTACTTCATAACACTTCATACTCTCTCACAAAATTTTCAGTATTGAAATAAATTAATGAAAGCAGATAATTAAAAGAAAATGAATAGTTACGCATTAAACTGACACCGCATGATGCTGACATTTCTCGATGCATTTTTGCAGTATCGAAATACGTACCTACGCAGTGATATATTCTGGTAATTACTAAAGAGAAAGACCATAAAATAAATATTATGTTATACATTTTTACCTACAACCGGTTTTGTAATGGAACCTCTGAATGTCTATGATTGTAGATAGCGTGGCAATATATAAAGTATTATTTTCTCTATTATGATATTATCGCCTATTTATTTATTTGAACAACAAATAATTTATTTGAATACTTAATCGGTATTTATGTCACGCTTTGATCCAAATTATTGCATAATTACCGCCGCTCTGTACACCGCATAAATGTCAAAGCAACGATAAAGTTAGTCATAGAGTAAAATCTTCATTTCAGTAGAACAGAATGCGTGTTTGGAACGTTACATATTGTACGTAGTCAAGTCAAAATTAGTATTTAAACATATTGATAGCTATTAAGAAGTACAGTTTCTTCGAACTAGACAGTGCTGCAGCTGCGCGACTACTAAATACCTTCACATAATAATAATTGTAAAATTGACAATATTTTACAATTATTATTAAAACATATTAAAACAAAAAAAAATGTCGCGCCATAAAAAGACCTTGAAAGTCACATGCTTTACTAAAGCATAATAATGATGTAGATTTCATTTTGCAAATTATTTTATTACCTGAAAATTTGTTTGACCAATGCACTTAACAAAAATCTGACAGGCTTATTTTTCTATGGATGACACGCCTCACACAGCTCACCACGGTCGCAGGTGTTTCATAGTTATCTTCTTTTGATTGATCGAAAAGAGTTTTGTAATCGGCGTATCGCAAGTTGGATGTCTTTCGTCCTCCCATTGAAACCCCCTTGTTCCATTGCTCCAAAACAGATATTGAATAGGAGTGGCAAGAGTATGTATGCTGGACTCCCGCATGTGTCTGAAAACTTTTCAAGTCGACGTCATCTATTCAAATTGTCGCAGTTCCGTCCTCGTCGAGTATGAGATGGGATATGAGACGGACTAGGTGGTTAGGTACTCCCATATTAATGAGTTGGTACTTCCCATACTTTATGCAATTTCACAGTGTTGCAGGCCTTGCGAAAGTCGACGAAACAGATATGGAGTAGGATGTTAAGCTCTCTAGACTTTTTGATTAATTGATTTATTTATTTAACACTTTACGCACATAGATGCACAGAGGCGGACTTAATGCCTCATTGCAGAAGAATGAAAACCTGCTCTCTTGTTTCTCGACCTTTAACGAATCTGCTTCAGAGCTATTTCAGGATTAAGAAAAGCTTACTGTCTGTTGTTAAAAATATATATAATATTAAATTATTTTTTGTATACCAAATATTGTAAAACCATTATTTGAAAAGAGTAACTATGGAGTTTCTTGTCTGTTCTTCTCCATAAGAATCAATCTTTTCGAATCACTTGAGACAATTTATTAATTTTATACTATAATTTTAACTGTAGATGATGACGTTCAAAAGTGTCGTTTAATGGACTTATTGAAATAAACGCTTTGACTTTGACTTTGAAGCAATTCTTGGCTGGTGTGTAAATTGAAACAAAACTCGATTTAATGTAACTTTATTTAAACAAATTATACTTTAACGGATTAAAACTTAACCAAGCAGTGAAGCGACTACTACCGGAGGCAATCCCAATGGACCGCGATTGGGTATTAGCTGGTAACCATTCTCATCAGCAATGTAGGAGACGGTGTAGTTGACGCCATCGGGGCCGATCCACGAGTAAGATCCCTTGACTGCTATGTGCTCATCTTCAGCTCCTGCGTTTTTAAGCTCCCCTTTCTCAGTGCGGCTTGAGCCGTCGCTTTGTTTGTAGCTGTGAATGGAGAAGCATGTTAAAGTTTAAAATTTCAAAGAAAGAGGGTTCTTAATGGAGGACTTTTTTTACGTAACTCCGTGCCTGTTTCTGTAGCCAAGCACCATTTTTCTGTTTTTTAAAAGATTAGTATGAGTGCCAGTATAAATACAGGCACAATAGACACGTCAGTAGGGCTATTGTTTTGGATGTCAAGTGAACTCATGAGTTAACCGCCATCGCCGCCCTGAAGTGTTAAGAGGCGGCGATGGCCGTGTAACCACCGAGTATGGCGTTATTGCTATCCGAGTTCAAACGTTTTGCATAGGCAACTTACGTGAAACTGTAGGAGCCAAGTCCATCGTTGTTCGACTCGTATTGCAACAGCTGAACAGCCTGAGCATCTTGAGCTATCTTAGGGGCGGCCAGTGCGTGCACCACCACGCCAGCCACTGCTACAAACGCACAAAGCACCAACTGAAACTGAAACCGCACTATTAACAACACTTTTCACAGTACACCACAAATAATGTTTTATATAATCACTACAAAGTACCAACCAATTTCATGATCACTTTTGACGGTTTTCTTATCGAATTCACTTGTGAACTATGTGTTCATTAGGTATTTGAACTCAGGTTTTATACTATTCCTTAAAATGTATTACAACATAATCATCATCGTATGTCATTGCTTAAAGCTCGACTCTTTAGAATATTCTGCGTATTGATTGTCCACTACTTCGACACGTATAGCGAAACTTTTGAGGACGTCTTTAATGATGATCTTTCGAAATGGTGTTTGAACATGTTATTGGAAGCACTTAGGAAATATTGTTGATGTACCATTCGGGTACGATTCCATGGTTTCAAAAACTATATAAACGTAGTGTTTCTTCAATATTTTGCCGTTGCTACTAGTGTAGGATAACAAAGCTGTTCATAATCCGCCTGTACTACAAAAACACAAGAATATTATTCATTTAATTATTTCGTTCGGCCAAATAGCCAGTTGCCACGGAGCCAGTTCCTGACATCTATCTCACCTGATAGAGCGATAACTCACCTGATGATAAGCGATGGATTTAGTCTACGATGGAACGATCGTGCCCAAAAGATGCCTGTTCACTATTGCTTTGAAAGCTAAAAACAAAATCCTTAAAATTTCTTAAATTTTTTGTGAGTTTTCATCTTTCAGTCCGTGGCTTGGCCGTCATGGATGCCTTATGTTTTGTTTCTCTTTACTTTTATTTTTCTAATTTCAAAAAAGGTTATCCCTTTTGTTTTCTAGAATGAGATCAGTCCAGAAGCCAATAGTTTCGCAATCGTATTTTTCTTTAAACTAGTTTTACATCATTATATTATTATGCACGCCATACCTTTGCCTTTCTACATGTTACATTAAAACACATAAATATAATGTTATCGCAGTAATCTAATGTTTTATTTAGCAACACTCTCGAAATGAAATTATAGCTTCTATAAGTGTAACGATTACTAATAGCCACTTGAATGTTTACTTATGTTTGAACTCCGGATATACAAATTAGTGATAAGAGTTACTTTTTCCGTTATTACGAACATACATGGGCTACGAAATAACGTCATAAACAAGTACACCCTACAACTTACGAAATAAGAGCTTAGTTTGCTCCAAATAAGATTGAAAACGACTTTCATAATTATAATGTTATAGATAAATTCGACAATGTGTCAATTGCGCTTGTTTTCAAGGTATGTATGTTTTGTCGAAGGTGAACGAAAGCACGTTGCATTATTATTCATTAGCTTACTTTAAGCAATATTTATCAAAATTAATTCTCATATCATGCTTCACTTTTTCAATGACTTCAGATGAGTTTTTTGATCCGTAGTAAACTCAACCATGGTTGAAATTATAATAAAAATTTTCTTAAAAATGTGTTTTAGAATCCAATTGTTAGGTATTTACCAATAGTTTTAACAAATAGTTATTTATTTGATCATTAGTCAAGCTTAACAATGATCGAAAAACGCATATTAAAGAAATTTAAGGGATCATAAATTGTTACCAAATGGGGTACCAAACGAAAAAACTTACCCAACTAGTGTCTTGATCGAAATACGCATTTTAACGAATGTTTTTATCATAATTTAAACATTTAGTTGAGTTAACTACAGATAAAAAAACTCGCCCTTAATACGAATAGAATGCTGGTTGACTGAATGAATGATTGCCCAGTAGGTCACGTGATCACAAACGTTACTGCCGAGCGTGGTGTCCTGGGTTCGATGCCCAGGTCGGGCAAAAAGTTTGATCTCTCCTCGGTTGCGTCAGATCAAGAAACAGGAGAGTGTACCTGTGTTTGCGCATATACTTGTGTACTTTAATATCCTGCGTACTTGGCTAATCTTCGTTGAGTTTGACACTGTGACTGAAATTTGGTCGGGAGTAACAGCCGAATCAGTGTAACTGTATTGATGGCTTTAGTTAATTAATTCGATGCAGCTTTGAATATGTGAACATGTAGCCTATGTTTATTATCACCACTGTTCATGAACCAGTTGGCTATGATGATCTAGGTAATCAATATCGAAATCTTGTGTACGTGTGTTTGTCACTGAACTCCTCCTTAACGGCTGGACCGATGTTGATGAATTTTTTTGTGTGTTCAAGGGGATTCGAGAATGGTTTAGATTCACAATTGGACCCGGTAGGTGGCGCTGCAATCGATTTCTTTGTTGTTTCGTCAGACACAAAGCAAACGATCGGACAGGATAACGTATGGATACGGACCGCTAGTACCTATACAAAAATAAATCCCTATTTCCCTAGGACACGGCAGCACGCGTGAACGGCTGGACCAATTGGTGTAACTACAGACCATAGTCTAACATAGGTACTCTTTTTGTTTCGTTTATGTTCAAAAAACATTTTTTGAAATTGGCTAGTGCCTGTCTAGGCCAGTATAAAAGTAGTAAAATAATATGTGACTAACTAATGTTTTTAACCTCTAAATTGAAGTTTGCAGATATGTGTTTTTTTCCGTGTTACCTACTTATTTCTTAATTGAAACAAAAGACATGGGCTAAACATATGTACCCGTAGAACAAACGTTGCGACAAGTAATATTGCATCAACTAGACTGCAATAAATTAATTAAAGTTATCGCAATGACCCTTCGGCATACCTTAACATTCTTGTTTGTGAGTTGTTATACTATTATTTTACTGACACATGTTAATTGATTTTTAGAGGCATGGCATCATATAACCTACCATTACGCTGGTATTACCCCATTAGGTTCAGCGGAGGTATTTCCATAGTAAATTAAACACTCATTTTGCCAGTTAAGTACCAGTACCGGGATGATTGAGCTTTGCTCGGTAATTTTGTTTTTGCTATACGTTTTCTAAAAATGAAACCTAGGTACATCAATTTATCGCCCTGATACCCTCTGCATAGAAAATTTTATGAAAATCGTTGGAGCCGTTTTCGAGATTCAGATTATATATAAACATGTATACAAGAATTTCACGAGTCTTCGCGAGACTGATGCCATGAACCGGGAAAACTCCGGGATGATTTTTAAGTTGCCTATTGCTTATTTTCATTTTGAACAATTAAACTTAACCGGAGAGCTGTTTTGTTTCGAAATATCGCTATGCTTCCCTTGTTTTAGATTGTAAAGTAGTAAAAATTTACGTTTTCAGAATTATCTTTTGAATCCTACTTTACAAACAGTAAAACAATTACTGCCAGGCTAAAATAGAATTTAGCGGGTTACGGCAGCCAGTTGTAAGTGGCATAAGTCTCCACAATGGGTGCCTAATTGATTAGATGCTTAGTGCAGCTGAAGACGGCCTAGGAAGAGTTGGCGAGACATCCTACATGGTAACAGCAAAGCTTGGTTAGAGTAGACTTAGGAAAACAATAAAAAATAATCTGAGGAATGATTTTAATGTTAGGTGACATTTCGGGAGCGGACTTAAAAAATAGGAGCAGGCCCTCAATTAGGTTGAATTTTTTTATGTGTGTTACTTCATAACTCCGTCATTTATGAACCGATTTGAAAAAATTTTTTTCATGTGAAAGGATATTCGTTCCGATTGGTCCAATAAAATTTCATCAAAATCGGTTCAGTTGTTGGGTTTTAAATCAAAGTAGCTGGGGAAAATAGAAAAAGTAAACGAAATTGTGTCTTTTGCTTTCCTGTTACTTTCCAGTGTTTGTTAGGTGTGGGCTACCACTTAAAAGTGAAAAATAAAAAAACTTTTTACAAAAAAATACAACCGACTTCCAAATAAAAACAAACACTTTGGAAGTCGGTTGTATTTTTTTGTCAAAAAGGTTTTTTCACAATCGTTTTCGTTGATAAAATTTCACTTTGTCTAAGCCTTACGAATAATTTGTACGGACAGAGCCAATCAATGGGACAGTGTAGACTATATTAAAAAAATTAAGACCTTCACAATCATATCGATGTCGTGTCTATGGGAACAATTATGTGGGCGTTAACATCAGTCTCTTGCGCATCATTTTGTACGCAGAAATGCCAACAGCCTATTAAATAAAATTGTTTCGCAGTTCATACATGACTGCAATAAATCATGTCATTGTTGGTGAAGTAAACAATGTGGTAATACATTCTAAATAAGGGAAAGTCTTCTTATTTATTATGTTTGAGCAACCAGGCTCGCACGAGTAGCAGATCATATACAGGGTTACTTCGGAGACAGTGCTCAAATTTTACTTACGTATTTTTTGTTGTATTGTTTCGAACAAAAAGTCAAAAGTAATCATAGCCACTCTTTTTGATACTTAACGAGACAACTGATGCCAATTCTTAAAAAAGTGAAATATGTTCTATTAAAGATACAGCACTGCGATTCTGTCAACATCTCACCTTGTAAACTTAGGTGAAGTGATCATGAAGTGAGCTGTCAATCGGTACAAACAAGATGAAATGACCGGTCACTTCATGCTAACTCCACCTAAGTTTACACGGTGAGATGTTGACAGAATCTGATTGCATGGACGAAAAATTCGCAGTCTCTGAAGTAACCTTGTATTAGCTCCCAGTCAGCATCTCAGCTCACCTCAGGTCTTACATAAGTAAGACCTGAGGTTTGACTAGGTAATCCAAGGAGCGCCGGTGAGACGTTACAATTTCCATGATAAAGAAATTCGGATTCCTACAGAGACAAGTTAAAGGGGTCTTTTAAAACATAATCGTAGAGACCAAATGGAATCATCGTTGCTCTAATACGGATATTTTGAAATCTCAATCCTGAGCGGTACCTAATTGTTGCAAGGAATAAACAATGAAACCAAAAAAATAATTATAACATTTTTTAATAATAATAATTTTATCATACATATTTTTGGCAATAATAAAAATTAAATAACAAAGTCTAATTAACCAAGGAGGGACGCAACGACCGCGGCAGGGACGGCTCCACCGGGTCCCTGTTCGATCTCTGGCTGGTAACCGTTGTCGTCAGCCTTGTAGGTGACGCGGTACAGGACACCGTCGGGGCCCACCCAGCTGAAGAAGCCCGTGACAGCGACGGACTCGTCCTCCCTGCCTTCGTTGACGAGCTCTCCCTCCTGCTGTTGAGACTGACCGTCGGTTTGTTCGAAGCTGTAAAAGAAAAAAGTATTTAAGTCAAATCAAAAGTAAATACCTAAATATAATTCTCTTCATTAATTGAGATCCCATTAATAACATAGTTTCTGAATCAAAAGTTGTTTTTTGAAATTATGCTGAGAGCCAGCACTTTTTTAATGAAACAATTCTAAATAAGTATACATACTCCTGAAACGCCTGCCCATCAACAAAATAATTCGATGCTTTTATCATAGACGGCCAGGTACAATGTTGTTATTAGTTCCCCATTTGGAAAAATTAGCTTACAAAACATTTTTTGAAATTTACTTTTTATTTTAAGAGCTTTGTGGATATGCAGTTTTTTTTTAATTAAAATTATGCTCGCAGTTTAATTGGTATATTAACTTTAACTCAGAATCATCGTAGCATAGATGATATGAAAAAGGAATAAGTGATACATCTTCAATGGCACTAGTTCCGGAAGTTTAAATAAACACTCACCCGAATCTGTAGTATCCTGGTCTGATGTACTCGTTATCCGACTTGACAAGTTGTACGTTCTCTTGGGAGTAGTTTATTTTTTGGGCTGGGGCAGCAACCGCCACCGCGACCAAGCAAAGAACTACGATCTGTAAGTAATCGTTGAGAATTAATGCTTATCTTCTATATCCCAGGCCCGGATCTAGGGGGGGGGGGGGGGAAACCGGGGTTGTGCCCCGAGCGGCCAGTTTAACGGGCGCCAAATTCAAATTTTTGAAAAACAACCTTATTTGTAGTGGGGTACTAAAATTTCATACTATTCTTACTTTGACCATCAAAATCTCCAGAACCAATGGTTTCCCATGTATGGTCTGAAAAAATATTTATGCCAGTGATGGTACAATGAGTCTTCGTTATCGTTAAGGCCTTTTTACTCCCGATACATAATAATAATTTTATTATATATCACAAACGTGGAAGAGAGGGGGGCGCCACCATCAAGTTTCTGCCCTGTTTCGAAAAAATCGTAGATACTTCATGAAGTAAAAAATACTAATATTGGATCTAGAAAATGTAATGCAGACACTTCATTATCCAGATAAAATTGCAGTATTCCAGCTATTTACAAAAGGGAGAATACAGAATAACGGATCAGTAGCAAGGCATTCTGATTTTTCGTAGTTAAATTGTTATGGAAAATCTCGGGGCACATCATCTTGAGGTATCAAGAGCTCTTTAACATTTCTTTTTCAGTCCCAAATTAGAATTATTTTAAGGAAGTTGGGAGGACCGAAGCTGATTTTTTTTAACTGAGCTGTGATTAGAAAAGCCGATCGATTTTAAGATGGGAACAGTGAAATTCAAATTCTGACGGAAATGCACCAGAACATGCATCCCTACAAACGTTAAGTCGACTGTAAATTATATTATGAAACTTTTATGTTTTAAGGTGATAATATTATTTTGGACCAAAAATTAAATTGTCCTTAAAAACACTTTTTTTGAAATTAGCGAAATATATTAGAAAATATATTGCGAAAACATTTGAAAAGAAAATGCAAAATTGAACATCAAAATTGCGCGAAAAAGAACCGAACTTTTATTTAAAACTTTTTTTCCATTTTACGTGTTAGAGACTTTCCACCTATTTCACTAAACACTGTTTCACACAAAATACACAAATAAAACGAACCAGTTTCATGTTTGAAGTGCTGATTTTACGGATGAATGCGATGAAGTGACGAATCTCACATGAAATTCGGTCTTTATATCTAGCACAACTTATGATTTGATTTTATGCTAAAGCAGTACCCGTAGAAGGTGAACCGCTTGACATCTATCTAATATATTGTAATTCCCTTAATGCAATGAATAAACAAAACTTTTTAGAACAACTTTACGCAATATAACGAAATACTTATTATTGAATATTAATTAGATTAGTAATTAATAGGTTCATTATTTCGATATGATGTCAATCAATCTTTTTTGGAAAACTTTTAAGTAGGTAGGAGAAAAACTAAAATTACAAGTCAAGTAAAAGTCATTTCAAAACAATTCTCCTTCTTATGATAATTTTCTTATTTTTACAAAATTTTATTATTACACATATATATTTTACAAGATTTTGCAAAAATACCTTGAGACAATTTACGAAATACTTCCGAATGCCAAATGTCTAAATTGAGCTATTAGCTTAGAGGTTGAGTCGGCAGATGGTTCTTTATTACTTGCAAGATTGTTTTGCATAATATATTTTAATATTCGTTTAAAATTAATTTCTGTGTGTGTGTGTATCTATTGCGTGTGCGTGTAGTCTTTTACATAGAAAATATTCTGAAACCCACGTTCCGGGAGGTAACCTCAGTATAATGGGGAATCCGCTTTTCATAGAAGATATTCTACGGCATAGCAATTTCTTCCGAAGTTAACCTAACGGAGAGTGAGAATGTTTGTTTGTGACATATTTACGCCTTAATAGCAGAACCGAAAGATGATCTCATGGACACCGTTATTGGCTACGTTTTTTCGCAAAAATTGCGAGCGAAACTGAGGGCAAAAACGAGTGGCTTATAATTTGAAGAATGTTTTATTGGTCTAGATTTTTTTTGGGAAATTTAACCCAATCCTTAATACATTGGGGAATAGCAGGTAATGTAAAGAGTCTCAGTTTACCATCTCAGCATAATGGAAAACAATTTTTCCTAAAATGCTTCTGTGAGAACAAAAAAGATGGATTTCGACTTCATTACCTAAATGTCTACGTTATGTTCGTTTTATATTAATAATATGGATCTATTTCAAATATTGATATTGATGACAATTAATTTATGATACCTCCTTTCCAATTTTATAATGATGCCCAAATGTCAACTTTTATAACTTGCATGTTGTAGGTAAAAACAAAATAAATAATAAGTTTTAATCCGCTGCAATTATATTTGTAAATGTTAGTAAGTATAATAATATTATTAGAGATGGTTGAATTTAATAGTGGAGCTGGTGGCTAAAAATAACAGCTATACAGGTCGATCTTCGAGGTTAAGCGACACTTGCCGAGGTCAGTTCGTGGATGGGTGACTATCCATAACATATTAAGACTATTTCGTGTTTTGGGAAGCATGTTAAACCTTTAGTCCCGGGTTGTCATTAGTAGAACATTAATAGTTGTTTTGTTTAGCCAGAAAACCTGACACTAAACAGTCTTCTTCTTCTTCGTGTCGCTGGCACAACAGTAGTTCGAATTTGTGTGGCTGAAAACATTGCCACTTCCACGGCATCGTTGGTGGCAGTACACAGGTCACTTTGGCTGCATGTTTTGGGCATAGAGGGCAAGATAGGAGGTGGAACATGGTTTGTGACTCAGCTCCATATCCAAACCCTTCAGTTGAACCGTCACGGTAGTCCTACTTTGCGAGGTTCGGATTACACCTTCCTACTTGCGTTCTGAGGCGGTTCAGGGATTTTTACCAGGCCTTTACTGGGTAATACCTCTTGGCAACTAATATGTTACCTAGTAACTGGGTAACACAATACCCTTGGCAAGTAACGTGCTACCTAGTAACTAGGGAACACAATACCCCTTGGCAAGGAACGTGTTACCTAGTAACTGAGTAACACAATACCCCTTGGCAAGTAACGTGCTACCTAGTAACTGGGTAACACAATACCATTGGCAAGTAACGTGTTACCTAGTAACTGGGTAACACAATACCCCTCGCCAAGTAACGTTACCACGTTAACGTGCTACCTAGTAACTAGGTAACACAATACCCCTTGGCAAGTAACGTGTTACCTAGTAACTGGGTAACACAATACCCCTTGGCAAGTAACGTGTTACCTAGTAACTGGGTAACACAATACCCCTCGCCAAGTAACGTGTTACCTAGTAACTAGGTAATACAATACCCCTCGGCAAGTACCGTGTTACCTAGTAACTAGGTAACACAATACCCCTTGGCAAGTAACGTGTTACCTAGTAACTGGGTAACACAATACCCCTCGCCAAGTAACGTTACCACGTTAACGTGCTACCTAGTAACTAGGTAACACAATACCCCTTGGCAAGTAACGTGTTACCTAGTAACTGGGTAACACAATACCCCTTGGCAAGTAACGTGTTACCTAGTAACTGGGTAACACAATACCCCTCGCCAAGTAACGTGTTACCTAGTAACTAGGTAATACAATACCCCTCGGCAAGTACCGTGTTACCTAGTAACTGGGTAACGGGGTTATGGAAGTCAGATAGGAAGTCGCTCCAAGTGAAATACTGGTTATCAGCTGCATCAAAATAAAAATATGTGTAGAATTAATGAATTGATGGTTGATATTTATAATACTGATTTTTATAAAATACGATAGCTGGAATCAACTCATCTAGTCAGAATCATTGCATTTCTTAAATTTGTTAAATGTTTTTTTTTTTAGGAAGTTCTGTAGGAAGTACCACGAAGGCGAAGGCGCCCTAGAAGGTGCCTAAGTACCAAGGTACTTAGGCGCCTTCGAATATTTTCATTTCAAAGACGCGTACACTCGTCAATTCCACAATTTTCCGAATTAAATAGTAGTAATTTACAAACATTTTGAAGTTTTGAATAAACGAAAACATTATATGACCAAATATTAATTTATATGGTTAATTTTATGAGCGTGTCGAAAAATTACCAGAATTATTAAAATATCTACTCTTAAAATGTTTACAGCTAAAATTGGTTTTCTTTAATTTAGTCTTTATCAATCCTTAAGATCCTTTTTTTTTTATTGTAAGATGGGCCTTACTGTTTGCCTTTCAAGGTCTAAATAATAAAATCTATAATTATTAAAATTCACTTGTCATCTAAGATGATATACGATACTTAATAAGCGAATATGAACAGTTTATATAAAAATTATGCAAATTAAAATTAATCCCTGTTCACTATCGATAGTATCGAATTTATTAATATATAATAGTTATTACGATAAATATTTATTACCAAGTTGTAGAAAATAAAATCATAAATCTAAGTAGCATTAACTCTTTTATAAACGTAAATAGCGTTATGTGTTCAATAACCTGTCTGTACTTCAATCAAAGTGCCAAGATATCATGTTGTCTTTAACTTATACAAAAACATGTACAGATTCATCATTATTATGTTTGACCTAATTATATACCAGTGATATAACATTGTCATGATGTCAATCAAAAACACGTGGAAGAAGCTCTTATTATATAACTTTGAAGATGAAGAAGAAATGCAGTTCACTGATTGAGGAAACCAGACTTTAATATTTACAGTGGCTTGCATAATTATTAATATGCTCTAGATCTAATAGCATCTTCTCTCCATGTTTCCTGTTTGTCAGTTCTGTTAATTAGGGAATAAACTCGAAATCAAAAATCCATCAGCTGATAACAAAATCTGCCTGTGGATATATTTCCCACTCGTTTTTAATTTGGGCATAAAAATATTTAGCAAACTGTTTTTAAATTTCAATTCGGTGATATAAAGCTTTTATGATAATAAAATATGTTCTTTAATTCTTGGACTCCATCAGATGCATTACCTGCTTCAATTGAATTTTAGTTATATTTTAATAATAAAATCACTGTGTTTATGTTTAATTATTTCTTTATATTTATCCTGTTGCAGGTCTCACAGAAAATTATTTCATAAGAAATGCATTTGAGAATAGGTGTACCATTATTGTCTTTGTCGTGGTCACCTGTATTTTATCTAAAATCTACAGAAATCAACAAGAATAATATAAGTGTAGTATTGAGTAAGTATTTTACCTAAACAATCAATATACACCATCAGGAAAATAAAATCACACCTCAAGTGTATAAAAATCAGTACATTTATTACATAAAAACTACAATCATATAACATTAATGACTCAGCATATAAATATTATATACATCATCAGGAGTATTTACATTAACCTAAACTATTTTACAGGACATTTTATCCCAAGAGGGAGGCGACGACCGCCGAAGGGACTACTCCTCCAGGACCCTGCGTGATTTGGGGTTGGAAGCCATTTTCGTCGGCGATGTAGGTTACAGTGTACAGGACGCCGTCAGGTCCAACCCACGCGTATTGTCCTTGGACCGCGATCGCCTCATTCTCTGTGCCCTGGTTCTTCAGCTGCCCTTGCTCCTCGTGCTTTGATCCGTCTGACAGCTCCCACCTGTAAATAGATAACGTATAGTTTAAAATAATAGAAATGTATTCCCTGTGTTTTATTTTAGAATGTAGAGCAATTTCTTACGCGAAATTGTATGAATCGATTCCAGCGTTGTTGACATCGTATCGCACTATTTGAACATCCTGTGGGTTCTGTTGGGGAGCTGCGCACGCGGCGGCGATCAAAGCAAGAACAACAAACTGAAAAGAAAGGTTTTCCGTTAATCCAATTTCACAGTTCACTTTTCACTTCACAGTTTTTGACGTCACAGGACTAACCGATTTCATTTTCTTTGTTTTTTGGCGGCTGCCTTCTTCAGAGAACACTTGAAGTGTGGGATGATTACGTGTCCAAACGGTTCTCTTATATACCAACGTAAGTATTTCTTCTAATACCGCGTTGCAACACGCGGCTGGGCCAGTAGGGTGTTTCTTATTGCCGTGTAGAATACAGCACACGATGCTGCATCTGTCGTGGAACATCAGTGAACGTAGCATGCAGGCACGTCTGTTACATGCTTTTAATCGATGTAGTTTTGGTACCTTCATGTGTGTTTGTAAACATTTAATTTTACCATGCAATTTTCTTATGTAAGTAATAATAGGCGTTCAAATGTCAATGTTAACATGAATTACAAAAGGTTGCTATCCCTATTCTTATTTCACCTTTGTACGTAACGTTACGATGCCAGAATTCTAACATAATGCATCACACGTTGAATCATGTATTTTTGAATGCAGTTTATGACCAATTTGTAATTCTAAATCGTATGTTAGTGTAATGGATGCAGACGTTAATTATCTCTCAATGCATCTCTTTATTGTTGATGTTAATAGCATTTGCGATCGTTAATGTCTTCTTAAACAAATATGCATCAGCATAGAATTACCTACTTGTTGAAACTTGGCTGTGGAGGATTTATGTCTTATTTTCAGAAACAAACTGCATCATATAAAAGGCGGTTGCCATTTATTATGAGTAGGTAGATATGAAACTAATTGGGTATGTACAGGTGCTACTGACCTTTTTAAGTTTTCAACATTCCCAGCTCCTTTTCAATCGTCTCTTGAAGATTCATATTAGTAATTTTATATTTTACGATAATATCCGCATGTTTTGGCTAAGAACCCATTCCTGCAATAGGTCAACGCATACATTATTGACATGACATTCCTGAGATGCACATGATGTGGGCGATGTGGTTATCTCGTCTCACCCATTTACTTTAAACCCACGGTTTCAACATGACTGTGTGCAAGAAAACCAGATCTATCTCTCTACATTGTCACTAACCGGATATCTTCTGAGCATATTGATATAATAACGGCGAATACGAATGTCAACAATTCCAAAATGATTATCAAGTGCTTCTAGAATTTCACGTAGTCAATCCCCGACTTTTATGACTTTTGACAAACACTATCGCTGAAATAATGTTATCTCTAGACTTTCATTTAGACCTTATAAGCTAACGTAAAGGGCATTTGGAGGAACACGGATGGGTTTAAGTCAGTTAGAGTCTGACACACCCTTCCGCTCCGCCCAGAGCAAAATAAGTCATTTGATGACTTCCCCATCCTAAAAAAAACCCCAAAAGCCGCAGGTTGACTAAAGGATAAGAGGAAAAAGAAGGACAAACAAATATGCCTATTTCTTTTGTCTTTTGAGGAAAAAGAAGGACAAACAAATATGCCTATTTCTTTTGTCTTTGATTTGAAGACATATTTGTTGCCATTGCCAACTGAATACTTGAAAAGAAATTCCAGCGCTGAGAACATACTCTGGAACATTTCTTAAAGGGATACTATGTCTACCAAATATGAGCTAGTATAACGTTATTTATAATACATGTCGCAGCCAACTAGCGTAATCAGCCGTTTCATTAAAAGCCTAGCCTTTTCATTGAACTGCGCAACAATTTATATATAATAATTTAATCAGTGACATAAGTGACATGGGCAATTCGAAGCGACATGGGCATACTTCCATTATCAAAAAATTTTGATTCATTTTATGTTGAGAAATACATTCATACTGTTTCGTTTCATTTCCCAGGTTACAGCGCCATCAGTAAATCTAGTTCACATTAATTGAAGACAGACGCTTCCTAGTTGCAGGATGGCAAATCTACAAATGGTAAAATTAATTTTGTATTATATTTCTACATAATAACAACGGTTGGTGCATGGCCAAGTAACATTTGCCCTGGAAACTATGTTAATTTATGAATAAAAATTACATAACAGTAGCAGAGCAAATTAAGCGCCTACTTGTAATGTTGTAACTGTAATATTTAGCGCTCACAAAACATTAATTTACATTACTATTTGGTACAAAAGTTAATGTAGGTACATAGTTTAAGATTTCATGTTCGGTTATGAATCACAATGTAAGGCTTGTTACACACGTATCACAACCACACCACACCGTCGCAACAAAAGGTGGTCAAGCTGTGGTTACGTTTGAATAGTATCGCTGCGGCTTCTCGTGGTTGTATTGTGGTACTTACAAAATGTGGACGTGTTTGCGATGTGACCTGCCGCTAGTTCGCGGTGTCGCTGGTGGTTGCGTTGTCGTTGCGACTTGGCTGCGATGTGGTCGGTATCACACACGCGGTCGAGACTGACCGCAAAATGTGGTCCGTGTCAATTCAAATTAGCGTCCACCCACGTGTTATGGTTGTGGTACGTGTGAAATAAGCCTAAGACGCATTGTAGTGAATGGATGGGATTGCATGCTGGCTTCACTTGTAATATGTTAAGCACAATTGAACTCTCTAGACGGTACCTATACACTATCCACTTAGGTTGACGGTGACAACAGCTTTTGAAGACAGCTTAGACATAAATAATTAGTCATTTCAAAATGAGATTTATTGCTGCTTTTACAAACTGGTGAAATTAAAATGATTTGACACATTATCTCATAGGCTATTAGTGAAATTTAGAATATCGAATCAGTTATATAATAATAAATGTGGAAACGTTGGTGTAATACCGTCGTAAAGGGCCAGATTTACGACGTTCCAAACTGTTGTTTATGACGAATTCTTTCGAGAACTGGCATGTTGATTTGTTTTGACCTATACGATTCACGCGGTGTTTGAAGGTAATAGGTTAACAACTTGTGTCTCTACTTACCGCATCTGTTAAGCCTTAGAACCCTGCAGGCAAGGCGTGGCTGTGTATAACGCATTAGCTAGTAATAGCTTCAATTAACAGCTTTATAAGAAGAAGGCATTACTTTACTGCCACAATAGATATGAATAGCTATTACAGTCAATAGGTATTACATAAAGCATTATAATAATTGTATAAGATCAATGTGTGCTCACGATATTTGGATATAGTTCAGTCGTAATCGTAAGTCACCGCTTTCTTTTGAAAGTTCAGACATTGATTGGGTGGAGCGCGCAGTGCCTCCATTTATGCAATACCATCTGCCTTCAAAGGCAGACAAAGTACTAGACATAATACACTTCGGACGGTAATTAGTTTTTCTGACGTTAAGATGTCAAGCCGATGTTTTAAGAACGTTCACTCAATCAATGTTATTGTGTGAGCTCGTTTTAAGAAACATTGTGGTCCATTTACTTTAGAGGTATAATTTGCTCTTGAGAATTAATGATAACATTAATGAAGATGAGTAGGAATGCTAGAGCAAAAACTAAATGATATATATAGTAGGTCATCAGCGTAAGGCAGGCCAGCATTTTAAGCCTTTTTATACGTAAGGATAATTAGTAGGTCAATAAAAAAAATTTGTCTTTTTCGGTTTAATATTGATCGTTTTAAAAGTAAACTGTTTTTTATCGCATGCGGTAAAAAACTGTTTCCCTATTCTGACTAACGTGGATAGGTGCTCGAAAAATGGCAAACTCCGTAAGATTATGAAATAACTTAAGAGCTTATAAACTCTCGATAAATTGTCAACTGAACATTTGGAATACCTACTTTTTTACGCATCAAAATTTAAAAAAGTCTTTCATGTAAGTGCGGGTTGGTTTTTGTGCAAATTTAATTCGCTAAAGAGACACTTGATTGAATGGACTTCGATGAAGTGTTTCTTCGGGCGCAAGTCCACTCGCGCATGTGTCTTTTCGCGGAAGACGGTTGGCGCAAGTTTTTTTTGCGGAAATGTCTTTCGCACAAGTGTCCTGATTCTGGTGTATACCAGTAGGTACATCTATTTATGTAGGCTTAGCAATAAATACTACCAAACTACAACTTAAAATCTTCAACATCAGTTCAAGGTTATTCATTCGTTCAAAGAACTGATGTTGAACAAATTATAACATCTTCTTAAACGAGTGGAAATAATTGTCGAAACAACCAACCAACACAGAAAATTCAAGGAATTTGGACGTTATATTAAGGTTATGGGAATGTCAATCAGCCGGAGCCACTAAATCGGCCTTTAGCATTTTCATTGGCCGAACTGATTTTGAAGATGCATTTCGTTAAAAATGTAAATGTAAAAATAGATTGTATTTATGAATAAATAAGGTCTAAAGTGCCTAGGGCGAGAAGATATAATTTATTAATAAATGTACGAACCACGATGTTAAGTCGAAAATTAGGTAGAAAGGTCAAGGTTTCACATTTTGCGCTGAACATTGTATCCAATTGGTTTGTGATGAGACGATGTGAGAACATAAAGTGCAATAACAGTGTCTGGCAGACTCATCGCGCTCTTGAATCATGACTTGTTACACGACTACTATATGGTGCAATATTATTTACCTATTTAATTAAGAGACTGTAGACGGATATATGGTCTCCTCAATACTCCCGAATCTAAAACAAAATATTGCGACTTATTTCCACAGAAGTAGGCGAATTACAAAAGCTTTTGAATATATTTTATCCTCATCGATAGCGGAGGTTAGTTCCCAACCGGTCTGTTTACGTCACCGTCTGTTGAACCGTTGAACCATACACCGCTGACGACCTCTGACACCCGTCGCTTTCCTTATAGAATATACGTCTCACATTTTAGGTCAAACTTTTAATAAAGACGCTTTTGTACACTACGATGAGTTTACAATGACATAAAGCACCAATAATTAGCATAATCACATACGTAAATATTATGTAGTACAAGGTTATAATGACATAACAGTTTGTCGGCACCAAGATGACACCTCTTTATTTTACATAACTATATAAATATTTACATTCCATTGAGTGGGTCAAGTTTTATGCGTCGAGAGATTATGCGTTTGCTATGTTTTTGTCATTTTATCTGGAATGGATACTAATGGACCTTACAAGTCGTTTATTTATCATTAGGCTTTAACTGAAGTGTTTTATGAGGAAGAATTCTCTATTCATAGCTACAATACACGACTGATGCAAATGTATGTTTATCTGACGACTGCTGTCTTTGTTGCCAAGATCTGATAAAAGGTAACATCATAATATATTTTGCCTAGCCTCGTGAGGTGAGGCTTCGTTGACTTAACCCCGTTGTTTCCTAAGAATTTCTTTGTTCATCAAAGGAGCAATTATTGGTCATGTACAATACGGTTCTGATCCCATATGACTTTTTATATCATTGAGAGTTTATTTTCCATGCAATACATGATGCTGAGATGTCCTCAATTACTTCACGATAGTTCGTCTCCATAAATTAAAAGGCCGCCTTACCATGGTCAAGTATGACCTCTTAATAAATTGAATATACATACATCAAATCATCACGTGTGACCGTCAACCGCTTGGTTTTGATTTAAGAGCCCTTGCATAAGCAGAACCGGATGGCGAACAGAGGTCGACAAATGAAGAGGTTACCGTAACATTTATCGCTGATCTGTTTACAAATACCATGTCTCTTCGTAATGCCAATATATTCATAGATATGATCTTTTGAATGAACTTTATTGGAAGGTTCGAGATCAGATGCACGGATGTATTCGGCACATCTATCTAATTTTTGATTGCAAAGAATCTGTTGCTTCATTGGCAACGTGAACGGGTCCATTGCGAAGATGCCTTATTGGTCATGGGAAACTATCAAATTGTTATACCTACTGCTGCTGTTAGAATCTGAATAAGTAATCTTTGAGTGCTGCACTCGTGATGTTTTCATACAAAATAAGTGTTTCTTAAATTAACATAGTAATCTAGATCGATGAATCTTTTAGATTTAATTTTAAATGCGCTATTTATTAATCACCGTATTGCTTTATCATCCATTGTTTATTTGTGCAACTAAGTAGTATAAATATAAATTTTATTTTGCATTTTCCTTTATTCAATTAATTTTTTTACCTGCTAACTGCAAACTTTCATCATTTCATTTCAAGGTTTGTGATGAAGACATTTTGCATGAAAACGATGCTAGACGCATCATCTTAAACTAAACTTGGGTGAAAACAAAAGGATTCACGACTTGTTGGTTATCTTCTAATGACGTAACGATCGTGAATTGTCTAGGCGTGAATGATAACAATCGTATGTCTCAACCAACTTCGGGTGTGCAAGAGAGATCGAATGAAGTTGGAGCACCAGCAATAGAAACAAAATATAGATATTATCATAAAGATGTAATACAAATTAGCCTGTCAGAGTAATGCCCATAATAATCGGGGTTAAGGCTTTGACTTATCTGCAGGCTAGGCATATTTACAAATAAATCAAACACGTGAGTAGTTGTATGTAAAAGAATATCTTTTATCAGCATGTTGTTATAATACTTTGCAGCTTTGCTTTTGGACTTTTTCCGTGCCATCCGTTACATGTGACAGATCTCATGATTAAAGGACTTCATGAGGCAAGGGGTAGTATTTGTAGCAATTAAGAAGTGAGAGTGAAGATTTTTGGCTATTCGTATCTACGTATATAGCCCCAATTCTTCACTCTTAGTGTGTACGACAGCAAATTCTATGTTTGTTTATTTATTTCAGTTACTCTCAGCACTAACAGTTTATACCAACACGTACAAAGAGTCAACAGTTTATGTTATTATGTGATTCCATGCAGAATGTATGAATTAAATTAAACGGCATTGGAGTCCCACTGCAGGGCAAAGCCCTCCTTTCATTCTCTCTATTTTGTCTACATTGGGCTCTCTGACTCCAATCCTTCAAATATGAGTCAAGCTTGTGTTGCCATCTCCATTTATTACATTTGATATATTTAAATAAATAAAACATCATGTTCCATCAAATTCTGCATTTAAAACGAAATAACTACTCTGTCAAGTTCATCTTCAGTGAAGCAGAGCAACATGAAACAGTAAACCCGACGTTTGTCCACGTGGCTGTCAAATACTGTAGACAGGTAGTAGGCGTCTTCTTCAGGAGAATACCGTTCTCCGTCAATTCTACACATCTGGAATTCAAATGTTCATTAGTAAGTGCTGGACTGCTGGTACATAAATGCGAACCTCATGCCTCGTTCCACGAGCCGGTGGCTCGTTGTAATTAAATTATGTATTAAGTAGTAATTATAACGTGGCACCAGTTCATGGAACGAGCCATGAGCCTCTTATTTCTGTAGACAAAGGAGGATAGAAAAGTCTTAAACGACCTACTATATGCACTATAATACCATTACCTACATTTACCTCAATATTTCAGAATGTGTCAAAATAGACTTTAGCCTCAATAACATGAAAGGAAGAGTTGAGAAAGCCTTTCAGAAAATATGAATTTCATTGCCGTTGGTTACTTCAACCATTTAGTCTCAACCTCCTTCAAAAGCTGCGTCCGGTTGCTAAAAAAGCGTTACCTTATGGTTACAAAATGCCCATGCAGATAACCAACGCTAATGCCAGTTCTTTAGGCCTAATAAATTACAATAATGGCCGTCGCAGATCGTTTTGCGTAAAACGAAGATTAATTTTAATTTATGATAATTTCATTTGGTACGTCTTCACGAAAACAGCAATTGGCGTTGGTCTAGTAGTGGCAAGGATGATTGCTAAGCATGGCTCTCCATACCGCCATGATATCATGCCGGAGCTCCGTCTGCCGCGCTGCAATTTCACGCGGCAGCGGAGTTTCGCCTCGGCGAAGCGCCTCCACGCGCCACGCGTGAACAAGCGCGAGGGCTCTCGCCTCCAGATCCCATGGCGGTAAACCGGCAAGGAGGCTCGCCGCCTCGCCAGAGACCGTGCGGTATGCCTGAGCCAGTCGGATAGCCATGAAACTTTGGGACACGTTGAGCTGGCGGGCTGGTCGCTGGCCTCATAAAGGGCCATGGACCGTACGATCCCCGCATAAGGTCAATGCTACCCTGCATATCAGATAGATTTTCGAAAAATATTGGACACTTATCTTTTCCTTTTTCACGTAAACAAAAATTACGAATATACAGTGCGTTGAAAACTCGCGTGTCGTCACTACAATAGTACAATATTTTTTTAGCGACGTGACGGCAAAAGCCTCCTCTCTCTTGAACTTTGATGCGCTTTATCTTTATCATTTTTTAGCGATTTGACATGGCAAAAAAATACGTGTCCAATATTTTTTGAAAATGTTGACGGACGGGCTAAATAGGATTATATTTTTTCTACCTAGTAGAATACCCTATTGCCATTGCCAATTCCTAAGGAAGGCAATGGCGTCCAGACATCTCTTTTTACTGAGTGTCTTTATTAAGGTTTATTTTCGAATACCAGTTTAGTTTTACAACAGGGAATAAGCATACCTTTTTATCGTTTTTATCGTAACACACCAGCTCCTCGAAATGACTGTTGAGTTTAGCTTTTGGGTATTTGAAATAGCTCTGTAATTCGGCGTAACGACCTAGGTGCTAGAAGAAATATTTTTTCATTAAGACATCAGTTATGTAATGTGTGATACTTTTTCTTCTGCCATCGAGTCGACAAAGGACAATATTTACCTTATTATTTAACCAACCACTCCACTAGAAATCCTTTGTAAACTAAGATGTTTGTTAAGAGCTGATGTTTATGAATAAATTAAGCTCGGCGCTTTTACCCAACTAAATTAAATGTTTGGAGCCGGGCTTACAACAGAAACACAGTATTACTAACAACTTTAATAATCTGTAAACCAGGGCAATGTGTTAGGTATCTAATTATAAGTCACAACGTAAGAAGTAAAGTTTGGATTATGAAGTTTCTTCTAACTTACTTGCTACAGGGTAAAACACAGCGATTTACCGTCAATGTAGGTTAATAGTTAGACAACATAACTTAATCATTAATGCACAATCACACAAATCGTACTTATTTATTTTACCTCGGGATCCAAAGAGCCACTTTTTCTTATTGTGTCTTGAGGGAATTCACTTGGAAATATTCTTCTTAATTCAATATCTTCACTGAAATTATTTATTATATCATTTGAAATTTACTGTTACTTTACTGTAGTGAGGTTTCCATACCTGACCATGATCATTAGAACATTTTTATGGGCTAATATTAAAACGCTGTTTTGGGAATAGGTGTTGCAAGCACCAGAGCTTGATCAGAGCCTTTGAATGAGAAATTCTGGATACGAGTATTTAGATGTTTGGATGTTTTTTAATTGATCACACCTCAACTGTGTCCAAAGTAGTCCAAATACAACCTGTCAAAATGGAGATTATTGATCCATCAAACATCCGGTGCGATTAAGTTGCGGTTCAGACTATATTCCTTTTGCTGGAGTGTCCCAAATGTCCATACACCTGCAGCCTTGGTGACTTAAACGACGCGACGACGCCTCAATTGAAGTAGTTCACGGGGGCACCTACTAGGCCCAAACAATATAAAATAATAAACAGTCGACTCCGTCAGAAGACCTCGACAGCTAAACGAATTTGTATGAAACTCGGGACACGGGTAGACCATGACTTGGATTAGGACATGGGTTTCAATTGTCTCGATAGTTCTTTCCCGTGGGATAATTTCCGACATTCATGCGGGCACAGCCGCTGGTTAAAATCAAATAATAAGAAAGTTAACTCACTACGTGTAAATAACACAGTTACACCTACTGATTAAACAGCTCAGGATCTGTAACATGTTAAATCATATGAAATATATCCCCCCCAAAACAACAATATTTCCATGTTCATCAAAATCACTTACAAAATACAAAAAAACACAACAGAATATTCTTAACATTGTGAGAGATATTGTATTACAATATGAAACGACAAACAAATAAGTTTGTGCAGAACACGCTTACTTGCGAAATAAGTCGTAAATAATATTCAATACTGTTATTGGTATGGTTTTACGATGTATTGCACATTTTATTTTAATAAGATTCTCTTACTTTTCCAAAGACTAGATATATTTGCCAGTTTACAAAATCTAAATTCTTTCAGAAGCTACATCTGACATTTAAAAGTAATTACTGTCACTGCGTGAACATTTTAATTCTCTTCAGTGATTTATAATGTATGATCGAGCAATGGGGCATGATAAACTTTATAAAATGAGGTAGTAAGAAATCTTAAAATAATTATTAAAAAATAATAAATATAAATATTCAAAACAACCCACAAACAATCTGTTATAAGATATCAATTCCCTTAATAAATTCGTTGCGTTAAAATATATCCACACTCGAATCGATATCGTGTTTTCGAATGTCGTAATTTTTTTTCGCTCCTTGTAATTTAAGAGCACTCTTATTTTATATTCGAATCAGGACAGAGGTGTAAATTAAGATGGAACAAGCACGCAAGGCGCGATAAGATACACGCAAGTATTTGCTCGATTTGGATACATAAATAATTTTATACTTAATCTGGGAAAAACTATTGCGTGATTTACTCAACTAAATTTTGACCACTTAACATGATTCATGTTGTTCTGAAATCAGTAAAAATGTATACGCTGAGTGTGAGAGAGTTCTCTACCTCTACACAACTACAGAATGGCAATGGTGGCTGTTCTTTGGAACCATTAATTCCTCACAGAAGATAGTGATGTGCTCTCGTTGGACTGGACCACAACCGGAAGCATGAGCACATCGCTTTTTTTGTGCTGTTTTCTATTTTTTCAGTTTGTTGCAGAAGAGGCGGTGGACAGTGAGCGGTAGTATACAACATCTCTCCATACTTAAGAAGACGAACCATGCTTCACAGGGCGCGGAACAGCTGCGGTCGCCATATAGTGTGGCTGGTAGGTCATACACTTAGGGAGTCTGTCACTTGAAGAGTCAAATGCCGTCGGCGTCTGCGCGTTTAGTCCCGCGAGCGCCTCCCTGTTTGTGAGGTTGACAGGGATTGAACAAATTCTAATTTTACCAGGTAAGAGTCTGAAAGACCACTGCAGGTAGGATATCTATGAGGATTCAAACATGATAAAAAAATGGTGACTGTAAATAGTATAGTCCTCCTGACCGATTTCGGCCATGGCGGCCAATCCATGGGACTTATTAACTTTAACATGTTCCGTGCCGATGGCAAGTCTCCGCCTCTGCGCAAACACAGGAGCACTCACTCTCATATTCCGATGGGACGGCAACCCGACTCGACCGGAGAGAGATCTGGCGCAGGACCAACGGCTTAACGTGCTTTCCGAGGCACGGCGGTGTCACACCACCAACTTCCTTACTCCGGGCTATCACTGAGAAATTCTTATTGGACTGTTATTAATAGTAGCGAGACAATAACACGAAAATTCTAAAAATATAATATCTTGTAAAATTACCAGAGTAGGTAATATAAATCCTTTGTTGACAATTGAAACTACCAAGTTCCGCGTAAGAAAACAGGCATATATTTAAATTATTATAAAAAAGTAAAATTCACTTAACATTTAAATTCGGAAGTTGCGTCAAAAGTAATGAATTAAACACTGGCGAACAAATCAGTGAAGAATGCTTATCTAACATTGTTAAGTATGACAAATGTTTAATTATATTTACGCAATCTTTGGTTTTTATTTATGGGTATTTATTTGCTGCCCTTGTATGAGAAGTTTTAAAGTGGACAAGGCGTATTTCAATGTACCTATATGGATTAAACATTGCTATCATACGTTAGATCTTTATCAAGGCAACTAGAAATGGTTTCTATTCCTATAATAAGTCGTTCAATTGGTTGGGTACCCAGTATGAATAAAACAAAAGATTAATTCTAAGTTTTTATTATCACTAGATACATCAAATAATTCTTCTATCATTGAACCTCGTGTGATCGTCATTGATTCTTGGTTGGTAACCATTTCTACCTGATACATACTTCATAGAGTAGGGCTTTCCTTCAGAGTCGATGTACCCGTACTCCCCCCGGACGACAAGGGAGCTACCTTCAGGCCCTGAAATAATTCCGCCATCTTCCCTTCTGTAAGTGCCGTCTGATGTTTCATACCTGCAACGCAAGAATATAAATTAAGCAATTACCACTATTGCTTACTGATATTCGAAATATTCATAAATTTTGGGAACATTCACAGGTATTTTACAATTGGGTAACAAAAAGATGAATCGGTAAAAGACATTGAAACCATGTTGGCCAATTCCTGCAACTAAATATTTTTATTAAAAATAACTGCTAAACAATCACTGAATAATACAGTAATTATTCTATTCATATGCAAAACAAAGTAAATTGTACGTTTAATTGGCGGAGACGTGAAGCAATGTGCGATAGAATTTGAACTTTTGGATTAACCGAAACTTATAATTCCGTGCAAGCAAATGCGAGAAACAGCTGGTCATGCATAGTTTCTCAATAGATAGAATTGCATTTCGTTACTCTCACGCAAAAACCATGATTATTATTAGAATTCTTGATGTGCAAAGGCTAAGAAATCAGCTGAAACGTTCACTAATGCAGGTGCACAAAACATTTTTATTATTTTCAAAGTTGATTTATTGTGTCTGCGTGATTCCTAATCCTGGGTGTGATTATATAAAAATTATAAAACGGTGTGTGATTCACACATTTTTATATTGTGTAAGTGTTTATTATACGATGACTCTTTAATTTAACCTTAGATTCATAAACCTCAATTGGTTTTCTGATTACATACTCTTGTTATGCAAAGTGTTACCCACTTTTAAGGAAATAACTTATCCTTAAACGTCTTTTCAAATAATAAAAATTCGCAATCTGTGCGGTATAAAAAAAATTGAGTTCATTATTTTAGATCCTTACTCACTTTTATGGTGGGTAGTTTACGCACCTAAAGATAATATAATTAACAGGTGTAAATCGAACATAAGAATACCACTTTATTCGCGAAATGTGTTAAGCAATATGCTAAAGTTTTTCATTTATCTTACGAATTTAGAAGTGTTTATTATGATGTAAGCACTAAATTATCACGTAAATAAAAACATAGAGTATTTATTTGACTTGGTATTTTGATTTTTAGAGATCCTTTATTACTTGTTTTTTCCTCAGGAAATACGTTTTGAAGCAATTAGCACTTACATATATCACTGTAAAGCTAACCCATGAGAAAATCAAAGCAAACTCGACGATTTTTAGTACATTTCTACCCTGAACCAGGGGTTGACCCCTTTTTGCGAAATTCGACAGAGTTACCGCGGCCCTGGAATGCAAAAGGCATTAGGGAGACGAGAGGTCATCAAAAAAAAATGTTTGACCCCTTTAAAATATGAAAATAGTTGCCAAGGTGTCGTGATAATAATGCCCTGTCATTTTCCGACATTTGACCTTATTAAATCCACCTCCCAGGTTCGGAGATAAGACTGTCAACATGTTATTAGACGGTCGTAAAAGACTAAATTAGAAAGATAAAATACTAATATAAAATTAATTGTTAGCCATAAAAATTTCAGCAAACTTTTTTCTTTTTTCTTACTATATAACGGATCATCACGATCGATAAAATTTGAGTTAATAATTATTAATTGGATATATGTTAATTATTTCACGAGTTTGCTTGATACATCATGAACTCATGACCGGTTTTTTGATTTTCTAGGATCTTGTTCTCTATTTAGAAAATAAATGCTACTTATAAAATTTTCATCTTAAGGTTAACATTTGTACAAGTAATTAAATGTATATTATCAGTGTCTTAGCCAAAAAATATCCCCCAATAATCAACTACTCATCAGAAATATTGACTTCTATCGCTATACTTTCAAACTACATCAAGTACTGTTAATGTTGGCAATATTGGTTTTCCGCAACCTATTTACAATTCCTACCAATTACATACATACACACTGTCTATGTAATATTTAATCAAAATATTAAGAAACATCAATAATTAAATATTTGGATAAATATATTATGGAGCAATTGATATTAATTTCCAATTTGCTAGGTCAATGTTTTAAATTAGCTTTCCGACACTAAAGTTCAAGCCAAATAATTTCGCCGTTAAGAAATTATTGAGTCATCATAAGCCTCGAAAGTCATGAACCATTCTAGCATTACATATCACAAATGATGTATGCCAAAATAATAATATCTACATTGCAATAGCGGTCATTATCACACTTACTCGAAACTGTACGTGCCCAATCCATTATTGTTGTATGTGAATTTTTTAATTTGCCCTCCAAGGCAACTAGTTACAGTGACAAATGCCATAAAGACCATAGGCAGGATGATGAGACGAGCACCTTTTACCTGCGCAACAAAATACCATAATGTCAGGGCCAGCGGGTCAAGCAAACTACGCTTTTCATTATAATAATACTAGTTACGTTCGCTGTTTTGCCAGCGATTTGTACAAAATTATTTTGCAAGGTAAGTAAAAGCGAAATTGTTGATGAATTTTGTGAGTCATTTTCATTTAACTAAGCTAATTTAATAAAGAGGTAGAGTTCTTGGTCAATAAGAGATCAACTCTGGAAGTACCGATCCCATTATGATAATTCTTTCACTGATGGATAATTCAATTATTGTTGCGTATTTCATATCATTGACCGCAATCATAATTATACATATGTACATATGTACTAAACTGTACATATTTGAATTATATTATCAAGCTTTATTCAATCTTTATGAAAGGAAGCAATAAAATCAATCAAACAAACAGACAAACATCTCGTGATAATCATATAAATATGCGGATGACCATGAAAATAGGTATCTTCACAGTTATTTAGGTACATGATTAACGACGGCTAGAATTCTAAATGTTACATCCGCGACCCAAAGATAAGATATTATTAGATAGATAATATCAGACTTTGGCAATGAACTGATTTTAAAAACAGTCTGTAAGTTTGTACGTTCCTAACCACAAAAAGTGGTAATTTTAAAGTTATTTTATGCATTTTGCGGTTACTTAAAGCGATGGTGAATTGGTTGTTCACTCACGATTATAAAATTAGTCATGGTATGGTATGGTGTTATGTTTTTATTATGGTGGACCATTTTATTTGACCCGATTAGGTAGAGGCGAGGAAGTACTGTCGTTGGTGTTATAAATATTTTTGGGAGAGCATCTACTTATTTTGCTTCTATATGTTAATCTTGAATTCTCAATTTTAGTTCTACTGGGTTATATTGACGTCAAACGCAATTAAATAAAGTATGTTGGCAATTTAATAAGAACTATGTTGGTCATGAAATCTGTCTTGATTTCATGACCAACATAGTTCTTAATTCAAAGCAGAAAACAACTCTGCTTTAATTCTGATTCACGCGTAAAGTTACAAGAATGCTGTGTTTTGTTTTTTTTCTCAGTAGAAGTCCCGGATGCTGCTTTAAAATAACCATGTCAGATTTTACGGTTGGTTTTATCCTATTGTTAATCACAAAATGCAGTTTTATGGTAGATACGGTCGTAAAATGCAAATATGTGTAATAAAGCTAAAACATCTAAGAGCTTTTTCCTTTGTTAAGTTATAAAGCCCACTAGGAAATGACATTGAAATGGTGTTATGATTCATCATATAAAATTTGACGTGACCTATTGATGAGAGACCTACAATGATAAGTTATTCTGGAGTATTTTCTAGCTTGAAAACATAACGTACTTCCACAGCACCATTTTCAAAGTATCAAAAGATTCAAATTTTTATTTTGTTCTTTAGTTGGATATTGGTTGCCGTGTTTATTCAAATAAATCTTTATAGCAGCAGATTAAGTAGCTTTTAAAGGCAACTGCCTGCGGAGGGCACAGCGTGTTAACCCAGATGTTACTGAAACATATTTTGTTGTCTGGATTTATTTCTGGCTTCAGGCTTTCATAGCTGGATTTACTTCTGGATTACACACAAAACGCTTATTTAACCTAATTCATAAATCTCATAATAAGTTGACGGGACACTTAACTACAAAACGATATTAAAGAAATATTTATAGGTGTTATAATAATGAATGAATAGATAAATAAATAAATAATTTCAGAACTACTCTCATTTGAGATGTCAATGTATTTTTAACCGTTGTTTTAAAACGACAGTAGTAATAAGTGGGAAAAAAACAGATATTTTAAAGTTGAATATTGGTTTGGAAGAGAATCAAGGAGTCAACCAAATCTAGCAATATAACATCATCATAAGCAAGAAAAGCTAGTGAGTAGATTAGAAGGTCTTCTTCTCTCTGCTGAGTTTACGCAAAGCCTTCAGTGCCCAGTGGTTGACAAGATACAAGAAATATGTAGATCCTTGCATAAGAATCTTTCCAAGAATCATACAGTCAATCAGAAGATGTCAAAGTTAAAATAAAACTATATTCTTAGACATTTGACAGGTAAAGATAATTCTTGGAGACTATTGAGTCATTAGTTTATTGCTACCTACTCAATAAAAATAAAAATGGCTTTATAAGTAGGTACTCATTAGCAACATTTCTAAGCGGTTATTCAGTTGTTTTTGTCTTTTTGTTGCAGACTTGTTGCAGTTTTGTTGTAGTCTTGTACCGTATTAGTGATGACATATATATATACATATAGCTTAGAATTTAGTTACTAATTTATTAAAAACTAGCTTTTGCCCGCGACTTTGTAGGAATATTTTCTGCGCACAAAGTATATACAAAACTTAATAAAAGATATGAATGAAATTGGTAAAGTCGTTCTCAAGTTATGGCGTGACCAAAAGAAACAGGGATTCCTTTTTATGTATAAAGATGCAGCTGTTTGTGTGAGTTGTGAAATGTCATAGTAAAATATGTATAATCCATTTTTATGGGTCAAGATTCCATAACGAGAATAGATTGCTTAATACAATTAATGATACCACAAAGGTTCGAAATCAAACCCATCGTTATTCTTAGGTTCTTGAAATTCGGATTTCGAATCCAATCAATTTATTAATAGGACCAATTACATAACAGAATTAACATATGAAACTCGTTTATTTTGACTTACCATATTGGGCGTGTTCTTCACCAGAGCGGATCTAAGTGGACTGTGTGTTGGGGACAACTGCCCACACTTTATATCCAGTTCTTCAAGAATGTCATGTCTGGACTTCATTCCATAGTACAATGCCTCGTCAAGGACATAAGAAGTCATTGACATTGTAACATTATTACGCAAACGTGGGAAGGATCCGACGATTCGCACTGTGTCAGTTGAACTGCGTAATTGTTCGCTCCTGTTTTACTGGATTGCATTGGAGTCGTTGGCTATGGCAATAAATCTTTTATTTTATATTTTAAAAGAAAAGGATACGAATGATAGCGTGACGGTTGCCAGAGGAGATGTCGAACCCAGTACCTAACTTAGTAACCTTGGCTGTTTTTGGACTTGCTGGAAATAAAACAATTACATATGTGTGTTACATCATTGACTTGACGACACAAGCATTGCTTGAAATTAAGTTTGATGCTTGTCGCAAAAATCCTTCGCTTCAAACTGTAACTAATCAATATTGAAAGTCAATTTACCAGAATAACTGTTGAAAAAAGGATGGCTGTAATCCCCAGTATCCAAGACTGTAAAAAATATGCGTATTTACTTTGATTGCCTCTCGTGGCACTAGTGGTTCTATGGCTCTCTTTGACAGATTGTAATACTGAAAATACATCGCTCCGTGTAATCTATATTTACTCGTTTTATTTGTACAATAACCATAAAAAAATTACCAAAAATACCCAGGAAATATCAGTAAAGGTCATATATTAACACCCACTCACGAGTTCTACCCCCTTTCTAAAATTCAGCAGTAATATATAAAAAAACTGTAAGTGACTTCTTCATAAGCTTCACATTATAATACCTAAAGAAAGATTTATGGAGAAAAAGGAATAAAAACAAATCCTTGATCTTTACAAATTAATAAGGTTTATTAACTTCAATCAACTCTATACCATTTCATGTTATCATGGCTATCTTTTATTTTTCACATAAAACACTTTTATGGATTGACATGAATAGAAAGATAATACATTATCTCTCATTATTATTCAATTCAGTGTTAAGGAGTAGTCAGACTCGTCCACAAACTGCACGCTGCCTTTAAAAATGAATTCTATTTGGTAGACGATTAATATAATTATGATTTAATTAAGTATTTTTAATCTGGAAATACATGACCAAAGTGGCGACACTTAGGGGAGGCCTATGCGCAGCAGTAGAAGTCTTGCGGCAGAAATGATGCTTAATATATTAAATGGCATAGAAATTAGATCTATGTCAATGTGTAATACACGCCTGTTGTAAACGCCATTCATTCTTGATGTTAGACCATTGTGCGTGAGCCATGGTGGCCGTCATTCTAACCAGCCAACCTCCCTCCAGAAGCAGATCAGTACTCTCAGGGTGTTCAGGATATCTGTAAGCGAATTAGGTGTCCCTATTGTTTGCTTCCGTATTACAGCGGCGCCTGTGCCCTCCTCCATGCATGCTCTGCACAAAGCACTGTCCATTATACCTATCGTGTGGAAAATTGATCAGTGAGCAGTGCCCGGTGGTGATCCCCGCCACCATTCGTAAGCTGCCCCTATCCAGTTGCAAAGAGGCGCCTGATAATTTTCCTTTCTAGGGATTATATTGAATAGTACGTTACGTCTGCGTACGTCTGCGTAACGAACTATTAATAATAAAATAAGGCTTAGCAACGCTAGGTTATCGTGAATCGATGAATCGCCATGCGTGTTATTAACATTGTGGAAGCAAATAAATATTGAGTATTGAGAGTATTGAACGCAACGTCAACGCTGGACGTGATACTCATAGTGAAACCACACTTTTATGCTCCTTTTCGAAATTACACGCATGGCGGCGACTGGGTCTGAATAGCCCTGTAATAATAAAATGTAAACTACTATACTTACAGTTTATTTTTGATCTCACCCGGTTTTATAATAGGAATGATATTTATATTAATGTTCCTCGCCATTCAGGTCTTTTAACGAGTCCTTTCAATGTGACTGTTTATGACTGTTTTTTATTTCTATATTTGATCGCACTATATTTTATTTATGAGAAATCTAAAAAAAAACATGAATAAAATCGTCGCCGAAGGCAATTTTGATCAATGGGATTTCCAGTCTGTCAAAAGAAGGCCGTAATAAGCTAATTAATTGATTTCCAGACAAAGCTTTGAAATTATGTAATAGGAAGTCAGATTGTAGTTTACAATAAAGCCTATTATTGCCTGTCAGTGATATATCTCAGGATTACCTTCAACAGCCAAAAAAACCTCAACTTAAAAATAAAATACTCCGTGTTGTTTTTAAATCGTTTTTTTTGGTAAGTTGCTTAAAAAAAATGCATAAATTAAAAATGCTATGGTTTGAGTTGAGCACTTTAAGTAATTAGAGTTATTGGGAGCGTGTTATGGCGACTTCATTGTACTCCCAAAATAACGGTATAAATAGATCTTAAGACAGTCTAAAGACTTAAAATTGTTTTGTTCTTCAATTGAAAAGAATTTGATGTTAGGTATTTGTCAAACTCTTCCTTAGCGTGAAAACCTGAAAAACTATGGAAACATTCTAAACTGTCCAACTTATAGTAGTCTTCCAGATTATAGTCGACGTCCAGACAACCGACGATTATCACATAGTGGATGTTATTTGGCTTAGCCAGGCTGCAGAGATTAAAAAAAAGAAATGATAATAATTGATTTATTTCTTACCACAAATAACAGAGAAAGTAGTTAAACAGTCTACAGACACAATTTTATAAATAATTTGTGGAAGACTGGTGCCTAAACTAAGTTTTTTACAAAACCTGTACGTCAGGTCACCAGGCCCCCTAAACAAAGTTCTACATTATTATTGTTGTACTGGAGACGATCAGATTCGCATATAATATTCAAATAAAAATCTCATACATAAAAATATTACAGAATTGATTAGATCATAACTTGATTTACAAAAATAAAGAAATGTCCAGCAAATTGCGACAGACTGCTATTGTAGGCATCAACATTAAAGCTCTAGCTAAATTAGCAGCGACAGATTGTAGGTACTCCCTTTCCAATTTTGCCACATTATTCAGAAATTCGTACTAGATTCAAAAATACATGTTATTTAAAATTTAAAGAATATTTTGATGAAAGGAGTAAAGAAAAGGGTATATGGCTTAACACTATACAATTTCAGCCTCCTCGTGTACCTTGATTTTATAATAGTAAGTTAAATAGATGTTACATTAGATATATTACGCTCTGGTTGGCGCATTATCCTTCAAAGAAGTTTGCTTTTTTAATGAAAAAGGTTGATTCCCCAAATTGTGTTTTGTGTGATAAGTTAGATGATGTACAACACATTCTTGTAGAGTGTGATAAGTACTGGAATGGGAGGGAGGCATTGATGCTAAAAATTAATTTAAACAAATACGATCAAGGCGCATTCCTAAGCATATTAGCAGAACCAACGTCTGACGCAGCAAAATCAATTGTTGAAAATATTATTTTGCACCAGTGACTCTTGCCCTTTCCTTTTTCTTTTATAAACTAAGGATACAATTTAATTGAGGTTACGTTGGGGCTGTCGTGTCTATGGAGATATGTATATGCCCCTAAATGAATAAAGACAAAAAAAAAACATAAAAGAAATAACAGGAAATGCAGGATCGATGGCTAAACAATTATTAAGTGCACTGTGGTCAAAGTCAACGTCCCGTTTTCTCGATGAAGTATTTGGTATTAAAATCGTATAAAAACTTACTTTAATGTCACTTTTCGTGCTAAAGTATAGTTTGAGAAATACTCAACTTCATTTTTTTATTTCAGAGGGTAAATTATTCTTCAAATTAAGCAACGTACGCAATCGCATGTCAGTCTGAATCTGTCAATAATGTATGGAAATTGAGGCTTTTTTGATGAGATTTTTTTTTTCTTTGTTTGTGATTGTTGAATAAAGGCATGATGTTATGTGTTTGATATTTTTTAATATTACTGTCGTGAATCTTTGAAACAAACTCGTGATCAATTTACCATAATTATTTTCTAGTTCATGGTTCCGCATATCAATATTCATTAGATTCGTCTAATTGACGCCAAGGTCTTTTACCTTGTTTAATATAATCTTTTGATTATAAATGTATTATTCTTTTGTTATTCGAACTATTATGAAGTGTTTTTTTTTTGTTTTTACGAGGTATTCTTCGGGAATTAAACACTGATTCGTTATGGACTATTATTTTGACGGGTAGAAATCGCCAAGTGTCATAGGCAGTTTTGCCCTAGCGAAGTTGCAGGATTACAGCGTAAGCATGTCCTCGCGTTGCGGAATTTGTTCGAAAGAGTCACCGCGGCCTTGGAACGCAAAGGGCTTTAGAAGGAACACGGATGGGTTTTAGTCAGTAAGAGTCTGACACGCCCTCCCGCTCCTCCCAGAGACAAATAAGTCATTTAATGATTTCCAATCCTTAAAAAAAGGCATGTCCTCGCATTGTCAACAATATAGAGTCTTAATTGCTTAATTATTCGAGGGACCTATGATTAAGCAATATAGTAAAACTCCCTCGTGAACAAGTAAAAACTTAGATAAAAGCTAACGACAGAATTAAAATATCGATTAGTACAAACCTATTTTTAGAAATGAAGCACACTACACCACTACACAAGTACCTACAATGATTTTTCAAGGAATATTAGGTAATTATTATTTTTAATTAATAATTAATTAATAATTATTTTTCAAGGTAAGCGGGGTCTGAATGTGCATATTGGAAAGGTACACAAACCCCAACATGCACTCACTTCAGACCCTGACATTACGCTTACACCTCCTACACCAGCTACATCCAATTTTGACTTGTTTTGGAAAACCCTGTCAAAATTCAAAAACTCTGCACCCGTTTTAAAGCGAGTTCCCCGCGGCGCAAGACCTCTGGTAGCACAACATCTAGCAGGATGTGTTCGCCGTGCCGCCCGGGAGAACTCGCTAAGTGCCTGGGAACATCTACTCACCTTCCCATATAGAGTTTTACATGTAAATAAGAATTTGGCTACCAAAAAAACTTTAACTGCACAAATTAAAGAAAACTGTAACGTCTCGGCCCACAATTTGGACACAGAAGTGCCCTTCAAAAGGCATTTCCAATCTGGTCGAAGCTAAGTTAGGGGAAGGTGACATCAGCGGAGCAGCCAGGATACTTTTTAGTAGCGATGTGGTGGCACCATGTTCTCCAGATACTCTCGCAGCTCTGGAGACCAAGCACCCTGCCCCAGCGGATGACCTTTCTTTTCCCGACCCCCCTAATCCGGACATTCACACCCTCACCGTTACAGGTCGTGAGGTGATCACAACTGTTAGCTCCTTCCGCAGTGGCTCTGCTGGCGGCCTCGACGGCCTAAGTCCTCAGCATCTTAAAGACCTTGTTTGTTCAGGCGCCGGGGAAGCAGGTGAGTTGCTTTTGAAGGAGCTAACGGCTCTGGTCAACGTTATGCTCTCCGGCAAGGTAAACGAAGCCGTCATCGACATCTTGTACGGGGCCAATTTATGTGCCCTGCGCAAGAGGGATGGCGGCATTCGTCCCATTGCCGTGGGAACTACTTACCGTCGTATAGCAGCCAAGATTTGTTGTAAATTTTATGGTGAGGTTCTTTCGAAAAAATTCCAGCCCCTGCAGCTTGGTTACGGCTCCAAAGGGGGCTGTGAGGCTGCCGTACACGCACTGTCGACCTATCTAAATTCTGGCAAAGGAGAGGTCATCCTGAAGGTTGACATCAAAAATGCATTTAATTCGGTAAACAGGGACACCTTGCTGGCAGAAGCTAAAAAAGAAATACCTCAAATCTTCAGTTTCCTCTGGCAATGTTATAGACAACCATCTAAATTTCTATATCGGGACAACCTTTTGAAATCTGCAGTTGGCTGTCAACAAGGTGATCCCCTCGGGCCAGTGATTTTTAGTTTAGCTATTCACCCAATTATTCGACAGCTAAATTCTAAATTTAACGTTTGGTATCTTGATGATGGAACCCTTGGAGGCGATGTAGAGACTGTCTTAAATGACCTACAATTTTTAAAAAATCAATTCCATTGCATAGGACTTGATCTGAACTTTTCCAAATGCGAATTATTTTTATCGGACAACACTGACAGACTACTTACACTTTCAAAATTCAACACAATATCCCCTGAAATCAAAATTATGGACAAAAGCTCTCTTCGTCTCCTTGGGTGCCCAATTCAAAATTTTAATGACGTTTCGGAAAGATTGCTCCAAATTAACATGCATTCGGCCATCACTCTTATTCGTCATTGCTGCTTCGGCCCAAAATTAATATATTTCCTTCGTGCTTCCCATTTATGGAAGCACCCCCACCTTTTGGACAAAATAGACCAAATTATCAAGCATACACTTACTTTAATTTTAAATGTGGCCCTGGACGACAAAGCCTGGGCGCAAGCAACCCTTCCCATCCGTATGGGAGGCCTCGGCGTCCGCAAAATTACCAGTATTAGTTTACCGGCTTTTATATCCTCGGTGTACGGCACTGATAAATTAATCAGGAATATTCTAGTTTCTACACTGATTGATTTTGATGTGCCGTACTTCACCGAGGCTGTGGAGGCCTGGAGACTCGCTTGCCCGAATTCAAATCCGCCCGACTACCCTTCATCCCAGAGACGGTGGGACGAGCCGCTCTGCAGGCAAGTTCAGGAAAAACTTATTGCCACATCAACTACTACTGCAGAGCGTGCGCGCCTGCTGGCTGTGGGTGAGTGGGAGTCGGGTCTCTGGCTTCACGCACTACCGTCGTCGAACATTGGCACCATGTTCGACGATACTACTTTCCGCCTCGCTGCCTGCCTGCGTCTTGGCGCTCCTTGTTGTTCTCCTCATCGCTGCCACTGTGGCGAAGTTGTCAACAGCCTCGGACACCACGGCCTGTCATGCAGCCGTAGCGCGGGTCGCATTGCGCGGCACGCGAATCTTAACGACATCATCCGACGAGCTCTTGTCACCGTCGGCGTTCCGGCTGTGTTAGAACCCAATGGCCTGGCACGCGACGATGGCAAGAGACCGGACGGCATGTCGTTATTTCCATGGAAGATGGGTAGGCCATTAGTGTGGGACGCTACTTGTGTCGATACTCTTGCGCCATCCCATCTTCCTAGCTCTTCGTGCTGTGCTGGCGCTGCCGCTGCGGCTGCAGAGAACCTCAAGCGGCGGAAATATAATAAACTTGTTGGTAGTTATATTTTCGAGCCGTTTGGGGTTGAAACTCTCGGGTCTTGGGGTCCGAGTGCACATAACTTATTTAAAGATCTCTCAAGGCGCTTAGTTGATACTTCACGTGACCCAAGGGCTGGCTTTTACCTTGGTCAAAGAATAAGCATTGCCATACAACGTGGCAATGCCGCCAGTTTTTTGGGTACACTTCCAGTCGACAGCGATGCGGATGAATTTTTTGACTCCATATTTTAGGGTTTTTTTAGTTAGGAGATTTTATTTTTATTTCTAGTGAATATAGTTAGTTAAGTATTTATGGAATAAAAGGAATATTTCAATAAAAATTCGAAATTGAAAAAAGGAATGTTCTATTATGCCCATTGAGTCTTATTACTAATTAGTACGCAGTTCTGTTGTGCTGCCTTCTTCTTCTTACTTTCCCAATAACGTCGCTACCACACTCGAGGGAAGGGTGTACACGACCATTACTGCCTGTAAAAAAAAAAAAAACAATAAAATATCTAGATTTCAAAGAAAGAAAGATTTTTTTATTATTTTGGACTCGTACAAGACAACAATAGTAACTATGTAAGTAAAAAAAATGATAAAAAAATTAAATTAATAATAACAGAATTGTACTGACATTTAAAGTCAAAAATAAATTTATATTAAAACAAAATTTATTAAATAGTAGTCGGCACTAATGTACAATGAACTACTACAATGAAATTCATGTATCGCAGAGTATAAGCTAAATGTAAGACTTATTCGCCATATTATTATAATCCTGTAAGTATGTATAATAGACCCTCATTGTCCTCGTATTCAAACACAAGCACAGATACTCTTCCACATTTATAGGTTCTATATAGTGTCAGACGTAAAAGAATAGCACAATCCCATCACTTCCCGTGGGTGTTGTAAGAAGCGATTAAGGGGCTCTCCAGAGAATGGGCAGCAGCATTCTCTGTGCATTGCAACAGCTACACTGCGATCGCCAACCCGCCTGCCAAGCGTGGCGATTATGGCAAAGCCCCCCTTTAGTGGAGGCCTATGTCCAGCAGTGGACGTCTTTCGGCTGATGATGATGATGATTTATAGGTACGGATGTACCTAGGAGAGATGGTGAAGGATTGTTGTTGGCAGCACCAAACGATCGACACTTGGTGGCGCGCCGTACCTCGTACCTATAAAATCTCTATTTCCAACACTGAGGTAATCTCGAAGTACGTCTTCGAGATTTCCTCAGTGTTGGAAAAGCTAGGTACAGTCAACAAAGCTATTTGGTATACAGATAAAAATAATAATTTTTCCACTGCACTGCCAATGTTTATTTCTAATGTATGCACACATACCTATATATCAGAACAACCTAGTAGAACGAGAATAGTATTTTTTAATAGAATGAACTGTTGCAAGGGAGAAGTCTAGCATGGGTAAATTCTTGGAAAAATCAAAAAACAACCAATGTAATTATTTTGTAATTAAAAGAACCGTGCGAATTTCATACCACTATAAAATCAATAATTAAAACAAGGTCCATTTATCTTCCTATATTTTATTGATGAATACTTTGGTATATTTATTTTTTACATTCATAGCAGTATTCATGAACATAATCTATTACTTCAATAACATAATCTTTTACTCTTTAATAAATGCATAGTACAGCACTGTCTCGCTAATCCGCCACTAGATCATCCGACAAGTTCTTCTGTAGCTTTTTATAAGTTTATAATAGTTAAAAAATGCCTAATTTAAGCAACATACTTGCTAATTTTTACTTAAGACATTTTTTTTTTGTTATATTCCTCAAATACAATACAATCCGTCAATTTCAGTAGTGAATGAAAAGCAAGATTTTTGGTTACGAAGTAGCAAGAGGGTTCTGTATTTTCTTTATTTTGCTTTATAAAATTCTTATTTCCCTAATAACGTAGCCACAGCACTGGCAGGAAGAGTGCCGACAGCAGCCTCGACGGGAACATTCATTAGTAATTCCTGTAATGACAGGACCTGGAAAAAGGTACCATTTTAACTAAAAATTTAATTTTAAATCGCAGATTCTAGTTCCAATAATGGTCAAAGCACTGGTTTTCCCGATTTTCCTCTATGGAGTTGAGACTTGGACAATCCGAGCAAGAGAAAGACAGAGGATAGACGCATTCGAAATATGGTGCTGGAGACGGATGCTCCGAATCCCATGGACAGCCAAACGCACAAATGTGTCTGTCCTTTCTCAACTCAATATCAAGACCCAATCGGGTCTACAGTTTGCTTACAGCTTATTTTGACCTATTTTGGCCACATAATGCGAAGGGGAGATAGCAGCCTTGAAAAGCTGGTAATTGTTGGCAATACCGAAGGAAAAAGAGCACGAGGCCGGTCGCCAACACGATGGTCGGTCCAACTGAAAGAAGCTATGTCCTCAAGCAAATCCCAGCAGGTGGTGATGGAAACTTTGGACCGGAATCGATGGAGACAGATTGTCCGCTTAAAGGGCTCCAGTGACCACGATCCTCAGTAATGAGGGACCGACTGAAGAAGAAGTTCTTATAAATACATTCAGTAAAGAGTAGTTTCATCGAGTAATAGCGTGTTCTAACTAAAAATATAAATGCTGGTTTTCACTGCAAAGAAAAAAAGGGGGCCTTAAAAGAGGTTTCTTTAGCTAGGGAAAAAATAAGCAATCTATGCAATTACTGATAATGTTTCGAGTAAGAAATATAGATAGAGCCCGATAGTTTAAATGTGTCAATTAGCTACGATCTTATAATGAAAAAGGATCGTCACGAGGTAATCTAATAGTGTCTACGTTATTGGAAAACTTAACAAAAATAGGATATATTAAAAATACCATAGGTGTTATGCCTGTACCTAGTCACATTTATATAGATATTTCGCAAATCCTTTGCGGTTTCACACTCAAGATTCATCAAACAAAGTTAATTAGTCGTTATGATGGAGTGCTGTAAGGTGTCTCAGGTAAATATTTGATCGCTACCAGTCGTTTCGCCATGCTTTACGTTGAGTATAAACTCAATTACGGCTAAGTTTACCTCGAGGGAGAGAAAATATTTAATTTTACAAACCGGTGCCATGCTGTTACATACACACTTACACCTTATCAAAATCAAGTATCTAACATTTATCTTTTAAAAACTAAAAATACTTTCAATCAATCGCACCTTCAGAAGTATTTAAGTGCAGTCTTCATAGCTGTCTGTGTTCGTTTCATTGAACTAACAAACGTTGCAAGTTAAATTAATGTTTGTAAAAATAGGAATGTCTATGTCTAAATAAAAAATCCGATACATTTATAATTATTATGTTTAATTGAGTAGATATTAAGGTATATAAGTCTTATGTTTAATCTTGTATTGGTAGTCAAGCTTCAGTCTTCTTATTTTCCTAACAACGTGGCCACCACAGCCGGTGAAAAGTTCCTATTCGCTAAGTTCTTCCGCTGTTGAAAATAAAAACGTACAAAAATCAGTACAATATATTTTAACATTTTGTCTTCACTAAATGTCTACGAGACTGATTAATAAATGTGGAAGTGTTGGAGGAGTAGCACCGAGAATTAAATTCTGGAATTAAATTCTCGGTGCTACTCCTTGCTAGTTAGCAATTACCGCACCTAGCACCTAGACCAGTGGTTCCCAAACTTTTTTTGATGTGGGACTACTTGAATTTATTTGTTGCTAGCAAGGACCAGAAATTAAGAAAAAGTTAAACCGTTTTTATCTGAAAACTTGTAGCTTGTAAGAATGGTTATTTCTTTTTAAACAAAAGTAAAGAGCATTTTTATAGAAAACACAACATTTTTAATAGAAACAAAATAATTTTGCATCAATGACATTTTGAGTTGAAAGGATTGAAATTTTAAAACTTTCGCGGACCACATTTTGACCCTTGCGGACCACAGATTGGGAATCACTGACCTTTAACAACCTCAAACCTAGTGCGGTCAACGTGGCCGTAAACCAGCGAAAAAAAGTTTTTTTACCTGTCGTTGTGGTAAAAAAACAAAACCATTTATTTGTATGTTAAGACTGCCTTACAATGATGAAGTCGTAGCGTCAAGATTTTTCAAAACTAATGCTTAAAATGATTCTTATTTTTTATAGCAAGATTCATTCAGTTATAGAAACCTACATCTGAAGACCATGGTCCCTGTGTGGTCACGGGAACACTACCGTAAAACTTTTTTTACCGTCTCGGAAAAAAGCCACTTGAAATAAATAAATAAGAACGATATTTAAAGAAGCTGAAGATTATTTATTAATACTTTGTCTATATTTGATAATACTGGTTTTTATTCAGCTGACCCCAACATCGATGAGTAAATATGATTGATTGTACATATGATTAATTATTGTAAACGATCTACTCTGTTTGCTTATCAAAAGGTTTGCTTATTTTCCCAATAGCGATGCAACAGCTGCCGGTGGAAGCCCTTGAACACCAGCAGGAATGGTAAATGCCTGTAAGAAATATAAACATGACTTGATTGTATTGTTTGACAGAATCTTACTATAAAATTTTAAAACCATCATCATACTGGTATGAGAGAGAGAGAGATCGAGCTAAACAGAGCGAATAGCACTAACCCTTTTTAACCCACGACGCAAAAAGAGGGGTGTTATAAGTTACGTGTCTGTCTGTGTGTGTGTCTGTCTGTCTGTGGCATCATAACTCCCGAACGGATGAAGCGATTTCAATTTAGTTTTTATTTTATATTAAAGTTGACTTATGTGCGAGTGTTCTTAGACATGTTTGATGAAAATCGGTTGAGCCGTTTAAAAGTTGCGGGGGGTGAATTTTTTTTTTAAGTTCTATTAAAGTTAGAACCAGTGTACGAGCTACGCTGTACGTTGAACTTTGTGCTAGTTTGTACGCTCGAGAATGCACATATTGTGTAGCTGTGCATTTTACATTTTCACTGTTGGGCATTACAACCCTAATAACCAGTTTTGAAAAATTGTTTTTTTTTTAATGTGTGTTACTTTTTGTGATTGGTTGATTTAATTTTCAGCAAACAATCGTATGACTTGACTTACGGTGAACCCACAATCAATTAATAAATTAAACTTGTAAAATATAATTTCTAGTTGCTAATTTTTATATTAATCATTCCTCCTTAATATTTAAAATTCTTCCGTTACTGAGTGACTGACAGACAACGCATAGCCGAAACTACTGGTCGTAGAAAGCTAAAATTTGCCATGAAGGTTCCTTGGTAGGAGAGCATTAAGAGGATTTCCCGAAATTCCTTCAGGTACGGGAAAAACGGGATATGTGCGTACGAAGTCGCGGTCAAAAGTTAGTCATATAACCTACCTCACCTCAGTCGGCAAAAACGAAACCCTTATAGGATCACTTTGCTGTCTGTCCGTCTGTCTGTCTGTCAAGACCCTTTTTCTCCGGAACACGTGGAGGAATCAAGCTGAATAATGAATGAATTGATATCAAATAAAGCTGAAAATTGAATGAATTGATATCAAATACTCAGGTCTGTTACCCCTTGGAGCAGTGAAAAATCAAAACTTCTAAGTTACCGCAATCTAAAGATAAGGCCGTTTATGCTCCGTTTATGGCGCATGTTTTGACGCTCGCAAGGGAATCAAAACCTGTTGGAGGGTACCTCCCGTTGACGTAGAGCCATGTAATTTGGCAAGAAGACAGATCTTACAGTACAAGTACAGGAAGAGTTCTAAAAATTGGGAGTTTTTAGTTTTATCAAATAAAAATCATTTTTTGCGATTACAAACTTAAATTTTCGGTTGAATAATTGACTGTGACGTACATTGATGTATGGGAAAATATTTTTTCAACAACAAAGTAAAGTTTGTTCTTCAAACATACCTGCTATATTTTTGTTACAGTAATGAGAGTGTTTTCATAGTTTATTTGAATCTGTCGAGGATTTATTAATGTCTTCAATAGCGGTTAATTAAAAGGTCACGTAAATAGTATCTATAGCCAAGTTTTTTTCAACGCGTTCCATTTTTTTCCCAGTATTGCTTCCACAACAGCAATCGGTACACTCCCGCCTAGCCCATCCGACTGAAATCGATTGCAAAATATATTAGTAAGTGGGTATACCGACTAAGTTAAAGAAAGCATAAGATAACGTTTTAGTAAAATAATTCTTGATAATTGTATGGAGATTTATATTTTTAAAGCGTTCTTCATACTTGATCCAGAAACAACGAAGTATTCAGATATGTAGTAAAGATAAACATTCATTTTCCAAAACCAGTAAGTTTTACTTTTATTTTGTGTGCCTGTAAGGAGTGAACGTAACAAGCTGACAGTATTTCAAATAAACTTTCAAATCCTAAATTTTGTAAATGAATGGAACGATTTTAATAAAACTAAAAACCCATACGCAAAAACTGTTTTTTTTTAGATTTAGAAGTTTGTCGTACATTTTTGTAAAATATTTTGTACAAACAAAGTTTAAGTATACGATAGAAATCTAAAAATGATTATTTTTCCATCAACTCTTCTGTAAACTCAAACTGAAACAAAACTATGCCAAATTCCAAAAAAAAGTGACGGAATACAATATAAGGGAATCATGCTAGGTACTCAAAAGAATATTTTTTCATATACTTACATGCACTTTACATGATAAAACGTCCTTGTTTTCTAAACTTTTGAAAAATATTCTGATTTTATGTTGTAGTTCCTAATCAATAATCATCCCAATTCGAAAAATAATATAACATAACTTGTTCGAATGTCGTCCGTAACTTAAAAATACTAATTTCTAGAAATTCAAGGTCTTTTTATGGTTCCGAACATCTGTAAGAAACGGAACCCTTATAGGATAATTCGGGTATCTGTTTGTCAATCCGTCTGTCACAGCCGATTTTCTCCGAATTTACTGGACCGATTCTGCTGAAATTTCGTTCACATATGAACTGCTGTGACCCAATGGACATGGACGCGTTACGTAAATAAATAAATTTGAGTACGAGGTTCACTATAGGGGATAAACTAGAAATTTAAAAAAAAGTTTTTCAAGCTGTACCATGTGACATATAAAATTAAAGGACGTATTGTTAGGATTTTAACTATATTTTTTTTAAATTTTAAAATAAATATTTTTGAAGTTATTCAAGAAATAAGACGAAAAATTTCCAGTCCCCCTTATCTCAAAACTACTGAGCCTTCATTTTGAAAAAATATAGATATTAGTTCTTTACCTCTAGATTACAGGAAAACCTAAAAGAAGTCTGTAGTGTTAAAATAACTGTAATGTTACAAAAATGAAATTCGTTCGGAACCCTTTGCACGCGAGTCCGACTCGCACTTGTCCAGTTTTTTTCTAAAAACATGACGATAATAAGATATTAATCTTTTTTTCTACAGAAAAATATTGGTATGTTGAACTTAAGTAGTATTTTAGTAAGGAAAGGGTTGTTGCAACATAATATTTATAGATCGAAGAAACACTACTGTAATGCTTTTATTTATTAAACATTATTGAAAAATCGTCCCAAAATGCTTTTCAGACAAACCGCCATTTGCTTTAATAACATAATACAGAAAATGTATTATGTCATCATCATTATCTGCCTAGTCCTTTCCCAATTATATTGGGATCAGCTTCCAGTCAAACTGGATACCAGTATTTTACGTGGAGCGGCTGCCTACCAGAACTCCACAACCGGGTACCACGGTACTTTTTTGGCAAGACTGATGTCAGATTTTCTGACTTCTAACAATGCGTAACGACTGCCAAAAATCTACGGCTTGTACAAATATCTCAATCAGCCATACTTTTCATATTAACATAAACTAAGGAATAATCCTTAGTTTATGTTAATATGAAAAATAAGCTCTAATAAAATCACACGAAAAAAAAATCGGTTAGTATTATGTAAAGTATAATTAATAAATTTGTGTTCAGTTTAAATATTATAATGATAACATTACTTCTGGAAAATATATTGGTTGAAAAAAGCAGTCCTATATTATTTGAATAGTACTGTCCTGCAATGGATCCATTTTTTTTTGTTGGACCAGCTATGATATTGGAGGGTCGTACTGGCTTTTTCTTTATTTAAACTACAAAACATACAAACGTAAAAAGGTGGCTCTACCCTAATAGTATGGTTTCATAAAAATAACTTTTGTAGGTTATTGTGGGTTAGATAGTTATAACGGATCATTTAAATCTACTTACAGGCTTTTCTTGCACATGGTAACCATTTTCGTCAGCACGGTAAAAAACTTCAACTGGTTTTCCATCAGTGTCTATATAAGAAAACGAGCCTTGGACATCCACAAATTGGTTTTCGGCCCCGGCGTTGATCACGCGTCCGGTTTCTTTACGTATTATGCCATTGGATGTCTCGTAACTGCAATAGAAAACATGGTTACAAAAGCATACGCCATGTTACGTTACATGGTGTTGACGTATGCTAATTTGTAAAATAAATAAGCATAATATTAACAACGTACAACTTAACTTTTAGGGAATTTAACTGCGGGCGAAAATGTGATGTAGAATTTACTTTATCACATGCATTTTATATTTTTTGCATTAAAAAAAAAACTAAAAGCATAAATCTGACTTCTAGAAAATCTATCTGAATAAATTAAAGCGACATTATAATATACATCACTTTAATTTATTCAGATAGATGTTTTAGAAGTTATGTCGCTGACATTTAACCTACACTTACTAACCTGAAGTCGTAGTTGCCAGAACCATCGTTTTCGTTTCGATAGTTGATAATTTGAGCTTGAGCATCATCAGGGATGACTGCAGCAGCAGCCAGCGAGACCAGTGCGCACGCGATGATTATTCGAATCATTTTGAACGTTGTTTATCTTCTTTGCTCTGAGAACGAGACTGGCTTGTAATAATGCACAAGGCCAGAACGTGAGCTATAATTTAAATGTAGGAACGTAAAGATTATCAAAAAATATCTTAAGATAATTATACCTACTCAGATTTAAAACTCAGATGCAACGTCTATTAGAGCCTCTGTCTTATTACCTTATAAAACTTTATGAAGATTCCGAAAGTACGTTTGGACAACGATTGACAGCAAATTAATAATATTCTTGTAAGAATTAAGACACATAGGGGCTAAAAATTCAGCCTTCGCTTGCCAAGGTCGGTCCATTGATGGGTGACTACACATAACACATCGAGAGCTGGTTGCAGCTGTCCGGCTGGCTGTGCTCGCAACACTAGGACGACACCAACTGGGTGGGCGTTCTGGGGTCTTCAATTAGGCGAAATCAACCGTTTGAACTAAGGACAGGGTGCACAATACCTTAACTTGATGCGTTGGTGGCCTCGAGCGACGATACTACAGCAATTTTCACCAATTATTTTACTTGTTTTTTAACTTGAGTGGACGAGTTTCGGAGCGACACTTTTCACCGGTAGAGTCAATCGGCCATCTTGTTATTATTCTTATTAAAAATTTAAATGTTTCTATAAAATTGCGCAGGGTGGCGACACTTGATCTAGCTTTTTCGCACACACTTGAATGAAAGGTTACGTGCGGGAGAGGAATGAAGATAGGACATTGCAACGACTAACCAACTTTGTCTGTTGTTTACTTTATTTGCCAAAATAAAAATAAGTAATTTAAATTAGTATATCTAGTTCCAATGAAATCAGCGCGTCGACTTTTAAATACCTAAATTATGAAAAATACATAAGTAAATGATAAAATATATTTATTTTGCAAATTGGTTGTAAATAACACTTTTACAAGTCTTTTTTTTCGTCAGTTCAAACTAGATGAGGCCGGTGTTTCCTAGCTCCTAGCAAATTCTCACAATTGATTTGTCACACGGAACAGTTAAAAAACTTTTTTTAAAATTTTCTGATTTTTAACCCTAAAGTGAACCCATATTCAAAATAGAGTCCGACCGAAACTGGTTTTTCGGCCGAAACCGAAACCGAAACCGAAACTCATGTGGTCAAGTATAAAATCCCTTAAAATACTGAAATTTGATGCATTTTACACATTATGCTGCATTAATTACGACATGAAATTAAAACACAGTATATTAAGTTTGATGTAATCATTTATTTATTTATAAAAAATATTAATAATATTTTTCAAATTAAGTTCTCAGGTGTTTATCAGTTATCAATAATCAAATCACAAATTGTTACTGTTTCATTAAATACTAAGTATTAGCAATTTGAAACCTTACTAATTAATACTTTGGTTTGCATTTGTACTGAAAAGAATCATCTTTTTTCGGTACCTCTTATATAAAAATTATAATTACTAAAATTAGTAATTATTATTACAGTATTAGTTTCAGTTTCAACAGAGATAATTAATCAAATCACACATTTAGAATTAACAAATATACTTACATCACAATTAGAAGGACAGTCATACTTACATTTAGAATTACACGACGACTTCCGAAATCAGTTTCGGTTTCGGCAAAAGTTTCGGCCAATTTAGGCCGAAACCGAAACTGCCGCCGAAACTTGATTTTTGGCCGAAACTCGGCCGAAACCGAAACCGAACTTTCGGTCGGACACTAATTCAAAATCTATTTATTTACGTTAAGAGTTCATATTTGGGTTACAGAAGTGCCTACACATGTACCATATTTCGAGAAGCAATAAAGAGAATTTCGAGAGGGGCACCGCCTTGTGTTACAACACTAACTCCAACAGACCGACAATTCTTTGTCTGAGGCTGAGGTTGTGGGTTCGATTCACATGTCGATCGTCCTGTAGAGTTAACATTATATTCTATGAGCTGCCGCCCGCAGCTCCGCCCACGTCAATGTCGAAAAAATTTTCAAGCAAAGATACACCCTGGATAAAAAGTATCTTATGTGTTATTCCAGACTATAATCTGTATCTGTGCCAAATTTCATCAAGATCCGTTCAGCTGTTCTGACGTGATTGAGTAACGAACATCCATTCATCCATCCATCCAAACTTTCGCATTTATAATATTAGTCGCAGTGGCAGCCCGTAGTTTAGAACTTGGTGTTTATATTATCAGGCTATTTAAAATCATGTCATGTCCTGTGTAGGCAAGAATGAAAAATATAGGACTCCGATTTTAATTTTGAAATTATTTTTCTTAAATTTTCTTGAATAATAAATATTCATCTATAGGTCGATTCTATGTATCGTGTAGAAACTACACTAAACATGCATTTGTTACTATATTGATTTTAACCTTTTTTGATTGTATACTACAACTAATTGGAGGTCACGCTCTGTGTTTTAAGGCCATATAAGAAAAAAGTACATAGTACCTAGTCTATTAGCTTCCATTAGATACTTAGTATTTGATTACTCATCCTGCGAAGTTGTATCCACTAGCGGGTATAGCTTTGCCAGATGTTCGCCGTGATTTAGCCAGCCGCATAAAAAACTGGAAATGTAAACTGGGCAGCTATCACCCCCTGTATGAGCATAAAATTCTAACAGCCCGCCTAAGAAAGCTTCCTGAGATATACGACTTCTTCGGAAGCCACTATAGCGGGCCAGAGATGAGAACTGTTGTAAAAGAGGACATACATTCCCTCTCCACATTTCATCACTCTGATAGAACATCTGCCCCCTCGAATACGGACTACAGTGGCCAATCTGGAAATCTCTTACCCAATTGCGGGCCCTATAAAGCCCTCCTCCCAAACACAGAGTCAGTTAAGAGGTCCTTCGCTGGATATCCCAACTCATCAACACAACCACCAACTCCATGCCTAACCACCTGCATATCCCAAAATCTAAAACACCCTAAGTCAGCCTTATTTAAATAAAAATCAGCCGAACAGATAAATAAAAATAAGAAGGGAACGGAAATAAAGTAATATACCGCAGGAGCATAACAATCGTACTGGTCAAACATATGAGAACCATGTAGGTTAATGTCTGAAGTGGTCTTTTGAGGAAAGTACCACACAGATTTGAGTGGACCTGTCCTGACAGTGCAAGCATTTGTCACTTATCGTGTAGCTCAAACTTAAAACTTTAAGGAGCTCAACGACTTGACGAACAATACCAAAGTAAGGACATTTGGGTAGGACGCATAATGAACTCAAACTGCCAGACTGACATGAAATGAAATGAACCCCTAATATTGCGATGTACATAGTCTTTACATTCACAACACCTTGTGAGGACCATGTAGATCAGTGTCTGAAATGGTCTTTTAAGGAAGGAACCACACAGATTTGAGTGAACCTGTCCAGTCAGTGCAAGCCTTAGTCAGTAGTCGAGTAGCTCAACTTAGAATCAAATTTGAATTATCATAATACAGCCCTTCCCGGGCTTTCCAAAATTGGTTAATTTTGCACCTGATTGTATCTATTGTAAGTCACAATCAATTACATAACATACCTAGTAAAGTTCAGGTATCATTGTTTAGCGTGATGTCCAACAATTGATTTATGACGTGTCACATAATAATGGAGAAACCGTGTCTCGCATTGTCGGGTTAAGATTTCAATAGTTATGTAAGGTGACAGATGGGACGTCAGACCAAAGGTAACTGGCCCATCGCAAAGACGTCCTATGATTGGATTACATGCCAGTATTGCACACACGACTAGTGTAAGATAATTACGCTGTCTGCATCTTTTCTAACCTGAGATATTTTGTCTGTAAGAAGTCATTATGGTTATTATCGGTATTGAGATAGGTCATTATGTTATTGCTGTTGTTATAAAAACCGTTATAGCACGCGTGCTTGAACGTGCAAACGTACAAGCACGCGTGCTACAACGGTTGATTGAATAACCAATATCTAATGTACGGCTTTATGAAGATTTGCAGATTTTTTTCGCCAACGGTGTTTCAAATGACAACCACAAATATTCGATAATATTTGAGGTTGTTATTTGAGATTTACACTCCAAATCCTAGTCGGGATTGGTAGCCATAGCTTTTGCCAGGCTGTGGTTTGAAAAAGAAATTTTTGATCAATAAATATTTTTGCTAATATTTTAATTGCCGAAACCAGCTTTATTTCACTGCAGTCAGTGAATACATTAATTACTTGCATAGCTTATTGTCTCATACTGGAGTAGGATTATAAAACGATGAGCGAAGTGAGAAGAGCTGTATGTGTAATGACACATACAGCTCTTCTCGCTTCGCTCATCGTTTTACTACCATCTACCGGTATACTCAGGCATTGCGGCGGCATTGATCACTCTATAGTAGACATTCTCTTTGTTCATCGATTTTTTAAAGGCTACATCTTTAAAACGTGGCCCTCACTTAGTAGTTAGTGCTTATGGCTTTGCATAGATGGCTCTGTATGACGAGTTTTAAGATGTTTAAATTATTAGCTTTTGCCCGAAGCTCCGCTTGCTTTAATGTAGATTTTCGCGCCTACAACCGTTTCCAGATTTCGTCATCTATCTCTATATTAAAATCTATCAAAAGGTCATTTGATTTAAAGGTTAAATATTACCTATAAGGTTATATATTACCTATGTTGTGCTGGGGCGGCTGCTGAAAATCTCAAACGACGCAAATACCTTATTGGGAATTATGTATTGAGCCGTTTGGGGTTGAAACACTAGGGTTTTTCGTGAAACCAGCAAACGGTTAGTCGACGCTTCACGTGACCAGAGGGCTGGCCTTTCTTTGGCCAACGAATCAGCATTGCCATTCAACGTGGCAATGCGCCCAGTGTTCTGGGCACTTTTTCCGTTGACGAATTTTTCGATGCCCTGTGAGTTCTTCCCCTCCCCTTTTTACACCGCTTCTATATAGTATCCATAAGTTTTTATGTATTTGTAAATATTGCCTGATAGATAAATAAATTAAACTCATAGGAGTTTAATTTATTTATCTATTGATACCGTGAATAGTAATAACATTTGAACTTTGGTCCAGAACATTGAAACCCGGTTAGGAATAGGTAAGTACTAGACTAGGTTTAATTAGGTAAATATTAGCATTGAGGAAGTAATAAGATAGTCAACTAATAAGGTGCTTATCTAATCTCATTTTCATTTTTAACTATGTATGGAAAGGTGTTTCTAATATTAAGCTGTGCTAATAGCTTGATATCCCAAAAGCATCTTATTTTAACATTCAATCAAACATTGTACTTAACAGTATTGCAATCATTATGGCCATCTTAATAAAAATACCTCTTCGTGTGCTTTTGAGTAAACTTTTAATAAAATAAATTGCATATAATTTATGAATTTAAATGGACAGGAATAAGTTTAGCTGTCTAATTTTGATGTTAATAAGGTCAAAGATTATTCAAACTACGTTACTTAGGAGATGCCAATCTTGTAACCTTTAGGTAAGTAGGTAATTCTCTTAAAACGTCAGTTTGTAGGAGTATAATAATAAATTATATAAATCTTAGGTTGTTGCCCTTAAAATGGTCTGAAGAGACCAGTGATAGGTATTCATGCAGAGCGCAATAAGTACTTTTCTTTAGACCGGAATTCCAAATGAAGATCAGTGTACCTACACAATGGGTCTTCCTTATAAAAATCTTTATTTTGTTTTTAGTATTGATAGGCTCGTGTTTTTGACCATAGTCTCATCTGAAGGATACTGATGTAGTCAACGATGGATTACGCTTGCCACGAGGTTGAAGCTATCAGAAAACACAGACTCCTGCAGGGAATTTCACTCTTTTGCTTCCTTTGTCAATGGGTAACTAAAGTAACTTTTTAACTGCAAATGTTGACGTTTAAAAGGGCCTTATAGTGGTCTAAGGGCCGATTTTTCAATAGTCTTGAAATTAATTTTACCTGAGAAATAAAAATGCTGGGTGGTCAACTTTTGTAGAAATACAAAAAAAAACATATTTTTTAATGAGACATATTTTATTCTTCAGTTAAAAGTTATCTGACTATTAAAAAACTAGCCCTTATTGAAATAAAAGATGTGAGACTTGACTTGACTTTGACTTGGTGACTTGACTTCGAAATGACAATAAAATGTTGTCACATTGATTTGTCATCCGTCGCCCAGTTTTTTGGCCTACTGTTAGGGTCCGGTTTACTTGTCAATTCTTATGTAAAGCTTTAACTAAACATATTACATAACCAGAAGTATATTAAAAGCCTGTCCAATAATGAAATAAACACAAATAATTCATTGGTCAACAGTGTGTATATTGCCGTATGATTTATTTGTTATGTTGATAAATGGCAACAACATTGTGTGTACAAGTTCTATTGACTTTGTTTCGGTAATTTATGGCGTGTACTAAAAGTTAGGCCGCAATGGCTTATCTTTCATGCACACAGTTTAATAAGTCACGTTGGCAGCATCAATGGTATTTGACTGGTATTTTTTAATTTTATTTCTCAAAACCTAGAGAGCTGATAAGACGCAGTTCAAAATTATTGCTTAAAAATCTTTTTATAAAATCGGTGTTGTCAGCGTTTTAAAATCTGTAATAAACAGAGACAGCACTTATTGCGTGTGACGTCACTCACAAGTTCCTCCATATTGAATTGAAGCCATTCAGTACAAATGACATTTTATGTGACAGGGATAGAAGAATAACTTCAAAAGTGTTTATCTACTCCGTTGAGAGTTTTTTTACCATTTTGCTTTTCACAAATCGTAATGTTTTAATATCATGTATCAAGTATCTAAGTTTTCATTCATTTAGGTTTTTCGTACAAGTCAAATACCCTATTAAACCAATGTGTATCGGGTAGCAGCGCACTGACTGATATTACCTACGTGTTTCAGTATCGTGGTACCTACTTATACAAATGTAAATAAATGGTAGTTTATATTATACTAGCTTTTGCCCGTGACTTTGCACGCGCATATCCTCACCGGGGAGAGTGTCCAGGAACTCCACGATCTCATCCTACCGGCCCCCTTCTACCATCGGACATCTAGACGCATTGCAAGTTACCATACCTACCGTGTTGCTTTTCCACCAATTCGCACTAAACGTTTCCAAACGTCTTTTATAATGCGCACAGCAAAAGAGTGGAACTCTCTGCCTGTGATCTGTGTTTCCGAACGCATACAACCCTAATCTCTTCAAAATTAGAGTGAACAGGCTTCTTCTGGGTAAGCTCCATCGTCGACTTTGTCTCTGTCATCTATGACCTAGACTAGAGTCAAGAGCAAACCCATAGTGAATAAAAAAATATCCCCTTTTTTTCATAAGGAACGCTAAGGAGCCTTCCTCATGAATGTGCCTATAATTTACAAAAAAAAATAATTAAAAAGCGCGTTCAAACAAACAAATAAACTCTTCAGCTTTATTATTGTATACAGATTGTCATGTTTCAGTATTTAATTGTAGATCTGAAAAAAAAAACTGAAAAAAAATATACTTTTGTGACCGGTCGTCTTACAATTGTGCAAATGTTAAGGGTTTAGACAATACGTTGTCTGTTAGTCAGTGAAAGAATGAATGCAAAACTTAAGATTGCCGAAGTACAGCAGACGCCAGCACATCAAGCTACCCGAAACTTTCAAATTTTCCCAATCAACCTTGAACCTAATGCTTTAGCGATAGAGTTGAAAATCTATTAAAGCAATTTGACAGATTGTTGTCGCTTGATATGCAATCTGTACAAGATTCAGAAAATGACTAGAGAAACGTATATTTTGATCTAATTATAATAATTGAATTCATACGAGTTCCTTTGATTATGTCGAAAGACGATCAATTATGAAATGAAATTTATGCATTGGGTGCATCAACTCTAAAGCTACGCGTCATGGAAGGTGTGTGGGCTGACCCAATGACCCATGCAGCAAGCATACAAATGTATCAAATCAGTAATTTAATCAAATATTACTTAGATGTTGCACCTTTAAATATTTTTTTATTGGATTGATAACTATCATGGATCTCTCGTTACAATGGGTATTAGTCATGTTATTTTTTAAGAGGAAGCCTGAATGTATCAATGGTTACAAGATTGTGGGAATACCAAAAAATGGTTTAACTTTGTGGAAAACGATTTGGCTAGAAAGGACCACTAAATTTTGCATGTCAAATGTTGGGCAGACTATATGGCTCATCTGTAATATAATTCTTCTTGTACATGTTGTAATATATAATTTGTACGATAAACACAATATGAATTTAACAATATGTATTGCACAATGTTATTGTAATATTATTATAAACTAGCTTTTGCCTGCGACTTCGTACGCGTATATCCCGTTTTTTTCTCGTTCCCGTATAGCCTATAGCCTTCCTCGTGAATGTGGCTATCATTTACAAAAAAAATCCAAATCCGACTGGTAGTTGCAGACATCAGCGCACTCAAGCAAACTCTTCAGCTTTATTATATTAGTACTGATGATGACGAAGAGTCAAAATTGGAAGCAGAAATGAAAAAAAACAAAGAAAATAAATTAGGACAAAGGCAAGATGAATGATTTAACATTGTAAACGATTACCTTTTACCTAAAATATATGATTGTCTTACTATCGTTTACTTACTATCAGCCCAAAACTTTGCAAATAAAATTGTATAACAACTCTATCCATAATGTTTTCTCGATATAATTTCATCCTCATAATAATCTACCATTTGTCTAAATCATTTTTAGTTTCAGAGGAAATAAAACAGTCAAGTTATAAATTGTTGTTTTTTACTTATCGGTCTTAATTATAATAAATCACAGTAACAATCGTTAAGATACTTATTCTACGTGTACACCTTAACTATATGGTGATAGGTACAGTCGTGCATGAGTATCGTTCGATATCGTCATGTTGTTGGGGTCACTTAACCGCGGAAGCCGGGTTGTTGGAAACCCTGTTGTTGGAAGCCCTGCTGTTGGTAGATGGGTTGCTGGGACTGCTGGGGCTGCTTAGGCTGGGAGTCGATGTATTGGAGAGCGCGAAGGATGGCCTCTGGGATTGGGGGAGGAGTGGGGAGGTGAGCGCCCTGGGGCTGGAATCCTGTAAGAAAATAAAATTGTTGGTATGAAAACTGATCGAATCTTCCAGTCAGCAGTTGCTTTATTAATTTGGGCAAGACATTAATGAAACATTGCTTCAAGTCGTCAGTAATAGCGGAGTTGTTGAATGAAATTGTTACTTTATCGTGTAGCTTAGCTCTTTTACTTAATAGCCCATAACACTTGCTTGGATGCTGCAATTTATGTTACACGCATTTTAGCGTAACAAATTCTACAACTTGCAGAGTTCATAAGACTAAGTGATTTAATATTTATATCTGAATGAATGATCAAATATGCCTATGTTAATTACATGTGCAGGTGTAACACTCATCTTAAAATGTGTGTGATTTAAGTGATAACTTTGTATATTTACATCATCATTGCTTTAATAATAAATTTTACGTTGCAGCTGTGAACACTGATACTGAAATTACGCATTTAACTTGTATCTTTGGACAGTGTGTATTTTAAGTATTTTGATGAAATTATCCCGTATTGTGAAGATGCTGTTTTCAAAGATGGGAGTTATCGTTGTCAAAGTTGAAAAAAAGAAACAGATGTAAAGGTCTGTATCCCCAAATAGGTATGCATTACAGTTTGGTGTCGACCCCCTATGGATTAACTACTTATGCTTCAATGAAACAACGCCTTATTAAGAAAAGACGCAACACTTGGTTAGAGTTTCCAATTAATGTTAATACTTTAAAAGGACATTAAGTACTTAGAGCTTTTGAAAAGTCTATGTGACATTTGAAATATTTTGTAAGTAACAGAAACTTTTAGTATTGTCTCTGATTGCAAGAGATTCTCTAAAAGTTTATGCTTAATAAACTTTAATGCATTCTATGACTATTAGAAGCATTTGTTGCGTGACCGGTGAATACCTATCTGTAATGGTATTTCTCGTAGAAACTTGTTTAGAAACTTCTGAACAAAGAACTATTATAATCTTTCTTCAAAGAAGGATTTCATAATTCAAACAATATTTACCGTTCTCATCAGCAGTGTAGGTAAGAGAGATGGGGATGCCCTCAGGGGAGGTGTAAGTGAAGCTTCCCTGGGCAACCTGGGCTTCAGCGTCCTTCTGTCCAGCATTCTTCAGATATCCTTGCTCCTGGGCTGCGATGCCATTGCCGGTCTCGTAGCTAAGAAGGAGAACAAAAAAAAGTAATTAATGCTTTAAATTTTAAAGCAGCACTAAATGCCATTTAAGAAGCAAGTCACAGGAATTATAAGGAAAGACAAATGACGATCGAGGTCAACGTGAAATACACCATACAAAATTATGATACACCTAGCAACCCAATAAGTTCGTATGACATAACAATTACTGTAATACTGAGAGGATACATAGTAAAGAAGTTTTAATGTTCTTGTTGCAGTAAGTAGAAATGTGCTGTCAGAAAGGTTAACTGTTAAGAAAATCCGGTAGTGTCAACACTAATCTTCGCTTAATTCATAGTTTACAGTATACTTATGACTAACAGACATAAAATTATGAATGCAGGCTTAAATAAGATGACCATACTTCTACGAAATATGCTGTCTTATCCTATTATCAGATACTTCATAGATTTTCCGGTTAATTCTAAGGATTTTATAAATCACTAGGGTTATAACAAACAAGAATCAGACAGTGCTTAAGGCGCTGCCACTCGCTCGAAAAGATCAAATCTAATTATATGTTTCACCAAAACGTTTTCAGGTCGTGCAATCATGATGCATTGTCAATCTATTGCTCTTGGGAATCTTTTGTTAGCTTACTACGTATGGTGATTTATGTTATAACATTCTTTTTAGGTTTTTGTTGCATATTGACTTGAAACTGACATTTGCCAAAAGTCAGTCAACACCTATTGAATTTGATTATTACGTTATTTGAAAGTTTTCAAATTAATTCTGCATTTGCTTTTTGTGTTATAAAATATGCATTTCCTGCCGTCATAATTATTATGTGACTTTTTATAATGGGTGAAGAACAAAAAATATTTCAAATTATAAAAGTCATTAAGTGATATTAAATTTGATAAATGGTGGTAGTTTCCTGACATAGTGTTTCTAATAATCTTGCAAGAGCATGCATCAGGTGAATCAGAAAATATCAACATATTCATGTACTGCTATAACACCTGAGCCAATATGTTGCATAATCAGGGCTTGCCTGCGAACGCTTGCACAGATGCCTCCCACAAATTAAGCATTTAATACAGCTGACACTGAAGGAATCCATGTATGATCTCATCCTATTTCGCAATCCTTTGACTGATATGGATACATATTTTAGGGCCCATCAGAATGCAAATTTTACAAAATGACTTTTACAACCAACGATATACGGAGTTCATTGATGAAATGGCCATGATTAACCTATCGAATTTCATCAATTATAATATTAATTGGTATATTAACCTATATGCCAAAGTGACTCCGATTCATGAATGGCTCGAAGTGCAAAAGGAGCTTATTTCGGCAAGTCGTTTTCATTTCGACATTTAAAACAATAAAATGCGTATTGTATTTGGCTGATGTACGTTTAAAGAACATCTTTTAAAAAGCTCTCATGCACTTTTAAGGTCAAAGCTGGCATATTTATTATGATAAGATAGGTCATGACTTATTTTACGACCATCATAAATCTTAAGGCAGATTCAGTAAAGATATATTTTTGTTGTTTCACGGGAGATAATTTAATTTCACAACAATGACGTTTGACTGCATGAAGAATGGAACATAACAGATGTTCGCCGTTCAGAATTTGTACCTTTTGAATAAGATTGAACATCATTTACCTGTATGAGTAGGAGCCATCAAAGTTGACCTCTTGTTGTTGTTTGATGATGGGAATGACGGCGTTGCCTTGGTACTGCTGCTGTTGCTGCGAGTACTGAGGCTGGAATTGAGGGGCGGCGTACGCGGCGGCTACGAGGACGGACAAGACGACGAACTGCGGAAAAATACAACAATGTTATCTTTGTTATTAAGCACATTTCGCCACGAAATTAGAGAGGTTAGGATAATGATAATCTTTAGCTTTAACTTGAACAGATTTAACTTTGGCATAGTTACGCGTTTCTATGTAATGAAATCAGTTTCGTTCCTCTTACATTTTCTGCAATTTTGATTCTATCTCTGAGATTTCAGATGAATTGTATTTCCAATAGTTTTGCAAAGTTCGTATGACAGTGACCTCGCTTACAAAATGTATCGCAAAGATCGATCGTTACAACAGAATCCGTCATTTACATTTTTATATCGGAACATATGAAACACTATTTTTGATAGGTTTCGTAACGAAACTGACCATTTTCACCGAAAGTGTTTCTTTAGCCTTGATGCTTAGCTTATGACGAATCTTAATCACAAATTAAAGTGAAAGATGACCGTTACTAACGGTATTATGTTTATTTGATCGATTTCACGTTTTTATGTTGGAATAAAATTTACTGATTTTGGTAAACTTTACGTTTCGTAAGGACTTACTGGTTGTGTTATAACTTCTTGCGCTTTAGTAGAAATGCTACTTTAGAAGAAGTAAAATGCTGTATGATCTAACACACGAAATAAGAAAACTTTGTGGTCCCAAAATAAGGAATAAAGAAGACCTGTGTGTTTGCGTTCCTCAATTACATCAAAATAAAACAACTGCACCCAAAAACACGAAAAAAGCAAAGCTAACTAGAATTTTAAACACCTTCCTGATAGAGATACAGGCGCATTTATGAATTTTCATCTACCGTTAATGTAAGATTAGCATAATTTGATTATTATTAGACGGGACAAAAAACTTACTGCGGCATGAATTTTGCAGCTACACTACTTTGCTATGAAAATAAAACTATTCTCATATTCGTCAAACATCAATTACCTAAGTGTGGGAAATGTGAATCAAGATAAACACTTTATGTATGTCAGGAATTATCATACAAACGAGGTGTATCATATCGCCGAGCATTGTTCAAGTACTGACAAGCTACGGGAATCTGACATTGTACAAATATGACAGAATTTTGCGCACAGAAACAAATCTATTAGACAATGGCATATTGTTGACAAATAGACGAGAAAGATCTTTATCTTGAAGGGTTATTTGACATGGTTGAACTTTTCGCACTGATGATTTATTTTAATTTGATTTCAACACTAATTAATGCCGAACTTTTTAAATAGAGCTATGATTTTTTTTTCTTATATTTCACTTTTTCGAAGACTTAATTGATTGAATGACCCGTTACACAATTTTTACACTTAGGTCACTTACCGATCTCATTTTGTGTGTTTTTAAAATGTTGGTGGATGTGCAGGTGATGATCTGCGGTGGATGTGTGAGGCGGGAATGATTATTGAGATCGACCGCAGCGTCTTTTATACGAACCGGCGTCAGCGCACCTCGTGAAATTGGAGTACGATAGCGCGGGCGCAACGCGGCCCGTACGGAGACTTCAAAGCGAGCGTAGCCGCCCGCCCTGACACACTCCGTCCTCTACGACACATATCTTATTGTTTTATTGACATTTCGTCCCTGTATTGTTATATTTCACTTCACGACCCCATTCTTAAGTCTTTCCTTGGCACGACATCTGCTGCACCTACAAGTCCTCACAACACCAATTTTACGACATCGATAAAATCTTTAGTCTCTATTAATTTTCTAATCTTGTCTTTTATTATCCTAATAAGGTAATTATCTTGTGATATTCAGTTACATTTAACGTTTAATTAAGTTTCGAAGAGTGGGAAATGCATTGCTTGTTATTGTGCTTAGATTTATCATTGACATTTGGATGTCAATCTGCATTTGGTAAATTAATAGGTATTAGCATTTTATGATTTTCTGTTTCTGTTGATATGTAACATTAACATTATAGCCTTGTTATTATATTCTTAACATGTTTCATATTTCTTTGTAAATTATTAGATTTGGATTAAACTCAAACAACCAATTCCGTATTGGTTGTTTGTTGTTAAAGAGATTTACGTGTAAAGATAACCTAATTAAAAAAAAATCTTACTCAATTACATTTTTCACTTAACAAGGCATGTCAAGTTTGACATTTAACACACTTATGTTAAAAGAAACAAGAGGCATTTTTTGCCTAGACTATCAAAAGATGTTGCGATAGATCTTCAAACCGCAAACTAGGCAGACAGACGGCATTTTGGGAAAACCACTGACCAAAGCGACTCACTAGTTGTTCCTCCCAGGCTTAACGCAATCAAGACGAGTTATTCAACTAAACCTGTGATTCTTGGAGAAAAATTACTTTTTGAACTAAGCTGTTTAAATGGAGCAAAACCTGGTACATCATAATGTAAGTGTAGTTATTTCCTTCTGTAATAGGCAGTGTTACTTTTAAAAAGATAAACGGATCGGCGAGCCCCCGACGCCAAGCCACAAATTCGCCGTACTTTTTGTCACATATTTGTGACTTTTGGCGTACAGGGTAAGCGCTTGCTTGTCATGTATACGTGACAACGGCGTTCAAAAGGTTGAAGTTATTTTTTCTACTTAAACTATTTTGATCCTGGATATGGCCTAATATTGCCTTGCCATATTTTTCTAGCTCTTTCTTTATCACTCGCCTTCCCGGCCAATCATTTCATTTGAACAAGTCCATCATCATTATCTGCCTAGCCTTTTCCGAACTATACTGGGGTCGGCTCCAGTCAAACCGGATCCAGCTGAATACCAATATTTTACGTGGAGCCACTGCCTACCGGACCTCCACTACCCAGTAACTGGGTAACACGGTACTCGTTGGCAAGACTGGTGTCAGATTGTTTGACTATCCGTAACGACTGCAGAAGGTCTACAAATGACGAGCTCGTGGCTAAATAATAATATCCACACTGGTCAATATTCAAGGTTAAGCAACGCTTGTCGAGGTTGGTCCGTAGATGGGTAATCATTTTAACATACCGAGACTCCTCCGTGCTTTCCGAGGTTTTCGCTTTGGCTTTGGCTTTCATTTGGACAAGTCTAAATCGTCAAAAATGTAGATATTTTTATTCAATTGCTGAGCCATCTACAACCAATCCATCGTAAACCTATAAGTTACATAAAAATAAATCCTTCCAGTTCTAGGCAGGATCTTTATAGGTGATAATTTGATCCGTGAAATTATCTTAGATAGTTATTAGTGGTGTCGAAATTAAGTTTCTAGATTCGATTTTAACATACCGGTCCTAATGCCATATTCAAAAAATATGGCTATGTCTTCAACATATTTAAAGATTGATGGTTCAAGGTTATGTGTGTAACAAAACATAATAATAAGTTTTTTATGCACTATATTCGTATTATTAACCTTTTGTTATAATTGCATTGAACTATAGTTATGGAACGGATTCATCGATTCTAATTTGATCATAACAACAATGTAATTATCCTGTACTGTACAGTCAAAATATTTGTACTAGGAAGAGATGTGAGAATAATAGTTAAGTAATCATTGCGTAAAAATTACCAACACATTATTTTAATCATCTCGAGTTCAGGAGAATTGAAGATTCTGTCGCGTACCTATCCTATGGATAATAAAGGCTAATTTACAACGTCTCAAAAATGCTTGAGAATTCTTCGGAAGAGACGTTACCCGTCTTTGGTGTTATCTAATTTGTGCATTACAAATGGAGATAAAGTTCAAAATGCAACAATTTAATAAAACGATTTACAATGAGAAGGGAAGGGCCCTCTCTTCCGCTACAATATAAATTTACCCTATGTGGTTCCTTAATTAAAGTAAGAGATTATGTGGATATTAGACTACAGTAGCACAACAGTAAGCTAGATGTCGTGAGTTCGAATCTAATCCGTTGCGATATTGACCTGAACTCATATCATAATAAACTTGTGAATAATGAGGGAGTTAGCGCCCTCGAATTCCTACTATAGTAGGCGCCAGATAAATGTGGAATAAAGTACATTGACCTTTCCCTAATAACTGTTCATAGGTACCTGAACAATTAAATATGAATCGTTTTTCATTATTAGACAATGTTAAGGATCACGAGAGATGATGATTCGGGACAGCTTTGTGTCATTAATTCCGTTTTTCAAATTAAAAATGTCAATAATTGTAGGTGGGTCAATGACCGTTATTCCACGATTATCTGGCGCCTACTATAGTTTGTTTCTGACCACTATTCCACTCCATTCCTTTAGAACCTCAATTTTGGAATATTAGCGAATAAGGGATATATTAATATTCATTAACCTAAGGTGAGTATAAGATGTCACCAGGCAAATACATCGAAGATAGAGCAGCAATACAATCAGTAGGAATCAATTCGAATATAGTATATCGATTCGTGTATAGTTGTAACTAAGAACTCGGTTTTCAGCAATGACCAGAGATCGGACTAGGTAGACTATATTTACCTAATGTTCGTGGAAATAAGTAACGTAGAGTTGATAATACCTCTTCTAAAATCCCGGAATCACCGACCGATTCCGATCTCTTAATGACACAAGGAAAGCTGCAGAAGAATTAATTTTCACTTCATATCCAGGTTTGTGTTTAAGATAACAAAAATAAGAATTTGGGGTGAGCCTAAAGCAGCAAGATTTAGGCCCAACTTGTACCTATTGTATAATAGACACAGTGAATGGAATTTCTTCAAGCTTGTTCTAGTCCACGTATGTGCTCATTGATTGCGCAAACACTATCTTATTTGTTAGCGTAGGTAGGTGCAAGTGATTTATTAATACCCTCACTTTCCTTACGCACCTACGTACTTGCTAAGTTCAGGTGTTACTAACTCAATTTGGCATTTTCCTGTTCATTGCAAGAGAATTGAGTACTTTGCAGAGTGCGTCAGATTCATGACTATGGGTATTTCTTGAAAATGATCAATAACTTAAGTAGGTTTTGGGCGAAAATCAGGCTAAGGGCGAATTTCATTAATGAAACTGAACGCAATCAGCACTAAATTGCGTTCAAGAGCCGTCAGTTTTTTATTTGCTTACGAAATTCGCTCTTAATCACAAAGCGTTTATTAGTTTAAAAATATACAACTAATCCAGGACCTTCGCAACCGCTTAAGTTTGATATTACAATATCAAACTAAGGGGGCGTCAGCTATTTGACTAAAACAGTTGAGCCAACTGCTAAGAAATTTGCATAACAAAAAATAATAGACAAGCTTCTCTTGCCTATGTTGAAAAGAAATGAGCCACCGAATAATCAATCAGTTATAATTGACTTCAATTTTGTATTTTTAATAACATAGTTTTAACGTCTAATTAGAGTCGCTTCCTCGCAGCGGTTATCATCGAAACATCTTGAATATGAATGTATCAACACTGCCCAGTGTGGAAGATCATCCATCATACATACGTGTCATAACTTGAACGAATTTGTTAGTTACTATAATTATAATAATGTCAGTAAAATTAAGGAGCTGATGACTATCTACCTACACAATATAATTTATCACGGTGGTTTTTGCAGATCGAAATTCCTTAGAGCATTTATGGTAGATCACGTCAAAATTAAATCAAATAGTAACATTGATTGATATTACAGGAACTCAAAAATCCTAAGAGCAGAATGGTTTCAGACATATTTTTTTTGCCAACTTGCTTCTGCCCGCGTCTGTGCGGACTTCAGATTAGGACAAAACATATTTTATTTGTTAATCCAGGTTATAAACTACATAAATTTGGCTAAATGTTGTTTATATGTATTATATTATGTAAATGGAATGGAAATTGCTAAGGCCGTAAGATTGTAAAATATCGCGTGAAATCGTCAACCATTTTTACTTAAAAAGTATGTATTAGAAACTATTGAATTTGGATTTGTTATTGTAAACAAAACGATTTTTTCATAATAATATATCGATAAATTATTATCGAATAAAGATTTTAGAATTTTACGGAGTCTGCAATTTTCCGGTGACATATATGTACATCCAAATACGTTCAATTGTTTTTGAGTGAAAGCGTAATAAACACTTCACAAATGATCACATTTAAATATGAGCAGAAACTATCGGATAGGACGGCAGAATCAGTCAGGTAGCATGTGTGCCAGATTTTAATGTCACAACAAAAAAAAATTGTCTTGTTCTGCAAATTAGTTACTACTTATGATTTAAGTTGTTGTAACTTATACGAGACTTAGGCAGTAAAACTGTCAGAATATACGCTTGATGCTTAGTATACCTACTCGTGGGTAAATAATAACAGTCGCACGGGTTAACAGATGGGTGACAGCCGTTACATGCTAAATCCCATCCGTGCCACCCACGTTTAACCGTTGCTTCCGGCTATCATTTGATCTTTGACAGTCGTTACGAAGAGAGAAGGACAAAATTGTGACAAACCGCCTTGGTATGGGGAACCCTCACTCAGTTATTATAATTATAAAGATCAAGTAGGCTCTCTGGACTAGCTCAATCCTTTTAGACTATAAAAAACGTTTTTAAAAAAAAATCCAACCGACTTCCAAAAAAACGTGTGTTGTTTTGTTTCTATGTATTTTGACACCAACTTCCGATATTAAAGTTATTTTATACTTTGTAGTATTTTTATTTGGAAGTCGCTTGTATTAAAAAAAAAAGATTTTATTGTTTCTTTTTAGTGGTATACTTCACAACTAAATTTACTCTACACACAATGACATAATGAGTCAGTTACAAATTTGCGTTATTTGTCGTTAAGGACGTTACTTTATTTACCTTCGCAGTCCAAGTCCAGACCAGCTCATAGTTAAATATCTGCTTTACTTTGGAATTTATATAAACCTAAAAAAATCTTAATTTACATCTCTTAGATTCTACTGTTTTTGATTTGAGGAGGACACTGGTGTATCTTCGAAGTTCAATGTCCAATGCAAATGCAATATACATAGTTATGACCAAATCAAACACAAAAATATGGAAATTAAACATAATTGGTGAGGTAAGGATGTACCAGGGGCGTCGGGAGTCGCAGGGCGATCCCCGGCCAGCGTAGGCGCGGGCCTGCGGACGGCGAGTGTTGGGTGGCTCGCTGTCCGATGACCACCAGGCCCGGGTCGATGGCGGGTTGTGTTTCACGCGCGCCTCAAAGAGATGTCAGCATAGAAGACGGGAGCGCTAGGGCCAGAGTCTGCCAGGGTTGCGGAATTTGTTCGAAAGAGTAACCGCGGCCCTGGAACGCCAAGGGCTTTAGAAGGAATGCGGATGGGTTTTAGTCAGTAAGAGTCTGACACGCCCTTCCGCTCCACCCAAAGCGGAAGAAGTCATTTAAAAAAATAAAGATAGTATCCTCCTTTTTCGAAGTCTGTTAAAAAGTTAACCACAACATATTTACTATCACTTTATAACTTTTACGAACACATTAATTTAATTATATTATTAATCTGTAAGTATTTAATCAATAACTCATTACAATAAATTATAATTTGTAATTAACATGTTTGCTTTCAAGCAATAGGTGTTTTGCAATAAATTGGCTCATAATTTGGTGTTGTTTTTATTGACATTGTTTATAACCACACATGATTGTAATATACATGTATAAACTGGTTATTTATGATAAATAGACACAGGACTGTGCCGAAATTGTAATGTAAAATGTAATTCATTTCTAAGCCAATTAGCACAGCCCATAATTACCTTTATGTAACATCCCTTTTTCACAAGAGTTCAATAAAAGATTAAACATTGAGATTAAAATAAAGTAGCAGGTTGCCATAACAATCAGGTTATGAATATTTTATTTCCTTTGATGATAGTTGTCCAATAAGACAGTTAGTTATACCCAAGGCTGTAGTGCCCATTGAACCAGTGTAAGGGGCGTGGTATTTTAATTAGTTGTAATAAACATGTTTCTTAAGAGGTCTTGATTATTTTACCCGATAGTTCTCAGGTAAAACGTTGTTGGCGCCCAACATGCTTAAGCCGCATTCACATCAAAACGATTTTTGAACTGGACGATCACAATCTGCAGCCAACTATGATAGTTGACTGCAGATTGTGACCGTCCAGTTCAAAATGTATGAAATGAGTTAAGTTGTTTTTTCATAAGGTTACGAAGAAACATAAAAAATGGGAAAAACCTGTCTCGTTTAGTTTTGCTCCTAAAGGAGGGGGGGGGGGGGGGGCCCTTTTTAAGGTTATTTTAAAATGAAAAGCATAGTATAAAACATTTCCTGATTGGTAATGAGAAAGTCGTGGCCAGTTTTTTTTTTTTGAGTTTATAAGATCGAAAACTGGAGTAGGTAACTGACGTGCTTTTAAAGATAGACTAACTAAAGTGGAGATGGACGGGCCATATACTGCGTAGTACCCAAGAAAAAGAATTGCCAATTTCTTAATTTATTTATATACTTTTTGACGTTATGATATTTTCTAAGTATTTTTTAATATAAACCAAATATTAATCTTAGTTTAGTTCAATGTATTTCTCTGTTCTCTCAATCAGTTCTGTTATTATATCACCAATCAGTACCTATAATCATTTTTAATATAATACACAAATTTTGTTTTTGATTGATTTGTTCTTATGGTTTTATGTTTTGTTTTAAATTATTTTTATCAATCACTTATAATTTTTTTAAATTTATTGCAATTATTAAATTTATTGTATTCCATTATTAAATATTATAGTGCATGTGGTGTTAGCCTATAAGTAATTGTTGCACTTATAAATGTTTATCGTGTACTTGGCCTATGGCAAGAGGCGCACTGAAGTGAGAGACATTCTGTGAGTACCGCCTCAATGTAAACAACACCCTGAATGGTTCAAGATTTAAGGCGTATTGATTGAATAATTAGGTATTCAAAAGATTTTCTTTGCATGTTGTGATTCTCCCAGATGTATTCCGCACTGGCGTGGGTCGTGAGGTCTATAAAACTCTCATCCGCTAAAACCACACGGTACTAGCTTTTAGGCGTTGTAGTATTTGCGCAGTTTGCACCGACTTTTTTACGACTTCGTCTATCACTGAAAATTCATTTCCATGTCTCCTTTCTACATTATTATGATCATTACTCGTACTGGATGATTGATTAAAATGTGCAATATCTTTTTGGATTCATTGTGTTTGTCTATGTTTTACTGCAGATAATCACTTGACTTGACACGGTGTTGAAATCCATTTTCACGATGCAAAACTTTGACCTAACTGCAAAGTTTAATAATTGATATTACGTAAAGCACACGTAGAAAACAACAATGTTTCAGTAATAAAGATAGCCGTAACACATAGGCAATACGTTGCTTGCTCATTAAAGCGTCTACTTGTAAACATCTAAGTGATATATTCGCTTCACTTAAATTGCGTGGGAAGGCAAGCACCTAGTAATTATATCTTTAGGTTCCCATTTTGGTTTGGAGATTGATAGATATCCTTTGTTTTATTTGCAATCTCACACCTCGATATACACTGTTGTTGTGCAAATAATAGTGTGTCAATTGTTTTCTGATCAATTTTGTGTGCTTGGTTTAATTGTAGAAGTTTGTTTTGGCTACATATTTTGGTCGAAGAAAAATTGTTTTCCATTCTAAAACAGACGATCTCTTTTAGAATGTAAACATTTTTTTTTATTATAAAAAGCCCATTTTCCGCCTAATACGACCAGCCGATTATTTTTCTTTTACCATGGTACCCAGAGGTGTGAACGTGCATGATGCCTTCATCGCTCTTCAATTGCAGAGTAAATGAAAAGTTCTTTCAACTCTGCCTTCTATAAAAAATGTGTTTTCAATTTTGTTGGTAAGTACTTACAAAAAAAATCTTGCTTGATTTGGTTGAAAATGCGCAAATACGTTTGATTGATTTTGTGTTTAAAAATTCAGACAAAGAACCTTTACAACGTAAGTTTCTAATTAAAATTAAGTATCATATGAAACAATTTATTAGTAAACAAGTTTACTTTTTTAATCTTTACAATTCTCGTTAAATATTGATGTAAAATTAGTTAAAACTAGTTGCCGCCCGCGGCTCCGCCCGCGTGATTGTCGAAAACTATCCTAAGGGAACATATTCCCGGGATAAAAAGTATCCTATGTGTTATTCCAGACTATAATCTACCTCTGTGCCAAATTTCATCAAAATCCATTCAGTAGTTTTTACGTGAAAGAGTAACAAACATCCATACTTACAAACTTTCGCCTTTATAATAGTAGTAGGATTAATTGATCATAAAATCAATGAGTAAAAACCTTTGAATTTGGTTTCGTAATTTAATTATTGAAAAGGATAGTTGAACATTCAATTTGCCATATCTACCATTAGATAGGTATAACAATAAAAAATTTATACGAAACATTATTTAAACGTTTATCCAAATATCTCGTGTAACAGATTGCGCGGAGCAACAAATTGCTCATCATCTCTAAACTTTGGATCAGTTCACTATTAGGCCCTAAGGCTACGTTTAATGTATAAAGCTTACTACATCCACAATAGAATCCAATTACAATGCAATTTGTTATTATTGCTTGTTAATGTGTAAGCTCGAGGAATGTTCCTGTCATAATATTAACAGAATAATTCATTCAGCATCGAAGAGTTCAATAATAATGCAAATATACGCGTAGATATGCAGACATTAAACAAATTGCTTTTTAATCAGACGTGTATGAGACAGTGATTGCCTTGTAAATTAATAATCTTATTCAGATACTGATGTCTGATATGTCTATCTCAACAAGTTTGGTGCGACATGATGATACCTGCGTTTGGAATAAAACAGTAGGCAGATACATATTATTACTTTTGCAAAATGTGGAAAAAGTCTCTTCTGAAATAGTCTGTACTGTCCAGCTGTGCAAAGTTCACCAGTCAGTGTTAAAATGTTCTAGCCAATTCTTAAGAAAAACTTTAAAAAAATCGTTTCCTTCGTTGGTCTACTTTTGCCTCGAGTAACTATTTCAGAACTTAATCTTTCGGTAATGCAATAATTGTTTCCATCATCAAGATTATTGAGTTTGATTCTAGCCCATCACACATCACAGGCCCATTCCAAGCACGTGCTAGTGTGGAGCCCCCTTCCACGGATATGCCCAACCTAAGTAAGTCGACGGCCAGAAAGTTCTGGTCGTCTATGCCTAACCATCTGCACCTGTAGGTTCTGACCGTGGAACGAACTAGCGACAGAGCGGTCCAAGTGACCACATAGCAATCAATCGACCTACCCTCTATTGAGATCTCTCTCTATCACTCAAAGGTTTGCTGGTAGAAAACTCATTTTTGAGTTAAGCTCGCCTTTGTACATGAACTATTTAAATCACTGTGAATTAATATAAGCTGTTATGGTGTACAATAAAGAATTAAAGAAGAAGATTAATAGTACTGGTGGTCTGACTCTTGCGTTACTCGTAAATAAAGGCTTATAATGCATAAATACAGGTCAGAAATTCCAAATACGAAAAGCTTTAATTCTTCCCCGGTTAGGGCATCACGGCTTAATCTCGTCATGCGTATATAAATTGTTTGAAGAAATCTGCTCATTATGCTCGCTTAGAATAGGTTAACTTTATCAATTGTGCTGCACTGCATCATTAAAACTGAAATCATATACTGGTACTTTTATTAACCTATTTTAGCTTTCTTATAGTTGGTAGAGCTATACTTTTTAATAAGCAGAGTTCCAGTATTCATGCTTTAAATTGAAAGGAGGTTTTTTTGGGCAATAACCGCTGTTTTTACAGTCATACGACACCATTAGCCTCGTTTTTGGGATGGCACAGCCTGGGATGCCTATTGTATTGCAGATATCTATAGGCGTCGGTAACTATTGGATGGGCAGACTGCTTTATCTCCTCAACAGTCAACAACGCAGTAATGTTGTAACCTAACAACATATGAAACAAGACAACAACATGTTGACTCATCCTTAATTATAATGTACCATTGGTAGACTTTAATTATAACTGTAACCTTTATGTTCACATCTTAATTACTATAAGTTAGAAGCGTTAAATTTTATTTGCGAGGAGTGAAGACTGTGTTGCTGATATTTCCATAATAAGCTAGAGGCATCACTGACCATCGAATTCTAAATAATCAAGACAAATCTATTAACTTAATTGCATAGTGTTTACGTTTATAGTTGAAATAAATCAGCAAGTAATATTTGAATAAACAAATGGCAAGCAAGCATAGGATAATCCTTCTGCCTATATTCCAATGAGTTTGGAGTTATTTTAGTCTTAGATGACGTTAGGTATTGTGTATATTAGTTGCGCGTTATTACAACTGAAGTTAAAAACGTTGTAAAATTATTTAAGTTAAAAATATTATCTTAAAAGCTTGAAATTTGGTCTGTGTCTGTGTGTACCTATAAATCTCTAGGTATCTCCCTAATTGTTTTCTTACTAAATTAATAAACATCGTAATGCACCTATCATGGGATTCCTATTCAAAGTCCGAAATAAAAAATACTATACAGCATTGTCACGAAATCTGCATCTATAATCATATAAAAGGTATTAATCACTTCAGATACCAATCGCGACTAACGACACTAATTTATTAAGAATACATTTTGTTCATAGTAATCATTCGCTTTATCTTTATCAAGCTATATTCTTAGGCTTTTAATAATGTGTGAAAACAACGGATTCTTACATAAATACATGTATTATGTTAGATATTTGCATAATTTTGTTACAAGGCTTGACATAACAGTCAGACATAACCGTCACGCTACATAACAAAACGGGTAGGCATAATATATCACTTCATCATGATGTTTTTTATTACATCAGACAATTCTTGAGGAGATCTGTGCATATTTTTTTTGGGACAAGCCCGCCAAAAATTCCCGACCACTGCAACTCCTGAAAGCCAGAATCAACAGTGGCGACCACCAGAAAAAACGCCGAGTCAATGAAGCTCGACGCGTTCCGGTGAAATGATTTAACTGTCTTGGATCCCGCAACTAAATTAATCAGAAAAGCAAAGCGAAGGAGTAAGAAAAATCTGCATGTTTGTGTAAGATTCTAGAGTAGACTGAAACCTTTTATGAGAAAGCCTTTGTTACAGGCCTCGTTTCAAATCCATCGCGTTCCAACTCCCGGATGTAGCAAAAAATACAGTAGAAACAGTGCAATGTAAGTTGAATCACTTTATTTGGTATTCAGTAGATGAGCAGACTAGTATTCCTACTCTGTAACAGATGGTTATCAAAATGCCAAGATGTTCCGCATTGTTGAAGCCCGTCCTTCAGATAAGTTGATAAATTGACCGTCTGCAATTGTTTCTTTTATTTTCGTTATTTATCTTGGTCATGGCCTTTTTATTGTTTTTGCTAACTCTATAGCTCTACGTGACTATTTATGACTTGATATTTGTATTAATATTAATACTCGTTATTTTTAATGTGAGGTATTTTATAGTTGTAACTCTACATTGCGAAGATTTGGATACAATAAATACGTATGCAATAGAATGGGGCGAATATACTTCGATAATTTTCTCCATCATCCATGTCAAATTCAATCAATAAAACAAAACTAAAATGCTGCATTCTCGTAGTTTACCAGTTGAAAATTATAGCAATTTGTTTCGCAATACATCGGGACTTGTTCTAGCTGATGACCAACTAATTTACCAGACATTTTATACACATTATTGGATATTGATGTTTATGGACGGATCTAACCTTTAGCTCTGAGTTGATAATGGTTTTCTAAGTAAACAACATTAAAGTAATTTTCACCGTCTGCTTTGCTCTTAAATGGTATAGGCAGAAAGATTACTTGTAAAGTGAGTTGCGAAATACATTATTCCCATTCGCTGCTATTTTAGGTAATTCTGATGGCTGAAAAGATAAAAGAATTGCTAAAAAGTTATTGTCTACCTCTGTGCATCAGGCCGACTTGAAGTCACGATCTTGCTGCCATTTGACACTGGTTGGTGGGCATTGCATTTGTTATAGAATACTTAATTCGGTACATGGTATGGAGGTAGTCTGGGTAAGATGCATGACTGTGTTAAGGGATAATGTTAATTCAATCAAAACCTTCATCGGTTTAAAGAATTTTATTCTCATAAAAACAATACATAGGTTCACTTACAATGAGATACAAAGTAATTGTTTATTTCTAAATACATGTTGCCTCCGATGCGTGTTGGTAAAGTAATACAAAACAAATATATAGGAAGTATGTAATTGCTAACATTTAATATGCGGTATGCCTACATTTCATAAACGTAATTTCTCAGCTTTAGTTTAAATCTGTTAATATTATCACAATCTTTTACGTCATTTGGTAGGTCGTTAAACAGCTTTTTTTTTTTTTTTTTGACGATGACCACTCGCAGTTCAGCACACTAAGGCTGGTTACTGCTTAACCGGACTATCCTGTGGTGGCCTTAAATGACTCTAAGGCCCCCAGCCAGGGCTTACAAACTAAATAAAACTAAACTAAATGACCGCTCGCTAGGGCATCCCCTGCGGGATAAGGACCTCGGCTAGCGGCGTCATTTGGGAGGAACAGCAAGGGACAGGCTGGGTCGTAACATTATTTGGGGAATTTAAAACTACTGGCTCAGCGACGCGGGCTGGCTCGGTAATCAAAGGTCGGGGAGGGTTATTACTGGGACGTCGCGACGGGCCCCGGCGGCGGGGCCGGAAAACGGAACGCGGTCTGTGTCGTGTATGTTTTCGAAGAGTGCTGGTTTCCCTACGGCTCTCTTGAATCTGGGTGATGGAGTCGTCGGGCTCGACGAGGGTATGCCTCGGGCGGCGAATCCCACTGATCTGTGAGGGAGTGTATCGGGTGGCCGATGCGATAAGGGGATTTTGATGTTTTGAAGCAGTTTCGATGAAACGCTGCGATAGTCGTTTCATGAACTGTTTCACTGTCGGGATTTTGAGGTCGACGTGGAGTCGTTCATTCCTAATGAACCACGGGGCGCCCGTGGCCTTTCGGAGAAATCGATTTTGGACTACTTGCATCCTATGGATATGGTGCGACTTTGCGTGCGCGAAAGTGGCGCACGCATACGTCATTATGGGGCGTATGCACGTCGTGAAGATGCGCAGTTTGCATCTTAGGGACAGCTTGCTGCGTGCATTCAGCATGGAGTGGAGCCTACCGAGAGCGAAAGAGGCACGAGAACGTACCTTCTTTATGTGCTCAGCGAACGTAAGGTGACGGTCGAGGATCACACCTAGATATTTGGCTTGCTTCTCCCAAGGGATCGGCTTACCAAACATGGTGATCGGGCTGGGAGCGGGTCTGGAAAATCGGCCTCGCGTTTTGTCAAACAAAACCGCTTGGCTTTTTTCGGGGTTAACTTCGATCCTCCACTTTCGGAACCAGACGCCTAGGGCGTCGGCCGATTGTTGGAGGACTCGAGCTATGCAATGTTCGCTTCTGCCGGAGCGGTAAATGGCCGTGTCGTCGGCGAACAGGGCTAAGTGCGTCCCGGGGAAGGTCGGGATGTCGCTAGTGTACAGCGTGAACGCTAGAGGCGAGAGCACACCGCCCTGGGGCACTCCGGCGCGAACGGGATGGGGGGCTGAAAGCGCACCCTCGATACGGTATCGAAAGGTGCGGTTCGACAGATAGTCTCGTAAGATGAGCACGAGACGATCTGGCACACCGAGTCGATATAACTTGTATATCAGACCGTTGTGCCAGACCTTGTCGAACGCTTTCGCCACGTCGAAGAACAGGGCTCCCGTCACTTGGCCGCGCTGAAAGCGGTCGCTGATATGCTCAACGATGCGGAAGACCTGTTGGGCGCACGAATGGTTGGCTCTAAAGCCGAACTGCTCGGGGGGAATCAGGCTCTTGGCCTCGACATAGTCCTTGAGTCGCTTATAAATAAGTCTCTCGTAGACTTTGCCTAGGCCGCTGAGCAAACTGATGGGACGATAGCTGGTCGGGGAGGACTTGGGCTTCCCTGGTTTGGGGATACCGATAACGGTAGCCCCTTTCCACGATTGTGGGAACATGTTGTTGGACAGAGCGCCATTGAAGATGGCGGTCATCAACATCATCAGGGAGGCGGGAAAGAGACGGATCACCCTGTTGGTGATGCCATCGGACCCAGGGGCTTTCCTGGGTTTGAGTTTGCCTATGATCTCCTTTACCTCGCCTGGAGTGACGGGGGGCAGGGGGTCATCGGGGTCCTCGACGGGGGGGATGGAAGCTCTACGTTCGACTTCAGCATCCACCATGCGAAGGTGAGCTTGGTCTACTGGTAGAGAACTGGGAGTGCATTGTGCCTCCAGGCTGTCGGCTAGGCACTCGGCTTTCTCGTCGTCATCGAAGGCGACGGTGTTATCTGGGCGAGTGAGTCGTTAAACAGCTGTGCTCCTTCGAACAATATGGTTTTTTTACCGTAGTTTGTCCGAGCTTGTCTTCGTTGTAATTTATTTTTATTTCTTAGGTTGTGTGATATTGTTTTTTTTATGTTTATTAGCTTTGATTGTACGCTGTTTATGGTGATTTTTTATTAGAATGCAGGTACCGTATGTGTATAGTTGTTTGAGATTTAATAATTTGGTTTTTTCAAATAGTGTTTTAGTTGGAGTAAGGTAGTGATAATGGTTTTATGTTTTTATAATTTTTTTCTGGGTTCGTTGTAAAGGCATTATAATAGTTTTTGCGGCAGATCCCCATATTTCAATAAGGTACTCGAGATGTGATTTTACTAATGAGTTATAAATAATAGTACGTATTTTCCCTGGAATACAATTTGAGATTTTGCGCAATGATGCTAGTAATGACGTTAATTTTGATTTTACATGTTCGATGTGCAGTTTCCATGTGAGTTTGTCATTTACCCTCAGACGGGGATATTTTTCGTGGCTCGATCTTTTTATCATGTCATTGTCTATAGTAAGAGGCGGAAAGTTTGATAATGGTTTGTTTATTGTGGTGAAAATCTTCTCAACAAAAGAAATTCACTTTTCATTTATACTTTGTTTAACTTCTATCTTATAAAATCTTGACTTTACTAAACAGTGTCTACTATCCATGTTGCCCAGATGAGATGGCTGAGCTTCATCTATGCTTTGTTTTAATGTCAGGATGTGCTACGGAATATTTCAACAGACCTGAGGTGGTCATTTAAGCTTCTGTAAAACATAAAACCGCAAAGGTAATTTTTATGTAGGCATTATGCGTAATGGATGTAGGTAAGTACCGGTGTCGTTTAAAAATACATGTAAATTAACATACTACACCTTGGAAGATTTACCGTTGTCATATATTATTTATTCATGACACTCGAGATGTCACTTGCTGCCAAGCTTTTTGTGTATTTTACTTATGACAAAGCCATCTGTTGCATTTCAAGAACGTAAATAAAAATATGCGAATCTATATTTAGCGAAGCTGTTCGCTAGGAAAAAGTCCACCAATGGTATTCCTTCATATTCCTGGCCAAGATTAGCGCAGTACTCGTAGAAAAGGCCTAGGTATTCTTACATACAAAAAAACGAGCAAAGTGTGTGAGGGCCAGAAATGTGTGCGCGTACAGCTGAAAGAGTCCGCTATGCATCCTCGCACGACTCATCTACACACCGTTTCACAGATTCGATACGCCTGCTCGCGCAGCCTCGCTACCTCGCTAGCTCACACACCTTCGTTGAAAAGCGCCCTTAAATTAATAGTTAATTCGAAGCCAAAGCATTAAATTTTAAAAAAAACTGTATACTTATAAGACTTTGTAACCTTAGACCTCAGTAGACCCCTTGTAGGGGAATGTGTTAAGACTGGAACAAGGATTTTGTTAGTCAATATAGCTAGCTAGAAATGATGGGCAAAAACCTACACTGCCTAAATAATTTTACTTTATATAAGGAAACTTGGATATGAATCTCACAATAAAACCTTAAAGGTCTAAGAAGAAGTAGTTTTTATATGGTGAATCATTGCGATTGCTGAAGAAGTGCAGATGCTTATTATCAAGTCAGAAAGTGGTCAAACGTGAGACTATCAATAGTAAAAAAGACCCAGCCAAGTGCAAGTTGAACTTGACGGACAGGGCCGCCTTCTACCACGGGAGAGTGGAACCGGCGAGAGATGTCGTGCGGTGTTCCACAGGGTTCGGTTCTGGGGCCGCTCCTGTGTGACATCGGCTACGACTGGGTGCTGCGCGCCGACCTCCCTAGCGGCGTCAGCGTAGTCTGCTACGATGCCGACACGCTAGTCTTGGCGCAGGGGGGTCGCACCAGGAGGCTCTATGCGGGGACCGTGCGGTCCATGGCTCTTTATGGGGCCCCAGTGTGGGCACTTGGCCATCCGGCTGGCCCGGTGATACCGCACGGTTTCCGGCGAGGCGGCGAGTCTCCTTGCTGGATTAACGCCATGGGATCTGGATGCGAGAATCCTCGCGCACGTTTACGCATGGCGCGTGAAGGCGCTTCGTTGGGGCGAAACTCCGCTGCCGCGGCAAGTTGCGTCGGCAGGATACCATGGCGATATGGAAACTGCGACTATCGCAACCCAGCGCTGGGCACGCCACAATGTCGACGATAAGACCCCTCTTTGGGAAGTGGCTGGAGAGGCGCCACGGCGTCTTCACCTTCCGCCCGACGCAGGTACTCACCGGACACGGCTGTTTCGGGAGGTACCTGTTTCGGATTAAGTGGGAGGCTGACACGCCCGAGTGTCAGCACTGTGATGATCGCCCGGAGGGCACGGTGGAGCATATGGTGGAGGTCTGCTCTGCTTGGATTGAGCACCGCCGTGTCCTCGTCGTGTCGATCAGCGGCGGCGGCCCTGGTTAAATCCAAGGTCTGGAGCGAGGAGGCTTGGGAGGCGGGCACATCCTTCTGCGAAGCAGTTATGCTAGCGATGGACGAGGCGGGCTGCGCGAGGGAGAGACAAGGCCTTCGCCCCAACCGCCGCTTCAGAACACGCTCCGGGCGTCGGGAGTCGTAGGGCGATCCCCAGCCACCGTAGGCGCGGGCCTGCGGACGGCGAGCGTTGGGTGGCTCGCTGTCCGGTCACAACCGGGTCGATGGCGTTTTGTGTTCCACGCGCGCGCATAGGAGATGGGGCCCGCCAGGGCCAGAGCCTGCCAGGGGTGCGGAATTTGTTCGAAAGAGTCACCGTGGCCATAGAACGCAAAGGGCTTTAGAAGGAACACGAATGAGTTTTAGTCGGTAAGAGTGTGACACGCCCTTGCGCTCCACCCAGATCGTAAGAAGTAATTCAAAGATTTTTAATCCTTAAAAAAAAAAGTGCAAGTTGGACTTGCACACGAAGGATTCCGTACCATGGGCCGAAAAAATATTGTTTATGGTATGGAGGTCCATACAAGAAAAAATTTTTATTTTTTTATTTCATTTTCATTATATATTTTTACAGCGGCAATAGAAATACACACTCAGTGAAAATTTCAACTATCTTCTTATTACGGTTCAGGAGGCACAGACAGATGATGTCTGCTGACAGACAGATGAGATGGACGGACGGACAGCGGAGGTTTAATAATAGGGTTCCGTTGGTTACCTTTTGGATACGGAACCCAAAAAAACGAAGTTAAATAATGATTTAACAGGTAAAACGCCTACATCTAATCCAGGTTAATAAACCTGTTTCAATTGCTTTTAATGTTGTACCGCTTACCGGACAAGATCAAAAGCTTGGTACTTGGGCAAGTGTAATTTTCCACAGAAGCACACATTTCATTGTGGAAAATACCAACACACACGCTGGGTGGTGCTGTGGGAAGCAAAAAGAATAGTAATATCTAGGAGTTTATCCAAAGGTCAGGTCTAGGACTAATAAGAATGTAAGTCATAACGTAATAGATGAAATATGAAGATGACGAAAGCAAATGTGAACTCGATTAAGGAGCTTGGAATGCAGAAAAAATAATTATCTATTATCAGACAGAAGTACAGGAAGAGATCTAAAAAGCCCATGTGTATGGAAGACGCGTTAGTTCATTACATTATTGTTTACCAGGATCGAGATTTTAACAATTCACTGCATAATTACTGAATTAATTAGCAATAAAGACTTTTTAGAATTAGATGTGGTCAATTATAATTTATATGTCTTTAATGTTGTTTGTTTTACGAACAGAAAGCAATTAATTACCTTAAGTTATACTTGTGATACTGTCTATTGTGATTAAAAGCTTAAGTCATAGCTACTTGAGGCGTTTTTTTTTGTAATACGAAGTTAATAATCAATTACATTAATAAATATTGTCATTACTAACCGGTTAATGGTTTATTTCGACACGTTATGTCAGTAATTTTCACTTTTCTTGTCATTCCGGTGGGTTAAGGGAAATAAAAGTTGCCATTAGCCTCCATAACGTATAGCTATCCGTTAAGAAATTTTATTAAAAACAAGGTCAACAAGATAGCCACAAATGTGTCAATAAGATTAATTCTTATGCTATAATGTTGAAACTAAGTGTCACACCCTTCTCAACACCCATAGGTAGGAACAAAAATATTCATAACTTTGATTAATACATATAGATTTCTGAATAAAAAATGGGTATGTATTTAAATTAGATATAACCCTACTTTAACCTTTAACACTTCTGTGAAACGTAGTCCATTCATACGTAACATTGAGTACGTATATAACTAGGATAGGCTATAGATGTTCGAAAGGTGGATGATGATGATGGTGACGACTTCATTGCTGGTTAAATTATATTATAATATCTATGGGTGTTGTTGTAAAACAAAGAAAGATAGATCTTTCGCTACAGACCTATAGATGCCACCTATAAGAGAGTCTCATAAACCTACAGATATGTGAACCTTGGACACCAAGTGTGGTGGCTTCCGAGATCTTAAAGGCTGAGAGATATTTTAACACACATGATGTAAAGTGCAAAATGGTTGCAAAAAATTGCATCAAAAGATGGTCTGTTTCGATTTCATGTTGATACTTGACTTGTATGTTATAGAAAGCCAAAAGAATGTGTGAACTCACTCTTCTCAATATTGATATGTCGTAGCCATATCGTAAAATTCGCCATTTTGAAATCGAAATGGCTACCTCAAACTTACAGACGGAATGGAAATTAACTTGAATGAGGTAACGGGAGCTTAGTTCGCTTGCTTTAGCTCCCTTCATCTTATTTAAACCGATGATTAAGACCGAACCGAACGATGGGTTTACTTACATGATTAGTGTAAGTAAACCTATCCTTACCTGTCCTCGGCCATGTCATGAATTGGCTCATTTTACAATATGACAGATACAAGGGGAAGGCAAGTTAATTCTCTGCGTGGAGGTACTTAGACAAAAAAATGAGTTTTCCTCTTTATTAAATGGAACAGAAGTTTTTTAAATCTACCACTAGGGTAACAACATGCAGCTTCCCTTTTACGGCTCGAATTTTTGGGACGTATTAGAAAAGTGATTGATTTATAATTATCATTAATCTTGACAGCTGCGCTGCGTGTCGCGGGTTCAATTCCCGCACGGGACAAATATTTGTATGGCCAAAAAATATGTAGTTGTTTCCAGTGTGACTGTTTGTGTATGTGAGTTGTAAACGCACCCACGATACAGAATAAATTCCTAGTGTGGGCAAAACTAAAAAAATAGTAGTTCAATTTAAAACAAACTTGTAGATGTTATATTATACTTATGCTTCTTATGTCCATAAAAAGCATAAGAATTTACAGGAATTCAATGCAAATAAATACTTTAAATGGGAACTTAATATTACTATGCAGTGACATTTACTGCATAGCATTCAAAAGAGTTTATTGATTAATTTCAATAGAATTTTAATGTTTTATCAATTCAGCTTATAATATCAATAGTTTACACAATAATAGAATACGACAAGAATAAGTGCCTCAATAAAAAAGACTGACGATACATTCAATAGCTTTATTGAAATCAATTACATTGCATTATCACTTAAAAAATATAAAATGACTTTTATTGGCTTAGAAAATTTACTTATATATAAACATAATGTGTTTATGTGATTTTTCTAAATACCTCGAATAAGTATTCTTTACAACAATATTATTGTTCCAGGAGTCAGACTATGACGTGTTAAATCTATAATTGATCCAGTGTTAGAAAGGGACGGATCCATACAAGACGAATAACACTATTCCTTTTTTCCAACGAAATCATAATGGCATTAAAACGTCATAGTACACCCCTGAAATGCCCACTAACACTAAAATTAATGTAGCAGTTTTTGAGTATTTTTTGAGCAATAGCAATAAAAAACGGTTAAACGTATTCGGTATGAATCCATACCATAAAATTGAGCACACTTTTACAAACTGATATCTTAAAAAATCTAAAAACCAAATCCTAACCTTTTAGTTAAACAAATTAAAAGAATGGAAGACTCTGTTTTATTTATTTATAATGATTTAATGCTAAAGATCTTTTATCTATAATATATTAGACTTTCTATATTTACACAATATTATGGTAATGTGCAAAAATCGCTCATTTTAAAATGTTACGCGGTTTCGTATACATAACTGGGTTAGGTACGTGGTGTGAAGATGTTAGAATCGTCTTGGCTTGAAGGGGGCGGCTTGATACTGTGGCTTGATGTTGGATGAAGCACCGTCGTTGTTGCCAGGGGGAAGAGTCTTCAAGTATTCAAGAGCTTTTGCGATTGCTGGCGGGATTGGTGGGGGAGTAGGCAGATGATCTCCCTGAAAAAAATAACAAAGTATGGTTAGTTTTCATGACATAAGAACTACTCAAGATCAGGTCTGAAGACTTGATGAATATCATCTTAGAATAATGGCAAGTTTAAATAACCTCAAACAAAATACGGAGGATTGCGTGTTATATAAATACAATGATTAATTGACTACAATCTCATTCATATTTAATGAGCTACTAATAATTTAAATAGGATATTTTTTATCATTATAAAAACTAATGCAAATCATTGTCGTTTGCAACTTTATCAAACACCTGGTTTTCATAACCTTCATTATGCCATGGAATACTTTTTGACATGATATTATTATGCTTGCATAATTGCTCTAGTTTCAAAATAATGCTCATTAAAGCATGTAATTATAATAAATAATGTAACATTATAAGGCACGTTTTTGTTGCAAAATATTGATTTCCTGGGAATTTTATAAGGTAGCATACCCCATAAAAGTTTTAAAACTTTGATTTCACTGTATCTGAAATATTTGCATTTTTTTTTAATAATGTTTCTCAAGTTTATTTAAGACTTATTCAAAATTTTGAAACGTGTGGATTCCAAAATAAAGTCTTTAGCCATTTTACAGCAGTTGACAAATTGGTTCTTTGATTTGAAAAGAAACTATTAAGGAAATTATAGTAGTATATCTATCTAGTATCTCGAACCACGGTTTTGTCTTAAAATAGCCAGAGGTCATGAGGTCGTGTTGAAGCTTACAAAGTGCTTGTCAATTACTACATCGGCAATCATTTGTCTTAAATCTGCTCAATATGTAGAGTTTATGAAAAATTGTTGCAATTAACAACTTGTCAAACATTTAAACATCTTTTAATGAAACATTATTTTGATGTTTGACTGGTTTGACAATTTATTTGTAAGTCAAACACTTGACAAAATAGGATTTGTCAACTTTTACTGTACATGAACAAGTAGTACAAGGCACAAGTCCTGTATGCTTTGTTTACAAGTAAACGAGTTAGCTTCTTCCAGCGGTTTCAGTTTCGTGAAAATCGGAAACGCGTCTCCACGCGTTCCTCAGAGAAAGGGTCGTTTCAGAGTCTGAAAAAACCCTTTCTGTTGTCAGTCTGTCAGTCTGAAATTCAGACAAGACAAAAAAAAAGACAAGGAAGTGATTCTATAAGGGTTTCATTTTTTCCATTGGAGGGACGGAATAATTAAAAGTATCTAATTATTTTCCAGGACATAGTCTATCTGTGTGCGTTTTCATATAAATTCTTCCAGTCGTCGATGCGTGATTCATCTACAAACATCTACATATGATCCAAACATCCAGGATAACTCATAATAATATGAATACGATAGACTAGCATGAGGTTAAACAACTGAATAGTAAAACTGTATCAGGTTAAGCATCAATGCTTAGCGTGATACCGATAACATTGACATGGTTTAAGTATATTTTCAAATGTCACGTTAAAGCCGATACATAATTCACGGACTCGCTTTGACGTAACATTTGAATTAGATTACTTTCAACACTAAAGTCAAGTCCATAAATATACATCGTTGAGAAAGCTCAGCAAATAGGGCTAGTAGATACTTTTTAATTTATTTGAATTCTAACATTTGTGAACACAATCAATTTATTTGTTGTTCTTAGAAAATACTGTCGGAAGTAGTGAGTAAAATTCTCATTTAAATAAATTGAAATATTGACAGATTTAATCTTTTCTTGTTTACTTTGACATCTTGCGACCAATTTTGTGCGTAAACCGTCTAATCAAACTATGCGTGGTGCGGTGGTCATTTAAAATTATTGTGTTTGCGTTGCACCACTTCAGTAAACATGTGCCCATAGGTTTGTAGATATTAGTTGTATAACCGTCACTAATAGTTTGACAAAGGTTGCGCAGGCGACGATAGTGGATCACTAATGAGTCGCCTTATCTGTCAGGTAGGCGAGACAGAAGCCAGCTGTCGATATTCAATGTCGACATCAAAAGGCTTCCCATTTCCCAAGAGCGGGTCACGGGTCGACGTTTGATATTTTACAGCGACATTTGCACACACGTTGGTTAACTCAGACCCACATCCACGCCACTGCAGCCTCGCAGACATCTTCCTAAAGCTTTACGCAATGATGATTCAGGCTCGAGACGTTTTACGAGTATTTACTACCTGTGCCTTCACACGGACCACTCCTTATTTTATCTTTGCATTACCCTTTATATTAATGCAGATTTTTGCCTATATTCAGTTTTGATGGCAACCGCATCGTTAGACTATCCACTTACACGTTTTCCTTACTAGGGTTCGTATATTCTTTGGTATGCTAAAAACTGTACAAGGACGCCCAGCTAATAAAATTACAACAGGACAGAATATTTGCGGTTGAGTTAATTCTAACCAGGTATTCCATCATCAAAAGCGCATAAAGTAACGTAGACCTTAATCGCGAAGCTGACATTTTGAATACACAAATATAATCAATCTACACGTTACAGAAACAAAGATGTATTACTGTCCATGGGTACCTATGTATGTAGGTGTTATTACATAACACCAAATGGACAATTACTGTCTCCTGACGAAACTATATGTTTTAGTACGGAATGAAATATAGTGTAAATAAAAAGCTGCTGGAATCTCTTTTGTAGGTCAATGCTGATTTCACTGGTATTGTCTAGATTTAGAGTGATGTGCCATTCGAGGTTAGTTTCCTAAAACAAAGACTGAACTACGACACAATCTAGACATTTGTTTTTACATTGGATTCCGTTATAAATATGAATCAATTTAACCACGCTTAATGAACAAATTACGTCATGTTACCGAAAATAAAAAGCATAATCTACTTCGAGCCGGTCCGTTAAACCTGCGTATCGATGTTATCGTCAACTATTTAATTTAATTATACCTACTTGAACTTGCCTTAACTTGTTCACTATACCGGATTCCGTGAAGCGTCTGCTGAGGATTATACAATTTATTGTGATTCCCGATGGAAAGATGTCAAGGTTTCTAGTCGCTGGCGGCATCAGCAGTATAAATATAATTGCAATTTAGCAGGTGTTAAGTCGTCATTTTATTTTATGCACTATTACACAATTGTTGAAACGATGCTTCAATCTTGACGCATCCTTTTATGGTTAAAGACGTAACCAGCAGTGTTTAATTTGTTAAATTGTTGAGAGCCTTTGAGTTATAAGCACTTTTTCGCAAGATTTTTATATCCCTTAAGTTTTGTTGTGAAACTCTGCAGTTTTATATCGTTTTACCGTTTCTGCATTTTAATTCTGGGGTTCCTGCCTTATCAGATTGAAAAGGAGGAAAACTGAATCTGACGACGCCTATTTCTTGGAAGTGGGAAATTAGCATAAATATGGTTACCTGTGGTTGGAATCCGTTTTCGTCGGCGATGTACGTAAGCGCGATGAGCGTGCCGTCCGGAGCTTTGTAGCTGAACTTGCCTTCTGCAGTCTGGATTTCTTTGTCCTCGCCTTGCCCGAAGTTCTTCACATAGCCCGACTCTTCAGCGTTGATCTCGTTGCCTGTCTCGTAACTGGAAATCAGGAAACGCATTTTTATACACTAATTTGAACTTGTCTATTCCAAACTATCTTAAAACTTTTCACCCATTTTACGTGGCTTAAGGTTATACCAAAAAAAATGCGTGTCCTTGAATATATTTTGGGAATGTCTTACTCATCGCACTGTCGCACGTGTTACCAAAAATAATATTGTCACCAATTTGTGCCGACAGTGCAAAATATTATCTTACCTTGCAATCCTTAAAGGTGGGATCCTTATCTCTTAAGATTTCATATTTTATTTAAAAGCTGACGTGTTGACGTACATTATGATTTGGATGGCTTATGTACATGTGCTCACAATGTTGTATGCAATAGAAGTCATTGTACGTACTTAGTAAGTAACAGATTTTACGCAGCTGTAAAACCTAATATTTGTTTGGCATTCGAAAACTGTCTGGATAAAATCATCGAAGTCATAGGATCGCTGGATTGATGGAACAACTTCTTCGACCACTAAATGGTTTTGATTTTTCATAAGATGTACCTACACATTATTCAATATGATAAAACGTTAAAGTAGAACAAGTGCAAATATTGTATGGTCAAGCACCTAGATTTAAAACAAATATCAGTAGCCCACTACCAACTAATATTTGGTTCGTGTGGTAATCGAACCCAAAAGGCAATGAGCATTAAATTGTAGAACAAGCACAATCCGACATTAGATAAGATATTGATTGCGGTGTTATTGAATTGAAGATACTTGTAGAACAGTTTAAGGACTTGTGTTGACCTAATTAAAGTCATTCCAAGTTTTAATTTGGTACAAAGAAAGCTGTTTATGAAATGAATATGAAATTACTTAATAGTTTAAAATGCTGTAGCATATAACCGATAAGCCCTAGACGAAATCATAACCGTAGAGAGAGCTTCATCAGAAAAGTTATGTATCCTGTCATGTGAACAGACGTTCAAAGTTAGACAGTATGAAAAGTTCAAATAGTCTTACAGCCATTTATATGAGCCATCAACATTGGGTCCTTCTGATTCGTAGCGTATGATCGGTATCGGAGGAGTCGACTGCCCCTGTGCTGCTACATACGCCACACCCACAAGGAGTACGAAGAACAAGGAGATCTGTAATGGTAAATAAATAGAAATCAATGCATATAGTCTAGAAAACTTTATACGATACAATTTAAAAAGTAAAAAAAAATAACGACATTAATTACATTCCAAACCACGGTCCTATAAAGCTCCAACTACGAAATGATACTATAAAGTACTACAGCAACTCTAACTTGGTAGTTCCGAATCACGGTAGATACGCTATCTGATACGAATGACGGTACGTTGTCGTAACGACCTACGATACGTGAATACCTACTTATCCATACGCCAATACAATGCATGCAAAAGCAACTATGCCTGTTTGTTAATTACGTCTTCACGCCTTAACTGCTTAAACCAATTTTGACGAATTTTCACATAGAAATAGATTGGAGTTGACCAAATGGCATAACAAAGACACGGTATGGTACGGTACTGAATGAATGTTTAAAACATTAATTAGGTACCGACCTTCAGCTTCTGCTATTGGAATTTATCCCAAAGGCACGTACTTACGGGATAAAAAGTATTATATGTCCTTCTCCAAGGTCCAATCTATTTCTATGTGCAAAGTTGTTAAAATTGGTTTAAGCAGTTAGGCGTGAAACGTAATAAACAAACAGGCACACATGACACCACATCTGAAGTTAATAACTTTGTAATCCATTTCGTACCTTTATTTGTATGACTACTTGTCTTCGACTCTAAAGACCAAACCGTGAAGGATAAGAACAGTTCTCATTTAAAGCAAGAAATGCACAATCTGTCAATATTTGTGCGAGTACTCTACAGAAGGTGTGTCAACAAGTTAAGTGCAAATGTCAACAAAGGTGTCACAGGATGCTGCGTTGTTGAGTGAAATCTTAGTAACTGTTGTAATTTGTTTTTATATATTGATTCCAACTATCCTGTGATCGAATCTAAGCAAATATAAGATGAGTTATACAGGCGCTTAGTAACACAGAATTTTTATACCAAATATTTTTTGTGAGATTTGCCCATTAGCCTTTTTTTGGTCTTTTTTATTTATTTATTATGTACTATTATACACCTCATTATAAGAGCAGGACAATCATTAATAAAAAGAAACAACGGGTTGCACTCCGGGAGTGTCGGCAGAAGTGAAAACTTGAACATTAACGTTGTGCATTTTTGATATTTAGGAATGGTTAGGGAATAATTTCGCACAAATTGCTTTAATTATCAGTAAAAAAGTATTATCATTTATGTGGTAAAATACAATATTCATTTATTGCGCTATCGTTCACAAAAATTACAATTTATTTTACATTAAATAATTAACACTTCAGAACTTTCCCTCCGTCTTACGAATTTTCGATCAGGTCACTGGCGCGTCCTGGCGCGAGTTTAACTTTTTTTACCCATCCCAAAAAGTGCACAACGCCGCTAAAGAAGTTTCCACTTCAAAAAGTGTACAATGGGTGGTTTTTCCCACCCCAAAACAGCTACTCAGTAAATGAAATAAGTTTTGAATGTAAACAATGGTTAATGGTTAGATTTTGTTTGAGTTTTAAAGCCGAGATGATTTATTTTCAATTACTCCAAAATTTTCACAAGTTAGAGTTTGATAAAGAAAGAGGTACCAAACTAAATGGCCAACGCCTGATAGCTTCGAGTAGCATTTTTTTCATAAGCATTTTTATTTATTCACTTTCCCAATCTAGTAGGCGTCTTATTTATACAGACAAGACAAGAAATGATCAAGTATAAAACGAGATAACCTAACATCACGCCTGTTTGCAAGCTTTATCTTGGAAAAAAACGACCTATTTCATGCTATCTAAGGGTGTTCACATCAATCGATCGATCGTCGATCGATGCCATCGATCGATGATAGAATGAATTAGTAGACGTCGATCGATAATTTCTACTACACCAATCAATCGATCGATCGTAGTCGTAGAATTAATGGGTTTCTACTTCTTTCTTTGATCTGCCAAAGTTACCACACCAATCGATCAACGTTGATCGATGCATATCGATGGCATCGATCGACGATCGATCGATTGATGTAGTAACACCCTTACACAATCAAAATACCTGATACTATTAAGTTAAGTTACTTAAGTAAAAAATACAACCGAATTGAGAACCTCTTCTCCTTTTTTTTAAGTCGCGAAAAAAACACAATAACTGAACAGATATAGTTTACACTAGTATTTGTATCGCCTAACATTCACATGAATTTGCAAATTGTCCAAAACGTACATATATCCATCCCATGCCGGAAGGCACAAAGGTTGAAAGTGCTTTCTTCGTGAACAATGAAAATAAGTTTATAGAAATCGTGTGTTGAAACCGCTAACCACTCTCAGTGACTTATATGCACCGTCAGTTTTATATCGTGCAAATGCATCGAGGTTACACCACAAAACTTAACAGGCAGGGCTTTTATAAAATGATAGATATGTATGAGAGATTTGCCAAAAAACCGGAAAAGCACAACGTAACATCACGTCTGATTCCTTGAAAGTTCAAGCAGAGACGAAAAGAGTCAAACGACAATAAACACATGTTTTCTTATAACTTTCATGTTGTCTGTTTCTTATTTTCAAAAATGCATATGCATAGCACTATTAATAACTATTCAGGAGTGAGTGTGCTGTTTGAAACACCTGGAAATCTAAATGATCTTGTTACAAAGTTGAAAAGGTTTTTGTGTTAGTAATTTGAATGTAGAAATGGCTGACGCATCAAATAACATTTCAGCATAATTGAATTAGTACCTAATTAAATTATCTTTTTATTCTAAGTCACAATTCTCACAATCAACTGATCTTTTCCAAGAAAATTAATGAAGTCAGCAGACTACTCGTAGCACTAGATTAGACTTAAAATCTGTAATCTACTAGAGTGCTAATTATATTATTTCACAAAGACCTATCACACAATCGGTTTTGCGCGGTCATTGCAATTTCAATAGGTATGACCGTTGCTGTAGGTCGCAATTGTCGGTTAGAAACGTACACGAATGAGCTTTGCAATAGGCTCTGTAGAAATGGCTATCACAAAGTCGATATATTAAGCATTTATTGATCTCTTTATTATCAAGATGAATGGCCTAATCACTACTGACATTTCCTCGTAGTACAAGAGTAACCATCGATTTGAATTTCCTTGGATATTTTAGAGAATTGTAAAATGTATGCAAAGATGCGCATTGGCGCATATCGCAAGAATAATTAGTATTTAACTTTTTACGATAGAATCAATTGATCATAAATCATATTTCATGTCAAATCGTTAATAGATTTTCTAATGAACTTTGCACGTGTTGAGTCCTTGGCGTGGAAAATCAAGCTAAATTTGGTTTTTGTCTATTTTGTGTAATAATCATTGGGAGTCTTTCTTTATCCTTTTAGCCTAGGGTCCTAATGGAAAATTAACAGATTTACAGTTTAAGAATTATGAAAGATAATGTCCCGTAACGCCTCGCCATGCTGTAGTCACATTACAAACACATATTGCACGCACTGCCTCACAAAGCAGTACATACGTTTCGTTTGTCAGTTACAAAAGTCCTTTGTAGGAAAACGACTACATTATATTTTACGATTGATATTGTGCAAACTTTACACATAAAGGAAGTGGCTCGTCTCAAAAACGTGAGGTAGGTGAGTAGAAATTGTCGGTTTGAGGAAAGTAAGGATTCCGTGATTCGACAACGATCTAAAACTGCATTGTGAACTCCTGTTCATGAAACACGTGATGACTTCTGACCCGTGATAACGTAACGGTAATAAATTTGCATACTAAAATTCTTTGAAGGTAGGTAAACGCTATGTGTAGCAGGAGAAAGCTGAATTTTTCATAACTTGCAGAGAACATGTAACGTGTAGTACATGTTGCTTATCTACCTACCGCTAATGCCAACATGAAACTGGGAATATACTGTGGCTAGAAAACAGGAATAGTAGAATGAAGAAACGGGAATGGTAATGAAAAGTAATGAATTCAATCAAATTTCATTATGGCTCTGATATGAAAAAAAATCTGATTTTCCCTTTATTTTGCCTAGTTTTTATTTCCTTTCCAACTATCTGTCCTACTAGTTTTACTTCCTATTGTAAGGCATATAGGCGGGAATTACTAATTTACCAACTCTCGTGAGTTGGTAAATCTAGTATGAAAATAAAAGTACTACATGTACAATGTACATAAATTACATATTAGCTGAGTTTTCTATTTTCTGCTTTTAACCCCGGAATAACAGTCAAGGAATTATGTAATTTCCCCGTTTAATTATTTCAAGGCGATAAACAATAATCGATAAAATAATGCGAAAACCCTAAACATGAAGGCAAAGTTTCTGAACAACACGTATTTACAAGCAATTGTGAATACCTGCTCTCGCATGAATTTCACATTTAATAACGACAAAACAGTGTTTCATGTTACACAGACTGTCAATCTATTATAGTTTTGCCCATTCCGTGCTATTGACATTAAGTTGTGTTAATGCCCGTTTATTGTATGCAACAGTCAGTATGTAGGTAAATACAATCGTTTTTGGGATGGTTTGGGAACATAAAACACCATTATCTGCTTAGACGTACTGTATACCTACTGAGTCTTGATGAAATCTCAGAATTTAAAATAATGGAGGAACGCTACAAATTAAATGCTCCTGCATTTGATTGGCAGCCTTACTGTTGTTCAAGTTGTTCAGTTGATTTTACTGATTTTTTTTCTGTTGTAAATCATTACAAAAAAACACTAGGCACTCGTATATTTTTTTAAAGGAAAAACATTTTTGTTTAAAATGTTAAAAACCTTTTAACTTTAGCATTGCAAAACTGATTTAGGCAATAAAAAATATTTAATGTAATTAAAAAAAAAGAGTGTAAAATATCAATCCACAATACCCAGATATTATGACAACTGCTGTTATCCATTTTCAAGTAACGTATACGTCAAACGGGAAGTAAAATGAGGAAGAGTCATGTTTTCAGTATATTGCATAAGGAAATATAGATAACAGCTAATCCGTATTGTAATGCCAACACAAAGGGGCAAAATTGTAAGCTCATATTATGTAGGTCAGTCATGATTTAGTCAGCACTTATGATTGAAGTCTTTTACTGGAGTAAATGAACACAATCGACGTGTATCATTCATCATTACACGCCCAGTAACAAATATTCAAATTTATAACAAAAGCTTTCTATGGGTGACAAGGGTCACAATTCAATGATTGAAAATCTTCCAAAACTGAGTATGAAAAAAAATCTAAAGTTTTTCGTCTTGTTTTACAATAGTTAATGAATGTTTCCTCACCATTGTGTTAGGATGTAGGACAGGGGACGTCAGTACAAAGGGACTGGATGCAATCACAGGCACAAATGTGTGCTCGTTGACACTGCATGGGGTTTATATACCGGCGTGTTTACCTATGAACTTCGTGCGACCCGACGCCGGCGCAGGCGCATCCCGGCGGTACATCTCCGCGACGCCACGCTCACTTACAAACGTGCCCGTACGCATGCTAAACAATCAGATACTAATAGATACCAAATAATCTTAACAATTTTGAGGATCGAAATGCTTATCAAATTATTTTATTCAATTAGATTTCACAATTTGGTCCCCGTTGTACGATTGAACTTTATAAAATGTTCATATCGGAATGTCCATTTAGCCCCATAAGGTCGATAGTGTTATTGCTATGTAAAATAGGCAATTATTGCCCTTAAGGACAAACGAATTTCAATAACAGAGTTAAGTCGGTTTATGAGTTCATAATAATACCTGTTGGAAGTTTTTTTTCAATTATGTCTGCACAGATTTCTTGATAAAACGACTAGCGACAAGTCATTAAAGTATAATGTATGTTTTTTGATTTACCTACTTAATCAGCAGGTTAAATGCAGTCTTTGCAATAGGTATTTAAGTTGTATGACAAAATTTGAGTTGAATTTATGTTATAATTTATCTATCCTAAGACAAACAGTGAATATTTTTATTCGTCCATTTTGATGATTACGCCTAATTTTCTAATTACTGCATTTGCCAATTTTGCTGCCAAGTATGGTGAAGAGGTAGGTAGTATAGCCTGGCTCTGTCCTTTTTGTGTACTGAACAGCCGGTTCAGTAGTCTAGCTCAAAGGTCCTCAAATTTTTGCGGCCCCTGGTCCAAAAGGTATTTGACTAAAACAATCTAATAAGTCCGTCAGATAGATATCAAAAAAATATTGGACACGTATTTTTTCTTTTGTCACGTAAACGAAAAATGAAGACGATACTGTGCATTAAAAACTCGTGTGACGTCACTTACCGTACTGGTAAGTGACGTCACTTACCAGTACGTAAAAATACGTATCCAATATTGATAATCTAACTGACGGACTAAATAGAATCATATTTTATTAACCCAGGCAATATCCCTATTGTTCTAGATCTGCGAAATATTGGTAACAGCTTGTCTAAATGGTACCTTATTTACCTCTCGTACACCTGAAATTTTATTTATTTTTTCACAAAACTTTTACAAGTCTGTGTATCGCATTTAGAGAATGATGAATGGCTGCTTATCAGGCTCGAGAAAGTGTTTTTTTAATATTATTTTGCGTTTCGCCCTTTATTACTCTTCAGGGCGTGGCATAGTGCTGTATTCTTCAAAAAGAAGTAATTATTTCAAAGTTTTAAGCTTTCAGTCAATCATACCAAATCAAGCAATAATAATAATTAACATTTTAAGGTTGGACATTGATTTGAAACCGAGATTGACCCATTAAAGCTAAAATAAATTGGTCGCAGTAATAACGGAGCTTTTGAGACAGCTTCAAAACAGGATAACGTCCAATCAGTATCAATAGAAGGTAAACCATATGATTTTTTTACATATGTACACATTAAAAATAAAATATCGATGTCACAAGACTTTTTAGATTGCTGTGATCAGCCTTAGTTTTAATCATAACTTAGAACACAAACTTTCAAAAATTTAATAGACATACCACAAACCGTCTGATTATGGTTGTTTAGAAATATATTTTGATAAATGAGTGTTTAGATTATAGCGATACAAGTACACTTACAATAAAATTTGAATAATTTTCATATTGGTTATCGTATTAGTGACCAATATATGATTTGAACGCATGGCGTACGTAGATTTTTGCTGTTGTCTGTACATAATACTTACAATAACATCTACAACTTGAGAGAACTTGTAGCTATATGTTGCATAGACGCTTCGTAGATAAATGTGTCGACGTTTCATAGACATCGCACCAACATTAATAGACTGGCATATAAATGGAGCACTACTCATTAGCGGTGCGCACTATGAACAAGTTCCTGAAAAGATCTGTACGTATTAATTTATGGTGTTGGTCAATAAAATAGAGATACACGTTACAGAATACACGTTTAAATTTAGTTTTTTTTATCCTCAATAGCTTTAACTAACTTAAACTTCGACGATGAATTTTGAAATCACATGGCAGTTTCACACTGCACAACCATGTTTTTCATCGTAACGGGATGTTGACGTGTGACCCCAACTTTGTGCCGTAAAATATCGCACAAACAGCGGCAGCGCCTTCTGAATATCGCCGGAGTGCAATTATGCCAAATGGTAACAGTCAAAAAAGAGATCACACCTAAGCATGATTAAGTTAATAATATGATCCTCTTCAATTTTGGTCGACCCCCATTAAATGGGCCTATTGCATAATAGCTACATACCTAAGATTGTGTATTTAATAAATAATTTCAAATCAAAATGTTTGCATAATATGCAAAGTTTTACAAACCCTGTTTCACACGTCCTAACTTAAAAAATATGAAGAAGGATAATAAAAATATTTTATGATGTTTTTGACGACACACCCATGATGGTGCTTGAGCAATATTTTTCAAAAGAGAAAATAATTTACATAATGGCACAAAGACGTTGTTTGTAACAATGCACTTTGGCAAATGCATGAATTAACTTGCTATGGGTACAACAATGTTCTTATGTAGGCATGAAAAATCTGCCTTTTCAACTACATATCAAAGCATGGTAAGGTTTTATTGTTTAACTTCCTTCTTTTCTTTGCAGGTTGACAAGACAAGAAACAACAATGCGTAGGTTTTCACAGTTTAGAATCCATGTCAAAGAGATGATACGAATTCACTTTAGGTAGGTACCTACTTTCCTTTTCAATGGGTATTTCATGTTGGTTGGATTGTTGAGATGCTCAATTGGAAGTGATCCTTATGATCATGATCGCACATCAAATGCTTTCCGGAGAAAACTCTCAATTTTTCATATTTTTTTAAATAAAAGTTATCCATTTGTCACTTAATTGGGCATTTTTTTTTCAAGTTATTTGTATGGAATTATACATTTGATATTTTATTCCGACATTTGTTGGGGCACAGCTTTATTGGCAACTGTAAAATTGTATAGTAAAACTTTGTGTGAAATCTATGCGAATCATTAAAAATTGCATCGGTAGTTCGTAAAAACTGTTCGCAGCCTTGTTTGTCAATCCCATTTAAAAAATAAAAAATATTATGTACTAAGAAACCCAACCCTGCTTTGCCCAGGTCGTATGTACCGTTTAAATGTTTAAAATTATTTTAAGTAGGTGCAACGGTTCCTACTACGCATTTACACAAACTCACAAAATTCTCGCTCTAGTTTTATTATGAACAATATAGATTGCTAGTTTCTGCCAGTTGCTTCGCTCGCGTGAAAAGTATCCTGTTCCAGGACATGGTCTACGTGTGTGACAAATAGGCAGGCAAACAGAGCTACTTATACATTAAATAAATTTGAAAAAAAAAAAACAAATGTGTGTGTGTGTGTGTATGTGTGTGTTTTCTATGCTATTCTAGTCGGGTTTTCGACAGTTGATTTTTGTAAAGAAAAATTACAAAACATTATAAATAGTGTAGTTATTAGTTAGTTGGACTTGTGTGTTAGCTTTAGGACCCAAGCAACCTTGGGGATCGCCCTATGACTTACGGCTTCAACTGAGGTGGTTTGTGAGTAATGTCCGGGTCGTATTCTAATGTAATATTTTACTCATTGGGAGTTGCAAAATATGTATTTAAGTAGCATTGCGTTGAGTACCTATTACTGAGAAAACCAGTCAAATATCTGTCCGCCTTATTGAGCGTATGTAATTTAAGTAAAGATACCGTTGCCGCGTTGTATAAACAGAAAATAACTAACCTTAAAAATATTGTAAGAAATTATGAGAAGTAACGACGTTTAGTTCAGGAAACCCATATAAAAGTAAATCAATTGACGTACGATAGTCTGAAACTCGAAAATGTCTCAACCGATTTGAATATTAAGTCTAGATAATAAAGGGCATTGAACCAAATTGGCTTCACCCAACGCCATATTGAAGTTGATATGCAAAATAACACTGCAATGTACACATGGGTATAGTATACTCAAACAAACAAAAAATGTTCTGAGATGTGTACTTAACATGCCGCATTACCGAGAAATTTGAGGCAAATGAGAACTTTCCATCCAATTATAACGGTAATGTACGTACCTACGTTATGTGAACAATATCTTATCCATTCATATCGTGAGCCGTATGTACGGACAATTTTTTTGGAAGTTCGTCTTCTAAGGGGGTGCAATAGTGGATAAAAGATTGAATGAAAAAAGAACTATATACTTGAAACTTGGTACGAATAGTGGCCGGAATAAGTAAATAGTAAAGATAGTCATTATTAGTTTATCACAACTACCCCCAAAAGAGGATTTAGGAGGTGCTAAAGTTTGAATGGAAGAATCTTATTCCTTAGGGCGATGTACTTGTAACTTAATACTAATACTGGCCGTAGTAAATAATAAAAGTTTCATTATTCGTTTTTAGGGTTCCGTACCCAAAGGGTAAAAACGGGACCCTATTACTAAGACTCCACTGTCCGTCTGTCTGTCTGTCACCAGGCTGTATCTTATGAACCGGGATAGCTAGACAGTTGAAATTTTCACAGATGATGTATTTCTGTTGCCGCTAGAACAGCAAATAAAAAAAATTATATTAAATAAAAATTGTTTTTTTTCGGCTTATTGTACGGAACCCTTCGTGTGCAAGTCCAACTTACACTTTTCACAACTACCCACCTTCAAAAGACTATTTACGACGGGTCAAAGTTTGTACGGAAGGTGATTCATTGTTTCGGTTAAAAAACACATTGCAAATGACTGCTCCTAAATTATCCTAGACTGATAAAATTTTCGTTTTCCCAAAATAATCCTACTTAGTTTTAGTCGTCGGTTTTCCCCGTAAATAATATAGGTTAACATATTTCGTAAATTAAAACTCCAAACGGTGAAAGAGGGACTGTGATCAGATTTACTTGAAACTTGATCTAAATGCTCTTTTATATAGTTAATCTAAAACAGATTTTGCAATTTCAGAAATTGTACTCTTTAAAGAGTGAAAAGAAGCAGCAAACTGTGAAGCAGTCCATGACCTAGAATAGGACAAATGATACGTTTTATCACGGGAACATGTTCCTTTGAGATAATATTCGGATTTCACGCAAGCGGAGCCGCTAGTACAAGCTAGTTTCCAATAAATAAGCTGTCACATAAAACTTAACCCTACCATATGAAACTCGTTTTGTCATTAAAGTAGATGTTTCTTAGCGTAAATCTAGCAGATAGTGTTTTAAGAACATTCATTTTAAATGCGAGTTGATCATAAGTTCATAAGACTATGTCCATTGCCTATTAATCTACCTTATCTGCATGGGTGGGCTAATAGTATCAGTATTCGTGTTTAAATTGTAAGTAGTAAGTGGTAAGTAGTACCTAAGCGATAAGTAGTAAGTGGTAAGTCGTAAATGGTGAGTAGTAAGTAGTAATTATTAAGTGGTAAGTAGTAAGTGATAAGAATTAAGTGGTAAGTAGTAAGTGGTAAGTAGTAAGTGATAAGAATTAAGTGGTAAGTAGTAACTGGTACCTAAGTAGTAAATGGTGAGTAGTAAGTAGTAATTATTAAGTGGTAAGTAGTAAGTGGTAAGTAGTAAGTGGTAACTAGTAAGTGGTAAGTAGTAAGTGGTAAGTAGTAAGTGGTAAGTAGTAAGTGGTAAGTAGTAAGTGGTAACTAGTAAGTGGTAAGTAGTAAGTGGTAAGTATTAAGTGGTAAGTAGTAAGTGGTAAGTAGTAAGTGATAAGAATTAAGTGGTAAGTAGTAACTGGTACCTAAGTAGTAAATGGTGAGTAGTAAGTAGTAATTATTAAGTGGTAAGTAGTAAGTGGTAAGTAGTAAGTGGTAACTAGTAAGTGGTAAGTAGTAAGTGGTAAGTAGTAAGTGGTAAGTAGTAAGTGGTAAGTAGTAAGTGGTAAGTATTAAGTGGTAAGTAGTAAGTGGTAAGTAGTAAGTGATAAGAATTAAGTGGTAAGTAGTAACTGGTACCTAAGTAGTAAATGGTGAGTAGTAAGTAGTAATTATTAAGTGGTAAGTAGTAAGTGGTAAGTAGTAAGTGGTAACTAGTAAGTGGTAAGTAGTAAGTGGTAAGTAGTAAGTGGTAAGTAGTAAGTGGTAAGTAGTAAGTGGTAACTAGTAAGTGGTAAGTAGTAAGTGGTAAGTATTAAGTGGTAAGTAGTAAGTGGTAAGTAGTAAGTGATAAGAATTAAGTGGTAAGTAGTAACTGGTACCTAAGTAGTAAATGGTGAGTAGTAAGTAGTAATTATTAAGTGGTAAGTAGTAAGTGGTAAGTAGTAAGTGGTAACTAGTAAGTGGTAACTAGTAAGTGGTAAGTAGTATTCCGGGTACCAATATTGAAGTCTCAGCTGTTACTTTGAAATTTAAAAAGTTGCATTGCTACTTGTATGTGGTTGTATTTTCCGATCACTAGTTCTACTTACGCCATAATGATAGCAGCTGTACAGTACCCCTTACTGTCAGATCAGACCAAATGCCAACCAGCAGGGATACACTACGGTAAATTATTTGCCGTGGTAGGTAGATGGGTAGATACAAGTTTACTGATGAAATGAGAAGATGCCATTACCTTACAGTGAGAAATTCACAAAATTGTTACCACATAACTTAAAGTTATCATGATTTAATCCGTCACGATTGTGAGTTTACTACCTCACATCTTTGCCAACGTGCATTTCGCTTAAATTTTCTCTGCAACAAACTGTAGGTAATATCATTAATATCATCTTCCGCAAATAAAGCCTCGTGTTCAGAGGTTTAATTAAGTGTTTGCGCAAACTGATCAAGTTTACTTTGAGTGTTGGTGGGTTCACGCTAAGGTTGCACAAAGCCGTCATACACTAGACGAGCTAATGTCCGATAAAGACCGAGGGTCCGTTGTGAAATATGTACATGTAGCTACATGAGTCGCGTCGACACGCATTGACCCTACCCAAGCCAGTTCTACGTGTGGCATTTGATAAAACGAATAAAATATATAAAGTAATCAACTTAAAGCTTCTGCATTTATTTAATCGAGGTAATGCACACTTATTGATTTTGATCATGAAGGGTCTATGATGGATTTTAAGGTTAATGCAACGACTAAGGTTTGCTGGATTTATAAGCAATTTAGTTATTACTCATAAGAAACATAGTGTTTTATTTTGCGTAATTGACATAATTATTGTGAGTTTGCGAATCAACGGAAATTCTTAAAAAAAATAAGCATACTTAATAAAAAAAATAAAAAAAGAATAGTAAAATATAATATAATTATTCTTTTTAGCAACCATAGCCGCTTTTACAATTTATTCGTCGCACAATCATCTCACATAGCTACTGTGTCTTGAAAGGATCAGAATATTGGGCCACAATAGGGATGAATGAAAAAAAAATGCAAACGGCTGAGATTAGAATACATAAAGGCATTTTTGGTGTGACTAAAATGAGTAGAATTAGACAAGAACATCTGAAAGTGGTACAAGTGATTGAAAAGATGTGTGGATCGGATTGTCATGGGGTGGGCATGTGATGAGGATAATTCAGGAAAATTATGTAATTAAAGTTTGAGTAGTGTGGGTGAAGATACTACAGAGGGACTGTTTGAAAGATGATTTTTATTTAGAAAAAGGTTGACTACAGAGATGACGATTATAGAGTATGAAGAAAGAAAACATGTTGCGACCCCAAATAGGTAATTTGGGGTAAGGGCAAGGGAAGAATGAATAATGTCATATTTGATACTAAGAGAATGTAAGATAGCTATTAACACATACTGAAAACATTGGCATACAAGAAATGTAGAAATTAACAAACGTTACCAAAGCTGTTATTACAAACATACAAATGTAATGAGCATTTCAGGTTCGTTTATAATAACTAATTCGCTAATTAAGAACGTTTAACGAAGCGTAAGTGGTAGCTAATTGTGAATACATCAGTGGATATCTAGCAATCGAAAGTACGAGTATCACTACACCTGATTGTTGTGCTAGTAGAGTAAAAACTGGTTCACTCTACTAGCTCTGATTGAGTGACAGCTAAATAGCGGGCACTAGCGCGTACCCAGACGCGTGTGACGCAACCCTCTAATATAACTTCGTATCCTGCGATTGTATAATTCTTTTTACTTTACTTTCTATCTGGAATTAGTTGTGCCCGAACGTCAGGTCATGCCACGATTCGTCATTTGCCTGGCAATTTCATAACTGTTGTAGTAATGACATCGCATAACTCTAAGTTACAGCATACTGTCTGCTGAATATCGCAATCGTGGCTTCCATTTTTTTTATTTACCTACCTAGCCTGTTTAATACGTTTTTTATGCTTTTTTGTGACGAGCCTTTTGATACTATGTACAACGTGATACTGGTAGTAGCTAACTGTTGTGTGATACCAACTATGTAGATTTTCAGCCTGCGATCCCAGTAGTGGAGATGCAGCAGAGCTGTATCATGTAGAATAAAGGAAGTTTACAGCATCAACTTAAATGTTAATGTCGCGATCTTATCTTTGCATCTACCCAATGCTCAGGGTTGTGCTCACGTAATGGTTCCAATACCTTCTCTTTGATGATTTTCCTTTACTTGTTTCGCTGCTTTCAGCAACATTCGCGGTTTCCAAGGTCTTGTTATTTCATGCCAGAAGCTTATAGTGAAGGAAAATTTAAGATATAAGTTAAATTTTAGTCTCGGATTTGAAATAGTGGGGTGAGCTTTTTGATGTCTAAGCAGTTGCCAACTCCTATCAATGTTTGCCCATTCTGTTTTGTGTGGGATTCTTATATAAAAAAAGGAAAGTGATCTTCTAAAATATATTTTACAACCTTTTTTATTTTTTAAATCAAACATACAAATATAAGTTATGGTAAGGTATTTACAATAGTATAAAATAAAATTGAACACTTCTCTTGTTGGTGTTGTATCACGAAAAGAAAATTACATATATCTAGGGTAATATTCATAATATTGTGGGATCATGTTTAATTTTAAGTCATCCCAATTCTGAGTTTTATAAAATTATGAATTTTATCCTATATAGTTTTATTTTACATCTCCATCCGTACAGCAGCAATAGAGTACTGGCACCATTATGAGAATCAAACGCTCCCTTTATTTCACAAGATATCTGTTTCTAAAGGCACACGTTGATTCTCATAATTGCATCGTTTGTTAGCTTCAAGATCAAGTTTTTAAAAAGTTACTGGATAAAAACATCGACCAGGAAACCAACAGCATACCTAGTAATTATCTGACATATTGAGTATTATAATATCTTGTAAAATAACAATTGCTCCTTACTCTAAACTTAAAACCTATGACCACAATATGTGAATACTGCATACGGCAATGAATACATTTTGTTATCATCCAATCACGGGTCACGGTTGATCCAAATATTGGAGTCGTTTATAGTGTGATTGGATAACAAGTCTAAATATTTTTGTATGTGACATAATGCAGATTATAGGTAATATCTAGTCTTAATGTATATGGCATTTGGAGGTCCTGCCATGAGAACTTTCACGGTATAAACACTTGAGTCACTGTGAGTCACTTTACTGCTGGTAGTAAGTACCTTTGTAGTCGAGGGCTGCTCTGTCTTCCTGCTGTCTGGCAGCGCCTTCAGGGTTGTTCTTGGCTTCGATGGCATCACGCTCCTGGAAAATCACATTTTATTAAATACATTTTTTAACCTTTTCAAGAATATTTTTTACATAACTGTCTCTAAAAGTCACATTGAAACGTAACTGTTACAACTTGAACGTGAACGAGCGTGTGCGTTAACGATAAAAACATCCAAAAAACGTTTTAATCGATGTTGGATGTGTAATAGTGTAAGTATGGAGGTACTGCGTTGGTAGGGCCTTTCTCTTTTGTAACGCAGTCATTAATTGCACGCAGTCCTGCTTTGTCCCTTTCAATATAGTAAAGGGCGGTAGTATAACGGTAGTTTCTAATATTCGCAGCGATATTCTGCATTCAAACTTGATAGCTCTTAGTTATTAAGTGTGTTTATTATGGTCTTCCAAGATTGAAAGCTTCTTATTACATCAAGAAAATGCAACTTCTGTCCTCTTTAGGACTGTCAAATACTGGAAGACATTTTAGCCAACAACATTTTTTTAATTAAGACACATCATTGAAAATTATTGTAAACCACCATCAATTTCTGAGAAAAGATAAACCAATCCCTTATCCCGACAAAAGTCAAATATTGAAACCTACTAATATACCCAGAAATTCAAAAGGTATATCTGATATTCTAATATGTTTAGAGACCCATAAGCTGTACTTCCAAGAAGACGTTTCATAACTAAAGGCTTCTAGAGCTTTCATAACAACAACAGAATACTTACAGCGTTAGCCTTAATTCCAGCGTAGATCAGGTCAAGCCCTTTCTGGATTTCAGGGGAGACGGGGGGAGGGGTGGGGATATGGTCGCCCTTGACTCTGAATCCAAACTCGTCAGCGGTGTACTCGACAGTGATGACCTGACCGTCAGGAGCGGTGTACGAATAGGAGCCCTGCTGGACTAACGCGTTGTGGTCTTCACCGACGGCCCTCAGAAAACCTTCCTCGGAAGCTTGGATGTTGTTGCCGGTTTCGTATCTGGAATTTATTTAGAACATTTAATTAATGCTGATGTCTAGATTACACTTTGGAAAGTAAGAGTAAGACGATGTTAGATGAAACTATTGAGTGTAATTATTAAGTATATTATTTTAAATTTCAAGTTTGAAGTAGTAATACTAAAAACCCAGCATTAAATTTTCAAAAATAAACACACTGTGCCTACAAATTTTGGCTCGTAAATAACAAAAACGGACGGGCTGATGTTCTTATGAAAACCAATAAATATGTTAATACTGGTTAATTTATTCGTGTTTACTTAAGTTTATGAGTATGCGTAATCTTCAAGATGGTAAAAGTGATGGGTCAAGGTTAGATGTTTGAAGAGTAATGAAATACAAATAATAAGACCTATTACAAAGATGAGTGCACAGTGGTGATGATTCGACAATTTTTTTGGGAACAGAACGGAATTTGAAACATGAATAGTTAGATTTAATCCATGAAAGAACAGGAATTAGAAAACATTTTTAAAATGTCAGGCTAACGTTTATACCAGTAAACGTAATAAAAATCCCAGCGCAAGGGAGGATTTGGTAGTTTTTGTTGTAATTAGCTATTTTCTTTATTTGGTAAAAAAATACTCACGCTGTCTTGTAGCTTCCATCAGTACCCTGCTCTTTGTCGAAACGGATGATGGGAATGAAGGTGGTGGTTTCCAGAGACACCTTGGGTCTGAAATCATCGATCTGCTTAGCTGGCCTGTACTCCTGTTGCTGCTGCTGGGGTGGCTGTCTGTAGTCCTGTTGTTGTTGATAGTTGTTGTAGTTCTGCTCTGCGGGCTGCTGATCCTCCACTTCTTGCTGTTCAGGCTTGAGAGACACTCTCCTCTGCGGCAGAGCTGTCGCAAGGGACAGCAGCGCACAAGAAACGACCTGAAACCACAAATTTCCAGTTAATTAAACGATGCAACACACTTGAACTTTAAGGTACTGGTTAAATAACGAAATGATGTCAGACAGAAGAGCTTAATCATATTCGGTATGTCGCAAGATAAGATGGAACAGATACAATAGGCAGCATCTTGTGAAACCGGCTCATTCGACACGCAGGTTGGGGGAAAGTGGGCACCAACATGTATTGGCACTTACATGTCGACAAGCATGGTATTGTTTTCATTGAGACCAAGTAACTTTTAGTTATGCTACGTTAACAGAGAGCATCTTTTGTTTAAGGTTATGCAATGTATGCCTCAATACAAAAGATAGGTAAATAGAGTGTGGTTAACATATGTTTCTTTCAATGTTTAACGTATTTCGGTAGACAAATGTGCTAATATGTATAAGTTATTATGTATTATATAAGATTTCGTTATATGGGTGACTAGAGCAGGTAGGTAAACTAAATGAGCGTCGAAATAAACAGCCATAGCGTAACCTCGACAATCTTCTTGTAAGTAGTTACGATCACCAATTACAAGTTGTTCTATTGTGTCGGGCCACTTTATCATGCAAGCATTAGAAAAACTAGTTTCATAGTTGATCGGTTTATTACCAATGTTTTGTTGTGTTACGTTGACTCGATGTTCAAGATACACACAATTTGCTCAAGTGTTTTTTTCTAAAGTAAAACTCTGATTGAATTTTTCAGTTCAAATAATATTTACGGTCACTGAACAGTTATTAAGTAGGTATTTGTCAAGCTAGGCAGCATTTTGTTTACTACAAAACCTAACTTACGCATACCTTGTCAAATAATATTCGACCTAGAAAACTGTTATATAATGAACTTACGAAGAACAAGATCATTTGTGAAACCGAAAGTTCATTAGAACGAGGTTGCACTGTCAATTGAAAAGAAATAGTTTCATGTTTATATGCTAATGACTCTTTCTTCGTTCATATCTGGTTTTATATCGTAAATGCGTTCGATTGCGTGATGTTACATTACCGCACGCAGATGAAAACATAAGCGATTACGAACTGAACCGATTTAAATTTCACTTCACTTTGGGATGTTATGATCTAGAAAACATGATTGATTATAATTACTAGTAGTTTATAAAATTAAATGTTGATCGCTGTTTTTTATTCTTGTTAACCGGTTGCTTCTATTATTAGCTCTTAGATAATAGTTTCGTAACTGAATCAACTAATTTCGTAGTGCACGTGCTTTTGACTGTGATATCATTAAAATTACATACACGTAAGTGTTAGTTAGACACATACAATCAAGGGTAAGAAATATATAAGCCTGTATTTATGTAAATAGACCGATATTTGCGAAAAACTATGAAACGGTTTTATCATATATATCATAGGTACCGGTTCAATTATTAAAATTATAAATAATATTAATAGTGTAAGAAGAAGCACAAGACCATAAAATGTGAATCGATTAATCCTTTAAAAACATCTTTGAAGTAAGTCAATTGTTTCTAATTTTTTTGCTACGACTCCATCAAGGGACCGTATACGTATATTGAACAAAGCTGTTCAAAATTAACTTTCCATAATATACCTTTTCGACAAAAAACCAAAACAGCAATGACCTTCTTCGTACAAATCCTCATTTATGAGGCCAGACAAGAGGTGTAGGCTTTTCTTTCTAAAGATGAATACTCAAAATAAGGAGGTTTATTATATGACAGTGGAAATTTGGCTCAAGAAAGGCCTCGGATTGAAATTAAATACTTAAGGGCTCTGGTGATGATCAAATAAAACACCATAACTGTTGAATACCGAAGTATGATGGATCAATGATCATTTCAATTTGTACTTCTTGGGATTTCGACAAATCCGTCCATTGGAACAGAACAAAATAAAAGCTTGTAACAAGTGAAATACTCGTATATTAGGACTGCAAATATCTAAATCACATATGGACACTTCAGATATCCAGGTAACATACAAAAACAAACAAAAACCTTTGCTTAAGGCCGCTGCAGTTATTCCGATTGCACTCGCGATAAACGATAAATAGTATAATTAAATGTAGGAATTTAAAGATGAAGACATTTAAATGCCAAAGTTCAATCGTCGACATATCTGCCGACCCTATTCTGTGCCGCCGCTCACAACACACGATTGCAGCCAATCCTTCACAGAACTTGGAAATTAACTTAATGCTAATATATTCCAATCATTATAATAACTACAATCTTCTATGATTGCTTCACTTTTAGAGAAAGGGGTTTCTTTAAAATTATTGGGGAAAGAAAATTATGAAAGGGGTAAAGAAAGAAGAAATGAGGGATAGGTAATTGTTTGAATGTGTTCACTTACCAGCAGTTTCATTGTTGTTTATGTGTGGTGTCGTGCAGCAGCGAAGTGGCACGTGGAGTGTCGTGAACTATGTCAGAGTGGTAGTAGTGCGCTCACTTTTATACCGCACCCCTGCCACTTATCCGAACTGTGAGCCATCTCACTTTCATAGCCGACTTGCCGCTGCAATACGGTGCAGCCACGATCGACGCCGACGACATCGCGATTTTTCGATTTCAATTTCGATATCAAAAATCATGACATTGTTCATTAGTACCTTTATGCCTATGATTGTCATGGTTCGTTAGATGTGATCTGAAAGCTTTCCAATGATCAGGCTATTGTGTAGAAGTTGATTGTGACTACAATGCGTACATACTCGTAGAGCCCGATTTAATATTATGTAAATAGATCATCAATATAAATCAGACTTGACAACCGGTCGCATTATTCTTTTATTGGAGAAAAAACTAGATTAATCAATCAAAACTTATATATTTTAGCTATAAGCTGTTTTCTCTGTTGCTTTTTTATAGTATACAATCTAATTAATATCTAACCACAAAAATATCACCATCGGCTTTAGCATTGTTTATCGAGTCATTACTGATTTATTATGTATGAATGTTATTATTAAAATAGTAATTTAGTCTAGTAATGGCTCGATTCACGTGAACATGAAACTTTTTTGGACAAAACAGTTTGAGCGCACTTTTAGAAGTAGGTAGATATTTCTAAAAATGTAGACCTTTCCGAATTACAGACCCCTGACGAATTTGAATTATAGGCCATAAAAATATACTTGGGGACCTATAAATCGAGATCTTATATCTACTTATTGCCTTTTCCATCCTTATGCTATCTACTATATTTGTGATATTTCCAGTGAATGTTGAAGATACCAAATTAGGATCCTAAATTAGGTAATGATTTCGTGAAAAAGAACTAGTTAATTTCTTGCTATTTACCAAGCTTAGGCCAGTTGCCAGGTCAGGTTCACATGATATAATCGCACAAATCGATGTCTCAGTATCTATTGATATTATTGAATACCTACATACTAGTTTTTTGTCATTTATAGTGTTGTCATGCTGTTAAACAGGATATGAACCACATAATAGGAATTCACAGGTTACGTGGCCAGATATGTTTGTGCAATAGAATCTTTATCTTCTTATTTTCTATTGTATGTCAGGAGTATGTCCTTCGTACCCGATGAATAAAAAGCTGCATGAATTTGTATTAGGGACGGACCGTTTAGAGAGTAAGATTCCTTTACAACTTTACGACTGGCTAGTGTTTATATAGAATCTAGGTACTTCGGTACTTAGTCTTACTTGATCATTAACGCATAAATGTATGACTGCACCTACGCATACGTTTCATCCGAGTGTTGTGCGATGCTCATTTACTCAGTTTGTAGCAATAGTACGCATTGCTTCCTTGTGGCATTTGTTAATATGCGTCCTAGTTAGATGCATACTTCTTTTTTTACTAAAATTAATATATTTTAAAAGAAGAAGTTCTGATCCCCACCCAGCCTCACCTTTGCTTAATGCATAGAATTTGGCTAAAGAGATGTGTTTCATCTTAGCGGCACTATCTTAAGAGACATGGTGTAAGGAGCATCGCTTGTGTTGCCAGTAGCTGTTACATAAATTGTAGGCGTTGTTTTCGCTTGTCAGTGTAGCAACACGTTACTATCAGTTATCAAGGCAACTTGCGCAATGGCACAAGAGGGAGTGTGCGTGGACGCAGGCACGCCTGCGATGCGCTTCATTTCCGATCATTTTTGCACTCGATGCGCGTTAATTAATTCCATTATGTGCTTTATAAGAAGTATTCTGTATCCGTAAGTTTCCTGCGTCTTTGCATAATAATACTAGATATGGATCAGTTATTAATCTGATACACGTTTATCAGTTGTTGTGAAACTATTTATGACGATAGTGCAGTTAAAATCAAACCGATTTATATTTTAGATCATAAATGAGAAATTGGTAAACAACTTGCTACAACACTAGATATAACAACACAACATATTTTTTATGGGACTTAATTATGATGTTTTCATTAGAGTTTTTCTTGGTGGTGTAGCTGTTTAGCAAAAATGTGATCTGACATATAGTAGGTGTTTAAATCTGAACATAAACTTTCTTGTCGCTAAGTTCCAACCATGAACTTAACAGCTAACTCTAGCGAGAAAGTGGCTCTTTGTCAGTGTCACTTACTTCATAGATTTTACAATACGTCTTATTATATATCGTAACATATCGTTAGCGTGTAGTTAGTATTTTGTCATATTGTTTCAATTGCACGTCTATGGCGGACGCGAGATGAGTCTGTTACGTAAGGCGCTGCGCTTTTGAGGTTACTGACTCTGCTGCGTGCCGCATGGTTCATGGGGCACCCAATTCTAAATGTTTTGCACTCATTAGTCATTACCATCGCTCGGTCCTTTACTACAAGACGAAACTAGGCATGCGTGAGGACCCCCTCTTATTTGATTCATCTAACCTTGGAATGCAGTACTAGTTGAGTAGAGCGGTCTAATGCACTTGCTTCATAATCGTGTTAGTGGGAGAAAGATGAGCACAGCTTAAGAATGAGATAATATTTACGTAGTTATTACAATATTCATAATGAGCTCTTGTAATAAACTTTAAGATGTTGGCTATTAACATAATAACGATGAAGAGCACCCACATCGAAGGGTATGCAAGATTGAATAGATTTTAATCGACGTAGGCGAAACAAAAGAGGTATGCAAGGACAATAAAATGATGTGCCGTTCTCTACCTACCCTATACTAGTACTCAACTAAACACATATCCAATGATTCATCATTATTTTTCGATATAACAACGATTCGATATGATTATGGTTACGTCGGCTCCAATTTCTCTTTCTAGAGAAAACTCCGAGTAACTTTGTTTTAAAAAAGGTAACATTGGAATTGTTTAGTATTTTCACTGCAAGTGCAAGTTTAATTTACATTAGTTTCATCAGTAGTTGTAATGAATGACACATTTAGAATTTCTTTCTGTTCGTAACATTTTGTGTGTCAAGGTATCTTGTCTACGTTGCCTCATTCTATAGGACTCTTATTTAGTACCTATAATGTTAGTGTTCGTCGAGAAACACTACAATGGCCATTCAACGCACTGTTACGTCGGCAGCCAGTTAATTATGCATTCATCAAAGTCGGTTCAAGCAAATGCACGTTAACTTGCTAACTTTGACAGTGACTTTGAATTCAATGCTAAAGAAAATTAATTTATTAATTTTAGTCACGCGTCTGCTAAAGCTGTTTGAAATGAACAAATATGTATTGATAGTATGCGTGTTTCTGTATGCGTGGGGGATTACAGCCCAATCTTTTTTATAGGTAGAAAGGATGAATCTATGTATATGTATTTTACAGTAAAAAGTAGAAACTTAGCAATGATTAGTTCTTCATCATTTCATTCAACATATGCGGACGGAATTCGCATTTTTTTTACGACATGGTAAGACGGTAGGCTGGTATATTCACAGATTGCCTAACCTATACTGTACGGCGACTAGTAAGTGAAACGTTTTTATCAATGGACCATTATTTGCGTGAGACGATGATCAAAACTGTTAGATAGTTAGCGTTTTTTAGCTACCTACTACCTACATTATTGAAATTACAAGAATTTTTACTACAGCTATATTGCATAAGAGTCATAATCCTATGTAAATACGTTGACATTTTTGAGAGTTTGGGTGGTTTTATAACTTTTTCAATCCTTTCTTAGTGATTGTTTAATCTAAAAACATAGTTACATCGTGATTTGCATTTTTATATCAATCTTTAAGAATTTTACAATTTTATTGATAGACGGGGCTAGAGGTTAGAGTTATGACATGAAGAGACTTTCAACACAACCTAAATCAAATGTTAGAGTTGCCGTCTGTCTTGCGAATATCGAATGTTGTAAGAAACATCAACTTAAAGGAACTTATTAGATATGCAAATTAGAAAAAAAAATTACAAGCGGGATAAAAAGGGGAGGGGAAGAACTCTTAGGGCATCGAAAAACTCGTCCACATCACTGTCAACGGAAAAAGTGCCCAGAAACATGGGAGCATTTCCACGTTGAATGGATATTTTGATTGATTGGCCGAAGACATGGCCAACCCACTGGTCAGGTGAAGAGTCGACTAACTGCTTGCTGATTTCACGTAAAACTCGATGAGCACTCGAACCGTAGTGTTTAACCCCAAACGGCTCAAATTTATAACGGCTCAAATTAAGGTTGTTGTATTTGCGCTGTTTGAGATTTTGCTAAGAAGGTGAGATGGCGTAAGAGTGTCGACACATGTTGCATCCCACACAAAGACCTACATGCACATCCCGTTCCATCATACGTCATCCCGTACCGTCACGCGGCTAGTCATTCGGTTCTAAAACAGCTGGCACCCCAGCGGTGACAAGAGCCCGACGGATGATGTCATTAATGCTGGCTATCTGATACGCGTTTCTACTGCAGGATAGGCCATGGTGTCCAAGATAGTCGATTGCTTCACCACATTGGCAGCGATGTGAAGCTTCACGACGAGTACCCAGACGCAGACATGTCGCGATCTGGAAGGTGATATCACTCAGCATAGTACCTATGTTGGATGATCGTAATGGCTGTAGCCAGAGGCCCGTGTCTCCGTGTTATACTGTACAATCAAGCCGAGCGGCTTATTTAACTGTCTCTGGGAAGATGGGTTCTCGGCCAACGCCGTATTCGAACAAGCCGCTTTCCGAGCATTCTGCATACTGCATGGGTCAAGCACGGCACTTCAATTTTAACCAGCGATGGAGCTAAAATTCTGGTTGTTAACTTTTCAGTGCTGAGGACCGAAGACAGGAAGGCCATAGGCTTACTCTATATGGCGATTTCGAAACGGTCACGGCACAGCCACGTTCGGTCATCCAACTTGCTAAAGCTGCTAAATTTAAATACATGCAGATTATAGAAATAAACAAACATCGCCACTGTATTTGTTGCTTGGCAACAAACATTGCAACATCATAACCCTATAAAAACATAATCCTATAGAACAGACTTCTAGCATAATTATATTTGCTTATAATAATAATAATAAGACCGGAGAATCAAGTCATTCAAATTGTGCTCCTTATCGATACAAAACTTTTATTACTTTATTTGCTGAAAAAAAACCACGACCTATTTAAACCAGATCAGGCAGTAACGACTTGGTCTTAAAATAAGTTTAAACCGCATATACATCCTGTCGGTACATGACATTCACTTTATAACTGAATCATAATTTTGCACCCTGTCATTGAAATGTGTTCTGGTATTCCAAGATCCCAAGTAAGATCGACCTTCACTCACCTGCTTACCGGATGAAAAATGTATTTTATCAAATAAAAAAATATTTCTGAACATATACCAATAGGGTTGCGGTAAAAAATATAGTCATGGCTATAATTAAAAACAAAAAAACATATATTTTAAAATTTCACTGACTACACTACTGTATTCACAATAAATTGCCTTCATTTTGATATATTTTTCAAGTGGTAAGCATATGAATGCAACTACTATCTACTACTTGAACTACTTACCTGTTTGTACACAGCAACTAGGTAATAGGAATAAAAAAGGTAGGCAACCTGGCTGTTACATATTCTGTATGTTGAAAGCTTTCTATTGGAATTTCGTTCGTTTGGCAAGCAAGTCAGTGGAATATAAAAAAAAAAATTCAAACTTTTTTAAATTACTTATAGCCATGACCATATTTTTTACGACAACCCTATCGGTAAGCAAGTGAGTGAAGGTCGATCGTACTTGGGATCCTCTACTATGGTGTTCCTACGGGACCGAATAACCAACGATTTGTTCGAGATGTAAGTGTCTAAAGATTTATTAATTCAGATTTATTTAATTCACGTGTTTTCTCCCGGACTGAAAATAAAAAAAGAGAATTTTATATATGATTTGGAGATATGAGTAAATAAATGATATATACCGTAACACACACTACAGTACACATACATACAGTACAGTATATATGTACATACAGTATGTTCCAGAAGTGCGAGGTCATATTTAAGGGTGTTGTTGGGTAGCTGATATACATTAACCCCATTATTTGTTGTTGGGACATGACTCCAGACCTACACTACTACACGTTCTCAGGGGTGAGTCAAGGGAGTAAAATCGGGCCATTAGAATTCATTTTAGTGGTGAACGATCTGCCAACAGTTGTCAAAGAGTCGAAGTGTCTCCTGTTTGCGGATGACTTAAAGCTATTTTTAGCGGTTAAGGAAGAGGCAGATTGTATTCGGCTCCAGTCAGACATAAATAATGTAGTCCAATGGAGCAAGTCTAATAAACTTAATTTTAACGTTGACAAGTGCTGTGTGATGAGTTACAGCCGTGCGCGTGTTCCACTGCATCATCTGTATGAGATGGACGCGGCAGTAATGCCGCGCGTCACTCAGGTGCGGGACCTGGGCGTGCAGATGGTGCCGGAGTTAACGTTTCGCAAACACATAGTTGAGGTGTGTGGCAGGGCCTTCAGAAATCTCGGTTTCATCTTGAGACAATGTAAGGACTTTAGCGATACGGCTGCAGTGAAAGTCTTGTATAATGCACTGGTACGAAGTCACCTGGAGACCAGTGCAATTAATTGGAATCCTCATGAGGGAAAGTACACCCTCATGTTGGAGAAAATACAAAACAAGTTTGCGTGGTTTCTGTATTTAAAAGAATATGGTGTTTACCCTTTTTATCCCCTCATGTACCCGAGTTTGTTCGTCCTGGGAATGGTCGGGTACACCAGGCTGGCTGTAAGAAGAGACGTCGCGCTGGTCAGATATGTGGCTAGCGTATTAGCGCCGCCGCCCCGCTCTGTTAGACGTACCATTGGCTAGGACAAATCTACTCAAGTTTACCCCTATGTCGCGAGCCATACATTTGATAATGTCATAGTGTTGTCGGAAGATATATTTTGCCAGAACTTGCCGAGATTTGTAAGAGTAGCGCAAAATCTAATTGAAAACGGTCTAGCAATATAAATAATGATTAAGGTATCTGATGTATTGTATTATATATTATGTTTAATATGTACCTAAGTTATAACATCGCCTTGGATGTATCTGTAAAGGTGTTATAATAATGAATGAATAAATAAATAATAATAATAAATTATTATTCATAAAAACTTTTTGAACATATTATCTTGGTTAAAATACTGTTTAAGAGATTCTAAATTCAAATTCTCCGTAGAAAATTTTGAATAAATTCTGATTATCAGTATTTTAGCTATGTAATGGTTATAACGTTTTTATGAATAAGGCTGTTAGTAAATAAAAGCAAAACAACAACAAAAAAGACTTTCACCAAAAATCGACTTCAATCTTCCAAACAAATCACTTTTTAAGCAGTCTGATGCAGTTGGTGACATCAAACCTGCGATTGAACTATTTTAAGTTAATGCCACCAACTATAATAAAATGCATGGAAAATAATTTGTTCTGCAGTTTTTACTTAATTTTTGCTGTCGATTTTATTTTCAAAGTAACTTTTTTTTTATTTGGTAATTTTTTCATTAATTTAGATTAACAACCCAACATCACCCCAAATATGACTACACACTTCTGGAACACCCTGTATAATAAAGGTGATGGAACACCTGATACTTCTGTAGCGCATGTTAACATTTTTGTATTTATTGGTACTGTTTATCGCTGATAGAACGTTCTTCGTCTATACTCAAGAGGCTCTTAGAAATCCTTGCTGATAAATAAAATAACTCAAATGACAAAGTAGATTTCCATCAAGATAGTACCTAAGAACAATATGCGGAGACATAGACACTAAACGGAGAAAGTAAAACTGTAACGTAGGATGTCTTGAGGCGTTTAACTTATGTAAGCTGTACTACATAAATAGATACCCACTACATGGAACTTAAAAATAGAAATAGAAATGACTGTGCTTAATCATAGAATGAATCGTCGTTTAGGTAGGTGTATTTATTTCGAACCAGACTGGAAAATGGGATGAATGAACCCAAATTAGTAGGTAGTCGGAAAAAATAATGTCAGTAATGTAGATATATTTCACCAGAAAATAGCAAACTCCGTATGATTATACAATAACATGAGAGATTGTAAATTCTCGATTAATTGTCAATTGTCATTTGGAAATTTTGATGCGTAAAAAAGTATTCCAAATGTTCAGTTGACAATTCATCGAGAGTTTACTATCTCTCAAGTTATTTTATAATCTTACGGAGTTTGCTATTTTCCGGTGACATACACATAAGAACCGACATTGTCAAATACAATGGCTTGTGCTATGTACAGGCTGCTGGTTATTAAATACCCCCAACAATTAATTAAAACTTCTAACATAAAACTAATATACGTACGGCCTTTATAAGAAGTGTGTTCTTTCTCAATCAGTTAATGGATCAAAAGTAAGTTCCCAATTTCTCAAAATCTAATTGATTTTGACAAATCGCTCATCTTAAACCCATAAAAGTCGTGGAACATCAATAAATAACCACCTACTAAAAACAGAAGGTCAATTTCATAACCCTTCTTTTCGCCTTCACCATAGTCGGACATGATTCGATCGATTAACCGTTTAGTAGGAAAATCAGTCTTGTTTAGCCTTAAATAGTAAAAAAAACTAGTAGCATGCCTACCTACTTACCTAAAATGTGAGACCGGCAATGCATTAATTCGTATGGAACTGGAATTGTATACTAATGTCTGGTGCATGGCTAATTACATGTACCTATGTAATTAACTACATGTACCAAAGTAAATCGACATCTTTAAACAATTAGTGTTTCTACGAAACTAAGCAAAATTAATACTTCGTTGTTAATGTTTATTGTTGAACTACATTAACTGATTGACACTACAAGGTAGCTTATTGACACTAAGCGTTGTTGTAATTCAGTGAAAGAATTTTCTGATTTGATTTTAAAAAATGAGAAAAAATTGATTGTTAAGAGAATCTCTATACAATTTTCAAGAAAAATAATAATATGTTTGCACGTAATCTTTCCTTTCAAACTCCCTGATATTCAAGTACATTTTCTAACGGCCAATATTTTATTTAGTAATAGTTCTTTGAAGATTACTTTCGATCATAATTTCAACTCTTTGGTTTCACGACATCATTATTTATATGTTTATTTGAACCTATAAGATTACGAACTTCACCATTTGAAAATTGCAGACATTCCTGGTTCGATGATAAGAAAAACTACTATCATGGATCATCATCATTAGCAACCTAAACCGATATCACAACTCTGGAATCAACACCTTCAAAAAACTCAAACGATTTCCTTGACTTTTGTAGAGCATTCCGAAACAAAATTATATCAGTGCACCTAATACCTAAGATAAACGTCATTGGTTTCACAACAAAAGTGAGAGGAGGAACGCTTCTCCACGCTATGCGTTGAACACTTGAACTGATCTTGACATTTAACTGAACTGATATTTCAATTTGCATCGCTCAGTACTGCATGCAAGGTGTATTAGAGTCGCCAGTGTGCTTTCTTTTTGTTTCTATAAACGGTGATACAAATAGTTGACACTTAACCTTATACAATCATTATTTTCTAATGTTTTAAGTTATTGTGGTATATTTTAATTAGGTAAGACCGCCACATTTTTTTCCAATCACTATAACTCCCGAAAGTCAGAATCAACAGTGGCGTTCACCAGAAAAACCCCGAGACAATGATGTTCGAAGAATCCTGGAGAAAAGATTCGACGGTTTTGGATCCCGCAACGCCATAAATCCGAAAAAAACCGCGAAGGAGTAAAAAATATTATTCCAGTTGCCTTTTTATATGGCAGTATATACTTACGAGAATGTTACTGTCTTTCTTCTTTTTTCTCAGTTTGAGTTCCACAAGGTTGGAGGTGGAGTCAGTGTTTCGTGTCTTTCCTTCTAAATACATTCAATTAATTTACGTCGGTTTGGTGACCTAGTAATCTATAAAGTCGTTAAAATCCCATTTATATAAACTAAACTTAGTGTTTGAACTTTTTACAATATTAAATAATTGAAAGAGGAAGGTCGTTCCAAATAACTTGTCTGATTACTCTCAATTCTTTACTTTTCATATAGTGATTGTGGCTAGCCGTAAAAAATCGACAGCTCCTTATGTACACAATTGCAAGTAGGTATCGTAATTTTACTCGTTAACGATCTAAAACTTTAAACAACAGCCTCTCACGTAAGGTAATGACCGCATAAACTATTGAAACGCCTAATGTTCCGCAAAATAGCTATATAAACACACAGATAAAAAGAGTTCCGTAAAAACAGAGATAAGGTCAGATAAATTGATTGGGATTAATTTGGGTAGGATTGAGATCTTCTACCGAAATTTCACTTTGCCAGTTCCTTACATTTTGACTACTTTACAATCGTTTTTGCTGGTAGAATGTCACTATCTAGAACCTTTAGTTTCATGTCATGGTGCAACTGACATTAAATTTTTTTCATGTCTTTCAAAAAAGTCCTTAGATCTGACTGCCTGAAGAGCAATGGAGCTATTTGTGAGGGAGCTTGTGCCTTAAATACTGCCGCCATTCCTATTCATGCAAAATCAGTACAGCTTTGTTCCTTTTGTAGGTAATACATCATAGGTACTTTTAATGTTCTGGTTTTGACTCTGGAATTTAAACCTACCTCCGATGCCTCATGTGTTGGTTTAGGTCAACTTATAGTTATTTTGAAAGTTCAAGCGCCTGATAATTGTTGTACTGGATGCATTACCAAGTTAATACAAATCGATAGATAAACGTAAATCGTAGGCGTTTGGGACTACTGATTGATCATTTTCTTCTACGTTCCCGTTTGTATTTGATCTGACTAGAAACGGCGACAATGCACCAATGAATAGTAGAAATATGACGGGTTAATATCTGGGATTTTGAATCACAATAATCCCAAGAAATGTTTTAGCAACACCACTTTCGTTGTGTTTTAAGAAATAGGTTATACAATTTTATTAGAATTGTGAAGAAGCTGAAATCTGAAAACTTTTGAAACTGGAAAGAGTAACGTAATAAAACAAAATTTCAACAATAACTTAAATGTATTTCCTTACAAAATAAACTAATCGTTGACTTAGAAAACGTTATATCACACATTTTATATAATATCTCTAGACAGTTTACCCGTAGGTTATAAATTCGTTCATCACCATTTATCGTTGTTTCTCCAATGCTTATGTCGTTTTAGTTTTGTCTGCTTCCTCTGGGGATTTTGTCCCTTCTTTTTCAAGTTCAGATACTTTAACATCGATTTTGGATTCCTTTACGGGCTTTTTATTATCTGTGGGGTTTTCTGGTTCTTTAGACAACGATTCAGTTATTTTTGGTAAGGTCACAGATAAGTTTTCATTGTAATTGTCCCTTTGAATAGGATTTGGAGGCGGGGTAGGTAGTGACTGAGCTAGAAAGACGGCCTCATTCGCGGCTTTCTCAGCTGCTTCAGCAGCATTACCTACTACTTGAGCCGCCTGAAGCGCTTCTTTTGCAGCGTTTTTAGCTATTTGTGCATGCGCTACCGTTTCATTATCACTCATTTGATCTCCTATTACACGCTGTGCTTTTATTGATTTAATGACCTTCTCCACAGTTTTCAAAGCTTCCATAGCAGACAACACCGCTCCTTTAGCTGATTTTTTTGCATCTTTCGCAACATTTACAGCTTGTTTCGATATATTTTCAGCCACTTTTGCAGGTTTCTCTTCTTCTTTACTAGGATTATTTACCTCTTTGGCAGAAAGCCTCTCCTTTTCCTTATCAGTGGGCTTTCCTCCTTCCTTATCAGTGGGCTTCTCTCCTTCCTTTTCAGCGGGCTTTTCTTCTTCCTTTTCAGCGGGCTTTTCTCCTTTCTTATCAGCGGGCTTCTCACCTTTCTTATCAATAGTCTTCTCTCCTTCTTTAACAGCAGGCTTCTTATCTTCCTTATCAGTGGGCGTCTTACCTTCCTTATCAGTGGGCTTTTCTCCTTCCTTATCAGTGGGCTTCTCACCTTTCTTATCAATAGTCTTATCTCCTTTCTTAGCAATGGGCTTCTCACCTTCCTTCTCAGTAGGCTTCTCACCTTCTTTAGTAGCAGGCTTCTCTCCTTCCTTAGCAACGGGCTTATCTCCATCCTTAGCAGTGGGTTTCTCTCCTTCCTTACTAGCGGGTTTTTCACCTTCCTTAGTTGTGAGTTTCTCACCTTGCTTAGTAGCGGGTTTCTCTTCATCTTTAATAGCGGGTTTTTCTCCTTCTTTAGCAGTGGGCTTCTCTACTTTTTTATCGGCGGGCTTTTTACCATCCTTAACAACGGGTTTATCTCCTTTTTTATCAGCGGGCTTCTCACCTTCCTTATCAGTGAGCTTCTCTTCATTCTTAGCAGCAGATTTTTCCCCTTCCTTAGTAGCCTGTTTTTCTTCTTTCTTATCAATAGGTTTCTCTCCTTCCTTAACAGTAGGCTTTTCACCTGCCTCATCAGTGGGCTTTTCTCCGTCCTTAACAACGGGTTTATCTACTTCCTTATTAGCAGGCCATTCTCCTTCCTTATCAGCGGGCTTCTCTCCTTCCTTAGTAGCGGATTTTTCCCCTTCCTTAGTAGCCTGTTTTTCTTCTTTCTTACTAATAGGCTTCTCTCCTTCCTTAGCAGCAAGCTTTTCACCTGCCTTATCAGTAGGCTTATCTCCATCCTTGACAACGGGTTTATCTCCTTCTTTATCAGCGGGCTTCTCACCTTCCTTATCAGTGAGCTTCTCTCCATTCTTAGCAGCAGATTTTTCTCCTTCCTTAGCAGTGGATTTCTCTCCTTCCTTATGGGCCAGGTTTTCATCTTCCTTAGTAGTGGATTTTTCTCCTTCCTTAGTAGCCTGTTTTTTTCCTTTCTCACCAATAGGCTTCTCTACTTCCTTAGCAGCGGGCTTTTCACCTTTCTCATCAGTGGTATTTTTTCCAATCTTAACAACGGATTTATCTACTTTCTTATCAGCAGGCTTTTCTCTTTCCTTATCAGCGGGCTTCTCTCCTTCCTTAGTAGTGGATTTTTCCCCTTCCTTAGTAGCCTGTTTTTCTTCTTTCTTACCAGTAGGCTTCTCTCCTTCCTTAGCAGCAGGCTTTTCACCTGCCTCATCAGTGGGCTTTTCTCCATTCTTAACAACGGGTTTATCTACTTTTTTATCAGCAGGCTTCTCTCCTTCTTTAGCCGCAGATTTCTCACCTTTCTTATCAGTGGGCTTCTCTCCATCCTTAATAACGGCTTTATCTCCTTCCTTATCAGCGGGCTTCTCTCTTTCCTTATCAGCGGGCTTCTCTTCTTTCTTAGCAACGGGCTCTTTGTCTCCTTTAAGTGTGAGTTTTGCATCCTCTTTTAAAGGTTTCTCACCTTCTATAGCAGGATTTTCTTCAGGTAGTAATTTCTCATCGTCTTTACCAGATTGTTCACCTTTCTTAGCTTCAAGCTTTTTATCTCCTGACTTCTTGCCTTCCTTCAAAGATTTCTCGCTCTCTCTATCAAGCTTCGCACCTTCTTTAGTCCCGGCCTTTTCTCCTTCCTTAGCCACGAGCTTTTCATCTTCCTTAGTAGGCATTTCTACTCCCTCAGAAGTTATTTCTCCTTCTTTGGCAGGTTCTTCTTCCTTTTTGGTGGGTTTTTCAGCTTTTTTCGCAGATGTCTGATTTTCAGATTGCTTACCTTCCGTAACAGACAATTCTCCTTCTTTTGAGGACTTTTCTCCCTTAATAACATCCGTTTCACTTTCCTTGGTAGGTTTTATTTGTTCCTCACCTGTCTTGGCAGAATTGTCACTTACTTTGGTAGATTTTTCATCTTTAGTAAGTTTTTCAGCTTTTATCGCATCTGGTGATCCTTTCTTTGGAATCTTTTTTGCGAATTCTCCACTGTGTGGAGATATGTCTTCAAGTGAATCCGATTTGGAGTTTTCTGATGAAACAGTTTCTTCTGGGGCAGCACTAGAATTGTCTTCTGCACTGGCTTCCAATTTTTGTGAAGCTTTATGCTTGTGTGTGTGGCTAGCAGTGGTTTGTGGTCCAAGGTTGATGTGATTGCCAACTGGTCGGAAACCATTTTCGTCTGCAATATATCTGTAACATTGACACATAAAATCGTAACACCTCTTTGAAAATTATTTGTTGCCATTTAGAGGTAATTTCTTGCTGATATCCTTTAAAATGAAATTTAACTGTTTTTTTATTTCACTTACCTAATTTGAAATAAGATTCTTTGACAATTATTGGCTCTTCCTATATACAAAAACTCAAAATTATTTTAATATACGTGGAGGTGCTGCTAGAATGGTGTTCTTTGCCATTTATACCGAAAAGTCTTAATAAAGTGAATGAAACAAATACTATATAATATATTTTATACGTTGACCAGTAAATACTCTTATTGATGCATCTAATAACTTTGTAAACATCTCAAGGGTTATCCATCTACTGATGCTGATGACCTTTAATCACTATACAGCATGTTTGAATTAAAAAACGTGAAATCACAATTATTATGCCATAACCAGTGATCGGATAATCGGGCGCTTATATACCCAAACCTCTTCCCGTGAAAGAATAATATGGACATTCCTTTATGAATAAATAAGTAATCCCGGGTTCCCGGGATCAAACAATTTCGTAAAAACAACTATAACATACTTAACGAAAAAGCTTTCATTGTAAATTAAAAGTTCCATTAGAATCGGCTTTTTAAATATAAACAAATTACAATGAGAGTTTAGAACGAGTTCTAACTATATTATTCAATCTCAGGAATTTCGAACGATTCCGGGATCCGGGATTCTGAAAAGCATGTCCGTATTATACTTTCGTGGGAATAAAAGTGAAGTTTAGGTATATTAGCGCCCCCTTATCCGATCACTGGTCATACCATAAAACGGTTTTAATCAGTTTAAACATCACGTCTTTATGATTAGCAGAATTGGTAATATCAACACTTGTGAACTTCTAGGTTATTTTTCTAGTAAATCAATACTTACTTCACACTGATGAGAGTGCCGTCGGGTGCAGTGTAGGAGTATGATCCCTGCTGAACATGGATTTCACCGCTGTCGTCATCTTCACCACCCTCGTTGCTGCAGTCACTGTGTTTGTGTGCTGTCTTTCCATCTATCACTTTGTCAAAGGATGTCTCCTCGCGTTTGATACCGTTCCCGGTTTCATAGCTGTAAATATGTGTTGTTAATGTTTAATTTTTGTTATTTTTTTATTTACAGATATTTTTTGTCATATTTATAATCAGAATCATACTACATTTTATTTTTACTTTTCACTTTCTGTAATATCATGAGTATCATTTTTTTAAATTTTACTTATTTAACTAACTAAATCGGACCCTCTTATAATTCTTTTTGCATAAATCGAACTTGATTTTCATATATATGGAAAATGGAAAAAAATATAATGTACAAGATTTCATTATAAATGGTCTCATTACCTAAACTTGTATTTTCCGTCAGCCTCAAACTCCTCAGATTGTGAAACAATGGGTATCACTGTAGGCTGCTGTCTTTCCAGTGGCACCTCATCAGTGGGGGGTGCGGAAAGTACGCACGCCGCCGCCCAGCCCAAACAAACCAATTTAAATAACATCTCTATTATAACCACTCCTGATTTACACTTATGAGTGATGCTCCAGACTTGTTGTCCACTTATATGTAAGATTCATTTATTTACTCTATCCTCCCCCCGCGTTCCGGAGTATCGAGCATCACCGGACGCTAAATACTTCAACCTTAACGCTTGACTGATGTGTTCTTCGGAAAATTGCACAATAACCTAGGTGTCAACAATAAGACATGATCGGCGACGATTGGACGCGATTAAACCATTGGCCATTCTTAACAAGGTCACAAACACGTATGCTGAAACATTTTAGTGCTCCAATTTTCATAGCTTACGTGTAAGGTACCAACAACACACAAACTTTTAATAAGAAATTTGGTAGGATTAACAAATACTATAATAAAATATTTAATTTACTATTGAATGGCGATTTGATTTGTTGATTGATTGATTTTATTGCCACAAAATTAAACTAGAATAGATATTATTTTCTTTAAGTATTAATGAATTTCCTAATGAATGTTGAGGATCATACTGTATATTATCGTGTTTGCATAATTACGGCATGAATGTCGATATAGGAATTTGAGTAGTTGGAATATAGGGTATTCAGATCACAAATCGTGATCTGAAAAACCCTATATTCCACAGTTTAACCATTCGAGTATTCCTATATTTCACTATTCGAAATGAGACTTTGACTAAATACATTGAAAGTAGTTTCATGTGAATGAAAAGAGCAGTCACTTCATATCAATCAATGGATCATTCAGTAGGAATGGTCTATTCAGAATGAAAAGAGCAGTCACTTCATACCTATCAATGGATCATTCAGTAGGAATAGTCTATTCAGACATCAACGAGTTTGGAGTGGAATGTGCACAGATGTGTTCCTCCGACACCTTATATAGGGTAGCATCTAGTTACCTGTGTAAAATGCAGGCTTCATGTATAGTTATTGTGTAGATAAAATTATATTGTGTTCGAATTAACACACACTTCGTTGTGAAATGGCTCTTGTTCTCAAATCTTATTTGTTTATATAACATACTAGATTGCGTCCTAGTTTTGGTATAAGAAGTATATTAAGATCATGCAGACCAAATCGAGGTAGGTATTTTGTGTAAATGAAACAATAAATATCGTAGAACATAATTTATTAGAGGATATTTACATTGTTTTGGTCAATTTGCAGAACGCACTACACAACATTTAGCCTATCTTTGACAGCTGGCATCAGGTTTTTTGTCTTTCTGTTACACTGTTACAGTGAAGATAAAACGGTTTAAAAGAAAAAAAGTTCATTTCCTGGTTGAATCTGGTAGCATAAAACATCTTCTAAATCAGGTAGAGCTGTGTCTGCTGTTTCTGTTTTACTACTTTCACTAGGTTTTGGTGAGCTTGCATTACATTTTCCACGATCAGTCTGTATGTCGCTAACTCGAACAAATGTACGAACATCTTCATGATGGCCCTCAGTCTTGACTATAAGATACTGAATTATCTCTAGGTCAAATAACTCTTTTGTCTGGCTTGTATCACTATCCTTGTGATTAGATGAGCTTACATTCGGTATTTTCAGGTCAGTCTGCATATCTTGAGTAAATATAATTTCACCGTTAGCATTCTTGCAAATAATTTTACGAATGCCTTCTAAATCAGATTTTAATGGATTAAACATTGTAATGTTAATATTTTTTCGCGAGAACCTTCACACTACGAATTGTAAGAATGTAATGTCGTCTTAACTGATTGTAAGCTATTTATAAGTAACTCGGGCTTTAATGCTCATCCCATATGTAAACGCATCCATTGTAAATTGTCATTGAAGTTTATTCACTGTCCTTGTCCCACAAATTTTATTGAGAAGATATGGCAGGCAAAGTCATCGTATGTTAGTAGTTTACCATTAATCATGAGTTTTGCAATGTAAGTAATTCTTTATAAGGAGACCGATCAAAACAAAATAGCAACATAGACGCAAAGTAAATAGGTACAGGACGTTACAACTCCTACAGCGTGCGCAAACGGGCGCACGCACACATTGATGTGTACATAAAGGGATCTCAGCAATGCATGCCAGCCGCAACGAACAATCTCCACTCGCGCAAGTGCATGCGTCCCACATCTATGTGTGCGTGAGGTGAGGTATCGCTCGTTATAGGAAGCTGGCGTTCTGTGTCTAATTATCATACTATTGCTACGCTCGGTTTTACTTACTATTTTATATCTAAGTAGTATTATAATGTCAATTAAAATACATAAATTCGTTATAACTGTTTATTATCTAGGTTTATATTAATACCTAATTAATTACATTTGATTTAGAATGATACATAGTTTATACATTACAACCATTATGTCTAATGTAAATTGTACATACGCAACTACATTTTCTTTTGAATTTTATTTATCATATCTTTAGCACAGTCGTATATATCATCAGTAAATATATTATCAACAATATGTTGAGCACATATTTTAGCTTTACAAGTGCATAATTTAGAACCATTGAGTTCTTCACCCTCAAAGATTTGAATACGTATTATTTTACGGTGTGGGCCCTTTACATACTTTCTAACATACGAATACATCATTTTGCTCCCTCGTCTTTTATCATTGACGGTTTTCCTGGTGGTATTGGCGCTGTTCAACCTTTCTTCTAACTGGGGTGATGTTTCTCTCTCCCGATTTTGATTCAATGGTGGGGAAATTGGAGAGTACGATATAAACGGTCTCTCTCTTTCCAAATAGTTCATCACATTTTGACGTAATTGTTGTGGTGCTGGATTCGGTGAGTATGACGGGGTTGAAATAAAAAGTTGCTCGGATTCCTGAAACATAAGAATGAATAAGATAAGTTAATATACAATTATGATTACTTATTAATATCGGCAGCCCAACTTCATTATTCATAAAAACTAAAATTATATTTCTATGTAAGTTATCATAGAAATTGCGAAAAAATAATTAATTTAATAAAAGTGTCGCTAATTTACTTACCGACATTATTGGTGAAGAAACGCTAGCGATGATGTGATTATTTTTTTCGAGATTGTACTGATTTTATACTTGTTCAGATTTATTTGATTTTTGTAATAAGGTTCAAAATTATAAGATAAAAACAAGATTATTCTTGTATACCGAAATATGAGATTCTGACTCGTCATATCTCCACTTCTCCACATGTCTAGGAGTTGCATGCGAGCGTGCAAACCGCAGCGTTTGTACCGTCGCCGTCATCGACGTCGAAAACATTCAGCAAAAAAACAACAACCTACAAACATTTTTTATAATTGTAAGTAGGTATGAGCTTCCCCTATTGTTGATTTAAGTGAGTACCTACACAAGATTCAAAATCGCTTTTTTATTTGTCTTATATAAAACGCTGTAAACTTAAAACCTTAACCGCTACGATAAATACGCTCGTGTACGCAATTGACAATTTTTGCAAGTATGCAGTTTTACAAATTTGGACTGAATGACGTGATTTTAGGCCTATAAAAACGCTTCGCAAATTAGTCTCCGGCACAATTCCTCTCTGGAACGAAACCTGTCTGCAAGGAATCAACGCTCCGAGCCCTAGAAAGTCAATAACCTGTCATAAATGTAAAATTGAAATACCAGAAAATCAGTATTCCTATCATATGAGAACGAATATACACAAAGCAAACTGTTTATTGAATACCAAGTTCACAGATATTCATATTATTGCAACAGCATTCAAAAACAGATTAATGACATACAGATTGAATGTCACTCAGGAAGACGAGTACCTCGGTTTAGAGGCGTTCCTGGGTGATCATCTAATAAATATAACAGAATTGATAAAAATGTCACTTAATGAACACAATTGCATAAAATTGAATTTCGAATTGTTTGCCTATTTTATGTTATCAAAATCAGACGAACAACAATTAAAGTCGTTTAATACCAAATATGAAATTATTTATAAGAACACTGATTTGAATGAATTATTAATCAAAGTAATAAATAAACTAAATAATAAATTAACCGAGTTCCAGCACTGTCAATCTGGTTGGACATTTGTTTCTATGAGTCATCTCGAAATTAATGTAAACAAGTATTCCCCTATGAGAGGTGGGTCTTATATACAACTGCCGTCAGCTATTAAGCAGTCTAAAAGTTGTATAAATATTAAAAATAAAGATAATTGTTGTTTATTATGGAGTATAGTTGCTGGATTATACCCAGCTAAAATTAATGTATGCAGAACAAGTTCATACCCCCATTATACCTCTGTTTTAAATATTGAGGGAATGTCATTTCCTCCTACGATTAATGATATTAAGACGTTAGAAAAAAATAATCCCAACATCAGTTTAAATATATATGGCCTACAAAATAATACTGTGACCGGACCTCTTTATGCAACGCAAAATAGAAGAAAAAATCATTTTAATTTACTTTATATCGAAAAAAATTCTATCGGACACTACTGTCTAATTAAAGATTTAGTACAATATTCTTCATACTTTACTTACAAGTTAAGAATTAGTTAAAAATAAAACATAGCACCTTTTAGTAAAATAAGAAGTATATATACTCGGGGCATGTCTTATTACCTCACATTTCACAATGAATTTCGTTAAGCAATCACATACTTTTAAAATAAATAATATAAAATTAGAAAATCATTCACAAAAAGTGAGACATAGCACACTCTTACCTAACACTATAAGATGTATTATATGCGGTCCATCTAACTGTGGAAAAACTAATATAATGCTTAATTTACTATTACATGAAAATGGAGTAAAATTCAAGCATATTTATTTATACTCGAAGACAGCTTTCCAGCCAAAATATTGTTTTTTAAAACAGGTCATCCGGTGCATACCCAATGCAAAGTTATTTATCTTCCATGATAATAAAGAAGTTATACATCCTAATGACGCCTTAACCAATTCAATAATGATTTTCGACGATGTCGCATGTGAAAATCAAATAAATATTCGTAACTACTTCGCAATGGGGAGACACAAACAGATAGATTGTTTTTACTTATCACAAACCTATTCCAAAATACCTAAACAACTAATACGAGATAATGTTAATCTTTTGTTAATCTTTAAACAAGACGACATAAACTTAAAACATATTTATAATGAACATGTAAATACGGATATGGAGTGGCTTCAATTTAAAAAACTTTGCTCTACTATATGGCAAGATCGGTTTGACTTTGTATTGATAAATAAAGATTGTTCTCTAAATGAAGGTAGATATAGACAGGGGTTTGACATATTCGTAACTTTTGAGCAAACATAATAAAAACCATAATACTGTAAAAAAAATATCAATCGTAGTCTACAATCTGTAAATAACGGTTGGATATTGTCGGGAATCATTATGGAGGTCAATATAAAAGAACAATTGATAAAATCCGTAGATAGTATAAAAAATAAAATTAAAACAATACAAAATGCAGAAGATGTCGATAATTTGAAATTTAAGAAGCTTTTTAAGCCAATAACAGATCCTCTAGAGACTTTAATTAAAGTTAATGATAAGAATAGAACTATATTGGATACGAGTGAAGGTGATAATAATATAATGAGAAGATGTAGCTCACCCGTAGATTTTGAAAATTTCAAAGGATTTATAGAGAAACATTCAAATGATGGTTCTGCATCCTTTAGCTGCACAGGTGATGATAGCGAGAACGATACATTTATGTCACTTAATAAAGAAGATATGATTGAAATCTATGATAATAACATGAATGTACCTTTCGGGATTCGAAGTGAAAACAAAAATTTGATGATGGGTAACTCTAAAGTATCATTTTCTTTTACAAACAACGTTAACAATTCCCTAAAATCAATTATAGCCACAGTTAATGACAAACATTATGAAATAACTCCTGGACTTAAAGAACTTTTACTACGTAATAGACCTGACCTCAGTCTGGTAACTGAAACTGATAAAATTGTTTACAAAGATATGCTCCATAATACAAATGCTCACAAACGTGACTTTAATCCAAACGGCCAATTAAAAGGTGATAAAGGTTTGAAATACCGTCAAATCATAAAACCTTTGTTTTCTGAACAAAATTACATTCAACATGCAGAACAAGTCATTAAGTCAAAAAGTGGTGGCTACTTACCTAAATTGAAAAAAAAGTATAAGAGTAATACAGATTATGTTTATTGGGATGACCCTAATGAATTAATCGATAGATTAAGACTATTAATGGCTTCAAAAAACGCTGGTAATACTAATCATGACAATGAAATTATATCAATTGTTGAAGAGTTAAAAGAAGCCGGTATAATAAAATAATAAAAAGCATTGTATCTAATTTTATATTTAGTTATTAAGAGAGTCTGAACCATGAAGGTTCATACAAAACAAACGTCGCTGTCTTTTAATGAAATAAGCTCTGAGCATATTGAGATCTTAGACAAATCAACCGAAACTGAATGCTGCAAAGATATTAATAAATACAAAGTTGAAATATTAATTAAAATAGAACAATTGAACAAATTAATTAGTGGTTTAAATAGCAGATTAAATAACATTGAAAAGACCATTGATTTAAAAGAAATAGCAGGGAAGTTAAGCAAGCATTATGAGCAAAATAGACGTCATAAATGAAATCCATAAAAACGCTAGAGTTAATTTCCCAAGAAGAAGTGTAATACTTAAAGATATAAATGACCTTTGGCAAGCAGATTTGATGGATATGCAAGCAATATCAAAAGTGAATGCAGGTTATAAATACATACTGGTGATTATAGACACTTTTTCAAAATATGCTTGGGCGATTCCACTTAAACAAAAAAATAAGCAACAGGTATCAGAGGCGTTTAAAACGGTAATAGAAACAGGACGAGTTCCAAAAAATTTGCAAACCGATCTTGGGAAAGAGTTTTACAATGATCAATTTAAAAGTGTTGTTAATAAGTATAAAATTAATCATTATTCTACTTATTCTACTAAAAAGGCCTCAATTGTTGAAAGATTAATAAGAACGTTAAAGAATAAACTATACAAGGAATTTAGTTTGAATGGAAATTATAAATGGTTTAACGGTATGTTAGAAAAAAAGTTACATGAGTACAACAATGATGTTCATAGAACTGTCGGTCAGTCACCTGCTTCAATAAATCAAAGGAATAAAACAAATATACTTCAAAGATACTTAGACGCAGCTCAGTCTCGAAAAAAAGTGAAATGTAAGAAATTTAGTGTAGGAGATTTTGTGAGAGTAAGTAAATATAAAGGATGTTTTGATAAAGGTTATTATCCCAACTGGTCCACTGAAATATTTAAAATAACAAAAATTCAAGGAACAAATCCAACAACTTATTTAATAGAAGATGGTAGATGTCGACCAATACTAGGCGCATTTTATGCACAAGAACTTCAGAAAACCAATCATCCCGACATATACCTCGTTGAAAAAGTTTTGAAACGAGAAGGAAAGCGAGTATATGTTAAATGGTTGGGGCTGCCGACCAGTGAAAATAGCTGGATTGATAAATCAAATGTATTATAACTCCTGAACAATATTTAAGCATTTTACAAACAATTATCTATTCACTTCCACTTTATTCTTAATGCAATAAAGACATACTTTATAATTCAGGTTTATGTAAAATAATTAAAAAATATAATAACAATGAAAAAAGCACGAGGACTATGTACAAGCAATAAAGAAATGGCTGGTTTATCATCTTTCAAAATGGATAAAGTAAGATCTGGAGCGGGGTTTAGAAAAACCCTTAAAAATATTGTATCACATACCAAAAAACACATCAAGAAACTAAAACCCACCTGTAAGAAAGCGTTAATGGAATTAGCCTGCGCTGCAGCTCATGAATTTGCATCTGATTTACCCATAAAATTACCCAGAATTATACCAGTACCTAAAACTGGAGGATTTCTTCCTTTAGTACCAATATTTGCTGGTTTATCTGCCGCTGGAAGTTTGGCTGGGGGTGCTGCTGGGATTGCGAAAGCTATTAATTCATATAAAACAGCTAAGAAACAGTTGCTTGAATCGGAACGTCACAACAAGCAAATAGAAGCTTTAATTATTGGAAAAGGATTACATCTTAAGCCTTACAAAGAAGGTTTAGGAATTTTTGTTACAAAGAAAAAAAACTAAATGGTCGGCTACCCAATAGAGCTTTAACTAATATTGATATATTGAAGCATTCAAATAGTATCCCATTCTTTCGAGGTGTATTTATGAGAGATGAATTACCAGGTAACCCATTACCATTAGAATGTGGAGTGATTAATCTTGATATTTCTCAAAACTCTGGCACTCATTGGGTAGCCTATACCAAAATATACGATCACATTGAATACTTTGACAGTTATGGTAACTTAAAACCACCTAAAGAATTAATAAAATATTTAGGAAAAAATATTCAGTACAATTATGAAAATGTACAACATGATCACTTGTATAATTGTGGACACTTATGTTTAAAATTTCTTAAATTATTTTGGAAAAGTAATAAAGGAATTTATTAATTAAGTGAGTGATTTTTATTTCTTACGTCTCCAAATTTCGTTAAACTATAAAAATATAAATGACATTGCTAGTTCATACGCATACATTCTTTCGTTGTTGGTGATAAAAGTCACTAGTGTTGAAAAAGGATTTTTTATTACCTATTTAAAGTAACCTCCTTCGTTTTATTCATACCAACATCATGCTTGTTCTTAATAAAACTCCTAATGAGAGAGGGAAATATAACATAAGACTGCCAATATCCAAAGAAGTGAGACGTGTCAGTGCAGTGAGAATTAATAAAGTTTCAAAGGAAAACAAAAGATTTCTTCAAGATATCGGTTTTAAAATATAATATGCTTCAAATTACAGATTTACCACAATATGATACCTCTATTGAGGGTTATGAGATCCACAGTTACAATCCATACAATAATAGCTTTAAAGAAAATGATGAAATTAGAATACCCATACAACAGCAAGATTTATATGTATTGCCGTCAGGTAGTTCCATTTACATAGAAGGATATGTAAATGTGTCAACTAAAGATGCAGCGGGAAAATTAGTAAAAAAAGATGTTGATTTTATAAATAATCCCATTTCATATTTGTTTCAAGATATTAGATACGAAATAAATGGTGTTGAAATCGATCGGATTAAAAATGTTGGTATTACAACCACCTTAAAATCGTATATCTCAATGAATGAAGGTGAAAGTAAAGCTGCAGCAGTCTGGGGATGGAACTTAGGTGGTACGAAATTAAGAAACGAATATTTTAGTGTTATCGTGCCATTGAACAGAATACTGGGATTTGCAGAAGATTACAACAAAATAATAATCAATTGTAAACATGAACTTATTTTACAACGAAGCAGCTCAGCATTGAACTGTGTGCTTATAGACAAAAATGATAACGTAGAAATAGATATACAAAAAATACAATGGCGTGTGCCGCATATTAAAGTTTCTGATCGTAATAAATTGTTATTGCTCAAAAGCTTGGAGAGAGATCGTTCTATACAGATAGCATTTAGAAATTGGGATTTGTATGAATATCCATTACTTCCAAGAACAACAAAACATTCCTGGTCAGTAAAGACAACTTCCCAGCTAGAAAAACCGAGGTTTGTAATATTTGGTTTGCAAACAGCTCGAAAAAATAATAAAACTAGAAGTTCTTCTATATTTGATCACTGCAATGTAAGCAATATTAAATTATATTTGAATTCTCAATACTATCCGTATGACTCACTTAATCTGAAATTTGATGAAGGTAAATACAGTATATTATATGAAATGTATGCTAATTTTCGTCAGTCGTATTACAACTTAGGCATTGATCCATTGCTTAGCTTAGACCAATTTAAAGAAATTGCTCCACTTTTTGTGATTGACTGTTCAAGACAAAACGATTCACTTAAAACTGGACCAGTTGACGTGCGATTAGAAATTGAATGCTCTGAAGATATTCAAAATAATACATCTGCCTATTGTTTAATAATAAACGATCGACTGTTCGAATACAAGCCGTTGAGTAATATTGTGAGAAAACTATCATGAATGTCATCGTAGATGTTCAAGGGTTTAAGAGTGAAGAAAATGAGTTTATTCCAAAAGAAATAGCAATAATGTACAAAGGACACGTACAAGTACTGTTGATAAAACCACCACGACCATTTTATGACTTGACGAGGAAAGAACGGTTACAAGTGGCTTGGATTGAAAAAAACAGAGGAATAAACTGGAACGAAGGCTTTGTACCATATTTTAATTATCAAGTAATCTTTGGGGATTTTTTAAAAAATAAATCTATATTTACGAAAGGAAACGAAAAAGTGTTATGGATAAAAGATATATTCCGAATTAATAATGTATACAATTTAGAAAGTAAGAACTGCCCGAGTTTGTTGACATTATATAACAATTATTCAGATTCATCTGACATTATAAGTTGTATGTATCATACCAATATATGTGCCTTAAAAAATGTGTTTTGCTTAAATAAATGGTGTAAAGAAAATCAAGTGTTTTGTCAGTAAGATAAAATAAGAACGATCTTAGTTTTACGAATAAATGATTATAGAATGTTAAACCTACAAACTTACTTACACATATTCTATTATTTAGGTTAGTGAAAATGTAAGTAATAGTAATGTAAGAAATGTATCATTGCTTATAAAACAATATTTGAATAATATAGAAATAAATATTTAAACTTGACCTACTTGCGAGTTTTATTTCTTTAACACTAAAAATATTAATATAGTTAACCACCTGCCAACCACATATTATAGTTCGACATCGAAAGCAAAAACAGCTTGTTATAATGAGCAGTTCATACTGAACAGCTTGTTAAAGGTAATGAGCAGTTCATACTGAACAGCTTGTTATAATGAGCTGATCATACTGAACCGCTTCTTATAATCAGCAGTTCATATTGAACTGCTCTGTTTATTTACACACTCGAACAGATGCTACTGATGAGTATGCGACTACTATACAGGACTTTAATTAAAAAAAAAAATATATGTTTGAATAGAAAACTATAAATGTTATTAGTAGACCATTTTATGACTTGACGAAGAAAGAATGGTTACAAGTGGCTTGGATTGAAAAACAGAGGTATAAACTGAACGAAAATTTTGAATAATTAAGTATATTATGGGGTTACAGAGGAATAATCTGATACTCGAATGGTTTAACTGTGGAATATAGGGTTATTCAGATCACGATTTGTGATCTGAATACCCTATATTCCAACTACTAATTTGTTTGGATACGAAGAGTTTATTGTCGTGCGTATAATTTATAAAACAAGAAAATTAAACGAGTCTTGTCAAACCAGTGAATAAATTACGAACTAAAACCCATTAGGCGTTTAAACTATTGAGTCATCTTCATTTGCTGTTTTAATCGCGTGAGAGGAGGATCACATTACTTACTCAGACAATTACAGATTAAAATAAAATGTTGTTATCTTTATCAACATTACCTATTTACTTATTACTACTTCAGAGTACGACAAGTGTAGATTTCAATAATAATAAAAAAGTGCTTCGGAGAGAAACTCATGTTTTAAGGACATATAAATCTAATCACCCTCCAATAATAGAAACTGAACATAAAATTCCAGTTACTGTGGTTTACGACGATGATGAAGTAATTAAAGTGATAAATAAACATGAAAACAAATCAGATATTGTTGTGGAAGAGAAAACATCTTTGAAAGAGGCTCCACCTGCAAATCATCCACCTTCATTGTCTGAAGTTGACAAAAGCAAGGAAGATTTAAGTGTAAAACCAAGGGCCCGCTCCATTAAAATACCTGTGACCATATCTGATGAACCAAAAGCACCTTCCGCTGCATCTACTACAACTCGAATAGAAATGAAGAAACTAAAAAGGGTACAAAGAGTTAGAAAAGTCAAGGTAAATAAAAGCAAAATTGATGCACACGTTAGTGAATCAGAAAAGACTGAAAACAAAGCAGCACAAAAAGAAGTGACAAAGATGCCAAATCGAACCCGTGTTGAGCCATCGGTACATGGTCCCCAAACCTTCAAACGACGAAACGGAACTCGAGATCCTGTGGTGCCTATAATCGAGTCGGAAAGTTACGTTTTCTCGCATTCGGGAGATTTTCATTACAGGTGAGAGTATAGTATTCATGAATGTTCATTTGAACATGAATATTACAGTAATTTAAACTTTATGTTAAATAGGTATATTGACAACAAAGCCTAATTTTGCAGTTATGAAGGCGGCGACGGTACAAAAGCTTATGAGAGAGGTGAATTAAAAAGTTCCAATGGTGGTGCTGGCAGTGCTGTAGAAGGAAACTTTTCGTACAAAGTGAGTACCCCTGAATTTATAATGCCATTTAACAAATGCTGCGATGGTTACCCTTTCGGTATGGGCACGCTCAGCGCAATAATGTACCTACTATTATTTTTATGACCAACTTAGTCTTTTTTGCTGTACGTTCAAGTGTCTGTACCGAATAAATATGTTATATTTTATTCTATGTAAATGCAACTGTTAAACTTGGATAACCGCTTTTACCCATTGTACACATTTTCGGTGTGGTGCAAAACAAATTCATTATTAAATAAATAAGATAGATGCTGATTAGTCAATCACTGTAGCAAATTAAAACTATACATCTTTTAGAAAAGCCTATAGGCTCATAAACGTTAGCACGATTATTTTATATAGAAAAATGATTAGCAGAACTGTTCGGATATTTTTAAACATACCTATATATATAAACTCACGCCTTTTTCCCACGAGGGTAAGCAGAAACTGTACAGCACCCCCAGCTACGACCCTTGCATATGTACCTACGCCTCTTGCTTATCAAGTACCGGTTGTGAGTATTATGCGCCTGGGCTTTCTGTCAATGCCCCTTTGAATGGAACCATACTACTATTTTTTTAATGCTATTTTCAGGATAAAGATGGCAATGACGTCAGTCTGTCATACACGGCTGATGAGAATGGCTACAGACCAACAGGCGCACACCTGCCCACGCCGCCACCCATTCCTCCCGCAATAGCGCGTGCTCTAGCTTATCTCGCCACAAAGACAACACCAGAACCCATCACTGAGAGAATCAAAACACTATGAAAATATCAATGATATAAAATGGTTTTGACAACTTGATTCACAGGCTTCTGTCGCTGGTAAGAGTAATAGAGAGTTTATTTGATGGTATATGTGTTAAACCTAATTACACAGGATATAGTTATAAAGATGTTTAGATACCTCACCTAAACATTCTTACATTCAAAATAATTAGAGGGTGTAAAGATTATTAGTGTCTACTGCCTTTGTTAGCGTAGTCAAATACTGTGTTCACTTTGTTCTTGGTTTAAGGATCGCAATCATTGCATTGCATGTTTTGTTTTGTTTCGTATTTTGGGATTTGTACAAATAAACGAGATTCCATTGTTTACCGATGTTGTTTGATATCTGAAGAAGATTCCATACATTTTGAACATTAATTGTATCCTTGCCCATAATGATAACACGGACCAATCTAGAATATAGCTAAGTCTGTATAGACTAATCTATTTTTAGCTCGATGACCTATATGTAGATATTTCAGTGCATTGAAAATATATTAACGATCAAACAATTTGTAAAATAACAATTATTGGTGTAACTAAATACAACTCGACACCTAAAGTCACTTGCTCACATTTGCTAGCAAAAGGTAATGACCTAGTGATTATATTTATAATTTCCGTAAACAGAATCCAACACACTATTTAAATTAAATATAAAATATTTATTATATTGCACACTGTCTATAGTGCTGTCTTAATAATACAATTAAGATTGAGTCAGTTGATCAATAACTTAAAGTACGTAAGTACTAATACATTAATTAGTATCAATATTGTTTGTGCCTATTACATGACGTTTCATCATCGTCGATAAAGCTTATATTCATAGATAGAACACATTGTTCTATTTTCTCATCATTGACCTTGGGATAGACGCTCACTTCTCCAAACAGGTTGGATAGGAATGCTGTGTACCAAGTATTGTTGGGACCACTCTTGCTTTCTACTGAAACGAACATTTTCACTGACATTTCCATATGTAATAATTTCGCCGGCGGCGGCGGGTGTATTATTCTGTTTCTTTATTGGTGTGGTTTGTTATTTGTGTGTATTTACCCGACTGCCCCAGAAAGATCATTCTGTTCCTCTCCTTATATTTTTTCTACAGGCATTTAGATTGGCACTTGGCAGGTTTGATATTATTTTGTAATAAGTAGACAATTTTCGTAACGATGAAATGGTTTCTTTATTTACAATATGGCACTTTGTGTATTTTTAAAAAAGATGCATGGTTATTTTATAGGCTAATTTAATCGGTGTTAACTGTAAATACTATTTGAAAAGGGACTAAACTGAAAATTCTCCAGCATTTTTAAAGTTTCATTGCATAAAGAATTAACTTGCCAATCATACTTCGAAGAATATGTTTTGCATTTAAAGTATCCGTCTTACATACGTGCCAACTACCACTAGAGCCGTTGATACCGTTTATAAGATATGACATCAACATTTAACACCTATTTGACAGGTTCTGTAAGTATCATGCTAATCAAAAATCACTGTTTTTGGCCATTGTCTCATCTCTATATGTATATAAAACCTTGATATATTATCCCATGTAGATGATAAAAACAGTAGAAGGATGTTGTTGTATATTTAAAGCATTCCTCCACTGTAAAGACTATCTTATTTATGCGGGTGTGTAATGTTAGGTATATGTACTTAACTATTAACTTACTATACAACTAAAACAACGAACGATATAATTTTGTTTGATAAAATTTTAATTTGTTATAGTCATCTATATAATTGTTATAACAACTTATGAAATACAGCCAAGAGATATAATTTCATGTTATAAAAGCTTCAATTGACAAATCATACACTTAAACGAATGATTAAAAGTTATAACGTTCATATTTTATAAGCTTTTCAAGATGTCAGTATGACATGCACGGAATTAGTAAATTCGTCCTGCGTACTTATGATCAAGTTGCCATCTCGAATAAGAAGTAGCATTTGGAAACGCCACAGACCTAATGGTCACTAATTTATCGAATGTACATTCGGCTTAAATTCTTTCATTCGGCAAGCATTCGGAATAAAAAAAATAATGATGGAAAACGCCTGGCTGTTAAAGACATGCTTTAATTTAAGTACCTAGGTAAACTTATACCATTGAGCAAAAACTAAGGATGGTCGAAGGTTTAGATAATTAAAAAACTAGTTTACATTTTGCAATGCATCTTTGGCACTGATTTTGCTTTTATTTAAAATAAATATACAAACATTTTACGTAAATTCAATCATTGTCTATCACAGTTCAGTCATTGTACATTCTTTTTATATGATTTTTTATTGCTTACTATATTATATTGTTTTAATGTTAGTGCAGTTTTGTAAACAGAATTTAAATAGGCTTATTAAATTCAAGTTGTTTTTATTCAAGTTTTTATAAAAGTTTGCTTATCTAAAAAAGACCGGTGATGCATATAACGCACAACGAGATCTTCTTAACTATAAAACAAATTAGATTAGTCACAAAGTAACAACAAAAAGGATTTATCAAATAAGTTTTTTTTTCCAGAAACAAAAGTTTATAATTCTGTTTTCAAAACTGTACGAGTATTCGTGGGGTAACAGGTACGTAGGATGCTCAGGTCGTCAGGGCATCAGGCGATCAGTTGGTAGAAGGTTTAGTTTCTGCCCGGAGGTGGTGGGGGGAGGGTCGCGAGATAGTCGAGAGCCTTCTGGATTGCTGGCGGGATCGGAGGAGGTGTTGGCAGATGGGCGCCCTGGAACAGAAACATCAAACGTTTTCACAAATGGTTACGTGAATTTGTAAAGTTGAATTTCCTGAAAAACACCAAGAGCCCAAATCCATCAGGGCATGCTATATAAATAGTTTCGTAAATATTAATTTAATTATTTGACCGATACTTAGTGTGAACCACATATTTTAATCTCCATTTTCTAATATAATAATCTACATACTAATATAATACAGCTGAAGAATGTGTTTGTTTGAACGCGCTGATCTCTGGAACAACCTATACGGGTACGAGAAAAAACGGGATATGCGCGTACGGTGTCGCGGGCAAAAGCTAGTTATGTATAAATTGCCGATAAAACCAAAAGAGACAACACAAAATTAATAAATAAGTACTTTAACAGCGATTATGATCATCAACGATCTTATAATGGTAATGTGATAAAACTCCTTCTAAATAGAAGATAAAATAACCGGTGATGGTCAATAAAGAAAAATAAAGCCAAAATATTCCATATTCAAAAAACATATTATGATTTAAATAATTACGTAACCATGCGTGTCTTAATAGTCTATTTTTACAAGAATGACCAAACCAGATAAAAAATCCTATATCTAAAGGTTAGGAGGTATTCCTCTACATCCTAAAACATATTGAGATAACCTTGATTTTTTTTTCGCCCATTTTATTTGCTACGCAATAAAAACATTCGGCGAGACGAAATAAATCGAGAAATGGATCATCATTGTTTGTTCTTGTAATTTGGAGAATATGTTTCAATACCTCAATATTGTGTCAAGATGTTTGAATATTTGTATGATGTTAAATTATTGTTTTGTGTAGACTGCTGATTGGTAATAAAGAACAAAAATCAGTTAAAAATACCTACTTTAAAACAGCAAAAATAGGACGTAATTTAAAGGAAAACAAAAGAAATGGCCTGATTGATTTTCAAAACTGGTCAGTTATACAAGAAAAAATACGTCTTGACATTTCATTTCTATATATTTTACTGAATCTACCAATAGACAAAATACTTTTAAGTAAAATAAAAACTCACCTCAGGCTTGAAACCGTTCTCATCGTCAGCAATGTAGTTGAGGTTGATGACCGTGCCATCTGGAGCGGTGTAGCTGAAGGCTCCTTGAGCAACAATGACGTCACTAGCATCTGGTCCAGCGGCCTTCTTCAGCGTGCCAGCCTCTTCAGCTTTGATGCCGTTCTCAGCCTCGTAGCTGGGAAGAAAATTATAGTGGGTGTTTATATTTTGGTTATTTTTAGGAGTAACAGGTAAGTGAGATGCTTGGTATACGAAGAGGCCAATTCCATTTTAAAACTTCATTAAAATCCGAGTCATCATTAGTATAGAGAAGATTCTTTTACCAAAATACAGCAGCAGCGTAGTACACTATTGGTAGTTGTCGAATATTTAGTTACACGTGGAGAGAACAGACAATCGTTTATAGTAGCTGCTAGAATGGAGAATGGAGGATTTAATTCTGCCCAAAATGCAAATTAGTGCAGTACTAAATGGTCATTGATTACACATAATGTGAAAATATACACAAAGTCCGGCAAATCGTGATTGATCAAGTAAGAATATTTCTTTAAGAATGTTCTGTTTGCTTCGTTATCAACCGCAAAATCTATTTTGGTAGACCCTGAAAACATTTGAAGTAGCTCTAATATTCTAGATAGGTAGACGAAGATCCTATTTTTACCCGTAAAGTATAACTATCTTCTACTATTTGCTAAAAATTTTCATTGACAGCAAACAATAGTAGGTCACCATTGATGCATCCTTTCTCAAGCGTGTTGTCAAAATTCGGTGCGAAACGAATGGTAAGAATTTTTATTGTTCGATCAAGGTTTTGCGTTTCGTGATACAAATCAACGCATGGTACAGCGAGACTTGAGAGGAACAAGGGCTTAGTTGGAATTTGAAGGAACTGGCGTCATATTGCTGCCCTTAGCTAGGACTGGTCATCTCTCAGCTGCGACGGTTTGTATTAATAATTTGTTCTTTGAATTGTTTTTTTTTTACTTGATCGTGCCAGTCTTTCTACATAGTTCTCACATATATGTATGTTTGTTTAATTTTCACACGAATGATGTAACAATATCATTCTAAAACATTGATTTTAAAAGAGTTTCCGTGGAGTTTCTTGCACGTTCTTCTCCATAGAGATCTACGCTTCGAAAACGTGCAAATAGCTTCATCTCTTTGTTCAGACCGACCTTGACAATTCAAAAGTGCCTGCAATGGTTTCATAGTTGTGTTGAGTTTGAAAACTGGAAATTATTACGACCGAGGCAATGCATATTTCACGAATGATATATGCGGTCATAAGTTCGTCTTAAAAAGGAGTATAATGTCACCCAAAACTGGTTTATGAAAGTCAGACAGGCAGTCTCTACATGTAAAATACTGGTTTTCAAAGAGGGTAGTAGTTAGTTAGTTAGTAGTAGGCGAAGTCAAGATGGTTATAAGGAAAAGGCTAGGTATATTGATTCTGATAGCTCCTGGTAGTGGCAAGTTATTAAATTTTAAAAAGCTGTTTTCATACTATTTTCTTGTGTCTACCGACACTGCGACGCGACGGTTAAGTTCAGACTTGACCTTTATTACTGACCCTGTGGCGGTCAGCGCCGGTGGTCAAATCAATGATAGTGGAGTCGCTAATATAACATAACACTTCAAGTACATTATATAACGCTGAAGCGGGACTGCCTGCGGGCAACACGTAACTGCAGTTAGCGTAATGAATTTACAATTTATTCCTATCAATGACAATTAATCGATAAGTGAAAATGTTTTTGTATGCTGACTAAAAATATCTGAAGAATTCAAACTTACGTCAACGTCATTCTAAAATTCTTGAATGTACCACTTTCATTTGAGTTTACTTTCTTGATGACAGCTGTTAAGGTTATCGGAAAGAGTGTTGTCTACACCGTTTTGTGGCAATTTTTTACGATCGAACCTACGCTAGGCGCTATTACGTTATGAAATTTTTAGATGTATAGTATTCAAAATCCTTACGGTATTTAAATAATGCAAGTTTATTTATATACTGCCTAATAAAGTACTACGAAGTTCGGCATACACAAGATTCGTGCTATAGGTACTTATATAGATTAACACATAGAATAAAGGACTATGTACCTGTCTGTCATTGTAGCCATTGTCAAATATTTGCTTTCAAATATACATAGTAAATATTTGGCTGTTTGGTGTTTTCATTTTGATTATAACTCTGATCTTCCGTAGGGCTTAGGGGTAGTAAAAGTTCAAAAGATATCGGATTTTACACCCAGATCAATGAATAAGGCACCATTTATGAATTTCAGCATCTTAAATGTTTTTTTCGATCAAAACACAACGCCTGATTGATTTACCTTTAAATTCTTACCTGTATCTATAAGATCCATCTGGTTGCTGGTCGAACTCTTGTGAGAGGATTGCTACGACTTTGTCTGCAGGCCCCTGCGGTGCCGATAACGACACTGCCACCACTCCCAACAGAATTAACACCCTCTGGAAGTAAGAACGACAAATATTTAGATTAAGAACAATAGAAAGGATAAGAAAACTTTGAACTGTCTGCAGGATTGTCTTAAGATATCGCCTTATTTATTAATGTTTTCATGAGTTCCCGAATCACACATATTACATGCCAAAACTGATTTTTTAAGTGTTTGAACGGCTTTCATGAATATGCAACTGTAAACTTTCGTTGGTCCTAAGAGTTCATGGAAAGAGAAACCTATTTAAATTATTTTACTATCATACGTATCAAACGCCTTCCAAAAAAAACGTAGCAAACAGTGTCATGCTTAAGTCAAAATATTAAAAGACGGTCAGGCATCGACCCAACCGAAAATAAACTATGAATTCGTACATAAATTATGCTTTTGCTAGCTTAAATTAATAAGGCACTAACTAAGAGCGACAAGGTTACAGAAGACACATCGCGACCTACTATAACAAGGACATAGATATCTAAGACCTTTAGTTTGTGTTCATTAGTCTATGTTCATGTCGTTGATAGATTTATAGCCCATTTGTAACCAATATCAATTTCAACATTAATAACAATCGACCAATTAATTTCTATAAAATCAATCTTAATTTAATAATTTATTGCAGATGAGTTTTGTTGTCTACTGAGATTTATAAGGCTGTTTTATGAAATTGAATATCCAGTGACATAAGAAACTCTGCATAATGCAGTTCGTAGCTGGACATAATTATTAAGCTACGAATAAATTCTTCAGGTTTCGTACAATTTAAACAGAGATGCCTATCAAAGCCAGAAATGAGATAGGTTTATACCTTCCTCCTTCGTCCTTATGGATAGGTAGGTCATAGAAACTTAGAATATTCAATTGGATGGTTGAAGAGCTTCACGCAATGAAATACGCATAAAACTAAAGTGCATTTGCAAGCAAACATGTAGGTGTACACTTTAGTTTTTTTTTTAAGAATGGGAATCATCAAATGGCTTCTTTTTCTCTGAGCGGAGCGGAAGTGAGTGTTTGAGTCTTACTCCGTCACCCGACACGCGCCGTCGACCCGGGCCTAGTTCCTATTGGACGGCGAGCGCGCGCCTTCGGTGGCCAGGACTCACGACGCCCGGGGCATCTTCTTCTGTTTCGGCGGCTAGGGCGTGAGGTTTGCCTCTCACTCAAGCGGCCCGCCTCCTCCTTCGCTAGCATTACTACTTCGCAGGAGGAGGTGACTGCTTCCCATGCCCCTTCGCTCCGGACCATGGATTGAACCGGACCGGACACGAGATGTCGCCGCCGCCGATCGCCTCGACGAGGACACGGTGGTGCTCGGCCCACGCAGGGCAGACCTTCATCGTATGTTGCACCGTGTTCTGTCCTGGGCTATCCACACAGTGGTAACACCCGGGCGTGTCCTCCCGCTGAATCCAAAACAGGTACAACCGTGTTCGGTGAGTACCTGCGTCAGGTGGAAGATGAGGACGCCGTGGCACCTCTCTAACCACTCCTCAAAGAGGGTCTTATCGCCACAATAGTGGCGTGCCCAAACATGTATGCACTTAGTTAAACAAAATGGCATCATGTTAGTGGGACCCATTGGCAACTTATTTTAGGTCAGGCACGTATCCTCAAATAAACAAAGTTATTATATTACTCGCTAATTGCAATTACAACAAAAGACAAGACAAATACAATTAGTCAGTAGCCTAGTGGCCGTTTGTGGCACGCGGCCTTCATGCGACTGTCACGCGAGTGACGCACGCACGTTTGGAAAATATTTTGAGACAATAAATTTAGGTAGCATCATAAAAAATATATTATTTCTATACTCTGATTTCTAACCTTTTAAGGGTAAGCTTTCGTTTATGTTTTCATTTAGTGACAAACGAAAGCTTTCCCTGTATGCCAAACGTCAGAAATATGTAAAAAAATACGGCGAACTTATGGCTTGGTGTCGGAGGTACGCCGATGCGTACGTAGATAAGTTAATATTTTCGATCTAAACTGTAAGGAGCTAAATAAGTTTGTTTGTTAGAATAAGTAGGTACTGATCCGAGTATGAAAAAACTTGCTTCATCCCGAAAAAAAATGCACAGTTCCTTAGACACAAGCCACAGGAGAAAAGTCCCAGAAGAAGGCTAATAAAATACTTATAATTTAAGGTTAGGCTTAGGCTGAGGCTAAGGCTAAAAGCTAGAGGAGAAATGGATTTAAGGGGTATACAAGATTTTTATGGATATTAGCCTCGTGATCCCAATTAACTTGACTCAAGTTCAAAGACAAAAGCGGATACAAAAATTCTAAAATCACGCGATGTATCATGTCAAATATTAATTAAATATGATAATGGGAGTCATTTCAAGTTTCAAACAACTAAGATGATTAATTTTGTAAGAGATTTCGGTATTTAATTACCTTTTCAACATAATAAAACTGGTTTTATATAAGAATTTATTAATGAATATTTTAAACGTTGATACGATCAAACGGTAACAGATGCTAGTCGCTTTAATTACTGTAATATTAATTTATGAAGCCAGTACAACATAAGACTTCATCGCATGAATAGCACACGATAATGTTTTGATGGACGTGTGGAAGGACCATAATGGACAAAATGAAGAACATATTAGAGTAGAAAAATTAGAAATCGATGCCAGTGACAGACAAGCTGTATACAAATCTGTATACAAATGATTATGAGGAGTCAGGAAACGCATATGAGTAAAAGACTGTTTCATACATTTATATGTAAATGGATGGAAAGGGGGATAATTGCCAAAGAAATTCTGGACGGATTGTGAGAGGAAGATAGGAAAAAAGGGTCAGTGTGGTCAACAGATAGATACAGTATATGCAGTAGTTAGATATGGTCGCATGCCTTAAAAAATGTTTGGAGAAAACATGTATTTGAAAGATTCTCACTCTGGCTATAATTTTCAAGTATCTATACTTGAAATGATGAATGATGATACACGAAAGAAAATGATTGGTTACACAACTAAGTAACCGTGTATTACCAGTTACATTGATACTTTGAACTGTGTCTAATCGGTGTCAATGTGCGCATACATCGTTTATGACCACTTGGCAGTTAACATTATACTTAAATCTTAAAGCGATCGATGCATTAACAGATATTGAAGGCTTCTTATACGACTACGTACTTTAAGTTTGCCTTGTGCCTATAAGGCCACCACAAAGCACCGTGTATTGATCTACCTACCCAAGTAAACGTAACTTTGTGTTATGAAGTGCTTAAAATTCATTCATAATTTTGTTTTAGTGACTTATAGTTTTATTGTTAGGTATAGAGATTCGTTTCTATAGCTCTAAACAGATGGGCTACATTGTTACTGCATAGCAGCTGTAAAATTAAAGTTTGGATGCAGTTTTTGTTCACGACAGGACTACTAAAGCACTGCGCAGTTTGCTTGCAGTGCACTCGATCTAATAATGTATCAAAGGTTCCCACTTTTTTAAAACGGCGCCTACTTATCGCCTTTACTGAACTGCAACTACTCAAAATTTGTCTCTAACAGCCCGCTGTTATAAACAAAATAATATTTTTTTTTAAATCATATGATTATGAAAATATTATTGTTTTTGCACTATTTGGCAAGTGTGTTGATACACACTTGCCAAATAGTGCGACGATTAAATATGTGATTAAAAATAAAAGAAGAAGATTTTAGTTTTACCAGCAGTCTTTTACGATCTGTAGTATAGGTAGTAACTGCAATTCCATAAATAGATTTTACTAGTGCCCCCTGACCCGTGGTAGTGCATCCCAATTAATGGTTAAATGAACCATTTAGAAACGCGTTTCAATTAACCTTTACGTGGACTAGGCAATTAACTGCTTATAAACCTTGTACCTACCATGCAGGTTTATGAAGAAAGTAAAACCACTGAATCAATTGATTACTGTGTAACTTATCGTTAAACCTATGTTATCCAGGAAAATGATCGTGGTATTTAAGAACCAGTATTTTATTCAATAACAAAAAGCTACTTTTAAAACAAGGATTGGTTGGTGATGTTTTTAAAATGATATACCATATACATTCTTTTTAACTATAAATCACCTCTGGTAAGCTGGTTCAACCCCTTTTCTTTGTTTACATGATTTTTGAAAGCGATCCAATAATAATATGTAAAACCGACCGAGGAGGTTCTGAGCTCGTTTGATTTATGTTTTTGTCTAAATGGACCTATTGGTATCGAAGGAACCCATTACGAAAAACAGAGGAATCACAGAATGCCCTCTTCATATTGACCTATTATGCAAGGCCCGCGTGTGCACCTATTACCAGTACGAACTAGAGTTACGAAGGTTGATACGCTTCACAGTTCATTAGCAGAGTCTAGTAAGTAATTGATATCGTCACTTGAAACCTAGGCCTGCTCGATTAGTGGAACATGTTTAACTTAAACGATGGATTCTGAAATGGATATTAATTTGAAGTATCGGTCTCTATTATTTTGCTTATGATTGATTGATTTCATGAAAGGTCCAATTTCTTCATGATTTAGATAACTTTAGTGTCGTTTCACAGCTACTTAAATTTCAGGTGAAAAACGCAATTATACTTTTCTTTCCGAATTTTGAATTGAAACCATGACCTCGAGCACAACAAAAGCGTTATCGACGACTAGACTTACTAGTCAATAGAAATTGGCACAAACAATTCAATGAAAACTATTATCAAGCCAAAATCCAAACCTGTACATTATAATCGTGAATTTAAATTGATGTTTTATGATATGTAAATGCTAGTAGATATAAATTGCATCATTATAAGTTTAGGTAAGTCTATGTGTAAACTAATTTCATTGGCAAAACTGCCTATGAGCGACCCATCACTTATTATTAAGGTTTATTATACACCTAGATATGCGAGAGCTATTAGTTTCAGGGTTTTGGTACACAACAGTTTATTCTAATACACGTAGGTATAAACGTACCTACCGCCAAAAATGTTACGATAAAATTAAGAACTTGTAAAGATAGGCCAGTAAGAATGGATGAGAGTTTCTGCCTAAGGGGAAATTATCCTTAAGTAAGTGGTGGTTACACAATACTTTCCACTACTTTTTCCACACGATTGTCCACAACATAACAGTCAGAGCACTAACATAGGCTAACCACTTAGATACGCTTAAGAACGGTACCGTAAGACAATAGGTTTCCAACTCAGCGTTTGTCACCCACAAACTATTCTTAGCGCCGCCTAAATACCTGTGGATGCTGCGGCATGCAGATGTCGGCACACTAGCTATTTTGCAAGTGTATTGAGTTGTGGGAACATGTCATAGAATTCGAGAACAATGCCTCGAAAACAATGTACTACGTGCAAAAACAAAAGGTGTGCCCCTAATTAACCGCTCGCACGCCTCTGTACGAATCCAGGCACGGACTTAACGAGCTAATTACTTGACCGTATTTTTTTTCAAAAATGATAATCGGTATTCCCTTTTCTTCTCCTAAAATTTTTAGTCCAAAAATCATTATCCATAATGTACAAAATCCCGAAAATTTGTTCAATATAATTATCTTTAGTTCTAAAAGTAATCTGTAATAATATCGAGTACTCTAATAATTGAATCTCCTATTTTTTTTTATTCGACGATAAACTCGCGTGGTACCGCCGGAGCCCCGCTGCGCTGGAGCCGTGACAGAAACCATGCCTGCGGCATGTTGCATGCTTGCTTGTTTACAAAAACCATATGTTCACAATCAACTGCTTTATTGAGTACATGTTTAGTATATTTATTTATGTATAATGCAAAATCAGTTTTTTTTTTAACTATAACTAAATTATACATAAACGTATACAATAATTTTATGAAATAATTTAGTCTTAATTATAATTATTAATTTTAATTCGTAGACAGATTTAAGCTAATTAGCTTAGAATCTGTCTATGTGTTACTGAACAGATGTTTACTTTTATCGTGCAAACTTCTATAATAATCATATTTCACATAATTAAAATAAAATTCTCAAAATCACCGCTTAGTTTGCTAATTTTCTACCAAAACATATGCATTTTGTTTTTGGCGCGCAAATAAAGATGTCTGTAACGTGACCCGAATGAATGACCCTGTCAGGACGTATCCTATTTTCTATATATTTTAATATAAATTCTTCTTAATGTGTAGGTAATTTATTTTAGAAACAAATGCTTACAAAAGTTTTGTCATATAATTATTCAAATGACTAACTAAATTAATGCGTTGTATTGTTTTTTTGATGGCAGTTTTTTATAAATGGTTATTATAATTCTTAAATATGTCTTTGTTCTGTCAATGATCATGTTCAAATTCAATCATTTATTAGTATCTCTTGTGTGAGTTAACCGTTTAAAAATACGTTTATTTTTATTCGCAAATCGGTAACAAACCATGATCAAGCAAAGCTATGTGAATATTATATATTCCATTTTGAAAAAACTAAATAAAATAAATAGATGTGCGTTGCGAGACCGGGCAGTAACTTAGCGCGTTCCCTCATGTAACGTCCAGAAAAATATTTTCACTCTCTAGGTTTAGCGACGGAGATACAGCATAGCCCGTGAAAGCTATGAATTTAACTAGGAAACAAGACTTCACTTATTAAATTCAAATGAATTTGTGAATCAATGAAATTGTTTTATATCTTTGTAATAAAGATATAAAACAATTTCATTGATAGAAAACTTACACAGCGGTAACTTTTCATCCCGGAAAAATTACGGTCCTTCTAGTATCCCATGGAAACAGTTCAATTTTCCGGCCACGGGGGCAAAGCATCGGAAGATAACTAGTTTTCTACAAATTGGAAAGCCCATCATTTAGTTATGTATTTAACAATGGAATAAACGAGAGCAAATTGTTGATTTTTTTATTAAAAATACTAACCTATTTCATTGTGTCTTTAAAAACAAAATAACATTGATTCATATGTTTTGCTACGAGGTAGTTGAACTATTTAGAATCATATAAAAAACAAAACGTACAATGTTGGCGCCACATACATTATGATCTTAAAGTATTTTTATTCGAATAAGCTGGCAATAGGTGATAATGTAGAAGTTTATTTAAAAAAAAAGTTATATTTTATACATTAAGGTGAGAAGTGTCTATATACGCAATGTAGTGAAATGTAGATGTATTATAAGTACAGCTTTGCCTAATCATTCGTGGAATACAGGCGTAATATTTATTATCTTTTGAATAAAAAAAACCCCAGCCAAGTGCGAGTCACACGAAGGGTTCCGTATCTTAAGCCGAAAATAACATGTTTCTTGTATGGGAGCCCCTCTTCATTTTTATTTTTTATTTTTCTCATTCATTTCATTTTTATTCTTTCTACCTATTACGGTTTCTGAGATACAGCTCGCTGACAGACAGATGGACGGACGGACGAACGGACAGCGAAGGCTTAGTAATAGGGTTCCGTTGGTCACCCTTTGGAATCGGAACCCTAAAAAGTATAATTTGATGAATTTAGAAAAAATACACAATCTACAGTATACACGAACAAAAATAAACATTAAAACTCCCTACAAACATTGTTGATAAACTTACTCGTGTCTTAAAATCCATAAATCTCATCAATACATTGCAATTGATAAATAAACCCGCCATGCTTACAATAAATCTGCATAAAACGATGGCACGCTTGTCACTGAGGTAAACAGCACAGTCGTCGGCAAAGGTTATGTATTGTGGGCGCAACGTATGCACGACGCGTTGCATAACTAGCCGGTGACCCTATGCCCTATGCACCCACTTTGGCCACGTCCATAAAAACGAGATTAATGTAAGGAGATGTCTCGATACTAATTAAGAAGTTAAATTAGATAGGAGCGGGAGTTATCTGCATAATTATGATCATTAACATACGATTTTAAGTAGTTGGGTCTTTTTGCAGTAAGATTCTTGTCCGTTATTAGTTTTCTTTAGTTAGGACATTCGATTGATGAACTTTTCGATAGCAACGTGATTGCTGAAAACATGACGCAAAGCTATTTTTAGTAAAATGTGTGCCAGTACCTTCAGATTAGTTAAGAGCCACATCCCTTCTTAGTTGGAAACATAATCAACAATCTGATAATTTTCTACCTTTTCCTTAGAGAATAACAGCAAGTTTGCTACACCTTTATCAACATTATTATTTTAACTAGCGGTAGGATGGTTTTCATAATTTCATAAGCTACACCGATTCCTACTAGATCCGAACTACCCATAAGGAAAAACTTAAAGGATTCCCTGCAAGTCTTTACCCTTATGGGTAGTTCGAATCTAGAAACGACCTACCCATATGGATAAAAGGAATCGGTGTCACAACCACATCTCTACGGCTGTTACCCATCTTTGTAGCCACATTCATCGAAATAAAATGAATAGATACAACAAAAATATATTCCATTTTTTTAAGGCAACAATACATAAAACAATATTGAATTTACATAAAATACTAATGACCAATAACTTATCGGAAATGGAATAAACAAGCCCAATTTATAGGCACGTTATTGAAAAATATGTGTATGTGTCACCATAAGCAGGGACACGAATTACAAACTTCCTTATAAGATATCATCAAAAATAAGACGATCTACCTGCGATGGTAAAGGTAAAGATGCCCTTCTGTGCCTAAATGTTAAATATGCAACATCCTGCGGCAGGGGTCAGGAGTTCACATCCCAGCATGGGTTATAATTTATAGAATCATTTAAGTCCGCTTAAGGCATGGTTAAATTGTTTCTAGCACTTTAAAAGTCTCTATAAAAAGTTTAATTTAATTGAAGTTCGGCACATTACTTCTGTATCCCATTTCTAACTGACACTGTAGGGAGTGTCAATAAAATAATATAAATACAATTCGCTTATTGAGTGTTATCGAATCAGTCTCATGAGTTTATTTATATTATAAATCGTAGTGTATGGAGCATGACCTAAATTTTCCGGTATCCTGCTACCTTTATTTATTAAAGCTTTATTTAGTTTTACAAAAATATGTTGGTAATTACACGCAAATAAAAAAAAATAGTATATGGTTTAGTGTACAAAGTTAAACTCAGCAAAGGACCAAATTAAAATTAGTATTTCGTGGTATCTAGACTCAGGAACACGATTTAAAACTTAGTAATTAATCGATACAGAAAATACTACGTAAATTGTCTGATCCCTAACTAATCGTACCAAATGAAAAACATCAAAATATTCCAGTCTCACGGCCACAACAATTAATCGACGCTAATCCCGAGTACGAAAAAAAACCTGAGCAATCCCTATCTTGAAAAAAAAATACGTTTAAAAACAACTAAGACTTACCATTGTCATATTGAATAGAGCACTTGATAATTATTTTTCAGGATGAGCAAAAGTGATAATATCCCATGTGGTTTGGTAGGCGACGGCGGCGTGTGCGCCCGATTGTACTTACTCGTCTAATCACCTGTCCCTTTTATAGAGACGCGGATTTGTCTAGCCATTGCATGCGGCCGGGGGAGCCTGCACTCAGTGCACAACGCAGGGATGGATTTAGGCCTATGGTTTGTGCGAGAAAATTCTATTTTTTTTGCAACATAAATTATTTTATGAAAATTGACTGTGTCTTTTCAGATTTTCATGAAAGTAATAAGATCTACTTCAAGCCCTTTGAAAAATTGGTTGGTTTTCTCTGGAACTATTATTGTGTCTTTGACTTTCTATGTAGCATCAGATGTAAGCTTCACGTTTTCACGTCTCTCAAGTACCTACTTATAGAGTTAGTTAAAATAAATAGTATTTGAAAATTATAAATACTAAAAAATACAGCCCGTACTGATATATTTGCCTTCAGGGTGCCCAAAATAGCGTTCAGGCAGAAGTATCAGTACCGTGACCAATGTTTTATTTTCCAGTGAATTTCTGAGCTCGTTCATTAAACTAAATTATACGTCCATGCCTCTTAAAATAATGTAGGTAACAAATTACGATTAATTTTGACTTAATGTCACAAACCATGAGAAGTAGATAATGATGTCTCACCGGATAACAATGTGCTCATCAAAAGAATACAGTTTTTAATAAATTAGCATAAAACATACCTACTAATTTTAAAGTGTTTTTTATTGAAGTTTCAACTATAAAAGCGATTTTTTACGACTTAATAATATGTCTTTTATTAAGAATTGTAGATAACTAATATGATGTCACTGCATGTTTATTAATTCACAGGTCATAATAAAAGCAGAAATGCATTTATAGTAACGCCCCGCTGTGTTTTCTGGCATTTTTCTGTCAATTTTATTATTGTTTCCTCAGTTTTAGTAAGTTAGGACCATTTTTATTGTAATGTTATGAGTGCCCTAAATAACAGAGTCATTAATGTTTAGTTTTACAACTTACGTGTCTAATTTGTTTAAATAAGTTATAAATTCTTCATTGGCATTGATTTTATTGTGTAAAACACAATAAAACGACGATTTATTTAATTATTCATTTCGAATCGATTCGGGTGATGATTAAGGGCCCTAGTTTACGGACTCTATTTTATTGACTGTTTTATGGATTCAGATAGATGCTATTAATACGAGTACATAGGATTGTAAAATTAATGGCAATAAAAAGCGTAACATATATTTGATTGGTAATAAAATTGATAAGGTGATTTAATTGATAACCTCTATGAACGTAAAATTAAATGTTAATGCATTATGTTACCCATCACCGCTTGGAGATACCGATGTTTATTTGACTTTGAGTCTTTACAAACCTATGATTTGAGTAAAACATATATTAAAGAGGAATAGAAAGAAGAAATTAACCTTTGCCCAACAATGGAATATAACAGGCTGAAAATAATACTTATTAAATTTATTATTTTACTACACCTAATTCGCTCCTGTTCTCGTGTCACAATAAATGGCAAGGAAAATTTTTAATTACAATATTTAGGTGGTCATTACACTGCAGCAGCAATACATTTCAGTTCTGTAAAAATCCTTGAGTACTGTTCCTAGATCATTCATATTAATAATTATGAAGTTGTCATGCGTGTCCCATAGTACGTCCCCTCGCCGTAACATTATCTCGTTCAACACACAATAGAATAACTATCAAGACTCTCGTAAACGATGGCCAACCTAACACTTAAATGGTACGCACGCTTTATGTCAAATGCATTGCAAATTGCGCCTGCGCAGCCGCGAAGATGCCACTGCGCTTGGCATTTTACAATTTTATTTAAACTTGGAACTTATTAACTGCTTTGACACACCAACACACTTACATACGAAACTCGCAGAGTCAATATTCGCTCGTTAGCAAGAAACATTTACACATTTAGTTGCAACTTTACTTATAAGTTAAACTAGAGAATTTAAGGAAAGATTACCTTAGATCTCTCACAAATTATCTGTTTTATTAGTTTCCATTAACTTTTTGCTAAAACGCGCACTTGACACATAAGCGCAGTTGTCGTAAGTTGTACGTGTAGGTCGACATCTTGGAATTAAGTCCAACTTAATTTCGAGCCGATTCGATCGTTAAAGTTATTGTTCGTACATACGACCACACATTCAGATTATGAAATACATTTATTACAGTTTAACATGTCTATTTCCGTATAATAAACATGGAGTTCAACTCTCATGGGCGTTTTATGGTCATTTTATGGCTACATTAAACAGCTAGGTAATGGGTCACTTTATCGGAACTACAAGCTTCAAAGAGATTTGATGGAAATAATTTGCCGCGACGTCTCTATTTAATATTTTTAATCAAAATGCTTTCATTTGATTGTTTCCAAGGCATTGTCTGAATATGTATTGATATGAAACAACATTAGAAAAACTATTTCGAGTTTTTCTTGCTCAAACAGTAACAGGATTGTTGTGACCAAGAGTTATAATATTTTTTTTATTCGTAAAGCGTTTTTCTCCAACGAAATCCTTGTAAATTCCCTCGCTTGACTATTTCATTTCCTTAAATCTAGCGTTTATCTTAGCTTCATTATAAATACTACGCCTTGGCTGCCAAGAAAACGAATAAGGTAAATGCTATAACTCGTTTCATACTTATAGAATTAGGAAACGATAAATAAATACAAAAATAGCTCAGCGATATTAAAACCCGGAAAACAACATATGCATTTAGGCCTGCCATCGAATCTCTATGATATTAACATTTGTATAATCTCCGACAGATTTTTGTAAGTATCTATACAAAAATAATAGAGATCGATTTATTAGTTGGTAACTAATTCGTTTTTTACACTTATAAATTTCATATTTTTGTCTGCGATGAGACTTGGCGTCATCATCATCATCAATCATCGACTATATATCTCTACTACCAAATTATTTCGAGGTCAGCATCATTAGCGTACATTAAGCTTTTCCAATATCAAATACCTACTTAAAATTCTTCACAAATATCGATTATTATTATGGCAGATAACTAGGTCCTTGCGTTCCAATAAGTACCTAGATATGTAATATAATATTTTATTGGCTTATAAAATATGTTATAAGGATTATTGCTTTTGTACGCATCGCTGGATGAACTTTAATATCTATAACCTACAATATCAATGACAATGTACATAAATTTATGATTGATCGTACTATTTAAGGCTTTTGTGGTTTTTTTAAGGAAACCTTCAAATGACTTCTTCCGCTCTGGGTGGAGCGGAAGGGCGTGTCAGACTCTTACTGACGAAAACCCACCCGTGTTCCTTATAAAGCCCTTTGCGTTCCAGGGCCGCGGTGACTCTTTCGAACAAATTCCGCAACCCTGGCAGGCTTTGGCCGTAGCGGGCCCCGTCTTCTATGCTGAAATCTCTTTGAGGCGCGCGTGAAACACAACGCGCCGTCGACCCGGGCCTGGTTGTGATCGAACAGCGAGCCACCCAACGCTCGCCGTCCGCAGGTCCGCGCCTACGGTGGCCGGGGATCGCCTTTCGACTCCCGACGCCCGGGGCATCTTCTTCTGTTGCGGCGGTTGGGGCGAAGGCTTTGTATCTCCATCGCGCGGCCCGCCTCCTCCTTCGCTAGCATTACTGCTTCGCAGAAGGAGGTGACCGCTTCCCAAGCCTCCTCGCTCCGGACCATGGATTTAACCAGGGCCGGACGCGAGAGGTCGCCGCCGCCGATCGCCTCGTCGAGTACACGGCGGTGCTTCACCCAAGCAGGGCTGACCGTATGCTCCACCGTGTCAAACTTATAAGGCTACATAATGTTTCATTGAATAAAGCAATAGCATCGATGATGAAGAAAAGTAGCAATTGAACTAAAGGTATAAGAGTTGCATACAGAGTGCCAATTTTACTAATTTTCAAGTTATTATTAGATATTATTCAGTTCGCATATTTCAATTAGCTTTATAGCTTAATTTTTAATTAACGCTACAGTGTAAAATTAGAAGTTTACTGGCCATGTAATTAATTTGTCTAATAAAGCATGGAGTAAGTCATATAAATTTGCCACTTAATTAAAAAACAATGCGTTAGATAAAAGTTCTCATTTAAAAATGTATAATTGTGTAAACTTTAGTTTAACAGGTCATCGGACCAAATTTTAAAACAATAAAACTATTATAGTATTGTTTTCGCGCACAAAAGCTCATTATAGTAAGCGTCTGCGAATTCCAGCGGAGGTTAATCTCATTACTTTAGTAGATGTGCGATTAGAAGGATCATTTGTGTGGGACAGTTTCTCACACCTTATGTTTTGGTGGTAGTGTCGCACGCTCCCACCAGTCTCTTACCAACCTATTAAAAAGAACTTAAATGTTGAAACAAACAGTATTCTAAAAGTTGCACATTAAGTGTGATGTTGTTGAACCAAAAATTGCGAACAAAGGAAACTATTGAGGAGTGTAGGTGCTCAAGGTTAGGGAAAACGTATATTTTTTTTAAGATAGATGATATTATAAGGTATACTAATTTAATCATATAACGATCTAGAAATAACTGGATAGAAATTTGTATCTGCTTGTTTCGCCGCCTAAAGAAAATGGTACGTAGTTGAAATCTTTTCATGATAATAGGCCCTCATCCAATAACCGCAAAATTTTAGTCATCAATCTGTAATTTCACCGCCTCCGAAACACACCAATGCTGTATTTTTTGGATAATTTCTTTCCCAAACAGCTCTTGGTAATTGTGCCGAAAAGATTCGACTTTTGATCCACGTACCAGCAACCAACAAGATAATTCAAGGTGACAAAACTAAACCTCGATTATAATAAATTAAATTAAAAAAAAAAAAACTAAATCGGGTTGCGGAATTAATAATAAAGGTGTGAAAAATCCTATTGTAGCAACAGTAATTAAACTTGCAAAAGAAAGTTACACACAGAATTGATAATCCATTGACAAATTCAAGAAAAACAATAACAATGGTGTATTTGTAACAAAATTCTCGTTTTTTGTGAGATTGGAAGTAATCATGTTGCTTTCATCGATCTTGACATAATTGACACACTATTATTGCCACAAAATGTACATAAATCATACGCCGTTGAATGAAAAAGTTCTCATTCGGTACATTTATAGGAAGTTTATTTATTCAGGATGATTTTTAAAGTGTGCATGGATGGCCAAGTCCGAAACTATGAAGAATATCAAAAAACACCGAAATTATAATAATGCAGTTTTAGTTTTCATCAAAATCGGGCTCGAGACTCCTTTCAGTGTCTTTCGATATTCCTCATAGTTACATATTTGGCCATCCATGCACATTTTAAAAATTCACCCTGCATAGGGTGACCAAACCAGATGTATAAAAATAACCTGATGTATTCAAACGAAAAAAAATGCAATAATTTGACGACAAACACACACACGACATTCTATTGTATTTTCGGGCAGCAACATGGTGGAGATTTGGCAGATATAATTAAAAAAACTATAAAATATCATAATTTTATTTAAAGTTTTTAACATAGGGTTTGGCCACCCTGTATTTCAAGCCCTTCTTACTCTACTAGGTAGTTTAAAAGATGGATAAGTATAAACTTAATGTTGTGTTTTCTTTCAACTACTGGATTAATAGCCAAAGCTAGTTATACAAACTAATGTAAACTGCAAATTGCAAACCACAGACATGACGACTCTCTGCGCCTAGTCTTATTCAATCAAACCATCATTAAGTACAAGGGTGACATCAAAGAGACATTCGATTAACATACCTACAGCAAAAAATACCTAATACCTGAATAAATGAACTTTGTGCGATGCTCAACAAGTTAACATTCGCCGCTCACTACGTCAGGATTTCTTGAGGACAGTGTGAACATAATTACCATACAAGACTAATTCTTAAAATCCTCTGGTAATATTTATCGGCTACTTAAATCAAATCTTGAATTTATATTCAGAGTTTAGAAAACCAGTCCAAAACGGATGTTTCGGCCAGTAGGTAACAAATATAACATGTTTAAGACATTTCTTTACTGCATTCTGATAAAAATGACATCATTCAGTGAAAAATGTAGATCTGAACATAGCCAGTTTTGGACATACGAGGCGCGCCTTAAATACCTGACTTGTGTGAAGAGTAGACTACAGTAGGCCTGGGATGCGTCTGTTAGATCACTCGTTAGCGCACAAAAGATATTTTAATGAGTAATATCACTGCAAGTATGATTATACTAAAATCGACTAAATTTAAACAATAAGGATACTTCAACCTTTCAACATAAAGACGCGAATAGCGATGCCCATTGCCTGATAAAATCAACTGAATTACTCATGATATTAAAAAAAAAAAATTGCCATCTCGAAATCTTTATGGTACAATATTTATACTTTTTTGTACTTTCATAAAATTCGATATTGACTGAATTAATCACAATTTTTTTCCAGTAACAGTGTTTCAGAAACTTAACTAAGTATGTTCAGAAATGTCACCAGCCTAATAACACAGGGGAACAGCCATTTTGCGGCATGGTATATAGAAGTCAATTTTAAGTGAGTTTGTATCGTCGAATAAAATTGAATCTAGTTTATGAGACAAAGACCAGTAACTTTTTTTCTGAAAAATATGTAACGAAAGAATACAATGCATGAGCGGCTATAAAATAATAATATAAACAGTAAAAACGAATGCTGCCAAAAATTTAAAACAAAAATCTGTAGGCATCTTCATCGTGTTTTGCTCAGAAAAATCCGGCAACAGAGAAGAATAGCAAGAGTAGGTTGCCATCACCATGGTAGTCTCACTGGGCTAGGTATCTTTCCCCTACTGTATATGTACTGAATGCCCTGGTGAAACAGTTCTCCTTTTTCCCCACAGTAATCGATAAGTTTGACCGGGAATATTCGTTCAAATGGCTATGTAAAATGGTGGTAATTGACCACGCGGGCCCAGGTTGGTAAAAGTTTTAATAATAATCTTTATTTGCATAAGAAAAGGTAATCGGTAAAGTCCCTGTCTCCTGTGCAAGGTGATAAACCTGTGTTACAAGAGCTAGTGCCCTCTCTTGAATGGTGATTCAATTAGTTTTTCTGCAATCAGAAACAAAAGAATAAAGATAGAACAAATACTTAAAACTAAAATAAATTAAAAAGTTTTTGGAGTTTTTGGCATAAAAAGGTGTGTGTGTTGTGTAGGTGAATTGTATGTTCAGGAAGAATTTATTACAGAGAAGTGTGATGGTGTGCGTCTCATATTCAAGTGGTTCCAAACGCCCTTATGCAAAAAGGGAACCCTCATTGGATCACACTTGTGTCTGTCAGACTGGCTATTTGTCTGTCCACCAGTCACAGCCAATTTTCTCCAAATCTACTGGACCGATCCAGTTTAAATTAGGAACAAATAGAATAAAATAAAAATAAAATTTAATTAAGGGTCATCTGTGGGGGACAAATTGGCAAATAAAAGAACTGTGCCGTGAGATATAATATCAAATGAAAGGGCGTTATGTGAGGGCACCAATTTTTTTATAGTTTTAAAATAAATGATTTTGAAGTCATATAAAGTTAGTAATAAATAAAAAAAACTCGACTGCGTATGAAGTAAACCCATATGTCCCTCGTCTGATCACCATGTATGGCAAGCCGATCCCCTGGAAGAAGCAAGCCAAATACCTGGGGTCATCCTGGACAGCCACTTCACTTTCGCTGAGCATATAAGGCAGGCCCGTTCTCGCGCCGCCTTCGCTCAAGGAAGTCTTCATTACATCACGTCCGCCCGTAGCAAATTGTCACTCAAGTGCAAATTGCGACTTTTCACCGCAATTATCCGTCCCATCATGACGTACGCTTGCGCCGTCTTTGCACACGCAAAGCCTCGTCATCTCCACAGGATGCAGATCTTCCAAAACCGTTTCCTGCGCAAAACCACGGGTGCCCCCTATTACGTCCGAAATGAGACTCTACGCTTACGCATAGCCAAACGTTTCTTCGAGACTGCTGTAAAACACCGTAACCCCCTTATCGCATCGGCCGCCCGATACGAACCCTCCCGCATCTTCAAGGTACGCCGACCGAGGCATACCCTCGTCACGCCCGACGACTCTACCACTCTCCTCCAAGAGAGTCGCAAAGAGACCAGCACTCTTCGCAAACCACGGTCGCCGTCCTTCCGCCCTTGCCACCGCGGTCCACCGTGACGTTCCCGTCAAAATCTGCCCCGACCCTTGCTCGAGCTAGCCCGCGCCGCTGAGCCTGTAGTCTTAAAGTCGTTCCCTAATACTAATTCTAGTTCGATCCAACCCTTCTCCAGCTGTCCTCCCCCCAGCGACGCTCTAAGCCGAGGCCCGTACCCCACAGGGGGTGCCCTTAGCGTGTAGTCTCTTAGTTTGTAAGTTATTTATAAGCTCTGGCTAGAGGCTTTAATATTATATTAAGGCCACCACAGGCAAGCCCGGTTAAGCAGTCGATAACCACATAGGTTGAACTGCGAGACGCCACTTATTAAAATTGAGCTTTATTAAAAACTGAAAAGAAAAAAGCAAGTAAGTCCAGTAGGCGACACTTATGTTATAATTTTTTTTTTTATACCTTCCATTGAAATAGTTTCGTGATCGATACATTAAAAAAGAAAACATTATATTAGGGAACATAACCCATTATATTAAATATGAAACTGCAATAGAGAGAGTTCAGCGTAAGTTCCTCAGTACAATGCAGTACAAATGTCGCATCGAACGTTTATCTTATAACAACGCTTTGAATAAGTTAAGACTTTTAACATTACGCTCTAGACGCCTATTGCTCCAGGGAATGATGCTCCATGGACGTACATAATAAATTGATTTGCTCTGAATGAATTAGTAAAAATGCTATATTTTTTATAACACAGTTAACGCAGTTTGGTTTACTTTTTACGCGGTCGGGTTTTTTGTTTTTTTTTCTCTTTCCTTTACCTCAAAACCATCTGTAGTCAACAGTACCGTTTCAATATCAGTTCTGACTTAAAGCCTATAAGTGAAAATCGTTATAGATCCTAAACGGTGATTCTGATTGAAAAACGATTTGAAAAACGTAGAAATGGTTTTTAAATACCTATTCAACGATACCCCATTTGACATAGTTCGTCGATTTTCATTTTTTTCTTTTTCACATTATAGCGTCCAAAATCGGCCATTTTGATATTTCCAAATTTGTATGCTTTCCATGACATTTGCGCCGTCATGACAAATCAAACGAGTGTCCTTTATCAAAATCGGCCAGCGCGTTTGGTCTAAATAGTGCCACAAAGGTACAAATCCACATACGTAAAGAACGGTATGTATGTAACATACTGTTCTTTGCGTCGTGCAGTCGGATAAAAAAAATGAGATTCGTTCGGATCCCTTTGCGTGGAGTCCGAGTCACACATGGCTTGGAAAGGCTTATTTGACATGCAAGTGCTTTCTCTTTGTGTATCCCTTTCTTTGCACCAGTTTGTGAGCAGTGGTAATGGAATGATTTAAACAAAGTAAAGTACCTGCGATTAACAACTCGAAATTTGTAGCTGTAATCACTGGCACTGCTGTGTTTAGGTAAAGTCATAATTTTTAAATAATTTTATCTTTTTTATACTTTTTCGATTTATAATTAAACAAAATTAGACGTATTGAATGTGGCGGTTTGTTTTTTTTTATTTTTACACACAAAAACGCTACAAAATAGCGTTTTTATTTATTCATATCCATTTGATTTCCATTTGACCTCTTAACTTTCAGGACTATTTGTATTTATAGTATGTCCTAAAAGTTTAGGGGTAAGACCTCTAAACATTTAGGTCATCGTATAAATAACAATAGTTAGATAACAATACGGAGCTTTGTTAAAATACACAATTACACAGTGTTTGCTGTCAAGCACCGATTGAATCTAAACATAAAGAAGACTGTTATAAGGGCCAGTCGTGACCTCCTGAGTTATCTCAATACTGATGTAAAAAATGTAATAGCAGAAATTGAATCTGACATTAAAGTTACCCATTTAATCTTAAGAAACATCTCAGACTACAGTATTTTGTTCTACAAATCGTTTTATCTGTCTGCGGCGTGCGTTTACTTATTTTGCTCAGTCAATGCAACAACATAATTAAAGATGGCGTGAAAATTAACCTAAAATTTTAGAGTTGTGCTACTGTTTTTGCTGTTAAATAAAGTATACTCTATTTATCTATCTTTACTGCGTAAATATGTAAGTATTTACTATCTTTAATGTCAATTGCAACTTTGCTAACTGTTTTAAGGCCGAGCTTTAAATATGTCTTGAAGTCAAGCACTTAGTCCATTGATAGGTACTCGTATTTACGATGACTTCAACAATGGTTGGTCAGACAACATCACTTTCTTATTTTCTGTAGACTCATCACACTTGATCCTTAATGGAACTCTGACATTTTGGTACAACTAGCGGACGATTACTCACAATAATCCGAACATATGGCATTAACTGTATAACCTACATCGAGCTCCAGAGGACATTATATTCGCATAAAACCACGACCTCTAAGATATTGTAATTGAAAATTATTTTAGCATCACTTTATAATAGTTATTAATAAAGTTCATTACAATAGCGTTAGGCCATAAATACGGACATTACCGGAATATGAATTGCATTTCTGTCTATCCATTCGTGAGCCCTACGGGGATTATAGGATGATTGCTATATTTATAAGTACAAGTAAGCCCATGCTCAGTTTTAAGTAAATCAAATAAATTGTGGTGCAAGTGAACTGCGACCTCTGACTCGCGCCTACAAACCTATTTGTTTAATGCTAGTGGCAGCACTGGCGGCGTCGAGGATGCAACGCCAACGTGTCGCCGAGCGGGTTTCACGGTTATTATTGCTCATTTTCCAGCTGGATTGCACCTCTGTAACCTAGAATAACATTTCAAATAAATTATTGAGTTACAATGTGTTGTAATGTGTATCATCGTCTTTGCTATTGTCTAGAATTGGTCAGCTCCAGGGCTGCTAATAAGAGCCGACCCAGAAACAGGATTGACACGGCCATGCTAATTGGACGCACAAAACGTACACCGTTTGTTTAGCCGCGGTGTGTGACAGAAACTGATAAAACAATTTATACGGAGAAAAGACCTAGAGATCTATATCTATGGTAACGGTACAAGATCTATAGTCAGGCTAGGGGTCCCCCAAGGCTCAATTTTAGGTCCATTTTTGTTATAATTTATATTAATGACTGGACAGGATAAACATGATATAGTGTTATTTGCAGATCAGACTTATTTAAACTCAAGCGTCAGCAGCTGGTTATTGATGATGTTAGTAGTATCATTGCAACTGGTTAAATGTTTATAATATTGTACTAAACGTGAAAAAAACTAAACGTATAAAGTTCACGTTGCCACATGTTAGACAAGTGAACACTAGTGTGTCAATAAAAGGTGAAGAGTTAAAACCCGAAGATAGCACGGTGTTCTTAGGCATAACTTTAGATGCGAAGCTTCAGTGGGGCCCCTATATAGATAAATTATGCAAAAAACTTGGCTCTGCAGTGAGAAAAATTCTTGGTTTAACTAATTTAGAGACAGCCCGTTTAGTATACTTTTGTTATTTTCATAGTGTGATGTCATACGGCATTCTGTTGTGGGGAAATGCCGCCGATATCCAGTCAGTGTTTGTATTACAACAAAGGGCTATTCGTACAATTTATATATTAAGTCCTAGACACTCCCTCAGAGACAAATTTAAAGAGATTAATATAATGACTGTGCCCTCTCAGTCTATTTATGAAAATATGCATATAAAAATATTAATCTATTTAAAAGATACAGTGATATCCATAACGTAAATACTAGGAAAAAACACAATTTTGGCATTGCTTAATCCAGGCTCGAGAAAATAGGTGATTCATAAAGATGGCAGTGTATACTTGCTATATTAAACTCCCTAGCCATGTTCAAGACCTTAGTATTAATAAATTCAAGTAAGGTTTGCCAGAAAGCTTTTTACACAGTGAAACATTATCTTTAAGACAAAACGGCTTGGGATTGAGCTGCTTCAATGATGTACATGTATGGAACAATTTTATATTTACGTTTATATGCCTATTATATTCTTGTTTTTATACATTCGAATATGAAAATGCCATTTTCATATTGGACTATATAGATTTCCTTTTTATTTTTTTATTTTTTCTCTTTAAGTTTTTTTTTAACGATGTCTGGCAGTTCGAGTACTTTTTGTGGCTACCCAAATGTCCTTTCAGCTCCTTATTGGTTCTAAGTTGAGCTACTCGACTACTGACCAAGGCTTGCACTGACTGGACAAGTCCAATCAAATCTGTGTGGTTCTTTCCTCAAAAGACCATTTCAGACACTGATCTGCATGTTCCTCATATAACGTATTGTGAATGTGAGGACCATGAAGATCGTAATATTAGGGGTTCATTTCATGTTAGTCTGGCAGTTTCAATTCTTTATGCGACCTACCCAAATGTCCTTATCTTGGTATTCTTCGTCAAATCGTTGAGCTCCTTAAAGTTTTAAGTTTGAGCAACACAATAACTGACAAATGCTTTCACTGCCTGGACAGGTCCAGTCAAATCTGTTTGGTACTTTCCTCAAAAGACCACTTCAGACATTAACCTTTCAGAGATTCTCATATGATTTGACCAGTACGATTGTATGGACTTTAAAAGAGACTTTGACCTCTGGGTTTGTTTCGGTGTTTCGTCTCAAGGTAGTTTGCTAGGAAACACCGGCCTCATCTAGTTTAAAATGACCAAAAAAGATTGACGTGAAAAGTGTTATGTTTAACCTACTTACAAAATACATATCATTTATGATAGAAGCAAAATATTCAAATACATAAATTTTTAGCAATAGGTAGGTTCGAGTACTTAAAATAAGTTGTAGCATGCGTTGATGTCTTTTATAAGCAGATTTCATAAAATGTGATTTACAGCTCTTTGTCCCAACAACGGCTTGTTCTGTTAGTAAATGATTTATTTGTAACGGCTGACTCCACCTTATTGAATATTATTAGAAGTATAAATATGCAGGGATCACTGATTTCATTGGGATTGTCTTTGACAAGTGTCAACATTTTAAAATTGTTCTAAATAGTAACAAAGATTTTTCCAGTTAACAAGGAGTAACAGACACACTCAACACTATACCTAAAATCTCCACAGGGTTTAGACCGCGTGAAAGTGTTGGGGGAGGAACTAGGGAAATATTTTGTGTATTTTACCGGAAACGCTTGCATTTCATTATAACACTTGAAACGATAAATACCTCATTGATGTGAATTAAATGCATTAATTTGCAAAGAATTAAATAATGCACAACACGCAATATGGTATCTATCTAAAAATGGTGAAATATTAATAAACCACGTGACGTACTATTAGACTTGTGTTATACAGAGTAGGTACTAGTACATTAAACTGTACAAAACTTTATCGTACTAATTTTGGATTTTACGTTTACCATTCAAGCAGAAAAAACAAAATTGCGCGACACCAGCCTGCGAAACACGACGCCGTCATTTCGTGTGCAGTAGTTTTAATTTATTGTAATAAATATTACAATAAATATATGTGCGTATGTATTTATCTTGGTATGGTCATGTGAAGAGGAGGGATGAAATCCACGTAACTAAAAGAGTTATGAATATAAATGTGGATGGATGGACAGGGAGAGGAAGGCCAAAGAAAAGATGGATGGATTGTATTAGGAGTGATATAAAAGAAAAGGGAGTTAGTGATAGCGTGACGGTTGACAGGACAGAATGGAAGAAAAAAACGTATTGCGCCGACCCCAAGTAACATGGGATAAGGGCAGGAAGATGAAATGATGATGATATTAATTCATTTATAGTTATTGTTTTATATTTATGTATTTTGTTTTATTATAATAATAATATCTTGGGACAACTCACACACGGTCATCCGATCCCAAACTAGGCAGAGCCTGTGCTATGGCAACCAGACAACTGATAAACATACTTATATATTTCTAAATACATACATATTATAGATAAATTACACCCAGACACAGAACAAATGATCATGCTCATCACACAAAGATTTGTCCTGGGTGGGAATCGAACCCACGACCTCCGGTTTGGCAGTCAGGGTCACTAACCACTTTATGGGCCCTAAATGCCTGAAATAAAAGATTTAATTAAGTTACATCAAAGTTAAATATTCAGAATAAGATAAAATATTTATGTCAGTACAATAACAGCTAAACAAAATCATTACTGATGCAGTTACTATGGGGATTCCATTTTATATAAATAAAATGAAAAGACGTAACGTGGCGTATAACTACATAAGCTCATTATTAAACTATATAGGCTATAAAACGAAGAGGAATCATAACAAAATTGACATTCAATCCATAATAGAACTTGATAGATTGCGAAATTCTTGGAGTCGTCTTATCCTCTATAAATGGAAGTAACTGGCGTTAAGGTTGGAAAACCTCAGACGCTGCCTTTATATGGTGTTTGATAATAAATACATCATTATAATCAGATTTTTTGTAGTACATGTGAGATCATTATTATTGTAATAAATATAATTGCATTGCTTCCACGCCCTATGAGGAAAATCCACCTAAAGTTGACACAATTATAAATAACTAGCTTCTGTTAACGGTTTTGCCCGCATAAAGTCAGAAATTAACCCAAGGAAACGTCCCCAGTAAAAAAAGAACCTATATTATGTCCTCAAAGAGGTCCAAATCTATCACTTTACCTAAATTTATCGTAATTGTTTGAGTTAAGTCGTGAAGCAATAACAAGCACACAGACAGACAAAACTAGTTTTCTATTTATAATTTAACTATGGATTTCTCCTGAAATAATTGTATCTCGCCAAAGAAAACTAGTTCATGAAAAAAATGAGCAGAAATATTAAGTAGTTAAAACAGACTGACTTTTAATGAATTATGTTAAGCTAAGAACAGAAAGAAAATTTAAGTCTTTGCTAGATAGCTACTTTTTGTCATTTTCATACCAATATTTTGGTATAAGGGCTACTTACAAATTCGTATATATAGTTCGTCTATTACGAGAATTGAGTCTCGTATTTTTTCCCTATAGTAAGCGCCAGATAATCGTGGAATAACGTTCATTGACCCACCTACAATTATTGACATTTTTAATTTGAAAAACGGAATTAATGACACAAAGCTGTCCCGAATCATCATCTCTCGTGATCCTTAACATTGTCTAATAATGAAAAACGATTCATATTTAATTGTTCAGGTACCTATGAACAGTTATTAGGGAAAGGTCAATGTACATTATTCCACATTTATCTGGCGCCTACTATAGTAAACATTACCTACTGAACTGTATAAACTATTAAAACACTCTCATAACTCTGACAAATAGATAAGCAGGTGAGGTTGAAGGATAAACAAACTTTTCAGTTGAAAAAATGGTCTCCTATACAATAATGTATGTACGTCACGGTCACTTCTTCAACTGCAAATATAAGTCTGTAATCGTAAAAAGTGTTTTTTTGTGTAATTAAAACACAAATTAAGTTTTCCTTTATATGATAAGACATTGCTTCTTGCCAAATGTCATGATTCTAGGCCAACGGGAAGTACCCTATAGGTTTTGATTTACTTGCGATTATCAAAATATTTGCGATTATAAAAATGATAATTAAATAGCCGTATATTTTTATTGCGTTGACTTAGAAGCTCGATACTTTTAGAGCTTCAAGGGGTCATAGACCTACGTATTTGATATTAATTTCATGATGCGTCCACGCGTTCCTAAGAAAAAAGGTCGTGGCAGACCGACAGACGGACAACAAAGTGATCCTATACGAGATCCGTTTTTCCTTTTGAGGTACGGAACCCATATGTATTTTTATAATGTATTTAAGACCATCATAATAAGATCTTTCGTTTGATATTTCAACACAAAACAATTTAAAGGTTTATTTTATTTATTTTATTCTTATCTATCCTCCAAAAATGATCCTGTATTCAATATTTATTTATTTAGGTTACGCATCTGTGCTTGGATTGGTAGATTTTAAGCAAATTTGCTGTGAAAAATGAACAGACAGACACACGCGAGGAGAGTTCGGTTTTTTCATTTAGACGTACGGAACCCTAACGATGAACATCATAAGATGATTCATCAACTCAATGTTAATTAATAAATAGTATGTAATATCTGTACACAGTTTCTCCTTATGTAGGTACTTGATTATGACATATAACATAAAGGTTGAGCACTTAGTCAGAACTATTAGGTTTCTACATAAGTAAATGCAAATAAAGGTAAAGTTGACGACACATTTTTACTGACAGCCATCATACATGGAGTTCGAAATAATTTAGCATGTAGGTAAAATACCTATGTAACAATAAAAAAAATATTAACAAGAAATAAAATACTTTGGCTCGTCTTGAGGAAACATTTAGGCATTAAAAATGGTGTAGCTTTTTTCTTTATTGAAACTGCGAAAATGTTGAGCCATCTTCTACTGGCATGACTTTATTTCATATTCATAATTGTGTCGATTTTTTTTCCGATATCATTTTTAAGATCTAAATTATGCAAATAAATTGCCTTCTTGCCATAATATGCATGCTAGACGTCCTCGAACAAAAATAAATGCCAAAAAATTTAATCTTTGACATTTGAACATTTTGCCCCATTTTTAAATGAATTTAGGTTTTAACAATATCATACAAATTTGTATAATTATGAATTATTACATAATATATGTTTATGTTCACGTAAATGATCCGTGTGATACGATTTTGCAAGAAGAGCCTTAGTTTATTATCATTTTTACTGTCTACCTGGCGTAAGTTAAACGAACTTTAGCCGGATTTGGGCGTCAACCAATAAGGAATGTCTTACGATATAAATACCCGCATAAACCGAAGAATGTCGATGTTTTGTAGGTGGATGATATTGGCGCCACTTTGACCCAATAAATTGAGGATTCATTGTGACGTCAATATGGCAGAGATCGGTTATTACTGGTCATAATTGGGAACAAAAAAGGAATGCTTAAGGTTTTTTTGTTCCTTCTCGGGGTTAACAGAGTCCAAGTAGCCAATATTAGTTAAGACGCAAAATAAAGTTGTGTTTAGATATTGCACCACACTGATGTCAAGCCGCAAACCTAGCGACTATTAACACACCGTTAAGGTAGCCACTAGATTTCCCTCGACATATGTTTTGTAAAACGTAGGCAGAAAATAAATATACCTACACTGACACAATAAGCATTAAATTCCTTCTAGATGTCTCGCCAAATAGCATGAATGTTCCAAAATATATTTGTATCGAACCAGACTTGCGACTTTGTCACTTCGGACACGCACATCTGCTCAAATAATCAGTTAAAAAAAAAGATAATGCCAAACGCCGCTGTTTTCGAATAGGTGAAGACAAAAATAATGAAATAAGTAATATAACAATAAATATCTACTATTACGGACGTCGAAATAAATAGGATATAAATAAATAGATAAGTTAGATACTAAGGCTTGATGTTAAGGGAAATTATATAATGGATAAGGTTTAGATTTAAATAAATAAAGACTGATCATAGTAGGGATTTTATGTATAAGCAATAGTGTAGGGATTGTTTTAATTTATGTTTAATAAAGGAAGATTGTAAGGTGGCACAGAATTCGGTCGTAACACGCTTCGAGCAGGTCTGAACCTGTCTAAACAATAGACAGATGCGCTCGCCTCTGATTGGTCAGCGCTAAAACGACTCGAACTCCGCGCCACCACCCGCGCTCTGATTGGCCGAGGCCTAAGCGCCCACGCTCACTACCTGTGTAAGTAGGAAATAAGATAAAAAGCGGGTGGCTTGCCGCGCTCGGTGTCATTCCGTCATTCGTCACTCAACCGTCAGCAGCAAGCCAGCCCTGGGAAAATAAACAAGATAAAAAGAAGTTCCGAAGTTTAATTCAAGAAAATACAGTCCACCTCGTCATTTGGTCCTTCGAGCCGGATAGCAGATAGAAGATAGAAAACCGCCGGTCGAAACGAACATCTACAATGAAGACTAGAAGCATTTCGGCCAAGGAAAGTGAATCCGAATCGGGCTACGATAGTCGCCGCCATCTCGCATTCGAAGAGCCGCCTAGGTCGCCGTCGACCATCGCGTCCGCGCTCCCGCGCCCACCGCATGGTGCGCCCGCGGCTGGGACCGATCCCGCCGCCCCCGCGCTCGCGATCGCACACCCCGCCACGCCCGCGGCGGGGAGAGTTGCGCCGACGACGTCCGATGGCGCCCTCGCCGCGCCGGCTCCTCGCGTCCCGACGGGAAGTAGAGCCACCGCGACCGCGACCGCGTACGACTATGGTGAATCGCTCGCCACACCATCCACATCGCGTTACCCGTTGACGCGCGCCGTGTTTCGAACCCAGGAATCAGTGAGAACTATGACAGCTGCGCACGATGTTTCTGTGAGGGATACAGTAAGTACGATAAGGTCCAGAAGATCGTACAGTAGTGACGTGGCAAGAGTGAAGAAGGCAGAATACGAGGCACAGAAGAGAATCGCTGCGATAAGGAACGAGCAATTAGAACTCGAAAAAGCACTCGTCAACAAGCGACTCGAATATGAAGTGTCGACGATTGAGGCAGAGGCAGAGGCTCGTGAAGAAGGCTCCGTGCACATGAGTGAAGACAGGGTGGACGAGTGGCTTCAAAGTGTTGACCGAAGTCGCCCTCCAGTCGCGGATCAACCGCAGAGAGAAGCGCAGTTTCCGCATCCCGCCGCCATGCACGCCGCCCTCGAACCTGCCACTTACGTCGAACCCGCCGCACGTATCGAAGCCGCCGCACCTGCCAGGAATGACCAGAAAAGGCAACGGTCGACCTCGCGTTCGCCTACCAGAGGAGAACGCCGAGTTGGAAGAGGAATAGAACAGTTGGCCGACGCGTTGGAAAAAATGATTCACGTACGCCCGCCGCCGCGACAAGTGACTGAGCTGCCCACGTTCACGGGAGCGGCTACTGAATGGTTGCCATTTAAGGCGGCGTACGACGACTCGTCGAATTTGTGCAAATTCACGACAACAGAAAATTTGGCAAGACTACGCAATTGCATTAAGGGTGAAGCAAGAGAAGCTGTGTCCGCGCTCCTATACTCCGCGTCTGACCCGCAAGTGATCATGAAGACACTAGAACAGTATTACGGGAGACCGGAGATACTCATGAATCGAGTGATGGAAGATTTGAAGAAGTTACCTCGACTCACGGGTGCGGCCAGTGAATTAAATTCGTTCGCAGTGAAACTTCAAAACATAGTGTGCGTGCTTTCCAAGATGGACAATCGTGGGTATATATGGAACCCGATGCTAGTTCGCGAAGTTGTAGAGAAACTGAGCCCGCACATAAAGTCAAGATGGTGCGATTACGCTTCTGAAACTGCGGAATCGTCGCGTGAACCGGAAGTGATATTGTTGTCCAGATTCCTGATGCGGGAGGCTGACCGAGCCATGAAATACGCCTTCACTAGCGCGACGCCCGCACCCGTCCAGAAGAAGGAAATGAGAAGCGCGCCACAATTTAACGCCAAGAAGAAGTCGGGTCGGGAAGTAGTTTACGCGACATCGGGAAAGGAGGAAGAAAGAAAACAAGAGTGTTTGTGTTGTGGCAGTGATCACGAGGTACCGAAATGTGCAAAGTTCCTGAAGATGAGCGTTGATGAAAGATGGGATTGGGCACGTACTGCCAAAGTGTGTTTCAAGTGTGTGACAAGACGCCATCGACGCGAACATTGCCGAGCGAAGCGATGCGGCAGAGGAACCTGCAGCCGCCCACACCACGCGCTGCTGCACAAAGATCGAGAGGAGAGAGAGGCACCGCCAAGTGATAAGCCAGATAAGTCAACTGATACCGAGAACCCACACTCGCAGGAAGCGGTAATGACCGTCTCCGCGTCAAATAATGTGTCGCAACGCGTATTGCTGAAAATGTGTCCCGTGTTATTAAAAGGGCCCGGCGGGCAAATATCGACGTTCGCCCTACTGGACGAAGGCTCAACAATATCGCTCGTCGACGAAGAACTAGTACGTCGTTTGCACATAAGCGGACCGGTCTCTACTTTACGTATCCAGAGCGTGACTTCACAACAACAAGAAGAACAAAGCCAGGAAGTCAAGTTACAGATACGTGGCCAGAGCGGTGAATTCCAAGAACTACGCGCACGAACAATGAAAAACCTGCGACTTCATGGTCAGACGATGGACAGGTTAAAACTCGAAAACTTTCCTCACCTCCAAGACATACAAAGCGACGCATTCTACAGAGAAGCTACACCGATGGTACTGATAGGTGCGGACAACTGGCACCTAATAGTCACGCGAGAGTTACGCATGGGCAAGAAAAATGAGCCTGCAGCATCCTACACTCAGTTAGGATGGGTGATCCACGGGACTGCGCCACGCACCACGCTGAAGGAACAAGAGGGACAAGTCGTGCTACATCTATACGATGTGTCTGCAGCGAGACAGACAGATGACGTACGTCGTATAGAAGAGTTAGTAAAGTCACACTTCAGGATTGATGCCCTAGGAGTTTCTTTGGCCAAGAAGATCAAACCCGAAGATCAGAAGGCAATGAACGTGGTTCAGGGAACACTGAGAAAAGTCGGTGATCACTTCGAAGTCGGGTTACCATGGCGTGATGAAGACGCTTCGATGCCCAACAACTACAGCTGTGCCCTGCGAAGATTAAAGATATTAGAGAAGAAGATGGATTCATCACCAAACTTTGCAGCACAGTATAGCACTCTGGTCAAAAACCTACTCGATAAAGGATACGCCCAGGAGTGCAACGGAACGGAAGAAGGAAGTAAGAAAGTGTGGTACCTGCCGCACTTCCCGGTTGTAAACCCGAATAAACCGGGCAAGATACGTCTAGTGTTTGACGCCGCACATCGATACAGTGGAGTGTGCCTAAACGACTATCTACTAGAAGGACCTGACCTCTTGAAATCGCTGCCAGGAATATTGTTTCGATTCAGAGAGCGTCCAGTAGCCGTCACGGCAGACATACAGGAAATGTTTCTCCAAGTGAAGATAAGAGACCAAGACCAGGCTGCGCAGATGTTTCTCTGGCGAGGTGAGGAACGTACTAAGCCACCGAAGAAATATAAAATGACCTCGATGATCTTCGGAGCCTCGTGTTCACCTTTCATCGCGCACTCAGTACGAGACGCCAACGCAAGACTGTACGCGCAAGAATACCCTAACGCCGTGCAAGCTATAACAACGAGCCACTATATGGATGACTACGTAGACAGCGTGGCAACCGAGGAAGAAGCAATTAAGACAGCGCGTGAAGTCATTAGAGTTCATCAGAACGCCCACTTCAATTTGAGAGGTTGGTGCTCAAATAAACTCAACGTGTTGAAAAGTATTACACCGGAGAAGCTGGCACACGACACAGAAGTAAGATTCGGACAACGAGAACAAAATACGGACAAAACACTAGGCCTACTTTGGCAAACAGGCTCAGACGAGCTAGGCTTTAACACTGGATTGAGTCGGCTGTCACCCGAAGTGAAAACTCGAAACAGAGCGCCGACTAAACGAGAAGCCCTTGGTGCAGTGATGGCAGTCTACGATCCTCTAGGACTCATCAGCCACTTCACAGTCACCGGCAAGATCGTGCTCCAGAACTTGTGGAGACACGGCATCGGATGGGACGAGGCAATCCCAGAACAAGACGCGCAGCACTTTGAGGAATGGATACAAAGTCTGGACGAAGTAACGAAGCTTCGCATCCCAAGGTGCTACGATAAGGGCCCAGACGACCTCATGGACCTGCATATTTTCTGCGACGCTAGCGAACAAGCATACGCAGCTGCAGCCTACTGGAGAATCCAGAAGAAAGACGGAAGAGTGGATGTGAGGCTGGTCGCAGCAAAAGCAAGAGTGGCCCCCCTGAAGCTAGTTACTATCCCACGACTAGAACTACAGGCAGCAGTGATCGGCGCACGACTGGCGGAGACTATAATAAAGGAGCACCGTGACAAGCCCAGAAGCGTGATCTATTGGACAGACTCACAAACCGTCCTACGATGGATCGAAAAAGACGCCGTGAAGTACACACCGTTTGTGGCCCACCGCCTGGGTGAAATCGCGGAGCTAACTGACGCCAGCCAGTGGAGATGGGTACCCACCGATCACAACGTGGCAGATGACGCTACACGCCCTAACTACACCGTACGAATGAAACCCGAAGACAGATGGTTCACCGGTCCCGCGTTCCTGTACAATGACGAAGAGTTCTGGCCAAAGGAGAAATCCAAAGAAGACACTACCGGAGACGAGTCAACGTACGTGATAGTCGAAGAAAAAAGAGAACGAGAACGACCTTCTCACCTGCCAGACATAAATAGATTCTCTTCTTTCGAAAAATTATTACGAGCTACAGCCATGCCATTCCTTTTCAAGGCAAAGTGTTACGATAGGTCCAGCCAAATGACCGTCGACTTGATCGAAAGGGCCGAGAAATTATGGCTGGAACAAGCACAACTGGAAAACTATGCCGATGAAATACAGTTACTTCGAAAAGGAAAGCCGGTACCCAAGTCCAGCAGTCTGTATAAACTGGACCCTTACCTAGAGGATCATATTCTCAAGGTCAGAGGGAGAATCAGACATGCGGCAGTCAAGGAAACGAAGAAAACCCCGGTGATCTTACACGGCAAACATCCGTTCACACGGCTATTGGTAGAACATGCACATCGCAAAGCTGGGCACGCTAATAACGAGCGTGTAATCAATGACTTAAGACAGCGGTATTGGGTCGTCAACCTACGCCCTACAGTGCGAGCCATAGCACAGCGATGCCAGCTCTGTCGAATAAGAAAAGCTACGCCAGTGAAACCAGTTACGGGAAACTTGCCAATGGAAAGAATCATGGAGACGCCGCGGCCCTTCACCCACTGCGGCACCGATTATTTTGGACCGATAACGGTAGTCATCGGAAGAAGACACGAAAAACGATGGGGAGCCCTGTTCACCTGTCTGACTACGAGAGCAGTGCATCTGGAATTAGTGTCGAGCTTATCTACCGACTCGGCGCTAATGGCCATACGAAGAATGGCAGCTCGACGAGGTTGGCCCAGAGTCATGTACTCAGACAATGGTACCAACTTTAGAGGGGCAGACGCCGAACTACGAGCGGCGTACAAAGAGTGGACGAAAGATTTCATTCCATTCGGACTGGAGCAGCGCATGAAATGGAAGTTCATCCCACCAGGAGCGCCGCATATGGGGGGAGCCTGGGAACGACTGGTGCGCTCCGTTAAGGCGGCGCTGGGAGCGACGCTGCACCAAAAAGCGCTAAAAGAAGAAACACTACTGACGCTGCTGACAGAGGCCGAGCACTCCATAAACTCTCGACCTCTAACCCATGTCTCTGTCGATCCCAAGGATCCGGAGGCCCTCACGCCTAACCATTTCTTAATAGGTACCTCCTCGGGCCTTCCCCGTACCGGGCCTTGTGAGGAGGCCAGCCGCAAACAATGGAGAGCTGCCCAGGCGCTCGCCGACCATTTCTGGCGGCGCTGGGTAGACGAGTACCTGCCTACGCTGGTGCCCCGGGGGGCGTCAGACGACCAACGACGACCCCTTCAAGTCGGCAGCTTAGTCGTCATCGTCGACTCCTCACTCCCGAGAGGAACGTGGCCTCGAGGCGTCGTGGAGGCTGTCTACAATGGTCCGGATGGAAAGGTGCGGTCAGCTGACGTCAGAACTACAGCGGGCGTCCTACGACGTCCAGTTACGAAGCTCGCCGTCCTTCACGTAGAAGATTAGGCTACGGTAGCCCTGCGCCGGGGGGAGGATATTACGGACGTCGAAATAAATAGGATATAAATAAATAGATAAGTTAGATACTAAGGCTTGATGTTAAGGGAAATTATATAATGGATAAGGTTTAGATTTAAATAAATAAAGACTGATCATAGTAGGGATTTTATGTATAAGCAATAGTGTAGGGATTGTTTTAATTTATGTTTAATAAAGGAAGATTGTAAGGTGGCACAGAATTCGGTCGTAACACGCTTCGAGCAGGTCTGAACCTGTCTAAACAATAGACAGATGCGCTCGCCTCTGATTGGTCAGCGCTAAAACGACTCGAACTCCGCGCCACCACCCGCGCTCTGATTGGCCGAGGCCTAAGCGCCCACGCTCACTACCTGTGTAAGTAGGAAATAAGATAAAAAGCGGGTGGCTTGCCGCGCTCGGTGTCATTCCGTCATTCGTCACTCAACCGTCAGCAGCAAGCCAGCCCTGGGAAAATAAACAAGATAAAAAGAAGTTCCGAAGTTTAATTCAAGAAAATACAGTCCACCTCGTCATCTACTATCTTTCAAATAACTTAATCTACGAAACAGATGTTACTACGTCTGGAACTGCATCAGTAAAACTAAACAAAATTGTTCAATGGACAGCGTCAATGCAAACTTTAGCATTATCATTTACAACATTAACACTCAAATTATAGCCGAATAGGTACCTAATTTTACATTCATACAAAAAGTCCCAGTCGCCGGAAGATAAATATTAAAATTAAATGGATCTGGCAACTGGGACCGCGGTGCCATTTAATTGCGGTCCTAGTCACCGGAAGCCTCGTTTTTTCTACCACCAACTTTAACTAGTGATTCCAGTTTACGTTGGTCAAAATAATGTTAATTTATGTTCAGTTAAAAAAGATTCAGATGCAATCAAAAAGTTCCTCAAAATTACTATTAAATTGCATTTGCTGATAAACGACTAGTTTAAAGCCAAATTCACGAGCTCGTTATGATAAAAATCCACTACTATAAATACAGCTGTTCTCCATAGCGACGTCTTTTTTTTTTTTTTTTTTTTTTTTTTTTTTTAAGGATGGGAAATCATCAAATGACTTCTTCCGCTCTGGGTGGAGCGGAAGGGCGTGTCAGACTCTTACTGACTAAAACCCATCCGTGTTCCTTCGAAAGCCCTTTGCTTTCCAGGGCCGCGGTGACTCTTTCGAACAAATTCCGCAACCCTGGCAGGCTCTGGCCCTAGCGGGTCCCGTCCTCTATGCTGACATCTCTTTGAGGCGCGCGTGAAACACAACGCGCCATCGACCCGGGCCTGGTGGTGATCGGACAGCGAGCCACCCAATGCTCGCCGTCCGCAGGCCCGCGCCTACGGTGGCCGGGGATCGCCCTGCGACTCCCGACGCCCGGGGCGTCTTCTCCTGTTGCGGCGGTTGGGACGAAGGCCTTGCCTTTCCCTCGCGCGGTCCGCGTCCTCCTTCGCTAGCATTACTGCTTCGCAGAAGGAGGTGACTGCTTCCCAAGCCTCCTCGCTCCGGACCATGGATTCAACCAGGGCCGGACGCGAGAGGTTGCCGCCGCCGATCGCCTCGACGAGGACACGGCGGTGCTCAGCCCAAGCAGGGCAGATCTCCACCGTATGCTCCACCGTATCCTCCGGGCGATCCTCACAGTGCTGACACCCGGGCGTGTCCTCCCGCTTTATCCGAAACAGGTACCTCCCGAAACAGCCGTGTCCGGTGAGCACCTGCGTCAGGCGGAAGGTGAGGACGCCGTAGCGCCTCACCAGCCACTCCTCAAAGAGGGGTCTTATCGCCGCAATTGTGGCGTGCCCATCCATAGCGACGTCTACCATTTTAAGTGCACATAATGCCGCAACATTGATGAACCCAAAAGCAATTTACTAAGAACGCGATAATGCTTTACTAATAGGTTTATTTCAATAGGTCTGCATAATAAATAAACACTGACGTCGAGCATCTTTTCGACCTCAGAATTGAAAGGCATTATCGTCAGTATCGTTCACTACAATGTTACAACTAGAAGCAGAGCAATAGGCCATATCAGCTATTAACCTTTTGAGTGATCGTTTTGTGAAATCTACATATGTATACATACTGTCAGGAATTTGGAGTAAAAGTGGTCATATAGAGCCATTCGTATGATAAGATTACGAGTTACGACATGAGCTGGGAGCCATCTTTAGCCGCGCCCATGTGCCTCAGTAACTTGCATAAACGTATAAATGAGTAGGTAGGTATCTAGTCTGTTTTGCCATGAACTTTTCAAATAAAGATATAGATTAGAAATAGATAAATAATTATTGGAGTATTTTATGCCACACAAAAGATTAAACTTAAAGTTATAAATTGAAGCGGTCTAAACGTGCGACAAAAAGTTAATGTATCACATTTGTATATATCAGAGAAGAGTGTGAAGATTTTCAAAATTTTCCACCAGACAATGTTGCTATTATAGCTGTTCTAATGTCTGAATTAAATTACTGCTGAGCAGGTGTGTGTTGCGTGTACTCATAATAAAATAAACATTCAATAGATATATTATGTTAAAATTAATCGATTATTAATTCATTAAAACGCAGACAAATACGACAAAATTCGAAACATGATTATCAGATTTAAAATAACTACTAGATAATCTGGAACCAATATAAAAGAACATTCATAAGATCCATATTTTTTATTTTTTCCGATACTGACTGATTTTGTGACTGACCAACGCACAGTCGAAACTGCTGGTCGTAAAAAGCTGAAATTTGACATGTAGCGTCCCCCTACACTCCGTAGGGGAGCACTAAGAGGAGGATTTCTCGAAACTCCTACAGGAACGGGAAAAAACGGGATATGCGCGTACGAAGTCACGGGCAGAAGCTAGTATCAAATAATAGAACACGTCATACATTTAATGAAATTATAGAGTGGATTGTTATTTATATGAATAAATAACATTTCAATCCGCATCGTCCTTTCTTCGGTTTATCTCATACCACCAAAACTATGAGGTTGTTATGTCAGGTTTCCAATTATAATTGGGGTTCCGTACCCAAAGGGTAAAACGGGACAATATTACTAAGATTCCGCTGTCCGTCCGTCTGTCTGTCTGCCCGTCTGTCACCAGGCTGTATCTCATGAACCGTGATAGTTAGAAAGTTGAAATTTTCACAGACGATGTAGTTCTGTTGCCGCTATAACAAAAAATGCAAAAAAAAAAAACAGAATAAAATAATTATTTATGGGGGCAACAATCATGTTTTTTTTGCCGATTTTATAGAGAATGGTACGGAACCCTTCGAGCGCGAGTCTGACTCACACTTGTTCTTAACTTTCTTTGGGACCAAAGACTCTGAAAAGCTTAACAAATCAATCATTTTAGTCATCAGCATTCAGCAGTTTTCAATCCACTGATAGGCCTATACCATCAGGACACTCTAAAGCTCAGGCCACATCCTTGTGATCACACACTTCCTCGCGTCCATGATTGACCAGTCAATTCAATTCAATCCAATCAGAATTCAAGAAATGTTACAGGAGAGAGAGCAAAGTGAAGTGGAAGTAAGGAAAATGGTCCACAAAAACACTTTCCTTAAACGGGAGCTAGTTGATCTCAGCCAACAGTACCAAGATGCTGTTGAAGAACGCGACCAACTACGGGCAGTCACGGATGGTTTCAACAACTGTAGTAACCTATATGAGGAGGCTTTACGTAAGGTTAGGGACCTAGAGGATGAAATAGTTCATGCTAACAGTTGTATTATCAAATTGCAAAATGAAAAACAAAGTACTCAGGTTAAGGAAACTAACCACTTATTTAACGAATTACTTAGTTCTAATAATAATTGTAATCCTCATTTCATCGTCACAATTGACCTAACTGAAGATTCCTTATTGAAACAGAACTGTAGTTATAAAGCTAGTCATAATAAATTAAAAAAATATGCAAAACTAAACAGAATTATCAAAATATGCTATCAATACAAAAAGCAACAAAAACACTTTTCCAAAAATATTCAACTCCGGAAAGAACGTGTTGACCTGATTAGTAAATTAAATAATTATCAAATTAAACTAGAAGACAGCATAAAAATATATGAAATTAATACAGAGCACTTACAGTCTGAAATAAAGGTACTTGATGCTTCATTGAACAAACTTAATAGTAAATTTATGTACAATCTCAATGCCTTAATGCATTAAGTCCGCCCATGTACCACTATTGTACATAAAGTTTAAATAAATAAATAATAATAAATAAATCTCAGAACCAAATAAAAGAACACATTCTTGCTGCTAATGAGTTGGTCATGTGTCAGTGTACTTGCCAGACTGTATCAAACCTTGATGCTGTCCAGCCTGAGGCAACGGAGGTACCGTCACAGGCAGAGAATTTGTCTCAAGAATGTGTCAGTAAACCAGTTAATATTGATTTTGGACAGGATTTATCTCAAGTTGAGCAGCCTGAGATTTGTGGTTTTTCATCTGTGAAAAGTGGTCATTCAGTTAATATTATGTTCTCAGACAGTATAGGAAGAGGTTTAGGTAAATTAGTTGGCAACAACCTAAGTTGTTCTACACAAAATTATTGTGTGCCAGGTTCGACTTACAAGCATATTATGGTATTATTAACAAACAATAATAATTATAATTCTAATACCAACATTACTGTGTTTATAGGTAATGGTTTAAAAGTAAAACAAGCAGATATTACAGACTATATAACTGAGATGCTAAAGTTAAATTGTAATAAAATAATATTGTGTGCTTTTCCATATTTTGAACAATTGTCAATTAGACAAAATAATTATATTCATAGGTTAAATAAACACATGCGCTTCCTAGTTAGTCATGATAGTGACAAGTTTATGTTTTTTGACACAAATATTTTTGTGGATCATTTAAAATCGACCAGGGATACTGTGTATCTACCAATTAGTTTTCGACACACAATAGCTAGGCTATTAGCTAATAGCCTAGCTAATAGCCTAGCTATTGTGTGTCGTGGATCATTTAAAATCGACCAGGGATACTGTGTATCTACCAATTAGTTTTCGACACAATACTACACACACAATAGCTAGGCTTTTGATTTAAAAAATCAAAAGAAGAAAGAGTTGTGCGAAAACAAAGCTATTTAATTTAACAGTTTTAGTAGGTACGGAACTCTAAAAACATGATAAGATTCTTCAATATAATAATTTTGTTCAAATTTATTCAAAGCGCAATAAGTAATTTGTAATTTCTTAAATCCCGGGATACAATCGTCATGTGTATAATTCTGGGATTTTAGAGGAGGTATTATCAACTTTATGTTACTTACTTCCACGAATATTAAGTAAATATATAATATAACTATCTATTCCGATTTTTGGTAATTACAGGCTTGAATTGGCAAATGCCTTATGTAATCTCGGTTCACAGGCCAATGGTAATAAAAGGGGCCGGCCAAGCTCTTCTTCTTTAGAAACAGAATTCAGGGTGGGCACCCTGTCTGGCCCCACCGAACGCTTGGGCTGGAGGCGCGTGTGCGCGGCACCCACTTCGCCGAGAGACAGCTGCCCCACGTGAACGCGGGCGCCGCGCTCGAGCGCATGTCCTGTCTAATGTGCCCCAAACCCCCAGACAAAACAACGTTTGCGCTGTGACGTTGCTATGTGATGGGAAGTGGCGAAGAATTAAACCAATTAAATTTAGAAATACCTACCAAAGGTACGAAGAAATCTCGACCCTCACTACTCTCGTAAATCAACTACAAGGGTCATCGGTCTCAAAAGAAATGTAGCTCCACCTCACCCAGTGGAGGCAAACCGGTGCACAAACGGTGTGCACAAAAGCACCAACATCAATCATTCCAACTTGCAGTAGTCCTTTTTTTTTTTTGATGTCGGGGAGAAATCCTCATGGATGTCAGACTCTTACTGACTAAAGCCACCCCGGTGTTCCATCTCCCACCTACGCGCATACGTTCCCGGGATCGTGGGAACGTATGCGACTTCACGCGCACGACTTCCGCAAAGCCCGGCTAGTGCCGGTGGGGAGTGAGGTGTTTGACTCCCCTCGCTACGTCAAAGAGGGGCGTACGGGAACACCACGCGCCGCCACCTCGGGTCCGGATGAATGGGGGGCGACGGACATCCCCATTAATCCCCAAGTCTGCCGCCCCTGGACCCAGTTAGGAGGGCTGGAAGACTTGCAGTAGTCCTACTGCAAGTTAGAATGGTCTGTGCCGATAAATGTAATAATCGCAGTGGTACACAAGGCAACAATATATACGACAAGTGTGCCCTGGGCGAAGGTACTCGTATAGGCCACGCTAGTCCGCATTTATCATGAAGCGACTGTGCACTATTCAATCCACATAAGCTGTTAAAATATTACACGATAGTGTTTGTCCGTCTGTTTGGCTTGTCTTTTTATTGTAAAGTAACTTTGAACTTGAGCATTTTGGTCCATATATCGAGGCGAAGGCTCAAGTGACTGTAAAAATTGAAAATCCTACTAAAGGTAAGACGGTACGGTTCACGCTGGAACAGTCTCTCAAACTTTATCAATCGCAAGTTCGATCAATAGTATGAGGTACGTGAGGTTCTCTGGGACAGATCTACCGAAAATCAACTGAATGCACTTGATTCGATTGAGTCAAGAAGTTTGGTCGAGTCAAAACTCCAAAGCCTTGAACATCGACGCCGAGTCCCCAGCCTGTCAGTTACACTCCGGGGCCGGGCGTCAGAATTGCACATTTTAGTTCCACCAAACTCGTCCCATCATCGGACGTACGGCGATGCGCCATCAGTACATGGTGGAAATCTCACCCTGATGCACAAAACGTTTAGCGAAAACTTTAATTCTGCGGACAGCTAAGGACTGGAATTGCCTACCGGAGTCTGTGTTTCCTGATAGCCACAATCTGGGCTTTTAAGTCTAGAGTGAATAGGTTCTAGGCAAACGTGTTCCACCGTCAAACACATCAACGCCTTCCATCAGGTAAGATTGTGGTCAAAACGCGAGGTACCTATGGGAGATCATTATTTCAACCAGAAAGTTAAATTTGCCCTTCAATTGTATTATCGTTTCGTCAGTATAAACAGAGTTTTTTCATAGTCTAGAAAATTCAGAAACTTCTATGTGAATTTGGAATAAATCGAGACTCGACTCCCGTAATAGACGAACTATGTCTACATACGAGTTTTTTATTATATTCAGACTCGCGTTTTGACCGCATTACCTACTGAAGTGTATGAAATATAACTATGAAAGCACTCTCATTACTCTGACAAATATATAAGTAAGTAAGGTTGAAGGACCAACTTAACTTTTCAGTGGAAATAATGTTCTCCTATGTACGTCAAGGTTATTTCTTCAATTGCAAACATAAGTTTGTAATCCTAAAAAGTGTTTTTTTTTGTGTAATTAAACTACAAATTCACAGGTACTGAAATATCTCGCAAAAATGATATATAAATGGCTCATATTTTTATTGCGTTGACTTAGATACTTGATTTTTTAGAGCTTAGCTTTACGTATTTGATATTAATTTCAACTTTATACCTCTACGCGTTCCTGATAAAAAGGGACGTGACAGACCGGCTGACGGACAATGAAGTGATCCTACAAGGGTTCCGTTTTTTCGATCGCCACCAGGCCCGGGTCGATGGCGCGTTGTGTGTCACGCGCGCCTCAAAGAGATGTCAGCATAGAAGTCGGGGCCCGCTAGTGCTAGAGCCATAAGGTGAATCATCTCTTCATTTCCAGTGTATTTTGGGCAGTCTTTCTCTTCTTCATATTACTCATAACATTAGTGATCATATAATAAAGCAAATCATGTTTAACTCAGTTTTATTATTACCAGGAATATACAAGCACAACCGAAAGGAATCACTTGTATCGCGTTCCTATAAAGCGGTAAGTGCGTTACGCCAAATGCTAAGGTCGCGCCCGAACGGACCGCATAGCATCACGATAGTGCTTCATGGAGAGGTGAAGATCACCTGCCGCATCACACGCCAAGCCTTTGTCTAACAAACGATTATTATTCACATTTAACGGGTTTATTTAAACCTTTATTCGTTACGAAAACACAAAACCGATCTATCATGCGGCTTTGAGGTGTCAAATTAGCATTATATTTATAATATTAATAATAATCCGCTGCCACGTTTAGCTGTTATTGTCATTAGTCTACCATACCAAACCACTTTGGTCCATTAAACTATGAAGAAGGGCATTTGACATTGACATTTTAATCCGATCAATTTACATAAAATTTAGATCAATTTACGTAAACCACAAATTTTTTCGTAATTTATTCATTAATCTATTTAAACGGAAGGGAAACTTGTTTTTTCATTTCGTTATTTATAAGCTTAATTTTCCTACGTTCAGCAACTGTAGATAAACTTTTAGGTATAAATATGTATGACACTATCATAATCAATAAATGTCTCCTACATAAACCATAATTTTCATTGGATGCTCGAAGCAGGTCATAATTTGAGATATGCAGAATGTAAATTATCGGCTAATAAAGTTTATCAATTCGCAGCGATTCAAGAAACAAGAGCGGTGAATTTATTTAAAAGTTTACAAATATCTGTTTAACGGATCGTCTGAGGTCGCAACAGAAATAAATCTTTTAGAAACTGTTCGCTGTAAAGATTTTAAGATTGTGTAATGGTTAGATGGATGGGCACCGCGCAATCGTGTGGGTTTGGCAGTTTTCTGTGGTGAACTGACGTTACATATACAAAAACGAAGGACACTGCCCATGAGAGACAATGCGATCGATTTCTTATCGATTTATAGCCTCATTAGCAGACGAATGACCGTTTATACACCATAAACGTATCGTATTCAAATAAAACCGTTTAGGATTTAATCTTATTTAAACTCGATCCAAAGTAAGAGTCTTGTAGGCGCTGTCAATAGATAAATTAATTATTTTAGGATAAATAACTAGCACATGAAGTAAATGAAGTGGTATTCATCTTCGCAGTCAGATATAATCTAAACAATACTGTAAACATGAGGTCTCTATCTTCTATTTACAATCACTTTAGAACGTGTTAACTACATTTAATTGGCACTTAACAGTATTATTTCGCTGAAGAGTTAACAAAGATGAGCGCTACAATTTTAGCTTGGGATTATTTGTATCTGCCTTGATAAATCAAAGGTAATATTTAATGACAGATCGTTGTGGACATTTTTAAAAAAAGGCGACTGTAACTATGGAAGCAGAAGCGGGTAGTACATCACCAGAAGATGTTAAGTTTTTTTGTAAGTCAAAGCTCCCTAAAGCATAAGTAGATGATGATGCCTGATTTTTTAACATTATTATCAAAAAACGACCGCGGTTAAAAGCAGAAAGAAACAAACAGCTATTTACAGCACCCCTTTAGGAACTTCATTATGTCCTGCCTATGTTTACATTATAGTGCTGGGCAGCAATACTTGAAGTTCGGTGTAAGAAAATAAATACTAATGAATACCTATCGTTTTTTTTTTAATTATAATATCTAGAGTTGCATTGAATATTATGATGAATAACTTTGGCAATAATTTATCTGAAATTATTTTCAATGTTAATTTCTGAATATAATCGATTTCGACGACCAGTTGGTAAATACATGTTTAAAATTAACTATTTCACTGATCCATCTAAAATGTTATAGGTGTGGTGATTGTTTATTCAAACAGGAATGTTCAAAATAAATCCATATTATACTTATGACAATTCTTCTCCATGAAGAATTCTTAATACATCTAACTGGTTTCATATTAGCTTAAGCCACGTGTTTGCACAAGGTCTTATCACTAGCTTCTTTTTTATCGCAACTCCGCCCAAAACTACGCCCATATTATGTATGTAACTATTAATATTAATTTAAAGATATGTGTCATAATTTTATCGAAAGTTACATCCTTTTTCAATAATCATGAAGCTTTTACGTGACGAACAGACTGCGAAAGCTGAATCTGAATTTGAAATTAAATAAAATGTTTTCGACTATAAAATCAGATGAATGAAAAATAACAAAACAGATTTTTAAAACGGTAAAAATATTTTATTTACTTACACTTGCACGTACATAACTTTACTGAGTAATTAACATACGTATAAATAGCAAATAAAAGTTGTTGTTAAAATATATCACATTTTATTTTATTTTACTTGAAATACTTCTAGGTTGTACTATTAATTCTGTAATGTACTTATGTCTTATACTGATGTGTAAGTTTCGGTATTTTCATTTTAGTTCTTCAGTGGTCCGCTCTTGGCAACGTATTCGAGAGCACGGCGGATCTGGGCGGGCACGGGAGGAGGAGTGGGGATGGCGTTACCCTGGAAAATATAATGACATATTAGCGATTTAAACTAAGTCATATTCAATCAAGTTTGAATAAAACAGAATCCTTGCTTGGACAAAATTATTCAATTGCAATTAAAATACTCACAGAGGGCTGGTATCCGTTCTCGTCAGCGATGTATGAGATGACGACGGTCTCACCCTCGGGAGAGGTCCAGGAGAAGGATCCTTGGGCGACACTTGGGGCTACAGGGGGGTTTCCACCGAAGTTGCGGGGAGTGCCCTGTTCCTGAGCCGCGATACCATTGTCGGTTTCGTAGCTGTAAATAATAAATTCATAAGAAAATGTGCTACCAAGATCTTTTATGGAATTTTATTAATTTAAATATTGTGTACTCACAAGTAAGCGTAGCTGCCGTCAGGGTTGACTTCATTGCCGTACTTCAAGGTCTGAGCATTGCGGGCGTCACCCTGGTACCTGACGGAAGGCACTGGGACGGGCACAACAGGGAGGGGTGCGGCGGTGGACGAGGGGTAGACGACAGGAGCGTAGGTGCGGTATGGCGCGGGGGTCGGTTTGTAGTACTGGTTGTTACGGTTGTACTTGTTCGCGAAGGGGTTGTAAGAGTTCTTATTGAATGCTCCATTATTGAACTGCGCGCTTGCGGCAGCCACACACGCCAAAATCACCACCTGTATTCACAAAAACCAACTTAAATAACACTGGAGATATCACCTCAATTTATCACATTTTTTTCACACAGCTAAATTTTTATTATGTATTAATATTTTATTAATATTCGTCTCCGATTTACTTACTGCGAATTTCATTTTGGGTATCTAAGGTTGTCTAGCTACGTTGAACTAGTTTGTGTGCGGGTAAAAAATCCGCGCAGGCTTATATATCGCTCAAGGAACCACCCACTTTAAGCGGCGAACTGCAATAACATTTAAATAATTTGACGCGAGACTAGAAATATTATTAAAATAACACTTGGGCTATCCATCCTGCTCGCTATTAATATTTTCATGGTCAAGTTCTAGGGGTCATAAAAGGTATTGTGCATATTTTTCCGCGATAATTTATATTTATAAGATAGAAATTGAACAAAAATTGAACGTCCGTCTTATGAAGATACTTTTAGTGAATTGTTTCAATTTAATAACTTAATGAGATTTGGTGACACCAGATGAAAGGGACCCATAGGACTTCCTTCTGCTAAAAAGACATAGATCGAGATACCCCAACTGAATGGTTAACACAATAGTGTTAACACAGATTGCCAAGTTACAGAATTCATATAAGAAAAAAAAATTACTTAATGATAACATATTATTGTTTTGAAATAATTATAATGGTATAATGTATAACGGTACAGTTGCATGGTTTACAGAATAAATGACTGCTTTTTATTTAAATATTTGCAAGAATATCTTATTTTTTATAAGATATTCTTAATATCTAATAACCTAAGTAATTGGTAATTTTTTAACTTAAACTATGAAAATTTCGAATTGGCTTGGATCATCTTGGATTGGCAAAATCAGTTATTCATTTGTTTCTTTGAGCTTTTCATTTCCTTTTATTACATTCAATTAAAAATGTTCTGTTCCCAAAATAAAATCCCAATTATTATAAACTTGTATAAAAAAATATACCTAGGATTTTTTCCAACTTCTAGTATTTTTTTAAGTGAACTTTTTCAGTTTAAAAAAGGCTCTGCACTCTAGCATGATGTCCTACGTGCGTGCATAAACAATGAGTATTCATTAGCATATTTTTTCGCAAGATGCAATATTTCTTCGTTTCATTTTTTATTCTGCCTAAAGTGCAATTAGGATAAAATTTTCCCTGGCGTCTTATTTAATCTAGGTAAGTTAAATTGCGAAAAATATTTTAACAATGTTTAGGAATAGCTAGTAGAGCGTTTGGTAATGGACCTTGTCCTGAGAAAATTCTTAGGTACTGAATCCATTTCCTGAACATTTCAGTTTATCTTCGATGTGGCTTTAATATTGCCAATGTCCTCAGGTTGCGGTTATTTAAATCTAAATCTAAACTATAGTATATTTGTGGAATGACTTTGACGTTCAAAAAGTGCTGGCACTCAGCCTAATTTGAATAAATGACTTTTGATTTTGATTTTGTTTGTTATGATTTGGTTCAAAAACTACTCAACCGATTTTGAAAATTATTTCGCCATTAGACAGCTACATTAATGTTGATCTATTATTTTTCTGGACTTCCACAAGCTGGGATCTGTTTTGTAAGTGGCTAGCAAACCACTCTGTTGTTTCCATAGAATAACCATTGTAGGCAGAGTGGTGTTAATTGAGTCGAAGGCCTGTGAAAAATCCAAGAGTGAATATTTTCCACTACATCAGATAGAGCTGTGGCTATCCCAATTGCTTCCAGATATTCCAGCATTTGGTTATAAACCAACTTCTCTAAGATCTTTGATAAACAAGACAAAATGCTTACCGATCTTTAAAAATTCTAGGCTCGTCGGTTTTAGGTAAAGCACGCACAATAGCCCGCTTACATAAACCAGGGAAAGTAATGTATCTATTGACTCATTAACTATTGTGGTGATAGCCTGGAGGGTGGTTAGTAGTGTGTAGTAATGTAGACTCAAGCCATCAATAAATTCCCTTAGTGTTTGACCTCAAACTCTTCATAATTTTTGCAATTACCTCCTCATTTTCATTTCGCAGCTTAAATTGATTATCTCCATATCTGCTGTTATTAAAATATGATAGCTGAGATGGGGATAGTATGCTTTGCCCAGAGACATTGAGAAATTCATTATTCATTTCATATGGGTTATTCAATTGCCCAGGGAGCAGGCGTTCACTGAGGTCTGAATTACACTAAAACTAATATTTTTCACAGCTTTCTGGAGTCTTTCAAAAGACTTTTAATGTGCCCATTAAAGTAAAACTTCTTGTCCTGCATCAGTGCTTCAAAAGCTTGCCTTTTAAAATCTAGATAATATTTTATGTACTTTCTTGGTTATTCTTATTATAATCAATTTTCACTTCATCTCTGAGCTTCATTATTAATTAATTATTATCTGTTATCCATGGGTTGGGAAAAAGAAGAGAAGGAGATAAAACTTCTTTATTTGGCACACATAGTTAAACACAATGTAGGTACTATGTTGGTTTCAGAACTCTACTCGATATTGAAAAAAATACCTACAAATACGATGAGTATTAAGTCCATAGACATGTAGTAAAGTAGAAGCCTGTTACTTTAGTAAAATTAATGTCTTCTGTTCACGCTTTTCAGCCTGTAGACAACGTTTTCCATCAGGTAAAGTAGAGTTATCAGCAGGAACATTCAGTCACTTGAAAAAAGTCAATAATATAAATTTCTCTTTGCAACAGTGCCCAGACCATGACGTTACTCCACTGTTACATATCGGTCAGTTCATGATATTATTATGAACATGGAATTAAAATATTTGGTTAAAGGAGTTCATCGCTATGTTTAAAAAAAAAGCTGCCGTTTTTATCAATTTTGCTGGTCAATATAAGGCGGTAGGTATGTGGATCATGCAGAAGTCGAGGTTTTCTGTTGTCACGTACCTCGAAATTCACCCATAATGGTAGGAGGCGTCTATTTCGGCGCTGAGTCGATGATGTAGAAGTACCTGGAACTGGTCCTCAACAAGCGATAGGACTTGGGGCCTCATGCAGCGGCCCCCTTGGACAAGGGTCGTTGCGGCTGCTTCAACAAGGCTGTTTTCGAAGAGTAACTAAAGAGGTTGCCCTCAGTTTCCGACTAGCCCAATAAATAACATGTTCCGGCTGCACCTTGACATTGACTGCCGCAAGCTGTATAAAACCTAAAAATCTTACTCGTAACACAGGAGAAGGCGCCCCGGGCGTCGGGAGTCGTAGGGCGATACCCAGCTACCGTAGGCGCGGGCCTGCGGACGGCGAGCGTTGGGTGGCTCGCTGTCCGATCACCACCAGGCCCGGGTCGATGGCGCGTTGTGTTTCACGCGCGCCTCAAAGAGATGTCAGCATAAAAGACGGGGCCCGCTAGGGCCAGAGCCTGCCAGGGTTGCGGAATTTGTTCGAAAGAGTCTCCGCGGCCCTGGAACGCATAGGGCTTTAGAAGGAACACGGATGGGTTTTAGTCAGTAAGAGTCTGACACGCCCTTCCGCTCCACCCAGAGCGGAAGAAGCCATAAAAAAAAGGAGTTGGATTTTTTTAATTCTTAAAATTTACCTATCTCCTACTGAAAGGAGTCATTACATCAAACAATATTCATCAATTTACATCTTATAATATATATAATAAAGCTGAAGAGTTTGTTTGTTTGTTTAAACGCACTAATCTCTGGAACTACCAGTCGGATTTGGAAAACTTTTTGTATATGATAGCCACATTCATGAGGAATGCTATAGGCTATAGGTACGGGAATGGGAAGTACAGCAACGGGATATGCGCGTAAGAAGTCGCTGGCAAAAGCTAGTTAAGAATAAAAGCACAAAAATTAAAATTGTATTTCGCATTTCGACCGTCGATCGTTCCGCTACAAAGGGCATAAAGTTTTTGATGCAGACTTTCTTAGTTTTTCACGCTCTTTCTATCTGTATATTTATAATTGCGCTAATGTGAAAAAAATGGTTTTACTCTCCAACAGTTTCTTTACGCTGTCTCTTTTAAACCAAGTCGTAAAACACATTTCTTTTGCATTACGACAGCAAACTGGGTGTATCTACAAACAAACATATTTTGTTCAAAAGAAAACGGGGTAAAATACAGTAACAAAACAAATTGTGACTTACTCCGTCCAAAAAAATGTTGTATCTCACCGCGGCCTTTTTATTGAACGGCGCCATTTAATCACCGGCCTAAGTGATATCCACGGCATATTAATTGAACAGCTAGGCCAATGACTTGGTTTAATATCGTTTAATGTCTTGCGTAGCCAAGTAGCAGAACATAGGGCACAGGGAGCTTAGGGCACCCCAACACGGATAGGTTAGGTTCGAATCGTCTTAACGGGAGCTAGCGTGAGTGAGCGAAGCGAGCAAACTCAGCTCCCATCAGGCCCTGCAGATAGAAATAGGCCTCTATCGCGTCGCCGAGGTAAGAATGTTGAAATTGATTGTTGTTTGAATTTAGAATTACCATAGTTAAACATTTCATATTAAATTTTCGTCACACGGTTACCCCGGTTATTCTATAACGGCCACATCTGCCAGCCCGATAATTAAATGTTGTATGAGACGCGTTGGCTGGATGTCGGCCGCTGATCAAAACGACGCCGCTCAATAAAAAAGCTAGGTAACAAATTAAACGGCTGATTAAGCCAATTGGCTGCGACAACTAATTAATGTTTTTTTTGTTTCAATTGTTACTGTTAGTATTATTTCCATAAAACTTTGGAGAGTTAAATTAGAAATGATAATTAACAAAAATGTATGATAAGTTGGGCGTTAGTTCATCCACCATTTCACGATCATGCCAAATTTACGAATTTTAAAATGAGATATATTAACGTACCTGCGAAAAATAATATAATTACATTTAAAAACTGAAAAGCTGGTATAAATAATGAGTTAGCAAATAAAATATGATATCCAGAGCCCAACTTGCTTTACGGCACCTGTAACTTACAATTCGATTCAAAAATGTGCAGAACGTACATATATTACCAATAAACTTTTTTTTTTTAACCGTTTATGTAATTTTACTCAATTTATCATTATTTATATTTAAAATACCTACAATTCGTCCTTATTTATAAAATTACAACTGTAGAAATTAACCTTGTATGTGCATAACTGGTTTTTACTGCGGACGTTTGTTGCCAAGCTATTTAATGATGGGTTGTAAATACATTTTTTTAGATTTTAAGGGGTGTAACTCCATGCTAACTTCGTTAATAACGCTCATACACAATTGTAATTAAAAGCAAAGGACGGCCAAAGTTTAAGAACTTTCATCCTGAAACTTAATTTTATCAAAAAAGTTATTTTAGTTTTTTTTTTTTTGTATTTTGCTGATAGCCAAAAGTATGGGATTTCGAGTTACGTCCTTTGTGGCGGAAAGCGTCGATATTATTATGCAAATTAAATGTTAAATACCTATTATCATCTATCATAAAATAATTAAAATCCCTATAACTTTATTTTATAAATGGCGGTAAAAGGAAACTGAACGTGAAGAAGTTCATTAATTCAATAAACGTAAACTCTCAGGCTTGGTCTTCGTAATTTTATTTTACAACGTGTCCTAAACGCCATTGCGTGATGATTTATGAGTTTTAAACTAATCCAATCGATGAGAAGCTTTAATAAATATACATGAGAATTTAAAAACCGCTCTATATTCAGTATTTTTTATGATAGTTAAATTCAGAAATGTCACTTATGTACGCAATAGCTTTTTCTTGCGTAATTATCAAACTTTATTTTTCATAATAAAGAAGTTCATTTTTAAAAGTAGCAAATATATATATATATATATTTTGTTGACAAAATATATCATAAGATTATTTATTATGTACTTTATTATACAGCTCATAACAAACACAGTAAAAACGTTTACAAAAACAATTGTACTATGCCCATTGTACAATCTTATCGCACAGGGCAATATCTTACAGACAAACTTTGGATGGACCGAACGAAAGAAGTTAGATTTTGGGCGGTCAGTGCACAAACATCATTAACAATTTTAATTAATCTTAATTATATCAAACAAACAAAACTAAGCAATATATTAATAAATATCAAATATATAATTAGGAAAGGAGAAGAAAAAATATAGTGAGAGGTAAAGCTCCTTCACCAATTTTTTAAACATTGGTGGCCATTCCACAAACGAGCTTGAATAGTGTAAGATTTGGTAAAGATAATTTAGGTATGATATGTCCCGTAATTTTACAACAGGTTATACTCGGCAAAAGATTGACCCCCCGGACATTGAAGTGACCAACCAACACTCTACTGATGAAGTAGTTAAGAATATTGAATCTCTAAAATCCGGCAAAAGCAGCGGGCCTGATGGAATCCCAAATTAAGCACTAAATGCGACTAGCACCATACATAATAACTCTATTTAACATGATTTAAGTTAGAGCTATACCAAAAAATGGGCACAATCTGACATCATTTTACTTTACAAAAAGGGAGACCCTGCAAAGATTGAAATTACCGACTAATAAGCCTTCAACCAAATATGTACAAATTGTTTGCTTCATGTCTTGAGCATCGTTTTTTTTCAAAATTCAAAATTCAAAAGTCATTTATTCAAATAAGGGTGAGTGCCAGCACTTTTTGAACGTCAAAGTTCTACATAAAGACAGTCCCCCAAAACGCCCGCCCGTCACCACTTCCTAGTGTTGTAGCTGGGAAGAAGAAGTGGCGCAACGAACTCCCCAGCAACACGCAAGCTTTTAAAAACTTGAATTTATACAATAGTATGCAAAGTATTTTACAATACATGACACAGAAAATAAAATATTCAAACTGTAAATCAAATTAAATGAAATTAATTGACACTTGGTAGCTAGCACACTCCATTAAGCCATCAGAAATAGACAAACTCAAGCATTAACAAGTAAATCAAACTAATTATGCCTCCGGGCATAAATGGTGTGCCCGCTAACACGTGCAATATTATAGTCTAACAATAGGATTGTGACTCGAGCCACAAGTGATGAACTAGAGCTAACATAATACTAATAATAAACTGTAGTTTAAAGTTAATGCAACAATAATAATAAATAATAAAAAAATACTATGACCAGCAAGACGACCAGTCACCACAAGCAGCACTCGTTCACGAGCATAACGCAAAGATCAGCCATTACCGCCCTCGCCATGTTTGAGGGAAGGAGGTAACCCGACCCCCGACGCTACCGCAAGCAGTGACATCTAGGGGAGCATGACGAACTTGACGGTTGATCAGGCAAAAATAATATATAAAACAGCTATGGACATTTGGACAACAGTAGTTCATCATATGTTGCAATACAACTCATACAAAAAACAGTTATAACGAGTAGATTATGTCAAAAAAGAAAAACTTAAAAGATAACTGATCAGTACGATCAGAAAAAAGATAATAATATATATATATATATGTATTATATGAACTCATATAACCTGTTATAAGCTAAATCATATAGAAAGAACATTAAGTATAGCAAATATCTTGCGTTCAACTCTGCGACCAACAATTCTTATCGTCTAAATAGTCATTGATAGAATAGTATGCCTTAGAACAAAGGTTAGATTTAACTCTAGTTTTAAATGCATTAAAAGGCAAGGCAAGAAACGAAAGGGGTAGTTTATTGTAAAAACGGATTCCGAGCCCCACAAACGAGCCTTACGGAGACGGTGGGAAGGAGCATGTAGTTTGTGCTTGTTTCTGGTGTTAAAATTGTGGATATCGCTGGTTTTAGTATACAAATGTATATTTTGCTTAATATATAAAATGTTTCCAAAAATGAATTGAGATGCCACCGTGAGAATACCAATCTCTTTAAAAAGTTCTCTTAAACCCTTGACCCTAGCTGGTTTATTGATCGTACAGCACGCTTTTGCAAAACGAATATATTCTGTATGTCAGCAGCCCTACCCCACAGCAAGATACCGTAGGACATTACGCTATGAAAATAACTGAAATAGACTAACCGAGCTGTGTCAACGTCAGTGTATTGTCTAACTTTCCTGACGGCATATGCGGCAGAACTGAGCCTTCCTGATAGGCTTGATATGTGTGGACCCCATTGAAGTTTTGAATCAACAGTTATGCCCAAAAATACTGCCGAGTCCACAGTTTCAAACACTTCATTGTTTAAGATGACATTGGGCCCCAGATTTCTAACATTGGGCAGGGCAAACTTTATACATTTCGTTTTCTTCGCATTCAGAACTAGATTATTTGCCGTTAACCAATCTGTAACCATAGAAAGAGAGCAGTTTACGTTATCAAAATCTCATCTATTCCTATCTACTATAAAAATAAGAGAAGTATCATCTGCAAACAGCACTACGTCACAGATACCCTTTAAGAAAAATGGCAAATCGTTTATATACACCAGAAACAAGAATGGACCTAGTATAGAGCCTTGAGGCACTCCTAAATGAACTGGTAGCCCGGAAGAAGACACCATTGACATCCACACATTGAAACCTATTATGTAAATATGAATCAGAGACCTTAATGACGTAGTTTACGCAAAAGCGTTTCACGGTGTACGCAATCAATTCCACCCAGGACAAATGTTTGTGTGATGAGCATGATCATTTGTTCTGTGTCTGGGTGTAATTTGTCTATAATATGTATGTATTTAGAAATATATAAGTATGTTTATCAGTTGTCTGGTTGCCATAGTACAGGCTCTGCCTAGTTTGGGATCGGATGACCGTGTGTGAGTTGTCCCAGGATATATTATATTATTACTATTATTATATATTGTTAATTATGAAGGAGGCTATTTAAATTAAAATGTCTAAGCAACTGCTTGAGTATTAACTTTTCAAATATTTTACTAAATGCAGGTAAGATGGAAATAGGCCGAAAGTTGCCTATATCATTTTTATTACCTGATTTAAATAAAGGATTGACTTTACTACTCTTCATTAGGTCAGGAAAAGTTCCTAAGTCCACGCATTTATTAAAAGTTACAGCAAGATAGGGCGCTACTAAGTCTATTATATTGCTCAAAAGTTTAATGGAAAGTTTAAAAAAAGTTTGGCAATGTTCACAGAGTAATATCAGCTGCCGGAACAAGCAGGCTTCAGAAAACATTTTTCAACAACATGTCACATACACACTTTAAACTTGATTATAGAGAAATATATAGAGTACGATAGATCACTCTACCTGGCATTTATCGACGATGCCAAAGTCTTCGACTATATATCACATAAGAGCATGTGGAAAGCTCTACATGAGTGCGAAGTCCGCACCAGTGACTCTTGTTTTTTCCTTTTTCTTTTATAAACTAATGATGTAATTTAGTTTAGGTTACGTTGGGGCTCTCATGACTATGGAGATAAATGCCCCTAAATAAATAAAGAATATTTTTTTTTTTTAATTTGGGCCTGCTGTAGAGCGTTGTCAAGATTTGTAGAACGTCTATCTATCTCAAAAATTAAGGTCGTATCGTTAGCAAATAACACCATTTGTGGTTGATTTTTTAAACGACGGTGTAGATCATTAATGTATTCTTAGAAGAGGAAAGGACCCAATATAGAGCCTTGTGGTACCCCCATTTTGACTTTTAAGCCCCTCGAATTGACATCATTTGTTTGGACTTGCTGCTGTCTGTCATTTAATATATATGTGTTTTAACAACGTGACACCAGTGTCAGGCGTACAACGACCTTTGGTAAAACCATACTGTTGATCGTGTAAGATTTGATTGATGTTAAAATGAATGAGCATTTAATTGAGCATCACTTTTTCAAATACTTTGCTGAAAACCGGCAATACGGATACAGGTCTATGTTTATTGACATCTTTACTGTCACCGGATTTAAAAAGTGGAATAACGTAACTGTATTTCATTTTATCCGGAAAGACTCAATGGTCTACACATTCAATAAAGAAACCCTAAAATCAAAACTCTCAATACAACTGAAGAAAAAAATAATGGACTCATGTTTACTACGTACAGCTGCGAAACATGGATATACAATAAAAACATCAAAAATAAAATACAAGTATGCAACTCTTTATTATATGTTTAAAAGAAAAGATAAATGAAGAAAAACATTACATAGGGTGACACAATGGAAGGCCTTTTCGCTAAAAGCGATCTTTTAAAAACAATTTATGGATGGATTTTAAAGAGAGACGGAAAGACAGTGCTGTAGATAGTCTTAGGTGTACTATTTATATAAACAATAAATACATAATAGATAAATACATATATACAATAATAATAAAATGAAATATAAGCAGAGAACCCAATCAAAGACGATTAAGGAGAGAGATAGTGACTTTTCACCATAGTTTTAAAAGAAAGCAAAGATTGAGCACGCCTTACCGACCAGAGGCAAGACATTCCATAACCAGAAAGTGTATGCATGGGCAAACCGTATTCGTAGGTATAGGCGGCGAGTGGAGCGATACACCCAGAATCGCACATTCCGAAGTAATTAAAGGGCGGTATATAGGGCTTGCGAGCGACCGGACCAGGGTGTGACTGACACGCGCCTGCCGAATGATGACGCCATGTGTTCGTTCCGGCGCAACATCTGGTCGGTGCCTGTCAGTCACACCGAAGATTCGAGAGGTCGAGCGAGCGTGCGATCCATTGCCAGAAATGGGGGCAATCACAATCACCGTCCGTTGCCTAGTTGGAATTCTCCAGGGCCGGACGGACTGCACAATTTTTTGATTAAGTCGCTACAAAGGTCGCACGCTCGTTTGGCATCTCAGTACTTAACTGCCTGAGAGTCCGGCTCGCTACCCGAATTTCTTACGACAGGAGTTACCCACCTGCTCCACAAATCAGGTAGCTACGCGGAACCCAGAAATTATAGACCGATCACGTGTCTACCGACGGTCTATAAGGTTCTTACATCTATTTTGAGAGCTAAAACTAATAATCATATTAACAGCAACAACATCATGTCTGTCTCCCAAAATAGATGTAGGAATGGGTCCCGCGGTACTTAGGAGCTACTCGTCATTAATATGGCGATTAGCCAATAGGTTCGGCGTTCCCGAAAGGATCTGTCGACATGTTGGATAGACTATAAGAAGGCCTATGACTCGGTGCCTCATACATGGCTCATGATTGTGCTAGAATTGTATAAAATTGATACAACGCTACGCACCTTCTTGATGTCGTGTATGGGGCAATGGAGGACAGTCCTTCACTATCCAGAATGTCGAAAGGTCCAGAGGAAGAGCGAACCGGTAAGGATCGAGTGGGTTATATTTCACGACGATAGTTTGAGTCCACTTTGGTTTTGCCTAGCCTTGAACCGTTTGGTGTGGACAAATGTGTGGTCATGAATGTAAAGCGTGGAGAGATTATGGAATCCGTGGGAACTCAACTTTCGGTTTCCATAAACCTCGGATCCCTGTCTTCAACTGAGACTTACAAGTATTTGGGTATGTCGGAAGCGTTAGATATCAATGTTCAATGTTCAATCAAGCGCTTCTTCAACGATTGCTTCATGCCAGTAACATGAAGCAATCGTTGAAGAAGCGCTTCTTTGGCCGTCTGAAGAAGGTATTCAGTAGCCTTCTATCAGGCGGAAACAAGGAGCGCCTTCAACGGATAGGCGGGTCCGTACACTGCTTACTGCATATCGAATGCATCACCCACGGTCGTCGATAATGAGACTGTATATCCCGCGAAAGTGTGGAGGTCGAGGTTTCTTAAATGCTAAGACTCTCCACAATCGCGAGATATGCAGTCTCAGGGAATGTTTACTAGCTGTCGACGTGGGTATGCATCGAGATGTAATGGCAGTACAAGGGACTCACCCCGCTCTCTTTGGCAAATGAGAACTAACCTGCGGTGCTAGACACTAACGATTGCAGGACAGCGTGGCAGCGTAAAGAACTTCACGGACGCTTTTTCCTGGCCCTACATGGGCTCGACGTAGATCAATTAGCGTCCGTAGCCTGTTTGTGTTTCGGTGATCTCTTTGAAGAAACCGAAGGTTTTGTCTGTGCAATTATGTACGAAGTTATCATGACGAATAACTACCGGAGATTTATTGTGAAGGACGGCACGGTTGACATATGTCGGATTCACCACATTGTCTCTGGTTGTTCTCGTCTAGCTAACGTAGAATACTTGCTCTGAAATACTCTCTTGTGCAATCGGAGGTGCTGTACTGCAGGTATGCGCCCGACCCAGTTCTCGATAATGGCAATATCACATTGTAATGGGATCGGTCCATCATCACTGACAGGACTATTGTTGCCAATAAGCCTGATATAGTGGTGGTGGACCGAATCGAGCGGCGTGCAATGATTGTAGACATAACCGTTCCGCATGACGAGAACCTCGTGAAAGCCGAGAAAGAAAAACAAATCAAATATCTTGACTTGGCTCGCCAGGTTGTCGACATGTGGGATGTGGACTCAGCAATCATTGTACAGATAGTCGTGTCAGCCAATGGCTTAATAGCCACGAGCCTCGACCAGCACCTCAGGAGACTCCGTTAGGCAGCTGGATCAAGGGCCTGATTCAGAAAGCGGTACTTCTGGACACGGCTCGTATTGTTAAGAGGTTCCTACAGACGTGGAGCAAAATGGAGGAGGCCTTTACTCGTTGAGGGGTCCATAATGATATTCAATTATTAATTGATTGAAAAACTGAACTTAATTTATATATATTATTAAACATTTTAATTAATATGGAAATAAAGAGGTTATAATTATTATTATTAGCCTCTTTATTTCCATAATGAATGGCTAACAAAACAAATAATATATCATATAATTATTATTAATACATGCATGAGATAATAAAATATTACAGCAATTAGTACATAAGTAAGATTACAATAAAATTAAATTATTTCATGTTTAACAAATTTCTGAATAATAAAATTCAAATTTTAAATAGTTTATATAAATTAAGTTCAGTTTTTCATTTCTTGCCCTGATAATTCTGTTGATATATTATTTGTTTGGTAAGTCATTCACTATGGAAATAAAGAGGCTATATTATTATTATTCCATTTATTTGTTTTACATTACATATAAATTACATTTTTAAATATTGCCATAAAAAATAAAAAAAAACATTCAAAAATATAAGAATAGTAGCCCACCGGTATCGGGAACACGGACCAAGCTACCGGCAGTCAGGGCTCAAGAGAGAGGAACCTCCTAATAATACGAGCCGTGTCCAGAAGTACCGGTTTCAAAATCAGGTCCTTGATCCAGCTGCCTAACGAGAGCCTCCTGAGGTGCTGGTCGAGGCTCGTGGCTATTAAGCCATTGGCTGACACGACTATCGGTACAATGATTGCTGAGTCCACATCCCACATATCGACAACCTCGCGAGACAAGTCAATATGTTTGATTTGCTTATCTTTCTCGGCTTTCACGAAGTTCTCGTCATGCTGAACAGTTATGTCTACAATCATTGCACGCCTCTCGATTTGGTCCACCACCACTATATCAGGTTTATTGGCAACAATAGTCCTGTCATTGATGATGGACCGATCCCAGTACAAAACTGGGTCGGGCGCATACCTGTAGTATGGCACCTCCGATTCCACAAGAGAGTATTTCAGAGCGAGTTGCTGATGGATAATCCTGGCTACAAGGTTATGCCTATGCAAGTTCTCTTCTATTCTCCGTTAGCTAGACGAGAACAACCAGAGATAATGTGGAGAATTGATTCTCCCGGACGGTGATATGCCCGACATATGTCAACCGTGCCGTCCTTCACAATAAACCTCCGGTAGTTATTCGTCATGATAACTTCGTCCATAATTGCAGAGACAAAAGTTTCGGTTTCTCCAAAGAGATCACTGAAACGCAAACAGGCTACGGACGCTAATTGATCTACGTCGGGCCCATGTAGGGCCAGGAAAAAGCGTCCGTGAAGTTCTTTAGTCTGCCATGCTGCCCTGCAATCGTTAGTGTCTAGCTCCGCAGGTTTGCGCCAGTTCTCATTTGCCAAAGAGAGCGGGGTGAGTCCCTTGTCTACTGCCATTACATCGCGATGCATACCCACGTCGACAGCTAGTAAATATTCCCTGAGACTGCATATCATGCGATTGTGGAGAGTCTTAGCATTTAAGAAACCTCGACCTCCACACTTTCGCGGGATATACAGTCTCATTATCGACGACCGTGGGTGATGCATTCGATATACAGTAAGCAGTGCACGGACTCGCCTATCCAGGGCGTCAAGTTCCGTTTGAATCCATTTGAGTACGCCGAAAGAGTACATCAATACCGGCATGACCCAACCGTTGAAGGCGCGCACCTTGTTTCCGCCTGATGAAGGCTATTAGATACCTTCTTCAGGCACCAAATTCCAAACTGATGGCGCTACTGAATATATATAATAGCTATTTATAGGAGCGCAGAATTTCTACTCCATCGACACAGTAGTTTCAGAACAAATAGCCTATGACAGACGGACAGACAGACACACGAGTATAAGAGTTCCGTTTTTTCATACAAGACAATTCACTTTTATTTATGTATGATAAATCAATAAGACTACCTATTAACACAAGCAGTAGATGCTTGAAGTAGGCAATAAATTATGTAGAATATACAAAACTATGGGTGAAATTTTAAAACAAGAGATGACCTAGTCGCAAATCTGTGGCACAAAATCAAGTATTGACGTAATTAAATTCTGTAATATTTATGTAGAAATGCGCTGTTTTTAGATGGTTGCTTAGTTAATATTTGCCATTTAGAAATTCTTCGCACTGGGATTTATGCTTAGCGTTGTGCCCGTTGGCCAGACAAACTGGTAGACCTCTACCATACCATTCGAAGATCACTCAAAGGATACCCTTCGTAGAGCCCAGTACCAGGGTTTAAAAAAAACCGACCAAATGCAAGTCGGACTTGCGTGCAAGGGGTTTCGAGCGAATAATATATTTTTAACTTGTTGTTTTTTTAATCCGTATAATTCTTATAGGTTTTCCTGTAAAGTTTAGTTCAAGACCTGTATTTAAACTGTACCAAAATTTTGTTTTTTTTTCAAATTAAAGGGCTCAGTAGAGCTGGGATAGTTCAAAGATAAGGGAGAATGGTAATTTTTTGTTAATTTTCTTTAATATCTTCGGAATGGAATATTTTAAAGTTATGAAAAAAAGTAGTTTAATGCGCCCTTTCATTTATTATTATATCACACAAAGCAGTTGCTGTTTTTGTTTAATTTTCTAATTCCTCCCCCCAAAAAAATAAGTTAAATGATTGAATTCAGACCTTGATTCATACTGGTTGTATTATACAAAACTTATGCTATGTTAGTACAAAGACATTAAAAGTGACCCATTTTCCAAATTTATTTAAGTTCGTTACGCTAAATCTTGTGTCTTATATGTGTGTTAAATTTCAACTGAATCGGTCCAGTAGATTCGAAAAAAAATCGGCGGTGACAGACGATCAAAGACAAGATCTTATAAGGGTTCCGTTTTTCCATATGGAGGTTCAGAACCCCAAACATGCTTGTATTTTGAGTGAAGTTTGTAATCTCATATAACCAACGTCATGTCCCGGTATTTCTTTTGTAGGGCCTTCGTAGACCCTTCGTAGATCATTTAAAGTCCCTTTCGTAAAGGCGTCGAAACCTCGTAATGCCCACGAAAAACTTCCATCGCGGACTTTAAAGGACTCTCATAAAACTTAAGCCTTCGTACAGACACAGTAAACCCCTACAAGTTCCTTCGTAGAACTCTCATTGAGTCCTCCTAGAACCCTTTTTTTATTATACACAAAGACGGATACAAAATAAAAGGATAGCTTAGTCCAGAAGCCTCAGCGCCATGAGGAAATTTGCAAAATAGGACAGTAATATTTTAATCCTTACTTAAACAAACTAAATATGCAATAAATAAACATAATAAAGCATGTACCTATATACATGATTTATTACGATTTCGGATCTCAGGAAACTTCCATCGCAAAGGGATGAAATAGGGGGAGGATGTTTGTGTGACAAAATATTCCTTGGGCCAATAAACTTGAAACTTGGTACGAATATTGACCTTAGTGAATTATTAAGGTTAAAACTATTAGTTTTTCAAACTACCCCCCCCCCCCCCCCAAGACGTTTCAGCGGGTGTTAAAGTTTGTGTAGAATACTCTTATTCCTTGGGGTATAAACTTGAAACTTGCTCCCCTAGATGTCACTGCTTGCGGTAGCGTCGGGGGTCGGGTTACCTCCTTCCCTCAAACATGGCGAGGGCGGTAATGGCTGATCTTTGCGTTATGCTCGTGAACGAGTGCTGCTTGTGGTGACTGGTCGTGTTGCTGGTCATAGTATTTTTTATTTTTTATTATTATTGTTGTATTAACGTTAAACTACTGTTTATTATTAGTATTATGTTAGCTCTAGTTCATCACTTGTGGCTCCAGTCACAATCCTATTGTTAGACTATAATATTGCACGTGTTAGCGGGCACACCATTTATGCCCGGAGGCATAATTAGTTTGGTTTACTTGTTAATGCTTGAGCTTGTCTATTTCTGATGGCTTAATGGAGTGTGCTATAGTAGGTGCCAGATAATCGTGGAATAACGGTCATTGACCCACCTACAATTATTGACATTTTTAATTTGAAAAACGGAATTAATGACACAAAGCTGTCCCGAATCATCATCTCTCGTGATCCTTAACATTGTCTAATAATGAAAAACGATTCATATTTAATTGTTCAGGTACCTATGAACAGTTATTAGGGAAAGGTCAATATACTTTATTCCACATTTATCTGGCGCCTACTATAGCTACCAAGTGTCAATTAATTTCATTTAATTTGATTTACAGTTTGAATATTTTATTTTCTGTGTCATGTATTGTAAAATACTTTGCATACTATTGTATAAATTCAAGTTTTTAGAAGCTTAACAGACAGATGTGTTGCTGGGGAGTTCGTTGCGCCACTTCTTCTTCCCATCTACAACACTAGGAAGTGGTGACGGGCGTGAGTGAAAGTGCTGGCACTCAGCCTAATTTGAATAAATGACCTTTGAATATAATTTAAAGAAACAAATATTGGCCTGAATAAATAATAAATGATCTAATTAGTTTATTAAAACAACCTCCAAATGGGGTTTTAGGGGTTGTTAAAGTTTGGATGGAAGAATCTTAACTCTTAGTCCGATGAAGTTGAAACTCGACACAGAGTTTAAAAAAAAAGAGTTATGAAAAACGGATTATGCGCATAAAAACCGTTTTCATGGTCACGACATCATCATTCATCTTTTTTTTTCTAATTCTCTCCATAGAAGGTTCTCACGAAAAGACAAGTTAAAAAAAAATGTGCAGAAAATATTCCCATGGGAACGGGCAAAGTCGGGATATGCGCGTAGGAAGTCGTGGGCAAAAGCTAGTACCTAAATAAAATTCTGTACCTATGGTGGGCGCCAGATAAATTTGCAATAAAGTTAATTGTTCTTTCCTTAATTTATCTGCGTAGGTACCCGGACAATAAATTACGAATCGTTTTTCTTTACTATAAAAAGTAAAGGATCACGATGGATGTCGATTTAGGACAACTTTATGTCATTATTTCTATTTTTGGAATTAACTATGGCAATAAATGTATCAGGGTCAAATGGAAATTATGTGTCTGAAACAAACTTTAAGGTACTATATTGACCGAAAAACTCCAGTATATGCGTGTTTCCTTGATCTTTCGAGGGCCTTCGACCTAGTGTCAGATGATATTCTTTGGCATAAACTGCTTGAGGAGACCACTGTACCTAGGGAGCTGGTATCTCTTCTGAAGTACTGGTACAGTAATCAAAAGAATGCTGTCAGATGGGTCAACTCCCATAGTCAGGAGTACAACCTGAAATGTGGTGTTAGGCATGGTGGGTTGACCTCACCGAGTTTGTTTAACCTGTTTGTTAACCAGCCGCTCCGCTGAGCCCGCCTGATTGGCGGGTGTTCAATAGACGGAAAAATTATTAATAATATTAGTTATGCGGACGACATGGTTCTGTTGAGCCCGTCAGTGAGTGCGCTCAGAAGACTTCTGGGCATTTGTGAATCATATGGCCTGTCACATGGACTCAAATACAATGCTAGTAAGAATGTTCTCATGCTATGCAAAGCAGGGAACAAGGCTCCCGCGAACGTACCGCCGATAAAGATCGGTGGGTCGGCACTAGTGAGGGTATCTAAAGTAAAATATTTGGGTTACATGCTGACAGATCGGCTACAGGACGATGAAGACCTAGAGAGGGAAATGAAGGTTGGCAGTCCGCTGTAATATGTTGGCCCGCAGATTCACACGATGTACCACAGATGTAAAACTGTTACTTTTCAGAGCCTTCTGTCAGTCTTTTTACACGTGCAGTGTGTGGATCAACTTTACGCGGCAGGCTTACAACGCCCTGTGTGTTCAGTACAATGACGCTCTGAGGGCAGTGTTGAAGAAACCCAGGTACCGCAGTGCTTCCGCTATGTTTGCGGATGCTTCAATGTATGATTTCTTCTCCATCATTAGGAAAAGAACTGCATCGATGATGAGCAGGGTCCGTGGTAGCACCAACACTGTCCTCAGAACGTTAGCGTGCAAAATAAACAGCCCGTTTATTGTGTACCAGGCAAGTGTACGCCTGCACAATAATAGGAAATAGTTTTAGCTATAGTGTTTAACTTGTTTTTGTTTACTAACAAATTACTTACACCTTGTTATTTTTTTATTTTTGTGTGAACTACTCACAACTCTACTAACACTTTCTTTGTAAAAATATGGACGTATGTCTGGAATAAAGATAAATTAAATTAAATTAAAATAACCGTTATTGCCATAGTTAATTCGTTGCGTTTATCTGGTGCCGACCATATATTAGGATTTATGGATCATGTTGACAGGAAATCTTCCTTAATCTTCTGCCTGAAACCATCCAATGAAGGGCTAGCCCTTAAAAATTGTGGAAAAGAATTCTGGGGGTTAGAATTGAATTATCATATCGACCTGAGCAGTAGAAAGTGCAACAAAAGAGAAGAGATGATGAGCGACAAGGTTAAAAGAGACAAGAAAGAGTGGTGGTATGGCGACGCTGACGAATAAAAATTCCGACACACGGAACCCAAAAATTTAATGAATGCACAAGTTCTGCTGATATTCGAGCTAATCAAGAAGTTCTTCAGTAGCATCAAGAAGCAGACATCAGCATAATCTAGAAGAGGCGAATGAAGAAACTGAGCAGGAGTAACTTTATTCGAAAAAACCTGGAAATCCTGGAGACGTTTCAGTGAACAAAGCGAGCACAAAACACCATACTGCTGACTTTTGAAATGTTTTTCACATAGCAGAAGTAGGTAAGGAATATGTTTCAAGATATGATGCAGTCTAGAAAAGCACCTATGCTTTTGATTTTTTTAGAGTAGACTATAGCGACGGCATCTTACAAAACAGGATGGAGAGACTGGTAACTCAACTGTTGTCTTTTGTAATAAAAATAAATTGATCTGTCAATGCACAATTTTCATTATTCTTTATGATACTAATGCATTATTCGTGTTATCTTCGGAAAAAATCAATGTGTAAATTGAACTCATTAACGTAATAAAAAATCTAACTCGTAATCTTTTTTTTATAAATTCAGTCTCTCAACGATTGTCGCAACCCCGCGTGTCATTGCGTCGGCCGCCCCCTGGTGCGACCCCCCCTGCGCAAGACTAGTAGGTCGACAGCGTAACAAACTACGCTGACGCCACTACGGAGGTCGGCGCGCAGCACCCAGTCTTAGCCGATGTCCTTCAGGAGCGGCCCTAAAACCGAACCCTGATGAACACCGCACGATATCTCTCGCCTGTTCCACTCTCCCCGGTGACCGGTGTAATCCACAACCACGCGCAGGAGGTAGGTCGCCATCCGGTGATACCGCAGTGCGGTACCTGTTGCAACTGGACTGGATGTGAAGCATTGGCTATGTTCAGAGACACCGCCAAGACGACCCCGCCCCGAGATACCGTATCCCCCGTCGCGATGGAGCGCGCATGATGGAGTTTTTTGGAAATTTAGTTTATTAATGGAAAGTACTGATATTTTTCGTAGAATCGTAATTTGCATCAGCAAATGTTTGTTTGTTAATTTTTTTAACCGACTTAAGGAGGAGGTTCTCAATTGGACTGTACCTGTTTTTTTTTTTTGTATATTTGTTATGCGATCATTCCGTCAGTTGTGAATTGATTTTGATGGTTTTTTTTATTCGAAAGCTGAGGTGGTCCCATTGGCTCCAAGTCAGAATCTGATGATGGGATCCTAGGGAAATCGAGGGCAACCCTCAAATTTTAAAGGCACATGAAATGTTTTTCATATACTTTCTAACGCAATTCAGATTATTGTGCCTGGTAATCAACATCTCATCTTGCTGAGCTGATGATGGAAGGAATAAGTAAAGATTTGATGCTGGGATCCCAGGAAAAATGTTTGTTCAGCGATATTTTCGTCAATTGTCAGCCGATTTGGATGATCCTTTTTTTGTTTGGAAGAGTATCTTTCTAAACTGGCCCCACTTCAATTTGGTGAAGAACTGATGAAGGATTTAGGAGGTAGGCAACGGAACTCTTTAATAAATGATAGAAAATCTTCGGGGATTGCTGAAATCGCATGTCTGATTATTGATTACCCCAGTTCATAACATAAAATCACGCCGGTACGCTGTGAAGGGTGCCGGTACGCAAAAAGTTTTTGGATTATTCATTCGGGCATAACTTTATTGTTTATAAACCGATCTTGATGATTATTTTTGCATAGCATTTTAGTTATAGCTATATTGCATTTGCACTGTACTGTGAACTTCAAAGATAAAACAGTGACCTCCTCACCTTAAAATCAGTAAAAACTAGTACCAAAGCAAAGTCTAACTATGAGCTGGTCTGGAATTGGACTGCGAAGACACACAAAGTAATTCCTAAATGGCAAAAAGTAAAACCACTCATTTTGGGAATAATGTCACTTAGTTGTGGGGTATCACCACTAAAACGTGGAAATAAAAAACTTTTTTACAAAAAAATCAACCGACTTCCAAATCAAAAAACACTACAAACTATAAAATAACTTTTAGAATTCTGAAGTCGGTGTCAAAAAACGAAAAAACAAGTTAAAACACCGACTGCCGAAATAGAAGTTATTTTATACTTTGTAGTTCTTTTTGTTGGTTAATTTTGTATTCATTTTTGGGTAATTCATTTTAACATAGCTTAGTTAGTATTACAGTCAAACAAATTGTTGGAATTAAATTTGTTTTTTGGAAGCTTTATTATTTCCCTTATTTTACACCACTACAATATAAATCCAATTTAAATAACACATTCTGCTTACAAATGGTATAGATAGCAATGTACCACTGGGACGTCGTATATAAATTATAATTATGTACAAAATACATTTTATGGTTCTTATGAACTTATTTTCATAAAAACCATAAAGTTTGAATGTTGATTTAAATTGACTAACACAATTTAGTTGATCGTTTACTTCTTCTGCTTTGCGATGAATGCGAGAGCCTTGAGGATTGCTTCCGGGATGGGGGGAGGAGTGGGAAGGGCGTCACCCTGTTAACAAACAAAAATGATTAGTTTAGCAAGTAAACGTATGAGCAATTTTAAGTCTTAAGTTGTATCAGCATATTTTATATAAAATAATATGTAGACCAAAGAACTTAAATATTTATGCAATCATTTTACAACACTGACATTTCTATTTCTGACAACCGGTATTTTCCTACCATATCTGTTTGATAAACTCTTCAGATCATATATCACTGACCTGTTCCTCGAAACGCGATCAAGTGAGCACTCATTGTGAGAATAAATAATAATAATAATTTTATTTGTCCCAAGAAACTTACAGATACAAAGTTTATGGTTTAAGATAAAAAAATAATAATAAAACTTATACTTTACATAAATTTCAAATTACATTAATAAATGCGACTGGTAGAGGTGAACTAGAAAGGTGCCTCTTAAACTAGGGTTACCTGTATCTTAAGAGACAGTGAGCAGCTTTTATTACAAAACATTAAACAAAACTTGAGAATAATTGTTATGTGTGAATATATTTTCATTTGCTAATTGCGGAAGCTATGGCATTTAAAGTTTTTGCCAAATGATCAAAAACTCATATCCGTTTTAATGATAATGGACATCACTTGGCCTTCATTTCAATCAATTGCTATGTAATCTATATTAAGTGACACTGAATCATGCTTCTTTAGATGCTATGTTAAGTTATTGATTTACTCACAGAGGGCTGGTATCCGTTCTCATCAGCGACGTATGAAATGACGACTTGCTGACCCTCGGGGGTAAACCAGGAGAAGCCTCCCTGCGCGACGACGGGGACTACGGGGGGGTTACCACCAAAGTCACGAGGAGTACCTTGGGCCTGGGCTGAGATGCCGTTGTCGGTTTCGAAGCTGAAAATAATAAGGAAATGTGCTGCTTAGATCGTTTATGGAATGTTAATATTTTGAGAAGCATCGTGTAGTACATGTATTGTGGGGTTGCTAACGAAGTCACGAGGACTTGGGCTGAGATGCCGTTGTCAACCTTCACACTTCAAACGTTACCAAATTGTTTTAGATTTATAAAAGAAGTATTACAAGTGTAACGAAGCATTAGCAGGCACTTACGAAAAGTTGTAGCTGCCGTCGGGGCTAGCGTCGTTATCGTAGCGGATGACGTTGGCATCTTGGTCGCTGCTGGAGCGGCTTATAGCTGGCCTAGGCGCAGATGGCGTCGGACGAGGAATTGCGCGAGAAGGGTTGCCGAAGCCATTGAACTGGGCGGCGGACACAGCCAACACGGCGGCGAAGACAATCTAAAAAACAATACTCCAGTATAGATCACAGTAACAATTCACTCACAAAACAATGTAAAGGTAATTTCACTTACAGCTAATTTCATTTTTAATGGGTTTTTTAAGTGTGTAGTGATAGACAGAAGAGTAGATCTGAAGATCTTTTAGTTAACTGATGTCTATTGATGAGATTTTTTTAGTTTTATACCAATCCAATCCATATATTTACGCAAGATGGCATTGATATTGGCATAATGTTTGCATATGTATTAATTACCAAGATGCAACATTTAGTTGTCAACAGAAAGCATCGATCGCAAGCAATTATAAATGTATTATATGGCCATGTTGGCCAAATACTGCATAACTTACCGAAAAGGGTTTAAGCACAGTCTCTTGTAAGTTGTCACGGTGATTAGTCTTACTCTTTTGAATTGTTAAGCGCGCGAGCGGACAATTAAAGATATGAAGTTATTTGCACATTCCAAAGCGTAGATATCTGTGGACAATCAAGTGCAAGAAACTTAACGGACAATCTTTTAAACCAATAAATAAATAAAAATGTGGTAACATTGTTCTTGTCGACATTATACATTCCTATATGTGAAACTGATTTAGAAAGATGTAAGAAAGACGAAAAATAAACAATTCAAAGAACAAATTAATAATTAAATTAAACAGTGGCAGTTGAGAGATGACTGAGCCAAATGAATAAACTAAACATAATATTTTTGAACCACAAACCTCACTTTATTGAACAATGGAAAATATCTAAAGTATCCAAGCTTTGAACGAAAGCTTTCCCTTGAGTTCTTAAGGTATTTTTTATGTGTTTAACCATTGCTTTTTCATTCGAAACACCTTATAACCGTAAGATAATGTTTGGAAATGGGAAAAAACGGGATAAGCGCGTATGAAGTCTAGAGAACTACTTCCTTAGACTTCGTAAGCGCATATCCCGTTCCTGTATAGCCTTCCTCATGAATGTGGCTATCATACACACAAAATAATTTTCCAAATCCGACTGGTAGTTCCAGAGATTAGTGCGTTTAAACAAACTCTTCAACTTTATGAATTGTATATGGTATATGGACATTGGTATAGATTTCATTTTACGTTTCATAAATAAAATAATTAAGTTTATTAATTGGGCTCATCTTAATTAACATATGACTTTAAGATGGAGTAGCTCATAAATTATTATACTACCTACATAGATGGTGGTGACTTATTCTTTAACGATATTTTCCAATTAATGGTCCGTATGGAAATCTGTGGAGTTCCATAAACTTCTGTAAATTTTTGCCGGTGCAAGAAAGTAATGCTGATGACTTCTTCCGCTCCACCCAGAGCGGAAGAAGCCTTTTAATGATTTCCAATCCTAAAAAGTATATATATAACAGGCAGAAGTAATCATTCAATCCTCTGTAGTAATTGTTTCGGGACTAAGTTTTATCTACTTAATAATATTGATAGATATGAATAATTTGTCTACGATTTTTTGCATAGTCTTGTCATAACTTGTCGATATAAAAAGTGACATATTGAACTTTAGAGCGATATTATGAATATTCCTTAAAGTGCATGTAACATATCTATAGCTGACGTTGTAAACGAATTTTAAAGATTTATGTGATGAGCCACAAAGAAGATACCTACAAAATTAGAATTATTTGTGTCCCAAAAAATTCCATGGTAGGTAGCTCGTACTAGGTCTAGTAGATAGGCATTCTAGTAAACAATATAGATGTATGCTACTTGTTTACCATTGATGTACATAATGTATGTTTCATAACCACCCTATAACTTAACAATTGGTACGAGTAAGTAGTAAACAAAAGCAAAAAAATTGTCATGCACTAGCATTAAGTCGTAGTACTAAGTGAAAGGTTTAAAACATAATCGCTACTTTATCTTCATAATCTTCTTAAAGTATATGTCTAACTTCCCAAATTAATATACATAAATACCGGCAAGAATCAGGCTAGACGTAGCTTGTGACTCAGACATCAAGAATCTTACAACAATTAATTTTACTTTACGAGTATAGTGTCGCTGTCAGATGACCAAAATTCAGAGGTAATTTATAAAATATATTTTGCATAAAATGTTTAAGCGACACACAATTGGTTCATCAACCCAATCCAAACCCAAACCTTTCATAACGTACGTATTTACATCTAAAACTTTAACTCTAAAAATATGTGCAATTCCTTTCGATAAAATATTTCGTCAGGATTACCCAATAAACCGAGACGAGTTCTGCTTTGTAATAATGTGTCTCCGCCCATACATGCTACAGACCCATAAAACCTCAGGAAGGGACATTTAACTTAAAATATCTCAGTTGTCGAGAGTAATAAAATATCAAGATGCTTTACATTCTTTAATTTGTGGTCTCGAAATATTTTACATCGATTTAATTAAAATTATCAACTAATTTGGTTAGGGAGCTTTGGGCAGATGCGCCCCACTTGCTCTGAAACCGTTTTCGTCGGCGATGTAGTCTACCCTGTACTTCAGACCATCATCGCCTATGTATTCGTAGAATCCCCTGACCCTGGTTCCACCACCGACTCCGTTGACGGTAGTGTCAACAATGCCAGACTCTTCGGCAGCAATTCCATTGTTGGTTTCGTATGCGTAGTGGTAATTGTTTTCATCGAAGGTTCTGTCTTCTCTGACGATACTTGCGGCGGCGTCTGAAACTGATTTCTGATAGATAGCTGCAGGAGCCGACTTCTGGTAGACAGCTGCAGGCACTGACTTGGTACTTAGCGAGAATGGCTTGGGAGTAGAGTACACGATCGGCCGATAAGTTGATACAGCAGGAGTGACCGGAGTGCGGTACGTCACTGTTGCAGGGAAGGCGGTAGCTTGTTCAACACTGTAACAAAGGAAATAAATATATATATTAGATATACCCTAAAGACTTCAACAAGTCTACCATACTACTTCTGTATTCATTCAATGATTAGTCTGACAGTTTAACTTTTCGTTTAACGTTTTCATCATTTGTAAGTCAAAAATAATGTCGTGGAATCCAATCAATTTATCGGAATAATCGTCTTAATAAAAATTAATCATCAACTTGATTTTGTAAAACACGGTGAACCAAGGATCCCACGCCTTAATTATGAATTCGTAACACGTGTTATGTCCTTGAACTGTCATGAGAAATGTCATCTGTCACGTTGGCAACGCGGATGTTCGGAACACCGCGCTTCCATCATGATAATATCAGAAAACATGTCTCATCATAACACGATCTAGGTACTGTGATAATAAAAGATGGAAATTTTTGACGTCTTTCTTTGTATTTTTAATATTATTTAATTTTAAGTGCAATAAAGTGTCTGAGTATCATTTACGTAACCGATCTTTTTTTAAACATCAATCATCATCAATATATTATTATGTAAAACTCTTCTGTTACTGGTGACTGACGGAGTGACTAAGTGACTGACAGACAACGCACAGCCGAAACTACTGGTGGTAGAAAGCTGAAATTTGGCATGTAGGATCCTCGTCGATGCGATCGGCGACGGCGACCTCTCGCGTCCGGCCCTGGTTCAATCCATGGTAAGCGGTCACCTCCATCTGCGAAGCAGTATTGCTAGCAAAGGAGGAGGCGGACCGCGTCAGGGAGAGAATAACCTCACGCCTAAGCCGCCGCAACAGAAGGAGACGCCCCGGGCGTCGGGAGTAGCAGGGCGATTCCCAGCCACCTTAGGTGCGGGCCTGCAGACGGCGAGCGGGCCTGTTTCTGATCGGACGGAAACAGACAAGTCGACAACGCGTTTTGTTCCATACGCACCTCAAAAAGATGTCGGTAAAGTAAAAGGGGCCCGCTAGGGCCCGAGCCTGCCAGGTTTGCGAAATCTGTTCGAAAGAATTACTGCGTCCCTGAAACGCAAAGGGCTGGAGGAACACGGATGGATTTTAGTCAGTAAGAGTCTAATACGCCCTTCCGCTCCACCCAGAGCGGAAGAATTCATTTGATGAATTCCTATAATTTAAAAAAAAGGTTCCTTAAGGAGTGTAGGGGAGCGCTAAAAAAGGATTTCCCGAAATTCCTACGGGAACAGGAAAAATGAGAAATGCGGATACTAAGTAGCGGACAAAAGCTATTTAAAAATAATAATATAACTTTTGGGGTCAACATTTGACATGATATTGGAATCGTCTAAAATATGCTTTACACTAGAGTCCCAATTAGTGACTTACATATTTAAACAAGGTTATTAATTATTTATCACACACAATAACAGCTCATTCAGCCCGCAGGCTTGAATCTAAATTGCATAGAACGTCTGTAATTTGGTTCCAAAAAGTTGAATCACACCTATTAATAACGATATCGTTATTGATACTCCTGCTAAATATCAAACATATCGTTTTATTAATTTATTAGCAAAATGGCAGATATCCAAGTATACATAGGCTCATTCCGAAAGGCCGTGAGTTCAATTCTGATCCTACTGAACTATGCAAATGTGGGTGCTTCCTGCTTGACATTTAAATGCTGAGCTCATTGATAAGATTCCTGTTTTTATATGTACATGCAGAGGTAGTGATGAGATCGAGATGGCTATGTTTATTTCATAAGCACAACGACTGAGAAAATCAAATGCAATTGAATTTCCTTTGTCATGGCCATATGAATGTATCATGATACTCTACGTTATCTTAGTTGTCATAATCACCACGCTTGACAGGCGGGTTGGTGATCACAATGTAGCAATGCACAAAAGCGCAGAGAATGCACCGACACCATACAGAACTGCTACTGACAGCTAATGACTGCTTTACTCAATCTATTTGGAATTGTACATGTTTATAATTATTAACTTTGCCTACGTACCAACTCATTAACTAAATCATATTCGCTCAAGGGTAGAGAGAGGCACCACCCAAATGTTTACAGGTATATTTTAGTCCCATATTATAGCTATGCTAGCAATCAACTAGTTGATTCTACAACACTCCTTTAAAGGTTACACAAACGCTTGGAAACCTGTTTTTAACTGAAATAAATAACTAAAGTTTTTCTCACCTATCGCCGTAACTGACCGCTGGAGTCAAAAGTTCCCGATTGAGCGCCTGATAGTAAGCCGGCTGTTGGTAAGCATTGTAGATCGATCCGTATTTGCCATTTCTGTAGGCCAGGCTCTTGTAATTGCCTCCATGGAGCTCAGGGTGGTACCGACCGTCGTTGTCAGCTTGAGAAAAGCTGACAGCCGTCAGGGCCAGAACTACGAACTAAATAAAATAAATAAATTAGAAGATATTAGAAATAGGTGGATGAAACTAGAATTGCGTTGTGCTAAAGTGCCTAGATGATAAGTAGACAAATAGCGTTGTGTTGTCATTAGACATGAAGTAGTTAGAAAAGCTTCAGGAGGTTTGTGTAACTTACAAACTGCGAAAGGGCGACGATGGTAGATGGTATAAGGTGTTTTTTTAAAGAGGAGAAGGGACTTGACACATTTTGAATCCTGAATATTATGCTAATTATTATTTTATTTTTAACTTTTCGTTATTTCAATAAGGTTGGTATATTTTAAGACCAACCTTATCTTTCAGAAATATTTACAGGAAATCTGCCCAAAAGACCTTTTGATAGGGACTTTTTGTATGTGCCTTTTGCATCATTTACAATGTCCTCAAAGTCTTCGAAAATTTAGCAGTTACGATATTGTAATTATTACTGATAAGATATTTTTCTATTGCCTATGCCAGTTTATATTAATTCTATATATCAAGATAACAAATACCTAGCAAAAAAATAAAAAATTGATTCGTTTTAATTTTACGATTTCTTTTTTTCCGTAAATTTCACTTAGTGATAATGACCGTGTTTTTATTAAAAAAATATATTATGTATTATTATTTGCCTACTCACAGTAATCGTTTTCATTGTTTCTCGTAGCTTCTTTACAATGGAATAAGGCCTAAACGCCCATCTCTTCTTTATATACGATCGTCAAAATCGAAAATGGAGTATTTATTGCAACAATACCTCCGTTTAAATTGCAAAAATGTAAATTTTATTTGTGAAGGCGTCGTTTGCGGGGCTTATTTGGGCCGCTATGTGATATATTATACAACTGACCGCGCCCAAAACTAGAATACTTAGATCACTCGAGACGCCCACAATACCATTTGCCGGAAACATGACAACAGCAACGACACAAGTATCTTCTTACTAAAATTAGATCTCCATTAACATAAATAACGAGGGCCATGTTGGTACAGCTTGTTACCTCCATTCAATATGGAATTAGAAATACAAACTGTCCTTACGAGTTCTCGCAGGTCATCCGCTCGGATTTGAGATATAATATTTATGTTCGCAAAACCATTGTTTTCAGTTCAGATCATTCCATACCAAAATAAGGTTCTGCAGGATGTCTACTGGAATATGAACCTGCGATACAACGCAAGTAAGTTAAACTCGTGTTTTGTTACTCGTTAGGGAAAATGTTTTATCATACAAATGGGATGTTCATCATACTGATGACAAAGATAAATGAACCACATAAAGTTAAGAAAACGGGGAACTTACACTGGTTACAAACATTTCATTTGAATTGTAAAAAAAGCTTTTAGGAAACAAAAAAAATAATATATGTATACCTATATATTTTATTTTAGTTGACACTTCGCGTGACCCAAGGGCTGGCTTTTACCTCGGACAGAGGATAAGCATTGCCATACAACATGGCAATGCCGCCAGTCTTTTGGGCTCACTTCCAGTCGATAGTTATATTAGTAGTTATACCATATTTTAGTTAGGAGTTTTTACTTTTATTTTAAGTGAATATAGTTAGTTAAGTCTTTATTAAAACACCTATATATTATTTTATAATATAAATTATATTGCTTGTATTATATGTAATACAGGCAATATCATTTTTCCGAAGCCCAGCCTCCGTGCGTAAACTCGCGGAGTTCGCGGAGCTTATGCAGTGTATGTGAATTTATATAATTATTATTATGAAATGTATTACTAGATATTCCTTTGCTTGGCCTTTGACATGAACTACCTGCCTATTCTGTATTAATCGCACGTGCAAATTTAGGCGAATAGCACTCCAGTAATCCCTCCTAAAGGCCGAAACACATAACCGCGTTGCGTCGCCGCAATGCCGAAATCGGCGACACCGCCTGCCGCAAAGCAGAGTTTTGAAGTGTGTTTTTGGTGTGTGGTGTACTGTGCGCGACGCGTTACGGTGCGGCGCGGCGTCGCAACACAGTTATGTGTTTCGGCCCTAAGGGCTCGTGAAGACGGTGCCGCGGTCACACCGCCACCGCATCTTTAGGCGGGGCATCGACGGCACCTCCCTGAGCCCTGAAGCTAGTGGTTGACAGCTTACTTTACAGTCGTTTTCACAGTGAGTTTTTTTTTTTAAACACTGCTAATATTATATTCGGGCAGTCTTTATTGTTATTACAAGCTCACACATACCTAAAAGAAGCTTGACATCTATAACACTTTACGTAAGTAGAATTAGTCAATAACGAATCTAACCTACTCTTAAGAGTCAGTGAGAACTTTGGGCATATTTATTTTTTATTACAGCAATCATAGTTCTGGTTGATTTAATTGATGCAAGAGTCTGTTGGCCTTAACTGCATCTTTTAAGAAACCGTGAATCACAGGGTTAACGTTAAAGCTGCTGTATTAGTCTAATGATTAATCTCCTCTCAGGAAGGGAAATGTTTTTACGGACCTCAATCGTACAAGATCCTATTACGACAAGACCAAAAAGTTTTTTCTACCCCTTGGTTCCCAACGTAACAATAAATAAGGCTAATTAAAAATATCGAGAATTAAAATCAGATCAAAACACCGAAACGTAAAATAACAATAATATTTTGTTTTTTTTTTCTCCCACACGTAACAAAAAATGTACAGTTCATAAAGGAAACAGTTTGAAGTAAAACCTGTGGGTCACCTGGTCTCCTTATCTCAAATTCATGTAAAGATCAATAATAAAGACAAATTATTATAGACAAATTATCAATGAAATCAATTCACATGGGTGAATCCTAGGCCCTATTTGTGTCGATTTCGTACACGCCTCAGTTGTAGATAGGGCAGATGCATTTATCTGGCCCTTTTTACTATCTAGATAATCCGGATACTACCAATAAACTATCCTGATTTATCCGGATAATCCGGGTATGTCAGTTATCATTGCAAAAAGTAAATTAAACGAATATATTTTATCGATCTCTCATTGCTGGGGAGTTTGTTGCGCCACTTCTTCTTCCCAGCTAAAACACTAGGATGTGGTGATTTGCGGGCGTTTTGGGAGACTGTCTTTATGTAGAACTTTGACGTTCAAAACTCAGCCTAATTAGAATTAATGACTTTTCAATTATTTTTTTTTTTGATCAATAATAACTATTTCAATTTCAATAATTGATAATACGAATAAATTCATAACATTGTCACAATGTTTTCTTGAAATAGTTTTATGAAAAGATTATATCAAGGAAATGAATTAAATGAATTGTTTGATTTTAAAAAGTACGACAAAAAGACGTCCAAACATGTTATTAGTAGTTATAACGTTTTAGTGGATCAGGAACTGTCTACACATACATTCGATTTAGCCAGCATAGGTGCCTGTGTGGTTCTCGGCCCAAATGCCTAGACGCATTAGCCTGATGGCAGCTACTGTTGCCTCCTGCTGAATGTGGAAGTGAAGGGTAGTTATTTGCGTTCACTAGCAGCCAGTGAAATCGGAGCAGGCTAGTCTTTGGAACTGTCGATCTCTGGTGGTAAAGTGTGCCATCCTCGTCCACCAAATTAATAAGCCACATAGACTAGCATTGGCGTGATCGCAGCTGTGAGGCCACAACTCTCTATCTCAATCTTTAGGAAGAAACCCCCATGTTTCGCCTAGTATTTGATGCATTGTTAAAGTACGATTGTGTTTTTATTAAATTGTAGTCGACATTCATTTTTCAGAGCAATTTGGTATCAAGGGCCACTCATATAAAGTATCCGTATTATCCGTATTTTGTATCAGGATATTATGTATAAGTACTACTAAGTATACATAATATCCTGATACAAAATTTTACGGATATCCGGATAACTCAGATACCCGGATATCCGGATAGCATGACCTAGTTGCAGATGAACTAGTAACTATATTCATAAGGTCCCATTAAAATAGATAGTCAAATTTTAACTCAGCGTGCAGCCTTTAATACACCAACGAAAATACACCAAAAATGTGTAAGTGGATACCATAATGGATTTCAGTGTTTCAAAGAAACACTGATTAAAGTGATTTTATTTTGACCTCAAATAATAAATCCATTATGGTATACACTTGACGTGTCACGTGCGCCTGCACATTTGTAGTATCAGAATATAACAAGGACATGGACGTATTTATGCACTGGGTAACCAACATTTTTGGTATATTTTCGTTTGCTGATTTTTTTTTTGTGTTAAGTATGTAATGCATTTTTCTTATATTATTTTTTACCATGTCCTTATTTTTGTGGTCTGAATGATTTCTTAAAGTTTGTCAATCTATCTTAATGGGATCTTAGATATTTGAATAGATGCTTATTCTTATTCTTTATTGTACGGACAAATACAAACATGACAGGATAGCGTACGAATTCTAACAGCAAACCTTCGCCGCGATATAAATATACAAAAAAGCAAAATTGCTTTGTGACCAACAAAAACATAAAATTTCTTAATATTTAAATCTTAACTTAAATAAATATGTGTACAGTATAGTATATGAATAAAATCCGTTCAGAATACATACTTATGGGTAAAGTTGAGGATCCTTTATTCTTTTCCTGAAAACGAAGGTACCATACAGTGTGAAGAAGAGAATTCCAGAGGCGGTCAGCATGGACAATGAATGATAATCATAACGACTTGAAGAGTGAAGAGGAAAGCGAAGGAGAAAAGATTATAAAGAACGACAAGGTTTTCCTCTCGGAACAAGATACTCAAAACGCTCCCGAAGAGACGCAGGAGAGGTAGGATTATGAGGAACGGAGAAGAGGAATGAGGTAATGTGAGTATCTCGATGCTGGCGAATTGGCCACATCGTACTTCCGGAAGCCGAAAATGTAGCGGAGGCACAAATTCTGCAAACGTTTGACCTTATCAAGAAGTTCCTCAGTGGCATCAAGAAAGCAGACATTGGAATAGTCTAGAAGGGGCAATAGCAGATACTGAGCAAGCATAAGTTTAGTTGGAAATGGCAGGAACTTTTGTAGACGTTTCAGTGATTGAAACGAGCAAAACACCCTCCTGCTTACATCTGTAATGCAACGATTTTATTTCAAAAATATCATGGCTTCTTAATGTAAAACAGTAAATAGGGTAATTATTCATTGAGTGCGTTGCTTCCGACGGGATGTTTTAGCGCTAATTTGCAACGATTTTGACAACTCACGAATTGGGTTTCTTTCGAGTAATCGAACTTTTTAAGTTTTCAATCTCACGACCAACAATTGCTAATTTTGAGAAATCTCCTCCATCTATACAATACCCATTACATGTTTGGAAGTTAAGAATCATACAAGCTATGAAAATTTGTATTTAAACAAGAGTTCGATTACTCAAAATTACCACAATTTGATCTGTAAGTTACCGGGATCAATCGATCGCATATTAGCTCTAGAACCTCCCATTCGACGGAACGCACTCAATTATCAATTACCCTGAAGAATTAGCAGTAGCTGCTACCTTACACAAACCAAAAAAATAAAAGAGAACATCCGCCTAAAACCTGTTCAAAAGCTTTGTAAATATTTCTTACACAAATAATTCTTCTCATCTTTTGTATTTTTTGCTCGTTATGCAAGTTTTATCACATATTTATTGTATTCCTAATGTTCTAGGATTGCTTCGTTTAATGACATGTATCTGTAACATTTCGGTGTAAACGAGTTATTAGGAATGTGTTATTTCTGTTTATTGCATTATTATTTGAAGGTCGAAGACTTTATCCTGTTTGATATAAGTGAATGACTTATTCTTAGAAAATATTATCCTAACCTTTTGCAATTATGCTTTTTTATTATTATTTATGGAGTGTTTTCCCAGCAGATGTACTGAATATTTAAATGCGTAATCACTTTGCAATGTTATGACTGGTCTCAAAATGCCCAATGTTGAATTTTCTCAAGAATTGATTTTCCGTGCTAAAAAAAAAATAATAATATAAATAGCTTTATGATTTTGACTGACCGACCTTGACAGTTCAGAAGTGCCTGTAAATGGTTAATTTGAAATAACTGCTTTGAATCTTCAATCATGAAAAACATGCTCTCGTTAAGTGGTTTGTTCGTTTTCAACATCAATTTATTATTGTAATATATGTTTCTAACTTTTATCTAAAATGGTTTTTAGATGACACCTAAATCAAAACGACGCTGTTGGTTTTTCTCAGCACCAAGAGTTACAAATCCAGAATTGGGCATTCAATTAAATGATATCTAGCGTTACTGAAAATGCGCAGAAGAGGTGGAAATAAGATAGATGCTGGTTCAACCAAACTGTATTGGCTGACTTTCCTTTCGTGAAACACTTTTTGAATTAAGAACCTTTTTTTGTAAGTGGAATCTCACAATGTGATAAACTAGAAAAAAAAAAGTTTTTAATTTTTAACTCATAAAATAATAAAGTCTGTACAAAATGTGCAACTAATAAGTCTATTTATGTTAGTTTTGAAACTTAATCAACTTCATTCGTGTTTTGATAGTTCTTGTCTTTTAATTTTAAATGTTTCGGTAATGGCCTCTTATTGTAACAGCTTTTATACTTATTGCCTCTAAAATATACCGACCATAATTCCTTAATTAACGTTCAATTTATTTACCTTTTTTAATCCATGCATATTAGTAAACAAAATTCCGTGAAGTGGTATTTTTAACCGCCGACCAAAAAGAGGCGTGTCATAACTTAGACGTGTGTATCTAGGTATTAGTGCGTCCGCCTGTGACATCGCTGCACCTAAACGGATGAATCGATTTTGATTCGGTTTTTTTTTGTTTAATAGGTGACTTGATTTAAATTGTTAAAGCTACGATTCAAGTCAATCTGTTTGAAGATCAACTTTCACGGGAGTTTAGGTCTTCTGTACTCTCAACGTAACTATAAGAATATGGTGCCCATGACCTGACACTGCAGCATGACCTGGAATCTGTAGCATACCCAATTCCTCCCTTACTTACAGCAGAGCTATCGTGTTTCAGCTCATTAAAATGACCTCAACGAATAGGTCATATGATGCAGCAGACAATAATTATGACAATAGGTACATTGTTGAGATATTCTAAGTTACTTTCAATCGATGTGATCCTAATATATTGGTAAACGTTGTAGTATTGTTTAGGCGAGTCTCGATCATAGGGTTCTTAGTAGTATTAGGTACCTTAGTATAAAGTTTAAAGCATGAAAATAAAATTGTCATCGCATTAGGGTAACAAAGTTTTCTTATATTCAGGGTCACCTAAATAACATAAAACTTTGTAAATTAAATTATCGATCTCCATTACATATCTAATACCTTTAAACGAGAAATTCTTGTAGTATAAATATATACATATATATATGCATATGAAGGGGGTTTGGGGCGATAAATCGATCTAGCTAGGTTTCACTTTTAAGAACGTTTACCTAAAAAAAACAGCTTAGGTCATCCAGGGTTGTGGAGCTGCATCCGGTGGGCTAGAAGCCGATTCTCGTAGAAAAAGGCTAAGCAATAGTATTTTTTTAATATTTTATAATTAATATCACATTATATAATTATGGAATTAAGTTAATGGGAGCTATTAAGTCAGGCACGTTTTCTATACCATATATTTTTCACCTGAAAATTACAAGCGCCGTAAAATTGTAAAATGCAATATTTTACATTTTTACGGCGTTTATAATTTTGCGGGTACATATATATTATACTATTTTAGTATAATATAGTAAAGCTAAAGAGTTTGTTGGTTTTTCTGAACGCGCAAATCTCTATATCTACCTGTCGGATTTGGAAAATTCTTTTTGTACATTAATTTATGAGGAAGGCTATACGGAAACGGGAACAAACGGAATATGCGCGTATGAAGTCGCGGGCAGCTAGTACAAGTATAAAATTGTAAAGGGCAGCTTAGTCACCAATCGCTGGATGACTGTGCGGTCACTAACCGGTGGAGTGGCTACGGAAAATACGACCTCTGCGATATACATGTCGCAGCCAACTAGGTTCATCAGCCATTTAACTGGCGGCCTAACCTTTTCCTCGAACGACGCCGTTTAATCAGGGGCCTAAGTGACATCCAGTCAATGCATCTAATACAACATTTAATGAACGGGCTGGCAGATGTTTAAGCCGATCGTAGAATGGGGTAAAAGTGTATCGAAAATATATTAAATAAATGTATATTTTGGGAAAATTAAAACAATAAAGATGTTCAATCTTTACAACTTAGTTAGGTATATTAAATTATTACAGTATTGCCAAATCATAAAATATCATAAATATCACGGTTATAATACATTAAATAAGAGTTATTCACTCCGTGGTTGTGTCAACAACTCGAACAAACACTTCATATTCTAACTTAATCTTATTTGTTAGCGCGTTCTCCACAGTATTTAGAACCTTAGTGCCTCTAAAACTGTAGTAGGAGCCGAACTTTTCACCTTGAGGAAGCTTTAGCGTTGGGGGGTACCTGAAAAAGCAAAAATAATAATATTAATCAAACAGTACATTTATTAAAAAGCCAAGTGTATGTAGATGCTTTGGAGTCAAGGATTACGAACCCAGAACATTCCTATATCAGGGAAGGAGATAAAACCCTATAGGATCTCACCATCATAATTTTAAATAACATCGTTTAAAGTTATTTTTAGAAAATCGATCATAAATTTTAACAGTGGTTCTTTACTTGCTTAGTAAAGGAAACCCTAGAAGAAGTCTATATATTTTAAAATGACATGGTATAAGAATAAATGATGTATTTGGAACCCTTTGAGCGCCTGTGCGACTCACACCTGGCCGGATTCAGTTACTAGACTCTAAACATGCATGCTTGTAGTTAGGGTATTTAATCATGATTATACTTCAGTAAAACGATCTAAATCGATGCACAAAGGTGTATTACCATTATATTTTAAAGAAAATTCTATAAATTAAAACGTTTCAAGTTAATGACTCATACTTCCAATAACAAAATAATAGGTATAGCTGGGGTCACCCTCTAATAAAGGCAAATAAATATTTTATTATATTATGACGATGAAGGTGCATTGTGCTTGGTTATTTCAATATTTGTACAGGATTCAATGAAATTCTTGATGTAACGAAATGATGTGTTTTATGGTTAAATTAAATACGTCCAGATACCTAAGACTAAACAAAGAAATTAGCGTGACAGTGTTAATAGTGTGTTTATTTTCTCTTAAACTTGTTATTGTATTGTCATTGCTGTTTCAAGAATAAAAAAACAGTTTACATTTAACGAGCACTAAAAAGTGATACCTCACATACTTGGGCCTACCCAAGCATGTGGGGGTATCACTTTTAACGAATTCTTGTTCTTCCACCCCTTACCGGAGTACCATTGGAAAAAAACAAAATTTTATTTTTAGTTAAATATTTGACTTGGGGTCAGTTAGATACATAAATAGTGCAAATACGCAGCTTCAACGTTTTAGCCCCTTATGACAGAATAAATGGCCAGACGGATGAGCGAGAGCAATAGGTCTCCGTTTATACTATATGGGTACGGAGCCCTAAAACCAATATTAAAGTCAATTCAAAACACTTCAATTCACAATAGAATGGATAACATAAATGCGCCTGAAATACCTCGTATCTGGAATGGAAAAAGATGTGCCCGTAACAGTTTGGGAATTAACCTAAAATGTACCCACAGCTGGGACACAAGTCTCGTCCCTGTGAGAGAATTTGCAGCTGACAAAGCCTAATTAAGGCCTTTTTTTATCCGAGAATCCAAAGGACAAAGGAGTATTATAAAGTCAAGGACCCGATAATTTTAGGAAAACTGTTGTATCGCCATCAATATTCCCATGTAAACTGTTCACATAAGGAGAATAAAATCCGTATTTTTATAATAATTTATCTACATAGCACAGTTATGTTTAACAAAATGTGATAGGTGTACCTCAAGTTATTGTCAAGAATGAAGGAGGTTGTACTTACTGCGTGACAAACTCCGAGTGGTTAGACGTAGGCTCCAAATATTTGCATTTCACGGCTATTTCTTTATCAGCGTACACCTTCCTGTAGTGGTTTGTGCTTCCTTCGAATTCGTTTCCAAAGTTCATCGATTCGTCCGATACATATCTGTCTACTAGAGACTTGATCACTTTGTGAATGTAGGGATATCTGTTGGCATAATTCCTTGAACCGATGTAGTCAATTTTGTTGGGCTTAGGTCTTGGACCACCGGGGCCGGGTGGTCCGGGGGGGCCAGGTGGACCAGGTGGGCCTTTAGGACCCCGAGGGCCGTTAGGTCCGTTTGGTCCAAAACCCCCATTTCCTCCGTAACCACCTTTTCCTCCGTTCCCCCCATATCCTCCATTGCCTCCAAATCCACCGTTGCCTCCGAATCCGCCGTTGCCTCCGAATCCTCCATTGGGCCCGACTTGATGGACATATCTATAATCGCCGTCGTCTTCTGGATATAACCCTTGTTGATAAATGTACGTGTACTTCCCTTCGTCGCTTGGAATATATTTTCCTTCATCTAAAGGCCTGTAGTATCCTCCATCGTCGTACACTCTATATTTTTTTGGATTGTACTTCCCATCATCATAAGGAGAACAATGTATGACTGCCCACAACGTTATCACAAATACCTGGAAGTTATGCATATTGATTGGATTAGGTAAATACCTACTTAATGCACTGATTATAATATAAATTATTTTGTAATGTCAAATCATTATCAAGGCATACAAGTGTGTAATCTTCATAAAATTATTTATAAGGTAAACCTGAATAATCTTTGCATATTTCGTAGTCAATAATAATATTTTTTTACGGTCAAAGTTAATTTACAATTAAATGATTCAGGGTATCACAAAAAACCCTTCTTAGTTCAAGAGGATTTCAAGACCGTCACTAAAGAGGTCCTTGACCACAAAGTTCACAAACATTTAGTATTTTTCATGTAACAGCATTCAAAAACTTGTATCGGCACCTTTTTACTAAATGATGACTAAACTCTAAATCAAAAGAAGTTCTTTTTAATATTTAAATTTCTACACATGTTTTAAAATAAAAACCCACTACGCATATTAATTATGATGCATATTAATTTAATAAACTGGTACTTACAAATTTCAGAGCATTCGCCATTTTCACAAAAGAATTCACCAGCTATCAGATCCTCGTGCAGTCGGCCTGCTATCTCCACAAATTATGTTATAGATCTGAAACTAGATCAAATAATGTGTCATAGGTTAGCACCTCGGTGGAAATACATTTATATTGTCAAAATGATCTCCTTCATCATTGACATTTAATTAACATTTAAATGCATAATAAATTTTATTTAAAACGTACCAAAAGTGGAACAGAATCCTTAAATCAAGGTGTGACGAGGTCAGATAAAAACATTAGCATAGCTTATAAATTATAAACAGTTCCGTTGCGACTTAGATGAGCGATATTAATCATTCACTTTGCACTTCAACTTTGCATTTTTTATATTAAAAATATTCGAGTCACTAACGGAGCAATACCCGTGCAGTTTCGAGACGACCGACTTGCAAGAGAGTCGTAATTCTCTTATGGAATGTTTGAAGATCCACTTCACACATCGATTTGCATAAAACAAAAATGATTAAAATGCAACAATATAGTGCCCACTGCGATCACAAGACCTTATTTCATTTACATCTAGGTTCTTGACTTGGGTGACTTAGTTGACATACAAAATCTAGTCCGTTCGGCTTTATGTAGGTGTTGGGATACCTACGTGTTGCGACATGAGTGGCATCATTCTATAAAGACAAATATGCAGTCAATAACAACTTTATTAAGCAATTTGCACTTTTATATATTTATATAACTACTGCTGACAACGTGTTATTTAGATCTAACACTATAAAAGAATGGATCTAGAAAACACACATGCACAATTATAGATTTATCGACCTTTCCCGAAATACGAAACCCATAGATAGTTAGTTTACAGCACAGGTAGTTTAAGCTTTTATTTTAGAAACAATCAAATATAATAAGAACAAAATTATATTTTTCTATATTCAGGAATGGGCCCAAGTTTGTAGTAATAATATTTAGGGTTATAGACAATCATACATTTTCAAGAAGTAAAATTTTGTCTGTTTTAGTAACTTTCAAAAATAGCTTGCTGAACCACTTGTCTAACAAAATCAAAAAAGGCCTTCAAAAATTGATGTTTTTTAACATATCAATAAGAACTTTAGATATTAAACTAAATTACTTCCGGCGTATCATGAACCAAATTATTAATATTTAAATGCAGTCTTGACAGGTCTAATTTGCATTATATTGTTGTGAGCAAACAAAGCTTTCGCTTTAAATATATTTTTAAAAATATCTTTTAATATACATTTTTCCTTCGTAGCTAAAGAATAACAGCCGCACAGGTCGATCTTCAAGGTTAAGCAACGTTTGCCACGGTCGGTCTGTGGATGGGTGACCATCTTAATATAGCAAGATTCCTCCGTGCCTCGGAAAGCACGTTAAGCCGTTAGTCCCGGCTGTCATTTGTAGGTCTTTGGTAGTCGTTACGGATTGTCAGAAGTCAGAAAATCTTGACTCCTGTCTTGGCAAGAAGTACCGTGTTACTCAGTTAATGGGTTGTGGAGGTCTGGTAGGCAGCCGCTCCACGTAAAATACTGGTATTCAGCTGAATCCGATTTAACTGGACAAATACTCCAATATACATAGTTGGGAAAAGGCTAGCCAGATGATGATGTTTACTTCACTGACAGCCTACTTAGTACCTACTATAAATAAAATGTGTAATACTGTAGTTTTGGATCTTTAGGTGATTCGATGATTACATTGATTTATCAATTACGGCTAATTGAACTTTCCGAACAGATTTGGAACACTGATAAAACATACCCAGGGTTAGGACATAGCATTAGTTTAGTAACACATAGATACTTTACGTAAAAGGACCCTCAGTTCCAAATTTCGACTCGCTCTTGACAGATTTCATTCTTTTGTTAACGAAACCAGTTTTAGTAGGTACTTTGTCACGATTATAATTCCGATGGCGGTGGGATTCTCCAATGCTTAGTAAGGGAATAAGGTGGTGACACCTCTCTGCCTCCGGCGGCCGGGTCAAGGGCCTGGCAGCAGTTATCCTCGACATAGCGAGGAAGGAAGATCCCAAATCCGATATGGATTTTATGATTTTATGTAATTTGATTGCAATAAAAACCTACATGCATGTTTTTTCTATATTTTCTTTCATGATATGACATTATTAAAAGCTTTTACAGTCCTATGTGTATTTTATTAGGTTTTGCCTGGTTGTTTGGTATAAAAAATTAGTAAGGATCTTCTTTACACAAAAATCAAGTGCCGTTCGCGCTCCTCAATACTAGGGTGGTATAGGAAAAAAAAAAACTATTTTACGAGGTCCGAAGTTCACCGGATCATCTAGTCTAAAAGAAAGAGTATACTATGTATCTAAATGGGCTCTTATTATTTATTTCTATGACGCATATAAAAAGCCATCTTATTCTTTTTTTAATTTGAAATAAATATCTTATGAGTAAATACTTTAAATATTTAGGTACTTAATTAACGAGAGGTTATCCCCAAAAAAGAAAATCTAAGTAAAATATTATGTGGATACGACGCACTACGAACGACCTTGTAAGAAAAAAAACAAACAGAATTCCTTACACACACCGCATAATGCTACTGTTTTTTTGTTTTGTATATCAAACTAGTATTGAGTAGTGTATGGTCATGTATCCTGCATGAATCTTTCCTAACTAAATGAGAAAATATGTAAAACGACTAGCTTCTGTCCCCGATTTCGCCCACGTGATTTTCGAAAATGATCCCAAGGGAACATACCCTCGGGACAAAAAGTATCCTATGTCCTGCAAGATATGATCTACCTATGTGCCAAAGTTTTATTCAAATCTGTTTAGCCGTGAAGACCTGAAGAGGTAACAAAGAGAGAGAGACTTTACTTTTCAGAGTTACTTTCGCATTTATAATATTAGTAACGAAATAAGTAAAGTACATTCAGTAAATTATATTATTCAATAAGTGCTCGTAAATGGATGCTCACCAATTTCAAATCGCAGGAACAATGTAGGAACGTTGCCTTTGTTTTGAAGACTTTTATAAGACTGCAAATATCCGGTAAAGCCTTTGGTATTTATAAGTGATACAAAATAATAAGCATTTATCACATTCCTTTCTTAAAAGTAAAGTAAATAAAGCTTTAGCTTGAAGCAAAGCGGATGTGATTCCACAATATTATGTGGTTTTCCTTAAATAAATGAATCAGATTTTCCAGAATTAGGTATTCTAAGGCTTTGATGGTATTGATTCTATTTAAAACCCAACAGTCTTGTTTGATTCATTGAATTTAACTAAAAAAAATATGTAAATACCCGTCTACATTTGCTCGATTGTGTTATGCTATATTTTCCAGCCAAGCAAAAATTTTCCCATAAAACTTTTTTACAACATTCTATTAATCTCGTTAGATATTATCTTATTATTATAAGTGCATCTAATATTGCCTTGCTGCAAGTTTATTAGGGGATTAACGTACAATTATAATTCTTAGACATTAACATTTTCATAAAGTAGTTTTGCTTACTCACCTTGCCCCATAAGAATTTACTAGCCAGTAATAACATGATGCCTTATATCCCTCAAAGATCAGCTTACATATGCAATGTATATGTCGTAGGATAATTTGATACTTCGAATCTTCGCGAAAATCCTAGGGGTTTTGCGAAAACGCGGATAATTAGACATAGGCGAAAAATTATCAAATCTTACTGGACAAAGTCAGGATTTTTGCGAAAATACTCGTTATTATAGCAATATTGCGAAACGAAACGCTGGCTGTTATGAAATAAGAACGCTGATTGGTCGGTCAGCGCGTTCAATAAGAGATCGTCTCTGATTGGTTGACGTCTTAAATGTCAATCATTTGTTGCCGCACGTTATTAACTAGGAACCAATTAGACGTCAGCCAGCAAAATTGTAGCCAATCAGTGTTGAGCACATCAAATCTTACTATAGTAACGAGTATTTTCGCAAAAATCCTGACTTTGTCCAGTAAGATTTGATAATTTTTCGCCTATGTCTAATTATCCGCGTTTTCGCAAAACCCCTAGGATTTTCGCGAAGATTCGAAGTATCAAATTATCCTACGACATATATATTATTGTACATACTAGGTGCAGAAACCCGTTTCGCAGGTCGATAACCTTTAATTATAAAATTAAAAAACTATTCGCACTAGTCAAAGAATGAGTGTACAAAGAGGAAATAATATTAGATCATACGTCAATGACCGATCAACTAAACGGTTCACCGACAAAAATATTATTATTTATGTGCCGGCAAATTGGCAATTATGCTGTAGTGTTCTATAATTAACTGTGCATTAATTACATGTTTGTTTGTATTATTCGTAAACGATATCATTTTATTAATAAAAATATACAGTTTATTGACGTGAGTCATTATTCCACCTACATGCCACTCACTCCTCTTATTCACAAGTGTAGATGTATAAGGGATGGCTCTTGCACATCAAATTATTTCACGGATGCCTCTAATATAAAAGGTCACTCCCAAAAGTCGTTATTCTTAAGCTCTAAGATCACTGCGTTGTTACAAACAAAATAGTTACTCATCTGTATATACATATTTTTTTATCGGCATCTTTAGTTTTTGCCCTTTAAGATAACTGTAGTTCAAAATGAGGCATTGACATTAATCGGACCTACAAATAGAATCTTCGGGCTGATACAGAACAAATAAATAACAAAGCTAATTTAAATCAGTTCAGAGGAATTCTTTGGTGATTTAGAAATAACTCATATCAACAGATTTACTGATGAGAGACGAATCAATTCTAACGACTTTAAGAAGAACACTGTTACAAGGTCTTAAAATCATAAAACAGACTTCAACTCACAGCATCAAACATCTACAGATGTAACTCATAATTTTAGCCGAATAACTTCCACTGAACATTTACTTCACCAAGCGTCCGCATCGCAACATCGAACCGTTACTCGCATCTTTTTTATTTTTGGTATCGGGGTGGAAACACTCATGGATGCCGTCCTGGGGCGGACGGAGGGGTCTGTCAGACTCCTACTCACTAAAACCACTTCGTGTTCACTCGTACACTTGCACTGGGGGCTACGGGAGCACTTAAGCAATCTTCAACGCAGCCCCCGATTGATGCCGACTCGCCTCTGCAGACCCCGTCTGGTCAAGCTGGGGGAGTGAGGTGTTTAACTCCCCCCGCGACGTCAAAGAGGGGCGAGCGTGGAACAATACGTGCCACCACCGCATATGATGGGCGGCCGTCGTTCCGGAGTCTGCCGTCCCCGGACCCATTTAGGGGGACCGGATAGGGCATTATCTGCCCTTCGCCGACGCCCGGTGCGCCTGCTGCGGACCGAGAGAGCCCTTGAAATCTCCTTCTCCTTTTCTGCTGCCTCCTTCTGCGACATGAGATTTTCGCAGAAGGAAATCACCGCGTTCCACGACACCGCACTGCCGACCATGGGACGAATCACAGCCGGCAGTGGCAGGTCACTTCCAACTTCCGCAACGAGGGCACGGCGCGGCTCCTCCCAAGATGCTCACTCTGCTAGTGTAAGTCACGCCGTATCCTCCCGACAACGGGACGCAGTGATGATAACGAGCGGTTGGCTACCTGCCTATGCGATGCAGGAACTTCCCGAACCATTTATGCCCTGAGGGCACCTACGTCGCCCTGAATAACAGGGAGCTTTGCCTCCTCCCGAGCCAGTCGTCGAACTCCGGCCGGACCGGATCGATGGTGGCGAAGCCGGCAGTAAGGCGCAGAAGCCTGTCTCGCCATTTCGCGCAGCATGATCTGCCGCTGCACCAGTAGCTCGCCCCGCGTCCAAGCCTCCTCGCGCCACCGATGCAGTGACGCGAGGACTCTCGCTTCCAGGTCCCACGGCTGGGATACGGCCAATGCGCCGGCCGCCTCGTAGGAACTGTTACTCACATTTAATACAAGCACCCTATTTTCAGATAAATCCTTAAGGTTGAAAATATTAGATCTACGAACACTAGGGTTATAGCGAAAAGAGTAATCACTACTACTAGGTGTATACTACAAGGGCTTATAAAAAAGTTAAAATCTCAATGTTTCTAATGAAGTGGGCAATGGCCTTTAAGTTGTGCTTTAGAAGTGGATGTCGCACCCAATAGTGACGCGCTCGAATTTTAGAGTCATGTTGTCTTTGAAAGCAACAGTGAATAACATTTCGAATAATCGAATTAAAAATATAATGCTTTTGAAAGAAACAACAATTGTTCTTCCGCTTTATAAGTATATTTTAAAGCAGTTGCAGTTGACCTCATTATACTCCAGCTGCATAAAATATGCGAGGCCAGGTAACCATTATTTAAGGTTTTTACACAAATCCTTCAGATTCGGCTTGCAGATTACCTTACTTGTATTATAATGATATTGCGACCCATCTCACAATATTAAGAATGCTATATATGTATCTTATCAAAAGTATTATATTTGTTTGTAACATGTTAACTCGTACTACCGAAATGTACATCCAAAAACCATTCCTCCTTCAAGTTATAGTTAGCTATAAGTTTAAGGAGGAAGAATGTTTTTACAACAAATATAATACTTTTGATGAGATACATATATAGCATTCTTAATATTGCATATTAATCCGTATCCGGTTTCGTTAAAAACCGGCCCAAAAATATTTTCGAAAAAGTAGTAATGATTTTATTGCGATGACATAAAATCACAAACCGGTAGGTAATTATGCATAAAATCCTGAATGTTTTTCTTCTCTCATTGCCAATTTATAAACAAGATGAAATATAGCCACGGTAAAACGATTCTGTAAACATCCGTAAAAACTTAGATAAAGCGAGGATGAAAAGAGCGGTCGATGTCGTTCCAATGATGAGAGAAATTTAAATCTTACTTACATTTAGTTTGTTTCAGAATTAGCACTACGGCAATGAATCTAGGTCAGTAAAACTAGGTACATTGTACAATATTGTTCTCAGGTTTATATCACACACTTGTCAAATGAATAAAACAAAGTCAATAACAAGTAGCGTCTTTATTTTAATTATTTAGAACAGGTACAGCGTAGTATATTGCTTAGGTACATACGTTGAGCTTAGTTATTTCAAAAAATAGTGAGGAACCATTAGACTAGATTTACTTGGGAATGTGTGCACCCACGGGGACGAAACCGTTCTCGTCAGCGGTGTAGTCCACCCTGTAAGTTACACCGTCGGGGCCAACGTACTCGTAGAATCCCTTTGCCCTGATTCCGTCATTTTCGTTGTCGATCTGCTCCAGTTTACCGGCTTCCTCAGCGAGGATTTTGTTTTCAGTTTCATAAAGGTAGTGGTAACCGTCGGGGAGGACATCGCTCTCCTGGCGGATGATACCGTACTTGTAATCGTAGCCTGAACCAGCAGCTGAGCCTGATCCTTTGCCGTATGCGCCTGAGCCTGAGCCAGAGGCAGAGCCTGAAGAGCCGGAGCCAGAACCGAAACCACTTGAAATACTGCCGCTGCCGGACCCGCTGGCTAGACCGCTGCCAAATCCGCTCAATTTGCTTCCAGAACCGCTGGACTTGTCACCAGTGTAGAAGCCTCCCGCTGAGCCGCGGTCTCCACGGTCACCGCTGTGGTAAATTCAATTAAATAAGGCCAACATCGTAAAAATAATCAAGTGTCGTCATTAACTGTTAAATATTTAAGCAAATCAAATTAACACCTGTTAATTTATGATCTACCTCTCCAATCATTTGATAATGATATGGATCAGAGATATTTAACCAATCGACCTGAATGTTCACTATCATCATTTTTTTAATTTTTACCTACTATTATTTAACTCTTACTACAAAACAGGAAATCTTTTCGTTGAGTCTATTATCAAAGGGTTTTCTGTGATTTTGTGAAAGGTGCGTCTCCAGTCCATCCAGTTGAAATACATGGAATATAGGCACTTACTTGTAGGCACCGCTGCCATCAGGGTTGTACCGGCCAGCATCGTCTCCACCGCTGTAGAATCCACCAGCGCCTCCAGCATTACCGGATCCTTTGTAAGCTCCACCGGGACCGCCAGCGGATCCAGATCCGGAGTAGGCACCACCGGGACCGCCCGCAGATCCGGAACCGGAGTAAGCACCGCCGGGACCGCCAGCTGATCCAGATCCGGTGTAGGCACCTCCAGCACCACCACGGTCACCACGGTCACCGCTAAACGAAATATGACATAGTAAGAAAAAGGCTTGAGTGTGTTTGCCGAGATAATGTGAATAATCCAGGTAAATTATATTAAACAATACAACTCGACTATAACTCCATAAAAATGTACTGGGCGATTGAGCTTTTATACACTAACTTAATTTACGAATGTACGTTTCACAGTATTTTACGAGTTCAGCAATTTATTGCCAAACCTAGATCGAATCTATTTCTATTTTTATTGCTGTGTTAATTTAACAGACTCACAATCAACTTTTAACTGTCAAGGTTGCAATAGTTAAAAAAAAAACATTATTTCATTTTAGATACAACAATCCCATTTTGATAAACTCAATAACGCTTAGCGACAATCTCCGCTGCTAAACGAGCTTACGAGCCACTTTGATTTAAATTTAGCCTCCACAGCCCAAATGCAAGACGAGAACTAATATGCAAAATTGATGTTAGTGTACTTACTTGTATCTCCCAGAGTCGTCGGGTACGTATCTGCCAGAGTTGTCGTAGCGACCGGGGTCGTAGCGTCCCGCACTGTCGCGACCCGACGCGTCGTACCGCGGGGCAGCAGTAGTGTAGTACCTCGAGGGCGTGGGTCTGAACACTAAGGGTGTCGGGGTCGTGCCGAAGACGCCAGAGTACCGCCGGGTGGTCGATCCGAATGAGAAGGGGTTGTAGACAGCCCTGAATGATAAAACATTTTCATGTTACACACGTATTTCATACTAAAATTTTACATCTGGTGGACATTTGTTTCGAAATGTCATGGATAAAATGTTGTTCCTCTTTTACATAGAATAAGTTTAAGAAGGTGGTTGTTTGGCCAAAAAATCAGCTGCAGGATTACAAAATGTAGTTAAGGTCAATACTAAAACTGTGAATAAGGTATGTGAACGATTTGTGTGGGATTGCAGTATCACCTTTGTACATTATAATTTTTAAGATATTTTCAATAACATTTTTACTAACCAATCATTAAATGCAAGAATATCTCCTGTAGTTTTCAGTATAAATGAATTTGTTTCTATTTCATATGATTTTATGAATATTTTTGTTATATTAGCTGTGTACTTTCCATCAATCAATCAATCAAAATATTGATTTGCTAGAATATGGTACAATATGGTGTTACAGTAAATTTGTTTCAGCATACCCTGCCATAACATGGCGTGCAAATGTATTCATAATAATCGATGTCAATTAATTAATTTAACTTATAAATTGCAGACTATTTTTTACACTTATACTTTGCACAATGACAATTTTTAGCAATTCAATATTTTCACATTTGAAACGATTAAACACGAACATAAAGCAATAGTAGAGAAAATAAATAAATAGTATTTAATAAAAAAACAATTTGTACCTTGCAGTCTGGCCCGCGACAAGGGCCACTGTCATAGACAGACAAATCACCTGAAACAAATAGACAAAACTTATTACAGAGTAGTTGCAACAAATTAAGATATTAATTTAATATTAATCATAAAAATCAAAGATCTGACGTTAATAACTCATAAATTAAATTAATAATATCTGTAAAACTTTATTAGCACTGAATGTCCGTCATAAGCTGCATACAAATGGCGAATCAACGCCATGCACCGATGGTATCAACAATGTCCCACATCACTCCGCACTTACCAAAAAGGCGCGCATTTTCGTTGTTATCAAGCGGACTTAACTACTTGAATGTGCTCTTCTATAGATCAATGCCTATTTATACCTTTTTTTATCTAATTTAATAATGCTCCTCTGTCCAGTTCGTCTCATTTATAATGTGTTGTCTGACGCTAATTCATTAGCACAGCGTTTCTCAATCTGGGTATCATCCTCATTGATTAATTTAGTAACTGCGACAATTTGAGTGTTTTAAAATATGGTCTTTGTTGTTTGATAAACTTAACGCCATGGCTGACAGTGTGATCTTTAAAAACCCTTGACTTTAAACAATTTCCCATGCCAACTTCAATTTCAAAATGGTCGTTTAGAAATATACGAAATAATTGTAATTAATTGAAAAATAAACTCATTTTAGGGGAATATATTTAGAGGATATCACTATACTGCACCAACCCTCAGCCCACTGCATAAGCATAATTTATTTATTTGTTTGTAGTGAGAATATACAGTTCCTGAAAATTTGGAAAGGCAATTATTTAAAAAATATGCTAATAACAATGTCATAAACTTAACAACTTCACAGAATCTTGACAAACGTATTGAACAAATGTCAATTCTAGGTGTGTTGCGTAACGAAGTAGCTTCTTTTGAAATTTATAGCTTACACATTTCATTGTTCATTATTTTAACATTGAAAACGGAATAAAGTTTCAAAGGTAAATATTTAAATTAATAAGCCTCAAGCAAAACGCACAGAAATCATCGCATAATAATCTATAGGAGTTAAAAGAAAACACATTTTTTCAGAATACAGTTTACAATCTCCCAAGTTAATTTATAATTTTACGGAGTTTGCCATTTTCCGGTGGCAGATACAACTACTTGTTGCAGAAAAACAAACTTCACCATTGTTCCACCTTAATATTTTTAAGACCCTTTTAATAATTTGTTACGGTGTTCAATAAAGAGATTCCTTTTTTTGGAGGACAATTCAAAACACTGGCAATTCTTCAGGAAAGCTGAATTTTGTTTCCATGGTCGTACGTGAAAAATGCACTGTAGGTATGATGATGGAGGTTTAAATATTTCAAATTTTTTGTCGTCTATCTGAAAAGCTCAAAGCTTTATTAAACACCTTCCAGTTTAAGCAAAAAATTTAAGACATCAAATAAGTTTTTATTTTAGGCCAATACTGTTTCTAAGGAGTACTTACCATCAATTTGATTTTTCAATCTGGTAATTATTTTAAAACTTGAGGTTTCCTTATGGATACCTTCTAAGTAATATAGGTACGGTTTAACATTATAATATATCAGATTTAGGAGCTTTTAATCAAACTGGAAGCTGACGCCAACGTCGTCTGACATAAGGCTATGCCATTACCCAAGTAGGTCATGCAAGCCAGCCAGGTGTTTTACGACAGAACAACAGTAACTAATGTTGATGATTTTAAAATGTATGACTTCTTGTTTTCTAGTAAACTTGTTAAAATTATATTAATGGTAAGTATGTAATAATCACAGGTGATAAATTGTCTGATTGCAGTGGGTTAAGGTGAAACTAAGTAGACAGTGAAGTGGTCCAATCGATGTAAATCGCCTCAAAATATAAGGACAATGGTTTATTGACAGACTGATTTTGTCAATTCCACACCATGTATATTTCTCAAATAAAACAGCACAAACCCACTGTTCTGAACAAGGTGGCTATGCCCCAGACTGGATCAGAACATTTTACCGGTTGGTGTAAAAATCTTTGACACACCCTTACAGAATTGTGTTTTTTTAATTATGTAGGTGCCTAATGCAGGATGTCTTGGTTACCTACCTACTTGAAGGTCAAGGCAACAATAAATAAAATGCCAAAAGCTATAAAAGTTTTGAGCAACGCAGAGTAAAAAATAAAAGAAATCAGAATTCTGACTCAGAAAAGCTGACGGTGTCTGAAGCCTGAACCTTTTTGTAACTACCAAGTATGTGAGTATTAGAAAAAAAAAGGAGGATCGATTTTTAATGACGCAATTATGTATTCCCCAAGAGGTCTGCCGAAGCTACATTGAAATCCCATTTTATTAGGGCTGTTACTGAGAAGAATGTAAACCTATATTTTTTAAAGTAAAATAATAACATACAAATATTTATTATATTATTATGAGCCTGTGCTTACCATCTGTAAGGCAAAAAGCTCCTTTACCTTCTTCCATTTTTCCCAGGGTTCTGCAGTTTTAGGCCAGTCCTTTGAGAAGCAGTCCAGTCCATCCCGCCATCTTTTTCTAGACCTGCCACGTTGTCGTTTCCTTGCATTTGGGATCTTCTGTGTAGTAATCTTCGCCCATTGCTCCTCCGACATGCGGCAGATATGACCAGCCCAGTCCCACTTCAACTAAAATAATAACAAAAAATAATAAATCAGTATTGGGATTCTTCTAGTTTGAGAATCGTTAGTTGTATACTAATTAATGATATGCTCTAATAAGATCCAAATCACAATATTGTAACATAGATGACCATACGTTGATAAACTGCATCATCACTGTCGCCGAGGCCAATTAATTCACAGCCGGTAGTAAAATTGATCCAATTATAATATCAACTAGTTTTTAAACTTCCAGAAAACCATATTGATAGATTACGATGCTGATATTTGTGGTAAACCAATTCCTTATGACGTCTTTTTTCCGATAATCTATTTTACTATTACAATATTTAAACGATATTATGAACGTTAATAAAAGTAATAATTACCCGAAATCATTACAAGATCAAATGGTTACAGAACTTGAAAACAATTTGTACCTTCTTCTATTAAATAACGATGATGCGTAAACAGTAGTGTTTTGAACAGCCGTTCATTATAACTGTTGCCTATTACGTGCTTTAATTGGGCTATTATGTTAATATTAAGGTTTTTTTGTTGAATAGTGAACCCATTCAGGTTTAAAGCGCCTTCTCATCGTTTTTTGATGAAGTAACTTATTTAATCAATTGCCAGCTTGTTTTCTTGATTGATTGAAGTCCTTCATTTTGAAATTAAACGTGTTTTAGGTACCTATACTTCACACTTAGTTTTTAAATAGTTCTGATTGTTAACTGAACTCAACTACTGTCGCCCTGTACAAACATTGCTGCGCACTAACAGAGTAATGTTAGCGCGCAATAACATATATAAAAACATGTAACATTAAGTTTAGCAGTGTCTGTAACTGTATGTATATTGTGTGCAATTAACAAATTAATTAATTAGTTAATAAACATGTATTTTCAGCAGAGACACATTTGTGGACAGAAAGTACATTTTAGGCACCCAAAGTAACTAACTAAGTATGCCTGCTTTCTACTGGCAATTTGTTAGGTAATCTAAAACTTGACGTAGGTACCTACACCATTTTCAGGGTTCCGTACTCAGCAAGAAACTCTTATAGCTTCGCCATGTTCGTTTGTCCGCGATTTAGCTCAGAGACATTTTTTTTTTAAGGATGGGAAATCATCAAATGACTTCTTCCGCTCTAGGTGGAGCGGAAGGGCGTGTCAGACTCTTACTGACTAAAACCCATCCGTGTTCCTTCTAAAGCCCTTTGCGTTTCAGGGCTGCGGTGACTCTTTCGAACAAATTCCGCAACCCTGGCAGGCTCTGGCCCTAGCGGGCCCCATCTTTTATGCTGACATCTCTTTGAGGCGTGCGTGAAACACAACGCGCCATCGACCCGGGCCTGGTGGTGATCGGACAGCGAGCCACCCAATGCTTGCCGTCCGCAGGCCCGTGCCTACGGTGGCCGGGGATCGCCCTTCGACTCCCGACGCGTCTTCTCCAGTTGCGGCGGTTGGGGCGAAGACCTTGCCTTTCCCTCGCGCGGCCCGCCTCCTTCTTCGCTAGCATTACTGCTTCGCAGAAGGAGGTGACCGCTTCCCAAGCCTCCTCACTCCGGACCATGGATTCAACCGGGGCCGAACGCGAGAGGTTGCCGCCGCCGATCGCCTCGACGAGGACACGGCGGTGCTCAGCCCAAGCAGGGCAGACCTCCACCGTATGCTCCACCGTGTCCTCCGGGCGATCCTCACAGTGCTGACACCCGGGCGTGTCCTCTCGCTTAATCCGAAACAGGTACCTCCCGAAACAAAGCTCAGAGACTTAGCACTAGTAAGTTGAAATTTGGTACGATTATACATAAATATAATAACCGATAAATAGATATAATAAAATCTTGATTTTTTTTTCTTTTAATCACTTTTATTTACTTTTGAGTCCACACAGTATTTTTTAGTTTTATTGATTTTGACCAACTATGATTGTTAATGGTTGCTTCATCACTTAAAATAAAATTGTATCCGCTTGGATTTAACGAATAAAGTTAATTTATTGAAATCCAAAATGTTATGTGTATTGCCGTTGGCAAAGTTGCGTAACTCGTAAAGACTAATTAAAATAATAGGCACCTTTCCTGTTGTTTCACGTTCTTGATTGAAAAAAAATAAGAAAGCTCAAGGTGGTACCTACTGTTGTTTTTTATAAGATAGACTTTTGAAGTTGTTTGAAAAGTACCTCTCATAATACTTATGTCGAGCCAGCTATCGGTCGCTTCGCTTGCACTTAAACCTGGTCAAAGAGCGTCATCCACATGATGGAGAAGTAATTCTTATGTAGTGTCTACTTACGTTAAAAAATTAAGTGTTCCAAGAACAATAAAAAGGTAACAGAAAGACAGGCTGATTTTTACCCGCTATATTATGATCCATCTACATTTAAGAATTATGTCATAGGTCAAACTTTTGCTCTTTTTGTAAATCGGTTATCCTTGCAAAACCAATAACGTCTAAAATGTCATTTATTTGTGATAAATATTAATTTTGTCCACTTGCAACGGTTTGAATCATTTTGTATATAATTAACTCGTATTATTACAAGTACTGTGCAACATTGCGAAGTAGGTAAGAATACATTTCTAAGTTCACTGATGCGTAATTGAAAATCCTGTCATCTTCATTATGTCTAAATTATTAATTGAACATAAATTATCAACTTAATTGACGCAACCTCCATTTGTAGCATGCAAATTTTCAGTTGATATCATATTAATATGTTGTTTTTATCGCTTATGGCATAGACATCCTCGGAGCACAGTCATAACCATAATCATATTCCTAGGTATTTACTTCATAAACTGCATTGAATGTAGTAGGTATCTATAGAAGCTACCTAGGATATACGTGGGATAAGTAGTTGCATAACCTCAGAAGCCATTCTTGGACCTGAAACCTACTTGGCTTTAGTATTTGAATGAATCTGTGTGTCATTTTAAACTATCATATTCAATCAGAAAAAATACAATAAGAAAACATAATTTAAAACTCTTAATACTAAATCTATCTAGCCCGTTGCCAACTAAGAAGTCGTCAGCTTCCGGTCTAAGCGGATACACCTGAGTACCAGTATTTCAGATGAAGCGACTGTCTATCTCACGTCCGATCTGGGTGCTTCTTGTCTGTGTCTGGTGACAAATTGTCGGGATTCTCATTAATTATAATGACCGACTAAGATCTACAATCAACAGCCAGGACCAAGGACTTGACGCGCTGGCCGAAGCACGGAGGAGTTCAACATCCGCTATTCACTTTCTTTAATAAGCTCCGTTTTGAATAAAGATAAAAAATATAAACTTCAAGAAAATCATTTATCAATTCAGACGAACCATCAAATAACATTTTGAGCGAAAGACAATAACTTACCCAATGATTGCGAGAATATATTCGCTAGGCGCAAGGACACTTCCCTAATGCGATGTGTTTCATCAGCTATATACCTACAGGATCAGGTAAACAAATTTTAAGAAGACCGTATATGGATATAATAAATTGATTGTTCACTAGGATAATTTCATTTACAGTCGCAAGAATATATGTAGGTAAAAGAAGAATAAATAAATGACAAACGCCTACTATGGTAAAATTAGCAATATTATTTTAGGTGATTCAGAGCCAAAAAAATGGCAGGCTTAAAGAAGTCACAGACGATCGCACACTAACTAAACAATGTCAATTAAGGGCCGATTTTTCAATAGTTTGATAACTCTTATCGAAAGAATAAATATGACAAACGCCATAATTATTCTTCTGGTTTAACGCCATAATTATTCTTCTGGTTTAACGCCATAATTATTATTTTGTTTTAAGTACTAAATCGCTGGTGCCAACTCCTTAATTATTATATTTGGCACTGTGATCCAGCTCTTGAACTCAATCTAGCCTGATGGAAACCGATGGGTACGACGATAGAACTCAGAAGATGCCTGTTCAATGTTCATTCCTGTTTAGAAGGCGGGTTATGTGATAGAAATACTTTACTATTGAATTATTCGGATATTAAAATAGGTACCAAGTATTTTTTTTTAATAAGGAATAAATCTTAGTACATACAAAGCTTTAAAAAATACTCCTTACCCAATCTTCATAACTCTTTTTAACCGACTTCAAAAAAGGAGGAGGTTCTCAATTCGGTTGTATTTTTTTTATTACGGTTTAATGAAATAAAATTAATTAAAAATAGGTAATTTGTAATCCATAATGTAATGCCTAATTAATATCTTGTTTCATTTGTTTGCGTCATTCGCTCAGTATAAATACGAATTATGGCTTCCGAAATAAATCAGGTTATTTTAATAGAGGTCGTTGGGTGTTGCTTTGGAGAGTGATACAAATTCTATTAAAAAAAAACCGTCCAATTGTGAGTTGGACTCAATGTGCAAAGGGTGCACATTGAGTCCGACTCATAACTGGTCGGACTCCGAACGAATAATATATTTGTAACATGTTACTTTAAAATCATAGATTTCTTATAGGTTTACCTGTAATGTATAGGCAACGACCTATTATCTGTATTTTTTTCCAAAACTTGACTCGGTAGTTTCGGAGATAAGGAGGGGCAATGGTCAATTTTCAAATATTTTCTTGAATAACTTCGGAATGGAATATTATGAAATTATGAAAAAGTCTTTTTTAAAACCTTTCCTTGAGCCCTATCATTTGATATGTTACACGGTACAGTTGAAAAAACCTTTTTCAAATTTGCACTTTAAAAGAGACCCCATTTTCCAAAGTTTATTTATTTTCGTTGGGAGTCCGTGTTTGAGTCACAAAAGATTATATGTGCACCAAATTTCAGCTGAATCGATCCAGTATATTGAGAAAAAATCGGCTGTGAAAGTCGGACAGACAGACAGACAGCCAGGCAGACAGACTGAGTGATCCCATAAGGGTTCAGTTTTTCAATAAAGTGGTACCTTAAAGAACTTATAATATTTATATTTTAACACAATTGCTCAAAAAATGCATTTACGAAGCCTGTATACTTTGTTCGAAAGTTAAAAATTACGCACCATACAATGGAACGTACGGTAAAATAGGTACTCTTATCTAAGAACTTTTTTTAAAAAAAGAAAAAAAAAAAGAATTTCCACAATAGTTATTTATGATACTAGTGCGATATGTTGGATTTTACAAACAAGTAGACGAATGTAAGCCCGAGACGAAGTCGAGGGCTTACCATAGTCACGAGTTTGTAAAAACCAATTTCCGCACGTGTGCCATACAACGTTTTTCAACACATTTGTGAGAAAACAGTAGGTACATTATAAAAATATAGCAAAATATACTCGTTTGTAAAAAGCAAATTACCGCACTAGTATCATAAATAACTATTACCTAGTTTCCCGCAGCTTTGCTCCCTTGGCTAATCCCGCAGAAACCTTGCATTGTTCTAGGATGGAAATAACCTGTGGCACTCACATTTAGTGTACCAGTGTATGTGTTAGTGATAGATTTTTCGAAATCGGATGTGTACTCTCTTTTAAACACATTTAAACAACTACACCGTTTTATTTATCTCTTTATTAAAATTAGTAAATATTAGATTAAGAACTCGTAACTTGTGACTTCCAATGATTTATTTAAAATATATAAATAAAATAAAATACATTAGGTATATTACAAAGGTCAAAATTATTTTCAAATCAACAGCTTTATAATATTCTAGCTATAGCCCGCGACTTCGTATGCGCATATCCCGTTTTCTCCCATTCCCGTATAGACTTGGATATGATAACCACATTCATGATGATCTCATAATGAGATAGCTGCACAAATTACACTGGTCAACTAGTTGCCTGCCGCCATACTGAATTCATCCCAGCGCTTTATCCAAAATTTGATTTATTCAAAAAAACATTTGTAAGAACCTGCTAAGATAACATGAAATAAAAAGTTAAAAATAATTAAAAAAGGCATTCACAGTTTACAAACAACTTAAAATGGCGATGGACAGTGCAGTTAAGAGAGAATAAAGAGAAATGAACTAAGATAATTACATAATGGTATCCAAGAGGAAGTTAAAGAAATATAAGAAGACTAATTAAGAGATGGGAGGACCACTTCAAGAAAATAGCAGACCCAATATGGATACGTGTAGCAAGAGACAGAAGTGCGTAGAAGTCTTGTTGACAGACAAGCTGATGGGGACAAACAACCATTAGCCGATAGTTTAAGTTAAACTCAAATTGCATTAGTTATTATTAATACTTAGGCATCTTAGTGTATACCAGCAATTTAAAGAAAACAGCAATAAAGGCTTTTATTATTTTATTTTCATTAATTTTATTTACTAAGATAAATTTATTTATTAAAAAGTTAATGATTAATACATCCACAACAACAAATTACCTTATTAGAAATATATTTTACAGGTAACACTAATTATTATAAAAATCTAAGTGGACACGAGGACAGGTGAGAATATCTCTAGTCGATAATTTATTAATTAGATATAAGCAGGTATTAGGTGAATGGTCTATTTAATTATGGACTTAATTAGCGTAGAACGTTCACCTTTTGCACTTTCCTCATTATTGTTTTTTTTTATAAAATACCTACTTAGTATGGAATCAATAAACTTAAAAGAATGCTGCGCTTTTAATTAATGAAAAGCTACATCACATCATTCATCAATTGGCTTATTAAGTTGGATTTGGGTCACTTTTTTATGTTATCTTATTCTTATCGTGTTGATGGGAATCTTTAAAGATGGAGTCGACACAGATTTTTAAACGACTTCAAAAAAAGGAGGAAGTTCTCAATTCGACTGTTCTTTTTTTGTGTTTGATCAGCGATTATTTTGCTAATTATCAACCAATTTTGATGATTATTTTTTGTTTGGAAGAATATTTTCCCGGACTTGTTCCATTTCAATTTGTTGAAGATCTGATTAAGAACTTCGGAGCTATAATAAATGATTGCAAATGGACCGGGATTGCTGGAATCGCATGTCTGTTTATTGTTTACACCAGTTCACAACATAACATCACCTTGGTACTAACCTCACCAATTATGTTCAATTTCCATGTTTTTAGAGTTATCTATTTGTGTGTGATTCTTTATGCGTTGGGTTTGGTTTGTAGTGATTTTTATTTCGACATCGGTTGATTTTTTTTTATAGTTTTTTACCAGGTACAAGTTTTGAACGCCTTCAGTAGATTTCGTTCCAAAAAAAAAAGTGAAGTGCGAGAGAAAATTTTGTAAAGAAATATTACTGTTCGCTTAATTTCTTGAATAACTTCAAAACTATTTATTTTAACAATATGGAAAGAATATAATTAAAACCCTCAAAAAAGGCGCTTTCATTATATATGTCACTTTTGCGTTGTTCCCTTACTTTGGTATTGTTCGTCAAATCGTTGAGTACCTTAAAGTTCTAAGTTTGAGCTACATGATAACTGAGAAATGCTTGCACTGTCCACTCAAATCTGTGTGGCGCTTTCCTCAAAAGGCCACTTTAGACATTAACCTACATGGTTCTCATATGATTTGACCAATACAATTGTATACACTTTAAAAGAGACATTGACCTATGAGTTTGTTTCAGTATTACTTCTCAGGGTAGTCAGCTAGGAAACACAGACCTCATCTAGCTCAAAAGCGTTATGTTTAATCTACTTACAAAATAAATATCATTTATCATTCGGTAGTATTTGTTTTTGTTTAATTTTCTAGTTAGCCCCCAAAAATGACTCACATACTTAAAATTAATGTTTTTACGTAACTAGTCCGTGTTTGGGTCACAAAAATTAATATGTGTACGAAATTTCAACTAAATCGGTCCAGTAGATTTGGAGAAAATTCGCTATGACAGACACCCAGACACCCGAGTGATCCAATAAGGGTTCCGTTTCTAACAGATATTTGAAACCTAACAAATAAACTTCCCATAATTTCGTTTGTTTTCAAGACAAATTTTCAATTATGTTTAATGATTTATTGCAATTGGTCTACTCCATATCTTCCGAATGCAAAAAAATCTGTAGTGCTACTATCGCACAATTATGGTCATGTTCATAAATAGTCTACTAAATTAGTAGATTTCACATTAATTTGGGGACATACAAAACGTGATATAATTTATCAACGACTGAAAAAAATAAAAACACAAATAATTATTTGTCTGCATTCAATATTTATTTTATTCTACATCTAAAATCAATGTTTATAAATTTCTGTCAATAGTTTGACAGTAGAATTTTATGAAGTTTGCATGCGAGCAACATTGAATCAGTTGGTGGTTTGAATTAATCTGATGTTTTGTCGCTAGGTTCGATATTTCGATCTTTCCGCGTGGATGCATGCTTGCTTCCACGTGGAAAGGTCACCGATTTCAAATCAAATCAGTGCTTTCGAGATATTATTTATTTTACGACCTTAATAGGGAGCTGTTAAGGTCGTAAAATAAATACGTCGCCACGTCAGTCATCATTCCCATTATCAGTTCTTCTTTCCGAGTCGATGGTTTGCATGTAAGATGGATTGGGGCCATTTGGTGACCACGTTAATATCAGCATCAAGGGGATCCACTCGGTCCTGTGTGGTGAGCATTTGAGTTATTTTTCGGACAGGGGCACAGCAAAGCACTTACATTGGATATCAGACGCTCAGAAGACACTAATCTTGATCTTTCTGCTCCTGAATCTTCCCGGGGCTGTTCTTTGTTTATTTTTCACTATAACTAGACGACACTTAAATTCGCCTGTTCGAAAGCGCGCTGTAAGTACCATATTCAACGCTCGTCGTACTTTGTACAGGTTTAGTTGCTTAGTCTGGCGCAGGTTCTAGGTACACTTAACTGGCAATGAGATTCCAATACGATTAACTGCAATAGGTATGTTATTAACAAGTTCCGGATTTACTAGTTACACTTGAAGTTTATTTTTTACACCTTATTTAACTTTTACCTACTAAGGTAAACTTTTATAGAGTATCGTCAAATGAATGTGACATTGGCATTGGCGTATGGACGTTTCGCTCAAGATGAAATTCTTACTTCATATTACCTACTTCTGAATTTGTTCGTCACTGGGCTAAGTAATTTTGATTTTCTAAACATTCTCAGTAAGTTGAAGTCGGAAATTTTAAAAGCATTCGAAATAAGAGTGAGCAAGATTTGAAGCAAGTAGCAATTTTGATGACCTGACCTGTTGTTTTTGACCTTGATTTTTTAAATCCTCCTATGGTTTTTGTACTGTTACCTGAATTTCATTGACTGCTAATAAATAAGCATTCACTCAACCCTTAACTAATAATATTGGATCAATTCCATCGGGACATTCCAAAAACATGGATAGTTAATTTTTACATCTGCAGTATACATTTAACTGGGGATTGAAAAATCTCAAATCAATGAAAACATAAACTTATGGCACAGTTCCTTTATTAACACAAGAAAAATCTGCTACAATTCAACATCAATATCTTCATATTTATGTAGGTAGTGTCCGTAGTTAAATCGCTGAAGTGTTCAGCAATCACTTAGTTGTTGGTGAAGTCGAGGTTTAGTACTTCTGGACGTTATCCTTGGATTTGGAGGCGATGTATAGGAGGGCGCGGGCGATTGCCGGGGGGATCTCGGGGCCAACGGGGAGGCTTTCACTCTGTAACAATAAAGATATGATTATATGATCTGTGTAAACACACTTCTCTTCCCTCTTTTCTCAGTAAGAACATTATAGGCAAAGTTCAAACTCGCGTATGCGCCAAGCGTATTACCGCTAAGGTAGCATCATCGAGTAGTCAGTGGGAAAGCAGGCCCTTGCAGGTTTTATATTTCACCTTTCCCTCTTGTCCTCTAAAAGTTAGGAGGCTCGCCTTTTTGTTAATCAGCATGACAAAGTACAATTTAATCATGCTAAGATATCTCTTTATGAATAAACAAAGACTAATCCAGTACTATGTATGTAATTTTTCATATTTTATCGTCATTTTATGATGTTTGCAAACAAATGAGTTACTATAACAGCAATGTTAGTCCTTGAAATGAAGGCTTGTACTATTAACGTAGAAATATCATGGGGATATTAGATTTTAAAACATAAATATGTGCTGTTAAACTAAGAGTACCTGGGGCTGGTATCCGTTCTCGTCAGCGGTGTAGGAGACCTGCACGGGGGTACCGTCGGGGGAAGTGTATGCGAAGCTTCCCTGGGCCACCTAAAGCAAAACACAAAATATTGTTACCACTGCGAAGTTGCGCACACATAAATTCCAAGCACCAAAGCGTTTCCTGCTTCAGCCACAAAAATTCAACAACAACTTATCTATCATTTAAATGATAAAATTAATCATCACATTTTTGTCAGGGCGTTACCAGACTAGTTGTTAAAATATCACTCAGCTTATGACAGTGAATGAATGAAGGTGTAGAAAAGTTCATAATAAGGCAATACACTCACAACAGAGCCGGAGTCTCCGAGCTGCTTCCAGACACCGTTAACTTCAGATTTGATGCCGTTGGCGGTCTCGTAGCTGGAAGAAGAAATAAATTATTGAAATACACGAAGCATTTGTAAAACGTAGATCGAAAATATATTTATATATACTTAATATATTATAACAAATAAATATATGTTCATTTAAACTATTTCTTCTTAAGTCTTGCTTGAAATAGGCATCTTTTCTTCTTTATCTTTATGCACCTGCCATGTTATTTCTTCACCACCCTTGGTTGACTGGTAGAGAATGCGTAAGGCAAGTACGCCATTGTACCCTTGTGTAACATTCAGTTTGAATAAATAACTTTAAAATAAAAGTTAATTAAACAAATAAAGTTTTGATAGTTTCTGATCAAGAGTTAATCTGTCAGTAATAAATTACCAAAAATAACACGAGCGTCTGTTTTTGTGAACACTTACGCGACTCTGTAGTTGTCTACGCCGGCTTCATTGTCATAGCGGAGGATGGCGGCTTGGCCCTCTTCGGTGTAGCCCTTGTTGACGACCTGCTTGCCGGTCTGGTAGACGGCTTCAGCTGCGACGACCGGGGCGAACACCGCGGTGGCGGCGGCCGTGCCGACGGTCTTAGAGGCGAAGGCGGTGGGGGCCACCGCGGTATTAGCGGCGGCGGCGGTGTTCTGTAAACCCTTGAAGGACGTGTAGCTACCGGCGCCCAAGGTGTTTGAGCCGAAGCTCGCCGCGCTGGCAGCGCACACGCACAGGGCAAGAACCTGCGAATCAATTAATAGTTATAATTAGTAATTCCCAAACTATTACTTTTTGTACGATGATCTCATTGAAAACTTATTATTAGAAAGTTATCGTCAGAGATGTCTATATATTTAGTTAGAACTATTTAAGTTATTCTTAGATATACAAATATTACAAATAATCTCACCAAGAATTTCATTTTTGCTGAGATCTGTACGAATGTCAGAAACAAACAGGTACCTTCCCATTGAATTTTTATCCTTTTATATAAAATAGAAGTCCATAAAAAACAGCGGCTAGCATTCTAAGGGTATTGACTCGGAAAAGTGACCTTGGTTTAAACATGAATTTCTCGATGTCAAGCAGAATATCATTAAGACTAGATCTATTATTAAATCGTTTAAATATAGGAGGACATTATTTAATAATCAAATAATTATATGTATTTTCATATTCGATATGGAATGGTTCCGTATCCATTTATATTTTTATAAATAGTTGAAGTTAAAAAACCATTAACTCATTTACACAGAAAAAATGGAAATACCTAAAATTTATTAGGTACCAGATATTTTTTTGTGATTATAAGAGTAATAAAAGAAAAAGAGGTTATTTTCGCCGAGGAAACTTTACTGAATTTTTAACCGACTTCCAAAAAAAGGAGGAGGTTATCAATTCGACTGGTTGTTTTTTTTTGTATGTTTGTTCAGCGATATTTTTGCCAATTTTCAACGGATTTGGATGATTCTTTTTTTAAGTATATTTTCTCGGACTGACCCCATTTTAATTTGGTGTAGATCTAAAAAAGAACTTCGGAGACAGGCAACGGAACTCTTCAATTAAAGATAGCAAATTTCCCGGGATTGCTGAAATCGCATGTCTGTTTATTATTTACACCAAATTATAACAAAACATCACGCCATTACGCTGTGAAGGGGTACGAAGACGTGTACCACCATGTTTTTGGGGTTATCTATTCAGGATTAGTTTATTGTTAATGAACCGATCTTGATGATTATTTTTGCATTGGGTTAAGTTGTAGCTATATTGAATTTGCATTTGACGTTAAACTTCAAAAATGAACCAGAGACCTCCTTAACTTACAATCCATAAAATCCAATAAAGAGAGATATTGTCAGATTTATGTCAATCTCAAAGAAAATTCGATATTTAAACATGGGCTGGTTTGTACTTGGACTGCGAAGGCAAACGAAGTAACTCCTTAACGTGAAATAATTTAAAAAAGTGAAAATAACTCTATTTAAAGCCCATTTCCAAACGTTGTACACGAGCGGTTTGTGGGTCACCTTACTATACACAGGGGGCTCTCAACGCCCTGCGAGTACAATACAATAACGGTTTCAGGGTGCTGTTGGGGTTGCCCCGATTCTGCAGTGCGTCTAGCATGTTTGATGTAGCACGAACAGATGACTTCTGGAAGAAGACCGCATCCTTATTAAGCAGGACTCGGGGTAGCAACAGCATTCTGCAAGTCCTGGCCGAAAAACACGATGCACCAAGGCATTTTGTTCAGCTGCTCGTTCGAAAGGAGTAAATGTTGTATAAAATAATAGAAAACCAATCTTAACTCAAAATATTTTACCTTGAAATGCAAGGAACACTTGTCAATTACTAACCATTAGTGAGTATGTTTTAGTAACCATTCAACCAATGTCGTCAAATTATTAAATTTATTATTATTATATCTTTGAAAATTTCGGGACCCTGGGGTCCCGGTTCTTTGGTAGGCGTACGAGGGGCCGAAGCTAACTCGTAGAGGCCTACGTTAGACATTTCAAAGGGAATGGGACACCAACCGACGATTATCCCTGTATGCACTATGAAAGCATAATTAATCCCAGGTTGGTGCAGGACAATTGCAGAATATGGAAACAAAAGATGAAACGCTCTCAAAGGGTTTGGGAGGTTTAGTGGACTGATTATCGACTATGTAAGAACAATTAGCCCCTGCCTGACCACTGACAATTAACACGGCTTCGAAAATGACAGGGGGTGACTTGCACACTAAATAAATGGGCCTCCGAAAACGGTCGCTAGCACAAGTAGCGCGTGAGCAACTTATCCTGAGGTGCTAAAGGAGTGGAAAAGTATACCACAGCTATCAGGACAGTCCCGGAAGTATAGTCAAGATCTAGGGATCTTGACCATACTTCCGGGATTGTCCTGAATCCAGTATATCCAGTATGTGTAGTACGACGCTGGTAGGCCAGCATCGTACTGGATTCTCTCGAGCAGTTTTGCTCTTGCGAATCTCAGACTTAGACCGGCCAATTAAGGCAAGAAAGAGGTGGGGGCTTTATTCCTCGTCAGTTTTCACTCAGGCCAACTATTAAAGGCAAGTCGGAGATGAGGAACAAGACTTCTCCCGGAAACTCAGGTCCGTGGATGCCTTAATCGCCTCTTGCGATACCCACGGGAAGTGATAATTCCTAACTTACTGTCGAAAACAAATTTTTGAAAGACAATTTTTGCACCCAATCTCGAATAGATTTGATTTTCTATTAACCAGTCATACAGGGTGTTCCAGGAGTGCATGGTCTTATTTAAGGGTAGCTGATATATATTAAGGAAAAATTGCAAAACAACAAAAAAATGTACTAAAATAAAATCGACCACAAAAGTTTCGAACAAATGACTTTTCAAGCAGTTTGTGACAGTTAGTGGCATTTAATTTAGTTCAATCAAAGATTTGAATTGGGTGAAGTGATCACGAGGTAAATTGTCAATCCATATGATCAAGATGTTACGTGATCACGAAGTGAGCTGTTATTCCAAGCCCTAGCCCAAGCCTTTACTTCGACATGTTTACAGAAACGACCGGCTGTTTCGGATTCGGCGAGAGGAAACACCCAGGTGTAATCACTGTGAGGATCGCCCGGAGAACACAGTGGATACGGTGAAGGTTTGCTCTGCTTGGGCGGAGCACCGCCGTGTCCTCGTCGAGGCGATCATGTGCCAAGAGAGGACAGCAGCAAGCCAGGATAGTATTGTACAGTCCTAGTAGTACTAGTCTCATGTATGATTGTCTTGTCCACCATCGAACAATTGAAATTAGAAAACTTGGCACTTAAATTCCTTTACATTTATTTCTTACACAAGCGCATCAACAACAATACCTGCCGATGCCAAATTATTTGGTCCAATGTCTGGGCGAATCTAAGATACCATATGAAAGTCATTGTATGCCCGCAACATTCGTTTTCCAACGCCAATGCAAATTGGCCGTGACAGATGGACAGAAGGATAGACTGTCAAACAGACAGACACACGAGAGTTTCTAAAAAGGTTCTGTTTTTCATACTTACGTTCGGAACCCTATAAAATTCCTTGTGCCATCGTCTATACAGTAGTCAGATTTGTAGTTATATTTTGCAATAAAGCGAAAATACTAGTGCTGAATCAAATATTGAACTGATTTACTGGATGACTTTAGTTCCGGAAAGTGAAAGAGTCGGTAAATGCATCATTCAACTTTATACCCTGCATTATCATAATTATCATTTCAGTGGAAAGACGTCCACTGCTGGTTTTTTTTCTCCTGTGTGCGTTTACAAACATACAAAGTCATATACACAAACAGCCACACCCGGAACAACTATCTGTAGGCCATTCATATATTTGTTCCGTGCGGGAATCGACCCGCGACACGCAGCGCAGCAAATCAAGCCGTCAAATTATAACGTTCCAAAGGATCCCGCGGCCCTCACTCTATCATCGTCCACCTAAGGGAAACTGCATCACGCGCCTTCTGTTACCAACGCTTTTTGGCTCATCGGTCATCCATTCTGCCTATTGCCACTTAAATTTGGTAATTATGTCGTCCGGTTCAGATACCTTGGTTCACCTACAGATCTTTTCATTCGGTGACATAGGGAAACCCCAAACATCACACACAAATTGTTAAGGTTTTCCCTACGAATTAGAAAATTTGCTGCTGTTTTCTTGACCACACACAGACAAAGTCAATGGTAGAGCTAGTATCTAGCCAAGTACAAGGTTCATCGCTAAATACCAATAAATTTATCATCACAAATAGTATTAGGTATTACAAAGAGACGAAAAACGTTACATGATTTATAGAAGTAGTCTGCTGACAAGGTTGTGTATTTGCATCAAAAATATACCTGGGCATTAATTCTTAAATTCCAATGGTGCATACGTAATACCTAGACTTAAACCAAAATAGGTAAATAATAAGGCGTTGCGTTTCTATGTCAACTATGGGATCATCTTACGTGCCATTCCAATAAAGTCTACCTACATATTCAATTGTTTTTTTTTATTCAACAACCAAAATTATTTGGCCTTGAATTATATTGATTTCAATTAAATGGTTCATTCTATAAGTCAAAAAAATAAATTGTGTTACACTTTCATAAGCATTTACTAAAAGTGAGAAGAAAATTCTGATTGGGCGATTATATCAAAACCTTTTATTTTTAGTAGAAGAATTGAAAAGATGTGAAGCCACTTTTTTCCTTCCGTACACGGAATACTATTTAAACGTAGCGTGGGATACAACGCCCACTCATAGTGATCTGAGATAAGCTATAAATTAAATACATCCTAGTTAACCTTGGTGATAACGCGCCACACTATGGAAACGTGACATCCTCGGAACGCACCACAAATTGAACGAGGGCCTCTACAAAACTAGTTTACATCTTCTAAATGTCAACGACTATTATTACCACCTTCGCGGGTCAGCAGGGTGTGACCCGTGCCATCTGCAGCTCACAAATCACGCAATACTTTTATGACAGATATAATATGTTAATATGTTTCCACGGTATAAATTCCATCCATTAACACCTTTGTAATTGGTGTAATACGTTTTTTGTGATCATTAATTCCACTTCTGGCTTGGTGATTGAACTTGCAGGTTTATAAAACTTAAAAAAGCTGTCGCACAGTTCAAGGACTTGGTAAACAGAGGTTTCAGGAATTAACCTTGTGTTTTTTATGCAGTTGTTGTTCTTTATTTCCAAAAATATCCAAAATGCTTCATAAGTTAATGTACTCCGCGGCACGTGTATCCTAAAACTTCCACAAAATATGTTCAAATTATGTTTTAATTTTATCTTAAATATATAAAATAAAATAAACCAGTTTACTTACAACTATTTAAATCGACTTGACAACAGGCAGTTTTAGCAAGTAGAGATTAACGCAAGTCCATATCAACGCTTAAACATTTCCAGCCATTTTCATTTAGGTATTTAATTATTCCAGCCATTTAAAAAAGCGGCCTCAGCCGAAGCTTGAAGCCGTTTTTACAATAGACCTAAATTCGTTTGAGAATTGAATCTTAAAAGAAGAAAACAAAAGAAACGATCCCACCGTAATTAATTCGGCCCTTGCATAACTTTACAAAATAATTTAAAAAACGTGCCACATAAACATTAGACCCTAATCTTAGTCACCGTCGAGAAAGTTCACAAGTCCAGGAAATGTGACGGAAATGCAAGAATGCTGTACCTACTTAAACGGCACCTTGACCTGGAAGGTAGAAGCCAAGATCTCCTCTCCCCCCTACTCCACCACTGGTTATAAATAGATTCTTACCTAACTAACCTTTCACCTTTTTAAATATGTAAGTGAACAACGAGAGCCTTTAAGAAGTAACAGTGCTGAGCGACACATGACGTATGATAGGTTAAAAATAAACGCCGATTGTGGTAGCCTTACTGTTGCCAATTATTACTATCACCAAAAGAAGAATTATTAAGCTATTATGTTGTTTGAAAGCCTTTGCGTTTAGTTTCGTAACAAGCACATGTGTTTGCGCTAAAATTGGTTTGATTATTACTTGTTGGTATTCGCATAATTTGCAGGCCACAACTGATAATAAACATTTTGTTTGATATTATCGTTATGCTGTAAAAATCTGAAACAAATATAATGCGAAAGTGAGTTTGTTTGTTACACTTTCACTTCTAAATCGCTGAACCGCTTTTGATAAATATTAATACAGAGATAGATGGAACCCCGAAAACGTATATAGGCTACTTTTTTTGGCTAAAATCTTTGAGAACGTGAGCGAATCCGCGGGCAAGAGCTATTGAATGATAATTTGTCTGTTGTTGACACGAGCGCAAAACGTATTCAACTACCTACATTAATCCTATTGCCTACCAATGATAAAATTGACTTCCCTCCGATTCCTTACAATGTTTTAAATGGGAAATTCTGGATATTTTTTGTCAATCACACCTCCACGGCTGAATGGAATGGAATCATTAGTAGGTACGGTCCCTTCAATTAACTTCTGACTTTTACTTGGGAGAAACCGCCGGTAGAAGATAGTAGGTAAATAATTAATTGAACTGAATAATTAACCTTTAAAGAAAATAATATAACGTTACAGCATCTGCAGCCAAATTAAGTGAATAATCTGTATTACGGCATTCGACCTAAGTCCTCTCAGTTTGATTGACAACGACTCTAATACAATATATGGCGTCAATCACCTCACAGGTATAAACCATCTTCTCAATAAGACATTTTACATAACAATATTGATATTAACACCGCGTGTAGCACAAAAGATAGGCATGTTACAAAACAATGGCACAATATCTGCTAGAAATCGATGATTGTCACTTGTCCGTTCATCAATCACCAAAATTATTGATGTCAGTGAAATGGCAGAGTCATCCTTTTCACGCTTAAGAATGCTGCTAATGTGAAACCTTAACCAGATAACCAGGTGGTGTTACCAACTAACCGAAATTTGCAGTAAGAATTTAGAAACAATGCACAAAATAGCGTGAAGATGTTCAGTATAAAGAATAACGCCATCTTCATATTTAGACTAGAAATATTTAAGCGAAATCACAGCTTCTTTACTAAAATGTCAAAGATGAGATCAAATGGATCAACTTGGATATTCAAATTAATCCAGACGCTAAAATGTTCAAGAATATGTCGCTAGATGGAGCTGACATTTAACCCGTTACTACTGTTGCCATTCTTTCAAGAGTGACAACAGGAAGTCTTAATTTTTAATAATGAGGAAAATTTTATCGTTATTCGAATTCGTAAGTAATATTTGAAAAAATTTGACACCAGGCTTAGTTCCACTATTAACTCAATGAGAAAGTATAGCTTCAATATTCACTGCAGGCAGACCAATTGAAAGTGGATGGAAATGAAAATTAGCTTTCCTTGTACAATTATGTCGCACTTTTAACTGATACTCCCTTTTTGCGTCAATGGCTAGGATCATAATATAGAGTAACAAACATAACACACACACAATACATACACACACACACACATGATTTCAGGAAAATTGTCAGCAGATATCGTGCAACTTAAACATATTATATTGGCTATCAGAGAATCACAGGTGTGTGAAATAGGTAGAGGGAGGCCTTTGCCCAGCGGTGAAACATAACGGGCTAATTTAGATTTGATGAGAGGGACAATTCTACCTACTAATTTCAAACAACTTCTGCATTCGCATCTTAGTCGCAGTCTGTCAAAAAAGCCTCAATGTCCACTTGTTCATAAGCTATTTAGGTGGTTTCAGTACACCTATTTCAAGCCATCTATACATTTCTATAAACTTCTACAATAAAGCCATGAATAAAAACATATTTACATTTTTTGTTATCAAGTTTTTTTCTGATTACAAAAACTATGCATATCTAGATACTATAAGTAGACCGTACTATCTGTGACCTGGTGGATTTCATCATCACAATATAAAAAAGTCTTCTTTCATTATAGGGTGTTTCAGTGATTACCACATAAATGAGACGAGAACAATGTGAACATCTGTATTACCAAACATGGACTTTTATTGCACATCATATTTATTTGATAACGGCCGGCGCCGCCACATATCTGTTGTCACTTATTTCGTAAAAACGAAAATTAAGTACCTACGCATATCACAGATGTATATTTAATATTGTAATTAGTATGTATTATCTGCTGCAATATTTCTTAATAACGTTTCAAAACGCGTTAGCTGCTTTTAAAACTTAATTATAGGTTTATTGATACAGCATGGTGTCAAAACTCTCAGGGTTACTGGCGTATGGCAGTTAGGGCGCTTTGTGATAACATCACAAGCATAATTAATGTTTTATCTCCTTTACCTTTCCATAGGTTAAAATGTTAACATTTGAATATTAGGTACGTAACGTAATATTAGGTTACTTGATAAAACTGTCAGTATCGTCAACAGCCGAAAACAATGTTGTTAGCAATAATATTTTATTGCTCACTAAAGTTAGAACGATTGGTCATTTTATTTTTCATGAATTTGCTAAATGAGACTGCATGTAGTATCGTCCTGACCTTCTGTCGCATTCCTGGTAGATGCTTTTCCTTTTTGAACTCAGTGGCTTGTAATTTTATAGGCCCGGTATGATATTACTAGTAATTAATTCTTTTATAATTACATATCAAATGTTTGCATCAATAACAGTTTATAGTAGTTAATCAATGCTTGTTTACAGTGAAAATAACGAGTACTAGGTTCTACAGAAATGACCACGCACACACAAAACGGAGTACTGGTGGTTCTCTTGGAGAAAAAGCACATTCAGGCTATTTTTCCCACTGCCCATGAGCCAGGCCTTCCGACATTGGTCTAGAATCCATACTTATAACTATTAAGTGTATGGTTTTTCAAAAACTCCTGATGGTAGGAAAAGGTTAAAAGGAAATACAATTATTAACTTTTAGATTTTATATTTACATCATACGAAACAGTTTATGTACAAAATAAAAAGGTATAAAATAGTGAATTTCTAATAGGCGTTTTAAGTATTCCATAATATAGCAATGGACCTTGTCTATTGAACTATTATGGAACAGTTTATAATTTAAATTATAATACATTGAATAGTGCTTAACCTAATAGTTCAAACATGAATTTAGTTTTCAGGCTGGGGAGGAGCAGTAGCGAGGTAAGCCAGGGCGCGCTGGATGGCTTCCGGGATGGGGGGAGGAGTGGGGAGGTGGGCACCCTGGGGCTGGAATCCATTCTCGTTGGCGATGTATGTGAGCTGGATGTTGCCACCGTCGTCGCTGGGGTATGAGAACTGTCCTTCAACCTGCAGGGCAGGCTCTTCGGCGCCGATGTTCTTCAGGGCTCCCTTCTCGTCAGCGTTAATACCGTTGCCGGTTTCGTAGGCCCACGAGTAGGAGCCATCAGGGTTGATCTCGCTCACGTGCCTCACGATGGGGATGGGTTCACCTTGTTGGCCCTGAGGCGCGGCGACGGCGACAGCCAAGAAACCGAGGAAGGCCTGGAATAAATGAATTATAATGAATATTTTTACAATACCACTTAACTGTTACCATTAAGGATGTTTTTCAGTCAAACTACTGAGTTTATTTTCTGAAAATCCCAGTTAGGTATTGCACACAACACTGCAATCACAAGGCACTTCATTTTAGATATCCAAAGAGTGAATGCACTATCACAACACTTACGATGGTTTTCATGTTTGTTTGTTGTTTGTTGTTTGTCGGTGAAGGCACTAGACAATGTTGATCTAACAGTGTTATCGGTATATATACGGACGGGTCACTACGCCGCCTACCACCTCTGGATGGTATTGCACCATTTGGCACGTCAGAATAAATTCGACAAAATATGTGCGTGCCTGCTGTAGTCAATGCGCTTGCGAGATATTTGCAGCATCATAATTTGATCGGCTCTCAGTCAATTCTTTGCGTTTGGATGCGATGGGACGTTTAGCTGCCAATTTACTTAAGATCATTAATAAAGTCAGTACTTACCTAAATAATAATAGCGGCCAAGAATTCCCTAACACATTTTTGCCTGTCTATTTGCATGATCAATCTTATTGCGCTTTCTTTGCACGGTAAATTAACAAATTATTGACGTAGATATTCACAAATGTTTCTTACAGTAAAATGTTCTTTATATGCCCAGATGGCACAAAATATGCACCCGTTATAGTTTAGTTTACCAATAGTTTATCGAATCACTCACTAGTTTCAACTAAGTTACTACAATTAAAATAGTTGTATTTACCTAAGACAAACTAATAAACATGTAACGTATACGTTAACCTGTACCGCAGGTTTTGTCACCTATTTCGGGCACCAGTCTCTTACAATGGTGGAATATAGTTAGATGTCACAATCAATGTTAATTTTAAGGCAACCAATGTGAAGAAAGAATAAATTACTTTCAATTGAATTGAATGTATAATTCAATAGTTTCTGCCAGCGGCTTCGCCCGCGTAAATATCGAAAATAATCCCATCGAAACGTACTGCCGAGGTAAAAGTATCCTTTGTTCTTTTCACCAGTCAAATCTATGTTTATAGCAAAATTCATCAAAATTAGACTAACAAACAGACAGACAGATTTAAGGCACTTTTGCATTAAAATATTAGTTTAGATTAACTGTTTTTAAATCTAGTCAAATAACTTTCGATGACTAGGTACTCATAACACATTATTACTTTCTTATAAGTTTTCTGTTTCTACAACGAATCTCGTTTATCTATTTCTGGGTGATTAGATAAACTCTAACATACTTCTACAACGATAATATATGCAATAATTTCAATGAAAAGATGTCTAAAAACATTAAAACACAATATTTTACCAGTTCTACGAAACCGGTAACACAAGGTCGAGTCATTATAAGGCAGCAGGTACGCGAGTATAAATAACTAATCAACTATGTTTCTACAATTTATTGCGAAGATTTTGGGACAAGACAAAATAGTTATTTAAAATAAAATGAATAAACCTGGTCGTTCGACTTAAGGCACGGTCCTAACTCAAAGCACCGAAAACTGCCCATTTAATACATAGGTACTCTTTTTTTTTTAACATTTCAAGCGGAAAAAATAACCGTGTTAGTATAGTCAAGTCTTTAAATTTAAGCATTAAAAAAATGTATAAATGGTCTAGAACATTGAAAAAAGACAAGATAGGTATCGCTTGTGACGTTTTAAAAATAATCGTGTTTAGGGTATCCCCCGCTAAAGACAATTTTTCGTCGCGAACTGCTCAAAATTTTAACGGAGTCGCACTACGGCCACTACGCGTAACTTTCGTTTCGAGTGGTAACTATCATTTTTTTTGTAAATATAAAAAATTCGTGCCGATCGCCGTTGTTAAAAAAATCAAATACAATACGAAAATAAGAAGTTATCAAATTACAACAGCCGCAGTTTTCATTCATAATATTGATTGCGAAAATTACATTTTTATGTTGGCGTCTTATTGTCATCAGACATTAGGGTGAGCCAAAATTTCAAATTTGTCGATAAAATAATGGTCAAGTCAAAAACTTGTACACCAGCTGGTACAAAATCTATCTAAACTAATATATGTATATATACTAATATAATAAAGCTGAAGAGTCACTGGAACTACCAGTCGGAAGAGGAAAATATTTTTTACATGATAGCCATATTCGTGTGGAAGGCTATAAGCTATACGGGAATGGGAAAAAAACGTGATGTGTGCGTACGAAATCGCGGGCAAAAGCTAGTATAATATAATAAAGCTGAAGAATTTGTTTGAACGCGCTTATGTCTGGAACTTTCAGTCGTATTTGGAAAATTCTTTTTGTATATGATAGCCACATTGGTGAGAAAAGCGCTAACGGAAGCTATACGGGAACGGGAAATTCGTAGAGATCTTAGTTAGGTTCACTATTGTAGCGGCATCAATGCCACCACAAAAATGCTAACGTAGTCAAATCTACACAGCAACAAAAAGATATTAAAACAAAAAGAAGTAAAACCCGCAAAGTGTATACATAGTTCAATGTAATTTAAGCTAATATTATCAAATAGCGGTATTTTTACGGAGAAATTTGCCTTCATTTTTAAAAGTTACGCAATATTACCATATTTCGACAAAAAAACGACACATTCATAATTTTCAGTTAAAAGGTTTTTATCGTTTATTTATTAGTAAGTGGATTTGCTGGTTCAATATTAACAGTTTATATATTAATCGTCACGCAGTATATAACGCAAAGTTAGAGTTAGCGGCTTTTACATTTAAGTTGTAATCCGTAAAATTCGCGCAAAACTAATCTAACTCGTCCTACTTTTTGGAGTACACTTATTTCCCCAAATCTAAATATGGAGGTATAGGTACATAAATAATCACTTAAATAAATTCGCTATGTTCATAAACAATAGAGTTACGTCAATTTTCCCTTAAAATACTTCGCCTGTAAAGTTGCGTTTTTCAACTCAGCGTAGTTTACGTAGATGATGTCGATTTCTACTTTCTGGGTCAGCGTTCTTTCTTTCAGCTCCTAAGGGTCATAGCCTGATATCATATATTTATGAGTCTTTACTGCTCACAATTCCACCCCCGGAAATACTTCGAAATGTTTCTGGCGTCCTGGTATCGCTCAGCCAGCAGCAGTTTTGAATTCTTACTTCCTTCTCAGTCTTCGCTAAGCCATGCCATTTGCCGTATAAATAGTAGCCTATGTGTAATTGTAGGATATGAACTAAATGTGTACCAAATTTCATCCAAATCCCTGACAGGATCCCCAAGACAGGATTGTAAATATCCAAAAGTACTGTGTCAAAGATTGATGGACGACAAAAAGTCTAAACGTAGACTGAAACGCATAATTCTCCACGGATCTGGGGGTTACTCTCTAAGCCCGAAGTCCGTAGTTTCGGGCTTAGTTGCGGGCGTATTGTAGTCCGTATCACCTTACCACCAAGAATTATGACAACATATTATTATTATTATGGATTTGACAGTTACTGTCAAATCGTGTTGTCATTCATTCTTAGTTTGGGTTCGGAACTCGAATCATAAGTCCTTAGGTGATACGGAGTAGAACACGCCCGAAACTACGAACTTCGCGTTTAGAGAGGAGCCCCCCTGATACATACGAGAGCTGGATGCGATATAATCACATTCCTGAGCAAGTCTGAGTATATTTGTCATATATTTACTGCTTACTGTCCGAACTAGGAGACATAGCTGTAACAGACAAAACAAAAAAAATCTTGCATACGACTCGGGACACCAGATTTCCAAAATCAGGCTTCCTCTGGGTAAGCCCGCTCCATCGTCGACTTTGTCTCTGTCATCTATGACCTAGACTAGAGTCAAGAGCAAACCAATATTAAATAAAAAATAAATGAAAAAACACTGTTTAAATAATTTGTGAAAAATAGAGGGTGACGTGAAATTTTGATTGAGCGATGTAACTTCATAGGCAAATTATATATTTCTTCAACACTGGTAAAAATATATCAACGAAAAAGTCTTGTAGTTATTGGCGATTTAAATGTTACATATTTTTATAGTCTGAAAGCAAACTTAGGTACCACGCGCGTTGCCGAGATAGTTAGAGGCAAAGATGTCAGTAGAGAATTAAATATATCTCGACATGTTTATTATGTATCCTCGATCCATATATTCCAGTTTCATTGTGCGTCGCCACTTGGTAGTAAATAAAATGACTGGGCCTACTTCCATAAAATAGTTCAAACCCTTTTATTGTTCTAAAGTAATAAACTCGATAAGTTATGGATACAGTAGTACTACACTATTGATAATAATAAAGTACGGCAATTGTTTCTTCATACATAATCGCATAATATTTATAATCTTCATGAACAAAAGATTCTGAGACACCTTCTTCGGCGAATCGTTTATGCAATGACGTCATAAATATGGGGATGGAGGCTCACAGGTGAAGAAGAGCTTTAAAAGGCCTACAGGCCTGTCCTGCCGAGCCTTAAGTTGAGCATACATATAGATTCCTATTTTAACATTTATCATTTAAGTACCTAAAGATTATCCTGTAAAGAATTTTAATTAAAATGTCATTATAACTAATATTGCGCAACTTGAACAATCAAAAGGTCAATATCAAATTATAGATACCAATACCTATATGTTTGAAATAAATGACTATTTTCGATAGAATATCTATGATCTCTTGCGATATTATATAGGTAATGTATTAGCACGTCTGTACGAAGGCCTTGTATAGCAGTATTAGGATGGGCTTATTCGCCGTAGCAGTGAGAGCAGGATTAAGTTATTACTGTGTTCAGGAAGATTTATGTTTTGGTGTTCACCAACTACCTATCACAAACAGGCAGGCAGGTCCTGAGAGAGTTCACCAACTTTTTTTTTAAGGATGGGAAATCATCAAATGACTTCTTCTGCTCTGCGTGGAGCAGTAGGGCGTGTCAGACTCTTAATGACTAAAAGCCGTTCGTTCCTACCAACGACCTTTGTGTTTCAGGGCTGACTCTTTGGAACAAATTCCGCAACAGAGTTCAACACCTGGTTTTGATATTTTACTTTTTCATTTACGTAAAGTATCTCAACCCGACGTATTGAAGAATAAGGAGATAGGGTTTCAATCATCGAAACTTTCAATTTACTGCGCCAATTCTTTGAACATTCCTTAATGCTTGCTAATAAAATTGTATGTGCATTTTGTCTGTGTATACTGTACTGAATGGTTAAGTTTTTGAATAAATTATTACTTACTTAAAATTCCTAAAAAACAGTCTCTTCTCATTTTCAAAAACAATTAAATTACTTATGTTTTGTTTTGATAAGCGTTGAGTTTCTAAACTACTAGGGCAATATTTCTTTACAACAACAAAATGTAATAAGTATTAGTCGAGTATTATGCAATTGACAGAACAATGTACTAACAAATCCTGAAAAGCTTTTGCACAGATAACGGAAGTAACTCAAGTTACAGGCCCGATGTTTCCGTTTCACCATTAATTTTATTGTAATTCGTTTCAGTCAAATAAGGGTGTTCCAGAAATGCGTGTTCATATTTAAGGGTGGTGTTCTGTATCAACTATTAAGAACAAAGAAACAATATCAAAATAAAAAAATAATGACTTTTATTTAAAAAAAACAGACTTCAAAACACTACCAATATGTTCAATTTTATCACTTTTTAAGCAGTCATGCAGTGGCATGAATTCTGTGATTGAACTGAAGTAAACACGACCAACTGCATCAGACGGCCCAAAAAATGATTGTTTTGGAAAATTTTAGTCGATTTTTGCGACCGGGTTTTTTAATAAAGATAATATTTTTTCTTAACACCCTGTAAAATGTATAAATAGATTTTTGCAGTGAGTGTCGTATTGTCCTGAAGTTATGGAGATGTATGTTATATCAGATTAGATAAAGTCTGTTTGAAAATTCCCAGTTATGGTTAGGTTTTTTATTTAGATTGATATTTAATTTTTATTAAACCTGATTATCATGTAAATCATCGATTATTTGATAGGCAGTTAAAACCTCGTAAAACACTTATTTTGCATTGATTTGAAATTATAACGACACGTGGTTTCCGCTCCATATTTTATACTTTAAGTAGTTTTTTTATAGTCTTTAAATATTATTGTAGAACCATTTTTCTCATTTAAACGGGCTTTCATAATTAATGGCTTCCTTCGCAAAAACTTCTTATGAAATAGGATCGACATTGTATTATTATCACTCTACTTCTATTGATACGTTTTTATAGCGTATGCTATGCCAATATTTATAAATACTTTTATTTATAGTACTTAAATACTCGGGGCAAACTGAGAATCCCACAAAGTAAATATTTGACATGTGGTATTTTCTGACGAGAGTGAACTGTCGACGTATGTTTGGCTTCATTCTCAAATACTTATTTTGAACTAGCGTTTAAGTCGCAAATTTTCCCAAAAGGACGTACTCCCGGTATGAAAAGTATCCTATTCCAGGACATGGTCTATCCCGTGTGCCATCAAGCAAGTGTCATCCAAATCAGCTCAGCAATTAAGACGTGAAGAGATAAGCAATGGACACACAGACAGATTGACAAACAGTTAATATGTATAGATTCAGAAAATTACACCAAAAACATAATTTTATTGAAGACCTTGCACGGTTTGGAAGGCTTAAAATTGAAATTACTGGAAATTTGCAAAAAGGTCAGCGAAACAATTCTGCATAGTCGTGAGAGATGCTTACTAGCATTGCGATAATATGTTGCTACTAAGTTTGTAAGGCGTATTATAATGCGTTAGCTAACAATTAATCTGCCTTGCCTTTTCCCAACTTTCTTGGGGTCGCCCAACAGTGTAACGGGATGAAGCTGAAATGGTGATTATTTGCAACGGTATGTAACTCTATGGAGTGCCACTTCTTTGGGACTGCAATTGCTCTTACACCTGGAAATCCGACATACATGGCGAGCGCTGCTCATCCAAATTCAAAAGTCCTACTGCTCTGTATTCAACAAATGTACTACTTATATAAATTTATATTTTCCTTTTGATGACACTAACGTATTTTTTCCCTGTTCGGACTCCGCTTTTCGGTCTGCAAATCAGGCAACAAAAATAAAATAAACAATATCTGTAACGTTTATTTAGGCTTTAAACGTTTGTTAGTTTTATTTGATTTTTATGTCTATTTTGTAAGTTTTTACAATAGTATTGTTTAGAACGACCATTCAATTAGTTCACTAGTGCGTAACCAAATGTGTGGTTTTATTATTATACTCTAGTTAATAGCTCTATAACCTCGCTCTGTAACGAAAGGATAGATTAATAAATCAGACACAGTTGTTGATGTTCTTTTGATAAGACTATGTTTTTTTTAAAGCCATAAAGTCTTGAGCCAATATAATTGAACTAACATCCAACAGTTTTGCAAGTTTCTTTCATACATTTTCTGCTTTAGTAACCTGCAAGCAACTGTCGCAAAAAAAATATTTTTTTTTTTTTTTTTTTGTTAAATATTTCGTATTGCCAGTTACATTAGAGAATTTTCCTAGATTAATCTTTAACCTGGGCAGTTCATCTAAGAAAATTGGCTCTCACCTATGGAACGCATTTCTAGTGTCAATAAAACGCGCACAATTGCTACCTATATTCCAATGATAGTTTGTTGCATTACTTGTTGCTGTAATCTTATTTTTTATATTTATATGTATTATTATTTGTGTTATTATGTGTCAAATAGGGTAATTTGTATTCTCAAAAAAGATGGTGTTGTCAGCGCTTTAAATTCTGTAATAAACAGAGACAGCACTAATTGCATGTGACGTCACTCACAAGTCCCGCCATATTGAATTGAAGCCATACAGTACAAGTTACATTTTGTGTGACAAGGATATGACCGTTTCTTATTTATTTTTTTACGAATCTAGAAAATAATTATTCGTTCATTTACTTTTTTATACTAGTCAATTACCTTATTGTTAACTTCATATTTGCATCAAGTAAGTACAACCTCATTCCGTGTCCTGGCTATATTTATCTATGCTAGGTTGCCTGAAAGACATCGCGGAGTACGATAAGGCCGCCAGTTGTATGTGTTTTGCTGAAGAATTCCTTAATGTACTAAGGTCATTATTAATATTCATGTACAACAAACGTCAAATTGGCCCCTGTTCTGCACATACATTGGTATGACATTTACGTTTTGATAGTTATGGTTTTCGTGCTTCAGTAGATTTATTACTACACGAATGTGTTTAATTTCTCATTTTAAAGTTAAACTGCGTGGCCTACAACTGTTTGTGTGAACTATGTACCAATATCATTCAAAGCATTATTCACCTTGCGCCATGCATGACCTTTCAACACTTCAGATGTGCGTCCGCGCCCATGCTCATTAATGTTTTACCATTAATTATAGTATCCATCCCTAATAACCTTTCTATATTAAAATAGCAGACATTTAAGTATTCGGCCTCATCTACTTAAAGATGACCAAAAAATTATACTTGTAAAAGTGTTATTTGTAACCTATTTACAAAGTAAATCAAGTATAACAAATAAAAAGTCATCATTTATTTTAATCTACATTTTCACCAAAAAGGACATTTGATACAACTCTTTTTACGGTCATTACTATTAATTATTACTTTACTTATGAAATTATGACATTGTTAGTTATGTACTGTTTATCTCGGTAAAATATATTTTATGGCTGAATATGAATAACCATTTCTTAGGGAACCTAAGTATCATGCATATTTATAATCAATTTAATGTAACCGAATCCTTAAGAAACAGTCGTGACCTTATACCCCGAATTGTCAATTGTGATTGTATCTCTAGCGTCTCTCATTAAGTGCTTGTTGATTGGATTACCAAGATAGATTGTTAACGACGTTACCAAAATATACGTATAAACACGGGTGTGGTGATTATAGCAATTAACTGTTACTGCTATCAAAATGTCAGGGGTAATCGGTCACACTGCAATGCTGTTAATATTTGCAAAGACTTTATAAAGTAGTTTTTAATTCGAAGATTCTTGCTATCCAACGTCTTCTTAATGTTATAGGTACCTACTCTGATATTTTCTAACTTTATATTCTCTCTTGTGAATATTCTTCCAAATATGTTAATTCTAGTTATGCTTTAAATTAATTAGGCAGCTGCCGCCGGTTTTTCCGGTTCGACGATTAAATTGTTCTTATTCAAATTAGGTATCTGACCTTCACATTTCAACATAGGTAAAGTAAGTAAAGAGAGTAAAATGTTTTTAAATGAGAACCATCAGCTATTTAGTGGCTAGACTAAATAGCTATTAGTTCAATATAGGTAATAATATCTCGACACTTGATAATGATTCGATTGAGTTGGGAGTCAAGGATAAAAGTTTGGATTAAAGTGTTACATTGGCTTTATTGATAGTAGAAAATTATAAAATACACATCACATTATGTGATTTGGAGTATTAGTGCATCAGCCAACATGAAATCTATTGTGGGGCTGCAGCTCCCTGGGGGGGCGCGGCGGTGGCGAGGTAGGCGAGGGAGCGCTGGATGGCCTCGGGCACGGGCGGTGCGGTGGGCAGGTGCGCGCCCGCGGGGTGGAAGCCGTTCTCGTCAGCGGTGTACGTCAGGTGGATGGCTTCGCCGTTCTCGCCAGGGTAAGAGAACTCTCCCTGCACCTCCAAGGCGTCGACTTCCCCGACCTTCTTCAGCTCTCCCTTCTGATCAGCAGAAATACCATTGCCAGTTTCGTAAGCATACTGGTACGATCCGTCGCCGTTGATTTGGCTGTCATCCTTTACGATGGGGATGGGCTCGGCCGGGGCTCCTTGAGGGGCAGCGAACGCCACCGCAAACAACATGCAAGCCAACACCTGCCACAAAGAAAACTTTAGTTAGACAATGCACATAAATAATCACAAGCAATAAGTATTAAAAGCAGATTTCATCTAATGTGCTGCTTTAATTATGGAGTTTTAAATAATTTGTAGATAAAAACTGATTCGAATTTGTATAACGATTTGTCCACGAATGTAATAGTTCGTATTAACATTTTTATGAAAAAGCACAACACATAACTTAGGTTTTTGACAAAGTCACTAAACTATTTGGGAACACCATGGAAATTGAAAGGAAACTTGGAAACTTTTTAAGCACTAATCTTTTACTGACTTACAATAGATTTCATTTTGTAGTGTTTGGTGATGGTGGAACAAGCAGTGATGATAACTGTTGTCGACTGATGCTTTCAGTCCTGAAAATTTGAGTTTTTATAGTTATCACATTTGCCCACCTCCCTGCATTCTAATTTCACAACTCATTGTGGTGTCGCAAAATCTATGAGATAAGTAAACACTGGATGCATTACCTCGCCTCGTGTATGTCAACTTGGCCTGCGACGTAATGGTAAACAACAAACATAACGGATCTTCCATTTGTGCGGCCTTAGTAGCGCAAGCTTCGCGCTGTTTGCACAAAAGATTTACATTCTTACATTCATTACATTCTTAGACTTTGTCTCTATTGCTGACATTTCCAACTGAATTAATTAGATGGAGTATTTTATCAAAGTAGACGTATCATGTTGAATAGGCAATAAACAAGTATAATTATCATACGTACACGCGATCCGAGTGTTTTAGAGGTTAAGTTCACGAAGCGGGTGCGTGATGGCAGAATTTCTTCAATGGCTCGTGGCGAGTCTCAAGTACATAGCGTGCCGACGTACAGCGTCATTACGTAAAGCTCTCGAGGGGATCCCTGACACACCGATCTAATCAAGTCTACAGTTTCACCATCGTTTGTCCGCAAATAATGAGCATGGTTATTAACCTCTCTACCTATTCATTACGTACTTATATTTACAGATTTGTAACTTAATGCCTATGATTGTGTGAAAGGGATATGCCATTTGTTTCATTATCAACAAAACTTAGGATTAATAAGAATAAAATGAGTCTAGTCTGTAAGTTTAATATAAAATAAATGATTTCAACTCTGTCGAAGTAACTATAAACGGCTAGAAGAACCAGAAAATAAGCTTAGCATTAATAGCGGCTACGTCAATCTATGAGCTCTATGAGAAATTAAATTGTTTCCCAGAATTTATTAAAAAGACCTGCTTGTCTAGATCTCGTTCAAAAAACACAATCGTAAATTATACAGATTTAAAAAAAAATAAAACGGCACAGTAAAATTATAAGGTCACGAATATATAAAACTAAGGTTGTAAATTGATAAAATAAACGTGTCGGTAACGTAAGTGCTGTCTTTATTCTATCAATTTGCAGAAGCTATAAGATGTTACATTCTAATTTCACTAAGTACTTTCAATGTTTTCTTTTTTGACACTGAGAAGTTGATTTGACCATTTGCCTTCACCGACGACGATCATTTTGGTGAGTACAATATTTTGGCCTAATATTTTCATGTATGCATATGCAGTTTACTCTGATGGTACCTACAATTTTCAACAGCTCTTCAATCTCTTCTTTCATGATGTTTGCACTACCAAAATTAAGGATAATAGCATGCATGTAGTCATATGTATGGGTTTCAAACCATATGGCACATTTAAGTACATACATTTCAACAAAAAGTGCTTAATCATGCTGACTTATAAAAAGACTCAATCATTTGAAATTGTCGGTATCGGATCAATACAGCCTACGATATAATATGTATTATGCAAGTTTAACCATCCATGGTAGTCTTTATGAATAGGTATTCAGACAACAAAAGATTTCACTCGTATCTCTTATGTAAATCGTATTGTAGACACTTTGGTGAATAGAATGTCTTCAGGCAAATTCTGATATTGCTGCATTAACATCTATTTGTTGGGAGTGGCCTACGGATGACTTATGTATGGCTATGATAATTTGATGAAGTCATTTGACATTTAAAGCAGTACGTACATATTTGTACGACTAACGATTTTTTTTCTTGCGAATGATTCAATGGATTTTTTTTGCAGTTTCTGTCTCATCATATTTCGTGGAAACAGTAAGCTTTAAAATTCGTGCAGTCACAATAGGTTTCTAGTAACTTACAGCAACAGCATTATATTCATCTGAAAGTTTAAAAATAGTTAAAGTCGCAAAGTTTTTAAAATATAAGTACCAGGGACTGCTATAGTTTTACGTGAAGGTAGTTGGCTATGGGGTTACTATCACTCAAGAAATTATTAAATATTAACGTAAAACTGACTAACTGTGAAGTACGTCAGTTCTACGTTAGGCACCAACATGTTACCTACGTAAAGCCCTTAGGCATCGAGAAGTGAATCAGTAATACTAGTGAAGGAGGAGGCGGTCCGCATGAGGGAAAGGCAAATCTCACGCCCCAGCCGCCGCAACAGAAGAAGACGCCCCGGACGTCGGGCGTCACAGGGCGATCCCCGTCCACCGTAGGCGCAGGCCTGCGGACGGCGAGCATTGAGGTGGCTCGCCGTCCGATCAGAACCAGGCCCGGGTCGACGGCGCGTTGTGTTCCACGCCCGCCTCAAAGAGATGTCAGCATAGTAGTCGGGGCTAGAGCCTGCCAGGGTTACGAAATTTTTTCGTAAGAGTCACCGCGGCCCTGGAACGCAAAGGGCATTTGGAGGAACATGGATGAGTTTTAGTTCTAGTATTAAGAGTCTGACGCTCATTCTCTGTGCGGAGCGGAAGAAGTCATTTAAATTCCCATCGTTAAAAAAAGACATCGAGAAGTAGTCTATCAGTTTTCTAGTAAGACGTACCTACTTACAGCATGATGGAGGAAAATGAAAAAATAAACATTATTTTTATAAGCTAGCAGCGTGGATACTGGTTGAATAGGAAGTTTTATTTTTCTTATTAAGTTATTTGTGCCATAAAAAAATGTATAAAATGCCAAACGCGGATACAAATCTAAGGACAAACCACGTTAAAAACAAAACAATAATCATTTGAAACACTAGCCAGTTCAATGGGTTGCCCAATGTATATTTAACCTTCACAATTAGGCACGATGCTTAGATCAGGCATATTTTGGGTTCTCCAATGTTTTTCTACCTGTTTGGAGCATGGCGACGATGGTCGTGCGACCTTGACACGGCTCTGCGGGGAAAGTGAACAGACCGGTTGTTGAGCAAGGGGTCGCGCCGAACGAACTTCAGCCGCTTAGGACTCGAACATATGTCATGCATTTAATGTATGATCAGTGTGTGGCGGAATTGTGAGTTGTGTTTTAGAAAAGGGAAATTGCCTTTGATGACCTTTGGATTACTTCTGCTTCTAGATTCACAAATCACAATAGGATTGGATATTCCAGAGCTAGCCATTCCTACCTACTTATTTGTATCTTTTTTCTATGCCTAAGGCCTATCTCCTATCTGCAAGCAACTTTCATGTACGTTCAAGTAGTAGTTCCCCCTCAATGTAATGCAACTGGCATGCGAGCTGGTTGCAGGTCAAAACATGGCCTATGATTTATCGTCCGTTATTGGTTACAAGTAATTAACACTCATCTCTTTGCAGATATTTCAACGAGAAGGCTTTCTTACGAATCTATTTCATTATTCGTAAGTAACCTTATTAATTGGAGTTAGACCAATAGCATGATGCTACAGTCGACTCGCACGCTAAACATGTGACTAGCGCGGCGCAAGCGTAGGGTGTAATTACCATTGACAGCCCGTGAGCCGATAATCACCACAAACTGTTATTATAAACAGAACCTTGTGAATGAACAAACAAATATTAAATCTTCAAGTTGCAAAATTAAATTAATAGATCAAAATAAACGGTTTTTAATTGAGATAACTGGCAAGCCATTCTACACTACTTTGCGTAATCCCTTAACAGTTCTATATTCTCTCTTAAACACTTTTTATTTTAGTGTCGGATAACTCTTTTAGATATTAATAGATCTTATAGCAATTAATAATATTCTAAAGATTATAAAGATTTTGATAAAAATAAAAAACAAGTTCCTTTCAGGAATCATACACGAAAACTGGTTTTCATAGAAATTCCAATAAAACAAGATAAGTTTAACATAAAACCGTAATATATTATGCAAAATTCACAAAAAATATAACTATCTTAACTACTTATCAACAGATATACATTACATAACATCTTATTTTTTGTATTTTTTCTTTTAAGACCTTGGAATCACAAAAGTGTAAAACAACATATTACCGAGTTTCAATTGTTTAAATCCTAGTTTTTTATTAAAAACCCGGACTAAAGTTAAGCCAAACGCAAACTAACACCATGAAGATATCAACGATTAACAACTCTGAGTCTGTAGGCAGGCTTTAATCCCGAGTTTATCAAAAAGGATGTGTATGTTTGGCTGTGGTCTAGTTCCTAGAATATTCTCTATTCTCTGGGTTCTGTGGAGGGAGCGTCGCCAGGTAATCCAGGGCGCTCTGTATATCTCGGGGGGTTGGAGGGGGAGTCGGGAGGTGAGCTCCCTGCGGCTGGAACCCGTTCTCATCAGCTAAGTACTGCAACTGGATCACCTGGACAAAGAAATTTACCATTACCTTAGTATGTATAAATAAAGAATAACACCTTATTGCGAACATCTTAATGTGACTATTATTTTTCGCAAATGAGACTAGGCAAAACTGATTCAGTCGATGGCAACGATCGACGATCGTTCGATTGGTGTATTTATTAGTGGATTAGTGAGCACCCTTAAGTAGAATGGTTCCACAAGAACACTGAATCTGGTAGAATTGATTAGTCGATCGATAGTTTCTGGTACACCAGTCGATCAATCGTCGATCGATGGTAGAATGAATAAGTCGACGTCGATCGCTGGCTTCTACTTCTACCACACCAATTGATCAACGTCGATCGATGTGGTAATACCCTTACAGCGGTTTTCGTCATAGTTTTGGTATTATGTAGCTACCTAATTATTTGATGAAAAATTTGAAAGGCGGAAAGAAACAGACCTCACAAAAACTTACAACCTTTTCAACTTTTGAGAGGAGGATACCTTAATTAATTGTAAAATAATATGCGAGCTGAATGACTGAAATAAAAGGAACAAGATAATCATAAGCGAAATTTAAAGTCTCCAGAGAGATTGTTTTCGTAGTTTTGACATTGACGATAGCCAGCACCTATTCTGCCGAGCAACGGTCAACATTTTATGATAGGTATCTATTTATTATTACAATTACCTTGATGAATACCTAATATTATGTAAGGAGGTAATTATGTGTCATCGGTAAGACGAATAGCTCACAAACTTTAAAGAACCTACTTAGCATTTTTTGTTTTTTTTCCCAATGTTTAATATTCTGTCATCAGCATAAATTTGAATTAGTCATTGAAAATATGACGATTTTTCAAAGACTTTCCTAGCTATTTTAGCAAACAATGAATAGCCATGCTATGCTTGAATCTTAAAGACGTTAACAGTATTTATTTAGCCAAATTGTATCCGGTCGCGTAGATTCTTAGAGTTGACAAGGATATTATAATTATCAGCTACTTAAGAATTCAGGAATTTCGATGATATACCTAGAACGAGATAAAGATATTTGAGATGAACAGAAGACCGAAATGGAAGGCTGTCAAACTAACAAATTATATTTAGCAATATGTCAAATAAATAGATATTTATCATTTGATTGATTAATAAACGGGCGGAAGACAGATACATGACGACATCATCCTAAAATTAAAGATTAGTACGAGTCGGTAACCACTATTCAAACATTATTTTTAGACGTTTGTCATAAGTTTAGGCTTTAGAGTAATGTGAACATATGAATAATGTATGGACTTTTTTTAACGATGTCAAAATTTTGTTTAAACTCATCACCTATAAGGCTCTTTATGGAGTCTTCTTTCGTTCTTCGAGATCTTTCGTTGATTAGAAACGATTTTATTTCATCTAAGCCTGTGAAAGTTCTCGGTTGCTGCATAGCTTATATCAAAGCAAACGCTGCTCTATCAGTTTGCGTAGGCGCAACTTAGCATAAATCCTTCTACAGTCCTAATATTATAAAATTCTATGTTAATATTATGATAAATAGAAGATTATATCAAAGAAACATTAAGAATTTCAGCGAGTGCTATCATAAATATGAAAATGATGACAAATAGTTGAATAAATTCATACAATTTGGTTAATTAATTATAGACATACATGAATGCATGTTTGGATATTTGGAATGATTCATTATTTATTAGCACTTCAATAATATAGTTTAGGAAAAATAAAAGCTTCGCGACAGCTTTTTTATGTTTTTCCTGGTAGAACAGGAAAATATTTTTATCTCTCACTAACTTTTGGCCAGTAGCACGATTAAACATCATTTGAGTATTTTTTTTTTTTGTTTCCCTATTTCCACGTAAATACAGTATAGTGCATAGTTACCTGTCCATCGGGTGCAGTGTACTGGTACTGCCCCTGGGCGACCTGCGCCTCTTGCTCCGGGATACCCTGGTTCTTTACATACCCCTGCTCCTCCGCTGAGATGCCATTTCCAGTTTCGTAGCTGGAAATACAATTTTTTTTAATGTTGATCACTATTTTGCCCTTGTAATAAAACAAGTTCACGAGAGCAGTACCTACTTAAAGCATTTTTAAATAGGTGGTACAAACAATTTTAAACTTTAAAGGATCAACGGTAAGCTAATCTTGATTAGTATGTTGTTAACTTTTTACAAAAAAAAACAGAAAATGTAACGAATATTGAAATCTTAAACAAAACGCAATAAGATAAAACATACCTATCATTTATGAGGACCTACTTATAAATGGGGAACACTTAGAACTAAGTCAAATAGATCTTTGCGTTTCTTATTTTTTGTTTATTTTTATAGAAGCCCAATCGATGTTGATCATTGTGGCTTTATGATCGACATTTAATTTAAATTAACTTTAGTTGATACCCTACCTATCAGATCAAATTAGAGGACACTCAACAAACGATATTGAAGATTTAGAGCAATATATAAATGCGTAAATAATAATTAATGACCAGTGGCCTTCCCAGTAACGTACTTTACGTACTAATAAGTATTAATAATTAATCATAAAAAGATTAGCCCGTCAATTTGTGTAGGTATGTGTATGACACTAATTTGTTTGATCAACCCACTTAAACTTGAACTGTTCTAAATCTAAACTGATATTGTTAACTTTTGACATTTGCAAAGGGTAATTACATAATACATACAACAATAATGCGTTCCAGTGATAAAAACTGACACTATTAATGATTCTTAGGCCGCCTTTATCTCGAAAAAATGCTCGGTTTCATGTGTACGAGAGCGAAACTTAAGAGACTGTTCCTGCGGAATCTAGTAGGTAATCCTAACGGACTTTTATGCTAGAAAAGCTCATTGTTTCTGTAGGAATTCTTTTGCGGGGAAATTGCGGGGCAGATAAACTCACCTCCACTTATAAGAGCCGTCTGGGTTTTGAACATGTTCTTGTCTTATGATGGGGATGGGCTCCGTTGTGTATTGTGGTTGTTGTTGCTGCTGTTGGTACAGGGGCTGTTGTTGAAACTGCTGGAAGCTACTGACGTCAGCGAAAGCTGCGCCAACCAGGACCGCCAGTAGTATCTAGATGAAGAAGAAAATTTATATATTTGATTAGTAGCTATCGAGCAACAGATTTTGCTTCGAGCTTGTAGTCAAATTTAAATGCCTTTTTAACCTTTCAGAACACTACGATTGGTCTGAATTGATATTATCAAAATCTCTGAGAAAGTCTTTTGACTTTAATCCATGTCAAAGCTGATTCAAAAGAAAACAAAGCATTCAATAAAATAGCAGCACTGAACTGAAAATTTATAGACGATAGCAAATGAAGTTATACTAAGTATGATAGATTTAACAAACAATTTTCTCACTGAAAGACCGTAATACTTATAAATAATTTGAAAAACTTACAACACACTTCATGTTGTTCCGAGTACAAAACAGTTGCAAGATGACACGAGTGATACAAAGGCAATGGAATGATGCATTTTGGATTCACCCCCAGTATTTATACCGAAAACTTTTGTCGCAATTACACATCGCCGCGGATTCTGTATATATTTTATGATCATCTGTACAACGAAGGACAGTTGGGACGTCCCTTATGGTACCGAGACAACGCAAAAAACGATTGAATAAGAACTTAATTCTCTTGCTCATAAGGCTTAAATGATACACCGTAAACTGCAGATGAAATTGGAAATTATAGCTTTTGCGTGAAATTTTAATGCATTTATTTTAATTTTATTGCTATAGTTTTTTGTAATGTTCAGGTTTGAACAGTAACGAACGAGGTAATTAATACAAGACAGGATTTTTTGGTCTTCATTATCGAATGCTGCACTACAACTCTCAGAAAATAATAATTAAGTAGAAATACCTAGTTTTAAATTCACAAAAGGTGACGTCATCTACCTGGCACTAGGTCCTTCAACGGGATGCTTATTATATACTTATTTAAAAAATCCGGGCAAGTGTGAGTCGGACTCGTATGCTGTGGGTTCTGAACGAATCTCATTTTTGCAACATGATACTTTCAAACCATAGACTTCTTATAGGTTTTCCTGTAATCTATAGGTAAAGAACTATAATTCGCATTTTTTTTTCAAAATTTCAGGCCCTATTGTTTCGGAGATAAGGGGGAAGAATGGTAATTTTTCATCAAATTTCTTGAATAACTTCAAAACTGTTTATTTTAAAATTATGAAAATAAAACAATTAAAACCCTCACAATAGGCCTATGTAACAGGTAGGAAAAACTTACGAAAAAATCTTTTTGTCTGAACTTTCCCGCAATAAAACCGCTTATCAAAAGAATGAACAGAAAATTGACAGCTAATACTAAAGGATTCCCAGATTTACTAACAACTCAAAAAAAAAAACAATTTAAAGAATATAGTATTATGATGTAACTTGTAGCAGTTAAGTTAACCTTAAATCTTAGGCACATCAGCGGAGGCGGATCTCAGAAACCAGTCGCATCTCACGCTTGTGACATAATTCAACAAGGTTCAAAAGAAAAAACCGGCCAAGTATCTTCCATACTAACTTGGGGAAATCATGGAGCAAACATGAGGATAATGTGATTAAATATTAAAGTGCTTTAATGTCAGGTGTACCTGAGGGTAAAACTTTGGAGAGTAACTTTGTGGAACAAATTCTAGTAACAGTAAGGGTGCTACCACACCAATCGATCGATCATCGATCGATGCCATCGATTGACATCGTTCAACGTTGATCGATTGGTTTGGTAGCTTTGTCTAATCGAGGGATACCGGGCGATAAACAATTGAAACCACAACAATTGATCAACGATCGACGTTGATCAATTGGTGTGGTTAAAGTAGAAGCCATCGATCGACGTCGACTAATTCATTTTACCATCGATGGATGGCATCGATCGACGATCGATCGATTGGTGTGGTAGCACCCTTACTGTTACTAGAATTTGTTCCACAAAGTTACTCTCCAAAGTTTATGTACAATTCCTTCAATCTTTATTTTATCTAGAAAAGCATTTCGCCCACGACTTCGTCCGCTCGGATACTCTATATACTTCAAGAACCCCAAAGTATAGTTTTTTAAAATGAATAACAACGATTTTTATTAATTACCCAGCGCTGATTCTGTAGACTCAGTTTATTTTTTTAGATTCAGCGTAATGGCTGTGCCCGGGGTGAACCCCGTTGGGGGTTTTTATGAAGAAATCGTTATTCCCGATTCAAATTTTCCACTTTTAGATTGTTGATCTAATTTTTGAGTAAATTGCAAGCAGAAAGTGTTACCGTAAAAATTTAAACAAACCTCTTCATTTCTTTTAGGGTCCAAAACTTCGCAATTTTTATTTTTATTCAAATCATTTCATCAGAAATGCCGAATTTCAACTTCATCGGACCAAGCGTTAAGATTTTGTTCGGGGTTTAAGGGCTGTTCAAACAAACTTGAACACCACGTTTAGGAGTCAAAGTAAAAAAAAAAAAATTAAATTGTGGGGGTCAAATTGACAGTCGCCTCATGTATGCAGAATGCTGGTATTCAACTGTATCTGATTACACTGGAAGCCGACCCCAATATAGCAGGGAAAAGGCTAGCCAAATAATGATAGATTTTATTTGTGCCCTGAAATGTTATGTTATCATAGCACCGAATTTATTTAATCTTCAAAGATGATCGTAACGTATAACATTCGTTATGTGAGTAAAAAGCTGTCTGGCTGCTGTATTTTTTTTTTTCATTCTAAATATCTATCTCCTCATTCATACATATTCGGGTTGGTTTAGTTAGGCCTAGGTCATCAAATCTCCATCGAATGAAATGACAGTGTTAGGTTCTGACTTCGTATCGTATCTTGTCAAGTTATTTTCAAGATACGACAATGGGATATTATCATAATGACTGCGATAAAGAAACCTGTTTAACGTTTTGGCAAGCTACGGGTAATATTGGACCAGCTATGTTTGTTCAATACTAAGTTTTTGATTTTAATAACATTGAGAATCATATTAGTCAGTACATGTGGATATTTGCATGATGGTTCTACATACATTAAGCCACGCTTTTTTCCCATGGGTGATGGTAGAAACCATAGAACGCAATGTTATAATTAATGGTTCTGAAAAATATGAACATTACAAAAGGGAGGCGCCGCGGGCACTGCTTAATTTCATGTAGTTTTAATCTTTTACACGAGGTTGCCACAACGAAGTGAATGATTTAAATAGCCAGTACATTAAACACGAAATTGATCACTACCCCACGCCTCGCTACATTCATACTTCTGCTAAAGTTATGACTGGTAATACGAGTATAAAAATTCTTATACAGGAACGTGTACATGAAAAAAATACGTGTAGGTATTCTGGTGAAATCTTGATGTCTCTTGCACCGACTAATATAATCAGCTGCGGTAGGTTCTGCACTAGAGTTGTGGTTCTGTACATTACTAAAGTTGTGTAGGTTTCTTTCGAAGCAACTCACTGATCCAGAAATCTGGAAGTTTTCTTATTGCAAGCTATTACCCTACTGGTAGTTTCATTATGTAGATATGTGGCTACCTACATATTTGTTGCAAAAATTAATAAGACAAGTCATGATCTTTTTGTACCTTAAGTTTTTCTTTCGAACGAGGCTACTTCTCATGTACCTATCTATATATATGTATAGTTAAAACTACGTCCTGTCTGCCTGCGTTCTTTGGATTTATGCCTCACAGAATTGCAATCCCTCGATTGAATATTTTGGAGACTACTACTTGTGCAACAAGTGTGGCTATCAAAATGCTGATAGATCAGTAAAATGAATTTAAAATTGGTTTCTGTCTTCCACTATTCGCCAAACACGCCTGAAATATCCATCATTTGTTCACCGCCAAAACAATTTGAGTTTTAATTTACATGCAATCTTACACGTGAAAGCAAATGTTTATGTTCTCCGCCTCAACATTAAGCCCGGCACGGGCAAAATTGTGTTAACGATGCCGTACATAAAGTTTGTATGTCGTATTGTATTAAACGTTTCGGCTATTTATCTGCAGCGCCATATTGATTAATATAAAGTGCGGTGCATTGGAATGACTCTTGGGCAATACACGACATGCAACATCTTTAAAAGCTTAATATAGGCACTCATCGGAGTAAACACTTTCAAGGGATACGAAGAACACTAAAGGGGGACTGATGTAACATTGAGCTTCGATAACAAGGATATAGCGAGGCAATTGATAACTGATGCAACTGACGCACAAACTGAAATCTAACCAATTTTCATTGCAATTATATTCACTGCAAATTGCTTGCAACCTGCAGATTAAGAAAAAACCTATTATTTTTAGTAGTTTTTTTTAAATAAAACCCAACACCTTTTATCACAGATTTTATTCATATACCATTAAAAATATACATTTCCTTATCTTACAGTAATACCGATTTCCATCGTGATTTTATTCCAGATTGTCAGTTAGTCTAAGCGGAATCCCTTTTAGTTTCTTTCTGGCCCCCAAGGTAGGGGTTATAACTGTTATTATTATAGTAGGGGTTGACCTTAGTAGGGTCGTATGGGTATTTTGGGTCATAAGGTCGATTGTTGTACTGGCCAAAAGTATTATATCTGTTTCGGTTCGGGTAAGGATCGTAACGGTTGTAAGTCGGGTCGAAAATTTGCTTGTTGACTCTATCCACTATAGGCACGCTGGGGGCAACAGCTTTTCCATCAGCAGGAATATGCACGCCTGATGGTCGGAAGCCTGGAACATTCAATTTAAATATTAGTTTTATTTAATACATACCTACATAAGTGCCTTCAGGATGTTGGGGCTTCCACGTTGCTGCAGGAATGTTTGCCGAAGCACATACTGATGGTTTCAACACCATACTTCGAAAAAGAATTGCGTCCATGATGCACAGAGTGCGTGGGAGCGTCAACGGCATTCAGGGGGTCATCAGTGATAAGCCGTGTGATAACATATATGGATTAAATAATCTTTTAATATCTTTGTACTAACATGGCTTATTTAAACTATAATAATCTAAACTAATATTATAAAGACGAAAGACTGATTTGTTTGTTTGTTACGATTTGGCTCGAAAACAACTAAACCGATTTTAAAAATTCTTTCGCCATTAGAAAGCAACACTATTAACTTAAAACAAAGGCAATATTTTATTTTCGTAAAAAATAGAGATCCCTAAGAAAATTGCAATAATGTAACCAAAAGTAGCAAAATGTTGCCTAATAAATTCATTATTTGGCGTGCCGCTGAGAAAACTATTGATGATACATAAAAATGATGTACAACATGATTAAAGAACTCATTGAAGTTGAAGAGCATTAATAAATTAATTATTTGGCGTGCGCTGAGAAATCTATTGATGGTACATAAAAATAATGATTGCATGATTAAAGCACATGATTATTATCTATAAAAAGTCCATGAACCTGACTATTGCAGTCACAATGACCGCTTTTAGTTCAAATTATTAATTCAATAAAAACCCTGGTGGAATGTAATAGTTATGATTTTGGTATCATGATATTAATCCTAATCCATTTAAATGATTTAATAATTAAGATTGACTGCGTATATGTAAATTACACTTTAAAGTATTCAAATAGTACCTTTCGTTTAAAAGTTACGACGGGTATAAAAATGCTCTAAGTAAGAAAAATATCGCGGTTTGAGCGAACTGGGGAGAACCTTTATGCTTGGTCCTATGAAGTTGAAACACGGCACCCATGATTTCGTTGAAAAAATAAGGGTAACAAATGTTTAAATTGTTCGAAAATAAACCCCTAAAGGAGCGAAAAAGGGTGATGAAGTTTTCAGGGGAGGACATTTCTGCTTGGTTCAATTTACTTGGAAATTGGTATGAACAAACTAAAAGTGGGATAATTGGAACAGATTAACAATTTTTGCATAGTCAACCCCTGACGCGGACGGGGTGAACGGGGTGAACAGAAGCGCTGATCCTGAGACCACAGAATCAGCAACAGAATTGGCTGGGTAATTAATGAATATCGTTGTGCTTGATTTTCCAAAACTAACCTTTAAAAGGAGGTACGCGCGGACGAAGTCGCGGGCGAAGTGCTAGGATGTTTATATAATACTGACACAGCATGGATCAATGTCTGGATTAAACTATTTTTATATTTTTAAAAGTACCTACAGACATTCAAGACTTTAAATATTAAGTTAACACCTAGCAAATATATGATCAGATAATCAAAAGATTAAAAGCTCTTTTCCTTAAGGCTTAACTTAATTTTAAGGCTTGACTAAGAAAACACAAAACATTGCATATTGAGCAGCCCAGTTTTGCACATGCAATGAAAAATGCGTTATGATGAAATACAACTACCAAATATTAGGCATGTATTTCACTATATAATTGTATGTAAGGACTAGATAATTCCATGAAAAAGGTGGTTTATAAAACAATTAAGTTACCATTTTCATCGGCGACGTAGCTGACTTGAATGGGTGTCCCATCAGGCGAGATGTAAGCGTAACTTCCCTGAACAACCTGAAAAAAGGAAAATTACCATTGTTAGTAAAAAGCTCGTGGCTAAAAAGTAACTGCCGCACGTTTCTGTCTTCAAGGTTAAGCAACGCTTGCGGAGGTCGGTCTGTGGATGTGTGACCATCTTAACATACCAAAACTCTTCTGTGCCTCAGAAAGCATTTTTTAGATCTTCGCCAGTCGTTATGGATTGTCAGAAGCCAGAACATCTGACTCCAGTCTTGCCAAGAGGTACCCGTGTTACCCAGTAAATGGGTTGTGGAGATCTGGTAGGCAGCCGCTTCATGTAAAAGTAAAAGTCAAGACGGATTCAGTTGAATACCAGTGGGTATTCAGCTGAATCCGTCTTGACTGGAAGCCGACCCCAATATAATTGGTAAAAGGCTAGGCAGATGATGACTATTGATAGCAAAATCGTGTAAAAGTATGTTTATCAACAATGACATAATATCATCAAAGGCTGATTATGCATAGACTCGGAAAGTGGGACGTGTAGAAAAAAACAGTTTTTCTGATGACTAGGCCAAATGAAAAAAGCTTAAAAGTCTTAGTAAAAGCTCCGTACCTGAGTCCCTTGCGGATTTCCAGTATTGTCAATGTAGGCATCTTTCAAATATCCACTTTCTTGGGCTTGCTTGCCGTCAGCAGTTGAAAAACTGAAAACATTAATTTTGAAGGTGACTTATGTAACCATATTTGATATACGAAGCTTTGTCATGCTGTGAAACAGTTAACGACCCTATTAACGAAACTCTATTCTTGGGATTTATTCTAAAATAAGTACCCAAGATTACGTGATAAATAATGTCACTTTACAATACACAAACCTGAATGCATAAGTCCCATCTAAGCCGTGCTCACTAGAGTATGAAAGAATAGGAATAGCCGGGGCTCCAGCGTAGTTGTAGTAGGGGTTATTGGCTCCAGGAACAATCGGTCTAGCCCCCGGAATGAAAGGAATTGCACTCGGCACTGTCGGTCTAATCCCGGGGGCATAGGGAATGGCAGTCGGTACTACCGGACTGATCCCAGGGCCGTAGGGAAGAGCTGTTGGCACTACTGGTGTGGAACCCGGAACGAAAGGGTACGGTGTCGGTATCACAGCTGTTGGTGGGACTACAGGTGCGGCGGGGAATGGAAAAGGATACCCCGCTGTCAGAGTGCTGCACAGCAACACACAGCTTATGAGGCGAAACATTCTGGAATAAAAACACGGTCAATGACAAATAGCCGAACAATAATACAGAACAGTTGTAGCAAAAGATCGGTTTAAATCTAGGGTATTCAGGATCTTTGACTAAAATTACCGCACTTTTTTTGGAAAATGCTACTCTTTTAGTAGTTTTCTGTCTTTGTCCTACGAAGTCGCCAAATTTACTGATACATATTGCTTAGAATGAAGTACGATTTTAACCGAGAATAAATTACAGCTTGCTCATTTACCTCAACAATGCTCAAATGGACTGCGCTCGTTGTACTCAAAGTGTTACTGTTAGCGTGGGATCCGAATATTCCATTTATAGGCAGTAGGGTTACTGCGAGCTGATATTTTTTGTTATGCCATCGCTCAAACGTGAGTGTTACACACGTCTCTTTAACCCATCAGCTGTTATTAGCCGCGTTATAGCTGCCAGTACCCACCAAAGCTCAACACGAACACGATGGTTGTAATCATTTAGCAATTTTAAGTCAAAATTATAGTAAATGTTACAGGGCGCACTTATTTTTAGACATAAACTCAATTAGGATGTTGCAGAATAACAGTTGCGTGGTCTGTTAGGCACAGCGGCTGTCGGGTATCAAGCTAACTACCACACTACCATTAATTTCAATTCGTTCTGATTCTGAATATTACTTAATGAAAGTTTTAAAGTATCCTCCATTTATTATTTGCAACCTACATATGTATGTATATGTATGTCGTGGCCTTATCGTAAAATTGGCCATATCATCCTTAAACTGATATCTTGACAAAATCTCTTAAATAGAATTCGTTAAAAATCATGAGTCTTGAAGGATGTGAAAGCTAATAGTGCGAGATCCGGTATAAGAAATAAATACCCTGAACCCTCATCTGTTATTTAATGATAATAAAGATTCTGCTAAATAATGTACATTGATATATCGCAAATAGGTTGCCTCTCTAAATCACGTGCCAATGATGTTAAACAATAACATGTTTAACATTTTTTTTTTCAACTTCCTTAGCTTTATTTTTTTAAATATTGAGGTATATTCTCTCAGAATATACCCAAGGAATTGAAAAAATAAAGGTTTCCTACTTTCCCTCGGTGCACCTATGGAGTTGCCAGGTTTAAATAGGTAAGTTAGCGTTATTAACATAACCCCATAATTTATTAAATCAAATAACTTATCAAATGAAAGCTTATTTTATTCTCAATATAACCGTGGTTGGCTTGTCAAAAAGTTTGTTGAATTCATGGTTGCCTACATTCAAAGATGTTAAAGGAGATGGACAGAAAGCGATCCAAGTGGCGTCGGTGAATACCACCTATATTTTCTGAAAGAGCATAATTTTTTAGTGATGGCCAAAAAAATCTTCATGGAAAAATAGGTTATCGATCATCAAAAATTTAACGAGGTTTCGCAGTTTTTCTCAACTTAATTATAAATAATTTATAGTCGATTCAGTGGTTAAACGCCGTGTGGGTCTTCTCTTTGGTTTAAAAATATTTTCGGGCAGCCCAAAGATGCCAGCGCGCTCACCGCTTCTTTTGAACGCTACCAGCGTTTAAAAGAATGGTGAAGGAGCATTACCTTTCACTTAATTTTTGCTGCTTCTGTCTCAATTATATATATGATATTTATTAGTATTGCTTAAAACGTTTGTACACTGACAGCCCTAAATCTATCTCCCTTCGTTCAATCCATCCAAAGGTTGTCTGGAAGAGATTGCCTTGTGCGATAAGACCGTCCATTGTACACTTATTTTATGTTTGATTGTCCTGTTCTTATTATGAGGTGTAAAGTATATAATAAATAATAAATAAAGATGTGCCAGACCGATTTTGTTCGGCTCATAAAAGAATACAATCAGCTGTGACTCTGGCGTACAACAAGCACATGTATAATTTTAACGATTTGGTCGTGAGGCTACGATTACATTGAACGCAGATAAAGGCATTATCTATCATAATATAGTAGTAAATATAGTTTACATATTCGCATATTGCGCAGAGGTGAATGCCTTTATTTTTCAATTCCTTTGCGTACATTATCTCAGCTGATGCTCGACTTTCATAAATAACTTATCGGGGAAGTTGATAAAAAAATGACACACATACATTTTGTTGTTAAACATCGTCGGCACGTGATTTAGCAAGGCAACCTATTTACTATGTTTCTATGTATATTTCACCGGATAATTACCTAAAAACCTAAACTACGTAAGATTTGAAAATATTTTTCGAGATTGTAAACTCTCGATAAATTGTCAAATGAACATTTGTTCCATAATTTATGAACAAAAATCTTGTAAGTATTCTATAAAATCTCCATGCCGGTCTGAGAAATTGTGGACTGACATAAACTGGCGACCAGTCAGCACTCTGGTTTACAATTTGTCTTTTTTGGCGTGATAATTAAATTGGAAACTTGGTCCCTCATTTGGTCTTTGTTGACCAATGTGACTGAGAATGAGACCAATGAGAGCCTTGTTTCCAGGTTTACTTTCACACGAGAACGGATAAATTGTCGGCTTGTGCTCTGATTGGTCGCCATTTTATGTCAGCCAAATTCTCGAAATGGCAAAGAGAGATAATAGACTATTAAACTTTGATGCGTGAAAAAGTATTCCAAATGTTCAGTTGACAATTTATCGAAAGTTTACAATATCTCAAGTAATTTTATAATCTTACGGAGTTTGCCAATTTTCGGTGACATTAACATTATCTACCATATATATTCTTAATTATCATGAAATAACATATGAGGGTATATTTTTCTGATACCCGGATCTAAGACCATTAAAAGCTTATCTAGTGAATCCTCTTTTCACTTTCGATGATTTTATCGAATGGTCTGTTCAGTGGTGATGAACTAAAATACTGCATTTAAATTGAGAGCACGCCAAGCCGTCCAACAAAATATACAAGTACATGCAAAAACATAATTCCAAATATCACATTTTTTTTAAATGACAGAAATTAAAGATATTATGATTATTTCACTAAAGCATATTGGAAAAACTTTATTCAAGTCTTGTGTCACGAACTGATGGATCTTATTTATGACAGCATTCATATGTTTCATCTAAGTATATAATTTCCAACTGAAGTACATTCATTAAAATATAAATGAAACGGTACTATTTTGTAATTGATTTAACCAATTTCGTGGTTTTCCCATTACATACATTTTGTTACACGTGAAGACATATTACGGAGGCGTAGAAGCGTATTTGCACTCATAACTCATTAGGAAGGCCAAAAGTCTGGTTTTCATAATGCTTTACAAAAAGATATAGATCTTGCTGTTAATTAATTTACCTACATGATTACACCAACGTTAACTAACTAATTACATACTCTGAAGTTTTTAGAGTTCTGTACCAAAAATGGTAAAAAGGAACCCTTTCGGTCACCGATGGAAATTTCTAGAACTACTATACTTTGATTCTGAACTTTTTTAGAATAGTTATAAACAATGCTTATTCATTTAGAAGGCAGGTAATAATTAAAATTTGTCCAAATATCCTATTTAATTGAATACGCAATTTTGTGGTAAATAAATTAAAGTAACTTCAAAAACAAATTACAATTCGTATTTACATTATTATTTTCATTTCTGCCACATGGTTTTTAAGTTACGACAGTTAATGTTCAGAAAAAAAAACCCTTATCTCCAGAAGGATAAAAAGCAAAAAAACCAAAATAAATCGAGTTGATGAAACATATAAAAAACAGGAAATATCAAACGATGTCTCTGGATAGCACAGTTTTTCTGTATACACAAAATAAAAACAACTTAGTTTTGCGGTTAAATAAAACATAGCTTGGAAATGAAAAATAAAAACATTATTCCTAGCAAGGTACCTTTAGTGGGCGAATCCAACTGTACCTATACTATTACGGATCTCCTATGAAGTTTTTGAACAACATTATGTGTACGGTAATTGTGAATTATTATAGTAAATATAATTTCTGTCTCATTGTATAACTTACTACCAAAATACATTTCAAAAATGGGATAGGCCGTGCACCTAGATAAGGTTAATGTTGGTACATTAACCTCATCTAGGTGCACGGTAGTGCGCCAGGCCAAGTCCGGCCTAACGCACACAGTGTGTTTATTACACGAATCATTTCTAGCTATTTTAACCCCCCTCATAACTTTGCTTGTAATAAGCACAGCTTGATAAAACTTGGACCATTTATTAATACCACCTAGTTGAAGATCACTGGAAAGTTTCAAATTATAAGGCTGAACAATAATACAAAATCATATTTTAATTGCGGCTTATTTTTTGTATCTTCATACTTATAATTACCACTATATTAACGCGGCAGACATTAAAATAGGAGGAGGATCTAAAACCACTTAATACGAAATATTTCAATGTATTTATGACATGGTTGCTATGAAATCATCCCAAAATTAAAAGGTTTTATTTTGTTTTGCAGAACAGAGACATTTTCAGCATCTAGCGGAAGTATTAATCGACCATGCGGCTGCGTTGACACCGCAACTTATTCAGCAATTAATAATCAAGTTTCTCATCAGGAACCATTGAAGTAAAGCATTCGTAAACTGAAACCTAGTCCCGTAATTGTATCCTTCCCCAAAAGCGAAACAGGATTCATTATAACCCAGTTCATTTTCAATCTCTGAAATATTGGGACATGGCTCTAGCTAGTGACTCAATGTAGTGCACGGATCTCTAACAAACTGTGTTAAAAGGCAACATTGTTGCTACTGCGTAACTTAATTTAAATCAACGGCACAGACGCATTATATATTTAGACAATTTCTCAATTACATTTTAATTAAATTCGAGTTCAATTCTCACGATAAGGGTGATCTCAATTAAATGGTATTACTTAAGTCGGTGATTCCGTGCTATTGTGAGTTCACAATTACGCAGCTTTGTTTACCTACTTACGGTCATGGTCTCGTTATCTACAAATATTACTCCATGCTATTTAATTATTATCAATTGAAGAAATATTGTGAAATAGACAAAAAAATAATACGAAAATTATCAACTGGACATAGGGCTTTTCTATCTTATACCAACTAAACAGTGAAGGAAGGAATCGCTGTTGGTGAGAGCAGCATTGCCTAAAAATGCCAAGGGACCATCTGCTGTACTCGTGGCGGAGTAGCGTATAAAGCAGAGCCCTAGTCAGCCCGAGTCATCCACGTCCCCGTCGTCCTTCCTGGGACCTGTTGCAACTGCGCCACCACCGCCACGTGTCCGCCACCCCAAGTAGCAGCTGAGCTAAAGGGTGCAGGGCGAAGGGAACGCGTTTTTACGAGTAATAACTAATAAGGCAAACTCAACGTTATAGATTAGGGCGAATAACTCGAGACGAATGTACTTTAGAGCTGAGCTGCTATAGTGACTATTGTTTATATGGAAGCGCTATAGACATCTAACAAGGTGACGTTTGTGTGCCATAAAAAAGAGCATCATTTTTGTGCATAGCCCTTTATCAGTATTGACACTAGCCACTCAAGTTTGCTTTACTACCCGTCTGCCCCAGAAAGAAGCTCGTGGCTAAGTAATAACAGTAGCAAACGTCGCCTGCAAAAAAATGCTCGTCACGGCTGGCACGTGAATTATTATTTATTGAACAAACTTCACACACCGAGCATCCTCCTTCGGGACGAAAGGATGTTCTTTCTAGATCTTTGACACTCGTAACAATTAGTTGGAACCCCACTCCTTCCCCTACCTTTCTCACAGTTTCAAACATGGATTCGCCAGAGATTAACTGAACTTTATAGCAACAAATGGTCACGGGCTACAGACTGCAGGCATTAAAAAATGGCAATGCGAAGTCTAAATCCCGGACTGACTCGGACTAACAAAATGACTACTCGGCCTAAGTAGAAATAACTTCAGAACAATAATAGGGAAAATTACGGGCCATTGCCCCCTAAACAAACATCTCTTTAACATAAGCGCCGCGGACAGCTCACTCTGCAGGGGCTGCTTTGACGCTGAACAATCAGCCGCCCACGTCTGCTTGGAATTCGCATTCCAGCCTTGCGGTGAGGTCGCTCTGCGAAGCCTGTGAAGCTCCCAGGAAACTTTTGTGCTTCTGGGCAGAGCTAGGCTGGCTAATTTAGCCAGGACACCTACGCACAACGGATCGAATAGGAGTCTAAGTGCGGAAAATGGAGTCCCTACTCTACTCTAGTTAGAAGCCCGAAAGTCAGACAACCAGTACTTATAAAGGGTATCCTTAGTTCTTTATTGTACACTTTAACAATATTATTACAGTGATAGAAAAGTGAATGTACAAATTTTCTCCCAGAAAACCTTTGAGTGATAGAGAGAGATCACAATAGAGGATAGGATCCAGTGCAAATTACAATACTAAATATTTTATAATGCATTTTTGAATAGGTATAATATATACACATATCTACGAAAATTATGTCACCGAAAGGAAATGCTCGTCTTCTCGTGTTACCCAGTAACAGATTTGCTGAAAATCAGAAAAGCTGATGTCACTTCATGTAAAATGCTGGTATTCAGATGCCTCCAGTTAGACCGGAAGATGACCCCAACACAGTTGGGAAAAAACTACAAAGGAAGATTAGGATTTAAGTAGATACTACTGTGCCTATATCACAAACATATCTATATTTCACAAACCGGTACTAAAATAACTGCTGAAAAGGCTGCTGTTCTATTCTGTCAAGAATTTGAAAAAGGAACGCCCTACACTTTTTTAACGATTGATCCGTTCTTTTTTGTCTTGAGTAACTGACCAATTAATTTGTTGTTAAATATTATGAGTACATTGCAAAATAACTTGTTTGTAAATGCTATAACTATTCATCTCAACGAACAAGCAATTTCTTTGTTTTTCATTACCTAATTGCACGAATAATATTTAATAATCTTATTAACATCTCAACAATGACGATTGTTGCAGAACATTGAGTGACAACTCTAACTCGTCGCTCCGAAAACATCAACCTTTAAAGTGAGGAAATAATACAATTATTTTTATTACCTAGTGTCGGTGCCAAAACCTGCATTCTTAACGACAGTGGCAAAAGGTTTATTTATGGACTGTGATTAAAAAATCAGAATAGCTTCAACTAAATTTTATTTACAATGTGGCTGGCTATTGTTAAAACAAAACAACTTGTACAAAAATGTAAAAAAGTATGACTACATAACTTATTATACACTCTGCTGAATACGTCTATGCAATAATCGTTTTGGGTGTACTTCCAAAACAAACATTCAGTCAGGATGAGCATTAACAACCGATTAATTCACATTGTAATGAATCAATCAATTGTTAATCAGCGAGCAGTCCTTGTCAGCTTATCTCCTTTCGACCTTGGGCACGGAGGGTCCTACCGCGCGGTAGCCGGATTCGTCAGCCTCGTACATGATGGTTTCTGGCTCACCCTCGGGGTTGATGAAGCTGTACGAGCCGCGAACAACGACGACATTGTGGGGCTTCTTCTCCTCATCCAGAAGTTCTACCAAGGTACCCTTCTCTACGCGGGTGAGGCCGTTGTCGGTTTTATATCTGTTGATATTACAAATGTCATGTTATTATCATTATCTGTTTAAGTGAAGTCTGTAGACTCACTTTTATTGCGCAGGCAGAACACACCAACATAATATTTAGAAAAAACAAATAAATACACGACTCTCGAAACTGTTAAAAACATACAAATTACGAAATAGCTGCTATATTCTGTAGTGGTGAGTTATCACTAGATTACTAAAAGTAGTAGAATAATATATAAACAAATAATTTATTACCTAAAAATGTATCCTCCTTCGGGCTCCCGGTCGAAGGCCTCTTCGAGGATCTGGGCCTGCGCGTCCTCAACGGGGGCGGCTGCGGCGACGGCCACGAGGGCGAGGGCGACAACGATCATCTGTATACAAGTGGCAAGAAGCTTTAGATGAGAAGAGAACAAATATGAGAAACACAATCGTTAGGGTTGACAACATTGGGCACGCCACAATTGCGGCGGTAAGGCCCCTCTTTGAGGAGTGGCTGGAGAGGCGCCACGGCGTCCTCACCTTCCGCCTGACTTACCGGACACGGCTGTTTCGGGAGGTACCTGTTTCGGATTAAGCGGGAGGAAACGCCCGGGTGTCAGCACTGTGAGGATCGCCCGGAGGACACGGTAGAGCATACGGTGGAGGTCTGCCCTGCTTGGGCTGAGCACCGCCGTGTTCTCGTCGAGGCGATCGGCGGCGGCAACCTCTCGCGTCCGGCCCTGGTTGAATCCATGGTCCGGAGCGAGGAGGCTTGGGAAGCGGTCACCTCCTTCTGCGAAGCAGTAATGCTAGCGGAGGAGGCGGACCGCGCGAGGGAAAGGCAAGGCCTTCGTCCCAACCGCCGCAACAGAAGAAGACGCCCCGGGCGTCGGGAGTCGTAGGGCGATCCCCGGCCACCGTAGGCGCGGGCCTGCGGACGGCGAGCGTTGGGTGGCTCGCTGTCCGATCACCACCAGGCCCGGGTCGATGGCGCGTTGTGTTTCACGCGCGCCTCAAAGAGATGTCAGCATAGAGGACGGGGCCCGCTAGGGCCAGAGCCTGCCAGGGTTGCGGAATTTGTTCGAAAGAGTCACCGCGGCCCTGGAAAGCAAAGGGCTTTAGAAGGAACACGGATGGGTTTTAGTCAGTAAGAGTCTGACACGCCCTTCCGCTCTACCCAGAGCGGAAGAAGTCATTTGATGATTTCCCATCCTAAAAAAAAAAAAAAAAAAAAAGGGTTGACAACACACAAAAGAACGTACCGATTTCATTTTGAAATACTTAGTTTTTGTTTGGCGGCTGATGAGCAACTGATACACTATCTTTCAAGATGTCATCTTTTATACAAGTCCCGGGCCAGTATAATGTCAACTGTCATGTCGGACGATCTCGATAAACCGGATTGGCTATTATTAAATAATTATGAAGTATTAATTTAGTCAATGAGATTAAGTTCAACTCTTCATTATGCCGAAATTACGAGACTTTTATTTCTCGCTCACTCATGGCGAACATACCCATTATCCATCTCTCTCATCATTTTGTCTTAAAATTAAGAACCTACCTAGAGCTTGTGTGAATTAAAAACATTTTAACTGAGTAAAATGAGATAGCAAAAATCGGGTTACTTGAGGTTTTAATTTTTTTACTCTTTTCTATTGTATGGAACTAACAAGTATTGTACCATTTTAGAATTCTGATTAAATGCGCCAACTTTTAATGCCACTTGCCAAGGCACTCTAGTACATTTTTTTTATAGGAGGGCCTGTCAAAGTCGACGAATCTTGAAAATTTTAAATTCGTAGTTTAACAAATAGTCTCAATTCTCGGAAACTTGAGGCAATTGTGTCATTATTTTTTATTGGGATTCTAGAAATGTTATTTAGAATTACGTTTCTAAAGTTCAAATGAACAAAAATAAAAAAGAATAACCACAATAACCGAAAAATGGTACAGTTTGATCAAATTTCTAGGTTTTTCTTAAAATGCCCATAATTTTTAAACTGCATGGGATAGATTTTTTTTCAGATTTTTCTCGTGATGGTTATGATCAATCCTGTCACCCCGTTTCGGCTTGACGTTGAGTTTTGGGACACCCTGTATATGCTAAAATAATAAACTAATAAATATGATATATAATAATCATACCGATTAAGAGAATTCATAGTAATCATGACGAAGAACAACTAAAAATGACAAGCTTTTAAGTAGTGTTTTCGGATTTTACGCTTAAAGGAAAATTTTGACTCCGCCTTCTTGATGTCAAGGGGTAGCATATTCCAGAGTTTAATTGTAGAAATAGCGTAGGAATTAGACAAAAACCCGGTGCGGTGAGAAGGGATATGAAGAAGTAAGTTTTTAGATGCTCGAAGGTTGAGACTGTGAGAACTGCCCAACACTTTAAAATATTGTTTTAAATAATCAGGAGCACAAGGATCGTTCATGATAGTGAAGAGCATGCAGAGGGATCTGAGGGATCTCCTCTGACGGATAGGCAACCATTTAAGCTGAGAACGGAAGGAAGAAATGTGATCATATTTACGAAGGCCAAAAATGAAACGAATACAGTTGTTAAGAAGTCGATCCAGTTTGTTGAGAAGTTCTTGGGATAGATCAGAGTAGCAAACATCAGCATAATCAATTATAGGAAGCACAAGTGACTGGACCAAAGTGATTTTAGTGCTTGAAGGAAGAAAATGCTTGAATCTATAGAGAGATCGCAGTGTGAATGTTACTCTCTGGCTAACCTGAGCAATCTGCTTATTCCAACTCAACCGGTCATCAATGTATAGACCTAAGTCTTTAACGTGTGGGGAAAGAGTGATTACGGTATTGTTGAAAGTAAGCGGCAGCAGTTGGCTGGTGTCCAAGTTACGCAGATAATATGAACTACCAATGAGGACAGCCTGACATTTACCGACATTGACAGTAACCCCAAATCTACTTGACCAATCGCTGATAGCTAGAAGGTCAGCATTCAGCAATGCGATGCAGTTGTCCATGTTGTCAATGTCAGTTTGCGCGTAGAGCTGTAAGTCATCAGCGTACAGATGGTAAGAGCATTTTAGAATGGTGGTAATAGAGTTTATAAATAGAGAAAATAAGAGTGGAGAGAGTATACCGCCTTGTGGAACGCCAGTTACCAGGCCGCACCAGTCAGAAAAGTTCTGATCAGCACGAACTGCTGGCGACCACGAAGACATGATGAAAACCAATCCCGTGCCAACGAAGAAACGCCAATTTGAGACAGAATAGCCAGGAGGATGTCGTGATCAACGGTATTGAAAGCATTGGAGAAATCTATTAAAACTAACACCGTTAATCTCGACCTCTCCAGGCCATTCCTAACGTCAACATTAACTTTTCTATCACTGTAATAATATTGTTAAAGTGTACAATAAAGAACTAAAGATACCCTTTGTAAGTACTGGTTGTCTAACTTTCGGCCTTCTAACTACAGTAGAGTAGGGACTCCATTTTCCGTACTTAGACTCTCATTCGATCCGTTGTGCGTAGGTGTCCTGGCTAAATTAGCCAGCATAGCTCTGCTCAGAAGCACAGAAGTTTCCTGGGAGCTTTACATATGTACATGACAGATGCAACTCAAACTCCGCGCCAAAATGGAAAACAGTTGTGCCAAACTAGCTACAAAAATAAAAAGAACTAGCACTTCGCCCGCGACTTCGTCCGCGCGGATTTAGTTGGTACTCCGCAAACTTCAACGCCCCCTCTAACCTTTTTTAAGGTTTGTTATGGAAAATTAAGCACTACGATATTCATTTAACGGTCTCAAGATCAACCTACTATTCACCCCGTTCACCCCGTCAAGGGTTGATTAAAAAATTGTTAGGTCTGAATCAAATTTCATCACGTTTAGTTTGTCGTTCCAATTTCCACGTAAATTGAAGTAAGCAATAATGTCCTCCCATAAAAACTTCATCACCTTTTTTCGCCCATTTAGGGGTTTGCTTTCACAAAATTCAAAAATTTCTTTTTTTGAAGAAAACAGTTTTTCCCCAGTTCGCTCAAACCGCAACATTTTTCTTACTTAGAGCTTTTTATACCCGTCGTAACTTTTAAACGAAAGGCTTGATTCCAATACTTAAGTGTTATTTACATGTAGGTACATAATCAACCTTAATATCAAACCATTTAAATGGATAAGGATTAATATCATGATACTAATATCAACACGATTTGATTCCACCCGTATTTGAACTTAACAATTTAAACAAAGACTGTTATTGTGGCATAACTGTAATAGTTAGACAAATGCCATCGCGAACTTTTTTATGAGCAATCATGAGTACTATTATTATATCAAACTCAAACTCAAATTATTTATTTCAATTAAACCATTTACAGGCACTCTATGGAGAAGATCGTGCAAGAAACTCCACGGACACTCTTTTAAATCATTTTTGTTTTACAATGTTTTGGTTACATCATTCTTGTTGAAATTAAACATACATACATATATGTGAGAACGATATAGAAAAAAAAATCACGATAAAAGCGTCCGGAGTACATACAATGAAAATATAATGTTCTTACAATCTTTAGCGGGTCCAGCAATGTTTGTAAATGCTAAAAAAATAGTTTGTGCGCCCTAGTTGCTGTGGAGCAGGACCAGCATTGAGCCAAGCATTTTTATCCTCAATATAATCCCCCAACTTATAATATGCTTTCTTGCATAGTGTGCGTCTAGCACAAGATTTAAATTTCGTTTCATTCATTTCCAATATATTGTAACATTACATATACATATTATAACATTTTAAACAGTATCCCATAATAGATGAGGCTACTTTGATCAGTCTGAAACTTGGTTGAACTAGTTGATCCCTATTTCTAGTAACATAATTATGTCTGTCGCCTCGTCTACTAAAAAGATGTAAATTCTTTCTAACGTACATGAAGTTTTCATAGATATATTGACAAGGTACTGTCATGATGTTAATATCCTTAAACAGTTGCCTTAGAGAATCACGCCGGCGGATATTGTATATGGCTCTTATAGCTTTTTTCTGCAGAACAAAATAGACTCGATGTCTGCAGCCCGTCCCTAAAGCAAAATACCGTAAGACATGATACTATTTACTAAAATAGACTAGTCTCGCGGTATCAACATCCGTTAATTGGCGGATTTTTCTAACAGCATATGCTGCTGAACTTAGTCGTCCTGCAAGAGATGCTAAATAGGGACCCTATTGTAGCCTAGAGTTTTATCGACAAATTCCATTTCTCCTTGCTCAACACTATGTCTAAACAATACTACGCGGACTTCGGATAAATAAAACACCGGATAGTATATAGGTATATTCGTATTAGATCTTATCGACCGTGATCTCAATACATAAAGTACTCAAACTCAAAAAAAACAAATTTACAAAAACCTTATATGCAACCAGCGGAGAATCTTAACATCGCGATTCACGTTTGTGACGTAAAAGTGCAACGCCATCTAGTTACATTTCTAGGAAGTAATTTTCTTCAAACATTCTTTTGTTGCACAAAATTGAATGCGAACATACCGTCCACCAAGGACATCATGATATGTCCTTCATAACACAAAACCGCCCACCATGAGGTCAGGGGCTCAAACAAAAATGCGTGTGCAAAGTTGCGCAAATGATAGTGTAGAAAAATTACAACAATTTATGGAAAGTACCAATTCTTTGGCACAAAAGAAACTTACAATACTTATGGACTGTATAAACTTATCTAAATTTATGGCAATTTACAAAAAACAGATTAAACAATACTTAATATAGGGTATAATTTATTTTGCAATTGGCAGAATGCACAATTTTGATGTAGGTCGTTTGATCGAGGATTCATTACATTTGAGGGTCACCACTCGTGTAACTTTATCCAAACCAGGGTGCTTGTCTACGACCTTGCCCAAAAGCCAACGGACAGGAGGTAAGTTATCCTCCTTGACTAAAACTACATCTCCGATATTTGGTTCTGGAATATTTTTAGTCCATTTATAACGCTGTAAAAAATGAATCAAGTACTCATCTGACCATCGCCTCCAAAAGTCTTGCAACATGCGTTGAGTAACCTGCCAACGTTTCAGGCTGCTGATGTTAGAATTCTCATAACTACGTTCAGGCACTGCTATCAGAGGCTCACCTATCAGGAAATGACCTGGTGTGACCGCTTCTACCTGGGACAAAAGTGTTGATATTTCTTCATACGTAAGTGTAGAATTACCTATTACGCGTTTCAAGTGGAATTTGGTCGATTTCATCCCGGCCTCCCACAAGCCACCAAAATTAGGGGAACGAGGCGGGATGAAATGCCAAGAAGTGCTGTTGTTGCCTAACCACTCTTTAATTTCTACAGCCACGGAAGATTTTTCCACAGCTACTAAATGCCGAAGCTCCTTAGAAGCGCCAACAAAATTAGTGCCGTTGTCGCTCCAAATGTCACTAACATGACCACGCCGAGCAACAAATCTTTTAAAGCCAGCGATGAAACCTTGTGATGTCAAATCACTGATGGCTTCTAAATGTATAGCCTTGGTCACCATGCACACAAAGACACAAATGTAGTCCTTGTATGATTGGTGACCCCGACCCTTTGACGTTCGGATGCTGATAGGACCAGCAAAATCCACTCCACTCTTTAGGAATGGTCTTGCTGGAGTGACTCGACTAGACGGTAACTAACCCATAATTTGGGGTTTGAATAGATGCCGAGTACCGCCTGCACTTTACACATTTGTGTACGTGAGTTTTAATCTTTGTTTTGGCGGAAAGGATCCAGTACCGAGTGCGTAGCTGGCTCAACATTAGTGTTGGGCCCCCATGCAATGTCTTTTTATGGGCTTCATCAATCACTAGATTGGTGAAGTGACTGTTATGTGGTAGGATGATGGGATGTTTGACAGCCTCGTCCAAATTAGCATTATGAATGCGTCCACTGACACGGAGAACACCTTCATCATCGATGACTGGACAGAGACTTTTAAGCTTGCTTTTCGTTTTCACACCACCTGTTTTTCTTATATCCTTCATTTCTTCGGAAAACTCTTGATTCTGAACAAGTTTTATACACGTTTTTGTTGCTTCTTGTATTTCTTCCTTGGTTAGATACCTGTCGAATCTCTTCTCACCACGTGATTTGTTCTTCCAACTCAAAACTCTTCTGCAGTAAGATATAACCCAGACTAACTTTTGCAATGATGAATACTTTGTCCAGAAAGGATCCTCCTGAATAGGTTCAGTTACGACGTGAACCTTGATTGATCTTTGCTCCGTGTTAGTGGTAATTGACTTTGGTCTTGTGTATTCTATCGTTTCATCATGAAGCCACGAGGGTCCTTGACTCCACAGTGAGCTACCTACAAGTTCTTGTGGTGTTACACCTCTGGATGTCAAGTCTGCAGGGTTTTGCTTACATTGGACATGAGCCCAATATGAGTTGTCGGCGCAAAAAAGAATAGTAGACACTCTGTTTCCAACGAACGTAGTCCAGTGACTGGGATGCTTACTGAGCCATGCCAAAACCACTGACGAGTCAGTCCAAGCGTGTATTTGAGAGGATGCGATTCTCATTACTTCAGCGACTTCAGAAATGAGCTCCGAAAGCAACACTGCCCCCATCAGCTCCAAGCGCGGAATTGACTGCTGCTTGACTGGTGCAACCTTAGTTCGAGAAGTGATTAAACTAACATGAATGGCTTTGTGGGCATCGATGACTCTGATATACACCACAGTGGCATAAGCAGCAATCGACGCGTCGCAAAATCCGTGTAACTCTACTAATAGATCGTCTGATTTTGTGTTAACCCATCTGGGGATGCTGAACTTGTTCGTCTCAACAAAGCTTGAACGGTAAGTTCCCCATTCTGATAGAAGTTCCGGAGTTAATTCTTCATCCCATTCCAGGCAGTGGCGTGCCCACAAAGGACGATATTAGACCATGCCTGCCCTACAAAGAACGCATTAATAAAACAACATTTAATAAAATAATACAACAAAAACAATATTAAAAAAGTTTTAAAACTCCTGCTAAAATGTTTAGAGCAAAACATGTAGCAGCGCGGAGCGCTAGGCGCTAGCGTAACTCACTATACTACGTGGTTAGGCAAACGCGCTATCGGCCTTATTTCCATTCATAAAATTTACGCTTGTGTAGCACACAGCTGCATAATTTCGTGTGTTTGAACGGCACACATGTTTACATTATGACTGAACTTATGTTTCAACTCCGACCACAGTAGTTGATCTGATTGGCTAGTTAAAATTGATTGAATTATGTGGGGTTGCCAAGTCGTGATGATTTGAGGAATTGCTGGTAATTCGAGAAACAGACTACACACATACACGATAGTTTCCTATAAGACTACTAAACACAATTAAAAAAACATGGTGGTATTGTTAAATTTATACTTTCCAAAAATTTTAAACTGTAAGGAATAGCAAAAATCCTATAAAATAATTATAAACGGCATGAATAACATTTTTTCCCCGAATGTGGGAAATTTCGCTTACATTTTTGGGTTAAGATTTCTATGTTACGGCCACACTGCTAGGCAGTGATTGGTTGCGGCAATATATAATGCGGCAAAATTAGAAATCTGCCATTTTAGAGCTTTCGTTAAACTAAAATAATGCTATTTTATTTGGTAGTGTTTAAGAAACCATATTGTTTCATGTGATCGCGATCTCAACTGTTTACCTTTTATAATATTATTATGTTATTGAGTTATAAGTAATTCATTTTGAAACTTACTGTAGTCCTAATATAAAAGTTTATTTAGTTAAAAATGGTGTTCAAATGTGAAATCTGTGCTGACGATGTGTGTTTATTAGAAATTAAAAGCAATAAGTTTTCGCAATAAGCGTATAATGATAAGATTCTAATTGTGTCTAGAGGTCGATGTTTACCCGAATTACGAGAATTAATCCAAAAACATGGTAATTCATCATCTCGAACTCATCATTTTAATCCTCAAAATTATGCAACATATAAATGGCTGTGTGAATGTATCCACACAAATAAATTATTTTGTTTTCCGTGCATTTTGTTTAATACTTCTAGTAAGTGGAGTGAGGGATATATAGATTTGCATAACTTCCATTCCTCTGCAAAAAAGCATGACCTATCAGAAAAACATCTAGAGGCTTGCTTAAGTTAAATACATTTGATAAATCACGTATTGAAACTAGTATTAATAGCCAGTTAAGATTAGATATAGAAAGGCATAATTCCAAAGTAGATAGAAATAGAAATATTTTTCAGAGACTGATCGATGTTGTATGCTTTCTGGGAAAACAAGAATTAGATTTCGCGGCCACGATGAATCATTATCATCACTGAATAGAGGTAATTATTTAGAAACAGTACATTTATCAGCAAAATATGACGGAGTTTTAGAAACCCACTTACAAAATGCAAGTACCTCATTCACAGGCATGTCGAACAGAACGCAAAATGATTTGATCTCGAGCGTTGCATCTGTGATGACTGATCACATTAAAGACGAAATTAAACAGTCCGATTTTAAGATATTTTCGTGATTACGAAGTAGTGGATCGATTTATTAAATACGTAGATGTCAGCGCGGATAGGACCGCTGTAACCTTAAATTCTATAATTTTGGAAACTTTAGCAGATTTATATTGTCATTCTAAATTAATTGCTCAAACTTCGTCATAAGTTTGAGCAATTAATTTAGAATGACAGGGGAGCAGTTTTATCCTCTCAAATTAACGATATGCAGGCTTTGGTGAGGCAAAAATGTCCGCAAGCTATGTACGTATGGTGTTCAGCACATATATTAAATTTAGTTTTATCGAAATCTTTTGAATGGGTTCCTGAAACAAAACGCTTTTTTAATATAATAAAATCGATTGCGGTTTTTTTTTCACACTAGTACGAAACGAATGGCGTATTATAACGAATTTGCCGTTATGAAAAAGCTGCCTCGTGTCGCCGAAACTAGGTGGACATATCACTCGCGTACGTTAAATATAATTAATAACGAATCTTCTCACCTTCTTCAGTTGTTTGAGGAAATGAATGAAAATACAGAACACTGGGATGGTGATACATTGTCACAAGTCACTTCATTTTTATTTAACATGAAATAATTCGAGTTTAATTTATTTTTAAAAACATTCGCGGAATTTTTGCTGAAACCGATATTTTATACGATATTAACCTTGCGAGAAAAAACTTGTGACATCGCATATTGTGTAAAAAAGATAAAAGAATTCGAGTCACTTTTAGCTCGTTACAGAAATAGGTTCGAGATCAATTATGATGCAACTGTTCGCATTACCGGACCGCCCAAAAGAAAGCGCAATGTCGAAATTGTGGATTTTTTTATGGAAATAATTGATAATGTACTCAGCGAATTAAGAGATCGTTACATGAATATTAAAAATTTGAAATTCTTTGAGTTACTTTCTTGTGAGAATTTTATTTATTTTTTTATTAAATATAGTGATCAATTCCCTGAAAAGGAAATCAGAGAGTTCACTGATACTTATCAGGCTAATTTTAATTTTGATAGATTAAAAAATGAATTGCGCTGTATTTATAAATCGCCTAAATTTGCGAATTGTAGCATATATAGTATCATTCAAAATTTAAATAAAAATAACTTAGATAAAGTTTTTTCTGAAGTTTTACGGTTGGCGAAGTTTATAGTTACTATCCCAGCGAGCAGCGCATCGGCAGAACATTCATTTTCATCCTTAAAACGTATCCACACCTATTTAAGAAACACACAGAGTCAGCAACGACTCACAAATCTATCTTTAATTTCTATCGAAAAAGAATTAATGGTCGAACTACGACGCAAGCCTACTTTTTATGATCAGGTCTTAAAATCATATTTGAAAAAAGATAGGCGCATGGATTTAATTTATAAATGAGTTAGTTTAATTTAACTTTTTCACTGCTGTGAAACCCGTAGTTAATTTATTATATATATTTATATATCAGCGTATCACATGAATGAGGGCCCTTAAAGGCCACATCGGATATCTCGCAAGTGATGTGTTCTAACTATCACCCACTTGGATAAGATATTTGTGGTGGCCGAATCTTTCATAATTTGCATCGTCAGAATATCGTGATTGGAACTTTGAAGAATCTGGTGAGTTTTTTTTTTTGTTATCTGTCCGTTTGCCTACCCTTTCTTGAGACCCACCGCACGCCACTGATTCCAGGCCAAAGCTTTTGAATGAAGATCTTGGAAGTAATAATGCAAGGTGGTAACCAGCCAAGCGGATCGAACAGGCGTGCGATGTCGGATATTACCTTTCTCTTGGTGATCGGGGTCTGCTGTGGCTCAAGTTGCACTGAATATTTAAATTCATCACTCTCACGATCCCACGAAATCCCTAAAATTTTTATAACTGAGTCTAGCTTAATTTCCTTTCCCTGTTCCCCTTCCTCATTCTGTCTTACTCTTGTTACTTCATGCTCTTGAATTCTCTTATTTAATTAATTGCAGCTGCTAATCCATTTTTGTAGTTGAAATTGACTTTTGGTAAGTAACTCTGTTAATTTTCGATGTATGTGTAAACCTTCTTCAACTGTCGGACATCCTGTCATTAAATCATCAACGTAAAACTCATTTTTTAGGATATCAGATATTTCAGGATGACTTTCACCTGCATCAACTGCCACCTGCTGTAAGGATTTCACTGCAAGGTAAGGAGCCGCTGCTGTACCGAATGTAACTCTTACTAATTTGTATTCTTTTAATTCTGATTCTGGATCATCGCGCCACACAACTCGCTGAAACTCTGCATGTTCAGGAGAAACCTTCACCTGCCTGTACATTTTTATGATGTCAGCACAGAGACTTATGGGATGCATTCTCCATCTCATAATGATGTGACGTAACGGAGGTTGCAACATGGGGCCAACCATGAGATCGTCGTTCAGAGACACTCCATTTAATCCTTTCATTGATGCGTCGAACACTATTCGAACCTTGGTTGTAGTTTTGTCTTCACGCACCACGGCGTGATGTGGCAGATAAACAGCTGTAGTCATATTACGTTCATCACCGACTACAGGTTCCATATAACCAAGGTCGATGTATTCTTTAAACTCTTGATTCCTCTTGAATTTATTTTCAAGAAGATGAAATCTTTTTATTGCGAGGTTTTTCGAACTCCCATATTGACACTGCGGATCTCGGTCTCGAAAGGGAAGATTAACCACGTAGCGACCTTCCTCGTCACGGTACGTAGTTTTTGCATAAATATCCTCACATCGCTGTTCTTCGTCAGTAAGGATCTTTTTATCAGGGATAGTAGACTCTAATTCCCAGAACCGACGCAAAAGTGCGTTGTCATCAGCCTGATCTGAGCTGCTGTGAATGACGTGATGACAATGAATAGAGTCACTGCTTGACGAGATCTGTCCAGAAAGGATCCAACCCAGGGCAGTATTCTGAGCTACCGGTAAGTTTGGTGGATCTTGAATTAAACCATCTCTAAGAGCCTGACCATATATTTCCGCGCCAAGTAAGATGTCTATCTTGCTTGGCGTATTTAACTCTGGATCGGCTAAAGTTATCCCCTTTAGCTCGGGCCAATAGGACTGCTCTAATTTTTCTGAGGGTAAAAGCGACGTTATGGTACCTAATACGAAAGCATGCACTTGGACACTAAAATTTGGATCTGAGCGTGAGTGAATAGTCATCGTGACTGTAAACTTTGAAGCAAGAGCACTTCTCTCAAGCACAAATTACATGCACCATCCCATCGTCTTCGAAGGGTCCAAGGCTCATTTGTGGGGCTCGGTATCCGTTTTTACAATAAGCTACCTCTTTCTTATCTTGAGCTGCCTTTTAACTCGTTTAAAGCTAAAGTTAAATCTAACCTTTGTTCGAAGGCATACTATTCAATCAATGATTATTTAGACGATGATAATAGTTGGTCGCAGTGTTGAACGCAAGACATACTTCGTTTTTAATGTTCTTTCATAGTTAGCTTATGACATATGAGTTCATATATTTGTTAATTTATATGTCCGTAGAGGTCAATTATTTGTTATTATTATTATTTTTGTATTGACTTAATACTCTCATAACAATGTTTTATAATGAGTGTATTGCAACATGTGATTAACTAGTGACTTCGACAGTTGTATGATTTTATTCTATCCTGAGCAACCGGCAGCAAGTTCGTCATGCTCCCTTAGATTTTACTGCTTGCGGTAGCGTCGGGGGTCGGGTTACCTCTTTCCCTCAAATATGGCGAGGGGGGTAATGGCTGATCTTTGCGTTATGCTCGTGAACGGGTGCTGCTTGTGGTGAAAGGTCGTCTTGTTAGCCATGGATTTTACTATTGTTATAACGATTATATGCTTAATGTTTAATTTTGATGGCCCTGGTTTATCACTTGTGGCGTCGAGTCACAGATCTTTTTATTAAATTCTACCCTCTGCACGTGTAAGCGGGCACACCCTTCATGTCTGGAGGCTTATTTAGTTTGATTTGATATTGTTTTTATGCTTGAGTTTTTCTGTTTATGCTGGCATAATGGAGTGTGCTAGCTTACAAGTAGCGAATTATTAAGTTTTATGTTTTTACGTGTTACCTTTGTTGTATTGTTTTCTTTGTAAGAATACTGACTACTTACATACCTTTGTATAAGTGATAGTTCTTATAACTCAACAGACAGATGTGTTGCTGGGGAGTTTGTTGCGCCACTTCTTCTTCCCAGCTAAAACACTAGGAAGTGGTGACGGGCGGGCGTTTTGGGGGACTGTCTTTATGTAGAACTTTGACGTTCAAAAAGTGCTGGCACTCAGCCTAATTTGAATAAATGACTTTTGAATTTTTGAATTTTTTTTTGAATTTTTTCTCACCGCCTATTCCCGATATAACCGACTTGGTTGGTTTCTTCTTTAGTCCAAGTAGCTGCACTGCTGACTCTACTATGAATAATGCCTGAGATCCCTGATCCAATAGCACTCTCAGCAGTTGTGTAGAGCCACTTCTTGTCTGTGCTTCGACAAGAGCAGTAAGTAGCCAACAAAACTTGTTTAGGTACTGATCCCTTAAAAAAATGTGAAACTATATTTGAAGTTGATGGTTCGCTTGCTGATAACGATGCCTGAACACTAGACACCGCTGATTTAACTTCAGCTGCTGTATTAGAGCTTTCATTAACTACTGTGGAGTTTGAGACCGAGTTTGGATGTAGTAATGAGTGATGCCTTCGCTTACATATACGACATGACGCAGTGTGTCGACAAAACTTAATGGAGTGATTAGCGTTTAAACAATTATAACACAAGCGCCTGGTTTGTGCAAAGCTATGACGAGATTCGTAACTCTCTTGAGCAAACTTCTTACAATTATAAATTTTGTGGGTTTCTTTACAGAATGGGCAAGTATTTGCATCGGTCTTATTGTTGCTATTAGTATTAAATACATGATGAACCTTTGGTTTAGGTCTACTTGACTTCGTGTCTAAAAACTCGAGCGCACGAAATCTGGCATCATAAAAATCTCTGAACTCCGAGAGCGCGGGTAATTCATCTTTGGAACTAATTTTAGTTTCCCATTGCTTTCGGGATTCCGAATCAAGTTTGGAACCAATCATGAAAATGATTATGATGTCCCACGTGCTAACATCAACTCCGAGATTTTTTAAGCCATTTAGACATTCCATTGTAGTATCTAGTAAACCCTTAAGGCTATTCGAGCATTCTGTTACATTAGTCTGACTCAATAAGCGCTTTAATAAACAATTCGACAAAAATCGCTTATTGTTATATCTATTTTGTAACAATGACCAACATTCTATATAATTGTCTGAAGTAACCGCCATATGCTTAATAAGTTGATCTGCCTCTCCCGACAATAAGCCCTTTAAATAATGACAGTCTTTAGACGAAAATGATCACGAAAACGGTCACGCCACATTTACAAATACAAAATTGGATGTAGTAATTTATTGTCTTTTCAGATGGGCAGATAACTTTGTAAAAAACTACAAACTGGATTGGATTTGGCATGAAAAGGATTTTTATAAGATATGTACCTGGGATTTGTTTTTCAACAGTTAATAATTTTGTTTTTTGTTTTTTGTGTGTGACTTTAACTATGTTCAAAATGTGATCTGTGTGGTTGTGTACCTACTTTGTACCTATTTTAAAATTAATTACTTTGATGTTATGTAAAGACAATAATAAAAATATATTTTAACATAAATTAATAAGAAATATTTATTTTATTTTATGTGTTGATTATTTATTTCTCCTCTAATTAAACTGGATGAGGTCGATAATTCCTATTCTCTATCGTGCCGACAACTCTGATACCCAGACACGTTTATGTACCATTTCCTCTTCATCAAGATCAATTGCAATCAGAATCACACTCAATCACGGACACTGAGTCGCAAGTGGATGCCACTCGCTACACGTATGCGGTGATTCCATATAAAACGTGTTAAAAATCATGTATGCAGCTTGTCGCCAGCCACCGGTGGCCCGTTTGCGCGGAGCCTTACCGACAACCTTTGGATGAACTGTACGATTGGAGATATATTTAGAGCTGTCAGTGTACTGTGTATGATGTATAATATTTTTTTCTAAACTCTATTTCACCAAACCACACTAAAGCGATACAGCCCGACCACGGCCCGTTCACTGCCCGGTAACGTCCCTGACGTATGTGAACAGCAAAACCCTGACAGGACACGGATGCACGGTCCCTGCACGGTCACGGCCCTGACACTGCCCGGCCCGTCCCTGCTGTGTGTGATACAGATTTTTATGAATGATTAAACGACCTTTAATGTATGATTATACGATACAGATTTTTTTATTTAAAAGTAAACCAAAAAATAAACCTTATCTACCATGCTTGCTTGCTTTGCAAAAGAGGAAATCTGGCGCTCGGCGGCCGCTGCCGCGGCACGTTCGCTTTCGAGCGTTGTATGGTCACACTTCTAACCTTTTTTTTTGATGTCCGGGGTAAATCCTAATGGATGTCCTTCGCCCTGGGGCGGGCGGAGGGGTCTGTCAGACTCTTACTGACTAAAACCACCCCGGTGTTCCATCTTCCACCTACGTTGGGGATCGCGGGAACAGATGCGACTTCCGTAATCCCAGGCTGGTGCTGGCCCGCCTCTGCGGGCCACCTCGCGTCAGCGGGGGCAGTGAGGTGTTTGACTCCCCCCGCTACGGCAAAGAGAAGTAAATATTATGAGGGGGACGATTATGGAAAACAATAATAGTTCAAATTATTTTATGGACAACAAGACAATAGCGGAGGAATCAAGCTGAAAAAATGAAACTTCTAAGTCGCACCCAATCTTGCTACGAAACGAGAAAATGCCACGGTATTGCAGCGCATCAAAGATGTTTGCTCAAGCTAGAGTCGACAGCTTCTCAGATGTCGTGCGCAAGAAGAGTGCATCTCTTCTTGCCAGATTGCGTGGCAGCGGCAACAGCCTCCTGAAAGTTATTGCGGATAAGTTTGATGAGAGCCCCATTATGAGGCATCTCATCAAGACCACAATGTCTCTCGTAGTAAATAGGTACTTACATAGGGTATAAGCTGTTTCTGTTACCTTTTGTTTGTTTGTTTTTATCTTTTAAGTATTTTGTTTGATGTTGTTTAGTGTATGTGTGTGAATATATGGACAAAGTTGTCTGAAAATAAAGAAATAATAATAAGCGGCAATGCCTCAGCAACATGCTAATATGGAGATATGGCAGCTCTTTCGCAGATTAGTCTAAACTGGATTATAGTCCGACTATAATTAACTTAACAAACTCGTGAGAGTTATAACGGCACTTAGCCCATGGCCTTTGATATTAACCACGTCTCCTAGCTTAACTAACTGGTCGATGTCGACTAAGTCCTATAGCGGTTTCCAACCGACCGACAGCTACCGTGGCTCCAAGCTAAGTGTCCTCTGGGTCCTGCTAACCCGGCTCCAGAAACCCTAAAAAAATACCATGCTGGTCCAAAGTTGTTATTGATGTTTTTGTATTACTTTTTTCTTAATTGTTCTAAGGGTGCGTTGGGTTTGCCCGAACCTCAGTTATGATTACCAGATGTGGCACAAGTATTGTGAATGTTCTTTAGAATTTCGTTGAAATTTTACTTTGGGCTGACGGCTGGCCTTTGTTTTTTGATCCTTTACCATCATGTGCAGCTTTTAAAAATAAATATAATATTTTGTTATTTAAAAGGAGTAGAGTAGATGACAGACAATCACACGTTCCAGGGCGGCGGTGATGCTTTCGAACAAACTCCCCAACCCTGCTAGGGCCTTTGCCGAAAAGATTTATTATATATACATTATAATTATTATCTATCTGTCATGCATTAGAAATTATAAATGAATTAATAATCATGAATGTGGCAAAAAAAATATTTTACCGGGTTAATAAGTATGTATCTATATCACTCTCCAGACCTTAAACTATTATTAAATATATTTTTATTTTAAGTGTAAATTTTTAGCAATGACTTGTACCTAATTGTAATATGCTAGTTTAGCCAATTATGTTAGTCCGTGAAAACATATTTTAATAGACATACCAAATACGCATATTAATTAACATCTAAAATGATAAACACTTATGCACATTTCTATACAATATTAATCTAATGAACACAGAGCGAGCGCCTTTAATCTATGATAACTCTGACTAGGAAGATCGAGGAGGGCATAACTCATAAAACCAAGCTCTTTTGGTCCTTCGTCAAAGCCAAATAATCAGGCTCAAGTGAAATGCCGTCGGAATTGAAGTTGGGCACTGAAATGGCCACAGACATTTACTCAATCGGGCACCTTACACGCTTTTATACGCAGATCTACTCTTGCAAGAAAACAACGCTGCCCAGTATCAGAATCAGAGCACTTAGAAAGCTTAATGTATGCAATGTTAAAACAGTCTATTTCTTCCTCTCAAAATTAAAATTAACACTCAACCACTCTTTTAAAGCTCCTCAATTTCTTGATAACTGGAAGCTAGCACATGTAGTACCCGTCTTTATAAAGGGGAGGTTGATAACGTAAAGAATTACCAACCTATCTCTATATTGTCTGTATTTTCAAAAATGTTCGAGTCTCTGGGCCAGGCCACAACAGTGCGTTGCGGCGTCGCATCGCAAAAACAACATTGCACAGCTATGCGATGCGATGTCGCAACGCAAAAATTTCATCGGATACGACATCGTACGACAAGACGCTAACCGTCAGTTCAGTTTCTAGTGAGACATGGACCGCACTGCGCGTGTTCTACTTCTGCTTGCGTTAAGGCGTATTAAGAAAAAGAAACAGAAAAGAAAGTACTGGGTGCACCCATTACTGACAATTATGAATAAAGATGGAAACCACTTTAAAAGGAAATATGAGGCGCTAAAAGTGGACGAGGTTAAATTTTTCGATTACTTTAGGATGAGTGTAGTAAGTTTTGAAGAACTTCTTAGTTTGATAAAGCCTCATTTACAAAAGAAATACATATTTAGAAAACCCATCGAACCTCTGGAGATGCTGGGATTAACTGTAAGGTAAGAAAAAAATAAACTATTTTTACTATAATCATACTGTTTAATCATTTTCATAATTTAGTGTTATTCAAAACTCGTATTCCGATTGTGTGTCATTCGTCAAATTTGTTAGTTCCTCATCGAAATGAATTTGTTCTGGCTCATTTACATCATCATTCCTTGGCGTTTGTGGAGACGATTGCATAGGTGCCGGTGATGATCCGCTTTGGAAGGCACTGCGTTGAATGGATGTTTGATAGCCACTCTGCATAGGCATTTGAGCTGATTGGTAGCCACTCTGCATAGGCATTTGAGCTGATTGGTAGCCACTCTGCATAGACATTTGAGCTGTTTGATAGCCAGTCTGAACAGTTGTTTGAGCTGTTTGATAGTTTGCTTGGACGGATGTTTGTGAAGTTTGATAGTGGCTGGGATAGTATGATGGTTGGTGTAAATCACTTAATATCTGTAGGACACGACTTTGGAAAATTATTGTTTGAGTATCATTCAATTTTTCCAATGATGGCAAAATTCCTTAAAAAAAAGATAAATGTCTACTTTCAGGTGTTTTTAAAGCAGCTATAATATTCTTCTCAAATTCGTCTTCGTCAATTTTTCTTTTACGCGATGCAGGCTGGTAACGTGGCATGACAGGTTGCTGGCTTTGTTGGGTTGAGGTGCTTGGTCTTATTTCTTCATCGTCAAGACTTGATGTTGTTTTATTTTGAGAATTCTTTTTCAGAAATAGGAGCTGGTCGTATAGATGATATTGTTTATTTTTTTTGGCCCCAGCTCCGGATTTACATTGCTCGTTTAATTTTTTTTCGTATTTTGTAAAATTATCCTTGATTCCTCTCCATTTCTTTATGACATCGTTACCTAAAAAAATATGACGAATAATGATTTATTTTGTTTTCTTTCAGGTACCTGGCGACGGGAAATACTTTTAAAGATATGCATTTCACATATTATCGTGGAAAATCTACAATAACAGGAATAATAAAATTTGTTTGTCGTATTGTATGGAACATTCTTAAAAGGTTGGAATTACCAAAAATTACAACAGAGCTGATGGAACAAATTGCTCAAGAGTATGAAAAAAAGACCAACTTTCCTAATTGTATAGGAGCGCTAGATGGAAAACACATTCGTATATTGAGCCCGGATCACAGTGGATCCCTATTTTTCAATTATAAAAATTATAATTCCATTGTTCTATTAGCACTTGTTGATACGAATTACAAATTTATATATGTCGATATAGGTGCATATGGTAAGGAATGTGACTCCACTGTTTTTCAGAACTCAAATCTATACGACTTATTAAAAAAAGGTCAATTATCTATACCTCCGCCAAAACCGTTACCTGGCTTTCAAAAAGAAATTCCTTTTGTCTTCGTGGCGGATGAAGGATTACCACTGACAAATAATATAATGCGCCCATATTCTGGGAAGTTTTTATCGATAGAAAAACGAGTTTTTAATTATCGTTTGAGCCGAGCCAGACGATATGTTGAGAGCGCTTTTGGCATACTCGCAAATAAATGGCGCATATTTCATCGACCCATTAATGTTTCTTACGATTTCACAATAGACATTATAAAAGCATGCTGTGTATTACACAACTTTGTATTGAATCGAGATGGCGCACAAACGTTTGAAGAAATGATTATTGACGATTCTTTGCAAATTTTACACGAAACAACACATGAAAGTAGAACAGGAGCTAACATAATCAGAAACGAATTTTGTAATTATTTTAATAGTAACATTGGAGGTCTTAGTTGGCAGTTAACAAAAATATAAATGTTTATAAGTACTTACCGAGTTTTGTTTTTTCAACACTATTTAACTCCTCAAAATTTGAATATAAACTTGTACACACTTCCCTCCATGCTTCTGTTTTTAAAAATTGGTCTTTGAATTGTGATATATTTTTGTCCCAAAGGACGGGACGTTCGTAAATTAAAGATATCAGGTGGTCGACATCGTACTGCGCCATATCGCTTAAAAAACACGTGCAGGTCGTTCAAAGTATGGACACCGACTAAACGGCAAAGCGTTGTCGCATCGCAGATTTGTACGTTGCGGCAGCGCATCGGAAATTTCCACGATGCGTTGTGCGGCGTCGTTGATTTTTGCGATGCGACGCCGCAACGCACTGTTGTGGCCTGGCCCCCTCTTGTGTCCTATTTTAACCGCTCATTTCGAAATAGAATAGATAGCTTTACAACAACATGGTTTTTGCGCTCAGAAATTGACTACGACCAAATTAGTTATTTACATTAATGATCTTTGCAAATTAGTAGACTTACGCAAGCAAGTCGTCCATTTACACCAGTTTTAGCAGTGCGTTTGACAAAGTAGACCACAAAATATTGCTGCAAAAGCTGGCATATTAGGACAACTTTAGCTGTGGTTTAAATCTTATATGACCGATGGAGAGCTGTAGTAAAGGGCCATCAGTCCTCTTGGGTACCCTTTAACATTCGAAGTCCCACAAGGCTCCCGTTTGGGCCCAATACTATTTATTATATTCGTCAACAATGTAGGAAACCAATTTATGGTACACATGTGAATCGCATAGATTTTGCTTCACAAAACCATTAATGATCTTCAAAAATCATTCACAAGTTCTTAAGCTTCTCATTGAAATAAATACACAGACCTGAAAGCATCCTAGATGTGTTTACTCCATGCCCAACAATAACGAAGCTCGGACATTCGGCCCCAATGAACAGGTTGATGAGGGCGTACAATGAGCTCCATACCTGTTCCAATAGCATTTACATCTTCGCCAACAAGCTATCGCAATTTCGAAAACAATAATTGTTACTTACCTACAATGGCCACAGTTAATATCTATATTATTAACATTATTACTTACTTATATCCACAGCCACGGCCACGCATTCCAGGATGACGTCGGCGGCTGATTCTTCGGCGTCAAAGCAGCCCCTGAAGATTTGGCTGTCCGTGGCGCCTATGATAAAGAGATGTTTGTTTTACATAGGTTTATTCGGTGTCCTATCACACGATGATAGATGAGAGGTTGGTACTCAATCGCCCGGTTCAGGATACCAGCAAAGTCAAAAGTCAAAGTCAAAACGTTTATTTCAATTAGGCCATTTAAACGGCACTTTTGAACGTTGACGACGAGCGTGCGGACTAGTATGGTTCTTGCCCCATATGCATAAGTGCATAAGCCTAATAGCTGCTAGTGCTGCTTCCTGCTGTATGGTCAAGGGGAGTTAATTGTAGGGCTATCTCCATTGCTGTTGGGGTTGTCCTCATGCAGCCAGTGATAGCGGAACAGGCTAGCCTTTAGAACCGCTGGAGCCTAGAGAGTCGAGAGTTCAGTCCTCGTCCACCAAATCAGGGCGCTATAAGTAAGTAATTCGCTGTTCCTCATCGTTAGTTGTGAAGGTGTTGTCTGGTTTTTTAAGGCCTCCTATTTATATATCTGTCTCGACGACGAGACAAATTTTGACCCTCATTGCCTGGTTGCTTTTCTCAATTTTGGTACAAAAACGCCTCCAGCCGTTCTTTCCTCTGAGGCGTTTTAGTTTTTTATAAGTTCTACGGATTGTTGTATATCGGTCTCAGGCTCCAGCCTTCTCATTCGTCACGGTGTCTTTCTAGTTCTGGACCCCACCAGGATTACCTTGCTCCCTGCCTTGGTACAGTGAGTGGGAGTGCAAGACTGCTCATAGCTAGTTAGAAGGAGAGGGAAGAGAAAGTTGGTTATGAGAATTTCGGCCGGAAGGGAGGGTAATTCACTAAACTCTGCCTTGACTAGCCTGATAAACTTGGATTGGTCTGTGGTTCAAGGTATTCTCCTCGGTTGTGGCTTCTTCAATCTGTGATCCGTACATGATAGTTCATTGGACACATGCTATAGTAGGCGCCAGATAATCGTGGAATAACGGTCATTGACCCACCTACAATTATTGACATTTTTAATTTGAAAAACGGAATTAATGACACAAAGCTGTCCCGAATCATCATCTCTCGTGATCCTTAACAAGCATTGCCTCACCTCGGTTGTTGGTTTTGACAGTACCCCAGATAATGTGATGCGCGTTGGAGTCAGTTGCGACGATCAGTTCCAGTTTCTCGCTTTCACAGTACTCCACCAACGAGGCGAGCTCTGGTAGGGGAACGTCCTCGTCGCCGTCGCAGGTAGGCCGAGGCGAGGTCCGGGAGATTTTGTTCTGTTCTGGAAAGCCTTGTTGCTGTCAGGTCTCCTGAAAAGAAATCGTTGATTAATAGGTTAGATACATGTTTTGTTTGGGTTACTTACGGAGGAGTCTAGCAGCAACTTTTTTCTTCTTTAAACCTTTTACCCTAACTTACCTCCGATGTTCGCAAGACCACATATCCTGCCACCCCTAATCCACGGCTCTAGCATAAGGGCGATGGTCTATTGGTGTTGGTTGTCCAGCACTCTGCGCAAGGTAGCCGACGCAGTTTGGCTGTGCTGGGAATGGTCTGCAGGATCCTATTTGTCCCGCACGGGAGAAGGGCAGAGGCTGCTGTCATGGTCCTCACTCTCCTCCCCTGCCGGAAAGCAGCCCTCGTCCGAAGTTAGTCCGGGCGAGGGTGGATCCTGTGTTGGTTCTTCGTTGTTTTCTTCCTCCATCTCGGCCGAAGAAGAAGCCCGCTCCTCCACCTCCTCAACGGCGGATCGAGCTCCGATCCAGACGCGACGGAGGCTGTTGTGGTTGAAGGCGCACTGACCTCCTCACTAGCCACACCCTCCTCCAGGAAACGAATGTAATAGATGTTGCCCATGAGGTAGTACATGCGCCTGTTCTGTTCTTTAATTGTTTTGACCATGGACTCCGGCACACGGACGAAAAGACAGGTACCCGGGGCTCCTGTCTGACCCTCTCATGTGTCAGGATCCAGGTATTGAGTGAGAAGTTGGGATTCTAGCAAGTTAGGAGCTTGAGCAGTGCCGGAGTGTCCTCCGTGTTCTCCGGCACGAACAGCATAAAAAGCGCCTTTTTTGGTATTTCGGCTTGAAGCCGAACTGGTCCCAGGTATTGGGCCAGGCCAGAGTGAAAGCGTCCTCGCACCAAGTTTGAGAACGCCTTCAGCAAAGTGGGCCTTACCTCGAAAGTGGATCGCGGTGTTTTCTGTTGGGTTGGATGGGTCAGGGTCTGCCTTAGGCAGCGCCCGCAGTTGTCTATCGATATTCAGACGGATTCCCTCTGCCTGTTCTTGCGTCATGTCCTCGAAAGTTTCGGTCATGATGGCGACGCACAGCTCGTTGTTCCTGTGCGACGCGGCGGCTTCGGCGTAGCTCACCAAAGAATCATCTACCATGTGGGAGTGAGCAGGCTTGCTCTTCTTGCCTATCCCAGTTGGTGTGACGGAATCCTCGGGTCGCTCACGCTTCTGCGCCCTGGCAGGAGGTTGGGTGTTTCTTTTGTCCCCATGGTCTCGAGCTGCGCTTGCGCTTGATTGCTGTGGCAGCCCCGCCAATTGGTGTCGGTGTTGTTTCCTACACTTCTGCATCCACGCCAGCAGCTACCGTTGAGTCACCATATACGAGAGCTGCCCTAGGCCTTGCGGACACGGCCCCCACTTCCGGCGGCTGGCACCCAAGTTGTTGGGCGCGGCGAGGGCGCTGTCAACGCTGCTTCTCAATCTGGGGAACCCGAGCACCGCCTGTAGGCGGTTGTACGTGGGGATCGTGCGATCGATGGCCCTGTATGGGGCCCTGATCTGGGCGGCTGACCTGACGGCCAGCACTGTTCTACGGAAGCCGCCGAGGGTGATGGCCATCAGAGTCATCAGGGCTTATCGAACGATCTCCTACGAGGCGGCTTGCGCACTGGCCGGATATCCGCCCTGGGACCTGGAGGCGAAAGTGCTCGCGTTACTGCACCGGTGTCGGCGGCGCGAGGACGCGCGTCCAGCGACTGATGCAGCGACACTTGGAGCTGCGTCGGTCGCAGCTGCGCGAGGTCCTAGTGGTGGAATGGCGGGACAGGCTGTCTAGCCCTTCCGCTGGCCTCATCACCATCGAGGCCATCCAGCCGGTGCTCGACCTCTGGCTCGGGAGAAGGCACGGCTCCCTGTCGTTTCGTGCGACGCAGGTCCTCTCGGGGCATGGCTGCTTCGGGAGGTTCTTGTGTCGCATAGGCAGGAAGCCGGACGCTCGGTGTCACCACTGCGTCAACTGTCGGGAGGACACGGCGCGGCATACGCTGGCAGAGTGTGCCGCTTGGGAGGAGCCGCGCCGTGCCCTCACCTCTGTGGTAGGTGTGACCTCTCGCTGCCGCCGTAGTTCATGCTATGGTCGGCGGTGAGGAGTCCTGGGACGCGGTGGTCTCCCTCTGCGAGACAGTTATTGCGCAGAAGGAGGCTGCGGAAAGGAAGAGGGAGATCTCGACCGCTCTCCCGGCCCGCAGCAGGCGCATCGGGCGTCGGAGGAGGGGCATACGCTGCCCTCTTCCGGCCCCCCTAACTGGGTCCAGGGGCGACGGACTTGGGGATGTCCGTCGCTCCCCATTCATCCGGACCCGAGGTGGCGGCGCGTGGTGTTCACCACCACCCGGGGATTGCGGAAGTCGCATACGTTCCCTTACGTACGTTCCTACGGCCTTGCGTACAAGGTTGTGTTAATTCGCACATCCTTGGACGCAGATGGGATTGCCTTCCTCATCGCATCCTTGGACGCAGCGGAAGGTTTATGTTTGTTATGTCTAGGGGCTTCTGTTAACCAATGACGAGTTGGTCAACCGCCTCAACCGTCTTCCGTCTCCATATTGCCACTAAAACTAAATATAACTACATAAATATATGCCAAGATTCATCCAAATCGGTTCACAATTAAAAATTAAATCGGTGGACAATCAAATACCTCTTATTTTTCCCTTGAAGGTGAATTTTATGGGACCAACTTCAAAGTATACCCAATGCAAAAAAAAAGCATCAGAATCGGACTACGCTGTTAAAAGTTATGCGTGATCATTGTTAATACTTTTAAAAGTTAGATTATGCACCGAGGGGCTAAAGCAGTGTCTTGTGTCACGGGCGTCATTTTGAATCCCGACAGCAATGAAGGATTCGGGAGTAACTTATGAGCGAAGCAAGTTAGTTAATACAAGAATCCTAAATGCAGTGAGGGATTCAAGCTAGCCCAAGGCAAAGACACCTTTATTCCCGAGGAAGATACTCTACTTTTCACACCTACTGTGAGAAAATAAGTAGCCATAGTACTAAAATCAAAGTAGGTATTTGTTTAATTTACAAACAGTAGAAATATTTAGAACTATACCTCTACACTTACAAAAAGTTAGTTAAAGCGATTTGTAATATTCGCGCCTTTTTTGCTTTCCACTCGGTATAGGTACCACGTAGTGGCCACGACCAACAACGACAACGATTTATGAATTAGATTTTTTTTGTTACTTTTCTGTGCATTTGTGTATGTGTCTATTCCTAGTAACCTAATGAAATTGATGAAATTTATATTTAAAATAAACTTTACGCAGGGCTTTATATCAGCTGGTAGAATGAGTTCGGGCGCTTGGAGGTACCTAAGCATTTTGAATTTAGAACGTCATAGATGACGCTCGAGAAAATATTTTTTAATTCATAGATGTGATAAATCGACTATATACGGGTTTTTAGTGTTATTCCATTCCTTATCCGCAATGATCCGTACATATCCAATTATTCTTACAATATATGTCTTCGAAAACAACAACGAAATGAATAAGTAGTCCTTATGATTCTGTAGGAATTCGAGAATATCATCCATACAAATTAGGGAATGGAGAATATCTTTCCTCTTTCTGGCAGCAGAGGGCGTTGTAAGTAATATACCGCCAATGTAGCTGACATGTGAGATTCCAAATTCAAATCACATTATTGACCAGCGGGTTATAATAAAATCCAGTACAACATTTACACACAGTAACATATTACACAGTAACAGTTACATATTACATACTAGATGATTATATTAAAGATAAGAATGCTTGGAAACATGCTGGTCCTGCTCCATAGGACAATCGAGGGTGTAGTAGAAAAACTCAAACTTGTTTTATTTACTGGTGTACTTTCAGGTTTTTAATATGTAATTTAACTCACACACTGATCCATTGTTGTTAATTATATTGTAAATACACTTCTGGGACACATCTATTGGCCCACCTTGTATTTTCAGTTTCGTTTGGTCCTAGCTAAAATTTTATATTAGGTCGAGCAAAAAGTTTTTATGCAGTTTTGAACCTGGTACATTCACAATTTCATTCAATAGTTTTTTTTTGAATTTCGAACACAGAATTTAAAGAAACAAAAGACAATTTGGAGCCTGTTTGTTGATATCAAACAATCGAATACTAAGAAAACTTGGTTTTATTGGTTTACTTGGATTTAATTCTTGAAAAAGTGATTGATATCTTTGGTTTTGCAACAAACATTACTTATTCTTAACATTAAGGTGAGGTTCTATCAATAATCTATGGATACTTCACCTGAAGTCGCCGCCCAAGCTGTGGCACTTATTCAGGCCGGACACAGCCAAAGAAACGTGAGTGCTCAACTTAATTTAAGTCAATCTGCGGTCCGAAATGTTTATCGGAGGTACCTAGAGACTGGCGGCTTTGTTCGTCGCCAAGGAAGGCCACGATCTCGGGTCACAACTGAAAGGCAGGATCGATTCATCGTGACGACCAGCTTGAGAAATCGTCACCTTACTTCCATTGAGATACAAAACCAACTTCGTGACTTCCACGGAGTATCTGTGAGCGCTCGAACTGTTCGGAGAAGGTTAAAAGAACGCGATATGGTACCACACAAGCCAGCTAATGGGCCCAAACTAACGCGAGCCCACCGAACAGCGCGCCTTCATTTCGCACGCAGTCATTTAAATTGGACACAGCAAGATTGGAGCCGTGTACTCTTTTCTGATGAGTCTAAAATTGTGTTACATGGCAATGATGGAAGGAAGAAGGTCTACCGACGTAATGGAGAGAGTTTCGCACAATGCTGCTTTGAAGAGAGGGTTGCTTATGGCGGTGGCTCATGGACTGTCTGGGGCGGTATATCCGCGAGCGGCAAAACTCAACTTGAGGTTGTTACAGGACCACGGCTGCCAACATTAAATGCTGAAAGGTACATTCGTGAGTGCTTAGAACCTCACGTGATACCATACGCGGACTATGTGGGCCCAAATTTCATTTTTATGCATGATAATGCAAGAGCCCATGCGGCCGGCATCGTCAGGGAATATCTTCGGGATGTGAACATCACAGTTATGGACTGGCCAGCCAGAAGCCCAAAAATGAACCCCATTGAGCACATGTGGGACGAGCTAAAAAGACGTGTTAGGACTCGTCAGCCAGTTGCCCAGACGATGCAGGAGTTGAAAACTGCCATAGAAGAGGAATGGGAGATGATCTCTCAAAATTGCATAGAGCGGTTGATAAACTCTATGCCTAATCGTATGAGAGCTGTGGTAGATGCCCATGGAGGCAGCACGCGTTATTAAATTAAACCTTTATTTGATAAAACATGTTTTTTATTCAAAAATCAATTGCCTATAACAAGGCGCATATCCGACTTGTTAGGCGTAGCTCCATGTTGTATGGTATTCTGAATTCAAATTTAAAACAATACGATCGAAAAAGATGGTAAAATGTATCAGGTTTAAAACTGCATCAACAGTTTTTGTTCAATCTAGCAATCATATTTCGGTAGGGGCCATCGAAACCTAAACTCTAAGGTGGGCCAATAGATGTGTCCAGAAGTGTATTACAAAGCCTTTAAAAATTGTGAAAAGAATCCTCTTAAAATGTGGCAACTTATTAATAGTCTGGCTAGCAACAAAACAAAACATAACTCTACTCTTGCAAAATTAGACACGCCAACAGGCCAAATTACTGACACAAAGAAAATCTGTGAGTGTTTTAACTTTTTTTTCTCAAATATAGGTGCTGAGCTCGCTAGTAAAATTCCAAAATCGTATCATAATAATCATACTTTACAGGTACCCGCTAGCAAAGCTAGTACGGCCAATCTAACACAATTTGAACCTGCTACTATTGCGGAGGTACTTAAAATAATTGAAAATTTAGATGCAAACACCAGCGCCAGTATTGATGGAATAAGTACAAAATTTTTAAAATGTATAGGTAATCTTTTAATAATCAGACAAACATAATATAACTATATACTATCTTAAAACTCTTTACATCTACTAAACCTAAGTATGTACATATACAAAAACAAAGTAAACTCAGGCGTCAAAGTATTCGTATTTATTATTAAAATGTATTAAATATCAAATAGCGGAAAAATTAAGTCTTTGTATTAATAGGTGTCTAACAGAAGGATATTTTCCAGAATCCTTGAGAGTTGCAAAAGTTAGCCCCATATATAAATCAGGAAGCAAATCAGATCCAGGTAATTACCGACCAATATCTGTATTACCAATATTATCAAAGGTGTTTGAAAAAATATTACACAACCGACTTAGTGCTTTTCTAAATTCAAAAAAATTCTTATATGAAAAACAATATCGGTTTCGACCAAAGTCAAACACGGTTACAGCTGCAACCGACCTAGTGACAAAAATCAAATCCAATATTGATAGAAGGAAAATTACACTGGGGGTGTTCGTAGATTTAAAAAAAGCTTTTGATACTGTTAGTCACAATATACTTTTGTTGAAACTAAATCAATTAGGTGCCTCAGGATCCACTTTTGAAATGTTAAAATCATACCTTAGCGACAGACATCAAATTGTGAAAATCGGTAAAGTATCGGTAAAATCGGTAAAGTATATATTCCAAAGCGAATCTCGACAAATCACCTACGGAGTCCCCCAGGGCTCAATCCTCGGGCCATTGTTATTTCTAATCTACATAAATAGCATCCATGAAATCGGTCTAAGGGGGATATTTTACTCAGGTACCTCAGTATGCTCAATTATAGAACAAGCTCAACATGATCTAAACCTTTTACATACTTGGCTTAAATCAAACGTACTGACAATAAACATTTCTAAAACCAATTATATTATATTCGCAGCAAATAACAAAAAGATTAGTCAGCACAGTAACTTATATATTGATGGTCAAATACTAGAGAGAGTTCATCAATCAAAAACAAGCTCACATCACTCACAGGTGCGCTCCGTGGTATAGTGCGATGTCTTCCTAGACATGTGCGTTATACTATATATAACTCCATGGTTAAATCTCACTTGGACTACTAGATTGAGGTCTGGGGAACTGCTGCCAAATCAAACCTAAACATACTCCAAATTGCCCAAAATAGATTAATCAAAACACTATTTAGGTATAACTATTTAACTCCTACTGAAAAAATATACGAAGAAACACAACTTATGAATCTCCATCAAATTTATTAGTACAACACATGCATACTCGTAAGAAAAATTGTAACTAAAGATATACAGTCTCAGATAATATTTACAAAAAGGGCACAAACTTCTAAAATTTTATCGAGACAAGCTAATGACATCTGTTTAACCCAGCCTAGGACTAAATATGGAAAAAGGAATATTATGTATTATTATTAAAGACATAAAAGAAATCAAATCGTCATACGTTTACAAGAAAACTTTAAAAAAATATATTTTAAAAGATCTTTCCCTGCCTTTTAATTAATCAAAAATTAATAATCATAGTTATACAAGAAAAAAAAAATATAAGAACATGAATATGCGTACCAAATTAAATTTAAAATACAAAAAAAAAACAAATATAAGCAAAAATAAATATGATAGCCCACAATAACAGAAATAAATAAATATGTACAAATATTGACCTAAAACACTAATAATTCGCTTATGTTCTGCACTGTGTCGTAGGCCTTAGTAAACACGCAACATCTATTAAATTGCACCCTACCCTCATCGCTCAAAAACTGTTGTGCTGTTTATTGTGTAACCTACCTTTTTCTGATTTTTTTATTTTACATTTATACTGCTAAAACGATGTGTTTTAAATCGAAGATTTGTAGTTTTAAGATACCTACATATTTGTTTTTGTTTTATCTACGCTTACTGGCAGATAACATTGTTTCTAAACCTATTTATGTTTTCTCTATACGTGAATTTGTAATTCTTTTGAGAAAATAAATATCTTTAACCGTATTTTAAGTCACTATTATAAGACTTTTTCATTTCTCTCTTGTGAAAGAATGCAAACAATGTAAAAAACATTTTTATTAACATGATATTATTTAAATACAGAAGGCAACAAGGCTGTAGTATGTCGCAAAAACCATCTTAAGCTGACCTTTATGAAATATGAAAGCGCATACCTCTCTATCTTGGTGTTTTGGTACAATGCGCTAACTCGTACTAATAAAGTGTTTATTTACTCCTGCTAAATAAAATATAACTTGTTGCCACCTCACGTTTAATTAATTTGACTACTATAAAAGAGGTACAGATTTGTAAAGGTGTAAATGGGAATCATGAAGCCAGCCAGCAGGCTGGCTTCATGATTTCACTTGCAATGTCCCAGGGACTGAAAGAACTCACGGTTATAAAGCTTTATTGGTGTTGTTGCTATTCCTATTTTAGAATTTGTCCAAATTCATGAAAACTTACGTTTCGTACCGCACAAATTAATCACAGTTTCGACCGAAGACGGACGATGGAAAGTTTTTTGCAAAGGTAATAGAGGTTTTATAACCTCGCCTATTTACTTGATTTTATTATAATATCAGTGAATAGCTAAGATCATTTTAAAACGGATTAAAAGAACACTAGACGATCACCAACTTATCGAGCCGGCGGGATTTCGTAAGGACTACTCGGTGATCGACCATATCCAGCTAGTTCGGCAAGTTTTAGAGAAGTACAATGAATACCAACTTACATACATACTACATTGCATTTATCGATTACAGCAAGGCATTTGACTCTCTTCTACATAAAAACATATGGGAAGCATTAGTAGAACAAGGAATTGAACTTAAATACATTCGATTAATAAAGAATGTATATAGTAATAGCACAGCTAGAATCCAGTAAGAAAAGGCGTTAGACAGGGAGACTCCTATCCCCAAAATTATTCTCGGATATACTGGAATCTTTGGACATCGCACATCAAGCCAACCTCGGTGTGACAGACCGGTACCGACAAGATGCTTCACCAGAATGTACTCGTGGCATCATCATCCGGTCGGCACGCGTCCGTCACATTTTTTTCAGGTCGCTCCCAAGCTCTATATACCCACCTTTCGTCGCTCTGGAACATGCGATTCTGCGAATATCGGTCAACCCGCCGCTTATAACGCCGAATACGGCCCATGCACAAACTTTCTGCTTCAGGAAGTCGATGTGCTCTGTGTTACGGGACGTGTATTCTTGAGGTCTGATTCCAGTCTCTGAGAAAGCCCGCCTCACAAAGCGCATTACACGTAGTCGTGTGTTCGACTGTGAAAAAACGGTGAAAAACTGTGAAACTATAATGCTTCAGGGAGGGCTCCCTGATGGTTTGCCGATGAGTGCCCCAGCAAAGATATTCTGCAGCTGCGAGTCCAAGGCTCCAGCCACCAGCGCCATATAAATTTTTGTACCCATGAACAAATCGTGGTAATCGGAGCCTTAGTTCGGTCGGAGTTGATCTATACTCGCGAAGCACATCCTCCAGTGCGGTCCTCAGTCTATCGTTGCACTGGCTACTTACCGTGACAACCCTATCATCTACCTCATCACTATCATTATAGGGCCGCGGTGTGATTGTGCCACTAGCTGGCACCTGTACCGCGATCTGTGTCAGGGTCAAGATGATAAGGTTGTTCAGTACCTCTGAGCCCAGCCTATCAAGTACAGAATCATCCAACCTGTGATTACGTTGGATGACGCGCACCTGATCCGACAATCGTTGGGCCGAGATGTCCACGGTCGGTTCCAGGTCCTGAAACAGAGACAGCATCCTAACACAGTGCACAATGAAGTTAGTTCCCCCATCTGTAGACCCGTAATATGCTCGCATGTCGTTCTCGTTCATGGACTAAGTCCATCGCATGCGCTGCACACATTCACCGGCAGCGGGGACCCGGCTCAAGGCCGGTTGGCCCCTAGATCCCAAGCTTTTCGGTGGCCGGCCTCTCCCTTGCCGACGTACAGGTGTTGGCAACGTCGGCGCGCAGAAATACTCGTCGCTCGAGCTCGATGCAACTGCAACCACCGGTGACATTTGTGATTCGATGTCCGGCGACGACGAAGGGGAGCTGAGTGACAGGCCCGGGGGTGGAGGATGTGCGCGTCGGGTAGCTGCTCTTGTAATCATCTCCAAGTTTAATTTCATCGTGCCAGGGGCAGTAGAGATAGAGGGAACGGGCGAGGGGGATGACGCAACGGTCTTTTTGGCCTTGAAAGATTTCCCCTTCTTCCACTTTCTTCCATTGGCGACTTCGTAGCCGTCTTCGGAGGAAGAGCTGCCGAGGATAGTTCCTCCAAGTCGAAAGGCGAGTTGGAGCATAGCACTGACGTGTCCATGTCCATCAAGGGCTCTATTTTTCTCTATTTTTAAGGGAAATCATCAAATGACTTCTTCCGCTCTGGGTGAAGCGGAAGGGCGTGTCAGACTCTTACTGACTAAAACCCATCCGTGCTTCTTCCAAAGCCCTTTGCGCTCCAGGGCCGCGGTGACTCTTTCGAACAAATTCCGCAACCCTGGCAGGGATATCAAGGGCTCTATTGCGTTAGGGACAATAGGTTGTTGGGAAGCGGTCAGCGCGGCGTCTATTGTCATCGGGACAATAGCCGGTTTCGACATAGTTGATTTAGGGGCGGCGGCGGTTGCAGAGGGTGATGGCCGTCAGAGTCATCAGGGGATATCGCACGATCTCCTACGAGGCGGCTTGCGCACTGGCCGGATCTCCGCCGTGGGACCTGGAGGCGAAAGTGCTCGCGTCACTGCATAGGTGGCGCGAGGGCGCGCGGGCGCGCGGCGAAAGACTGACGCAGCAACACTTGGAGCTGCGTCGGTCGCAGCTGCGCGAGGTCCTGGTGGCGGAATGGCGGGTCAGGCTTTCGAGCCCTTCCGCCGGCCTCATCACCATCGAGGCCATCCGGCCAGTGCTCGACCTGTGGCTCGGGAGAAGGCACGGCTCTCTGACGTTTCGTGCGACGCAGGTCCTCTCGGGGCATGGCTGCTTCGGGAGGTTCTTGTGTCGCATAGGCAGGGAGCCGGACGCTCGATGCCACCACTGCGTCGACTGTCGGGAGGACACGGCACGGCATACGCTTGCAGAGAGTGCAGCTTGGGAGGAGCCGCGCCGTGCCCTCATCTCTGTTGTAGGCGGTGACCTCTCGCTACCGGCCGTAGTCCATGCTATGGTCGGCGGTGAGGAGTCCTGGTACGCGGTGGTCTCCTTCTGCGAGACAGTTATCGCGCAGAAGGAGGCTGCGGAAAGGGAGAGGGAGATCACAACCGGCATACGCTGCCCTCTTCCGGCCCCCCTAACTGGGTCCAGGGGCGGCGGACTTGGGGATGTCCGTCGCCCCCCATTCATCCGGACCCGAGGTGGTGGCGCGTGGTGTTCCCGTGCGCCCCTCTTTGACGTAGCGAGGGGAGTTAAACACCTCACTCCCCTCGCCGACGCGAGGTGGCCCGCAGAGGCGGGCCGGCACCAGCCGGGGATTGCGGAAGGCGCATACGTTCCCGCGATCCCCGGCGTAGGTGGGAGATGGAACACCGGGGTGGTTTTAGTCAGTAAGAGTCTGCCATTTCTGGCTATGCTACTCATACGAAGCGCATGAGTTAAAGTGATCGCATCGCGAATGGCTCCTGCAGGATTTCCATGAGGATTTCCCCCCGAGATCAAAAAAAAAAAAAAAAAAAAAGGGGCGGCGGCGGTGTGTCTTATTGTCTTATTGACAATAGCTGGTTTCGCGGTAGGGGCAGTGGCGGGGACTTTTTAAAAAACAACCTAGCTCAGCCAGTCGGGTATAGACTGGAAATGCCAGATCAATCGCAAAATAAGCTTATACACATTTCTTCCGGAATCTGTGTTTTCAAAATTAGGCACCTACATAGCAATACGCTATATTTGTGAACAAAACCAAATCCTTTGTAGAGACCTAAACAATGCCCGGAAAATATAATTATCTAATTTGTTGATTATTTGTAGAGGGAGTACTGATAGTTGTTCGCTAATAGAAAGCCACTTACAAATACCATTCCAAAAAATTAGTGCACTCGTAATAATTAACGCTGGAAACCCGACTGCGCCAGAAGGAGGGTTATGTTCTTCGAGAGTATGTATGTATGTATGTATCTATGTTGGTATGTATGTATAATTGTTTGGCACGCTCTGCTGATATTAGCTTGAGAGCCGTCGTTAGATTCGTATTTACTGTGTGAGTGACACTGGGTATATTAAAATAAAATAAAAACAAAATGGCGGATTATTGGCGCCAAATTCAAATGTTTGCCAGGCTCTGCAGCCTGAACGGCTCGTTGGACTTTAGCTTAAGATGTGTCGTTAGATTCGCATTTACTGTGAGAGTGACACTGGATATATAAAAAAAAACTTAAGAATCTTGGCGATTCTTAAGTGCAAACGGGTATGACGATTTTCTTGTTTTAGGGTTTTTTCATTTCCAAATTACATAGAAACGCAGTCGAGTTTTTTAGTTATTGTTTTTTCATTCTTGTCCACCATACATAGTTTTTGTTACTGCTCCCCTTAGCATTGGCCTTAGCATAGGCAGGTCTAATACTCATATTATGTTTAAATACCTTATTGCGCTGCTCCGTGATATCTAATGCTAATTAAATCCAGAGTTGAAAATAAGGTATACATCAATATACCCATAAAACAACAATATACAACAGAGTTATATTAAATTTAATTAAAATTGTTCGTTGGTATACAATCGGCGTGCACCACGGTATTCTGGCTATGCTACTCATACGAAGCGCATGAGTTAAAGTGATCGCATCGCGAATGGCTCCTGCAGGGTTTCCCAGCCAACCGACTCTTCGATCTCTAGAACTCTTTCTTTCTTAGCTAACAGCAGCTTAGCATGGACTAATTTGCAATCAACAACATCATCCATCTTCCTGCCCCAATACCATGTCATTTAGGGTCTTGATAAACGTCACGCTACCACTGACTTCCTTTTATTTTATAATTATCACTCCCCACACAATCCGTCCATCATGGACATCATTTGCAATGTTATCTTAATAACATTCTAAGGAACATTGCCAAGATCGACAAAAATCTGGTCAAGTACGAGTTGGACATGGTGAGTTCCGGAACTTCATAATTTTATTTTATTTTCTGATGAAAAGATAGTCTCATTCATAAAAAGTTATTTGGTTGGTATATTTTCATTTCAAACACGATCACATGATGTTTTATACGTGAGATGTACCATCTGTGATATTTTTGAATATAATTTCTTTACATATTACATTTAAATACTGTAAAACTTATTTCGTACCTATAACGTTTAAAATTAAAAATGTATATTATATTGATCCTTAATGTTTGAATTTGATGTCGAATCTGTTCCAAAACCGAATCGGAGCACCCTGACTTCGCGTAGTCTTTTGGCTGCTACCCTTAGTGTATATTAGAATATAAAAACCAGAGGCGCGAAGGGAGAGCAACCCCCGCCCGCTGTAACAAAGCCTAAGCAACCGTGCAAGCCGTAGCGGCTGAGACTGGTTGCTACCGGGCGACCAGCAAGCCGAAGCTGCGGAGGTGAGCATACTGAGCATGGGTGCCTATCCTTTGTTACGTAAGGGCAAAGGGGTTGCACTTCCCGCAGCGCCGGAGATGATGCAGAAGCAATTTTAGTGTTTTGAGGTAAGGTTACAATTATTTGTTTTCTCAAGAACGGTGAGTTGGGTGCGTATCATATCATTTTAAGTTATTTGATAGGTTTTTATTAGGTTAGGTTGAAACAGAGGCCATTTACGCAAGATCTTCTCTATTGTTGGTGCTATCTTGGCAGGTCCAGGTGGTAATCAGTTACTAGGTATATCTACCATCTTTTGAGTGGTATTTCTAATGATTTTATATTCAATGTATGTTGTGATTAAAAAAATTGTTATTGAGAAATTATATCAATCGTTTATTATAGATTCAGTGGTTATATCTTGTAAATATTAGAGATTGTGTAATTATTTCATCTATTACTTACCCCAAAATAGGATATTTTCTAAAAAAAATCGCCATAATTCACCTACCAGCATTCTCTACATTACCCAAATGTTGACAGGTAGAGAACGCCTATGGCATTAAGTCCGCCTCTAAGTATTTGTTTGCGTAAAGTGTTAATAAAAAAAAAATGTTTTTTCTATTTACAAAAATAAGGTTATATGCAGATAACATCCCCTTTTGAAAAGAAACTCAAACATCTAAATACTAAAGTATATATTAAATATTATTATTATGTATTATTAGTATATACTAAATACAAGTTAATTTTCAAACTTTGCAGTTTGAGAATTAACTTGTATTTAGATGTTTGGGACAACATTTATTAATTTAACTTAACTACAAACTTAAGTTTGTCCGATCCTACTTATCTTTTCGAGTAAGTTTGAACACGCTTTTCAAGTCCAATTTGCTAGGGGTCCAATATCCCGTTTTGCATACGTTCAAGATGTATAATGATGTATTTTAGCATAAGTAGGAAGACTTTATATTCAGTTGAAAAAATATAAATTTGGAATTATCCCCTTTTGAAAACACTATGTCTCTCTAAAATATGTTGATGTTATAAAACTACAATGTTTTCCGGCCTTTTTCTTCACTTGCGCCGAGACCTTGCATTTTGCCAAAATTTCATGGCTCTAGGTAAACAAGAAGCACCAGATTTTGATTTATTTAAGAATTTCAATATGTGCTTGATTTTTTTAGAACTCCGAGGGACCGTTGACCCACGTATTTGATATAAATTTCCAAATTTTCAATCCATCATGTGTGTTCCTGAGAAAAAAGGTCTTGGTCTTGGGTCTTTTTCCTGTAGTTACTTTTAGAAATATACTTTTCTCTCTCGTGAAACACATGGCAGGAAGATTTTAAGTACAAAAAATTACAACTGGGTATAAATGGTGTCAAGTGGCTAGCTCAGTGTATAAGGTTATTGTAACTCAAATATATTATATCAACGCCGCATAAAATCCGCGTCAAGGTCGTACCATGGCGCGAAAACCGCTTTTTCTTGACCCCTGACGTATATTACTATCCATCAAAACGAAAGACCAAGTGCTGTTTTGAATCATGTAGGCAAGTTTTATTTGTACAGTTCTTCAAATTATTATTTCGTCATAAAACTATTGAACCGAGTGTGATTTGTTTGTGCAAGTGTTCTCCGCCTCTATCACGTTGGGGCTTAATGCTATGACAACTGGTTTACATTATGGTAGGTATATTCTTATGGTCAATAATAATCATCATGATATCAGACGAAAGTCGTCCAATGCTGGACATAGGCCTCCCCCAAGTGTCGCCACAACAACCGGTCCTGTGCGTCTCGCATCCATCGGCTACCCGCGACCCTTACCAGGTCATCGGTCTACCTTGTGAGAGGCCTTCCAGCGCTGCGTCTTCCGGTACGCGGTCGCCACTCCGGAACTTTTCGGCCCCATCGACCATCTGTTCTACGAGCAATGTGCCCTGCCCACTGCCACTTCAGTTTGGCAATCCTTCGGGTTACGTCGGTAACCTTGATTCTCTTGCGGATATCGTCATTCCTGATTCGATCACGCAAGGAAACTCCGAGCATTGCCTTCTCCATTGCTCTTTGGGTAACTTTCAGCCTTCTGATGAGGCCCATTGTGAGCGACCACGTTTCAGTTCCATAACTCATGATTGGCAACACGCACTTGTCGTACACTTTCGTCTTGAGACACTGTGGTATGTGAGACGAGAAGATACCACGCAACTTCCCAAACGCCTACCAGCCCAATCGGATTCGACGGTTGACCTCTTTTTCGTAGTTTGCCCTACCTAACTGCCGTTTGTCCCAGTTAGACTTAGTCGTGTATAACTTCGAGTGTCTCCGATCTTGTATAGGAGTGGGTGCTACATGGGTATTTACCATGACCTTGGTTTTGTCCATATTCATTTTAAGATAATAATAATAATTCCACAAAATAATGAAATGGGACATTAGGTAATTGTCTCTTTTAAGGCAATTACACTTCATCTTTTTATTTATTACGTACGACTTGTGCTATATAAAACTTTTCACTAACACTAAGTCGAACTGTACAAAACCCCACTATGACATATTTTATTCTGTAGCCCTGTTCCTTATCTTAATTAGTCTAGTCAAATTTGAGTTTCACCTTGGAAGGAGAGATAATAAGCTGGAAATTCGTATACACTTTCAATTTGGCGTTCTAAATCTCTTAAAATCTCTTGTCTGCGTCGTAAGTTATTGAAAGTCACATAAATCGGTTTTTCGTGATTATCTCGGCTGGCTGGCTGTGAAAGGGGATGATGAGTATTTTGCACTTCCATAAGTTTTTCTGTTCCATCATAATTTTGTGATTTTAACCAGGAGCCAAGTTTCATTTTGCATTTGCTCTTGGATAATGGGTAGGTAGATGCTTAAGCTTTTGTTTAATTTGTTGTAGATTTTTAAACTTAGATATTTGCAATGACGACTTGTAGCTACGGTTCTACGAGACTCAATGTGACAAACCCTATTCGAGCAGCGTGCAGAACACCATTTAGGATCAAAAGTAAGTTGGCTGTGTTTGCGAATAATAGTTTGGAGGATAAATAACTGTCTGACGGTAAGGACCTGGCAGAGGGTATATAGAGAGGATGTCGAATAACGGATCGGTTTCCTTGCCTTGGACAGCTCTCTGCGCTCGTTGAAACCGTAGCATCGCTGTTATACGAACACCACCCCAAACCGTGAGGCAATGCCCTAGAACAGACTGAGCGAGTGCAAAGTAGATGGTTAATAAACAGCTAAAATCGGCCGCGCCTCTGAGCTTAATTATCTTAACTAAAATATGTCCGCAGACATACTTAAAAGGTAAGATATTTCTATTCATTTTCACGTTGGTTTTGAGTGTCCCTGTATATAAATTGAGTTGCTCCCTTTTTACTGTAAATGTGTATTGGTAATTACATAATATATTCACGCACCATCAAAATAAAATCGTTTTAACGAAAATATTTCACAAAATAAATGGTGTACGAATACTTAATAGATGTCTCACTCAAATTATTGCATTCTAACTTATTGTATTCTCTAGCTCTTAAAATTATCTAAAGCTTTTAAAATAGGAGAGCCCGTACTACTTCCACATATCACAAATCTATTAAACTCCTTTCCTTCTCAATTTTGCCATTCTACAATAATTCTGCTACACAACAAATCAGAAATCGGAAACTATCCCAGCCCCATCAGTCTAGTTTCGCATTTATAAAAGTGATCGAAAATCGAATATCAAGTCAAATTGACGCTCAACAACCACCTGAGCAAGCAGGGTTTCGCCGAGGCCTCTCCACTACCGGTCACCTACAATCCCTCAATCAAATAATAGAGAAGTGCACCGAGTTCATAATCCCTCTCTATCTATCCACCATAATTCACTATTCAAGGCCCTCCTCAACCAAAATATAGATACCACCTTTTTTTTTTTTTTGATCTCTGGGGGAAATCCTCATGGAAATCCTCCACCCTGGGGCGGGTGGAGGGGTCTGTCAGACTCTTACTGACTAAAACCACCCCGTTGTTCCATCTTCCACCTACGCCGGGGATCGCGGGAACGTATGCGACTTCCGCAATCCCCGGCTGGTGCCGGCCCGCCTCTGCGGGCCACCTCGCGTCGGCGAGGGGAGTGAGGTGTTTAACTCCCCTCGCTACGTCAAAGAGGGGCGTACGGGAACACCACGCGCCGCCACCTCGGGTCCGGATGCGTGGGGGGCGACGGACATCCCCAAGTCCGCCGCCCCTGGACCCAGTTAGGGGGGCCGGAAGAGGGCAGCGTATGCCCTCCTCCGACGCCCGATGCGCCTGCTGCGGGCAGGGAGAGCGGTTGTGATCTCCCTCTCCCTTTCCGCAGCCTCCTTCTGCGCGATAACTGTCTCGCAGAAGGAGACCACCGCGTCCCAGGACTCCTCACCGCCGACCATAGCATGGACTACGGCCGGCAGCGAGAGGTCACCGCCTACCACAGAGATGAGGGCACGGCGCGGCTCCTCCCAAGCGGCACACTCTGCCAGCGTATGCCGCGCCGTGTCCTCCCGACAGTCGACGCAGTGGTGGCATCGAGCGTCCGGCTCCCTGCCTATGCGACACAAGAACCTCCCGAAGCAGCCATGCCCCGAGAGGACCTGCGTCGCACGAAACGACAGGGAGCCGTGCCTTCTCCCGAGCCAAAGGTCGAGCACTGGCCGGATGGCCTCGATGGTGATGAGGCCGGCGGTAGGGCTCGAAAGCCTGTCCCGCCATTCCGCCACCAGGACCTCGCGCAGCTGCGACCGACGCAACTCCAAGTGTCGCTGCGTCAGTCGCTCGCCGCGCGCCCGCGCGTCCTCGCGCCACCTGTGTAGTGACGCGAGCACTTTCGCCTCCAGGTCCCACGGCGGAGATCCGGCCAGTGCGCAAGCCGCCTCGTAGGAGATCGTGCGATATCCCCTGATGACTCTGACGGCCATCACCCTCTGCGGCTTCCGCAGAACAGTGATGGTGCTGGCCGTCAGGTCAGCCGCCCAGATCGGGGCCCCATAAAGGGCCATCGATCGCACGATCCCCACGTACAACCGCCTACAGGCGGTGCTCGGGTCCCCCAGATTGGGAAGCAGCGTTGACAGCGCCCCCGCCGTGCCCAACAACTTGGGCGCCAGCCGCCGGAAGTGGGGGCCGAAATCCCACCGGCTGTCGAGCACCAATCCCAGGTACTTCATGGTGGACTCGACAGCGATACGGGCCCCCCCGACCACAATGTGCGATCCCGGCGGCGGCGCTCGTCGGGGGCCATGAAAAACAATGGCCTCCGACTTGTTGAGGGCCACCTCCAGGCCGAGGCGCCGTATGCGGCTCACCACCTGTGAGACCGCAGCCGTCGCCAGCAACGCTGCCTCCCTGTGCGAGCTCCCCCGGGCAGTGACCAGTGTGTCGTCAGCGTAACACACCAGCAGCACTCCCGGCCGGAGCTCGCCCCTCAGCAATCAGTCGTACCCGATGTTCCACAGGAGCGGGCCCAAGACTGAACCCTGCGGAACACCGCACGACATGGGGCGCTGGTATCTACCATCGCGTCCCAGATAGGTGACACACCTTTCCGCCAAATAAGCCCCGACGACGCGGCGGAGGTAGCGATGCACTCGATGATAACGCAGTAGGATAGAGTACACCTACTCCAATGTACAACTCGACAGTGTTTAAAGATTACATACATGTAATGGAATTTATAGAAATTACTTATCCACTTCTTAATAAACAAACCCGTTGAAGTAGAATTAGAATACATTTAGTGTACACCAACTAAAAGCCAGTGGTATTATTCGATACTTTAATGCAGCCCGCAGCATTACAAGAGAGTGGGGAGTATTTCGTATCAACCAATCGTTACCAAGCTTTGGACTTCTAAACCGCTAGTAGTATCACTTGCAGCCAAAAGCTGTACTAGAGAATTTTAAAATTCTACTCAAATGCGTTTAGTATACTTTTTCGCCATTATAAAGTCATTAGTCAGCTATGCTGCTTCATAGTGTATAATCTTTCCTTAATACTGTCTAAAGATTCGTCCTATTCTAAAGTACATCTGCATTTAAGCTGTAGACTGCAATGTACCTTGTTTATGACCAAATTCATCGCTAATGTGCTACTTGGGTTTGACCTTCAATAACTTACGTTCATACGTTACGTTTAGACACGAGATTTTATGAGACTTTTGACACAACATTTAGAACGCCAAAATGAAGGTGTATACGAGTTTCCAGCTTATTATCTCTCAATCCGAGTTTGACCTATTTATATGATAAAATGGCGTGTTCATCTTAAGACCCACTCTTTCGGAAGCTCTACTGAGGTCATCGAGCATTATACTCAGGTCCTCCATAGTCTCAGCCATGACGACTATGTCGTCGGCAAATCGAAGGTTAGTGATGTACTCGCCAATGACATTGATGTCTAGCCTTCTCCAGTCCAAAACCTTGAAGACATCCTCCATTGCGGCCGTGAACAGTTTTGGAGAAATGACGTCGTCCTGCCTCACACCCCACTGCAAAAGGGTAGGTTTCGAGGTCTGATCCTGTAGTCGGACTGACATGGTGGCGTTTTCGTACAAACACTCCAGCAGCTCGATGTACCGATAGTCGATCTGGCACCGTTGGAAAGACTGCAGCAAGCCCAAGTCTCGATCGAATCGAAAGCTTTCTCGTAGTCTACAATCGCTAAGCAGAGGGGCAGAGTATACTCTGCCGTCTTCTGTATAACCTGCCGCAGCGAATGTATGTGGTTACGGTGCTGAAGCCTATTTAGAATAAGGCTTGCTCGGAAGGCTGGAAGTCGTCAAACCTGCGCGCGAGGCGGTTTGTGATGACTCTGTAAAACAGCTTGTAGACATAGCTCAGAAGTGAGGCCTGTAATTCTTAAACAGGGCATTGTCGCCCTTTTTAAAGAAGAGTACCACCACACCTCTGCTCCATGCCTGTGGCGTTTTTTCCTCGAGTATGACGGAATCGATCAGTTTATGAAAGGCCTTAAGGACCGGTTTTCCACCCGCCTTCAGGAGTTCGGCCGTAATTCCGTCATCACCCGACACCTTGTTGTTTTTAAGCTGCTTCAGAGCCATCCTAATCTCATTCAGGCCGACGTCCGGGATGACTTCGGTATAGTGCCGGGTCAATCTAGCTCTTGGGTCGTTATCTAGATTCGCATTGCAGGTTTAGTCATTGCCGTGTATAACTGTCCATAGAATGTCTCGATCTTATCAGAAGCTCCGATATGCTTCTGCCATCGTCGGTCTTCAGTTACAGCATACATATATGCTAGGAGATTATTGTAAAATTGTAAGGGAGTCAGATTCCAGTATTTATTAAAAATAAAAAAGAGCGCTTGTATTCTTTTTTTTTTCTTGAAAATGTAATGTTATATTTCTCTTATAAAAAAACGTCCTGGAAGTTTTAAATATTTTTTCCAAGGTTAGTCCTAAAATACGTAGGTATTAAGTTCATTTTATCAATAAAAACCTTGAGTTATTAGTAAGGGAGGTCATGCTGCAGAATAAAGATTCTTTCTTAATGCTGACTGTCTATTAATAGCCATTACGAATTGTGATGCGGTGTTTTTTCAGAAAGACATAAATTAATTTGTAATAATACATTTTAATGCGAAGGGGCAAAGGACATGGTAACCCATCTGCGGCGCTAACGATTCATATCTCAGATTGTAGACCAAGAAAAGGAGTATGAAAATATACTACGTTTCTATCGGATGGCTAATATATTTTTTATGCGTTCAGAAGTTTTTTTAGGCATTCGTCACAAAAACTTATTTTGGTTCAAATATTCATATTTTTTTATGTTAACTGCATATATATGTCACCGGAAAATGTCAAACGCCGTAAGACTGTAAAATTGTAAACAATTTTTTATAAATAAGACACGGATCGGAAACTATTGAATTTGGATGGGATTTATTGTACACAAAACGATTTTTTCATAATACATCGAGAAATTATAATCCAATCAAGATTTTTACAATCTTACGGAGTCTGCAATTTTCCGGTGACATATACAAGCTTATCACTTAATCTTGAAGTAAAACATACCGCAAAGTTGCGTTAATATGAAATCTGAACAAATCCTCATAAATTGGCCCGGGATAAAGAATTAAGTTAAAGAAAGAAAGAAAACCTGTTTCCGAAAATGACGCACACACAATTAAAAGAATAATAACTTATCAACTAACTAAAAATAAAATAAAACCAGTTACACTGCTAAACTATGCCAAAGCCGGACATTAGCTCATACTGACTGACAGCGACAACATTAAAAAAAAAACAATAATAATATAATTAAGTTCTTAATAAATTTCCAATTAATCGATTATACAAAGTGTTACAGAATAATCGCAATGCCTGAAAAGGGATCATTGTATTCATCATAACGAAAAACTTGTATAAAAAATCCGGTTTTCAGTTCATTTTGTCGAGTTATGCATGCACATAAATGTATGGGGCAGTCGATTTTTTTTCGCGATTTCAGTAAACGGACGTTTTGATACTTTCGCGCTTTCTGTAAACGGACGTATCAAAACGTCTTGCTAATAGGACGATTTGCTAATAGGACGTTTAGAGAACACTTTCTACAACACAAACTCACTATCCAACAACACAAATAACAAAAACACAAATTATTGTGTGGATTGCGCAGGTCAAGAATTTCATTACATAATAATGTCTGCAGCCATATTCTGGGCGTGCGCATAGAATTTAGTTTTTACCATAGATGTACTATATAATCTATGATTTTTACTCTGATTTGTGCGCACAACAAACATATATTTTTTTTATTTAGTGTTGTGCGCGCCACTTTTTTGTCGGCTACGTTCCATCGTCTGCACATCAATCTGTTGCCGTTTTCTAGACGTTACATTTATTATATTTTTACCCAAATTAAATTTACTTTTTGATTATTTATATCGTTTTAATTGCTTTTTATGCTACCCCGATCGACGTCATTCTGTCAACGCCGGTTGTCGCTGAAAGCCAGCGCTGTGGCTTTGTCTCGCACACGAGTCCTAGCATTATGCTGAGCGATGGCTGTTTTGCGCGAATGTGGCGCATATCTTCCCAACTTGCATAACTTTTGTAATTTTGTATATTATTATTTTATATTTTGGTATGCGTCATGCTTGTCGCAAATAAACTCTTTTTCTTTCTTTTCTTTTCTTTACTTTATCCGCCATCTTGTTTTTTTTAAAGCCCGACGCAAAAACGAGGGAGTGTTATTTATAAGTTTGACGTGTGTGTATATTTTTTTCACAACTCCCTCAATATGGGTATCAAATGAAAGGCCTTGACTAGTAGAATAATTTACACTTTATTGAAAGGGAATGCGGAATATTTATATGTATGTATGTTATGTATGTCTAAACTAATATTATTTGTCTGATCAATGCCCTAGATTGATGAGGAAAGTGGAGTGATGACTGGTACCTTGGACCTAACGAATTATTTTTTTATTTAGCTTTTAGTACATTATAGGTAAATTAAGTTTAAAAAGCATGAAATAAAAATTAAATTAAAAATTTAAAAAACCCCCGGCAAAACGGCGGGTTTTTTTTTTGTTAAACTTTGTTTTAATAATAGTTATACCCCGACCAAATTTAGATCACGGTAGCCAATCACTACGGAGATTACGGAGATGAACGCAGATATTATAGTGCATAAGTACTCGTATGTGCGCAAACACAGGTGCACTCTCTGTTTCTTTCTGATGGGACGGCAATCCAACACGACCCCCGAGAGATCAGGCGCAGGACCAACGGCTTTACGCGCTTTCCGGGGGACGGGGGTGTCACAACACCAAATTCCAACCTTTCGGGCTGTTTCTGAGAAAAACCGAATTACAATTAAACACACCTAATCCACGTTCGGCAATCGCACAGGGCAGTTTAAACAAACATACATTGTTGTACGAATGTATACAACACAGTGCATGTGACGCCGGCGTAGGTGTACGAAAGGCACCAATAAGGTCCATTATGTGTGAAAGTGATTAGTGGCAGGTATTTTCCAGATTTCTAATGCAGTTTGCTCAAAAACGAACTAATCAAATGATATTATCTATTCCAAATCGGGCCATCATTTAGTTTACGCCGTTTTTCATAGTCTAATTTCCAAATGGTCTGAATAGGTTTTCCATTTTTGTTTTGCATGAGGGGCAATCAGAATATGATTAGTTACTCAATGACAATCAGGTATAATATTGATGTCTTTCATTCAGCATGCGTTACTTGTTCTTTGAGGTGTTTGTTTCGGATCAGATATTTCTCTTTAGGTTTATCAAGCAAGAAACCTTTTGTTTTCTCATAAGTATTGTATGCCTTCACATTTCAAAGAGAAATGGCCAGAGCTGATTCTCGCCCATGAATGAGCTTGTAAATAAGATTTAAAAATAAAATAGCTGAGGTTTTAAATTATCAAACTATATTTAGTTTAAGCAAAAATCACATTAATTAATTAATCTCAATCATATTAAAATGTAAGAACTATGTGTGGTTTATGCCCGCTACATAATCCTTAGCGTAATCGGCATCAGCAATGAAGCTTTGAACAATTGTTGTTATCAGTCCTTGGCTATTAAGAGGCGATTGGTGGTTAGATGTTTATCTCGTTGCAACGACCCTGGGGATGGACTTTCCGTCAGCGCGGTAGCCGCTCTCGTCGGCGGAGTACGTGATAGTGTCAGGGTTGCCCTGAGCATCCACGAAAGTGTAGGATCCGGTGATAACGATGACCTTGTGGGGCTTGTTCTCTTCGTCTAGAGCTTCCTTCACAACGCCTGTCTCATACCTGCTGCTGCCGTCGGAGTTTTTGTAACTGTTGAAATTATTAATGTTAGTGCGACATCTTGTTATTAAATAAATATTAAAATTATGAGAGATATTTCTAAAGCTTAAACTTTTAACACAGATGACACACAAAAAATCAAAAACGTCTAAATACCTGAAAGTATAGGAGCCATCTGGCTGCTGCTCTGAATTGTATTCGAGGATTTCGATGGCTGGCTTCTTCTCCTCGGCAGGAGCTGCTGTAGCGACGGCCGCGAGGGCGAGGGCGAAAAGGACGAGCTGCAATAAAAGGCATTCAGTCATAGCAGAAATGTGCACGTGACACAAGTACCTACGATGGGATCGAATTTATAAGGAACATAAAGGTGATTTTTAATGTTATTATAAAACACGGTAAACAGTTCTTAAATTAATTGTTAGAGTTCTACTACCGCCTTTGAAGTTTCTGCTGAAGCTTTGGTCTTGGGGTTGAATAATTATAATTTAACCCCAGTAAAAAGTGTGTTCAGTTCCAATATAGAGTTGATGTACCTTGTTGTAGATTCACTTACCGATTTCATTTTGATTTGATTGGTGGGCAACTTGATGAGCAACTGATGCTTGAACGATACCAATGTAACCTTTTATACATTTCTACGGCATTATAAAAAAAAAAATCTATAAAATCGAACATAATATAAGCATGTGAATGTAATGGCACACATATGTAAATATATTACACAACACATGCGTGTTTTATAAAAAACTACAAATTTCAAGAAAATAAGAATTATACTAGAATTAATATGATAAACTTGAATTGGAAACTAATTTTAATAAACACTCTTAGGCAAATATTAATATTATAAACCGGCCGAATTCGTGCGATTACTTTGCCTCTACGCCATGCATAATTATAATATTTCTATCATAGTTGATATTTTAGAAATAAGAAACTTGTGTATGAGGTATAATGTTAGTTAGTAATGAATCCTACTTTATTGATTTAAGATTCCGATTTTAGTTTACAATAACAATAAAAATGCATAAGGGTTATTTTTAAATATATAATATACGGCATATGTAAGTACGTATGTTACATACTTACATATGTCGTGTTACCATTAAAAAATTGTTTATCTGAGGGTTAATTCTACTCATTATTACAAGCTTTTTTTTAACTTGCACCGTTCGCATGTCCTTACCTCTATGTATGAATGTAAGTTGTACATCAAAATTTGCAAACCATTTGTTGGTGTCCGATTGAGCTAAAATTTTTCATACACCTTTAGTTCTGATGACAATACAATGTGCAATACTCAATATTGTAATAATTTAAATATGGCCGCCGCTCCAAGATGGTGGATTTCATATTTATTCAACCCCCTTAATATGGGTATTAAACAAAGGGCTTTAAAAATTTACATGTATATTTTATTTTTAAACAATGTTCGCATTCGAAAAAAAACTTCAATTTAGATACAATTTTGACAGATTGCGACTGACATGTGATTGTGAACGTTGCATAAAAATATGTAGAATGGGCCCTCAGATGTTCTTCAAAAACTTATTTAGCTTTAGGTAATTAATAATTATACCAAACAACTGTAAGAATAAAACAGCTAAATAAGTAACCGATGTGACATTAAAAATACCAGCACTGATTTGAAGAGATAGGTATTTTTCAACACACTAAGGGTGCGTTTCTACCAGAGATGCGTAGCGAGGGAAGTGCTTTCAAGAACCAATAGAATCGCTTCATTAACCTAGCCTGTAGCGAGGCTAAGTAAATATAACAAACACATCCTAGCTAGGCATCCTCGCACATCTCTGGTGAAAACGCAGCCTAGCTCGGAAAATCAAGTCAAAGTCAAAAGTCATTTATTCAAATTAGGCTGAGTGCCAGCACTTTTTGAACGTCAAAGTTCTACATAAAGACAGTCCACCAAAACGCCCGCCCGTCACCACTTCCTAGTGTTTTAGCTGGGAAGAAGAAGTGGCGCAACAAACTCCCCAGCAAAAAAAATGGGCCCTGCCCCTCCGCATTTAGGCACGCAATGATGTGTTCTTCGCACTAGTGAAGAAAAGTCGCGGGCCAGCCCCCGACTATTCAATTGTATTTAATTATTTATAATATCCGGCTGGTAGCCGGGCATTCCCCCCGAATTCGAAAGCAACGCTCGAAAAAAAATCAGTGAACCATTTTCCACCATAATTTATTGCTAAATGTTAAGTTCAAATCATACTAAATGTTTGTTGAAAACACACATTTTTCATGGCATTTGACATAGCAGACTCTCGGTTCCTTAGCAACCTCGCCTTCGGCTCGGGCGTCTATTCCGCCTCGGCTGCAATGACATAGTTTACCCACATGCATCAAAATGTACTATTGTTATGTAGGTATGAAGGAAAATCAACATAAGTATCATTTATAAAAGAATTGTGATAATATTATCACAGTAGCAGTTTTGAACTAATCTTTACCTTAATAATCCCGTCATGGATAAGTAGTTTTAATTTGATTTGCATAATGGCTGGTTAATTTATTTTATTACGGTCATTTTGTATATAACCAACTCTTTATCGAAAAATAACATACAAGAATTAAAAAAAAGCGTAGCATAGCATTCGCACCATGTTCACAATAGTTTCCGTATTTTGAATCCATGAGTTTAGTCCAGTCGTAACTCGTAACCGTAATACTACATATGCCTACATAAGTAACTCATAGCCGCTTGCCCGGGCTCCCCCGTTATAATACTACATGTACCTATACATAATACGAGTCTATGTAGAATTCGTTGGGAAAGTACCTGAGTTATTTATTATATGACTATGTAAATAGAGATATTTTATTCCATTTCAACAATTTTTTTAGAACAACAAGGTCCCATTCTGACATAAAATATTAGTACCTACGCTAATTTGAATTTAAAAGTTTCCTTCAAACGTAATATTTCATTGATGTAACCACGGAAATCGTTTTTTTATTCTGTACCTAAAATCAGGAAGATGTGTAGTGTTAATGCTAAAATAGAAGGCAATATAGAGCGAATCACTATCAAATCTAACTGTGGCCATGCAGATATCAACTATAAAAAAGAATTGATTTACTTTGAATCTGAGTACGTACCTACGTTATAGAATACTAGTTTTTGATTTTCGCAAAAAAAAATGTTAATAAATCTATCCCTGCCAATCTTGGCGATTTTGGCGTGACTCACTTTCGCTTTAATGTCTTGTTTTCTATAAAATAATTTGTATTATTATTGTTTTCCATAATCGTCCCCCCTCATAATATTTACTTGCACTATTATCATTTATACTAATAACGCTTGTCATATCACCTTATTAGTCACAACTTTTATTCGCCATAAAATAAGTTTCTATAATAACATGTGTCATAATCACTAGTTTCTATAAGTAACACATTACATACTTAATCGATACTTGACATAAGCAACATCTAAACTACATTGTAAAGAGGAAAGATTTGTTTATTTGTACGATTTGGCTCAAAAACTACTGAACCGATTTTAAAAATTCTTTCTCCGTTAAAAACATCTACATCTTTTATTTATTTATTTCCAGAAATAATTAGGGATCCTTACTAAAACTTCATTATGTAACCCAAATGTAAAAAAAAATGTCATAAAATGTCTTTCATCGCATGCACTGCGAAAACTAGTGGTGATACATAAAAAGAATGTACTACATACCTACTTAAAGTACTCATTACTACCTCGAAAAAAGTCCGTGAGGCTATATGTCTAACTATTATGGTTAAGACACAATGACCGCTTTTTGGTAAAGTTATTCAATCAAAGCCCAGTTGGAAAGAAAAAGTGATGCCAGGATCAGCCAGTACATCGATCTAAGCTTTGTGTCCAGCTGTTTACGCTTGCTCCAGATGTGCTTTCTCCAAGTTAGCCTTCGATCAAGATGCATTCCAAAATATTTGGCGTCCTCGGCTTGGGGTATATCCTCATTGTAGAGTTTTATAGGAGGACAGGTCGGTTTTTTGAGGGTAAACTTTATATGGTCAGATTTGCTTTTTTTACCCTTAATGCGCCATTGGTCTAGCCAATCCTCAATCTTACAGATGTGGCCTTGTATTTTGCTGATGCTATTGCTGAGTTCTCATGGACAGATAGCACGGCTGTGTCATCTGCATATGTGGCAGTTATAGTATCGCCCTGCGTTGGCAGGTCAGCAGTATACAGGAGGTACAGTACGGGGCTTATATACTTTCTTGTGGGACACCTGAGAAAGTCTCGTTTAAAGGAGTAGTATCATTATTGAGTTTTAACTCAAAACATCTTTAGTAAAGAGACGATCTCAATATTGGAAAGAAAGAGTGAGGAAGCAGCTGTTTGATCTTGAACAGAAGCCCGTCATGCCATACCCTGTCAAAGGCCTGGCTGATGTCTAGGAATAGCAGAGCAGAGCAGAATTGTTTATATTCTAGAGTGCGACATATACTATCCGTTATACGATGAATCTGTTCTATAGTTCCATGCTTCTCTCGGAAGCCAAATTAGTGAAGTGGTATGACTTCCAGTAAATAGGTGCGCATTCTGTTCTACAGTATTTTCATGCAGTATTATAATTAGCTTCATGAAGTGGCTTGCCTGGTTTAGGTATCATTATAAACTGTGCAATTTTCCATTGAGCGAGGTATATGTGAAGTCTCAGGCAGGCATTATAAATTGCTGTAATACAGATTATGCCCTTTTTAGGAAGTTGTTTTTGTTTAAGCGTCAGGATACGACTTAATTGACGCGCAACTGCGTCAATTAAGTCGTGTCCTGGTGCTTGACCATCCTGCAATTTTATTATTTCTTTCCATACTTCACTAGGACTAGCACTTTTCAACGGCATGCACATCTGCAATGATGCGTCTAGGTATTCACTAACCTTTCCGTCATAATCGAAATGGTTACTAGGTAGCGGTTGGAATACAGATTTTAGATGCTCAGCGTACACCTTGGCTCTTTCAAAATCCGTTCTTGTTCTTGTGGTTTTTATTTGTGGTATATGCGTTATGGGTCTTTTGAGCTTTTTTGTTATCTTCCACAGCGAGTAGTTAGTGTCTGCGTATGGAGTTAGATTAGCCAGTTGATCTTGGAGGCGCTCGATGTTTGCTTGGTGAATCATGTGTTTGGTATCCTCGGATGCTTTATAGAAGGCTTTTTTGTCCTAAAGATATTTTGTGGAATGCCATATTTTCCGCAGATGCCTTCTTTCGCTTACTTTATCTTTTATCTCTTTAGAGTAAGAAGAATTGCGAATGATTTTCGGCCTGACTGGGGGTGTTGAGTCCTTGAACGCTCGGTGGAAAAGCTTGAAAAGTGACTCAATAGTTGATTTGACGCTGTCTACACTATTTAGTGGCGAGTTTAAATTTATGGATTTTGTAATTTTGTCCTAAAGTTGTGCCAGTTTGTTTTGTTGTTATAAAATCTTTGGGGATACTTGATCTGTACAGCTTTGCATTGTATATTGATTATAACAGGTGTATAATCCGATGAAAGATCGATACATTATTCGATGCTTGTTAAAGTAAATTCAACATAAATATTATAACCATAATTTTATACCAATTTAATGCTCAATCTGCAACAATTTTGTCATTTTAGTAAGTTTAATTGTAATCGATTACTAAGTCATTTATTTACTTGCAACATTATGTTCGAGCTTAACATTTTTTTGACGACTAGCAACTCTCTCTCTGCATTCATGCTCCCAACCGGCAAGTCCATTTTTCCACTTTTGTAATTAAATTAAATTAATAAATTCAACACATTTTCCACGCATGAGTTTTATTACACAATGCGTTTGTGGTCCTTCGGTTGGTAATTCGAGAGACTTCGTGTATTCTCCGTGGTTTTTGGTGTTTTGCTCGTGAAGCTATAGTTCACGTGCATGACATATCGGCTCGGGCAAGTCTACGTGCAGAATCCATATTTTGCACTTGGGCTCATAAAGAAGCACGAAGAAACCATTGGCCCATATTCTCAAGATACAGTCCAAAAAATTCCATCCATACAAGCCATCGTGTTGGTTCGTATTTCTATAATTAATACGAAATATAAAGGTGGCTGTGAAACTTGAGAGAAAGATTCTAGCTAGGCATACCTTACTACGTGAGCTACAAATATACCCTATACATGAGGATCTAAACATCAATACAGTCAAACAGGAAATCGCTAAACACAGTAAGGACTACCAAACTCGACTGGCCTTTAAGCTGCAAGGTACAGGGAGTGTGTCATACAATGATTGAAGCGGCATGATGTCTCAACGCTAATCGCGAGATTTAATTAAAGAGTATAAAAGTAATTTTCAAAAGCTCTTTCTGTTAGCACCCACATGAAGTAAATTATCCCAACAGATTAGCTTATTGTGTCTACACAGAATTCCAAGTTGCAGTAAAAAAGTTTAGGCGCTACGGTGGAACATACACACATGCATACATACATAGACAGGTACAATTATAACCCTTTCTTTTGGCTTTGCCTTAGTCGGGTAAAAAATAAGAATAAATGTTTGGATTTTTCGAAAATTAGCCGGGAGGACATTATTGCTTACTTTATAAAAATTAAAAGTGGGATAATTGAAACAGATCTAACAATTTTTGCATAATCAACCCCTGATGGGGTGAACGGAGTAATGGTCGTTGGGCTTAATTTTCCAAAATTAACCTTTATAAGGGGGTTACTTATTTTATAAAAAAAAAAGTTAAGGCCGCTTTTACATTGGGACTTTAGCCGCGCGACAGTAGCGCGACAGACGAACAACGAACATGTCTTCATATTATAAAAACATAAGCTAAATAAACTGTTTAGCCGCGCGACTGTTGCGCGGCTAAAGTCGCCTAGATGTGAAACCTTCTGCGATAAGACCGCCCATTCTAAAGGACTGTGCAAAAGAATTGATTGAGAAGACTATTACTTTAACTATATTAAAACATACATACAATACTAATATACAAATAAATTTAGCGAAAGTAAATTGCTCCTTCACCATATTTTTAAACGTTGATAGTGTTTGACCACGCCCTATCCTTTTTTTCTCTTGCATCTTATTTAACTTTGCACCTGCCAAGTTATCTCCTCACCATCCTTGGTTGACAGGTACTGGTAGAGAATGCCTATGCCAATAAGTCGGCCTTTGTGGCTATGTATGTACAAGAAGTCTAAATGAAAAATAATGCACTCACGAACGAGCTACTTGAATCATGAAAGATTTATAATGCATACGAATACTTATTAATTTAAAATTTTTCAATGATCTGAAAGCGCAGATGGGAACTTGACTCTAACAAAATTTTGCACTTTAAAGTTTATTTCGCAAACCGATCCTTGGTTGGAAAAATGGTTTTCGCACACCCTCAATAATTATTTAAAAAAGACCATCCAACAACAGCCCATACCATGGGATAGACGATACAAATTCATCACCACTTTACGTATAGGGGTGCACCCTGCAATATTTTTTTCAATATTTTATTTTACCACTTTGTCGGCGTGATTAAATGATTTTTATTTTGTAAGTAGGTTAAACATAACACTTGTACATGTCAATCTTTTTTGGTCACTTTTTAAACTAGATGAGGCCGGTGTCTCCTAGCTGACTAACCTGAGAAGAAACACCGAAACAAACTCAGAAGTAGGCCTCTTTTAAAGCCCATACAATTTTATTTTATCCAATTCAATTTATATTAACATGAATTTCCATAGCAAATTCCAACTTTCTAGTGCTAAGCGTCTCTGATCTAAACCACGGACAGACAAACGACATGGCGAAAATATGAGGGTTCCTTATTGACTACGGAACCCAAATAAGGGATTGATCACGTGAAATTTCGACAGCGTTTGTCACTCCCATACATTTCTGATGTTTTGACAGTCGCTTTTGCCTCGCGACCGCTGACATAATGCCACTTGTCTAGAACCGATCAGAGCCAATAATTCTCATAACATTAAAAAAACAAGCCAAACTAAGATGCGAATGCGAACGTTGCTCAAAAATAGTAGAAGTGGTCCTCTGGTTGATATTACAAAAAAAAAGCAAACAGAATATATACTCAATTATTTACTTTATTTACAGTATGAATCACATTGTTAAAAATCAACAGGTAACAAAAATATGGCAGTAAGAATCAAATAACAAAGAGCGACGATACGAAGAGGGTGGAGGTATGCCACTACACGCTTTGTTGCCTTAAACGTTATCAAAGTCAGTAGATATAGCTGATAAACAACTAATTAATCCTCATTAGGTTGGTCAATCAATTCTTTATCAAGGCGTTGTCGTTGTTAGCTTATCTCCTTTCGGCCTTGGGCACGGAGGGTCCCTCCGCGTGGTAGCCGGACTCGTCAGCCGTGTAATCGACTTTCTCTGCCCCACCCTCGTTGTTGATGTAGGCGTAATAGCCGCGGACGACTACGACTTGCTGGGGCTTGTTGTCCTCATCCACAACAGTCTTCAATTCACCTGTCTCGCTGCGGGAGTTGCCGTCAGAGCTTTCAAATCTGTTGATATTTACACATGTTAATAACATTTTCTGTTTAGAAGAAGTCTGTGGACTCGCATGTATTATGTAAGTATACCAACTATACCAACAAAATATTTAGAAAAAATCAAGTCATTTATTAATATTACACTCTCGAAACTGATGATTATATTTATGCAGACACAGTACAGTACCAAAAGTAGTCGAATACTATAAAAAATTAGCAATTACTTACTCAAAATTGTATTCGCCATTGGGCTTCTGATCGAAGATGGACCTGAGGATCTGTACGGGCACCACCTCAACGGGGACGGCCGCGGCGACGGCCACGAGGGCGAGGGCGACAACGATCATCTGCACCACACAATATACACAGGAAACATTATTGACAAGAACAACTAACAAAGTTATACAAACATTTTTTTTTAATCTTACAGGATTTAACTTTTAAGTTACAACAAAACAAAGTATAACTTCATTTTAATTATAAGTAAAATATAAATGCACTTACGGATTTCATTGTGATAGGTTTTGTTCGGCGACTGCTGTGCGACTGATGCCAGATCGATCGCAAAATAAGCTTTTATACATATCTCCGGCTTCTAACATTACGTCCAACGCACGATGTCGCTTATCCGGATTCGATTTTTAATAGGCACAATACACTAACCTTTAACCGCTTATGTGTGAGATAATATATGTGTAGAAAATGGAAATTGAAAACAAAAAATAGCTTGGACAAAAAAACAAGTTATGAGTATATTTGATTGGATATGCTTTAATTTGGTCATAAATAAATAAATATCAATAAAATTCTACCGATATGAATATTATGTAGATAAAAAGTCTAATACTCATTTATGTTGAAATACCTTATTGCGCTGCTCCGCGATACCTAATGCTAATTAGAGTTGAAAATAAGGTAATAAAACAACAATATACATACAACAGAGTTATAACTTAATTAAACATTTGTTAAAATTGTTCGTTGGTATACAATCTGCGTGAAAGGGCGTACCCAGCTAGGGGGAACTACAATTTTCTTCGCAATTTCTATTACTGGAAAGTAGAACATGAGAATTAAAAACGTATCTGTATGCAAAATGAATTATCTGTGAATGTGACTGATGATTTGTTAGGTTTTTTAATTATAGCAAATACTTTGATTATCTGTGACAAGAATTTTCACCAGGTTTTCTGATCAACTCGCACTTCGCCTGCGACTTCGTCCGCGATTTAGTAGGTAGTCCACAAACTTCAAAGGTTAGTTTTGGAAAATTAAGCACAACGATATTCATTAATTACCCAGCCATTTCTGCTGCTGATTCTGTGGCTCAGGAGCAGCGCAACTATTCACCCCGTCACCCCGTCAGGAGATGATTATGCAAAAATGGTTAGATCTGTTTCAATTATCCCACTTTTAGTTGGTTCATACCAATTTCCACGTAAATTGAAGCAAGCAATAATGTCCTCCCCTAAAAACTTCATCACCCCCATTCGCCCCTTTTGGGATTTATTTTCGAAAAATCCAAATATTTTTAATTCTTTTTTTATCGAAATCATGTCAATCATCATCAACTTCATCGAAGCATTAAGATTCTACCAGTTCGCTCAAACTGCAACATTTTTCTTACTTAGAGCATTTTAATATTTTTAATACCCGTCCTAACTTTTAAACGAAAGGTCCGATTTGAATAAATAAAAGTGTAATTAACATGTACATAATCAACCTTAATTATCGAACTATTTAAAAGGATAATGATTAATATCATGATACCAAAATCACAATTTTTTGATTGAACAATTTAAACAAAAAGCGGTCATTCTGACTTGTTAACCATAATAATTAAAACATAATATATACCCTAGCGAACTTTTCAATAGGTAATAATAAATCCTTTAATCATTATTTGTATGAATCATCAATAGTTTTTTCAGCGCACGCCAAATAATGAATTTATTTACTACTACTTTGGGTTACATTATTGCAATTTTCGTGGCGATCATTACTTTTTTCGAAAATAAAGCCTATGTTTTAGGTTAACAATGTTAATGATGTTTTAAGTTAATAAAGCTGAGTTTATTTGTTTGTTTGTTACGATTTAGCTTAAAAACTATTCAAACGATTTTAAAACTTCTTTCGCCATTAGGTAGCTACATTGTTATCTCTGGAACTACCAGTCGATTTGGTTTTTTTTTTGTCTATGATAGCCACAATCAAGAGGAAGGCTATTCGGGAACGCCAAAAAACGGGATATGCGCGTACGAAGTCGCGGGCAATAGCTAGTCTATTAATAAAACCAAATAGAAAAAGTCTGACCGCTATCCCTCTCATCGCGGCCGTAAGTCAGAGAATGATGAGGGGGTTGGCGATCCACGCCGCAGTGTGGGTACAGCAATTTAAGTGGGAGCAATAACTTCCCTGTCGCCACCCGGTGGCAATCCAGGGCGGCTGGGAATATTTGGGATGGGCGCGAACCAACGCCTCGCACTCATCGACGGTTCAATGCATAGTCGTCGGCCATGAAGCACAACAACCAGCGAAACAGGTATGAGCTACCCCCCCCCCCCCCTCTAGCTCAAACCCTGGGTACGCCCTTGTCTGCGTGCACCACTGTGATCGCATCGCGTATGGCTTCTGCAGGGTTTCCCAGCCATCCGACTGGTCTCTAGAACCCTTTCTTTTTATTTTATTTTCTGATGAAAAGATAGGGTGCGTCTCATTATCAATAAAGTTATTTGGTAGGTATATTTTAAGCAGCTGGATCGGGAGCTCCTCCTGGAAGCCTCGATCGTGCAGGCCTGGGTGTCACCACCAGACAGGCCTGCTGACATCAACGACGAGGCGGAGTGGTTCCGGGAGACCATGTCCGAAATATGTGACGTGGCAATGGCCCGGGTCCGGCCAGGACGCGCCCGCCGCAAGGTGTACTGGTGGTCGCGGGAGCTGGCATCGCTGCGCGAGGCATGCGTTGCTGCACGGCGCCTGTACACCAGGCATCGCAGGCTCCGCATCGGGCCTCCGGATGCGCAGGCCAGGGAGGCGGAGCTGTACGAGGAATACAGAGTTGCGAAGGCCGCCCTCCAAGCGGGGATCCTGAGATGCTTGAGTCTCTGAACGGGGACCCGTGGGGACGCCCTTATAAAATGGTGCGAGATAAACTCCGCACCTGGGCCCTCCGTGGACGCTCCTGCCGAGTCTCCGGCCCCAGCTGGTGGAGGACGTGGTGAGCGCTCTGTTCCCTTCGAGAGGGGAGCATATATGCTCCCCCGCATATGGCTCCGCCACTTGCGGTGCCCGATGCGGACCACACTGACGTCGGCGACGACGATGACAACGCTCCGGAGGTGACTGAGGTAGACCTGAGAGTGGCGGTAAACAGGCTGAAGGCCAAAAATACCGCCCCAGGACCCGACGGCTTATCTGGGAGAGCCTGGGTCCTGGCCTTGGAGGCTCTCGGGCCTCGACTAAGGGGGTTCTTAAGCGCATGCTTGGAGAGAGGCCAGTTCCCACTTCGTTGGAAGATGGGGAAACTGGTCCTCATTAAGAAGTCTGGGCGCCCTGCGGACTCTCCGTCCGCTTACCGGCCCATCGTACTGCTCGACGAGGTGGGCAAGCTCTTTGAAAGAGTCATAGCAAACCGCCTCGTCCGGCACCGGCACCTGGTGAGGGTGGGGCCGAATCTGGCGGAGAACCAGTTCGGTTTCCGCACGGGGCGCTCAACGGTGGATGCCATCATGCGCGTGAGAGCCCTCACGACGGGGGATGCGGTGTCCCGGGGCAGGGTCGTCTTGGCGGTGTCTCTTGACATCGCCAATGCCTTCAACTCCCTGACCTGGAGTTGCATCAGGGAGGCACTCCGGTATCACCGGATGCCGACCTACCTCCGTCGCGTGGTCGAAGCCTATCTGACGGACAGGGCCGTCATCTACCCCGGTCACCGGGGAGAATGGAACCGGCGAGAGATGTCGTGCGGTGTTCCACAGGGTTCGGTTCTGGGGCCGCTCCTGTGGGACATCGGCTATGACTGGGTGCTGCGCGCCGACCTCCCTAGCGGCGTCAACGTAGTCTGCTACGCTGACGACAAGCTAGTCTTGGCGCAGGGGGGGTCGCACCAGGCGGCGGCCGAAGTGATGACACGCGGGGTTGCGACAGTCGTTGAGAGGATCCGGCAATTGGGTCTCGAGGTGGCCCTGCACAAGTCCGAAGCCATGTGTTTCTATGGTTCTCGGAACAGGCCACCAATGGGATCCCAAATAACGGTAGGAGGGGTTCACATCGGCGTCGGGTCGACGATCAGGTACCTGGGTCTCGTTCTCGACAGCCGATGGAACTTCGAGGAGCACTTCCGACGTTTGGCTCCAAGATTGGAGCGGGCCGGGGCTGCCTTCAAGCGGCTCCTGCCCAATCTAGGGGATCCAAACGCCTCCTGCCGGAGGCTCTATGCGGGGATCGTGCGGTCCATGGCCCTTTATGGGGCCCCAGCGTGTGCACTGACGTTGAAGGGGCGACCTGCCCGCCAGCTCAACGCATCCCAAAGGGTCGTGGCCATCCGGCTGGCCCGGGGATACCGCACGGTCTCCGGCGAGGCGGCTTTCTACGCGGCGGATGTAGCTCCGGCAGGATACCATGGCGATATGGAGACGGCGACTGTCGCAACCCAGCGCTGGGCACGCCACAATTGCGGCGATAAGACCCCTCTTTGAGGAGTGGCTGGAGAGGCGCTACGGCGTCCTCACCTTCCGCCTGACGCAGGTACTAACCGGACACGGCTGTTTCGGGAGGTACCTGTTTCGGATTAAGCGGGAGGATACGCCCGGGTGTCAGCACTGTGAGGATCGCCCGGAGGACACGGTGGAGCATACGGTGGAGGTCTGCCCTGCTTGGGCTGAGCACCGCCGTGTCCTCGTCGAGGCGATCGGCGGCGGCGACCTCTCGCGTCCGGCCCTGGTTGAATCCATGGTCCGGAGCGAGGAGGCTTGGGAAGCGGTCACCTCCATCTGCGAAGCAGTAATGCTAGCATAGGAGGAGGAGGGCCGAACGAGGGAAAGGCAAGGCCTTCGCCCCAACCGCCGCAACAGGAGAAGACGCCCCGGGCGTCGGGAGTCGCAGGGCGATCCCCGGCCACCGTAGGCGCGGGCCTACGGACGGCGAGCATTGGGTGGTTCGCTGTCCGATCACCACCAGGCCCGGGTCGATGGCGCGTTGTGTTTCACGCGCGCCTCAAAGAGATGTCAGCATAAAAGACGGGGCCCGCTAGGGCCAAAGCCTGCCACTTGCCAGGGTTGCGGAATCTGTTAAAGAGTCACCGCGGCCCTGGAACGCAAAGGGCTTTAGAAGGAACACGGATGGGTTTTAGTCAGTACGAGTCTGACACGCCCTTCCGCTCCACCCAGAGCGGAAGAAGTCATTTGATGATTTCCCATCCTTAAAAAAAAAAAGGCATATTTTAATTTCAATAACGTTCACTGTAATAAACGTGATAAAATTCGTGTGAAATCCGAATGTATATTTTACTAACAATTAAAATTAATAAAATTATACTATAATGGAGTATCGAGAATGGATAAATTGAGGAATGAGTTCATTAGAGGTAGCTTAAAAGTGGCGCCAATAACGGAAAGATTGAAAGGGAATCGCTTATCTTGGTATGGTCATGTGAAGAGGAGGGATGAAATGCACGTAACTAAAAGAGTTATGAATATAAATGTGGATGGATGGACAGGGAGAGGGAGGCCAAAGAAAAGATGGATGGATTGTATTAGGAGTGATATGAAAGAAAAGGGAGTTAGTGATAGCGTGACGGTTGACAGGACAGAATGGAAGAAAAAAACGTGTTGCGCCGACCCCAAGTAACATGGGAAGATGATGAAAAGTATACCAAAACTTTTCTATCTTATGTTATAGTTTTAAAGTTTGTTTTGTTGTAACTTTTAAGTTTTAAAATCTTTGTGTAACTTTGTTAGTTGTTCTTGTCAATAATGTTTCATGTGTGTATTGTGTGGTGCATATAATCGTTGTCGCCCTCGCCCTCATGGCCGTCCCCGTTGAGGTGGTGGTGCCCGCACAGATCGTCAGGTCCAACTTCGATCAGCACTTTGCGTAAAAATTGCTTATTTTTTATAGTATTCGACTACTTTTAGTACTTGATAACTTTCCACTACGGCCATATAGCATCAAATACCGGTATATAATCTGCATAAATATAATCAACAGTGTCTAGAATGTAAAATTAATATATGACTAGATTTTTTTTTAAATATAATATTAATATATAGTTATGACAACTAAAATATTAAATACTAGCGGACGTCACGCGGTTTCACCCGCGTAGTTCCCGTTCACGGTGATAAAAAAGCCTATGTTAGTAGCTGATAATGTAGCTTTCCAATGGTGAAAGAATTTTTGAAATCGGCACAGTAGTTTTTGAGTTTATTCATTACAAACATTCACACACACACAAAAATACAATTTTTTCCTCTTTATAATATTATAGTGTAAATACCAACCATACATTAAGAAACCTCCATAATACAAGTGAGTCCACAGACTTCTTCTAAACAGAAAATGTTACTAACATGTGTAATATCAACACATATCAAAACTCTCACGGCGCTGTCCGCAGCGAGAACGGTAAATTGAAGGAAGTTCTGGATGAAGTCGTCCGCGGCTCGTACGCCTACGTCAACACCGAGGGTGTGCTAGACACGCTAGACACCATCAGCTACACCGCTGATGAGTCTGGCTACCACGCGGAGGGACCCTCCGTGCTCAAGGCCGAAAGGAGATAAGCTAACAATGACGATGCCTTGATAAAGAATTGATTGACCAACCTAATGGGGATTAATCAGTTGTCCATCTGCTGCTATATCTACTGACTTTGATAACATGTAGTGGCAACAAAGCGTGTAGTGGCACACCTGCAACCTCTTCGTATTGCTCTTTGTATCGTTATTTGATTCTTACTGCCATATTTTATTACCCGTCGATTTTAACAATGTTATTCATACGATATTATTTTATTATTATTATTTATTTTTAGCCAATTGTGTCCGACTGCAGGGCAAAGGCCTACCTTTCTTCCATCCATTCCTCCCGGCTTTGGGCAAGTGTGGACCAATCTGGGCGATAGGCGTCAAGCTCGTCCCGCCATATTCGCCTGGAACTCCCGCGATGTCGTCGGGCATTTTCTGGGACCCACATTGTGGTTGCTTTAGCCCATGAACCGTTCGACATACGGCAGACGTGGCCGGCCCAGTCCCACTTATACCATAAACTTTTAGGCGTGTGTTTTTTTGTTAATTTTTCATTGCAATCTATTATTCCAGATATTCAGCAATATGTTTGATATTAATAATGGGTTTTTACGGAAGCTGTCCAGTGACAGCCCCGTTTACTGTTGTAGCCTCCTAAATTAGGTCTTCAGGGACCTTTCTCTTTAGTCTCCTAGCGACTGTTTGGGTGTTCATCAAATTTACTGCTAAGTTGTTTGGATGATTTGAAATTCGCTCTATGTACGCTTTATTCATTCCTGATATTTTTTCCATTATAGTTTTGATGCAGAGGTCGTGAGTCTGTTATTTGATACATACCAAGGTGCGTTCGTCACCATTTTTAATATTTTTGACTGGAACCTTTGGAATATTTCAATATTTGATTTTGCCGCTGACAGCTGTAAGCCGTATGTCCATATTGGCTTTATTATGCATTTAAATAGCAACAATTTGTTTTAAAGTTACATAGAATTGAGATTTGTTACTTAGTAGCCAATCCGGTACATTGTGCGTATCTGTTGGCCCGTAGCCAAAATATTTGCTTCTTTCAATTTAGGCGTCTATACAGATATATTCCGAGATACCTAGCGTAATCCTCTTGTGGGAGAGGTATTCCGTTTAGAGTGACAGGGGAACGTGTTCCTTTCCTGTTAGCGAAAGTCACCTGGACGGACTCAGTTTCGTTGGCCTTGATTCGCCAGGCTTTAGGCCATTTGGATACTTGATCGAAACTAGTTTGAAGTTTTTGTGCTGCGACGTCCGGTGAAGTGTCCACGGAAAGAATTGCTGTGTCATCAGCAAATGTCCCAGTGACTACGCCCTCTATCATCGGGAGGTCGGCTGTGAAAAGCAGGTACAGCGTTGGGCCCATTACATGCCCTGAGGTTCTCCTGCTTGGATAGAATGTAAGGAAGTTATCTCTTCACCTTGTTTTATAAGGAAGTGTCTGTCACTTAGGTAAGACTTAATAAGGTTATAGAAATTTATCGGCAATTTATTTTATTGTTCTATGGTATCGTGCCCCCGGCAAAACCCAAATTGGTGATCAGGTAACAGTTTTAAGAGATAATCGGGGATAATCCACGCAGGATAAGTATCTCCATGACCTTCTAGGGAATGGGCAGCAGGCTAATAGGTCTATATATTGCGCCTCAACAGTATTCTTACCCGGCTTGGCAACCATTATAACTTGTGCTACTTTCCATTGAAGTGGAACAACCTATTGGCAGGATAGCGTTGAACAGGAAAGTGACAAATAGAATGCCTTACTTTGGCAGTTCTCTTAGAATTTTGCCAGTTATGTGATCGTATCCAGGAGCTTTACTTGGGTCTAGCGCCTTAATCGCTTATTTTACTTCATCCTTTTGGATTTTAGGAATGGGAGGATCCAGTTGGTGGATTAGGTTCAATAATTGGGTGATTTCATAGATTTTAGAAGAGCCTATATCTGGAATTGGTATGAAGACCTGTTTTAGATGTTCAGCGAATGTGTTAGCTTTGTCCGCATCATGTAAGCCCCTTCTGAGTGACTCTTACGGATAGGAGGTTGGTTAGAAACAGGATGTTTAAGTTTTTTAGTGACTTTCCATAAATAATAATTTGTTTCTGCTGTTGCGTCTAAGTTTTTAAGAATTGTAGTAGTGTTTTGAGTTTTGTTTGTAAATATTTCAGGTGTTTTTGTCAGCAGAATAACCTGTTTTTTGCCACTTCTTTCGAACTCTTCGTTTTTCTGCTAGTAGTTCCCGTACAGATTTAGGACATTCTTGTTTATGATGTGAATCTGTGGCAACTGGAGTAGCAAGCCAAGCTGATTGTTGACCACAGCTATTGAAATGTTCAACTGCTTGTCTTATGTCGTTGTCCGTCTTTAGAAGGATTTTTATATCTAAGCTTTCTCCTAGTAGCTGTTTGAAGAGCTCCCAGCTTGTTTTATTTGTGTATATGTTAACGGAAAAGTGTGTAATCCGTCATTGTATACAATTCCTAAGAAATGTGTAAAATTCCTAAAATAGATAGGAAATCTATGATATATTTTGTAATATGCACTTTTACTAGGAAATCTATACATTTCCTACATAGCAATCGGAAATGGGGTAAGTAATAGATGATTTATAACAATAAAATCTCTAATATTTACAACATATAACAACGGAAACTATAATTTTATTTAACATAACGATTAGTTAATATAATAAACGATTGATATAATTTTAAAATAACTAATTTTTATAAGCATAACATAAGTTAAATTTAAAATCGTTCAATAGATATAAAAACATAACTAGTAACTGATTACCACCTGCGCTAAAATAGTTCGACGGAGCCCGGGTTCCTATTTCTGGGTGGTTTTAAAAAAAATAACCTAACCTAACCTATCCGAGTCGGAATACTCTGAGTTTTTTATATATATTAAACGTTTTATTATATATTTCCTTTTTAAATACATATGTACATTTCACAGGAAATGTGTGTATTAAGGAATCTTTGAAACGTTATTTTACACATTTCCTAAGTAGGCTCGGAAGGGTATATATTTCCTAGGAATTGTGTACAATTTGATTGTATATTATGTTTCAGATTTTTTTTTGGTACTTGAGGGCCATTTCTACTGTTTTTGAGCAACGTTCGCACTCGCATTTCAGTCATTCATCTTGGCCCTCATCGGCTCTAGACAAGTGGCATTCTGTCAGCGGTAGCGAGATAAAAGCGACTGTCAAAATGTCACAAATGTATGGAATTGACAAACGTTGTTGAAATTTTACGTGATCAATCCCTTATTTGGGTTCTGTAGTCATCAAGGATCCATTTTAGTTTCGCCATGTCTGTTTGTCTGTCTGCGGGTTAGCTCAGAGACGCTTAGCATTAGAAAGTTAGAATTTTGTATGGCTATACACATTAATCACGCCGACAAAGTGGTAAAATAAAAAAACTAAGAAATACCCTACAATTTTTTTTTTCAATTTACCGCCTACACGTAAAGTAGCGATGAATTTGTCTATCCCATGGTGTTGGTGTTAAACGACCTATCCAACAACACCCCACATCATAGGGTAGACGATAAAAAAAAATTCATCGCCAATTTACATCCCTTTACACCCTAAAAAAAATGTATTTCATAATTTTATTTTACCACTTATTCGGCTTGATTAATATGTATACCCATACCACATTTTAACTTTCTAGCGCTAAGTGTCTCTAAGCTAGACCGCAGACGGACAGACAGACAGACAGACAGATGGACAACGGCGAAACTATTAGGGTTCCTTGTTGACTACGGAACCCTAAAAATATTGCGGTTTGAGCGAACTGGGCAGAATCTTAATGCTTAGTCCGATGAAGTTGAAACACGGCACAAGTTTTCAATAAATAATAAGAATAACAAATGTTTGGATTAATAAGGCGGGAGGATATTATTGCTTACTTAAATTTACGTGGAAATTGGTATGAACAAACTAAAAGTAGGATAATTGAAACAGATCTAACAATTTTTGCATAATCAACCCCTGACGGGGTGAACGGGATATAATCGTTGGGCTTAATTTTCCAAAATTAACCTTATAAGGTAGAGGGAGCGTTGATGTTTGTGGAGTACCTACTAAATCCGCGCGGACGAAGTCGCGGGCAAAGTGCTAGTTATTTTATATAAAAAAGCATAAGGCCGCTTTTACATTAGGACGTCAGCTGCGCGCGGTAGCGCGGCAGAAGCACATGTCTTCATAATATAAGAAACATAAGCTAAATAAACTACTAGAAACTTTAGCCGCGCGACTGTTGCGCTGCTGAAGTCGCCTAAATGTGAAACTTTCGGCAATAAGACCGTCCATTTAGAATGAGCGGTCATATCGCTGAAGGTTGCAATTTCGAATAGATTACCTTTGGATGAACTGAGTAAAAGAATTGATAGAAAAGACTATTATTTGAATTATATCAAAACATACATACAATACTAATATATGAATAAATTTAGCGAAAGTAAGTTGCTCCTTCACCATATTTTTAAACGTTGATAGTGTTTTACCACGCCCTATCCGTTTTTTTCTCTTGCATCTGATTTAACTATGCACCTGGCAAGTTATTTTCTAACCATCCTTGGTTGACGGTACTGGTAGAGAATGCCTATGCCAATAAGTCGGCCTTTGTGGCTATGTATGTACATGAAGTCTAAATGTAATGCACTCACGAACAAGCTCCTTGAATTATGAAATATTTGTAATGCATACGAATACTTAATAAACTCAGATTAATCAATTAACTAGTAGAATGTGTGTCACAGGGATCTGAAAGTGCAGGGGGGGAGGACACCTGACTCTAACAAAACTTTGCATTTTAAAGCTTATTTCGCAAACGTATCCTTGGTTGGTAATATGGTTTTCGCACACCCTCAATAATTGTTTTAAATGACCTATCCAACAACACCCCATACCATGGGATAGACGATAAAAATTCATTGCCACTTTACGTGTAGGGGTACCCTAAATTTTACCTTATTCCAATATTTTATTTTACCACTTTTTCAGCGTGATTAATATGTATACCATTCCAACTTTTTAGTGCTAAGCGTCTCTGAGCTAAACCGTGGACAGGCACGACGGACATGGCGAAACTATACGAGTTCGTTGTTGACTACGGAACCCAAATATGGGATTCATCACGTGAAATTTTGACAGCGTTTGTCACTCCCATACATTTCTGACGTTTTGACAGTCGCTTCTGCCTCGCGACCGCTGACATAATGCCACCTGTCTAGAACCGATGAGAGCTTAATAATTCTCCCAACATTTAAAAAAAACTCAGACTAAGATGTGAATGCAAACATTTCTCAAAAATAGTAAAATTGGCCCTCTGGTTGATAGTACATAACAAAACAGATAACATAATATATTCAATTATTTACTTTATTTACAGTATGAATCACATTGTTAAAAGTCAACAGGTAACAAAAACATGGCAGTAAGAATCAAATAACAAGGTGGAGGTGTGCCACTACACGCTTTGTTGCCTTAAACGTTGTCAAAGTCAGTAGATATAGCTGATAAACAACTAATTAATCCTCATTAGGTTGGTCAATCAATTCTTTATCAAGGCGTTGTCGTTGTTAGCTTATCTCCTTTCGGCCTTGGGCACGGAGGGTCCCTCCGCGTGATAGCCGGACTCGTCAGCCGTGTAATCGACTTTCTCTGCCACACCCTCGGAGTTGATGTAGGCGTAATAGCCGCGGACGACTACGACTTGCTGGGGCTTGTTGTCCTCATCCAAAACATCCTTCAATTCACCTGTCTCGCTGCGGGAGTTGCCGTCAGAGCTTTCAAATCTGTTGATATTTACACATGTTAATAACATTTTCTGTTTAGAAGAAGTCTGTGGACTCGCATGTATTATGTAAGTATACCAACTATACCAACATAATATTTAGAAAAAATCAAGTCATTTATTAATATTACACTCTTGAAACTGATGATTATATTTATGCAGACACAGTACAGTACCAAAAGTAGTCGAATACTATAAAAAATTAGCAATTTCTTACGCAAAATTGTATGCGCCATTGGGCTGCTGTTCGAAGTTGGACCTGACGATCTCTATGGGTTTCACCTCAACGGGGACGGCCGCGGCGACGGCCACGAGGGCGAGGGCGACAACGATCATCTGCACCACACAATACACACAGGAAACATTATTGACAAGAACAACTAACAAAGTTATACAAACAAATTTTCAAAATCTTACAGGATTTAACTTTTAAGTTACAACAAAACAAAGTATAACTTCATTTTAATTATAAGTAAAATGTAAATGCACATACCGATTTCATTGTGATAGGTTTTGTTCGGCGGCTGCTGTGCGACTGATGCCAGATCGATCGCAAAATAAGCTTTTATACATATCTCCGGCTTCTAACATTACGTCCAAAGCACGATGTCGCTAATCCGGAATCGTTAATTGATTGCATACGTGCATGATATTTTTGTCTTATTTTAAAGTTGACAATAATAATTATCTTCGTAACCTATCATACATTAAGGAAACTAGAAAAAACACAAAAAATGGGACATCGGACGGACACGCGGTCGCGTTGTGATTGAGGTAAAATTAATGCTTATTATTTTAGTTAGTATGTTCCTTTACGATAAAATGTACTCAATTGATTTATAATGGTACAATAAATTAACTTTAGAATTGGAAATGCCACAAAAAATAAGGGGCAAAATTTTGTTCTTGTTCTTCCTCCAGATGCTCAATCCCCTTGACTTTGCACCTGGCTCCTGCGAAGCTTGCGTTTCGAAGCAAAACTTAACGTAAAACTTAGCCTTCGCTCTCTAAGTAAATACTGGAAGCTGAGGACCTCTAAACAAGAAGTTTACAAATCAGTAATACTACGTGTATTACCTACTTTACTGTATTGACAGCGACACATACATATTATTTACAAAACAATATTTAACTTGCAGTATTCGGGTGTAACGAGTTTTAAATCTCGTCACATGCGATTTGGTTTTTTAGGCGATTTACGTTTGTGGTTGTAGTCGATTTCCGAACGACACTTTGTTCCGGTTTGTGATCTGTGGTAGCCGCTGCGCCTGAGACTTTACGATCCTTATTCAAAGATGACAGAAACCTTATTTTCACTGTCGTCGATATTTTCAAAAATCCGTAGTAATCTCGGATAATTTCAGCCTAATAATGGCAAATCGATAAATATTACAACAAAGGACGATGAAGTGAGAAGGATTGCCCTCAATTTTCGATATTCTGTCTCTGTACTGTGATTATCGCACGCTACATATATTGTTATTGCGTTAGCGCACATGCATTGATTTTTATTTGAAAGGGAAAAAAAACGCCTAATTATTCGGCGTTTTTTTGTTTTTTCCTTTATTCCTTTATTTCTAAATTTGGATTTTGTTGCTGAAAATACTTTTTCTTTGGACCATTTTGGCAACGGGGACTCCTTCATAACTCATCGCTTCCAGTTGGTTTAAGTTAAACTTATTTTAAAAGCCAGCAATCTGGTAGGAATTTTCCATTATTTTTTTTATTAATACCTACATAAATAGACAAAGATGCAATAATATCACACTTTCCTTAACATCACCATTAACCTAGAAATGTTACAATCTAAATAAGGTTTATTTAGTAAATGGTGTATTACTGTGGAGCTACGGGCCATTAAATAGAGAAAGGACAAAATAATAGTTGTTTTTTTTTATTCTCATTTAGCCTCCCACCGGCAGATTAAAGGTCTGACTCTTCCGCTCAACTTTTCCGGTAATCTTTATTTTTTTTTATACTGTGTGCTACCTCCACGGCGCCCGAATATATTCTTTTTATTTACTTTTTTTATAAGGAGGACACACAACCTGCATATTGTACTCTTTGGTGTGACATACACACATTACATCACACTCACTCTCACCATTCCCATTTTTTTTATATTACATTTGTCGCTCTGCGAACAGGGACATTGAAGTAGCTTCATGAATTTGTATGGGATATTATTGCATCTAATAATTAGTATTGTTTACAGAACACATTTTTGTTTTTTACATGTTCTGTTGTTAATTGTTATAAACAACTTAAATTCTTTTTATATTTTTTTGTAAACAATATTTTCCTACTAACAATATTGTACTATCTGTGTTGTTAACTTTTGTTGTTACAGCATTATCTTTTTGTTCTTACAAAACCAACATAATTTATGGTAAGACAGTTTTGTTATTGTTTAAGTGATCCAATGGTGTTAACTTAGTGCGGTGAAACTTTGTTTCATATTTAATTTTAAGTGAACTTTAGTTTAACTTAGTAATCATACTTTAAGAGATTTAAACTCATTATTGTAAGTTATTATTGCATCTTTTCAATGCTAAACACTTTGATATTTTCTTAAAAAACAACATAACTTTTAAAATATTTTAACCTACCTTCAAAAATTTTACAACTTTTGAAGTTTTGCATTTTGGTTTGCTTTGCTAGTCGATATTGCTTATTCATATCATGGATAAGGAAGTTCAGTTTTCTCCGCCTCTAGCTGATAAAAATAACTTGGAATCTGATGATGCACGCACAGTTCCTAATATTAATGCACATGTTCCTGACATGATTAATTTGACAGAAGTACAACATTCTTTTGATCATAATGACAGGGTTGCAAACTCTTCTTCAGCTTTTGCGACGCATGCTTTGCCTTCTTTTAATTCCATGAACGCTTTGGTTAATGAACATATTAAAAATAATTTGCCTTCTGCAACTAAGTTGCCAGATTTAAAAAAAGAGTAGAATTAAATTTGATGGGGGATCTTGTGAATTTATTACTGAAGTTGAAGAATATTTTTATATAAAAATTTTGATGAGATTTTATTGGTTGGTTCATTTACAGACTTGCTTAGTGGTATTGCTCTTAAATGGTTTCGCACTGTTCGTATTCGTATTTCATCATGGCACGAGCTTAAGCTTGCTTTATTGAAACGTTTTGACAGGCCAGATTTTGATTATTTCTTGGAACATGACCTTCGGACGAAGAAACAAAAAGTTCTGAATCGCTTCCAGACTTTATTACGGATATTATGGACATGGCTAGTCGTCTTTCATTTCCATTGTTTGATAGTTTTGGTTAATGTAATTAAACATAACATGTTGCCTATTTACACACCTTTTATATTTGGTAAACATATTGATTTTGCGGAATAATTTCTTTTTACTTGCCAGTTACTTGTGATAATTTAACTAAAAATATTAACTTTCTAATTATACCTTCTTTTCAGCCTGATTTCATTTTAGGTTTTGATTCTTGGTTAAAATTTGATTTGGCTAAAGATTTATGCAAAATTGTAACTTATGTGCAAAGTAATAAAGTCCAAGTTTGTACAGTTACTTCTGCTAGTGATCTTTCTCCTTCTGAGAAACAAAAATTAAATGATAGTTTCACTTTTTGAAAATATTTCCTATGAAAAGAAAGGCTTAGGTCTTACTCATCCTCCTTTTGGTATTATGGTTAACCCTAAAAAAGTCGATAGACCTTTGTTGATGCTTTCAGTGGATATTATAGGTATATTACCTAAAACTTATTCTGGACATAAATATATTCTCTCGGTTGTTGATGTTTTCACTAAATACTGCTGGATTTTTCCTATGATAAATGCTACTACTAGGGTAATAAATAAACTTTTTGAAAAAGAAATATTTCTTAAATTTGGTTGTCCCAAGATAATTGTTTGTGATAATGGTACACAATTTACTTCTAAACATTTTGTAGAATTTATGAAAGGTTTTAATATTACTAAAATATTTTATAATACTTTGTACACCCCTCAAAACAATCCTGTTGAGAGATATAGTAAAACTGTTGAAACTTGCATAGCTTGTTTTGTTAAGGATGATCATAGAACTTGGTCTAAATATTTACCTCATGTTCAATTAGCTTTGAATAATAGTGTTAATCTTGCTACAGATTTCACTCCTAATTTTTTGATGTTTGGTAGGGAACTTATTTTTGATGCTTCTTTACATCGTTTAAGTAACTCTATTGATAACTTAAGTGAATTGGAAGTTTCCAATAGAAATCACTATGCTGATTCTCTTAATTCACTTAGTGATATTTTTGTTAAAGTTCAAACTCATTTATTAAAAGCTTATCAGCGTAATGCTCGCTATTATAATAAGGGTCGTAAAGTCATTTCTTTTGATGTGGGTGATGTTGTGTGGAGAAGGAGTTTCGTTCAATCTCATGCACCTTCTTATTTGTCGGCAAAACTTGCTCCTAAGTTTATTAAATGTAAAATTATAGAAAAGATTTCTGATAACGTTTATGTTCTGAAAGACCTTAATAAGGGTACTTCTGGTCGTTATCATGTTAAAGATATAATTAAATTTTAATTTGGTTTCCAAGTGTTAGTCTTGATTTTGATATTTTTGTTTGAAGGACCCTTATGATACTGTGATGTATGTTGGGATGGATGATAGGTTTACAGCGTTTTGAATGAGATTGTATGTTATGTAGGTAACTTCATATGAATTTATTGAATTCAATTTCTTAACTTTCAAAAATATAACAGGACATTTTAATAACTTTTTCTACACACACACATACGTTTCTCATATCGAAAGATCTTATATTTTAAAACTTTTTTATTTACAGTCTTGTATACAATTTTATACATTCTTGTATACAATTCTTGTATAGGAACCTACCTACTTTTATACACGTTAGGTATTGTATTATTTTTATGCATAGGATTTGCTCCTAACTTCGTTTATTGTGTTAGGATGCAAAATCTTTATTTATTTTTAAGTTACGCGGATCATGCTGTTTCCATTTGTTGAAATAGTATAGATTTTTAGTGTTTCTGTTTTTTTTTGCAGAACTGCTAGCTCTTGCTTTTGGGTTGGTTTTCTGTATTTTTATACCTTTTAGGGATTTCGATACTTGTGGTTTTGTTCTCACTTGTAGACATTTTCCTATATTTTTTTACGGATCTCGGTACATATTTTTTCCTTGATTTCGTGTTTTTTTGATGCTGTGCTCGAAAAGTTGGTGGAGTTGAGCCGATCACAGTATGCATTCTTTTTTTGCTATTGTGCTCGGGAGGTTGGTGGAGTTGTGCCGATCACAGTATGCATTCTTTTTTTGCTATTGTGCTCGGCAGGTTGGTGGAGTTGTGCCGATCACAGTATGCATTCTTTTTTTGCTATTGTGCTCGGGAGGTTGGTGGAGTTGTGCCGATCACAGTATGCATTCTTTTTTTGCTATTGTGCTCGGGAGGTTGGTGGAGTTGTGCCGATCACAATATGCATCCTTTTTTTGCTATTGTGCTCGGGAGGTTGGTGGAGTTATGCCGATCACAACATTCTTCTTTATATTTTTACATCCTTAGAGATGTAAAGGTTTAAAACTGTCTCACACGGTTATAATTCGTTCTCGCTAGTCAGTGGCGATGGTGCCTAACTGTACTCATATAGACATTTTTTTTTACTTTATTCTTGTTAGACAGCGGCAATTGCGCCTAACTGTACTCATACAGCCAATTTTTTTACTTTATTCTTGTTAGACAGCGGCAATTGCGCCTAACTGTACTCAACTTAATATTTTTTGTTGCTTTATACTTGTTAGTCGGTGGCGATGGTGCCTAACCGTACTCAAATTGGTATATATCTTTTGTAGTTTTATATTTTTTGGTCAGCGACGATTATTTCTAGCTGCACCTGTAATATTTCTTGGATTTAACTTGCTAGTCAGTGGCGAAGGAGCCTAACTGCACTCATGTTGCTTCTTTTTGTATTATAGGTCGGTTATGCTTGTGTCTTAACTTTACTTTTGTTTTTTTGTATGCATCTTATTTTAAGAAATTATACTCTTGCGACATTCCATGATTGCATTTTAATCTGGTTTGTTGATAATAAACTTGACGGATATTTTCCTTGCAGTCTTATTATCTTAATCTTTTTTTTTGTTAATTGGTTTTGGAATTTTATTTTCTTTCATTTTTTTTTTATAAAAGCTTTTGCCTTTCTCTTTTGTTTTTAAGCATAAAAGAAATTGCTTTCTTTTATTTTTTCGGGGAGGGATGTAAAGTAACGAGTTTTAAATCTCGTCACATGCGATTTGGTTTTTTAGGCGATTTACGTTTGTGGTTGTAGTCGATTTCCGAACGACACTTTGTTCCGGTTTGTGATCTGTGGTAGCCGCTGCGCCTGAGACTTTACGATCCTTATTCAAAGATGACAGAAACCTTATTTTCACTGTCGTCGATATTTTCAAAAATCCGTAGTAATCTCGGATAATTTCAGCCTAATAATGGCAAATCGATAAATATTACAACAAAGGACGATGAAGTGAGAAGGATTGCCCTCAATTTTCGATATTCTGTCTCTGTACTGTGATTATCGCACGCTACATATATTGTTATTGCGTTAGCGCACATGCATTGATTTTTATTTGAAAGGGAAAAAAAACACCTAATTATTCGGCGTTTTTTGTTTTTTCCTTTATTTCTAAATTTGGATTTTGTTGCTGAAAATACTTTTTCTTTGGACCATTTTGGCAACGGGGACTCCTTCATAACTCATCGCTTCCAGTTGGTTTAAGTTAAACTTATTTTAAAAGCCAGCAATCTGGTAGGAATTTTCCATTATTTTTTTTATTAATACCTACATAAATAGACAAAGATGCAATAATATCACACTTTCCTTAACATCACCATTAACCTAGAAATGTTACAATCTAAATAAGGTTTATTTAGTAAATGGTGTATTACTGTGGAGCTACGGGCCATTAAATAGAGAAAGGACAAAATAATAGTTGTTTTTTTTATTCTCATTATTAAAGGTCTGACTCTTCCGCTCAACTTTTCCGGTAATCTTTATTTTTTTTTATACTGTGTGCTACCTCCACGGCGCCCGAATATATTCTTTTTATTTACTTTTTTTATAAGGAGGACACACAACCTGCATATTGTACTCTTTGGTGTGACATACACACATTACATCACACTCACTCTCACCATTCCCATTTTTTTTATATTACATTTGTCGCTCTGCGAACAGGGACATTGAAGTAGCTTCATGAATTTGTATGGGATATTATTGCATCTAATAATTAGTATTGTTTACAGAACACATTTTTGTTTTTTACATGTTCTGTTGTTAATTGTTATAAACAACTTAAATTCTTTTTATATTTTTTTGTAAACAATATTTTCCTACTAACAATATTGTACTATCTGTGTTGTTAACTTTTGTTGTTACAGCATTATCTTTTTGTTCTTACAAAACCAACATAATTTATGGTAAGACAGTTTTGTTATTGTTTAAGTGATCCAATGGTGTTAACTTAGTGCGGTGAAACTTTGTTTCATATTTAATTTTAAGTGAACTTTAGTTTAACTTAGTAATCATACTTTAAGAGATTTAAACTCATTATTGTAAGTTATTATTGCATCTTTTCAATGCTAAACACTTTGATATTTTCTTAAAAAACAACATAACTTTTAAAATATTTTAACCTACCTTCAAAAATTTTACAACTTTTGATGTTTTGCATTTTGGTTTGCTTTGCTAGTCGATATTGCTTATTCATATCATGGATAAGGAAGTTCAGTTTTCTCCGCCTCTAGCTGATAAAAATAACTTGGAATCTGATGATGCACGCACAGTTCCTAATATTAATGCACATGTTCCTGACATGATTAATTTGACAGAAGTACAACATTCTTTTGATCATAATGACAGGGTTGCAAACTCTTCTTCAGCTTTTGCGACGCATGCTTTGCCTTCTTTTAATTCCATGAACGCTTTGGTTAATGAACATATTAAAAATAATTTGCCTTCTGCAACTAAGTTGCCAGATTTAAAAAAAGAGTAGAATTAAATTTGATGGGGGATCTTGTGAATTTATTACTGAAGTTGAAGAATATTTTTATATAAAAATTTTGATGAGATTTTATTGGTTGGTTCATTTACAGACTTGCTTAGTGGTATTGCTCTTAAATGGTTTCGCACTGTTCGTATTCGTATTTCATCATGGCACGAGCTTAAGCTTGCTTTATTGAAACGTTTTGACAGGCCAGATTTTGATTATTTCTTGGAACATGACCTTCGGACGAAGAAACAAAAAGTTCTGAATCGCTTCCAGACTTTATTACGGATATTATGGACATGGCTAGTCGTCTTTCATTTCCATTGTTTGATAGTTTTGGTTAATGTAATTAAACATAACATGTTGCCTATTTACACACCTTTTATATTTGGTAAACATATTGATTTTGCGGAATAATTTCTTTTTACTTGCCAGTTACTTGTGATAATTTAACTAAAAATATTAACTTTCTAATTATACCTTCTTTTCAGCCTGATTTCATTTTAGGTTTTGATTCTTGGTTAAAATTTGATTTGGCTAAAGATTTATGCAAAATTGTAACTTATGTGCAAAGTAATAAAGTCCAAGTTTGTACAGTTACTTCTGCTAGTGATCTTTCTCCTTCTGAGAAACAAAAATTAAATGATAGTTTCACTTTTTGAAAATATTTCCTATGAAAAGAAAGGCTTAGGTCTTACTCATCCTCCTTTTGGTATTATGGTTAACCCTAAAAAAGTCGATAGACCTTTGTTGATGCTTTCAGTGGATATTATAGGTATATTACCTAAAACTTATTCTGGACATAAATATATTCTCTCGGTTGTTGATGTTTTCACTAAATACTGCTGGATTTTTCCTATGATAAATGCTACTACTAGGGTAATAAATAAACTTTTTGAAAAAGAAATATTTCTTAAATTTGGTTGTCCCAAGATAATTGTTTGTGATAATGGTACACAATTTACTTCTAAACATTTTGTAGAATTTATGAAAGGTTTTAATATTACTAAAATATTTTATAATACTTTGTACACCCCTCAAAACAATCCTGTTGAGAGATATAGTAAAACTGTTGAAACTTGCATAGCTTGTTTTGTTAAGGATGATCATAGAACTTGGTCTAAATATTTACCTCATGTTCAATTAGCTTTGAATAATAGTGTTAATCTTGCTACAGATTTCACTCCTAATTTTTTGATGTTTGGTAGGGAACTTATTTTTGATGCTTCTTTACATCGTTTAAGTAACTCTATTGATAACTTAAGTGAATTGGAAGTTTCCAATAGAAATCACTATGCTGATTCTCTTAATTCACTTAGTGATATTTTTGTTAAAGTTCAAACTCATTTATTAAAAGCTTATCAGCGTAATGCTCGCTATTATAATAAGGGTCGTAAAGTCATTTCTTTTGATGTGGGTGATGTTGTGTGGAGAAGGAGTTTCGTTCAATCTCATGCACCTTCTTATTTGTCGGCAAAACTTGCTCCTAAGTTTATTAAATGTAAAATTATAGAAAAGATTTCTGATAACGTTTATGTTCTGAAAGACCTTAATAAGGGTACTTCTGGTCGTTATCATGTTAAAGATATAATTAAATTTTAATTTGGTTTCCAAGTGTTAGTCTTGATTTTGATATTTTTGTTTGAAGGACCCTTATGATACTGTGATGTATGTTGGGATGGATGATAGGTTTACAGCGTTTTGAATGAGATTGTATGTTATGTAGGTAACTTCATATGAATTTATTGAATTCAATTTCTTAACTTTCAAAAATATAACAGGACATTTTAATAACTTTTTCTACACACACACATACGTTTCTCATATCGAAAGATCTTATATTTTAAAACTTTTTTATTTACAGTCTTGTATACAATTTTATACATTCTTGTATACAATTCTTGTATAGGAACCTACCTACTTTTATACACGTTAGGTATTGTATTATTTTTATGCATAGGATTTGCTCCTAACTTCGTTTATTGTGTTAGGATGCAAAATCTTTATTTATTTTTAAGTTACGCGGATCATGCTGTTTCCATTGTGTTGTTTTTAGTGTTTCTGTTTTTTTTTGCAGAACTGCTAGCTCTTGCTTTTGGGTTGGTTTTCTGTATTTTTATACCTTTTAGGGATTTCGATACTTGTGGTTTTGTTCTCACTTGTAGACATTTTCCTATATTTTTTTACGGATCTCGGTACATATTTTTTCCTTGATTTCGTGTTTTTTTGATGCTGTGCTCGAAAAGTTGGTGGAGTTGAGCCGATCACAGTATGCATTCTTTTTTTGCTATTGTGCTCGGGAGGTTGGTGGAGTTGTGCCGATCACAGTATGCATTCTTTTTTTGCTATTGTGCTCGGCAGGTTGGTGGAGTTGTGCCGATCACAGTATGCATTCTTTTTTTGCTATTGTGCTCGGGAGGTTGGTGGAGTTGTGCCGATCACAGTATGCATTCTTTTTTTGCTATTGTGCTCGGGAGGTTGGTGGAGTTGTGCCGATCACAATATGCATCCTTTTTTTGCTATTGTGCTCGGGAGGTTGGTGGAGTTATGCCGATCACAACATTCTTCTTTATATTTTTACATCCTTAGAGATGTAAAGGTTTAAAACTGTCTCACACGGTTATAATTCGTTCTCGCTAGTCAGTGGCGATGGTGCCTAACTGTACTCATATAGACATTTTTTTTTACTTTATTCTTGTTAGACAGCGGCAATTGCGCCTAACTGTACTCATACAGCCAATTTTTTTACTTTATTCTTGTTAGACAGCGGCAATTGCGCCTAACTGTACTCAACTTAATATTTTTTGTTGCTTTATACTTGTTAGTCGGTGGCGATGGTGCCTAACCGTACTCAAATTGGTATATATCTTTTGTAGTTTTATATTTTTTGGTCAGCGACGATTATTTCTAGCTGCACCTGTAATATTTCTTGGATTTAACTTGCTAGTCAGTGGCGAAGGAGCCTAACTGCACTCATGTTGCTTCTTTTTGTATTATAGGTCGGTTATGCTTGTGTCTTAACTTTACTTTTGTTTTTTTGTATGCATCTTATTTTAAGAAATTATACTCTTGCGACATTCCATGATTGCATTTTAATCTGGTTTGTTGATAATAAACTTGACGGATATTTTCCTTGCAGTCTTATTATCTTAATCTTTTTTTTTGTTAATTGGTTTTGGAATTTTATTTTCTTTCATTTTTTTTTTATAAAAGCTTTTGCCTTTCTCTTTTGTTTTTAAGCATAAAAGAAATTGCTTTCTTTTATTTTTTCGGGGAGGGATGTAAAGTAACGAGTTTTAAATCTCGTCACATGCGATTTGGTTTTTTAGGCGATTTACGTTTGTGGTTGTAGTCGATTTCCGAACGACACTTTGTTCCGGTTTGTGATCTGTGGTAGCCGCTGCGCCTGAGACTTTACGATCCTTATTCAAAGATGACAGAAACCTTATTTTCACTGTCGTCGATATTTTCAAAAATCCGTAGTAATCTCGGATAATTTCAGCCTAATAATGGCAAATCGATAAATATTACAACAAAGGACGATGAAGTGAGAAGGATTGCCCTCAATTTTCGATATTCTGTCTCTGTACTGTGATTATCGCACGCTACATATATTGTTATTGCGTTAGCGCACATGCATTGATTTTTATTTGAAAGGGAAAAAAAACACCTAATTATTCGGCGTTTTTTGTTTTTTCCTTTATTTCTAAATTTGGATTTTGTTGCTGAAAATACTTTTTCTTTGGACCATTTTGGCAACGGGGACTCCTTCATAACTCATCGCTTCCAGTTGGTTTAAGTTAAACTTATTTTAAAAGCCAGCAATCTGGTAGGAATTTTCCATTATTTTTTTTATTAATACCTACATAAATAGACAAAGATGCAATAATATCACACTTTCCTTAACATCACCATTAACCTAGAAATGTTACAATCTAAATAAGGTTTATTTAGTAAATGGTGTATTACTGTGGAGCTACGGGCCATTAAATAGAGAAAGGACAAAATAATAGTTGTTTTTTTTATTCTCATTATTAAAGGTCTGACTCTTCCGCTCAACTTTTCCGGTAATCTTTATTTTTTTTTATACTGTGTGCTACCTCCACGGCGCCCGAATATATTCTTTTTATTTACTTTTTTTATAAGGAGGACACACAACCTGCATATTGTACTCTTTGGTGTGACATACACACATTACATCACACTCACTCTCACCATTCCCATTTTTTTTATATTACATTTGTCGCTCTGCGAACAGGGACATTGAAGTAGCTTCATGAATTTGTATGGGATATTATTGCATCTAATAATTAGTATTGTTTACAGAACACATTTTTGTTTTTTACATGTTCTGTTGTTAATTGTTATAAACAACTTAAATTCTTTTTATATTTTTTTGTAAACAATATTTTCCTACTAACAATATTGTACTATCTGTGTTGTTAACTTTTGTTGTTACAGCATTATCTTTTTGTTCTTACAAAACCAACATAATTTATGGTAAGACAGTTTTGTTATTGTTTAAGTGATCCAATGGTGTTAACTTAGTGCGGTGAAACTTTGTTTCATATTTAATTTTAAGTGAACTTTAGTTTAACTTAGTAATCATACTTTAAGAGATTTAAACTCATTATTGTAAGTTATTATTGCATCTTTTCAATGCTAAACACTTTGATATTTTCTTAAAAAACAACATAACTTTTAAAATATTTTAACCTACCTTCAAAAATTTTACAACTTTTGAAGTTTTGCATTTTGGTTTGCTTTGCTAGTCGATATTGCTTATTCATATCATGGATAAGGAAGTTCAGTTTTCTCCGCCTCTAGCTGATAAAAATAACTTGGAATCTGATGATGCACGCACAGTTCCTAATATTAATGCACATGTTCCTGACATGATTAATTTGACAGAAGTACAACATTCTTTTGATCATAATGACAGGGTTGCAAACTCTTCTTCAGCTTTTGCGACGCATGCTTTGCCTTCTTTTAATTCCATGAACGCTTTGGTTAATGAACATATTAAAAATAATTTGCCTTCTGCAACTAAGTTGCCAGATTTAAAAAAAGAGTAGAATTAAATTTGATGGGGGATCTTGTGAATTTATTACTGAAGTTGAAGAATATTTTTATATAAAAATTTTGATGAGATTTTATTGGTTGGTTCATTTACAGACTTGCTTAGTGGTATTGCTCTTAAATGGTTTCGCACTGTTCGTATTCGTATTTCATCATGGCACGAGCTTAAGCTTGCTTTATTGAAACGTTTTGACAGGCCAGATTTTGATTATTTCTTGGAACATGACCTTCGGACGAAGAAACAAAAAGTTCTGAATCGCTTCCAGACTTTATTACGGATATTATGGACATGGCTAGTCGTCTTTCATTTCCATTGTTTGATAGTTTTGGTTAATGTAATTAAACATAACATGTTGCCTATTTACACACCTTTTATATTTGGTAAACATATTGATTTTGCGGAATAATTTCTTTTTACTTGCCAGTTACTTGTGATAATTTAACTAAAAATATTAACTTTCTAATTATACCTTCTTTTCAGCCTGATTTCATTTTAGGTTTTGATTCTTGGTTAAAATTTGATTTGGCTAAAGATTTATGCAAAATTGTAACTTATGTGCAAAGTAATAAAGTCCAAGTTTGTACAGTTACTTCTGCTAGTGATCTTTCTCCTTCTGAGAAACAAAAATTAAATGATAGTTTCACTTTTTGAAAATATTTCCTATGAAAAGAAAGGCTTAGGTCTTACTCATCCTCCTTTTGGTATTATGGTTAACCCTAAAAAAGTCGATAGACCTTTGTTGATGCTTTCAGTGGATATTATAGGTATATTACCTAAAACTTATTCTGGACATAAATATATTCTCTCGGTTGTTGATGTTTTCACTAAATACTGCTGGATTTTTCCTATGATAAATGCTACTACTAGGGTAATAAATAAACTTTTTGAAAAAGAAATATTTCTTAAATTTGGTTGTCCCAAGATAATTGTTTGTGATAATGGTACACAATTTACTTCTAAACATTTTGTAGAATTTATGAAAGGTTTTAATATTACTAAAATATTTTATAATACTTTGTACACCCCTCAAAACAATCCTGTTGAGAGATATAGTAAAACTGTTGAAACTTGCATAGCTTGTTTTGTTAAGGATGATCATAGAACTTGGTCTAAATATTTACCTCATGTTCAATTAGCTTTGAATAATAGTGTTAATCTTGCTACAGATTTCACTCCTAATTTTTTGATGTTTGGTAGGGAACTTATTTTTGATGCTTCTTTACATCGTTTAAGTAACTCTATTGATAACTTAAGTGAATTGGAAGTTTCCAATAGAAATCACTATGCTGATTCTCTTAATTCACTTAGTGATATTTTTGTTAAAGTTCAAACTCATTTATTAAAAGCTTATCAGCGTAATGCTCGCTATTATAATAAGGGTCGTAAAGTCATTTCTTTTGATGTGGGTGATGTTGTGTGGAGAAGGAGTTTCGTTCAATCTCATGCACCTTCTTATTTGTCGGCAAAACTTGCTCCTAAGTTTATTAAATGTAAAATTATAGAAAAGATTTCTGATAACGTTTATGTTCTGAAAGACCTTAATAAGGGTACTTCTGGTCGTTATCATGTTAAAGATATAATTAAATTTTAATTTGGTTTCCAAGTGTTAGTCTTGATTTTGATATTTTTGTTTGAAGGACCCTTATGATACTGTGATGTATGTTGGGATGGATGATAGGTTTACAGCGTTTTGAATGAGATTGTATGTTATGTAGGTAACTTCATATGAATTTATTGAATTCAATTTCTTAACTTTCAAAAATATAACAGGACATTTTAATAACTTTTTCTACACACACACATACGTTTCTCATATCGAAAGATCTTATATTTTAAAACTTTTTTATTTACAGTCTTGTATACAATTTTATACATTCTTGTATACAATTCTTGTATAGGAACCTACCTACTTTTATACACGTTAGGTATTGTATTATTTTTATGCATAGGATTTGCTCCTAACTTCGTTTATTGTGTTAGGATGCAAAATCTTTATTTATTTTTAAGTTACGCGGATCATGCTGTTTCCATTTGTTGAAATAGTATAGATTTTTAGTGTTTCTGTTTTTTTTTGCAGAACTGCTAGCTCTTGCTTTTGGGTTGGTTTTCTGTATTTTTATACCTTTTAGGGATTTCGATACTTGTGGTTTTGTTCTCACTTGTAGACATTTTCCTATATTTTTTTACGGATCTCGGTACATATTTTTTCCTTGATTTCGTGTTTTTTTGATGCTGTGCTCGAAAAGTTGGTGGAGTTGAGCCGATCACAGTATGCATTCTTTTTTTGCTATTGTGCTCGGGAGGTTGGTGGAGTTGTGCCGATCACAGTATGCATTCTTTTTTTGCTATTGTGCTCGGCAGGTTGGTGGAGTTGTGCCGATCACAGTATGCATTCTTTTTTTGCTATTGTGCTCGGGAGGTTGGTGGAGTTGTGCCGATCACAGTATGCATTCTTTTTTTGCTATTGTGCTCGGGAGGTTGGTGGAGTTGTGCCGATCACAATATGCATCCTTTTTTTGCTATTGTGCTCGGGAGGTTGGTGGAGTTATGCCGATCACAACATTCTTCTTTATATTTTTACATCCTTAGAGATGTAAAGGTTTAAAACTGTCTCACACGGTTATAATTCGTTCTCGCTAGTCAGTGGCGATGGTGCCTAACTGTACTCATATAGACATTTTTTTTTACTTTATTCTTGTTAGACAGCGGCAATTGCGCCTAACTGTACTCATACAGCCAATTTTTTTACTTTATTCTTGTTAGACAGCGGCAATTGCGCCTAACTGTACTCAACTTAATATTTTTTGTTGCTTTATACTTGTTAGTCGGTGGCGATGGTGCCTAACCGTACTCAAATTGGTATATATCTTTTGTAGTTTTATATTTTTTGGTCAGCGACGATTATTTCTAGCTGCACCTGTAATATTTCTTGGATTTAACTTGCTAGTCAGTGGCGAAGGAGCCTAACTGCACTCATGTTGCTTCTTTTTGTATTATAGGTCGGTTATGCTTGTGTCTTAACTTTACTTTTGTTTTTTTGTATGCATCTTATTTTAAGAAATTATACTCTTGCGACATTCCATGATTGCATTTTAATCTGGTTTGTTGATAATAAACTTGACGGATATTTTCCTTGCAGTCTTATTATCTTAATCTTTTTTTTTGTTAATTGGTTTTGGAATTTTATTTTCTTTCATTTTTTTTTTATAAAAGCTTTTGCCTTTCTCTTTTGTTTTTAAGCATAAAAGAAATTGCTTTCTTTTATTTTTTCGGGGAGGGATGTAAAGTAACGAGTTTTAAATCTCGTCACATGCGATTTGGTTTTTTAGGCGATTTACGTTTGTGGTTGTAGTCGATTTCCGAACGACACTTTGTTCCGGTTTGTGATCTGTGGTAGCCGCTGCGCCTGAGACTTTACGATCCTTATTCAAAGATGACAGAAACCTTATTTTCACTGTCGTCGATATTTTCAAAAATCCGTAGTAATCTCGGATAATTTCAGCCTAATAATGGCAAATCGATAAATATTACAACAAAGGACGATGAAGTGAGAAGGATTGCCCTCAATTTTCGATATTCTGTCTCTGTACTGTGATTATCGCACGCTACATATATTGTTATTGCGTTAGCGCACATGCATTGATTTTTATTTGAAAGGGAAAAAAAACACCTAATTATTCGGCGTTTTTTGTTTTTTCCTTTATTTCTAAATTTGGATTTTGTTGCTGAAAATACTTTTTCTTTGGACCATTTTGGCAACGGGGACTCCTTCATAACTCATCGCTTCCAGTTGGTTTAAGTTAAACTTATTTTAAAAGCCAGCAATCTGGTAGGAATTTTCCATTATTTTTTTTATTAATACCTACATAAATAGACAAAGATGCAATAATATCACACTTTCCTTAACATCACCATTAACCTAGAAATGTTACAATCTAAATAAGGTTTATTTAGTAAATGGTGTATTACTGTGGAGCTACGGGCCATTAAATAGAGAAAGGACAAAATAATAGTTGTTTTTTTTATTCTCATTATTAAAGGTCTGACTCTTCCGCTCAACTTTTCCGGTAATCTTTATTTTTTTTATACTGTGTCCTACCTCCACGGCGCCCGAATATATTCTTTTTATTTACTTTTTTTATTAGGAGGACACACAACCTGCATATTGTACTCTTTGGTGTGACATACACACATTACATCACACTCACTCTCACCATTCCCATTTTTTTTATATTACACGGGTTGCGGTCAAATTTCTAATAATATGCATTTTTTTAATATCGGTTAATTTGTACACGTCATGAGAGAGATATAAATTTTCAGCTGCCAACTTCATCCTGGAATACGATGGCTTCTCAATCTGCACGAATCCTGGGAACAATGAGGTCGCTCCGCGAAGCCTGTGAGTACCAGCAACCAGCTAGAACCCCCACGCAAAGCGGGCCGAAAGGATACTCCCTTTGATGCGGAAAACTGAATCTCGACTCTATTCTTTTTTTTTCACTCTCTCATTATCAATTTGTGATGTCTCCATATCAACATTTATTTTATTTACCTTGTTTGACATAAAATTCTACAAAAAAATTGAAGATGGAAACTGGTAATACATCTATTTTTGGCCGCATAGTGACACGAATCTTATTAGGTATTTAAATAAATTAAGAGCCTTCCACACGGCAATTCATCGCAGAGCCAAAAATGTGTGTGGAATAGCTAACGGCCAAAAAAACTGTTTAAACCTACCTGAAATTTTATTCAATGATACTTAACATTCCTTCCTATATAATTGTATACATGAAGATTGCCTATACCCTACAGGAACAAGCGTTTAACGAATACAAAGGAGTCGCGTCACAGGTAGTACATCAGGAAGTGCCGCTACAGTTGCTCGCTACGAAGCTACGGCGTAGCGATTCATCGTAGCAATGTAAACCCAGGTCATTTAATTATCCATTGTCTTGTTAGGAAAGGTTAATCGTCCGATATCAGTGAAGTTATGTGCGAGGTCTCTAATTCGGCGAGTCATTTAATGACATGCGCACACGTTCGAGATCAGTCGCTTGCCATGCAGACAGTGGTATGACCTTGACCGCTAACCGTCGCGCACATTCTGATACATTATGTACGCTTCTATACTTTTTATTGCTAATAAGATTGTATTATATAACCATGTTTAATTTTATTGCCACTGACTGCCGAAGCAAAATTATTTTTCAAAACATTTACTCGAAAACTGACTCGTAACTTACCCCACTGCTTTCAGGCAGACAATGAAGTGTATTTTACACTTTTTTCGAGTGACTGCGTCGAAAAAAGATTCCAAGATCCAATTCCTCCAATTCCTAGGTTATGCAAGATCCTCAATGGCTGTAGTGACTTGTTAGATATACACCACGCTAGTGTAAGTGCAGTTCATGAGGTAATTTTATTAAGCGATCGTACGACTCGCTTCTAAGGATATTGCTGTTTACATTTACATTTACATTTATATTTTCTTTTTCTATTTATTCTTTTTATTTTACACAGTTATTTTACACAGTAATTTTCTTAATTCGTTACTCAAACCTCATCAATGCTATTGTTCGTTTAATTATAATATTGTATCTTTTGATAGAATAATTTTGTTTATTGAATTCGGTTGTTTTATTTTTTGTTTATGTTGTTTTTTTTTTTTACTATTAATGATTATTTCTTGTGTTTGTAATGGATTTGGATGTTTATAGTCTTTTACCTTACCACAGCCTGCATTTTGATTTTTGCTGTTGTTTTATTTCGTTTTAATTTTGCTAATGTAACTTAATTTATTTTACTTGAATTTATAATAAAATTTTCAAATCTCTTATCAATTATTATTTTATTCTATTTTTGTTTATATTGTTTTTTTATTTTTTTATTAATGATTATTTCTTGTGTTTGTAATGGATTTGGATGTTTATAGTCTTTTACCTTACCACAGCCTGCATTTTGATTTTTGCTGTTGTGTTATTTCGTTTTAATTTTGCCAATGTAACTTAATATAATAATTTATAATCTTGCTTTCAAAGCAATTTCAATTAGTATTTTTTTTTTTTGTCTTGTTAATGTTCTAAGTTATTAATTTGATTTTCACATTATATTCACTTATATTTTTAATGAATCTATTGTAATTTAATTTAATTTAATAATTAATGGTTTTACCATTTGTTTTTTGTGCTAGAGGTGTTAACCTATAATTAATTGTTGCACCCGCAATTGTATTCTGTTATAAATAACAACCTGCTAATGTACTGCTGTAAACAATTGTTGGTTAACCTGAACAAAATAAATAAAATAAATAAAAACATTTGTATTTTTCATTGCAGTATCTCGGTTTCATAACGGCCTCGTATTCGTCTCGGGCATCTATTTCGCCTCGGCACACTCAATTACAGATAACACAACTTACTTATAAATGAGTATACAGGGTGTCCCAAAACTCAACGTCAAGCCGAAACGGGGTGACAGGATTGATCATAACCATCACGAGAAAAATCTGAAAAAAAATCTATCCCATGCAGTTTGAAAATTATGGGCATTTTAAGAAAAAACCTAGAAATTTGATCAAACTGTACCATTTTTCGGTTATTGTGGTTATTATTTTTTATTTTTGTTCATTTGAACTTTAGAAACGTAATCCTAAATAACATTTCTAGAATCCCAATAAAAAATAATGACACAATTGCCTCAAGTTCCTGAGAATTGAGACTATTTGTTAAACTACGAATTTAAAATTTTCAAGATTCGTCGACTTTGACAGGCCCTCCTATAAAAAAAATGTACTAGAGTGCCTTGGCAAGTAGCATTAAAAGTTGGCGCATTTAATCAGAATTCTAAAATGGTACAATACTTGTTAGTTCCATACAATAGAAAAGAGTAAAAAAATTAAAACCTCAAGTAACCCGATTTTTGCTATCAGATTTTACTCAGTTAAAATGTTTTTAATTCGCACAAGCTCTAGGTAGGTTCTTAATTTTAAGGCAAAATGATGAGAGAGATGGATAATGGGTATGTTTGCCATGAGTGAGCGAGACAGATAGTGACGCCACGCATTGAGACGGAGATGCGTCGTTTAAACGAGTGCGAATGAAACAGATAGATGCTATGGCATCTATCTGTTTCATTCGCACTAGTTTCAGCCAAGCAAATGGCTACGCTACCAGTCCGACACCAACCAGTTAGTACGTTTCGCTCATTCGTCTACTGCGCACGTTCGTATTCGTATTAATTATTTTACTAATTTTACTAACTTTTTTTCACTTTGGTAAAAGTGGCGTCACTATCTGTCTCGCTCACTCATGGCGAACATACCCATTATCCATCTCTCTCATCATTTTGTCTTAAAATTAAGAACCTACCTAGAGCTTGTGTGAATTAAAAACATTTTAACTGAGTAAAATGAGATAGCAAAAATCGGGTTACTTGAGGTTTTAATTTTTTTACTCTTTTCTATTGTATGGAACTAACAAGTATTGTACCATTTTAGAATTCTGATTAAATGCGCCAACTTTTAATGCCACTTGCCAAGGCACTCTAGTACATTTTTTTTATAGGAGGGCCTGTCAAAGTCGACGAATCTTGAAAATTTTAAATTCGTAGTTTAACAAATAGTCTCAATTCTCGGAAACTTGAGGCAATTGTGTCATTATTTTTTATTGGGATTCTAGAAATGTTATTTAGGATTACGTTTCCAAAGTTCAAATGAACAACAATAAAAAAGAATAACCACAATAACCGAAAAATGGTACAGTTTGATCAAATTTCTAGGTTTTTCTTAAAATGCCCATAATTTTCAAACTGCATGGGATAGATTTTTTTTCAGATTTTTCTCGTGATGGTTATGATCAATCCTGTCACCCCGTTTCGGCTTGACGTTGAGTTTTGGGACACCCTGTATATGCTCCGATTGAATATTACTAATGTTACCTTCAATATAACTTTAACAAAATTAAAATATTACAAATAATCGCGATTGACATACTAATTCTAAGATTAAGATGACAATGACAATGGAAAAAAGTTTAAATTGATTAGATATGACATTAATTATATCAGTTACCTAAAATAATTATGTCTATTTAAGAAAGTATTATTGGCAATATTTAAAAGTATTATGTCAATATTTAAAATTTAAAATGGCTTAAAAATATACATGAAAAAAATCAGGAAATATTAAAATAAAAATAGAGATTTAATAAAGATTAAAAATGTACGTCTTACATTAATAAATGGATTTATAAAACAAATGTCTTCTGTCCGAAAGTGCTTAATCAATTTCCTTTTTAAAGTGTTGAGACTAACGTGATTAATATCGAATTGTCAGTGTACTTATGTAATTTAAATTAATATTGGTTTGCCACTTACTGTGGCAGGACACAGAGACCCAAACACGCGTGACGTCACTATGATTATATACAATTTTACTAGCGACGTGACGTCACGCGTGTTTTCAACGTACTGTATCGTCTTCAATTTTTTGTTTACGTGACAAAATAATAAAATACGTGTTTAATATATTTTGGAAATATATCTTTCAGTTAAATGCTCCACCCTTTTTAGGGTTCCGAACCTCTATATGGTAAAACGGAACCCTTATAGGATCACTCGGTTGTCTGTCAGTCTATCCGTCCGTCACAGCCGATTTTCTCCGAATATACTGGACCGAATCAGTTGAAATTTAGTATACACAATCTTCTGTGACCCAAACACGAGCTTGTAATGAAAATAAATTAGATTTTTTTTTTAAGTTTTTCCAACTGATCCATGTGATATAAAAAATGTATTGTGAGAGTTTCGAATATATTGTTTTCATAATTTTAAATTAAATGGTTTTGAAGTTATTCCAGAACACAGCCTAAAATTTTGAAAAAAAAATAGAAAAAGGTCCTTGCTTTAAAAGCAACATGTTTAAATAATATTATTCGTTCGTAACTCTTTGGAGATGACTCCGACTCGCACTTGTCCGGTTTGTTTACCTGTGTACACAAATAAACGTATTTGATTTAAATTCATGTACACAAGCTGTGCTAGCCTTTTATTAAAGATAACTCTGAAACAACTCAAACCTGTATCAAATAGCAAAAAAAAACACGTATAACGGCCTATTAGTCATGGAACAATCGGTTTACATCGAGAGGCTACAAAAAAAATATTGCCGCATGCCTAAGCTCCTCATTCGGAGGTGGGGTCGGTTAAAAAGTCACCCCGTTTCTTCATTATCTTCCTGCCCTCATACTTATTTACTTAGAATCAAGCGCAGCATGTATTTTCCTTTCACTTCCACACATTCCTTTTCGCGTTAAACTCAATAGTCACTAGTTTTTAGCCTAACATCAGCTGGTCTAATCAATTTACTTGATAATTATAATTTTGTTCTTCTTTGGGATGGTTCGATGTTATATTAGAATGAATTAATAATTTTCGCCCATGAGATTTATCAGTGTCATGACTGACGGCTGGTCTGACTGATGACTGGTCTACACTGTCCTCTCAACAACGAAACATACGAAAAATCTTTTTTTTTAAGGATATATACAATAGGAAACGACCCATACGAACCGTGCACTAGCTTCTGACGTTTCATAAGTGCCCATGCAGGCCTGTGTGAAATGATTTTTTTCTTTTTCTGTAATTTGGTGTAATTAGAGGAGCTCGTGGCTAAATAATAACAGCCGCACGGGTCGATCTTCAAGGTTAAACAACGCTTGCCGAGGTTCATCTGTGGATGGGCGAAAAGGCTAGGCAGATGTTCTGTAATTAGGTCGGAGGAGCTCGTGGCTAAAGAGTAACAACCGCACGGGTCGATGAAGGTTAAGCAATGCTTGCCAAGGTTAGTCTTTGGATGGATGACCATCTTACCATGATCATCTTAACTTATCGAGTTTCCTCCGTGGCTCGTGATTATATTAAAGATAAGAATGCTTGGAAACATGCTGGTCCTGCTCCATAGGACAATCGAGGGTGTAGTAGAAAAAGTCAAACTTGCTTTATTTACTGGTGTACTTTCAGGTTTTTAATATGTAATTTAACTCACACACTGATCCATTGTTTTTAATTATATTGTAAATATGTGAGTACCATGTCCCTTACTAGCAAACTTAATTTTATCTCTGCTGGTATTGCTTTGTTGTACCTATTAGTATATAAGTGTGTGCTGTATATTAGTGTAACGTTGGATGCATTGTGCTCACATAATATAATCAATTGATCAATGTACCTATTTATACAAAATATTGTAAAACTTATATTTGAAAAGAGTAACTATGGAGTTTCTTGTCCGTTCTTCTCCATAAGAATCTACTATTTGCGAATGGACAACTAGAATCACTTATATTTTAATTTTAAACTGTAAATTTGACGTTCAAAAGTGCCTTTTAATGGTCTAGTTGAAATAAATGAATTGACTTTGACCTCGGAAAGCACGTTAAGCCATTGGTCCCGGCTGTCCTTTGTAGATCTTCGGCAGTCGTTACGGATTGTCAGAAGCCAGTAAATCTGAATCCAGTCTTGCCAAGAACTACCCTGTTACCCAGTTAATGGGTTGTGGAGGTCTGGTAGGCAGCTGCTCCATGTAAAATACTGGTATTCAGCTGGAACCGGTTTGACTGGAAGCTGACCCCAATATAGTTGGGAAAAGGCGAGGCAGATGATGACGTAGAGCAAAACTCTAATTTACACAGTCTTTAACATATCTTTTGCGTTTTCCATTATGGGTCACATTTTTAAATTGTATATTATATTTGTCACCAGATTTGCCAAAAGAACAAAACACTTACACGAATGAAAATTACAAACGCCATGTAAAAATGTGACCAAAGAGTTAGGATCCTACATACTGTAGCATTGTGAACTCTGCTTGCTTTTGTGAAAAGTAAATCCTTCTTGCAAGAATCTTTTTCTATTTGTTGTCCAGAATCCAGGTTTTTCTTTTTAAATTTTTTTTTAAATTTGGAAGTATTCTGTTGTCAGTTAGCTTTCGTACTTTGAAGCGGACAGACGTGTGACACATCGCGCTGTGATTTAAATAGTGTGTGACTTTTTGAACTGTGATTGGCTGTTGCTTATAATTGCGATTCTTTATCACTCCTGCAGTGTTTTTAGCTGTGGTCTACGCCCACTGGGCGGAGCTGAAGAGGGATGGAAGATTTCTGTCAGCTCACACTTCATAGTAAGAATTTTAAAACGATCTTGAAAATTCTAAAATTTTTGTGTCTGCCGAGATTTGAACCTGCGTCGTGTTGGTTAGTGCGTGTCTGTGGCGACGCTTCTCCGGACTGGACCAACTGACCATCTGGCCGCGGCATCGAAATAGTTATTATATATCAACTGCCAAGCCGTCAGACTATTTTGCCCTGCTTGTTGCTGTATTCTGAACTGCTTCATTCTGCTCACCATGCCTCGCATGATTCGCTCACCCCCACAGAGTTCTCCAAATGCTTGTGTACTATCGCAAACGCGTTCAGAGTCTGACCTTTCTCCTGCTGCGTCGGCATCCGATGGCAACCTCTTTGACACAGTCAATGTTACTACAAGGCCGAGTTATAAACGTTTTCGTGGCGATGACAGTAGCACGGAGCCGGATAGATTCGAGGAACTGAAGAACATGTTGCTATCTTGGAAGGCCGATCAGGATAAAACCCTCAATAAATTAGTTTCTGACGTTTCTGAATTAAGACACCAGAATCTCTCCATTCAAAAATCCAACTCGGAGATTGAAAAATCTATTAAATTCTTCAACGCAGAATATGAGGTGATGAAGTCTCGCTTAGACGTCGTAGAGGCTGAACATAAGGAATATGTGAAACGCTTCCATGAAATGGCTAACAATAGTGGCGAACATAAGGTGGCCCTACTTGAGGCAAAAATAGACTCTATGGAACAGCAAGCACGCCAGTTCAACATGGAGATTTGTAACCTGCCCGAAAAACGCAATGAGAATTTGGTGACCATAATGGAGTCGATATGTAGTGCGATCAATTCACCGGTGTCGCAAAATGACATCATTTCGATTCATAGAGTCCCACACGCGCGCCAGGAGGATACCAAGCCTAAAAATCTTATTGTTAAACTCAGGTCGCGGATCATTCGGGACAACATACTCAGCGCCTACCGAAATGTGAAGGGCCTCAAGTCTGATCAAGTAGGAATATCAGGCGCCACTGTTCCTGTCTATTTAAATGAACATCTGACTCTTAAAAATAAGTCGTTATTTCGTGAGGCTAAATTACTTGCGAATAAACATAGATTCAAGTATGTATGGGTCAGGAACGCGACGGTACTTGTGCGTGAACGAGATGGTGAAAAGTCATTTGCGATTCGCTCCGCTGAAGATCTCAAAAAGATTGTCACTAGCGCACCAACAGGTACCGGTGGCACAAACTTGTGAATTTAGTTGTTGCACTATTGTATTACATATTGCCTTAATTGTCGGTTTATTGCTTTCGTATGGTATGGTATTTTCTCAAATCTACACTTCCTCAGTGCTTAGTATGAATTGCTGCTATTTTTGTCTAGTCTGTATGCTGTTAATTATAGAATGTTTCGTTAAGTTCTACAACTATATTTCACGTAGGTTGCGCCTTAGTTGTAAATTACTTAAATTTCATCACTTATACAATATTCCTTTTTCAAAATTAGTAATTATAAACACAAGTGACTACATGTTTTACTGGGTGGTAATGCTTTGGACTGCAAACTTAGATTTACTGTCTCAATTCCACATTCATAATAATTTTGGTCTATACCTTATTGACATAAATTTTTCAATCAATGGCGACTAACAACATTATAATTTACTACCAGAACTGTAGAGGGATCCGTACAAAGCTGCATACTCTTTTCATGAACGTAATGGCTTGCTCCTATGACGTCATCATACTGACTGAAACCTGGCTAATTCCAAGCATTCACGATAGCGAATTTATTGACGACCGGTACATAGTGTTCAGGTATGATCGCGATCGATCTGCCACTAAGAAACAAGACGGTGGTGGAGTTCTAATAGCAGTACTTCGCGAACTGCGTCCTACTGAGATCCCAACCATGTTTGTCCATCCTGAAGTCGAACACGTTGTTGTCAAACTGCCTGCTTCCCAACACAATAAGCACCACATTATCAGTGCCACGTACATGCCTCCGAAAACAAGTGAAGAGCTGTACACACGATACCTGGACATGCTACAAGGTTTGGCTAACGCTCCCACTACTGACTCGTACTTTATTATTGGTGATTTTAACCTACCGGACATTACTTGGTTGGACCAAGGGAACCATGCAATAGCGCAAGTATCAAACTCAGTGGGTCGGGCATTTTTAAATTTTATAAATTTTATCAATGGCTTCCAATTTAACGGCATAAAAAATAAGTTAGGTCGAATATTAGATTTACTTATATCAAATGTAGACTGTCAGGCGACAGCATGTAATGCTTTACTTGATCCTGATAGTCATCATCCAGCTTTTACCGCTTTAACTAGTCTGAGTATGCAATACACTCCCCTGAAATGCCGCACGGTTCACAGACATAACTTTCATAAAGCCGATTACGACGCTATAAAACGTGAACTGGATACAATTGACTGGCACTTGGCACTCTATCACCTCAAGTCTGAGCAGGCCGTTAGCGTGTTCTACGAGGCATTGTACACAATTATTAAATCGCATGTTCCGGTAACTAGAACCAAAAGTTCAAGCTTTCCTGCGTGGTTTTCACCTTCTCTTATCCGGATATTCAGGACTAAAGAACGCATGTGGATTAAGTGGAAGAAGTACAGGAATCAATGTGACTATTTTAGTTTTTCTAGCTATCGGAAGCTTTTTCACGTGGAGTCCATTAAATGTTATAAGAATTACATTCAAGCGGTGGAAGATAGTATTCCTAAAAATATAAAGCATTTCTGGAGTTACGTCTCGTCTAGAAAGGGAAAAGCTAACTACCCAGCCAGTATGTATCTCAAAACTGTTTCCTCTGATGACCCCACGGACATATGTAATTTATTCTCATCTTTCTTTTCTTCTGTTTACGTACCCTCTACTTTCGACCCGGACAAATGGCAACCCTCTGGCAACTTTGCTGATAACTCGTCTTGCATAACTGAAATTTACCAATCTAAGGATGCAATACGACTGAAGTTGAAATCTCTGGACCCTAATAAAGGAGCGGGACCTGATGGCTTGCCGCCTAGCTTCTTTATAAAGACATGCGACAGTTTGACTTCAGCCTTGCACATTGTTTTTAACAAATGTCTGCGAGAGGGTGTCTTTCCCACAATTTGGAAACGGGCCTTTATCACTCCCGTTTATAAATCCGGCGATAAGAATAATGTAGAGAATTATCGGCCCATTTCAATCCTCTCCACCTTGTCTAAGGTCTTTGAGAGTCTTGTCCACGGTGCCTTGTATTCCCAACTCCATCCACTTATTATACATGAACAACACGGTTTTGTCAAACGTCGCTCAACCACGACAAATCTGCTAAAATTTACCAATTTTCTTTTTAAAAAAATGGACCAACGTGTCCAAGTGGACGCTGTTTACACGGACTTTCAGAAGGCCTTCGACAAGGTGGATCATTCACTGCTTTTGGAAAAAATTGCCTTCAATGGTATTCGTGGCAACTTGCTGAGATGGTTTGCTTCATACATTTATAATAGAACCCAAATAACCGTAGTTAATGGTTTTGAGTCGGAGCCTGTTGTGGTTAAGTCTGGGGTTCCGCAGGGATCCATTCTAGGTCCTCTTCTTTTTGTCATATTTATAAATGATATTAAAAACTGTTTCGTAAATTCCAACTTCTTAATGTACGCAGATGACATTAAGGTCTATAGGTCTTGCAAAAATATACATGACTGTGAACTCCTGCAAGACGACCTATATAGGCTTTATGCTTACTGCATCAGGAATAAACTTTATCTCAGTCTTCCAAAATGTCATACCATCTCATTTACTAAAAATAGGAACATTTTGAATTTTAATTACAATATTGATAGCGTACGCCTAGACAGAGTAGTATCTGTCCGGGACTTAGGTATCACTCTGGATTCGTGCTTGCATTTCGACATACACGTGGATAATATAGTGAATAAAGCATTTCGGATGTAAGGCTTCGTCATGAGATCATCACGTGACTTTGTGCGACCCTCTACGTTCTTATTGCTATACAAAACTTTGATAAGATCCCAGTTAGAGTATGCCATCCAGATCTGGAGCCCGCTATATGACAAATACTGCTCTAGATTGGAAATGGTACAAAAAAAGTTCTTACGATCTATGAACTATAAATGCTATCATTCAAAAGTTCCTTATGAGCAACTACTGAAGCGATACAGCGTTCTAAGTTTGGAGTCTAGGCGATTACTTCTTGGTGTTATGACACTACATGGCTTATGTAACAATAAGTTCGATTGTATGGAGCTTACTAATCAATTATGTTACACAGTGGCCAGAACTGTTATCCAACGGGGAGTGCGCGTGCCTCGACTGTTCCACACAGACATGTGTAAGACCAACGCTGGAGTACGCGCACCCATTCGTCGCCTTGTTGAAACATACAATACGCACTTTATGGAGCTTGACATATTCAGTTTATCTAACCAGCTATTTAAAAAAAAAGCAATAGAAATTCTGTCTAAAAAGCAAGTGAGAAGAAGTTAGAAAAATTATGTACCTAATATTGATCTGATTAAAATTAAAATAATATAGAATTAAATTATATGACTGAACAAAACATAATTGAATTAAACAAAATTTAATGTAATGAATTTTAACTGAACAATGTAAATTATATTATGAAGCTATCACAGAGATCCGTAATCTGTGAGCTCACACACACAGTGCTTCACTTCAATTATTTTTATGTGAACATGTGGACAATAGTGTGGGTTGCATGTTTGAGATGTTAATGTTAAGAATTCCTTGTTTATTTTAAGCATGTAACTGTTTTTTGTCCCCAATAAATAAAAAAAAAAAAAAAAAAGAGGAGTCGGAAAAAAAGCGAGTCAATGCTCAGTGGAACACATGGAGGTGCAGTCGATTATTTGCGAGATAAATATAAATTAATGGGTGATATTTAATTAGTCAGTGAGGCGATCCTACCCGAGGATGTGTGCAGAATACCCACGGAACGAGCTTCTTATTTCGGTCCGAGCTGCTGGACCACCAACCGGTGACCTCTTGGAGAACCGGTGCGTGATTATCTTTAGTTTCTTTACATAAAAAAATCTTCTGGAGAGCTATGGTGTTCTTACTAAATTTTTCATCACTATAGATTGTTGGAGAAACGGTTCTCCTCCTTACTTCAAGAGCTGAGGTAGCCGCTGAACTGTGCCGCCAGTCCAAATACCGCTGTTCAACCGCAGCCCGTAATGGGCGGCGCGGTATCAGGCAGAGCCACAGTGGGGCAGAACCAGACCCACCGTCACAATACGCCAAAAATAAATTTACAGATATTTATGAAAATTTTATCATTCTTGGAGTTTACTCCTTAAGAAACGATTTTCATATTTAGCCCGCGGTGTGAAATGTTACGATATTATTATTAGATATTATTTTCATACAAATTTGTGTCTGCGAAAATCTGTAGCTGCGAAAATCTCATAGTGTCGCATCTTTTAAGCACTTTTTTAGATGGAGACGCTCTTTGGACTGATATGTCGTTGCAACTACCGTTTCTAACCGGTTAATATTTGTGCCTAAGTAATTTCGCGTTAAACCTGGTTAGTTTTGTAAATCCGAACTTGGTTCCAGAGACTTTTTTGTGATTCGGTGTACTTTTTTCATAATTCAAAATTACGTACGTACGAACTCGTACTCAATTTACTACGTATTCAATTTGGTGAATGCTTTTTATTTACACTACAATACCGAAGCACAATGATAGGAAAACATTGTTTCCATTATAGCAGTGACGTTATTATTTCTTTGACATGCTTTTTCGGTTAATTCTGAGGTATTACTTGCGTTGTTCCAAGACATTGAATACAACCTACCTACTTGTTGCGTGAGTAGCATAGAATAATACTATGGGTAACCAAAGTATAGCCATATGAAACTGATGCTCCGTAATCACTCATATTATTGCCTCTAAACCACATTATGTACCTACTGCATATGGTTTTAAGGATTTTAACCTATATAACAAATTCCTATTTAAAATAAAAACAGCACATGACTTCAATTGAACTTTAATTACTATGTAAATCACGTCATTAAAACACAACAAATAATATAAAAACGTACAAAAATATGGCAGTGAGCGTAAATTAACAATGAGCAACAAGAAGTAAGCGCGGTTGATACTCCGCGCCACACTCTTGCGTCGTGGTAACCGTTTTGTTCATTCCTTAAACGTTATCAGATTCTCAAATCATGTTAGCTGATGAATAACCAATTAATATTGATCAATTGGCCATTCATCTGCGTGTCGTCGTTGTTAGCTTATCTCCTCGCGGGGGGCTTGGGGACGGAGGATCCCTCCGCGTGGTAGCCGGTCTCGTCAGCGTAGTAGACGATGTTCTCGGGCGTACCGTCGGCGTTGACGTAGCTGTACGAGCCGCGTACGACGACGACGTCGTGGGGCTTGTTCTCCTCATCCAGAACTTGCTTCACGGTACCTTCCTCTTGACGGCTGATGCCGTTTTCGGAATCGAATCTGTTGATATTACACGGGTTAATATTGTCTGTTTAGGGGAAATCAGTGGACTCACTTGTATTATGTAGATAGAACATAAATTAATGTATAATATGACACTCTCGAAACTGTCGCTAATATCTGTATTGGAAAATTATCACTAGAATACTAAAGGTAGTTAAATAAAAAAAAAACTATTACCCAAAGTTGTATGTGCCATCGGGCTGCTGATCGAAGTTGGACTTGAGGATCTGTACGGGCGCCACCTCAACGGGGACGGCTGCGGCGACGGCCACGAGGGCGAGGGCGACAATGATCATCTGCAAACCAAACAAAAATTTACATTAAAAGATGCACCATAAGGCAATTATTTAACTAGACAAACACAAAATAAGACAGTCAATCAAAATAAAGTTAGACAAATTAAACACGAAAAAAGGTATTAGCTTATTTTTCAAAGCCCTCAAAGACGTCCGTTGCTGCGGCATCAGGTCGCCTCTTCCAAATAAATAAACGGCCATGGGATTTTCAACTTAAGTCGTAAATTTTTAGCCAAATGGATATTGTGGTGAAAATGCAATGAAATTCATCGCTACAAATCTTAAAGTGAAACTAAATAAAAGCTTACAACTATTTATTAATTATCGATGTACAGTAATTAATTGTTTTTGTACTTAATATTAAAAAATGTAGTTCTACGTACCGATTTCATTTTGGCAAGTTTGGTTTGGTTCGGTGACTGATGAGCGACTGATGCTGCAGCAGATGCGATATAATCTTTTATACAATTCTTCGGCATCTATCGTAATGCCAAATGACTGCAAACATTCGATGTCGATATTCCGGATTTGGTCATCAATGTTCACAGCTGCAATGCGCCTAGTACACACACATACCCACTCTCAGAGTACATTTGAGCATATTATATTAGTGTGTACCTACCTCACACGCGTCACGCCAAGTAAACATGACAAGGATTTAAGTATTATAAATAGATAGTGGTTGCTAGGACCAGTGACATTTTAAAAATCAATATTTGTTCTGCATTTCATAAATTCTGTGTGTATTTCGTTAGAAGAAGGAACTTTTTTTTGTTTTTGAGGGGAAACCTTCAAAAGCCGCCTCGCCTTTTGGGGAAAGACCAGGGAGTGTGGGGTTTTTACCTTACTAAAACCAACCCGGTGGTCACCATCAGCATTGTGCAACAGGGTCCCGTTGCCTCTTAAAAGACCACTCCGTAACTGTGCTACGCCTGTTAGGGTACATCTCTGGGGAGACTGTAAAGAGGTCTCTCCTGAACTTCGCCTTATAAAGTAGCACATGATCACTGTAGTGTGTTTGTAGCCGATCCGCTCCTCTCTTTTCAGCCAGGCTTCGAAGTGCGGCCAGAAGTAGGACCTACAGGCGCACGGAAACGATTTTAACATGTACCTATGATTCTTGTCGCGAGGAAATCCTAATGAATTAATTTCAAGGAAACAAATCGGGATGTAGGTATTCTTTGGGAAATAGACACAATAGTAGGCGCACCTATACAACAGCATTGTTCTTGTAAAATGGGAGTATTTGAAAGCAAAGTTCCTAGAAACATAGTTAGTAATAAGCATACTGACATACCTATATACACGTTCTGTAATACAAATATGGTAAGTTATTTGAAGGTCTTGTAATGACAGAAGGACCACACGAGCTCGCCATACAGTTGCAACACGTGTGTACTTACATTTACATTTACATTTATATTTTCTTTTTCTATTTATTCTTTTTATTTTACACAGTTATTTTACACAGTAATTTTCTTAATTCGTTACTCAAACCTCATTGCCATTGTTGGTTTAATTATAATATTGTATCTTTTGATAGAATAATTTTGTTTATTGAATTCGGTTGTTTTATTTTTTGTTTATGTTGTTTTGTTTTTTTTTACTATTAATGATTATTTCTTGTGTTTGTAATGGATTTGGATGTTTATAGTCTTTTACCTTACCACAGCCTGCATTTTGATTTTTGCTGTTGTTTTATTTCGTTTTAATTTTGCTAATGTAACTTAATTTATTTTACCTGAATTTATTATAAAATTTTCAAATCAAGTATCAATTATTATTTTATTCTATTTTTGTTTATATTGTTTTTTTTATTTTTTTTATTAATGATTATTTCTTGTGTTTGTAATGGATTTGGATGTTTATAGTATTTTACCTTACCACAGCCTGCATTTTGATTTTTGCTGTTGTGTTATTTCGTTTTAATTTTGCCAATGTAACTTAATATAATAATTTATAATCTTGCTTTCAAAGCAATTTCAATTAGTATTTTTTTTTTTTGTCTTGTTAATGTTCTAAGTTATTAATTTGATTTTCACATTATATTCACTTATATTTTTAATGAATCTATTGTAATTTAATTTAATTTAATAATTAATGGTTTTACCATTTGTTTTTTGTGCTAGAGGTGTTAACCTATAATTAATTGTTGCACCCGCAATTGTATTCTGTTATAAATAACAACCTGCTAATGTACTGCTGTAAACAATTGTTGGTTAACCTGAACAAAATAAATAAAATAAATAAAAACATTTGTATTTTTCATTGCAGTATCTCGGTTTCATAACGGCCTCGTATTCGTCTCGGGCATCTATTTCGCCTCGGCACACTCAATTACAGATAACACAACTTACTTATAAATGAGTATATATGCTCCGATTGAATATTACTAATGTTACCTTCAATATAACTTTAACAAAATTAAAATATTACAAATAATCGCGATTGACATACTAATTCTAAGATTAAGATGACAATGACAATGGAAAAAAGTTTAAATTGATTAGATATGACATTAATTATATCAGTTACCTAAAATAATTATGTCTATTTAAGAAAGTATTATTGGCAATATTTAAAAGTATTATGTCAATATTTAAAATTTAAAATGGCTTAAAAATATACATGAAAAAAATCAGGAAATATTAAAATAAAAATAGAGATTTAATAAAGATTAAAAATGTACGTCTTACATTAATAAATGGATTTATAAAACAAATGTCTTCTGTCCGAAAGTGCTTAATCAATTTCCTTTTTAAAGTGTTGAGACTAACGTGATTAATATCGAATTGTCAGTGTACTTATGTAATTTAAATTAATATTGGTTTGCCACTTACTGTGGCAGGACACAGAGACCCAAACACGCGTGACGTCACTATGATTATATACAATTTTACTAGCGACGTGACGTCACGCGTGTTTTCAACGTACTGTATCGTCTTCAATTTTTTGTTTACGTGACAAAATAATAAAATACGTGTTTAATATATTTTGGAAATATATCTTTCAGTTAAATGCTCCACCCTTTTTAGGGTTCCGAACCTCTATATGGTAAAACGGAACCCTTATAGGATCACTCGGTTGTCTGTCAGTCTATCCGTCCGTCACAGCCGATTTTCTCCGAATATACTGGACCGAATCAGTTGAAATTTAGTATACACAATCTTCTGTGACCCAAACACGAGCTTGTAATGAAAATAAATTAGATTTTTTTTTTAAGTTTTTCCAACTGATCCATGTGATATAAAAAATGTATTGTGAGAGTTTCGAATATATTGTTTTCATAATTTTAAATTAAATGGTTTTGAAGTTATTCCAGAACACAGCCTAAAATTTTGAAAAAAAAATAGAAAAAGGTCCTTGCTTTAAAAGCAACATGTTTAAATAATATTATTCGTTCGTAACTCTTTGGAGATGACTCCGACTCGCACTTGTCCGGTTTGTTTACCTGTGTACACAAATAAACGTATTTGATTTAAATTCATGTACACAAGCTGTGCTAGCCTTTTATTAAAGATAACTCTGAAACAACTCAAACCTGTATCAAATAGCAAAAAAAAACACGTATAACGGCCTATTAGTCATGGAACAATCGGTTTACATCGAGAGGCTACAAAAAAAATATTGCCGCATGCCTAAGCTCCTCATTCGGAGGTGGGGTCGGTTAAAAAGTCACCCCGTTTCTTCATTATCTTCCTGCCCTCATACTTATTTACTTAGAATCAAGCGCAGCATGTATTTTCCTTTCACTTCCACACATTCCTTTTCGCGTTAAACTCAATAGTCACTAGTTTTTAGCCTAACATCAGCTGGTCTAATCAATTTACTTGATAATTATAATTTTGTTCTTCTTTGGGATGGTTCGATGTTATATTAGAATGAATTAATAATTTTCGCCCATGAGATTTATCAGTGTCATGACTGACGGCTGGTCTGACTGATGACTGGTCTACACTGTCCTCTCAACAACGAAACATACGAAAAATCTTTTTTTTTTAAGGATATATACAATAGGAAACGACCCATACGAACCGTGCACTAGCTTCTGACGTTTCATAAGTGCCCATGCAGGCCTGTGTGAAATGATTTTTTTCTTGTTCTGTAATTTGGTGTAATTAGAGGAGCTCGTGGCTAAATAATAACAGCCGCACGGGTCGATCTTCAAGGTTAAACAACGCTTGCCGAGGTTCATCTGTGGATGGGCGAAAAGGCTAGGCAGATGTTCTGTAATTAGGTCGGAGGAGCTCGTGGCTAAAGAGTAACAACCGCACGGGTCGATGAAGGTTAAGCAATGCTTGCCAAGGTTAGTCTTTGGATGGATGACCATCTTACCATGATCATCTTAACTTATCGAGTTTCCTCCGTGGCTCGTGATTATATTAAAGATAAGAATGCTTGGAAACATGCTGGTCCTGCTCCATAGGACAATCGAGGGTGTAGTAGAAAAAGTCAAACTTGCTTTATTTACTGGTGTACTTTCAGGTTTTTAATATGTAATTTAACTCACACACTGATCCATTGTTTTTAATTATATTGTAAATATGTGAGTACCATGTCCCTTACTAGCAAACTTAATTTTATCTCTGCTGGTATTGCTTTGTTGTACCTATTAGTATATAAGTGTGTGCTGTATATTAGTGTAACGTTGGATGCATTGTGCTCACATAATATAATCAATTGATCAATGTACCTATTTATACAAAATATTGTAAAACTTATATTTGAAAAGAGTAACTATGGAGTTTCTTGTCCGTTCTTCTCCATAAGAATCTACTATTTGCGAATGGACAACTAGAATCACTTATATTTTAATTTTAAACTGTAAATTTGACGTTCAAAAGTGCCTTTTAATGGTCTAGTTGAAATAAATGAATTGACTTTGACCTCGGAAAGCACGTTAAGCCATTGGTCCCGGCTGTCCTTTGTAGATCTTCGGCAGTCGTTACGGATTGTCAGAAGCCAGTAAATCTGAATCCAGTCTTGCCAAGAACTACCCTGTTACCCAGTTAATGGGTTGTGGAGGTCTGGTAGGCAGCTGCTCCATGTAAAATACTGGTATTCAGCTGGAACCGGTTTGACTGGAAGCTGACCCCAATATAGTTGGGAAAAGGCGAGGCAGATGATGACGTAGAGCAAAACTCTAATTTACACAGTCTTTAACATATCTTTTGCGTTTTCCATTATGGGTCACATTTTTAAATTGTATATTATATTTGTCACCAGATTTGCCAAAAGAACAAAACACTTACACGAATGAAAATTACAAACGCCATGTAAAAATGTGACCAAAGAGTTAGGATCCTACATACTGTAGCATTGTGAACTCTGCTTGCTTTTGTGAAAAGTAAATCCTTCTTGCAAGAATCTTTTTCTATTTGTTGTCCAGAATCCAGGTTTTTCTTTTTAAAAGTTATTTTAAATTTGGAAGTATTCTGTTGTCAAACGAAAAGTCGGAAAAAAGGCGAGTCAATGCTCAGTGGAACACATGGAGGTGCAGTCGATTATTTGCGAGATAAATATAAATTAATGGGTGATATTTAATTAGTCAGTGAGGCGATCCTACCCGAGGATGCGTGCAGAATACCCACGGAACGAGCTTCTTATTTCGGTCCGAGCTGCTGGACCACGAACCGGTGACCTCTTGGAGAACCGGTGCGTGATTATCTTTAGTTTCTTTACATAAAAAAATCTGCTGGAGAGCTATGGTGTTCTTACTAAATTTTTCATCACTATAGATTGTTAGAGAAACGGTTCTCCCCCTTACTTCAAGAGCTGAGGTAGCCGCTGAACTGTGCCGCCAGTCCAAATACCGCTGTTCAACCGCAGCCCGTAATGGGCGGCGCGGTATCAGGCAGAGCCACAGTGGGGCAGAACCAGACCCACCGTCACAATACGCCAAAAATAAATTTACAGATATTTATGAAAATTTTATCATTCTTGGAGTTTACTCCTTAAGAAACGATTTTCATATTTAGCCCGCGGTGTGAAATGTTACGATATTATTTTCATACAAATTTGTGTCTGCGAAAATCTGTAGCTGCGAAAATCTCATAGTGTCGCATCTTTTAAGCACTTTTTTAGATGGAGACGCTCTTTGGACTGATATGTCGTTGCAACTACCGTTTCTAACCGGTTAATATTTGTGCCTAAGTAATTTCGCGTTAAACCTGGTTAGTTTTGTAAATCCGAACTTGGTTCCAGAGACTTTTTTGTGATTCGGTGTACTTTTTTCATAATTCAAAATTACGTACGTACGAACTCGTACTCAATTTACTACGTATTCAATTTGGTGAATGCTTTTTATTTACACTACAATACCGAAGCACAATGATAGGAAAACATTGTTTCCATTATAGCAGTGACGTTATTATTTCTTTGACATGCTTTTTCGGTTAATTCTGAGGTATTACTTGCGTTGTTCCAAGACATTGAATACAACCTACCTACTTGTTGCGTGAGTAGCATAGAATAATACTATGGGTAACCAAAGTATAGCCATATGAAACTGATGCTCCGTAATCACTCATATTATTGCCTCTAAACCACATTATGTACCTACTGCATATGGTTTTAAGGATTTTAACCTATATAACAAATTCCTATTTAAAATAAAAACAGCACATGACTTCAATTGAACTTTAATTACTATGTAAATCACGTCATTAAAACACAACAAATAATATAAAAACGTACAAAAATATGGCAGTGAGCGTAAATTAACAATGAGCAACAAGAAGTAAGCGCGGTTGATACTCCGCGCCACACTCTTGCGTCGTGGTAACCGTTCTGTTCATTCCTTAAACGTTATCAGATTCTCAAATCATGTTAGCTGATGAATAACCAATTAATATTGATCAATTGGCCATTCATCTGCGTGTCGTCGTTGTTAGCTTATCTCCTCGCGGGGGGCTTGGGGACGGAGGATCCCTCCGCGTGGTAGCCGGTCTCGTCAGCGTAGTAGACGATGTTCTCGGGCGTACCGTCGGCGTTGACGTAGCTGTACGAGCCGCGTACGACGACGACGTCGTGGGGCTTGTTCTCCTCATCCAGAACTTGCTTCACGGTACCTTCCTCTTGACGGCTGATGCCGTTTTCGGAATCGAATCTGTTGATATTACACGGGTTAATATTGTCTGTTTAGGGGAAATCAGTGGACTCACTTGTATTATGTAGATAGAACATAAATTAATGTATAATATGACACTCTCGAAACTGTCGCTAATATCTGTATTGGAAAATTATCACTAGAATACTAAAGGTAGTTAAATAAAAAAAAAACTATTACCCAAAGTTGTATGTGCCATCGGGCTGCTGATCGAAGTTGGACTTGAGGATCTGTACGGGCGCCACCTCAACGGGGACGGCTGCGGCGACGGCCACGAGGGCGAGGGCGACAATGATCATCTGCAAACCAAACAAAAATTTACATTAAAAGATGCACCATAAGGCAATTATTTAACTAGACAAACACAAAATAAGACAGTCAATCAAAATAAAGTTAGACAAATTAAACACGAAAAAAGGTATTAGCTTATTTTTCAAAGCCCTCAAAGACGTCCGTTGCTGCGGCATCAGGTCGCCTCTTCCAAATAAATAAACGGCCATGGGATTTTCAACTTAAGTCGTAAATTTTTAGCCAAATGGATATTGTGGTGAAAATGCAATGAAATTCATCGCTACAAATCTTAAAGTGAAACTAAATAAAAGCTTACAACTATTTATTAATTATCGATGTACAGTAATTAATTGTTTTTGTACTTAATATTAAAAAATGTAGTTCTACGTACCGATTTCATTTTGGCAAGTTTGGTTTGGTTCGGTGACTGATGAGCGACTGATGCTGCAGCAGATGCGATATAATCTTTTATACAATTCTTCGGCATCTATCGTAATGCCAAATGACTGCAAACATTCGATGTCGATATTCCGGATTTGGTCATCAATGTTCACAGCTGCAATGCGCCTAGTACACACACATACCCACTCTCAGAGTACATTTGAGCATATTATATTAGTGTGTACCTACCTCACACGCGTCACGCCAAGTAAACATGACAAGGATTTAAGTATTATAAATAGATAGTGGTTGCTAGGACCAGTGACATTTTAAAAATCAATATTTGTTCTGCATTTCATAAATTCTGTGTGTATTTCGTTAGAAGAAGGAACTTTTTTTTGTTTTTGAGGGGAAACCTTCAAAAGCCGCCTCGCCTTTTGGGGAAAGACCAGGGAGTGTGGGGTTTTTACCTTACTAAAACCAACCCGGTGGTCACCATCAGCATTGTGCAACAGGGTCCCGTTGCCTCTTAAAAGACCACTCCGTAACTGTGCTACGCCTGTTAGGGTACATCTCTGGGGAGACTGTAAAGAGGTCTCTCCTGAACTTCGCCTTATAAAGTAGCACATGATCACTGTAGTGTGTTTGTAGCCGATCCGCTCCTCTCTTTTCAGCCAGGCTTCGAAGTGCGGCCAGAAGTAGGACCTACAGGCGCACGGAAACGATTTTAACATGTACTTATGATTCTTGTCGCGAGGAAATCCTAATGAATTAATTTCAAGGAAACAAATCGGGATGTAGGTATTCTTTGGGAAATAGACACAATAGTAGGCGCACCTATACAACAGCATTGTTCTTGTAAAATGGGAGTATTTGAAAGCAAAGTTCCTAGAAACATAGTTAGTAATAAGCATACTGACATACCTACATACACGTTCTGTAATACAAATATGGTAAGTTATTTGAAGGTCTTGTAATGACAGAAGGACCACACGAGCTCGCCATACAGTTGCAACACGTGTGTACTTACTCAAGCATTACCGAAACTACACAGCAGCGCAAGGGCAAATTACCACCGACTTCAATTTCATATATTTTTATTATTTCTACAAACTTAATTAATACAAACATTCAGAACGTAATCCTTATGAATACCAAATTAGTTTAAACTTTGAACTTTAGTTATTGGTACCTAGACATACCTACACTTATTCGTCTTAAGTTAAGGAAGTTTCTATGAAGCCAACTGATGTTATAAAATATTTTGTCGTTATTACCTAATAGATATCATATTTATAATTTACCAACTGCTTTCTCCAAATATTTAGTTCAGTTTCAAGTATCCCTAATCGATTAAGTTTTACGAAATGGGCTAAATAGTTGTTCAGAAAGGCAAACGTAACAAACTTGATTAGGGTACGTAAGGAATTAGGAAGATAAATGTTTCGGGACCCACCATAATAAGGTTAGGGGACTTAGCACTAAAAAATACTAGATATTTTGTGGAACCCAGTTTCTTTCTCACTGGAGAATCAAAATACTAACGATTTTGTTATTAGGTAGACATCATTCCAGGTAGACAAGGTATCACGGATTATCCCATGCGTTTCTCTTATATCAAACGACGATTGAAGTCATGAGGATCATCTCATCTCAAGTTGGAAACAGGCTGATACAAGAATACAATTTATCTACCTAGACAACTATACCTAAGCAGTGGTGGCCCAGTGGTAACGGCCTTGACTTATAGTTGTAGGTCGTGGATTTGAATCCAGACAAGCGCTTTAGGTAGGTACTTTGTGTAATTTATTTTCTTCACCACTGCTCTCAACGATAATGAAAAGCGTGAGGAAACCGGCGTCCTAAAACCAAAATTTCGCAAACATGTGACGTCCACCAACCCGCACGGGCCTGAGACCACGCGGGCCCACGTGGTCAAAGAGGGTTTGAGCTGTAGCTCAGACCTTCTCACAGAGACGAGGCTTGTCCCAGCAGTGGGAACTGGGAACATTATAGGCCGATTATGCTTAAATATACGCAATTACTGTAACACTCACTCGATCAATAATCAGTTAGTGATAAAGGTAAAACCCAATGAGCAAAAACAAATTAGCAAAATGAAATTAGAAAAAAGGAACAAAGACGATCCGAGAGGTTTCCAGTACTTAATACCTCTTCAAAAGGTCAACCGATAAAAAATGGCGGGAGTCTAGAAATGTATATTAGTCTGAAAATAAAAACAGGTGTAAATAGGTTAAAACTTGTCCTGCGGCCTGCGGTAGGTATTCACGATACGAATAAAAGTGATGTGCTCTTAACCTTTCCAGAGGTCGGATCCATACTTTATATCGTGTAATTATAATTCAAGGTCGGTTTGTTTTTACAACACAGGTAGGTAGGAGGATGTTTATATTGCGGCTGTTTTATTAACCTCTAATTAAACAACAAGGCCTCCGTGTCATGTGCCAACAATATCTTTGGTGGACTTCGGACACAAATATGTTACTTAGATACTATTTCTATCTATTATAAACTATAGGTACTTACCTAGTATTTTTTAGGATACCGTACCCAAAGGTCAACGGGACCCTATTAGTAAACCTCCGCTGTCCGTCCGTCTGTCTGCTAGCGGGCTGTACCTATCTCATGAACCATAAAGTTGTAAAAAGTGGCCGCGGCGCCCACTATCGCATGGGCATCGGTGCGGCTCGGTACAGCTCGGGCGCCTTACGGCGGCTTCGGGCGCATGCATGAGGGCTGTTTCGGGCGGCTTCGGGCGCCCGAGAGCGAAACAGCCTCGGCGTCCTTAGATATGACTGACGACTGCCGAGGCAGCCCGAAGCCGCCCAAAGCAGCTCACAGGCGCCAGAAGCCGCCTGAAGCCGCCGTAAGGCGCCCGAGCTGTGCCGAGCCGCACCGATGCCCACCGTTAGTGGGCGCCGTGCCTAATAGGTAGACAGTTGAAATTTCCACAGAGTGTATATTTCTGTTGCCGCTATTACAAAAAATAATAAAAATTTACATATTTTCGCAGGTTCGACATTATTTATAATCTGCTGTTTTACATAACCGCTAGCGACTTTATAGTACCTACATCTCAGTTAAGTATATATGTTAAACTGTAAAAAATGTTCAGCTGGATTGTCATTGCGCTGCATTTTACAAATCTGCTAACCCACGTTTAGCGATAATGCAGAATTGCGTATCTACCTTCAATTATATCTTTCGATATAGGTACCTACCTAATTGGTTTTGTGCCGCTACCTTTCTTTGGTGAAAACCTACCAGACACGACACCCGTGTGTTCGGATGATCCTCCCTTTTGAAGTGGCCTATGAAAAGGGACCACTGTGTAAACACGATAGAGGTTTACAGAATCGCACTGCTGTAAACATCTCGCCGGGTAAACTTTAGTGAAGTGAACATGAAGTGAGCTGCCAATCCATACCTACAAACAAGATGGAATGACAGTTTACTTCGTGCTCACTCTACCTAAGTTTACACGGTTGGATATTGACAGAATAGACCAGCTGCACCTAGGTACCTACACCTAGTCTCACTTATCGGGCACTTCAGTACTTCAGCACATGCAATATCCAGCACACCTTGGTTTTTAATAGAGTCGGATTAGTGACATTCGACTGTATTTTGTCCTCTACTATTTTAGCCAGGTACCTACTGCAATCTACCCCTAGCTAGAGCCAATAAGCTATACTGCAAATTTTTGTATTAGCTTGTTCTGGTCAAATTTTGCAAGCTAAATTAGAACATCCATCCAACAGCATTGCATTTTCTAAGTACCTATGCTTAAATTCCGATGACAATTAATAAGATTCTCCATGTATTCCTTCGTCCTTCTCCAAGCAACTCCCCGACGGTCAACAGTAGCAGGAAAATTTCGTGCCTTTTGAGAACTTTTGGGCCTAAAATGTAAAGAGTTGAGATATGGTTAAAAATAGTTATTTATGATACTAGTGCGGTAGGTAAGTTGTTTTTTGTAGTCGAGGGCTTACCATAGTCACGAGTTTGTATAAACCAATTTCAGCACGTGTGCCATACCTACAAAGTTTTTCAACACATTTGCGAGAAAACAGTACAATAGGTACTTAATGAAACAAACTTTTAGTTTTTAAATATCAGTCGGAAAGTCGCAACAATCTTTGACGTTCCTTATATGAAAATAGCGCGAATTTGCAAATGGCGCCACAGGCGCGTGGTTAAAATTGGGACTACTTTCTTTCGCCTCATGTTCTTTAGTATTAAAATGAAACAAACGTAGGTATTGAGCAAAAGCGCATTCAAGTAGGTTTGATCATTCAGCTTATTTTTTCCAGTAATGTGAAACTCCTTGGTAGAATTCTTATATTTTTTTCAACACGTTTGCTCAAAAATCGCATCGCTCAATAATCGGTACGTAGCCTGTATACAGTGTTTGAAAGTTAAAAATTACGCACCATATAATGGAACGTGCGGTAAAATAGGCACTCTCATCTAAGTACCTATTTTACCGCACTCCTCGTTGTAGGTATAGCGCCGTCTGCTGGCCTAATATCCTCCTACTAACCTACTAACCAACAATACAATTATTATAGTAAACAACTGTCTATAAACACAATAATAAAAGCGTGTTATTTTGCTATTTTCTTTGCCCGTTTGTCGAATCCTATATAACAAACAGACAATAATACGTCGTCGCCATATTTAAGATTATTGTCGACTGAATTCCATCAGTCATTGGTCATTCATGACTTTTGGAATTGATTGACGTTTGCATGAAAGTGTAACGGACGCCTTAGAATAAAAGCTTGTTTTAAACATATTAGGTAGGACTTACGACTCCTACAAGACAATGTAAACGCGCCTTTGTAAACGGTCGAGGCTGGTTTAGGCGATCACTCGAAAATGAGGAGGATTAGCTACTTGGAACCGGTTAGTATAATATTATAACAGGTAATAAAAAAGATGAATGCATTACCTAAGTGTTAAATTATTTAATAATAATAACGTAACATTACAATAAGGATTAAATAATTTGGTAATTATTGCGTTATTTTAGAAAAATATGCCTAATCTACTTAATAATTATATTAGGTAGATTATATGAAAATACTGTGTAGTCAATGGTATTTTAAGTAGGATGCCTAGTATCTGGAAGTAGATACTGAACTGTACTGTTAAAAAGCCACACACTGGCTCGAGTGGCATATTTATGCTACCTACCTACTTTCTATCCAAGAAATATGAACGCGTTTCCTGTGGTTTGATTCACGGGGTCAGAGCCGTGGAAAAAGCTACTTGAGCCATCACCACACACCGATGCAACCTTCTGAGTTCGAGTTGAAGTCAATGTCTTGTTTATTGCATCATATATGATTAATAGCAGGTACCAATCTACAGTCAACTAAAAAAGTAGGAGTAGGTACTCTAAGTCGTACGTATCTGACCTCAACATCTTCGAGCCAACTCACGCAATGCTTGAACTTTGAACTTGAAGTGGACTTCTGCTAAAATCGAAGAAGGAACTTACATCATCTGCAAAAAATAGTAAGACCTACCTATAATTTTCATGTACCTAAACGATACACAAAAGACACAAAATAATGTCCATGTATAAGGCAATATCTTTGTAATACTTACTATGTTGCATCATCTATCAAAAACCTTGTTTGCCGTTACTGGGGATTTTAATTTTTTGCGTCATGAACTTGATTGCGTCACTATAAGAACCCACTTGTCTGCATTGTGGTTTTTGAACAGGTGTGTGTAATCGTAAATGATTTAGTCGGATTCATAAATTCATTCTTATTGAATAGACTGACTAATTGACTCGCTGTTACAAGCGCTATAACATTTGCGCTAACGACTGCCGAGCATGGATCCAGGGTACGATGGGCTAAGTGACATTACCATTGTGAATTTCTTAGTAGCACCTCGAAATCTAGGATTTGTTCGCGATTGAATCTAAGCTTTAATATCCTTTTCAAAGCCATTGTCACAAATATGTGACTAACGAAAGCTTCCCTGTAGGTATGCCAAACATCACAAATATGACAAGAAATACGGCGGATTTGTGGCTTGGCGTCGAGGGTACCTACGCCGATGCATTTATGCTCTGGCGTTCAAAAGGTTAAGTATAGAATACTGTATATAAACTCCTATATACCGCTTTACCTCAGCTCCCTCTTCGGAAATGCAAGCGCAATGCTTTTCCTTCACCACTATTAAAAACATGAGCTGAGCAGGGGTTAGACTTCCAGGTTGCCCAAAGTGTTATTAGCTTTTTCATGGGGCAATGGAAAAAACAGATAGTAAAATGGTTTACAAGAAATTAAACAAGTTATTTATTTTCAAACATTTACGTGTTTAATAAATTAAAGTAACGACGGAGTTCTACAAAATCACCAAGTCAATCGCATTACATGATCAGTTTTCCTTTTAGATGACTTTATAAAGCCGAGGAACTGTAGTTCAGCCACCGCAAGAGTAAATCTTAATCTGGAACAAAGTAATTTTCAGCTTTACTTAACTTTCACATTTACTACTTTATTGTGTAGAACAACAACAACAAATGATGGCACAGTGGTGCAAAGATCACATAATCCATTTAAATTTTAGTTAAATTCCTGTTTAATAGTTGGACCATTTTATCAGGCAGCAAATGCAAATGCAATTGCATTTGCTGCTGATAAACGGCTATGATATCTATCTATCTATCTATTGGGGTATGGTTTCTGCACTTAGTCCTGATGTTGGACCATTGTGCGTGAGCCCAGGCGGCCGTCATTGCAACCACCTCCTCCCTCCAGAAGCAGATCAGTCTTCCTAAAGAATGAGGATGTGTGTCTACGTATCTCGGCGACGCCTGTGCACTCAAGGAGCACGTGTGATACCGTTTCCTCCTCGTCCATGCATGCTCTGCACAGAGGACTGTCCGACGGCTATGATAAAACAATTATGTAAATATATGTAGGTATGTGTCTGACGAAATCGAAACTGTTTTTTGTGAATATAAACGATGGCGCCTAGATCAAAATTAAGAGAATATTCATCACAAATGTTCATAACAAAATAATATGATTTCGCGAAAAGTGGTGGTTGCAAGTGCTACTGCCCAGCGTGAGGCCTAGGTTCGATTCCCGGGTCGGCAAATTATTATTGGGTCTTTCCATTTGACTTTTTTCAGTAGCAGCCTGAAATTAGAATTTGTGCCCATTTGGCAAATGAATCGCCCCCTATTACATGGTACATCACATAACTAAAGCTAAATCTGGATAATGGTACAAATATCATTTGGCTCTGATTATGCCTCTACCTCTGCCTAAGTGCTCGCTCACACAGAGATCCGTTTTATCGTGAATGTTTTTATTCGGCAATGGCGTATGTAGTAGTATGAGCGAGTTCACACCGCATCCGTAAAAAACGGTACTGTAAATGCGGTGTGAACATCACCTGCAGTAGCGACGGATCCTTCTAAAATACGGATGTTCTGTGTGAACGAGTCCTAACCCTTCAAGATTCCTCGAAGGGTTAGGGCTAATTAGTATGCCATGTTGTAAGATAGTCTGATAGCATAAGAACAACTCCATAGATTCACAATGCAGACGGAGACCTATCTCTTCCTCGGCCATTGCATCTATACTATTTGCTAAAAAGTTGTGACATGCTCTGCAGCAGAACCACTTTGACTGCATTATGTAAAAAATACAGGATAAAATGTAGATAATGTATATATTTTTGTAGCTTAATATACAAAATTGTATATTGTTAGTTTCTTTGAAAATATCAATTAGTGGTACTGCTACTACTAGTGTCTTGTTTGTTTATTTATTGTTGCCTTGTTTTGAAATCAGCACTTGGGAGTTATGTGCTGAATAATTGCACAAATATGACACTTACTGAGTATTAGGATCCTGGTGTCGTTGCTCGTCATCTTCATCCGGGCGCAGAACCGCAGCGAAGGCTTGCAGCCAGTCGTACAAGTTGATATGCTTGCCGCACTCGCGATGTAGCTTGTACGCCAGGCAGACGTCCGGCAACGTATCTATGACGCTGTCCGAAGATGGCAGATGACAACAAGAACACTGCGACCGTGACACAAGAGAAAATTAAAAAAAGGGATATTAGCTTCAGAGAGCATGCAGTTATTATAGCTGTTCTAAATGCAAGTAACCTTGTCATTTGTATATACGTAATAGATCTTGCTCCAAGTTGATGGAGAGAAGAGGGAGCTCAAAGGTGGAGGGATTGTGTGAGGGATATGAAAGAAAAGGGAGTCATAATTGCCTGACGGTTGACAATGTTGACAACACGGAATGAAAGAAGAAAACGAGTGGCGTCGACCCCATGTGACATGGAACAAGGGCAGGAAGATGATATCTTGCACCATAGTTACGTAGGATTGAGCAGGGATGTTATGAATGTGAAATTTCGGATCTGGATTTGGATACGGTTATATAAATAATATTATACCGGTTACGGTTACGGATATGAAATTATTAACGGATAAACGATAATAATCAATCCTAATACATGACATTCTTCCGTTAGTCACTACTAGTTAGTCACTCAGACTGAGTGAGTGACTAACGACGCACAACCGAAACTACTGGTCGTAGAAAGCTGAAATTTGGCAAGTAGGTTCCTTTTTATTTTGGGAAATCCTCTTAGTGCTCCCCTACACTCCGAGCACTAAGAGGATTCCCCAAAATCCCTACGGGAACGGGAAAAAATGGGATATGCGCATAAGAAGTCGAGGGCAAAAGCTAGTGGAATATAAGAAACAAGCCTTACTTGTAAGTAATGCACAGGATTGCTGAGCGCAGTGTGTATTGCCCCTCTCGGCGAGCCGACGATGTGCTTCCTCACATTAGACACGTCGCTGAAGAACATCAGTTCGTGGAACGTGTGCGCATGCGCCGGCTGCAGGCCCTTACTGAACACGTCCTCCAGGTAACTCACGAAGCGAGACCGAACCATCTCGAACTCAGACTGGATGCGGTCCACTCTTGTTGCTTTTAGTAATTTCTAGAACAACAGCTGTATATTTAATAAAATCGTAGACTTGCCGTGTATACATTGAATATTTTTGCATAAAAATAACAGAGAAACATTACGAAAAAGACAGAACACAAAAATGCAATTTTTGTCTGTTTTGTCGGTCTATCTATATGTTTGTGGCTGCATCACGCAAAAACCACTGATTGGATTAGAAATCTAGGTTTTTAGAAATCTAGGCTTTAGCGTTTTATTTCATCAAAATCAACCCACAAAATCAAAAGATTTTTAAGTTTAGTAAGAAACTTCATAGAGCGCTAAGCGTCGCGCTGACTGACTTCTGGCGCCATCTATTGAGAAAAAATAAAATTAAGTAGTAAAAGCAAGTAAGCATTAAAATAACACCAAAACAAATTGTTGAGTTATTTGTGAAACTTTTTACATGTAGCAAAATAAAAGTATTTTAATTCCTTATCGTAACTTATCGTTACATATGGGCGTTTAATTAACGTCTTCCCCTGCCAAATATTTTGTTAGTTAACTATAGTAGGCGCCAGATAATCGTGGAATATCGGTCATTGACCCACCTACATTTATTGACATTGTTAATTTGAAAAACGGAATTAATGACACAAAACTGTCCCGAATCATCATCTCTCGTGATCCTTAACATGGTCTAATAATGAAAAACGATTCATATTTAATTGTTCAGGTACCTATGAGCAGTTATTAGGGAAAGGTCAATATACTTTATTCCACATTTATCTGGCGCCTACTATACATGGTCAATAGCTGGCGTAGCGCTGATGACGCGTTTTTCTGAATGGCGGTATTAAGATTCTCCGTCGGAATATGACTCTAACACGATTTTTAACAGCTTTGTCGTTCGTTAGGGGTTTAGGTTCGATCTCGAAAAGGGTCTTACAAGTCTCTGATAAGGTATTGAGTCCAAAATCGTAAAAAGTCTCCGATTTGTTCAGGTTCGTTTCGTTTATTTACTGACAGACAGACATAGCCCAGCCGAAAACATTGGTCGCAGAAAGCTGACATTTGGCATGTAGCGTATTTTCCCGAAATTCCTACGGGAATGGGAAAATACGGGATATGCGCGTACGATGTCGCGGGCAAAAGCTAGTTGTAAATAAATTTCATTTTTGTTAATATCAGTTTGAAGACTCCTATAGGTACATACATATAGCTGCCGCTCGTCACCGCGTTCTAAGTGTTTTAACTGGGAAAAAGAAGTGGCGCATATGGAAAGCACACCAGATTGATTTGATTGTTATAAGGTCTTACCTCCTTCAACTTGTATCTATTCCCAGGTACATTTTCATCAGTATTTTCATTATCTGGTAAATCATTCGTATTAGCAGTTGTATCCGTGTTTGCATGCTCAATTTGTCTCAAAAATGTTAATAAATGCACTCTCAAAGACTTGGTAAAGTTTTCTCCAAGATCATCATTGAGAAGTATATTATTGAGATTATTTTTCGTCGGCGATGATCGAAGAGGCCTGACTGGTGAAACGGCTTGTATGTAGGAGTTGACTATCTTCAAGGCACTTTTGATACTTTCAACCAACTTCATTTGCGACTGAAATTTTAATAGCTGCATGCAATCTTTGAATGCTGGTGTGTCTGTTACACATTCTATGGCGCACTTGGTATAGATTTCTCGGACCTGTAATCAAATTATACACATTAATAGCACTTACTTATATAAGCATACCTCTTTAGTAGGATATTTAATGTTACAAATTTAATCTTAAAACGTTATTACAGCCATTAACAATCTAGAACAGAAAATATATTTTGCTCAGATAGTTTTTTCAATCAATCAATCAAATCGTTTATTTGTGATACATGGGTTACGTACAGGTGTTCATTACATAATTATATACTTAATAATGTTCATTCCATGATCAGCCACTTGGGCATACAAATTATTAAATAATATATGAAACTATGATTTTATAGTTTTGATCAAGCAACTTTGCCGCTCTGAAGTTAGGTTTTGGTGTAAAAGTGATACGTTCGTAGAATCAGTTAGGGATTGTAAGATAGGTAGGTAGAAATGCATAAGAAGATAATAAGTACTACTAGGTAATTGAAAGTGAGGGACTGTGTTCACACCAAATAACTGAAAGCTAAAATTTAACAAACAAAAAAAAATGTGTATAGTTTATTGTCTTTTTGTGAAACGATATTCCGTTTAGGCATATCGCACAAAAACTCACACACAAAACCAAGCAACAAACACAAGTAACAATAAGAAGATAACAAAAAAATAACAAACTAATTAAAAATAATAACAACGTGTAACACTTGTGGCATCAACAGTCTTGTTCTTGGTGTCTCTCTTCTTGCATTAAGCAAGCGGGACACGACTAAGCATCGAACGTATAGGAGCGACTGAGACACCATTACTCGCGCCAACTTCCGCGAGACCGCGGTGTCATGATTGGTTATAAACTTGACTACTGCGCTGCCAATTGTGACGAACTTCAGAGGGGCAAAGTTGTTTGACGCGTACTGTAATAATGATTTGAATGTAAATTCCATTTCAGATTAAATATTAATTCCATTAATACTATTAGTCATGCATGACAGACAAGATAATCAACAACAATAAATTATCGTCAAGCAGACATGAAACATTTGAAAAATCTAGTCGATAAAAAACAGCAACGGAGTAAGTACAAAAAATTGGAACCATTTATTTTAAGTTTTTTTTTTCGGTTTTTGCAAGTTCTTTATTAATATTATGCCCCATGTAACACTTTGAGATCACTAAAGCTGTGGTGGACTGAACAAATTGACACCATTGATTTCAATAATAGGTTTGATAGTAGTAGTAGTACCTATTCTATGCCATTTTTAGGGTTCCGAACCTCTGTATGAAAAAACGGAACCCTTATAGGATCACTCGATTGACTGTCTCTGTCTGCCACAGCAGATTTTCTCCAAATGTACTGGACCGATTCAGTTGAAATTTGGTACACATATGTATTTCTGTGACCCAAAGACGACTGCGTTACCAAACTAATATGGGTCACTTTTTGGGGGTCAAATAAGAAAATAAAAAAGTTTTTTCAACTGTACTGTGTGACTTATCAAGAAAATTGATGAAAATTTACCATAATTTACCACCCTTAACCCTTAACGTGGCAGGAAGTAAAAATCTTTAAAATATGTACTTTTTTGATATATTTGGCGTTAATTATGATTAAAAGATAGGAAAAAAATAAATAAAAAAATCTAGATATGCTAGGTTTCGAGAAAACCTATGTACATCACAATGCACACTGCCAATTATGCCCAAATGTCGATATTATATTGTTTGTACATTGTGATGGACATTGCCTGGTTGATAATAAAATACATTTGTAATTTAAATTGTATATTTATTTTAATGAAAAGGATAAAATATTAAAAAATCTTAATTATTTTGTGTGAAAATTACGGAAGCAATTACGTTTTTGTTTTCCCAAACAAAACATAAATGCACGTTACATTTTATACAGAAGACAGTTGTCCTACCACTTTTGCAGTACTTGCAACGCATTGTTTCATCCCCTGCTTCTGGAAGATGACCCTTGTCATCGAATCGGACGCTATCTGTTGGACGAACGGATACTGGTTTATGGATTTTTAGATCGTCGCCTATGTCTTCTGTGGCGTTTATACCTTTTACTATTTTATTTGATTTAGTCAATCCTTCGAACAATTGAAATCTAAAATCCTTTAACATAATATTTTTCCCATCTCGTTTATGCATAAGCCAAGCGTTATTGATACACATATCAATAAGTTGTGAAAATATTCCTAAGTACCAACGATGACTTTTAAAGGGGGTTCTATATAGATATTAGCATGCCCGCCATATCTACCCCACCCATGTGTTTATTGTAATGTTTTACAATTTGGGGACATTCTACATGTACCTTCTTTTCTCATCTTTATCATATCGCTTGATAGTTTCGATGGGGTGCGAGTCTTTATAAGAGCTAATAAGTGTGACGACCTTATTATCGTTCCACTTCACCACCGCCAGCTTGTTTTTATTACAGACAACTTGAGCGCTAGAACCACGTTTCTTCTTCTTCATTTGTTGGTCCGTTGGCAATAATTCCTGACACCCTCGTAAACGATTAGTCCTTATAGTACCGAGACTTAGAATGCCTCTTCTCGCAGTATGTGCGTTAGTTCAGGTGACATGAAAAAGTTATCGGCGTAAATAATGGCCGGCTTTTGCCTTATAGTTTGGCACAATGCAATCACTACTTTGCCCCCCAAACCAATTGAAGCTTCTTTGTCCCTAAATTTCAGTCCACGAAACGTGTCATCGCCACCATAAAGAAGAAAATCGTATATAATACCCGAGACTCCCGCACGCACGAAATTCTTGAATCCCCATTTTTTGGGTTTCATTTTTACATACTGCTTCCTTTTACCTGCTTTACGACCTTTATAAGGTATCATCATCTCGTCAATAGAATATTTTCCTTCTTCTTCAACTTTCAAAAAGTTTTGCCGTATTCTTTCCATTACGGGACGAATTTTGAAGTAGCGGTCTGAATCTTCTAAGGTGTTATTAGCAAAGTGAAGGTACCGACGTATTTGTTGATACCTTTTGAGAGGCATAAGATCAGCAATGAGAGGGTATCTTGTCCTTTTACCCCAATAATCTGTATGTGTAACATTTGAATAGCTAGAAAGTTTTTTATCTCATCTTCTGTCAACTGTATAGATCGCCCTAGTTGTTGCACTGAGTATAAATTTGTGTTATGAACAATGTCAGTAATTATATCAGGTGAAAAAAAGAAGTAAAGATAATCCAGGGCTGTATCAATATCTGTTTGATGGAGGTCGTATAGGTTTTCTTCGAGACAAGCACTTTGACGGAATACTGATTTGGACCAATGATAATCTAGAACAAATTTCTTGACCGCAACTTTTTTGGTCACTGCATTCCTTGTTGTCTTCTTACGCTTAGACCTGGTAAGTGGCAACTGTTGTCGGCTAGTGCCGGGCTGAAGAGACGATTGTTCAACGGTTGGGGTTGGTAAAGACGTTGGTAAAGACGAAAGTATGGAGTTCAGTGTAGGTAAAATGTTGTAGTTGCTTGTAGTCGGTGATGGAAAAACTTCGTTGAATACCTATTGGCGTTAGAGGTGCATCTACAGAGATATCAATCTGCTCTTTATTGGATTCAGTCGAGCTATCTAGTAAATTGAGGCCCTCAAGCGAAGACGCTAGCGAAGGTGGATCAGAGGTATCTGGAGAAGGTGGTATATATACGTTGGTTTCTTCATCGGACGAAGAACTACCCTCAGAACAAGCATTTTTTTCATAAACCAAAGCCAAGATTTTGTGCGAGCGAGTTAGTTTTAAATGCTGCAGGCAAAATAAAATAAAAACAAAAGTCAAAACCAACACCTTCTGTCAAAACATTACAAAAATAACAAGCAAATACCCCAAAACAATCAAAATCCAAATACTTCGTAAACCTGGCAATGTACAGTGTGGTTACCATAGTTTACGGTGAGTACTTCAGCGTGTCATTGGCAGCGTGCAGTGCAATGTACATTCAATTCTTTTATCAAATGCGTGAGACAGTGTTTAGCTAGCTACGTAAAAAGCACAGACAAAACATTGCCAAGTTTCGAGCCAAAAAGTAAAAAAATAAATAAAACACTTACTCGTGTCACACGTAAAGCTTGTTGCTTCGCGGCCATTTTGATTTTGACATGTGTTTAATAGTGTTGTCACAGATAAATAATTTTCTACCAATTCTACTGTATTTGACAATATATTGATGAAAAACAGAATTATTATTTTTTCCAAAACTAATGAGAGATATTTTTTTAAATGTATGTACAGTGTGATGTACGCTGTCAAGTTAAGGGTTAAACCAACCAACCCAAAAGGAAAACCTATAGGTTTCCTGTTAGCTGTATGTTAAGATCTGGAATCTGGATCTGGGATTATCTGTATTTTTTTTTATTTTAGGCCCAGTAGTTTCGGAGATAAGGTTGGGTTGGTTGGTTTAAGTCTGATTTTAAAATATCTTTTATGTTTAATTCTTTCGGAAACCTTTGCACGCGAGTTCGACTGGCACCTGGCCACACTCGGTTTACAATCTTAATTAAAATCATGCCATGACCAAGTTGCGTCTGCGCAAGCTTGCGGCTTTTTCAATACGGTTTTCGGCAGGCGCTTTCGACTATAACTTTATAAACATACCTTGAGAACTGGCAAAATGTTTTAGACATTTATAGGATCAGATACTCACAGATTTACCAAGCATATTCTTCGGCAAGTCTTTCACGAATACACATAACAGTCTCAAACACATGTAAAAACTGTACAAATAATCGTGAAGTCTATTCATTTTGTTGTAAAGGGCCTCTCTGAAGAAATTGTCATCATTAAACAGACTGATCTTTGTTCTACAATCTTGTTGTTCTATGAATGGCCTGAATGACATCAACTGTCGTATGCTCTCGAGATCATCGGCACTTAGCTCCGTTATGACTTCTTCAAGTTTGTCTCGGTCACAGCATAGCGACTTTATGTTGTCTCCATAGAAATGATCCATCATGCAATACTGAAACACAGAAATAAAATAATGTATATATATTATTTTTTATTAAGGTTGGGAAATCATCAAATGACTTCTTCTGCTCTGGGTGGAGCGTAGGGCGTATCAGACTCTTACTGACTTTCCATCCCTTCATCCTTTTCCGTCCCTTTGCGTTCCAGGGCCGCGTTGACTCTTTCGAACAAATCCCTTAACCTGGCAGGCTCTGGCCCTCGCGAGCCCCGTCTCCTATGCTGACATATCTTTGAGGCGCGCGTGGAACACAACGCACCATCGACCCGGGCCTGGTGGTGATCGGACAACGAGCCACCCAACGTGAGCCGTCCGCAGGCCCGCGCAGTAGGCATGGTGAGCCCTGCGACTCCCGACGCCCGAGGCGTCTTCTCCTGTAGCGGCGGTTGGGGCGAAGGCCTTGCCTTTCCCTCGTTCGGCCCGCCTCCTCCTTCGCTAGCATTACTGCTTCGCAGAAAGAGGTGACCGCTTCCCAAGCCTCCTCGCTCCGGACCATGGATTCAACCAGGGCCGGACGCGAGAGGTCACCGCCGCCGATCGCCTCGACAAGGACCCGGCTGTGCTCAGCCCAAGCAGGGCAGACCTCCACCGTATGCTCCACCGTGTCCTCCGGGCGATCCTCACAGAAAATAATGTTGCTTGATACTTGAGCAAAATTTCATGCTGACACTTGTAGTCAGCATGAAATGAATGACATTTTAAGAAATAATTTAGTATCTCCCGCTAGTACCATAGTATTTAATCAGATAAGAAATCAAATAAATGTGAATTACCTTAATACTTTGAATGAGACCTGTAACAGAAAAATCGTAGAAAAGGAAGACATCTGTCAACAGCTCAAACGCCTTGCCTGACAAATGAAACGGACTAGTATGTGTTAAGAAAATATCCTCCAACACCTGAAAATTTGAAATAATCCGAATGTTATCTATTAACCGAAATTAGAAAAAAAAACTCGATTCTATGCGAACATTATTATTAGTTATATATATTAAAGCTGGTAAAATTAAGTTTAAAATTCAAAAACGTATGTCGATATTTCTCTTAAATTGTCAGACTGGAAGCAGAGTACAGTATTTGGCTTATGAACATCGCCGACTGATTGAACAGGACTAGACAGAGACACAAAGCTTCTTCCAATTGCGTCTCTGTCTAATGTGTTGACATAACATCCGATATCATAGTCAGATGTGTAAAACGAATTGCACCATCTGTTATGTGGCTTCTAGACGCGAATGAATAGTTGATAGATGAAACACAAACAACTCACTTGATTCATATAAACAGGTGATGCATGTGAATGGAACACTTTGATTAGCAGCTTGGAAGACACATGGTAAGGAAACGACTTGTGAAGCGCTGACACCGATGTCGCCACTCCGAACACGAATATTATGGGCATCGTTGATACATATGAACTGAAAAATTAAAATAACTTTTTTTACAAAAATATTACCGATTTCCAAATATCTTCTTCTATCGGATGGTTCGGAGAGCTACCGAACCATCCGACTAACCCGTTTCCCACAAAGCTAGATTTATTTGAACTGATCTTGAAATGATGTTTTATTATCGGTTAATTAAGAAAGTACCGTTCGAAGGCACATCGCGGTTGCGACAACATCCCTTATATTTTTGAAAATGTCAAAGATTTTTTTCTCCTACAAGGCTACAATTTTACGCGCGATTTACTAAGCCAACTAAGCCAACAGGATTCATAATACAACAAGCTTCTCACAAATTTATTTTTATGTCATAGCAAGCACTATCTAGTGTCTAGAGTTTCTTAGCTGCTCAGATTTTATTATAGACAAAAATAAAGAAAAAAATGGGGTAGGCATTTGCCTAACCGTAGGACAAAAGGCTAACTAAAAATATAATAGGCTCTTCGAATAAAAACTTTCTGCTGTCAATTGAATTTGATCACAATTCAGGATAGCCAAGTAGGTATTTCGAAGGAGGGGCGAATGAAGGTTCACAAAACTTTCATTCAGAGGAGCTCGCGGCTAAAAAATTATAGCCGCTTCAACGATAAGCGACGCTTGCCGAAGTTGGTCCGTGGATGGGTGACCAGAACGTACCGAGACTACTCTGTGCCTCGGAAAGCACGTTAAACCGTTGGTCCCGGCTGTCATTCAAAGGTCTAAGGCAGTCCTTTGAAACAAGAAAATCTGACACCATTATTGTTTTACCCAATTTTTTGTATTATGAAAGTAAGATAGGCATGTCAAATACTGGCACTCAGCTGCATCTGTTCAGACTGGAAGCGGACCCCGACACCTATAGTTGCGAAAAGGCTAGGCACATGTACTGCCTCTGAAGTAGTCATGGAGTCACCGATTTACATACGATTACCGATACCACTGAATGAATTTCATCGCAATTTTTTTTATGTTGGTCTGTAAGTATGGTTTTCGGAAGCATGGCACCTTATTATACCCATTTTTACCATTTCTTGAGGTACTTCTTTAATGTATGAATCCTTCTTTTTATGACAATCACTAGCTTTTGCCAGCAGCTTTGTATCTGTGGACATCTAAAATTACTCCACAGAAACATTACTTGGATAAAAAGTATCCCAATACTTTTACCAAATACAGATAACCCATGAGCCAATATTCATCCAAATGCATTCAGCTAAGGTGTGATAATTAACAAAAATACAGAAGGAAAGGATTAGAACTGTCATTCCATTAGAGATTTAAGATTATTTGGTGATTCACAGCTGCTGAATTTAAGACAAAAAAAACTTTTTCCCATCCGGTGCATTAAGTATGTGTTGGCACCAGATGGGATATAGCTATCCTCTTGGACAAGAGACCCGAGGTACCGAAAGCCGGAGCAGATAGGTATAGGCATACCAGTGAGAGCTATAGGCATAGGACTGGAGATGTTTTGAAGTCGGTTTAAAATAATATTATGGTGCCTTGAATAACAATAGATGTAATGATGTAACCTTAATTTTTAAAAAACATATATAGCTTACCTCACAATCATTACAAAGTCTTGTAACACGTTACAGTTAAAGCTCTCAAAATCGGGAATAATGATAACTAATGTTCTTTTGGCAGTGGTAAAATTTTTCTTCATTGGTGATGAAATGTTCTTAGATTGATACCAATTTTTAAGTGTTTTCATTGTACATTGATTCTTTTTTAATTTCTTTGTTTGGCTGATGATGCCTTCTGATTCCTCATCATAATCCTGGAAAAAAAAAACAGTTAAATTTGTTTTCATTTCAAAATAAATCAAATTACAATATGGTGATTACCTTTACATATATTATACTATATACCTAGTAAACTTTCATGTAAAAACTAACCAATATTTGATTTCCGTGTATTAACTGCCAAACAGCATTTTCAACTAAGTGTTTAACGGAGGGAGCATCTTGTGAATTTACTAATGCCACATGTGGAGTAACTTCATTTCTGAAACAATACAAAAAAACATTTTAACATTTTGAAAGTGTTAGCAGCAGGGCAGAAGAAAATTCAAATTGGACCCAATGCATCTTGATCAGCACATCAAAACCAGGTTTATTTAGAATCTTCTTCTTCTTCATTTTATATCAATGGCTAACTTATTAAATACTAGCTTTTGTCCACAATTTTGTATGTGCATGTTCCATTTTTTCCCATTCTCGTATAGCCTATAGCATTTCTCATGTCTTGTATATGATTTGGCATATGAAAGCCATATTATACACAAACCAACTGGCATTTCCAGAGATAAGCGCATTTAAAAAACAAATAAACTCTTCAGCTTTATTATATTAGTATAGACTTTCAGCCTAGTAGGTGGCCATATAAATTGTTATTTTGTGACATTAGTTCTGATGACTTTAATAGATAGTAAACAATTCCAATGTTCTACATGCATGCATAAACAAACTACAGAATGTCACCTTTTACAACCCTTTTTTTTTTTTTTTTTAAGGATGGGAAATCATCAAATGACTTCTTCCGCTCTGGGTGGAGCGGAAGGGCGTGTCAGACTCTTACTGACTAAAACCCATCCGTGTTCCTTCTAAAGCCCTTTGCTTTCCAGGGCCGCGGTGACTCTTTCAAACAAATTCCGCAACCCTGGCAGGCTCTGGCCCTAGCGGGCCCCGTCCTCTATGCTGACATCTCTTTAAGGCGTGCGTGAAACACAACGCGCCATCGACCCGGGCCTGGTGGTGATCGGACAGCGAGCCACCCAATGCTCGCCGTCCGCAGGCCCGCGCCTACGGTGGCCGGGGATCGCCCTGCGACTCCCGACGCCCGGGGCGTCTTCTCCTGTTGCGGCGGTTGGGACGAAGGCCTTGCCTTTCCCTCGCGCGGTCCGCCTCCTTCTTCGCTAGCATTACTGCTTTGCAGAAGGAGGTGACCGCTTCCCAAGCCTCCTCGCTCCGGACCATGGATTCAACCAGGGCCAGACGCGAGAGGTTGCCGCCGCCGATCGCCTCGACGAGGACACGGCGGTGCTCAGCCCAAGCAGGGCAGATCTCCACCGTATGCTCCACCGTGTCCTCCGGGCGACCTTTTACAACCCTAGCATACTTCTTTTGGTTTGTTTACATTTATATATCTGGCCCAAGACCACTGTTTAAATTACCTGATCATATCAATAAGGGATCTGAATTGGGACACATGGTCTGGCTGACTGACTCCAGTCAAAAGAGTGGCACTTGGAATGATTCCCTCCAAAGTAGACAACTCACTGATTCCATTATTCTTAATGTAGTTTACAATATCATCCAGCAGCAGACTGTATGTCTTTTGATGAAGATCCTGAAAAGCACAGTGAAATATTATAGCTTAGATTTTCATTTTTAGTATATAAAATTTATTTGGAAAAAGTATTTATTTATTTCTAGGTAAAATGTAGTGTTGGATGTTTTATAGAAACAGTACAGGTTTTATAAGACAAATAGCAACAAGCCTCAACTATATTAATCTTCATTTACTTCATAGATGTGAAGTATGTACATCATTTTATTTCAGGAAACACTTTAATATGAACTAAGATAAAATACAACTTGCCTTTAACTCATTTTCAATGGACTTCCAATTCTGTTTATATGTTTCATACCAAGGTTCTTTCATAAATATCTTTTCAAACAATACTTTTCCACCTTTCTTCTTATTAGCTTTTCCCTTTTTAAACCCATTTGTAAACAAGAAAACACCCTGAAAATAAAGTTTTATTTTGTCAAAATAAACTTAGTACAATACTTACTTGTAATCATTTGGATTATTATTTTCGTTTATCTGAAATATTATTAGTACAAACTGCAAACTTGAACGAGATTATTGTGTTTTGTGTTACCGTAATTTATCCTATGTGAAACCCCATAAAGCTTTAACGTAAATAACAGAACCAAAGGCAATAATAAAAGCTTTTCTATAGCTATGAGTTTGTTTATTTTGTGAATTATTTGTTAAACTGTTGTTTCCCCAAATTGTAAGTGGAATCTTATATAATGCGTAATTTTAGTATTTTCCGTGTCTATAGGAAGTAGATTACACGCTCAAAATAATATAATACATAGAACACAAGACAGTATGTTTACTACATTAGTGAGTAGACATGATCGTAAAAATTACTAAGTCATCTGATTTGAGTATCTTAATCAATATCTTAGAAATTGCCTTGGAGAATAATAGTCTTTGATTGGCACAAGTTTATAGGTATACATTGATTAAAGAAAATATTCATTTACCTTAGAAACCGACACTGTTGACTCCATTATTCGATACCGCGAAACGCGCGCAAATCGTCTGTTGTCACTAGGTCAATGACATTAGACTATTAGACATTCATTGACATTGACTGTCTGTCAGTGGCAGTGACACTTGCAATAGATTGAAATCGGCTCAGCTGCCATAAAAAGAAAAAAAATTGATTATATTTGGAACTTTAATCATTTGGCTTTTAAGTCAAGTCAAAAACATTGAGCCAGCCTTCGCGTCAAGAATCGCTGAGGTAGTCAAAACTAAATAAAATTCTGAGCTTCACCTTACTGAGATTGCGCCTGTCAACTACACCAATTAACATTACACATCAACTAGGAATCCATTTGAAATAACTAAAACAACCGCTGAACTTCACTAGAAAAGATCTCGCCAAAACCTAAATGCACGTATATAAAGTTTTGTGTTTGAGTATTGCCAGCACCAACTAGAGAATAGATAACCAAGAAAATTATAGAGGTTTTCAAAGAAAGGCGAGTTCCACACTGTGCCTTCAATCCTATTCTAAATTATCTATCCTATAATTATTTAAAGAAATTTGACTGATTGTTGTAGCTTGATGTGCTGGCGTCTGTACTTATGTCTGATTTTTGTCGGGATTAGGTAAATTTTGTAAGGGTCATGATCTCATGATCATTCTGCTTTTAAAGCGCTTCAGTTTTTAAAAAGTTGCCATATTCATAACATAACAAAAGTATCTCACAGAATGTATCCATCTTAAAAAATGAATTCAATTTAGAAAAATACAGTATTTTATGTGAGTATCACTGAGATGGATCCATAATTTTATATATGAGTTTATGAAAGAAGCACAGATTTATAGTAGATATTATATGTAGAGATATATCAACAGTAATGCAAGTCTTTCTAAAAATATAGTATTATCTAATCCTAGCACTTCGCCCGCGACTTCGTCCAAACTTCAACGCCCTCTCTACCCCCTTTTAAAGGTTAGTTTTGGAAAATTAAGCACATATCTTTAATTACCCTGCCATTTCTGCTGCTGGTTCCGTGATTTCAGGATCAGCGCAACTGTTCACCCCGTTTACCCCATCAGGGGTTGATTATGCAAAAATTGTTAGATCTGTTTCAATTATCCCACTTTTAGACACTCCCTTTTCTTGACCAAATTTTGTAGATATCTTTTTTACCTTGCATTAACATTTTACACAAAACATAAAATATCATTGATTTAGTTCCCAAACCCAGTTATATATTCTTAAATGAAAATGCATTATTTTATTATGTTTTATTAATAACTGTGATTTATATTTATTAATATTTTGTTTTCAATGATGTACGTGCATGGCCCAATGTTTATATTTACGTTTATTATATCCTCTCACGCTCCGGACGTATCAAATGTCAACATCCGTCAAGCTCCGCTGTCAAGTGGGTGACGTAACATGCTGACGCCGCGACTCACAAAAAATGCTTTGTTGATGTTTCTACTGGCTCTAGGCACGTACTGTAAACTTTTTTGGGTGCTTGAATAGACTGATTATAATTTGAAATGTAAACAATGCTCGTGTTACGAGACTTGTATTATAAACAAATGATGTTTTCAAAGAGCTAGCTGAATATTGTGTTTGTTCCTGTGTTATGTCGATTTCTGATAAAACTACGGTATCAATTTACACGAAATTTTGGATTCTCCAATAAGAATAAACAAGTAATCTAATAAGAGCCTTTTTTTTGCAGAGTCCCATATAAAATTTTCATAATATTCATACTCAAACTTCATAGTCCGCCGAGCCGTTTTTTTGAATTTGCGTAATAAAATGCATGACTTTGTAAACGCTCATCATAGTTATATTGAGAGGTTTCTAATAAGAAATGTTTCTAGGATACTACATAAACCTTTATCGATTGATAGCTACCTGTATGTCGTAAAAATATGCCACTATAATTGTAATATGTTAAAATTTCCTTGAAGAGGGAACTAATCGGCATGTTTTTTGTGTTAGCTAATTTCTCATGGTATATTAGGTTTTTGAATTTGAATATTACTCAAACCTGAACAAGATTGAGCTATACTTTCATATTACTATAAATACTTACTCACTTTGATGGAAAAAAATAAAGATAACAACCTCGGAATTCACCTAAAAAAACGTTTTGAAGTGCCCCTCGCACTTCAAATGTCGTAGTGACGGGACACACTACTAGGATAAAATATCGATAAGGTTGGAAGAAGCAAAATAATAACACATTTTAGTTAGATTATTTTATGTAAATAGGGAAGAAAAACAATAAACATTATTCTTGAAAAATACGTATTTTATTTTTAAAAATCTGAAGGTACTCAGAAATACACGTGTCCCTCGCCCCCTTCCTCGGCCAGCTGCGCAGCACTGCCAGGCCGAGCTGCACGGCCGCGCCTTGGACGACGCTGCTGCGGCTGCTCCACCACCACGTCTTCTTCGATCTTGACCTCGACCTTCACCTATCAAAGAAAAGGTTTCCATTTTATATACAGAAAAAAAAACACTGGGCGCACGTTATTGTGAAAAATCAGAGCTGAGGTAAAATAACTATTGAAAATATTAGATAAAACCTCACATAAAATAGCACCAACATAAAACAAAATATGGGATTCTTGGCCACTATATTGTCTTATTATCTAAAGTCACTACACAACACTAACCACACCAAAACTGAACAGCAAATCAAACTCGAAAACAGAGTCATGAATCACATTTCATTATAATATTTCCAAGAGCCCCACAAAGCCCTCTTATTGTACTCGCACCTAATGTTGTTAATGTAAACATAAGATAAGCGAGGAATGTGGCGCGCCGCGCGCCGCGTCACTCTATGAGTCATGCTCATGCTAGTGCTGACATAGTAGTAATTTCACATTCATAATATTAGGTTGGGTGGGTGTCAATCATATTACAATTACCTTGATGGGCTCCGTCTCCTCCAGCAGCTCCTAGTCCTCATACTCCTTATCATGGAGGATTTCGAGGAAGTCTGGTCTGGTCATCACCACATCCACTCCAAGAAGCCATATCTATAAAAATAAATTGCCATGCATTAGTATATTTATAGTTGTTGTGTGCGACCAAATAAAAACAAAAAAGGTATTTATTTATTATTCTGACAAAGTAGTAATTTCACATTCATAATATTAGGTTGGGTGGGTGTCAATCATATTACAATTACCTTGATGGGCTCCGTCTCCTCCAGCAGCTCCTAGTCCTCATACTCCTCATCATGGAGGATGTCGAGGAAGTCTGGTCTGGTCATCGCCACGTCCACTCCAAGAAGCCATATCTATAAAAATAAATTGCCATGCATTAGTATATTTATAGTTGTTGTGTGCGACCAAATAAAAACAAAAAAGGTATTTATTTATTTATTTAGTTTCAATTACTTTCTGCACTTACAGTAAGTACCAACATGCAAAGCATTAGTTAGTAACTTATAAAATATAAACTATAATAAACTGTATATTATACAAAATTACCCGAGACAAAATATTTTTCTGTAGCGTTAACGCTTATGCCTAGTACAAAATGTATGGCAATGACATTACCTGTTATGACATTATTATAGTTTATTTTTAAATATTACTAGCTAATGCTTTGCATGTTGGTACTTACTGTAAGTGCAGAGGGTAATTGAAAATAAATAAATAAATGCCTTTTTTGTTTTTATTTGTGTTTTGGGGTGGGTGTATACCTCTGCCTGCTCATCAGGGAATGCAAGCGTGATATTATATGTTTACAATGTGTGCAAAATTGTTTCATCAATTACATTAGTACCTACTACGCGAAATGCATACCAACGAAATGAGAACCTTCTTTTTTTTTGAAGTCGGTCAAATTTTCGAATAAATCACAAAAACATCGATTTTATCGATAACATCATCATTTCTTAGATATGACTGGTCAGCATTGTTGAGTTAGATAGCTGTCATTACTGTCAACGGTCAACGAACTTTTTGGCACTCAACATGCAAATCATTGAAATATGATTTATATAGTATGAAATACACCTCAAATGATGATGATAATGAATGATTATTAGTTTTAGAGTTTCACAAATCCTTCAGATACACTATTATTCATGTAAAACGATTCAAAATTCTCAAAAACAAGACGGCTATTCCAACGATCAAAAATAGTATATTTTTGATGTTATTTCGTGCACATATTATCTACAAAGATGTATTATGTACTTATAAATGAATATTCATCTACTTATCGACGATTACAACCAAAAACAGTAATAATTCTTGAGAACAAAAGAAAAAAGTAACGGTTTTCTCACGGTACATTTCTTTGCCAAATTAGGTCTAATTATGACGTATTTTCGTAAAATATTGAGTAAAACTGTGTAATAACTACTTATAAACGAATATTTATCAACATATCGTTGATTACACTCAAGAAGAATCAAAATTCATCATAAATAGTGGCTGCGCGAACTACGACATTGACACGTGACTTTCTTTTGATCAAAAAAACTATTATTATAATGTTATTTCTTGCAAATATTATATGAAACGATGTAATAACTACTTAGAAGTAAATATTTGTCCACTTACCGTAGAATTTCACACTAAAAACACACTTTTTCACTCAAAACGTACGGAGCGCGCACTCGGCGGCCATTGCGATTCGAAGCGTCTGTTTTACATTATTTTTTCAATACTTCCAAATTATATTTTTGGTTGGAGTCTATGGTAGACGAACAACAATATCTCTCCCCGAGCGTCAAAACCTTGGCACAGGAAAATCGACCTTGCGTTTGAATAATAATAGAGATTTAAACCGCGTGTACCCGCCGGCACACCGGTGTGCCGGCGGAGCTTGACTGAATTTTCTTGCCGGCACACGGGTGTGCCGGCGGAGCTTGAGGAGATATACTTATTATTTTCTTATTTTTATACATTGACATTTTCATATTCGTATTTGCATACTTTTTGACATGAATGTTTACTTTGTTAATTTTGTACCTAAGAATTCTATTTATTTAACTATATTTTTTTTAATTTTATTTGAATTATATATTTTTTTTGGCATGAATACTTTTTAAAGTATTATGTTTTAATTTGATTAATTATTGTGAATATAAGAACTTTAAGGGTTTGATTTTATTTATTTTTTATCTCTTCTAGTATTTTTTTAACGATGTCTGGCAGTTTGAGCAGGTACTTTTTGCGGCCTACCCAAATATCCTTACTTTTGGTTTGGCAAAAACAGGTACTTTAATTTAACAACACTAATTCCAACTTTAAACTCACTAATCATAAAAGGCACTGATTTAAAGAGGCAGTTGTAAATAGCAGTTTTGGTAAGTTAAAAATTGTAAATGGCACGTCTAATAACTAGTTCAGCAGTTAAAACTAAGCAGTAAAATAAACAAAAATGAGTAATAAAAAATAATGAAATGGATCAGTGAATATATAATTGAGCAGGAAAATAATTAAAAAAAAACGAGCGGTTACGTGTGGGCAGTAATAAATCAGAATTTTTCAGTAAGAAATCTCATTCTAAGCAGTAACCTACTAAAAACAATATCTTTTTTTCTATTAATGCAAGTCGTGTCTGGCGTAGAAGGTCACAGTTTTAACCTAACCTAACCTAACCAAAAATCTTATTTTTACCTTAATATTTTTTGGGAACTAATTTTTGAGCTGTTGTTTAAATATATATAACCGCTCATTCCATCATTATTACCGCTCATTCAGTTATTGGATTGCTCAATTATTTTTAGAATTGACATTGTATGATAAAATAAACGACTAATTCATTTTTATTACTGTCCATGTTTTACTGTCGCAATAATTAATCAACCGCCATTAAATTAAATAACTGCTCAATATGTTTTCCAACTGATCATAATGACATCTCGAATATTTAAACAACAGCTCAAAAAATTAGTTCCCATTATAAAACACAATTGCACTACTGATCACTTTAATTCGCGTTGAAGATCGCTTTGTACCTATTCGCTCGTATCGCAAATCCAATACCGACTCGATCGCATGCGGTCCTTATATAGAGCGTCAGTTAATTCCAGAACCTCCTACCTACTATAGAAACATCTGGAAAATTCGCGTAAATACCGAACCCGACTGGCCAGATCTCGAGAACTCCAGAATGTACTAGCATACCTATAAAAGTCTAGAACAGTGGTTCCCAACCTGTGGTCCGCAAGGGCCAAGATATGGTCCACGAAAGGTTTAAAATTTCAACATTTTCACTTCAAAAATGTCATTAATGCAAAATGATTTAAGTGTCTATCAGAAATATTGTGTTTTCTATGACAATGCTCATTAACTTTGATAACATAATATGTAGGTAGTTTTATGCTACTAGTTTTGAATACCTATCTATATTGTTTAGGATATAAGTTGTTTTAAAGATAAGTACAGTTAATTTTCTTCATGATTTCTGGTCCCTGTTAACAACAAATAAATCAAAGTGGTCCCGGGTCAAATAAAGGTTGGGAACCACTGGTCTAGAAGGATCCTGACTATAATAGTTCTGCATCTCGATACTAGATGGCGCTAGTAGTAACTAATGTCGTTAAGTACCCGGCATTACTTTTGACGCATAACATTATCATATCTGGGTATTGTAATTTATTTTTTTCAAATAGTTGTGTGCAGTACATTCTTTTGTCTTCAGCCAGCATAATGTTGCCTAATAAATTCATTATTTGGCATGCAAATTATGAATATATTAGGCAAAATGTTAGCAACATTTTGCCTAATATATTCATAATTTGCTTTGAGTTACTTTATTACAATTTACGTAGTTAGTGATCTCTATTTTTTTTTTTGGAAATTAAATAACTAATAATGGCGAAAGAATGTTTCAAATCGGTTGAGTAGTTTTTGGGCCAAATCGTAACAAAGAAACGAATAAATAATTCCTCTTTGTAATATTATTATTAAAAAGTTTATATTTAGAAGTTTACCTAGATGCAAACAAGAACCAAGCCGATTAGGTTTTATTTGATTGACATAAAAATAAAAAAATACAAGGGATCATGTGGTATGGCTCTTTATTAAAAGAAACAGTTTTATAGATTTTTTGGATCGTCTAGTTGCCATGGGCATGATTCTTTTTAGTTTATTGGACAACTGATGTTTTGTGGCTGGGTCATTGGACTGATCATTATGATCTGATTACAGGGACGATCCAAGGTGCATTATTAAAGCTTTCTGTGTACTAAACTCGTTTTTGGCATTTATGTGGATTGGTTCCTGTTTGCATAAGTAGATCCAATTGAGGACAGTTTTTCGGCGGGATTTTTTGAGTGAAATTCAGCGGCTGTTTTAACCTTTTGAACGCCACAGTCACGTATAGGTGACAAGCAAGCGCGTGCCCTAAACGCCAAACGTCACAAATACGTGACAAAAAGTAGGTACGGTAAATTTGTGGCTTGGCGTCGGGGGCGTGCCGATGCGTTTATGCTCTGGCGTTCAAAAGGTCGCTAAAGACTAGGGAGAGATTGAAAATATGTGGAATCATTGAAACAGGCGCGATCTCGGTAAAGTGGAACTGAGAATTTTATTGTCGTAGATACTACTCTACTACTGGCGGCTCTACCCGCGACAAAGTTGAACATTATCTCAAGGGGGGACACCCTGAATGAAAAGTACCCTTCTCCAGGACGTGGTCTACCCGTGTGCCATGTTTCATCCAAATCTGTACAACCGTTAAGACGTAGGTAGGTAACAGACAGAGTTTTTTCGTATTTATAATAGATATATTATTGTACTCGCTGAAATTTTAATAATAATAATAATAATAATCTGTGGTCCGGCTGTCAAACTCGTTGACACAATAAAATTATATTCATATTTTTTACATTAATTTAAATACAAAAACAGCTCAAAATGTTCATATTACTGGACACAACAAGGAAAAAAAAATACAAACATTAGCACATACATTTTATTGATACTGGAAAAACAATGAATCTGTCATACTTATGAAATGCTGACAAGAAGCCGGGCACGAGCACAAACCGCACAACCAACATCTTCGGGTTCGTCGCTCAGCTCCGCCTCGCAGCCGCCGGGACCTGCGCCAGCCGTGAGTCCAGAGATTCCGGTCGCTGCAGTTGCGTCGAGCTCGAGCGACGAATACTTTTCGCCGCCGACGACACCACCACCTGCGCGTCGGCGCGGACGAGGCCGACCTCCGACCAGCTTAGGACCTCGAGGCCCACCGGCCTCTGACAGGGTCCCCGCTATCGGTGGAAGTGTGCAGCGCATGCGATGGACGCAAACGATCAATGAAAACGTCATGCGCTCATACTATGGGGCTACAGAGGGGGGAACTAACTTGACTGCGTACCGTGGTCGGATGCTCTCTCTGTTTCAGGTGCTTGAGCCAGCTGTTAACGTATCAGCCCAACGACTATCGGATCAGGTGCGGGTCATCCTGCGTAACCGTATGTTAGATGACGCCGTACTTGATAGACTACGTCTGGAGTCACGGAGTGGCCGCGTCTCACCTGCTTCGCCACCGGCCGCGGTGGAAATACAATCTAGTATTTCACCGCGACCCAACAACGTCGGTGAAGATGATGATGATGTGGCTATATCCGTGAGTACCCAATGCAATGAGCGATTGAGGAGCGCTTTGGAGGATGCTTTCCGAGAGTATCGCTCTACTCCGCCTGAGCTTAGACCCCGTCTACCTCGTTTGCCCATGCATAATAAAAATAGGGCGCTGGTGTGTGCTCTAGATTCGCAGCTAACAAATTGTTTTGATAGCAGCGAAGACCTCGCCGATACCCACTCGATCTTGTACTGTGCGGCTGCAGCGGCATGCCGTGTAGCTCATGTCAAATTTCTCAACAGTGACAGAGCTACACGACCAGCTGTACCAGCTTGGCAGTGCAGGATCGAGCGTCGTATCGGTGAAGCTAGAGCACTCATCGGCAAACTTATCTGCTTCAGGGAGGGCAACACTCGCCGTAGAGTGATGCGCTTTGTGAGGCGGGCGTTCTCGGGGACTGATACTAGTCCTCGGGATTATCTGACCCGCGTCACAGAGCGTATCGACTTCCTGAAGCAGAAAATCTATGCATGGGCAAACCGTATACGTCGGTACAAGCGGCGAGTGGAGCGATACACTCAGAATCGCACATTCCAAAGCAATGAGAGGTGGGTTTATAGGGCTTGGGAGCGACCGGACCAAGGTGTGACTGATACGCGCCTACCGGATGATGATGTCATGTGTTCATTCTGGCGCAACATCTGGTCGGTGCCTGTCAGTCACACCGAGGGTGACTGGATTCGGGAGGTTGAGCGCGCGTGCGATCCAATACTAGAAATGGGGGCAATTACCATCAGCCCCCAAGATGTAGCTCGTGCAGTCCGTCCGTTGCCTAACTGGAAATCTCCAGGGCCGGACGGACTGCACAATTTTTGGATCAAATGGTTTACAGGATCGCACGTTCGCTTGGCGTCTCAATTCCAGTCTGCCTTAGAGTCAGGGTCGCTGCCTCAGTTCCTAACTACAGGAATAACCCACCTGCTCCATAAATCAGGTAGTACTGCGGAGCCCAAAAATTATAGACCAATCACGTGTTTACCGACGGTCTATAAAGTTCTTACATCCATTTTGAGAGCAAAGATTAACCATCATATTGAAAGTAATTCAATCATGTCTGCCTCTCAGAATGGATGTAGGAACGGGTCCCGCGGTACTAAGGAGCTGCTCCTCATGGATATTGCCATTAGCCAACAGGTGCGTCGTTCCCGAAAGGATCTGTCGACATGTTGGATAGATTATAAGAAGGCCTACTACTCAGTGCCACATACATGGCTCATGAGGGTGCTGGAGCTGTATAAAGTTGATGCAGTTCTACGCACCTTCCTGATGTCTTGTATGGGGCAGTGGAGGACGGTCCTCCGCTATCCAGGATGTCGACAGATCCAGGTGAACAGCGACCCGATAAGGATCGAGCGTGGTATATTTCAGGGCGACAGCCTGAGTCCACTGTGGTTTTGTCTGGCCCTCAACCCTCTGAGCACATTGCTGGAAGGTTCGGGCCAAGGCTATCGGTTGAGAAGAGGTGGTCAGGTCATATCACACCTTCTTTACATGGATGACTTGAAACTCTTTGCCCCCAACAACTTGCAACTGATGGAGCTACTGAAGGTAACAGAAACCTTCAGTAGCGCCATCAGTATGGAATTTGGTGTGGACAAATGTGCGGTCATGCATGTGAAGCGAGGGGAGATTATGGAATCCGTGGGAACCCAACTCTCGGATTCCATACACCTTAGATCCCTCAGCTCAACCGAAACTTACAAGTATTTGGGTATGTCGGAAGCGTTGGGCATCAATGCTAATGACATGAAACAATCGTTGAAGGAGCGCTTCTTTGGCCGCCTGAACAAAGTACTAAATAGTCTTTTATCAGGCGGAAACAAGGTGCGCGCCTTTAACGGTTGGGTCATGCCGGTATTGATGTACTCTTTCGGCATACTCAAATGGACTCAGACGGAACTTGACGCCCTGGATAGGAGGGTACGCTCGCTGCTTACCGCAAATCGGATGCATCACCCACGGTCATCGGTGATGAGGCTGTATATCCCGCGGAAGTGCGGAGGTCGTGGCTTCTTAAATGCTAAGACCCTGCACAACCGCGAGATATGCAGCCTTAGGGAGTTCTTCCTAGAGGCCGACGTGGGTATGCATCGGGATGTGGTAGCAGTGGACAAAGGCCTCACTGCGCTCTCCTTGGCTAACGAGAACTGGCGCAAACCTGTGATATTAGATACTAATGACCGCAGGGAGGTATGGCAGAGCAAGGAGCTTCACGGACGCTTTTACCGGGTCCTACATGGGCCCGATGTAGACTTTTTAGCGTCCGTAGCCTGGCTGCGTTTTGGTGACCTCTTTGGGGAAACCGAAGGTTTTGTCTGTGCGATTATGGACGAAGTTATGATGACGAACAACTACCGGAAATACATTGTGAAGGATGGTACCGTTGACATATGTCGGGCATGTCACCGGCCCGGGGAATCCATCCGCCACATTATTTCCGGTTGTCCTAGTCTAGCTAACGGAGACTATTTGCACAGACACAACCTTGTAGCCAGGATTATCCACCAGCAACTTGCTCTTAAATACAATCTTGTGGAATCGGAAGTACCGTACTATAGGTATGTGCCCGACCCAGTTCTCGAAAATGGCAACTGCACGTTGTATTGGGATCGGTCTATCATCACTGACAGGACTATTGTTGCCAATAAGCCTGACATAGTGGTGATAGATCGACTAGAGCGTCGCGCAATGATTGTTGATATAGCAGTCCCTCATGACGAGAACCTCGTGAAGACTGAGAAAGATAAACAAACGAAGTATCTTGACTTGGCTCGCGAGTCATTGTGCCGATAGTCGTGACGGCCAATGGCATAATTGCCAAGAGCCTCGACCAACATCTAAAGAGGCTCTCGTTGGGCAGCTGGATCAAGGGCTTGATCCAGAAAGCAGTACTCCTGGACACGGCGCGCATAGTGAGGAGGTTCCTCTCTCAGGGGCCCTAACCACCGGTAGCTTGGATCCTGTTCCCGATACTGGTGGGCTACTATTTTTTATATTTTTAAATATTTTTATATCATTGTATTTTAATATTTAAAAATGTAATTTGTATGTATATAAAATAAATAAAGGAGATAATAATAATAATTAATTTATTCAAATAAAAACGTCTACAAAAATGTACATTTAGTCAGCAGTAATAATATTTTCCATACAATAATAGTGCCTAAAAATAAACTAAACTAAGATATTTTTATTAAACATGCAATTAACGGTGGTTCGGAATTGCATTGTTAAACAGCGATCTGCCTGATCTAGGTTACTTTAAACCTGTGTTTCAGGCCATCACTCTACGATCCAATTACATTGGGACAACACAATTTAAAGTTAAACTATGAATACATAAATAAAAAATTATCTATTCTAAGCAACTACGAGAAAAAGCTTAATGGTACATTAATAACTAAAACTAAGCCTATGTAATTATACAAAAGTAAACACTTACGAGGGGATTAAATATCATCATGCCAATATTTCTAGAAGTTGTTCTGTGTCCGTGTATGTAATTGAGTAACATTAAATATTCCGACAACATCTTGCTACATTTTGTAAACCTTACACTATAAAAGTTTAGTACCTTGTTGAGCCTATTATATAGAAAAGGTCCCAAGAATACATAAAAACGATTTGCAAACGCATGTCTAGTTTGAGGCTTTATGCAAACCAAGTCCTTCCTTCTCTTGTCCGAAGGTACAGGGTCAAAAGGAAGTGCAGTGTGCTGGTGTAGCACTATGTTTAAAATAAATAATTGCCGCACTGTAAGCACATTACATGCTATATAGAGCTCGTGCGTAGGAAATCTAAAAGGGCGAAAGCAACCTTTAGAATTGCTCTTTGAGCGCGCTCTAGCGGGAGTAAAATTGTTTTTGCTGCACCACCCCAAGAAGTTATGCAATATGTAATAATGGATTGACCCAAAGCTAAATAGACCTGTTTAATTAATTTATAGTCGGCTATGTTCCGTAAATTCTTAAAAACATATATTAATTTGCGCACTCTTGTACACAGTAATTCGATATGTTTACGGAAATTTAGATTTGAGTCAATGGTGACACCTAGATATTTTAAATGGTCAGCTTTAGCTAAAGTGGGGCAGGAACATACAGTGTCAGCATACGTGCAACAATTATGTGCGTGAATGTTTAGATTAGTAAGCGGTATGTTAGTATTTCTCATTGTAAATAAAATATAATTTGTTTTATCTGCATTTAATGTTAGGAGATTATTACGAAGCCAATTAGAAACAATGTTAAAACCATTTTGGGCATATTCATACACCTCAGCTCTGGACTTAGCTGAAAATAATAGAGCAGTGTCGTCCGCATATGACATTATAACACCATTTTGGAGCGACAGGCTGCATAGTTCATTTATATAGATTAAAAATAAAGTAGGGCCCAAAATGCTACCTTGTGGAATTCCAAAACAACTATTTTTAAGTTCAGAGCTTGTATACTGACCTATTTTTACACATTGCTGACGATCGCTGAGATAATCAGAAAATAGTAGAAGTTGTTCTCCTCTTATCCCAAGTGTTTCAAGCTTGTGCAAAAGTAACGAACAAGAAATAGTGTCGAAGGCTTTGGCAAGGTCTAGAAAGATCCCTATTGTGTGCATACCCCTATCTAAGTTGGTAGCAATATAGTTAGTTAATTCGTGGACTGCTTGGCTAGTTGATCTTTTGGCCCTAAAACCAAATTGACTATCTGATAGTAGTCTGTTATCTTCTAGATATTTTATCAATCTACTGTTAATTATTTTTTCTAAAATTTTTGAGAGGCCTGTTAACACTGAAATGGGTCTGTAGTTATTCACACAAGTTTTATCTCCAGATTTAAATACAGGTGTGACCACAGCCTTTTTAAGTAATTTTGGGAATATTCCTTTAGATAAGCATAGTTGGAAAATGTGGGTTAGTGGAGGGGCAAGTAGGTTTTTAAATCTTTTAAGTATATTATTAGGTATGTCATCCCACCCAGTGGCACAAACATCCTTTAACCCGCTTATTATTCTAACTACTTCGCTAACATCGGTATCTAATAAAACAAAAGAATTTAGTGAAGAGAATGTCGTGGTCGGGTTTTGTTGGGAAATTATACTTGAGTTAAGTGATTTTTCAGCCAAGTTTTTACCAACGTTAACAAAAAAGTTGTTTGCTTTATTGATTGCTTCGGATGGGTTCATATCTGTTGATAAAATATCAAGCGAAGGTTCGGGATTTTTCGATCTAAAGGTATAAGTTTTTACAAAGTTCCACACAAGTTTACTATTATTCCCCGCCTTCTGTAATTCATTTTTATCATACTGATTTTTTAGTTTTTTCAAAAGATTATTACAGAAGTTTCGATACCTTTTATAAGTTACAGAAAGTACTTCGTTATCAGGAGCGAGTCTCAATTTTAGGTGGAGTTTGCCTCTGTGCCTTATACAACGAACGAGACCGGGTGTGATCCAAGGCTACAACTAAACTTTCTAGGCATTGTCTTTGTGAACGTGTTTTTCCTTATTGCAGATTGCAGCGAATTTATGAAATACTTTAAAGAACTATTTGCATCGTCTGAATTATAAACGGGGTCAAAATCAATACCGCGTATATTATTTTCAAGATTTGTCATATTGACTTTAGTGTAGCTACGCATGCAGTTTTTTCTAGGTGAACTTTTTGTAATGTTAATAAAACAGCTTGATGATCGGTAAGCGTAGAATTAGTAACCAATGTTTTGGATGGATTTTTTGATTTTAGAATGATATGGTCTAAGCATGAGCCGCTCTGATGCGTGGGGTGATAGTGAGCTGGTAGAAGTCCATGAAATGCGCAAATATTCAAATAATTATGTACATGGGTTTCTGTTTTCCCGGAAGCAATGTTAATGTTAATATCGCCTAAAAGTATTATGTTTTTAAAAGATGTTATGTTTTTTAAGTTTGTGTCGAGTGAGTCTAAAAATCTGTCAATATTTTGAGAAGGAGGCCTATACATAGCCATGACTACCGTGTCGGGAATAATTTTAATTATTAAACAATTACTTTCTAGGGATACAGGTTCTTCTTTTACTGTTCTTAAATTATCTGTTCTTAAGTTGTCTGTTTTGACAACCAACATTCTGTTAAGACAATAATATCACAGCTTATGTCAAGATCCTGTAATAACACTTCAAAACCGTTTATGTTTCGATTTATGCTGCGAATATTCTGAGTGAGCAGGGTTAACGTTTTGTCACCAGAAGGAAGAAGGTGTTTACAGTCCTCAACATTACAGACTTTAGACTCCGACACAGAAAAACTATCTAGATCGCAAATTAGCTGATTTGTGACATTCATGACAGTTACAAAAGAAGAGAAAATAAATACAAGCTACCTGTTTATCTGCTAAGTAAATAAAGTGTTAGGTGGCGCTCTTAGGCGCCTTCATAGTCGATTGAGTTGATGTAATTCATTTCTGCATGTTTGCGGGCTGGGCAACCTACATCACCAGTTGGATGGTCACATTTCCTCTTGAAACGTTTGCACGTCGCGCATTGAGGGGGAGATGATTTGCTGCTGCATTCCTTGAAAGAGTGTCCACTCTCTCCACAGTGGTTGCAAGTAGGGCTAGTTTCCCGGCAAAACTTGGCTGCGTGTCCAAACTGCTGGCAATTGAAGCACCTGGTGACTATCGTGAAATCTCTCACAGGGCATGATGTCCAATTAATAAAAATTCGACTTTGGTCAATGACAATTTTTCTAATGCTAGCGGGTAGTTCCAATATGTAGTTACAAGTAGGAAGGTCTTTCTTACCCGATTTATGGCTTAATTTGATGCACTCAAGGAAGGACTCACGAGTTATATTCGGCAACTTGTCTGATAGGTTCTGCTCGTAAATACAGTCAAATACTTCCTGTTCAGTAAGGGCTACAGGGACACCAATGATAGCTACCCTAGGGCGGCGTTTAGAAGGTTCTTCTATTGTAAGGCCCGATGATACCAGTTTTTCCGAATTCTTGAGTTTATCAATATCGCCTTTATTTTCAGTGCTAATCAGAACGCCCCCATTTTTTACTTTTTTCAGGCTACGGACATGAAGCTTAAGTTGTTCCGGGGAGATGATCTTTTGGACAAGTGACTTGGTATCGTCACTTGTTTGGGTCTTATCGTTGGGATAGATGGCGACTGATCTCAAATTTGCAGGACGGACGAAGTTATCGGTACCTTTCTTCACCATGCTAGCATAAGAAGTATTTCCCGATTGATTAAATTTAGTCTCTACGACCTCTCTGAACTGCTGGAGAGAGTTCACAATGTTCTGCTGAACCTGAAGGTGCTGGATTGTAGTATGTGCCTGGATCGTTTTTGACTTCAACGATTGGTATAAGACGGCCATCTGATTAGTCCCACTTGAGACCTTCCGGCAAAGAGTGGAGACACGAAGCTTCTGGTCCGAGTTCATTTTCCCATCACCGACAATAGTGCAAACTTCGTTCAGAATGGCATCTATAGATCCAATCCACTTCTGGATCTCGGGCGTACTGATAACTTCAATCGGCAATTCATTCTCCGCGAGGGCTGGTGGGTTTGGGTCGCTCGGGGTTAATGGTTCCGCAGGCGTCGGTGGAGGACTTCGCCGTAGTAGTTGGCTACGACCAAACGGGCTCGATCCTGGGTTGGACATTCTACCAGAAACACTTATTGTTTGTAAAATTATTTAGTTCATCTTACTAATACAAGAAACGGTAAAAACTTACAAGACACACGCGACCCACTTTAATTTTATGCTGACGGAGCAATATTTATATTTATTTGTCGTAATTGCTTATTTCATTATAATCAAATACAGAACACACGTCCGCTTAGTCTCGCGTCTCGTAAAGCGAATCAAATGGTTGGACGTTGTACGCGGCATCCTTTTATGTTATACCTATCAGCTGGTTAATACGCGAAGGGCAACGACCGCGGCCGCTTTGCGCGAAACTATCGCGATATATAACTATTGGTTCGAAGTCGCTTTCGAGTTTTGTTTATCACAATTGTTATTCTGCCATTTCTTGATTTTAAATTTATTATTTTTCATTAATCGATTATATTACCAAGGCAAACTCATTTCGTTGCGGGAAAACAACCATTAAAATTTCAGCTTGTATAGATTGAATACTTCAGCGAAGCTTGCCGAAAAGGCTGTCTCGATTTATTTGCTGTCAAATACAAACATTTTTATGTTTTACATCCATATTCTAATGCAAATCAAAGTGATTTTATCAAACTACTAAGACCACTAAGTAGCCAAGTTATTACATTTCCAAAAAAAAAATAGATGCAGGAAGTTGTAGCGGGAAAGGGCAGTCAATTAGACACTTACATTTTTGTAACAGAAACATGATTTTATTGTCAATATCGAACTTTTCTTCGAAACGGCTGATATTGAATTAGCCTTGCAATTTTAATATACATTACACAATAATAATAATAATGCTTATAGAAAAATGCCTGTGTTTCGCAGCTTGATTCGGAGAAAACATGCTCTCTGAAAACAAAACGAGTGGCTGTGAAACAATCAAGATCGCAAAGTTTTTTAAGTGCCAACTCACGATTGGTCTAAATCAATTTCAGCGATCTTAAGAAAAATTGGTTGAGTTTACCGTAGGTATGCTTAAGCCCAACTAAAGCTGAATTCAAAGTAGATTGGTATATCTTTTGCGGATTCTACCACAGTGCCTTCTGCTATTACTGAGTAATACACCTACCCGATGATTTGCCATCTATCTACCTGATGATTTCAAAAGCTTTTTTAGTTGGAGTGTAATGTAGCTAGCGCTGTTTCAATAAGATGGACCGAAAAATGTTACCACTGGCCAGTTTTGCATACCTACTGACAAAAAGTAAATAATTATTAACTTATTGAGTCAATCCATAAAATTAATATGGGGCCATCCATATATTACGTCACATGTTAAGGGGGGAGGGGGAGGCGTGTGACGTAATTTATGGATGGCCCCTATTCCAGAAAACATGTATGCCTAAATCTATTGTTAATAAAACTGAGTGCAAAAAAACTTATTATAAATTGGAACTATTACAATAGGTACGTAGCTATCCACTTTCGTAGACTCATTTCTTATTTAGCAATACATTATTAAACCTACTCATATTTACATTAACACATCTCTCGAAAGTATACAACATAAGTACCGAAAAATATTTTTTTAAAATTTCAATCCTAACATCGTGTAATAAAAAAATATAATATTTCAGAAAACCTCGAAATCCGTGATTAATTTAAATATATTTAAAACTACGTGATCACTGCTGTGGTGAGCGCGGTGGTAGTGCGGACTCCTCACATGGCGACTGACGTTCTTCTTCAGTGCTGAACTTGTATTCTCGTTCGCTTTGTGGGTGTTCCTGTCCGGGGGGCGTGGCTCGGCCTTCGCCAGCCGTAGCAGCTTCGAGCGTAGGCCCCGTAGGCCCGAATGACATGCCTTCTGCGCCGTAAGACACTTCTCCAGTCCCGACGTACTCAGAGGGCTGATAGCCGTAACTATTCAAACTGAAAAAAAAATACTGTTTGAATAAACAGAAAATTTGAGCTCATAATTAGACAGAAAAGAATTATGAATACCTGTTTGGCCAATATGATATGTCTTCAATCGCATGGTGAGCATACGGTGCGTAAGCATGTTGGTAGTACGGCGAATGATGTTGCGCTGGAGTTTCGTACTGTAGCGGGTAGAGGGGCGCGGGGGCTGATGATGGCGCTGAGGTGCTAGTCGGTGGCGCGGGCGCATATTCCAGGGGGGCTGGGTAGGCGTGTGGAGGGGTTCGGTACGGGGCAGGGGAGGTATTGGGCTGCGGAGAGCTGCCTCCTTGCGCTGAGTTCCAGTAGCCACTGCTGCTCACCCATGTGTAGCTGCCGCTGCCATTCGACGCTGTAGTTGTGCGTTCTGGATTGCTGTAGGAGGCTGTAGAATGAAGGTAGATATTAGAATTACGTAAATAGAAAGCATATGTAGTTCCCAAATAGTGGGTACTTAGGCCCATATTCTGTTTTAAGGTCCTCCTCAAATCAAGCGCCATGATTACAAAAACAAGTGCGTGTCGGGCCACGCGCAGTCTAGGGTTCCGTAGTTCCACGTCACAATTGCCGACTGAGAATGGTGCATTTTGTTTGATCGTATAAATATATTAATTGAGTTTACAGTTTACTAGTTAAAAGCGGCTCACATATGAATTTGTACGACATTTTCGTCGACTATAACTTGCTACTTTAAGCCTACTTAGCAGTGATAGTTTTCCCTTTAAATTCGTTATAAATGCTACTACCATGTTTTTTTTACCAAAAGCAACCGTTTAGCTGGCAGAGGGGAAAGACACTTGACTCTAACAAAAATTAGCACTTTAAAGCTTAATATTTCGCAAACGGCTCCCTGGATGGAAAAATCGCAATTTTTTAATATTTTTACGACCTATCCAATGATACCCCATATCATGGGATAGACGATTACCAAAAATCATCGCCATTTTACGTGTTCGACAAAAAAAACAAGTTTTTATATTACCACTTCGTCGGCGTGATTCATATGTATTTATACCCAGACAAAATTTCAACTATCTAGTGCTAAGCATCTCTGAGCTAAACCGCGGACCGACGTCCGACGGGTAGATGGGCATTCATTGCTGACTACGGAACCCTAAAAAATCGCTCGATTAATATTAATAAATAACAAGCTGTTCCAAATTGTCATTGAGATCATTCGTAATGGAGTTGAGTTGGAAGTCATGACCTGGAAAATAAGCATTGGTGCTGAAATCGAATCGATATAATATTTGGTTACATGCTACGTCTCCTTTGCAGAAGTTGGAGGTCGATTAACAGAGAGAGATAAGTAATTGGAAGCATATTTTGACAAAAATTAAATGATTTCATGTAAAGAAAGAAAAAAAAAGTAGTCGATATAACATAGGTAACAGTTTACTCATATTAGGTATATCGACAGATTCGACTCTAGTCTTTAGAAGCACAAATGCATAGCTTTACTTACAAGGTGGTGACAATGTTCGTGGTCGTGAGGGTGGCCGCGGGGGATACGGCGCAGGTCTTCTGGAGGCTGCGTTGCTTCCTCCATACAACGACTGCGACGTCACGAACCATCCACCGACTGGAAATTTAAAAGTATTTTTCAGTTTTTTTTTAAAGCAACGTCCCGATGGAGTTTTGATATCTGGCAGCCCAGGCCGAAAAAGCTAACTTCGCTTAAATTAATTTAAACGAAGGAAAGTTGTTTGCTACGGTATTGATTTAGCACAGATTTTTCAAAATAAAACAGGGTAAGAGCAAAGTGAGTTCGGAAGCGCCCTACTGAAGACAGACTAGTTTTGCTTTTAATCATTCATAGAAGTTTGGCTTGTAAAGTATTATAGTGCTTGTCTCAAGAAAATTAGGCAAGCTGATCGGGCCGCCGCCGCCGCACTGTGGAAATCCTCCATTCAACACTGTAAACAGGTTTTTCCAAATTCTTTTGACGAAAATCAATAGTGTTAGGAGCTTGGGGTTTGTGACAATAAAAAAAGCCTATTAAATAACCAAAATGACACATTAATTTAACAACACTAATTACAACTTTAAACCCACTAATTATAAAAAAAAACGTCGCGGGCTATGAGGTCCTTATATAGGTCAGTTAATTCCAGAACCTTCTACTGTCGAAACACCTGGAAAGTTCGCCTAAATACCGGTCCCGACTGACCAGATATCGAAACCCTAAAAAATGCTAGAAGGTACTTGACTCTTGTAATGTCGTTATGTACCTGGCATTAATACTGGCGCGTAACAATAGCTTAATGAACAGGTAATTCAATGTTGATACATTTTTTTTAAGTTCCATGTACAATTTTTTCTGAAGTGCATAGAGTCAAAATATTGATTCGCCTAAATTACTTATGTAGGTAGACAATTGAAATGTTTTTTTTATAAATCTTTAATTCAGAACTATATATGTGTACATTTTTGGATAGCACAAATCTTGAAGAAATTATAAAAAATACAAACAATACTATAAACTACAACGTGTAACAAAATAAACGCAATACCTCTTAAGGGGCAATAACGTTATACGAAATAAGTTTTAAAGTATTTAATGTTAAATGTAAAGAAATAGTTCAACAGTTGGTATATCTCACGTTTATTTTATCACATTATGTGAACGTAATTGAAATGAAAATATACCAAATAACTTTATATGATATGAGACGCACCCCTTTACTATGTCGCTAACTGTATTTCGAACCATCTTAACTAATATTATAAAAGGCGAAAGTGAGTTTTTATTTGTTGTTTTGGAGACGGTTATAAACTTACAACATCATTTGGAACTCATTTATTTGTAAAGTGTTATACACATAACTCACATTGCGGATATTGATGTGGCGAAGAACTCTGTTGTGGATAATGCGTGCCCACAAAATCTCTTTGATAATAACCCTCAGGTCTTTCCTTGGCGTCCAAGAAGGCTTTCGCGAACGGGTTGTATTTGATCTTCAGCGATGTCACCTCTTCGTTCTGGTAAGCTGTGACAGCTATGAACTGCGTCTCGGGAAATGGGTAAGTCATGATACGGCGAAGGTCTGTACCCACTTTCACCAAGTGTACCCGAGGCTCGTATTTGTGCAAGCTATTTAACATTATCTGTAATCAAAAATATTTGGATTAACATCTAGCAAATTGAAATTGCTTACCACCACTTCTGCTTGACAGCACTACGAATAGTTAATAGGAACATAGAAATTACAAATGTACGAGTAGTTTCAGAGGATATGAAAGCAATTAACAAAAATAAGTAAATTCTAATGCTACTACAACTGCTATGAGTTTACGATTAGCTAGTTTATAACGACTTCAACGAAACAATATTTATTGTTTCAGTAATAAAAATAAATGTTATTAAAGTTTAGCTATCCCAAAGAAATGCTTTTACAAGGGTTTTCATTATACATTTTGACAGAATCCACATATTGCAGGTGAACATTAAATACAAAGTTGCCACGCGTCTCCCAAATATTTTAATAAATGCATTACAATGAGATGTGTACATCATCACTGTTAGCATAACGACCACAGGGGACATCAGCTTATTTTTAAGATATGTGTAATGTAAACATAGCGCAGAGACAATAATTATTACAAATGATAGTGCGTACAGACACCCGCTAAACAGTTGGTAAAGCTACAGATTTCACACCGAGCCGTCAACGTATGGATCTAGATGTATCAGATGTTTGCTTTCATATTCATTCGCACCACATACAACCGTGAGAACTGCCTTCTACGAACTAGCGGTAGCCACGAAACTGTAGCATACTCACACCTTGCCATTGAGAGCTGTGTTATAAAATTAGTATTCCGACTATACTGTGAACTAATTATTATGCTCGGTCAGGCACATAATCTGGCGTGGATCCCGCTATAAATATTGAATCTGTAATTTGTGTTTATCCTGCTCGAGACTCATTTATGCCTATGAGAAACAATGTAAATTCTTGCAGTAAACTCTACAAAGTATCTCGTAAACAGACGTCTGATTCGCAAATGTGTTTTTCTTTATGCAGTAGGGTCTATGTTATTGAGCTATTAAATTGTTCATGTTCGATGACCTATCTCACTCATTTCTTGGATCACTGCAGGATATTCATCATCACAATAATTTACTGATACATTGAACTCGGTCGAAAAGTTAAGCCATGTAGATATATGTAGTTCACATTGTCAACTTTACCTGTCCATTTCCATTTGTTTTATTTGTAAGTTTCACTTTAGCAAAAGAGATTGGTTCTTTCATCCAATGTGCTCCGAAGTTCGGGCTCTCAGGGTGAATATAAATTGCGTTAGATGGTGGGACTTCCGCCTTGCCGCCAGGTACCTATGAAGTGACAATCAATTATTTATAACATTAAAATAATAGGTATCTAATTCAAAGACGTTTAACTTAAATAAAAATTATTATTACGATAATTACGATAATATTTTCATATATTGTAACACATTGTTTGTTACATACCCATTCTCCATTTACGTATTTCCAGCGATGCGAGTCCACTTGCACAAATTCTAAGAGCACAGTGTACATCGCCGTCGGGTCCAAGCCACTGGCAGTTACTTTGACTACGGGAAACATTCGTCTGCAACAAAACAAAAACCCTGAATACACAAGCTTTAATGAATTTATGACGATCCTTGCTTTTAGACTCCAGGGTTGGCTCTAAAGTTCGGACGTAGATAAACGATATCAGCTAGATAACATCGAAAATGGCTTTTTTTGTTCTTATCTCAAGCTGGATACTACCGCGGACAGGTAGTGCTCAAATAAGGGGCTGGTAGGTAAAACAAGTGGTAAAAATATGCTCTACAAGGTCAAACGGTATACTCTTCAACAACATTCTTATACGCTAAAATATGTGTCGGGTGCATTTCATTAGATTATTTGAAACCAAAACACAATAACCAATCATTCTTTCAGAAACAACACGCGTTCAAAACTCGTCCAGCTCTATGTTTACATGGTTAAAAGCTTAAAAACACCTCAGCAAAGAGACAACAAAATAATTTAGGTGTTACAGCCACGGTACTGTAGAACAAAACGTCACTTCGTCAAGGGTAAGGGTTCCTTCATTGCTCATCGGCATCGGGCGGTATCATTTAGCCACCCAGCGTTAATGAGTAAGACCTACCACGTTAATAGCTGAAAACTAGCCGCCGGTCGGCGAGCGGTTAGCACTGGCAAAATGTGACCCTGTAGGTACCTACACCATCATTGTGTTCTGAACGTTTTGCTCTGACTAGTAGTGCCGAGTCAGCTTAAAAAAATATATAGTAAGGAGGTCGGTTTCGGTACAAACGACGGATGAAAATAATGACTGGCTGGCGCTGCTCAGAAATCGCAGCTATGATTTTATACTTATTTCGACATGCATAATCTCAGAAAAAACTGAAGCGTATTAAAGTTTTAAATTTTTTCTTTTAATTTTGTCTTGCTTGATCTCAGATAAAAATTAAGTGTAATTATAGTTTAAAAAATTATCTCTGTACCTAGTTTTTAGTAGTTGTTATCTTAATTTTAAGATTTTTCTTTCCATGCTGAAAATGAGTAAGCAAAATGTGTGGAACGATTTTAACTTAAGACCATTATGTACCATATTTTACGCAAAATAAATATTCTATTCTATTCTACTTGCATGGAGATAGCCCTTTAATCTTTAACCTAGCAATGACGAGTCTGATGTCGTTTCCTAGACTACTGTGTTCCGAATCTCAGACGCCATGGCTAAAAGCAACCTGGAAAATGTTAATCCGGAAAAACAATGGCCAAGAAAATAATGGGAAAAAAATACGCAATAGCCATGTCTATAGCCACGAGCCCTGCATTATATTGCTCTAATATAATTATTACGAAAACGTTATTTACTTTTTGAACAGTTGTTTATAATAACACCATGCTGCTAATGCGTTGCAAATCGTTCATATTTTAAAGCTATTATTTATTTTTCAGTTCTCACTTCTATAAAAATACAGAACCAAGTATGTATAAATTGAAATGCGATATTTAAATTTAATTTAGGGCTTCATGTAGTTTTTACAACTCATACTACACAACTAATTATTTTTCTTAATGATCCAAAAGGCTTGAGACTCGTTTGGGCTCTAACGTCGTTCACAAGTACCAGTGAACTACGACACATCAGTATTGGTTTCGGGATTTTTGATGGCCATTTATCCAAACGTTAGCCGTCGGCATGATTGCCCAAGCAGTAATTTAGGACTTGTCAACAGTATGAATCTCCATAGTTGACACAAATCGTCGTTTTTGAGTCTTAAATCAGACCCCACACATACACAGATGATGTAAATCTTCTGAAAAGTTTTGTTCCACTTTGAGGAGAGAACAAACCCTTAAATAATATAAGTAAGTACTGGTCCCCAAAGCTATCGATTTTACTGGAAGGCGCAGCGTTGAAATTGAGCAATTGCAACTGAGGTGTGATGCGAATGCGAAAGTTCCCTAAAAACGAGAATTGTCCCTCTGTTCTATGGATAACAATTGTAACTTTAGATGCACTATTACGATTCTTACCTCCCATTCTTAGTGACGATCATTTCATTTGTTAGCGTCTGAAAGCGCACCCACAGTTCTCTGTCGTCGAGGGCTACATTGACTTCTCTTTCGCGACCGCTACGAGAACTGCCGCCGCCCACCGTCGGCTCCACAGCGCTCAGGATGTGCGATGCTGCCATCCTGTTGACGAAAAATTTGCACAATGTATTTAAGGTACTTTATTGGATAAGGATTCATGATGTATTGCTTAAAATCGCTTCGTAAATAAGCCATTATTTCTCGTAAAAAGTAAAGGATAAAAAATGGTTATTGTGGGTTATCCCTAAGAGATAGACATATACCATCGCGGACTTTTTTGTAGACCTTTTTAAGGTATACAATACTGTAGTACATTATTTTGATCTATATCGTAGGGTCCAGCCAAGGTTTGCAACGTAAGCGCAAAAAAAAATGTGTTTATTTACGAAACCACATTAGAAACCTATAAAATTATCAGTATTTCTCTACTATATTATGCATGTATATACATATAAACCTTCCTCTTGAATCACTCTATCTATTAAAAAAAACCGCATCAAAATCCGTTGCGTACTTTTAAAGATCTAAGCATACATAGGGACAGACAGACAGCGGGAAGTGGCTTTGTTTTATACTATGTAGTGATAGTGATATTCTATATCTATCCATCTTCTATCTATATAGATAAGTACTAGTCCCTAAAGCTATCGATTTTACTGGAAGGCGCAGCGTTCATAGGTCTTCCACGAATTGAACGCGTAAACGGCTGGACCAAATTCGCAAATTCTTTTTTTGTTGTGTTTGATATTATCAGGAGAAGGTTCTTATGAATGAAAATTTGGAAAAAAGTCTACATCCGGGCGAAGCTGGGGCGGGCCACCAGTTTGTAATAATAATGAAGATGATAATTGAGTGAAATTCAAAATTTGACCATCAGAAAAGCCTTCTCGTCCGCTTTTCTTCTTTTCGATGAGTACCTTCATTCGTATTTTGTCGATCCAAAGACGCGGTTATAATTAACAGCCGAGAAATTCATGTTTTCGCATTCACGCTCCACCTCTGATGAAGAATCATCAGAGGTGGAGAATGTGAGCATGTATGGCTACCGTTGTTCCATATTATGTACATATGTCTAGTCAAATTGAAATCAGTCGAGCGGAATGTATTGTAATAATATTTAGGTATATATCGATGGTATCAAAGTAAAAGCGGACATCTGCAGTTTAAAAAAAATAATTACAAAAATGAGCTTATATAAACCCTATCTTAAAGTCTGTATCAAAATAATTCCATAATTCAAAATAATAAAGAAAATCTGGCATGTAAATGAAGACAATCGATTTTTAAAAAACATCGCAGTAGAACACACGGACATTTGCATTTGTCCGCCTTTACTTCGGAACACTGACATTAGATATAATATAAAATAATGTTATTTAACGACTTCTTTTTTGAAGTCAGTTAAAAATTGTTGCAACAAAACATATTAAATAATGCATTTTCATTTAAGAATATAATTTTTGTTGTTTGGGAACTAAATAAATGATATCAACAGACATTAACGAAGTTTAGTGGTAGATAACTCGTTTTATGTTCTGTGTAAAATGTTAATGTAGGTAAATAAAGATATCTACAAAATTTGATCAAGAAAGGGGAATTCTGTTTATATGTTTTTTAGATTTTAATTAAATATCCTCAAAAGCATAACTGGAGATTATTAGCTTAGTTTATGCGATATTAGATTAAATGGGCGTTTTTCATCATCTTTACAAAGTATTAAATGAAGTAGCTTCCGCTGTCTGTTCGCGTAGATCTTTTAAACTCCTCAACGGATTTTAATGCAGTTTTCAGCAATAGATAGAGTGATTCAAGAGGAAGGTTTATATGTATAATTCCAAACGGAACGGGAAAAATGGGATATGCGCATACGAAGTCGCGGGCAAAATTTAACATATAAACGGCAGATGTCTTTTTCTACGTCAAAATTTTTACTGAGTACAAAAAGACAACTACATTATTTCAGCATAAAACGATATAGCGATAAAATCAGTTATGCATTCAATGCAGTAGGTTATTTTAAAGCTTAATAGAAAATTTTATGTTACTCGGTTCATTACTCTCAAAATGGACACTATTTTTTACTAAATATAGTCTCCTGTAAAATTTCGATTTTGCAGATGTCTTTTTCTACTTTGCTGTCATCGATATATGGAACCAAGTATGACGAATATAACGCCGAACTTTTGATTGAACTTCGAGTTCCAAAACTTTACCTTCAAGTAGCGACCACGACTCGAACATTGTCATAAAACAAACATTGTTTTAAGAAACATGTATCAATTCATTTACTAGCCAAACATTACCAAGCTACTCTATTACAACATTAATGCTGTATGCTGACAAACAAATATAACAGGTAACATGGGTTTTATGTCAGCAGTAGATTGTACCTGGCGACATAATATTGGATTTGTAATAGGATTTGTGATATGATGTACTTAGTAAGAATATTTATATTGATTAGGCATAAACTGAAGGCAAATTCTTGTACTAGCGTTCATTCTTTCAAGTTCATCGTCATGCGATATCAATTCAAGTCGCAAACTCGCAATATCATGTCAGGCAAAATCCATGTTAAAAACTTATGGAAATGCAGTGAAATAAGAGATGTTTTCGACTTTTATAAAATATGAGAATTATTGTCCCTCTGATTTCAAACCAATCAACTCTCTATCCTAAAACACGCTTGAACTTCTTTCTAGGATATGTGCCTAGTTATAATTCCTTTACATTAATTAAGTAGCTTGTTGGAAAAGAACCTCTTATCCTACAGAGTAGGCACGAACATGAATGGTGTGGTGACTCTTGCAGCTTGCTCGTATAATCGCCGTCCTGGGTTGAGCAAGTATGGTGACGCTTGATTAACGCGTGATGGCGACTAAGCCCCGAGGCAACATATTCCAAGGATAAATTCACCTTCTGTCCTAAACCAGGTCATAGTCTGTTCGTGTGCCAAGTTTTATTACAATCCGTTTAACAGTTTTGACGTGAAAAACTGAAAACGTAGCATACTAACAGGCACCATACGCATTTATAATATTAGAACCTATAAAAATATGGATATAATTCCAGGTTACGTAACGCACGATGTTTTCCTTCATCGATGACAGTGATAATATTGATTGATGTTTATTATTTGCGATTTTTTAATCGTTAGACCGTAAAAACTCATGAAAGATGTTAAAAACGACCAAAATGTTTAAAATCTTTCGTTTATTAGAAAGAAAATGTGGTTGCAGCATCATCGGCGCCGTTTTCTATTGGCATGCAGGTATAGTGAAGGTATGTGTTTGTTCGAAAACTTTACACATTTTTGACGCAATGATAGGCAAAGTCCTTGAATTTAATAACATTGTTGTCAAACTCAAAATGTTACAACATATTATTACTTTATTCTGGCACTTCAAAATATAGGTGCACTCGCCAAGGCGCCATAGATAAACACGAGCAGCGTCCGCTGCGCGACTGACGCTCCCACTTTGCAGTCGCTTTGGTCGCGCAGGTTTGACCGGAGCTTAAAGCTAGAGGCCTAAAAGCCGGTCTCAATAACGTATCTACCTTTAACCAACTGTCAAATTAGCTACCAACAGTAGCTGAAACGTCATGTTTGAAAGGCAAACATGAGTTAGGTTATAGAGACTGGCCATTAGACAAGTGACATTCTGTTGGCGGTAGCGTGGCGAAGGTTATTGTCAAAACGTTAGAAAGGAATGGGATTGGCGAACGCTGTCGAAATGTCACGTGATTATCCCTTATATCATAGCATTTCGACACCCTCATTTGATGATGACCCTCAATACGTGCCTATGGTTCTTTGTTAAATCTAAAAATATTGGAGCATATTATTTACTTCATTTTAACACTTCAAAATATAAGTACATTCACGTTAATACAGTATACTTGTATTGATTTACCTCTACGCACATATATCAGAGCTTGGTTACTAAAAGTTAGAAATACATAATTAAATATATATTTGCGTGTACCTAAATTTCTTGAAACTCGTACCCAAACGGAAGGCTTCACGCAATCTATCGGCCGCCATCGTCAGTGGCAAATAAGCCGGATATTTTATTGTAAGTTCGTCTCGAGCACGAATGCACGATCTTCCAATGTTTATTGTACCTATTATCACCGGCTACGTCGGTTCAACGTCCCAATCCTTCTGACACGGTATTTTTGACAAATTCGGGTTCTCGTTATGTAGCTAGAATTTTACACTTTTGTGCTTAAAATGCTGTATTACTTGTAAATTGTGTGACTATTTTAACACGCCTTTATTTCTTTTAACGAGACTTTCGATTTCTAAATTGGAGTTTGAGAAAGTCGAGTTTAGGTTAATAAGATTGGGGTTTAGTTGAATTGTCACATACATGTCATTTTCTCGAATCGTGATGAGTCGCAGAAAGGCGTCTATCGTGAAAAATATATTTTCGGAAGATGATTCGTGCCGTCTATGGAGCTCCTTTATTCTTTGGGGGTGATCTATCTTAAGCTTATCTCCGCATTGGAATGTGTTTATGTAGAAGTCAACTTTAAAATATTAACTCAGTAGTTCGTCACAATATAAGTCATTATATAATTATTGACTAAACAATGGCCGTAGCCAGTACCGATTCTATTTACCGCTACTTCTCAAAGACCCATGAATTTTATCTTGTGCATCATATTCAATTCTTAAATTAGGTATCCATGCGCACACGAATGGTTAATGACTATTTCTCAAAAAGACTTTGTGGTAACCCTAAATATTCATTGGTATTTAAACAAACATCAAAGTTTACGTTGGCTGTAAAGCGCTGGAAGTAATTCCGCTTGAATACCTTTGAATAGTCTTACTGGCAACGGAACTTTCAAAAATTTATCTTTTGGATACATACACATTTGATTTATTGAAGGTTAATATTTTAACTAAGACTTTATGTATTTTTAATGATGTGTGAAAATCCAATATGCTTAAGTTTTAAATTGCATAAATAAGCTTGATTAATTTCCATAAAAACTGCATTGTGTGTGAAAAGCCAAATTTGATATTCATGGATTGGCGTATTTGATTAATTTTACTTCAGAATCAAGTCTGCACGTAGTTATTACCCAAGTAAGTTCACAATTACACCACATACAGCCATTAAAATTAAGTCTATCGTTCAACGCTCTTGTACAGGCCCGCAAAAGCCTACCACAATAACCGCGAGAAGGTTCTAAAAAAATATAATTATCTTGGAATACAGTCGTTAAATGCTCATATAGAACAACCAATCACTGCGGTTTTGTATTCATTAAACAACATTTTGCTAGGAATAGACAATACTCGAGTTTTCAAGCTTTCGGATCCAGCCAAATCACTAAATCTAATCCCTGAACGAAAGACATCAACGCGCGTCCAAAAATAGTGCTATTTGCTTTTACCCATGAACGTTGGTTTGTTTGACTGTTTATTAATTCGAAATAAATAAAAGTTATGTTAAATTAATTTGAGTAAGTAACTCTGTGGACACTGAATTTGTTTGACTACAACGAAGCACAGTAAAAATGATTGAATTACTGTAGAATTTAATTTCAAGTAATACAAAGTAAATTTTTAACTGTTTTATGACCCTTTTTCTTCAATTTCTGGGACTACAAACTGAAATAAGAAATGATGTCCTAGCGACTGTCTTACTTAGGTGTTAATAGTAATAATCTTAAGATAGTATTTTTTAATAACACATTCTAAGTACTTACTTCTAATACTATTGACAAGGATTTTTATGTCTAAATTAATCATTTGTATGCATATCAGTTTTGTGATGATAAATAACTTTGTCTTTCTTTTCTTTCTACATCAATACACTAAATACGGGCACATTATGGTTATGATTACATGCTTTACCTTTTAAGACTAAGTAGCAAGTACTTCTAGCAGTGGCTTTTCGGATTTATAAATTATTTAGTACAAAAGGCAGGGAACACCCAAGTGTACAGATCTAACAGCACCTGACTGTTACTCACTTACAAACCAGCTGTATTTAATTTAATTTTGAAAAAAAAAATTTATAGTTAAACTGTTTTAACTATTAAAACATTGTATTATCATCGGTTACTTACTACTTACGGCACAAAAGCGTCAATTGTATATTTTTAGTTTTAAGGTTTTCTGTTTGGATTGTTTTATCCCAGTGTTTTTTTTAGTTTTTTAGTTCAAAATAATTCTACTATTATTTTCTTTTGCGTGATTACAACCCGAAAATATATATTAAAAATCGCGTAAGTAGTTCCAAGCGCAGATTCAGAATAACTTTAAACTTATATTGACCGGACAGACTATTGCGTTTATGGACGATTGACAACTTCATTGCAATGAGCAGTGTTTTTTATTCCTTAGTAGCGACGTAAATTCACAATCATGCAAAGTGATTTTTTAGTGTGGTGGCGTTATTAGGCCCTATTTGCGTTTAATTTATGTCACTTTTTATAATTGTCGATCAAAGTTTCCACTACAAAAAGTCGGGGTGAGCTACAACTAGTCTGTAGGCACCTTTTTCGCCATAAAATAATTGCTCCTTTTTCAGTGCATTAAAATTAAGTACTCTTACAAGTTAATTTTAAACTATTCTTCTTCTCGACTTCCTATGATTAAGTTGAAGTAGCTTTAAGTAACTTTATATTTATTGGAAGTCATTCTGTTCCATGGACAAAACAATTATTTGATAGAGATATGCTTCAGCAAGGAGGATAGAGGTTGCAGAAGTAATACCTACATGTCGTTTTAGTGAATTATTTAAAACCCTTGAAAATTAATTATCGACATTATACCTACTAAACATAAGCTTGTTTGTAAGTGATACTAATCACTGATTAAAACTAAAGTACTACCTCAGTCTTATGATTCAACTTCAATTTTAAAAGAACGATAGTAACATGGTAGAAAGAAATAATAACGTGGTCTAGGTTCTCAACTCGTACAGTAAACTACAAAATAGTTTTGCAAATATTGAAAGACCTTTTCTTTTTGCCAAAGTTAAAGCAGACGCAAAACTTTATTGAAAATTATATATTTATCATCATAAAAGCTCGGCGAAGGAGGAAGAACTCGTAATTTGTTTTTACGTCCACATCAGAGAATAGATCCGAAGGTTCGGATCGTATTTCTACAACATTTAAGCATTAAACAACAAGAAAGCAACCAACGGGTATATATAAAGGCGAAGTAATTACAGCGTTAGCCCACTCGACTGCAGCGTCATTATTCATCGTTTTACGACTCCATGAGTTATAAATATTAAACTTAGTCGTATAGATGTACTGCGAACATTTTCTTTTTAATGGCGAGGTTAAATAATATGATGCGCGATGCGAATGTCGGCCCCGGTTTTAGCTCCGAGCTCATAGAGCCGCAACAAACTGAACGCCTGGAGCGTGCTGGACAATGCGAATAGTTATCGCCTTTTAATTACGTGTAATAACGTTTTTATCTGCCTGCGTGGCATCATCCCTCGCGCCTTGCGCTTCACCTCGTCACCGAGCAGAGGCGGCGCGGGCGCGTGCACTCATGCACTGGAATGTCGCTTAATCGCGTTGCAGCGCCGACGTTTTACAGATCCTATAAAATATCAAAGATAACAACGAGTGGCTCTGAAAACTGTTTCGAAAGGAACCAGGGTCCAGTGATTGGACGTTTATGGCATTCGCTTCGATAAATGTACGTATTATGTGTGCGGGCGATGCCGCGGCGGAATTGTCCCGCGCCGAGCCGCGCACCTCGCCCGAACTCCGCAGAGGTGCTAATTATCAAATGCAAGACCGACCAAACCGATATTGAAACCATTGAAACAATACATCTCGTGTTGTCTTTTCCAATTTCAAAGTTGGCGGAATGGCTGTGTAATGAAGGCCGAGAAGGCTATGCAAATGGAACGATGCCGAAAACTCAAGTAAGTATTTTAATGGTCTTGCGTCATCCGTGTTTCAAACTTGAATTTTCATTATCACTTTACGTGTATACCTACCACCACCAGCCTTGATATGTTAATCAAACAATAGACTAAAATCAAATAACCGCAACACATGATCAATAAGATTCGACCTTACGAATAAAATATAGTTTTCTATTGTTGACCAACTGTTGACACAATATTCGTTGGAAGATGGACCTACCTGACTTGCGCAGTCACACATCTATGTACATAAATACATAACATGTAGGCATGATACAGTATCCATATAAGATTTTTATGTACACAGTCTAATGTATAGGTATATAGTCTGCTCTAGGTATTTTCCTTATTGTTAACATTTTGGTTCGACAAATGTTACATTACAAACCATGGCATCTTGTATTAAAACCGAAGTCAAAAACTGGAATAAGATTCACAAGTCAAAAATCACTAATCGCTTCCTAATTAAGGATCCGTAGCCAATGGCAAAAACTCGAATAATTTCGTCCTAAGACCTGCCTGTCTGTCCAACCCGAGTGTAACTTACTTAGCCATTTTACCTCCACTTGGAGAGTTTGGCACTATATCGATGAAAAGAAGAAGGGTGCAGTATTTTACCTCCACTTGAAGAGTTTGGCACTATATCGATGAAAAGAAGAAGGGTGCAGTATTTTACCTTCACTTGAAGAGTTTGGCACTATATCGATGAAAAGAAGAAGGGTGCAGTATTTTACCTCCACTTGGAGAGTTTGGCACTATATCGATGAAAGGAAGAAGGGTGCATTATTTTACCTCCACTTGGAGAGTTTGGCACTATATCGATGAAAGGAAGAAGGGTGCAGTATTTTACCTCCACTTGGAGAGTTTGGCACTATATCAATGAAAAGAAGAAGGGTGCAGTATTTTACCTCCACTTGGAGAGTTTGGCACTATATCGATGAAAGGAAGAAGGGTGCAGTATTTTACCTCCATTTGGAGAGTTTGGCACTATATCAATGAAAAGAAGAAGGGTGCAGTATTTTACCTCCACTTGGAGAGTTTGGCACTATATCAATGAAAAGAAGAAGGGTGCAGTATTTTACCTCCACTTGGAGAGTTTGGCACTATATCGATGAAAGGAAGAAGGGTGCAGTATTTTACCTCCACTTGGAGAGTTTGGCACTATATCGATGAAAGGAAGAAGGGTGCAGTATTTTACCTCCACTTGGAGAGTTTGGCACTATATCAATGAAAGGAAGAAGGGTGCAGTATTTTACCTCCACTTGGAGAGTTTGGCACTATATCGATGAAAGGAAGAAGGGTGCAGTATTTTACCTCCACTTGGAGAGTTTGGCACTATATCAATGAAAAGAAGAAGGGTGCAGTATTTTACCTCCACTTGGAGAGTTTGGCACTATATCGATGAAAGGAAGAAGGGTGCAGTATTTTACCTCCACTTGGAGAGTTTGGCGCTATATCAATGAAAAGAAGAAGGGTGCAGTATTTTACCTCCACTTGGAGAGTTTGGCACTATATCGATGAAAGGAAGAAGGCTGCAGTATTTTACCTCCACTTGGAGAGTTTGGCTCTATATCAATGAAAGGAAGAAGGTAGTATTTTTTAGCAATGCACAGAATGCGTCGTTAAAAAATGGTGTAGTTAGATATGACTAGAGGTAGAGCTTCCCATACATGTACCTACCTAAGTTGAGGATGCTAAAATAAATTATAGTGCTCATAAGAAATTGGAATTTAAGTGATTAAAAGTATTAAGATATTCAAGTGGTAAGTTTTGTCATAATTAAAATATTAAGATGTTTATTAGCGACTTTTAAAATTATAACAATTTTCTTTTTCAGTATTTTATTTGATTAAGCTTGAAGATTTGCATGTGATGACTAAGCAGAGCACCACTATACTATATTACTACACACACACACGCCGCCGTCCATACAGAACCCATCACTGTGCGAAGTCCAAAATCCAACACGAACATGAACAGCTTTTTAAATGCAATTTTACCTAGCTTGCCACCATCAAAGATATAGACTGACTGGATGACTTAGCCATCTCTAGTCTTCACTAGCTCTTGTTCCTTTGACTTTTTAATAATTCAACCCTCAGGCGGTTAAATAGAGGTTGATAGATTGTAAAAATTGTCAGAACTTAAGTTGAACTAGTCAAAACTCTTAAGTCCTGAAGAACTCAAGAAAATTCTACTTAAACACGATGATAATTTGTAATTTGAAATGTTTAAAATGCTTACCTAATAAATGTATTTCGCCGTCGAATAATACCGAACACGCCGTTTGATTTCCTAATGAAAGCTAGTTTTACAACATTTTGATTTATTTCGTTTATTATTTTGCCATTTGATTAAAATTTTATTTGTTTAAGGCCATCATTTTGCGGCAGGACAAGTTTACACAGAACTGTGTATTTTTTTATTCAGTTAAGTTGTAAGCATAGACATTTAAATTTCAAATTAATCCAAACCATTTAAGTGATATAACAATTATAAACAAAGTATTAACGTAACGATGTTAACCCCCGTCTGTTTGTCTGTAAAATACGCGATGTCCCCTGCGACTCATAGACAATTACTAACTTTGTTGTCTTTTATTTGTATTCAGTGTAAATATTCAAATTCGGAAGCTGATAACCACAATCAAACTTTTTTTCGGGCTACATTTCAATTAAATTTTATTCCTCAATTCTGTGGTTGTCATAAAACTTTAAAGTTTGACGAGTAAAGCCCATTGAGGAACTCCGAATTGATATTAATTCAAATAACTCGGGTTAAAAAGTCAGGGTTTTATGCGCGTTGTAAAAGTTTATTGTAGGGCTTTGTGGCGAGCCGGACGCGCCGATAGGCCTCGCGTTCGATGACGGAACCTCCGCCGCTGTCATCGCCAGCCGCCGCCTTTGTGCCTGCGCCCGCGCCGAGCCGGCTACAATACCGCACGCGTCTTCACTCTATAAATCCTGCCATCAGGTGCTACCTAACACCGTATAGTGCACCTTTTATAGCTGCAACTAAAACCCAAACTGGAGGCGAGCGCTGTACGCCGAGATAGCGATGTATGTAATTAAATTGCGAACCTCTACCATAAAATAAGAGAGGAAGAAATTGCCTAGGTAATATAAATTGATGCGTCTTATTACAAAACTTTATTATGCACGTCAACACCCTTTATATCATTTTGCGCTTTGCTAATGTGAAGTTTATATAGATCTAGGTAATCCAAATCTGGTATCATAAATAAATATGACTTAGCGATATAATTAAACCAGGAACCACTACACTATTAAATATATAAATGTACCTAGCTGCTCAAAACAAACAAAATTATACATAAAGGAGGCATAACCGTAAAACCATAGAAAACACTCGGGCCCAGTTTGTCGAACGAAAATTATTACAAAATTAATTTAGGTACCAATAATTGTCATTGTGTGTTGGCTGCTGAGATTACTTAGTAGGTTTGTGACACGTCGGTAATGACTTCTCAGAAACCTTTTACAGCTTGTAGGTACGCCATCCGTATGTTAACGGACCATTACAGTAGAGTTGAGAGCAGATAATAGTACCTTAATGACTTCATCCTCAAAGTAATCAATGTGATTTCGAATACATTGTTACAGATACAATACAAGTTTCAAGTTACTTTTTACATTGCATTTAAGTTTAGTAGCATGTTGAAGTGCGCATGAGAAGCCAGAATGTTCCTTTTTAATCATTTTTAGATTTGCTACCGGACTTATCTTCAATAAAACTACCTACTATAAAATGCTCCCGTTTAGCCCTTACCTTATAATCCTAATAATATCTAATCTTCCGTTACTGACTGACTGACAGACAACGCACAGCCGAAACTACTAGTCGTAGAAAGCTGAAATTAGGCATGTAGGTAGGTGCCTTGGGGATTGTAGGGGAGCACCAATAGAGGATTTCCCGAAATTCCGACAGGAACGGGACAAAACGGGATATGCGCGTACGAAGTCGCGGGCAAAAGCTTGTCTACTTATACAGCTACATAGGAAACAAGTTAATTTTATGCACACAAAAGTCCAGAGGCATGCGATGCCTAAATGCCTAAAGTATTTCCTGCCAAATAACCTTTGGATGCTGCAAAGACAAATAGATAATGACAGGTGCAATGCTGTAAGAGAAAAGAGGCGATTAATATTTATTTAAAGAGGTGCAATGTTAAACAAATTAAGTATTAATAATATAATTATGTAAATTAATTAACAAAATAGAGGAATTAATCACAGCGACTATGTAGTCTTTTTAACCCAAATGTTGACTGGTAGAGAAGGCACGTTGCAAGTTCGATAAATACAAACAAATGATTGGAAAACTATTAGCGCTGTGATGATACTACCACACTATGGTGGCGCTACACTGTATGGTGTCGGACGTAAAAGAATAGCACCATCCCATCAATTAACGTGGGTGTCGTAAGAGGCAACTAAGGGACTCACCAGAGAATGGGCAGCAGCATCCTTTATGCTTCTATGTATAGCAACAGCTACACTGCGATCACCAACCCGCCTGCCAAGCATGGTGACTATGCATGTATGAGGCCTATGTCCACCGGTGGACGTCTTTCGGCTGGTATGATGATGATGATGATGATACCACCGGCCAACGTCCTACGAAATTGTTTAAGAGACGCGGACTTTAAGATCTCTTTCAGCATTTTTTAAATATGTATGGGTGTGCATGCTTTTGTTATAATAATAATAATAAATCTTTATTGCAGACCATACAACATCCATTTACGTATGCATGTGTGTATGCAAAATTGTAATATTTAATATGGACTTACTTTGAAATAAATTGTATTATTCCGTTATTTTATTATTATATAATTTAACCTTGAACGTTAATCGGTTATCCTAATTTCCTGGAGGAGTGCATTCCACAGTGAAATAGTCTAAATGCGTTAGGTTGTCAATTTTGACAAATTAGCGGAAACACCTAAATGCAAGACTCACGAACCGGGAAGTATGGCCGAAGAAAGGGAATACGTATACCCAGCATTGATAACTGCTTGATGAAAATGCCTTCGAACTCACTTGCCTTGTCTAAATGTATCATAATACTTATAGCCCAAATAGCAAATACTATCTAATCTTAACATTTGGGCACCTGCCCAAATGTTAAGATTAGATAGTATTTGCTTAGATTAGCTGCTACAACAATGGTCATCATACTAAGTACCTACTTAGTATGATGACCATTGTTGTAGCAGTAACGTGTTTATTTTTCATATATTTAATTGCACACCACATAGTAATCCCAGGAACAATCATTTATAAAACAAGTGCGACGGAATTAGTTCTTCTTTGATTGTTTACTACTTACCTTCTTCATTTCAGTGGCCCAAGACCCGAAGTCGAAAAGCCCGATCAAGTTGTAATATAGATACAGCTCTACATTTTTGAGAAATTAAACCACATGACAGTCAGTTTCAAAAACGATTAATGAGTTTTTTATGTAAACAATCTAACTATCTTTCGATTATATTAGTCAGGTTTTCAGTTTAACATTCGGACTATTCAAGTTTAATTCTTCGTCTATATATGTATTTAATAGGAATATTCTTTCTAACTTCAAATAACCCAAATATGGATCAAACCCGAAAGTTTTTAAGTTTGAACATTGATGCTGTTAGACTAACGGCTGGTTTCCATAACCTTTAACCAGCTGTCAAGTCACCAGTGTCAGGGGAGGCAATGGCCTCCCCTAGAACAGCACAGTGAAAACACGCGTGACATCACTACGATGGTACAATTTTTACCAGCGACGTGACGTCACGCGGGTTTTCGACGCTATGTATCGTCTTCATTTTTTGTTTTCGTGAAAAAGGAAAAAAGCGTTTACAATATATTTTTGAAAATGTATCTGACATAGGTACTTATTAGTTTTTTTCAGTAAAATATCAAACTGTAGGCTACCAAAAAAAAAATTGCCACTAGCGCATTACACTTGACTAGCGTGTAGGTAGATTGTGACGCGTCGATGATAATTTATTTTCAGAAACTGGAGATAGCTTAGCTCATCACAGTATTGATACTGTGCAGTTCTTTGGGAAGCAGATGTTTTCTAATTCAAATGGTATGGACACATGTGCACCTACTTAAAAGTTCTACGACTGTTTATTAAATAATGTAATTAAGAAGACAGCTTTACTTGGAGTTCTTGAAGAAAGACATGAAGCAAAGGCCCCAAAAGCCGTACGGTAGATCGACAGGCGATATGGGCATGGGGACAGTAAAGTCAAAACATCCTTTTTCTTTTAGTGCCGCTGCCTGCGGCTCCTTTGGGTAGGTATCCAGCGATCGTATACTGTCATAAACATTTTATCATACGGCTAGTGTTTATCGATATGGCTCTAAGAGCCAAACTAGCTGTGGTTTAGTTTACGCTTAACCTTATGAGTCAGGCTCTGCAGACACAACGGTTCTGGTTACCTACTGTTTGAAAGTCAGTCTTTCAATTCAAACAGTCTTCTGATTGACGATCCACTCTCTTGTAAATAGGTAAGTTGTGGTCTGTGTTAAGACACCCAAGACTAATCCAGTCAAGTGGTTGCGTAAAATTTGTCTTCAGTGAATAGGTGTCAGTGTCAGAGTTTGATGTCAGTACCTACTAGAATCCAAGCACGTAATACAGTCATGACGGCAATAAACTAAAGTACATAATAATTACAACAACAAAACAACGAATATTGAATACACCCTCAGAATGTCCCTAACACAAATCGCGTAATCTGGGCATCGAACTCGCTAACCAATCATGCGATGGATCTTTAAGGTTCAATCCTTACCTGAAGGAAGGTAAAACTTGATTAAGGCAAAGCAGCATTTTCGTTTCAGAAAAATATGAATCATATTTTAAACAATAAATACAAGTTTAAAAACAATATTTTCACTTACCTTTCGTCGCCTGTTGCTTTTTCCTCAATTGCGACGGTTCATAAAACACATTTAAAACAATAAAGAATCCTTTTTACCACTCCAGTTCACAGTCCACGTTTTTTCACATTAACTCATACAAAATACATTGTAATCAAGAGCTCTATTTTTCTGGCACAAAATTATTTAAGCAGTGGATGTCAATAAAACAGATTTTTCAATAATGACAATGCTGACAATTAGTTCCTATATTTGTCACAAATCACAAATCAGTGCTGGCGTGCCAACTGCATGAGCAACTACCGCAAACTCGACCGCACTACACTTCATTAGCGCGTCTACAGCACAACATACCCACTACAACTTTAACACACCACTCAATAACCACTCATAAAGCCTCACGGTAGAAGATCTTTTTCTGTAAAAGGTTTAGATCTTCTGCTGTAAGATTACAGGCGAGAATACACTTTTCTCCCATAACAATAGAGTTTCATATTACTTTTTGTTGATTGAAATGACGCCAACAGGCTAACTGCGCGAAGCCCCGCCCCCGACGTATTGACAAACAAAGCGATTGGCGGCGAGGTGAGCGCGCTAGCGAGGCAATCCTGCGCAACATTGAGGCGGACACATAGATAACACTTGTATTTCCATAAATTTTACCTCCAATTACATTTTATGAAATTTATTTTAATTTATTTGAATCTTGTGAAGTCTTACAAATAAGACTTTAAAGCCTCTACCGTGTCTCCACGCTCAATGCTATTCACTACTTTGAGATCAGAAATCTTACTGCGATGCATTAAAAGATTCCTAAACCATAAGACTCAACATTAACATTTTTTAAAAATGACAAGCAATCCAAGAACCCCCAAGACGCAGTCACAAAAAAGAACTAGGTAGGTAACCTAGAACTAAGGTACACACGTCCAAGTAAGTCTTTCTTGATCTCACTGTAGATTTCTAAATTTTTATTGGTACGAGAACTGCAAATGCGAATGAAATATCAACGGTAGAGCAGAAATCCACATTCAAGCTGCTTTGGTAGAGAACAATGGATCGGTCCTAAGAAATGATTTTCAGATCGAAATAGGCACACTTTATAGCGCACCAACACAAATCGCTCACCGTTACTCAAAGTAAAAGCTCACCTAAATGAGTGGAAATGGAACGGACATAGGTACAGCAAATCACGAATTTAACAATATGTTGGGTTAAAAAAACCTATATGTCAAAATGCCCAGAACAAATGCAAGGCAGACAAGACAGGGTTTGAACCCGCTCAAAATTAAGAGAATTGGAAGAAGAAAAAAACGTTTTTGCCATAGAAATATAAAAACAGTTTTTGCCGATAGGAAACCTCCCTCAGTCATACAGCAAGACGATATAATGTGTAGATTAAAACTTTATAAATCCGACTGCTAAACATGACTTCATCCAACTGGACTAGTAGCTCATTGATAGCGTTACTTACTAGTACTAATACGTTACTATTAAACATAGGCAGACACCGTGGAGACAATATACAAACAAATGTTCAAATAATTCCTTAAGTCGCATCCATGTTCATAACACTGGTCAACAAAAAAACACTTTTTGTGTGTCACAAGATTTGTTTAAACTAATTATGTTAAGAACATGCTTAAGTATCATAGAACTGAAATCAGAATTATTGAAACACGAACAGTTTTCTTGTCATATAATTTTGAAGTGGTGCTTTGAGACGAAAACTGAAGTTTTCAGGAGATTCTAATACAGGCACGTTATCATATTAAAGGATTAGTTGTGTAGCAGATGGCACGTCAGTATACTCAACTATCCTTTTTTATATTAAAAAACGCCAAAATAAGCTCAAATTTTTTTTAAATGTGATGGTGCAGAATTTCTTTTTTGAGTTTTAAAAATAATTTCACCATAAATGTAAAGAAACTTGACAGAATCATTTCAACACTTTCTACATTATATAAGCATAAAATAACTCAGTAAACTGAAATAACAGCTAACATAAGGCTAGCTTGCTTAAGGGAAAATTATGTTACTGGTAGTAGCTGTAACACAAAAAATAGACCTGATCAAAACAAAATAAATATGATTTTGGAATAAGGGTAGGTAGGTAATTCGCAATTAGTAAGCAAATTCCTTGTGACTAGTGAATCATAATACACACACACACACACACAGTACAGTCCATACTATAGTCTTTATAACCCAAAGGTTGACTGGTAGAGAATGCCTTGATGCATTAAGTCCGCCCATGTACCACTATTGTACATATGTAAAGTGTAAATAAATAATACAAATTAACATCAGTTTGCGCTAAGTGGTTTCATCAACTGATTTGACTCCGCTTACTGAAGAAATAGGTACCCAAAGGAGCGGAGACAGCCTCTAGCATGTTTATAAAAAAATTTCAGCTATTGCATATTAGCCTAATAAACACATACACATCATGTTCGTGTTCGTTTCCACGCACTGACAGCACCAATGCTCGCTTTGTAACATATTACATTACGCCCCGTAACACCGGTCAGTACCTACCCCCCTTTAACCGATCAGTCGCCATTTATAAATTTGTCGATCTGAACAACAAACGAAGCCGAGCATAGAGCCAAACCAAACATTTTCACGATTATTCTAGCGAACGCCCTCGCAAATGCTCATCAAAAAATTCACGAAGATGTCAAACAACAATGACAAAATTACTCGGCTCGGCAAAAAGCTCGAAGTAAATTAAGTGTCGTTCGCTAGAATGCCCGCTAGAACGCTCGCTAGAATGCCCGCTAGAACGCTCGCTAGAATGCTCGCTAAAACACTCCTGTTTATTTTAAACAAAAGAACATGCGCTAGAATGGTCATTACAAGTGAACGCTCAAGTCTATCAGCGGCTTCAGATTTAAACTGACTGCTTATTAGACATCTAGTCTAATTCCGTTCTGTAAGATATAATATTGGATGCCAGGGCTGCGGAATTCGTTCGCAAGAGTCACCACGGCCCTAGAATGCAAAGGGAATTAGGAGGATCACGGATGGGTTTTAGTCAGATAAGGTGGTTAATTACCGGTGTTACGGGGCATAATGTAACATTTTACAAAGCGAACATTCGTGCAGTCAGTACGTGGAAACGAGCACGAACATGATGCGTATGTGTTTTGTTTTATACGGATTTTAAGACACGGCGTAGCATAATATGCTCCTCGTTGCAAATGTTACATTACGGCCTGTAACACCGGTCAGTACCTACCCAGTTTAATAGTCTGACACTCCCTTCCGCTCCGCCTAGAGCGGAAGGAGTCATTTGATGATCCCATTGCTTCGTATGTTTTTTACTTCGTCTGCACGACACCATTAAATACGTAACGAATACTGCTGAATTGTCAAAATTAAAAGCATTGCAATTGATCGTGTGAATGTGTTACAAAAAACGTGGCTGGAACCGAATGATGATTGTGGATGACCAGTAAGTAACAACAACCAAGATATGGGATGTTCCAGTAGATTTTGTTGACACAAGTTTAAGATACATATTTGGGGAAACTTTGCACAAAAAAGTAATGGTTGTTATTATCGTAAGTATTCCGAAACTCTGCACACCAATAGGGTTGACATTCTCATCAATCAGATTGTGTTAGATGTTGTGTAGTTAAACTAGATTTCCCAAGTAGTCCTTTAACTATAGTTGTGCACTGAATGAAGAAATAGGTAATAATAATCATAGGCTTTTCTGCTTTGAAGAAAACATTTTAACTTATTAAATCACTACCTAATAAAAATAAAACACACTACAAGGTTTTGCTATCAGTTGATACGCAAAAACTCGAAGTCACTAAATTTCATTGTTTGATCATCTCTGTTATTTTATATCTAATAAAATACTTCAGTAAAAACTAGGTGCAATAAAATTTGCTATTCCAAACATAAACCCCTCGATAAAACCCATAGGCTATCATAAGTCATCGTTGTAATTTGAACATAGATTTGAAAAGTCATTCTAATTTACCTTTTGGTAATAAAAACGAACACTTATGTGAAACGTATCTATACAAACGCATGATACATGCTAGAAGATCTGTAATTTTCGCGTTTTCTGACTTGCTCATTACAAAAAGTAGATTACCTACTTTCGGAGTTGCGAAAACTTTCTCATCGGGGTTTGCATTACATCAAATTTTTGGCTTTGATATAATATGTATGTCCAATCTAAGTAGCTTACTGTACCTATGTAGTCTCTCATTTTGCATTCCACTGAAGATCCTAAACTTTAAAAATAATATGAATTCACATGAACATTTCTTTTATTCATCGAATCATTAGGAGCTATTTCGTAACCCTAAAATACCGATCGATGAAATCTAAAACAGCTTTCACAAGCTACGCGATAGGTGCACGTCAGATGTAACCAAGATAAACGAACCTCCCGCGAGGAACTGCTCGAGACACCTAGTCAGCATTCCAATGCATCGGGCCCGCCTCACCCAGTTACGGTCTGCCGGCCGACCAAGTGCTAATTGGAAAAGGAAACCTCAAACAACGAGCCAGCTCAATGCTCTCCACAGAAATGTTTCATTTTTAAACGTCTCAGTGACCGTTATAAGTGTTATAACCGATAGATAGGTACACTCGTTGCACTTCTCAGAGGTGGCTGGTCGATGACCAATGCTCATGCATGAGATCTAGGTTAGTTTGAAACATAAATTTGTTTTCCTAATTAACTGTCTGCCTATCACATACCTACCCAGGAATTTCTATGATACTAATACAGTACCTAAGTCTAACTAAATATATAATTCAATATTATTTTTCAATACAAATTAAATTATGTATAGAAATACTAGAAGTAGCTCAGTCCTAATCAGTCTAGTCTTGAATCAATTTGACCAGTACCTCAATGAAAATTCAATTTCGCGAAGAATTTTTTAAATGCCTTTTGCAAATTCTTTTCTGTATGTAACGTACCTATTATATGCGTGTAGGTATGGGATATGTAAAATTATGTCTACTTAAAAAAACTCGTTTCAAAAACTGGCCATGCCTGGTTAGTTTTAACCCCGTCCCTTCTTAGAAACTACTGAACCGAAATTATCTGGTTCGTTTGTTTGCACAGCGATACAAAGTGAATAATTTCCGAACACATCAGTGGCAGTTATAACAAAAATTACCACACAAGCTATGATTGGTGTCCTTTTCTTAATTAGGAATAATAATATGTAGAGTGATAGAGGTAAGTAGGTATCTCTCTAAATGCATATGCTAAAAGTTAGAAGAGGTAACAATATCTAGTAATAATGGATCAGCTGAAATGAGTGGCTTCAGTGGTTTGACATGCAGCAGTAAATAAGGACGAAAGTTACTTTGAACTACTAATAAGGTTTTTCACAATTTTCGTAGCTAGTGCGACGAAATAGTTGGCAGCGTAGCAGCATTTACTTTTTTTCAATAATGATGAATTACAACTTTAATCGTTACGCGAATATTGATGAACCTGATAAATGTTTAAACCATGATATACTTATTCGCATTTGAAAAACCTCATTACCTGTTGCTAAATATTTTAGATATTGACATAATACTACGCGGATGTAAGAAGACCACAATGACCATAAATATTGTAAGCAATATTGTAAGTAGAAGTAAACAAACAAGATTACCGAAGGATATTAGGAGAAATCTGTAGTAGCGTGGACATCGCACGCGCACACCTCCGGCGCGCCGCCGCCGCCGCTACACGTAAGCTCAGGCGATGTTTATTCGGAGCCCCATGCTAACTCCACCGTTTAAACACTACGTGCTAGCAGGGCATGAATTAACTTTTCATATAAATAAAATTCACGCTACTCTAACCTCCTGAAATTAACACCTTGACGTAAATAGTATTTAGTCTGGTCATCTCGTGCCATGTGAAGCCTGTCTACTGAATGGTCGTATCGTTTATGGTTCACAAGATTACGTTGGCGGTCGTATTTAATTGCCAGCAAATGCGTATAAGACCAATTAGACACCTATTCGACAAGCGTATCTGTGACCGCGCGAGCTACTTTACTGTTTTGTTGTCGTTCTGTATCGTTATCGATTTTGAAATTAATTAATAAGATTAGCTTGCTTTTTAATTGGTTCGAATACCTAAAGTGAGTGATTGCGTTTAATTATACTAAAGAAGGAATTTATTTTATACCACAGCTGAGCTTACGGATAGAGACAAGCGCCATATTTTGTTCTGAAGTCTGGCAATAGTCTTATTAGTGATCTGAGAAGAAGTAGGTACATGAGAAGCATTTTTCCGCTCTGGAAATACAAAATAGTTTCAAAGTCAAAGTCAAAGTCAAAGTCAAAGTCAAAGTCAAAGTCAAAGCATTTATTTCAAATAAACCATTATCAGGTACTTTTGAATTGTCAAAGTCAGTCCGTCAAAAACATGAAGCTATTTGCACGTTCGCAAGCGTAGATCTCTATGGAGAAGAACGTGCAAGAAACTCCACGGACACTCTTTTAAATCATTTTATGTTTACAAAAATCCTGGTTACATAAACCTTGTTGCTTCTATATATGAGAACAATGTAAAGAAAGAAAAAAAACAATTTATAGTATGAAATATTAAAATGAGGCAGTGGCAACCAAGGGATGACCAGTCTCCACTGACGGCGCCCGTTCACGAACATGACGCGTGCATCAGCACCATTCAGCTCAACCATTTTGAAGGGAACTGAATGATCCGATACACGCGCCACCATCAGCGAGACATTGGAGTGAGCATGACACACCCTCAACTGCCCCTGCTATTTCATGTCAAACAAGGAAACTATCTATTAACATAATGGTTTATTATGCCAAATAGAAAATAACATTACATTTATACGTGTTGGAGCCTCCTTTTAAGCAATCAAGTACACTAAGTAGAGTTAAGAATATAGTGTACTGTGACCTTAAGGATTCAATGTAAGTACATTTTTCTATATAGGTACTTATAATAAACGAATCTTAAGAAAATAAAGAAAAATCAAACTCCTAGTAAATAAATTTTGTCGCTTTTCCAGACACCGCCAGTGTTGTGTAAGGGTTTCTAATACACATAGCAGTCCGATCTATTTCCATTAGTTCCCACACAAAATGTTATCAGATTTTCCCCGGTTTCAGCCAAAACTAGGGAGAAACCAGGGGAAAGGGTTCGTGCGATTTTCGTAATAGGTACAGTTGACAGAGAAACTGCCTGGAATCAGGATTTGTGCCCGTTTTATTTCCACAGCCTTGACCCCTAATAAAATTTCATGGATAAATAGTAGGTAGGTATAGGCACCGCCAAAATCTTTGGGGAATAGGTACTGGCGTGATGAAGCGAGGGGAATATTAACCCAAACAAAACCGATGTCCGTTATAGTAAATAACTCTTCGGTCATATAAATACGAATAATACGTTTTGAAAACATATAATTTTTTTTTTTATTTGCTCGTTTAACTCTAGAAACACCTAATATTTTAATGTCATTTAAAGCGTTAACAAAACGCTAAAGATAGCAGTTTCGGACTGTCATGATAGAAAATCAACATTTACATACCTCCATTTTGAATTCTCAACTTCCCAGATGTGTCTACATACAATACTTACATAGATACATACAGTCAATACTTAGGGTTCCGTAGAAAATGCTTTCAAGACCACCACACGATTTGTTCAGAGATAGTGAGAATTTAAGGGAAAGCAGTGTTAGGTAGGACTTTAGAAAGTTGGATTCAGTTTCATCTTTAGAAATATTGTGTCAGGATTTCAAATGTCCACAAAACATTATCGTTTTGTACGTAGATACTAAGTGCAAGTAATGACTCACGTACTTATTTAGTCAGTTATTAGCTCCTAGAAATACCAATTACTAAAACCTAGCAACATGTTTGTGGTAACTTATTATCGAGTCAATTGGAAAACGTACAGGCCCTCCTAAGAAAACACCATACGCTAAGTTTATTGAACCAAACACGTCGCTCTCACTGTCTCAGATTTTCTGTTAGCTCTACCTACTGCCTACCTCTACTTTACGATTCCGTGCGTAAACTTACAAACAACGTCGCAGCAAGTATCCGCCATACTCGTCCACTTTAGTGTTTGTTCATGGTGACATGAAACGTGTTCGATAATTATTGGAAGGATCAATAACGCTACGCCAACTATTCGTCTCTCGGTCAACATGTTTTATGAGCGACGCGACGCGCCGGACCGTCGGACGCTGGACCTACGTTTCTATTTGAATGTTAATTTTAAACTCAGTTTATTTTAACTAACTCAATAATACTGACGTGAGGGCACGTAAAAGTTATCGGGTAATAGTAAAAGATAAGATGGAATTTTTCATAAATTTCAGTTCGTTGCTTTCAATCACGATCTTCTGTTTCAGAATCTGAAGTAGGTATCTTATATGTACCTAAATACTTATTATTATCTAGTTATATGCAGCTTAGGTTTACTTAGGTACCCTATCTAGACGATATGTGTAGACGATAGGTGAATTCGAAGTGGGTACAGATGGCAAAATCCGAGATGAAAACTGCATCATTGGGTTTTTGAAAACTTGACGTAGGTACTTACTTAGCGAGGACACCATTCAATAGTGGGCTTCAGTTTTAGTTTTCATCAACATCGGACTAATTTGACTATTTTTCGCTTTTAATCACAGTTTTGGTAATGGCCATTCACGCCCACTTGAAAATGTCAACCTGTATTGTTACTTATAACATAAATATTGTAACTTTTCGGTAGGGGTTCGTGGTACCTAAGTAACAACAGCCGCTCTTTAATTTTCGATCGACGGCTAAACTATGCTTGTAAGGGACGGTCTATGGATGGGTGGCCCTCCATTACCTACCACGTATCGATACCCCTCCGTGCCTCAGAAAGCACGTTGAGCCGTTGGCACCAGCTGTCATTCGTAGATGACAGACAATTGATATAAAAACTTGCTAAGGAGTTTCGTGTTCCAGGGTTGCGGAATGTGTTCGAAAGAGTCACCGCGGCGGCCCTGGTACGCAAAGAGCCTCAGGAGGAACACGGATTTTTGGACAATTTCCAATCTTTAAAAAAATAAAAGGGGTATCGTGTAATCCAGTAACTTTGCATTTGCCCCATGTTAAACACTGGTATGCAGCTGCATCTGGTTACTTCAAGCCGACCTGAATACCTAAAGTTGCAAAAAGGAGGATGCTGACTAAACTGACAAAGGCTAACTGTTAAGTTCTGTTTCAGCTCGGTCTCTACCTACAATAAGAGAACCAAATCAAAGTTTAAGGACCTTCGCCGACCTGAATACCTAAAGTTGCAAAAAGGAGGATGCTGACTAAACTGACAAAGGCTAACTGTTAAGTTCTGTTTCAGCTCGGTCTCTACCTACAATAAGAGAACCAAATCAAAGTTTAAGGACCTTCGTACCTCGATACGAACCTAGCTCCTTCTATGGATACTAAACGTTAAGTTCATATTTTGGCAACAGAACTAATGAGCCCTTTACTAACTTAGCTAAAACATAATTTTATTGAAGCAAAAAATCACCGTGGGAGGTATTATGCAAATTATTTTACCTGTAACCCTAGCAGCATCCAAGACAAATAGAAATATGCCTTATCCTGGTTTGCTTAGGTTTACGATGCGTGTGTAAAACGCGATTTTTTCTTTGACCATTCTATGCCGAATGACCAAAGCGTCTAGCTACAAAATGCCGACTCGTCTTGTTCAAATAATTACGAATTAAGTAATCACCTGCCTGCGGTTTACTGGACTTTTTCAAACTGAAATGCAAATTAGAAGTAGGTGAGTTCTTTGTCGTTATTGTGAAGAGTGGGCACTTAATGTGGCGCCCAATGAAATCAAAAAGGTTTCATCACCTAGTTATAGAAGTTGAGAGTCGACTAGTTGAGAGTCGAATTAAACTATGACGTCATGTTTTTGTAGTAAAAGCTCGAAAACAGAAGAAGGTAGAGGGCTACTGAAAAACGTGAAGTAGGTATTCTCGGGACCGACGGCGACGATATTGAGTCTCTGAATCTGAATTCCTTATCAGGAAACCTAATCAAGAAACCGTAGGCGTAACGTTTGCAGCCGAACTTAAAATTGAAAAAAAAACTGTATTTCTTAGCCATAAGGTTGCTGTCAATGGTAAAATAACTGGGAACACTTTGTAGGTAGGTATGTCTCTAAATTTTATTTTGTTGTTTGTCTTGTGCGACACCAACTTTTTATTTTTTTCTTTTTCTAGGTATGGATAGGTTTATAAAAAGTTAAAAAGATATAAATCAATACTTACCTACATACATATAATAAAATCGTAGACTTTCCGTGTCTGTACATTGATATTTTTACATAATAATAACTGAGAAACGTTAGGAAAATTACATAGAACACAAAAATGCAATTTTTGAAATTTTTGTCTGTTTGTCGGTTACTCGGTTTGCCTTTTTGTTTATAGAAGCATCACGCAAAGACCACTGTTTGGATCTGAAAGCTAGGTAATTAAAAATGTAAAGTGTTTATTTAGCGTTTATTTCATCAAAATCAAGCCACAAAATCAAAAGATACTTATTGAATTTCAAAAAACTTCATAGAACGCTAAACGTCGCGCTGACGTACACGTAAAAACTAAAATAGGTACCAATAAGAACAGATAACTTTTATCAAAAAGAAAAGGGGGTAGATACCTACCTATTGAAGAGTAACGTAAATCAGATAATTCTTTTCTGTACTCGAGTAACTGGGATCTGGGTAACTTTGAGTAGATACAGTTTAGTTTTTGTTTCGTCGTAATCGGTTCACTCTATAAAAAAGATTCAATTCAAAGATCTTTCTTTGTTTTTCATGTAGTTAGAAAGTATAAAACGATCGAGTGACCGTGGCGGTGGCCCGGTGGCTTTTGATATAACTAGTATTATAAATTTAAAGTTTTTTTGATATAACTAGTATTATAAAAAAAAAGTTACTGGGTCATACAACAAAGCAAATCGAGAAAAACGTTTGAGTACTACTAATCTGAATATAGGTGGACCAGCAAAGCCAATATACGTGGCTAAACCTCTCACTGCCCCAACTAGACGTCTTCACTATATAACCAGACTATTTGCCAAAAAACATAATTACGATCACTGCTGGACTTCGTTTGGAAAGGTGTTTTTGAAGCGTAATGAAGACCAACCCTGTCTACGCATATTTTGCGAAGAATATCTTCAAAACAGGGAAAAAAATATTTGACTAGTTTTCCTTTCTGAACAAATTTTTTACATTCAAACTGCATGCATTAATTTTTACAGTATTTATTTAGTACGCGCCTATCATTACTCTGTAGGTACACTCCATACATAATAATAAAACATAACTCTCACAGCACTAATTAATAATACTCTACACTATATTCTATCAAAAAATACTTACATAACGAAACTACGCCCCCAAAATATCATGCAATCTCTAAACTATTATATCTTACCTAGTACTATTTTTAACACCTTTCGCAACCATTCATCAAGATTGGAATTCATACGAATTAATCTTAGTTTACGAAAAAATATAACAGCACATAACACTATGGCCAAATTCACCAACACATACGATTCTGCTAAATTATTACTTAAGCGGAATTCAATGAGTTAAATAATTTACAAAGTGAAATAGACTCTTTTAATGTTGCTGATTTTGTCATCTGTGATGCAGAGGACTGCTCGGGTCTGTTACCAAACACCAAAAAATGTATTAAAATGTTTCAACAAAATATTCGGAGTGTAAAATGTAACTTACCGGGTTTAATACCGATTATAGCCAGTACTGGGGTGGTTTGGGACTGCATTGTTTTGACAGAGTGCTGGCTTCCATCAACCGTTTTTTACCCTCCTTAGATGGATATGACAGTTTCGCTACCACTAACAACCTTACGCAGAATGAAGGTGTTGTTGTGTACTACAAGAGCAGTTTGTTTATCTCAGTTGAAGAACCTGGGATTGAGGACGCAAACTGTCTTGTGATTACCAACAATGATACAGTAGCCTTGGCCATCTACAGGCCCCCCGGGTACAGAAATATTGATATTTTTTTACAATCACTTAATCGTATAGGTACTATTAAAATATTCATTTAAACAAAATGTCATATTATTGGAGGACATTAATATTAACATTGCCGAACATAGCGCTGACAACAATGTTTCTGCATATCTAGATATGATGGCATTCCACGGTATTATGCCTGCATACACATCACCTACGCACAGTCAAACATGTCTAGATAACACGTTTATAAAGACTAAACTAACAGCTCGTTGTCTCATACTCCAAACAACAATTACTGATCATAATAGTATTGCTCTGTACATAGCATCTCTTCCTAAACAAAAACCAGTCAAAATTGTAAAATTAACAGATCACAATCTTCTAAGTGCGGAACTTAAAAATGTTGACTTTAGTCCACTATACACAATTAAAAACGCCAACGAGGCTGCCAATTTCTTACACAGTATTCTTTATACGACTATCAAAAACAACAATAAAGAAGTCAAAATGTTAAACAGAGAAAAAATTCTAAAACCGTGGATAACCCAAGGCATTCTAAAGTGCATTAAAAACCGCGATAATTTATATAAAAAAGTTAAGAAAAACCCAGACAATGAGATAATTCGAACTACATATAAACGTTACCGAAATATTTGTGCAGCTTTATTAAAAAAACTTAAAAGAGACTATGAGAAACTACAATTCCAAAACGCAGGAAAAAATAGTAAAAAAATTTGGAAAATAGTCAAAGAGATAACATACTTAACTAAACCCAAAGACAGCCCGATTGAACTTATAAGCACCAATGACCCCCAAAATTCCGCAAATAATATTTAACCAATACTTCGCAAATGTTAGTAAAACGTTAGCAGAAAAAATCACTAAGAATAATCTGCAAACGGAACCCATCACCTTAAACTCGTGTAGCCATTCGTTTTGTCTGCTCCCTACGGATGAAGATGAGATAAGGATATTAATAGCAGGGTTAAAGAGTGATTGTTCGGTGGGTCTTGATATGATATCTAGCGATATCTTGAAATCAAATAAAGATATTCTAACATCACCAATAACATACGTCTGTAACTTGTCTCTCACAACCGGTGTATTTCCGAAGATCTATAAGAAGTCAAGAGTTCACCCGATACACAAGAATGGTGACAGAGACTTTGTCAATAATTATAGGCCAATCTCAATTCTCCCAACCATATCAAAAATTTTAGAGCGCATCATTAACAAAAGACTTGTCAACTACATGGAAAATAAAAATCTTCTGTCGCAAGCACAATTTGGTTTCAGAGCTAAGAGATCCACCGCTGATGCTGTGTTAGAACTAACAAATTATATAGTTAACAACCTAGATTCAAAGACAAAAACCATTGGAATATTTTTAGATTTAGCAAAGGCCTTTGACACGGTCTCTGTCCCTATCCTATTAACGAAACTTGAAAGCCTTGGTGTACGGGATCTTCAATTAAAATTATTTAAAGATTATCTAACCGACCGAACACAGTGTGTAAAAATCGGTAACATAACCAGTGAAGAGGTCTCAGTGACCTTTGGAGTTCCTCAGGGCAGTATTCTGGGACCAACGTTGTTCCTGGTCTATGTAAATAATTTATGTCAGCTAAGGGTACCTGATTCGAAAATTGTTGCATTTGCAGATGACACGGCCTTACTTTTTAGTGGTAACTCGTGCCAGGACGTTTTTGCCAAAGCTCAGATAGGCATGGACACTGTGTCCGGTTGGTTAAATAAAAACTTACTTACGTTAAATGTAGAAAAAACGACCTATATAACGTTTTCCATTAAAACCAATGACAAACCGGATCCACCTTTAAGCATTGTCTCCCATTCGTGCCCAAACGCAAATGACACAAGTTGTCAGTGTCCAAACCTTAAAAATACTGAATCCACCAAGTATTTAGGCGTAATTATTGATAGAAATCTTAAATTTCACGGTCACATTAGTCTTCTATCGGCGAGAGTGCGTAGACTAATAGTAATATTTAAGGCCTTAAGAAACACTGCATCAAAATCTGTAATAAAGTCGCTCTAATATGCTCTCTGTCAGTCTCAGCTTGAATACTGTATCACCACATGGGGTGGCACATGTAAAACACACTTCTTGAAACTTGAGAGAGCACAAAGAGCACTCCTAAAGGTAAGCTTGTTTCTACCTTTTTATCACCCAACAACTGATATCTACTCCAGTTGGAAGGTACTTAAAGTGAGACAGCTTTTCATCTTAAAAACGGTCATGAAACAACATTCCCTAACAACTTTTGAACCAGAAACAATCAGACACAAACGTCGCAAACATAAAGACTGCTTAACATTACCATTCAAAACTAAGTTTGCAAATCGGTTTTTCTGCTTCCAGGCTGCAAATTTATACAATAAGTTAAATCGGGCATTAACGATATACCCTTTACCAAGAACAAAATGTAGGTCTCAGCATCGTTGCAAGATTTGGATTATAGTGTTACAGAAAGCCTACTAAATTCTAATTAAATTAGTACGCTATAAGTTTATAACTTACACCCAAACCCACACACACTACACCTGACACTCTACACAGTGACATCACATAGACACTAACATCATACACTCTCTTAGACACACACACATAAAGGCGCTCTGATTAACTTTTTGTTTATAGCTTCATTTTTTGTTTACTTTCTACCCTCAAAATTAAAATTACTTAGGTTTTTATCTCCATATCTATAACCTCAATTGTCATACCATATTTTATGGATAAAACTATCTGTTCTTCCCTGGGGTGGGGACCTGGTGATCTGTAATACAGGCATTTTATGCCTAACTCAGACACCAGCTCCTCACATTGATAATATAATTAGACAATAAATAATAGGTATATACAATCTAGAATAAGCTTGTCATTGTGAGGAGAAATAAAGGATTTATTATTATTATTCTCTTTATTTATTTTCCTTACATACTAATTTACATTTTTAAATATTTCTTTAAAAAAACATTAAAAAATTAAAAAAAAAAAAACATTTAAAAATATAAAAAGTAGTAGTCCGCCGGTGTCGGGAGCAGAGTCCAAGCTACCGGTGGTTAGGGTTCCAGAGAAAGGAACCTCCTCACAATACGAGCCGTATCGAGGAGTACTGCCTTCTGTATCAGGCCCCTTACCCAACTGCGTAACGCCAACTTCGACAGATGGTCGTCGAAGCTTTTGGCCATCAGGCCATTGGCCGTAACGACAATCGGCACAATGACAGCCGATTCCACATTCCACATGTCGACAACCTCGTGTGCCAAGTCGAGATACTTGATTTGTTTCTCTTTCTCAGCCTTCACGAGGTTCTCGTCATGTGGGATGGTAACATCGATTATCATTGTGCGGCGCGCTAATCGGTCTATCACCACGATATCCGGCTTATTGGCAACAATAGTCCTATCAGTGATGATAGACCGATCCCAGTACAACGTGACATGGTCATTTTCGAGAACTGGGTCGGGCACATACTTGTAATACGGTACCTCAGAATCCACAAGATTGTATTTCAAAGCAAGTTGCTGATGGATAATCCTGGCTCTTGGTTATGCCTGTGCAAGTACTCGCCGTTAGCCAGACGAGAACAACCAGAGATAATATGTCTGATGGACTCACCCGGACGGTGGCATGCCCGACACATGTCAACCGTCCCGTCCTTCATAATATGTCTCCGGTAGTTATTCGTCAAGATAACTTCGTCCATAATCGCACAGACAAAACCTTCGGTTTCCCCGAAGAGATCTCCGAAACGTAGCCAGGCCACGGACGCTGAGAAATCTACATCGGACCCATGAAGAGCCCGATAGAAGCGCCCGTGAAGCTCCTTACCTTTCCATACCTCCTTGCGGTCATCTGTAGTAAGTATCACAGGTGTGCGCCAGTTCTCTTTAGCCATGGACAACGGGGTGAGTCCCTTGTCCACTGCGACCACATCTCGGTGCATACCCACATCGGCTTTGAGAAAATATTCTCTGAGACTGCACATCTCGCGGTTGTGGAGAGTCTTAGCATTTAAAAAGCCTCGACCTCCACACTTCCGCGGGATGTACAGTCTCATCACCGACGATCGTGGGTGATGCATCCGGTTTGCGGTCAGCAGTGTACGGACCCTTCTATCCAGGGCGTCGAGTTCGGTTTGAGTCCATTTGAGTATGCCGAAAGTGTACATTAATACCGGCATGACCCAACCATTGAAGGCGCGCACCTTATTTCCGCCCGACAAAAGGCTGTTTAAAACCTTTTTCAGGCGGCCAAAGAAGCGCTCCCTCAGCGATTGCTTCATGTCAGTACCGTTAATGCCCAACGCTTCCAACATACCCAAATACTTGTAGGTTTCGGTTGAGCTGAGGGATCTAACCTGTATGGAATCCGAGAGGTGAATTCCCTCAGATTCCATAATCTCCCCTTTCTTTACATGCATGTTCTCCAGCAGTGTGCTTAGAGGGTTCAAGGCTAGGCAAAACCAAAGCGGACTCAAACTATCGCCCTGAAATATACCCCGCTCGATCCTTACCGGTTCGCTGTTCCTCTGGATATTTCGACATCCTGGATAGCGAAAAACTGTCCTCCATTGCCCCATACACGACATCAGGAAGGTGCGTAGCATTGTATCAATTTTATACAATTCTAGCACCCTCATGAGCCATGTATGAGGCACCGAGTCATAGGCCTTCTTATAGTCTATCCTTATTATTTATTATTCACTGTAAAACCTAACAATAGGTAGGTAGGTATAATCAGTGCCGGATTAGCCATATAGCAAGAGTAGCAAATGCTACGGGCCCCGCGCTTACAAGAACATTTCGCTAAAAAACCAGCATCATGGCTCTGTCTCACACGCGAGTCCTAAGTCCTACCATACTCTGCGATAGCCGTTTTAGCGCGGCTATGACGCATATTTTCCCAAACTGTATAAGCCTTTAAATTTGTTTATTTTGTATGGTCTTACTTCGCGTAGTACTAAACTCTTTTTCTATCTTTTCATTCAAGCGATCATACCGTATGAAATCTAAGCAGCAAAATGTATGTGCTCAGGCGCTTCTTAAGGACCCCGCGGGGCGAAACAAATGATAGAGGGGGAGATGGCTCGGTATTTGGGCAACCATATTGAGGGCGAAAAGTTGATAGCTCAGTGCGGGCTCAGACGAGCCGCGTGGTAAGGGGCCTTGCCTGCACTTTCAAATTTCCAAAAAGGGCTTATTTTAGTACTAGCTACCGCCCGCATTAATGTCCAAAATTATCCCAAGGGAACCTACTCCCGGGATGAAAAATATCCTTTGTGTTATTCCAGACTATAATCTACCTCTGTGCCAAATTTCATCAAAATCCATTCAGTAGTTTTTTCTGTAAGAGTAACAAACAATCATCCATCCATACATATCTACATTCTTACAAACTTTCGCGTTTATAATATCAGTAGGATCATCAGAGCCGTTCATATTGATTTGATCTTACAGATTTCTAAAAAGGGCTTATCTTAGTATCATCAGAGCCGTTCATATTGATTTTATCATTTGATTGCTGGTCGTTGATACCTCTCGACCTCTACATGGTTGTTCCAAAGCGGGCAAACTCCCCCCTCCGCGGTATTTTAGGGGGCCATTCAGTAAAATTTGCTACAGACCCCGCGCTTGCTTAATCCGGCACTGGGTATAATACATTATTTGCCAATCTAACTTAATTCGAAAAAGCAATTGTATGGTAGACTTACCAATAAGATAGGTAGGAAGTGTTTTTTTTTTTTTTAAGGATGGGAAATCATCAAATGACTTCTTCCGAGAGAGAGCGGTGGAGTGTTGTAGTGTGGACGGATGTGAATCGAAGAGGTGAGCCGTTTATGAGGTTACCTTTATCGTGATGTAACTCCTTGTATGGGCTTCAAGGAGTTATATCATGATAAACTCATGCATCGCTTATACTTCATATACGGCTTACCCCTTCGAAAGGCCTAACCCTTAACCGGGGTTGTACGGTACCTGATTTTTATTAATTCAACTTGCTTCCTCCACGCGTTCCTGAGAAAAAAGGTTGTGACAGACAGACGGACAATGAAGCGATCCTAAAAGGGTTCCATTTTTCCTTTTGAGGTAAGGAACCCTTAAAATAAAGACCCCACTTTTTTTAAATAACGTCCATCACACCGACAGTGACATCGACTCCAAAATTCATTACCTTTCCGGCTTTGCCGTAGTCTGGTAAACAATATTTGCGTTGGTACTCCCCGTACATACTACTACTTTGCTTTTCAGTTTCTTTGCGACATACGATCCTCATCTTGACTACGAATCCCTTAACTGTGTGAGATCCGACACGCACTTGGCACGCCTTGTTTTTTTTTAACCTTTTGAACGCCAGACCAACGTATCGGCATACCGCCGCCGCGAAGCCATAAATTCGTCGTACTTTATGTCACATATTTGTGACACTTGGCGTACAGGGCACGCGCTTGCTTGTCACGTATATGTGATAATGGCGTTGAAAAGGTTAAATCATAAATCTAAGCACATATCACGAAGAAGACGAATCGGCGATTCTGTGTTGAAAGATGAAAAAAATAAAAGGCCTTATAATAGTAATGCATATATTTTGTTTTATTATAACATGAAAAAAAAAAATTATGTGACAATTTGCATAATTGAATTGAGTCCGAGGACAATAACTCACTACTCCTACTAGCATATATCGAACACAACAATTTGCCCTGGGGGCACAACACAACATTCGTTACATATATTACATTCCTTCACAAAACATTGCGTAGGAGTAGTATTGCTAGACCCCGAGTGTGATATATCAAATAGCTTACAATCTTTATCTCCTTCTCCTTTACTAACTTTACTCACAAGTGAATTTTATACACAGCCGTATGATAAATAAAACCCACTGCCGCAAAATTTAAGCCCGGATATATTTTCAAAATTGATTTTTAATCAGAACTAGCTATTACTATCCTAATCGAAAGTTACAACGCTGTCGTCATATCTAATCATCTTCTCCTTATTAACATCTTCGATACTCATGAATACAATCGTATTCCATAATCTCGTTCATTACCAATTTGATTAGTCAATGAATCACGACCGAGCAGAAATAAGAAAGTAATTCTAGGAGCGTGCCGAGTCGACAGGGCAGTGAGCAGAGTGCACAGTAGGTTTACATAAGATTAAACAATAGCATTGCCAGAATCAGTCGCGATTCAATTTGTCTGCACTTCAAAAACAGATCGAATGAGGGATAGCCTGCCGTCAAAACTTCACGACTGCACCCGACAGTTATTATAGAATCTAACACTTCGAATGCACAAATCGACGTAAGGGCAAATTCAAGGAATTCCAATATAATTTAATTCGATGATACGGCTACAACACACTATACATATCGTGCAGACGTAGTAAACGTCATTTGACCTAGTTCTTCGTAGTTTCAAATACATACATAAACTGGAACGAGGGTTCAGGACGATACCGTGCCTACGCGAGCCGGTGAAGCGCTCTCACGTCGCGGAGTGGTCGAGGAGCTAGTCCTTGGACGACGTGTCCATGGGGCTGGCGGGCTGCAGCAGCGCAGCGCCGGGCGGCCCGGGGGGCGGCCCCAGCGGCCCGGGGGGCGGCCCCAGCGGCCCGGGCGGCGGCGCCAGCGGCGCCTCCAGCGGCCCGGCCCGCGCGCCGCCCGGGGCCGCGGGCTTCACGAACCTGTCGCTCGTGCGACGTGTCTGCTTAGCGAACGAAACCATATTTGAAAAATTTACTTATCTAAATCTCTCATATCTAAATTACTCATGTAAATAACAAAACCATACAAAAATCATTCTTTAGTCAAATCTCAGTTGCTTTGCAGTTCTGAGGAACGTTTTTTAGCACAAAACACCATTAATTTAACTTACTTGAGAGTTAAGATGCAGTGAAGGCCGAGACAGCGGCATCCCGGCGGCGTTAGGCAACAATGGTGACGCGTACGGCGACAGAGGCCGCGAGCCGCCTGGTGACGACACGCTCCGCGATCGTGCCTACAAGTTCAGCATTATAAATCATTTACGCAAGTTAGCTACAGCTACCTAACTGGTAATGTGCAGCAGTTCATCAAACGTTTGATTAAATCGCTTTCCAATCAGACATCGAAACACTACACGCTCGCTTTTAAATGGAGAAATGAATGAATTATTTGATAGTTCCATAACATCAGCAGCACTTCATTATGCAATAAATGAACGTATTTCCTTCCTTTCGTCTTTCATTCTTTCAATTTGTGATAATGAAAAATACATGTCATAGTAACTCACGCTCAAGGCTTCGTTGAACTGCCTCTCTTCCTCCATCTCGAGCGAGGACTCGCTCTCGGACAGATGCCTGCACAGCGCCTCGCGCCGCTCCACCTCTTGCTGCAGTTTACGCTGCAGGCGGACATTCTCCTCCCGAATGTGCTTTTCTTCGAGCGCAAAGCGATGCATCTTCTCCTTGTTCTCGTTTTGAGAGACTGCCAGCTGATTTCTGTTCCAAATTATTTTGTGTTAATAATATAGTTGATGGCAACAAAATATTGTCTTTCCTTTATCTATAAATCTCATGTAAATGCTAAATTGTCTGTCTGATTATGTAATGCAAATAATTTTTCACCTTATTTTTCCTTTATATCATTTAACTGTTAGTGCTACAATATTGATGATATGGCAATATTTTTCTGAGTGTATTTTATTAATATTATGAAGTTACATAAATTATGATAGATCCAGAGCAATTTCTAAAGCTTTGACTAAATTATTAGCATCTGAAAACGCACAACACGATTCAGCAATAACCAAGTTAGTCTGTCGAGGCCTTGTACAGAAGATGTATGTATATAGACAAGTAACTTACTCAGTCCAGTTTTATTAATGGACCCGAGACTAAATGCGCAAACAACACATGCCTGTCACTGTCCAAGAGCACGTAAAATTATGTATTTCAAATAAATTATATGTTATTTACTCACCTTAACTTTACAACCTCAGAACGCAGGGTCTGAATGTGATTGCTTAAATTGGATGCTGTATCACCATTACTAATGTCCCTAGCAAGAAAAAACTCCATTAATAATAAAACAATGAAAATATAGCAAGATGCATGAAGAATTATTAAAAAAATAAGTGAGTACCATGCCTTAAAACTATTTATCATGCATATTAGGAAGTATGATATAATTTCAGGACTGGGTTCTGTGACATTAATGCATTGTAATCCCGAAATTAAGGTAATTTACTAAAGGAGTTTCAAATTACTATGCCCCTGAGTAAAATTGGAATTGTGTGATGTTTTACACCCCAAAAATGTAAGAAAACATTAGAAAAGTAAATAAACCAAGTTCAAAACAACACAGTGAATGATAAATTTTAAGATTTTCACCTAGGACTAGCTGGGTCGGACACTGGCTGGTCAAGCCTAATCTGCAGTGATCTCTTCTCTGCTTCCAACTTGTCCATTCGCTTCCACAGCCTGTTCACTAGAGCTTCCTGCTCCTGTTCCAGTGTGTTTTCAAGTTCCACCTGCAATTAACAAAATGAATTTGCAAATAAAACCTTTAAATAAATAATAACTAGCATTTCGCCCGCGACTTCCTCTGCATGGATTTAGTAGGTACTTTCGTCTACGAACACAAATCTTTGTGTGATGAGCATGATCATTTGTTCTGTTTCTGGGTGTAATTTGTTTATAATATGTATGTATTTAGAAATATATAAGTATGTTTATCAGTTGTCTGGTTGCCATAGTACAGGCTCTGCCTATTTTGGGATCGGATGACCGTGTGTGAGTTGTCCCAGGATATATATATAAATAACCACTACGATCCCTGTATAAGGTATATTTAAAAAAAAAAGTGAATGATTACGATCTATCACTTTCACTTTTATCGATCTATTGTAAAAATGATTTGTTTTCACCATCAACGTTTATACGTTTTGATACCAAAACGTACTGAGAATGGGAAAGTACAGCCACACATTGCTATAAGATGTTAAAATTTTACAAATAATACCGACAGATTTATTTTTTTTCGCGATCAATTCATAAAATTGGGTCGTTATTTAATATTAGCTTCTTCCCGCGACTTCGTCTGAATAGAGATCTTTAGAATTGGGTAGGTTAGTAGTAGAGGTATTAGATAAGAGCGCCGCGTGGCCGCGCCGTCGTCGCCGTGGATTGTCAATGGCAAGCCGCCGCCGCTAAAAAGAAGCAGCGCGCCGCCGCGAAGCATTTCTTTTTTATGACGTTACGGTGCTTCCACGTAATAGCGAAAACAATGAGCAAGCGTTTCAAACGAATATGATGAACCTTTGCTAATCTATACATATAATAATTCTGTAGGAACCGTTGTGTCCGCACATTCAACAAATTTACCAAAAATTTATTAAGGGCGATAGAAAAGGAACATACAACACAAAAAATGATTTTTTGGATTTTTGTCGTTCTGTCTGTGTTTACGCTAATCTCCTATTATATCGAATAATACCGACCTCATACCTAATTTTTTTAAAGATAGTCAAGTGGACTGTATGACAAACATTTATTTCCGTGAGAATTTTTGCGACACTCGAAACAAGTTTTCATTACTTTCAGTATGGCTCCACAAATTTCTCGTCAAAAGTTATTCGACGTTTGGTTTTCTAATGATAAAGAATCAACAATGGATACTTCTTTACAATTTATACTAGTAGAATACCCAATTCTATCTCTCATCCGTCACTTTCTGAAGACAAGACGAAAAGCTTGAAAGTTAAAATCAGAAGCATTAATTTGTCAAAAGATCGAAGAAAAATGGTCAAAGCCAGGGAAACATCGAGATCGTTTTCAGAACACAAATTCTTCGTGGTTGCAAGACGACATCTCATTTTCTGATTTTGACATAACAGCTTCTGAAGTTGACTCACAACCTGGAACAAGTATGGGGCATGGTAGACCACTAACAAACTTTGAAAATTCTTGTTTTAAAACGAAAACAAGGCGTATTCAACATTTACTGGATACAGTGAGCCAGGAAGAATTATCAGTGGCAACCGAAGTCCAGCTTCGCAAAGCAGGAAAAAGAGACTCTGCAGCAATTGTGAAGCAACTTTGCCTGTTTTCACCTAAGAGGTACTTCCATTAAGAAAGCGCGCAAGTGTTTGGAGAGTCCTAAAAAAGTTGGGCTTTCCGAAGACCAAGCTCTCGCATTGATGATTGATGCTTATATCTCGACTCATCAGTATAACTTGATACGCGATCAAGCAAAAGAAATTAACAACAAAATGTACCCCCTTATTACAAAGTTACAGGAGCAAAACAAATTATGCTACCCGAGTGACATTTATGTCACAGAAACATGCGCTGACATCAAACTGCAGTCTCTTTTGGATCACACAATTACACGATTGTGTAAAGCTCAAGAAGAGGTTTAAGTATAACTGACTTGAGTGGTCTTGCTATGATTGTGAAATGGGGTTGTGATGGAGCAGAACAAGTGAGATACAAACAATTTTTTTCTGAAGAACGCAGTGATGAAAGCTTATTCAGTATTTCTATGGTGTCGATTCAACTTTATTTAACGTTAACGAACTAGGCGATAAAATCATTGTATGGCAAAATCCTTTGCCAAGTTCCACTAGATATTGTCGTCCTATCAAATTCGTATTTGATAAGGACACTGCAAACCTTATAATGACGGAAGTTGATAAAGTTAAAGGGCAAATAACAACACTCTTATCCACTAAAATGGAAGTCTTAGTAAAACCAACAATGATATGTTGCATGATTGATGGCACAATTTGTAATGCCATGGCTTCATGTGCGTCAAGACAGACTTGTTACTTATGTGGTGCCTTCCGAGATGGATAAAATAACGAATCTGACAGTACAGATTCTGAATGAGGTGCAATTTTGTCACATATAATCAGTTCTTTTTTTCTCAATTATATACATACCTATCATACTATGTTCATGTTTTGTTTAAACACTTAGTTACTGTATTTGTTAAGCTGTAAGTTTTCCTAAAAATAAATAAAATAAAATATTTCTTACAATATAGGTACATCTGAAATATTTAAAGTGCCTTTTAATTCCAATAAATACTATATTAGTGCCTATTTAACACGAAAAACAATTTTGTCCAGCTAGATTACGATAATATCACACTGTGCGCCGCCGCCGAAAGTAGCAATTAGTAAGTCGCATACCATTTTGGAATCCAGTCTAAACGCGCCATCTTTTGTTACTTGCCAAAAGAGTCTAGTACATTTTTTTACAGTACACGCGGTTAAAGTTGATTTTATAATTATTAGATGTACCTAATAATTATAAAAAATATGTTAGGCATGTTTAACTTTTAACTGTAATTTACAGAAGGGATATTCATGGTTACATCACAGAAAAAAAACTGACGAAAAGTTAATATTTGTAATCACAGGACTTAAAAGATCATCACAGGGCGTCAGTTTTTGAGATTTATTTTTGAATCCATAAAATTAAAGTACTTAAGTAGGTACATGACCAAGATTTTTTTAAATATTTTTCTAATAACTTTCACATTTGGCCTATTCCCGTTTACAGCTTGCCGTTGATTTCTGGGACATGTTACTGTCAGTGATCAGACAGGGGCCAATAGTTCTTCCATAGTATATTGTAATTGGTTCACTAAACCACCCAAACTCTCTTTTATTGTTTCCATATTATGCAATTGTCCTGCACCAATGGGGATTGTCCTTGGGTATACTTCCATAGTGCATACAGGGAAAATCGTCGGTTGGTGCCCCATCCTATTTGAAATGTCTATAGTGGCCTCTGCAAGTTGGCTTTGGCCCCCCGAACGCCTATGATAGAACCAGGACCTCAGGGTCCCGAGGTTGTCAAAGGTATACAAAGATAATAATAATAATTGTTATTCAGACAACCATTGATTTATCCATAACATTTACATTTTTTTAACCCCTTTGAGGGTTGGTTATAAAAGTTGATTGAAAAATTAATTATGATATTATACATTTAGGTTAATAATCATGACAAGTTTCAGGTATATAAACCCAAGTAATAAGATTCTTCCATACAAACTTGGAACACCTAAATCTAAATCGTTTTAGGGGTAGTTCGGAAAAACGAATGATGACAAACTTTATCATTCACTTAGGTCAGTATTCGTACCAAGTTTCAAGTTTATAAACCTAAGGAAAAACTACCCGCAGCGGTCCTACTTAATAAATGAGATTTTGAATTTGATATTTTAAACACACTAAAAACCGTGCATACTATTTTTTTTTTTGAAGAAACAGGAAATGAATTCGATAGTTCTTTGAATTATTAGTTATTATTAGTCCCGAAAAAGTATTTAGGCATAGGACGTCTCCACTTTGTCTCTGTTATTTTTCCAACTTTAGGTATTTTAGCTCACCTTATTCCGATCACTGGTTACCTTACCCTTTCCCTCCCTACAAAGCCTTACCTTTTCCCTACAAAGCCTAATCTTTTCCCTATAAAGCCTTACCTTTTCCCTACAAAGCCTTACGTTTTCCCTACAAAGCCTAATCTTTTCCCTACAAAGCCTTACCTTTTCCCTACAAAGCCTTACCTTTTCCCTACAAAGCCTAATCTTTTCCCTACAAAGCCTTACCTTTTCCCTACAAAGCCTAATATTTTCCCTACAAAGCCTTACCTTTTCCCTACAAAGCCTTATCTTTTCCCTACAAAGCCTTACCTTTTCCCTACAAAGCCTTACCTTTTCCCTACAAAGCCTAATCTTTTCCCTACAAAACGTTACCTTTTCCCTACAAAGCCTTATCTTTTCCCTACAAAGCCTTACCTTTTCCCTACAAAGCCTTATCTTTTCCCTACAAAGCCTTACCTTTTCCCTACAAAGCCTTACCTTTTCCCTACAAAGCCTAACCTTTTCCCTACAAAGCCTTACCTTTTCCCTACGAAGCCTTTCTAAATTCATTTGCTTGGCAAGTGTCTCAGCTTCAAGTTTTTCTATTTTTCTCATTAATTTGTTCACCAGGCATTCTTGTTCTTGCTCTAGTGTTTGCTCCAACCGGCATTTCTCTTGGCGTAACTGAAACACAATTCATTAGCATTCCTTAGTTTCTTTTTATTACTTCTATTCAAAATAAATTGTCTGATTTTCCTTTTACTATAGATTGTAATCCCATTAAATCTATACATAATTACTTAGTTATTGAATCTTAATCTTAAGGAAGAAAGGTTGATTTGGTAGTGTACTGATTGTTTACACCACCAAATTATTCATATATTTCTGTATGTTTTGAGGTCATTACAATTTCTGTATGATTAAACAAAGGACATCTTATCATTTAATAAAAAAAATAGGTTTAATAATAATCTCAAAACTAGTTCCAATGTACAATTTCAAATCCATTAAATTTAATTAAATAAGTTGGTACCTGATTTAGTTTTCTGGAGAGATCATTAGTAAGACATTCTTCTTCCCGTTCATAATGATGTGCCAATGTTTCTTTTTCTTTCTTTAGAGCTTGAATTTTTTTCAATAATGTGTTAGAAATATATTCTTCTTCTTGCTCAGCCTTGGCTTGCTGCAAATATATATTGATAAATTATTATTTGTGATAAAAGATTTTTAAAAGTAGTATTTATTTCTGAAAATGCCGAAATTTACTAAAATCTATTTGCATTGCTTCTGGAAAACCTGCAATAACTTACAATTGATACCGATGCTTGTCTCAAGGCACGATTCTCTTCCTGAAGGGCCTTCACCCTAAGCTTGTAAGTGTCTAGCTCCACTTTGAGAACCCTGTAAAGCACATCATCATTGTTTCATAAACAAACTTTTTTTTTCATTTTATATTTTATTTTATAGAAAGCAGACTGGAATAGAACAGAATAAAATTTATTTGCAAAAAAAAAACATATGACATGCAACTCATAAAAATCTTCCACCAATAGACATACAAATAGTCAATAAGATAGGTATGTATGGTGTTAAATATATTCTACTAACTAAGCATGTAGAAACACAAAACCACATTTTGGTAAAACACAATAGAAAAAGATGTACAAACTTCAGTCAGTCAGAATCTCATGAGAATCTAATATATTTTTTAGGACAAAAACATACCTATTCTGTTGTTGAAGAGATTCAATTCTTTTCTGTAGCTGATCACGAGAAACTGTGCTAGGAGGCAACATTGCTCCGCCATCCAACGAGCTGGAGTCGCTTTCAGACGCTGAATCTGCCATCTTATTACCTACAATGAATGTGTTTAATTAAACGAAAATAAATATCAAGAATATTAACTTTTTTACGTGTTTTATCTGCAGTGTACCTGGCGAAATCACTGTATCATCCATTTGCACGAGTGATGAGGACGGCAACAAAATGTCATAAAAGTTGAAATTTACTACGGGCTTCTGATTTTATACGAAGACAATATTTTTTAAATGATTTCCATTAAATTATTGAAGTAAAATACCAAAAGAAAACGAATTAAAGTGCAATGTAATAAATTAAAACACACGAAAACCGTCTCGTTATTGCAGGCTCAACTAGGGATGTCCATAGACTATTTGTTTTTAAATACAGATAATAATTTTTTTCAAAAGATACGGTTTTCTATTTTCTGCTCTCAATTTTAACTTTTGTCAGAGAAGAATACTTTTCTCTGGTAGCAATGAATTACTTACAAATATGAATTTTCGCTTCTACGCAGTTTTTACTTGGATCCTCGTGAGCAATGCATTTTAGGTGGAAATGATTCTTACTATCGAGAATACTCAGCACATTTCATGCTGTTTTAAAGAGTAGTAACCCCAAATGAAAAAAAAAATATTTATAAAAAAGTGACACACACGCCATAATGTAAATTGCTTCTCGATTTGGCGTTTGAGTTAAAAAATTAACATTTTGATGTTAAAAATTCGTTTATAATGTATAAATAAGGCATTTAAAATGTCCTTAGTAAATATTGGTAAGAAGTAAATCTATAGCCTAGATGTAATCTGTGTTAAACATTCTCCTATAAAGTATTTAGGTTGGATCAAAGAAATCGAAGCCATTTCGTTATTTTCGTGTAAACGGTATAAAAGTTAAATTTCTTGTTGTTCCTTATGTTAAAATTGCAAGTGGTGATGTTTATAAGATAGACAAAAAGTTTAATTGAAAAGGTGATGGCCGAGTCGTCGCCATAGTTGAGGTGTTGGTGCGATTTTAGAAGTCATAACTGCTGTTATTGCACCGTATGTAGTGTTCAGGGAGTATGGCATAATAACTGTCATCGAGAAATAGGTGTCCCTCGCAATGTAATGTCGCTTACTTCAATATAAAGTGTTAATCATGAAAATTACGAGTGCATTGTAGTTAAAAGCTATTCTCTGTTTTTTTTTCCAATCTTGTAAACAAATCCTACAGTGCATGTTGTAATGTCTTGAGAAACTGATGAATCCTAATTTCTCTGCAAAAGTTTAAGTTGATATTATGTTCATCTAATTGATATTTTGTACAGTTACAAGTGATCTATACAGATACAGTATTATGTTTGTTTTTGGTCACGAAAAGTACATATAATGACACTATTGTTGATAAATATCACTTCAGTGTCAGTTAAGAATTGAATTATAATGAACAATATATTAAGTATTTAAAAAATAAATTTTAAAATTACCAATCACTGGGCATGGAATCTTTCTTTCTTTTTTTTCCATTGACATTGGAGTGTAATTTTGTGTTCATCAAATGTAACATTATCTCCTTCATATTTTATCAATCATTCAAAAATAAAGACAGTGTAAAAAAAAAACTTAGTAAAAAAAATGTATTGAATTGAATGTTGATATCAGAAATTCTTGTTTCATAGATTGTTTTATTTACTTTATTAGTGTACAATGATCATAAAAACAATAACATTTTCTACTATATGTCCTCAAGTGGATGGTCCCTTTGATTTCTTAAATTATGAGTGCATAAATAACACAAATACCTAAATGAAAAATCAAGCAATGCCTTTTTAAGCTACTTTTTAAAGTTAACAATAATTGTTTGGGTCGCTTTCCAGTTTTTTTTTTATTTAGACTTATCTGTGTAATTTCAGTACATTTGTATTGTATAATTCATCACAAATGAGCAGAACATAAAATTACTAAGTCCTTGTTTCTGAATTGAGTATTAGGAACATGACATACCCTACTCTAGTAGAGGTTGATAAAAAAATCAACTCCAAATTCCTGATTCGAAAATGAGGGGAAGATCTTTGTATGAGTGATTTGAAACTAGGAGTCCCTTCAGAGAGATTGGATTGCTTGATAAGTAATGCTGACTAATTACACTCACTCAATCACACTCTGATGTAAATCTCAGTTTTATAATGTTATCTGTTTTAATTCAATTTAGTTTCTAAAAAAGGTGTAGATAGATTTATGTGTTTAAATTTAAATTAACTGTTTTGGTTGGCTTTTATGCTTCAAAGGGTAGAATCTAAGTTTTCTAGTAGATATAGATAAAATATCATGCTGAAGTTATAAAAAGTGGTCTACAACACAAAATACTTCAATATTTCAAAATTTATTGTTGGTAGGATTGGGAATTAATTTCATATCATGGTATAAAACAACTAGTTCTATTCAGAATACAGAATACAGTGAGTTTCAATGTTTCTGAAGAAGAAAAAGTTCTAAAGAATTGGGTAATTTTCCTGATTTCACATAACATCTTGGAGATAGTGATTGACATGCAGATATTCATTCAAAATTGCACTATACATGGCACATTGTAGGTCCTGTTGCATTGTTATGCAGGTAACAATGAACTTGTTTAACCAGCTGACATATTTATAAAATCAGTACAAAAAGTTAAAAAATATTTCTTTCTGATTTTAGTTCTGACTCTTAGAAAGCAAATATTTTCAGTTCCTTGTGTACTCTGTAGTTTTTAAGTTTAGAGAACTAAAGTTATCAATTTACCACCTTTTTTTTGCACACTAAAATAAGTTTTGCTGTATTGTAAATATGTATCTTGTGTATTCTTCTAGGCTAAGCACTTGCAATGGCTCAGTATTACCAGATAGTTGGACAAGGACAACAATTGACTCTTGAAGATTTACAAAGATACTGTCCAAATCTTTGCTTGGATAGAATTATAGTGAATCAAGATGACCAGCAATATGCACAGCAGCAGGTAAGAGAACACTCAAATAAAAATTATATCTCAATATTTTTTATCATTTTAAGAGATCTAAACAACTTGACAATTTGTTTATTTCTTTGCTAGGTGGTGGTACAGCAAGCAGATCCACAGAATGATATTATAGTAAGTGAAGGAGTGCAGTCTCAACTGGTTGTGAGTGATGGTTTGCAGTACCAACCCCAGTATATCATCCGACATGAAGCCCCTCCACCCCCACCACCTACACGTGCCGACTTTCAACAACAACAGCAGCAACAACAACAACAACAACAGCAGCAACAACAACAGCAGCAGGCATTACATAGGCACCAAGTGGGTATTGTTCTAATAACCATAGATGTTAAATAAACACAATAATGTATTGATTCTTAGAAAGCTATAAACAGTTGTCTATAAAATTTTGGGCAATACAATGTCGACAAGGTTTCCATTAAAATGTATTTGATGAAAATATATTTAGTTCATAACAAGTGTGGCATAAGTTATGATGTGTAATTTATTTGTAGGTTTACTACACATCTGATTTACCTGTGGATGCTCAGGTTGTGTTACAACAGGCCCAACAGATCATTGATGCATCTTTGATGCAACAGGCATCTCCACAACGACCCCAACATGTATGTCTCCTGACTAGATACTTGTGTATGACATTTATGCACTAAAACTTTACAACTCCTTCGTATAATATGCTTAGCATGTTAACTTTTTCATTTGGTTAAATGATTTTCTTTCATTTGGTTAGCACTGCATAGAATTTTAATAGAATTGTTTTTACTTTAATATAATTTAACTATGGTTCAAATCACTTATGTTGATAAGTGATAAAGATTAACATAGTAGTTCAAGTTAAACTGTCAATTTCCTTGGAATCTTCTATTCTTGTGAGATCAAATGCATCTAGCAGTAACTTTTTTGTCCTATTCTATCAGATATAGAGAAAAAGCTATTCATTCTTTCAATCTATTTAATCTTATCTGCTATTTTCCAATACATTAATAGTGGTGCAGGGGTTTAACATTCCTAATGCAATACATTATTGTAACATATTAACAGGGATTTTCATTTAAGCTTTTTTGGTGGAGACGTAGGGATGAATATTGAAAAGATAGTAGGAATATATAGGTTCACGATTTTCGATGTATATGTTATCAATTTATTTTTTTAAAGTTTTGTTTCTGTATACTTAGTAGATAATTATTATTTTACGACTTAATTGTGGATGTGGTTATTTAGATGTAAATTATTAGCTTCTAATTCTGACTCTAAACAATGAATTCTATGCTTCTCTATAATGGATGTTGCATCTTATATTTTAGCCATGCTTTAGTCAGTGATATCAACTAGGGCATAAGATCTGTTCATGTTATATTTCATAGAATAGATTGTTGCATTATTGTTAAAAATGATAATTCAGGTCTGCTGTTGCATAATCATTGTCTTCTCAGCATCTTCATTGTAACTTTTATGCCACAACATAGCACAGAGACATATTCTGTAACAATTTTGGACAATTTGGAGAGTTCTAGTGTTTAAAATATTTACGAATCTCCATGGTTTCAATCAAGTATCTATAATGTAAAAAGTGGGAAATGGGAGCACAGGACTATATTAGTTGTACATATATCATCCTGTACTAATTATGTAACTTCAGGTGCTGTTGGTGCAAATTTTGTTGCTCTAACTCTTGAATGATCCATGCTTGTGCTAACGGTCCATGTTCCCGTAGACACTAAAGCATGAGTTACTTAGCCATGGATTTTGAAAGTCTGTTCAATTCGATCTGTTTTCCAATTTAATCACAAATCGTAAGGGTCATAACAGGCGAACTACATATGTACTGCACGCCAGCTGCAGACCGCATGCAATTGCCTTGCCGTTCTAATGGCAGGCTGTTGGTAGTATCGATGTCGTTATGTCGGCATAAAGATTGGCATCCAAACTGCAGCTTTGCAGTTGGCGTGCGTACCCTGTTTATATCCTAGCGACTTGAGTGGCCTTTCAGAAAATGGGTGTTTGACCCTTAACTGTGGGTTCACATGTTGTCAATGTCGATGTGATTTAAAGCTTGTTGTTGACGTCAGCAGCTAGTGAGTCCGGCACACGTGCTGTCGCAACCAACTGTGATACACCCCGCGCAGCCGCCGCCGCCGCAGCCCCCACCTCCGCCTCCCCCGCCGCAACATGCTCCCCAACCGACGGTATTAAACTCATCTAGTAGCTATTTTATAACTATTTGTACAAACTACTTAATAAAAACGGTCCGTTGTTTTTAGCAAACGCAACAACAGCAACAGTTGTCGCGAGCGTCACCTCAACTCATTCAGCACTTCCAACAACAGCACCAACAACAAATTCATCTGCAGCAGCTACAACAACAGCAGTTGCAGCATCAACACCAGCTGCAACAACAACAACAACAACAGCAGGCGCAACACCAACAACACTTGCAGTCACAACAAATACCACACCAGCAGGTTGTTATGCATGCAGCATACATAAATCAAGCTGTAAGTTTGATTTGAAATTCTGAAATTGTTCAATTGGTCGTAAGTGAATTTGCGTTAGGTCAAGTTGTTTTACTCAGAACTTGCCCGAGCGTAAATATGATATTTGCTCTAAAAAGTCGACACTTCTCAAAAACTTGCTACGCCATATTTACGGCCGGATATTTCTACCGATATGTTCGTAGAACTAGTCGGGCTACCCCACGAATCTATTCAGTGTGTAAGTTAAATGATCCCTGTTGCGTGGCCCTCGCAGACAGGCGCGCGGCCGCGGCTGCTGAACGCGGGGCTTGGCGGCAGCGGCGTGACGCTGGTGCGCGCAGGTCCGCCCGCGCGGCCCGTGCGCCCGCGCCGCCCCGCCATGCGCGCCGCACTGCACCAGCCGCCGCGCATGCTCAACTCCATGCAGCCGGTAACTACACCCTACCCTTGACGGTACATCTAACTATACCGTTTGGGCCTAATAAAAAGCTGTCCTGGATGCTCCGGGCCTTTGGCATCCAAGTACGATTTAGATTAACTCCTCCTTTCATGCTCCCTTCGAGTGTTCAGCCTCTTGTCGCCGCATAATAAGCGATGGATTTCTGTCAACTCATTAGACTACCAAATTTAATCATGACTGTGTGTGTGTGAATTAGATAGAGACTCTGTCTAGCTTCCTAGTACGTCAGCCAATTGACAACACTAGTTTTTCTCAAAGCTATCGTGTCGTGGGCATCCTCCAAAAAAACGGGCCAAGTGCGACTCGGGCTCGCGCATGACGATTTCCGTACCATCGTGTTTTTAGGGTTTCGTAGTTAATAAGGAACCCCTTATAGTTTCGCCATGTCTGTCTGTCCGCGATTTAGCTCCGAGACACTTAGCATTAGAAAGTTGTAATTTGGAATGGGTAAGTAATAAAGTATCCTAATCACGCTGACGAAGTGGTCAAATAAAATCTATAAAAAATAAATTGAGGATAAAAAACATCCCCACTGTAGGTAACGTAAAGTGGTGATGACTTTTTTTTAAACATTGAGGGTGTGTAGTACAATCAGCAAAAAAAAAACATTTTTTAGTTTAGTTTAGTTTTTCTCATATTTTTTTTTTTATGTTCACAAAATGCATCCAACTTTCTTTTAAAACTAATTAAGACCTACGACCGTTAGAGCCTTATTCATCGGTGTGCACGTGTGATTGAACTTTGAGTGCTGTGGAAATTCTGTTACTGTCATTACTGTAAAAATGATGTTGTAATTAAGCACGTCATTGGCTATAAGAGTCCCACACAATCCAACACGCGTATACACGGACCGACAGGGCCAGGCTGTGTCGCCGGGCGCGCCGGGCGCAGCCAGCGGGGCGGGGACGCCCGGCGCGGCGCGCGCGCCCACGCCCCGCGTGCTCAACCCGCAGGCGGCGCACGCGCAGCACCGCCCGCCTCGCCCGCGCACGCCGCTCGCGCACCACTCGCTACAGGTGCCGCATGTTCAGGTTTAGTCTCTATGCGACCCTATTTATGACAGCTGACCACCAGGTTGGCACGGTATTTTAGTACCGCAGAGTTCTCTGGTTCTTTCCCCGATTTAGTAGTTAGTGCATGCGAGACCTACATTTGTACGCGCCCTCGATACACTTCCGATTTTCCAAAGCTTATTCCTTATTTGTGTGTCGTTTTAGCAGCACCAACATGCCCAACAACACCAGCAGCATCAACTCGCACAACATGTATTAGGACAACAAGTTCATCCGCAACAACTGAATCAACTGAAGCTCTCCACTCATCAAGTGAGACAAGTTTTTTTTAAAAGTCATTGTGATGTAACAAACTTTAAACATCGAAAAGTATCATCAGATACTTTTGATTTACGAAAGGGTTGTTTTATCTTCGTTTTAAATCAATTCTATTGATTCCATCCAATGCTCTCCACTTATAATAAACCTTTTTACCATGCATTATTTTAATCTTTTCCAGCTTCTCAATCAACAAAACCAGACGCATGCACAGACTACTCGAATAATAACGCCACAGGGGACAATAGTAACGCAAAACGTACCTACTCAAATGGCCCAACACTCGGCGGTTCCGGCTAATCAGAACAATGGACCTCTACCTCAACAGAACACTCTCACTACCATTCCGCAACGATCTTCACCCCATCCACAACAAGCGCAGCAGCAAGTTAAAAAAGTCGTAGTTCAACCTAACAACGCCAACGACATGGACGATCTCGAAGAGAGTATTACAGCCGCCATACTTACCAAACACTCGGTCACTGAAAATATGGCTCCCTCACCACAGCAGTTCCACACGCCGCCGCCGGCGATGCGGCCCAACCACGTCGCCGGCAACGTAGCGCAGCAACACCAACAACTGAACTTCAACTCGCAGCACAGCTTCACGCCACAACAACTGTCTTACGATCAACCCCACGTGCAGCAGCACCCCCAAACACTCACTCAGCTGTTGATGGACCCAGACATGGAGGAGGAACGACAAGTATTAACCTTAAATAATGGCCAGCGGATAACTCTCGCCGACTATAAACGGATGCAACAACCACCGCGTACGCCTATACAACAACCACAACAACAAGCAAGGTATGTTATGATCACATTGTGGATCAGTACAATAATGAAGGAAATATGATATCCACTTTATTGGCTCGCCAAACAATATAGCACATTTTTTTTTATAATTTACAGAGATGCCGGAAGACAAACCTTAGTGAGAAGCAAAGAGCTGCAGAGGCCTGTACAAAGAGTACCGCCGATGCAAGCTCAACAACTCAACTCCATAGTGGCCCCTCAGCATGGTATTATAAATGCAAAATTCAGTTTGTTTGTTACCTGTGCATGTCACTTGATTGAATGACACTTGGCATGCGGATAGACCATGTCCTGGAAGTTGCCTTGGGATAATTTTGACTTCCACGCGGGCAGCAGCTAGTTCTATTAGCACTAATAAGTTGCATGTAGTATTTATACATACAAGCATGCGTCCAAATGGACTTTGACACCAAAAACTATTGTTATGTGGTTTGTTGTTTAAAAACATTTAAAAATATGTAAAGGCAGTAACTTTAAATTTGTTTACATTCTGTACCTACTTAATGTTTGAGGCGCCGTTTCCTAATGTGAAGTAGCCCTCTTTTTAGAAAACAACGAAAATACGTCTGGACCTTCAGAGCTACTTTCGGAGACGCAATCTGCAAAAATGTTAATATTCCTTCAAAATGGTGAACAGAGGTTGATCACTTTCACACTGCCTAAAGAAAGCTGTACACTACAAGAAGTTCTTGAACAGGTATGCATTTGTTTCAATGATTTTGCAGTTTTATTAATTAGTATTTCCCTAGCTCCTATTGATAACGGTAGCAGCGACCCCCATTTATAATTTCTTTGCATTTTTTACTCACTCTTAACCTGAACGCCAACATAACTTGATGCATGTTGTCCTGTCTAAACAGGCGAAATATAAACCGTAAATATTTGAAACATACCAGTCCCGGTGGTCCTGGACTTTTGGTATTATCATGAATTATGGCTCTGACTTGAACCTACAATTTTCTGAGTGGCTCCACCCCATGGTTGTACTCAGCATCAGACAGTGCAACTGAGGTGACCAGTAGAGACTGCACGTTAAAATGTTCCATAAAAATATCTTCAACTTTTTACCCTTTTTTACGAAAATTACGCGAACGAAAGAGTACGGAATTTGGCACAGTTAAAGTTTATATGGAGTGCATAAAGCTAATATATTCACATACTTCCATGCGTTTCACACACACACAACATATACACAAATAGATAATATAGTCTAGTCTATAGTATAGTCTTAAATGGTGTTAAATTGGAAATTGTCCGCGGGCAGTTCAGTTTCTGCAGTCCCGTGCTTTATAATAAAATAAATAAAGTGCTTACTATTTATCCATGTACTTTCCGGGATTGCAAAATAATTATTGGTCAATGGCTTCGTACTCTCACATACGAAGAATTGGAGAATTATTTCTTCCGTAGACATGCACACCAAAGAGTGTGCTCGTGGGGAGGTTCCACATGCACACTCTACACTTACACCCCAAAGACACGCACTACACTCACATACAACACTCCCACGTGCATAACACTAAGCACTTATCTATTTAAATTTTTACTATTTAAATTTGTACTATTTGTTATTGTTCTTTTTTAACCCCTGTGAAAATACTTCTCGGGAATCTGGAATGCTGTCGTCTCCCTCTTGGAGGTAGGCGTTAATAGCGGCGACACAGTTTTGTAACTAATGTAGCTATTTACGTACGCAAACAATTTGTAAAATTTGTTTTTGTTCCAATAAAGATTTATTATTATTATTTGTTTGGGGTTAAAGTCTGTGGTCAAACACAATTATATAATATACTTTTTACTTTAAATTTTAATGAATTATGGTCGAATTTCGACTTCCGGGCGACCACTTGTAAGTAATAATTTCTCACTAGTAAAATATTTTTTCAGGTTAATGTTCCTTTTTCGGCGGAGACCCATATACAATGTATGCAAAATACTAGCAGTGAGATAGACTACTTTGTGTCTGTGGGCTCAACAACCAGAATCGAGGATATGTTAGAAAATCACCCGGTTTGTAGATCTTACTATGTTCTAAGTACTAATCCTCTCATATACCAATTTAGAATTACAGTGTGAGCACAAAATGACGACGTTTTAGTATTTAAGTCCATTTTAAGGTAGTGTTCTATAAAAAAAGGTATAAGACATACCTACCATACTAAATTAATAAGTTTAATACACATCAGAACCATCACCATTGTCTGAGTTTAAAATGTACGAAAGTAATATTAATTCTTAATATTTGTTGCAGATGTTAGTAGGAGGAGATATGAGTAGTAGAAATTCCCCCACTATGATGTCACAACCACAGAGCAGTGAAATGTCTACACCTGAGAAATCCCAGTGTCCAGATAATAGTATGTATTTTGCCCATTATGAATAAGTTAAATTACACCAAATGCAGAGGTGGGTTAGCTCAAATATGCAATTTGTAGTACCTTTTTAAGAAATAACTGAAAATTGCAACAAAATCGAAATACAAAGCTAAGAGGCAGACTAACTACTTCACTTTATAGTATAGAGCTAATATTAGAGAAATCTGCTACAAACACAAGCAGTCTAGTCATTTTTTTTGTTTCATATTGAAGCTTATGAGTTTTGTAGCTTACACTAAGTATATGAAATATAATTATTTTTGCAGTAAACAACAGTCCAGAATCTCCAGGGCCGCGCTCTCCACCGCCACGGCTAGTGGACGGCATGCTAGCTGTTTGTAAATCATGTGGATATACGGGATACGACTTCAGTCGTTGTGAACGGTACATATTTACTACTTATATTATATTTCATACTTATACTCAGTTCATTGCTTTCACTGACTTGGCCCAGGTTATGCCACAGCATCTAATTTTCTGCCTTCTGCATCCAGTCTGCCCCAGACGCCTATTTAAGGTATCGGCCCAACCAGCTAATAGCTGGGGAACGCTCCGCGCTATGGTTGTCAATTTGCGGTCCCCACTCAAGGGTATAGTAGACAAGGTCCCCTTTTTAAGGAAACTACTTATGAGTTTCATTATTTTCCCTAGGTGTAAACGAGTATTTACAGAAGAACCTAAAGGTGTACCAAGTAAAAAAGTAGAACAGAAGAAGAAAGAACCAGAAAAATCAGTATCAGTTATAGACAAACAGGGGTAAGTGTTGATACTATTTTGATGTATTCATTTTATAATTTCAGGCGGAAAAGTAGTAAAAATCTAATCTATGTGAAATTCGAATTGGAAAATTTTACCTGACTGCCAGGCAGGGCCCTGGAAACGTAAAAAAAAATAATTAAGGTCATTTTTTTTCCTATAAACTGTACTACCCTCTAATATCTTTTATCTTGTTACAGCACATGTGGAGAAGGTATTAAATTAAATTTATTAAAGACTACAATGAAGACGCTAAACAATAAAACAGTAAGTATGATGTCAAAACATTATCTAGCAAATACCATTTGATAAACCCAATAGAATGTTGTCTCAACTACTGTTTCTTCTGCAGCCTATACAAGAAAAGAAGCCGCCTAGAGTAAGAAAGCCACGGGGTAAACAACCAGATCCAGAACCCGTCATATTAACTTTAAGTTCAGATGAAGAGGACTCGAATAGTTCTATGTTGAGTCAGGTAATTAACTTTAATATTGTAAGGTTCAAAAAATGTATGTCAAAGCATATCAAAAGTTATTAAAAACACTCAGAATATTCGCAAGAGAAAGGGAATAACTAAATCAGCCTAGCTCCAATATTTTTGAAAATGACTAGAATGATAACACCACTAGGGTGCGCTAGTCGAACAGCTGAACTGGTTGACGGCCGCGGTTACATGCATGCTATCTCACCCAACATCATTTAAAGTAAGGAATATACACTGTAATGAGCAATAAGAAGCTAGCTTTTTTGAAGTCGTTCGTTGGTTCTCAATTCGGTTGTTTTTTATGTTTGTATAAATCATAACTCCGTCATTTATGAACCGATTTGAAAAAATATTTTTTCATGTGAAAGGATATACGTTCCGATTGGTCCCATAGAAAGTACATCAACATTGGTTAAGTAGTTTGGTTTTTCAACCAAAATAGCTGGGGTAAATAGAAAATATACATCCAAGTAAACGAAATTGCGTGTTTTGCTTTCCTGTGACTTTCCAGTGGTGTTATTAGGTGTGGGGTACTACTAAAAAGTGAAAAATAAATACAACCAACGTCCAAATAAAAAAAAAAACTACAAAGTATAAAATAACAAAGTATAAAATAATTTCGGAAGTCGATGTCGAATGTCGAAGAAACAACCAAAAACACCGACTTTACGAAATTAAAGTTATTTTGTACTTCGTAGTGTTTTTTCTTTTATACATAATTTATTAGTTTAGTTACATCTAAAGTTGCATTAAAATCTAGAAGTTTCGACGCTCATAAGTTGCACATCAGTACTTTTTTACTGTTTTGTTTCTTTAAATAATATAAATATACAAAATATTTTTTGGACATACACCGTCAATCGGTAGAGTAATCGCCATACTACGTTTTTGTGGAGCAATGACTACTAAAATCGTGATGTTATTAATCTCAAAACTCAATACTTAACTACTATTTTGTTTCTAGCATGAACATTCAATTAGTATGAAGGAGCCATCGCTAAGTGAAATAGAAGGTGGTACCCCAGACAGCGGCATCGGTATTGATAACATGGACGGTAAGTTTCCAAATTCAAATTTTTGAGTAACATAAACAAAAAAAAATGTGCTGGTTCTAGAAAACGACAGATTTGTAATATTGGCCCCCCTGCTGTCTATGCAGAACTGTGGTAGTCAATAGTTTAATGACAAGAATGGTTGCACAATAAATTGTTTGGAATTGTGCAGAAGTAAGACCATTTTCATAAAGCCGGATCCACACGCTTGCCAAACTTCAACAACCGTAACAATTATATCCGACACAAGCTTTATGTGCGTCATGCTTGCCTGTCTAGAACATACCAGTGCACGCGCAAGCGTGTGGATGGTGATATTTAAAATCCTAAACTTAGCCAAACCCTTGTGGAGGTTTGAAGTTTGCGGCAAGTGCCAAGCGTGTGGATCCGGCATAAAATTGAGTTGTAGGACAAAATAATTTGTTGTACTCAGAAGCAGTAGCTTCGCTAAAACTGGGCACTAGACTCGGCTATTAGAAAGTTAAACCTCCCGAAAACATTTTTTTTTATATTTTTGTCTATTTTAACTAGCCAGTGTCCATGAAAGTCGAATATTTATTAGTTGTGTACCAAAATCATCCAAATCCGTTTAGCCGTTGATGCGTGATTGATAAACATCCAAACTTTCCCATTTCTCTCTCATAAGGTGTAACAGAATAAACGCAAAACCTGAAAAGGGGTCATTGTATTCATACACTGTAAAACTGTACAACTTACCATGGGCCCAACCAAAAAACCGCGAAAAAAATCAGATGTTCAGTAAGTACATTTTGTCGAATCTTGTGCACAGTCGTTTTTTTTATTTCGCGTTAACAGTGTTGGTCCCATAATAAAAGTTTCGACGCCTTTTCAGGTATGGCGTTTATTCTGTTACACGTTGTAAAATCTGTGGAAAGTTATTATTTTCGGAAGATTCAAGGCGAAATGTGGGTTCACAAAAGGTAAACATCTGCTTATCCTTCAGGGAATACATGATTATATGAATGAGTTATTTTCAAGGAGTTAGCGATTTTTTTTAATGTGGGCCTAATCCATTTAACTGATTTCCTTATTTTTCTGTATAAAATTATTTAGCAAAAACCGTAAACCAACGAAAACGTATCTTTCTAAAATAACGTTTTACTCTGGCAACACTGCTCAGACAGGCCATCGAGAATACAAAAATATTGTGTACAGAAATGTCATAATGTCAAAAGATCATCTCAACATGTGAAATCATCAGTAAAATATTTTTTATCTGTGAACGAAATCTTGGACGGGACATGGGATGCAATGCGTGTTGTTTAGCGTCTAAATTATAATCTTTGTGTGATAAAATTACACTGATTTTACATAATGTTCAGGGATAAGTTCATACGTGACACAGGTACATATCTTAGTATTCGACCTTCAACGTTATTTTTAAATAAAAACAGGCGCCGCTTCTAAAAAAACAGGAACATGTGAAGTAGACATCGTTAATAGGTATCTGTCGTTAATACTAAACTGTTGTTACTGACGTTATTCTGCTGAACCTTTTTTCATAATTCAGTATGATGGATCGCTGATAGTGTAATAGCATATATTACGCATTGCTGCCAAAACAAGCCATTGTAGGTACCTATTGCTATACATTTTAACTACCTTCATTTATACATCAATGCATGTGTCTGAGTATTTTGCTACATGAAAAACTTATTTCTTCGTGCACACTTTATATAAATTCCAGTAATAAATGCCATTCAAGAAACACATTTTATTGATGATAGAATGTATTGTATTTACAATTCATCACACAAATGCCATTATAACTTAATCTTGACTTCTAAGAATTATGTTAGGTATGGTATATATCTTAATGCCTGCAAGTTTGCAGCAAATCAGTAATATTAATACATTTTTCCAACTCATTTGTTAAAACATTTTTGGGGTTAAGTTTTTATTTATAACTATGTTTCATAATATTGATTGTATTGTTTTGTAAGCAAAGAAAACACTTAGTTGTAACTAGAAGTTTGTGTGAGCAACGGAGTTGGAATTTGCTACAGACATCTTTATTATTGGGTGTGTACAACATAGTCGCTTTCACCGTCACAATTGTTTTCTGCGGCCATGCTGCAATTTCATCAATAAGTTATAAATATCACTAATGTGCAATGAGTGCTGCTTACAGTGTAAAATTTACCTATTTTACAAAATTTCAATAATATTTACTAAACTTGATCATTTGCTGATATAGCCAGCCACTTCATGAATATTTGTTTTAACTAGGCCAGGCCAAGTTCCGGCCTAACGCACGCAGTGTGTATATTATATGAAACATTTCAAGCTGTTTTTACCCCCCTCATAACTTTGCTTGTAACAATCACAACTTGATAAAACTTGGACTATTTATTACTATCACCTAGCTGAAGATTACTGGGAAGTTCCAAAATATTAGGTTAAACCGTTAGGAGATACAGGGGACCAAAAAGTGAAGATTTTCCTACTGACAGCTGACTGAATTTAAGGGGTAATTCCAGTCATGAAAAACTTCAAATTAGATATGAAGATAGGTCTTAGGCTACAATAAAATTGAAGAAAAAAATCAGAAAAGGGTTTTTTTTTTAAGTTAAAAGGTTGAAATTTTATTTTATTAGTTTTCCCACAACAGTAAAACTTCAAATTTGGTATGCAAGCAACTCTTGAGAACATTTGAAGGATAAAATCAGAGTCAGACCTCATGAGCTTATAATTTTATTTTCTTTGTTTCCCAGGACAGTAAAAACTTAAAATTTGATATGCAAGCAAGTCTTGAGAACATGTGAAGGAATCACGAAAATCTACTTTTTGCAAATGGACAACTAGAGTTGCAATAATATTTTAATTTCAATCTGTAAATTTGACATTCAAAAGTGCCTTTTAATGGTCTAGTTGAAATAAATGAATTGACTTTGACTTTGCGTTATTCTTGTTTTAAAAAAAATTCAAAAAACCTAATTTAACTTGATATTTTATAATATATAAAATATATATATATAAAATCATTCCTATCATTTACTTGAAAAAAAGACATGATATCCCTCAAAAAACAAAAAAGTGTAAAAAGGCCAAGATCCTATCCCCAAAACTGACCTATAAAAGTAGTGAGATCAGTTCAGAACTGCAGAATAGTCCATGACACTAACATGTGTCTTTTGAGAATACCAGTGAACAGAGAGCTTGGATCTTTCCGGACCGTAAATGAACAAACACTCGAAAGATCGTTTTCTTAAAAAATCATTCCCTATTATCAACTTGGCAAGTTTTTACAACATCGATTTTATAATCAAATTAGTAAAGAAAAGAACTGCTTGGCCTGATCGCACTACTTTTTAGGCCGAATTTAAGGGGATGGGAACTTGCCCTTTTTTCACATATTTGTTTTTTGGGGATTCAACTTACAACTGTCATCAATGGTTTAATCTAATGTGATTAAAGTACTCTTAAAATACTTATTAAAAACTAATTAAACTTATTACAAACAAGAACTCACTGAGATAACAACAGAATAGAAATTAGCAACAAACCGTGTCTTTCCAATTAGCCAAGGATCTGTAAGATTAATTAATTAATTAAGAGGGCCTGAGCACCTTAGTTTTAAAAATAATATTTTTTCAACAGATGGCAGCAGAGAAGAAATCAGTCAAAATTCTTCACAAGTTACATCACTCAACTGTCGAACCATTCGAATTGGGTCATACAGATACACACCAAAAGAAAAGGTAAATATTTCAATTTTAAATAAAATGTTAGATACATTAACTATTTCAGAATTATCACATTATAAAATGTAATCAAAGGTTAATAAATAAAAAGGTTAATAAATGGAAAATATTATTAATAAAACAAATTAAAATTACGGCATTGTGGAATTTTATCATTTCTTTAGAGCCACAAAATAATTGTGATAATGGTCTTAACCTGTGTTATTCAATTATTCTTTTGATGCTCGCATTTGTGTCACATGTACAAATAAAGATTAAAATCAGATTGAATGTGTATTGATTAAAGAAATGTATCCTTGTTTGACAGGTATACATATCAGCTAAAGGCATTAAAATTGTTGCACCCTCACTTAAAAATGAATCAAGAGATGTGGCTTTACAAATACAACTCAGAGAAGTTGTCAGAATTTTGGTACATTTCGGTAAAGGGTTACCTGTAATTTTTTTATACACTATGAGCAAATGTGGTGGCTATATTAGAAAAACATTGGATATGACAGAGGAATCAGGTAAATAACAAACAAACAGTTTTTTGTATTGTTATTTGTATGTGTTACATTTTAATTAATTTTTTACAGGTCCTTATTATAATCCTATGTCAAAGATAGATCCTTTCAGAAGAATAACATTGTTACCAGAAACTATATCAGATGAAGCAAAAATTACATTAAAAGTTTTATTTGGTAAAGTAATGGATGAATTGAATGCAAGAGAAGCCAATGACATACTAGTGAGAACCTGCCCCAAAGAAAGCAATAACGTCGCTAGAATGGCAACAAGATTATCCAGTGCTTCCATTGCTTCTGGAGCTAAAAGGTTTGTAGGCCAGCTATTTAAATAAAATTCTGTGTTTTTTTATCCCATGATTGGGACACCATTGTACCTAGTATTTTTTTAGTTTGTACAACATCCTTCACATTGATTTTAACAAGTATTTTTTTTTATATTTATAGTTCCAACCCTGCAGAAATAAGGCAAATTCTAATTTATCCACCTGGGAAAGGTGGTATACCTATAAACACTGAAGACTACATGTGCCTAGCCCAAGATCAGTTTCTAAATGATGTCATCATAGATTTTTATTTGAAACACTTAGTGCATGATGTTTTAACACCACGACAGAGAGAAAAGACTCATATATTTAGCACATTTTTCTACAAAAGGCTTACTACTAAACCAAGCAAAGTGAATAAAAGTTCGAATCCGCTCGAATGGGATAGTAATTTGACTCCGGCGCAAAAGCGACATGCAAGAGTCAAGACGTGGACTAAAAATGTCAACATTTTTGAAAAAGATTTTATTGTAGTTCCTATTAATGAAAATTGTCACTGGTTTGTTGCTATAATTTGCTATCCAAGCTTAGACGGTTGCCGGAGTACGATAGATAACAGACTTGTTACCCCCCAGGAGATTAAAAGGAAAGGTGAGAAGCAAGATTTTGAAATTTAAAAAAGAATTAACTTTTATTTTATAATTTCACTATACTTTATTCCAATTTCAGAACGTAGATCGTCGATGCAAATAGGAAACACTACTATAACACCATTGAATAAACAAGAACAGCTTACATTAAGTTGTGACTCTGACAACCTTAGTGAACGAGATGAGGCTGAAGCTGAGGTAGCCTTCATTCAATTAATCACTAGTCTGATTCATATATATAAATACCAGTTATTTGACATCAATACTTATTACAGGAAAGTGATTTGGACATGCAATGTGATTCAGAAGACGAAAACGAAACAGAAAAGAGTCCTGTCGAAAAGAAAATTGAAATCCAACCAACGAGAAAAACAGAACCTATTAAGCAGTATGTATCTACACTAACAAACGTCGAAAGCATTGTAGTTATCATTTCAGGCCAATTTTATTATTATGTATTGACATTTTGTTACTATGAATGATTATGACAACATTATAGAGCAGCTGTAATAGTTTGATTTTCTTTCATTCTCAGATCAGCATTGGAAACATCTGTAAATCAGCAAGGAAAAGATTCTATCATTAGGTGTGTTTTAAACACCTAACATATTAATTCAATTCTATTTGTTGATTTGTCTAGTCCTTAATACCTTTACTTAGTAAATTATACTCAAGAATATTTTTCATTTCAGGCCATGTATACTTATATTTGATTCATTAGCTGGGGCATCAAGATCTAGAGTTGTAGCCACATTAAGGGACTACCTCACTTGTGAATATCAAGCTAAAGTATGTATATTTATCCAACAAGTAACACAAGTTAGTAGGATCTAGTTAACAGCTTTTTAACAATTACTTTGTGTTGCAGGTCTCTCAAAGTAAAATTTTCAATAAAGATAACATCAAAGGAAGTTGTCCTAAAATACCTCAACAAAACAATTTTACAGATTGTGGATTGTACCTGCTGCAGTATGTTGAACAATTTTTTAAAGTGAGTATTACAACTGTATTTTAATTTCAAGTAATACAACTTGTATTTTAATATCGTCAAACTAAATGTTGTTTTGTTTTCAGGATCCTATTTTAGACTACGCTTTGCCTATAAAACAACTAGCCAGTTGGTTCGACGAAATAGTGGTAACTCGAAAACGTGAAGAGATCTCAAATTTATTAAAAACATTAATGCACAAATATAACCCAGATTCGCATTTGGCTTTACCTGATATTACATTCCCTACTTTAAATGGTATGTTTTGTTTGAGAATTTTAATGTTGTTGTATGTAAACATATAAATTCGAGATTAATGCAGTAAGAACAATTTTGAAGCCAAGCATTCTATGAGTTAATTTTGTTTATCTGTATTTTTAGGTAAATTAATTGAAACTGAAGAACAACAAGAAGAAGGTTCTGACGGTGACAAAGGCAATTCAAGTAAATTACAAAAATCGGAGGCAAAAGAGTCTGAAACACCAACTCTCACATTTGTAAAACAAATGCCAACAGGTGACATAGTAGTGAAGCGAAATTATGCAGACTCTTCCGATACTATTCACTTAAGAAAAACTATAAGACTTTCAAGTGATGCAGAAAATCGATCTATGGTCCAAATAAAGCAAGAATTTATCAAGAAAGGTGATAGCGAAAATCAAATCTTGATTCCTATTAAGTTACACACACATACAAGTGACTTGGTTAAAGACATTCAAAATACTTTAATAGTTAATAAGAATAATAAAACTTTGGGTGATAAAAAGCATGGTGTACATAATCAAAATGTATCCAGTGTGAACTGTATTCGACAAAACATTGGTGAAAGTGACAGCCATCATTCATTCCTGAAATCGAGAAGGGTAAACAAACTCGATGATGTGATGAATGAAACAAGTAAAAAATTCAAAAAGAATGAATGTTGAAACTTGTTGCCTGTCCATATACCATGTCTATTAAATTATTTTTAATTTAATGTGTATAGTTGTTTTATGGACTTGTAAATATTAGTAATTAATACTATTAATGTATTTAATACTGTATCTATTTTATAAAGATAACTGTAAAGATTTAAATTTTACTTGTGTATCATATTAGCTTCAACAAAATAAAAAAAATGACTTTTATCTTTCGTTTTGTGATTTTTTAAAAATAAAGTTATCTAATAAGCACTTAGGCAAAAATAAATTAAATGAATTAAATTTTGATGTTTATTAGTATTCCCTCTGTGAGAGCTTGATACCATACTCCCAACGTGAGATGTCTCAAAATATGTAGGTGTTGCACTGCCCGGGCCTGTCCATACACGAAAATAAACAATCGTTTATTTTTCCCACGCGTAGCGTAGGTGGTATCCCTTGTCCGTGTGACTGACACTTGCATGGCCACCATCAGTGATTTAAGAGTTTGATAACAAAAATGATGTCCGTGACTACCGCCGACCGCCTAAACCAATCGCTTCGATATATTTTGAGAAGTAATTCTAACAACAAAATTGGTACCTAAGTAGGTTTCAAGAAAATCGACTGAAGGTGGTCCGGTAGTCACTCCCTTCAGCAGGACCACCATGAGCGCCGTACTAGTTATTTTTACCTATACTTTGAATAGCTGTAGCATGCCAAGTTTGAGGAGCTTGTCGCTTTCCTCAAACCTACATAAAAAAAATACCTACCCTGCAATATAAATTAGCACAAAATTCAAAATGAGTAGGTACTCCAGTAGCTTGTTCTATATGGTGTATGAATAGCACCATCCCATCACTTCCCGTGGGTATCGTAAGAGTAGGACTGCCGACGCCGGACAAAATCTTAAAAACTCCGGACATTTGGGTGAAGTTGAATGTTTTCCCCGGCTATCCCTAAAACAAAAAAACGTTTAAAAAAAAATTACAGCTTGTTTGCAATATAAACTACAGCGCCGGATTTAGCTTGTAAGCGGCTAACGATTACGAATTATTTTTTAACCTTAAGTTTAGTTTTCATTTGTGGCTTATTTTTTAAATTTTCAATTAATCGAGTTTCCCTTGACACAAAGTGTCCGGGTTTTAGACAACTTTTGAAAATCCCGCCCGGACGGTCCCCAGACGCCCTCCAAACTAGGACAAATCCGGATGGATGGCAACCCTACGTAAGAGGCGACTAAGGGACTTACTAAAGAATAGGCAGCAGCATTCTCTGCACATTGTAACAGCTACACTTCCTGCCAAGCGTGGCGATTATGACAAACCACTACCTTTGGGGGAGGCCTATATCCAGCAGTGAACGGCTTTCGGCTGATACGAGGATGATGATGACTCCAGTAGCTTACGAGCTAGTTAGCTAACGAAAATAAACTCAAAATGTTGTTTACCCAATGCATAAACACGTCCATGTCCAGACCTGGACTCGGTCGTATGGAAAATCGGGCAATAACCCAATGGGCCGGTGTGGTTAGCGGTCGACTTTCTTTTATTTACATGGATTAGAATAACGTTCTCTACCGTCAAGTCAAGAACCTCATTCATTCACCAAAATCCCTTACTTATTTTCTAAGTAACAATGTGTGCGATAGAATAGTGTTAGTATGTACTTCAAACGTAGGTACGCATATACCTGCTGGCTTAGGCCGACCGACGGCCAACTAATTTTTTTTGGTTGTGTCTCCTCTCAAATCCTGGCAGACTTAGGTTTTCGTTATAATATACCATACACTTTTATCCTCCGACGTGGCGCCCAGGTTTTAGACTATTTATAATGACTTATTAGGCGTCAAAATATTATTTAGTAACTAATTATTGTAAAATTCTGTACCTATAACAAATAAAAATCGGCACACAAACTGCCTACGTGGGCCCCCATACGGTCCTAGTTTGCGGGGCTGACCGCAAGTTAAGCGGTAGAGTAGGGTAGGGGAGCCGCAGAGCCAAAGGCTCGGCTTTTATCGGACACTCTTACTTACGACCTACATATAAAGTAGAAGATAGTTCATCTGGGGTTTTTTAATTTTCTAATTTTAGAGCTTTATTAGTCGAAAAAGTTTTTTCACCAGCCTTAGTGTGCAGAACTGCGAGTGGCCACATCCAAAAAAAAAAAATTGTTTGTGTGAAAAGCACAGTGACACTTCAGAGTTTGTCAAAGAGTATAAAAAAAAATACATTGTGTTATTGTTCATGAGTAGGTACACTATAAAAATACTCTGTCTACGACTATAAACTAGCAAGTTATTGTCTACTTGCTGTCTGATGTTGAAAGATTGAATTTTTAAATAGAAATACAACTTTTTAACCAAATTCTGATTACACATGGCTTCCAATAACAAAGTAGATATCGGGTTCTTAGAGGAAAAGGACAGTTGGCTATTACACCCAAAGTTCTTCCCAAGCAAAGTAGGAGGGAAACCAGCATGGTTAGATCTAAAAGACTTGCCAAGCCCGCACGAACTAATTTGCAAAAAATGCAACGACCCATTGGTGTTTCTCTGTCAGGTATATTTTTATTGTGTTTAGCATTATGAGTGCAGTTTTATACTGTTAAACATAATAACGTTATTTATTTATAACCTAAATTACCTATACAATAAAATATTAGTCGGAGGGTTGTAGGTGAAAGTATTCGGAGTAGTATAAGTTATTCTTTGTTTTTAAATCACATTTCAGATTTATGCGCCATATGAAGACTTGGACACAGCTTTCCACAGGACAATATTTTTGTTTGTATGCAGAAATGGATCATGTTGTCAAACAAATGGTTCAGATAACTTCATTGTGTTGCGTTGTCAGCTTCCAAGGAAGAATGATTTTTACTCTTTCGAACCATATGCAGAAAAAGAAAATGAAGTATGAAGTTTAGTGTGCTAAAGAAAAGGCCTGTTTGATCACTGACATAACTTTTGCATGAAATGTTATTTTTATGCTGATAGTTTCATACTATCCAAATTTAAAGTTGCTATCCAGACGTGAGAAACATGGCCTTATCCTTTCCTTATGATGTCCATTATTATTATGATATGCTATACTCATGTATTTATTTTCTATGTATTTTTGCAGGATTTCCCAATGGTTCAGTGGCCCAATTTATGTAATCTATGTGGCTGCAAAGGTCCTTCACATTGTTCAAAATGTAAGAAGACTTATTATTGCAGTCGTAAACATCAAATTCTTGACTGGCAAAAAGGTCACAAGCAAATGTGTCCAGAGTTACAGGTGTGATCTGCTTGGGTTTTTTAATCTGTTCAAACAGTGGCCCCCAGCAATGTGGCCCATCTCAACCAGCGCCCTCTGTAATCCAACATGCCTATATCTACACTAACACTTACATTTTGAGAACATTTGTTTGTACATAATTATTTTATTATAAGTTTAGTTATTATTTTTGTAAGTTTTATAGCAATGGTGAAGCTGGTTTTGTAGCAGGTGTATTCTGCTGTTTAATTTATTCCACATACATATATGTATATACATATGTAGTATGATTTGATATTCAGATAGAATCTTACCACTTTGACTTGTAATTTGTTGGTATATACAAGGGACACTTTCAAAAAATTCTGGTCTGTAGCAGTACTTTACGTGTAACAGAATAAACGCAATACCTCTTTGTACTCATCATTATGAACAACCTTAACTATGGGACCAACACTAAAATCGCGAAAAAATAAATCAGCTGTTCCAAACATTTATGTGTGCATAACTCAGCTGCTCCACATAAAATACTGGTATTCTGGCTAAAAGGCTAGCCAGAGGAGTATGCCAACTGGAGATGTATTATCATCATAATTATGATGAATGATGAAATGATAATTTAACATAAATTATACATCTTTTGCAGACAGCTGACAGCAAACCAAACAATTTTAGAGTCACAGAAGCAGGGAAATCTGTTCTGTTCAAGGAATGGGAACTCATAGTAGATGAAGAAGATGAGGTAATTATTATTTATACATTCAAATTACAACTTGATATATTGAATATTTCATAATAATATTCTTTTAGGAGGATTCTAAAGATGTTGATGTGGGAGAAGAAATGGATAAGTTAAGAAAACTGATGGAAGAGAAGAAAGCTGGTACTTTAAGCAATGTTAGTGAAGATGAATTGGAACAGTATACTAAGACCATGCCTGAAGACAAAGTCTTTAATAAATTCAATAAAAGGGTAGCTCGGCACCCAGACCAAGTGCTGAGATATGATAGAGGAGGTCAACCACTGTGGATTACTGGTAACTCTGGTGACAGTATTGTGGATGTGCCAAAATGTCAATACTGTAATGGGGAAAGGCAGTTTGAATTCCAAGTAAGTTTTACTTTATTTGACTATGGTTGCACAACAGGGTCTAAACCTGGACCTTCATTAATTCCAGGTTAGTTTTCTTTATTTAGGTTTTTTGTAGTTTGAATAATGTGTTTTCTAACTAGAAACTTCTGTTTCAGATAATGCCACAACTTCTCAACTTCATTGGTGTTGGTATAGAACTCAATAGCATTGATTGGGGAGTACTTGTAGTGTATACTTGTAAATCAAGTTGCAAACAAGGACCAGCATACAAAGAGGAAGTCATTATAAAACAAGATTTGTCAAATTAAACATTAATAATTACAATTAAATAAAGTTAAAGCTACATAATAAGTATCACTATTTTTCCTTGACTGGTTTTGCTTTCCCAAAATCTTCTGCCAAGTAGGTCATTAGGTCATTTAGTCCTGTAAACTCTGTTCTTGATGTAGGTGGGTTATTCTTTGGTAGAACAGGTAACATGTTACCCATTTTTATTCTGAACTCCTTCAGCTGTAAATATAAACAAATATTTAAAAAGTTGATAAATAATGTTAATTAAAGTTTAGGTAATAAATTTTTGGTCACTTACATTTTTAGCACCAGATAATTTCCATATCCCATAACATAAACATGTAGTGCCTGTAATGGCATATACAGTGCCCCAGCCCAGAGCCCTTAAAGCGAGAATAGCACCAGCATCTGCTAACTCAGGACTGCCATGTAGACCTTTAAAAGAATAAAAATCATGTTGCTGATCACTGGGAAAATAGGAAAACAGTGGACCATTATTACCTTTGTTAAAGTATTTAGGATCTATTTTCTTGGCAGTAGATAGTGTTGCACCGAAGCCTATGAAAGCAGAAATCCCAGCGACTGTTGCCAAAAATGCACCAGCTGTAAATTGAAATGATTATGAAACCAGCTCGTGAGAAGTGTGATACAAAAGGTTATTATAATAAAATTATTACGTAAGTTCATTTCAATTGTTGAGTTTTACTTAAATTTTATTCGGTGGAGACGCTCTTCTTTTTCTACAGTGTCCATTGTTTAACATAATATTCTTTATTTTTATTTATTTTCTTTTCACCGCGGGCTTCGATACTCACATCTAAATGTGACATTCAAAATAATATGACAATGACAGTGTCTGATAAGTCAATTTTACCGTTATGACAAGTGAACAGTTGTGGAAAGAAGCATGGAATTAGTATATACGATAGTGGAAAAGGCATCAATCGTCACCCTAATAGAAAGCGCTTATCGTTTGATCATTTCATTAATTCACTAAGCAGACTCGGACGCGGCGTCATGCTGAGAAATTTCCGTACTAAACCCTTTCTCATACGGTTTTCCACCAGGACTTGCGAGTAAGATAGGTGTTCTCTGAAGAAAAAAAACTAGAGGAGCTTTACGTTTGCCCATACAAGACACCGAGAGATGATAAGTAGGTATTATCAGAACTTACTTCCCTTCTAGTGCCCTCTTCAATTTTCCAGCCTGCATTACTTACGTGAAAATGTGATACATTCAAATACATTAAAAATGCACCACATGGTTCCCTTTTTAACCGACTTCAAAAAAAGAAGGATTTTCTGTTTTCATCGGAACCTTTTTGAAGTGAAACTTCTTTATCGGCGTGGAAAAAAATTTACCGTCACATTTCTCGGTTACGCGTCACATTTTTCCGTTACGCGCCATCTTTTTCTTATCCCTACCACGGTTGATTCGAAAAGTACTTTCTCCAGCAGAGTAGGAATAGCATGTCGTTTAAGCGGACTTACTCCCACCACTAGACTTGACCGTTTTTTGTATTAGAGATAGTTGTTGTTGTTGTTGTTGTTGTTGTGTGTTGTTGTTGTTGTTGTTGCACGGTTGATTCGAAGAGTACTTTCTCCAGCGGAGTAGGGATAGCATGTCGTTTAAGCGGACTTACTCCCACCACTCGACTTGACCGTTATTTGTTATAGAGATAGTTGTTGTTGTTGTTTTGTGTTTTGTTTTTACAAAATAAAAATGAAAACAAAAGTAAATAATTTTTCGAAAAATAAGGTCATAAAGAAGTTTCACTTCTTACGCACACATTTTTTTTATGTATGTTCCCCGATTACTCGAAGATGGCTGGACCGATTTGGAGTCAAGTCAGGATCTGATGATGGGATCCTGGAGAAATAGAGAGATTTGGGTAGTTTTTGAAAGAGTACTTTCTCGGAGTGGTCCCATTTTAATTAGGTGAAGATCTGATGAAGAACTTCGAAGATAGGCAATGGAACTCCTCAATAAATGATAGCAAATGGGCTGGAATTGCTGAAATTTCATGTCTGTCTATTGTTTACACCATTACATAACATAACATCACGCCGGTACGCTGTGAAGGGGACATGTGAACCACTAAAAAGTGAAAAAAAAAACTTTTTACAAAAAAATACAACCGACTTCCAAATAAAAAACACTGAAAACGGAATCTCGTAAATCGACAGTCATCACGCTGAAATCAATTATGTAATTGAGATTGACGTAATTGTGGAGATATTGTTTGAACGAAAGCGATAGTGTGTGCACCCAAAACAAAACCTCGATGCATAAACAATTGTAACCCTTCTAATGTTTGACTTCATAGTAAAGAAAGATCTCCAAATGCCTACTCTTAAGGTGGGTACTGACTGGTAGAACGGAGCGCAATGTAACATGTTACAAAGCGTACATTCGTGCAGTCAGTACGTGAAACCGGAAAGCGCCTGGGCATCGCAAATGTGTTGCGGGCTGGAACAGGCACGTCAGCAGTGCTCACGGGGAGGCGCGGGCTAAGTTCACTTTGTGGGACTGGCACGGCAAACCGTCATCAGGTACTTTGTATGATGATATGATAGAAGCGCGAAAAGTTTTTAAAGGTAAACTAAAGTGGTGTCAAAAGCACCAAATGGACATCTTAGCCTCACATCACACGAACTTCGACTTTCGTAGTTTCTGGAAATGTACCAGTAAAATGGACTCAGCCCTGGGCCTCCCCGTGAGTGTTGATGGAGTTAGTGAACCTCATTAGTAGCTGAGCTTTTCAAAGACCACTTCACGGTTCGCTCACCATTGGGGCCAGCGCAGCAGGTGATCGATACTGAGACCTCAACAGGACCGGTTTCGACTCTTATCACAGCTAAAGATGTTAAGATAGCTCTTAAAAATATGAAAAGGGGGAAATCTCCGGGACACGATGGTCTTATTATTGAGCACTTGCAGTACGCGGGGTGCCACTTGGCCAGGGTTTTGGCATTGCTGTTTAACCTGTGTATTGCACACTCCCACTTGCCTGACAGTATGATGAGGACGGTGGTTGTGCCAGTAATTGATGAAACCTTTTTCGCGCTTTCTTGAACGACAGTTTACTTTTTTATTGCAAATTCGCAATATAGTAGTGTATGTGTTCTTTTGCAGGGTATTTCAGAAGTGATCCTCATTTTGTTTTTTTTTTGTTTGTAATTCTGTATCTGATATACATTAAATAAACAATCGCGAAAATTACTTGTAGGTATCAAAAATACCCAACGACAACCTTTACTGTATATAAGATACAGGAAATCACACTTAAATATGACCACACACTTCTTAAAAACAAAACGGGTGACTCATCAGATCGGTCGAATTATAGGCCTATCTCTCTAGCAACGATTATCGCTAAAGTGCTTGACAGTGTGCTGAATGTGCAGCTATAAAAACATCTGCGTTTGCACGATGCACAATTTGGTTTTCGACCTGGCTTATCTACCGAAAGCGCCATTGCTTGCTTTAAACACACTGTCGGGTACTACGCTGATAGAAGCACACCAGTCTACGCGGCGTTTCTAGATCTTTCCAAGGCTTTCGACCTAGTCTCATATGACATTCTTTGGACTTACTGAACGTTTTTAGGTACTGGTACGGCAACCAAACAAACATTGTAAGGTGGGGAAATGAGTCTTAGTGTGGCGTGAGGTAGGGGGGCTTAACCTCTCCTAATCTTTTCAACTTGTACCTGAATGCACTGATAGGGAGACTCAGCGGGGCGCATGTCGGCTGCTTTGTTGACGGGTTGTGTTTCAACAACATAAGCTACGCCGATGATATGGTTCTGTTAGCTCCCTCGGTTGGTGCTCTCAGGAAACTGATAGGAATATGTGAGAACTACGCTGCCAGCCACGGGTTGATGTATAATGTCAAAAAATCAGAACTCATGGTCTTTAAGGCCGGTGGTAAGAAAGGTCCAGTTACTGTACCAGCAGTTAAGATAAACGATGTCCCGATTCGTCGGGTACATCAGTTCAAATACCTCGGACATTTCATTGCTGACGACCTTAATGACGATGACGACGTGGAACGGGAGCACAGGGCGTTGGCGGTTCGGGCAAACATGTTGGCCCGTAGGTTCGCACGATGTACAGAAGAAGTGAAACACACGCTATTTAGGGCATACTGCACATCCCTGTACTCGAGCCCCCTATGGGTCAACTGTACCAAACGGGCCGCCAATGCGCTGCGCGTCCAGAATAACAACGCTTTCTGGGGCGCTGATGGGGCTGCCACGGTATTGCAGCGCATCAGATATGTTTGCACAAGCCAAAGTCGACAGCTTCTCAGCTGTCGTGCGCAAGAAGAGTGTATCTCTTCTTGCCAGATTGCGTGGTAGCGGCAACAGCCTACTGAGAGTGATTGCGGAAAAGTTTGATGAGAGCCCCATTATGAGGCATCTCATGAAGACTACAATGTCTCTCGTAGTTAGGGTTTAAGCTGTTTTTGTTACTAACATATTTTAAGTATTTTGTTTGTTGTTATTTGTGTGTGTGAATGTATGGACTAATAATAATAATAAATAAATAAAAAATCGAGTACGAACATGATGCGTATGTGCTTTGTTTTACACTGATTTTAGGACACGGCGTATAAAATACAGGTATTTATAGCGATATTTTGGTATCGGTTATCCAAATTATATCGGTATTCAGTCCCTGTGTGTGAGAGGAGAGATTTCATTCAAATGCACTTTCCTGTCAACAAACTATCACTGTCAAAATAATGTCATCACTTCATCAGGCATCAAAATCAAATCACGACTTTTGCTTCTCCAATTTACTTGGGACATTGGCAGAATAGTCGACATCGGCTTTGTTTGCCATATATTAAAAATAGAGTAGAACAAATCACGACTTAAACTCAATGTTTGCTTTTGCTTCATAGGTTAGGTTACCTTGTCGTTATCATTCGTGTGTTATAAACCCGTAAAAATGAAGAATAAAACAAATATCACGGACTTGTTTGGCGAGGCCAAGTCCAATCAGAGCTATGTCAAAGTTTGTGCACCGATGGTCAGATATAGTAAAGTGCAATTCAGAACTCTTGTTAAAAAGTAAGTTATTTGTTGCAACCTGTTGCAAGCAAGCTAAAAGTACCGAAGATATGAGTAAACAATCCAAGTTTTTTTGGTTAGATGGTCATCTTATTCTAAGTTATACTACCTATTAAAAAAGAATGGGCTGGTTGTTGTATAATCAAAAAGTGTTATTTTGCAATCTGTTTCAGCTATGATGTAGACTTATGCTTCTCTCCTATGATATTGGCGGACTCGTTCTGTCAAAACGCAAAGGCTCGTTTTAGTGAGTTTGCAACAACAGTCAATGACACCCCTTTGATTGTGCAATTTGCAGCTAATAATCGTGATGATTTTGTAGATGCCTCCAAACTGGTGTATTTATATGCAGATGGTGTTGATTTGAACTGTGGTTGCCCACAGAAATGGGCAATGAGGGATGGTTATGGCTGTGCACTTTTATCGAAACCTGAAATAATACATGACCTAGTAAAAGGTATCAGGAACAATTTGCCCAATACCTTTAGTGTGTCAGTCAAAATAAGGATATTGAAAGAATTAGACCGGACCATTGAAATGTGTCAGCAGTTAGAGAAGTGTGGGGTTAGCTTTCTGACAGTTCATGGAAGGACTCCGACACAGAAAAGTGGGGACAAAGTAAATGCTGCTGCTTTACGTGAGGTAGTTGACTCAGTACAAATACCCATTATTGCAAATGGCGGAATCAAGACATTGGAGGATGCAGATGACTTGTACAGACAAGTGAACTGTAGTGGTGTTATGGCTGCCAGTGGCCTACTTACTAATCCAGGACTGTTCAGTGGTGCACCAAGGACTCCGTTAAGTTGTGTGAGAATGTGGATGGACATGAAAGATAAAGATAGTGATCAAATTACATTTCAGGTTTATCATCATCATTTAGTTTTTATGTTAGAAAAAGTGTTGACAAAACAAGAAAAAAAAGTGTTCAATCATCTTAGTACATTTGAAACTGTTGATAAGTTTTTAAATCAATATTTAATTAATTCTGTAGATGATAGATTAGAGTTTAAGTATAATCTAGATGAATTTGTTAACTGTGAATTTGCCGATGAAATAACACTAAAACATTCCAGCAAATGTAGGGGTTGTAGTAAAAGTGTGTGTTATTGCATTTGCAATAAATATGACTCTAATACAACAGACGGAAATTATTTTGTATCTTGTGTAAAAGATGATTCACTTGATATGGACCTGAATATTTTTGATGAAACTTGTTAAATAGTTGAGTATTTTGAAAAGATATAAATATATATATTTTATATTTAACACACATTTGGCTTATTTAATTTTTATGGGTTATCAAGGTTTAAGAATTTACCTGGATAATTATTAATTTAAGAACTACCTACTCATAGGTATAAAATTATTGGAATACAAAAGCATACTATAAGTAATAAATAGTATTGTACTATATTTAAGTCAATTGTACTATTTAGAAAAATTATATAGTACGTAAAATACTATATAATTTCAGTTTAGATGGGAGTCATAACTTTCAAGCTCGCTGCGTTGGGACTATTAAAACAAAAACATTGAATGTGATGCTGATTATGGTTCGCACGCCTCCCAAAAAGAAACAAAAGAATAGAAAAGGGTCTTAAATAAGCAACGCATTTTTTTTCTGAATTTTAACATATTTACTATTTATATTTTGTGCAATGATTTGTTAAAAATACTTTTTTCTCCCAAAATAAGTTGGCAACCCTACCTGTATACTAGAATCACAAATCCACAGGGCAGACGGCAGTTCTTTTAGTCCCACTCCACTGAATGAACTTACCTACGCAAAATATATCTCTTCAAGCCGGACGTTTGCATAACTTCTATGTTACCATAGTCTAATTAGCTGTTGGTTCATATTGTGTATTATGATCGTACGTCGTCAGCCGTCTCTTATAGACTGTTAGGTACCTACCTATTAATTTTCTCGCAACATACCCATTTTTCGCTGTTAAAAACTGCTTTCTATCAAAGAAATAATTAAAGTTCTTGGATAAGTAGCTGCACTTTACTTCCAGAAATAACAAATGAAAGAACAATCATTACCTATATCTCTAAATATAAATTTCATACAATTAGTTAATAAGACGGTAACTAGACTATAGGAGGCGCCAGATAATCGTGGAATAACGGTCATTGACCCACCTACAATTATTGACATTTTTAATTTGAAAAACGGAATTAATGACACAAAGCTGTCCCGAATCATCATCTCTCGTGATCCTTAACATTGTCTAATAATGAAAAACGATTCATATTTAATTGTTCAGGTACCTATGAACAGTTATTAGGGAAAGGTCAATGTACTTTATTCCACATTTATCTGGAGTACGTAGTTACAATTTTAATGGATATAAGTATTCTATCCCTCCAAAAAACTGGCTAAGTGCGAGTGGTCTCGCGTGCAAGGACGAATCTCATTTTTGTAACATGCTACTATTATCTGCAATTTTTCCAATGTTTTAGGATCAGTAGATATATCTAGGTGCTTTCGGAGATAAAGGGGGTGTGGGTTGGTATGGTCATTTTTCATTTCCTTTCTTGAATGACTAAGTTTGAATTTTAAATTTATGAAAAAAATACAAATAAAACCCTCGCCCTTTCATTTGATATATCGCACGGTTCGGTTAGAAAAACTTTTTTAATAATATATTATAGTTTGCCCCCCAAAAGTGTATAATGTGTCCGTGTTTGGGTCGCAGAAGTTCCTGTGTGTACCAAATTTCAACAGAATCGGTCCAGTAGATTCGGAGAAAAATTACTGTGACAGACGGACAGACAGACACTCCAGTGATCCTATACCTAAGGGTTCCGTATTTTAAGGATTTTCGGAACCCAAAAAACAGTTCATATAAACTGGTTGCACTTGATTTCGCTGTTGAAAAGTTATCAGACCTCGAGTCTAGCCAAGCCCAATAAATACATAAACTATAAATGCTTTACTCGCACTCTAAAATGGCAACATAAATGAAAGCATCTGCCGCGATCTTATATCCCGAGCGCGAACGCATAGCTAACTCGCTATCGCTACCGATTAGTACCTACCGATAGTACCTACTTGTGTGCTTGCGTTGTTTTTACAGCTGTGATGTTGGTGCATGATGCGAGCCAAACCCCATACTTAATTCTAGGAGGCCTAAATCTACAAACCCTACATCTCGGACCAGGGTAGAATTTGGCCATTAAAGCCCAGCTCTACCTTTCTATATATTTCAGTTTAGAATTTAGTTGAGTGCCCGGGGAGTTTAATCTCGGAATCCAATTACTGTGAATAATGTAAAACCTGAAGTATGTTTTATAGACAAAATACTGTAGGTAATGTTTACCATTTTTTTTTATGCTTCTTTTTTTTAAAATTGATTTTACTAAACCAAGATGAGAAAAAATGGTCCATGTATCCAACAGCAATGAGTTAGAAATTTTCTGAAAGTGCTGTTAAGGCTCTTTATTTCAGTTATAGAATCGAAGAGGTCAATTATTGTGTTACAGTTTTGAAATATTGAAATATTAAATACACATTCTTGACGAGTTACGATTAACGTAAGAGTAACGAACAGTAACTAGGGTAATGTTTTCTGAAAAGGCTTTTTAAGTTCTAGGTAATTTTATGTCATGGAAACTGATCAATTATGTACCAGTTTTGTAATATTGGGAAAAACGTCCACAGACAGTTTACGACGACTGAGGATGAACCGTGTGCATAAGGAAGTATTTTTACCAAGTTTGAAATATATTGGCCCAAGGAATAAAAAACGTTTGTCATATCCACCTCCCATTCTGCCCCTTTAGGTACAGGGGAGTTTCCTAAAATCCTTTCATAGCTGCCTACTCATAATCTAACCTATCTAACCTACGCGCCAAATTTCATCTTCGTAGGTCAAGAAGTTTTCGAGATTTCGTTATTACTCAGTGAATGACCTTTCGCTTTCATATTATAGAAGATAGCTTCTACCAGCAGTTGCGCTTGTGTTGAAGCTGAAAAGAATTTCAAGGGAACATACTCCTTGGCTAAAAAGTATCGTGAGCCCAATTCCAAGCTTTTCCCTAGTGCCAAGTTTCATCCAAATCTGTTCAGTCGTTGAGACGTGAAGAGCTAACAAACTAAAATACTTTCACATTTATAAAATTAGAAGTGTTTTTTGCACAAAACTATTCCAATAAGCATGTAATGTATCATATTAGGTACATATATACTTCTGTATTCTCATTACGTATTTTATTAATTGGTAAACTTTGTTATACCTATAGATAGGTACCTTCGGTCAAGCGATCAAGGACTCAACACCCCCAGTTAGGTCGAAAATCATTCGAAATTCTTCTCACTCTAAAAAGATAAAAGATAAAGTAAGCGAAAGAAGGCATCTGCGGATGATTATTCTCAGGTCAAAAAAGACTTCAATAAGGCAACGAGCGCCTCCAAGATCAACTGGCTAATCTAACTTAACTCCAACATAACGCAGACACTAACTAAACGCTGTGGAAGATAACAAAGAAGCTCAAAAGACCCATAGCGCATATCACCTTTAAAAACCACTGAAGATAATTGAACGGATTTTAAAAGGGCCAAGGTGTACGCTGAGCATCTAAAATCTGTATTCCAACTGCTACCTAGTAACCATTTCGATCATGAAAGAAAGGTTAGTGAATAGGTACCTAGACGCACCAATGCAGATGTGCATACCATTGAAAAGTGCTAGTCCTAGTGAAGTATGTAAAAAAATAAAAAAATTGCAGGATGGTCCAGCGCCAAGATACAACTTGATTGACGCGCAACTACTAAAACAGCTTCCTAAAAAGGCCATAATCTGTATTATAGCAATTTAAAATGCCTGCTTGAGACTTCACATATACCCCGCTCAATGGAAAATTGCACAGGTTATAATGATATCCAAAACAGGTAAACCACTTCATGAAGCTAATTCGTACAGAAAATACTGTTGAACAGGATGAGCACCTATTTACCGGAAGTCATTCAATTTATCAATTTGGCTTCCGAGAAAAGCATAGAACTATAGAACAGATTCATCGTATGACGGATACTATATGTCGTACTTTAGAATATGTGGCAGTTATAGCGATACTAAAACTGCCACATATGCACTTAACACAGCCGTCCTATCTGTCCATGAGAACCCAGCAGTAGCATCAGCTAAATAAGAAGCCCACATCTGTAAGATTGAAGATTTATTTATTTATTTATTTTTTTATTTACACTTTACGCACACAAATGTACAGAGGCGGAAGATTGTCTAGGCAAATGGCGCATTAAGGGTAACAAAAGCAAATCTGTCCATATTACCTTTACCATCAGAAAACCGACCTATCTTCCTGTAAAACTCTACAATGAGGATATTCCCCAAGCCTACTTGGAGAAAGCACACATGGACCAAGCATAAACAGCTGGACACAAAGCTAAGATCGATGTACTGGTTGATAGGATATAAGAGCCGTTTGTCGCACGAAAGCAAAATTGCAATATATACGGCCCTGCTGAAACCAATATGGACATACGGGATTCAGCTCTGGGGAACTGCGAGTCAATAGCAACAGAGATTCTCGAAAGATTCCAGAGCAAACATCAAGAGCATGACTCTTGATGGTTTGCTCTGGAATCTAACTACGTGAGCAACAAACAAACATGAGGATCTAAACATTAATATGTTTGACTACCTATATTATATTCGATATTCGAGTTTGGTAGTCCTTACTAGAACTACCAAACTCGAATATCAGCCGATGTCAACAAACTGGCCTCTAAGTTGCAGGGTACAGGGAGTGCGTCTCACAACCGATTGAAGCGGCAATCATGAAGTTCCAACACTAATATGTATGTAATAGTGTTAAAAGGAATTTCCAACAGATCTTTCTGCTAGCACCGACATGAAGTAAATTATACCAACAGATTGGCTTATTGTGTTTACAAAGATTGCCAAGCCCCAGTAAAAAAAAAAATAACTTAAGAACCTCCTCCTTTTCTGAAGTCGGTTAAAAATAGGCTATTTTTTTTTTAAATGGATGTCCCTACAAAAATTTCAATAATGTAACCCAAAGTAGCAAAATTGTGCCTAATAAATTCATTATTTTGCGTGCGCTGAGAAAACTATTGATGATACATAAACAGTCCCCGAGGATATATATCTTATTATTATGGTTAAGCCACAATGACCGCTTTTTGTTCAAATTATTCAACCAAAAGCCGGGTGGAATGGGATGGTGGTGATTTTGGCATAATGATATTAATCCTTATCAATTTAAATTTTTGATAGTTTGATAATTGAAGTGGGTTATGTATATGTAAATTACACTTTAAATTATTCAAATCGGACCTTTCGTTTAAAAGTTACGACGGGTACAAAAATGCTCTAAGTATGAAAAATGTTGCGGTTTGAGCGAACTGCTTGGTCCGATGCACTTGAAACACGACGCTATAAAAAAATAAGAATAACAAATCTTTGGATTTAAAAGAGGGTAGAGGGGGCGTTGAGGTTTGTGGAGTACCTACTGAATCTGCGCGGACGAAGACGCGGGCGAAGTGCTAGTAGGTATTATAAATGCGAAAGTTTGGATTGATGGATGTTTGTTACTGAATCACGTCGGAACGGCTGAACGAATCTTGATGAAATTTGGCAAAGAGGTAGATTATATTCTGGAATAACAAATCATCATCATCATATCAGCCGAAAGACGTCCACTACTGGACGACACTATAAGCCTCCCCCAAGTGTCGCCACAACAACCGGTCCTGTGCGTCTCGCATCCATCGGCTACCCGCGACCCTCACCAGGTCATCGGTCCACCTTGTGGGAGGCCTTCCAACGCTGCATCTTCCGGTACGCGGTCGCCAAGCCAGATATTTTCGGCCCCATCGACCATCTGTTCTGTGAGCAATGTGCCCTGCCCACTGCCACTTCAGTTTGGCAATCCTTCGGGCTATGTCGGTAACCTTGGTTCTCTTGCGGGTATCGCCATTCCTGATTCGATCACGCAAGGAAACTCCGAGCATTGCCCTCTCCATTGCTCTTTGGGTGACTTTAAGCCTTCTGATGAGACCCATTGTGAGCGACCACATAATAACACACAGGACTTTTTATCCCGGGAGTACGTTCCCTTGGGATAATTTTGACATTCACGTGGGCGGAGCCGCGGGTGGCAGCTATGTACAATAAAATAAAATAAAACATGGAAAAAGTCCGGGTCCATCTTGATTTCAAAACTAGCAGATACCGACACACCCTTTGGTAATTAGGGTGTCAAGATTAATATTTCGATGCCTTTAAAAGCTATCTAACTGTAGGCTACAGGGCGTCCCAAAAATTGCATGCATGTAACGCACGTAATTCAGGAATTTGAATACACTAGAAACACATTAAAGGTAGGTACCAATTCACTCTGGGAAATTTGGTTGACAAAAAGAGCGTCAAAAAGGGGTTTGGTAACTATTGTCGCTGATTGTATCGTACAAAAGGTTGACGAAACGGGAATTAAGAAGATCAAAATCTTGACGAAACGCCACTTGTGTTCATTTCTTTTTTCTGCTTTTGGCATGTTGTCGAATCGGGAATGTGACGAAACGGGAAGTACCTTCTTGCAGATAGACCTGAAACAAGTATTTGGGTAAATACTATAAATTTTTGTCCCGGAGTCGGACCAATGGCATTGGTACAGCAACCAGCAGGCAATCGCTGAGCCATTGGGTAAAGCTTATCTTTTCTTAATAGCATATTGACGATATTTTTCAACGCTGCGTGCCCATATTGCTAATGTGAACTCTACATTTATGAATTGACTGACACTGAAAGATTTACCCATAAAAGCAGGTCCGTAGATTAAATTACATATAGGTAGTCCGTAGAATAATTTGTGACAGGTTGATATTTTTTTTATAAGTAGGTATTAAATCCATGTTATGCGGAAAAGGTCGACAGCTCGAGCTGGTCACACTCTCAGTAGCCTTTCTAATTTAGCTTTTATCATCCCTCGTAGGTACTTAATCAGTCGAAAATTTAACAAATTCCAAGAATCTGTGTTAGCAAGTTACCTCGGGCTTTAATTGCTTAGTTAAGTTACAATTACAAGTTTACGTGTAACATTGAGTGTGTCAGCCGCTATGAGAGAGCACATTAAGTAAAACATAATTACACTTATTTAAAGAAATACAGCGAGAACGTGGATATTAGATGAGCGTGACTTTAAGTCAAACATTCTTAAAACTAATTATTCCACTTTTAGGTAGAATTCACTTTATAAGTTTATTAGGTTTAAATGCATGCCCATCCCAGCTGTTAATGAATCAACAAAAAAAAAATTTGTTGATTCATTCATTGGTTCTCCTGTTTCTTAAAACTTAGATACCCGTTCCATTCTGTGCAGTGCGATTTTGTAAAGATCTCTTCGTGAAAACTTAGGTGTTGTGAACATGAATGAGCTATCAATGCACACAAACAACATGTTTTAATAGCTCACTTCATGCTCACTCCAGCTTAGCTTACACGGTGAGATTTTGACCGAATAGACCGGCTGTATTTAGGCGTTCATTTCGACGTCGCACCGTCGAAAATGCCACCCAGACCTGAAACAAAGCTATTCATAGCCCCAGCTATCCGTAGGTATACTGCTATCAAACTAAATATATGTAGATATTTATATGGCATATTTTGATGGCAGATTTGAGGTGGCGTAGGAAATAATCTAACAAAACCTTTGCTCAGCAAGAACGAAACTAACTAAAGCATTTATTTTAATTATCCATTTAGGTTTACTTTTGAATTGTCAAAGTCAGTCAGTCAAAAACATGAAGCTATGTGCACGTTCCAAAGCGTGGATATCTATGGAGAAGACGTGCAAGAAACTCCACGGACACTCTTTTAAGCCATTTTATGTTTAAAGATGAAAAAGTCCATCCCAGGGATTGAACCCAGAACCCCAAGCTGGTCCCAGGTTTCTTTTTATCTTCCTTCTTTATTAGATGTCAGGCATGGTGACCGCGGTGAGTTAAAGATGGCTTGATTAAGGGCCAGTGTATCGAACGAAAATGATCACAAAATTATGGTGAAAATTTGGTAAACACGCGTTATGGAGTTGTAATTTGTTGAATAAGTTTTAACATCCATCGCATACATTGACTTGAATTTAAGTTGTGACGATTATTTGGAAAATAAACGACCCACAACCTATGTAAAACCATTATTACAAATGTTAAAAATATAAGTGGGTATAATAATGGCAAGCCAAGTTCTATTAGGTATATAATATGTTTCTACCTACTTTCGGTAGACGTCAAAGAAAAATATTGATGCATTTAGTAACACCGCGTAAGTAGATAATAATATAAATGACAAAGTAACAACTAAATATGTATGATTAATATGTATAACTGTAAGTTCCATGAGTGTCCCACACATTTGCACGAATTTGCATAACGAGTTATGAATAAAACTGAAAAGCTCTTAGATTGTTAGAAATGTTCACAAACAAGCATCTAAGTATTATTTAGTGAGTAGGCAATCGAATATTTTTGTTGAAAGTCGGGTTTTGTTGGCACACGTAAACTATGGAATAACGCATGCCATTAAAAGTGGTAGTAGTAGGTATTTGGTCAGCGGTAACACACATTGGCGCATGCGTGTGGTGCCGCATGCCGTCAGTGTGGAGGACTCACGCGCAGGCATTGGTTCGGTCCCCGGTCGGTGAATTTCCCGCGCTTTTGGACGAAAATATTTACTTACATAAGTGGAAATCAAATTTTACATGTGGAGACTTTAAATCATTACAGTAAGTGCAATTGATCTTATTTTATTATTAAACAAATTAAAGTCATAGGTGACGTACTAATTTCTACGATATTCGTCAACATTTACAGTAACCTACCTATTTTTTTATCTAAAGGAACCTTGTGGAAGTAATTAAATTTTCGGGCATAACATCGAAGTGATAAAATAATGTACTAATAGCTTAACTACTTGTTTTTTTTCAAAAGGAAAGAGTTTTTCAGCCGACACTCCTGAATACCGGCAATCAACGTGCCGCTCCTATTACCTATGTATATTCGCATAATTATTCAAATCAAGTAAAACTTTGTGTTTCACATTTTGAAGATTTTTTAACAAAAGAAATGCATGTTTGAAAACAAACGGTAAATCGCATGTCATATTCGTGTATCAATGATAAAGCTATAATTTTCTATTTTTTAACCCTCAATAGTCTAGTTAAGAGATTTCATTTTCTTTCTTATGTTACATGGTAAGAATGGTACTAGGTTTAGGTAATATTTCACAACCATTTACTCCATTACGTGTCTATGTCAATATTGGTAGAATCTAAAAAAGCTCCTCGATATACTACCGTAGTGAGTGTCTAAGTAATTATCTGTTCCGAGTAGATACCTGGATAATGTGTGAAAATGTTGAACTTTCAGACGAACTTACATCCACTGTTAGATCCCTTCAGGAGTTAAATCTATGCTTTATCAGTCGACTAGCATTTTGCAGAAGAGCTCCTTCCCCAAAGAAAGCGAGCCGTTGAGAAGAGTATTCTTCTTAAACACATGGATTTTTGAAAAAGTTTTTACTATAGGTATAGGGGATGAAACATTATTTGGAGCAATGTGGTTAAAGCAGTGCGTTGTCTGCCATTGATAGATGTTTTACTAAGCAGAACTGATAATGTGGGAAAATAATTTTCGAAGTCCTCTGAAAGCACAGAGCATTGACGTCCCCAACTTTCTCATCGAAAATATTCTGGAAACTGTTTCACACTTGGAAAAATTAGTTTTCACGTTGTAGGTAGGTTTGGTAACTTAAAACCAAGCTTGACAATATCCTTTCGCGGCTTAACATTATTGTGGCAACCAATTTCGGCAAATAAAGTAAAAAATATACTATAATGCTAAAATGGGGCGAGCGATTCGAGATATTCTAGAAGGACCCTATGTTCGAAGTAGATTAGAATTGCAAAACTTGGCCAAGTCAGAAAAAGTCTGACGTGCTAGTTTAGCCGTGATGAATATTGAACTTCTGATGAAACATAAATAAATCAATGTTTTCTTTTGAGTCCAACAACTTCTATAGTGTTTGCATTAACTCAAGTGGGAAGTAAGAACTAGAATATTAGAAGTAAAAAAACAAATTTGCCTCAGTCTGTGCCTGAATTACAAAACAACTTTTACATTTTTATCAACTCTTGGTTCCAATGGGTACCTTTGCACAACCTGCAAAGTTAGAAATGTTTCTTTGCCCAATAGCTTTGCCAAATTGAGCATAAGTGAAGTTTCTATTAGATAATATCGAATTAGAAGATTGTTCTTAAATTTTTCCACAATGTTGTACTTTTCTGTGCTTAGTTTCTGTCTGTCCCTGTGGGAAAAAATGAGTTTAGTTTTGTGTGTGTGATAGTAATAGTTGTTACTAATAAAAACTTAAATTGTAGATACCTACTAATTAACCCTAGTCGTTACCTACGACTTTATTGGCATACAAACTGTAGGCAGGGGATCGGAACTTACTTCTAAATACATATCTAGAAGAACAGTAGGTACCGTACCCACTAAATAGTTTTTTTTTAAATAGCCTACAGTGTTCCACTATTGGGCTAAGGCCTCCCCTATATCCTTCCAGACACTCTCCTCCTGCGCCGCCTCGAACCAGCCCTGTGCACGTCCAGGTCATCGCGCCACCAGTTTCTGGGCTGGCCTCGGCGACGCTGTCCATCCCCTGCCACCCATTGCGGCACCGATTTTAGGCGGTACTGTTTTAGAGTGCAGCGTGGTGTTCCGTACTCTGTCTATTCTTTTCAAACCCAAAATACTGCGCTCCATTTCTCTTTGGCATAACCCAAAGCGGAACTTTTGCGACTCGGTGAGCGACCGGGTCTGAGCACCGTAGGTTAGGATGGGCAGGATACACATATCGATGAGTTTGCGCTCCAGTGAGAGCAGGATATCACCCTACATTAGCGTTTTCATGGAAAGTAGCTTTTCCTGGCGTTTTCGATGCGTGATCGATTTGTCTTTTTGCCTGTTTTCGAAAGAAACTAACTGACTCAAGTAGATCCTACCTATCCAAGAGCCCATCTACCTCGACCCTACGTTTACTGCTATTTGTCTTAGTTTGAGTTTTTGACCAATTTATTCATCTCGAGTCTCACCTTGAGGCTAGCCGTGCTCAGATCTTGGAGCATGGTATGTAGTTCTAGAGCTGTTGGGGCAAAAAGGACTATATCGATAGCAAACTTGAGGTTCGTTAGTCCCTTATTGCCGATTTCAATGCCCTTGGTCTTCCATAAGGCTGCCAGCGACTGAAATATCTCAAGAGTGCTTATAAACAATTTGGAAGAGAGCGGGTCACCCTGTTTAACAGCTCTCTGTAGGCTAAAAGATCGTCCCGAAATTTGAAGTTTAATGTTGGCAGAGCTATTGTAGTGTACCTATGTTTCAAAGGAGATCTATGTACTGTGTTTCAAGTTCCTGGTTATTCAATGATCTAAATATTTCGGGATATAACCTTCGATAGCATTAACCTTCGTATAGATTAAGAAACTTTATTCCTTTTTTACCTTATTTACTTTAGTTTGCATTAATTGTTATATTTATGTTTCACTCCCTCGTTGGTTTAAATACTTGTGGATTGAAACAGGTATTCTTTACAGTAACTTCAGTAACTGAACTTAGCTTGTGTCATCTGCTTTTAAACTTTTCAGTAACATGTTAACTTTTGTTTGTCTTGTAACAAGCGTATCGGTTATGCTAGCATTTCCCTTCTGTGAGAAATGATACTTGTAAAGTTGTGATGTCCTGCTGCTGCAAACAAAATACAGAGGAAATGTCCATATTGCAAGCTTGAAATATTAGCTATTTATATAACAGTAGTAAACAAAAGTCATCACGACAAGTAGGACAAGAAAGAGGCTTCCAATATTTCATGGAACATGGGCTATTAATCTTAATCTTAAAATACCTTCACGAGTTAATTGATATCGGCAAATCGGTAATTAACGTTACAATACGACAGCATCGATAGCATGTGTATTCTGGTTACTGGAATATGCTGTAGATAATTGTTAATGTACTAGAAACTAATCTGACCCTAGCTTTCTATTTGGGTAGTAAGCTTTCTTTAGATGGAGCTGTTTTTACAGAAATATTTTTACAAAGATTCTTAATCTATGCAGATACTTAGGCCTGTCATTTTTTTTGCAAGAGCTACTTACCCACCTATACTTGTAGCGGTTTAAGCCTATGAAAACATTAAGGAGCTCCACATGAATCATGTGTGTGTGTTTGAAGTGATGCGCTTCAGATTTTAACACCTAACCGTGGACTTGATCTCAGCAGCTATGTGATAAACTAGTAAATCAGCTAACTTACGCTCACACCAACTTAATTTGGCATTTAATACTCGGACACTGAGCTTCTTGCACGTTAATTGATTTTGTAAACCTACAATGTTTTATACAAAAATGAATAAGCACGTTACGAACACTGCTAATGAATGCATTGAATGAATGGGCTTTTATACAAATAAAACATCGCATACCAGTTTCAATTGCTCACTTAAATAACGACGTTTTAGGTTAAGTATAACTGTCAAGAAGTCAGACGTAGGAAGTGTATAGGTTGGCGAGATGATGCTTCCAATTTTCTTCTTGTTTGATTAGACCTATTTGCTCTACACTTTCACGAGTGGTGCTACTTTAAAAACATTGACCTGGTCGGGTGTGTTTGGTTAATTTTGCCTTTACTGGCGTGTGAGACATCGGGCGTGCATGTCACTGCGACAGCGCACAGCACAGATACCCTGCAGAGGTATCTATTTGCACGATCGGCGAGGAATTAAAAGTGTGCCACAAACATAGCGTGTTTACAGACGTCCGAGTTTGGTTCCGTGCTCACCGGATCACTGTTGAAGCCCCAGCCAAATTACTAGAGAATTGCGTGAAAGAAATTCTAAAATTATTCTCTAATCCATTTTGTAACGGTGTGTTTTCACAGGCTATTATCAAGTGTGTTGTGGGTGCAATCGGATTGTTTTATTGTAAATGTTTATACTATTGTTCATATCACTGCTTTTCTGTAACTTTTTATGTAGGTACTTCGTATGCCACGAAATATTCGAAACTAAAATATTTAGGGAATTAACACTAAACCGCTTGTTTAGGAACAGAATATAATTGTTAATGCATTTCTCTTTCATTGATATTTCAGATGTGTGAATGGCTGTCGCACGGGGAGTGGTGCGATGTGAAACTGCTGTGCGGAGGGCGCGCATTCAGCGCACACCGCGCCGTGCTCGCCAGTGTTAGCACTTTTCTACGAGTAAGTAAACACTTCCCATTGTCGTGCTCCTCAAAGCTTTTATCAACTTAATAGCACAATGACTAATTAGCGACGTTTTCTTACAGCGTCTTCTCCTTTCTTGTCCCACAGATGAGTCGCCGACTTTTATCGTCTTGCCAGATTTTGACCTCGAGGCTATGTCATCTGTGCTTTATTACATTTATAATGGAGAAGTCATTGTACAAGAAGATAAAATTGAAATGTTTCTAGACATTATAAAAGCTATGCAAATATTTGTTGATAGTCAATATTTGCCGCAATTGTCAGATACATCGGAGTATAATAATTTTGATGATATTTTTCATTCTGAAACAAATTTGTCGAAAAGGAATGTATTTACTTTAGGATTTGAAGGTTGTAGAGATCAGCGATACATAAATATAAAGAAAGGAAAGGAAATCCAGGATGTATTACAGTATTCAGTTAGCAACGCAGATAACAAAGATAAGTTGGTACGTAGTCAGAATCCAAGTGGAGAGCGTAAGTCTTCTTTTGGAAATCTGAAATCAGCGTATGGAGACCGACAAAGGAACTCTTTTCTACGTGATTTATTTATCGAGACATATCCTCGAAACGGTAATGTTAACGGTCTGACGGCAGGCGTGCTAGCAATATCAAATGAATGCTATCGTTCTCCGGCATCTGTGCTCTTGACGAATGCAAATGGCAAACATCTCAGCGCCGACGGTTCACTCTTAGAACCATATAAAAAAACGAACGAGCACATCAGTCATTCGCCTACAGTATTTCACCTTCGCAAGCACCAGCGATGCACTCGAGATCAACCAGATTACGGTGAAACTAACAAAACGTATGACCAATCTAGTCTAAAAGTTTGTTCGGCTGAGAAAAGTAATAAGACACACGCCTTTGACACTGACACAAATAACCTACCGATGAATATCTTAATGAACCATGTGCCCATGGCAGCAAATCCTTTACTTCAGTTGGGGCTACCTGAACAAATTCTGTCAGGATTTTATGTTCCTTCTTTGGACTTTAGTATCGCACCATCAGTGTTCGATGCGATGAAACCGATGCCAGTTCATAAGAATACATCCGTCATTGACAATGCAAGTGGTGAAAGCAGGAAAGAAATAGACGTGACAACATCTGCTAAAGTAACTATTTTGAATCATGTATTAGAGAGTCCGTGGAGTCCCCGGATACCTACCAATTATAAACCATTTCGCAGAAAAACTGAAACTCCTTTGCAATGTCCATCATCCAAACAAAAAGTAAGCACTTTATGATTTGGTCGTGTTTTATCAAGAACTCGGTACATTTATATAAATATATACAACAGTGCTTTAATTTTCAGGCTGCAAATGAAAAAAAAATAGTTAATGATAGTAATAACAATGTTCCGAAGCCAAAGTTACCGTCAAATTCGGACGTAGTGAGCGAAACAGCGACTGCCAGTAGTGACTCCAAAAAATTGTCAGTTGCATGTATACCAAACACCCGGAGAGATGACTTCAAGTGCACTATTTGCAATCAGGTAAACAATAAATATTATTAGGTTAAAGTAAGAAAACATTGCAGCAGTTCTCTTGTTTTTACCTTTAGTGATCATTATGGAAAAATCCAGGGTTAAAATTCCAGTGGCAATATTAGCTGTAAAACAGGAAACAGAACGATGATGATTTACAACCTTGTGGTGGATCTAGATTCTAGGATTCTGGCTTTAGGCCAAACTGCACATACGCACGTAGCACGAAAAGGCGTATAGCATATTATGAATGGGTGGATTCGTGCATGCATTGCAGTTACGTATGTGGATTTAGAATTTATTATCAATATCCTGAGGGTTGTTTAAATGAAACACGTCGTCTTGAAGCAATACCGATAGCGTTTCCTTAATACCTAGGTTTGCTTTCACCACGCTCGGAGTGGAAATGTTTTACGCTAAAATGCATTTATATTCATGTAGTCGTTTGCATTCGCGGTTGAAATGCTACGTCCACTAAGCTGTTATTTCTCGGTCTATAGTAAAGTGCCCGAAGTTGGGAATGGGATGCCTGTATAAACAATATATTTACATGTTGTGTATTATTTTATAGTAATTTTATGATATTTGTTATATGTGAAGTCACGTAACTAACTTGTAATGTTTCTTCGTAAGCACATAAATTATTGAAATTCCTATTATTCTAAAGAAAACGGTTTACTTGGACATGCCAAAGTTATAAACTATAACTTATGTATAAATTAATATAAATATAGAAGGTACGTATTTCTTCTTCTTTGTAACTGTTAAGAGTTATTTTATCAACGTCATTTAGAAGTGTTGAACTGTCGCAACTAGAACCAAATAATGACGTAGGTACTCAAATTTCGAGGTTCTTCAAATCTGCAAAGTAAATAATCTAATTCGATTACTAGTTTGTTTAGTAAACTAATGTCATGTTACTTTGAGTGATAACGCCCACATATGTTTTTAAGAGTTTAGAAAAAAACGTTTACTTTAGTTTCTTCAACCATCTGGATCTCAAGGAGTCCATTCATCGGTTCTTTATAATTATCATCATTATCCCAATTAATTCTCTTCTTCCTCCATACTTCTCTATTCACCATCATTACAGCAGTCCCTCATTTCTGGATGTACCGTAATCGGTTCTTTAATGGTGATTAACCGTCCTCCTAACTGCACCATTATCAGGTGTTCACTTGTGGCGATTCTCTGGCCGTCCACATGCGGCGACACTCGACGACGGCGCGCTACTCCTGTTCCGAGTGCGCCAAGACGTTCTCCCAGCTGCGCAACTTCAAATACCACATGTCCATTCACCGGGGTACCCGCGAGTTCGCGGCCACCTGCACCGTCTGCGGCAAGTATTTCAACGATAGAGGATATCTCAGCAGCCACATGAAGATTCATCGGTGAGAGATTTTTCTTACTTCTTCCAATATTCAGGTGGCCGTTCGAACTTGGCTGCAGCTTCTTTTCAAAAGCCAGTTTAGACAGTCATATGTTTTTATTAAAAGTTACGTATCTTTAATACATTGGGTTAAACCGACTACTGAAACGGTTTTATCCCAACACTATTCAATGATGGTATTAGAGCCGGAAAAGCGTACAAATAATCATCTGTTTATACGTTCTGCTTTTTTTTTTAGGAACCGTAAAGAGTACAAGTGCACACTCTGCCCCAAGTCTTTCAACCAACGCGTTGCATATAACATGCATGTCAGGATCCACACAGGTGAGACCTACGGTCATTCTTGTTACCTGCCCGGTGTTTTTTGCCACATATCTTACTTATGGGTATATATAACGTATAACAGAATAAACGCAATACCTTAAAAGCGGTTAATTTAGGTACTCATCATTATTAGAGGAGTGGGTACGGAGGCGACACGGGATGTTGTCCTTCCGTTCAGTGCAGGTATTGTCGGCGCATGGCTGTTTTGGCAAATACTTGCACAAAGTGGCAAGACGGGTGGCGACTCCAATGTGTCACCAGTGCGGTTGCCACGAGGACACGGCAATGCACACTCTCGAGGAGTGCCCTGCCTGGGAGGCGCAGCGCCGTGTTCTGGTGGCAGAATTTTGCGTTTATTCTGAAACACATTGTATTTTACACATTTCTGTTCCTAATGGCGTGCGCTAAAATTTGAGAAAACAAGAACAAAGATTCGGTGGGTTCAAGAAGTCCTTACTAAGAATTTAATTTAAAAATGGAAGAAGTTAAATAGAAATAGAAGAATTCAATTTTTAGTTAGAAGTCTGTGTCTTTACTAACAAATTTATTTCAGAAATACCTACACAACAGATTTTTTTGAGGTGCTTAGTAGATGCATTTTAACGATCCAACAACTTACTATTCAAGTAATTATATGTTTATAATACTAATCACCGGTGTCGAGACCAAGTACACATTAAATTAGTTTCGTAGTGCTAAGTTTGCACTTTCCCGAACGTGCACGATTTCTAGATCCCTCAAATAGATCTACAGTTTCTTATTTGAAACGTTGTCATGTCCTACAAGTCGAATATGATTAAATTCTTTAATTGAGTCTACGTAATTTCAGGTTCATACTTTTATAAAACGAAGACATAATTTTGGATTAGAGATAGATCTTTCTTGTTGACATGGAAATAGCATCTTTTGGTGTTCCATAAAGTTTTCGACCGCAGCATAAGCAAGTTGTCATGAGGCTTGACTAATTCCATGATGCTACTGTCTATGTCGCGAAATCGTTCTTGAGACGAAAAGATGAGAGTCTACATTCTGTTCTGTACCTCTAGGTCGGACTGGGCCTGAAGGGCCCGGGTAATGGTACATGGGATACTATCGGAAATAAGTAATGCAATATGCAGATGGTTAATTTATCGACGACTATTATATTAATAGTAAGTAGGGTTGCTACTTTTTTGGCCACCTCGGATATGTTTGATTTTTTCTTTAATCATTCAAACGATACATATTTTTAATGACTGATGCAGGAATGCTTAAGAACTTAAGAGTGACGAATGCAAGAGCGAGCGCAAACATATTTGCAACATGGGTGAACTACTCGTATATCTATACTAATATTATAAAAGCGAAATTTTGGATGTTTCTTGTTCAATCACGTCAGAATGGCTGAATGGATCTTAATAAAATTTGGCACAGAGGTAGATTATAGTCTGGAATAACACATATGATACTTTTTCATCTCGGGAGTATGTTCCCTTGGGATAATTTTCGACAATCACGCGGGCGGAGTCGCGGGCGGCAGCTTGTACATACTTTATATATCGGTCGCAAGAGTCAGGCACTAGGCAGGACGGGCCCCCTTCTCTCCCTACCTCCTGGTTTGCGACAAACCAGGCCCGTCCCGGCCTGCGAAGGCTGGGGCCCGGCTTGTAAACGCTATCTTGATTATATCGCCATGCCTGCCGATGCCGACCCTGCTGTACTTTACATTTTCCATTATCTTTCTTGCTTCGTATTTTCAGGTGTGAAGCCCCACGTGTGCGATGAGTGCGGCAAGGCGTTCTCCCGTAAGATGTTGCTGAAGCAGCATCAGCGCACACATTCGGGCGAGCGCCCGTATGCGTGCCCGCACTGCGACAAGCGGTTTGCCGACCGCTCCAACATGACGCTACACTTGCGGTTACACACAGGTCAGTTCAACAAGATGTTCAAAATCACGTGAAAAGTTTCCTTTTTGGAAATCTGACATTGAAACTTCATCTGAAACTCATTTTCACAGGGTCATCTTAGCATGCCGCAATTCGCTAAATACATACTTTTCTCCTTGAATATGGTTGCTCGAAAATCGTGCTAGCTCTCGCTCTATAGATACTTGTTTGAAGATCAATTTCAACCAGTTATTCTGCAAATAAACCTACTCAATATACATATCACTAGAAATATAATAATATGATGCAACTAAGATCTTCGGCTTCTTTGAACATAGATAAGTTTGTAATTATTTCCAGTGACAATACCTTGTGCTCCACAAACGATCAATGCTAAATGAAGTTAATTCTTACCGTTATCACGTTCTACACTAGATTGGAAAGTATATCGCACAGACATTTACTTCGATACTCGTTTACGACATTTCAATGATAGATTAACTATACCTAGTCATTATGAAATAAATAAACACAGAAACAACTATAGCCCGTGAGTTTGTTGATATACAAAATTCAATCGAAAAATCCTCTCAATCTCCCTAAGGCCGCTAAAATAAGCCTTTTTAAAATTATATCTTTGGTTTATTGTGGACTTACGGTTCTTTTAATTACATTTACAGCAAATAAAGGTTTTTATTCTGTTTCAGGAGTAAAGCCATTTTCCTGCACGCTGTGCCCGAAGTCGTTCACAAAGAAGCACCACTTGAAGTCGCACCTGAACTTCCACACGGGCTCGAAGCCGTACTCGTGTCCCCGCTGTAAGCTTGCCTTCACCCAGTCCTCCAACATGAGGACGCATCTCAAGAAGTGCCGCGCGCCTGAACCTGTGCCCAGTGAGACACAACCAGCCGGAGTTGTGGCGCTGACGTAGGGCAGTGACGAAATCACGAAAATAGTGTCAAATATTAAACATTACTTGCCTGTATTTTATATTTACATTTCCACTTGAATAAATTAAGAAAATATAAATTATCTAGCAAAATTCTTGTTTCTACTTTTAAATTTTTATTTCGAGTGTACCTCCCAGAGTCACACATGAAAACTCACAAAATCTATCATTGCCAAAGGCGAAAACAGCCAAAATTCAATGACCAATAGGCTGTCATTTATAGATTAGTGGATTGTCAACTTATGGTTTGGAAGTCATGCAAGTAAATGTTTACTTGGGGTTCTTTTTAAATACATTATCATAGATATAACATTTAATTAAATCTTTGTTAGAGAAAGAGACAGAGGGAGAGAACAGTCCTCTAACCTATACCTACGATTATCTATCCAATTTCACATAATCATAAACCATTTAAGCTATGCAGATGACTTAATTGAATTACAAGTTGTATCTACTACTCCCATAAGTAATATATTGATGGCGGTAATATTACTTAAGGGAATGATTGTATCAATAATCAGATGCATAAAGTCAAAGTCAAAGCATTTATTTTAAATAAACCATTATCAGGTACTTTTAATTGTCAAAGTCAGTCCGTCAAAAACATGAAGCTATTTGCACGTTCGAAAGCGTAGATCTCTATGGAGAAGAACGTGTAAGAAACTCCACGGACACTCTTTTAAATCATTTTATGTTTACAAAAATCCTGGTTACATAAACCTTGTTGCTTCTATATATGAGAACAATGTAAAGAAAGAAAAAAAAAACAATTTATAGTATGAAATATTAAAATGGGGCAGTGGCAACCAAGGGATTACCAGTCTCCACTGACGGCGCCCGTTCACGAACATCACGCGTGCATCAGCACCATTCAGCTCAACCATTTTGAAGGGAATTGAATGATCCGATACACGCACCACCATCAGCGAGACATTGGAGTGAGCATGACACACCCTCGACTGCCCCTGCTATTTCATGTCAAACAAGGAAACTATCTATTAACATAATGGTCCATGGTTCTCACATTTACAGAACTTGAAATAATAATTGCTTCTACATTATATAAAACTATGAATATCAATCTGAAAAGACAGAAAAAGAAAAGTTTATTCCAAAAATAATATAAGATTATGCGGAACAGTATTATTATTAGACACAAAAGAGGGTGAGCATCTCTTCCAAATATAAAACCTAACCAGTGGAGACAAGTGGCTGAGGCTGTGGAGCAGGACCGGCATTCAGCCAAGCATTTTTATCAAGGATATAATCTCTCAGTTTATAATATGCCTGTCTACATAGAGTGCGTTTTATGCATGTTTTAATTTTTTTCTCATTCAGTTCGAGAATCTCACGTGGTATTTTATTATAAAACTTAACACAATATCCCATAAAAGAAGTGTGTACTTTAGCCAATCTGAATCGGGGTTGATCTAATGTATTTCTATTTCTAGTATTAAAATTATGCCTATCACTAATCTTACTAAAAAGATGAAGATTTTTTCGAACATACATAATGTTTTCGTATATGTTTTGACAAGGTACCGTCATGATGTTAATATCCTTAAACAGTTCCCTTAGGGAATCGCGCCGACCAAGATGGTATATGGCTCTGATGGCTCTTTTCTGCAGAATAAATATAGACTCGATGTCTGCAGCTCGTCCCCATAATAAGATACCGTAAGACATTATACTATGAAAGTAACTAAAATAAACCAGCCTCGCGGTGTCTATATCAGTAAATTGACGGACTTAGCCGTCCCGCAAGAGATGTTAAATGAGGACCCCATTGTAGCCTTGAGTCAAGCGTGATCCCTAGGAAAACCGTGTCTTCAACGAATTCAAGTTTCTCTTTTTGTCCAATACTATGTCGCAAGTATTACTTTTGACATTCGGTAAAGCAAATCTGATGCACTTAGTTTTTTTCCCATTTAATACTAAATTATTAGCAGTGAACCAATTTTGGATCTGCTGTAGCCCATTATTTACGTCGTCAAGTCTTGTAGAACGTCCATCTATCTTAAAAATTAAGGACGTATCGTCAGCAAATAACATCACCTCTGGTTGATTTTTTAAAAGATGGAGTAAATCATTAATATATACTAAAAAGAGGAAAGGACCCAATATTGAGCCTTGTGGTACCCCCATTTTGACTTTTAAACCCCTTGAATTAACACCGTTTATTTGAACTTGCTGCTGTCTGTCATTTAAGTACGACTTCACTAAACTGAGAGCAAGATTACCTAGTCCGTAATGTTTTAGTTTTAGGAGCAAGGTTTCGTGATTTACGCAATCAAATGCCTAAGGTCACAAAAGATTCCTATGGCATGTTGCGCCATAGTTCTGTAATTCCCTAAACTTCATTAATCAATGTAAGTAAGAACCAATTTCAAAGAAAGCTACTAAGTTCAACGCTAAATAATGAAACTGAAATTGATTTCAAAGAAAGCTACTAAGTTCAACGCTAAATAATGAAACTGAAATTGGATCTGCGGCTGTATCTCGACATGCGTTGTAAAGTCCGACAGTTTTCTTTATCAACGAGATTGATAGAAAATGAAAGTCATACCGACTTACGATATTATATACTTACTCTTACTATGTATGAAGTAAACACTTATGTACTTGTATCTTAAATGAACATAACTTATTCATTGAATTACGAGTAGTTGATTTAATTAAAAGTGTGAGAGTTTTTACTCATCATCATCATCATTTCAGTCGAAAGCTACTCACTGCTGGACATAGGCCTCTCCAAAGCGTCGCCACATCGACCGGTCCTGTGCTTCTCGTGAGATTTCAGGGGTACTAAAGTCTAATAAAACCATGATTTATATTTTTACTCCCGTTTTAATGAATTTGGTGTTGTAAAATAATTATTATCGATCAAGGTGTACAAAATTACAGGCCTTTACAGTATGTAGGTAAGTTTCTGGCGCATTAAGTAGTTTACAATATTACCTATACTCCTTAAGAGGTGTATGCGAGTACATTATATTTATTTTATACATAATAGTAGCAAAAGGTATTTAATACATACAGTGATAATATTGCTTACCTTGCAGAACCACAAGTAACGTATTGTACTTACATTATATATTATGACCATCAATCTCTCTTAGGTGTCAATTTTATACATTATTGAAATATAGTTACGACGACGTAGGTAGTGACTGATATAACATTAAATGTAAATAATTTAAAAATATACCACATTATTTTATAATTCATCGGAATTATTTACAGTGTAATTAGTTGCTAAGTACCTGTTCGCGCTTTACAAAAGTTATGAAACCAGCCAAAATCCAATAAAGAAATAAAATAACATGGTTTATGGTACCTACGTACTGTTCAGCATCTTAACATTCTTTAGTTTTGTCTTAGTGCGAGATTTGTGCGATGTTTACTATTTTAATTCCATACAAAAATTTGGACTCTGTTCGAGGTCTATGTTACTTTCAGTTGTTAAAAAAATTATTCTTTTCTGTAGAAAAAAAAATGAGGGTCTCAAATTAAGGCTTCAAGAAATTAATGATTGTTAAGTTCTTAGACAGCTTTGTGACACGACGTGAAAGGTAAATAAATATACTATAATTAAAATCTAACAAAATACTATATCTATAATATTCAATATAAGGAATGGCGAGAAGTCAACGAGTTTATATATGTAACAATATCGTAGTCATCGTGCTGTGCTCAAGTCACTCAACAATACTTAATTTCCTTATTCAATAATTAAAATAATTACATGTTTACGTATATATTTCTACAAAAAGTGTAGATGTTGAGATGATTATCGACATAAGATGATTTCGACGTTTGAAAGCAATTTAACAAAATTTATAATAAAAACCGTCAAATAGTATTTGTGACATTAAATTTGGAGCATTTTCCACGTAATGCTGTAAATCGATTACTTATTACGGGACGTTTGGTAGGTCCACAATATTAAGAACCCTGTTTTTTACTTGTCTAAGAATGTATAAATACTTACTTTATGGGATGAATAAAGTATAAATAGACTAATTATTTATGCATTTAAGTTTTCAAATAAGGAGGATACACATGCAAGACGTGTACTACACAGGTGTATTAAATGTGATGTATCTCTTTATATTTATATTAGTTAAGCTGTAATAAATACTGTACTTATTAAGGGTTTTTCTTCATAAAGTCACCTATATTGTGTGTTTTTAAATGAATTACATTTTTAACTTCAAAAAGTTTGCTTATATTAGTTATGTCCTTAATTTTAAGTATCAATAAAAAGTTTATTTTAAAGAGTTACCGATTTTAGTCAAAGACAAATTAAGTGAGAAGAGAGTTACATGGTGGACTAACATTGTACATATGAATGTATTCAAGATAAGAGAAGAAGAAATAATTGTAACTTTACACTGTTTTTAGAAAAGTTAACGTCGAAACCAGCGGAAATTTTTACTTGATTATAGACACGATATTCTAAGCCATAGGTACACAATAGTGGCTTTAGTAAAAATTCTTTTGCCCTGTAAACAGTAGAAAATATACAGTTAATAAATCTACTAAGGATTGCGTGTAAAAATCTTATTCGTATGAACAATAGAAATATACAAAACGCTATCGTTTGGTTTTACATCACGTATAAGCTGTGGATACATAATATTACACACAAACTTTACTTCTAAGCCACGCTACACAAGTTACACATAATGTAAACCAATACTTACTTACGTTTAATATTTGCCAAATATTACATTACATTTAATTATCTCAGCCTTTTCGAATAGGAGAATCATAATTACTTGGGAATATAAAATAGTAACTAGTAGACTCGGTGAATTAACATTACAATGTAGTACATGTCCATCGGCGCGCGCGCAGGCGGCGCGTGCGATGCGAGCGACACTACTCTACGATGTGAAGCACCATTTGTTCTAGCGTAGGGATAATGTACACAATTTGACAATTTTAATCTAATTAACATTAGAATTACGTTGTTGCACATATCATGCGCTTACTTTCCGATTATTCATTAGGAACAACAATTTAAAAATACTATACGCTCATCTCTTTAATTTTAACTTAAAATTAAACGTGCTTTTGGCACTTACCGCTAATCAGTTGTTTACTTATAACGTGTTTCGGACTGATTTCAAATAATTTCACAAAACAGTTTTCACTCGGCTCTTTATTGCTGTTCAGATATTCTTTGGTGAAATTTTATAATAGTAACACTTTTATGTGCTGATGGTTGACACTACTTATAATTGAACAACAAATCATTAAAAGGATTATCTTCAATCTCGACAACACTATTATGAAGACAATTATATCTGGAAGTAGGTACATACATCTGTAATCGCGTAAAATTAAATAAGTCGATGTCTCAAATCCTATTTACAATAGAATTCTAATTATACATATAAAATTGAGCATTAGTATAAACAGAGGCTGCTGAAATCTTGGATGTAATATTTAAATCCTTAACTAAATATGATACACTTCCCGAAGGGACTAACATTACTCAAGTACTTAGTACTTATTAATATCGCATCGCATTTACAAGTAATAATTCTTACAAATGTACAACTTAAAGTTTATATCGTAATCTCATAGCCACTGCAAGGGACGAAGTCCTCGTCCAAATGTTTTTACGAAATACTTTCGTTAGATCACAAGACTGGAATCACAAGGTGCGGCGGGGAACACGCGTCCGGGAGCGCGTGCTGCGCGGGCGCCAGCGCCGGCGCTCAGGTGCACTCGATGATGAGCGGCTGGCTGGACTCGATGACGGAGGCGCGCTCGGCGGCGCCGTAGTGCTCGTGCTCCAGCGCGCGGTAGTGCGGCGCGGGCGCGGCGTGCGCCAGGTGCGGTGTGGTGGAGTGCGCCAGCAGCTCGTGCGCGCGCGCCCCGCCGGCTCCCACCAGCCCCGTCTGCGACGGAGAGTGCACCTCGTATGCCTCGTGCCCCTCTCTTTCGTGGCAGTCTTTGTCGACGGTACCTGCAAAACGCACGCGAAAATGAAATCGGCCGCGTTCAGCGAGAGCGCAAGTGAAAGTTGTGGTTCACCTACGAAGAGAAAGTGCAGCGCGCTGCAGTTGCTCTCGCGACTGCGCTCGCGTTAATTCTCTTTCGTTTGATTTAATATTGGTTTAAATAATACAAAAAAAGATTTAAACTTTTTATACAAATGTGTAAAAGGTCTTTAAAATGTTCAGTGATAAAAGTTAACTTACCGATGCATTCAGTGTTTGCTGCATTCGTTATTGCTAATACTTCTTCAATGTTGTTTGGCTTACAGCTAGTAGTTTTCCAGTGCGTCCGTAGCCCGGAGGCACTAATGTACTTCTTGTCGCATCCTTGGCAAACGTATGGCCTGTCATTCGTGTGTAACCTCTTGTGAAGTTTTAAATGTACAAATTGTGTGAACTTCTGCATACACAAATCACATGCGTATGGTTTCTGTCCTGAATGCAGACGTAAATGTGTTTTTAAATTAGATGTTGAAGAGAACCGTTTTTTACAAATATCACATTGGTGCGGTTTCTCCCCAGTATGTACCAAGTGATGTTTCTGTAGATGTGCTAGTTGCGTGAACGATTTACTGCAAACATTGCATTTGAAAGGCCGCTCGCCAGAGTGCGTTCTTAAGTGAACCTTCAGATTCGAAAGTTGTCCAAACGTCTTACAGCAAACATTGCACTCGTAGTGCATTTTCCCGTCCTTTTTCTTTAGTGGGTAAGGTAGGCTTCTGTAACCCCGTGAGGATTGCGAGCCCGGACTCATCGGAGCACCCATGAGTCCGCACGAACCGTCTGGGCTGACGCTGCCGTGTTGAGGAACCATTTGACTGTTCACATTCGTGTTTTGTATTAAACTTAACTGTGAACAATTTTTGAGAGTAATCACACTAGTCGACGATGGGTAGTGGTGGTTACTTTGAACATTCTGTGATCTCTCGTACTGGTGAGATGACGACACCGTTGGCGAATAATTACTGGGTGGAGATCCTAGTTGAGTGATTATAGTCGAGTTTGGCGGAGAGTACAAGTTATATGAGTAGTTGGGGTAGTGACTTTCATATCGAGTCTCACGGATTTCTCTTATTTCTCTGATTTCCCGGATTTCTGTTGTATGTGGGATGGTGTGTGGTGGCGATGATGAATATATTGAGGCAGCGCTGGGTGTAGGTAGCTGCTGTGGTAATGGCAGTAGCGACGGCAGAGGGGTCAGGTTAGAGCTGGAGTCCGGACTGCAAGCGTTGCCATACCTTTGACTCTTTTTATACGAATAAGCCATTTCAGTTGGAGATGAAGGCGGTGGTGTCGCGTTTGGTTGACGGCGACTAGGATCATTATTATTAGTATCGATTCTGTTACCAGTTAAAATTGTTTCCAGTATTCTAGTGTCTGGTGGAGAATATCTCATAAAAGCCGGTTGTGGCGTAGGCGAAATTGCACCGTCTTCATAGTATGGTTTGTTAAGAGGCACCACCGTATTTTGAGACGATTCCAACACTATTACAGTCGATGTTGCTGGATCACGTCGTGGAGGTGACAAGTTTTGTGGAGTGTTGGGAACTTCTTCAGCTATTACTAATTCCTTTTCACTTTCACAGTCCATATCTTTATGATTTTGATATTGATATGCTCTTGGCATTTTTATTTTCACTTTCCTGTATTCATTGCGATGCATGTCTTGGTCTATTTTTTGGACTATGACTGTCTCTTTGGGTTCATTGGTTTTGTTGGAACAATCGAGCACGTAATTTTCTACATCAGAATCACTTGAATCTTCTGGAGGTGTAAATTCATCGTGATAGCCGTTACTATGGTATCCTTCATCTGATCGCACTGATCCATCATTAGGTGTCAGTTGATGTTCGTAGTGTGGCCCTACACAATGAGTGAGGACTGGAGATTTATTTCCTAACTTTTCTTGATTGCTTTGTGCCATCGGAGATGGTCCACGCATGTCTCTCAAGGCTTGGCACTGGGCAGGTGACCTATTGCTTTGAATTCTTGGATTCTCCAGTTGGTGTATTACTACTTGGGATGTGCTCTCTTTGTGTTGATGGATTATTAAAGTAGGGTTTTCTCTATGCATTTTCACCGGCGATGGAGAAGGCATTAGGCTGGTTGGCGATAGTGATCTTTGTTCACTGACAATTGAGTTTTCTGTTCTGTTATGAATGATGTTGGTAGAAATATCTGCCCTGAGAACCACCCTGTCATTTTTGTTGATACATCTCGGCTCCTCTCGAAGTATGGTAGTTGAATTTTCATGAAAAGGCTTATCAGTTGCTTCTCGTTTTCGCCGGCGGCTTGGAATCTCGGCTTCTAGGAGTTCCTTGGTATTTGTTAATCCAAGAACATATTTCATGTGATTGAAGGCAATTTCGGGGTGCACTGGTGCAGGTGGCAAGCCATAAGCTTTTTTGATTGTTTCTTCTTTGCCTACAATAAAATATCAGATTATTAACACGGTTCTTTGACTAACTTGTTATGTATCTTTTAAAGTAAAATGCGGGTAGAATATACAAATACTTACAGATCGAGTATGTTGCTCTCTCTGGATCGATATCATAGCCCAACCTTGTTGCAAAATCCTTGCAGTACCATACCATCAACTCTTCGTTTGGCATAATGTCTCTGAAACGATATCATTTTAAGATTAGTGACTGGAAGTTAAAAATTGAAAGTGAAAATGAAAATGAGATAGTGTACGTGTTGTTGTTGTGAACTTTGTGAAGTGAAGTTACCTGATCGTGTAGAAATAAATGTGTTCCTGGTGCTGACAAGCCACGAGGTTCATCACGGAGAGAGAGTACGCCGACGCGACGTACCGCATCCAGTTGGCGACGCTCGTGTCCGACCCGTCCAGGTAATAATAGTCACTGTCCTTGAATATCTGTAATAAATTAACGACAATTATAGCACTTACGTTCTGTATACTTGTAAACATAATTGAATAAGGAACTATTGAATAAGGTAAAGTTCGATTTCGTTACAATGCGACTGATTTGTATAAGTTACTTTAATGATATGAGTTACTTTGACCAAATGCCTCGTTAGTATCGGCTGTAAAAGTAATTACTTGTTGTTTGTAATCATTAACTAACAATACCACTTACGCTCTGAGAATTTTGTTAATTAAATTATAATGCAATCAATTGTTTATTTGCTTATATAATGTTTGTTTGAAATCAAACTTATATAATTGAGCAAAACACATGTTATTCGTGCACGTGACACGTGCAGGATATTTACAGAGCGCGTGCAACTGATAGCGCACGCTTGCACTATAGTGTGTAGTGGGGAGTCAAGGACGAGATGCAATGTCACTCGAGAGGTAATGTAGGACGCGGAAGATAACGCGCTTCAACAATGACTTATGTTTGAACAATACTGCTGGGTTCATCTAGTGCTGTGAACAGGGATATCAGCAACATGCATTGTAATACGATCATGACATTGACTACTTCTAGTAATGTGTATTCAAATATTTGTACTAGCTAGGTTGAGCGTGACGTTATCCGATATTTTCTATTCAGTTTTAATATACACAATACGTCATGTAAGATGATGTATTTCCATAAAAGTTCTTTACAGAAAAAATATTTGGATCCACCACCATTGGTATCGAATTTAAAGCCCAATCTCACCTTAATATTTCCATAAGTATGATGTCTCACAGTTTCCTGTACCTGGCCCAAAGAGAGAGTTCGGTTAATTGAAGGAGAAAATAATAGTGCATTGTAAACAGATAAATTATAAAAATACGCCAGAGATATTAGTCTAGTAGTTTGCTTAGTTGAGGATAGTTTGAATTGCGGTCTAAAGGGTTGTGCTGCTGATTGTACAGGAACAAGCCTCAACCAAATTAAAATAATAAAAGCAAAGCGGGTTGCGATTACTGGTTCATAATGGTTTGATAATAATGGATCTAAAGTTACACTTACCCTCCAATAATATCTCCAGGAGACTTTGTCGTTAGGTTTGTTCGGTGTTCGGGTGCCTTCGAAGGGCCCGAAGCGTGTCCCGCGTGGTATTACACCTATACTCCATACACCCTCAGTCTGGAATAATTTCAATACGTTACGATGTGATTCATGGTTATGATTAAGTTCGACGTTCGACTTTAGCAAAGTTTCCGGTATTATAATATGGAGTTGTAATGATTTCGTACCGGTGTGTTTGGAGTGGATAATACTGCGGATGGCCTGAGCGCGAGGCTGCGCGGGAGTGTCCTCTCGGCGCGGTTGGGCGTACCGCGTTCGCTGGGCACGTCGGGCACGATGTACACCGTGAGCCTCTCGAACTCTTCCTCGCGCATGCGCGTCACATCGTAAGCGCCCGCGCCGGACACGCCGTTCACCGCATCTGCGCCGCCGGGACTCCCGGTGCGGCCCACTACCGTTGTGCTTGGAACTTCCTCGCTTGTTGACTGTTGGCAAAGTGTCCCACGTTTAACAAAGTCCCGTTCCGTAACACTTAACTAAGACTTATTTTTAAAATAAATTCACATTAAAACATGTCTTAACTACCAGAAGATAATTTCAGCAGAAACGTTTTCATTAGACTGACGATTTAGCACAGGTAGCCCGCAAGTCGGTCATTTTCAGACCCCAAAAATATGCAAACAACGTCGTTACTAAATGCATTTTCCCTCTTTACAGTCGTGTGCATTTCCCGCCGTGTCGTCTAACTTTGAGTGTTATTTCCTCTAGAAAGAGTTTAGTTTCCTAAGTGAGAGGCGAGAAGCGACGTTCGATAAAGGGGCGGCGCCACTACTGACCCAGTTTTGTGATAAGTGCGCACTTTCCACTGCGCACCGACACTTCCCCTTTGCCTATTTATATTTTCAACAAAATTCAATTGAATACTTAGATATTTCGTAGCGGAATCAACTTTTAGGGACATTAACATGCGACATAATTTGGTGAAAGGTAACTTACCAGTCTCATTTTGATTGATTTCTGTGGCTCCTTTAAATTAGTATTCTCATAATTACTTTCGGCTTGTTGAAGTAACTTGTACCTGCAACAAAATAAAAACCAATTGTAGATTGAATTTGAAATTTGATTTCACATAATTTAAAGTATGTTTTTGCAAGAGTTGATGGAAAATCTTTGTCAATTTGTGCCATTGTAAAATATTCAATAAAAAAAACAAAGCAAATTTATGTAAGATTATGCAGGATTTTTAATATTTTTAAGCATCCTGCATCCATACTAATATTATAAATGCGAAAGTGTGTTCGTCTGTCTGTCTGTTACCTTCTAATACTACAGACCTCTAATTGTACAGAGATAGACTTGAAGGGGTGGAAATAGGGGATTAAAGTTTGTATGGGAGTCCGTCATTATTGAAGATAAAACTACGATTTTATTTATTTTTATAAAGTGCCTGAATACAAAGGTTATTCAGGCACTTGATAAAAATAAATAAAATTCATATCTAAAAATTAAAGTGGCTATACTAAGTCGCGGGCAAAAGCTAGTAATCTTACAAATATTATCTTTGGTTTTTCTACAACTAAGTAATAAGTAGATTTTTCTGTGATTTGTTTTAAGAAATAGAAACTATGCCGAAAACCATTTCTTTAAGAATATTTTCCATGAAATGGTAAACCCAGATTGTTTGATTAAACAACACATCAAATTGAAGTTTTGAATCTGCAAGAGCGTTATGATACAGTTTTAAATCAAAATGGCTAGGATGGCTAAGAAGATGATTATTGAAGTATTTATCAATTACGATGGCAACGGTAAAGAAGATTAGTTTAAACATAAGATGAATATTAAAATGATCGCGTTTTCCCCTCTTGACGGTAGATGCATTGAATATTTGCCAAGTTGGCACTACTCATGTGGAATACGGAACAGTGAATTGGTCACGAAATTGAAATTCTTTGTATTATTAACAATCATTAGGTTAAAAATAAACCTGAAAGTATGTTTCAGCTGAAAACAATATTAAATGATTGAAAGAAAACGACAGTGTCCTATGGTTATGTTATGTTCCGTTAGATTTGCTACATTGATAACATAATTATGTTAAATAAAGTTAAATTTCCATAAAAAAAAAAACAAATCGTTACGTAATAGCGGCGGCTTAAGTAAGCAAGCGTGACTCGCAGAGAAGTGTTTTACTCGTAAGTATGGGCAGGTTCGTAAAAGAATGCATTCCCATGTTGGTGCAGTGAGGCAACATTGAAGTTCAACATTTCATTGCATAATTGCGGAAGCGAGGTGGCTTGCGGCCGACGACTCCTCTCGATGAGAACGAAAATTTTGTTTTCCAAACCGGCCCCATTTGACATTCAAATTGTTGCGCAAGCGCCGGCCGAGCACCGTATTGTAAACACTATGCGCTGCATTGGTAATGCTTTTATGCCTGAGTTTTGTAACCACCGTGGTGCATCACGAAGTATCTATTGTACTTATGTGCATACGTTAAATTTTGTTTAATTTAATATCTAATGCCTAGAACAAAAGTATTTGAGGAGACGAATCGATACCGAAAAATGATCAATTTAAATCAACTGACTATCTAAACACATTCAACCCATGCTCTCCTCTGAATGACGTTAAATGAAAGCAATGAAAGTAATTATGAGGTAATTAGCCGATCACTTTCTCCGATTTGGCATGAAATCTGAAAAGTATCAATGGGAACGCACTAATGGTATAATGTATGTTTGTATGTAGTTAATTCTTGCGTAAGGGCTGATGTTTACACAGTAACGTGGTAGTGGGGGAATCGTGTGAAGAAGTGGGGGGCATAGGGGCCGAGGAGGGGGGGGGGTCTGCACGTGACCATGAGTGCAGGTTGCGCAATGCGTCCGCGCAATGTCACACTTCGCACGCAACCCCACCCAGCAACCACTTCTTGGTACTTGTACTTCTTGCGATAACACACCTAGGAACTAGATTGAATTTTGTTCTGTATTAGCATTATGCAATTATCTATTTTTCACTCATAGAATGTGTACGTAAGCTGTTCGGTGAAAGTTTTAGATAATTTGTTTGTTTTGATTACCTAACTAAAGTGACATTATTTTATTAACCCAACCATAATAAAATCCATTAATTCGATTCACCTTGAATATAATTAATGGATTTTATGAATGGCTAAATTGTTTTTCCTTTTACACTTAAGTATTGAAAGAGAAATCAGTTTTCCCAAACACGTTTTCCCTTTCTGTGGTATTCATTTGACATATCTACTTTACAAAAAATAATCAGCATTCATCGTTACATAAATGCATTTTGGGCAGTAGTGTAGATTGAATTTAATTCACGATTTTTCACATAACTTTATGGGTTTTGGATGAAATATTTGCTTTACGGAAACTGAAAACTCAATCAGCGTCTGCCTTAAAAACACAATTTTAGGCAGTGCCGGCCATGAACGTAAATCACAATTTTTCACATTAGTAACGGATGAAAAGCATCGCACCGTCCCGACCGCGCACATTGCGTTGCTATCGCAGTAGCGCACGGCCGCGCATCGCCGCGCGCGCACCAGGAAGCAACCTTGCGCATGCACATGATGCGCTCGCTCTTGAACTTGCCCTTTACGCTCGCACGTTGCGACCACGCTAGGGCTGCCAGCGTTCACTATTATTTACTAATTATAATGTATTCAGGATACGTATTTGCGTTTCTTTTGCTAATGTTTTTTGATGATTTTTTATTTAAAAAATAAGCTAAATTAATTGTTCTATGAATACCAACACTTTGATTTTTTGTTGCGACTCTTGAAATTGATTTAAGACTTTGTTATTAAATAATAACTATATATTTAATATTAATCATTTTTAGTTATAAAGTCATAACAATAAATGGTGCATGTGTAAAGTGAACTTTATTGTTACACAGAAATATTACTTCTAATGCTTTTAGCATTAGTAATTTATCACAAGATCTCGGTAGATATATTCTGTTATTGTTAACTATTGTTGCTAACAAGGACAAATAAATAAAATTAGTTTTAAGGATGAACAATATGAACATGGTTTTCAAGTTCGCTTAAAATTATTTACATAAAACCTTATTAACATTTGCGCTTGATTGTTTCATGGAAACATTGACGATTTAGGCATTTATGGTCAAAGTAGTAGGAAAAATATAAAAATACAATGATACATGAATTAAAAAAACTTTTACTCAATACAACCGACTTCCATATAAAAAAAAAAACTACAAAGTATAAAATAACTTTATATTCGGAAACCGGTGTTGTTGGATGTTTTTTCATATTTGAACACGTTTTAAACGTTTTTTTTATTTGGAAGTTCGGTTGTACTTTTTTGTAAAAAAGTTTTTTATTTTATACTTTTTAGTGGTACTCCCTACAACACCTAACAATACCACTGGAAAGTCACAGGAAAGCAAAACACGCTATTTCGTTTACTTGGATGTTTTTTTTTCCTCCAGCTATTTTGATTTAAAAACCAAACTACAGATACCGATTTTGATAAATTTTTTATAGGACCATTCGAAACGTATAATGCTTTCACATGAATCAATGTTCATAAATGACGGAGTTATGAGGTAACAAACATAAAAAAGTAGATTTAGTGGAGATTTAAAATGATAAATGATGTTTATTTTGTAAGTAGGTTGAAAATAACACTTTTACACGTCATTATATTTGATCATTTTAAACTAGATGAGGCCTAGAAAAGATGCGGTACACAAAAGAGCAAAGAATACTTAAAAAAATTAAGAAGCATTATCTATGGTGCTAAAGTCAAGTTTACTAGAATGATTGAAGCAAAAGTTTTATGGTCAATAAGAAATTAAGAATATTTACCAATTCGCGGATCCTTGAAATAACATGTACAGTTCCTAAGATTTCAAGATTACGGAACCCTACTGGGCGGCGATACGCTTTGGCGTTGAACGTTATTATTCAGTGATTAATACAATATTTTAAATCGATTGTTTTGATCTATTCGGACTCTACAAGGTCCCCTTATCAATATTCTCATTCCCCGATTGAGTGTGTAACGATGACAAATACGCAAGCGAAGTACTTCAGAAACGCGGAAGTTATTAAATTAGTTCGTTTGACGTTATTGATTCTAACACTTTTTTCGATGGATTAGGCAATTATCAAATTACGTAATTTACACAGTTGTAGGTGGTTTTCGATTTCTATGAAAGAAAATATTGAACCCAAGAGCGCAAGGTCGCGTATTCAAAAGTGTCACTAATAAGAGTGATGTTGTAAAATAGCGACGATGACTGCAACACTATGTTATATAGCCATGCCAGAGTGCAACGGGAACACTAACCTTGCACGCTAATAATACATTTAATACGTAGATATTTCCACTACAAATAGACGCGAATACCTATCGGCTAGATAAAGCATAGTATGTTAGCCATAGTTACATTATGCAAATGCGGAATTGAATACACGAAAAGGATGAACATTATCAGACAATTGAATCATTTCGACGTTTAAGACAGAATAAATTATGTTTTATTGTTTCCTTAATTAGCTTTTATAACCCTTTAGTACATAAGTATTCGTAGCACTGCTATCGACCAACAAATAAGCGATATAAGACTGAGATTTTTCGATACCCAGATTCTTCAAATTACTTTTCACCACTTCCGGCAACAATTAATCTGATCACCACAAACTTTTTGACTTCACATAACTTTAAAAGTAAACTGCGTTTAATAGGAGACTTCACAGAAATGGAATATAGGAATACTTACAATCATAAATATTCATCGTTCATGACTTTCTTGAGATACTGTTCAGTTTGCGCGTTCAATGTTAGTACTAGCGCGAATAAACAAAGAGTATTATCGTCTCTGGAGCATAAATGTGTGATGATGGGAGGCTAGCGCGCGAGGTGCAGCGACTTGAGGTACTCGAGCAGGATACGCAGCGCCAGTAGAGGGACGAGAGGCCGTAGCCGGCGCGCCGCTCGCATGTCGTGGTCGGCCCGGGCCCTAGGACGGCGCGCGAGCCGCCGGGAGCTGCCGTGCGAGCCGGCGGAGCGCAGCGCGCATTATGCAACCAGAGGCCGCTTGCCGCTGTGCCGCTGCCGACCTGCCTCACCGCCGCGCGTCTAGCCGCCGAGCCCGAGCACTAACCCGCGGGCAACGCCGCTATGCCCACCGACCTAGATGCACTTTTACGACGCCGAGAATGCAATCGACACACATATTCGCGTCTCGTTCCGATAAACGCATCGACGACGAAAGCGGCCTGTGACGGAGAATGCGGACGAATTTGACAGCAAATGCAGTGAGTACGTCACGTTCGCGCCTCCTATTCTCTTACTAGAGGAGAGCGGGACGGCACAGCGCATTGCGACCGCGGACTGCATTCAAGTTCATTACTTCCGTAGTGTGGCGGCCACGGCGCGCGCCGTGACCGTGCTCTCGATCCCACGAGCACAGCCCATCTAGCGAGCAGCGCCGCGGGAAATGCTAGCTGTATACTACTAACACTACTATACCAATATTGCTATGAAAAACATTAACATCTGAGGTCATAAAATAAATTAGAAAATAGTCTACTAAGTATTACTTACTGGTTGGATAAAAGTTTAGCATCACTCAGGGAATACATCACTGACATGAGCACTAAATTAAACGTATGCACCAATAAATATTGAACGACTCTGCAATACAATCTATCAATACTTTAATTCATAATCACAGCGCATAGAGCGCTAATTAATACGAGTTGAAACAACGTGGTCGCGGGTGTCGTGAGAACGGCAGCGAAAGCCATGCAGGGCGGGCGGCGGCCGGAGCCTCCCCGGAACACGCTTTCACTCTCACGGGTCGTCGACACAGCCTGCACACGCACCCTTACCTCTGATTCTCGATCGCACCCCCAATAAAAGAACACTTCAACCACTTTTTTGATCGACGAACTTTTTAAAGTTTCAAGTTCAACAGAATTCGGATTTCTTTTAGATTTGAAAGATTTTCGTCGTATTTTCGAGTATAAAGTTCGTGGTAAGGGCGCATCTCACTCTCCGGCTCCACCACGCCGCACCCTGCCACCTACCATTATCCAATATTGATTTCACTATTTACAGCCTGTAATCTATTAACAGCTGCAACTGCTCGGTATAAAGGAGCCGGTGGTGACTGTCGACACTCAACCACTGCCTTTTCAATTAGTTTGAATGAATCGCGGCATGCATTGTACATTTTTACTCAGCTTAGCTTTGCTTTTGAGTCTGTGCGTCGGAAAATATGAGTACATATATTTTCATTTATGTTCTTCGTGGAATCCGGAAGCTTGTACTTTACTTCTATACTGCGGGCGAGTCAACTATTTATTAGGTCTTGGGAGATACTTAGCTAATCTACTATATTATCTGGGAAGTATTATTGCTCAATCAAAAGTACGGTAACTGTTCAGAAATCTTTTTTTTACACTTGCACGTATTTTAAAGCACCTTCTATTACGTGTTTGCGGTGGCACCCCTCCAGCCGCTATATTTACATGCATATGCGCCCTTTACTACCGCGACCTACGATAACGTCTGGCAATTTCCAATCATTCGTGAACTCCCCCAAAGCGCTACATTTTTCATGCTCAGTGGATCACAGCACGTCTGAGTCTACATTCTACACGCACTCGTCACAACCTCTATCGATTTAGACCTAAAACAATTCTAGCGGGTTATGGGATGTGGGCGTATTGAGATAAATATAGGTTTTACGAGTATGTTAACTGAGTGCGTAACTTGTTTTGTAGGTTCATTGAATACATACACTTAATTTATTTACTTGTAGAACGTTAATTACAAAGAATCATTATACGATTACGAGTAAGCACTAAGTAAGTCTAGTATAGTAGTAAAATACGTATGATGAATTAAAAGTAGATTTAAAAAAATTGTTTATTAGTTTTATTGTTTACTTAAATTTTAATCTTTTTTTTAATCTATTTCCAATAAAATTAGAAAAACTCTAAAAAACATAATCTGTCCCATCATCAAAGCCCAATAGAAAACCAACGTTGACACGTTGGTTTAATTCATATCGTTCATTTAAAAACAAAATTATCCGATTGTCGGTCAATTAGAGCGTGAAAAGCGAAGCGCATCAAAGAAAATGCAGTTTTCCAGCGGCGGCGGAGGCTTGAGCGGTATCAAAACACTGAATCTTCCGGGGTGAACGGCCGCGCGCCTCGGGCCTCGTCCCACTCCGAGCACCCGCCGCGCGCCCGCGCGAGAGAGACGCCGCGCGAGTGGGACGCCGCGCCGCACCCGCGCGAATAAATCGCACGCTGCGTTTGTGTGCGCCGGGAAATGCGTTTTCTGTACGAGTATTGGGCACACGGTCGTTGACATCACATCACAAATTTTCTTTGGGCTTGTAATAGAAACTTAAAACGGGTTTTTGTTACGTAACTCCGTACAAGGGTTTGTAGTTTTGAGATACGGAAGTGTATTGGTTGCATTGGTGATTGTTTTCTCGTATTTACATCTCCTGATATTAATCAAGTAGGAAACTAATTACGATATAAGCTTATTGTTTTGTCTCTGTTCAGGTCTTACCTACTTATGATTCTATAAAATGATTAATTTATGAAAAAAAAAACGGATATAGGTACTCTCTTATTTATTAAATGAAATGCAGTAGATGTTTCTTTTACTTAATGTACTTAGAACTTTTGAAATTCAAATAAGTACTTATACTGCATTATTTCAATTTATCACAAAATGCAGCTCCTAAGTAGATATCAAATCGAGTTTGTTCAATAATGTTTTTCTAATTGGTAAATTATTCTGTGTTCTGTAATGAATGGGGATAGAGCAGGAACATAAAACGTTTCCTCTAACTATAAGTTATGTGATTAACGACCCCGTGCATCCTGAATGTTGTGTTTGATGTTAAGCTGTTATGCCTAGGTTTAGTATGGTAGATATTATATAGCTGATAGAAGTTTGTTATTTTTGTTGGCTTATTGAAACCTGTTCATATACTCAGAGAGGTATATAATTCTTGAATGTGCTACATTTCCTCTAATGACAGCTTGATAGACTCATATGAAAAGACTTATCGGAGTGTCTGATCTGGGTGTTCAGTTTCATTCTCCAATAAGTTTCTTATCTACCATAATAAAAAGTGTCGTTCTTGTCGGTTCCGTGGTAGCGTTAAAAGTTTTGATGGTAAAGCACTATTGATCCTATTTAGTATAATGTATAGGGGTTGTCTATATCTGAGCAAGTGCTGGTGCCCGCAGTGCAAACTCGATTTCCCCCTAGTAGGCTTCAATACTCATTCATGCGTTTTTCCCTCTCTGGCTGGGAGCGGGCGCATAGCGCGCTCCCGCTCGCCGCGCTTCCGCGTTGGTACCGCTACATACGCGCATGCACTAGACCTAGCCCAATGCAGCGAATTTTGCGTAGGGTCGTTGTCCTCTCGTACATCTCTATCAGCATAGCTATATGTAACTTAATGTCCCGATAAGTCTGGCTAAATTTCTAATCCCCTGACACCCTCTGCCGCCTCCCTTCTTCTGTGAAGTTTTTACGATTTGTGAATTATTTTCACTTTTAGCGCAAACTGTGCAATTTCCTTTGTCGGCCTATTAGAGCGATTGTTCATTGCAATAATGAAGGTCGCTGAGATAGGAAAGGTATTTAAGAAACAACGCACCGCCGAGTTTTATGGCCAATTACGTCAGTAATATAATAGAACGCACTAAAAAGTGCCATTTGCACAAATTGCATTTCTTGCTTTTAGCAGATTGAATAGTGCGCGTTTTTTAAGAAAACACGAAATTTCAAAACAATGCGTCTGTGCCGTTAAAAAAACACAAGTCTAGGAAGGATGAGAAACAGTTTGAAGACAATCATTCGTAATAAATAAAGCTGTGTTTTTTATTTACGTTTTGACAAATGGATTTTCCAAGGTTAAACTGGTGGGTACATTTTTACCCGCAATTATAATTGCCTGCAAGAGTAGACTGCTTAACTACATTATTTTATGGTTTGAACAAATTATAAGACCAGTTTTTGGAATGAACGGTAACATACCTAGATTTGTTCATTTTAAATGGGAATGAGTTTCTTCAATGTTGCGCTGGAGTCATTTTTTGCAACAATACGCGATATAAAAGTGAGGTACCTAGATGAATCGGTGCTGCAAGGTGTTGAAGTACTAGACTAGAATGTGGCTAGGGTCAAAAGCCGCGCAGTATGTCAGCGTTTAGTATTCCGTGAGCCCGAGCTCGGGCCGGCTAACGGGATTGCTCGACCGTCTACTCAGGCCTTTACTTTCATCGATCGAACAAACCGCATCGACGGTTTACTTTCCTTTGTTAGTTTTAGGTTCCGCAGACTACCAAATATACATACTTCATTTTATGTCACGTAAATTGTTATGTAGATTAGGTACCGCAAATTGTAATAATTTGGATACAGTTTATGTGTTATAAAAAATCAAATAGGCTCTTGAAACGGGATTTTTAATAGGGACACGTTATAAAGAGATTATCTATGGTGACTATCTACGGAAAAAAAACGAAAGGGACGTCAAGTGTATGGTTAAATCGCAGGTAGGCCCCGCATCCGGAAAGAAATAAGACGGGACCACAGAGCCTTTGTATAGGGGAATACCGTTAGATCTGTTTGAGACGAATATCATCAGAATATGAAATATGATCATCTATTTATTGTTGCTCCGTGTTCATTTCACCTGCAGAATTGTTTGCTTAAATGTTAGAGATGTCCTGTTATTTGCTTTTCCTAGTAACAAAGTTTACGGCTACAGTGATTCATAGATTGTGAATCAACACGCATAGGAATATACCGCTAAGCAAAAACAATGTGCAGATCAACAGGACTCGGATTACAGAACTGCATATGTATGCAGTTGTGTTATCCTAGTTTCGTAGAATGTAGTGGTAAAATGAATAAAGTGGGAGGTAAAGTGTGAGGAAAGCTCGTGTTGGACATAAATATGAAGGTAACTGATATGGGAAAGAAAATATAAACCCTGCTATGTAGATTTTTATCTCTACACTTAAATGGAAAGAGCTAAGTAAAGGAATAATTTACTGTCTTGGATGCAGACGATGGACATGCAATCTGTTACTCTTGCATTCTTTACGATACCTTGTCGATAACAGAAACTCTCTCTATTACAATGTCTCTGGCCGTCTGCGTACATATCCATAATACATAGTTTGATAAACATGTACATACATATGCAGCAACAATCCGTCACAGAATAAGATTTAACACATGATTTGATTCATGCAGCACCTAATGCATCCCACTACCGTTAGGTCGTGTCGATAAAAAATAAAAATAGGAGGGTGAAATCAGAGCCCGGCGGGACGCACCGCTGCAGGTTCAAACCGACTAGGTGTAAAGAGAAACATTATCTTGATGAAAATATTAACTGAGTGGTTTAGTTTCCATTACAGAGGCGATGCTGACTAATAGCTCTTTTGTGGGGCTTTAACATTTTAATTATAGTATTTTAAAAGATTCCGTAACAGTTTCTAGTACCTATCTTGTAATGAATGAGAATGCGGGCTGGTACGGAAAAGTCTTGCCTTTGCAAACACATCTCCAGGGAAATCTATCGAAGTGTAAATTGATCCGTTTTATTCGTTTCTGAATAGCCTTTTGACGTGGAATGTAATTATGTATTCACAAAATGAATCAGATTAAGTACCCACTTAATCTGATTCATTTTGTGAATACATAATTGCAATGTTTTTTTATTTTAGGTACCTATTTAACTTACTGACACTTTCCTTGTTTTCAACGAGAGTAGAAGACAGTAAAGAAGAATAAGGAAATTATGTAGAACGGTATGTTCCTAGTTAGGTATGTTTTGAAATCATTTTGAATATTTTTTTGTTATTGCAAAACCGACAGTGCGTAGCGATGACGAATGATAGATGAGCATGTACTGTGTAAGTATATTTGCTACGAATTATGGTGCGGTAACCGTTGCTTGGCTGCCACCGGAAGGCTGCTGGCATACATATTATAGTTACTGTATGCATGTGGGACACACTGTCATCGATATTTTTATAAACACGTGCTGTTGCACTTCCTGCAACTTTACTTTCATAACTTATACGGAATAATAAATAGTTTATTACGCTCAGCGCTGGGAACACTTGCATTGCTTTGCATTGTACCAGAGTTTGAATAAATGCAAGGCTCGCCTGTCTTGTATGGACATTTGTACGTTGATATCTCTTTTTCTCGGTAGTTGTTCGTTTCTATTGGCTTACTTTGATGTTAGGAACAAGTGAATCATCTTGTATACGGACGTTTAACAGCGCATCTCATACAAATGAAGATTTTCCTAGCAAGTGACACGGTTTGATTAAATTATTTTAAAGATCGCAAGTTTATTTTACAACTATGTAAATCTGAGTCATGATTTTGATAAAGCCGACAGTGACATCGATAGAATTAGGTATTAAACACAAACGTAAACACATCAAAGAGCAATAAAATGCATTGTTTGTTGACGTCATCGGGTTCCCCTTAGCTTAATAAAAACAAACAAATCGCTATTGAAAGTTAAGGTCACATGTTGAAGGGACGAGTCAGTCGAGCGAGAAAAAGGTTATTACTTATTACATAATGGGTGCGTGTGCGCCCGGGGCACGATACGGAGGTACCGTTGCTCGAACAGGTTCTACGCATTACAGTGAGGGCGCTGCCTCACCCTCCCGCCCCCCGACCGCGCCCTCCCGGCGCCCGCGCATGCCCTGCCGGCCACGCGCGTGTGCTGCACTCAACATTTACTTTCTACCTATCAAGGACCTTCCTGGCTCACCCATGTCAACACTAACTAAATCGAAATAATGGCGGTGACCTCGCGGCCTGGAGTTGGCTACGCGTCCTGTTCATCTTGTTTTAAACGACTTATAAGTAATCCATTTGTAGAATACATTATCAAACGTTCCTTTCCTTTTTATCTTTGAAAAAAAATTCTCTCAGCTGACCTTGTCATAAATGAGTTGCACTGAAATCAATGTCGCCTACTTTCATTACAAATACGGAAGATTGCATAAATAAATGAATATCAAAAACATAAGAATTATGCAATCCTCATAATCCAGAATAATATATATGTTCTATTTTTCACGAGTAGAGCAGCGTCATCGGTTCAGAAAACAGTGTCATCGCGGAGTAGATATTTTCTTCCAAACCTTCATTGTTTATGTAATTAGGTTCAACTCCTTTAGATCAAACGAAGAAAATATTAACATATACTTCCGTCACGAATTTTCAGTCTAAATCTTAACTGTATATATCTTTAGAATGATTGTCAAATCAAAATTAACTTTATTTTCAGCAGTGTAAACATAAAAATCGCATGAGCGAAAGCGTCAAGAAGTGGGGCTGAGTCGCAAGCGCGCGGTTCAATGACCGAGTTTTCACGGGTTTGACAGCCTTCTGTTATATCATCGGTCGTTGTCATTGTCATTGCCGAAACCGATGCGGGCGGCGCGCATGCTAATTTGTAACTTTTGCGCTTGCGATTGGGACCACTTTTGCTTGTCGTCGTTTTTATTTAAATTATTAGTTTTTTGCTTCCATCTGCATGAGTGTGCGTGCTTCATGTATTACGCTAATACTTATTTATGTACATGGCTACGATAATTTGTTCTTTCATTCAATTCATATGCTTGAAATAAAATAAGTTCGATGCATTTTATTTTGAAGGTCAAGTGAGAATAGTGAGATGAAGATGATATAATGCCATTATTATGCCATAAGTTATAGGATGTGATTCAATCCTTTCATAATATCAATATTTAGGTATTTTTACCTAATTAAATACGGGAACTTGTTTATGAGGTTATTAGTTTAAAATGATGATTATGATGAGAGATGAAGTTTTAATAAAATAGTTTTTCATCAAAAAAGATTTTCATTTCTTTAAAATTTTTACGGTATGAAGAATGATATTCATATTTAGATTTCGGAAGGATTCATATGGTTACTATTTTGACATTGACTGGACATCGACTGTAGGTAAGATACAACAACAGAAATATAATATTAACATATCCAACTGGCTATAGCATCGCAGTCAATAAACCAACAAATCAATTGTCTGCATTACATAAATCGCTGCAAGGATTACGTAATTTCGGCGTAGGAGTCGCCACGTCACGTGTGTTCGGTGTTTGCCTTGAGTTTGAACCTCACAAGTTCAAGGCTTTGTTTTTGCGCAGCCAACAGCGACGCAACAACAATACCTGGTCATGTGTGCGTGATGGCCGCATGTTATGATTTTTGTAATTGCCGCCCAAAAACATGGACGACTCCTCTTGAAAATTGATGTGGTCGTCAAGGATTTATTCATCTTTTTTTATGGTTGCCAGATCTTAAGGATAACAAAGAGTTCAGGAATAAATTGTGTTGATTTGCTTCGTGTTACATTATTATTTCGCGCCAAAACCATTTATTAGCAAACCAAAAATTTTGATAATTAATATTGTGCTAATAACATGGATTAATTTAACTATGTTAGTGGTTATATAAGTAAGTAAGTTAATTTAGTTTTAAAAAGTTAAATATTTAATTTTCTTAATTTTATGTCATTGCAATTTGAATTATTTATTTTACCTAGTTTGTTTTGCATAATCCTCAATAAGTTACTGCCAGGATTGACAATAACACAACTAGGTTACAAGATTACTATAATTAACTAGTAATGACGTCAACAAAGCCTACATAAATTAATTTATTATTAGTAGTCTCGTTACTAAGACGCGCGTTGATGTCTTTTGATCGCGTGAAGAAATTCGTAAGTAACTTGATTAAATGAATCATTACAAAACTTAAGTCTATGTTAATTATTAACCTGTAATTAAATGATTGTGTACTAACCATTAGGCTTACAGTCCTGATGTGATGAAGAATAAGAAGAAAATCCAAATTGTAAAATCCTAATGGGAAATGTTTGTTTATGTTTTCACTAACACTTAAAAATAAATCCACACCTCACATAAAACCGTCACTTAAAATAAAGAAATTTATAAAAATAAGTCTTATCTTGAGATCTATGTTGCTTTCAGTCTAGTTATAAATGCAAAACGTCACTGAGTATCGTAATATTAGAGGGTCATATTGGAGCGTACTGCGACGCGGCGTGGCGCACCGACACCTCCGGATAACTGATAAAATATAGCTCGGTTCATGGTCGGAGACGTCCTTCCTGCGCGACTACCCGTGTACAGCGTCCGCCCGCCTCGGTACCTGCGCCCGCGCAACGCTGCTCTTCCGCACTCGCCGCGCGTGCGGGTGAATGAACTGCTGCGCAAGAGCGAGACGGAACACCATGCCGCACCTCCTCCCGCGCACTCCACACCCCTCGCACACACCAATGCCATGGTCGAAGCTGACAGTGAATCTTACTTCTGTATCGACAAGATAATCTAGTACAAGTGTCAAAATAACTTTTTGCCTAATTCACACTTCGATGTCGCTGAAACTGAAATCAGTTCAGAGCGCTCACCAACATGGCCAATATTGGCCACCGCAAGGTGCTAATTGAATTCTGTTCTCATATGAGTGCAAGAATTCAAGGAGTCAGTTAAGTTGTTTGATCATCAACTCTGTTCTCGTTAAACTTGAACTCCGTAGAAAAAACTAGAAAAATGTAATGCAAATGAAAGGTAAACCACTAAGCATGTGCAAGGTATATTTTCTGATCTGAATCTGAAATGATTTGGAAAATTTACTAAGATGTAGATAAAAGAGTTATCAAGAGGAAAAACGCAAAATATGAAAGTAGAGTAAGATCTGAGTTCATGATGAAAAAGGGGGGTTATTATGACTCAGTTGCATTCAGATTCTTTCTTAGAGTATCATAGCCATAAAGTGTTATAACATTTAAGCACATGAAAACATTCAGACGATAGGAAACAGGTATACAATCTAGATTTAAGAAGTAAAACACTCACATCCGATACAGGTTTGTTACACAAGCTGATCTAGAGTCAACGACAGGACACACACGATCTGAGGGTGTGTGGTGTGACAGTCTTCTCACGCCCATGACCACTGCCGTGACATGTGTCACTTCACGTTCAAATCATTCATGCCAGCTGTGAGAAAATTATACGTGTGTTTTATAAAAACTGCTAATTGTGTCTTACCATCTTCATAATACTAGCTATTCCTCTTAACCATCTTAGTGCAATACGATTAGAAGAGGGGAAGCTATTCAGTCACTGAAGAATAAATTTAAAAGAATCTACTTGAGTATCCTATTTATCCACCTATCTTCTACCTAAAATCTAAATAGTGAAAAATCTTTCAAAATATTCACTTCGAGCATGTGTATACCTAATAGACGAATATCGCTACCACCTGTAGGCTGATGACATCATACTGCCAAAAATTCTGTTCGACGCCAAATATGGTCCCATTCCTTTTATTTATTGGTGTAAAAAATATAAAGAGTGTTCGATACAATGAAATGAAATGGTAATAAAGCCAAAGTACTACAGAAGAATTACATTATGATTGCTAATGATGCACTTGACCGTGAATTAAAATTAATAAGGCATAATAAGCTCGACCCCGTATCGTAGAACTTTATATCATTGGATATTGTATGTGCGTGTATGATGTTAATTTCAAATTGTATTTCTAGGAAAGTGGTATTTTACCTTTTGAATAAAATATGGAACAAAATGCTTCAGGTGTTTTCCTCTTGTGAGTTTTGCTTCGCGGTTGCCACCGTACCTCGATATATATTATTTTTTCTTGGTTTATACGGGCATACCAAACTCTACCTAGACTAAACTTGTTGTTCACCATCACCTTCAGTTATTTAATCATGTCGATAGTAAATATTTAGTTTCGTTGAAACATGTAAGGTACAGCTTTTTGCTTTAAAAAAAAAGGTAAAAGCTCGAGAAAAAGCGCCAGCCTGATGATGAGCAACGATGTTATATAATTCGTGTAAAATTATAAGGATCTTCACGGCGGATCGTCTGCTGCTGGAGTTAGTCGAGCGGTAAAGAGCAACGATCTCTACACGGATTCTCTAGTTCTCAACAATTTCATACCTCTTTTTGTAAGAGCACGTCTTTCGGAGAATTATATCTGCAGGTTCTGTGACCTTATCGGGTAATCATAATGCATCATTTTGAATTTGGACCGGTGTCTAAGTTTGAATCTGCGATGAATTCGTCTCTAATCTAAAACAAATTAGTTCAAGGGAGATTCGAACTTCACAAAATAGCACTATTGAAAGTAGTTATGATTATTTAGGATTTATATAGGTTTACTTGCCTTCGTCGAACTGTAGTTAAATTACTAACGAAATGATCTAACTTTAATTATCTCTAACTAATTGGCCTTACCTGGCTAGCCTTTGACTAGCGATAGAGTCTCAATTACTACTACCAACACGTTTTGAATAATCTTTTCAAAAACAATTAACGTAAAAGCCTTAGTAAGATCAGAAGTCTATTAGCATTAGCACTGTGAGTGTTTAACACTTCGGATAATTGTTTTATTAGTCAACAGCACAAAGTCCGTCGAGTGTTTTTAAGTTTCAGATCCTCAATAAAACTGGTTCTGATGTGAAAATCTTTAGAAAACTCAGTTATTTGCTTAAAAAAGTGATCGTTGTAGAAATTTATAGTGGTGAAAAAATCATCGTCTTTCCTTTTAGATTTTGGCGCTTAGACAGTCACCTGGCATCTTTTAAATCTATCTTTAGTATGAAGATTAACTTTTTTTATTTGAGATGGGTTTGCTCTTGACTCTAGTCTAGGTCATAGATGACAGAGACAAAGTCGACGATGGAGCGAGCTTACCCAAAAGAAGCCTGTTCACTCTAATTTTGAAGAGATTAGGGTTGTATGCGATCGGAAACACAGACGCAAGCAGAAAGTTCCACTCCTTTGCTGTGCGCATTATAAAAAACATTTGGAAACTTACAATGTAGTTGCATTGCTGAAGTTCTCGCTGTAACTTTCAGTAACCAATTTGTCATGTCCTGGACAGCCCTAAACTTCTGTTGCTTCTTCTACCATGTATGTCGTACCTTAAAGGATAAAACACTTACAAGTGGTGGGTTGCTAAAAGCCAGGTCGTTTATTTCCCTTTAGTGAGCAAAGCTGTTAGCAGCACCGACCGCCTGGCAGGGCTCCAAGCCACGTGTAGCAGTTACAGCTAGGATAAAGATTAAATAGTATAGCTTAGTAACTGGTACATGGCCAGTTTTCTACGACCACTACTCTATTTAACGAAAACAATGAGGGAGTTATTTGAACTGTTCTATGAAAAGCAACATGCTTATTCGTGACAGGTGAATTTACATCTAAGATTCTTGCACAGTTTTCTTTTTGCCTTTTTTCACATGAGCTTAGTGTAGTACATCGTCCTACAAATTATTGTTTTGATAAAAACTAGTGGTCGCCCAGGCAGTGGTCGAAATCCGACCATTTTTTATTAATTTTATGTATTTATTTTAAGCATTATAATAAACATATATTAGCTTTGCACTCTTTCTTCATACAAACTTTAACTGTGCCAAATTTCATACTCCTCCGTCTACGTAATTTTCGTAAAAAGGGGTACAAAGTTTTTCTTCACTTATTAATATCTATATACATAGATGTATAAAGTGGTGAACGTAAGTAGTCAACAGGAAGAATTGTCTCAAGTTGTCTGTTTTCCGAGCAGTAAATGTTATGTTTCACGCGCCTGAACTTTTTTTCCATTTCCGCAGACAAAATACAGTATCGCACATATGCATCAACAATAAAATGTTGCATATGCCTTCCGCCGCACTGCTATCAGGCACAATCAACGAAACGACAAAGAGGTAAATGTTTGAATTTATGAAATGGGACTTTACAGTTACGTAAGGCCCATTACAGAAATTTGGAACATCTGAACAATAAAAAATCCACATTATATATGCTCAATCGCAGCGTTAATCGCAGGCTTCGATCAAAAGATTTGCTCTACCTGCCGAACCCTTAAGTTTTTTTAAAGGGTGTCCGTTATAATGGCAGAGTCAAAAAAATCTAACGGTCCCTTTCCACCCAAACACACATTGCAATGACAAAAACACAATGACATAGAATCTTTTATGTTTCCTGCGACACAAATACTTGCAATTTGAGAAATCTAAAAAATGTGTTTCGTATTCATCTTGTTTTACTTAAAAAGTGTTTGTTTCTTGGGATATTTTTTGAAAGTGATTGATTGGTGTCCTTCGTTTCTCATGTTGCAAAAAAATAAGGTTAGTAATTATTTTCATACTTGCGGCTCTATTAAAAACCTTTTCAGTTTCATTTAACAATAAAGCCTGCGGCCGCTGTTCAGTTTTGTTTAGGCGGCTTTTCCCAAGTTAAATTAAGGTCTCTTTTGGAAATAAGAGTAGCAGTGTTGTGACCCGCATCTTTGCTTGTTATTTATGAAAGAAAGTAAAGAAAGAGGTTTATTACGCAGTAGCCGATCATAAAAGAAAGGGGTGCGCCCTCGATTCGTGTCATTGTTTGGCTACTGACCACCCTGAGGGCGGAGAATGTAGTTGTAAATCGTTAGATGACTTTCTCATTGATTTATTATATGCCACGACAGTAGCTGTTCAACACAAAATCCTTCCTCTTCTAATGCGACTAATTGTTACACTTTTTGTGTTGAAATCTCTAAAGTGAAGTCATTGACACAATAGATTTTTGTATAAAACTCGTATAAAATTAGCATTTCTATTCTTTGTTCTGGACGAGAACTTGATAAACATCTAGGAACGTAATTAAAATTCCGAATCGCATTTAACTTTAACGAATACCGAACTATACGATTCCTTGTGTGTTATGTAAAAACCTGACTTAAGTACCTAACATAGTGTATAATAGACGGTATTAGGAAAAAAAGAAGTGAACGCCCAAACTGGCCAGTTGGAGTCTCCCCTCCACCGGCCGGCAGGACGCGATCAGCGATTTGGGAGCAATGTCCTCGACCTTGAAAATAGATGAACTTATGTAACCGCCGCCGCCCGAGGGCACAGAACCTCCTCCACCAAATATTCCTTGAGTTTTTGCACGTCCCGCCAGATTATAACAACCTATGCATAAAAAAAATACAATCCTGATAATTATGATGATTTACTTCCAGACTTATGGCACGCCACGTTATTTGAATATCATGCCTTTTGGCATTCAATTTTTGACGCTGATGCTTTGGTTCTTCTGAAACTTAATTTTGAGTTTACGTTTGCGTAGTTGCTAAATAATCTTCTGCGTCATTTTCCCACTAAATATCCAAATTTCAGATCCCTTTTTGTTAACCAGATGTAAATTTAAGCGAATTCATGTTCAACGATAATGTTGGAGCTAAGAGCCACGTGGTTTTGCCGCGTGAGCCTGTGGGCTAATCGTTCAAATGTATTAATTTGAAACGGATTATTTATTTAGGTTAACCAACAATTGTTTACACTATATACATTTCTGATTTAATAACTAGAGTAACATATTCAAGTGCAACAATTAATTACAGGTTAACTGCACATGCACTAAAAAACGGCTTACATAACATATCCGTAACTTATTGAAATTAGAATTTATACATACAAAGAATAATAATTAAAAGTAATAATAAAGAAAATGATCAAATCATTCAATTCTGTGTACATCATTGGAATGAATTCATTATCATCATAAAGAGTACCTACCCATTTTTAAGAAAAATCAACATTCAAAAGATTTTTTTGATGTAGTCGCCCCCGTGGACGAGACGCAGGTTTTATGACTATATCAACTTAAACTCGTAATGGCCTCTAATTTGAAGAACACCAAAAATTAACACCATATTTATACAGTTGTTTTATTCATTTTTTTTGCTAAAATCAAAATACTGAAGAACTTAAACAAAACTACTAGCACGTTTGGCTTGGTTGCCATGGCGCATGACGTCATCGTACCTGTTTACCTATAATGTTAAAAAATGCATAGACATAAAATTACTTGACAGTTGTGTGAAGGTGTAGACATAAAGGTATATATGAAATAAAAAAAGTAATATGAGTGAAATAGAAGATATTTTTTTTCGTATTTTTTTTCGTAGCCTATTCGCTAATTAATCAAACTTTATGTTAATTGAATACTCAAAGAAAAAAAACCAGCAAAAAGTGATTGACTGAGCCATAAAGTAGAATAATTTATTAATTCACTTATGTTTATGATTTCAATCAGGTTGCTTAAATAATAATAAGGACTAGATTGATTCCTCTTCTGCTTGTTTTATAAGTGCTCGGTTAATCACAATATCTCAATAACCACGAGGATGATAAGTACCTCCAATAAAGAATATTTTATTAAACAATAAGTACCTAATTGGGTTCTGTACCGTTTAAAATGATTATGGTCATTTTGCCCGCAGTTATTCACAGTCATTCTTTGTATTTGTGTAACCAAGGATAAATAAGCACAATGAGTAATAAAATAATAAATGTTTTAGAAGCACTGTTAACTGTTATTATTATTTTGGTGTTTGTTGTCATTATATTTCCCGTTCACCATTGAGAGGACCTTAATGTTTACTTAAAGTTTTCGAGAGTAAATTAATGGTAGGCTTTTTAATAATAAATTAATATTATAAGTACCACAGTCGAAACGTTTAGGAGCTCAAGATTTTTATCAGAATATTAATACTGCATTTTCTATGGCTCATTTTAGCGTTCAAAGTACATTTCATTTTATGTTCGTCTTTGTTCCCGAAATAATAACTCCACGTGCGCGAAGACATTTTGTAGACAATTATTTATCGATACGTAATACTAGAGCTTCTGCCAGCGGCTTCACCCGTAATGAATGTCGGAAATTATCCCAAGGGAACATACTCTTGGGATAAAAAGTAACCCATGTGCAATCCACACTAAATATAATCTATCTCTGTGCCAGACTAGAATAATTTCTTCCAGATCCGTTGACCGTTCTGGCGTGGTTGTGTAACAAACATCCATCCATCCAAAATTTCGAATTTATAATAATAGTAAGATTTTCCCAAAGATGAAAACGAAATGAAGTTAAAATTCGTAGATCCGAAGTGAGTGACGTACGTCACACATTAAAAGATCTGGAAAGTGTGGCTAAAACAGAGGTTTCAGCAGTTTCAAGTTTTTCTGCAGCAAGTTAGTATAGCTTTTATTATATTACGTTTTGCATTATCATTTTAAATTATTTTGATACATAGTTACTTTGGTTTTAATGAGTATTGTACTTATTCACTTACTTAACAGTACACTGTATATATTTTGTTACTACAAAAATAATTACGTAATTGAAAAGAAAATTCATTAAAACACATTCAACGACTTTTCCTATGATTAAGGCTGTATAAACAGACGTATTATGACTACATACATATAACACATGCTCAGAGCCTATACCTAAAGTAGCGTCAAGTTGCTAGTCAGGGTGATGTCATAACCAAAAGCAAGAATGCACAAAAAAGCCATTGTGTAAAGAGTCGTGAGACTAGCTAGCTCAAGTCCACGAGCGTTGAACTCTTTTGAGTGCCGAACAGAGTCAATGCCTGCTATTAGCCAATTTATATGACGAACTAACGACGTTAGAATTGCTTTTACAAACTGAACATAACATCCTACAGTTTATGCGAGCGGATATTTTTGACAACCCACTCGTACTGCCATGAAACAAACTACTTCAAAGGGAGCACAAAGAGTTCGAGTTATTTTCCAAGCCAATTTTTCGAAACCAATCTGTTATGTATTGTTTCAAGATAACGTGCATGTAACCCGCATAAGTAGAGGTTTTTGACACTTGCGACAAAGACCGTGAAAAATAATGGCATGTTTAAACACAAATAACATTTATTTTTGTATGTACTGTGGAAATTAGTATTGGTTTTTCAGTGAGCACAGTTGTTACATACACTTATGTACATACTTGTGCTATTGTCTATTGAACACAACCAATTTATTTAAGCTCTTTGTTCTGCAACACAGTAACAGTAAATTATTTGGTTAAAAATTGAAAAAAATATTTAAACATTAATAATTAATATATAACTATAATATATATAATAATATATCCTGGGACAACTCACACACGGTCATCCGATCCCAAACTAGGCAGAGCCTGTACTATGGCAACCAGACAACTGATAAACATACTTATATATTTCTAAATACATACATATTATACACAAATTACACCCAGACACAGAACAAATGATCATGCTCATCACACAAAGATTTGTCCTGGGTGGGAATCGAACCCACGACCTCCGGTTAAGCAGTCAGGGTCACTAACCACTCGACCAACAGGCCAGTCAAATTAAATGATGCGTCATTCTATAAATTCATATATACTTAGGGCATACTAAAAGTTTCTGTATTCTGATAAATAAGACTAGATATAAGACTTACGATACATTTATTGTTTTTTAAAGTATAATCTCTCGCAATTAATGCATTTTTGCATTCGCTGAAACCATTGTACAAAGCAGTTGGACCAGTCTTCCTTAGGGGCCTCTTCAATGGCTTCATGGAACGCATTTACCGCTGATTCAGGGCTCGGAAAACGTGCGCTTTTAATTTTTTGGAAACTAAAAGAAGTCGCAGGTTGCGAGGTCCACGCTGTAAGGTGGATACGTCCTCAGTTCCACATTTGTGATGCGGGGATACCGCATGATCATCGAGTGCAAAACTTCCGAATATTCAGATGCACATGTAAACTGTTTTGCACTTGGCTCATTCAATGCCTAACAAAGTACGAATTTGCTGACAAGTAATTTTTTTGTTAGTTTCAATAAGTTGTCGTACGGTATCAATATTAGATTCTGCAACCGCAGTCGTCGGCCGACCTTCACGTAAGTACCTCGTCATGGAGACGATCACGATCACGTCTAAATTCTCCAAATCACGAATACACAGTGCTGCGACATGGTGCTTCATCACCAAATGCCAATTGAAGTCTCTGGCATCTCTCTTGTTGACTTAAGCCACAGCGAAAATCATAAAAATCATTGAACGAAAATGTACACGAGTTAAATTCATTTTGATACCGACACACAATTTTCGAAAGGACGCCCCAGTGAAAAAACAAATGACAGTCTCGCAAATTAATAAGTAACATATTTCCAAAGAGTTCCATTCTCGAATTTCATAAATATTTTTTTAATTCTTTTACCGTAAGTGGCCACATCCCGAAACTTTCTCACTATTCAGATATCTTTCTTGAAATACTTTTTTCATACCATGTTGCTAAGACATACATAAATACATACGTAATCACAATCACAGTTCATGTTTATTTTCTGAGGTAAAGTTTTATTGTAAAAGTTTTTTTTTGTATTAAGGTACACTGAACTAGACTGTATCAAGGACTTTTTTTAAAATGTCTGAACTTAAAGATATACTAGATACTGGTGAAACGAAAAAAACACATTTGTGTTAAGTTTATTTGTTGCAGCCTTTAATTCACTTGAATAGCTGTTCTTGTTGTACTTAAAAATTGTGCTTATAAAAAATTGCGCCCAATATTTGCAACGATAGGCAGAGGTAAAAAAAAGAAAAACAATGAAAAGATACATGAGAAGTGGGAGAATTTCCATATTTTTAGGGGACTCTAATCCCGAGTAACTAAGGGCTATAATAACTGTCGTATATGGGATGATATTCCAGGAAAAACAATGCTTGTCGGTCCGTAGATGGGTGACCAGGGTGGTTAAAGGCATGGAAGAGTCTCGGTATGTAGTGGATCAACATACTGACACTCTTCCATGCCTTCTCTGAGGCACTTTATGCAATTGGTCTCAGCCACCATCTGTTTATCTTTGATAGTCGTTACGTGTCAGCCAGATAATCTGCCACCAGTCTTTCCAACGGGTATCTTGTTACCCATGCCCACCCATGCCCATGCCCTTGCTCTATGTAGAATAAGTTCACCCCGACATATTTGGGAAAAAGCTGGGCAGATAGATCGCATACTAATTTATTTGTTGCGGAATTTGTTCGAAGGGGTCACTGTGGCCCTGGAACTCAAAGGGCATTAGGAGGAACACGGATGGGTCTCGGATGAGTCTAAGTCAGTAAGAGTCTGACACTCCCTTCCGCTCCGCCCAGAGCAGAAGAAGTCATTTCCTATCCAAAAATAAAACTAATTTATCTATTAATTATACTTTATTGTACACCAAGATGAAAAAAACCTTAACTTAATCTTAGTATCAATGGCAATAAATAAATTTGCTAAAAACATTCTGACATTCATTGCTGAAATGAGAATGCGACTTGTATTTGAGGTGAATTAGCGCCTGTTTTTTGAGGATGAGTTTTAGTCATCTGCGCTGAAAAACATTGACCGCTGGACATAGGCTTAGCAGTTCCCGCAGCCAACAACATTACTCATTATCAATCATTCATCCTTCATAGATCCCAACAAAAGAGACTAAATGTGAAGTAGAAATTTCATTGAATTAAAAACCTAGAGAAAAAAAAAATTGTCAAGCTGAAAACCATAGTAGAAAAGACATCGCATGTTTTTAACCGACTTCAAAAAAGGAGGAGGTTACAATTATTTTTTATTTTTTTGCATGTTTGGGCATAACTTCGGGATTTGCAAAATTTTTTTTTTGATCGAAAGAAGTTTATTCCGAAATAGTCCCATTTAAATTTCGTAAAGATCTGATGAATAACTTCAGAGATAGACATTGAAATGGACTGGTTGGAATGTGTGGAATATTGGGGTAACAGCACTAAAAAAAAAAAGTAAAATGTAGCCGACTTCCAAATACTAACACTACAAAGTACAAAATAAGTCGGTGACACGAAGAAACCACACCAGAAACTGACTTCATTGAGTCGGTTATATGTTTTTTGTAAAAAAGGAATGTTTATAGTTATGTAGAATGTGTACTTGTCAAAATAAGTATTTAGTAGGAAATATAAATTAGCAATATAGCCACGTAGTTTTTTGAAAGACTGTTTGTGACCGCTTCGTGATGCCGACCAAATCTGAAGTGATAAATGGAAAATGTTGAATAAGGGTAGTTCTAGTAGTGCGTATTTATTTAAGATAAAGCTAGCTAGCTATCCAAATTATGTGATTATTTCTTCAAAATCAGTTCAGCCCTTTAGTTAACGATAATTGATAAAAAAACTTTCAAACATCTGAAAACCTAAATATCTTCATTTATCCAAACACACAGGCTTTCGCTCTTATAATATGTGTTATTGAGATGGATGTAAACAATGTTCTGAAATATACCAACAGCAATTATATTATTTATTTGTAATTTATTATCAAGATTAAAATACCCACCTCCGTGCCTCGGAAAGCACGATAAGCCGTTGGTCCCGGCTGTCAATTGTAGATCTTTGGCAGTCGTTACGGATTGTCAGAAGCGGTTTGTTCGGAATCTGACTCCAGTCTTGCCAAGAAGTATCGTTTTACCCAAATAGTGCGTAAAATATTGGTATTCAGCTGAATCCGGTTTGAATGGAAGCGGACCCCAATATTGTTGGGAAAAAGCAAGGCAGATGATGATTGAAATACTAAAATTGTTCTCGTATTATATTTTTTTGAGACACACTCATATTTACCGTCTGTTTTGTTTGGGATTACCCAATCACATAGGTATGGGCAGAGACACTACTCTGGCATTACCGACAAAAGGACGTAACATACATGTAAATCGTTATTTCGCCATTCTATTACTTACTCATAATATGTGCGTCTTCCCGTCATCCTTCCATCCACATAAAAGGCCCAGATAAAAAGTCTCCTTTCTGCTTTTCTGTCACTTCTTGCCTGTCTGCAAATTTCCTCTTATTTAAACTTACATACGAAAGAGCTTTTAATTGAAACGGTACAAATATAGGTTTATAACCTATTATCTTTTGTAATCTCCTTAATATGTCAGCTATCTCCTTGATATGTCAGCTACAATTTGTTACACACTAAGATTTCCGTTTTAAAAATCTAGAATTTTCGAAGTCTTTTTTGCAGTCAGTTTTGCGTGTATCTAAGTGACTTAACACTTCTTCAATGCTTATTTGGCCTACATATACATATGTTAATAGCAAAGTTAACAAGACTGAACTAAGTGGATTGAAGATTACAGTTTGAAGAATATGGCACGGTTTATTAATATGGAGTATTTTAACACTTCGTGCACCATTTTAATGATTGGAATTGCCTGTAATTCACAACATATTTTCAAGGTCTTCAAAAACATTCATAAAACTGCCCAGGAAGTTCATCGAAAACTGAAGCTTGTATTTGAACACCGGTACCTATGTCAAGTAAATATGGTCTTACTCCAATTAAAGGAAAAACAAAATCTATTTTGAAAACGTAGGTAAGCGTATAAACTTACGTTGAAGCATTGACTCAAACATGACACAAAATGAGGATAAGAAGAACCGACTTTTGAGGGTTCCAGTCTTTTATTTTTAAGGAAACATTCGCATTCGCATCGTAGTCGCAAACTGTCTACAACACCACTAATTTCTCTACATTTTGAAAAGATTTTGACATTGATTGACGCTGTGGTCATATTACGAATTGAATTTGAACGTTTCATTGTAAGTAGAACTACATGAGTGTGTCTTATGAGTGCGATTTCTTCAATATTTTAAGCAACGTTTGCATTCCTATGTCAGTCGCTACCTGTCAAAAATGTATGGAAATTGAGGCTTTTTTTGATAAATTGCGACTGAGATGCGAATGCGAACGTTGTATAAAAACAATTAATTTGCTCTCTGGCGGCTGGTAAACAATTATACTTTACCTGTTCTGCGTAATTGAACAATTTCATCGTGTAAATGGACACTTTTGATCGCTATTTAAAATATTATCGATTTTTCGGTACAATAAGTTATTCCATTGGCGGCCTATTACATGATTGTGTCAAGATGACCGGTAACAGGCCAAAATGGCGAGAAATTGTGAAAAAGATCACATTTGCCTGGAACACTACACTCTGGCAAGAGCGTACCGACTAACAAGAGTTATTCTTCTTTTTTTATTGTTTGACATCTCAAATGATTCTGATGATGTAGTCTTAAAAGAAGAAAGTATTATGTGACCATGTGGCTGTGTTGCGAGCGCACGTAGAGGCTCGAGGTCAACGCTTTTCGACTCAAGATTAATGTCTTGATAAGAAATAAGTGGATCAAACAGCGCTACGTAATTGTCTTATTATGATGTTGCATTTGCAAAATGATATTCTTGAGGATGTTTGCGTTAGATGTTTAAAACCCTTTATTTTGTTACAGATTTGATCTCAAGGCAAACTACGCCATTATGAGCAGCCCGTGTGTCCGAGGATGCATGTCTAAGGTGGGTTGCTTTTGTTTTTCTTTGCCTTAAATATATGTAAGCACATAATACACGTTGTCACGTCATTTTTCTCACGTCAATTACACGTAGCTTTTGGGGTTGTTACTTTTTGTTTAGAGTTATGTCAGTTGATCATTCGCCTTTATAAGAAAATCTTCTGATTAAAAGCCGTTCTAAATGGAAGTTTATGTGTAAAAAGTTCTCTCTTTACTATCTAGACTGTAGTTTTCTAGTCGAATGTTCAAGAAATATTCAAAGTCAACACCAGACGAGAATGGGAAATGAATTCGCAATACAAAGTAGATCTGATGTCATAGATCGTTCTCGGTAATCTGGTCAAAGCAACTAGACAATACAGTGCTGAACATACGATTCGCGCATACAATTAAGCTGCGACCCCCTTTGTATTTTTTTCAATAAAAAATGTGGAGTGTGTCGAATCAGCGAGTGCATGTGACTATTGACGGGGAAGATATGCAGTAATGATGATTAATATTAGTGAAATGAGGAAAGTAATTGTATTGATTCTTTATTTTTTGTAAGAAGCTGATCATGATTATGAATGAACCTGCACTTTATTTAGGTAATGGAATTAGAACCGTAGCTAATTTTGGTCGTAGGGATTTAACATACTTTTCATTGATATTGGGAATAAGGTTCCTTACGACTAACAATAATTTTGGGAATTGTTATAAGTACGACCCTGTAAAATATGCTTTTTTCGATGATAAAATAAATTAAAGATTCTCTACAGTGTGAATTAGTACAATAGGTCCATCTATCGACATAAGACAGAAATCGTACATAAGGCAGTCGCAACGATAGTTGCATTAAAATAATTGCAAGAAAATGTCGGGCGAGGTATTGCCTAGTTTTCTATGCGTCGAAGTTGAACGCACGGCGCGGCGACGGCGACGGCGGCGGCAGCGGCGGTGTGCGTCGAGTCAAGGTAAGTGTGCCGACGGCCGGGTATGACCTAGTGCGGCTCCCCACCCTGCTCAGTTCTGCACTCGCGAAAGTTCAACGAACCTCTAGCAGAATTCTTACAGGCATACGCGACGGTTACATTACCGGAAAGCAGTTGCAATCACCTACATGCCCGCAGCATCGGCAGCGCCGCACTCTATAGGGTTTGACTCTGTCTTGAGGCTAAGGCACACAAAATCGCGGCCAATTTTTCGCTAGGCATGGTTGGATAATGCGGATTCTGGTTTGTCTGCATAATATGAATATAATTAAGTTGTTGAATAATACGGTGGTTAAAAATATTTTTGTATTCGATAATATATATTTATACAACACTTTAACATTGACAAGATTTTCCTTTATGTTTATTTTAACAAGAAGAACATATTTTTCAGGTCATCATAAAATAAATAACTAAAAGTAAGGGATCAAAGCTCTATAGAACAACTTTAAAAGACACGTTAGGCTGCACTTCCAACAATAGAGATGAAAACGTTATATTTTCTTTAGTTGCAAACTTTATTAGGTACCTATTTTACGGATCAAAATTATTATAGCTCGCTTGCCTATTGCCCACACAGTAAGCATACAAGATTGACCTTTACTTGGAGCTTGCACTTGGAAAATAGAAGTGTGCTAGAACAAGTTTCCTTAAGCTAGATAAACCAATGACTCGCAGTAAACAGCATGAGTAAGAGTGAAGGAAAGGCTTTAGCAGAAATTCACAGCAGAAATATGTTAATTTGGCGTCTTATGTCACCGAGCGGCGAGTTTCGTGAATCATGCGCTCACCACACGTATTATACATACACCGTTATTACTTTCTACGAAGCTGATGAATTTTCCCAATTTCCTGTTTCATGTTCGAGTTTTATTGGTAGCAGTTCTCATAATTAAATCATGTTTAAGTACTACATGGATGATTTGTTTTTTTTTTCATAACTTCTCTGAACCTAATCCAAAGCTGATGCAATAATTTTCCAGAAAATCATTTGGTAGTTCGGTTGCCTCTTGAAAACTCATACAATTTTACTTCCAAATGAAAATGTAGGAAAGAAAAGTCTTATCTATAAATACAATACGTGTGTAGATGTATATTTTTATATGATGTTAGTATGAGGCTTGCTGTGGAGAGTGTCGTGGTCGGTCCGGCAGTCCGCGCTGTAACGGCGCGATCGGGGCCGATGAACGCCGCTGGCCTTATTCCGGCAAACTATCGCAAGCGAGAAACGCGACGTGTACTTTCATTGTCACCTCGCTGTAGTCGCTGACTCGCTGTACGCACACTGCTCAATATCAGCCAGCCTCTATCAGTCAAGGTTGCACTGATAAAAAACATGATAAACTTGTTAAAGATTTAATTAACGTCACGTAAAATTTGACGTAGCAGCAGTCTAGACGTAGCCAAGCGTTTCAATATTAAATAACTAGTAAATAACACTTCCTCGCCTAGTCGCATAGAAAGATCGCTTTCGTAATGTTCTTAGGTAAATAACCTGTTGCTTCTTTGGTGTGATTTGAGTCATTGGCAGTGTAAATGGTAGGTATGGTATGTACGTATGAACACAGACGTGTTATCGGAGCAGGAGATCAGTCTGGAGAGGTCAGCTACGGTATACGATTGTATGTTTCGGCGCGCGGCGGCAGCGACGGTAACAATGGCGCAACAGTCGAGCGGCTACGTCACTCAGTGTCAAGTGCATCGAGCTCAGATAACGCTTTGGTCTTGAATACAATTTATTGAAAATGAGGGAATTTTACCGCATTCATATCATTTTCATCACCTATTTAGTTCCCGCAAAGACTGTAGACTTTCTCCACTCTATTTTTAAGTCTACAAAGTAACACTGAAGTTCAGAGAAATGTGAGTCGGTACTATCATTCCTCACAAGCATAGTGATTGTTTCCTTGGAATGAAAATCATTCAGGGTGTAAGGTTTCAGAGCAAGCAGAATGATAATACGGAGTAAATGTTACAAATATCTGTAATAGTGCTACAGGCGCTACCGTATTGGATTTACGCTGATAATGACCTGCTCTACATTAGTTGGCATTGATGTCAGTGTTGATGTTTACATTTTGGTGACGATTATCGGATTCGGGTTTTCTTTCTTTGTCATGGTTTTTACGTCGCTCGTCTTTTGTTAAGCACGTGTTCTGAGATAGGAATTAATAATTTTAATATAAACATATCCAGTTATTTAAGATTTGGCGCCTTTTTAAAGGAAAATCAATAAATGACTTCTCCCGCTCTGGGAGGTAGCGGGAGGGAGTTTCAGACTCTTACTGACTAAAACCCATCTGCGTTCTTTCAAATACCTTTGCGTTCCAGGGCCGCGGAAATTCTTCCGCGCAATTCCGCAACCCTGGCAGATGATTAGGGATTACATGCTATCCGGATATCCGAATCTTCCGGATATCCCTCAAATTTAGTATCCGGATATCATGTATATTATTATCCGGATAATCCGGGTATTTAGGCATATGGGGCAAGAACCATACCAGCACCTTCGTCCCCGATCCACTAAAACCAACTGAATGTCTCGCTATAACTACTACTAATATGTTCGAACGTCTTATTTTCTTACGTTTTAATATCCAACAATTCATTTAATTTATAAACTTGAAAAAATGTTGTCATAAACTGAAAACATTGTGACAATTATATGAATTTATTCGTTATCATCAATAATAGAAATTGTTTGGAAAATATTCGTTTCATCTACTTATTACGATGATATTCGAAATATCCGGATTATCCATAGTGTTTTGGTTGTATCCGGATTTTCTGTATAGTTAAATAGGCTGGATAATTGCATGCCCTAAAGAAGATCTGCGCCTTGGCCCTATAAGGTTCGCCATCCTGTAAATTAAGGAAAAAAAGGGGACAGAAAGAAAGACAAAGGGGTTTGAATATTTTTCCATGGAGCTGGCAAAGGCCCGTCGCCATTTTGTTTCTTTTTTTCGAAATCGGGGCTCACGATGTATCGGTTATATATGGGTAGATAATACTTAACTATACAAAAAATATAAGCAACATAGTGCCTTAATGTGTGATGTTGCCGAGATATTTGGAGGTAAAGTCGCCATGTGCGAACAATTTTAATCATCATTAAAAAACCGGCCAAGTGCAAGTCGGACTGGCGTGCAAACGCTTCCGAACGAATAATATTTTTTTTAACACGTTACTTTTAAAAACATATGAGTTCTTATAGGTTTTCCTGTAATCTATAGGTAAAGACTGCATTTTTTTTTTCAAAATTTTAGTTTTAGTAGTTTCGGAGATAAAGGGAAGGTACATTTTCGTCTATTTTCTTTAAAACCCATTTGCGCCCACCGTACTTATGAGACCCTTACGATGAGTTATTTGATTTGATATGTCACACGGCACCGTTGAAAAAACTTTTTTTTTTCATTTTCCCCCAAAAAGTGACCCATTTAAAAATGTATTTATTTTCGTTACGCATCCGTGTCTGGGTCGCGAGTGTGCAAAATTTCAACTGAATTGGTCCTGTAGATTCGGAGAAAATGGGACAGATGGACATACAGACAGTCAGAACAACAGACAGACAGACAACCGAATAAGTTCCGTAGACAACAAGGAACCCTTATAGTTTCGCCATGTCCGTCTGTCTGTTTGTCTGTCCGCGGTCCTGCGGGCAGAGACGCTACGCACTAGAAATTTGGATTTTGGTTTGGATAATAATCACGCCGACAAAGTTGTAAAATAAAACAATGAAAAAAATCTACACATAAAGTAGCAATGAATTATTTTTTATCGTCTATCCCATAGTGTTGGGTGTCGTTGGATAGGTCGTTAAAAATGTGTGTTAAATTGGATAGGTCGTTAAAAAGTTAATAGTGTGTGAAAACTATTTTTCCATCCAAGGATTCGTTTTTGAAATATTAAGCTTTAAAGTGCTATTTTTTGTTTGAGTTGTAGCGGCATCAATAACCACCACAAGAAAAACTAACGAAGCGAAATTTGTATGACAGCAAGAAAAACTGCAATGCCATCTATCCCACCAGCGACCAACCACTAACGAAATCCTACATCGCGGTATCAGAGTTTTCCGTGCGATGAAACATACACAACAGTTCGAATATCAACTATCTGGCAGTTGCCCACCAGACACATTAACCGTCTGGTCGGAGGATCCTCCTTTTTCAATGGAGGTTAACGGGACTTAACACCCTGTTCCGCATACCTCTATACTGGTGACTCGTGAAGGATTTGAACCTCCACCCTCCGATGGTCAAGTATTAAATTATATCGGTGCTCTAACCTACTGACCGAACGAATCACGCCCTCTCCAAGCTAAACGGCGCATAAAGAACGAATTTAAAAGAAAAACTATCACAGCTTTACAAGTTATAGTCGACGAACCTATAAAATGTATTTGGAGAAGAAAAATTTCACACACATTCCTCTTCAGTTACCATCGTTCTATGTGGGTCTGTTTTCAGACTACCTACAGCAATCGATCCCGTCCATTGCTGTAGGAGAAACAGAAAGGCTTCTGCCTCAGATAAATTAGGTTTAAGTAATTTCACTGTGGAGTTTTATATGTTTAGAGGGAATCACCGAGTTCATTGTCTCTGCCTTTTTTCTCGTTGGTTGTTAGCGCAAGGTTCAAGAAAGTGGGATGTCAAAATTAGTTAGTAACTACCATAGATAAATCCACTATAATTTTATACATAAGTTACTAGCTATTAGTAACTTATGTATGAAATTCTTCCGTTACTGAGGGAGTGACTGACAGATAACACACAGCCGAAATTACTGGTACGTAGTAAGCTGAAATTTGCTTTTAGGTTCCTTGGGGAGTGTAGGTTTTTTTATTTTTCAACTACGTAAATTAAATAAATATATATTTTTTTAATTTTCCAACGGGGATCTATTCTGAAGCCTTTTAAGAATAGCTCCATAAAAGGAAAACATCTCAGATTTATAGTTTAACAATTATCACATAGAAATTGTTAATAAACTATTGTATAAGTAATTGAAAAATCGCGATAAAAAAAATTTCGGCGGACTGAATGAACAATTCATTGATCTATCCAGTAAGTGCCTGAAAATAAAATATATAAATCAATTTTATTGTTAAAATGCGTGAAGCGGGCATGGCTTGCGCAAGGCAGAGTACCCGTTTTCGGCCGTGTTTTCAGCACTCCGGGATAATAAAAATATTGGTCCTACAGCTTCGAGAGTCAAGACCTTTTTTTAGAAAATTTGGTCCTTTTTCTGAATCGTTTTTTTATTTCAGAAAACTTAATTATTTTTTGAGATATTTGCAAAAAACCAAACCTCCCTTTCTTTTTTCAGTAAATTGTTTACAACTTTTGCAATTTCTTCGAGCGGAACTCCAACATCGGATAACACCTCATTCATTGTTTTCCGAGACTGCTGAAACAGGTTGAACAATAAAGCACTAAACTTGTTATGTGTATTTTTTTTCGCTGGGACTAATGATATCAATATCAATGGACTAGTGGAGATGGGTTTAGTATAATATTAAAACAGCTGATAACTTATTAATTAAGTGGCCAAGGTAAAATAAAATAATACTTATATTAAATTTTCATTCAATCATTTATGTTTGAAATCAAAATCAAATTTCTGAGGCTGGTTTCAATTGCATATTGTATCCTTTTGCTTTATGCACAAGTTTTTTTTTCATACTGTCATGCGCGCGTTCACAATGGTAGCTCATTTATTATGCAAGGGAGTATGTTGCTTGAGTAGGGACTATAATACTTAAGAAAGAAAGAACGAAAAATCGTAGTTGCCTTCTGACAATGTACCTATATACCAACCACTCTTCAAGCATAGTATTTTCCCCGAAAGTATGCAACTTTCTCGATATTTTTCATTTTCCTTATTGACCTGGAAATTGAAGAAAAACTAATTGTATCGATTGTGGGAAATGGGTTGTTGAAGTGCATGCTCTAGGTGTTCTACTCTAGGTTAATTATACTGATGATCATATTCTAACAGGCTGCTATTATTAATGTGCCAAGGATCACCTTGTTGCTAAGTGAGCCTTAGAGCGGTGTTAATGCGTCTTAATTTTATACTAAAGGCACAGACTGTAAGTGATAATGTGCCGAAGTTACTAAAGTACTAACTACGACTTATTACCTAGCAAAAAGATAAGGAGACGATGTTAGGACAAGTGTTTGCACAGTCATACTTCTTGTTCGGAACAAATTTTTTGGCCGTGGAAATGTTAAGGATTTTTCTCGATGACTGTATCACTTGTAGGGGTTTTTGTGATAGCTCGGGGAAGTAAAATAACTAGTTAGTTGTTACAGGGTTTATTTGATGTTAATATTCATTTAAAATTTTTGAAAGTTAGAAATGGGGTTAAAAATTATTATGTTGAAACATTTTTTTTTAATTGTACAGTTATCGTAGAAATGAAATAACTCAAAATATTAACAATATAATAAGATTCTACAATCAACAATGATGATTCTGCAGATGATACAAGTACATATTAGCTATTTTATTATAATCTGTTTAAAGCTGGCCTTATTTCTCACAAGCCTATATAAAATTAACACGTTTTTCCATTTCTCTCTAAGTTCGTGTTGGTGAGTGAAAACCGCATGGCCGCGCGGACGTCATTCCACTTTTCCGAGGCGTCGTCGGTGATTTATAAGGCAACCGGTGTTATTTGAGCTCTGTCATTGAAGCGGGTTTTCCTTTTGTTATGTGGTTGTGTGGGAGCGCGAGAAGCCGCGGGGGCTCTAATGACGCTGGCTAGTCTCGACGTATCCGCAGAAGCGAGCGACGACGCGCCGCCGCCGATGCATTTCGCCGCTGCAGTGTGCAGTAGGTAAGTGTGTCAATGCACTCTAATCCCCCCCATCCTTCTCTCTGCAATCACTCATGACAAGTTCAACTCGTCTAGTCTCCCCGAGCCCTATGTGGAACAAACTTACCTCGCAAAAACTTGATACTCTCAGGTATCAATGCACTAATGATTGATAATAGACATTGATTTCTGCATAAACTTCTCAAATGTAACTCGAATAAAGTTAACCTAATTCGGAAAAAAGGAAAAGGCTTTTTTTTTAAATTTTACTTTTTTATATGTCCTTAGACTCTATGCGAAGAAAAACCACTTATGTAAGTCATAGAAAGTGCGCCACTTTATTTTCTTGTTAACTCAACAGTAATTTTCCTACAAAGAAGCTAAGTACCTACAGTGAAAATGGTAGAACAAGACTATGGTAGTACCTGCCAAATTGCTTGTTTCGCAGAAACAAGCGTTTTGCTAAAAATCTTGAAACTTAAAAACGTTTCGAAGAAAGTTGGAAAACTATCTAAAACATGTTTTCTGTATTTATATTTATGATCGTAAGTTGTAACAATTAGAGAAAATTAATGACCAAAGTGTTGCAAATAAAGTAGTTAAGTGATAGGCGTCAGACATTGGGAGACGCAATAAACGGGTTCGTTAGCCTGTCTCGTTTTCATTAGCGTGCGCCATCCAGCGCGCCACGGACGCTGGTTACGACTGAAAAACTTTCATGTTACATCGCACACGTCTTTATCAGCCATCTACCGAATGCATACTTGGGATGAGATCAATATTTTAGAAATTCTTGGGACGATTAGAACTATTTGTGGTATTTTATGGCTGCATCGAATTCTGTAAGTGTAGCGCACTCTCCACATGGCTTCATAAGATGAATATAATATGTGAAATCATCCAATGCCTACAAATTCACTAACCTACTTAACTACTTCATATTTTAGTATGCAATGCTTTGGTGGTAATTGGACAAAGCCCACTTTTCGCTCAATGCTCGATAAAGTTTCAGAGTAGCATAAAAATTACATTAAATTTTAACAAGGCTTAGGTATTTCTCTTGTGTTCACACCGTTGTAAATCATGGTGTTGAGGGTTCCACGGGCAGGTGGGTGCGAGCGCGGTGCGCCGAGTTTCCTATCCGTATCTAGGCGAGTGACAGTAGCGGCTTGCGAAAGTGCACATAATTGGATCGGCGCTTTAGAAAGGGGGTTATGAGTTTGTAAGTGCAACGAACTCGCGTGCATTTCATCGGGAAGATGCAGTTCAGTCAGCGTGCGTGGAAAGCGCGCGCTTCCAGGAACCCGCACTCGTCGCCGCGGCGAGGCGCGCTCGCGCTCTCCCCTGCGCTCCATAAGGCGAAAAGTGAAAATAATTATACTAAACACCAACACCTCTCAACACAAGCTTCGATACATACTCTTTACGCACTTTCATATACTTGAACTGTTATCTCATCTTAGATTATCCACGCACACATGACATATCAAAATATGTGAGCGTTATCTACGCCTATGCCAAATAGTAGAACACATTGCGGACCTTGTGTTCAAACCACATCACCTGGCGCACAATGTTCTTCTTCGTCGGTTATTACAAAAAAACGTCAGCTATTATAATGATTATGCAACTGTTAAACAAACGCGATGTAACGGGGCCAAAGGGTTACGCGACCATATGGCCTGGTGCCGGATATGGGTTAAGTAATCACAGGCGTTTTTTTGCATCCTCTCTATTAAACCCCTTTCTTTTGTTAATGCCATAACAGTACAGTTTAACAAAAAGTCGGCGTTTGCACGTATGGGCGGTATGTTAATTGAATCGGTTAGAATCGATGCCATCCCAGTTTGGTCGTACTAATGTCATTTTTTGCTCATGGCTACAGATCAATAGATACTTTTTTGTTAATTATATATTTACTCTCTCAACGAACGAATATATATTTTGCATCTGTTGGTAGTTTGTAAATATGAATTTTAGTTAAATACGAATAATTCCAAAGAGACCTAAATAGAGCATTCATAGTTTCCAAGAAGCTCTATCAATTAAATGAATGCAAAAAAAATAATGATTGTATAAGTTCGAAAGTATCAGTCTTATAAATTAGCCAGTATGAATCTGGAGGTAGATAAACAGGACTTTCAGGTAATTCTTTCTGTGGCTCCACTGGCATCGAAATTGGAAATTAATGAGTTTGTTTGTCAAAAAGGATTGTAATACCGAGATAACAAGTATTCTATGTTCTGGCTAGCTCATATTAAACTCATTGTCAAGTTGCATCCAATCCCGTTCAGGGCTCAGGCGATTGAAACAAATTAACAAACAAACAAACTTATATACCTTCCTTCACAAATTATAAAATGTATTAGTGAGATAAAATTCATCATTGACTTAATTAATACTGCAAGACGACAAGTTGCAAATTTTGCAACTAGAATTTCCGTTATTTTGTCACATAATAATGTAAAAAAGTGTTGCAGCAGCGGTGTTGAAAATAACCAAAAATAACCTATTGAGTTTTTTACTTTTGTGCTAGCCTGAAGTGCCCTACTCCTGGGCAAAGGTCTCATCCCATTATTTCCGTTTCTCTCGATATTGTGTTGACCTCGATATTTTTAGAAGAATCCATCCGACTGTGTCATCAGTGAATCATCATGTTCGTGAGTTTAAAAAAATGCATTTACCTGCATTGGGCTGTCTACATCCATTGTAAGCAGATGCAGTTGAACACCGTTATTTTACCCTAATGGTAAAAAGATTGATGGTAAAAAGTAGACATCTTATTTCATGTGTCACTCACAGTTCAAAGTTTACAAAATAAAAACAGAGAGCTTTATTTAGGCAAAATAATAATCAGGAAAAAATCACAACGTTTGAATATGTTAAGGTTGTTATTAAATAATAAACAATATTTTATATCTCCCTAACCACAAATGCTACCTGAGTATCGAACGTAAACAAAAAGTGTACGTGGTCCAAAGATAATATGGTATTTAAACCTCAAATTCGTCACAGACCGGAGGAAAAATGACCGGCTATATATCTTCCTAATCTTTTGTACTTAAGGGTCCGTTGGTTCTGAGAAACAGCTATTACTATAGATCCCGGTTCACAAGAGGAACTGTTACTTTGTAGCGGACACTGCATGACGGCAAAAGTGCATTTTTGTTGGAAATGCAGGCGTGTGACGTCACAGAGAGTACGTCACACGCGGGCCTGGCTCCCGTTACTCGCACAAAGGGCTCGTAAACAAAGGACCTCTAGTTTGACCACAAAGTAGCTGCTCACTGCACATTGTTTTGAGCGTAAAGCTATAAATCAATCGGTAACGGGAAATCTTGTTTGTTTGTTAACATCCATATATAACAGACTGGTTTGTATTGGTGTTAACTAAGTACCTACATACCTCCATTATTTTCAACTTATGTCACAATATTGATTATCAAGGTTTTGTTACTTGATTGCAATCAAAATTGAATGAGGGTTATTGTGCAAGAACACATATTACCATCGTTAATCAATAATACCGTATTCATTATATCCATGAAACTTTCTGACACATCTTTAAAAAACAGGAACAGCTTTAAAGATGCTTTCTCGGGCACCAAGAATCAAAACAAAATATCATAATTAAAATGAATCGAAAAATGTCAGAGAGCCGTCATTAAAAGTGAACGCATGCCGATGCAGGGCCGAGGTTGAAAAAAAGTAAAAAGAAGGTATGAGTCCCGTTAGAGGCCGGTATCCCGCGGCATGCGGCAGTGGATGCACCGATAGATAGGTCGGAACTCGCTGCGCTTCGAGTTATTACCTGATGGCTTACCTTACCTTCTATTACGTAATGAAATATACAGTAACGTCGACGTGTGCTCAGATTTTGTTGATAGGATGCATTACATTATGTGAGCATAAAACAAAGAGAAGTTGCAGTTTTGCTTTTCTTTTTGTTCAAGAAAAACGTTTCTTCTTCACGTTACATAGATTCATATAGTTGGTTTCTTCCAAAATGTGAGTGCTACAGACGCAAATCTCTTAGCCACTAACATGCAGTCCTGAATAACTGAAGAGAACCTAAGACCACTACTGGAATCACCGATGCCTCTACCTCTTTAAGCTACTGCACCAATGGAGTCGTCTTTAATAAGTCTGTGACAATTTTAAGCTATAAATATCAATGGTATCATATGATGCAAGAAACCATGTGTTAAAATTGCAGAGAAGCGTGAACATAGCAGGCCAAAAGAAAATGTCGTGGCCACAGACCAGGTAAAAAAAGAACAAAGACCACAGACCGGAGGTCCAGTTATTAAATAGACAAAATAAATTAATATTGTTAGCGCTGTATATTAAATTAATTGGTAGATTAATGACAGTGGTCTAAACTTTCTCCTGATTACTACTTTATTGAATCTGTAACTTCATCGTACCGTGATTCAGAATTAAGTGTTATATTTATGACAACAGCATAGGTAGCTTTGTCTTTTTTTTAATCTGAGATGACAGCTTCTTTTGATCTTAATACTTGCTTTAGACCTAAAGAGTTCTTGACGATATCCCTCTATTTGTGTCAATCTGCGCTGACGTTATTGGTGTCTAGATATTGATTATCTTGGTTAGACTACCTTGCAAGGTCTTTCAAATCTTCCCAGTTACCACTTTTTCCAGGTTGATGACTGGCATTTTCAGCGAAAAGCCCGAAATGTTGCAGTAACTTCTGAAGACAGGAGTCTTTTTTATGCCCTAGAGTGGCAAATAAGTATCCCTGTGGTATCCCTGGCATTGCAGGTGTCCATGCTTATACTTTTCGAAGAGGACTTTCTTCAATTTTTTTCTCTGCAGTCTTTGTCAATTCTACGAAATGCGTTGGTGCTAGATGCACTTGTCCAGTTGTCCCACGATGGAAAAACTGACGAGCTTTGTAAAATTATTGTTACCTTAACAATGATTTTACATGTTTTTATTAATTTGGGGAATAAAATGGTTACACATTATAGTAATATGTACATATTGGTGATGCTGCATGATTGCAGCAAATATTATCTTATTTTTATTTAATATTATTTAAATACCGTACAATCTTCAAGTTATTACCTATGAATGCAGGTGTAAAAGACACTTCATCACAGAGGAAGGTAGTACTACACACTAATTGTGCGCTCAACACATAAATAGATATAATCACACCCACACAATTCATTCGCTCAGTCATAATTATACCTTTATGATTTAATAAACATAAAATCATAATCAATGTTTCATCTTTAAGAACAAGTATAAAAAAGCCTTACAATTTGAGTTGCACTTAAAGTATCTGCCTAAATGGAATTCTGAAGTATACAGCGTTCATTAAATTCCAATTTGTGTAGAGGGACTAAGTGGTCGGGTGGCAACGGCCTGTTTATGTGGGATACCACTGACGCGTTTCCTGGACAACCTTCGATTATACTTAAGGAAACCTCATCGGACCATAACCGGGCGAAAGATTATCATGATCTGATTTAGTCCTTTATGACCTCACATTTATATTAATTAAAATATCATGTATGCCATTTATAATATTTCTGTCTGAAACTGCAACATATAATTCTCTCAATATTGTGGAAAGGCCATAATGTTGAGAGATTTATATGATGCGCAGACAAGACACATTTGTCTATCATCAAATAAGTTCAAACAAGAAACAATTTTGACGTTTTCTTGGCTTTCCTACTAGAAAACCCAAGTCGTGATATTATGTACCTAGTAATGGTGAAATCCTTAGATATAAGATATTTATTACAAAACAAAGTTAACTTTCGTGTCTGTGTTTGACAGCTTAGATCTTCTAAACTACACAATGTATTTGGGTGCAGTTTTCAATATTCTGGAAGGTTACGTGTTTAATACATTACTAAAACCTACAACTTAAAAATCACTGAATTATGACTTGTCGCCATTGCACCCGTCCAAAGCAGACGCAGATTACTATCGCTAGCAAATTGTTGACCAAATGGGTTTTTCTTTTTACTCAGATGCAAAAAAAATATTCAGGACATTTTACTACCTACACTTATTCAAATTGCTTATTTAAAAACAGCAAAAATCTGTGACAAAGTCCTTAACATTGAGCTTGAAGTTGATGTATTTATTTCAAATAGAATAGGTCTAGTTTTTACGCAGCGTGAGGTAACAATTTGTAGGTTACCGGCTCATAGTCTGAATTCTTATAGGTCTAATAAGTTTCGATGCTACTGGCCTGGCCAAACAACACGAGAAATGGCTCAACGCAGTGCTTTCACCTGGCAGATATTTTCAGCCATCAGCAATTAATAGTGTGCGAAGCAATGTAAAGAAAAGTCATAGACGTAGTATAAATTAATTATTTTTCTAGAAAAGTGGCGCACAATAATTCTCGTGGGCGGCGTGCGCGACGCGCGGCGCTGGCGTCGCTGCGCGAGCGCATTGCTAGTAGGAAAGTTGTTTATGACGTCGGAAAGTGTCACGTTGAACCATGGTGAACCGCGACCGGTGTCTTCCGCGGTGCCTGGCCTACTCACCAAATTGTCATTCTATCAATCCGTCACCATGACTTTATCTTCGCCATCTGAAGGGTACATTTGCAGAGCTCCACGACGTGTCGAGCTCTTACCGTTGAACGATATTACCCGTCACATTCACCGTAACTCTTCTTTGTCCTAATGAGATTTGGCAAATGTACTGGCACTGTTTCGTGTCTTAATTTCGAGTCCGTAAAGCTTAGTCTTATGCCACTTATTACAGCATCACCTAGATAACGCTCGAATACAATTAGAAAGCTTATAGTCAATGTCCATTCGAGCAATATTTTGGGTTTTAAATAGGGTATGTAAAAAGTACTGTACTTCTTCGAATAACATGTAAAACTTCCGAACACAATTATAAATAAAATCGTGAAACTAAGTCCCTATTCCAATTTAGCTTGCTTATTTATCGGCTTCTATTAATAAAAAAGTAATTATTGTATATTTTTCTCTTCACAAAATAATACAATAAGTATTATATTTTAATATAGTCACAATATTATAAAAGTGTTGATGGCCGTGGGCCGTGATAGTTTAGTTGTAAGTGTTGGAGCGCTGCCGCGGCAGGCGTGACGCGAATCATCGACCTCTCTCGCCATTTGTAATGTTCGGTGGCGAAATAGAGGTCATTGACAAGGCCTAGCTCACATCACCATTATACCATTTGAATCAACAATGCTTATTCAACGCTCTGTTCCCACTACATCAGTTTTCTTTCTAATGAAGAGTAATGGAAACATAATACGTGTTAATGAAATCCTTCCTAAGATGTTTTTGCATTACATCCGGTTTTTGCAAAAATGACAAGTATACTATCCATTGTCATAACTTTGGTATTGTTCTTTACATGAGAAGGGTGTAATTTATATCCTGAATTTCATAAACATTTGGATTTCTTTCTAACACGGTCCTGATTGACGTTGCCTAAGAAATATGAGTTTAGCTGACATGTTGAAGGGGCATTGAATTTTTTGTGTGTGTTTGAACAATGACTTGTATAGCTAGTCGTGATCTAAGTTGGCGGAATGAGGGGCTTTGCTCGGAGGGGGTGGGGGGGGGGGGGGGGAGGCGGCACGCACACTACGCCAACGAAACGAAAATTTGTGAGGTGAACGAACGCAAGTGGCCGCGCAGCCAAACGTCAGGTTGATTCACTTTTCATCTACGCTCACTCTGTTATGGATATTGTTAACTTCTTTATTTTTGATATAATGAAAACTCACTTTTTACATCTTCGCTGTTTAAATTTGTTTTTTGTTTTGACGCACTGCTGCACTTCGTCTCTATAGCTTTGGTAAGCTTACGTTTGTTAATGAGGACCGCCTTGTGTTAAAAGATGTATGTCACAAAAAAAAAAAATCAGACAAAATAATTCAGGATTTCCAGTTTCATTCTGTATTACCCCCAGAAGTAAACAGCAAATAAAAGGGATTCCATTAGTAATTCTAGTACCAAATACAATATGTTAAAGTTTTTAGTAGTCACCCATTCGGGCAGCGACTTATAGTTGCTATGTGCAGCAGCAGACTGCAAAACTGAGACAAGCTGTTCATAAATGTATCATATTCATGTGGCTGCACAAGCGAGGAGTATTCCAGCTATCCATACATGAGTACGGAACCAAACAATTTCCGATCTTTGTAAGTTCTTTAGGAAAGGGTAACAAGGCGCTGGTTGACTGTTTATTTAACGTTAATTGTTCATTATTCATCCTGTAATATCGACATTGGATAAACATACCTTTAATATTTTGTAATAACGCGCAAAGTATGAGTTTTACTTTTATCGAGCATGTGAGTGGCGGTCATCGACCCCGCGGTGTCCGCGTTTGGCGGGAATCCACAGTTCGCGAGCGCGCACTTTTCTGACAAACGAACAAGCCACGTGACCACACCAGATGACGACTTTAATCAGGACTACTTACCTGGGTTTTTACTCTTTCACATGAGTGATTCATTGTTAAAAACAATGACGCAGGGACCTTTCATTGAAAAATAACCATGACTGTTAAACAAATACATCTTTTCCAGTATAACAATACAAATGCATGATATTCTTCTCCAATAATTACTTTATTGGATTCACTTTATAAAATCTGTTTATAACGACAATGGCAAACAAATAATGATTATCCATGCATTCATTATGCATGTAAATCTTATTAAGCGTTAATAATACATAATATAAAAGTAAAGATAGCATAAAACGTGTTATAAAAATATGGATAGTGTGAGAAAACTGCTAAGTACGTAGCAGTAAATAGTTAATGTCGTGGTGAAGTCAATGACTGCAGAATCATAGAATGAGCAAGGAAGTGGCGTATATTAATACTCTTATTAATTATGAGTGATAGCAACATTTAACTGTAGCGGCAATGAGGCAGCGCGCGCGCAGGGCGGAGCGCGCCGCGCACGTTGATGTCGTTTGTTCTAGCGCTTGCCTCGGCGCCTATTGTGAGACTCACGTTTTGTTTAGAACCATTTTTCATGTTACTCATAGCTTATTACAACAGATTTACACTATGGAAAGGCCTACAAAATTTTTGAGGTTGATGATTCAAAAATCTATTTCAATTCCATATTAATGAATAGTTAGACGAGCAGTCAATCGTTTATCATAATCAAACCATCAATACGGAAGTTAGCAACATGATGTGAAGCATGGCTGAACTACAGTAAGAGCTTATCAGTGAGCTTGGTGGATATAATACCGTATATAATTACTGTGTTTAGTTGGATACAGCCTCTTGGAGACATTAGAGAAACATGTTATGGTGTGGGATGAAGCTATAAATAAAAGTAATCCACAGGTGACTATGTAAGATTTATAGGTTCATCAATTACGGATATTAATTCACTTCACTTTGTGGGATGAGCTACATTTTAAATAGGTACTAATAAAAAGAACAACGACCCTGGCATTCATTCTGCGGAGGTATCTCTATTTTACCTCTACCAATCTATATCCCCTGCCCATTAATGGTGTTCGTATGCCCAAGGGATTTTTTCAACAGGTATGCAGCAGCATAACTTTCTATATGCTAAAAAGTTCACGACAAGCTGAAATCACCATAAAGAAAGAAGCCATCTTTGATTAATTTGGCGACCATTATACTTGCCTGTTTTATACGGGTGGTCTTATTTTTACTGTAAACTGATACACATTTTTGAAAAGCAGTACATTACTACATTTTAATTTCCCGCCGGGATAATCCATACTTCCATACTATAAACTATATTCTATACTTAATATTATAAATGCGAAAGTGTGTCTGTTACCTCTTAACGGTTATACCGCTGGACCGATTTAGATGAAATTTGGTATAGAGATAGTTTGAGTTCCGGGAAAGGACATAGGTGAGATTTTTATCCCCGACATCATCCTTTAGGGTGTAAAAAGTGGGGTGGAAATTGGTATAGGAATCAATTTTACTCCATAAATTATCCTTTAAGGGGGTGAAAAGAAGGGTGGAAGTTTGTAATCAATAACCGTCGAACCGATTCAGATGAAATTTGTAAAAAGCAGGATGGAAATTTGTAAACGGAATCAATAAAAAAGGACTATAAGACTTTTATCATTTAACCTTTCGTTACAAATAAAAAAAAACGTGAAAATGGGGGTGTGGAAGTTTGTATTGGGAATCTCACAAATCAATCAGTTCTTAAGTAAGGAATAAACCTTAATATAACTTTACTTTTCCTCAGATTTGAAGAATTTTAGTATAGTTTTATAGGTGAGAAACTTTAGTAAAGCAACTTTAACATGTAGTTAGAGGAGGTTCAAATAGGCATTCTATTTGAACCGCAGAAGTCTAACTGCACTACCGTGTTTTGTTTCTGTTACACATCGATACACAAATCGATCCATACTTATATTACTTATATACTTATATTACTTATATACTTATATATTTATATATTTATATACTTATATACTTATATACTTATATAATATTATAAATGCGAAAGTGTGTCTGTCAGTCTGTCTGTCTGTCTGTTACCTCTTCAAGTTTAAACCGCTGAACCGATTTAGATAAAATTTGGTACAGAGATAGATTAGACCTTGGAGAAGGACATAGGCTACCTTTTATCGCGGGAAAAAGGCTTGAAAGGGTTGAAAGTGTGTACGAGAGCGCTTCATTATTGAAGATAAAACCATGAACCTTTGTATTTAGGCACTTGATAAAAAATAAATAAACATATGTTCAAGCGTTTATGAAAAATTAGTATCTTAAAAATAAAATTGGCTGGCCGAAGTAACTATTCCTGGCGAACGAAGTCGCGGGCAAAAGCTATTATAATAGAAATATAAAGTCTTCTGACTTGAAGACTTTGTCACAAGAGCCAAGGGAATTAACCTCTAACAGGTACTTTTCCAAGACGACTTTCTTCGAGAATAACAACGCATGTCATAGTTTGGTAGATGTTATTTTGACTTGCAAAGTATCAAAGTTGCAGTGTTGCTGGTTTTAGGATCAGAACGATAGCTAGAACATTGCATTTTGTCTGCTCTGAACTTTGAGCTGGGTAATTTGGGCACACGATCCACTATCTTTACGGTACATTTTGCACGCTTAGCGTAATTTTGTTATTTTTCTTCTATTATTTTCTTCATTTTGTGTTTGTTGCTTTTATGTTTTGTCCATTACATGACATACAGGTACACCTAGTTCAGGAGTCAGAGACTTCAAACAAGTTTCTGTAACCTATTATGTTAATAAAGAATTATTATTATTATTTCGAATTATCGTTTCCTATTCTATATTATTCAGTCGACTTTCTTCTACATAATAAAGTGATTAGCAAATGCAACTTCACGTTAGATACTTTTTATTTTAATTGATAGGCTGTGTCGCTCTCGCTGTGGTGGTGTGCGCCGGCGCAGCAAAAAGCGGAGTTTCCGCATTGCGCGCGCTGATCGCCGCCCGCGCCGCTGCAGCCTGCAGGGAGAGGGAACATTTCCGCGCCGCCTGCAACACGAGCGGAGGGAAACCTCAACATTTTTGTTACCAACAAGAGTGCATTCCCAATTGTATTATTCAAACAATCTTAGATATTCTTATATTCAAAATGTACAGTTTAATCTAATCTATCTGTACTGTTTGATTTTTCAAATGTTTGTCCGATTCAAAAATATAAATCACTGCTAGATGACTCGGCAGCGTACCTGTGGAAAAAACTAGTTACTTATATTTTGTATCTACTCAAAATTGTTATGTGTGGGTACCGACCCTGCTCTACGCTAGAAGTTTCTAACTATCATGTCTGTGTACATTGATGACGCTTGTAAACTCTATAATCTGATAAGATGGCAAAAAAATCATGAAAATTCTTTGGTTCATAGTATTAATAATATAATAACGTTTTAGTTCTCGGTAGACCTATAAATAGCGTTCGATTTTACGACACGTGTGGTTGACGGTGAATAACAATAAAGTGCATTGCGTGGCGGCGGCGGTGCCGCAGGTTGCCGACGCCTGTCGCCAGCGCCGGCTAGCGGTTCGCAAGGCTTAGGTTCACTCGGGTTCATTGCCATAGTTTTGTAACCCTTCTTGTGTAACTCGCTCTCGGCCCTTCGCGCGCACCTCTCACTTGGACTCATTATTGCACTTATTTACTTTTCTCGAAATGCCCATTCTATTCTTCGCTCTAACAACGTGGCACTCTGTCATTGAACGTCTTACGGTTCAATCTTGATGTTAAATAATATAATTAGTAAGTCGAGTGAGACGTGTGACAGAACAATTCAATCTGTAGGCCGACGGCGACGTGGGTGTTTGATTAATCGCGTAGGTTTGGTCACCATTTGTTTAATTATAGGCCTCCATTTATTGTGTGCTATTATTCATATTTTGCAACATTCATTATATTTATGTACAGTTACTACGACGTTACAGAACACACAGACAAGGTGGCGTTGCCACTCAAAAATAAGTGACATCACAATTGTACGGTTCTTGACCTTATGACTGTTTAATAAATTGCAGATGTTAAATTATTATAAATCTACATCACAATACAGGTAAATATTGACATTAGATCAATATGCATATTTAACATAATTCCTTGCATTTGTTTGCCGGTCTTTGACTTATGGGATACAATTAGATACATTCGTCACGTGAAACTGTTACAGTGTCAATATAAGCGTGATCGGTGATGTATGATGTATTATTATATCAGCGTGATTGTTTGAACGTGCTGGTGTTCCATGGTGTGGGTATGGGTATAATGTACATGCGGAATGTTTAATTGAGCAGTCGTGTAGGCTGCGGTTCCGCGTCTAGCGGCCGTCGACCCCGCAGCCTTTCGAGAGTATCGAACCGCATGGATTACGTCACCGCGCAAGCCTCCCCCCCATGCCTGATCACCGCGCCGCGACGCCTAGTGCCAACTGACGAACGAGCCATGGAATATTCCTACACTTCTCTATTGCCCAAAAAAATGTTCGTTAAACTTTTTGCCGAAGGACCTAAGTTCAAAATCGATAGCTCAAATTCAAGGTTGACTTTTTTAAGTTATAGAGATTTAAAACCATCATGTATTTTTTGCGTTTAGAAATTAATAAGAGTCAATATAAGTTTTTTATTGAAGTTTTTTGTTGACGAGAGCAATTACGCTCGGACAGACAATGTTTTCGTAGCAAGGTAATGAACGTGCTACGCCGTAGTCGTTCAAACTCACGCAATAAAGCTGTAGCGCTCTCAAACATTTTGGGCACAAAGTTTGGCGCTGGAACTTTCGTTGGTTACGCTCACTCAGTCGATAAGGTAAACATCATCCAGTCAGCGGCAGTCATCGACCCCGGCCGCTCGCAAGGCCACTCGCTTACACAACTCGCCACTAAATTTTTATTGACTTACTTCTTTTGGACCCCTTTAATTTGTTTAACTTATCCGATCTAATCGACTTTTATGCGCATTGCGTAAGATAGTTAACTTGACAAGTGTGTAAAGCGATGATAAATTATGCAAATGATGTTGAAAGATATAACTGTTCGAGTAACTGAACTTAACATTCTCCTTGCAGAGCCATTTTATTTTGAAAAGCTCTTTGTTTTGAGCGAACTCATACTAAACAACGACGTTGTTCTCAATACAGTGAACTCGAGCGATCGCTCGTGTAAGCGGTGCCGCGGCCGCAGCGCGAGCAAGCAACAAAAGTACTTTCGGCCGAGTAACGGGACCGCGCGGAGAAATGCTCTACGAAATCGAAACACGCGGTCCCGTTAGACGGCCCTCGCCCTAAGAGCCTGCCGGGATAATCTTGGTAAATCACAGCCGACGATCCGCCGTTACCTCGTATTAGTGCTCGTAATTTCCGCTGTACTGGTTTAGTGCATAGTTTTTGTAGTTGGCAGTAATTTTGCCAAGTAGTTAAAGTCAGTTTTAGATTTGTTCAATTGTGTTATGAGACTAGGCTCACGTTGTAGTGCTCGTGAGGAAAAATGATGACAATCATGAGGATTATTACAGCCTTTCTTATAAGATCACAAACACTTTATATTTACCGTTACTTTGAAAGTTTGCGAAGAACCTGAAATGCATTGTCATGTAATACATCATTCATAAACAACCTCCTTTACGCATTCATTTACAGTAATAAAGTTAATAAGATTCGCCTGACATAATTGGTACATTCAACTTCAATTAAAACATGTTACAAGAAAGTATTCTGAAAACATAAAAACTCAAATAACTTTCAATCGTGAACTCTACATGGTTGGCCGAACGGAACTCTCTATGCCGCCATCTAGTGGCATTTATAGAGACTACTAGTCGACTCTACCTCTTTGTAGAGTCGAGTAATCGTGAAGTCGTGACTAGTCGTGAATCGTGTCTAGTGGTAGAGCTGCTCTACAATATTCGAATACACAGTAGCTTAGCAGTTGGAGTGATATCCGCCAGGTGGCGGCACTTCAAGATTTTATAAAAATACTGCCAATTTTGGGGTAGCTGAAACTTTCTATTTTATAGATCTTTCTATTTTTTTTATCTTTGAGTTATAAAATTATTGAATATAATAAAACTATCGTATATATAAACGATTTTTTTATCTGTGTTGTGTAAACGTCGTTATTATGTTATTGTTAAATAATAGTAAAATCCGATTTACAATTTCTTTATTAAAACAGGCGCATGCCTGTTTATCGATGCATTGGTCTTTAGTTGCGACTGGTAAATAAGCAGGTACATACATATCTCGTTGTTCGGTTGCACCACGATTCATGAACTTCGGATCGATTATACATTATGGGTAGGTTGAAATCGTGTTCTAAATATTCTTCCGCTGTTACAGCATCATTGATATGAAGCAATGCACACTGTTTTTTTTTGGAACATAGTAAACCGTTGTAGTAAACTCTCAAATCGTCTCTAGGGCCTAGGTAGTGTTTGTATTTTTATGAAAATCATTATGAAAAACGGGATATGCAAGTACGAATTCGTGGGCAAAAGCTAGTAGTAAAAATAAAAAAAATGGACTTTTTCAAAAAAATCTAGAAAGTTCCAAACAAATCACTTTTCAAGTAGTTTCATAAAGTTGGTGGTATTTTTTTCATATTAGCTAGGTTCAAGGATTTATCCTGGGCGTTGATGAATCTGTGAGTGAGACAAGTTTACACTGTTGTGTTGATAGTCAAGTGCTTCAAGTCTGAGGCCCGATTTTATTGAAAACTAAAACTGCACGATTGGATTTTTGTATAATTAATATGATTATTACATATCTGAAAGCGTCGTTACTGATCAAAGGAAGGAAATAGCTCATTTACAACAATATTTTTTTAATTTCTTACCAACCTGTTTAAAACATAACTGATAAATTTTTAAAAATACAATTATTGCAACTCTTTGTTTATGATTGGACTATCTTACGTCAACTTGAAAAAATCGCCCTGGAAATAGTTTAAGTAAAATATGTTTATACAACGTGTCCTTTTGAAATATATTCTATACGTAAAAGTAATACAAAAGTCCTAAAACAATTGTCTGTATCTAAGTTACATTGAAAAGTACGAGTAAATCATTTATATATTTTAAGCAAAGAAAATGGGGCTTTGTCATACTTCACATAAGGGGGTTTTTTATGTATAATCGTGACATTGTCGAATTATTTTGTTGAAAGAAAAAAATAATTGAAAAATAATTCAATGTGTTTTAATGTGCCAGGTGATTTGAGATGGTTTCATTAGTACCCTAGAGTTATGGGATGCCTTCCTAAAAATGTTCAGCGAAAGTTTTCAGACATTATGTTGTTGTGTTTTTTTTATTTTATGTTATTAGTCCTAAGTTAATTTCTGCGCCCTAGCTAGGTAATGTATTCATTAAGTTTAACGATGTCTGTAACTATATTTAATAAATAAGCACTGCTTACTTAGGTGTTGCTGGCATGGGAGTTACATGTTTTGGAACTTTCGGTTCCGATGCAGTTGTTGAGCTGAAATAATATCCCTGCGTTATGTTCGTGAACGGGCTCTTCAGTTGGCTGCCACGGCCCACGTCTGTCGTCTGTTACAACCGATATCGGTTTTCAATAGGAAGCTAGCAGTGCGAAGCCAAACATTCACACTTTCTCTTAAAACAAAAGGACAAATTGAATAAAATATTGAAGACTTACAAAAAATCTATACTCTAACGAAAAAATAAAACGAGAAATACCTACCACGCACAACACCAACACAACACAAAAAAATCACTGAGACTACTAATATTATAAATGCAAAAGTTTGTAAGTCATTCATTCAAACATCCATTCATCCAGGATGGATGGATGGATGTTTGTTACTCTTTCACGCAAAAACTACTGAATGGATTTTGGTGAAATTTGGCACAGTGGTAGATTATAGTCTGGAATAACATATAGGATACTTTTTATCCCGGGAATATGTTCCCTTGGGATAATTTTTGACAATCACGTGGGCGGAGCCGCGAGCGGCAACTAGTCAAAATCTATCAAAATCTCACTTTTTTTTTGCCGTCAAAATTATGATGCGGCATTCGTTATGCTGCACTATATATTATTATGTACATAACACTCGTTCAAAGAATATAAAAACAAGAAAAATATGATATCGGTTCACCTTTTACCTCAAGAGCTGAGGCGGCCGTTGGTGAGCCGTGCCACACGTCCAGTCCAACCTACCATATTTCTTTTTAGTAACTTGTAATAGCCCGCGATAATAAATTTCGTATTCTCCTTCTGATGATACGATACGATTTTTATATAAACATACTTGTTGACTTGTGTCTAGGGAGCTGTGAAATTACTTAGTGCCGTTTAAGCGCTATTTAAGTGGTGAAGCTTTTTAGAATATTATATGGCTGCAACCACATTTTGTTTCTGAAGTGAAGCTAGATTACTCCTAAGATTCTATAAGTTTTTCATCCGCGCCTAAGTATCTCTGCATCCAACTCCCATTATCCGTCGACCTTAAATTTCTTAAAATGTTATCATGTGATTTCAACAAATTTTTATTTTTTTTATTTTGATGTATTTGTTATTGACATTCAAAATTATACTTATTATGTGGCGAAATACAGTGTCATTCTTTCTTTTTTATTTCGCTACAATAGGTACTACTATAGTAGGCGCCAGATAATCGTGGAATAACGGTCATTGACCCACCTACAATTATTGACATTTTTAATTTAAAAAACGGAATTAATGACACAAAGCTGTCCCGAATCATCATCTCTCGTGATCCTTAACATTGTCTAATAATGAAAAACGATTCATATTTAATTGTTCAGGTACCTATGAACAGTTATTAGGGAAAGGTCAATATACTTTATTCCACATATATCTGGCGCCTACTATAGCATATTTACTTTTCCAAAAACAACAGTGTAGTTTGTATAAAAAACATTATCACAAGCTTGATATTTCGCAGCCAAAACCCCCATATTAGAAAGACCTTTTCAGTGACACCCCAAACATATGTAGAATTGACATTAAAAAAAATATCTGTATGATAGGTACAAAAAATATCTTATTCAAGATATTATTTCACAACACGAATCGCCATACCAAATTAACTGCGAATAGACGGACGGATTTGGCCAGTATGTTTTACTACGGAACCCCAAAAAAGTTACGTTAGATCAAGATGTGATGTGAAAATATTGTATTGGTACAATTCAATGACTGTTCATTAGGCGTTTGTATAGTACAAGTAGGTAGTAGGTACGTGCAGCATAAACTGTGAAAAGTAAGTTAAAAAAAACATTTTGGGCGTTGATGTTTAATAATATAATAATAATAAGGCTCTCGTTGGGCAGCTGGATCAAGGGTTTGATCCATAAAGCAGTACTCCTGGACACGGCGCGCATAGTTAGGAGGTTCCTCTCTCAGGGGCCCTGACCACCGGTACCTTGGACCCTGTTCCCGATACCAGTGGGCTACTATTTTTTATATCTTTGTATTTTAGTATTTAAAAATGTAATTTATATGTAAATACAATAAATAAAGGAAATTATAATAATAGTTTTTTGGGTCATAAAAAGTTTAACAATATTTAGGTGAGACACTGGATCCCGCACTGGGATACCCTATGTCGCAGGATCCAGCCTCTTTCGACAGATAATGTGAATCATGAAATTTAGGTTAACAAATGCGACGGTTTATTGTATTATATCTGTGCCTAACATTTTCCATCTTTTTTAGGGTTCCGAACATCAGTAACAAACGGAACCCTTATAGGATCACTTGGGTGTCTGTCTGTCTGTCCGTCAGTCACAGCTAATTTCCTCCGAATCCACTGGACCGATTCTATCGAACTTTGGTACCCAAATATGGACGTGTTACGTAAATAAATAAGTTGTGACTTTTGGGGGACAAAAAGTTTTTCAAAATATATATTACGGTATATTTTGATTATCAAATAAAAGGGCTCATTTTGACGGTTTTAATTATATTGTTTTCATTATTTTAAAATAAACAGCTTTGAAGTTATTCAAGAAATTAGACGAAAAATGACTAATCCCGCACTATCTTTGAAACTATTAATCTTAAAATTTTATGTATGTGAGTGAATGCCGTAAGTATACCTACTACAGTTAATCGCAGGCAAAAGCTAGTAGTTAAAAATAGGAAATATCAAGGAAAAAAAAGTCACTTTTTAATCAGTTGCATGCCAGTTGGTGGCATTTTTTTCAGTTCAATCACAAATTTGATGCTACTTACTGCATCAAACTGCTCGAAATGTATTTTTTTTAACTTATAAGCCCTTTTTTTGCAGACGGAATTTTTGGAAAAATGTTGATGTTTTTTTTTTATTTTTGTTTCTTCATTTTGTATCTGAAATATGACCACGCACTTCTAAAACACCCTGTACAATAGGTTAACCATGATACATTTAAGAAAATAATGTGCGTGTCACAACAATCATAAACAATTTTGCTTGTACAAGTCTTTGAAGCATTCAGTAATACCCCCTAATACTACCTATCATAGGGTAGGAAGTTCACTAACACCAGGTGAAACCTAAATGAATTAGTCTTTGCGCTCATCTCAGCGCCGAGAGTTGAAAATCCAACGCCGCACATAATATTTAGACCGTGATCAAGTTTTTACTGATTTTCTACTGATGGTTAAAACTGGTATTACTAACATGATAGTATTACAACCTAACCTAATAAAATAAATATAAAAATCTTGGCTAAAACATATCTGTTGTAAAATATTGGTCAGTTCTGATATGATCAAGACAGTCCAATATTTCTCAATTATTTTTTTGTCACCCAGATCTGTCCCACTCTTGGGCAAGGTCTCCTCTCATTCCTTCCATTTCTCTCTTAAGTGGGATCCAAGGCGTTCCGCTATCGTTCTCTCAATTTATTATTTTTTAATTACTGTGGTTATGATGAGTTTCAGTTGATACAGATTAAAAGAAAATAACAGGAAAGTTAAGTTAAGATGTGAAATTATTAAAGTAGTAATTTTGTCTAAAAAAAAACTAAGAAATAGTTTAACATTCATTTATTTTAGTAAAAGTAAAAAAGTCAAGAACACAATATGATATAATTCACTATGTTATGTTTGACCTCATACACGTAGAAAAAAAGTCATAAATAGTAGCCAACAATCATCAACCACATACATATTACATAAGGGTACACACAACGAGTAGCGTAGTTCGTAAAACGTGAACATTTTTTATCATTTTTGTTCTTTATTTAAAAAATAAGCGAATTGATTGGCTGCGCGGGTCTGTGAGCGAGCTCGCGTCGCGCGCAGCGTCCCTCCACCAACCGACCAATGACAGCAAAGGACCTCGCGAGGGTGCTCGCCCTTTATCATTATACAAAAAATCATTTTGTTCTTCAATGCCAAATTTTGGCAACGAAGCAAATTGACAGGATTAATCGATATTTTCGTAGCAATTTATACTGTTTGTACGGCTAAGTTTGACTAACTAACTGGCTACTTGAATGAATGAATGAATATTTTTCTAAAATATTATACGCTTACAAGAAACACCAAATATTTCAGTCGCTTTAATCATAATCTAACCTTCTTAGCAACTAGGAAAGTAATTGGAATCTTCAGAAAATCAATCAAAATCAATCTTGGAAACTAGTCTCATGAATTTTCTCATTTATTAAAATGCCAGTAGATTGATAGGTACAATTTAGAAAGGTACTATAGCATTTTAAATTTTAGCTTCTACTAGTATCTATCTACTAGAATATGACCATTTTGATAGATGAATTTGACTTCTGACTCTTGTCTCTCTTGACTGATTCTGACACAGTGTTTTGATTTAGAACATGGAAATACGACTAAAAGAACACAGAAATCTGTACTATCTGCAGTCCGCGACTCTGTCCGCGTGGCATTATTATATTCGTCGCTATAAATTATTGTAGCGTTTGTGTTATTTTGATGTAAAAGTACTGTTAACTTTCATCAAAATCTTTTCAGTGTTTTTTGCGTGAAAGAGCAACTAACATGCATTTTATCCTTCCACAATTAAGCGTTTTAGGACATCTTCATGCTGTAAAATGCTTCTGATTCAACAATTAAATAGAACTACATCTAAGTTCGTTAAAAAATTAACAATAAATTAAACGAACCCTCTTGTAACTCTATAAGCTTTTTTTTTCAAATAACTTTATTTCGTACCATAAGCCACTCAAATGACTCCATTGAAAAACACGAAAACACCCTAAGTATTATCAAATATTAGTGCTAAACCTACCAATAAACAAACTCACCATGACTTCAACATGTCACATTTTGATTTAGTCATTGTTCGCCAGAGTTTGTTTCGCGAGTATGTAAACTGTGGAAGTGAGGATGATTGAGCGAATGAAATGAATGCTTTGAACGAATATTGTGTGCGTGGGCAAAAAGTTGTTAGAACGAGGGTGCACACCCCCGCAGTCCTCGTGGATGAAGTGCTTCGAATGTGACTCAACGAGATGATGACTAGACGAAACTTCTATATATAAATATAAATTGGAAATTACATGCCTGATGAAGTTATTTTATAAAATGTAATTACACGAAGAGATTATTTTTAGGTTGTATTGGGGGTCAAAGTCACCTAATTAATAAGTACCTCTGCTGGTTATACTTTTTTCTTATAAGTAGCATACTCTGGGTGTATCGTCCTCACATAATATTAAATTAATTTTTGTATACCAAATTTTGTAAATCATTATTTGAAAAGAGTAACTATGGAGTTTCTTGTCCGTTCTTCTCCATAAGAATCTACCTTTCCGAATGGACAGTAGAGTCACTTTATTAATATATTTTACTGAACTGTAAATACTGACGTTCAAAAGTGCCGTTTAATGGCCTAATTGAAATAAACGTTTTTGACTTTGACTTTGACTTTAATTCATGTTAGATTTCAAAAGAAATCCAGTAAAACACTTTACATGACACAGTAAGCTTTACAGTCTAGTTACGAAAATGTGAATGAAGCATTGTTAGTAGAATAATTTAGAAATAATCTGGATGCGATGTTTGAACTAAACTTTAATTCAAAACAGTAACTTTATTACAAAAGCGATGACAGCAAGTATTCATAGGCAAGAAGTGCTGAAATAACTTTTTTTTAAACCGATTAGCTTCTTTATAGATTTACGAGTACGCAATGAGTAGTATTTGAAAGAAACTACATATATAGTCATCAAAGTTGGATTTGGATCAAGGAAAGGATTGACCTCTAAAACACTTAGGTTTACTTTTTTTGGTCTATTAAAGAAACGAAACCAAATTTAAACCAAGCTTAGTGGTAATCCACTAAACTTGGTTTCTTTAGTTGCATATATCTTATTAAAAAAAGTGTTTCTCATAAATCAGCGGTCGAATCCGACATTTGCTAATTTTAAAATATATCACTTTTTATTGGCATGAGGGGTGGCACGCGACTCAATCCTAGAGAATAGTCCTTCCTTTAATGTGAGGGTTTATTCGCAATCCTCAATTTGGTTTTTTGGGACTATTGTGATTTTTTTTTTCTAGCTTTTTTGTATGGTCAATGAGGGGTCAGTTTTTTAGATGCACCCCTGCCTCGTTGAGATTGATTGACAGGCAACGGTCACTCGCAAATTGCCATCTGCATTTACGTCAAAATAATAAAAATAATTCCAAGTGATATCAGCGTAGGGTTTTTTTTGCAATCAAGGAATCGTATTTCAGTAGTCAACGAAGTTAGAATAAACAAATAGGAGGCAATCGTTTTGAACCTTACTAAAAATATTTTGACCACTAAACATTTGCTTGTGTGCACTAAATTATTCATTTAACATGTTAACACACTCCAAAAGTTATTTAGCAAGCAAGCCAAACTATAACGGAATCAAAACTTTATTCAATAGCGATTTCACGTTGAGATAGATTTGTTATTTATTTATGTTTCTAATTCATTGTATAAGGTCTCATTATCGGGCACAGTGTGTCCATTGTCCACGCCGACACGCGTCCGATCTCTATTTTTTGTCACATTCACTTTTTCACAGCTAATATTTTTGCATTAATGGATAAAAAAACCTCCCCTATTTACAAATAACAGGGACCTTTAATCCGAACGCTTATTAAAAGTAAATATTTCATGAAATATTATCGTGATGGATTTTTATGACGTTTTTAGTACATTGATTCAATTATCATTTTTAGGTTAAAAACATCGATGGGCAATCATTTGTGTTCCTTCATTAATAGATTAGAAATAAATTGTGGTTTCTAAATGAGATGAATTTAAACTGTCTTTCTTATTATCAATGTTGGAGACATTCTTAAATGCCATGTTTATTACCGAGGGCCAATTCTACTAACTTTTGAGCAACGTTCGCATTCGCATATCAGTCGCAATACGTCAAAAAACCCTAAATGTCCATACATTTTTTTGTCTTTTTAAATAAAAGTTATATGACTAAGCACTCTGATCATCAATGTTGACAGCTAGATAGACTACAGAGTGCAGAAAGAGTTGTCACAGAGGTTGGCTCTTTTAATGATTGCATGGCATAATCTCTAAGATTTTATTGTATTTTATTTTTGAATAAATGTTACTAGGTACTCACATGTAAGTCCACTAGAACATTAACGGTTACATTTAATTATAGTGTATGGATAATTACTGACTTGGACCTACACATCTAAAATCGAAATAAAAACTTTGAGAAAGTTGAAATGTGCAAATGATCGAAATGTGCAATTTGGCAAACTGGTGACAGAAAAAAATGGAGCATTGACGTACGCGCGCCTAGCGTCGCATGGGTCAGGTAATCTTGCGGTGTCGCAAGTTTTGTATATAATATGAGACTTTCCTGTATCGATTTGCAATATTTTTTCTGTCTAGAAAAGCATATAAGCCAACCTTTATCCCGGGAACATGTTCTCTCGGGTAGTCCCGAGAGAACATGTTCCCGGGATAAAGGTTGCCCGCGTGAATGTTGGAACTGGAAGTAGTCTTCCAGTTCCAACATTCACGCGGGCGAAGCCGCTGGCCAAACTATTATAACAATAAAATATCATCATCATGAAGTAGGAGACTAATTATATAAGCAGTCACTTTAGAATCAGAAAAATAAGACTGCAATTAAAGTATTAATTACTTAGTTTTTCTTAAACGTAAATATATATTTTGTAACAGAAAATGACAATTTTCACCATAGTTTAAAGTAAATTAGGTTATCTATAATTAATCATAGTGAATTTTGAAAGGATTTTCTCAAGTACAAAAGACTTAAACGCATGTTATATACTACTTTTTCTCGATCGATTGAATTAGAGAAAAGAAAGTTTAAAAATATGTCTCTGATTTTGTTTTAGCATGGTGACTATAGTCGGCATTGTGTCCACGAGCTGACCAGCAGATGTGCGGCCGGCTGTTTGTATTCAGTCGTCGCAGTGCGCATGCGTGCCCTCCGCGAACTTTGCCAAATATGGCCGCCGACCAGCACACTTATTTCATTCATTTTATTTTGCAAAATAATAATATACTTAATGATTTATTGGCTAGGATCAGTGACTCAAAAGTAGAACAGAATGTGCTCTAACATTCGGAACTTTGTTCACTTGCCATTTTTTCATAACTAAAATAATAATTCTAATGCCTGATTTAGGACTAATTATAATTAAGACCGATAAACGAAAAAGAATCCGATGGTAGGAACATATTTATAAAGGTTGGTAGGCACTTAATGTAGGTGTTAAATAGAATAATTGAGATAACAGAAACGACTTAGGTTCGAAATTATAAGAATTAAGACTAACATATCCAGCAAGCAAAGCAATTTAGCTGGAATGATTTAATCACTTTTATAAAATAACTATATTTTAGTCTTAACTGTAAAAATGTAGTCTTCTTTGATTTAGTTTAAAGAGAAGTTACTGGTCATGTAGTCTTTTTCAGAAACACGAACTTCACACTATTTTTTTCCGCATTTCTATTAGTAATAGCTGAGATTATACTTAATTTGTGATATTTTAAACTATTGTTATGGGACTTGACACTCCACAATCACATTTGTTTTCTTCAAAATACACATCAAAGATAATGTGGCTGGTTGATATCAGAAGACTATGTACTATACCTACTTGCCATTTGTGAATGACTATGTTTAACGAATCAATATTATTATTTTTGCGATTAAACACTGTTTTTGTTAGCAGAAATATCTTCATCTGGTAGGTACGCCGTATTGAGAGTTTCAACTTACTCAGATTGTGATCACAACTAGGATAGATTTGTGTTTTGGGCAGCAGTATTTTTCAAAGCAATAATTCTTAATTCTGACTATATTTGGCTCGTATCAACAAACTGTTACTATTGTATTTACTTGTAGTAAATGTAGGCAGCATCCCCCGTCCATGCGCGTCACCCCAAATCAAAACGCACCACGCAGTCTTTCGGTAATCGCCACGCGGACCACAGCTCGAGCATGTATACCACTCTCGTTTCACAACTACGACACCATAAAAAACCTAATAAATATTTCTTACAATCAATAAATAGGGTGTAAAGAACATCAGCGCGTGATTTCCATATTCTCTTCACTTCCTAATTTTGACGCCAGTAACAAGTGCGGTGTTATTGTGTGTTTTTTATTGAATTATGTGTGACACTATAAAAAGGCCTATGTATCAATATTTTTAAGTAGCAGTGCGTATGTGATACGCTCGTTGGGGTTTCTCTTTAGAGGGGCGGCTCGCGGCGTACATGAAGGGTGAGTTACTTTTATATGCCTACTTGCTTGAGAACGTTGAATTTATGGACTCTAAAATTGTGAATAATAGAAACTAGTATTCAAACTGAAATGCTTTCTGTATATCATTAGTTATTTCGACCAATCAGATGCAGAAATACTGATGCCACAGAAAGTGAATTAACAGTAGGTACCGATAAAAAGTAGAACCAAAGATAGTTGTGCTTATTTATTTAACCCAAAAAAATAGGAGTTTTTGTGCATCATATACGATAACCAATGCATAAAGTGCATACTAATGCCTATTAACCTAAAAAGTGGTTAAGACGTTAGTTTGGCGCAATAACCTATTACCTAGATGCATTGCTTACATTGACCTCAAACTAAATAAGTATCTAAATATATAGTATATGTGTAGTTATATTATGCCTCATCATTTTAATTAGGATATCCATGATTAAAATTGGGTTATTTCTGCGACCTTTTTGCTTATACCTAAAACTGATTTTAAATCGCCTGCTGCTTCGTTAAGATTAGGTAAATCCTAATAAGAATAACATAGACATGCTATATTTTTCAAGCAAAGACAGATAAGAAGGTCAAAATTAAACAATTTTCTTATAAATTGTTATCAGCTTTAAAAAAGTAAACCAAATCACGTTTTTTCTGTGAGATTATTAGACACAACAACATTTTATCAATTTTGGCACCCAGTGGTCGGTATGACAAGAATATTTTGATTAGGGTAGGTCTACAGATGTTATTATTATATGAAAATGGACTACGGCTCATTCTTAGTAAGTGCCTTGCATAAAGTCAAAACCAAACCGTTTATTTAAATTAGGCCATTGAACGGCACTTTTGAACGTCATCATGTATGTACAGTTTTAATAATTTATTAAACTGAAAATAATAAAGTGACTCTACTGTCCATTCGCAACGGTAAATTCTTATCGAGAAGAACGGAGAAGAAACTCCATACTTAGTTCATATTTTCACACAAAAAATAATAATTTTTTATACAAAAACAATTTAATATTATGCGAAGACGATGCACCTAGAATATACTACTTATAAGAACAAAGTATTACCAGCAGAGGTTAATTTATTCGTTTTCTAAATAGGAAATATTTGTTTTTATTTATTCTATTTCTGAAAACAAGAGGTTTTACGGTCTGTTTTGTGGTCTTTTTTTACAAAATATGTGCTAACATATCTAAACTAATAAAAAAGCTGAAGAGTTTTGTTTTTTTGTTTGAACGCGCAAATCTCTGGAACTACCAGTCGGATTTGAAAAAATATTTTTGTGTATGATAGCCACATTCATGAGGAAGGCTATAGGCTATACGAGATCGGGATATTCTTACGGGAACGGGAAATAACGGGATATGCGCGTACGAAGTCGCGGGCAAAAGCTAGTATCTTATATTTTTAGTATCAGTTTCTGTATTTAATTGAAATGTTCCCAAATCATACTAATTAAAGTGCCTAACTATTAAAACATTCAGAAAACTTTATTATCAACCAAATGTCATCCTTGAGATTCCCCACTTAATGTGGTTTATAAAGATTTATTTAGTCATTTTGCTCATCAAAAGTTAGCAAAACCACCAAGTGTGCAAAGAAAAACATTCTGTATATTCTTAGTATGAATATTCGTCTTATTGGAATTGGCATAATATATTTATTCTAAATGGAATTAGTCTGGCTAATCTTGATGAATATCAACCGACTGATATAATGATTTTTATTGAATGTTTGCTGCAATTAGCTAAACAAATCCTGAAAGTACTGCATTAGTATTTTTTGCTTAAAAACAAAACGATGATAGAACACAAAAAAAAACAAGATCATACATGTTTTTGCTTAATATTGATAATCGTGCAAATATTTACAAGCATGTTTTACATTTATTGTCAAAGAAGTCTTTGACACTATAAAACTATGACTACACAACCATTCATGCAATTTATTGTTGAACACGCTTTTGTCCGCGACTTCGTATGCGTATATTTCGTTCCCGTATATTCCTCATGAATGTGGCTATTATATACAAAAATAATAATCCGAATCCGACTGGTAGTTCCAGAGATTAGCGCGTTCAAACAAACAAACTCTTCAGCTTTTTCATATTAGTTTTTTTATTTATTTTTGTTTTCCCTATTATACACTTCTCATAAAAAAACCGAAACATCTATGAAGTTTGTTTTCGTATGAGTTTAATGTATTTTTTTATTTTACATTAAACATTAAAAAAAATGGCAGTTGCGGATATTCTATGGTATCGTTTAACAAATATTAATGTTTCAAATTAAAATTATTTTTGTTTAGCTATCGGGTTTTGCTTTTCAGAATTTGTAAGTTTGAAGAAAGTCGTAAAACAACAAACTGTTTAAAAAAGTTTATTCACTATCTCATATTTCCTCCCCGGGCTCTAATGACTGCTTCCATACAGTTCCTCATGGAACGGATGACAGTCACAATCTTTTGCTGTAGGATGTTATCCCACTCTTCTTGTACAGCTGTTTTAAGCTGGCCAAGCGTCTGCGGAGCAGGATTTCTCGTCCCTTCAACTCATCCCATAGGTGGTCTATGGGATTCATATCCGGACTTCTTGCTGGCCAGCCCATAACCGTAATACCGACTTCGCTTAAGTATTCATTTACAATGCCTGCGGTATGAGCCCTGGCAAAAATAAACTCTTCTCCAATAAAATGTGCGTAGGGTACCACCTGAGGCTCCAGACACTATTCGATGTAACGTGACCCATTTTATGACGGTAAGCGAAGTCCAGATACAAAATCGTGTTCGGTCTTTCCATTGGCACTTATGCCTCCCCTAACCGTCTATGAACCGTCACCGTAACAGACTCTTTCTTCAATGCAGCACTATGCAAAACGCTTCTCCCTCTCTTCGATACACCTTCTTTCTTCCGGCGTTACCATACAGCATGATTTTAATCTCGTCAGAATAGAGAAGTTTACTCCATTGAAGGTATGACCAATTTAAGTGCTTACATACAAAGTTAAGGCGCGCTCTTCAGTGGTCTACCGTCAATTTTGGGCCATTAGCTGGTTAATGAGGTTTCAGACCACGCTCCGCCAATATTTTTCTAATGGTATTTTAGAATCACTCACAGTCAATCTCGAACCACACGGAGCCGCTACTGCAGTTAAATTGAGTTAAAGTGACGATTTCTTAGAGAAACTGACGAAATAAACCGGTCATCTTGCTCAGACGTGACTAGATATCTCAGTCTCCCAATAACGCTGATACACTCTATTGACAGCAGAGGGGCTAAGAGGCAATCGTGCAGCCACAAAACGCTGACTATGTCCTGAATCCAGCAACGCCACGTCTTGGGCGGCTTCCGTGGGCGAGGTATCCATATATGTTAGGAATAAAATCTTTTTGGTAGGATGGCACAGAGCTTAGTTAACAATTACTACCGAAAAAATCATTTTTTGCAAAAAAAAAAAGATTAAATGCAGAAATTCCGACGGAATACACATTGAAAACAATCTCTACATTCATTTTTTGGAAGAAAATTTAAAACGGAGTTGTGGTACACCATTGTGTGGTCTTAACTGCTAGCTATTTACTGGCGTATTATTTAAATGCCGCCTAAATAATACTGTTTAAATTTTTTTTGATGAGAAGTGTACACATACTTGTAATTTAAAATCTATCTTACTATCTACTATTATTTATAAATGCGAAAGTTTGGATGGATGGATGTTTTTTTATCAATCACGCTTGATCGGCACAGGGATATATAATTATAATAGTCTGGAATCACACCTAGGCTACTTTTATCCTGGGAGTTGGTTCGCTTAGGATAATTTCCGCCAAACACGCGGGCGAAGCTGCTGGCAGAAGCTAGTAAATAATAAAAAGTCGCTTATCGTGACTGTCTGTTGTTCTTCTACACTACACAAAGGATTTGAATGCAGTTTTTCCGCATCGTATAGATATACATAGGTACTTTAAGTATTCCAAAAGGTTTGTGTGAATAGAAAGTAATTTAGAAATTATTATAATTATTAAATATTATTATATATTTTGACATGTAGCGTCACAAGCAGTAGGTTCATTTCTCCGATGTAAATCAGAAGCAGGAGTACCTACTAGATTTATTCTTATTTAAACCAATTTCATGAAAAAGTGTAATTGATTGTTTGCAAGAGCTAATTAATGTCAATCGACTGCGAATATTCTATCAATGATACAAGGTTACAATCACTGAGTAAAAGAGAATAGATACCTAAAATATATAATATTTATATGTTTATATTTTTAACGCGGAAAAATGCACGGTTCATGTGAAATAGGCAAGGACAGCAAAGCCACGAGAAGAATCGTGCTGGTTATTTATTTTGTGAGTCTACCATATTTGCTGAAACGATGTTACTTTGTATCTATTGCAGAGTGCAGCGTATGCGCAGCGGCGGCGGCCGCAGCTGCAGCAGCAGCGGCGGCGGCGGCATCGTGGGCAGCCAACCACGCGGCGGAGATCAGCAAGTCTTCGCCGCCCGCCATCCTCGCCAACGGTACCCTCAACGGAACTGCACAATATAATGGAAACAGTAAGCAAACTTAACGATATAATTACAATAAGTTAGAATCAAGAGATGTTGCAGCCATATCGTAGAATTTGCCATTTCGTGATGTGGCCTAGGTTAGGTCACCATCATTGCAAATGGCCGACCGCTTCATGAAATGGTGAATTCTACGGTATGGATACAACTTGTCTAAAATCCAATTTTATGGCAAAAGCCTCTCCTCTGTTACATTTGACTTTAAACATTACTGGTCAATAAAGGTGGTCCAATCGTCTGCTTAACCGTAAGAGACAGACCTAACTCCTTGAAAGTCTAATGCCTTAACGTAGCAGGCTTAGTGCCTAATGGCGAACAATGGTCAAATTAGGAATTCTGTAGGAATATAGCTTAACAAAATGACCTTTTCAATTAACCTATTTTATCAAACAGCACCAGTTAACTTGTGGAGTTGTAACATTTAAACGTAAGTTTCGTGTTTAGAATATAGAGGTGTATATCACTTTATGCGCTTTAACAAACAATAGCTAACTCTTGCACCAAAGAGCAGTCGAAGTAATTTTTCAACAAGTTGATACAATGTTTGGATCTTGATCAAACCCTTGTGCTAATAATTTACCTTTTTAAACATTTACTCCTTAACCAATGGAGAAACAGGTTACAATGTGCATACAATTTGATCCTTTCTAAGAACTAACTACCTGAGTCGTGATCTTTTTTCATCTCAATTGATCTGTGTAAAGTAACAGCGTAAGTAAAAGAATACACACTTGCATTTAGGAAGAGGATTATTATTTTTCAAGTGCTTTAATTAGAATATAATCACAATTGACATAGATTCCTTAAAATGAAAAGTCACCTAGTAAAATAACTTGAATCATTAATCTAGCTTGCGTTCAGATTTAATATAAACGTAAAACAAAGGTACGAAAGAAACCCAAACATACTTCTTTTATATGTTAGGGTGCCAGTAAGCGCCACCCCTCGCAGGGCACGCCTTTATAGCAAAATTAACATAACACATTGGGGTCGATTGCGGGCCAACGGAACCCTACTTGCTTGGCTCTCGTTTTAAAGTTCCTCGATACCAATACAGATGGCGGTATGATATTGAGGATGCCAATGCCATCTGCGGTTAACTTGAAGTACTACCAAATTGGGAAGCTCACTACGAAATATTTTTGTATAAGCGTTTATCAACAGAGGACACTTTCGAGTATGTTTTAACGATACCTTGATATTTTTTCACATTTATTTTTAATGAATTTGGTAAGTTTTGCTATTTATATGCTCATCATTTAACTGTATAAAATATCTGAGAAATGCTTTTTAAAGTTAACACTAGTAAATAGTTTACGTATTATTTCGATCATCATTCAATAGGCAATGTGCCCCCCTAACAATTGCTAGTAGGCGCCATTTGAATCTCTACTTCTATATAGGTATTAATTTTATAAATGCGAAAGTTTTGATGTTTGGATGGATGGATGGACGTTTGTTACAGAATCATGTCAGAACGGCTGAACGGATCTTGATGAAATTTGGCACAGTGATAGATTATACTCTGTAATAACACATAAGATACTTTTTATCCCGGGAGTATATTCCCTTGGAAATACTTTCGGCTTTTACGCGGGCGAAGCCACAGGCGGCAGCTAGTTATTAATAATTTCCTCCAAGAATATCATTGACCTTTGTTGTAGGCGAACGATCAGAAGTAGCTGACTCGCGATTTCAAGGTCGTCCAATATTTCTTAAAACCCTTATGTATGATTTACTATATATTACACATCTTGTTTTTTTATAATTTTCGATACAAAATGAATCACATTTCGTAGAAGGGAAGACTAACAATTGATTAATCAGTTGGTTTTAATTTACATCGCGTCATAGAAATTAAATAAAAAAACTTTAACTAGCTTTTGGTTGGGGTGAAAAGATCAGAGAAAGTGAATAGGTACGACAATTGGCCGAGTTTCATTATTTCCAAAACTTGTTTTTCTTGTGAGGCGACTATTGTCAAATATTGTTGATGCATAATCATACGTGGATTAGATGAGTAACAATGGGTCCGGTCGCCCAGGTCGTCAGCATGTGACGGGTCCGAAGGGGACTCCCTCTAATGTTGGGGAGGATACGCTCCAAATTTCGCCATACCTGGTTCTCAACCGAAATTCAGAAAAGTAAACGTGAAATTGTCACACTTGTAACAATGAACATGAAGCTTAGTAATGGGGATCGCAGATTTAAATAATAAAATGAATAGTTATTCATTGATCTGTTTATTCAACTTTTTGACTTTTGTGCGAGCCTGGGATCTTTCTTTAACATTTTCTCCCTTAAGAAGCACTTTCTTAGAGGGTTTGACCGTTATCTAGTCACCGGTTACTCTTCGATGCGATTTAGCTTAATGATATGAAAAAAATCTATAGAAAATTAGGATGCAATATTTGGAATTTACACAATTCTCCTTCCAAAGTGTGTTATTCTTTTGAAGCTTGATTCTTATATGTATTATGTTCATTACAGTACCAGAACCATCCACTACCTAATTGAAATAATGAAGAAGACTCTTTTTTGAGTGAATTTTCACTAGTTACTAAAGTTTTTTCACAATAAACGAGGCATTTCTTTAAAATACCGGTATACAGAACACTTGAAGTGCGCCCTCTAAAGTACAAGGCAAAATATTAAAACTAATATAAAAGATAGTTCATTCAATAAAACTAATTCCGTTCAGTCTCATCCGGGCATCTCGATTTAATGCGTGCCATAAACTTGGACGCGAACTCTGCATTCCGACCAAAGCTGTCTCCCAGAAGCCACGGTGACACACACGTTTTGTTACGCTTTAGAATTCTTTTACAATCAAATACTTTGAGAACTACAAATACTGAATAGTTTGGGAGTACTCGGCATGCCTGTATTTTGTGGGATTTACCTTAGCAGCTCATAAAACTGATTCAGTACCTGCCCGTTCATGTTCGAATCGGTAAAGTTTCACGAACGCCAATGCCCAATTGTTTAAAAAACCATATGTTTGTTATTTGAAATTTATTTACTATAAAAGTCCTACAAACCCTTAATTGAGATATTTGCTGTTTTAATTGTTAGGTATAATATTCTACCTAATCTACGAAAAAAGTATCCTTATACTTAAGTTCAAATGTTAAAACGATGGCGGAAACATAATACTCTCTTGTATTTTCCCTTCTTTTTTCAAATTTATTTAATTTGGATCTATTTTGAATATTTTATTGCTATTTGAGCTGTTTGCTCAAATAGCTTTGACAGTGGTTTGAAAACTAGTGGGTATATACTTCAGCTGAACAGAACATAAAAGATTCAGTACTTCACTAAGCATCGACACCACAAAGAAAGCGATTACATTCTATTTTCATGTAGAACCTTGATAAAAATTTAATTCATGTTCATTAAATATTCATTAAATACCCTAACCCCGTCAAAAATGTAATTATAGTAGAGAAGCTAGCAAAAGCTCTTAACGGTTTTTCAGCGCGAACTTTTTACTACCTACTTACACAGGAAATCGCAAGTTTCACTTTACGTAACACAGTTTAATTTAGTACAATTCAGAAAATAGAATTTAACAAAAACCATTTATCGTGTCTGAATGTAAAAACAAAAAGACTTGGCAAGTTGGACATTCCCTAAAGATCCCTTTTGCGGTCGGTCGTACGCGGCTTCTATTGAGAATATTTTTTGTGAGGTTTGAAGATGTTGTTGGGTGTTTGTAAGCAATATGTGAGGTAGGTAGTAGAAGCCGTTCACCCTGCAGCGTGCTCGCTGTCGGGAACGTGCTCGCGCTGCGCTCGCCGCCGCCGCCGCCGCGCCAACAAGTGACACAATTTGGGTTGGGGTAAAGCGGCCGGCGCTTTCGGGCGGTGTACACGTTTCGTTAGCTTCTCTATTTTAAAAACTACTTGCTTGACGATATCCGGGAAGGGACGGCCGCATCACCGCGTCGACTCCACACTGTCACTCATTTTCGATGCAGTCGAGCTGCGTACGCGTCGTTGGTCGCTTCGCGCGCACGCGCGTCCGCCTTTATGCACTTAACAACTTTTTATAGTTCATAAGTTTTAAACGTGGATAGGTAAATGAACTTATTATAAACAAAGTGCTTTTTTTCAATTAGAGGATGTATGTTACGGAGAGGTGATATTTGTGGTGCCAGTTGATAATTTTTAGTTACCATGAGCGAGAGGGAAGGCGGAAATGCAGTTCCCTCTTCAAGTAAGTAGATACTTAAGATATTTTTTTCTTAGACTTAAAAAATATTTTTCCTTTTGTTTTGTTGATTACACCGTTTTAGATACAACGGAAAATATAGCGGGGACAAAATCAAGTCACGTCAAAAAGCTGTTTCATGTGTTGGGACTTGGACATGGCCCTTATCGAACGGATGTGTTGTACGCAGTGCCCAGGGAGGCAATCACAAACAGTTCATCATTGAAATTATTCAAATTGAGGTTAATAGAGTCTCGTTTTACTGATGTCACACATATGTGTGCCATGTTTACTGGGTATCAAGCCGATCAAGATATACTAATTATAAATTCGTACTTCCTAATTAGAGAATGTCTTGTATGGCATGACGTCACGTTATACGCAATAATTTGTATTTAGTAAGGTAAAAGAATTTGTATTTACTGTAGGTAGGTAAGGCCTACGGAATTTAAAAACACAACAGTTTAATTCAATTTGAAATGAATAAAAAACAAAGTGCGTATATTCATGAATGGACGAACCAGCAGTCCTTGTATAACATGAGTATCAAGTATTGAATTGGAAACATGTGACGTGAACATTTTATCAAACAAGGTCTACGCATCGAGCAGTTAATTGTTTACTATTCCTACGATACCGTTTTAGTTGCTCGCATGCGTGCTGCCTGCGACTTGGCGCCGCTGCTGCGCCGTTTTCGACTTTATCAACACTCTTATAAGTTTTATACTACCAAAATACTTTCTATTTATATTTATCTGTGTGAGTGATAAAAGCTTGAATGTGTTTAGGTAAGCCGACTGCATTTTAGAAGGACCTTAATCTCTCCCCACTACTGCTGCACTACGTGTTTTTGTCGTCGACATACCAGAGTCGTAGTGACGAACGCACTATCGATATTTTTATGCTGATTAGAATATTGTTTACATTGTTACGCAACAACATTATACGGACCGAGGTGTTGTAGTAAGTACATCCTCAATATGCGCAGGTACCTTTTGGGCTTGTATCTACTGCGTCGTGGGTCGTAGTAGTTCGAAACAGGAAGTTGTTTTGGTTTAGAAAACGTTACAAAGTTTCTCTTGATCTGTAAAATTAATTTGTTTGTACAAATCATATACACAAACATGGCGAGAGCATTCTTCCAAACAGGAATTATCATAGAGAGCTATTGAAGTACCATCCGGAATGTTTAGAAAGTCGATGTATAGTGCAGTGACGTCCCTACGGCCGTGGCAGGGTCCGACTTAGTAACCAGTCAATTAAATCCGAATGCTGGTACACTCTGCTGTCTCTTTCTCTCCTAGTTCAAGATACCCAAGCACAAGCGCCACTTGACGATGATTCACGTTCGAATTCCATACCTACGATTGATAACAGCAAAAAGTGGTGAATGGCACAATGTTTTAGGTAATTTTATTTACTTGCTGGACATGCGTCCCACAGTCATATTGGTATGTGTTTTAGGTCATTTCATTTACTTGCTGGACATGCGTCCCACAGTCATATTGGTATGCGTTTTAGATCTTTTCATTTACTTGCTGGACATGCGTCCCACAGTCATATTGGTATGCGTTTTAGATCTTTTCATTTACTTGCTGGACATGCGTCCCACAGTCATATTGGTATGTGTTTTAGATCTTTTCATTTACTTGCTGGACATGCGTCCCATAGTCATATTGGTATGCGTTTTAGATCTTTTCATTTACTTGCTGGACATGCGTCCCACAGTCATATTGGTATGTGTTTTAGATCTTTTCATTTACTTGCTGGACATGCGTCCCACAGTCATATTGGTATGCGTTTTAGGTCATTTTATTTACTTGCTGGACATGCGTCCCACAGTCATATTGGTATGCGTTTTAGGTCATTTCATTTACTTGCTGGACATGCGTCCCACAGTCATATTGGTATGCGTTTTAGATCTTTTCATTTACTTCCTGGATATGCGTCCCACAGTCATATTGGTATGCGTTTTAGATCTTTTTATTTACTTGCTGGACATGCGTCCCACAGTCATATTGGTATGTGTTTTAGATCTTTTCATTTACTTCCTGGATATGCGTCCCACAGTCATATTGGTATGCGTTTTAGGTCATTTCATTTACTTGCTGGACATGCGTCCCACAGTCATATTGGTATGCGTTTTAGGTCATTTCATTTACTTGCTGGACATGCGTCCCACAGTCATATTGGTATGCGTTTTAGGTCATTTCATTTACTTGCTGGACATGCGTCCCACAGTCATATTGGTATGTGTTTTGTTTACTACACGTGTGACTCGCTCCATTCAAATAATGAATGAGCATTGAACTATGATAATAAATATGTATGTATTTATATCCTCAATATGTATAACCTACATCAACTGTGGGAATGAAAAGAAACTACACTATAATTAGATTTTTAAATGGTTAAAATAATAACAAAGTAATTTTGAAATAGATAAACCTTATTGATAAATGATTTTTATGTCGACATTCGTTATGTCGTGTTAGTAAGTATCATTTAATAAAAATATTACAGTTTGTTATCGACTGGCGTTTAATTATTTGGGAAAAGACAATTTCTTTAAATTAAACTATAATAAATAAGCCTAAGTGACATCTTCGTCCCACGCGCGTCAGGCGATGCATCTGATGGCCGATGGATCGCCCTCGTACTCTCCGCGTGTGATACGAATCATCGCCCGCATCCCGACACAGACATAAAAGCATTAAGTACTGGAAAATATTTCGTATATTAAATGGCTATTCAGCCATTCGATACTCCCTAAGCCCCCAACAAAAGCTCTCATCAACTTCCTACTATGGTTTCAAGCTAGTTCTCAGTGTTAGTTGATTTCTAAGCATACTGCCAAAAGATGAGACATTTGTGTTCGTTTAGAAATACCATTCAGAACAATAATGTCAAATACGCAATAGTCATAGAGACTGAGACAACAGATGCGTGGGTCAACACGTGTTCGTTTATTGACTAAACTTTATTTTCATTCATGGAAGTGATCCTTTACCTCGTGACGTCGATTGATGATGATGAAAGGTTGTTCACACATGTACTTAACCGATTGCATATGTTAAAACATGGATTAAAGGTTACCGAGATACTCTAGGTCGTATTAAATAAACATTTCGATTCGCGCTCGCCTTAGGCTAGCCTAACTTACATCGACTACGTAAAATATAACAAGACATAGGGGTGCGTAGAGCAGCAAATGTTCCACTTAAAATATGCGTAGAATTTCCCCTTCCTGCTTTTAAAATACCACGAGCTTAAATTTAAATTCCAGTTTAAAAATAGTGCACCTAATCGCTTTAGGAACTGACAATAAACCAGAAACGTCACGATTTCTGTCTCGTATTTTGTTATTAACGTGGAGAAGCTAAACATTTTTGTTATATTTAGTAGAAACTGGGACATTTTAATCTGCACCACAACAGTTTGTTGCACAACAGTTTGTGGTAATTTGATACGAAGTAGAAGAGGCAAAGTAATGGTTAAATATTTGAAGAGGCGCGTCAGTGTTGCATTAGACGAGTGCCGTGTAATGCATCTGTTGCATAGAAATTCCGGCGCATGTTGAGGTGTAGCGTGGAATGTGCGTAGTTGCGGGACGAGGCGCGGGCGGGCGCACCATGCTGAGTAAACAAAACTACAAAACAGGCACATAGTGGGCACAGCAGTCGGATGCGCCGGAGTGCTACCTCACTCGGTACATAGACGAATATAAATAACGTGCTGCTACCGCACTGGCGCACTAATACCATGTATTGTAATGAGCGAACATCCCGCTACACTAAAATCCAACACGATAACAACTTCTGTATTTCACTTCAATTAAACCTGCTTACTATGTCATTTATTTAACTTAACGTAATCTTTTTTTCAGAAACAGAGCATCTTGAATGCTCTTATGACAAAGTTGATGATGCAACATGTAAAACAGTTTTCTGAATTGCTACTGAAAAATTAGGCATTTGTGTTTGTTAAGTCTGTACATAAACAGGTTTACTTTTCACTGCCTGTATTTTGACACTATTTTTGAAAAAGGTTTGTACAAAGGTAATGGTGGTGGTACATGGCTCGTGGTGGCACACATGAAAAAAGACACAAAAAGCTCGTTTGGTTGAATGAAACAAGGCACACTTACACAGACCTAAAAGCAAAAAAAAAACTATAAATATAAAACGATATAAGTATTAAAATTCCCTACGGCTCTATTTTTGTAAATCTTTTTAATGTATGGATTCCGGGTGCCTCTCATTTAGTATAAGATTATTTATTTGCTCTATTATCAAAAGATATAAAATCACAATCACGCTCAAATGGTAAAACGTTTACGTCATCTAACAACAGTTTACGTAATTTTCATCTAGTACAACGTTTATTTTGTATTATAACAAGTGCTATAACAACATTTTTTCTAACCTTCATATGATATAATATCATTATGAATAACGTTTTTTAGTCAAAATTATCATTTCGTATACAAACATTTGAAATACATATTTTTTGTACTAAAGTGTAATAAAGATTTTTTGGCATAATTATTTTTTGAGGCGCTTACTCGGACAGCTTAGATTTTTAAACCACTTTTAGGATAGATCTGACATGGATAGGTTAGGTTTGTCAAGTTTTTTTTTACCCTTAAACCACCTGTAAGGCAGATAAGTTATAAGGTTTGTTAGGTTTTTTTTTGAACCCTTAAACCAATTCTTGGTCAGATCAGATGCTGGTCCTGCTCCATAGGACAATCAAGGGTGAAGGTCAAACTGGTTGATTTATGTATTAACTTTATAGATATACTGTTTCTTTTTTTGTGTTTTTATTTTTCTGTTGACTCACACTGTTGTTTAATTAATGGTTCCAATGTTTGTAAATATGTGAGTACCATTTACCTAAATTTCTTTAGGAAATTAATAAGTTTACCTCTGCTGGTGATACTTTGTTCTTATAAGTAGCATACTCTGGGTGCATCGTCCTCACATAATATTAAATTAATTTTTGTAAACCAAATTTTGTAAAATCATTATTTGAAAAGAGTAACTATGGAGTTTCTTGTCCGTTCTTCTCCATAAGAATCTACCTTTCCGAATGGACAGTAGAGTCACTTTATTAATGTAATTCTATTATTTTTACTGAACTGTAAACGATGACGTTCAAAAGTGCCGTTTAATGGCCTAATTGAAATAAACGTTTTGACTTTGACTTTGACTTTGACTTTGACTTTGATCTGTCACGGTTAGGTTTGTTAGATCTTTTTTTAAACCCTTGAACCACTTCTAGGGTAGATCCGACACGGTTAGGTTAGGTTGTTAGGTCTTTATTAACCCTTAAACCACTTCTAGGGCAGATCCCATACGGATAGGTTAGGTTTGATCGGTCTTTTTTAAACCCTTAAACCACTTTTAGGGCAGATCCGACTAGGATTAGGGTTTTCTTACGTATTCACTCTAATCATTCATATACAACATAGAATAATATACCAACATAATGTTGCGATGTAATCGTTTATTTTTTAATTCAATTTAGACTTATTTTATTGTGTGAACTTGCTGAAATAGATCATATGATCATTATATTAAATGTTGATTTTATCAAAAAAATATTATACAATATGAGTATTATAGCTTTTAATCATTAGTTAAAATGTTTCATACATTTTGACAAGTGAAAAATATAAAATGAAATTATGACTCTTGGATTGTATATCATAAATTATTATAATTACAACAGATGATTATAACAAATGAAAATTATATCTTTCGTTGTTATATTAAAAATAATATACCAAACATTACACACCCATGGATTCCAATCAAAAGTGGATTGATAGTTTGGCTGTAAAAACATAACAAACAGATCATACACGCGTTGTATGAATGAAAAACAACACAGTAAAAGCCGACTCTACGAGCACTTTTACTAATTGGATGCTTTTCAAAAAAGTAAATTTTCAAGTTATTAATGAAAAACGTAGGTTCTCCAATGAGTTACTATGGGTTGTCGCTCAAAGTCTTTAAGAATTTGCCCGTTTCTTACGCAAACACTGAGTTAACTTTAATAAATATTTAAATACTAAGAAAACAAGTCTCTACAAAGAAAAAACATATTTTTTGTAACGGCAAACAGTTAAGATACAAGTTGATTTTGGTATCCATATTAACTAAGCGTCCGCGCCCGATAGAATTTTGTTATATGAAACATGCTCAAATGAGTCCCACGTTATTTAGAAACAAGTCTAAAAGCTTTCTCATTAATATGGGATAGGGAATAATAAATATTGGGCATGGTGAGCAAGGTGAGGTGGTGAGGTAGTGCGGCGGCGACGAGGCCGGCTAGGTGCAGTGTTACGGCAATGAATGAAAAAGGTACCAGAAACTTAACCTAAATACCGAACATTCTTCCAGTCCCCGCCGCCCGTCGCCGAGCCACGTGTGTGCGCACACACGCTTTTACCGCTGCCGCCGCCCGAAATAATATGCTTAGCTTACATACCAACACATGGAAATGTATATCGAATTAGCAAACCACCAATAAATTCTCATATAACTAACATTTGAGTAAGCCTCCGCGATACTAACGCTCGATTGATGAGAGAGCGTCGTGAGAACTTTCAGCTTGTTTTATTTAAATGGCGGTTTGTTACGGTCTAGATTGGACTCACATTATACATATTTATAATACTCCACCGCTTATAAAATGCTTTAGCTATTTTATTTATTATATTTCTAGATAGTAAATTGAAGATATTATTTCAATTAAGTAAAATAAATTGCGAAGACTTTAGAAACAGAAAATACAACTTTGGTATTTGGAGATAAGTCATTCACTACTGAGAAATAAAAAATAGTAGGTGCTAATCGGTGTGAGTATGAGAATCGTTGTTTGTCATCTGAAGTATTTCCGGATTTTTCTAATAAACTTGTTAGTCATTACTTATATTTTTTCAAGGAAGTAACGTTACATTAACGTTAGTCATCATATCACTACAATTGATGTTTTCGATAGATAATAATTTACTACATTCCACCATTCAAAGTTATACTCTCTTTCAATTTAGTTGAAACTTAATACGCTTAAATAAATGTGGAATTAATAGGCATAGTGTAAAAGGAGTTGTCTTTTATTTAATTCCGTTCCCACGTTATTTGTTGTCTCGGTGCCCGATAAGGGGAACAGTATACCCTTTCTTCGGCCAGTATACGATTGTAGGCCCTTATTTATTGCTAATAGATTTCCGAACGTTGAAATGTCCATGCATGTGTTTGGAAGCAAGGGACTACGACCCACTTAATGCAATTTGACTATTAGTGAATTCTTTATGACCTTTCTATTCAATAAAAACATGTTAATTTGGTGCGACTATTTTTTATTTTCATCAAAATTGAAAGATTACAGAAAGACCATAGTATACCATCCAGATAAAAAATGTATGTTGTTGTACTTTTGGAATACTACATATGTGCCTCGATTGTAATTCCCTGAATTTTGCAACTGTACTTAAATGTTCAATGATGTTTAAAATGGTGAAGGAGCATTACCTACCTTTCAACGATAATTTTGCGCCTCCGTTGATATTTATTAGACATTAAATTATTTAGTTTTGTTTGTTTGTACCTATTGTATATTTTGTTAAAGTAGTTATATTTTTGATGTTTGAAATGAAGAGAGAGTGCTAAATCTATCTCAGATTGATCAGTAGATTCAAAAATTGCCTGTAAGAAATTGCCCTGTGCGAAAAGACTGCTCATTGCACGAGTTCTCTTGTTTTTATAATGTGCATAATAATATGAGGTGTCTCCTTTCCTTTATTTGCTGACAGTACTGTTACAGTAACCATTCGTTAATTAAAGCATGGAAGTAAAAGCCTGTTAATATCGGTGCGTCGTTAAAGCTATGTACCGGAAACACAGGCTTTATGTGTGAAGGAACTAAGTTGTAAAAAAACCTCAATTAAGTAGATGGTAGATTCGGTAACAGGTAAGAAGGGGAGCTTTGCGCGGGCGCACGGGACAGTTCGGGGCTGTAGGGAGTCGAGCAGGCGTCGGGCGCGGCCGATGGAGGAGCGATACTCACGAAGTGAACTGTATATTATTTGCAGGTGCAGCGGGCGCGAGCGGCAGCGCCGTCACAGGGGTGACGCGGCGCGGACGATGTAAGTGGTTCAACGTCGCGAAGGGCTGGGGGTTCATTACCCCTGACGATGGCGGGCAAGATGTTTTTGTGCACCAGGTGATTCTTATCATTTTATTCCACGAAGCATGCACGCAACGAACACAATTTAAAATTAGATGTAACGCCGAACTGCAGACGCAGGCCTACGTGGTTAATTAAATTGCTCCGTTCTCTAAAATAGTTAAAATAGGAAAATAAATCCATTCAGTAAAAATATTGTGGCGTATCTAGCGGTTGACGATAGTGCGCTTATTTGTTTGCTCGGCTTATCAAGGCCGGATGTTTTTTCTATACATTTGCGCCACCAAACTTGTACTTCGTTCGGCTGCAGCGACGCTAGCGGTAAAACTCATATTAGGTCAAGACTATGTTACTGGTTGCCGATAACGTTGATTTTTTTCTCATAAGCGATAAGTAAGTTTATAGCCTATTGAAGGGACTCCAGTCAATAATAATAGTTAGCATGAAGTTGTTATTTTTATACTGAACTAGCGGGCCGCCTCGCAGCGCCGCCGCCGTCGTACGCACTCATATTATTACAACTTTGTGACTGCTCTACCAATATTATTTACTTTTTAACCGACTTCAAAAAAGAGAAGGTTCTCAATTTGTCGGTTTTTTTTAATGTATGTCAAAATTCTAATTATTCAAATGACTTATGTGCCCCGATCAAAGACGCCTGGACCGATTTGGAAAATTTTTGAAGAGTATACTTCTGATCCTGAGATCTGATAATGGAATCCTGGAGAAATAGAGGGAACTCTTCAAATTTAAAGGCACACTTGAAGCGAATTGGTTATTTTTTGGAAGAGTATTTTCTCGTCATATTTCAATTTGGTGAAGATCTGATGAAGAACTTCGGATTCTTCAATAAATGATGGCATTTCGTCAGGGATTGCTGAAATCACATGTCAGTTTATTGTTTACACCAATTCATAACAAAACATCACGCCGGTACGTTGTAGAGGGTATGCGCATGTGAATTTCAAGTAAACTGTGGAGAACACACTAAAAAGTAAAACAAGTAAAAAACTTTTTACCATAAAATACAATCGACTTATAAATAAAAACACTAGAAATTATAAAATAACTTTAATTTTGGAAGTCGGTGTCAAAAAACCAAGAAACGTACTTATACTTTGTAGTGTTTCTATTTGGAAGTCGATCACTTTTTTTATAAAAAAGTTTTTGCAACTCTCAACCATTTTTAAACTTGGTTTTACACTTGAAGATTTTATGAACAAGAAAAGTCTGAATTAAAAAAAATGGTTTATGGGTAAACTTCGTACGCGCATATCCCGTGTTTCCCCGTTCCCGTATAGTCCGTCTTCCTCTTGAATGTGGCTATCTTATACAAAAATAATTTTCTAATCCGACTGGTAGTTCTAGAGATTAGCGCGTTCAAACAAACAAATTTCAGCTTTATTATACTACTAGGATAAATAATGGTTTTCCTTATACCCTAGTATCGTTTTCTCAACAGCTCGATGGGTTCGTTGCGTTCATGTCCAGTTACATGTCACTAGCTTTTGTTGCTACTATCATAGACAATCTATAAAATATTTTCTCGTCTATTTCCAGAGCGTCATCCAGATGCCAGGTTTCCGGTCACTAGGAGACGAGGAAGAGGTGGAGTTCGAGTGCAAGGAGTCTGACAAAGGTCTGGAGGCCACGCGTGTCTGCGGACCCTCATCCGTGGACTGCCAGGGCTCGCACCGGCGCCCACTCTCCAAGAAACGGTTCAGAAAGATACGGTAATCTTTGCTAAGTAGTGTAGGAGAAAGTATCTTAACGCCTGTTTGAATGGACGATACTTCCACGCTTGCTGTGTGATATTGCTGAACATAGATCTTGCCTTTCAGTTGGAGCTGCTGTGCGTAGGATTAAACTTGTTAGGTACCAACATTTTAAGAAGGGTTTATTATTTTACGAGTTAGATAAGTAAATACGAGCATGCATAAAAAGACGCCTAAGAGTGCTACCATAAGGATCCTAGTATCACCATTTTCAAGCCTAAAGACCAAACCTATTCCAAGGGAAAAACGCTTTCTACGTATCAGGTATAGGATTAGCTACTTCCTACATATATCCTAGTAATCTAGTACAAACTGCTAAAGACTCTACCTGAGTAAATGTGCTGAAAATCCCCTCTTATTTCAATCATGCTTGAGCAAGTACACGTGTTATTTTAGAAGACGAATAAAACGGAGTTAAGAACTCTGGTAACTACTTAAAATATTACTGAGAATTAGAAATATATATTAGGTATGCTTCTACTATGAACTACATGTCAAACGTATAATTAAAAGGCAAACATTTAGTTATCAAACGATTAAACAATTTCATGAAGTCCTAATAGTCAAACGATAACCTATTGAAATTAATATCGAACGATTACGACACTATTTGACTATTTCAATGATATACATATTATAGGTTGGTATTTGCGCTATTTAATGGTACCAACAGCCATATATGTAGGTATGAATACATAGGTACAGAAATATATGACAAACTGCAATAACTTGAAACTTGCACGTGGGTTTCACATTTCATATAAATATGAATATCATATTAGATTTATTCTATCTGCTTACTTGTTGCCGAGTCAAATACTTAATCGAGGGTTATCGCATTATCTAACCATGGGAAAATATCGGGCCTATGAAGCTACCAAGCCATATTAACTTTCTTGGAAATACAGTTGAAATCTTTTTTACTACACGGCAGAGGCAGATGCTAGATACAATTATATTTTGAGTAGTGGTAATAGATAAGGATTAATCGTTATGTGTAAATTGGGTTTAAAATGAACCGAACAGATATGTTTCTATTATCTATTAGACTTTTTATTAGTTTTGTTTAAAAAATATAACTTGTATCGTGGGGTCGCAGTACGAGGATAGTTCCGCCTTACATAATAAGTCACATCATCATTCTCTTGCTCTTCCACTGTTAATTTAAGCTCGGAGCAAGGTTTCTTCTTCATCCATATATCTCCTTTTTTCGTCATCTCAGTAGTGTCCTAGTCTTAATTTCTTTTTTTTTAATACTCAATACTCAATACTTTTATTGCATTCCACATGTATTCTTAGGTGGTAAAATAACAAATAGGTTCATATGGACCCTAAATAGATAAGCCCGCAATCTCACCTGATGGAAAGCGATGATGGAGCACGCTTGCTTACAAGATAAGGCTCACACTATTGCTTACACATTCCACCCATCGTTTTTAGAGTTCCGTACCCAAAGGGTAACCAACGGAACCTATTACTAAGCCTCCGCTGTCCGTCCGTACGTCTGTAACCGTAATAGGAAGACAGTTGAAATTTTCACAAAGTGTGTATTTCAATTGCCGGTATAACAATCAATAATAAAAATTAAGATAAATTAATAATTAAAGAGGGCACGTGTGTGTGAACGTGTTTTTTTCGCTTTATGGTACGGAACCCTTCGTGTGAGAGTCCGACTCGCATTTGGCCGGTTTTTTGGTCTTCTCCTACTCTTATGGCCCTCCGTATGTCCTACTTTCAGACTTTTAATATTCATAATATTCGAGGAGCCTGTTAGTTTATCATTTCAGAGATCATCTAACTGAATCTGTTTTAGTTTAAACTTTGCACAATAATTATATTTAAACTGAACATAGAGAACTAGTGTGAGAAAAATCTAAAAGCATTTGATAGTCCAATTCAATAAAAGTAGATACATAAATGGAAGAAGTTTAGCAAATTCTTATTAATTTCAGAACACGTTCACATTCGATTTTAACTGATGATTCAGAAAATAACTTGAAACAGTTGAATGTTAGGCTAGTTTTATTAGGTCGCAAAAATTGCGGTTTACTGAAGTAACTAGGATAGGATAGAAACTTAGTTTGCAGCTCGAACGGTCCTGTGTTAACTGGTTCTCGGAAAATCTTTAAATTTTCAGTTCAATTATTTATTTTATGGCTAAACGTTCATCGTACCGAAAACGATCTAGCTAAACAACTAACTGAAGATAGCCCTTGTCCCAAAACGAATTGAACCTCTATATGGAAAAACGGAACCCTTATAGGACTCGGTTGTCTGTCTGTCAGTCTGTCACAGCCCATTTTCTCCGAATCTACTTAACTGATTCATTTGAAATTTAGTATATACGTATAACATTCTGTGTCCCAAACACGGACGTATAACGAAAATAAATATTTTTTCAATATGAATTCATTTTAAAATTAATGGTTTAAATTAGACAGCAAAATTACCATTTCCCCCTCTTATCTCTGAAACTGAAAGGGCAATGGCGAAATCATAGAAAACTTAAATTTGAGAGTTTAAAAGTGATTTACACACGAAATAAATTGCAATAGTCTTCGTTTTTTCAAAGTATCGCATTAACTAGTTAGAGCCGAATTAAAAATATATTTTAAGTGAAAATATAGGTATTTTTACTTCTAAGTGTAGGTGTTCCGACGTATGTAAAAATACTGTGGTGTAAAAATAAATGAATAACCTACTTTCAATTAATGTCTGGCTAAAAGACTAGTTATTGATACTCATATTGTAGATATACCTATTCATCATCATCATCATCATAACAGCCCAAAGACGTCCACTGCTGGACATAGGCCTCCCCCAAGTGTCGCCACAACAACCGGTCCTGTGTGTCTCGCATCCATTGGCTACCCACGACCCTCACCAGGTCATCGGTCCACCTTGTGGGAGGCCTTCCAACGCTACGTCTTCCGGTACGCGGTCGCCACTCTAGATTTTTTCTGCCCTATCGACCATCTGTTCTGCGAGAAATGTGCCCTGCCCACTGCCACTTCAGTTTGACAATCCTTCGGGCTATGTCGGTAACCTTGGTTCTCTTGTGGATATCGTCATTCCTGATTTGATCACGCAAGGAAACTCCGAGCATTGCCCTCTCCATTGCTCTTTGGGTGACTTTAAGCCTTCTGATGAGGCCGCCGTACGTCATCACAGGCAATACCTAGATATACCTACTATAATTGTATATCTAAGGTGCTCATGCTGAAATAACCAGGAAAGGAAAATACTAATGCGGTATTGCCCTTTTACTTCCTCGAATTTGAATATAAGAGTTACGATAGACATAACCTACAAAAGTTCATGACTGAATGTCTATTATTCTCGGCCTTCTCGAACAAAATTCTTGCACAAACTAATTCAGAAGGTGACGTTGAGCTAAACAAGATATTTTTCATTTAAAGACGTAGAAATTTAATCACAGCTAAAACAATGTATGGGTGGCTACCACTGTTCTTTTGAAAAAAAAAATACAGATAGTTCTTTGCCTATAGATTATAGAAAGACCTGATGAAGTCTATGGTTTGAAAGTAACATGTTAAAATAATGAGATTCGTTCGGAACCCTTTGCTTGCGAATCCGACTCGCACTTGGCCGGTTTTTGAAGCAAGACGTAATAAACTACAAAAAATACAAAATTGTAGTTTTAAAATGGATCCATATTAACTTCCAGGTACAAAATATAAATACAAAACTTAAATAGCATGGGAAAATGAGGTAGGTATTTGGTTTGGCTTTCAGTTTTGTAGCTATTTTATTGTTGCATGTTCCATTTCATATTCAATACTCGAAATAACTTTGTTGTTATTTATTAACTTATTTTCGATTCATATCCGTAACAACAACGTTGATGACGGTTTTTTGAAACTGAAAGGGTTTCTTAGGGGTCTATGGTTGTTTGAAAATGTCCTAAACATAATGTTTGGTTAATTTCAGTTGCTATAACTGCGGCGAGTTCGCCAACCACATAGCGGCCAAGTGCAGCATTGGCCCGCAACCAAAGAGATGTCACAACTGCAAGAGCGAGGATCACCTCATCGCTGACTGCCCAGTGAAGGTAAAGAACAATCTATATTAATGATATAAGGGACACAATTATTTAGTTTGTTTTTTTTTATGTGCAAACTGTCAAATTTCTTTAATAGATTTTCAACTTTATCGTTGAAGCATTAGGCTCAAGGTTGATTGGGAAAATTTTACAGTTTCAGGTAGCATGATGTGCCGTCTGTAATATCTGGAAAAGTTTATCACTGGAAGTTCACTTTTTCCACTAACGTGTCGATGGCAAATATATGTACACTCGCGAGCAATAAACAGTTATCACTTCATCGCGCGTAGCTCAAAACGATTTCTATGCAATGAACTATGGATTGTGGTATATCAATTGAAAGGTCAATGATTCATATTTTGGGGCGCAGAGGGGAGGATAGGAGGTTCGAATCTACACCGAGCTGCCAATGTTTATACAATTGTTTTAGCTATACTCAATCTGTGACCTGGGGGGCATATGTAACCCGCCAAGCTTTTCTGTGCGGCCCAATAGCTTAGCACATTAGAATACCTACTAAACTATGAGTATTAATCTGGGACCCTTTGACGATGTGCCTGAACTACTCACCCGTTAACAAAACGACAAAGTAGGCCTATGCTATCGCTTATCGTTGTAATTTTATACAAAACTGTCCGTAAATTACAGATTCGTTTTATGTAGAGTTTAATTTTACCGTCTGGTCCATCATGATAATAGCAGAAACGCTATGTGGCCCGGGAGGAAAAACGATTAAGTATGACTGATTTGGATATTGAACAATATATTGAGCATTTATTTTTCGGCTCATACCAGGCTAATACAGCACCAATATACAGTGGGCTTCTCTTATTGTTTTGATTATTTGATAGAACACCTTAAGCCGTAGGTACTTATACTTCAACCCTATTGGTCGAGGTACAGCTGTCAGCTTATTTACAATTTTAAAATTGATGAATTGTTTTAACATTTTTTATGTATAGATAAAAAACATTAAACACCCCATTATTCCCACTTATAAATTCAATCGTGCATTCAAATTATAGGTGGAGAAGAAGAAAGACGATGCAAGCAAGAGTAGTTCAAGCAGTTCCCAGGGGGGACAGCAGGACAGCCCGCCTCACTCGTAACTCCGCACACACAGCACACATACTGAATTCCACAACCCGGCGAAACTTGTAGAATTTCTAACGGCATTTCTTCGCTATTACTTTAACTATGTTATAACGTTTTATAAGTTGAAACAAAGCTTATTTCCGTCTAGATACTCCATTCCAAATTAAATCGACTTAACTGAATTATAACAGGTTCTTCTTCAAGAAATACATATTTTATCAACGACCAGTTGTCATGAAAAACTTAACAATATAAGAACGCAACTACCTCAATATAGTTACAGATAAACTATACAAATAAGTACAAGACTGATCGGTACAAATCCATAATTCTAGTACAAACTTTACAATTTATACTTTTACATAATAAATTTAATGATAGTAATATTACAACCTAAGTTTGCAAACGTAACGTAAGTACAAATTTTATGTGTTCGAGTGACCTTAATTATTTTACGTATATTGGTGTTTATCCAAAGTTAAGTGTGTTTATATTATTATTATTTTGTTGCTATATCATATTATGACAAACTTTATGTTAATTTTAGCTCATAATCAACGACAAGTTAGAAGTATTATAACTGGCTATGAGACAAAATGAAAATTTTGAGGGTTTTACAATATACGCTTGTCAAAAACAGTAAAAAATAAACTCGCAGTTCAAAGATCAAAACAAAGTAATAATAGGTAACAACTATATCGTAACTTAAAGTACAAAAACCTTTAAGGTTAGAGTAGATCCTGTATGTACGTTGCTGAAATAGAAATAAATGTAAGCCCTTAAATATAATATTAGACGGTTAACTTAGGAAAGAAAATAAATATCAATTTTTGTTTGTAAATTTTTTCAGATACTAAATACAATGTAAACGTTAAAGTTAATGTGCCAAAGTCAAATTAACATTGTTGCAATAATTGTAAAAATATTTTAATTAAGTGTAGATTCAGTACGAATTATATTTCTATAACTTGCCGTAGCATACTAGAGTGCTTTTCTTTAAACAGACACCAGACAGTACAAATATAATGTTTCTACGAATATTTTAGATTATCTTTGCCATGTATAACATTAGCGACTTATGTTTGCTCAAAAGCCTAATCATAATTAAGTAGAACAAGTTGTGAGTAAAGTGTGGGTACTTAATCAATCCTGTAATCCATGTCTAACATTTTTTTTTTGTTTTTACCTATTTCCAGCGTCATTTAGGTACAGCACTTGCACTGTGTTTTAACTATCCATAAAGTGCTTCTGCGATCATTTGTAAGTAGCAAGCAGCTATATGATGCAGCCGATGTAAGGAAGCTACGAAAGTAGATACATTACAATCATTTAAACTTTTTTCTGTAGCGGTTAGAATAGCCACCAATGATCGATTGTTGACACACATTTAGAAAGATCTTTAAAATAAATATCAAAATTAGGTATTGTATTTTCCTCAATTCGAAATTTTGATAATTTACTTAAGTATCATTTTCGATGTACAGGAATGTATTACCCAATACCATTAATTCTATTAGACTAATCTATCGACTTAAGGGCGAGACCACCCTTAGAGAGCTGCACCCATATTCCAACGGTATTCTATTACTAAGCTCACAAAAACTCATAATTTGAAACAATGAGAACGTGTTCTGTATTCTTTTAATATTTTTTGCTATTGCAGAATGTTCACTTACCCATCGATGTTAATTTAAGACTTTGTATTTTACACACGAAATCTTTTAAGGTAGTTTAGATCCAAATAATAAGGAGTAATAATCTACCTCAATATTTATGAATATGACTTAGTTATTGTAGTTAAGATATACTGTATTTGTTTTTAGGTTATAAAACTGACTGTCGTAACGCCAACAAGTTATTAGAATCATTACTCACAGGCCCACTGAAACTGTCTCTTGAACTTTATTTTTACTGTTATATACTTCTATTATTGCAATGATAATGAACAACATACCTAAAACAAACAATACAAGGTAATTAATGTTCAGTTTATCTAGTTAAGGAATAATTAATGTGTAACGTCCGCCTGCGTTTGATACCAATGATTGTTAGATTTTGTTTTAAGAATCAGATTTTCATAAAACAACGTTTTATTAAAAATTATTTAGATTTGTTTTAATTTTATTAATAATCAAGTCATATTTTACATGGTATAATAATAATAATAATAATAATGGCTCAGTTGACAGTGGTGCCTTGGCAAATAATCTTAAATTGGTTGCGTCACTTTAAATATTTGGTACAAATATATTCACTATGGAAATTCATTGGTCAAGTATTTGTAAATCAGTTACAGTTTATATTTCAGGTATAGTTAACATCAGTAGTCGATCAATGTTTTCAACAGGAGTTGTAGTATATTGAAATGACCAACTCATAATTATCCAGTTTTCACTCATCATTTTTTATTTAAACTATTCATGACATGATGTTGGCTGTACATTGTAAAATGTAATCAAATTGAAGCTTATCAAACACTACAGGCAGTTGAAACACTCGCATGCGTGTTTAACTTGACCTACATATTGATAAAAGCAACTGAAATTTTAAATTCTATCTTCACTTTAAATAATTCACTAAACACGTAACGTAATATTGTGTAGTATGTGACATCACGGTAGAGGCAGGTCGGTTTAGAGATATTATACACTACGGGTCTTTTTGCATTTCATTTTATATAGTAGTAGTCGTAATGTAGTTTTAATTTATAAGATTTTAATGAAAGACTATTTTGCAAACATCTACCTCATAATTTAATTACGTTAAATAGAGTTTATTGATAAGTTAATTAACATTTTTATAAATTCTAGCTATTATTTTTTTCCATAATTATATCTTTGCTGAATGCCGAATTTCTTTCTTAGAGTTTAAATTTTGTTTTTTTATTATTATTCAAAGAAAAATAAATCATAAAAATACGTTGTTGTTTTATTGAAAACCTACCTTTCCATTTCTTTCACACAAGACATATAATTTTATGACTGTCCATATACAGCAGTCGGAAGCTTGTCTACACAGTCTATGCATTATGAGAAGATATTTTGGAATATTTTCCCAAATATCTTTTTAATGTAGCCTATAAATATGTACGTAGTCTTCATGGCTTTGAATAAATAAAAGTTGCGAAAACTATCGTTACAACAACATAACTTTTCTATTATCTCTGATTTTAGCAATCATAGAGCTTTTTATTTGTCATGAATAAAGTATTTTTTTTCAAAAAGTCAGCTTAGTATAAATTTAAAAATAATTCATGCCCCATTATAAGTAAATAAATTACTAATGTAATGTGAACCATAGCCGTAATTGCATCTACGTAATGAGTTTCTACACAAAATGACCACGAGTGAGTGATGGTAAGGTCCTTGGAGAGAGATGGAGCAGTGCGGGGGCGCGCGGGGAGCGGTCGGCGCGGAGCAGAGATGTCACGTTTTTCAGCGAAACCGGGCGAAGATGGGCGCCGGAGGATGCAGTAGTGCGGGGCAAGCCCCCCTCCCGCCCGCCCCGTGGCCCGCTCGCCCCGGCCCGCGCCTCGCGCTGACGTAACGCTGCCGTGTCCGCCGCCCGCCCTAGTGTGTGCCGCGCCGCGCTCCGACCGGGCCATCACGCACGCCGCGCCCAAGCGACATCAGTGCTAATCACTTGACGTTTCCCGTTTTTGCGCTCTGGTTCTGAGCTTTAAAAGTGAATGAGGTGCATGACGAGGTTGTGCATACGCTTATGCACGTCCCCTAGCTTTTATCCTAATTTTTAAATTGCCGTAAACACTCGACACCGCCCTTAAAGGCCGGATGCATCGGTGTCATTCTCAAATGAGTTATCGCGTTGCAAAATCTCGGCTCTTTAATTTTTCTAAGGCGTTGGTAGTTCATGTTACAGTAAATTGGGTCCTAATTTAAATCATAATTTACTTGAATTTTGTGTTTTAATATGGATTAGGGGGTTAAAACAATTTCGTAAGTTCGAGCGTAGTAGGGAAATGAAATGCATAGGAGTATTGATATTATTTTTTGTAACGAGATTCTGTTCGTGTTACAAGCTCTTAAAATAATTTGTAGAAATACAGAAACGTAGCCTTGTTTACATAAAACAAAGTATCAAAATTAAGTTAAAAGATCAATTTGATTTCGGACTTTTAGGAGCAAAAGAGATAACTTACACGACATTTCCTTCTAGGTCTCATGATATCCGAAGTTGTGTAACATTAAACAACTAGCGGATAATAATATATGATCGACTGTGTGTCAGCAGTCATGTGTATCACGTAGAGCAGCAGTCGGCTCGCACAAAGTATTGATAGTTGGATAATAGTTCCCATTGATATGATTTTACGGTAAGTTAGATGTGATCGATCCTGACAAGCGTATGTAGTGTAAACATTAAGCTTTTTAGTGATTAGAAGCATCATTTACTGCATTTTATATCTTCGAGCTTCCCAGAACGAGTCATCTGGTGACTGCCTCGTGCATACCATCATCCATCTTCATTGTAGTTTTATTTATTCTAGCAGCATCGATGGCCTTGAATTTAGATGAATGTATTCGTTATTTTTACAAATGTAATGCAGCAATAACTCAACCACTCGATCTGCTACTTCAAGTGGCATACGTTGTGAGTTAGGCGCCTCTACAACGACATTTGGAGTTAAATGCAGCGGTGAATACGTTGAGAGCATCGAAATGGCTAACATGATATCGATCTGTATATAATTAAAGCAACTATCTATTTACTGCAGAGGGGAGTAGGGACATCGCTTGTGGTAGCTACAACGGCTTGAAGTACATCACGACTTGTTGCACTGACGACTGCCATGTTCAGTTCATTGGGATAATCGATCACTGGTTCATCATCTTCAATGTACCTTGTCATACTTGTCGTATTGAACAATTTAGGCTTTTGCCTCGTTTATGTGACTATTTGTTTTGTCTTTTCGTTTTAACAGAGTTTTTGATATTTCTATTCAACTTAAAACAAAATAACGTTTATGACTTACTCGCCACGTATTGTTAAAATTTAAAATAACTTCGACATTTATCTATAAAACAACCTAACATAACACACTTTAACATATCTATTGAGTTATTTCAATTACATGGAAATAACGTTACCAAATCATTGTGCAATACAACCTATATTCAACGAATACTTCTATTCCACTTAAGGAATTGGTTGGCAAAGGTTTAGCAGTTCTAGAAGCTTTGGTTGCGCTTCACTCTTGATAATTAGACTTAAATGCACTCTGTGGCAACTGAAATGTAAGAACTTAAACTGGAAGAGGAAAATTGTCTCCTTAAACAAAAGTTTTAGTTGATTTTCTGTGTTGGTAGGGTTATTACTTAGGTTTGGTCCTCAAGACAGACATTTTTAATACGCCATCTGCCAGTTAACGTTGTAACTGATGTCGTTTTGTTTGTCTGATGTGTTTTCGGAGGCAGAGGTCGCTACGAGAAACTCAATGACTCGGTTAATTGATAGCTTGGTAAAAGAATGAGAGGCTGGTGAATTGCTTTGTATTCGATTTTGTAATATACTTAGGCGGGCTTGCACAACTGCTTATTCAATATGACTACTACTTAACATAATTTTAAAGCTTCAGTTGTGTCTAACTACAATCAAACGATTGACATAAATAGAATGTTCGTCTTTTAATAATATTTTGCGATCTTCAGCCATTTTTTTTAATTGTCTGCTAATCGGTACGTTCTTGAGTTTTATCTTTCATCACGGTTTTCATAATGATTGCTTAGATTTAATGTTTAAATTTACATTAAAAAACATTAAAAACGACTTGTAGGTATAATATATTTTCTTCCTGAGCTTTTTGCCGTTACACCAATGCAATAGCGACTTTAAATGACTGGAAATAATAATTTACTTACCTACAAAAGATGGAAGGTCGTCATTTCTGTTATATCCTGTGATACCCTCTACCTCTCCATTGGGGGCCTTACAACAACAGATTACTTAATTCATTAGTCAACGTTGATACGTTATAAAGACAAATCCTCATCTCATATCAGATGTTCTTTTAAGGTAGTATGTCAATCCTTGAAATCTTATTTTAAGGTAGTATGCCAATCCTTTACCTTCCAACTTAAACACGGAACTCATTTACAAAAAGCAAAATAATACCTGTCTAGGGTCAATGATAATAACAGTCATCGCTGATGTTCAAAAGGGGAAAAAGGACACTATACTTTTGGCTTTAAAAACCAGTAGGAAAAGCTGAAGGTTCCGTAAAGGACCAGTTGGTTAATTTCTTACCTGATTTGATTTAATTAGTTTAACAAAATTATACCTCCATAAAATATTTAAATTAAAAAAAAATGTCGAAATTTAATTTGGAATCAATCCGTCGGTGTTTTTATTCAATTTTGTTTTTTTATTGCTACTTGTATTTAGTACTAGCACTTCGCCCGCAACTTCGCCAACGTGGATTTAGTAACTGCAACGCAGGGGGCGTTGCAGTTACTACAGCTACCCCCTTTAACGAGTAGGTAGTTTATAAATTGATTTTTATTGAGCCAACCATTTCAGCTGCTGAGAGCACAGGATCAGAGAAACTGTTGTCCTCTTTACCCTATTGGGGGTTGGTTTTGACAAAAATCGTTATATCCGTTTCAATGATTCCACTTCTAAATTGATTGTTACAGTCAGTTGGATTGTTTGAGCATTTTTGTACCCGTCGTAGCTTAAATGAAAGATTCGATTTGAATAATTTAAAATGTAATTTACATGTACATAATCAACCTTAATTATCAAATAATTTAAATTAAAAACCAAAATCACCACTATTCCATTCCACCTATCTCTTGATTGAATAATTTGAACAAAAAGCGGTCATTGTGACTTAACTATAATAGTTATACATATTCCCTTGTGGACTTTTTAATAGGTAATAATTATTCTTTTAATCATGAAGTACATTTATTTTATTTATCATAAATAGTTTTCTCAGCGCACGCCAAAAAATTAATTTACTAGGCAAAATTTTGTTTCTTTGGGTTACATTATTGCAATTTTTGTAGGGTTTTCTATATTTTTGGAAAATAAAATAAAGCTTATGTTTTAAGTTAATAATTTAGATATCTAATGGCGAAAGAATTTTTAAAATCGGTTGAGCAATTTTTGAGCCAAATCAAAACAAAAATATATAGAAGCAACAAGGTTAATGTAACCAGGATTATTGTAAACATAAAATGATTTAAAAGAGTGTCCGTGGAGTTTCTTGCACGTTCTTTTCCATAGAGATCTACGCTTTCGAACGTGCAAATAGCTTCATGTTTTTGACGGACTGACTTTGACAATTCAAAAGTACCTGATAATGGTTTACTTGAAATAAATGCTTTTACTTTGACTTTTGAGTTTGACTTTGACTTTGAGTAAGGTGATCCTCCATATTATAAATGCAAAACTGTTGGCCTACCTCTCAAGGTAAATTGCACCTGTGCAAGCCGGGTTCGTAAGGGGAAGAGGCACTCGCGAACAAATTCTCATATTGCGTCAGATTATTGAGGAAGCTAGAGAGTTTAATTCAATCATTTACATCTGCTTTGTAGACTTCCGCAAAGATTTTGACACAATTATATGGGCACTTCTTTGGAAAATACTTGCGGAAATGAATGTACCGCCTCATCTTAGTTTTTTTTTTTTTTTCGTCACGTATTTTTTGAATCGATTTCCTTTTCCGAATTGAGTCTAATTTATTCACAGCCTTAAATCTATAATATAAAACAAAGTCGGGTTCGCTGCACTATTTATAACTCAAGAACAGCTGGAATATTTTTTAAGATACTTGGTTAGTTGGCTTTGTCTCTCTCTCTTAACTCAGAATAGCCGAACTACCGTTAAACCATCTGAAAATACACAAAAAAAAAAGAAAAAAAAAACATTTTGTCATATAATAAGTAACTATAAAATACTAAATGGTTGTTTTACCTATAAAAAGTTACACTGTTTTTTTTTTCTTTCTACTAACTTGCGAGATCGCTGAGCTATGTACGTTAAAAAGAACGGTTTATTAGAAGATTACCTTAATCAGTATCTTGCTTACTTTAATGTTACTTTCATAATTTAATTTCCGAATGTAACGGTTTTTCATTATATTAGAGTATGTGACGCTGACGCTGATATGATTAACTATAAAAGGTACTATGTAGGTAAAGCCAAACAATAAAACAAGGCTTAACGGAGTGTTAAGAAGGAAAACATCTGTAGATGACATGACAACTGGCCAGTAGTTATGTAAAGTAACTGAAAATATTTATTTAACACCATCTGGTTAGCCTAAAAGCCAACAGTAACTTAGATGGAAGAAATAACGAAGATGACCAGAACTAATCAGTCTTCATCAAATTCGGACTTGCACTTCGTTGAAGTAAAGTAAGATAGAGGATCGCAAGTTATTGATGAGTCCCAATTTTAAAAGTGAAGTCTGCTTCCTTCGACTTTAATGTTTTTTTGATAGCCAGGTGGTGGTGTGGAAAATATGATCTTGCTTTAATATAATAAAAATTAAGATTTATGTAACAGGAAGCAGTAAAATTTTTTTGGTAAACAGTATGTCAATGATTGAGTGAAGTTGGTATAGTGGTCCAAGCGATTCCCCAAGATTTTTTTGATGGAAAAAACCGACCACATTCTAGTTTTGTGTTTATTTAAAATTCAACTTCCACCCAATTTCATGTCCGATAACTCGTTAAGTATTTCAGTACCAACTTGACAAAAGTGTCAAGTTTAAATTCATTAATTGTTAAAACAAATTCATCAGTGTAGCGCCATCGATGCCGCCACAAAAAACTAACGTAGCGAAATCATTACCGACACAAAAAGTAACACAGCAACATCTATAACATCAGCAACGAACTACGTCAAAGAAATCTTACAACGCGGTATTAGTTTTCCGTGCAATTTGAACATATACAACAGTTCGAATATCAACTATCGGACAGTTGACAAGACAAGACAAAACAACCGTCTGGTCGGAGGATCCTCCTTTTCAATGGAGACTTTCGGGACTTTACACCTTGTTCCACTTACCACTATAAGAGCAGAACCTCACACAATCGAATGTTAACGTTAATTAACCTCTGAAAATTAACTGGCATCCCTTCATAAAAGTCCAGTAGCTTTATGTAAAATATTGGTATGCAGCTAGACCATCTAACATATTTAGAAAAAAAGATAGAAAGAAAGATCTGGGTTTCTCAATATAATTTTATGCATATTTATTGTTTATTTCGATTGATTGAAATTTATTAATTGATCTTATTGACCACCAATACTGGTATTACATAGTTGAAAAGTAGTAGTTTCTAAGTTGTTTACTTACTTGGTTAGTATTTATGGACTCTGTCTGAAATATAGGGTTTTTTATTATGTACTCATATATCGTCAAGTTCCAATTATGAAATCAAAAGTTACTTTTTATTGACAGACTTTATTCACAGACAACTCTCTATATTGAACAGTTATTTTAAAACACGTTCCCTAACATCATCTCATCTGCCTAGCCTTTTCCCAACTCTATTGGGGTCGACTTCCAGAACATGTTCCCTAACAAAATCTATAAATATATAAAACACAAAAAATTGTTTCAACCTATGTCCGTTAAAGACTTTGAAACCATCCAACCGATATGCCAGAAACCGGTTTCATTAGAAAGGAAGATGGTTTTAGGCCACTAAAACGGGATGTGCATACATATATGTATATATGTAATGTGAATATGGAAAAATATCTGAACATTCTTGCTTATTAAAAAAATATCGCAATTAAAAGTTGTATTCATCGGATTTGGCCACCCTGTATAAAATAACTTTTCTTTTATTGCAGTATTGCTCGAGTTTTTAAATCACAGGTTTTCCTATTAAAAAAAAAAACAATTAAACAGAGTTATTTAAGTTAAAAACTAAAAACTACGAATGAAATAAACAATTATTATAAAATATATTTCAAAAATAAAATCATTTTTTTTGGCGCTTTTATGGTGAAAATCCAAACTAGTAAATATTGACTGGCCTGTTGGTCGAGTGGTTAGTGACCCTGACTGCTTAACCGGAGGTCGTGGGTTCGATTCCCACCCAGGACAAATCTTTGTGTGATGAGCATGATCATTTGTTCTGTGTCTGGGTGTAATTTGTGTATAATATGTATGTATTTAGAAATATATAAGTATGTTTATCAGTTGTCTGGTTGCCATAGTACAGGCTCTGCCTAGTTTGGGATCGGATGACCGTGTGTGAGTTGTCCCAGGATATATTGTTATATTATTATTCTCTTTATTCATTTCACTTACATACTAATTTATATTTTTAAATATTTCTTAAAAATTTAAATTTAAAAATTCAAATTTCTTAAAAATTTAAAAATAATAATAATAATATTATTATTCTCTTTATTCATTTCACTTACATACTAATTTATATTTTTAAATATTTCTTAAAAAAAACACACACACAGACATTAAAAAAAAAAACATTTAAAAATATAAAAAGCAGTAGTCCGCCGGTGTCGGGAGCAAGGTCCAAGCTACCGGTGGTTAGGGCTCCAGAGAAAGGAACCTCCTCACAATACGAGCCGTATCGAGGAGTACTGCCTTCTGTATCAGGCCCTTTATCCAACCGCGTAACGCCAGCTTCGACAGATGGTCGTCGAAGCTTTTGGCCATCAGGCCATTGGCCGTAATGACAATCGGCACAATGACAGCCGAGTCCACATTCCACATGTCGACAACCTCGTGTGCTAAGTCGAGATACTTGATTTGCTTCTCTTTCTCAGCCTTCACGAGGTTCTCGTCATGCGGGATGGTAACATCGATTATCATTGTGCGGCGCGCTAATCGGTCTATCACCACTATGTCAGGCTTATTGGCAACAATAGTCCTATCAGTGATGATAGACCGATCCCAGTACAACGTGACATGGTCATTTTCGAGAACTGGGTCGGGCACATACTTGTAATACGGTACTTCGGAATCTACAAGTTTGTATTTTAAAGCAAGTTGCTGGTGGATAATCCTGGCCACTTGGTTATGCCTGTGCAAGTACTCGCCGTTAGCAAGACGAGAACAACCAGAGATAATATGTCTGATGGACTCACCCGGACGGTGGCATGCCCGACACACGTCAACCGTCCCGTCCTTCATAATATGCTTCCGGTAGTTGTTCGTCAAGATAACTTCGTCCATAATCGCACAGACAAAACCTTCGGTTTCCCCGAAGAGATCACCGAAACGTAGCCAGGCCACGGACGCTGAGAAATCTACATCGGACCCATAAAGAGCCCGATAGAAGCGCCCGTGAAGCTCCTTGCCTTTCCATACCTCTTTGCGGTCATCTGTAGTAAGTATCACAGGTTTGCGCCAGTTCTCTTTAGCCATGGACAACGGAGTGAGTCCCTTGTCCACTGCGACCACATCTCGGTGCATACCCACATCGGCTTTGAGAAAATATTCTCTGAGACTGCACATCTCACGGTTGTGGAGAGTCTTAGCATTTAAAAAGCCTCGACCTCCACACTTCCGTGGGATGTACAGTCTCATCACCGACGATCGTGGGTGATGCATCCGGTTTGCGGTCAGCAGTGTGCGGACCCTCCTATCCAGGGCATCGAGTTCGGTTTGAGTCCATTTGAGTATGCCGAAAGTGTATATATTATTATTATTATTCACAATAGACTCCGATCCGACAAGCTCCGATTCTAGATCTACATTATTTGTGGCAGTTGTATTAAGATATTTTAAATTGTGTTTTTGATGAGATTAGATAAAGTATTGCATGAAACTGCACATAATTAGGCATTAGCTGGTCACAATTATAAAATAAGGCACGGTGCGGTAGTCATTCCCCGAACTGGCGTATTATTATTGACTATGAAAATAATCTTAAAGGTAAAGCAAAACTGAAGGATCTCCTTAGAACCCCACATAGAATAAGAGATACCTACTTATAACAGATAATTATCTCGTTAATAGAATATACATTCTAAAGTTTTAATACAGCGTTATCAAATACTTTTGTATAAATTATATTGATTAATGACATTATTTTACAAGTTCGTTATAAATAAAAAATGTTTTCGTCCGTTTAAACTAGATAAGGCCGAGGTTTTCTAGCTAACTACCCTAAAAAGAAATATCGTAACAAACTCAGAAATTAGTCGCTTTTAAAATCCATATAAATATGTAAATTATACGGATTTAAAAAAAGACTTACCTCTGAGTTTTTGTAGGTCCCATGTACCTAATGGTGCAATCATGTGAGATCCATGGGAGTGATATGAAAATTCGGATAACGTTATTTCGACGCACGCTATTTCGATAAACTTTACGAGTGGTACGCCAGTTCGAAAACACAATAATATCGAATGACGTTGAACACGCTGATTCGAAAACCTGTTTAATTAATATTTTGGTACGCGACCTAGTACAAAGTCTTGGTATCGAAATCTACTGCTGCGAATAGCATATACAATCTGAATAATCTGAAAACAAGAGCAATGAGAATTATTATTTTAAGTAAAGAAATCAACAAATCAAAATTATAGGTGGAAGTCATTACCAAAAGTACAAACACTGTCATATTGATGACAAACAGGCTACAGCTCTTATAAATTCAATAGAGGCACATTGTGCTTTTCTTATACTTACTGTTATAGACAACTAGTTGTCTATAACAGTAAGTTGTTGCTATTCGTAACAGTGTATTTTGATACCAAGAATTTCATACTAGCGTACCTACCAGTCCAACAGTTTTTCGAATCAGCGTGTTCGCGACAACGTCATTCGATATAGCGGTTTTCGACTCAATGTGTTTTCGAACTGGCGTACCACTCGTAAAGTTTTTCGAAATAGCGTCTGTCGCAATAACGTCATTCGAATCTTCATATCTCTCCCGAGATCATAAACCTAGTTATGGCAGTTCATCTGCCAATCATACATCTATCAGACTATACTGTCAATCTACATAGCAATGACAGTTGTACATAAATATGTACAATTATAAAAGGGAATCAAATATCGGTGGGTAGAGGCGTTGTTGCTTTCGTTGTTGTTAATAGGGCTTCGAGTTGTTACTTTCGCTCCTGGCGATCCTTAACTTGATCAGTGATCACCACATGTCGGGACGGTGTACGGGCTGCCTATTCTTATGGATCTTTATATTATTAGCCAATGACCATCGGTAATCGACCTTTTATGTCTTGTTAGTATCAGTATACAATGCAGATGATTAGGCTTTGCTGTTGTTGTCAGAAATAACTGAAATCGTAACAATTTAGAAGGTTGGAGGTGTGTGTAGAAAATCAATAGGTAGATCCAATGCAGCAACTCGATCCGAAATTCTACGTATCAACCTAATTACGAAATCAATGCAGTGCCCTAGAAAATGTTGCAGTAGGTACCCAGTGAGGTCTAAGATGAGTACATAAGTGAGATGATAGGGGCTTAGCCTTGCGGAAATCGATACTAGTAGCCAGACCTGCAACTCACACATATTTATATCTGCTCGTATAAGCGAAGAAATTTGAAAGGCTGCCTCGTAAAATGTATCCACCTCTGTCTACGTAGGTATTCATAATATTCGCTCATATTCTGCAGTATTGCCAATAAAATAAAGTAGTCGTATTTTCAATAACCATTCATATGACATTATTTTTTCATATGCTTAACTTTTCTAGACATTGATAATTATCAAAATTTTATTTAAATGACATTTCGTTAGTTTAATAATTTCATATCTAGTATTTTTTTTTGCAGTATTAACTTTTAGTAGTTGTTGTACATATCATAAAGTTCCGGAGATGAATCAAAGTTGTAACAAACTGTTGAGTCATCTTCGTTTTAAAAGAGACTCAGTTGGTAAAACTGTGACTGACACTGAGAGTAATGCAGTTTTACCACTGAGTCTTAGAAAATAATGATTTAAATAATAATTAATATTATTAGTTTTAATAAAAATATATTTTAATTTTTTTATGATATAAGAACTTTCTTACAAGATTATTCGATAAAACGAGAAGTATTATCAGTAATCTATCAAAACAATAGTTCACCATTGCAATACCTCTATAACTAACACACTATGATTAAGGACGATAAGATAGTACTGACATCAAATTTGACAGACTACCGGTTTATGATTATAGACTGCAGATCGATACACTCTAGGGTTAAGGCGACTCGTAACATCTTCAGCGAAGGAATTAAGCATGATCTTACATAATATGACATTCTTTAAGTGAGACTTATTACGAAATAGGTACCTATTGTCTTCGATTTGCTACACAACTAACTACCGAAGCAAATTTTGTTTGTTGCTTATGTTGCTTCACATAAGAAGGGCTAATCTAATTCGTGTGTCGGCTTCGGTATCCGATGTCCTAGTGTCCAGATTATGAAAAGGTATTTCTAAACTCCGTGGGAACCAGGCTGTTTATTAGGTAACTAGTAGGTGTAGTGTTGTTAAGCGTAAGAGGAAGTCTCAAAGTGTTACCGTTTACCAAAAAGTTATATGGGAATCAGTTATGTGATGCGGAAAGTTTTAAGGATGGAATGAGTCGTGGGGGAAGTGTTGAGTATGAATGGATAGAATAGGGTATTTGACTAAAAAAATCTATTTAGTCCGTCAGAGAGATTTCCAAAATAATTTGGCAAATATTTTTTCTTTTGTCACGTAAACAAAAAAATAAGACGATACAGTGCGTTGTATACTCGTGAAACTTACTAGTACACTTTTAACTGGAAAGTGACGTTACAAGCCCCCACTCCTTATCTTTGATGCGTTTTATCTTCGTAATTTTTTATTGATTTGATAAAATAAAAAAGAAGTGTCCAATATTTTTCGATAATCTAAATGAAATAACGGAGTAGAATCATATTTTTTAAAGTAGGCAGACTAGACTATTTTGATGAATAGAGTTGAAGGAAAGAAGCCATTCCCCAAATGAATAGGGAAAAGGGCAGTAGGAATACCTAGTGATCACAGGCAAACCTAATTGCCCATGTTACGTTATGTAGAATTTCGATTGTTGCCAAAACACTCCCAACCTCGTTCGATACAAATGTTGTGGGTTACTATTTGACATATTGGAATATGAAGTGATATGTTGCCAACCCGTTGCCTTACACCATGTTTATGCAATCATATACTCTTACTATCGTGTCTTTCACAATTTTGGTATAATAAACAGCAGTGTCTTTTTATTGAAATCGTAAAATAGTTAAATAATTCTGTCTTTTCGTTAAAAACTTGTGTGCGCTTGTCAAACGGCTGAACTCGTTGACGGGCGCGGTTAAATGCATTCTATCTCATCCAACATCATTTAGAGGATGCAATATACGCTGTGATGAGGCAATAAGAAGCTAGTGCGTATACGAATTCCCACTTCAATGTACAATGATTTATAACGAAACCAAGCGAGTAAAGTTTATGAATTGACCTTTGGCAATATGGATATTATGAAAAAACTACTAAATAACATTATTTGAAGTCAAATAATTCTTACATTTTCATACTACATAAGTTGTTAATGTACGCACAAAGTGGTGTTAAAATTAGGAAGTTACGGCGATCATAACTTGCACATCAACGATTTTTTTTACCATTTTATTCCCATAGAGGGCTAGATAATGACGAAATAAATATATATCTATTCCTTTTTTTGTTGAACATACTCTGTTAATCAGTAAAATAGAGGCCATACTACGTGGAATCGGCGCCTAGCACCTAGCGGTGCTAGGCGCCACCACGTAGTATATCCTTGGGCGGAAATATAACATTTGTAATGGATATCCCTAGACGCAATGTGCTGGTTTCAAATAGCGGACTGTATGAGGTTTGAATAAGTATGTAGGTATGATGTTTGTGACCTTTCAAATGCGATGGGAATTAGGACGACGAAAGTATGACACTAGACAAAAGAAAGTTGATAGGAAACATGCAGCACTAAACTTTCGATTCACCGTCACTAATGTGTTCAACTTTGGTAGAAGGTTCGAGTCCTTCTGGACATTGCAGGGCGGCGCGTACAAGCACTTTCCCTTAGTGTTTTAGACGATAGACCGCTGCTTGAGCTTGTTCGCGAAAACGATGCACTCGCGGCAGTTCGCAACAGAAAATAGAGGAAATAATAGAATTTAAAAAAAATGTTCCAGTTACGCTACACTTATTATACTGAAAGATATTCTTCACACAGGCACATCGTCGGCGATTATAACCACGGTGATAGTTCAAAAGTGCACGTAGGAAAGGGATGGGAAATTTAAGGATAAAAGCATTTGCAAGATATTTAAATACTTCTATCCAAAAATTACTATTATAAAGAATACGATTCTTACACTATATTTGTATGGAACAACTGACTGATTAGCGCACCCTTTATTCAATTGAATGCAGCTAATCGAGCTATTGAGATAAGTTGCTAATGAGCAGAGATCAGAATAGGCAGACTGTATTTACCTAATGTTGGTGGAAGAAAGTAACATAGAGTTGATAATACCTCCTCTAAAATCCCGCGATGCGATAAGATGTTATATACAAGGTGGTATATGTTTGTTTGGTATTGTTTAGTTTTTGTTTATGGTACATAAGTAGAAACATAATAATAAAAAAACCGCACATGTGCGAGTCTGACTCGCACACCGAGTGCTCCATACTAACTCGTATGTAAATAGTTTGTCTATTACTGGATTCGAGTCTCGATTTTTCCGAGTAAAATAATGTTAATGCTCTCATTACTCTGTAAAAATATAAATAGGTAGGATTGAAGGAGAAACTTAATTTTTCAGTAAAAAATGTTCACCTATTCAAAGATGTAGGTCACGGTTAATTTTTCAACTGCAAATATAAGTTTGTTACCGTAAAAAATATTTTAAATGTGTTTAAACTACATTTTCAGAATTTTTCCTTTCCTTGTGCTGCAAGACATTGCTTCTTGACAATATAGGTTATATATAACCTAAAATAATAGTATTAATATAAAATAATAGTATTAATAGGTTTTGATTTACTTCCGATTATCATAATAGCCGTATTTTTTTTATTGCGTTGACTTAGAAACTTTAACCTTTTTTTACGGCTCCAAGGGGCCATAGACCTTTTTTTTTTCCGCTCTGGGTGTTGCGGAAGGGCGTGTCAGACTCTTACTGACTAAAACCCATCCGTGTTCCTTCTAAAGCCCTTTGCTTTCCAGGGCCGCGGTGACTCTTTCGAATAAATTCCGCAACCCTGGCAGGCTCTGGCCCTAGCGGGCCCCGTCCTCTTTGCTGACATCTCTTTGAGGCGCGCGTGAAACACAACGCGCCATCGACCCGGGCCTGGTGGTGCTCGGACAGCGAGCCACCTAATGCTCGCCGTCCGCAGGCCCGCGCCTACGGTGGCCGGGGATCGCCCTGCGACTCCCGACGCCCGGGGCGTCTTCTCCTGTTGCGGCGGTTGGGACGAAGGCCTTGCTTTTCCCTCGCGCGGTCCGCCTCCTCCTTCGCTAGCATTACTGCTTCGCAGAAGGAGGTGACCGCTTCCCAAGCCTCCTCGCTCCGGACCATGGATTCAACCAGGGCCGGACGCGAGAGGTTGCCGCCGCCGATCGTCTCGATGAGGACACGGCGGTGCTCAGCCCAAGCAGGGCAGACCTCCACCGTATGCTCCACCGTGTCCACCGGGCGATCCTCACAGTGCTGACACCCGGGCGTGTCCTCCCGCTTAATCCGAAACAGGTACCTCCCGAAACAGCCGTGTCCGGTAAGTACCTGCGTCAGGCGGAAGGTGAGGACGCCGTGGCGCCTCTCCCTACGCCATAGACCTACGTATTTCATTTTAATTTCAACATTATACGTTCACGCATTCCTGAGAAAAAGGTTCGTGACAGACGGACAACGAAGTGATTCCTATAAGGATTCCGTTTTTCCTTTTCGGGTATGTAACCCTAAGTGCAATGGGCACGCCACAATTGCGGCGGTAAGGCCCCTCTTTGAGGAGTGGCTGGAGAGGCGCCACGGCGTCCTCACCTTCCGCCTGACGCAGGTACTTACCGGACACGGCTGTTTCGGGAGGTACCTGTTTCGGATTAAGCGGGAAGACACGCCCGGGTGTCAGCACTGTGAGGATCGCCCGGAGGACACGGTGGAGCATACGGTGGAGGTCTGCCCTGCTTGGGCTGAGCACCGCCGTGTCCTCATCGCGGCGATCGGTGGCGGCGACCTCTCGCGTCCGGCCCTGGTTGAATCCATGGTCCGGAGCGAGGAGGCTTGGGAAGCGGTCACCTCCTTCTGCGAAGCAGTAATGCTAGCGAAGGAGGAGGCGGGCCGCGCGAGGGAAAGGCAAGGCCTTCGCCCCAACCGCCGCAACAGGAGAAGACGCCCCGGGCGTCGGGAGTCGCAGGGCGATCCCCGGCCACCGTAGGCGCGGGCCTGCGGACGGCGAGCATTGGGTGGCTCGCCGTCCGATCACCACCAGGCCCGGGTCGATGGCGCGTTGTGTTTCACGCGCGCCTCAAAGAGATGTCAGCATAAAAGACGGGGTCCGCTAGGGCCAGAGCCTGCCAGGGTTGCGGAATTTGTTCGAAAGAGTCACCGCGGCCCTGGAACGCAAAGGGCTTCAGAAGGAACACGGATGGGTTTTAGTCAGTAAGAGTCTGACACGCCCTTCCGCTCCACCCAGAGCGGAAGAAGTCATTTGATGATTTCCCATCCTTAAAAAAAAAAAAAAAAAAAAACCCTAAGTGCAAAAGCTTGTTTGAAAAAGTGTGTTTGCAAGTTTGTATGCATGATGTAACAATATAATTATTATAATGAACTACGTGCATACATATTTTTCGAATGACAGAATTTTTTGAGTTGTTTCTATTTTCTGCAGTCAGTACCTGGAAATGTCTCGCTACTGTGTTGTATGAGAAATAACGAGAATTTCAGTTAAAGTGAAGCGTCATATACAATTGTTAGAAGGTCGAAGTGGCCGCGGCATTCACTCTTAACTTCATTACACTACATAGCGTTACTTAATGGAGAAGTTGGAAATTATATTTTGCAGGTGTAAGTAGACTTTAGGTACATTAACAATTGATATAAAATCGAGTTCATTCTAGTGGGATTAATTACTTACGACGAACCAGCAAAAGTGAGTAGGTATCATAAAGTTTTTTCTGAACAGTCTGTTTGTTAGTAACGTTTTCATGGCCATTTAAACCCTACAATTAACAGGATAGTTGGCACCTACGTAGGGTCCGGTCTGGTTATCGTGAATACATAGGCGGATTATTTGCAATGAATGTAACAAACAATTATGAAAAAAAAAGCTCTCGTCCATGACTCAGCGGTTTTTGTCTAAGGCTATTGTAGACCTTTTACTTGTTAATTTTGTCCAACTCGTTCCACAATATTTTACATGGTCTGCAACGACAAGGATAGCAAAGATGCCACGATACTGTTAACAAAACAAAAATAATACAAGAATGAACAAACTATAACGGTACCTAACAAAATTGTTTAGGGCGAGGAAACGCGAAAATAATTACAACGAACTTAGTTATTTTCTCTATTCATGCACTTTCCTGTTTCTACGTAATATGAGAATACATGAATAATAATTGCTATGCAGGTTTTGTTCTAATTATTTAAAGTCAAACTAAATGTTTATGAAATTAATGAACGGAAATTTAAGTCGTGGGCGCAAATGAATGTCGAATAAAAGCTGCATGTTATGAATTTTACTTTAATTCTATCTCTACATTTTGGAGTGAATGCGGGTAATACCAATGGAGTACGTTTTATAAACGTAGAAATGATTGAATTTATACATTATATATTTAAAGTGGATACATTTTTCAAAATCTGTTCGACTCAAATAAAGTTCTCAATAGAGAGATAGCTTTGAAGGTAGTTAATTGACTTGTTGAGATCCGAGATCACGAAATAATTTCAACGAGTGTAAGGTTGAAGGTACAGGAAGGTTTAACCTTTTTTTTTTTGAGGATGGGAAATCATCATATGACTTCTTCCGCTCTGGGTGGAGCGGAAGGGCGTATCAGATTCTTATTGACTAAAAGCCATCCGCGTTCCTTCTAAAGCCCTTTGCGTTCCAGGGCCGCGGTGACTCTTTTGAACAAATTCCGCAACCCTGGCAGGAGGAAGGTTTAACCTAGGTCTCCAATGGTTGAGTTGTAGGGGAATTGATTGAATAATTAGGGCATAGTGCGGTAAAAGTGTTATATTCCAGCCTGTCAACCAAAAAAGGAGTCGGAATACTAAGTTAAAACCGTTGATATTCTGCAAACTCTCATCAGTAGCTGTCCAAGCGGCCGTACTCTGGGCTAAATCTGGGAAAGAAGGTTCACGTGTTTCGGGACATACATTTTACGGTTCCACCCGCATAGCATGCAGGAACTGCGTCGGCCTCAACGCAAGGCATAGTAAAAAACTTGAAGATAGGAGGCCGGGAAGAGGACTAAAAATTGTTTACCTACGTTATGAGGTAGCAACCACGACGACTATACTATGCTTGATTTCAACAGCATCCAATATTTCTAATACAATACACGATTAACGGCACGGACGGCAATATACGATTTAAATGCCCTCTTCTTGATAGCGCGCCGCAATATAGACATGGCTGCCCTCAGCGAAACGTACGTTTACTTTTTTTTCTCACACGTGTCTACAAAAAAGAAAGGGTGCGTGACGTAGGCGGTTGGTATTGACAAAATCCCAGAGGAAATAAATCCTAAACGAGTGAGTACTACAAATCAAAAGTATCTCAAAAAACCCATCTGACTGTAACTTTTACCGTGGAATTTTGCTACTCTCTGGCGGGCAAAGCGTTTGAGAAAATCTACCTCAACCTCCTTATTCCGAGTCAGTTCTTCCAGAGACACAATTTGGGGGGAAAAGGTTTTTTTTTCTACTCAGCCGATGTTTTTTTCTCATTAATTTCGTTGCGGGTTCCAATACAGTAGAATCGTTTCTCCGGGACTCTTGGAGCTTCATTGACTTGGCGTTATTCTGGTGGTCGCCACTATTGCTGTTGTTTTGGCTCTCAAGATTTGCAGTGGTTACAAATAGTGTGGCGGGCTTGTCTCAGTAAAAAAGTTCCGACTAGGTAAAGAACGAGCAGCAAGATTTTTTAAGCAAGTTTGTGTACTTGCGCATACGCTCTTTGCTGAATACTATGCCGTTATCATTTGGGAAAACCTCGAAAGACTTCTGGAGGCATTTAGATTTCGTTCCCAACCAAGTTATGTTACCAAGATTTTATACGCTGATGACCTGTGTTCGTAGCAGATACTTGTGCTACAGGCGCTGATGAAAATGATAAAATAAATTTAACCTAACCCGTTAACTATCACAATGACGTGCGCTGTACGGAAAACGGTTGTGTGTTGAACATTTTCTACGTTTCAAGGATTTTTACCCAATTAAAGAAACAGGCACATGAGGTATTTTTAAAAAGATGGGGGTCACAATGAATCTGCCTATTTTACCCAAGTATGATGGGATCGGTTTCCAGTCAAATCGATTCGAGCGATACGTGATGACTTTAAAGCCACCAGCAAATAGTTTTTTTTTACCAAGTTGTCAATATGGTGAGTTTTACGGCCGGAGGGAACGTAACAGAGCAACAAATCTAAACTCTCATCTACCATAAGGTTTCAAGGAATGCAGTCAATGTAGCTGAAATCACCTACAAGCCATCATAGAGGAGGCTTATTTTCCCTATGGGAAAATAAAGCACTGCGTTTATTTCCGTGCATATTTTTATTGTGACCTGTGTTACAATAAAAATATGCACGGAAATAAATAGCTTTATTTTAAAAGGTAGGTAGATTTTAAAAGAAAAGGTATGAAGACTTCATGGAAACCGTTCCATGAAGTCTTCATACCTTTTCTTTTCTACCTAATCTGTGCCATAAACAGAGCTCTGCTTCAATTTCTCCACCATGGTGGATTTCATAATAGACCTTCAATAATATTACTTGAAAACTGAACTCTATTTTCCCGTTACTACATATGTACATTGTGAATTTCCTATATTTCGTAAGAGTTTCTGAACACTCTAGGTATAGATAAAACTAGCCCTGCCTTATATTAATAAACAATAATTGTTTCGTAATTTATATACTGATATTAGAAAAGTTTTTTTTTAATATTCCATTGGTTTGATTTAATTTCATCGTTCCTACGTTTTACGTAAGAAGAAAATCGTTTAAAATACAAGTGTACTCGTATTTAAAATATTTGATAATGTGAAATATGTGATCGTGTCACGCACTTTAGCTACAACGGAAGTGACGTAGAAAGTAATTGTGTCATGTCTACGAAGGCGTAGCAGCGGCGTAGCAAATGTCTACGATTGCTACGATCCGATGATTCACAGTATTTTAATATAAGTAGATGTGCATCGTGCAGTATAATATATTGTATAAAACGTCGATTGAATTTATTATTGCTTGTATTTGTAAGGTTACAAGTAGGGTACAGTATTATATTGCGTACTTGTTATAAATTGCGTAAACTTATCTCAATGTCATTCATTCTTATCAATACAGGGTGTTCAAGAAGTGCATGGTTATATTTGAGGGTGACATTGGCTAGCTGAAATACATTTAGAAAAAATAGCAAAATAAAACATCTACTAAAAAGATCCGAAGAAATGACTTTTAAAGCAATCTGATGGAGTTAGTGACATCAAATCTGTGATTTTTTCAACATCGGGAATCATAAATGTTAAAGATAGTTAAAACAAAAAATGTATTATGCAGTTTTAGTTTTCATCAACATCGGACTCGAGAATCTACAACTGCATCATTGGCCTTTTTGAAAAAATATCAGTAGATAACGGTTTAGGTAGGTAGGCTTAGTCAGACATTTAGAAACTAATTTGTTAAAAATGAGAGCTTTCCTTTATTTAGTTTGCCATATGTTATTACTTCTCAGAATTTGATCCTTTTTACAGAAGTGTCCCACTTCCGCCTAGAAATACCGATTTTACAAAAACCCAATGGTGCAGTTTTAGCTTTCATCAAAATCGGGCTCCAGAATCCTTTCTATTTTTTCGCTAATCCTTATAGTTTTGTTAAAACTTTCTACTTCTTTGTTTAATCTATAATTAATTATTGTGCCAGCTTTGCCAAGAAACAGTTATAATACAAATGCAGTCACGCTCGTCCCCATACACCTGTATGGAGACCTTTGTAGGTAGAGTTTCTTCTGCCAGGGTTGCGGAATTTGTTCGAAAGAGTCACCGCGGCCCTGGAACGCAAAGGGCTTTGGAAGAAACACGGATGGGTTTTAGTCAGTAAGAGTCTGACACGCCCTTCCGCTCCACCCAGAGCGGAAGAAGTCATTTGATGATTTCCCATACTTAAAAAAAAAAAAAAAGGTAGAGTTTCTTTGCTAAGCCCTGCAGCCTAAACGACATGATGGTTTCTTAACAAATGAGGAATCATTCCATTCGCCGTGACACACTGAGTGACACAGGCTATAAGGATTTCGAAAAAAAAAAAAATGGTGGATAAAGCGTCGTCGTATTTTTGTGATTTGGTCATATGAGGTATCAAAATAAAAGGCTCGATGAGACGATTTTCAAAATCGGATTAGATCGCCAACTAGGTTTCCAAAAAATATAAACAATAAATGAAGACGATACAGTGAACCAAATTGAGCTTCCTAACAAACTTCTTGGGACAAAAAAAATATGTTAGCCACCAGATAAAGACAGTGCACAGTGATAGTACATTCTATTACTACTCTTCTTACTCTACAATCTGAGATATGTTAATTTTGTACCTTCTCCTTTCAAAGCACCAAGTCAAAAGTTTACACAAGTTATAGATAAAACCAGAAATTATCATAATATTTGACAGGCCTCTCCGACACTACTGCCGTCTAGCGAGACAAATGACGCTTATACAGCTCATTTGCTACCCACGAGTTACTTGGCCAAGATAATACAAAGTTCCCTCACAGCTTTCAGTTATCATAGTTAATGTTTGACCTACTCGCGCCTCTGTGTGTATGGGGCGAGTGCCTTGAGTGCTACCTCACGATATCATGAAAGCAAAGGGGCGTGCATACTGGTTTGTGTTTGATACTATTCTATCTCTGCTGTATAGAAGCATTTTCAAAACGAATTAAAGTAATAAGTAAACTCGAAATTACCAATGCTTCCAAAACAAACAGTTACTTTTATCATTGATTTTCAAGTTCTTGGTGTAATTTCGTTTTTAAACTCATTAAAATAAAGAAATCCGAGTGAGAGTTACAAAACTCGGGCCTTCTATCAAAATATGAACAGAGTACGTTATCATGTTGTGATGAAAAATAAACCGGACAAAATCCTTTTGAACCATAATAGTCTTCTTATGATTTTTCCTCCAATCTAAAAGTAAAGAACTACTTAGTTAGGTACTGTATTTATTTCAAAATTGTAGGCTCAGTAGTAATAGAGGTACGGACCCAATGGTAAAGTTACATCCATTTTCTCAAATAACTCTTTAAACTTTTTTTTTTAAATATAAAAATTACGAAAGTTTAATTTGACACCCTCACGAAAAATCCTTTCATTTGATTTGTAGTGAGCCAGTACGACAATTTTTTTTTAAATGTCATGTTCCCCCCAAACATGACCCCATTGTCAACTTTAATTTATTTATGTTCATTGTTTATGTTTATGTCACAAAAGTTGATTTGTATACAAAACAACTGAATCGGTCTAGTAGTTTGGGAGCAAATTGGCAGCGACAGACGAAGACATGTGCAATCTTATAAGGGTTCCTATTCACCCCTACCCTGATAAATAAGTAGTATAGCGTGTGGTTGGTATGTCATTCCCACACAATCTTTGTATATTCGAAGCCGATTTCAATGAAAGTATCGAATCCTAACCGAGGATTTCCATTGTTAGAAATACTCAAATTCGGTACTTTATATGCCATGTCTATGCTTCGACTAGCTTTTGGTAGCGACTTCGCTCGCCTGAAGTCGATATAATTATCCCACAGGAGCCCTGAGATTTACTTTTGGGATAAGAGTTCCCTACGTCCTGATCCATTGTCTACCCGCGTTCCTCATCCAAATCCAAACGCTCGATTTTAAGCGTGATTGATTAAAGATGCTCCCTGACTGACGAGCATTCGCCTGTAATGTAACATGAGATTCGATTTTGAGCATTTAGTTGATTTCACAATGTCAGACGAAGCGGTCGTTGTTTTATACTATCTCATTAAAGTGTTGAGGATTGTTAGGGTCCGCATGCTTAGCGTCCGCGACACGCTTAATTACAAGTGATGCGCATTGATGTTACAAGTTGTATCAAAATATTACACATTGTATCATCAAGTTGCGCAGTGTAATGCTTGGTTCTCTTCCCTCACCAATGTAATGCTAGAATCTGTAACATTCCAGGTTGCGCACTGTAATGCTCGGTTCTCCTCCCTCACTGATTTAATGCTCGACTCTGTAATGTTCATTACAGGTGAACGCACCAAGTGAGGGAGCACCTTTACAAACATCCGAAAATACTAGTGGCCGAAACCGAAATTACTTTTTGCCTTAGTCAAATCTGAATCTGTTTATAACAGAAGTGATACTTCTGATCTCGAAGACGTAGCCCTAATTCGTAATCATAATATATGTATTTATCATCTGGCAAGCCTTTTCACAGCTATATTAGAGTTGGCTAGCCAAGTCCAGTCAAGCCCGATTTAGCTGAATACCAGTACGTGGCGGGACTGAATATCTAACTTCCACAACCCAGTAACTGGGTAACACAGTAAAAACGGTAAAATCTGACACTAGTCTTGCCAAGCAAGACTGACTTCTTGGCAAGACATGTGTCAGATTTTCTGACTTCTAACAATCCGTAACGACTGCCATATTATCGGCTTAGCATGCTTTCCGAGGCACGGCGGAGTCTCGGTATATTACGATGGTCACCCATCTACAGACACACAACGAGATCCTTCATAATATGAATGATCATGGTGAGGGTACTATAGAGGGTAACTGGTACTTGGGTACATTCACTGAAAGGGTTTGCACTACGTGCCGAATTTGTTTATTTCCGAATGATCGAGTTTTGTCCAGCACCATATTTGGCTTTAATATTCAATTTATGTGTGAACCAAGCAGTCTTTCCGGATATAATGAAATAATTATAGCATTTTTTTAAATCACAGTACAGACAGTAAAGATGCCAATAATTATACACCTGTATCCGTAATGCCGGTTTTCAGCAAAGCGTTTGAAACAGTAATGCTCATTCATTTTAACCTCAATAAAATCTTACACGATCAACAGTATGGTTTTACTAAAGGTCGTTGTATGGCTGACGCTGGTGTCACATTGTAAAATCACATATACACAGCGTGGGAAGAAGCGCAAGATACCATAGCAATCTTTTGTGACCTCTTCAAGGCATTTGATTGCGTAAATCTTGAAACCTTGCTCCCAGAACTAGAACATTACACGGACTAGAAAAACTTGCACTCAGTTTAGTGAAGTCTTACTTAAATGACAGACAGCAGCAAGTCCAAATAAACGATGTCAATTCGAGGGGCTTAAAAGTCAAAATGGGGGCACCATAAGGCTCCATATTGGATCTTTTAAAAAACCAATCACAAATGGTGTTAATTGCTGACGATACGACCTTAATTTTTAAGATAGATGTTCTACAAATCTTGTTGACGTAAATAACGCTCTACAGCCGGTCCAAAATTGGTTCACTGTTTCCAATTTAGTATTAAATCGGAAAAAACTAAGTGTATCAGGTTTGCTTTACCGAATATCAAAAGTAATAATTGCGACACAGGATTGAACAAAGAGAAACTTGAATTCGTCGAAGACACAGTTTTCCTAGGGATCACGCTTGACTCAAGGCTACAATGGGGTCCTCATTTAACATCTCTTGCAGGACGGCTAAGTCCGTCGATTTACTGATATAGATACCGCAAGGCTGGTTCATTTGAGTTACTTTCATAGCATCATGTCTTACGGTATCTTATTATGGGGACGAGCTGCAGCCATCGAGTCTATATTTATTCTGCAGAAAAGAGCCATCAGAGCAATATATCATCATGGTCGGCGCAATTCCCTATAACATCATGACGGTACCTTGTCAATACATATACAAAAACATTATGTATGTTCGGAAAAATCATCATCTTTTTAGTAAGATTATTGATAGGCATAATTTTAATACTAGAAATAGGAACAAATTAGATCAACCTCGATTCAGATTGGCTAAAGTACACACTTATTTATGGGATATTGTGTTAAATTTTATAATAAAATACCACTTGAGATTCTCGAACTGAATGAGAGAAAATTTAAAACATGCATAATACGCACCCTATGTAGACAAACATATATTATAAACTGGAAGATTGATTATATGCTTGATAAAAATGCTTGGCTAAACTCTAGCTCCTACTCTAAATGTCTGGCTCCACAGCCTCAGCCGCTTGGTTCCATTAGTTAGGTTTTATTTTTGGAAGAGATGCTCATCATCTTATACGTATGTCTAATAATGGTACTATTCCACAAACCCTATATTATGATTGGAAACTTTTCTTTATCTGTTTTTTCAAATTGAAATTCATAGTTTTATATAAATTAAAAGCATTTTTTATTTCAAGTTCTGTGCATGTGAAGACCATGGACCATTATTTTAATAGATAGTTTCCTTGTTTGACATGAAATAGCAGGGGCAGTTGAGGGTGTCATGCTCACTCGAATACCTCGCTGATAGTGGCGCGTGTATCGGATCATTCAGTTCCCTTCAAAATGGTTGAGCTGAATGATGCTGATGCACGCGTCATGTTCGTGAACGGGCGCCGTCAGTGGAGTCTGTCATCCTTTAATTGCTACTGGCTTATTTTAATATTTGATACTGCAAATTGGTTTTTCATTCGTAACGTTGTTCTCACATATAGAAGCAACAAGGTTAATGTAACCAGGATTTTTGAGGAAGTAAAATGGTTTAAAATAGTGTCCGTGGAGTTTCTTGCACGTTCTTCTCCATAGGGATCTACGCTTTGGAACGTGCAAATAGCTTCATGTTTTTGTCGGACTGACTTGGATAATTCAAAAGTACCTGTTAATGGTTTATTTAAAATAAATGCTTCGACTTTGACTTTGACCAGCGCTTGCCACTGAACTAAAAAATACATAAACCGATCAATTTTATTTGTTTACCAGATTATTTAGAAGATTTTTTTTTGCATTAGCATTAAGTTTGAGAATAAAATTATCCATTCTTAGTAACCATTGTGTAGATTCAGTATTCGGGAAGGTAAATTGAATAAAAAAATAGTCGCATTCAAATTACATTCAACATTGTTAAATTGTCATGATGAAAGTTATTAAGTATGTATGATTGCCAGTGCGTTACATAATAGGCTGTAATTTCTCCATTCATTCGCGCAATCGCCACTTGGGTGAGGAAAAATAACATAGTAAATAATACTAGCTTTTGCCCGCGACTTCTTCCGAATTCGAATAGTTACTTTGGGCGGCCATTTTTTTTAATATATTAAGTATCTTAAAAAAAATGGCCGCCCAAAGTAACTTTACAAAAACGCTTAAACATGTGTTTTTGTATTTTTATCAAGTGCCAGTACAGAGGTTCATGCTTTTAGCTTCAATAATGACGAACTCCCATACAAATATTTGAAATAGTGTGTTTGCTATGGTCTAATCTATCTCTGTACCAAATTTCATTAAAATCGGTTCAGCGGTTTAGGCGTGAAAGCGTAACTGACAGACAGTCCGACAGAATCTATAAGAGTGGTGTCAGAGTGAGTAAGTAGAGTTTAGTCAGTAAGAGTCTGACACGCCCTTCCGCTCCGCACCCACCCAGAGCGGAAGAAGTCATTTGATGATTTTCCATCCATAAAAAAAGACAGACAGAGAGAGTTATCTCGCATTTATAATAATTATGTGTGTAAGTATGGATAATGAGACCGCGATTAATTTGGAAATCGAATAGCTGTCAATTCATATGCACTTTGACGTAAGTATATGGAAGGTACGATACCTAAGGTAAAAAGTAGTAATCAGTTTGAATAGTTATTACATATTTGAAATGTTTAACAGAAACAAAACAATTGCCTATTTTAACCGTCTCTAACTACGTGTAACAGTGGCTTTACTAAAGTTTTATCACATATAAAGCTGCAGTAACATTCTTTAAATCTTAAGATAATTAAAATAATATTGAGTTTTATTCCTTACTAAAGAAATTATTGATTTTTGAGATTCCCCATACAAACTTCCACCTCTCTTTTCGTTCTAAAAGGATGAGAAATAAAGAATGTGTATGCATTTTTGTCTAATTACAAAACTGCATACACATTCTTTATTTCTAACGAAAAGTTAGATGATAAAATAAAGATAAATTGATTCCCTTTACAAATTTCCACCCCCCTTTTTACACTCTTAAGGGATGATTTCGGGGATAAAAACTCTTCTATATTCTTCCCCACAACTCAAACTATTTCCCTTCCAAATTTCTTATAAATCGGTTCAGCGGTTATTGATTCCCCATACAAACTTTCACCCCTTTTCACCCTCTTAAAGGATAATTTCTGGGAAGAAAACTATTCTATTTCCTTTTCCGGGACTCAAACTATCTCTATGCCTAATTTCATCTAAATCGATTCAGTGGTTTAAGCGTGAAGAGGTAACAGACATACAGACTCACTTTCGCATTTATAGTTATTAATACGGATAATCAATTGAACAGAACCTGTTAAGTTATTGCTATAATAGTTCATGTGTTCACACAATTTTTTTTATTATTTTGGCTCTGAAATGATATTTTCAGGGTTCCGAATATCCGTAAGAAACGGAACCCTTATAGGATCACTCGGGTATTTGTCTGTCCATCTGCCACAGCCAATTTTCTCCGAATCTACTGGACCGATTGTGTTGTTTGGTATAGATATTCTATTTCACGAAGTCCGTTTGGCTCTGGTTGTAGTAGTGACGTGTAGTGATAGGCGCGCTAGTGTGTGTAAACGTAGGTAGCGTTAGGAAAGAAATCTGACACGCATTATATATTTATTTAATAAATTATATAGACAATTTAAGTAAATAATATTTAGCTATTAGAATGATAAGTTGCAGAGAAAAGAAACAACAGTTGAAAGTAAATAATATTTTTATTTATTACAGAGAAGAAACAAAAAAATCAGCACTTAATCACTATCAAATTCAATTTCTGATTCGCTTTCGTCAGAATCGTTCCCTAAGTTAATTATGAACTCAAAATCCAGGTCGACGTATTTTAAGTATTCTTTATCAATTTTTTCAACATGAGCACAGGTTTTTTGCCATGTTTCACTGGTTACTCTATCCAAGCTTTCAAAGATCAGTCTTTCCATGTTCGTCATGTTTTGTTCGATATTCTTTGATGCGATATAATTTTTTACAATACCCCAAATATTTTCAATAGCATTTAATTCTGGGTGATAGGGGGGAAGACGTATGACATCAAAACCCTTGCTCTTAATAAAATCATCAATTTTATACGTTATGTGTTCATCTTTGTGTTTTTTTATAATATCGTACAATTCCAATTTAAGGAGAGATTTCTCAAATGCTATACCCTTATCCCTGAGCCATTGCTGCATGTCTGCTTTCTTTGTAGCCGACGTCGGTAGTTTTTCAGTCCGTGTGTTGTGATAATGAAGCATTGTCTAAGACAATGACAGAGCGTGGGGATAAATTGGGTAAAAGTTTTTCGTTTAGCCATTTAACATAATTATCGTAGCTCATATTAGAATGGTAATCGCCAGCTGTTGAGTTGGCTTTATAAATCAATGAAGCATTTTCAATAAATCCATCCTTTGTACCCGCATGCACTAATATAAAGCGAGTGCCTGTGCTAATTTTTTTTAAGAATGGTGTACTCTCTTTCTTTTGTGCCCAGGTGTTGTTTCGCACGTGTGTTGAAAGGACATAACTTTCATCGGTGTACACAATTGGGCGACCTTGACTGCGATATTCTGACATCTTCTTCAAAAATTTTAAACGCCACATTTGTATATCATGACGCTCCGTCAAAACTTTACGGTTATTCTCTGTTTTACGCCACTTGTAACCTAACTTCAGTAACAATTGACGAACAGTTTCGATACAACCATCAACACCAATTTTTTCATTTAATACAGTTTTTAACTTAGCCAACGTTGGAATTTCTTTATGGATGACATGGGAATTTTGTATAGTACTGCGAACAACATCGGCTGTAAAATTATCTATTTCTATCTTACTATCCCGCTTTCTTCTTTTCTTCATAGGAGAAGTGAAATTTGATGAGCAGGATGGCAATTCCTTCTCTTCTTTTAATATCCGTTGAACAGTTTTCATAGAAACACCTGTAGCCTCAGCTGTACGCCTTGTAATATCTCGTAAATGAGACAAATCACAGTTAGGTTCCGCAACTGATTTTGTGAATTCATACTCTTCTCGCAGGAAATGATAAACGCTAGCTATCATGCTTCAACCCTAGAATAAAACCAAATCGAAATACCTATTTAAGTAACAAGTTTCATAATATTAGATAGATAAACTCTTAATAGCACACAAAAAGTAGTAACAATAGTTAAAAAAAATTTTACCTCACTGTGGACAACTTTTCTGCGTTTACTTGCCATGCTGACGTTACTCTTTGAATTTTTTAGCGTGGAAACAAAACACTAGTGACTCTGACCGCGTCGCGATCGTGACTGAGCGCTCCCGAGGTTACGCACACTAAAACAGTGTGCACGTACAGACCTTACAACATTCATAGTCAAACGGACTTCGTGAAATAGAATATCTGTACACATATGAAATTCTGTGACCCAATCACGGACGGATTACGTAAAAACATCAATTTTGAGTATGGGTATTACTGTTGGGTGACAAACTAGAAAAAAAAGTTTTTCTATCCGTATCGTGTGGCATATCAAATAAAAGGGCTTGTTGTGAGATTTAATTATATTTATTCATAATTCTAAAATAAATAGATTTGAAATTATTCAAGAAATCAAGTTATTCAAGAATGGTTGTTCTCGTACCAGAAAACTGACCATGCCTGGTTAGAGGCGCGCAAGTTTTCTTTAACGCTAGATCTAACCCAGCTGATGAATGTGGCGACGCGGATACCGGATGTAGCCATAATCCCAATTGACCTTCTGCTGACAATTGACCCGGACAGTCATTCAGTATCGGTCTCAGCCCCGCTCGGAACGTCTGACCACTGCCTGTTGAAATCCGTGTCGACCTACTCTCCTCCAGATGAGAGTCTTAGAGGTACGAGACGAGTATACGAGCCAGCAGATTGTAATGAGATGAGGCACTTTTTTGCATCTTATCAATGGCGGCAAAGTGCTACTCCTGGGGTGATCCATCGTGCTGTGCTGACGTGTTGCGAGCGTGATTCGGCAGAGAATGAAATATTTTATCGCATTCTCCGACATCCCGCTCGTTCACAAATCCTGGCCTTGGTATAACGCAGAATGCGCCCACGCTGAGGCCCAAAAAGAGTCTGCCTACCAAGCCTTTTTTATTTTATTTTCAGTAACGGGGGAAATCCTCATGGTTGTCCTCCGCCGTGGGGTGGGCAGAGGACTCTGTCAGGCTGACAGACCCATCTCCCACCTACGCGGGGGATCGCGGGAACGTTTGCGACTTCCGCAATCCCCGGCTAGTGCCGGCCCGCCTCTGCGGGCCACCTCGTGTCGGCGGGGGGAGTGAGGTTTTTGACTCCCCCCGCTAAGTCAAAGAGGGGCGCATGGGAACACCACGCGCCGCCACCTCGGGTCCGGATGAATAGGGGGCATTGGACATCCCCAAGTCCACCGCCCCTGGACCCAATTAGGGGGGCCGGAAGAGGACAGCATATGCCCTCCTCCGACACCCGATGCACCTGCTGCGGGCCAGGAGAGAGCGGTCGAGATCTCCCTCTCCCTTTCCGCAGCCTCCTTCTGTGCGATAACTGTCTCGCAGAAGAAGACCACCGCATTCCAGAACTCTTCACCGCCGACAATAGCATGAACGACGGCCGGCAGCGAGAGGTCACCGCCTACCACAGAGATGAGAGCACGGCGCGGCTCCTCCCAAGCGGCACACTCTGCCAGCGTATGCCGCACCGTGTCCTCCCGACAGTCGACGCAATGGTGACATTGAGCGTCCGGCTCCCTGCCTATGCGACACAGGAACCCCCCGAAGCAGCCATGCCCCGAGAGGACCTGCGTCGCACGAAACGACAGAGAGCCGTGCCTTCTCCCGAGCCAGAGGTCGAGCACTGGCCGGATGGCCTCGATGGTGATGAGGCCGGCGGAAGGGCTCGAAAGCCCGTCCCACCATACCGCCACCAGGACCTCGCGCAGCTGCGACCGACGCAGCTCCAAGTGTCGCTGCATCAGTCGCTCGCCACGCGCCCGCGCACCCGCGCGTCCATGCGCCACCGGTGCAGTGACGCGAGCACTTTCGCCTCCAGGTCCCACGGCGGAGATCCGGCCAGTGCGCAAGCCGCCTCGTAGGAGATCGTGCGATATCCCCTGATGACTGATGAAGGTCATCCATGCGGCTTCCGCAGAACTGTGATGGTGCTGGCCGTCAGGTCAGCCGCCCAGATTGGGGCCCCATAAAGGGCCATCGATCTCACGATCCCCACGTACAACCGCCAGCAGGTGGTGCTCGGGTCCCCCAGATTGGGAAGCAGCGTTGACAGCGCCCCCGCCGCGCCCAAAACTTTTGCGCCAGCTGCCGGAAGTAGGGGCCGAAATCCCACAGGCTGTCGTGCATCAATCCCAGGTACTTCATGGTGGTCTCGACAGCGATACGGGCCCCCCCGACCTCGATGTGCGATCCCGGCGGCGGCGCTCGCCGGGGGCCATGAAAAACTATAGCCTCCGACTTGTTGAGGGCCACCTCCTGGCCGAGGCGCCGTATGACTGTCTACCAAACCTGGATCAAGGCCAGCGACCAAAAATTTAGAGCACGCAGGGTTCGCGCGATGAAAAGAGCTTTTAATTCTGCCGCCAAGTTCTGTAAGCGGGTTCTACGTGGGGCACGTTTAGACCATTTTGGTTTATCGGGGCCAAACTAGCATCGCACCCTCCGGGTAGTACACAGTTCTGGTCCCTTTCAAAAGCGGTTGTAACGAATTTTTGTCGGTCCACTTTACTACCAATGCTGAAACCTGATGGATCGCTGACTCACTTTGCATCTCCCTTTGCTAGCAGTTCACGTCTGGACGCTGGCTTCAAGCAACCACCAACTGTACCTCGTTGTGACTCTTCGATGCTGGAGATCGCAGTTCACATTAAAGTGGTCCGAAGAGTATTGTGAAGTCTAGACGTGAACAAGGCCAGCGGGCCTGACGGCATTCCAGCGTGCGCTTGAACTGTCTCTTGTGGTGACACGCTTGTTCCGCCTCTCTCTTGAAAAAAGAACGGTTCCAAAATCTTGGAAGCTTGCAAATGTAGAACCTGTGCCGAAAAAGTGCGACCGTGCAGACCCTGCTCATTACCGAACGATCGCAATTATCTCTATTCTGTGCAAGGTTATGGAAAGGGTACTGAACAGTAAGTTGCTGACCTACCTTGAAGACGATGACTTTCTCCCGATACAGTCAACTGGCGATCTTCTTGTGTATGTCTTGCACTGCTGGGGCAAAGCCATCTAGAAACACGACGAAGCAATTGCTATATCGCTTGAAATCTCGAAGGCCTTTGATGGGGTCTGGCACGCAAGTCTACTCAGCAAGCTTCCTGCTTATGGCATTCCCAGCCGATTTTTGTAGGTGAATATCTGACTTCCTTAATGAACGATCGATCCGAGTAGTCGTTGACGGCTGCTCCTCTGACCTCATGGCTATTGATGCCGAAGTTTCTCACGGGTATATTCTCTCTGCAACTCTTTTCCTGTTGCATATCAATGACCTGCTTCAGCCTGGTATTGTTGGGTACGCAGAAACCAGCTGGGATAAAGTTTGTTCCTTGAGAGAGGACATGGTAGAGCGGACAAATTGGACCTTAGGCCTTGTCTCCCAGTGGGGTGATGACAATCTGATCTGTTTTAACGCCACCAAAACACAAGCCTGTCTTTTTTCCGCAAAAATTTGTCGTTTCGACCAAACTTCTACTTTTCGGGGTACATTTGTTCCTGTAACTGATTGGCTCGAGCGATACTTCACGCCTGGACAGCTTTTAACCCTTTACAAAGCACAAGTCCGATCCTGCATGGAGTATTGCAGCCACCTTTGGTATGGCTCAGCTAAATACCACCTTTCCGCGCTTGACTCGGTTGAACGCAGAGCTAAGAAGCTCATTGACGACGTAAAACTAGTGGATGCCAGTATCCAGGAACTCCACGACCTCATCCCACCGGCCCCTTCTACCATCGGACATCTAAACGCACTGCAAGTTACCATCCCTAACTTGTTGCTATTCCACCAATTCGCACTAAACGTTTCCAAACGTCTTTTATAATGCGCACATCAAAGGAGTGGAACTCTCTGCTTGCGTCTGTGTTTCCGAACACATATAACCCTAATTTCTTCAAAATTAGAGTGAACAGGCTTCTTCTGGGTAGGCTCGCTCCATCGTCGACTTTGTCCCTGTCATCTATGACCTAAACTAGAGGCAAGAGCAAACCCATATCAAATGAAAAAAAACAAAAAATTAAAATGACCATTCCCCCAGTGACATATTAAAAAACTTATATATCAATGAAAATGCCCTTATTTCTGAGATAATAGTTCTTTACCTATAGATAACAGGAAAACCTGTAAGAAGTCTATACTGCTTATATAGCATGTTACTGAACCCTCTACACGCGAGTCCGACTCGCAATTGGGCAGGTTTTTTTTTGTAGATTTTATTTAGTTCATACATGCAAATAATTGACACTCAATCTATGGACATTTCAACCTTTTGTGTTTATATTGAATATTTTGTACATATTAAGTTTGTGATCTATGTTGGAACATAATACTTTAATATTTAAATAAATCTTTTAATTTTATATAGACGTGCAATGCAACGGCTGGATGAGATTATTTGATATTCCGAGCTAAATATCATGTTTAATTGAGCGTCTTACCAAAATAACCAGCTGTACACTAGCCTGACCCAATTTTGCAAATTTTGCTATTCTCGCGAAACCAAACTATCCTCGATTTCCGAACTTGTACCTAACAGCTGACTGTCAAAACTGCCATCAGGTAGTTTGCTGCATGAAATATTGTTACTTTATTGGAGCAATTATATGTGTTATTAAGTCCCTTATTTTTCCGTTAAGCTTAATTAAACTTGATAATTTTGGTTTTTTATTTTACTTGTCGCTCAAATCGATTATATATAATCTGAAATAATTTATATTTCCTCATCTTAAGAGTCCATTGATGATACGCTCGTAAATCTGTGTGAGTAGTTGGAATATAGGGTATTCAGATCACAAATCGTGATCTGAATAACCCTATATTCCACAGTTAAACCATTCGAGTATCAGATTATTCCTCTGTAACCCCATAATATACTTAATTATTCAAAATTTTCGTTCAGTTTATACCTCTGTTTTTCAATCCAAGCCACTTGTAACCATTCTTTCTTCGTCAAGTCATAAAATGGTCTACTAATAACATTTATAGTTTTCTATTCAAACATATTTTTTTTTTTTAATTAAAGTCCTGTATAGTAGTCGCATACTCATCAGTAGCATCTGTTCGAGTGTGTAAATAAACAGAGCAGTTCAATATGAACTGCTGATTATAAGAAGCGGTTCAGTATGATCAGCTCATTATAACAAGCTGTTCAGTATGAACTGCTCATTACCTTTAACAAGCTGTTCAGTATGAACTGCTCATTACCTTTAACAAGCTGTTCAGTATGAACTGCTCATTATAACAAGCTGTTTTTGCTTTCGATGTCGAACTATAATATGTGGTTGGCAGGTGGTTAACTATATTAATATTTTTAGTGTTAAAGAAATAAAACTCGCAAGTAGGTCAAGTTTAAATATTTATTTCTATATTATTCAAATATTGTTTTATAAGCAATGATACATTTCTTACATTACTATTACTTACATTTTCACTAACCTAAATAATAGAATATGTGTAAGTAAGTTTGTAGGTTTAACATTCTATAATCATTTATTCGTAAAACTAAGATCGTTCTTATTTTATCTTACTGACAAAACACTTGATTTTCTTTACACCATTTATTTAAGCAAAACACATTTTTTAAGGCACATATATTGGTATGATACATACAACTTATAATGTCAGATGAATCTGAATAATTGTTATATAATGTCAACAAACTCGGGCAGTTCTTACTTTCTAAATTGTATACATTATTAATTCGGAATATATCTTTTATCCATAACACTTTTTCGTTTCCTTTCGTAAATATAGATTTATTTTTTAAAAAATCCCCAAAGATTACTTGATAATTAAAATATGGTACAAAGCCTTCGTTCCAGTTTATTCCTCTGTTTTTTTCAATCCAAGCCACTTGTAACCGTTCTTTCCTCGTCAAGTCATAAAATGGTCGTGGTGGTTTTATCAACAGTACTTGTACGTGTCCTTTGTACATTATTGCTATTTCTTTTGGAATAAACTCATTTTCTTCACTCTTAAACCCTTGAACATCTACGATGACATTCATGATAGTTTTCTCACAATATTACTCAACGGCTTGTATTCGAACAGTCGATCGTTTATTATTAAACAATAGGCAGATGTATTATTTTGAATATCTTCAGAGCATTCAATTTCTAATCGCACGTCAACTGGTCCAGTTTTAAGTGAATCGTTTTGTCTTGAACAGTCAATCACAAAAAGTGGAGCAATTTCTTTAAATTGGTCTAAGCTAAGCAATGGATCAATGCCTAAGTTGTAATACGACTGACGAAAATTAGCATACATTTCATATAATATACTGTATTTACCTTCATCAAATTTCAGATTAAGTGAGTCATACGGATAGTATTGAGAATTCAAATATAATTTAATATTGCTTACATTGCAGTGATCAAATATAGAAGAACTTCTAGTTTTATTATTTTTTCGAGCTGTTTGCAAACCAAATATTACAAACCTCGGTTTTTCTAGCTGGGAAGTTGTCTTTACTGACCAGGAATGTTTTGTTGTTCTTGGAAGTAATGGATATTCATACAAATCCCAATTTCTAAATGCTATCTGTATAGAACGATCTCTCTCCAAGCTTTTGAGCAATAACAATTTATTACGATCAGAAACTTTAATATGCGGCACACGCCATTGTATTTTTTGTATATCTATTTCTACGTTATCATTTTTGTCTATAAGCACACAGTTCAATGCTGAGCTGCTTCGTTGTAAAATAAGTTCATGTTTACAATTGATTATTATTTTGTTGTAATCTTCTGCAAATCCCAGTATTCTGTTCAATGGCACGATAACACTAAAATATTCGTTTCTTAATTTCGTACCACCTAAGTTCCATCCCCAGACTGCTGCAGCTTTACTTTCACCTTCATTCATTGAGATATACGATTTTAAGGTGGTTGTAATACCAACATTTTTAATCCGATCGATTTCAACACCATTTATTTCGTATCTAATATCTTGAAACAAATATGAAATGGGATTATTTATAAAATCAACATCTTTTTTTACTAATTTTCCCGCTGCATCTTTAGTTGACACATTTACATATCCTTCTATGTAAATGGAACTACCTGACGGCAATACATATAAATCTTGCTGTTGTATGGGTATTCTAATTTCATCATTTTCTTTAAAGCTATTATTGTATGGATTGTAACTGTGGATCTCATAACCCTCAATAGAGGTATCATATTGTGGTAAATCTGTAATTTGAAGCATATTATATTTTAAAACCGATATCTTGAAGAAATCTTTTGTTTTCCTTTGAAACTTTATTAATTCTCACTGCACTGACACGTCTCACTTCTTTGGATATTGGCAGTCTTATGTTATATTTCCCTCTCTCATTAGGAGTTTTATTAAGAACAAGCATGATGTTGGTATGAATAAAACGAAGGAGGTTACTTTAAATAGGTAATAAAAAATCCTTTTTCAACACTAGTGACTTTTATCACCAACAACGAAAGAATGTATGCGTATGAACTAGCAATGTCATTTATATTTTTATAGTTTAACGAAATTTGGAGACGTAAGAAATAAAAATCACTCACTTAATTAATAAATTCCTTTATTACTTTTCCAAAATAATTTAAGAAATTTTAAACATAAGTGTCCACAATTATACAAGTGATCATGTTGTACATTTTCATAATTGTACTGAATATTTTTTCCTAAATATTTTATTAATTCTTTAGGTGGTTTTAAGTTACCATAACTGTCAAAGTATTCAATGTGATCGTATATTTTGGTATAGGCTACCCAATGAGTGCCAGAGTTTTGAGAAATATCAAGATTAATCACTCCACATTCTAATGGTAATGGGTTACCTGGTAATTCATCTCTCATAAATACACCTCGAAAGAATGGGATACTATTTGAATGCTTCAATATATCAATATTAGTTAAAGCTCTATTGGGTAGCCGACCATTTAGTTTTTTTTCTTTGTAACAAAAATTCCTAAACCTTCTTTGTAAGGCTTAAGATGTAATCCTTTTCCAATAATTAAAGCTTCTATTTGCTTGTTGTGACGTTCCGATTCAAGCAACTGTTTCTTAGCTGTTTTATATGAATTAATAGCTTTCGCAATCCCAGCAGCACCCCCAGCCAAACTTCCAGCGGCAGATAAACCAGCAAATATTGGTACTAAAGGAAGAAATCCTCCAGTTTTAGGTACTGGTATAATTCTGGGTAATTTTATGGGTAAATCAGATGCAAATTCATGAGCTGCAGCGCAGGCTAATTCCATTAACGCTTTCTTACAGGTGGGTTTTAGTTTCTTGATGTGTTTTTTGGTATGTGATACAATATTTTTAAGGGTTTTTCTAAACCCCGCTCCAGATCTTACTTTATCCATTTTGAAAGATGATAAACCAGCCATTTCTTTATTGCTTGTACATAGTCCTCGTGCTTTTTTCATTGTTATTATATTTTTTAATTATTTTACATAAACCTGAATTATAAAGTATGTCTTTATTGCATTAAGAATAAAGTGGAAGTGAATAGATAATTGTTTGTAAAATGCTTAAATATTGTTCAGGAGTTATAATACATTTGATTTATCAATCCAGCTATTTTCACTGGTCGGCAGCCCCAACCATTTAACATATACTCGCTTTCCTTCTCGTTTCAAAACTTTTTCAACGAGGTATATGTCGGGATGATTGGTTTTCTGAAGTTCTTGTGCATAAAATGCGCCTAGTATTGGTCGACATCTACCATCTTCTATTAAATAAGTTGTTGGATTTGTTCCTTGAATTTTTGTTATTTTAAATATTTCAGTGGACCAGTTGGGATAATAACCTTTATCAAAACATCCTTTATATTTACTTACTCTCACAAAATCTCCTACACTAAATTTCTTACATTTCACTTTTTTTCGAGACTGAGCTGCGTCTAAGTATCTTTGAAGTATATTTGTTTTATTCCTTTGATTTATTGAAGCAGGTGACTGACCGACAGTTCTATGAACATCATTGTTGTACTCATGTAACTTTTTTTCTAACATACCGTTAAACCATTTATAATTTCCATTCAAACTAAATTCCTTGTATAGTTTATTCTTTAACGTTCTTATTAATCTTTCAACAATTGAGGCCTTTTTAGTAGAATAAGTAGAATAATGATTAATTTTATACTTATTAACAACACTTTTAAATTGATCATTGTAAAACTCTTTCCCAAGATCGGTTTGCAAATTTTTTGGAACTCGTCCTGTTTCTATTACCGTTTTAAACGCCTCTGATACCTGTTGCTTATTTTTTTGTTTAAGTGGAATCGCCCAAGCATATTTTGAAAAAGTGTCTATAATCACCAGTATGTATTTATAACCTGCATTCACTTTTGATATTGCTTGCATATCCATCAAATCTGCTTGCCAAAGGTCATCTATATCTTTAAGTATTACACTTCTTCTTGGGAAATTAACTCTAGCGTTTTTATGGATTTCATTTATGACGTCTATTTTGCTCATAATGCTTGCTTAACTTCCCTGCTATTTCTTTTAAATCAATGGTCTGTTCAATGTTATTTAATCTGCTATTTAAACCACTAATTAATTTGTTCAATTGTTCTATTTTAATTAATATTTCAACTTTGTATTTATTAATATCTTTGCAGCATTCAGTTTCGGTTGATTTGTCTAAGATCTCAATATGCTCAGAGCTTATTTCATTAAAAGACAGCGACGTTTGTTTTGTATGAACCTTCATGGTTCAGACTCTCTTAATAACTAAATATAAAATTAGATACAATGCTTTTTATTATTTTATTATACCGGCTTCTTTTAACTCTTCAACAATTGATATAATTTCATTGTCATGATTAGTATTACCAGCGTTTTTTGAAGCCATTAATAGTCTTAATCTATCGATTAATTCATTAGGGTCATCCCAATAAACATAATCTGTATTACTCTTATACTTTTTTTTCAATTTAGGTAAGTAGCCACCACTTTTTGACTTAATGACTTGTTCTGCATGTTGAATGTAATTTTGTTCAGAAAACAAAGGTTTTATGATTTGACGGTATTTCAAACCTTTATCACCTTTTAATTGGCCGTTTGGATTAAAGTCACGTTTGTGAGCATTTGTATTATGGAGCATATCTTTGTAAACAATTTTATCAGTTTCAGTTACCAGACTGAGGTCAGGTCTATTACGTAGTAAAAGTTCTTTAAGTCCAGGAGTTATTTCATAATGTTTGTCATTAACTGTGGCTATAATTGATTTTAGGGAATTGTTAACGTTGTTTGTAAAAGAAAATGATACTTTAGAGTTACCCATCATCAAATTTTTGTTTTCACTTCGAATCCCGAAAGGTACATTCATGTTATTATCATAGATTTCAATCATATCTTCTTTATTAAGTGACATAAATGTATCGTTCTCGCTATCATCACCTGTGCAGCTAAAGGATGCAGAACCATCATTTGAATGTTTCTCTATAAATCCTTTGAAATTTTCAAAATCTACGGGTGAGCTACATCTTCTCATTATATTATTATCACCTTCACTCGTATCCAATATAGTTCTATTCTTATCATTAACTTTAATTAAAGTCTCTAGAGGATCTGTTATTGGCTTAAAAAGCTTCTTAAATTTCAAATTATCGACATCTTCTGCATTTTGTATTGTTTTAATTTTATTTTTTATACTATCTACGGATTTTATCAATTGTTCTTTTATATTGACCTCCATAATGATTCCTGACAATATCCAACCGTTATTTACAGATTGTAGACTACGATTGATATTTTTTTTACAGTATTATGGTTTTTATTATGTTTGCTCAAAAGTTACGAATATGTCAAACCCCTGTCTATATCTACCTTCATTTAGAGAACAATCTTTATTTATCAATACAAAGTCAAACCGATCTTGCCATATAGTAGAGCAAAGTTTTTTAAATTGAAGCCACTCCATATCCGTATTTACATGTTCATTATAAATATGTTTTAAGTTTATGTCGTCTTGTTTAAAGATTAACAAAAGATTAACATTATCTCGTATTAGTTGTTTAGGTATTTTGGAATAGGTTTGTGATAAGTAAAAACAATCTATCTGTTTGTGTCTCCCCATTGCGAAGTAGTTACGAATATTTATTTGATTTTCACATGCGACATCGTCGAAAATCATTATTGAATTGGTTAAGGCGTCATTAGGATGTATAACTTCTTTATTATCATGGAAGATAAATAACTTTGCATTGGGTATGCACCGGATGACCTGTTTTAAAAAACAATATTTTGGCTGGAAAGCTGTCTTCGAGTATAAATAAATATGCTTGAATTTTACTCCATTTTCATGTAATAGTAAATTAAGCATTATATTAGTTTTTCCACAGTTAGATGGACCGCATATAATACATCTTATAGTGTTAGGTAAGAGTGTGCTATGTCTCACTTTTTGTGAATGATTTTCTAATTTTATATTATTTATTTTAAAAGTATGTGATTGCTTAACGAAATTCATTGTGAAATGTGAGGTAATAAGACATGCCCCGAGTATATATACTTCTTATTTTACTAAAAGGTGCTATGTTTTATTTTTAACTAATTCTTAACTTGTAAGTAAAGTATGAAGAATATTGTACTAAATCTTTAATTAGACAGTAGTGTCCGATAGAATTTTTTTCGATATAAAGTAAATTAAAATGATTTTTTCTTCTATTTTGCGTTGCATAAAGAGGTCCGGTCACAGTATTATTTTGTAGGCCATATATATTTAAACTGATGTTGGGATTATTTTTTTCTAACGTTTTAATATCATTAATCGTAGGAGGAAATGACATTCCCTCAATATTTAAAACAGAGGTATAATGGGGGTATGAACTTGTTCTGCATACATTAATTTTAGCTGGGTATAATCCAGCAACTATACTCCATAATAAACAACAATTATCTTTATTTTTAATATTTATACAACTTTTAGACTGCTTAATAGCTGACGGCAGTTGTATATAAGACCCACCTCTCATAGGGGAATACTTGTTTACATTAATTTCGAGATGACTCATAGAAACAAATGTCCAACCAGATTGACAGTGCTGGAACTCGGTTAATTTATTATTTAGTTTATTTATTACTTTGATTAATAATTCATTCAAATCAGTGTTCTTATAAATAATTTCATATTTGGTATTAAACGACTTTAATTGTTGTTCGTCTGATTTTGATAACATAAAATAGGCAAACAATTCGAAATTCAATTTTATGCAATTGTGTTCATTAAGTGACATTTTTATCAATTCTGTTATATTTATTAGATGATCACCCAGGAACGCCTCTAAACCGAGGTACTCGTCTTCCTGAGTGACATTCAATCTGTATGTCATTAATCTGTTTTTGAATGCTGTTGCAATAATATGAATATCTGTGAACTTGGTATTCAATAAACAGTTTGCTTTGTGTATATTCGTTCTCATATGATAGGAATACTGATTTTCTGGTATTTCAATTTTACATTTATGACAGGTTATTGACTTTCTAGGGCTCGGAGCGTTGATTCCTTGCAGACAGGTTTCGTTCCAGAGAGGAATTGTGCCGGAGACTAATTTGCGAAGCGTTTTTATAGGCCTAAAATCACGTCATTCAGTCCAAATTTGTAAAACTGCATACTTGCAAAAATTGTCAATTGCGTACACGAGCGTATTTATCGTAGCGGTTAAGGTTTTAAGTTTACAGCGTTTTATATAAGACAAATAAAAAAGCGATTTTTAATCTTGTGTAGGTACTCACTTAAATCAACAATAGGGGAAGCTCATACCTACTTACAATTATAAAAAATGTTTGTAGGTTGTTGTTTTTTTGCTGAATGTTTTCGACGTCGATGACGGCGACGGTACAAACGCTGCGGTTTGCACGCTCGCATGCAACTCCTAGACATGTGGAGAAGTGGAGATATGACGAGTCAGAATCTCATATTTCGGTATACAAGAATAATCTTGTTTTTATCTTATAATTTTGAACCTTATTACAAAAATCAAATAAATCTGAACAAGTATAAAATCAGTACAATCTCGAAAAAAATAATCACATCATCGCTAGCGTTTCTTCACCAATAATGTCGGTAAGGTCATATTATATCCATTGTCCGCGCACTGTTAATCTACAGAGTGTCATTTACTTTTCAAAATATGTAACTGTAGCGGTTCCTGTGCAGCCTTTACATGATTATATTTTTGTTTATTAGATGGCCAATGACAACCCTACATTATTATCAGCTGGTACTCTGCTAGGTCAACCGTATGAGCACGTAGAAGATTACGCGGCAAACAGACTGCGTAACATCGTCGCACGTGACCACTTGCGTCCACTTGTAGGCCTATAAATAAATTACTTATACCCATGATTAAGCACTGAGATCATAGATTCATAGCAGTTCAATGTTTGGCTTAGCTTTGCATGATCTTAATATACTTCTTATACCAAAACTAGGACGCAATCTAGTATGTTATATAAACAAATAAGATTTGAGAACAAGAGCCATTTCACAACGAAGTGTGTGTTAATTCGAACACAATATAATTTTATCTACACAATAACTATACATGAAGCCTGCATTTTACACAGGTAACTAGATGCTACCCTATATAAGGTGTCGGAGGAACACATCTGTGCACATTCCACTCCAAACTCGTTGATGTCTGAATAGACTATTCCTACTGAATGATCCATTGATAGGTATGAAGTGACTGCTCTTTTCATTCTGAATAGACCATTCCTACTGAATGATCCATTGATTGATATGAAGTGACTGCTCTTTTCATTCACATGAAACTACTTTCAATGTATTTAGTCAAAGTCTCATTTCGAATAGTGAAATATAGGAATACTCGAATGGTTAAACTGTGGAATATAGGGTTTTTCAGATCACGATTTGTGATCTGAATACCCTATATTCCAACTACTTGTGTGTATTCGTTGTAATAAGGTAATAATGCTTACAAAAAAAAGCGTAACTGCGCATCGTGAGCATCAATTTACATCGACCCCTTTTCTCATTACGAACTTTATGTTACAATATCGAATCTGTACAGTAAAGCTGATGAACCAGTTGGTGTGATGACTGACTTCATGTAATTTGATGTTAATGTGACATGTCGTGTGCTTCAGCGCATATCTTAGTAACAGGGGGAAAGCTTACTGTATATTTTATGATGGAAGGTACATATAACTGTGATTTTAAATGTAATAAGTAAAAATGATTAAATAGTCGTGTACTCGGTCGTAGCCTAGAATGAACTATTAAAGCCTTGGTAGGGCCACAGTAAGCATCCAACAGTCATGGACCAAAATCGAATGTTGTCTCGGGGAGAGTGCGCGCGCAACTCCCGCCCCACGCCGCACCGCTCCGAACGTCCATTGATGATCTTCTTAATCTCGATACATGTTATTAATACTATTCGTATGCTAACTCGTATAAGGCGTACATCTCCTCATTTTTTCTCTAAAGATTGATTTTATTGAGGAAGTGAGCCGAGATAAAGTTAGAAAAATACGGGGGCACATCTGAGCGCTGAGGAGGGCGCTGGCCACCGTGTCGTTTGCTAGGTTTGGGCGTCGCTGCGTCTCGGCTGGCGGCGGCGCGGCGTGCGCACCCCGCGCGCCACGCACGCTTGTATCGCGACCCAGTCTGCTCTGACGTGTAGCCGAGTCGCCGGTGTCGCCTGCCGCACCGTTCGCAAAACGTATCACCGCACATTATATTCTGCGCACTAAGAGATACCCGGAGATAATCGAAAGTGTTAGGTGTTGCCGGTGTTAGTGAGGTCGCGCTTAGGGCAGTAGGGCCGCGGACGGTGCGGCCAGTCGAGGGTCAGGCTGCCGGCGCAGAGCGAGCGCCGCACAGCAGCTGGCGGTGTTTACACGCGGCGCCTGCATCCGCCGCCCAGGCCGGCGCCCCCAGCGCTCAGCGCCCGAGCGCCCCGGGCTCTCGTGCGCGTTGTGCGCTCGTGCGCCCTGTGCGCTGCTCGCTGCAACATACAACACCCCTCATTTACTATTCAGCGCTGTGAATGTTTAACTTTGCGAACGACCGAAGATAGAGGTATTTAAATGCTTATCAAAGCTGACTCTCACACAGAGACCGGCCGTAGTGCACATTAGTGTCACGAGCTCAGAGCATTCGCATCGAAACAGAATTGTCATAGTTCATACGAGTGATTTCACAACTTCGTAAATATGGGTGCTAAAGAAAGCGTGGAGGCTGCTAAATTTTCTTCGCAAAATTGGAACAATTTCGAGGTTCGTAATTACCTTTAAATTGATTTGCACATGGAGTGTTTGTATTCCCCTACCTCCCTCGTGAATGTCTGTATTATGGTGCGTTTTTGCCACTAAAATAATGATAAATTAACGTTATGTGAAATCATAATTAAAATTTCATGCACACTAACTTTGTATCGAGCAATATGCATGTTCACACGTTATGTTTAAATTATTTAATATTAAAAAGTAATGACAAACTAAGTATATAAAAATTAAGTAAGTATACCTGAATATTATATTGTGTGTATAAGTTTATGTATTTAATTACATTTTCGCTATATAATATGTAGTATATGTCCGTTACTATAAGTATGCTAGACGATCCTAAATATTGAATTAACGTGTAACACGTAATCTATACGCTGACGGCAGGGAGCGCACCTCTGAGCCAGTTGGGGTCACGAGATAGATCTGGCCATCGTGTGTACGATTAACCCAGCGTTTATTATTAGAGATAATATCATATGTGAACAGATTGAGACGACTGTATCATATTACACAGTGAGATCTAATTGACGCCGTTAGACTAGTCTCGTGCTAACCAACGCCTTCAAGCGATACGGTCATCGCATACCATATAGTTAGAATCGCTGCTGTAGCTAGACCAATCATATTGTACATTTGGTTATGAAATTCAACATTTCATACTTAGTACATAGATTACTACAGACATTCATAACAAATAGAATCATTGAATGTTGACGCTTGTATTATCACTTATGAAGGTGAATTAGTAATCAGTCAACAAACGCACGACTTGAGACTAAACACTAAACAGTAGGCAATCATTTGACGAAATGTTTAATTAACAAGTTATCTACGAGTAGGTGGTATATAGCCAGTTTTAAATAAGAAGCCAAACCAAGCTGACCCACATTCAGTCGGTCTAATCTAACATGATTGAAGGCACTGCCGTGGAGATCGAAATGCGGCGTTAGAATTTTAATTACCATTTGATAGGATGGACTTGGACGTATCGATAACCCAGATACCAAATTAAAAAATAACCTTGTCAATTTAACAAACTAACACAATATTTATTTTAATTCTTTGGTTTTCTACAAGTAGGTACCTAGGTGAAAGGTATATCTATAATTAACTAGGGCAATGATTTTATGTTTTCTAATTCATAAACAATAAACGAATAATGTGTCACTGTATCTTATATCACCATCCAGTCAAAAAAGGCTGCTGAACCTACCTTTGCCTTCGTACATATGTACCAGTAGGTGAGTTAATAAACAGTCACCAGCAACACAAATAATTCAAACTCGCTCAAAATATTTCAAGCATATTTCGGTGGTATCGTATAACACAGGGGGAATATAAATATGCTTGTGAATTTTGGCGTGTATGGCTTCAACGCCAGCAGTCTAAATGTATTTGATATTAAGCGACTTCAAATAGATAGTTATTATAGAATATTTTTCAATATTCTACCAACTTTTGTTGACAAAAAAGCTTCAGAATTCCCCAAGCTATAATTTTGGAGACCCCTCAATACCACCTGATCCGTATCTAATGAAACTTGCATCTTAGTGAAAGGAGAGTGATGATCTATGTATATCGACGTTGGTAGTCGATAACTGTAACGTTATGAACAAGATGGGAATTTGAAAATTAAAAGATGAGGTAGGTAGATATTCCCGATATCATAAAAAATGCATTCCAAGTTAAAATGGCATAATATGAGATGATGCCATCCATGTAAATTGTGTTTGGCTAACTGTTCAAGGCGTGTTATCTGTAGGTGACTTAATATTATGACTCACATGTCCATGTACAACTTGGATAGAACTCAACGCTCTGTGTTGATTCAATGACACTTCGATTACAACGTCTTGCGAAGAACTGAGAATTTAATGTCTTTATTTTGTCAGTTGTCAGTAGAATTATTAGGCGACGAAGTGAAGTTAACTGTAGGCAGGTGAAGCGATGGAGTAAGTAATTTTTCTCACTTTCGAAATCCCAGTGTGCACAAATATCAAGTGGCGATGCTAAGTGATCGCACAAACATGCCACCAATATATTGAATTACTTGAAATGTTATGGTTTGACATTTTGTGGCCAACTTTTAACATAGAATAATATTTTTGTAGTTTGTATTTATATATTTTTTGTTTTCATGCATGCCTTTCTATATCGCTACACATCCCTATCCTATTTTTATCATCTAAACTCATGCCTAAATAAGTATAATATAAAATATGTTTTTCCTTATTCCTTAAACCAAATACGTCTTAAATATATTTAATAATATGGGCTTTGATGGCTCGTACACTTAATAAATTTTACAATGGAGTAAGTATGCAACGAAAATGTTTGATGTTTGGGGATGAGGGTTGGGATGAACGTGTCAACACTGTAGTTGTTGGTGACGCTATCTGTGTGGTGTGTGTGTAAAATAGTGGTAGGTTGTATTTGAATGCAAGGAGATTTTGTTGTGGTTGCAGCACGGCACTGTGAAGCACCCGTACCGTCACGGCACGCAGCGCTCGCAGAGCCTGAACCGCGGCCACTCGTTGTCGCGCACCGATGGCACCTGGTGACATCACGGGACCGCGGGTGAGTGCACACTGCACGCTGCACACCCACTCATGTGCAGCATCTATGAGCATTTATTGAAGCGTACTCGACGCCTCTGAACACTAGTTTATGCTGTCAGAGTGAGTAGGTTGATAGACTGACACCTCTAACAGATACGTACCGTTATAGGTCTTAATCTTTCAGTCTACTCACTCTAGCCCTTTCAATATTAACTGTGTTTTTTTATCTGAATTGATACTACAACTTTACAAAAGAGGTTTGTATATAAGCCAACTACTACAATTCCATATTGTCTATGTTGAGGTAACTAATTTCCTAAGTTATCTTGGTGTAATAGATTCCAGACAGTTAAATTTGTAATATTTGTCTTGTAAGTAAATGCCACGGCATCTAGTTACTATGTATTGTATTCATGGTATGCCATCTCATATGATATCGTGTGAAAAATTCTAAGTTTATATTTTTGGCAAACCATACATAGAGGTAAAGAGTAGTAACGTACTCGTACCTTTGTATTGCATTGAGACTTAGTTTTTTGTCGTAAAATTTATTGGCTTGGCAATTTTTCTCAATTAGGCACTCAAGGCGAGCCTTGCAATCAAGAACGGTTCCTAATACAGAAACGTACATATTGCTAAACCTTTTGCTATTAACAATTTAGGCCAGAAGAGTATTTTTGGATGGATGTTAAGTAATTAATTGGGAAAAATAGTACTAAATCATTTCCTCATCCTAAATATTGTTTATAGTTATGTGTTATCAAAACATCTTTTAACGAACAGCAATAAATTATAATAATATTGGGCAATGTTTTAAACCTCTGATGAGGATAGTCTGAAAAATGTACTTGATTGATATTTGTATGTAGAAATTTATATTGCAATATGATGCTTCATATAAAATTGTTTGCTCATTTTGACGGATTAGTGTCATTGACAAATAATTGTCAAGGACACTAATCCGTCAAAATTCTGCTTATCAGTTTTCTCCTGGATTTAAAATGGTAGTACCTACATAAGTACTACCATTTTAAATACTGAAAAGCAGAATTTTATAAAATAACACATAATTGAGTTCCTGTATCCACGTTCGAGACAAGATATTATGTTATGGTGAAAAGCAACAGCTCATATTATTTAATAAAAACATTTGGGAGATTGCATGAAAGCAAACCTACTTAATCAAGGAGAGTTTTCACAGGTAGGCAATACTATTTTATTCAATACTATTTAATTAACTTAACTTTATAAAATCTCTATAACTATATGATTTGATCAAAACGCAAGACATAGTGAAACAGGACGCTTAAAGATTGCGCATGATGGAACACACATAATCGGTCATTGAATCATTTTTTTCAAGCATACCTACTCATAAAAAATAGTACGTGTTCATAATTATTAACTAGAGCATCTTATATCTAGGGTGGAAAAGAAACCCTTTTCCTTGGCAATTATATCAGGGTGAACAAGTCTCCTACAGGAACAGTAAATAGGTTCCTTAAATTGAATTGAGGTACCCATTAGGGCAAGCAGCAGCCCAGAGAGTCTGAACGGTAATTAGTCTAACATTAGAGCATACATCGATATCATCTGCAAATTAGGTTGCAGAGGTCAGGTGGAAGAGTCTGTGCAATATTTTGTGTTTTGCTAGTTCCGACGCGTCTAATTAAGGCAGCTGTTGGAACTTATTTATGAGTGTGGTTAATGAGGCGAACTTTCTGTCAATTTATGTGACTACCAGTTTCAAAACGAAATACTTTTTGCAAGTAGTTTTATATTTGATGGCTCTGCATATTTCCGAAATACTTGCACAGCATGTCGAATACCTAGGTACGAGTACAACTTGAACTTTGACCTTTTACAAGAAAAGAAAATGAATTTATCATTCAAAAATTGTCTAAATTAATAAGAAACACCGACGTTGATTTAGTCGGCGACCACTGAAATCGTTTTCTTGGAACCACTTCCCAAGTTAGGAGAAGTCTTCTTAAAACGTTCTCTTATAGCTGCAACGTTAAGGCAGCTAACCTAAATGGTCCATGCCAAATAAGCTTCCTGCAGTGCTATTCTGTAAACATCTCACGGTGTAAGTTTAGGTGAAGTAAGCTGTCAATTCATTGCTTGAGATGGTTTGACAGTTCACTTCGCCTAATTTTTCACCGTGACATTTGAATAGAATAGATTGGTTGAATTGTTGTGTGTGAGCCTTGCCCTCTTCTTCGTCACGGTGTCCGGCGAGAGAGACTCAGGCAAATTTTCCTTGTACTTTGTAACGAGTATTGGTTTGCAGGCAGCATAGTGCAGTGCGCCGAGTGTGGCACGCGCACGATGGGCAACAAGCTGTCGTCGTGTTCGTGCGCGCCCATCCTGCGCAAGGCGTACCGCTATGAAGACAGCCCGTGGCAGAACTCTAGACGGAGAGACGGACATTTGCTAAGGTGACTAAGAGAAGTCCTTTCACTTTTACACACATATATTCATTATTCTTTGAACTTAGCTTGAATATTCTGTGGCGAATTTTGCTAATCAGACGCTCATAGATTTTATTTAATTATACTAAATTACACAGTTGTATCTTTTAAAATAATAGTGGTTCTGTCAGTGACTGCAGGTACTAAGGATTTGGTTTCCTATTTTAAACGCAATCGGCACACAGCGTCGCTCCATATAGACAGAGGTACTGGATATTAGGTAGTCTTTCTAAAACTGGCAAAAGCACCAGATATCACCGATGGCATTTATCAGGAAACCAAAGCCTTAGCATCGAGAAGAAAGCTTGGCTGCCTGACTTGACAGGCCAAATATTTTTTAATCAGGCTCGAGAGGAAAAGCAGATGAAATCTTAATGATCATGGTCAAAGCCTTGATGATGAATAATGGAATTATTTTAAAGTACCATTGTACGTTCACAAAAATAATTCTTAATGTAAAGAAAAGTCGTTTAACTGAAAATGTTAAGTAGAAAGTTTTCCAATTATTTCTGTTTTCAAAAGTAACGAAAAGGCCATTCCATAAGGCATAAAAAAGGAGAAATATAAATAGTTTCAATGATTATCAATTCATCGTGATTATTTAATCATTCCAGTTATTTCTTCACAGCAAGTCAGTCGTCTGTTGTACCTTCTCAGTGTAAACACAATATATCTCGCTTACTTTATAGGTTGCATCAAAGCAACTCGTCCTAATTTTACCTTCTAACAGGTTTCTAAGTAAACTTTATGCAGCCAAACGAAGCGGCTGAAGTTTTAACGACGTTTTATGTGAATGTTGCGACAATACTGTTTATTTCATAGTGAAATGTTTTCTTTTAGTTACCTTCTTTACTGCTTATTTCATCTTATAACGCATCACAAGTATGGATTCAAAAAGAAGTAGTAGGTACGTTTCTTCTTAAGATAGACAGTAGATAATAGGAAGAAGGTACTCAAATAGTTCAAAATATCCTACAGTAACACAGTCATATCTATTTCCTAGAGAACTTGCACAAATGCACATACCACTCTTCTCCGTTGTTGTTATTGTATTTCTATAATCCTTCAATGGTTGCAGACTATGGGCGGAGGTGTTCCACGTGTCGGCCAGCGGCGCCGGCACTGTGAAGTGGCAGCAGGTGTCGGAGGACCTGGTGCCAGTCAACATTACCTGCATCCAAGATTCCCCGGAGTGCGTGTTCCACATCACCGCCTACAACTCGCAGGTCGACAAGATCCTCGACGTCAGACTATTACAACCCGGTATGTTAACCTTTTAATGATAAATAGACATGATTTTGTAACTACGCACTGATTTAAAAGAGTGTCTATGGAACTTCCTGCACGTACTTCTCTATAGAGACCGTGACTTTAGAACGATGAACTAGCTTCATCTTTTCGGCTGACCATCTCATCTGCCTAGCCTTTTCCCAATTATATTGGGGTCAGCTTCCAGCCAAACTGGATTCAGCTGATGATTTTTTTGACTGACCGACTTAAACAATTCCAAAGTGCCACTAAAGTCAATTTTAAGACACGGCTATAAATAAAATAATAGTAGATTATGCACCAAGGGGATAAAGCAGTGTTTTATGTGACGGGCGTCATATTGAGTCCCGAACGCAATGAAGGATTCGGGAGTTAAGTCGCGAGGAGCGCAGCGAGGGAGTTAATTCCAGAATCCTGAATGCAGCGAAGGATTCAAGCTAGCCCAAGGCAAAGACACCTTTATCCTCGAGAAGGATACTCTATTTTTCACACCTTTTATAGAATGATCTGTACTTATCCAATTATTCTCACAATATTATGTCTTCTAAATACAGCAACGATATTATTATGAAGAAGCAGTACTTATGATTCTTTAGAACTTCGAGAATATCAGCCATACGTAGTAAGGGTATCGAGAATATTATTTCCTCTTTCTGGCACCAGAGGGCGCTGTACCTAAGTACTATACCGCCAATTTAACTGACTAGTGAAGTTTAAAATTTAAAACACTCCAGTACAACATTATTGCTCAGCTGAGTCGGGGCAATAATGACTCACTTTAGGCCAGGTTTGCATAGCATGTAATTTGGATTGTACCACATTACTCCGACAAACAAAATCCCAACGAACGCTATCTTGACAGGTCATTTTACCGACCTGCAGTAAACCGACAGAACAGTAAGCCGATGGAGTTTACCTCGACAGAACGCTATCTCGACAGTCATTTGGTCGACAAAACATTAGTTTGACTAACAGTTGACCGATTGAATGCCATCCCGACGTACAATAGACCGATAGAAGACTAAGCCAAAAGCTAAGCCAAAGACCGATACAAGGTAAACTCCATCGGCTTACTGTTCTGTCGGTTTACTGCAGGTCGGTAAAATGATCTGTCGTCGGGATTTGTTTGTCGGAGTAGAGGTCTATCTTCAAAGTTAAGCAACGTTTGCTGAGGTCGGTCCATGGGTGGGTAAGCATCCATTAAATACCGAGATTCTGCCGTGTCTCAGAGAGCACGTCAAGCTGTTTGCTCCGGCAGTCATTTGCAGACCTTTGACAGTCATTACGAGTATTCAGAAGCCACTGACACCAATCTTGCCAATTGGAGAACCGGATTATAGAGATCTGGTAGGCAGTTGCTGCACGTAAAATACTGGTATTCAGCTGCATCCGGTTAGACTGCTAGCTGACCTCAACATAGTTGGGATAAGACTATGCAGATGGATTGATTGGTTCAAGAAGTAAACTATCAACAGTAATAATAATAATAATAATTACGCAGGTTGATAATTATGCAGGTGACAGGGCATAACAGTATTGTTGTTCTTTCTATTACACAGCCGGTCAGAAATAGTCATACTAATGTATCTAACATCGACATAAATCTTCAGACTGATAAATTGATACAAATTGTGGGCTACCAATAATATCAGGTGTACGCTGGCCGCCTACTGATCGGTTCGAATGTGAGCTGTGGGACGTTACAGCTGTCTCTGTCATAATGTTGGCTCTAAGTTATGAATCCATAACACTGGTAGGGTCAACACAACAAAGATTGCTTTATAAGTGTAGGAAATAATTTGTTTCTTTTTTTTTTCAAAAATGATTGAAAAATGTTGGTCCAAATAATCTTTCCTTATCAAAACAATGTCCAACGTTATGTTTTAGTAAATGACGACTTGCAGTAAAGGTATTTTAGTCAACATTAATAAAAAAACATCGGTTTTTTAATGGTGGAAAACAGTATGCAATTGATTTTCTTACTTATGTGGAATTTTTAAGTTATAAATCTTAATATTCAGAGAGATAGAATATAATGCAAATTATAAATCAAAACCCATACAAAACATGCTACACAATTCGCCCCAAAATCATCCTCACTACAAAACTGTAATATCGTTTAAACACCATTTTTATGACTGCCTTACATCATACATTTCGGACGTAAAAAAGTAGTTCCCGAAATAACCACTTTTGTAACAAACGTGGAGATCACTGACAGAGCAACACCTACATTTTACTGGGGCAATTCGGCAGACACGGCCGACGCCGGCGGCGCTAACCTAGTTTTAAATTTACACTGAATAGTTAGACATGCAATCGACCGAATTCACCAGCATATACCATCGTCCGATACATTGCTTGCTTCACAGCATTAAAACTGTTGCTGAAGCCATTAAGAGTAATATGAAAACAACTCTTGACTACATATGTACTGATTGTATTTGCTTACTCTACTTCTGGTGTTGCAACCACTATTTTATTTACATCCATGCTCAATCCGATTTACATAATGCAACACCAACTGGTGTGGGGTGCGGTGTGCGGTGTGGAGTAATTTGAATACAACTGAATATATAACTTCTGTCCGACAGTGATTTTACGTCTTGCAGGCAGAGATATAAAAACGAATCTTTTTATTGCTTAATTTTATGAACAATTGGCTGAATCTATCAATCCATTTCTATTCCGAACCAATTATTTGCAGATTTTCATAATTGATTTCGAGTTAAGACACGATAAATGTTGTGTTTGCCTTCGTATAAAAAAAAGATGAAGATAATAAAAATCCTTGTCGATAACCTCAATATTAATACTAGCGATGAATTCATCATCCCCGCCTGCCTTCATTTGGTGACGGCGCAGAATGTGTTCTTCTTCCATTCATTAAGTCGTCATCTTAGGAAGTCACCCCCGTTCTAGCTAAATGATGAAGCGAGATAGATAAACGATAGATGGATTGTGTGCAAGAACAATCTGTCCATCGTTTCTTCAGTCTGCCCGCACTTTTAAAACCATTAAAAACATTCATCCTCGAAACTTTCGTCACAACATGATTGAATTATTGTTAAATACAAAGTAAAAAGTATATATGTATAATGTTTCACTTTCCAGGCACACGTATCGGGCAAGCGTCCGAATGCTTCGTGTATTGGAAGGATCCCATGACTAACGACACATGGGGACTGAACTTCACATCTCCCATTGATGCCAAACAATTTCGAGAATGCTGTGTAAGTATTAAACGTGTAAGTTGAAAAAATAGTATGGTCAGGAAATGATGTGGTTGTAAAATTAATACTTACATTACACACATTACACATTGAATTATTAAAAGTATTTAAAAACAACAACAGTCAATTATTTCAAGTAGGTACTTTATGAATATTGTCTGTATAAAGCTTAGAGGCAACAACATAAATGGGCTACAAAACAAAGCACACATACGTAGAACTATGTTTACTTGTAATCAATGAACTGAAATTTTTGTCATTATAGTCACCATCATTCAAATTCTCCCGCAAGGCTTCATCAAGCTACAGCCTGAAGCTGGAACCACCGGGCAACAAGCAAAAGTTAAAGGCTAAGAGGAAGCCGCTCTCGACACCTGCCAGCCCTAATCGATCCAGGTAATATAAACGATAAGGTCATTTCACTGTTAAATAAGAAATAGTAGTTTTATATCTGAAAAAATGAATACACTGATATGTGCCGTGCCCAATACAAATCACCCATCCATGAAAGTATTTTATGACTATAATATCGACTCAAACGCTAGAATTAGGATATCTGACATTTGTACTGTTCTGTACCAGGGTCACGAAAATCACTGAATTATTGAAATTCGATCACATCATCCATTCTGGTTAGACTAGACCTGAAGACTGGAATATATGTACAACTTGATCCCAATATAATTGGAAAAAGGCTAGACAGTGAGAGTGTCAAGAATTTAAATTTTTTTATTTAATAATAGCTAGAAAAATACATATGACATTTAGAAAAAATGGTTAGATGTTTTTAATGTTTTTTTAAGTCGGACATGGCCTATAGATTAAAATAATTTAACTCAGCTACATTTTTGCCTGAATCGCAATTGAATAAAAACCGATATTAATGACTTGCGCTAACAGATATTGTTTAATTTGTTGGTTAGTGTATTAAGATATTTAATTAATCAATTTTATGAAAATAAAATAGCTAAGTTTTAGCTTGAAGTACAAAAACATTCTACAAAAAGGATTGTTGCGTCGATTAAAAATGTTTCATTTACTACTTGTTAAAGTCTATCTCTTTTACAAATGCTCCAAACAAACATTTCAGTTGACGGGTTACTATTTAAATTAGACGTTTTATTTTAAAAAAAACATACACGTGGGTGTTAACTTTTATCCAGCCATTAGCCATTAGCCATTAGCCATTTTGTAGCAATTTTAACATACCTACTTTCCTGTGTATACCCTACAAGTTAAAGTCAATAAAACAGAGTTAAGAATAATTGCAGAGTTAGTTTTATTTCCGGCTTTATTAGTAAAGACCTACTTAAACTGTTTCTAGAGAATAGTCTAGAACAAGTGTAAGTAAGTCTTTACTAATATGTACAATGCAACACTGCACGCTACTATTGCACAAGCTGTAACCATAAATTCAGTGAGTAATGCACCTTTGTGATTGTAGTATGAACTATGGCCGCGAGGCGCAGTGCACTTGCATGTCGCAAGACCAGTACACACGGCTGAGGGCACAGGATCCACGTTACCGTGAGTATATTTTGAACTATTGAAATTTTATCAGGTAAATCAGATATGCAAAATAATAATGCAGTTTTTCATGAAAAAGAGAGATAAACGTGAAGAGCAGGGTTGCTTTACAAAAGATAATAAATACTTCACCGATTTTCGGCTACGGCTGCAAAACTCAACGTAGATTTGATAAGTCTATACGATATGCACAAACGTTACCAAACACAGATGCACCTTCTGTTCCTTTACTCTCATACTCCGATGGGATGGAAATCCGACTCACCGGCAACGGATCAGAAGAGACGAGAACGATAACAACGAGAGATATTCTTATTGCAACTTACCCCTACATTTATTTTTGCATTGTAGGAACTAGGAACTAATGATAGCATCACGTGACTCTTAATCCCATTCCCAAGACCTTCACATCCCTCTGGAGATACATGAAATATGTCATCGCTCACAGCGGTAACATATTTCCAATTTTGACCACTTAATGATACTATCTGGCATAGGTTCTTCGACCCTGCCCCGAACAACGACCCGCGCCATTGAAACAGAGGGAGCCGCCGCAGCAGGCACTACCGGACGCTCCGAGAAGGTTGCTGCCGCCACTTCGTCAACTTCGCTGTATGACAACGTGTCTAATTCGCAGCCCGCGCCGCCTAAACGTCAGTATATGCCAAAATTTCTGTCATTGCATTGTAAATATAATAAGGAGGTTTATAGTCCTCTATGTAAGATACTCCCCGGTTGCGGGATATTACAAAATAGTTACCACTGCCCTGGAACGCAAAAGGTATTTGAAGGAACACGGGTGGGTTTTAGTCAATAAGAGTCTGACAATCCCTCACACTCCGCCCAGAGCGGAAGGAGTTATAATAATTTGATGATTTCTCATACACAAAAAAAATATTTGAGATAGGTACTTTTAATCCTAGTGCAAGTATCCCGTGGGATAATGTTCGACTTAAGCGGGGGTGTACCCGCTGGCAAAACCTACTACAAAATATTTAAAAAACGAAGTTAAATTTGTATATGAGATAAAACCGTCAAAACAGATCGAGTGTAGCCATGTAAGCGTTGCAGACATACAGAGTATACATCCGTGCTAGAAGTAGCACAGCACTCGTTTTGAACTGATTTCTCGTCACACACATAGATTTTCTTATAAACTCTTTTGTTGAATGTCCTGCGGCACAAAACTGATTGTATATTCTCTCAATTTCAGCGACAACACGACAAGGTGAAGCAGCACAGGCTTCGACACGACCTGCAAAGTCACAAGAGACATCTACCATGACTACTAACACATCCACTGCGCCCAAGACTGTCACTGCTTCAGTGGGAACACATGGCACTAATGTAAGATATTTTAAATAAGCAAACCCACACGTTAAAAGTTGCTGTAATGTGAAATTCTGCTGTAATGTGGTTTCGAGATAAAAAAGATCTTTCTAGTACCTATTTAAAAATCGTAACAATACGGTCCCCTATCATCAGACTAACGAAGAAACTCAAGCGGGCGCCGCGGGTGCAGCAGCCCAAACACAGCACACTCAAGACCTGAAGTCAGAAGGGGTGCAGGCTGGCGGGACACTAACGTCTTCCAAGTCATCGGCCACTTCCACACGCGCCAGCAAGGAACATCTGCAGCACATGCCCAAGAGCGTCGACTACGGAGATGGCAATGAATCAGTACGTGTAATGATTTTGATCGGAGAATCATTTCGTTACATAAAATTACATAAAGCACAATTGTTTTAAAGATAAAGAAGCTAAAGCAAGCATGCTTCCTCAACATTGTTATTCAAGCAGGCTGGTCAAGCTTGCAATAACGTATTTATCTGTGAAGCCACTTGCTGCCTTTAATAAGAAATTGGCCATATTAGCTTCCTCAGATTTTTTTATTGTTTGATATTAATACTAAATAATAAAAAACCAATGCTACCTATACTATACTAATGCTAATCTCTTTGGAAACTCAACAGGACTGTGTGAATTTTCAGTCCCGTGAATCGGACAGGCATCATCACAACGTGATCAATAATAATAACAACACATCGGGATCCCGGCGCACTAAGTCCAAGAGCACAGAAGACATGAATATGGGTGAGTAGTATAAAATTATTCATGTTAAAAGTCAGATCGATGTGTTATAGTCAAACACCGCGCAACAAGCGCCTGAGCTAATAGGTTTGCCTAGTCTGACATAACGTCTTAGTCAAAGTCCACTACTACTGGACACGACTGACTGAATTTGCTTAGTCGCTTCTAAGATAGACTAGGAAAACCCCGAAACAACTATTTTACTTTCGACGTTTGACAAAAAACTTAGGTACTTCGGGGTTTGACTAAAAATACATCAGTCAAAGGCATAGGAACCTATTTCGGGGTTTGCCAAAAGGCATTGGTAAAACCTAGGATAAACGAGTAATTCCGCGTTGAGACTGCATATCGACCTTTGACTAAAACAAATACGAAACAGGGTCATAAAAAACGAATGGCACGAAAGCGTCTTCAAAAAAAGTTAAGGAAAAGGCTTAAACCTATTGAATTGGTACACAATATGTATAAAATAAATTTATTCCATAATGTAACCCAAAATCATGAGAGTTTCGCTGTAATTCCAAAAATGTAATCGTAATTACAGTACCTACTTTTAATGACTTACTGGAAACGAGTACTATATTTGACTTTCATACAATGACCATCTCTTTTTCAGACTCGAGCACTCTCAAACGCATGCTGAAGCCAATGCCATCAACAGAGAGTCCGGTAACATCGCCGGAGATGGGTCGCCGGCGGTACGGAGGCGCGCCCCCGTGCCCACCGACCTGCGGGTCGCACGGCCACCGGCAGCCGCCGCCGCACTTGCACCACGGACACTACTCACACATCGTCAACAACAACAGCCGGCAGAGCTCGCAGCGGTACGTACTGTAGTGTCTGTAGCCACTGGTTAAGAGTCTTGTGATGTCATGTGGGACATACGGCCACCGGGACCCGCTGATGCACCACAAACACTATTTACATATCGTCAATAACAATAGCAGCCAGAGCTCGCAGTGACCAAAGCTCGATACATAGATAAACGTGTATTTGATTAAACACAACAATAACAAAAAAAGGCAATACACAAAAGCACAATTAAATAGTTGAATATAGCACCTAAACAAAAAGAAAAAAACACAAAAATTACACTATTACTATGTGACAATATGCCAAAGGATAGTGTGGTTTGCGCTTCAAAATTGCACCAAATGGGAGTTCAGCTCAGCATGGCTCAGGCATACGGACACACACACACCTGATGCTGATATTTTACTGGATCCCTGCGATTGCGTACGGACATCGATTTAAATTTGTGGAAAAATAATTATTTTTGTGTCTAATGTTAGTTAGTGTTAGGTGAGGAATGAATGTCATAAGTATACCTGTAATATTTAATTATTGAATGATTGATTCATGGTATAATAAGTGAAATTTTGCACTGAGAATAAATCTCAAGGTGAATGATGTATTTCATACTTGATTTTTATACCTACTTTCGTGTGTATCTATGTACCTTTAGACGAGAAATTCTTGTATATATGTATATAATCTGAATCTCGGAAACGGTATCAACGATTTTCATGAAATTTAGTATGCAGTAGTTTCGGGGGCTATTCATCGTCATCGTCGTCGTTTCAGTAATTTTAGAAAACGTTTAAAAAAAACCGACCAAAACTCGGTTATCCAGGTACTGGTTAATTATTCGGGGTAATATAAATTAAAATGTTTCTCAAAATAGTCATAAACAAAAGATTCATTTACAAATCATTTAAGCATTCCATACAAGCCACTAATCCTACTTGAGATGGGACGAGATGGTGATGAGTTTATAAGGTAACTACCAAATAAGATAAAATACTGATACAAAACCCGAAAATACGACAAAGGCTTCTGAAACAGGTTCTAGCTCCACCCTGATAAAAAAGAAAAATAACATCAGAAAATGGGGAAATGCATTAAAATCGTTAAATGTCAATTTAACAGATGACCTCAGCGAGTGAGGATCGGTCACCACATGCGTGGAGAACTTCCTATTCCGTAAGAATTCCTATTCTTGGTCCCACATTATTTCTACTTTTACATAAAAAAAAATCTTCTGAGACAGATGACGCAACTCTCACTTCCGCTGTAGGCTAATGGGAAGAAGTATATTCCATATCATTAAGTGGAGTGAGTATGAAGTGAACTGTCATTTCATTTTATGTAAGTATATGGTTTGACAGCTCACTTCATGTTCACTTCTCCACACGGTGAGATGTTAACAGAATCGCTCTGTAAAAGCTCAGAAACATTCTTACAGCCTCCAATATATGCTCATTAGTATCTCCTTCACGTATTCAATGTCGATCAAAGACCATCGATACTATACGATATGTGTTTGCAGTATCGATGGACTTTGATCAACACAATTAATCTACTAAAGTTACAGGCTGACTTACATTTTCAAACAACTGAGACAAGTAGCAAACGGTAAAGTGCCCAAGATGGTGTACTACCAAGTACGATCTATGCTGACATGGAGATGCTGATAAAACCAAAGTGATGGAAGTAGAAAAAATAATGTACCTATCAGGAAGAAGAGGTCTTAACTGATCTTAAGTGTTGGACAAATCTACATTCTTTTTATAATACTTCTCTATAATTCTGACACGACATCCTTTGACCACTTAAAAATCATAACTGGCTAAAGGCTGTATCCAGTATAAAACATGGCTGTTCTTTACTTTGCGAGGACTCAAACTATAAAATAATTAGAAATGTCGATTTGCAATCTATGGTAAACTTAGGTACCTAATTGTACCTGTTGTCAGCAAAGCAATCGTTAAAAGTGGACTACACAAAAACTGAAGGGTCACTTATAATTCAAGTTAGAATTTCAATCAAAACTGCCGAAATCAAAAAAAGAATATGATCACCAGCACCACACCGAGCGTCGCTAAAGAGTGGGCAATTTCCCAAACTGCGGGGAATCTCAAGTTGATTGGGGATTTATTGGGGATCGGAACATAATTATGTGGCGTAAATGCGGGGATTTTGATTATCGTTAGTCCGGGCCAAGTCAAAACACCTTTTCAAGAAATCTAAATAATTATCATAACATTTTTGTAAGGTTACTTATGGATATCGAATGATTCCCTTTTTACCCAACTATACAAGAATAAGGGTATGTGCTTTTAGGTGTCGTTAGATTCGTCTTGATTGTGAGAGCGACACTGGGTATTTAAAAATTAAAGTTGCCGATTTTTGGTGCCATATTTTGTCTTCAAATTTTTTTTTCCTCAAGTCCTATTGAGCGGTGAAGATAAACGGCTCGAGGAGACGATTCCAAAAATGTAACTCACTAAAATGTAGGAAATAAAAAAAAATACTTGGTCAAAAACCCCGACCGCTATAAACGACTAAAAAGTTCCAAACAAGTCGCTTTTTCAAGCAGTCTGATGCAGTTCATTCACCGATCTGATGCCACCGATGTGATGCATCAGACTGGTTGAAAAGCTCTTCTTTTTTGTCGTTCACTTTAAATGTTGGTATCGGTGTAAAAAAAAGTGAAAAATGTCTTTAAACTTCTTTTAAATTTTCTCCAAAACTAATTCTCTAATACTAAGACATAAATAAACTCACATACACAAACAGCCTGACTCAGAACAACTATCTGTAAGCCATACAAATGTTTTATTCCGTGCGGGAATCGAACCCGCAACACGCAGCGCAGCGGTTAATCACTCAACCACTACGCCAACCATCCATCTGCCTAGCCTTTTCCCAACTATATTCGGGTCGGCTTCCAGTAAAACCGGATTCAGCTGAATACCAGTATTTTACGTAGAGCGGCTGCCTACCAGACCTCCACAACCCATTAACTGGGTAACACGGTAGTTCTTGGTAAGACTACGCCAACCGTGCCGTTAAATTCTTGTCTGTCAAATTATCTTCATTGCATCACATTTAATTTTCGGCTTTACTTTGGCAACTTTTTCTGTCACCAATGGTAAAATAATTTTGTGCAAAACATACCTAATTCTTTTGTATTATTTTTTATTTTTTTATCAAAGTAATTTCCATAACTTTAAAGGTAAAAACGAAAAAAAACTAACTTAAAAAACATCCTATAAAATTAGTTTAAACATTTTTCATTTCTTAAAAGAATTGAGGGGATTTTGTGGGAAATCAGTAGTGTTTTGTCCCTTAATGAGGAAATTTGATAAATTGGTGTTGGCAGCGACGCTGAACACACCTAAGAGCTCTTACACACCACGTTTTTTTCAGACACCGTCGACGCGCGTTTCGCAATCGCGAGTTGTCGGTGCTGCTAAAACTTAACAAGATCAAAAACAAAAACGTTTGCAGCGCGTTACAGTTCCGTGCGACGCGCGTTGACGGCGCCTTAAAAAAACGTGGTGTGTAAGATCAGTAAAACTTGACGGCACTACACATATTTTTTTATTATTGCTATCTTTTTAATTATAATTATGCATATTATCTAAAAACATAAAATACTGGTATACAGCTGAATCCGGGTTGACTGGAAGCCGACCCCAACACAGTTGGGAAAAGGCTAGGCAGATGATTACCTAAAAACATGGTAAATGTTTCTAATTTTACCATTCTTTGTACTCTCAAGAAAAACAGTTTGCTTTTGTTTATTCTTGCCCATAGCATAGAAATCTACTCGTATGGACGGGATATGATGCTCCTCAAAAAGAACTATAATTTACCAGATTTACTATAACCTCATGTTTGTTTCACTCTCACAGTCGCGGTGTTGGAGTGGGTGCAGCACCTAGCGGTTATCCTGGCCGTGGTTTATATTTGGAGCTGGGTGGAGGAGAACGCGACATGTCACCACCATCTGACAATGTGATGTTTGACAATCAGTGCTACGCTACCACGCCATCTTCGTCAAACGGCAACTCAGACCAAGAGCCTTGCCAACGTCGCGATTCGAGACAGCCGCATCATCATTCGGTGAGTTTTGAAAGTACAAGTTAGGTAAAGTCAAACTAGTCGGTTGGTATGCATGCCAAAATATTCATCTTTCTCACACTTCCAATGAAAATATCTTTTATTATGTGCTTTTTTTAAATTCTTACTTAAAATACTAATTTCAAAATTCTACGTACTCTCACAACATATCTACTACTACAACATACCAACTAAATAACTGGTTCGACTGAGACAGTTACCAGGGCCAATTCTACTAATTATTAAGCAACGGACGCATTCATCGCAGCATCGCATCTCAGTCGCAATTCTGAATTGACACTACTATTTACTGATAAAGTTGTTAAATGGACATGACATGAGGCTCGTGAGGCTCTAGACAAGTGTCATTCTGTCAGCGAAAGAGTGGCGAAGGTGATTGTTAAAACGTCAAAAATGTATGGAATTGACAAATGCTGTCAAAATGTCACGTGATCAATCCCACATTTTTTGTAATTTTGACAATTGCCATCGCTAAAAGAGTGGCACTTTTTCTAGAGCCTTATTTCTCACTATAGTAGGCGCCAGATAATCGTGGAATAACGGTCATTGACCCACCTACAATTATTGACATTTTTAATTTGAAAAACGGAATTAATGACACAAAGCTGTCCCGAATCATCATCTCTCGTGATCCTTAACATTGTCTAATAATGAAAAACGATTCATATTTAATTGTTCAGATACCTATGAACAGTTATTAGGGAAAGGTCAATATACTTTATTCCACATTTATCTGGCGCCTACTATAACTGTTGTTTCAGCTGAGGTCAAAAGTTAAAAACATTAGTGAAATTGTATTTTTAGGCTTTAGGTGCTTCGAACGATCCGTCAAATGTACCTCCATTTGTATCTGTCTGTATATATATAAATCACTAGCTAATTAATGCTCCGCTCCTATTGGTCGTAGCGTGATTTTATATAACCTATAGCCTTCCTCATGAATGTGGGCATCATATACAAAAATAATTTTCCAAATCCGACTGGTATCCAGAGAATAGCGCGTTCAAACAAACAAACTGTTTGATGTCAATAGCGTGATCGCTTTAAAAAACTTAATTTGACGTAGTTAACTGACTGGTGTTTGCCTCAGAAGCCGTGCTTATCTCGTCAAGCGTCCCAGTCGAGCGCCACGCCAGCACCTGGCTCACCCACCTCCCGTCTGCTGCTGGAGTACGAGATGCATTTGAGGAACACCCTCGCCAAGGGCATGGATGCTGAGAGCTACAGTCTGCACACTTTCGAAGCTCTGTTGAGCCAAAGTATGGAAGATTTAGGTAAGTTCCATAATCGGGCAGTAGCTTTCAACAGACACAATACCCAACGGGACTGAGGATCTCCCCTTTTCCATGAAGAAAGGGGAACTTTGCACCCTGTTTTTTTATAAATATAACAACTTATTTAAGGAATATGTTTTATTGAATATTTCTACCCTTCCATCATCTTTATCAACAATGTCGGAAAGAAGCCTAATTTACATTCAACATATTAGAACACGTTATCAACGTAAATAGATATTTCAGAAATATATGAGTTAGTTTTCTATGATCGGGTTTCAGTAAGCATATCTATGCTTACTGTAACCCGATCATAGAAAACTCTACTTTATCACGATTGAATACCCTTTACAAGTCCCTAATCCCTTTTGCTTCCAAATTTTGCCTAGTCTGATCTAAAATTTTATGTTATCAAGTGTTGGGAAAGAGACCTTATTAGTTACCTATGGCACATATCAGATTGCTTTGTAATATTTCACCATCCATCCATCAACAACCAAACTTCGCTTTATACTGGGCTTTTGTGGGTATCTCTAGTCTTATACCCAGTCTCATGTGCCTACGTTATCTAGGATCATCATTCAACTTGTTGTCTGCCTATCTAGCCGGGATGTTAGCCTTCTGACCTTACTTTCACCTCCACATTTATTTCATCTTGACAATATCTGTCGATATAGGAAAATTAAAATGTCGTTTTCAGGAAATCTTTCGGTTTCTATTCAATTACAAAGACGTAAAGGTTTTTCTTATCATCGTGAAAACATACACTAACAAATGTATTAATTTTAGAATACAACGACAACGTGTCATCTTCCAATCAACGAAGTCCTTATCCTCCGAGACGACGTAAGTATTTACAACGAGTTAACATGTATTTTACAATTACTTACAAAATTTTGGCTTATTGACACTTTTAAAAATTTTAAATTTTATAAACAGCATGCAGCCAATTTTGATAAATGTAACTTTAATATTTAAAAAAAAAAACATTTTTTACAACATAAACTGCACACGATTCAACCTTGTTTGAATTTAATTTGAACCCTGTTTTTGTTTTGTTGAGGACCGACCCAAGAATCAATTCTACAATCTTTGAGACACCTTAAGGAGGCAGCGTTAAGGGACAGAGGTGATAAAAATTGATTATTTATTGTATGAGTGGTATCATTGCATTAATGTTTATATCTATGCAATATGTACCTATATTGGAATGTTAATAACTATGTATTCTATTAACCTAACCCGTTAATTGTTTTGTTTGTTTTCTTTTTGCCATGAACATTTCATTTTGTTCTTGTAAAAAGGAAAAGCATGTTACTCACATAACTATTCTTTCACATAATGCAATAATCCTTTGCCACCTATGGGGTAAACCAATCAAAAGTTATTCTAAGCATTAATAGAAAATAAAAGAGCCATTATTTTTAAGAAGTAGGTAAATTGGTTGATTTGTCCTATAGTAATAACTGTCAGAACAACACACACTGTATCTTAATCCCTGTATATCACCAATATATTAACGCTATAAGTAATTTCGTAGATTTTCAAGTTACCACATAGCATTTGTTTAGTCAGTCAAACAAAGAGTTACACATACAGGCAAGTTATGTAACATTGAAAAATAACGTGAGATGATTGGTCAAGTCAGCTCAAGTCTTTGATACACCCATCTAGTTTCTCTCATTAATCTCGGAGTACATGCATACCGACTCCATATTGTAGGTAGGAACACCCGGTGCATGGTCTTATGAAAAATTAGACAACATAGTAGACAGTTTTGCCTGTATATCCAACTGTTTGATTGGCTGTACATAATCTTAGCAACACTAATCTTAGCATCTACTGATTCAACCTAAACTCAAAGAAAATATTTCAGTTACAAAATGTAATAACAGTAGATAACCTCATAGGAACCCCAAAAAAAACGTCTGTATATGATTATTAAAAATTTTATACGAGCCAAAAAAATAATTGTAAACATCTTATGTAAGACTTCTTATGCTTGCCAGTTTTGTTTCCTGTGCACGGTTGTTAGTAAAAGCACAAGTTGAAAGGCCAAGTATGTTCATGTATTTTCTTAATAATACTAAAACAATGTATTCTTTAATAATATTTGGTTTACAATGGCATAAAGACAAATACCTACACAAAACCTACCTACGAGTACAATAAATATGTAGGTAGCCACTTGAAAATTAAAAAAAAATGCTGAATGCCGTTTTCCACATTTTTCAACAAAAAGTTTTCATCGAATTGGTTGTGTGATAAATGTTAGGTACTGGTTGCAAAACCAACAAAATCATACAAAAGCTAGAAAAGAAAGAAAAGCGTTTTGTTTTTATTAATTTTAAATGGCTGCACGACCAATGGAACACTCTGTTCATTTATGCAAAAGAGGTTTTACATTAAATGTGAAAACGTGGCGTGAACTCGGAGCCATTTAATCAATTATTAACTATATAATTACATTCATTAACAACTGCTGAATGTATAATACAGATTTAGAGCTATTTCACTGAGAAAAAATGAGGAGAAGATCTCAAGTCAACCCATATTTTTTTAGTTTTCTAGACATGTTCTGGGGATTCAGGTTAATCATTGACTGTTTTTAAGTAACTTCTCTGAGTGACCATTGATATCCATGAACGATACACATATCATTCTTTCTGAGTTATCCATTGATCTCTGAATCTTTTAAATATTGTAAATATTATTAATACTAATAAGTACATCTTAATGTTCGGGAATGAAGCAGCGTCACAGTGCTCGGGAGGAGGCAGCCGGTCTTCAACATTACCGCTGCCACACCGCTTAAGCGTCGAGAGGCAGCACAGCGCGAGATCTGACCGCGACGGATATTACAGGTTACTATTATTTCTTTCTTTGGATCTTAATTAGTCTCGTGGTTTTCATAGATTATTAAACAACAACTACATGACTTCTTATTTCGATAAACATAGATAAAACCAAACAAGAATCAGTTAATAACTTCTTTTCGGGCAATAAGGAATATTCAGATAAGAAAACATACCTAAACAAAAACCTTAGGGTCTCAATACTTAAAAAAAAACACTTCTTAAAATAAAAAATAAAAAGACGACAATATTTCATTTTGAAACTGACGACTTAAACATTGGAGTGAAAACTCTTTTCTATTTTCAACTCCTACCTACGTAGGAATTCAGATTGTCACTGGTCATTTAGAATAATGTGATAGCCTTATAAAGAAAAAAAGAAAATACTTTTCCCGCTACAATTTCTGTCACATTTTTTTATAAATTTGTAACGTATTATTTTTTTTTTGTTTTAATTTTAATGTTAAAACTGCAAAGATTTTTAAACTGTGTTATATTTTCAGTGATCGCAATGAGCTGATGCGTGAACGTGAACGGGAGCGCGAGCGGGGTTACTTGAGTGATCACAACTCCAGGTTGGTTGATTTATTACTACCAAAAAGTAGCACGAGTAACAGATTATAACAATACTGACCCCCAGTTTCTGGAAAAAAATATCGACTCAAATTGTGCGGTTGGGTGTTGAAAAGTCATTCAACCGATAACAGCCTGAATAAGCGCCAGCGTTTGCCAATTTGTCCCAATAGTTTTGTGATATATTTCGTTCGAGAAACTGGGCCTGAAACAACTAGAAAAATATAGGGATATTTAAAAGAAGAGCAGGACAGCAAGGCACAAAGCAGCAAATCTAGTACCTACCTAATTTTGAGATTTGACCTTGTTTTTACTTACCGACATATTTTTTGAAAAAACAAAATGATCAGCAATTTGAATATAATATTCGATCTTGCAGTCTGCAAAAGTATCGCTATAATGCGAATCGGTCATTTAAAAAACCACATAAGTCACATTTTTTTTCTATCATGCTTTTTCTGCTGTAAATGCAGATACATATTCTAGATTTAAACCGCGTAAGTCAATACATTGCTTCCTCTTCAAATAATCAAATAAAATAACTCACAACTTCACAACTAACAATTTGCGAGGACCTATTAATAAAACAAATAAAAAAATTGTATCATGTGTTGTGTGCATGAGAGCAAATAAATAAATAAAGTAAAAAATAAATTATTTAAAACGAGTTCAGGATAACATTCTGGAACAGCATATTCCATTTTATCAGAACATATTTAGATGGCCAACTTTAATTTTTAAGTTAGTTAAATTTTTATTCGTTGTTATAGCGGCAACAGAAATACATCATCTGTGAAAATTTCAACTGCCTAGCTATTACGCTTCATGAGATACAGCCTGGTGACAGACAGACAGACGGACAGTGGAGTCTTAGTAATAGGGTCCCTTTTTTACCCTTTGAGTACGGAACCCTAAAAAATTAAACATATGATCTTTTTAATTGTATACCATTAAACCTATTTCTTACTAAAGAAACTTAAGTCAAGAACAGTATTTCAGGTTTTTTTTTTGTTTGAAATCGTTATTCGACATTACAAAAAAAAAATACAAAATTTAACTGTTAAAAATAAAATTGTAGTAATGCAATTAGAGGGGATCGGCACTGTTACTCCTTAATACAGGCTATTCCATAGCCTAGCAAGGAGAAGAGCACGTCACTCACTTGATAGCCAGAGATTGAATACTACCTACTTTGTGAAAACTGTTGAAATGACAAATGTTTTCGAATTTGTTTTTATATAAATAAAGATTAACATTATTTCAATCTTTTAAAACTCAAACACTATATATACTTACAAAAAAAGTCCATTAAAACTCGTCAATCTGTGAATGACACAGTTTTTATTGATTCCTGAAAAATTCTAAGTGTGTGAGTTATGTGTTTTTTGAAATGACCGATTCAATTTCAATTAGAATAAAAAAGATTTTTAGGACGCGTTGAAGTTTGTAAACAAACTCATTCAACTGAAATATTATTTACCACAATGAAGTATTACACCCTTGAAATAGGGCTCCATAATTTTTATTATTTTAATGTCTGCGCTGATCATAAATTATATTTATGATATGACAGTTTCATTAATTGAGTACAGTAACGTACGGTTTGAACGATAAATTAAATAAAGATATTTCAATTTCTGATCCATCAATCAAAATGGAAATAACAAGCCTCTTGTTACTATGTATTGTGCTTGTTTACAGTAAACAATCTTGAGTCAGCATGACGAGGTACTAACTCTTTTTATGAAACGATGAACATGTTTTCCGCTAAACAAAAACAACTTTTAGAACACAAACATTCCTCGACTTTTCTTAGGCAAGAATAAATTAAGTACTACCTTGTTGTTACCGTTTTTGCTTCGACTTCAGTTAAACATGAAAATCAAGCATTCTCTCAGCTGTTGCTATGTTAACGTGTTATTGAAAATTTGTTTCGTTTGTTTCAGGGACAGGGTCCGAGATCGTGATCAAGGATATCTTAGTGATCACCAATCAAGGTTAGTGTTTACACAGTTTCAATAACTATGTTACATCATAATGCAGCTTTTGAACCCAACTTAAATCGGTTCGGAATGATTTCTTACCTCTAATGATCCTGTAATGGGCAAATTATAGATGAGCCTTTAGTTAAAGTCTAGTGTTACCTACTATTGAAAAGTCAGCTTTAGAAACAAATTTTTGTTAGTTTACCTATTAACTAATAATAAACCGGCCCGGGGCGTGTCGGACCACGCACAGTGTAGGGTTCCGTAGTTACCCGTCTCCTAAACCATGTCAGAAAAATAGTAAAATGTTCTTCTCTATTATTACATCACAAAGTTACAAATGCACTTGGTTTTAAGTCATTTTCAATGGAGCTATTAGGGTTTTTTTACTTACCCACTTCCATTTTTTAAGTTGGTCGACTATTACTCGTTAACTTGTATAGCCTACTTAGCTGTGATAGTTTTTCTTTGAAATTCGTTATATATGCTATAACCATGATTTTTTTCACGTCTCCGAAACAACCGTTTGGCAGACGGTGGGGAAACTTGACTCTAACAAAAATTAGCACTTTAAAGCTTAATATTTCGCAAAAGGATCCTTGGCTGGAAAAATAGTTTTCGCAAACTCTCAATATTTACGACCTATCTAACAACAGCCCACACCTTGGGTTAGACGATAAAAAAAAATTCATCGCCACTTTACATGTAGGGGGCCACCCTAAAAAAAAAGTATTTCTAAGCGTATCTGAGCTAAACCGCGGACGGACAGACAGACAGACAGACGGACATGGCGAAACTATAAGGGTTCCTTGTTGACTACGGAAGCCTAAATATGGAACAGTAGTACAGTAGTCATATTTTTTTTTCAGATGATGATATTTCGTTGAATTCATTATTTGCCATTAGTTTTTGTTACGAATGCCTATATAAGTATTGAACTTATTTAACATTCTGAATGTAAGTCGTGCATAAAATCTTTTTAGAAATCAATTGACGTTTACATCAACCAACAACGGATCATTTTATGTAAAGGTATAAAACAACATAATAATAAATAAAAACCTACACTGAACACAAATGCTTTCGACTGCTCACTTAGGGGCTAGACAGCATTAGTTCAGGCGCTGAGAATCGAACCTGTGCGACTCGGCAAATATACCTAATGCGCTGCAGAATCGAGAATAGAATAGAATATTTATTTTGCGTAAAATATGGTACTCATTTCCAGCATGCAAAAAAACTTAAAATTAAGATAACAACTACTAAAAACTACATAGGTACAGAGATCATTTTTAAAACTATAATTACACTTAATATTTATCTGAGATCATGCAGACAAAATTAAAAGAAAAACTTTAATACTCTTCAGTTTTTTCTGAGATGATGCATGGCATAAACAAGAAAATATATAAAAAAGAAAAACTTTCAAGTTAAATATCTCACTAGCGATATAATTTACCTATTGTAGGACCTGTGATCATCTACAGATGTCGACGTTGCTTATAGTTTAAGAATTCGCTTAATGTATAGCACGTTGTTGCACAGCCACTTCTTTAGTTTATTTTTGAAAAAAAATAACGGTAGCTCTCTTATTAGTTTTGGTATTTGATTGTTGATTTTAACAGACATATTGTAGGAATTACTTTGGAATAGTTTGCTTCTACGTGTGACCGCTAGTCGGGTAGGGTCTCTCGAGATGAATTTCTTGTTTTCAATAACTTTGGTGTACAGCTCAGAATGCTTCCTCACAAATAATCCTACTTCTAATATATACAAGCTAGTGAGAGTCAGTAATCCTAATTTCTTAAAAAGAGGTCTGCACGAATGAAATAGCCTCAGATCGAGGTAGCCTCAGCATCCTGATTTCAATGTTATTTCGGACATACAGAGCATTGAAAGTCAAGACCTAATTTAGTTTAGGGCGAGGCTCACTAAACTCGATCAATCTTAAACTTAACCCAACTATTTGAACTTAACGTGATTACTTACTCCAAACTTAGCTCCTAGAAATACTTTTAAAGCAATAAACCTACAAGTATGGTTATAGATATTAAATGCGGACTTCATTTACTGTTGTAATAAAAGCAAACTTAAATGTAAATCGTTGTTATTTTCTATACTTATACTAACCTATACCGTCAGTAAAGAAGAAGGACTTTACATTTTGTCTTAATTTGTATTTTAAACACTATGTCATCTAAAGAACTTGTAACTTCATTGCTATTTTAAGCAAATGGGGACTGGGACTCTTATCAAAATGAACAACACGACACGACCAAGACACTTTATTTTATGACATGCATCTAGATGGCTGCATGCAAATTATCTACTAAGGTATGTAAATTGCAACGTAACAGTAAAAGTTTTATCCCTTGAGACTTAGACTTTTAGATGGTGTTCAACATATCATTGCTAACTATACAATTAGCTGTACAATCAACTTAAGCATAGCTTTAAAATATGTAGTCAGAATTGTTTGAATATTTTGTGCCGGCATCGAAACCTATTAGCAATAATTTATTATTTACATAACATGCGGTTATTAATAATTATATTACATAATAGTCAAATGAAACCTTAATTTGTTAAGTGGTTTTAATATTTGAAATGAATGACTGATGCATGTATTGATGACACAAGCTGTGTGCAAAACCGCGTCCAATTTAAAAAAATAAATAGTGGTATCTCTATTTTCAATAGCAATCTACATTAATTCAATTACATTTAACCAAACGTTAGTATTATCAATTGCCATGTAATGTCTTTAAGGAATGAATCGTTCGTAATTTTTACTGATCTCACACACACAGCCTGTACGGCATCACACACGATACGAATTGTAGATTCATAAATATTATTTTAACTGCATATCCAGTGGGAAAATGGGAAAGAACCTTTGTGGCTTAGTTACCCGGCCGTGATTTTGTTTTTTTTTCGCGGCACATGGTGAAACATGTAGGGGTATGTCGCAGCGAACTAGGTCAATCAGCCGTTTAAGTGGCTGCGTAGTCATTTCATTGAACGGCGCAGTTTAATCAGCGGCCTAAGTGACATAGCGGCATTTAATTTAACAGCTAAGCTAACGACTTGGTTTAATATCGTTTAATGACTTGCCTAGCCAAGTAGCGGAACATAGGGCACAAGGAGCTTAGGGCACCCCGACACGGATACCCTAGAGTGAGCGAGCGAAGCGAGCGAACTTAGCTCCCGTCATGCCATTTATTTATTTAGGTTGCTTTTAATTTTGAAATTGATTGCTGTTTGAATTTAGAATTCCCAAAGTTAAATCTATACTAATTATATTCTACTTATATTATAAACGCGAAAGTTTGTATGTATGGATGTATGTTTGTTCCTCTTTCACGTCAGAACGGCTGAACGGATCTTGATGAATAGTGGAGATAGTCTGGAATAACACATAGGACATCCCGAGAGTATGTTCCCTTGAGATTATTTTCGTCATTCACGCGGGCGGAGCCGCGGGCGACCGCTAGTATTTCACATATTTTTGTCACACGGTTACCCTATTCTATGAAAGGCCTAAGCATCTGCTAGCACGTTCATTATTTTTTTTATTAGACACATTGGCTGGATGTCATTTAGGTCGTTGATTAAACGGCTCCGTAAAATGAAAAGGCTAGGCAGCCAATAAGTCGGCTTTTGAATTTGACGTTCAAAAGTGCCTTTTAATGGTCTAGTTAAAATAAATGAATTGACTTTGACTTTGGCTGATTAAGCCAGTCGCTGTGACATACATATAGGTCAGAAGACGCTAAAACAAACAAAAACTATTCGTGCCCTAAAATGTCACAAGTTTTAGGAGCTGATGGGCTACCCTCAAACCTAAACCTCTCTCTTTACCTAAGTCATAGACTGTATGAAAAGCATGTTTTGTGATGTGTGAAAGTGGCAAACTGTGAGGTTCTCCGAGATACTTGGTGGTTCAGTCGTCATGTGATAACAATGACTATCATTTAATATAAGTAAGTTAAGAACTTATATGCATTAGATTAAATTCAAATAATATTTCTCAACTTGACATTTATTAGAAGAATGTAAAAATTAGCACACGTAAAAATCTACTGTTTACTGCATATAAGGACGGGATTGGTTCATTTTTAATGATCTCGGCAATGTGACACTTTTCTGCACCAGGTTGCTAACATTTTTGGTTTTTTAGGTGTCCTCTACATGGGTAGAGAATACCATGTTTACATGGTTCAACGTGTGCCGCGATTTTGAAATAAAATCAAAATTTTGGCTGGTGGCTATGCCAGCACCCATACAAAAATGTTAGAGCCCCTTTTAATTTTCATGCCAATAATAAAGTTTAATAAATCCACTTCAAACGCCGTGTAAATGATGGGGATAAGTGAAGGTAAAAAGCGAAAAAAAGCAACAAACCCATGGAACTTAAATAATACTTGTCTCTCTGTTAAACTTATGAAATAAGTTCTCAAAGTGATAAAATAGCAGGATGTAGGTACAAAAGAATGTAAAATTCATTACATGATATTACGTAAGAGAAACAATATTTGATGATGTATTCGGCGAATTAATTGATTGGCCAATTTATTATGAAACGTTCAATAGTATTCTCGAATAATTAAAGTGGAATTCAGTTGAAAAACCCGGCTACTGCCCATTACTCGTTAAATAGGTCAATTAATGCTTTTGCGAATGGATGAATCCACGAATTCATTGGGAACGGACAAAGATAAAATTCAGTTATTTAACAGAGATTGGACTATCACGTTTGATCTGTGTGTACAAATGCACAAAGATTGAATGCGTCAAGTGGGCCTTTGTTGCACATACGCATTAGTGTGAAAAAGTTTTCGCTGAATTTTTCTACTTTGCTACATTAACCTTTACCGGTGGGCTAAGTAGACAGCCCATATTTTGGGGTTGAATCTCCCTCTTAACTCGCTAATTCAAATTAGAAGGGCAGAAATTTAGAAATGAGGTGTTCAAATTATAAAAACAAGAGAAAAAAATACAATTTGGTTTGAGGAAACATTATACAACGTGTAACAGAATAAACGCAATACCTCTTAAGGGGTATGAAGAACTTTTACTATGTTACCAACCCCGAAATCAGCTGTACAGTACATTTTGTTGAGTTATGCGCACAGAAATGTATGGGAGTCGATTTTGTTTTTCGCGATTTCAGTGTTGGTCCCATAATAAAAGTTGTTCATAATGATGAGTGCAATGCCTCCTTAAGAGGTATTGCGTTTATTCTGTTACACGCTGTATTTGTTGCTCATGGGGCACTAAAAAATCTTACGCATCGTTGTGACTGGAAAAGTGCCGAGAAAGCTGGGACCAAGTTCCGTTGGGCGAAAAACGATCAGCCCACTGTCATCTTGCAAGTGGCTGTGGGATCAGTGAGTGAGTCACTGAGTACCAATATCGACGTATTTTAGGAATTGATAAATCGAATTTAGTAAAGGCTAGACAAAATAAACTAAGCGTGTTTAGTAAGTACTCCAATAAGATCTTATCCTGAAAATTTCTTCAGTATTATCCAGACCGAAACCATACGGGTTCGAAAATACGACGAAAACTTCTCCCACGCCTTTGGCTCATCTAGGCGGGGGCACTATAGCAACACATTTCAACACACTATTATTAGTAACTCATTATTATTTTTTTATTTAACATAAAAGGAGACCTCAATTTTCCAACAAATAAGTACCAACCTAGTACGTAGGAAGGTATACTCGCATGTATGAAAAGTGTGTGATATTGTAGCCGTCATACAATAATTATGTTATTATATATATATACCTATATTATATTTATAGGTATTAATATATTTGTTCACGTTACATTACATTGCTCGCTGTTCAAAGCAGCAATTCAATGAACAACTAATACAATTAGTTTAATTGGATTTATACAATTCAATATTAGTAGGTGTTGATGACATGTTCCTTGTTAGAATCGAACATGAACTCATGACATGAAAAACCATTACTTTCAATCTGTCAACTGAATTGGCTGTCGTAATTAAATAGCATATATATATTTACATATATATATATATATATATATATCTAAATCAGCGGTTAGTTTGCTTTTGGTTTAGCAAAAAAACTCTCGACTTATCGGCTTGTTATAGCCGGGAACAGTATATTACCGCATTTTCCATATCCAAGCTAAATCTTGCAAGTGCAGACAAAATTCCTCAGTGGGTATCCGGTCGTATAATAATTGTATCAGTCTGTAAAAGACTGTTTCCAAAAAATATTTTAGTACAAGTAATAATATTGAATTAAAAATATATAGTACTAGCGGACGTCACGCGGTTTCACCCGCGTAGTTCCCGTTCTCGTGGGAATATGGGGATAAAATATATCCTATGTTACTCGCTGATAATGTAAATTTCCAATGGTGAAAGAATTTTTAAAATCGGCGCCGTAGTTTTTGAGTTTATTCATTATAAAATACACACACACACAAAAATAAAATTTTTTCCTCTTTGTAATATTATTTATTATATAGTATAGGTATTTCATAAAATAGATTCATCATCTCATCATCGTAAAAATTGTGAACTGGTAGGTTCTGCAAAACCATAGTAGAGTAGCTAATATTTCCCCAGAGTCCTGTACCTGGAAATGTGAACGAACGAAAACGCAGTGTAGCAATAAAGCCTATTCACAGAGGCTTAGTAATATGTCCTTATAAACATTGAGGTATCTACACGGATTAAGGAGATTCATTCCGAAAACAATAATGCTCTGTAAAGGCATTCCCGTAATCGGTATACGAAATTGTACCTACGTGTTTACGATACATTTACAGAGATAACGATTTCGACTCATCCCTCGCTCAACCACTTAGTGGGGCTTTACTTGAAAAATAACAATAGTTAGCGCGAGGAAAAATATCTCTTACAAAGTGGTCAGCTTACTGAATTCGGCGTGTTGGGCTTTCCTTTCACTCTTTCACATAAAAATAGTCGGTCAAAATAATGCTTCTACTAGGTACCCTTAATGGAACTGAGATATCTACCTAGACATATAAAAAGAGAGAATAAAACAGTTCTGTTCTTGATTTATTTTAAATAGTGTCTGCAGTAATAACAGTAAAAGGGTTTTGTTGTAAAAAACCGGGCAAGTGCGAGTCAGACTCGCGCACTGAGGGTTCCGATCGAGTCTTGATTTTTTCTGAGTATGCAATTACATACCTACGGAAGTTTATAAACTATGAAAGCACTCTCAATACTTTTGACAAAAATATAGCAGGTAAGATTGAAGGGCAAACTTAACTTTGTTCTTGAAAAAATGTTCTCCCATACATCAATGCACGTCACGGTCAATTCTTCAACCGAAAATATAATCGCAAATAAATATTTTTCTGATGATAAAACGTCATTTTCCCAATTTTCTGACTTTTTCCTGTAATTGTACTGTATGATCTATCTTCATGATTATAGGTCAATGGGTAGAACCATATGGTTTTGAAGCCCTTTGAGGTTAAAAACGAAACAGAAACGGAGCATAAACGACCTTATCTTTAGATTGCGTTGACCTGATTTTTTCACTGTTCCAAGGGGTAGCAGACCTGAGTATTTAATATATAATTTCAGCTTGATTCCTCCACGCGTTCATGAGAAAAATAGTCTCAACAGATGGACAGATGGATAGACAAACGGATAACAAAGTGATCCTATAAGGGTTCCGTTTTTGCCGACTTACGAAACCCTAAAAAGTACAATTTGCAGGATGGAAAGTTGACTTTTCTTGTAATTCATCTGACAGCAAGGCGTACTTGTTGGCCATTGATTTATTTCCCAACACGCCCTTATTTTGTCTGGCGTTGGAATAATAAAGTTGAACGCACTTGGATTTGAATAAAGTTTCAGAACACACTTCCAAACATTGTTAAAAAAATAATGATTTTGAATTCAATTCAATCTTGTGCATCGATTTTACAATAAACCACTAAGTGGCTTTGTGGGATTAATGCATGTTCATTTATTTACTGACAACTTCTGATTAATGCTGTTTGTTGCTTGAAGTATTTTTCTCTATGTAGACTTAGACCTTCTTTCACTTGTTGTAAATTCTCACTGAATAAAATTATGTAAAATATCTCCTTTTTCGAACATATTGTCTAGACCCAGGACTACCTACATAAATAACGCTGTATATTTTAAAACAGCCGCTAGTCCCATGCGGTCGACCAAAAAGTCAACACGTACACTTTTATCAATTACATTATTGGTTGGTAACATATGTTATTTTGGTAAAGGAATGTTGATATTTCGTCCCACAAGACCCATTGTCGTGTAAGTAGGGTTAGGTATCGATCGTGCGACTCAGTTATTGTCGTAGTTATCGTTTTTCCTGAGTCACGTATGCTTCAGGGTATACTCTTGGGACAGAATTAGCCATTCGCGAACCAAGCAATTTTTGTAATACTAAAGGGCCGACAATAATTTATGATGCTTTTGATTATATAACACAATATCTATAATCCTGTTCCTCGAGGTCTATAAGAATATTCAGGCTGGCAAGTCGGATCTTATTAGATGATTGAATGATGGAAACGTTGAAGATGCTTTAGCAAATTATATGACGGTATTTTGCTTTGTGAGAGCGATGTATAATAAAGTGCTGGATAAAAATTCGTTACAATATTTTTTCTTTGGTCTTTAGCACAATAATTGATAAGGTAAAAAAAATTCCCGTGCCCGGATAAAAGACGTAATTGAAAAAGGTATATCATATTTATATTATTTCCTATCTTTTGGAAAATTGAAAACCTAAAACTATTGTACTTCAAAGAAAGGTATTTGTGATCCTGTTATTACTAAATTGTTTCCTACATTAAAGCAGGATATAGTTGTTCATACTCAGAACACAAAAAGTGTTCTGAGTATGAACAACTATATCCTGATTGCTATTAGTGAAGATTCTTCAGGAATAAGGCATATTTTCATGTTAGAACTTCAAATATTATGAATGAATGTGACACACATGAACAAACCTGATTTAAAGGGTACTCTTACATCTCCCTAGAAGAATTATACCCACTCTTGGAATGATTAAAGCCGGATTTTATTTACTTCAAACAATATGAATGTTTCTGGAAGGAGGCCGCTGTAGGAAATTGTCTTCATTCCAAAATCTTGTTCATAATAATTGTGTCATTCAATTTCCTTGGTTACTGCTTTAAGAGATTCGTGTGTATTTTCTTAGAACCTTTTGCCAAGTTCTTCCCTTTCATCGCATGCAACCTCTTTCTATTTATATCCAACTAAGCAAGTCTCATATCTTCTGTATTAAAAATCAAAGCCAAATGTCAGGTTTATTTTCTGTATTTAACATTATTACACCACCTATTAAAAACAACATAAAAAACTTGAGCCGTTACTCTGACGCAGAACAATGGCGTCCAATCCCATTGGTCGGTTCATCTCAGTCGGGATACGTCCATTTCAAATTAGTTTAACTTTGGACGGTTTGTTTATTTTTCATTTATCTGAAGCACGGAAAACAGAACTTTAGAGTATACGAGTAGTGTAGAGTTCAGTTGTTTCAACGTAAGATTGCGGATGGATGCAATTTTTGTGCAAATATTTGTACCAGAGTGAAAGTTACAGCAAAAACTTTTTGTTTTACTTACGGGTATTATGTAGGTAGGAATTTTGTGTTCAGATTCAGGTTCCTTCGTAGGAATTTAACTAAAGTCAGTAGACGCGCGACTGGATAATTTAGGTGAGGTTTTAAAATGAAGGTTCACAAAATTTATAACATAGGGTACTGAATGCTAACATTCAAACGTTGAAATGTTATTTAAAACTACGTGTTTCACAGTTCCGTGTCTGAAAATGGAAACACGAACCATTACAGGATCATTTCAATTTTATTCAACGTCAAACAGTGCCTGCGTTAATCTCAGCTGCGAGTATTAAAGGCTGCTCGACAATTATAATGTACGTTATGCACAGCTTCGTGAGCGCATCGCGCTGCGCTTCATGCATCGGTGAGTCGGCCCGCGCGGCGTGGTACCGCCACTCCGACGGGTGGCGCGGCGCGCCCCCGCCCGGCCCGCGCCGCTCCCCCTGGGACTCCCTCCCAAGTCTCCGCCATGAAGGCAGCCTTAACGACTCTGGCTACAGGAGCAACAGGGCTGACAGCTTTGAGCAAAGGTAGCATATACTTCTACCGTGTACATCTTATTTTGAATGTTTGTTTACGGCTCCGAGAACACCAGAAGGCGGCCAGCAACGTACTTTTTCATGTTAAGTTTCAAGTTTCTACGCAGAAAACCCACAGCAAAACCAATGAAAACCTTATCTATTTACTTGCAAATTAAATGTAATAAATACGGCCGCATCCGAAACTCACTGTTCATTTTAACAATTTATGTCATTGAAGAAGATTGGACGTGAAATCCGAGTCCAAATGAAGTTGTCATCACTGCCCGTCTATCGGAACCCGGCCCGAAATGGAATGAACGGATTTTGATTCCCCTTGACAGGTCCATTTTTAATATTTAATTCATAAGGTGAAATGGAAAAACGAAAACTTTTCAATACGACTAAGTTAAATTTGTTCTGAAAGTAAAATTAATCGCTCGATTCGGTACCTATGTGCCGACGACATTATTAACTTCCGACTAAAAAAATTGCTTTTTATAATAATATGCGCAATTTTAAATCAAAAAAGAAATTACTTTTTACTAATAAATTAATTCATTAAAAATCAAATTACACACAGTTTTTAAGTGGTTATACAAGAGCGAAGTTACATGGTATCATAAGTCGATTAAGTAGCATTATACATGTAAATAGGTTTATGTACAAGTGTACCCATGAACATAAATTTATTTTACCGTAACCATTGTTATTCAGAAAATTACTCAGTATAAGTATCTCAACTCGCAATTCCAACAAAATGTTTCATTATTTTCCAGGATCTGACGTTGACCTGAAAACAAAATTAACTTTACTCCCATAGGAAGCCAATTTTTGTTTATAGGTTCATTCTCTACACAATAGAAAAGTTTTGTAATTGTACGCGAAATCACGATTACAATGCCAAAATGTTTGTTTACTTTAAAGTAGGCATGCAAACATTACTGACGACCGACGACGCGCTGTAACTATCCAAAAGACATTTTCTAAATTCTCGCGGGAGGATGAAAATTGGAAAGTTTGCCCAAACCGTAAGCCAAAAGGTATTTCATGTTTTTTTAAGTAACGAGGGTCCCATGTGTCTTCATTTCCGCTGATGATACATGACATTTTCCACATTCTATCAAGGTTGTCTTGTCAAGCTACGTGATCGTGCTCGTGCCAACTTAAAAAGTATTTTTGTTATTCGATAAGATAAATGTTTGGCCAGCCACATCGTTAATAAAAATCTGTTCTTTTATTTTCCATTTTAATTTAAAACCCCTCGCCAAAGTTAAACAGAAATCCGTAAATCAAGCAAAGTTAAGAAAGGGTAAATATTTAGCTTCTGTTTCAGGGGTGTTTTCGACCGCCAAGACAGCGTTCGTTCAGAATACACAAGCGATCGCGAATCTACGCGCTATGGGATAGTTCAGCAAGCCTCCATTGATAGCACCGACTCCAGAATTTGCTACTTGACATCGAGTGAGGTAAGTTACTTCTATTGATTTCTCCCTTCTCCTTTTCCTATTGTTTTTCCTGTCAGTATCCAAAACAAGCTTATCATAAGAAAGGCATTTATGTATGAAGTAAGTATCTGGTTTATTGCGGACATAAGGTTTTATTAAAATATCTTGAACATTTATTTATATTACGATCATTTGGTAAAGGAAACCAGATTTCTTTGTTGTCCCAACATATATATTCTGTAGATCACTGACAAAGCAAGAACTTGAGGTTTTTGTTTAGGTATAGGAAGAGTTTCCCGTGAAAGTACACTATCAAGTCAGGCCATACAACCAATGGAACAAGATCTTTACAATCTAGACAACTACAGTGCCTAATAAATATGAGGAAGATAAGAGTCTAGTCTACCTACATCTACTTGCATTAATTCAACGCAGTAGTCCAGATGCCAAATACAATAACCTGGGAAAACCTGGGACATGTCAAGTTATGGTGTTGATCGTTTAAATCAGGTAACATACAAGGAGCAAACGTGGAAGACTCTGTTCTGCGACAGTTATTTTATCTGAATGAGGCGAAAGTACACATGTACATTAAACATTGGTTAATATATTTTTCCACATTTACGCATTATTAAAATAATAGTTCTACGTCGTACCTACTATAGTCATACCCAACGAAGGAATAAACACCTATATGTTGTGAATTCCATAACAAAATTACTGAATCGTTTCGAAATTGTCCCAAATCTAATTGTGAATTCTATGAGGAACCTACTCTAATACACGTCTAACCAAATCTATTCACGTATTTTGATGCCAAAAGCAAATCGATTTACTGTAGCAATTTCCGTGTACAGTTACTTATACATTTAGTTTTCAAGCACGAAACCTTACAGAAAATAATTAAAATGTATCTTTAACATTATCAAGCAAGACCCCTCATCATCATTACCTTTATTAATTAGTCCTTATCGCCCCTCTGTGAAGCAAAAGGCCTTTCACTAAGACTTCCACTACTTGTCGTATTGAAGGCGTCGAGTTTCCCTCTCTATCTTTTGCAACGTCTATATTGTAGCCCAAAGGTTTTCCTCATTTATATTTTTTGCTCATAGATTTTCCCAGCTTTTCTTTTCTTTTCATGCAATACTTACCTAAAACTCACATACGTATATTAAATTCCGATTCTTATTAAATACCCCATTTTTAAGTTATTTTGATTTTTTCAGAAGCCTTGAAATATCAAGTCTGATACCTCAAAAAACTGCGATTATTTTAGATCATGGTGGCATTAGCCTTCAAATCCTATAAATTGTAACTGAACGCACTTCCGAGCTTTAATAATCTCACACCAGTGGGCAATCTATATGTAAAACAGGTACCTGGCCTACAGGTTTTTAAATTAATTTTATGTTTTTTGTACCAATATGTACATAATTAAACAGTACTATCTCATCCTGTGCTGCCCTGCACTGATTGACGATCTTAATAAAGCTGAATTAAACTTTGTCATAACAACCTTCCTAAACAAAAACTGGCTGCTTTCAGAACAAATTTATATGTAACGTAATATAAAAGAGTAAATCATCAAAGGCCAGACAAAAGGAAAAAAAACTGATTTAAGAGAAATAACTGCTAAACTACTCAGTTGGAAGTGTAACATTGAATTAGATTTGTCAAAAACTAACTTTTGTTTGGAAGCGACATCATTTTGTCCTAGGATTTGCTAGTTATTTATAGCATAGTACGCAAGCTAAACAAAATGTAAAATGGTGACGGTCGACGGTCCGGAGGAGCGAGATCTGGGACGTTCGCCAGAGCTCGGAAGCGATCGGCGGAGCCTGCGCGGCAGGCGCGCTGCGCACTCAACTCCTCCAATCGTATCCTGAACGTAGTATTAAAAATATTATTTTGAGGTTAACTTCTCTCTTGTATTACTATGAATTGAGGCTAATCGTGGGTTTAAAACACCTAAATTTGACGCAAAATAGGCGTGTCGAATGTCGCGAAAGAGAACATTGAATCGAAAATTGAGACGTTTTGTGTGTGTAAATACAAAGCTTTTACTGTCAAGTGCACGGACAAAGAAGAGTTGCGTCGACCTCGCTACGTTCAGCTGCGATACTCAGTTGTAATTCTAATGGCTGTTATAGTTAAACCAAAATCGAATGAAACTATTGTGAAATACGTAAATTATCTATAAACATATCCTGCGTGTTGAAGTGAAGTCAATTCAAAGGCCTACGTACGAGTGAATTGTTGACATATATAAATGTTCCATTTCATTAACAATAAGGAGATATTTAATATAATTGAATATATTACATGTTACTAATTAAGTAGAGTTCCTGCCTGTATATCGCTTGATCCACCTGTGATATTTCGTCTTCGTAATGAATGTTAACCTCTGTGTGTAGGTGTTTTCTAAAGCTGCCAATTCTAAGTAAATATTTACTGTAACTCATAGAGTCTTCAATGTTATTTTGTTATTATTGTAAAAATCATCATTGACGTTACGCTTTAATTTAAAGTAACTTCGATTCGTAAATATTTACTGTTGTTAAATGCAATATAAATATAAACAAACAAAAACTAGACATACTTCAAGACATTCGCCAAGCGACACTGAATATTAATGATGTTTGTACTATAACTTGCACTTGCATGGGGGCCATCAAATCTAAGAATGCTGTATTCTTGAAGGTATACTTCTTTATTACAATCTATAAATATTTAAGCCAGGACTTATTTATAAGTCACTGTGCACAAAGTGCACTATATAACTTATACCATAACATTTCATAAAAGCAATCCTGGGGCCTGTTCTATGAAATGAGCATTTTTAAATCTAAATATTACAATATACCTTGAAAATAGAATAAAACATGTCTGAAAAAAATTAACTATTAGATAAACGAGCACCTTTCACATTTATATGATTGGCTAAGATTTTTTTCCTTAATGTTTTTACTAATTTTGGAGTAAATTATTATTTTTCTTATTTATTTCAAGCTATTCGTTCCACAACTAAAACATATGACCTTGTTCATAAATGAAAATCCTTGCTAGGCGTTCTAACAGTTTCCTTGGCGAGAAGCAAGTTTATTTTAGCTTGTTTGTCGAGCCACCCTCTCTATTTCACTGTAATGGGATACTGAAGGCCTAATGTTTATTCTTGAACGCGGCCGCGAAGGTACGGCCACTGTAAATTGTGTCAAGGTCGAGTTTCTATTGATCCCCTTCTTTCGAAGCGAGAGCCGGCCCGTCCCATGTGTTTTCCGGTTTATACATTCTGATGTGTATAATTATTTCAAGACCCAGCGGACAAATTGAATAAAAAGGGTTAGATACTTGGAAGTGATTTTTTATTGTGTACGATCCTTTTGTCTTCTTAATGTTCATTATATGTTTTTTATTGGGGTACCTATTTTTATTTTCTTTTTATTTGAAAAGCCGTGTAAATGTCTTTTCTGCTTTAATTCATAAAGCTATAGTTGAAATAATTTAGATAGATAGATCAAAGGTTCTCCATACTCTTATAGGTATTATTATCTTGTTGATTTAAAACTTAAATCTCTGTATGTGTAAATAGTTAAACAATAACTTTTACTTTTCAATCAGTTTCATAAAACAAAAATATGAGTTCTTAAGTTTATTACCCACTTACTTATTACTAGAGTTATTTTGATATGTTATTTTTATAGCTCTTACAATTATAAATGATTGAACATTCTTGACAGTTTTAGGCTGTAATTTGTGTGACCCTGTTACTAAATAAATAATAAATGGTCACTGCTCAGGTAGTAACCGTTTTTGGAGTACTTAATGAAAGGTGTTCATTTTAAAAGTCCCTTTGGACATTCTGAAAATTTTCAACTGGCCTTCTACATGTGTTGCCCAATTTTAAACGGAACACACGAAGTAATTAAGTTGTTGAACCATAATTCATCAATGGTTTTACATTGTTCTAAATTAATTTAAATGCGAAGTCTTTTAGTACTCAATTCATTTCTTTGTTTTCCCAAATAAACCTCGTATCTATTCAGTAATAAATCTGCCAAGATTCTTATCATTTGCTCATAAAATAATAGTAGAGGTAATTCATGCGACATAAAAACACACAAGAATGATAACAAAACATTTATAAGTGCCTTTAAGGCAAATATGAAACATTTTCGACTAAATAAATGGCTGAGAAAACAGCCCAACATGATGTATATCCGCAGGAAACATGTAATACGTTGAAGACAGGTTATATATCGTAGGTAACGCAAACCCCATTTGTTGGGGAAGCTTTTAGAGGCAGCGATAAAATAACAGCGCATTTCTTATACAAAAATTGGATCAAGTTTAATATTTCCATAGAAAATTCTACAGACAGATTTATTAATAAGTAAAAATGGAAAAATTTATTAATCACAACTTTTTTGTTACAGGTAAGTCAATTTAATGAATACTCCAGTACTCAACGTTGCGGTAAGTACTTAACCATAGTAATTATTTATGAAAATGAAATTCATTAAGGTGGAAAAGTTCGATTTTTTTATAAACACACACTAATATATTGAAAAGAAAACTGCCAATTGTAATGATTATTACAATACAGAAACTGGTTAGTTCTCAGCAAGGAGTAATCAAAGATTGGTGAAGAAGAATAACATAAACTAAAAATACACAGTAAAGTTGCTACACTTAAGGATTTGTTTTTTGGTTTTATAAATTGACTGGAATTTAACCTGAATTTATCTTTTAAGCTTTTGTACCAGTGTCAATAAGTAGACCCCACTTTCGCAATACTTTTGAAAAAAAAATTTTTTTTCTATCACCAAAGTTCATAATATTTACTAATACCAAAGTATCCACCATCAAAGTAATTTAATTACTTCCACTCATGGGAAACAAAATCAAAACATTGACCTAAATGGCTAAAGTTTATAAGCAAAAGCGACCATGAGCTACAAAAATACTGATAATGTTAGCTCGATGATTTAATTTCGATTTATTTGTGCAGGTGTTAGTTTATTTCTAGTTTAGCATTTAGCACCTATTTATATGTAACGTTAAAAAAATGGCGTTTCATACTTTTTTGCAAACTATTCTTATACGTTTTACTTAGCTAAGCAAGCTCAAAAAGTGATATTACCTTGAAATAAATAAGTACTTTAAGTACTTTCTGAAGGTTTTCAACACGCACCTTAATCTACAAAGCCCACTTACTATAATTATACACTTTTCCTGTGCCCTTGCCGTGCGGAGTAACATTTCAGGAATGGCGTTCTCGCTGTAATTGCAGTGATACAAGAAAACATAGCTCCTTCCATTCCCAAATACGGTCCGTATAAAAATACGTTTCAGAGCCATTCCGCGAAAGTGGCCCTCCTGATATTGTTGCTATTTATTTTATACCTACCCTACGGCAACTACTGTAAAATACGTTCTCCCCTTTTCCCTGAGCATGAGTTTCAAGTACGGTTAGAGCCAATTTTTATAGAGTTGGAGCCATGAAAATTAAATAGTACCTAAGTTACGAGGTACTCACATCTACCTTCAACAAAGTTACATTCCTACGTTTGTATGACGGCCAGTCAGAAAAATATTTACAGAGATATTATTTCTTTTGGATTAAACAACAGCAGACACTTACCAATATTTGAGATTAATAAATTAGGTATTAATATTAGGAGAGGGAGCAATTATTTTATTTTTTCGAGTATTGTAATCGTGAAAAATTTTGCATATTTTGAACTTTTCGGTTTACGTCTTGAGCTATAGAAAAACCATTGTTAAGTAGGTGTTACAGCATCAGAATTTAGCGTTAACCTGTAGCTTCACGCTGTTTGTTAGGTAGTAGGTATATTTGCTCGGTATAACTAGTTTAAATTCAGAAACGAAGCCCATATACGAGAGATTGTAGTATCGATAGTACTGGCCGTCATTATTCTGTAATTGAATAGCCTGGGCAGTCTCTCAAAATTCTTGCGAAACGGACGTTTCGTAGGAAATCAAATTAAGAACACGTCGTGCGCTGGCCCTGTCAGGTCTTGTTGGAGGCCGATGGCTGTCGGTCGGGCGGCCGCTCGCTTGCATCGGTGTCGCGTCAAGTTCTGTTTCGCCTCGCTCGCTACGTGCACCGGGCAATGCACGTAGCAAGCGGAGCGGCAGCGGGGCGCGCGCGGGGCGGACGCGTGACGCGCGGGGGACTGTATAGCCTGACGCCTGCGCCCTGCCGCCAGCGCCATTTATCCTCTTGTAACGTACTCTTGGTTCGTTTGCTAGGTCAATTATCTTTAACGTATTGAAGCTAGGATGAAACGTATTATAGTTACAGGTTGCGTTTCATAAATCTTGATTTCGCTATAGTTCTATATAAAAGGTAAGCTCCATGCATTCAATACTTACTCGTTTACCTTAAGGGTAGTAATAAATGAATGTACCTGCGTAGTTAATCACATTTGTTCATTAAAGCTTGGTCATTTATATCGTCTGATAAATTTTGAAAAGGTAGGAGGTTCATTAAATCGATTGCGATGCTCAGCCAGAGAAGCAATCATAATTTATGATTAATTAACTTTGCTTGTTCGCTGCGGGATTTTCCAACTCCCTCGAAAATGGAAATAGACAGATAGACGATGGAAATGTTAACTACCAATTATTCTAACTGATTAAGTTTAAATGTTTTTGAGGAAATTGCGTAATGGGAAAAGAAATTAATAATTGTAGCTTCAGTCAGTTTTTTCTCATCTTCCCTTTGAGAATTTCACTATAAAAATGGATAAAAAAGTCAGTAACAATATGTAACCTACTTATATGTCAAAATACGTTCGCCCTTGGACACGTTTAAAACACATAAAAAATAATAGGGTGTGACGTCCAGCCGGCAATGGGTTTCAAGGGGAATGCTCTGATGACATTTTGTTTGCTAATGATTGATCGCTGGACAATTGTGCGTATGATGGAGGACATTTTTACAGTAAACAAGTTCATGTCGATAGATAATTCTTAAAGAATGATGAAGGACATTTTTACAGTAAACCAGTTCATGTCGATAGATAATTCTAAAAGAAATCGTCTACAATAAATAAAAGCAATTACTGGTATGTTACGAAGTACTTTTTCTCCGTCCCTAGATACTTTCTAATAAAATTCTTTGAAAAACTTAATATGACAGACCCATGACCCCGTTAAGCCTAGATTGCTGTGTGCCAGTATAACGTTCACTTACCGCTAACGTTATTAGTTCCTCACCACGTGTTCTACAATGAAACAGCGTCTTTATTACCGCGCATTTACCAATGTCTCACAAATTAATTAACTGGCTCCTTGTTCGAAATAGGCGCGATATTTTCTTGCTCTCCGATACCAACGTAATATATTACGGGGAGAATACCTAATCAGTAGGATTATAGTAACCTTTTCAACCCGATACAGGTACAATGACTCTGAATATGTATTAAAAGGTCGACCGTTTCCATGCCTCCGCTAAATAAAACAAAAAATATATTCAATAGGATTTCATGTAGGCACGAATTCCATTTACTGCTTATGAAGGCCCACCGTTTGAATCTAAATGAAAGTGTTGAGCAGCTAAAAGATTGACGGGAAGAATCCGTAATCAATACAAAGTACGATAAGTCCAGTATTAACGTGAAAACCATCGACAGTTTTCACACGAGATTTACTACAACTATTTTTGGTTTACATTGAGAATAATTATATTGTGCACCAAAATAAGTTAAAAAATATTAAAAATCATTAGTATTTGCAATTCGCTTGCCTATTTAACAGAAGTAGCAACAATTATTCTTATCTAATCTTCAAGTAGATATTTTCATTGGTTTATAAAGACATTATAGTTATCTTCAAATCTTTTATAAAATGTAAATTGTGATAGAACAAAGGATGGCTCAACAATATAGATTATGACGACACTTGTACCTTGCAAGGTACCAGAGTTAGGGCACGTTAGGGATAGACCTATCTAAACCTAACTTTACCTTCTATCGCATACCTGTGGTTTAAATATCATCATAGTAAAGCCCAGTCATAATCTGAGCAGGTACGTTGGTTTGGTGATAGCACTAAACCTTACCTCCAAGATTATGGCATTAACCATTCCGTCGTCCCCTGGCTCGTTTGTTTTGCAAGTTGACGAGCGCGCCAGAAGTTTGTTGGGTCAATGAGTGGCTGCTTACAGAACTGGTATTATTGATGATAATTTAGCACTTGTTTTATAACATGATTTTTTTTACAGTTGATTTTGTTATTTAGTTAGTTTGTGATATTTAATAACAACTCGGAAGCTAACGATTTAAGCGCATTCGATAAGTACCGCTTTTAAACGTTACGAAAATATCAATGAGTTGAATATGACCTTGTCTTGTAAGGCTTGTGAACAATGAAAATTATACTATTTCTAGTGGCCCGCCCCGGCTTCGCCCGGATGTACCTATATTATTTTTCAAAATTTTCTTTCATAAGAACCTTCTCCTGAAACTAACAAATACAATAAAAAGAGAATTAGCGAATTTGGTCCAGCCACGCATGATGACCAAGGGAAATACGGATTCTTTTTTATGATATAGATTAACAATGAAAATTTAAAAAGCAACCTTTCACTTAGTTTTCGAAGTTAATTAAATTGTAATACACAACAGACTATATTAATTATTGTATCCCCATTAAGAAATGGCTATAATATTGAGTGGCATATATTTTATTTCACCAAACCAGTACAAGTATAAGTATAATAATATAAGTAACAAGTACCGCCACTTATTCAAACCATGCCATTGTCTTCCCAGCATAAACAGGGCGTGTGAAATAAACGTTACAGTAAACTTCCTCATACGTAAGTCATATAAGATGTAAACACTTTCAAAAGAACATGAATAAATACTTAAAGTTGTGAATTAGGAAGAAGGCGCCGAGAGCCCCCGCGGTTCCCTCCCCAGGCACATTATTATTTGCTTCAATACACAATCCGCTATCAAAACGTAAAAATTGCCTCGAGGTAACTTATTTTCGTAGTTTTACGCTCCGCTAACGAATATTAAAAATGATGGACGACTATCTATCACTAACGGACCGTACTCCAATGTTGATATTAACGAAATATACGGGCGACATCAAAGCGCAAAAAATGATATCAATCAATAATATCCTATGGCGTGCCCTATTAATCTCACATGGAGTAAATATCCGCTGGAAGTGCATTCACCTCATGTCGTAGACGTAGATGTAAAGCGCACGATTTATGTATTTTTACTTCTTCAGTGTAACACGAAGATGGCAAGAAAATTTTCCGCGTAGGAAAACTCGGTAGCGAAGCGTGACAGGCGCGCGATAACGTTCTGCTATGTTGTACTCTAATTAGATTAAGCCGGCACTGAGCAAAACTTCGTCTGCATTATACTATTTACTTAGCCTATATCTTACTCTGTATAAATAAGGAACTCTGCATTTACAATGTTACTTTAGTCATGTGGCTGTAAATTTTTTATACTTTTTTCGCAGCTCTTTGTTTTATGGCCTTTTTTTATCCACATAATTATTAAATACGAATCTCACAATGTAATAGATGTATTAGTAAGTTTGAGCTTTATACAAATGATGAAAAAAATACATTCATACAGTCTTAAGTACATTGGGTTTTATAAGTCTTCCTTATCTAATTCTTATTGTTTCATTCTCTCTCTCTCTCTGTCAAATCAAGCCATATGACGAAAATGGCACGACCTAAAATGGATTAAAGACCTGCCATATTGTTGTTGTACCTTACAATAATTTAATGAATCTCTTTATCAATGTCAACACTTATCTAGAAATAGCCGTTAATTCTAGTAGAAATAAATTTAAACAGCGGGTTGTTATATCGCGCGGTAGGCGGGCACGCGGGGCACACGGGCGCCGCCCGCCCGCAGGCGCGCTTGCTCCGAGAGCGCCCGAGGACTTACGATCGTTTCATTCCGAATCGTAACGAAGTTCGACGATCGCGACCACCCTCCGTTGACGCGTGCTGGATCCAGTCGCAGCGAGGGCCGCCAGGGCGTTGGAGCGGCTCTGTGTGTGCCTAGTGCTGGTTATGTAACTCAAAAAACTTATTTATTTATTACCTTAAACAAATCGACTCGTGACTCCACTGTAGGCGTGCCGATAAACAATGATTAAATAAATATATATTAATGTTCGTGCTCTCGATTTAAGTATTGTGTGCAAAGTGATGTGTACGCCTATCCTCGAAGCGATTGAAAATCTGTACAGGTTTATCGTTTGCTTAAAAATATTCGATTGCATTTAGGGCACACACATGTTTTAAACATAACACATTAAAATTGTTTAAACCATTGGTGAAATATTTGAAGTGTGATATTTAAGGCAGTTGTCCTAAATTTCGTGAGAGAATAATATTGTTGTTGAAGGATTATAAATATGAAACGTGACGAACGACAGGTGAATATTGGAACAGCGTAGCGTATTGATACTAACTGAACGGGGTAGCAGAAATATAGATCATACATATAGGCAGTTCACGCTTGTCGTTGTTGTTCCAATTAAAAGAACAAATAGAATCAAACCAAACTGAATTTGGCGCAATGCAGGGCGCTTGGATGGAAACGTCCACGAGTTGCGGTGACTCATTCCGAATCCATAATTGCTTCGTGGATTCAACATTCAATGCAATCTCAATCACACGCGTGTATTGTACACACATCGAAAGGAATGACTATTTCGACAATACATTTCATTCCTATCATACGATGTAACTTTTGAATATGTAGAAAAGCTTTTATCTTAGATTTTGTGTTTACCGATGTTTCCGTCGGAACGGAGACAGAAGAATTGCAATACTTTACATATTTGAATACGGTACAAACAAAGCCGCTTATAATATTTCATATGAGCTCAATGTTGAATCAAAATAAGATTCAATAAAACATGACATTTTCCATTTCCTGCATATCATATCGTGCTCGAGTTGAAAGGTAATGCAAGCGCTAGATACGATTTGCGGTATTGTCAATGCCAAGTTGGTATTTCGATTTCTAATATTGTCGACAACGTTTCATATTTATGTCATGTATGTTTTCTTTAACGATAGTAGGTTCTTGATAATTTAATTGGTTTTCCGCGATATCCTTTGATAAATCAGTTTCAGTTTAAAAATTAGTTTGAAAGTAACCATAAACCATCTCTGAAGATCATGTCATTGTTTATCTTATTCAGTGACAAACACTAAATATTAATCTCGGTCTGTTACAAGAAGGTACTTACAGCAAGAGCTTTGTCTATCAATTATTCAAAAACTTTTTCCTTTAATGGATTCGGTAATAACAAAAATAGCAAACAGAAGGTAACGGCTTAACGAGGGCAATTTATCAGACCCAATTGGAGATTAAATTCCATTACTTTATCGCTTTGCGTTATTTTCAAGTGATTTGTTGCGATGGCTTTTACCGTTAGATCTATAAACGAATAACCATCGATGTGTTGACTGTGTCGCGTCTACATCATTTCAATCTTACGATGTACGCTACCTTATAAGCTTTTACAAAGTTGATATTTTCAGTACTTTTATAGGTACTAATCTATTTGTTAAGTTTTTATCTAGTAACTAGTTTACATTGTCTTTCCCTCAGCTTTTTAAGAAGAACTTAGGGTTCCAGTTTTTAGCTGAGGCTTTAAACATACATAATTATGGAGATAGAAACTGGTATTATTAGCTATTTGAAGGATTACATTACAAGTTATTGTTTCTTGTTAGAAAACTCATTTTCGGAACTATGGTAACTTGTTACTCAGTTCAATGCAATACATACCTATTCTTGGCAACCAAGTATTTGGGTTCCAAATCTCAGATGCGTCACCACAGAAATCCGGCAATTGACATTGCTTCTAGAATCATTACTGAAACACCACGCCTGTATTGCAGTGTTAGGTAGAAGTGCATAATAGGTACTCCCACATTTCACCAGTTATTTATAAGTTCCATGTCCCATGTAACAGGAATACCAGTCTTGCCAAGTGGCATCGTGTTACCCAGTTACTGGTTCAGATGGGCAGTCACTCCACGTTAAATACTGGTATCCGGTTAGACTGGAAGCCGCAACATAGTCGGGAAAAGGCTAGGGTGATTGAATTTTGTTCCATGCAACATGAAGCGAGTTCGATTCTAATAACCAGGCACAAATTCTAAATTCAGCTGCTAATTAGAAACTTTTGATAAAAAACCTGATAACAATTTGCCCATCCTGTAAAACAAAACCAGAACTTTTGAGCTTTGTAATCGAAAATCATAAAAATCATTTTTTAATTTCGTATATTACATGGCTTGTTTTTAATATTCAATATATGAAATACTCCAGTAGCCCATCGCTCAAACGGGATGTCGCTTTGCTGTGGTGTGTCACGCCCTACTTCACTCGGAAAAGTTCGCGCCAGCTATTAGCGTAATTAAAACGCTACCAAACTACAAAAAGATTCATCACTACCATGCCGTGAATACGTCCAACTTATATTTTGTTAAGAGAAAAACTTACAGATTCGCTGCCTCGAAAAATTTCGTCGTGATTGCTTAGCAAGCATAAAACTTAAGTTATAATTAAAAAATCTTCTGGCTAATATTGAAATAAATCTACAGCAAGATACCACAAAATGGTAGATATAAAAATATCTGGTTAACAATTATTCTGACAGCTTGTTAACGTCTCTGCCGGGAACAAGCCACTTCAAACGCAGAACGTTTTATCGGATTTCTATTATAAACGCCTACCTATTTACTTGTCATTCTGTGCTTTCCATATTCTCTCATAAATCTCTCGTACCAGCCGCGATGACACTAAATCTTTAACGTACTATCATCTACTTTTATAAAACTCTTATTTAAATAATGCAAATGCGGAAGTTTAAATGTTTTCACTTAATCAATCCGTTACGGTTGCATAATTTTCGTGGATTTTAGCCTAGACTTTCTTTCATCTTCGAAGGTTAAGTTTTGTTCCGAAGAATAAAGTCGTTTAAGCTATCTAGTGCTTAATCCATTTACCTAACGTGTAAAGTAATTCTGCAACTAGCCCAATTCTGTAGAAGTACTGCCCTTCATATCACACTTCTTCTCATTAACATTCTTTCTTTTAAGAACTTAACTAAACTAAAAAGACTATTCAGGAAAGTATGACATGTATCTGCATTAAAAAACTTTGAATATTGTGCTTAGTGAAATTATTAGAAGTTTGTATAGTGAATCGATTACGATCAATCTTCAAAATGACTTTTAAAAGAATTAAAGTGCATTAATAATGTTCTAAATAACATAATAGAAAAATAATAAATTGGGGAGTAGGTGGACGCAGAGAATAGCGGAGTGTGGGGGACGCGTGATGAGGTGACGCTCGCGCGCCGGCCGCTGACGCCGCTCCTCGCCAATGATGGTGGAGACGCACCGCGCGCCGCCGCCTCGCAGCGCGCGCGCGCTCGAGCCTCGCACCACCAACAAGCCCGCCTCAGCCTCAGCGCCGCCTTCGCTGGCCGGCAGCGGAACTGTCATGCACCTGCGACGCCGCCGACACAAGACGGTTCACTTCGGCGAAAATTTGTTGATGCAAGTTTGCGCTGACCGGGCCCATCTAGCAGCGCTTGGAGCGAGGGTTCCCGATGTTTCGTTTTGCCACAAAGCACATACAGGACTTGGCAAAGGAGATGCCCGCTTTTGTTGTGTTGCACATCACTGCTGTCTGGCCGCAGGATCTCTCGTAGCATTAACGTCGAGCGATCGACCGAAACCACGCAGAGAGCGCAGTGTTGACTCGCATTCTAGCGGTGGTGAAAATGCAGATAAAGGGGACTTCTCCGGCAATAGTTCAGTGGCCAAGGAGCCAAAACGAAAATCTAAACATCATCACCACCACCACCACCATCACCATAAAATTCACAGCTGTCCCTACCACGACGTCGCGCCACCGCCTGAAGATGAGCCTGAGGAAAAGGCCATTATTCCAAAAAAAACCGTTTCGCCTTATCTCTATATACCTAGTAAGTTAGAGCCCAATGTGCAACAGTTATTTAGCTTTATAGAGAGCGTACTGAGTGCCTGGGCAGCTGAAGAGGGTCTCACGAGTACAGGTGAATATTCAGAACCAGACGAGCGCATGGTGCGTAGGCGTAAGCTGAACAAGTACAAGAAACGCACTGATGTGCTCAACATAAGGCGCATAGTGTATGATGTATCAATTTTGCGCGGAACAAGACTGCTTGGCAATGTCAGATTTCGTCATTATCATTGGAAAGGAACGGCACAAACCTGTAACGAAGCATTCCTAAGGAAGGTGAGATAATAAGTCCAAAATTAACATATTATTTCCTCCATAAAAATACGTTACACTTAGATATATACGCTTTTTATAAGTATGATCATGTATAGAATAGTTCTTATTGTAATAAATAAAAACGTTGGAATTAAGACGTAACAATAGGGCTGAGAAGAAAATACGGTGAAGATACCTAACATTTTGACCTTATTTTAGTTTCCTCTTAGTGGAAACTGCAATTTCCGTTTTGCTAATGAGGGCTTTTATTTTCTTTACTCTATTTGAGCCATGAGTCTTTGTGGGCATTGTCTTTTTTTACATTAATTAGCATTTTTTGTTCTTTGTTCTCACATATGTAATAAAATTATGAAGCACATATTAAAAAATAACGCTTTGATAATTTTATAGAATCACTATCTACGGTATGGTTTTACAAGTAAACTTTTCAAATAAAAAGTCCAGGCAAAGAAATCGTGGATGGGTTTTGTCACTCTGATGACGTCAATGTTTTGAGTCTTTCCCTTTTATCTATATCTACATATAATAAAAATGTAACGGATCGCTGTCTGTATGTGGAAGATATATGAGAAAAAATATATTGGGACCTTTATCAACGCAAATAGCACCCAAAACAATTGTTGTTAGAATTTTTGTCTGTTTGTCTGTTTATTTATGCGTTTGTGCATGCTAATCTCAGAAACGGCTTATCCGATTTAGATGTGGTTTTAATAATAATAATACATCTTTATTGCAGACCATACAAGGTCCATTTTCACATTAAAAAAAAGAAGAGTTTGATTAATTAATAATAATGATAAAAAATATAATTCAAATAAATAAAAAAAATATGTCAATATGTATTACATTGTGGTAGGTAAGGTTCATAAATAAAAAAGTTATGCCAATTTAAAGAATCACATCGAACATTTGTTAAACTATCTACATCTATCTATGCTTTCTCTGTTCAGTAGCATTGACTGAAACTTTACTAAACTTCATAATAACCATAATCTATACATATCAAATGCTTTATCCTGAATAACTGACTTACGGATCAACGCACAGCCTAAACCGCTGATCGTAGAGACCTAAAACTTGGAGGGTGTCTTCTATGTATGACGTAGGCATCCGACAAGAAATGATTTTTGAAAATTCGCCCCTTAAGGAGGTGAAACAGGGGTTGGAAGTTTGTATGAAAAATCTTATTCCTTGAGCCAATTTTCTTGAAATTTGGTACATATTTTGACCAAAGTAAATAATAAAGATTGTCATTATTAGTTTTTAACAACTCCCCTCAATAGGCGAATTAAGGGGTGTTTTTTATCTTTATTTTAAGGGACTTTTGAACTCAGTTCATATCAGCCCCATCATAAACTTATCTTAAATTACTAACAAAAACTAAACTAAACAAAAATCTTAAATATTGACTAATGAATAAATCATTTTACCCTCACGGGACAAAGGTCGAGACGAAAAATTATAAAACATGCCTAAGTCTAACCTATTTATACTTAACTCCCTAATAATATGTTTCTCTCAGATTCGTTCCTGACGCACTCCATCAAAAGATGTTGCACATCTTCTCTTTTACCGCAAACCTCGCAATTGGGTGAACTTATTTTTTGCATAAGATACGCAAAAGCTGTTAATGGCATGTGTCCAGAACGAACCCGATGAGCAGTTACAACAGTACCTCGGCTAATGGTATTGCTATCAAACCATGGAATACGAGGAGGCTCGTTTTGTATGATCTTGTACCATACACCTTTTAGTTTAGATTGTTCATTAAAGTGATCTTTCCATTTATCATAACAATAGTTTTTATATTTACGCAATATTTCCGAATAAAACGGAAGAATATAAATTTCAACACCCGAAATTGACCCTATTTTTGCTAACCTATCTGCCTCCTCGTTTCCCTTCAGGCCAATATGTGACGGGATCCACTGCAGTACTATGTTAACGTTATCTAAAAGAAGTGAGTGTATTTTTCTCAGCACATCATAGGCAATCGGTACACCTCTGTGGCCAGAGGCGCATCGTGCCAGATTAAGGGGTGTTAAACTTTGTAGAAGAATCTAATTCCTTGGGCGCAATGTACGTGAAACTTGGTACGAATATTGGCCAAAGTAAATAATAAAGGCTTAATTGTTAGTCTTTCACAAAAAAAAAAAAAAAACAAAACACGATCATGGTATTTTAAAATTTCTAAGATTCGTATTTCTTGGTTTAAATATACACAGAAATTGGCACCTTAGATAGCAACAATTTTGCAAAGAGTACTCCTTTATAATGTGTACACGGATTAAAGCATATTTTATATATTCAACTGCATCGTGAAGAGGGACACTATGTAATCACACTAATATTATAAAAGCGAAAGTTTGTGAGTGTGGTTGTGTATGTTTGTTACTTCTTCACGCACAAACACCTGGACCGATTTAGATGAAATTTGGTATAGAGATTGTTTGAGTCCCGGGAAAGGACATAGTTTTTATCTCGGGAGTATGTTCCCTTGGGATAATTTTCAACACTCACGCGTGCGAAGCCGCGGGCGAAGGCTAGTAAAAAATAAATACTTCGCCTTATACTATTAAATCTATTCATTACTTTTACTTTAATTCATATCAGCAGCAAGATGTCCACTGCTGGCCTCCCCCAATTGTCGCCACAACAACCGGTCCTGTGCGTCTCGCATCCATCGGCCACCTGCGACCCTTACCAAGTCATCGGTCCACCTTGTGGACTATATTGTGTACAATAATTACATTCGTAAAATGTGCAATATTTTAATACTGGTTGTAAAAACAACTTTTTATGCTGTACTTGCTAAATTAAGGACTTCAGCGACTACATAATTATGTTGCTCAGTCACTTCCAACAATGGCTTATTCTATTCAACCCCAAAGTCATTGTTCTCAAAACTTTACGGTCCATACATTAATTCCACCTTAAACCCCAAAATATTCCTATACTTCAATTTCACTTAAACCCCAAAACAATATTACAACGATGCATTATAAAAATATAATTTAAAACTATGCTATAATCTAGAAATAAAATAGGTCAAAGGCAAAATCACAGCTTCCGATTTTCTTAAGAAACTACAAAATAATAAGAACAAAACGCTTCTTATTATTTTGTTGTTTTGTTATGGTCTAAAATATAGCATCATCCGACAGACAACACGTCATATATTGTACAAAAAAATAAAATAACGTTTATTCGTCTGTTTGTGTGTACCTAAGCAACAAAATTTTTGTGTATGCGATAGTAATGTCTTGCTTTCATAATCGCAGCGTAAAATTCATCTTGGAGTGAATTCATCTTTTCTTTTCAAAATGCACTCTAGAAAACTATTCAACCGAAACGAAAGCTTTCTTAATTATTTGGTGCGAGGTTTAAGATATCTGTAGCTGACACTCTTACGTTCTTACGTTTAGACACGCATCGGGCTAGCCATCTAAAAACACTGTAGTATGAACAAGCTTAAATAAGAAAAAGTTACTGGCCTACCGGCATTAATCTACGTTTAACGGGAGACGACGGATGTATTATCAAACTGTGTAGGTATTACGTTAAACTACACCAAAGTTGAAGTTTGTTCCGGAGTTGCGATTCCCAGTTAACTAAGCGAGGTGCAATTATGTATTATATCTAGATAGAGCGGAGTTGCCCGGTAGGAAGCTTTGAGGTGCCAAAAAGGAATTCATATTAAATGCAATTTCATTTAATGCGGTTGTCCGACTCACAACATCATACCTTGCAGTTTATTTTCAACTGTAATAGGATTTTAAATTAATTTTGATCACCTTTTTTGTGGAGCTGAGGAAAAACTGGATTTGTAATTACTTCTTGCTCGTAGATGGTTCATAGTGCAAAAATGGTGAATGTTTGAGGAAACATATAAAAGCGTATTGCTGCGTCAAAGGAACAAGACTCAATTATTGTTTTATTTTTTATAATATGTGGTGGCATATAGTCTTCTTTTTTTCGTGAAAGGCGGTAGCAAGGGCGCTGTGCGGCGTCAAGAGCCATCGAGCCGAGAGCACGCTACCGCGGTCCGCATGCGCCTCAAAGCAAATCTTTTCTTGTATACTGTGTTGTGATCAAAAGCGCAAGACACAACATCACAAAATGTATTTTATAATATAATAAAGTCACCTTGAAAAAATCAAATTGTCGTATCACAACAGTCTTTCGGTTGAATTAAACAAAAGACGTTGTACAGTTTGTAAAGCAAACTTTGATGATAATTATGGAACGACTACTTCCCACACATACAAAACATATCACAAAGAACATGCTCCAAAACAGAAGATAACAATACCAACGTAGTTGGAAACGTGTCTGACAACAAAATACACAGTATCTCACAGTAAAATTCTTTAGATTTATTTTAATTAAACATGTAACGAAATATAATAGTAACTGCTTAAATACTGAAATACAAATTGTCGCGACATTATGCACAAACGCGTATAAAAACAAAATAAATGTTTGACATTAAAAAAATTGTCTACATGCTGCCAGTGTTCTGTGCACTTTTGCCATTGACAGCGTTTAGTTAAATTCTTGATGTTGAACTTTCCTCGACTTCTTACACTTTGTCATAAAAATCAATAATTTTGCTAAAATTCCTTCAGTATTCTAGAATAGTCACTCTTTCTGTCAGTAGTGGTAGGTACGTGAAAAACCGTGTTCTTAGTCGAAGTTATTTTCAGTCAGTCATTTCCGTTTGTTTAAATATAAAGTACAAAAAATAAAGTGGTCCAAGAGGCTTTTAAATGTAATTGAATTAATAAAATTCATCCTAAAAGCAATCAATATCACAAAAAGTTAATAACATCACTTTGGAGTTTTGTAATACCTTATTAAAAATAGAATTTGTTCGAGAAAAGAAATATATTCGTGGTAAAGTAATGAAATAGTGTCGTTTAGCACTCGTTCTTGTGCTTTGCACCACTGTGCACTGTTCGCCGAGCCTGGTGCCTGAGAGGCGAGGTAACAATTTCAGAAGTGGAAACGAGGGTGGTCTGGGGGTGAAAACTACATTACACTGTAAAATTTTCAGTGTCCAAGTTTGAACTTATGTTGTTTGCACGATATTTAAATGACGCCAGGGTAATCATTTTTACCATCGTATTTTCATTTTGCTAGTATTTTTAGTTTTAGGTAGGTACTGTCTCAAGTAAGTGTGTGTTGTTGCAGTTTTTAAATAATTCAGTACCAAATATTGCAAATCTTTATAATTTCTGAATTCAGATCTAACACACACGTTGCGTAACCCAAAATAAAATTAAAAACCGGCCAAGTGCGTGTCGGGCCACGCGCAGTGTAGGGTTCCGTAGTTGCACGTCACAATTTTATTGCCGACTTAGAATGGTGGTTTTTGTTCGATTCTATTTTCAAGTACATTTTATAGGTTGGTCGCCTATTACTCGTAATCTTGTAAAGCCAGTAGGCTTTGATAGTTATCCCTTATTTAAATTCATTTTATATCCTACTACCATGATTTTTTCAAGTCTCCAAAAATAACCTTTTAGCTGGCACGCGGGGCTCTTGACTAACAAAAAATAGGATGGAAAAATGGTTTACGCACGCCCCCAATATTTTTAAACGACACATCTATTCACACAATGGGATAGAGAATTTAAAAAAAATATTTCCACTTTACGTGTAGGACAGGCCCCTCCCCCTACCCCACACGTAAAAGATAACATAAAAAAACAAGATTTTATTTTACTAGTCTCTGAGCTAAACCGCGGACAGACAGACGGACATAGCGAAACTATAAGGGTTCCTTTTTGACTACGGAACCCTAAAAATAAGTATTTCTTGTAGTTGTCTTCAGTATTGACAAGTACCAACACCGTTATCAAAATTCATCGTAATTAAATGTTTAATTTGTGTATAGATATCGGATGATGATCGCATGTCGTTAACGACGGCGGTGTCTGACGAAGAGGACCCCGGCGAGAGCGCAATGAATTCTCCTTACAAAGGAAAGCAGACGGGCGCTGCAGCCGCATCCTTCAACTGCACCGGAGCTGTCAGGAAAGCCGGGTAAGTACTTCCATAGCCTTATAAAGATCTAAATGTCATTTTCTACTTAGCGTAATACCGCTTGGAGCAAGAATTCGCTTTTGAAATAAGTGTGTTCCAGTCCGTTTCACACTAGATTGAATATTAAAATTGAAATTTTACTTCCTTCACAAATATTCTTATCAATAATTTCTCAACGATATTTTATTATAACTTTGTCTCTCATAAAAAATTGCTACAAAATTAGTAGTGACCTAACTAATTTTGATATAATGAGATTCTTAATTATCTAACTTATGACTTCTCATAATTTCTGTGTCCCTTTTAGAATAAAGCAATTAATTAATTGTGAGTTTTGATCCCATTTATATTTCGCGTGCCTAAATTAATAAAGTAACTGATCACCGTGATACTCAGAGACTCAATTTATGTAATAATAATAATCCGAAAATTCTTTAAATATTAATCAAATCGGAAATTATTTAATAGGCAGACAATCCATTTGTGAAAATATAATGTCGCACATTTCTGTGTTTTCAAATTATAAAAATAACACCTTAGTTGCGACTAAGGTGATTTTTTTATAATTTGCAATGGCATATTATTGAGTTTCGCCTGTCATATACATGTGCAAACATTTTTCTGTCTGTAAAAGTAATCGAGACCAAGTTTTCTTTCATCGAGCCAAGGTTCGGTAAAAATAAAAATGATATATTACGGTGAAAGGAAAAGCGTAAGCTAAAATATTGTACAAGCTAAATCTATACATCTAAAATATAACATTCATCTCCGCGTTCCTCCGGCCTATTGCCAAGGTCCTCTTCGCTCAACGGAAATTCCATATACATAATGTCCAATAAAATACTTATATGTACAGAATTTATGTAAATCCGCATAATATATCATGGGAGCGAAGATATAGTTTGTGAGCGGTAATATTTCAAGACGGTTTCTGAGTTATTTGGTTAAGTCTAGGAATATTTATAATCCAATAAACGGGGAACATGCGAATAAACATGTTACATGAGATATATATTATGTATGACTTAATTTATTACATGGGAACCGTAGTCACATATAAGTAAACCGCAATTTCATTACAGACAGTTTTGGTTAGTAATTGAAGTAGTGCGGGGATTATCTCTTAATTATAAAATCTATCTAGTCGGAACTAACATGGAACTCACGGTTTTAGTACCTACATATTATATACTATCGTAAAAGAGATTCGCCTGAGTCGTTGAAGTAAACTCGTAAAGGGATAAAAAGACAAAGATTTCCAAAAGCTACTACTCGACTACTAGTGAAATGGACCATTATCACCATTATTGGTATTTTACGTCCGTTAAAAACGTCGGTTTTAAAGGGCTACCCCCTGTAAAACCGACGTTTTTTAGTTAAAAAATGCATAAATCATCGTTGTAACATACTTGATAAAATTACTTCCACCTTCGTACATAATTCACAGGTAACACGTATTCTCTTTCGTACCGTGTGCTTACATCGACACTTCATTGTGCACTGTAGCGCCCGCATGAACAAAACAAAGACTTAACATTAATACCTGTCCTTTGTGTCGTTTTCTAGAAGCCTTAATAAATGTAAGCGAGATGTGAAGGGGAAAGGAAGACGCCGTCGTGTGTCGAGCGCCTTCTGTCGAGTGTCATAGTCTCTATTAGTAGAAGCCCACGGCGTCCTTTATATTCCTTGAGGCTACAATTCCTCTTCCATGAATTCCAAATGACCGGAGGGAAATCTTAGCCGTGACCTATTCAACGTCGTAAACGCGTATAGAGTGAGCAGACAAGATGATGTGTACTGCCTACAGTGCCCGCTAAGCATCCTTACAAATCCGACCAGGACATTGAGACAGCTTTTTGTTCTCGTTTCCTATTCCCTTTCATTCGACTTATGATTTACGTTCAAAATTCATTCGCAGTAAATTAAATCAGATTGTAATTAATTTTCAAAAGCACTCATTTATTTAGTATTCCACAGCAATTACAGTAACACGAGCTCAGCATTTGGCTTTTAATGAACTAAGCTTATTTCGTAACACATTTATTTTATTTGCAATGAATACCTACTAACTCTGTCTATATAAATATTCATAAGAGGCAATAATTCTTGGGTACCTATCAAAATATGATTATTAATTTCCGAAGCTTTCCTTGATTGGTTTTTTTATTTGTTATTCGGAAATGGACCAAGATAACATTCCAGAATTCGTTACCTATGTAATACATAGACTAATATTCTGTTCGATATATAATTCGAACAAAATAAGTATAATTAGTGGTTATTATCGGATGTGTTGGTAGTTATCAGAGCTGTGGTTATTTAATCTGTCAATCAAAAACGAGCATTGCCTTTTAAAACGAAACCAAAAAATCGAATGAAAAATATTTTCCTCCTCCTTGCAGTATCCTCGAAGCAATAACATGGACATCAAATTTGTTAAGCTGTGGTACAACTGCCACGTATGCTACTCTGTGCACACTCGAAAACTGTTGAAAGCTGTTGACACAGTAAAAAGTATACAGGTGTCAGTTATTGAGTTTTTTCTATAAAACCAAAACTTTTATAAAAATAGTAAAATATTGTAAAGTCATACGATAAAAATGAATCTCAGTATATTAGAAGTAGTTTATCTACTCCACTGAATTAGGGTAACTGTCGTCTAGAGTAAATCAAGATTAGTACCGCGAGTATGAAGAGTTGTGATTTGCCCATTTCAAAAGTTTTACGTATTAAATCAGACTGCAGATATAATCATCGCGATGGGATGCCTATATCTAAGGCTAAGCACCGTGGACAAAAACAAAACAAACAAGAACGACCAATGAACGTAATTATATGGGCTATGGAAGTGCTTGGAAAACGTACACAAGGTGTGCGGATAGATCAAATTCGGTCCTTGGTTAAAAAGTACTTTCATCTGCCCTGCAAAAAGAAACATATCGACAAAAAGATAGACAAGACTGTTATGTTTGCCGTCGATTTTGGTATTCTTGAAAAATCGAATAGTTTGTTTTTCCTGAAGTGTCCCGAGTGCAATAGACTTTTAAGTATTTCAAGTAATAACAGCGTGAAAAAATGAGCGACAAAGTTGTACATGTAAAATGTTGAGTTATACTAAATAAGTAAATAAAAATTATGTGTTATTAATTATTCAATTTTATTTAAATCGTCTCATACATACCGCAGTCTTGAAAATCGGCTCTTCAATATTTAATACGTTGGATAAAGATTCAATATTAATTCAGAGCATCATGTGGTTAAAGTTCTGTTCCATATTCATAAATAATTTCCTCCTCTTGAAATAAATTGTTACCTATAAATAGGTTATGTAGTAACTTTAATATGTTTCAGGATTTAATTTTTCATTTCTAGTAATACAAATGCAAGGTTTAGCCAATATGATGTGTTAAGCCAATGAGTATTCCTTTATCTTTAACGTATTTGCTATACCTTCTACAAAATCACATGATTTGGCTCAAAAAGTGGCAGAGTTTAACGTGTAAAACAATTTCCTCTACCACATCCACCCTGTTATTACGTTGTCACCCGTTACTGGTAAAGTTATTAACAAACTTTCTAACCGTAAGCCATGACTTAGTTACTGTAACGAAGCCCGACTACCTGCACAGCGATGTTGCAGAAGTGCGTGCTCATATTTAAGGATCATGTTTTGTATCTGCGGTACAATTAGGAAAAAATATCAGAATAAAATCGACTAAAAACTGATTGTGTTGTGTAAATTTTAGTTCATAATCTCAAATTCGATACCACCGATTGCATCAGGTTGCGTTAAAAGTGTTTTTTTAACTATTTAGTAGATTTTGGAATCCGAATTTAAAAAAAATGTTGATTTTTTATTTTAATATTGTTTATTTACACTATAGCTCCATAATACCACCTCTATATGACCACGCACTTCTGGAACACCCTGTATACTGATGTCCGAGAAATTTTGTGTACCTTTTGACACACATTTCAAATTATCTGCATTTAAGGTTGCAGTTTTTTGCAAAATAGATTAAACGATTAAGCCAATATCTTGCTAAATAAAAAGCTTTTTCCTAAAAAAATGCAGTGTTAGTTATTTAAGTACCTACTCTATGTTTTTCTTCTCTACTTTGACCCTGATGATGTCACAAAATTCTGTAAACTTTCTCCCTGTTCAATGACTACCAACCATTCTACCAACAACCACATCTTTTACAAAACTTGGTACCAGTAGGTACTGCAAACCACAATTCACGGTAGCAAATAAATCTATCGAATTTCAACAATTGGAATGTTTTGTTTAGGTTTTTGAGCGTAAAGAAATGGCTACTCCGTAAGAAGCATCAGATTGAATTGGCACGCAAACGCGGCTGGAAGGGCTACTGGGTATGCTTGAAGGGCACCACACTGCTTTTCTATCCTTGCGATTCCCGCGAAGGACGCTCCGTGGAAGCAGCTCCCAAGCATCTGATCATAGTCGATGGAGCCATCATGCAGCCAATTCCAGAGCACCCCAAACGAGACTATATATTCTGTCTGAGCACCGCATTCGGTGACGCGTACTTGTTCCAAGCACCGTGCCAGGTAAGTTCACAACTTTAGTTTTGTGAGTCTGGCGTACTAAAACAAAAAACATAATTATTATTTCTTTTTTAATCATATATTACTTCGTAGATTGAGCTCGAAAATTGGGTGAACAGCATACATAGTGCTTGTGCCGCTGCATTCGCTCGTCACCGTGGCAAGACCGGGACACTACATTTACTCCAAGAGGAAATCTACCGCCTTGAAAAGGCTATCGAATCTGTAAGTAAATAAAATGCACTCTCATTTAAATCTAGATTTTAGATTATGTATTTATTGACCTAGATTTAACAAAAACAAGATTATTTCGTTCAACTTTTATCAAAACATACGACAAACAAACATTTAATAAGATTTATAGCTTTGCTTTTTCCGGTCTAGATTAAGCAGATAAGGCTATCAGGCTTTATTATAAAGTTGAACTCTTAGTTAATATAGCTCGCAGCTGAACAAATAAAAATTTGCTGAGGCACAAAGTGAACTCGCTGAGAAATTATGCACCGCTCGACCCAAACTGCGCATCGCATGGCCTAAACCAACAGGCCATTGTTTGCCTACCATGAATCTACTTTCGTCGAGCGATTTCACGCTCTGCCCATAATACACATACAGTCATAATAGCCAATTCCACGTGCCTCACCGCGCTTTTGTGTTGTGAATCCAGGATTAATCACAAATTCCGATCAACTCACGTAGAGCGAGATTTTAATGCCTACGTTGACAAACAAAGCTCGGAACTCAATATTTTTAAAACAAAAGTAGTAAAACCAGCTAACATGCGTTAGGTTACAACTGGATAGAACATTAATAGAAAAAGAAAGAAGGAAAAGTAAATACCCCTTTCTGCTTGAACACAATATAGCATTTTTAAATCTTCTAAGTATAAAGGCCATGAGTACCATTACATAACTCTAGCTCAAAGGAAATTATTAGACAGCGGCATGTCACTTGCAAGCTTCTCTTCAGTTAGGTACTAGCAATATTATGTATAAGCTGAACACATATGTGGGCTCCGGGCAGAGTCGGCGGCGTACGGTGCGAAACGTTCCTCGTGTAAATCGCGCCAATTTCTGACCCACACAGGGTGACCGCAGCACGCATCAAAGCCTTTGTGGCCACCTCACACTACTACATACTCGTATTTACCATATGCGAATATGCTCTGGCAGACATGTTTTCGATTAACTGTAACGGAAATGAAGCAAATACGATTGTCTGGTTGCAGTGTTGGGAATTGCATTGGCCAAGATGCAATCAAAGAGCCGTGCAGTTAAAATTAAACTAGATTCACAGTGTAACTTAATACTGTGACGCTTAACACTAACTGGTCCGTAAAATAATAACACCTAGCTGCAATTTGCCATCTTAATTAGAAGCCACAAAGTTTTATGACTTAATGAATTTCAAATGACTTCTTGTGTCGCAAAATATTCAAAATAGATACCGTAATTAAGACCGGGAACACATGCTTGTAGTTGAAACAATCTATTTTATGACCGTGATAGTTATCACGGGCAGGTGGGAACACGCGCTCATTAATATTCATAGCACATGTCATCCTCGGCGCGAGTTCGAGGACCGCGTCCGGACTATTCAACATGTATTACATGCATACTTAACTTGAAGCCCAGTTGTCTGTAAGTAACACATTTTTTGCATAAGTAATGCTTTTGACAACTACAGGACCACAAGCTAAAGCACATGGCAGACCTGCAACAGTCAGTAGTGTCCGACCCCGAGACTCGGGCACAACTGGCTGTCCAAATGCTCCAGTGGGAAGAAAATCTCGAACGTCTTCATTGTGAACAATTCCGATTGCGTTGTTACATGGCGAGCCTTCAGAGCGGCGAACTCCCTAACCCCAAGGTAAATGTTTAACGAAATTGAGTTTTCCGTTTCTCCCTACAAAAGTGACCTTACCTAATGAAGTAGTAAAATCTCCATAACTTTTTATTTGGTGTTGGCCCACAACAACTTTGTTTGTAGCAGTAGTTTGAACTCGTTCTTGCGATTCTCAACTATTCTTTATTGAATATGATAAGTTTGCGAAAATTGACTTTATTACTTTCGACGTTGCTCATGTTAAGCTCACCTCGATAAATCATGTTTATTGAATTTTATTTACGCTAACTCACCAGTCGTTCATAATCCTGTTTTCCAAATATTATAACGAAAACAACGCGCTGATCGTAATTTATCATCCGATAATAAGACACGAGAGGGGTGTTGAAATTGTCAAGTGATTTCATCGAGGTGACAGAGAAAGGAAATTTGTTGGCTTCGCTATCAAATTGACAGTTCCGTTGACCGGGGGAACGGGGTGGGAATCTGTTACGCCACGACCCATGTCACGGCACGTCATAATGGTCCCCAACATGCGAATAATAAAAGTTGCTTACAATTTTGCACAGAAATGGGTTTGATTAACGGATATATCAATATCCTTTTGAGGATAAAAATATCCACGTATATATGCTATGAGCAAAAGATACGTTCTATATAAAATAAAAGAACTTGCAAAATAGACTAAAGGTATTATTATAAACTATTAAAGAATAGGGCACAACTTAGTATCCAACAATAGTTGTTGGATACTAAGTTGTGATGTTTTTTGGTCATTCCTGAACTTCGGACAATATCATTCCGAACAGCCTTAACAACAATGTTAGGTGAGATACTCACTTATATTATGTATTTATATTATATATTTGTCGCAGTCTCTGCTGACGCACGTGTCCCGTGGCACGAAGAGCACTCTGAACAAGCTAGGCGTGTTCACCGTCTCGTCTTTCCACGCGTTCATCTGCGCGCGGTCGCCATCGCTGCTGAATAACTTGCTGGCTGGGCGCGGCGCCACCAAGCGCCGCGCGCCGCAGCTGTCACGGTCCAACTCTGGATCCAGCAGACGATCCATGCAGGTCAGTTTAAAAATATTTAAAAAATATGTTAGGTACATGTTTCTAGGTCCATTTTATAAAATATTATTTTTTTAATATTAATCATAAATCGGACGAAAGCTTTAATACAGAAAAAGAACTCATTCTTTTGTAAAATTTCTACAAATACTTCGACACTTACCAATACAATAATGTAAGAATACTCATAGCGCTTAAAATATATATACGAACAATCATCTCGAAAATTTGCTCACATTTAATACGTTGGTATTTCCCTGACATATACAATTTGGAAAAGCCCGAACTACGAAAAAAATATCTTTGAGTAAGATAATCATATGAAATTTCCTGGAAATAAATTGTTTTAATTAGCCAACTACTTATTTCGTAGACAGTGCTACGGGCGCTACGCCAGTTGCTACGGCTGCGTAGAGGGTATTTAACTCACACATACAACGACCTGTATTGTATTTTGAATTAGTATTATTTCTTCTTCAGTGGGTATATTTGGGAATATACGAATGGAAGTTATGACCCTTGGATGACACAATGTTTTTGAATGAGTTTTCTGATTTAAAACCAAACTAAACTTACTAATGACTAAGTTCTACTTAAAAGTTAAATATTTGAACATTTTTATTTTGTCCTTAATTTGGTAATAAACTTACTATTTTATGTGGCGAGAAAGAAACTAAGCGCTGCAAACGTAAAAGGGCTATAAAAGCAGTTGTATTACTGAATATAGCCGTAAGTAATATACGTGAGCGCTTTCCCCTCAGGTAGCTGAGTCATTTGGAAGCACAGTGTACAAACGTGCCTCGTACAAAGCGACATGTATAACGAATGTGCTTTCGTAATCATTTACTCTGTTTAATAGCTATAGGAGAGCACGGAGCGAATAAAAACGAACGTGGATGTCGCTTTAATGCTTAAATGCGGTTTGTAAAAAAATAGAAGTGGTCATCAAACGCAATAAAATAAAATAAAGTTCGTCTGGCTGCTCAGATAAGCTCCGACTCAATCTGTGGTAATAAGTAACTACAACGAGTTGTGTTTTGACAAAAATCAAATAACTTTCGGTATATTTAACGACTTTTAGGAACCAGCCAAAAAGCTCTCTATCGATCTGAAGCTCTGAGTGATTTCGTTAATATAGTGCTATATAGTTACTAACCGTTTCTTTTTCTTATCTATGTAGTTTGTCGTCTCATAAAGAAATAACATAAAAACCACAACAAAGCTTCCGAATTGGAAATGCCGATGTGGCGTGTCCCTTAATCCTTGGCGAGGCCGTAATACAGGACGTCACGAAAAAAGACTATTACTCGAGACAAACTGCTCCCGCTTACAGCCTGTCATTACTTAATGTTGCTGTTTCAGCAATCCTAACGTAATAATTAAATTATTTGCGAGCAGATTGGATCAAATTATTAATTCTCTGAAGCTAGACTTATCGAAATCATGGACTTCAATAAGTCCATCAATAAATTTTTGGAATGTTTAATATTTACTTCATAATTATAACTTACAGCTGAATAAATTGAAATAAAAGTAATATCAATAACGGGATACGGGTAAATTAAATTACCAATTTTTTCGTGTGTCGATGACCTCGCAATGTTTGAATATATTCAACCGTGAATGTGGAGAAGTATTGAATTTGTCTGTTATTTATTGCATTCCGGAAATCGGAAATGAAAAATAATTTTACTTTCCCAGAATTTAAAATTGGTATCGTCCTGTTCAGTTATTAAAATAACTTCAAAAAAATTATTTTAATTTACAAAATCCGCTTTACAAGTTGAGTGATTTTATCCCAGAATAACATAATTGGCTTATACTATCCTATCTATATATACGTTCCTATCAAAACAAAACTCTTATAGGTCCAATCCGAGCTCGGGGGCTATTTGAATAGAAGTGTCGGCACTAGTGAACAGAGCACGAGATTTGCTCTCCCTGACTCGCTATAATTTAATTTGAAATAGGAATTTGCTTCCAAGTGTTGATTCAGTTTAGTTTTGTCGTTTGTTCTAAGTTATCTTCGAATTTTCCTTTGAGAAACTATTTTCCACTTGGTACGAATAGGAAAGGAATATCATATTGTTGTAACACAGCATCGGCGTAGGCTGGAAGCCAATCTCACAGTTGGAAAAAAGTTAGGCAAATTGGTTGCGACGTTTGTTTTTTCAATCAAAAAATTTAATGGAGTTCCGTTTTCGAAACTAAACTTTGTTAACCTTACTGTTAAAAATCTATTAAAACAGCGAGATATTCCTAGATGTCCGCTACCAGCCAGCTGTGTTCCCAATAAGTAATGTTCAAAAAAGGAATTCGAGTTACAAAACAACAATGTATGGTACTAGATGTCCCGCGAGGACGGGGAGGCCGCGGTGCGCGTGTCTCTTCCAGAGGGAACCACGGCCACGGTGGGGGTGCGCGAGGGCATGTCTGTGGAGGAGTTCCTCGCAGCCGCGTGCGCCAGGCGCTCGCTCAACGCGCTGGAACACTTCGTTAGGGTGAAGAAGCGGCGCGACATGGAAGACCACAACTATTTCGTGCCCCACCGTAGCGATCTCATTGAAACTTATGTAAGTACTGAACTGTTTTTAAATGACATCGTCCCCATTCATAAGATTCACCATTTTTTGAGAAGTTGACACAAGATTATGAAAATTACGTATACAATTTCAATTTGCGGTTCGCACTTCGGTCTTCTAGGACATTTTGTAGAATATAACAAAAGTGTGAACATTTTCAGAGTATTCATTTTCATTCATCTTTTAATAATGTACAAAGACTAGGTATTTCCGCTCAGGTTATTATATACGTATTGATCCTTATATCGTAAAAAATCGCTTGATTAATTTCAATTAAGACGATGTTTAGGCACAGAGAATTCATTTTTCAGAAGCCAAATGTAAACGAGTTATTTTCTTTAGAGCACGATTAAAAATCTTGAACATGATCACTATCAAGACAACAAGTAAATATTAGCATTAAACACATTAAAAACTATTCTTGCAGTAAACACTTTGTAAACTACACAAAATTCAAAAAGCAAACTATCTACGAAACAAATTCCTCCCCCGCCCCGCTTTAAATGTTCACAACCATTTCGTAGCAATTTCGTTGCCAACCCTATTTGTATTCACAAAATAATACAAGATCCCATTCAAGATAGCCAATGTTATTATTTAAAATCATAATAGTGTTTAACATAAACGTGTGGTTACTTTAAAATTACACAAATATGCCACACATTCATGGAAGTGAAAATAAAAGTATAAATGTTTTGTGACCGAGGTAGACGTGAGTAGGGTCTGACAGCGCCCATTCCGTCACAGGCTTTGCGCGACACAGCGTGGAAAGGTTATCAAAAAGTTATATTACTGTTACTTTAGGATCAACAAATGCGGAATGCATATGACAAAGTTAAATCCCATTTTGCTTGTTGTTCGACGAATTCCATTTGTGAAAAGATCTCGTAATCCTTTGAGTGGAAGGTGGAACTGAGCGCAACAAAATTCGTAGAGACAGGAATTATTATTTCACATTCCAACATTTGCAGACAAACTTTAGCTGTGTTTATTTATATTATGACAAAATAATGAGTATGTGCCAGCAAAATAAGAAACTAAGTTGGTGCTTAATCCACCTAATTATATTTTTAACCAAAGCGTTTTAGTTGTGCGGGAAAAGCTTCGCCCTGATTGAGGTCCGACAGTATAAGGATTAAATGTATTATACTTACCATGCATTAACTCTCCCTCATCATGTTTTAAAATAAAAGGCCATTAAAAAAGTCTGTTACAAGAGGCTCACAATAAAAAAGGGTAATTTTCACGAGTTTTTTCCTTCATTACAAGCAATACAGGTTGGTGATATTTTAAAAAGATAATGACTTAATTACCAGCTCATAATGAAAACAGAACCCCGCAATTAAATACTTTCACGCAAATAAATTACAATAAGTAGGTACGTGCTCTACAAACAAACAATGCAAATGTCACCAAATTTTGGAAAAGTTATTAAAGAGCAGGAAAATGTAAATTTTCTCAAATGAATTAATATATTCCTTCTTTTTGCTGTGCGAAAACAATGTAGGTAGTAGGTATTCAAAGTTATATTTGTTGCATATACCTACTCTCACATATTCCGCAAAGGAATACCTGCGTCTAATAATCTCGTGTGTCCCACAAGGCCGTGTAAGCCTATCATCAATTTTCGGACCGTGCTCCATGTGGACGGGTTGTCACTTTGTGTTCAAAATAAACACAACTGTACCTAAATATTATAACTACTGCTTTCGCTATTTGTTTTGTCCGCTTTGAGCTTCTGTGAAGTAGAGAAGCAATTTATAAGCTCGCGTTTGACACAGGTTTTCAACTACCACCGTAAAAGCTAACCCTTTGAATTGCAGTTTGAATAAAATGACGCAACAATTCACGTTTAAAAGTTTAAAATTGTCTACAACTGCTACTTTTTATGTTACTACTACACGCTACTCCCGGAAAACGGTACGAAACTCCACATAAGTATAAAACACAATGATATCTAATTACTGCAATCTGATTATTGTACAGTTGCACACCCACGAAGTAGTGGAAGTATGTGCCAAGATCCTGTATCAAGTGGAATTACAACGTTCCACGCTGGAGCAAATGTGGGGCTTCAGCGTGGAGGCCGAGCTCATCGAGAACGCGGAGCGGCAAGACGAGCTGTGCTGCTACGTGAGCCGAGTCGAGGACAAGAGCGTCGCCATGCAAAATGGTAATTTATCATCGTCCAACGTTACATTTCCATCTTTACCGCATGCATTTCGCTGATGTTTATAAGTAAAATACGTCATAATATTTCTAGCGATTAAAGTTCTACGAAATCTTTAGCTTGCATAATATATTTTCAGACAACGCTGCCGCTAGCTGTATTCCGCTACGTATACCTCTACAACCTCAACCTCTTTGTTTTTACTAAATTTACCTCAATATATAAAATGCATATACATAGTAATGCATTTTAACGCGGCGTCCGCTTGCAGCTCGCAGAAATGCGAAAGATCAAAATCATTTGGAGCGGGTATTGAAAATTTCAATCTGCGTTGTGTACTAGAAACCCTGATGTGAAAAAAATAAGAACAATCATTCCGAGTACAGTCTTTTTCATTTTTCTGTCAGGTATAATCAAAGGCGACGAAATAATGGTAATCAACGGAGCGATCGTATCTGACCTAGATATGATGTACCTGGAGAGCGTTTTGCAAGAGGAACTGTCCCTCGTCATGATGATGAGGTATTTATACACGGCGACACTGTTTATTTTTAGCTTTGTAGCCTTCAATATGTGTACATTAACCCTTTCTTTTTGCTCTATATACTACAGTAACAACATAGACACAATAATTGTAAGCAAAGCCTTAATTTTCTGAAAATCTATCCAACATCAACTGAAACAGTTTGTGTTCATCAATCGACGAGCTCGGGTATGAAGGCTCGTTAAAATGGAATAATTCATAGCAGATAGCAGCGCGAATATTTCTTTATATAAAAAGGTCGAACAGCGTTCCCATTTAGAGAGGTTCGAAGTACCACTGACAAACAGGAAAGCGGGCGCCTAGCACCTAATAAAACGGAAGTTAAAGAGCGCGCAGCCGGGGCTGGGTGGAAGGCCTGTTCATCGGCATTTCCCGCCCTCATACACCTGACCTTTCGTGACCGCGACAAGTTTACTGAAGCGCTCGCTGCGACCTACATAGTCGGCCGCCTGCAGCCCTGCGCCGGCCTCCACCTGGCTCAGCTCTCCGCCGCCTCGTCACCGCGTCACCGCGCCGCCGTGCCACAGCTATTGTGAACGACCGCAATTGAGCCTCTCGACGTTACCGCACCCGCGCCGCGTGAAATAATGCTCCCCAACAAATGTCATCTCGAAACAAGCACTCGCGACACGATATTATTATTGTTGTGAGTTGTTTCATCTCCCCGTTCATATAAAGCCTTTCCGGCTTTAAGGCGCTCGCTTTTATTGTCTTGTTAAACCTGGTGAAGTTTATGCGAATAATTACAGCATTACGTAACTTACATTGCATACCTAGGTTAGCGTGTACCTAACGACTCTATTGTAAAACATTTCGAATAGTGCAAAGGCAAAAAATTGAACGATTTTCAAAATACTTTTCATCAAACATTTGTCCTAGAAACGTGATACCGCCATAAAAGTCTGTTCTCGATCCCATTTTCATTTGATAGTTGCGATGCCGTTACCTTGATAATTGTCGAGCTTTTCATGTTTCCGTCAGAAAAAATAAATCGTTTTCGTTTCATTTGGATGATCGCAAAGCTGGAAACGAGTGATTCGTACTTTGATATTATCTTTTGTGCCAGCGTTCCTTCCCTTTCAAGTATTGAGGCGCTCATATAAAATCTACGAGTAAACACATCACGCGTTGTTTCTGTAAATCGAGTAATCCGTTTTATTGTTCGGAAGAAGATTGTTATTTCGATAGCGGTTTGAGCAGCGATTTATACGCAGGTCGTCTCGCACGGAGCCGCCGGAGCTGACGGGCGTGATGCGCGCCGCCACGGACGACATCATCGATTCGCTGGTGTGCCCGCCGCCGCCCAGCGAGCCGCCAGTCATCTCCGACGACATGATATCCGGCCTCATCGTGCCCGCGCCCGCCTGGAGTGAGTACTCAACCACATACTACCCCATATATTTTCAACCTGTCAATACCTCTTTATGCCTGTGTATGTTGTATGTTCCCACAGATCGTCAATCTTCGGCCTTTTCACTTTTTGAACGTTTCTTTTAATATCAATCACCCATATTTACGAAATGGTTGATAGAGAATGATTCGGTAAAATATTAAATTAAACGTTTAAAAGTAGGTGCCTATATAGTATCGTATATTTATGTACAGTCCTTATGTTTTCATGCGACCCGCAGCCTATTTTTCACGTTCGATGACGGCGCAGATTGCTTAGCGAAACGTTTTTAGCTTACGTCCTGTATGGGTCGCTATTGAAAAGTAACCGCAACGTCATGATGATAATTTGAGTAATACAGTATAACCTTTTGAAAGGTGTAGTATACTTTAACAACGTTCTGGTTTATGAAACATTCACATTAATTACATTTAATTTTCAATTATTTAAGCACAATAAACGCACAGTTCTATCAATTGTTTATATTTGTGAAAGCTTGAGCTAGCCAATCAACATAACAAGTATCTCAAACATTGTGTAATTATATATGTGAAATTATAGAATAAACGGACATGACTACTTATTATTTATTTGCTGTGCCATAGCGCCTAACAAGCAACTCTTCAATATTTTCTGTTACGTAATACTTGGCATCGTTTCGAAACAACCCTGAGTCTTCATTTTCGAATTGTGGCTATCAGCCAGTAATGCTTTGTGCATAACAACTACCTACTATCGCACGATGCGGATTATTTATCGATCATAGTTATATCTCCGGGTTTCTGCTTATTTTCGTTATTTATACCTATATATAACGACCACGGGCAAGGTACCTATGCTAGTTACGAAGGCATTGTTTATACAGTCATCAGATGCTCTGAAAGCCACAATCAGAATACGATACGATAGCGATGTAAATGGAACAAATAAACCACTACAAGCCTTAGTAAACGGAAGATACGCCAGGACGCTTATTGAACGTTTCGCTTGCTCGTCATGATTGTGTGTTATTAACTTTGTAGAAAGTTTATATAGACACACCGTCTTCCGCTCGTGTTCACAGTAACTATCTCATATACAAATAACTAATTGTGTTCGATTATTATGTATCCCTCATAATTATTAAGAAAATTTAATAGTTCTACAGCTTGACCCATTTTACCCTGGGCGACCATTTTTAATCCCCGAAAAGGCAGTTAAAATCTGTATGGGTCATATTTAAATTTAAGTAATTCCGAGAAAGTCAGTCTGGTTTTCCTTATGAAAGAAGTAAATTGAGATTTATTATTTCCTTACGATTTTTTTCCACCCCTTTTTCATCGTTGTTTCTGGCTGGAGGCGTTTATGTCGTGGTTGGTCATTATTTAAACTTACCGATCCGAAATTGCTGCCCTCTGTTAAGGGTTGCAGTAATTTATTTCACGGCTCGTGCCGCAGCCGCACAAGAGGCAATTATGACGACATATTGAGTCGACGTGTACTTGTTGTTTGTTTTATGACGGCTATATACGAGTATCGGAGTGCGGCTTGACGCGGCCTGACTTCGAATCGTGGGTGGTCGTAACAATAGGAGGCTTACACTATCGCAAACATATTATTTATTACGACGTTCCCCACTAATGAAACTACTCTTAATAAAAAGGTGGACAAAAAATGCTTCACTATTGACAAGCAAATTACGGAAAATCGTTCATGGAATGAATTACACAGCTAAACTGCCTATTTGTATTAAGTACATCCCCGTAATTATGTCGAAATGTGACGATCTAATAATAATATCCGTAACTTCAACTTAATACCATAGTAGGTATAGCAATAATATATTCTCAAATTATGCTTCTTACTGTTGAACACTTCGAGATTTTCATGAAATCTACAGTGACAGATAAAAATAGCAGGCTACAGTGTTGTGCTAATTCTGCAACAAAAATACCGGTTCTCTAAAGGCCACGACCCCGCCTAGGGCTATTTGCTTGTGCCCATGTTGACTAACCGCGGCCAAAAACTCATTGTGTGACTTCTTGTCATAAAGCGGTGTTTACATGAAACTTTCATCACGAACAGTGTAATTTCCTCTCATGTTATTGAAATCTGAGCATCTCTTTTCAAACCAGTTTTATTGAACATTTTGATTTCACATTTCTTAATCTTTTCGTATTAGAAGAGGATTTGTGGAGAGATCGTTAGTATTATATTGACTAACATACATATAATGCTGGGTGAGTGTGTGTGCCAAAGGACATATTTTTTCAGCTTAGATATATCGGGTGAGTGCAAATATCAAAGAGATAAGGGATATGATTTAATATAGCAGCGTTTATACGTAAAAGGTAAAGTAAAGTAAGGGCAGGCCTATATACAAAATGAGCCATTCAATTTTGATTTTGCAGAAGCTCTGACAAACGTTAAAATTTCGGTTTACAGAGTATAATAAAACTCCTTCGAAGCGTCTCTATAATAAAGTCTGCCGTATTTATCATGCCGAAGTAATGCTACCTACATTGTATACCTGATGTTATCCATCTACTTGAATGATGGATATTCATAAAACTTTAGCAATTTCTTCGTTTGTTGTACTTCTGCAAACCGTGATTTACATACCTTGAACAATGAGTTATGCGGAATAAGAACGTCTTTTTTTATAATACGATTACCGGGTACTACGAACTACTTAAGCTGAGATTAAATAGTTCTAATTGTAGTAATGACGTTGATAAATAAACACTGGGGTTTGATATACTTATGGCCTGTTTCACCACCTTTTTTTTTTTGAAGTCGTCGACTCCGATCGCCTCGACGAGGACACGGCGGTGCTCCGCCCAAGCAGGGTAGACCTCCACCGTATGCTCCAAAGTCTGTTTCACCACCTACGATTAAGTTCCCGTTAATTTACTTGGCAGATAATTCCATACAAATTATGTTCCAATTTCTAATTTATTCGGTGATTAGTGGCTATTCGGAGGTCCGTGGAACAGGTCCTTAGTATATTATTACACTTTTATTAAAATATTGTCAGTTTCAATTTTGCATTTCCATGTCAGATTATATTATTGGAATTTACAATCCGATTTACATAATTAATGTTCGATTGAATGCGGCACAGGTAAGGAGCTGTACAGCCCGGACACGGACGCCCACGGTGGCGACTCCGTCAACACCGGCCCGCCCAAAGTCAGCTCCCGAACTAACTCGTTCGAGATCGAAAATCTACTAAAGGTATTTTACAAAATAACAAAAATTACATTACTACGCTCGTCACATGCACGCCTCTGCGACTTAATCCCCGATTCAATTATCTAGCTCTTCGAGAATATTCCCGTTTTATTTCGTTAGCGTACCCGCATGGTAATGTCTCTCTCGAAAATAATAATCGTCTCTAGAGATTCAACCAGCGTCCCCTATTATATCCCTTCCTGTACCTTTACGAATTATAGATATCTATTGATTTTATCATTGCCGAAATTGTCTCTTTGTTTAGTATCATAATCTTTCAAGTCCATTTACTTAGATTATGAGTATTTGATTAATTTATTGTCTCTTTGGATTTCGTGTTTCGTTTTCTGTAATATCAGGAAAAGTAGTATTTAGGTTACACAAAAGCTGCAAACATGCTTGTTCGTACATAAGCTACAAAGACGTTAATGACGTCAGCAGCACAAACATTATGAGAAGACAGAAAAAACGAAAACGTTGAGTTAGTATGAGTGACTAGTGTAATGTTACACAAGTGCTACGTAATAACCATAATAGCGAAGTGTTTTTGCCTAAATGGAGGCAAATAAAAATGTTCAACACATTCTTAGTAAAGACAATTTAAAAGTTAGGATTATAATTAAATTAATATTTAGTCTAAATACAAGGCTACATTGTAATAAGATTAGTGTCCGTCCTTTAGATGAACTCTAAGATATCTATATATCCAGCCTGTTTTGTTGCTCTGCTGGGCAAATGCCTCCCTCTTTCCTTATCAACACAACTCTGTCTTTTGCTATATCGAGCCAGTCATTTCGGTAGGAGCCGAGCTCGTACCGCCATCTTCGCTTTGGTTTGCCGCGATGTCTTTTGGCATTTAGTAGGACCTGTTCGTTGGATCTTTATATATATTTCTCGTCTAACTCTCGGATAAGTTAGAAAAAAAGTATCACGGTTGAGTAATGTGTGGTGATTCAGAGCGCGGAGCAGGTGACAGGCTGGTGCCGCTCGCCAGCGGAGACGCGGCGCGGCAGCCCCACCGGCAGCGTGGCCAGTGCCGCGGCAGGCACGCCCTCGCGACATCTCTCCGACGCTGACAAGCTGCGCAAGGTGCTCCTCGAGCTCGTCGACACCGAGCGAGCCTATGTCAAGGTAAAGTACCACACATAAACATACAGACTTTTTTAAGTTAAGAGTAAATGAGTTTCTTGTATGTAAGCGTGCAGGTGAAACAACGGTCAATGATAACGTCCTATTTTTATTTTAGCCAATATTGTCTCATTGCTTGACCTTCTGGACCCCCTTTCATGACGACGCCCATTTTATGGCAACAACATTTTAAGGCTTTGTATAGAAAAAACTTTATCCATTTCAACAACTACAGAACGCCACCTCCAACGACACTCACACAACCACTGACAATTGAAGTTAATTGGTACGCTGCACAATTTCCAATGGGATCCTAAGTATATTTACAAATGAAATTGAACCGTTAAAGCAAACCATCTTCAATAATATTTGTAAATCTGAAGGTGTATAGGGGTATCTACTTTCTATAATTAAGTAAAATACAAAATCGTTATTTAAGCAGGTAGCTTATTATTTAATTGAGTTGTTTTCAGCATTTCAACTTCTATAATTTTGGTAATAATTATTATTTTCAACGTTGTCGTTATTCGCCTGATTATAATCAGGCGAATAACGACAACGTTGTTACGTTTACATTCGTATCCTCAGATTCCAATTGAAGTTAACTGCATGACTCCACAACTAGTTATCCTTATAATATCTACAAACTAACAACTTGGCGACACATTCGCGAGTAGTTACTCGTAGTTTATGCGGAACTCATGAACTGAAATAACTTCAGCTGCGGGTAGGCTGCTTCCTAAGTTAATAAATGGCTGTTACGATTCCTGAATCAGATTTCTGCCGCACGATTCAATCTTCGGATTCAAATCGAATAAAAGACAAAGCAATAGTAAAAAGTCATCTTCTCCCATATAAATATTCATAGCGGGACAAGTTTTGATGGATTTATAAAACGTATTTAAAACTTGGTAAACCTGGTCGCACCTGCTGAGCAATATAACTACCTGTTCACGATTAAAAAGTAACTTTTTAAATAAATCCTAAATGGGGTTAATCTTAAATTTAGAGCCACATTGCGGTTCATAAAAACTTTTAACCGCAATCAAGGTGCTTATAAAAATAACGGATGGAGCAAATGAAGAAGTAAAGCTATTAAGCCTCAGAATTTATTTTTATTAACTGATTAATAAAAAATGTCGTTATCATTTTACGACATCTTGATAAAGTCTCGCTAATTTCAGCTTAAAAAAGATTTGGTGCGTATCGTTGTCCTTCCGTGCAAAAATAAACATTCGTTTGGAACGATATAGAGGTCTCCGGAAAATTTGAAATGCCATTAGAGTGTAAAATATCGCGGGAAATTGCAAACAGTTTTTCTTAAAACACGGATATATTAGAAGCTATTTAATTTGGATGAAATTTATTGTATACCAAGGAATGTTTCATTATATATCGAAAAATTATAATCTAATAAAGATTTATTACAATCTTACGGAGTCCGCAATTTTCCGATGACTTATATATTAAAAAAAATAATGATATGTAAAGAAGAGACGAAGTGTTTCCGCAGAATAAACTTAGGCATTATTCTAATGATTGTACCTATACTTAACAAAAGGTTCTTCAATATCAGAGCGCTAAACTATCACAGGAAAGTCTTTACGAAGTTTCGAGAGAATACATGGAAATTCTGGACAGTATACAATAATACCACCGCAACTACGTAGTCCACTGCGGGTATACATATAGGCTTCATACTAATTGCTCTGCGATACAGGGCTCTCCGATATCAAAGCACTAATTGTTTTAGAAACCCTTTTATGCAGTATTAAGTCTCAACAAGGTATAATATACACGACATAATACATGGACACACTGGATAGTAAACTGATTCAGGTTAAAACGTATCAACAGGGTACACAACACAATCACGGTGTAATACTCGGTTGAATCGAGTTTGAAACAAAAAGTTTATATGTTAATGCAGACACGCGTAGAATATAACACGGAGCGTTATTCTTCCAGCACCTGAACAACTTACTGGAAAACTACCTGGAACCCCTCAAGAAGGAAACTTTTTTATCAAACGCCGAGATCAACGCTTTGTTCGGCAATATACAGGAGATAGTGACTTTCCAAAGACAATTCCTGCAAAACTTAGAGGAAGCGCTTGAGGCTGAACCTAACTTCCATCACTTTGAATTTTCAAACCAGTTTAAGGTACACAATAACCATTTCTTCGTAATATTAACTTATAATTCTTTCAGTATTCTGTAGCGCCTATATTTGTTGCAGAATGTGCTCTTCTCAGTTGGAAATGCTTTCCTATACTACGTAAACCATTTCAAATTATACAGTTCTTTCTGTGCCAGTCACAGTAAGGCCCAGAAAGTGCTACACCCAAGTAAGTAACCACATCTTCTGCACGTATTAATATTTCGAATATTATTTGTGTATGTGATTAATAATTTGTTTCGCCGTCATATTATAGATGAAGGTAATCAAGCTTTGCAAGAGTTTCTTGCGGCTCGAAATCCAAAACAGCAACATTCATCAACGTTGGAGTCGTACTTAATAAAACCCATTCAGCGGATATTAAAATATCCGCTGTTACTTCAACAATTGAGAAATTTGACTGATGTAAATTCGGAAGAGCATCTCCATTTAGTGGGTAAGGGACTTGACATTTAGATTTATTATGTATTGTAAATTGGTTTCATAGAATACGAATTATGTCTCGATTCTTTTTAATAATTTCAGAGGCTCTGAAAGGCATGGAGAAAGTTGCAGAGCACATCAATGAAATGCAACGAATACATGAAGAATATGGTGCTATATTTGATCACTTGTTTAGACAACATCAAAAGTCTTGCAAGCAACCTATAGATCTAAGTCCTGGTTTGTATCTTAGACGCAATCACAATGAAATGAATATAACATAAATAAATAATAATACCAAGGTGTTTACTAAACTTATACCTTTTTTCAGGCGATTTGTTATACTACGGTGGAGTAGAATGGTTAAATATTTCAGACTTTTTAGGAAAAATTAAAAAAGGATTGGAATTGCACGCAATGTGCTTTGTATTTAAATCGGCTGTTGTCTTCCTCTGTAAAGAAAGACTGAGGCAGAAGAAGAAACTTATGGTATGCAGTCTGCTCTTATTGACCGCACCACATTTACTTTTTACTCCTAAATACTAATCATTAAATCCTTTTAGGGTGTATCATCTAAGAATAGTTCCAACGAAGTAGAGATCATTAGGTACCAGGTACTGATACCGGTAACCGAGGTGCAAGTTCGGGCTTCCTCAGCCAAAGACATGGACAGTCACTTCCTGTGGGAACTCATACATTTGCGGAGCCAACTGCAGCGCCGCTCCGAGAAAGTTTACGTACTGTCTAACAGGTGCGAGTTTGAAACTATGATTGATTCAATTACCATTCCAGTCGAACTTTAGTTTCGTAACTATTTAAATGTTAATGATGGATTGAGGCGTCGTGTTGTATAATCAATTTGAGTTAAAGCTGTTTTGGCACGTGTTTCTAAAGTTTAGGCTTTTATATCGAACTCCTTTAGAGTTGACCTTCTCAGTGATAGTCAAAATGGCACTTAAGTAAAAAAGTTATAAAACCTTAAGCTCAGTTAATATCTCTAATTAACACGAATTCTAAAACTTTACCATCTTCAACTTAGCTTAGCTTTGCTGCCGCATACTTTGACTTAGGAAAAGCCACATAGCGATCAGAAAACTTGGCTTTAAAAAGACCTTTTCAAATAAAAAGTCTGACTGTTATATTATTATTAGAATCCCAAGACTTTTGCCCATACTTACCACGTTTTGACTTAGGGAAAGGTAAGTATAGTATAGTCATAGTTATCAGGAACCCAAGCCATTTCTCGTCATCATCGTCGTTCATCTTTCCGTACTTATACTATTCCGTACTAATTCTCTCCTCGTAGCACGGCTGACTTCCGCAACGCGTTCCTGAAGACGATTCGACAGATCATCCGCGAGTCGGTGCGCAACATGTCGCTGCCGACAACACGCCCTGCGCCCGCGCCCCCTCGCGCCCCACACACGCTTGAACGCGAAAGACCTAAGCACCAGGTAACTTGAAACTGTTGTCGTATTTATTTAATACTTTTCTGGGATTAATTGAGTCAAGAATGAGAATGCCCTGTTGAGTCCGCCCATCTACCACTACTGTACACAAAGTTTAAATGAATAGGTTTGTCTTGGTCTTATTTAAAATCAGTTCAAATAATCGCTTTTCATTAAGCGAGATTGTGATCAAACCCTAGGAACAAAAAGAAACAACTCTTCCATACACATTCATGCATGTCAATACTTTTTGACCCACTTTTTGAAAGTACATCAGTCGAACTAGTACTACTAGTATTAGTAGGTACTAGTGACTAAAGTCGAAGCTCTACAACGCTCAACTTTTCTAAAACTTATGCCCAATATTCACAGTTGCGATTGAGAAAATCCTCACGAATTTCATCATTACCATTTTGAGAATATCGTCTAATGATCCGACAGATGTCCTACCTGATGGTTCACCTTTCCTTTGGATGCTAATGTTTCGGTCCTAAAAAGACGCGATGTTTGCACAGGTGCAAGTGATGCAAGGATCGCAAACCCTCGGAAAAACCAAGAAGCCTAAAATCACTGGACAACGACTATCGGCTGGAAATATTGAGGTATGTATATAATAACAAATTTGAACACAGATTCGAACTAACATTTTAACTGAACCATTACTAGCATCACAAATAGACTGATTTATACATAAATGAATTCTTATGTGAAAGATGTAAGAAATAGTAAGAATTCTTAAAAAAATATAAAATTAAGGGAAAAGTATAGAAGTTATAAACTTTTGAAGTTATTCTTCTATTTTCATCACGCAAAACGTTGTTTGTATTGTACCAGAGAGTGCAAATTCGCTATGGCGTGACTTGCGAATGACATCACACGCAATTAGTACTGTCTCTATTTATAATAGGTCTATTTAAAAACGAGTTGTGAGTGGTTTAACACTCACAACTCGTTTTTTAAACCTTGCTTATTTTACTGCGTCATGTCTTTTCTCAAGGATTAGAAAAATGTAATTTTAAACATCAAATCCATACCATACAAATTTGAATACCAAATTGCGAAACTCATTCAGATTCCTATACTTACTCCTTGCAGGTGGGTGATCTATCTCGCGAGAACTCGCAGGATGCTGAGGAGCCCCCACTGGAGCCTCCGCCCGAAGAGCCCGCTTTCAGGCACCGCAGCAAGACGCTCGGCGATGCTACCGGTTAGTACTGATTCTTTTAACCACCTTTCAGCTTATGTTAGCCTGGTCAAAGTGTGGTGTGTTAACCTCTTAAGATATATCTTGGATATAGGAAGCAATTACCTACGCGGTCACTTAGCCAATTTTTATCGCTACATAATAATAGATTTTAGCCTAGCTAGTATAAATGTGATTATTGTTAACAACTTTTGTAGCAAGTTTTGGGGTATAGTTAAAGGCCACTTATTGAGCATTTGATTCTAATACGACCGTAAAGTTTGATATTTAATTAATACCTAGAGCTGATGTAGATAAATCTCGAAAAGAGACCTCAGTTTTATAAAAAAGCTTGCTCTAACAAAAGCATGTCCGCAACTAACCCGCGAGCTTCACTAACAGAGACAGTGGCGAAGCGCGCGCCGCCTCCGCCGCCGCCCGAGCGCGACTTGGTGGACAAGTGCGACCCGGGCTGCAAGTCCGAGGGCGAGGACGAGCAGCCGCCGCCGGCCACCAAGCGCGGCCTCGGCAGGACGCCCAACCATCTCACGCTCAGGTAAACTATCTAGTCATTGAAGACTTATAGAGGTAGGCGGATCAGGGTATAAAGCCCAGCAAACCTCAATCGAGAAGGGAGATCCGACCAGCAATGGTTGATATTGGGGCTGGCATCTTCGTCAAGACGTGCTTGATTAATTAAAATTGATGATCTACCCATACTATACTCTATGTACCTACTACATAATATGTTTGTCTTTCTCCACAGCACGACGTCGACGCTGAGCGCCGGCAGCACAGGCAGCCAGGCCCGGCTCATCCAGTCGTCACACCAACCCACCCAGTACCAACCCACCATGGTGAAGGAACTAGGTAAGCAAGAATCGCAGTCTCTCAAATCTTCTCCAGAACGAAAAAGTACCACCGTACCCGAGAAAAGGATCAAAGTAATACGATCATGCAGTGGCAGTAGCATCAATAGAGATAGATCTCCCAATCGCTCCGTAGACCGCACGTCGCCAGACCGGGATCGTGTAACAAAAGTGATCGTTTGCAAGTCTCCTAATAAATCGAGCCTGAAACAAACCAAAACGTTGCATCGATCACCCAGAGGAAGCTTCGACCAAACAAAATCTCCGCGAGGGTCAATCGACAAGTCGAGATCTCCGCAGCAGAGCTTTGATGGATCTCGATCACCGCGGGGTAGCATCATGAAATCACGCGAAAATAGCGTTGACCGTGCACGGTCACCAAAACCCGCACCAAAGAAAGGAATAATGCGAACTCCGCAGGCCAGCTTTGATAAATCGCCTTGCAAGTCACCAAACTTAAGCCGCAGATCTTCTAAATCCGGGGGAGAGAAGTTAGCGCGTCTCGGGACAAATTCTCTAGATAGAATGACTCACTATTCTCAACTAGCTAAGGCAGAAGATAAAGCGATTAAAATGGGCATCGTGGTCTCGAAATCAACAGAATCGATTGCTAAGGCCATCGAGCACACGACTTGTGTTCAATGCTACCTCTCCGGGAAAAAACAGAGTAAAACCTCCTAGCATAAGGGGAAGGGCAAGTCGCCCAAGTCTCGAAGGAAGTCAATGACTGCTCAGTCGATTCTAACATCGACAGACCGGAGCAGCATCGACACCCTGGACGACATGCCCCAAGAGCGGGCGCGTTGCACGCTCACTCACCATCATAGCAGGAATGACTTTGATCAAATACATGTATAAACTTACTCCACGTGCTCAAATAACACCAGAAAAAAGACAACCTCAAATGATACGATGTTTCTGAAAGTTTTCAATAAAAACTCCATTCAGTCACTTACCGTTCTTATAGGTATCAGGTTATTCGGTAACTCTTACCGCAATATACGTTCACGCAGTGGGATTTTCATTGAACGCTTTCAGAAATCAAGCATAATATAATGACAAATATACACCACTTTACAAGACTGTTCTACCGATTTGTGACTATAAAACTACGAAAACTTTAATTCAATTGTAATCGTATAAGGTATGAATCACACTCTCGAGCCCCAAGACAAAATTTAATCAATTAGACGTTCAAATAAATGTATACGTGAAAATTTTAAAATCATCGTAAATTCAATGTCACAGTTGTAGGAAACTGTTCTAGACACCTAGTAATCCACGACTCTCAACGTAGAAAATAAATGTACCTCCGTATGTATAAGCAGACACAATATATAATTACAACCGTATATTATAGCATATTAAAGTTAATCAAATCCTAATTCTAGATAAATTCAAGTGCTAAGTGTTACATAATAATGGCTGTGGTATCGTACTGATGTTAATCCTTTTATCACCTTCGTCATAGTATTCTTCTTGTTAATTTATACTGTTATTATACATCCCGATAGATTTAATGTATTATTGTGTAGATGGCCATGGATTTGTATCGTTAATTAAGTCTTCCAATTCTAAGTATGTATAAGTGATGATATTAATTTATTTGATCTCTCGCATCTCTTCTGACGAGGTGGACTGTATTTTCTTGAATTAAACTTCGGAACTTCTTTATCTTGTTTATTTTCCCAGGGCTGGCTTGCTGCTGACGGTTGAGTGACGAATGACGGAATGACACCGAGCGCGGCAAGCCACCCGCTTTTTATCTTATTTCCTACTTACACAGGTAGTGAGCGTGGGCGCTTAGGCCTCGGCCAATCAGAGCGCGGGTGGTGGCGCGGAGTTCGAGTCGTTTTAGCGCTGACCAATCAGAGGCGAGCGCATCTGTCTATTGTTTAGACAGGTTCAGACCTGCTCGAAGCGTGTTACGACCGAATTCTGTGCCACCTTACAATCTTCCTTTATTAAACATAAATTAAAACAATCCCTACACTATTGCTTATACATAAAATCCCTGCTATGAACAGTCTTTATTTATTTAAATCTAAACCTTATCCATTAGGTATATAATTTCCCTTAACATCAAGCCTTAGTATCTAACTTATCTATTTATTTATATCCTATTTATTTCGACGTCCGTAATATCCTCCCCCCGGCGCAGGGCTACCGTAGCCTAATCTTCTACGTGCCGGACGGCGAGCTTCGTAACTGGACGTCGTAGGACGCCCGCTGTAGTTCTGACGTCAGCTGACCGCACCTTTCCATCCGGACCATTGTAGACAGCCTCCACGACGCCTCGAGGCCACGTTCCTCTCGGGAGTGAGGAGTCGACGATGACGACTAAGCTGCCGACTTGAAGGGGTCGTCGTTGGTCGTCTGACGCCCCCCGGGGCACCAGCGTAGGCAGGTACTCGTCTACCCAGCGCCGCCAGAAATGGTCGGCGAGCGCCTGGGCAGCTCTCCATTGTTTGCGGCTGGCCTCCTCACAAGGCCCGGTACGGGGAAGGCCCGAGGAGGTACCTATTAAGAAATGGTTAGGCGTGAGGGCCTCCGGATCCTTGGGATCGACAGAGACATGGGTTAGAGGTCGAGAGTTTATGGAGTGCTCGGCCTCTGTCAGCAGCGTCAGTAGTGTTTCTTCTTTTAGCGCTTTTTGGTGCAGCGTCGCTCCCAGCGCCGCCTTAACGGAGCGCACCAGTCGTTCCCAGGCTCCCCCCATATGCGGCGCTCCTGGTGGGATGAACTTCCATTTCATGCGCTGCTCCAGTCCGAATGGAATGAAATCTTTCGTCCACTCTTTGTACGCCGCTCGTAGTTCGGCGTCTGCCCCTCTAAAGTTGGTACCATTGTCTGAGTACATGACTCTGGGCCAACCTCGTCGAGCTGCCATTCTTCGTATGGCCATTAGCGCCGAGTCGGTAGATAAGCTCGACACTAATTCCAGATGCACTGCTCTCGTAGTCAGACAGGTGAACAGGGCTCCCCATCGTTTTTCGTGTCTTCTTCCGATGACTACCGTTATCGGTCCAAAATAATCGGTGCCGCAGTGGGTGAAGGGCCGCGGCGTCTCCATGATTCTTTCCATTGGCAAGTTTCCCGTAACTGGTTTCACTGGCGTAGCTTTTCTTATTCGACAGAGCTGGCATCGCTGTGCTATGGCTCGCACTGTAGGGCGTAGGTTGACGACCCAATACCGCTGTCTTAAGTCATTGATTACACGCTCGTTATTAGCGTGCCCAGCTTTGCGATGTGCATGTTCTACCAATAGCCGTGTGAACGGATGTTTGCCGTGTAAGATCACCGGGGTTTTCTTCGTTTCCTTGACTGCCGCATGTCCGATTCTCCCTCTGACCTTGAGAATATGATCCTCTAGGTAAGGGTCCAGTTTATACAGACTGCTGGACTTGGGTACCGGCTTTCCTTTTCGAAGTAACTGTATTTCATCGGCATAGTTTTCCAGTTGTGCTTGTTCCAGCCATAATTTCTCGGCCCTTTCGATCAAGTCGACGGTCATTTGGCTGGACCTATCGTAACACTTTGCCTTGAAAAGGAATGGCATGGCTGTAGCTCGTAATAATTTTTCGAAAGAAGAGAATCTATTTATGTCTGGCAGGTGAGAAGGTCGTTCTCGTTCTCTTTTTTCTTCGACTATCACGTACGTTGACTCGTCTCCGGTAGTGTCTTCTTTGGATTTCTCCTTTGGCCAGAACTCTTCGTCATTGTACAGGAACGCGGGACCGGTGAACCATCTGTCTTCGGGTTTCATTCGTACGGTGTAGTTAGGGCGTGTAGCGTCATCTGCCACGTTGTGATCGGTGGGTACCCATCTCCACTGGCTGGCGTCAGTTAGCTCCGCGATTTCACCCAGGCGGTGGGCCACAAACGGTGTGTACTTCACGGCGTCTTTTTCGATCCATCGTAGGACGGTTTGTGAGTCTGTCCAATAGATCACGCTTCTGGGCTTGTCACGGTGCTCCTTTATTATAGTCTCCGCCAGTCGTGCGCCGATCACTGCTGCCTGTAGTTCTAGTCGTGGGATAGTAACTAGCTTCAGGGGGGCCACTCTTGCTTTTGCTGCGACCAGCCTCACATCCACTCTTCCGTCTTTCTTCTGGATTCTCCAGTAGGCTGCAGCTGCGTATGCTTGTTCGCTAGCGTCGCAGAAAATATGCAGGTCCATGAGGTCGTCTGGGCCCTTATCGTAGCACCTTGGGATGCGAAGCTTCGTTACTTCGTCCAGACTTTGTATCCATTCCTCAAAGTGCTGCGCGTCTTGTTCTGGGATTGCCTCGTCCCATCCGATGCCGTGTCTCCACAAGTTCTGGAGCACGATCTTGCCGGTGACTGTGAAGTGGCTGATGAGTCCTAGAGGATCGTAGACTGCCATCACTGCACCAAGGGCTTCTCGTTTAGTCGGCGCTCTGTTTCGAGTTTTCACTTCGGGTGACAGCCGACTCAATCCAGTGTTAAAGCCTAGCTCGTCTGAGCCTGTTTGCCAAAGTAGGCCTAGTGTTTTGTCCGTATTTTGTTCTCGTTGTCCGAATCTTACTTCTGTGTCGTGTGCCAGCTTCTCCGGTGTAATACTTTTCAACACGTTGAGTTTATTTGAGCACCAACCTCTCAAATTGAAGTGGGCGTTCTGATGAACTCTAATGACTTCACGCGCTGTCTTAATTGCTTCTTCCTCGGTTGCCACGCTGTCTACGTAATCATCCATATAGTGGCTCGTTGTTATAGCTTGCACGGCGTTAGGGTATTCTTGCGCGTACAGTCTTGCGTTGGCGTCTCGTACTGAGTGCGCGATGAAAGGTGAACACGAGGCTCCGAAGATCATCGAGGTCATTTTATATTTCTTCGGTGGCTTAGTACGTTCCTCACCTCGCCAGAGAAACATCTGCGCAGCCTGGTCTTGGTCTCTTATCTTCACTTGGAGAAACATTTCCTGTATGTCTGCCGTGACGGCTACTGGACGCTCTCTGAATCGAAACAATATTCCTGGCAGCGATTTCAAGAGGTCAGGTCCTTCTAGTAGATAGTCGTTTAGGCACACTCCACTGTATCGATGTGCGGCGTCAAACACTAGACGTATCTTGCCCGGTTTATTTGGGTTTACAACCGGGAAGTGCGGCAGGTACCACACTTTCTTACTTCCTTCTTCCGTTCCGTTGCACTCCTGGGCGTATCCTTTATCGAGTAGGTTTTTGACCAGAGTGCTATACTGTGCTGCAAAGTTTGGTGATGAATCCATCTTCTTCTCTAATATCTTTAATCTTCGCAGGGCACAGCTGTAGTTGTTGGGCATCGAAGCGTCTTCATCACGCCATGGTAACCCGACTTCGAAGTGATCACCGACTTTTCTCAGTGTTCCCTGAACCACGTTCATTGCCTTCTGATCTTCGGGTTTGATCTTCTTGGCCAAAGAAACTCCTAGGGCATCAATCCTGAAGTGTGACTTTACTAACTCTTCTATACGACGTACGTCATCTGTCTGTCTCGCTGCAGACACATCGTATAGATGTAGCACGACTTGTCCCTCTTGTTCCTTCAGCGTGGTGCGTGGCGCAGTCCCGTGGATCACCCATCCTAACTGAGTGTAGGATGCTGCAGGCTCATTTTTCTTGCCCATGCGTAACTCTCGCGTGACTATTAGGTGCCAGTTGTCCGCACCTATCAGTACCATCGGTGTAGCTTCTCTGTAGAATGCGTCGCTTTGTATGTCTTGGAGGTGAGGAAAGTTTTCGAGTTTTAACCTGTCCATCGTCTGACCATGAAGTCGCAGGTTTTTCATTGTTCGTGCGCGTAGTTCTTGGAATTCACCGCTCTGGCCACGTATCTGTAACTTGACTTCCTGGCTTTGTTCTTCTTGTTGTTGTGAAGTCACGCTCTGGATACGTAAAGTAGAGACCGGTCCGCTTATGTGCAAACGACGTACTAGTTCTTCGTCGACGAGCGATATTGTTGAGCCTTCGTCCAGTAGGGCGAACGTCGATATTTGCCCGCCGGGCCCTTTTAATAACACGGGACACATTTTCAGCAATACGCGTTGCGACACATTATTTGACGCGGAGACGGTCATTACCGCTTCCTGCGAGTGTGGGTTCTCGGTATCAGTTGACTTATCTGGCTTATCACTTGGCGGTGCCTCTCTCTCCTCTCGATCTTTGTGCAGCAGCGCGTGGTGTGGGCGGCTGCAGGTTCCTCTGCCGCATCGCTTCGCTCGGCAATGTTCGCGTCGATGGCGTCTTGTCACACACTTGAAACACACTTTGGCAGTACGTGCCCAATCCCATCTTTCATCAACGCTCATCTTCAGGAACTTTGCACATTTCGGTACCTCGTGATCACTGCCACAACACAAACACTCTTGTTTTCTTTCTTCCTCCTTTCCCGATGTCGCGTAAACTACTTCCCGACCCGACTTCTTCTTGGCGTTAAATTGTGGCGCGCTTCTCATTTCCTTCTTCTGGACGGGTGCGGGCGTCGCGCTAGTGAAGGCGTATTTCATGGCTCGGTCAGCCTCCCGCATCAGGAATCTGGACAACAATATCACTTCCGGTTCACGCGACGATTCCGCAGTTTCAGAAGCGTAATCGCACCATCTTGACTTTATGTGCGGGCTCAGTTTCTCTACAACTTCGCGAACTAGCATCGGGTTCCATATATACCCACGATTGTCCATCTTGGAAAGCACGCACACTATGTTTTGAAGTTTCACTGCGAACGAATTTAATTCACTGGCCGCACCCGTGAGTCGAGGTAACTTCTTCAAATCTTCCATCACTCGATTCATGAGTATCTCCGGTCTCCCGTAATACTGTTCTAGTGTCTTCATGATCACTTGCGGGTCAGACGCGGAGTATAGGAGCGCGGACACAGCTTCTCTTGCTTCACCCTTAATGCAATTGCGTAGTCTTGCCAAATTTTCTGTTGTCGTGAATTTGCACAAATTCGACGAGTCGTCGTACGCCGCCTTAAATGGCAACCATTCAGTAGCCGCTCCCGTGAACGTGGGCAGCTCAGTCACTTGTCGCGGCGGCGGGCGTACGTGAATCATTTTTTCCAACGCGTCGGCCAACTGTTCTATTCCTCTTCCAACTCGGCGTTCTCCTCTGGTAGGCGAACGCGAGGTCGACCGTTGCCTTTTCTGGTCATTCCTGGCAGGTGCGGCGGCTTCGATACGTGCGGCGGGTTCGACGTAAGTGGCAGGTTCGAGGGCGGCGTGCATGGCGGCGGGATGCGGAAACTGCGCTTCTCTCTGCGGTTGATCCGCGACTGGAGGGCGACTTCGGTCAACACTTTGAAGCCACTCGTCCACCCTGTCTTCACTCATGTGCACGGAGCCTTCTTCACGAGCCTCTGCCTCTGCCTCAATCGTCGACACTTCATATTCGAGTCGCTTGTTGACGAGTGCTTTTTCGAGTTCTAATTGCTCGTTCCTTATCGCAGCGATTCTCTTCTGTGCCTCGTATTCTGCCTTCTTCACTCTTGCCACGTCACTACTGTACGATCTTCTGGACCTTATCGTACTTACTGTATCCCTCACAGAAACATCGTGCGCAGCTGTCATAGTTCTCACTGATTCCTGGGTTCGAAACACGGCGCGCGTCAACGGGTAACGCGATGTGGATGGTGTGGCGAGCGATTCACCATAGTCGTACGCGGTCGCGGTCGCGGTGGCTCTACTTCCCGTCGGGACGCGAGGAGCCGGCGCGGCGAGGGCGCCATCGGACGTCGTCGGCGCAACTCTCCCCGCCGCGGGCGTGGCGGGGTGTGCGATCGCGAGCGCGGGGGCGGCGGGATCGGTCCCAGCCGCGGGCGCACCATGCGGTGGGCGCGGGAGCGCGGACGCGATGGTCGACGGCGACCTAGGCGGCTCTTCGAATGCGAGATGGCGGCGACTATCGTAGCCCGATTCGGATTCACTTTCCTTGGCCGAAATGCTTCTAGTCTTCATTGTAGATGTTCGTTTCGACCGGCGGTTTTCTATCTTCTATCTGCTATCCGGCTCGAAGGACCAACTGACGAGGTGGACTGTATTTTCTTGAATTAAACTTCGGAACTTCTTTATCTTGTTTATTTTCCCAGGGCTGGCTTGCTGCTGACGGTTGAGTGACGAATGACGGAATGACACCGAGCGCGGCAAGCCACCCGCTTTTTATCTTATTTCCTACTTACACAGGTAGTGAGCGTGGGCGCTTAGGCCTCGGCCAATCAGAGCGCGGGTGGTGGCGCGGAGTTCGAGTCGTTTTAGCGCTGACCAATCAGAGGCGAGCGCATCTGTCTATTGTTTAGACAGGTTCAGACCTGCTCGAAGCGTGTTACGACCGAATTCTGTGCCACCTTACAATCTTCCTTTATTAAACATAAATTAAAACAATCCCTACACTATTGCTTATACATAAAATCCCTGCTATGAACAGTCTTTATTTATTTAAATCTAAACCTTATCCATTAGGTATATAATTTCCCTTAACATCAAGCCTTAGTATCTAACTTATCTATTTATTTATATCCTATTTATTTCGACGTCCGTAATATCTTCAGTACCTGCTCAATTTAGTATTAAACTTATCAATTTATTAAGTCTATTCCGTAAATATTTTACAATCCAAACAATATTAACATGCCATTGTACGCTATACGTAATAATTATTAATATTATTTATGGCATGATTATTTCGTTGGCGAATATATTTACATATACAATTTATAGATAGGTTATTTCCAAATATTTGCACTATAAATTTAAATAAATATTATTGTGGCCAACTTTCAAAGCTTCGTAGCATTATAGGCTGGTTGTGCATTGTACTATCGAAGCAAAATAAACTTAGCTGAAATTATTGTTCATATTACTCTAATAGAAATAAAGAACTACTTTTATGGATACATTTCACAATTCACAGCAAGTAGCCAAAAAGTGTTTAAAATTTCAACGCGTATAGAGAATCATTGTAATCCGTTATATTTAAAGTATTCATCGGACTACATAATATAATATGCATTAATGAACTACTCGTATATTGACATATAATATGGTAAAATGTAATGCTATAACAATTTACTAATAAATAGGCTAGCTGTGTATCCAAATTATAATCTAACAAAATCATTGTAGGCGACTACACTCTCTTTGTTCACGTAGTGCTTTACCTAACCTCTGTAGCTGCACACAGATTCTCTGTCAAATTAGATGATGCACCCACGAGCAGAAATGAATGTCATCGTTTATAAGTACCTAATCAATAGTGAGTAAAGTAAAATATATTCAATGCATAAATAATGGATCGGTGCACCGTAGATTCTATCATCACTGTGTGTATCTAGGCTACCGCTTAAGTAAAGTAAGTAGATGTTCTTTCTAAAATAGTGGACGCCGCCATAGCTCGGCAAACCCTTTTAAACCGCTTGAATGTTCGATGACACGCGACCACGCGCCCGCGCGAGCGCGCGGCGGCGCGCCCCCGCCCCCCCCCCCCCCCCCCACACTCATCAAACATTCAACTCTTTGCTCGCGCGCGCGACTTCCCGGCGATCGGTCCCATCCGTCCAAATTCCGTTGGCGCCCCGCGCGCCCTCTGCCGAGAGATGATGTAAGCCTAGATCATTCGGCACTTGTTTCCTTGATATTGCATACGTGGATGCCACATTACAGTAAAGCATAAAAAACATTACGGATCCTACGGAGATGATTTTAAAACATTTCATAAATAATTTATTTAATGTCGGAAACTGTCGGAAACAGTCGATTTATTTAATTCTGCAACTTAACAATACATAACACATTGTGTGACACGGTGACAAGCAGAGAACTATGATATTTTTTTCAACCATCAATATTCATTGAGTTACAACGACAGAAGTCGTAACTGTACTTTGGCATCCGAATAAAATTATCTTTGGAACAAGTGAGGTGTGGCGTGGGCTTTATAAAGAGTTCGGTGTTTGGTGTGTTGTAGGATCGCCCGTGTGGAAACCGCGCGACATGACGAGCTCGGCGGGCGGGGGCGGGGGCGTGGGAGCGGGGGGCGCGGGTGCGGGCGGCGCGGCGCCCACCACGCTGCCGCGCTCCACGCGCGCGGCGCCGCGCCCGCACCACCTGTCAGCCAGCCGCAAGTCGCTGGCGCCGGACCACCGCCACTAGCCGCAGCACCAGTACGCCAGTGCGCCAGTCGCCTCTCCCGACCCTCCGGCTGTCCGGACGCAGAGCCCGAGTTTTGTTACCCGCCGCCTACTACCCCGCAATAGTCTAATCACTTGACCCTGCGATGTTTGTGAACCTCTTCTCAGATTTTCTTCTAGTTTCCCTTAGTTTTGTATTAGTTTGCCAAAATTTTACCCTAGGCTTACGTTTTTTAGCTCAAATTTACCTAACCTGTGTTTACCTAATCAGTCGGCCGTACATTATGTTGTTAATTTATTGAGCTCAAAGTATTTTTGTGTTAGGTGCCTGTGCCCGTAACGAATAAGACTGCGTGCGGCTCTTTTGTGAGGTATAGTGTACCTACCTAATTATATTTAAAATAATTTGACAATACCCTCGTTAATACAACTCATTTTTTCGTGAGATCCCCCATTTGTAAAAAATCGCATTCTATTAGGATGAAAACCAGACACTTCGTCTGTTAATTGAAAATGACCTGAGGATTGTACCAGGTATAGACATGATGTGCCCTGAAGATTCATTTGTAATTGATAGGACGTAAATATATCGCAACGCATTTGTTATGAGGTTTGAAATTTAAATGAACATGTTGATTCAAAACGCGCTACAATACAGTGTCGCATCCTGTTATTGACTTCCACGTCGAATATAATTTGTCGTTTCAGTATATAAATATCCGCTGGGTATAAAAAATAAACCTTAAATTAATAGAAAATAAGTTTTATTTAATTAAACGTGTCATGTAGGTCAACCTACATGACACGTTTATTTAGGTAGGTCTATTTTATAACTACAAATAAATGACAATATCAATAGAAAGTCGAGAAAATGATTGAGTCACATTACAAAATTAGTTTCAGTGATAAATTGTTATTGGACATGTTACTTTTTAATGGAAACTGATTGTAAACTTTGCGTATAACGTAAACTCGTAATAGCGCCCACACCATGACACCGTAAAGTTTCCACTGAAGGTACTCAGCATGCCACTACTCTACAGAGATTATATATCCTCGCGAAGACTTTCTACTTTAGCTTTATTTAAGGTATCCCTTTAACACTTGTTTAAGCATGCGAATATCCTATAGATTCGTTTTATACGGACTGCTCTGTGCCAAATTAGGTACTCTCTACACCTTGTGCTATGAATACTTATCGTGAAGATATTCCTGAATAAATAAATATATCGTGAGAGTAGTTAGCTGTTATGTATTTATGTTTCATTTTCGTCACATTGGCAACTCACTACCCTATAGTTCAAAATGCACTAACCCAAATGGAAATATACACTAGGTAGTTTTGATAATAATTTCTCTTCGTGATCAAATTCGAAAGTTCTATCATAGGCTAGGTGAATGATATAACATGTATCCACAAATTGAGTTTTAATATAATTGAATGTTGACGAGGTGGACTGTATTTTCTTGAATTAAACTTCGGAACTTCTTTATCTTGTTTATTTTCCCAGGGCTGGCTTGCTGCTGACGGTTGAGTGACGAATGACGGAATGACACCGAGCGCGGCAAGCCACCCGCTTTTTATCTTATTTCCTACTTACACAGGTAGTGAGCGTGGGCGCTTAGGCCTCGGCCAATCAGAGCGCGGGTGGTGGCGCGGAGTTCGAGTCGTTTTAGCGCTGACCAATCAGAGGCGAGCGCATCTGTCTATTGTTTAGACAGGTTCAGACCTGCTCGAAGCGTGTTACGACCGAATTCTGTGCCACCTTACAATCTTCCTTTATTAAACATAAATTAAAACAATCCCTACACTATTGCTTATACATAAAATCCCTACTATGATCAGTCTTTATTTATTTAAATCTAAACCTTATCCATTATATAATTTCCCTTAACATCAAGCCTTAGTATCTAACTTATCTATTTATTTATATCCTATTTATTTCGACGTCCGTAATATCCTCCCCCCGGCGCAGGGCTACCGTAGCCTAATCTTCTACGTGAAGGACGGCGAGCTTCGTAACTGGACGTCGTAGGACGCCCGCTGTAGTTCTGACGTCAGCTGACCGCACCTTTCCATCCGGACCATTGTAGACAGCCTCCACGACGCCTCGAGGCCACGTTCCTCTCGGGAGTGAGGAGTCGACGATGACGACTAAGCTGCCGACTTGAAGGGGTCGTCGTTGGTCGTCTGACGCCCCCCGGGGCACCAGCGTAGGCAGGTACTCGTCTACCCAGCGCCGCCAGAAATGGTCGGCGAGCGCCTGGGCAGCTCTCCATTGTTTGCGGCTGGCCTCCTCACAAGGCCCGGTACGGGGAAGGCCCGAGGAGGTACCTATTAAGAAATGGTTAGGCGTGAGGGCCTCCGGATCCTTGGGATCGACAGAGACATGGGTTAGAGGTCGAGAGTTTATGGAGTGCTCGGCCTCTGTCAGCAGCGTCAGTAGTGTTTCTTCTTTTAGCGCTTTTTGGTGCAGCGTCGCTCCCAGCGCCGCCTTAACGGAGCGCACCAGTCGTTCCCAGGCTCCCCCCATATGCGGCGCTCCTGGTGGGATGAACTTCCATTTCATGCGCTGCTCCAGTCCGAATGGAATGAAATCTTTCGTCCACTCTTTGTACGCCGCTCGTAGTTCGGCGTCTGCCCCTCTAAAGTTGGTACCATTGTCTGAGTACATGACTCTGGGCCAACCTCGTCGAGCTGCCATTCTTCGTATGGCCATTAGCGCCGAGTCGGTAGATAAGCTCGACACTAATTCCAGATGCACTGCTCTCGTAGTCAGACAGGTGAACAGGGCTCCCCATCGTTTTTCGTGTCTTCTTCCGATGACTACCGTTATCGGTCCAAAATAATCGGTGCCGCAGTGGGTGAAGGGCCGCGGCGTCTTCATGATTCTTTCCATTGGCAAGTTTCCCGTAACTGGTTTCACTGGCGTAGCTTTTCTTATTCGACAGAGCTGGCATCGCTGTGCTATGGCTCGCACTGTAGGGCGTAGGTTGACGACCCAATACCGCTGTCTTAAGTCATTGATTACACGCTCGTTATTAGCGTGCCCAGCTTTGCGATGTGCATGTTCTACCAATAGCCGTGTGAACGGATGTTTGCCGTGTAAGATCACCGGGGTTTTCTTCGTTTCCTTGACTGCCGCATGTCCGATTCTCCCTCTGACCTTGAGAATATGATCCTCTAGGTAAGGGTCCAGTTTATACAGACTGCTGGACTTGGGTACCGGCTTTCCTTTTCGAAGTAACTGTATTTCATCGGCATAGTTTTCCAGTTGTGCTTGTTCCAGCCATAATTTCTCGGCCCTTTCGATCAAGTCGACGGTCATTTGGCTGGACCTATCGTAACACTTTGCCTTGAAAAGGAATGGCATGGCTGTAGCTCGTAATAATTTTTCGAAAGAAGAGAATCTATTTATGTCTGGCAGGTGAGAAGGTCGTTCTCGTTCTCTTTTTTCTTCGACTATCACGTACGTTGACTCGTCTCCGGTAGTGTCTTCTTTGGATTTCTCCTTTGGCCAGAACTCTTCGTCATTGTACAGGAACGCGGGACCGGTGAACCATCTGTCTTCGGGTTTCATTCGTACGGTGTAGTTAGGGCGTGTAGCGTCATCTGCCACGTTGTGATCGGTGGGTACCCATCTCCACTGGCTGGCGTCAGTTAGCTCCGCGATTTCACCCAGGCGGTGGGCCACAAACGGTGTGTACTTCACGGCGTCTTTTTCTTGCGCGTACAGTCTTGCGTTGGCGTCTCGTACTGAGTGCGCGATGAAAGGTGAACACGAGGCTCCGAAGATCATCGAGGTCATTTTATATTTCTTCGGTGGCTTAGTACGTTCCTCACCTCGCCAGAGAAACATCTGCGCAGCCTGGTCTTGGTCTCTTATCTTCACTTGGAGAAACATTTCCTGTATGTCTGCCGTGACGGCTACTGGACGCTCTCTGAATCGAAACAATATTCCTGGCAGCGATTTCAAGAGGTCAGGTCCTTCTAGTAGATAGTCGTTTAGGCACACTCCACTGTATCGATGTGCGGCGTCAAACACTAGACGTATCTTGCCCGGTTTATTTGGGTTTACAACCGGGAAGTGCGGCAGGTACCACACTTTCTTACTTCCTTCTTCCGTTCCGTTGCACTCCTGGGCGTATCCTTTATCGAGTAGGTTTTTGACCAGAGTGCTATACTGTGCTGCAAAGTTTGGTGATGAATCCATCTTCTTCTCTAATATCTTTAATCTTCGCAGGGCACAGCTGTAGTTGTTGGGCATCGAAGCGTCTTCATCACGCCATGGTAACCCGACTTCGAAGTGATCACCGACTTTTCTCAGTGTTCCCTGAACCACGTTCATTGCCTTCTGATCTTCGGGTTTGATCTTCTTGGCCAAAGAAACTCCTAGGGCATCAATCCTGAAGTGTGACTTTACTAACTCTTCTATACGACGTACGTCATCTGTCTGTCTCGCTGCAGACACATCGTATAGATGTAGCACGACTTGTCCCTCTTGTTCCTTCAGCGTGGTGCGTGGCGCAGTCCCGTGGATCACCCATCCTAACTGAGTGTAGGATGCTGCAGGCTCATTTTTCTTGCCCATGCGTAACTCTCGCGTGACTATTAGGTGCCAGTTGTCCGCACCTATCAGTACCATCGGTGTAGCTTCTCTGTAGAATGCGTCGCTTTGTATGTCTTGGAGGTGAGGAAAGTTTTCGAGTTTTAACCTGTCCATCGTCTGACCATGAAGTCGCAGGTTTTTCATTGTTCGTGCGCGTAGTTCTTGGAATTCACCGCTCTGGCCACGTATCTGTAACTTGACTTCCTGGCTTTGTTCTTCTTGTTGTTGTGAAGTCACGCTCTGGATACGTAAAGTAGAGACCGGTCCGCTTATGTGCAAACGACGTACTAGTTCTTCGTCGACGAGCGATATTGTTGAGCCTTCGTCCAGTAGGGCGAACGTCGATATTTGCCCGCCGGGCCCTTTTAATAACACGGGACACATTTTCAGCAATACGCGTTGCGACACATTATTTGACGCGGAGACGGTCATTACCGCTTCCTGCGAGTGTGGGTTCTCGGTATCAGTTGACTTATCTGGCTTATCACTTGGCGGTGCCTCTCTCTCCTCTCGATCTTTGTGCAGCAGCGCGTGGTGTGGGCGGCTGCAGGTTCCTCTGCCGCATCGCTTCGCTCGGCAATGTTCGCGTCGATGGCGTCTTGTCACACACTTGAAACACACTTTGGCAGTACGTGCCCAATCCCATCTTTCATCAACGCTCATCTTCAGGAACTTTGCACATTTCGGTACCTCGTGATCACTGCCACAACACAAACACTCTTGTTTTCTTTCTTCCTCCTTTCCCGATGTCGCGTAAACTACTTCCCGACCCGACTTCTTCTTGGCGTTAAATTGTGGCGCGCTTCTCATTTCCTTCTTCTGGACGGGTGCGGGCGTCGCGCTAGTGAAGGCGTATTTCATGGCTCGGTCAGCCTCCCGCATCAGGAATCTGGACAACAATATCACTTCCGGTTCACGCGACGATTCCGCAGTTTCAGAAGCGTAATCGCACCATCTTGACTTTATGTGCGGGCTCAGTTTCTCTACAACTTCGCGAACTAGCATCGGGTTCCATATATACCCACGATTGTCCATCTTGGAAAGCACGCACACTATGTTTTGAAGTTTCACTGCGAACGAATTTAATTCACTGGCCGCACCCGTGAGTCGAGGTAACTTCTTCAAATCTTCCATCACTCGATTCATGAGTATCTCCGGTCTCCCGTAATACTGTTCTAGTGTCTTCATGATCACTTGCGGGTCAGACGCGGAGTATAGGAGCGCGGACACAGCTTCTCTTGCTTCACCCTTAATGCAATTGCGTAGTCTTGCCAAATTTTCTGTTGTCGTGAATTTGCACAAATTCGACGAGTCGTCGTACGCCGCCTTAAATGGCAACCATTCAGTAGCCGCTCCCGTGAACGTGGGCAGCTCAGTCACTTGTCGCGGCGGCGGGCGTACGTGAATCATTTTTTCCAACGCGTCGGCCAACTGTTCTATTCCTCTTCCAACTCGGCGTTCTCCTCTGGTAGGCGAACGCGAGGTCGACCGTTGCCTTTTCTGGTCATTCCTGGCAGGTGCGGCGGCTTCGATACGTGCGGCGGGTTCGACGTAAGTGGCAGGTTCGAGGGCGGCGTGCATGGCGGCGGGATGCGGAAACTGCGCTTCTCTCTGCGGTTGATCCGCGACTGGAGGGCGACTTCGGTCAACACTTTGAAGCCACTCGTCCACCCTGTCTTCACTCATGTGCACGGAGCCTTCTTCACGAGCCTCTGCCTCTGCCTCAATCGTCGACACTTCATATTCGAGTCGCTTGTTGACGAGTGCTTTTTCGAGTTCTAATTGCTCGTTCCTTATCGCAGCGATTCTCTTCTGTGCCTCGTATTCTGCCTTCTTCACTCTTGCCACGTCACTACTGTACGATCTTCTGGACCTTATCGTACTTACTGTATCCCTCACAGAAACATCGTGCGCAGCTGTCATAGTTCTCACTGATTCCTGGGTTCGAAACACGGCGCGCGTCAACGGGTAACGCGATGTGGATGGTGTGGCGAGCGATTCACCATAGTCGTACGCGGTCGCGGTCGCGGTGGCTCTACTTCCCGTCGGGACGCGAGGAGCCGGCGCGGCGAGGGCGCCATCGGACGTCGTCGGCGCAACTCTCCCCGCCGCGGGCGTGGCGGGGTGTGCGATCGCGAGCGCGGGGGCGGCGGGATCGGTCCCAGCCGCGGGCGCACCATGCGGTGGGCGCGGGAGCGCGGGCGCGATGGTCGACGGCGACCTAGGCGGCTCTTCGAATGCGAGATGGCGGCGACTATCGTAGCCCGATTCGGATTCACTTTCCTTGGCCGAAATGCTTCTAGTCTTCATTGTAGATGTTCGTTTCGACCGGCGGTTTTCTATCTTCTATCTGCTATCCGGCTCGAAGGACCAAATGACGAGGTGGACTGTATTTTCTTGAATTAAACTTCGGAACTTCTTTATCTTGTTTATTTTCCCAGGGCTGGCTTGCTGCTGACGGTTGAGTGACGAATGACGGAATGACACCGAGCGCGGCAAGCCACCCGCTTTTTATCTTATTTCCTACTTACACAGGTAGTGAGCGTGGGCGCTTAGGCCTCGGCCAATCAGAGCGCGGGTGGTGGCGCGGAGTTCGAGTCGTTTTAGCGCTGACCAATCAGAGGCGAGCGCATCTGTCTATTGTTTAGACAGGTTCAGACCTGCTCGAAGCGTGTTACGACCGAATTCTGTGCCACCTTACAATCTTCCTTTATTAAACATAAATTAAAACAATCCCTACACTATTGCTTATACATAAAATCCCTACTATGATCAGTCTTTATTTATTTAAATCTAAACCTTATCCATTATATAATTTCCCTTAACATCAAGCCTTAGTATCTAACTTATCTATTTATTTATATCCTATTTATTTCGACGTCCGTAATAAATGTATTATAATAATTATAATATGTATGATTGTTTATTTGCTGTAATATATTGTAAATGTGTTGACTGCAGTCGCGGAAAACTGTAACCTGAATGGACGAAGTACTTTGAACCCGTGATATGCGCTCTCACCGCTACGACGTAGCGTTCGTTCAATAATATATTATCACCGGAACCTGACTCATGTGCGAGTTTCAAACTCTCTGTAAATGTATGAATAACTACTGATATATACTGGTAGGTATGACGAAATCGTTGTTTAGAAAATTTCGACTTGTAATAATATATTATGAAAATGGTGACGATATCTCGATGTAGAAGTCGAGCGTCTCATAGCACTTCGGTAGTTTTCATGTCGGAACATATCATCGGCGGTGGAGCTATCTCGTTCAGCTTATAAGTTTTCTCGTGATCTAGTAAATGTTTTATTGTTTTAAGTATTTTGCAGTTACCAGGAGTATGTATACACAGTATGCACTATGATGTTTAGATAATATCTGTGTAATATGTATGTATATTATTGTGACCACATTATATTTTGAACTTTAAATATTGTTTAAGTGTTTGTTTTGTGACTTATTGAAATAAAACCGTTTATTAATATACATATGTTAAAATATTCGAATTTAATAATTACGAACTTATACAATCAATTTATAGATTATTATTATACTAAGAAAATTATAATTAATAAAATGAATAAACAAATATGAGTGAAAATTAAATGAAGGATGAACTCATTAATTGCGATTGTATTTCATACTTCAATGACATTTGAAAGTAAAGTAGGAAAATGAATGAATATTTAGAAAGACTTATTGAAGTAAAATACGAAAGTAACTAATGTTATAATAAGTATTGAACTTTTTATAATTTGATGTTGATATGATTTGCTTATTCGGTTGTTTTGTCATTTGTTTCTGTCAGTGTATTATCGAGAATTATCTCACCTGTATACAATGTTAGGTATGTATTAACGTTGTCAAACTACTTTGTAGATTTTATGTACAGACCTCTGCATCTCAACGAATCACTTTCGTGCACTGTTAAGTATGATTTCCCTTTATATGTATTACCGGAACTTACTTAATTCTAACTAATCATAACATCTTTAATACTGAGTTAATAATAAACGAAACACTTATTTTATATTTACTACATATTTCTTTATCTCTTGGACTGAATGTATTGACTTATTCCTGTCACATTTTTAGGTAACCATTTTGTTCGATCGTCTAAATTTAAAGTGCCTTCACATGTTTAAAAAACGTGCACGTGTGTTTTAAGTTTGATAGATGAAAATACAAAAGTCTTTGAAGTAGTTTGTCAATGCCTGCTAAATGGGAAATGGTATTAATTCTAGTATCCTTTAGTGGCTTCCAAAACAACTAGTCTAATTTACAATTTTAATGATGTGTTTATTGTTTTCATAAGTATTTGATATGTTAAATTTTGTGACACGTATGGAAATTACTTTTTATTGCTTATGAATAAACATAAAATATGATATAATCTTTTTATTCATTTAATTACCCATCCATTCGACACTTCTTTATCTACTCGCTTAGAAAATAACCATTTACACGCTGATTATGTGGTGATACTAACTATTTATTTACTTATGAGCCAAGCGATAGTGGCCTAAAGGATATATTTTAAATATGAATAAAACGCATACATGTAATCGGTACAATGTGTTTATTAAATCGTACATCGACGTTCATAAATCAAACATTTCAGTGATTCCGGATTCAAAACCTTACAAATTGCTAATAAAACAGATTTTCTAAATTGATATGAGTGAAACATTCAAAATATAATTAATTAAGTATTTACAAGGTTAATAATAATTATAACTAGACACAATAATTTTTTCATTATATATTTTTGTTCAGTAATTTTAACTGCCTCAACAAATGTACATAAAACTTATGCATCTAAATTTTGTTGGCCTAATATTTTTAACGAATCTTGAAGAAAACTTAAGGAACAATTCACTCATACCCGACCTCAGCATTAGGTAAAAAACTATGGAGGCCTAATAACTACAATACTTTAAAACGATTTAAGTTCATTACACAGTCATGTTTATTATTTATGTATAAGATTTTAGTTATTTGTAAAAGTAAAGGAATTATTTTGTGAACAACGTCTACTTGAAAATGCTCTAGAATCTATTTGTGGCAAGTCGGTAAGATTCAAAAATATTATTGTTAGCATTGATTTAGTTCTGAATCCTATGTTAATTCCATAAATTAGTGCAATAACAAAATTCATAGAAACACACTTACGGACAAAGGGGCCAATGACAGCTGAATTGGGAATTCTAAATATTCTTAAATATAATAATTATGCTCATGAAACATAAGAAAAATGTCAAATCGAAAAGCGGTAGGTTCAAGGGATTCAAGATTAGTGACACACAAATTTTTTCATGGGAGACAACATTGTGATTTACTCACTCGGGAAGCTCTATTTGTGAACACCTAATGTATATCGTTTTAACTTTATATTACGATCTTTACATCTCTCTACATTAGAAATTATATTCCTTTCTAAGATTTAAACAATAACAATAGGACTATCTAAGGAGATGTATATATCATAAAATACATAATTTATGTGGCACTCGCTACATAATGTAGGTATTGTATTATCATAGTTATGACGATCACCGCGAGGGGTGTATCTCTATGGTGTTGGCTGTCAAGACTGAACTATTCAACATTTTCTTTAAATGTAAGCCTTGGAATATTATGTTTAACGCACCTTCTAAATAACGCTCGAAATCGGAAGAAATGGTGTACACCCTAATTACACAAAGTCATACCTAAATAGATTGCACTATAAACAAATACAATCGGAATAAGTTTATTAATTTAATCTTAGTAATAAACACTAAAGGCTAAAATCATACTTCGTTTCGTTCTACTTGTAATAAATAACAAAATATTTTTAAATTAATTTACTTTGCTATAAAACAATTTAGTGCACACCACGATTATTTTAAATATTTAATAGATATTTATATTATTACATGTAAAGATAATAATTAAATAACTCTTATTAAGTTCATTACAATATCTATCAATTAATGAAATACTCGATTTAAAAGAAGTTTCATTACGCTATTATATTTTATTATGGTGTTTCATCAAATTATGCTAGAATAAAATTCATCCATCCTAATTTCATATCATATTAAATACGTAAGGCACTCCATTTAATTTTGCTGTTTTTTTTTATCGAAAAAGACCGAAAATACTGTCACACAAATTTCCTCTATAAAAATGAAGACCACTGGAAGTTACTGTTATCCATGCACCGCACATTATAAGATAATTTATTTAAATATTAAGCTCGAAACAAAGTAAGTAACATCAACTTTAGCTCTCGCTGTCAATCGAGCAGGTGTAACAACAAAGTGGACAGGCGCCATACAAACGTACTCCTATGTCCTGTTACTGCAACAGCTGGATTCGTTGTGGCTTAAAAATCGGGTAAGAATTTATGAAATAATTCGGAATATTTAGGTTTATCTACTCTTATAATAATTTAGTTTCCTCGTAGAGGTTCACGAAAGCTCTTCACCGATAAATAAAAAAACATCTGCAAGTGGATAATTTGATATCTAATAAATAACAAATTTTAACAAAAATACCAAATTTTTAATTAGAAAGGACAAGATTTACATAGCAACCTATATTAAAAGATATACATACACAAACAACTCTATCACAGACACTAATCATTTACAAAACTCAATATAATTATATACTCAGTTTCTAAACAAGAAACACATTGGTTTCTGACACCAATCAATCATTTAATAATTAAAAATTAACAGACATTAAGAGAAACATTAAAGAAAAGAAACATTAATTCAGGTAGGTACTCAGTAATCGAAGACTTTTAATGTATAATCTACACGATGTATTTATTTCTGTCGTAGTTATGATTCTAAATGGGAAATTAAAATCACGACAATCACTTGACGTCAACGTTGTTGGACCCCTAAATATTCAATTAAAAAGCCATTTTATTCATAAGTAATCTCTTTAAAATTTTTATCAAATTTAACTACCTATTTATACCTACACACATGACTTGTTTCATTACTTCCTGAAATTTTTCGAATGTTTAAATTAAGTCCGCGCGGCATCTTAAAGCCCCTTCAAATATTTATAATATGACTATTTTATCTGTTATATAATGTGCCTATATCAGAATTTAAAAGAAAAGGTATTGAAATTGTTTCTACCTTAAATGGTAATAAGTATGATTAAATTCAAAATGATACAAGATAGCGTTAGAAAGTTATTAATATTGATTTAAGGGAACTGTTTGTTAGTATTGAAAGATCAAGACTTATTTATTTTATTTAGATAACGCTAGTTACAAGCTACTAATTTGTCTTTATTGTTTTTTTTAAATTTATAAGTTCATGTTGTTATATTTTTCATTAAAATCCCAGAACATTCATAAAGTATTTCGTTGAGCGTATTGCGCATCCAGCGTGCACGCGACCGGGTCGTGTATATTTGTCTAAACGTTGGTCCCTATAATTGCTATTGTAATTGTATGTCGTACATAGCAACGCAGAACGGGGCGGACGACACCGCGCGAGTAGCGGCCGGGCTCTCCGAATAAAGGCACATTGAGTCATGATTCATTTGTTATCCTATATGCAGTACCTAACCATTCCACTTCCTCGTCATAATATTTCTCATTTTTTGAAGGTCGGCCTAGAACTAGTTAAAGGGAATAACTAATCAATTATCTACTTTATATATGAATTAAAAGTCACACCACTATTTTATCCGGTCGATGAAATTTTCGTACACTTTAGTAATTTTGACATCACATCATAATAGTCCTATGACATTCAACTCCTCATCTCAATTCTACTCATTTTGGCAACATGGTGGTTATTACGGACGTCGAAATAAATAGGATATAAATAAATAGATAAGTTAGATACTAAGGCTTGATGTTAAGGGAAATTATATACCTAATGGATAAGGTTTAGATTTAAATAAATAAAGACTGTTCATAGCAGGGATTTTATGTATAAGCAATAGTGTAGGGATTGTTTTAATTTATGTTTAATAAAGGAAGATTGTAAGGTGGCACAGAATTCGGTCGTAACACGCTTCGAGCAGGTCTGAACCTGTCTAAACAATAGACAGATGCGCTCGCCTCTGATTGGTCAGCGCTAAAACGACTCGAACTCCGCGCCACCACCCGCGCTCTGATTGGCCGAGGCCTAAGCGCCCACGCTCACTACCTGTGTAAGTAGGAAATAAGATAAAAAGCGGGTGGCTTGCCGCGCTCGGTGTCATTCCGTCATTCGTCACTCAACCGTCAGCAGCAAGCCAGCCCTGGGAAAATAAACAAGATAAAGAAGTTCCGAAGTTTAATTCAAGAAAATACAGTCCACCTCGTCATTTGGTCCTTCGAGCCGGATAGCAGATAGAAGATAGAAAACCGCCGGTCGAAACGAACATCTACAATGAAGACTAGAAGCATTTCGGCCAAGGAAAGTGAATCCGAATCGGGCTACGATAGTCGCCGCCATCTCGCATTCGAAGAGCCGCCTAGGTCGCCGTCGACCATCGCGTCCGCGCTCCCGCGCCCACCGCATGGTGCGCCCGCGGCTGGGACCGATCCCGCCGCCCCCGCGCTCGCGATCGCACACCCCGCCACGCCCGCGGCGGGGAGAGTTGCGCCGACGACGTCCGATGGCGCCCTCGCCGCGCCGGCTCCTCGCGTCCCGACGGGAAGTAGAGCCACCGCGACCGCGACCGCGTACGACTATGGTGAATCGCTCGCCACACCATCCACATCGCGTTACCCGTTGACGCGCGCCGTGTTTCGAACCCAGGAATCAGTGAGAACTATGACAGCTGCGCACGATGTTTCTGTGAGGGATACAGTAAGTACGATAAGGTCCAGAAGATCGTACAGTAGTGACGTGGCAAGAGTGAAGAAGGCAGAATACGAGGCACAGAAGAGAATCGCTGCGATAAGGAACGAGCAATTAGAACTCGAAAAAGCACTCGTCAACAAGCGACTCGAATATGAAGTGTCGACGATTGAGGCAGAGGCAGAGGCTCGTGAAGAAGGCTCCGTGCACATGAGTGAAGACAGGGTGGACGAGTGGCTTCAAAGTGTTGACCGAAGTCGCCCTCCAGTCGCGGATCAACCGCAGAGAGAAGCGCAGTTTCCGCATCCCGCCGCCATGCACGCCGCCCTCGAACCTGCCACTTACGTCGAACCCGCCGCACGTATCGAAGCCGCCGCACCTGCCAGGAATGACCAGAAAAGGCAACGGTCGACCTCGCGTTCGCCTACCAGAGGAGAACGCCGAGTTGGAAGAGGAATAGAACAGTTGGCCGACGCGTTGGAAAAAATGATTCACGTACGCCCGCCGCCGCGACAAGTGACTGAGCTGCCCACGTTCACGGGAGCGGCCACTGAATGGTTGCCATTTAAGGCGGCGTACGACGACTCGTCGAATTTGTGCAAATTCACGACAACAGAAAATTTGGCAAGACTGCGCAATTGCATTAAGGGTGAAGCAAGAGAAGCTGTGTCCGCGCTCCTATACTCCGCGTCTGACCCGCAAGTGATCATGAAGACACTAGAACAGTATTACGGGAGACCGGAGATACTCATGAATCGAGTGATGGAAGATTTGAAGAAGTTACCTCGACTCACGGGTGCGGCCAGTGAATTAAATTCGTTCGCAGTGAAACTTCAAAACATAGTGTGCGTGCTTTCCAAGATGGACAATCGTGGGTATATATGGAACCCGATGCTAGTTCGCGAAGTTGTAGAGAAACTGAGCCCGCACATAAAGTCAAGATGGTGCGATTACGCTTCTGAAACTGCGGAATCGTCGCGTGAACCGGAAGTGATATTGTTGTCCAGATTCCTGATGCGGGAGGCTGACCGAGCCATGAAATACGCCTTCACTAGCGCGACGCCCGCACCCGTCCAGAAGAAGGAAATGAGAAGCGCGCCACAATTTAACGCCAAGAAGAAGTCGGGTCGGGAAGTAGTTTACGCGACATCGGGAAAGGAGGAAGAAAGAAAACAAGAGTGTTTGTGTTGTGGCAGTGATCACGAGGTACCGAAATGTGCAAAGTTCCTGAAGATGAGCGTTGATGAAAGATGGGATTGGGCACGTACTGCCAAAGTGTGTTTCAAGTGTGTGACAAGACGCCATCGACGCGAACATTGCCGAGCGAAGCGATGCGGCAGAGGAACCTGCAGCCGCCCACACCACGCGCTGCTGCACAAAGATCGAGAGGAGAGAGAGGCACCGCCAAGTGATAAGCCAGATAAGTCAACTGATACCGAGAACCCACACTCGCAGGAAGCGGTAATGACCGTCTCCGCGTCAAATAATGTGTCGCAACGCGTATTGCTGAAAATGTGTCCCGTGTTATTAAAAGGGCCCGGCGGGCAAATATCGACGTTCGCCCTACTGGACGAAGGCTCAACAATATCGCTCGTCGACGAAGAACTAGTACGTCGTTTGCACATAAGCGGACCGGTCTCTACTTTACGTATCCAGAGCGTGACTTCACAACAACAAGAAGAACAAAGCCAGGAAGTCAAGTTACAGATACGTGGCCAGAGCGGTGAATTCCAAGAACTACGCGCACGAACAATGAAAAACCTGCGACTTCATGGTCAGACGATGGACAGGTTAAAACTCGAAAACTTTCCTCACCTCCAAGACATACAAAGCGACGCATTCTACAGAGAAGCTACACCGATGGTACTGATAGGTGCGGACAACTGGCACCTAATAGTCACGCGAGAGTTACGCATGGGCAAGAAAAATGAGCCTGCAGCATCCTACACTCAGTTAGGATGGGTGATCCACGGGACTGCGCCACGCACCACGCTGAAGGAACAAGAGGGACAAGTCGTGCTACATCTATACGATGTGTCTGCAGCGAGACAGACAGATGACGTACGTCGTATAGAAGAGTTAGTAAAGTCACACTTCAGGATTGATGCCCTAGGAGTTTCTTTGGCCAAGAAGATCAAACCCGAAGATCAGAAGGCAATGAACGTGGTTCAGGGAACACTGAGGAAAGTCGGTGATCACTTCGAAGTCGGGTTACCATGGCGTGATGAAGACGCTTCGATGCCCAACAACTACAGCTGTGCCCTGCGAAGATTAAAGATATTAGAGAAGAAGATGGATTCATCACCAAACTTTGCAGCACAGTATAGCACTCTGGTCAAAAACCTACTCGATAAAGGATACGCCCAGGAGTGCAACGGAACGGAAGAAGGAAGTAAGAAAGTGTGGTACCTGCCGCACTTCCCGGTTGTAAACCCAAATAAACCGGGCAAGATACGTCTAGTGTTTGACGCCGCACATCGATACAGTGGAGTGTGCCTAAACGACTATCTACTAGAAGGACCTGACCTCTTGAAATCGCTGCCAGGAATATTGTTTCGATTCAGAGAGCGTCCAGTAGCCGTCACGGCAGACATACAGGAAATGTTTCTCCAAGTGAAGATAAGAGACCAAGACCAGGCTGCGCAGATGTTTCTCTGGCGAGGTGAGGAACGTACTAAGCCACCGAAGAAATATAAAATGACCTCGATGATCTTCGGAGCCTCGTGTTCACCTTTCATCGCGCACTCAGTACGAGACGCCAACGCAAGACTGTACGCGCAAGAATACCCTAACGCCGTGCAAGCTATAACAACGAGCCACTATATGGATGATTACGTAGACAGCGTGGCAACCGAGGAAGAAGCAATTAAGACAGCGCGTGAAGTCATTAGAATTCATCAGAACGCCCACTTCAATTTGAGAGGTTGGTGCTCAAATAAACTCAACGTGTTGAAAAGTATTACACCGGAGAAGCTGGCACACGACACAGAAGTAAGATTCGGACAACGAGAACAAAATACGGACAAAACACTAGGCCTACTTTGGCAAACAGGCTCAGACGAGCTAGGCTTTAACACTGGATTGAGTCGGCTGTCACCCGAAGTGAAAACTCGAAACAGAGCGCCGACTAAACGAGAAGCCCTTGGTGCAGTGATGGCAGTCTACGATCCTCTAGGACTCATCAGCCACTTCACAGTCACCGGCAAGATCGTGCTCCAGAACTTGTGGAGACACGGCATCGGATGGGACGAGGCAATCCCAGAACAAGACGCGCAGCACTTTGAGGAATGGATACAAAGTCTGGACGAAGTAACGAAGCTTCGCATCCCAAGGTGCTACGATAAGGGCCCAGACGACCTCATGGACCTGCATATTTTCTGCGACGCTAGCGAACAAGCATACGCAGCTGCAGCCTACTGGAGAATCCAGAAGAAAGACGGAAGAGTGGATGTGAGGCTGGTCGCAGCAAAAGCAAGAGTGGCCCCCCTGAAGCTAGTTACTATCCCACGACTAGAACTACAGGCAGCAGTGATCGGCGCACGACTGGCGGAGACTATAATAAAGGAGCACCGTGACAAGCCCAGAAGCGTGATCTATTGGACAGACTCACAAACCGTCCTACGATGGATCGAAAAAGACGCCGTGAAGTACACACCGTTTGTGGCCCACCGCCTGGGTGAAATCGCGGAGCTAACTGACGCCAGCCAGTGGAGATGGGTACCCACCGATCACAACGTGGCAGATGACGCTACACGCCCTAACTACACCACACGAATGAAACCCGAAGACAGATGGTTCACCGGTCCCGCGTTCCTGTACAATGACGAAGAGTTCTGGCCAAAGGAGAAATCCAAAGAAGACACTACCGGAGACGAGTCAACGTACGTGATAGTCGAAGAAAAAAGAGAACGAGAACGACCTTCTCACCTGCCAGACATAAATAGATTCTCTTCTTTCGAAAAATTATTACGAGCTACAGCCATGCCATTCCTTTTCAAGGCAAAGTGTTACGATAGGTCCAGCCAAATGACCGTCGACTTGATCGAAAGGGCCGAGAAATTATGGCTGGAACAAGCACAACTGGAAAACTATGCCGATGAAATACAGTTACTTCGAAAAGGAAAGCCGGTACCCAAGTCCAGCAGTCTGTATAAACTGGACCCTTACCTAGAGGATCATATTCTCAAGGTCAGAGGGAGAATCGGACATGCGGCAGTCAAGCAAACGAAGAAAACCCCGGTGATCTTACACGGCAAACATCCGTTCACACGGCTATTGGTAGAACATGCAAATCGCAAAGCTGGGCACGCTAATAACGAGCGTGTAATCAATGACTTAAGACAGCGGTATTGGGTCGTCAACCTACGCCCTACAGTGCGAACCATAGCACAGCGATGCCAGCTCTGTCGAATAAGAAAAGCTACGCCAGTGAAACCAATTACGGGGAACTTGCCAATGGAAAGAATCATGGAGACGCCGCGGCCCTTCACCCACTGCGGCACCGATTATTTTGGACCGATAACGGTAGTCATCGGAAGAAGACACGAAAAACGATGGGGAGCCCTGTTCACCTGTCTGACTACGAGAGCAGTGCATCTGGAATTAGTGTCGAGCTTATCTACCGACTCGGCGCTAATGGCCATACGAAGAATGGCAGCTCGACGAGGTTGGCCCAGAGTCATGTACTCAGACAATGGTACCAACTTTAGAGGGGCAGACGCCGAACTACGAGCGGCGTACAAAGAGTGGACGAAAGATTTCATTCCATTCGGACTGGAGCAGCGCATGAAATGGAAGTTCATCCCACCAGGAGCGCCGCATATGGGGGGAGCCTGGGAACGACTGGTGCGCTCCGTTAAGGCGGCGCTGGGAGCGACGCTGCACCAAAAAGCGCTAAAAGAAGAAACACTACTGACGCTGCTGACAGAGGCCGAGCACTCCATAAACTCTCGACCTCTAACCCATGTCTCTGTCGATCCCAAGGATCCGGAGGCCCTCACGCCTAACCATTTCTTAATAGGTACCTCCTCGGGCCTTCCCCGTACCGGGCCTTGTGAGGAGGCCAGCCGCAAACAATGGAGAGCTGCCCAGGCGCTCGCCGACCATTTCTGGCGGCGCTGGGTAGACGAGTACCTGCCTACGCTGGTGCCCCGGGGGGCGTCAGACGACCAACGACGACCCCTTCAAGTCGGCAGCTTAGTCGTCATCGTCGACTCCTCACTCCCGAGAGGAACGTGGCCTCGAGGCGTCGTGGAGGCTGTCTACAATGGTCCGGATGGAAAGGTGCGGTCAGCTGACGTCAGAACTACAGCGGGCGTCCTACGACGTCCAGTTACGAAGCTCGCCGTCCTTCACGTAGAAGATTAGGCTACGGTAGCCCTGCGCCGGGGGGAGGATATTACGGACGTCGAAATAAATAGGATATAAATAAATAGATAAGTTAGATACTAAGGCTTGATGTTAAGGGAAATTATATACCTAATGGATAAGGTTTAGATTTAAATAAATAAAGACTGTTCATAGCAGGGATTTTATGTATAAGCAATAGTGTAGGGATTGTTTTAATTTATGTTTAATAAAGGAAGATTGTAAGGTGGCACAGAATTCGGTCGTAACACGCTTCGAGCAGGTCTGAACCTGTCTAAACAATAGACAGATGCGCTCGCCTCTGATTGGTCAGCGCTAAAACGACTCGAACTCCGCGCCACCACCCGCGCTCTGATTGGCCGAGGCCTAAGCGCCCACGCTCACTACCTGTGTAAGTAGGAAATAAGATAAAAAGCGGGTGGCTTGCCGCGCTCGGTGTCATTCCGTCATTCGTCACTCAACCGTCAGCAGCAAGCCAGCCCTGGGAAAATAAACAAGATAAAGAAGTTCCGAAGTTTAATTCAAGAAAATACAGTCCACCTCGTCAGTGGTGGAACTACAATTTGTCTAATTAAACTAAAAGGCATATTTGCCTACAAATTAGAACTAGGGCAAAGATCACTTAAAAGTTATCTTCGCATTTGATCTCCCGTGAGGTGGGCTGCGAGACTGGCTGGGAGGACCACTGCGGCTCGGCCGGTCCGTCCCAGTCGGGAAACGACTCGTACATAAAATTATCGGCGGGAGTATCGTCAACCGCGATCTCGGTCCGACTGAACGCTTCGGCGAATTTCCCGATCTCTGTGGAGCCGAACGCTTGTTGGAAAGCGGGCAGCGGGACTATAGGCGGCCGCGGCGGACGCTTCTCTTCCGGAGGAGAGCGACGCGGCTGGGCGACGGGGAAGCGCTCGCGAGCAGCGCGAGGAGGATCACTCGGCGTCACGCTAGGCGTGAATTCGGGCGTATTTCTTTGCCTCGAGACTACTTCTCCGTTGTAGGGCGAGTCTTCGTAAACTCGATAAGGAGTCGATCTCCCGTCTGGTTGACATGCCTGATTCTGACTGTGCAAATGAGTACCCTGAAAAATATTAAAAATATTTGTTTAAAATTTTGTTTGACAAACAAGCTTAGTTAAGCCAAACAAACAGTTGAATTGAAAATATTGTAACTAAAAAAACTTTTTTAAAATACTAGATATTAAGAAGATATATAGTTTCCTTCGTTTCATTGAAGTGTTAAATGGCAGAAACAATTTAACACATTTTAATAAATTCCGGTTTGTAGAGCATCGTCTTTGTCACTCATAGTGTAGAAATGTTTAAATAACAATATTAAAGAGTATGTCATTAATAACCTTCATTGGTCGGCATTCGGGAGGATACCGCATGTGGTCACGCGAACAGGCGCTCCGCGGGGCCCACCCGCCATTGGCTGCGTTAGCGCTGCTCCAACCGCCGCCGCCCACGGCGCCCATCTGCTACAAAATAACAATGACACGTATAAAAAAGGTACAATATACAGAGCTAACCAGATGAGTCCTGAGTTGAGATTAGTCTCTCGACAAAGTACTATGTTGCGGAATTTGTTCGAAAGAGTCACCGCGGCCCTGGAACGCAAAGGGCATTAGGAGGAACACGGATGGGTTTTAGTCAGTAACAGTGTGACACTCCCTTCCGCTCCGCCCAGAGCGGAACGATTCATTTGATGATTTCCCACCCTTGAAAAAAGAGACAGAGTACTATTCTATTAGCGAATGCGATTATCGAAATGCCAAAACATATGGGATGGATCACCTGACATTTCGACGGTATTTGTCAATCCCATACATTTTGCTGTTTTGACAATCGCCTTCGCCACGCTACCACTGACAGAATGTCACTTGTCTAGAAGCTCTTAAGTGAAACCTGAAAAACAATTCAATTACAAAGCTGACTTTAAATATAAGCGAACTACTTACATCGATTAAATATAGATAATAGAACACGTTTAATGATATTATACCTGATAATGTGGCCACATCTGCGGTTCGCAGTACGCGGGACCCCGACCGTTCATTCCACATTCTAGCGGTGGCTGAAAATGAAAACAACAATTTTGGTAACCCTCTTTAACTTAATAAAACCTTTAAAAATCGGCAGAATCCTACAAACTTATAAATAACATTTATATTTCAAACTTAGGTAGTTATTTTAATTATAAAGGCGTATATACTATGTACGTGTCAGTACGCTATTGTAGCTATCGTCAAGTCGGATGTTATATTCTATTTAACCACAAAGTATCACAATCTACCCATGAATCGAAACTATCATAAAAGTATCGCTACTATAAACAACTTTTGAAAACGCTTATTATTAAACGAAAACAAAAACGAGTAGAGCGTCATTGATTACTGACAGACGGGGGGACCGTCTGTCCCACGCGTCCTTATCGATTCAGGCAGCTCCGTAACAGACAGCTTACAGCGAATTTGACGCTAAGATTGCTTCCGGTACACCCCGGCTTTATGGTCTGCAAAGTTGCTGTTCGTTTTTTCAATTCTTTTATCTTATTTTTTTTTACTCTGACGGAAAAAATAAATATTTATTTAAAAGGGTCCTGTAGTTTTTCCTCAAAACTTAAACGCCGTAAAGGAAAATTGAAACTTAGTGTAACTAGACCTGTGTTTTATCTGAAAATGCTTGCATAAAATCTTTTCGTTCGAAAATCAATCAACTTATAAAAAATCCCCTGTGTATATGCTACTCATACTCGTAGCACCCAGTGTTGCGTAGCACTTGATATCGATACGGCAAGGGGGTCTGTGCACCAAGTTTTAACTATCACTCCACAATCCTGACAAAATCGTACAAAGTTCATAAAATTATTGAGGGACAGTATGAATATATCGTACTGTCCCTCAATAATTTTATGAACTTTGCACAATTTTGTCTTGAACTGATGTAATTGGCCTAATATAATACTAGCCGTTAAAAAAAATAAATTTCGAATATCTCTAAAGTCTAAGTAATCTTCAAATAAAAGTCTGGGATGTTCTTCAAGTTTGAGCTAAACGGAGCACGAAACACTCAGATTATAGTGGAGCGTGTCTACAGCATCCAAAACAGATTCTTTACAGTAAACGTCTAATACAATTTCAGGTGGTAGTGCCGCGGCACCTGTATCACGGAAAGTTTTCTCAATGAAAGTTTTGAACAGGTGAATCAGACGTAAAGCAGTCAGAGCAAAATAAATATGATGTCAGCGATTAACATTAATTCTGTTAACTAAAATAAAATAATTTTATATGTCATACAAAATGATACAGTCACAACAAAATTGTTGACGATTCACGTTGGTGTTTTTGTTTGTCAATATTTACATTTAGTGGTGAAATATGTGCACAACCTTTACACGAGATAATGTTTAGTGTGGCGCGAGGGTGTGAGGGGGCACGGCGAGGCGGGGAGGAGGGAGGGAGGCCGAGGGAGTCGCGCCGCCGATCGATGTCCTTTACTCCCTGTACAACGTTGCGTTGCACCAACTGCATTCATCATCACACATCACTAATACTGCCTTGACGACCCATACACGTGACATTGTAACCTTAGCTTAGCAAATAGTTTAACAATTATCCTAGATAAGTGATATGCTTGGCAATAAATATCTTAATATTATTGAAAAATCGGGCATTTCTTAAGTATCAAATAAACAGTACTACGGTGCTTCGCCAAAGCAACGCGTTGCTACGTGATTTAAACTTCAAAAATATATTAGATATTTGAACTTCAGTCCTAAATCAAAATCTCAATCTGAACATATAGCAGCAGCAGCTAGCAGTCATTGTCAAATAACATTTTAATATCGGACGTTATTAGAACTTCGAAAAAATATTGCTACGGTGCTCCGATGGAGCTACGCGGTTCAAACTTTGAAAATGTAATAAGTATTTGAACTTCAATCCTAGATGAATTATAACTACTGTAAGCATTCAATAATCATTAACAAGGAACATTTTAACATGGCTTTTTAAAATCTCATATCAACAGTGCTACGGTGCTACGAAGGCGCTACGCGCTGCTACGCGGGTTGAACTTTAGAGTTCTTCAGAGTTATTTTTCTGAGTTTTTTTTTAATTGGAATTTCTTTAGCTTTTATCAGTGTTTTATAAAAAAATACTGTTAACGCGCTTTACTGAATAATGGCAAAATATTAAAAAAATTACTTTTTTATTTCGTCCTTAAACAATTTTAATAAATATTTTTGGCATAACTAACTCAATTATCAATAAAAGTATAAAACAAGTTCTTAAAATGTATTCTCTATTCTAAAGCATTTCAAAGTACCTACACTTACACATAATAATCCCCACGCTAGGCATTTCAATCGTTCAGACGTTATATAAACTCGTAACGGCCTGAAATGTTCATGTGTGGGGGAAGTAGACTAGTGACGGGAGATTTGCAGAGGCTAACTAACTATCGAGCGGCAAGCGGCGAGCGCGCGAACCACGTGACTTATCGATCAGCGCGGCGCCCACGACACTCGGAAAAATCAACCGCTGACAGCTTTCATAGGCCACCTCCACCTCTCGACACCCCCCCTACCCTCCCCCACCGAGTACGCCGCGCGGCCCCTCCCGCCCTCATTAGCGCCTTTGTGACGCTCACTTGTCTCGTAATATGACGCCGTAATGATACCACTTACGACTCGATTATTCGTTAACATTCCTAATAGTTGACTGCCGAAATCTGAGATGACCCTTTCATTTTAATTCTTTTTTTTCTTATTTTTCAAACTCGTTCTATTTAAAGAATAAAACTACCCAGAACTTAGTCGGGCACGGTGGTCATATCTGCAATAATAATATTACCTTCACGCAAAATATATACTAACAATACACCTCATTTACCTAATTTGTAACGTCTGAGTAGAAATGACAACAAACTTTTGTTTTCAGTGAGCAGTCATTTCAGAATTTGCACAACAAACTTTCCCTGACTGAATTTTTAGTGTGTTGGTTGAATTTAAACTCTATTTGCATTGCTTACGATTGATAATATATGTATAGCACCGCAGAGGAGTGAGCGTTAGTAGCGAATGAGGATGTCAACTGTCCTCTGACACTGACCTACATAATTTTAAGTAGTCTTTTTGTATGCCAATGACCTATTCCACCGTAATTCAATAAGCGGTGGACTCACCATATCCGAGAAACTCATTCGATAACATTAAAATGTTAATGTTATCAAGTAATTAATAAAGTCTCGTTGTTTTACTTATTAAAATTACCGTTCACTGCTTCTATTTTTATATCTACCTGATGACCTTTGCTAGCGCCTAATACATAATTGTACACTCTTTGCTGATGTGATGATACTACTATCACAATAAAATCTTCAAATAGGAATGACCTAGAAACTGAGATCTAATAATTTACGTGTAAACATTGAAAAATCAAAGCTAGTATAATTTCAAACATTCAAACATAAATTTTGACATTGCATTTTATCAATAATTTGCGTGTGGATGTATACCTATTGACTTGTATTGTTTCTATTTTTTAAACATTTGACATTATGTAATTAGTAAATTTTTAAAATGCTTATAAAACTTGACTTTGTTTAAAAATTACCTAATTAATTTTCATCTAAACTAATTTATAATTATATTAATGCAGATATCTTCTGCTTAGCGTGTCGATGTCAAAATAACCACCAACTATAATTATGGTTTTGCTATAATTATAACTTTGATTTTGTAGGGTAATTTTATTTTTTTTATATTTCTGCACCGGCAACGGTAGTTAATGTGAAACTGTTTTATATTAAGATCTTAATATACTCAGAAATACATATTATTACTAGCAAAGATAATGTTTGTTTTGCATCATAAAACCTTCGAACGGTATCGCGTAAGGTTCGAGATAAGTACTCATTTATTTCATGTAATATTAACATTCATAATTCCATGGTTCATTGTAACAAAATATTTACATACTCTTCTAGACTGAGTGGATAATAGATATGTATCAGTTGCTTGGCGTTCTTGAGCATATTGTAAAGATCAGCAGAGGGGAATAGGGCATTTAATTGTGTTCTTTGTTTGTCAGTCAACTACCTCAGCCACTTATGTTCTATTCTATTCTATTCAAATTCAATTCTCCATTTCTATGCATTACTTCAAACGGCCTCGACACAATACAACAAAACACTTCTTATTGGTATTGCTTACCGACGAGGAAGTTAACCTAACCAATATTATATTTATACTTGCATTATTTATACAAGAGGAAAGTTTTGTATTTGTTGCGAGTCTGCAAAATACTTATCAAGCAGTTTTCTGACCTAATACTTTTACTTGAAAACAATTAGGTTTCCGCAAGATTGCCGCAAAGTACATTATCCTTGCGAATTAAGTGACATTAAAGTCACGCGGCGTCCCCGAAGAGTTCTGTAGTGGTTTACTAAGAATCACGAAACTCCCACTTACTTGTCTACGGTATTTTAATAATATTTTTATGTAGGTAAATCAGCTGTCTTAATTTAACCTTAATGGGACGGCTCATACAAAATGGTCAGAAACATGGAGTCACGTCAAGGTCATCATTTCATAGATTTTTATTTAAATATTGAACCTTATGAACATATGCGACCCGCGTTAGAGCACAGGGTGTATGGTAAAGGGTTGAGTTAAACCGCACCAGTTCCTCTGATGAAACTATTTTTTTTTAATATCAAAGTTCGATTGTCTTATGTGAGTTGTGATGTCTTTATGGAACTGTGAAATTGAACTTTTGCCTTTAATCAAAGTGAAAAGATTATCTCTTATCGCCCCCTATCACATGCGTCTTGAAAATAAACGGTGAACTGAGAGTACCTATACTCAACCTCTGTGGACAATAGGTACTCAAGTTTATTATGTTTACGTAATGTAAAATAAAAACACAAAATCTGTTCTAGCACACAATAGACTCGACGTTTAGGGGTGAAACCCTTTATGCGCCCCTAACCGTCTCAAAATAAAACAAAAAGTGTTATGTACGATTCCCTTGTTTCGAGACTTTGAGGGAAATTATTTGTGCATGATAAGGTTTCATCTGAATTATATAAAAGTCACATGGAGGCTGTTACTGTGGGCTACTCACGGTGGGCGGCAGCGGCAGGTGCGGCGCAGGGGGGAGCGCGCGCTGCTCACGCCGCGCCTGTGACCGGCGCACGCGCGCCTCCTTCGACGCGTACCCGCCGTAATCTAAACACGCATTGTTTATCATTATCTCTCCAACTCATTATAATGGCATGCGTCAATATTGATCAACATCGTTACTCATATCGACTGACAAATTCTTTTCATCTCTACACGATACAAAAGTCAACAGGTTGTTCTGATATTTTCAGCAGTATACCATTTATCGATGAAAAACATTATTATAATTACTTTTCCTCCACCACATAATTTCTTCCCACAAAAACATTTAAAAACACGGTACAGAGAAATCACAGAAATATCTAAAAATACTGAACTCAAAACGTGCAGACCTACTCTTAGTATATGTTCATACTGACTTTGCTGAAGTAGCACTCACGGTACCTACGTCAAAGGTGCCATTCCATTTAAAAATCGATCATAGGTGTTTTATGTACGTAGCGATGCAGATATACCAATCGAAGCCATGACCCTGAACGTAGAAGACGGACACTTTGCTGCTATGACATTTTGCTCATTTTGATGACTCAGAATGTCCTACATAATTGTTATGACTTTGTTAATTAGGATCGGATATTTTTTTAAATATCACGTGCATAGACAAACTTGAGAAATCCACCAATATTGTCGCTATAATCAAAATATAACTTAATTTTACTAAAAAAATAATTCAATTTTCACTACGGTATCATGAAAGTTAAATTCGTATTCGTACCGAATTTCATTGACATTTTAGAGCCTAGAGTCCATGTGTTTAATTTAGAAACAAGATCTCCGAATAGCATTGTATCTATAGACTGGTTAGCTAAATCAGTGGTCCATTTCAACATGATCCTGGTAAATGTGGATTGTCAAAGATCGATCTGTACGAGATCCATGCTAGAAAAACAACGCAAATAGTATTCTATCAATTTAACGCTAGTTAGAATACTAAGGATTTCAATAAATATATTGATGCATCAAGAAATTGTGCTTACTACGCAAACTACGTTAAATCTAATATAGTGACGTGATTATCACTGCAAATCGTATAAATGGTTTGTACCATATGTACGATTTGAAATCTGGTGGATTTTTAAACATGTTATTGTTCCACATTCAGTTACAATATCGCGACATTTATTCATTTCATGTTCATGTCACTAGCTCAGCTTACCCCGTACTAGTCATAACTGAAAGTCATTTTATTTTTACGGTATCGTTAACATCACTGAAACTCGCTATGGATTCAGAAATAGAAGTGTTTTTCTGCAAATAACCCGATAAAGTGTTATAGTTATTAGAAATTAAGTATCATTTAACTTCCTTAAAATATACTTTGTACTCGTACTTTTTATGTGTTTTAAATGAAGGACCTGTGCGCGTAATATGTAAATGACAACTGTTACGCATAGCTGTCAAATTGGCAAATTAATTTGACAAAATTATAATACAAATTGTTTGTTGTCGGGTTCAATTGCGCAAAGAACTCCATCTGCATATTCATTAATTGCTGACCTGGCGATGACGACTTTTTTAATGATGAATGTATAAACTTGAATATGTAAACAAGACAATTTCTGCTTGCACTGTACATTTATAAGTAGGCTTTGTGCAAGTTAAGTATATTGAGATTGATGATCGCCCCCTATCGTCGCGTCAGTGCGAAAGTCGTTTCATGTTTTACGTAGCATTTATAAGGAGTTGAGCGTGGATAGCGGCACGGGTGTTAGTACCCCGGTCAATATGTAGAGTGGCTGTGCTGTGCAGGCGATCAATCGCGTTGCGGCGTGGGGAGTGAGGCGCGGGGGGCGGGGGCGCGCGACCACCTGTAGCGTGCCCGCGCGCCCCGCGCTCCCCCGCGGCCTCTGACATCGACACGTGACGTAGACACCGAGAAATCCGCCCAAACGTAAACATTAATTCTTACTTCATTCTTCATTGTTCAGAATGTCGCTTCGCGCCACGCGCGCGGATTCCGATCTCTCTCGTATTGGTAAACAAATTCAGGTCGACGCACACTACGTGGAGTCGCCAGGCATGTTGTTGTGCTTACTAGCTCACTGTTATGTGTAATACACGTTAAATAGTTCAATACTTGTAATTCAATTATGTTCAAGTATATTCAAGTTACATATATTTTGCTGCAGCACACGACAAATACTGCCTAACGCTATTATGAGGAATTATTTTGGAAGTATTAAGAACACGAAATACTATAGAACTTTTGTCAACTTTTAAAGTTTTAAGTACTTAGTTAGTTTTACAATTAAATAACTCTTGTTACTAAGGCTCAAACTAAGAACAAAGAATAATTCCCTATCAAAACTAATAGGTACATCAATCTATGCATGATGTAGCCATTCAGTAAAGTTCAGGAGTACCTAACCTCTAACTGGATGAGTTAAACGACTAGTTTCTGCTACCTCGTATCACCTACACACACATTTTAAGAAAAATTAAACCTTGTTTTTTGAGTAGTTAGAATAACCAATTTTATAAGGAATATAAAAACATACGCAGTCAAACTGCCTAGTCTTCTCCCAACTTTATTGGACTCGGCTTCCAGTCCAACCGGACGCAGCTGGGTGCCAGTATTTTACATAGAGCGACTGCCTATCTGACGTCCCCACTGTCCTAACTGGGTAACACGATACCGCTTGTGTGAGGACTACACAATAGTAATAAAAACTTTTCATTCCCTAAACGTCTACCAGTAGACTTATATAGTCTTCCAACACCCGCTGTCGTCAAAAGGTGATAGATAAGAGTTCAATATCCCTATCGACATTCCACGATCATGACTCTGGGCAAAAGGATTTGTTTATACTACTAAAATCATTTCAAATTATTGTTATCAAATCTAACTCTATAACCTTTTCAAGTTTAGGAAAGTATAGATTTCAAACAAATCCATGTATTTGTCAGGAGCAATTTCTTACAAAAATTTATAATTTCAAAGGTTCTAAAAATATGTTTTACGTGTACCTATTTCAATTTACCCTCGTGTCTTAACAGGAAAATTTCTCAAGGCCCCATAGTATAAAAATGAAGGATAGATAAATTACCTAGTGCAATCTATTGAATTCCTTAATGATTTGTTTATCAACCTTTGAGCACCAGAATAAATGAGAATAAGGGACTAGTATCCTTAGTGATAGGCCGCGATCAGAGTTGGAGATTACTATAAATTAATAAGTAAGGAAAACGATCAATAATTTTAAATTATTGTTGGAAAATGTGACTTATAAAGCTCTTGAAGCTGAGTCATATAAATTATAATCATATAACGTACTAAACAGTCAAGGACATTATTTTCCGGAGCTTTATCCCATCATTTTCAGTTTCAGCGGGTTGTTAAACATTTCAGAGAATTTCTCATAACCCTATCTATCGTTTCCAAACGTATTGAATCTTTTCCCACGAGTACGAAACAGTAAAAATAGAAAGACACTTTTAGTGATTAAAGCTATGATTTTCTTCATTTAGAATTAGTTAGATATCTTATATTTCTAATTCAGAACAAATTTTTACTGAAAGAGTTACTTTATTATTTTTCTGTTATTATTATACATACATATATTGTCCGAACTACTTTTCGGAGTTATTTTTTTAATTGATTTTATTATTTAACGTCAACTTGCATATTAAATATAGAGCCCTGTGTGTACTTTGGAACTACCTTCTTTACCTACATAAAAGGGCACCTGCATAAACTAGTGTTTTCTACCTGTAAATACCTGAAACATAGATATACTAACCCATAGGCATGACATGTTCATGGTGCATGTGGTGGCTGGGGTAGTCATAGCGATAGTAGCGGGCGTAGGGGTCATGCGCGTGCGGCGCGTAGTAGGCGTGCGCATACGGCGCGTGCGGCAGCGGCGCGTAGCCATAGCCATCCCACGCGCCCGCGCCGTACGCCGCGCCCCCGCGGTACTCGCCGTAGTTGCAGCAGTCCATGATGCCCTACGCGCCCGCCGGCGCACGCGCAGCCCGCCTCCGACATCCTCGCCCGGCCGCGCACCGCCACATCACCGCACTCGAGCGCTCAACAGCCCTACCACTATTCAACTAAACTTGATAAGTTCATGACTAAAATCTAACTGCCTCAATATACAAACTAAATATTAATTACATTAAATGTACGGCCGTCCAACTAAAAACTTTCAATTAAAATTTCTCCACAATAGTGTTCCTGAACTCGGAAAAATATTTCAGAGTACGAGGAGTACGCGTAGAGATCGAGCGCAGTTTCGCGGCGGGAATCGGACGCGGGTGCGACGTTAGTTAGCGAAAAGAGGTCGTTCGAGTTTGCCGGCGACGACGAGAGATTCGATGGACGAGGGCGGTTGCGGGGCGCGGGCCGCGAGGAGGGGCGACGCCCGCTCGCCGGCGGCTCGGCGCAGCACGGCGCTCGACGGACGCCGACTGAAGGCGCCGCGGAATCGATACGCCGCCGCCGCCCGCGGCCGCCCGCCGCGCGCCCCCTCCGCCCGCACTACCTGCCTGCGCCCGTATTGCGCGCGAACTTTGTCTTCCCCGACGGAATTTTATATTTAGAACCATGGTGAAACGATTGATCGATACTTTGCACTATTAATTAGTACCTACACACTTTCACTAGATATTCCAGAGGGAAAATACTCGCTCACTTTGTATCTACTTTCTAATCACTTTATTCAAGTTTCGGCACTGGAAGTCTTCCTGCACAGATTTCGCTATAGTTATTGATGTTTGAAAGTCTTGTTTCCGCAGATTCATGCGGTACATTTTGAATTTGCGAGCAAAAAAGTTGAGTTTAGTTTGAAATATAAGCAGTGCGAGAGTTGTACTCTGTTTGTAGTCAGGTGGTGATAGTTGCAAAGTTTTATCGAATTGCGCGTAGGCGGCAGTGACCCACATCGCGACAATCATGTGGCGCATCACCCGCACCCTTCGTCCTTCGTCTGCCACCGCTGCCGCTGCCTCTGGCGACACCACTAACAACTTTCAATAAAAGTCAGCCCTTATTGATGTACTTACTTCACTTAACATTACAATCGTGTTCTTTTTATCTTAATCGCAGATGTTAACTGCATGTTTCGTAACTGCACTGTGTGCAAATGTGTAATACCTGAAATATTAAATTATTGATTGGGGTTTAAAGTAAGAACGGTTAGGTTAAAAGTTTTTCTGGCTACTATAAAATTATATTTTTTAGGTAATAAAGCACTCACAATACCTAAATAAATACCTGAAAGAGAAAAACAGTAACTGTCGGCGGACCTTTCTACTTCCTACCTAATTATTATTAATCAATTTAATAGTTCTACTTGAACTAAGCATCAGGTCACGTCCAATTGCAAATTACAACTAAGTAACCATAAGACAAGACAACATAACATTTCAACTTAACTTTAAAAACTTAAACTTTAAAGTTATCTTAGCAATCTTCTGCTGAACTTGTGAATTGTTGTCTATACACGAAGGAAGTTACAAAAGTATGTAGACGCGTTAACCTTTGCGTTGGCGGAGAGTTTTCTGCGCGAACCCTGAAATAGAGGTGTCGTGAAGATATACAACAAAATGAAGGTGCAAACAATAAAAAAACATAGATCGGTGTTGATAACTTTATTATATATTCAGTTTAAAAGAATGTAAGTAATTAGGTATAAACACATTTTTTTGCGGTTTTACATTTGGATTGGGCGGTAATCAATAGTTGTAAATAGATATTATATGATTTATACAAAACATAACGTGTAGGCTTCAATAAAAGAATAAAAGCCTAATAAACTATTATCCAGAGAAAACTACCAAAAATCGTTTAAATCGACATATTCGAGTTCTGCGCAACTCCACATTGAAAAAAGCGTGATAGTACGTAGGCCGGTCGCCTGTGTGATAGATCCTTCTCAAGCTATGTATACATAGTACCTATGTATCATGTTACTTACAGGAGTGAGTTCACTCCGTGTGGCAACTACGCCGCGCGCCGGCGCGAACATTCAAAATTCTCTTCAATATCTTTAGGGCACCTATTTACAGTTTTAAACTTGTTTTAAAACATTTTAAATAATAGATTTTTAAACTATTACATATTTACTCAATTCAACACATTATTCTCCTGTAGTAAGTAAAAAAATTAAGCTAAAAAACTTAACATGCGAAATATGCGAATCGTAGCACTCTCGTAGCAAAATTCGTAGACCTGCTACGAAGAACATTTTTACACTAAAGAATTGTTTCTAAAATCTTTACTTTACTGAAAAAAAATTTTTAGTGTGTAACAAAATCAAGCAGACGCGTAAATGACTGGACTACGCCTCATTTAAAGTTTTTAAAAGTTGATTTTCCAAATGACTTCATTAAAGAGTACTTTTTAAGAAAACTTACTTTAATAGTGCCCTCATTCATACCTATCACGTGCAGATGTTGCCCTACGAAACCCTAAGTCCAGACAGACTCCTCAGTTAGCAACAATACCTATGAGGAAATAAAATTTGTCATAACAGTACAAGTGCTTCGCTTCGATAACGTATCATCAATGTCATCTGTAAATGTGTCTCGGTAATTGTGTTCTAATGTATGTTGTGTAGTAACTGTAGAGAAGCCAGGCGCGGGTTATCATGCAGATTGCGGCGAATCAATAGGGGCGCCTCGGCCACTGACGGCGGATGACGATCAATAGCGTCCCAGTGGAGCTGTCTCCGCATTAAGGGGCTTCCTCGAACGCCCTTACACCTACCCACAGTCTACCTACACTCCGTACATAACTTAGTGTTACAATACGATCAATGTGCCGACTGTTTGTGTCGAACAAGTGTGAATATTATAGATTTTAACGATCATTTTTGTTTTATGATTTAGGATTTGCGCGCTGAAACCTGAAGCCGGGTAGTTCGTTACAGAGTTCATTCCCCACTTTTATGGATTTAATGTGCTTCGATTTAGGAGTTTTTAAGTAGTTTGTAGTCAAAAATATTTTTTATGAAAGCGATTTAGTAGTGCGATTGAAAAAATTATACCTAACAGTATTAATTTAATATCGACAGGGGATTGGCTTATACCTAGGCGTTAATTTAGCAAACCAAACCAAACAACCGCGTTGATAACAACACGTGATCTAGAAATCCGATTAGGATTTATGTACCTATACTTACCTATTAGTTAGGCATAGTTCCCAAGTTCCCAGGCTGATCAATAGCAATGGAATGAAAACATTGAGTGTGTGAGCAAAATCCCATCCCGCGGAAGTTGTAATAAACAGAGAGGCTAGGTATGGGAAATGGGCTGTTGCGATGAGCTAGCAATCCGTCAATAGGTGTCTACTACACTGTTAAGGTATGCGCACATTACGTGTGGCGCATCAGTGGATTAGTCTGTTGCGGAATATCCTGATTGCGACTGTCTGTATTTTTGCCGTCTTTGGTTCCTCCCTCCTAACCATTGTACCGTTGACAAGAGGGGCGGGCAGAATCCCACGCTTTGATATGCTGCAATGTATCCGACTAATTTAGTATGGTATTCGTTTTTATAAAAACGTAAAATCAAAGAAATTGATTTGTGCAGAATCCTGTGCCGCAACCGCAATGCGACCCTCTATAGGCATATTGTGCACTCAGCTTTTATTTTCACTTCAGCAAGATTTTTTGGTATCCTACCATAATAGATATTAGGTGTGTATGTAATGAGAGGATGTTAAGTGGAATTTAATCATTTCGAAAGACAAAAAACGGAACAAATTCTTGTAAAAAAAACCATAGACCTCTAATGTTCTTGACTTGATAATTCAAGTAGTAATAATTTATGAATTACCAAATATTAAACCCTTGATTCGTCTATTTATTATAATAACGTATTTATGATATAATATGCCAATATTTAGGGGAGTGGTTCAAGTTTAGACATCTAAATAGCTCCCTTGCTTACAGACCAAGCCAGTAATATCTTAGAGTTACTAATTCATTGATCAGTGGTGTAGGTACATAGTCTGAGGGTGTAGACAGAGAATCGAGCGGCTGAGCTTCCCATGCCGGGTGGTATGTAGATACTCATTCAGTTCAGTTGTCTATCTCTACATCCATAATTCATTCTGTGCAGTCGTCGGTTAACCTCGGCTCGTTTGCGTGGCATTTCATATGAAAAACTACATTAAACATACATATTTATCCTCACAATCTATGATGTCCATGTGGTGCAAGAATTGATGAAAAAATTGGAAACAGTTCTTCAATTTATGTAGGTACAAACTTGTTGCAGACGTATTTATTAGGTAGGTACCTACTAGCTTTTGCCCGCGACTTCGTCCGCGTAGCAAAAATGCATAAATATTCTTTATTTTAAACGGAAAGTTAAATAAAGTTCTTAAAGTCCTTTTTTTCCTTTTTACACCCTTAAGAGATGATTTCCCCACACCTCAAACTATCTCCATTCCAAATTTCATCTAAACCGATTCAGTGGTTAAAGGATGATTTCTGGAATCAAAACTATCCTATATCCTTTCCCGTTACTCAACTCTCGGGTTTAAGCGTGAAGAGGTAACAGACAGACCGACACACATTCAAATTTATGTATTATATTTACTTTTATTTTGTATACTTCTAGAAATATTGGCATGATGATATTTAATCCCCTCGTAAGTGTTTACTTTTGTATAATTACATAGGCTTAGTTTTAGTTATTAATGTACCATTAAGCTTTTTCTCGTAGTTGCTTAGAATAGATAATTTTTTATTTTTTATTTATGTATTCATAATTTAACTTTAAATTGTATTGTCCCAATGTAATTGGATCGTAGAGTGATGGCCTGAAACACAGGTTTAAAGTAACCTAGATCGGGCGGATCGCTGTTTAACAATGCAATTCCGAACCACCGTTAATTGCATGTTTAATAAAAATATCTTAGTTTAGTTTATTTTTAGGCACTATTATTGTATGGAAAATATTATTACTGCTGACTAAATGTACATTTTTGTAGACGTTTTTATTTGAATAAATTATTATTATTATTATTATTATATTATATGGTTATGAAATGCTGAAAATTAATTAGATAGCACATCAAGCAAAGGTGAGTAAGCTAGCAATCAATCAAAATTAATAGTCCCTAGCAACAATCATGTCTAGCCTTTTCCAAACTATGCCGGGGTCGGCTTGCAGTCCAACCGCATGCAGCTGTATACCACTATTTTATATGGAGCCATCACATTGGTCCTCCACAGCCCAGTATCAGGCTAATACGACACCCCTTGGCAAGGCTGGTCTCAGATTTTTTGGCTTCTAAGTACCTACCCCAAACGATAGTCAAAGATGTTCAAATGACAGCCAGGTCCAACGGCTTTACGAGGCACGGAGGAAACTCGGTAGGTATGTAATGGACGGTCATTCATCCACGGACCGACCTCTGCAAGCGTAGCTTATCCTCGAAGTTCAATCCGTGTGGCTTTACAATTACAATAAATTTTATTGAAAAGTGAAGCTTAATTTACTGAATGTTATTTTATTATGATGCTGAGTGTTGAATACTTAACACTTGTTTCTTGAATGAATTTTAGTTTCATATTAATGTATCTAAGAAGTAACATAGTATTAAGTGGTACTTACACCTGTGGATCAAAAAATTGTTTTATAATGAAAACAAAAAATAATCTACTTCTGTTGCCGACCATACCTAGGTAAGGTAGGTAAGTAGGCAGCTAAGTACATCCTTGCTGCCTACTTACCTTCCAATCTCATATATTCCTGACAGAAGGCGATCCTGCCATCAGGGAATATCTTGAGTGTAAGAAGCATGGCAGGTACGGTCTTTAAAAAGTAGTCATAAAGATCGTGGCTACCTAGGTAGTAGGTGGGTAGAATCATGGCCTTACTCTTTTTTTTTAAGGATTAGAAATCATCATATGACTCCTTCCGCTCTGGGCAAAGCGGAAGGGGAGTGTCAGACTCTTACTGACTAAAACCCATCCGTGTTCCTCCTAATGCCCTTTGCCTTCTAGGGCCGCGGCGACTCCTTCGAACAAATTCCGCAAACCTGGCAGGTGGCCTAACTCTGGATGGTCGGTGGGTCTTCGAAGAGAATTTTGAGCGCCCGGTCCCCAGTGTTTGAAGTGCAGTGGATGCTTTGCACAGATTGTTGCCCAATCTCAGTGGACCACGGGTAGAAGTTCACCGCCTCTACGCGGGTATCGTGCAATCAACAGTCCTTTATAGGACGGTCAAACAGACTGTAAGATGCTACAGGACTAAATCAACATTCTACAACGGAAATGGCCATTTCTCATCGCACGTAGATACCGAACGGTGTCCTTTGAGACGACAAGACTCCTCGCATGCTTTCCAACGCTGGATATCCTGTTAGATATTGATCATTATCATCACATCATATCAGCCGAAAGACGTCCACTGCTGGATATTGGCCTCTCTCAAAGGGGTAAGATATTGATGCGAGGTTATAATTCACACCACACCTAAAATGGCAAGTGTGCCATGAATCGCTGTATTAGGTAAGGATGAGGCGGCAGTAGCAGCAACACGCCCTCGAGCGGTGGGAGGGGATTGCATCTTGTATTGGCTAACGCAGGTGCTGACCGGGCGCGGATGCTTCGATAAATATAGGATTTGGCGAGAGGCCTCGGCAATTGCGCGAGCGCCCTGAGGAGCGGCGGGTCCTGGTCGCCCGGACTGGGCGAGACCTGTTACTGCTAGCAGTGGTGAGGGCTATGCAAGCAGACACTGACATCTGGTGGGAAACGGCCTCCTTCTGTGAGACCGTGATGGTCCAGAAAGAGGCCATCGAGTGGGATCGTGAGAGGCCCAAACTCGCTCGGAGATGAAATAAGATGAAGAAGATGGTAAACTAAAACTCAAACTCAAAGCATTTATTTCAATTAGACTAATTCAGGCACTTTTGAATAGTCAAGGTCGGTCTGTCCAAAGAGATGAAGCTGTTCCAAAGCATAGATCTCTATGGAGAAGATGGTGCAAGAAACTCCACGGACACTCTTTTAAATCAATGTTTTTTACAATGATATGGTTATATCATTCGTGTGAAAAATATACAAATATACATATACATATGTGAGAACGATGTAGAAAGACTTGCACGATCAAGCGTCCGAAGTAAAAAAAAAAAAGCAACAATTCAAATAATTAAAATAAACCCTGGCAGCTGAGACATGACCAGTCCTAGCTGACGGCGTTCGCTCAACAATATGACGCCTGCACGAGCACCATTTAGTTCAACCACTTTGAAGACTGCCAAATGATCCAGCACCATCAGCCAGTCTTTTAAGTGAGCATGACACTCCCAACCGCCAGGGCACATTCAAGTCAAAGAAAAATTAAAGTTTAAGGTACACAGTACTCACACATGTGCCGTTATTGCATGCAATTATACAATGCTAAATTAATTGAGTCTATACAATGAAAATTGTATGATCTTACAATATTCAGCGAGTCTAACAACTGCTAAAAGATTAGTTTGTGAGGTCTACTGGCTGTGGAGCAGGACCAGCATTGAGCCAAGCACTTTTATCTTTAAAGTAATCTCCCAACTTATAATATGCTTGTCTGCATAGTGTGCGTTTAATACAAGATTATTTTCTTTCATTTAGTTCTAATATCTGGGGAGGTATTTTATTGTAACATTTTAAACAGTACCCCATGAAAGATGTGGCTACTTTAGCAAGTCTGACTCTGTTCAGTTCTAGTATTGTACATAGTTATGTCTGTCGCCTCGTTTATTAAAAAGATGCATATTCTTTCTAACGTAGATGATGCTTTCATAGATATATTGAGAAGGTACCGTCATGATGTTAAACATTCTTAAACAGTTCCCTTAGAGAGTCGCGCCGGTGGAGATTGTAAATGGCTCTTATGGCTCTTTTCTGCAGAATAAATATTGACTCAATGTCTGCAGCCCGTCCCCATAGTAAGATACTGACAGACTGATAGACTGGCCTGTTGTTCGAAGGTAAGTGACACTACCTACTTAACCGGAGGTCGTGCGAGTGATGAGCATGATCATTTGTTCTGTGTCTGGGTGTTTTTTGCCTATAATATGTATGTATTTAGAAATATATAAGTATGTTTATCAGTTGTCTCTGCCTAGTTTGGGATCGGATGACCGTGTGTGAGTTGTCCCAGGATATATACAGGATATATTTATATATATATCGTAAGATATGGTAGTATGAAAGTAACAAAAATATACTGGTCTCGCGGTATCAACATCTGTAAATTGGCGGATTTTCCTAACAGCATATGCTGCTGAGCTTAGCCGTCCTGCAAGAGAGATGACAAATGAGGACCCCACTGTAGCCCTGAGTCAAGCGTAATCCCCAGGAAAACCGTTCTATCGACGAATTCGAGTTTCTCCCCGTTCCATACACACTATTCACAACCACTACATTTGACATTTGGTAAGGCAAACTTTATGCACTTTGTTTTTTTTTCATTTAAAACCAAATTATTAGCAGTGAACCAATTGTGGACCTGCAGAAGAGCGTTATTTACTTCGTCAAGATTACTACTACGTCTATTTATTTCAAAAATCTACGAAGTGTCATCGGCAAACAAAGAGATGCCATCATAGAAGACGGGGGCCAGAGGCTGCCAGGGTTGCGGAATTTGTTCGAAAGCGTCACCGCGTCCTTGGAACGCCAAGGGCTTTAGAAGGAACATGGATGGGTTTTAGTCAGTAACAGTCTGACACGCCGTTCCGCTCCACCCAGAGCGGAAGAAGTCATTTGATGATTTCCCATCCTTAAAAAAGAAAGGCAGGTCGTACCTCGACATGAAATGAGGCAGGTTAGCCATCCACGAAGCGAAAACATTATCTTTCGTATCGTATTCATATTCGTATCGCAGCCACGCGCACATCAATGGTAAATTTACAATGATATATTTTTTTATTATTATTGTAAACCTCATAATAAGCATATGACAAGCATTTATAAAAACAAATAACGATGGGCAATCTCTTACAATCAACCTTTGGATGGACTGAACGAAAGATAGATTCAGGGCTGTCAGAATACAAACACCATAAATAATAAAACATATATCAAATATATAATTGAAAAAAGAGAAGCGTTGGTAGCCGTTGAGCACGCATCACTTCTATCTATTGGTAGGTAATGCATTCCATAAACGAGCTGCTTGTATACTGAAAGATTTGTTAAAGAATGACCACATAATAAATAGAGAAAGTATGTGGACATTTTTGCGAAAGCGAATTAGGAGCCATTTGAGCTTACTACGAAATCCAGTAACGTATACTTGCGCATGCCTGATAAAGAGATTTTGAAGTCGCTCTTGAATAAAGAGATATTATAATAAAGAGATTTTGAAGTCGCTCAAACTTGTGCAAATTGCTCATGGATGAGATCATGATAGCTGGCATCTATTCATCAATTAAAACTTGGTACTTAATGTAAAATAAAACAAAAGACTCATCCCCTTATTCATAAAGTTTGTAACCATTAATTAGTTAAAACTTTACGTCGTAGCAATAAAGGCAGTTTCGTGGGTCAAGTGTATCATATTTGCTACAATAGTTTATTAGGAAATATTTTTCTATTAGGGAAAAGGCTTGTCTATAATTAGTTGTGAAAATCAGCTAGGAATAGAAGAAATAATACATTTTATGTATGAAGCATACTTTTTATTTATAACATAATTTAAAATCATGTAAATCGTGTAAAATCTGAATAAAATATCCAACAATATTATATCAACGCAAATATAATATTTAATTAAACCTAACTATAAATACATCTATAGCTATCTAGATTCGGTAAACCTAAAATCTATAGGTAATATTCGTAAAATAATTAACAATTTTCACTAATGGCATTCGCTGGAGTAATTCAAATCAACAATTCATTCTATAAAAAATATTTGAGATAACAGTAAGTAGAAATAAGGACTTGTCATAGCTACTTACGAACATATTATTATTAATGTTAGTTGCATGAAGCAACTCTAACATTAATAATAATATGAAAACAACAGAGAATTACAGGTAACTTATTTAAATTCTAAGTAAAATCCTACTAATTTAATAACTTATTATAGAAACATTTTGGCACAATACACCAAAATAAAAGAAATTTCAAAATACGTAATACCTTATTCTTCATATGATTTAGGTACTAATTAATAGAACATCCACAAAGAATGTGGCCAAATATATTTGAAAGTAATAACTTAATTAAACATTTATCAACAATAAAAGGATAACTAACAATTAGTAAAGGAATAGCAATCAAGATTTTAAGAAAACATTTTCACATTTCTCTACATTCAAATTTTTGTTTGGCATTATGGAATTCATTTACTGAAATGAAAACCATGAAATTCATATTAAGATTCAATCGATTGTAAGCACCTATTTATTTGTAACTGCAACAATAACCTTTCTCTAAATAACAATAAAGATCACTGATAATTGTATCAGATTTCAAACAATTACAATCTAAGAAATTCCTTCTATGCAAACATATTTTGTAAATCAGAGTCAAAAATTGATTTTAACTGAAAGAATTCATTTAATATATTTTAATTATAAACTAGAGCATTCGTTAACTTTTCGCCTCTGTTGACCGATATGAGAATGCTGCCTTACAATTAATCGGCTCTGCCTGTACCTACTAGGCGACCTCTCGTAATAAAGTATTCTTAAATTAAATACAGCCAATTACATCTATATATCACTTACTTCAATGAATCTAATAAACAGTGTCAGCTGTCTTCATTCCACATTCGGATTGACGCTATGTTATTAATATCTGCACCAATGCACCTCAAAATGCACTAAATAATGACAAATAAAACAGATAATTAAATTTTGCCACCATTTATATATACATGTTCCAAAATAACTACTTATTTTCAAATGCAACTTAGTATTGATATATTTTTGGAAATAGAGCTGATAATTTCTTAAAATACTGAACTGGGTGATAATAAAGGGACAAAAATGGTCCTTAAATGTTATAAAACTTTCGAATTACAAGCAAAAGCTATCAGTCTCTTCCACTGCATAATTTGACCTAATATATTTTAGCAAGGCATTGATTTTCGTTCAACAAGGCACATTAGCTTTCCACATCACCTATCCAATGTCTTACCACAATTGACAAAGAACCTAAGGCACACATTTGCAGGATAATAAATGAAAATTAATTCCTTTGACCATGGCTTGTCCACATATGCTCTTTGAATGTCTCACGCATAGTGAATGACCGTGGACATAGGTAGCAACACAGTCTATTGGTCAAGTCAGAGTGCATTAATCTGACATGATATTTTAATGCTGACTGGTTGGAATACTTCATGCCGCAGTGAGGGCAGTCGCCGCATATGGCGGCGTGGTTCGACTGCTGGTGAGCGAGCCCCTGTGACGTGGACGCGCCGCCGCCCAACACCGGCACTGTAGACATTCCAGCCAACATCAGCAGAGCTTGCGATTGATCTTGATTATAAACACCATCAGAATCTGTTCCATCTTGATGTTCTGACAGTAACACTTCTGGTTCATAATCCACATCAGATTTTGGTGACTGCTTTTCTGGTTTCAAATGTAGCTCTTCAGTTAATATAGTTTTAATAGGACTTTTAGATGGAGCATTGGTGAATGTAACCATGTCTGTGTTAATCTCCTTTGACCGTATTGAACAATGCACATCCACCATGACATTTGACACTTTCTTGAGAGTTGAATTGTTGGCACTAGCTTCACTTTTCGATGGATTAATTCCTGCAATGAAAAAAACATAAAATAAATTACAAAATTAAATTGCTGCTAGTTTGATTGGAAAAGTATTCTCGAAATGGATAAGAACTAAATCTATAAACAAATTTGGTCTAATAACTTGAACATACCTGAGAGCAGGGACCTGGCAAGCATACTGTTTTCATAATCAGGAAGACTGTCATCATTTTCAGAGTTGGCAGTTATTGATAATGGGGGTGAGTTGTTGTCATCTGTCCGTTCTGTTTTGATAGTTATGGGAATGTTATCTCCTTGAGCATTCACCTGAAATTGTTGAGGAATAAAATTAAACACAAATCAATAAGTAAACTGTTGCAAAACTTCTTGATTGCACAGAATTTTGTATATTACTAAAAATAAATTGGGTCTTTCATTTATAAAAATAAATAAATAAGTAGGTTCATCAAGATTATTTATTCCAAAATACCTGAGATGATGCAGAACTTTTTCCATTTGCCGTTATTGTTGCCTGTTCAATCTTGCTCTCAGATTTCTTGTCAATATTATTCTCTGGTAAGAACACTGGGTTATCAAGTTTAGTTGCTTGGGAAAGATTACTTCTACTATAAATATCACATGTTTCTAAAAGTTTACTCTTTTTGGGGGCTTCCCCAATAGTAACATCGTTAGGTTTATCAGAAGTACTACTTCTTCTTTTCTTCAAAGCAGGTAGTTTTGCCTCTTTATGAGCAGCACCAAAAAGCGGCTTTGATGATATCGTCAGTTGTGTATATAACTTATTTGATGTGTTCGGAGATGAAATGTTTTCTTTCTGCAAAGTAAAATAAAGTTATTCAGAAAAATTAATATTGACATAAAAAATATAAAAATACTTTTTATATACTTAGCTATTTCTGCTATTTTTGAATTCTTTTTTTCTTCTAATTAGTCCTTAACTGTTCTAATGTATCTTCAGAGGAAATTTACCTGCTGTGTCACACCAGTTAATCCTTTCACTTGTAGCAGAGCAGCTGTGTGCAGGAATGAAGACAGCTTGCTCTCTTCAATGAACACTTCTCCTTGGTACATGTATGACAGCAGACTAACAATGTCATCGGCTGACACATCTTTTAGTATTATAACTGGATGCTGGCAAGGATTCTCCTGTAATAGTAAACATTTCAATTTATAAATCCGCTTGAAACTGGTTATTTTCGTTGAAATCTTATTAAAAAAGCAAAATAATTACATTCATTGACAATAAAATTGCCAAGTGAACAATAATCAGCTCATTAAGAAGATCAATTGCATTGACTTTATGAAATCTATGTATAATATAATGTTGACATAACATTTACTGCATTTTAATGCAACTGCTTGACAATAATAGGGTCAAACAGAATAGAAAACTAAAAGTATGCGTACATGTTATATGTTCATTGGTATATAAATATGAAGGTTATTAATGTCCTAAGTCATTCACCTTGAACACATTCCTGAAGTACGGGCTGCACGCTGACAATATGACTTTGTGGGCCTTGATATTTCTGCCTTCACAGGTGAGCGTAACGTCCACCAAATCTTCCGAACACTTCAATGAATCCAAGGCACTCACTATGTTTGACTGGAAGTTGTTCCAACGTAAACAGAATTGATCAGCCATCCCTATGGTTTCTGTCGAATAATCTGCAAAACAAAATTATTTACGCTGACTTCTAGTTTTGACAAATGACAGTGTAACGAAACCGTTCAAACTACACGATCTAAGAAAACCTTAACAAACCTGTGGTAAAACGCTCATTACAGTAACAGAAATCATTAGTTTAAGGTAAATTTTGATGTTTTAAGATTCAATAACTTTGTAAAATGCACAAAAATGCAAGGCATGACCTCCATACGCTTGACACTGTCTTATTCTTTCACTTTCTTGCAAAATGCTTGGTCTATGAAATTTTGCCCATAGACACCTATTCCTATCGAATAGTGAGTTGACAATCGACTACTTTACTCAACGAACAATTTAAACATAGACTAACAATAGTAATAATTAATTCGTAGGAAATGCCACTTACTTTTATATCATAATTTTCCCCAATTTCACTCGATTAGACTATAGTTGGACCGAGTAACATACGTTAAAAGTGGTGAGCCGAAAAAAGTATATTTTGTCACCAGAAAATCGCAAACACCGTTAGATTAGGAACCGCTGAAAAGGAAAAGCGCATATCGAATTCCACTAATTCGGATTCGGAATTCAGTATCCGCTTTTCCAGTACTACCCCTACCCCTTTCTTTTCTTGCCTTGCCTTACATATAACCTTCGTTCTAAGGTATACTATTCTCCATCACCCAGATACAAGAGAGCCGTAGGGAAACCAGCACTCTTAGAAAATACATAAACAGACCTTATCCGTTTTCCGGCCTCGCCGCCGAGGCCCGTTGCGACGTCCCAGTAAAAACCCTCTCCGACCTTTGATTACCGAGCCAGTCCGCGTCGCTGAGCCAGTAGTTTTAAATCCCCAAAATAATAATGATATGACCCAGCCTGTCCCTTGCTGTCCTCCCGAAATGACTCCGCTAAGCCGAGGTCCGTATCCCACAGGGGATGCCCTAGCGAGCGGTCATTTAGTATAATTTAGCTAGTTCGTAAGCCCTGGCTGGGGGCCTTAAATTCATTTGAGGCCACCACAGGATAGCCCGGTTAAGCAGTAACCAGCCTTAGTGTGCTGAACTGCGAGTGGTCCCCGTCCAAAAAAAAAAACAAGTATACTTCTATCAATAACTATTTAGAAGATAAGAATATTTGGTCACTGTGTTGAACGCAAGATAATTACTATAGATTTACATTATGAATATATTATTTTTGTGTATCATGTGTACCTATTGTAAAATACTTTGCATACTACTGTATACATTCAAGTGTTAAAACTAAACAGATAGATGTGTTGCAGGGGAGTTTGTTGCGCTTGACACCACTTTCGTGCTGTTGGGCGTCGTGTTGCTGTTTCTGATAGATGTTGGACCGTTTCTGCTGAATATCATTAACACTAATAATATTTTTTGGATTAAGTGGCTACAAAGGTCGCACGCTCGTTTGGCATCTCAGTACCAAACTGCTTTAGAGTCCGACTGCTTTAGGACCCGAAACTGTTCCACAAATCTGGTAGCACCGTGGAACCCAAAAATTATAGACCGATCACGTGCCTACCGACGGTCTATAAGGTTCTAACATCTATTTTGAGAGCAAAAATTAATAGTCATATCAAAATCATCATCATCATCAAAAACAACATCATGTCTGCCACTCAAAATGGATGCAGGAATGGGTCCCGCGGTACTAAGGAGCTACTCCTCATTGATATGGCCATTAGATCTTCCGACAAGCTGGACAGACTATAAGAAGGCCTATGACTCGGTGCCTCATACATAGCTCATGAGGGTGCTAGAATTGTATAAAATTGATCCAACGCTACGCACCTTCTTGATGTCGTGTATGGGACAATGGAGGACAGTCCTTCGCAATCCAGGATGTCGAAATATTCAGAGGAATAGTGAACCGGTAAGGATCGAGCGGGGTATATTTCAGGGCAATAGTTTGAGTCCGCTTTGGAAAACCAAAGCGGACAAAAGCCTATCCTTCCTTTATCCTCTAAGCACACTGCTGGAAAATTCAGGGCTAGTCTATCGACCGAAGAGAAGTGGTCAGGTTATATCTCACCTCCTTTACATGTAGAATTTGAAACTCTCTGCCCCCAGTAATCTGCAACTGATGGAGCTACTGAAGGTAACTGAAACTTTCAGTAGTGCCATCAGGAAGCAATCGTTGAAGGAGCGCTTCTTTGGCCGCCTGAAGAAGATATTCAATAGCCTTCTATTGGACGGAAACAAGGTGCGCGCCTTCAACGAAATGGACTCAAACGGAACTTGACGCGGGTCCGTACACTACTTACTGCATAGCGAACGCATCACCCACGGTCATCGGTAATGAGACTGTATATCCCGCAAAAGTGTGGAGGTCGAGGCTTCTTAAATGCTAAGACTCTCCACAATCCCGAGATATGCAGTCTCGGGGAATATTTCCTAGCCGTCGACGTGGGTATGCATCGAGATGTAGTGGCGGTGGACAAGGGACTCAGCCCGCTCTCCTTGGCAAATGAGAACTGATGCAAACCTGCGGTGCTTGACACTAACGATCGCTGGCGGTATGGCAGAGTAAGGAACTTCACGGACACTTTTTCCGGGCCCTACATGGGCCCGACGTAGATCAATTAGCGTCCGTAGCCCGGCTGCGTTTCGGTGATCTCTTTGGAGAAACCGAAGGTTTTGTCTGTGCAATTATGGATGAAGTTATCATGACGAATAACTACCGGAGATTTATTATGAAGGACGGCACGACGCGTGCAAAACCGCGGAACAGCAGTTTGTCAATACCGCGTATCAGCAAAAGGCGCAAAATTGAAGTATCGCGCCAGTGAATGCTTAACGCGTATTGGCTGGTAGTGGATTTGACACATTTCGTATTAACCAAAAAAAACCTTGATTTTGACATTGAAACAATACCGCGGAACAGCGGTGTGTCTGATTTTGGCAGCAAATCCGCGTATTTACTGAATCGTCGAAGAAGTTGCAGCGCATTTGGGGTGGACCAGAAAAACTAACAGCTCAAATTCAAGGCGAAGTGATACCAAAATTTATTATTTAAAAGTGAATGATAAGAAGGAAAGAGTTTGCCAAAAAACATTTCTGGAAATACTAGGTATAAAAGAATGGACAGTTAGATACTGGCTTAAAGAGAAGATAAATAAAAATGAATCTGAATCTGAACAAGGAGAAAAATTAGTCAGACAACCTAAAAGAGACTTAGCTAAAAATATTTGGTTGCTCTACCGAAGCTGCCGTCTCATTATTGTAGACAGTCTTCATCGAAATTATATTTAGAGCCCATCATACAATCAAAGTTGCAATTGTATCGTCTTTATGTAGATTATTCAGCTTCGAGAAATGAGCCGGTGACTTCAAGAAAGGTATTTGAAAGTACTTTATTTGATGAGAATATTGCACTATTTCAACCAAAAAAGACTAGTGCTGCGCTTACAAAGCAGGTAATATATCAGAGGCGCAATATAACAAACATATTGAACTAAAAGACTTAGTCAGAGCTGAAAAAAGTTCTGACAAAGAAGCAGCACAGAAAGGAACTAAACATGCAATAACTGCAGATCTTCAGGCTGTAAAACTGTGTCCTTGCCTCAATGCCAGTGCCTTATATTTTAAAACAAAGCTAGCCGTGCATAACTTTACAGTCTACAACCTGGGAAATAATAGTCACGTATTACTGGTTCGACGAAACAGTATGCGACTTAAAATCGACTACCTATGCAACATTGTTTGTGGACTATTTGACAAAATTACTGAATGATGATCCCAAGGATGTCGTAATCTTTACAGATGAATGTCCAGAGGAACAATATTGTATCGAATGTATTGTTCCGTTTATCCATGAACAAAAAAATAGTCATAATTCAGAAAAATAGAGAAGTGCTTTTACCTTCAAAATATGCGACTATTACGAAAGAGGCAAGAACAGTACCAAGTCCTTATGAAGTTATTACACCGGATTTTACTTTTTTTAGGACTTCGGTCTTAAAGATTTCCTAATTTATGAACCAATCAGACCGTTCGTGGGGCGGGTGATCGCTGTGTCGTTGACATAAGAGCACTGAGGTATAATCCAAGTGGTACAATAGACTATAACTCACTAATTCAAAGATGGCTTTACGCCTTTGCCTAGAAGACCAAAGAAAATCCTTTCAATTGAAAGTCTGCCTTCACTTTATCAATCTCGAAAACCAATATCCTCAACTAAGTACCATCATCTACAGGAGCTCAAGAGTGTTATACCAAGAGACTGCCATAATTTTTATGATGATTTGCCTTTTAAGTAATGTTTCTAATGTGACAATATCTTTAATATTGTGATTGATTATCCAGTAAACCAGCAGGCTGTTACGTTTAATACCATAATTATTTTATTAAGTTTAATACCATGGTATTGATTTAACGTTCCAAAGATACAAGTAGTAAGAAGTTGATTTCTAAAGATTGTAAAATATTGTATTTTCATGAAAAGTTAACTATCTCACCTCTCGAACATAATAATTTCTTTGAATTAAGAATAAGTTAATCTTTTGTCTTAATAAATTCATTCTTTCAATAAAATGTTTTATTTCAATTCCGCGTATTTGTTAATTTTATATTGATTTTTCTATTATTTGTGGCTACAAAACCGCGTAAGTGACTTTACACGATATCTAAACAAGTTATGATCCAATTTACGTTACTTTCTTCTAAAGTAAGTCACATAAAAGTTACTACATACTTCGGCTCGTTATATATAGTCAAATGTCTAAGATATTCAATTTTTTTCACCTCCTGTAAAATAGTTCAAAAGCCGATACGCGGTATTTACCAACTGTTGTTCCGCGGTTTTGCACGCGCAGCGACTATATGTCGGGCATGCCACCGTCCGGGAAAATCAATAACTGTCATCGTGTCGTATCTACCTCCGACTACGGCAAAGCCAAAAGGAAGGGTTATCTAGCTACTAACAGTAGCTGATACGTCATGTTACAAAGGCAAACATGACGTTTCAACTACTGTTGGTGGCTAATTTGATAGTTAGTTAAAGGTAGATACGTTATTGAGACCGGTCGTTAGTGGGCTCGGGCTCGGGGCACAGGCTCAGGCCAAGAACACACAGCATATTACTTCCATCAACTTCCATGCAATACTCGACTGTCACTGCTGTCGATGCGACTGTCAGTTCTGTCAGCCACAGCTTGGCACTGCTATCAATGTCAAACTCAAATGTCATCTTATTGTCAAACTCGAACATCCGAAAATTTTGTTTGTTCGAGACGCTGTGACTGACTCGTGTGAGTGAAGGAAGACAAAAAGACAACAATATCTTTGTTTTCCTACAGTCCTTTTGGCTGTTTTAGATCCTTATAAAATCTTGATACCTAACGTTGCTTAAACATGGCTAATGATCCTGAAAGATTCGATTCGATGCTGTTAGCCATGGCCCAACAGCACGAAGGTGGCGTAAAGGATGTAAGTACGATAATAATTTAGCTATAAACCTTATTTTGTTATTATTGCACTTTTTTAATTCCTGTAATCCAATATTGTAGGCCACGCTTTCCTTAGACGTGTTACTAATTTCATGTTCTCGATTGTTCTATAAGGTTCTCTTCGATTATTGATCACATGGTGACTCGACGATCTGCTAGGTTACCGGAACAATATTGAATAACAAAGCAAAACATTCCGTTACCATACCAGTGCCAGTAAATAACCTGAGCATGTGCCTGAGTTATGTGATTTCTTTGTAGCTATTTAACCAAGGAAAAGCTAAAAATTTGATGGTTGAATTGACTTTTAGATTGAGTATTCCCCAGGACTATTCATGTGAATAAATAGATGTTGATGGCAACAAACTGATAAATAATAATGTTAGACCTTGTCCTAGGGCTTTGGATATTGCTGTTTAATGATTTTATGGTAGTTGGTCCAACTTCAAGCAACTAAGAAAAATATGCAGTAGGGTAAGGTGGGGCACAGTGTTACGAAAAAAACAAATGACAATGTAGTGACGAAAATATTTATTTAATCAACTTGTAACTGTCATGGATATAAACTATAACAGTCCCTCTTCTCTTAAAATGATTAAAACATGAAATTTATTAGCAACTACTTAATTTAAATTGCAATTTAATGAGATCAGAGTTCCCCGGTTCAGGGTTCAGTGTTACTATCAACACTGAACCCTGAACCGGGGAACTCTGTTATAGGGCAAGGGGCACAATGTTACAACATCAAAACTATATAAAAAATAACAATAAGAGAATGTTTGTAACAACTATTAAATGTCTTATCAAATTCTTTAGGAACATATAGAAATATGCCTGACATTTTATTATTTGCTACTTTACGAAAACTTATCCCACTTTTTACCATCAGAATTGCTCCTCTCAAATTTTTTTCATTGTGAAGACTGATCTGTCTTCCTCTTACAATTTCGCATTATATTCTTTTAAAACCTAGTCACAATACTACAGTTAATTAGGTTCATTGTACATTACATTTTAACACAGTGCCCCTTAACACAGTACCCCAAGTGAGACAAATTGAATGAAAATATCAAAAAAGTCTTTTAGGTTGTGTTTACAAAAATCTTGTTAACAATTACGTTCATTTGAAGCTAAATTTACAGGAAACAGAGAAAAATCACAATCCTTACCTTTGTTTAATACATCAGGAAAGAAATGAAAAAGTTTCACATGATTTTTTCTGCATTTGATCACACAAATTTGTTTTTTGTTTGTTATCTCTAAAACACCATAGTTGCCATTGCCTCACTTTGTACCGACAAAGTGAGGCAATGGCAACTGTATAAAGTTGGCCTCCTATGAGCTTGTCAAAACTGTAGACCTACAATTTAAAAATGAATGACTGAAACGGAGATTCTTGCATTGTAACAGTGTACCCTTTGTAACACTGTGCCCCACCTTACTCTACTTACCTGCAAAAGACAAGATATTCCTTTTACTTTTTAATCTAAATATATATATATAGTATGCTATTATTGAAATTCATTTTTGCCCATCATGCCTTTTTGGAGATTATATTTATCTAAATCTAAACTAACATTATAAAGAAGAAAGATTTGTGTTTTTGTTTGTTACGATTTGGCAAAATCAACCCCTGCCTAGGTGAACGAGGTGGATTGTTGCGCTAATCCAGAGACCACAGAATCTGCAGCAGAAATGGCTGGGTTATTAATGAAAATCATTTTGCTTAATTTTCCAAAACTGAAGCGTTGAAGTTTGTGAAGTACCTAGTAAATCCGCGCCGACGAAGTCGCGGGTGAAGTGCTAGTTTCTTGTATATTAAGAGGGATGGCTCTCGTGATACAGAATTGCAGCAATAAATAAATTTTAAAAATATTTTTTTCTGTGATGCTTGAGATCACATCTCTGTAGAGCTATTAATAACTCATACACACACATCACAGCCACAGCAAGACTAAAACTAAGTAGTCCTCATATCGCACCTTTAAAGTAAAACCGTTACTAAACGAAATTATGAAATTTTATAGGGGAGCCAATATTAGAAAATAATCACTGTTTTTAGATAGATGGCATTGATACCTCAATTCATGAAAATTTTACTTTAAAGGTGCGATATGTTATACGTCGTACATTAATCTCTTCTCGTAATGAACACACATTAAGCACTCATACCCATTCAACAAAATGAAGAGCAAATGGAAAGTCTCGATCACAATGCTTTGTACCAGTTTAAATAAAATACTGCATTGCTAAACACTAAAATGTATCTGTGGGTTTAATACAAATGTCATTCAAAGTTACTAATAAGTACTGTAATTTATTGCTTAATTCAAAATATTTGTACTTTGAAACTAAACAAATGTTTAAATACAAAATCTAAATGAATGTTGAATTATAAAATCATTCATGCGTTAAACGCAAATTAATTTCTAAATTCTAAATATTGCCATCGTACCTAACGTAATTGAGTTCAAATGCTAAATATTGCAAATGCAATTGAAAACTAATTAAAATTATACAAAGGAAGAGATGACAAATAAATCTATGGCTCAGCTAAGTGATAGCGCATTCATAATCGTGCACCGCAGCTATGGCGACTGGACATGCCAACATTGAGTGTGGCGCATACTTACTGAATTTGGTTGTTTAACTTAAATCCCTAAGCCCTAAACTAGTGATCATAGTGAACACTACATTTTCAGAATTATATATGAGCAGGCTTTTGTATTACAATACAATTTTTCTTATTACACAATGAAGTACATAGAGTCAGTTTCACATGGATTTTTTTTCTAAAACCTGCCTTAAAGAGGTAACCACTTAATTTCTAGCAGAATTTTATTATTAAGAATTATTTTCATGTGTTTTTCAGTTGCTGGCTACAATAGTCAGCTTTCTTTCAAGGAAAACAGACTTCTTTACTGGAGGCAAAGGGGGTGAATGGGAGCAGGTAAGTTTACATTATAATTTTTATTTTAAATTAGCTAAGTAACTATGTTTTTCCCAAAAATAAGAAGGATAAATTAGCACAACATCACACCTGTATCCTAAAGGGTACTTAGACAAAGTGACAGAGGGTACACCTTTACATATACAAGTACCCACATTCAAATTTTAATAAGAAACTAACCGACCCGTGCAACTTCTGCATCCCATTTCTCATTTATGCTCCACTCCTATTGGTCCTAATGTCCTATACCTACGATTTCTTTGATAAATATCAAAGTCAATTCATTTATTTCAACTAGACCATTAAAAGGCACTTTTGAACGTCAAATTTACAGTTTAAAATTAAAATATAAGTGACTCTAGTTGTCCATTCGCAAAAAGTAGATTCTTATGGAGAAGAACGGACAAGAAACTCCATAGTTACTCTTTTCAAATATATGTTTTACAATATTTTGTATACATAGGTACATTGATCAATTGATTATATTATGTGAGCACAATGCATCCAACATTACACAAATATACAGCACACACTTATATACTATAGGTACAACAAAGCAATACCAGCAGAGATAAAATTAAGTTTGCTAGTAAGGGACATGGTACTCACATATTTACAATATAATTTAATCAGTGTGTGAGTTAAATTACATATTAAAAACCTGAAAGTACACCAGTAAATAAAACAAGTTTGACTTTTTCTACTATACCCTCGATTGTCCTATGGAGCAGGACCAGCATGTTTCCAAGCATTCTTATCTATAATATAATCATCTAGTTTGTAATATGCTTGTTTACAAAGTGTGGTTTTAATGTAAGTTTTAAATTTTCTTTCATTTAGTTCTAATATGTCACAAGGTATTTTGTTGTAACATTTAACACAGTACCCCATGAAAGATGTTCGTACTTTGGCTAATCTATAAAATGTTTGATCCAACCTAAAATGGTTTATCCAAACTAAAATAATTTTTCAATTTGAACCAGCAGTGCCTGAGATTAGCGCATTCAACTGAACAAACAAACTCTTTAGGTTTATAATATTAGTATAGCTGCCTATTGCTATCATCCATGCGCAATACAGAGTCTGGACTACTACTACTTTAAAGCGAATCTATCTCCATTCATTTAGTCCATCCAAAGTTTGTCTATGAGAGATTGCCAGTGTATGAAAAAACCACCCATTGTACACTTGTTTTTGTGTTTGTCCTGTGTTTTATATTTGTTATACCTCACCTTTTGTATAAAATATATAAAGAACTAGCCACTGCCCGCGGCTCCCCCTGCGTGAATGTCGGGAACATACTTATTTATTTAATTATATATTTCATTGTAAACCAAAGGTAAATTACAAAAAGGAAACTTAAAACTAGAACACATGTAATGGGCGGCATTATCGCATTCCGTGATCTCTTTCAGATAACTTGGGATTGATAGTATTAGCCTGGACATGAAATTAGGGCTGTCATTGGTGTAACAAATTATTATTTAATTATAATACATGTGACATAATAGATACACTGATACATTTTATAATACGCTATATAATAGATACAAAAATACTAAATATAGAGGTAGCAAAAAGCTCTCAGGATAAAAGTATCCTATGTGTTATTCCAGACTATAATCTACCTCTGTTACAACCTACTCTGTCACTGTCTGTCAAGATCCGTTCAGACATTCTGATGTGATGGAGTAACAATCATCAAACCTTTCGCATTTATAATATTAGTGTAGATATAGATTTCTGATGGAATGAGGCCATCGCTGCCCAACATGGGACTGCCCTTGTGCTCAGCAGTAGCCCGAATGACCATTAGACTAACAAGCTAACACTACAGCATTTATTTTAATTTATTCATTTTATAGGTGATTAAAGATACATTTTATGCTCATGCTAAGAAGGCAAAGGAGGAGGCTGATAAAATTAAGAAAGAAAAAGAAGAAGCTGACAAGAGATTGAAAGAAATCCAACAGAAGAAGGACCAAGAAAGAATGGCCCAGGACTTTGAACCTGCTTCTGTCACTGAAATAACAGATCAGGAGGCTGTTAAAATACAAGAGGATATTGACCAGGAAAAAAAAATCAGTGAGTAATATAAGCTAGAATTAGTAGCACTCAAGAGTGATGTTGCTCACAAATATTTTCTTGGCACTTATTTGGTCTTTCAATTGGTTGTCATTAAGACCATCTCAATGCAATATTGACCTTGCTTCATTACTTACTGCTATGCATGACTGATAGATTGATTTTTCAATTTTTGGTTGTAACTTGTATACTAAAGCCGCTGACCAAGTCTTAACATTTATCACTAACTCAAGGCTCTTGTTTGCTTTCTTATAGTCTTACAATGGCTATGCTGATTTTATCTTTTGAACGCCAGAGCATAAACGCATCGGCGTACCCCCGACGCCAAGCCACAAATTCGCCGTACTTTTTGTCACATATTTGTGACGTTTGGCGTTATACGTTATACGTAACAATAGCGTTCAAAATTACTAAGCATAGTACTAATTAAGCATACTTCATTCTTCTGCTTTCAATTATATTATTGTTAAAATATATTTTCTTCTTTTTTAAACACTTTGCATGTTAGCTTTTCACCATACTTGGTTGACTGGTAGAGAATACCTAAAGCATTAAGTCCCCCTTTGTACCCTTGTGTTCCATGAAGTTTTAATTATTAAATATCATAAATCTAACATAATTCAATTATTTTCAATTTAAACAGAAACTGAAGTGGGTAGCGGAGATGGTACCTCCGGTGACCCAAAACCTGTACCTGAGGAAGAAGATGATCCCAAAGAGAAAGGCAAACTCAAACCCAATGCTGGAAATGGTTGTGACCTTGAAAACTACAGATGGACCCAGACCCTGGAGGAAGTTGAGGTAAGTGTTTCCGCTATTTTATTTAATCTGCTGCAAACAGCTATCTTCACATAATAGCAGCCGATAGAGGAACCTTGGCCTCCGCTAAGCGTCGTCAAAGCTCCTACAATACTCGAACCTATCAAATTCTTGTGACCTTCACTAGGTAGTCGGTCCTTTGCGATTAATCATTTATAAATATTGCATAGAGCAGTTGGTAGTGGGACTTATTGACATACTGGTGGTGTGTGAGCGTCTTGGCGAACATAGCCAGCCTAGCTCCACCCAGAAGCACAGAAACTTTCTGGGGCTGCACAGGCTTCGCGGAGCGACCTCACCGTTCCGAGGATTTGTGCACGTTGAGAAGCCACGAAGATTGACGGTATTGCTACAGAAGGAAGTTCTAAATTAAAAGACTACCTACAATAAGAGTGAAATGGGAAAAATAAGTTCAACCTGTCGTTTTTCTCCTTTATTATCACAGTTTGTCGATAACAATTCAATTAATTTACTTTCAAAAACCAAATTAATCGCAATAATAATATGCCACTGCCTGATTACAAAATATTCCTATAAAAAAGTAATGATGTATAGGCAAATACTAAAGATGCAGATTTTCATAAGACTTACGAAAATTTGCAACTTTTACACATTAAATCCTGATCTCTAAGTAATACCTACTTATTTATAAATTAATCACATTATAATTTAAACTATTATTATACAGAACTCACTTAAAACTTATTAAATAATTTGAATATGTATTCATGTTATTAATATTTCATACAATTTAGAGGAAACCAATTTAGCCTTCAGATTATTATAAAATAATATGAACATCACAGCTTAATAGCTTATAAGACTTATCAAAAATAAATAGAATTATATTATTCTTACTTATTAAAGTTCTGGGTAAGAAAGATATTGCACTATTTTATTGTCTAACTATTTGTATTGAATGTAGAATAAATTGCCTAACAATTTCAAATAGCTGCATCTCGCTAAATTCATGTTTTGTTACTAACACAATTAATAAGTAACATTAAAATAGCTAATTAATTGTAAACAATTAATACTTAGTGCTTATCACATCTTCTGATTTTCTAACTTCTATGAATATTTGTACATCCCGGTCTCCTTGCGCATTCGCACTGAAACAAAAAAGAATCGGTTAATATAATTTTATACCACACATGGAACTCTTGTTCAATTAATTTTGACCGCAGTATTACTTTCGCTAATGGCGCGTGTCCTTGTTTTCTTTTGGTTAAAACCGCGATCGAAAGCAGTCATTTTGCACCTACATTGCTATTGAACTGACTGAACACACGACCTTAAAAGACAAAAAACTAGAATCGACTAAATTATTACTTGTATTGTTACTGAACTTCATGTACGAATGAATACTCACTTTCAACGAAGCATATGGCTGCTAGTATACACGCGGAAAACAGTATAGTCATTGATATAACCAGAACTGTTATCTGGTGCGAGTGATCGCAACAACAGGATTTGGATTCCTTCCCTGTACGATGCTTCGTGTATCCGTTGACGACGGTGAAGTGGGTTGAGCTCGCCACTGACTGCGTGTCCTGCCCGGGCCCCGAATTCCGCTTAACGCCATTCCAAACAGAATCTAAACCGTCGTGCGTCTCTTCAGGAATGGCAACTACTGCCTCAGTATGTCCAGATTTGCGTCCATAGCTTCCGAATTTGGTGTGGTAGCTGCCAAGATCGTCTTGCTCCGAATTTCTGCCGTGCATACGTGCTAAATGCGCTGCACTCAGTAGCAACGAGCCGGATGATACACTCTGAAATTAAAATAAAGAAATTAACCAATTTGAATCAAACAAAAACTTGATAAATATTCCTAACTAGAAACCCATAATATAAAATATTGTGCGGTAAGATGCGCGTGCGTAGTAAAAGTAACTTCATTGTTTAATCGATTTGATCTCGTCGACATTAAGTGCTATGAAGTGCTGCGTGGGACGGTTACCATGTGTTAGTTATGTCACGATTCTTCAACGAGAACTTTGAACTTATCGCCGCAACGAGAAGTGGAGTCGCTTCGTTCGTTTGAAATATTTGGGTGGGAACGAGTTTCATAATTTTGATATTCACATTCTGAAAGTACTAGCAGAATTTAAAAACTTTGGCTTCTTCATTTGGCATCCAACTTTTCCAGTTTCTAAGCTTTATTTTTTATCATCATAATCTACATTTGAAATTAATATTGAATCAATCCTAATATATAAAATTCTTCCATTCTTTCTTTCTTTCTTCCTAATATATAAAACTGTCTGACTGAGTGAGTGGCTGAGTGACTGACAGACCACGCACCTCCGAAACTACCGGTCGCAGAAAGCTTTTGGCTTTTAGCTTCCCTACACTCCGTAGGGGAGCACTAAGAGAGGATTTCTCGAAATTCCTACGGAAACGGAAAAAACGGGATATGCGCGTACGAAAGCGCAAAAGCTAGATTAACATAAAAAGCGTCACGTGTGCTCGTCGTGTGAGATTTCCGAGTCTCAATTTGCTAAGAGCGCCAAATGACGAGACCTTACGCTGCAAAACTCAAAGTGATTTCTTGTAAATAAAAATAATAGGTAAGTAATTTCAAAAGTTTCAAAATGTTGTAACGGCAGTGCATTATGACTCAAAGTTTTCACACGACGAAATGTTTCACCAATCGCGAAATACCGATTACTCCATAGAATGAAATCCAAATTCATCCGACCTACACATTTAACTTAACAGACTATTGCTACCAGAATACTCATAATAATTTAAATTAATATGTTAATAATGTTCACGTTATGCAGGAATTTACGGATAATGAGAAACGTGCACGAGAACTTTTTTGCAAAACTAAACTTAACAAAGTACTCCTGAATTCCTGAAAATAATATGCTATAGCTGGGGAAAATCCTACTAACTATCTACTCTTTAAGTAAAACTACCATAGTTACTCATTCTGACACGAGTCAGAAGAACGCGAAAGATCTCAGAATCAGAAGTAAAGAAATAAAATTAAGCGATTATTTTCAAATTCAGATGCTCCTATAAGAATTCATTGTCTCACGTGATCCGAAACAATGTTTGATCCGTGTGTGACATAGCTGCTGATATTTAATAACGCGTTTATTTGCATATTTAACATCAGAAGTATCCAATATCCAACAATACTTCTTATCAAAGACTTGTTAACGATGTTTTCGTGCGTCAGTCTTGCAATAGTTGCCAGCTCAAATTAAGCAATCTGTGGAATGCTGTACGAGACCGTACAAGTTTAGTGGATCCTGTACCGGACACGGCAATATCAACCAGTTTCTTGACCCCGTCTATTATCAAAATGTGTTACATCTAATTTGGATACAAAAACACCATCAAATTAATTCAGCGAATAAAAACGTCTTTATTGTTACTATGGTGCTTGTCGTTTTTAATGTTCACCATAATAATGATACTACAAGGTGGAAAGTGCATTTTTTTGTGACTATTAACTGAATGTCAATGAAGATATTGAAAAAAGTCTGGTTGCATATAATATTAACTCTGCTTCATCGACACAGCGTGATTCTTGGCTAATTGAAACGAAAACTTAGTGTGTGATCGTTGTGACGCACGATTTAGAAGGTCGCCTTACGTGGGTACTGTGGTTGCTTGCTGAGCCTTGGCTGGAGGCGGATCCACCACGAGATCTCGAATCGCTCAAGCTCCCAGCAGCGCTGCTGCCCGACAGAGATGGCCGCGGGATGTGCCACTCTTGTGATGAGATCTGAAATGTTCACATTAATAAACATGAGATCCTAATTTTAAAACTAGATCTACTCGATCCACATATCTTTAGATTCCTTTCTTACATTCATGTTAAAAAAAACATCCTACGTTACGCTAGTGCTAGCTCGATAAAGATAGGCAACTTAATGCTCCGGAGCACATTATAAACATTGATTTATGAAAGTACTTTCAGTTTTTTTCAACTTTCATTATCTACATGATAAGCTAGAAATGTTTTTATAATCAGTTCTTTGCAATTCAAACACTAGCAGCAGAAAGTAGGTCGAGTGGTCACAAGTGTGTCATAGTATATTTAAAATATTCAAAGCCATAGATAGTCTGAGTTTCTATCTATTCGTCTAGTTGACGAGCAATGACGTAGCGTTCTTGCTTCGTATTAAAATAAATCTTAATGTATATTCTGTACCAGGTCCTTGCATAAACATTCATATTACAGTAAAAGGACGACATGTTGGACATTCTCTTTACTTCTATCTTGGCAAATACCTTCGATTGCATATTTAATTGGTAACAAATCAACTTGATCAGCTCATAACTTGTAAACATTCGCATATTCTAACAATGGGCGATTATATTTACTCTGACATATTGTGAAGGGCTTTTTATAAGCTTCTTAAAAGAATTGTTTGACCCTGGTCCAAAGAGCAGCAATTTATTTGGTAACTACCATTCAAACAAATAATTTTTAATAAGTAAATTCCGTTTTGTCATAAATAATTGAAAGTCATTTTAATTTGCATTGTATTGTTCGAGTGAATTAGGAAGAAGCTAGAACAACTCTCATCATTCAGGCACAACAATTCTATCGATAGTTTTTGTTTGATTCCTTTTCTGCAATTTAAAAAAAAAAACAGTTAAAATTCATAATTCTGCAAATGACACGTTTTATAATTTTCGTACTTTGGCTCTTGCAAAACTGCTTCTTGCCTTGTTTCGCCGACTTAAGAGTCTGCTATTGATCATCAAACAAAGACGTCGACATAAAAGTAACAGGCACACACATCTACACATTCTGTAGTGTCGTTCTGTTGTGCAACTTTGTCTGGGTGTTACTGAATGCGTACGGAAATCATTGCAGCACTCTTCCTTGTCGCGTCTTTGGAGATTAGTTTCATCATAAGATCGCCTTTCAATCTCAATACATCTCTTTATGTAACTACTTTGAAGATGATACACACAAATAGAGCTTTTTGAATTGCTCTTCGTTTTGTTATATTATTATCCAAGAAGCTGCATTTACATAATCGATATAAATCTGCTCTTCTTGCGATTGTTCTTCGGACAGGATCTTGTTCAGTTCCATCAATTACATTTTAGGTCAAGTTTTGTTCGAAGTCCGATTGATTTTGTCAGATACGGTATTCAAGGTCCATGTTCTCTTTATTTGCGGTCTCGTTTCGTCGGCCTCTGATGCAATAAATCTTAGCTTTGCTTTCGGCTTCATGGTCCTCTTTGTTGCTCTGATAACATGATGGATAAGCATTTTAGGTAGTCATATCATTAATTCACTTTACTTTTTATTATTATAAGGCAAGGTCGCGTCATTATTGTGATATTTTAACAATCTTTTGTTTATCTGAGGGTTACGAAGTGTTTGGTAAAATATTTGCTTTGTGTGGTTATAGAATTCATTGTTAGAATTTGGAACAGTATTGTTCAGTCAGCTGTCGGCACGAAGCTTCGTCTCGAATCGGCGACAGAGGCGGTGGGCGATGTTGCAAAACGTTTCGCCAAATGCAAAGAACCGGTTCCGGGGTCTACGTCGGCGCTGTTACACTGTAATGTTCAGCAATGTCTTGACAACGTGCAGAATGCATACACTTTCGCTCTTTGTGTGAGAATTTATTCTGCACTACAAAATAAAGTAGATTATGATAAGATGTAGCAAGTGGGAACTCGGTCGATTTGTTTAAGTTCTATTGTGTGTGCTTATGAGGAAATGGTATCTAATTAGAATGTTGCCAGGTATTAGTCAACATTATAATTACTCACTTTATTTTTAATTAATTAAAATACTTACATTAAAAGTTTTAACGAATATAGTATCTTGTTAAAAACCGTTATTAAAAGTGATATGCGAATAAAGTAATATTGATTTAGTTCCTGACGAAGTCTTTTTATCTCACTTCATTTGAATATAATGCATTTTGAATATATTAGCGTTATGTGCAGCTCGGAGGGCACGTGCATACTTACGGATATGCCCACATGAATCAAGTTTTAATTGCTATCAACACGTGGTGAGCACACGTTAAGAACCCCGTGAGAACAAGTATTGAATAAACGTTTATATTAAAATGTTATTATACATACGTCTGTTCGTCCACGTGTGTAGAAGCACGTGCTTACTGACATGTAGTGTGCTTCGTGCTCAAGTCTCAAGTCATAACCATTATTTGTCATACCAATTACAAAATAACGCGCATTGATGCGTCAAAGTAGGATTTGTTCATCTTTAGGAATATGGTTGGATCATACTAATCATTTATCTCAGAGATGACATTCAACTATTAATTTCAATTTTTTGTTGTTCTTGTTGTTGTGATCAAACCATGATGGATATACCTACATCTCAACCTCTTCATTAGTCCTGAGCTTAATGAAGACCTCAAACTTAATAATGGGTAAATTCGTTTCGGACTCGACATTAAATTGTGTCCATATAAGCGATTGTTATTATGTTCACTTGAGACATTATTGTCATTAAACCGTGAAGGTAAATCTTGCTACAAGTACACTTCTGTCGTATTTGGGTTCATCTCGTTATTTTTATCTAGACAATCAGCTTGACTTATCGCACCATTCATCTTCAGTGTATCCAGCTTGGTTCGGTACATTTATAGAGCGATTATGTATGCTTCATTAGTTTAAAAATAAACGTCCCTGAAACGGATTGCGTTAGTCTGCTAACTGAAAAGAATTCGTAACATTTGTGTCATATGTTCAGTGTCTGTAATTGTGAATAATTAACGGTAACGAACCTGTTAGCGCCATAACAACAGGTGCATAGTCGTAGAACATGTTCGGTACGCCGCGGTCGTTGACGAGACGCTCTAGTTATGCAACATGTAATCTTTACGAATCAACAGTCAATGCGTGCTCACGCTGCGTGCTTATAACGGTTCATTGTAATCGCGGAAATCATTAGACATAGGCCAACTTATGCTTGTAACACTTATATCTCACAATACTTGGGTTTAACAGAAAAATATTTATCGCGACATTTACCTTATCTGCCTATATCATAATCAAACACTAAATTTTTTACAGGACGTAATTAAATTTTAATTACCTGCCTACGTAATTGGTTTCACTAACAAGTTTTTCAATAACTGAACTTCTTGCTTTAAGAGTTCTAAAGTCACGAACTCACGACAGTGTTTTTCTATAAGATGGACTTCGTTTCGTAGGAGAAGTGACGCCTCCGACAACTTTCATAATCTCGAACAATAGTCGCTACACTTACTATGATAATCAGTTAAAGACTAACTAGACTGTTCCCCTTACAAGAGAAAGCGTACTTACATTCCTGATGCATGGCTCTTCTCAGAATACTTTCGGTACTGCAAATGTCACAATGGATAACGGGTTACGGTCCACGATTTCGATACTTTTAATTTCACGTCTCTCTGTGGTCAGGCTGACTTATCGTAACTGAATTATGGCGTTGCAATATTGATCTGTATCAACGCTACCGGCGGTACTACCAAGCTGCAAACTGTGTTTAGTTTCTCCTGAAATGCCTCTGTATGTACTCAGCCTAGCTTTGTGAAGTAATAAACGAGTAAGTAGTCCATTTACATGCATCACTGAGTATCAGCAGTTATGCTAAAAAATGGTATGGCCCTCGAAAATATGAGTCGTCTAATCGTCTTTGCGAAGTTCAGTTATGACTTTAGGTCAACAAAAGCAAGACGTGTTATTGAGCATCCAATTATCATATTTTATACGCGATTGCATGAGGACGCCGCAACATAACTCATTGTTCACGCTGGTCACAAACATTGACATGATGCTTATGCTCGTCCTTGAACTCAATTGCTTGTATTTATGAAGCTAACGGGATTTGTGTCAATGCAAATCGCAAAGGATTTTTTCAAATATCATATTTTATAAAACTAGTCAAAAACAGATTCAACGGTTTCGTGAAATGAGTATCGAGAAAAAAAACCAATCAGCGTTTATTTTAATTATAGACTTTGTTTGTGGTATAGACGTCGAATAAGCAATGAGTTGTTAAAAAACATAGTAGGTTGATTGAACTTTGGCTCGAAATAGATTTTCCGGAGTCTATTTAAGACGATTATATAATTAATTAATTAATGACTACGGTATTCTTCCCTGTATGTGTTAAGTAATTATAGCATGCTTCAAATCGTTTGTCGATTAGCTTTTAGTACTTATGTAGTCTAAACCGCGAGTAGGATATTTCAATAGAAAAAGTGGCCATGAAATAGGTTACTTAGCCGGATTCTCCTATCATTTAAGTTCGTTACGATGACATCATTTGCTGACGTCCATGATTTGCTGTTATATTACCTACGTGATTGTACATCCCTACGCGCAATCATTACGAATCATTCCATATAATTATACAGATGTATCGACGTCTATCAGATTTTTAACGTAAGTCAAAAAGGACGTAAGATCTAATAGGTAATGTAATTGAACAGTTTAATGCCAAAGCCTTTTACCTTGAAAGATTAGACTCTTGGGAAAAAATAGTAGTCACAAAATCGCTTCCTGTCTATGATGTTAACTGTACGACAAATATAACATCGTCCACTATTACTTGTGTCAATTGAGTGTAAGGTCAGTATTGGTAAATATCAATCGTAATCTGGTAACTAGTAACATTTTTTAAAACATAAACACACGTGATGTGTGCATGTGTGTGTTTCCAATGTGCGGCAGATTCCAATGTGAAATATGAGTGCCATTAACATTCTCCCCTTTGCTCAAGGCAGATAGATTGATAGTAACCTTCTTACCTCTTTTGGTCTTCCGAAATAAAACTTCAAAAGTAGAAAATACCAAATCACAGCTATTGGGAATGAGGTCTCCTAACGTTACTATAAATTACAGAAATCCAACATTTCGTCCGTCTTACGAATGCAACCGGTTGACGTTCCTTTAACTTACTGTATCTTTCATTTTACAAAATTGAAAATTGCTTTTGCCGACATCAACGCTGCTTTCTGTGTTTAATTAATTAATAAGTACATTGGTAATGATGATTGTTCTGCGGGCCCCACAATACTTGTAAATTACCAAAATATTTCACGTTTCGGAAATCAAGCCAAGTAAATCGAACGACCTTAATTATTTGTTGTGTGAAGAACATTCAGCGGCGCGAAAAATTTTGTTTACCAATTATTTCGTAATCCGAAACTTGTTCGGAACGATGTCGTCATTACTCTACGAACCACTGTGCGGAGATAAAAATATAAACATCACACTACTCAATATCTACATACTTCTTAAAAAAAAGAGCATTTATTTTACAAGTATGCTTGGCATAAAGTATTAACTGTATTTCCTTAGAAGTGTTTATTTAAGCCATGTAGTTTGGGCTTCATGAATACCTGTTATCAATTACATCATTCAAGACTTTGTTGTTAGATCCGCTTGTAAGCGGGAAACCCTAAGCATACCCATGATTACCCATTCCATTTGTGACTAGGATCTTATTTGAATAAAATGTCGTTGACTTTCGCACGATTCACAACTGCTTTATGAATATTATACATCTCGATGCAAAAAACATTAAATCCTTTTATCATAGAAGGATAAAGGCAAATTTGACTTGTTGCTAACCTACTCTTATAAAAAACATATGTAATGTTGCCCAATGACGTTTTGAGAAATACGTTGCGTGTGACGTAGTACAGATATCTTACCTCCCATTAGAGACGTGGTGCTCAGATACAATTATAAGAGGGCATTAAAGGGTTTCGCATTTAGTTTTCTAAATAGCCTAGTACTAGAAGTGGCTTGAACCGCGACATAGACATTGGAGGAAAATAAAGTAAACATTATCTAAAGGTTGATCTAGGCACTAATACGTATCAGCCGGGGATTGCGGAAGTCGCATACGTTCCCGCGATCTCCGGCGTAGGTGGGAGATGGAACACCGGGGTGGTCTATCTATCTATTGGGGTATGGTTTCCGCACTTAGTCCTGATGTTGGACCATTGTGCGTGGGCCATGGCGGCCGTCATTCCAACCAGCCGACCTCCCTCCAGAAGCAGATCAGTCCTCCTAAAGAGTTCAGGGTGTCTGTGAGTGAATTTGGTGTTCCTATCGTTTGTCTACGTATATCGGCGACGCCTGTGCACTCAAGGAGCACGTGCGACACCGTTTCCTCCTCCTCCATGCATGCTCTGCACAGAGGACTGTCTGTTATACCTAGTGTGTGGAAATGCTTATTCAGTGAGCAGTGTCCGGTGATGGTCCCTGCCACCATTCGCAGGCTGCCCCTATCCAGTCGCAGAAGGCGCTTGGTGAGTTTATTGTTTAGGAGTGGCATAGCCTCCTTGGACTGCCTGCAGCCTGGTGCCGAGGTCCACCAGCGTTCTGCTTGTGTGTGGGTATGTTCTTGTAGCCACGTGCGTAGCTGGGTGAAAGGGAGTGGCACTATGGGTTCGGGTCCAACAGCCATCGTACCAGACCCCCTCCTGGCCAGTTCATCGGCCGCGTCATTTCCTAGTGATCCGCTGTGACCTTTTATCCACTGCAGCGTCACGGTGTTGCGGTTTGTCACCGTGACGCGTTCTAGTGCATCGTGGCATTCTTGTATTTGTTTCGAGGTGGTATAGTTTCTATTTAGGGATTGGAGAACTGAGGCGCTGTCGGAGAGTATACGAATATGAGTGTCTGTGACTCCCCTGGCTTCTATGGCATGGATCGCTAGGATAATGCCCACGCATTCCGCCTGGTAAACGGTATTGAGCTTTCCTAGTGGTCTGGATATTCTAATGTTGAGGTCGCTGGAGTAAACTCCAACTCCGGTTCCGGTACTTGTTTTTGATCCATCAGTGTAGATTCTCAGCTCTTTGGGACCTGAGTGGTCATCCGATTCTTGTGTTAGCACTATGTTATAGTGCTTTTGGAAATGGTGCATCTTTTGAGCTTTGTCATTGGGTGATGACATCATGGGTTGTCGTTTTACGGCATCTTCCATGATGCGTGTATGCTTGATTCTAGAGTCTTTACCTAAAGTGCCAGCTGTGCTGAGCCTGAAGGCCGCTAGGGCCGCTTCCTCCTGCACTATAAGGTGCAGTGGTGGCAGTCCCAGCATAGCCTGAAGGGCCGCAGTGGGTGCCGTTCTCATGCTGCCAGTGATTGCCACACAGGCAAGCCGTTGCAGCTTCTCAAGGTCTTTCTGTGCTGTGCTCAAGTCGGTCCTGGGCCACCAGACTAAGGAGCCATACGTGATTATCGGTCTGATAACTGTGGTGTATAGCCAGTGGGTTGTATTGGGGCTAATACCCCAGTTCCTACCTAGCATGCGTTTGCATTGCCACATGCATATACTGGCTTTTGTGGTGGTGTATTGAGTGTGCTTCGCCCAATTCAACTGCTTATCCAGATATATGCCCAGGTATTTGGTTTCAGTTGAAAGGCTGAGGGTGGTTCCGAAGAACCGTGGTAATTCTAGTGTTGGTAACTTCCTCTTCTTGGTGAAAAGGACCAGTTCGGTTTTGGCAGGGTTCACTGCTAGCTGATATTCTTTGCACCAGTCCTCTGCTATTTTCAAGGCTTGGCGCATGAGGTTGCATATCGTGTTTTCGTGTTTTCCGTTTATTATTATGGTTATGTCATCTGCGTAACCAACGGTAAAGTATCCTTTATCATTGAGTCTTTTAACGAGGTTATCTGCGACGAGGTTCCATAGTAATGGCGAAAGGACTCCCCCTTGGGGGCAACCCTTCGCCACAATGGCCCTTGTTGTGTTATTTATTGTCACCGGGGTGGTTTTAGTCAGTAAGAGTCTGACAGACCCCTCCACCCGCCCCAGGGTGGAGGATTTCCATGAGGATTTCCCCCGAATTCAAAAAAAAAAAAAAAAATGCACTAATACGTATCAGCCGGGGATTACGAAAGTCGCATCCGTTCCCTCGATCCCCGGCATAGGTGGGAGATGGAACACCGGGGTGGTTTTAGTCAGTAAGAGTCTGAAAGACCTTTCCGCCCGCCCCAGGGCGGAGGACACTCATGAGGATTTCCCCCGACATAAAAAAAAGGCACTAATACATATTACTTTCTTTTTATTCTTCTGCACCCGTCTTGTGTCTTGTTTATTTTCTCTGGTATATCATTTAACCCTGAATTTCCGGGTATAAATCTTTGAATCTAAGATCAGGTGCAAGATATTCGGACTGAAGCGAAACAAATTAAAAGAATGGATACGGATATATATCTGATCCACAATTCCACACTTCGTTTTCGTAGGCCATTCTCGTTCTATACTTGGCTGTGCCAAATATTTCGACCGTTCCACTAAGACTTGACATTTGACTCTGGCTGTGACATGTTATTTTGCCCTAAGGGTCAATAAAATTGGATTTTAAAGTAATTTTGGGATTTCAACATGTGTGACAAATTTACTTACTACGTTTCGACGATGCCAACGGAAAATAATACAAAACAACAAAAGATGTTCGTGGAGGCAATGAATATTAGAAATATTATAATGTTATCGGGTCATTATTCATTAGCTGTTGTGCAAACAGTTGACCATGAACTACTATAATACAGTGTGGCCAAGATTTCATTAATTCGCTGTGACACTGCTAGCTTATAAAATTAGCATAACGGAAATTTCCGCCATTTGGTATAATCGTAAATATTTATTTGTATAAATAATGAATAGTTTTAGGCATCTCTCCTTTTAGTTCCGGTTCAACCCAAATTATAACTTGAAGATAAACATCAGGATAGGTAGCGCATGGACTGCGGTTACTTTGCACGTAATAAATAATTATGTAAACGTAGAATGTGCAAGTATCGGGAAAGAAAATTCCCTTGATTCCCACCAATATTAAAGTTAGCTCATAACTTTAATAAGCGACGGTTTAAGCGCCACCTGTCACGTTCGGCATGTACTACCAGCGGCAACGGCATGAACAGAAGCATTAAAGCATTCACAATCACAGATCAACTCTCTCAAAGTACAATCTGATTTGCTCATAATTGTTCAAGTTATGCTAAACAATGAACTTCTCGAAATCCTTCAATCTGTTGAGAGATTTTGTATAAATGAATGCACCGCAACCGTTCGGACCGGCTGGATGTACGCTAAGTCCGGGTGTTGTGAAATGTGAAGGCCGCGCGTCGAGGGCAATTTTAGTTGTCAGTCCCTGTGCCATTTACCTCGGACTAATAGAACTAGCCCTGGCGCACGTAGCCATCGAGACTCGATTCGCTTTTTACAGACATTCATACAGAAAAGCCCAAGTGCTCACAAGTAAAAATATTTCAAGTAAAAATATTAAATGCAATCTTTAGAATAATTGCTCAGTCGCTTTTCACGACATTTCAGTTCTTAGTTATTCTAACACGCGGAAGGGATGTACGAAGACTATTCTTCCGGGTTTTTAACCTTCAGTTTCATAATAGGATATACTATGTAAGAATATATTGTTGTCAATTCAATTGAAGTGATTCACAGAAGTTATTATATAATAGTAATTTACATATAAGTAGGTTTGTGTTTACCGAACAACTTTTAGTTGCTTGACGGCTAAGGAGGAAATGCTAATGCATTTTTATAGTTCAGAAGATACTGGATATACAACATATTTTTTATCATCACAACGTCATTAGCATACGTCAATTCTATGTATTTCCAAGTAGATTTGCTGATTTAGGTAATCAGTAGCTACATAGATGTAATACGACATGCAAGTCAATTGATGTTAATGAGAATCCTATAAGGCTTTACATTCTTACCACACACGGGCCAAGATAGATCGCTTGAAAGAAAATCGCATACGTTTTCTGTTTAAAACATTTTGGTTAATTGCACTGACGGCGACCATCAAATAGTTTCGTTGCAAACGTAATTAAATTACGTACAGACGAATGGTCAATCATTCTAAAAACTATCTTGATACATATAATCATATGATATGGGGACTGAAATCCACCTGTGTCTATTTTATAAAATTGCTAAGTCAAACAAACTTAGCAACCAGTAAGACAATTTATTGCTTAAAAGTCTGAATTTAGATAATTATTTATAATTACATTCATAGATATATACAGTTTCAATCCAACTTGATTTAGAGGTTATACGTTCTTTAACGACTGTCGAAAGAGATAAATGTAATTTTGTATTACATATACATTTCTTGGTTATAGACTCACCTCACCCGTGGAATTACTGACGAAGCCACTGTCTCTGAAGTGTTAGCAGATAACAACTGAACTCTTTTTTTAAAGGGAAACTTATTATGTATGTTATCAAATTTAGAAGATTGTAAAATATCGCGTGAAAGTGTATACTTACTATTTTTTCTTAACAAGACACGAATACTTATATATTGGAAACTATTGAACTTGGATGGGATTTATTATATATGTCATCGCTATGTCGTAGAATTTGGCCATTTCATGATGTGGCCACTTCAATCCTAACTTTTACGACAGAGCAGACTCCGTATCGATTGTAATACAATTTTTTTCGATTATAATTTCTCGATATACATATTAGGAAAAAAAAAACATTTTGTATATGTCGTGGCCATATCGTAGAATTGGCCATTTCATGATATGGCCAAGGTTATATTAGGTTTGATTTGAGGGAACTTAGGGCACCCCGACACGGATAAATTAGGTTCGAATGGTGGACCCCACTATTCCTAGTGCTATTCGTTTGGACTTTGACTAACACGTTATGTCAGACCTGAGGTTTGACCAGGCAAACCTAAGAGCGCCGGCGCTTCGGTGTTTGACGATAACAAACAGATTTTATTATTATTCAAATTTAATAAAAATGTTTTAGAATTAAAATAATACAACTATCTAAATGGCAACTATATTCCTAATATACTCGCAATGAAAATGGCAATAGTGTTATGTCAGCATGTTAATAGGTTAGGTTTAAGCTTTATGCGAGATTGATAACTAAATCCTTGTATCAAAGGAGTTTTTCCCTAACCGTTAAGGGTTTCTGCTTTTCTTTCCTCAACTAATAAACTTGGACGAGCTTGTTGAAACTTACTATGCTACGATTCCATCAATATTCAATGATTTCTCGGTAAAGTTAAAAGCCTTGCACTAAATTATATACATAACGCGTATAAGTTGCGAGTTTTATGTAAACGCAGCTTTACAGTATACATTCAAACGAAAGGAGCTTTGTTATGTTATCAAAAGAACAGTATCCCTCAAGGGAGCATACTGGTACCAACTCTTTTTCTGATAAATAAAATAACTGTTATTATTGCGAATGATGACTGGATGTTCTTTTCAAATAAAACATCCAAAGGCTATGGCTATCATAATTATTGAAAGATATAACTTCTTTACATGTTTGAGAAATCATGTCTATAGAGCAAGTAACAAACTTTTATTCAGTACGCGTACATATTTTTTCCAGGTTTAAGTGAAAACATTACCCAGTTTCTAGTGCAATCGAGAGAAAATATGTGTAGATTTATCGATGTCATCCATCCCCATAGTTACGTCTGCTGTAGCAACAGTTCGTAATAAAGAAAACATAATTTAGAGGTTGAAACAAGGAAAATGTTTCATAATAGATTATATCGGAAAAATAACGGCATAGATGTTGTTGCACATGATGGTAATCTTAAGGTCATCAGCAGTTTTTCAAAGAACGAGTATTGATCATCTCATTCGCCGCGCCAGCTTATTGTGTCTTGACATGCTGACTGTCAAGTCCAGATCTTCGCACGACGTATAGTCTTTGATACCTCAGATTAGTATGATGGCAGTGGCAGGCAATAATCATGTTGCTAGAAGACCTTCACGTTCGGTCCAAATTTTGTGAAACGATAAAGTTTCATATGCCATCGAATCAAAGTGTTGCACGCACCTAATGCTATTCCAAATATTTGTTCCAAAGTTTACGACAATCCACTTTTTTATCAAATCGATGAGCTGCTGAATCGGTTCCTGGTGACCTTGTGCACATTAATAACTGCTTTGCTAAGTGCTGCTCCACCCATATTGGTAAGGAAAAACTTATACAGGGTGTCCCAAAACTCAACGTCAAGCCGAAACGGGGTGACAGGATTGATCATAACCATCACGAGAAAAATCTGAAAAAAAATCTATCCCATGCAGTTTGAAAATTATGGGCATTTTAAGAAAAACCTAGAAATTTGATCAAACTGTACCATTTTTCGGTTATTGTGGTTATTATTTTTTATTTTTGTTCATTTGAACTTTAGAAACGTAATCCTAAATAACATTTCTAGAATCCCAATAAAAAATAATGACACAATTGCCTCAAGTTCCCGAGAATTGAGACTATTTGTTAAACTACGAATTTAAAATTTTCAAGATTCGTCGACTTTGACAGGCCCTCCTATAAAAAAAATGTACTAGAGTGCCTTGGCAAGTGGCATTAAAAGTTGGCGCATTTAATCAGAATTCTAAAATGGTACAATACTTGTTAGTTCCATACAATAGAAAAGAGTAAAAAAATTAAAACCTCAAGTAACCCGATTTTTGCTATCAGATTTTACTCAGTTAAAATGTTTTTAATTCGCACAAGCTCTAGGTAGGTTCTTAATTTTAAGGCAAAATGATGAGAGAGATGGATAATGGGTATGTTTGCCATGAGTGAGCGAGACAGATAGTGACGCTACGCATTGAGACGGAGATGCGTCGTTTAAACGAGTGCGAATGAAACAGATAGATGCTATGGCATCTATCTGTTTCATTCGCACTAGTTTTTTCTATTGGGGAGTTCTCAAAGAAAAAGTTTACTCAAAGCCCATTGAGAACGTAGCCGACCTGCGTGAACGCATTTCTCAAGCAGCTGAGGCGATCAACTCTCGAAGATATGCCCGACTAATAAGTAGATCTTTTTTAAGAAGATGTAGGGCTTGTATTGAGGCTGATGGTAAACAATTTGAACATTTATTGTAATAAAAAACGTTATTTCTCTATCATCTGACTTTTATTCCAACAAACCTAATTATTTTACTAATTTTACTAACTTTTTTTCACTTTGGTAAAAGTGGCGTCACTATCTGTCTCGCTCACTCATGGCGAACATACCCATTATCCATCTCTCTCATCATTTTGTCTTAAAATTAAGAACCTACCTAGAGCTTGTGTGAATTAAAAACATTTTAACTGAGTAAAATGAGATAGCAAAAATCGGGTTACTTGAGGTTTTAATTTTTTTACTCTTTTCTATTGTATGGAACTAACAAGTATTGTACCATTTTAGAATTCTGATTAAATGCGCCAACTTTTAATGCCACTTGCCAAGGCACTCTAGTACATTTTTTTTATAGGAGGGCCTGTCAAAGTCGACGAATCTTGAAAATTTTAAATTCGTAGTTTAACAAATAGTCTCAATTCTCGGAAACTTGAGGCAATTGTGTCATTATTTTTTATTGGGATTCTAGAAATGTTATTTAGGATTACGTTTCCAAAGTTCAAATGAACAAAAATAAAAAAGAATAACCACAATAACCGAAAAATGGTACAGTTTGATCAAATTTCTAGGTTTTTCTTAAAATGCCCATAATTTTTAAACTGCATGGGATAGATTTTTTTTCAGATTTTTCTCGTGATGGTTATGATCAATCCTGTCACCCCGTTTCGGCTTGACGTTGAGTTTTGGGACACCCTGTATATTCACGCTATAAGTTTTACTGATAAGCAAAAAGCAGTATCAAACAAGCATCACCAAGTTTTGTAGTCTGATTATGTTTAGATTTCAATATTTTAGTTTTTTTTTCATACATTGGTGTTGAATGTCAATGTATGTTCATACACACTGGCTACTGTGTGATCTCCAAATCTTAGTCCGATACTTTCGGTTAAAGATCAATATTCCTCGTTCTTGACATATACGTTATATAGTTTCTCTAAATAAAGGTCACAAACGATACCTATTCTAGTGAGAACCTAATCCATTTATAACACGTTTCAACAAATCGATGTTGACCACAATAACCCATTTTCCGATAGTACTGTAGGTTAAAGTTATTTCTTGTGCTCACAACCGCAAATGATGAATTAGATATCCACAGATAAAGTGGTTCTGGGAAATGATATATACTTTTGCCTTAATTATTTACATCCTTTATGTAAATGCAATAATCAATTGATCGAAAAAAATCATTGCCTTAAGTTCACTTGTTTGTTTTAATAATCATTGATTACAATACAGGATTATTATTCATTGGACTACTTTAATACTCATATGGTATAATGTAGTCTTTAGTAATTTATGAATGCGGATCTCAATTGCCAAAAATATACGTTTTTATATGGTATTCTTGCGCGATAGTGGGTTATTTTTATTTGAATCCTACATCCTATTCGGTAAACCTGTTCATATTTACAGCTTTATTTTTAACTAACGCGGTAACACTAATTTGAATCTTCTTCACTCATTTACAATAGAGAAAACCATTGGGCAAAAAATATTTATGTTAAGGACTTGCAAAGTGTGAATCAGCTGATTAAGTTTTAGACGTCACGCTCACAGAGTATGATTGATAACAAAAGGTGCTTAGTTTTAACTACTATTCTAACAAAAATCTACAGGCTTTATGAGACAATCATCAACAGACGCCATTGTTTAAATTAAAAAAGTTGCATGCATCACTTACCGTGCTTTTGGTATCCATTGTTTACGAGTGCCACCTCCACTGTATTATTGTTGTTCTCTTGAGAGCTGTTCACTAATGTTACGTCACTGAACACTGCATTCACTCGGTCCACATGTCTGTCAAAATTGCGTTAGGTTGTAGATTCGAGTTAAACCTCTCTCGCCCTCTCCGTGTGGCCGGCGTCGTGCAACGCGCCTGCTCCAAGCGGCAAAGCGACTAGAGTCGTACTGAGAGTGTTGCAACAATCACCAAGGTTTATATATGAGGTTGCACGCTGCCAACTTCTGTACAGATTTTTTCTGATAATATTTTGAAAAATACTGCTAATTTTTTATTAATTTGCTATTCGTATTAAGTGTTCGGACTACTTTCTTGTAAGTCTAAAAAACATCAATCAAGGTTGCTAAATTATATCTATGTACTATTATTTTCTAATTTTATATGCATATTCGTCATCTGCTCCTAATGATTGCGATTTACAAGATGCGTTTTATTTACAAACATTGTATTGATGAATAATAATAATAGAGTAGAATATTGTAATGGATGACAAACGGTCACTAATCTAATAAGGGTTCAACAATAAATAAACAATTTCGCTAGTGAGTTCAGACAGTTAAAATATAAAAAAATATCCACTACAAACACCCTAGCTATGCATCTACTTCGTAAAAATGATGAATTAACTGATTCTGAAGTACTAACAAAAATTAGTAAGCACAGTAGTATTCTCTAATCCATCTTCTTTATAAAAAAAAAATAATTCAAACAAAAAAGTTATCAAAGAGAAAACCACAACAATCAAAGTAATTTTCAAAAACGAAAAATTGCAACATCAACCTGAATTTGATCTTAAAAAAGTCTGCTGATGGGTGTCAATGTCCTTACCAGTAAAGGTCTTTCCACTGCCATTTTTGCAATAGGTTTTTTTTTTTTAAATTTATATTAATTTAAACACATCAAATTAACTAAATAAAAAATAAACAAGAAGACACACCAGTGGTCAGGATCAGGACAATTTTCGTGTGACCGTGTACGACGACTGTCGATAGCCTCTAGCCCACAGGAAAATAGTAAAGAAGCAATACGGTGGCTATGTCACGTTGTGTGCATCGGTTTCTGGCAAGTCAAGTCCGTATGACGTATGCTCTGCCGATGCCAGGAGTTGCGTAATCGTTTGCCACCGCGAGGACGAACTCTCCGCTCATAGAATTTCATTACAGGACTTCGATGACTCGGCTACACCTATTTATGATCGCCAAAAAACCAATCGCGATCACGACATCAACCGGACATTGCGCTAAGCAACGAAATTCTTACAAGATTTTTTATTGGAAAACTGATTACACCGCCGCTAATGGTGATAGATCTCCCAATTTCATTTGTGTAATTTTTAGACAAATTGACCTTCGATTAACTTGGAAGAAGTCAATTATGGTATCAATTCAGAGCCATTAAACTTTGTGAGGTTTTTTCTTATGTTTTTTTCCAGATATTTGTTCCGTGTAGTTTAGATTTATGCTGCTACTTTGAGTAGATATGTAATTCAAAGTTTTTTTGTTATCATTCATCTTATCGTCGATATTATGACCTTTGTCTATTGAAGTCTTTATTAGAGAATCTCTGGTCTTGTTTAACCGTTACTTACAGGATATTTCTGTGGGAGCGTGTTGGACCTTAGTCGTATTTCACCTTGCTAATCCTACGAAAATTAACTTTTAAGATGATTGGAAAACAATAAGTAACAAACCAGAAAGTCCAAGATGTAGAAAGCTAAAACAACTACAACATTTTTGAATGTGTGAAGAGAAGTTCGAAACGTCGATTAGTTCGGTGTGAAACAAATAGTCTGGATTAGACCACTTATTTAACTAAAGGGACTGATTTCGCAGAAGAAAACATTGTGTTTCCTATAGCTATAATGTGAATAAGTTTCAAGATGACGACACTACTGACGATAGAGGAAACTGATGCACTTACGCATAATCATGACGGTATCGACAAATAACTTGCTTGAACGATCTAGATTCTCCAATACTAGGAAGAAAATAAAATGCCTTAATAAGCCTACGCGGTACGACAGCATATTCCGGTCTTTATGCATAATGTAAGATCTGCTATAGTGGATGAAACAACCCACCGTCTCTGACAACTCTGTCGAACAAAGGCTCTTTTATCTATCTGCCTACTAATGATTTCGTCAATGCTTTCAAAGACCTACGGACTTGAAACAAACTTCAATAGATTTAATTTCTATCTTTGCGTAGGCTTGTAGGCTGCCGAGCCCCGGGATCCTATCCAATATAATGACGAGATGAAATTGATTGTTTTTATATATTTGCAAATAGTAACCTCAGGAAATTCTGATGTGATTACGAAAATTATCTCTCGCCATTGATAGAAACCTATCACTGAAAATAATCGAGGTTCCTGCGGCCACGTGATTGGAGCCCCGAGAAAAAGCGAGTTTACAATAAATTTTCTATATAAACATACAAAAGCACAAGTGAGTTTCGGTCGACGACGGTGTTACCGTCATTTAGTAAAAAACCAGCCAAGTGCGAGTCGGACTCGCGCACGAAGGATTCCGTATCTATAAAAACGGCAAACAAATCATGTCTGTTGTATGGGAGCCTCCTTAAATATTTTTTAGTATTTTTTGTTATAGCAGGAACAGAAATAGATCATCTGTGAAAATTTCAACTATCTAATTATCACGGTTCATGAGATACAACTTAGTGACAGACGGACAGACGGACAGCGGAGTCTTAGTAATAGGGTCCCGTTTTACCCTCTGGGTACGGACCCTAAAAATTAAGCCATTATTGTACCTTAGTTCCGGTGAATTTATTATCTACAATTTATTAATTAAGGATTGTATACTGTGTAAACACAGTTTTTTTTTCTATTTGTTAGTTAAGTACGTTATATTTAAACTAGATTTGCCCGCGACTTCGTACGCGCATCCCGCTTTTCCCGTTCCCGTAGGAATTTCGAGAAACCCTCTTAGTGCTCCCCTACTCTCCCCAAGAAACCTACATGCCAAAATTCAGCTTTCTACGACACACTCAGTAACGGAAGCGTTTTATATACTTACTAGCTGTTGCCCGCGACTTCGTACGCGCATATCCCGTTTTTTTTTTCGTAGGAATTTCGGGAAATCCTCTTTTTGCTCCCCTACATTTCCCAAGGAAGGTTCCTTTAAAATCTCAGCTTTGTACGGCCAGTAGTTCCGGCTGTGCGTTCGGAAGAATGATATATATTAGAATTGATGTAGAGATAAATTTGATAAGTTACTACTAGTAGCTTTAATTTGAACTGTTCATACTGTACACTTTTTTATATACAATACAATATTTGTAGTATTAGTAGTGTAGCAGTAGTAGTATATTATATTAAATATTATTAATTTAAATGAAATTAAGTATATCTTTCTTATGTGATTATTGCGCCGTGCGATTGCCAAGTTTTTAAAGAAATAATATGTCCATTTTGTTGGATGCTCCCATTGATAGGTACTGAAAAATAACCAACTTTTTTCGGTTGAATAACAAACTGCGTTGCGAGACTTGGTATTTGTTTGCGTGTTATTTTTTTGATGGGATTTCATTAATTTTAACTAATTCACAACACCGTTCCTGCTACGAGCTACGCGGCGTAGCGAGAAAATAAAAGTGCAGTGCGGTCATTATTAATTTAACAATTATTTGATTTAAATAATTATGCTCATACACGTTTATCTTTTTAGTTTGTGTTAATATTTGAACAAATCAAAAACGCCGTAGCGGCTACGAGCTACGCCGCGTAGCTGAGCAATAAAAGTGCAATGTGGTCATTAATATGTATATTTTTTTTATTATTTCAATTAATAGTTAATTGTTCTCGTATGAATTTACTTTTTTATTTCTATATTCCGACCAATTAAAAACGCCGTAGCTGCTACGCGCTAGGCAGTAGCTCATTGTTATTTTGATGTAACTTAGCCATACATCAAAACTTTTTTTAGAAACAAATATTTTTTTAGAATATAATTATTCTAATACACGTTTGGCAAACACACTTCACGCTGGTTTTTATGAAAGGACGGCACAGGAGTTGTACAGTCAGCAGCTGACACTCGAAAATTTGACAGACGATTTTTATGAATGAAAACTCGCTACCGTATTTATTTTTTATTTATAACAAACTGGCGTTTGGCCACAGCGTCGCTCGCTTTAATATGGATTTTCGCAAGATGTTCTGAACCAAAATTCATCTAAATCGGTTCAGCGATTCAGGCGGGAAAGCGTCACAAACAAGAAAACTCACTTTCGCATTTATAAATTATAGAATTGATGCTAGTATAGTTTATGAGGAAATTTAATCACCATTATGTTATCGACTGATTTTCAAGGCCCTATTCTTCTGCGTAAATCCCTTCTTCGAGGTGAAACTCCAAGTCCATCGCTCCATGACTTCCATGACTTGGTTTGGTTAGGTTTCCAAATCTGAAAAGAGCAAATATGCTTTACTAATATGGACATACAAACGAGAATAAAGTGCTTATTTATTCTATGTTGGTATTACGCACACGTTCAGAAACGTGTGTGTAGTAGTGATTTTGTAATTACCTCAGGTGTGAAGTTTACGCTTCTATGTAATGACCTCCCATGACCATGACGTATTTGCAATAAATCTGCTCGGGGAATCAAGAGTTCAATGATATTATATGCTTACGATATTGCTACAGAATTCAGTGCCTTCAAGCGTTTCATTGTCATGTTGTGTGGAATGATCGTTATCACTCTACGAAACTACCAATTAATGTTCCAAGTCATTAGTGTTACTCATGTACTGAGTATCATAAATGTAATGTTATTAATGCTGGAGGGGTTTGATTGACTGCTGAAGTACATCAAGACTTGACCATGTACCGCTGCTTCCTTTCCCCAAATGTCCAGCTTGGTAAAAGGAATTGGTCTTTGCCATATCTGTGACAGTTTCATTGTTTATTTTAATGTAAAATTAAATATAAAACAAAAGGATCTATGAATTCGTGGAAAGGGTATCGCTTCCGTAATTAATCCCAAAAAATAAGTGTCCAATCAAGTTAATTACTAATGAAGAATATTTAATGTCCATACATTCTAGGATATAACTGTTTTTATTGCAGAATGTTTGTTTCTTATTTAATTTGCATGAAATACCTGGTTTTATGATGTCGGCCAATTTTCTTAACATCCTGTTCTGTTCGTCTGAAGATGTAAAACTTCAGCCATGATGTGAAATGCTACGCTAAAACGAAAACATAGTTACGGACAATTTAAGATTTGTTTTGCTTGTGCTATTGCTATTGCCTAAGTCCATAAATAATCCAAATATGTATCGATTGACTCAGACCGAAATTAAGTCTTAAGATGACCGTTGATTAAATATCAAGTAGGAGTGTTAAGGCGCGTTGATATCTAATCTACTGAGAATTTCGTGCGGCGACAACGAGGCGCCTAATTACGGTTCTGGTTGAATACTATTATCATGTGTTTGGTGCAGTCTCCGACGACTTCGGCTTCCATTAGAACGGGGCCGTAATCGGCGCGTAATCGTGTGAAGGTATTATAACACTACGCTATTGAGCGCAGTTACCACAAGGTTCTTATAAGAAGTTATTCGTTAAAGCAACAAAGGATTGAAGGCTTGCTTAATTTCTCAGTCGCACGCACGACTCCAGCTTAATTGGAATGCAATTAAATCATTAAGTTAGCTGTATCATTGCCCAATTATCAGTCGCTATGAATTCCGAATACGCCCACTTCATGACACATCAAAGGATGAAGGAGCAGTTTCGCAAACATTGACCAATTTGTTCTGTGTTATCTAATGTCAATATTTTGATGTTAAACATAATTTTAATTTGCTTTAATAACAAAAGTATTAAACAATCCAAACGGTGGTATAAAACATGTTTTATTTGATTTGATTCTGTCACTACAAATAAGAAGCTCGCACTACATCATAATATTTAATATCTCACGATTGATATAGGTAGCAGCAGGATTCATGAATTAAATTAAGGACTTTGCGAGAAATAAGGCAAAGGAATTGTGTGTTTGGGTACATGGTTTTTGGGGAAAAACATACAGAATTGTGAATAATTTAGTAGCTCACAGAATTTCTAGATAAGGTAAACATTGAACTGGGTCGTATGAACAACGCTTAATCATTTTATTATGCATCGTCTTAGCATATCTGAATAATGATCATGGTCACGGGTCACCTAAACATTATGTTGTTTATTTTAGATATTAATGGACCGAATCACTAATTACATATTTTGTGTCAACGCAGATTTTATTATTCTAATTATCAAGGCCAAGGTTAATAATCGTACTTTGTTTTCAATAAAACAGAGCTTCCAAAAGTGGGCTCACTCGGGGCAATGTTTAAAGTTAATTGCTGGGTTCAAATGTATGTAGACTATGGAGTTGTAGAGTCACCAAAAGACTAAGCATGTCTTTACACGATATTATTGAATGTGTCAAACTAGCCATTATAAATACAAACAGACAAACTTGTCGGCGCCCAAGTAGGAAAATGTAAAATTGCCATCCTCATTAAAACTTGTTTCGCAGCAGCTGGTCATCATTTCGGCATCTTAATACCAACTGATGGTCATTATGGGGTCACGTTAATGATTCAAAAATAACGTAGGTATATTGTCCGGTCCGGTCCGGTTGTGCGCAGACGCTCTGCTGGTATATTCATGCACATCGTCCTTGCCAGGAATGCGAGGTCATCACGCCTTCGTTCGAAGAACGCGTTCTGTCTTGGCGGTCCTCTTGTGAAACATAATTATTGTTGTTTTTAGACTTATTCATTCCGTATTCTATGCATGTCATTATGATGTCAGTTCGCGGCCAGCACCTTGTTACTTAGCGAGTTGTCCTGTTCAGCCTAGCAGTCGAGCTTGATAATTGTACTTAAACGGTTTACTACGTGACTCGTATCTCTATATTATTTATACCTGGCCTGGGGGTTTGACTTTCATTACATAACGTTATATTTACATATATCCAATAAAAAATAAGAATGCTGTTTGCTATATTGAAAGCAAGCAAATAACACGGGTCACAACTTTATTATGAGAAGATGCTGTGTGGCAGGTCTTGCAGCCGTCTGCGTTCTAGAAACAATAAAATTGTTATTCGAGTATTTTCCGAAAAATAACTTGTTTTTTTTTATATTTCATAAGTTCAAATTTTTATGATACTTAATATTTGTAAAAAAATATTGGTCAAGAGATAATAAAATTCGTAATAATATCTTGGATTCTCCCTAAATCAATTTTGTGTACCAGGCTTGGAAATCAACAGGATGTTCAATGAGAATTTCCCGCAGATTCAATCCGATACATCCTGATAGGAAAAACACGATTTATTTTTGGCTGTTGTGTTTGGTAACGCTTCATTATAAAGGATCTAATAACCAGCGAGGTTCTTTACACAACGAAAATGACAATTTCTTAATTTTATATCTGATTCTGTACCAAACAGGACATTGGTACTTATCGAGAAACAAGGTGAATTAAAAGCACAATCATGTGAAAGTGCATTAATTGTGTTGAAACGCTTTTAAATTATTTTCTTAATAACATTAATACGGTTACTTTTTGAATTCTACGTCACACATAATATTTGTAATTATGACGCAACGTAACGAAATTGTCGTCTTACTTATATTTTCCACGTGTTGAAATGTTAAGGTGTCAGTTTGACCTTTAACCTTTACTTGTATACGTACTGAATGAAACGCCACCGATTTAATAATATTGATTATATCCGTTACGCAAATAACCAATTAAATGACAATTATGACGACGTGTGGCATGTCGTTTACATTAATTTGTAACAACTTCAATATCCTGCTCCTTTCAGTCGAGTTTTCTTGCAACAAATAACTTGTTTGGTGGTTACTCAGAGCCTTAAACTAGATAACCCTAAACTGGCTGCTTCAGGTTACCGCGTAGGACCGCCAGGTCCGTAGTCGTAGGTAGAACTTAGCAACTGCATAATAAATACATAACTTAATGATACCTGTGCTCCTTCGTAAAATGTATGCCAAAAAACTATCATCTTAGCAACGACTATAAATAGCTCTAGACTAGATTTTTATTCACACATGTGTGAAATTTTGACTAGGTACCTCATTAATTTTGTGTATCAATTTAGGACGCCGAGAATATTCCATTTTTATTGCCAATCCAAAACTTGCGTTTTGAAACAACTGGTTCACGTATTTCATCTCGAATAAAATATTAACCAAGTCATATCTGTTGCAGCTCCGTGTACCACTGCGTCAAGCAGTGAGGCCACGTGACTTAACGGTGATCATCAGCAAGAAGCATCTCAAAGTCGGCATCAAAGGCCAGCCGCTTATCATCGACGGCGAACTGGATGCCGAAGTCAAGATTGAGGAGTCCACGTGGGTGCTACAAGATGGACGAAACTTACTTATCAACATAGAAAAGGTGCGTAGGTCTACGTACGTGAGTGTACTTTTAGACATGAGTAATAAAAGTTTATCTTATTCAATCGTCTGCCTCTTGGAAATGGTAATTTTTAAATCAATATTATGTTGATTTTACCGTTCTTAAGCATTTGCTAATTTTAAGACTGTTTGGCAATGTTGGTTCTTGTTATCGAATCAGAGTTTATTGCACAGCTGAACCTAAGCTTCTAAAGGATGGTTATCTATAAGTTAAACTCCTTACATTGACTTAATCACCGTGTTTGGGTTTTTATCTTAGCGCAGTATTAATATTCCTAAGAGGACCTACCTAATTACTACACGAGGCATTCTCCTACAAGTAAGCTTGATGGACAACAAACTATAGGCAGATTTTCTAGAGGAGAAAAGGGACTTGTTTGATCCTTGTTGGTAACCATCCATTGCTCGTCTCAATCCATACCTGAGTAAATAAGTGAGCCAAACATTGTTCATGCTAATGCGTGAGTTTTTTTTTCTAAAATGTCATAAACAAACCTTGTAACACTTCTAAAAATTGCTTTGTACAATTATTTAAACATTTTAATGAAGTTGTCATTATGTAACGTAAAACGGTGTTTTTTTTTGTAGAAACCAATTTAAGGTAATGATGAGTATCTTACTGAATAATGTTGTAAATTTTTATTATATCTTGTAGGTCAATAAAATGAATTGGTGGGGGAGACTAGTCACTACCGACCCGGAAATATCCACGAGGAAGATCAACCCAGGTAAGCATTTTGGTGAAGTTAAAGCATGTATTTATGGTAATTAATTGCTCACGCAGAACTTGCTCGGTGCTTCGTGGTGTTTTATACGCCAGTTAAACTGTTAAATAGACAGTAGTTAAAATAATGAACACTGTTTTTATACTCACTGTTTTCGATTATTTCCGGAAACTGCATTCAATTTGCCAATTTAGCGGTTATCTTGATATACGAAAGCATGGGCTTTATTTTGCGACCTCAAAATTCGACTGTCGGAAATGGAACTTGAATTAAGGGTTATTTTTAACTCCAAAGTTATAGCAATTTATTTCAAGCCTACCTGTGGGTAGAGATTGTTGTTCCGTAACTAATTTGTGATTTATGTTTCAGAACCGTCGAAACTGTCGGACTTGGACGGCGAGACTCGCAGCCTAGTTGAAAAAATGATGTACGATCAGCGACAAAAGGAAATGGGTCTACCCACTAGCGATGAACAAAAGAAACAAGATGTGCTCAAAAAGTAAGTCTCTTAAGACAGCTAAGTAGTATCCAACCTGACAAACCATCTTCCCAGAGGCAGTGGGACGAGCCATTCTATAGAGTAGTTCATTATAACTTACTGACCACGTCTGCTACTATGCTGAGTGTGCACGCCTGCTTGCTGTGGGAAAATGGGAGTCGGGTCTTTGGCTTCATGCACTACCGTCATCGAACCTAGGCACTTAGTTCGACAACACCACTTTCCGCCTCGCTGATCTCTACGTTTAGGAGCCCCATGTTGTTCTCCTCATTGCTGTCACTATGGTGAGGTTGTCAACAGCCTCGGGAACCACGGCCTTTCTTGTAGCTGCTTGTAGTGCGGGCCGTTTTGCGCGACACGCTAATTTAAACGACATTATCCGACGAGCTCTCGTCACCATCGGCGTTCAAGCAGTATTAGAACCCAATGGCATAGCACGTGACGTTTCCATGGAAGATGGGTAACCTCTGTCAATACTCTGGCTCCATCCCATCTTCCTAGTTCATCGTGTTGTGCCGGTGCGTAAATATAGTAACCTTATTGGTAACTACATTTTCGAGCCGTTTTGGGGTTGAAACCCTCGGGCCGTGGGGCCCTTGTGCTCACAGCCCTTTCTAAGAATTTTTTAACCGTCTGGTTGACACTTCCCGTGACCCAAGAACTGACTTTTACTTTGGCCATTCAACTTGGCAATGCCGCCAGTCTCTTGGGCACATTACCAGCTGACAGCGTTGAGGACGAATTTTTGGACGCTATGATTTAGTTTGTTTTATGTTTATTTGTTAATAAAAATATTACAATGTATAAAAAAAAATAGTATTAAAAAATCTAAACACGGAAGATGTAATTTGTGGTTATCACAGGATGGTGGCCGCCTGAATATTTCAGTTCCAACATAATTTTTGTAACATGTCCGAATTAGTCTAGCAAACTATATCTCCGGTTTGAAAGTCGAGCGTTTGGATAAGTTCGCGGTGTATTGAACTTTTACCAGCCAGGGATTTGGGGTATGACTTCGTTGTTTCGTCATGGTTGGGTACAAATATAATTACAACTCCAACGTTGAAAGGTCGATCGTACAGAGATCGAGATAACTGGTTCACAAAATCTCTGCTTTATAAAACCCTCTAATTCGTATTTTTTTTCTATTTACAGGTTTATGGATCAGCACCCAGAAATGGACTTCGCAAAATGCAAATTCAACTAACAAAAATAGGGGACCCCCTTACATTGCCCCTTACATGTTGTTACATTCTTACGTCAATAATAATTTGCGATGTTAATGTCAAGTTTAATTTCAAGCAAAATAATTTTAATTTTTCAAGTCTTTTTCATTGCGCGTTCTTATAGATGATGTATTTAACGTCAATAAGTTGACGTTAAAAATTTGTGGTTGCTGTACGTATGATTTTGTATCCTTAAGAGTGCGTAAGTTTTGCACTGTAAGACAGATGGCGCTTTGAGCGACTAGGCCGGTGCTGCTAATATAACGTATCTACAATAATTGCTAACCATAGACATGGTGTATAGTATATAAAAAAGTTGGGCTTTTGTTGTGCCATCTCTGTCTTATTCTAAAGCTGGATGAGTAAAACCTATAATGTGGATTAGGTACTGAAGGCTTTGGATGCAGTACCATCTGTTGAATTTGCAAACTCATTTGTGGTGCGGCCTGGCTGCTAAGTGCATTAGCTGTCGTTTAAGTGAACTTTAGTACAATAGCTTATTTACTATTGTATTCTTATTAAATAAACAACAATTTTGAAATTGTTTTTTATTTTCTTTATGAAGACCCTACTTTTACAAGATAGACATGCGTCATAAAAGAAAATATAACTATGTTGTGTCCTAGGTACTTATGCGTTTTGTGGTTGATAGCGATACATATCCGTACCTAATTGTTTATTTCCGCATTGCTGGGTTTGCACCAAAAAACGAGGCTATATGTAGCCATTAACAGTTCTTTGTTTTGATATTGTTTGGGATAGATCGCTTCTCTACAAGGGTTGCCCAAACCATGTCAGGATGTCATCAATAGTTTTATTTTGGAATTCTACACAGAGGCAACGATTTTTTTTGAGATATTATATATTTTGGGTTAGATTTTAGAGAAGTTGTTTAAAACCAGGGCTCGAACCTGTGTTTTTGTGACGCCTATCGAAAATGTAAATCGTACCTATAGATCTATTTATGTTTTAAAAAAATAGATTCCAAAACGTTTTTTTTATTTGAAACGAAGTCCCTAGGAAATATCTTGATATATAAGAAAAGAACAAAGAAAACTTCCAGCAAGCTTTCACCTTGAAGGAAACAAGCGGACAAAGATGATGCAACATTTTTGCTGTCGAAATTAAATGACATAAGTCTGTCGAGCGAGAACTAATCATTATCTACTGTAGCTGGTAGCAATGTACGACTTCATCATTTATGCACAATTATGTATTTCGAACGTATTTCGAAAGAGATCGAGAGATGTTACGAAAAAAGGCGTAAAATGTCTTTAGTTTACCATAAACCATAACCAATATGTTGACATTCGTGGTGACAGTGACAGCTATGACAGTGACGAGATAGTAGTGTGTAATTACCTCAATTCTATGACACGACAAAACAAAACTCGCAATTTACTTTTATTCATAAAATTAAGCCAATAAAACTGGAAATCTGAAACGTTTTGCGGCAGCTTATACAACCACATCAATATAAATCGGAAAAGATGGTCCGGACAGTTTATTCTCCGGAATATTGCTTACAATATTTAGAACAATATGCTTCTAAAGAAATATTCGTAATCGGTTTAATTCTCGGTCAGGTAAGCCATATAATTTTATTAAATGATAAGTAAGAAGTATTACAACAATACTTAATTCTTTTGATGTTTAATGGGCTACAAAAACATGTTTATTTTAGAAGTTTCATCAGTGTAACTTTATAGTATTAGTCCGCCTTTTATTTATGAACTTTTCTAAATCATTTTCTCTCGAAAGCCTTATCATTTCATTTATAAAGCTATCTTTGCCTTAATTAACTCTAAAAATGCACTATATCAGCAGTCTGTGGTTATAATTTCAAGACAACTGGTGCTCGAGAGAATGTAATCCATCTGGCGCGAACCCCTGATGAGAAAAGCTCAGAAAATCCATCGGAAACAACTTATGAATCTGAAAAACAGGAATCAAAGACACTATTGAATGTGTCAGAGGCATGGGTAGCCGATCATGCTAAACATGTTACAAGAATGCTTCCTGGTGGCATGTTTGTTCAAGGTAAGATGACATTTTTGATATCTGTTTTTAATATACATATGAACAAACTTCAAATGATATTATTTTTATGTTTTGCACAACATGAGAGATTTGCATCCACATATTTAACCTTTTCAATGCCAGAGCATAAATGCATCGGCATGCCCCAGACGCCAAGCCACAAATTCGCCATACTTTTTTGTCACATATTTGTGACGTTTGGTGTACAGGGCACACGCTTGCTTGTCATGTATATGTGACAATGGCGTTCAAAAGGTTAAAGGATTTTTTTTTATCAGCAAAATAGGTTGTTAAAATGTCTTACAATGTTCTTTAAGCTAACACTAAGAAATTACACAATTTCAGGTATCTTCATAACAAGCGATGAAGATATATTTGAGGACCCAAATAGTTTCAGTAAAGTGAAGTCTGTTGTGAATCACATACACAAAGTTATGAGTGTGAATCAGTACATGTTTGGAAACTGTCTATATTCAAATGAAAGACTCATACTACATATGTCTACAAGTACAAAAGTACTTACTTGTAAGAGTGTTGAAGTTGGTACACCAATCAAGAGCACAATTATCAAGCCCGTTGAGTGGAAGTTCTTGCCCAAAGCCCAACAGTGGCAGAGATTGGATTGCTACTATGAATTTGATGATGTCTACCCTGTGATAGTGAAGAAGAGTGGTATATCTGTTAAACAACAGTTTCAGGTATTCTTAATATTAACCATACTTCAAATTATAAATGTGAAAGTAACTCTCTTTTCATGTCTTATTCATCATCATCATCATATCATCTCTTCATGTCTAATTCATCATCATCATATCATCTCTTCATGTCTTATTCATCATCATCATATCATCTCTTCATGTCTAATTCATCATCATCATATCATCTCTTCATGTCTTATTCATCATCATCATATCATCTCTTCATGTCTTATTCATCATCATCATATCATCTCTTCATGTCTAATTCATCATCATCATATCATCTCTTCATGTCTAATTCATCATCATCATATCATCTCTTCATGTCTTATTCATCATCATCATCATATCATCTCTTCATGTCTTATTCATCATCATCATCATATCATCTCTTCATGTCTTATTCATCATCATCATATCATCTCTTCATGTCTAATTCATCATCATCATATCATCTCTTCATGTCTAATTCATCATCATCATATCATCTCTTCATGTCTTATTCATCATCATCATCATATCATCTCTTCATGTCTAATTCATCATCATCATATCATCTCTTCATGTCTAATTCATCATCATCATATCATCTCTTCATGTCTAATTCATCATCATCATATCATCTCTTCATGTCTTATTCATCATCATCATCATATCATCTCTTCATGTCTAATTCATCATCATCATATCATCTCTTCATGTCTTATTCATCATCATCATATCATCTCTTCATGTCTTATTCATCATCATCATATCATCTCTTCATGTCTTATTCATCATCATCATATCATCTCTTCATGTCTTATTCATCATCATCATATCATCTCTTCATGTCTTATTCATCATCATCATATCATCTCTTCATGTCTAATTCATCATCATCATATCATCTCTTCATGTCTTATTCATCATCATCATCATATCATCTCTTCATGTCTAATTCATCATCATCATCATATAAGCTAAAAGACGTCAACTGCTGAGGCCTCCGCCAAGTGTGGCTACGTCTTCCAGTACGCAGTAGCCACTCCAGAACTTTTCGGCCCCATCGCCCATCTGTTCTGCGAGCAATGTACCCTTTGCTGTGAAGTGGCATGTCTTATTGGTTGAAAGTATTTGGATGATACTTGGCATGTGTAGACCATGTTCTGGAATAGGACATCTAGAATACTTTTTACCTTGTGATGAAGGAACATTTCCTTGGGATAATTTTCGACTTTCACGTGCTAGCTAGTTATAATAAACTAGTTTTTAATATTATGAGATAATTTACAATAACCAAATAAGTCATAACAATGTGTTTTTCAATGTTGTTGCTATAATCACCATGTTATTTATAATTTACTTATGTACTGATAAATAATGCTGTTTCGGCGTTAACCTCCTCACTTATTCATTTTCAGCAAATCCTGGAATCAGCTAACAAAACAATTGAATCCAGCATAATGTTTATAGACGGAGAACTAAAAGAGAATACCGAAGTTCTTGAACAACTCTTAAAAAAGAAGAAACCTAAATCACACACCAAAATGCAGCAACAAGAACTACCTAAATCAATGAATGTTTCTTTATTTGTGCCATTTGTAAGTGAAAACAATACAGTATTATTATTTCATTGTTCTCTCATCTCTCATGCTTAGCATTTATTGTTATCGGCGTGACTTTCAAAATTGTAATAAATCCTTAAGTTGAAAGATGAATATACTATTGTTATATCATGTACTATATTTCAACGAATTTTGTGTATTTTTCTAACTATGCTGTAAAATAAACTAATGTCATCAAGTTGAATCTGGAATGAAATTTTCATATTAACTTGTCTGTAAATTTTAGGAAAACTCACTCCCTGAAACAGTGGAGTACTTAGAATGTGATGGTAGTATACACTTTAGTGGGGTGGTGTCTTCAAGTGTATTCATGTATCCCAAGGCGACAGTCGGTGAAACTATTGCAGCTGTAAAACAGGATATAATAAGATCACTGGCATCGAGGTTTACTATGCACTGTGATGCTTTGATTGATGACAACCTACTCCCTGAAGGTAAGAAACAATTCTGGTAGTCCCCAAGTTCCACAAATAGGCTGCACATAGCCACAAATCAAAATTCTTGTACTTTGAAAGACTCACACAAAAAACTCACACATTTTTATTCATGTTATTTTAAAACCACAGACTCCTTCAGGATTCTGTACTGTACCTAATCTACAACAAGTAAAGAACTATTTTCTGTATTTTTCGACCGACTTGCACTTGGGTCGGTTACTAATCTCGACTGCTGTAGGATGCATAATGTAGGTCCACCACATTTATCCCTGTTTTTTGGCTTATTCGTTTGATTACTCTGTTATTTTCTTATCAACAGAAAAAGTTTGTTTCAATGAGCCGCCCCGCCGGGTGCTGGTCCCTGTGGGAGCCTTGTACCTGTGCGACTACCTGTTTCCCGGTGAAGCGCCCGCCGAAGCGCTCCTCTCAGTGCGAGAGTTGTTAGACCTGCAGATAACGGAAGCTGAAGTAGTTTGCGACGTCGAAACTCCTGCTGGTAAATATTGATTAGTAAACACTAAATATAAAATCTAAAATTAAGAAGAATGAAAGGAAAAAAGGGAAGCCTTTGCCCTGCAGTGGTGAACAACAGGCTGATCACAAATAAATAATATTGTAGGATAACGATTATGTAATATGATTAAATAAGGGAATAAATATTATGACCACCAGAAAATACTTCGATACCCTAAGCTCTTTTACCAAAAAAAATAAGCCAAAAAAATAATAGTTCTAGCTGTTTTATTCACGACTTGTAGTTCAAATTGTATTTGGGGACCAAATATAGTAAATGATCACCAAATTTTTGCGAGCAAATTTCTTCTTTAAACAAAATGTGTAGGTTAGGTTAGGTTAAAACTGTGATACTGTCGGGAGGACACGGCGCGGCATACGCTGGCAGAGTGTGCCGCTTGGGAGGAGCCGCGCCGTGCCCTCATCTCTGTGGTAGGCGGTGACCTCTCGCTGCCGGCCGTAGTCCATGTTATGGTCGGCGGTGAGGAGTCCTGGGACGCGGTGGTCTCCTTCTGCGAGACAGTTATCGCACAGAAGGAGGCTGCGGAAAGGGAGAGGGAGATCACAACCGCTCTCCCTGCCCGCAGCAGGCGCATCGGGCGTCGGAGGAGGGCATACGCTGCCCTCTTCCGGCCCCCCTAACTGGGTCCAGGGGCGGCGGACTTGGGGATGTCCGTCGCCCCCCACTTATCCGGACCCGAGGTGGCGGCGCGTGGTGTTCCCGTGCGCCCCTCTTTGACGTAGCGAGGGGAGTCAAACACCTCACTCCCCTCGCCGACGCGAGGTGGCCCGCAGTGGCGGGCCGGCACCAGCCGGGGATTGCGGATGTCGCATACGTTCCCGCGATCCCCGGCGTAGGTGGAAGATGGAACACCGGGGTGGTTTTAGTCAGTAAGAGTCTGACAGACCCCTCCACCCGCCCCAGGGTGGAGGATTTCCATGAGGATTTCCCCCCGAGATCAAAAAAAAAAAAAGGTTAAAACTGTGATCTCCTACGAAACGACTTGCATTAATAGAAAAAAGAGTGCTCGCGAGTGCAGTTTTGATATCTATTCTATAACTATAGTGTGCTTTTTATTTTTTACAATCTCTATGCAATGAAATGAACTAGAATTGCATAGAAATTGTAGAAAATTGTTTTGAGCAACGCGCGATGAAGTAATTCCAGTTGATTGCTCGCGAGTGTAATGCATACAATAAAAAGCACACTATAATTATTGTAGAATAGATATCAATTATAGAATAGATTCACTAACATAAAATCGCAGTAACTTTCTGGTTTTCATCATTGATACTGGCGTAGGTATAACAAATATTTTGTTATTGATGACTGATCCTTGACTCACTGATGATTGGGCTCAATAGGAATGTATGATAAATAAAAGTAGTGGACTGTATTAAAATAGGTGCAATACCATAATTTACATGAACGTATAGAGAGGTATAAAAGAAATGCCCAAAGCGGAGCGCGTCTGACTAGTTCGATCCAGCCCGTCCCTAGCTGTTCTCCCCCCAGCGACGCCCTAAGCCGAGGCCCGTACCCCATAGGGGGTACCCTTAGCGTGTAGTCCTTAGTTAAGTTTTTTTTTAGCCCTGCCTGGAGGCATTTATATTAAGGCCTCCACAGGCAAGTCCGGTTAAGCAGTCGACAACCTCCTAGGTTGAACTGCGAGAGGCCACTCACAAAAAAGCAAAGGAGCGCGTCTGCGAGCTGTGTGGTGTGGCGGGTCGTTGTGTCCCGGGTTCGGCAGTCCGGCACCCCGCGCCGTCCCCGCGGTCAATCACGCGCATATTATGTGATGCGCCACAATGAGAACAAACCAATATGTCTCAGTAGCATTTATAGCATAGTGTCCTTGACTAGAATATGTTTTGCAGCAACCATGTATGTACCTACTTAAACTGATTTTTTTTTCTCAGATACATCTGAATTCGATGCGTTGGACAAGGATACGAGCAGCGAAGAGCTACTGGCCACGCCTCAAGAAGCAAGCCAGTTTATGTATATCACTGGCATTTGTTTTGCGATGTTCGTTCTAATCGTCTCCATCATTGTACACTATTACGACGCCATTGCCGAAGTTTTTAATAAATTCGTCTCATAATCTTTGATGAAATTTTATTTTTTTATTTGTGTAAAAGCATTAAAGACTTATTATTGTTGTGAATGACTTGTAAGGTTCTTCTCCGTAACAGATTATAATTTTGATTTATTGTGATATGAGAAACAATTTATTTTCCATTTATTTTATGTAGATATAGATTCTGTGTTTTTTGAACTGTCGCATTTTAATATATAACTTTTTTACTCTTACGCATTTTTTTTACCTCGGATGAACTGCTACCTAAGTATAACTTCCTTATTTTTGTAAATAATAAAGAGCACATCTATACAACTGGCTATTTATTTTAAAGTTTTATATTAAAATATAAAACTTAAAAATGGGGTATCATTCACAATACAATTCTATCGACCCTTCAGGGAATACACCGTTATGCGTCAAAAGTTAAAAACGTTTAAGATACTAATTTGCTAGTATTTGAAGCACTCAATAATACAATTTGGCTATTTGCGTGTTACGAAATGAGATCGGAGTACTCAAGTCCTTGGGCCCATTCAATCCCTAAGGGTGGATAGGTTTACTGATGCAGACAAAAGTATCCAATCATTTAACGAGATTGCATAGGAAAAATAACCTACAAATAAACGCTAAACAGGAATATTTAATTATTTTAAATTTGAACATTACCTTAAATTTTTAAAATATTCATCAGGCATTGTTAAGGTATTGATTTTAATTGCGCCATCTGTTGTAACTTGGTTGTAACAAAGTAATAAAACTACGCCCGTTAACTTGGCTCGAGTCAACATATTCATATCTCGTTTTTGTGGCGCTAGTGTAACGGCAGAACGCTAGTGTTAGAAAGAGAGATCCGATTGTTGCCAAGGCTCATGAATGCTTCATTCATACATGTCCAATTTGATAGTGAGACCAGTGACACTATCTGCGGTGGGTAGGTATGCGCTCATCGTAAGTCAGTCATGCTCATACATAGCTACAATACGTCGTATGGGTTTTCATTGAGTGATTTTATTATTGTCGTGCAATGGTGTCCTAAACTTACGGTGTTGTGTTGTGTTTATTCCGACGACTTCATAAGTGACAGATAGTCGCAGTGATCGTGAAACGATGAGGTTGTACGATATTGATCGTGTTGCGTGATTAATTATTCAGTAAAACCGGTTTAATGCGAGTGTGATACGCGATAGTTAGCAGAGAGACTTTGTTTACAATGGCATTTTCACTTAATAAACTGAAGAACATTTTGAATACTAATCGGGACAGCCAGCTGGCCGGCAGTGGAAGTTTGGAGCCGGAGATAGGATTCAAGTTGGCCTTGCATCCAATCAGTAAAAATTTATATGTGACCGTTATCGGCGCCCGGCACCTCCCGTCCTTGTTTGGGTTGAGTCGCGCCCATGGATACCTTGTTAAGGTAAGTTTCAACCATTGTTTATACATACTTAATGCTTCATTATAAGCACTAACAAAATGCTAAACCTTGAATGATTAATTCGCTACTGCAAATTACTAAAACACAATGACAATTTTATTTGAGAACTTCCGAATTTTGTTTTAGGTGTTTATAGTGACTGTAAAATAAAGATAAACTTTTACGTAGGGTCATTAATTCAGAATATCATCTACCTTATTTCTATAAGATCTACCAATAATATCAGTGAGTTGTTGTAAATTAATAAACGTTAACCATGCATTCCTGCCTTGGTGTTTTCCTCCGTAATGAATAAATAGGAAACTGCAACGAAAAGGCAGCCAACAGGCCGCATTCTACGGGACCGTCCCGTAATGGCAGTCTGTTGTGATCCCGCATTGCAATATTTAATAAAAATAGTCCCGCAAATCGTCGTAAAGCGTCCCGCACGTCCAACATTCTTACCCATATTTTTTACCAGTTATGAAAACTACCTATGCCATTGTTAACTAAAACCCAGAATTTGTATAAAAAATGCCAATTAAAAAAAATTAATGCTGATTCAGTAAGTAATTAGGTACCTATGTTGTTTGTTTTTTATTTAAGGGCACCACCGACACATCCGCAGTCTTCTTGTGAATGGTGTGACCGGGCCGCCCACCTACCCTTATCCACAAGAGTGTCCCACACCGCATTGATAGATATTCTATAAAGTTGGCCGCCTTAAGCAAGGAACCAGCAGTTAATTAGCTCAATTGTTAACATACAGGCAAATACAATATAGCTCGCATGGCAATAATTAAAACGCACCTTTCCTTTATCCAAATACCTAACTGATATGTTGAACTACCTAACATGATTTCCGAGTTTGTCCTAGCACCAGGTAATGTTCCCAAAATGTTAGTCCAGCTGCCTTTTCTTATCAGACTCATAAGCAAGAGCATAAAGATGGATCCCAGGTTTAAATCCATACCTACCTATATAGCTCATGGGCACAAACAGCCATAAGAGCGCTATCGTTCCCGCTATTTATTTTACCTGCTGTCTGAATTAGCGTAGGTACATAATATCATACGTAGTAAGTTGGTAAGTAGGTATAAAGACTGAATTAAATTAATTGACCAAGAAGTGAGAACGTCAGTACCTAAGTAGGTGCATTCTTAGTTAATCTTGCAATTAGCAGCACTATCTTCATCAGTGCGTCATACACCGGCCGCTGACACTGCGTCTACCTACATTACATCTACTATTTGACATCCGTTTAATTGTTTTCCTAATTGAGGCCAACCCGGCGTTACCGCGGCAAACTCGTTTGTTTATCTTCACTAAATTGATATTGAGGCGAAAACTGCATCCGAGTCTGTATAATGTAATGTTCGTAGTTTCGAACCTTCATAAGTTCCCCGTACGATCTTTTACTCGGGAGTCCTCACATAGAAATAATAAAAAAAACATACCTACCTAGCCAGAAACATGAAAATTCATACTTAGCCGGGAAATATTATTTGAATACAATATACTGCATAAAAGCATGTGATTAGTTCATTTTTAATAATTGTCATTATTCTCATTTGGCGACTACCTCCAAATATCTCGGCACCGTGACACTTTAGGGCACCATGTTGGTAACATTTTTAAAATCCCGACTCACTGGGATATGTCATCATCCCGACTTGCGGGAGTTTACATCCTGTACTGCATACCTCTATAACCTCTATACCTACTCTGTAACGCTTAGGTCTGGTGTAGGTAAAGTTAGATAATCTCATAGCTCAGCTAGATTCGTAATAATTTCAGAGCAAGAGACAAAGCATGGGCTTTACCATGACCTGGCCTTTGACATACGGCATAACCATCACCAAATTATAAGGCAAACTTATTCCCAATTACACATTACTAACCTCCAACATACCATACATAGTTCTTCGAGAGACCTTGGTCTTCAAGACTTGCCAAAGTGACAGTACAGGCATTCCATCAGATGCAGAGTAATGTCATGAACAATGAAGTATATCAAACTTCATTGTTCATGACATTACTCTGCATCGGTTTCAAATCTAAACTAGAAATCCCTCAAATCTCTAATGGAACTACACGCACGAACAGGACAGTATTGTTTTTTCTAAGTTTATGGTTGCCATGGATGAAAATACGAACCTACTTACATAAACTCGCCCTGTTTTCCTATGGCCTTAAAACCCTTGGGAGAACACGTCTCGTTAGGTCTGTTGTTAGAACACATCTCCTTCATATAAAAATTTCATCTTTCTGCTAGTCATGCATTTATTCTTTGCTTTTTTTGTTAACCTGTTTATACGGTTAGCCGTATTAAATCACTGCTGGGTTAGGGTTTCCTCCGTAGATTTCCTATACGTTGCCTCCTCCTGCCAATCTCCCACTTTTACTAAGTCAGTTCTAAGGCCTCACTCAGCGTCGATGTCTGTCTCCTGGCACCCTGTGCGACGACTCTTGCGGTTTGTCCCATATCTGTTCCCATCTGTTCCTTGTTATAAAAATAAAATATATTTAACGCTAACTGTGCTAAAATAAATAAATGACCTATCAATGGATATCGTGTCAATAAACATTGATGTTGTAAGCCATATGCCTGTCTTTTTTTATGGGTGCGTCGATGTTTTTGGCACGCACCAAATAGTTGGATAGACGTTTGTTTTTGAAATGATTTATAGGTCCTGATAAAACGACTGCCTCTTTACTGCGTAGATACTGCTGAGTTGAATAATCACAAAACACAACAATAACAAAACAAGTGGTTAGAATAGTGCTGATGATAATCACCAACCATTTATAGTTCAACAAACTGAGAATTCTAGTGAAGCCAAGATACGATGCCCGATTCCGGTCATTAATTTTGTATAATTTTCGAAAATAAAGGTGTTCACACATCCGGAGCATAAAAAGAAACGGCATAGAAAAAAATCGTTTCATTAAAAAAACCTATTTATTACTGTAACATTGTAAATTGTGGTGAATGTTATCATCAGTTGAGTACCTATTTCCTGTAAAATGTAGTTTCAGCAGTTTTGTTTGTACCTTTAAATTAATCAGTAACCGATTGTCCCGTCCGTGAACTAACAATGCACCTAGATACCTACTTAGAACTGTTAATTTAGGGTACATGTTACCAAACCACTTCTAGGTAGATATAAAAAAGTGACATTCTGTAAAATTAATGTGACTTAACTTCTCACCAATTTGGATCAGTAGACATACCTCTATCTTATGTACTCAATCTGTTAATCTTTGCCTACCTTAAAGTTGTCGATCCAACTTGCTGAACTTGACCGGTCTCACTCAAGAACTTGCCCGCTCTATCCATCAATAACACAATGTCATCATTTTGAGGCTCCCAATCCTGCAAGCTATTAGACACTAATGGGTGTATCTAGTCAACGTTATCATTCTAAATATTTAAGGAAAAGTCAATGGCACTCATTACGCTATCGTTGATAAGTGCGACCGACAATATGAGCGTTTTATCTGCGTTTTTATCAATGAAAGTCACCAGTTCTTGTTATGACATGGCTATCAGCTCTGTTATCTTTCTGCTATGCACCTGAAATCATTGTTGTACTTTTGCAACTCGACAGCTATGCTATTTTTTCTTTAAATTCAAATTATTGGAATTTCTTTTCTTTAAATGAACTTGATCTAAAAATTCAATGTCTGGCTTTCAGAAAACGTTTATTCAATCGAGGAATTTAAGATGAACGTAACAATTCAAAAAGTACTACTCAAGTATCTATAAATATGAAAAAGGTACGTCTTAAACTGGTAAAAGACCTTTCACAAATTGTTCAATTTTATGAGGTTTATTGAATCACAGCCAAATTTTCATATCATACTTATTACCCTAAAGGGCAATATGAAAATATTGTGAATTTTACGGGACATTGACTCTAATTTTCTTTTGGGCATACCTATACCATATATTAAATTGAATTGATAAAATAGGTTTTGACATCTTCTAAAGCTGGGTACTGACCGGTGTTAAGGGCCGTAAATGTCGCCATTTTATGTCAGTCCACAATTTCTCGGAATGACTTCGCGAGATTATAGACTATCAAATTTTGATGCGTAAAATAGTATTCCAAATGTTCAGTTGATAATTTACAGAGAGTTTATAATCTCTCAAGTTATTTTATAATCTTACGGAGTTTGCTATTTTCCGGTGATAAATTTATTAATTGAGTTCACGGACAGAGGCGGGTGGCGAAACTCTATGGGTTCCTTGTTGACTCCGGAACCCTTAAAATGGTATTAACAGTAGGTATGACACGGCGTAACATAAAGCTGGGTACTGACCGGTGTTACGGGCCGAATCATACAAAGAATCAAACAAAAAGCACCATTCTAAGTCAGCAATTGTGACGTGCAACTACGGAACCGAAAACGTACTTGGCCGGTTTTACAAGATACCTAAAAGGACAAAGCGCAATACTTACTGTAATGGGTATCATTTGATAAATCAAATCACGTCGGAATCCAATGAAAAGCTTAAAGTGACATCATTAAATAAATTGAATCCGTAACTCTGTCACCGTGAAATACCTACGTAAGTTGATATCACAATACACGCATACCTAGTTGAACTAATTAAAACCGTAATTAATTGGATTAAAGTAACACTGATATCAAAAACATTTCACATTAATTTCGGTTCGTCCAAAAATTTAACCATTTCAGTTTTATTGACAACAGAATGTATTTATAATATGGACTAATAAATAACTGATAATACAAATAAATGATCGCCATTCCATTGTTTGTAAAATATTATAATGATAAATGAATAAAATACCTGGAGTGTCTGATTCTCAAGGTGGCTTTGCCACTGGGAAAGTTTCAGATATTTGGCCGGTAAATAGCCAGAGGTGTCTGGCTATTTACCGGCCAAATATCCTAATAAAACTTTCGGCTTTAGGCTTTGCGTTCCATCAAATAGGATAGGATAGGATGTGATTTTGACCACGGTAATTTGGAAGCTTGAAGATGTTCTAGAGCTTATTTGTATCGATTTTGATCCCGATAAAAACTCAAATTGGCCACCAATTGAAAAATGCCAAAAATTGGTACTCAATTAAGTACTGATGTCCCTAATCCTTCAGGATTTGACAAAATTCAGGCTTGATGTTATTTTTAATTAACAAAATGTTCAACATATATTAAACAAGACCCAGTTATTGAAGGTATATTTACACAAAAAGGTATCCACCCAATCAGATGTTAATAAAATTTATTTGGAGAAGACGACATGATTTCCTTAAATAAAATCCTATTCAAATAGAGGCCCTTCCCTGGCTGAGTTTTGTTGGTACAACTATACAGAGATGGGACATTAATTTAAATTCAATTTGCTGGTAAAATGAGCGGGGTCAAATGGTCTGACTCCGAATTCCTGAATGGCTTGTGTGCCAAAAGCAATCAATAGGTTTCTATTTATATTGCTGTAGTTCGAAGCGTGTTTCTAGGCATGTATTTTCACTAACATTTGAACCGCAATCAGGTTTGGGGACCTGATTGATGAGTCGTCTATACTGCTGGCCATTTCGGTCGCAAACCTTTGGTTAATAAAATATTAAATGTAGTAATTTCAATGGGCGTTCGAGTGCTCAATAGAACTTGATTCTTGACCAAAAACGAAACCAAAGCCAGGTTCTTATTTTGAATACAGATGTAATCACTGAATCTCACAAAACTTTTTAGAACCGTAATTACATAGTTTGAAGATAACAAATTGCTACAATGTGGCTGAAATAGAAAAAAAAACATACAAATAACTTTTGCCCTGTCCTGACTAAACGGCTTTTTTGCGCCGTGGATGAAAAGTTATCAGTTTTTAAGGCTTAGCCGCCGCTAACAATGTTCACGGATACTTTTTATCCCGGACTGATCCGAGCCCATTTATTACATGGCTGGCAAGCTATGACAATTCACCGCATTTTTACCATTTGTCTGTCCAATACAAAGTTGTAAAAGAAAACGACACCATTTTGCATAATATTGGTTCTATATGCGACACATTCTGAAATTCGTAGATACAATTACAGTCATTTGTATAGGTAGGTACATGGTAGGTACTTACTTGCAAACTAGTTGCGTGACGTCATTGACATTTCATGTTGAAATCCCTAACGACATTTTAATCTTTTCAGGTCAAAGTATTTCCCGGCGATAGCAGATTTGAGACATCATTACAGGAGAGTTCTTGGCCCGTGTGGAACGAGGACTTTAAATTCCAACTGAAACAAAAAGATGCGAAGAAGGGAGCGGAAAAAACCGACCTTCAAAGTTTGCTCGCCGGTCACTTTTTGTCGCTAACCATTTATGCTATATTAGAACCTCCAAAACAAGATTCAGATAAACGAAAAAATAGCAAAACTTTAGACTCGAAAAAAACAGCGAAGGTGGCAGAACAGGAAGAACCTAAGCCGAAGACTGGATTTTTAGAAAAGACTTTTAGCAGTTTCAAGTCGACGAAAGCTGACGCAATAGCACAAAAGTCAATTTTGGAGAAAAGAAGAACAGTTGGTGCCGCGACGTGGAACTTTGACTCTAAGTTGTTTCAAAACGACCTCAAGAATGGATTGACGGGGACTCCTGACATTTGGCGGCCAATCAACGCCATCACGAGTGGTATCACTGCGGCTGACTCACGGGTACGTATATTGAAGTACCTATATACACTATACATACAAGTGTAGGGTAATTAACAGCAACATAATAAGTCAGTGTCACGAGCGATGCTAATCACTGTAAGATAAAAATAGTCGTAAACGCGCAAGTTAAATAAATAGAGTGTGTTTCTATTTCCGATACTAATCATAAACTTAATCTTTATAACTGCCGACAGAGGAATGATTATAGTTTCAACTTCATCACTCGCAAAGCATTTTTTTTTATTGAATGAGGTCATTATTTCGTGTTAAAGCTTTTTTCTGTGACTAATATTAGTTAAGTAGAAAATAATGATGACTTCAAATACAAGATCAATAAATATGGTTTATAACGGGAGAGCTTCATTTTATTTTAATTAATTAACTAATGTCGTCGTCTCGGCTACGAATAAGACCGCCTCATAATTTTCCCTGGTGTCGTAAAAAGGGGCTCAAAATGGCATCCTTTTGAGGAAAACAAATATCAAGTGATGAAACACTGAGGGACAAGACCATCATTGTTTATTATTACAAGTGTCTTTCGAAGCAATAGAAATTTCTATGTTGAAGATAACGATATCAATTAAAGTATGAGTCATAGTTACGTATGATTAATACGCGAAGAGCGTGTTCGTGTGAATAAAATCTTAATACTGTTCAGTACAATAGAATAGTTCTGACCTCGGCCGGTCCCATCTGATCGTCTACCTACGTTTATTGCGATGATGTAAGGCTATAGCTATGCTACATCTTCGTGCACACAAATTCGGTATAATTATCTATGTTTTATCGATGTTTATAAACCTACTGATAACTCATTGGTTTCTCTTGCTAATTGCTGGAGTATATATACCTACCTACTTCGTTAGCTAGATTGTTTTATAACAATGATGAGGCACTTAGAATTGGGCTAATCTGCGAACATAAAACTTATCCTAATTAGTGGTAGCCTCACCCGGTAACGTTGGCCGTAGTCGCGATCTTTATACCTAAAGACTTTCTTGTAATAACGTTGATTAAAATCCGGATAAGCACCTACTTAGTAAAATTAGGTCTTTAGAATGACAATAAAACTGTTAAAGAAGTTTAAATATACATGCTTTGTCTTTGGACTTTCAAGATCGGCCATTACATACTGATAAGGTTCTGGTCCAAATAGATTCCTAATGCGTTACGATTAAGCTGTATATACCTAGAAACTAAACATTAGGCAACCTTGTTGTAAAGGACCCATTAAATGGTCGTCTGGGAGACCTTCGTCCGAAGTACGATACGAGCCCATAATCACGTCACAATAGATTACATAAGATATAACGTAACGCGATATTTCTGAGCAGTTTTACATGAAATGCAATAAAATAACACACTGTCATTACACTGAGCGTTATCAGTATCTTATCTAGTCGGAAGAAAAAACTGAAGAAAATCGGTTTCTTAGATAAAGGCACACACACGGCTTAACGCCTTGGCTTTATTTAAATAGCAACTGAAGAAAAATGATATAGCTACGTAACTTCTCATAGAGGATAATAAAATTCGTCGTGAACATGAGGTCATGTAGTTTTTATACCATTCCATTAATATTAATACTACTAGAACACAACGCCTCCATTTATTCGTACTCGTTTTACTTGTATTGCTTGGAGCTCTGCCCAGTTTCCTTATTATAGTAAAACACGTCTTATAATGTATCTCGCCATCTCGTCCAAGGCAGTTCAGATATGGTTGATTGTGTACAAATAGCCCATGCGGGCCTCTAATCTGTGGCAATTAGCATGAACACCGTGTAATTTGTGTCTGCAGCGGGAAAACAGAAAGGGCCAACTGGAGGTGACGTTGCTGTACACGGCGAGCGAAGACGGGTTGAACGATATAGTGCAGCTGACGGTCAGCAGGCTACGGTGCAGTGTGCAGACTATGCAACAGCAAGAACAGTATAAAAGTAACTATGAACAGTTTTTTGCAAGGTATAAAACGCACTTTTGGTGTTTTTGCGCACAAGGAAAACGAGGTTGATACTTAGTTGCCGGCTTATAACCTGTTACTATTTAGGTTTCATTGTGATTTTAAAGCAATATTTATCTATCAAACTACTGCAGTAAGTATAAAACACTTTGCGGACGCAGATGGAAGGTATTCTATCTGTCCCCTTGATCTTGATGCGTCCTTGATAGTAATCGAAGGCGAAGTAGAAGTCCAATTTGCGGTAAATAATATTATTTACCGCAAATTGGATTTACATATGTATTGGTACACAGTAGCAGTTACGGTTACGAACACTATTAATTATATTATTGTATAAGTAACTATAACTATACTAAACTGAAAGGACTAACGTACTCCGTGCCTCGTGGCGGTTGATCAGTGCGCGAGGGACGCTAAGGGTAGCCTGCCGAAGTCTCTTGTCTTGCCACTTAACAAAAGTGCGTTCTTCCCTTAAATATTAACAATGTAATCCTACATCTAAAGTGCGTTCACATATGCACAATACGTGACGCCACAACACCTCTAATTGCTTTACAATTGCACTAGTTTTTTCACATTGATTGTCGCTGAGATGATATACCTACGACTTGAATTTGAACGCTTTTCAAATACGAGAATTAGCCTTCAGATGATGATATTGTTTTCATTTAGTTTAGACTCCACGCAGTTAAGCAGCCGTCTCCAAAATTCAAGCAAAATCTAAACACAGATTACCATTACCAGTTGTTTTGACTTCGCTCATTCCATAACAGAAAATATCCCGAGGATCGACGGTATCACAACATGATCTCTGAAATAGCAGTTACACATTACACCGATATACATTGGTCGATAACACGTCGCTAATTAGCTACATTTCGGTTAATTTCCGATACGAACGTTTTATGTGAGCCGACATTATGTGGTACATAACGTGTTATATGTAACTACAGGAAAAAGGGCAAAATAACTGCCACTTCGACTCAATCAATTTCGTACGGGTGTGGTAGTGCCTTAATATGCAATGTATCTTGTACCCTCGCCTAATGATATCGAGGGAAGGGATCTATCGTTAGTCCTTAAGATGTATGGTTATGCTATACAGTATGCACACCCCTCTTACAAACTATTCGGAGAAACAATGTAGGTAGGTACTTGAGTTGAGAGGCTTTGTGTTCTGAATACATTTGTAGGCAAACGATGTTGATACATCTACTCGTTGGTAAATGTCTCATACGATAACTTTTAAATATGAAAAATACTTAGGTTTTGGCCAGGTAGGAGCCTTATCAAGTTCCGGAATTTGTTCGAAAGAGTCACCGTGGCTCTGAAACGCAAAGGGCTTTAGGAGGAACGCGGATGGGTTTTAGTCAGTAAGAGTCTGACATTACTTCTGCTCCACCCAGAGCGGAAGAAGTCATTTGATAATTTCCCATCCTAAAGTCCTCCTCCTCAAAATAATATCATGTACCTAGTTACCTTCTTAAGTGATTCCATAAACTCAGATTGTTGTCACGATACAAATGGTGGTGTGGTTATATTTTGTAGCAGTTTAGCACACGAATAAAGGATACGTTACATTTCCTGTCCAATCATAACTCAGATGAAAATGTGGATATCTGCTTGATATACAACATAATGAGGAAAAGGGAAACCTGCTTGCACAATGTTTATATGAGAAAGGTGTAACGTTTACAAAATATTGTAAAAGTAGACTATGTAGGCACTGTTTGTTCTACGAAAATATGGCGACCCAAATAACTGAAACACAGAACAATATTATTATTTCGGACACTAGTATTAAGTGGTATTAAGTTAAGTCTTCTTGCCATAATTTATTGCTGGGAACTTAGGTGTCAACTCGGAACGTAGGTACTGAGAATGGACCTATTTTCTGTAAGCCAAGCAAGAAGAATGAGTGATGTGCCATTTTGTGACGTGCGAAAGCAAACAAAAAATATATTCCTCCTAACGGGGTTTAGGTACCTAATTTTTTGTTGGTTTGTCCCACTTTGATAAGTATCTGGGCATATTTCATGAATATTCCAGCAGTTGAACCTCGACCTGTTTAGAGATTCATCAGGCGGGCACTGGCTCGGCCGTAACTAAACTTCATTCATAATATTATTTATCTATAGAGACAGCCACTCGAGGCGACGGCGACGCGGCGGCCCACGCAATGCTGTTTGCTTATTAAAGAAGAGAGAGTTACGTTCAAGACGAATGTGCGTTGAATCACAACTCAAATAGCCTAAGGCCACGTTTACAGCTACGAAAGGTTCTCTAAAATCTTACATTTTCGGCAAATTTTTTTCAGCATTTCGGTCTCCTCGTACTTAGGTTACATTTGCCACGCATGAGCGAGTAATGGTCCATTCATATAAGGTTCATTTTGCAGTTGAACGGAGCCAAACTGTATTGGCTTTTGTCAGGATCCCAGTAGGTGCCATCAGCGCTGCCATATATGTAATATGACCCGACTGAATACGTTAGAAAGCTTCCGCATGCTTCCATTACGCGCGTGTCCGCTTGCACATGTGTTTTGATGCTATAAAAGTAACGTATAGCCGCATACCTACACAGACCCTTAAGTCAACAAATATCTAATAAGATGGTAATCGTATCAGAAATTAGTATACAAAAAAATTAAAATTAGTCCTTCATACTAAAGATGTAATTCATACTTCCATACTAAGATTAAGTATGGCTTAAATTTTTTCTAGCATTAATCCTAACTAATATTATAAATGCGATAGTGAGTTCGTTTCGTTGTTTGTTACCTCTTGAAAATAAATCAATAAACTTGGCACGCGGGTAAACCATTTCCTGGAATAGGACATACTTAGGATACTTTTTATCCCGGAAATAAATTCTCATTGGGCAGAATTCGATTCGACGCGGGCGAAGCGGCTGCCAGAAGCTACAAAATTATATACTTATATAAAAAAAGAAAATTTCAAACTATTTATTTCAATATACGTTCATCAAAAGGACATTAAAATAGCGCTCAATCTTTATGAGATAAGATTATGTGTGCTATCGATTAGATCTAAGTTACTAGCTCACAGGGCTTGGTCAGGTAGTGGACCCACACGAACGCCCCTCCTCCATTCTAGACTTTTCAACGAAGAATACTTTTAGAAGACTTTAAGAATGTTTTAAATATGTAAAGGTAATTAGGTATTTAGGTCACCGGAAAATTGCAAACGCCGTAAGATTTTAAAATATCGAGCGAAATTGTAAACAATTTTTTCTCAACAAGTCACGGATATATTGAAAATGATTGAATTTGTATGGAGTTGATTATATTCAAAATGATTTTTACATAATATAAAGATACATTTTAAACTAATAAATATTTATCAATGTAACGCAGTCTGTAATTTTCCGGTGACATAAATGTAAGATATCCTAATAACCAATAGATTCTCGTTTTTCCATCACTCCTAATTATTCAGAAAGGCTTTAAACAACACGTGTACAATGAGACTATCCAATTTATTGTCAGTGCTAATTGCGCCGGGAAGCGAATTACCTGCGTCGCTTTAACAAAGTCACATTGTATCTACACAACAGGACTCAATCCTCGTCACGATCAGTAACTCAACAAGCGACATCAATGGAATTAGGGAGAACAAGGAGATAAAAGGACTAATGTGCCCGTGAATAGCCACAATCTATAAAGCACTTGTAGATAATAAATATTAAAGTAGAAAGGATTAAATACGCGAATGCTAATGTTACATCTATGAGTAGTTAGATAAATATTAGTTTCATCGGTGCTGGGATTTTGAGATTAACATTCCTTGTTCAATTACTAAACAGATTTTCCTTATTGGGGAACTACTTTATAATTTTACATTTTATAGATATCATATGCATTAGTGTAGGAAATCCCTAGATAGTTAGTTTTTATCATTAGTTACGTGATTCATTGATCTTTTCGAATGACAAGCATAAGACATGACAAACGTATGGCCATATAAGAGCGATGCAAATACACCTACTGATTCACTTTCCTCTCTCATAACTAGACAGAGATTTCCCCATTCAACTCTTACGTGGGCAGGACGTAACAGACTCGCTCCAATCATAATAAATTGGAGTGAGGCTGTAGGTTATCCCTAAAAATCTAGATCTTTATCTCTGCGTGATTCATTTGCTTTAGATTTGACTACTATAGGTTTTTCGTTATCTATGACGGTTTTGGATTGACTTAGATAAGTTTTCATAGTCACAGTATAAACTCATCAGTATGCGGCTTCTGCACATGTAGTATGGAACTACAACCATATAACAATTTCTAGCCTTCTTTATAAGGTTCTCTCGTCAACCCTCAGTACGGACGTGTCGCGAACTACGTGATACGCCATAAATATAACGCGTAGATCTAGCCTTTTCCCAACTATATTGGGGTCGCCTTCCTTTAAAGCCGGATTCAGCTGCCAGTATTTTATATGGAGCGGCTGCCTACAAGACCTCCACAACCCATTAACTAGGTAACACGGTACTTCTTGGCAAGACTGGTTTCAGATTTTCTGGCTTCTGACTATCCGTAACGACTGCAAAAGATCGCAGCCGGGACCAACGGCTTAACGTGCTTTCCGAGGCACGGAGAAGTCTCGGTATGTTAAGATGGTCACCCATCCACAGACCAACTTCGGCAGGCGTTGCTTAATCTTGAAGATCGACCCGCACGGTTGTTATTATTTAGCCACGAGACGCGTAGATATTAGAAAAATAACGCGTTGATATTAAATCACAATAATAATGTAGGGTTTCGCCCCTAACATGGCCATAACATGACAGTTATGTAGGTTCCCCACTATTCTCCAGGGTGTAGTCTTATCTTGGAACTGCTTCTGCCCATGTAGATGAACAACTTTCGTCAAGGAAGTCATACCTAGTCAATTCCCAAAAAAAAAATAATTGGATTTTTAATACAATGTTGTCTCAATCATAAAAATTATAGTATGGAAGGTACATTTTTTTTTCAAGTGACTGACTTTCTCTATGAAAGTTGTTCATCTTCATGGACAGAAGCAGTTTTTGAATATGACTAGACCTGTCTGTTACACACTGTACTCGTACTCTCTAGTTAACTCTAGTATACATCTCTACCTAACATTTTCAGGAATATAAGCCCAATGAAGTGTAAATAAGGTACCTACTTACTCGCTATAGACAGCGGAGTTTGATCACAAAAGAATTATAAAATCCGACGATTTAAGATCGTAAGAACTTATTGATAGGAATGTTCTCAACAAAATTCAAGAAAAAGTTGTAAACAATGAGACGTTAATCAAAGCAAAGTGAAAGTATTGTTTTACGATCCTTTTTACGTAAAATATTATGTTCCAATCTGGTAAACGATAAAGTAAATTAATTAGAAGGATTTACAACGGTTTTTACCCTATTTCTAAGAACCGTTTTTTTCTCTTTTAATTTATGATTTTTGTAGATTAATTAAGTAGGTTCCTTTCTTATTAGAGATGGGTTTGCTCTTGACTCTACATACGTAATTTCCATTCTAATCAATTACCTTGTTTTTCAGCTACCTACTAATATAGGTATTCAAATTCGTAGACATACAATTCTAATACGAGTAGGTTTAATAATAGACTGTCTATAACACATAACTGCAGTTCAAATACATGTAAAACTTTAAAACTATTTTCAGCAAATACATCAAAGTGGATTTCTATTTTGAATCAATTAAACGTTTATCAATTCTCTATTTTCAGCGGCGCTGTACCTGAAAGCAACGATATTAGAGGCGAATAAAGCTGAGTGCTATTGGAAAAGCGATAGATTTGCGCCCGCAATATCTGCCAGATGGGACCCAAAATCTGCTACTGTGAAACTGTCAGTTTTCAAGGCTAGTTTGAATAAAGTCAGTATTTATATTAGCCTTGGATGTAAGACAAAGATGGCGAAGAAGGAAATCTTGGGGAAAGCGACGATAGATGAAAAATCCGCCTACGCAGATAGTTGGAACGAGTGTCTCCGTCAACCGGGTATACCAAAAAGTTTTTGGGTCAATTTTGAATAATGGTCTCAATTAATTTTTTTTTGAAGAGCAACTATGACGAACTTAGATTAGGTCGAGGGAGAACAAAGTTGATTGTGAATATTTATTCGTTTTGTTCATACTAATGACTACGCACGTTGTGAATTTATTGTTATGCTTAAAATATTTTATGACAATTTAATTTTAAATAATAATTATAATTGAATGTATTACTTTTTATATCACAAAGCTTAATCGTTAATACACTGTACTGATATTGTTTTATAGTTTGATTCTTTTTCTTGAAGAGGCATACTTTATAACAGGTGCAAGTTCACACTAGCTGGCAATTTAATCGATTAGCCTTAACCTTGGCTTTTATTGAACTTACTTACCTACTACCTATTTTTTTTTTTTTAAGGATGGGGAATCATCAAATGACTTCTTCCGCTCTGGGTGGAGCGGAAGGGCGTGTCAGACTCTTACTGACTAAAACCTACTTACTACTTTTCCATCATTGGAAAAATATAGTTTATGTGATACTTTAGCATATATGAACCTATAAATCTTATGGATGATAAGGTAACTTTCCTCAACCCGTTCAAAGAACTCGTAAGTCAGTAACACAACCAACAGCCGGTTACTAACGGCAGCTAAAACGATCCGTTAAAAATAACCAGGCGTAAGTTGATTCATTTGAAATTAATGTCTTTTAAATGAAGTAAACATCTTCGCAATTTCGGTCCCCTCGAAACTTTCAAACACAGTTTCGGGACTTCATTTAAAGACGTAGACATTTATTATTTGTAAGTGTCGTCTGTCAGACATCTCAGAAGTCCCTAACTGAGAGGTGTTAAACAAATTGTTTACCGAAGGTCGAACGTGACGCCTTGATTCAATTAACAATTTCATCAAGTACGAGAGGCTGATATGAAAAAATGTGTGTTCCCAGTAATTTGAAGGCAGTCAGAAAAATGATTAAAGTTACGAACGAGACCTTGTAAGTTCTATTAGCCATTAAAAAGAGGCTACGTTATGTGGCCTAAGTGCAATCACGTTGATGCGATCTTAATCAGGGTGCTATGGTGCATCTATGTCGTTGCCATATCGTAGAGTTTGGCCATTTCATGAAATCGCCGGCTACTTCATGAAATGGCCACCTCAAACCTATCGAAAGTAAGCTATTCGTGTTATCAAACCTAACCTCGGCCACATCTTGAATTGGCCTATTCTACTATATGGTCACAATTTCTATAATATACATCAATAGATATCAGAAGGAGGAATCATTTTGTATTTAGCATTCTACTTCAAGTCTTCTGTTTATGGGATCATATGCTCATAAACCGAAGATGTTCTACCTATCATATATATATTTAAGGGAATGCATGACTGTCCATGTACAGTAATGTAAGTATATACATGGAATTGCATACAAAACGAGGTTCCTGTCAGATCCATAAGGAAAGAAAGACCTCGGGATCTGTAAAGGCACGATTTGATTGATCCATCTTGATTGATATGATGCGAGTATGAATACTAATACGAAAAATACTGCGGAAAAACTTGTTCGACGCGTTTATTTTGCTACTAAGATATGCGATATACGAGTTTTCCGTATCCAATCGGGAATGTTTATAGTTTCACATGTGTGTATGTTTTACAATAAGTCGTAAACATTGTAAGTATGGTGTTTCGTCAAGGACGCATACCGGATCGCGACCTTTATGTGAAGTATCACAATGCCGTGTTCCGGATTCTGTTCAGAGCGGAATATGAGTGCATTATACGTATGGAGGACTGTGTGCTAGTTACAAATGAAACTTATGTACCCACTCGTTTGTACCTAGTCAGTCGTGTAGTTTGCCAGTGTTTCATTATTTGAGTGGACTAGTAGGAAGGTGGTATAAATATTAGTTTTATTGTTTTCTTAATACTATTTGGTTTTAGTACGGACTACCAATTAGTGATGTGTCAGCATGCGCCATTGCTAGGCATAGGTTCTGGGTTTGATTCCCGGGTCAGGAAAGTCCTATCGTGTTTTACGGCTCACTCCCTATATACCTACCATAGAGTCATAGGCGAAAAGTGAATGTAATAGGTATAGGTACATGGTACCTGCCTATCATTTCGAGCATTAGGTACAGGCGTGATGCTGTTTTTTAAGATATTTTAATCATAGGTTACCATAGCTATACACGAAACAGAAATTTCTGTAGTATAGTTATATAGTTAGTTAGTTAGTATAGTTCAATAATTCTCAATTTAAAATCAAAAGATTTGTTTGATGCAAGTAGTTTGGTATTTTTCTGGGTGCGATATGATTCTATAAAAACACACTTCAATCCCGATGGCATTTTGATGTTCATTCAGGAAGGAAAATATATTTCTGATTTAGTTCCAGCTTCCGGATCCACATATCTAAGTAAGTGAAAAAAGGAATCGTGATCAATGGCAAATATTGCCGACAAACGGTTCGCTCTGGAATCAGAAGGGACGCGTCCGCGGCAAACGGGCGGGCATCAATCACAAACTATGTTGTCGGGATTGCGACGCCTACTGCAATGTGGACAAATACCTATCTACCCGGGGGATTCTTACTTTGTTTCACAGTTGATTTTTATTTCACAATGTATTATATCACGTACAAATGACACGTGGAAATACAAGTTACTTAGAGGGTAAAACAGACCGACCAACAGATATGATCAAAATGTGTATTAATTTTTGAAGTGAAAACTTCTTCAGCGGCATTGTGCACTTTTTGGGATGGGTCAAAAATGTTAAACTCGCGTCAGGACACGTGACCTTATCGAAAATTCGTAAGACGGAGCGAAAGTTCTGAAGTGTTAAATTTTTAATGTTATATAAATTGTCATGTTTGTGTACGATAGCGCAATAAATGAATATTGTAGTTATTTTACCACATAAATGATAGTACTTTTTTACTGATAATTAAAGCAATTCGTGCGAAATTATTCCCTAAACATTCCAAAATATCAAAAATGCACAACGTTAATGTTCAAGTTTTCACTTCTGCCGGCACTTCTGGAGTGGAACCCTTTGTTTTTTTTAGTTATAAAAATGTATATAATGAATTTTATGTTGCTGGCTAACTGTACACTTTGGTACTAGCTGTAAGTATAGTAAGCAATTGTTACGAAACAAATATGCCCACTTGGTCGGTCGAAAACGCGTTTATCAACCGTGGGGTCCTAGGTATGATTCCCAAGTAAGGTAAAAAGTGTTGGGTCTTCCCATTATGACTTTCTAAGTAGCAGTCCGGAACTTGGAAGCTGGTGGTGTGACACACCCGTGCTTCGGAAAACACGTAAAGCCGATGGTCCTGCGCCGAGGGTTGCCAACTTTTTTAAGAAGAAATAGAGTATTTCTGATTTTAGGAAAGGTAAATGAAGAAAGTAGTCATAGAAAAAAAGAGTACCTTAAATGTTGTTGTTTTTAAAATAATTAGAGAATTCCAATGAAGCCATGGATTTTTAAGCTTTCTAAGCTTATAATAGCAAATTGATGATAACCAATTTGCAATTAAGACCAAAAAGACAAGAACTCCATCAATGGAATACTGAAATGGCAGGATTAAATTTAGTTTAATTAAAAGACAGAGTCAAAATTAATAGAGTATTTTAGCGTACCTACTCTATTGCTTTTGTAGATTATAGAGTAGGTGCCTACGTGTACGCAAAATAGAGTGCAATACTCTATTTTGATCTCTCCCCGGTCGGGTCGGATAACGTCACATCGGATTATGAGAGTAAAGGAACGTGGGGTGCACCAGTTTTTGGGAACACACGTGTGCTCTATAGTATACTCGGCTAACGTTCGTTGCGATGGGCCACTGAGACTGTAACCCGATCGCGACGAGGATAATATAATAATAATAATAAAAAACAAACAAATCAAATATATTGACTTGGCTCGCGAGGTTGTCGACATGTGGGATGTGGACTCAGCAATCATTGTACCGATGGTTGTGTCATCCAATGGCTTAATAGCCACGAGCCTCGACCAGCACCTCAGGAGGCTCTCGTTAGGCAGCTGGATCAAGGGCCTGATTCAGAAAGCGGTACTTTTGGACACGGCTCGTATTGTTAGGAGGTTCCTCTCTCTTGAGCCCTGACCGCCGGTAGCTTGGACCCTGTTCCCGATACCGGTGGGCTACTATTTTTATATTTTTAAATGTTTTTTTTTATTTTTGTATTTTTAAGAAATATTTAAAAATGTATGAAATAAGTAGAGTCCGACTGAAACTGGTTTTCCGGCCGAAACCGAAACCGAAACCGAATATTCGGCCCTGGCTTCAGTTTCGGCCGAAACCGAAACCGAAACTCATGTGGTCAAGTATAAAATTCCTTAAAATACTGAAATTTGATGCATTTTACACATTATGCTGCATTAATTACGACATGAAATTAAAACACAGTATATTAAGTTTGATGTAATCATTTATTTATTTATAAAAAATATTAATAATATTTTTAAAATTAAGTTCTCAGGTGTTTATCAGTTATCAATAATCAAATCACAAATTGTTACTGTTTCATTAAATACTAAGTATTAGCAATTTGAAACCTTACTAATTAATACTTTGGTTTGCATTTGTACTGAAAAGAATCATCTTTTTTCGGTACCTCTTATATAAAAATTATAATTACTAAAATGAGTTATTATTATTACAGTATTAGTTTCAGTTTCAACAGAGATAATCAAATCACACATTTAGAATTAACAAATATAGGTACCTACATCACAATTAGAAGGACAGTCATACTTACATTTAGAATTACACGACTACTTCCGAAATCAGTTTCGGTTTCGGCAAAGTTTCGGCCAATTTAGGCCGAAACCGAAACTGCCGCCGAAACTTGATTTTTGGCCGAAACTCGGCCGAAACCGAAACCGAACTTTCGGTCGGACACTAGAAATAAGTTAAAAAAATGAATAAACGAAATAATAATAATATTTTTTATTTGGAACACAACCATAAATTACAGAGTCTTAATAGCTAGAACAAGGAACAGTTAATTTAACAGAAGTACATAGCCTGCTGTCTCCCAAACTAGGCAAAAACCTGTATCTTGGGAGGCAGTAGATATATTAAAAAAAACAGGCATAAAGGCAGGCGATACAGACAGGGACTGTCGAAACTCCACACATGGGCAATATCGATAGGTAGGTATTGTACTGCTGTGGCTTTTAGTTTTCGCCAGACGCTTCCAAAGGGTACCTTGTCTGCCAGAGACCTGCATACAAGGATATCCTCTTTACAGTATCTAACGACGAAAAACTGAAATAAATCATCTCATAATTGCAAGTGTCGTTGCCCACGATCAGCTGCAGTTACTTCATATAAATCGACGAATTCATCCATCCATCACTAGTGAAGCCTCGCCATCTAATATAATTTGCTCTTGTATAATACAAACGTGGTTACGCTTCCTTCTCAACTTGGGTTACCTTGGGGAAAACGAGCTCTTTCGGTTGTTTTTGGTAACACACGCAATTCCCGTCAGGGAATTATATTTACGCGGTTATTGATAGCCAGGATGCAGCTACACGCTTTTCGTAGATTCTCAGTTGCCTTTTACAATACCCACGGAGAAAGAGAGGTTTATCCTTATTAAAAGCCCCATGATAAGAACTTGAGGAGCTCGTGGCTAAAATAACAGTCGCACGGGTCGATCTCCAAGGTTAAGCAACGCTTCCCGAGATTGGTCTGTGGATTGGTCCCGGTTGGTCCTGACTGTCATTTGTAGATATTTGGCCGTCGTTAAGGATTCTCAGAAGCCAGAAAATCTGACATCAGTCTTGCCAAGGAGTACCTACTGCGTTACCCAGTTTATTACGGACGTCGAAATAAATAGGATATAAATAAATAGATAAGTTAGATACTAAGGCTTGATGTTAAGGGAAATTATATACCTAATGGATAAGGTTTAGATTTAAATAAATAAAGACTGTTCATAGCAGGGATTTTATGTATAAGCAATAGTGTAGGGATTGTTTTAATTTATGTTTAATAAAGGAAGATTGTAAGGTGGCACAGAATTCGGTCGTAACACGCTTCGAGCAGGTCTGAACCTGTCTAAACAATAGACAGATGCGCTCGCCTCTGATTGGTCAGCGCTAAAACGACTCGAACTCCGCGCCACCACCCGCGCTCTGATTGGCCGAGGCCTAAGCGCCCACGCTCACTACCTGTGTAAGTAGGAAATAAGATAAAAAGCGGGTGGCTTGCCGCGCTCGGTCATTCCGTCATTCGTCACTCAACCGTCAGCAGCAAGCCAGCCCTGGGAAAATAAACAAGATAAAGAAGTTCCGAAGTTTAATTCAAGAAAATACAGTCCACCTCGTCATTTGGTCCTTCGAGCCGGATAGCAGATAGAAGATAGAAAACCGCCGGTCGAAACGAACATCTACAATGAAGACTAGAAGCATTTCGGCCAAGGAAAGTGAATCCGAATCGGGCTACGATAGTCGCCGCCATCTCGCATTCGAAGAGCCGCCTAGGTCGCCGTCGACCATCGCGTCCGCGCTCCCGCGCCCACCGCATGGTGCGCCCGCGGCTGGGACCGATCCCGCCGCCCCCGCGCTCGCGATCGCACACCCCGCCACGCCCGCGGCGGGGAGAGTTGCGCCGACGACGTCCGATGGCGCCCTCGCCGCGCCGGCTCCTCGCGTCCCGACGGGAAGTAGAGCCACCGCGACCGCGACCGCGTACGACTATGGTGAATCGCTCGCCACACCATCCACATCGCGTTACCCGTTGACGCGCGCCGTGTTTCGAACCCAGGAATCAGTGAGAACTATGACAGCTGCGCACGATGTTTCTGTGAGGGATACAGTAAGTACGATAAGGTCCAGAAGATCGTACAGTAGTGACGTGGCAAGAGTGAAGAAGGCAGAATACGAGGCACAGAAGAGAATCGCTGCGATAAGGAACGAGCAATTAGAACTCGAAAAAGCACTCGTCAACAAGCGACTCGAATATGAAGTGTCGACGATTGAGGCAGAGGCAGAGGCTCGTGAAGAAGGCTCCGTGCACATGAGTGAAGACAGGGTGGACGAGTGGCTTCAAAGTGTTGACCGAAGTCGCCCTCCAGTCGCGGATCAACCGCAGAGAGAAGCGCAGTTTCCGCATCCCGCCGCCATGCACGCCGCCCTCGAACCTGCCACTTACGTCGAACCCGCCGCACGTATCGAAGCCGCCGCACCTGCCAGGAATGACCAGAAAAGGCAACGGTCGACCTCGCGTTCGCCTACCAGAGGAGAACGCCGAGTTGGAAGAGGAATAGAACAGTTGGCCGACGCGTTGGAAAAAATGATTCACGTACGCCCGCCGCCGCGACAAGTGACTGAGCTGCCCACGTTCACGGGAGCGGCTACTGAATGGTTGCCATTTAAGGCGGCGTACGACGACTCGTCGAATTTGTGCAAATTCACGACAACAGAAAATTTGGCAAGACTACGCAATTGCATTAAGGGTGAAGCAAGAGAAGCTGTGTCCGCGCTCCTATACTCCGCGTCTGACCCGCAAGTGATCATGAAGACACTAGAACAGTATTACGGGAGACCGGAGATACTCATGAATCGAGTGATGGAAGATTTGAAGAAGTTACCTCGACTCACGGGTGCGGCCAGTGAATTAAATTCGTTCGCAGTGAAACTTCAAAACATAGTGTGCGTGCTTTCCAAGATGGACAATCGTGGGTATATATGGAACCCGATGCTAGTTCGCGAAGTTGTAGAGAAACTGAGCCCGCACATAAAGTCAAGATGGTGCGATTACGCTTCTGAAACTGCGGAATCGTCGCGTGAACCGGAAGTGATATTGTTGTCCAGATTCCTGATGCGGGAGGCTGACCGAGCCATGAAATACGCCTTCACTAGCGCGACGCCCGCACCCGTCCAGAAGAAGGAAATGAGAAGCGCGCCACAATTTAACGCCAAGAAGAAGTCGGGTCGGGAAGTAGTTTACGCGACATCGGGAAAGGAGGAAGAAAGAAAACAAGAGTGTTTGTGTTGTGGCAGTGATCACGAGGTACCGAAATGTGCAAAGTTCCTGAAGATGAGCGTTGATGAAAGATGGGATTGGGCACGTACTGCCAAAGTGTGTTTCAAGTGTGTGACAAGACGCCATCGACGCGAACATTGCCGAGCGAAGCGATGCGGCAGAGGAACCTGCAGCCGCCCACACCACGCGCTGCTGCACAAAGATCGAGAGGAGAGAGAGGCACCGCCAAGTGATAAGCCAGATAAGTCAACTGATACCGAGAACCCACACTCGCAGGAAGCGGTAATGACCGTCTCCGCGTCAAATAATGTGTCGCAACGCGTATTGCTGAAAATGTGTCCCGTGTTATTAAAAGGGCCCGGCGGGCAAATATCGACGTTCGCCCTACTTGACGAAGGCTCAACAATATCGCTCGTCGACGAAGAACTAGTACGTCGTTTGCACATAAGCGGACCGGTCTCTACTTTACGTATCCAGAGCGTGACTTCACAACAACAAGAAGAACAAAGCCAGGAAGTCAAGTTACAGATACGTGGCCAGAGCGGTGAATTCCAAGAACTACGCGCACGAACAATGAAAAACCTGCGACTTCATGGTCAGACGATGGACAGGTTAAAACTCGAAAACTTTCCTCACCTCCAAGACATACAAAGCGACGCATTCTACAGAGAAGCTACACCGATGGTACTGATAGGTGCGGACAACTGGCACCTAATAGTCACGCGAGAGTTACGCATGGGCAAGAAAAATGAACCTGCAGCATCCTACACTCAGTTAGGATGGGTGATCCACGGGACTGCGCCACGCACCACGCTGAAGGAACAAGAGGGACAAGTCGTGCTACATCTATACGATGTGTCTGCAGCGAGACAGACAGATGACGTACGTCGTATAGAAGAGTTAGTAAAGTCACACTTCAGGATTGATGCCCTAGGAGTTTCTTTGGCCAAGAAGATCAAACCCGAAGATCAGAAGGCAATGAACGTGGTTCAGGGAACACTGAGAAAAGTCGGTGATCACTTCGAAGTCGGGTTACCATGGCGTGATGAAGACGCTTCGATGCCCAACAACTACAGCTGTGCCCTGCGAAGATTAAAGATATTAGAGAAGAAGATGGATTCATCACCAAACTTTGCAGCACAGTATAGCACTCTGGTCAAAAACCTACTCGATAAAGGATACGCCCAGGAGTGCAACGGAACGGAAGAAGGAAGTAAGAAAGTGTGGTACCTGCCGCACTTCCCGGTTGTAAACCCGAATAAACCGGGCAAGATACGTCTAGTGTTTGACGCCGCACATCGATACAGTGGAGTGTGCCTAAACGACTATCTACTAGAAGGACCTGACCTCTTGAAATCGCTGCCAGGAATATTGTTTCGATTCAGAGAGCGTCCAGTAGCCGTCACGGCAGACATACAGGAAATGTTTCTCCAAGTGAAGATAAGAGACCAAGACCAGGCTGCGCAGATGTTTCTCTGGCGAGGTGAGGAACGTACTAAGCCACCGAAGAAATATAAAATGACCTCGATGATCTTCGGAGCCTCGTGTTCACCTTTCATCGCGCACTCAGTACGAGACGCCAACGCAAGACTGTACGCGCAAGAATACCCTAACGCCGTGCAAGCTATAACAACGAGCCACTATATGGATGACTACGTAGACAGCGTGGCAACCGAGGAAGAAGCAATTAAGACAGCGCGTGAAGTCATTAGAGTTCATCAGAACGCCCACTTCAATTTGAGAGGTTGGTGCTCAAATAAACTCAACGTGTTGAAAAGTATTACACCGGAGAAGCTGGCACACGACACAGAAGTAAGATTCGGACAACGAGAACAAAATACGGACAAAACACTAGGCCTACTTTGGCAAACAGGCTCAGACGAGCTAGGCTTTAACACTGGATTGAGTCGGCTGTCACCCGAAGTGAAAACTCGAAACAGAGCGCCGACTAAACGAGAAGCCCTTGGTGCAGTGATGGCAGTCTACGATCCTCTAGGACTCATCAGCCACTTCACAGTCACCGGCAAGATCGTGCTCCAGAACTTGTGGAGACACGGCATCGGATGGGACGAGGCAATCCCAGAACAAGACGCGCAGCACTTTGAGGAATGGATACAAAGTCTGGACGAAGTAACGAAGCTTCGCATCCCAAGGTGCTACGATAAGGGCCCAGACGACCTCATGGACCTGCATATTTTCTGCGACGCTAGCGAACAAGCATACGCAGCTGCAGCCTACTGGAGAATCCAGAAGAAAGACGGAAGAGTGGATGTGAGGCTGGTCGCAGCAAAAGCAAGAGTGGCCCCCCTGAAGCTAGTTACTATCCCACGACTAGAACTACAGGCAGCAGTGATCGGCGCACGACTGGCGGAGACTATAATAAAGGAGCACCGTGACAAGCCCAGAAGCGTGATCTATTGGACAGACTCACAAACCGTCCTACGATGGATCGAAAAAGACGCCGTGAAGTACACACCGTTTGTGGCCCACCGCCTGGGTGAAATCGCGGAGCTAACTGACGCCAGCCAGTGGAGATGGGTACCCACCGATCACAACGTGGCAGATGACGCTACACGCCCTAACTACACCGTACGAATGAAACCCGAAGACAGATGGTTCACCGGTCCCGCGTTCCTGTACAATGACGAAGAGTTCTGGCCAAAGGAGAAATCCAAAGAAGACACTACCGGAGACGAGTCAACGTACGTGATAGTCGAAGAAAAAAGAGAACGAGAACGACCTTCTCACCTGCCAGACATAAATAGATTCTCTTCTTTCGAAAAATTATTACGAGCTACAGCCATGCCATTCCTTTTCAAGGCAAAGTGTTACGATAGGTCCAGCCAAATGACCGTCGACTTGATCGAAAGGGCCGAGAAATTATGGCTGGAACAAGCACAACTGGAAAACTATGCCGATGAAATACAGTTACTTCGAAAAGGAAAGCCGGTACCCAAGTCCAGCAGTCTGTATAAACTGGACCCTTACCTAGAGGATCATATTCTCAAGGTCAGAGGGAGAATCGGACATGCGGCAGTCAAGGAAACGAAGAAAACCCCGGTGATCTTACACGGCAAACATCCGTTCACACGGCTATTGGTAGAACATGCACATCGCAAAGCTGGGCACGCTAATAACGAGCATGTAATCAATGACTTAAGACAGCGGTATTGGGTCGTCAACCTACGACCTACAGTGCGAGCCATAGCACAGCGATGCCAGCTCTGTCGAATAAGAAAAGCTACGCCAGTGAAACCAGTTACGGGAAACTTGCCAATGGAAAGAATCATGGAGACGCCGCGGCCCTTCACCCACTGCGGCACCGATTATTTTGGACCGATAACGGTAGTCATCGGAAGAAGACACGAAAAACGATGGGGAGCCCTGTTCACCTGTCTGACTACGAGAGCAGTGCATCTGGAATTAGTGTCGAGCTTATCTACCGACTCGGCGCTAATGGCCATACGAAGAATGGCAGCTCGACGAGGTTGGCCCAGAGTCATGTACTCAGACAATGGTACCAACTTTAGAGGGGCAGACGCCGAACTACGAGCGGCGTACAAAGAGTGGACGAAAGATTTCATTCCATTCGGACTGGAGCAGCGCATGAAATGGAAGTTCATCCCACCAGGAGCGCCGCATATGGGGGGAGCCTGGGAACGACTGGTGCGCTCCGTTAAGGCGGCGCTGGGAGCGACGCTGCACCAAAAAGCGCTAAAAGAAGAAACACTACTGACGCTGCTGACAGAGGCCGAGCACTCCATAAACTCTCGACCTCTAACCCATGTCTCTGTCGATCCCAAGGATCCGGAGGCCCTCACGCCTAACCATTTCTTAATAGGTACCTCCTCGGGCCTTCCCCGTACCGGGCCTTGTGAGGAGGCCAGCCGCAAACAATGGAGAGCTGCCCAGGCGCTCGCCGACCATTTCTGGCGGCGCTGGGTAGACGAGTACCTGCCTACGCTGGTGCCCCGGGGGGCGTCAGACGACCAACGACGACCCCTTCAAGTCGGCAGCTTAGTCGTCATCGTCGACTCCTCACTCCCGAGAGGAACGTGGCCTCGAGGCGTCGTGGAGGCTGTCTACAATGGTCCGGATGGAAAGGTGCGGTCAGCTGACGTCAGAACTACAGCGGGCGTCCTACGACGTCCAGTTACGAAGCTCGCCGTCCTTCACGTAGAAGATTAGGCTACGGTAGCCCTGCGCCGGGGGGGAGGATATTACGGACGTCGAAATAAATAGGATATAAATAAATAGATAAGTTAGATACTAAGGCTTGATGTTAAGGGAAATTATATACCTAATGGATAAGGTTTAGATTTAAATAAATAAAGACTGTTCATAGCAGGGATTTTATGTATAAGCAATAGTGTAGGGATTGTTTTAATTTATGTTTAATAAAGGAAGATTGTAAGGTGGCACAGAATTCGGTCGTAACACGCTTCGAGCAGGTCTGAACCTGTCTAAACAATAGACAGATGCGCTCGCCTCTGATTGGTCAGCGCTAAAACGACTCGAACTCCGCGCCACCACCCGCGCTCTGATTGGCCGAGGCCTAAGCGCCCACGCTCACTACCTGTGTAAGTAGGAAATAAGATAAAAAGCGGGTGGCTTGCCGCGCTCGGTCATTCCGTCATTCGTCACTCAACCGTCAGCAGCAAGCCAGCCCTGGGAAAATAAACAAGATAAAGAAGTTCCGAAGTTTAATTCAAGAAAATACAGTCCACCTCGTCACAGTTAATGGGTTGTAGAGGTCTGGTAGGCAGCCGCTCCACGTAAAATACTGGTATTCAGCTGAATCCGGTTTGACTGGAAGCGGACCCCAATATACCTACTTAGTTGGGAAAAGGCTAAGTAGATGATGACAAGAACAGACCCTTATTTTGGGTCACTGCATTCAAACCTTCTGACTGTTTCATTAAGCCATCGGACACCGTACCACCTAGGAATGAGTCACCATGGCTGACCTGAAAATCTTAAAAAAGACTCCGCCTTCACGTCAGCTGCAGTTGAGAGGGACAAGACATCCTCCACAGGGGGTTTTAAAATGGCTCCGATGTTCAGTATTTGTGTGGCGTCTCCCAATTTATGGCAACAAATCGTCTTGAACCACGTGACCTTATCCGTAGCTATAAATACTTCGGCAAACATAATATTTAAAAAACTACGAAGATCTTCCAACGATTGTCTGAAATAGGCCGTGATTTAAGTTCGACCTTTGTTCCACTTGTATACTTCAAACCACCTAAATCATTTAACTTTTCGCTGTAGGTATGTATAATTTATTTTATCGGGTGTCACATAAAATCTGCTCGCGATACATCAAACTGATGGACAAAATAAATTGGGGTCCCTATATCTTACAAACCCAAATAAATCCTCTACTAGGGCTCTAGACAAGTGTCAATCGCTACGAAGCGTTTCGATTTCGATAGCGTTGGCGTGACGAAGGATCGCTTCGGCTTCGATTCGATGCCGCTTGTCAATATTTTGGCGATTGCGCTTGTTCAAAAAAAACTATTGTTCTAGTTTATGGTTTTCGATGACGGACATGTCAAACATGGTTCAAAACATTATTTTATATTGCGAAATTGATAATTTTATTGGCAAAATTGAACCGACTGTCTACAAAATCCTTTACTAAATATCTAGGTAAGTGAATCGTTTGTGCATAATTTAAAAGCGGTACATGTGCTTAAACTTTTATTGTGAAACCAATTTTTTCTAAGTTTCTGCCTGTTTATTTATAGAAAGAAAAGGAATATAAAGTACGCGCCAGCTATTCGTAAAATTAATCTACTGGAGCCTGGTTTCGTCTTTTCACTGAAGCCTGGAAGGTAAAACGTTTAAGTTGCTGGTTCTATCCCAATATTTGTAAGTGAATTTTATAAACGCAATAGTCCATCGTATATTCAGTGTTGATTCGCATAGTAGGTACGTGTAAAGCGTGCTATTGGTACACTGCTGATGATGATGATGATCCCTTCGGGGAAAGGTAAGTTAATAACGGTTGCGTTCCGTTACCTTCGTAACTACTATTTAAACAAGTTGTAAAATGGTGCTAGTTTTAAAGATTAGATTAATTGCAAAGTCAGGAATCCCATTCTTCCGAATTGTAACGGTTTCTGTCTTTCCTTCCGTGTTGCAGCTATGCATCTCAGAACCAATCTCCCGAAAAACCTTGAACATGAAGAACCTTTGTAAAATTGTATTGTTTTTCAGGTGTACGCCACCATCACCTGAACCAATCGTGCCAACCATCTCTACCATAAGTACACCAGCCAGTCAGTAACTGATACTAGTGCTATTACGAATATCGTAAAAAAACATTTATTAATGACAGCAAGAATAACCTCTAATAGAAACTACAGGTTTCTCATTCCTGGAAACCTAATCATTTTCATACAATGCATTTGAAGTGGATACTTTAAGAAAACCTCGATATTAAGGGTTTACTTTATATACCTTTTAATTATTATTTTGTAAATTAATATAAAAAAATAAATTTTTAATTTTATTCATGCTGCATAGTTATTTGTAATGTCCATAAAAAAATCATTCCATTCAACATTCAATCTAGTTCAGTCATTCCTTAATAGTCTACATGGACCTCTAGGGGTCTACACAGATTTGCATCGGAGTGTGTGACAGATAAATGGGGGCCACGATACTGGATCCCATTTATGCAGTTTGACACTCACTTAATAATATTCTTATAGGGTAAAAGCCGGATAGTTGCCACACTTTTTGTAAAAATATATAATTATTATATATTTAGTTAGTTGTCACTTTATTCATAAAACGGGTAGGTACTTTGGTTTATTATCTTCAAATTTGTGAAAGTAAAGAACATTATTTTTCATATTTCCAGAATATTGGCGATTTTTGTCGACCTCTAAATTTTGTGACATCTATCCCATATGGGGAATAGTTGCCTAATCCATATAAATTACGTTTAGGATAGGTGCCCCGCCGAGAAAGAGGACTTTTAACGCGCAAAAACTGATCGCACCTTGCCTTCCCATGCCATCGCACAGACACATGCAACACGGTCTACTTAGTGGCTGTTGTAGAGTGTCACGATTGATAAATAAAATAACATGTTATTCATCCGCGAAACTAGAGTAATTAAAATCGAGGCTACTATACCCCTGGCGCAACTATCCTGGTTTTACCCTATATATGTATTTGTTTAGAAGTATAGAACCGAATTAAACAATATGTATGTAAAATTAACATTAAAACAGCGGGGAGGGGTCTACTCAAAATAGAAAATTCTCCAAGCGTACAATGCGACAACAAAGTTTGTGGACCGCTGTGTTAGAACACAGCGGTCCACAAACTTGGCCAAATTCTACGATATGGCGACGACAAATATAGACATTAATTTTATTGTCGTCGCCATATCGTATAATTTGACAATTTCATGATGTGACCGCTAAAATCCTAACTTGGACAACAGGGTTTAAAGGAACCTAACATGAATTGTATGATGCCATCCAATTTGAAGCTATTTAACCTATCCGTGTCGGGGTGCCCTAAGTTCCCTCAAATGTAACCTAAACTAACTTCGGCCATACAATGAAGTGGCCAATTCTTCGATATGGCCGCGACGTACACAAACCCACATCCCATAAACGTCAGTGAATGTCCATGTCACCGGAAAATGGCAAACTCCGTAAGATTTTAAAATAACTTGAGAGATGTAAACTCTCGATAAATTGTCCACTGAACATTTGAAGTAATTTTTTACGCATCAAAATTTGATAGTCTCGTAATTTATCTGTTTTGGTGTGATAGTAAACCTGAAAACAAGGCTTTCATTGGTCTGTTCAGATATAAGCTCACACCAACAAAGACCAATGTGGCGCCAAGTTTCCAGTTTTACTACTAACCAAAACAAATAAATTGTAGACCAGAGTGCTGACTGGTCGCCAGTTTATGTCAGTCCAAAATTTCTCGGACCGGCACTGAAATAATATAGACTATCAAATTTTGATGCGTAAAAAAAGTATTCCAAATTTTCAGTTCACAATTTATCGAGAGTTTACAACCTCTCAAGTTGTTTTATAATCTTACGGGGTTTACCATTTTCCGGTGACATATGTACGTCAAACGTTATCCATACGTCAATATGTAAAGGTGGGTACTGACCAGTCTTACGGGGCGTAATGTAGGTAATGCATATGTTACAAAGAGAGCATTTGTGAGGTCAGTTCGTGGAAACGAGCAAGAACATGCGAGCAAAGAGCCGATCGTGGCTCGTTTTGAGTGCTCCGCCTGTTGTCGATTTTTTGGCAAATCTCTTCGTGGTTCAGTCAGTACACTGCGACAAGTCGTGACGAGTGCAACTTGAGCCTCACGCATCGATATTTGGCTACATTGTGTTTATTTCTTTAAAATTATAGAGTAGGACAAAGAAAATTTCAACAATAATTTAGTAGAATCAAAGATCCCAACAACCTCTTCGCCAAACATCATGATTGCCAGTGTCTTGGGAATCATGAGCATGGGCGAGCAAAGAGTTTGAAACGAGCATGTTGCACGGATTTTAGGACACGGCTTAATGATACGTGCTCGCCTAGAATGGTACGTTTTGGTGGATATCCACGATGTTCGCGAGCCTCTTGCGCTCCGCGCTCCTTCCTGCAACTGCTCCACATAATGGATACGTTTGCGAACTAAGTGCGAACCAAGTTCGCAAACACATCCACTATGTGTAACAGTTGCAGCACGGAGCGCAAGAGCTGCGTGAACATAGTGGATACACACCATAATGGCCCGTAACACAGGTCAGTACCCACCTTTAGGGATCATGTGACTTTTCGATAGCGCTGTCAAATCTAAGAGATCACGTGACTTTTCGATAGCGCTCACGTCAAATGTAAGGGATTGACCACGTGACTTTTCGATAGCGCTTGTCAATCTCATACATTTTTGATATTTTGACAATCGTTACCGCTGACAGAATGTCATTTGGCTGCGCCTACTGACATTCATCAGCGAAAACGATTGTCAAAAGTTCAAAATGTTATTTGAATATGTAAAACTTGTATGAAATTAAGCGCAAACACAGAAATATAAGCATTTAATACGCAGAATTATAAATGCATTATGTATCTATAACATTTTACTTAATTAAATTAGGAGGCCGACGTACGGTTTCTTCTTACACGAGTTTTACCGCTGAAGCTTTCCAGCACCCATGGAGTAGTGCAATCCTGTTGGAATAGGTGCGACTTAGTGGTTGGTGTAATTGATTTGTTGCCTTTAGCCGACGTACATCGTCAGCTAAAGGCAACAATCCAATTAATATTGTTTTTGACCAAATCATTGCTAAGCCGGATGATACGGTGCTACAAGACGACTCTGAGACCTTCCGGTCGTTCCCAGTCGTTTTTCACTTGCTCCGTTTTTAATTAATTATCTTCACTTTTTAATATTGGCAAAAATTAATAGTATTTTCTCAAAATCTAAAAACATCTTCCAGCATTAACATTGACAGAATAATTTTGGCATTTACCATCAAATTCAATAACCATGACAAAGACAATATTTTGACAAAGAAATTACTCTTTTCGCTTTTCTCCAAAAAGTATTTTTCTGAATTACTATTACGCTTAATTAAATTGCAGTGTTACAGATGCATGCTTCTCCGAATTCGTTGCGTTTGGCACTTTGGGGGCAAAATGTACCTAAATTATTATCTATTCTGTATGCCAACAGTTTCATAATTAGAAACATAGATTAACAGCCATGGTTAAAATAAGTAGTACCTACGATTAACTTATTTCTTGGTTTTTCAACCATGTCCTACTTCTTTTCGAGTAAATACCTCTTATAAAAAACTGGACATGTGCGAGTCGGACTCGCGTGCCAAGGGTTCGAAATGAATTTAATTTTTGCAAAATGATATTTCAACACTATAGACTTAGCTTTCCTGTAATCTATAGGTAAATAACTATTACTGCATTTTTTCAAAATGTTAGGTCTAGTAGTTTCGGAGATAAGGGGATTGGTCATTTTACGTCTAATTTCTTGAATAACTGCAAAACTATTTATTTTAAAATGATGAAAAAGATATAATTAGAGCCCTCAAAATAAGCCCTTTGATTTTATATATGATATATACACGGTACAGTTTGAAAAACTTTTCTAGTTAGCCCCAAAAGTTACCCCAGTACTCAAAATTGATTTATTCACGTACCGCGTACGTGTCTGGGTCACAGACGTTCAAATGTGTACGAAATTTCAACAGCATCGGTCCAGTAGATTCGGAGAAAATTCGCTGTGACAGACGGATATACAGACTGACAGATATACAACTGAGTGATCCTATAAGGGTTCCGTTTTTTACGGATGTTCGGAACCCTAAAAACGACTCTAATTAATGAATGTTTTACTTTGAGGTTGTATAGGTATGCATAGCACCATAAACTAACCTTGCTCTGTGAGCCTTATGCTCGCAAGGTTCCGTTCAACTGTGGAATTAGTAAGTGCTTTGTACTTCTGGAATGCTTTCAAGCACCGCAAAAACAATTTTCTAACCCAACCTAACTAAAGCGAGTCTTTTTCATGAAAGGTGACTAGTCCATATATTAACTTGAAAAGTAGGACTCGATAGAGAAACCGAGAAAAATTGAATAGTAGGTATTATGTACTTATTTTCTCCTTGCGTCAGAGATCAAAAATTTAAAAAAAAAAGTTTACCACCTCTTATGGAGGTATGCGATACAAAGAGTAAAGTACAACTGAACACTGAACCAGACGGTTGTTGTGTCTGGTGGGCAACTGCCCGATACGATATTTGAGATTCGGACTGTTGTATATGCATATCAAATTGTACGGAGAACTTTGCTTTTTTTTTTTAGGATGGGAAATCATCAAATGACTTCTTTCGCTCTGGGTGGAGCGGAAGAGCGTGTCAGACTCTTACTGACTAAAACCCATCCGTGTTCCTTCTACAGCCCTTTGCGTTCCAGGGCCGCGGTGACTCTTTCGAAAAATTCCGCAACCCTGGGCCCCGTCTTCTATGCTAACATCTCTTTGAGACGCGCGTGAAACACACCGCGCCATCAACCCGGGCCTGGTGGTGATCGGACAGCGAGCCACCCAACGCTCGCCGTCCGCAGGCCCGCGCCTAAGGTGGCCGGGGATCGCCCTGCGACTCCCGACGCCCGGGGCGTCTTCTCCTGTAGTGGCAGTTGGGGCGAAGGCCTTGCCTTTCCCTCGCGCGGCCCGCCTCCTCCTCCGCTAGCATTACTGCTTCGCAGAAGGAGGTGACCGCTTCCCAAGCCTCATCGATCTGGACCATGGATTCAATCAGGGCCGGTCGCCAGAGGTGGCCGTCGCTGATCGCCTCGACAAGGGCACGGCGGTGCTCAGCCCAAGCAGGGCAGATCTCCACCGTATGCTCCACCGTGTCCTCCGGGTGATCATCACAGTGCTGACACCCGGGCGTGTCCTCCCGCTTAATCCCAAACAGGTACCTCCCGAAACAGCCGTGTCCGGTGAGTTCCTGCGTCAGGCGGAAGGTGAGGACGCCGTGGCGCCTCTCCAGCCACTCCTCAAAGAGGGGCCTTACCGCCGCAATAGTGGCGTGCCCAACGGAGAACTTTGCTTGCGCGATGCAGGATTTCGTTGGTAGTTCGTCGTAGATGGCACTGCCGTACTTTTTGGTGTCGTACAAATTTCGTTTCTTAGTTTTTCATGTCATTTCATTCATCGGTATTGATGCCGCTACAACCTTTTAGGTTTTATAGTCAATCATGTAAAATCAATCATGTAATTGATATTTCGGCAAATCTCACTAAAATTAGTTTACATTTAAGTTTAGCCCTCATTAGAAACTACTGTTTCGGACCAAATTTATATATATTTTCTCCACTCTTTTCTTTTGGTTAACTAAGGATTTGTGCGAACAGAAATTTATAAGCTGTATTTTTTAAGTGAATCTTCTTTATTGGCGGTGGAAAAAATGTTATAATTGTTGTTGTGTATTGTTGTTTGTTTGTTGTTGTTGTTAGTTTTTGTTGTTGTAGTTCTTTTGTTTTTGTAAAGTAAAAATGAAAACAAAAGTAGAACATTTTTCGAAAAATAAGGTCATAAAGAAGTTTCACTTCTTACGTGTGTACACTAGTACACGCACACATTTTTTTTTAAATCAAAGGTCTACGCAAACAAGCCCACAACCACCAGAGCGTTGAAGGAGGAGATTCAACGCTGAATCAACGAAATTCAGCAAATTTAGATAAAATAGTGCGTAAGTATGTATTGTGATTTGATATTTAACCCCATCCAGTGTACTAGGTAAAGAAAAATAAATACAATGTTATGAAGAATAACCATGTTTTCTATTTAAATCAAATCCTGCGTAAATTTTGAGAAATCCTTTATGTAACTAATAATTCCATACGGTGATTAAAACCTTGCAGACCTCTCATAGAGCTAGGTCAATATATGGCGCTTTACATATACAACCTCAAATAGAACACTTATTTAGTACCTAGTGGGTTTTTTCCATGAAAGATTCCGAAGATTTCCGAAGTGAAAAAAAAAAAAAAATTCTCTTCGGAAATCTTCGTCTATATTTTAACTAGAAAAGTAGGGCACAATAGTAAAACCAAAAATAAGTTAATTATATGTAGGTACTATTAAGATTTTCCATAGCTGTAAATCTATAGTTCTAATTATTTTATTGTTGACAAACGGTGCAAAGGAATCGTGGTATAATTGCCACAAGAGTCCCAAACGCAACGATTTTACGTGCTACAAACGATGCATTCGTTTGTAGCACTTAAACGGTACCTCAATTCCTGAAGAACCAGTATCAATGCTTTGCCCTTGAACTCAACCAGTTCAAATGTGGATGTTTTCTTATTCACAAAATCGACAGACAAGTTACTCTTCAGAAATTTAATCATTTAGCACCAGTGATCTTTTAGAAAAAGTTAACCAACATCTTCTAGGTTCCCTATTTCGGAAGACAGTTTTAAGACTCTGTAAGTTCTTCTCCTCCTTTTTTCATCTCACTTATAAATTAAAAGCTACATGTTTTATATTAGCTTGTCTCCGTACAAGCTATTAAAAAACATGTTGCTATTAAGCCTCAATTAATGAAACGTAATAGTTAATCAGTAAAATACTTTTTGGAGAAAACCACAAAGAGTAATTTCATTGTCATAATATTGTCTTTGTCATAGTTACTAAATTTGATGGTAATTGTCAAAATTATTCTGTCAATGCAAATGCAGAAATTCCAAAGATATTTTGATTTTTTGAGAAAATACTATTATTTTTCACCAATACTCAAAAGTGAAGTAATTAACTAAAAACAAAGCAAGTGATAAACGACCGGAAGGGCTCAGCGTCGTCCTACAGCATTGAGTCAACCGGCTTTCAATGGATGGTCAAAAGCATACATCGTCAGCTAAAGGAAACATTCAATCACACCAACCACTAAGCTGCACCGATTCCGATAGGACTGAACTACTCTCTGGGTGACGAGAAAGCTTCAGCGGAAAAACTCGTCTACAAGAAAAACCCTACGTCAGCGAAGCAAATTCAACTTAGTATAGTATTATAAACAATGTATTTATAATTCTGTGTATTAAATACTTATATTTCTGTGTTTGCGATTAGTTTCATACCAGTTTTTACTTATTAACATAACATTTTGATCTTTTTACAATCGTTTTCGCTGATGAATGTCAGGCGCCAGCCAAGTGACATTCTATAAGCGATAGCGACTGTCAAAACTTCAAATGTATGAGATTGACAAGCGGTATCGAAAAATCACGTGGTCGGTCCCATATATTTGACGTTAGCGCTATCGAAAAGTCACGTGATCCTTCCCTTACATTTTCAACTTTTGACAATCGCCAACGCTTGGGACTATGTACTTAATAATCCCATGCAGTGAACGAATCTTTACACGCCCTGTCTACAACCTCAAAGTAGAATATTAATTTTCCTGCCTCCACGGCTTCATCACACACAAAAAGCTTTTCGTTCGTTGGTTTTCATTCATCGTCCCGTATTAACTTTTTGGTCTAATTCTGAGCTCCTTGTTTTCTTACAAGCCTGTATCTGTAATGCACAATTTCAATTTGGAGCGGTTGCCAAATCGAGGGGTAAATTTAACATTTCTTTATGTAACTCTTCTGAACATGCTTGAAACGCAGAAACTGTCCACCTTTTCCTCATCATATCAGCCGAAAGACGTCTACTGCTGAACATAGGTCTCCCCCAAGTGTCGCCACAAGAACTGGTCCTGCGCGTCTTACATCCATCGGCTACCCGCGACCTTCACCAGGTCATCGGTCCACCTTGAGGGAGGCCTTCGAACGCTGCGTCTTCCGGTACGCGGTCGCCACTCCAGAACTTTTCGACCCCATCGTTCATCTGTTTTCCAAGCAATGTGTTTTGCCCACTGCCACTTCAGTTTGGCGATCCTTCGGGCTTTGTCGGTTATCTTAGTTCTTTTGTGGAAATCGTCATTCCTGATTCAATGACGCAAGTAAACTCCGAGCATTGCCTTTCCATTGCCCTTTGGGTAATTTTAAGCCTTCTGATGAGGCCAATATTGTGAGCCACCACGTTTTAGTTCCACGAGTCATCACTGGCAAAACGCACTGGTCGTAGACTTTCGTCTTGAGACACTGTGGTATGTGAGACGAAAATATACCACGTAACTTTGTCATCAGATCGGAGTCGAATTCGACGATTGACCTGTTTCTCGAAGTTACCCCTACCTAACTGGACCGTAAGTCCCAGGTAGACGTACTTGTGTACAACTTCGAGTGTAATGTCTCCGATCTTGATAGGTGCTACATGGGTATTTGTCCATGTTCATTTTAAGACCCACTTTTTCGGAAGCTCCACTGAGCATTGTACTGGGGTCCTCCGTAGTTTCTGCCATGACGACTAAATTGTCGGCAAATCGAAGGCGAGTAATGTACTCGCCATTAATATTGATGCCTAGCCTTCTCCAGTCCCAAACCTTGAAGACATCCTCTATTGCAGCCGTAAACGTAGATACTTAAGGCTCTGCACTTGCTTCAAATAACTTGTGCTGATTAAGATGTCTGATATTAACAACTGGACTCCAACGTCCATAGGTAAAACTGGACTGGAACCAAACTTACAAAACACAACAGCCCTTTTTTTTGTTCACTTTCAAGCTAGCATATGTAATGCTAGCTTGCCAAAGGAGTGCGCACATGTTTGTGTGCGACTGTGCGTTACCATTTTACCTTAGCAATAATATCTTTAAGAACGTTTTCTAAGTAGGTACTAACTGAATTCAGCCCTCATTTGTGAATGTTGTTCGTATGCTCTCTATAAACTCTGTGGTTTGTCGTTGCTATAGCAACAAAATGTGTTATTCACTTAATCGTTACGTGAAATGTCAATCCTATGACAAGTATTTTGACAAGCGTTCGACGCTATCGCTTTGTTTGATGGAACATTTTGTCTATCAACGATCGCTTGACCACGTGACTTTTCGTTAGCTAAATGTCATTTCCATACATTAATTGATATTTTGACAGGCGTTTTCGACGGCTGACTGTTGCTTTGTCTAGGCCTGGCGCTATCGTTTCGCTTAGCGAATTGTCATTAACGACACTTTGTCTAGCCATTTTTGATCGACCACGTGACTTTTCGATTAAAAATGTCATTCCCATACATTTTGGACTTTTCGATTGGCGTTAGCGTCAGTCGATTGACATCTTATCTAGGGCCTCTAGACTATGGTACATTGAGCAGTAAATACTTTCCATTTACTTTTGCTCTATTCCCAAGACTGAGTAGTTATCGAGTCTAGTTGATAGACAGACGAATGGGTATGTTAGGTATCCAGGATAGTATCGCTTAATTATTTGCGTTTGGGCCTAGAACTTAAATAGATCGTAGTAGATATTGTAGAAAGGGTCTATTTTAGTTCAGACATTATTACAATCATTCAACAAAGTTATATTTAATCACAAAACCGCTAAGTAGGTACCTATTTATCTACGGAACAGCTAAATTCGGAGAAGGAATTATGTAATTTATTTATTGTTTATTTCAATAATTCCACATGGTAAAAAATAACTGTTAGGTATTAAGGTACCTACTTGTAACGGAATTAGAAATCATAAGTACCTATTTAAGGGGACGGCGCGGCGTCCTTTAATCACGTGAGGCAATTTTGGCGATTTTTCGACCCCCCCACACCCTTGTTGAGATGTGAGATTTTCTCGACCCCCTCTCCCAACTCCTAATCCCACGTGAGATTTTTCAAAAGGCGTGTTTCTAGAGTAAATACGTCTATCTGTGCATCAATGCGTTTAAAAAAAAATGTTTTGCTTACTTCTTTTATAAAACAGTATAAAAATGTATGCAATGGTGATATTTGGAAGATATAGGTAACCGTAGAGTAGGTAAATTATATTGGACACAAGCCAATGTCAGGGAGAATGAAAAAACTGTTTAGAAACAACGTGGTCGGTCGGTGACAAGAAAAGTAGAACAGTTTGGATAAGAAATCTTAAGGGAATCTAGACGTGAAACGCTTTTTGCATATATTGGTTGTACCCGTTTCCAAGCTGATCTGGGATGAAAAAAAGTAGAAGTTGGTTTCTGTCGACGCAAATATCAATTAGGAAAACCCAAAGTGGAAAGTACAGAGGAATATAATTCTAGAAAGAACAACGAAATATTTTGAAAAGAAAAGCAGCTTTCGCAGGTTGTGTGGTCTCGAACAAACCAGTATTTTTTTACTATTGATAGGCACGCGTTTGGCCAGTATCTCACCTGATGGTAAGCGATCGTTCATTCCCATTAGTTCGATTCATTAGTTCGATCGTTGAACTAGTGAGAATTTTTTTTCTCATCTATTCGACCGTCGAACTAGTGAGAATTTTTTTCTCATTTGTTCGATCGTCGAATTAATTAGATTTAAAAATAGTTCTACTACGTTTAAATGTTTTACTAATTTCGTAATAAAATAAAAAACGCTTGGTTCGTTAAAAATATAGATGTGGTCGAAGATGGAGCATGCTTGCCGAGAAGTAACCTATTCACTTGACTTAACTTGACTCACAGGTTGTAGCTATCAGGAAACACAGACTCTGGCAAGGAATTCCACTCCTAGTCTACAGGAGGAAGTCTACAGTATTTTTTTAATTAAGAAATTATCTCAACAGAACATTTAATTAATTTGACAAGCAAGACAGTCCTTGGATGAGACCCGTTAACCACAGGAAATCATGGCACAGAAGAGAAGAGGTCTAGAGGCAGGTGGAACAAGGCAGTCAATAATGACGATAGTGAATAATCCTTGGATAATATTATTATCTCATAACTTCAAAATCATGAACTATCTGATAATCAAACCAGTCAACGAACTTATACATCAATTATTTATTTTAATTCAGTCCGGGAAGTCAGGGACTCATGACATGTGTGTTCTCTTTTCAGGAGTGATTACTGTAACCAGAGCTGGGCAAAATACATGCTTTGCTTTAATTAAAATATAAATTACAAAATACTATCACGCATGTCATGTATATGTCACCGGAAAATAGCAAACTCCGTAAGATTATAAAATAACTTGAGATATTGTAAACTCTCGAAAAATTGTCAACTGAACATTTGGAATACTATTTTACGCATCAAAATTTAATAGTCTATAACCTCGCGGAGTCATTCCGAGAAATTGTGGACTGACATAAACTGGCGACCAATTTCTTGACTGACTGGCGAAAAAGCGTCTTATTAAACTGCTTCAATAATGCACAGGCACAGAGGATTATTTTAACAAGTTTGAGGAGGTACCTACTCCGAGTTTCAGAAGCAGATGAGGCAATTTGTACTTTGTTGCAAACAAGGGCTAGGTATCTAAATGTTTAATTAAATATTCTCCTGAATACCTGTTATAGTAAACATTTACCTGATTACCTAGAGCAAACAATATTAATTCAACCTCAATCGAAATCAATAGTGTTTTTCAGTCACTTTGCATCAAAATTCATCAAATCCTCACGCTTCTGTCTTGCATAATTATAATGCTAGGGAGAGTGGAAGTTTTGACGGCGAGCGACTTTGCCGGATTTACGCCAGGCGAGAGCTCTCGCGCACGTTTACGTGTGGGCCCGCGTGTCGCGTGGAAGCCCTGCGCCGCGCCCCCGCCGCAGCCGCGCCATCGCGCCGGGGTGAAACTACGCCGCCACGGCAAATCGCAGCGCGGTGGACGGAGCTCCGGCAAGATATCATGGCGGTATGGAAACAGCGACTGTCACAACCCAGCACTAGGCACGACACTATTGTGGCTATAAGTTCCCTCTTTGTGGAGTGGCTAGGGGCGCCACGGCGTCCTCACCTTCTGCCTGATGAGGAAGGAAGGAGGAGGCGGTTTCCCTTCCGCTCCGCTTAGGGCGGAAAGAGTCATTTGATGATTTCCCATATCGTATCAAAAAAGAGAGAGCGGAAGATGAAGAACTTTCACATTCGCCCATTATACCCGATGACGTAAAAACATTAAAAAATTGACAGCCACTGTCACTCGAAACTCGAGATGTTTGTTCGACAAAATAATATTTGCAACGTAGGGGCGCATGAGAAACGCCCCGAGGGGTAATTAATCGTACTAGTGAAGATGATAAATGTTCCTTGAGATGATAGATAATATGCAGTAAGGTCTTTAGGAACCGAACGTTAAACTAGTTGTCCCATAGTATAATTACCTACATTCTTATGCAAATTTTATCGTTGAGACAACACAAGGTTATTGCATGTGCTTCCACCAGATATGATCCAACTTATTTAGGATCCAACTTGTGGTTTCCGATAGTCAGACAAACAACAGATTTCCACCAAAAAAAGTTAAATGTCCTTAAAAGGTATCACCCACAGTTACCTGATATCTAATGTTCTTCACATTTCGTCATCCTTGAGAACCAGTTAGCTATAGCTGTCATAAATGATGCAGTAAAGTACAATATTAAGGAAATTACGAACTGCTCGTCCCTGCCATCAACTCCAAGGCAGCCCTTTCTTCAGATAAGGGATATATACGACAAGTAATAAATACTGTCCTCTGTACCTACATACTCAATTACTCATCTAATAATAGATCTCCTGTGTGGCCTTAACTTTCTATTCTAATATAATAATATTTTCTCGAAAAATATTTTAATTACAGGAGCAATTACTCCTCAGAGTATTTACACAAAGGATCGATGACATCTCGGTATTTATTACATTCTGAGATATTAGGTACGTAGTTATTTTACTCGGAGGCGAGTGTGACCACCTAAGTGTTTACAATGAGACGTATCCGGATAGGCATTATCAAAATCATTATAAACATTATTGTTAAGTGCTCGAAAATGAAGAAATTAAGTAGGTACATTATAAACAAATGACACACCACGTTTTAAGAAAAACAATCATAGTCACAAATATTTTTTTAAATAAAGTTAGAAATAAAGACTGCCCCACAGTACAACCGCCTATCCCACAGGAAAACCTGTAGATAGGCCACAATAGCGAAGCTACAAGAAACAGTTTGTATTAGGTACACTGTCAACAGTGTTAATAAAAATAATCGATACAAACCGCAATGTTCGGACTTCGGTCTACCAATTATAGTGAGTTATGGTGAACACATTTCACTTGGTTATTTTCAGCACTTAATTAATTTCATGCAATAATAGACTCGGCTCAGGCGTGGGAGTGAGGCGATCGAGACTTCGAGAACAGCACTGTCAGTGAGGGAGTGACTCGTGTAGGTATTTATTACGTATTGTACGGGCATATGTGACCATATCGTAGAATTGGCCATTTTATGATGTGGCCGACCATTCCTGCCTGATTTAATCGAACAGACCCAGGCCCATTAAGCTGTTATCACATACCGAAATCAAGAATAATAAGGGACTTGATATACAAAGCGGACAGGGCGCTGTGGAGATAAAATGTATGGCGTCAAACGAACGTTAATATACTATGTAAGCGTCATACAACTCATACAATTTCGTCACAGCGCGCGCCCAGTCCGCGAGCCCTGGCTGCTTTGTACCTATATCAACGGCCGGTCTCAATAACGTATCTACCTTTAAACAATTGTCAAATTAGCTACCAACAGTAGCCGAAACGTCTTGTTTATTGTTGTATAACCAACCAATCATCCTGTATGTAGGACCTAACAAACATGTAAATTATTAGATATATTTAAGTGAATTATCCCAAGCTGAATACCTAGATCTGATTCGGATTAATAGATAAGAATAGCATTTACATATCCCATTGCGGTTGTGGTGCATTTGTTTGCGGTTTTTATCATCGGATTACTGACCATTCCAGGTACGCGGATGGCGGAATGCAATAAGGCCGCCCATTGTACCCTAGTGTTGTAGTCTGAAAACTGAATTTTGCCTCTTATTTGATAGAACTGAATTTCAAAAAATCGGAAACCCAAATCTGTCGTCGTACAGGCTATTCCTAATTAAGTTACTGTTGGACCGACTGCCGTATTCCGAAGTCCGCAACACTGGAGCTGCCAAAGGTATATGTGGCTACATTGTAATGTGATTATTCGTGTCGGTACCCAGTTATTCTCCTTGGAAAATATAAATGAAATTAAGTATGTCGTTGAGGCATAGAGTACCTCTACCTAACCTTTCGGGGCAAGCATTCGTGAGGTTATAGTATGGAAGAGTTTGTTTTCTACATGTATAAGTAGGTAACCTGTACTTGTATCTGAATTCTTCTAAAAAATACTTGGGTCTCATATTATTATAGCCTACCAAAGTTAAAAAAGAAAATATATTTAATTGCCGAAATAGGTAAAATATTGCACATGCTGTTATAAATAACGTATTGTTTCACTATATGTGCCTTTCTGGCAAATACTATATTCTCTATGCTTGCTGGGCATACAAATACTTATTGTTTATACAAACACTATGAACCAAATAAATCAAATTAAATCTATATAAAATATAACGTAAGTACCCATATCTCATACCGATGTAAGTATATCTTTTACATTTTTAATTGATGCCTAGTAGATTTAGCTACTGTGGTGTGTTGTGTACCCGACTTGACCGACACAACCACATATTCGGTTACCACCAAAGATGAGCGAGGAAGCTTACATTTTCGTGGCTACGTACAGCTCCGGTAGAAAAGGGCTCAGTGAAGTTGAGAAAAACGCGCGAGGTAGATATACATATATGTTTGTTTTGTATGACCTACAAGACCGCTTTTTCGCACAGCTTTCTTTATTAACTTCGATGGAATTACCTACACCTTTACAGCATCGCTAGGTTTTTTTCACATCTTTGGTGGAATATCACCCTTAGTTTATTGTGTAGGTATACACATTAGTTAATCATAGTGTGCTTGGATCGGGTCTTAGAAGTTTGGGACCCAGCAGTAAGGGTGACGGGTTACCGACCCTTATAATAATGTAGTAAGAACATTTGACGTATTGTGTAGAAACTTTCCATATTATATTCATTGTTTAACAAACCAGGGTGTATAGTTACATCAATAGAACCAAAACCTTTTGTAATAAAGGTTTGAAAGCGCTTCTGTTAGTTTTCGACCAAAATCTCATGTTTTTGGTAACAAAGTTACTTGATTTAATCAAGTTATTAGGTAAATATGATATGTGTTTTATATTCATTACTCGTAGCCACAAAGTTTGCGAGCCAAGAATAGATTCTGTTTTAATAAGGGTTTAGGTATTGTTAGTTCTACTGAACATTGGCAATTAAATCGAGAGCTCCATAAAGAACAGCTGCGAGGACGCATTGTTATAACTACAACCTCAACACGTGGTAGGTACCTAATAATAACAGACATAGAGAGAGTGGGTATCTACTATAAATAGATTTTGATTGTAAAGGAAATGACGCCGCTAGCCGAGGTCCGTATCCCACAGGGGATGCCCTAGCGAGCGGTCATGTAGTTTTAATTTAGTTTGTAAGCCCTGGCTGGGGGCCTTAAATTCATTTGAGGCCACCACAGGATAGTCCGATTAAGCAGTAACCAGCCCTAGCGTGCTGAACTGCGAGTGGTCCCTTAAAAAAAAAAAAAAGGTACTTACTCTTTATTATTACTGCGTTAAAATCCAGTGCGCAGTTATTTAAACACACATATATGGTCTAAACTAAATAATAGAGGAAAAATGTATTCTTTGTAAAAGGTAAGTACTAGAAGTAATGACCGAAAAATACGATAATTTATTTATTAATTTACGTGTGACCACCTTATACTAACGGTTAATACCATATACATACAAGTTGTATGCATACAATAGTAGTTTTGTTTGTAAATTTATCCTAATTGTATGTACAGTTAGGATAAATTTACACGATATAAAAAGTTGTACTTATTCATATCAATATTGTGCTGGGAGTGGCAATGGACTCCAGGTATCGAGCTGCAGTGTTGAGTAGTCTCAGTTCAGCACTCGCGAAGATATTCTATGGAGTCGTCAAACAGCAAAATATTGTGTATAAGGGACAAGTACAATGGACTGTTTTAACTGTTACACTAGTTCATGGAATACAAAATAATAATACAAATGCGAGTGTTGGGTAGCTCGCTGTCCGATCACCACCAGGCCCGGGTCGAAGGCGCGTTTTGTTTTACGCACGCCTCAAAGAGATGTCAGCATAGTAGACGGGGCCCGCTTGGGCCCGAGCCTACTAGGGACTTTGTTCGAAAGAGTCACCGCGACCCTGGAACGCAAAGGGCTTTAGAAAGGAAAGGAACACGAATGGGTTTTAGTCAGTAAGAGTCTGACACGCCCTTCCGCTCCACCCTGAGAGGAAGAAGTCATTTGATGACTTCCCATCTTTCAAAAAAAAAAAAGTAGTAGTAACCATACCTATAGCTTTAGGTAAAGGTAGCGAACATAATATTTCTGAACCCTTTCAATGACCAATGTATAAACCGTTTCATAAGTTTTCCAGATTGCACTGTTGGATTTTAGTAAATCGGATACACGAGTTGTATAGAATGGATAATATGGCTTGTCGATTTTAACACTCATATCTCGAAAATATTGACATAGAGTTTACTATCTGTTACAGGTGTTTAAGACATGTACAGGCGTAACTATTGCTTTCACATGAGGGGTCCGAGGGTCCAAAAATGTACAAATGTAAATTAGTTTTTGCTTGTGCTTTACGCAGAAACGGCAGAATTCTGAATGCTAATCTCATTCGAAGTTCTAGTAATTATATATTTTGGGTCACGGATTGTCCGTGCCATCCGCCCAATACCTATTTATTAGCTGGTTTAATTTCGTCCTTTCCTTTTCCGTCGTCGGGCCCGGTCCCTAAACACCCCCATGTTCTTGAAGACATGCATACCTGTTTTGTTTACACCTATAATGCTACCTACTGCCTGCTTAGAGGTGGGGATAGGTAATAGGGCTACAGTACAGCTGATTGAAAGTCAGTATTTCACTCACATTCAATACCGAAAATATTTTCCTTTAGGTACTTCTACGTGCTACGAATAAATCAAATACTACACACAGTTAAACCAAACTAGAAACGTCTAAAATGAAGTCTCGTATTGAACTAATGTGACCTCAGCGAAACCAATAAATCGAATTTAAGTCAGCAATCCTCGATTTTATTATGTCGAAAACTCCGTACTCGGGATTCTCGATAAAACCTTCGAACAGTTCCCAGGAGATTCGAGTTTCTAATGTAGCTCGATATTGTAGAAATGCTATCTACGACTGAACGAGGCGTAATTGCGAAACTGTGCCTATGTCTGCTAGAGTTACTGCGGCTTCAGTGTCCTGCCAAACAAGAATTCGCATATATCTTCTGTGCAGAGCGTCGACGTACAGACTAACCACGATAACGACGCGGTATTGTGTGAAAACATTGGAATTGCTTCGAGTTTTCGAATTAAGAGAACTTTTGAAGTTGTAATTGTGTTAATTATTACTTCAGAAATGCTTATCTGACTTACCCCTTGTACTGAACCGAATTTAAATTGGATATATCACTATTGTTATCTAGAAGGCACTATTAGTCATTCAATTTCGATGTGACCTTCAGAAAATGGAAAGGGAGCATAAAACCTGAAAATCTGTTCCAGAAATATATACAATTTCTAGTATCTACTTAATTGTCTACACTGAAAAGCCACTTTATGAGACAATATTGCGTTAATTAATACAAAAACCGTTCGTCAATCATCTAAAAATGGAAAGTGTGCTGTTATCAATAAGGTGAGAATTATTTTTATCAACTTTCCAACGCATTCGTCCATGAGAGTATTATCGTGATGGAGCTCACAATAATCTGACATTGATAAATGTATGAGTTTATCATTTACTGGGGGAAGTGATACGTTTGGTGACCCTACCGTCGGTCAGCAGGATAATTGGTCTAACGGATTTATTGGTTTTTATGGGTTACTCAATGGAAATAACAAGAGCCTAGGGTTGTGCGTTGGGTTACATCGACGATTTTTTTCATTAGCATGTCTTGTTCGTCTACACATCCCTATTCGCTGTCATCAACAGTCACCTTCTTTCTAGGTAAAAAATCTTTCACAAAATCCACTCTAACTATGCTCATATTTCTTAACGTGACCTCATCCACACGTTTTCAGACTGCCTCTTACATACTTATTCTTACTTCTACGTATTATCTGTATACATTGAAGCTACAGGACTTGCAACATTCTGAAAATGTAGGTAGGCTGAAAACTAGGTTAGACTTTACTTTGACTGGCAAAAAGTTACGAGGTGGTAGGCCAGAAGAGCATAGTAGTGCTTCTCTCAAGAAAAATACGCCACTATTGGTTGTTGTCTTTTGTTATACATGTGAATTGTGAAGCCAGCATTCTTGTGAAGTCAGCTTATGTGTATAAGTTCAAAAGGTGCGAACATTTTAAATAGATACTGTCTTTTCTCTCTGGCTTAGAAAAGTGCTTTTCAGTTGATTTTATTTGTCTATAAAGTTTTTAGTCTCTTAGTCGATTATTCTTCACAAGCATTATTTTCTGATCTTGTGTACATGACTGTAAATACCGACGACAGCGAAAAATAGATGACTTTGAATTTTGAACACTTAATTTACACAGTTAGGTACATAATTAAACGACGATGTTAATGTTTCTAACCGTGTTGTTATCGAAATTGAATTTATCCTAAGCTTATTTACGGGGAAGGCAAATATTTAAGTGGGTACCAATCCATACAGGAGGCAAATATGAAATCCAATAATTATACCAAATATTTTGGGCACGAATGTTGTATTATGAAATCGTTCATATTCGGTGTCGGAAACTCGATTATTGCCGTAATGGCTGTTATCTTGACACGCTTGTAACTGTAGCGATATTATGCGCCATTGTGTACCTTTAAGCAATTAATTTTGGAATGTTAATTGTCCCTGAAGTGTAGCTGCGGTTCTGATTATATTGCACTTAGATCTGATATATCGGATGATAAGATGTGGCAATTGTGTGTGATTGACGATATTGATCCTTAGGCCTATTTGGCGATACTTGATAGTATCTTTATTAATGAATCATCTTCATTGGCCGCTAGTTTGCTGGGGACGAGCGGGTTGCAGTATTAAGTACAACGATGACTAGATCAATGCAGGTATGTTCTCATATCGTAACGGCGAAATAGACCCGAATCTATAGTATCGACATTGTGTTCAATTCGGGAAAGTTCAAAAACATTTAGTGTCAAAGGTGTTCTGAAAGTACTTGCACAAAATTAATATACAGTCGCGAGCAATAAACTGGAATCACATCATCGCGCGTTGCTCAAAACAATTTTTCACAATTTCTATGCAATGAACTATGGATTGTGGTATATCATTTGAAAGGTAATTTTAAAATAAATCACCATATTGTTTGGTGGTCCTGAAACCCTTTAATAAAAAGGGCGTTTATGTAAATAGGTCATCAGTTTCATGTCACTGGAAACACAGTTTATGAAAAACCGTTTCATTAGGGCCAGAGGAGGTAACACAGGAGAAGACGCTCCGGGCGTCGGGAGTCGCAGGGCGATCCCCGGCCACCATAGGCGCGGGCCTGTGGACGGCGAGCGTTAGGTGGCTCGCTGTCCGATCACCACCGGGCCCGGTCGATGGCGCGTTGTGTCACGCGCAAAGGGCTAAGCAAAGGGCTTTAGAAGGAACACGGATAGGTTTTCCACCCAGAGCGAAAGAAGTCATTTGATGATTTCCCATCCTTAAAAAAAAGTGGAGGTAACACAAAATATTGAGGGGTAAATAACATAAATTGTAATAAAAAAAATATCTTTTCATATTATTTTTATTCATTTAGACGTCCACAACTTCGACCAATTGCAATAAGTCCCTAAATTTAGGTAACAAAATTGAAAGCTAACAAAATTCCCTTTCAAATGACATACAATCCATTGTTCATTGCATAGAAATTGTAAAATAATGTTTTCAGTAACGCGCGATGATGTGATTCCAGTTTATTGCTCGAGAGTGTAGTTTGGAATGAATCGTAGAAAACTTTGTGTTACAGTATTGAAACAGTAAATTGCTGTTCGTTAACCACAGATAGGTAACTATTCACAACCCGAATGTTTTCACTTTTAGGTTCTCTAAGTTTTACTACTTCATATTATTACGAGTACGTAGGTGAATTTCTGACATCTGTTCGACTAAGTGACATCGTTCGTATATTTAACATATGAGCTGGCAAGGTTCCAGTAACAGTCTATGTATTAGCTACTGTGACTATGTAGTGGCACTTCTGTTGCACCAAAAGTGGCCAAGTTTGGGCGCCGTCAAAGTTCGAATATGGAGTATCTAATGGAGCACAAGAGGTGTCAAATGAAATGATTTTAGCACGAATTCCGATATAGCCGCCAATTGGAGGATATGTAGGTACCTAACCTAAGTATCCTACTAAATATTATAAATTTGAATGAAGAGAAAGACCTTGACGAGGTGGACTGTATTTTCTTGAATTAAACTTCGGAACTTCTTTATCTTGTTTATTTTCCCAGGGCTGGCTTGCTGCTGACGGTTGAGTGACGAATGACGGAATGACACCGAGCGCGGCAAGCCACCCGCTTTTTATCTTATTTCCTACTTACACAGGTAGTGAGCGTGGGCGCTTAGGCCTCGGCCAATCAGAGCGCGGGTGGTGGCGCGGAGTTCGAGTCGTTTTAGCGCTGACCAATCAGAGGCGAGCGCATCTGTCTATTGTTTAGACAGGTTCAGACCTGCTCGAAGCGTGTTACGACCGAATTCTGTGCCACCTTACAATCTTCCTTTATTAAACATAAATTAAAACAATCCCTACACTATTGCTTATACATAAAATCCCTGCTATGAACAGTCTTTATTTATTTAAATCTAAACCTTATCCATTAGGTATATAATTTCCCTTAACATCAAGCCTTAGTATCTAACTTATCTATTTATTTATATCCTATTTATTTCGACGTCCGTAATATCCTCCCCCCGGCGCAGGGCTACCGTAGCCTAATCTTCTACGTGAAGGACGGCGAGCTTCGTAACTGGACGTCGTAGGACGCCCGCTGTAGTTCTGACGTCAGCTGATCGCACCTTTCCATCCGGACCATTGTAGACAGCCTCCACGACGCCTCGAGGCCACGTTCCTCTCGGGAGTGAGGAGTCGACGATGACGACTAAGCTGCCGACTTGAAGGGGTCGTCGTTGGTCGTCTGACGCCCCCCGGGGCACCAGCGTAGGCAGGTACTCGTCTACCCAGCGCCGCCAGAAATGGTCGGCGAGCGCCTGGGCAGCTCTCCATTGTTTGCGGCTGGCCTCCTCACAAGGCCCGGTACGGGGAAGGCCCGAGGAGGTACCTATTAAGAAATGGTTAGGCGTGAGGGCCTCCGGATCCTTGGGATCGACAGAGACATGGGTTAGAGGTCGAGAGTTTATGGAGTGCTCGGCCTCTGTCAGCAGCGTCAGTAGTGTTTCTTCTTTTAGCGCTTTTTGGTGCAGCGTCGCTCCCAGCGCCGCCTTAACGGAGCGCACCAGTCGTTCCCAGGCTCCCCCCATATGCGGCGCTCCTGGTGGGATGAACTTCCATTTCATGCGCTGCTCCAGTCCGAATGGAATGAAATCTTTCGTCCACTCTTTGTACGCCGCTCGTAGTTCGGCGTCTGCCCCTCTAAAGTTGGTACCATTGTCTGAGTACATGACTCGGGGCCAACCTCGTCGAGCTGCCATTCTTCGTATGGCCATTAGCGCCGAGTCGGTAGATAAGCTCGACACTAATTCCAGATGCACTGCTCTCGTAGTCAGACAGGTGAACAGGGCTCCCCATCGTTTTTCGTGTCTTCTTCCGATGACTACCGTTATCGGTCCAAAATAATCGGTGCCGCAGTGGGTGAAGGGCCGCGGCGTCTCCATGATTCTTTCCATTGGCAAGTTTCCCGTAACTGGTTTCACTGGCGTAGCTTTTCTTATTCGACAGAGCTGGCATCGCTGTGCTATGGCTCGCACTGTAGGGCGTAGGTTGACGACCCAATACCGCTGTCTTAAGTCATTGATTACACGCTCGTTATTAGCGTGCCCAGCTTTGCGATGTGCATGTTCTACCAATAGCCGTGTGAACGGATGTTTGCCGTGTAAGATCACCGGGGTTTTCTTCGTTTCCTTGACTGCCGCATGTCCGATTCTCCCTCTGACCTTGAGAATATGATCCTCTAGGTAAGGGTCCAGTTTATACAGACTGCTGGACTTGGGTACCGGCTTTCCTTTTCGAAGTAACTGTATTTCATCGGCATAGTTTTCCAGTTGTGCTTGTTCCAGCCATAATTTCTCGGCCCTTTCGATCAAGTCGACGGTCATTTGGCTGGACCTATCGTAACACTTTGCCTTGAAAAGGAATGGCATGGCTGTAGCTCGTAATAATTTTTCGAAAGAAGAGAATCTATTTATGTCTGGCAGGTGAGAAGGTCGTTCTCGTTCTCTTTTTTCTTCGACTATCACGTACGTTGACTCGTCTCCGGTAGTGTCTTCTTTGGATTTCTCCTTTGGCCAGAACTCTTCGTCATTGTACAGGAACGCGGGACCGGTGAACCATCTGTCTTCGGGTTTCATTCGTACGGTGTAGTTAGGGCGTGTAGCGTCATCTGCCACGTTGTGATCGGTGGGTACCCATCTCCACTGGCTGGCGTCAGTTAGCTCCGCGATTTCACCCAGGCGGTGGGCCACAAACGGTGTGTACTTCACGGCGTCTTTTTCGATCCATCGTAGGACGGTTTGTGAGTCTGTCCAATAGATCACGCTTCTGGGCTTGTCACGGTGCTCCTTTATTATAGTCTCCGCCAGTCGTGCGCCGATCACTGCTGCCTGTAGTTCTAGTCGTGGGATAGTAACTAGCTTCAGGGGGGCCACTCTTGCTTTTGCTGCGACCAGCCTCACGTCCACTCTTCCGTCTTTCTTCTGGATTCTCCAGTAGGCTGCAGCTGCGTATGCTTGTTCGCTAGCGTCGCAGAAAATATGCAGGTCCATGAGGTCGTCTGGGCCCTTATCGTAGCACCTTGGGATGCGAAGCTTCGTTACTTCGTCCAGACTTTGTATCCATTCCTCAAAGTGCTGCGCGTCTTGTTCTGGGATTGCCTCGTCCCATCCGATGCCGTGTCTCCACAAGTTCTGGAGCACGATCTTGCCGGTGACTGTGAAGTGGCTGATGAGTCCTAGAGGATCGTAGACTGCCATCACTGCACCAAGGGCTTCTCGTTTAGTCGGCGCTCTGTTTCGAGTTTTCACTTCGGGTGACAGCCGACTCAATCCAGTGTTAAAGCCTAGCTCGTCTGAGCCTGTTTGCCAAAGTAGGCCTAGTGTTTTGTCCGTATTTTGTTCTCGTTGTCCGAATCTTACTTCTGTGTCGTGTGCCAGCTTCTCCGGTGTAATACTTTTCAACACGTTGAGTTTATTTGAGCACCAACCTCTCAAATTGAAGTGGGCGTTCTGATGAACTCTAATGACTTCACGCGCTGTCTTAATTGCTTCTTCCTCGGTTGCCACGCTGTCTACGTAATCATCCATATAGTGGCTCGTTGTTATAGCTTGCACGGCGTTAGGGTATTCTTGCGCGTACAGTCTTGCGTTGGCGTCTCGTACTGAGTGCGCGATGAAAGGTGAACACGAGGCTCCGAAGATCATCGAGGTCATTTTATATTTCTTCGGTGGCTTAGTACGTTCCTCACCTCGCCAGAGAAACATCTGCGCAGCCTGGTCTTGGTCTCTTATCTTCACTTGGAGAAACATTTCCTGTATGTCTGCCGTGACGGCTACTGGACGCTCTCTGAATCGAAACAATATTCCTGGCAGCGATTTCAAGAGGTCAGGTCCTTCTAGTAGATAGTCGTTTAGGCACACTCCACTGTATCGATGTGCGGCGTCAAACACTAGACGTATCTTGCCCGGTTTATTCGGGTTTACAACCGGGAAGTGCGGCAGGTACCACACTTTCTTACTTCCTTCTTCCGTTCCGTTGCACTCCTGGGCGTATCCTTTATCGAGTAGGTTTTTGACCAGAGTGCTATACTGTGCTGCAAAGTTTGGTGATGAATCCATCTTCTTCTCTAATATCTTTAATCTTCGCAGGGCACAGCTGTAGTTGTTGGGCATCGAAGCGTCTTCATCACGCCATGGTAACCCGACTTCGAAGTGATCACCGACTTTTCTCAGTGTTCCCTGAACCACGTTCATTGCCTTCTGATCTTCGGGTTTGATCTTCTTGGCCAAAGAAACTCCTAGGGCATCAATCCTGAAGTGTGACTTTACTAACTCTTCTATACGACGTACGTCATCTGTCTGTCTCGCTGCAGACACATCGTATAGATGTAGCACGACTTGTCCCTCTTGTTCCTTCAGCGTGGTGCGTGGCGCAGTCCCGTGGATCACCCATCCTAACTGAGTGTAGGATGCTGCAGGCTCATTTTTCTTGCCCATGCGTAACTCTCGCGTGACTATTAGGTGCCAGTTGTCCGCACCTATCAGTACCATCGGTGTAGCTTCTCTGTAGAATGCGTCGCTTTGTATGTCTTGGAGGTGAGGAAAGTTTTCGAGTTTTAACCTGTCCATCGTCTGACCATGAAGTCGCAGGTTTTTCATTGTTCGTGCGCGTAGTTCTTGGAATTCACCGCTCTGGCCACGTATCTGTAACTTGACTTCCTGGCTTTGTTCTTCTTGTTGTTGTGAAGTCACGCTCTGGATACGTAAAGTAGAGACCGGTCCGCTTATGTGCAAACGACGTACTAGTTCTTCGTCGACGAGCGATATTGTTGAGCCTTCGTCCAGTAGGGCGAACGTCGATATTTGCCCGCCGGGCCCTTTTAATAACACGGGACACATTTTCAGCAATACGCGTTGCGACACATTATTTGACGCGGAGACGGTCATTACCGCTTCCTGCGAGTGTGGGTTCTCGGTATCAGTTGACTTATCTGGCTTATCACTTGGCGGTGCCTCTCTCTCCTCTCGGTCTTTGTGCAGCAGCGCGTGGTGTGGGCGGCTGCAGGTTCCTCTGCCGCATCGCTTCGCTCGGCAATGTTCGCGTCGATGGCGTCTTGTCACACACTTGAAACACACTTTGGCAGTACGTGCCCAATCCCATCTTTCATCAACGCTCATCTTCAGGAACTTTGCACATTTCGGTACCTCGTGATCACTGCCACAACACAAACACTCTTGTTTTCTTTCTTCCTCCTTTCCCGATGTCGCGTAAACTACTTCCCGACCCGACTTCTTCTTGGCGTTAAATTGTGGCGCGCTTCTCATTTCCTTCTTCTGGACGGGTGCGGGCGTCGCGCTAGTGAAGGCGTATTTCATGGCTCGGTCAGCCTCCCGCATCAGGAATCTGGACAACAATATCACTTCCGGTTCACGCGACGATTCCGCAGTTTCAGAAGCGTAATCGCACCATCTTGACTTTATGTGCGGGCTCAGTTTCTCTACAACTTCGCGAACTAGCATCGGGTTCCATATATACCCACGATTGTCCATCTTGGAAAGCACGCACACTATGTTTTGAAGTTTCACTGCGAACGAATTTAATTCACTGGCCGCACCCGTGAGTCGAGGTAACTTCTTCAAATCTTCCATCACTCGATTCATGAGTATCTCCGGTCTCCCGTAATACTGTTCTAGTGTCTTCATGATCACTTGCGGGTCAGACGCGGAGTATAGGAGCGCGGACACAGCTTCTCTTGCTTCACCCTTAATGCAATTGCGTAGTCTTGCCAAATTTTCTGTTGTCGTGAATTTGCACAAATTCGACGAGTCGTCGTACGCCGCCTTAAATGGCAACCATTCAGTAGCCGCTCCCGTGAACGTGGGCAGCTCAGTCACTTGTCGCGGCGGCGGGCGTACGTGAATCATTTTTTCCAACGCGTCGGCCAACTGTTCTATTCCTCTTCCAACTCGGCGTTCTCCTCTGGTAGGCGAACGCGAGGTCGACCGTTGCCTTTTCTGGTCATTCCTGGCAGGTGCGGCGGCTTCGATACGTGCGGCGGGTTCGACGTAAGTGGCAGGTTCGAGGGCGGCGTGCATGGCGGCGGGATGCGGAAACTGCGCTTCTCTCTGCGGTTGATCCGCGACTGGAGGGCGACTTCGGTCAACACTTTGAAGCCACTCGTCCACCCTGTCTTCACTCATGTGCACGGAGCCTTCTTCACGAGCCTCTGCCTCTGCCTCAATCGTCGACACTTCATATTCGAGTCGCTTGTTGACGAGTGCTTTTTCGAGTTCTAATTGCTCGTTCCTTATCGCAGCGATTCTCTTCTGTGCCTCGTATTCTGCCTTCTTCACTCTTGCCACGTCACTACTGTACGATCTTCTGGACCTTATCGTACTTACTGTATCCCTCACAGAAACATCGTGCGCAGCTGTCATAGTTCTCACTGATTCCTGGGTTCGAAACACGGCGCGCGTCAACGGGTAACGCGATGTGGATGGTGTGGCGAGCGATTCACCATAGTCGTACGCGGTCGCGGTCGCGGTGGCTCTACTTCCCGTCGGGACGCGAGGAGCCGGCGCGGCGAGGGCGCCATCGGACGTCGTCGGCGCAACTCTCCCCGCCGCGGGCGTGGCGGGGTGTGCGATCGCGAGCGCGGGGGCGGCGGGATCGGTCCCAGCCGCGGGCGCACCATGCGGTGGGCGCGGGAGCGCGGACGCGATGGTCGACGGCGACCTAGGCGGCTCTTCGAATGCGAGATGGCGGCGACTATCGTAGCCCGATTCGGATTCACTTTCCTTGGCCGAAATGCTTCTAGTCTTCATTGTAGATGTTCGTTTCGACCGGCGGTTTTCTATCTTCTATCTGCTATCCGGCTCGAAGGACCAAATGACGAGGTGGACTGTATTTTCTTGAATTAAACTTCGGAACTTCTTTATCTTGTTTATTTTCCCAGGGCTGGCTTGCTGCTGACGGTTGAGTGACGAATGACGGAATGACACCGAGCGCGGCAAGCCACCCGCTTTTTATCTTATTTCCTACTTACACAGGTAGTGAGCGTGGGCGCTTAGGCCTCGGCCAATCAGAGCGCGGGTGGTGGCGCGGAGTTCGAGTCGTTTTAGCGCTGACCAATCAGAGGCGAGCGCATCTGTCTATTGTTTAGACAGGTTCAGACCTGCTCGAAGCGTGTTACGACCGAATTCTGTGCCACCTTACAATCTTCCTTTATTAAACATAAATTAAAACAATCCCTACACTATTGCTTATACATAAAATCCCTGCTATGAACAGTCTTTATTTATTTAAATCTAAACCTTATCCATTAGGTATATAATTTCCCTTAACATCAAGCCTTAGTATCTAACTTATCTATTTATTTATATCCTATTTATTTCGACGTCCGTAATAGACCTATTGGACGAATTTGAAAGACAAATAGTTTATAACTTGGATTACGACATAGCATTTTTATCCGGATCTGAATTACAGAATACTGACTACTTACGTAGGTACCTTTGTATAAGTGATAGTTCTTAAAACTCAACAGACAGATGTGTTGCTGGGGAGTTTGTTGCGCCACTTCTTCTTCCCAGCTAAAACACTAGGAAGTGGTGACGGGCGGGCGTTTTGGGGGACTGTCTTTATGTAGAACTTTGACGTTCAAAAAGTGCTGGCACAGAGCCTAATTTGAATAAATGACTAAAAAAATTAAAAAAATTTGAACCGGAAAATAATTTTTATACGGGTCCATGCAGACGAAGTCCCGGGCAGAAGCAAGTTATGATCCCGCCAAGAAACCAGCTTTAGCCCCAAATATCAGCAAGAAAGTTTATCAATATACAAAACACAGACCAAAGTCATGCGGAGTGCCTATGTGATCGACTTAGTTGACAAGTTGTACCAACAACAATGTCGCGGCAGACACCGATCCATTTTATCGACTGACAAGTTAACGTGTCATTAGCCTCACGAACAATGCTAACTCGTAACAAGGCCTAGATCCCAGAGCTTGTTAAAAAGTTATTGAATTCATAAATATTGTACCAGAGGCTCAATCTGGGATGTTTTTTTCCGCAAGACATGTTTTCGGTTACTATGTAAAAGTTAGGTTTGTAGTAGAATTATATTTATTTTACAAATCGGTTATAAAAAACACTTTGACACGTCAATTTAAACTATAAGAAGCCGGTGTCTCCCTGAGGTTAGTCTCTTTTAAAGTCCATACAATCCTTACAACTGTAAACAACTAGGTAATGGCCAAAATTAATTATGAGAAAAATGAAAGTATATTAATGTCTATGCTGGTCTTTTAAAAAAAGGACCTGTCCAGAGCTCTAGACAGTGCAAGCACTTGTCAGTTATCGTGTTAGTAGCTCATTTAACTTTAAGGAGCTCAAACGTTTGGCGATCAAGAGGTACTTGAGTAAGGACATTTGGGGAGACTGTCTAGAGTACGTCATGAAATCAACCCGTAATAACGACTTACAAGAATTCGTGTTCCAGTAAGTTTTCATTAAGCTACATGATGAATTAAGTAGTTAACACTAATTATGTAGTGAGTGCAGTACAGTTACCAAATGCTTTTGAAAAGGCTTGTCGAAAACTACCCTGCCTTTTTCAAAATAGCTCGAACACTGTGGGTCTCAGCAGCCTTCACAAGTCCGACCACAAAGTCTTTAGAGGTAAGTGTTATGAAACAAGTTTGAGTTTTTACAAAGACATTGACAAAAAAAAAACAAAAAGGGAGATGATATTTTTAGGTTAGCCACCTTTAACATAATGAAAGCCAAGACCATAAAATTTTTAAAACGTTTTAGTGAGTATTTAACGTTAGCACACTCATATTTTTCAGATTTAACGAATCTATAAAACCACTAGACCGGAATAAAATGTTCCCGATTAATATCGTTGATAAAAATTGTTTCTGCGGCTGACAGCACTTGTTAATATTTGAAAGGGAATTGAAAATGATTTTCTTAATATTAACGATTATTTTCATAAATTCTGTAGTGGTTCCTAAAGAAAGAGCCATTGATGTAAAATGTAACAGATTTTACTTACAAAAGGCTTCGTTCATAGTTAGCTAATTGGTTTCTACTGAAATCAAAATCTGATGGATGATTCTAGCCTTAGTTGTTGTTCATGCGTATCTAATTCATTGTTCTATAATAAGGTATTATATAAATATAAAACCTATACCATCCAACAGTCCACTGGTTGCTGGGGGTGTATTCTCACCGTCGTCGCGTCGTCGCGGCGCTCAGTGACGTTTTGACACGTACTTAGCCATGCTACACAAGTTAATATAATTACGCACATAAGTCTTTTTTTTTACCCAGTGAAAAATGTGCTAAGCAGGAAAGATTCATGGTGGTACAGCTTAAGATTTCAGAGATTCAATAGAGTAGGTAACTGAAAACCAAAATTTCAGTTTTAAAAAGATACTTAAGAAAGTAAAGAAAGTTACCAACTTTGATGAAACGTGAAGTGGGTCGATGTGCTTCGAAATGAGAAAATAAACTCCTTTTAGTCTATAAGTAGGATAGCTTCCTGGGCGCTTGAAGCAGTTCATGAATCTTACAGCACTGAATAATTTGGTTTAAAACTTCGAGAGTGTATTGTAGTTTTTTAACTAACCTAAGTTAATCAGACCGCAGATTTTAATAGATAGGTACAATTAATGCATACTTTGTATAAAGTAGGTATTGATTCTGTAAGGTTTCAATCATAATCGTATTTTATAGATATATGATTGTTAAACACAACAAAACCGTTAAAGTTTTAAATCAATTTAAAACGTTAGGTAACTTACCACCTTACATTTTATGAATAACACTATGCCAAGAATAGAAGTTATTTCAAAACTGGCTTTTCAGAATAATATTATCCTCCCACAAACACAAAGACACGCAGGTATAATAAGCTGATTTAATCCTAAAATTAAATCGTCTACTTTAAATTAAATGTCAAGACAATATTTAGGAATGAGTGTTTCTTAGAACGATAATTATTAATGGAATTATTTTACACCCACATTGTTTGCCAAATTAATACGTACTTATTAGCTTCAGCTTGTTCATGTTTTGGGATTATTTGCATGACACTCCGCAATAGTGTAACTTTCTATAATTTTCGTAATCACATAATTCAGAGATTATCTTCTTTATAAGCAAAAAACAAAACATTTTAGGTCTGATTGATTTAACTATGCACTAAAATCTACTGCTCGTTGCAATTAAATTTCTACTAGTAGACCTGCGACGGAAGAGTATGATGAGAAACGCAGACACGATGGAGTTTTAATATTGAAAGTATCCTACTTATCTGTAAAAACGCGTGAGCCTGTGAATATAATTATTTTTCCGTCAATTTTCTTTTTGGATAGATTTGCATGGCAGATGTGGGCAGACTTTGCAAACCAAATTTGTCTGAAAGCACAACAACAGTCTAGCGCCACGCCTCCACCCCAAAATTACTAACTTAGTGACATAACTTACTCAAAAAACACACACGAGCTACCTCCATTCCTCCATATTTTTTTGTACCCTTATTGATTTTATTTTATTTTCCTACTATTTTTATTCTATTTTACGTTAAGTTTATAAATCGCTGTAGTAGTTTAAGTAATCACTGTCTTTAAGTTTTTTCATTCTGATCCATGTAACCAGATGAACCTCGACCCCCGTCATACAGGTTGTCCTAGTTCAGGGGTCGAGACCACATTGAACTTTATGAAATAAATTTAAGTATTATTTATTAAATAAAGCTTGGGATAAAGGTTAGGCAGTTTTGGGACACCAGACATAATCTTCCGCTTACGGTTGACGGAGCAAGTTAGGATATGTGGTGGCACACTGCACGTTTTGCGTTATTGTACCTAGTGGTACACAAGTTCACAAAAAGTACACAAGCTCTAAGACAATGAATATACTAATATTCACTGTCTTAGAGCAAAATCACTCAGTAGATGCAGTTACGACCCGCTTTCAAGGACTTAGTTCATTGATGCTGGCAAGTCGGTTTCAGAACCACGTGTTGGTGGGAGGGAAACGATTGAAACTTGTTTATAGGTGATACTGTTTTGGTAAGCTGAGCATTTAGCTATGGTTTATTGTGTATGTTTTGATGGGTTTGTTTACTCTTACAGCGACTTAGTGCAAGACCTGGGTTTTTACATAGACAAAGACTTCATTTGGGACTGTCAGTTTCAAGGAATTGGGCGAAAATTGTATGAGTCTGCGGGTTCTCTAGTAACTGCAACTAACACTATGCTCGCCCAATCCTCCCTTCTTCATTGACTTGATTATGCTCCTACCAATAATCCAGATCTTACTGAAGTGCAGCTAGTTAAACTTGAGCGATTCCAAAGCTGTTTCATCAGATTACATTTTGGTTTTTGCAATTAAGACCATGTCTCAGATTTTTGCTAAGACCTCCAGTGATTGCCAATCCACCTTCACTGGGAAGCCATTTTACACCAATGATAAATCATTGGTGTACAATGTTCTGTTTATTTCTACAACCCTCTTATCTCCAAAAACGTTTTAAGTTCCTTCATAACATACATACAATATACATACTAGTCACTTGAGATCATTGAGAATTTTAATGCTATCGCATTCTATAAATTTTACGACGAATCGCTCACAGTCCAGACTGTAAGATAGTAGAACAATTCTCGAAATAATTTAGTCAAAAACCCTCTATTTATTTTATGCATTTAACTTAATTTTATTTCTTCATTCATTCTGAACAAATAAGCATTTGTATACCATGCAGATACTTGATCAGTGATCAAATGTAGACCAATCAATACTTAATAATGAAAAAATCCGTCCGTTATACCTCTTTGTTTATTAACTCCCCATACTCGTGCGATGCTTCATTCGAGACCAGTGGTGTTTAGCAGCGGGACGTACCCAGTTAGTGCCTATTGGCATAGCTGGCTTAACCGGGACTCTTCGAGCTTAATTACCTTTTTTTTTTCTTTTTTTTTTAAGGATGGGAAATCATCAAATGACTTCTTCCGCTCTGGGTGGAGCGGAAGGGCGTGTCAGACTCTTACTGACTAAAACCCATCCGTGTTCCTTCTAAAGCCCTTTGCTTTCCAGGGCCGCGGTGACTCTTTCGAACAAATTCCGCAACCCTGGCAGGCTCTGGCCCTAGCGGGCCCCGTCCGAGCTTAATTACCTGGACGCATTACTGGTCGTCGCCACTGTTGATTCCGGCTTTCAAGCGTTGCAGTGGTTGGGAAAAGCGTATCACATGACGCAGAACGAACAAGGACGCAGTTATCTAACAAAAAAAAAATTGTCTGATAGTAGGTAGTGTTAGTTCCCTGCTGTCGGCGAAAAAAAAAGCGATAAAAAGGATTCTGTATGTTTCGCACCAGTTAGTTGGGACGTACAAACTTGTGTGAGTAACCCCTGAACGGATTTTACAAAGTTTGACGGGCCAGTGCACAACATTTTAAGGATCATCCATGATCCATAAAATGTTTGTGCACCTGGCCTACTACTGCTATTTTTGGTATTTTTTTCGTGATCGCAGGGACGAAGAAGACGAGCGAAGCTGAAAAAAAATGAGTTAGTTGGCAGACGACACTGATTTAAAAGAGTGTCCATGGAATTTCTAGCACGTTCTTCTCTTCTCCATAGGATCTACTCTTTGGATCGTGCAACTGCCGCGCCGCTGGCGATTGGTCGGTGAATGTGTTTTTCTATGGTTTTGCTGCAGAACAACCTGCTGCTGTTGGCGCTAGCGCGGCAGAACTATCTCCATCTATTTAACTGACGGACCTTGACAAATCAAAAGCGCTCATAAATAGTCGGAGTATATGAAATAAAGAATTTTGATTTGATGATTAATATTAATTCAGAATTCAAGATCGTTTTCAAATTTTGGAACAACACACTCTATGTCATACGAAACGAACTTCAAATACGAGGTTCCTTGCAGCATGCAACCTTCACAGTATCTACTTACCTAACTAATAGTAAAAACTTTATTATTACGTGATTTTCCAAACGCACCCAGCGATGAACACAAAACATGCGACTAACAAAACTCAAACGAGGCAAGTGAACTATTACCCGGGAAATGGTAACCTTTGAAGTGAGTAAAACCGAAACAAGCTTTGATGTGGAAAACCGATCATATTAACTAATCTGATACATATTTGAGGTATTTTTTTGCCTCAATCTCTTTGATCCTTATTTTGCCTGACCATAACGTGGCTTTCCAAGTTATTTATTATTACAGAAAAATATATGTTGAACATAAAGGGGTTCGAACTTTTTTGTATGGGAGCTGGCATAGCCACGTGACATTTTGTTTTTTTTTTCATAATCGCGGCGCACGTTGTAACAGGTATATGTATGGGAGAGGACACTTAACCAACCCAAAACAACAATGTAGTGCCCTTAAGACTCAACATACATGTTGTAGTTCAAATAAAATCTTAAAATTAAGTAAGGTGCTTTAGAAAAAACAATGTATTTTCAGTGCCTTTAAGAGTAGTAAGAAACCAGGAAGTTTTCGAGTTAAAATGCTATTCTTTGATATTTAACGCCTACATAACCTTATTTTGCTCCACGTGCTATTCATTTTCCACCTCCAACCTCTACTTAAATATTCCAAACACATTTCGTACCCTTTACCTGCTGGTTAATTCAATACATTCGTCTTCAAATTCTCTGGCCCACTGGCACATTGGATGAAAAGCTTTCAAACAGTATGGTGTAACAGTGGGTCAAGCCTGCTACACCGGACGAAAATCCTATTGGACGTCGAAAACCGGTCACCTGGACGAACTATTCTCTAAATCCCTCTGAACATTATATGGACCTATAAATACGAAAATACTTTTGCTCTAAAAGCGAGTGAATTGTGAGCGTGTAGTTTGTAACGTTCCCAAACATTCGCTTCAGTCTAATAGCCATCGACATTGTGAATAGCAAATCGTATTCATACGTTTTATAGGTATAATCAAAAACGGACGACAGCTATGCAATTTCAATGTTGTTAGTAATCCGTTTCAGTGAGCTGTGTAGTCTTTTGAAGTTGACAAATTATAATACATCATGTCGGGCTTAGAATATGGAGATAATTAAATTTAATTTTAATTAGCTGTTGCTTAGGTGAATGGCGTCATAACTGCTAATAGTCAGGGCGCCTGCTGCTTTTGAAATGGCAAGCCGTTCCAGATGCTAACCGAGCTAATGCTATTTCATAATTTAATGTTAGACGCAGAAAGGCGCGTATGTCGTTTTTAATAGAAATCAATGACTGTGATGTGATGTGTGTGGTTTTACTGCGTTAAAGACAGTTGAAGACACAGTCACTCAATTGACGAAACCAAAATTAGTTACGAACACAAACACCAAATTTTTTTTTTACTGTGGATAATGATGAGGAAATATCTAAAGGAGGTCTGCCAGTTCTGGGACCTCAGCCTATACAGCACATCATATGAAAACTTCTTGTATATTAGAAGCATAAAACACAACTTACAAGCACAAACAAATGCATTATAACTGCCATACTTGATAATATCTGCCAAGTAAGTCGTTTAAATGGGACGGGAATACGTAGTTTCCTGCTTTCCTATACTTGACTTGTTCTAGAATCGGCCATATTGTCATTATTATGTTCCACTAAATATAAGTTAGAAAAGCTAAAGAACGATTAGTTTTGGATCACTGTTATCTAACGCAGTCGGTCGCCGGTGTGTTTATATCTTAGGATATTTATGTTCCAATCTATCTGGGGTCACTTTAAACCAGTTCTATAGAAAGCGGCCATTTTGCGTAAATACGATTACATTGAAGATTTATCGGACGTGATTTTCGGAGGAAGGGTCCGAACGAAAGTGTAGCAAGGTATTAGGGGCAGGCTTTATTAGTGTTTATAGACTTCGATTCAGTTTAAACGAGCGATTGATCACGCGATCCAAAGTTCTTTAGACGAATTAATTCAAGCAATATTAGTTACTTATTTTCCAAAATTTACATTTACACATACATGTATACATTTTTTTCCTTTGATATCTACCAAGAATTGATAATATAAATAGCGTCTAAGATTTCAGCATCAATGACTATAGTAGGCGCCAGATAACCGCGGAATAACGGTCACCTACAATTATTGACATTTTTAATTTGAAAAACGGAATTAATGACACAAAGCTGTACCGAATCATCATCTCTCGTGATCCTTAACATTGTCTAATAATGAAAAACGATTCATATTTAATTGTTCAGGTACCTATGAACAGTTATTAGGGAAAGGTCAATATACTTTATTCCACATTTATCTGGCGCCTACTATAACAAACAGCTACTGATATTAATTGACTGTTTATCGAAACTTTACCATTTCGGGCGACTCGAGGACAGACTAACAGCTCATAATTTAAATATTATCTCTCAAAGTGTACCGTTTATATCAAGTTAAGTTTATCGCCACTTTCTGTCTTTATAAGACAGTTAGTAGCGTGGGCTAGAGTGTAGCTCACACCGAGTCACCCACGTGACGTGGTAATGGCTCCACTAACGAGGTATAATAGATGTTACAGACGTTCGCCGAGATCACTCTCACCAGGTTATTGGGTCAGGAGTATTGTTAGAGCCTTTAGTCATTGGTTTTTAATCGCCATCCACGCAGAGATAAAATACTAACTATCGTTCTACTTGGGTGGCCTCGCTCTTCACAGTTTTTATCTATTTTTTTTTTGCGTAAGCCCTAGAAATAGAGTTGTCGAAGCAACACAAATTAAGATATCATGAGGCTGTTGACCGATGTGATTGCAAATTGCATCATCATCCTTAGCAAGTAGTTCATTGTTAGTCAAATGCTTTTTATAATAATAATAACCATCCCATTTGAAATGTCTAACGGGGCTTCTGCGAGTTGACTTCGACCTCGTACGCCTACCAAAGAACCGCGACCTCAGAGTCCGAAGATTGTCAAAGACTTGAAAGATAATAATAATAATATAATATTTTATTTCTCTTAGGGTTCCGGAGTTAACAAGGAGCCCTTGTAGTTTCACCATATCCGTCCGTCTGTCATTCGGCGGTTTAGCTCAGAGACGTTTAGCGACAGAAAGTTGAAATTTGGTATGACATATTAATCACACCGACAAAGTGGTAAAAATAATCTTGAAACACATTTTTTTTAGGGCATGTAGAGTGGTAATGATTTTTTTTATCGTTTTCCTCATGGAGTGGTGTGTCATTGGAAAGGTCGTTTAAAAATTGAGGGTTCACTAAAACCATTTTCCCATCAAGTATCCGATTGCGAATGATTAAGCTTTAAAGTGCTAATTTTTGTGAGAGTCAAGTGTCCTCCCCCCTCTGCCAGCTAAACGGTTGTTTTGGAGACGTAAAAAAAATCAAAGAAGTAGCATATATAACGAATTTAAAAGGAAAACTATCACCGCTACCTTGGCTTAACGAGTTAATGAGTAATTGTCGACCAACTTATAAAATAGAACTGAGTAAGAAAAAAAATGCTAATAATTCCATAGAAAATGACTTAAATCCAAGTGCATTTGTAACTTTGTAATGTAATAATAGTAAAGTACTTCTACTATTTTTCTGGCATGGTTTAGGAGACGGGTAACTACGAAACCCTATACTGTGCGTGGTCCGACACGCACTTGGCCGGTTTTTAAATACATTTTCACGAGACTTCTCTTCTTACCATCTTTCGTGTTCCCCAGTTGCAGCTGGGTGTGGATATTAAAGTACAGTCGCTCCATGTTAAACATTCACTAATATCAAAGCAGGATTAAGGGCTTAATGTTTAAAAGCTTGTTTCGAGCTATACGTCATTAAATTCATAGGTCAAAGTTTGGCACACACTGACTGGTTATCGCTATTCTGTTTTCATGCATCGCTGATTTTCATCAAGCGTGTAATTTTCACAAAGCGCTGATTGCGTAGATAAGATTTTATAATCGTTCGCTAAAGGCCTATGCATATAACCCTTACGAAAACAGCCGACGAGCGCTTTCTGAACTGTGGAGACAGAAAGCTTCCCGATCCAAGAAAACAAAACACTGCACAACTAAAGGAATGTATAACATTACCACACAACACAACATTACCTACAGATTTTTTTACTGCTCTAAGGGCTAGCAGACCTGAGTATTTGATATTAATTTCGGTTTGACTTCTCCACGCGTTCCAGAGAAAAACGGTCTTGACAGAGTGACAGACAGACAGACGGATAGGCGAACAGACGGAAAGACGGACAGACGGACAGACGGACAGACGGGCAGACGGACAGACGGATAGGCGAACAGACGGAAAGACGGACAGACGTACAGAAAGACAGACGGACAGACGGGCAGACGGACAGACGGGCAGACGGACAGACGGACAGACGGATAGGCGAACAGACGGAAAGACGGACAGACGGACAGACGTACAGAAGGACAGACGGACAGACGGGCAGACGGACAGACAGACAGACGGATAGGCGAACAGACGGAAAGACGGACAGACGGACAGACGTACAGAAGGACAGACGGACAGACGGACAGACGGAGAGACGGATAGGTGGATAGGCGTACAGACGGACAGACGTACAGAAGGACAGACGGACAGACGGAGAGACGGAGAGACGGATAGGTGGATAGGCGTACAGACGGACAGACGTACAGAAGGACAGACGGACAGACGGACAGACGGAGAGACGGATAGGTGGATAGGCGTACAGACGGACAGACGTACAGAAGGACAGACGGACAGACGGACAGACGGAGAGACGGATAGGTGGATAGGCGTACAGACGGACAGACGTACAGAAGGACAGACGGACAGACGGACAGACGGAGAGACGGATAGGTGGATAGGCGTACAGACAAACAGACGTACAGAAGGACAGACGGACAGACGGAGAGACGGATAGGTGGATAGGCGTACAGACGGACAGACGTACAGAAGGACAGACGGACAGACGGACAGACGGAGAGACGGATAGGTGGATAGGCGTACAGACAAACAGACGTACAGAAGGACAGACGGACAGACGGAGAGACGGATAGGTGGATAGGCGTACAGACGGACAGACGTACAGAAGAACAGACGGACAGACGGACAGACGGAGAGACGGATAGGTGGATAGGCGTACAGACGGACAGACGTACAGAAGGACAGACGGACAGACGGACTGACGGAGAGACGGATAGGTGGATAGGCGTACAGACAAACAGACGTACAGAAGGACAGACGGACAGACGGACAGACGGAGAGACGGATAGGTGGATAGGCGTACAGACAGACAGACGTACAGAAGGACAGACGGACAGACGGACAGACGGACAGACGGACAGACGGACAGACAGACAGACGGACAGATGAATAGAAGTACAACAAACTGATCCTATAACGGTTTCGTTTTTGCCGACTGAGGTACGGAACTCTAAAAATCAGATTATCCAACATTAAGCATTCCAGAAATACTCAGCCCATTTGACAATAAAATTATCGTGTCAACAAAATACGTTTTGCCGTTACAGCCATAATATGTGAACTTTATGCTTTACCTATAAATATTCCGTTGCAGAAATCATACAATAGTGCGGCTGACTGAATAAATATTTCAACTGGTTTGAATGGAGAATGTGTGGCTGAATGTGTAATAAATAAATGCAAAGGTAACTCCGTATTGTATCGGGTTCTACGTATTATTTTTAACCCCCCAACGCAAAAACGACGGGGTGTTATAAGTTTGTTTCGTTTCGTGAAAACACCGTGTGGACAGGCCCTTAACCGTGTTAGTCGTATTTTATTTACAGCTCGTTAAGTTCGTTAGTTTTACAACAACGGCTTGTGATTATAGCATAGAAGACATACATTTTAATTATATGTTACTGATGTGTAAACTTTAGTTACTCAAACAAGTTTATAATGGATATTATAATTAAGAGTTAGGGTCTGAAGTCACTTTATCTTCCGCTGCGGCTTATTATTTTAAACAACGTGGTGTGGGTTTTGGACGGGTCTTTTCTAGACTTTAGAGTACCTACGCTAACACATACTCGAGGATTGCAGACGGTAGTCATTTTCAAAAAAGGACGTCATTAGCTCAAAATTGTATCCCAGATCAATAATTACTGGTGAAAATGAGGAAATCATTTCCAATGAAGATTAAGCATGGACTTATTTGCTTTTAGTTAAAACGCATGGAATTTGATGCTTCTTTAAATTATAATTATCAGATTCAGGCACGTGTAAGCTAAATGTGAGTGTTGAGTTAATTTTTCAGAAACTTTCCGTTACACAGTTACAGGATTATTTAATGAGATTGAACTTCACAGAGAAAACCTGAATCATGTGAAGAGTAACGTAATGAATAGAACTAAGCGCTCAATCTTTGAGAAAATTAAATTTACGTTTGTAGATTTTTGAAAAACATTACTTTAATTAGGAACTTATAAGATTTTTTCTTTGTAAAAACTAAACGTCTTTTTAGTGGGCACGGTACGGATTAATAATGAGCTTTTGTACTCGATGAAATTTTTCAAATTTAATTTTAACTAAAATCCAATCTGAAAATATGAGCGTTTCAATTAATTAGCGTCTAAAATAATTCACTGTAGTATCTACAAGGTAGGTACAGTCACGACCGTTTGTGTTTTTATGAAAATAGGTATTCCATAATAATTGGGGTTCCAAAATACTGTGCTTTGATCACCATAGAATTTCACGAACACTACGATCGTTGATTGATGATCGTTTTGTCGATTGGTGAGGTTACTTTTACTTTGATTTGGTGTTCTTATAAAATTAACATTTCTGCTACAGTATATTTGGAGAACATCGCTCTTGAAGTTATGGCAAATGTCACTCTTTTTATGTCCGTCACTGTACAAGCTGTGTTTCGTTCTCACTCAAATACCAACAGAGCGCAGTGAATTATGGTCAGCATACTTTGTTGCATTATGAAGTACCGGCTATCAAAAGCAGCTTTTGTAATCAACAACCAATTATCTATGGACTTAACTCTATTTAAGTGTTACAGGCGTACCTCATTTAAAATTTACGTAATATTACTCCTTTTATGTTTAATGGTGCCCAAACATAAAGTGTCGTTGTACATAATACCATTAAAGGTTCTTTATTCAAATAAAGTGTAATTTTGAAGCAGTTAATTTCAATAAGCTAATGGACTAGGTTTCCGCAAAAGGGAGGAAGTATTTATGAAGCTTTTCAGAATACTTAGCGTAACGTAAGTTTTTAATGAGTAATTTTTCGAGGAAACATGTCAGGTTGCATTAATATGCTTTTCTTAATACTGAAGCTGAAAATTAATAAACAGGTCTGCTTTAGAAATAGTAATTAACAAAAAACCCAGCAAACTTCGGTATAATTTTTTAACTCTGTTCTACAAAGTGACTGAACTCCTCAGTTTATAAAAGCCACTGTCCTTTCATTAGAGAAGAACCTTACCAAAGTTCAGTACTGAGTCATGAATATTATACTTAAATGAGAAAGTTAGAATTTGTGTTACTTTGTTACTCAATCTCTCTGTAGCAGCGGTTGAACCGATTTAAATCAAACGTTAGGTAGAACGCTGAGTTATAGAACCGTCGAAAAGTTTCCAGACGGGCGGAATCGCAGGCGCAGACAGTACTTAGAAACGAATGTTTACTTTAATTTACATAATTACACATGTATTTTACTTTTAATGTTATTTGACTGGTGAGTACAGTGACGCCGATGCACTTTATGTCTGACACGAATACATATTAATTAAAATAAACGCATTTATAATATTTAAATTGAATACGTTTGAATTGTAACCTGCTAGGAGCCGTCATGCATAATTACATTGCTATAACAAGATACGTCACGGATTTGCCGTATCTTACAAACAACATTAACTTAACAAGCTTATCCAAAATTCAATTTAACAATCTATTAATGCGAGCAGATTGAACACGACACATGATCAATTCCTAGTTATGTCTAGCTTACGTAACAGCTCGGCATTAAATAATCAGTAGCTTCGGCGACACGGTTCATTAAGAGCAAGTCGTTAAACAGTCAATATGAAATAGATTCTACTGTGTGATTCAACAGGCCAGGAGACGCGGCTGTGACAAGACGAGTCAGGATTTTAAATACCCATCCATTTCTTCAGTCTTGTCTTTGGAGGAATTTTAGCGGTCAAACGAAGTTGGTCTTTTCATTGTCCATATTGTTTCGTAATGCTTTCCCATTATGGCATGCTGAAACGGTGAAACTGTCAGTTTCATTGGTCTATAAATTGCAATTTTTGTGGAAGATATGTAAGACCGAAGACTTCGAGAGCAAGAAACGATTGGCAAGCAAAACGTATGATGCTCCCTAGCTACAAGGAATAATGATCTTAAAAAGATCGTATTTCAAACGGTGTAGGAAAATTGGTCTGAAACTTACTAAGCGAACAATGTTACTCTAGGAATAGCGATAGGTGAGCGTACGTCCAACCGTTCAAAGAATTTAATTAACTCGTCTAAATAAAATTAATTAATATTTTGTCGTGGTTAAATCGCTGAATTGTGGGAATTCTATTCGTGGCACTGTTGCGGTGGCCAGTACAAAATGCTGTATCTGGAATGAATGTGCAATTTAGACCACCGTGTTGGCGAGAGTTCGGCTGCTAATATGCGGGTTCACATGGGTCGAATTTTAGCAACGAAAGAGAAATAATCGTGTAAAACTAGACCTATATCGTCTTTCCCAAAGGCTTCCCTTGTTTTCGCCAAATGCTGCTCTAGAGCGGTTACGCACTGCATCCGATCCGAATCTGAGAAAATACGGATATAAAAAACTCGGACCGAATTAAGATATTGCTTGCGCACTAATCCGATTTCTGATCCTAATCCAAGCTCTTTCTCTTCTCCCAAATCTTTGGGGCCATCTTTGGATATGTTCGATTTGAATCCGAGGTATGTGAAAGCCTTGATACAAACAGTACAGCGGCTACTTCGGACCGTCAATAATTCTTCCGAATCGGAGATTCACGGATAACGGAGCGAAATATTAAAAATTCGCTCTAATACTTTCAAAACAAATGAACACTTCATAGGCACCAGCGACTGCTGACTGTTATAAAAGTTGTGGCATTACGTTTTTGGCCACGAGAAGAATAAAAAGTATTCCTAATCTAAAACAGGTCGCATATGCATACATATATGCGACCTGTTTTAGATTAAGAAAACTTTTACTAGTTACTTTTAACTATTACATGGGTAGACTATATTACAGTAAGACTATATACTAAGTTTCATCTAAATTGGTCAGCCGTTGGGGTATGGTTGATTGATAAACATTTAGGTGTCGCTTTGAGTTACTGAAACCGAGTAAGAGTAAATTCGATAGCCAACTAAAGGAGCACTTTCGTGGGAAAATCGACCCGTGTAAATGGTTCAAAGCTGTTGTATTTCGCGATTGAACTGCATGTGATTGCTATTTTCGTCACATCATTGGCATTTGCCTATTCGCTAGCTACCGTGCAACACTCGACAGTTCATTTACACCATACGGTGTTCTAGAAATTCAAATGTCCGGCCAGTATTCTGGGACCTTAAATTCATTGACCTAGATCATGTTCGACTAGCTCTCCGAGGGTTCTACATATATTGTACTTAGGAAATGCCCGACTTATTCTACCACCGTGTTCTAATAATTCAAAGTCAACTTTATTGATTGAATGACCAGCACTCCAGGGCCAACATAATATATAGAATTATGTCATGCTCGACTAAATCTCCAAGGAACCTAGGTAATGTCTAACCAGCTATTTTACCACAGTGCTCTAGTAATTCAAAACCAACTTTATCGATGACATGTCCGGCCAGCATTCTGGGAACTTACATACATTTATTAGGCCATGTTCGACCAGCTTTCCGAAGCTACTTACATTGTGCCCAAGTCTTGTCCGACCATCTCTTATTATCTAAGAAATGGAGAACTACATAATATACACATTGTACCCAGGGATGGAATCAAGTTATTGATTTGAGGTTGGTTTTGATCTAGGTTTTTTTAACGATTTAAAATATATCTAAATCAAATACCGAGAAATGAAAAATACTTGCGAGATCGCAATTAAACAATATAATGACAAGTGGGCGAATCAAGCTGAGTTATACCTACAAATAAAATAAATAAATAAACACACACAAAACAAATGAAGAAAGTATTTCAAAGATTTTTCAACAACACAAAATAGCTAAGTACAAGTCGCACTCTCACGCGAAGTGTTCTATCCCAAAAATAAAAAAAACACGTTCTTGTATTGGAGCCCCCTTTAATTTTTAATTTGATTTATTTATTTTTTGTTATTACGGCAATAGAAATACACACTCTGTGAAAATTTCAACTGTCTACCGCTTACAGTTCTTGAGGTACAGCCTGCTGCTGTGAAATGTTTCAAGTGTATTTGTATCGCTATCCTAACCCTTACTAATATTATAAAAGCGAAAGTGACTATGTTTTTTACGCTTTTACGAATCGCTGAACAGAGGGCCTTGGAGTAGAAGAGCCTGTATCAGAATACAGGCTACTATTTTGAATTTTGTATTTTACGCGAGTGAAGCCGCGGGCAAAAGCTAGTGCCATATATATGTTCAATAATATTTTAAATGCGAAGGTGAGTTTGTTTGTTACCTCTTTACGTCTCATGAATAGGGCGGAGTATGGAGTTTCTTATCCGTTCTTCTCCATAAGAATCTAATTTTGCGAATAGATACTAGAGACACTTTATTTGTATATTGACTTTTAAAAGTGCCTTTTAATGGTCTAATTGAAATAAACATTTTGTCTTGTACGATGCCTTTGAGGGCATAGGATATTTTCGATCCCGGGAGTATGACCCCTTGAGATCATTTTCGCCTTGCACGCGAGCAAACCCTCTGGCAGAGGCTCGTTTCAAATAAATAAGAAACTGTAGCTTCTAACGTTTCCTAGAGTCATAATTATCTGGTAAAGGAGTGGTGTTACTGGTTGTAAATCTTGCATGAAATTCTAACCAGTGCTAACTTATTGGTCAAGTCCTAGTTCCGAGTTGATCGCAAATGTAGTTTAGTGCATGTTAATCAAAACTTTGATTTACATGCACTTAAATCTCGATTTATTACCTAGATTTGATTTAAATATTTATTAGATAGGGTATTAGTAGAAGCATTCCGACTAAATCTAACAAACAAGATATTTATTTTTTGGCTTGCCAACAACAACCTCTTATTTTTTTAAATAATTTGGAACATTGAATCACTATCACTACATTATTATAAAACAAAGTACCGGGGTGCCACGTCTGTCCGTCTGACTGAAGGCGATAAACTCTAAACTACCGAGCTGATTTTCATACGGTTTACATCAATGGACTAAGTGACACTTGAGGAAAGTTTTGTGTAAATTGGCTGAAATAGGCCAATTATTGTTGAACATGTCGGAAAAATCATGCCGGCTGGGAACTATTAAATATGCTCTGCTATACGAACGAAGCCTAGCTAAGGTGGGTTGCTAGTTTAAAAATAAAATTCAAATACCTAACGGAAGAAAAAGTAACAGTCTCACTTTAATAGCAAAAAACATTTTCATTGAAGCGGTTGCTCGCGAAGCAAAGTATTATTAAATCTTTCTAAAGTCTTTTGTGTCCTACTGAACAAAAGTAACGAGTGAAATTTAACACAAGATGCAGTTTTCAAGGTAGGAACTACGGTACACAAGCGTGAAGTTTTTGGCTTAGCACACAAATTTTATAATAAGAGTAAATCTCAACTTTCACCAAAATATCGTCATAAAAGTCTGAAAACTCAATCCATTAAGCTTAAGCTTACCGCAAGCTTTTGGCCAACTCTAAAGCTGTAGCCACATTGCCAAAAATAAAGAACAAAAGCCAATAGCGAATTTTTATGGATTTTTTATTTCATCTCTCAAAATTTAGAGAAAGTCGGTAGTCACGCCATAGTGCATTTGCACCATCCAATATAAACGAAGTTTTGCGCGACAAGGATAAAAGAAAATTTTAAAAGCATGTAACTTCTAATTTTTTTCATATTTATATATTTTTTTGGGTTCCATACCTCGAAAGGAAAAAACGGAACCCTTATGGGACTCCGTTGTCCGTCTGTCGGTCTGGGACGACCATTTTTCTTATGAACTCTTGGAGGTACCATGTTGAAATTAATATAAAAATACGAAGATCGATGGCAGTCAGCATCGTCCTTTGGTTACCCCTCACGCATTTAAATAATTTAGAATAATTGGTAACTAGTTAATGACGCTGTCTCTACCTTGGAGCTCTAAAACAAATCAAGCTTCTAAGTCTCAACTCAATAAAAATATACGCCTATTTACGCATCAATTTTGCGTCATATGTTGGTACTCGCAAATAAATCAAAACTTATGGGGACTTCCCGTTGATCTTGAATCATGAAATTTAGCATGAAGTCTTACAGCGCTAGTAATAGAAAAAGTCAGAAAATTTGTAATTTGTAGTTTTATCACATACAAACATTACAGTTGTGAAAATGATCGTGACGTACATCGATGTACGGGAAAACATTTTTTTCAACTACAAAGTTAAGTTTGTCCTTCGATCGTACTTATAGTTACATTAGACTTTAGAGTAATGCGAGTGTTTGCATAGTTTATAAAGTTCAGTAGGTAATGTTTACTCAGAAAAATCTATACGAACTAAATCTACATACGAGTTTGTACGGAAACGGAACCCTCGGTGCGCGACTCAGATCTGCACTTGCCCGGTTTTTTTTAATCGCTCTACTTTAGTAAATCTTCAACATAAATACTTATTTTTGTAGATTATTTATGGAAGCCAAATACCGTATTCTTGTACCTACAACTTGACAGATTGAGGCTGGTATGAGAATGTTAATGTTTCAAAAAATCCGGGTTTTGCTCCTCTGAATGCTGATGACAGTTAAAATTCGATTCATCAGGTCATGAAAATAATATAAAACTCAAGAAAACGTTCCTACTATGCTTACTCTATAGAACCCAGTAAAGAATGTCATAATGTGTACTTATAGCAAACTTAAGTGTTAGAAATTAGAAAGCCATAGTGCTAAGATACGGAAGATGCCTACTACTGTTCTACTTACTGTGCCAGTTTTATAATTGTGAAACGTTACTTGTAAGGCAACCGAGGTGAACTTGCGTTCACATATTCTAGGAAACACTAGCTTTGTCTTTGAATTGTTTAATCCTGTGTGTAGTGTTCCCAGTAGCATGCTCAAAATAAGCCGACAAGGCTTTTGAGCTCTGTTTGTGTTGTGATTGGTTAAACGAAATAGCAATAGCTTTTGATAGCTGGTGCTTGACAATGACTTTGAACCGACTTCCAAATCAAAGTTATTTTATACTTTGCAGTGTTTTTTTATTTGGAAGTCGAATGAGTGTTTTTGTAAAAAAAATATTTTGGTACACCAAACAACACCACTGGAAAGTGAAAGGAAAATACAATACGTAATTTCGTTTACTTGGATGATATACCTACTGTTTTATGCTGTAGCTATTTTGATTTAAAAACCAAACTACTGAACCGATTTTGATGAAATTTCTATGGAAGCAATCGGAAAATATATCGTTCCACAAAAAAAAAAAGAAATTTTCAAATCGGTTCATAAGTTATGAGCATAGATATAATATACATATATTTCTATGGTTATGACGCAACAAACATACAAAATACAACCGAATTGAGAACCTCCCCTTTTTTAAGTTATTTAAAAACAGAAGGTTCACAGTCGCAATGTCATTTCAGCTACCATTAATATTATTATAAGCCTGTTGAATCCCTCTGCAGGGCAAAGGCCTCCCTTCCTTCCTCATTCTCTGTCCGTTGCTACATCTGGCCAATCATTTACGTAAGAGTCTAACTCGTCGACCATTAATGTCAATAAAAAACAAAATTTAAGGAATGTAGAGGTGTTTTTGACAGTTGTGACTGCTTTGTGAGCGCGAACACTCTTTAATAAAATAAAGGGTGCTTCTGAATTTCATGTTCCGTTTTTTGAGTACAGGGGTCACTTTTGGGCGACAAACTAGAAAAAAAAGTTCTGTGTGATATATCAAATCAAAGGGCGTATTGTGAGGGTTATATTTTTTTCTTAATTTTAAAATAAATAGTTTTGAATATATTCAAGAAATTAGACGAAAAATGACCAATCGGCTACCTAACAAACCTCCAGAGCCCATTAACTGAGTAACATGGTAATCCTCGGCAAGACTGGTGCCCTTATCTCCGAAACTACTGAGCCCAAAATTTTGAATAAAATGCAAATAATAGTTCTTTAGCTATAGATTGTCTACAGGAAAACCTATAAGAAGTCTATAGTGTTGAAATAAAAGGCTACAAATATGAGATTCGGAACCCTTTGCACGCGAGTCTAACTCGCACTTGGCCAGTTTTTGATAGATTGAGCCCGCGTCCCTTTCACGAGATAGTGTAGTTGACGTTTTACTTGTCATTGTCACTCAAAAAATTCAAAAAAATTCAAAAGTCATTTATTCAAATTAGGCTGAGTGCCAGCACTTTTTGAACGTCAAAGTTCTACATTAAGACAGTCCCCCAAAACGGCCGCCCGTCACCACTTCCTAGTGTTGTAGCTGGGAAGAAGAAGTGGCGCAACAAACTCCACAGCAACACATCTGTTAAGCTTTTAAAAACTTGAATTTATACAATAGTATGCAAAGTATTTTACAATACATGACACAGAAAACTCGTCGAATCTCTGCGATAAAATCACCGTGTAGAGACACGTTCATAAAGTTGTTATAGAATTAAGTGGCAGGACGATAATATCGCTTCCACGAGATACTCGCTCGTGGATGTGATTCCTGAAATGAGAATGTGAAGTTCCTTAAAACTACGAGAATTAACGCCTTATCAGTACATCTACTATCAAGGCTCTAGTGGAGCTTGTGTTGTGATGCAGCCAATAGAGCTATCAAGAGCTCTTGATAATGATTCTGGCAACACTTCGTTTAATAACCAGAACGACAGTTTTACGCGGAAAGTTAGGTGTGTGCTGTTTAATTAGTGGTCTATTTGCGTGCAACTGTAGCAGAGCAAGTTAAATTCATTAATAGTAGTAGTTGGCTAGGGCTAGGTTCGTTTTCATGTACTGTAACTATGTTGGTTAATCCGAATGCGGTTTAGGATTGCATTGTAATTAATTTACTTGGGTGACACGGTTAATATTCTAATGCGTATTGGTCGCAATGGATATAAGCACTACAGCTTGATTAATACTTATAAATATTTTTTACTTTCTTATAAATCTTGACCAATTTGTTGCGAAACATACTGCATTATTGGATTACCTATGGGATAAACTAATGAATGTATTCCTTGATGTCAAATTATGTAGCAGTAAATAAAATTGCAATGATCTAATTTGGTCTTGTCAGGTTCAAAAGTGACAATAATCGGACAGAGGGTCAGACAGAGACACGTGACGATACTATTAAGAAAGCAAACATTTTAATCATTCAACTAGAAAATGCTTTTATTTTTTCTGAAGAGTCGTCAAAAACATTGAACAGTAATTTTAAACCGAGGCAACCAATTGAAAAGATTTGGTCGAATATTAAGTATTGTATTTGTCGTATCATATCGTACTGTTTGACTTTACTAATGGTTCATTAAGACTCAGATGACAAGACGGTCAAGACTTCCTGTTTCCTAATTAATGGATCTTTTTTATGCCTCTCGGCTATGTGATATTTTTTACTTTTTTAGCTACGTGTCTAATTTAAACCTGCCAAAATGTTACAGGTATAAAAAGGTAACAATATCGAATTCCAATTATTGTTGTCATTTGAATCAAAATAATTGACAACGTTTTTCCTTTGTTATATTTTCATCATTAAAACCTTAAAGGATTTATTTTTGGATAATAATGTTTTCTATAAATACTTTTGAAATGCATGACCTTATATTTTTGTTTGTTTTGTTGTTCAGCGATTTTTTCGCCAGTTGTCAATCGATTTGGACCATTTTTGTTTGGAAGTCTATTTTTCCATAATGGTCCCATTTCAATTTGATGAAGATCTGATGAAGAACTTCGGAGATAGGTAACAGAACTCTTAAAAAAATGATAGCAAATTTTCCAGGACAGCTGAAATGGCATGTCCATCTATTGCTTACACCAGTTTATAACATAACTTCACGCCGGTATACTGTGAAGGGGCACGCAGATGTGTACAAATCAACCATGTTTTTAGAGTTATCTTTTCGGTCATAACTTTATTTTTTATGAACCGGTCTTGATGATTCTTTTTGCGATGAGTTTAGTTATATATTTTGGGAGAACTTCAAAGATAAACAAGTGACCCCCTCAACTTAAAATCTATAAAATCTAATAAGGTGAGATATTGTTAGGTTTATGTCAATTCTCAAAGCAAAGTACTGAGATGTTTAGAAGATGGTAACTATTAGCTGGTCAAGAATTGGACTAGGAAGACACACAAAGCGATCGATGGCCCTTTATTGCGATCGATGGCCCTTTATGGGGCCCCGATCTGGGCGGCTGACCTGACGGCCAGCACCATCACTGTTCTGCGGAGGCCGCAGAGGGTGATGGCCGTCAGAGTCATCAGGGGATATCGCACGATCTCCTACGAGGCGGCTTGCGCACTGGCCGGATCTCCGCCGTGGGACCTGGAGGCGAAAGTGCTCGCGTCACTGTATAGGAGGCGCGAGGGCGCGCGGGCGCGCGGCGAAAGACTGACGCAGCAACACTTGGAGCTTCGTCGGTCGCAGCTGCGCGAGGTCCTGGTGGCGGAATGGCGGGACAGGCTTTCGAGCCCTTCCGCCGGCCTCATCACCATCGAGGCCATCCGGCCAGTGCTCGACCTGTGGCTCGGGAGAAGGCACGGCTCTCTGACGTTTCGTGCGACGCAGGTCCTCTCGGGGCATGGCTGCTTCGGGAGGTTCTTGTGGCGCATAGGCAGGGAGCCGGACGCTCGATGCCACCACTGCGTCGACTGTCGGGAGGACACGGCACGGCATACGCTTGCAGAGTGTGCAGCTTGGGAGGAGCTGCGCCGTGCCCTCATCTCTGTTGTAGGCGGTGACCTCTCGCTGCCGGCCGTAGTCCATGCTATGGTCGCCGACCATAGCATGGAGGAGTCCTGGGACGCGGTGGTCTCCTTCTGCGAGACAGTTATCGCGCAGGAGGAGGCTGCGGAAAGGGAGAGGGAGATCACAACCGCTCTCCCTGCCCGCAGCAGGCGCATCGGGCGTCGGAGGAGGGCATACGCTGCCCTCTTCCGGCCCCCCTAACTGGGTCCAGGGGCGGCGGACTTGGGGCTGTCCGTCGCCCCCCATTCATCCGGACCCGAGGTGGCGGCGCGTGGTGTTCCCGTGCGCCCCTCTTTGACGTAGCGAGGGGAGTCAAACACCTCACTCCCCTCGCCGACGCGAGGTGGCCCGCAGTGGCGGGCCGGCACCAGCCGGGGATTGCGGATGTCGCATACGTTCCCGCGATCCCCGGCGTAGGTGGAAGATGGAACACCGGGGTGGTTTTAGTCAGTAAGATTCTGACAGACCCCTCCACCCGCCCCAGGGTGGAGGATTTCCATGAGGATTTCCCCCCGAGATCAAAAAAAAAAAAAAAGGAAGACACACAAAGTAACTCCTTATCGGGAAATAGCACATCCACTCATCATGGGAATAATGTCAATTTGGTTGTGGGGTATCACCACTAATAATAAAAAAAAGTGAACAATAAAAAATTTTTTACAAAGAAATGCTTCCAAACAAAAAACACTACAAAGTAAGAAATAATTACCTAACACTACAAAAACGAAGTATAAACCAAAAAACACAGACTTCCGAAATTAAAGTTATTTCATACTTTGTAGTGTTTTTTGTTTGGAAGTCGGTTATATTTTTTTGTAAAAAAGTTTCTTTTTTAAACTAGTAGGTTGTATACGCGATATGAACATTACGGATTATTAATACTCATAAACAACCCAACAGCCAAAAAAAAAAACCCTAAAGTTCCTAACGAATTTCTTTTAAAGCAGTTTTATGCATTTGGTGGCATTTATTTAGTTCAATCACAGATTTGTTGCAACCCAACTGCATCACTGTTTATTTTGTATCAGAAACAGAACACCAATCTTAGTAGTCCTGTATAGTGGTGGGCGTTTCGACGACGAACCGTTTTCAAAGACCGTTTTATGTTCTGCGACGGTGAAACCGTTTTTACGTCGTGGGTCCAAACAGTCTTCGTTGCACAAATCAGACTTCGAATAAGTTTATGGTTTAGGGTTACCTTACCTCAAAAGGAAAAAACGGAACCCTTATAGGATCACTTTATTGTCCGTCTGTCTGTCTGTCAAGACCCTTTTTCTCAGGAACACGTGGAGGTATCAAGCTGAAATTCATATCGAATACTCAGGTCTACTGTTCTCTGGAGCTGTGAAAAAATCAAACTTCTAAGCTAACGCAATCAAAAGATACAGCCGTTTATGCTACAAATTTTTGACACTCGCAAGGGAATCAAAACCTACAGGGTACTTCCCGTGAACTCAGAATCTTGAAATTTGTTATGAAGCAATGTGCTATAAGTAGCACAGATAAAGGAAAAATTGTGAAAAGCATAAATTTTTAGTTACATCATATAATAAAAATATTTTACGGAACCCTTGGTGCACGAGTCCGACTCGCACTTGGCCGGTTTTTTATTTTACGTTTAAGAAAATACAGTAGAGAATCCATTGATTCAACTATCACATTCGTCGCGTCGTCGTTCTTATCGTTTCGCACAAACAGTTCTTCCAATGAAAAGTGAACTTTTTGGCGAAAGAAATACAGTCGATATTTTATTACCAATCGTAGTTGCATTTTCATGACGACGACGAGATGCAACTACTTCACTCGACGATAGTTTCGTCTTTCAAAGCCATCTTCAAACCAGTTGCGACGACGACCGTTTCCTGCAACCGGTTTCGTCGTCGGAAAAACGGTTGCGTTTCGTCCGCCAAAAATTCGACAATGACCCACCACTAGTCCTGTATAGTAGCTCACTTAATAAAGAGTACTTTATCTGCCTATCTAAGTCATCGCATCAGTGTTTTGAAAAGGTCAATAAGGAAAACTGAGAAGAACACTATTACTGAGATGGTAATTCAAATAAACTGTCGATTATAATTGACACTTTATAAGTAACTTCCTTGATAACTTATATTACCATTGACATTGAAAGATACGCTAAGGATTAATACGATAAATTCCTTTGCGAGAAGGGATTTACGATGAAAACCGAGAACTTGCTTTGTTTAAAAATAAATGCTTGTATAGGATCCTAGCTTATGCCCGCAACTTGATCCATTTCAATGAAAGTAAAAGACTGTCTTTGTAAGTAATCCCTAGGGAAACTTTTACGGAGATAAAAAGACCCATTCAATGAGTTTTTCAAGGATGATTTTCGTACTAAGCTAGAGTTTCTACCTGAGTGCCTCAATTCGTCCAAATCTGTTAGGTTATTTCGGTGAGATTTAGTAAAAGCGAAACTTAAGGTAACTAATTGCAAATTAGTTTAGATGTAGTGTTCATTTGTCTCTTCTTGGCTTATGTAGGAGCTAGCGTCTGCCTGTGTAGTGTATTCTGGATTTACTTTTTTTTCAAGGGTTGCTTAGATTTAAAACTTAAAAAAGAATGCTTATTTTATTTGCACAAATAATGTACACAATTGTCTAAATGGCATCATCAAGACAATTTTGTTCGTTATTTAGATAGATCTATATCTATATTTTCTATCTATATTTTCAGTAGCTACTGAGGGCCTAGCACGAATGTTTTAGACGCAGCGTAAAAATTTACTGCAATACTCGTTTCGCCCATAATATTTATTTCAATTGGATACTAAATTCATATTTTTGTATGATACAAATTGTGTATGTCGCATAATATTAAACCAAAATACAATGGGGTTGTAATTTTTTATACTCAAAATTCACTTACGTTAACGATACTGTAACGTTACTTTGTTGACAAAAAGTTGTGCTAGGCCCTTTGTTTATTATAATAATTTAGTATCATGAAAAACTTTGTTTCGTATTTTCCCAATTAATTTGTGGTCGGCACAGCATATCTTCTTTCATGCGTCTCTATTTGCCGTCTACTCAATATTCACCACCTTTCTAGCCACATCGTCTTTCAAGTAACCCGTCCAGTATTTCTATGGTCTTCCTCTCCCTTTTACAAACGTCTCCATTCATGCTCCAAGCGTTCTTCATGACATGCTCTTCAATACTATGCATTACACAAAATGTCTGAAATATCAGATAAAAGATTCAGAGGCTAAATAATAACAGCTGCACCGTTCGATCTTCGAGGTTAAGCAACGCTTGCCGACATTGATCTATCGATAGATGACCACCAGTTATGAGACTCTTCCATGCCCCGGAAAGCACGTTAAGTCAGAATCTGGCACCTTGCCAAGGGATCCCATGTTACCCAGTTACTAGTGGGTTACATGGTATCCCTTTTAGCCTCTGAATATTTTACCTGATATTTCAGATATTTTTTATGAAGCGGAGGATTGAGAAGCATGTCATTAAGAAAGCTTGGAGCATGAATGGAGACGGTTATAGAAGGGAAAGGAAGCAAACCGAACCAGACCAAGGAGGTTTGTGGATGTCACATAGGCAGACGCACCATGTAAAATATTGGTCCTCAGCAGAATCCAGTTAGATGGGACCCCAATATATGTAGTTGGGAAAAAGCAGATCATATTGGTCATATAAAAGTTTCTTAACAACTTATTCACTGTTTACATTGTTCTTGCACGATTTAGCTTCTGCTTACTAAAGGGCAATAGCTTTCTTATTCAGTTCGTATTAAGTTGTTGATTGCATTGACATAGACCCTACGGCAATTTACCGAACCCCGGGGCACCCTAAACACCGCCATTGCTTAGGATTTTCACACAAGTTACGGTGATTGGAGTTTGTCGCAGACACGGCTTAAGTATACGTACTATAAAGGTACACGTATACGATTTATTTGTATATTATACAGATAGTTTAGGGACCAAACTTATTATTATTATCGGTTGGGTCTAGCCTGAGCACCTGATAATCTTGGCAATAAACTTAGGTAAACATAGTATAAATGCAATATTGTTGAACAATCTCTAATCAAATCAGAGGATTAGAGATTGTAAAAGAATAATCTAAGATACTTTATATTAAGAGTCTGTACAGGAAGGCTCATATAAAATTGCCAGTAACACGGACAGTCATTTCAAGGTTGTTTTATCATCCCCGCGTTACAGAACAGGGTTAAAAGTTACAGAAACAGTACAAGTTATCTACTTCTATAAAATATACCTACGGAATAATAAAGGAAATATACGTAACAGAAGTTTCCAATTATACCATATGACGGAAAGTTTTAGTTTGATACACAATACTCATTTTCTGTTGTGTTTAAACTAGAGCCTCGATTAATTCGAGTGCCAGCGGAACGAACCACGGATTAAGTCCACTATTAACCCGAATCAAAGTAGTTTTGATTAGGGTAATAGATAGCTGTTTGTGAGGCTGGTATTATTGCATGGACTATTAGTTTCCATTTTGAAATTGGAACGTTTTAGGTACGTTTTGCTATGGTGGTAACGATTATTGTAAAGATGTTTTACAGCAGGGTATCCCAACTAAACCCTTTTGAAAAAAAAACGGGAACTTTAGATTTTGTTTTGTAACTTAAATGAATATTACAAGAAAGAGGTTTTATTAATTTGACGCTGCATTTTGCATGTTTTTTATGTATCCTGGCTGGAAAGTATGTGTTCTAAATTTGAAGTTATGATTAGTGTGAAATTTATTTATGAATGGCGCGAATTTTTGAATCTGTTACTTGTTTATTACTTAAATTTTAAAACATTTTAGTTGATTAATACTAATTAATTCATTTAATTGTTATTTTTACATCCATTACTACTTTTTGATATGTTTTATGAAGTGTTAAGGGCCGGCAAAAGCTTTAGCGCTACTTGTAGAAATTGTTCGCAAACTTACGTGTCTCAGCGACTAAATGTGAGTCGTTCAACGGGCCGGATGACTTGGCAAGAAGACCAGGTTCTGGAAGAAAGCGAAACACAGAACCACGAGATGACTGGTTTTTGGTAAGTCAGGCGTTAAGAAATCGTAAGGCGTCTCATGTGGACCTAAAGAAGAGCCTTTATGAAGTAGTAAGCTTGTGGACGGTCAGGCAAAGGCTCTTTTCTACCGAAATCAGCAGTTACCACACGGCCCAGGGCCTGACTTAAGTTTCCATGAAATTATGCATTATGAACTCTGGATGACTGGAAAAAAGTATTGTTTTCCGATGAGCCTTGAATTTCTTTTAATGGTAGGATCGACGCCGGCGAGTGCTGTCAAGACCAGGAGAACGCTATGCGGACTTGTGTTTCGAAGAAATAACTCCGTTAAGTTTTGAGCAGCAATTAATTCAACCGAGAGTACGTATTTAGTTTTCATATAAATTGGAACATTAAATGGACACGGGTACTTAACGGAAGTCGTAATTTCACATGCACAACCCGCATTAACTTTTATGGACGACAATGCTCGCGCTCACCGTTCTGGCGACGTGGAAGCGTATATGCAAGACGTTGGGATCCGTCGTTTAGATTGGCCAGCTCGAAGTTCTGACCACAATCCAATTGAGCACGTCTGGGATGTTCTAAAGAGACAAGTAAGATCTGTGCAACCTAGTCCACAAAACATCAGCGAGCTAAAACGAGTCATTGCAGAAGAGTGGGAACGTATTCCACAAGACGTTATTAAAAATATCGTAGAATGAATGCTCCGAAGGATACAAGCTGTTATTTTGGCAAGAGTAATCTTTTTTGGATTATTTTTGGTTGCGGAAATGTCGAACAAATTATAGAGAAAACCTCTAGCGCTGCTGTTTAAGTAGGTGTTGACAAGCAATCATGGAAGATGACAACTAAATCAAAATAATGAGCAGATCCTTTGGAGTAATCAAGTATTATCTAACAAACACCAGTCCTTCCTCTATATACATCTATACTTACTCCATTTTAATATAGGAATCTAGGTACCTTTATCATGAAATTTAATAATAATCATATCTTTTACAGTTGTTCACATATAGATTAAACCGCAATGTGTGCAAAAGCAAAATTTTGTAGAACGAGCAAACAAAATAATATCGAATGCTTGTTCATTATTCCACCGCGCACCGTCGACGATTATTGGTTGGCGTCAATTATTGGTTTTTACCAAAAATAGGCGTTATAAAAGAAAAAGTAAAACAGTAATCGCGTCGCATACATCTGTGGAGCTGTTTCAATATTTGAGTACGCGGTCACCGCCCGCACGTTATCGCTTCCTCTACTGAAATAATCTGGGCATGGTTTTGTTATGATATCGTACTTTTAATTAATTACAAACATTTCTTGGAGATTTATCAAAGACCGGACTATTTGCTCAAACCTGTTTTTTTCTGACATAATTTAACAAAAATCTCCGATTGTTATTTATGTTTGCATACAGAAATACCTACATTTGCAATTACCCACACAATAATTTTTCGTGATGCGTGAGCTTGGAAAAAATAGATCTCTTGATTATTTTCTCTAGTAAATTGTTTAGACGTAGGAAGTACGAATAAGCTAAATGTACCTATCTAGGTACGTTTGTTAGATTAATCGACATCCGATTATGCTAAACAGTGATAAGCTATTTTCAACATCTTATACAAACTAGTGAAAAAATAAGAAGAATATCCATTAATTTGCGTTGTTAGTACCCACTTTATCTATAGCAACTAGGTGTCTATGTAACTAATAGTACGTTCAAACAAACCTACTTTTTGCCGGTCTTATCTTGGGTTTATATCAAATATGTACCTAGTACAAGGGAATGCCAAAGAAATCTGACTACACATGAAGTTTCACAATTTTTTCTCGATCACGTTCCTGTTAGAAGCATTTTTTATAAATTATTATTCACAATTTAAATAAACATTAAGGTCCTAACACGGAATGTATACGCCTAAAATATACCTAATTATTTTCACATTAGTATAAAAAGTTATACCTTAATTGGTATAACTATATAATACCAGATCATGACAATACATAATCAAATTATCGATATGTGCCGAACGTAATTGAATGAAGCAAAAGCGTAACATTGAACTCCTAGTACCAACTGTTACAGATCTCTGATGAGTTTAGTTTAGTCGAGCGGTACTGGCGGTACTCGGCGGCTTGCGCGCGCGCAGATCCAGTGCTCCTCTAGTCGCGGACGCGGAGCCTCGATCTTGGTATCTGTTTTAAGTGTTGTTCTTGTTATCACTGAGCATCTATGTTGTGCGTATCTCATAAACTGCCGAACGTCTGAGGTAAGACTTGTTTTTATATTTAAATTTAATTATTATTTGAACCTAAATTCCTTTAACTCGAAGGTAGGTAAGTCCTAAGTGAAATTTTATGGTTTTTAACTAACTTCTTCTGAAGTTATAACAGTATTCAGTTGTTCAAGTTTTCGATGCCTTTGAATAAATTAATCTATCTAGAAGTAATTCGAAACTAAAGTTAATTGGTTTCTAGTTCATTTCTCGAATATCGTGTTACTTCGTTAATACAATAAACTCAATTATTTCGAAGACTCATAGGTAACTCTTGAAATCTAGTTTCTTAGTTTAAAAGGTATCCTTAGAATAATATTTTTGAACTGAAAATGAAACGGAGAATTCGAACTCTTAAATAATTATTTTCTAAGTAACAAGATTCTTTTCAGGTACGGTTTTAAAAGTTTGTTGTTTTTAACGAATAGGTGAACATTTCGTAAATTATAATTACAGAAATGTTGACCGATTCTCACTAGCGGTGATTATCGCAAGTGCGAAATGACCCATCACAACCTAATTGATAATTTAACGACGGCATGAATTAACTTTTTATCAGTATCAAGATCATTAAAATTGTAATTAATGAATTTTAATTAATTAAGGTCGCGATTACTCGCAACTGTGTATACAATGTACGTACCTATCTATGAAAATTAAAATATACAGGTTATAATAGTCCTCAAACACACAAAATCGGAAGAGTTATAAAGACAATTGACTGCCTGATAAGACATTATATTTACTTACTATTTAGTACAAATATAAATAGTTTAAGTTCGCACAAGGTTAAAGAAAATAGGTTTGACGATTTCGAGGGTCGGTTGGTTCCATTATCTCTATTTAATATAGAACACATTCTTGTTAGTATCGACTATGTACTACATAAGATGATCCACATTAATTGTTTTTTTATGATAACGTTGAAGCTGACTTTTGATACATTAATCTATAGAAACAATGTAATAATAATGTCTGGCTTTATGTATTGTTAGTGGTTATGATCGAAATTATTCAGATATTAACGTGTAACACAAGATATTTTGTTGTTTTGAATGACGCGGTAACCGCAAATACCTACCGAGTTAAGTTATAACACTGCTATAGGTACGTTTAATTTCTGCAATCACTTACAAATAAGTTAATGAAAACGTAGATTATCTCGTGGGAAAAAATCTCAAATAATTACTACTACTAGATTGTACTAGATTGTGTTTGTTAATGTTATAAAACAATCTTGGCTTCTTCAGGCAATCCAAGTTTTTAGGAGCTTTGAAACTAACAATAATATACGAAAATCAAATGAATGTGATGTCGAATATTTTTGGGATGGTAAATTCTTTACCTAGCTACGGTTTTACAGAGAGCGTGTTAGGTTTTAAGCCTTTGAAACTGTAGTAGGCTTCTAAAATGATTTCAAAAGCTAAATTAGAATTATCCTTTAACACAATGATTTAAACTTGAAACTGTGGAGTGTTTAATGGTTAAATAATTTTAGACGAACAAGAAAATGTTGAGCTCCAGATTAATTGTTGCTAAGAAGCCTTTACTCTAAGAATATCTATTTTATACATTTTGCTATCGCTACTTAGAATTATAAAAATCTGAACAACAGTTGAAGAGTTAACTACTTAAATTCTATAATGGTAGGTACTAACCTCCCTTAGAACAGTACCAGAATAGTACAGTTTGTTAAACCCTCGTCGGGTTTAACAAACAAAATTTATAAATCAATCCGTAATTACTAATTGTATAAATCGTTCAAGAAATTTCTAGGAACAATTTATACAATTAAGGCCACAGTAGTGTGCCAGGCCAAGTTCCGGTCTAATGCACGCAGTGTGTATATTACACGTAACATTTCGAGCTGTTTTACCCCCATCATAAATTTTTAGTTAGGTATTACTTCTACTAAGAAGTAAAGATTTTTTTAAATATGTTGCTGAGTACCTACTATAATTCTTTGGTGTTAATGTATTTAGTAGGAGTTCCTATTAAAGGTAACTCTCTGTTGGGGACTGCCCTATTTCAGTAAATAAAACACACGTAGTACTAGTTTTATAGGAGGCAAACGACGGCGAGGACTAATACGGGAGCTTTGCACTATTTACGAACTTATCTGTTTCACTGGTATATCTGAACTGATTGCTCTCGATAAATCGCCCTACTTTTATACAGGTCCTTTTTTGGCTGGCCAGCGATCCCTTTCTCGAAACATTTGCTGGCCAGCGATCCCTTCCTCACCCCCGCTGCCACTTTATTCATTTTACTTTTTAATACAGATGCCATGAGCTGGCGCGTCTTTTATTTTCTTAAACCTAACCTTAATACCTAATAAATGACCTATCGACCTTACCTCTGTGACGTCTCATTGTGCTATGGCGCGGGAAAATGGGTGACGGACATATTTATATGACCCCGTCCCCCGCTTCACTACTATAAAAACCTACGGCAGCGCCACAAACCGTTTTATTGATTTTGTGGCCGTCACAGAGGTAAGATCAATAAAAAACATAGGGAAATTATTATTTAATTGCTCAATACACATATCTACATAATTTAGAATATCGTAATTATACAAACTGAGGCAATAATCTAATGTAAACAATAACTTGTACCTAACTTTTTTCACTAAGATATCGACTATACTTTACTAAATTAACTACAAAACGTTTATATGACTAATTTTACACAATAATCAACTATTATCTTATATCTAAATAGCTATATAATTGAAATAACAATAAACATAAACATTTCGTTAATAACATGGCAAGATTAAGGATTATATTGGTAACAAAGAATTTAAGCGTTGGTTTGCCTACCCCCCTACTTGCGCCTACGTACGAATCGACGTCAGGGCATCGTGCACATTCTCCCGCCGTCCCCCTTCTACGTCCGAAATGAGACTCTACATGTAGATCTCAAATTGCCCACCATACAGCAGTTCATGAAACGCATAGCCAAACGTTTCTTCGACACTGCTGTAAATCACCGTAACCCCCTTATCGCATCGGCCGCCCGATACGAACCCTCCCGCATCTCCAAGGTACGCCGACCGAGGCATACCCTCGTCACGCCCGACGACTCTACCACTCTCCTCCAAGAGAGTCGCAAAGAGACCAGCACTCTTCGCAAACCACGACCGCCGTCCTTCCGCCCTCGCCACCGAGGCCCGCCGCGACGTCCCCGTCAAAATCCGCCCCGACCCTTGCTCGAGCCAGCCCGCGCCGCTGAGCCTGTAGTCTTAAATTCGCCCCTAAATAATAATTCCAGTTCGATCCAGCCCGTCCCTAGCTGTCCTCTCCCCAGCGACGCCCTAAGCCGAGGCCCGTACCCCACAGGGGGTGCCCTTAGCGTGAAGTCGCTTAGTTTGTAAGTTTTTTATAAGCCCTGGCTGGAGGCTTTAATATTATATTAAGGCCACCACAGGCAAGCCCGGTTAAGCAGTCGACAACCTTATAGGTTGAACTGCGAGAAGCCACACAAAAAAAAAAAAAAAAAAAATTCTCCCGCCGTCGCTACGCTGCGACTCTGTTGGTAGTACGATGACTTTCCGGGTGGGGCGTCTCAGGATATGGCCGCTGCTGATGGTGACGTCGACTACTCGAACCTCTCCGTCGGCACCTGGATACAGCTGACTTATGCGTCCTCGTGGCCAAGTGTTGCGTGGGAGGTTACCGTCGCAGATGATGACGAGGTCACCGACCTTGGGCTGGGTTCCTATGCTCGTGGGCTCCCGCCGGTGTTGCAGTAGAGGCATGTACTCTCGAACCCATCTTCTCCAAAAGATGTCCGCCAGGACTTGTGCTCTTTTCCATTGCTGGCGGGCTGTCACGTCCTTCTCTTCAAAGTGCCCTGGTACTGGCAGGTGAGGGTTGGGTCCGATGAGTATGTGGTTCGGTGTTAGGGCCTCAGGTTCTAACGGGTCCACCGAGACATGGGTGAGAGGTCGCGAGTTCACTGTGTTTTCGATCTCTGTTAGTAGCGTCATTAATGTTTCATCGCTCGGGTATCGCTCAGTCAGAGTGATCTTTAGGGCTTCTTTTACGGACCGTACCATGCGCTCCCATGTCCCTCCCATAAATGGGGCTGCGGGCGGTATATACTTCCACACGACGTGATGACATGTAGTTTCGTGTTTTAGGGCTTCGAGTGCCGCCGTGCCGAGTTCTTTGTCTGCTGCTTTGAAGCACGTTGCGTTGTCGCTCCACAATTCCTTTGGACAGCCTCTTCTTGCCATAAATCTTCTTAGCGCCGATATAGCGGAGTCAGCGCTCAGCGAGTGTACGACCTCTATATGTATTGCTCGCGAGGTCATGCATGTGAAGAGGGCTCCGTACCTTTTCTCACGATGCCGTCCAACTGTCACTTCTATGGGACCAAAGTAGTCTAATCCCGTGAATGTGAAGGGGCGCGCATGGTGAGCGAGGCGCGCTGGTGGTAGGTCACCCGTGAGGGGGCTCGCTGGCTTCATTTTTCTGATACGACACGGCAGACAACTCTTTATTACATTCCTTACTGCTGGGCGTATTTTCGAGATCCATAGTCGTTGTCTTAGTTCGTTTACGACCATTTCCACGCCACCATGATGGAGTTTCCCATGGACATGAGCTATATAGAGCTGGGTATAGGTCTGTTTGCCTTCTAATATGGGAGGGTTGCAAGTGTCTTCTGGTATTTCTTGAGCTAAGTTCACTCTTCCTCTTAGGCGCACTGTACCTTCCATATCGATGTACACGCTGAGATGACTTAGGCGATCGTTGTTGCTGGGTGTGCCTTCTTTTTTTATGCGGTCAATCTCAGTCCCAAAGCTCTCTTGCTGACTGGCTCGAATCCACATCTGTTCCGCTTGTATGAGGTACGAAGCGGGTAGTTCTAGGTAGCGAGAGGTGTGGCAAGGCGCGATCTTTTTTGATTGCGTGGGTGGCGTCTTTTTTGTGGTTCGCCAATCGGGATCTTTGGCCTCATTCTTTTTCGTACGTTTTCTAGTAGCTGTGACTGTATTCTTACTGGGCTTGCACAAATCTATGAAATGTAGTACACGTGCGGTCGCTCTTATTAGTCGAAGCCACTTCGAAAATCTTTCTATCTTCGGGAGATGACCTTGATTGTAATTCTCTTGTTTACATGTGTGACACTTCTCTCGTTCTTCTCCTGTGTCGTATTTTACCACGTTCTCTTCTTTGGGCCATTGTGATTCTGGTAGTAATAGGAATGAAGGCCCTCGGAACCATCTGTGAGTTGCATCGAAGTTTTCTGGTGTGTCTCTGGTCGCGTCGTCGGCCACGTTGTCTTTGGAGGGAAGCCACCTCCACTCATTTTTCTTTGTGGTCTCCTCTATTTCGGCCAGACGATGGGCTACGAAGGATTTGTAGACGCGTGGCTCTGACCTGATCCATACTAGTGCTGTGCGTGAGTCACTCCAGTAGGTCTTATTTTCTACTTTGAAGTCATGTTCTTCTATCACAGTCTGTGCGAGGCGTGCACCTAGTAGGGCTGCTTGTAGTTCCAGTCTGGGCACTGAGACTGGTTTCAAAGGTGTGACGCGACTCTTGGCGGCTGCTAGTGAGATGTGCACACTGCCATCTATGCGTTCTGTTCTCCAATACACTGCAGCGGCGTATGCTTCTTCACTCGCGTCGACGAAGGTGTGTAGCTGACTTGGAGTGCTCTGGTCATAGTCATAGCATCGTGGTATTCTCAGCTGTTTGATGGTGCTGAGTGACGACATCCATTTCCTCCATCTTTCCTCTAACTCTGCTGGTAGTGGATTATCCCAGTCAGTCTTGTAGCGCCATGTGTCTTGGAATATTCTCTTGGCTGGAGTGGTAACTGGTGAGATCAATCCCAGTGGGTCAAAGAGTGCCATTATGATGCTCAAAGTTTCTCTTTTAGTTGGAGAGCGCTTATTCTCTTCTACTTCTGATGGTATCTTCATGGTACTCGTGTTAAACCCGATGCAATCTTCTTTCACGTGCCAGAGTAATCCGAGAGTCTTCTCTGTATCTTGGCCTCCCAGACTCACTGTGGTTGAGTTGTCTTCTCTAGGAGGCCCAAATTCTTCTATTGTTCTTGGGTCGTTTGATAGCCACCCATTTAGCACGAAGCCCGCTTTTTTATGGATTAAATCTACTGCCTTTGATGTTTCACGTGCTTCTTGTATAGTAGAGAAGCTTTGCAGATAGTCATCCATATAATGATTTTTCTGTATTGCTGTTGCGGCTTCTGGATAGTCAGTTGCGAATTCACTCGCATTCTTATTTTTGATGAATAGTGCTGTACATGGAGATGAAGTAGCTCCAAAAATGACTGAAGTCATTCTATATTCCTCTGGCTTGTCCTCCCGCCGTTTGCCTCTCCACAAGAATCGTAGTGCGTCTCTGTCTTCTTTTCTGATTTTCACTTGCATGAACATTTCTTTAATGTCCCCGCTGACAGCGTAAGCGTGTTGTCGGAACCTCATGATGACTCCAGGAAGTGATTGGAGTAGGTCTGGTCCCGAATGTAGCATGTCGTTTAGGCACACGCCGGCGGCTTTGGCTGATGCGTCATGGACCAACCGTGGCGGCTTGTGAGGCTTCGCTGGGTTGACAACTGGAAAGTGGGGTAGGTACCACGTTTTCCCTTCTGGTGCTGGAGTGGGTGCTGGCTCTGCATAACCTGACTGGAATAGATTATTCATTCTCTCTTCATATTTCTGTTTGAGATCTTCATCTTTGTCCAGTCTCTTCTCTAGGGAACGCAGGCGTCGTTCAGCTTCTTTATAGTTGTTCGGTATTTGGAAGTCTTTTTCTTTCCATAGCAGGCCGGTCTCAAATCTACCTTCAGGTAGTCTCTTGCTAGTCTCTTCTAGTATCTGGATAGCCTTTTGTTCAGGATCTTCTTTAGGTCGTCTTGGCTCGATACATAGTGATTCGAGTCTGAAGTGATTCTTGACCAGATCTTCTATTGATGGTTCATCTTCTTTTTGTTGGAGTCTGCCACAGAACGCTATCTTTGCTGTGAGCGAACTGTGACAGCCATGAAGAACCCATCCGAGTTGTGTGAAGGAGGCGACTGGTTGATCGCGACGACCGGTGCGGAGCTTTCTTGACACGATGAGATGCCAGTTATCTTGACCAATCAACAACTTAGGTGAGGCGTGTTGATAAGTGATCTGATCTTTGATGTCAATCAGATGTTCACAATCTTCTAAGTGACGATCGTACACTGACTCTGGTGTGAAGCTCAGTCTGTCGACAGTCCGCGCGGCTTCTATTTGATATTCTTCGTCCGCGTATTTTCCCTTGATACTGAGACTGATGACCTTGCTGTTGTCGTGCTTCATCTCGTTGCCGATTCCCTGAATCCACATAGTGTTTTCAGGTCCATCTGCCCCAATGACGTCCGCTATTGATGCGTCTAACAGAGTGATGGTGCTTCCTTCATCCAATAGTGCATATGTTTCGATGCTATTGTGCGGCCCCTTTAGTATGACGGGCGCTATTTTCAAGTATGCACGTCGACGGTCGCCTGGTTTCGCTGCTGATGTGACTTCAACTGTGGGTGTTGCTGTCTCTTTCTTCTCTGAGTCACTTGTGCTGCTCTGTTCCTTGTCATGGTGCAGCAGCTTGTGGTGCCTCATGGTGCACCCATGTCTTCCACACGGCGGTGCTTTACATTGAAGTCGACGGTGTTTGCTTCGAAGGCAGCGGTAGCAGATATTATTCTTCTTTGCTACTTCCCATCTTGCGTTGGTGTCAAGGCTTGAGAATTGCTTGCAGTCAGGTAACTTGTGGTCTTGTTTGCACTGAGGACACTGATCATCTGATGTGGTTCTCTTACCTGTGGCATATGTTCGTTCTATTCTCCTGTTCTTACGGTCTCTTCCCCAGGTTTCATCGCTAGCCATCTCTGGCAAAGCGTAGGCGCCACACTTGTCAGCTTCTTCATTTAAGAATGTAGACATCTTCTTTAATTCTGGAGTATCTTCTTTCTTGGTTGCTGCGTAATCGTACCACTTGCTCTTCAATATAGGAGTGAGCTTTTCTGTTATTGTTCGTGACATCTCAGGGCTGTGTAGGTATTGTACCTTCTTTAGTGCTTCTATAGTACCTACTATGTTTGCTATTCGTCCAGCGAAGATGCACAAGTCTCGAGGATTATCGGTGACCCGGTTCAAAGATTTAAGCTTCTCCATTTCGACGTGAATGAGTGCTTCAGGTCTTCCGAATCTTCTTTCTAGTGCTTCTATGACGACCACTGGGTTTGGTTGGCTCAATAATAAACAGCCAACAGCTTCTTTCGCAGTTCCACGGAGACTCCGACGTATACGTGCTATATTTTCATTATGTGTGAAGAACTTGAATGTTTCTTCATATGCTGCTTTGAAACTGAGCCAGTCTGTGCTGCTTCCATTGAAGGGTGGCAGCTCTTGTATGTACTTCGGTGGTTCCCTCGTGCTTCTTACCGCTTGAGAGAGTGCGGCGGCTAAGGTTGACACATCTATCATTGACTGACCTGTTTTCACACTATCTTCTTGTTTTTTCTTCATTTCTAGGGTGTCTTCTTGCTTCTTCTTGGCCTCTTCTTGAAGTGTTTCTTTGTTTGATGGCTGTGGTTGGTCTGCATCGGTGTCTTTCAACCATGTGCTGATGCGGACTGAAGCTAGGTCATCTTCTAACTCTTCTTCTTCATCTTCTGAGGCGTCAGCTTCTGCTTGGAGACGTTGTACCCGTAGCTTTTGTAGCTCTGTTTCAGCTTGTATCTGTGCCTGCTTAAGCTTTAGCTCGGCTAGTCGCTCTTTCGCCTCCAACTCCGCGAGGAGTTTCTTGCGGGAGACTACGGAACGACGTGACCGTGCGTCAGCAGGCTTTAACGTGCGCTGCGAGGTCTGATCCTTCTGGGACGCAGCGCTAGTTTCTTCGGTAGAAGTGGTTGCTTCTGTGGCCGTCGAACCGCTAGTTCCGCTACTCGTACCTGATATCTCGGTAGTGGTGTTCGACGCGCCACTGGCAGACGAGTTCCCAGTTGAGGCTTCTTCTGCAGCCTTATTTGCGCTTAGCTCTTCCTGCCGGCGCTTCGCTTGTTCTCCGTCTTTACTTCGTGTTAACACCATATTTTAAGCACTGGTTATAGGAATCCGACGACGAAGGACCAATAATGTTGGGGACTGCCCTATTTCAGTAAATAAAACACACGTAGTACTAGTTTTATAGGAGGCAAACGACGGCGAGGACTAATACGGGAGCTTTGCACTATTTACGAACTTATCTGTTTCACTGGTATATCTGAACTGATTGCTCTCGATAAATCGCCCTACTTTTATACAGGTCCTTTTTTGGCTGGCCAGCGATCCCTTTCTCGAAACATTTGCTGGCCAGCGATCCCTTCCTCACCCCCGCTGCCACTTTATTCATTTTACTTTTTAATACAGATGCCATGAGCTGGCGCGTCTTTTATTTTCTTAAACCTAACCTTAATACCTAATAAATGACCTATCGACCTTACCTCTGTGACGTCTCATTGTGCTATGGCGCGGGAAAATGGGTGACGGACATATTTATATGACCCCGTCCCCCGCTTCACTACTATAAAAACCTACGGCAGCGCCACAAACCGTTTTATTGATTTTGTGGCCGTCACAGAGGTAAGATCAATAAAAAACATAGGGAAATTATTATTTAATTGCTCAATACACATATCTACATAATTTAGAATATCGTAATTATACAAACTGAGGCAATAATCTAATGTAAACAATAACTTGTACCTAACTTTTTTCACTAAGATATCGACTATACTTTACTAAATTAACTACAAAACGTTTATATGACTAATTTTACACAATAATCAACTATTATCTTATATCTAAATAGCTATATAATTGAAATAACAATAAACATAAACATTTCGTTAATAACATGGCAAGATTAAGGATTATATTGGTAACAAAGAATTTAAGCGTTGGTTTGCCTACCCCCCTACTTGCGCCTACGTACGAATCGACGTCAGGGCATCGTGCACACTCTCATATTGCTAAGTAACACAAAGAGGAAAATGAGAAGGTGCCTAAATATGTAAATATAATCTGGATCACGGTTTTATACTCGAAGTCAATTAATTTATTTCATGAATAAGCCATTTATTGTTGGTGTAGTAATTTTGATGTTACTTTTTTTTTTCTCCTTTGCCTATTGTGTCCCACGGCTGGGCAAAGGCCTTCCCCCATATCCTTCCAGATATATTGAGAAATAAATTATTATTATTATTCCGTCCCACTCAGATCGGCCAATTAAGGTAAGAAAGAGGAATGACTTCCGTTTCTCGTCAGTTTTCACTCCGGCCAGCCAATAAAGACAAGCCAGAGATGAGGAACAAGACTTCTCCCGGAAGATCAGGTCCGTGGGGTCATTACTAGTTCGCCACAAAACTGCCTTGCGGATTGTATCCCCACACCCCTTTTTTTTAAGGATGGGAAATCATGAAATTATTGCTTCCGCTCTGGGTGGAGCCGAAGGGCGTGTCAGACTCTTACTGACTAAAATCCATCCGTGTTCCTTCTAACCGCGTTCCAGGGCCGCGGTGACTCTTACGAAACAATTCCGCAACCCTGGCAGACCCCCCACACCCCAGATATTAGGTACCTAAGGTTTATTGGGTCAATCAAGCCCCACCACGACATCAACGTAGAGATATGGTGGTGGGGTTATTATTATTATTAATTGAACCATTAAAACTAAACGTCAAAATTCACTGTTAAAAAAAGTGATTCTAGTTGTCCATTTGCAAAGGTAGATTTTTATGGAGAAGGACGGACAAGAAACTAAACTATACTTTCACACACAAGTACCTACTTTCCGGACTCGTTTGATAAATAATATACCTACCGGTGTTCTGTGGCCCAAGTGCGAGATTTTTAACTTTCTCGATCGCGTTAGCGTAAACGTCAATTTGTATTGAAACTGAATAAGCGCCGTCCGGTGACAATAACGGAAAACTTTTTTTTCCATACAATTTGACATAAGCGAATCTTTACGTTAACGCGATCGACTTGTTAAAAAACTCGCACTGAGCCCTCTGTTACCTATAGGTTATATAATAGGCCATCGATTTTTAAAACACTGAATCCGTTTAGTTTTAGATAATTCTTCCGTTATTTTATCAGTTTTTTCAATGGACATGACGTAAACAAAGCGTTGCGAATCTAATTGATAAATGGATTGGGCCGTGAAAATAGACGCTGATGTGCAATTATTAATTGTATGCTATCTATCAACACTTCCTTAAATTTTCTACCAAATCCCCTGTTGCCAACAGTTTTGTAGTAAGTACTAAGATAAACTTGTATATACTTCACTAATCTGTCAAAACAAGTCGATTGCACATAAATAAAAAAATAATTATTTTTGAGAAGTTGTCTGAAACTGTTTTTGTTGGCGTTACATTTGATATGTTTAAAACAAATATTTGAGTCCGAGTGGAGTCACGATCAACAGTCCATAACATCACTTCGATATTTTATTAGACAAGATTTCACATACATGATGATAAAAATAGATTTTAGTATTCTTTAGTAACCTTAAACTTGGGTCTGCGTGGTTCATAAACTCTCATGAACGATAGAATTACGTAATTATTTGAACACCTGGACAATTAAAACCATGTGCTCTCAGAATATTTACATTTTACGATACGTAGGTAGGTAACTAGGTAGTTACCTACCTACGTATCGTAAAATGTACCAGCTACCTAGCTGGTATATTATTTGTCATAATTTAAATAAATCTTTTGACTACTTTTACTAGTTTACAGTTATGAAACAAAAGTTTCAAAGCCAAACAAAGTTTTTTTATTCCGTTGCAAGAACACGATGAAATTAATTAAATTAAAAGCGGAAAAAAACGGACGTCGTGCTGCATGCGACACTAATGTTTTAAGCTGTTCGTGTAAAAGTTTCGAACCCTAAAACTTCCGTCTGCAGATGTTTTAACTTAAATGCAAACATTTCGAAACTTTAAGAACAGTTAGTTCTTCAAGTTTTAATGCATTTCGTGAAGATCACGAATTATAAGTTGTTCATATTTCATTTCAGTTTACTGCAATTGCATTGACATTAATTTCGATTTGAATTAAATTAAGTTTTGAGTTTAATTTTATGCTCTTATGTTGTTATCATCAATATCAATACAACGTGTTAAAAAAAGGCAATGCTTCTTAATCATTACCATTATTACGAACAACTTTTATTATGGGAACAAAACTGAAAACGCGAAAAAAAATTTCGCCTGCCCCATACATTTCTGTGCGCATAACTCAATAAAATGTACTGAACAGCTGACTTTTTTTTCGCGATTTCGGGGTTGTTCCCATAGTATAAGTTGTTCATAATGATGAATACAATGTCAGGTATTGTGTTTATTCTGTTACACGTTGTATACAACGTGTTCCTTTTCATATTCCATAATTCTAGGGTATCAGTGAGAAGTAGAAGTCAAAAACATTAATTTTTTTTTAAATTTTTTTTTTCGTTTTCATTTTTCATATGAGATTTGAATGAAAATGAGATACTCGTACTTTTCAATGAAACTTAGATACCTAAACACATCGAGAGTCTAGTGTTAGTATTATCTTCGAAACGATGTATTTTGGAGCACTTGTTCTGGTACTTTTAGTATTACTTTTACATTATAGAATATAACCTTAAACTTATGGGATATCAAAAGGAACACGTATATAAAACTCTTGCGTTACTGATGAGTGACTGAGTGACAGACAGACAACGTACAGCCGAAACTACTGGTCGAAGAAAGCTGTAATTTGGCAAGTGGATTCCTTGGGGAGTATAGGCAGCGGCGGCCTTTACCGCTGCGAGGCCCCGGGCGGACTGCCGCTCTCGGCGTCAAATGATGCGACCCCCTTGTTTTTTATGAAAGTAGGTATTCCTGATTATGTTTGCGGCGTTTCCTAAGAATAAAATAAAAACACAATGAGAAATTAATAGACAATAGACAAAACCTTTTTCGTTTTGCAATTTTTTTTAAATAGCAAAACTAAAAAGGTCTTGTCATCGAATTCCTCAAATTCGATGGCACTTATTACTATTAATATTATTAAATATTTTACTGTGAAATAACTTCATTTTATTGCTAAAAGTATAAAACATTTCAAATGTAAGGTTTTTTGAACTCGGGTAGCGCGATGCCCCTGTAAGAGCGAGGCCCCAGGCGGTTGTCCCGCTGGCCTTAGGCCGCCACTGAGTATAAGGGAGCACTAAGAGAGGATTTCTCGAAATTCCTGCAGGAAACAACGGGATATGTGCGTACAAAGTTGCGGGCAATAGCTAGTTTATGATGAAATCTTGAATTAAACTTTGGTGAAAATC